>CM057340.1:670661421-680661421 GCA_030015575.1 Agapanthus africanus | reverse complement strand
AAAACAAGTTTCTACAACATCTTTAGGTTTCTTTTATTTTATTAATCTCATTAATGAAGTCCCATTTATTATGCTTTCTAAGCATCACGGAAGAAACGAAAGCTGCAATATTAATTATATCTCATATATATAATATAGGCATTCGTCTCAGAACATATCAAGTGATCACATCACAGAATATCAGCAGCAGAAGAATAACATATGAAATATTGGATATACTAGGAATTCCGTGTTTTAAATCAAGCCAGTATACAACACGGATTCCACGGTCGCGAAGAATAGCCAAACCCACATCTCTTGACCCCTACGAGAGCGGCAAGCAACCCTACCAATTCTAGAGTTAGGAGACCCGGTCTCGACTCCTCGAGATGGTCAACCACCGGACCGTAGAACCCGGTTACTTATGCTCCCCGCCTTGGGTTTATCCTAATGCGGAAAAGTAAATAATATAAATCAATGGTGACATCATCCTCAACCCGGAAGTGCCCCAATAAAAGAATATTACATACAAGCTTTTACATGTGTGAAAATGAAAAACTCTCATCTCACATAAAAAACCCCGGCTATTCAAAACACGACTATCCAATATAACATATCACAGCAACACATAACATCACATGACATCAACGTAAGTAAATATGTGTATCCCAGTTGTAGTTGACATATAGCACCGAAACCGGCGATACACCACATATTACAATTACGGTCTTAGAAAAGAAAGTGAAAAACTACAACAGTTGGAATCCGCAACCACCTTAGACATCATAAACCCAATGTATCACATACTTTGGATTTCATGCCCAACAAAATGAATTCCTTAGACATCACATGCCTAACAATTATAAACCCCGTATTTTAGTCTTGATATTGAAAACACTTTTCAATAACCTGTTGGGTAATTCAACAAGATTCCTGATAACCTGATCGAATGCTCGACGGAAACTTTATTAGACGGCCGCACCCCCGATGCCATCGACGAAGTGCACTAAAGCGGAACACCGCTGCCGTGAGCATCCGAACGGATGCTTTTGGCGAAGGGGCTCTCCTATAGTCACTTGGTTGGGGATATGGGGCGTGGCTATCTAGTAAGGTTACTCGGCGAGTATCCGCGTACACTACGTAATTGCGACAGACTTTTGATCAACGTCAAAATCCCGTGGCAACCGATCAAATGAGACTAAACTGCTAGATTTATAAAATTTATACTAGTTATCTCATAACAATGTGGATTCCAAATATTGTATCACAATCACAGATAGCTAGACGAACATAAACTTTTCGATCGAATAAGCAAGGACCCACAAATTCCCAACAAGCTCAACACTTGAGCGGAGTCTAAAAAAGCACCCAGAATATGCCACAACACCTATGAACCAGCCATAGAAGGGTCAACCAATGCCTTACCTGTGGCACCGCTAAACTACCATAAACTATAGGGCTTAGTGGCGGTTTTAACGACCACAGAATCGAGTTAAGGTTTCGTTCTTCAAGAGGGTCCACAGAATCACCTGCATGATTTTCTGAATATTTAAACTCGAAAAAATCCAACACTTGGAAAATTTCCAACGGGGAAAAATTGGGTTATTGATATCCGTACGAACTTTTTAACGTCGTCTAAATAACCCGAATACATGTTAGAATTACGACTGCGAAACATTCCGAGTTGCTTTTGCAGAAAGTTAATATCACATGAAAATTTAGCAAAAATAAACAACACCTGAAACCCTAAAACCCGGAGACTGGAACACCCTGAAAATTTGAAGCCCAAATTCCAAATTTGACCCGAGGAGGCCAGATTTTATCCCTATGTGGCCAACCCAATTTGCACAAAACCCCTCAAATTTTAATGGTGTTCATGTCATATCTCATACAACATTCTGTAGTTGTTTAAAAAAAATTTTGAAGACTTTTTAAAATCGACAGAAATCAAGTTTTCGTATCGGGTGTTTCAGAGTAGTTTCGGTTTCGTAATCCTAGCAAACATCGTCTAATTTTCTAGCATGGCTATGATACTACTACAGGGTTGTCTAGCACGGCAGCAAGGTTTCGGGAGGTATCGTCCATGCCATTTTTAAATTTTTGCCGTATTAGCTAACCCTAACCCTAGAATCACTACTAGAAAATCCGACGAAATGATATGTAAACACTTTACAACTAAGTGAATGCGGAATACAACCTTTGTAGACCGGTCCTTCACTTCAAATGCTCCATGATGTAATCCCTTCACTGCGAATGGTGAACTCCTGTACTCTAAAGAGGGTTCACTTGAGAAAACGAACAAGCTTGCTCAATGCTTTCGAAGCCGAAGATGATCTACGTCGAGGAGACTCGAGCTCATGCTACCTCTTCACTAATGTTTGAAATTAGTGAAGCAAACACCCTAAACTAAATGACTAATAGTAGAGGATGATGAAGTAGGAAGTGGGCTCACTTTAGTTTTATTTTTCACAAAAGGTTTCATCACTTAGAAAAAACTAGCAAGCCTTTTCTTTTGAGGAAGAAGAAGAAGTGATGAAGAAAATGAAAGAGAGAGTGAGCTTAGAATTGCAACCATGGATGAGTTAGTGTCATGCCTAACTCATGTAGAGAATAAACCATAGCTATGAGTTAAGAGTTGGGTTAAAAAATATCTTAAGCTAGACAAACAAGTGGACTAAGTCAATGTTAACTACAAACTTCTACAAGCTTTGCCATGACTCATTATCCAAGTTGTTTGAATTACTTAAAACAAATAAAACCCTAACTTTAACCTAGAATGGTGTGAGTCTCATACATACATGTTGCAAGTGTAACCCAGCATGACACAACAATATATATCACATATATATTTTGTGTGCAAAAAGAAAACAATACATTTAACATATATCACATATATATCAATGTATCATAAGTGAGAAAAATGAATACTTAAGTGAGCTAATATTAGTTAATATAATTTAATATATCAAATATATAATTCTATATTAAATTATTAAATCAACACTTGATTTAACAATCCGGCTATATTATATATAACCGAATAATATCAAATGTATCCTTTTATCGAATCATCACTTGATCTGATAACCCGGCTATATCACATATAACCAATCGATACATATATCACGAGAATAGAATACGGTATCACATACGCGCATTAGTCTCGGTCCCGCACATATCACATATGTGCTCCTACTCCGTTTCGCATGAACCAGGAAATCTCTGTGTAGGACTCTAAAGACTCATCAATACGCCGGCAGTAGGTGATGATCATATCAAACACCCACAAGCCGCAAACGGTCTTCCAAACGTAATGGCTACCCAGGTATTGAGCAATCAGAAGATCAACAATTAAGCCTGCTCGTACTCCTATGAATCCAATCAGTAACACTACTATACAGTCCGGTCTCTTCGTCTGATATGTCGCATATCACAGCCTGGGGTGGTATAACTTTAGACCCCAATAGCCTGATAAGTCATGCTGATACAAGGTCCATAATGGTTCGAGAAACTACCGATAACACTTACCAGTAGATCTCAACAACCCTGGTCAGGGATTTCATGTTATGGCCAATCGAGCATAGCGCAACATCAACTCCCAATACCGGGAGAGACGAAACCCCTCCTATCGCTCATTGCCTCCATGTGACTCGGGACTGTACCCAAAAACCACCTTTTTGCACGATCTCTTGACTGTGGTATGGTGGAAATCAAAGCACAGTGGGAATCACACAAGACTCTATGACGATCTCGGGTCTACAGACTAACCTGTACCAGTGTCACCAGAGAACTGCTATCCGACGATAGGTATAATACCATTTAGGAGTTCTCGGCGAGTCCGTCCAGTGTACCCAGTCTCCACTGAGCATCCGTATACCTTCTCTGATGTCAAACACCAATGGATATGGGATCATCCATCGCCCATCACATGAGTCGAGAAGCGTATACGCTAGTCTACTCTGGAGTATCGATGCCCTGTCTCGATACTCCCATGACTAGGAACAATTATAGGGTGTACTTGTAGACTACCCTTGGCCCCACTAGTATGATCTCCATCATAGTCCTGGTAGTTAAGTACACATCCTAAGGGCTTTGTCAACATGTGAGAGCAAGACATCATCACGTATACAAGTCAACATGTTAAGACAAAGAGCAACCAGATAGCATACTATGATATCGAGCAAGAAAGCTCTCCCTATATATGTCCAAGCATCCACTACAATATACATCCCATGTACAGTAATGGCCTCTAGGGCATACATATAACTAACACACTCAACACGTACGACGCATGTGCGCGAATGCAAAGAAGTTTTTTTCAAGCGGCTAGAAGTTTAAGCTCCAACCTGTTCTTTCCCTTGATGAGTGGGATATGGTTCAAAGGGTATATCTCTCCACACCTTCGATACATAGTGCTGTAATCCCTTAGCGTCGTCGGAGAGGTGGTGGGTCCCAACGACCAATGATCCCTCTTTCCAAATAAAAAGGAGAGACCCGCTGTAAGATTTTGTAAAAATACAGAAGGCTCTTAAAAGGTTCCACAAAATAACAAAGAATTTAATTCTCAATAAAGAAGATCGTCTCCATTCTCAAAACCCTAGGTAAAGAAAATATCGAGATCAAAACTTCTCATTTACCTAACATATCTGAGGGTTTAACCCTTCTTAAAAAACTTAGTTCTTTCTATGGATCTGAGATCTGCAAGATAAATCTCCCACAAGTTGAGAATTTAATTCTCATCGGGAAGATTTTGTTTTTGAGAATCAAAGATTCAGGGAAGAACAAAATTGAAAAGAAAGTAGATGGAGTTCATAATAGCATAGGAACTTAGTTCCTTCAAATCAAGAACTTAGTTCTTTAAAAAACCCGATCCAAGATCCTCAAAATAGTGATCTTGGTGGTCCTTAATGGTCAAAACACCATTAAAAGAGGTTTAACCTATCTGAAAACATGAACATGGAAACATGGAGTTCATAATACTCCGTGAAGTTTTCCTAAAGGTAGTGTTAAGCAATTTTGTTGAAAAGATGTGATAGCAAAGTTCAAGGTATTTTAATGTAAATATTCAAATATGGTTGGTTTACATGAGATTCTTGGGTAAAATTTGATTCTAAACATTAGTATTAAGATTACAAGTGAAGTGATAAAACTAGATTGTCCAAATGATAAAAGAAAATGGAGTTATAGGTTTTAGAAAAGATGATATCAATAATAACTCCACTTTTACCGATATAAGATTAAGGATGAATTTTAATGAAAAGGAGGAGGATTGGGAAGGACTTACCATTTGGAAATGTCAAGAAGAGGTTAAAGAAGAGGAGGGATGCTTCGGGGCCTCACGGGAGCTCCGGAATAGGCTTCAATATTCGCCGGAACCAACTTGTTCGCTAACTCTACTTTACTTCACTTGCACTAGGAACGGTTTAGAGAGTTTTGGCTAGAAATTTAAGAATGGTGAAGAGCTAGGACATGGGGTGGTATTTATAGTGGAGAATTAGGATTTGGGAATTAAAATTTGGATTAAAAAGCATTAAAAATGATGTTAAATTGTGAAATTAAAGGTCTCTGTTTGATTGCAGGGAAATCGAATAGTGCAGAGGAGCAGAGCACGGGCTTCATTGGCCAACATCTGACCGTCGGCACCGGCCCCATGTGCAATTCCACCGGTCGATCTTGGGAGTTAGGTCTCGAGATTTGTGCTCTGTGGATTTTTCTATGTTTACACCATTTTACACATGTTTGATTTTTCTGATCTTTTCATTTCCCCATGTATTGCACGTGCAATATTTTGGGCTTCAAAAAAGTTTTAAAAAAAATCAGGAAAAATAATTATGGCCGATGGGAATCGAATATAGGGGCAATATCACAGCAGTGCAAAGGCTTTACCAGTGAGCTACAAGTTGTTTCTTGCGTGGATTATAACTCTTACACAGGCTGCCAAACTCTTTTCTATATATTAACAGAAGAATTCCGTACAGAGATCTCAGAGTCGTTACAAAAAATCTAAAAAAATAATTGTGTCTGATGTGAATCGAACACACAGGCTATGTCACAGCAGTGCAGGGGCTTTTCCAGTGAGCTACAAGTCGCTTCTTACTTTTATTTAACAAAAATAACTTTTAACTCTTACACAGGCTATAATACTCTTTTCTGTACAATAAAAAGAAAATTCTGTACAGTGATTTCAGATTTGTTACACAACCAGAATCACCGGCTGAACATCCTCCGGTGATTATCGAAGGTGACAGAGGGGAAACATCGAATCCTCCTCAGGCCCTATCAACAGCCAAGGAGGAAACGATCTCTAAGGCAGCCCTGGATGGTTACATTGCTAAGAAAACCAAAGCTCACCAGGCCAATGAAGCCGCAAATCAGCCGGTCAAAACCGAGCGACCCTATCCGGCCAGGTACGACCAGATAAAGTACCCACCGGGATATACGATCCCAAAGTTCTACGTATATAAATGAACCGATAATCCCCATCAGCACGTTGCACAATTTAGAGTTCTGTGCGGCAATACTGGAGGCGATGACAAACTCCTACTTTGCCAATTCGT
Source organism: Agapanthus africanus (assembly GCA_030015575.1). NCBI lineage: Eukaryota > Viridiplantae > Streptophyta > Magnoliopsida > Asparagales > Amaryllidaceae > Agapanthus > Agapanthus africanus. The sequence continues at coordinate 680,654,885 of CM057340.1, read as the reverse complement.
CAGAAGCTTATCAAAGACAGCTTTCGAATGGTACTCGGAGCTCCCAAATGACTCCATCAAAACCTTTTCTGAAATGGAGCTGCTGTTCACACAATGATTCGCTAGTGCAAGTGAACGCACTCCGATCATAGCGGTGATCAATGCCAGGGTCAAGCCAGGGGAAACGTGAGTCCAATATGCGATTCGATGGAGGAACCTGTGGTCCAAATGTGAACATCGTATTGAAGAGTCTCCGGCTGTAGGAATGTTGATTAGGGCTATTGATCCTCAATCGAGCGTGTCTCAGTTCATGACCTTCTTTAAGCCCACCACGTTCCAGACGCTAATTGATAAGTTAGCACAGATGGATCAGATGGGTCATGGTCCTTCCTCCTCAAGCAAGGATCCTGGAACAATAAGGTCAAAGGAAAAGCAACCTTTGTCGCCAACACGCAGCAACAACCGAGTGATCCGAAAGCACCTGTCCACTAAAACAACACTCGTACGAAACCATCCTCAGAGGAAAGGCTGGGACGTGCTTATTCATTCCCTCGCGATAAGACGATGATGTTGTTTGAGCTGGCGATGCGAAATAATTTGATCATATTGCCTGACCCGCAGTGACCCGCACAAACCGGTGACGTCAATAACGCCAACTACTACTCCTATCACAGGATAGTGAGCCATCCAATCGAGAATGGCTGCGTCTTCAAAAACTGGGTCTAGGACCAGTACCGGCAGGGGAAGTTCGCACTGTCCGATAACTGGAGGGTAGATCCGCCCCAAAAGCACGCTCCCAAAAATGTGGATGCGCAGGGGCATCTTACTCGCTCGTGGAAGAAGCTCCATAGGAAGTATTTCTTTCAGCAAAAACTAAAAGAATGCTAAAGAATTTACAAGTATGTCCGGCGATCAAGTGGAAATGCCTGCTGGAACCTGAAATTATAGAAGGGATGTTGAAACTACGTCCCACGCCGAAGACTATTGACAAGGGGGAAATCCCTCAAGTCAAGCCTTCGAAATTTTTGAAGAAAAAGAATAAGAAGCATGTGCAGCGTGCGGAATATATCGACAAGAGCACAGACCTCCAAAAATATATAGGTGCGCTAGAAGAATACAGTCAGAAAGAGCGAACGCCAGTCACACTCGAAAAATTCCTTAAGCATGATCTTGAGGATGAGGACAGTAATGATGATGAGGAAAACGACCCATCAGATAAAGCGGAGGAACCTATGGCAAGCTGCCACATGATCTCCGCCAATGTCGGACAGTGACACCGACGAACTGGGGGCAGAATCGGTGCAAAACTCTCTGAAACTACCAGAAGAAGATCTGATTGAAAGGTTACTAAATGAAGTTTTTCAAAAGAGTAAAGATGACAAAGAACGCTAGACGACCATATATGAAAAGGCCAAATGATAATGTTTGAATAAATAAGTTGCGGCGAAGACGAGTCATAAAGCTCTCCAACCAAACCAAAGTGTCCCTGCAGTAAATAAGAATAGGGCTAAAGCAGAGAAGTGGTTTGCCAAGGCCCTATCACTGGGGATGAAGCTATCGCCTTTCATGATTTACACGCCTGGGGTCCTATATTTCGATGGTAGAGAAGGAAACCCAAAGTATTGTGCATACCACCGAAGAATCGCTTATGCCATCGAAGACTGCAATGCTTTTAAGAAGTGGTTGTAAGGATAGGTTGCTCACAGAAAACACTTCAAGAAGGGGAAGCGTTAACCCCGCGCTCGTCGAGATGAAAACGGCGAAACGACAACACACAAAGAACCACCGGGCAGCTGTCATATGACTTGTACCAGTTCAGAAGGGGAAAACCCCAAATTCACATATTCGGGAGTGATTCTGAGGATGAAATACCCCTCGATTCTCTCTTTGAAAACTCCCCCTTGGAGAAAGAGGAGGAGAAGAAGAATTACGAGAACATCTAGCTGCGCAACCACACACTGCCTGAAAAAAATCTCGGACCCATAAACAAGTGTTCGAATAAAAAGGATAAAGGGAAGGGGAAATGCCCGACGAGACTACCCTTGATGAAGAGGTAGCCGAAAAGCTCGCTGTGAAAGACCCGCCTAAGAAAACTAAGGCAGATTATAATGTCCTTGCGCAGCTAAGGAAAACATCCTCACAATTGAGCATATTGGATGCTTTGTTCTTGTCCAAAAAGGTGTGAGACTCCTTGATCAAAGCCCTGCAAGAGACGGATAAGTTTCAAGCCTTCCTCGCAGAAGAGAAGATGAAAAACAAGCTGGCAGAGGTCCACATGGCTGACATCATATTGAACGATGAAGATCTACTCCTTGATACATGCGAACATAATCGACCGCTCTATGTCACCGGGTACTGCTACGATATCAAGATAGGGAAAATCCTTGTCGACAATGGATCCTTCATCAATCTTCTCAATGTGAGAATGCTGAAGGAAATATATATGAATGTTCAGCACCTTACCCGAGACAAAATTACTATCTCAGGGTTTGAATCGCAGTCATCACGGACGCTTGGGTCCATAATATTGATGCTCCGCTTCGGACTGCTCGTCACTGACATCAAATTCCTTGTCATTGATGCTAAGACTTGTTGTGATGCTCTGCTAGGCAGGCCTTGGCTACACAAGTAAAACGTCATCCCTTCTACATAACATCAATGTATGAAGTATTTCAAAGATGACATGCAGTACACCGTCACAGGACAGCTCAATCCTTTCTCAGTGAACGAAGTGCGAAAGTATGAAGATGCAAAGTATTTTCAGCTGGATTTTGAAGATACTGAAAGGTGCCATAAGCTGGAGAATAAACAAATGTCCGTGGCCACCATTCCGGTCTTTGAAAGTGATACCGAGGAAGATGAACAAATAGTCTACTCTGGACAACTTCAAAGGGAAAACAAAAAGTCTGGACTATCGACCCATATCCTGATCTTTGGCAGCGACTCTAAAGATGAGGCGAACATGATGTTCTCCATTCGTCCATCAACACAAACTCTTTCCGAAGAGAATCAGAGGCTGCACATTATGATGACTCCGCCTCAACACTACAGGGAACTTGACGCGCTTTATACATACGTGTAGAAGCTGTAAACTTTCTACATGCCTCTAAGATGAAAAGATGAAAAGGCGATTCTCTTCTATAAATTTATGGAGGGTAAGGTGGAGAAAGAAGTTTAGCATTCTGCCAACCCCACTCTTGACAGGTTCCAGCCCACCCGTATGCCAAGATATTATGCGAAGGGATTAAAGAAGCTGTTGAAGTGCCAAGGCGTACCTCTTGAACAAACAGTTCGGCAAGCCCAATTCTACAAAAAGATTTAGGATATTCCCGGGACTCAACGAAAGAAGCCCAATGGGAAGATTGAAACAATTGGGCTAGGATATGTTCAGTCCAAGAAGAGGGAGCGAATCTACAGCTGCCACGCCATAAAGAGCTCGAATGGAGAAGAAAATGTTTCTCCAAACAGCCAAGCTGCCGAACAAGGGAAAAGTCTTGCTCAAAGAAACTTAAGCCCGTCACTCGAAAAGCAAATTGACAAGATAATAAAAGAAGCTTTTCAAGCCAGCCGAGACAACCATAGTCGCGAAATGGCCATATATGAAAAGGTCAAGACACAACATCTCAGTCAGCAATTAGTGGAAGGTGTAGATCATGATACTCTCCAACCAGCTGTGTACCCCTATGAAAGAGGAAATTCCCAAAGCGGAGATGGGAATGAGGCAGCAATCATGAGCAACGTTCAAAGACAACAAAGCAAGTCTAGAACACCTTCTAAACGAGGAAAGTTTTCTCTTAGCCCGTCCCTCATAAAGAAGATGGGTCGGAAATACTCATTTCCTTGAGACAAGACGAGAAAGATCTTCAGCCTTATCATAAAGCACCAAATGATGACTCTTCTGGAGTCTCGGTATCCCGAACAGATAAATGAAGTTCATCACCCGGACTATTGCTCCTATCACCGAGCAATAGGTCACCCCCTTGAAGACTACTTCATATTCAAAAACTGGGTCGAGGACCAATATCAACAAGGCAGGTTTATTTTATCCGACAGCTGGAGGATAAACCGGCCACAAAAGAACGAGCCAAAAAAGACCTATACCATCAGGATGGGCCTGCTCAACTGCAAAAATGGAAGCGGACTTGTACCTGTCATATGATAATACTCTCAAAAGAAGGAGGGAACGAGAATATGATTGACCTTTTCGGATGCTTCGCAAACGAAGACGATGATGAGGAGATCTCAGAATTTCTACAGACACCAAAAAAGCTGGAAGATGGAATACATACCATGGCGAACAACCTAAGTAAAACCAATTTGGGAACGGAGGATAATCCGAGGCCGACGTTTGTCAGTGAGCTGCTATCCGAAAAATAGGTAGCCACATTTAAAGACGTGCTTATGCAGTACAAAGACTGCTTTGCTTGGTAATTCTCCGAAATGCCGGGTTAGATCCAGAGGTAGCGAAACACAAGCTGGCCATATCGTCAGTCAAAAAGCCGGTCAAGCAGGCGCCAAGAAGGATGCGACTCAAACTTAAGATGAGTGTCAACACCGAAGTCAAGAAATTAATCGACTCCGGCTTCATCCAAGAAATTCAATATCCCGACTGGATCGCTAACATCGTTCCAGTGATAAAGAAAAATGGGATGGTTCGCATTTGCATGGACTTTAAGGGCCTCAACAAAGCATGCCTGAAGGATGACTTCCTAGTGCCCGTTACCGAGCTGATGATCGATAACACATCCACCCACGTGGTATTCTCCTTCATGGATGGATCTTCAAGATACAAACAAATAAAAATGGATCCTGAAGACCAAAAGCATACCACCTTCCAGACTCCGTTGGGCGTATTCTGCTATAAGATGATGCCCTTCGGCTTGAAAAACGCCGGAGCTACATACCAAAGAGCCATGACGAAGATATTTGATGACCTCATATATGATATCGTCAAATGTTATATCGACGACCTCGTGGTCAAAAGAAAATCTCATGAGGAACAATAGGAATATCTGAAGATCGTATTCGAACGAATATCTAAAGATCGTATTCAAACGAATATCTAAAGATCGTATTCGAACATCTTCGGAAGTATAATTTGAAGATGAACCCTCTAAAGTGCGCGTTTGGAGTCTCCTCGGATAAATTCCTAGGTTTCATTACCCGTCACCGAGGTATCGAAATTGACCCTTCGAAAATCAAGACGATCATGGAAATGCCATCGCCACGAACCCTCAAACAGCTACGATCTCTCCAAGAAAAGCTCGCATATATCCGGCGGTTCATAGCTAAGCTCTCCGGAAAAGGTCGTCCCTTTAACCATCTGATGAAAAAAGGGACTTCGTTTGTCTGGGATTAGAAATGCCAAAATGCATTAGACAAAATCAAACAATACCTACAAAATCCATCGGTATTGGTCGCTCCAGCTAAGGGAAAGCCCCTTATCCTATATACAACAGCTCTTGAAGGTTCTCCAGGCGCACTATGGACATAAGAGAATGATCAAGGAAAGGAAAGAGCTCTGTACTATCTAAGCCGAGTTCTCCTGGGGGCAGAAAGAAACTACTCCCCATCGAAAAGCAGTGCCTAGCGCTGATCTTCGCAATTACGAAGTTCAGACACTACGCCTTGGTGCATGAGGTCCATCTCATATCAAAAGTAGATCCTCTTAAGTATCTGATGTTAAAGGCCATACTAACGGGAAGGCTTGACAAATGGGCCCTACTATTGATGGAATTCTCAGTAACATATCGACCCCTCAAAGGGGTAAAAAGACAAGCCATCGCCGGTTTCCTTGCGAAACATCCGATACCAGCCGATTCTCCCCTAAACTGCGAGCTGCCGGATAAACACGCGTTCGATGCAGTCGAAGAGGGGAAAGAAGAAAATGAGTCTCAGTGGGAACTCTATTTCGATGGAGCATTTTCCATGAAGCGGTGAAAGAGGAACACTCCCATAATCAAACCCGGGATGGGTCCTATCTTCGTGACTCCACAAGAAGGAATATTGCGTTAGGCCCTCTTCTTGATGGAACCCAGGACCAATAATGAAGCGAAATATGATGCTTTGATAGCCGGTCTTGAGATCGCTATCGACATGAGAATCAAAAACCTTACCATATATAGAGATTCTCAACTGATTGCCAGTCAAGTAAATGGTGATTATAAGACATGCAAGCCAGAACTAATAATGTATGGCGAATGAGCGCAACAACTGTTGACCTAAATCCCTTCCTATACCATGTAAAGCGTACCACAAGCGGAAAACAACAAGACGGATGCGTTAGGCAAGTTGGATAAAGAATGACGTAAGGATCATTGTTCAAAGCCGTAGGATCCTGGCACCAGCAGATATACCTTCGAAAGATCTGATATAACAATCCGAGGAAAAAGAAACCACCAAACGAAAGGTTCTCCAAACAAAGAACGAAGAAGGGGTCAAGAACCGGAAAGAAGTCTTTATAGACCACTTTAAGTACCAAAGCACTCCTGAAGATGCGTCATCTAGACATCAGCTCAGGAAACGAGCTCTGTCATTCACCTTCGTCAACGATACTCTGTACAAGAGATCTTTCGACTTTGTATGGTTAAGATGTCTAAGGCCAAAAGAAGCAAAGAAAGTCGTCTAAGAAGTACAAGATGGACTTTCCAGATCTCATTAAACGGGACAAAAAATGAAGCTAAAGATAAAAAAGGATGGGCTATTACTGGACCATGATGATTCAGGACTGCCTCGAATATGCGAAGCAGTGTCACTCATGCAAATACACGGGGAATTCATACATCAACATCCAAATCCGCTACATCCGACAGTGGCTAGCTGGCCGTTCAAGATGTGGGGACCGATATAATCGGCCCCGTCGAACCAGTATCATCCAAGGGACATCGGTTTATACTGGAAAGAACCGACTACTTTTCTAAGTAGGCATAAACAGTGCCGCTAAGGGAAGTGAATACGGAGAATATCTTCCACTTCTTCAAAATCCATGTCATCTACCAGTTCGAAACTCCGCGACGGATAATCTCGGATAATAGACCTGCCTATAGAATGTTGGATTTACCTAGCACTTCATCAAGGGTTTAGAAGCACCACATATGCCAAAATCAAATTTTGAAGGTGCTAAGTGAACTTGACAAGAATCATAATTAGAAATTTAGGGTTTTTTTCAACTAAGCATCATATGCAAATGAAAAACTATCACTAAGGGTAGAGATTACAACCTTTGTAGACCTCCCTTGGTGACTCCTTGACACTATGAGAGTTTGGAACGGATCAATGGAAGCCTTCTTAGTCCACGAAGATCCACCCGAAGTCCCTTTGCCCAAAGCTCCTTGCTTTACTTGATTTGTGAATGAAGTAGAGAAAACACCATACACAAATGGGCTAGATGTGTGTAGTATGATAATGTGGTTTGTATTCTATAATCAAACCCTTTCCTTTTTATCAACTTCACTCAAAGAAAATTTCAAGAGAGGAAGAAGAAGATGGTGGCTAAGCTTGAGCTCAAATGATAATGATATGAATGAATTAAGTGAGAATGAATAATCAATATTAATCCTTCTCAATTCAAACCACGGTTAACTAATATCTAGATATTATTGTGCTGAGTTAAAGTCCAAATAAAATTTAAACCATGGCTTGAATTAGGTCAAAGAATAGTCGAGTTTGGATAATTATCGACCATGATTTAATTTTCATTTCCTTTTTCTTTTTCTCAAAACAAATATATATCTATATATAAATGAACCATGTGAGTCTTGCATTGCCACCAAAACTGTATCAACAACCATGATCCTATGTATGTATGTATGTGTCCATGCACATCATCATGTGCATACATGCATGCATACAAAAATAGAAAAAGCGTTTAATTAAAGAATTAATCTAAAAGTCATTTGTTAAATCAACACTTGATTTTGCAAACCGTTCATATCACATACGACCCGAACAATAGAAAATTCCCGATTAATATACGGTATCACATATCCGTATTTAATCGGGTCCCTGCGCATATCTTATATGCACACCACATCTTTTCGCCTGAGCCAGGAAACTTCATTGTGGGACTCTAAGACTCGTCAATATGCCGGCAGTAGGTGATGATCATATCAAATACCTACAAGCCGCAAGCGGTCAGCTAAACGTAACGGCCACCCGGGTATTGAGCGATCAGAAGAAAACCAGCGAAGCTGTCAAAACTCCCATCGAGCCAACTGGCAACACTTACCGTACAGTCCGGTCTCTTCGTCAGATATGTTACACATCGAGTCTAGGGATGGAATCGTCGACCCTAATAACTCAATAAGTCATGCTGGTATATGGCTCATAACAGATCGAGAAACTACTGATAACGCTTATCAGTAAATCTCAGTAGCCCTGGCCAGGGACTTTCGGTTATAGCCAATCGAGCATAGCACAACATCAACTCCCAATTCCGGGAGAGACGAAACCCCTCCTATCGCTCATCGCCTCCATGTGCCTCGAGACTGTACCCAAAATCCATCTGTTTGCACGACTCAGTAGAGCCGTGGTAGGGTGGATATCAAAGTACAGTGGTAGGACACACAAGACTCTATGACGATCTTGGGTCTACAGACTAACATGTACCAGTGTCACCTGAGAACTGCTATCGGACGATAGATATAATACCACATAGGAGTTCTCTGTGAGTCCGTTCAGTGCACCCAGTCTCCACTGAGCACCAGCATACAATATTTGGTGTCACCTCACCAGATGGATATGGGATCATCCATCGCCCATCATATGGGACAAGAATAGTATACGCTAGTCTACTCTAGAATATCGATGCCCCGTCTCGATACACCCACGACTAGGAACAGTTCAAGGATATGCTTATAAACTACACATGCCCCACTAGTATGATCCGCATCATAGTCACAGTAGTCAAGCAAAAATCCTGAGGGCTTTATCTACATGTGCAAATGAATAAAAGCATGATCAAATCAACATATCAAGATAAAGTAAACCAGATAGTATACTATCATGTTGAGCGAGAAAGTCATCTATTTTCATATATACATGTCCAAGCATCCACTATACATATAATGGCCTCTAGGGAATACATATATCTAACAATCTCCCACTTGCACTAAGGCCAATTATTGACGTATCTCATACCCAACATCCCAAAAAGTCGCTCTTGCTGCGGCTGTAGAAGGGCCTTGGTGAGTGGATCCGCTGTGTTATCCTTTGTATCTTCTCTCCGAATCTCGATCTCATGGCGATCTACTATCTCCCAGATCAAATGATATCGCCTCAGGATGTGTCTGGATTTCTGATGGGACCTTGGTTCTTTGGCTAACGCCATAGCTCCATTATTATCACAATACAATGGTATTGGATCAACAATGGTTGGAACTACTCCTAGTTCCGCGATGATCTTCCTCATCCAGACGGCTTCCTTGGCAGCATCATTTGTAGCAATATACTCAGCTTCCATCGTAGAGTCTGCAACGGTATCCTGTTTGGAACTCTTCCAACTAACCGCCCCTCCATTGAGGGTAAATACAAACCCTGAGATAGATTTGCTGTCATCCTTATCACTTTGGAAGCTGGAATCGGTAAAGGCCTCCATCTGGAGATCCCTATTACCATACACCAAGAAAAATTCTTTAGTCCTTCGCAAGTATTTAAGAATGTTCTTCACTGCTATCCAATGTTTCTCCCCTGGGTTGGATTGATACCTGCTTACTACAGCTAGTGCATAAGCTACATCAGGGCGAGTACATAACATCGTATATATTATAGATCCTACGGCTGAAGCGTAGGGTATAACGCTCATGCGAGCTCTCTCTTCATCAGTCTTTGGACAGAAGTCCTTGGAGAGAGTGATTCCATGACAAGAAGGCAAGGCACCACGCTTGGAATCTTCCATACTAAACCATTTTAGGATGGTGTCTATGTACTTTGATTGGGACAATCCCAATAACCTCTTGGATCTATCTCTATAGATCCTTATGCCCAAAATGCATGAGGCATCACCCAGGTCCTTCATGGAGAACCTTTATGATAAGAATAGTTTGACCGATTGTAGCGTAGGAATATCATTTCCTATCAGGAGAATGCCATCTACGTACAATACGAGAAATGTGACAGTACTCCCTACAATCTTCTTATAAATGCATAGTTCATCTATATTTTTGATAAAATCAAACTCTTTGATTGTATCATCAAAGCAGATGTTCCAGCTCCGTGAGGCCTGCTTTAATCCATAAACGGATTTAAGCAACCTGCATGCTTTCCCGCTGCTCCCACTGTCAATGAAGCCCTCTGGCTGATCCATAAAAACACATTCTTCTAAATCACCATTTAGAAATGCAGTTTTAACGTCCATCTGCCAGATTTCATAATCATAGTGAGCAGCAATAGCAAGTAGGATCCTAATGGATTTAAGCATTGCTACCGGAGAGAAAGTTTCATCATAGTCCAATCCTGGTCTTTGACGAAAACCTTTCGCTACTAGCCTTGCTTTAAAGGTTTCTACCTGTCCATCTATACCAATCTTTCTTTTAAATATCCATTTGCACCCAACGGGTTTTATCCCAGGAGGCGCAACGTCCAAAGTCCATACTTTGTTGGTATACATGGACTCCATTTCGGATCTCATGGCTTCCAGCCACTTCACCGAGTCACCACTCGTGATAGCTTACTGAAAACTAGTAGGGTCATCATCATCCATGATACAATCTTCTCTATCACCATCAATGAGAAACCCATAGTATCTCTCTGGTGGACGAGAAGTTCTACTAGATCTCCGGAACGGCTTAGGTTCTTGAAGTTCTACTGCAACATCAGTTTCAACCAATTCGTCCTGAGTAATTTGTGTCTCTAGAACCTCTTCTAGTTCTACCGCATTGCCATTAGTACTGTCTGTAAAGATTTCATTTTCCAAAAATGTAGCATGCTGAGCAACAAACACCTTTTGTTCTTCCTTGTGGTAGAATAGATATCCATACGAATGTTTTGGATACCCTACAAATTTACACATGACCGATCGTGTCTCGAGTTTGTCTGGATTCTGCTTTTTAACAAAAGCCGGACAACCCCAAATCCTAACTCTTTTAAGAGATGGTCTCTTTCCACTCCATATCTCATATGGAGTGGTAGACACGGTCTTGGTTGGAACCCTGTTTAACAGATACATCGCTGTCTAATGCATGCCCCCAAAAGGAAAGCGGTAACTCAGCATCACACATCATGGATCGTACTATATCTAATAGGGTACGATTCCTCCGTTCTGACACACCATTGTGCTGTGGTGTGTAAGGAGGAGTGAGCTGAGAGAGAATCTCATTCTCTTTTAAGAAGTCTAAAAACTCTGTACTTAAATATTCTCCACCTCGATCTGATCAAAGTTTCTTGATGCTCAAGCCTGTTTGTTTTTCTACTTCAAGTTTGTACTTCTTGAATTTCTCGAAAGCTTCGGATTTGTACTCTATCCAAAACACGTGTCTGAATCTTGAGAAATCATCAGTAAAAGTAATGAAGTATGAAAAACCACCTCTAGCATGTGTAGACATTGGTCCGCATTCATCACTATGTATGAGGCTTAAGAGTTCCACAGCTCTTTCTCCGTGTCCAGTAAACGGAGTTTTGGTCATTTTACTTTTGATACAAGACTGGCAAGTCGCATAAGATTTATATTCAAAAGGATTTAAATATCCATCTTTATGTAGTTTGTTTAGTCTTGTTTCATTAATATGACCAAGTCTACAATGCCAAAGAAAAGCTTCATTTATATCTGAAAACTTTCTTTTATTAGTATGTTGTATATTGAAAACTGTGTGTTGGTTCAGGACGTAAATACCGTTATTTAATATACCATACCCAATCAACTCTTGATTCAAGTTAATGTTCATAACATTATTTTGCAATACAAAATGATATCCTTCATTGTCCAACAAAGAAACGGATATTATATTACATAGCATACTAGGTACAAAATAACACGGGTTCAAAACCAAAATACAACCCGAAGGCAACCCTATTGGATATATGTATACCCTAGAGGCCATTATATGATAGTGGATGTATTTATACATGTGTATATATATATATATATATTCAGTGTACATTCTTGCTCGACATGATAGTATGCTATCTGGTTCTTCTTTATCTGACATGTTGATTTGATCATGCTTTTATTCATTCACACATGTTGATATAGCCCTGAGGATATAGACTTGACTACTGTGATTATGATAGAGATCATACTAGTGGGACATCTGTAGTTTATAAGTATATCCTGGAATGTCCCTAGTCGTAGGTGTATCGAGACAGGGCATCGATATACCAGAGTAGACTAGCGTATATGATACTGGACCCACATGATGGGCGATGGATGTTCCCACATTCATCGATGTTTGACATCGAGATCGTATGCGGGTGCTTAGTGGTGACTGGGTACACTGGACGGACTCACCGAGAACTCCTATATGGAATTATATCTATCGTCGGATAGCAGTTCTCAGGTGACACTGGTGCAGGTTAGTCTGTAGATCCGAGATCGTCATAGAGTCTTGTGTGTTCTCCCACTGTACTTTGATTACCACCCTACCACGGCTCTACTGAGTCATGCAAACAAGTGGCCGTTGGGTACAGTCCCGAGATACACGAAGGCGATGAGCAATAGGAGGGGTTTCGTCTCTCCCAGTATTGGGAGTTGATGCTGTGCTTTGCTCGATTGGCTGTATCAGTAAGTCCCTGGCCATGGCTGTTGAGATTTACTGATAAGTGTTATCAGTAGTTTCTCGATCTGTTATAGACCATTCATCGGCACGACTTATTGAGTTATTGCGGTCGACGTTACCATCCCTAGACTCGATATGCAGCATATCTGACGAAGAGACCGGACTGTACGGTAGTGTTTCCGGTTGGCTCGACAGGAGTTGTAACATGTTCTCTTGTTTTCTTCTGATCGCTCAATACCCGGGTGGCCGTTACGTTTAGTTGACCACTTGCGGCTTGGGGGTGCTTGATATGATCATCACCCACTGCCGGTGTATTGACGAGTCTTAGAGTCCCATAATGGAGTTACCTAGTCCAGGCGAAACGATGTGGTGCGCATATGCGATATGCGCGTGGACCCGGTTAAAATGCGCGTATGAGATACCGTATATTAATCGGGCGGCTTGCTTTTGGTCAGGTCGTATATGATACGACCGGGTTGCTAAATCAAGTGTTGATTTATCATTAACCATTAGTTTCTCACTTGAAATCCTTTCTTGTCTTTATGTTGTACGCATGCATGTATGCATTCATTCTCATTCATGCATATAGGATGTGCATGCACACATACATGCATACATAATGGTTATCATGGTTGTTGATATAGTAGATGGTGGTAATATAAGACTCACACCATATGTAAAATATATGGATATTATTTATTTATAAAAAGGAAAATGAAAATGGAAATTGTTTCATGGTTTAATCTTTTATTCTTGCACTAACCCCTTGAATTAACCATGATTCATTTTCTATGGTCATTTTTGTTCCAAACTAAAATATCTAAGATATTTTACAACCATGGTTTAGAATGAGAGAGTGAAAATAAATATATTTTCATTTTCTCATTTTCTTCACAACATTATCATTATCTTGAGTTTCAAAAGCCATCATCTTCTTCCTCCTTTCTCTCTTACTCTCTAGTTCTCTCAAGTGAGCAAAAGAGTTACCAAGTTAGGATTTTGAAGTGAGAAAACCAACCACAACACCATTCTACACTAGTCTTGCCTATTAGTGAAGAGTGTTAGCTTTCATTTCTTCTCTTGATCTTGTGAAGTTTCAAGCTTGGACAAAGAGGACTTCGGGTGGATTATCGTGGACCTAGAGGACCTTAAGCGGACTTTTTTCCAACCCTCAAGTAGCCAAGGAGTCTAGCGTAGGGAGCTACAAAGGTTGTACTCTCAAAACCCTAGGTTTTACTACTTGTGATGATGTCAATGCTATGAAACCCTAAATTTCTAGTGATGATTCTTTGTATGTTCACTTGGCACCTTAAAAAATTTGATTTTGACACATGTAATACTTCCAAACCCTTCTTGAGGTGCTAGGTAAACCTAACAATGGTATCAAAGCCAAGCTAGAGCTTTAAGCGACGTTTTGGCGAAGTTAAAACTCCGATCGAACCAAAAATACGCATTTTTAACCCTCTCTAGATATTTTTTGAAACTGTGTTATTTTCAGAATTAAAAATACATAAAAAATCCAGCAGGGAAATCTAAACAACACTGTAAAAAACGACGCAATAATTCATATATACCGCCGCGGAACCGCGGCCGGACCTTGCTTGGGCCGCGGATCCGCGGCCGTACAGGAGATGTATGGCCTCATTTCTATACAGTAATGTTAGTATCTGCTTGTACATATTTTTGGGTATTTTTAATCTGATTCAAGTGTTGAATGTTCTGGGGATTGTTTTGGATTCGGTGATTCAATGAGAATTTTAATTTCGTGCCTTTTTCGGATAATTTAGAAAGTATTAAAATGTTCGAACGAATATCATTAACTCACTTTTTCCCGGCACGAAAAATTTTCAAGTGTTGATTTTTTCTCGGGTTTAAATCTTTCGGAAATACGTGCAAGTTAAGTGGTGGACCCTCTAGAAGAACACAAACCTTAACTCGATTATGTGACCGTCTGAACTGCCTCTAAACCTTAGGGTTTGGGGCAGTACGGCGTGCCACATGTGAGGCGTTGGCTTGACCCTTCTACGGCTGGACCACTGCTACTGTGTCACATTCTGGGATTTTTGAACTCCGCTCAAGTGTTGAGCTTTAGGAAATTTTGGGTATTTGATCATTCGATCGAAAACTTTAATACTGTCTATTTATCTGGAATGTGATACAATATGTGGAATTCATATAGTTAGGCATGAAATTCGAATTATGTGATATTTCGGATTTACGATGTCTAAAGAGAATGTGGATTCCAAATATTGTAGTTTTACACTTTCTTTTCTGTGACCGTAAGTGTAGTATGTAGTTGTATTGCCGGTTTTCGTTGCTATACATCAACGACGATTGGTGTATGCATACTTAATTACGTTGATGATATGAGATATTATGTGTTGCTGAGATATGATGTGCATGATTGTCGCGATTGAATAGCCGGGTTTTTTTTTATGTGAGATAAGAGTTTTCTTTTCATTCATGTAAAATTCAAATGTAATGTAATATTCTTTTATTTGGGGCACATCCGGGTTGAGGTTGATGTCACCAGTGTTGTATATTATTTACTTTTCCGCATTAGGATGGACCCAAGGAGGGGAGCACAAGTGAACGGGTTTTGGGGTTCAATGGGAGGCCATCTCGAGGAGTCGAGACCGGGTCTCCTAAACTCCAGAATTGGTAGGGTCGCTTGCCGCTCTCGTAGGGGTCCAGGGTGTGGGCTTGGCTATTCATCGCGACTGTGGAATCCGTATTTTCTATTATTGGCTAAATACTAAATACGGACGTCCTAGTATATCCCATCATATCTGTGTTTCTGCTGCCTGTATTCTGTGATGTGATATTTGAGACGAATGATATATAGTAGGCGTTGCTTATGTTTTACACCCGTGCTAGTCCCTTCCCGGTATGCTGTTAGTTAAGTAACCTAACGGTGCATAACGGAACATTGCGGCGAATGCGGATGGCATAAGCGTACGTTGTATTTTCGTTTCTTTTCTATGATTGGCTTAAGGACTTACATGATGGGACTACATTAATATGATTAATGTAAAGAAAATAAACCTAAAATGATGTTGTAGAATCGGATTTGAAAACCACTCGGCTCTTTATGAAAATGCTACATTTCAAAACTGCGGAGCTTAAGCCACTCCTTTTGAAAACCATTTGATTCTACGACGATATCAAGTTCAAAGCGTTAAAGATTTTCTTAAATATCATCCGCAACCCTCCGTCATTTTAGGAAGTAGAGTACTTAGTATTCGTGCTACGTTTATTGACCTTAGCCAAGGCATAGTGTACGGTAGCTAAGTGATGTCTTCCTACAACGCATATGATGCAGATTAATTAGGACGGGCATGTGACTTTGTTGACCTTAGCCAAGGGTCATGTGAACGGGTCTGATTAATCAAGAAATGACGGGTTGAACTTGACTAGTGCTTGTGATTTGTTGACCATAGCCAAGGTCATGAGTGCTAGAGGTAAAAACCACATCGGGAATTTCAATAGTTGAAATTTGCAATGAGATTGCATACCTTCCATATGATGGTTGGATCCCGATCCCACTGTGGGCAATAGTTGCTCCCAGGAGAGATTTGCAGTTTACAATTAGCTAACTCATTAGGTGTCTAGAAAGGTGTTAATAGGGCTACGCCTCTGGGAAAACGAGGTTTACTTTAATTAGGTCCGTGCGAAAGCACGGGGAACCTCCCTCAAGTACCGACACTGGCCTGGCTGAACGGTTAGCGAAGTTTTAGACTGTAATTAATCCTGGCTAGTTTTCTTTTTAAGGTTTGAAAGAAAAACTTGATTAAAGCAGTGGGAAACATCGATTAGACAAGATAATAACCAATCTGATCTTTGCAAGAACTTTCGCTGAGTGTATTCTTTTCTCTCTCTTAATGGCAGATACCAATGACTGGACTCAAGCTTCAACTAGATAAAAATAAACTGAATGAGACCAATTATAAAGACTGGCTGAGGAATCTGGAAATTTCCTTGACTTATGATAAAGTATCATACGTCCTCACGGCTCCAGCCCCGTCCGTCCCAGGTCCAAAATCCTCAGTTGCGGACAAAGAAGTCCGCAAGACATGGGACGCTGACTGTGCCACGGCCAAATGCCTCGCGCTTGCATCGATGAATAACACACATCAAAAGCATCACGAGAATATGGACATTCATGACATATTCCTCCATACAAAGGAGTTGTAAGGAGAGCAATCCCGCATATTACTATACGAAGCATCAAAGAAATTATTTCAGATACGAATAGCCCCTGGCACACCAGTAGGAGACCATGTTCTGAAGATGATAGCTCTCATAGAAGAGCTTGAAGACCTTGGATGGACGATGGACAACGAACAATATACGGAAATTATTCTGCAGTCCCTCCTCTCCACCTTTGCTCAATTCATAGTTAACTTCAATATGCACAACATGGAAAAGGAACTACCTGAACTCCTTAATATGTTAAGGAGTGCAGAGAGCACACTGAAATCAGTGAAAACTCCCGTTTTGAGTATTGGGCAATCTTCCTCTTCTCGCCCAAAGGCTAAGGCCAAGGGAAAGAAAAAGAAGAAGCCCACCAATCCTAAGGGTGGAGTTAAAAAGGTTAAGGGGCAGGACAAGTCCAAAGCTGGAGAATCGGGAAAGGGGAATGTTTTCATTGCCACAAAACAGGACATTGGAAGCGCAACTGCACGGAGTACTTAAATCTCAAGAAGAAGCATGGGGATGCTTCCGCTTCAGGTGTGTTTATGACAGAAAACCGTTTTTCAATAAACTCTGCTTCCTGGGTATTAGATACCGGTTCAGATTCTCACATTTGCAATTCTATGCAGGGGCTGAGAAATAGCAAGGTTTTGAAGACAGGTGACCATACTCTCCGCGTTGGAAATGGTTCCAATGTACATACAGTCGCAGTGGGTGAGTATCACTTAGGGTTTCCATCTGGGTGTATATTGGTTTTGAACCCATGTTATTTTGTACCTAGTATGCTTTGTAATATAATATTCATTTCTTTGTTAGACAATGAAGGATATAATTTTGTATTGCAGAACAATGTTATGAACATTCACCTGAATCAAATGTTGGTTGGGTATGGTACGCTTAATAATGGGATATATGTCCTAAATCAACACACAGTATTCATCATACAACACACTAATAAAAGAAAACTTTCAGAAATAAATGAAGCTTTTCTTTGGCACTGTAGACTTGGTCATATTAATGAGACAAGACTAAACAAGTTACACAAAGATGGATATTTAAACCCTTTTGAATATAAATCTTATGCGACTTGCCAGTCTTGTATCAAGGGTAAAATGACCAAAACTCCGTTTACCGGACACGGAGAAAGAGCTACTGAGCACCTAGTCTTCATACATAGTGATGTATGTGGGCCAATATTTACACAGGCTAGAGGCGGTTTTTCATACTTCATAACGTTCATTGACGATTTCTCAAGATCCGGTCATGTATTTTTATTAAAACACAAATCCGAAGCTTTCGAGAAATTCACTGAATATAAACAAGAAGTAGAAAAATAATCCGGCTTGAGTATCAAAATGCTTCGATCAGATCGAGGTGGAGAGTATCTCAGTACAGAATTTGCAAACTTCCTAAAAGAGAATGGGATTCTCTCTCAGCTCACTCCTCCTTACACACTACAGCACAACGGTGTGTCTGAACGACGGAATCGGACCCTATTAGATATGGTTCGATCCATGATGAGTGATATTGAGTTACCCGTCTCATTTTGGGGGCATGCATTGGAGACTGCAGCGTTTCTACTGAACAGGGTTCCAACCAAAACCGTGTCTACCACACCATATAAGACATGGCATGGGAAGAGACCATCTCTTAAGAGAATTAAGATTTGGGGTTGCCCGGCCTATGTTAAAAAGCAGAATCCGGACAAACTCGAGACACGGTCAGTCATGTGTAATTTTATGGGATATCCAAAGAACTCTTATGGATATCTTTTCTACCGCAAGGAGGAACAAAAAGTGTTTGTTTCTCAGCATGCCACATTCTTGGAAAAAGAGTTTTTCACAAATGAAACTATGGCAATATGGTAGATCTAGAAGGGGTTCTAGAGACACAAACTTCAAATGACGACTTGGTTGAACCGGCTGTTGCAATAGAAACTGAGGAACCTCGGCCACTCCCTAGGTCTGGTAGGACTTCTCGCCCACCGGAAAGGTACAACGGTTTCCTCATTGATGGTGACAGAGAAGACTGCATCATGGAGGATGATGATCCTACCAGTTTTCAGCAAGCTATCACTAGTGGAGACTCTGTGAAGTGGCTGGATGCCATGAGATCCGAAATGGAGTCTATGTATACCAACAAAGTATGGACTTTGGACGTTGTACCCCCTAGGGTAAAACCTGTGTGGTGCAAATGGATCTTTAAAAGAAAGATTGGTGTAGATGGGCAGGTGGAGACCTATAAGGAAAGACTTGTGGCAAAGGGTTTTCGTCAAAGACCAGGTTTGGACTGTGACGAGACTTTTTCTCCCGTAGCCATGCTTAAATCCATTCGGATCCTACTTGCTATTGCTGCTCACTACGACTATGAAATCTGGCAGATGGACATTAAAACAGCATTTCTAAATGGAAATTTAGAAGAATGCGTTTATATGGATCAGCCAGAGGGCTTCATTGACGGTGGGAGAAGTGGGAAAGCATGTAAATTGCTTAAATCCATATATGGGTTAAAGCAGGCATCACGGAGTTGGAACATCTGTTTCGATGATGTTATCAAAGAGTTTGATTTCATCAAAAATCCAGATGAATCTTGTGTTTATAAGAAGGCTGTAGGGAGAGCTGTTACATTCCTCGTATTGTACGTGGAAGACATTCTTCTGATAGGAAATGATATTCCTATACTACAGTCGGTCAAATCTTTCTTATTACTAAGGTTCTCCATGAAGGACCTGGGTGATGCCACATACCTTCTGGGCATAAGGATCTATAGGGATAGATCCAAGAGATTATTGGGATTGTCCCAAACCAGGTACATCAACACCATGCTAAAAAGGTTTAGTATGGAAGACTCCAAGCGGGATGCCTTACCCGCTTACCATGGAGTCACTCTCTCCAAGGACTCTTGTCCAAAGACCGATGAAGAGAGAGCTCGCATGAGCATTATACCCTATGCTTCGGCAGTAGGATCTATAATGTATGCGATGTTATGTACACGCCCAGATATAGCTTATGCACTTAGTGTTGTAAGAAGGTATCAATCCAACCCAGGGGAGAATCACTGGATAGCTGTGAAGAACATTCTTAAGTACTTGCGAAGGACTAAAGAATTATTCTTGGTGTATGGTAATGGAGATCTCTAAATGGAGGCCTTTACCGATTCGAGCTTCTAGAGCGATAAGGACGACAGCAAATCTATCTCTGGGTTTGTATTTACCCTCAATGGAGGGGCGGTAAGTTGGAAGAGTTCCAAACAGGATACCGTTGCAGACTCTACGATGGAGGCTGAGTACATTGCTGCGAATGATGCCGCCAAGGAAGCCGTCTGGATGAAGAAGTTCGTCTCGGAGCTAGTAGTAGTTCCAACCATTATTGATCCAATACGATTGTATTGTGATAATAATGGGGCTATGGCATTAGCCAAGGAGCCCAGGTCCCATCAGCGATCCAGACACATCCTGAGGCGCTTTCATTTGATCCGGGAGATTGTTGATCGCCGCAAGATCGAGATTAGGAGAGTAGATACAAAGAATAACACCGCGGATCCACTCACCAAGGCCCTCCCTCAGCCGCAGCATGAGCGACTTTTTGAGATGTTGGGTATGAGATACGCCAATAACTGGCCTTAGTGCAAGTGGGAGATTATTAGATATATGTATGCCCTAGAGGCCATTATATGATAGTGGATGTATTTGTACATGTGTGTGTCTATATATATATATATATATATATATATATATATATATATATATATATATATTCAGTATACATTCTTGCTCGACATGATAGTATGCTATCTTGTTCTTCTTTATCTGACATGTTGATTTGATCATGCTTTTATTCATTCACACATGTTGATAAAGCCCTGAGGATATAGACTTGACTACCGTGATTATGATAGAGATCATACTAGTGGGACATCTGTAGTTTATAAGCATATCCTGGAATGTCCCTAGTCGTAGGTGTATCGAGACGGAGCATCGATATACCAGAGTAGACTAGCGTATATGATACTAGACCCATATGATGGGTGATGGATGTTCCCACATTCATCGATGTTTGACATCGAGATCGTATGCGGGTGCTCAGTGGTGACTGGGTACACTGGACGGACTCACCGAGAACTCCTATATGGAATTATATCTATCGTCGGATAGCAATTCTCAGGTGACACTGGTGCAGGTTAGTCTGTAGACCCGAGATCGTCATAGAGTCTTGTGTGTTCTCCCACTTACTTTGATTACCACCCTACCACGGCTCTACTGAGTCGTGCAAATAGATGGCCGTTGGGTACAGTCCCGAGACACATGAAGGCGATGAGCGATAGGAGGGGTTTCGTCTCTCCCGGTATTGGGAGTTGATGCTGTGCTGTGCTCGATTGGCTGTATCAGTAAGTCCCTTGCCAGGGCTGTTGAGATTTACTGATAAGTGTTATCAGTAGTTTCTCGATCTGTTATAGACCATTCATCGGCACGACTTATTGAGTTATTGGGGTCGACGTTACCATCCCTAGACTCGATATGCAGCATATCTGACGAAGAGACCGGACTGTACGGTAGTGTTGCCGGTTGGCTCGACGGGAGTTGTAACAGGTTCGCTTGTTTTCTTCTGATCGCTCAATACCCGGGTGGCCGTTACGTTTAGCTGACCGCTTGCGGCTTGGGGGTGCTTGATATGATCATCACCCACTGCCGGCGTACTGACGAGTCTTACAGTCCCACAATGGAGTTACCTAGTCCAGGCGAAACGATGTGGTGCGCATATGCGATATGCGCGTGGACCCGGTTAAAATGCGCGTATGAGATACCGTATATTAATCGGGCGGCTTGCTTTTAGTCGGGTCGTATGTGATACGACCGGGTTGCTAAATTAAGTGTTGATTTATCATTAACCATTAGTTTCTCACTTGAAATCCTTTCTTGTCTTTATATTGTATGCATGCATGTATGCATTCATTCTCATTCATGCACATAGGATGCGCATGCACACATACATGCATACATAATGGTTATCATGGTTGTTGATATAGTAGATGGTGGCAATATAAGACTCACACCATATGTAAAATATATGGATATTATTTATTTGGAAAAAGGAAAATGAAAATGGAAATTGTTTCATGGTTTAATCTTTTATTCTTGCACTAACCCCTTGAATTAACCATGATTCATTTTCTATGGTCATTTTTGTTCCAAACTAAAATATCTAAGATATTTTACAACCATGGTTTAGAATGAGAGAGTGAAAATATATATATTTTCATTTTCTCATTTTCTTCACAACATTATCATTATCTTGAGTTTCAAAAGCCATCATCTTCTTCCTCATTTCTCTCTTGCTCTCTAGTTCTCTCAAGTGAGCAAAAGAGTTATCAAGTTAGGATTTTGAAATGAGAAAACCAACCACAACACCATTCTACACTAGTCTTGCCCATTAGTGAAGAGTGTTAGCTTCCATTTCTTCTCTTGATCTTGTGAAGTTTCAAGCTTGGACAAAGAGGACTCCGGGTGGATCATCGTGGACCTAGAGGACCTCAAGCGGACTTTTTTCCAACCCTCAAGTAGCCAAGGAGTCTAGCGTAGGGAGCTACAAAGGTTGTACTCTCAAAACCCTAGTTTTTACTACTTGTGATGATATCATTGTTATGAAACCCTAAATTACTAGTGATGATTCTTTGTATGTTCACTTGGCACCTTAAAAAATTTGATTTTGACACATGTGATGCTTCCAAACCCTTCTTGAGGTGCTAGGTAAACCTAACAAACCCAAGATGATACTCTCCTACGGATACAGCATGTACATTGGAACCATTTCCAACCCGCAGAGTATGGTCACCTGTCTTCAAAACTCTACTATTTCTCAATCTCTGCATACAATTGCAGATGTGAGAACCAGAACCGGTATCTAATACCCAAGATGCAGAGTTTGAAGAAAAACAGTTTTCAGTTACAAACATACCTGAAGTGGAAGCATCGGCATGCTTCTTCTTCTTGAGATCAGCAAGATACACAGCACAGTTGCATTTCCAATGTCCTGACTTGTGGCAGTAAAAACATTCTCCTTTCCTGCTTTCCGCAGCCCCGGATTTGTCTTTCCCTTTTGCGTTTTTAACTCCACATTTCTGTTTGATGGACTTCTTCTTTTTCTTTCCCTTGGCCTTGGCTTTTGGGACTGAAGAGGAAGATGGCCCTGCAAGCAGAGCGGGAGTCTTCGTTGTTTTCAACATGCTCTCTGCACTTCTCAACATATTGAGAAGTTCAGGTAATGATTTCTCCAAATCGTTCATATTGAAGTTCACTATGAACGGAGCAAAGGCAGGGGGGAGAGATTGTAGAACAATATCCTTATATTGTTCATTATCCATGGTCCATCCCAATTCCTCAAGTTCTTCTATAAGACTAATCATCTTCAAAACATGGTCTCCTACTGATGTACCAGGGGCCATTCGCATCTGAAATAGCTTTCGAGATGCCTCGTATATCAAAGTACGAGATTGCTCTTTATACAAGTCCTTTATGTGAAGAAAGATGGATTGTACATCCATATTCTCGTGTTGCCTCTGATGGATATTGTCCATAGAAGCAAGCACGAGGCATTTGGCCGTGTTACAATCAATATCCCAAGTTTTTCGGATCTCCCTATCCGAGACAGATGATTCAGGTCCTGGGACGGGTGGGGCTTGGGTTGTGAGGACATATGATACTTTATCATATGTAAGTGCAATGTTTAAGTTTGTCAACCATTCTTTATAGTTCGGTCCAGTCAGTTTATTTTTCTCTAGTAGAAGCTTAAGTCCCGTCATCGGTATCTGCCATTAGGAGAGAGAGAAAAATACACTCAGCAAAATGCTCTTACAAAGAATTAGATTGGTTATTATCTTATCTAATCGATGTCTCCCACTGCTTTTATCAAATTTTCTTTCAAAACCTGAAAAGAAAACAAGCCAGGATTAATTACATTCTACAGTTTCGCTAACCGGTCAGCCAGGCCAGTGTCGGTACTTTGAGGGAGGTTCCCCGTGCTTTCGCACGAACCTAATTAAAATAAACCTCGTTTTCCTAGAGGTCAAACCCCGTTAACACCTTTCTAGACACATACTGGATTAGCTAATTGTAAAGTGTAAAATTCTCCTGAAAGTAACACTTACTCATTGTGGGATCGGGATCAAACTATCATATAGATGGTATTCAATCTCATTGCAAATTTCAACTCTTGAAACTCCCGATATTGTTTTTACCCCTAGCTACTTATGACCTTGGCTATGGTCAAAATATCATAAGTACTAGTCAAGTTCTACCCGTCATTTCGAGATTAACTAGACCCACCCATATGACCCTTGACTATGATCAACATAATCACATGAATGTCCTAACTGATCGCATCATATGCTTTGTAGGAAGACATCACTTAGCTACCGTACACTACGCCATGACTATGATCAAAATACGTAGCACGAATACTAAGTACTCTTCTTCCTAAAATGACGGAGGGTTGCGGATGGTTTTTATGAAAAACCTTTAAGGCTTTGAACTTGATCTCGTTGTAGAACCAAAACAGTTTAGAAAAGGAGTGGCTTAAGCTCCGCATCTTTTGAAACTTGCATTTTTCATAAAAAGGCCGAGTGGGTTTCAAATCTGATTCTACAACATCTTTTATGTTTCTTTTACTTTACATTAATCTCATTAATGTAATCACATCATTTAAGTTCCTAAGCCATCACAGAAAAGAAACGAAAATAGAACGTACACTTATGCTATCCGCATTCGCCACAGTGTCCCGTTATGCACCGTTAGATTACTTAACTAACGGCATAGCGGGACGGGACTAGTGCGGGTGTAAAACATAAGCAACGTTTATTATATATCATATATATAATAATAATCTATTCATCTCAGATACTAAGTAATCACATTACAAAATATCAACAGCAGAAGCACATATGAAAATAAAAGGATATCTAGGATGTCCGTATTTTGTATTTAGCTAACAATAGAAAATACGGATTTCACGGTCGCGATGAATAGCCAAGCCCACACCCCTAGACCCCTATGAGAGCGGCAAGTGATCCTACCAATTCTAGAGTTTAGGAGACCCGGTCTCGACTCCTCGAGATGGCCTCCCATTGAACCCTAGAACCCGGTCACTTGTGCTCCCCTCCTTGGGGCTATCCTAATGCGGAAAAGTAAATAATATACAATGATGGAAACATCTTCTTCATCCCGGAAGTGCCCCAAATAAAAGAATATTACATACAATTGATTTATACATAAATGAAAATAAAACTCTCATCTCGCATAAAACCCCCGGCTATTCAATCGCGACAATCCTGCACATCATATCTCAGCAACACATAATATCTCATATCATCAACGTAAGCAAGTATGCGTATCCCGATTGTCGTTTATGTATAGAAACGAAGCCGGTGATACCCCACATACTATACTTACGGTCATAGAAAATAAAGTGAAAAACTACAACATTTGGAATCTACAATCTCTTCAGACATCGTAAATCCGAAATATCACATACTTCGCATTTCATGCCTAACTATATGAATTCCACATATTGTATCGCATTCCAGATAAAGAGACAGTATTAAACTTTCCGATCGAATAATCAAATACCCAAGATTTCCTAATTAGCTCAACACTTGAGCGGAGTTCAAAAATCCCAGAACATGTCACAGTAGCAGTGGTCCAGCCGTAGAAGGGTCAAGCCAACGCCACACATGTGGCACGCCGTACTGCCCCAAACCCTAAGGTTTAGAGGAGGTTTAGACGGTCACATAATCGAGTTAAGGTTTGTGTTCTTCTAGAGGGTCCACCACGTTACTTGCACGTTTTTCCGAAAGATTTAAACCCAAAAATTCAACACTTGAAAGTTTTTCGTGCCAGGAAAAAGTGAGTTAATGATATCCGTTCGAACATTTTAATAGTTTCTAAATTATCCGAAAAACAGAACGAAATTAAATTTTTCGATCGAATCAACGAATTCAAAATAATTCCCAGAACACTCAACACATGAGTCAGATTAAAAATACCCAGAAATATGCAGGAATAGCTAGGAATATTACTGTACCAACACGTGTCCCTAATGCACTCATTTGGCCGCGGAACCGACGCGGCAAACATGTTCTTGCCATGGTTCCGCGGCTCTTTGAGAGCCTTGGGGGCTCGTGTTTTAGGGTTATTCTTAGAATTGCCTGCTGATTTTTTTGAGTATTTATAATGTGAAAAAAACAATTTTTTAGAAAATTTCCAGAGAAGGGTCTAATATGGTGTTTCGTGGTTCGATCGGAGTTTTAACTTCGCCTAAACATCGCCTAAAGCTCTAGCTTGGCTCTGATACCATTTTTGGGTTTACCTAGCACCTCATCAAGGGTTTAGAAGCATCACATAAGCCAAAATAAAATTTTGAAGGTGCTAAGTGAACTTGACAATGATCATAACTAGAAATTTAGGGTTTCTTTCAACTAAGCATCACATGGAAATGAAAAACTATCACTAAGGGTAGAGATTACAACCTTTGTAGACCTCCCTTGGTGACTTCTTGACACTATGAAAGTTTGGAACGAATCGATGGAAGCCTTCTTAGTTCACGAAGATCCACCCGAAGTCCCTTTACCCAAAGCTCCTTACTTTACTTGATTTGTGAATGAAGTAGAGCAAACACCCAACACAAATGGGCTAGATGTGTGTAATATGATGATGTGGTTTGTATTCTACAATCAAAACCCTTTTCTTTTTATCAACTTCACTCAAAGAAAATTTCAAGAGAGGAAGAAGAAGATGGTGGCTAAGCTTGAGCTCAAAAGATAATGATATGAATGAATTAAGTGAGAATGAATAATCAATATTAATCCTTCTCACTTCAAACCATGGTTAACTAATATCTATATATTATTGTGTTGAGTTAAAGTCCGAATGAAATTTAAACCATGGTTTGAATTAGGTCAAAGAATAGTCAAGTTTGGATAATTATCAACCATGATTTAATTTTCATTTCCTTTTTCTTTTTCTCAAAACAAATATATATCTATATATAAATGAATCATGTGAGTCTTGCATTGCCACCAAAACTGTATCAACAACCATGATACTATGTATGTATGTATGTATGTGTCCATGCACATCATCATGTGCATACATGCATGCATACAAAATTAGAAAAAGGGTTTAATTAAAGAATTAATCTAAAAGTCATTTGTTAAATCACCACTTGATTTTGCAAACCGGTCATATCACATACGACCCGACCAATAGAAAATGCTCGATTAATATACGGTATTACATATCCGTATTTAATCGGGTCCCCACGCATATCTCATATGCACACCACATCTTTTCGCCTGAGCCAGGAAACTTCATTGTGCGACTCTAAGACTCGTCAATACGCCGGCAGTAGGTGATGATCATATTAAATACCTACAAGCTGCAAGCGGTCAGCTAAACGTAACGGCCACCCGGGTATTGAGCGATCAGAAGAAAACCAGCGAAGCTGTCAAAACTCCCGTCGAGCCAACTGGCAACACTTACCATACAGTCCGGTCTCTTCGTCAGATATGTTGCATATCGAGTCTAGAGATGGAATCGTCGACCCTAATAACTCAATAAGTCATGTTGGTGTATGGATTATAACAGATCGAGAAACTACTGATAACGCTTATCAGTAAATCTCAGTAGCCCTGGCCAGGGACTTCCTGTTATAGCCAATCGAGCATAGCACAACATCAACTCCCAATACCGGGAGAGACGAAACCCCTCCTATCGCTCATCGCCTCCATGTGCCTCGGGGCTGTACCCAAAGTCCATCTGTTTGCACTACTTAGTAGAGCCGTGGTAGGGTGGATATCAAAGTACAGTGAGAGGACACACAAGACTCTATGACGATCTTAGGTCTACAGACTAACCTGTACCAGTGTCACCTGAGAACTGCTATCCGATGATAGATATAATACCACATAGGAGTTCTCTGTGAGTCCGTTCAGTGTACCCAGTCTCCACTGAGCACCCGCATACAATCTTTGGTGTCACCTCACCAGATGGATATAGGATCATCCATCGCCCATCATATGGGACAAGAATAGTATACGCTAGTCTACTCTGGAATATCGATACCCCGTCTCGATACACCCACGACTAGGAACAGTTCAAGGATATGCTTATAAACTACACATGCCCCACTAGTATGATCCGCATCATAGTCACAGTAGTCAAGCAAATATCCTGAGGGCTTTATCAACATGTGCAAATGAATAAAAGTATGATCAAATCAACATGTCAAGATAAAGTAAACCAGATAGCATACTATCATGTTGAGCGAGAAAGTCATCTATTTTCATATATACATGTCCAAGCATCCACTATACATATAATGGCCTCTAGGGCATACATATATCTAACATAAAAGCCACAAAATAAGTCTTTTTGCACAGCAACACAAGATAGACTGGAGATATTCCTCAGTCTATAATTCTCGGGCCAATGGTCTAGATGAAACGTTCAACAAGATCTTGACCAAGATTATAAAAAAGACGGTGTCAAAAAACAAAAAGGACTGGCATGGGAGGCTGCATGAAACTATTTGGGCGTACAGAATAACATTCAAGATGGCCATAAATGCAACACCATATGCATTGGTGTTTGGTGCTGAAGCAGTACTCCTATTGGAGATAGAGCACTCCTCACTACAAGTAGCAGTTCAATACGAGCTAACGAATGAAGAAAATGCTCATCTTAGGCTCAAGGAAATCGATGCTCTTGAAGAAACCCTCCTTATAGCATAGCAAAACCTGGAGATTTATAAGGCAAGGATGACATAGTCATATGAAACACTAACTAGGCCAAGAACATTTCACCAAGGCGAACTCGTGCTGGTTGTCAAAAGACCAATGATTCTCAATCATGCAAAACGGGAGAAGTTCGAGCCAAACTATGAAGGCCTATATATCATAGATAAGATATACAAAGGTAGAGCTTGTCTGCTTATAGATATGCATGGCGAATGTAACGACTCTGAATTTACTGTACGGAATTTTCCAGTTTAATATACAGAAAATGAGTTATACAGCCTGAGTTTGAGTTAAGTAAATATTGTTAAATAATAGCAAGAAACAACTTGTAGATCATTGGTAAAGCCCTTGCACTGCTGTGACCTAGCCCCTGTGTTCAATTCCTATCATACACATTATTTTTTCTGATTTTTCTTTTTAAATTTTTGGAAGCCCAAAAGTTTACACATGCAATACACAGAAAAATGAAAAGTCAGAAAAATCAAACATTTGGAAAATGGAGTAAACACTGAGATGTACACGTGGCACAAATCCAGAGCCCCTATACCCTAGATCGACCGGCAGAATGCGCAAGTTGGCCGGCACCGACGGTTGAACCAAGCCCAATGAGGCCCGGGCTTTACACACTAACCCCTTCACCTACCCCTGACTCCCTTGCACTGTTTGATTTCCCTGCAATCAAACAGAGACCTTTAATTTCACCATTAAACCAAATTATAATGTTTTTTAATTCACATTTTTAATTCCAAAACCCTAATTCTACACTATAAATACCACCCCACAGTTTGGCTCAACATCATTCTGAAAATTCTAACCAAAACTCTCAAAAATTTCCTAAGTACAAGTGGAGTAAAGAGGATTTAGCAAGAGGTCAACTTCCGGCGAAGAATCGAAACTATTCCGGAGCTCCCGCGATGCCACGAAGATCAACTCTCTTTCTTCTACCTCTTCTTAACTTAACCAAGTCATAAGTCCCTCTCAATCTCTTTTCTTCTTCATTGAAATCCCATTTCAAAACTTAAATCGGTAATTGGAGTTAATACCGATATCTATTTCTAATCCCTTGAAATTTACCTTTTTTCCTATATATTTTTTATCCAAATTTTTACACAATACTTGTAATCTTAATTATAAATGTTTAGAATAAATTTTAA
Organism: Agapanthus africanus; assembly: GCA_030015575.1. Classification (NCBI taxonomy): domain Eukaryota; kingdom Viridiplantae; phylum Streptophyta; class Magnoliopsida; order Asparagales; family Amaryllidaceae; genus Agapanthus; species Agapanthus africanus. The sequence goes on along the minus strand of CM057340.1, from coordinate 680,625,061 downwards.
CCTAGAATTCCATAAAAAATAACTTTAATTTATGTTTTTCATTTAAATACCATGAACTTTAAATATCATTTTTTTAGTTTTGTTAAAACAATACCTTTAGGAAAACTTCACGGGATAATGACCTACCCCATACGCACACATGGTTCCATAGCACGATACCTTTTTTATGTGAATTTTTTTGTTACGAAGACATTATTACAAGAAAATACCACTTACTATAAAAACCGGATTTCTTTTAAACTATATTTTAAATTTCTTTGCGATTATGCCTCTACAACCCCTGTTAGGGGACTTGCTAATGGATAGCGCGGATTATCGCACATTCTTAGGCTAGTAGAGTGAGATGGAGACCTCCTCACGAAGCATTCGGTCTCGAAAGGTTTTAAATACGGTTTTTAAGAAAAACGCATTTTTCTAATTATATAAAATTTATTTTTAATAATTATATAAAAATTAAAAATCCATATATTTTCAAAATATAATAAACTTACATTATTTTAAAATGAAAGAATTACAAGTTTCATTAAAATACCATCAAGATACCAACAAAAGACAAGTTTTACAATAAAATACCATGAACATTCCAAGCTAAGCAATTATCACTAAAATACCTCAAATCCTTAAAATTCATATCCATGAAAACCCTAAATAATATAAATAAATTCTCGAGATTTATTTTGAAATTTTAATAAAAAATATTTTTCATAAAACCTCCTAGAGTTATATAAAACAATATTTAAGGACTTTAGTAAATATATGTTTAAGCGGGATCAGTTCTCTTAAGCCTCAGGAAGCCGGAGAAAGTGAGTGCTTGTTTATTTAAGGTAGACAGCATAACGGAGTTATCAATGGTAATTGTCTTGAAAAAAGACACAAATCCTGCCGTCCATGTGTAGCAGTTACCGATGACTCCCGAACCTAATTCAAGATCTAAATCAGTTATAAGTGTCTGACTCGGTTAGAGTCCATTTTCATTCCTGCATCCAAAGTCAAACATGAATACTTGAGTATGAACTTGAATACTTGAATTCAAACACCAATATCAAACATGAATATTTGATTTGACTTGACTGAACCATTGTTATAACTTGACATGACTACTTGAATATATGTTTACATCCTGAACCTGATTACTTGAACAATTTGTATCTATGGTATCGGCAATACTTGTAAACATAACCTATACAATACATTACGCGGGGATAATGGGGTAGATTGGTACGGAACGTATTAACGTGGCACGAGATGGTTACTTAAAAGACACCTATATGAACTCTCGTGCCGTTGTCCCGTGGGTTTTGTCGGGGCCTTGTACTATATGTTGCCATAGTCCACGGGGTAAGATGGACTCTTCACGTATACTCAGATACCTTCTGTACCAAGCTACAAACAACTATGTTAGAATAACAAGTACATACATATACAACTTACCGGTTTTATTTCACATTACTTTTTATATTCCATTCCTTCTTTTGGGACTTATCGAGCGCTAGTTCGCTGATGACATTCCTGTCTTTTCTTTCTTTGGAATGTTCACCAGGAGGACCAGACTCTCAGGAGATCGAGCCTAGCCAGGAGGACTTGGACCAGCTCACTGCCCAGCCAGACTTCTAGCTCTCCTTGTATTTACTTTCAGTTTGTATGCCACTGTTTAGGCACTGTTTATATCATTGTATTTTTTCCTTTTCAAAACAGTTGTATGTAAAGTGAATGTAAATAAAAGTTGCTATTATTTTATATCACTTTTCATTCTTGTACATTTTATATTGCTTAATTATGCTTAACGTATTTATTTCTTAGTAAATACGTTACGGCCCATCACGTCACCGATTCCGTACACTAGGAAGCGGGGCGTGACAGCGAAAGGCGGTTTCGGCCGATAAACGGTCGATTTCTCAAAAAGAACTACGCTTAAAGAGTCACGACTTTGATCAATAATAAATGACAGCGCTCGTGTCCACTCGCTATCTTCCTGAGTCAAAAATCTGAAAGCGGTGCAAAATGATATTTATCCTAAACATGGGAATGTTCGACCGAGATATCCTTAAACTAATATTCGTCCCAAATGTGGGAATGTTGGATCGAACGTCCCTAAACTAATAATAGACCGTAATGTCTGTAAACTAATATATTTCCCTATGGTATGTCTCCATATTGAGCACCGTATACAATCCATGGGCATAAAACAATTCACATTCTTCCAGGTCCCATATGATGCGGTCCTTCAAAGAATGTCGTGATCGACAACTGTTAGTGCATTATCTTACGGGTCGCCTAAAAAGGGTACGTCCACAAGCGGAATGGGCACGGATGAAAAGACAAAAGAGCACCGTGAGTAAAAACAGCTGGACTGCTGATGAGCTTTTGAAAACCTAAGAAGGTGCAAACCCGTTAAAAGAAAAGAAAAGATGCACTTACAAAGTTCTCACAACTTTGTAAGGAGAAAACACCTGCGTGAGATCCTTACGACTCACAAAGGAGCAAAACACTTAGGAATCCATACGATTCCTAAGGAGAAAATACACTTACGAGATCCTCACGACTCGTAAGGAGAATATACCCTCTATAAGACCGTCACGGCTTATAGAATTCAAAAACCTTAAATTACAGGGATTTGAACATGTTCTTAAGCCATCAAAATCCTACAAACTTATGCCCTACAGGCGGTCCAATATCGACCCTAGTATACAATCCATGGGCATAAACAAATATATTCTCAACCAAGTCCCACCAAAAACGAGAAACATCGCTCGACATGCTGAACGATACTTGCAAGTCCCCTCTACTGGCAAGGAAAAAGTATTCCTGTAAGATTCTTACGACTTACAAGGGTAATAAACACTTAGAAGTCCCCATGACTCCTAAGGAGAAAATACAACTATGAGATCCTCACAACTCATAGGGAGAAGTGCTTTTATGAGACCGTTACGGCTCATAAAGTCAAAAAGTTTTAGTCGACAGAGTCCTAATCCTGTTTGCTAAGCCACCCTTGTTCAAGTCAACAAAGGTAAATGGCAATTCGCTCCTGGAAATATCTCAGTTGTAGCGATACGGATGCCTAACCAAGTGTCAGACTCCAAATTCTCTCACGGCATATGATGATTCGCTCTTGGCAACATTTCAGTTGTAGTGATAATGATACCAAGATTAGTTTCAGATTCCAAATCCCCAATTCACAATAAAATCAGTGATTAAGGAAAAATATGCATATGAAATAGCCGAAATGATAGGGCAACTCGCAATAAAAATCAGCAAGCAAAAAAATATATGCATATGAAATAGCTGAATTGTTTGGGCAACTCGCAATAAAAACAACGAGTAAAAAAATATAAATGATTTAGCCGAAATGATTGGGCACCGCGAAAAAATAGCCAAAATGATTGAGCAATCACAACTTTCGCGATATGAAAACCTAAAAAGATAGAGTATCGTGGAAATATAAAAAAATTAAAATAAAATAAAAATTTTCTGCTCTGCAAGTAGGTCTGTTTCTCCAATATTTAAACATAGTAAAAAAGCAAAGCTTTATTCAAATTTAATGAGGCAACGCCTCACGTGCTCTCCATGAGGGCGCCAGCGTCAAAGCCAATGTTATAGTATTAAATTCTATGGTGACGTCTCATGCGCTCCTCATGCGGGCACCAGTGTGTAAAGCACAATGGAATTTATTAAATAAGAGTAAGACTCTTATATTGCGCCGCACGTGCCCATCACGCGGGCGCCAATGTGCAAAGCACATGAATATCCATCTTAAGAATTAAATTCTTAAGTGGCGCCCACGTGCACAATACGTGAGTGCCGGCACCCAAGTAGAATTAAATTCTACGATACTCTCTGTTAAACAGAGCCGTTGGATCAAAAATCCAACGGAGATGATAAGTCATCAAAATATAGAATCAAATTCTATTAGGAGAAAACATCTCCTAAATCTTTCTAAATAAGAAAGATACTCTCGGCTGGATCAATAATCCAATAATAGAATAAAATTCTATTTTGGGAATATATTCTCTCAATCTTTTAAACAAAAAAGATTGCTCTCTGTTAAACAGAGAAGCCTTGGATTAAAAATCCAATGGTGCTTAAAAATCACCACTTGACAGAATAAATTCTGTGTATGGGAGAATATCTCTCCAATCTTTTTTAAAACAAGAAAATGTTCTGTAAAACAGAAGTCCTTGGATAAAAATCCGACGGTGGGTAAAATTCTCTAAATTAATTTTGAGACCAATTAAATCAATTGGAATCTCTCAATGAGAGATTTTCTTAAAACTAATTAACAATCTGCCTCCGCTATATAAAGGACACGAGACTTCAAGTCTCACAAGGAGAGAGACCACACACCACACAGAGAGAACAAGAGACCACGGATAGAAAGAACAGAGAATTCAATTCTCAAAGAAGAAGATCTTCTTTCTCAAAATTCTAGGTAAAGAAAAGAGATCAAAATATCTTTATTATCTATAATTTCACATCTAAAAGTTTAACCCTTTTAAAAAGAACTTAGTTCTTTCTCTAGATCTGAGATCCACAAGACAAGTCTCCCACAAGTTGAGAATTTAATTCTCATCGGGAAGATATTGTTCATGAGAATCAAAGATTCAGGGAAGAACAAATTTAAAAATGAAGAAAATGGCGTCCATAATACTCCAAGAACTCAGTTCCTTCAAATAAAGAACTTAGTTCTCTAAAAACTCAACCCGAAATCCTCAAAATATAGTGATTTTGGCGAGTGTTAATGATCAAAACACCATTGATAGAGGTTTAACCTCTCTAAAAATATCAATAAAGATTAAATCTCCATATTAAAAACTAGCGACTCACGTGCTTCCCACGTGGGCACCCTTTTAACAGCGCCTAGCGCCTCACATGAAAAACACGCGGGCACCCAAAACAGAAGGCCAGCGCCTCACGTGAAACACACATGGGTGCTGAATAAAGTGCTTAGCACTCCACATACAGCTAAAACGGCTGAGTGCTTATCACTGATTGGGCAACGCCCAGCGTCTCATATGCTCCTCACGTGGGCGCCACATAAAAAGTGCTCAGCACTCCATATACAGCCAAAATGTCTGAGTGATTAGTACTAATTGGGCAGTGCCCAGCGCCGCACGTGCACCTCACGTAGACGCCATAGGAAATGCTCAGCACTTCACATTTAGTCAAAAGGACTAAAGTGTTCAACATTCATTGGGCAGCGCCCATGACTGAATTCTTGACATGACATATATGTGAGTATCAGAGCTCAAATAAGTGCTTAGCAATTTTACATAAAAAGAAATGGGATGAACAAACAGAGCTCAAATAAGTGCTTAGCACTTTAGAATGAAAAGAAAAAGAATTAGCAGACTAAGCCTAAATTGGCTATGTCTCTGAAGTTTTCTTGCAGCTGAACCCAAATGCTCTTTTGCTTGATCCTAAGTAAAAATGATCCTAAAAATATTGTTATGTTGATCTTAGTCTTAAATAAGACTAACGTATCCTTAGCAAAAAAAACTGAGCCCAAATGCTCATTTATATATTTAAGTTGACCTTAATCTCAAACTAGATTAACGGTCCCTAAATAAAACAAAATATTTTTGAACCAAAGGAATATACAACCTAAGTTCAAAACCCAATCAAGCAAATCCTTGACCCAAGCCCAAATCTAAAATATACGAATTTGGACTAATCCACGCCTTACGGGCGACGACATAAACTAGTCTCCGTATACAATCCACAGGCAACCTAAACAAACAAAAACACACACGACACGAAGTGAACTGCTGGAGCAGAAGAAAGTAGTTTTCGAAATGTGGTAACATAATTAACTGCAGGGGGTTGCGCCTGTAGGGAAGAGCATCCCCACAATCAAAAACCGTTCATAAAATGAGGGGGAACTGATATAGCCTGATACAACGGCCGCGTCTGTCCAAATCTCCGATATATGGTGCTATAAATAAACTTGGTATCTTCGGAGAGGTGGACGGATAAATCCAAATAGGATCTGCCCCAGATTCAGGCAAGACGATCCATCCCGGTTCGTCCCTGTCTTCCGGCGGTGAACAGATTCTGGCATGCCCGGTGGGACCTTTTCCTCTTTCCACTCCACACTTCGTGTGTCGTATTTCGCAAACAGAATCGCGGTTTGCTATGGTTGCCATTGGATTTGAGGTACTAAAATTTGGTTTCTTGCTCCTGTGCAGAGAAAATCGATGGCTTCTAGCTGTACCTCTTGCAACAGCAACTCTTGCTCCACCCAACTAGAGGAGTGATCTACGGGCCCAACGCAGCCTCATTTTTCCTAATGCCGGTGGGGCAAGTTACGCAAGCCACTACTAGACTATTCTTCGGGACCATGTTCCCACCGGTGAGTTTCGGTGCCTCAGCGCCGTAAGAGGAAGCTCCCAAGAGGTCGGTCTTCGATCGACTGGCAACCACAACGACCCCTCTCAACGGGCAGTCCAAAGCTGACGTCTCAGTCTTCAATAGGCTGGGCAAGAACCCAAATGGGCCCGCAAAGAGGCTCATGATACCTGAGGGGGCTACCCTAAAATGGATAGCCCTCCTAGCTCTTGCTACGGGTGAAGTCGTCAAAGGTGCTTCCCTTACCAGAAAGTCGGTCTTTGAAAGATTGGACGGCCCTCCTCAAACTCTGCCAAGAACATCAGCCTTCAACAGGTTGACGCCAATAGCATCCCCTCAGCAAAGAAGGGGGCATGACGAAGCCGCTTCTAAAGCTGAGGCAGTCCCTTCTGCAAGACATGCTCGACGTCGCCACTGGAACTGAGTGAGAAAAGATGGGGGAAACTCCCCCTCTGGACTTACCCCACCAGCTCCAATGGTGGGAGTTGACGCAGTTGTTCTGACTGGGAACAGCTTTGATCTACTCAGGAGGATACGCAAGAACTCTCCAACGGCGGTGCTAAAGAAATCGCCCCCACCTGCAGAGGTCATTGTTCAGGAAAAGTCGGAGTACCCCCATCAACGGCTCTCCTCCCAAATTCATAGAGCCTGGTGGAAAGTCTAGGACTCTATGATCAACAAAGACTACTCTCGTCGACTGAAGAAATCGAAGGCTCGAAAGGAGAAAGACCATCCCTCCATCATACAGCGAGGGACTTCCTTTACACAGGTGCCTGTTACAATGGCTCCTTCAACATCGACCTCCCACAAAAGCATGAGGCCGGAGAAAATCCTACCACCTGGGGCAAATTCCAAAGGTGATGGACCCAAACGCCCTAAGTCTGGGGCCACGGTCGTGCATATGGTCCATATGGCTTCCGGGAAAGAAGAAAACCGTGCTTCGGTGAGTCACCGACCGCAAACTCGGTCGCTGACTAAAGCTCATGAGCAACAACAAAAGCTCCAGGAAATGCTGACCAAAATGGCGGCACTTACTGGGCAGAAAGAAAGCCCGGACACAACAGCTGAACAACGCCAGGAGCAGGAGACCAACATAGAGTTCCTGCGAAGGGTTCTTGAAAGAAAAGATAAATAAGCCACCGAACAAGCTGCTAACATGAAGCAGATGACGCTTTTGTTCCAAGATATGGTTGGAATGATGATCCAACTAGAACTCCCAGCCGAAGATCCGCCGATAATCATCGATGATGACAAATGGGAAACATCAAACCCTCTTCCGGTTTTATCAACAGCCAAGGAGGAAACGATCTCCAAGGCTGCTCTTGATGATTATATAGCTCAACAAATAAGAGCTCATCAAGCAAATGAAGCAGCTAGCCAAATTTTCAGAACTGGACGACCGTATCCAGGCTGGTATGACCAAATCAAGTACCCGCCGGAATATACGATCCCCAAGTTCCATGTATACAAAGGGACATGCAATCCCAATCAGCACATCGCGTAGTTCAGAGTTCTGTGCGGCAACACTGGAGGCGATGACAAATTGTTGCTTCACCATTTCATTGGCAGCCTGTCAAAAATGGCCTTTGAATGGTATTCAGAGCTCCTAAATGACTCTATAAAGACATTCACAGAGATGAAACTACTTTTCATACAGCGGTTCGCCAGTGCAAGCGAGCGCACCCCGATCATGGCATTAATTAATGCCAGGATAAGGCCAAGAGAAACTTGGGTCCAATACGTGATCCGGTGGCGGAACCTATGGTCTAAGTGTGAACAGCGCATCGAAGAATCCCCTACCATGGGCATGTTCATCGGGACCCTTGATCCTCAAATGACGGTGTCCTAGTTCATGACATTCTTCAAACCGATGACCTTCCAGGCTCTGATCAATAAACTGGCCCAAATGGACCAGATAGGCCATGGGCCATCCTCCTCAAATAATGACCCTCGAAATAACAAGGGTAAAGGGAAAGCGGCCTTCGTTGCCAACACGCAACAATAACCGAGTGGCCCAAAATCAGCTGCTCGCCAAAACAACGCGCGTCCACGCCCATCCTTAAACGAAAGACTAGGATGCGCTTACTCGTTTCCTTGCGATAAGACGAGGTGACTGTTTGAATTGGCAATGCGTAATAAACTCATCACATTGCCAGACACACGGCGTCAACCACAACTCAGTGACGTCAATAGCCCCAACTACTACTCCTATCACAGAATGGTGAGCCATCCAATTGAGGATTGCTACATGTTCAAGAACTAGGTCGAGGACCAGTATCAACAGGGGAAATTCGCGCTGCCTGACAACTGGAGGGTAAACACACCACAGAAGCACACTCCTAAAAAGGTGGATGCATCGGGGTATCATGCTCGCTCGTGGAAGAAACTCCATGGGAAGTCGTTCTTTTAGCTAAAACAATAAGAATGCTGAAAGATCTATAGGCATGTCCAACAGTTAGCTGGAAAAGCCCACTTGAACCCGAAATCATCGAAGGGATGCGAAAACCCTGTCCCGCACCGAAAGTCGTTGACAAAGGGAAAAATCCCCAAGTCAAGCCTTCGAAGTCTTCAAAGAAAAAGAAGAAGACCAAGAAGCCTGTGTAGCCTGCTGAGTATGACGACAAGCGCACAGGCCTACAAAAGTACATTGACGTGCTGGAGGAGTATAACCTGAAGGCGCGGAAACCGGTCACGCTCGAAGAGTTCCTCAAGCATATTATTGAAAACAAAGATAGTGACAACGATGAGGAAAATGACTCATCAAAAGAAATCGAAGACTATGTAGCAAGTTACCACATGGTCTCCCATTCGTCGTTAAATGACGAAGAAACTCCCTCGGCATTTGAAAACAACACGGAGGAACTGAGTGTAGAATCGACGCTAAAACCTACGGAACTTCCAGAAGACCCGATCGGTAGGTTGTTAAATGAAGCCTTTCGAAAAAGAAAAGCTGACCGAGAACGCAAAACAGCCATATACGAAAAGGCTAAGCGTCAGCGTCAGGATGAAGAAGCCGCGGCAAGGAGGAGTTGTAAAGTACTCCAACTAAACCAAAGCATACCTGCCAAAACAAGAGCAGGATCAAGGCAGAGAAGCGGTTCGCCAAAGCCCTATCAATGGAAATGAAGCTGCCAGCTCTCGTAGGAAACACTCCCGGGGTCATATGCCTCGACGGAGAGGATTCACATCCAAACTACTGCCTATATCATCGGAGGGTTAACCACCCTACCGAAGAGTGCGGTACTTTCAAGAAGTGGTGGCAAGGATACGTTGCCCATAAAACCACTTCAAGAGGATGAAGCACGACGCTCGTCGATGGCAAAAAAGTACGACAGATGCACATGAAAAAGTGATTGGCAACTGTCATATGGTTGATACCAGTTCGGAAGGGGAAAACCCCTAAGTTCTTACTTTCGGGAGTGATTCTGAGGACGAAATACCCTTCAGACCTCTCTTCAAAGACTCCACCTCCGAAAAAGAAGAGGAGGAGAAGAACTGCGAGAATATTCAGCTGTGTAACCACATGCTGCCTGAAAAGAATCTCGGACCTACAAACAAAGGTTCGAGCAAAAGGGACAAAGGGAAAGAAAAAATCCCTGAGGAAATTGTCCTCGACGATGGAGTTGTCAAAGAGCTCGCAGTAAGGGACCTGTCTAGAAAAAACAAGGTGGAGGAAAATACCCTCACAATTGAGTATACCGGATGCTCTCTTCATGTCCAAAGAGGCACGAGATTCTCTGATTAAGGCATTACAAGAGCCAGATCAGTTCCAAGTTTTCCTCGCGGAAGAGAAAATGAAAGATGGGCTAGCAGAGGTCCACACGGCTGACATTACATTCAAGGATGAAGATCTCCTCCTCGGTACGTGCTAACATAACCGCCCGTTATACATCACTGGGTACTGCCACGACATCAAGATAGGGAAATCCTCGTCAACAACGGATCCTCCATCAACCTTCTAAACGTGAGAGTGCTGAAGGGGATTTGCATGAACATTCAGCACCTGGCCCGAGACAAAATTACCATCTCCGGGTTCGACTCACAGTCGTCATGAACACTTGGGTATGTAATATTAACGTTGCGCTTCGAGCTGCTCGTCATTGATATCAAATTTCATGTCATTGACGCCAAGACTTGCTATAATGCTTTGCTCGGCAGGCCTTGGTTACAAGAGTACAACGTCATCCTATCTACACAACATCAGTGTATGAAGTATTTCAAAGACAGCTTGGAATACACCGTCACAGGGGAGCTAAATCCGTTCTCCATAAACGATGTCCGAAAATATGAAGACGCAAAATACTTCCTACCATACTTCAAGGATACGAAAGGGTGTCATAGGCCGATGGATAAACAGAAGCCCATCGCTACTATCCCGATCTTTGGGAGCGATTCCGAGGAAGATGAAGAAATAGTCTACTCGGGGTAACCCCAGAAAGAAAACAACAGGCCTGGACCATCTACTCTTATTCTGGTATTTGGCAGCGACTCTGAGGACGAAGCCAACACAGTATTCTCCATCCGCCCGTTGGCACAAACCCTAGCCGAAACAGATCAGAGTCTGCAAATCACAATGGCTCCGCCTCGGCATTACAAGGAACTTGATGCACTCAATACATACATCGTACAAGAATTACAGACTTTCTACGTCCCTTCCAGGCGAAGAGGTAAAAAGGCGATCCTCTTCTACCAATTTATGGAAACCAAAGTAGAAAAAGAAGTCTGACATGGTGCCGATTTTGCACTCGACAGGCTTCAACCAATCTGTCTGCCTAGATACTACGCGGAGGGATTGAAAAGGCTGTTAAGACGCCAAGGTGTACCTCCTAAACAAACTGTTCAACAAGCCCAATTCTACAAAAAGATTCGGGATATTCTCGGGACTCAGCAAAAGATGCCCAACGGGAAGATAGAGACAACAGGGCTCGGATATGTAGTTCCACAGTTTCCACGTCATAAACAGCTCCAGTAAAGGGGAAAACGCTCTTCCAAATGCTTGTGACGTTGAAAAAGAGCGAAATCCCGCTCTAAGAACGTTAAGTCCATCGCTCGAAGAATAAATAGACAACCTAATAAAAGAAGATTGTCGAAAGAGCTGGGACAATCACAGTCGCAAAATGGCCATTTAAGAAAAGGCCAGGACGCAGCGTCTCATTCAGCAATCGGCGGAGAAAGAAGACTATACTGCTCTTCATCCCCGGCCCGCTGTATATCCTCGCGAAAGGGGAAAATCCCGAAATAGAGGAAAACAGAGCAAAGAACTCAAACAACATTCGAAAATAACAAAGCGGATCCAAGAACTCATGCAATCGAGAAAAGGTCGACTGGAACCCGTTCTTTATAAAGAAGATGGATCGGGAATACTCTTTCCCCAAAGACAAGACGAGGAAAATAATCAACCTTGTCATGAAGCACCAAATGATGACACTTCTGGAGTCTCGGCACCCCGAACAAATAAACGAGGTCCATCATCCAGATTATTGTTCCTGCCACCGAGCAATAGGCCATCCCCTTGAAGACTGCTTCACCTTCAACGATTGGGTAGAATACCAGTATCAGCAAGGCATGTTCGCTTTATCCAACAGCTGGAAGGTAACCCCGCCGCAAACGCATGAGCCAAGGAGGATCTATACCATGAGGATAGGACCGGCTCAACTACAAAAAAAGAGAGAGGGCACGACACTGTAAGGTTCTTAGGCACTAGAACAAGATTCCACAAGGTATCAAACATGCCATATTTAAAATTTTCAAGTGACAAACAACCTAAGCAAGGATCTTTACTAGAGAATTAGGGTTAAATACGACAAGCAAACATCTTTAATTCTAAGTGAACTAGGAATACAACCTTTGTAGACCGGTCTTTCACTTCAATAGCTCCGTGTAGTAGTCCCTTCGCTCCAAGTAGTGATCCTCCGGACTCTAGCATGGCTTCATAAGAAGAAAGGAACGAACTTGCTTGAAGTCATCGAGGCCAAAGATGATCTACGTCGAGGAGACACTAACCCAAGCTACTCCTTCACTAATGAGAGATTAGTGAAGCTAACACCCTATACTAAAATGCTAATTTAGTAGAGGATGATGAAGTAGGATTTTTGCTCACTTTAGAATTGATTTTCTCACTAATATTTCTCACTTGCTCAAAAGCTAGAGAACACTTGAGCTTGAAGAAGAAGATGAAGAGAGATAATGTTGTGATAGTGAATGGCAACCATGAGTGAGAAAATATCTAATATCACTCATGTAGAAACTTAATCATGAGTTTAGATAATGGTTGGGTTAACAAATATCTAGTGTAAGACAAAACTAGTGGACTAAGTCAATGGGTCTCAAAGCTTCTCAAAGCTTCATGCCATGTTACAAATTTCCAACTAATAATTGAATTACCATAAATAAATAAACCCTACATTATCATTATCATGGAGTAAGTCTCATACATCCATATTGCATGTATCAACAACCATGACACATAAATTAAAACACAACTAATGTATATCGCATACATATTAAGTGTGCACATGTAAGAAAAATAAATGCTTAAGTGAGATAATATTAGTTAATGTAAACTAGTATATCACATATACAATTATACACTAAATTATCAAATCAACACTTGATTTAATAATCCGGCTATATCTCATATAACCGACTAATATTTTATATATCAACTTATCGAATCAACACATAATTCAATAACCCGGCTATATCACATATAACCGACCGATACAAATATTGCGAGAATAAAATACGGTATCACATACACATACTAATCTCGGTCCCGCACATATCACATATGTGCTCCAACTTCGTTTTACCTGAGCCAGTAAAACCTCTGTGTAGGACTCTAAAGACTCGTCAATACGCCGGCAGTAGGTGATGATCATATCAAGCACACATAAGCCATCATCGGTACTAGATGGACGTAACGGCTACCCGGGTATTGAGCGATCAGAAGATCAACAAGCAAGCCTGCTCTAGCTCCAGTAAAGCCTGTCAGTAACATTACCGTACTGTCCGGTCTCTTCATCTGAGATGTCGCATATCCAGTCTAGGGATGGTAAACGTCAGACCCCAATAACTCGATAAGTCATGCCGATACAAGGCTTATAACTGGTCGAGAAACTACTGATAACACTTATCAGTAAATCTCTAAATCAGCCCTGGCCAGGGATGTTCCCCTCCGAATGGCGGCCAAGACAGGGACGTCTTGCCTGAGATTCGGGGCAGATGCTATTTGGTTTTATCCGTCCACCTCTCCAAAAATGCCAAGTTGATTTATAGCACCGTGTATCGGAGATTTAGACGGATGCGGTCGATGTAGCAGACTTCGTCAGATTCCCCCTCGCTTGAGGGGTTTTTGATTGTGGGGATGCTCTTCCCTGCAGGCGCAAACCTCTGCAGTTAATTACGCTACCGCATAGCGGTAACAACTTTCTCCTTCTCCAGAATTTCACTTTGTGTCATGTGTGTTTGTTTTGTTTGTGGTTGCCCGTGGATTGTATACGGAGACTATTTTATGTCGTCACCCGTAGGACGTGGATTAGTCCAAATCCGTATTTTCTTAGATTTAGGTTTGAAGTTTTAGTTTAAAGATACGTTATCCATGTTTGAGACTAAGATCAACTTAAACGAGATCGTTTAGATCCGAAAAAAGAGCATTTGGGGGCTCTATTATTCCAGTTTAGGGACGTGGTGGTCCATTACCAGTTTAGGGTCGTGGTGGTCCAATATTCCCATTTTGGGGACGAATATTAGTTTAAGGACACGTTAGCCATATTTGAGGCTAAGATCAACTTAAACGTTTGTTAAGGATACGTTAGCTTAATCTCCAGACTAAGATCAACTTAACGGGATCGTTTGGATCCGATAAGAGAGCAATTGTCTCTATTGTTCAAGTTTAGGGACATAGTGGTCCATTGCCAGTTTAAGGACGTGGTGGTCCATTTGTTTAAGGACGCTTGAGTCTGGGAGTTTAAGGACGCTTGAGTCTGGGAGTTTAAGGACGCTTAAGTCCATGAGTTTAAGGACCCCACAGTCCTTGTCGATTTGTGGTTGTCGGGACCCATCACCTCTCTAACGTCGTTGAAGTATTACAACGATAAGTGTCAGAGGAGTTCGGAGATGTACCCTTGAACCGGATGTAAATTGATTTAAGAGAGCAGTGATGCTCAGTCAATTTAATTTGAGGACTTACGGCCATGATTGGGCTAAGTCCAGTTGAAAATGTTTAACATTTTTATTTATGTTTGGCCTATTAGGCCTGTGCTAGGGCTTTGCCCCTGTTTAATAATGCATTGCATTTTATTCTTTTTGATTTGGGCTCTGTCCCTTTTTAAATGATGCACAGCGTCTGTTTTGGTCTGACAGACCTTTGTTTGGGCTCTGTCCTTTTTTTTAAAATAATGCATTGCATTAGTTATCTGACAGTGGCCATGTGGCCTGTCAGGCGCTTTGGGCCAATTATTGAGCGCAAGCGTATGTGGAGGTGAGATGTGTCACGCTCTAGTGAGCGCAAGCGCAGTGCGCTGCGCTGCTGACACGTGGCGCGCTCTGGTGAGTTGCGCCAATGTAAGAGAGCAATACTCTATTTTAAAAGCGCATAGCGCAAGTGGTTTTGGAGCTGACACATGGCGTTCTATGGTGGCTTGCGCCAACCCGAGAGCGCAACCGTGCAGATTTACAAGTGTAAGGCACTATTTTAATATTTTGATCCAATTTTGGATTCAAGAAAAGAATCTTTAAGATTCCAGAACCAGTGGTTCATAAAAAAGGCAATGCCTTTATTATTATTATCTTTTTTTTATTGAAGATCTTTGATCTTGTTCTTAGATCAATGATTTTTTTAGAAGAAACTCTTCTTTTTTTCAAAGGGTTTTTACCTTTTTCTCTTTCTGAGTTCTTCTCAAAATTCTTTAGAGTAGTTCACTTAATTTTCTCTCTGTTTTCTCTGTGTTTTAGACTTGGGGTCTAGAGGCCTTTATATAGTGCCAATTAGTTTGTTAAATTAGTTAAAGAGATTCTTCTCTGAGTGATTTAGGGATTTTTCCCTACCGTTGGATCTTTGATCCAAGAGCTTCTGTTTTACAGAAGACAATCTTCTTGTTTTAACAAGATCAGAAAGATCTTACTGGAATTTTAATTCTGTTTGGCGCAAACGCACCTGCGCTTGACACGTGTCGCGCAGCGCAGAGCGCAGCGCAACTGCGCCGACACGTGTCGTGCAGCGTAGAGCGCAGCGCAACTGCACAGACACGTGTCGCGCAGCGCAGAGCACAGCGCAACTGCGCCGACACGTGTCGCGCAGCGCAGAGCGCAGCGCAACTGAAGCGTTGCTTTCTTTAATTTTATTTTAAGTAGCGCCTTGCTCTGATTGGGTGAATCATAAGCGTTGCTTCATTTCCCGCCTTGGAATTTGAACAGAGCTTTGCTCTGATTGGGGTAAATAAATGCCCCCCACCGCTGCGCTTACGTAGCCCCAGACGTGAGCGCAGCGGTGGCAGAATTCCAACCATTGGGAAGTTGAAACGGCTTTCAATGTCTATAAATAGGACCTTTGGTCCCCTTAGATGGTTTCACATCTCTTCATAAGAATTTTCATTCAGAGCCTTGCTCTTTTGTTTAAGCACTTTATAAGAGTTCAAACTCTAGAGAATTTTTAGGTAAAAATTAGATTAGATTAAATTAACTTTAAGAGCTTTGCCCTCAATAGATCCCTGATCTAAAGAAAACCCATTTAGGGTTTCACTTAGCAGAGGTTTGCTCTATAGGTCTAAATGGATCTAAAGAGAACTAAAGAGAACTCTATTAGGGTTCCATTAATAAAGCTGTGCTCTTTAAAAGATTTTCCTTGTATTTTCTGAATTCATCAATGGAGTTTTGCTCTTTCCAAATCATATAGAAGAACTCTTAGGAGTTTTTCATGGATCTTGGAGTTTAAAGATAGCATTTTATTCTTCGATGAATTATATCGTCTTGCTTAATTAGTCTGTCTGCTAATGTTGCTGCTTTTCTTTTACAGGAGTAATGGACGCCAACATGTATGAACTTGATGAGATCATCTCTTACGGGGACATCCACCGACTCGGCCGTTCTCAGAATCGAGAATTCACAAACGCCGAGTGTGCCAAAATCATGAGCCGCTTCGACGCATACAATGGTCAACTGCTTCCTCGGCGCTCCCCTCTCCTGAAGCTTATTGTGTGAGCAATTTAGGAAGCGCTTCCCCTATTCTTTACCGGCGTGCCGCTTAGGGCATTGGACGCCGCCGAGGACAAGGTGCACTCAGTGTACCTGATGAACTTAATCTCGAAGAGACGGCGAGACAATCTTGTCGATCTCTTGCACCAGGCCTTTCAACAGTCCGCCATTCTTGCTGCCTATCGGAGGGTGGAGGACATCAGTGGGGATCCCGACGCCCGTGCTCGTGAAAGGAAGCACACCAGGATGGTTCGCCAAGCTTGGAAAGTCTTGGACAAGGTCACTTTCGAGTTCCTCAATCCCTGTCCAGGATCTGAGGTTATACCGTTGTAATCATTTGATGATGTTCTTCGTTTATTGCTTTCATGATTGTAAGAATTTTTGGCAATATGAATGGAAAATTTTTATTCCAGCTTGTCTTATTTCTCGTTCTGAGTCTTTTGCCTATGCATGAATGAGTGTGTCTCGAACGCTTGATCAAATGCAAATCGGATGTTCTTTCTGTCGTTTTCTTCTTTCTTTTATTATCAGTATGTTGCCTTAGTAAACATGGTCGACAGATGGTATAACGAGCATCCTGTTTTGGTTTCTTCAAGAGGTAGCGATGGCTTAGGCCGCAGGTTCAAATCTGCTGCCTAAGACTTTTCAACTCTATGAGCCGTGAGGGTCTCATAAAGACTTTTCTCCCTACGGATCGAGAGGATCTCGTAAGTGTGTTTTCTCCTTAGGAATCGTGAGGATTCCTAAGTGTGTTTTCTCTTATAAGTCGTAAGGATCCTATAAGTGAATTTTCCCCTCTTATGAGTCGAGTGGACCCGTAAGCGGTTGTTTCCCTCCTTGTCGAGATTCGGGTTTGGAGAGTGTGACCCGTGAATAGTATGCAAGAGTCCGTTTTGGACCAACTTGCAGGGTCCAGTGCTTAGGAAACAGGTTTTTTTTTAATCCCCGCTGCCTAAGGCTTTGCTTCACGAGTCGAAATGAATCGAGCATTTCTCGCAAGGATGTCTTAACGTCACAGTTAACCTCTGCTCTTTACGACAGAAGTCCGTTAGGGTCTGTGGTACTTAGGGTTTTGGCCGTCGTACCGTCGCGTTGGCTGACATATTCCTCGATATGCAATCTTGCTGTTCAAGTAGCCTTACGATTTTCGTGTCTCTGATCCCTTCGGGGGCTGGACAAGACGTCTTCAAGTAATCTTTCGGTAATATTACCGTCGAAAGGGCAAGCGTAGGGATATTCCATGTTGCTTTTTACTTGAGGTTAGGCTCATTTTGGAGAGCCCCGATGAGTCATAACCACTCCACGCTGGTGTGGGATGATCTCCGATAGTCTTTCAGGATTTATATGACTTGCCGTCAATACCCTGAAGCTAGGAATTTAGCCTTTGCTTCGTTTGCCGGCATTGCGTCCTCTATATCGAGACGAATGTCGCGGTTGTCTTTAGGTTGTTGGTGAACCGTCGAGGTTTGGAACTAGGGACTTTGCCATGGCTCCGCTGTTTGATGATGTTACGTCTGCTGTGTCGAGACGAACGTCGAGGTGGTGACCACTCCGTACTGGTGCTAGACGATCTTCAATTGTCTTTCAGGCTTTATATGACTTACCGTTAAGACTTGGTTCCATTTTCTGATGGAGCATGTTGGGAAGGTATGGTTCCTTCTTTGTTTGCGCCCCTGGATTGTATACAGGGATTGATGTGCTATCGCCGTCGCGTTGGCTGATATATTCCTCGATATGCAATCTTGCTGTTCGAGTAGCCTTACGATTTTCGTGTCTCTGATCCCTTCGGGGATGGACAAAACGTCTTCAAGTAATCTTCCAGGTAATATTACCGTCGAAAGGGAAAGCGTAGGGATATTCCATGTCGCTTTTTACTTGAGGTTAGGCTCATTTTGGAGAGCCCCAATGAGTCATAACCACTCCGCGCTGGTGTGGGATGATCTCCGATAGTCTTTCAGGCTTTATATGACTTGCCGTAAAGACCCTGAAGCTAGGAATTTGGCCTTTGCTTCGTTTGTTGGCATTGCATCCTCTATATCTAGAAAAATGTCACGGTTGTCTCTATGTTGTTGGTGAACCGTCGAGGTTTGGGACTAGGGACTTTGCCATGGCTCCGCTGTTTGATGATATTGCGTCTGCTGTGTCGAGATGAACGTCGAGGTGGTGACCATTCCGCACTGGTGTGAGATGATCTCCGGTTGTCTTTCAGGCTTTATATGACTTGCTGTCAAGACCTTGAAGCTAGGAATTTGGCCTTCGCTTCGTTTGCTTTAGCGCATCCGAATCCTGCTGGGGGAAGAACGCTGGGGTGACATCTCGTCTGTTGTATCGAGACGAACGTCGAGGTGGTTCCTAGGTTGCCAGTGAACCGTTAGGACCTGGAACTAGAGACTTTGCCGTGGCTCCGCTTTGGTGACCATGGGGTCTTTTGTTGGCGTTGTATCTGCATCTTGCTGGACTGCGAAGGAACGCCTTTGTTGATTCTTAGGCTGTAGGTATTGCCGTCAAGATTTTGAACTAGGGACTATGCCGTGGCTCCATTTCATTGCGACTCTGAGGTCGGTTGTTGACGTCATGTCTGCATCTAGTTAGAGTGAGAAGAAACGCCGTTAGCGATCTCTAAGTTGTCAATATCGACATCGAGACCCTGAAGCTAGGGATCTTCTTTTGCTCCGTTCGTTGACATCGTGTCTGCAATATTGCGACAAATGTCGAGGTTGTCTCTAGGTTGTCTATGAATCGTCGAGATTTGGCTTCACTTTCTGGTGGAGCCTGTTGGGAAGGTATGGTTCCTTCTTTGTTTGTACCCCTGGATTGTATACAGGGATCAATGTGATCTCACCTGTAGGGCAAAAAGTTTCATTCTTTCATCATTTTTTTATTCTTTCCGCGATGCTTTATCATTTCAGCGTTTTATATCGCGAAAATCGCGATTGCCCAATCATTTCAGCTATTTTTCGCCGTGCCCAATCATTTCGGCTATTTTTCTTTTTTACTCGCTGCTTTTTATTGCGAGTTGCCCAACCATTTCGGCTTTTTTTTACTCGCTGCTTTTTATTGCGAGTTGCCCAATCATTTCGGCTATTTTGCATGCATACATTTTTACTTGCTGCTTTTATTGCAAGTTGCCCCATCATTTCGGCTATTTCGTATGCATGTGTGGCTCGCAGATTTTTTTATCGCGAGTGTGGAACTTGGAATCTGGTGCCAATCCTAGCATCAGCATCGCTACAACTGGAATATTGCCAGGAGCGAATCATCATTTGTCATGAAAGGGCTTTGGAATTTTGATACCGGTATAGGCATCAGCATCACTACAACTGGGATATTGCTAGGAGTGAATCATCATTTGCCTCTGTCGATGTTTGAACAAAGATGACTTAGTAAACAGGGTTAGGGTCCTGTCGACTAAGGCTTTTTGACTTCATGAGCCGTAAGGGTCTCATAAAGGTATTTCTCCCTGCGAGTCGTGAGGATCTCGTAGGTGTGTTTTCTCCTTAGGAATCGTGAGGATTCCTAATGTTAGTGTACATGCCCTAGAGGCCATTACTGTATCATACTAGTATGTATATTACTTGATGGATGCTTGGGATATTCACAGTTGTATAGACAATCTTGCTCGATATAGTAGTGTCACGACCCGAAAGAGCACGTGACTGGCCCTTGAACCATATGAAGTCTATAGGACTCCATCTGATCCAAGTAAGCCAAAAGCCCAGAAATCTAAAACCATTTTTAAGAATAAGTAAAGAAACTGGTTTTAAAGAAGTAAAGAACTACATGTTTAAAAATCAAGGTTTTTAAATAACTAAGCCGAATGTGCATTTTAAAACAGTACAGTCTTTTCTAAAAATTTCGGCAGAGTTTCTTTTGTAAAACTGGCCCCGAATGGGGTACAACAAAGATAACAATATATGCAATGATAAAGGCATCCCCAAGCGGGAGCTAGCTCTTCGTCAATTGACGGTCACAACCACACATGCAACAATGATATAATATACAACGCCAAGTGGCGAGGATCAAATCCAAAGAAAGCTCAAAAGCAACAAGAAAACCGCAATACTACTAAGCGTGACTCTAAGGTCGAATAATACATCACTAAAGTCTAGGTCTGAAACAATATACAAGTTTTGATTGATGGAAATTCTAGATACAATGAATAAAATAAATACAATGGTGGTTCTTGATGAGAAAGAATCCACCTACCAAAAGCAATTCACCCGCAAGAAGGTAGTGTGCCAGAAATACCGCAAAGGAACCTGTACGGCAAAACCTGCAAGAACTGTGGCACAACGGGGGTGAGTTGCCAACTCGTGAATAGAAATATCTACAAGCAGAAACCGAATGCAAGACATAAACCTAGGTCAACAATCAGTAATATAACCACAAGAGTACATCTGAAGTATGATAAGGTGGCAAGGTAACATCTAAATATGTATGTAGTGCCAGGTACTCAGGTAATAACATGTCATCAGTATAAGGTATGTCTGCATGAAGTAAATATGATGAAGTATCAATGATATCAATACACATATATTAGCGTCCCATACCACTAATATTGGTGTAAGGGTATATATAACAGCGCCCTCATACCCTGTTATATATACAATAAAGTATGATCAGTATAAATCCATGTCTGTATGTATATGTGGAACCCGTCCACCCGTCACCCACTGACAATAAGCATCATGTATGCAATGCATATACAATAAATATGGGGTAGGGGAGATATAATATACCATCTACCATAAAGTCCCCAAGCACATAGGCTCCCATCACATCGAGCTCATAGGCTCCGAGCACATAGGCTCCCATCACATCGAGCTCATAGGCTCCGAGCACATAGGCTCCCATCACATCGAGCTCATAGGCTCCGAGCACATAGGCTCCTCTGCATAGATCATCATGATAATATATTAAGTATGCGAATATATATATATATCAGCGTCCCATACCACTAATATATATATACTCAGGAGTAAAATAATCCAGAATCATCATATGCAATCATATCACAGTGCGAAATCCATGAATTATAATACATGCTATATGAAACACTAATATGAGCATGGAACTTGTAAAGGCATATACACAAGGAATATGAATCAATAGCATATAAGCATGCAATGCAATGCGAGCTGTAGAGTGAATAGTAAATGAACAGTAACGCGGCTTGCCATTTGAAATAAGTATGACTCGGGTCTGGTTTAATATCTACTAAGCAAACTATAGATCTAAGTATCAGGTCAATCAGGAGGGGTAGGTGTGGAAACCACCTAAATCTGAGTCGGTAAATATATAGATATATAGTCGGTGATCCCGCCTCAAGAACATATCGTAGGACATCCTCGAGTTATGAGTGCGGATCTATCATCAATATCGGCTCGTACGGTAAATCATCATATGGCATCCCAATAGTTGAGTACAGGTCAACATCTCACTATCTCATCACATAACATGTATCACTATAATCAGGTCATAAAATCTGGGGTACCACTCTATGTCTAGTACAAATCGATACCATCAATAAAGTATGCATGCGGGGGTAACACATATCCCAAGCCCGCAAGAATCACAAGTCATATCCCAATATGAATCATATCAAATCACCGATCTCGCGGCACCAAGCCCACATCATCGACTCATCTCCAAAGTCATCCCATATCATCAAACAAAGTGCAAGTATAAGTAATATGCAAGGGTGTGCGTGTAGGTGTAACTCTATTCTAGGGTTCGCGACTATGAACCACACTAGTCACTTCTAACCCTACACTATCCATAATACACCTAACTATCACAATAAACTACATAGTAATCTATCTACGGACTGCGGGGGTGCTATACGCCATCCACCCGACTTCCCCCTGTAGATATAATCTACTCACCTTGCATCATCATTTGCGGACGTCACCACGCATTTTCTTGTCGTCCCGAAGTCTTCATGGGTACCTACACATCAAAATATCGTATTTGCGCATTAAAACCAAATCCAAGCTAAAACGGCGCATGAAATCCAAAACGATACGATAAGGGCCTATAGGTGAGAACCTATGGCACGCCTTCAAAACCATCAATAAATCCTCTATATCGTCGTATAAACGCCAAATAGTCGAGGCAAAACACAATCCACAATTTCAGAATCAAAAATACGGAATACGGAAACACGAATCCAAAATAGCAACTTAGGATATATGTCCCAGATTTCACCCTAGATAGAATCTGTCAAAACTAGAAGTACCCAGGGCCAAGAATTGAGGAAATGGGGGCATGCACACAAAATGAGGAAATTCCTCTCTGGTCTGGCCGCAAATTGCGGCCAGAATGAGGATTTCGGCGGCCGTACGGATGAGTTGGGGGCTAGGGTTTGGGGTGTTGGTTCAATGGTGCCTGCACATGTCACTGTCCACTCAACTTTATTTTCAGGTGTCTCGTATAATAGCAGATTCAAGTTAACCTTCACAGATTTTACAATTTCCCCGATATCGGTTTCTAAAATCCTTATTCTGGTTCTAGCTTCAGGTTTTGGGTTCCAATTCATACACTAAGGTGTTGGTATAACCTTAACTGAGCTTAATTTCATAATACAACACAACTTCACTCAAACCCTAACTAGGTTTTCACCAAGTCCATAATATCACACAATATCGATTCTATAACAACATTGGGGTATAAGGAAAGCTAGAATTAAGCTAATGTTTCAGAAATTACCTCAATTGGCAACTCAAGAAAATTCTTGAGTTGCCCCTAGTGGCCAAACTCCATGCTTTCTTGGTCCATCTTGTAGATCTCGAGCTTGTGCACAATTTTAATGAAAGGGGATTGGGGTTTTGGAGTGATTTTTGAGATGAAGTGAGGAGTTGAAGAGGGGAGGAAGGGGGAGGAAGAAGCAGCAGCAGCAAGCAAAGGGAGAGGGAGAGAAATGAGGAAAAATGGCGAAGTCCCAAGGTCAAATGGTGCCCCATGCCTCTCATTCTCACCTACCCCCAATTCTTTAATCTTTTCTCTTTTATTTTCCTTTTCTTTTCTCTCAAAAACCTTCTCACATAAATAGTAGCTCCCAATAACATGAAAGAAAATGCACAAGTGTGATAAAAATGATATGTGCAAGTTTTGCACAACAATGCTAAAAACCGATTAGCGATTTTTAATCGCGATTAGCACTAAATTAGTGTCCAACTAATCACAAAAACTTAAAAAAATCAAAATTCTCTAATTTACCCTATTTTAGAATTTTCCATAATTTTTTCTCAAATTTTTCTTATTTATTTGCATTTAATTATAAATTTAATATTAAAATATTCAATAAAATAATATTAAATTATAAAAATTCCCAAAATTAATATTTTATCTTTTTGAAAATGTTACAATCTACCCCCCTTAAAGAAATTCGGTCCCCGAATTTAAATTTAAACCCCCAATACTAAAACAATTTCAGTAATAATCCAATTTGTCGGGGCTCCGAAAACATCAATACATAGAGAATATCATAAAAATGTACTGCTCTACTAGAAATCAATCCCCAAAATGCATGTATAAGATTATCCTATGCGTCTGGTGCGCAAGGAATCAAAATCCATATATGTGTCAAACAGGTGTACAAAACAACATCTAGGTGCAACTGGTGTGCACGAAACATCTGTCGTAGGCAACGTGTGTGCCTGACAGAAAAAAAATCAGGTGCATGTGACATGCACGAAGAATCCCGATTTAGTGCATCTGGCGTGCACCAAAATCGTATATCAAAACACTAAAAGTGCATGAAAACTATGCTGGAAGTGCAAATCAAATCAGTGCATACGGTAGGCATGAAATCTCAATCAATATCATGAAACTCAGTCATCAAAACTAAATCATGCAAACAGAACGCCCAAAATACCGAAATCCAAAATGACGGATACGTGATAATCGAATCACAAAATCACAAATCATAAATACCGTCGTCGGTAGTTCCTCCTTCAAGGTCGAGAAGGAGTCGGTGCTTCCACTGCTCGCAGCGTAGGATATCTACTTGCCTCTTGCTCACGGTCTGGCGTCCTCTGACTCTGGGTCCTTATCTTCTTTGCGGATTTCCTATCTCGCAGTCAATCGGCTCATCGGCCCTGCCGGTGTGCTAACGGGGACGATTCCGTTCTGGCACTTCTCCGGTCACCTCTCGGTCAATCCTCATGACCACTCGTAAGGCAGCATATCACTGGCGTCGGCCTCTGGCTCTCTGAATGCACGTCACACATCTGATCCTGGGTGCAAACATCATTGCAGCAATGTCCTGGAAGGGATCCTGCTCAAGGTCTCTTCCAATCATGCCTATGCCGATCTGTACGGAGGCTGGCTCTCCTGCATAATCTCTTCTCACTCAAAAGACATCCATGTCCTCAGCACAATATTTCCTCAGAAACTGGTCACATCCCAACGCCTCTGTAAGCATATCAGGTCTCTCGTCTCGACGGGAAATAATGACAGCTCGTCAGTGTCTCACACGAACCTCTTGTTCCACCTGTCTCTATCGCCGTTCACTACGACGTCACGCCAAGCTACTACGCACTGCACTGTTCTCGGCCACGGTCAATCTGAAGTCTCTCGCACGGACTCGAAATCGCGTATTCTGTAGCTTCATCCTTCTATAGAAGATGTCAGGCCGAACAGGTCCTCGGGAACACGTCCCAACCATCGGAGGAATACTCGTCACTCGTCCGTCCTTGATCAATTCGCAACGTATCTGGGTAAGTTCCTTTATCCGAACATGGTCAACTACCTCGTCGACAATGCCGAACTCTGTCCTGCTGGGTGTGCGCAATACGACCACTCCTGGTCCAGGTCTTCTCGTATCGTTTTCCAGAAGGGTCCTGTCGAGGTTCCTTTCTCAAATCTTAATCCTCCGGATTGCTCGGAAGTCATCATCCATTGCTGAAGCTAAAGCTTATTCCGGAACGGATGCATACTTATCGCGCTTCTTTCTGGAAGATATATCCATATACCACGCCTCTGGATACGTATCACATCTCTGATGTCGGCGGAGTGGGACGTCATCTCGTCGAAATATCTTGCGAACTCTTTTCTTCACTCGGCTTCCATGTCGACTGATTTGGACTCGTCTCATTATGGCTGCATGGACTGTGCTCCAACGGCTATCCTCGTATCTGGAGTATCCCAAGCAACACATCCCATCACACGATATCCGAATGATGTCGAATCATCCGATCGACTCGTCAGAACTTCATAATCCCCCAAGAGATCAACATCATGGGTACAGTTTAATAGTATCGAGTACATGCCACAGCGTCGGTGGTCCAGCCGTAGAAGGGCAAACCCAAGCCTCACTAATGGCGCCGCGGAACTGCCGCAAACCCTAAGGTTCAAAGGCTTTCACACGGTTATTAAGTCGAGTTAGGGTTTCATTCTTCTAGAGGGTCCATAGAATCACCTGCATGTCTTTCTGTATACTTTAAACTTGGAAAATGGGCTCTTGACATTCGATCGTCTCTATCGACTCTCAACGAACCTGCGTGAAGTCGTCTCTAGCTGGAAACAATCTATCTAATGACCTCGCATCGGTAAACAAACGAACCACATGTCCTAGTCATTCATCCTCAGGTGACTAGCGACTCGCTATCATCTCTCTAAGTATATGTTCACGCTGTAGTAGCTCCAACCATCTGGGCGATATCTCGTCATTTGCAGCAGCAACTGGCTCATTCGCCTGTACGCCGAACAGCGCCTCAATCCTCCAGGAAAGGCGACACATTGGCGGTCATCTCTGAATCGGTCTGCTCTAGATCCGAGTAAAACTCTCCACACTGGAAATCTTCAACTCATCTGGGCCCGCTCCGGCGCAAAATCGGACGAATCACCTTCGCCTCTCAAATCGGGTAGACTAGCTATCATCTCATATCTGCCTGAAAGCTCCGGCAATCTCAGCTCGTAAGCTTCGGAAGCGACATCCTGTCAATCTCAGCAGCAGCTGGTCCATCTGTCTGCACGGTAGGCGACATCATAATCTCTGAGGTATGCTGTACATCAACAGTCCTCTCTCAACTGGCAGCTCTAACAATGGCCCGATCATCCGGTGCAAAACCAAGCACTCGCCTCACTAGAGGTCACAATCACCAATACTAACTCGAGACGTTCCTATGTCACCCGAAAACACAATGGTCGGCCCTCGTACCAGACGAGCTCACACCGGCCGTAACCCTAGCAGCAGCCCAAACTGCGCTCAAACATGGCGACATGAACCTCAATCGAGTATCGAAGAGAGCAGATCAATGATAAGGAAGAGAACAACAGATCCAAGGGAAATACATGATCATAGGAAGGAACAGCATCAATGGAGGTATGATCATGAAACTAATAGAATCGGGGATCTCAAATGGATGTATAATCCTGGATATAAAGAGAATCACTGATCTCGAAAATATGTACATCCTAAGGTTCCTTAAGCGGAGTGGCGTGTCGTAAGTATGCCGCGGAACATACCAACGGTACGTCACTCTACTTTAGTTACCTATTCCATCAACCAAAGGTCATCCTACGCGACGAAAGTTCGGGTCTAATACCCCCTCGACCAAGTCTAAGTTCCGTAAGGTCAAGCCTAAGTTCCGTATATATATAAACGCCCTAGGCTCCACATAGTCAAACTTAGACTCGAACCAAGGTCAACCTAGCGCTCTGATACCAACTTTGTCACGACCCGAAAGAGCACGTGACTGGCCCTTGAACCATATGAAGTCTATAGGACTCCATCTGATCCAAGTAAGCCAAAAGCCCAGAAATCTAAAACCATTTTTAAGAATAAGTAAAGAAACTGGTTTTAAAGAAGTAAAGAACTACATGTTTAAAAATCAAGGTTTTTAAATAACTAAGCCGAATGTGCATTTTAAAACAGTACAGTCTTTTCTAAAAATTTCGGCAGAGTTTCTTTTGTAAAACTGGCCCCGAATGGGGTACAACAAAGATAACAATATATGCAATGATAAAGGCATCCCCAAGCGGGAGCTAGCTCTTCGTCAATTGACGGTCACAACCACACATGCAACAATGATATAATATACAACGCCAAGTGGCGAGGATCAAATCCAAAGAAAGCTCAAAAGCAACAAGAAAACCGCAATACTACTAAGCGTGACTCTAAGGTCGAATAATACATCACTAAAGTCTAGGTCTGAAACAATATACAAGTTTTAGTTGATGGAAATTCTAGATACAATGAATAAAATAAATACAATGGTGGTTCTTGATGAGAAAGAATCCACCTACCAAAAGCAATTCACCCGCAAGAAGGTAGTGTGCCAGAAATACCGCAAAGGAACCTGTACGGCAAAACCTGCAAGAACTGTGGCACAACGAGGGTGAGTTGCCAACTCGTGAATAGAAATATCTACAAGCAGAAACCGAATGCAAGACATAAACCTAGGTCAACAATCAGTAATATAACCACAAGAGTACATCTGAAGTATGATAAGGTGGCAAGGTAACATCTAAATATGTATGTAGTGCCAGGTACTCAGGTAATAACATGTCATCAGTATAAGGTATGTCTGCATGAAGTAAATATGATGAAGTATCAATGATATCAATACACATATATTAGCGTCCCATACCACTAATATTGGTGTAAGGGTATATATAACAGCGCCCTCATACCCTGTTATATATACAATAAAGTATGATCAGTATAAATCCATGTCTGTATGTATATGTGGAACCCGTCCACCCGTCACCCACTGACAATAAGCATCATGTATGCAATGCATATACAATAAATATGGGGTAGGGGAGATATAATATACCATCTACCATAAAGGCCCCGAGCACATAGGCTCCCATCACATCGAGCTCATAGGCTCCGAGCACATAGGCTCCCATCACATCGAGCTCATAGGCTCCGAGCACATAGGCTCCCATCACATCGAGCTCATAGGCTCCGAGCACGTAGGCTCCTCTCACATCGAGCTCATAGGCTCCGAGCACATAGGCTCCCATCACATCGAGCTCATAGGCTCCGAGCACATAGGCTCCTCTGCATAGATCATCATGATAATATATTAAGTATGCGAATATATATATATATCAGCGTCCCATACCACTAATATATATATACTCAGGAGTAAAATAATCCAGAATCATCATATGCAATCATATCACAGTGCGAAATCCATGAATTATAATACATGCTATATGAAACACTAATATGAGCATGGAACTTGTAAAGGCATATACACAAGGAATATGAATCAATAGCATATAAGCATGCAATGCAATGCGAGCTGTAGAGTGAATAGTAAATGAACAGTAACGCGGCTTGCCATTTGAAATAAGTATGACTCGGGTCTGGTTTAATATCTACTAAGTAAACTACAGATCTAAGTATCAGGTCAATCAGGAGGGGTAGGTGTGGAAACCACCTAAATCTAAGTCGGTAAATATATAGATATATAGTTGGTGATCCCGCCTCAAGAACATATCGTAGGACATCCTCGAGTTATGAGTGCGGATCTATCATCAATATCGGCTCGTACGGTAAATCATCATATGGCATCCCAATAGCTGAGTACAGGTCAACATCTCACTATCTCATCACATAACATGTATCACTATCATCAGGTCATAAAATCTGGGGTACCACTCTATGTCTAGTACAAATCGATACCATCAATAAAGTATGCATGCGGGGGTAACACATATCCCAAGCCCGCAAGAATCACAAGTCATATCCCAATATGAATCATATCAAATCACCGATCTCGCGGCACCAAGCCCACATCATCGACTCATCTCCAAAGTCATCCCATATCATCAAACAAAGTGCAAGTATAAGTAATATGCAAGGGTGTGCGTGTAGGTGTAACTCTATTCTAGGGTTCGCGACTATGAACCACACTAGTCACTTCTAACCCTACACTATCCATAATACACCTAACTATCACAATAAACTACATAGTAATATATCTACGGACTGCGGGGGTGCTATACGCCATCCACCCGACTTCCCCCTGTAGATATAATCTACTCACCTTGCATCATCATTTGCGGACGTCACCACGCATTTGCTTGTCGTCCCGAAGTCTTCATGGGTACCTACACATCAAAATATCGTATATGCGCATTAAAACCAAATCCAAGCTAAAACGGCGCATGAAATCCAAAACGATACGATAAGGGCCTATAGGTGAGAACCTATGGCACGCCTTCAAAACCATCAATAAATTCTCTATATCGTCGTATAAACGCCAAATAGTCGAGGCAAAACACAATCCACAATTTCAGAATCAAAAATACGGAATACGGAAACACGAATCCAAAATAGCAACTTAGGATATATGTCCCAGATTTCACCCTAGATAGAATCTGTCAAAACTAGAAGTACCCAGGGCCAAGAATTGAGGAAATGGGGGCATGCACGCAAAATGAGGCAATTCCTCTCTGGTCTGGCCGCAAATTGCGGCCAGAATGAGGATTTCGGCGGCCGTACGGATGAGTTGGGGGCTAGGGTTTGGGGTGTTGGTTCAATGGTGCCTGCACATGTCACTGTCCACTCAACTTTATTTTCAGGTGTCTCGTATAATAGCAGATTCAAGTTAACCTTCACAGATTTTACAATTTCCCCGATATCGGTTTCTAAAATCCTTATTCTGGTTCTAGCTTCAGGTTTTGGGTTCCAATTCATACACTAAGGTGTTGGTATAACCTTAACTGAGCTTAATTTCATAATACAACACAACTTCACTCAAACCCTAACTAGGTTTTCACCAAGTCCATAATATCACACAATATCGATTCTATAACAACATTGGGGTATAGGGAAAGCTAGAATTAAGCTAATGTTTCAGAAATTACCTCAATTGGCAACTCAAGAAAATTCTTGAGTTGCCCCTAGTGGCCAAACTCCATGCTTTCTTGGTCCATCTTGTAGATCTCGAGCTTGTGCACAATTTTAATGAAAGGGGATTGGGGTTTTGGAGTGATTTTTGAGATGAAGTGAGGAGTTGAAGAGGGGAGGAAGGGGGAGGAAGAAGCAGCAGCAGCAAGCAAAGGGAGAGGGAGAGAAATGAGGAAAAATGGCTAAGTCCCAAGGTCAAATGGTGCCCCATGCCTCTCATTCTCACCTACCCCCAATTCTTTAATCTTTTCTCTTTTATTTTCCTTTTCTTTTCTCTCAAAAACCTTCTCACATAAATAGTAGCTCCCAATAACATGAAAGAAAATGCACAAGTGTGATAAAAATGATATGTGCAAGTTTTGCACAAAAATGCTAAAAACCGATTAGCGATTTTTAATCGCGATTAGCACTAAATTAGTGTCCAACTAATCACAAAAACTTAAAAAAATCAAAATTCTCTAATTTACCCTATTTTAGAATTTTCCATAATTTTTTCTCAAATTTTTCCTATTTATTTGCATTTAATTATAAATTTAATATTAAAATATTCAATAAAATAATATTAAATTATAAAAATTCCCAAATTAATATTTTATCTTTTTGAAAATGTTACAAGTAGTATGCTACTTGGTTTGTCTCTGCTTTAATGTGTATATGTGTGTTTCTTTATATCATCTATACGCATTAGTAGAGCCCTTAGGATCTTTGCTTGATTGCCGGCGTTGTGATGGCGATCACACTCGTGGGGGCTGGGTAATCTACAAGCACATCCTTATACACGTCCCTAGTCGTGGGATTATCGAGATAGGGCATCGATACTCCGGAGTAGACTAGCGTATGCGCTTCTCATCCCAGCACGGGAGACGGTCTGTCCCACAGCCGTCAGTACGCCGTACTTGAGATAGTATGCGGGTGCTCGTTAGGTTACGAATACACTGGACAGGACTCGTCGGGAACTGATGGTTGGTATTATACCTATCGTCAGTTATCAGTTTCCAGGTGACATGAGTACAGCTTAGTCTGCTAACTTAACACTGTCACTTTGCCTCGAGTGTGTTCCCACTATTCTTTGATTACTACCCTACCATGGCTCTACTGAGTCGTGCAAACAGGTAGTAGTTGGGTGCAGTCCCGAAGCACTTGGAGGCAGTGACGGTTAGACAGGATTCCTCTCTCCCGGTATTGAGGGTTGACATCGCGCTGTGTTTAGGAGAGCTATTACATGAGTAGTCCCTGGCCAGAGCAAGCGAGATATACTGGTAGGTTTCCAGTGTTATCTCAGGGTGTTCTGGGCTTCAATCCGAAATGACTTGTACCGCTATTAGGGGACTGACATTTACCGCCCCCCTAGGCCCGCCATGCGATGTATCAGACGAACAGACCGGACTGTACGGAGATTGTCACATACAGACTCAGTAGGAGTTCGGATGGGTTCACCTCATCAGTCTTCTTTTCGGCATCTACCTGGGGACCGTTACGTACAGCTAGTGTCGCTTGCAGTCTGTGGTTAACCCCACTACCAGTGTAGCGTCGAGTCTTTAGAGTCCCACACAGAGGGTTACTCGCCTTTGGGAAAAACTGAGTAGAGGTCGCATGGTTTTGCGACAGGGTTCGTTCACATCCGCGCACTTGTGCACGTTTGGTGTCCGGACAGTCATTACTAGCGGGCTCTGGTTTGAGCCAGATCCTAGTATATGCTTTGGGGTTAGTTTTATCTCATTGTGTTCATGTTCCTCGGAACATGAATGCGGGTGTGTATGCACAGTTGATTGAGGCGGAAGAAGAGTTTGTTCATTAGGGTTTTGGAACGGGTGTGTATGCACAGTTGACAGTCGTCTTTTTCCAAACCCTAATGATCTTGTGATTTATCAATTAATAATGTTAATTAAATAAAATTGTGTCATGGATGGGTTTGTTGACTTGTTGACCATGGTTGACTAGTTGACTAGGTTTGAAACATTGACCATCATCATTACCCTTTTTAGATGCTCTTTGATCTTTGCAAAATTCATTTATTGTGATATGATAATGGTCTCTTCAATCCATCCATAACCTTTTTCATTTTGAATTAATATTATTATTAGAAAATCACATATATGTTATGGTTGTAAAAAATACCATATCATTCTATCATTTGGTTTCTCTCTCTTCACTTCATCTTCTTCCTCCTCTAGTTCAAGGAGAGCAAATCTCATGTGTTGAGAATCATCTCCTTGAAGATATAACACCCCAAAGCACACTCTACTCACTCTAAGGTAGAAGGTCTAGCAAGCCGGATACCTTAGTTCTCTCAAGATCGAGAAAGGAGCCCAAGGATGAAGCCCTCTGGTGGATCTATCTTCAGTAAAGAGGAGACGAGGAGGGGAAGCCATTCAAACTACTACAAAGAGCAAGCAAGAAGAAGTACAACAAGAAGAGAAGGAGTTCAAGTTGAGGTATAACCCCTAACCGAGTAGATAAATCTCTAGTTAGGATGCTAGTGTGTAGTTTAGCAAAGATCCGGCTTTTACGGTCCATGTTACCAAGTCTAGAAAAAATTTTGTTTTACCGTTTCCGCAACCCCGAAAGTACCGGGAGAGGTAACGTGGACCTAACAGTGGTATCAGAGCCTAACTAAACACACCCTAGCATGTTAGCAAAGTGTTTAGAATTTCGACCGGACGAAAAACCGCAATACACCCCGGATATTTTAAGTTTCTGCCGATTTTTTTTCTGTTCAAAAATTAATAAATCATGCACTAAAAATCGGCTCAGGCTTTTGTTAGAAAACTGGAGAAATTTGATCCCTCAAATCGTCTAAAGCGCCGCGGTTCCACGGCATAACCTTGCTTATACCGCGGAACCGCGGCCGAGTTAGCTCTGTTGGGGAATCTTTTTCCTGCAGTTTTCTTATATGGGTATTTTGGGATTTTTACAATATGACTTTTCTGCCCGGATTTTCCCAAAAGCAAAATTTGTTTTTGGGGCTCAAAAATGCGTATTTTTGGTCGATGTTCTGTAGACTTTGGCTAATGGTTATATCTGTAATGTTATATGTGTATTGAACGTCTACTAATCGCTATACGTCGATTAGTGGGGGTTATACATATCTGTGATCTGTAATGCTGATGGTTTGTGTATATGAACTCGTTGGATTGTCGCGGATGAATAGCCGGAGTGGATGTGAGATGAGAGTTTCTTTTTCTTTCATTCATGTAATAAATTTGTAAATTGATGTAATATTATTTGTATGACCGCACAACCGGGTCGGGGTTGTAGCCGTCATTGTATAATTCTTTTTACTGTTTTTGCTCCTAGGATAGACCCATGGAGGGGGTACACAAACTACCGGGTATCTTGAAGTGCCGAGTGGCCTACTCACGGCGTTGAGGGAGGTTGCTTCGCTTCGGATACTGGGCGGGTAGTTTGCCGCACCCGTAGGGGTCTTGGGTGGGGTATTGGCTATTCATCGCGACCGTGTAATCCGTTTTTCGTTGCAGGCTCGAACGAATCGCGGGTTCCTAGTATATCTAAAGTGTTCATCTGTGATCTGGATTGGCTATCATTGCTATATATCTATATATAATAACTATTTAGGTGTTGCTTATGTTTTTCAGCAGCGCTAGCCCAGCCCCCGCTCTTTCGTTAGTTAAGTAACCTAACGGGTGATGACGGGGCCCCGTGGCGAATGCGAATGGCATAAGCGTACGTCATATTTTGGTTGTTTTCTGCAATGGTAGGATTTAAATGATGGGACGCATTAAAAGAACTAATGCAAGAAAATAAACCTAAAAGACGTTGTTGGAACAAGTTTTTCAAAAGCTGTTATTGCAAGGACGTTCGTTTTTGTTTTGCATCGCTGTATTCGGTTATGAATGCTCAGCACCTCATTCGACGAGGCAAGTGTTGGAGATAGTGCCCTCAGAGTCAATTATTGGATCACAGGCACATGATTGCAATGATTGAGGGAGGACCTACCCCGGTAGGACAGTCTTACTCGAGATGATAGTATGCTATCTGGTTTACCTTTATAGTCGTGTACTGCTTTAGGTGACCTGACAGGTCGCTATTACACGTTGATAGAGCCCATAGGATTCTTGCTTGACTACCAGCAGTATGAGGGCGATCATATACGTGGGAGCTGGTAGTCTATAAGCACATCCTTAAAAGGTCCCTAGTCGTGGGAGTTTCGAGACAGGGCATCGATTCTCCAGAGTAGACTAGTGTATACAGTCGAGACCCCGACAAGGGGCGGTGGCCGGTCTCATAAGCCACCGGTGTCAGTTGGTTCATCTAAGATGTATACAGGTGCTCATTGGGTTATGAGTACACCGGACAGGACTCGCCGGGAACATGCTAGTTGGTCTTATACTTGACGTCAGATAGCAGTTCCCTGGTGACATGTGTACAAGTTAGTTCATCGACCTGGGGATCGTCATTTGTCTCGTGTGAGTGCCCACTGTACTTTGATTACTACCCTACCACGCTCAAAGGAGACGTGCAAACAGGTTTTAGTTGGGTACAGTCCCGAGCCACATGGAGGCAGTGAGCGTATCTTCAGGGGTTCGTCTCTCCCGGTATTGGGGGTGAGGTCGCGCTGTGTCTAGGAGAGCCATTACACGAAGTCCTTGGCCAAGGCAGGAGATTTACTGGTAGGTATTCCAGTAGTATCTCAGGGTGTTCTGGGCTTCACTCCGACACGACTTGTACCGCTTTTGGGGGTCTGACTTTTACCAACCCCCTAGGCCCGCCATGCGATGCTCATAGACGAACGGACCGGACTGTACGGATATTGTCACTGACAGGCTCAGTAGGATGTCAGGATGAGTTCGCTCATCGACGTCCCTTTTAGTCAATAGCTAGTGGCCCGTCACGTATGGCTAATACCTCTGACGTGCTAGTGGTTAAATACACAACCATAGTATTGACGAGTCTTTAGAGTCCACCACACTTTCAGTTACTCAAGATTTCGGGCGAAACGCTGTAGAGGCCGTATGGAGATATGGCAGGGTCCGATCAGATACGTGCGGTATTGCACGGATCAGGATCGGACGGTTAGTACTAGAGGCCGTATAGATATATGGCAAGGTTCGATCAGATACGTGCGGTATTGCACGGATCAGGATCGAACGGATATTACTAGCCGGCTTTGGTTTAAGCCGGATCCTAGTTTAGTACAGTGTAGATTTTGTCTCTTTGCATTTGTATTCAGCGGGAATACAAATGTGGGCATGTATATGCAGTAGCGGGGTTTTCCTGTGATTTATTACGGGATCAGTTTTCTGAAGTTGCCAGTTTGAATTCCGTTCCGGCCGGTTTTCCTTTGTTCTTTCCCGGCCGGACTTTTCCGATGGAAGGGGGTTATTTGCAAGTTTGCAAATAACATTTGTGGGGGGGGGTGTTCTTGCACTTGTGGCATTATGATAAGTTAAGCATCTTTGCTTTTTCATGATGGCTTACTTTTTGAGATTAGATGAGATTTGAAATAAAATTGACATTGTTATCATGATATTTGGTGTGGTCACCCTCTACTTTTCCTTCCTTCACCTCCCTTCATATTTTGTGGATTCCTCCACCATTTGTTCAAGGGGGGCCGTCCACAGTAGAGGGGAGAGGGAGAGAGAGGGTTCATTTTGTATGAGGAACTTCATTTTCATCTCATTCTTCTTGTTACTAAATTCCTCACATCACTCCAAAGTTCATTCCTTCTATCCCTCCATCAAGGCAACTTCGTATACCCCAAAGAGACAATGGCTACTACACTATTCTACAGCAAATCTTGGACGCGTCGGCTAGCCAACTTCGCGCCCGAGTTGCCTCGGTCCAGAGGTGGGAGCCCGTAAAAGTACCCGGCTACGTGGTGCCCTTTCCGACGAGAAGGTGACGGACGGAGATTCCGCAGGAGATCGGAGTGGAGACGAAGACCGAAGGACACGGATCGCTTGGTATACTTCTCTACCCATCTTGTAGTTAGCTAGGACTAGTTCAATGGCATGATCCGGGTGTTTAGTGCGCGGTGGTTCCGGTTTGCTAGTTTGCAAAATTAAAGTTTTTCGCTTCCGCATTTGGCCTCGGGATGGAGGCCGGGGCGCCGCCGTGCACTTACAGTGGTATCAGAGCCTCACCATTAACATAGTCTAGCTTTGTCTAATGTGTTTTACATTTCCGATCGACCAAAATTCCAAAAACCCGCGTTTTCTTCACATCAGTTTTTTGTCGAATTTTTTCTGGCTCGAAAATTTTTTCAGGTTGTAGAAAATTGATATACTAGAAGTCCTAAGAATTCTGGGGAAATTCGAGAGATTGATCTTTCAGGGAGAGCGCGGAACCGTGGCCAAACCCCACTTGGCGCCGCTGTTCCGCCGCAGTATGGAAGGATCACTGTGTCGAATTTTTCCAGTGGGCTTCTGGGGTGAAAATAGGGTTTCTGGAATATTATGTTTGGGCCCAGAATTTCTTGATGTGCTACAGTAGTACTTGGGGGCCCACTTGGTAAATTTGATCGATCGGATATTTTAAACACATTATTTCACAGTATTTACATTAGATCTGCGACCGTGAATGTCACTCGATCGGTTAATCCAGTGTATCTGCTATAACCTTTTTGGACGGATTTGCGAACGTGACTTTCATGTTGATGTTCTATGTTTTGCTGTGATGTTGCGGATTGGTCGTGGGGATAGCCTGGATGCAATGCTAGTACAGTTTTTTTTGTATCATGTACATTTGTATTGCGGGGCGAGCGTCCGACATGTGGACTGCCGTCACTGCCTGTTTGTATTATTATTTTGGGGCACGACCAGGTTGCAGTCGATGTACCCGTTGTTTGTATATTTTGCTTTCTGTACTAGGATTACCCCGCGGAGGGGTGCACGGATAGCCGGATTCTAGAGGGCAATGGGCCCGCATCTCATGGCATTGAGACGGAGGGGCTTCACTCTAGAATTGGCAGGCTATTCGCCGCACTCGTAGGGGGCACAGGTTGACCCAGGAGGGGTGCCCAAGTTACCGGATTCCGTAAAGTGCTGGGTGGTCCATTCACGGTGCTGAAGGGGGCTGCCTCGCTTCAGGTTTTGGCGGGTAACTTGCCGCGCCCGTAGGAGTCTAGGATTTCATTGCACAGGCTATCCACACGACCAGGGGAACGTCGGGTTTCAGTAGTGGCTCTGTGAAACCCCGGGATCCCAGATATCTGTATTGTTCTGTGATGCTGTACATTTATGTGATGTTGCACTTTTATCATGCCTTGAGCGAAATTCTATATATTGGTATATATATTAGTAGATGTTGTATATGTTTTACATCCGCGCTAGTCCAGTCCCCGCTCTGTCGTTAGTTAGCTAACCTAACGGGTAATGACAGGACCCAGTGGCGAATGCGGATGGCATATACGTACATCAGTATATTTTCGTTTTTTGTGGTGTGATCAATTGATAGGACTGCATTGATTCGGATCAATGCAAATTAAAAACAAACCTATTCTGATGTTGTTGGAACACTTTTCAAAAAGCTGTTATTGCAAGAACGTTCACTTTTGTTTTGCACAGTGGTATTCATTTGGAATATCCTGCTCCTCAGTCGACGAGGCAAGGGCCGAGATCCCTTCACCGGGAGTGACCCCTTGGACAAAAAGTTTGCGTCAGGGCATTAACTTCACTATAGCCGATTACTTTTGCTTTGCATCGTGGTATTCAGTTGGAATATCCTGCACCTCATTCTACGGGGAAAGAGCCGAGATCCCTTCACCGGGAGTGACCTCTTTAGCAATGGTTTTCGTTACTATATTTTTCTAAAAAGCTATCCGTTCCTTCAACGATATCAAGTTCATTACGTTGAAGGTTTTCGCCAGAAGCCATTCGTAGCCCTCCGTCGTTTCATATGGGTAGTCAATAGTATTCAAGCTGTGTTTGTTGGCCAAAGTAAGGGCACAGTGTTTGGTAGCTGTTGGTTATTCATATGCGGCATAGATAGATGCGTTGGTTTGGGACAGTCGTACTGCCTTGTTGGCCAAAGTCAAGGGTAAGTACGGGTGGACTCAAATTAACCTGGAGAATGACGGGTAGAACTTGACATGTGACTTATGATTTGTTGGCCAAAGTCAAGGTCATAAGAGCATGGGGTAAAAATCCACATCGGGAGTTTCAAAAGTACTGAAACTTGCCAGATATGCGCATACCTTCTGGAGTGTGATAGCGTGAGCGGATTCCGTCACGTTATCATGCGATGATAGTTGGATCCCGATCCCCACCGATGAGTTGGTTTACTCCTCGGGTGATCCTGGCTAATTCTTCTTTCAGGTTTGGGGAAGAATTTGACGTTACAGTGGGAGGTTTCCAGATTAGATAAAGTGACAACCATTCTGATCTAGGTTAGAGTGCACGCTGAGTATTTCTTTTCTCTTTCTCTTGGCAGCGGCCATTGACCCGACCCTAGACTATGACTCAGTGACCAATTTAACCGAGCCTTCTTTAACACTAGCTTTTGGATTGTCAGAGTTGCAAACCTCATTGCCACTCCTACTTTTACCCTTTTCTCCAGGACACATCGAATTACTACGAACGTCCACTTCCATTGGAAAAAACCATCGTATGGTTATATACGAACTCGAAGGAATTTCTTCGAGGATGGTTTCCGGTTCTGGAGAAAACGAATAGGACTATTCAGTTGTCTTTTCCTTTTACCTTCTCTCAGGTTGCGAGTACTCCTTGGTTTAGGAGATAGTACACCTATTACGCAAATTGGATAGTCTTCTTCCAAACCTTAGGCTGGTGCCGAACGGTGGGGAATGAAGAAAACCAATTAGCATAACGATAGTGTGCAGAAGGTATTAAGTTAAGACAAAGTAAGGGATTAGTAAGAGGGCAAAGTAAATTGCGACTGATATTCACGACCAAACCAGATATTTCATTACCACTCCCACTTCACCTTTGTATTTCTCCAGGACACTCCGTATCACTGCGAAGATCCACAGTTTATTGGATACTCCATCGTATGGTTATATACGAACTCGAAGGGAACTTGTTCCAGTTCGGGGATGGATTCTGGTTCAGGAGAAATAGGAATAAGGTTTATTCGGTTGTCTTTTATCTTCACCTTCTCTCGCATTGCGAGTGCTCCTAGGATTAGGACAGTATACCCATTATGCTTATTGGATAGTCTTCTTCCAAACCATAGGCTGGTGCCGAACGGTAGGGAAGAAAGAAAACCATTTGGCCTAAAAGGTTGTGCAGAAGGTAATGACTAAAGACATATGAAGGGATGTGGAGAGATGGCAAAGAAATATACGGTTACAGCCGTGAATCTGGAAGAGGCATTACTAGGAATACCAGGATACCCCTACGGAACATTTCAGTGTTCCAGTTTCACTGTGTACTGTTAAAGAAAACTGATTTCCCGATTAGACACTTGCTCCAGGGTATGTATTTACCAGGTATGATTCTCACATCTGTATGGTTTTACAGATGATGAGTGGGAGTAAGTTATTGGGAATTGGGTGATCATCCTCATTATATCGGGATTTGTTGTAATCGGTGATATTTGAGGAAGTCACCTGGGTTGTTTGCCGGACGGCAATTATTTGGTTTTGAATATCCGCTATTATACACCAATTTCAAATTGATATATCTGTACATCTATTTTTATAGAGTGAGATATACCTTTTTGAAATTATGTCTACAACATTTACCTATATCAGTGGATGGTTAGGTGAGGAGCATTAAACAGCGGTGTAATTCTTCTTAACCATAAGTACAGTTTTCAACCTACGACAAACAGTAAATGAGTTATCAGACTCAAGGGCCTTATGCAGAGTATTGTATATTGTCCAGTGTCCATTAGGACAAAGGGGTTGGTCCTCGTTCTATATTCGGTTTACTTATGACTTCTCTAGTTCTTAGACAAGTGTTTCGTAGAAACACAGGGTCCAAGTTTTGAGAAGTTATAGGTATAAGAGTAAAGTAGAGAACCAAATGTTGCAAGTATTGGGATTCTTCAAGGTGATCGAAGATGTAGATACTTGTGCATGGTATTCATATGATAGTAATGATTAAGAGAACTTGCTTCTTTTTCAGGTTACTCATAATTGGAAGCACTCCTAAGTTGAGTAACGCTGATCGACCACTTTCCACTTAGTTGACATGCACTGGAGACAGTTGCATGATTTGAATCTGGTTCAATTAAATCAGTGCCTCTGGTTCTATATTGGATATAGAACAGTTCGTATCTTAACATTGTTAAGGTACGGGGAGTTGTCCGGCTTATGCTTAAAACCAGACTCTGGATAACTCAAGGCACGTTTCTGTAATGTCTGTTTGTGGGTTGACCCAGGCTATGACGAGGGTTGATTTTCTACCATCTGGAAGATCAATAGTGATATTGTTCTTGACTCTCCATAGTTTTAATAAAAATGGATTTTTCAGAAAACAGTAGTGGGAGTATGGTAGAACTGGAAGTGATTCCAGAACCACAAACGATTACTGAAGATTTGATTAGAACCTAAAGATTCAATTTGATTTGACATTCCATTGGCCACTCCGCAGATACGGTGGGTAACCTCAGGCACCCGAGAGGTACTCCGGTAGCCTCAAGGACGGTGGCAGGGAGGTTCTTGTTTACCCAGACTTACCATTGCTGTTGTTCCAGACTGTGAGACCCGGCAGGAGGATGAGTATAGCGTCTTTCTAAACTAGTTTTAGAAATGTACGTGTATATGACTCTGCCAGAGGGTTGTCGTAGTCAGTGGGAGCAGCGGAAGCATTGGTGGACATCAGGCTTATGTCTATTTATAGACTAAAACACATATAGCGGAGATAGATCATCTATTTCTGATGTGACAGTCATAGGTTTGACTTCATCAGAATAGGGGATGGATCTGTTGAGAAGGTAGTAGGGTGTGATATCCTGGTATTTGATGACATACACAGAGTAGGAAGTGATATTCCTATACTACGATCGGTTATACTTTGGTTGTCACACAGTGGTTTCTCCACATAGGACTTGGATATTATGTCAGACATTCTGGTTACTAGATCTATGGTTTTAGATCTAGATTTGGGTGGTTTCCCAATCTGGGTACTTAGACAGCATTCTAAGAGTATTTAGAATGGACGACTCCTGGCACGGTAGTATACCTGCAGTTGATGGAGTCACCCTCTCTAAAGGTGTCTTATAGACTAAAGTAGAGAGGGATATGCATGATTGGCAGATCACTTGCTTAGGCAATTGAGTCAATCATGAGATGTCACATACCACACCAGATGTTGTTTTTGCAGTAGGTGCAATAAGTTGATATTCATCCAATCCTGGAGAAACAATCGGAAGCAGTTTTAGAACATAAGTGAATGTTCTAGGGATATGATAACGGCAGCCTCCTTTAGGAGACGGTTATCATTCCAGGCTTCCAAGGTGACCTGGATGACAGAATGGCTGTCAGAGTTATAGTTTTCCCTCTGACGAGGGGCAGTATTTTGGATAGGTGATCTAGGCAGATACTGGGGGAGGCATAGCGCAAGATACTGATTAAGTTCAGTTAATCGATACAGTCTAAGAAGTTTAGATTTGGAGTTCATTTATGAACTAGGTCCCACAGACATCCAGACACATTCTTAGACATGTATTGCTCATTTTGGGAGATGGTTTTCTCCGAGAACTTGAGATATAAAGAGATATAGAAAGAAACATCAAAGCGGATCCACTCACTGAGGCTATTCCTCGAACGCAATAGCTTCGCAAACGAGTTCTGTGAGACTGACTAGTAGAGGAGTTGGGTGTTCGGTATCACACGGGCTGTGAGTATGCGACATCGCAATAATTAGCCTTGAGTGCAAGTGGGAGATTATTAGAGATGGTGCCCTCAGAGTCAATTATTGGATCACAGGCACATGATTGCAATGATTGAGGGAGGACCTATCCCGGTAGGACAGTCTTACTCGAGATGATAGTATGCTATCTGGTTTACCTTTATCGTCGTGTACTGCTTTAGGTGACCTAACAGGTCGCTATTACACGTTGATAGAGCCCCTAGGATTCTTGCTTGACTGCCAGCAGTATGAGGGCGATCATATACGTGGGAGCTGGTAGTCTATAAGCACATCCTTAAAAGGTCCCTAGTCGTGGGAGTTTCGAGACAGGGCATCGATTCTCCAGAGTAGACTAGTGTATACAGTCGAGACCCAGACAAAGGGCGGTGGCCGGTCTCACAAGCCACCGGTGTCAGTTGGTTCACCTAAGATGTATACAGGTGCTCATTGGGTTATGAGTACACCGGACAGGACTCGCCGGGAACATGCTAGTTGGTCTTATACTTGACGTCAGATAGCAGTTCCCTGGTGACATGTGTACAGGTTAGTTCATCAACCTGGGGATCGTTATTTGTCTCGTGTGAGTTCCCACTGTACTTTGATTACTACCCTACCACGCTCAAAGGAGACGTGCAAACAGGTTTTAGTTGGGTACAGTCCCGAGCCACATGGAGGCAGTGAGCGTATCTTCAGGGGTTCGTCTTTCCCGGTATTGGGGGTGAGGTCGCGCTGTGTCTAGGAGAGCCATTACACGAAGTCCTTGGCCAAGGCAGGAGATTTACTGGTAGGTATTCCAGTAGTATCTCAGGGTGTTCTGGGCTTCACTCCGACACGACTTGTACCGCTTTTGGGGGTCTGACTTTTACCAACCCCCTAGGCCCGCCATGCGATGCTCATAGACGAACGGACCGGACTATACGGATATTGTCAATGACAGGCTCAGTAGGATGTCAGGATGAGTTCGCTCATCGACGTCCCTTTTAGTCAATAGCTGGTGGCCCGTCACGTATGGCTAATACCTCTAACGTGCTAGTGGTTAAATCCACAACCATAGTATTGACGAGTCTTTAGAGTCCACCACACTTTCAGTTACTCAAGCTTTCGGGCGAAACACTGTAGAGGCCGTATGGAGATATGGCAGGGTTCGATCAGATACGTGCGGTATTGCACAGATCAGGATCGGACGGTTAGTACTAGAGGCCGTATAGATATATGGCAAGGTTCGATCAGATATGTGCGGTATTGCACGGATCAGGATCGAACGGATATTACTAGCCGGCTTTGGTTTAAGCCGGATCCTAGTTTAGTACAGTGTAGATTTTGTCTCTTTGCATTTGTATTCAATGGGAATACAAATGCGGGCATGTATATGCAGTAGCGAGGTTTTCCTGT
Organism: Agapanthus africanus; assembly: GCA_030015575.1. NCBI lineage: Eukaryota > Viridiplantae > Streptophyta > Magnoliopsida > Asparagales > Amaryllidaceae > Agapanthus > Agapanthus africanus. The sequence goes on along the minus strand of CM057340.1, from coordinate 680,581,483 downwards.
GATTTATTACGGGATCAGTTTTCTGAAGTTGCCAGTTTGCATTCCGTTCCAGCCGGTTTTCCTTTGTTCTTTCCCGGACGGACTTTTCCGATGGAAGGGGGTTATTTGCAAGTTTGCAAATAACATTTGTGTGGGGGGGGTTTCTTGCACTTGTGGCATTATTATAAGTTATGCATATTTGCTTTTTCATGATGGCTTGCTTTTTGAGATTAGATGAGATTTGAAATGAAATTGACATTGTTATCATGATATTTGGTGTGGTCACCCTCTACTTTTCCTACTATCACCTCCCTTCATGTTTTGTGGATTCCTCCACCATTTGTTCAAGGGGGGCCGGCCACACTAGAGGGGAAAGGGAGAGAGAGGGTTCATTTTGTATGAGGAACTTCATTTTCATCTCATTCTTCTTGTTACTAAATTCCTCACATCACTCCAAAGTTCATTCCTTCTATCCCTCCATCAAGGCAACTTCGTATACCCCAAAGAGACAATGGCTACTACACTATTCTACAGCAAATCTTGGATGCGTCGGCTAGCCAACTTCGCGCCCGAGTTGCCTCGGTCCAGAGGTGGGAGCCCGTAAAAGTACCCGGCTACGTGGTGCCCTTTCCGACGAGAAGGTGACGGACGGAGATTCCGCAGGAGATCGGAGTGGAGACGAAGACCGAAGGACACGGATCGCTTGGTATACTTCTCTACCCATCTTGTGGTTAGCTAGGACTAGTTCAATGGCACGATCCGGGTGTTTAGTGCGCGGTGGTGCCGGTTTGCTAGTTTGCAAAATTAAATTTTTTCGCTTCCGCATTTGGCCTCGGGATGGAGGCCGGGGCACCGCCATGCACTTACAGCAAGGGCCGAGATCCCCTCATCGGGAGTGACCCCTTGGACAAAAGTTTGCGTCAGGGTGATAACATCATTATAGTCGATCATTCTTGCTTTGCATCGAGGTATTCATCTTATGAATGCCCAGCACCTCACTCGACGAAGAAAGAGTCGAGATCCCTTCACATGGAGTGACCTCTTTAGCAAAAGTTTTCGCCACTATATTTTTTCAAAAAATCTATCATGTTCCTTCAACTACATCAAGTTCATTACGTTAACGGGTTTTTTGCCAAAAACCCAGCCGTAGCCCTCCGTTGTTTCAGAAAATTAATGCTTAGTTTTCGTGCTGCGTTTGTTGATTATTCGTCAAGACACAGTGAACGGTAGCTGAGTAATAATTCTTTGTTTCACTGATAGATGCGATTGGTTAGGACGGTCGCATGATTTTGTTGATTATTTGTCAAGGATTATGCGGGCGGGTCTAATGCAATCCTGGATAACGATGGGTTAAACTTGACTAGGACCTTTTGATTTGTTGATTATTCGTCAAGGTCACTTGGGTCCTAGGGGCAAAAACCACATCGGGAGTTTCAAAAGTACTGAAACTTGCTAGTGTTGTATACCACTTGAAGTGTGATGATTCTGGTAGGATTCCTTCATTTTTGTCACGCGATGATATTTGGATCCCGATCCCACTGATGAGTTGGATTACTCTCGGGAGATTATTTCACTTAACAATCAATGCTATAAACCTAGTAGGTGTATAAAAAGGTGTTAGCGGGGCTACGCCCCCAGGGAAAAGAGATTCTTAAATTAAGGAATTTCGCGAAAGCGTTGGAAAACCTCCCTCGAAGTACCGACACTAGCCTGGCTGAAAGGTTAAGCAAGTATTGTGACGTGAATTAAATCCCGGCTAGTTCTTCTTTTAAAAGGTTTTAAGAAAGAATTTGAGGAAACAGTGGGAGCCATCCTGTTTAGATAAATTAAAAACCGATCTAAACTTGCAAGAGCGCACGCTGAGTGTTTCTTTTCTCTCTCTCCAGGTATCAACCATTTCACGCCCTAATCAAGATAATAAAATGTATCGCTTGACCGATCCGAATTCTTATTCGGGGCTGGGGAACGTTGGTTCAGCTCTAACTTGTGACAACAGTCATAAGTATGAGCAAAGGAAAGGGGTTTGTATGGATTCCCAGGATACCCAGTTGAAGAAGAAGCATGGTTTTGCATCTACTTCAGGTGTTCTTGTAATTGAGAACTGTTTTACGGTCAGCCCTACCTCCTGGGTACTTGATACCGGATCAGGATCTCATATCTGTAATTTATTACAGGGACTGAGAAAAAGTAGGAAAGTTGCACCGGGTGATATGTTGCTCAGAGTAGCGAACGGAGCACAAGTTAATGCGGTAGCCGTCGGTGAATATCACCTAGTATTGCCAAATGGCAAGACTATGATTTTGAACGATTGCTACTATGTACCCTCCATGGTTTGCAACATCATATCAGTTTCTTTACTCGATAAAGATGGATATAACTTTGTTCTTGATAGAAATATCATGAACATTTACCTTCATAAGGTACTGGTTGCAGAGGGTACACTGTGTAATGGTATCTACGTTCTAAATCAGAATACAGTTCTCAATATACAAAATACACGCAAGCGGAAGAATTTAGATACGAATGAATCCTACATGTGGCATTGTAGACTTGGTCATATCGGAGAGAAAAGACTGAGTAAGTTGCATAAAGATGGACTCTTGAATGCGTTCGAGTTTTCATCTTATGAAACTTGTCAGTCCTGTCTCAAAGGGAAGATGACCAAATCTCCATTCACCGGACATGGAGAAAGAGCAGCGGAGCTCTTGGGACTCATACACAGTGATGTATGTGGTCCGATGTCTACACATGCAAGGGGTGGGTTCTCCTACTTCATCACATTCACTGACGATCTCTCTAGGTTCGGATATGTGTATCTGATGAAACACAAATCTGAAGCTTTTGAGAAATTCAAGGAATTCAGAAAGGAAGTAGAGAACCAGATTGGCAAAAGTATCAAGATCCTCCGGTCTGATAGAGGAGGGGAGTACTTAAGCTCGGAATTCCTAGATTACTTAAAAGAGAATGGTATTCTCTCTCAGCTTACTCCTCCTTATACACCACAGCACAACGGTGTATCGGAGCGGAGGAATCGTACCCTATTGGATATGGTTCGCTCCATGATGAGTAGTGCTGAGTTACCTCTTTCATTCTGGGGACATGCGCTTCAGACAGCGGCATAACTTTTGAATCAAGTTACGTCCAAATCTGTGCCTAAAACTCCGTATGAAATATGGAGCAGTAAGAAACCATGTCTTAAATTTATTAAGATATAGGGTTGTCCGGCCTATGTGAAAACACAGAAACCGGACAAGCTAGAGGCACGGTCAGTTCTGTGTAAATTTATGGGATATCCTAAAGACTCACTAGGATATCTGTTCTACCACACTGAGGAACAGAAGGTGTTTGTATCTCGCCACGCTACCTTCTTAGAAAGGGAGTTTCTTGCAAAAGAAACTAGTGGGAGTTCGGTAGAACTGGAAGAAATTCAGCGACCACAAAATATAACTGAAAATTTGGAGGAACCGCTAGATTCAATAACCCCAAACGAACCTCAGCCACTCCGCAGATCTGGTAGGATTTCTCATCCGCCCGAGAGATACTACGGTTTTCTCATAGACGGGGATCGAAAGGATTGCATCTTGGAAGAAGATGACCCTACCAGTTTCAGGCAGGCCATTATCAGTAGGGACTCTGATAAGTGGCAGGAAGCAATGCAATCCGAAATGGAGTCCATGTACGCCAATAAAGTGTGGACCTTGGATATTGCTCCACCTGGGGTAAAACCCGTTGGATGCAAATGGATCTACAAAAGGAAACTTGGTGTAGATGGGCAGGTGGAAACCTATAAGGTTAGATTCGTTGCAAATGGTTTTCGTCGAAGACCTGGTTTGGATTATGACGAAACTTTTTCTCCGGTGGCTATGCTCAAATCCATTCGGATCCTACTTTCCATTGCTGCCTTCATGACTATGAAATCTGGCAGATGGATGTTAAAACGGCTTTCCTAAACGGTAGTTTGGAAGAGTGCGTTTACATGGATCATCCAGAAGGTTTCGTAGACAGTTGGAGCAGCGGGAAGGTGTGCAAGTTGCTTAAATCCATTTATGGATTAAAGCAGGTATCGCGGAGCTGGAACATCTGTTTTGATGAGGCAATCAAGGAATTTGATTTCATCAAAAACGAAGATGAACCCTGTGTTTATAAGAAGATTGTAGGACGAACTGTTGTATTCCTAGTCTTGTACGTGGATGACATTCTTTTGATAGGAAATGACATTCCTATGCTACAATCGGTCAAGCTATTTTTGTCATAAAGGTTCTCCATGAAGGACCTGGGTGATACCTCGTACATTCTGGGGATCAAGATTTATAGAGATAGATCCAAGAGACTACTGGGACTTTCGTAGTCCAGGTACATAGAGACCGTACTAAAGAGATTTAGTATGGAGGGTTCCAAGCGCGGTAACATACCCGCATTGCACGGAATTACTCTCTCTAAGAAGATGTCTCCTAAGACTGACGAGGAGAGAGTTCGCATGAGCACTATACCCTACGCTTCGGCGGTAGGATCTATAATGTATGCGATGCTATGTACAAGACCAGATGTAGCTTACGCGCTGAGCGCGGTAAGCCGGTATCTGTCAGACCCAGGGGAGGACCACTGGACAGCAGTGAAGAATATTCTCAAGTACCTAAGAAGGACTAAGGAGATGTTCCTGGTTTACGGTAATGGAGACCTCAGGGTCGAGTCCTTTACCGATTCAAGCTTCCAGAGTGATAAAGATGACAGCAAGTCTGTCTCGGGTTTTGTGTTTACCCTCAATGGAGGGGCGGTATGTTGGAGGAGTTCCAAACAGGATACCGTCGCAGACTCGACGATGGAGGCTGAATACATTGCTGCAAGTGATGCCGCAAAAGAGGCGGTCTGGATGAAGAAGTTCATTAGTGAACTTCAGGTGGTTCCGTCCATTGTTGACCCAATACCTTTGTATTGCGATAACAATGGGGCTATAGCTTTAGCGAAGGAACCAAGGTCCCATCAAAGATCCAGGCACATCTTAAGGCGGTATCACCTGATCAGGGAGATCATTGATCCCCAGGAGATCGAAGTGCGGAGAGTGGACACAAAGGACAACACAGCGGACCCATTCACGAAGGGCTTACCCCAGACTCAGTTCGAGCAGCTGATCGAGATGGTAGGTCTTCGATACGCCAGTACATGGCCTTAGTGCAAGTGGGAGATTGTTAGTGTATATGCCCTAGAGGCCATTACTGTATCATACTAGTATATATTACTTGATGATGCTTGGGATATTCACAGTTGTATAGACAATCTTGCTAGATATAGTAGTATGCTACTTGGTTTGTCTCTGCTTTAATGTGTATATGTGTGTTTCTTTATATCATCTATACGCATTAGTAGAGCCCTTAGGATCTATGCTTGATTGCCGGCGTTGTGATGGCAATCACACTTGTGGGGGCTGGGTAATCTACAAGCACATCCTTATACACGTCCCTAGTCGTGGGATTATCGAGATAGGGCATCGATACTCCGGAGTAGACTAGCGTATCCGCTTCTCATCCCAGCATGGGAGATGGTCTGTCCCACAGAGGTCAGTACGCCGTACTTGAGATAGTATGCGGGTGCTCGTTAGGTTACGAGTACACTAGACAGGACTCGTCGGGAACTGATGGTTGCTATTATACCTATCGTCAGTTATCAGTTCCCAGGTGACATGAGTACAGCTTAGTCTGCTGACTTGACACTATCACTTTGCCTCGAGTGTGTTCCCACTGTTCTTTGATTACTACCCTACCACGGCTCTACTGAGTCGTGCAAACAGGTGTAGGGTGTTTTTCGTCACCCCATTGAGATGGGAATACGCGCGCGCTTATCATGCGTACTACAGATTCTCCCTGCCTAGGGTAGGCAGGGGTTTAATGATTGTGGGGATCCGAATCTCCGGCAGCCGCGGACTAAGCTGCCGTTAATTACCCCTCGCCTTTGGAGCGAGAGAACCTCCGATTGACGGGTTAAACTGGTCATGCGAACTCAATGTACAGTGTGTGTGTGCGCTGTTTTGGAGGGGGTGTTTGAATATATCGGGGGCCACGCAGAGTTTTTACGGGGGTCCCGCTACCCGGATAGCGGGCTGGGGGTCAAGGGGGCTAGCAGCCCCCTTGCGGGGTGCGGGGCAGCGCCCCGTTAGAAAAAAAAATTCTAACAGGGACAGTGTCGTGCAGTATGTGTGTGTGTAAATATGTATACATACGTATAGATATACATATATGTATAAAAAAAGGGAAAAGACATCCAAAGGATGCGTGGGGCAGCACCTTGGGCGCTGTGCGCCTAGGTGCTGTGCGCTCAGGAGCTAGAGTGCCACGTGTCGGCACGTGGGCGACTTGCGCTCGAGCGCAAGCACGCCACGTGTCGGCACGGGGGCGACTTGCGATCGAGCGCTTGCGCTGGAGAGCAAGTGCGCCACGTGTCGGCATGGGGGCGGCTTGCGCTCGCGCGCTTGCGCTGGAGCGCAAGCGCGCCACGTGTCGGCACGTGGGCGGCTTGCGCTCGAGCGCTTGTGCTGGAGCGCAAGCGCGCCACGTGTCGGCACGTGGGCGGCTTGCGCTGGAGCGCAAGCGCGCCACGTGTCGGCACGGGGGCGACTTGCGCTGGAGCGCTTGCGCTCGAGCGCAAGCGCGCCACGTGTCGGCACGGGGACGACTTGCGCTGGAGCGCTTGCGCTCGAGCGCAAGCGCACCACGTGTCGGTACGGGGGTGACTTGCGCTCGAGCGCTTGCGCTTGAGCGCAGGTGTGCCACGTGTTGGCACGTGGGTGACTTGCGCTCAAGCGCTTGCAATTGAGCGCAAGTGCGCTACGTGTCGGCACGTGGGCGCTTTGTGCTCGAGCGCTGAGCGCTTGAGCGCAAGCATGCCACGTGTCGGCACGGGGGCGCTCTGCGCTTGAGCGCCAGCGAGAAATAGAGGCTTTTAGCCTAAAAAAAAGATTTCTCGAAAGAGAAATCAGAGAGGAGTTGGACTCCTAAGTGTGTTTTTGGGGTTAATGGAAGGGGTTCTTCTTCTTCCTTCTCTGTTAGCTGGATCTTGAAGATCAAGAGATGTGAGATCTCAAAATCTCTCCTTTTTGAGATCTGATGACAGATCCAAGTTCCCCTTTATGGGTTTGGTGGTGAAAAACTATTTTGTTTTTGAAAAGGAAGAGTAAAACTCTTGATTTAATTCAAAAGAAAGAAGAAGGTTTGAGACCTTCAGAAAAGGGAAAGAGATACAAACCCTAGGTTTTTTGTGAGAATGAAAAGTGTTACTTTGTTCATCATCATTTTGCCTTTTATAGGCTTACATATTTGCATATAGCCCCTTGGGCTTTACAAAATGGCATTTTGCCTATTCCATGGCTCATGTGCCATTACATTTTTGCACATTAGCCATGGGCTTACAAAATATTGGCTTTATGCCCATTTTACATACATTCATGTATAAAAAATTACATAAAAATTATTTATTACATGATTTTTTTTGTTGGCATGGTGGAAGGCCAGACGCTTCGTGTTCGGGCTCGACCTGGGCATTGGCCCACTTGCTTGGGCTTGGGCCTACCTGGCTTAGGGTTGACCTTGACTTTGACTCGGTCAAAAGGGGTGTAAATTTTTACCCCAACAAAGTGCCCCCCATCAATAAATGCACACCGCACATTTGAGTTGTGCGCATGAAATTGATGGATCTTGAAGTTGGACTTCGAGGTAGAACATCTTTCCAGGGGCGGAGCATCATCCCGGGGAGCATGATTCCCGGGGATTGAAGTATCATTCTGATTCATGGAGTATAATTCCAGAGATCAGAGCATCATTCCGATGATCGGAGCATGATTCCAGGGTTCGGAGCATCTTTCCGAAGAGCGGAGCATAATTCCAGAGATCGGAGCATCGTTCCGATGGGCAGAGCATAATTCCAGAGATCAGAGCATCATTCCGATGATCGGAGCATGATTCCAGGGTTCGGAGCATCTTTCCGAAGAGCGGAGCATAATTCCAGGATTCGGAGCATCATTCCGAAGGGCAGAGCATAATTCCAGAGATCAGAGCATCATTCCGATGATCGGAGCATGATTCCAGGGTTTGGAGCATCTTTCCGAAGAGCGGAGCATAATTCCAGGATTCGGAGCATCATTCCGAAGGGTGGAGCATGATTCCAGAGTTCGGAACATCTTTCCGAAGAGCGGAGCATAATTCCGGGGATCGGAGCATCATTCCGATGAGCGGAGCATGGTTCCAGGGATCGGAGCATCATTCCGATGAGCGGAGCATAATTCTCGGATTCGGAGCATCATTCCGAAGGGTGGCAAACATTCTAACCGAAGCATAATTTTGATGCGGAGGTTGATTCCCAGGCGAAGAATAATTCCGACAGAGAAGGAAAATACTCCGAGGTGAAGCATGATTTCGACACGGGGTACATTCTGAGACGGAGCATGATTCCGGCGCAAAGCTTGTTGGTTGACTTGATTCCGAGGCGAAGCATAATTTCGACGGGGAAGGAAGGTACACCGAGGCGAAGCATGATTTCGACGCGGGATACACTCTGAGACGAAGTATGGTTCCGACGCAGAGCTGGTTGGTTGATTTGATTCCAAGGCGAAGCATAATTTCGATGGGGAAGGAAGGTACACCGAGGCGAAGCATGATTTCGACGCGGGGTACACTCTGAGACGAAGTATGGTTCCGACGCAGAGCTGGTTGGTTGATTTGATTCCGAGGTGGAGCATAATTCCGACAGGGAAGGTAGATATCCCGAGGCGAAGCATGATTTTGACACGGGGTAAATTCTGGGACGGAGCATGATTCCGGCGCAGAGCTTGTTAGTTTGATTTGATTTGGGTTGACATCAGCATCGCTACACTGGAATATGGTACCAGGAGAGAATCATCATCTGTCTTGAGAGGATTTGGGAATGGTTTTTTTTTGTTTGGCATCTGCATTACTGCACTGGAATAATGCCAGGAGCAACTCATCATTTGCCCCGAGAGGATTTGGGGATTTTTTGCTTGGCATCAGTATCGCTATACTGGAATATGGTACCAGGAGCGAATCATCATTTGTCATGAGAGGATTTGGGAATTGGTGCGTTAGGAGACAGATTTAGATCCCTATCACTTAAGGCTTTTCAATTTTATGGGCCGTGAGGGTCCTATAAAAGCATTTTCTCCCTACTGGTCGTAAGGATCCCACAGGTGTATTTTCTCCTTAGGAGTCGTGGGGACTCCTAAGTGTGTTGCTCCTTTGTGAGTCGTAGGGATCTCACGCGGGAATTTTCTCCTCACAAAGTCGAGAGGACTTTGTGAGTGCATTTCATTTCTTCTTTCCTTGTTTTTACGAGTTTGCGCCCTTTCGGGTTTTCACAAACTCGCCGGCAGTCCTGCTGGTTTTACTCACGAAGCCCTTTCGGGTTTTCATCCGTGCCCGTTTATCTTGTGGACATACCGTTCTTCTTTTTTTTCTTTTTTTTTTGGAGAGACCGGGATTGTTTTACGCCCGTAGATTGTATACGGTTTTGCAGGATGTATGATCCAGACCGTAGGGCCGTAAAAATTTCGGGACTTTGTTGGCGTCTGCATCGCTGCACTGGAATATGGTACCAGGAGCGACTCATCATTCGCCACTTGGGGTATAGGATTTGGAATTTGGTTGGCGTCTGCATCACTACACTGGAATATAGCATCAGGAGCGACTTATCATTCGCCGTTGGGGCATGGGATTTAGAATTTGGTTGGCGTCTGCATCGCTGCACTGGAATATGGTACCAGGAGCGACTCATCATTCGCCACTTGGGGATTGGGGGGCGATGGCTTAGGAGACAGGTTTAGATTCCTATCACCTAAGGCTTTTCAATTTTATGGGCCGTGAGGGTCCCATAAAAGCATTTTCTCCCTGCGAGTCGTAAGGATCTCGCAAGTGTATTTTCTCCTTAGGAGTCGTGGGACTCCTAAGTGTGTTTTTCCTTCGTGAGTCGTAAGGATCCCACAAAAGTTTGTTCTCCTCGTGTATCGTGAGGACACATGAGTGGGTCTTCTCAATGGAGCATAATTCCAAAGGCGGAGACCGGCCGCGTAACTGGTGATTACGGTGGGGCATGGGTATGATGAGAATTATTTGAGCCCGTGGATTGTATACGGTAGTCAATTCGGGGACTGGCCGTAGGGCTGGGAGAATTTTGAGAAATTGGATTTTGGTTAACGTCTGCATCGCTGCACTGGAATATGGTACCAGGAGCGACTCATCATTCGCCGTTTTTTTTTGTTTTTGTTTTACCGTGATTGCTCTATCATTTCAGCTTTTCTTATCGCGAAGGTCGCGATTGCCCCATCATTTCGGCTTTTATTCACGGTTGCCTCATCATTTCGGCTTTATTTTCATTTTTATTTTTACTCGCTGATTTTTATTGCGAGTTGCCCCATCATTTCGGCTTTTCTTTATTTTTCTTTTATTTACACTTTTTTTTATATACACACATTTTTTTTTTACATTCCCAGTTTAACGACTGAGAGGTCGACTGTTCCCAGTTTAATGACATGGTGGTCGATTGTTTTCAGAGAAAGGCAGATGTCTGAGAGAATCAGTTTCACGAAGAACTTCGGTCTCCGTTTGCATGAAATTGGCGGTCGCAGCTGGACTGTTTGTTAACACGCCTTTGGACAGTTCTATCTCTCCTGCCTTGTATTGCTTTTCGACCCAATCTTTGAAGACGAAGCAGTCCTCAATGGCATGACCTATCACTCTGTGATAGGGGCAGTATTTGGGGTCGTCGGTCCTATTCACTTCCTGCGGTCTTTTTGACTCTGGCAGTTGTAGACCGTTCTTTATGGCGTCTTTGAATATTTTGTGGATTTTGTCCCTTCTGAAGGAATAGACCTTATCCAGCTTCTCTTTCAGTGGGGATTCTCCTCCCTCTCCGAACATTGGCTTCCGAGGCTGGTTGGCGCTAGGCCCGCTTATCCCTTGCTTATTTCGGTTAGCCGAAGTGCTGAAAGATTCAGAATCATCGAAGTTTCCGCCTTTGCGATTATCGTCCTTTCGGTTTCTTCAGGACCTATTGTTATTTTGGGAATCCGAGGAGGACTCCTGTTTTGAGCGCTCCAGCATCTGAACTTTCCTAGTCAGCTCTTGGAATGTTTTGAGACCCGCGGTGCATAGAAACGGGGCCATCCAATTGTTGAGATTTCCGATGAGGAGACTGACAGATTGGTCCTGCTCTATCGGCGGTTCGCATTTGACGGAGAGATTGCGCCATCGGGTTATAAAATCTGTGCTGCTTTCGTTGTTCTTGGGCTTGGTCCTTACGAGCTCGGCAATGGTGATCTTATCACTGACGCTCATGAATCTTTGTCGAAACAAAGATTCCATTTGGACGAAAGTAGTAACGGAGCCATCCGGTATGCTCGCGTACCAGTCGAAAGCAACATCGGTCAAGTTATTAACGAACTGGCGGAGGAGAAGCGCATCATTGCCCCCAGTATTCCCGCATGAGGCTTTGAAGTGGGCGATGTGTTGATTCGCATTTCCCGTCCCATCGAATCTTCCGAATTTAGGGATGACATAGCCGCTAGGAAACTCTACCAGATCATACCGAGCAGGATATGGTCTCCCACTACTGCTGATATCTTTTTGCGCTTCGGCTTCGGCTACCAAGGTTTTGACTTTGTTGGCAACCAAGTCCATGATTTGATCTTGAGTTAGCGGGCTACTGTCATCGGTAGCCAAGACATTTCTCGAGATAGGATGCGACTGGTTTTCATGTAGTTCGCCCACTTTTGGATTTGAGGGAATAGGCGTCGGCTGCTTTGGGACACCATTTCCCGGTTCACGAGCAGAGCCCTCCGCTTGATTGGGCGGCTGAGAGGCAAGTCGGGCCGTGAGCTGCATCACGACATTCGTCAAGTCATCTATTTTAGAGTAGAGTTTGTCCATCTCCTTGTCTTTGTTTCTGAGCTGCTTTCGGAGCTCTTGCAGCAGCTCTTGTTCCGCGGTCCTGGGGCGGAAAGTCGGCTCTTCTCCGCTTTCCGAGCCCGACTCCTTGTGGACCGTAGGGTCTTTCCGCCAATCATCCTCATCGAGAGGGTTTTCATCACCCAGCGGAGGCGGCTGTTCTTGGGAAGTGGCAACCACATTCAAGCCAGATTGGATTTGAGATGTGGTGGCCCCGTCCTTGCTCTTGCTGCGCGTGCCCACCACGTAGACAGTGTGGATAACACATTCAGCCATCCCCTCATCTTTGGCGGGGTAACCCTGTTCTTCGAACCTCATGAGGTTTAGCCTGGCAGGAGCCCTAGCCCTTTTGTTAGCTCTATATCTGAGCCTTTTCTCCCTCAGCTTCTCGATTTTGAAGGCTTGGCGGGCATCCGCTACCCGGGAAGCCATTATGAGTTGATCAGCGGGGAGCTTAGAGAAGACACCTGATCGAGCATTTGTCAGGGGCGCCGCTGGAGCTTGCTCAGGACGCGTTGTAGCTTTGTTGGTGTTGATGGACTTGCCCCCAGCTGGGGCCAAGGAAAGTCGTTCAGACACCGACTTGCGTTTGGGTTGGGGCGCCCTTGAGATCACCACATTTGGTCTCCTGCCTTTCGAGACCGGTTTGTCTGCCACCGGGGCTTGAGGAGCTGGGATGGCGCCAACAGGCATGAACATAATAGAGCCGAATGGTAGCAGCGGCTCTTCCCATTGTCGCCCGAGACTGGCCGGGAGAACCGTCCTGGAGTCTATCTTCATCGTGTAGGAGACGGGAGTCATGCTGAGAGCTGAGTTCATCTTTGGAGACATTGTTGAAAGGTGATTGCTTGAAGATCTTGCAAAAAAGAGCATTATTTTAGTATAAATACAGGTATGTATAATGATCGAGTTCGCATAACGCTTAACCCGAAATATGGGACGAGAGATAGGTCCCACCGGGCGTGCCAGAATCTGTAGGGTGTTTTTCGTCACCCCATTGAGATGGGAATACGCGCGCGCTTGTCATGCGTACTACAGATTCCCCCTGCCTAGGGTAGGCAGGGGTTTAATGATTGTGGGGATCCGAATCTCCGGCAGCCGCGGACTAAGCTGTCGTTAATTACCCCTCGCCTTTGGAGCGAGGGAACCTCCGATTGACGGGTTAAACTGGTCATGCGAACTCAATGTGCAGTGTGCGTGTGTGTTGTTTTGGAGGGGGTGTTTGAATATATCGGGGGCCACGCAGAGTTTTTACGGGGGTCCCGCTACCCGGATAGCGGGCTGGGGGTCAAGGGGGCGAGCAGCCCCCTTGCGGGGTACGAGGCAGCGTCCCGTTAGAAATTTTTTTTCTAACAGGGACAGTGTCGTGGAGTATGTGTGTGTGTAAATATGTATACATATGTATAGATATACATATATGTATAAAAAAAGGGAAAAGACATCCAAAGGATGCGTGGGGCAGCACCTTGGGCGCTGTGCGCTCAAGAGCTAGAGTGCCACGTGTCGGCACGTGGGCGACTTGCGCTCGAGCGCTTGCGCTGGAGCGCAAGCGCGCCACCTGTCGGCACGGGGGCGACTTGCGCTCGAGCGCTTGCGCTGGAGCGCAAGCGCGCCACGTGTCGGCACGGGGGCGACTTGCGCTCGAGCGCACTTGCGCTCGAGCGCTTGCGCTTGGAGCGCAAGCGCGCCACTTGTCGGCACGGGGACGACTTGTGCTGGAGCGCTTGCGCTCGAGCGTAAGCGCACCACGTGTCGGTACGGGGGCGACCTGCGCTCGAGCGCTTGCGCTGGAGCGCAGGTGCGCCACGTGTTGTCACGTGGGCGACTTGCGTTTGAGCGTAAGTGCGCCACGTGTCGGCACGTGGGCGCTTTGTGCTCGAGCGCTGAGCGCTTGAGCGCAAGCACGCCACGTGTCGGCACGGGGGCGCTCTGCGCTTGAGCGCCGGCGAGAAAAAGAGGCTTTTAGCCTAAAAAAAAGATTTCTTGAAAGAGAAATCAGAGTGGAGTTGGACTCCTAAGTGTGTTTTTGGGGTTAATGGAAGGGGTTCTTCTTCTTCCTTCTCTGTTAGCTGGATCTTGAAGATCAAGAGATGTGAGATCTCAAAATCTCTCCTTTTTGAGATCTGATGACAGATCCAAGTTCCCCTTTGTAGGTTTGGTGGTGAAAAACTATTTTGTTTTTGAAAAGGAAGAGTAAAACTCTTGATTTAATTCAAAATAAAGAAGAAGGTTTGAGACCTTCAGAAAAGGGAAAGAGATACAAACCCTAGGTTTTTTGTGAGAATGAAAAGTGTTACTTTATTCATCATCATTTTGTCTTTTATAGGCTTACATATTTGCATATAGCCCCTTGGGCTTTACAAAATGGCATTTTTCCTATTCCATGGCTCATGTGCCATTACATTTTTGCACATAAGCCATGGGCTTACAAAATATTGGCTTTATGCCCATTTTACATACATTCATGTTTAAAAAATTACATAAAAATTATTTATTACATTTTTTTTTGTTGGCATGGCGGAAGGCCAGACGCTTCGTGTTCGGGCTCGACCTGGGCATTGGCCCACTTGCTTGGGCTTGGGCCCACCTGGCTTGGGGTTGACCTTGACTTTGACTCGGTCAACAGGGGTGTAAATTTTCACCCCAACAACAGGTAGTAGTTGGGTGCAGTCCTGAAGCACTTGGAGGCAGTGACGGTTAGACAGGATTCATCTCTCCCGGTATTGGGGGTTGACATTGCGCTGTGTCTAGGAGAGCCATTACACGAGTAGTCCCTGGCCAGGGCAAGCGAGATATATTGGTAGGTTTCCAGTGTTATCTCAGGGTGTTCTGGGCTTCACTCCGACACGACTTGTACCGCTATGAGGGGACTGACGTTTACCGCCCCCCTAGGCCCGCCATGCGATGTATCAGACGAACAGACCGGACTGTACGGAGATTGTCACATACAGACTCAGTAGGAGTTCGGATGGGTTCACCTCATCAGTCTTCTTTTCGGCATCTACCTAGGGACCGTTACGTACAGCTAGTGCCGCTTGCGGTCTGTGGTTAACCCCACTACCAGCGCAGTGTCGAGTCTTTAGAGTCCCACACAGAGGGTTACTCGCCTTTAGGCAAAACTGAGTAGAGGTCGTATGGTTTTGCGACAGGGTTCGTTCACATCCGCGCACTTGTGCACGTTTGGTGTCCGGACAGTCATTACTAGCGGGCTCTGGTTTGAGCCAGATCCTAGTATATGCTTTGGGGTTAGTTTTATCTCATTGTGTTCATGTTCCTCGGAACATGAATGCGGGTGTGTATGCACAGTTGATTGAGGCGGATGAAGTGTTTGTTCATTAGGGTTTTGGAACGGGTGTGTATGCACAGTTGACAGTCGTCATTTTCCAAACCCTAATGATCTTGTGATTTATCAATTAATAATGTTAATTAAATGAAATTGTGTCATGGATGGGTTTGTTGACTTGTTGACCATGGTTGACTAGTTGACTAGGTTTGAAACATTGACCATCATCATTACCCTTTTTAGATGCTCTTTGATCTTTGCAAAATTCATTTATTGTGATATGATAATGGTCTCTTCAATCCATCCATCACCTTTTTCATTTTGAATTAATATTATTATTAGAAAATCACATATATGTTATGGTTGTAAAAAAATACCATATCATTCTATCATTTGGTTTCTCTCTTTTCACTTCATCTTCTTCCTCCTCTAGTTCAAGGAGAGCAAATCTCATGTGTTGAGAATCATCTTCTTGGAGATATAATACCCCAAAGCACACTTTACTCACTCTAAGTTAGAAGGTCTAGCAAGCCGGATACCTTAGTTCTCTCAAGATCGAGAAAGGAGCCCAAGGATGAAGCCCTCAGGTGGATCTATCTTCGGCAAAGAGGAGACGAGGAGGGGAAGCCATTCAAACTACTACAAAGAGCAAGCAAGAAGAAGAACAACAAGAAGAGAAGGAGTTCAAGTTGAGGTATAACCCCTAACCGAGTAGATAAACCTCTAGTTAGGATGCTAGTGTGTAGTTTAGCAAAGATCCGGCCTTTACGGTCCATATTACCAAGTCTAGAAAAATTTTTGTTTTACCGTTTCCGCAACCCCGAAAGTACCGGGAGAGGTAACGCGGACCTAACACCTAAATATATGTTCCCCTGTAAGTCGTAAGGATCTTACAAAAGGGTTTTCTCCTTATAAGTCGAGAGGACTTATAAGGGTTGTTCACCATATGGACATATCCCTAGTCACGGGTGGGACTTGGTTAAGGAAATGTTTATTCGCGCCCGTGGATTGTATACAAGGGTCAGTACTGAGCCACTTTTAGGGAAATATCGAAAGTTGTGGGGGTTGCTTAAGAACAGGTTCAGGTCTCTATAACTTAAGACTTTCAAATCTTATGAGCCGTGAGGGTCCCATAAGAGAGTTCTCCTTACGAGTCGTGAAGATCTCGCAAGTGTAATTTCTCCTTAGGAATCGTGAGGTTCCCTAAGTGTGTTGCTCCCTTATGAGTCGTAAGGATCTCACGCGGATGGTTTCTCCTCATAAGGTCATGAGGACCCTGTAAGTGTCTTTTAATGAGGTTGCGCCCTTTCGGGTTTTCACAAACACTCGCAGGTAGCCCTGCTGTTTTTACTCACGGAGCCCTTTCAGGTTTTCATCCATGCCCATTTCGCTTATGGACATACCGTTTTATTATTATTATTTTTTTATTTTTATATATTTTTTTATTATTTTTTTCTAACGAGGTCGCGCCCTTTCGAATTTTCACGAACACCCGCCGGTAGCCCTGCTGTTTTTACTCACGGAGCCCTTTCGGGTTTTCATCCGTGCCCATTTTGCTTATGGACATACCGTTATATATATATATATATATTTTTTTTAATTATTTTTTTTATTTATCTCGTTAGCCTGAGAATGCTGCAGTAGTAGTTTAAGGACGTTTCGGTCCTCAGCTAGTTTTAGGACGTAGTGGTCCGTCATTAGTTTAAGAACGTTTAGGTTCGTCACTAGTTTAAGGACGTTTCGGTTCGTTATTGAAGAAGGCCAGCTACTACTTATAGAGTTTGGGCTTAGGAAGATAGCGAGCGGACATAGTCGTCGTCATCTATCATTGACCTAGGCTGTGACTCATTAAACGTAGTATTTCTGTAGGAAGCGACCGTTGATTGGCCTGAAAGGCCTTTCACCGTGCATATCCATGAGTAGATAGGCTCCACCCTGGTAGACCTTGTCTATGATGTACGGGCCTTCATAGTTCGGCTCGAATTTTCCCCGCTTGGCGCGATTGGGGATCATAGGCCTTTTGACCACTAGCATGAGTTCGCCTTGGCGGAATGTCCTCGGCCGGGTCAATCTTTCATATGAGCGTGTCATCTTTGCTTTATAAGCCTCCAGATTTTGTTGCGCTATGAGCCGTGTTTCGTCAAGGGCATCAAGCTCCTCAAGCCGAAGGTGAGCATTTTCTTCATCCGTCAGCTCGTAGTGGACTGCCACTCGTAGAGAGGGTAACTCTATCTCGAGGGGGAGTACTGCTTCGGTACCGAATACCAACGCGTATGGCGTTGTGTTCGTGGCCATCATGAACGTAGTTCGATACGCCCAGAGAGCTTCTTCCAGTCTCTCGTGCCAGTCCTTCTTATTTCGGGACACCGTTTTCTTCGTGATCTTTGTCAAGGTCTTGTTGAAGGCCTCAGCTAGACCGTTAGCTCAAGGATTATAAACTGAAGAATATCTCCAGTCTATGTTATGCTGCTGCGCGAAGCGACTGATCTTATGGATTCTGTAGGCTGGCCCGTTATTGGAGATGATCCGTCGCGGAGTTCCAAACCGATATATGTTGTGCGTCTTGAGGAAATGGAGAATATTCTCCGTCTTCACTTCCCTCAGCGGTACTGCTTCTGCCCATTTAGAGAAGTAGTCAGTCGTCGCCAGGATGAAACGATGTCCTGTAGACGATGCTGGTTCGATGGGGCCGACTATGTCAGTTCCCCACATTTCGAACGGCCAGCTGGCCACTGTTGGATGTAGAGGATTTGGGTGCCGATGGATAAAGTCCCCATGAATCTGGCATGAGTGGCATTGCTTCACATACTCGAGGCAGTCCTGAATCATCGTGGGCCAATAATAACCCATCCTTTTAATCTTTAACTTCATTTTCGGGCCTTCTTAGTGAGAACCGCAGAGTCCGTCATGAACTTCTTGGACGACTCTCTTCGCCTCTTCGGGTCCCAGGCATCTCAACCACAAGGAATCAAACGACCTCTTATACAAAGTACCGTTGACGAAGGCGAAAGACAGGGCTCGCTTCATGAGCTGATGTTTTGAGGACGCATCTTCAGACGTTCGACGGGATTTGAAGTAGTCTATAAAGACTTCTCTTCAATCCTTAGCCATTTCCTGATCTTTTATTTGCAGGGCCGTCTGCTCAGTCGCTTCCTTTTCCTCAGATGATTTTGGAGATATTTCTGCTGGAGCAAGAACCCGACGGCTTTGTACCACGATTTCCCATCCCCTTATATACATGGAATTTGGGGATCGTATATCCCGGCAGGTACCTTATTTGGTCATCCCACCGTGGTTACCAGCATTTGTTTCCTGCTCATGGTGCTGCTCCGAGGATGTCTCCGGGCTTGCTTTCGGTCCCGTAAGTGCGGCCATGGCTGTCAGCATTTCTTGGAGCTTTTGTTGTTGTTGCTCCTAAGCCTTAGTCACTGATCGCGTAAGCGGTCTATGACCTGTGAAGACATGGCTATCCTCTTTTCTGGATGCCATATAGACGGTATGTACCATCATGCCCCCAGATTTGGGGTGTTTGGGTTCAGTTGTCTTGCAGCTCGTCGCAGACCCAGGGATTTTCTACGGCCTTCTCCTCTTGTGAGCGGTCGAAGTTGAGGGGGCCGTTGCAGTGGGCACCCAAGTAGCTATCGCCTTTTGTGGCTTGATAGGACGGTCCTCTTCCCGCTGAACTTTCACCTTTTTCTTTCGGCGGGGATAATCTCGATCAATTACCGAGTCTTGGACTTGACGCCAGACCTTGTAGATTTTAGAGGACAGCCGTTGAGGGGGGTGTTCCGGCTTCACCCTTGTAGCGCTCTCCATAGGCGGAGGAGATCTTTTCAGCACAGCGGTCGGAGAGTTCTTACGGACCTTCCTAAGTGGTTCAAAGTTGTTCCCAGCTGGAACAGCAGCATCAATTTCCGCCGTTGGAGTCGGTGGAGTCAGTCCAGAAGGAGAGTTGCCCCCAGCCTTCCTTACTCGGCGCTAGTGGCATATCTCTAGTTGGTGGAGTGTTGTCTCCTAAGGGTTCTTAGTGGATTACACCCATAAAATCTTATAATAAAAGAGAGATGGTGAAAGTTATATAAAGATAAGAACTATAAAAGAAAGAACTTGAAAATAAGAGTTTTCAACCATACCAGCTTTTCAGTTGCTATGAGCCCTATCTTAATGGTCATGAAAAAAATGTTAGAAATCACATTATCCCTCAATAAAACATCGCCTTTAGTTTTCATTCCTACCTTTCTTCCAAACATTGATCATATACCCCTATGTGTGTGAACTGGACATCCCTACACTCAGAGAATTCAATTCAAGCAATCATACTCTTGTCCATCTACCTTAGTATTTTTTAATAGATATTTAGATGGAATTTTCTCACACATTCTTCATGCGACCGTTAATACTTCTTGAGGTACTAACCGATCGATTGCTCATGTGCTTGCTAATTAGGTGTTTTTCCTCGTCTTGCAACACCTAAGGCTTAGCAGTGGCTCCCAAACCAGTTGGTCTAAGGCACTAGGTGATAAAGCACCCTCGCTATATTTTTTATTGCTGCCTCGGTGATAACAAAACCAGTGTTCATTTTTCTTTTCACCATTTTATCTTTTATTCTCCACTTTTATTTTCTTCATACTTTGGCTTTTAGACAAGAGCATTTCAAGGTATCCTCTACTATCCTGAGTTTCAAGATATGTGTAAGTGCATATAGTAGGGTATCAACGTTCAAATGTTTGGCTTCCAGAATAGGAACTATTTTTCAGGCTTATTTTTATCCTCAGATTAGTAATTTCCTTCATCTTACTAACCCTTGGGACAACAGCTCATAACTACTTATTACTAGTTTCATTTAAGAAAACATCTAATTTTCTTGTTTTTCTTAAACTATTCCTATCTTTTAAGTATAATTTTTCACTTCCTACTCTTTTATTATCACAATTTTTTTGTGTGTGCTTATATATAGTATAATGCAAAGTAAGGCGTAAATAAGCACAGGAGCGCTGAAAAATGACTTCTTGGGAGCTTCTTGCGATGGTACAGGAGTGCTGAAGCTCGTTGGCGGGAGCATGGTCTCGAAGAACAGCCCAGTGGTGGCTTGAGTTACCTGCTCCACTGGCATAGTGAAAAGGGAGGCCGCTTGGGGCCCGTAGGTTACTCCTCCAGATGGGACAGAGCGAGAGTTGTTGTTGCAGTTAGTGCAGTTTGAAGCCATTGATTTCTTGAAGAGCTTGAATATTCTGCCCCCTGCGTCGACCTTGGTCTTTGGCATGTGCCAGTTGTTTGAGGACCGATTTCGTCGGCAAAGCTACTACTTGGGGGCCTATCTGTGGACGACAGACATCCTCAGGGCTTCCTCCATCGGCGTTGAAGCACCGAGGGTGGGAGGTGGGAGCATTGACCAAAAAAAAAGAAGCCCGTTGATTTCTTGAAGAGTCGAATTGCAGAGATTTAAGGTTGCAATGTTGGAGATAGTGCCCTCAGAGTCAATTATTGGATCACAGGCACGTGATTGCAATGATTGAGGGAGGACCTATCCCGGTAGGACAGTCTTACTCAAGATGATAGTAGGCTATCTGGTTTACCTTTATCGTCGTGTACTGCTTTAGGTGACCTGACAGGTCGCTATTACACGTTGATAGAGCCCCTAGGATTCTTGCTTGACTGCCAGCAGTATGAGGGCGATCATATACGTGGGAGCTAGTAGTCTATAAGCACATCCTTAAATGGTCCCTAGTCGTGGGAGTTTCGAGACAGGGCATCGATTCTCCAGAGTAGACTAGTGTATACAGTCGAGACCCCGACGAGGGACGGTGGCCGGTCTCACAAGCCACTGGTGTCAGTTGGTTCACCTAAGATGTATACAGGTGCTCATTGGGCTATGAGTACACCGGACAGGACTCGCCGGGAACATGCTAGTTGGGCTTATACCTGACGTCAGATAGCAGTTCCCAGGTGACATGTGTACAGGTTAGTTCATCGACCTGGGGATCGTCATTTGTCTCGTGTGAGTTCCCACTGTGCTTTGATTACTACCCTACCACGGCTCAAAGGAGTCGTGCAAACAGGTTTTAGTTGGGTACAGTCCCGAGCCACATGGAGGCAGTGAGCGGATCTTCAGGGGTTCGTCTCTCCCGGTATTGGGGGTGAGTTCGCGCTGTGTCTAGGAGAGCCATTACACGAAGTCCTTGGCCAAGGCAGAAGATTTACTGGTAGGTATTCCAGTAGTATCTCAGGGTGTTCTGGGCTACACTCCGACACGACTTGTACCGCTTTTGGGGGTCTGACTTTTACCAACCACCTAGGCCCACCATGCGATGCTCATAGACGAACGGACCGGACTGTACGGATATTGTCACTGACAGGCTCAGTAGGGTGTCAGGATGAGTTCGCTCATCGACGTCCCTTTTGGTCAATAGCTGGTGGCCCGTCACGTATTGGCTTATAACTCTGACGTGCTAGTGGTTAAATCCACAACCATAGTATTGACGAGTCTTTAGAGTCCACCACACTTTCAGTTACTCAAGTTTCGGGCGAAACGCTGTAGAGGCCGTATGGAGATATGGCAGGGTCCGATCAGATACGTGCGGTATTGCACGGATCAGGATCGGACGGTTAGTACTAGAGGCCGTATGCATATATGGCAGGGTTCGATCAGATACGTGCGGTATTGCACGAATCGTGATCGGACGGTTTTTACTAGCCGGCTTTGGCTTAAGCCGGATCCTAGTTTACTACAGTGTAGATTTTGTCTCTTTGCATTTGTATCCGGTCGGAATACAGATGCGGGTGTGTATGCACAGTATCGGGGTTTTCCTGTAATTTATTACGGGACCAGTTTTCTGGTGTTGCCAGTTTGCATTCCGTTCCGGCCGGTTTTCCTTTGTTCTTTCCCGGCCGGACTTTTCCGATGGAGGGGGTTATTTGCAAGTTTGCAAATAACATTTATGGAAGGGGTATCTTGCATATTGGTGGCATCATGATAGTTTTTCATGATGAGATTCTTTTTCCTTCTTATCACTTGCTTTATGGTGATTAGAGTTGATTAGAGTTTGATGTGAGATTGTTATCATTTCTTTAGGGTTGTGGTCACCCCCTTACTTTTACTACACTCACCTCCCTTATACATGATGCTTTCCCTCCACCATTTCCTTGGATAGGCCGGCCACAATTTGAGAGGGGAGAAAAGAGAGAGGATCATTTTTGTGAGGGTGGGAAAATTATCCTTCATATCATTTTTCCATTGCCACCAAAATTCCCAAGTTCATTTCTCAACCTCATTCCTCCATCAAGGCAACATAACCCCAAAGAGACAAAGCACTACACATTCTACAGCAAATCTTGGGCACGTCGACTTGCCAGCTTCGTGCCCGAGTTGCCTCGGTATAGAGGCGGGAGCCCGTAAAAGATGCAGGCGATGTGGTGCCCTTCCGGCGAGGAGGCGACGACCGGAGTTTCCGCAGGAGATCGGGACGACGACGAGAAGACCGGAGGACTCGGATCACTCGGTATATCTCTAACCCGTCTTGTAGTTAGCTAGGACTAGTTAATGGTTCGATCCAGGTGAAAAGTGCGCGGTGGTGCCGGTTTGCTAAGTTCGCAAAATTAAAGTTTATCACCGCTTTCGCATATTGGCGTTAGATTGACGGCCGGGGCGCCGCCGTGCACTTACAGTGGTATCAGAGCCTCGCCATTAACTTAGTCTAGCTTTGTTTAATGTGTTTCCATTTCCGATCGACCAAAATTCTAAAAAACCACATTTTCCTCACATCAGTTTTCTGTTGAAATTTTTTGAAGCCCAAAAATTTTTCAGGTTGTAGAAAAGTGATGTACTGGAAATTATAAGCACTCTGTAGAAATTCGACACAGTGAATCGACTACAGAACCGCGGCCAAACCCCCCTTTGGGCCGCGGTTCCGCCGCACATTTGTGTCCTCGCTGTATCATTTTTTCCAGTGGGCTTCTGGGCTGATTTTAGGGGTTTTGGAATAATAACATTGGGCCCAGAATTTCTTGATCTGCTACAGTAATGCTTGGGGGCCCACTTGTTAATTTTTGATCGATCGGATATTTTAAACACATTATGTCACAGTATTTACATTATATCTACTACCGTGAATGTCACTTGATCGGTAAATCCTGTCTAACTGCTATAGCCCGGTTAGACGGATTTGCGAACGTGACTTTCACGTTGATGTTCTGTGTATTGTTGTGATGTTGCGGATCGGTCGTAGGGGATAGCCTGGATGCAATGCTAGTACAGTTTTGTAGTATTATGTACATTTGATTTTGCGGGGTGAGCGTCCGACATGTGGACTGCCGTCACTGCCTGTTTGTATTATTATTTTGGGGCACGACCAGGTTGCGGTCGATATACCCGTTGTATGTATATTTTACTTTCTGTACTAGGATTACCCCGCGGGGGGGTGCACGGATAGCCGGATTCTAGAGGGCAACAGGCCCGCATCTCATGGCATTGAGACGGAGGGGGCTTCACTCTAGTATTGGCGGGCTATTCGCCGCACTCGTAGGGGGTACAGGTTGACCCAGGAGGGGTGCCCAAGTTACCGGATTCCGTGAAGTGCTGGGTGGTCCATTCACGGTGCTGAAGGGGGCTGCCTCGCTTCGGGTTTTGGCGGGTAACTTGCCACGCCCGTAGGGGTCTAGGATTTCATTGCACAGGCTATCCACACGACCAGGGGAACGT
This sequence comes from Agapanthus africanus, assembly GCA_030015575.1. Lineage (NCBI taxonomy): Eukaryota > Viridiplantae > Streptophyta > Magnoliopsida > Asparagales > Amaryllidaceae > Agapanthus > Agapanthus africanus. The sequence continues at coordinate 680,557,581 of CM057340.1, read as the reverse complement.
CGGGTTTCAGTAGTGGCTCTGTGAAACCCGGGGATCCCAGATATCTGTATTGTTCTGTGATGCTGTACATTTCTGTGATGTTGCTTTTTATCACGCCTTGAGCGAAATATAATATATTGGTATATATATTAGTAGATGTTGTATATGTTTTGCATCCGCGCTAGTCCAGTCCCCGCTCTGTCGTTAGTTAGCTAACCTAACGGGTAATGACGGGACCCAGTGGCGAATGCGGATGGCATATACGTACATCAGTATATTTTCGTTCTTTATGGTGTGATCAATTGATAGGACTGCGTTGATTCGGATCAACGCAAGTTAAAACAAACCTAATCTGATGTTGTTGGAACACTTTTCAAAAAGCTGTTATTGCAAGGATGTTCACTTTTGTTTTGCATCATGGTATTCATTTGGAATATCCTGCTCCTCAGTCGACGAGGTAAGGGCCGAGATCCCTTCACCGGGAGTGACCCCTTGGACAGAAGTTTGCGTCAGGGCATTAACTTCACTATAGCCGATTACTTTTGCTTTGCATCGAGGTATTCATTTGGAATATCCTGCACCTCATTCTACGGGGAAAGAGCCGAGATCCCTTCACTGGGAATGACCTCTTTAGTAAAGGTTTTCTTCACTATATTTTCTAAAAAGCTATCCGTTCCTTCAACGATATCAAGTTCATTACGTTAAAGGTTTTCGCCAGAAACCATTCGTAGCCCTCCATCATTTCAGTTAAATATTCGGTAGTATTCAAGCTATGTATTTTGACCTCATGCCAAGGCATAGCGTTTGGTAGTTGCTGGGTATTTATCTGTTGCATAGATAGATGCGTTGGTTTGGGACAGTCGTACTACTATTTTGGCCTACGTCAAGGGTATGTACGGGTGGGTTCAAATTAACCTGGACAATGATGGGTAGAACTTGACATGTGACTTATGATATTTTGACCTCACGCCAAGGTCATAAGAGCATGGGGTAAAAATCACATCGGGAGTTTCAAAAGAACTGAAACTTGCCAGATATGCGCATACCTTCTGGAGTGTGATAGCGTGAGCGGATTCCGTCACGTTATCATGCGATGATAGTTGGATCCCGATTCCCACTGATGAGTTGGTTTACTCCTCGGGTGACCCCGACTAATTCTTCTTTCAGGTTTGGAGGAGAATTTGAGGTACAGTGGGAGGTTTCCAGATTAGATAAATTGGTAACCATTCTGATCTAGGTTAGAGTGCACGCTAAGTGTTTCTTTTCTCTCTCTCTTTGGCAGCGACCATTGACCCGACCCTAGACTATGACTCAGTGACCAAGTTGACCGAATCTTCTTAAACACTGGCTTTTGGATTGTCAGAGTTGCAGACCTCATTGCCACTCCTACTTTTACCCTTTTCTCCAGGAAACCCCGTATTACTACGAACGTCCACTTCCATTGGACAAAACCATCGTATGGTTAGATACGAACTCGAAGAAATTCGAGGATGGTTTCCGGTTTTGGAGAAAACGGATAGGACTATTCAGTTGTCTTTTCCTTTTACCTTCTCTCAGGTTGCGAGTACTCCTTAGTTTAGGAGATAGTACACCTATTACGCAAATTGGATAGTCTTCTTCCAAACCTTAGGCAGGTGCCGACCGGTAGGGAATGAAGAAAACCAATTAGCATAACGATGGTGTGCAGAAGGTATTAAGTTAAGACAAAGCAAGGGATTAGTAAGAGGGCAAGGTAAATTGCGACTGCTATTCACGACCATACCAAGTATTCATTCGCCAATCCTAAATCACCTTTGTATTTCTCCAGAACACTCCGTATCACTACGAAGATCCACAGTTTATTAGATACTCCATCGTATGGTTATATACGAACTCGAAAGGAACTTGTTCCAGTTCGGGGATGGATTCTGGTTCAGGAGAAATAGGAATAAAGTTTATTCGGTTGTATTTTATCTTCACCTTCTCTCGCATTGCGAGTGTTCCTAGGATTAGGACAGTACACCCATTATGCTTATTGGATAGTCTTCTTCCAAACCATAGGCTGGTGCCGAACGGTAGGGAAAGAAGAAAACCATTTGGCCTAAAGGGGTGTGCAGAAGGTAAAGACTAAAGACATATGAAGGGATTTGGAGAGGTGGCAAAGAATTACACGGTTACAGTTGTGAATCTGGATAATGGAAGAGGCATTACTAGGAATACCAGAATACCCCATCGAGACATTTCAATGTTTCAGTTTCACTGTGTACTGTTAAAAGAAAACTGATTTCCCGATTAGACACTTGCTCCAGGGTATGTATTTACCAGGTTTGATTCTCACATCTGTATGGTTTTACAGATGATGAGTGGGAGTAAGTTATTGGGAATTGGGTGATCATCCTCATTATATCGGGATTCGTTGTAATCGGTGATATTTGAAGAGATCACCTGGGCTATTTGCCGGTCAGCAAATATTTGGTTTTGAATATCCGCTGTTGTGCACCAATTTCAAATTGATATATCTGTACGTCTATTTTCATAGAGTGAGATATACCTTTTGATATTATGTCGATGACATTTACCTGTATCAGTGGATGGTTAGGTAAAGAGCATTAAACAGCGGTGTAATTCTTCTTAACTATAAATACAGTTCTCAACCTACGACACACAGTGAAAGAGTTGTTAGACTCAGCGGACTTATACAGAGTATTGTATGTTGTCCAGTGTCCATTAGGACAGAGGGATTGGTCCTCATACTATATTCTGTTTACTTTTAACTTCTCTAGTTCTTAGACATGTGTTTCGTAGAAACACAGGGTCTAAGTTTTGAGGAGCTATAGGTATAAGGATAAAGTAGAGAACCAGATATTGCAAGTATGGGGTTCTTTAAAGTGATCGAAGATGTAGATATTTTTGCATGGTATTCAGATGATAGTAATGATTAAGAGAACTTGCTTCTCTTACAGGTTACTCATAATTGGAAGTATTCCTAAGTTGAGTAACGCTGATCGGCCTTTTTCCATTTAGTTGACATGCGCTGGAGATAGCTGCATGATTTGAATCTGGTTCAATTAAATCAGTGCCTCTGGTTCTATATTGGATATAGTACAGTTCATATCTTAACATTGTTAAGGTACGGAGAGTTGTCCGGCTTATGATTAAAACCAGACTCTGGATAACTCAAGGCACGTTTCTGTAATGGCTGTTTGTGGGTTGACCCAGGGTATGACGAGGGTTGACTATCTACCATCTGGGAGATCAATAGTAATATTGTTCTAGACTCGCCACAGTTTTAATAAAAATGGATTTTTTCAAAAACGGTAGTGGGAGTATGGTAGAACTGGAAGTGATTCCAGAACCGCAAACGATTACTGAAGATTTGATAAGGAACCTAAAGATTCAATCTGGTTTGACATTCCTTTGGCCACTCCGCCGATACGGTGGGTAACCTCAGGCACCCGAGAGGTACTCCGGTAGCCTCAAGGACGGTGGCAGGGAGGTTCTTGTTTACCCACACTTGCCATTGCTGTTGTTCCAGGCTGCGAGACCCGGCGGGAGGATGAGTATAGCGTCGTTCTAAACTAGCTTTAGAAATGCACGTCTATATGACTCTGCCAGAGGGTTGTCGTAGTCAGTGGGAGAAGCGGAAGCATTGGTGGATAGGTGGTTTATGTCTATTTATAGACTAAAGCAGAGTTGCGGAGATAGATCATCTATTTCTGATGTGACAGTCATAGGTTTGACTTCATCAGAATAGGGGATGGATCTGTTGAGAAGGTAGTAGGGTGTGATATCCTGGTATTTGGATGACATACACAGAGTAGGAAAAGAAACTCCTATACTACGATCGGTTATACTTTGGTCGTCACACAGTGGTTTCTCCACAAAGGACTTGGACATTATATCAGACATACTGGTTACTAGATCTATGGTTTTAGATCTAGATTTGGGTGGTTTCCCAATCAGGGTACTTTGACAGCATTCTAAGAGTATTTAGAATGGACGACTCCTGGCACGGTAGTGTACCTGCAGGTGATGGAGTCACCCTCTCTAAAGGTGTCTTATAGACTAAAGTAGAGAGGGATGTGCATGATTGGCAGATCACTTGCTTAGGCAATTGCGTCAATCATGAGATGTCAAGTACCACACCAGATGTTGTTCTTGCACTAGATGCAATAAGTTGATATTGATCCAATCCTGGAGAAACAGTCGGGAGCAACTTTAGAACATAAGTAGATGTTCTAGGGAAATGATAACGACAGACTCATTAAGGAGACAGTTATCATTCCAGGCTTCCAAGGTGACATGGACGACAGGGTGATTGTCAGAGTTATAGTTTTCCCTCTGACGAGGGACAGTATTTTGGACTGATGGTCCAGGTAGATACTGAGGGAAGGTATGGCGCAGGATACTGATTAAGTTCAGTTGATGATACAGTCTAAGAAGTTTGGATTTGGAGTTCATTTATGAACTAGGTCCCATCAGACATCCAGACATTCTAAGACAGGTATTGCTCATTTCGGGAGATAGCTTTCTCCGCGAACTTGAGATATAGAGAGACATAGAAAGAAACATCAAGGCGGATCCACTCACTGAGGCTATTCCTCGAATGCAATAGTTTCGCAAACGAGTTTTGTGAGACTGACAAGTAGAGGAGTTGGGTGTTCGGTATCACACGGGCTGTGAGTATGCGACATCGCAATAATTAGCCTTGAGTGCAAGTGGGAGATTGTTGGAGATAGTGCCCTCAGAGTCAATTATTGGATCACAGGCACGTGATTGCAATGATTGAGGGAGGACCTATCCCGGTAGGACAGTCTTACTCAAGATGATAGTACGCTATCTGGTTTACCTTTATCGTCGTGTACTGCTTTAGGTGACCTGACAGGTCGCTATTACACGTTGATAGAGCCCCTAAGATTCTTGCTTGACTGCCAGCAGTATGAGGGCGATCATATACGTGGGAGCTGGTAGTCTATAAGCACATCCTTAAATGGTCCCTAGTCGTGGGAGTTTCGAGGCAGGGCATCGATTCTCCAGAGTAGACTAGTGTATACAGTCGAGACCCTGACGAGGGGCGGTGGCCGGTCTCACAAGCCACTGGTGTCAGTTGGTTCACCTAAGATGTATACAGGTGCTCATTGGGTTATGAGTACACCGGACAGGACTCGCCGGGAACATGCTAGTTGGTCTTATACCTGACATCAGATAGCAGTTCCCAGGTGACATGTGTACAGGTTAGTTCATCGACCTGGGGATCGTCATTTGTCTCGTGTGAGTTCCTAGTGTGCTATGATTACTATCCTACCACGGCTCAAAGGAGTCGTGCAAACAGGTTTTAGTTGGGTACAGTCCCGAGCCACATGGAGGCAGTGAGCGGATCTTCAGGGGTTCGTCTCTCCCGGTATTGGGGGTGAGTTCGCGCTGTGTCTAGGAGAGCCATTATACGAAGTCCTTGGCCAAGGCAGGAGATTTACTGGTAGGTATTCCAGTAGTATCTCAGGGTGTTCTGGGCTACACTCCGACACGACTTGTACCGCTTTTGGGGGTCTGACTTTTACCAACCCCCTAGGCCCGCCCTGCGATGCTCATAGACGAACGGACCGGACTGTACGGATATTGTCACTGACAGGCTCAGTAGGGTGTCAGGATGAGTTCGCTCATCGACGTCCCATTTGGTCAATAGCTGGTGGCCCGTCACGTATTGGCTTATACCTCTGACGTGCTAGTGGTTAAATCCACAACCATAGTATTGACGAGTCTTTAGAGTCTCCCACACTTTCAGTTACTCAAGTTTCGGGCGAAACGCTGTAGAGGCCGTATGGAGATATGGCAGGGTCCGATCAGATACGTGCGGTATTGCACGGATCAGGATCGGACGGTTAGTACTAGAGGCCGTATGCATATATGGCAGGGTTCGATCAGATACGTGCGGTATTGCACGAATCGTGATCGGACGGTTTTTACTAGCCGGCTTTGGCTTAAGCCGGATCCTAGTTTAGTACAGTGTAGATTTTGTCTCTTTGCATTTGTATCCGGTCGGAATACAGATGCGGGTGTGTATGCACAGTATCGGGGTTTTCCTGTAATTTATTACGGGACGAGTTTTCTGGAGTTGCCAGTTTGCATTCCATTCCGGCCGGTTTTCCTTTGTTCTTTCCCGGCCGGACTTTTCCGATGGAGGGGGTTATTTGCAAGTTTGCAAATAACATTTGTGGAAGGGGTATCTTGCATATTGGTGGCATCATGATAGTTTTTCATGATGAGATTCTTTTTCCTTCTTATCACTTGCTTTATGGTGATTAGAGTTGATTAGAGTTTGATGTGAGATTGTTATCATTTCTTTAGGGTTGTGGTCACCCCCTTACTTTTACTACACTCACCTCCCTTATACATGATGCTTTCCCTCCACCATTTCCTTGGATAGGCCGGCCACAATTTGAGAGGGGAGAAAAGAGAGAGGATCATTTTTGTGAGGGTGGGAAAATTATCCTTCATATCATTTTTCCATTGCCACCAAAATTCCCAAGTTCATTTCTCAACCTCATTCCTCCATCAAGGCAACATAACCCCAAAGAGACAAAGCACTACACATTCTACAGCAAATCTTGGGCACGTCGACTTGCCAGCTTCGTGCCCGAGTTGCCTCGGTATAGAGGCGGGAGCCCGTAAAAGATGCAGGCGATGTGGTGCCCTTCCGGCGAGGAGGCGACGACCGGAGTTTCCGCAGGAGATCGGGACGACGACGAGAAGACCGGAGGACTCGGATCACTCGGTATATCTCTAACCCGTCTTGTAGTTAGCTAGGACTAGTTAATGGTTCGATCCGGGTGAAAAGTACACGGTGGTGCCGGTTTGCTAAGTTCGCAAAATTAAAGTTTATCACCGCTTCCGCATATTGGCGTCAGATTGACGGCTGGGACGCCGCCGTGCACTTACATGCATGTGACCCATACTGGATTCCGCCGGATATGACAGAGCCTGGGTTGCTAGGGTGGGAGCAAATGCCATTCTTCGTAGAGATGAAATGCCGACTTCAATATCCACTCCCCTAAGGGCAACCAAAAACACACACACCGCGATTATTTGATCGCGGGAAAAACACGACACCCGAAGTGTGGATTCGAAAGAGGAAAAGGTCCCACCGGGCGTGCCAGAATCTGTTCCCCTCCGAATGGCGGCCAAGATAGGGACTTCTTGCCTGAGATTCGGGGTAGATGCTATTTGGTTTTATCTGTCCACCTCTCCGAAGATGCCAAGTTGATTTATGGCACTGTGTATCGGAGGTTTAGACGGATGCGGCCGATGTAGCAGACCTCGTTAGATTCCCCCTCGCTTGAGGGGTTTTTGATTGTGGGGATGCTCTTCCCTGCAGGCGTAAACCTCTGCAGTTAATTACGCTACCGCATAGCGGTAGCAACTTTCTCCTTCTCCAGAATTTCATCGTGTCGTGTGTGTTTGTTTTGTTTGTGGTTGCCCGTGGATTGTATACGGAGACTATTTTATGTCGTCACCCGTAGGACGTGGACTAGTCCAAATTCATATTTTCTTAGATTTGGGTTTGGGGTTTTAGTTTAAGGATACGTTATCCATGTTTGAGGCTAATATCAACTTAAACGAGATCGTTTAGATCCGACAAAAGAGCATTTAGGGGCTCTATTGTTCCAGTTTAGGGACATTGTGGTCTATTGCCAGTTTATGGGCATGGTGGTCCATTGCCAGTTTAGGGACGTGTTGGTCCAATATTCCCATTTTGGTGACAGATATTAGTTTAAGGACACGTTAGCCATATTTGAGGCTAAGATCAACTTAAATGTTTGTTAAGGATACGTTAGCCTAATCTCCAGACTAAGATCAACTTAAGGGGATCGTTTGGATCCGACAAGAGAGCAATTGGCTCTATTATTCCAGTTTAGAGAAATAGTGGTCCATTGCCAGTTTAAGGACGTGGTGGTCCATTTGTTTAAGGACGCTTGAGTCCGGAAGTTTAAGGACGCTTGAGTCCGGAAGTTTAAGGACGCTTGAGTCCATGAGTTTAAGGACCCCATAGTCCATGTCGATGTGTGGTTGTCGGGACCCGTCACCTCTCTGACGTCGTTGAAGGATTACAACGATAGGTGTCAGAGGAGTTCGGAGATGTACCCTTGAACCGGATGTAAATTGATTTAAGAGAGCAGTCGTGCTCAGTCAATTTAATTTGAGGACTTACGGCCATGATTGGGCTAAGTCCAGTTGAAAATGTTCAACATTTTTATTTATCTTTGGCCTATTAGGCTATACTAGGGTTTTTCCCCTGTTTAATAATGCATTGCATTTTATTCTGGCCAGCTAGGCCTTTTTGATTTGGGCTCTGTCCCTTTTTAAATGATGCACATCATCTGTTTTGGTCTGACAAACCTTTGTTTGGGCTCTGCCCTTTTTTTTTTAAAATAATGCATTGCATTAGTTATCTGACAGTGGCCATGTGGCCTGTCAGGCGCTTTGCGCCAATTATTGAGCACAAGCGCATGTGGAGGTGACACGTGTCACGCTCTGGTGAGCGCAAGCGCAGTGCGCTGCGCTGTTGCACTGCTGACACATGGCGTGCTCTGGTGGTGAGTTGCGCCAATTTAAGAGAGCAATGCTCTATTTTAAAAGCACATAGCGCAAGTGGTTTTAAAGCTGACACGTGGCGTTCTCTGGTGGCTTGCGCCAACGCGAGAGCGCAACAGTGCAGATTTACATGTGCAAGGCACTATTTTAATATTTTGATCCAATTTTGGATTCAAGAAAAGAATCTTTAAGATTCCAAAACCAGTGGTTCATAAAAAAAGGCAATGCCTTTATTATTATTATCGTTTTTTTATTGAAGATCTTTGATCTTGTTCTTAGATCAATGATTTTTTTAGAAGAAACTCTTCTTTTTTTCAAAGGGTTTTTACCTTTTTCTCTTTCTGTGTTCTTCTCAAAATTCTTTAGAGGATTTCTCTTAATTTTCTCTCTTTTTTCTCTATATTTTAAACTTGGGGTCTGGGGCCTTTATATAGTGCCAATTAGTTTGTTAAATTAGTTAAAGAGATCCTCCTCTGAGTGATATAGGGATTTTTCCCTACCGTTGGATCTTTGATCCAAGGGCTTCTGTTTTACAGAAGGCAATCTTCTTGTTTTAACAAGATCAGAAAGATCTTACTGGAATTTTAATTCTGTTTGGCACAAACGCACATGCGCTTGACACGTGTCACGCAGCTCAGAGCGCAGCGCAACTGCGCTAGCGCAACTGCGCTAGCGCAACTGCGCTGACACGTGTCGCGCAGCGCAACTGCGCTGACACGTGTCGCGCAGCGCAGAGCGCAGCGCAACTGAAGCGTTGCTTCCTTTAATTTTGTTTTAAATAGAGCCTTGCTCTGATTGGGCGAATCAGAAGCGTTTCTTTATTTCCCGCCTTGGAATTTGAACAGAGCTTTGCTCTGATTGGGGTAAACAAGGGACTTACAGTTATAGCCAATCGAGCACAGCACGACATCTACCCCTAATACCGGGAGAGACGAAATCCACTCCTATCGCTCATTGCCACGATGCGACTCGGGATTGTACCCAAAAACTACCGTTTTGCACGTCCTCTTGAACGTGGTAAGGTGGAAATCAAAGTACAGTAGGAATCACACAAGACTCTATGACGATCTCGGGTCTACAGACTAACCTGTACCAGTGTCATCAGAGAACTGCTATCTGTAAGTCCATGCTACCTCTCCCGGTACTTACGGGAATGCGGAATTTGGTAAAAAACGATTTTTACGGAGGTGGTAACATGGACCTAAAACCCGGATCTTGGTTAAACATCTATCTAACAACCTAACTACGAGTTTCTAGCTACTCGGTTAGGGGGTTATACCTTGCTTTTCTTGAACTCCTTCGTCTTCAAGCTCCGATGGTGGTCCGGAATAGCTTATTCTCGTCGTCTCCGTACGCCGAAGATAGATCCACCTGAAAGCTCCAACCTTTGGCTCCTTCTTCGTTCTTTGAAGAAACTAGTTCACTTGGTTTGCTAAACCTAGTGAACTAGAATGAGTAGAGAAGAGTTTGTATGGGATTTTATCTATGGTTCTTGATTCTCAACTCATGAGACAAGAGAACCATAGAATCAAGAGAGGGAGGAAGAGGTTGAGGGTGAGAGCAAAAACAAGAGAGCTCAAGAACAAGAGAGAGAATGAGCAAGAAAGAATGAGCAACTCTTTTGTCTCTCACCCTCTCATAATCCAAAGTCATGATAACTCATCATACTAAAAAAGTCTTATGTGATGGTAGAAGCAACCATAACCATATCATTTCATGCACTCATTTTACACAAATGAGCAAGCAAACAAAAGTCTTTGCCATGAAATGATGGCTATGGTTATCATTATGGTCAACTAGTCAAGCCTAGTCAACCGGTCAACAAAGTCAACAAGTCAACAAAAGTCAACAAGTCAACAAAGTCAACAACCATATCACCATAATACTTAATTAATTTAATAGTTAATCACATATCATATTCTCATTAGGGTTGAACAAAAAGTCAAATAGTCAACGGTCAACTGTCAACAACCCTAATGAGAATCCGCTGCCTCTGTCTCCCTGTCAACTGTGCATACGCACCCGCATCCGCGTTCCGAGGAACACGAATGCACACTGGATAAATCCAATCCCAAAAGGTACACTAGGATCTGGCTTATACCAAAGCCCGCTAGTGTAAACTGTCCGGACACTGTACGTGCACAAGTGCACGGATGTGACCGAACCCTGTCGCAAAACCATGCGACCTGTCGCAATACCATGCGACCTCTACTCTTTTGCCTAAAGGCGAAAAGCTTTCTGTGTGGGACTCTAAAGACTCGACCCTACGCTGGCAGTGGGTTTAACCACAGACCGCAAGCGGCACTAGCTGTGCGTAACGGTCCCCAGGTAGTGCCGACAAGAAGACCGACGAGGCGAAACCCATCTGAACTCCTACTGAGCCTGAGTGTGACATTCTCCGTACAGTCCGGTCTGTTCGTCTGATACATCGCATGGCGGGCCTAGGGGGCGGTAAACGTCAGTCCCCCAATAGCGGTACAAGTCGTGCCGGAGCGAAGCCCAAAACACCCTGAGATAACACTGGAAACCTACCAGTATATCTCGTTTGCCCTGGCCAGGGACTACTCGTGTAATGGCTCTCCTAGACACAGCGCGATGTCAACCCCCAATACCGGGAGAGACGAATCCTGTCTAACCGTCACTGCCTCCAAGTGCTTCGGGACTGCACCCAACCACTACCTGTTTGCACGACTCCTTTGAGCCGTGGTAGGGTAGTGATCAAAGTGCAGTGGGAACACACTCGAGGCGAAGTGACAGTGTCAAGTCAGCGGACTAAGCTGTACTCATGTCATCTGGGAACTGATAACTGACGCTAGGCATAATACCAACTAGTCAGTTCCCGATGAGTCCTGTCCAGTGTACCCGTAACCTAACGAGCACCCGCATACTATCTCAAGTACGACGTACTGACGGCTGTGGGACAGACCGTCTCCCACACTGGGATGAGAAGCGCATGCGCTGGTCTACTCCGGAGTATCGATGCCCTGTCTCGATAGTCCTGCGACCAGGGACCTGCATAAGGATATGCTTATAGATTACCCAGCCCCACTAGTGTGACGGCCATCACATCGCTGGTAATCAAGCAAAGATCCTAAGGGCTCCACAAATGTGTATAGGCGATATACAAAAATAAACACATGTACACATTGAAGTAGAAACAAACCAAGTAGCATACTACTATTTTGAGCAAGATTGTATATACAAGGTGAATATCCCAAGCATCCATTAAGTAATATACAAACCAGTATGATACAGTAATGGCCTCTAGGGCATATACACTAACAATCTCCCACTTGCACTAAGGCCATGTACTGGCGTATCGAAGACCTATCATCTCGATCAGCCGCTCGAACTGAGTCTGGGGCAGGGCCTTGGTGAATGGATCTGCAGTGTTATCTTCTGAAGCGACTCTCCGAACCTCGATCTCCTGGCGATCCACGATCTCCCTGATCAGGTGATACCGCCTCAAGATGTGCCTGGATCTCTGATGGGACCTGGGTTCCTTCGCTAAAGCTATAGCCCCGTTGTTGTCGCAATACAGAGGTATTGGATCAACAATGGACGGAACCACCTGAAGTTCTTTCAAGAACTTTCTCATCCAGACAGCTTCTTTTGCGGCATCAGATGCAGCGATGTATTTCGCTTCCATCGTCGAGTCTGCAACGGTTTCTTGTTTGGAACTCTTCCAACACACCGCCCCTCCATTGAGGGTAAAGACAAAACCCGACATGGACTTGGAATCATCCTTGTCACTCTGGAAGCTGGAGTCAGCAAAGGCCTCGATCTGGAGGTCTTTTCCGCCATACACCAAGAACATCTCCTTAGTCCTTCTCAGGTACTTGAGAATGTTCTTTACCGCTATCCAGTGTTTCTCCCCAGGGTTTGACTGATACCGGCTTACCACACTCAGTGCATAAGCTACATCCGGTTTGGTACACAACATCGCATACATTATAGAGCCTACCGCAGAAGCGTAGGGTATAATAGACATGCGATCCCTCTCTAAATCAGTCTTGGGAGACATCTCTTTAGAGAGGATGATCCCGTGACAAGCCGGTAGGTTACCGCGCTTGGAATCTTCCATACTGAATCTTTTCAGCACGGTGTCGATGTACCTGGACTGAGAAAGTCCTAATATCCTCTTGGATCTGTCACGGTAGATCCGGATACCCAGAATGTATGAGGCATCACCCAGGTCTTTCATGGAGAACCTGTGTGACAAGAACCCCTTGACAGATTGTAGCATAGGAATGTCATTTCCTATTAAGAGAATGTCATCCACGTATAAAACGAGGAATACTACAGTTCTCGCTACAAATCTACTATAGATGCATGGTTCATCTGGATTTTTGATAAAGCCAAATTCTTTGACCGTCTCATCAAAGCAGATGTTCCAACTCCGCGATGCCTGCTTTAGTCCATAGATGGACTTAAGCAACTTGCACACCTTTCCGCTACTCCCACTCTGAATGAAACCCTCTGGCTGGTCCATATAGACACACTCCTCTAAATTTCCATTTAGAAAAGCTGTCTTTACGTCCATTTGCCAGATCTCATAATCGTGGAAGGCAGCAATGGCAAGAAGGATCCGAATGGATTTCAGCATGGCTACTGGAGAAAAGGTTTCGTCATAGTCCAAGCCAGGTCTTTGACGGAAACCTTTTGCTACCAGCCTAGCTTTATAGGTCTCAACCTGTCCATCTACACCAATCTTCCTTTTGAAGATCCACCTGCATCCTACGGGTTTTACCCCGTCTGGAGCAATGTCCAACGTCCATACCTTGTTGGTGTACATGGACTCCATTTCGGTCCGCATTGCATCCAGCCATTTCACTGAGTCAACGCTCTGAACGGCCTGCTGGAAGCTAGTAGGCTCATCATAATCTATGATGCAATCCTCTCTATCCCCGTCTATGAGAAAACCGCAGTATCTCTCGGGCGGATGAGACTGCCTACTACTCCTGCGGAGCGGCGTAGGAATGTCCTGTCCTGTTGAACCCTCTGGTTCCACTAACCTTTCAGTAATAGTCTGTGGTTCTGGAATTTCTTCCAGTTCTACTGCGCTCCCACTATTTTCCTTTTCCAAGAACTGGTGTTCTAGAAAGTGGGCATTACGAGAAACAAGGACTTTTTGTTCCTCTGCGTAGTAGAAAAGATACCTCCTGGTGTTCTTTGGGTATCCCACAAACTTGCACAGTACTGAGCGTGCCTCGAGTTTGTCCGCATGCTGCTTTTTGACAAAAGCTGGACATCCCCAGATCTTCAGATATTGAAGATAGGGTTTCTTCCCACTCCACATTTCATATGGGGTGGTAGGCACAGTCTTAGTCGGAACTCGGTTCAAAAGGTATGCAGCTGATTCTAGCGCATACCCCCAGAATGATCGCGGTAACTCAGCGTTACTCATCATGGACCGCACCATATCCAATAGGGTGCGGTTCCGTCTCTCCGATACACCGTTATGTTGTGGAGTGTATGGAGGAGTAAGCTGAGAGAGAATTCCGTTCTCTTTTAAATAGTCCAGGAACTCGGCACTTAAGTATTCTCCACCTCGATCCGATCTTAGAATCTTAATACTTTTGCCGGTCTGTTTTTCTACTTCATTCTTATACTCCTGGAATTTTCCAAAGGTTTCGGACTTATGTTTCATTAAGAAGACATGACCGTACCTTGAGAAGTCATCCGTAAAAGTAACGAAGTAAGAATAACCTCTTCGCGCATGTGTAGATATTGGACCGCACACGTCACTGTGTACGAGTCCTAAGAGCTCGCTCGCTCTTACTCCATGTCCAGTGAACGGAGTCTTTGTCATCTTTCCTTTGAGACAGGATTGACAAGTGGCATACGATTGATATTCGAACGCATTCAAATACCCTTCAGTATGTAACTTCGTCAACCTTCTCTCATTGATGTGACCCAGTCTACAATGCCACAAGAAAGTCTGATTTATATCTGGAGACTTTCTTTTGTGTGTATTCTGGACATTGAAAATCTGTGGTTGGTTCAATACGTATATACCATTACTCAATGTACCTGACCCAATCAGAACTTGATTAAGGTGAATGTTTACAACATTACTTACAAACGCAAATTCATAACCTTCTTTAGGAACTAAAGATACAGAAATGATATTACAAGTTGCGTTGGGTACAAAAAAGCAATTACGCAAAACCAAAACATGTCCATCTGACATTCCCAGGTGATAGTCCCCCACGGCTTTAGCATCCATGCTAGCTCCGTTCGCAACTCTGAGGGTCATGTCACCTGCCTTCAAAACCCTACGGTTTCTCAACGCCTGCAAAGAATTACAGATATGAGATCCTGATCCGGTATCCAATACCCAGGAAGTAGAGTTTATTGAAAGACAGTTTTCAATAACATACACACCTGAAGCTGAAGCTGCAACCTGCTTCAATTCCTGTGTTCTGGCCTTCCAGGCCCTGCAATCATTCTTCCAGTGTCCTTTCTTATGACAATAGAAGCATTCTTCCTTATCCACAAGCTTCCCCGCTATCTTTGTTGCTTTACCTTTTCCCTTCGTATCCACTTTACTAACACCGCCCCTTGGTTTGGCGGGGGCCTTCTTCTTTCCCTTGGCTTTCGCCTTGGACCTAGAAGAAGATGATCCTCCTACAAACAAAGTGGATGTTTCCCTACCTTTCTGTAGGGTGCCCTCTGCGCTCCTCAGCATGTTGAGGAGCTCTGAAAGTTCAACCTCTTTTTCTTGTAAGTTGAAGTTCCGTATGAACTGGGCGTAAGTGGAAGGAAGGGACTGGAGAACTATATCCGTATATAGCTCACTCTCCAATGTGATCCCTAGGTCCGCGAGCTCCTCAATGTAGCCGATCATCTTTAGCACGTGCTCGGCTACTGATGATCCGACGGCCATTCTTGTCGAAAATAACTTTTTCGACACTTCGTATCTTGCGATACGAGATTGCTCTCCATACAGTTCTTTTGTATGAAGCAATATGGATTCCAAGTCCATATTCTCGTGCCTCCTCTGATGTTCGTTGTCCATCGAGGCAAGCACGAGGCATTTGGCCTTCGCGCTATCAATCTCCCAAGTCTTGCGGATTTCCTTATCCGCGACGCTGGAAGTTGGACCAGGGACAGGGGGAGCTTTGGTGGTAAGAAGATACCCCAGCTTGTCGTAAGTGATTGCTATCTTGACATTCCTGAGCCAATCTTTATAGTTTGGCCCTGTCAGTTTATTTTTATCTAGGAGTAACTTAAGTCCAGTCATGTTGATTGGTCGCTGCAATTGGGAGAGAGAAGAAGAAACACTCAGCATGATGCTCTTGCAAGTTTAGAGTGGTTTTTATTTTGTCTAAACAGGATGGCTCCCACTGTTTCTCGAATCCCTCCTCAAACCATAAAATAAGAATTAGTCAGGATCAATCTCACCGTACAATACTTGCTTAACCGTTCGGCCAGGCTGGTGTCGGTACTTCGAGGGAGGTTTTCCAACGCTTTCGCGAAATTCCTTAATTAAAGAACCTCTTTTCCCTGGGGGCGTAGCCCCGCTAACACCTTTCTAGGCACCTACTAGGTTTATAGCATTGATCGTTAAGTGAGAAATTTCCCGAGGAGTAGCATATACTCACAGTAGGATCGGGATCCAAATATCATTGCGTGACGAAACTGAAGGAATCCTACCAGAATCATCACACTCCAAATGGTATGCAAATCTAGCAAGTTTCAGTACTTATGAAAATCCCGATGTGGATTTTTGCCCCATGCTCTTATGACCTTGGCGTGAGGTCAAAATGTCATAAGTCACATGTCAAGTTCATCCCATCATTATCCAGGTTAATTTGAACCCACCCGTACATACCCTTGACGTAGGCCAAAATGGCAGTACGACTGTCTCAAACCAACGCATTCTATCTATGCAACAGATAAATATCCGGCAGCCACCAATCACTATGCCTTGGCGTGAGGTCAAAAATACATAGCTTGAATACTACCGAATATTTAACTGAAATGATAGAGGGCTACGGATGGTTTTGGCAAAACCGTGAACGTAGTGAACTTGATTTGGTCGATGGAATGAGATAGCTTTTAAATGGAGTGGCTCAAACTCCGTATTTTAAAAGTTTGTTTTGAAAAGAACCGAGTGGTTTTTCGAAAGTGTTCCAACGACTTTAACTTGGTTTATTATCTTGCATTAGTTCTTTTAATGCGTGATATTCTTGCATTAGTTCTTTTAATGCGTCCCATCATTTAATCCTACCATTGCAGAAAACAACCAAAATATGACGTACGCTTATGCCATTCGCATTCGCCACGGGGCCCCGTCATTACCCGTTAGGTTACTTAACTAACGACAGAGCGGGGGCTGGGCTAGCGCGTCTGTAAAACATAAGCAACGCCTAAATAATATCATATATAGATATACTGCAATGATAAACATTTCAGATCACAGATGAATACATTGGATATACTAGGAATCTGTAATTTGCACGAGCCTGTAACAAAAACAGATTACACGGTCGCGGTGAATAGCCAAAACCCCACCCAAGACCCCTACGGGTGCGGCAAACTACCCGCCAAGTACCCGAAGCGTAGCAACCTCCCTCATCTCCATGAGTAGGCCACTCGACACTTCGGCATACCCGGTAGTTTGTGCACCCCCTCCATGGGTCTATCCTAGGAGCAAAAACAGTAAAAAGAAATTATACAATGACGGCTACAACCCCGACCCGGTTGTGCGGCCATACAAATAATTATTACATCAATTTACAAATTTACATGAATTGAAAGAAAAGAAAACTCTCGTCTCACAACCCCCGGCTATTCACCCGCGACAATCCAACATATTCATATACACATTCCAGCAACATTACAGATCACAGATTTGTATAACCCCCACTAATCGACATATAGCGATTAGTAGACGTTCAATACAAATAGCACATTACAGAAAAACCCGTTAGCTTAAGTCTTTTAGAAGTTCGATCAAAAATACGGATTTTCAGGACTCCAAAATAAATTTTTCGTTCTGGAAAATCTGGGTTGAAAATATATATCCCAAAAATCCCAAAATACCCCCCGAATAACACTACACCAAAGATTGACCACGGCCGAGTCAACTCGGCCGCGGATCCGCGGCGGGAGCGTGCTCCTGCCGCGCTTCCGCGGCGCTTTGACTCGATCGTGGGTCCATCTTTGGTGGTTATTCATAAAAAAGCCTGAGCCGATTTTAGGTGTTAAAATAATCAACTTTTGAACAGTAAAAAAATCGACAGAAACTTGAAAATCTTGGGGTTCGTTTTCGGGACTTTTCTTTGATCGATCTTCTAGTTACTTGCTAACATATTAGATAGAGTTTAACTAGGCTCTGATACCACTGTAAGTCCATGCTACCTCTCCCGGTACTTACGGGAATGCGGAATTTGGTAAAAAACGATTTTTACGGAGGTGGTAACATGGACCTAAAACCCGGATCTTGGTTAAACATCTATCTAACAACCTAACTACGAGTTTCTAGCTACTCGGTTAGGGGGTTATACCTTGCTTGTCTTGAACTCCTTCGTCTTCAAGCTCCGATGGTGGTCCGGAATGGCTTCTTCTCGTCGTCTCCGTACGCCGAAGATAGATCCACCTGAAAGCTCCAACCTTTGGCTCCTTCTTCGTTCTTTGAAGAAACTAGTTCACTTGGTTTGCTAAACCTAGTGAACTAGAATGAGTAGAGAAGAGTTTGTATGGGATTTTATCTATGGTTCTTGATTCTCAACTCATGAGACAAGAGAACCATAGAATCAAGAGAGGGAGGAAGAGGTTGAGGGTGAGAGCAAAAACAAGAGAGCTCAAGAACAAGAGAGAGAATGAGCAAGAAAGAATGAGCAACTCTTTTGTCTCTCACCCTCTCATAATCCAAAGTCATGATAACTCATCATACTAAAAAAGTCTTATGTGATGGTAGAAGCAACCATAACCATATCATTTCATGCACTCATTTTACACAAATGAGCAAGCAAACAAAAGTCTTTGCCATGAAATGATGGCTATGGTTATCATGATGGTCAACTAGTCAAGCCTAGTCAACCGGTCAACAAAGTCAACAAGTCAACAAGTCAACAAAGTCAACAACCATATCACCATAATACTTAATTAATATAATAGTTAATCACATATCATATTCTCATTAGGGTTGAACAAAAAGTCAAATAGTCAACGGTCAACGGTCAACGGTCAACTGTCAACAACCCTAATGAGAATCCGCTGCCTCTGTCTCCCTGTCAACTGTGCATACGCACCCGCATCCGCGTTCCGAGGAACACGAATGCACACTGGATAAATCCAATCCTAAAAGGTACACTAGGATCTGGTTTATACCAAAGCCCGCTAGTGTAAACTGTCCGGACACTGTACGTGCACAAGTGCACGGATGTGACCGAACCCTGTCGCAAAACCATGCGACCTGTCGCAATACCATGCGACCTCTACTCTTTTGCCTAAAGGCGAAAAGCTTTCTGTGTGGGACTCTAAAGACTCGACCCTACGCTGGCAGTGGGTTTAACCACAGACCGCAAGCGGCACTAGCTGTGCGTAACGGTCCCCAGGTAGTGCCGACAAGAAGACCGACGAGGCGAAACCCATCTGAACTCCTACTGAGCCTGAGTGTGACATTCTCCGTACAGTCCGGTCTGTTCGTCTGATACATCGCATGGCGGGCCTAGGGGGCGGTAAACGTCAGTCCCCCAATAGCGGTACAAGTCGTGCCGGAGCGAAGCCCAAAACACCCTGAGATAACACTGGAAACCTACCAGTATATCTCATTTCCCCTGGCCAGGGACTACTCGTGTAATGGCTCTCCTAGACACAGCGCGATGTCAACCCCCAATACCGGGAGAGACGAATCCTGTCTAACCATCACTGCCTCCAAGTGCTTCGGGACTGCACCCAACCACTACCTGTTTGCACGACTCCTTTGAGCCGTGGTAGGGTAGTGATCAAAGTGCAGTGGGAACACACTCGAGGCGAAGTGACAGTGTCAAGTCAGCGGACTAAGCTGTACTCATGTCACCTGGGAACTGATAACTGACGATAGGCATAATACCAACTAGTCAGTTCCCGACGAGTCCTGTCCAGTGTACCCGTAACCTAACGAGCACCCGCATACTATCTTAAGTACGACGTACTGACGGCTGTGGGACAGACCGTCTCCCACACTGGGATGAGAAGCGCATGCGCTGGTCTACTCCGGAGTATCGATGCCCTGTCTCGATAGTCCTGCGACCAGGGACCTGCATAAGGATGTGCTTATAGATTACCTAGCCCCACTAGTGTGACGGCCATCACATCGCTGGTAATCAAGCAAAGATCCTAAGGGCTCCACTAATGTGTATAGGCGATATACAAAAATAAACACATGTACACATTGAAGTAGAAACAAACCAAGTAGCATACTACTATTTTGAGCAAGATTGTATATACAAGGTGAATATCCCAAGCATCCATTAAGTAATATACAAACCAGTATGATACAGTAATGGCCTCTAGGGCATATACACTAACACTATCTGACATCTGGTATAATACCATTTAGGAGTTCTCGGCGAGTCCGTCCAGTGTACACAATCTCCACTGAGCACCCGTATACCATCTCTGATGTCAAATACCAATGGATATGGGATCGTCCATCGCCCATCTCATGGGCCGAGAAGCGTATACTCTAGTCTACTATGGTATATCGATGCCCTGTCTCGATACACCCATGACTAGGAATATTAAAGGATGAACTTATGGACTACCATGGCCCACTAGTATGATCTGCATCATAATCCCGGTAGTCAAGTACACATCCTAAGGGCTTTACCAACATGTAACCATAAGACAGTATCAAGTGACAAGTATACAAGTTAAGAAAAAGAGCAACCAGATAGCATATTATCATGTCGAGCAAGAAAGTCCTCTCTATATATGTCCAAGCATCTATAATATACATCATATGTACAATAACGGCCTTTAGGGCATACATACAACTAACAATCTCCTACTTGCACTAGGGCCAGCTGTTGTAGTATCGCATACCCAACATCCTGAAAAATCTCTCGAACTGTGTCTGGCGAATGGCCTTCGTGGGTGGATCCGCTGTATTGTTCTTCGTGTCAACTCTCCTGACCTCGATCTCCCGGTGATCAACTATCTCCCGGATCAGGTGATACCGCCTCAGAATCTGCCTGGATCGCTGATGGGACCTGGGTTCCTTGGCCAAAGCCACCGCTCCATTGTTATCACAATACAAAGGTATTGGATACTCAATAGATGGAACCACTCCAAGTTCAGTTATGAACTTCTTCATCCAGACAGCCTCTTTGGCAGCATCGTTGGCAGCGATGTATCCAGCCTCCATCGTCGAGTCTGCCACGGTTTCCTGCTTGGAACTCTTCCAGCATACCGCCCCTCCATTGAGGATAAAGACAAATCCCGAGTGCGACTTAGAGTCGTCCTTATCACTCTGGAAGCTCGAATTGGTAAAGGACTCCACTTGGAGTTCTCCGTTACCATACACCAAGAGCATCTCTTTAGTCCTTCTCAAGTACTTGAGAATGCTCTTCACAGCTGTCCAGAGACTCTCTCTTGGATCTGCTTGATACCTACTCATTACACTTAGTAAGTATGCTACATCGGGTCTGGTACATAGTATCGCGTACATGATAGAGCCTACCGCCAAAGTATAGGATATCCCTTGCATGCGAGATCTTTCCAAATCGGTCTTGGAAGACATCTTTTTGGAGAGCTTTCTTCAGGATTTGGCCCGAACTGTTCGGCAGATTCCCACGCGTTACGCACCCGTTCGCCACTTTGTTCTCAACTATTCCAGAGTAAGCCATGAGATCGTGGGTAAAAACCCACGCTTCGATTCTTCCATACTAAACATCTTTAGTATAGTGTCAATGTACCTAGATTGTGACAATCCCAGTATCCGTTTAAATCTATCTCTATAGATCTTAATCCCCTAGATGTAAGAGGCATCACCTAGATCTTTCATTGAGAATCTTTGTTATAAGAAGAGCTTGACCGATTACAGTATAGGAATATCATTTCCTATCAAGAGTATGTCATCCACGTACAATACGAGGAAGACAACCTTACTCTCTGCCACCTTCTTATATATACAAGGTTCATCTACGTTTTTGACGAAGTCAAACTCTTTGACAGCGACATCAAAACAGATGTTCTAACTCCGCGATACTTGGTTTAACCCGTAGATGGATTTAAGCAGCTTGCACACCATTCTGCTGCTCCCACTGTCTACGAAGCCCTCTGGCTGAGTCATGTACACACACTCTTCTAAATCACCATTTAGAAAGGCGGTCTTAATATCCATTTGCCAGATTTTATAGTCATAGTATGCAGCAATGGCAAGTAGGATCCGGATGGACTTAAGCATAGCCACTGGAGAAAAGGTTTCGTCATAATCCACACCTGTTCGTTGACGAAAACCCTTTGCAACAAGTCTGGCTTTGAAAGTCTCAACTTTTCCATCTACACCAAGTTTCTTCTTAAAGATCCATTTGCTCCCAATGGGTTTTACCCCTTCAGAAGCAACTTCCAAAGTCCATACTTTGTTGGTGTGCATGGATTCTATCTCAGATCGCATTGCATCCAGCCATTTCACAGAGTCTCCACTCGTAATGGCCTGCTCGAAGCTAGTTGGGTCATCATCTTCCATGATGCAATCCTCGCTTCCACCATCAATGAGAAAACTATAGTATCTCTCAGGTGGATGAGGAACCCTACTAGATCGGCGGAGAGGCTAAGGTTCGTTGGGAGCTATCGAATCCTCTGGTTCCACTAAATCTTCAGTTGCAGTTTGTTCTGCTGGAACTTCTTCCAGCTTTACTTCTTTGCCACTAATTTCTTTTACAGGAAATTCCTTTTCCAAAAAGGTGGCGTATTGAGAAATAAACACTTTTTGTTCCTCAATGTAGTAGAAAATATATCTTTGTGAATTATTCGGATATCCCACAAACTTGCAAAGAACTGATCGTGCCTCGAGTTTGTCCGAATTTTGCCTCTTGACATAGGCCGGACAACTCCATATCCTAACTCGTTTAAAATATGGTCTCTTCCCACTCCATATCTCATATAGTGTGGTAGGTACAGATTTAGATAGAACTTGATTCAATAGGTATACTGTTGTCTCAAGCGCATAACTCCAAAAAGAAATAGGCAACTCGGCGGTGCTCATCATAGAGCGCACCATATCTGATAGGGTGCGGTTCCTCCGCTTCGATGCACCGTTGTGATGTGGTGTATACGGAGGAGTAAGCTGAGAGAGAATCCCATTCTCTTTTAGATAGTCCCGGAACTCATTACTCAAGTATTCTCCTCCCCGATCTGATCGTAGGATTTTAATACTTTTACCCTTTTGGTTCTCGACTTCATGCTTATATTCTTTGAATTTCTCAAAAGCTTCAGACTTATGTTTCAACAGGAACACATGTCCGTATCTTGAGAGATCGTCAGTGAATGTAATGAAGTACGAGGAACCATCCCTGGCATGTGTAGACATGGGATCACATACATCACCATGTACCAGTCCCAAGAGCTCACTAGCTCTTTATCCATGTCCTGTAAACGGAGTTTTGGTCATTTTTCCTTTGAGACAAGACTGGCAAGTTTCATAAGTTGAAAATTCGAACGGATTCAAGTATCCATCCTTATGTAACTTAGCTAGTCGTGTCTCATTGATATGACCTAGTCTACAATGCCACAAGAAGGATTCGTTCATTTCTGAACTTTTCCTCTTGTGTGTGTTTTGTATGTTAAGAACTGTGGTTTGATTTAGAACGTATGTGCCATTAATTAACGAGCCTGATCCAATCAACTTTTGATTCAGGAAGATGTTCATAACATTATCCTGTACTACAAAATTATATCATTCTTTACTTAATAAAGAAACTGATACAAGATTGCATATCAGGGTCGGAATGTAATAGCATTCGTTCAGAATCAATGTATTGCCATTTGGTAATACAAGGTGATATTCGCCTACTGCTTTGGATGCAACATTTGCACCATTCCCTAATCTTACGGAATGATCACCCATTCCCTACTCTTACGGAATGATCACCCATTCCCAGTTCTCTACCTTTCCTTAGCTCATGTAACATATTACATATGTGGGATCCCGATCCGGTATCTAATACCCAGGACGTAGAGTGAACTGAGAAACAGTTCTCGATAACAAACACACCCGAAGAAGATGCATCAATATGCTCATTCTTCGTTTGGGTGGCGTGAGAATCCAGATAATCCCCTATTTCCTGCTCTGTCTTATAACAATTATAATAAAGAACGGAACCAACGTTCCCCAGCCCAGTATAACAAGCAGGTTCGGTCAATACATCCATATTATTATCTTGATTAAGACGTGACATGGTCGCTACCTGGAGAGAGAAAGAAGAAAACACTTTAGCGTATGCTCTTGCAAGATCAGATTGGTTATTATTTTATCTAATCAGGATGACTCCCACTGTTTTTATCAAATCTTTCTTCAAACCCTAAAAGAGAAGACTAGCCGGGATTAATTACACCCTATAATTTCGCCAATCATTCAGCCAGGGCAGTGCCGGTACTGTGAGGGAGGTTCCCCGTGCTTTCGCACGGACCTAATTAAAATAAATCTCATTTTCCCAGAGGCATAACCCCGTTGACACATTTCTAGACACCTACTTGATCGGCTAATTGTAAAGTGCAAAAGTCTCCCAAGAGTAACTCTTACTCGCAGTGGGTATCAGGATCCAACTATCTCATAAAAGGTATGAAATCTCATTGACAATTTCAACACTTGAAATTCCCGATAATATTTTGCCCCTAGCAACTTATGACCTTAACATAGTCAACAAATCATAAGCTCTAGCCAAGTTCAACCCGTCATTTCCTGATTGAATTAAACCCACCCGCACGACCTTTAAGATAGTCAACAAATTCATACGGCTACCCTAATCCAATCGCATCTCATGCTTTAGCAGATAAACACTAATTCGCTACCGCACACTACGCCTTAACATAGTCAACAAACATAGCACGAATACTAAGTAGTACTTATCTGAAATGACGGAGGGCTACGTCAGGTTTTTAAGAAAACCATTTGCGTAATGAACTTGATATCGTCGTAGAATCGAGTGATTTTGAAAAAGGAGTGTTTTTGAGGCTTTTACTAGTTTTGCTAAAGAGGTCACTCTCGGTGAAGGGATCTCGGCTCTTTCCTTATTGAATAAGGTGCAGGATATTTCACAAATATCATTATGCAAAGAAACAACTATAGAAGCAATCAAAAACAAAACCGAGTGAGTTGTAGCATCTGCTAGTTTCGCTAAAAAGGTCACTCCCAGTGAAGGGATCTCGGCACTTTCCTTATCGAATAAGGTGCTGGATATTCTACAAGGAATACCGCTATACAAAGCAAAAACTAGAGCTACCCATTTTGAAAATTTGATTCTACAACATCTTTTAGGTTTCTTTTTTTTCATTAATCTCATTAATGAAGTCCTATCATTTAAAACTTCCTAAGCATCACAGAAAATGAAACGAAAATACAACGTACGCTTATGCCATCCGTATTTGCCAGTGTCCCGTTATGCACCGTTAGGTTACTTAACTAACGACATACTGGGATGGGACTAGCGTGGGTGCAAAACATAAGCAACGTCTATGATATATCTCATATATAATATATAGCCATTCGTCTTAGAATCCACAGTGATCACAACACAGAGCAGCAGAAGAAACATATGAAATATTGGATATACTAGGAGGTCCGTGTTTTATTTTGAGCCTGTATAAAACATGGATTCCACGGTCGCAATGAATAGCCAAACCCACATCCGTAGACCTCTACTAGAGTGGATAGCAACCTTACCAATTCTAGAGTTAGGAGATCCGGACTCGACTCCTCGAGTTGGTCTCCCACTGGTCTCTAGAACCCGGTTACCTGTGCTTCCCTCCTTGGGTTTATCCTAATGTGGAAAAGTAAATAATATACATCAACGGTGACATCTTCCTCAATCCAGAAGTGCCCCAATAAAAGAATATTACATACAAGCTTTTACATGAATGAAAATGAAAAACTCTCATCTTACATAAAAACCCCTGACTATTCAAACACGACAATCCAATATAACATATCACAGCAACACATAACATCACATATCATTAACGTAAGTAAATATGCGTATCCCAATTGTCGTTGACATATAGCAACGAAACCGGCGATACCCCACATAGTACACTTACGGTCGCAGAAAAGAAAGTGAAAAACTACAACAATTGGAATCCGCAACCACTTTAGACATCATAAACCTAAGGTATCACATACTTTGGATTTCATGCCTAACCAATTGAATTCCTTAGAAATCACATGCCTAACAAATATAAACCCCGCATTTTAGTCTCGATATTGAAAACACTTTTCAATATCTTGTCGGGTAATTCAATAAGATTCCCGATAACCTGATCGAATGCTCGTCGGAAACTTTAGTAGACGGACACACCCCCGATGCCGACGACGAAGTGCACTTAGGCGGAACACCACGGCCGCTAGCACCCGGACGGATGCTTTTGGCAACGGGGTTCTTCTACAGTCACTTGGTCGAGGCTATGGGGCGTGGCTATCTAATAAGGTTACCCGGCGAGTATCCGCGTGTATTACGTAATTGCGACGGACATTTAATCCATATTAAAATTCCGTGGCAACCGATGAATTGAGACTAAGTTGCTAGATTTATAAAATTCAAACTAGTTATCATATAACTAATTATTGTGGATTCCAAATATTGTATCACAATCACAGATAGCTAGATGATAAACGTTTCGATCGAATCAACGAATTCCCAAAATTTCCCAGAAAGCTCAACACTTGAGCATTGTTAGAAGTACCCAGAACCATACCACGGTGCCCATGGACCAGCAGCCGAAGGCCCATCCCAAGCCTCTCAAGTGGCACCGCGAAACCGCCGCCGCCGCGGTTCCGCGGTTACTTAGACGAGTTAGGGACTCGTTCTTCAGGTGGGTCCATAGAATTACCTGCATGATTTTTAGAGTATTTTTAACATGAAAAATTCTAACTTTTGGAAAACTTTCCAGAAAGTGGGAAAAATTGGTTATTCAGAGTTCATTCGGACTTTTAATTTCTCCTACGCAACGCCTAATGCTCTAGCTAGGCTCTGATACCACTGTAAGGTTCTTAGGCACTAGAACAAGGTTCTACAAGGCATCAAATATGCCGTATTTAAAAATTTTAAGTGCCAAACAAGCTAAGCAAGGATCTTTACTAGAGAATTAAGGTTAAATACGACAAGTAAACATCTTTACTTCTAAGTGAACTAGGAATACAACCTTTTTAGACCGGTCATTCACTTTAATAACTCCGTGTAGTAGTCCCTTCGCTCCAAGTAGTGATCCTCCAGACTCTAGCATGGCTTCACAAAAAGAAATGAATGAATTTGCTTGAAGTCTTCGAGGCCGAAGATGATCTACGTCGAGGAGACACTAACCCAAGCTACTACTTCACTAATGAGATATTAGTGAAGCTAACACCCTATACTAAAGTGCTAATCTAGTAGAGGATGATGAACTAGGATTTTTGCTCACTTTAGAATTGATTTTCTCACTAATATTTCTCACTTGCTTAAAAGCTAGAGAGCTCTTGAGTTTGAAGAAGAAGATGAAGAAAGATAATGTTGTGAGAGTGAATAGCAATCATGGGTGAGAAAATATCTAATATCACTCATGTAGAGACTTAACCATGAGTTTAGATAACGGTTAGGTTAACAAATATCTAATGTAAGACAAAACTAGTGGACTAAGTCAATGGGTCTCAAAGTTTCTCAAAGCTTCATGCCATGTGAAAAATTTCCAACTAATAATTGAATTACCATAAATAAATAAACCCTACATTATCTTTATCATGGTGTAAGTCTCATACACCCATGTTGCATGTATCAACAACCATGACACATAAATTAAAACATAACTAATATATATCACATATATATTAAGTGTGCACAAGTGAGAAAAATAAATGCTTTAGTGAGCTAATATTATTTAATATAAACTAGTATATCACATATACAATTATACACTAAATTATCAAATCAACACTTGATTTAATAATCTGGCTATATCTCATATAACCGACTAATATTTTATATATCAACTTATCGAATCAACACTTAATTCGATAACCTGGCTATATCACATATAACCGACCGATACAAATATCACGAGAATAAAATGCGGTATCACATACACGTATTAATCTCGGTCCTGCACATATCACATATGTGCTTCTACTTCATTTTGTCTGAGCCAGTAAAACCTCTGTGTAGGACTCTAAAGACTCGTCAATACGCCGGCAGTAGGTGATGATCATATCAAGCACCCACAAGCCGTCAGCGGTACTAGCTGTACGTAACGGCTACCCGGGTATTGAGCGATCAAAAGATCAACAAGCAAGCCTGCTCTAGCTCCTGTAAAGCCTGTCAGTAACACTACCGTACAGTCCGATCTCTTCGTTTGAGATGTCGCATATCCAGTCTAGGGGTGGTAAACGTTAGACCCCAATAACTTGATAAGTCATGCCGATACAAGGCTTATAACGGGTCGAGAAACTACTGATAACACTTACCAGTAAATCTCTAAATCAGCCCTGGCCAGGGACTTCCAGTTATTGCCAATCGAGCACAGCACGATATCTACCCCTAATACCGAGAGAGACGAAATCCCCTCCTATCGCTCATTGCCTCCATACGACTCGGGACTGTACCCAAAAACCACCGTTTTGCACATCCTCTTGAACATGGTAAGGTGTAAATCAAAGCATAGTAGGAATCACACAAGTCTCTATGAATATCTCGGGTCTACAGACTAACCTGTACCAGTGTCACCAGAAAACTGCTATCTGACGTCAGGTATAATACCATCTAAGAGTTCTCGGCGAGTCCGTCCAGTGTACCCAGTCTCTACTGAGCACTCGTACACCATCTCTGATGTCAAACACTAATGGATATGGGATCATCCATCGCCCATCTCATTGGTCGAGAAGCGTATACGCTAGTCTACTCTGTGTTGGATATATATGCCCTAGAGGCCTTCATTGTATAGGATGCTAGGGATATGTATGTACATGACAGTCTTGCTTAATATGATAGTACGCTATTTGGTTTATCTTTATCTTAACATATGATATATTTTGCGTAGTATTCATACATATATACATGTTGATAAAGCCCATAGAGTGTTTGCCTAACTACCGGCGTTGTGATGGCAGTCATTCTAGTGGGAGCTGGATAGTCAATAGGCACATCCTTAGAAGTCCCTGGTCGCAGGAGTATCGAGACTGGGCATCAATACTCTGGAGTAGACTGGTGTATACATATCTAGACCCTGAGGAGGGGCGATGGATTGGTCCCGCAGTCATTGGTGGAGTGCACCTAAGATTGTATACAGATGCTCACTGGGTGTGAGTACACCGGACAGGACTCGCCGAGAACTGACTGGATGGTATTTATACCTAACGTCAGATAGCAGTTCTCAGGTGACACGTGTGTAGATAGTCCGTTGAGTTAAGTTCGTCATTTGTCTCGTGTGAGTTCCCATTGTGCTTTAATTACTACCCTACCACGGTTCAAAGAAGTCGTGCAAACAGGTTTTAGTTGGGCACTGTCCTGAGCTACGTGGAGGCAGTGAGTGACTGTTAGGGATTCGTCTCTCCCGGTATAGGGAGTTGATATTGCACGGTGATCCGTTGGTCATTACCATAAGTCCCTGGTCAGGGCAGATTGAGAATTACTGATAGATTGATCTGTAGATTCTCGGATGGTGATAGAGCCATACCGACACGACTTGTACGGTTATTAGGGGTCTGACGTTTACCACCTCCCTAGAACATACATGCGATACTCTTAGACGAACAGACCGGACTGCATGGATATTGTCACGGACAGGCTCAGTAGGAGTTCGGATGGGTATCCTCATCAGCCTTCTTATCGACATCTACCGGGAGAACGTTACGTACAGCTAGTGCCGCTTGCGGTCTATGATTCAACCCACTGCCAGCGTAGTAGTCGAGTCTTTAGAGTCCCACACAGAGTTTTCCCAACTCCGGGAGAAACCATATAGAGGTCGTACGGTTTTACGACAAGGGTTCTGACGAATACGTGTTTAAACGCTCGTACGACATTCGGACAGTTTTTTCTAGACGGCTTTGGTTTAAGCCAGATTCTAGTATCAGGTTCTTGGATTTATACAGTCTAAAGTTTTTCCGTGTTTTCACGGATGGGAGGGGCGTTCTCGTAATTTCCGGGAAGCTTCTAGAAGCATGGTGACTTGAGGGGTTAAGGTGGCATTGTCATTAATGTTATTGTGACTCATTATGTGTGATTCACTATGTCATTAATGCATTATTAAATGCTTAATGACTCACATAATGAATCACTCATATTCATTTATGAAGCATGATGAATAATCTCTTATTATTCATTTTATTGATTTATTCATTATGCTTGATATATTAAGTGAGAAGCAATTTCATTTCATTATTCTAGTTCACCTTCTCTCTCCTCAAGCTCTCTCTTTCTTCAAGCTCTAATCCTACACTCATGAGTTGAGAACAAGGATTAGAAAAGACTAAACATCCCATAACCTAACTCTATATGACCTAAGTTCCTTTGATTAGCAACTAGAGAAACTTAGTTACCTCAAGTTTTGAGGTGAAGCTTAGATTAGGGTTCTCGGGTGGATCATCTATCACTTGGAGGAGGCCGAGGAGGACAAAGAGATCATAAAGAAGAAGGACACGTATCATTAGGTATAATCTTTTTACATAGTGGTTTAGAACTTCTATGGTAGTTGTTAATTATCGTTTAGCAAAGATCTTCGGTTAGTCGATGTATGGTTCAAGAACAAGATCGTTTTTCATATTTCCGCCTCCCCGCAACTCGTGGGGTGTTGCACATCGACTTACAGTGGTATCAGAGCCTCACTAAACATTAATTAACTCACTTGCAAAGTCGTATGAATTTCGAACGCAAAACGAACCAGAAAATACCCCGATATCACATAGTTTCTGTAGATTTTAAAATGAGGTCCAAAAATTTTTCAGGTTCCTCCAGAACACCCCCAAATGAAATTATAAGAACACACAGAAAAAATGGGCTCCTGAATCGGCCACTGAGCCGCGGAACCGCGGCCGATCCCACCGATCCACCGCGGATCCGCGGCCGAGTTCGGGCCGATTCAGCCCAATTTTTCTCTGTGCATCTTCTGTGATATTTTGTTTTTTCTGTTATGGTTTATTTTTTGCTCAGGTCTCAGGTTTACAGAGAAGTTGTGGAGCAGAATCTAATGGGTTTGATCGATCAAAATTATACGATATTTGCTTATTTGATTATATCTGTGAGCTGTATTATATGTTCGTAAACCTCCCCTAACTGCCAGTATGTCGGTTGGCAGGGGGTTGCACATATCTGTAATGTTTTAACTGTTTGTGATTATGAAGTCTATTGGACTGTTGTGATGATTAGCCGGGGTTTTGTGATGGGTTATTGTATTAATTCATTCGATATAATTGTAATAAGTTGTAATATTATTT
Organism: Agapanthus africanus; assembly: GCA_030015575.1. NCBI lineage: Eukaryota > Viridiplantae > Streptophyta > Magnoliopsida > Asparagales > Amaryllidaceae > Agapanthus > Agapanthus africanus. The sequence goes on along the minus strand of CM057340.1, from coordinate 680,526,425 downwards.
TGCGGGGCACATCCAAGTTGCGGTTGTAGCCACCGTTGCATTATTTCTTTTTACTGTTTTTGCTCCTAGGATAGACCTAAGGTGGGGTGCATAAACTACCGGGTATTTCGAAGTGCTTAGTGGCCTACTCACGTTGTTGAGGGAGACCGCTTCACTTCGGGTACTTGGCGGGTAGTTTGCCGTACCCGTAGGGGTCTGGGTAGGGTTATGGCTATTCATCACAACTGTGTAATCCGTCTTTTCATACAGGCTCAAAATAAACGCGGATTGCTTGCATATCCAATAAAGTTTATCTGTGATTTGGAATGCCTATTATTGCGTCTGACGAATGTACAATATCTATATATGATAGATATTTAGACGTCACTTATGTTTTATACCCGCACTAGCCCAGCCCCCACTCTGCCCTTAGTTAAGTAACCTAACAGGTGATGACGGGACCCCGTGGCGAATGTGGATGGCATAAGAGGACGTTGTATTTTCGTTATTATCTGTAATGATAGGTTAATGATGGGACGCATTATTTTAATGCAAAGAAAAATAAAACCTAAACTGAATTGTTGGAACAATTTCTAAAACCACTCGGTTTTCTTCAAAAGCAAATTTTAAATGCGGAGCTTAAACCACTCCTTTTATTAAAGGCTATCTTGGTTCCTTTGATCAAATCAAGTTCACTACGTTAACGGTTTTTTGCCAAAAACCAGCCGTAACCCTCCGTCATTTCAAATAGACACCACATCATATTCATGCTATGCTTGTTGGCCTACGTCAAGGTATAGTGGATGGTAGCAGTGTGGTCTGCTTATTTGTTGCATAGATAGATGCATTAGTATAGGACAGACGTACAGCCTTGTTGGCCTACGTCAAGGGCATGTACGATGTACCTAAATTAATCAGGACAACGACAGGTAGAACTTGACTTGCGTCTTATGACTTGTTGGCCTATGTCAAGGTCAATAAGAGCTTGGGGTAAAAATCACATCGGGAGTTTCAAACATAAAGGAAACTTGCAAATTTAGCATACCTTCTGGAGTATGGTGACAAGAGTGGCTTCCATCTAGTACATCATGCGATGATAGTTGGATCCCGATCCCACTGATGAGTAGGATTACTCTCGGGAAACTTTCTCACAGAACAATCAATGATATAAACCAAGTAGGTGTCCAGAAAGGTGTTAGAGGGGCTACGCCTCCAGGGAAAAGAGGTTATTTAATTAAGGAACTTCGCGAAAGCGTTGGAAAACCTCCCTCGAAGTACCAACACCAGCCTGGATGAAAGGTTAAGCAAGTATTGTGACGTGTGATCAAATCCTGACTAGTTCTTCTTTTAGGTTTTGAAGAAGGATTTGAGGGAACAGTAGGTGCCATCCTGTTTAGATAAACTAATAACCAATCTAAACTTGCAAGAAGCATATGCTGAGTGTTTTCTTTTCTCTCTCTAGCAGCTACCATGACAGGACTAAAACTATTACTTGAAAAAAATATACTGACCGGGCAGAACTACAAAGATTGGCTAAGGAACGTCAACATTGCACTGACTTATGACAAAGTAGCATATGTTACCACCACTGTTCCTCCCCTTATCCCAGGACCAGATTCCTCAGTTGTGGACAAGGAAGTTCGCAAAACCTGGGATCTAGATTGTGAGCGAGCTAAGTGTATCGTGCTGGCGTCCATGAACAATGAACTCCAGAAACAACACGAGAGTATGGATATTGTATCCATCTTTCTCCATGTTAAGGAATTATATGGAGAGCACTCCCGTATCGCGAGGTACGAGACTTCAAGGAAACTCTTCCAGATGAGGTTAGATCCAGGATCGCCTGTAGGAGAGCACGTCCTCAAAATGATCAGCCTCATTGAGGAACTCGCAAACCTAGGATGCGTGCTAGAGAATGATTTGTATATCGACTTGATTTTGCAGTCCCTTCCCCACACCTTCTCTCAGCTCGTGCTTAGCTTCAATATGCACGAAATGGAAGCTGATCTTCCAAAGCTCCTCAACATGTTGAGGGTAGCAGGGACCTCCTTGAAAAAGGAGAAGACCCACGTTCTGTATGTTGGCCAATCATCCTCTTCTAAATCTAAAGCGAAAGCTAAATGGAAGAAGAAGATAAAAGCCACCAAACCGAAGGGTGGGGTCAAGAAAGTGCAGGGAAAGAACAAGGCAGGAAGGGTGAAAGCGGATATAAACGAATGCTTTTATTGTCACAAGCAAGGGCACTAGAAGAAGGACTGTATGGCCTTCAAAGCAAAGGACACGAAGCAAGCTGTTGCTTCTGCTTCAGGTGTGTTCGTAATCAAAAATTGTCTTTCAGTAAACTCTACATCATGGGTACTTGATACCGGTTCTAGTTCTCACATCTGTAATTCATTGCAGGATCTGAGAAATAGTAGAGTACTGGGGCGGGTGATATGACTCTCCGGATGGGCAATGGAATGCATGTGGATGCTATTGCAATAGGGGAATATCACCTAGGGTTGACTAGTAGGAACGTTTTGGTGTTGTACAGCTGTTTTTGTATTCCCAGTATGTTGTGTAATATTATATCAGTATCTTTGTTGTCTAATGAAGGATATAATTTTGCGCTTGAAAGAAATGTCATGAACATTCTCCTAAATGAAGAACTGATTGGGTATGGCACACTGGAAAACGACATATACATACTTAATCAACCTCAAATTTTCAATATTCAAAACACACTTAAAAGAAAGGCTCCAGATTCAAATCAAGCCCTCCTATGGCATTGTAGACTTGGTCATATAAATGAAACAAGGTTGACTAAGTTACATAAAGATGGATATTTAGATCCGTTTGAATATTCATCATATGCAACTTGTCAATCATGTATCAAAGGAAAAATGACCGAATCTCCGTTCACCGGACACGGAGCAAGAGCCACAGAACTCTTGGGACTTGTACACAGTGATGTATGTGGTCCGATGTCTACGCATGCGCGAAGCGGTCACTCTTACTTCATCACTTTTACTGATGACTTCTCTAGGTATGGACATGTGTTCTTAATGAAACATAAATCCGAGGCCTTTGAGAAGTTTAAGGAGTACAAAAATGAAGTAGAGAAATAAACTGGTAAAAGCATCAAGACACTTCGATCTGATCGAGGTGGAGAATACTTAAGTACCAGTTTCCTTGAATGCTTTAAAGAGGATGGAATTCTCTCTCAGCTTACTCCGCCTTATACACCTCAGGATAATGGTGTATCAGAAAGGAGGAATCGCACGCTATTAGATATGGTGCGTTCAATGATGAGTAGTGCTGAGTTGCCACTTTCCTTCTGGGGATTTACTCTAGAATCAGCAGCATACTTATTGAATAGAGTTCCAACTAAGTCTGTGCCTACCACTCCATATGAAATATGGAGCGGGAAGAGACCATATCTCAAGTATATCAAGATATGGGGGTGTCCGGCATATGTTAAAAAGCATAGTCCGGAAAAGCTCGAGGCACGATCGGTTTTGTGCAAGTTTGTAGGATACCCCAAACATTCAAGGGGGTACATGGTCTACCACACTGAAGAACAAAAGGTGTTTTTCGCTCGCCACATTGTCTTCTTAGAAAGCGAATTTCTTGCAAAAGAAATTAGTGGGAGCGCGGTAGAGCTGGAAGAAATTCCAGAACCTCAAACTGCTACTGAGGACTTAGAAGAACCTCAGATTTCAATAGAACATGACGAACCAACGCCACTCCGCAGATCTAGTAGGCTTTCTCATCCACCTGAGAGATACTATGGTTTTCTTCTAGATGGGGATCGAGAGGATTGCATCATCGATGATGATGAGCCTACTAGTTTTCAGCAGGCTATCATGAGTATTAACTCGATGAAGCGGCTGGATGCTATGAGATCCGAAATGGAATCCATATACACCAATAAAGTATGGACTTTAGAAGTTGCTCCTCCTAGGGTGAAACCAGTTGGATGCAAATGGATCTTCAAAAAGAAGATTGGTGTACTTGGACAAGTGGAAACCTACAAAGCTAGACTCGTTGCCAAAGGTTTTCGTCAAAGACCAGGATTGGAATATAATGAAACCTTTTCATCTGTAGCTATGCTTAAATCCATTCGGATCCTGCTTTCCATTGCTGCCTTCCATGACTATGAAATCTGGCAAATGGATGTAAAAATAGCTTTTCTAAATGGACATTTAGAAGAGAGTGTTTACATGGATCAACCAGAAGGTTTCTTAGACAGTGGGAGCAGCGGAAGAGTGTGTAGGTTGCTTAAATCCATCTATGGATTAAAGCAAGCATCGCGAAGTTGGAACATCTGCTTTAATGAGACAGTCAAAGAATTTGACTTTATCAAAAATGTAGATGAACCATGTATTTATAGGAAGATTGTAGAAGGAGCAGTAGTCTTCCTCGTTTTGTACGTCGACGACATACTACTGATAGGGAATGATGTCCCTATACTACAATCAGTAAAGCTCTTCTTGTCACAGAAATTCTCCATGAAAGACTTGGGTGATGCAACCTAAATTTTAGGCATTAAGATCTATCGTGATAGATCTAATAGAATGTTGGGACTTTCACAGTCCAGGTATATTGACACTATACTAAAGAGATTTAGTATGGAAGATTCCAAGCGCGGTAATATGCCCGCTTGTCACGGGATCACCCTCTCCAAAGAGATGTCTCCAAAGACTGATGAAGAGAGAGATCGCATGGGCATTATACCCTACGCTTCGGCAGTAGGATCTATAATGTATGCAATGTTATGTACAAGACCGGATGTAGCTTATGCACTTGCTGTGGTAAGCAGGTATCAGTCTGACCTAGGTGAGAAATATTGGATAGCGGTAAAGAACATTCTCAAGTACCTGAGAAGGACTAAGGAGATATTCTTGATTTACGGTAATGGGGACCTCCAGGTAGAGGCTTTTACCGACTCCGGCTTCCAAAGTGACAAAGATGATTCTAAATCCATTTCAGGTTTTGTGTTTACCCTCAATGGAGGGACGGTATGTTGGAAGAGTTCCAAACAGGATACCGTCGCAGACTCAACTATGGAGGCTGAGTATATAGCTGCTAGTGAAGACGCAAAAGAGGCTGTCTGGATGAGGAAGTTCATCTCTGAACTTCAGGTGGTTCCGTCCATTGCCAATCCAATACCTTTGTATTATGATAACAATAGGGCTGTAGCATTGGCGAAGGAACCGAGGTCCCATCAGAAATCCAGACATATCTTAAGGCGTTTTCACCTGATCAGGGAGATCGTTGATCGTCAGGAGATCGAGGTACGGAGAGTGGATACAAAAGACAACACGGCAGATCTATTCACAAAGGACATCCCTCAAGTTCAGTTCGAGAGGTTGTTTGAGATGTTGGGCATGCGGTACTTCAGCAACTGTATCTAGTGAAGACAGTGGGTACTCATTGCACTAATTATAGGCCTTAGTGCAAGTGGGAGATTGTTGGATATATATGCCCTAGATGCCTTCATTGTATAGGATGCTAGGGATATGTATGTACATGACAGTCTTGCTTAATATGATAGTACGCTATTTGATTTGTCTTTATCTTAACATATGATATAATTTGCATAGTATTCATACATATATACATGTTGATAAAGCCCATAGGGTGTTTGCCTGACTACCGGCGTTGTGATGGCAGTCATACTAGTAGGAGATGGATAGTCAATAGGCACATCCTTAGATGTCCCTGGTCGCAGGAGTATCGAGACTGGGCATCAATACTCCGGAGTAGACTAGTGTATACATATCTAGACCGTGAGGAGGGGAGATGGATTGGCCCCGCAGCCATTGGTGGAGTGCACCTAAGATTGTATACAGATGCTCACTGGGTGTGAGTACACCGGACAGGACTTGCCGAGAACTGACTGGATGGTATTTATACCTAACGTCAGATAGCAGTTCTCAGGTGACATGTGTGCAGATAGTCCGTTGACTTAAGGTCGTCATTTGTCTCGTGTGAGTTCCCACCGTGCTTTGATTACTACCCTACCACGGTTCAAAGGAGTCGTGCAAACAGGTTTTAGTTGGGCACAGTTCCGAGCCACGTGGAGGCAGTGAGTAACTGTTAGGGATTCGTCTCTCCCGGTATAGGGAGTTGATATCGCACGGTGATCTGTTGGTCATTACCATAAGTCCCTGACCAGGGCTGATTGAGAATTACTGATAGATAGATTGATCAGTAAATTGTCGGATGGTGATAGAGCCATACCGACACGACCTGTACGGTTATTAGGGGTCTGACGTTTACCACCTCCCTAGACCATACATGCGATACTCTTAGACGAACAGACCGGACTGCACGGATATTGTCATGGACAGGCTCAGTAGGAGTTCGGATGGGTATCCTCATCGGCCTTCTTATCGACATCTACCTGGGGACCGTTACGTACAGCTAGTGCCGCTTGCGGTCTATGGTTAAACCCACTGCCAGCGTAGTAGTCGAGTCTTTAGAGTCCCACACAGAGTTTTCCCAACTCCAGGCGAAACCATATAGAGGTCGTACGGTTTTACGATAGGGGTTCGGACGAATACGTGTTTAAACGCACGTACGACATTCGGACAGTTTTTTCTAGACGGCTTTGGTTTAAGCCAGATTCTAGTATCAGGTTATTCGATTTATACAGTCTAAAGTTTTTCCGTGTTTTCACGGATGGGAGGGGCGTTTTCGTAATTTCCCGGAAGCTTCTAGAAGCATGGTGACTTGAGGGGTTAAGGTGGCATTGTCATTAATGCTATTGTGACTCATTATGTGTGATTCACTATGTCATTAATGCATTATTAAATGCTTAATGACTCACATAGTGAATCAATCATATTCATTTACGAAGCATGATGAATAATCTCTTATTATTCATTTTATTGATTTATTCATTTTGCTTGATATATTAAGTGAGAAGCAATTTCATTTCATTATTCTAGTTCACCTTCTCTCTCCTCAAGCTCTCTCTTTCTTCAAGCTCTAATCCTACACTCATGAGTTGAGAACAAGGATTAGAAAAGACTAAACATCCCTTAACCTAACTCTATATGACCTAAGTTCCTTTGATTAGCAACTAGAGAAACTTAGTTACCTCAAGTTTTGAGGTGAAGCTTAGATTAGGGTTCTCGGGTGGATCATCTATCACTTGGAGGAGGTCGAAGAGGACGAAGAGATCATAAAGACGAAGGACACGTATCATTAGGTATAATCTCTTTACATAGTAGTTTAGAACTTCTATGGTAGTTGTTAATTATCGTTTAGCAAAGATCTTCGGTTAGTCGATGTATGCTTCAAGAACAAGATCGTTTTTCATATTTCCGCCTCCCCACAACTCGTGGGGTGTTGCACATCGACTTACACTCTGGTATATCGATACCCTGTCTCGATACACCCATGACTAGGAACATTAAAGGATGAACTTATGGTCTACCATGGCCCCACTAGTATGATCTGCATCATAATCCTGGTAGTCAAGTACACATCCTAAGGGCTTTACCAACATGTAACCATAAGACAGTATCAAGAGACAAGTATACATGTTAACATAAAGAGCAAACAGATAGCTTGCTATCATGTCGAGCAAGAAAGTCCTCTCTCTATATATGTCCAAGCATCCACTATAATATACATCATATGTACAATAATGGCCTCTAGGATATACATACAACTAACAGACACTATAGATGACCTCCACATGTGCTTCACAAATGAAGACGGGGACGGGGTGTTCTCAAAGTTTCCACCAGTACCAAAAGAGCTGGAAGATGGGATACACATTACGGCGGACAACCTAAGGAAAATTGACTTAGGAACGGAAAATGATCCGAGGCCGACATTCGTCAATGAGCTACTATCTGGAAAAAAGGTAGCTATGTTAAAGGACATGCTCATGCAGTACAAAGATTGCGTCGCATGGAACTATTCCGAGATGCCAGGTCTGGATCCGAAAGTAACAGTACATAAACTGGCCATACCGCTTGACATAAAGCTTGTCAAATAGGTGCCAAGAAGAATGCGAATCGAACTTGATATGAGTATTAACGCTGAATTCAAAAAACTAATCGACTCCGGTTTCATCCAAGAGTTTCAATATCCCGACTGGATCGCTAACATCATTCCGGTGATGAAGAAAAATGGGACGATTTGCATCTGCGTGGACTTTCGGGACCTTAACAAAGCTTTCCCAAAGGATGATTTCCCAGTACCTGTTACCGAGCTAATAATCGATAACACGTATACCCATGAGGTCTTCTCTTTTATGGATAGATCTTCAGGATACAATCAAATAAAAATGCATCCTGAAGACCAAAATCATACCGCCTTCCGGATCCCGCTAGGCATATTCTGCTATAAGGTGATGCCTTTCGGTTTAAAGAACGCTGGCGCTACCAACCAAAGGGCCATGACAAAGATCTTCGATGACCTCATACATGAGTTCGTCGAATGCTACATTAACGACCTTGTGGTAAAGAGCAGATCTCACGAAGAACATTGGGAACATATAAAAATAGTGTTCTGACGTCTTCCGAAATATAATCTGAAGATGAATCCTCTAAAATTCGCATTTGGAGTCTCTTCAGGAAAATTTTTAAGATTCATCATACGGCACTGGGGTATCAAAATCGATCCTTCAAAGATCAAGGCGATTATATAGATGCCCACACTAAGAACTCTCAAACAATTGCGGTCTCTTCAAGGAAAGATCGCATATATCCGGCAGTTCATAGCCAACCTCTCTCAAAGAAATAGCTAGATCATCATAGAAAATGCCGTCCCTACAGTCATTTGATGAAGAAGGGGACCTCGTTCATCTGGGATCAAAAGTGCCAAAATGCACTAGACGAAATCAAGCAATACCTGCAAAATTCGCCGGTATTGACCGCTCCAGTTAAGGGAAAACCCCTTATCCTATATACAATAGCCTTTGAAGGTTCTCTAGACGCGCTATAGGTACAAGAGAATAACCAGGGAATGGAGAGAGCTCTGTACTATTTGAGTTGAGTTCTCCTGGGGGCAGAAAACAACTACTCCCCCGTCAAAAAGCATTGCATGGCACTGAACTTCGCGATAACAAAGCTCGGACATTACGCCTTGGCACACGAGGTCCATCTAATATCAAAGGTGGATCCTCTCAAATATCTGATGTCAAGGGCCATATTAATAGGAAGGCTTGCCAAATGGGCCCTTCTCCTAATGGAGTTCTCGATAATGTATCGACCCATCAAAGCAGTGAAAGGCTAGGACATTGCCGACTTTCTTGCGGAGCATCCGATATCGGCCGACTCCCCATTAAAATGTGAGTTGCCGGATGAACATGCGTTCGACACAATCGAAGGAGAGAAGGAAGAAAATGATTCCTAATGGGAACTCTACTTCGATGGAGCATCCTCCGTGTAGCAACGAAAGCAAAACACCCCTATAATCAAAGCTGGGTAGGTCTTATTTTTGTGACTCCGCAAGGAGGGATATTATGTTACGCCCTCTCCTTAACGGAGCCAAGAACTAACAACGAAGCTAAATATGAAGCTTTGATAGTGGGTCTCGAGATCGCTATTGATATGGGAATCAAAGACCTCCTCATATATGGAGACTCCCAGTTGATCGTTAGCCTAGTAAATGGCGACTATCAGACCTGCAAGCCAGAGCTGATAAAGTATGACGAAAGAGCACAGCAACTGCTGAAACAAATCCCCTCCTACATTCTGGAGAGTATACCGCGTGCAGAAAACAGCAAGGCAGACGTATTGGCCAAATTGGCTAAAGAAGTGGCCGATGAAGATCTCGATGACGTAAAGATCATTGTGCAAAGCCGCAGGATTCTCACGCCAACAGAAATATCTTCGAAAGACTTGATAGAGCCACCCGAAAGAAAAGAAACGACCGAACAAGTAGCTCTTCAAATAGAGGACGAAGAAAAGGTCAAGGATTGGAGGGAAGTCTTTATAGACTACTTCAAATCCCAACGAACGCCCAAAAATCCGTCGTCTAGGCATCAGCTCATGAAATGAGCTCTATCCTTCGCCTCCGTCAATGATACCCTATATAAGAGATCATTCGACTGTCTGTGGCTAAGATGTCTGGAATCAGAAGAAGCAAAGAAAGTCGTCCAAAAAACCCACGATGGACTCTGCGGTTCTCATCAAGCTGGGCCAAAGATAAAGCTGAAGATAAAAATGGTAGGTTATTTTTGGCCCACGATGATCCAGGACTACCTCGAATATGCGAAGCAGTGTCACTCGTGCCAAATCCACAGGGATTTCATCCACCAACATCCAAATCCGCTACACTCAACAGTAGCTAGCTGGCCGTTCGAAATATAGGGAACCGATATAATTGGCTCCATTAAACCGGCATCGTCCAAAGGACGTCGGTTTATATTGGTAACGACCGACTACTTCTCTAAGTGGGCAGAAGCAGTACCACTAAGGGAGGTGAAGGCAGAGAATATCCTCCATTTCTTCAGGACACATGTCATCTATCGGTTCGACACTCCGCAACGAATTATCTTGGATAATGGGCCATCTTATAGAAGTCATAAAATCAGCCGCTGCGCACAACGGCATAAAATAGATTGGAGATACTCTTCAGTCTATAACCCTCGGGCCAACAGTCTAGCTGAAGCTTTCAACAAGACCTTGACAAAGATTATAAAGAAGACGGTGTACAGAAACAAAAAAGGCTGGCATGAAAGGCTGCATGAGGCTCTCTGGGCGTACCGAACAACGTTCAAAACGGCCACGAATACAACACCATACGTGTTAGTATTTGGCACGGAAGAAGTGCTTCCCTTAGAAATAGAACTCCCTTCTCTACGAGTAGCGGTTCGATACGAGCTGACAGATGAAGAAAATGCTCATCTTCGGCTTGAGGAGCTCGATGCCCTCGACGAAACTCGCCTTATAGCATAGTAAAATCTGGAGGCTTATAAGGCAAGGATGACACTGTCATACGAAAAACTGACCAGGCCGAGAACATTCCGCCAAGGCGAACTCGTGGTAGTCGTCAAAAGACCCGATTGATCATTATCTTCGTGTGTAGTAAAATGTTTCACAACCAAAGAAATTAATACCGCAATCAATTGACGGTGTCTATTGTAGTTTCGTCGGTGAATGCGGATCGTCCACTGAGAAAGTGTGATTTGCTCGTTATTGTTTTAGTTGAGTTGAAAATTAAAGAATAAAAGAAAATGCAGGAAAACTGATTGAAGATTTATGAGTTTTCATTTCAAGAAACTTAATGAAAATAAAGATCTAAAATCAAGAATCAAGAAGTGTCCCAACCAATTGAATTATCAAGATTTGTAGAGAGGCTAATCGGAATCGATCCAATTGATAGTGATGATGAATACTAATGATTAAAAATTCTTATCTATTGAAGATTTGTTGCTAGATCGATGAAGATCAACGAGGTTTAGAGATCTATTGAAGAAACTAGGGTTTCTTCATCATCATCCCTTGTCCTTTCATTGATTATCATTCAAATTCTAGCCTCTAGCAAATTAAATCACCGATCGTTGATCTCTAATTTGGAGCGAAAACATTCAAGAAAGCGATCTCACTCAAATTAGGTTTTCGATGATTTAATTTTCTAAAGTTTACAAAACTCATAAGATTTAAGAATCGTTCAAGAATTTAATCATCATCATCTATCTATTTTCTCGATTCCGATACAAGCGGAGAATTTACTCACGCATCATTATAAAGCAATCAAGAACTAAGAATATCATAATGTGAGAATGAATAGAAATCAAGAATAAAGATTTTCACCTTTATTTAGATCTTCTTCAAATTACAACTCTCACTCAAGTATACAAGACTAGCTCTCGCTCACTCAATTGAGGAGGAATTTGGCGTCGATCTTTGCGTGGCTCGATCATCGTGAGTCGCGGATCGTCGTGGATCTCTTGCTCGGATGAAGATCGGTGTTGCTTCAAAGGCTCGTTGAATGCTTGCTTGATTTGGTACTCGATGTATCTTGATTTGGCTTTGGAATTGGATTTGGGCTAGGGTTTTGAGTTGCAAGTTGTGTCACTCAACTTGCGGAATTTTGGCTCAATATTCAACAATCAACAACTAATGAACAACAACCTTTGTAATGAAGCCCTGGGTCCCTTTTTATAGCTTTCCCTCAAGCTTCCCCTAGAAGCTAGGTCTAGCTTCCCTAGGAAGCTTGGTTGTTATGAAGCTTGCATAGGAAGCTAGGTAGTTGTAGAGAAGTTTCTAGATTAAGGTAGTTGGCTAGCTTGCATAAGAAGCTTGGTGGTTATTGTAGGGTTCCTAAGCACACTCAAGAGGTTCCACAAGGCATCTACCATGCCAAAATCATAATTTTTCTATGTGCCGAGAAACCCTAAGCAAGATCGTTAACTAGAGGTAAGGTGAAAGCATGCAAGTTAACAACTTTAACTACAAGTGAAAAGGATTACAACCTTTGTAGATCCGATCCTCCACTTCTAAAGCTCCGTGATGATGTCCCTTCACTGCGATCATCGGAATCCCGGACTCTAGCATTGGTTTCATCGGAGAAACGAGCCGGCTAGGTCGTTGACTTCGGTGCCGAAGATGATCTACGTCGAGGCGACTCAAACTCAAGCTCCATCTTCACTTGGTCATGAACCTTGTGAAGAAAACACCCTATACAACATGGCAAGTGGTAGAGGATGAAGAAATAGGAAGTGGGTTCACTTTGGATTTGGATTTCTCACTTGATTTCAACACTTGGAATTTTTCTAGAAAAGGTTTTCTTCTTCATGAAGAAGAAGAAGGAAATTGAAAAGGAATTAATAAAAATAATAAATCAAGTGAAGACTTATCATAATGCAACCATGGGTAAGTTTAACTCAAGTAGAGAGCAAACCATAGTTTAGGTAATGGTTAGTTTTAAGAACAAAATAAAAATGGTTTAGACTTTTCAAAGATGCTTGAAAACATCATGAAGCTTCTAGCAAATAACAAAGAAAGCCACCATTTTGTTTTTACAAAATAAATAAAGAAAATAAAACCCTAACCATTAACCAAACATGGTGTAAATCATACACATACCCAAGTTTGCATGTATCATCAATCATGATACAAACTAGTGCACAAACATATATCACATATACAACTTGTGCACATCAAGTGAGAAAATCAATATTAAGTGAACAAATACTAGTTAATGTAAAGTAATATATCCAATATATAATTATACATTATATCATTAAATCGATACTTGATTTAATGATCCGGTCATATCGCATATAACCGACTAATATCAAGTGTATCAATATATCGAATCAACATTTGATTCGGTAACCCGGCTATATCTTATATAACCGTCCGATGATGCAAATCGCGATAATAGAATTCAGTATCACATACTGGTATTATTCTCGATCCCGCACATATCTCATATGCGCTCCTATTTCGTTTCGTTTGAGCCAGGAAACCTCTGTGTAGGACTCTAAAGACTCGTCAATACGCCGGCAGTAGGTGATGATCATATCAAACACCCACAAGCCGCAAGCGTTCTGCTAAACGTAACGGCCACCCGGGTATTGAACGATCAAAAGATCATCGAGCAAGCCTGCTCACACTCCTGTGAATCCAACCAGTAACACTTACCGCACAGTCCGGTCTGTTCGTCTGATATGTCGCATATCTCGCCTAGGGGTGGTAAACGTCAGACCCTAGTAGCTTGATAAGTTATGCCGATGTAAGGTCCACAACAAGCGTGAAACTACTGATAACACTTACCGGTAAATCACTGCAACCCTGGCCAGGGATTTCCAGTTATGGCCAGTCGAGCATAGCGCAACATCAACCCCCAATACCGGGAGAGACGAATCCCCTCCTATCGCTCATTGCCTCCATGTGAATCGGGATTGTACCCAAAAACCACCTGTTTGCACGCCTCAGTAGAGCCGTGGTAGGGTGGAAATCAAAGAACAGTGGGAGACACACAAGACTCTATGACGATCTCGGGTCAACAGACTAAGCTGTATCAGTGTCACCAGAGAACAACCATCTGACGTGAGGTATAATACCATCTAGGAGTTCTCGGTGAGTCCGTTCAGTGTACCCAGTCTCCACTGAGCACCCGCATACCATCTCTGATGTCAAACACCAATGGATATGGGATCACCCATCGCCCATCACATGGGTCGAGAAGATATACGCTAGTCTACTCTGGAATATCGATGCCCCGTCTCGATATTCCCACGACTAGGAACATTGAAGGATGTACTCATGGACTACCCAGGCCCCACTAGTATGATCTACATCATTGTCCAGGAAGTCAAGTACAAACCCTAAGGGCTTTATCAACATGTAACAGAGAGACAGAGAGTATACATGTTAAGATAAAGAGCAACCAGATAGCCTGCTATCATGTCGAGAAAGAAAGTCCTACCTATATATTTCCCATCATCCACTACAATATACATCTCATGTACAGTAATGGCCTCTAGGGCATACATATAACTAACAATCTCCCACTTTCACTAGGGCCATCTGTAGCAGTGGTTGCAGTATCTCATACTCAACCATCCCATAATAGTCTCTCTCTGGGAAAAAGGCCTTTATGAGTGGATCTGCCGTGTTGTCCTCTGAGTCTACTCTCCTAACCTCGATCACCCTGGAGATCAACTATCTCCATGATCAGGTGATGCTGCCTCAGAATATGTCTGGGTCATTGATGGGACCAGGGTTCCTGAGCCAAAGCCATACCTCCATTGTCACATAATGGTAGGAACCTAGTTCATCTCATGAACCTAGTTCATCTCATGAACCAATATACACCCAAACTGCTTCTTTGGTAGTATCTTTGATAGCGATGTCACCAGCCTTTATCGTCTAGTTTGCCACGGTATCTAGCTTGGAACTCTTCCAACAAACCGTCCCTCCACTGAGGGTAAAGACAATGCCTACGACTGACATTCAGTCGTCCTTATCACCCTGGAACCGTTCCAGTGATTCTCCCCAGGATCGATTGATACCATCTCACTATACATAGTGAGAATCTTAATATCCATTTAGATCTATCTCATAGATATAAAACCTAGGATTTATGAGGTATCACATATATCCTATATGGAGAATCCTTGTGATAAGAGGTGATTGACCGTGCGTAGTATAGGAAACTCTTTTCCTATTAAGAGTATGTTGTCCACGTTCAATACGAGGACGACCACTTTATTCTCTACTACCTTTTTGTATATACAAGGTTCATCTACCATTTTGATGAGGTCAAACTCTTTGACTACCACATCAAAAACAGACGTTCCAACTCCGCGGTGCCTGCTTTATTCTGTAAAGCGTCTTGCACACGTTTCCGCTGCTCCCACTGTTTACGAAGCCCTCTGGCTGCGTTCTTATAGACGTTCTCTTCTACATCAATATTTAGAAAAGCAGTCATGACACCCAACCACCAGATATCGTAGTCATGGTATGTAGCCTTGGCAAGTAGGATCCGGATGAACTTAAGCATAGCCACTGGAAAAGGTTTCATCATTATCCACGCCTGGTCGATGACGAAAACCTTTAACAAGTCTAGCTTTAAAAGTCTCAACCTTTCCATCTACACCAAGTAATCTTCTCAAGATATACTTGCTCCTGATGGGGATTTAACCTTCAGATATAGCATCCAAAGTCCATACTTTGTTGGTGTACATGGATTCCATCTCAGATCGCTAATCATCCAGCCATTCTTACAGAGTCCTTACTCTTGATGGCCTGCTCGAAACTCGTTGGGTCATCATCCCATGATGCAATCCTCGCTCCCACTGTCATCGAGAAACCGAAGTATCTCTCAGGCGGATGAGGAACCCTGCTAGATCGGCGGAGAGGCTAAGGTTCGTCGGGGACCATTGAATCCTTTGGTTATATCAAATCATCAGCTGTAGTTTGTATAGCTGGAACTTCTTCCAGTTCTATAAAACTGACCTTGCCTCAATTTTGTCCGGATTTTTCTTTTGACATAGGCCGGACAATCCCAAATCTTAACTTACTTAAGATATAGGCTCTTCCCATACCATATCTCATATGGAGTGGTAGGTAGTGATCTGATTCAAACCTAATTCAATAGGTATGCAGCTTCTCAAGTGCACAACCCCTAAAAGGAAATAGGTAACTCAGTAGTACTCATCATAGAGCGCACCATATCATATAGGGTGTGATTGCTCCGCCCCGATACACCGTTGTGCTGTGGTGTATTCAGAGGAGTAACACCGGGAGAGAATCTCATTCTCCTTTAGAATAGTCCAAGAATTCCATGCACAAGTATTCTCCTCCCTGATCTTATCATAGGACATAATACTTATACCTTTATTGGTTATCTACTTCTGACTTATATTCTGTGAATTTCTCAAAAGCTTCAGACATGTGTTTCAACAGGAACATGTGTCCGAATCTTGAGAGATCATCAGAGGATGTAAGAAAGTACAAAGAACCAGTCCTGGCATATGTAGACTGGGGACCTTCATACATCACTATGTATCAGTCCCAAGAGTTCACTAACTCTTTCTCTGTTTCGAGTAAACAGAGCTATGGTCATCTTATCTTTGTGACATGACTGGCAAGTTTCATAAGATATAAATTCAAACTGATTTAAATATGCATCTAGTCATATTGATTTTGTTGGAGATAGTGCCCTCAGAGTCAATTATTGGATCACAGGCACGTGATTGCAATGATTGAGGGAGGACCTATCCCGGTAGAACAGTCTTACTCGAGATGATAGTATGCTATCTGGTTTACCTTTATCATCGTATACTGCTTTAGGTGACCTAACAGGTCGCTATTACACGTTGATAGAGCCCCTAGGATTCTTGCTTGACGACCAGCAGTATGATGGCGATCATATACGTGGGAGCTGGGGTCTATAAGCACATCCTTAAAAGGTCCCTAGTCGTGGGAGTTTCGAGACTGGGCATCGATACTCCATTAGTAGACTAGTGTATACAGTCGAGACCCCGACGAGGGGCGGTGGCCGGTCTCACAAGCCACTGGTGTTAGTTGGTTCACCTAAGATGTATACAGATGCTCATTGGGTTATGAGTACACCGGACAGGACTCGCCGGGAACCTGCTAGTTGGGATTATACCAGACGTCAGATAGCAGTTCCCAGGTGACATGTGTACAGGTTAGTTCATCGACCTGAGATCGTCATTTGTCTCGTGTGAGTTCCCACTGTGCTTTGATTACTACCCTACCACGGCTCAAAGGAGTCGTGCAAACAGGTTTTAGTTGGGTACAGTCCCGAGCCACATGGAGGCAGTGAGCGGATCTGCAGGGGTTCTTCTCTCCCGGTATTGGGGGTGAGGTCGCGCTGTGTCTAGGAGAGCCATTACGCAAAGCCCTCGGCCGAGGCAGGAGATTTACTGGTAGGTATTCCAGTAGTATCTCAGGGCGTTCTGGGCTACACTCCGACACGACTTGTACCGCCTTTGGGGGTCTGACTTTTACCAACCCCCTAGGCCCGACATGCGATCCTCATAGACGAACGGACCGGACTGTACGGATATTGTCACTGACAGGCTCAGCAGGGTGTCAGGATGAGTTCGCTCATCGACGTCCCTTTTGGTCAATAGCTGGTGGCCCGTCACGTATTGGCTAATACCTCTGACGTGCTAGTGGTTAAATCCACAGCCATAGTATTGACGAGTCTTTAGAGTCCACCACACTTTCAGTTACTCAAGCTTTCGGGCGAAACGCTGTAGAGGCCGTATGGAGATATGGCAGGGTCCGATCAGATACGTGCGGTATTGCACGGATCAGGATCGGACAGTTATGTACTAGTAGCCGTATAGTTATATGGCAGGGTTTGATCTGATACGTGCGGCATTGCACGGATCAGGATCGAACGGATTTTACTAGCCGGCTTTGGCTTAAGCCGGTCCTAGTTTAGTACTGTGTAGATTTTGTCTCATTGCATTTGTATCCGGTCGGAATACAGATGCGGGTGTGTATGCACAGTATTGGGGTTTTCCTGTAATTTATTACGGGACCAGTTTTCTGGAGTTGCCAGTTTGCATTCCGTTCCGGCCGGTTTTCGTTTGTTCTTTCCCGGCCGGACTTTTCCGATGGAGGGGGTAATTTGCAGTTTTTCAAATTACATTTGTGGAGGGGTTTTCTTGCAATTGTTTTCTTTATGATATGTTTAGCATCTTTCTTCCATCACTTGCTTTAATGGTGATTTGAGAGGGTAAGGTTTGTGATGATTATGTTTGCTTGTGGTCACCCTCCACCTTTATCCTACACTCACCTTCCTTCTTGTCTTTGGTTTTTTCTCCACCATTTGAATAAGAAGGGGCCGGCCACTTCTTGTGTGAAGAGAGAATGGTTCATTTCTTTTGGTAAGGGTGTGGGAAATTAATCATTCATATCATTTTCCATTGCCACAAAAATCCCCAAGTTCTTATCATCTTGATTCCTCCATCAAGGCAACATAACCCCAAAGAGACTAAGCACTACACATTCTACAGCAAATCTTGGGCACGTCGACTTGCCAGCTTCATGCCCGAGTTGCCTCGGTATTGAGGTGGGAGCCCGTAAAAGATACAGACGATGTGGTACCCTTCCGGCAAGGATGTGACGACCGGAGGATCCGTGGGAGATCGGGACGACGACGAGAAGACCGGAGGACTCGGATCACTCGGTACATCTCTCACCCCATCTCTTGTTAGCTAGTATCGGTTAATGGTTACGATCCGGGTTAATTGTCCGTGGTAGCGCCAGTTTCCAAGTAAGGAAAATTTTTGATTCCGCATTTTGGCCTCGAGTACGAGGCCGGGGCGCTGCCGTGGCGCAACATGGTATCAGAGCCAGGCCATTAACCTTGTCTAGCTTGTTCTAATGCGTTTTGCTTATCCGATCGACCAAAATTCTAAAAACCTCATTTTTGTTCACATCAGTTTTCTGTTGGAATTTTTTGGTGTCTAAAAATTTTTCAGGTTGCAGAAAAATGATGTGCTGGAAAATATAAGGCTACTGTAGAAAAACGATAAAGTGATTCACTAGTTGGAGCGCGGAACCGCGGCCAAAACCCCCTTGGGGCCGCGGTTCCGCCGCACTCTGGTGAGTTCACTTGGTCGTTTTTCTTCAGTTGCTTTCTGGGCTGAAAATAGGGCTTTTGGGATATTAAATTTGGGCCCAGATCTTCTGTGACTGCTACAGTATTACTTGGGGGCCCACTTGTTAATTGTTTGATCGATCGGATATTTTTAAACACATTATTTCACAGTATTTACATTATATCTGCGATCGTGAATGTCACTTGATTGGTAAATCCCGTCTAACTGCTATAGTCCGGTTAGACGGATTTGCGAACGTGACTTTCACGTTGATGTTCTATGTTTATGCTGTGTTGTTGCGGATCGGTCGTGGGGGGTAGCCTGGATGCGATGTTAGTACAGTTTTGTTTTATATGCACATTTGATATTGCGGGGCGAGCGTCCGACATGTGGACTGCCGTCACTGCCTGTTTGTATTATTCTTTTGGGGCACGACCTGGTTGCGGTCGATGTACCCGGTGTATGTATATTTTACTTTCTGTACTAGGATTACCCCGCGATGGGGTGCACGGATAGCCGGGTTCTAGAGGGAAACGGGCCCGCATCTCAGGGCATTGAGACGGAGGGGGCTTCACCCCAGGATTGGCGGGCTATTCGCCGCACTCGTAGGGGGTACAGGTTGACCCAGGAGGGGTGCCCGAGTTACCGGATTCCGTGAAGTGCTGGGTGGTCCATTCACGTTGCTGAAAGGGGCTGCCTCGCTTCAGGTTTTGGCGGGTGACTTGCTGCGCCCGTAGGGGTCTAGGGTTTCATTGCACAGGCTATCCACACGACCAGGGGAACGTCGGGTTTCAGCAGCGGCTCTGTGAAACCCGGGGATCCCAGATATCTATATTGTTCTGTGATGCTATATATTTCTGTGATGTTGCATTTTATTCACGCCTTGAGCGAAATACTATATATTGGTATATATATTAGTAGATGTTGTATATGTTTTTAATCCGCGCTAGTCCAATCCACGCTCTGCCGTTAGTTAGCTAACCTAACGGGTGATAACGGGACCCAGTGGCGAATGCAGATGGCATATACGTACGTCAGTATATTTTCGTTCTTTGTGGTGTGATCAATTGATGGGACTGCGTTGATTCGGATCAATGCAAGATAAACAAACCTATTCTGATGTTGTTGGAACACTTTTTCAAAAAGCTGTTATTGCAAGGACGTTCACTTTTGTTTTGCATCGTGGTATTCATTTGGAATATCCTGCTCCTCAGTCGATGAGGCAAGGGCCGAGATCCCTTCACCGGGAGTGACCCCTTGGACAGAAGTTTGCGTCAAGGCATTAACTTCACTATAGCCGATTACTTTTGCTTTGCATCGTGGTATCCAGTTGGAATATCCTGCACCTCATTCTACGGGGAAAGAGCCGAGATCCCTTCACCGGGAGTGACCTCTTTAGTAAACGTTTTCGTCACTATATTTTCTAAAAAGACTATGCAGTTCCTTCAACAATATCAAGTTCATTACGTTAAAGGTTTTTCGCCAAAAACTACACGTAGCCCTCCGTCATTTCTTACAAGTATTACTTAGTATTCGTGCTGCGTTTGTTGACTGTGTCAAGGCGTAGTGTGCGGTAGCTAAGTAGTGTTTGTTTGTAGCATATTAATGGGATTGGTTAGGACAGTCGTGCGGCCTTGTTGACTGTGTCAAGGGCTCGTACGGGTGGGTTTAATGCAATCCAGGATAATGACGGGTTGAACTTGACTAGGACTCTTTGATTTGTTGACTGTGTCAAGGTCACTTGGGTCCTAGGGGTAAGAATCTCATCGGGAGTTTCAAAAGAACTGAAACTTGCCAGACATGCGCATACCTTCTGGAGTGTGATAATGTGAGTGGATTCCGTCACGTTGTCATGCGATGATAGTTGGATCCCGATTCCCACTGATGAGTTGGTTTACTCCTCGGGTGATCCCGACTAATTCTTCTTTCAGGTTTGGAGGAGAATTTGAGGTACAGTGGGAGGTTTCCAGATTAGATAAAGTGATAACCATTCTGATCTAGGTTAGAGTGCACGCTGAGTATTTCTTTTCTCTCTCTCTTTGGCAGCAACCATTGACCCGACCCTGGACTATGACTCAATGACCAAGTTGACCGAACCTTCTTAACACTGGCTTTTGGATTGTCAAAGTTGCAAACCTCATTGCCACTCCTACTTTTACCCTTTTCTCCAGGACACCCCGTATTACTACGAACGTCCACTTCTATTGGACAAAACCATCGTATGGTTATATACGAACTCGAAGGACTTCGAGGATGGTTTCTGGTTCTGGAGAAAACGAATAGGATTATTCAGTTGTCTTTTCTTTTCACCTTCTCTCATTGTGAGTACTCCTTGGTTTAGGAGATAGTACACCTATTATGCAAATTGGATAGTCTTCTTCCAAACCTTAGGCTGGTGCCGAACGGTGGGGAATGAAGAAAACCAATTAGCATAACGATGGTGTGCAGAAGGTATTAAGTTAAGACAAAGAAAGGGATTAGTAAGAGGGCAAAGTAAATTGCGACTGCCATTCACGACCAAACCGAGTATTTCTTCGCCAATCCTAAATCACCTTTGTATTTTTCCAGGACACTCCGTATCACTACGAAGATCCCAAGTTTTTGGATACTCCATCGTATGGTTATATACGAACTCGAAAGGAACTTGTTCCAGTTCGGGGATGGATTCTGGTTCAGGAGAAATAGGAATAAGGTTTATTCGGTTGTCTTTTATCTTCACCTTCTCTCGCATTGCGAGTGCTCCTAGGATTAGGACAGTACACCCATTATGCTTATTGGATAGTCTTCTTCCAAACCATAGGCTGGTGCCGAACGCTAGGGAAGGAAGAAAACCATTTGGCCTAAGGGGTGTGCAGAAGGTAATGACTAAAGACATATAAAGGGATTTTGAGAGGTGGCAAAAAATTATACGGTTATAGTTGTGAATCTGGATAATGGTAGAGGCATTACTAAGAATACCACGATACCCCATCGAAACATTTCAATGTTTCAGTTCAACTGTGTACTGTTAAAAGAAAACTGATTTCCCGATTGGACACTTGCTCCAGGGTATGTATTTACCAGGTTTGATTCTCACATCTGTATGGTTTTACAGATGATGAGTGGGAGTAAGTTATTGGAAATAGGGTAATCATCCTCATTATATCGGGATTCGTTGTAATCGGTGATATTTGAGGAAGATCATCTGGGCTGTTTGCCGGTCGGCAAATATTTGGTTTTGAATATCCGCTGTTGTGCACCAATTTCAAATTGATATATCTGTACGTCTATTTTCATAGAGTGAGATATACCTTTTGATATTATGTCGTTGACATTTACCTATATCAGTGGATGGTTAGGTAAGGAGCATTAAACAGCGGTGTAATTCTTCTTAACCATAAGTACAGTTTTCAACCTACGACACACAGTGAAAGAGTTGTTAGACTCAGCGGACTTATACAGAGTATTGTATGTTGTCCAGTGTCCATTAGGACAGAGGGGTTGGTCCTCATACTATATTCTGTTTACTTTTAACTTCTCTAGTTCTTAGACATGTGTTTCGAAGAAACACAGGGTCTAAGTTTTGAGGAGTTATAGGTATTTGAATAGAGTAGAGAACCAGGTATAGCAAGTATCGGGATTCTTCAAAGTGATCGAAGATGTAGATACTTGTGTATGGTATTCAGTTGATAGTAATGATAAAGAGAAATTGCTTCTCTTTCAGGTTACTCATAATTGGAAGCATTCCTAAGTTGAGTAATGCTGATCGGCCTCCTTCCATTTAGTTGACATGCACTGGAGATAGCTGCATGATTTGAATCTGGTTCAAATAAATCAGTGCCTCTGGTTCTATATTGGATATAGAACAGTTCATATCTTAACGATGTTAAGGTACGGGGAGTTGTCCGGTTTATGATTAAAACCAGACACTGGACAGCTCTAGGCACGTTTCTGTAATGGCTGTTTGTGGGTTGACCCGGGCTATGACAAGGGTTGACTTTCTACCATCTGGAAGATCAATAGTGATATTGTTCTTAACTCGCCACATTTTAAAAGGAAATGGTTATTTTTCAGAAAACAGTAGTGGGAGTATGGTAGAACTGGAAGCGATTCCAGAACCGCAAACGATTACTGAAGATTTGATAAGGAACCTAAAGATTCAATCTGTTTTAACATTCAATTGGCCACTCCGCAGATAAGGTGGGTAACTTCAGGCACCCGAGAGGTACTCCGGTAGCCTCAAGGACGGTGACAGGGAAGTTCTTGTTTACCCACACTTGCCATTGTTGTTATTCCAGGCTGCGAGACCCGGCAGGAGGATGAGTATAGCGTCGTTCTAAACTAGCTTTAGAAGTGCACGTCTATATGACTCTGGCAGAGGGTTGTCGTAGTCAGTGGGAGCAGCGGAAGCATTGGTGGACTTCAGGCTTATGTCTATTTATAGACTAAAGCAGATATAGCGGAGTTAGATCATCTGTTTCTGATGTGACAGTCATGGGTTTGACGTCATCAGAATAGGGGATGGATCTGTTGAGAAGGTAGTAGGAAGTGATATTCCTATACTACGATCGGTTATACTTTGGTCGTCACACGGTGTTTTCTCCACATGGGACTTGGACATTATATCAGACATACTGGTTATTAGACCTATGGTTTTAGGTCTAGATTTGGGTGGTTTCCCAATCAGGGTACTTTGACAGCATTCTAAGAGTATTTAGAATGGACGACTCCTGGCATGGTAGTGTACCTGCAGGTAATGGAGTCACCCTCTCTAAAGGTGTCTTATAGACTAAAGTAGAGAGGGATGTGCATGATTGGCAAATCACTTACTTAGGCAATTGAGTCAATCATGAGATGTCAAGTACCACACCAGATGTTGTTCTTGCAGTAGATGCGATAAGTTGATATTAATCCAATCGTGGAGAAACAGTCGGAAGCAGTTCTAGAACATAAGTTGATGCTCTAGGGATATGATAGCAGCTTTCTCTTTCGGGAGACAGTTATCATTCCAGGCTTCCAAAGTGACATGGACGACAAGGAGGTTGTCAGAGTTATAGTTTCTCCTTCTGTCGAGGGGCAGTATTTTGGGCAGGTAGTCCAAGGCAATACTGAGGGAGGCATGGCGCTGGGTACTGATTAAGTTCAGTTATCGATACAGTCTAAGAAGTTTGGATTTGGAGTTCATTTATGAGCTAGGTCCCATCAGATATCCAGACATATTCTAAGACAGGTATTGCTCATTTCGGGAGATGGCATTCTCCGCGAACTTGA
Source organism: Agapanthus africanus (assembly GCA_030015575.1). NCBI lineage: Eukaryota > Viridiplantae > Streptophyta > Magnoliopsida > Asparagales > Amaryllidaceae > Agapanthus > Agapanthus africanus. The sequence goes on along the minus strand of CM057340.1, from coordinate 680,502,151 downwards.
GTTTTAGAGAGACATAGAAACATCCAGGCGGATCCACTCACTGGAGGTTTTCCTCGAATGCAATAGTTTCGCAAACAGGCTTTGTGCGACTGACTAGTAGAGGAGTTGGGTGTTCGGTATCACACGGGCTGTGAGTATGCGACATCGCAATAATTAGCCTTGAGTGCAAGTGGGAGATTGTTGGAGATAGTGCCCTCAGAGTCAATTATTGGATCACAGGCACGTGATTGCAATGATTGAGGGAGGACCTATCCCGGTAGAACAGTCTTACTCGAGATGATAGTATGCTATCTGGTTTACCTTTATCATCGTATACTGCTTTAGGTGACCTAACAGGTCGCTATTACACGTTGATAGAGCCCCTAGGATTCTTGTTTGACGACCAGCAGTATGATGGCGATCATATACGTGGGAGCTGGGGTCTATAAGCACATCCTTAAAAGGTCCCTAGTCGTGGGAGTTTCGAGACTGGGCATCGATACTCCATTAGTAGACTAGTGTATACAGTCGAGACCCCGACGAGGGGCGGTGGCCGGTCTCACAAGCCACTGGTGTTAGTTGGTTCACCTAAGATGTATACAGATGCTCATTGGGTTATGAGTACACCGGACAGGACTCGCCGGGAACCTGCTAGTTGGGATTATACCAGACGTCAGATAGCAGTTCCCAGGTGACATGTGTACAGGTTAGTTCATCGACCTGAGATCGTCATTTGTCTCGTGTGAGTTCCCACTGTGCTTTGATTACTACCCTACCACGGCTCAAAGGAGTCGTGCAAACAGGTTTTAGTTGGGTACAGTCCCGAGCCACATGGAGGCAGTGAGCGGATCTACAGGGGTTCGTCTCTCCCGGTATTGGGGGTGAGGTCGCGCTGTGTCTAGGAGAGCCATTACGCAAAGCCCTCGGCCGAGGCAGGAGATTTACTGGTAGGTATTCCAGTAGTATCTCAGGGCGTTCTGGGCTACACTCCGACACGACTTGTACCGCCTTTGGGGGTCTGACTTTTACCAACCCCCTAGGCCCGACATGCGATCCTCATAGACGAACGGACCGGACTGTACGGATATTGTCACTGACAGGCTCAGTAGGGTGTCAGGATGAGTTCGCTCATCGACGTCCCTTTTGGTCAATAGCTGGTGGCCCGTCACGTATTGGCTAATACCTCTGACGTGCTAGTGGTTAAATCCACAGCCATAGTATTGATGAGTCTTTAGAGTCCACCACACTTTCAGTTACTCAAACTTTCGGGCGAAACGCTGTAGAGGCCGTATGGAGATATGGCAGGGTCCGATCAGATACGTGCGGTATTGCACGGATCAGGATCGGACAGTTATGTACTAATAGCCGTATAGTTATATGGCAGGGTTTGATCTGATACGTGCGGCATTGCACGGATCAGGATCGAACGGATTTTACTAGCCGGCTTTGGCTTAAGCCGGTCCTAGTTTAGTACTGTGTAGATTTTGTCTCATTGCATTTGTATCCGGTCGGAATACAGATGCGGGTGTGTATGCACAGTATTGGGGTTTTCCTGTAATTTATTACGGGACCAGTTTTCTGGAGTTGCCAGTTTGCATTCCGTTCCGGCCGGTTTTCGTTTGTTCTTTCCCGGCCGGACTTTTCCGATGGAGGGGGTAATTTGCAGTTTTTCAAATTACATTTGTGGAGGGGTTTTCTTGCAATTGTTTTCTTTATGATATGTTTAGCATCTTTCTTCCATCACTTGCTTTAATGGTGATTTGAGAGGGTAAGGTTTGTGATGATTATGTTTGCTTGTGGTCACCCTCCACCTTTATCCTACACTCACCTTCCTTCTTGTCTTTGGTTTTTTCTCCACCATTTGAATAAGAAGGGGCCGGCCACTTCTTGTGTGAAGAGAGAATGGTTCATTTCTTTTGGTGAGGGTGTGGGAAATTAATCATTCATATCATTTTCCATTGCCACAAAAATCCCCAAATTCATATCATCTTGATTCCTCCATCAAGGCAACATAACCCCAAAGAGACTAAGCACTACACATTCTACAGCAAATCTTGGGCACGTCGACTTGCCAGCTTCGTGCCCGAGTTGCCTCGGTATTGAGGTGGGAGCCCGTAAAAGATACAGACGATGTGGTGCCCTTCCGGCAAGGATGTGACGACCGGAGGATCCGCGGGAGATCGGGACGACGACGAGAAGACCGGAGGACTCGGATCACTCGGTACATCTCTCACCCCATCTCTTGTTAGCTAGTATCGGTTAATGGTTACGATCCGGGTTAATTGTCCGCGGTAGCGCCAGTTTCCAAGTAAGGAAAATTTTTGATTCCGCATTTTGGCCTCGAGTACGAGGCCGGGGCGCTGCCGTGGCGCAACAGATTTGACCTAGTCTACAATACCTCAAGAAGGAATCTTTCAATTCTGAACTCTTCCTTTTGTGTGTGTTCTGTACGTTAAGAACTGTGGTCTGATTTAGAATGTATATGCTTTCAGATGACGTGCCTGAACCGACCAACCCTTGATATAGGATATATGCAAAACATTATCCAACAATACAAAATTATATCCTTCTTTAGTAAATAAAGAGACTGATATGATGTTGTATATCAGGTTCGGTATCTAATAACATTCGTTCAGAATCAGTGTATTTTGGTAATACAGGGTGATAGTGACCAACAGACATGGCTACAACACTTGCACTGTTTTCTGTCTCATGAAACTTATCACCCGTTCTCAGTTCTCTACCTTTCTGTAGCCCTATGTAACAAATTACATATCTGGGATCCTGATCCGGTATTAAATACCCAGGACGCAGAGGATACTGAGAAACAGTTCTTTGTAATGAACGCACCCGAAGAAGATGCATCATAATGCACTTTCGGCGGCACGGGAATCCTGGTATTCCCCTAATTCCTGCTTGGTCTTATAACAATTATAAGTTGGAGCGGGACCAACGTTCCCCAGCTCAGTATAACAAGTGGGTTCGGTCAATACATACAATTATTATCTTGATTAAGGCATGACATGGTCGCTACCTGGAGAGAGAGAGAAGAAAACACTCTGCGTGCGCTCTTGCAAGATTAGATTGGTAATATATTTTATCTAATCATGATGGCTCCCACTGTTTTTATCAAATCTTCCTTCAAACCCTAAAAGGAAAGAATAGCCGGGATTAATTACATTCTACAAGTTCGCCAATCTTTCAGCCAGGCAAGTGCCGGTACTTTGAGGGAGGTTCCCCGTGCTTTCGCACGGACCTAATTAAAGTAAACCTCGTTTTCCCAGGGACGTAACCCCGTTGACACCTTTCTAGACACCTACTTGATCGGCTAATTGTAAAGTGCAAAACTCTCTCAGGAGTAACAATTACTCGCAGTGGGTATCGGGATCCAACTATCATATAGAAGGTATGCAATCTCATTGCAAATTTCAACACTTGAAACTCCCGATAAAGGTTTTTACCCCTAGCACTTATGACCTTAACTATGGTCAACAAATCATAAGCACTAGTCAAGTTCTACCCGTCATTTCGTGATAAATTAGACCCACCCACATGACCCTTAACTAAGGTCAACAAAGTCACGCGACTGTCCTAACTAATCGCATCATATGCTGTGTAGGAAGACATCACTTAGCTACCGTACACTGTGCCTTGACTATGGTCAACAAACACAGCACGAATACTAAGTACTCTAATTCCTAAAATGACGGAGGGTTGCGGTTGGTTTTTAAGAAAACCTTTAACGCTTTGAACTTGATCTCGTTGCGGAATCAAATGGTTTTTAAATGGAGTGTTTTTTAGGCTTTTCTAGTTTTGCTAAAGGGGTCACTCCCGGTGAAGGGATCATCGGCCCTTTCCTCATCGAATAAGGTGCAAGATATATCATATATACCGCTGTGCAAAGCAAAAACTATAGAAACAATCAAAAGACAAACCGAGGGTTATAGCATCTGCCAGTTATTGCTAAAGGGGTCACTCCCGGTGAAGGGATCTCGGCCCTTTCCTTATCGAATAAGGTGTAGGATGTTCTACAAGAAACACCGCGATGCAAAGCAAGAACTGTAGCTACCTGATTTTGGAAAATTCGATTCCACAACATCTTTTAGGTTTATTTCCTTTCATTAATCTCATTAATGAATGTCCCATCATTTAAGTCCACCTAAACATCACAGATAAATACAACGTACGCTTATACCATCCGCATTCGCCTTGATGTCCCGTCTGCGCCGTTAGGTTAGGTAACTAACGGCAGAGCGGGGCAGGGCTAGCGCGGGTGTAAAACATAAGCAACGTTTATATAATATATCATATATAGTATATACAGTATCCATCTGAACAAATCACATGATCACATCACAGATAACGCAGCAGAAAATATCATATGAAATATTGGATATACTAGGACGTCCGTGTTTTATTTTGAGCCTATATAAAACACGGATTCCACGGTCGTGATGAATAGCCAATCCCACACCCCTAGACCCCTACGAGAGCGGCAAGCAACCCTACCAATTCTAGAGTTAGGAGACCCGGACTCGACTCCTCGAGATGGTCTCCCACTGGACCCTAGAACCCGGTTACTTATGCTCCCCTCCTTGTGTCTATCCTAATGCGGAAAAGTAAATAATATACAATGGTGACATCATCCTCAACCCGGAAGTGCCCCAAATAAAAGAATATTACATACAACTTTTTTTTTACATGAATGAAAATGAAAAACACTCATCTCACATAAAACTCCCCGGCTATTCAAACACGACGATCCAATATAACATATCCAGCAACACATAACATCACATGTCATCAACGTAAGTAAATATGCCCATCCCAATTGTCGTTGACATATAGCAACGAAACCGGCGATATCACATATTACACTTACGGTCGCAGAAAAGAAAGTGTAAAACTACAACAGTTGAAATACGCAACCTCTTTAGACATCGCATGCCTAACAATTACAAACCCTACATTTTAGTCTCATTATCGAAAACTCTTTTCAATATCAAGTCGGGCAATTCAACAAGATTCCCGACATCCTGAACGGATGCTCGTCGCAAACTTTAGTAGACGGCCGCACCCCCAATACCGTCGACGAAGTGCACTAAGGCGGAACACCGCTGCCGCGAGCACCCGAACAGATGCTTTTGGCGACGGGGTTCTCCTACAGTCACTTGGTCGGGGTTATGGGGCGTGGCTATCTATTAAGTTTACCCAGCGAGTATCCGCATACGCTACGTGATTGCGACGGACTTTTGATCACATCAAAATCCAGTGGCAACCGATCAAGTGAGACTAAACTGCTATGTTTATAACATCCAAATCAGTTATCTCATAACTACTTGTGGATTCCAATTATTGTATCACATTCCAGATAAATAGAAAATGTTAAACTTTTCGATCGAACAATCAAACACCTAAGTTTTCCCGGAACAGCTCAACAGATGAAATAAGTTTAAAAACATTCACTTCATGCCACAATACCAACGGTCCAGCCGTAGAAGGGTCAAGCCAACGCCTCACATGTGACACGCCGTACTTCCCCAAACCCTAAGATTCAAAGGGCAGTTCAAGACGGTCATATAATTGAGTTAAGGTTTGTTGTCTTCTAGAGGGTCCATCGAGTTACTTGCACTACTTAGAACATTCTTAAACTACGGAAAAATCCAACACTTGGAAATTTCCCAGCCGGGGAAAAAGTGGGTATTTATATCCGGTCGAACTTTTTAACATGTTCTAAAATTACCCGGAAAAACACTTAGACGAAATTAAACTTTCGATCGAATCAACGAACTCCCAATACAACCTAGAAAACTCAACTGTTGAGTGCAAATTAAAAAGTCCCAGAAGACACAAGAATCACCTACAGAGATAACTGTAGAAAATTTACTGCCTAATCATCACAGACGGCCGCGGAACCGCTGCCAAAGGTAGGTTAGGGACGCGGTTCCGCGGCGCCACTGCAGCTTTAGGATGTCGTTTTCTCCAGTTGTTCTTAGAATTTCCTGATCTATTTTCTGAGCATTTTTAATTCACAAAAATCCACTGTTTTGAAAAATGTACAGAGAAGGGTTTTGATTGGGGTTTCGGGGTTCGATCAGGTTTCTAACTTCGTCTACATATCTCCTAAAGCTCTAGCCAGTCTCTGATACCACTGTAGGGTTCCTAAGCACACTCAAGAGGTTCTATAAGGCATCTACCATGCCAAAATCATAATTTTTTCATGTGCTGAGAAACCCTAAGCAAGATCGTTAACTAGAGGTAAGGTGAAAGCATGCAAGTTAACAACTTTAATTACAAGTGAAAGAGATTACAACCTTTTTAGATCCGATCCTCCACTTCTAAAGCTCCATGATGACGTTCCTCCACTGCGATCATCGGAATCCCGGACTCTAGCGTTGGTTTCATCGGAGAAACGAGCGGGCTTGGTCGTTGACTTCGGTGTCAAAGATGATCTACGTCGAGGCGACTCAAACTCAAGTTCCATCTTCACTTGGTCATGAACCTTGTGAAGAAAACACCCTATACAACATGGAAAGTGGTAGAGGATGAAGAAATAGGAAGTGGGTTCACTTTGGATTTGGATTTCTCACTTGATTTCAACACTTGGAATTTTTCCAGAAAAGGTTTTCTTCTTCATGAAGAAAAAGAAGAAGGAAAATGAAAAAGAATTAATTAGAATAATAAATCAAGTGAAGACTTATCATAATGCAACCATGGGTAAGTTTAACTCATGTAGAGAGCAAACCATAGTTTAGCTAATGGTTAGGTTTAAGAACAAAACAAAAATGGTTTAGACTTTTCAAAGATGCTTGAAAACATCATGAAGCTTCTAGCAAATAACAAAGAAAGCCACCATTTTGTTTTTAAAAAATAAATAAATAAAATAAAACCCAAACCATTAACTAAACATGGTGTAAATCATACACATACCCAAGTTTGCATGTATCATCAATCATGATACAAACTAGTGCACAAACATATATCACATATACAACTTGTGCACATCAAGTGAGAAAATCAATCTTAAGTGAACAAATACTAGTTAATGTAAAGTAATATATCCAATATATAATTATACATTAAATCATTAAATCGATACTTGATTTAATGATCCGGTCATATCGCATATAACCGACTAATATCAAGTGTATCAATATATCGAATCAACATTTGATTCGGTAACCCGGCTATATCTTATATAACCGTCCGATGATACAAATCGCGAGAATAGAATTCAGTATCACATACTGGTATTATTCTCGGTCCCGCACATATCTCATATGCGCTCCTATTTCGTTTCGCTTGAGCCAGGAAACCTCTGTGTAGGACTCTGAAGACTCGTCAATATGCCGGCAGTAGGTGATGATCATATCAAACACCCACAAGCAGCAAGCGGTCTGCTAAACGTAACGGCCACCCGGGTATTGAGCGATCAGAAGATCAACGAGCAAGCCTGCTCACACTCCTACGAATCCAACCAGTAACACTTACCGCACAGTCCGGTCTGTTCGTCTGATATGTCGCATATCTCTCCTAGGAGTGGTAAACGTCAGACCCCAGTAGCTTGATAAGTCATGCCGATGTAAGGTCCACAACAAGCGTGAAAGTATTGATAACACTTACCAGTAAATCACTGCAACCCTGACCAGGGATTTCCAGTTATAGCCAGTCGAGCATAGCGCAACATCAACCCCCAATACCGGGAGAGACGAATCCCCTCCTATCGCTCATTGCCTCCATGTGAATCGGAACTGTACCCAAAAACTACCTGTTTTCACGACTCAGTAGAGCCATGGTAGGGTGGAAATCAAAGCACAGTGGAAGACACACAAGACTCTATGACGATCTCAGGTCAACAGACTAAGCTGTACCAGTGTCACCAGAGGACTGCCATCTGACGTGAGGTATAATACCATCTGGGAGTTCTCGGCGAGTCCGTTAAGTGTACCCAGTCTCCACTGAGCACCCGCATACCATCTCTGATGTCAAACACCAATGGATATGGGATCATCCATCGCCCATCATATGGGTCGAGAAGATATACGCTAGTCTACTCTGGAATATCGATGCCCCGTCTTGATATTCCCACAACTAGGAATATTGAAGGATGTACTCATGGACTACCCAGGCCCCATTAGTATGATCTACATCATAGTCCAGGAAGTCGAGTACAAATCCTAAGGGCTTTATCAACATGTAACAGAGAGACAGAAAGTATACATGTTACGATAAAGAGCAACCAGATAGCCTACTATCATGTCGAGAAAGAAAGTCCTACCTATATATGTCCCAGCATCCACTACAATATACATCTCATGTACAGTAATGGCCTCTAGGGCATACATATAACTAACAGTTATGAAACTTGCACAAGAAGCTTGGCTGTTTGAGGGGAAGCTTCTGGAGATCTCTAGGGGCTGAAGTGTCTTGAAGAAGTTTTTCTATTGAAAGGAGACCTCTGCAAACATGACCAACCACCGATGAGTCGGATCGGCCGCGGATCCGCGGCGGATCGGCCTGACTCGGCCGCGGATCCGCGGCGGATCGGCCTGACTCGGCCACGAATCCGTGCCCGTTTGAGGAGATTTCTGTATTATTTTTCCAAGGTAATTCTGATGTTGGTTTTATGGCACTTTCCTGATGTCTGGAATATTTTTATACTTTCTTGTTTACTGCCAGATTTCAAATCTTGGACTTGACGTATTTTATCAGCACTTTTAGCAGTTCCGGCTCTTTTACCTGGAGAATTTCCTGCACACAATCTCGAGACAAGTGTTTGATATACAAAGATCGTGTATGCAATAATAAACACACAATTTCCCTCATAATGCTGGTTATAATGTATAACACATGTTATTTGGTATTTCGCAGACAAATTGATAATATGTGCTATATTTATACCAAACACCTTTAGATGATAACAAAGAGTAGGGACATTGATGTGTTGAAAATGCAATATTTTCGACTGATCAAGACCCATGATCCCCAATCGTTCAAAACGGGGAAGATTCGAGCCGAACTATGAAGGCCCGTGCATCATAGACAAAGTTTACCAAGGTGGAGCCTATATGCTCATGGATATGCATGGCGAAAGACCCTTCCGGCCAATAAACGGCCGATTCCTCAAAAAATACTACGCTTAAAGAATCACGACTTAGGTCAATGATAGATGACAACGCCCGTATCCGCTCGCTACTTCCTGAGTCAGAACTTTGAGAATAGTATACAAAAAGTTTAGTCGCCCCAAAGATGACGACAAAGTACCGAGAAGTCCTTAAACTAATTATCTGCTTCAAATATGGCGACATCGGACCGAGAAGTCCTTAAACTAATTATCCGCCTCAAATATGGCGATATTATACCAAGATGTTCCTAAACTAACAACGGACTAAAATGTCCCTAAACTAGAACTTTGCCTCATATATGGTGACAATGGACCAAAAATTCCCTAAACTAAAATTTCGCCTCAAACATGGTGATAATGGATCGGAATGTCCTTAAACTAGTGCATCGCCCTAAATACGGCGATACATTCCCGTGAGATCTATATTGCAATCGAAGTCTTAGAAAGAAAGATTGCAACTCAAGTCCCACTGGCTAGATGGCTACTCCAGCGATGAAGCCAACCCCAAATCCTACCGGCAAACAGGTAGGTCACCTGTGACGAAGCTACTTCCGAAAGTTTCGCCAAAAAAAAAGACGGTATGTCCACCACCAAAATGGGCACGGATGAAAACCCGAAAGGGCGCCGTGAGTAAAAACAGCAGGACTACCGGCGAGTTTGTGAAAACCCGAAAAGGACACAAACTCGTAAAATAAAAAAATTCATGTGCACTTGCAAGGCCCTCTTGACCTTGTAAGGAGAAAATACCTGCATTAGATTCCTACGACTCACAAAGGAGCAACACACTTAGGAGTCCCTATGATTCCTAAGGAGAAAGTACACTTGCGAGATCCTCACGACTCGTAAGGAGAATTCCCCCTATGAGACCCTCACGACTCATAAGATTCAAAAGCCTTAAGCTACAGGGATCTAAACTTGTTCTTAAGCCATTATATTCCCCTAATATTGCCCTACAAGCTGTCCAATATCGACCCTTGTATACAATCCACAGGCATAAATAAATATATCCCCTACCAAGTTCCACTAATGACAAGAAATGTCCCCATATGGTGAGCGATGCTTGTAAGTCCTTTCGACGAGAAAACACTCTTGTAAGATCCTTACGACTTACGAGAGAGAGTATCGCTTAGGAATCTCCATGATTCCTAAGGAGAAAATACACCTACGAGATCCTCACGACTCGTAGGGAGAAATACCTTTATGAGATCCTTACGGCTTATAAAGTCAAAAATCCTTAGCCGACAGAATCCTAACCCTGTTTGCTAAGCCACCTTTATCCAAATTAACAAAGGCAAATGATGATTCGCTCCTGCCAATATTCCAGTTACAACGATGTTGATGCCAAGATTGGTATTAGATCTCAAGTTCCTAACTCGTAATAAAACTCAGCGAGCCGCAAAAAAAATGCGTATGAAAAAATTCGAAATGATTGGGAAACTCGCAATAAAAAGCAGCGAGTAAAAAATAAAATAAATAAAAAATACATAGCCGAAATGATTGGGCACCCCGATAAATAACCGAAATGATTGGGCAATCGCGACTTTCGCGATATAAAAAGCTGAAATGATAGAGCATCGCGGAAAAATAAAAAAATATATAATAAAAAATTGAAAACGAAACCTTTATGCCCTGCAAGTATGTCCATATTAACTCTTGTATACGATCCATGGGCACAAATGAAAGAAATGGGCCGTATTTTCATGCCACGCTTCATCAAAAGGAGAACCAAGTCTTGACGGTACATATACAACTTCGGGACTATCCCTGTGTCTCCCTTCTCATCCCAGTAAGGGGCAAATTCAACAATCAAAGCAAAAATGGAGTGATGGCAAAATTCTAGCTCCAGTTAGTCGTGCTTCTCATGTCAACAAGATGCAAACGCAATGTCAACAAAGATCTAAGGGTCAAATAGAAATGGAGTGACGGCAAAATCCTAGCTCCAAGTCTTGACGGTTCATACAGAACCTAGAGATCACCCTGACACTCTCATAATTTCAGCCGGATGCAGACACGACTATAAAATGAAATCGGAGAGATGGCATGTTCCTAGCTCCAGACTTCAATTGCAATACAAACAGCATAGAGGTCCTACAGATGTCTACCCAACTTCAGCAAAGAATCGGCACGACATCATCAAAGCAGAAAATGAAGTGACGGCATATTCCTAGTTTCGGGTCTTGACGGCAACTCATATAAAGCCTAAAGACCGTCGAAGATCATCTCATCCTAGAAGGGTGCGGTTATGACTCATCAGGACTCTAAATTGAGCCTAATCTTAAGTAAAAAGCGTCATGGAAAATTCCTAACGGTTGCTCTTCCGACGGTAATATGACCTAAGGAGATTACTTGAAGACGTCTTGTCCAGCCTCCGAAAGGATCAGAGACACGACAGTCATGGGGCTACTCGAATAACAGCTTAAAACTGCATATCGAGAAATACATCAGCCAACGTGACGGTAGCACGGACTAAAACCCTAGTACCACAAACCTAATGGACCTCTATCGTAAAGAATGGGGGTTATCTATATACAACGTTAGGACAATTTTTCCTGTAAACCTAAGAAAGGTTAATTAAAGAGACTCCGAAACGTGTGAATAAACTATAAACTCCGAAATGAGTACATAAACTAGAGACTCCGAAACGAGTGAATAAACTATAAACTCCGAGATGAGTACATAAACTAGAGACTCCGGAACGAGTGAATAAGTTAGAGACTCTGAGATGAGTACATAAAATACTTCGCGCCGAATCAAGACAATCAAGAAAGGGAAAGTGCAGATATGAAAGGAAAAAGGGCTTATCATTCATACTTCAGAAAAGATTACACAGTGAAAAAAATTCATTTGAGGTCTACAACGGCAAGATGCTAAACTCCGGACATGGATTTTCAAACTCAAAAGTAAGTTTGAGCAGTGCGCCTTCAGCTTCATCGACCAACTTTTTGTGCATCATCTCTTGGATGTAAGCGTCAGAGTCACCAATGATATCCTCCAACCTCTGATATGCCGATACTATTGCTTTCTGCTGAAAGACGCGCTGCAAGATGGTGACGAGATTATCTCTCCGTTTCCTTGAGATCAACTCCATCAAATATACTGAATAGACCTTATCTTCAGCGTCATCGAGCACTTGAAGTGGCATAACCTCAAGACGCCCGGGTATAGCTTATCAGATTGACCGAACGGCGATCTTCAAAAGAGCAGAACGGCGAGGAAGCAATCGACCGTTGTACTCATCGAAGCGACGCATCACCATGTCGCACTGGGAGTCAATAAACTCTTGGCCCTGGCAGCGGCCTTCGATGTGAATCTCCTTACAAGAGACAATCTCTTCAAGATCGTACAGGTGACCAGCCATAGTATAAAAAAATGGTTGAAGGTTAGCGATTAGTATATCAAAATCACTACAATGGGCCCTACAAAATCAAGATAATTCCCCATCAATGATGAGGCAGGCACTCATTGTAAAAATCCAAAAGGATTCTCATTTAATAAAAAATCTCATTGAACAGTGGAATTCAAGATTCCTAATGTCCTCGAAGAACGTGTTCTACAACAGATCTGAATCTGTGAGAAGAATCTACAAAAAAACCCTGAAAAGAAAATAAGAAAAGGGAATAAAATTCAAAAAAAAATTCAAAAGAAATTTTCTCAAAGCTAAGCTCTGTAGAACAAACCGGAATTAAATTCCTCTAATGATGGGATTAAATCCTAGAAATCCCCATGGGAAATACACTGAATTAAATTCCAGAGAACCCTTAAAGATCAGAGTAATAGGGTAAAACTCCAAGATCTCTAAGACCCACGGTCTCCCTAAATAAATTTTTTTTTAAGATCTCTAAGAGATCATTTCAAGAAAAAGAGCCAAGCTCTGTTGATGGGTTAAAAACCCAAAACAAAAAAGAGTTTCTTTTAAGAGTTAAAAAGTTGGTCATAATCTTTACTAATTTTCTTAAACATAATTTAAATTCTAAGAGTTTCTTTGGGTAGAGATCTAAGCTTTGAGAAGAGAATTAAATTCTCAAGGAGGAAGAAGAGAGATGACGAAATGGCAGTCATCTCAAGGGCCAAAGGCCCTATTTATAAGATGTAAAGGGACGATTCAACTCCTTAGAAGATCCAACAATGGAAAAATATGACACCATTGCACCCACGTGTAAACCACATGAAAGCAACTGTGGGGGAATTTGTTTCCCCAATATTTAAACATAGTAAAAGAGCAAAACTCTGTTGGAATTTAATGAGACAGCGCCTTACGTGCTTTTCATGAGGGCGTCAGAGCCAATCTTATAGGATTAAATCCTATGGTGACGCCTCATGCGCTCCTCACGTGGGCGCCAGTGTGCAAAGCACAAGGGAATTTATTACATAAGAGTAAGACTCTTATATGGCACCGCACGTGCTCATCACAAGGACGCCAATGTGCAAAACACATGAATACCCAACTTAAGAATTAAATATTAAGTGGCGCTCATGTGCACAACACATGAGCGCCGGCATCCAAGTAGAATTAAATTCTACGATACTCTCTGTTAAACAAAGCCGTTGGATCAAAGATCCAACGGAGATAATAAGTCATTAAAATATAGAATCAAATTCTATTAGGAGAAAATATCTCCCAAATCTTTCTAAATAAGAAAGATACTCTCGGCTGGATCAATGATCCAATAATAGAATAAAATTCTATTTTGGGAATATATTCCCTCAATCATTCTAAACAAAAAAAATTGCTCTCTATAAAACAGAGAAATCTTGGATTAAAAATCTAGTGGTGCTTAAAACTCACCACTTGACAGAATAAATTCTGTATATGGGAGAATATCTCCCAAATTTTGTTAAAAACAAGAAAATATATTCTGTACAACAGAAATCCTTGGATCAAAGATCCAACAGTGAGTAAAATTCCCCAAATCAATTTTGAGACCAATTAAATCAATTGGAATCTCTTAATGAGAGATTTTCTCAAAACTAATTAACAATCTGCCTCCGCTATATAAAGGACCCGAGACTTCAAGTCTCATAAGGAGAGAGACCACACACCACACACAGAGAGGAAGAGACCAAAGATGGAAAGAACAGAGAGTTCAATTCTCAAAGAAGAAGATCTTCCTTCTCAAAACCCTAGATAAAGAAAAGAGATCAAAATATCTCTATTACCTAAAATATCACATCTAAGTGTTTAACCCTTTTAAAAAGAACTTAGTTCTTTTTCTGGATTTGAGATCCACAAGACAAGTCTTCCACAAGTTGAGAATTTAATTCTCATCGGAAAGATATTGTTCTTGAGAATCAAAAATTCAGGAAAGAACAAATTTAAAATGGAAGAAAATGGAGTTCATAATACTCCAAGAACTCAGTTCCTTCAAATCAAGAACTCCGTTCTCTAAAACCTCAACCCGAAATCGTCAAAATATAGTGATTTTGGGGAGCGTTAATGGTCAAAACACCATTGAAAGAGGTTTAACCTCTCTAAAAACATCAACAGAGATTAAATCTCCATATACAAAAAACTAGCGCCTCACATGTTTCCCACGAGGGCGCCCTTTTGACAGCACCTAGCGCCTCACATGGAAAACACGCGAGCGCCCAAAACAGAAGGTCAGCGCCTCATCTGAAACACACGTCGGCACTGAATAAAGTGCTTAGCACTCTACATACAGCTAAAACGGCTGAGTGCTTAGGACTGATTGGACAGCGCCCAGCGCCTCATGTGGGCGCCACATAAAAAGTGCTTAGCACTGCATATATTGCCAAAACAGCTGAGTTCTTAGCACTAATTGGGCAACGCCCAACGCCGCACGTGCACATCATATGGACGCCATAAGAAGTGCTCAGCACTTCACATTTAGTCAAAAGGACTAAAGTGTTCAACATTCATTAGGCAGCGCCTATGACTGAATACTTTAGATGACATATATGTGATCATCAGAGCTTAAATTTAGTGCTTAGCACTTTTACATAAAAAAATGGCTGAACAAACAGAGCACAAATAAGTGCTTAGTACTTTTGAATGAAAAAGAAAAAGAATAAGTATACTAAGCCTAAATTGGCTAAGTCTTTGAAGTTTTCTTGCAGCTGAGTCCAAATGCTCTTTTGCTGGATCTTAAGTAAAAATGATCCTAAAAACATTGTTAAGGTGATCTTAGTCTCAAATGTGACTAACATGTCCTTAGCAAAACAAACTGAGCTCAAATACTCACTTATATATTTAAGTTGACCTTAATCTCAAACTAGATTAATGGTACTTAAATAAAACAAAATATTTTTGAACCAATGGAATATACAACCAAAGTTCAAAACCCCATCAAGCAAATTCTTGACCCAAGCCTAAATATAGAATATACGGATTTGGACTAATCCGCGTCCTACGGGCGACGACATAAACTAGTCTCCATATACAATCCACGGGCAATCTAAACAAACAAAAACATACACGACACGAAGTGAACTGCCGGAGCAGGAGAAAGTGGTTATCGCAATGCGGTAACGTAATTAACTGCAGGGGTTTACGCCTGCAGGGAAGAGCATCCCCACAATCAAAAACCCCTCATAAAATGAGGGGGAATCTGATAAAGTCTGTTACAACGGTCGCGTCTGTCCAAACCTCTGATATATGGTACCATAAATCAACTTGGTATTTTCGGAGAGGTGGAAGGATAAATCCAAATAGTATCTGCCCCCAGATTCAGGCAAGATGATCCATCCCGTTCCGTTCCAGTCTTCCAGCAGTGAACAAGGTCCATACTAACTCTTGTATACAATTTATGGGTATAAATGAAAGAAAGGGAACTATATTTTCCCACCATATTTTGTCAAAAGAAGAACCAAGTCTTGACGG
Organism: Agapanthus africanus; assembly: GCA_030015575.1. Classification (NCBI taxonomy): domain Eukaryota; kingdom Viridiplantae; phylum Streptophyta; class Magnoliopsida; order Asparagales; family Amaryllidaceae; genus Agapanthus; species Agapanthus africanus. The sequence continues at coordinate 680,486,210 of CM057340.1, read as the reverse complement.
TACATTTATAGCCTAGAGACTACCACAACGTTCCTCCTCATTCCGGAAGGGTGCAGACGTAACGTCAACAAATGCCAAAAAAGGTCAAATTAAAGATGGAGTAAAGGCATATTCTTAACTCCAAGTCTCGATGGCAATATATGTGGCTTAAAGACCAGTTCGACATCCCGCTTACCCCAGCAGAGTACAGACGTAGTGTTAACAAAGCTCTAAGGAGCCAAAGAAAAAGTGGAGTGATGGCAAAATTCTAGCTCCAGATCTCGATGGCAACATCAATAGCTTAGAGATCATCTCGACGTTCCTTCTCGGTGTAGATGCGACGTCAACAAGGACCCAAGGTCGAACAAAAGTGGAGTGATATCATATTTCTAGCTCCAAATCTCGATGGCAACATCTATAGCATAAAGATCTTCTCGACGTTCCTCCTCATTCCAGCAGGGTGTGAACGCAACGATCAAATAAAAGTAGAATGATGGCAAAATCCTAGCTCCAGACCTTGATGGAGATATATACAGCCTAGAGGTCATATGGATATTTACCCTACTTCAGCGAAGAATTTGCGCAACATCATCAAAGCAAAAGCGAAATGACGGCATATTCTTAGCTTTGGGTCTTGATGGCAATATCTACAGCCTAGAGATCATATGGATGTTTACCCTACTTCAGCGAAGAATTGGCGCAAAATCATCAAAGCAAAAGAGAAATGACGGGTCAGAGACATGATAGAAGGGTGCGGTTACGACTCATCGGAGCTCCAAATCAACCCTAACCTTAAGTAAAGCGCCACAGTAATACCTAACACTGGATCTTCTAATGGAATGTGAATATTCCAACCTAATAAGACTACTTGAAAACGTCTTGTCCAGCCTCAGAACGGATCAGAGACACAAAAGACGCGGGGCTACTCGAGCAGCAACCTAAGGGGCTGCATGTCGAGAATATATCAGCCAAAACGACGGTACGATAGACTTAACCCAGTACTACAAACCTAACAGACTCCTGTATCGAAAGGGGTTATCTATCTTTCACGTTAGAATACACCTATGAGATCCTCTCGACTCGTAGGGAGAAACATCTTTATGAGACCCTAATGGCTCCTAAAGATGAAAATCCTTAGGCGATGGGGATATCAACATGTTTCCCAAGGCACTGCTCCCTACAAAGAGATCAAGACTGACTCTTGTATACTGTCCACAGGCCACATTCGACAAAGTTGTATTCAATGAGGAGAAGAAACCACTTACGGGTCCTCTCGACTCGTAAGGAGAAAATACTCGAGTGAGATCTTTATAACTCACGAAGGTGAAAGACACTTAGAAATCCCCACGATTTCCAATGAGAATATGCACCTTTGAGATCCTCTTGACTCATACGAAGAAAAACCTTCTTAAGACCCTTACGGCTTATAAATATGAAAAAGCCTTAGGCGACGGTGATCCTAAACCTGTCTCCTAAGCTATCAATTCTACGATGATGCATAAATTTGCACTATTTAACCTACGTACACACTTACGTGGGCAAACTAGTGGGGGAATTTGTTCTCACCAAACTTTTTTGCTCAGAATTTGTTGTTCCCTTATAAAAATAAAGGGAAACCCCCATGTGTTAAACATGTGGGTACCCACATGCAAAGCATGTGAGTGCTGCTTTAGATAGGATCAAATCCTATGTTGGTTCCTACGTGTTAAACACATGTGCGCCTCACGTGATATCCACGTGAGAGCACATGGTAGTCTCTTGGCAGCGTCTCACGAAATATCCATGTGATCACTATAGGCTAATGCCTCATGTGCAATACACGTGAGTGTTCTTTTTGATAGAATTAAATTCCATGTGGGAAATATTTCTCTAATTTTTCTTAAACTAGAAAGATCTTCTATGTTGAACAGAGGAACCTTGGATCAAAGATCCAACGGTGATTATAAAATCACCATTCGATCATCTGATCTTATCTTAGAAAAATATTTTCCTAATCTTTTTTAAACAAACAAGAATGATCTTCTCTGTTAAACAGAGAGCCTTTGAATTAAAAATCCAACGGTGAATAAAATTCATCGGTTGATCTTGAAGATCATTTTAATTGATTATGAAATCAATCATGATCTTTCAATGAGAGATTTCCTCTAACATATTTGTTTACCACCGAAAACAGAGACGGACTGGGATAAGTCGTCTTGTTTGAATTTGGGGGAAGGTGCTATTTGGAACATATACATCTACCACTCCGAAGATGCCAAGTTGATTTATGACACCGTATATTAGAGGTTTGAATAGATGCGACCGATATAGCATACTTTATCAGATTCCCCCTCATTTGTGAGGGTTTTTTTTTATTGTAGGGACACTCTTCCCTGCAGGCACAAGCCCTTGCATTTAATTACGTTATCGTGTTGCAATAACAACTTTCTCCTGCTCCGATAGATCACTTCGTGTCGTGTTGTATTTTTGTTTATTAAAGTTGCCCGTAGATTGTATACGGAGACTAGTTTATGTTGTCGCCCGTAGGGCGTGGATTAGTCCAAATCCGTACATATATTTTCATGATTTGGGTCAAGCATTTGCTTAACATGGTCTATGTTAGTAGCTTGGTTTGCCAACGGCAATGAACTTAGGATGCATTTCTCAAATCTGTGAGGTCAATCGGTTCATATGGAAACCTAGGCTTTAACTAACGGCCGTTGATCTTATTTGAGACTATGACCAACGTAGATGTTTTGGATCAAGCATTTACTTGACATGGTCCGCGTTGGTTGCTTGGTTTGCCAACGAGAATGAACTTAGAATGCATGTCTCATATAAAGGAGATCCATCAGTTCATGGAATATATAGGTTTGATCTAAGGATCGTCAGTCGAATATGAGACTAAAATTGACTTAGGAACAGTGAGCATATGGTCTCATCTTATCATTAGATCATATATGAATAGCCCATGCATGGTATACGGTAGTCAATATGGAGACAGTCCACAGGGCAAACATATTAGTTTAAGGACATCGCGGTCCAACATTTCTCTTGCACGCACGTGTATATTTTACGTAGCAAAGTGAATGATGGTAACATGGAATGCACCCAATATTAGGATATACATATCAATATAAAAGCACATCAATATAGGGTGTATCGATATGATGGTGCGCATCTATATAGGATGCGTAAGGAATTCATTGTCTTGATAAAATTTCATATCTTTCATCAAGTAGGGACGATGAAAGAGTTAGTTTTTGGGACCCGCCATCTCTCGGATGACGTTGAGAAATTACAACGATAGATATCAGAGGTGTGAAAATATATATACTTGAACCAAATCCCGTATATGAGGGACAAGATCATGATGGATCTAAGGATCGTTAGTCTTATATGAGACTAAGATTAATTTGGATATCATTGATATGTTGATCAATGGATCATGTATAAGAAACAAAAGCTTCTATACTTAGTTTATTTTAACTAACTAGTCAAGCCAATGCTTGTTGTCCAAGTACGCAAGTGCATATGACGCACATGCAAATTTGTTTTGATCTGAAAAGGGAGTGCGCACGTGCTTTTGTTATTCTCCGCTTCTCAATGTATGGGGAAGAGGACGTGGCGAGGCCGCGACGTATTTACTCAAAAGTAAACACGTTAAGCGTAAATAAGCAATATAAATGAATAACACAAGAATAACAAAAGATATAATAAAACAACTTTTTTTATTAATAAACATTCCTTACATACAACTAAAAAGTAAATACAATGCTGGAAAGCAATGCCTAAACAATAGCATCTGAATTGAAAGTAAAGTAAGTAAAAGTAGATTGAGAACTCTGTATCTTCAGTGAACTGGTCCAAATCATCCTTACTGGGCTCAATCTCCTGAGAGTCGGGTCCTCCTGACAACATTCCAAAGAAAGAAGAAATATGAATGTTTTCAGCGAACTAGCGCTCGGTAAGTCCCAAGAGGTAGAATAGAAATAGACAGGTAAGAGAATAGAATAGTTAACTTATATATTTGTTATGCGAACGTTGTTGTTTGTAACTTGGTACAAAATATATCAGTGTATACGAGAGGAGTCCAACTTTCTCCATGGACTAAGCTAACCCGTAGTACAAGGCTCCATCAATACCCATGGAACAACGGCAATGGATGTTTATCTACGTCATTTAGTAACCATCTTGTGCCACTTTTAACATATTCCGTACCAATCTACCACTTTAAACCCCCATAATGTATATTGTATTGTTTTTAGATATAAAACTTTCCAAACCATGGTATAAATTGTTCATGTAAATGGTTCGGATGTAAACGGATAGTCATATAGTCAAGTTTAAGATATATCCATAGACCAGTCACGTCAAGTCATGTTGCATGTTCGTATTGTTCGGTATTCATGTTCAAGTGTTCATGTTTGATACATTGTATTTATGTTGAACTAGATATATGGTTGGATTCATATTTAGATTGTATTCAGATTAGACTGGGACTCAGATTGAGTCAGACACATAAACACATTTGGGTCTGGTATTAAGTTTAGGAGTTATCGGTAACTGCTGCACATGGACGAAAAGATTTATGACTTTTTCCAAACCAATTACCATTGATAACGCCATTTTAGTTTTCTACCTTAAATAGGCAACCACCCACTTTCTCCGGCTCCCTGAGGGTCAAGAGAATTAGTCCCGCTTATACCTATATTTACTAGGGTCCTTAATGTAAATTAATATAACTTGAGGAGTTTTTATGAAAAATATTTTTAGAATACTTTCAAAATAAAGCTCAAGTATTTATTTATCGTATTTAGGATTTTCATAGATTTAAGTTTTAAAAGTGAGGTATTCTAGTGAATAAATACCTAGCTTGAATAATACATGGTATTTTAATGTAAAGTTGACTTGTATGGATTCTTGATGGTATTTTCATGAAACTTGCAATTCTTTTCTTTTGTTTAGAAAAACATGGAATTTATTATATATTTGAAATAGATGATTTAATAATATTTATATATAATTATTAAAAATAAAATTTATTTATTATAGAAAATCATGTTTTTCTTTAAAATTGTATTAAATTCCATCGAGATCATATGCTCTGTGAATAGGACTGCATCTCGCTCTACTAGTCCTGAGGATGTGCGATAACCAGCACCATCCGAATCGGATTGCCCAAAATGGATTGTAGAGGCATAATTGCAAGGAATTTAAATAACACAATTTAAAGAATACGGTTTTTTAATAGTTTATGGTATTTTGATGTAAAAGTCGTATTTGCTACAAAATTATTGTTCAAGAGAATCGTGCTATGTCAAGATGCGTGTTTGTGAGAGTATGTCACTAACTCGTGAGGTTTTCTAAAGGTAATATAAGCAAGAATGATTAAACGATGTCATATGTAATTTCATGGTATTTATGTGTAAAAACTTAATAAAAGTTGTTTTATATGGAGTTTTAAAATAAATTTGTTTCTAAATATTATTTAATATTTAACAAGTAAGATGTAATGATATGATTAAGTGGTTCTTAAGAGGAACTTGAAATTTAAAAGAGAATAGAATTAAAGATCGGTATAACCCCACTTACCGACGTGATTTAAAAAGAGATCATTTTAAGTTAAAAAGATGAGAAGAGAAGTGGGACTTACTATCTTTGAGAAGAGAGGGGAGGTACAGGAAGAAGTAGGTGGCTTCGTGGAGTCGCGGGGTCGCCGGAATCATCTCGAATTCTCGCTGAAACTTGACCTAGTGCTAACTCCACTTGTACTCTTCTTTGATTTAGAAAATTTTGAGGATTTTTGACAATAGATTTCAGAATGAGGAGGACTAGGGTATGATGTTGTATTTATAGGGTAAAATCAGGGTTTTGAGAGTTGAAGAGAGAGTGTAAATGCATTAAAATTTGGATTAAAGGGTGGATTTAAGTTCTCTGTTAAATTACAGAGAAATCAAATAGCATGGGGGTAGTGGGGTAGGCCAAAAGACTAGTGTACAGAAAATAGGGACCATTACCTACGGTCCAACTGTCGGCACCGGTCGTTTTCCGGTCTCGCCGGCCCATGTGGTGAGATGAGGGGTGGGATTTGGGCCACGTGTCCAAGGCTATATAAATACCCTTTTGCACATGTTTATTTTATCTGACTTTTCATTTTTACGTGTATTGTATGTGTAAACTTTTAAGCTTCCAAAAAGTTTAAAATAAAAAAATCAGTAAAAATAATATATGGCTGGGGGGATTTGAATACAAGGGCTATGTCACAGCAGTACAAAACTTTACCAATGAGTTATAAGTGTTTTCTTATTGTTTTTAAAAAAAAATAATACTTAAAGTATACCCAGGCTTGCAAACTCCTTTCTGTACTTTTAAAAGAAAATTTTGTACAGAAAATTCAGGGTCGTTACAGCTTTGCATCTGGTTACGTACTTGTTTCAAGATGTGCATATCACGTGGCTCGCAACGGCTTCAGAATAATATGTGCGCATGTATATATGTGCGCATGTGTTTAAAGGTCAAAGTGCATATCACGTGACACTCACACATATGTAGGCAATATCCATCAAGTGCGCATACGTGCATATCGCTTGCGCACACATCTCCAGGGGGCTTTCCCATGGACAGTTTTATTAAGTGCACACTAGTTTGAGTGCGCACTCGTTTGGATCAGAAAGCAAAAGCTTTCATAGAGAAGCAATGTGTTTTGTTTCTTTTTATTTTTTGTTCTTTTCCTTCTTCTTTTTATTTTTCAAGAAGCAAAATCATTAATTTAAGATCTTTTGATCTTTTATCTATGAAATAATGGATTCGATAATGAAGCAAAAACTTCTATATAAAATCAAAAGCTTTTTAATGGAGGAAAAGAGAAGTTTCTCTCTTTTATTTCTACCTTGCACACTTGTTCGCCGAGGGAGAAGAAGATGAAGACTTGATATTTATATTTTTCTTAAGCTTTGGGGGGGGGGGGGGGGGTTTCAGATTCTGATTTCTTCATATGAGGCTTTTCTTTATAGGAGAGAAGAAATTAGGGTTTGTTTGATTTGTTTTGATCTCAATCTGATTTTAGATTGATTTAAAACATTTAATTGATTTATATCAATTAAGGGAGACATGCACACCGTTGGATCTTTTATCCCAAATCAATTTAGTTTGATTTGTTAAATTCTTTTCAAAAAAAAATATTTTGTTCCTTCGTTTAGAAGCATTTGCTTTGTTTGGGTGGCTGCGCACTTTAAGATAGTGCGCACGGGCATTGCATATATCGGTATGCACCTGTTGATTCGTTAGCACACCTGTTGATTAATAGGTGTGCAGTTGAAAACATCTGCTGTAGTGCGTACGTGTATTGCACGTATCGTTGGCGCAACTGTCAATTCATTAAAAGGTGTGCACATGCATTGCACGTATCGTTAAAAGTTGGAAGTGTTATATAAACACTTCTCAATTCTTTGGTGTGGCCGATATTGGACTAAAATACATCCTCTCTTGTGAAAGAGCTTGGCTTAAATTTTGCTTAAGCTATACTTGCATCGCACGTTTACTCACAATTTTTGACTCCAGAAGAGTTGTGAGGCTCATAATACATCAAATCGAAGCTCTTCTCGAGACGCTTTCGATACTATTATAACCTACTTGATTCTCATTTGGGAGTATGGCAAAATATAGTCCAAAAAAATCTGTTTTACATTCCCTTGAACATATTGAGGCACTTGATATATGGGGCTCTTTTGTGCTCTTTTGCCTATATGTTGTGCTTGTGCTTAACATGAAACGCCCACATTTTAGGCGGGACCAAGATTGATTTTCCTCTTTTCCTATAAATAGAAGTAAAGAGATTAAATCTGGGAGAGAGGAGACCCCTCATAAGCTTCTGTAAAAATACAAAAGGCTCTTCAAAAACTTCCACAAAAAACAGAAAATTTAATTCTCTTCGAAAAAGAAAATCTTCCTCTTCTCAAACCCTAAGTAAAGAAAATATCGAGATAAAAATATCTCCACTTTAACCATCACTTGCATATACAAGGGTTTAACCCTTCTAAAAAAACTTAGTTTTTTTTCTAAATCTGAAATCCACAAGACAGGTCTCTCACAAGTTGAGAATTTAATTCTCATCGGGAAGATCTTATTCTTGAGAATCAAAAATTCAGGAGAAAACATGAATGAAAGGACATGAAAGAGAGGGGTTTTATACTTCAGGAACTTACTTCCTTCATAAACAAGAACTTAGTTCTTAAAGAACCTGATCCCGGATCATCAAAATATTGATCTTGGTGATCGTTAATGGCCAAAACGCTATTACAGAAGTTAACTTCTTTAAAAAAATATGAACAGAGATTAAATCTCTAAGGGCTCTGCGCCTAACGTAATATCCATGTGAGCACTCAAAAGAAGAAGAAGAGAGCGTCTTACGTGATATCCACATGAGCACATAGATGCCAGAAACTCAGAATCTCATGTGAAAGGCATGTAAGAGCCCAAAGCCCATAAAGACAGCGCCTCACATGATAGCACGCGAGCGCCAGAAGAGCAGAACAGATTAGTGCTTAGCACTATTGTAGCGCCTCACGTGATAGCACGTGAGCTCCAAGAAACATGGTGCCTCACGTGATAGCACGTGAGCGGGAAAGAGGTAGCGGCTCACGTGATATCATGTGAGTGATAAAACAAGAAGGATATTATATCCTATACTTAAGCTTAGGATTCCCTACTCAGTGCTTAGCACTGTTGGGTAATGTAAGACTCAAAACAGAGAATATAACCCGGTACTTAGCACCGTCGGGTAATATAAAAGCCCAACACTTAGTCTAAAATAGACTGAGTCCCTGAAGTTTTAAACTTCTTTGATTCTAAATCAACTAAGCCCATATGCTCATGATATCCAATTTGATCTTAGTCCCATACGACTAATGATCTTCATCTCATATCTTCTAAGTTAATCTTAGTCTCATACAAGACTGATGATCCTTAGATCTACATGATTTTTCGCCTCATATACGGAATTTGGTTCAAGAATCCATCTTTCCACACCTTTGATATATGTCATTGTAATTCCTCAACATCTTCAGAGAGGTGGCGGGTTCCAACAACTAACAACTCCTTCATCGTCCTTACTTGATGAAAGATATGAAATTTCGTCAAGACAGGGAATGCCTTATGCACTCATATAGATATGCACCCTTATATTGATACACCCCACATTGATGCACTCTCATATTGATGTACGCACCTCATATTGAGCTCCAACTTTATATATATATGTATATGTATATTTTTGAGGGAAATATAAATTCCTTCAAGTTTGATCACACCCCAATATTGGGTGCATCTCTTATCACATCGTTCACTTCGCCACGTAACACATACACGTGCGCGCAAGATGAAAGTTGGACCGAAATATCCTTAAGCTGATATTCGTCCCAAACACGGGAATGTTGGATCGAAATGTCCTTAAACTAATATTCATCCCAAACATGGGAATGTTGGACCGAAATGTCCTTAAACTAATATTCGTCCCAAACATGGGAATTTCGTCCCAAACATAGGAATGTTGGACCAAAATGTCCCTAAACTAATATTGACCGTGAAGTCCTTAAATTAATATGTTTGGCCCTACGGCTGATCTCCATATTGATACCCGTATACATTCATGGGCATAAACAAGTTATACTTCATCCAGGTTTCCTATGGACCGCGATGTCCTTAAACTAATATGTTTTTCCCTACGGAATGTCTCCATATTGACTACCGTATACTATCCATGGGCTATTCATATATGATATGATGATCAGTTGAGCCCATATGCTCATTGTTCCTAAGTCGATCTTAGTCTCATATATGACTAATGATGCTTAGATCAAACCCAAATATCCCGTGAACTGGTGAACCTCATTTATATGAGATCTGCGTCCTAAGTTCAAAACCCCAAATCTAACATGCATATTTGGACTAATTCGCTCCCTACGGGTATGACAAAGATTAGTCTCCGTATACAATCCAAGGGCAAGCTCATATAAAACAAACGTAATAAGACACGAAGTGATCTACTGGAGCAGGTAAAAGTTGTTATCACAAGGCGATAACGTAATTAACTGCAGGGGCTTGCACATGCAGGGAAGAATACCCCACAATCAAAAAAACCCTCAAAGAGAGGGAATCTGATAAATTCTTCTATATCAGTCGCATCTATCCAAACCTCCGATATACGGTTCCATAAATCAACTTGGTATTTTCGGAGAGGTGGACAGATATGTTCCAAATAGTATCCGTCCCAATATTCAGGCTTGACGTCTCCGCGTCTCGGTGCAGTCTTCAGCGGTAAACAGAGGCTATGCATTCAAAGGTTTGCTCCTTTTATTAGTGGGGTCTATCACCCTGTTTGCTTGAGTCCATCCTAAATATCGTTGGTACAAGAAGGCAGTCTTTGGGTACATGTGTTGTAGAGTGGTGATCGCAACCTTCACATCTTCCAATTCTTGCAGAAGGTGGCGTGGCTGAATGCTATCGCCTATATGAGTCCCACTACAAGCCGGTAAGTAAGAATCCCCAAAGCGAAACGACGGTCGTCATACGGGGTACAACTGTTCGGGTTCACAAGACACAAAAATACACGAATCTCATGCTTTCGTGTGTGTACGTGTATGTGTCTGCGCATGTAGGCCTGTAAAAGCATACAGAAAATTTTAACATTTTCATAAATTTCGATATTTTCTTATGCTACGGCATGCAAAATATTAAAATTTTAAGGGAAAAAAATTTGGCTTTCTTAAAATATCACGAATTTTGTGTGCTATACATGCCAAATATTGAAAAATTGCAGAAATAGTAAATTTTAAGATGATGGAAATTTTCATGATTTCCGTGAACTATATCATGCAAATATTAAAAGATAAACAAAACAGGAAAAATTGAGATTTTGAAATTGTCACGATTTTATGCAGAATATCACAAAACTATAGAAACACTGAAATTTTTGTTTTTTAAACATTTGCAAATTTGATGCACTATGAAAAAGCAATATTGAGAAAACGAAGAAAACAAAAAATTTTGAGATTATGTAAAATTCTATGATTTTTGGGCGTAATAGCACACAAAATTTCAAGAAAGCAAAAATTATTGGTTTTTCTTGGAAATATAGCAATTTCGTATGTTTTAAGAAAAATAATAAAAACGGAAGAAATCATAAAAATTGTTATTCGTGAAAATTTCTTGATTTACGAGTGTTATATTCAAAATATAGAAAAAATGCTTTTAAGAAGAAAAATTTTGATGGGTGTCATGCTCCGCTTCCCAGTATACAGGGAAGTAGACGTGATAAGGACCGCGAAGTATTTACTCAGAAGCAAACACGTTAAGCGTAAATAAGCAATATAATAAATATACACAAGAAATGACAAGAGATATAATAAACAGCAACTTTTTATTTATATTCATTTTTTACATACAACTGAAAAGTAAATACAATGCTGGAAAGCGGTGCCTAAACAATGGCAAATGAACTAAAAGTAAGTAAGTATAAGTGAACTAAAACTCTGAATCCTCAGTAAAGTGCTCCAAATCGTCCTGGGTGGCTTGATCTCCTGAAGGTCGGATCCTTCTGACAACATTCCCAAGAAAGAAAAAATAGGGATGTCGTCAGCGAACTAGCGCTTGATAAGTCCCAAAAGATAGGATAAAAATAGACAAATAGAGTGAATAGAACTGATACAGAAAATGTTAGTTATGCTAATGTAGTTGTTTGTAGCTTGGTACAGAATATATTGGTATATATGAGAGGAGTCCAACTTACTCCGTGGACTAAGGCATATGGAGTACAAGACCCCTTCAAAACCCACGGGACAATGGCAATGGATATTCAGATTAGGTGTATTATAGTGACCGTCTCATTCCACTTCTAATACATTCCGTACTAATCTACCCCTTAAAAACCCTGTAAATGTATATTGTGTTGTTTTATAGATGTAAGACTTGCCGAGACCATGGTAAATTGTTCATGTAAACGGATAAGGATGTAAATGGATAGTCATGTAGTCAAGTCAAAATATATCCATGGTTTCGGTCAATTCAGTCATGTTGATTTTATTCTGGTATAGTTATGGTATTCATGTTCAAGTTCAAGCATAGATTGGATTCATGTTGTATTGGAGTTAAGATTGGATTGTGTTCATATTTAGATTATATTTGGATTAGACTGAGACTCAGATTGAGTCAGACACTTAAACAGAATTGGATCCTGAATTAGATTTAGGAGTTATCGGTAACTGCTGCACATGGACGGCAGGATTCGTGACTTTTTCCAAGCCAATTACCATGATAACCTCGTTTTAGCTTTCTACCTTAAATAGGAAAGCACCTACTTTCTCCGGCTCCTTGAGGCTCAAGAGAATTGGTCCCGCTTAAACCTATATTTACTAGGGTCTTTAATGTAAATTAATATAACTTGAGGGGTTTTATGAAAAATATTTTAGTATACTTTCAAATTAAAGCTCAAGTATTTATTTATTGTAATTAGGATTTTCATGGATGTAATTTTTTAAAAGTGAGGTATTCTAGTGAATAAATACCTAGCTTGAATAATACAAGGTATTTTAGTGTAAAGTTGACTTGTATGGATTCTTGATGGTATTTTCATGAAACTTGTAATTCTTTTGTTTAGAAAAAACATGGAATTTATTATATATTTAAAATAAATGGTTTGATAATATTTATATATAATTATTAAAAATAAAATTTATTTATTAAATAGAAAATCACGTTTTTATTAAAATTGCATTAAAAATTCCATCGAGATCATATATTCCGTGAGGAGGTCTGCATCTCGCCCTACTAGTCCGATGGATGTGTGATAGCCCGCACCAACCGAATTGGATTCCCAAAAGTAGGTTGTTAAAGGCACAATCGCAGGGAATTTAAATAATACAATTTAAAGAATATAGTTTTTAATAGTTTATGGTATTTTAATGTAAAAGTCGTATTTGTCCCAAAATATATATTGTTAAAAGCTAACCGTGCTATGTCATGATGCATGTTGTGAGAGGTAGGTCATTATCTCGTGGGATTTTCTAAAGGTATACAAAAAAATGATAAAAGATCATATGTAATTTTATGGTATTTAAACGTTGGTATTTAAACGTAAAAGTGTAATAAAAGTTGTTTTATATGGAGTTTTGAAATGAAACTTGTTTATAATTATTGTCTAATATTTAAAAAACAAAGTACAATAATTTAGATAATTAGTTCTTAAGAAAAGTTGTTATTTTAAAAAGTTTTAGAAATGAATGTCGGTATAACTCCACTTACCGACATCATTGAAAAGAAGAAGTTTTGAGATGTGACAAGAAGAAAAGAGAGGGAACTTACTAGCTTAGAGAATAGAGAGGAGGTTAAGGGAACATTTGATGGCTTCGTGGAGTCGCGGGGTCGCCGGAATCATCTCGAATCATCGCAGGAAATTGTCCTAGTGCTAACTCCCCTTGTACACTTTTTTGACTTGGAAAATTTGAGAATTTTAACAAAAGATTTCAGAATGAAGAAGGCTAGGGTGTGGGGTTGTATTTATAGGGTAGAATTAAGGTTTTGAGAATTGAAAGGAGAATTAAAAATCCATTTAAAATTGGATTAATGGTGATTTTAATCTCTCTGATAACTTACAGGGAAATTAAACTGCATGGGAGTAGTGGCGGTAGGCCAAAGGACTGGAGTTCAGAACATGGGAGCATTACCAACGGGAGGGCCGGCGCCACCGGCCCTATAGGCCATCTTGCTGGCCACATATATGGGTTAGGGTCTTGGATTCTTGCGACGTGTCTAGGTCGGTTCATATATCATTCAGCATATGTTTGATTTTCTGTGACTTTTAATTTTTATGTGTATTACACGTGTAAACTTTTGGGCTTCTAAAAAGTTTAAAATAAAAATCAGTAAAAATATATGTGGCTGATGGGATTCGAACACATGGGCTATGTCATAGTAGTGCAAGGCTTTACCAATGAGCTACAAGTGCTTCTTGTTGTTCTTAAACAAATTAAATTTATAACTTGTGCTCAGACTTACAACTCTATTCTGTATATTAATTTTAAAATTTTTGTACAATGAAATTGGAGTCATTACATTCTACCCTCCTTACAAAAATTTCTTCCTCAAAATTTACAATTATTTGAGGATTAATTTACAAACAAGTAAGGGTATCTTGCACGCATGTCGTCCTCGCGTTCTTACGTTGATTCTCCTGGTGAATCTTTTCTCCACATCACTCAGACCAAGTTTACTTCTTTGTTCCTAATTGACTTTACTTTTCTGTACAGGATCTCAACGGGTTGTTGCTCACAAGATAGATCTGTCTGTACAGTGAGCTCGGAGTGATGAAGAATGTGGCTGGGGATGCTCACATATCTTCGAAGCTGGGATATATGGAATACATTGTGCACTCCTTCCAATGAGGATGGAAGTGTCAAACGATATGCCACTTCTCCGGCTCGTTCGAGAATATCGAACGGTCCACTGTATCTCAGACTGAGTTTACCCCTCTTGCCAAAGAGAATTACTCCACGGTTCGGAGAGATATTTAAGAACACATGATCTCCCGGCTGGAACTCCAGATGTCGCCACTTTACATTAGCTAAAGATTCTGTCGGTATTGGGCTATGCCCATTCTTTCCCTGATCGTGCGAACTACGTCCGCAGTCACCACGATCATCTCTGGTCCAAGGAGTTCCTTATCTTCAATGTCATCCCAACTTAATGGTGAACGACACTTACTTCCATAAAGAGCTGCAAAGGGTGCCATTCCAATACTCTCCCGGTAGCTGTTGTTATATGAAAACTCTACAAGGTGTAGGTGATCTTCCCATGATATTTCGAAGTCTAACATATACGCTCGTAGCATATCTTAAAGGACCTAAATCGTTCGCTCAGACTGACGATCTATTTGTAGATGATAAGGTGTGCTGAAGTTCAAACTCGTTCCCAGACTAGCTTGCAGACTCTGCCAAAACTGCGATCAGAATCTAGTGTCACGATCGGAGACAATGCAAAACGGTACTCCATGTAATCTCACGATCTCCTGCATGAGTTCATGGGTATCAGAAATAGCACACTATATGTCATGCCCCGCTTCCCAGAGTACGCTAAGATAGGCACGTGACAGAGCCAACCATGCTACCTGTGGATAAGAAATATTTTTCCACAGTCACATTACGGCTGTAGAGATATCAAGAACAATAATAAACTATCTAACACATGTCCATAAGCCAAAATAAACGAGTCAAGAATAAAATAATGCGGAAGCAAAAGATCCAATACAAGAATAAACTGGAATGTATGTCCCATAATGCGGGCTCACATCAGGAATGAAAATGCATAAAACCAAATACTAACAGGTCCTCACTGCTCGGCCTGCTGACTGAAATACTCCTGCTCGGCCTGCAGCAAAGGTAAGGAATCTGGGCCATGCACAACCCAGACGTCAGTGTGTCATAATATCAAGCAATAATATAAACAGGGGTAGCAAGACATGCAGGTATGAGTACGATCAGTAAAACGTGTATAACGGTAATATAAATAAGGACAGTGAGGGTAATGTGCAGTGAGTGATCTAGACTGGTCTATTAGGTTAACTACTCTCAAGTCGTTGAAATCAATTTGATGAATCATCGATGTAACTCAATAGTATCCTGTGCATGCCCGGGACCACGGTCAAGATTCTCGGGCTGAATCCGAGACGTGCCGCAAGACAGTAAAAAGTAGTAGGTAACGATGAATGATGTCAGCAGCATCATCCCGGGGCTGGCCTAGCCCGTAAGACTGATCAGTAAAGGTATCAAACTGTCGAGTTACAAGTCAGATTTCATCATTGATTTCCCCATACCCCCAGGTTATATGTTCAAGTCAGGTATTGATAAATCTGGAGCTAATGCTAACAAAGGATCAAGCAGGTACAGGTTTGTCTGAATAGACAACAGGAAATGTCTGTAGGGACAACAGGTCAAGATTGTTGGCATTAGTAACAAGATCAGGTAACTGGTCAAGCTGTCGTACATCAGGTCATGTCGGGTAGTGTATATAGATCCAATCAAGTCAAGAAGTGCACGGTATCAAGTCGTGTCAAGTAGTAGTGTATCAAGTCATGTCAGGGGATGCACAAAAACAAGTATGGGGTACCAATGTAACAATAAAATGGAATAGTGTGATGTGGTATGCAAATAGGTAAAATTCAAACATATGGATGCACAGTTATCGATTAGGGTTACGTTTATAGTTCCAATACTAAATAGGATGCAATTTATTAAACATGGGGTGGCAATATTACAGTGTTATATATTCAAGTGATCTATGGATGCAATTATATATATTCTAAATGAAATGGATGCAAAGGGGTATCAGAAAAGTTACAAACTATAAAATGGTACTATGGGATGTACAAATAAGCACTATGTGATATAAATATTGGTATGGATGCAGTTTAATGCAATCTAATATGCAACAAGATATGTTTTCCATGACCTAGATCTAAAATGGTATAAACGGATGCAAAAGGAACACCGAAGTGTTATAAAAATGAAACATGGGGTACTAAATTTGAACTACAGGTATAGTATTTAATTAAATAAATATGTAATGAGTTATATAGCATGTAGCAAGATTAACTTGCCTAGACGGATCAAGGAACGGGTGTGTACGGAACGTCTCACGTCGGCGAAATGTCACGACGCGCGCACGGTACACAGAACGGATCCAAACAACGCATAAAGGTGATCACACAAGTCAGGCACGTTCGCTGGCTCGTCGGGATCGTCAACGTCATGTCCGGTTTCCGGCGAACTACAAAAGGCAGAGAACATTTTAAGGGAAAACGAAAAGAAGAAAGAAGGAAAGGAAAGGAAAGAAAAAAATAAGGAAAAGGGAAAGAAGAGAGCTCACTGCGGTGCACTGGAGTCGGGAAACAGGGATGAGATCGACGGCGGCGATCAACTCCGGCGGTGTAAGGTGTGCAGGGGGGTGCTCAGGTTTAGGTTCCTTGGTTTTGGGGTGCAGGATTCTTGGTCGCTGGGGTCGTGCTAGCAGAGGAGGAGAGGAAGGGAGAGGGAGAAGAGGGTTGTTGAGACAACGACGAGGTCGTCGGAGCTCCGGCGACGAGGGTGCAGCGAGGGTGCAGAGGTTTGGTTTGGGTGCAGGGAAAGAGCTCGGGGTAGGTTAGGATGGTGGTGGTGGTGTTGGGTATTGAAATGGAGGTGAGTAGACGGAGGGAAACACGACGACGAGGTCGTCGTTAATGGGAGGCGACGAGATCGGTGAGGCAAGGTGGTGAGGCGATGGGTCGGGTTCTTGGGAAAGGAGGTGGTCGAGGAAGGAGAGGGTGGCTGTGAGGGTTGAGGTGATGGTGGAGGTCGAGAAGAGGGTCGGCGACGGATGAGCGAGAGGCTAAGGTTTCGGTGGTCTCGTGGGTTTTGAAAAGAAAAAGAGAGGGAAAGGAAGAAGAAGGATACATATTATAGGGAGAGAGAGAGAAGAGAGAGAGAGGAGTGAACAGTAAGGAGAGAGAATTTTGTTTGTTTGTGGGAGAGAGAGAAAGAGATAAAGAAAAAGAAAGAGGGAGAGAGAGGTGTGGGGGCCACGGCCAGAGGAGGAGAGGCTGGGTTTGGTTAAGAAACGATTTTAAAAATTTAAAAATATTTTTTTTGTTAGTTAAGTAAAATTTAATCTGTTGATTTAAAATATAGTGATATATTAATTAATTAATTTGAATTTTGGCGGGATAAAAAATATTCCAAAACACGTCCGGGTCGGGTCTAAAATTTCAGATTTAAAATATGAAAAATATATGCCATTTTCAAAATTTAAAACGAATGCTCAGGTAACGAAAATGCATACCCCCCCAAAACGGATGCATGTATGTGCGCTTAGCCATCCAAACACGTCCGTTTCACTGAACGGGATGAGAACAAGATGCGCAGATGTTACCACGGGGTTTGGGGTATCATGAAGGTTATGAAATGCAATTTTAAATTATTTTACATGACCTAAAATGTTATATGGTAAAATATGCAATACCAGATAAAATGCCAGTATGCGGTATACATGAGATGCACGTGTCTATGTAACAAGTCAGGGTAATTTATAAATATGAATCAACAGGTTCAAGCAAGCGGGTAGGGTCGAATGCAATGTAAAATGTAAAATACCATTCCCACCCAAAACACGATAAATCAATAAAATACCACAGATAAGTAAATACGGGAACTGGAATTGGTATAAATGAACTAAGTTGTTACATTATACCCAACTACAAAAAGAATTTCGTCCTCGAAATTACAAGAACAAGAAAGGATAAACAATCAAGAAACTACAAGAATAGATGTAGAAACTTCTGTCGGATTTCATCTTCTCGTTCCCAAGTTGATTCTCCATGTGAGTGATTTCCCCAAGAAACAAGTACGAGAGGGATAACCTTGTTCTTAAGAACCTTTTCTCTTCGATCCATAATCGACATCGGTCGCTCCTCAAAAGTCAAATCTTCTCGTACAGTCAACTCCAAATGATCCAGCACGTGTGTTTCATCTCGAAGATACTTACGGAGTTGAGATACATGAAACACGTCATGAACATTCGCCAAGGATTGCGGTAAAGCCAATCGATACGCCACTTCTCCAACACGCTCCAAAATCTCAAAAGGTCCAACGAATCGAGGACTAAGCTTTCCTCGACTTCCGAAATGAATCACCCCCTCTAGTCGGTGATATCTTCAAGAATACTAAATCACCAACGGCGAACTCTAGAGGTCTTCTTTATGTATCTGCCCAACTCTTTTGTCGGTCTTGTGCTGCTTTCATATGATTCCGGATAGTGTTAACCTTCTCAACTGTTTGCACAATCAAATCCGGTCCCAACAATCTTCGTTCTCCAACATCGTCCCAACAAATAGGTAAACGACACTTGCGACCATATAAAGCTTCGAATGGAGCCATCTGAATAGTCGCCTGGAAATTGTTATTGTAAGAAAACTCCACCAAGTGTAGATGATCCTCCCATGAACCCATGAAGTCTAACATGCAAGCTCTCAACATGTCTTCAAGAGTTTGGATCGTTCTCTCCGACTGGCTATCTGTCTGAGGATGATAAGCTGTGCTAAACTTCAATCGAGTCCCCAAACTTTCCTGTAAGCTCCTCCAGAAGTGTGATAAGAACGAGTGTCACGGTCGGACACGATGCTCACCGGTACTCCATGCAATCTTACAATCTCCTGCATGTACCGTTCTGCCAAAACTTCTGTTGATTGACTAACTCGAAATGGTATGAAATGTGCTGCCTTGGCCAATCGATCTACAATCATCCAAACGACATTGTTGCCCTTTGGACTCCGCGGTAAAGCTGTCACGAAGTCCATGGTTATATGTTCCTACTTCCATTGAGGAATCGGAAGTGGTTGCAATAAACCAGCAACCCTTTGATGTTCAGCCTTAACTTGCTGACACACCAAGCACTCTGCTACAAGGCGGGCAATCTCCCGTTTCATGCCTTCCTACCAGAAATGCTGTCGTAGATCACGGTACATTTTCGTGCCTCCTGGATGTACGGAATATGCTGAACTGTGCGCCTCCTTCATAACTTCTTCACGGATATCTCCCTTTGGCACACACAAACGACTACCATATCATAATGAACCATCTTCATGAATCAATAAGTCCGTTCAAAGTCCAGCTTCAACCTGTTCTCGAAACTTTTGCAATCTAGGGTCCTGTAACTGCGCTGCTATAATATTCTCGATCAACGACGTCTGTATTTGCAGCTGCATCAACTGTCCCGAAGAATGCGGTAGCACAATCTCCAAATCAAATCTTCGAAAGTCTTCAATAAGTTCTTTCTGTGCAGTCAACATCTGAATTGCTGGCAACCGACTAAGCGCATCCGGCACAACATTAACTTTTCCGGATGGTACTTAAGATCAAGATCGTATTCAGCCATCAACTCCAACCATCTACGCTGCCTCATAATAAGCTCCTTCTGTGTGAACACGTACTTTAGGCTTTTGTGATCGGTGAATACTTCGACCCTTTCGCCCAATAAATAGTGTCTTCAAATGTTCAAAGCGAAAATCACAACTGCTAGCTCCAAGTCATGAGTTGGGTAATTCTTCTCATGGGTCTTCAACTATCTCGATGCGTAAGCTACAATCTTCCCATGCTGCATCAAAACATATCTCAATCCTTTCCCAGATGCGTCGCTGTGAATCACCAATTCTTCGGAACCATCTGGTACGGTCAAAATAGGAGCGGTTATCAACCTCTACTTCAACGTCTCAAAAGCTGACGCACACTTATTCATCCACACAAATGGTAGCTCCTTGCGCTTAAGCTTGGTCAAGGGCTCATCCAAACGAGCAAATTCTCCATGAACCGTCTGTAATACCCGGCAAGTCCAAGAAAGCTTCTTATCTCAGCAACGTTCTTCGGAATCGGCCAATCTCGAACTGCTGCAATCTTCTCGGGATCAACGGCGATTCCATCTCCGGACACGACATGCCCTAAAACTTCACTTCTTCAAGCCAAAACTCGTACATCCTCCTTGTGCCATCTTTCTTCTTGACTAGAAGAACCGGAGCTTCGCAAGGTCAATCGCTGCTGCGAAACCAACCCCTTCTAAAGTAATTGACTTCTTCCAACTCCACTGGTGCCATTAGATAGTACGCCTTAGAAATTGGCGCTGCACCAGAAATAAGATCGATCACGAACTCCACATCTCATTTTGGCGGTAAACCCGAGATGTCCTCGAACACGTCCATGAAATCTCGAACAACAGCTGGCGTTTCTTCCTTATCCACTTCCATAGACGAAAGAACATTATTTGTCAGCCTAGCCCTAAACTCGAATGGCCCGACAGAACTGCTTCCTCCAGTAACAATAAACTCTGGATGTCCGGGAATCTGGAAAATTACTTTCTTTGCCCTACAATCAATGTGAGCGTGTAAAATGCCGAGAAAATCCATTCCCAAGACAACTTCATAGCTGCTGGTAACAATCACCAAGAAATTTTGCAAATAGCTCCCGTCCGCAAACAACATAACAATCCTTACACCCTCTATTAGTTATGATTTTCCCGTTCCCAGTGTGTATGTCCCAATAACTAGACAGGGTAGTGCAAGTAATCGAGTGTGTAGTATTAAACTTGGATGACATAAATCAATGAGATGCACTAGAATTGAATAACGCTAATGCGGGAAAACCATGAACAAGTAGGATACCTGAAACAACTTCTCCTGAAGCCTTAGCTTTCTCAGCCGTCAGGGTAAATGCTCGAGCTTGATTGGCTCCCTGAGTTAATTGCTCCTGCTCCTGAAACTGCTTCTGCGGTAGCTCCCGAGTATCTTCCATCAATCTTAGCTTTGACGGACAAGTATCAATGGTATGATCAGTTGATCCACAAATAAGACAAAGTCTAAGCTCCTTCGACAATCTCTCCAGAAATGACCCGGTCGTTGGCAGTAATCGCACAACACCCTTTCTTTTTGCTTGGGCAAAACTGGCCTCCGAACATTCTTTTTCTTATGAAGCTTCGACGGACAAGCATTGGTAGTGTGATCCGCCGATCCACAATTTAAACAGAGTCCACGCTTCCTTCGACATTCCCTTTGCACATGTCCAGGTAAACGGCAAAAGTCACAAATCACGCTCCTTTTCTAAGCAGCAACGACTGTTTTCTTCATTGGTGCTACGCCACGTCGGTTCACCGGAATACCTCTACGTACGGGCGTTTGGTTTGGCGCGAACGCCGGCTTCAGCTTGGTCTGCTGCTTGTGGTCCTCTAGTAAGTCATAAATTACTCTAAGCATAGTGGCGTCATCCATATGCCTCTGGTACGATTGTAGATTCCTGGCTTCCATGATCCCACAACTAAGACACCAAGAGGATTAGTATGCTAAACAAGATTCAAAACTTGCGATGAATGATGATCATGAATCAAGGATATGAATCAAAACTAGAACACCAAGTTACTTAAATAGAGTACCGCATTGTAACCATGCTGTAGTTCATAGTTACAATCACATAACTCCACTCAAGTCGCCCAAATTCTAGAGATAAACAATAGGGAACCAAAAGTTTCAAGTCGAGATGCAAAGAAGTTTGCATATCGTCAAGGTAAGGATCAGGAGGGAGTTAAGATTCAAGAATGGCAAGATGGTAAAATGGAAGGACATGCTCCTAATCTCGAGTATTCCGATTCATGTATTGGGTCCAATACCCAACTACAAAAGAATCAAACCCGATTAACCTAGATCCTATGGCTCTGATACCAAACAAACCCTGTCACGCCCCGCTTCCCAGAGTACGCTAAAATAGGCACGTGACAGAGCCAACCATGCTACCTGTGGATAAGAAATATCTTTCCACAGTCACATTACGGCTGTAGAGATATCAAGAACAATAATAAACTATCTAACACATGTCCATAAGCCAAAATAAACGAGTCAAGAATAAAATAATGCGGAAGCAAAAGATCCAATACAAGAATAAACTGGAATGTACGTCCCATAATGCGGGCTCACATCAGGAATGAAAATGCATAAAACCAAATACTAACAGGTCCTCACTGCTCGGCTTGCTGACTGAAATACTCCTGCTCGGCCTGCAGCAAAGGTAAGGAATCTGGGCCATGCAAAACACAAACGTCAGTGCGTCATAATATCAAGAAATAATATAAACAGGGGTAGCAAAACATGCAGGTATGAGTACGAACAGTAAAACGTGTATAACGGTAATATAAATGAGGACAGTGAGTAATCTAGACTGGTCTATTGGGTTAACTATTCTCAAGTCTTTGAAATCAATTTGATGAATCATCGATATAACTCAATAGTATCCCGTGCATGCCCGGGACCACGGTCAAGATTCTCGGGCTGAATCCGAGACGTGCCGCAAGGCAGTAAAAGGTAGTAGATAACGATGAATGATGTCAGCAGCATCATCCCGGGGCTGGCCTAGCCCGTAAGACTGATCAATAAAGGTATCGAACTGTCGAGTTACAAGTCAGGTTTCATCATTGATTTCCCCATACCCCCAGGTTATGTGTTCAAGTCAGGTATTGATAAATCTGGAGCTAATGCCAACAAAGGATCAAGCAGGTACAGGTTTGTCTGAATAGACAACAGGAAATGTCTGTAGGGACAACAGGTCAAGATTGTTGGCATTAGTAACAAGATCAGATAACTGGTCAAGCTGTCGTACATCAGGTCATGTCAGGTAGTGTATATAGATCCAATCAAGTCAAGAAGTGCATGGTATCAAGTCGTGTCAAGTAGTAGTGTATCAAGTCATGTCAGGGGATGCACAAAAACAAGTATGGGGTGACAATGTAACAATAAAATGGAATAGTGTGATGTGGTATGCAAATAGGTAAAATTCAAACATATGGATGCACAGTTATCGATTAGGGTTACGTTTATAGTTCCAATACTAAATAGGATGCAATTTATTAAACATGGGGTGGCAATATTACAGTGTTATATATTCAAGTGATCTATGGATGCAATTATATATATTCTAAATGAAATGGATGCAAAGGGGTATCAGAAAAGTTACAAACTATAAAATGGTACTATGGGATGTACAAATAAGCACTATGTGGTATAAATATTGGTATGGATGCAGTTTAATGCAATCTAATATGCAACAAGATATGTTTTCCATGACCTAGATCTAAAATGGTATAAACGGATGCAAAAGGAACACCGAAGTGTTATAAAAATGAAACATGGGGTACTAAATTTGAACTACAGGTATAGTATTTAATTAAATAAATATGTAATGAGTTATATAGCATGTAGCAAGATTAACTTGCCTAGACGGATCAAGGAACGGGTGTGTACGGAACGTCTCACGTCGGCGAAATGTCGCGACGCGCGCACCGTACACGGAACGGATCCAAACAATGCACAAAGGTAATCACACAAGTCAGGTACGTTCGCTGGCTCGTCGGGATCGTCGACGTCACGTCCGGCTTCCGGCGAACTACAAAAGGCAGAGAACATTTTAAGGGAAAACGAACAGAAGAAAGAAGGAAAGGAAAGGAAAGAAAGGAAGATGGAAAAGGGAAAGAAGAGAGCTCACTGCGGTGCACTGGAGTCGGGAAATGGGGACGAGATCGACGGCGGCGATCAACTCCGGCGGTGTAAGGTGTGCAGGGGGTGCTCGGGTTTGGGTTCCTTAGTGTTGGGGTGCAGGATTCTTGGTGGCTGGGGTCGTGCTAGCAGAGGAGGAGAGGAAGGGAGAGGGAGAAGAGGGTTTGGAGACAACGATGAGGTCGTCGGAGATCCGGCGGCGAAGGTGTAGCGAGGGTGCAGAGGTTTGGTTTGGGTGCAGGGAAAGAGCTCGGGGTAGGCTAGGATGGTCGTGGTAATGTTGGGATTTGAAATGGAGGTGAGTAGACGGAGGGGAACACGACGACGAGGTCGTCGGTGATGGGAGGCGACGAGGTCGGTGAGGCAAGGTGGTGAGGCGATGGGTCGGGTTCTTGGATAAGGAGGTGGTCGAGGAAGGAGAGGGTGGCTGTGAGGGTTGAGGTGATGGTGGAAGTCGAGAAGAGGGTCGGCGACGGATGAGCGAGAGGCTAGGGCTTTGGTGGTCTCGTGGGTTTTGAAAGAAAAAGAGAGAGGAAGGAAGAAGAAGGATATATAATATAGGGGGAGAGAGAGAAGATCGAGAGGAGAGGGAGAGGAGATCGAGAGGAGAGAGAGAGGAGTGAACAGTACGGAGAGAGAATTTTGTTTGTTTGTTGGAGAGAGAGAAAGAGATAAAGAAAAAGAAAGAGGGAGAGAGAGGTGTGGGGGCCACGGCCAGAGGAGGAGAGGCTAGGTTTGGTTAAGAAAAAGATTTTAAAAATTTAAAAAGATTTTTTTTCGTTAGTTAAGTAAAATTTAATCTATTGATTTAAAATATAGTGATATATTAATTAATTAATTTGAATTTTGGCGGGATACAAAATATTCCAAAACGCGTCCGGGTCGGGTCTAAAATTTCAGATTTAAAATATGAAAAATATATGCGATTTTCAATATTTAAAACGAATGCTCAGGTAACGAAAATGCTTACCCACAAGAATGGATGCACGTACGTGCGCGTAGCCATCCAAACACGTCCGTTTCACTGAACGGGACGAGAACAAGATGCGCGGATGTTACCACGGGGTTAGGGTTATCATGCAAGCTATGAAATGCAATTTTAAATTATTTTACATGACCTAAAATGTTATATGGTAAAAGATGCAATGCCAGGTAAAATGCCAGTATGTGGTATACATGAGATGCACGTGTCTATGTGACAAGTCTGGGTAATTTATAAATATGAATCAACAGGTTTAAGCAAGCGGGTAGGGTCGAATGCAATGTAAAATGTAAAATACCATTCGCACCCAAAACAGGATAAATCAATAAAATACCACAGATAAGTAAATACGGGAACTGGAATTGGTATAAATGAACTAGGTTGTTACACTATAAAGAGTTAAATCTTACTTAGATTCAGACTTACTTCCATGTACTTCTTTGCTAGTGTCTCGGTAAATTAGCCAACTCGAAATGGGGTGAAGTGAGCCGACTTTGTGAGTCGGTCCACAATAACTCATACCGTATCGTTACCTTTCGTGCTACAAGAAAGTGCAGTCATGAAGTCCATGGTGATGTGTTGCCATTTCCATTCTGGGATAGGTAACGATTGAAATAAACCAGCAGTCTTATGATGTTCAGCTTTTACTTGCTGACACACTAAGCATTTGGCTATGCTTCTGCCTACTTCACTCTTTATTCCATGCCACCAGTAATGTTGACGTTGATCTTTGTACATCTTTGTACCACTAGGGTATACTGAGTACGGAGAGCTGTGAGCTTCTTTCTTTAACTCTTCCCGAGCAGGACCTTGTGGTACACACAATCTGCTTCCGTATCTCAAAGATCATTCTTCATGGATGAGGAAGTCTGTTCTAAATCCACTTTCTACTTGTTCTCTGATCTTTTGCAACTTGGCATCACATGCTTGAGCTGCTTTGATCTGATTGACAATAGTAGACTGACCTTGTAAGTTTATCAACCTTGAAGTATTACCTGGCATAACCACTTCTATCTCCATCTTGTGCAATTCTTATTGAAGGTTCCACTGTGCGGTGAGATTCATAGATAATGGCTAGCGACTAAGTACATCAAGAACTACATTCACCTTCCTTGGATGATATTGTAGGTTGATGTCAAAGTCCGCCATAAGTTCTAGCCATCTTCTCTGCCGTATAGTCAACTCTTTCTGAGTAAACTGTGGTCTGTGTATATATCTACTCGTTCTCCAAGTAGATAATGACACCAAATCTTTAGTGCAAATATAACCGCCGCCAACTCCTAGTCATGTGTTGGATAATTGCACTTATGAATCTTCAGCTGTCTTGATGAATAAGCTACAACTTTTCCCTGCTGGTGTAGAACACATCCTAATCTCTTACCGGATAAATCACAATGCACAACGAAACCTCCAGATTGTTCCGGTATTACAGGGATAGGAGCTGATGTCAATCTTGACTTAAGTTCTACAAAAGCTTGTTCACATGTTTCTGACCACACGAATGCTTCATCTTTACGTGTAGGCTTGGTCAGGGGTGTTGCAATCTTCGAAAAGACTTCTATGAATCTTCGGTAGTATCCTACTAAACCCAAGAAACTTCGAATGTCCTTCACTGTCTTTGGTGTCAGCCATTCGCTTACTGCTGATACTTTAGCTGGATCCATAGAGATTCTTTCGCCTGAAACGATATGTCCGAGAAATCCGACTTGATCTAGCCAAAATTTGCACTTGATGTACTTAGCATAGAGTTGATGTTGTCATAAAGTCTTCAGGACAATCCTCAAATGTTTAGCGTGCTCTTTCCGATTCTTTGAATACACCAGGACATCATCGATAAATATGACAACGAACCTGTCTAGGTACTCTCGGAAAACCTGATTCATCAGATTCATAAATATGGCTGGTGCATTGGTCACTCCAAATGGCATCACGAGAAACTCATAATGACCATAGCGAGTCCTGAATGCCGTCTTTGGAATATCAGTCTCTTTGACCTTCACTTGATGATAACCCGAACGAAAATCTAGTTTTGAGAAAATGCAAGACCTACTTAAATGATCGAATAGATCGTCGATGCACGGTAGTGGATAATTGTTCTTTATCGTGACTTCGTTCAGAGCTCGGTAGTCTATGCACATTCTGTATAAACCTTCCTTCTTCTTCACAAGCAGAACTGGAGATCCCTAACTTGAGGTACTAGGACGAATCCATCCATTCTTCAAAAGTTCATCCAATTGAGTATGGATCTCTTTCAATCCTTCAGGACATAAGAGATATGGTGCTTTGATCAACGGTTGTGCACCAGGTACTAAGTCAATACCGAATTCAAGAGCTCGATCGAGAAGCAAACCTGAGATGTCTTCAGGAAATACGTCTTCGAACTCTCGAACTACTTCTGGCTTGTCTTCTTCAGCTTGTAGTGTAGCAACTACCGCCTTCTTCGGTTTAGCTTTATAGGTGCTAGGCTCTAGTGTACGGTCTCCACTCTTGAAATAAAATACCGTATGATTTGGAATCTCGAACACTACCCTCCTTTGATGATAGTCGATGGTAGCGTAGAAAGTTCCTAGCCAATCCATACCGAAGACTACGTCGAAATTCGGTATGTTCAGCATCTTGAAGTCAGCATAAAATTCTCTACTGCAGACGACCACTCGACACAGGTCGTATCCCATTGTTTCCTTTAGAATGCCATTCCCCGAACTGACATTCCAGCTGGATACAAGTGGTTTGACTGGAATCACATGAGTTCGGACGAACCGTTGCGACATAAAACAATACGATACTCCAGTATCGAAGAGTGCTAGTGCAGGAAGTGAGACTACTAAGATTATACCTAAGTCGTGTAGAATATGTTTAGGTATAGGAAAAGATATATGGATATAAATAAGTATTGAACAGGTTTGAAAGATGGAAAGTTACCGATGATGACTTGGCCGGTGGCTTCATCTTCTTCCATAGTCATTGTGAAAGCCTGTCGTCTAGATACACTCCTCCTTGCTGGGGGAGCATTGATTTGTTTGTTCCTCTGTCCTTGAGGTAGGTTCCTTTGTGCATGATAGAACTGACAATGAGGAGGTGCAGTAGGTCCATATGAAGGTGGAGCTGGGAGAGTAAGTCGATGAGCAGGTGCCTGGATAGCTGGCCGCTGCGGATAAGTGATCGGTAGTCTGGGTGCAAGATTTGGATTGAGTCTATGAGGAGAAGATCCAATATCATGTGTGGATGAGCCACAAACTAAGCATAGGCGATTAGCATACTTGCAATCCTTCGCCAGGTATCCATTTCTTTTGCAATAGAAGCAGAAATCTGGACTGGGCCGGTTAAAAGGTACTCCCGGTCTCGTGGGTACAAACGGTGGCCTGGAAGAGGCTCCTCCTTCTATCTGAGTAGCAGGGCACTTCACACCAGCAGATTGAGGTCTGCCCTTCTTCTTCACTACTGCCTCATATCGACGGGCAGCCTTCAGAACTAGGTCATGAGTTGGAAAATCCCCTATAGCTAGAGCAGCTTAGATCTCTTGGTCCAACCCTTGCTAAAATCGTCTAGCCCTGATCTCAGTAGTCAGTATAAGATATGCCGCGAACCTGTTACGGTCTTGTGTTAGCTATGTAGTATAAGATATAAGAAAATTTTAATATTTAAGACATCTTTTACCTGCTCAGTATAGTGAATTCAGCGTCATACTCATCCACATATTTTCTCCACATAGAGATTTGTTGCAGGTGAATGAATTGCTGCTCCATGTCAAAATGGGCAGTCTCAGGAAAATATTTCGTATCGAACATGTCACGAAAAGTCTTCCATTCGATTGGCTGGGTAAGTCGTCTTTCTTCAGCCTTCCACGATACTCTGGCGTTGTCAGTTAGTTGCAGCTTCGCAACTCTTACCCAAGCAATATCTGACACTTATGCTGCTGCCAGATCGTCTTCAATCAACTGATCCTATTCCTTTGCCTCCAAAGGGCTCTCTTTCCTAGAGAATTGTTTAGGGTGCAGTGCCCGGAATTGTTTCACACCGGATGCCTCAGCTTTTGGGCGGTTCAATAGGATAGCGGTATGCTGCTGTTGTCCCTCCAAGAGGCTCTTGATTGCCTCAAGTAATACCATCTTCTCGTTGATAGAAGCAGCTACGGTAGGTGTAAGTGGAAGAAATGGTGGTGGTGGGGTATTGCCATTGACATTCGTGCTGGTATTGTTGGGAGAATCCATAACCTGGAAAGAAAAATAGGGTTAGGATAGATTCAAGGAATATGAAATGTAAAGAATGTTTAGTTGCTGATTCTTATAATTCTTATGATATATATTGCTTATTTTTTCATGCAGAACTGACCTGCATGGTAGGGCTCCATGCAGAACTGACCTGCATAGGCCGCCAAAAAAACCCGTCACCCCCCGCTTCCTAGTGTACGGGGAAGTAGACGTGGCGAGGCTCGCGACGTATTTACTCAGAATTAAACACGTTAAACGTAAATAAGATATAATAACTATGCACAAGAAATGATATAAATAAACATCAACTTTTTATTTATATTCATTCTTTGCATACAACTGAAAAGTAAATACAATGCTGGAAAGCGATGCCTAAACAATGGCAAGTGAACTGAAAGTAAAGTAAGTATAAGTGAACTAAAACTCCAAATCCTCAGTAAAGTGCTCCAAATCGTCCTGGCTGGGCTCGATCTCCTGAGAGTTGAGTCCTCCTGACAACATTCCAAAGAAAGAAGAAATAAGAATGTCGTCAGCGAACTAGCACTCGGTAAGTCCCAAGAGATAGGATAGAAATAGACAAATAAAATGAATAGAAATGATAAAGAAAATGTTAGTTATGCTAACGTAGTTGTTTATAGTTTGGTACAGAATATATCAGCGTATATGAGAGGAGTTCAATTTGCTCCATGGACTAAGGTATATGGAGTACAAGGCCCTGTTAAAACCCACGGGACAACGACAACGGATATTCAGGTTAGGTGTATTATAGTGACCGTCTCATTCCACTTCTAATACATTCCGTACCAATATACCCCTTAAAACCCCCGTAAATGTATATTGTGTTGTTTTATAGATGTAAGACTTGCCGAGACCATGGACTAAATTATTCATGTAAACGGATAAGGATGTAAACGGATAGTCATGTAGTCAAGTCAAGATATATCCATGGTTCGGTCAATTCAAGTCATGTTGATTTTATTCTGGTATAGCTCTGGTATTCATGTTCAAATTCAAGTATAGATTGGATTCATGTTGTATTGGAGTTAAGATTGGATTGTGTTCATTTTTAAATTATATTCGGATTAGACTGAGACTCAAATTAAGTCAGACACTTAGACAGAATTGGATCCTGAATTAGGTTTAGGAGTTATCGGTAACTGCTACATATGGACGGTAGGATTTGTGACTTTTTCCAAACCAATTACTATTGATAACCCCGATTTAGTTTTCTACCTTAAATAAGCAAGCACCCATTTTCTCCGACTTCCTGAGGCTCATGAGAATTGGACCCGCTTAAATCTATATTAACTAGGGTCCTTAATGTAAATTAATATAACTTGAGGAGGTTTTATGAAAAATATTTTTAGTATACTTTCAAATTAAAGCTCAAGTATTTATTTATCGTATTTAGGATTTTCATGGATGTAACTTTTAAAAGTGAGGTATTCTTGTGAAAAAATACCTAACTTGAATAAACAGGGTATTTTAGTGTAAAGTTGAATTTTATGGATTCTTAATGGTATTTTCATGAAACTTGTAATTCTTTTGTTTAGAAAAAACATGATATTTATTATATATTTAAAATAGATGGTTTGATAATATTTATATATAATTATTAAAAATAAAATTTATTTATTAAATAAAAATCACGTTTTTCTAAAAAATTGCATTAAAAATTCCATCGAGATCGTATACTCCGTGAGGAGGTCAACATCTTGCCCTACTAGTCCGATGGATGTACGATAACCCGCACCAAGTGAATCGGATTCCCTAAAAGTGGGTTGTAGAGGCACAATCGCAACGAATTTAAATAATACAATTTAAAGAATACAGATTTTAATAGTTTATGGTATTTTAATGTAAAAGTCGTATTTGTCCCAAAATATATATATTTTTAAAAGCTAATCGTGCTATATCATGATGCGTGTTGTGAGAGGTAAGTCATTACCTCGTGAGATTTTCTAAAGGTAATACAAACAAAAAATGATAAAAGATGCCATATGTAACTTTATGGTATTTAAACGTAAAAGTTTAATAAAAGTTGTTTTATATAAAGTTTTTATCACGCCCCGATTCCCGGTGTACGAATAAGGAGACGTGACAAGGCCTGCGACGTATTTACTGAGAAGTAAACACGTTAAGAGTAAATAAGCAATATAATATAAATGTACACAAGAAAGATATGAGATGTAAATGAACAACAACTTTTTATTTACTAAACATTGTTTACAATACAACTGAAAAGTAAATACAATATGGAAAGTAATGCCTAAACAATGGCATGAACTGAAAGTAAAAGTATATACAAGTGACTAGAGCTCCGGGTCCTCAATGAACTGCTCCAATTCTTCCGAGCTGGGCTCGATCTCTAGAGAGTCGGGTCCTCCTGACAACATTCCAAAGAAAGAATAGAAAATGAATGTCGTCAGCGAACAATAGCTCGATAAGTCCCAAAGAGAGATAGAAACAGACTGAACAGGTAAAGAGAATTTATCTGTTATAATGTATGATTGTTATGTTAACGCTGTTGTTTATAGATTGGCACAGAATATGCCAGTGTATACAAAGGAGTCCAAATATTCCGTGGACTAAGGTATACGGAGCACAAGGAACCATTAAGCCACGGGACAATAGCAACGGATATTCAGGTTAGGTGTATTAAAGTGACCATCATCGTTTCACTTTTAACACATTTCGAACCAATCTACCCTTTAAAAAACTCCGTAATGTTTTATTGTATTGTTTATAGCTGTAAGACTTACCGAAACCATAATATCAAATGCTCATGTAAACGGATAAGGATGTAAACGGATAATCATGTGATCAAGTCAATATATATCCATGGTTCGGTCAGTTCAAGTCATGTTGATATAGATGGTATTCTGGTATTCATGTTCAAGTTCCAATATATATAGATTCATGATGTATTGGAGTTATATTTGAATTATTTTCAAGTATGGATTATTTTCAGATTTGACTGAGACTCAGATTGAGTCAGACACTTTAAACAGAATTTGATTCCTGAGTTAGGTTTTGGAGTTATCGGTAACTGCTGCATATGGACGGCAGGATTTGTGACTTTTCCCCAGCCAATTACCATTGATAACCCCATTTTAGTTTTCTACCTTAAATAGGCAAGCATCCACTTTCTCCGGCTTCCTGAGGCTCACGAGAATTGGTCCCGCTTAAACCTATATTTACTAGGGTCCTTATTGTAAATTAATAAACCTGAGGGTGTTTTATGAAAAACAGTTTTGATAAACTTTCAAAGTAAAGCTCAAGCATTTATTTATCAGATTTAAGGTTTTCATGGATGTAATTTTTATATGATAGTATTCTAATGATTATAAACCTAGATTGAATAGTATATGGTATTTTAGTGTAAATTGGAATTGTATGAATTTGTGATAGTATATTCATGAAATTTATGATTCGTTTATTTAGTAAACATGGAATTTATTATATATATTTAAAATAGATATTTTGGTTATATATATATATATATATATATATATATAATTATTAAAAATAGAATTTATTTATTAAATAGAAAATCATATTATTCTTAAATATTGTATTAAAAATTCCATCGAGATCGGATGCTCCGTGAAGAAGCCTGCATCTCGCTCTACTAGTTCCAAGAATGTGCGATAATTTGTACAATCCAAATCGGGTTCCCCAAAATGGGTTGTAGAGGCTTAATTGCAAAGAATTTAATTAAAACAATCTTAAAGAATACGGTTTTATCAATTTAAGGTATTTTATTGTAAAATTGTATTTATCCCACAAAATATTGTTCCAAAAGCCATCGTACTATATCATGATGAGTGTTGTGGTGATATAGGTCATAACCTTGTAAGTTTTCTAAAGGTAATATGAGCTAATATGATGAAATGATGCCGTGAGTAACTTTTGTGGTATTTAACCGTAAAATTGAAATAAAAGTTGTATAACATTGTATTTTGAATTGAAACTGTTAGGATTCCTTAGCACGACTACTAGGTTTTAGGAGGCATCAGGCATGCAATTTTAAAATTTTAGTGTGCTAAGAAATCGCAAACCAAGGATCTAACTAGAGAATTAGGGTTTAACTAAGCAAGTAAACAACTTTACTCTAAGTGAACAAGGAATACAACCTTTGTAGACCGGTCCTTCACTTCTAAAGCTCCGTGTAGTAGTCCCTTAGCTCCAAATGGTGGTGTCCCGAACTCTCGTTAGGCTCCACTAGGCGAAAAGAACAAGCTTGCTCAAAGATCTTCGAGGCCGAAAATGATCTACGTCGAGAAGACTCTAACTCAAGCTACCTCTTCACTAATTGAAGAATTAGTGAAGCAAACAACCTATACTAAATGGCTGGTCTGGTATAGATTGATGAAGTAGGAATTTTTCTCATTTTAGAATTATTTTTCTCTCTCTCTCTTTCTTCATCACAAGAAAACCTAGAGAGCTAAATTGAGATGAAGAAGAAGATGAAGTGGTGAATAATAATGGCAACCATGGGTGAGGAAAATATCATATATGATATTTGTAGCGACTTAACCATGGCTAAAGACAATGGTTGGATCAATAAATATTTAAAGTAAAACAAAATTAGTGGACTAAGTCAATGGTTCCACAAGCTTCTTAAGCATCTTAAACCATGACTTTTTCCACCCAATTTTGTTTTTTTCCTTAATAATTAAATTCCCAAAATTATCTTAAGTATGGTATGGGTCTCATACACCCATGTCCAATGTATCATTAAGCATGACACAATAAAAGAATACATTAATATATATATATATATATATATATATATATATATCATGTATAAGTAGAAAAGAAATTCTTAAGTGAGCTAATATTAGTAATATATATTAATATATTAAATATATAATTATATATTAAATTAATAAATCAACACTTGATTTAATAATCCGGCTATATCTCATATAACCGACTAATATCTTTTATATCATCTTATCAAATCAACACTTGATTCAATAACCCGGCTATATCTCATATAATCGACCGATATCATATATCACGATATTAGAATACGGTATCACATACACGTATTAATCTCGGTCCCGCACATATCACATATATGCCCTACTTCGTTTCGCTTGAGCCAGGAAAACTCTGTGTAGGACTCTAAAGACTCGCCAATACGCTAGCAATAGGTAATGATCATATCAGTTACCCACAAGCCGTCAGCGGTACTAGCTGCACGTATCGGCTACCCGGGTATTGAGCGATCAGAAGATCAACAAGCAAGCTTTTCTAAACTCCCGCAAAGCGTACAAGTAACACTATCGTACAGTCTGGTCTTTTCGTCTGATATGTCGCATATCTAGTCTGGGGGGTGGTAAACGTCAGACCCCAATAACTTGATAAGTCATGCCGATGTGAGACTCATAATGGTTCGAGAAACTGCTGGTAACACTTACCAGTAAATCTCAACAACCCGGGCCAGGGATTTCCTGTTATGGCCAATCAAGCACAGCGTTACATCAACCCCCAATACCGGGAGAGATGAAACCCCTCCTATCGCTCATTGCCTCCATGTGTCTCAGGACTGTACCCAAAAGCCATATGTTTGCACGAATCAGTAGAGCTGTGGTAGGGTGGAAATCAAAGCACGGTGAGAGACACAAAAGCCTCTATGATGATCTCGGGTCTACAAACTAACATGTACCAATGTCACCAGAGAACTGCTATCTGACCTCAGGTATAATACCATCTAGAAGTTCTCGACGAGTCCTGTTCAGTGTACCCATTCTCCAATGAGCACCTGTGCACATCCTCTGATGTCAAACACCAATGGTTGTGGGATCAACCATCGCCACATACAGGGTCAAGAATCATACACACTAGTCTACTGTGGAATATTGATGCCCCGTCTCGATACTCCCTCGACTAGGAATAATTAAAGCATGTACTTATGGATTATCCTAGCCCCACTAGTATGATCTCCATCAAGTCCTGATAGTCAAGTACACATCCAAAGGGCTTTATCAACATATAACAGAGAGACGGTATAAGTATTCATGTTAAGATAAAGCGTAACCAGATAGCATACTATCATGTCGAGCAAGAAATTCCTCCCTATATATGTCCAAGCATCCACTATAATATACAATCACGTATAGTAATGGCCTCTGGGGCATACATATAACTAACAATCTCCCAATTGGACTAAGGCCAGTTGTTGTAGTATTTCATACCCAATATCCCTTAAAGTCTCTCTAGGGAAAGGCCTTTGTGAGTGGATCTGCTGTGTTATTCTTCGTGTCAACTCTCCTGGAGATCAACCATCTCCCTGATCAGGTGATATTGCCTAAGAATTTGTCTGGATCGCTGATGGGACCAGGGTTCCTAGGTCAAAGCCACAACTCCATTGTCATCATAATACAAGTATTGGATGCTAATTGTAGGAACCTCACTAAGTTCATTTCATGAACGTGTGCATCCAGACAGCCTCTTTGGAAGTATCGTTGGTAGAGATATATTCAGCCTTCATCGTTGAGTCCGCCACGGTATCTAGCTTGGAACACTTCCAACATATCGTCTCTTCAATGAGGGTAAAGACAAAACCCGAGACTGACTTTCAGTCGACCTTATCACTCTGGAAGCTCGAATCGGTAAAGGACTCCATCTGGAGTTCACTGTTACCATACACCAAGAACATTTCTTTAATGCTTCTCAAGTGCTTAAGAATGTTCTTCACTGCTGTCCAATGATTCTTCCAAGATCTGATTGATTCCTGATCACTATACCTAGTGAGTTAGCTACATCTGGTCTGGTTCATAACATCGCATACATGATAGAGCATTGTTCACACCATAATATTGTATTTTATATTCCCCATTCTTATGCATTTTACAATAAAAACAGGTGCTTTTGACCCATGTCTGCTACATGTTACAGGTTACAGGTTGTTGGAGCAAAAACAGTGAAAAACACAAAAGAAGACACAAAAGAAGGATTTTGACCAACAAATAGGAAGATCTTAGTAAAGCTCAGCAGAAGAACGGTTCACCATCAACAAGACAACAAAAGATCCAAATTTACAAGAAAAACGGTTACAAGATCCATTGCAAAGTGTTCGTTGAAAATCTGGTATAACTGTAGAAGCCCAAATGATAACCTGAATACAGAACCAGGAAGACCAGAAGAACCCCAAGAAGCCCAAGAAAAATCCAAAGATGACCTCATCATTGGGCCGCGCTTCCGCGGCCCAAAGCACATATACGCGGCGCTTCCGCGGCATCCCTGAGCCCTAGTGCGCATCTCTTTTTACCATAACTCCTTGGCGGCTGTGAAAAGATTTTCTGGGGGTATATTTGTAACTTTAGATATGCGGTGCAATCTGTAGCCCTAGGGTTTCTATGTCCTATAAATAGAACCCAATACCTTGTAAATTCTCATGCCTCTTTTCAATCAATAAAATTCAGATTTTCTGAGAGAAAAATTCAGATCTGTTCTTTTTGGTTGGAGGGAGCCGTCAACTAGTAAGTATTTTTATCTCTTTTAATTTAATGTCTTCTCATCCCCTAATGAGCGAGTAGTCTCCTCGCTTGTTAGGGTTAGCCTTAGGGAAAGGGTTGAGAGATGATATCTCTCGCCCCTTTCAATACCACCTTCACCTAATGAATAAGAACTTCACGCATACGAGCACAACCGCTCCCTGCGGCATCCTACCCTTCGAGGTAACGATGAACCGTAGTATAAAGGGCCGGTTCCGCGCGTTTTCCGTGAGGGTTAAGATAATTATCAACAAAGGTAGGGTACAAATCTAGAGGAAGAAATATCTTCCCAAAAGATTTGTATCCACTTTATTGATAATTAACTTAACATCTAAGAGATCTAAAAAAGGAAGGTAATGAAAGCGGTGAGGAAAAATCTTTAATTTCCAAAACTTCCCCTAATCCTAACCCTAGCAAGAGTCTTAATTAAATTAATTAGATCTAGTCTTTAGATTTTTATAAACCTACCAAAACTACAAAAAGAATCAACTCGTTAAATCACTTTAAAGAAATTTACCCGTCTCTGTGGATCGACCCGTACTCACCGGCTAGCTGCGAAGCGACGCCGTTTCTGATTGCGGTAAACTCAAATTTTTGACATAATCAAATGGCGCCGTTGCCGGGGACGGCGTAATCTTTCTTTTTTGTGAATTTTCGGGTTGATATAAAATTTAAAAAAATTATAAAAATCTGAAAAAATCAAAAATATAAAAAAAAAAATATCATCTTTTATTGTTTGAAGGGTACTCTTTGTGAATCTTTGCAGGTTTCACGGATCTGGAATTTTACAGAGGGCAAATCAGAAGTTGGTGCATAAAAACAGAGGAGAAATTGGACAGAGGAGCAGTACAAAAATTTACAAATCCCAATCTTTCCTTTCGGCCGCTCTTCCGCCGCATAAAGGGGTCTCACACCGCGGAAGCGCCGCGAGTTGGCCACGTCAGCACACCAAAATTTCTGTGTTCGTTTATTTTCCTCCCCTCTGCAAATCTCCATATATCTTTTGCCAAATCTTCTGCAGGATTCTTCGCGCTAAAAATCTTCTTCCCCCTTCCAAATAATTGATTTTCTGCAGGATTCTTTGCGCCGCGCTTAAAAGCAAATTGATTGCAAGTGATTTACTGCTTTGCATACTTTAATCTGACTTTAAGGGGCTATTTACCAATTCAGATTGGGTGGGGATTTCATTACCCTTCCCAGGACCCCAGAAATCACTTAAAGCATCTGCATTGACCACTTTTAATCTAAAAAATATTAGACTCAGCCCTAAGGACGTCGAGCTCAATAGGACAGAGGACTAGTATAGGCATCGGCCGTTTAACCTAACCGACATTGCGGTGACTAGGCTAGTGGTTTTTAATTAGGCCCACTGTAGTGGTGGTTCCTTCCCACTTACCTGGCCGTACTTGTCCGTGAAGAGGCGGTTTGAGGCCCTATATCTAGCCCTTTGGAACAGTTAGGAGCTGTCTAGCTGACCTAGGTGACCCTAGACTTAGGTCTGATTGTGCATGTGTGGTTAATTGCAGTTGTGTCACTAGTCTCTTTTCAAAATCTTTTTGCAAAAGCTCACTTAAAAAGAAAAGGAAAATCTTTTAAAAAAAAAAAAAAACTTGCAACTTGTCGCTAAAGAATCTTTGCACTCACTTACACCACTTCTTCTCAAAGTCGTTTTCTTACCCTCACATTCTGTTTTCTGACTGCACTACCCTTTAGTGTATGTCATCTTGGACTAGGGATACTAACGCCCGATTAGTCCGTGTTTCGTTGGTACCGACCAACGAACCCTTCGTCGACGTTCCCTTCTTCTCCTTACCTCCATCTTCAAATTCTTCTTTCGAAGGTATGTCGGGACACGACCCCAACTATACCTTGCCGACGGGAATGATTCCGCCTCCGTTAGGTGCGAATAACCCGAATCTCCCGCCTGTCGAAGCGCCCGCACGAGTCGCGCTCCAGGATCTTTTCTACCCCGTCCGCACCGCCCTTCCCACTTGTCTTTCCCTCCCACCGGCTAATGGGGACAACTTTGAGATAAAACCACACTTCATCAATACGCTGCCTAAGTTTCATGGTTTGGAATCCGAAGATGCATATATTTTTATTAATAAATTCCAAAACGTTTGCGGCATGATGAAGACAACCCAATTAAGTGATGACGCAATAAGGCTAAGGGTCATTCCTTTTACCTTATGTGACCTAGCCGAGAAGTGGCTATACAGCACCGCATCACACTCCATTAGAAATTGGGACGAGTTTGTGAGAGCTTTTCTGAAAAAGTTCTATCCTCACCACAAAACTGCTAGAATCCGAAACGAAATCATACAATTTTCTCAGCTTCCGTCCGAACCATTCTGGAAGTGCTTCAAGAGATTTAAAGACCTACTTGTTCAATGCCCTCATCATGGGATCGAAAAGTGGAAACTTTGCCAAACATTATACGAGGGATTGAACGCAGCAACGAAGCAGTTGCTAGAAACAATATGTCAAGGTCATTTTCTCTCTAAATCTAGCGACGAAGCGTGGCAGTTTCTTGAGGACCTAAGTGAGCAAACAATTCAATGGGAGAGTACCAAGACCACATCATCTTCTTCAGTTGGTCAATCTAGGGCAGGCATACATCAAATAGATATGTCGATTGCTATGAAGGCCGAGATGGCCTCACTTATGAAAAAGCTAGAAGCGATTGAGACCAAAATCTCATCGACTTCCCCTGCCCCTACTCTACCCACACGAACTGTTTGTGCTTGTTGTTCTAATCCATCACATCTCACCGAAGAGTGCCCTTATAATGCACCCATTCAAGGGCAGGACCAAGTCAATGCTGCATTCCAGCAAAGACAAAGAAACGATCCTTACTCTTCGACATACAATCAGGGGTGGAGGAGTCACCCAAATTTCGCTTGGAACCAAAATCAACAAGTCCAAGGGAATAACAATTTTCAAAGAGCTCTTCCACAACAACAACAAGCACCCTTACAAACTCAAAACCAGCAACCTTTCCAACAACAACCTTATACAAATCAAACGAACAATTTGGTTCAACCTAATGATGATAAGGTTAGCTCGCTCGAGAAAAGTCTTGAAGCATTTCTCAAGCAAACTACAGATTCCGCAGCAAGATTTGAAAGTTATGTGCAATCTTTAATGAATAACGATGCCTCACACGATCAGAGTATCAAATCTATCGAGGCACAAATTGCACAATTAACTGCTGCATTGAGCGAGAGAGAAAAGGGAAAGCTTCCATCTCAACCATTGCCCAATCCCGGTCACCCACAAAACGCATATCACAATGTAAATGCGGTGACCACGTTGAGATCCGGAAGAGAGTTGCAAAATAATGTGGAAACTAGTGATGACATCCCCGCCGGTGGTTCTTCTTCCCCTTCTTCATTTTCTTCACTTCCTTCTTCACCTTTTTCTTTAGAGCCTATTCTCCACCCTTCACACGGCTCTACTTCTTCTGACTCGAACGGACCCATTTCTAACAACACGAACACATCCACACTGGGATCCGTTCCTATTCCACATTCTACTCCACAGACTTGTGACTCAACAAATTTTCAAAATGC
The DNA here is from genome assembly GCA_030015575.1 of Agapanthus africanus. Taxonomy (NCBI): domain Eukaryota; kingdom Viridiplantae; phylum Streptophyta; class Magnoliopsida; order Asparagales; family Amaryllidaceae; genus Agapanthus; species Agapanthus africanus. The sequence continues at coordinate 680,445,870 of CM057340.1, read as the reverse complement.
ACCATTTCCAAACAGGTTGAGTCCTAATAAACCAAATGCACAAGTGGAGAAGATTGTGGAGATCTTTAAGCAGGTTAGCATAAATATACCTCTCTTGGATGCTATCCAACAAGTCCCTTCATACGCGAAAATCTTAAAGGGCTTGTGCACCTCGAAGAGAAAGGCATCTCAAGTACCCAAGAAAGTGCTAGTGGCTAGTGCAGTGAGCAATGCTATTAACCACCATCAAACCTTACCCCAAAAACGAAAGGACCCCGGCTGTCCTACTATTTCAATCACAATTGGGGATAAGAATATTAATCGAGCACTTTTAGATCTTGGGTCTAGTGTTAACCTGATTCCTTACTCCGTGTACGAACAATTAGGGGTTGGAGAGTTGAAACCCACTCGTTGCACTCTCCAAATGGCTGATCGATCAATCACCTATCCAAGGGGTCAACTAGAGGATGTGTTGATCAAAGTCGGGGAATTCATATTCCCCGTTGATTTTATCGTTATGGATACACAACCTGTTGTTAACCCAAGAAACCAAATTCCGGTGATTCTTGGTCGACCATTTTTGGCCACTTCCAATGCCATAATAAATTGTCGCAATGGCTCCATGACTCTATCCTTCGGAAAGAGGTCTAGTGAGTTCAATATTTATAAGATGGGAAGTCTGCCCCCCGTGCCTAAAACTAGTACACGAGAAGTTTGCTCTATTCACGAAATCACGCAGGAGGACTGCGAGCTTGAAAGATTTCTATTTGATGAAAACAGTTTTGACGCCACTAGTGCGTCCCTCCTTGAGCCTACCACCGTTGACACAACCGATGCTGATTATGAATGTTTCACTTTTTCGGATGACGACGACTCACAGCCCGAATATGAGTCGTTTGAATTTTTGGATGAGTCAGTCGAACCATCCGAATCGGTTGTTTGCAGTGATTTCGAACCTGTGTTAGAGTCCTTTGAGTTCGAGGTAGATTCTGCCATGGTTCTTTCGCCTCAGAAATTCGAACTCATGCCCTTGCCGTCTCACCGTAGATATGCTTATATAGGTGAGAATGAGACTTTTCCCATTATCATATCAGCCTCTCTAGCCTTCGAGCAAGAGAACGCTATTTTAAAAGTCTCACAAGATAGGCGGCAAGTTTTCAGTTGGACTATGGCGGACATCGAGGAGATCAGTTCCCTCATAAGTGAATATCATACACAATTGATGGATGATGCCATGTCAATAGAGGACCCACAGGGACATCTTGGGGGTATTGTGGTGAGCCAACTTCCTCCCTTAGAAGTTGAAATACCCCCATTTCTTTTAATAAGGTACGAGAATGCCAACACTCCATTGATTGCTGATCACTTACATTCTCATATCGATGCATCACCATCACCTGTATACCTCCCATTCCATTACTTCTATCTTCCCCAATTCTTTGCGGACCACCACAACTTATTTTTTCACCCATCAATATTCTTTACTGATAAATTTTTCAAATGGTTGGTGTTGACTTTTGGCCTATGCAAAGTTGGGCAGTATTGTCTAACATAGTTTAATTGAAGTTTGGGGGAGGGTCTTTTTGTATATATTTTTGTTTTCTTTTTCTCTAAGAAATAAAAATAAAAATTTCAAAACATTAAAAATATAAAAAAATTTGTAAATAAATAAGCAGGAGAGTATCGGCATTTTGACCCTCTTGGTTTAGCATGACAGTGAGGACACTGTCAAGTTCAAGTTTGGGGGTATGCTCGGTACGTCTTCTTCCTTCGCATTCATTTGTACATATTTTTGCATTTGCATACTTATTTGAAAACCCATAAAAATTTCAAAAATTTCAAAAATTATAAAAATTAATGTATTCAATTTTGGCTAATTGACTAGAGTTTGACAAATAGGTTAACTAGCTAGGAACAACTAGATCTTAGACTTAGTAAATTAAAAACCCTAAAAATAACCTTTCTTAGAGTTTAACGGTAGAAAGTATATGCCTTGTAGTTTATTTAGAAATAGACAAATTTTGGGTTCACTTCTTGGGCTAAGTCGAAATGAGGGAAGAGTATTGATGTTCTTATTAGAGTATAAGTTTGAAAAATAGTTCCTAGCTTAAGTCTAGATTCTGAAAATGTATACCCTACAATTTGCACAATCACGCACCTTGAAACTTGGAATAGTAGAGGAGACCTTGAAATGCTCTTGTCTAAAGTCCTTAGTACAATAAAAAAAAAAAAAAAGAAGTGAATAAAGGAAAAAATGGACACTGGTTTTTGTGATTACTTAAGGCTGTAAAAATAGAAAAATATTTAGCGAGGGTGCTTCATCACCTAGTGCCTTAGACCAACTGGTTTGGGAGTCACTGCTAAAAGCCTTGGGTGTTGCAAAACTAGGAAGTACGCTTTAAAGTGCAAACGCATTTTGTAATCGGTAGTTGGTACCTCAAGAAGTATTAACGGTCGCATGAAGGATGTGTAAGCAAATTTCATTCACCAACTAATTAGTACTTTGGACAATGGATGGGAGTACGATTGCTTGATTTGAATTTCCAAGTGTAGGGGTGATCTATACACACACGTAGGGGTATGTGATTGGAATCTAGATAAGAGAAAGGAATGAAGAATAGAACTTGTATCTTTAGTAGAGTTGATAAAAATTCCTAAGTGGAGATGTAACCCTAGAAGGAAAACTTAAGAAATGCCGAAAGCTAAGTAATTCTACATAACATATATAATCTTAAGTTAAATAATGAGGAAGTGTGAAGAATATGGGTGAATAATTTGCGGGTCGACGATAATAGAATTCCTTGTTAGAAAACCTAATTGGAGAACAAAAGTCAATGGGCCGAGTTGATAGGATTTTGTGGGTGTAATCCGCTGAAAACCCTCAGGAGACAACACTCCTCCTACTAGGGACACCTAGAGGTTTAACGGCTTGTTGCACGTGCTAAGTGCAATCGCGTTTCCCTGCGAAAGTGTGGTTAGGATTTTAGCGAATAAAAATAAGTTTGCTCGAGGACGAGCAAAAGATAAGTTTGGGGGTATTTGTTCACACCATAATATTGTATTTTATATTCCCCATTCTTATGCATTTTACAATAAAAACAGGTGCTTTTGACCCATGTCTGCTACATGTTACAGGTTACAGGTTGTTGGAGCAAAAACAGTGAAAAACACAAAAGAAGACACAAAAGAAGGATTTTGACCAACAAATAGGAAGATCTTAGTAAAGCTCAGCAGAAGAACGGTTCACCATCAACAAGACAACAAAAGATCCAAATTTACAAGAAAAACGGTTACAAGATCCATTGCAAAGTGTTCGTTGAAAATCTGGTATAACTGTAGAAGCCCAAATGATAACCTGAATACAGAACCAGGAAGACCAGAAGAACCCCAAGAAGCCCAAGAAAAATCCAAAGATGACCTCATCATTGGGCCGCGCTTCCGCGGCCCAAAGCACATATACGCGGCGCTTCCGCGGCATCCCTGAGCCCTAGTGCGCATCTCTTTTTACCATAACTCCTTGGCGGCTGTGAAAAGATTTTCTGGGGGTATATTTGTAACTTTAGATATGCGGTGCAATCTGTAGCCCTAGGGTTTCTATGTCCTATAAATAGAACCCAATACCTTGTAAATTCTCATGCCTCTTTTCAATCAATAAAATTCAGATTTTCTGAGAGAAAAATTCAGATCTGTTCTTTTTGGTTGGAGGGAGCCGTCAACTAGTAAGTATTTTTATCTCTTTTAATTTAATGTCTTCTCATCCCCTAATGAGCGAGTAGTCTCCTCGCTTGTTAGGGTTAGCCTTAGGGAAAGGGTTGAGAGATGATATCTCTCGCCCCTTTCAATACCACCTTCACCTAATGAATAAGAACTTCACGCATACGAGCACAACCGCTCCCTGCGGCATCCTACCCTTCGAGGTAACGATGAACCGTAGTATAAAGGGCCGGTTCCGCGCGTTTTCCGTGAGGGTTAAGATAATTATCAACAAAGGTAGGGTACAAATCTAGAGGAAGAAATATCTTCCCAAAAGATTTGTATCCACTTTATTGATAATTAACTTAACATCTAAGAGATCTAAAAAAGGAAGGTAATGAAAGCGGTGAGGAAAAATCTTTAATTTCCAAAACTTCCCCTAATCCTAACCCTAGCAAGAGTCTTAATTAAATTAATTAGATCTAGTCTTTAGATTTTTATAAACCTACCAAAACTACAAAAAGAATCAACTCGTTAAATCACTTTAAAGAAATTTACCCGTCTCTGTGGATCGACCCGTACTCACCGGCTAGCTGCGAAGCGACGCCGTTTCTGATTGCGGTAAACTCAAATTTTTGACATAATCAACTGCTGAAGTATAGGGTACCCTTGCACGTGAGCTCTCTCCAAATCAGTCTTAGGAGACATCCTTTTAGAGAGAGTGATTCCTGAGTAAGTGGAAAAATTGCCACGCTCAGAATCTTCCATACTAAACCCCTTTAGTATGGTGTTAATGTACCTGGATTTAGACAATCCCAACATCCGTTTAGATCTATCTCTATAGATCTTAATCCCTAAGATGTAGGAGGCATCACCTAGATCTATCATGGAGAATCTTTGTGATAAGTAGAGCTTGACCGAGTGTAGCATATGAACACATTTTCCTATCAAGAGTATGTCATCCACGTACAATACGAATAAGACAACCTTACTCTTTACAACCCTCTTGTATATACAAGGTTCATCTACGTTTTTGACGAAGTCAAACTCTTTGACTGCCATATCAAAACAGATGTTCCAACTCCGCGATGCCTGCTTCAACCCGTAGATTGATTTAAGCAGCTTGCACACCTTTCCGCTGCTTCCACTGTCTACGAATCTCTCTGGCAGTGTCATGTACACGCTCTCTTCTAAATCATATTTAGAAAAACGGTCTTGACATCCATCTGCCAGATTTCGTAGTCATGGTATATAGCGATGTCATGACCCGAAAAGAGCACGTGACTGGCACCTGAACCATATGAAATCTATAGGACTCCATCTGATCCAACTAAGCCAAAAGCCCAGAAATCTAAAACCATTTTAAGAGTAAATAAGAAAACTGGTTTAAAGAAGTGAAGAAAAACATGTTTGAAGTCAAGGTTTTTAAATAACTAAGCCGAATATGCATTTTTAAAATGTAAAGTCCTTTCTAAAAATTTCGGCAGAGTTTCTTTTGTAAAAACTGGCCCCAAACGGGGTACAACAAGAATAACAATATATATGCAATGATAAAAGGCATCCTCAAGCGGGAGCTAGCTCTTCGTCAATCGACGGTCACAGCCACACAAGCAATATGATATACAACGCCGAACGGCGATGATCAAAACTCAAAAAGAAAGCTCCAAAAGCATGAAAACCGTAATACTACTAAGCGCGACTCTAAGGTCGAAATAATACAACACTAATGTCTAAGTCGGAAACAATAAACAAGTTTTGGTTGATGGAATTCTAGATACAATGAATAATACAAGTACAATGGTGGTTCTTGATGCAAAAGAACCCACCTACCAAAAGCAATTCACCCACAAGGAAGCAGTGTGCCAGAAATACCGCAATGGAACCTGTACGGCAAAACCTGCAAGAACTGTGGCACAACGGGGGTGAGTTGCCAACTCATGAATAGAAAATATCTACAAACAGAAACCGAATGCAAGACATAATCCTAGGTCAATACGATCAGTATATTATAAACCACAAGAGTACGTCCGAAGCATGATAAGGTGGCAATGTATCATCAAAACATGTGTATAGTGCCAAGTACTCAGGTAATAATATGGCATAAATATAGGGTATGTCTGCATGAAGTAAATATGATGAAGTATCAAAAATGGATATCAATACACATATATTAGCGTCCCATTCCACTAATATTGGTGTAAGGGTATATATAACAGCGCCCTCATACCCTGTTATATATACAAATGAAGTATTATCAATATAAATCCAGTCTGTATGTGATCAATGTCTGTATATATGTGGATCCCGTCCACCTGTCACCCAATGACAATAAGCATCATGCATGTAAATATCGTAAAGCATATGCATGGAAATATGAGGATATAATCAAATCATAGAACCTGAGTGCCAACCATCGACACTCAAAAACATCATGAAACATGTGCCTAGCATCGGCACGTAAATCCTCGTCTATCAGGCGCTGTCACCAAAACTAGCCCTGATAGGTACGTATCATACGCTATCTCGAAAACCCGAGTGCCCAGCTTCGACCCTCGAATTCCGACGTATCCATACGTACATACTCCGGTCGGTATCCCCACGATAACCGCCGAGTCCAAATACGATCACCGGTAGGTACTGCTCCCCTGCCAGGCTCACCGTCTAACATATACGAGTCTTCTTGCCCCGGGGTACCTTACCGGGTCCACCATGTACCCGCAGACGGTGCCTACCGCTCCTCGAATCGGGTTTCATATGCCACTCTCAGAACCGAGAAAACACATGGTGGACGCACTGAAATATCATATCAAGGGGAAACCGGAATTTTAAAGACAATACATATTCTCAGTTGAAATAGCCACAGTTCCCAAATCCAGAAATATCATGGAAACAACATATCTCAATGCGTATAATCAGAAAACATGATGTATGCAACATATAAAAGAATGTAAGCATATCGATATATCATGCAATACGGAATAGTGATATGCACATATTGGGGAAGCCGCTCTTTTAAAATGAATCAGTTTTAAAGAGTATCTTGCGGTTCCCAAATCTAGAAATATCATCTGTGTATATGCAAACAAGTATGTGTACAAATATAAGTGTACAATGAGTATGTATACAAGTATGACATGCAAGGGTCGTATCCTGAATGCAACAGTACTACAGTGTAGTGACATGGCAATTATCGATGATGAAGTGTGTGAGCCGGCAAGTAAGTATGCGTGGAACATACACATCATCGATAATGGTGCTGGTGTCCTAACAGCATGATGGTAACATAGCAATAACCCATGGTATGCAATGCGAATAGTAATGAAAATGCGGAATCGAATAAAGCAACGGAATAGTGAAGTGTCTACATCAAAATGTATATATCATGCGATTATGCCATTTGAAATAAGACGAATCAGGGTTTTTAGTAAAATAAGGGCTACGGTGTTTTTAAGAAAACATACACCTTTTTAAAGTATTCGTAGGATCCCTTTTATTTGTCTCTAAGATATTCCTGATTCGTAGTTTTTGAAATAGGTATGACTCAGGTCTAGCCTAACCTCTACTATGCAAACTACTGATCTAAGTATCAGGTCAATCGGGAGAGGTATGGAAACCACCTAAATCTGAGTTGATATATATATATATAGTAGTCGGTGATCCCGCCTCAGTAGTATCGTGTACGATACAGTATATCATATGACATCCTCGAGTCATGAGTGCGGATCTATCATCAATATAAAGCTCGTACGGTAAATTGTCGTACGACATCCCATTAGCTGGGTACGGGTAAATATCACATTCCTCTCATCAAATATCAGGTATCATTATAATCGTATCACGTAATCTGGGGTACTGATCTAAGTCTAGTACAAATCGATACCATCTATAATGTATGAATGCGGGGTAAACACACATCCCAAGCCCGCAAGAATCACATGTCGTGTCCCAAATACGAATCATATCAAATCACCGATCTCGCGGCACAATGCCCAATATCATCGACTCATCTCCAATGTCGTCCAATATCATCAAACACAGTGCAAGTATAATGAATATGCAAGGGTGTACATGTAGGTGTAAATCTATTCTAGGGTTCGCGACTAAGAACTACACTAGTTAACTTCTAACCCTAAACTATCCATAATACCCCTAACAAAATAACCATGTCTTACTATAACTATCATATATAATATATATAATCTATCAATTACGGCCTGCGGGGGTGCTATACGCCATCCACCCGACTTTCCCCTGTAGATATAATCTACTCACCTTACGTCTTCATTTGTCGACGTCGCCACGCGCCTTTTTGTCGTCCCGAAGTCTTCATGGGGTACATACACATTAACGTATCGCAAATGCGTATCAAAACCAATTCAAAACTAAAACGGCATACGAATCCTAAAACGATACGATAAGGGGCATATAGGTTAGAACCTATGAGCACGCCTTCAAAACCATCAATCAACCCTCGATATCGTTGTATAAACGCCAAATAGTCGAGGTAAAACAAAATACAAATATCAGAATCAAAATACGGAATACGGAAACGCGAATCCGAAACAGCAACTAAGGAAATATGCTCCAGATTTCACCCTAGGTCAAACTAGAAAAATCTATACATACCAGGGGTCTAATCTATGCATGTAGGAGCTACAAAACCAAAACGAGCAAGTTTGGTGCAGGTATGGCCGCAAATTGCGGCCAATGGGAATAAATTGGCGGCCTGGAATTAGAAGTGGGGGCTGGGGTCTTGGGTGGTGGTTCTAGGGTACCTGCACATCTCACTGTCAACTCAGTTTTATTTTAGGGGTCTCGGGGTGATAGCAGATTCCTAAAAACAGTGACAGATTTTCAGTTTTCCCCGATATAGATTCGCTAAATCTGTATTCTGGGTTTTATCTTCAGGTTAGTCCAAAGTAACATTCCCCCAGGGTTTCTAAGGTCTTCAAAATCCTCAAGTTCACATTTGGTTCAGATCTAACCTAAATCCTAACTAGAAGTTTCAAAAGCCCACAAAATGACACAATATCGATATGAAACTAGCATGGATGCACAAGGGAAATGAAATACTACTCTAGGGTGCAGAAATTACCTTCTTTGGCAACTCAAGAAAATTCTTGAGTTGCTCAAAGTTCTCAAAATCCTATCTTGCTTGGTCCGATGTGTAGCTAGCGAGCTCGGGAACAAGTTTCGTGAAGTGGAATTGGGGTTTTGGGTTTGTTTTAATGGTGTTTTAGGGGAATTGAAAGAGGAGGAAGAAGAAGAGGGAGCTGGAGCAGCAGCAGCTCTCAAGGAAAAGGAGAGAGAAAGTGAGATGGGAATGATGGGGGTAAGGTTTAAAAGAAAAAGCAAGTTGACCTATACCTACCCTCTCTCTCTCTCTCATAATCATCATGCTTCACTTTTCTCTTTTCTTTTCTTTTCTCTCACACAATGGCAAACCCTAAGGAACCATACCCCAAAACATGTAACAAATGTAACAAGTGTGGAAAAATGATATGTGCACATTTTTGCACAAAAATGCTAAAAATCCAATTAGCGATTTTTAATCGTGATTAACACTAAATTATCATATAATTAACCATAAAAGCTTAAAAATGATATAATTCCATAAAATACCCTATTTTAGAATTTTCCATAATTTTTCAAATAATTTTTTTTCCATTTATTTGTATTTAATAATACTAAAATATTAAAATATTCAATAATTATTAATATTAAATTATAAAAATTCCCAAAAATAATATTTTATTATTATATTTTTTTTGAGATGTTACAAGCGATGGCAAGTAGGATCCGGATGGATTTAAGCATAGTCACTAGAGAAAAAGTTTCATCATAATCCACACCTGGTCGTTTGACGAAAACATTTTGCTATAAGTCTAGCTTTGAAAGTCTCAACTTTTCCATCTACACCAAGTTTCTTTCTCAAAGAACCACTTGCTCCTGATTGGTTTAACCCCTTCAGGAGCAATATCCAAAGTTCATACTTTGTTGGTGTACATGGATTCCATCTCAGATATCTTTGCATCCAGCCATTTTACAGACTCCCCATTCGTGGTAGCCTGCTCGAAACTAGTTGGGTCATCACCTTCTATGATGCAATCTCCGGTCCTACTGTCATTGAAAAAACCGTAGTCTCTCTAACGTGGATGAGAAACCCTACCAGATCGGCGGAGAGGCTGAGGTTCGTCGGTAACTATTGAATCCTCCGGCTCCACCAAATCATTAGCTGTATTTTGTGTAGCCGGAACTTCTTCCAGTTCTACCTCATGACCACCAATTTGTTTTTCAAGAAATTCCTTTTTCTAAAAAGGTGGCATGCCGAGAAAAAAAACACCTTTTATTCCTCGGTGTGGTAGAAGATATACCCTCGTAAATGTTTGGGATATCCAACAAACTTACACAACTGAGCTTGCTTCGAGTTTGTCCGGATTTTGCCTTTCAACATAGGCCGGACAACCCCATATCTTAACTCGTTTAATATATGGTCTCTTTCCATACCATATCGCATATGGAGTGGTAGGCACGATTTGGTTGGAACTCTATTCAATAGGTATGCTACTTCTTAAGTGCATACCCTAAAAGGAAACAGGCAACTCAGCAGTACTCATCATAGAGCGCACTATATATAATAGGGTGCGATTCCTCCGCCTCGATACACCGTTGTGTTGTGGTGTATACGGAAGAGTAAGCTGAGAGAGAATCCCATTCTCTTTTTAAATAATCCAGGAATTCAGCGCTCAAGTATTCTCCTTACCGGTCAGTTCGAAGGATTTAATACTTTTACCCATCTGGTTCTCAACTTCACACTTATATTCTTTGAATTTCTCAAAATCTTCATACTTGTGTTTCAACAGGAACGCATATCCAATCTTGAGAGATCGTCAGTGATTATATAATAAAGCATGAGGAACTATTCCTGGCATGTGTAGACAGGGGACCGCATACATCACTATGTATCAGTCCTTAGAGTTTAGTAGCTTTTTCATCGTGTCCAGTAAACGGAGTTTTTTGGTCATCTTACCTTTGAGACATGACTCGCAAGTTTCATAAGATGTAAATTCGAACGCATTCAAATATCCATTTTTATGCAACTTAGCTAGTGTAGGGTTACTAGGCACACTCATGAGGTTCTACAACTAATCAACCATGCCAAAATCAAATTTTTCCATGTGCCGAAAAACCCTAATTGAGATCGTTAACTAGAGGTAAAGCGAAAACATGCAAGAAAACTACTTTGCTACTAAGTGAAAGGGATTACAACCTTTGTAGATCCGGTCCTCCACTTCTTTAGCTCCGTGTTGACGTCCCTCCGCTGTGATCATCGGAATCCCGGACTCTAGCGATGGTTTCGACGGAGAAATGATCGGGATAAATCGTTGACTTCGATGCCGAAGATGATCTACGTCGAGGCGACTCAAGCTCCATCTTCATTATGTCATGAAACTTATGAATATAACACACTCTACTACGTGGCAAGTGGTAGAGGATGAAGAAATAGGAAGTGGGTTCACTTTGGATTTGGATTTCTCACTTGATTTCATCACTTGAAAATTTTCAAGAAAAGTTTTCTTCACTTGAAGAAGATGAAGAAGAAGAAGAAGAAGAAGGAAAAATGAATTATCTTCAAAAAGAAAATTCAAGTGATGTCTATCATATTGCAACCATGGGTGAGATAAACTCATGTAGAGAGTAAACTAGGGTTTAGGTAATGGTTAGGTTTAAGAACAAAACAAAAATGGTTAGACTTTTCAAGGATGCTATGAAGCTTCATGAAGCTTTAAGCCAAAATAAAGAAAAGCACCATTTTGTTTTTACAAAATGAATAAAGAAAATAAAACCCTAACCATTAACTAAACATGGTATAAAGCATACACACACCCAAGTTTGAATGTATCATCAAACATGATACAAACTAGTGCACAAACATATATCATATATACAATGTGCACAATCAAGTGAGAAAAATAATCTTAAGTGAACAATACTAGTCAATGTATAGTAATATATCTAATATATAATTATACATTAAACCATTAAATCAACACTTCATTTAATGATCCGGTCATACAGCATATAACCGACTAATATCAAGTGTATCAATATATCGAATCAACATTTGATTCGGTAACCCGGCTATATCTTATATAACCGTCCGATGATACAAATCGCGAGAATAGTATTAGTTATATGTATGCCCTAGAGGCCATTACTGTACATACGATGTATATTGTAGTGGATGCTTAGACATATATAGGGAGGACTTTCTTGCTCGACATGATAGTATGCTATCTGGTTGTACTTTATCTTAACATGTACTCAGAATGTCTCTATGTTACATGTTGATAAAGCCCTTAGGATATGTACTCGACTACTGGTACTATGATGAGATCATACTAGTGGGGCCACGGTAGTCGACGAGTACATCCTATAACTGTTCCTAGTCGAGGGTGTATCGAGACAGGGCATCGATACACCAGAGTAGACTAGCGTATACGCATCTTGACCCATATGATGGGCGATGGATGATCTCATATCCATCGGTGTTTGACATCAAGGATGGTGTACGGGTGCTCAGTGGAGACTGGGTACACTGGACGGACTCGCCGAGAACTCCCAGATAGTATTATACCATACGTCAGATGGCAGTTCTCCGGTGACACTGGTACAGAGTAGTCTGTTGACCCGAGATCGTCATAGAGTCTTGTGTGATTCCCACTGTGCTTTGATTTCCATCATACCACGTCCAAGAGGGCGTGCAAAAAGGTGGCTTTTAGGTACAGTCCCGAATCACATGGAGGCAATGAGCGATAGGAGGGGATTCGTCTCTCCCGGTATAGGGAGTTGATGTTGTGCTGTGTTCGATTGGCTATAACCGGAAATCCCTGGCCAGGGTTGCTGAGATTTACTGGTAAGTGTTATCAGTAGTTTCTCGAACTGTTATAGACCTCATATCGACACGACTTATCGAGCTACTGGGGTCTGACGTTTACCACCCCTAGGCGAGATATGCAACATATCAGACGACGAGACCGGACTGTACGGGAGTATTACTGATTGGATTTACAAGAGAATGTACAGGCTTGCTTGTTGATCTTCTGAGCGCTCAATACCTGGGTAGCTGTTATGTTTAGCTGACCGCTTACAGCTTGTGGGTGTTTGATATGATCATCACCTACTGCTGGCGTATTGACGATTCTTTAGAGTCCTACACAGAGGTTTCTTGGCTCAGGCAAAACGGAGTAGGAGCACATATGTGATATGTGCGGGACCGAGGATAATACGATATGAGATACCGTATTCTATTCTCGCGATATTTGATATCAGCCGGGTCATCGGATCAAGTGTTGATTCGATGAATCGGTACGGATAAATATTAGTCGGTTATATGCGATATAGCCGGATTGTCGGATCAAGTGTTGATTCGATAATTTAATGTATAATAATATGTATGATATATTAAATTACATTAACTAATATTAGCTCACTAAAAGATTCTTTTTCTCACTCGGGTAATACATTGATATATATGCGATATATGTTAATTGTATTATTTTATTTTGTTACGATAAATATTATATATATGATATATAATATTGTAACATGATATGATAACTAATGCAACTTGTTTAGTGGAGTTTAAACATGATTAGGGTTTGGATTAGGGTTAAACTTTCTAGATGTTTCTAGAAGGTTTTCTTTTTGTTTTGTGAAAGATATTTGTAAGTGACTCATGCTTTACCCCAACCCAAACCCTAACCTTAGTCAATTCTCTACAATGGTTAAGTCAACCATGGTTGCATTATTCTTCATATTAATCCTTTCATTATTCATCACAAAAGGAAATGGATCACTATTCTTCTTCTTTTTTCATTCTTTCATGAAAACGCTTGCTAGATTTTTCCAAAGTGATGAATAAATATGAGAAAAAGATAAATAAAGAGAGCAAAAATCCTACTTCATCATCCTCATCTTCCCTTGCCATTTAGATGAGGGTGTTCACATCATTTCATGAGTGTTAGCTTGTGTTAACGGAACTTCAAGGTAGATCATCTTAGTATCGAAGATCGGAAGCAAAGGTTGCATCTTTCTCTTCGTAGAACCTCTCGAGAGTCCGGATCCCGATGATCGCAGCGAAGGGACCACAACACGGAGCATATGAAGTGAAGGACCGGATCTACAAAGGTTGTAATCCCTCTCACTTGGTGTTAAAGTATTTAGCATGCTTGTTTTTGCCTAATCTCTAGTTTAAAGATCCGTATTCGGGTTGTTCGGCACGGCTAAATTTTTAATCGGGCATGGTTGATGTCTCGTAGACCCTTGTGCGTGTGCCTAGCAACCCTACAGTGGTATCAGATCCAAGCTAGAGTTTTAGGCGAAGTCTAGACGAAGTTTAAAGTCCGATCGAACGCCGATACCCCGACACGGAACCCTCTCTGTACTTTTTTCAAAAATGTGGTTTTTTCTGAATTAAAAATTCTCAGAAAATTAAGCAGGAAAAACTATGAATTACTGTGAAGTACAGACGTCTAAATCGAAAATTTGACCGCGGAACCGCGGCGAAACCATGGGTTTTGCGGCGGTTCCTCGGCCAAAATTTGGACTTAGTCCCTGAAATTTCATGTAATTATTTTTAGGCCCTTTCTTGTTATTTTTTTCTGTGAATATTTTTATTCCACTCAAGTGTTGAGTTTTCAAGGGTTGTATTGGGGAATCGTTGATTCGATCGAATAATTTAACTTTGTTTAGTTTTGTCCGGATAATTTTTAGAAACTGTTAAAAAGTTCGAACGGATATCAATAACTCATTTTTTCCCCTGTCGGAAAATTTTTCAAAAGTTGGATTTTTTCTCGTGTTTAAGAATGTTCTAAGTCGTGCAAGTAACTCTGTGGACCCTCTAGAAGACAACAAACCTTAACTCGATTATGTGACCGTCTTGAACTGCCTTTTGAACCTTAGGGTTTGGGGCAGTACGGCGTGCCACATGTGAGGCGTTGGCTTGACCCTTCTACGGCTGGACCATTGGTACTGTGGCATGTGATTGATGTTTTTAAACTGATTTCAAGTGTTAAGATATATTGGGGAAATCTTGGGTGTTTGATGATTCGATCGGAAAGTTTAACTTTTTCTATTTATCTGGAATGTGATACAATATTTGGAATCCACAGGAAGTTATGAGATAACTGATTTGAATATTATAGACATAGCAGTTTAGTCTCAGATGATCGGTTGCCACGGAATTTTGATGTGATCAAAAGTCCGTTGCAATCACGTAGCGTACGCGGATACTCGCCGGGTAAACTTAATAGACAGCTACGCCCCATAGCCCCGACCAAGTGACTGTAGGAGAACCCCGTCACCGAAAGCATCCGTTCGGGTGCTCGCGGCAGCGGTGTTCCGCCTTAGTGCACTTCGTCGACGGTATCGGGGGTGCGGCCGTCTACTAAAGTTTGCGACGAGCATTCGATCAGTTTTTCGGGAATCTTGTTGAATTGCCCGACTTTATATTGAAAAGAGTTTTCGATAATGAGACTAAAATGCGGGGTTTATAATAAGTTAGGCATGAGATGTCTAAGGAATTCATTTGGTTAGGCGTGCGATGTCTAAGGAGGTTGCGGATTCCAACTGTTGTAGTTTTACACTTTCTTTTCTGTGACCGTAAGCGTAGTATGTGGTGTATCGCCGGCTTCGTTGCTATACATCAACGACAATCGGGATACGCATACTTGCTTACGTTGATGATATGAGATATTATGTGTTGATGTGATATGTTGTATTGGATCGTCGCGTTTTGAATAGCCGGGGGTTTTATGTGAGATGAGAGTTTTTCTTTTTCATTCATGTAAAATTCATTTGTATGTAATATTCTTTTATTGGGGCACTTCCAGGTAGCGGAAGCTGTCACCGTTGTATATTATTTACTTTTCCGCATTAGGTAGACCCAAGGCGGGGAGCACAAGTAACCGGGTTCTAGGGTCCAGTGGGAGACCATCTCGAGGAGTCGAGACCGGGTCTCCTAACCCTAGAATTGGCAGTGTTACTTGCCGCTCTCGTAGGGGTCTAGGGATGTGGGTTTGGCTATTCATCGCGACCGTGGAATCCGTGTTTTATACAGGCTCGTATTGAAAACACGGACATCCTAGTATATCCAATATTTCATATATGTTCTTCTGCTGCAATGTTCTGTGATGAGATCATATTACTGCCTGAGACGAATGTTTATATTATATATATGAGATATATGTTATATTGCAGATTTCGTTTCAAATGTGATGCTTGCGAAGCATATTAAAATGGGACTTCATTAATGAGATTAATGAAATAAAAGAAACCTAAGATGTTGTAGAAACTTGTTTAAATTAAAAAAAACTGGTAGCTCTAGTTCTTGCTTTGCATCGCGGTGTTCCTTGTAGAACATCCTGCACCTTATTCGATAAGGAAAGGACCGAGATCCCTTCACGGAGAGTGACTCCTTTAGCAATAACTGGCAGATGCTACAACCCTCGGTCTGTCTTTTGATTGCTTCTATAGTTCTTGCTTTGCATAGTGGTATATATGATATATCCTGCACCTTATTCGATGAGGAAAGGGCCGACGATCCCTTCACCGGGAGTGACCCTTTTAGCAAAACTAGAAAAGCCTAAAAAACACTCCATTTAAAATCACTCGATTCTACAACGATATCAAGTTCATTACGCAATAGGTTTTCTTAAAAACCTGTCGTAGCCCTCCGTCATTTCAGATAAGTCCTACTTAGTATTCGTGCTACGTTTGTTGACCTCCGTCAAGACGTAGTGTGCGGCAGCTGACTAGTATTTATCTGCTTATGCATATGATGCAAATTGGATTAGGGTAGTCGTGCGGCCTTGTTGACCTCCGTCAAGGGTCGTACGGGTGGGTTTAATTCAATCAGGAAATGACGGGTTGAACTTGACTAGTAGCCTATGGTTTGTTGACCTCCGTCAAGGTCATAGGACGCTAGGGGTAAAATATTATTGGGAATTTCAAGTGTTGAAATTTGCAATGAGATTACATACCTTCTATGAGATAGTTGGATCCCGATACCCACTCCGAGTAAGAGTTACTCCTGGGAGAGTTTTACACATTACAATTAACCGATCAAGTAGGTGTCTAGAAAGGTGTTAACGGGGTTACGCCTCTGGGAAAACGAGGTTTACTTTAATTAGGTTCGTGCGAAAGCACGGGGGACCTCCCTCAAAGTACCGACACTGGCCTGGCTGAAAGATTGGCGAACTTGTAGCGTGTAATTAATCCTGGCTAGTCTTTCCTTTTGGGGTTTGAAGGAAGATTTGATTAAAACAGTGGGAGACATCCTGATTAGATATATTAGATAACCAATCTAATCTTGCAAGAGCATACGCTGAGTGTTTTCTTCTCTCTCTCTCCAGGTAGCGACTATATCACGCCTTAATCAGGATAATAATACGGATATATTTGACCGAACCCGCTTGTTATACTGAGCTGGGGAGCGTTGGTCCCGCTCCAACTTATAAGTGTTATAAGACAGAGCAGGAAATTGGGGAATACCAGATTTCCCGTGCCGCCCAAACGAAGAAAGTGCATGTTGATGCATCATCTTCGGGTGTGTTCATTACACAGAACTATTTCTCAGTATCCTTTACGTCCTGGGTATGTGATACCGGATCAGGATCCCGCATATGTAATCTGTTACATGGGCTACAGATAGGTAGAGAACTGAGAACGGGTGATAAGTTTCATGAGACAGAAAACGGTGTAAGTGTTGCAGCCAAGTCTGTTGGTCACTGTCACCCTATATTACCAGAATACATTGATTCTGAACAAATGTTATTAGATACCGAACCTGATATACAAAATCATATCAGTCTCTTTATTAGTAAAGAAAGGATATAATTTTGTATTATCGGATAATGTTTTGAACATTTCCTATATCAAGAGTTGATCGGTTCAGGCACGTTATCTAAAAGCATTGACGTTCTAAATCAAACTACAGTTCTTAGTATACGGAACACACACAAGAGGAAGAGTTCAGAAATGAATGAATCCTTCTTGAGGTATTGTAGACTGGGTCATATCAATGCGACCCGACTGGCTGAAGTTACATATAGATGCATATTTAAATTAGTTTGAATTTACATCTTGTGAAACTTGCCTGTCATGTCACAAAGATGAGATGACCATAGCTCTGTTTATTGGAAACAGAGAAAGAGTTAGTGAACTCTTGGGATTGATACATGCTGATGTATGTAAGTCTCCTGTCTATACATGCCAAGACTGGTTCTTTGTACTTCATTACATTATCTGATAATCTCTCAAGATTCAGACATGTGTTCCTATTGAAACACAAGTCCGAACCTTTTGAGATATTCACAGAATATAAGTTAGAAGTAGAGAACCAAAATACGGGTATAAGTATTATGTCCTTTAATGAGATCAAGGAGGAGAATACTTGAGCACGGGATTCCTGGACTATTCTAAAGGAGAATGAGATTCTCTCTCAGCATTACTCCTCCGTATACACCATAGCACGATGGTATATCGGGGCGGAGCAATAACACCCTATGTGATATGGTGCGCTCTATGATGAGTACTACTGAGTTTCCTATTTCCTTTAGGGAGTTATGCACTTGAGAAGCTGCATACCTATTGAATAAGGTTCAAATCAAATCTGTTGCCTACCACTTCATATGTGATATGGAAAGGGAAGAGCCTATATTTTAAGCTTGTTAAGATTTGGGGTTGTCCGGCCTATGTCTAAAAGCAAAATCCGGACAAGCTCGAGGCAAGGTCTGTTATGTACAACTGGAAAGGTTCCAGCTATACAAAATGCAGCTGATGATTTGGTAGAACCAAAGGATTCAATAGTTTCCAACGAACCTCAGCCACTCCGCCGATCTAGTAGGGTTCCTCACCCACCTGAGAGATACTTCGGTTTCTCTATGACAGTGGGAGCGAGGATTGCATCATGAGATGATGATCCAACTAGTTTCGAGCTGGCCATCAGGAGTGGGACTCTGTAAGAATGGCTGGGTGCTTATCGATCTGAGATGGAATCCTTATACACCAACAAAGTATGGACTTTGGTTGCTTTATCTGAAGGGTTAAATCCCCATCAGGAGCAAGTATATCTTGAGAAGATTACTTGGTGTACATGGAAAAGTTGAGACTTTCAAAGCTAGACTTGTTAAAGGTTTGCATCATAAACCAGGTATGGATTATGTTGAAACCTTTTCTAAGGATCTATGCTTAAGTCCATCCAGATCCTACTTGCCACGGCTACATACCATGACTACGATATCTGGTGGTTGGGTGTCATGACTGCTTTTCTAAGTGATGTTTTAGAAGAGAGCATCTATAAGTACATAGCCAGAGGGCTTCGTAGATAGTGGGAGCAGCGGAAACGTATGCAAGATGTTTTATATGATAAAACAGGCATCCCGGAGTTGGAACATCTGTTTTGATGTGGTAGTCAAAGAGTTTGACTTCATCAAAATGGTAGATGAACCTTGTATATACGAAAAGGTAGTAGAGAGTATGGTGGTGATCCTCGTAGAGTACGTGGATGACATACTCTTGATAGGGAAGGAGTTTCCTATGCTACGCTCGGTCAATCTCCGCTTATCACAAGGATTCTCCATATAGGATCAAAGTGATACCTCCTAAATCCTGGGTTTAGGATCTATGAGATAGATCTAATTGGATGTTAGGATTCTCACTAGTTGTAGTGAGATGGTATCAATTGATCTTGGGGAGAATCACTGGAAAGGGTCCAAAGTGATAAGAACGACTGAATGTCAGTCGAAGGCATTGTCTTTATCCTCAGTGGAGGGACAGTATGTTGGAAGTGTTCCAAGCTAGATACCATGACATACTAGACGATTAAAGGCAAGATACATCATTACCAAGGATACTACCAAAGAGGCAGTCTGGATATTTATAAGTTCATGAGATGAACTTCGTTCCTACCATTGTGTAACAATGGAGTTGTGGCTTTAGCCAAGGAACTACCGTCCCATCAGAAATCCAGATATAATTCTTAGGCAGTATCACCTGATCATGGAGATGGTTGATCTCCAGGGAGATTGAGGTTAGGAGAGCAGACACAGAGGACGACAACGCGGATCCATTCACAAAGGCCTTTTTCCCAGTAGAGACTTTTACGGGATGGTTGAGTATGAGATACTTCAACCGCAGCTAATTGTTGGGTATGCGATACCATAACAGATGGTCCTAGTGCAAGTGGGAGATTGTTAGTTATATGTATGCCCTAGAGGCCATTACTGTACATACGATGTATATTGTAGTGGATGCTTGGACATATATAGGGAGGACTTTCTTGCTCGACATGATAGTATGCTATCTGGTTGTACTTTATCTTAACATGTACTCAGATTGTCT
Organism: Agapanthus africanus; assembly: GCA_030015575.1. Taxonomy (NCBI): domain Eukaryota; kingdom Viridiplantae; phylum Streptophyta; class Magnoliopsida; order Asparagales; family Amaryllidaceae; genus Agapanthus; species Agapanthus africanus. The sequence continues at coordinate 680,425,794 of CM057340.1, read as the reverse complement.
CTATGTTACATGTTGATAAAGCCCTTAGGATATGTACTCGACTACTGGGACTATGATGAGATCATACTAGTGGGGCCACGGTAGTCGACGAGTACATCCTATAACTGTTCCTAGTCGAGGGTGTATCGAGACAGGGCATCGATACACCAGAGTAGACTAGCGTATACGCATCTTGACCCATATGATGGGCGATGGTTGATCCCATATCCTTTGGTGTTTGACATCAAGGATGGTGTACGGGTGCTCAGTGGAGACTGGGTACACTGGACGGACTCGTCGAGAACTCCCAGATGGTATTATACCATACGTCAGATGGCAGCTCTCCGGTGACACTGGTACAGAGTAATCTGTTGACCCGAGATCGTCATAGATCCTTGTGTGATTCCCACTGTGCTTTGATTTCCATCATACCACGTCCAAGAGGGCGTGCAAAAATATGGCTTTTGGGTACAGTCCCGAATCACATGGAGGCAATGAGCGATAGGAGGGGATTCGTCTCTCCCGGTATAGGGAGTTGATGTTGTGCTGTGTTCGATTGGCTATAACCGGAAATCCCTGGCCAGGGTTGCTGAGATTTACTGGTAAGTGTTATCAGTAGTTTCTCGAACTGTTATAGACCTCATATCGACACGACTTATCGAGCTACTGGGGTCTGACGTTTACCACCCCTAGGCGAGATATGCAACATATCAGACGACGAGACCGGACTGTACGGGAATGTTACTGATTGGATTCACAGGAGAATGTACAGGCTTGCTTGTTGATCTTCTGAGCGCTCAATACCTGGGTAGCTGTTACGTTTAGCTGACCGCTTACAGCTTGTGGGTGTTTAATATGATCATCACCTACTGCCGGCGTATTGACGATTCTTTAGAGTCCTACACAGAGGTTTCTTGGCTCAGGCAAAATGGAGTAGGAGCACATATGTGATATGTGCGGGACCGAGGATAATACGATATGAGATACCGTATTCTATTCTCGCGATATTTGATATCAGCCGGGTCATCGGATCAAGTGTTGATTCGATGAATCGGTACGGATAAATATTAGTCGGTTATATGCGATATAGCCGGATTGTCGGATCAAGTGTTGATTCGATAATTTAATGTATAATAATATATATGATATATTAAATTACATTAACTAATATTAGCTCACTAAAAGATTCTTTTTCTCACTCGGGTAATACATTGATATATATGCGATATATGTTAATTGTATTATTTTATTTTGTTACGATAAATATTATATATGTGATATATAATATTATAACATGATATGATAACTAATGCAACTTGTTTAGTGGAGTTTAAACATGATTAGGGTTTGGATTAGGGTTAAATTTTCTAGATGTTTCTAGAAGGTTTTCTTTTTGTTTTGTGAAAGATATTTGTAAGTGACTCATGCTTTAACCCAACCCAAACCCTAACCTTAGTCAATTCTCTACAATGGTTAAGTCAACCATGGTTGCATTATTCTTCATATTAATCCTTTCATTATTCATCACAAAAGGAAATGGATCACTATTCTTCTTCTTTTTTCATTCTTTCATGAAAAAGCTTGCTAGATTTTTCCAAAGTGATGAATAAATATGAGAAAAAGATAAATAAAGAGAGCAAAAATCCTACTTCATCATCCTCATCTTCCCTTGCCATTTAGATGAGGGTGTTCACATCATTTCATGAGTGTTAGCTTGTGTTAACGGAACTTCAAGGTAGATCATCTTAGTATCGAAGATCGGAAGCAAAGGTTGCATCTTTCTCTTCGTAGAACCTCTCGAGAGTCCGGATCCCGATGATCGCAGCGAAGGGACCACAACACGGAGCATATGAAGTGAAGGACCGGATCTACAAAGGTTGTAATCCCTCTCACTTAGTGTTAAAGTGTTTAGCATGCTTGTTTTCGCCTAATCTCTAGTTTAAAGATCCGTATTCGGGTCGTTCGGCACGGCTAAATTTTTAATCGGGCATGGTTGATGCCTCGTAGACCCTTGTGCGCGTGCCTAGCAACCCTACAAATAGAATTCAGTATCATATACGGGTATTATTCTCGGTCCCGTACATATCTCATATGCGCTCCTATTTCGTTTCGCTTGAGCCAGGAAACCTCTGTGTAGGACTCTAAAGCCTCGTCAATACGCCGGCAGTAGGTGATGATCATATCAAACACCCACAAGCCGCAAGCGGTCTGCTAAACGTAACGGCCACCCGGGTATTGAGCGATCAGAAGATCAACGAGCAAGACCGCTCACACTCCTGTGAATCCAACCAGTAACACTTACCGTACAGTCCGGTCTCGTCGTCTGATATGTCGCATATCTCGCCTAGGGGTGGTAAACGTCAGACCCCAGTAGCTCGATAAGTCATGTCGATATGAAGTCTATAACAGTTCGAGAAACTACTGGTAACACTTACCAGTAAATCTCAGTAACCCTGGCCAGGGATTTCCGGTTATAGCCAATCGAACACAACGTAACATCAACTCCCTATACCGGGAGAGACGAATCCCCTCCTATCGCTCATTGCCTCCATGTGATTCGGGACTGTACCCAAAAACCACCGTTTTGCACGCCCTCTTGGACGTGGTAAGGTGGAAATCAAAGCACAGTGGGAATCACACAAGACTCTATGACAATCTCGGGTCAACAGACTAACCTGTACCAGTGTCACCAGAGAACTGCCATCTGACGTGAGGTATAATACCATCTGGGAGTTCTCGGCGAGTCCGTCCTGTATACCCAGTCTCCATTGAGCACCCGTATATCATCTCTGATGTCAAACATCAATGGATATGGGATCATCCATCGCCCATCTGTATGGGTCGAGAAGGTATACGCTAGTCTACCCTGGTATATCGATGCCCCATCTCGATACACCCACGACTAGGGACCTTGAAGGATGTACTTATGGACTACCATGTCCCTACTAGTATGATCCGCATCATAGTCCAGGTATTCAAGTACACATCCTAAGGGCTTTACCAACATGTAATAGAGAGACAATCAGTGTACACGTTAAGATAAAGAGCAACCAGATAGCATACTATGATGTCGAGTAAGAAAGTCCTCCCTATATATGTCCCAGCATCCACTACAATATACATCCTATGTACAGTAATGGCCTCTAGGGCATACATATAACTAACAATCTCCCACTTGCACTAGGGCCATCTGTAACAGTGGTTGCAGTATCCCATACTCAACCATCCCATAAAAGTCTCTCTCTGGGAAAAGGCCTTTGTGAGTGGATCCGCCGTGTTGTCCTCTGAGTCTACTCTCCTAACCTCGATCACCCTGGAGATCAACTATCTCCATGATCAGGTGATGCTGCCTCAGAATACATCTGGGTCACTGATGGAACCGGGGTTCCTGGGCCAAAGCCACACTTCCATTGTCACACAATGGTAGGAACCTAGTTCATCTCATGAACCAATATACACCCAAACTGCCTCTTTGGTAGTATCTTTAATAGCGATGTCACCAACCTTTATCGTCTAGTTTGCCACGGTATCTAGCTTGGAACTCTTCCAACATACCGTCCCTCTTCTGAGGGTAAAGACAATGCCTGCGACTGACATTCAGTCGTGCTTATCAGCCTGGGACTTTCCCAGTGATTCTCCCCAGGATCGATTGATACCACCTCACTAAACCTAGTCAAACACTTTGACTACCACATCAAAACACACGTTCCAACTCCGCGATGCCTGCTATTTTTCTGTAAAGCAACTTGCACACGTTTCCGCTGCTCCCACGGTTTACGAAGCCCTCTGGCTGTGTACTTATAGACGTTCTCTTCTAAATCAGAAAAGCAGTCATGAAACCCAACCACCAGATATCGTAGTCATGGTATGTAGCAATGGCAAGTAGGATCCGGATGGACTTAAGCATAGCTACTGGAAAAAGGTTTCATCATTATCCATGCCTGGTCGATGACGAAAACCTTTAACAAGTCTAGTTTTGAAAGTCTTAACTTTTCCATCTACACCAAGTAATCTTCTCAAGATATACTCACTCCTGATGGGGATTTAACCCTTCAGATATAGCATCCAAAGTCCATACTTTGTTGGTGTACATGGATTCCATCTCAGATCGCTAAGCATCCAGTCATTCTTACAGAGTCCCTACTCTCGATGGCCTGCTCGAAACTAGTTGGGTCATCATCTCATGATGCATTCCTCGCTCCCACTGTCGTAGAGAAACAGAAGTATCTCTCAGGTGGGTGAGGAACCCTACTAGATCGGCGGAGAGGCTGAGGTTCATTAGAATTTATTGAAACCTTCGGGTTTACCAAATCATCAACTGTAGTTTGTATAACTGAAACATTTTCAGTTCTACAGAATAGATCATGCCTCGAGCTTGTCCGGATTTTGCTTTTAGACATAGGCTGGACAATCCCAAATCTTAACAAACTTAAGATATGGGCTCTTCCCTTTCCATATCACATATGAAGTGGTAGGCAACTGATTTGATTTGAACCCTATTCAATCGGTATGCAGCTTCTCAAGTGCATAACTCCCAAAAGGAAATAGGAAACTCAGTAGTACTCATCATAGAGCGCACCATATCATATAGGGTGTGATTGCTCCGCCCCGATACACCGTTGTGCTGTGGTGTATTCAGAGGAGTAACACTGAGAGAGAATCTCATTCTCCTTTAGAATAGTCCAAGAATTCCATGCACAAGTATTCTCCTCCCTGATCTCATCATAGGACATAATACTTATACCTGTATTATTTCTCTACTTCTGACTTATATTCTTTGAACTTCTCAAAAGCTTCGGACATGTGTTTCAACAGGAACATGTGTCTGAATCTTGAGATATCATCAGTGAATGTAAGGAAGTACAAAGAACCAGTCTTGGCTTATGTAGACTGGGGACCTTTATACATCACTATGTATCAGTCCCAAGAGTTCACTAACTTTTTCTCTGTTTCGAGTAAACAGAGCTATGGTCATCTTATCTTTGTGACATGACTGGTAAGTTTCACAAGATGTAAATTCAAACTGATTTAAATATGCATCTAATTGTAACTTTAGCTAGTCGGGTCATATTGATTTGACCTAGTCTACAATACCTTAAGAAGGAATCATTCAATTCTGAACTCTTCCTCTTGTGTGTGTTCTTGTATACTAGGAACTATAGTTTGATTTAGAACGTCAATGCTTTTAGATAACGTGCCTGATCCGATCAACTTTTAAAATGTTCAAAACAATATTCAACAATACAAAATCATATCCTTCTTTAATAAATAAAGAGATTGATATGATTTTGCATATCAGGTTCGGTATCTAATAACATTTGTTCAGAATCAATGCATTTGGAAATACAGGGTGACAGTGACCAACAGACTTGGCTGCAACACTTGCACCATTTTCTGTCTCATGAAACTTATCACTCGTTCTCAGTTCTCTACCTTTCTGTAGCCCTATGTAACAGATTACATATGCGGGATCCTGATCCGGTATCTAATACCCAGGACGCAGAGGATACTGAGAAACAGTTCTATGTAATGAACGCACCCGAAGAAGATGCATCATAATGCACTTTCTTCGTTAGGGCGGCACGGGAATCCTGGTATTCCCCAATTTCCTGCTCTGTCTTATAACAATTATAAGTTGGAGCGGGACCAACTTTCCCCAGCTTCATATAACAAGCGGGTTCTGTCAATACATCCGTATTATTATCTTGATTAAGGCGTGATATGGTCGCTACCTAGAGAGAGAGAGAAGAAAACACTCAGCGTGCGCTCTTGCAAGATCATATTGGTTATTATTTTATCTAATCAGGATGGCTCCCACTATTTTTATCAAATCTTCCTTCAAACTCTAAAAGGAAAGACTAGCCGGGATTAATTACAAGCTACAAGTTCGCCAATCTTTCAACCATGCCAGTGTCGGTACTTTAAGTGAGGTTCCCCGTGCTTTCGCATGGACCTAATTAAAGTAAACCTCGTTTTCCCAGAGGCGTAACCCCGTTGACACCTTTCTAGACACCTACTTGATCTACTTGATCGGCTAATCGTAATGTGTAAAACTCTCCCAGGAGTAACAATTACTCGCAGCGAGTATCGGGATCCAACTATCTCATAGAAGGTATGCAATCTCATTGCAAATTTCAACACTTGAAATTCCCGATAATTTTGCCCCTAGCACCCTATGACCTTGACGGAGGTCAACAAACCATAGGCTACTAGTCAAGTTCAACCCGTCATTTCTTGATTGAATCAAACCCACCCATACGACCCTTGACGGAGGTCAACAAGGTCGTACGACTACCCTAATCCAATCTGCATCATATGCATAAGCAAATAAATACTAGTTAGCTACCACACACTACGCCTTGACGGAGGTCAACAAACGTAGCATGAATACTAAGTAGGACTTATCTGAAATGACGGAGGGCTACGACAGGTTTTTATGAAAACCCATTGCGTAATGAACTTGATATCGTTGTAGGATCGAATGAATTTTGAAATGGAGTGTTTTTTAGGCTTTTCTAGTTTTGCTAAAGGGGTCACTCCCGGTGAAGGGATCGTCGGCCCTTTCCTCATCGAATAAGCTGCAGGATATATCATATATACCGCTGTGCAAAGCAAAAACTATAGAAGCAATCAAAAGAAAAACCGAGAGTTGTAGCATCTATCAGTTATTGCTAAAGGGGTCTCTCCCGGTGAAGGGATCTCGGTCCTTTCCTTATCGAATAAGGTGCAGGATGTTCTACAAGGAACACCGCGATGCAAAGCAAGAACTGTAGCTACCTTTTTTTTTGAAAATTCGATTCCACAACATCTTTTAGGTTTCTTTTATTTCATTAATCATTTTAATGAAGTCCAATCATTTAAATCACCTAAACATCACAGATAAATACGACGTACACTTATGTCATCCGTGTTCGTCTCGATGTCCCCTCGTGCACCGTTAGGTTAGGTAACTAACGGCAGAGTGGGGCAGGGCTAGCGTGGGTGTAAAACATAAGTAACGTCTATATAATATATCATATATACTATATACAGCATTAATCACAGCACATCAAATGATCACATCACAGATATCGCAGCAGAAGAAACATATGAAACATTGGATATACTAGGACATCCGTGTTTTATTTTGAGCCACTATAAAACACGGATTCCACGGTCGCGATGAATAGCCAAATCTACAGCCTAGACCCCTACGAGAGCGGCAAGCAACCCTACCAATTCTAGGGTTAGGAGACCCGGACTCGACACCTCGAGTTAGTCTCCCACTGGACTCCAGAACCCGGTTACTTGTGCTCTCCTCCTTGGGTCTATCCTAGTGCGGAAAAGTAAATAATATACATCAACGGTGACATCTTCCGCAACCTAGAAGTGTCCCAATAAAAGAATATTACATACAAGTTTTTACATGAATGAAAATGAAAAACACTCATCTCACATAAAAACCCCCCGGCTATTCAAACACGACGATCCAATATAACATATCCAGCAACACATAACATCACATGTCATCAACGTAAGTAAATATGCCCATCCCAATTGTCGTTCACATATAGCAACGAAACCGGCGATATCATATATTACACTTACGGTCGCAGAAAAGAAAGTGTAAAACTACAACAATTGGAATTCGCAAACTGCATAGACGTCGCATGCCTAACCAAATGAATTCCTTAGACATCGCATGCCTAATAATTATAAACCCTGCATTTTAGTCTCAATATTGAAAACACTTTTCAATATAAAGTCGGGCAATTCAACAAGATTCCCGGCATCTAGAACGAATGCTCGTCGCAAACTTTAGTAGACGGCCGCACCCCCCGATACCGTCGACGAAGTGCACTAAGGCGGAACACCGCTGCCGCGAGCACCCGAACGGATGCTTTTTGGCGACGGGGTTCTCCTATAGTCACTTGGTCAGGGCTATGGGGTGTAGCTGTCTATTAAGTTTACCGGCGAGTATCCGCGTACGCAACGTGATTGCGACGGACTTTTGATCACATCAAAATCCCGTGGCAACCGATCAAGTGATACTAAACTGCTATGTTTATAACATTCAAATTAGCTATCTCATAACTGTTTGTGGATTCCAAATATTGTATCACATTCCAGATAAATAGAAAATGTTAAACTTTCCGATCGAACAATCAAACACCCAAGTTTTCCCGAAACAGCTCAACACATGAAATAAGTTTAAAAACATTCACTTCATGACACAGTACCAACGGTCCAACCGTAGAAGGGTCAAGCCAACGCCTCACATGTGGCGCGCCGTACTGCCCCAAACCCTAAGGTTCAAAGGGCAATTCAAGACGGTCAAATAATCAAGTTAAGGTTTGTTGTCTTCTAGAGGGTCCATCGCGTTACTTGCACTATTTAGAACGTTCTTAAACCACGGAAAAATCCAACACTTGGAAATTTCCCGGCAGGGGAAAAAGTGGGTATTTATATCCGGTCAAACTTTTTAACATGTTCTAAAATATCCAGAAAACCCAACGAAATTAAAAATTCCGATCGAAACAACGACTACAAAATAAACCCCAAAATACTCAACACTTGAGTTAGATAAAAATACCCAGAAAATATCAATGACAGAGATCGGAATTACTGTGCAAAATGAATAAGACAACCTTACTGTACGGCCGCGGATCCGCGGCACAAGCAGGGTCTTGCCGCGGTTCCGCGGCCATCCGTACATGTTAAGTGCTCGTTTTGCACAACAATTCTAAAAATCACCTGCTGAATTTTTAGATATTTTTAATTCTGAAAAATCACAGATTTTAAAAATTGTCCAGAGAAGAGTGTATTTTGTCGTATTCGGGTTCGATCGGGGTTTTAACTTCGTTAACACCTCGCCTAATGCTCTAGCTAGGCTCTAATACCACTGTAGGGTTACTAGGCACACTCATGAGGTTCTACAACCGATCAACCATGCCAAAATCAAATTTTTCCATGTGCCGAGAAACTCTAATTGAGATCGTTAACTAGAGGTAAGGCGAAAACATGCAAGAAAACTACTTTGCTACTAAGTGAAAGGGATTACAACCTTTGTAGATCTGGTCCTCCACTTCTTTAGCTCCGTGTTGACGTCCCTCCACTGTGATCATCGGAATCCCGGACTCTAGCGATGGTTTCGTCGGAGAAATGATCGGGCTAGGTCGTTGACTTCGATGCCGAAGATGATCTACGTCGAGGCGACTCAAACTCAAGCTCCATCTTCATTAGGTCATGAAATTTGTGAAGATAACACACTCTACTACATGGAAAGTGGTAGAGGATGAAGAAATAGGAAGTGGGTTCACTTTGGATTTGCATTTCTCGCTTGATTTCATCACTTGAAAATTTTCAAGAAAAGTTTTCTTCACTTGAAGAAGATGAAGAAGAAGAAGAAGAAGGAAAAATAAATTATCTTCAAAAAGAAAATTCAAGTGATGTCTATCATATTGCAACCATGGATGAGATAAACTCATGTAGAGAGTAAACTAGGGTTTAGCTAATGGTTAGGTTTAAGAACAAAACAAAAATGGTTAGACTTTTCAAAGATGCTATGAACCTTTATGAAGCTTTAAGACAAAATAAAGAAAAACACCATTTTGTTTTTACAAAATGAATAAAGAAAATAAAACCCTAACCATTAACTAAACATGGTAAAAAGCATACACACACCCAAGTTTGCATGTATCATCAAACATGATACAAACTAGTGCACAAACATATATCATATATACAATGTGCACAATCAAGTGAGAAAAATAATCTTAAGTGAACAATACTAGTCAATGTAAAGTAATATATCTAATATATAATTATACATTAAACCATTAAATCAACACTTCATTTAATGATCCTGTCATACAGCATATAACCGACTAATATCAAGTGTATCAATATATCGAATCAACATTTGATTCGGTAACCCGGCTATATCTTATATAACCGTCCGATGATACAAATCGCGAGAATAGAATTCAGTATCACATACTGGTATTATTCTCGGTCCCGTACATATCTCATATGCGCTCCTATTTTGTTTCGCTTGAGCCAGGAAACCTCTGTGTAGGACTCTAAAGACTCGTCAATACGCCGGCAGTAGGTGATGGTCATATCAAACACCCACAAGGCACAAGCGGTCTGCTAAACGTAACGGCCACCCGGGTATTGAGCGATCAGAAGATCAACGAGCAAGACCGCTCACACTCCTGTGAATCCAACCAGTAACACTTACTGTACGGTCCGGTCTCGTCGTCTGATATGTCGCATATTTCGCCTAGGGGTGGTAAACGTCAGACCCCAGTAGCTCGATAAGTCATATCGATATGAGGTCTATAACAATTCGAGAAACTACTGGTAACACTTACCAGTAAATCTCAGCAACCCTGGCCAGGGATTTCCGGTTATAGCCATTCGAACACAGCGCAACATCAACTCCCTATCCCGGGAGAGACAAATCCCCTCCTATCGCTCATTGCCTCCATGTGATTCAGGACTGTACCCAAAAACCACCATTTTGCACGCCCTCTTGGACATGGTAAGGTGGAAATAAAAGCACAATGGGAATCACATAAGACTCTATGATGATCTCGGGTCAACAGACTAACCTGTACTAGTGTCATCAGAGAACTGCCATCTGACGTGAGGTATAATACCATCTGGGAGTTCTCGGCGAGTCCATCCAGTGTACCCAGTCTCCACTGAGCACCCGTATATTATCTCTGATGTCAAACACCAATGGATATGGGATCATCCATCGCCCATCTGTATGGGTCGAGAAGGTATACGCTAGTCTACTCTGGTATATCGATGCCCCGTCTCGATACACCTACGACTAGGGACCTTGAAGGATGTACTTATGGACTACCATGTCCCCACTAGTATGATCCGCATCATAGTCCAGGTAGTCAAGTACACATCTTAAGGGCTTTACCAGAATGTAACAGAGAGACAATCAGTGTACACGTTAAGATAAAGAGCAACCAGATAGCATACTATCATGTCGAGCAAGAAAGTCCTCCCTATATATGTCCCAGCATCCACTACAATATACATTCTATGTACAGTAATGGCCTCTAGGGCATACATATAACTAGCAGCTAGTCGTGTCGTATTGATATGACCTAGTCTGCAATGCCACAAGAAGGATTCATTCATTCCTGAACTTTTCCTTTTGTGTGTGTTCTGTATACTTAGAACATTGATTTGATTTAGAACGTATATGCTATTACATAATGTGCCTGATCCAATCAACTTTTGATTCAGAAAAATTTTCATAACATAATCCTTCAATACAAAATTATATCATTAATATTGCATATCAGGTTCGGTATGTAATAATATTCATTCAAAATCAATGTATTACCACTTGGTAATACAAGATGATATTCGCCAACTGATTTGGCTACAACAATTGCACTATTCCCAACAATTATATCTGTATCAACCAATCCCAGTTCTCTACCTTTCTTAAGCTCATGTAACAGATTACATATGTGGGATCCTGATCCGGTATCTAATACCCAGGACATAGATCATACTGAGAAACAGTTCTCGATAATGAACATACCCGAAGAAGATGCATCAACATGCTCTATCTTCGGTCATGTGGCATGGTAATCCTGGTATTCCCCTATTTCCTGCTCAGACTTATAACAATTATAAGAAAGAGCGGAACCAACGTTCCTCAGTACAGTTTAATAAGTGGGTTCGGTCAATACATCTATATTATTATCTTGAATAAGGCGTGTCATGGTCGCTACCAGGAGAGAGAGAAGAAAACACTTTGCGTATGCTCTTGCAAGATTAGATTGGTTATAATTTTATCTAATCTGGATGGCTCCCACTATTTTTTTATCAAATCTTCCATCAAACCCTAAAAGGTAAGACTAGCCGGGATTAATTACACCCTACAAGTTCGCTAACTGGTCAGCCAGGCCAGTGTCGGTAATTTGACAAAGGTTCTCCGTACTTTCGCACGGACCTAATTAAAGTAAACCTCGTTTTCCCAGAGGCATAACCTCATTGACTCCTTTCTAGACACCTAATGGGTTAGCTAATTGTAAAGTGCAAAACTCTCTCAGGAGTAACTCTTACTCGCAGTGGGTATCGGGATCCAACCATTAACATGGAAGGTATGCAATCATTACAAATTTCAACTCTTGAAATTCCCGATTTGGCTTTTACCCCTAGCACTTATGATCTTGGCTTTGGTCAACATATCATAAGCACTAGTCAAATTCTACCAGTCATTTTATGATTAATTAGATCCATTCGCATGACCCTTGACTATGATTAACATAATCACATGAATGTCCTAAGTAATCGCATCATATGCTATGCAGGAAGACATCACTTAGGTATCGTACACTACGCCTTGACTATGATCAACATAATCACATGAATGTCCTAACTAATCGCATCATATGCTATGCAGGAAGACATCACTTAGGTATCGTACACTACGCCTTGACTATGATCAACATATGCAGCACGAATACTAAGTACTCTACTTTCTAAAATGACGGAGGGTTGTAGATGATTTTTAAGAAAACTTTTAACGCTTTGAACTTGTTCTCGTTGTAGAATCAAATAATTTTAAAAAGGAGTGGCTTAAGCTCCGCATTTTGAAACTTGCTTTTTCATAAAAAGGCCGAGTGGGTTTTGTTTCCCCCAATCAGAGCAAAGATCTGTTTCAAAATTCAAAATTTAAAAGTTGAAGCAACATTTCAGATCTCGTGCGCTGTGCGCTGCGTGCCACGTGTCAAGAGCAGACACGCCAGCGCCAAGAGAGCTGCGCCCAAGGCAGCGCACCCCCAATCAGAGCAAAAGCTCTGTTTCAAAATTCAAAATTTAAAAGTTGAAGCAACGCTTCAGTTCCAGCGCTCTGCACTGCGCGCCACGTGTCAAACACGGGTGCGCTAGCGCAGTTGCGCTGCGCGCCACGTGTCGAACGTAGGTGCGCTCGCGCAAGGTGCGCCAGCGCTGGAATTAAAGATTCCCCCACCATCAGATCAAAAGATCTACTAATAATAAATTATTAATTAATTAGAACTAAAGTTCTGTTATGCAAAGATTTTTCAATCTTATTAAAACAAGAAGATCATCTTCTGTAAAACAGAAGCCTTAGGATCAAAGATCCAACGGTGGGAAATATTCCCAAATCAATCAGAGAAAGATCTCTTAAAACTGATTTAACAAATCAATTGGCCCAATATAAAGGCCCCTAGACTTTAAGTCTAAAATATACAGAGGAGAGAGAAGACAGAATACAGAGAAGAAAAAAAAGAGAAAAACCCTCTGCAAAAAAGAGCAAGCTCTTAGAAAAAAGAAGATTTTTCTTCATCTTCAAGGTTAAAAAAAGAACTATGTTCTTGAATAATAGAGATGAAACCATCTCGTAAAAAGAAGAAATATCTTCTAAAAAGATCTTAGATCTATAAAAAGATTAAGGTCTTTAATTTAAAAGAAAAGATCAAAAAGATCTGAGCATAAAAAGATTAAAAGAAGTATTTTACTTCATTCACAGATCTTTTGATCTATAAAGGCAAAGTCTTTTTATAATGAAAAAACAACTTTTGTTCTTGAATCTTGAGGCAAAGCCTCCTTTAAGAAGAATATAAAAGTTGTTCTTTGATCTTAAAATTGATCAGATGCGCTTTGCATTATTGGAAAGTGCCTTGCACTCATGAACTGCGCCTTTGCGCTCCTTGGATCGGCGCTTAGCGCCAAAACCTGCCACGTGTCAACCAGAGACACCACTTACACTTTGCGCATCTGAAATAGAGCGCTGCGCTCATGGGCTGGCGCTCAGCGCCAAGCGTACCACGTGTCACTCGCTGGCGTGCCAACAGACTAGCACAAAGCGCTCACAAATGGAAAGCGCAATGCGCTAATGAATCAGCGCTTAGCGCTAAGCGCGACACGTGTCACCTTCGTGTGTGCTAGCGCGATGCGCTCTTTGACCGGCGCAAAGCGCCTGACGCGCCACGTGGCACACTGTCAGAACACACTTTGTTTCTGATGAATGCTATGCGTTCAATACAAGACAAAAAATGTCAGAGCCCAATTCCTAGCATTATTAAAAGGGCTGAGTCCAAATAAAGGCTCAATAGCCAGAACAAAAAATAAAATGTTAAAACATTTTAATTGGACTTAGCCCAATTCTGGTCATAAGTCCTCAACTTGTTTTGAATTGAGCACATCTGCTCTTGCAACCAACTCACCTTGGTTCAAGGGTACATCTCTTCACTCCTTTGATATTTGTCGTTGTAATTCCTTAACGTCTTCAAAAAGGTGACGGGTCCCGACAATCACACATTTCATAGACTGTGGGGTCCTTAAACTCATGGACTATGATGTCCTTAACCTCGACTGTGATGTCTTAAAACTAACAATGAACTATGGGGTCCTTAAACTCATGGACTATGATGTCCTTAACCTCGACTGTGATGTCTTAAAACTAACAACGGACTGTGGGGTCCCTAAACCCATAGACTATGATGTCCTTAACCTCGACCGTGATGTCCTTAAACTAATATCGGACTGTGGGGTCCTTAAACCTACAGACTATGATTCCTTAACCTCGACCGCGATGTGTTTAAACTAACGTTGGACCAAGATGTCCTTAAACTAACAACGGACCGCAATGTCCTTAAACTAATTATCGACCGCAATGTCATTAAACTAAACAACAGAGCCCAATTGCTCTCTTGTCGGATCTAAACAATCCCGTTAAGTCGATCTTAGTCTAAAAATAGACTAACGTATCCTTAACAAACGTTTAAGTTGATCTTAGCCTCAAATGAGGCTAACGTATCCTTAAACCCAACCCCCAAACCTAAATCTAAGAAAGATACGGATTTGGACAAGTCCACGCCCTACGGGCGACAACATAACTTAGTCTCCGTATACAATCCACGAAGTGACCATATGGAGAAGGAGAAAGTTATTACCGCGATGCGGTAGCGTAATTAACTATAGGGGCTTGCGCCTGCTGGGAAGAGCGTCCCCACAATCAAAATCCCCTCAAACGAGGGGGAATCTGACGAAGTCTGCTACATCGGCCGCATCCGTTTAAACCTTCGATACATGGTGCCATAAATCAACATGGAATCTTCGGAGAGGTGGACGGATAACACCAATTAGCATCTGCCCCAAGATTTAGGCAAGACGTTCGTCTTCCCGGTTTCCGGCGGTAAACAGATTTTGGCATGCCCGGTGGAACACTTTTTCTCTTTCCACTCCACACTTCGTGTGTCGTATTCGCGAACCAATCGCGGTTTGCTAATGGTTGCCCTTGGGTTTCGAGATACTAAGATTTGGTGTCATGCTTGGTGCAGAAAGCAAAGATCAATGGCGTTCACCTGCTCTAAGTGTTCCACATGCAATTGCAACCCACGTTCTGCCTCAACTGGGGGCATAGCTTACGGGCACCAGGCGGCTTTCCTGTTTACGATGCCGGTGGAACAAGTTACCCAAGCTACCACAGGATTGTTTTTCGGGACCATGCTCCCGCCAACGAGCTTCAGCGCTTCTATGCCAGCACCGGAAGCTCCCAAGAAGTCGGTCTTCGATCGGCTTGCTACTACCACGGCCCTTCTCAATGGGTCATCCAGCTCCAACTCCTCGGTCTTCGCCAGACTGAGCCTGAACTCCGATGGGCCTGCCAAGAAGCCCATGACAGCTGAAGTGGCCATCCCAAAGAAGATAGCCTTCTCTGCTCCTGAAGTCGTCAAAGCGGCTTCTTTTGCCAAAGAGTCGGTCTTTACAAGACGGACTATTCCGGCTCCCGTTCTTGCTCGAAGGTCTGTCTTTGACAGATTGGATACCGCTACTCAAAAGACATCAGTTTTTAAGAGAATGGCACCAGCGGCGCCTCATCTGGACAGGGGGCAAGACAAAGCCATCCCCATCACCGAACCAGCCCCAACAGCTCGACACGTTCGACGTCGCCACTGGCGCCGAGTAAGGAAGACCAGGGGCAACTCCGCCTCTGGGCTAACTCCACCAGCTCCAACAGTGGAAGTCAATGCTGCTGTTTCGACCGGGAATAGCTTTGAACTGCTGAACAAGGTGCGTAGGAACTCGCCTACCGCCATACTGAAAAGTCTCCTCCACCGGTGGAGACTGTCACAGAAGCAAAACCAGAACAGCCCCCTCAGCGGCTGTCCTCCAAAGTTTACAAAGTCTGGCGACGTGTCCGAGAGTCAGTGATCGATCAAGACTACCTCCGCCGATAGAAAAAGCTGAAGGTTCAGCCGGAAGGGAACCATCCTAGTAAGCCGCAAAAAACGACAACCACTTGGGTGTCCGCTACAACGGCCCCCTCCACATTGACTACTCAAAAGAAAAGGAGGCTAGAGAAAACCCCTGTAAACGTGGCAGACCATAAAAACACCGAGCCCAAACACCCTAAGTCTGGGGGTATGGTGGTACATACTGTTTACATGGCTTCCGGAAAAGAGGAAAGCCGCACTTCTACGGGCCACCGACCGCTCACCCAATCCATCACAAGCGCTCAGGAAAAACAGCAGCAGAAACTTCAAGAGATGCTGACTGCGATGGCTGCACTCACCGGGCCAAAAGAAAGCCCAGAGGCGTCATCAGAACAGCGTCACGAACACGAGACTGATGCTGAATTCCTTCGGAAAATTCTCGAGAAGAAGGACAAAGAGGCCGCAGAACAAGTGGCCAATATAAAGCAAATGGCCCTTCTATTCCAAGATTTGGTGGGCATGATGATCCAGTCGGATCCCCCGGCCGAAGATCCTCCAGTAATAATCGAAGATGATAGAGGAGAAACATCCAACCCTCTGCCGGCTCTTTCAGCAGCCAAGGAGGAAACTATTTCCAAGTCCACCCTGGATGATTACATCGCTCAGCAGATACGAGTTCACCAAGCGAATGAAGCGGGTGGGCAAATTGTTAGAACTGGGCGACCGTATCCAGGCTGGTATGATCAGATAAAGTACCCGCCGGGATACACGATCCCCAAATTCCACGTATACAAGGGGACAGGCAATCCCCACCAGCACGTCGTCCAGTTCAGAGCTCTGTGCGGTAACACTGGGGGCGATGATAAGCTTTTGCTCCGCCAATTCGTCGACAGCTTATCGGAGACGGGGTTTGAGTGGTACTCCGAACTTCTAAATGACTCCGTTAAGACTTTTGCAGAAATGGAGTTGTTGTTCACCCAGCGATTCGCAAGTGCTAGTGAACGCACCCCGATAACGGCATTGATCAATGCCAGGGTGAAGCCGAGCGAGATGTGGGTTCAGTACGCAATCCGATGGCGGAACCTGTGGTCGAAGTGTGAACAGCGCATCGAAGAAGCACCAGCGGTGGGCATGTTCGTGGGCACCCTAGACCCTCATCCAACTATTTCACAGTTCATGATGTTCTTCAAACCGACCACATTCCAGGATTTAATCGACAAGCTAGCCCAGATGGATCAGATGGATCACAGACAGTCTCCTCCAAAACCAGAGCCGCGGAACGAAAAGGGTAAAGGGAAGGCGACCTTCGTTGCAAACACCCAACAGCAGCCCAGTGTACCAAGACTAACGGATCAATTGGATGAGAGACGGCGCTATTATAATGAGAAAATGAAGCGCCATTACTCATTCCCGCAGGATAAAACGAAGAGGCTGTTCAAGCTAGCGATGCGCAACAGGCTTATTAATTTTCCGAATCCAAGGCGACCACCGCAACCCAGCGAAGTGAATAATCCAAATTATTGCCCTTACCACCAAACGGTGAGTCATCCAATCGAAGATTGCTTCGTCTTTAAGGGATGGATCGAGGATCAGTACAAATAAGGCAAGTTTGCGTTGTTTGAGAAGTGGAAAGTGAGCCTACCACAACCGCACACTCCTAAGAAGACGGACACACCGGGGGCAACATGCTTTTTTGTTGAAAAAGCTCCATGGGAGGTCATTCTTTCAGCCAAAACCAAAAGGATGCTGCATGATCTCCAGACATGCTCGGCGATCAGGTAGAAGAATCCGCTGGAACCCCAGATCATCGAAGGGATGCTGAAGCCGCGCCCAACTTCAAAGATTGGTGGTGATAGCCAAAGTGCTCACACCCAGCCGTCGAAATCTTCGAAAAAGAAGAAATCCAGAAAGCCCGTGAATCCTGGCGATAAGCACACGGACCTTCAGAAACAGATCAACGAACTGGAAGAGTATAACCAGAAGGCGCGGACTCCAATCACGCTCCAAGAGTTCCTCGGTCACGCCCTTAAGGACGAAGATGATGGAGAAGACTCGTCAGATGAATATGAGGATTGCGTAGCAAGTTGCCGTGTGATCTCTCACTCATCAACAAATGATGAAGAAGCCCTTTGCACCAAGAGACTGGGGGCAGGGCCTAAAACGGAACTTCTAGGACCGTCAGACGAAATGATCGACGCCTTCCTGAGTGAAATTCATCTGAAAAGTAAAGCTGATCGGGAGCGTGAGATGGCCATATTTGAAAAGGCCAAATGTCAGCGACTGGAAGAAAGAGTCGAGACACTCCCGCCGAATCAAGGGACATCCGTCATGAATAAAAACAAGTTCAAGACGAGGAAAAGGTTTGCTAAAGCCATATCAATGGGGATGAAGCTACCACCCTCTGAAGAAAACATTCTTGATGAACCAGAAATGCATCCTAGCTACTGTCTATATCATTGAAAGGTTTCGCACCCCACCGAAGAGTGCAACGCTTTTACAAGATGGTGGCAGGGATATGTTGCTCACCGGCAGCATTTTAAGCGGATGAAACGCAAAACTCGCCGGGAGCAAAGAAATATGACCGAAGAGCATAAAGGAACTACCAGCAACTGTCGCGTGGTCAATGCCGGGGGATCACAAGTTCTCACTTTCGGGAGCGACTCCGACGAAGAGATAGTTCTTGGTCCTCTCTTTAAAGAGTCCACCTCGTGGAAAGAGGAAGAGTCGAAGACTTGCGAAAATATCCAGCTGCGCAATCGTACACTTCCAGAAAAGAATCTCGGACCCACAAGCAGGAAAGATAAGGGAAAAGAAAAGGTCTCTGAGGATATCGCCCTAGATGACCAAGTCATAAAAGGACTGACCGCCAAGGACCCGCCAAAGAGAAGTAAGGTGGACTACAATGTCCTGGCGCACCTAAGGAAGTTACCTTCGCAACTCAGCATTCTCGACGCCCTTTTACTATCAAAAGAAGCAAGGGATTCATTGATCAAGGCGCTACAAGAGCCAGAGCAATTCCAAGCTTTTCTCCCCGAAGAAAAGATGAAGGACGAGCTGGAGGAAGTACACACAGCCGATATCACATTCGGTGACGAAGATCTCCTACTTAGGATATGTGAGCACAACCGTCCCCTCTATGTCTCAGGATACTGCCACGATATAAAGATAGGCAAAATCCTGGTTGACAATGGGTCTTCCGTCAATCTCCTCAACATGAGAGTATTGAAGGAAATCTGCATGAGCGTTCAGCACCTCGCTCGCGATAAAATTACCATCTCCGGTTTCGACTCCTAGTCATCGCGGACTCTCGTGTCTGTGATACTGACGCTGTGCTTCGGGCTACTCGTCACGGATATTAAATTTCACGTCATCGATGCCAAGACATGCTACAATGCTTTGCTCGGTCGGCCCTGGTTACACGAGTATAACATCATCCCTTCTACACAGCATCTGTGTATGAAATACTTCAAGGATGGTCTTGAGTACACTGTGACAGGAGAGCTGAACCCATTCTCCGTAAACGAAGTCCGAAAGTACGAAGATGTAAAATACTTCTTACCAGATTTTGAGGACACAGAAAGATGTCACAAACTGGAGAACAAAACTATCACCACCATTTCGGCCTTCGGGAGTGATACTGAGGAAGAGGAAGAGATAGTTTATTCAGGTCCGCCCCAGTACAACAAGCCTGGACCGTCCGCTCCTATGTTGATCTTTGGTAGCGACTCGGAAGACGAGGTCCATGCTATATTCTCTTCTCGGCCTTCAATACAAGCATTCGCAGATGAAGAGCAAAGTTTGTAAGTTACCATGGTTCCGCCCAAACATCATAAAGAACTAGACGCTCTTGATACCTATAGTGTGGAAGAGCTGCAGACGTTCTATGTCTCTCCCAGGCGAGAAGGTGAAAAGGCGATCATATTCTACCGATCCGGGAAAACCAAAGGGGAGAAAGAAATCTGGCACGGTGCGGATTCTACACTTGACAGGCTCCAGCCCATCCGTTTGCCCAGATATTACACGAACGGACTAAAAAGGCTGTTAAGGCGCCAAGGCGTACCCTTCAAACAGACCGCTCGGAGAGCTAAGTTCTATGACAGGATCTGGAACGTCCCTGGAACTCAGCGGAAATTGCCCAACGGGAGAATGGAAACCACCGGACTTGGGTATGTTCAATCCAAGAAACGGGAGCTACTCCGTGACTGCTACGTCATACATGACTTTGATGAAGAAGGGGATGCTCTATGGGAAGATGCTAACCCTGAACCAGAAAGGGCTCCCGACGTGAAAATGCCTAGCCTGTCGTTCGAAGAACAAATGAACAAGCTTATAAGGGAAGCCGGTCAAAAGGTCCGAGACGAACACAATCGCAAAATGGCCATCTACGAGAAAGCCAGGACGCAACGCCTTCTTCAACAGGCTGCGAAAGATGAAAATGCTCCTTCCTGTCAGCCCGTTGTGCAAAAGGCTCGACGCAGAAGCAGAAACAAACCAAAGAGCGGGAAAAGTGTTCAAGAGCGACAAAGTGGGACTAAGAAGCCACGCGATCAGGAATCGAGTAATCCAGATTCGTCTCTTATAAAGAAGATGAGTCGAGCATACTCTTTTCCTCAGAACAGAACACGGAAGATACTTGATCTTGCCATAAAACATCAACTGATCATACTTCCGGAGTCCAAGCACCCCGAGCAAGCTGGTGAAGTCTCTCATCCAGACTATTGCTCCTATCATTGGGCCATAGGACATCCTATTGAAGACTGCTTCACCTTCAAGAATTGGGTCGAAGATTAGTATCAGCAAGGCAGGTTCGCTTTATCCAGTAGCTGGAGGGTAACTCCGCCGCAGAAGCATGAACCCAAATCCATGAGGGTAGAACGGGATCGACATCGGTCTTGGAAGCGAGCTCGTACCTGCCACATGATAACGCTATTAGAAGAAGGCCCCGACGGTATGGATAATCTCCCCTGGTGCTTCGAAAACAATGATGACGAGGTAATCTCAGAGTTTCCACTGGCCCCGAAAGAACTGGAGGATGGAATACATACCACTGCAGATGAGCTCAAGAAAATTGATTTGGGGATGGCAAGTGACCCGCGGCTGACGTTCGTCAGCGAATTGTTGTATGAAGAAAGGGTGACTATAATAAAGGACGTGCTTATGCAGCATAGGGATTGCTTCGCATGGAACTATTCCGAGATGCCAGGACTAGACCCAGAGATTGCTGTCCACAAACTGGCAATATCCCCAGACGTTAAGCCAATCAAACAAGCACTAAGGAGAATGCGGCTTGTGCTTGAGATGAGTATCAACGCCGAAGTCATGAAGTTGATCGACTCTGGCTTCATCCAAGAGGTTCAGTATCCCAATTGGATCGCCAACATCGTCCCGGTAATGAAGAAAAATGGAACGGTGCGCATATATGTGGACTTTCGGGATCTCAACAAAGCCTGCCCAAAAGACGAATTCCCAGTGCCAGTCACCGAACTAATGATAAACAATACGTCCACCCACGAGGTTTTCTCCTTCATGGACGGCTCGTCAGGATACAATCAGATTAAGATACATCCCGAAGATCAGAAGCATACCGCTTTCCAGACCCCTTTGGGTATATTCTACTACAAGGTGATGCCCTTCGGTCTAAAGAACGCCGGTGCCACCTATCAGAAGGCCATGACGAAGATCTTCGATGACCTCATACACGAAATCGTTGAATGCTGCATTGACGACCTCGTAGTTAAAAGTAAATCATACGAGGAACATCTGGAGCATCTGAAGGTCGTATTTCAACGCCTCCGGCAATACAACTTGAAGATGAACCCTCTCAAATGTGCGTTTGGAGTGTCCTCAGGAAAATTCCTAGGATTGATCGTCCGACACCGAGGTATCGAGATAAATCCGTCAAAGATCAAGGCGATTATAGAGATGCCCCCGCCAAGGACTCTCAAGCAACTGCGATCTCTCTAAGGGAAGCTCGCGTATATCCGGCGATTTATTGCCAATCTCTCAGGCAAGTGCCATCCTTACAGCCACCTGATGAAGAAGGGAACCCCTTTCATCTGGGATCGTAAATGCCAAAGCGCGCTGGACGAAATCAAGCAGTATCTGCAGAATCCGCCAGTACAGGCCGCTCCGGTCAAGGGAAAGACTCACATTCTTTATACAACAGCCCTCGAAGGTTCTTTAGGCGCGCTATGGGCACTAGAGAACGACCAAGGGAAGGAGAGAGCCCTCTACTATTTGAGTCGAGTTCTGCTTGGGGGCAGAAAGTAATTATTCTCCCATCGAAAAACATTGCCTGGCATTGATCTTCGCGATAACGAAGCTCAGGCACTATGCATTGGCGCACGAAGTCCGTCTCATATCGAAGGTGGATCCCCTCAAGTATTTGATGTCAAAGGCCATATTGATGGGGCGACTCGCTAAATGGGCCCTGCTCTTGATGGAGTTCTCGATAACTTATCGACCTCTTAAGGCAGTGAAAGGCCAGGCCATCGCCGACTTCCTCGCTGAGCATCCGATACCTGCCGATTCCCCGTTGAATTGCGAACTGCCAGACGAACATGCGTTTGACACAATCGACAGTAATGGCACCCGATGGGAACTTTATTTTGATGGAGCGTCTTCCATGAAGAAGTGCAAGCAAAGCACCCCTATAATCAAATCAGGGGTAGTCCTCATCTTCGTATCTCCACAAGGAAGGATAATGCGCTTTGCTTTCTCCTTAACAGAGCCAAGGACAAAAAATGAAGCCGAGTATGAAGCTTTGATAGCAGGTCTTGAGATCGCCATCGACATGGGGATTGATAACCTCCTCATATATGGAGACTCCCAACTGGTTGTTAGTCAAGTAAACGGCGACTATCAAACATGCAAACCAGAACTGGTGAAGTACGGCGAGAGGGTACAGCAACTCCTGACCCAAATACCTTCCTACACCTTGGAAAGCATACCGCGCGCGGAAAACAGCAAAGTGGATGCATTAGCCAAACTCGCTAAAGAACTGGCCGACGAGAATCTCGATGACGTAAGAATCGTGATACAAAGCCGTCGGGTTCTGGCGCTGGCAGCTCTCTGGAGTCATCTGAGGAAAAGGGAGCAACCGAACAAAATGCTCTACAAATAAAAGACCAAGAGACAGTTAAAGATTGGAGAGAAGTCTTTATAGACTACTTCAAATCCCGTCGAACACCTGAAGATGCGTCCTCAAGACATCAGCTCATGAAACGAGCTCTGTCTTTTGCCTTCGTCAATGATACCCTGTATAAGAGGTCATTTGATTCTCTGTAGTTAAGATGCCTGGGACCTGAAGAGGCAAAATGTGTCGTCCAAGAAACTCATGACGGACTTTGCGGTTCTCACCAAGCGGGCCGAGGATGAAGCTGAAGATCAAACGGATGGGTTATTATTGGCCCACGATGATCCAGGACTGCCTTGAGTATGCGAAGCAACGCCACTCATGCCAGATCCATGGGGACTTTATCCATCAACATTCAAATACATTACATCCGACAGTGGCTAGCTGGCCGTTCGAAATGTGGGGGACTGACATAATCGGCCCCATCGAACCAGCATCGTCCAAAGGACATCGGTTCATTTTGGCGACAACTGATTACTTCTCCAAATGGGCAGAAGCAGTACCGTTGAGGGAAGTGAAGACGGAGAATATCCTCTATTTCTTCAAGACGCACGTTATTTATCGGTTTGGAACTCCGAGATGGATCATCTCCGATAACGGGCCAGCCTACAGAAGCCACAAGATCAGCCGATTTGCAGAACAGCATAACATAAACTGGAGGTACTCATCAGTCTATAATCCCCGAGCTAACGGTCTAGGTTAGGCTTTTAACAAGACCCTGACAAAGATCGTAAAAAATACGGTGTCCCGAAATAAGAAGGACTGGCACGAGAGACTGCAAGAAGCTCTCTGGGCATATCGAACTACATTCAAGACGGCCACGAACACAACACCGTACGCGTTGGCATTCGGTACAGAAGCAGTACTCCCCCTCTAGATAGAGTTACCCTCTCTACGAGTGGCGGTTCATTACGAGCTGACGGACGAAGAGAATGCTCACCTTCGGCTTGAGGAGCTCGACGCTCTTGACAAAACCCGGCTCATAGCGCAATAAGATCTGAAGGCTTATAAAGCAAAGATGACGCATTCATATGAGAGATTGACTAGACCGAGAACATTCAGCCAAGGCGAACTCATACCAGTAGTCAAAAGACCTATGATCCCCAATCGTGCCAAGCGGGGAAAATTTGAGCCGAACTATGAAGGCCCGTATATTATAGACAAGGTCTACCAGGATGGAGCCTATCTACTCATGGACATGCATGGCGAAAGGCCTTTCAGGCCAATAAATGGTCGCTTCCTGAAGAAATACTACGCCTAACGAGTCACGGCCTAGGTCAATGATAGATGACAACGACTATATCTGCTCACTATCTTCCTAATCCTAAACTCTGTAAGTAGTAACCGGCTTCCTTAACCACGGACCGAAATGTCCTTAAACTAATAACGGACCGAAACGTCCTTAAACTAACGACGGACCGAAACGTCCTTAAACTAACAACGGACCACTATGTCCTAAAACTAGCTGTTGACCGAGATGTCGATAAACTACGGTGGATTGCAGCATCCCAAAACTGATACAAAAAAAAAGAATAAAAGAAAGAAAGAAAAACGGTATGTCTATAAGCAAAATAGGCACGGATGAAAATCCGAAAGGGCTCCGTGAATAAAAACAGCAGGGCTACCGGCGAGTTTTGTGAAAACCCGAAAGGGTGCAACCTCGTTAGAATAAAAAAAAGAAAAAAAAGAAAAAAAAAGTATGTCCACAAGCAAAAAGGGCATGGATGAAAACCCGAAAAGGCTCCGTGAGTAAAACGGCAGGGCTACCGGAGAGTTTTATGAAAACCCGAAAGGGCGCAATCTCGTTAAAAGACACTTGCAAGGTCCTCTCGACTTTGTAAGAAGAAACCACCTGCGTGAGATCCTTACGACTCACAAGGGAGTAACACGCTTGGGGATCCTCACGATTCACCTGCGAGATCCTCACGACTCGTAGGGAGAACCCTCTTATGGGACCCTCACGGCTCATAAGATTCAAAAGTCTTAAGCTATAGGGATCTAAACCTGTTCTTAAGCAGCCCCCACAACCTCCACTAATGCCCTACAAGCGGCTCAATGCTGACCCTTGTATACAATCCACTGGCGCGAATAAACATTTCCCTAACAAAGTCACACCCGTGACTAGGGATATGTTCACAAGGTGAGCAACCCTTGTAAGTCCTTTCGACTTATAAGGAGAAAACACTCTTGTAAAATCCTTACGACTTATAAGAGAACATACACTTAGGAGTCCTCATGATTCCTAAGGAGAAAACGCACCTACGAGATCCTCACGACTTGTAGGGAGAAATACCTTCATGAGACCCTTACGGCTCATGAAGTCAAAAGCCTTAGTCGACAGGATCCTAACCCTGTTTACTAAGCCACCTTTGTTCGACATCGACAGAGGCAAATGATGATTCGCTCCTGACAATATCCTAGTTGTAGCGGTGCTGATGCCGAAATCGGTGTCTAATTCCAAGTTTGCAGCGAAAAGCTAGCAAGCCACACATGCATACGAAATAGCCGAAATGATGGGACAACTTACAAATAAAAAATCAGCAAGTAAAAAAAATGTATGCATGCAAAATAGCCGAAATTATTGGGCAACTCGCAATAAAAAGCAGCGAGTAAAAATAAAAAAATAATAGCCGAAATGATTGGGCACCACGAAAAATAGCCGAAATGATTGGGCAATCGCGACCTTCGCGATATAAAAGCTGAAATGATAGAGCATCGCGGAAAAGGAAAAAAAATATTAAAAAATGAATGAATGAAATTTATGCCCTACAGGTGATATCATGTCAATCCCTGTATACGATCCAGGGGAGCAAACAAAGAGGGAATCACACCTTCCCTCCCCAGGCTTCACCAGAAGAAGAAGACAAATCTCAACGGCTCACAGATAGCCTGGAGGTCATCTCAACGTTCGTCTTATTACAACGGACACAACATTAAGCAAAACAGGAACAGCGGTAACTCCCAGTTTTATGACTCGGCTGTGTACAGATGACCGAGAGTCAAACTCCGACTCCGTGAAATACGGATAAAGTCAACCCTTCCTGGTCACGCGAAACGCGGATAATGTCAACTCTGACCCCGTATGAAGCATCCAGAGCGGAGCCTGGTCCTCTCCGAACACGGCAGTGAACCCGTGGGAAGCATCCAGAGAAAAATTCCTGGCTATGTGGAACGTGGATTATGTCACTTCTGACCCCGTGTGAAGCATACAGAGCGGAGCCTGGTCCTCGCCGAATGCGGCAGTGAACCCGTGGGAAGCATCCAGAGCAAATTCCTGGCTACGTGGAACGCGGATTATGTCACTCCTGACCCCTTAGAAAACATCCAGAGCGGATCCTGGTCCTCGCAGAGCACGGCAATGACCCCGTGTGAAGCATGCAGAGCAGATCCTGGTCCTCGGAGAGCAGGGCAATGAACCCGCGTGAAGCATCCAGAGCGGAGCCTGGTCCTCGCCGAACACGGCAGTGAACCCATGGGAAGCATCCAGAGAAAAATTCCTGGCTACGTGGAACGCAGATTATGTCACTCCTGACCCCGTGTGAAGCATCCAGAGGGGATCATGGTCCTCGCAGAGCACGGCAATGATCCCATGTGAAGCATCCAGAGCGGAGCCTGGTCCTCGCCGAACACGGCAGTGAACCCGTGGGAAGCATCCAGAGCAAAATTCCTGGCTACGCAGAATGCGGATTATGTCACTCCTGACCCCGTGTGAAGCATCCAGAGCGGATCCTGGTCCTCGCAGAGCACAGCAGTGAACCCGTGTGAAGCATCCAGAGCGGAGCCTGGTCCTCGCCGAACACGGCAGTGAACCCGTGGGAAGCATCCAGAGCAAAATTCCTGGGTACGTGGAACGCGGATTATGTCACTCCTGACCCGATGTGAAGCATCCAGAGCGGATCCTGGTCCTCGCAGAGCACGGCAGTGAACCCGTGTGAAGCATCCAGAGCGGAGCCTGGTCCTTGCCGAACACGGCAGTGAACCCATAGGAAGCATCCAGAGTAAAATTCCTGGCTACGTAGAATGTGGATTATGTCACTCCTGACCCCGTGTGAAGCATCCAGAGCGGATCCTGGTCCTCGCAAAGCACGGCAGTGAACCCGTGTGAAGCATCCACAGCGGAGCCTGGTCCTCGCCGAACACGGCAGTGAACCCGTGGGAAGCATCCAGAGCAAAATTCCTGGCTACGTGAAACGCGGATTATGTCAATTTTGACCCCGTGGAAAACGTCCGGAGCGAATCCTGGTCCTCGCAGAGCACGGTAGTGAACCCGTGTGAAGCATCCAGAGCGGAGCTTGGTCCTCGCCAAACACGGCAGTGAACCCGTGGAAAGCATCCAGAGCAAAATTGGACTGTGGGGTCCTTAAACTCATGGACTATGATGTCCTTAACCTCGACCGTGATGTCTTAAAACTAACATCGGACTGTGAGGTCCTTAAACTCATGGACTATGATGTCCTTAACCTCGACCGTAATGTCTTAAAACTAAACAACGGACTATGGAGTCTTTAAATCCACAGACTATGATGTCCTTAACCTCGACCGTGATGTCTTAAAACTAACATCGGACTGTGAGGTCCTTAAACTCATAGACTATGATGTCCTTAACCTCGACCGTAATGTCTTAAAACTAAACAACGGACTGTGGAGTCCTTAAATCCACGGGCTATGATGTCCTTAACCTCGACCGTGATGTCTTAAAACTAACATTGGACTGCGAGGTCCTTAAAACTCATGGACTATGATGTCCTTAACCTCGACCGTGATGTCTTAAAACTAAACAACGGACTGTGGAGTCCTTAAATCCACAGACTATGATGTCCGTAACCTCCACCGCGAAGTCTTTAAACTACGGTATCCTGGAAAACGTCCAGTGCGAAGCCTGGTCCTCGCAAAACACGGCAGTGAACCCGTGGGAAGCATCCAGAGCAATTCCTGACTCCGTGAAATGCGGATGAGGGAAACTTCATCCATCACTTGCGGGTCCTCACGACTCGTAAGAGAGTAAATTCTTTTGTGAGATCCTTACGACCATCAAGAGAAAACACACTTAGGAATCCTCACGATTCCTAAGGAGAAAATACACCTACGAGATCCTCTCGACTAGTAGGGAGAAAAGTCTTTATAAGACCCTCACGGCTCATAAAGTTGAAAAGCCTTAGGCAGCAGATCTGAACCTGTTTCCTAAGCCATCACTACCTTGCAAAGAATTCAAGATGGAATGTTCTCTACCATCTACAGGCTACGCTTACTAAAGTAACACGCCGGCAACAAAGAAAAGAGAAGAAAGCAAGAGATAACACAAGATAGTACGAAAGAAATGTATCTTTTACTTATAAATTCAATTGAGCATAAGTTACATCGTAAAAAAAGGGATACATTTCAAGAGTTACAAATGTTAATTGGTACAAGAACAACTATTGGGAGGGAAACATTTTCAATAAGCTAATCAGTTGCTCGCGCACTCCCCTCAGCCCCTTTTCGCGGTCAGCTGCCGTGGCCAACTCCACTTCAGCTTGAGCCCGTTACTGCAAGTAAGATGAAAGTTGATCGTCAATGACCCGCTGAGCAGTCCCACGACTCTGCGCATCCCGCTCGACGATGTCAAGCTTCTGCCTCAGTGTTGGCCCGTCGGAGATGTATCGCAGAAGGCCTTCAAAGATAGCTTTCAACTGTGCAGCATTTGCACCAACCTGAGCGTGTAGCCAGGCAGATTCGCTTGAAGTCTCTTCGCACTCCTTATGCTTTAAGGCCGCCTCTTGTTCAAGATGATGGAAGTAGGGAGTGCTCTGCTCGACCCATTCAGCTCGTTGAGAGTTCACAGCCAAGACCTCGGGAGAAGGACATCCGACCTCGAGTTCATGCAGACAAACCTCGATTCTCCTGCAGTGATTAACCCAAGACTCAACGACGCCCTCACTATGAAAGTTAATGAGCGTCGCCAGCATGGGATTAACCTCAGCAGCAAAATCTGCAGCGAGGGCAGGAGTCTCCGCGTCAAGTTCCTCGAGGTGATCGCTCAACATGCGCAGACTATTCACAGCGCCTTTTGAAGATAGACGTCTGGAAAAGGGGGCCGCTGGCATTATGATTCTAGACTCGAATGAAGATGAAGTCGGTGTCACTGCTGCAAAATAAATCATAGTCAAATAAAGGTTTAAGAAAGAGATAAGCTGCATGAACAATAGAGATTACTATACCAGCTGCGGCAGAAGGCAAGGATGGGAGTACCGGTGGCGCAACTGTTCTTTCGCCCCCTCCTTCAATCTGTAATGCTGCGGTCAAGACGAAGAAGAATTAGAAACGATTCGGCCGCCCGTGAAAGAAAAGCCATTAGATAAAGGCTGTACTCACCAGCACCACTGGATGAAGCAATACCCGACTGGAAGGAGAAATGTGGACGCAGCACCTGATACAGGTGATCAAAAAGGACTCCTGCAAGGATGTGGTAATGCGATGTCAGTACATGAAGTATATTTCCTACAATGAAACCGATGGGTCACAAGTCCGTACCTTCCAGCATTTGGGAGGACACGAGAGAAGGTGAAGGGACGGCCGCCGTCAAAGCAGCAACTGGTGATGTTGCCTCGAGTGGCATGACATCAGCACTAGCCGCACCTTCATTAGAAACAAGATAAACCCTGTCAGGAAAGATCGCAGAATAAAAAGAGGGGCGGTAACCTAAAATTTACCTGATGAGTCGCCAGCCGGAGCCGTGACGAGGGCGTCACTTGACACAACAACGGCGTCTCCCTCCTCCATCGAGATGGTCTCACCTCCCGTCGCCTCGTCCCCTGACTCCACGGGAGCCGTCGTCATGCTTGCGATGCCGGGAGATGACAGAGAACCGTAGGCAGGGAGAGCGATGATCGGAGCAGTGCCCGACTCTTGAGAAAGAGCGGCCATCTCGGGCCCAGCAATTATACCCGTTTCGCTCGCCACAACCTCGGGCTCGGCAGTGGTGGCTATCTCGGGCATAGCGATTGTGACGGTCTCGTCAGCCACTACCTCGGGCCCAGGAATTATGACCACATCGCCTAACGCCGCCCCGGGTTCGGGAATAGCAGCCACCTCCTTCACCGCTCCCTCAGGCTTAGTGGTCGCTGCCACCTCTTCAGGAAAACTTGGCTCTGCAAAGATAAGATATATGAGAAATAATAGCTTAAAACTTTGACATCAGAGCATCAAGGCACATTACCTGGAGTTGAGTTACCGTTGGCTCCCGACCCGCACATGCCGTCCGTCTGTAAGCAGTAGACAAGGCAACCGGAGACTCCTCTGAAGGAGTAGCAGCAGGGGTAACGGCGCTTGGCTCCCGCAGCTAAAGCAGCACTACGCTCCCTAACCGCGCGCCTCTGGCGCTTCCTTTCCTCCCGAGCCATCAAAGCAGACCTCCTAGAAGCCTCTTTCAACAGGACATCATCGTCCACATCCGGGGTTACCTCAGGAGCCGTCAAGGCCTCCTTCATCGGTTGTTTAAGTAAGGCCTCTTTCGGCAGTACCGAAGAGGCCGAGACTTCGACAGCTGGCTTGGGAAGAATTTCCGCATCAGCTTGCGGGATAGGCATCATGTTCCCTGCGATAAGACAAAGAAAGGGTCAGATCACTTATAAGAAACAAAGGCAGAAACATGGCGAACCGAAATGTACCGAGGCCCAAGGATGCCCGAATTCGTTCCTCTTCCTCAAAAGTCTTAAGAGAGGCGGCGAGTGCTTCTTCGGTAAAAATGCCTATTAAAGAAGGAAAAGCATTAGTCAAAAAACAATGATAGAAATATGATGCAATGGCGGAAAATACAACTAATGATTACCTGATCGCATGAGATTAGCCAACCCCTCTTCGCGTCTTGCCAATCGCTCGGAAGCTGTGATGGCAGCCGCCAGATCAGTATCATCTGGCGGCATGAATAAGCCCTCATTTGTCCCATACTCGCTCAAGCCCTCGCTGTAAGGAGCATGAGGCTCCTGACCAAACATGACATCGGCAGAGAAGAGCGACTTCTTTTTCTTCTTCTGTGAGCGAGCTCCGGTTGCAGCCAGCACCAGCTTGCGTTTCGTGGGCACTTTAAGACGGCGAGTCCCGATATCCAAGCCCACACCAGATTCGGGTGAAGCTATGGTTACCGTCTCCATGGGAGCACGGGGCACCGATGGCACGTCCACCGTCTCCACAGGATCACGGGGCAATCCACGTGTGGAGCTTAACACACGTGGAAGCTCAACTGCAACAGCCTCTCTTAGCGGAGGGGGCACGGCGATCCATCGCCTTAAAGGGACATTGCGATCACTGGCAGGGGGCGCACTCTTGTGATCGAGCAACAGCCGCCTCTCCTCCCTGATGACAGCACATATCACGTGCTGATACCAGGCCCCATATACGTTAAAGGCCCTCGGGATGCAACTCGGCTCGCTAATGAAAAAGTGGGAGTCCATATTCAAGCGCATAAAGTGATGCAGCGCACCCCGTATTCCCTCTCTGGTGGCAGCAGGTTCTTCTAAGAACGCCTCCAGTGGGACCCCCTGGTTATAACTTAGCTGCTGGGCAAAATGATGGAGGTTGTATCTCATAAAAAGCGCCGCATCATTTTGCCTGAATACGAGGAAGCCCGGCCTGATGGAGTATAGATGTAGAATCTCCCGGGCTTTCAACACAGAGGCCCCGTCTTTAAAGATGTCGCGCAGTGCCAGCACCGTCTTGGAAGTTTCCTAGCCGATCGTCAGGACTTTGTCCGTAAAAGACATACCAGCTCCGACCATGCGCGGACGAAGAAGCAACCCCCTAGCCTCCCGCTGAGACGGATTCACGATGGAAGCGTCAACCAGCCGCATAATTCTGGGGAATTTGTACTTCTCGAAAAACGAGGGTCTTTTATGAATACCAAATACCCCGAGCACATGAATTTCCATCCACGAAGTAAAGTAGTGCATCGGGAAGTTGGCGGCATGCACCCCCGGTTCAGTTGTATCCGCCGCCACGCTGAGAGCATGGTACAGGTGGGCCAGCCCGGCAATCCCGATGGCCACTTGTATTCCGGCCACCATTCTATGTGCTGGGTAGAAGACGGATGGCCTCATATAGCGAGGGTGCATGGGGAGCGCGAACCAGCACAACCACAGCCCCAGAAACCCAAGAAAGAAAGTTTCTTCGTCAATGCCTGGAGCGACGATCTCTGACAGAGGAATGATCGCGGCATCGGGAAGATAAAAGCCCTTCTGATCATTTTCCAGCACTGGTCAACGGTCCAAGCCAAAGCCGAAAGGGTCGTCGAGCATGGCAAACTTTTCGCCTTGTTGCGATAAAATCTCCGGGCGAAGGAACCGGGCGATGAAGTCTGAGAAGCTGACCCCCCGGCCTCCGGATTTCAAGAAAAGACTCTCGTACATATTCAGCACCTTTATCAGACTAGGAAACTGGTGCTGGATGGCGTTCTCCGATGTTAAGCCCATCACCACTGGCTTGGTGGCAAAAACGTATTCGTCCGGAGGAAGCAGCTCCTTATAGTGCCCCCCCTCACCGGCAGACCGGAAATCTCAGCAAATTCTTCTAAGGAGATGGAGACTTTTCTGTACAGTAGAAAAAAGGTATGGGTTGGGATGTTCCATTGCTCCAAGAACGCCTTAATCCACCACGTCGGAGGAGCAGAATATTGGAACAGCGAGGCATAAACCGCAGGGTATAGACCGATCTTCAGCAGGTGTGCCTTCTTCGCTGACAAAATATACCTGGCCCACTGCAAATACCCGGCCGAATGTCGGGGGGTCAACCCGATGTTGTAGGGTTGTCCCCAAGGGAGCGACTCACCCTGGAATATGCGCCGTCCCAAAGTATCTAAAGCCGCTGGTAGCTGCATGGGTATGGCGGCAATCGAAGGATGAAGAAGACCCTCCGAAGTCCAATTGACAGCCTCCACGGTATAGTTCACCGGGGGTGCATATGCATATGAAATCGACGAGATTGGCTCCGACGGCATTGTACAGGAGAAGCTTTGACGACCTTTGATGATCTGGTCTTACCACCTACCCGATAAGTGAAGGTTTTTGTGTTCCGGGTCATAGTCTCTGATAAGCGCGAAAACCTCCCGGTCCACCGGTGCCTCAGGGAATCCTCCCTCTGAACGGAAAAACGGGAAAGAAAGATCGGAAGACATGTCACCTACGAGAAAGAACGGAATTCAATTAACAGTATTATAATTTTAAAATTTTGACACTCGGTACTTTAAAATTTGTACCACACTGCAATGCAGTGGAAAGGGGACCAAAGGTGGACCCACAAAATCCAGATGACAATGCATCAATTAATAAAACAGCCTCATCATTGGATGAGACTGTCAATTAATGAGGAAATCCTCAAGGAATATTTTCATTGAATGAGAAATCCCTCGAAAAAAGGAGAAAATCTCCTTTTGAGAGCAAAACTCTATAACAGAGTGACACTTGTCAAACTCTGGTCATGAAGAAATAAAATTTCTTAAATAGCCTAGCTCTGTAATGATGATGGAAAATCCATCAAAGATTAACTAAAATTAATTCTTGAGAATTAAAATTCTGGGATCTTCAAGATCCATGAAAAAAACTCTTAAGAGTTCTTCATCAAAGATCAAAAGATCTACATATTATCAAAAGAGCAGAGCTCTGATGTATGGGATGAGAAACCCCAAGAAAAGATCTGTTTAGATCTATGGATTCTTGAGTGCAAGGCTCTGTTTATGAAACCCTAAAGGGGTTTTTCTTTAGATCAAGGATCTATGGAGAGCAAGGCTCTCTTAATGAGTAAGAAACCTAATTTATTAAAATTAATTTAATTTAATTTTACCTAAGTTTGGTAGAGTTCTAACTCTTGAAAGTTCTTGAACAGAAGAGCAAGGCTCTGAAATAAAAATTCTTGAGAAGAAGATGATAATCATCTGAGGACCAAAGGTCCTATTTATAGGTACTGAACCGCCTCTTCAACTTCTGAGTTGATCCAAGGGCTCAGATGTTGCCACCGCTGCACTCACGTGTGCGCCACGTGAGCGCAACGGTGGGGGCATTTTTTCCCCCAATCAGAGAAAAGCTCTGTTTCAAAATTTAAAAGTTGAAGCAACGCTTCAGATCCCGTGCGCTGCGCGCTGCGTGCCACGTGTCAAAAGCAGATATGCCAGCGCCAAGAGCGCTGTGTCCTAGGCAGCGCACCCCCAATCAGAGCAAAGCACTGTTTCAAAATTCAAAATTTAAAAGTTGAAGTAACGCTTCAGTTCCAGCGCTCTGCGCTGCGTGCCACGTGTCAAACACGGGTGCGCTAGCGCAGTTGCGCTGTGCTCTGCGCTACGTGCCACGTGTCTAACAAGGGTGCGCTAGCGCAGTTGCGCTGCGCGCCATGTGTCGAACGTAGGTGCGGTAACGCAAGGTGCGCCAGCGCTGTAATTAAAGATTCCCCCACCGTCAGATCAAAAGATTTACTAATAATAGATTATTAATTAATTAGAACTAAAGTTCTATTATGGAAAGATTTTTCAATCTTATTAAAACAAGAATATCATCTTCTGTAAAACAGAAGTCTTAGGATCAAAGATCCAACGGTGGGAAATATTCCCAAATCAATCAGAGAAAGATCTCTTAAAACTGATTTAACAAATCAATTGGCCCTATATAAAGGCCCCTAGACTTCAAGTCTAAAATATACAGAGGAGAGAGAAGAAAGAATACAAAAAAGAAAAAAGAAAGAAAAACCCTCTGCAAAAAAGTGCAAGCTCTTAGAAAAAAGAAGATTTTTCTTCATCTTCAAGGTAAAAAAAAGAACTATGTTCTTGAATAATAGAGATGCAACCATCTCGTAAAAAGAAGAAACATTTTCTAAAAAGATCTTAGATCTATAAAAAGACTAAGGTCTTTAATTTAAAAGAAAAGATCAAAAAGATCTGAGCATAAAAAAATTAAAAGAAGTATTTTACTTCATTCACAGATCTTTTGATCTATAAAGGCAGAGCCTTTTTATAAAAAAAAAACAACTTTTTGTTCTTGAATCTTGAGGCAAAGCCTCCTTTAAGAAGAACATAAAAGTTGTTCTTTGATCTTAAAATTGATCAGATGCGCTTTGCGCTATTGGAAAGTGCCTTGCACTCATGAACTGCGCCTTTGCGCTCCTTGGATCGGCGCTCAGCGCCAAAACCTGCCACGTGTCAACCAGAGACACCACTTGCGCTTTGCGCTTCTGAAATAGAGTGCTGCGCTCATGGGATGGCGCTCAGCTCCAAGTGCGCCATGTGTCACTCGCTGGCGCGCCAACAGACTAGCGCAAAGCGCTCACAAATAGAAAGCGCAATGCGCTAATGAATCAGCGCTTAGCGCTAAGCGCGACACGTGTCACCTTCGTGTGTGCTAGCGCGATGCGCTCTTTGACTGGCACAAAGCGCCTGACGCGCCACGTGGCACACTCTCAGAACAAACTTTGTTTCTAATGAATGCTATGCATTCAATACAAGACAAAAAATGTCAGAGCCCAATTCCTAGCATTATTAAAAGGGCTGAGCCCAAATAAAGGCTCAATAGACAGAAAAAAAAAATAAAATGTTAAAACATTTTAATTGGACTTAGCCCAATTCTGGCTATAAGTTCTCAACTTGTTTTGAATTGAGCACATCTACTCTTTCAACCAACTCACCTTGGTTCAAGGGTACATCTCTTCACTCATTTGATATTTGTCGTTGTAATTCCTCAACGTCTTCAAAGAGGTAACGGGTCCCGACAACCACACATTTCATGGACTGTGGGGTCCTTAAACTCATGGACTATGATGTCCTTAACCTCGACCGTGATGTCTTAAAACTAACATTGGACTGTGGGGTCCTTAAACTCATGGACTATGATGTCCTTTACCTCGACTGTGATGTCTTAAAACTAACAACGGACTATAGGGTCTCTAAACCCATGGACTATGATGTCCTTAACCTCGACCGAGATGTCTTTAAACTAATATCGGACTGTGGGGTCCTTAAACCCACAGACTATGATGTCCTTAATCTCGACCGCGATGTCTTTAAACTAACGTTGGACCGAGATGTCCTTAAACTAACAACGGACCGCAATGTCCTTAAACTAATTATCGACCGCAATGTCATTAAACTAAACAACAGAGCCCAATTGCTCTCTTGTCGGATCTAAACAATCCCGTTAAGTCGATCTTAGTCTAAAAATAGACTAGCGTATCCTTAACAAACGTTTAAGTTGATCTTAGTCTCAAATGAGGCTAACGTATCCTTAAACCCAACCCCCAAACCCAAATCTAAGAAAGATACGGATTTGGACTAGTCCACGCCCTACGGGCGACAGCATAACTTAGTCTTCGTATATAATCCACGGGCAACCAAACACAAAACAAACACCTACGACACGAAGTGACCATATGGAGAAGGAGAAAGTTGTTACCGCGATGCGGTAGCGTAATTAACTGCAAGGTCTTGCGCCTGCAGGGAAGAGCATCCCCACAATCAAAAACCCCTCAAACGAGGGGGGATCTGACGAAGTCTGCTACATCGGCCACATCCGTTTAAACCTTCGGTATATGGTGCCATAAATCAACTTGGTATCTTCGGAGAGGTGGACAAATAGCACCAATTAGCATCTGCCCCCAGATTCAGGCAAGACGTTCGTCTTCCCGGTTTCCGGTGGTAAACAGGTTTCAAATTCGATTCTACAACATCTTTAGGTTTATTTTTCTTTTCATTAATCTCATTAATGAAGTCCCATCAGTTATGCTTCCTAAGCAACACAGATAAAGAAACGAAAATACAACGTACGCTTACGCCAATCGTATTCGCCACAGGGTCCCGTCATGCACCGTTAGGTTAGTTAACTAACGGCAAAGTGGGGACAGGACTAGCACGGATGCAAAACATAAACAATGTTTATTATATATCATATATATAATATAATGCATTCGTCTCACGCAGTTATATGATCTCATCACAGAATATTGCAGCAGAAATCAACATATGAAACATTGAATATACTAGGAAGTCCGTGTTCTAAATTAAGCCAGTAAAAAACATAGATTCCACGGTCGTGATGAATAACCAAACCCACATCCCTAGACCCCTACGATAGCAGAAAGCAACCCTGCCAATTCGAGTTAGGAGACCCGGTCTCGACTCCTCAAGATGGTCTCCCACTGGACCCTAGAACCTGGTTACTTGTGCTCCCCACCTTAAGTCTATCCTAATGCGGAAAAGTAAATAATATATATCAATGGTGACATCATCTTCAATCCGGAAGTGCCCCAATAAAAGAATATTACATACAAGTTTTTACATGAATGAAAATGAAAAGCTCTCGTCTCACGCAAAAAAAACCCCGGCTATTCAAACACGACGATCCAATATAACATATCACTTATGGTCGCAGAAAAGAAAGTGAAAACTACAACAATTGGAATCCGCAACATCCTTAGACATCATAAACCCGAAATATCTCATACTTCGGATTTCATGCCTAACCTTATGAATTTTTTGGACATCATAAACCTGAAATATCACATATTCCAAATTTCATGCTTAACGTTATAAACCCGGCAATTTAGTCTCAAATTGAAAAAACTTTTCAATATCCAGTCGGGCAATTCAACAAGATTCCCGACAACCTGATCGAATGCTCGTCGAAAACTTTTGTAGACGGTCGCACCCCCGATGCCCATCGACGAAGTGCACTTAGGCGGAACACCGCGGCCACGAGCACCCAAACGGATGCTTTTGGCAACGGGGTTCTCCTACAATCACTTGGTCGAGGTTATGGGGCGTGGCTATCTAGTAATGTTACCCGGCGAGTATTCGCGTATACTACTGTTCTCCGCCGAAAGCCGCGACCGGGACGTTGGGATGTCAGGCTTGAAATTCGAGGGGCAGATGCTAATCGGTGCTATCCATCCACCTCTCCAAAGATGCCAAGTTGATTTATGACACCATGTATCGAAGGTTTAGACGGATGCGGCCGATGTAGCAAAGTTCGTCAGATTCCCCCTCATTAAGGGGTTTTTGATTGTGAGGATGCTCTTCCCTGCAGACGCAAGCCCCTGCAGTTAATTACGCTACCGTATCGCGGTAACCACTTTCTCCTTCTCCAGATGGTCACTTCGTGTCGTGTGTGTTTGTTTTATTTTTGGTTGCGTGGATTGTATACGAAGACTAATTTATGTTGTCGCCCGTAGGGCGTGGATTAGTCCAAATCGGTGTTTTCTTAGATTTGGGTTTGGGGGTTGGGTTTAAGGATAAGCTTGTCTCATTTGGGACTAAGATCAACTTAAACGTTTGTTAAGGATACGCTAGTCTAATTTTAGACTAAGATCAACTTAACGAGATCGTTTATGAGCATATGGGATCAATTAATCTGAATTGAGGACTTATGGCCAATTTGTGCTAAGTCCAATTAAGTTAAAATATTTAACATTTATTTTGGGCTGTTGAACATTTATTTAGGCTTGGCCCTTTTAACAATACTGAGCATTGATTTGAATTCTGACAATATTTCTGTCTTTTATTGAATGCTGAGCATTCATCATAGCTCTGGGGCTTATTAAAGAACAATTTATGTTCTATCAGCGCAGCACATGGTGCGCTTGGTACTTTGCGCCAGTCAAAGAGAGCAGTGCGCTTCTGCCGAATAGCGCACACGTGAGGGACATGTGGTGCGCTTAGCGCCGAGCTCCAGTTTATGAGCGCATTGCGCTGATTTATGAGCGCATTGCGCTGATTTATGAGCGCAAAGCGCTATTAGTTCAGTGGCGCACACGTGAGGGACATGTGGTGCGCTTGGCGCTGAGCGTCATTCCATGAGCGCAAAGCGCTAGTCCAAGAGCGCAGAGCGCTAATTTATGAGCACAAAGCGCTATCTGATCAACTTTATGATCTGATAAATAAATTCTCGTTTATGAGAGACTTTATCTCAAGGTTCTAAGAACAAAAATTCTTACTTTATCGGAGATGCTTCAATCTCTTGTATTGATGAAAGGCTTTGCCGTTATGGATCTATGATCCTTAAGAGAATTGAATTATTCTCCCCCTTTTTATATTGAGATGTTTATGATCTCTTTGTAGAAAAGACCTTCGTCTTGTAGATCTATGATCTATAAGAAGAATTATATTCTTCTTTTATTTTATGATGAGATCCTTCGATCTCTTTATGAAAGACCTTGGTCTTCTAGATCTATGATCTTTAAAGACGTGAATTCTTCTTTTTAATTATGAGATGATTTCATCTCTCTCTGTTCATTTATTTTTACCTTGAAGAAACTCTTCTTTTTCTGGGAGCTTGGCTCTTCTTTCTGAAATCTCTCAAAGCTTATGAGGGTATTTCTCTCTTTTTTTTGTATCCCTGAGACTTGAAGTCTTGGGGCCTTTATATAGGATGAGCTGATTTGTTCAATCTGTTAAGGAGATCTTTTCTCCAATTGATTTGGGGAGTTTCCCATCGCTGGATTTTTGATCTAAGGGCTTCTGATTTACAGAAGGCGATCTTCTTGTTTTTAACAAGATTGGGAAATCTTTCCATACAGAATTTATCTTGTACTTTTGGTGATTTTTAATCACCATTGGATCATTGATCCAACGGCGCTCTGATTTACAGAGCACAATCTTGTTGTTTGGAAAGATTTTGAAGAATCTTTCCTTAACAGAATTTTGTTTATGATTAATTAATGATTTATCATTATTATTGGATCTTTTATCTAACGGTGGGGAGCTTTTAGTTCCAGCGTTAGCGCACCCGTACT
Source organism: Agapanthus africanus (assembly GCA_030015575.1). Classification (NCBI taxonomy): domain Eukaryota; kingdom Viridiplantae; phylum Streptophyta; class Magnoliopsida; order Asparagales; family Amaryllidaceae; genus Agapanthus; species Agapanthus africanus. The sequence continues at coordinate 680,385,741 of CM057340.1, read as the reverse complement.
TTGCACGTGGTGCGCTGCTTAGAGCGCAGCGCACTTAGCGCTAGCGCACCCGTGCTTTGCACGTGGTGCGCTGCTTAGAGCGCAGCGTATATAGCGCTAGCGCACCTGTGCTTTGCACGTGGTGCGCTACTTTAGAGTCTTTGACTCTCAGCGCTGGCGCTGCTATGAAGCGTTGCGTCACGCTGAAGGTGTCTTTTCACCCTCCTTCTGAGTCAAACTTTCCCTTTCCCAGATCTTGGAAATAGTTCCATCATGTACAGCATTTTCTGTGCCTTCATTTATAATCTGAAGCGGTGCTTCTCTTCTCTCTTACTTTTTTAGAGAATCATTCTTGTTGAAGAAGAGTTATGGCCTGTAATCGTCCCCATGCTCGCCGGCAGCCATGGAAGGTGCCTATTGAGGACATCGTTTCTCGCTTCGCTGCGCGCTTGGTGAATCCTACTTTAACGGATGACCAATGTGACACAGCACTGCACGAGCTCTTGACTCGTGTAGGATCTCCCTTCCCCGTCGGTTCTATCTGGCTCTGGATGATCCTTTTGTCCATACTCGATGATATACCCCCTCCACCAGTGGAGATGACCTCGGCAATGCTCAGCGCCACAGAATACAAGATCGAGTGTTTCCACGAGGCGCATTTGATCACCAAAGCTCTGAGGGATTGCTCTATTCAGTTGCTGAGCCAAATACGGGCTCATCGGGCCGTCATTTCTGCTTTTGCTGGTGAATGCGGTGCTAACCGATGGGTAGCTACTCCTCGCGAAGATCGTCGCTTTGACATGGTGGAAAAGACAGAGTGGGAACTAGATAATTTTATCTATATGTTTGTAAACCCCTGTACTTTCGATCTCATGTTTGGCGATCTATTTCGTGTAGAATAAATGTTTAATTAACTTCTTTCTCCTTTTTGTCATTAACCGCCAAGTGCTCCCTTTTAATTCCTATTCTTCTCTTAATATATGCATGTGCGCTGTTAAAACTGAAACGGGTATAAAATAGGCACAGATAGCTTTTGCAAGATTGAGATGCTTTCGGCGCTAGCGCTCACGTGCTTTGCACATGGTGCGCTGGTTATAGTGCAGCGCAATTAGCGCTAGCACACACGTGCTTTGCACATGGTGCGGTGCTTATAGTGCAGCGCTCTTAGCACTAGCGCACACGTGCTTTGCACGTGGTGCGCTGTTTAGGGTGCAGCGCACTTGGCGCTGCCTCTAAAGCGTTGCTTCATTTCAAATTTTGAACAGAACTTTGCTCTGATTGGGGGAAACAAATGCCCCCCACCGTTGCGCTCACGTGGCCAATACGTGAGTGCAACGGTGGCAGCATCTGCGCCCTTGAATCAACTCAGAAGTTGAAATGGCATCTCAGTGCCTATAAATAGGACCTTTGGCCCTTGAGATGATTTTTGTTCATCTTCTTCCTTCTGAGAATTTTATTTTCTTGCAGAGCATAGCTCTTTGGCTTAAGAACTTTCTTAAGGACAGAACTCTGTCAAAATCGTAGGTAAAGGTTAAATCTTTGAGTAGATCATTTAATAATCTAGGGTTTCACCCATTAACAGAGCTTTGCTCATCATAGATCTTCGATCTAAAGAAAACATTTTTTAGGGTTTTGTTGACAGAGCTTTTCTCTCTTGAACCCATAGATCTAAAGAGATCTTTCTTAGGGTTCTTTAACCCATTAACGAAGCTTTGCTCTTTTCAAATCACATAAATTTATTAATCTTCCATAAAGAACTCTTAAGATTTTGTTCATGGATCTTAAATATCATGGAATTGTATTCCATTAAAACTTTACTTTAAGTTCTCTAATGGGTTATTCCATCATTTTTACAGAGCAAGGCACTTAGAATTTTCTTGAGGAATTTTATTCCTTCATCATTAGAATCTGACATTTGTCATTCTGCCATAGAGCACTGCTCTCAAGGGGAGATTTACTCCCTGGCCCGAGGAATTCTCATTAAATGAGAATCAATTAAGGATTTCCTCATTTAATTGACAGTCTCATCAAATGATGGGGATGTTTTATTAATGATGCAATGTCATCTAGATTTTGTGGGTCCCCTTTGGTCCCCTTTTCACTGCATTGCAGTGTAGTACCGATTTAAAGTACCTAATGACATAACTTAAATTGTAGCATTGGCGGCTGAAAATTTGCACTTTTCCGCGCAGGTGCTATATCTTTCGACACTTCCTTCCCGTTCGTCCGATCGGAAGGAGGATTCCCTGAAGCGCCTGTAGACCGAGAGGTTCTTGCGCTGATCAAAGACCATGACCCGGAGTACAAGAATCTTCATATATGGGGTAGATGGTACGATCAAATTATTAGAGGCCGCCGGAGCTTTTCTTGTACGACACCCTCGGAGCCTATCTCTGCGATCCTTTATGCAAATGCACCCCCGATAAGCTATACTATGGAGGAGGTGAATTGGACTTCAGAGGGTCTCCTTCGGCCTTCTATTGTCGCAGTACCCGTGCAGTCGTCGGTGGCTTTAGACACTCTAGGGCGGCGCATATGTTAGGGCGAGTCGCGCCCATAGGGAATCCCCTACAACATAGGACTAACTCCCCGTCACCCGGCCGGATACTAACAGTGGGCCCGATATATCTTATCGGCGAAGAAGTCACAGCTGCTGAAGCTCGGATTGTACCCTGCGATCTACGCTTCCTTGTTCCAGTATTCTGCACCTCCTACATGGTGGATCAAGGCATTTCTAGAGCAATGGAACATTCCGACCCACACCTTCCTCTTATTTGATCGAGAAGTCTCCATTTCCTTAGAGGAATTTGCCGAGATCTCTGGTTTACCCATTAGGGGAGAGCATTACGAGGAACTGCTTCCTCCGGATGAGTATATTTTTGCTACTAAATCAGTGGTAATGGGTCTTACCCCAAGGAACGCCATTCAACACCAGTTCCCAAGTTTGATAAAGGTGTTGAATATGTATGAGAACTTCTTTCTCGAATCCGGAGGCCGCGGGGTTACTTTTACGGATTTTATCGCTCGTTTTCTCCGTACGGAAGTTTTATCGCGACAAGGTGAAAAGTTTGCCAAACTTGATGATCCTTTCGGCTTTGGCTTGGATCGCCGGCCAATATTGGAAGCCGATCAAAAGGATTTCTTTCTTCCAAACGTCGCGATCGTCCACTTTTCGGAAATTGCCGCTCCGGGCATCGATGAGGAAGCGTTCTTTCTAACGTTCCTCAGTTTATGGTTAAGCTGATTCACGCTTCCCATGCACCCTTGCTATATGAGTCCGTCTGTCTTCTACCCAGCGCATCGAATGGTTGCCGGGATACAAGTGGGCGTCAGGATCGCTGGGTTAGCCCACCTGCATCACGACCTCAGCTTGGAAGCGGATACTACTAAGCCAGGGGTGCAGCCTGCCAACTTCTCAATGCATTATTTCACCTCATGGCTCGAGTTGCACGTACTTGGGGTACTTGGGGTCTTCGATATCCATAGAAGACCTTCTTTTTATGACAGATGTAAGTTCCCTCGGATAATGTGGCTAATCGACGCATCCATCGTAAGTCCGACACCGTGGGAAGCTAGGGGTTTGCTCCTTCGTCCACGTACGGTTGGAGATGGTATATCCTTCACCGATAAAATTTTGACCGTCGGCCAGGAATCTACAAAAGCGGTGCTGTCGTTGCAAGACATTTTTAAAGACTCGGCCTCTGTGTTGAAAGCTCGGGAGATTATTCATCTGTACTCCATCAGGCCGGGCTTTCTCGTATTTAGGCAAAATGATGCGGCGTTGTAACCCGCATCGTTTCGCCCAGCAGCTAAGATATAATCAGGGCGTCCCGCTTGAGGCTTTCTTGGCAGAACCTGCTGCCACCGAAGAGGGTATACGAAGCGCGCCGCATCACTTTATGCGCGTGGACACGGGGTCCAACTTCTTCATTAGTGAACCGAGCTGTGTTCCGAAGGCCCTGAATGTGTATGTGGCATGGTATCAACATTCGATGGGCACCGTTATTAGGGAGGAGAAGCGATTGCTACTTGATCGCAAGGGTACCGCTCCGGCTGGTAACCCAAATGTTCCTCTGAAGCGACGGACCATTATCCGTCCTCCCTTGAGGGAAGTTGTTGTGGCTGTGGCCCTGCATGATAGTCCTGAGCTACCGATACCCCGTGCTCCCATGAAAATGGTGACTGTGGTGTCTCCCGAGTCTGGCGTGGGTTTAGATATCGGGACTCGTCGTCCGAAGCTGCCCGCTAAGCACAAGCTTGTGTTACCGACGACCGGTACTCGCTCGCAGAAGAAGAAGAAGAAGTTGATTCTCTCTGCCGACGTTGTACTTGGCCAGGAGCCTCATTCTCCTTATAACGAGGGTCTGAGCGAATATGGGACCAATGAAGGTCTATTCATAGCGCCAGATGATACTGATCTGGAGGCTGCCATTGCAGCTTCCATGCATCTAGCTAGCCGCAAAGCAGGATTGATCATCCTTGCTGAGTCAGGTAATCTTCAGTCGCATCTTTTTGCTGTTATGTTTTTGTTATCATGTTTTGACTAACACTCTTTCTTTAACAGGCATCTCCACTGAAGAGGCTCTCGCGGCTTCCTTCAAGACTTTTGTGGAGGAGGAGAGGCTTCGCGCTTCGCTGGGTGTTGGTATACTTCGGCTCATTGTGGCTTCATTCGCCTTTCTTATGGATAATCTGACAACTTTTTCATCTTATCGCAGGGACTATCTCGACTCAGGTCATGCCCAGTACAGTGCCAATCCCGCAGAGTGATGCAGAGATGCTTCCAAGGCCAGCTATCGAAGTCCCGGCCTCCTCAGTATTGCCAAAAGAGGCTTTACTTAAGCAACCGATGACGGACGCCATAACGGCTCCAGAAGTAGCTCCTGGCATGGACGATGCTGTCCCCTTGACGGAGGTCTTGAGAAGATCAGCTCTCATGGCCCGGGCGGAAAGGAAGCGCAGGAGGCGTGCGGTAAAGGAACGTAACGCCGCCTTGGCCGCGGGTGCAGGCTCGAGTGCTGATTCTCATGTCCCTGCTTCTTCATAGGGTGCTCCAGTTGCCCTGTCTATCGCTCATAGATAGGCGATATGCGCAGCTCGTGGGGCGGCTGAAGGGCCATCTCAAGGTAACATAACATTGAGTCTTTTTGTCAAAGTTTTAATCTTCAGATTCTCATATATCCTATCCTGCAGGGCCGAGTCTTGATGAGGAAGTGGTAGGTGAGATAGCGGTAACCACCGAGCCTGAAGTGCTTACTCTTTCTCAAGAGTCTAGCACTGTCCTAATTGCCACTCTCTCCCCTTGCGGTTCCTTGCCGTTGCCGGGTGCTGCGAGTATCACGACGGTTCTCGTAGAGTCGGGGGATGAAGCTATGGGCGGCGAAACCATTCCGATGAAGGAGGGTGAAGCATTCGCTGCAACCAGTGACACCCTTGTCGCGGTTTCGACCGATGACTCACCAAGTAGATTTTGGATCACTGCTTTCCTTTTTTATTCTGCAAACCCTTTCAATCTCTTTTGACAGTATTTCTCTCGTTTCTAATGCAGGTGTGGTGAGCGTTGAGGTTGTGCCACCCGAGGAAGCATCACCAGTTGCTGATTTGACGGTGGCCGCCCCTTTGCCTTCTTCCATGTCCTCCCAAATGCTGGAAGGTACGGGTTTGTGACTTATTAGTTTCATTGTAAGAGATATACTTTATGCACTGACATTGCATTATTACACCCTTGCAGGAGTTCTTTTTGATCATCTGTATCAAGTGCTGCACCCACATTTTTCCTTCCAGTCGGAGATTGCTTCATCTAGTGGCGTTGGTGAGTACAGTTTCTAGCTAGTATCTTCTCTTTTCTTTTATGGGCAGCCAAGTCGTTGCTAATTCTTTTTTGTTTTGACTGCAGCACTATAGATTGAAGGAGGAGATGAAAGAATAGTTGCGCCATCGGTACTCCCGGCCTTGCCACCTGCCGCAACCGGTATAGTATACTTCATTACTCATGTGATTTCTTTATTTTGCGAGTTAGCCTTTAACCGTAATTCATTTTGCAGCAGTCGCATCGGTTCCTGCTCCCTTCGAATCTCGTATATTGATGCCAGTAGGACCATTCTCTAAACGTCCATCTTCTAAGGGCGCTGCGACCAGCCTTCGTATGTTGAGTGAATCCATTGAAGAGCTTAACGTGGAGGTCCCTGCACTCGTGGCAGATTTTGCTGCCAAGGTTAATCCTATGCTGGCGACGCTCGTGAACTTTCATAGTAAGGGCGTCATTGAGTCTTGGGTTAATCACTATAGGAAAATTGAGGCCTGCCTACATGAGCTTGAGCTCGGACGTCCTGCTCCCGAGGTCCTGGCTGTGAACTCCCAACGGGCTGCGTGGGTTGAGCAGAGCACTCTCTACTTCTGCCATCTTGAACAAGAAGCGGCCTTAAAGCATAAGGAGCGCAAAGAGACTTTAAGAGAATCTGCCCGGCTGCACGCTCAGGTTGACGCAAATGTTGTATAACTGAAAACTATCTTTGAGGGCCTTTTACGATGTATTTCCGATGGGCTAACGCTGAGGCAGAACCTCGACCTCATCGAGTGGGACGCGCAAAGTCGTAAGGCAGCTCAGCGGGTCATTGATGAGCAACTTTCATCTTATCTGCAGCAACGGCTTAAGTTGAAGCGGAGTTGGCCGCGACAGCTGACCGTGAAAAGGGGCTGAGGGGAGTGCACGAGCAACTAATTAGTTTATTGAAAACATCTCCCTCTCAATAGTTGTTTTTTGTATCAATTAACATAACATGTATCCATTTTTTTATATGATGTTTCTTGTACCCAATTGAACCTATAAATAAAAGATACATTTCTTTCGTACTATCCTGTGTCATCTCTTGCTTTCTTCTCTTTTCTTGGTTGCCGGCATGTTACCTTAGTAAGCGTAGCCTGTAGATGATAGAGAGCATTCCGTCTTGAACTCTTCAAGAGGTAGTGATGGCTTAGGAAGTAGGTTTAGATCTGCTGCCTAAGGCTTTTCAACTTTATGAGCCGTGAGGGTCTCGTAAAGACTTTTCTCCCTACGAGTCGAAAGGATCTCGTAGGTATATTTTCTCCTTAGGAATCGTGAGGATTCCTAAGTGTGTTTTCTTTTGGGAGTCGTAAGGATCTCACAAGAGAGTTTTCTTCCTTACGAGTCGAGAGGACCCGTAAGTGATTGATGAGGTTGACATTATCCGCATTTCACGGAGTCAGGGGTTGCTTTGGGAGTTTTCCACGGGGTCAGGATTGACTTTAACCATGTTCCACGGAACCAGGATTCGCTCTAGCTATTTCCCACGGGGTCAGCATTGACTTTAGCCGTGTTCTACAGGACCAGGATTTGCTCTGGACGCTTCCCACGGGGTCAGGATTGACATTAGCCGTGTTCCGCAAGGACAAGGATCCGCTCTGGACGCTTCCCACGGGGTTAGGATTGTCATTAGCCGTGTTCCACTAGACCAGGATTTGCTCTAGACGCTTCCTACAGGGTCAAGATTGACATTAGCCGTGTTCCGCAAGACCAGGATTTGGTCTGGACGTTTCCCACGGGGTCAGGATTGACGTTAGCCGTATTTCACTAGACCAGGATCCGCTCTGGATGCTTCCCACAGGGTCAAAATCGATATTGACAGTGTTCCGCAAGGACCAGGATCCGCTCTGGACGCTTCCCACGGGGTCAGGATTGACATTAGCCGTGTTCCACTAGACCAGGATTTGCTCTGGATGCTTCCTACAGGGTCAGGATTGACATTGGCCGTGTTCCGCAAGGACCAGGATCCGCTCTGGATGCTTCCCACGGGGTCAGGATTGACATTAGCCGTGTTCCACTAGACCAGAATTTACTCAGGATGCTTCCCCTGGGGTCAGGATTGACATTGGCCGTGTTACGGGGTCAGGATTGACATTGGCCGTGTTCCACAAGGACCAGAAGAGGTTGACTTTATTCGCATTTCACAGAGTCGGGAGTTGACTCTCGGTTGTTTGTGCACCGCCGAGTCATGGAACTGGGAATTGCCGCGGTTCCGCTTTGCTGATGTTGCGTTTGTTGTAATGAGACGGATGTTGAGATGATCTCCAGGCTGTTTGTGAACCATCGAAACTTGGCTCTCTTTCTAATGGAGCCTGGAGGGGAAGGTATGGTTCCTTCTTTGTTTGTGCCCCGGAATTGTATACAGGGATCGATGTGATCTCACCTGCAGGGCAAAAGGTTTCATTTTATATATTTTTCTTTTCGCGATGCTCCATCATTTCAGCTTTTATATCGCGAAAGTCGCGGTTGCCTAATCATTTCGGCTATTTTTCGCAGTGCCCAATCATTTCGGCTATTTGTTTTATTTATTCGCTGCTTTTTATTGCGAGTTGCCTAACCATTTCGGCTATTTTTGTATGCATACATTTTTTATTGTTGATTTTGTAGCAAGTTGCCCCATCATTTCGGCTATTTCATATGCATTTGTGGGTTGCTGGCTTTGCGCTACAAATCTAGGATTTGATACCGATTTAGGCATCAGCATCGCTACAACTGGGATATTGCCAGAAGTGAATCATCATTTGCCTTTGTCGATGTCGAACAAAGGTGGCTTAGTGAACAGGGTTAGGATCCTGTCGACTAAGGCTTTTAACTTTACGGGCCGTAAGGGTCTCATAAAGGTATTTCTCCCTATGAGTCATGAGGATCCCGTAGGTATGTTTTCTCATTAGGAATCGTGAGGAGTCTTAAGTGTATGGTCTCTTATAAGTCGTAAGGATCTTACAAGAGTATTTTCTCCTTATAAGTCAAGAGGACTTACAAGTGTCATTCGCCATATGAGCATATCCCCGGTCTCTGATGAGACTTTGTTAGGGAAATGTTTATTCGTGCCCGTGAATTGTATACAAGGGTCAATATTGAACCGCTTGTAGGGAAGTCTATGGGTTGTGATGACTTAAGAACAGGTTCAGATCCTTGTAGCTTAAGGCTTTTGAATCTTATGAGCCGTGAGGGTCTCATAAGTCCTTACAAGTTGTGAGGATCTCGCAAGTGCAATTTCTTCTTAGGAATCGTGGGGATCCCTAAGTGTATTGCTCCCTTGTGAGTCGTAAGGATCTCATGCAGGTGGTTTCTCCTTACATGGTCGAGAGGACCTTGCAAGTGTCTTTTAATGAGATTGCACCCTTTCGGGTTTTCACAAAACTCGCCGGTAGCCCTGCTGCTTTTACTCACAGAGCCCTTTCGGGTTTTCATCCGTGCCCATTTTGCTTATGGACATACCATTTTTTTTGTCAGCCTTGGAATGCTGCGGTCCGTAGTAGTTTATCGACGTCTCGGTCAACAGCCGGTTTTAGGACATAGTGGTCCATCGTTAGTTTAAGGACGTTTCGGTCCGTTGTTAGTTTTAGGACATTTCGGTCCGTCGTTAGTTTAAGAACTTTTCGGTCCGTTGCTGGCTACTACTTATAGAGTTTGGGCTTAGGAAGATAGCGAGCGGACATAGACGTCGTCATCTATCGTTGACCTAGGCCGTGACTCTTCAGGGGTAGTATTTTTTCAGGAAGCGACCGTTTATTGGCCTGAAAGGTCTTTCTCCATGCATGTCCATGAGTAGATAGGCTCCACCCTGGTAAAATTTGTCTATGATCTAGGATCTAGGGGCCTTCATAGTTCGGCTCGAATTTCCCCCGTTTGGCACGATTGGAGATCATAGTCTTTTGACAACTAGCACGAGTTCGTCTTGACGGAATGTTCTCGGCCTAGTCAATCTCTCGTATGAGCACGCCATCTTTGCTTTGTAAGCCTCCAGATTTTGTTGCGCCATGAGCCGGGTTTCATCAAGGGCGTCGAGCTCCTCAAGCCGAAGGTGAGCATTCTCTTTGTCCGTTAGCTCGTAATGAACTACCACCCATAGAGAGGGTAACTCTATCTCTAGGGGAGCACCGCTTCTGTGCCGAATACCAATGCATATGGCATTGTGTTTGTGGCCGTTTTGAACGTAGTTCGATATGCCCAGAGAGCTTCATGAAGTCTCTCATTTCAGTCCCTCTTATTTCGAGACACCATCTTTTTCACGATCTTTATCAAGGTCTTGTTAAAAGCCTCAGCTAGACCGTTAGCTTGGGGATTATAGACCGAAGAGTACCTCCAGTCTATATTATGCTGTTGTACGAAGCGGCTGATCTTGTGGCTTCTATAGGCTGGCCCGTTATCAGAAATAATCCGTCGCGGAGTGCCGAACTGATAAATGATGTGTGTCTTGAAGAAATGGAGAATATTCTCCATCTTTACTTCTCTTAGTGGTACTGCTTTTGCCCACTTAGAGAAGTAATCGGTTGTTGCCAGTATGAACCGATTTCCTTTGGACGACGCTGGTTCGATGGGGCCAATTATGTCAGTTCCCTACATTCAAACGGCCAGCTAGCCATCGTTGGGTGTAGCGGATTTGGATGCTGGTGGATAAAATCCCTGTGAATTTGGCACGAGTGGCACTGCTTTGCGTATTCTAGGCAGTCCTAGATCATCGTGGGCCAATAGTAGCCCATCCTTTTGATCTTTAGTTTCATTTTCGGCCCGGCTTAGTGAGAACCGTAGAGTCCATTGTGAGTTTCTTGGACGACTCTCCTTGCTTCTTTAGGTCCCAGGCATCTTAGCCGCAGGGAGTCAAACGATCTCTTATACAGAGTATCATTGACAAAGGCAAAAGATAGAGCTCGTTTCATGAGCTGATGTCTTGAAGACGCATCTTTAGGTGTTCGACGGGATTTGAAGCCATTTCCTGATGTGAGCCCGTATTTGGGACGTACTTTCCAGATTGTTATTGCTTTCCAGCCCGTATTTGGGACGTACTTTCCAGTTAGTATCTAGTTATTGTTACTTGGATTTATTGCTACTTGGATTTATTACTTCCGCATATTATTTCTCGACTCGTTTATTCTGGCAAATGGATATATACTAAATAGTTTATTTTATTTTACTGTTATTGATATCTTATAGACAGTCGTAATGTGACTGTGGAGGGATGTTTCCTAACCACGGGTAGCATGGTTGGCTCTGCCACGTGCCGATCTTAACGCATTCTGGGAAGCGGGGCGTGACAGCTTTTCCCTCTGTTTGGACACGGACAAGCACATCCACGACGGACGCGAGCCGATCTATTCGCACAGACAGTGCGTGAATGGCGTTCGGGGGAGGAGGGGATCCACCCGCGTCTCCGTTGTGGGGAGGACGGCGGCTGGAGTTTGGATCGTCGCGATGATCACTCGCCATGAGTTCGAGATCGGAAGATCAACTTTCGTTGAGCGGAATTTTTCGAGTTTCCTACAGACGGCGCCAACTGATGGAGGTCTGGATCTCTTTCAGATGTTATCTTCCGTTGATCTGTAGCGAGCGTTGATGGATGGCTAAGATTTGATTTGTAGGTTGCCTCTTGAAGCGTGTGGATTTCAGTGGGCTTGATTTGGAATGAAGCCGAGCTACCTGCAAGGAAGTCCCGGGATGGTTGTACCACCATGGACCCTCCGACGATCAAGTTAGTCGAGGTATTTTGGCAGAGTAGTGGCCTATTGGGGTAACAAAATGCCTTACCTGAGTCGTCTGAGAGAGAGGATTATATAGTGGCAGCCATGGGCTGGCGGGCGCGAGATTCACGCCGGCCGTTATGCCCCTGACGTTACGTCTGCGTGAAAGGCGGGATCCCCCATTAATGATGAGATACGCTCCTTATTGGGGGGAACACGATGGCGTGGAACGCATGATCGTGGGCGGCGGATGTCTCGGGTCTGGCGAGATTCGCGGGGCCATAACGGAGACGCCTGTCATCTGTGTTGTTGGTCAGTCGGTGATACTGAGGAAGCTGAGCTCAACGGGAGGCCCGGAGGCGAGAGGGAGGCCGAGCAAGCTTGGTTCTGTGATATCTCGGAGGCGAGCTAGGTGGGCTGAGGAAGCTCAGCGTGCGGGAAGGCTCGGATGCGAGCCAGTGGTCGTTTGTAAGACGAGCATAGCAGTGGTCTGGAAGGCCACCGAAGGTCGGGTACATTCTCGGGAGGAAGGCCCGGGGTATGCTTCCAATGTACTGTTCTTGCTCCTTTCTCGTAAGGTTTGGGACACGTCATTTGCCACGTGTCATGATCTGGAGAGTCCCCAGTACGGAGCATCATCACTGTTTCTTTGATAATTTCCTGACCGTTTCCAACAACGGGCCTTAGCATTATAGTATTCCTTTCACCGCCCACTCCCCCTGCCCCTCTTCTCCTTCATCAATGCTCTTTCCCTCCATAAGTTCAAGAGACTGCATCAAAAACTTTGAGTAATGCGATGGTTTCGAGGATGATGAAGGAGGCGAAAAGGTCGGAGAATGAGATCGCAGAGATCAAGGCGGATATCGTGGTGTTGGAGCTCATTGCTTCAGAGTCGGCAAGCAAGAGCTCGAATGCAATCAAGAGCAAGAAGAAGTATTCAAAGAAGCTGCGGGCATTGGGGAAGCAGAGGGAGAAGTTGCAAGAGGAAGTTGCGGAGGAGAAGAAGAAGATCGAGGAGCTGCAGCAGCGGTTGATTCTTGTTTCGGAAAAGGAAGAGCTTGCGAAGATGAAGTTGAGAGAAGAAAGAAAGGACAAAGAAGAAGCCATTGTGCTGGTCGAGGAAGCACGAAACGCCAAAAAAGCGGCCGCTGCTAACATCAAGAGTAATCACAAGAAGATGAAAAGAGAGTTTGATGCAGATTACAAAAAATGTCAGGTTGATATCAGGGAGCTTGAAAAAGAAGTCTCGCATCAGAGAGATTTAGTCAATAAACAGAGGGATTGGCTCGCGAGGCCGAAGCCGAACAGAGAATGCGTGATTTGTTTGAGGGATGAGGTTGATATGGTTTCTTGTCATGTGGCCATCAGGTTCTTTGTTTTTGTTGCAGCGAGAATCAAAAGGAGGAGGGGAACACTAATTGCTGTTGTTGTGATACCCGAATTGATCAGAGAATGTGATTATTGGAGCAAGCTGATAAGTCTAAAGCTCCAGCATCAGGTCGTACAGTCTAATTGTTTTCTTCCCATGAAAATGAGTAATACATTGTTGGTTCTCTTCACTTGAGGCAAGGATAAAAAAAGGTCACAGAAACTGGGATTTTGGAATACTTTTTCCCAAGACAGCTTACCCGAGGTGCTGGTTAATTTGTTTATACATTCATATCATGAACTTAAGATGTTCTATAATGACAATCGCTGTAGTCTTTGATGGAATGATATGAGATGACATACCATTAAGAAACCCTCCTTTACCTTCAAGCCCTATGGATGAGCATATAAGAATATATACGTAGGCAGGGAAAGTATTTTTGTGAATAAGAGAAAATTTGGAAAGGTTGTGGACAATGATATCGGCAACCAAATAATGTCGATAAATAATGTACTTAGGATAGATTAGATATTCTGCTCATATCATAATATAGGGAAAAATGGTCATACGTTCATTGGCATTTCCAAACGAATGTGCTTACTATTCTAGTACACCTTGGTTAATCAATACCCTCCTAGGACTCATCCAATGTTGGAAACCCCATTTGCCTTTGCATGGTTGGTATTTTGTGTTAAATACGAATTCCACCCTTTTGGTTAACTCTGCTCACTTTACATATTAGCAGTGTCTGGTCTATGGATGGATCATGGATGAAGACCCGATTAGCTAAAAACTATAGATAGTTAACTAGAAACAATTTTGCATAAGGTAAAACTCTCTATCTTTATGTGGAAACTATCTGCATTGAACTTTAAATTGTCTTTGTAGATAAATCTACCAAACAATTATCTACATACATGTATACACATACATACGTACATATATACATGTAAATATGCATAAGCTCTACACATGCGCGCGCCCGCACACACACACATACACATGAATCCCGCCCTAACAGATCTAAACTCTACACACACACATATACACATACATACATATATACATGTATTATTCACATGCACGCGTGCACGCACACACCCCTAGCACGTACACATATACACATGAATCCCGCCCTACCACTACTACAAATAAGGGTTGCCCCTACGGATTTATCAGTAGGGGCAACCCACTGCCCCTACTGATATATACGTAGGGGCGAAAAAAGACCCCGTAGGTGCAAAGGCCGCAGGTGCAAGTTGAGGCCCTGAATTTGCCCCTACAGACAAATTTATGCCCCTACGGATATATCAGTAGGTGCTATAGCCCCTACGGAGTACCCCGTAGGGGTAATAAAATCATATATGTAATTTTTTTTTTTTGAATATATTGTATATACCTACGGATATACCCGTAGGTCCTTTTTAGACCCCTATGGATACCTCCGTAGGGGATATAAAGTAGCCCCTACGGTTCAATCCGTAGGGGCCACTCCCAACACACTACACTGAGATCGGGGGGAAAAATATCAGGAAACCTGATATTTTTCCCCTACGGATAAATTCGTAGGGGATAAACATTGTCCCCTACGGACATATCCGTAGGGGCACCCCCAACACCCTGCACTGATATCAGGTGGGAAAATATCAGGTTTCCTGATAGTTTGCCCCTACGGATAACTCCGTAGGGGCAACATATGTACCTACGGCGTAATCCGTAGGGACATATTGTCTGTATTTTTTTTTTAAAAATGGGCTGCTATATTTTTTCCCGCCCTGTGCACATTACTATATACATCAATCAAATCATATATTGCAGTATTCATAATCACATCTCACGCATATATATAATATACAAAAGAAACCCAAAAACTGAATATGATATAAATACAAACCAATATCAATATCGTTTCAAAATGTAGTACAATGTGATATAAATAAATACATGTTTCAAAAAATAAGAACCAAAAAGCTACCCTAGTTCGGTCCAGCTCCACCTCCGAATAACGTTAGAATAACGCGCGCCTGCTCCTCGGTAAATACACTCTCCAATGCTACATATAAGGGAGTCTGAGCGGCATGTGGAGCTGGCGATGTGGTCTGCGCAGCCGCCGTCGAGGTAGTCGCTTGCGGAGCCGCGGCTGCGGGAGTCTGAGTGGGCGGTGGAGCTACAGGAGCTGTCTGCGGAACCGCAGCCGATGTAGTAGCTTGCGGAGCCGCAGCCGAAGGAGATGCATGTGGAGGCTCGGCCGATCTACCATGTCGCGTCTGGACATAACGTGTGTAAGAAGCGTGTAAGAACTGTGTATTATTCGAATTCGTTTCATTATTAAGTTATTTCGAAACCCTGTTTGGATATCTAGTTTGGAAAAGCGTTGTTTATTTTAATTACATATGTATGTATGATTAATCAAACTTAAGTCTAAAACCAAATAAGCTCAAGCTACGTACTAATTATGGATATGTTGATATGTATATAATATGAAATGATATTTTACTATAAAGTAGTATACATACCAACATCTCCTTCAACTCCTGAACGGTGGCCCTCAAGCTATCCAGTTCCTGATGGACATGCCGGTCACTGGAGACGGAGGAAGTAACCGCCGGGGTGGAGTCCAACCTCATATGGGCCCTGCTAGGGCCCAATCCCCGGCCTCTCTCCCAACCTCCGTGGTGCCCTCCATGTGCGGCGTCCAGAACTGGGGTCAGCAGCCTCGGATCGTTCTGTCCGGTAAAATCGATCCCCGAGGCCTGGGCCTGCTCAACCACCCGCTTCTACACCCACATTAAGAAGTAAAGTATAAGTATAAAATTTAAACTTGAACCTTCCAAAACTAAAATTTCAAATTTGGGTAGAAAAAATATTAACACTTACGCAGTACTCCTGGGTAGCGACGTCGGGACATCGAAGCTCGCCCGTGGCGGGATCTGTCGAGGTGCCGTGGACGGCAAGATATGCGGACAGCACGCTCGGTGTACCACCTGACGCCACGGTCCGAGATGTCTGCAATATTAGAAAGTAACTCTTAATATTAGAAATATTAGAGAATAACTCTTAATATTGCAGAATATTAGAGAATAACTCTTAATTTACCGATAACTCCATTGCTCGAGTAATGTTCCTCGAGCCACCTGTGTAAGTGGGGCGACCCCTCTTCGCCGACTTCCTGTTCTCCGTATTCTGAGCGGCCTGTTTCTGCACAACGCATTAACATTTAGTTTTCTAATTAAGAAACACAAAGAAATAAATTATATCAGAAATAATGAATTAAATTTAAAATACATACTTTTTTGCGTTCGGAGTCGAAATAAGCGCACAATAGAGGCCATGTCTCTACGTCGACTCTCGCAAACGCCGGAGTAGATAGGAGGGCCGCTCTCTCTGCCTCGGGGGTCGCTATCCACAGGGAGTAGCAGTCGGCCTTCAGCTCATTCCTGTTGTATCGGACCTTGGCCTGCATGTTCTTCATCAGGTCATTGTACAAAGCATGAAGGTCGAGTACCCTCCCCGAGTGATCAGGGTCGGCTACAGGCTGAAAATCGTAATCCAACTGAAAATACAAAAAAAAAACATTGTTATTAGATTGCAAGTGTTAATAATAAATATATTGGATAGATCAAATGAAAATATATATTAATACATACCCGAGCCTGATCAAAGAAGAGGGCGAATGAGCGGTGGTGCTGCTCGCCCCACTCAACGTGAAGTGGATAGTTCTTCACGATCCGGCTCTCGTCTCCCAAGTACCGGCCGAACCTCTCGGCATGAGGACCGGTATAGCGATAGTCAAGGGTAAAAAATAGGGGGAATGCTGCCTCCCCCCTAGCTCTATCAGGCCTCAGCCTATGGGACTGATTCGGGCCTCGAGTCCCCCTCTGGGGATGGAGAGGCCCTGCGTCTGCACGAAATATCAAGACAATCAATAATAAGACAAAGTTGTATTAAGAAATCAAGGTTAAACAAAAATTCAAGTGTGATATATACCTCCGGTGATTAGCGCACGAGCCTGGGCCCGAGCAGCAGCACGAGCGGGACGATAGTTCCTCCGGTGAGGAACAACCGGGGTCCCGGACCCGGACGCATCCCCTCCAACTATAAAATAAACATCGACGCTAAATCTCCATGAAGTTCATATTTATTCTATATAGCATATGTAAAATAAATAAATATTTTAAATTTATTCATACTAACCTGCAGACGATGCGGAGGGTACGGAAGCGGCAGGAGTGGTCCCTGTGGAAGGTGTGGACGCACCACCTATAATTAGACAATTAAAAATAGATTTTATAAGTAATTGCAAAAAGAATGTGTAGATCAATAATATAACGTTCTAAATCAATATGCATGAACTATAGGACATATAAACATACCCGCAGGTGCGGTGGTGTCACCACCTACAGCTAGACAATAATAAAAATTGCTAAGTAAGAGCAAAAGGAATGTGTATATTTATGATATAGCATTCTAAATCAATATACATACACTATATGATATATAAACATACCTGGAGGAGCGGGGGTGGCCTCTGTCCCAGATGTGGACGCAGGACCAACAACTAGACAATTAAAAATAGATTTTATAAGTAATTGCAAAAAGAATGTGTAGATCAATAATATAACGTTCTAAATCAATATGCATGCACTATAGGACATATAAATATACCCGCAGGTGCGGTGGTGTCACCACCTACAGCTAGACAATAATAAAAATTGCTAAGTAAGAGCAAAAGGAATGTGTATATTTATGATATAGCATTCTAAATCAATATACATATACTATATGATATATAAACATACCTGGAGGAGCGGGGGTGGCCTCTGTCCCAGATGTGGACGCATCACCAACAACTAGACAATCAAACATTGACAATATAAGTAATTTTGACATAAACAGGCATGAATATCTGTAATATTAAATTGAAAATGGATATGCGTGCAGTATACCTGGATGTGTGGCAAAATCCACACGGAAGGAGGCATCCGAAGGGGTCTCCGATCTGGGTGCAAGACCGGCCCTCTGAAGCTCCCTACGGAGCTCTCCGGGCGGCAGAACCGCTCTGCCTCTGCCTCTGCCTCTGTCGCGGCTGGAGCTCCTGCCGCCCCTCACTGCTCCCGACATCGTCATCAAATCTAGATAAACGGTTCGTGGACGCATTAGACAATCATTAAAAGTATTGACTATATATGATCTAGAGCGTAAAATGTGAAGTAATAATATAACATTACTGATAACCTTTTTCGTTTCGTGGGCGCATCATACATATCTACTTGGATTTCATCGTCGATGTCATTTCTAACCCACGTAACTTCATGATCGGTCGAAGACAACCCGTCCTTCGAAACAGACGGTCGGAGCACTTTAAGCCTTCTCTCTTCTTCGTCCTCATCGCTGTCCTCGTATTCTGGGACATCGTAGACATCTCTAGGTTTCCATCGGCATACAACACTCCACCCCGGATGCTTCAAACACTGTGAGTAGTATACTTGGAACGCTGGGTTCGGAAAGATAAACGGATCGTCCTGACCGTAAAATCGAAGTGTGTTCACACTGGTCAATCCATATTCATCTTTCCAAGTCCCAAGACTGCTTCTCCACCTGTCTGTATCGGTTCGCGGATCGTACCAAGTACAGTGGAATATAAAAAAGCGTTCTGATCGTCCGGGATAGTGGATGCCGAGTATACAATTTAAGTACCCATAGTAAATCACACCGTCCGATCCTACCGTCGCAATCCCACTATTCTGAGTGATTCTAGATGTTTCTATGTCCTTAACTTCGAATTTGTATCCAAGGACACCAAATCCTTTGTAATGTGCAACCTCCATACTAGGAAATTGAGCTAAACATCTTGAATCACTCTCAAATGATGCAGACAAGTTCGGATCGTGGATCTAACAAAACAAATTTTACGATAAATACATAACGATACAAGTTTAGATTAAAACTGATAGCAATAAAATGTAATTCGAATAACTTACATGCTCTGTGACCCAATCACAAAAATTATCCTGATGGTATTTTTCCAAACGCTCTTCGTTCCAATCAGGATGCCCCTCACGTACCTCGTTAAAATGAGTTCTGTTTTCGACAAATAATTGTGACATTAATATTATGTCATTTCATACACACACAAACACAGATATAACAATTAATCCAAAAGAACTTACTCTCTAATTTGTTCAAGACATACGCAATTAAGCAAGATAAACCGGTATATCTTGTTGATAAACATAGTGTCTACCCTCTTATACTCGGCTTTACCATATGGCCCGTCTTGAATTCTTCGTGGTCGGTTAAGCCTTGTCTCAATGTTCTCGTCCAGATAGCGGGAACAAAATATGGTTGCTTCATCAAGAAGATAACCTTGCATGATAGAACCCTCTGGTCGATTTTTATTGCGTATATACTTCTTAAGAGTGTAAAGATACCTAATGAGAATATGTTGAATAAATAAATACGGGCATACATGACAAAAATAAATTTATAAATTGCGTGAAACGAAAAATTTAACGTACCTCTCGACGGGATACATCCATCGATATTGTACCGGTCCGGCTAATTTCGCCTCAGTTGCAAGATGAACCGTCAAGTGTATTATGATATCGAAGAATGACGGTGGGAAAATACGCTCAAACTTGCAAAGTATCAACGCAATAGAATTTTCTAGTTTATCCAGCGTCGCAACCTCCAGCGTTTTAGTACACAACTCCCTGAAAAAACAACATAGGTCGTTGATTACTAGACCAACCGAGTCGGGGAGAGAAGTCCTGAGGGCTAATGGAAGAAGGTGCTCCACGATAACATGGTGGTCATGACTTTTCAGCCCATCGATCTTGCCCTTCACAATTTTTATTTTCTTGCTGAATGATCCTGAGAAACCTGTGGGGACTTTCAAATCATGCAACACCTGCAGGAATCTTTTCTTCTCCGGTTGTGACATATGATAAGCGGCATTGGGAAGTACAAACTTGCCCGGTTTACCCGCTACCGGTTTAGGGTGCAGTTCACTTCTTATTCCCCACTCTTGTAGATCCATCCGGGCATTCATGTTGTCTTTCGATTTCCCGTCTTTACACAGAAGCAAGTTAAGTATGTGCTCTGATACTCCCTTCTCTATATGCATGACGTCCAGACAATGACGCACTGAATTTGTAGACCAGTACGGAAGCTCGAAGAAAATGCTTAACTTGTTCCAATATTGTGGTTTGACCTGTCTCGTCGGATCCATCCCGAAGGTCACGTTATTGTAACCATCCCATTTAGCAGTCACGTCCTCTCCGGACAATGGGGATGGAGGCCCAAGAAGCTCCTGATGACCATCAAAGTGAACCGTGTCTAACCTATAGGGGTGATCTGGAGGCAGAAAACGTCGATGGCCGCAATAACAAACCTTCCTGCTAAAATTCAAAAATTTTGATGTTGTGTGTTCATGGCAATGAGGACATGCTTTGTGACCATGTACGGACCAACCTGAAAGCATTCCATACGCAGAAAAGTCATTAATTGTCCACATTAAAGCCGCACGCAGTATGAAGGTTGTATTTGTGTTTGAATCATATGTCTCTACACCATCAATGAACAAAGTTTTCAGCTCCTCAATCAGAGGTCGGAGATAGACGTCGATATTGTTCCCCGGTGAGTTTGGTCCGTCGATAAGAAGAGGCATCATAAAGTATGATTGGTCCATAGCCAACCAAGGCGACAGATTATAAATTATCATTACAACGGGCCATGTACTGTGACTTCCAGCCATATAGTTGAATGGGCAGAAGCCATCGGCAGCCAGTCCGAGCCGGACATTGCGAGGATCGCTACTGAATATTGCGTGCCTCCTATCGAAATCCTTCCATGCCGGTGAATCTCTTGGATGGCTCATTTTTCCATTTTCGCTTGGAGGAGCACGGTGATGCAAAATCATTGCCTCGGCTGTTTTCTTGCACCTGAATAGCCTCTGTAGCCTCTGTGTTATGGGAAAATATCGTGCTATCTTCACAGGTATATCAGGCTTCTTATCAGAATCTTTCGGCTTATACCTGGCCTCTCCGCATGTTGGACACTCTTTCAAATCTGAATTCTCTTTCCGGTACAACACGCAATTTTTAGGACATGCTTGAATCTTCTCGCACTTTAGACCCAAATCAGACATCATTTTCTGGGCTTCGTACCAGCTTTCGGGCACATTATTTCCCGGAGGCATAGAATCTTTCAAGAACGAAAGAAGCATTGTGAATGACTTGTTGCTCCATCCATTTAGGCACTTAATTTGGAAAAGTTGGACGAACCATGAGAGGGTGGAATACTTCGCATTCTCATAAATTGGTTTCCTAGCATCATTCATGAAATTTTCATATTTATCCGCACGCGGTCCTTGACCGGAAGGAATGTCATCTTCGGTACGAATAGATTCACCTAGGGCAGCCTCTACCATATCCTCCATTTCTTCTGATGGAAATACATTTCCGTATCCTGCCGTATTACCGAATTCTTCTTCTTTTCCTGCCGCATTATCGTGTTCTCCTTCTTCTACCGCAGTACTGCATTCTTCTCCTTCCCCGTGATATTTCCAAATTGAATAAAGTCTAGTAAACCCATGTTTTACAATATGAAGCTCTGCCAATTCTACCTTCTGCCAGTACTTATTGCCACATCTATCGCACGGACAGAGAATCTTCTCTATTATGATCTTATTATGTGCTCGTGCAAATTCAAGGAAAGCAGCAACTCCTGCGACAAACTTAGGTTGCATACGTTGTTTCCAATCCACATACATCCAGTCCTTAACTCTGACGTACTCATGGGCCATGTTAGACTGAATAACATATAAATTGTAGGTTATGCTGACTATATTGAGAAATATAAAAACGGGATAGTTACTGACAAAGGAGAAAATTCATGTATATGCTTTGTGTGTGCGTTTGTCGTTGAAAAGAATAAATTATCGCACGTTATGTTGACCGATAGACGGGGACTAAGTGGCGCTTTTAGTTTCATATATGGGTATCGATGGGAATATGAAGGTTTCATATTATCATATATTGGTTTTAACCCGAACATCTCGAGTCGCTCTCTGATTATGCGTTTGTATGTATGTGTTCCGGCTGTCGGGGGTAGGCTTCTATCCCATTAAGAATGTATAGAGCGAACGCCCATCACTTGTGCTTTCAACCGTTTCGAGTAAATTTCGGCAGCACCTCCCCGCTGTTCTCCGAGTACACTGTAATAGAATAGATAATCATTTCAAAGCTGTGAAACAACGTTGAAATGAACATCTAATCTATCTTTGTACACGGAGAACCAGCGGAAAGGTACCGACGAAATATCTCGAAACGGATGAAAACACAAGTGAATGAAGGCGTTTGCTTTATACATTCTTAACTTGTCCACACGGGACAAATCTATGGGTTACCATACGATTGAATTTTCTCGTCGCGTAGACTATACGACGGTTGTTAGTATCGAGCTATACTGTCCGATATTTAACAACCTTCGTATAGTTCTAGGTCACGACGAGCATCGCACGTATGTTAACCGATAGACGGGGACTAAGTGGCGCTTTTAGTTTCATATACGGGTATCGATGGGAATATGAAGGTTTCATATCATCATCGAGTATCATATATTGGTTTTAACCCGAACATCTCGAGTCGCTCTCTGATTATGCGTTTGTATGTATGTGTTCCGGCTGTCGGGGGTAGGCTTCTATCCCATTAAGAATGTATAGAGCGAACGCCCATCACTTGTGCTTTCAACCGTTTCGAGTAAATTTCGGCAGCACCTCCCCGCTGTTCTCCGAGTACACTGTAATAGAATAGATAATCATTTCAAAGCTGTGAAACAACGTTGAAATGAACATCTAATCTATCTTTGTACACGGAGAACCAGCGGAAAGGTACCGACGAAATATCTCGAAACGGATGAAAACACAAGTGAATGAAGGCGTTTGCTTTATACATTCTTAACTTGTCCACACGGGACAAATCTATGGGTTACCATACGATTGAATTTTCTCGTCGCGTAGACTATACGACGGTTGTTAGTATCGAGCTATACTGTCCGATATTTAACAACCTTCGTATAGTTCTAGGTCACGACGAGCATCGCACGTATGTTAACCGATAGACGGGGACTAAGTGGCGTTTTTAGTTTCATATACGGGTATCGATGGGAATATGAAGGTTTCATATCATCATCGAGTATCATATATTGGTTTTAACCCGAACATCTCGAGTCGCTCTCTAATTATGCGTTTGTATGTATGTGTTCCGGCTGTCGGGGGTAGGCTTCTATCCCATTAAGAAAAAATGGAGTGTATTTCGCTGTGAGAGACTCTTCAAAGAAATGGAGGAAGAAACACTAAAGAAAAAAGAGAGAAAAATAAGAATATAAAGTTGAAACTAAACTTGAGCTATCCGCTGAAATCATAAAGCATAGGAAAGTTGATTGAGTCTTGATCTATTGCTCTTTCTTTGCATTATCTCGTATGTCCATTTATAGACTTTAATGCCACATGAGATTTATAATCAGTCAGCTCCCTATGGTTGTATTAATGTCAGCTCTTACACAATATGGGTATCTGCCTTACCATTAAGACAACTATGGAATATGTTAATTTAAAATGTAAGGCTAGCTATCTATGTATTCTGAGGGACTGCTTGCATAGAACTTAGCTTGATCCTCTCAATTATTACACATAAATATGCTGACATGCCTCTCATAACCCTAACCCCAGCCCCACAGTAACCCTAACCCTAGCCCCAACCCTAACCCCAGCCCACCGTAACCCTACCCCAGCCCCACAGTAACCCTAACCCCAGCCCCACCGTAACCCTAACCCCAGCCCCACCCCAGCAGCAGCCGAACCCCAACCCTAACCCTACCCCGACCCCGACCCCGACCCCGACCGCCACCGCGCCCCTGCCCAAACCCAACTCTCGCGCGCGCAACCCAGACCCAGCCATGAATAATCCAAAAATGCTTTAATTTACCTCGAGATTTATACCTGAACGGGTGCGCTGGTGGGCTGGAGCGACGACGGTGGCGAATTGGCGAAGAAACCGGCGGTGGCGACGACGGTGGCGACGAAACCGGCGGTGGCGACGACGGTGGCGACGAAATCGGCGGTGGCGACGAAATCGGCGGTGGCGACTCTGCCCAACGACGGTGGCGACGCGACGGTGGCGATTTGGGGTTTTTCGCGCGCGTTTGAGGGAGAGAGAGAAAATGAGCGTAGGCTTTTCGATCTGGGTTTATTTTAAAACGATATTTACTTGCCCCTACGGATATATCCGTAGGTCCTTTGTTTGCGGCACCGTAGGGGCAAACACCAAATTAAGAATTAATATTTTTATTCTTGAACTTCAGTGCCCGTAGGGGCAACCTTTTAGCCCTACGGATTAAGCCGTAGGGCCAAGTTAAATATGCCCCTATGGATAATTCCATCCGTAGGGGCAACCCACTATTTTACTAGTGTACCAGATCTAAACTCTACATACACACATATACACATACATACATATATACATGTATTATTCGCACGCACGCACGCACCCCTGGTAAGCATGCGCACTTAGATTGAAGTCGTCTCTAATCTCACATAAAGACTATCTAGAAACTTTCTATACGAGTCAAATTATCAGTATTTACCAAAACCTATCTACACTAAACCAAAAACCATGTTAACTTGATAAAATTTCTACATTTGCAGGAAATCTACTTATAACTAAAAACAATGTCTACTTAAGATAAATCATATAACACTATATATATTTGCACATAGATTAAAAGCTATTTAATAGTAAGTTAGTAACCCATTCAGATGGAGGAGCTCGTCGGAAAGGTGGGAGGTTGAGTCATTAAAATATGGGGTTAAGTCAGAGAGGAGGAAGGAGTTGGTCACAAAGAGGGAGAAAGTTGTCGGAGACAAGGGAAGTGGATTTGGGAAGGAAGGGGGAGCTCAGGAGAAGGAGTGGGAGTTGAAATCGTCGTTGAGGAGGGAGGTGTCGTGGTCGAAGTGGAAGGAAGATGAGGAGGTAAAAGAAGAAAATAGGAGGTTGCGGGTTAGTGAATGAATACAGAAAGAAAGGATAGAATAGAGAGTTTAAAATGAATTAACATTGTGCATATTTTAAAATGTAATGTTCTATATACTTGTTTAGTTGGATAGGGCGTAAAGGAACGAACATTTGGTTTTAGGAGAGCAATTACTAAAGAAAAAGTATAGTTATAATATTATAATGCCATATAGTAAGTATTTTGTTAATGCAAATATACAATGATAAATTTATTTATACTGATAATATACTATTATTGAGAAGATAGAATCTATGTCGACATGGAAGGTTTTTTCCCTATGGCGGCAAAAAAACGCTTCTACTAAAGATTTACACCGTCTGTGTTCATCTACATGATCTAAAACTTATATAAACCTTTTTTTATATACTTGCTTTTAGCCCTTTCATTGGACCGATAGCTAAATCAATGGTTTATCCATAATAGACCATTTCTCGCCTTTAAATCTTTGAGTAATGGAAATCGCTCGACATTCGGTATGCCTTAGTGTATAACCTTAAAATATAATATCCATTGTGCCGATTATCGGATTTATAATTGCAAAAGTTGACTTTTTCGACCGCCATAGGAGAAAATTGATTTGCTTGTTGAGGGGTCGACAAATCCCGCCTCTCTTTAATCCTATGGCACCTGAGATTCAGTTCGCTCTATTATTCGTTTTCCATATTGTAACATAGTATTTTAATATGTCAATATTTTATTATAACATAACATTTTATAATGTAATATCTTCATGTTATATTATATATGTTGTTGGAATATAATATTTACAAGATACTGAGTATAATAATAATTTTATCATATTTAAAATTGCAGCATTTCATTTTGTACCAATCTCTTTCTGTTGATTGTTATTTCATTTGGAAGTCGCTATGTCATGGATTGGTTGTGTAAGGAAATTCTCTTTTTGGTCCCTTACCAATCATGTCATGTTTTTATCTGCTGTTTGCATTTGGAAGTTACTTATTTATGTTGTAGATCAGTTGTGCAAGGAGAATTTGTTTTCCATTGTTGGATGTCATGAGCTGTCCGTATGCTTGGATTCTAGTTAAAATCGACCTTTTCTATTGTTACTGAATTTCCTATTTCAGTGTAAGGCGACAATTTGAGTTTTATTTTCTGTTCTTATAGTGTTGTTTAGTGTTGTTTATTAAAAAAAAAAACGGTATAGATTTCACAATCTGTTTTTAGGATCTGTACTATAATTAAGTTCTTTGGGTGAACTGTCTGGTTAAATGAACTTCTTGTTCTCGTTTGATATCCACTGCAGTTTATTTGCATTTTCCTCAGGAACCGGTCTTTATTTGCAACTTATGTATTGTGAAATTTGAGTCCTTAAAAGATCTTTCAGAGGCCGAGAGTGACATGCTTATTCATCAATTGTTCATGACACCGATTTTGACTTGTGAGCATTGACATCTTGTTTATGGTTTAGTTGCAAGGATAGCCCTACTAGGAAATATTTTCATAACTGATACAGATTTTTATGATTACAGATCTTTCGATAACTTTTCTGATTTTATTTGATAAAATTTTTTTTATTCTTGTTAGGAAAGATTTTATTTTATTTCTTCATCATGTAAAGTGTGTATATACACTTTTGAGATTTAATACAAATCAATTAAGTTCAAACCCTAAATTGCATTATCTTCAAAATCTTTTATGATATCGAAACCTTACGATTAAAATCTCAATTTTTTGATTCATGGCATCTTCTCAAAACTCAACCTCCATCATCTCCAAATTCCTTTTCCCAACAAAACTTTCCCACACAAACTTCACAATGTAGAGATCTCAAATTCAATCAGCCTTAATCGGCAACGATATTTTTGGCCACATCGGCGGCTCCAAGTCTCCTCCTTCGAGGACTATCATCGACGTCCATGACATCACCAAGCGTGTCAAAAATCCCGACTACCATCAATGGTACCGTCAAGATCAACTTATTCTCAACGCTATTGTCGGCAGCTACGTCGAGACGATCCAGCCCCACATTTTCTCGGTTTCCTCCTTTAAGAAAGCATGGGATCTACTTATTATTTTCCTTGCGAACAAATCTCGCTCGTGAGTTATGTCGCTCAAGAAACGTCTCATCAACAATCAACGTGGTTCGCGATCTATAAGCGAGTACCTACAAGAGATGTAATATATCTTCGAAGATCTCTGATTGATCGTGAAAAACTATGTCTGTATGTTGTAAATAACCGCAATGAATAACGGTGTCGCAATAACTAACTGATAATGGGTATGGATCGTCCGTAAGGAAACGGTGAACCGCTTCTTTTGTGTTAGACGAGTTGATAGAAGAAATGTGGAGTTTTGATCGTTTATTCTAAGAAGTTTGAAGATTTTATAAGAAAAGAGATTGTAGGGTTTATAGGACTTAGTAATTAATGGATGAAGGTTTAAAAATAATTCTTTTTATTTTTTAATTGTTTAATATTAGAGAGACAGTGATAAATGTGGTTAAGGGTTCTTGGAGGGAATTAGGGTTTTCCTCTACTTCCCCTTGTCCTTCCATTAATCTTTATTTATCTCAAGCTCTTAACTAAACGATTATTAACGAATCTTAAATCGTGGTCGTGATTATCATGAATTGATAACGCGCCCGATAACATGGTTAACATTCATTTTGCTAAAATTTATAACAATTAAAACTTTTAAAAAGAATTTAAGTTATAGTTTTCATCCATTATTCTACCATATCCTACAAAACCCTAACAAGCAAGAATTTACTCGCTCATGAATATTAGGGATTTAAAAAAGAGGTGGTAGATAAATTAACACATAATTAAAAATTAAAAGTGCAGAAAGTGAATGCGGAATGTAAGTGCAGAAAATAATGCTGAAAGTAGATGCAGAAAGTAATTACAGAAAAGTAATGCAACAAAAATTAAAAGAAAAGACTATCTTTATTAATCAACTAATGCATTACAAAATTGCTCGCTGAAAAGGTAAATTATAAAAAACCCTAGTTGCTCGCTAGATCTCTTTCTCGGTCGATGGATAGATGAATGTTGAATTTGGAATGGTTTTGATAGACAGCTCTCGGTTCTTTATATACTCTCTGGAATTAGAAACCCTAAATGCCATATTGAAGTGTGTGACATTACGATCAAGCCCCTGAAGTTTCAAATCATACGGTCCATAGCAGACCGCGGTTCCACCGCCTATACCCTATATTGATCACGGATTCACCGCCCTCTAGTGAGTTTGCATCTCCAGATTTCTCGTGGCTTCTTTTCTCGATATTTGGAGATTCTCTCGATAAAAATATTCTGAAAATATTGCTCTTAATCTCCGTCGTTGCGAGATTCTTCGATTTGCTCCAAATGTTCGGCAGATTTAGTTTGATACTTTGATTTGTTGTGGATCTCCTACTCATAGTTCAGACCTGAGCTAATCTTTTATAATACCTGCCTAATATCTCAAATCAAATTGTTAGTAACATTTGTTATTTTTGAGATATTATTCCAATCAATTATATTATATGATATCTTAAGAATATTGGTTAAGAATATTTGATATGATATGCATATTTTAATAATAGATATTTTATTTAAATATGATATGCATATAATTCCTTATTTATATTAATTATAAATAAAGAAACATATGGTAATAATATTTTTACAAATAAACCCACATATGATCTTTATTTACTAATAATATCTTTTATTAATTTATAATAATAGGGAAGATGTCCATAAAAATGTGCAATATATTTGACTGATTAAATACTCTCAAACTTATCTTTGATTGTCCCGATCAAACTATTTATTAAAAAGAAAAAACCTAGCACACTTTCGTAAGTAACACGATTGTATTTAGCTCGTGCAACAAACCTTTAAACCTCTAGGTGTCCCTAATAGGAGGAGTGTTGTCTTCTGAGGGTTTTCAGCGGATTACACCCGCAAAATCCCAAAAGAAGAAAGAAGATGAAAATTACATGCAAAGGTAAGAACATAGAAAAGAGATAACTTGAAAATAAATGTTTCAAATTACACTAGCTTTTTAGTTGTCATGAGCCCTATCTTAATGGTCTTGAAAAGAAATCAGAAATCAGATCATCCCTCAATAAAACATCGGTTTTAGTTTTCCTTCCCATCTTTCCTCCAAATATTGATCATATAACCCTACGTATGTGTAAAAGACATCTCTACACTTGGAGAATTCAATTCAACCTATCATATCCTTGCCCACATTCCTTAGTACTTTTTAGTCGGTGATGTTTTAGATGGATTTGCTCATACATTTTTCATGTGACCGTTAATACTTCTTGAGGTTCTAACCAACCGATTACCAAATGTGTTCACTTATTAAGACGTAATTAGCAATATTCTAATCTTGCAACACCTAAGGTTTAGCAGTGACTCCCAAACCAGTTGGTCTAAGGCATTAGGTGATAAGGTACCCTCGAGATATATTTTTTTTATACCGCCTTAAGTAATTACAAAACCAGTGTTCATTTTTCTGTACCATTTATATTTTATGTGTCATTTATATTTTATTGATTTATATATTTTCCTTTATACTAAGGCTTCTAGGCAAGAGTATTTCAAGATATCCTCTACTATCCCATGTTTCAAAATGTGTGCAAGTGCGTATATTAGGGTATCAACGTTGAGAAGTTTGGACTCAAGAATAGAGACTATTTTTCAGACTTATTTCTATACTCAGACTAGTAATTCCATCATGTTACTAACCCTTTGGACAACGGCTCATGACTACGTATTACTAGTTTCGTTTTAAAACACCAAATTTTCTTGCATTTCTTAAATCTTTTCATCTCTTTTATATGTATTTTTCACATTCAGACTTTTATTTTCAACATTTTTTTTATAGTGCTTAGTGCCAAATGATATATCAATAAATACAAACCTCCTCCCAAACCTATTTGCAGCAGTGTCCTCACTGATATTGTTCTTCGAGCGCATAAACCTGTAGACTTGGGTGAATAATAATAGGGTCAAAAGATAGTCAAATGAAAAATCACCCCCAAACTTGTTCTTTGGCACGCACAGATATTTATTATTATTATTTTTACATACCTCCATTCTTAGATGAAACAGTGTTACCGAAATATGGAGGTGAGGCAGAGAAAAATTAATTGTAAAAAAGTGGCTACTGCAGGAACAGGAGCTCTTCCAATGGGTCGGCGAAAAAGTACGGTTTTAATTTATACCCATTTACTTTGAAAATAGAACCATTTTTAACATTTTCTATATCCACTGCACTGTGCGGGTACATATACCGCACCACAAAAGGTCATTTCCAACGAGATCTTAGCTTACTCGGATGAAGATGGAGACGGGAATCGTAAAGAAGGACTTATTGTCCCGGTGTGAGATTTTCGCAAAAGGTTTTATCGCGGAACATCTTTGTCTGGTTCTTTACTATAACCGCATTATCGTAGGTTTCATCATGAAGCTCGCTTAACTCATTTAATTGCAGCTTCCGATAGTTGCCTGCTTGATCAAAATCGAAGTTAAGCTCCTAAATAACCCACGTTGCTTTATATTCGATCTCGACGGGAAGGTGGCAAGTCTTCCCAAACACTAGTCGGTATAGAGACATGCCAAGATCAGTCTTATATGCGGTACGAAATACCCAAAAAGTATCAGTCGGTTTGGTGGACCAATCTTTACGCTTCTTAGAAACCGTTTTCTCCAAAATTTGTTTGATCTGTTTATTGGAGATTTCAGTTTGCCCGCTCGTTTGGGGATGATAGGGCGTAAAATCTTTGTGGTTGATTGAATATTTCCGCATCAAAACCTCGAAAGACCGATTGTAGAAATGCGTCCCATTGTCTCTAATGATAGCGTGAGGGTGCCCGAACCGAGAAAAAAAATTCTTTAAGGAATTTAACAACAACCTTGTTGTTATTAGTACGGTACGGTATTGCTTCAACCCATTTAGAGACATAATCAACTGCTAATAAAATGTATAAGTTCCCAAAAGAGTTGGGAAACGAGCCTATAAAATCAATTCCCCATACATCAAATATCTCAACAACCAAACTAGGTTGGAGCGGCATCTCATTTCTCCATGAAATCCGACCTATGTGTTGACACCGTGAACAAGTTTTGCAATAATTATATGCATCTTTAAATAACATTGACCAATAAAAACCACATTGCAAAACTTTCTCCGCCGTTTTTCTTGGACCAAAGTGACCGCCACATGCTTAATCATGGCAGAAGGACAATACACTTTTGAACTTATTATTAAGAACACATCGGTGAATGATCTTATCAGGACAATACTTAAATAAATAAGGTTCATCCCAGTAAAAGTGTTTTACCTGGGATAGAAATCGGTGATTTTCTTGATTTGACCATTCGCTGGGTAGAAGTCACGTTGTTAAATAATTCACAATATCAGCGAACCAAGGTTCGCATGATATGGTCAAGAGCTGTTCGTCCGGAAAGGAATCGTTTATTGGTAAGGTCAACGTTGGTGAAGAAGAAAGTCGTGAAAGATGGTCGACGTTTTCACATCCACTTTTGTCTCGTATGACAAGATCAAATCTTGTAACAAAAGGATTCAGCGTATTAGTCTGAATTTAGCATCCTTCTTCGATAAAAGATGTCTTAAAGCGAATGATCGGTGTAAACTACAACCATAGAGCCAATTAGGTAGGGCCTGAATTTTTCTAATGCAAATACAACTGCCAAGAGTTCTTTCTCAGTGGTTGTATAGTTCATTTGGGCATCGTTCAAGGTACTACTCGCATAATAAATTACATGTGACATATTATCGATGTGTTGTTCTAAGACTGCACCAATAGCAAAATTGGATGCATCACACGTAAGCTCAAAAGGGTGATTCCAGTCTGGAGATGATAAAATGGGGGCTGTAGTGAGTGAACGTTTAAGTGATCCAAAAGCAGCCACACAATCCGAGTCGAAATGAAATGTTGTATTCTTGGGCAAGAGAAGAGTTAAGGATCTAGCAATCTTGCTAAAGTCCTTAATGAATCATCTATAAAACCTGGCATGACCAAAAAAGGATCGTATATTTTTTATGCATTTAGGAGGAAGGTTAGAAATGACATCTATTTTAGCTTTGTCTACCTCAATGCCTTTTCGTGAAATGATATGCGCTAAGACAATACTTTTTTGAACCATGAAATGACATTTTTCCCAATTCAAAGTTAGATTCTTATCCTTACAGCGGGTAAGAACAGCGTTAAGATGATGTAAGCATTCCTCAAAGGGGTCTCCAAATATGGAGGAATCGTCCATAAATATTTCCAGAAAATTCTCGACCATGTCCGAGAATATCCCAATTATACACAGCTGAAATATAGCGGGAGTATTGCATAACCCAAAGGGCATGCGTTTATAAGCGAAAGTACCGAAAGGACAATTAAAAGTTATCTTATATTGATCATTTTCGGCGATAGGAATCTGGTTATAGCCTGAGTACCCATCCAAAAATAGTAGTACTCATGCCCGGCTAAACATTCCAACATCTGGTCAATGAAAGGTAGAGGGAAGTAATCTTTTCTTGTCACGGCATTGAGTTTTCTATAATCAATACATACCCGCCACCCGGTTTGGGTGCGTGTTTGAATCAACTCATTAGCCTCATTAGTTATGACCGTGATGCCAGACTTTTTAGGGACCACATGAATAGGACTTACCAATTGGCTATCAGAGATTGGGTAAATTATACCATTATCTAAGCGTTTGACGATTTCTTTCTTCACCGCCTCTTTCATGACGGGATTCAAACGTCTTTGTGGGTCACGGGCTAGTTTGGCTTCCTCCATCAAATGTATATGATGTTCAACAATTAAGGGACTAATCCCTTTGATGTCCGCCATTGTCCAACCAAACCTTACCGATTCGATCTTAAGACAGTCAACAAATTTCTCTCTTGCTCTAAAACTAGAGAAGCTGATATTATAATGGGTAAAGACTCATTCTCAGCTAAATATGCATATTTAAGATGAGACGACAACGGTTTGAGATCTAGTGTCGAGAGAGAGACGATAGAAGGTAGGGTGTCCGTCAACAAGTTTTCCAACAAGCCTTACAGGGAGCTCTAGGAACTTTGAATAGTTTTTTGAATAGCGAGTTAAGGGAATGATACTCAGACTCTATAAGAGGTTCATAACTAGCGTAAGAGATTGACTCAGATAGATCAACTAATTTGTTCAAGTCAAAGGATTCGGACTCGGAGGTTGACTTGTCGACAGAAGGGTCCTGTGAATCAAGATCATCAAGGAAAGTGAACTCTTCGTATTTCCTATTTGTGTAAAGCACGGCTGGATCAAAGAATAACGTATCAGTGGCGTCGAGATCATTATCGTAAAGCTCCTTAAATTCGCAACTGTCGGAAGCTATCTCGTTGACGAAACATATATTAATCATATGAGCAGAAGGTTCGGAGGGTTGACTTCCTACCCTGAAAATGTTAAGTTCAACTGTCATCTTTCCAAAGGATAGTTTCATGGAACCGTTACGACAATTGATTACTGCATTGGAAGTTGCTAGAAAAGGTCGTCCAAGAATTACCGGGATTTAGTTCTGTGGGTTCGCCATAGGCTGTGTATCTAAAACTATAAAGTCCATAGGGAATATAAATTCCCCTATTTTGATCAACACGTCTTCTAGCTCACCTTTAGGGTGTGTGATAGATCGATCGGCCATCTGGAGAGTGCAATGCGTAGGTTTCTGTAAGTTGATGTTACGCACACCACGGGTTCGCGGGGAGGCGGAATATGTAAAAACGATCTTTTCAAAGCTTCATAACACCGACTCGAACTCCAGGATCGAAACTAAACCCTAACTAGCAAACTACTATGAGGTAAATTACATCGATAGAATGTTATACCTCATGATTTCATGTCCTTCGGGTCTTCTTGTCGCTGTCCTTCTCCTCGTCATAGGCTCCATGGATCGTTTGGATCGGGCCTCCTTGTTGGTCCTCTCATGTCAAAGACGATCCACCCGAGAGTCTATAGATCAAGCTCCCACCTCAAATCTGAAGTAACTAGGGCACCTAGTTCGCTACACTAGATGAACTAAATGATGTAGAGAATATATATGGAATGGTTTGTCTCTCATAACCTTAGGTTTCTCAACACATGAGACATGAAAGGCTAGAGGTAGAAGAAGAACAACTTGAGGAAAAGGCTAGTGAAGTGTTTGCATAGAAAAGAGAATGAACTCTCTTGTGCAAATCTGAACCAACCTCTATTTTTAATAGAATAATACTATAAAAAAATCAAGTATGGTTCATATCTCATCTTAATGATTCATGGCTTGAAAACCCTTCATGTGTCACCAAGAGCCATGCTCCAAATTATGCAAAAATCCACCTCATTTCCTCCACCTCTTAATGCATTAAACATTTAACTTAAAATGTTAATACATAATATGAGGTGTCTTCTTCTAGAAGCATCTTTGAACAAATTATGAAAATTCCCCTCATCCGCATATACATACCCGTATCCGTATTCCGAAAAATACGAATACAAAAGAGACGAAAATAATCCATCGGTATAATACTAGGATCCGGTTTAAACAAAAGCCCATTAGTATTATGTGTCTGAATCATCATTCGTACACAAGTACACGTACGTGATCGAACCCTGTCGTAAAACCATACGACCTCTACATCTTTTGCCCGATGCAGGGAAACCTTATGTGTGGGACTCTAAAGACTCGACACTACGCTGGCAGTGGGTTTAACCACAAGCTGCAAGCGGTACTATCTGCACGTAATGGATATCCAGGTATCTGTCGATAAGAAGGCCGATGAGAATAACTCATCTAAACTTCTACTGAGCCTATCTGTGACAAGCTCCGTACAGTCTGATCTGTTCGTCTAAGAGTATCGCATATCGAACCTAGGGGACGGTAATCGTCAGACCCCTAATAGCACAATAAGTCGTGTCAGAGAGTAGCCCAAAACACCTTGAGAAACTACTGGAGTACCTACCAGTAAATCTCGCTTGCCTTGGCTAAGGACTTTGTGTAATGGCCTTCCGAACACAGCGCGATATCAACCCCCAATACCGGGAGAGACGAATCCTATATAATCGCCACTGCCTCCAAGTGCTTCGGGACTGCACCCAACTACTACTTGTTTGCATGACTCCTTTGAGCCGTGGTAGGGTAGTAATCAAAGAACAGTGGGAACACACTCGAGACGAAGTAGCAGTGTCAAGTCGACGGACTAAGCTGTACTCATGTCACCTGGGAACTGCTACTCGACGATAGGGATAATACCCATCAGCAGTTCCCAATGAGTCCTGTCCAGTATACTCATAACCCAATGAGCACCTGCATACTATCTCCAGTACAACATACTAATGGCTGTGGGACTGACCATCTCCCCTGCTGGGATGAGAAGCGTATACACTAGTCTACTCTGGAGTATCGATGCCATGTCTCAATAATCCTAAGACTAAGTACCTGTATAAGGATGTGCTTAACCCAGCCCTCACTAGTGTGACTGCCATCACAACGCTGGTAGTCAAGCAAAGATCCTAAGGGCTCTACCAATATGTATAAGCGTTATGCAAAAACACATGCACATATTAGGATAGAAACAAACCAGGTAGCATACTACCATTTCGAGCAAGACTGTTACTATATCAGTGTATATCACAAGCTTCCATTAAGTAATATACAAACTAGTATGATACAATAATGGCCTTTAGGGCATATATCACTAACAATCTCCCACTTGCACTAAGGCCATATATTGGCGTATCGCAGACCTATGATCTCGAATAGCCTCTCGAACAGTGTTTGAGGGATGGCCTTGGTGAGTGGATCTGCAATATTGTTCTCCGTATCTACTCTCCTCACCTCGATCTCCCGGCGATCAACGATTTCCCTGATCATATGGTACCGCCTCAAGATATGTCTGGATCTCTGATGGGACCTGAGTTCCTTCGCTAAAACTATAACGTCGTTATCGCAATACAGAGGTATTGGAACAACAATGGTTGGAACCACCTGAATTTCAGTTAAGAACTTCCTCATCCAGACTACTTCTTTTGCGGCGTCACAAGCAGCGATATACTCCGCTTCCATCGTTGAGTCAGCAACGATGTCTTGTTTGGATCTCTTCCAACAGACCGCCCCTCTATTGAGGGTAAAGACATAACCCGATATGGACTTGGAGTCGTCCTTATCACTCTGAAAGCTGGAGTCAGCAAAGTCCTCGATCTGGAGGTCTTTTCCGCCATACACCAAGAACATCTCCTTAATCCTTCTCAGGTACTTGAGAATGTTCTTTACTGCTATCCAGTGCTTCTCCCATGGGTTTGACTGATACCGGCATACCAGGCTTAGTGCGTAAGCAACATTTGGTCTGGTACACAACTTCGCATACATTATAGAGCCTACCGCGGAAGTGTAGGGTATAATCGACATGTGAGCCCTTTCCAAATCAGTCTTAGGAGACATCTCTTTGGAGAGGGTGATTCTGTGACAAGCCGGTAGACTACCGCGCTCTGAATCTTCCATACTAAATCTTTCAGTATGGTGTTGATGTACCTGAACTGCGAAAGTCCTAGCATCCTCTTAGCTCTATCACGATAGATCTGGATCCCCAGAATGTAAGAGGTATCACCCAGGTCAATCATGGAGAACCTGTGTGACAAAAA
Organism: Agapanthus africanus; assembly: GCA_030015575.1. Lineage (NCBI taxonomy): Eukaryota > Viridiplantae > Streptophyta > Magnoliopsida > Asparagales > Amaryllidaceae > Agapanthus > Agapanthus africanus. The sequence goes on along the minus strand of CM057340.1, from coordinate 680,349,184 downwards.
TCCTTTGACTGATTGTAGTATAGGAATGTTATTTCCTATCAAGAGAATGTCATCCACGTACAAGACGAGAAATACCACAGTTCTCGCTACAATATTACTATAGATGCATTGTTCATCTGGATTTTTGATAAAGTCGAATTCTTTGACTGTCTCATCAAAATAGATGTTCCAACTCCGCGATACCTGCTTTAGTCCATAAATGGATTTAAGCAACTTGCACACTTCCCCGCTGCTCCCACTCTAATTGAAACCCTCTGGCTGATCGATATAGAAGCACTCTTCAAAATATCCATTTAGAAAAGTCGTCTTTACGTCCATTTTCCAGATCTCATAATCGTAGAAGGCAGCAATGGCAAGAAGGATCCGAATGGATTTGAGCATAGCCACTGGAGAAAAGGTTTCATCATAGTCCAAACCAGGTCTTTGACGAAAACCTTTTACAACAAGTCTAGCCTTATAGGTTTCAACATGTCCATCTACACCAATCTTCTTTCTGAAGATCCATTTGCAGCCTACGGGTTTTACCCCTTCTGGAGCAAAGTCCAAAGTCCATACTTTGTTGGTGTACATGGACTCCATCTCGGTCCTCATTGCATCCAGCCATTTTACTGAGTTTCTACTCTAAATAGCTTGCTGAAAGCTAGTTGGCTCATCATTGTCTATGATGCAATCCTCTGTATCCCCGTCTATGAGAAAACCGTAGTATCTCTCGGGTGGATGAGACTGCCTACTAGTTCTGCGGAGTGATGCGGGGATGTCCTGTTCTTTTGAAAGCTCTGGTTCTACCATACTTTCAGTAATAGTTTGTGGTTCTGGAGTTTCTTCCAGTTCTATTGCACTCCTACTAGTTCCTTTTTCCAAAAATTGATTTTCCGAAAAATGGGCATGACGAGAAACAAAAAAACCTTTTGTTTCTTTGCGTAATAGAAAAGATACCCCCTGGAGTTTTTTGGATATCCCACAAACTTACACAGTACTGAGCGTGCCTCGAGCTTGTCCGCATACTGCTTTTTGAAAAAATCTGGACATCCCCATATCTTCGGATACTGAAGATAGGGTTTCTTCCCACTCCACATCTGATATGGTGTGGTAGGCACAGTCTTGGTAGGAATCTTGTTCAAAAGATATGCAATTGATTCTAGTGCATAACCCCAGAAGGATCGCGGCAACTCAGCGTTACTCATTATGGAACGTACCATATCCAATAGGGTTCTGTTCCGCCTTTTCGATACACCATTGTATAATGGTGTGTATGGAGGAGTAAGCTGAGAGAGAATTCCATTCTCTTTTAAGTAATCTAGGAACTCGGCATTTAAGTATTCACCACCTCGATCAGATGTCAGTGTCTTGATACTTTTGTCGGTTTATTTTTCCACTTTATTCTTATATTCTTGGAATTTCTCAAAGGTCTCGGATTAATATTTCAACAAGAAGACATGTCCATACCTAGAGAAATCAGCCGTAAAAAATAACGAAATAAGAATAACCACTTCGTGCATGTGTAGACATTGGACCACACACGTCGCTGTGTATGAGTCCCAAGAGCTCGCTTGCTCTTACTCCGTGTCCAGTGAATGGAGTCCTTGTCATCTTTCCTATGAGACAAGATTGACAAGTTGCATAAGACTGATATTCAAACGGATCCAAATATCTCTCTATGTAACTTTGTTAACCGTGTTTCATTGACGTGACCCAGTCTACAATGCCATAAGAAAGCCATATTTAATTATGGAGACTTTCTTTTAAGTGTGTTCTAGACGTTGAAAACCGGAGCTTGATTTAACACGTATATATCGTCCTCTAGTGTACCTGACCCAATCAAATTTTGATTTAGGTGGATGTGGACCACATCGTTTACAAATGTAAAATCATATCCTTCTTTAGAAAGTAAAGATACAGATATGATATTATAAGCTAGACTAGATACACACAAACAGTTACGTAAAATCAATATATGTCTACTTGTGAATCATAGGTGATATTCCCCTACGGATACAGCGTTCACGCTCCTTCCGTTAGCAACACTGAGAGTCATAATACCTGTCTTGATAACTCTACGGTTTCTCAAAGCCTGTAAAGAATTACAGATATGAGATCCTGATCCAATATCTATTACTCATGAGGTAGAGTTAATTGACAGACAGTTTTCAATCACAAACACACCCGAAGCCAAAGACACAACGTGCTTAGGATCCTGGATTCTGGCTTTCCAACCCCTGCATTCCTTCTGCCAATGCCCTTTCCTGTGACAATAGGAACAACCCTCCTTCCCAGCTGTTATCCCTGAAAATTTTGCCCTGCCCTTTCCTTCTACCTTACTAACACTGCCTATTGGTTTTGTGGAGGTCTTCTTCTTCTTACCCTTGGCTTTTGTCTTGGATCCAGAAGAGGAAGATTTCCTAATAAGCAGAGCGGGTGTCTCCCTGGTTTCCTTCAAGGTGCCATCAACTGGAAGTAAAACTTTCTTTCTCTGGGCGTAAGTAGAAGGTAGGGACTGTAGAATCAAGTCAGCATATGACTCGTTCTCCAACATGATCTCCAGGTCCATGAGCTGTTTAATACAGCTGATCATTGTAGGGATGTGGTCCCCTACAGATAACCCGATAGCCAACCTCGCTTGAAGCAATTTCCTTCGAGGTCTCATATCATATGATACGAGATTGCTCTCTATATAAATCTTTGTTATGGAGGAAGATGAAAGCAAAGTACATCTTCTCGTGCTACCTCTGGTTTTCACCATCTACTGAGGTCAACACGAGGCACTTAGTATTCGCACAGTCTTTTCCCTTGTCTTACGGATATCAACATCTTCGACGGTGGAAACTGGACCTGGGACGGCAGGGCGATAGTAGTAAGGAGGTTGCCCGACTTGTCATAGGTAAAGGACATCTGGACAAACCTTAACCAATCAATATAGTCAGGTTTAATCAATTAATTATCTAGCTGTAGCCTAAGTCTGGTCACATGGTCACTGCAATTAGGAGAGAGAGGAGAAACACTCAGCATGATACTCTTGCAAGTTTAGATTGGTTTTTAGTTTATCTAAACAGGATGGCTCCCACTGTTTCTCAAATCCTTCCTCAAACCATAAAAAAAGAATTAGTCAGGATTAATCACACCCTACAATACTTGCTTAACCCTTCAGCCAAGCTGGTGTTGGCATTTCGAGGGAGGTTTTCCAACGCTTTCACAAAGTTCCTTAATTACACAACATCTTTTCTCTGGAGGCGTAGCCTCGCTAATACTGTTCTAGACACCTACTTGGTTTATAGCATTGATTGTTTTAGTGAAAAAATTTCCCGAAGAGTAGCGGATACTCACAGTAGGATCGGGATCCAAATATTATTGTGTGATAACCGTGAAGGAATCCTACCAACATTATCACACTCTAAATGATATGCAGCACTAGTAAGTTTCAGTTTCCTTAGAAACTCCCGATGTGGATTTTTGCCCCATACTCTTATGACCTTGACGAAGGCCAACATATCATAAGTCACACGTTAAGTTCTGTCTGTCATTGTCCAGGTTAATTTGAACCCATCCATATATACCCTTGATGAAGGCCAAAATAGTAGTACGGCTATCCCAAACCAACGCATCTATCTATGCTACAGATAAATATCCAGCAGCTACCAATCACTATGCATTGGCGAAGGTCAAAATACATAGCTTGAATACTACTGAATATTCAACTGAAATGGCGGAGGGCTACGGCTGGTTTTGGCGAAACCGTGAACGTAGTGAACTTGATGTAATCGAAGAAACCTAATGGCTTTTAAAGGAGTGGTTTAAGTTCCGCATTTAAAAGTTTCTGTTTTGAAAAAACCTAGTGGTTTTAAAATTTGTTCCAATGATTCAGCTTTGGTTTTTTTGCTTTGCATTAATTTAATGCAGTCCCATCATTTACACCTATCATTACAGAGAGAAACGAAAATAACGCGTCCGCTTATGCCATACGCATTCGCCACTGGGCCCCGTCTAACACCGTTAGGTTACTTAACTAACGCCAGAGCGGGGGCTGGACTAGCGAGGATGCAAAACATAAGCAACGTCTGCTATATAGAATATATATAATAATCATTCGTCTCACGCAATAATAGGCATTTCAGATCACATATGAACATATTGGATATACTAGAAATTCCATGTTTCGTTTAAACCTGTAACGAAAGACGGATTCCACGGTCGTGATGAATAGACAAAACCCCACCCCAGATCCCTACGGGTGCGGCAAACTACCTGCCAAATTCCCGAAGTGAAGCAACCTCCCTCAGCAAAGTGAGTAGGACACTCAGCACTTCAAAGAACCCGGTAGTTTGTGCACCCCAACTTGGGTCTATCCTAAGAGCAATAAACAGTAAAAGAAATAATACAATGGTGGCTATAACCTCAACCCGGTTGTGCCCCGCAAAATAATATTACATCACATTACAATTTACATCGAATGAAAGAAACTCTCTTCTCACATTCCTGGCTATTCATCATCGACGATCTAATAAATTTCATATACACAAACCAACAGATATGTGCAACCCCAAGCTAACTGACGTATAGCAATTAGCTGTAGTTTAAAAACACATATAACAACATAGAAGATCCGGTTAGCCAAGAACTTTTAGAATTTCGATCGAAACATATTTTCCGTATCTACCCTAAGTGTAAACCAACACACAGAAAAATAATGGGTAGAAACCAAATATTCCAGAAAACAATACATCCAAAATAAGAAATAACAGATGAAAAATGACCTGACTCGGCTTCGACTCTGCCGCGGATCTGTGGCAAAACCCACCGATTCGCCCGCTTCCACGGCCGTCTTGGCGATTCAGTGGCTCATTTTTCTTCTGCCTTCTTAGAATACCCTGCACTTAATTTTCATATGTCTGAAATAATTTTTCTGGCACTTTTAAAAATCGACATAAACTTAGGGTATTGGTGTTTCGTTTTCCGGTTTTTCCGACTATTGAAGTTCTAACACTTGCTAACATGTTAGTAAAGGTTTAGTAGGCTCTGATACCACTGTAAGTCGATATTACATACCCTACGGGTTCGTGGGGAGGCGGAATATGTAAAAATGATCTTTTCAAAGCTTCGTAACACCGACTCGAACTCCAGGATCGAAACTAAACCCTAACTAGCAAACTACTATGAGGTAAATTACATCGATAAAATGTTATACCTCATGATTTCATGTCCTTCGGGTCTTCTTGTCGCTGTCCTTCTCCTCGTCATAGGCTTCATGGATCGTTTGGATCGGGCCTCCTCGTCGGTCCTCTCATGTCAAAGACGATCCACCCGAGAGTCTGTAGATTAAGCTTCCATCTCAAATCTGAAGTAACTATGGCACCTAGTTCACTACACTAGATGACCTAGATGATGTAGAGAATATAGATGGAATGGTTTGTCTCTCATAACCTTAGGTTTCTTAACACATGAGACATGAAAGGCTAGAGGTAGAAGAAGAAAAACTTGAGGAAAAAGCTAGTGAAGTGTTTGCATAGAAAAGAGAATGAACTCTCTTGTGCAAATCTAAACCAACCTCTATTTTCAATAGAATAACACTAAAAAAATCAAGTATGGTTCATATATCATCTTAGTGAGTCATGGCTTGAAAACCCTCCATGTGTCACCAAGAACCATACTCCAAATTATGCAAAAATCCACATCATTTCCTCCACCTCTTAATGCATTAAACATTTAACCTAAAATGTTAATACATAATATGAGGTATCTTCTTTTAGAAGCATCTTTGAATAAATTACGAAAATGCCCATCATCCGTATATAGATACCCGTATCCGTATTCCGAAAAATACGTGTAGGGTGTTTTTCGTCACCCTATTGAGATGGGAATACGCACGAGCTTGTCAGGCATACTACAGATTCTCCCTGCTTAGGGTAGGCAGGGGTTTATTGATTGTGGGTATCTGAATCTCCGGCGGCCGCGGACTAAGCTTCCGTTAATTACCCCTCACCTTTAGAGCGAGAGAACCCCCGATTGACGGGCCAAACTGATCATGCGAACTCAATGTGCCATGTGCGTGTGTTGTGTTTTGAAAGGGTTTTGGATATATCGGGGGCCTCGCAGAGTTTACGGGGGGCCCGCTACCCGGATAGCGAGTTGGGGGTTAAGGGGCTAGCAGCCCCCTTGGAGGGTGCGGGGCAGCGCCCCGTTAGAAAAAAATTTCCAATGGGGGACATATTTTGGGTGTGGAGTGCATGGAAAATGAGGGGTGAGGAGAGTCTTAAAGATGCGTGCATGGCACGTGGGCGCTAGACGCCCACGGGTCACGTCCCTGGCATGTAGGCGCCTGGCCCCCGCAGGTCACGTGAAGCTGTCGGGACCCGGTTCTTGCTCACGGAACAAAGTGCCACACGGAACAAGGTGCCACATCAAGTGTCATGTTTAAGTGGGCGGGGGCCACCTCTTAAATCCGTGGGGGCCATCTCTTGAGTCCGTGGGACCCACTGTAGAACAATGGGGAATCTTCGGAATACATTCCGAAAGAGAGCAGATCTGTGCTATAAATGGAACGCTACCACTTTTCAATATAGAGGCGCCTTTTAAGTGAACCGGCACTACAGGAGCTTGAGAACTCCGTAGTTAAGCATGCTCGAGCCAGGGAAGTTCTGGGATGAGTAACCTCCTAGGAAGTGGCCCCTGGTCGGGTCTGGTTCATCCCGAAGGACAAAACCGTGCGGCTTTGACCAGAGCGGACAATACTTTCTGTATTGGGGGTGGGGCGTGACAGAATGGTATCAGAGCCAGGTTTCTCAATAGTAGGTCTGTGGTTCGAGGACGAACCATTTGTTCAAAGGTGGGGAGAATGTCGGGACCCGGTTCTTGCTCATGGAACAAAGTGCCACACGGAACAAAGTGCCACGTCAAGTATCATGTTTAAGTGGGCGGGGGCCACCTCTTGAATCCGTGGGGGCCACCTCTTGAGTCCGTGGGACCCACTGTAGAACAATGGGGAATCTTCGGAATACATTCCGAAAGAGGGCAGATCTGTGCTATAAATAGAACGATACCACTCTTTAATACAGAGGTGCCTTTTAAGTGAACCGGCACTACAGGAGCTCGAGAACTCCGTAGTTAAGCGTGCTCGAGTCAGGGAAGTTCTGGGATGGGTGACCTCCTGGGAAGTGGCCCCTGGTCGGGTCCGGTTCGTCCCGAAGGATAAAACCGTGCCGTTTTGGCCAGAGCGGACAATACTCTCTGTATTGGGGGTGGGGCGTGACAGAAGCGCCCGTGGGTCACGTGTGCGGCACGCGACCGTTGAGCGCCCATGACTGCTGGAAACACCAGCGGAAAAGGGGCTTAGCCCCTGAGCTGAACTCCCAAGGGTCTTTGGAGTTGAACTCCTAAGAGGGATTATGTGTAGATTTGGAGTTAAAACTCCTAAAAGAGTTTTGTTTATGGAGTTAAACTCCAACAGATCTTGAATGGAGTTAAACTCCTAGAAATCTTCCGAAATGACCGAAGGGGACTCCTTTCTTCCCCCTTTGGCCCTGGATCTTCCCCAAAGTGGGATTTTTGGAGACGGGTATCCTTCTTCCTCCTCTTCTGTTAGTTGTATCTTGGAGAAAATGGGGGGTGGGATTTAAAAATCTCCCCTTTTTGAGATCTGATGGAAGATCTGAGTTCCTCTTCGAGGGTTTGATGGTGAAAACTGTTTATTTTTGGAAAAGGAAGAGTTAAACTCTTGATTTAATTCAAAAGGGGAAGAAGGTTTTAGAATCTTGAGGAAGGAGAAGGAGACACAGACCCTAATTTTTTTAGAGAGAAAAAAGTTATCATTGATTTTTCATTATGTTGCTTTTATAGGCTACACACTTTACATATAGGCCATTGGGCTTTGCCAAATGGCACTTATGCCACCCCATGCCTTATGTGCTTATCTCTTTTTGCACATAAGCCACGAGATTTACAAAATTTTGGCTTTTTGCTTATTTTACATACATTTATTTTTATATATATAAAAAAGAGATATATTAAACCAATTTATGGCTTCATTCCTTTTGTCATGGGGCCGGTCCCTTTGACCTGGGCTTGGGTCCACATGGTTTGGGGTTAACTTTGATTTTGACTTGGTTAACCGGGGTGTAATTTTTAACCCCAACAATACGAATACAAAAGAGACGAAAATAATCCATCAGTATAATACTAGGATCCTGTTTAAACCAAAGCCCACTAGTATTATCTGTCCGAATCATCATCCGTGCACAAGTATACGTATGTGATCGAACCCTGTCGTAAAACCATACAACCTCTACATCTTTTGCCCAATGTAGGGAAACCCTTTGTGTAAGACTCTGAAGACTCGACACTACGCTGGCAGTGGGTTTAACCACAAGCCGCAAGCGGTACTACCTGCACGTAACGGCTATCCAGGTATCTGTCGATAAGAAGGCCGATGAGAATAACTCATCCAAACTCCTACTGAGCCTATCTGTGACAATCTCCATACAGTCCAGTCTGTTCGTCTAAGAGTATCACATATCGGTCCTAGGAGCGGTAATCGTCAGACCCCTAATAGCGCAATAAGTCGTGTCGAAGAGTAGCCCAAAACACCCTGAGAAACTACTGGAGTACCTACTAGTAAATCTCACTTGCCTTGGCCAAAGACTTTGGGTAATGGAGAATCCTATCTAACCGACACTGCCTCCAAGTGCTTCGGGATTGCACCCAACTACTACCTGTTTGCACGACTCTTTTGAGCCGTGGTAGGGTAGTAATCAAAGAACAGTAGGAACACACTCGAGGCGAAATAGCAGTGTCAAGTCGACGGAGTACTCATGTCACTTGAGAACTGCTACCCGACGATAGGTATAATACCCACCAGCAGTCCCCAATGAGTCCTGTCCAGTGTACTCATAACCTAATGAGCATCTGCATACTATCTCCAGTACGATATACTAATGGCTGTGGGACAGACCATCTCCCCTGCTGGGATGAGAAGCGTATACACTAGTCTACTCTGGAGTATCGATACCCCGTCTCGATAATCCTACGACTAGGGGCCTATATAAGGATGTGATTAACCCAGCCCTCACTAGTGTGGTTGCCATCACAACGCTGGTATTCAAGCAAAAATCCTAAGGGCTCTACCAATATGTATAAGCGATATGCAAAAACACATGCACATATTGAGGTAGAAACAAACCAGGTAGCATACTACTATTTCGAGCAAGACTGTTACTATATCCGTGTATATCCCAAGCTTCCATTAAGTAATATACAAACCGGTATAATAGAATAATGGCCTTTAGGGCATATATCACTAACATTTTCAACTCTCCTATGCCTAATTGCTCATAAACAGAATACGGGAGCAAGTTAACACTAGTATTTAGATCGAGTAGAGCGCGATTGATGTTTTTACCCCTAATAGTTATAGAAATTATAGGACAACCGGGGTCTAGACGTTTCTTGGGCAAATGTTGGGTAAGAGCATCGCTCGCATTGCTCGCTAAAAAAACCTTTTTAGGTACCGAGTTTTCCTTTTCTTAGTGCACAAGTCCTTAAGAATTTTTGCATAAGATGGAACTTGTTGGATAGCATTTACGAGAGGAATATTAATGTTAACTTGCTTAAACATTTCCACGGTCTTCTCCATCTGTAGACTTGGTTTGTTGGGCCTCAACCGGTTTGGAAAAGAGTTTTATTGATAGGGTTGGGTCCAACTCTTGTGGAGAAGTTTGTGGAGATGGAATGGATCCCAAAATTGGATTTGGGGTGGGTGATCCATTCAAGGAAGCAGACTAAGGGTTCGAGCCCAGTGGAGAACGGGAAATAGGCTCGGAAGAAGATATTTGATTAGACGAAGTAGAAGTAGAAGTAATAGCCGGGGTGTTATTGAAATCATCAACTTGTTCATTAACATGGTTATTCAGCACTCTTCCCGATTTCAACGTAGTTACGGCATTCACGTTATAATTTTGTTGGTTAAGAACAATGTTAGCGCTTTGTGAGTGGCCGGGATTTGGGAGAGATTGAGATGGAAGTTTCCTTTTCTCTCTTTTACTGATCGTGGCATTTAACTGTGCAATTTGTGCTTCGATCGATTTTATGTTTTCACCGTGGGAAGCAGTGTATTGCACAAGCGTTTGGATAGAAGACGTTTAATTAGCTGATGTTCGCACGGATTGTTTAGTAAACGCTTCTAAGTTTCTTTCGAGCTCAGAGATTTTATCGGTATCGGCCATTGGAATATTAGTATGTAGTTGGAAAGAATTATTATAAGGGGTAAAGTTGTTGGCCGGGTTTTGGAATGATTGCGGTTGAAAAGGCTGCTGAATTTGCTGTGGTGGTGGTTATTACTGTGGGGGAAGCCTTTGATAGTTATTTTGTCTTGGGAACTGATTTTGATTGAGTTTGGTTTTGGTTCCAAGCAAAATTAGGACGATTCCTCCATCCCTGATTATATGTGGATGAATAAAGATCCTTTCTAGGTCGTTACTGAAAAACAGTATTAGTTTGTTCTTGACCTTGAGATGGAGGATTCAAAAGACTTTCTTCCATTAAATGTGATAAGTCAAAACAACAACCACACACGGTTTGGTTTTAGGGAGCGTAACTTGGTTTAGGGAGGCTGAAGAGAATTTGCTTTCTATAGTTTCGAGTTTCTATTGTATCGCAGCCATTTCGGCTTTCATTGTGATGGAAGTGTTGAGCTGATGGATACGTGCCCTAGATGAAGACGATATTGTTGGTCTTGTGCTCTCCCACTGTAATGTTTTTTCGGCAAGATCTTCCAGAAATTGCTACGCTTCCTCGTCGTATTTTGACATGAAATGACATTGACAAATGGTTTCTAGCATTTGTTTTTTCGCTGGATTAATACCCTCATACATAATTTGGCAAAGTTTCCATATTTCGATTCTGTGATGAGGGTATTGGACAAGGAGATCTTTAAACCATTCAAAACATTTCCAAAAGGGTTTGTTAGGAAGTTGGGCAAACTGGTTAATCTCGCTCCTAATGCGGGCAGCCTTACGATTGGGATAAAATTTCTTAAGGAATGCTTTAACAAATTCATCTCAATTGTTTTAGAATGCGAGGAAGTGCTATAAATCCACTTCTCTGCGAGACCGCACTAAGTAAAAGGGAGAAAACGTAATCGCATAGTATCCCTTGAAAGTTGGTGGTGCTCATCATTGCACATACGTTTTCGAATTTGGTTATAAAAACGTATGCATCTTCATATTCAAGCCCGTGAAATTTGGGCAACAAGTCGATGAAGTGGGGTTTAATTTCAAAATTATTCCCATTGGCTGGTGGAAGAGACACACGTAGGAAGGGGTCCGTGTACGGGATAGCATCGATCTTGGAGAGCGATGCATGATGGATTTTGAATTTGTGCACCTACTGGTAGTGGCAATGTGGTGTTATTAAAACCCGGTGGAGGTCCGTCCGTCTCGGGAGATGTGGTAGGTGGAGGTGATAAAGAAGGTGAAGAAGTATCGACGTCGGAGTCGATAGCAAAAACGCGGACTAGACGGGCACTAGAATCTCGTGTCCAACCGATCATGCACTAAGCGGTTTAGTGCGTGTAGCAGCGTGTGATAACGATTTTAGAAAGGGTTTGCTTTAAAAAGGTGACGGACATGAGGCTTGACTCAACCAATCACAAAATGCACAATTAGTCTCTAGAGCTAGGGTCACCTAGGTCAAATCACCAGACTGCTCCTAGACTTTCAAAAGACAAGACGTAGGATCAATCCTCTATCACCTCCTTATCAATCTTGCAGTCGGGTAAGTGCCAGGTAAGTGTAAGGTATCCGCTATACGAATCACCGAAATAGCATGCCTAATTAAGTAACCGCTTTCCTTAGTCATACTTGCCTAGACACCACAAGTGAAATGCGGATAAGCAATAGATTACACATGACCCTCTTTTGTCTTAATTGAGCGCGACAGTCCTTAGAGGTTTGGTCTAGATATTTATTTATTAATGTAGGGTGATAGTATACTCGTTTATGATTTGTGGAGCCTAGGAAGGGCGATAAAATCCCCGCCTAATCTGAATTTGGGTTTATTTGCCCCTTAATGTCCGATTTAAATATGCAAAACAAACCGAAATAAAAAACACGCAAAAAGATTTTTAGCGGCACGGTTTGCAAAGAATCCTGCAGGTAAAAACAGTTTATTGGAACATTAGAGGAGAGAGGAAGACGGTAGGAGAATACCAGAGAAGTTTGGGGGCTCAATTCCCCAAGGTGGCCGCGCTTCCGCCGCCTAAAGCACACCTGGGCCGCGATTCCGCCACCTCTTGACGAGATCTCCCCTTAAAAATTCTTCACAGAACTCCAATGCTCCTCTGGTCCAATTTGAAAGTATCTGAATCTTTGTTGGCTCTCTCCAATTACTCCAGATTTCCTTGCAAAACTCGTACAAGAATCGTTAAAAACACAAAATGCGATTTTGGTTCTATTTTATTTTATGTTTCTGGTTTTTATTAGAAATCAAGCCGAATAACAAGAAAAATAATTACGACCGTTTCCCCGGCAACGGCGCCATTTGATTGATCGTGAAAAACTGTGTCTGTATGTTGTAAATAACCGCAATCAATAACGGTGTCGCAATAGCTAGCCGATAGTGAGTACGGGTCGTCCGCAGGGAAACGGTGAACTGTTTTTCTAGGTAGACAAGTTGATAGAATAAATGTGGAGTTTTTATTGTTTATTCTAAGAAGGTCGAAGATTTTATAAGAAAAGGGCTTGTAGGGTTTATAGGACTTAGTAATTAATGGATGGAGGTTTAAATTTTTTTTTATCTTTTAATTGTTTAATATTAGAAAGATAGCGATAAATGTGGATTAGGGTTCTTGAAAGGAATTAGGGTTTCTCTTTACTGTCCCTTGTTCTTCCATTGATCTCTATTTATCTCAAGTTCTTAACAAAACAATTATTAACTAATCTCAAATCGTGGTCATGACTATCATGAATTGATAGCGCGCCCGATAAGAGGATTAACATTCATTTTGCTAAAGTTTATAAAAATTAGAAGTTCTAAAAAGAATTTAAATTATAGTTTCCATCCATTATTCTACCATATCCTACAAACCCTAGCAAGCAAGAATTTACTCGCTCATGGATATTAAGGATTTAAAAAAGAGGTGGAAGATGAATGAACCCATAATTAAAAATTAAAAGTGCAGAAAGTAATTGCGGAATGTAAGTGCAGAAAATAATGCTGAAAGTAAAGTGCAGAAAGTAAATGCAGAAAGTAATTGCAGAAAAGTAATGCACAAAAATTAAAAGAAAAGACTATCTTTATCGATCAACTAATGCATTACAAAATTGCTCGCTAAAAAGGTAAATTACAAAAAACCCTAATTGCTCGCTAGATCTCTCTCTCGATCGATGGATAGATGAATGTTGAATTTGGAATGGTTTTGATAGATAGCTCTCAGTCTTTTATATAGTCTTTTGAATTAGAAATCCTAGATGCCATATCGAAATGTGTGGCATTACGATCAAGCCCCTGAAGTTTCAAATCCTACGGTCCATAACAGACCGCGGTTCCGCCGCCTATACCCTATATTGACCGCGGATCTGCCGCCCTCTGGTTAGTTTGCTCCTCCAAATTTCTCGTGGCTTCTTCTCTCGATATTTGGAGATCCTCTTGATAAAAATATTCTGAAAATATTGCTCTTAGTCTCTGTCGTTGCGAGATTCTTCAATTTGCTCCTAATGTTCGGCAGATTCGGTTTGATACTTCGATTTGTTGTGAATCTCTTACTCATAATTCGGACCTGAGCTAATCTTATTATAATAGCTGCATAATATCTCAAATTAAATTGTTAGTAGCATTTGTTATTTTTGAGATATTATTCCAACCAATTATATTATATGATATCTTAAGAATATTGGTTAAGAATATTTGATATGATTTGCATATTTTAATAATGGTTATTTTATTTAAATATGATATGCATATATTTCCCTATTTATATTAATTATAAATGAAGAAATATATGATGATAATTTTTTTACAAATAAACCCACATATGATCTATATTTACAAATAACACCTTTTATTAATTTATAATAATAAGGAAAATATCCATACAAATGCGCAATATATTTGACTGATCAATCTCGCTCTCACCGACCACCCTTTTCCCAAAGATGACCTTATTCTTCACATCCTTGCTGGTCTTGGACCTAAATTCAAAGAAGTTGCCGCTGCTATCCGAGTTCGTGATAACACCATCACCTTTGACGAGCTCTATGATAAACTCATAGATTATGAACGCCATCTCAAGAAGAAAGACATGTGTGTTTCTCTCTCGCAAGTGCCAATTATTCTAATCAACCCAATCGCTCCTGCTATCGCCCTCCGCAATAACGAAGAAGCGCCTCCTACAATTGCAACACCAGCAACAACAATTTCGCTCGCAACAACAATAATAACTAGTACTACGGCACCTGCAGCAACAACTCGTCCCGCTCCAACTCCTACTGCAACTTCTGCAAGCGTTTCGGTCACAACACCAAGAACTTCGCCAACTCGCTCGCTTCTTTCGTGAGAATGCAGTACAAGTCAATTCCCCGCAGACCCCCGCTCTACCTGTTACCAACAACACCAACGCCAACCGGTCCGCTACCTCCTCCTAGCTATTGAACATCGATGTTTCTCACCACGTTACGTCTAATGTTGGGACTCTTCACAGCTACATCGATTATGGTGGTCCCGATAAGATTAACATAGGTAATAGTTCAGCTTTGAAAATTTCCCACATCGGTAAAACAACACTGCACTTACACTAAAAACCCTTTCTTTTAGATAATGTTCTATGTGCACCATCTATTACTCAAAACTTAATTTATGTTACCAAATTTTGCAAATCAAACAAAGTCTCATTTGAGTTTTTTCCATCTAATTTTTTGGTGAAGGATCTTCGCACAGAAGGCCTCTTCTTCGCGGAGATTGCTATAATGATGTTTACTACCTCCCACGCTCCATCCAAGCTCAAATTCATGCTACCACCAAATCAGAAATAAGTTAGTGGTATTGTCGTCTTGGTCATCCCTCCATCTGCATCCTTTAATCAGTTGTTAGGAAAAATAAGTTAGTGTATAATGCCTCGGTAGTTAATAATTTTCAATACAACTCTTGTGATTGCAATAAAAGTCATAAACTTCCTTTTTCTGAAAATTCACCTCATACTTCTATGTCTTTGCAATTAATTTACACTGATATATAGGGACCCACTGAATTTTCTTTTGATTGTTTTCGCTATTACGTAATTTTTGTTGATTATTACACAAAGTATGTCTAGTTATATCCTATGAACCGTAAATATGATGTTACCACCATTTTTCCCCGGTTCAAAAAACTTGTCGAAAAGTATTTTCAATTACCACTCATATCAATATACTCTGATAATGGCGGTGAATACACATCTTTTGTCTCCATTCTCACATCCTATGGTGTCTCTCATCTCACCAATCCTCCACACACCCTTGAACACAATGACACGTCAGAACATTGCCATCGTCATGTTGACGAAACCAGTCTTACACTCTTGTATACGGCCTCTCTTTCCTCTAAATATTGGAGTTAAGACTTTCAAACCATTGTTTATCTCATAAATCGTCTTCCCACACCAGTTCTTAATTTCCAATCTCCATTTGAAAAACTATTTCAACATCCCCAAATTACAAACGTTTCAAGATTTTTGGGTGTCTTTGCTATCCCTGCTTAAGGCCGTACACTTCCAAACTTCAATTTAGATTCACTCCCTGTATTTTTCTAGATTATTCAACATCTCAAGCTGCGTATAAATGCCTAGATCCTGTCACTCATAAAATTTACATTTCTCGTCATGTCGAATTCGTCGAAACCAATTTTCCCTTGCAGATATCTAGTAGACATCACGAGGCTCTTCCGCAAGATTTGGCCTCCTCTAATGCAGCATCGCAACCAATCAAGTATACTCAACCTACCAAACTTCTTAGTCTACCCTACTTACCTAACCCAACCCCCACTGAACCCCAGTCATCAACATCTCATACTCTCGACCTCCCCTACTCCACCGACTCTTCATAATTCTCATAACATCGCCAACCTCCTAGTCCTTACCTCCCCACCTTCTTCCACAATCGCTCAATCTCACTTACCCTCTCTACAATTATCCCCTTATCCCCAATCCCCAAATCTCCGTACCAACAATGAACGTAAATCCCAATTCCTTAAATTCTTGAACTAACATGTGTATCTCAAACTGTGAAGGATCCTAACTAATGTGCTGCAATGTCCGAAGAGTTTGATGCCTTCATCAAGAATCGAACATGGGATCTTGTTCCCAAATTAAATCAAAATCTTGTAGGTTGCAAGTGGGTCTTCCAAATCAAGAGCAACTTCGATGGCACCATTGCCCAATACAAGACTCGCCTTATGGCCAAAGGTTTTCATCAACGGCCTGGTCTAAGACCATTCTGTCACGTTCAGCCCAGTTATCAAGCCGACAACACTGCGTATTGTCTTATGCCTACACTCTCCTAAGGATGACATCTTTGTTAACTCGACATTAATAATACTTTTCTTAATGGTACTCTGCATGAAGATGTGTATATAGCTCAATCACCCGGCTTTCTTCACTCTTCCCTACCCAACCGTGTCTGTAAACTACGTAAAGATATCTATGGTCTCAAGCAAATGCCAAGGGCATGGTATCAAGAACTCAAAGGTTATCTTCTATAAAATGGTTTCGCAAATTCTGTGGCGGATACGTCTCTTTTTATCTACTCCAAGATGACATCTTAGCCTATTTCTTGATATATGTTGACGACATTATTCTCTCAGATAACAGTATACAGTTCCTTCAATCTTTTATTTGTCAACTTGGACAATGTTTCTCTCTAAATAATCTTGGCGATCTTCATCACTTTCTTGGAGTAGAAGTTATTCCTACAACACAAGGACTCTTTCTATCTTAATATCGTCACATCGTCGATTTTTTGAAAAAGTTCTCTATAGAGGAAGCTAAAGAAGTTACCACTCCAATGTGCAATACCACCTTTCTACTTCGCCAAGACGGGTCTTCGTCTATCGACCCCACACCATATCGTCAGCTAGTTGATGCTCTTCAATACCTCTCTTTCATTTGACTCGACGTTTCATTTGCCGTCAACCGTCTCTCCCAATTCATACACTCTCCCATAGAGCTTCATTAGACGGCACTCAAATGTGTTCTCCGTTGCCTTAAAAGTACGATACATCATGGTCTTTATCTCTGCCGACGATCTTCTCTAACTCTTCAGACCTTCAGGGACTCTAACTGGGATGGAAGTCGCGATGACGGTCGTTCCACCACTGCCTATATTCTCTATCTAGGCTTGAATCCTGTCTTATTGAAATTTGCTCGACAAAAAACTATCACTCGATCCTCCTCCGAAGCTAAATATAAAGCCTTGTGAATGCCACGGCCGAGGTATTATGAGTGAAAAATCTATTGTATGAACTCAAAGTAATTCTACGAAAACCACCCCCTCTATACTGTGATAAGACTGGGGCTATATATATAAGTGCAAACTCAGTCTTCCACTCTCGGTTTAAGCACATTGCTCTTGACTATCACTTTGTTCGGGAATGCGTTGAAGATGGCACCATTCATGTTCACCCCATCAGCACCCATGATCAACTTGTGGATGTTCTTACAAAAGCACTTGGATGCGGCCAAGTTTTCAAATTTCGTTCCAAGATCGGAGTCTCCAATGGAACTTCAATCTTGCGGGGGCGTATTAGTGTCACGCCTCGCTTCCCAAAATACGGAATACGGAGAGCAATGAAGGCCGGCCATGCTACCTACGGTAAGGAAATATCATTCCATAGTCACATAAGGCTATCTAGCTTAACCTGTCAAAAATAAAACTAATACCAATTGGGATAATACTGATAATCATGCTGTAACGAAACCACAAGGAATACTAAAAAGATGGGTTCACTAGATAATTGATGCAAATAAATACCCAATACAATAGATTCGAAAAGAAAACAAAATCTGAAAAGATACAAAAGTTCTAATGTTCAACAAGGGCGCACATGCTAAATACTAACAGAAAGGAAATAACTGATATTCGGCAAAGTCCTGGTAGCCGCTGCGGTCCTGCTCGGCATGAAAATCTGTCTCTAAACCTGAGATGGCAAATCTCAGGGATGTCAGAATATCCTAGCAAGTATTCAACGTATGAAATGTATGTGTGGTATGATAACATGAATATATGAATGTAGTGAAGCCCGTGTGCGCAAGTAAAAACAGATATACAAATAGATACATTAATACTATGAAACCAACATGTAAAGAGGTCAAGTCATAACCTAACTGGTCACTAAAAGGTAAACTATCCTATCTTAAGCTCGAGTGTGTGCGTCAACCTCTGCAGGAGTATTCCTAACCCAAGAGTGGTGCCCTAGGGTCTAGGAAACACGAGCCCAACTGTGGAATGAACATGCGACCGATATAGCCCGGTACGAGCTGTAAACATGCGACCGATATAGCCTGGTACGAGCTGTAAACATGCGACCGATATAGCCCGGTACGAGCTGTAATAACATGCGGCCGATATAGCCCGATACGAGCTGCCGTCATAGGACTCCTGAGATCCTGTTGTATGAACGCACACTCAAACTACCCCAACACCCGCGTATTTATAGCTACTATGGTAATGACTAGAGCACTAATTAAGAATGCTAAAAAAACCGGAACTTGTGATATGATAACTATATAGAAATGAAATTGGTAAATAATAGCGTGTTATGTCATGTAGTTTAGCATCCTTATCTGCGATCTCGTTCATAAAGACTAGAGTATTGAATAGTCAAGACATGTCGAAAGTAATTGTTATCTGGTACTGGTAACTGCATGAAAGTGATGTACAAACTAGTATTAGTCATGGTTGTTATCTTTACCGTTAATCTTAACATGGATATAATAATCGTAAGCTAGCTAGTAAGGTACATGTATAAGTTAGATTAACAACTTTCAAACCTTTTTCATAGTTAAATAGATCTCAAAGCAAAACCATACTTAATCTAGTTTTCTGATTATCAATTGGTTGAATACGAGTCTATATCTTTCTAACGATATGAAATCATTAAGCATTAACACTTTCTTTCTATTCTAGTGCAGGAAAAAGAATATATATATATATATATATATATATATATATAAGGGGTTGCCGATGTGCATCGACCAAAGCAAAGCAAGAATACTTGCATTGAGGATAAGGATCATGGGAAAGCAATGTACGAAGATGCGAGGCACGAACTCAGCTAAAGTTCGATATGGGATCAGAGTTATACGCTCCGCCTAGATTGATTTTGCCATAAGCCAACAATGTACCACACTTAGCATATGATTGCATATAACCAAACATGCACATTAACAAGCACGTTGTACTATATAACAACAACATGATATAATCAGGTTCCGACATACAACTAGATATGTAATAAACAATACGTATACAAACGAATATCGGAAAACGGTAAAACGGTAACATGCGATGCACAATGAAATAAACATGTAATATTTTATTCATATGGATATAAATATAGCGACATAGCATGCAGCAAGAGAACTTGCCTGATCGGATCTCATGACGGGGTAGGTACGTTGCGTCCGACATCGGATAAACGTCCCGATGCGCGCGCACGCGCATGGAGCAGGATCAAGCTATGCAAGAAAGTGACAATGCTGATTGGGGACGACGACTGGATCGCCCGGATCATCGGCGACGGGCACGGCTCCAGCGATTACCGGAATCAAGAAACCAAGAAAGAGAAAGAGAAGAAAGAAGAAGAAGAAAAAGAAGAAGAAGAAGTGGTATGTTGTGATGAGGTTGTAGGGGTTCAAGGCTCTGGGGTCAGAGAGGGTTGTGAGGGGGAGATGACGACGGGTCATGGATTTTTCGACGAGGTTTTACGGCGAGGCAGTGGGTGTTCTTAGTGGTGTAGGGTTGCGAGTGTGTAGGGATTCTTGTTGGGGTGAAGGAGGGAGGAAAGAGGGAAGGTCGTGGTGATGGCGAAGGTGGTGACGGCAGGGGTGGAGGCGATCGGCGTTGGGTTTTCCAGCAATGGGGTGTGGCTGCGGTAGGTGTGCAGGGAAAGAAGAGGAGGTCGGGAGTGGGTGTACAGTTGCCCAGGGTTTGCAGGGATGGAGAAGAAGAGATGGGGAGAAGATGGAGGTGGTTATGACGGGGTGAGGCCGATGGGGGTCGGAGCTCCGGTGAGGGTGCAGGGGAAGGTTGCAGGCGATGGGTTTCGGGTGTGCATTCAGGGTTCTCGGGTTGTGCAGGGAAATGAGTCGGGAAAGAAGGAGTAGAGGAAGAAGAGAAGAGGAGAGGGCGTTGGGTTGGTAGACGATGACGGCGAGGTGCAGGCGAGGTCGGGGCCATGGGTTCGGGTGTGCAGGGATCTCGTCACCATGAGTTCACAGGCGAGGTTTGCAGCAGGGGAGAGAGGGAGAAGAAGAGGGAGTTGTCACGAGGGCGGTGGCGACGAGGGGTCGCCGACGGTGAGGTCAGGGTTGTGGGTTTTCGGGTTGCAGGCACGGTGCCGATGGGTTCGGGAAAGATGGGTTGTCGGGGTTTGGAGCTCGGGGAAAGAGAAGGGGAGAAGAGGAGTGGAGGTGAGGTCAAGGGTGAGACGGGGTTCTGCAGACGGCGACGGCGGGCGAAGGCTATGTTTCCCTAATTAGAGCAAAGCTCTGTTCAGAATTAAAACTTTGAATTAAGGCTGCGCTTTTATAAAAGCGCTGCGCTACAACTAACACACCCCGTGCAAAGCGCATAGGCGCTAGCGCTAGATGTGCTGCGCTACAAGTAGCGCATCGCGTGCAAAGCACGTGTGCGCTAGCGCTAAGAGCGCTGCGCGCCAAGTAGTGCACCATGGGCAGAGCGCATAAGTGCTAGCGCCGGAACTAAAAGCTCCCCACCGTTAGATCAAAGATTTAATAATGATAAATCATTAATTAACCGGAATTAAATTCTGTTAAGGAATGATTTCTCAAAAATCTTTCCAAACAACAAAATTGTGCTCTGTAAATCAGAGCACCGTTGGATCAATGATCCAATGGTAAACAAAAATTACCAAATTACAGAATAAATTCTGTATGGAAAGATTTTCCAATCTTATTAAAAACAAGAAGATTGCCTTCTGTAAATCAGAAGCCCTTGGATCAAAGATCCAACGATGGGAAATTCCCCAAATCAATTGGAGAAAAGATCTCCTTAACCAATTGAACAAACTATCTTACCCTATATAAAGGACCCCAGACTTCAAGTCTTGTACAGAGGAACCCCCCCTAAACTTTGAGAAAATCTCAAGAAGAAGAAAAAGCTCTCGGCAAAGGAAGATAATTCTTTTTCAAGGTAAAAAGAATAGAAAGACGAAATCGTCTTAATATAATCAGAAGTACTTACTTCTTTCACAGATCATAGACTTATAAGACAAAGTTGTTTATCACAAAAGAGATTATGAATATCTCATTATAAAGGGGGGGAATTATTTAATTCTCTTAGGATCATAGATTCATAAAGGCAAATCCTTTCATCAAAAAGAGATTAAAACATCTCCTATGAACTAAGAACTTTGTTCTTAGAATTTTGAGACAAAGCCTCTTATTAAAGAACAGATAATCTGCAGAGCGCAAAGTTAACCTAAGAAAAGCCTTAGCGCTCCTAATCTAATAAGAGCCTTAGCGCTCCTAATTCAAAAATGCCTTAGTGCGCTTCATCTAGCGCTCAGCGCTAAGCGCGCCACGTGCTCTTCATGTGTACGCTGCATTACTGAAAGTGCTCTGCAGTTAATTATATGGCACCAGCGCCAAACGCCTCAACGCTTCAACTTTAGTGCATTTGCGCTCTTCATTTAGCGCAAAGCGCTAAGCGCATTAGCGCTTCACATCTGGCGTAAAGTGCCAAGCGCACTAGCACTTACCATAGTGCCCTGTGCCCATTGACTGGCGCTAGTGCCAAGCGCACTACATGCTTTTATGTGCGCTTGGGTAGAACTTAAATTGTTCTTTGAAAAGCCCCAGAGCTATGATGAATGCTGAGCATTCAGTAAAAGACAAACATTGTCAGAAGCTAAATCAATGCTCAGCATTGTTAAAAGGGCCGAGCTCAAACAAATGCTTAACATCCCAAAATAAAGGTTAAAACATTTTAACTTGATTGGACTTAGCCCAAGATTGGCCATAAGTCCTCAAATTCAGCTTAATTGAGCCCACATGCTCATAAATCACAGATCTTAGCCCCAAATTGGACTACAGATCTTTCAACCAACTCACGTCTGTTCAAGGGTACATCTCTTTACTCCTCTGATATTTGTCGTTGTAATCCTTCAACGTCTTCAGAGAGGTGACGGGTCCCGACAACCAAACATTCTACGGACTGTGGGGTCCTTTAAAACCTATGGACTATGATGTCCTTAACCTTGACTGTGAGGTCTTTAAACTCACGGACTATGATGTCCTTAACCTTTACTGTGAGGTCTTTAAACTCACGGACTATGATGTCCTTAACCTTGACTGTGAGGTCTTTAAACTCACGGACTATGATGTCCTTAACCTTGGACCGAGATGTCCTTAAACTAACACTGGACCGTAACTAATCGACCGCAATGTCCCTAAACTAAACAATAGAGCCCAATTGCTCTTTTGTTGGATCTAAATGATCCCGTTAAGTTGATCTTAGTCTAAAATGAGACTAACGTATCCTTAACATACAATTAAGTTGATCTTAGTCCCAAATGAGACTAACGTATTCTTAAACCCAACTCCCAAACCCAAATCTAAGAAGATACGGATTTGGACTAATCCACGCCTTACGGGCGACAACATACATTAGTCTCCGTATATAATCCATGGGCAACCAAAAACAAAACAAACACCCACGACACGAAGTGACCATCTGGAGAAGGAGAAAGTGGTTACCGCGATGTGGTAACATAATTAACTGCAGGGGCTTGCGCCTACAGGGAAGAGCATCCCCACAATCAAAAACCCCTTATCAATGAGGGGGAATATGACGAAGTCTGCTACATCGGCCACATCCGTTTAAACCTTGGATACATGGTGCCATAAATCAACTTGGTATCTTCGGAGAGGTGGATGGATAGCACCAATTAGTATCTGCCCCGAAATTCAGGCAAGACGGACCTGCGCGGTCGCGTCTCCGTGTTTCGGCGGGAACAAATTCTGGCACGCCCGGTGGGACCTTTTCCTCTTTCCACTCCACACTTCGTGTGTCGTGTTTTTCCCACGATCAGATAATCGCGGTGTGTATGTTTATAGTTGCCCTTAGGGAAGTGGATACTGAAGCCGGCATTTTGTCTTTTCCGAGAATGGCGTTTGCTTTTACTCGCCCTAATTCAGGCTCTGTCACATCTGGTGGAGTCAAGTATGGGCCACTTGCTGCCTCAAATCCCTGCAATCCGGCTCTTCAAGAAATCAACAGGCTTCTCTTTGGATCGGTGCTCCCACTTCCCAGCCTCGGTGCCTCAACGCTGATGGAGGAAGCCCAGGGGAAGTCTGTCTTCCACAGGCTGGTTCCCTAAGTTGCAACTTTGCCGATGAAATCAGTCCTCAAACAACTGGCACCTGCCAAAGACCAAGGTCGACGCAGGGTGGAATATTCAAGCTCTCAAAGGAAACAGGGGCAGGCTCGACAAAATCCTGAAGCTAATCCCGGCCGTAAGAAACGGTCAATGTCGATATCAGCGTCATGCAAATGAGCTGGGGGCAGTTCTCCGTATGGTCATGTTTCAACCCCAGTGGTGAATGTTGTTGTTCCAACAGCTTCAAATTGTTGTGAAGGGTCAGACAAAGTTCTCCTACCGCAATATTGAAGAAGTCTCTGCAGCCCATGGAGATCCCATAAGAGTAGAAACCAGTTCACTCCCTGAGACGACTTTCATCATCTATATATATAAGGTGTGGAAGCAGGTGAAGGGGACTTACCCCAAGATGGATCCTGATACATCGGTTCCTCCCAAAACCAAAGCGGATTTTCACAAAAAGAGGCCCGATAAATCTCAAGTGCCCAAGAGTATGGCTGACCTCTCTTGGTGCTTTGAAAACGATGAAGATGAGTTGATCTCAGAATTTCTACCGGCGCCAAAAGAGCTGGAAGATGGGATATATACTACTGCAGATGACCTCAGAAAAATCGACTTGGAAACGGCAAACGACCCACGGCCGACGTTCGTCAGTGAACGTTATATGAAGAAAAGGAGGCTACGCTTAAAGACGTGCTCATGCAGTATAAAGATTGCTTCGCATGGAACTATTCAGAGATGTCGGGACTCGATCCAGATATTGTTGTCCACAAGTTGGCGATTTCTCCAGACGTCAAGCCGATCAAACAAGCATCGAGAAGAATGCGGCTCGAGCTTGAGATAAGCATCAACACCAAGGTCAGGAAGCTAATCGACTCTGGCTTCATCCAAGAGGTTCAGTATCCTGACTGGATCGCCAACATCGTCCTGGTGATGAAGAAAAATGGGGCAGTGCGCATATGTGTGGACTTTTGGGATCTCAATAAAGCTTGCCCGAAGGACGACTTTCCAGTACCGGTCACTGAGCTGATGATAGATAATACGTCCACTCACGAAGTTTTTTCCTTCATGGATGGCTCGTCAGGATACAATCAGATAAAGATGCATCCCGAGGACCAGAAGCATACCGCTTTCTGGACCCCTTTGGGCATATTCTGCTACAAGGTGATGCCCTTCAGTCTAAAGAACGCCCATTGCCACCTATCAGAGGGCCATGACGAAGATCTTCGATGACCTAATACATGAAATCGTCGAATGTTATATCGATGACCTCGTAGTTAAAAGCAAATCATATGAGGAACATCTAGAGCATCTGAAAATCATATTTCAACGCCTTCGGCAATACAACTTGAAGATGAACCCTCTCAAATGCGCGTTCGGAGTTTCCTCGGGCAAATTCCAAGGATTCATCGTCCGACACCGAGGCATCGAGATAGATCCGTCAAAGATCAAGGCGATTATGGAAATGCCCCCGCCAAAGACTCTCAAGCAGTTGCGATCTCTCCAAGGAAAGCTCGCGTATATCCGGCGATTCATAGCCAACCTTTCCGGCAAGTGTCTTCCTTACAGTCACCTAATGAAGAAAGGGACTCCCTTCGTCTGGGATCATAAATGCCAAAGCGCACTGGACGAAATCAAGCAGTACCTGCAGAATCCGCCAGTGCTGGCCGCTCCCGTTAAAGGAAAACCTCTCGTCCTGTTTACGACAGCCCTCAAAGGTTCTTTAGGCGTGTTGTGGGCACAAGAGAACGATCAAGGGAAAGAAAGAGCTCTCTACTATCTGAGTCGAGTTCTCCTGGGGGCAGAAAGCAACTACTCCCCCATCGAAAAACACTGCCTAGCGTTGATCTTCGCGGTAACGAAGCTCAGACACTACGCGTTGGCGCATGAGGTCCATCTCATATCAAAAGTGGATCCTCTCAAGTATTTGATGTCAAAAGCCATATTAACGGGGCGTCTCGCTAAATGGGCCCTACTCTTGATGGAATTCTCGATAACTTATCGGCCTCTTAAGGCAGTGAAAGGCCATGCCATTACCGACTTCCTCGCTGAGCACCCGATACCCGCCGATTTTCCTTTGAACTGTGAATTGCCAGACGAACATGCGTTTGACATGATCGACGGGGATGATACCCGGTGGGAACTCTATTTTGATGGAGCGTCTTCCATGAAGAAGCGCAAACAAAGCACCCCTATAATCAAATCAGGGGTAGGCCTCATTTTCGTGACTCCACAAGGAGGGATAATGCGCTTTGCCTTCTCCTTAACAGAGCCGAGGACAAATAATGAAGCCGAATATGAAGTTTTGATAGCAGGTCTCGAGATCTCTATCGACATGGGAATTGAAAACCTTCTCATATACGGAGACTCCCAACTAGTCGTTAGTCAAGTAAACGGCGACTATCAAACGTGCAAGCCAGAGTTGGTGAAGTACGGCAAGAGAGTACAGCAGCTGCTAATTCAAATTCCTTCCTACACCTTGGAAAGTATACCGCGTACGGAAAATAGCAAGGTGGATGCATTAGCCAAGCTCGCTAAAGAACTGGCTGACGAGAGCCTCGATGACATCATTATGCAGAGCCGTCGGGTTCTTGCACCGGCAGAAATATCTCCAGAATCACCTAAAGAAAAAGGAGCAACCGAGCAACCGGCCCTATAAATAAAAGATCAGGAAAAGGATATGGGTTGGAGGGAAGTCTTTATAGACTACTTCAAATCCCGTCGAACACCTGAAGATACGTCCTCAAGACATCAGCTTATGAAACGAGCTCTGTCTTTTGTTTTCGTCAATAATACCCTGAATAAGAGATCATTTGACTCTTTATGGCTAAGATGCCTGGGACCTAAAGAGGCAAAGAGAGTCGTCCAAGAAACTCACGACGGACTTTGCGGTTCTCACCAAGCCGAACCGAAGATGAAGCTGAAGATCAAACGGATGGGATACTATTGGCCCACGATGATCCAAGACTGCCTCGAATATTCGAAGCAGTGCCACTCGTGCCAGATTCATGGGGACTTTATCCACCAGCATCCAAATCCGCTACACCCAACAGTGGCTAGCTGTCCGTTTAAAATATGGGGAACTGACATAATCGGCCCCATCGAACCAGCATCATCCAGAGGACATCGATTCATTTTGGCGACAATTGATTACTTCTCCAAATGGGCAGAAGTAGTACCGCTAAGGGAAGTAAAGATGGAGAATATCCTCCATTTATTCAAGACACACGTCATTTATTGGTTCGGCACTCCGCGACGGATCATCTCCGATAACGGGCCAGCTTACAGGAGCCACAAGATCAGCCGCTTCGCACAACAGCATAACATAGACTGGAGATACTCTTCAGTCTATAATCCTCGAGCTAACGGTCTAGCTGAGGCTTTCAACAAGACCTTGACGAAGATCGTGAAAAAGACGGTGTCTTGAAATAAGAAGGACTGGCACGAGAGACTGCATGAAGCTCTCTGGGCGAATCGAACTACGTTCAAAACGGTTACGAACACAACGCTGTATGCATTGGTGTTCGACACAGAAGCGATACTCCCCCTCGAGATAGAGTTACCCTCTCTACGAATGGTGGTTCACTACGAGCTAACAGACGAAGAAAATGCTCACCTTCGGCTTGAGGAGCTAGACGCCCTTGATGAAAACCGGCTCATGGCGCAACAGAGTCTGGAGGCTTATAAAGCAAAAATGACGCGCTCATATGAAAAATTGACTAGGCCGAGAACGTTTCGCCAAGGAGAACTCTTACTAGTGGTTAAAAGATCTATGATCCCCAATCGTGCCAAGCGGGGGAAATTCGAGCCGAACTATGAAGGCCCGTATATCATAGACAAAGTTTACCAGGGTGGAGCTTATCTACTCATGGACATGCATGGTGAAAGACCTTTCAGGCCAATAAACGGTCGCTTCCTAAAGAAATACTATGCTTGACGAGTCACGGCCTAAGCCAACGATAGATGACGACGCCTATGTCCGCTCGCTATCTTCCTAAGCCTAAACTCTATAAGTAGTAGCTGGCTTCCTTTTTGACGGATCGAAATGTTATAAAACTAACAACGGACCGAAATGTCCTAAAACTAATAATGGACCGAAATGTCCTTAAACTAACGATGGACCACTATGTCCTAAAACTGGCAACGAACCGAAACGTCCTTAAACTAACAATAGAACACTATGTCCTAAAACTGGCTGTTGACCGAGACTTCGGTAAACTACTACGGACCGCAGCATCCTAAGGCTGATAAAAAAACGGTATATCCATAAGAAAAATGGGCACGAATGAAAACCCGAAAGGGCTCCGTGAGTAAAAACAGCAGGGCTACCGGCGAGTTTTTGTGAAAACCCGAAAGGGCGCAAGCTCGTTAAAAGACACTTGCAAGGTCCTCTCGACCTTGTGAGGAGAAACCACCTACGTGAGATCCTTACGACTCACAAGGGAGCAACACACATAGGGATCCTTACGATTCCTAAGGAGAAATTACACTTACGAGATCCTCATGACTCGTAAGGAGAACCCTCTTATGAGACCCTCATGGCTCATAAGATTCAAAAGTCTTAAGCTACAGGGATTTGAACCTGTTCTTAAGCGGCCACCACAACCTCCAATGCTGCCCTACAAGCGGCTCAATGCTGACCCTTGTATACAATCCACGAGCGCGAATAAACATTTTCCTAACAAAGTCTCATCCGTGACTAGGGATACGTCTACACGATGAACAGCCCTTGTAAGTCCTTTTGACTTAGAAGGAGAAAATACTCTTGTAAGATCCTTACAACTTACGAGAAGCCATACACTTAGGAGTCCTCACAATTCCTAAGGAGAAAACGCACTTACGAGATCCTCACGGCTCGCAGGGAGAAATACCTTTATGAGACCCTTACAGCTCGTAGAGTTAAAAGCCTTAGTCGACAGGATCCTGACCCTGTTCGTTAAGCCACCTTTGATCGACATCGACAGAGGCAAATGATGATTTGCTCATGGCAATATCCCAGTTGTAGCGGTGCTGATGCCGAAATCGGTGTATAATTCTAAGCTTTCAGCAAAAAGCCAACGAGCCACACATGCATACGAAATAGCCGAAATGATGGGGCAACTTGCAACAAAATCGGCAAGTAAAAATGTATGCATACAGAAATAGCCGAAATGATTGGGCAACTCGCAATAAAAAGCAGCGAGTAAAAATAAAACAAATAGCCGAAATAATTGGGCACCGCGAAAAATAGCCGAAATGATTGGGCAATCGCGACCTTCGCGATATAAAAGCTGAAATGATAGAGCATCGCGGAAAGAAATTTAAAAAAATGAAATTTTTGCCCTACAGGCGATATCACATCAATCCCTGTATACAATCCAGGGGCGCAAACAAAGAAGGAATTACACTCTCCCTCCTCAGGCTCCACCAGAAGAAGAAGCCAAATCTCAATGGTTCACAGACAGCCTGGAGATCATCTCAATATCCGTCTCATTTCAACAGACACGACATCAACAAGTCGGAGCTACGGCAAAATTCTCAGTTCCATGACTCGACGATGCACAAACAACCGAGAGTCAATCTTTCCTGGTCACGTGGAACACGGCTTATGTCAATCCTGACCCCGTGGGAAACGTCCAGAGCGGAGCCTGATCCCCGCAGAACACGGCTATGACCCCGTAGGAAGCATCCAGAGCAAATTCCTGGTTTCGTGAAATGCGTCCTATGTCAATCCTGACCCCGTGGAAAACGTCCAGAGCGGAGCCTAGTCCCCGCAGAACACGGCAATGTCAAACCGACCCCGTGGGAAGCATCCAGAGCAAATTCCTGGTTACGTGGAACGCGGCCTATATCAATCCTGACCCGTGGGAAAAGTCCAGAGCGGATCCTGGTCCTCGCAGAACACGGCTATGTCAATCAGACCCCATGGGAAGCATTCAGAGCAAATTCCTGGTTACGCGGAACGCGGTCTATGTCAATTCTGACCCCGCGGGAAACGTCCAGAGTGGAGCCTGGTCCTCCCAGAACACGGTTATGACCTCGTGGGAAGCATCCAGAGCAAATTCATGGTCCTCGCAGAACACGGCTATGTCAATCAGACCCCGTGGGAAGCATCCGGAGCAAATTCCTGGTCACGTGGAACGCGGCTTGTGTCAATCCTGACTCCATGGGAAACGTCCAGAGCGGAGCCTGATCCTCGCAGAACACGGCTATGACCCCACGGGAAGCATCCATAGCAAATTCCTGGTCATATGGAACACAGCCTATGTCAATCCTGACCCCGTGGGAAACGTCCAGAGCGGAGCCTGGTCCTCGCAGAACACAACTATGACCCCGTGAGAAGCATCCAGAGGAACCCTTGACCCCGTGAAATGCGGATAAAGTCAACCTTTGCCGTAGAGCAATGCTCCGACACTTCCTCGCCGTTAAGTAAAGCTTCGACTTGGACCTTATCACCCCCCTGTCGTCGAGCAATGCTCCGACGTTTCCTTGTCGTCAAGCAAAGCTCCAACACGGAAAAATATCAACTCATAACCTTCTCAACCAGAGCAATGCTCCGTCTTAAAATATATATATATATATATATATATATATATATATATATATATATACATTAATTCATAACTTCTCCATCATAGAACAATGGTCCGTTTCGAGGAAAAATCAAATCACAAATATCTTAACTTGAAAAAAAAAAGGGGCACATTCATGCAAAGAGATTTAAATAAACTATCAACGAAATGCATATCTTAAAATGAACGCATCACCATAAAAAAAAATATGTCTTTTTATTCATGAATCAAAATGAATATAAAGTACAATTTATGAAAGAATTAAGAATATATTTTCAGTTAAGAACACGTATAAGAAAGAATAAAAAAATACATCCTTCAAGCCGGCGGATGATTCAAAAGGTTCATCAGTTCATCCTTCCTTTCTTGGGTCTCTGCTTCAAAATTGACTATGGCTGCGAGACGGGCCTCCGCTTCCGACTGTTGGGCTTGATGCGAGGCAAGCCGGCCTTCAAGCTCCTGCTCAATAGCTTTATGAGCGTCAACCATCGTGTGGGTAAAGGTAACAGCTTTATCAATAGCCACCACGTTCTTGATTGTGGCTTGAAGCTCCTGCCAAAGTTCATATGCGTGGGCGGTTTTAGCTGTAAGTTCGGCTTGAAGTTCCCCGAGCGCTGTTGAAGCCAGCTTCCTCTCTGAGAACTTTCGGCGGAGCTTCTTTTCACAGGAAAGCGTATTAGTGGCATATCGCTTAATCAGCCCCTGCAAGCTTGTCTTCGCAGCCACCACCTCCGAAAAAAGGCGCGCGCATTCAAGACTATACAAGGAAGCCTCCACTTGACGACAGAATTCGACCCAGGCTTGCACCAATGCTTCACTGTGATAAGTGGCAAGAAAGGGGAGATAGCTGTTGGCTTCAGCAGCAAATTCTTCGGCCGTAAGCGAACTACCCACACGAAAGTCTTCGATCAATGCTAACAAAGAGTGAAGGCTTGACTTGGCCATACGTTCGGACGCACGCAGCGCATAAGGGCCAGACGACATGAGAATGCGAGTCTCCAACGGGGTAAAAGTACGCAGAGCTGTTAAAGATTGATAAATGATCAGCGAAGGTTGCAAGCAGAGGACAGATGCCAAGGCGTCGAAACATTACTTACCCATGTTTATACAAGAAGAGTCTGGAAGATCTCCAGGCCCATCAAGGACCTCAACCTTATCATCAGCTTCCAGAACTACAGAAAACATGAACATTGTTACATGAAGAAGTAACGATATCGAGAAAGGACCGAACAATACTAACCTTGCCCGGAGGATAGAATGATGCGGTGAGGGGATATCGCCTGTGGAGTAGCCAGTTCCAGCAGACACTGGAAAGACTTCCTAGGAGACAGGCCAGCGATGGACGCCGCCAATCCCCGTAGCTCTGAAAAGACAGGAAAGTTTAGATAATGAAGAGGTCATTAAAATAAAAGAAAGAACAATACCTTCTATGCTCCTCTCATTCTGGGTTGGAGGGATGGCAGCTTCGGCGGCCTCCTCTGTGCCCCCAATCACATCATCGGGGATGTGAGCCGGTATCATAACTTCCGGTGGAGGAGCAGTGACCATCGCCACAGGCTCCAACAAAAGGACGGTGGCCTCGACTACCTGTCCCGCAGTCTCCGGGCCGACCCTAGAGAGATCCATTGAATCCACGGCCGATGAAGATGCCTCTTCCGGAGGGGCAAGCACCTGGGGAGTAGGAATCACCGAGGGAAGCTCCATTGCAGGAACGATAATTGCATCGACCCCTCCGCACTGATTAGTGCCTCATCAGGGATATTTGCAAAGTCCATAGTCAGGGCGCGACTTAGACTGAGATCCTCTGCCATCAGCGAGGTCCCTGCAAAGTTTGCACGAGGATAAGGATATGTATATATATAAGCAGTGCAAGACACTACAAAAGGATATATAAGTGTACCAATGCGCAAAGGAGCTTATAGTATGGCTTGTTCAAGCAGACGCTCCTTCCTTAGAAGATATGCTCGCCGAGGTTCGAGGGTAGACTCGTGGCCACCGGTCCACAACGAAAGTGCATCTTCAGCGTCGGATGAAACTGCTTAAGGGCTCTCTCGTCCCTTCTTCCAAAGGACCTATGAATATCCGCCGTATCGATGGAGGATCTTCATAAAAGATGACGGCAGGATAAGGCCTCTTCGGGATCCTTACATTCTCGGATTTATCCTGTGAGCGTCTTATAGCCTCAGCCAATTGTGCGGCTTCCTCGACAGATGAACCGGGAAAAAGAAGACTGACTTCCGGCGGATTAGTAACGGTCTTCTTCCCCCGCTTTGGCCCAGAGTCGGTGACTGTAGAAGCTCGCTTCTTTCCCCTTGTCGCCCGCTTTCTAAGCTGCTTCTCGGTTTTGACAGAGAGGGAAGACTTCTTCAGGACCTCCACCAAGGGGACATTATCATCAGAGCCAGGTTTTACCTCCGGAACCGTTACGGTATCCATCATCGGTCGTTCAAGTGAAGCCTCTGTTGGCAATGAGGCGTGAAGCCTTTCCTCCTCTCCGAAGGTTTTAAGCGAAGCAGCAATGGCTTCTTCTGTAGAGGCACCTGTTGAAACAACGAGCGTCAGTCAAAGCATGATAAAAAGAAGAGTGAAATAAACAGCGGAGAGATAAGGGTAAAGTATACCTGACTGCGCAGGGGCGGCCAGTTCTTTTTCGAGGATGGCTGACTGTTTGGAAGCTTCGATGGCAGCCTCCAAATCGGTATCATCGAGCGTCCCGAATAAACCCTCATTGGTCCCATATTCGCTAAAGCCTTCGCTAGACGGAGCAAGGGGCGTCGAGCCTAATATGGTGTCCAAGAAAGTACTTGTTTATTTTTCTTCTGAGGACGGGCGCCGGTGGTCGATAACACGAGTTTGCGTTTAGTAGGCACTTTTGGACGACGAGTCCCAATTTATTTTCCTACATCTGACTCGGGGGACGCGGCAGCCATCTTTTTTTCAGGCGCGCTGGATGGGGGTAACCCGCGCGTAGGGCTTAGCGCGTGTGGAGGCTCAACTGCAGTGACCTCTCCAGGGGAGGATGAACAATGTTCCGTCGCTTCAGAGAAACATTTCGATCACTAGCCGGCACTGCGCCCTTGCGATCGAGCAGCAATCGCTTCTCCTCTCTGATGACGGCGCCCATTGAATGCTGATACCACGCCACGTACACATTAAGGGCCTTTGGGACACAGCTCGGTTCGCTGATAAAGAAGCTGAAGCCTGTGTTCAAGTGTATGAAATGAAGCAGTGCGCTCCGCATTCCCTCTTCGGCAGCAACAGGTTCGGCCAAGAAAGCCTCAAGTGGGACGCCCTGATTGTAACTCATCTGCTGGGCGAAACGATGCGGGTTGTATCTCATGAATAACGCCATATCATTTTTCCTGAATACGAGAAAGCCCGGCTTGATGGAGTACAGATGAAGAATCTCCCGAGCTTTCAACACAGAAGCCCCATCTTTAAATATATCATGCAGTGGCAGCACCGTCTTCCCCGACTCTTGGCCGACGGTCAAAAGTTTATCAGTAAAGGACATGCCAGCCCCAACCGTGCGCGGGCGAAGAAGCAAGCCTCTAACTTCCCGTTGCGTCGGAGTCACGATAGAAGCGCCGACCAGTCGCATGATCCGAGGGAATCTGCACCTGTCATAAAAACCCGGCCTCTTGTGGATGCCAAAGACGCCTAGCACGTGCAACTCGAGCCATGACGTGAAATAATGCATCGGGAAATTTACCGACTGCACCCCTAGCTCAGTGGTATCAGCTGCCGAGCTGAGGCCGTGATACATATGGGCTAACCCAGCGATCCCTACAGCCACTTGTATCCCAGCAAACATCCGATGCGCAGGATAGAAGACGAAAGGCCTCATACGGCGAGGGTGCATGGGCAGCGCAAACCAACTCAGCCATAACCCGAGAAACTCTAAAAAGAATGTTTCTTCGTCGATCCCAGGAGCCGCCAGCTCTGCAAAAGGGATGACCAGGGTATCAGGTAGAAAGAAGCTCTTCTGATCCGCCTCCGCCACTAGCAGATTACCTAAACCCAAGCCGAAGGGGTCGTCAAGACTGGCGAATTTCTCGACTTCTTCCTTCAATATTTCCGGGCGAAGAAAATCGGCGATAAAAGCCGTAAAATTAACTCCACGACCTTCGGATGCAAGAGAGAGGTTCTCATACATATTCAACACCTTTATCAAGCTTGGAAATTGGTGTTGAATAGCGTTCTCGGGAGTAAGACCCATTACCATTGATTTGGCAGCGAAAACATACTCATCCGGGGGAAGCAATTCCTCATAATGTTCCCCCGTAACGGATAAACCCGAGACCTCTGCAAATTCCTCCAGAGAAATAGAGACTTCTCGATCTGATAGGAGGAAGGTGTGGGTCGGAATGTTCCACTGCTCTAGAAATGCCCTGACCCACCATGTAGGGGGTGTGGAATATTGAAACAAAGAAGCATAAATGGCGGGATACAATCCGAGCTTCATCAACTGTGATTTCTTCGCCGATAAAATATACCGAGCCCACTGCAAATACCCGGCTGGGTGACGGGGAATTAGTCCTACATTGTATGGCTATCCCCAAGGGCGCGACTCGCCCTGACATATGCGTCGCCCTAGGATGTCCAAAGCCACCGGCGGCTGCACGGATACTGCGGCAATAGAAGGCCGAAGGAGACCTTCTGAAATCCAGTTGACCTCCTCCACAGTGTAATTTATCGGAGGTGCATCTGCATAAGCAATCGCTGAAATAGGCTCCGAGGGTGTCGCACAGGAAAAGCTCCGTCGGCCCATGATAATTTGGTCGTACCATTTACCCCATAGATGAAGACTCTTGTGCTCCGGGTCATGGTCTTTTATTAACGCAAAAACCTCGCGGTCTACGGGTGCTTCAGGGAACCCGCCTTCTGAACGAATGAACGGGAAGGAGGTGTCGGAAGACATAGTACCTGCGCGAAAATGAATGAATTTTCAGCCGCCAATGTTATAAATTAAATTCTATTACAAAGTACTATAAATCCGTACCGCACTGCAATGCAGTCAAAAGGGACCAAAGGGGACCCACAAAATCTAGATGACAGTTCATCATTAATAAACCAGCCTCATCATTTGACGAGGCTGTCATTAAATGAGGAAATCCTCAAGTGATTCTCATTAAATGAGAAATCCCTCAGGCAGAGGAGTAAAACCCCCATTAAGAGCAGCGCTCTTCACTAGACAGACGTATGTCAAAGTCTGATGATGAAGGAATAAAATTCCTCAAGAAGAGCCTTGCTCTGAGAAGATGATGGAATAATCCATCAAAAAATAAAATTTCATTTTTGATCTTCAAGATCCATGAACAAACTCTTAAGAATTCTTCTATATGATCTGAAAGGAGCAAAGCTCCATTAATGAATTAAGAAATCATAAGCAAGATCCTTTTAGAGAGAAAAGCTCTGTTAATAAAACCCTACAAAGGATTTTCTTTAGATCAAAGATCTATGAAGAGCAAAACTCTGTTAATGGGTGAAACCCTAAAAGATGTTTCAAAAAGATTTAATCTTTTACTTAATCTGACAGAGTTCTGTCCTTAAAAATTCTTAAGAAGAAGAGCTGCGCTCTGAAGAAGAAAATAATTTCTCAAGAAGGATTGAAAATGAACAGGAGTCATCTCAAGGGCCAAGGGTCCTATTTATAGGCACTAAGCACCGTTTCAATTCCTCGGTTGATCCAAGAGTCGAGATGTTGCCACCGCTGCACCCACGTGTGGGCCCCGTGAGCACAACGGTGGGGGGGCATTTATTTCCCCAATTAGAGCAAATCTCTGTTCAGAATTCAAACTTTGAATTAAGGCTGCGCTTTTATAAAAGCGCTGCGCTACAACTAGCGCACCCCGTACAAAGCGCATAGGCGCTAGCGCTAGATGTGTTGCGCTACAAGTAGCGCATCACGTGCAAAGCACGTGTGCGCTAGCGTTAAGAGCGCTACGCGTCAAGTAGCGCACCATGAGCAGAGCGCATAAGCGCTAGCGCTGGAACTAAAAGCTCCCCACCGTTAGATCAAAGATTTAATAATGATAATCATTAATTAACCGGAATTAAATTCTGTTAAGGAAAGATTTCTCAAAATCTTTCCAAACAACAAAATTGTGCTCTGTAAATCAGAGCACCGTTGGATCAATGATCCAATGGTAAACAAAAATTACCAAATGACAGAATAAATTCTGTATGAAAAGATTTTCCAATCTTGTTAAAAACAAGAAGATTGCCTTCTGTAAATCAGAAGCTCTTGGATCAAAAATCCAACGATGGAAAATTCCCCAAATCAATTGGAGAAAAAATCTCCTTAACTAATTGAACAAACCATCTTGCCCTATATAAAGGACCCCAGACTTCAAGTCTTATACAGAGAAACCCCTCCTAAACTTTGAGAAAATCTCAAGAAGAAGAAGAAGCTCTCTGCAAAGGAAGGTAATTCTTTTTCAAGGTAAAAAGAATAGAAAGACAAAATCGTCTTAATATAATCAGAAGTACTTACTTTTTATACAGATCATAGATCTATAAGACAAAATTGTCTTTCACAAAAGAGATTATGAACATCTCATTATAAAGGGGGGAGAATTGTTCAATTCTCTTAGGATCATAGATTCATAAAGGTAAAACCTTTCATCAAAAAGAGATTGAAACATCTCCTATGAACTAAGAACTTTGTTCTTAGAATTTTGAGACAAAGCCTCTTATTAAAGCACAGATAATCTGCAGAGCGCAAAGTTAACCTAAGAAAAGCCTTAGCGCTCCTAATTCAAATGTGCCTTAGTGCTCTTCATCTAGCGCTCAGCGCTAAGCGCGACACGTGCTCCACATGTGTGCGCTGCATTACTAAAAGCGCTCTGCAGTTAATTATATGGCACCAGCGCCAAACGCCTCAATGCTTCAACTTTAGCGCATTTGCGCTCTTCATTTAGCACAAAGCGCTAAGCGCATTAGCGCTTCACATCTGGCGTAAAGCGCTAAGCGCACTAGCGCTTTAACCATAGTGCCCTGCGCCCATTGACTGGCGCTAGTGCCAGGCGCACTACATGCTTTTATGTGCGCTTGGGTATAACTTAAATTGTTCTTTGAAAAGCCCAGAGCTACGATGAATGCTCAACATTCAGTAAAAGACAAACACTGTCAGAAGGTAAATCAATGCTCAGCGTTGTTAAAAGGGCCGAGCTCAAACAAATTCTTAACATCCCAAAATAAATGTTAAAACATTTTAACTTGATTGGATTTAGCCCAAGATTGGCCATAAGTCCTCAAATTCAGCTTAATTGAGCCCACATGCTCATAAATCACAGATCTTAGCCCTAAATTGGACTACAGATCTTTCAACCCACTCACGTCGGTTCAAGGGTATATCTCTTTACTCCTCTGATATTTGTCATTGTAATCCTTCAACGTCTTCAGAGAGGTGACGGGTCCCGACAACCAAACATTCTACGAACTGTGGGGTCCTTTAAAACCCATGGGCTATGATGTCCTTAACCTTGATCGTGAGGTCTTTAAACTCACGGACTATGATGTCCTTAACCTTGACTGTGAGGTCTTTAAACTCATGGACTATGATGTCCTTAACCTTGGACCGAGATGTCCTTAAACTAACACTGGACCGTAATGTCTTTAAACTAATCGACCGTAATGTTCCTAAACTAAACAATAGAGCCCAATTGCTCTTTTGTTGGATCTAAACGATCCCGTTAAGTTGATCTTAGTCTAAAATGAGACTAACGTATTCTTACCATACGTTTAAGTTGATCTTAGTCCCAAATGAGACTAACGTATTCTTAAACCCAACTCCCAAATCCAAATCTAAGAAGATACGGATTTGGACTAATCCACGTCCTACGGGCGACAACATACATTAGTCTCTGTATACAATCCACGGACAACCAAAAACAAAACAAACACTCACGACACGAAGTGACCATCTGGAGAAGGAGAAAGTGGTTACCGTGATGCGGTCGTAATTAACTGCAGGGGCTTGCGCATGCAGGGAAGAGCATCCCCACAATCAAAAACCCCTCATCAACGAGGGGGAATCTGACGAAGTCTGCTACATCGGCCGCGTCCGTTTAAACTTTCGATACATGGTGCCATAAATCAACTTGGTATTTTCGGAGAGGTGGACGGATAGCACCAATTAGCATCTGCCCCGAAATTCAGGCAAGACGGACATGCACGGTCGTGTCTCCGTGTTTCGGCGGGGAACATGCTAGGGTTAGGGTTTCGAAAGGTGCAGAGAGGCGGCGGGAAAGAAAAGAGGCAGGTGAAGAAGAAGAGAGAGAGAGGACGTGATTATGGTATGGGTTTATAAAAAACAATAAAAGAATATACATAATAAATATATATGAGACCGAGAGAGGGATTGGTAGGATTTGGATATTAGAAAAATATATAAAATATGCAAAGAGAGGCAGATAGAAGAGGAAGTGAGGATTTGATACTAAAATATTTGGAAAATATTAATTTGTTACACCTATATATATATGATTTGATACTGAAATATTTGCAAAATATTAATTTGTTCTATATGATTTGATACTAAAATATTTGGAAAATATTAATTTGTTCACAGGCACATACACATATATATATAAACCGATATATAAGTAATACAAAATTACTCCAAAATATGCCCGAGTTGGGTCTAAAATCACAGTTTGAAAATACGGATAATATACGTGTCAACCAAAACCAAAATGCGATGTCCGGTTAAAGAAAATACATACCCCCAAGAACGGATTCACGTAGCGTGCTAGCTATCCAAACGAGTCTGTTTCACTGAACGAGACGAGAACACGATGTACAGATGCCACCACATGGTTAGAGGTATGATGCAGGCCATGCTAGGTATTTTTAAAATAGATTATTTTACTATAATTTGTAGTCTTGAAAATATATGCAATACTAGATATAAGATACATGTATACAGATCATATGCGTGCACGGATTCTCAGTACTAGTAAGGATATGTCAAAATCAAGAATCAAGATGAGTTTCAAGCATGTGGATCGGGTCGGATACCAAAGACAGATACCAAAGCACTATCCGCACTCAAAGCAAATAAAATCAAGAAATAGGCATAAGATAAAGAAAATACTCAAAGAGAATATGGTATAAAATAGTGTTAAACAAATAAATATTTAAATATTCATAATACACCTATTTAACAAACTTGAAAAACCATAATTATATGTATATTTATTAATTAAAAGGATTAAACTCCAAATTATAATAATAATGAAATAAAACCCAATATATCAACAAAAAAAAAAGAAGAAACGTACGATCGGATTAGGGTTTTACAATTAGGAAAGATTTCCATAACCGGTGTAGATTTTTGTGATTACAAATTTTTCAATAACTTTTCTGATTTTATTTGTTAGAAAAGATTTTATTCTTATCAGGAAAGATTTTATTTTATTTTTTCATGATGTAAAATATATACACCTTTGAAATTCAATACAAATCAATTAAGTTCAAACCCAAAATTGCATTTTCTTCAAGATCTTTTAAATCCCCCTCCTTCCCTCCTCTCATTAGGAGTTCAAGACTCTTCCAAGCCCCTTTTTATGTGCATGTTGGATCAATAATGTCCATGTTGTACTTCGTTCTTGAAATTCATTAAGATATAAGGAATGGGGTCAATAAGGTGGTTTCTTTTTCCCGCTTGATGATTTTTCTTTTCTTTCTCTTTTTTTTCTTTTTCCTTTTCTTTTCTTTTCTTTTCTTTATTTTTTTTGAGAGAAAAGGTGGCTAATTATCCACCCACGCTTCATGATTTTTTACTCAAGGTTTTATTGCTATCTCGGAGTAAGGCATGTACAGTTCATGTAGAAGATAGTACAGCTCAACAATTCTATATTAATTTGATGTAGAGTTTCGTTACTAGCAAGCAAATAGAACTACGCTTTGGATTGTATTTTTCGTCAAGATCTCACTCAGCACAGAAAAATCTTTTTGTTACTTCAGTAGTTTCTGTTTCTGCGGTTGAAAGTGTCAATTCTGTTTCGTTTCGTCATACTGAAATGTTTGCTTTTGTGCAAGTTTTTCATTTTTGCCAAAGTTTTCGTACAGAGGTGATGAGATGTATGTGTGATTTGTGACTTTTGATGAAACCGATAAATTGTCTACCGTGACAATATAATAGGGATCATGACTCTAAGTACACTGTTATGCTTATTCTTGTTGTTTTGCGGTTATTATGTCTATTGAGTCAAGTTTACAATCTAACATATAGTTGGGTACCAATAAACTTTTATAATTTCTTTTAGATTTGTGCTGGTACTCTACTAACAAAAGGCTTTTTATATAGAATCTTGTTTCCCTTTTTCATTTTCCTTGTGAAACTATGAAAGTAAAACGCATTTCTCCATTTTAGTTATTTGGTCTGCATCTTTTATTTAATCGGGTTTCGTAGTATAGAATCATGTTTGTGACCAAAGATGTATTCTTTATTGTTGGTATGAGCTCTCTCTCGGTATTTTCTAGTTGTGGTTATTTGATAGACACGTTTTGTTCTACTTTTTCCTATTCATTTTTTAGATTATTGATGCATTGCTCTAGGATTAAGCTATAGAGTTGGTCTTTGCTTTCTCAGATGATTATACTTTGTGTTCTTGACATACGAATCTGTGTGTCTTTAGTTGTTTTTGAGTTTGTAAGGCACATGCTTTGGTTGTTTCTTGTTATTGTGTTGCTTTAACACTGCCGATTCCGGTCCCAAGCCCGGATGAAAAAACATGGAGGGGGCTTCGACTATATATGCTGCTGCTATTGTTTTGTGCATTCATTCTTCATTCTCCGATCCTTTAATTTTTTCTTCAAACAACTGTAATATTCATGAAGTTATCTTCTGGTTGTTG
This sequence comes from Agapanthus africanus, assembly GCA_030015575.1. Taxonomy (NCBI): domain Eukaryota; kingdom Viridiplantae; phylum Streptophyta; class Magnoliopsida; order Asparagales; family Amaryllidaceae; genus Agapanthus; species Agapanthus africanus. The sequence goes on along the minus strand of CM057340.1, from coordinate 680,308,197 downwards.
CTTATATGTGGACAATGCACCGGCAACAGTGATCCGAGTGTGAAATCAGGCCGTTTGACACTGATACGAGCAAGACATCGAAAGCATTTCCCAACTCCCTTCAGATTTTTTTCATACTAGTATGTTCTTTCTTTTAGTTGTTGCACTAGTTTAGTTGTGGCATTGAACTAGATTTTAGTTAAAAATGACTGTTTTCAGAGGTATCAAATTTAAGCATTGATCAAATAACTTGTATCATCCCCCAGCTAGGTTTATTATCATATTGAGTTGTCAGTGATCGAAATAATTTGGGGAGGGGAAAACAAACATTGATTTTCCGTTTGATAAAACGAACCATTACGGTTACAATAACTCGAAGATTAATATGACAATTCGAATATTTTATAAAAATACAAACAAAACCCGAACATATAATTTTGTTTACCCTGAAAAAATACTTTTACTTCTGGTAACATTCTATATTGATTAGCTGCACCATTTGAAAGGCATTAAGAACCTATAATCTGTAGCTTAAGGAAACAAGCTACCTTTTTGCTACATAAAGAATAAACAATTGACAATATAAACATCAAGGATTTACAATGAATTACTACTCTAGCATTGAGAGGGGCAATGCATTATTCTACATTCTTGCTTTTGAAGTGCTGGATCTAACAGAGGAGATTATCTCATTCCAGAAAGTAAAATTAGACCCGAAGAATCGTACTTGGACCGATTTCTTCGATCCTTCTTCTTTGACGTATTCGACGTCTCTGCGCACTCCATATTCCTCGAATTCAGGTTCCTCAAGTAGCGGCAATGGATATTTTCCATCGGACTCGAGATTCTTAATCCATCCACGCAACAAGTAGTTTACAACCTGCAAAATATAAGGGATTACATTAATTTGTTTTTGATATTTCCCAATTATAAGCAAAATATTATTTACTATGCGTGACAATGTATGGAGAAGCAATTACAGGCAAGCCGAAAATATGGCCCAAAAGGAGGGGGGGGGGGGGGACGAACTTCTACAGAGTCGATAATACATGGCCCGAGTTTTGCCAATAAGCAAATGCTTCACATGAAAATTCCCAATAGATATATTTGGAAGCTAATTCACAATTTATGCGGATAATTTACAACTTATCCATGTAATGCATATTACATAATTATGCTATTTCTTGCAGTCCTCAGTTTTTTAAGTTGTTAAGTTCCATCCCATACTTGCTCGACATGTAGCATAACATTTTTTGCCAACAATTTACTTCATAAGACACAAGTATGAACTCATACACAATAAAGCTTTTCTGAATTCTTCACAGATTCTGAAAAGTTTTATTGTGTATGCTTGAACTTCAATTAGAAGACCCCTCAACATTTTTTCCCCCTTAAATTGGAAATATTGTGCAGATAATGCACGCATAACATCGATTTATTATAAGAACTGGTGCCAGATTGACATAAGTTCTATCAGTCATAAAATTATATCAAAAAATTAAAAATATACTAGCTTCTTAATTCTTAACAATGATATCTGTTGCGCTCTTTAACTTGGTCAGTTCCAAATGGAAACATGGTTATGAAAATCATCGCCAAAATGTTAAGCCAACATATAAATACCAAACAATCTTCAGATCTCACCTGCCAAGGGAAGCTCCAACCCTAGAAGAACCAACCCATATTTTTTTTAAAAATAAAAAATTAGAGCTGATGGCACTTCAGCGTTGCATTAGATGAACTATGAATAAATTATTTTCCCGGTCGGTTTAACTAATAATTTAAGCGTAGTTTTTCTCATGAAAAAACACAGTAATTAAAAACTGGTAATTTATCCAATTTTGTCTAAACTATTACGTTGGCTAAGCTTAGATATGGAATAGTAAAATATTAACCCTTACTATCTAGCTATACAACTAAACTATCTGCAGACATCATAATTTAAATTAAAAAAATTGCATTTATCATCGAATGTGGAAATTCAAATTCTTGCATACCTCAGGAACTTCGTCATGAGGGCAGTGACCTGCAGGACTAATTTCATAATATGGTGTTTCCGGGAATTGCTGCTTCACTTTCATACCCCAAACAGGTCTAACCCAGGGATCCTCTTTACCGTACATAAGACAGATCGGAACATCTTGCAGTTGACACCTATTTCCAATTATTATGACATGACATAAGGTCAGATAAAAGAGCGTGCATAATACTATTAGAATATAAAATTATATTCCTCAACCTGCACCAAAATTTCAGCGTTCTGGTGCATAGGCGGGAACTTTAAGATGGTATCAGACCCATTCATATGCGGAAGCACATATAGAAAGTGGATACTGATTTTTTAAAAATCAATCAGTGATGAACCAAAAGTCCTAGTTTCAATTCTCAAAAAGGGTGTCCGACCTGCAGGCCCTATATACCTAAACTTCGGTGTTTTGGTGCGGTGACAGATTCTTTAGGTTAGAGTCACTTGACATAAAATTGGTTGCCTATGGTAAGAAGAATAGACTATGAGCGTGAAATTGGTACTTGCAATACCTATTCAAAGCCTCATGGAAAGAAAGCTCTCCCTTGGGAGCAAACATAATCGAGGCAAAAGATGCCGCTGCTGCAGGATGTTCTGTTACCTCAATGATACGAGAGAAAACTTTGTCAACCTTCGTTGAATGGTCGGCATATACTTGCTTTAGTATCTCCCCTATGCTATTAGGGTCGCTTATCTTGTGCCACCTAAACCATAGAATGTCACATCTCAATACATTTCTGTTCATTTCGGTTGATAATAGAACAATATTAATAAATAAAATAGGAAACCTGCAATTAACATTACCAAAAGAAAAAGAATCGGGGGTCTAAGTATCACTACAAGGTACTCCTTATAGTGAAGCTCATGTGGCAACGATGCGTTTCCTATTAAATAAACCAATATTTAATATTGGAGAGATGTGATATCACTATAAATAATAGGTATCACCCAATAACATGTTAGGATGCACCCTATAATGACATTGTAGGCCCCATTTCCTCGTAGCGAAAAATTATTTTGACATTAAAAAAGGTAAAATCAAGGACTCACTACGTACACGAATTTTGTGAGCTTTCTAATATTTGAAGGAAGAGGAAAGGTCCCAGCCCAAGGGAAAATTTTGGACAATCTAGGTGATGTAATGGGGTTCGGTAGAAATCCCCAAAATGGTGTTGCATTAAGCAATGTAACTCCTTTCACGAGTTGCGGGTTGCATGCTGCAAAGTATAAAGCAACATAACCACCAAGGGAGTTTCCCACAACATAAACCGGTTCACCTATAACCTGCAACATGAGACATGAACAGAGAGGTAAGCTTCAGTGTTGCAAGAGGTTTCGGCATATATTTTAAAGATTCAATTTGTACCTGTTGTACAAAATCTTGAACTTGCTCTTGCCACAAATCAACAGAATAAACCAACTCCTGCACCCACGGCTGAGATTCCTCTCCAAAACCCCATAAACTATTCTCCACAGTAGATGGAGTAGGATCTTCCAAAGGCAATGACATCCCTTGACCTAAGAAATCCAATGCCCACACTCTATATTGTCTCCCGAGATCTTTCAATTGCTTCTCATAATGAAAACTCCCAACCCCGAAACCGGGAAGAAATAGCACAGCTGGTGCACCAAGATTTTCCGCCCCCGATCTCTCATAATGAACAGTTAACTTTGGCTTCCATTCCCAGAAGCCGCTACTAATCGGGAATCCCTTGTTTCCATTTGAGTCATTAGGCAAGCATGGGATCAAGACCTTTGTAACTTCATCGGCTTTTTTTGGAATACTTGTCAGTCCCAAATCCCCGTCGGTTACATAATTATTGTAACTTTCACTAAAAACCTTCAAAGAAGGAATTTTTCGAAGCGCTTGGGATATTCGTAGAGGCCATTTGGAGTTGGTCCCAGAACATAGAATTGCGGTTTTTTTATGGATGAAGAGCTTAGAAGTTCTAAAATTTTGGTTCCTGTACTCAATCAGAGTAGTATAACGGCACGGGATAGAGCAGTGAAGGGGAAGCAATTCCATTTCATGAAAAGCCCAAGTTCTGCAGCGAAAAGAAATTTATGATGTATTATTAAACAAAGAACCGAATTATACTAAAATACATCTTGAAAATCCAACTTATGCGCATCTTTCCTGCTTCTGCTTCTCCTAACTAGCGGCTGTCTAAAGTCTATAATATGACTTGATCACCCCCACCCCCACCCCCCCCACCCCTCCTAAAAAAAATTAAAAAATTAAAAAAGAATAATCTTAAACTGCCAGGTTGTGTACAAATTTATAGAAATCTATCTTAATGCTTAGCAATCACCCTCATATATTCAGCTATGTGGAAAGGCTTTTTATGTAAAACATTACCTGTGTGAAAGGTAAAACTAAGGAGATGAGTAATAACAATATTTCAAATCACTTGCCATAAGGTTTGAAGCTAGGACATTTTGAAATCTAGGAAACCGGTTTACTCCAAAACTTGAGGGGGCAGATTGCGAACTGACAACACTAATGTTCTGCTCATACTGTATGTTTATATGGTGAACAAAAGATTAGAAGATTTTAAAAAGTTTTAAATAAGATTAAAAAAAATTCGTTCAAGGGCTTATTTAGTAGAGATTTTGTTAGAGATTCGTAAAGTCAGCTATTTTTTTTACAACCCTTGTTTCAAAATTATGAGAATTTTTTTTCCAAGCATTTTCTGAGAATCAAATTGACAATTTAAGTTTGAAGACCACCTCCCCTTTTTGCACTAATAGCAAAGAAGACAAAAGCAAATTAACTATTCTCATTTGCTACATAATTCCAGCATCCTGGAGATTAACTAGAGCAATATACTAAGACAACATAAAAGGTCATTCCCTACATAAAAAATAAATTGTTATGATAAAATCTACTTCAAAATATTCTCATTGAATTTGAAGATTAGTGCCGAATGGGTTTTATGTACAAAATTGGAACAAGAGTTCCCAGCATCCAACCAATCATACACCTAAACTTGGTGAAATAATTATAAAAATTGGTCCTTTACCTTTCTTTTGAACCCTATAACTTCAAGAAAACTGAATTTTGATTCCCACCAACCAAATTGAGAGAGAGAGAGAAGTGCTAGAAAATATATCCTGAGTATTAACAAGCATCCATACAAAACCCATGAAGCATAAACTAATATTAAACTAAAATCAAGCTTTAAGAAATTTAAAATAAAAATAAAATATATACCAGTTCCTTGATTCTCTCTTTCTCTCTCTAGAATATAAACAAGCACTGGTTTAATGATTGTTCTTGAGAGAGGGAGTGAGGGGAAATGTAGGAAGATGGGCACATATACCCTAGTTGGAAGGTGTGGTGAGTGGGCCCCACCAGCACTAAGTGGTGTCTGATTCTGATTTGTTGGAACAGCTGTTTGCTGTTTGGAGAAGATTCAGTTGCTGGAGGTTGTGTTGTGCACGGCACGTGCAGAAGAATTGATTGTGTTTCTTCAGGGCACTAATTTGTCTTCATGTCCCATTTTTCTTGGATTCAAATGTGGATGATTCAGGACCGTTGATTCAGATACTTAGAGGTGAGTTTGTCAATCCTGACCGTTGAAATTTTGTTTTTTTTCTCATATTCCTTTTGACGTTTCATATTATTTGATTTTCTAAGAAAGGAAACCAACACCTTGATGGCTGATCATGTGGTTCCAGTGAAAAACTTCTTGGTCTCTATATTAAAGTTGTCACATAGATTTTCCCTAACTATATTGAACTATTTCATTTCTTAACAAATGAATTTTGAAAGGTACACCTAACATTACCGATCATTTCATGATGGAGGTCGAAATCTCCCTCAGATATTGTCCTCCGTTGATTCTGCTGCCAGCGGGCTGAACGGTTGAGATTGGGTACGAGGATTGAATGTGTGGACCTCAATGGGTTGCTGGATGTTGTTGACGTTGAGCCACCTGCAAGGGAAGTCCCGGGGTAGGACACTACCGCAGGACCCTACGACGATCAAGTAAGTACCGAGAAATATTAAGGCAGATTAGCGACGTGTTGGATTCCGTTCGACCTACCTGAGTCGTCTGGAAAAGGGGTTTATACAGCCGTTGCATGGAGCGAGCCGATGCGAGATTTTCGTCGTCCGTTGCGCACCTGAGTCATGTTCGCGTTGATGGCGAGATATGCCCATTAATGGCAAGATACCCTAGCGTGGGATGCGGGACGTGGAACGGCGGAGATCTCGTCGTGGCGAGATACACGGAGCCGTTATGTGGTCGCTCGAGCTCTATGCTCCCGGCCAAACAGGGACGCTGAGGAATCTCAGATGCAGGATAGCTCGGAGACGAGCAAGTGAGCTGAGGAGTCTCTGCTCTGTGATAACTCGGAGACGAGCAAGGAGGCTGTGAAAGTTCGGATGTAGGATTGTTTAGGGGCGAGCTATGGGCTGTTCGCCAGGCGTATAAGGAAGGTACTCCGGGGAGGTCTCCAAAAGGTCGGATACAGCCTCGGGGACGAGGTCCCGAGAAATGTTCTCAATGTATCATATTTATTCCAGCTCCATAACTCCTCAGGAATCTAGCGGGCTTACGTGGATGACATGTCATCTGCTACGTGTCATGATCTGGGGAATTCCCACTTATGAGCCTCATCACTAGCTCCCCACTCTTGTTCTGACTTATTTATGCGTCGGGTCGAGAATGACCTTCCCGATTTTTAATGATTCAGCCGAGGATTCTCCGTAATGGGTTGTCCGAGGATGATGCGACGTTTGGCGGCTACACCTCTTGGACTCTTGGATCCATATGGTGATTCACGAAGCGCCTTCATTCTCGCGCGTATCTTTGGTGACGTCAGCGGATAAGTGAAATAATTTCGCTTTAAAGGGGGGCGTTGCTTCGCTCGCTCAGTCTGTTGGCCTTCGGGCCACGTGTCTGCCACAGGGTGGCAGGACGCGAAGGGTTGTCATCCGAATCCGAGTGAGGGGGACGTGTCCAATGGCCGGTCGCCACGCGGAGTCTCTGTGGCCGCTGGGTGTGACGTTTCGTTTCGGCAGGAACGGATTTGGGCCGTTAGATGCTTTCTTGCCGAGTGTATAAATAGGGGAGGTCATCCCATGGCAGATACTTCACCCTAGTCATCTCTTGCTGTCTGAAGATTGCCCGGCGCACGTCTACTTAGGTCAGAACTTTAGCTAAAAAAAACTATCTTCGGCCAATCCTTCCTTGAATCAGATTAGATGTCTTCCTCCGAAGTATATATTGATGTAGTTGGGGTCAAGTCGGGCGATAAGGCTTCAGCTTCTGAAGCCGATTCCAGTGGTTATTCTTCCTCCTCGACTTCCGATAGCTGAGAGAGCTCTTCTTCCTCTTCATCTTCATCTTTTGTGCCGGGCTCGCCCTCCAGGGGGAACGATACCTTTGTCCTTCGTCGTCAGGGTGCGAAAAGGACCCTCAAGGCGCGCATCGGAAAGACCCGCGATGCGCCCTCAGTTTTGAACCGCTTGGATGATCTTTCCGATATCCGAGCTCGTTTCCACATTCCCCCTAGCTATTCATTTCGTCTGGTCAGGGAGAGCAAGCAGGCAGACCGAGTGCAGGGCAATGAGATTTCTCTGTACTTAGAAGCATTCCGGGCGAGGATGCGTCCGCCCTTCTCGCCCGAAATTTGCGCCGTGCTCTATTGTTTCCGTCTTGCTCCGGGCCAGCTAGTACCGAATTCATGGAGAATTCTCCTCAGGTTTCTGGTCCGGTTGAAAATTGATCGGATCCCTTTCGACTTGAGCCTTCTCCTCTCCTTTCTTTGTTATAAAAATCACCCCGGTACCAGCAAGGATGAACCAAGCTGGGTGTACCTTTTTTTCAAAAAACATAAGGGTTGGACGGCCGGGTCTGGGATAGTGGTCGTCCCTTCTTCCATCCACGAATGGAAGGAGAAATTTGTCTTCGTCGGGCTTCCGGAGGGTGAGGATTGGCCCGTGCCCATCAAGTGGCATAGGGCCGATTTCTCTAGGGTTAGATAGTCGAATGCCCCAGAAGCGAGTGTGGTGTCGCAGTAGGAACCGATCAGGCGGGCCGATGTCCTGCCTTCCGAGCAGGCTTTGAGCTGGGCGGGACTCAGTCTCGCGCGCTTTAGAGGTAGTTAGGGCTTCACAGATCTATTTAGACTTAGCATGATTTTATTATAATTTTACTATTTTTGGTCGCTGATCTTTTTCTTATGTGTATCTCTTGGAGCCAATAGATTGCTTGAATATTATGGCTGCTATGGCCGCCAAGGCTCAAGGGAGGAAGGGCGATGGCACGAGCTCGTCCCGACCCGCACCGAGCACGGCCCCTCAGCAAGCCCCTTCGGCCAAGGCTTCTGTAGCCCCTTCCGTTCTGGAGGAACGCCGTGGAGGAGGGCAGAAGCATGCGCGGGATCCGGTGCCCTGGACTAGGATGGAGGTTCCGCTCTCTGCTGAATCTCCGCTCAAGAGGCAGAAGAGGGTAGCTTCCCGGCCACCCCCAATCAGGATGCAGGTGCAGGAGGGCGACTTCTGCATCAAGGTGCCATCGGGGCTCTGTGTAGCTGACAGTTTACTGGCGTACATGGAGAAGGCGGCGGGGACCAAGATTCCCCAAGGCACTATGAAGGCTCAAGTGGCGGCGATAGCTCAGGAGGCCGTTCAGTTCAGTAAATTTTCCAAAAATTTCTCCAAGTGTTTTTTCCTCTATTTTAGCTCCTAACACGGTTTTTGTTTTCCGTAGGTCATGCGGTATTGTGCCCTTCTCGCCGCCATGGAGGCCGAGGAGGTTGCCCTAGTGATGAAGAAAGCCGGTGAATCTTCCTCGCGAGAGGAAGGGCTCCTCGCTCAACTGCAACAGGCGGAGGAAAAGGCGGCCCTTCTCGACTCGAGGTTGGTCGCGGAGGGTCTAACGGTCGCCAAACTGAAGAAGTCCTATCAATTCTTAACTGACTCTAACCGGGCTATTCAGGCCCAGATGGAGGAGGTCAACGGGCTTTTTGACGCCATGAAAAGGCAAAAGGACTCGTTCAAAAGGGATGCTCGGGGTGTCCTACGATGCAGCGAAGCTTGCTAAGGGCAGAGCGGAAAAAGTCATGGAGGAGTACAAGGCTTCCGATCAATTCTACATCGACCTTGCCGACTCCGAGGCCGTTGAGTGGCACAACGCCCTTGACGCTGTCAAGGAAGCCCTGCCCGCGTTCAATGACCAAGAGCTCCATGCAAGGTATCCCCTTGCCGAGGAAGTGCCCCAGGGAGACAGCGCCGAGCCAGCAGGGGGAGGCGAGGTGGTGGGCAGAAGTGCCGAGCCGAAGGTCGCCATCATAGTTCCTGACGGAAGCGCTGAGCAGGGAGAAGTAGCGGCCGAGAAGGCAGCTTGAGCTACCCCCGCTTTTGTTATTAAATATTTGTTAGCCTCTGGGCATCCTGTAAGACTGGGGAGCCTACGATACCTTGTACATAGTGTTGAATATAAATAAAGTATTTTTAGCCCGCTTCTATATGTTTTTATTTTTTTGCAAGTGTGGATAGGCTGGTGTCTCGTGGATGCCAAGTATACATAAAGTCGAGTATCGAGTGTCGAGCGACCTTGACTTTCAAACTCCAACGAGCGAACGCCAAGTATATGTAGATCGGCGTCATTCCTTACCCCGGAGTCGAAGTGAAGATCGAGCGTGACGAGCGAACGCTAAGTATAGGTAAGTCGGTGTCATTCCTCACCCAGGAGTCGAGGTGACGATCGAGCGCGATGAGAGAACGCCAAGTATAGGTATGTTGGCGTCATTCCTCACCCCGGAGTCGAGGTGACGATCAAGCATGACATACGAACGAGCGAATGCCAAGTATAGGTAGGTCGGCATCTCTGTATTCAACCTTGGATGAGCCAAGCGGGAAACTACTCGATCGCCTCATGACGAGGGCTTTGGATCCGCAGAGTGGTCGAGCAGGAGGCTGCCCTCGGCGGATGAGCTGAGCAGGAGACTACTCGGCTGTCTTGTGACGAGGGCTTTGGATCCGCAAAGTAGCCGGGCAGGAAGCTGCCCTCAATGGATGAGCCAAGCAGGAAACTACTCGACCGCCTTTTGGCAAGGGCTACGGATCCGCAGAGTGGCCGGGCAGGAAGCTGCCCTCAGCAGATGACCCGAGCAGGAAACTACTCGGCCGCTTCATGACGAGGGCTTCGGATCCGCAGAGTGACCGGACAGGAAGCTGCCCTCAGCGGATGAGCCGATCAGGAAACTACTCGGCTGCTTCATGATGAGGGCTTTCGTATTTTGGCCTCTTTGATTCTAGGGATTTCCTGGGAATGTCGTTCAACCTTCCATGACCTGCATAGGGGGAGCGGGCCAGTAATCGGACGTCATGTGACCGCATCTTATCAGAAAGATGCGATATTCCGTGATTCACGTTGTGGCGTGAGAAGATCTCGGCCGTTAGAAGACTTTTGTTGAAGCTCCCACATTGATTTCCTCCTAGCCATTTCGTTTCTCCCTGATGACGGGCCGCGTATACACCATCCAGGAGATCGTATATCGATACGGCATATATTTCTATGGTCTCGATCATTCCGAGGCTACGTATGAAGCCGTGATAGGTCGTCTGGAGGGCCACTGTAGGCGTCTACTTCCCCGTCGATCTCCTCTTCTGCAGGTGCTAATCTATGCGATATGGAGGTCTTCCCCAGGTCTTTATAATGCTCTGTCCCCGCAGGCAATGGATGAGGCGTTTGACAAGATGCATACGACCCACGAGCTGGGTCTGATCTCGAAGAGCAGGCGGGATCGCTCGGTGGTTATTCTTCTCGAATGTTTCCAGCAAAGGTTAGTCGTGGCGTCGTGTTCGGCGGAGGGGGACCCCGGTGAATCCGTAGCTTCCAGGGTCCATGGATACCGACAGAGGGAGAGGGTGGAAGTTGCCTGGGCTCGGCTGGAGGAACTCTCTTCCGAGTATCATTGTCAATGTTTTCTTAACCCACTTCCCCCTTTGCTGTAATAGTTTAGGGGTCATGAGTTTTTTTCTTTTCTTTGTAAGGCCGAGGAGCCCAGAATACCTCCGAATAAATTCAAAAGACCTCACTTTGCTCATGATTACGGAATATTATCTCTCTCCCCCTTTCTTTTTTCCGTTGGCCGACCTGTGCTTTCTCCTAACCCTTTACCTTGAAGCCGAGGAAAGGAAGGAAGAGTTAGAGCCCTTGGTCGGTGCAGGAGTCTACTCGTGTGAGAGCTCATCTTGGAAAGTTTAGTCGATACGAAAGGGAATTGTATTTTTCAAAAAGGGGTACAAGTTTATCTGTACAATTTGAGCTTTTCGGTGTTATATGGCCGAGGAAAATCACGCCTTCCGGAGTCTTGGAGACGGTAAGCTCCACCGGGTAATGTCTCTGTCACGAGGAATGGCCCGTCCCACTTCGGAAAGAACTTATGTAGCTTCCCCTGGTCCACGAATTCGTTTCGTCGCAAGACCAAGTCTCCTGTCTTGAAGGCTCGACGTTTAACTCGGATGTTGTAGTAGCGGGCGGTTTGCTGCTGATAGGGGGCCATCCTGATTTGTGCCTGATCTCTTTTTTTCCAATAAGATGTCCAGGTTGCTTTGTAGCGCCAAGGTGTTAGCCTCGTCGTCGAAGTGCTCGACCCGATAACTGGGCAATCCAATTTCTGCGAGGACCATTGCCTCGGTACCGCAGCAGAGGCTAAACGGGGTTTCTCCTGTGGGTGTTTTTCTTGACGTCCGCAACGCCCATAGTACCTGAGGCAATTCCTCGACCTTACTGCCTTGTTTTCCTTCCAGGCGGGCTCTGAACCCGCGGATAACGTCTCGGTTGCATTGGAGATGTGCGACCGTGGAGAACTTCATTAATATGTGATAGTCATTGCAAAATTCTTTGACTTTGTCATTTTCGAAGTTGGTTCCATGGTCGGTGACGATGCACTACGGGTTCTTGAATCGGGAGATTATATTATTCTGCAGGAATTTTATCATAGAGGTGACGTCTGGTTTTCTGATCGGCACAGCTTCTATCCATTTTGTAAAGTAGTCTATAGCAACAAGGATGTATTTGTGTCCACCTGTGCCGGTGGGGAGCTGGCCCACCATATCCATACCCCATTGTGCAAATGGCCAAGGGGAGCTTAGTGGCGTTAGTTCAGTGGCGGGAAACCAAGGGATGCTGCTAAAGAGTCGGCAGTTCTTGCATCTTCTGACCAGTTTTCTGGCATCTTAGTGTATTCTCGGCCAGTAATACCCTTGCAGCAGTGTCTTTTGGACCAAGCTGCGGGCCCCTTGATGTGCCCCTTCGACCCCTTCGTGTATTTCTTATAAGCCGTAGTCTGCTTCGTGGGGATCGACACATTGGAGCAGAGCTTGAGTGTACGACTTCTTATACATGTTTTATTTGCTCCACACGAAGTGGCGAGCTTTTGCTCGAAACCGGCGAGCCTCGGCTCGGTCTGTTAGGAGTACTCCATCCTTTAGAAATTCTATAATGGGCTTTCTCCAATCCGCGACATCCTCTCTAGTCGTGTAGATTTGGAGTGTTTCCTCTTCATCTTCCACGCTAGGTCGCGGCAGGACTTCGAAGAGGATATTTCTTTTGTGATTGGCCAAATAAGAAGAAGCGAGTTTGCTCAGGGCATCAGCCTCGGTGTTCAAGTTTCTGGGAATCATCTCCATTTGGACCTCATCAAAATTTCTTCGAAGCCTTCTTACCTCCGCCAGGTACTTTATCATTAGTTTCCCGGGATTCGAAATGCCCGGTCACTTGGCCGACGGCTAGCGCGGAGTCGCTGCGTATCCTGATTATTTTTAGCCCCTCTCCGGAGGCAACCCGGCCAATAAGGCCTCGTATTCTGCTGCGTTGTTCGACGCCTTAAAACCAAGCCTCAGAGAGGACTCCATCTCCGCCTCATTCGGACTGCGGATGATTAGGCCGGCCCCACTCCCTTCCTTTGTGGAGGATCTGTCCACATAGAGTACCCAATCCGGGATTGGGCCGAGCACCTCTTCGACTGAGGGTCACGGATTAGGGCCCTATGCCGCCACTCCTTCCTTAGTAAGAATAGTGCATTCGACCATGAAATCGGCTAAGGCCGGTGCTTTGATAGCCTGTCTGGGTCGGTATTTGATATCGAACTGGGACAACTCCCACCTCCATTTCTCTAAGCGACCCGACGATTCGGGGGAGGCGAAGATATTCCCTAAGGGTCGTTAAGTGAGGACGAGGATCGTGTGTGCCTGGAAATAGTGTCATAGTTTCCTAGAGGCGACGACAAGCGCAAGGACTATTTTTTCTGTGGTCGGGTATCTGGTTTCTGCGTCCTTGAAAACATGGCTGACTTAGTAGACTGGTCTCTGTATACCTTCGAATTCTTTAACGAGCACCGAGCCGGCGGCTTGGTCGGAAATGGCTAGATATAGTAATAGCTCGTCCCCCTCAATCGGTCAGATGAGAAGCGGTGGGGTCTCCAAGTGTGCCTTAAGTCGTTCAAAAGCGTTTTGACACTCCTCGGACCATTCAAATTTGGGGATTTTCCTTAAGGCTCTGAAGAAAGGTAGGCACTTTTCTCCAGATCTGGACATAAAGTGACTCAAAGCAGCCACCCTTCCGGTAAGTCGCATGATATCAACATTGCTCTTGGACGTCGCCATGTTGATGATGGCCCTGATTTTCTCTGGGTTCGCTTTGATTCTTCGGTGGGTAACCATGAACCCAAGGAATTTCCCGCTTATGACACCGAACGTACATTTAGCTGGATTCAGTTTCATCTTGTACTTCCGCAAGACGTCGAATGTTTCGCCGAGGTCTGTAGTGTGCCCGGCTGATAAGGCGGATTTTACAAGCATGTCGTCGACATAAACTTCTATGTTTTTCCCGATTTTGGGTTTGAACAGCTTATTGACCAGTTGCTGGTACGTGGCTCCGGCGCTCTTGAGTCCGAAGGGCATTACCCTGTAGCAGTAGACTCCCCGATCAGTGGTGAAGGCGGTTAGCTCTTCGTCGGCCGGGTTCATCTAGATTTGATTATAATCGGAGAAGGCGCCCATGAAGCTTAGTAAGTCGTGACCGGCTGAGCTGTCTACCAGCTGATTTATTCGAGAGAGTGGGTAGTTGTCTTTGGGATAGGCATTGTTTAGATCAGTGAAATCGACGCAGGTGCGCCATTTTCGTTCGCTTTCTTGGCCATGACCACGTTCGCCAGCCAATCCGAGTAGTCCAGGTTTCTGATGAAGTCAGCCGCGAGCAGTCGGTCCACTTCCTCCTCTATCGGTTTTTGTTTCATTGGCGCGAAACTTCTTTTCTTTTGTCGGATTAGCCGGGCTTTCGGGTCGACCCCGAGCTTATGAGAGATCACCTTGGGATCGATCCCAGACATGTCTACTGGTGTCCAAGCAAACACATCGGAGTTGTTTCGGAGGAACTGGATCAGGTCGTCGCGAACGCCTCCTGTTAAGAGAGAGCCGATCTGGACAGTCCGTCCATTAACTCCTTCCATGAGGGGAACTTCTACTAAAACTTCCACCGGGGCATCTCGAATTTCTTTTCGGTCATCGCGCGTGTCCAGGGACCTTTGAGGATCGTATGCATCTTCAAAATCTTCGCCATGTTCCCTGGCGGGAGATGTTGAGGCGAGACAGATCCTGGCGGTTTGCTGGTCTCCGTAGGCCCAGCCTATCACCCCGTTGTTCAAAGGGAACTTGAGCGCGAGGTGGTAGATTGAGATCTGAGCTCGGAGGGCGTTTAGGGTGGAGCGTCCCAGGAAGATGTTATAGGACAACGAGATCTTGGCAACGAGGAAGTTCACCGATATGGTTCGTGTTCTGCCTGCGTCCCCGATGTTGAGAAGGAGGGTGACCGATCTCTCGGCCAAGACGGAATGGTTGGTGAACCCGGAGAAGACGTGGGAGGTCGGACATATTTAATCTCATACGTTGGAAACAATCGTAAAACAGGATATCCGCCGACTATGAAGAATCTTCGGAGTACCAACAGCGAATCAAGGCCCTCGAAAAGAAAATTGAAGACATGCGACATGATGCCCGTTCGGTCGGCGGGGTGGCGAAGTACTCCGTTGATTCGCTCACGAGGCCCTTTACAGAGCAGCTACTAGCTGGGCAGGTCTCGTCCAGGAACAAACCGCCCAAAGTGGCCCTCTTCGACGGGAAGTCTGACCCGAAGGACCACTTGGACACGTTTACGGTGGGCATGAGATTCCAAGACAACTCAGATGCGGCTCAGTGTTGAGCTTTCCCCACCACCCTGATCCGGGCCAGCCGAGATTGGTTCCGTGGGCTTGCGCCACGCTCGATCTTGACCTTTGACGAGCTGGCGACCCAATTCTTCAGTCATTTCGTCGGTAACCGACGACAGAAAATGACGGTCGACTATCTGTTCACCATCAAGAGTGGAGACAGAGAATCCTTCAAGGGATATGTCACCCGCTTCTATAATGCCCTCCTGGATGTCCCCGAGCACCGCGACGAAACGGTTATTACCGCCCTGAGGTCCGATCTTAGGCATAAATAGTAGCTCCGCTCTTTTGCATTAGCGCAACCTAAGACCATGGCCGAAGTAAAAGCATGGACCGAGCGAGAAATCCAACTCGAGTCGTAGGTAAACGCCAACCTACCCCGGGCCAACCTAACGGACCGAAAAAGACGGGACAGAGAGGAGAAAAAGAAGGCTGATTGTCCAAAGCCTTATTCTCCGAGGTGTCATGAGTACATGCCTCTGAACGTCTCCCAGACCGAGCTGCTAGAGGAGGATAAGAGCGAGAGGTTTTTCAAACTCCCGCTGGCTACTCAGAGGCCGGGCAAGCGACTCCGCGGCCCGTACTGCGCCTACCATAGGTCGCAGGGACACCCGACCGAGAGCTGCAAGAAACTCCGTCACTATATCAAGGAACTAATTCGCTCTGGTCACCTGGCGAAATACCTGCAAGACAAACGGCAGGCGGAGCGGGAGCAAACGGACTAACCCCCTCTTGGGGAGTTGACGATCAGGCAGATCATGGTCGTTTCGGTAGGTTTAGCTCCGAACAGCGGGGAGACCGCCGCCTCCAGCTGGTCATGACCATGAGTGATCCACCCACAAGAAGTGCAAGAAGGACGATCCGATCACCTTCACCGATGAAGAACTTCATGGCATATCACTCCCGCACAATGACCCCCATGTTTTCAATATTTTTTAGAGGGCCTCGATTCGCTGTTGGTACCCTGAAGATTCTTCATAGTCAGAGTGCCTACTATCTTTGTTCCGGGCTTGTATGATGGAGCGGTTTCGGCTTCACTCGATCACATTCCTCAAATCTTCGGGGTGGACCCTTCGTGGATAGTCCTGACGTTCGCTGTATGCGTGGCCTCGACGGGAGTGGTGACGTCGGTCTTGCCTGGAATCAGGCGATCTAACTGACATCTCTTCAGGAGGCGAGAAAGCGCGACGGGCGTTGAACTGATAGCCAGGTCTCTCCTGAGATCTAGGTGTCGAGCTGTCCGGCGCCCAACGAGTTATGGAATCATTCCTCGTATGCAGGTCATGACTGCTGGAATCGGCACGCCGGTGTTCGGTGACATCAAGATGAGCGTGAGCGAGGTTGAGGGCTTGAACATGCCCCTCCGTCTTCCTACGTACGTCGTCATTTCGAGGGGTAGGGACTGCGGTTTGGCGGGCGTGGCCGGCCGTTTGAACACGGGAGAGCGTATCCACCATCGTCGTGAGCCTATCGATCCGTGCGAATAAGGCGTTGACGACGTTGAGAGGGAGACTAAGACCGCTCCCACCTCCGTTATGGAGAACGGGACGGCCCGTTCTGGGATCGTCGCGGTTATCGCTGACCATTGAATCGAAGGCGGAATATCAATTTTTTTGGATGGAGAAGCTTACTTCGTTTCCCATAGACGGCGCCAACTGATGGAGGTCGAAATCCCCCTCAGATGTTGTCATCCGTTGATTCTGCTGCCAGTGGGCCGAACGGTTGAGATTGAGTATGAGGATTGAATGTGTGGATTTCAATGGGTTGCTGGATATTGTTGACCCCGAGCTACCTGCAAGAGAAGTCCCGGGATGGGAAACCACCATAGGACCATCCGAAGATCAAGTAAGTACCGAGAAATATTAAGACAGAATAGCGGCGTGTTGGATTCCGTTCGACCTACCTGAGTCGTTTGGAAGAGGGGTTTATATAGCAGTCGCATGGAGCGAGCCGATGCGAGATTCTTGCCGTCCATTGCGCACCTGTGTCATGTTCGCGTTGATGATGGGATAAGCCCATTAATGGCGAGATACGCCCATTAATGGCAAGATACGCTGGCGTGGGATGCGGGACGTGGAGCGGCGGAGACCTCGTCATGGCGAGATACACGGAGCCGTTATGGGGCCGCTCGGGCTCTGTGCTCCCGGCCAAATAGGGACGCTGAGGAATCTCAGATGCAGGATAGCTTGGAGACGAGCAAGTGAGCTGAGGAGTCTCTGCTCTGTGATAGTTCGGAGACGAGCAAGGAGGCTGTGAAAGTTCGACTGTAGGGGGCGAGCTCTGGGTTGGTCGCTAGGCGTATAGTGAAGGTACTTCGAGGAGCTCTCCAAAAAGTCGGATACAGCCTCGGGGACGAGGTCCCGAGGAATGTCCTCAATGTATCATACATATTCCAGCTCCGTAGCCCCCAAGGAATCTAACGGCTTACGTGGACGATATGCCATCTGCTACGTGTCGTGATCTAGGAAATTTCCACTTCTAAGCCTCATCACTTACCGAATTGCATGTCTTCATCATCGTCACTTGTTGTCCAGGGTATTTTGGTTGATATAAAATCAAGTGAGAATCATTTATGGATTAGCTTGAAAAATGTGTAAACATGTAGCATTTGTAAACACATGGGAATGGGCAAGGAAGAAGCTGACAATTTTGAGATAGAATTTTTTGACACCAGGCTTTGGTTCACACACACACATATCAAAACTTTAGGCTGAGAAGGTGGCTGAATGCAACACACACAAACACACCCACACTCATCATATACAATCACACAACACACACACATATCTAGAAGGCCCACGAATTGCCCCGAAATCATTAATTTATGGCCGCTTCCCTCCTGGTGTTCGAACCACGCACACTCCCCAAGATGGGAAGGGACCATACCAATTGAATTATTGCTCACCGATTGTCGATTTCTAATAAGAACTAACAAGTACCAAGCCGAAAGTCTAAAAACATCATATTGATTTAAAAATTTATTTGTTACTATACGATTTGTAAATAGTGATATCTCATGGTTATGAACTTCGTATCAAAAATATAGTATAAATGATTTAATTTGAACTTAGGAAATTTTTAAAAATCTCAAACTTTTCTTTTTTCTTAGAATTTTCAATATTTTGCATGTAACACAAAATCATGAAAGGTAAAAAAATCCCAATTTTCTTTTGTTTTCTTCAAATCTTCAACATTTTGCACGATTACAGCATATGAATATAGCGAAATTTTAAAAATCTCAAAAAATCCGCTTTGTTCGGTTTTCCGATATTTTGCTTGGTATATCACAAGAAAATCATGAATTTTAAAAAATAAAATATTTTTTGATTTATTCGGTTTTTCATTATTTTCCATGATATAGCACATAAAAATCGTCAAATTTTCAAATATCTCAAAATATTATGTATTCTTCCTTTTTTCAATATATATATTACACGAAAATCACAAAAAATCAAAGTTTTCTACTTTCTTCGGTTTTTAAAATATTTTATATACTATAGCACATGACAATCACGAAATTTTCAAAAACCACAATATTATTTGTTTTCTTTGAATTTACAATATTTTGCACACTACCACACTAAAATTACGTAATTTTCAAAAATCTTAAGCTTTTCTGCTTTCTTCGATTTTACTGTATTTTGCATAACACATGAAAATCGTGAAATTTTTAAAAATCTAAAAGTATTTTAGTTTTCACCAATTTTTTAATATTTTGCACACCAGCATAGCATATGAAATCACGAAACTTTTAAAATCCCAAAATTTTATATGCTATTCGGGTTTTCAATATTTTGCTTGCTAGCAAACAAAAATCGCTATATCTTCAAAAATCATTAACTTTTCTTTTTTCTTCAAATTTTCAATATTTTGTACTTAAGACGAAAATCATGAATTTTTAAAGAATTCAAAAAATTTCAGTTTTCTTTGAATTTTCAATATTTTGCATATCTTGATATTTTATGTTTTATTCAGTTTTTCAATATTTTGTTTGTTATAGCAAAAAAAATCGCGAACTTTTCAAATAACAAAATTTATGTTTTTGTTTATTTTTCAATATTTCGCTTCTTACATAGCACACGAAAATTGCTAGATTTTTAAAAATCTTAAATTTTTTTGTTTTCTTCAGTTTTACAACTTTTTTTCTACATTGTATATATAGCACATGAGAATTGTAATACTTTCAAAAATCTTAAAATTTTCTATTTTTTCAGTTTTAAATTATTTTCCTAGCTATAGTGCATGAAAATTGAAATATTTTCAAATATCTCAAAACAATTTTGTTTTCTTTACTATTTCAATATTTTGCATGATATTATAACACATGAAAACTGCAAAATTATCAAAAATCTTGAGAAAAATTCTGTATTCTTTATTTTTTTCATTCATTATTTTGCATGTTATATACCGCATGAAAATCATGAAGTTTGAAAAATCTCATAATTTTCTCTTTTCCTTTGGTTTTCCAATATTTTACTTGCTCATTTTTTAGAATTTTGGGGTATCAAAAAGACAGTTTTGTGAAGTAAAATAAGAAAAACTCGCCGATTGCTACTAACAACCTAACTGGAAAAAAGAAATTCAGTCCGAGTGAGAAACTTCAGATGATTGAGAACCCCCAGCAACACACGAAAAATAATAAATTTTAAAAACCCTAAAAAATCTAATTTAAATTTCTCATATTTTATATACCACACATGAAAATCAGGGAATTTTATTTTTTCTTTGATTTTTGATTATTTTGTTTTTCATAAACCCTAAAAAATCTAATTTAAATTTCTCATATTTTATACGCCACACGAAAATCACGAAATTTTATGTTTTCTTTGATTTTTCATTATTTTGTTTTTTATAGTATATGAAATCGCAAAATCTTCCAAAATATCAAGAATTTTTTTATTTTCTTCACTTTTTCAATATTTTTTGTTTGCTACACATAAAAATTGTGAAATTTTCAGTTTTATTATGTTTTCCTATATTTTACATGCTATATAGCACAAGAAAATCTCAAAATTTTATGTTTTCTTGTTTTTTTCAATATTATGCATGCGATACAACACACGAAATTATGAAATCGAAAATCAAATAAAATGCAACCAGAATCTTTCACATAACGAGGTTATCTATGTCCTTTGCAATATCAAATGAAAATCGAGAAATTTTTAACTCTTAATTATTATTATTTTGTCAATTTTTCAATATTTTGTGTGCTATAGCACACAAAAATCATGGAATTTATCAATATTTTATCAGTAAAACCTAAGTAGTGAAAGAAAAAGTAGAAAGAGATTTTCAAAAAGGGGGTCACTCAAAATTTTCCACCATATAAGTCTAGTTGTATAGAATAAAAGAGTGACAAATATTAAGTAGAGGCGAATAAAAAAATTCATAACCCAAATACAGTAAGAGAATTAAATAGGATTAAGTAGATGTCAATTTTCCACTAAAGTCCAAATTAGATAAAGAAATATTCCAAGGAATATTATCTCATATAGCTTAATATATATGCTCATCACATTTTATTGCATTTAATACTGTCCATTCTATATCGGTTTGTTAATAAACAAGTGATATTAATCCATGACTGCTATATAAGTACAAGTTTCAGGTTTTTAGTGGAATAAAGTCAGGAACAAAACAAACATGTACATTCTCTACAATTGTATTGATTGCAGGTCAAACTGCCAACGGATGGACAAAACGCCTAAGATACGGGTTTCCGCAACCCATGAAGACGTTACGTGCAACACACGGATGCAAGGGAGAGTCAAGGGGGTAGCACAAGACATGAATGACCTGCACAAAACTCAAGAAGATGTAAAGAGGATATGATGTGAATAAAAGACGGAAAAAATCGCAATTCTTGACTCCAAAAACCCGAGAGCAAGCATGAGTGAACTATCAAGTTGGAAGTGAACCAAAAATCAGTAAATGGGCTCAAAATAACACTGTAAAAATTTGGAAGCCGAACTTCACACTTGAACCGTCTAGGGCGGCCCAGAATAAGTCCTAGGCGGCTATTAAGAGAGGAAATGAGCTCGGGCTTGGACAATGTCTTCATCTTGGGTCCCACAGCCCCCTGAATTGGTGCAAGTTGTCTGATACTTTCCCTATATATTCACTGGAAAGCATTTGAGGTGGGTTTTAGGTGAAGTTTTAGTGATATTTTTCTTCTTCCCCTTTGCAAGCTCTCCATTGGAGAGCTTAGAAGTGGAGGTTGAAGTTATATCCCTAATTAGTTTATAATCCCCCAATTGTTACTAATACTTCAATTCTCTTGTTTTAGTTTATTTGTTCATTTTCTTTGCTTATTCTTTATTTCAATGCTTTTTTATTTTTCTTTTATCGTTTTAATATTATGATTGAGTAGTTTATTTCTCTTTTATATTTAATTTAAAAATTATCTCTTTCATCAGAAACTATTCTTCGATTTTATTCTTATTATTAATGAATTTATTTTGCTCACAATTTAACTCTGTAAATAAATTTAAAATTTAATACTCATGTGCATCACACGTCGAGTATACACTAGTCTTTTTTAATTGCAGAATATCATTGATTTATTGTAAGCGATATAATGATAAGATGCTAGTATCATTTAAGAGAATTTTAGATGGAAGGCCATGAGATGACTTGGACTTGTCACGATTCACTAAATTTGCCTTGGAAATGAAAGAAGAATGCCATGGAGTTCTCCTTAAAAATTAAAATTAGATATTCTAATGTTCATGTCATTATACCAAAACTTTAAAAACATGGTAGAGTAAAGAAATATAATTTCATTGTCTAATGGACTTTGCAAACTGAATATCTGTCGTTCTTCGGGCGAAACCTATATCTGCTATTTAATACATGTCCGTAAAAATTTTGAACTTGGATTGTTGAGATACTGTCTTCAAATCCGTGCTACTGAACCACAAAACAGGAAGTTCCCCTCAGAAAATAATACCTTGCCAAATTAGATTTTTTAATGAAACGCCAAATTAAGTGTCTTGAAGGTTACCAATCAAATTTATCATGAGCTCTCACACATCATTTATTTGTGATGTATATGAGTTCCATCTTTTATATTGATCAGGATTTTAAATGAATAAAATCACATCATATGGTCCATGGAAATAACCAGCACTTGCTTATTGAAAATTCTTTGGCCTTTTGCCTATCAACCATGGCTCTTTATGAACTCCAACAGGCAAATTTTGATGACACGACTACAAGAAGTTTGGTAGCATAATTGATTGAATTTGTTGCAAATGATGAAATGACAATGCAGAGATTTTGTTGACATATAATAGGCACATGGGAAGCAATCATTAAACTAGTTCAATTATTTCTCTTGAAAAATAGCCACAGCCGTTTCTCTCATCTGTGACTTCAGATATAAACAAAACATACATTTAACAACCATTTTAATTTTTATTCACAATCAATCCTGATGGATCTCCTTTTCGGATCTCCTTCAGATGTTGTCTTCCGTCGATCTCCCGGTGGATCTTGGAGGTGATCTCCTGTTACGTGTGGGTCTCAATGGGTTTTGAGGAGACTGGTGACTTTGAGGAGTGTAGCGCCGAGTACCTGCAAGGAAGTCCCGGGGTGGTTTGGTACCACGGAGGACCCTCCGACGGTCAAGTTAGTACGAGATCCAAGCAGAGTAACGGCTAAGCGGAGTATAAAATGGTTTACTTGACCCCTCTGTGATGGGGGTTTATATAGTAGCGGCAGCACGCAGCAGCAGGCGCGAGAATCTCGCCGGCAGTTACACTCCCGACGTCACGCCCGCGTGAAGAGCGAATCGCCCATTAATGGGGATCGTGATGGCGTGGAACGTGGGATGTTGCTGGCGGAGAATCTGCGTATGGCGAGATTTGCGGAGCGGCGGTTACGCCTGTGAAGGACGGAGTTGGTCGGTCGGAGGGCCGAGGAAGACAGCCTCGGCTGAGGAGCTCGGAGATGAGCGAGAGGGCCGAGGAGTCTTGGTCCTGTGGCAGCTCAGGGCGAGCTGAGGGGCCGGATGCCACTTTGCAGGGGGTTCCAAGGAGGGCCAGCTCGCGCTTGCAGGTCGGGTACAGGGGTGGCCTGGTCGGCCCCTTCGGACCCTTTCTTCTGAGTTCTGGGACACGTCATCTGCCACGTATCCTGATCTCGGGGATCGCCAATATCGAGCATCATCAAATCCTGTCATACGATGGCATCCAACGGAATAGAAATTGACAAGTGTATATACTTGTCGAAGTCTAAACCCTAGGAGTTTTAACAAATACATATATAATACTAAGAATATTTCAAGCTTTCCCCTTGTCACCGGGCTGCAATGATACCTAGAAACTAGCATCTTGAGATATTTTTTTTCCATAAATGACCCTTTTTTAATTAATTAAATCCGAAAATAATCCAAGTTGGAAATTAATTTCGAGAATGACTCGGGGGGAGAGAGCGCGGAGTGGCTTGTCCACGTCAGGAAAAAACGCTACCTGAGATAGTGTTTTGCTTTTCTGAAAAAAGCTAATTAAGATAGCGTTTTTGTTGGAATGTCTCGGGGACAGAGAGCAAAGCCTCTGTAGCAAAATACCAGAGGCTAAAACGCTATACGAGATACGTTTTCGTTTTGAAGAAAAGCCAACTTTAGTAGTGTTTTCTGTTGGGACCCATCTTGACCCACCGCTTAAACACTCGGGTTCAGTCTCTCTCTTCACTCGATTTACAGAGACAAAAAACCCTAACTCCTCATATTCGTCGCTCTCCTCTTTCCTCTCTCAGATCTTCAAAAAAAATTCGAAAACCACTGGCTTGGAACCAATTTCTCTCTCGCCAAGTTTTAACCAAGTTTTGTTGAAGGTAAAACCTCAAATTTGATTCTTTTTTTTTGTTCTATATTTGATCTTAAATGGGCTATTGCGTTTTTTTGTTCTACATTTGACTTTTAAAAAATCATGATAGTTTAGGGTATTTTATTGAACTGAAATTTTATGGTAGATTGGTGAGATAAGTGAAAGTTTAAGATATTTTAGTGAAAGACAATGATAGTTTAGGGTATTTCGGTGACATTTTAGGAATTTATTTTACTGGAAAAACAATGAAAATTAAGGGGATTGTAGTATAATTTATGCAGGTTTTAGTAAAAAAACTATTGATATGAATTGTATTGAAAAAGACTTTCACTTGATGTCTGAAGACGTTTTGTTATATTTTAGGATGATGGGTCCGTATGTTCTATGTTGATTGTATTATGGTGGGCGGGTTGTGAACACTGATTCTTATGGGGTTGAGTATGAGGGTCATACCATATGCGAACAAGTTTAGATCCGTCATCAAATATCGATGGATGAATTCCTAGTGGTAGTTTATGAGAAATTAGGAGTGGACAAGACAAGATATCATGTGACAAATTAGACACGATATGATGTTTGCAGGAGAGGAAGATCACACTTCAAGCTCGAGAAAATTGTAGATAATAATTCACTACGATCGATGATCAAGTATGCATCATCCTCAAATACGTCTTGGGGTGCTTTAGAATTCTATATTGAACAACATCAGCTCCATGACGATCAGCCGTCGTCGCAGTTTGTCTTCCCTCCACATAATGAAATGCATCCATTGAATGAAGCCTCGCTTGCAGTCCCGCTAACATGTGAAGCTTCGCAAAGTGAGTTTTATTTCATGTCGTAGTATGAAGTGCATCCATTGAATGAAGCCTCGCTTGGTGAGCATACTACTCGTAACGTGTTTACAAATTTGCTCTTGAATGAGAATCCTACTCAATTATTTGCATCTGTCCAGATGAACAATGAATTGATATTCGAGAATGAGGATGAGGATGTAGGCGACGTAGGGGAGGATGAGGATGAAGAATGGGGATGAAGACGATCCAGCTAGCAGAATATAGGTTAGTTGACCCATCAAAATACGCCAGCCCCTAAGTTTATCTCTACAGATTGGATTGCAAAAGCGACAGTCCACAATTTTGGCGAGCCGAATTTTTCGAAGGAAGTGGTTCGGAGTTGTATAAAGGAAAACAGTTTCAAAGTAAGGCAGATCTTAAACATGCAGTGGCGATGTATTCCGTTAAAATCTATCGCCAATATTCAGTTGCAAAGTCAAATACATTGACGTGGCGGGTTGTGTGCAAGATCGGTGAAGATTGACCATGGGCTCTCCACACGTCTAGACATAATACTGATGAGCCATTCACGATCAAAACACTCAAGGAGCTTCACACTTGTGTTAAACCAATTGTAAACCGGGATCACATGCAGATTGACTCACGTTTTGTGGCAAAAATAATTATTGATATTATGAAAGCGGATTTGACTGCCATGTTTTAAACCATTGTTCAGAGCATAAAAGTTATGTTTGGTTATGTTATAAACTATAAGAAGGCTTGGCGGGCCAAGTGTAGAGCATTGGAAATATTTTTCGGGGACTTCACAACGCCGTATGCTGAACTGCCTAAGTTTATGATAGCATTGCAGGCTGCTAACCCGTAAACTGTTGTTTAGTGGTAAACTGCGATTATGGATTCTGGAAAGGAATTGTTCCAAATGGTATTCTAGGCATTCAGTCCGTCAATCGAGAGTTTCAAATTCTATCGGCCGGTTATTAACATTGATGGAACTCATCTGTATGGAAAATACAAAGGCACACTTTTAATATCAGTGGCTTCAGATGCCAATGGCTAGTTATTTCCCCTTGCATTTTCTATAATCGAATCGGAGAACACAAATAGTTAGGGTTGGTTTATGCACAACATACAAATGCATATAACTCAGAGACATCCGCTATGTGTTATATCAGATCGTCACGCAGGTATTCTTAACACTATGAGGGAGCCGATGATACCACAGATAGTTGATATCACTTTTACTTGGGGTTGGTTTATTGTAGCATTGCTTTTACTTTACATTTTTGTTAGATCTCTTATCGCTTGTCATATTCTAATATCTTATTGTTTTGTACTTTATAGGTTTGTACGATAGTACGAGAATGTAGTGGCCGATTTCGTGGTGGTCGAGGTCGTCATGGTGACCAGGATGAGCCTATTGTTCCAAGAGATTATGATATTACACATCCGGGTCTCAGATACCGACACTCCTCACCTTACAGCTAGGGCATGGATCAGAGGACATGTGGGATAGGGAGGCAGCATCCGACATAGAGTTCCGCAGCCACGATTACTTACCAATGATACCACAGATAGTTGATGTACTTATTGAGTGTGGATTGTATGGAGTCGGACTCATCAGCAATATTCGGTTGGATCGCGCTCTACTCACAACATTAATAGAGCATCGGAGGTCCGAGACACATACATTTCATTTTCTGGTTGGTGAGAAGACACCAACACTATATGACGTCAGTATATTATTGGGACTTCCAGTGGAGGGTCTCGTGGTGACCGGTACGACAGTTCATCCTTGGCCGGTGTTATGAAATCAGCTTTTGGGAATTCAGCTGCCAGCGTGTCAACTCTGGGGTTCATGTCTACGGCTGACGTGGTTACGTGATCAATTTCTAAACACCATCACCAAGGACTCCGATCTGCACCAGATAGAGTGTTACACTCGTGCTTACATTTTGACTTTGTTCGGGGGTCTCCTATTCCCGAATTCATCCGGAGATATGGTGTCGATGTAGTATCTACCATTGATTGCCGGTTTGGCCAGAGACGCGGTATGATCATATAACTGGGGCAGAGCGGTCTTGGCATGTCTATACCGTGAATTGTGTCGTGTGTCGTATGTCACGACGCAGATGACCGGATGTTGAGTGTTCCTACAGATATGGGCATAGGAGAGACTACACGTTGGACGCTCTGAGGTCACACAGCTCTCAGATAGGTGGATTGTCGATGGTCCTGAGGAGATGAGGTCTCCTCTAGGTGTTCAGTGGGCAGGTCGGCTAACATGCGGAAGAACCCTCATGAGTGCCTTGACTTATATAGCGATGAGTTGAACACGCTATGGGACGAGTTTGTGACATGACAGTCTTACATAAATGAGCGTATCGTGTTTCTACCACGGTAGAGTGTTTTTCATCACCCTATTGAGATATGAATACGCGTCGCTTGTCAGACGTATTACAGATTCTCTCTGCCTGGGGTAGGTAGAGATTTATTGATCGTGGGGATCCTAAATCTCAGGCAGCCGCGGATTAAGCTGCTGTTAATTATCTCTCGCTTTTGGAGCGAGAGAACCTCCTATTAATAGATCAAACAGATTATGCGAACTCAATATGCAGTATGCGTATGTGTGTGTCTTGAGGGTTTTTTTAGGCATATAGGGGGTCTCGCAGAGTTTACGGAGATCCCACTACTCAGATAGCGGGTTGGGGGTCAAGGGGGCTAGCAGCCCCTTTACAAGGTACGGGACAGCGTCTCGTTAGAAATTTTTTCTAAGGGGAGAAGGCTTTTAAGTATGGGGCGTGTCTATTTTATTCATTTTTTATTTTGTAGAATATTTACAAGAACGACAGAAGTGAGGGATGTGCGTGTGCCACATGCGCACTTAGCAAAGTGCGCACGTGGTAAGATGCGCACCTGTCGATATGCGCACTTGGAAAGGTGCGACCATGACGAGATACGCACCCGACAAGGTGCGAGAGTTAGGGGCCGAAAGGTCCCAAATAAGACAAAAGGTCCAATAAGGTGCGCACTTAGAGAGGTGCGCACCTATCAGGATGCGAGAGTTAGGGGTCGAAGGGTCCCAAATAGGCCAAAAGATCAGTAAGGTACACATTTAGGGAAATGCGCACATAGCGAGGTGCGCACCTGGGCCGGTGTGCACTTGGCAGGATTTGCTCCTAACAAGGTGCGCATCTGGCCAAATGGGCATCTAGCGAGGTGCGCACCTAGTACGGTGCAGGCAAGTGTCGAAACAAAATGGAGATACGGCCCTAAACATAAAAATTTTGATGTCAGAAGATCAAAAAGGGGGCTCTTTTCCCCTTTCTGCGAAGCCTCTGGATGTGTGCAGGTAGGTTTTCTCTTCTTTCTCCCCTCCTTTGCTAGATCATAAAGAGAAAGATGAAGAGAAAAAATTTGCTCTTTTGTTGGTCTTAACGGGAGATCCGTGTTCCTCTAGATGGATAGGTAGTCAAAATCAATTTTGTTTTTGAAAAAAGGGGGAAATTTGTCTTGGATTTAATTGAAAAGAAAAGAGGAAGGAGACCTTGGGAGAGAGGGAGAGAGCGGCATAAAACTAAATTTATTTTTTTGGAAATCAGAGACCTTTTTTGAGTCATCATGGGGCCCTTTATAAGTTTACATCTTTGTACATAACCCCATGGCTTTTACAAAAATTTTTTTTTTGCCTATTTAATTAAAAAAAAACATTTAACTTCTCTATTTTTTCTTCTTCTTTTTTGGCCGTCCTCTCTTCATGCTTGAGCTTAGGCTTGGCCTTGGGCTCACTTAGCTCAGGCTTGGGTTTGGGCCCACTTTGACTTTTTTGACTTTGATTTTGAACTTAAATTTGATTTCTGATTTTGGCAATTTGGTGTAATTTTTGACCCTAACAAAATGCCTCCATCAATGAATGCACACCGCTTGTATTGGTTGTGTGCATGAAATTGATGGATCTTGTTCTATATAGAGATTGATCTGGTTTGGTTTCCTTTTGATGACATGGAGGGTTGATGCTGTCATTTTTGCGACTTGGACGGTCGATACTGCCATTTTTGTGACTTGGACGGTCAATGCTGACAGTCGATGCTGCCATTTTTGCAACTTGGATGGTCGATACTTGATTTGGCTTGCTCCACTTCTTACGGCGTTAGGTTCGAAAATAACTTGCTCCGCTTCTTACGGTGTCGGGATTGGATTTGACTTGCTCCACTTTCTGCGGTGTCAGGGTTAAAGTTAACTTGCTCCGCTTCTTGCGGTGTCGGGATCTGATTTGATTTGGAGTTTTCTGTCCATTCCGCAGGACATTTTGAGCTTGGAAGCACTGCTGGGTGGGATGCTGATTTGATTTGTTTGATTTACGTCTCGTTTGGCGGGACTTTTGAATTTGAATAGGACTTGAAATTTAGATTTTGTTTTCACATCATCGCTGCACTAGAATAATACCTGGAGCAACTCATCATTTGCCCTGCGAGAACTTGGGATTTGGGTTTTGGGTTGGCATCAGCACCGCTAACACTGAAACATAGTGTCAAGAGCGACTCATTATTTACCGTTGCCCGTTGGGGAGTGATGGCTTAGGAGATATGTTTAGGTCCCTGTCACCTAAAGCTTTTCAATTTCATGAGCCGTAAGGGTCTCATAAAAGCATTTTCTTCCTACGAGTCGAGAGGATCTCGTAGGTGTATTTTCTCCGTAGAAATCGTGGGGATTTCTTAGTGTGTTGCTCTTTTATGAGTCGTAAGGATCTCATGCGGGAATATTCTCCTCAAAAGGTTGAAAAGACTTTGCAAGTGTATTTTCGTCTCTTTTTACGAGTTTACGCCCCTCCGGGTTTTCACGAACTCGCCGCAGTCCTGCTGTTTTTACTCACGGAGCTCTTTTGGGTTTTTATTCGTGCCCATTTTACTTGTGGACATACCCTTTTTTACGACTACCTCGTTGGTGGAGCTTCATCACTGGTGGGACTTTAGATGTAGCCTCGTTGGCGGGACTTAGGAGAGATAGGAGCCGTTTATGCCCGAGGATTGTATACGGTTTTACGGGATGTATGGTCCAGACCGTAGGGCCGGTGCGCTCAATTCGTCTGTGACGTGGAGCATTCAAGCATAGTACTTCTTGAGATATCAGCCATTGATGGGTGGCATGAGCCTTTCTCCCTCGGCATTTATCAGCTGGTAGGATCCTCCGTCAAATATTTTCTCGATGACGTATGGCCCTTTCCGGTTTGGCTCAAACTTTCCCTTGGCATGTCGATTAGGAATGATCGGTCTTTTGAGGACCAACATCAATTCGCTTTTCTTGAAAGCACAGAGACTGGTCATTATGTCATAGGCCCGTGACATTTGGGGTCGGTACAGCTCTAGATTTTGTTGTACTGCGGGTCTCTTTTCTACGAGGGCGTCGAGCTCCTCAAGCCGAAGGAGAGAATTTTTCTCTTCCGTCAGACCATGCTGGACAGCCATCCTTAGGCTTGGAACTTCGACTTCGAGTGGGAGGATTGCCTCCACTCCGAAGAGTAATGAGTATGGAGTGGACTGAGTTGGAGTGCGGTGCATGGTACAATATGCCCACAATATCTTATGGAGTTTGAGATTCCAGTCTCTCTTATTGGCTGAAACATTTTTCCTCGGGAGCATGTATAGAGTTTTATTGAAGGTTTCGGCTAGCCCATTGGCTCTTGGATTATAGATAGAGGAATATCTTTAGTCTATTTTGTTCTGAGTAGCAAAACTTGAGACTTTGAAGCTCTTGAAAGGAGGTCCGTTGTCAGAAATAATTCTTCTTGGTGTACCGAAGCGGTATAGAATATTATGCCGGAAGAATATCATAATATCTTTTGCTTTAACTTCTTTTAGCGGGACAGTTTCAGCCCATTTGGAGAAATAGTCAGATGCGACCAATATAAACCGGTGGCCCTTGGATGACGGAGGATCGATTGGGCCAACTATATCAGCGCCCTAAACTTCGAAGGGCCATGATGTCACGGTAGGATGCAGCAGATTAGGATGCTTGTGAATGAAGTCGCCGTGAATTTGGCAGAGATGACATTTCTTCGCATGCTCTTCGCAATTCCTTATCATGGTAGGCCAGTAATACCCCAGCCGTTTGATTTGAAGCCGCATTTTGGGGCCGGATTGGTGAGCTCCACAGACGCTCGAATGAACTTCTTTCATGACCTTTTGGGCTTCGGCCGAGAACAAACATCTGAGCTAAAGTTGGTCATATGATCTGCGGTATAGCGTATTATTTGCGAACACATATCGAAGAGCTCTCTTCTTTAGCTAAACCCTCGCAAAATTTTCTTCGGGCGGCTTATCATATCGAAGGTACTCTATGAAAGGCTCCCTCCAATCGGGCTTGTCTTGAATGATCAGAGCTTCGTCGGCAGGATTGTTCTCTTGTTCTACACTTTCTTCTTCATGCAAGGAGACTGGAGGCAGAATTTGTCGGCTTCTGACTGTTATCAGAATTTCATCCATATCGGGATCAGCCGGCTCCTTGGCTAAGTGAGCAAGTACGTCGTCTTTTATGTTCAATGCTCTAAGAACTCTCATCAGTTCAATATGGGCGAAACTCTTCATGAGCTCCACTACCCGGATTTTGTATCGAGCTAACTTGGGCTTCTATATCTTGTAGTCGCTGCTCACTTAGTTGACGACAAGCTGGGAATCACCATAGACTAGTAGCCGAAGGACTTCCATTTCTATGGTGAGCACCAGGCCGGCTATGAGCTTCATACTTAGTCTCGTTGTATGTGCGAGGCTCGGTAAGAGCAAAGGAACGTCCAGGGTTCCTCCCGATGGCATGATGAATACCAACCCTATTCCTGCTTGTATCTGCGAGATGCTTGATTTGCTAGAAGACCTTATTGATGAGGCTCAATCGAATTAGAGCTCCTAACATGGCTCGTTATCCTGGAGGTGCAGACTTGTTCGTCGGGTAACTCGCAACTTAGCGGTGACCCTTCTGGTATGGGATGAGCAGCGAGAAAATCGGTGAAGCTTGCCTTTTTACTGCTTTCTGAGGAGTATAGACTATATCGAACTCAAGCAGCATGATAGCCCATCTTGCCATTCTACCAGATAGACTTGCTTTGGTAATTAAGTGTTTGAGTGAGTCGACCTTGGAGATCAGCATAACCCGATGAACAAGCAGATAGTGCCTCAGTTTCTTCACAGTGAATATCAGGGTTAGGCATTGCTTTTCGATCGAGAAATAGTTATGTTCTATCCCGACGACTGAGGTAGTAGAGAGCATTTTCTTTTCCCTTCTCATTATTCTGGGAAAGGAGCGCACCAAGTGACTCATCTAGCGCGGCAGTATAGAGAATCAACGGTTTATTTGGAATGAGAGCAACAGGCACTAAAGGGTGTAGCGGATACTGTTTGATGCTTTCAAATGCTTCTTGACATTCGGTGTCCCAGACAAAAGGAGCCCCTTTCTTCATGAGCTTTGAAAAGGGCCTATATCTCCATGATAAGTTCGAAATAAATCTTCATATGTAAGCAAGCTTACCTTGAAAGGATCTTAGCTGCGTCAGATTCTTTGGAGAGGCTCTCCATAATGGATTTTATCTTTGATGAGTCAACATCGATCCCCCGATGGCGGACTATGAAGCCAAGAATTTTCCCGACGACACGTCAAAAGCGCACTTTAGAGAATTCATCTTTAGATCGTATTCTCTCAGTCTGGTGAAAACGATCCTGAGGTCTTAGATGTGATCGGCCTTGGCTTTAGTCTTGACGACCAAATCATCAACATAACATTCAACGATTTTATGGATTAAGTCGTCTAAAATCTTGGTCATTGCCCTTTGATATGTGGCACCGGTGTTCTTCAGTCCAAACGGTATCACCTTGTAATAGTATATGCCGACCAGGGTTCAAAATGGTGTATGGTTCTCATCCTCAGGCAACATTTTTATCTGATTATACCCAGATGAACCATCCATGAAGATGAACAGCTCGTAATTTGAGATGTCGTCGACCATCATTTTCATGACCGGAAGCGGGAAATCATCTTTAGGGCATGCTTTGTTAAGCTCTCTGAAATCGACAAAAACCCGGATCTGCCCATTTTTCTTCTTTACTGGGACGATACATG
This sequence comes from Agapanthus africanus, assembly GCA_030015575.1. Taxonomy (NCBI): domain Eukaryota; kingdom Viridiplantae; phylum Streptophyta; class Magnoliopsida; order Asparagales; family Amaryllidaceae; genus Agapanthus; species Agapanthus africanus. Next base: position 680,275,240 of record CM057340.1, on the reverse strand, counting down.
CGATCCAGTCCGCATATTTCTCTTCTCTGATGAAACCAGTATCAATGAGTTTCTTGGTTTCCTTGATGATATTTTCTTCCATCTCCCTTCTCATTCTTCGAGGAGCTTGTTTGACTGGATTGGCGTCAGGAGATATAGTCAGCTTATGCACGGCTACATCATGGGAGAGGTCAGGTATTTCTTTGTACGTCCATGTGAAGCAGTCGACGAATTCGTGCAGCAGGGCAATTGTTTGCTCTTTCATTTTCTCTGACAAGAGTGAGCTGATGTAGGTCGGCCTTGGATTATCGGGTGTTCTAAAATCAATCTCGGTTAGCTCGTCGAAAGTTTCTTGTCCACCATCTTCGGGCTCTTGAGGGGCTTCTTCTGGCTCGGCTAGCTTGTCATAATCATTTGATTTTTCGCTGACTTCACCAAAATGAATCATGTAGTATGACTTGACATCGGGTTGAATAAAACTTAAGCCCCGTCTATCTGGGATTCGTCCATCGATGAGTGATCAGAGCTAAGGTGGATGTCATATCCCTTCATAAAATTTCGCTTCGAAGTTCGTTTGATATAGCCGACACCTGCACTTTTTAAAATATTCCCGCATCTCGGACGGATAACGTCTAGGGTTTAGGATGGCTCTTATGCCTCTTACATAGGGAAGGCATGTCACGGACAAATCGTCCAGGTGGACAACATGGTTTGACCCATAAAACAGGATGCCCTTCTGTCCACTCTTTCTTTCGGGGACATAGAAGGTTTTCAGCTGGTCCACAGTGGAGACTGAAAATGCATCGAGTTCTTTGCATATCTACTCCGACACACTTGTGACGGCTAGGGACCCTTCTGTAACTTCGAAGGTTTCTCTTAGCTTCGCTTTTTGCATGAGATCCCAATTTGCACAGCTGTTGCAAGATGGGTCCTCTTCTTCTGATTCTTCAGTATCGCTGCCTAAACAAAGACGAATTTTGCTGCCGGATGGGCCTTCAATATCAGACTCGTCCGTATCACTATCAAAATGAGGGCGAGTTTTGTGGAAGGACGGAGTTCCAGCGTCGGACTCATCAATGTCACTGCCGAAACGCTGACACACTTTAGGGTTTTTACTTTTGAAGGCGACAGTCGGCTCAGATTTGCTTTTGAGTTTCGGGGTTGTTTTGTCTTTGGTCAGTTGTGGCTCGGTGCTCTGGGGGTTCATAAAGTACCGAGAATCTTCATATCGGATTTCATACACACCGAACGGCTGGATGTCTCCGTCAATGCGTCTTTTTCGCCATTTTTTCTATACTGCATGTATTGATGGAGTGTTGACGGAACGATACCGTAATCGTGAAGCCAAGGCCTTCCCAGGAGAATCTTATAGGACGTGTCGGCGTCGATCACGTATATCTTAGTTTCGGTTTGAAGGTTCCCAAATTTGATTGGCAGAGCTATGGACCCCAGAACTTGCTGACAGTTTTGATTGAAGCCTTGGATGACAATCATTTTCCTTGACAGGTGTCGGACGTCCATTAACAAACTCTTCAGAATCCGCAAGTTCATGATGTTCACTGAAGATTCTGGATCAATCAATATGCGATTAATCCGGTCTCCATCGCTATACCCTGTCACGTAAAGCGACCGGTTGTGCTCAGCTGTTCCCAGTAGCAGGTCTTCATCCTTAAATGTGACTACGACTGTATGCAGAATGTACTGGGCCTCTTTCATATTAATTTCCGTGAAACAAGCCTAATACTGCTCAGGGTTTTGTAAAGCATGAATGAAAACATCTCTGAGCTCCTTGTCTTCATGAGCCGGCTCTCCGCCATTTTCTTCATTAGCGACTTGTCTTTCCTTCTCTTTTGGGGAATTGCCTTACTTCGACGGTAGAACCTTGCCGCTTCTGAGCTAAATTTGGTTGGCTTTTGTGGCGAGCTCCTTGTCCTCTTCGAGAAAATGGAGCTCTTCCTTAGAGTCGCTATCAAGATGGACGACACAGTAGGTCACAATATAGACCTCATAATCAGAGTCTTCTTCTAGCTCCTCCAGAATCTCAACTGCTTCTACGAGGAAGAACCCCTTCAATTAAATTAGAGTTCTTTCCTTTTGATCATAGTCTTCGAGAGAATCGATATATTTTTGAATGGTCGATTTTCCCGCAGACTCTTTTTCACGTTGAGCCATACTTTTCTTCTTCTTAAACATTTGGGATTTTGAGCCAGATCGAGCCAAATTGATAGCTAGAACGGCGGGCCCCTTCCGTCCCTCCTATTCTATCCTGGGTTCTTTCTGAAACAGTTTTAACATTTTCTTCGTCTATTTAGATATGTGGATGCTCCACGGAGGCTGCGGCGAGTCAGATTCATTTCTCAGGGTAGCTAATTCAGCTGTCTGCTCCCAGAAGGTTTCAGCTTTCGTCTGTATAAATTTAGCGGCTGCAACTTGATTGTTCACCAACACGCTTTTGGACAGCTCGATCTCTCCCTTCTTGCATTGCTTCTTGACCCAGTAATTGAAAATATAGCAATTCTCGATCGCATGACTCACTACTCTATGGTACGGGCAATGCAAATGATTGTCGGTTACTTTTGTTTCGTGAGGTCTTTTTGACTCCGGCAATTGTAGACCGTTGTTCAGGGCATTTTTGAATATTTTTGGACTTTGTCCCTCCTAAAAGAGTAGATCTTGTTCTTTTTCTCCTCTTAGAAAGGCCCTTCTCCTCCTAGCTCCTCCTTGCACAGGCTTTTGAGACCGATCTATTTTCGATCCGCTCGCCTTTCGCTTGTCTTCATTGTCAGATGCATTGAAAGCATTGGTATTTTTGGAGCTCCCACTTTTACGGTTGTCGTCTTTTCTGCTCTTCTAAGGCTTGTCATTCTGAGAGTTCGGGGTAGACTCTTGCTTCGAGCGTTCTAACATTTAACTTTCTTGGTCGGCTCTTGAGACTTCTTGAGGCCTGCTGTACATAAGAATGGACTATACAATTGCTGAAGTTCGTAATAAGAAGGCTGACGGACCGGTCCTGCTCTAGCGGCGGTTCGCACTTGACAGTAAGATTGAGCCATCAAGCAATAAAGTCTGTATTGCTTTCGTTCTTCCTCGATTTGATCCTCACAAGGTCAGCAATGGAGATCTTGTCCCTGACACTCATTAATCTTTGCCGGAATAGAGACTCCATCTGGACGAAAGTAGTGACAGAACCGTCCGATATACTTGTGTACCAGTCGAAAGCGACACCGGTTAGCCTGTTGAAAAACTGGCAAAGAAGAAGTGCATCATTGCCCCCCGTGTTTTCACACGACGCTTTAAAGTAAGCAACGTGTTGATTCGCATTTCTCATCCTGTCAAATCTTCCGAACTTAGGAATGACGTAGCCGCTGGGGAACTCGATCAGATCGTACTGTGCGGGATATGGCCGCCCACTGCTACCAATGTCTTTATAAGCCTCGGCTTCGGCCACCAATATTTTAATCTTGCTGGTGACCAAATCCAGTATTCGATCATGTGTTAGCGAATTACTGCCATCGGGGGCCAGGCGTCCCCAAAAGTGGAGTGTGGTCGGCTTAAGTGTATCTCGCCCATATTTAGACTTAAAGGGATAGGCATTGGTTGTTTCGGGTCGTTATCACCCGGTTCATGAGTAGAGACTTGAGCTTGATTGAAGGGTGGTCGAGTAACTTGAGCTGTGAGCTGCATCACGACATTCATCAATTTTAGAGTAAATATTGGTCATCTCTCTGTCTTTGCTTTGAAGCTATTTTCGGAGCTCTTAGAGGAGCTCCTGTTCTACGGTTCGGGGACGGAAAGTCAGCTCTTCTTCGCTGTCAGAGCTTGATTCCACATGAACTGAGGGGTCCTTCTGCTTATCGGCCTCATCGAGAGGGTTTTCATTATCTTGCGGAGGAGGCTGATCTTGGGAAGTGGCAACCACATTCAAGCTAGATTGGGCTTGGGATGTGGTGGCCTCATCCTTATTTTTACCGCGAAGGTTATCGCTGGGATGCGTGCCCGCCATGTAGACCGTATGAATAACATATTCGGCCATCTTTTTATTACCGGCAGCTGACTTTGCGGTCTGTTGTCGTGGCCCTTCCCTTCGGAAAAGAGCAACTGACTGAAGACGGTTAGCCTGACCGAGTCCTTGAGTGGCGCTGGTGCACCCTTTCCGACCTTTTCCCGTTGCTTACGCACGGCACAGAGCGCCTGATAAACTCTTGAAGAGTCAGTGTCAAGCTTTCTTTGTTGGGGCTTGGACATGTATCTTTATAGTATAGTTCAGATCGTTGTCTTATTAATTTTGGCGGTCATAGCATTTTTCTAAACTCACTTCAGGGGTTCGAAGGAATTGTTGATTTTCACGCCCTGCTTCCAAAAATACGGAATACGAGGGGTAGACAAGGCCAGCCATGCTCCTACGGTCAAGGAAAAGTCCTGCCGTAGTCACACTTCGGCTTCTAGTTTATCATGGTAAACAGTAAACGATGCGCAGGTAATGAGAAATGCAGTAACTGAAAGATACAATAATGTAAACTGACCTGAAGTGGAACAAACGGATGTAACTAGGAACGGCAAGTCAGGAAGTCTGTGATGCACTGGTCCAGGCTAAATCGTCTTCTCACACTGAGCATGCATACTCAGGTCGTCAGAGCGACACAATAGCAATATAATATATATAAAATTAAGTGACAGTTCTAACAGTGATAGTAGGTATGTGAAGCAGTAAATAAATGACATCATGAATATACATGTGCAGTAATCAACGCAGCGGAATAGTAAAGCAGTATAACGATATGTCACGTATGTCAACACAGTATAAAACTAATATAAATGCCAGTATCCCTATCAGTCTCTAAGTCTCACTGTACAGGTCGCTAAGCCTATCGTCAGTCCAAGTGTGAGAGTCAACCACTCATGAGTGTCCTCCACCCAAGGGTAGAACCCAAGGGCAAGGGACCACGGGCCCAACATGTAACAAGAATATCACGGTGTATATATCACGTACCCTGTAAATCTCCATATAACTCCCTAAATATATAAGCCGGCATGGGACTCCCGAGATTCTGTTGAACTCACACTTAAACTATCCCACATCCCGTGGTCTACATCAAACGCTAACCATCACCCTAAATACTAATCGATCCGTGACAAGTCTGCGCGAGAACTGGAGGCAGGACCTCCATCAAGCACGTCCCGACTAATACCTAAGATAAATGGCAGTGTCGGATGCCTTATCTGTGACACCCGTGCAAGCGCTTCCATAAGTGTCCCATACCACTTATAGTCACACGTACACGCATCCCACAGACGTCGACAATGCAATAGAACAATAGGGACACTGATTGTGTACAAGTACGTATCACTTTCACTTATTCACGGATACACGAACACTGACGTACTTGCCACAATCACCACTAAAATCTAACACTGGGTAAATGCACGACATCACTGGATAATCACTACAATGATATGGGTATGATAAGATGCATGGACAGTATAAGAAGCACAACTAAGGTGTCATAAAAACAATCGTCTATCACTTGCATGATTTTTCATGAAACATATGTATATAATTTAGCGAAACGATACACAGGTAGTAATTAGTATGTTCAGTTAGCGATCCATAGAATTTTGTTTCAAGCCAATCGGGTTCCAGGATCAATAGTTATAACCATTTCATTTTAAGCGCTCGCGGCTGGAAATCCGGTTTCAGAATCAGATGTCCGTTTCGCAACGCATTTTAACCCCAGTTGGGATCAGATTTTAGCGACGCTACAGTTGGATGAATTCTAGGGTTTTCAGTAAGGTTTTCAACGCAACAAACGGATCTTCAATCTCGTCTTCACGTCAAGAGTTATACACTGTTTAATATTAACATGTCAATTCTGATTCTGCTGGGACTGTTATGTGTCCCGATCTACTAAATTACAGATTAAATATCAAACGGTAACGAAAAAGAATGAAACCAGTTGTGTTGTCTAGCTAACAGGTTTATCTACAATAAACAGTGGAGTTCTGCAACCTAAGAGTTAAGTAAATCCTGTGGTACCCATTACGGAACAGCAACCAATAACTGGAGTCGCTCTGGACTGCAGTCCAGAGTCGCACTCCGATCCAATTTTCATCATGGTTTAAGTACAGGAATGTCTGGAAACTAGTACAGGGTTAAAGTTTGTCGAGTCGGCTTCGATTTGAGCCCTCGAACTCACCATTCTCGTATGTATATGATTTATGGTGAATTTAACGATGTTTAGGTACAATAGAATTTCAGTTTTACGGTTAAACTTGGGGGGTAGTCGTTTTAACTTTTAACAGTCGTATTTTATAATGAAATTTGCACACGTTAACCATCTCTACAAGGGCCAATGCAATATATCCTGTTCTGTCAAATTTGATAAAGATTTCCTAAGAGAACAAGTATCGAACAGTTGTGTTGCAATATTTTAACATAAGGTAAACATGGGATATATATACGATGTTGATTTGTAACATGTACAGAATAGCATGAAAGCAAGTAAGAACTTGCCTGGAGCAGTCCCGGAGATGCACGGTGATTACAATGTCAAGAACGCGCGACGAACGGCGTGGATTGGCTCGCACGACTTTGGCTCGAGTTTCAATTTCGTCGTCGGATTTGTCCGGGGCGACTCGTGAATGTTGGAAGCGGGGAGGTGCTTTGTGGGTCTCCTGGGTGTGCTGGAATCGTTGACGCTGTCGAGGCCGGGGTGAGGGATTTGCAGATGGGGAGAGATATTGAGGGAGAGAAAGAATTAGAGAGAGAGGGAGACAGAGTGAGGGAGATGCAGGGTGAGAGGGAGTTAGAGAGCTGAGAGGGTTACAGAGAGATAGAGAGAGCCAAAGCTAGAGTGTGATAGAGAGAAAGACAGAGAAAAGAGAGTGTTAGAGAGAGACAGAGAGGGAGAGAGAGGGTGAGAGAGAGACAGTCTGAGAGTTAGAGAGAGAGACAGTCTGAGAGTTAGAGAGAGAGACAGTCTGAGAGTTAGAGAGAGAGGGTGAGAGAGAGAAGAGGAAGACAGTGAGTGAGAGAGAGGGCTAGAGAGACACAGAGAGGGGAAGGGCACAGAGAGGGAGAACCAGGGGGAGAGAGAGATATCATGGGAGAGAGAGAAACAGAGTGAGAGAGATGAGGCAGAGAGAGATGAGGCAGAGAGAGAGAAAACTGGGTAGTGGTGACAGGGATGATGCTGTTGATGAGGGGGTGCAGGGTAGTCGACGGGGTGGAGTCGGGTTGCCGTCGTCGGGGTGCAAGGGGGTGATCGGCTCGGGTGCAATGGGTCGACGAAGGTGGAGTCGTAGAGGAGTCGTGTTGGTGGGGGAAGGTGGAGGAGGCGCGAGTGATGATGAATGAGGGGTCGACGGGTAAGTTTGCCGTCGTCGGAGGGAGTCGAGTCAGTGGGTCATCGATGGTTTGAAAGAGGAGGAGGTTGCAAAGAGGAGAGTGTGATTGAGAGTACTGCGCGGAGAGAGAGAGAGAAATTGAGGGCGACGGGTTAGAGAGGGGAGCGCGTGTCGTGGGGTAACGGCAGCGTGAGGGGCGTGAGCGTGGGCGCGAAACGCGGCAGAGGCAAGGATCGCGCGCGTGAACAGTGGAGGTTACCGTTGGAAGGAAGAAGATGTGGGTGCGGGTCGGGTTTGAAGCGCGAGCGGGTGCTGGGGAGGAGAGTGGGCTGGCCCAAGAAACAAAGAAAAATGAGATAAAGGAGTGAGGGGTTTAGAACGGGCCGGGCTAGGAATTAACAGAAAAAAAATCAGTAGAAAATATAAAATGAAGTGGGCCGGGGACTGCTGGGCTGAAGGGAAAAATAAAGAATTGTGGGGGAAAAAGATGGCCGGGCCGAGGTTTGTGGGAATTTAAAGAGAAAAATTTAGATGATGATAAAGGGAGTGGGCTTAAGCTGTGGGCTAAAGAAATTTAAAAGAAAACAAAATAAATAAAATGAGGGGGGCCGGGCTTGGGTTATGATTTGGGTTTTATATTTAAAACTTTGCTATTTAACTTGGCTAAGGAAATAATCAAAAAACGAAATGGAGTTCTAGACCGGAATCGATCTTTATGTAAATGGGAAAAGAACATAAGGGATTGGAATTAGGGTTTATTGGAGTTTCGAAAAATAAATAAATAATTATAAATAAATTTTATAGGGAAAAGAAATACGGATGTAGGCATATAAAAAGGGGCCGGGTGTTACAGTTGGGGCTTGGACATGTATCTTTATAGTATAGTTCAGATCGTTGTCTTATTAATTTTGGCGGTCATAGCATTTTTCTAAACTCACTTCAGGGGTTCGAAGGAATTGTTGATTTTCATGGCCGACTCAGTTGTCGTCGCGGGGTAACCCTATTCTTAGAACCTCATAAAATTCAACTTGGCGGGAGCCCTGGCCCTCTTGTTGGCTCTATATCTGAGCCGCTTTTGTCTCAATTTTTCTTTCTTGAGAGCTTGGCGGGCATTGGCTTTCTTGGAAGCCACCTTAGACCGATTGACAAAGATTCCACAGAAGAGAAGACGCATGATCGTTCAATTGTCAAGGGCACCGTTTGAGCTCGCCTGAGATGCTTTGTGGCTTCATTGGTGTTGACGGCCTTGCCCCCAGTCGGAACAATGGAGAGCCATTCAAATATAGATTTGCGCTTGGGATGGGGTGCCTTTGCGACCATGACGTTCGGCCTCCTGCCCCTTGACGTTGCTTTGGCCACCAGGTTTGCCGGGATCTCCACTATATGAGCACTTCAGGCAGGGTAAATGATGATAGAACCCAATTGACGGGGCGGTTCCTCCCATTGCCGACTGAGAGTTGCGGGGAGAATCACGTGAGCATTAGTTTTAACAACGTACGGGATCGGAGTTGCCTCAGAGATCGAACTGGTTCTTGGAGACATTCTTGCCGAGTTTGAAAATCGTGATCGGAAAGCTGTTATCCTCCATAAAGAAGCATGATTTCAGTACAGGCAATTAATATATATTTTGATTGAGTTCGCATGAACGCTGGACCCAGAATATAGGAGGAGAGAAAAGTCCCAACGGGCGTGCCAGAATCTGTAGAGTGTTTTTCATCACCCTATTGAGATAGGAATACACGTCACTTGTCAGGTGTATTACAGATTCCCCTGCTTGGGGTAGGCAGGGGTTTATTTATCGTGGGGATCCCAAATCTCCGGCAGCCGCGGACTAAACTGCCGTTAGTTACCCCTCGCTTTTGGAGTGAAAGAACCTCAGATTAATAGGTCAAACAGATCATGCGAACTCAATGTGCAGTATGCGTATGCATGTATCTTAAGAATGTTTTGGACATATTAGGGGCCTCACAGAGTTTACGGGGGTCCCACTATCCGAATAGCAGGTTGGGGGTCAAGGGGGCTCGCAACCCGCTTGTAGGGTGCAGAGCAGCGTCCCGTTAGAAATTTTTTCTAAGGGGAGAAAGTTTTTGAGTGTGGGGCGTGTCTATTTTATTCATTTTTTATTTTATAGAATATTTACAAGAAAGACAAAAATGAGGGACGCGCGTGTGCCACGTGCGCACTAAGCAAAGTGAGCACGTGGTAAGATGTGCACGTGATGAGATGCGCACCTGACGAGATGTGCACATGATGAGGTGCGCACCTATCAAGATGCGTACCTAGCAATGTGTGCACCTGGCAGGGTGCACACTTGGAAAGGTGCGACCCTGACGAGGTGCGCACCTGGCAAGGTGCAAGAGTTAGGGGCCGAAGGCTCCTTAATGGGCCAAAAGGTTCGGTGAGGTGTGCACTTAGGGAGGTGCGCACCTAGCGAGATGTGAGAGTTAGGGGCCGAAGGGTCCCAAATGGGTCAAAGGATCCAGTAAGATGCGCATTTAGGGAAGTGCCCACATAGCAAGGTGCGCACCTAGGCCGGAGCACACTTGGTAGGATGTGCACCCAACAGGGTGCGCATCTGGCTAAATGGGCATCTAGCACAGTGCAGGCAAGGATCAAAATCTAATAGAGCTATAGCCCCAAACACAAAAATTTTGATGTCAAAAGATCAAAAAGGGGGCTCTTTTTCGCTTCTACGAGGTCTCGGGATGTGCGCTGATGGGTTTTGACGTGGATTTTATCTTCTTCCCCCCTCCTCTATTAGATCGTGAAGAGAGATATGGATAGAACAAATTTGCTCCTTTGTTGATCTTAACGGGAGATCCATGTTCCTCTCGATGGATTGATGGTCAAAATCAATTTTGTTTTTGAAAAAAAAGAGGGAATTTGTCTTAAATTTAATTGAAAAGAAAGGAGGAAGAATGAGACCTTGAGAGAAAGAGAGAGAGAGAGAGCGGCACAAAACCCTGGATTTATTTTTTGGGGAATGAGATAGCTTTTTTTTTGAGTAACCATGGGGTTTTTTTATAAGCCTACATTTTTACACATAACCCCATGGCTTTTACAAAAATTGGCTTTTGCCTATTTAATTAAAAAAAATTACATTTAACTTCTCTTCTTTTCTTCTTCTCTTTTGGTCGGCCCCTCTTCATGCTTGGGCTTAGGCTTGGGCCTACTTGACTCAGGCTTGGCCTTGGGCCCATTTTGACCTTTTGACTTTGAAGTTGAATTTGATTTCTGATTTCGGTAATTGGGTGTAATTTTTGACCCCAACAACCACCTCTGTGCACGTCCCATCCCCACCACTTGCTATGGTTGACCATAGAGACACTCATCCACTTTATGGTGGTCGAGTACTACTATCCAGATAGAGTATTGCGCCAATTCGGTTTATACCAGGGCATCCCACCTCATCGAGTTTTTGACACTAGGTTGCACATGATAGATGCGCGGTGCAAGTCCAAGGAGGACCAGAGACACAAGCATATGCCATACGTACATAAGTGGGACTTCGAAAGGTTTGCACTCATCATTGGAGGAGATATCTCTGTGTATGATCCTACACGCCGTGTTGAGTACGTGAGTCGGTATCTTCCGAGGACTCAATTGTACGTTGTCATGCCCGAGCAGCAGAATGTTATTGGAGGAGATATCCCTTTGTTTCAGTGAACAGCTCTATCGAAAATTAAGATGGTATGTTATTTTATTTGTTTGTTCTATGTTGTATTATCATCCTGTATAATTTATAAAATGTTTATACTAAAATGTACATTGTTTTTTTTTCAGGTAGGACATATATGGAGGCTTGTACGTATGGCAATGAAGACTATACGGCATGATGCAATGGATGTGTTGAAACAATTCGTCCATGCTACGATTGGACATTACCGAGATGTGATGCATGAGGCGTGAGGGTTGATGGTAGCAGGTCTCGTCCTTGACCAGTGGAGGCGCATATATTTATCAAATGATCAGGACGGTCCCAGTGTCCCCCACCGAAGACGCGAGTATACGTATACAATAGAGGCGGAGGAGGATGAGGTGAAGGAGGAGGCAGAGCATAGTCATGATATCGACCCTGTGTCGTAGTTGACTCAGGATGACGTAACAGGATCATCACAGCAACCCCCACGGAAGAAGAAGAAGACGAAAGCGAAGAGGAGATACTACAATTTTATTTGAAGTTGTATGATGTATTATTTATGAATTTTGTAGTATCCACAATATATTTTCTTAGTCGCTAGTTTGTGTGGTTGTGTGCTTATACTGTATGTAATATATTTTTTGTTGTGTGGGTCCACCCGTCAAAGTGATATTTTTTTAGAGCCGAGTGTGGTTTGTATTACTCCAGAGTGGAGGTTATTATGTATTTATGAAAATAGATCAATATTTACAAAGGAAATATTGTTCGTTGTATTTTAGAATTTATTAGTTATTAAAATGCATCATAAACTGGTCATGTCTAACAGTTGCTTAAAGGAAAAACAAAACTTTGAATCTAAATTATCTGGTCTAGAAAAAAACCGCGGCTCATTACTAAATGAAGGTATTGGCTCACTGGAAATTGCAGTGAGCTCATGCCTGAGATAAAACGCTACTAGAGGGAGCGTTTCTTCAAAACGAAAACGCTATCTCGTGTAGCGTTTTTTCTTCGGGACTTTCCAACTATTTTGACAGAGAGCAAGACAGAGAGAGGCTTTGCTCTCTGTCAATGAATTTGGAAAGTCTGGAGGCTAAAACGCTACACAAGATAGTGTTTTCGTCAAAACGTTTTGGGAGTTTAACTCTAAATAAAATGTTTTGGAGTTTAACTCTTTCAAAAAAAATTTTTTTTTTGGAGCCCCCCTCACGTGAGGGGAAGACTCCCACCAAGTGGGAGCCCCTGCTCCCTCTCACGTGAGGGAGAGGGAGCTCCCACTAACCTCACGTGAGTCCTCCCCATTTTTTTTATTTTTTATTTTTTCTTTAAAAAAAGAGAAAAATAAAATATAAAATAAATAAAACATAAATAATAAATAAAATAAATTTAAAAAAATGTTTCTTTAAATATTTTTAAAAAAAAAAAATCTTTTTTTCACAAATGGAACAAAAAAATGAACGCGTCCCTATTGTTATAAAAAATAAAAAAACAAACACACCAATACATCGTATTGTGTTCGCATGACCAGTTTTACTCGTCAATCAAAGGTTCTCTCGCTCCAAAAGCGAGGGGTAATTAACGGCAGTTTAGTCCGCGGCTGCCGGAGATTCGGATCCCCACAATCAATAAACCCCGGTCTACCCTAGGCAGGAGGAATCTGTATAGCCTGACAAGCGACGTGAATTCCCATCTCAATGGGGTGATGAAAAACACCCTTTAGATTCTGGCACGCCCGATGGGACCTATCTTTCCTCCCATATTTCGGGTTAAATGTTCATGTGAAATCAATTAACATATATATCGATTGCCTATACTGAAATCACGATTCTTTGTGCAGGTTAAAATTTTCTAATTGCAATCATCGGACGCAACAAAATATCTCCAAGGACAAACTCAGCTCTCAACACAGCTCCCATCTCCTACACGATAAAGATGGACGTCAGGACGGTCCTTCCGGCCAGTCTCGGGCGACAGTGGGAGGAGCCGCTGCTACCGTTTAGCTCTATTCTGTTCGTGCCTGCTAACGCCATCTCTGCTCCTCAAGCCCCGGTGATGGATAAACCGGCCTCAAAAGGGAAAATTCCAAATGTCATGGTCGTGAAGGCACCTCAGCCCAAGCACAAATCTGTTTCCGAACGACTCTCCGTTGCTCCAGCTGGGGGCAAGGCCATCAACACCAACAAAGCAATAAGGCATCTCGGGCAAGCTCCAGCGGTGCCCCTGAGAACTGCTCAATCAGGTATTTTCTCTACGCTTCCCGTCAATTGACTCACGATGGCTTCCTGAATAACGGATGCCCGCCAAGCCCTCAAAATCGAGAAGCTAAGACAGAAAAGGCTCAGATACAGAGCCAACAAAAGGGCTAGGGCTCCTACTAGGCTGAACTTCATGAGTTTCCAAGAACAGGGTTACCCCGCAACAACAGCTGAACCGGCTGTGAAGCTCGCTTACTCTTTTGAACCGCTGAAATTGGTTCAGAAGAATGCCATGACCGCGAGAGTCAAGAAAACAGCGATCCGGACAGCGCCACCTAAGGACCCAGTCAGACCAACCATTTTCAGTCGCATGTCCTTTCCAGAAGAGGAAGGGCCACGACGATGGTCCAAAAAATCAGCCGCCAAAGATAAAGAGATGGCTGGATATATGGTCCACACTGTCTACATGATGGTCACGTGCAGCAAGAGCATGGACGGGGCCACCACATCTCAAATTCAATCTGGTGTGAATGTTGCTGCCACTTCCCAAGACCAGCCTCCTCTGGAAGGCGATGAAAACCATTCCAGTGAGGCTAATCAGCAGAGAGATCCCTCGGTTCATAAGGAGTCGGGCTCGGAAAGCGAAGAGGAACCAATCTTCCATCCCAAGACCGCAGAGCAGCCACTTCTCCAAGAGCTCCAGAAGCAACTCAGAAACAAAGACAAGGAGATGGCCAAGCTCTACTCAAAGATTGACGACTTGACAAGCGTCATCTTACAGCTCACGGTCCAAGTTGCCTCTCAGCCACCTAATCAAGCGCAGGCTCTGCTCATGAACCGGGAAACAGTATCCCGAGGCAGCCGACACCTATTCCCTCAAATCCAAAGGTGGGCGAGCCTCATGAAAGCCGGCCACATCTCATCTCGTAAAATGTCTTGACTACCGATGACAGCAACCCGCTAACGCAAGATCAAATCATGAATTTGGTCGCTAACAAAGTCAAAACATTGGTAGCCGAAACCGAAGCGCAAAAAGATATCAGCAGTAGTGGGAGACCATATCCTGCTCGGTATGATCTGGTAGAGTTTCCTGGCGGCTATGTCATCCCCAAATTCGGAAGATTTGATGGGACGGGAAATACGAATCAACACATCGCCCACTTTAAAGCCTCATGCGGGAATACTGGGGGCAATGATGCGCTTCTCTTTCGCCAGTTCTTTAATAGCTTAACCGATGTCGCTTTCGATTGGTACGCGAGCTTACCGGATGGCTCCGTTACTACTTTCGTCCAATTGGAATCTCTGTTTCGACAAAGGTTCATGAGTGTCAGCTGTAGGATGTTTTTTTGTCACCCCATTGAGATGGGAATACGCACGCGCTTGCCAGGCATACTACAGATTCCCCCTGTCTAAGATAGGCGGGGGTTTATTGACTATAGGGTGTGGGAAAAAGTAGGGTGACGAGCATCTTAAAGACGCTAGGGAGCTGGGCCTGGCACGTGGGCGCTGGGCGCTTGGGTGCCCGGCACGTAGGCGCTGGGCGCTTGGGTGCCCAGCACGTGGGCGCTGGGCACTTGGGTGGGCACTAGCGCCTCACGTGCCCGGCGCTGGGCGCTAGCGCTTCACGTGCCCGGCGCTTGGGCGCTAGCGACTCACTTGCCCGGCACGTGGGCGAGGGGCGCTTGGGTGCTTGGGCGCTAGCGCCTCACGTGCTCGGCATGTGGGCGCTGGGCGCTTGGGCGCCGACAGAAAGAAAAGGGCTTTTAGCCCCGGAAATAGGAGTTAAACTCCGAAAGAGAATCTTTTATTTATAGAGTTAAACTCCAACAGATCTTGAATGGAGTTAAACTCCTAGAAATCTTTGGAAATGATCAAAGGGGACCTTTCCCCCCCTCCCTTTGGCCCTGGATCTTCTTTTAGGCCTTGGATCTTCCTAAGGTGGGATTTTTGGAGATGAGTCTCCTTCTTCTTCTTCTCGATTGGCCAGATCTTAGAGAAAAGGAGGGTGAGATTTAAAAATCTCCCTTTTTTGAGATCTCATGGAAGATCTGAGTTCCTCTCTAAGTGTTTGATGGTGAAAAACTGTTTTTTTTTAAAAGGAAAAGTTAAACTCTTGATTTAATTGAAAAGGGGAGAAGGTTTTAGAACCTTGAGGAAAGGGAAGGAAGCACAGAAACCCTAAATTTTAAAGGGGATGAATTATTGTCCTTCATTTCATCATCATGTTGCCTTTTATAGGCTTATAAATTTACGCATAGCCCCTTGGGTTTTACAAAATGGTATTTTGCCCATCTCATGTTCACGTGCTTACTTCTTTTTGCACATGAGTCATAAGCTTTACAAAAATTGGCTTTATGCCCATTTATCTTACATTTATTCATAAAAATTACAACAAAATTATTTATTACATAATTTTCATATTGGCATCGGGGAGACTGGCCGCGGGGCTCGACTTGGGCATGGGCCCACTTGACCTAGGCTTGGACCCGCTTACTTGGGGTTGATTTTGACTTTGACTTGGTCAACCGAGATGTAATTTTTTACCCCAACATCAGCGGTAAAATCACCATTGCCGACCTCGTAAGAACCAAGCCAAAGAATAACGAAAGCAGCACAGATTTTATAATCGAATGGCGCAATCTCTTCGTTAAATGTGAACCGCTGATAGAGCAGGACCAATCTGTCAGCCTCCTCATCGGAAATCTCAACAATTGGATGGCCCCGTTTCTATGCACCGCGGGTCTTAAAATATTCCAAGTGCTGTCCAGGAAAGTTCAGATGTTGGAGCGCTCAAAGCAGGAGTCCTTCTCTGATTCCCAAAATAACAATAGGTCCTGAAGAAACTGAAAGGACGATAATCGCAAAAGCAGAAATTCCGACGATACTGAATCTTTTAACATTTCGGCTAACCGAAATAAGCGAAGATGAGTGGGCCTAATGCCAACCAGTCTCGGAAGTCAGTGTTCGGAAAGGGAAGAGAATCTCCGCTAAAAGAGAAGCTGGATAAGGTCTATTCCTTCAAAAGGGACAAAGTCCGTAAAATATTCAAGGAAGCCCTAAGAAACGGTCTACAATTGCCAGAATCAAAAAGACCTCAAGAAGCGAATATGACCGACGACCCCAAATATTGCCCCTATCACAGAGTGATAGGTCATGCCATTGAGGACTGCTTCGTCTTCAAAGATCGGGTCGAAAAGCAATACAAGGCAGGAGAGATGGAACTGTTTAAAGGCGTGTTACCAAACAATCAAGCTGTGACCTCCAATTTCATACAAACAGAGACCGAAGCCCTTCGGGAACCTGCTTCTCTCAGTCATCTGCCCTTCTCCGAAAAGAGCGGACCAAGGCAACAAGCCAAAAGCCTAATGAGCAACATTTCCAATGAAGCAGTAGACGGGTGCATAACTCACACGGTCTACATGGTGGAGCCCAGAAGAACAAGTCCTCCGACGCCTCCTACCCATGACAACGACGTGATTGTTTCTACCTAACACTGGCTCGGTCTAAATGATGAAGAGCACGCTCAGGCCATTAAACCAAAAGAGCTCGTGGTTCCTGCGGAATCGAGCTCAGTAAGAATGACCTGGTTATCATGCCAGGAACTATAGAGCAAGCGTTATTCCAATGGCTTCAAAAGCAGCTTCAGGACAGGGACGAGAAGTTGGCCAAGATATATTCCAAAGTCGACAAGCTGGCAAACGTCGTGGCAGATCTCACGACCCAAGTCGCCCGATTGCAATTACAGCAAAATCAAAATTTGGTTCATGAACCAGAGATTGATATCCTAAAACAGCCAACCGGCACTCCCTCCAGCCTAAGAGCGGAACACTTTTGTGAAAAACCGCCGCGATCAGCTTCCAATCCCTCCGATACGTATAGTGAATGAGGTAAACGGGCAGTAGGCGAACCAAAAATGGATCGGCCTCGAGGACCAGCATTAGGAAAGGCACTGGCTCTAATGGAGAGAAAAAAGAAAGTATACTCCTTCAGGAGGGACGAAATCCACAAAATATTCAAGGACGCTTTGGACAATGGTCTGCCACTGCCTATTCCAAAGAGGTCACATGAAATGAACATGACTAACGATCCCATGTACTGCCCATATCATAGGATGGCGAGTTATACCATAAAAAACTGCTATATTTTCAAAGATTGGGTAGAGAACCAATACAAGTGTCACGCCCCGCTTCCCAATGTACGGGTAAGGAGGCGCGACTGGGCCCGCTACGTATTTACTCAGAAATAAACACGCTAAGCATAATAAGCAATATAATGTAAATATACACAAGAAGACATGAAATATAAATGAACATCAACTTTTATTATTAAACATTTCGTTACAATACAACTGAAAAGTAAATACAATGATGAAAGTAATGCCTAAACAATGTCATGAACATAAAAGTAAAGTATATACAAGGGTCTACAGCTCGAGGTCCTCGCTGAACTGATCTAAGTCCTCTGAACTGGGCTCGATCTCTAATGGGTCGGATCCATCTGACAACATTCCAAAGAAAGAAGAAAGAAGAAATGTCGCCAGCGAACAATCGCTCGGTAAGTCCTAAAGAAAAGGTAAAAATAAAATAGACAGATAAGAGAGTATAACTGGTAATATTTGATTATAATGTTAACGCAGTTGTTTGTAACTTGGTACAAAATATGCCAGTGTATACGAGAGGAGTCCAACTATTCCGTGGACTAAGGTATACGAAGCACAAGAAACCGTTAAGCCATGGTACAACAGCAATGGATATTCAGATTAGGTGTATTAAAGTGGTCGTCTCGTGCCACTTCTAACACATTCCGTACCAGTCTACCCCTTTAAAACCCTGTAATGTATTTTGTATTGTTTGTATTGATTGGTTGTATTAGACTTACCGAAACCATGATATCATGTAACAGAATGGATATAAATGGATAGTCGTATAATCAGAGTATATCCATAGTTCGGTTCGGTCGAGTCAAGTTGATATAGATTGTATCTGGTATAAATGGATTCATGTTGTATTGAAGTTATCTTGAATCATATTCAAGGATAGATTGATTTCATATTAGACTGAGACTCAGACTGGGTCAGACCTTTTAGACAGAATTGAAGTCCTGAATTAGTTTTGGTGTTATCGGTAACTGCTGCACATGGACGGCAGGATTTGTGTCTTTTTCCAAGTCAATTACCGTATTGATAACACCGTTTTTAGTTTGTCTACCTTAGATAGGCAAGCACCCAAATTCTCCGGTTCCCTGAGGCTCAAGAGAACTGGTCCGCTTAAACCTATATTTACTAGGGTTCTTATTGAAAATTAATATAACTTGAGGGGGTTTTATGAAAAATAATTTTGATATATTTTCAAAATAAAGCTCAAGTATTTATTTATCGTTTTTAAGGTTTTCATAATTGTAATTTTTATAAAATGACATATTCTAGTGGATATAAACCTAACTTGAATAGTATATGGTATTATAGTGTAATATTGGAATTGTATTGATTTCATGAAATTTGCAATTCCTTTGATTTAGAAAATATGGAATATATATATTGTATATTTAAATTATATATTTTGATTATATATATATATATATATATATATAAAAATAGAACTTATTTATTAAATAGAAACCACATTTTCTTAAAAATTGCATTAAAAATTCCATCGAGATCGGATGCTCCGTGAGGAGGTCTGCGTCTCGCTCTACTAGGCCCGATGATGTGCAATAACCCGCACCATCCCGATCGGGGTTCCCCAAAATGGGTTATAGAGGTGCATTTGTAAGGAATTAAATAATACACTTTCAAAGAAAACAGTTTTTGAATGTTTATGGTATTTAAACGTAAACACGTATTTATCCCACAAACTAATATTCCAAAACCCATCGTGCTATGTCAAGAATGAGTGTTGTGATGAGATAGGTCATTACCTCGTGAGTTTTCTAAAAGTAATATGAGCAAAAAGATAAGGTAATGCCGTATGCAAACTTAAGGGTATTTTACTGTAAAAGTGAAATAGAATTTGTTTAACATAATATTTTGAATTGAAACTTTGTCCAATTGTTGTTTAATGGTTACTAAACAAAATATAATTAAAAGATTAATTTGTTGTTTAATAAAAATTGAGTTTTTAAAGAAATGAGAATCGGAAGTCGGATTAACTCCGCTTCCGACGAGTTTTGAAAATAGGATTCTTTTTAATAGAGAGAGGAGAGGAAAGAGGGAACTTATAGATTGAAAGAAGAGGGAAGAGGTAGAAGGAACTTCTGAAAGCGTCGTGGAGTCGTTTCGTCGCCGGATTTGTCCCGAAACGTCGCTGGAACTTTGCCTTTAGCTAACTCTACTTCTACAACTTCTTAGACTTAGGAATTTTAGAGAGTTTTGGCAATGGAATTCTGAATGAGAAGGGCTATGGTGTAGTGTGGTATTTGTAGGAGAAATTAGGATTTTGAGGATTGAAGAATGAATTAAAAATATACATTAAAATGGATTAAAGAGGGGATTTATCATTCTCTGGATAAATGCAGAGAAATCAAACAGTATGGGAGTAGTAGGGTAGGCCAAGGGGTGTCGGGGTTAAGGCTTGGAGGCATTTGAGACGGGTTGGACCGGCGGCGCCAGCCCCAACACACATCTCGTCGGCTATTCTCAGGGGTAAGATGCTTGGATCTTTGACACGTGTCCTAGGCTGCTTAATTATCATTTTCCACATGTTTGTTTTATGAGACTTTTTATTTTTACGTGCAGTGCACGTGTAAACTTTTGAGCTTCTAAAAGTTTTAAAGAAAAATCAACAAAAATAATATGTGGCTGAGGGGATTCGAACACATGGGTTACGTCACAGCAGTGCAAGGCTTTACCAATGAGCTTCAAGTTGTTTCTTGCTGTTCAAAAGCGAATTAAATAATTATAGCATACACAGGATTGCAAATACTCCATTTGTACATTAACTTTTAAACAAATTTTCTGTACATTAAAACATAGTCGTTACATTCTACCCTCCTTACAAAAATTTCGTCCTCGAAATTTACAATTATTTTAAGAACTAATTTACAAACAAATGAAGGTATCTTGCACGCATGTCGTCTTCTGTTTCTCACGTTGATTCTCCTGGTGTGTCTTTTCTCCACATCACCCGGACCAAGTTTACTTCCTTGTTCCGAAGTGACTTCACCTTTCTGTCCAGGATTTCAAAAGGTTGTTGCTCACAAGATAGATCCGTCTGTACAGTGAGCTCGGAGTGATCAAGAATATGACAGGGGTCACTCACATATCTTCTGAGTTGGGATATGTGGAACACATTGTGCACTCCTTCTAATGAGGTTGGAAGTGCCAAGCGATAAGCCACTTCTCCGACTCGTTCGAGTATGTCTTAAATGCATCCTAATCCATTCCTGGAGAAGGCGCTCTAATCATTCTTAACTACCTAGGTTCGCAACCTATCTATCTAGAATTCATTGGAAGAGAGATTTACAAAAAAAGGAATATGGGAAGACTTTCTCACTTCCACAAAGGTAAGCAAGACTCTTTCTTCCGCTGAAACTGATCTTTCTTATGTCATATTTCCGGGAGGATTCTCGCTCATCAAGCCAATTTCGAATGGCATCGCTTTTTCCTTCAACGGCAAGAGCAGCTTCTTCTGTAAAAGCTTATTCAACCTCCCTTCGGGAACCAAGCAATTCCCTGAACGGTCCAATGTACCTCGGACTTAGCTTACCCCGCCTTCTAAAGAGAATCACTCTACGGTTTGGTGAGATCTTTAAAAATACATGATCTTCCGGTTGGAACGCCAAGTGACGGCGCTTTGTATCAACCCAGTGCTTCTGTCGATCTTGGGCTATGCGCATTCTTTCCCTGATAGTGCGAACCACATCCACTGTTGCTACTATCATTTCAGGTCCAAGGAGTTCTCTATCTCCGATGTCGTCCCAACTTAATGGTGAACGACACTTCCTTCCATATAAAGTTATAAAGGGTGTCATTCCAATACTTGCTTAGTGGCTGTTGTTGTATGAAAACTCCACAAGATGTAGGTGATCTTCCCACGATCCTCCGAAGTCTAGCATACACGCTCTTAGTATATCTTCAAGTATCTGAATAGTTCGCTCAGACTGTCCATCTGTTTGTGGATGGTAAGCTGTGCTAAAGTTCAGACTTGTTCCCAGGCTAGCTTGCAGACTCTGCCAAAATTGCGATCGGAATCTGGTGTCACGATCGGAGACAATACAAACAGTACTCCATGTAATCTCACGATCTCCTGCATGAGTTCATGGGTATCAGAGATAGTACACATTGAAGAGTTAAATCTTGCTTAGATTCAAACTTACCTCTATGTACTTCTTTGCTAATGTCTCGATAGATTGACCAACTCGAAAGGGAATAAAGTGAGCCAACTTTATGAGTCGATCCATAATAACCCATACCGCATCGTTACCTTTCGTGCTGCGAGGAAGAGCAGTCACGAAGTCCATAGTGATGTGTTGCCACTTCCATTCTGGGATAGATAACGGTTGAAGTAAACCAACAGTTCTGTAATGTTACTTGCTGACACACCAAACATTTAGCGACACTTCTGGCTACTTCACGCTTCATTCCATGCCACCAGTAATGTTTCCGTGAATCTTTGTATATCTTTGTACCACCAGGGTGTACTGAATAGGGAGAGTTATGAGCTTCTTTCATCAATTCTTCCCGAACAGGACCTTGTGGTAGACACAATCTACTGCCGTATCTCAAAGATCCGTCTTCATGGATGATGAAGTCTGTTCTAAGTCCACTTTCTACTTGTTCTCTGATCTTTTGCAACTTGGCATCACTTGCTTGAGCTGTTTTGATCTGATTGACAATTGTAGATTGAGCTTGTAAGTTCATCAAACTTGAAGCATTACCTGGCATGACCACTTCTATCTCCATCTGATGCAAATCTTGTTGAAGTTTTCACTGTGCGGTGAGATTCCTTGATAATGGTTGGCGACTAAGTGCATCAGGAACTACATTCACCTTCCCTGGATGATATTGTAAATTGATGTCGAAGTCCGCCATGAGTTCTAACCATCTTCTCTACCGCATATTCAACTCTTTCTGAGTAAACACATATTTCAGAGTCTTGTTGTCTGTGTATATGTCCACTCATTCTCCAAGAAGATAATGGTGTCAAATCTTAAGAGCAAAGATAACGGCTGCCAACTCCAGATCATGCGTCGGATAGTTGCGCTCATGAATTTTCAGCTGTCTTGATGCATAAGGTACAACTTTACCGTGCTGATATAGAACACATCCTAATTCCTTACCGGATGCATCGCAATGCACTTTAAAACCTCTTGATTGATCCGGTATGACGAGAATAGCGTTGATGTCAATTTTGACTTAAGTTCTACGAAAGCTTGTTCGCATGCTTCTGACCACATGAATTCTTCATCTTTACGCGTGAGCTTGGTCAGGAGTGTTGCAATCTTCGAAAATTCTTCAATGAATCTTCTGTAATATCCTGCTAAACCTAAGAAACTTCGAATGTCCTTCACTGACTTCGGTGTCGGCCATTCGCTTACTGCTGATACCTTAGCTAGATCTATAGAGATTCCATCGCCTGATACAATATGTCCGAGAAAACCGACTTGATCTAGCCAAAACTCGCACTTGCTGTACTTGGTATAAAGTTGATGTTGTCGTAAAGTCTCCAGGACAATTTATAGGTGCTCGGCATATTCTTTCCGACTCTTAGAATACACCAGGATGTCGTCGATGAAGATGATAACAAACCTGTCTAGGTACTCTCGGAAAACTTGATTCATTAGGTTCATGAATATAGCTGGTGCGTTGGTCATTCCAAATGGCATCACAAGAAACTCATAATGACCATAGCGAGTCCTGTATGCCGTCTTCGGAATATCAGACTCTTTAACCTTCACCTAATGATAACCCGAACGAAGATCTAATTTGGAGAAAACGCAAGACCCACTTAGCTGATCGAACAGATCGTCGATGCGCGGAAGTGGATACTTGTTCTTTATAGTTACTTCGTTCAGAGCTCTATAATCAATACACATTCAATATGAACATCCTTCTTCACAAGTAGAACTGGTGATCCCCAACTTGAAGTGCTGGGACGAATCCATCCTTTCTTCAATAATTCGTTCAACTGAGTTCGGATCTCTTTCAAACCTTCGGGACTCAAGCGATACGGAGCTTTGATCACCGGTTATGCTCCAGGTACTAAATCAATGCTGAATTCAAGAGCTCGATCGGGAGGCAAACCTGATATGTCTTCAGGAAATACATCATCGAACTCTCGAACTACTTCTGGCTTCGATCCTTCCTCTGCTTGAAATGTTGCAATTGTTACTTTCTTCGATTTTGCTTTGTATGTGCTTGGCTCCAGGGTACGGTCTCCACTTTTGAAATAAAAGACCGGATGTTCTGGAATCTCGAACACTACCCTCCTTTGACGATAGTCAATGATAGCATAGAATGTTCCTAACCAATCCATATCCAAAACGACATCGAAATTCAGTATGTCCAGCACCTTAAAGTTGGCATAGAATTCTCTGCTGCAGACGACCACTGGACACAGGTCATATCACATTATTGCCTTTAGAACGCCGTTCCCTGAACTGACATTCCAGCTGGATACAAGTGGTTTGACTGGAATCACATGAGTTCGGACGATCTGTTGCGACATAAAGCAATGAGATGCTCCAGTATCGAAGAGTGCTAGTGCAGGAAATGAGGCTACTAAAATTGTACGTAAGTTATGTGGGATAGGTTTTAGGTATAAAAAAAAGATATATGGGTATATATAAACACTGAAAGAAAGCTTGAAAGAAAAGAGTTACCAGTGATGACTTAGCCAGTGGCTTCAGCTTCTTCCACAGTCATTGTGAAAGCATGTTGCCTCGGTACATTCCTCCTTGCTGGAGGAGCATTCCTCTGTTCGTTCCTCTGTACTTGAGGTAAGTTCCTTTGTGCTCGGTGGAACTGACGAGGAGGAGGTGCGGTCGGTCCACGAGAAGGTGGAGCTGGGAGAGCGAGTCGTGGAGCAGGTGTCTAGATAGCTGGCCGCTGCGGATAAGTAATCGCTGGTCTGGGTAGCGTTTGGATTGAGTCTACGAGGACAAGACCCAATATCATGGGTGGCTGAGCCGCAGACTAAGCAAAGGTAATTAGTACGCCTATAATCCTTCTCCAGGTGTCCATCCCTCCTGCAGTAGGTGCAAAAGGCCAGGCTGGACCGGTTGATTGGTACTCCCGGTCTTCTGGGTACAAAAGGTGGCTTTGAAGAGGCTCCTCCTGCTATCTGAGTGGCAGGGCGCTTCACTCCGGCAGATTGGAGTTTGCCCTTCATCTTTACTACTGCCTCATATCGATGGGCAGCTTTCAGAGCCAGTTCGTGAGTTGGGAAATCCCCTGTAGCTAAAGCAGCTTGGATCTCCGGATCTAACCCTTGTTGAAATCGTCTGGATCTGATCTCAGCAGTCGGAATGAGGTGTGCCACAAACCTGTTACAGCCTTGTGTTAGCTGTGTAGTATGTGATATAAGAAAATTGAATATTTGAGACATATCTTACCTACTGAGCATGGTAAACTCAGCATCATACTCATCCACAGATTTGGTCCACATCGAACCTTATTGCAGATGAATGAATTGCTGCTCCATGTCGAATCGGGCAGTCTCAGGAAAGTATTTCGCGTCGAACATGTCGCGAAAAGTTTTCCATTCGATAGGATGGGCAAAACGGCTTTCTTCCGCCTTCCACCATACTCGGGCATTGTCGGTGAGTTGCAGCTTTGCAACCCGTACCCAAGCGATCTCTAGCACTTGTGTTGTTGCCAGATCGTCCTCAATGCTCTGAGCCCATTCTTCAGCTTCTAAAAGGCTCTCTTTCCCAGAAAATTGCTTCGGGTGCAATGCCCGGAATTACTTCACTCCGGATTCTTCCGCTTCTGGGCGGTTCAATAAGTTAGCAGTCTGCTGCTGCTGTCCTTCCAGGAGGCTTCGGATGCCTCAAGCAATACCGTTTGCTCGTTGATCGGAGCTACAACGGTAGGCGTAGTGGAAGAGGTGGTGGTGTGTTGTTGAAATTGGTGCTGGTATTGTTTGGAGAATCCATAACCTTGAAATAAAAAAATAGGGTTAGAATATATTCAAAGTATATGAAATTGTAAGATTCAAGGAATATGAAATGTAAAGAATATTTTTAGTTGCTGATTCTTGTGTTATATTGCTTAGGACTTCATGCAGAATTGACCTGCATGTCCATGCAGAAATGACCCTGCATGGTAGGGTTCTATGCAGAACTGATCTGCATGGGCCGCCAATAAAACATGTCACGCCCCGCTTCCCAGTGTACGGATAAGGAGGCGCGACTGTGCCTGCTACGTATTTACTCAGAAGTAAACACGCTAAGCGTAATAAGCAATGTAAATATATACAAGAAGACATGAAATGTAAATGAACAACAACTTTTATTTATTAAACATTTCTTTGCAATACAACTGAAAAGTAAATACAATGATGAAAGCAATGCCTAAATAATGGCATGAACATAAAAGTAAAGTATATACAAGGGTCTAGAGCTCGGGGTCCTCGCTGAACTGATCCAAGTCCTCTGAACTGGGCTCGATCTCCAATGGGTCGGATTCACCTGACAACATTCCAAAGAAAGAAGAGAGAAGGAATATCGTCAGCGAACAATCGCTCAGTAAGTCCAAAAGAAAAGATAAAAATAGAATAGACAGATAAGAAAATATAACTAGTAATGTTTAATTATAATGTTAACACAGTTGTTTGTAGCTTAGTATAGAATATGCCAGTGTATACGAGAGGACTCCAACTATTCCGTGGACTAAGGTATACGGAGCACAAAGAACCGTTAAGCCACGGTACAACAGCAATGGATATTCAGGTTAGGTGTATTAAAGTGACCGTCTCGTGCCACTTCTAACACATTCCGTACCAGTCTACCCCTTTAAAACCCCGTAATGTATTTTGTATTGTTTGTATTGATTTGTTCTATTAGACTTACCGAAACCATGATATCATATAACAGAATAGATATACATTCCGTACCAGTCTACCTCTTTAAAACCCCGTAATATATTTTGTATTGTTTGTATTGATTTGTTCTATTAGACTTACCGAAACCATGATATCATATAACAGAATGGATATAAATGGATAGTCATGTAATCAGAATATATCCATGGTTCGGTTCGGTTGAGTCAAGTTGATATAGATTGTATCTGATATAAATGGATTCATGTTGTATTGAAGTTATCTTGAATCATATTCAAGGATAGATTAATTTCATATTAGACTGAGTTAGGCCTTTTAGACAGAATTGAAGTCCTGAATTAGTTTTGGTGTTATCGGTAACTGCTGCACATGGACGGTAAGATTTGTGTCTTTTTCCAAGACAATTACCGTGTTGATGACACCATTTTTAGTTTGTCTATTTTAAATAGGAAAGCGCCCAAATTCTCCGGCTCCCTAAGGCTCAAGAGAACCGGTCCCGCTTAAACCTATGTTTACTAGGGTCCTTATTGTAAATTAATATAACTTGAGGGAATTTTATGAAAAATAGTTTTGATATATTTTTAAAATAAACCTCAAGTATTTATTTATCGTCTTTAGGGTTTTCATAATTGTAATTTTTATAAAATGACATATTCTAGTGGATATAAACCTAACTTGAATAGTATATGGTATTATAGTGTAATATTGGAATTGTATTGATTTCATGAAATTTGTGATTCCTTTGATTTAGAAAACATGGAAGATATATATTGTATATTTAAAGTAGATGTTTTGATTATATATATATATATATATATATATATATATATATATATATATATATATATATATAACTTATTTATTAAATAGAAATCACATTTTCTTAAAAATTGCATTAAAAATTCTATCGAGATCGGATGCTCCATGAGGAGGTCTGCATCTCGCTCTATTAGGCCCCAGGATGTCCAATAACCCACACCATCCCGATCGGGGTTCTCCAAAATGGGTTGTAGAGGCGTATTTATAAGGAATTAAATAATACACTTTCAAAGATAACGGTTTTTGAATGTTTATGGTATTTAAACGTAAACACGTATTTATCCCACAAACTAATATTCCAAAATCCATCGTGCTATGTTAAGAATGAGTGTTGTGATGAGGTAGGTCATTATCTTGTGAGTTTTCTAAATGTAATATGAGCAAAAAGATAAGGTAATGTCGTATGCAAACTTAAGGGTATTTTATTATAAAAGTGAAATAGAATTTGTTTAACATGATATTTTGAATTGAAATTTTGTCCAATTGTTGTTTAATGGTTACTAAAGAAAATATAATTAAAAGATTAATTTGTTGTTTAATAAAAATTGAGTTTTTAAAGAAATGAGAATCGGAAGTCGGATTAACTCCGTTTCCGACGAGTTTTGAAAATGGGATTCTTTTTAATAGAGAGAGGAGAGGAAAGAGGGAACTTACAGATTGAAAGAAGAGGGAAGAGGTAGAAGAAACTTCCGAAAACATCGTGGAGTCGTTTCGTAGCCGGATTTTTCCCGAAACGTCGCCGGAATTTTGCCTTGAGCTAACTCCACTTGTACAACTTCTTAGACTTAAGAATTTTAGAGAGTTTTGGCAATGGAATTCTGAATGAGGAGGGTTATGGTGTAGTGTGGTATTTATAGGAGAAATTAGAGTTTTGAGAATTGAAGAATAAATTAAAAATATGCATTAAAATGGATTAATGAGGGGATTTATCATTCTCTGGATAAATGCAGAGAAATTAAACAATATGGGGATAGTGGGGTAGGCCAAGGGGTGTCGGGGTTAAAGTTTGGAGGCATTTGAGACGGGTTGGACCGGCGGCATCGGTCCTAACACGCATCTTGCCGGCCATTCTCAGGGGTCGGATTAACTCCGTTTCCGACGAGTTTTGAAAATATGATTCTTTTTAATAGAGAGAGGAGAGGAAAGAGGGAACTTACAGATTGAAAGAAGTGGGAAGAGGTAGAATAAACTTCCGAAAACGTCGTGTTGTCGTTTCGTAGCCGGATTTTTCCCGAAACGTCGCCGGAACTTTGCCTTGAGCTAACTCCACTTGTACAACTTCTTAGACTTAAGAATTTTAGAGAGTTTTGGCAATGGAATTCTGAATGAGGAGGGTTATGGTGTAGTGTGGTATTTATAGGAGAAATTAGAGTTTTGAGAATTGAAGAATAAATTAAAAATATGCATTAAAATGGATTAAAGAGGGGATTTATCATTCTCTGGATAAATGCAGAGAAATTAAACAACATGGGGATAGTGGGGTAGGCCAAGGGGTGTCGGGGTTAAAGTTTGGAGGCATTTGAGACGGGTTGGACCGGCGGCGTCGGTCCCAACACGCATATCGTCGACCATTCTCAAGGGTCGGATTAACTCCGTTTCCGACGAGTTTTGAAAATAGAATTCTTTTTAATAGAGAGAGGAGAGGAAAGAGGGAACTTACAGATTGAAAGAAGAGGGAAGAGGTAGAAGAAACTTCCGAAAACGTCGTAGAGTCGTTTCGTAGCCGGATTTTTCCCGAAACGTCGCCGGAACTTTGCCTTGAGCTAACTCCACTTGTACAACTTCTTAGACTTACGAATTTTAGAGAGTTTTGGCAATGGAATTCTGAATGAGGAGGGTTATGGTGAAGTGTGGTATTTATAGGAGAAATTAGGGTTTTGAGAATTGAAGAATAAATTAAAAATATGCATTAAAATGGATTAAAGAGGGGATTTATCATTCTCTGGATAAATGTAGAGAAATTAAACAACATGGGGATAGTGGGGTAGACCAAGGGGTGTCGGGGTTAAAGTTTGGAGGCATTTGAGACGGGTTGGACCAGCGACGTCGGTCCCAACACGCATCTCGCCGGCCATTCTCAGGGGTAAGGTGCTTGGATCTTTGACACGTGTCCTAAACTGCTTAATTATCATTTTCCACATGTTTGTTTTATGAGACTTTTCATTTTTACGTGCAGTGCACGTGTAAACTTTTGAGCTTCTAAAAGTTTTAAAGAAAAATCAACAAAAATAATATGTGGCTGAGAGGATTCGAACACAGGAGCTACGTCACAGCATTGCAAGGCTTTACCAATGAGGTACAAGTTGTTTCTTGCTGTTCAAAAGCGAATTAAATACTTATAGCATACACAGGATTACAAATACTCCATTTGTACATTAACTTTTAAACAAATTTTCAGTACATTAAAACAGAGTCGTTACAACAAGGCTGGGAAAAACCTACCGTTCTCGGATGTACCGGCAAACCACCAAGTTACGGTCATCAACTCAACCCCGCCAAGATCAAAGTTCAAGAGGCTTGGATAAGCAGACAACAAAGACCACCACGTCGTTAAACTGGGAACAATCGACAACCACGTCGTTAAACTGGGACCAATCGACCACCACGTCGTTAAACTGGGAACAATCGACCACCACGTCGTTAAACTGGGAACAATCGACAACCACGTCGTTAAACTGGGAACAATCGACCACCACGTCGTTAAACTGGGACCAATTGACCATCATGTCGTTAAACTGAGAACACACGACCCCTAAGTTGTTAAACTGGGAATGTAAAAAAATGTGTAAATAAAAAAAATATGTAAAAAAAAGAGCCGAAATGATGAAGTAACTTGCAATAAAAATCAACGAGTAAAATAAAAATGAAAATAAATAGCCGAAATGATAGGGTGACCGAAAATAAACAGCCGAAATGATAGGGCAATCACGACTTTCGCGGTAAGGAAAGCTGAAATGGTGGAGCGATCGCGGTAAAAAAATACT
The DNA here is from genome assembly GCA_030015575.1 of Agapanthus africanus. Lineage (NCBI taxonomy): Eukaryota > Viridiplantae > Streptophyta > Magnoliopsida > Asparagales > Amaryllidaceae > Agapanthus > Agapanthus africanus. Next base: position 680,245,284 of record CM057340.1, on the reverse strand, counting down.
TCAAATTCCTAAACGGCGAATGATGAGTCGCTCCTGGTACCATATTCCAGTGCAGCGATGCAGACGCCAACCAAAATCCAAATCTCCAAATTCCCAAACGGCGAATGATAAGTCGCTCCTGATACCATATTCCAGTGTAGCGATGCAGATGCCAACCAAAATCCAAATCCCTAAATCTCCAAACGGCGGATGATGAGTCGCTCCTGGTATCATATTCCAGTGCAGCGATGCAGACGCCAACCGAAACTCAATTTCCCAAAATTCTCTCAGCCCTACGGTTGATCCCCAAATTGACTACCGTATACAATACATGGGCAAAAATAATTCTCATCATACCCATACCCCACAGCAATCACCAGTCCAGCGGCCGATCTCCGCCCTTGGAATTATGTTCCATTTGAGAAGACCCACTCATGTGTCTTCACAATGCATGAGGAGAACAAAGCTTGCGAGATCCCTTCAACTTGTAAGAAAACACCTTTGTGAGATCCTTATGACTCACAAGGGAAAAACACACTTGGGGGTCCCCACGACTCCTAAGAAGAAAATACACCTACGAGATCCTTTCGACTCGTAGGGAGAAAATGCTTTTATGAGACCCTTATGGCTCAAAAAATTGAAAAGCTTCAGGTGAAAAGGATCTAAACCTGTCTCCTAAGCTATCGCTCCCCAACGGGTAAAGGCAAATGATGAATTTCTCCCGGCACTTGTGCTCCAGTGTTAGCAACGCTGATGCCGACCCCAACCTCAAAATTCCAAACTTTCGATCCAATAGACCCCTAAGTCTTTAAACTGGGAACAGATGACCTCTAAGTCGTTAAACTGGGAACAGATGACCCCTAAGTTGTTAAACTGGGAACGAGAGAAATCCCCTCACGACAAATGATGATTCGCTCCAGATACCATATTCCATTGCAGCGGTGCTGATGCCAAACCAAAACCAAAATCCCCAAACCCTCTCATGGCAAATGATAATTCGTTCCTGGTACCATATTCCAGTGTAGCGATGCTGATGTCAATCCAAATCACAGCAAATCAGCAAGTCAACTTCAACCATGACACCGCAGAACGCGAAGCAAATCAAATCCAATCTCTGACACCGCAAGAAGCGGAACAAATCAAATCAAGCACCGACCGTCCAAGTCGCAAAAAGGGCAGCAACGACCTCCCCGTCAGAATTATGTTCCGTCTCGGAATCAAGTCAACCAACGACCTTCATGTCATAATTATGCTCCGGCTCGGAATCAAGTCAACCAACGACCTCCCCGTCGATATAATGATCCGACTCGGAATCATGCTTCGTCTCAATGTGTATACCGTGTCGAAATCATGCTTCGCCTCGGAGTACATGCTTTCCCCCGTCAGAATTATGCTACGCCTGAGAATTGACCTCTGCGTTGGAATCATACTTCGTCTCAGAGTGTACCTCGTGTCGAAATCATGCTTCGCCTCGGAGTATCTGCCTTCCCTGTCGGAATTATGCTTCGACTCGGAATCAACCTCTGCATCGGAGCTATATTTCGTTCAGAATGTCTGCCCTGTGCCGGAACTAAGCTTCGTCTCAGGATACACCTATCCCGTGTCAAAATTATGCTTCGCCCCGGAACCCTGCGTCGAAATTACGCTTCGTCTCAGAATATATCCTCCCCTTAGAATCATGCTCCGCTCTTCGGAATTATACTCCGACCCCCGGAATCATGCTCCGCTCCTTGGAATCATGCTCCGCTCTTCAGAATGATGCTCCGATTCCGGAATTATGCTCCGATCGTCGGATTCATGCTCCACTCTTCGGAATGATGCTCCGATCCCGGAGTTGTGCTCCACTCGTTGGAATTATGCTTCGATCCCCGGAATAATGCTCCGCCTCCGGAATGATATTCCACCTCGAAGTCCAACTCCCCACGAACAAGATCCATTAATTTCATGCACACAACCCATACACGCGGTGTGCATTTATTGATGGGGGCACTTTGTTGGGGTCAAAAATTACACCCCGGTTGATCAAGTCAAAGTCAAAGTCAACCCCAAGCCAGATGGGCCCAAGCCCAGGTCAAGTGGGCTCATGCCCAAGTCGATCCCCGTGGCTGGCCTACCAATGCCGAAATGAAAATTATGTAATAAATAATTATGATATAATTTTTATGAATAAATATAAGAAAAATGGGCATAAAGCCAAAAAAATTTAAAGCCCATGGCTCATGTGCAAAAGAAAGAAACACATGAGGCATGAGATGGGCAAAATGCCATTTTGTAAAACCCAAGGGGCTAAGTGTAAATTTGTAAGCCTATATAAGGTAACATGATGATGAAATGAAAAAGAAGAATTCATTCCCCATCAAATCTCTAGGGTTTGTGCCTCCATCCTCACTTTCTCAGGTTATTCCTCTTCCTCTTCATTTTCCAATTAAATCAAATCAAAAGCTTAGCTCTTTTTTTTCAAAACTAAATAAAGTTTCACCATAAACCCACTGAATGAGAGTTTAACTCTCATATCCGATAAAAAAAAAGCAGTAGATTTTCGCTACCTTCTTCTCCCTCCTTAAGATCCAATTTGATAAAGAGAGAAGAAAGGAAATCCATATTCCAAGACTCCATCAAGAAAAGAAAAGGGGTCTCTTTTCATCATCCAGGATCTAAATTTTGGAGTTTCAAGAGAACTCATTTTGAGTTTCTTCTCAAAAGAGAAAGGAGAAAATCTTTTAGAGTTCAACTCCACAATAAAAATTCTTTTTGAGTTTAACTCCATAATAAAAAAAAATTGGAGAGTTTAATTCCAAATAAAATTGTTTTGGGAGTTTAACTCCAAAGAAAATCTTTTGGAGTTTAACTCCATTTTAAAAAAATAAAAAAAAGTTAGAAAAAATTTGGAGGGTTCACTTCCCATGTGAGGAAGAGGCCTGCTCCCTCACGTGGGAGAGTGGGAGCCTTCCCCTCACGTGAGGGGAAGGGAGCTCCCACTTAGTGGAAACTCCACACACACCCTTCATGTGAGAGGGAGGCTCCCACCACAGTGGGAGCCCCTCCCCCCTCTCACGTGAGGGGGAGGGAAGCTCCCATTCAGTAGGAGCTTCATCTTAAAAAAAAATAAATATTTTTTTTTTGTTTTGGGAGTTTAACTCCGTATAATTTTTTTTGGGAGTCTCTAAATAAAATCTTTTGGAGCTTAACTCCACAATAAAAAAAATTGGAGTTTAACTCCGAATAAAATATCTTTTGGAGTTTAACTCCACAATAAAAATTATTTTAGAGTTTAACTCCACAAGAAAAATCGTTTTAGGAGTTTAACTTCATTTAAAATCTTTTGAAGTTTAACTCCACAATAAAAATACTTTTGGAGTTTAACTCCACAATAAAAATCCTTTTCGAAGTTTAGCTCCATTTAAAATCTTTTGGAGTTTAACTCCACAATAAAAAAATATCTTTTGGAGTTTAACTCCACAATAAAAATCCTTTTGGAAAAAAAATCTTTTGGAGTTGAACTCCACAATAAAACTCTTTTTGGAGAGTTTAACTCCACCTTAAATCTTTTGGAGTTTAATTCCATATAAAAACTTTTGGGAGTTTAATTCCAAATAAAATTGTTTTGGGAGTTTTACTCCAAATAAAATGTTTTGGAATTTAACTTCTTCAAAAAAAAAAATTTTTTGAGGCCCCTCACGTGAGGGAGAGGCTCCCACTACCAAGTGGGAGCCCCTGCTCTCTCTCACGTGAGGGGGAGGTCCCACCCCTTCACGTGAAGGGGAGGCTCTGGGAGCCCCTTTCCCCCTCACGTGAGTGGAGCGGGCTTCCGCTTCCCATTTTTTTTTTCTTTTAATTTTAAAAGATAAATAAAATATAAATAATAAATAAAATAAATTTTAAAAAAATATTTCTTTAAATCTTTTTTTCACAAATGGAACAAAAAAATGAACAAGTCCTTATTGTTATAAAACAAACAAACACACAAATACATCGCATTGAGTTCACATGATCAGTTTTACCCGTCAATTGGAGGTTATCTCACTCCAAAAGCGAGAGGTAATTAACGGCAGTTTAGTCCGCGAATGCCGGAGATTCGGATCTCCACAATCAATAAACCCGGGTCTACCCTAGGCAGGGGAAATCTGTATACGCCTGACAAGCGACATGAATTCCCATCTCAATGGGGTGACGAAAAATATCCTACATTAAGTTCTTGTTATTAGTTTCCAATTCTAGAATAACAGTTTGGGTGCACTCCTGCTTGATAATGATACCGATATATATTAGACATATCGCAGCTTAGAAAATAGAAATCCCCAAAGATAAATTATAACTAAATAAGTCATACGAGTAATATGTAAATAAACTCTTTAATATTTGCAGAAATGGGTATTTTAGATTGACACAGAATTGTAAAACAAGGTTTAAAAGGCCGATTAATCGGCGTTTAAATGTTTACACCTAAAAACTGCTTCAAATAGTAGAAAAAGGATGAATGACCGCATACGAGTCTACGGAAATTATGCGAGCGAAAGACCGTTTAACCAGAATGTATACAATGAACATAATCATGATATCCAAAACCGAAAGACAAACTCAACATCCCCATCGACATACTTTGACATCTACCTTTTTCTCATTTATGTCAAGATTTTCCTACACACATCGTATATAATAAAAATCTGCTTCTGATGAAATGCCTTGCATAATCTGATTATGTAATTCATTTACGTGTTATGCGCTGGCCAACCAAATAGAAAACGGATGCGTATTTTACAATATTGGGTTGACATGCCAAATAGAAATAACTCAAGTCTAATGGTTTGCACCAAAATAAAGCCCATGAATCTTGGCCTAAGAGCAAAATTACATGGGCAAAAGAATCACCAAGTCAGTACCAACATTGTTGGCTAACCAGTTCGTCACTAAACATTGTCAGCTGCTAGCAATGGACTTTTCAAAAAAGAGCCAACTACGAAATGAGCATAAGCAAGGATGTGGCAAGAACCTGAACACTGACTACACACACTTGGCGATCGAATTTGGGTAGCCATAGCCCAAATTTGGGGCACAACCGGTACTTCCCAACTTTTATAAATAGCAGAGTTCAAAGAACAAAATATCCACTCTTTTGAACCAATACTCTACTATTTTTATGTCTTCAACAATCTTAGAGTAGCATAGTATGGGCGTGCTGTTGGAAGCCTTGCCGGAGTTTTAGTGTCAAACCCTTTCCGTAGGTAACTCCATGCCATTGCGCAGCTCTCATGATACTCATCAACAACATAGGTGATAGTGTTAGCTGAGAATTTTAGCTGAGAATTGCGGCATCCAGTGCAAACGCCTTTGTCGTAGCTCCTGTCCGTCCGACGCTCGTACTTAACAACTAGTTTAGTTCAGGCATAGGTGTTGACCTGGAGTGAACGGGAATTGGGTACTCAGGCCTAAACACTAAAGTGAGTTTCGTTCTTTCCGAAACCCTGTGAGCCGTTCCATCATTCAGTGTGAACCCCTTCAATGGAAAAATAGAATAGGCCACGGCTAACAACTTGTTGGCTTATTCACTGTGCTTGTCATGTTCATTGTGCAAAACCTATGTATTTTGCTCACTTGTGTTCTAAAATCTGCCTGTAATGTGACGGTTTTATTCTGACCAAGTCTCCCATTTTGGGCCGACCTGAAAGTGTGTGATATCTGTATAGCTCGATCTCACGGCCAGTATCTGTGATGAGTATATGAATACAAGATCTCTTGCTCCAGAATTCGTGAAATGAATCGAGTGTCTTGGCTTATCATTATTATGCTCTTATGTTGCTTATATTTGTCTGGGCTAAATTCAATCCATGTTTATGGTGTGGCACAACGATTAACCATTTTATATCACTTATAATCATCAATAACCAGGGCCGGAGACAAGGGGGCGGGCTGAGGCCCGGCACCCCCACCCCCCAAAAGAAATTTCGCCAAGAAGCTCTAGATCGAGCGGCGGTTTGGCGAGGGCCACCCCTAAGGTCGAGCTCGGGCCCAGGCACAGGAGGAAGGGCAACATGAGGAAGAAGATGAAGAAAGAAAAATGGGAGGAGAAAAGTTAGGGGTTTGGCTATTTGGGATATTGTTAAAAGGTTAGGGTCGGTTTAAGTTTAAACACGTTACTCATACCCAATTCACTTATAACTTAAACCCATTAAGATAGACCCAATGACCCAATAGCTCAATTAACCCTCTCTCTCTCTCTCTCTCTCTCTCTCTCGCTAAACTTCACTGCAATCTGTCTCAGGTTTTCTCTCTTGCCTCTCTCGCCTCCGCTCTCAGTCTGCCCTCTCTCTGTCTTCAGTGTCTTGGCTGGACCTCTCCCTCCCTCCCTCGCTCTCTTCTCCATTATTAAAATTATAAAGTCCTGAAACATTAAAGGGTTCATTTCTTGAAGACTGCAATTCCTTTTTTTCCTCCAAAAGACATAAATGCTTTATCTCTGTAAGTTTTACTTTCATGTTTCAATTATTAGGATTTTGATTGCTTGTTTAGCCTCAATTAGAGATTTAGGGTTTAATTTCAAAATTTTGGATTTGAAATTTTAGAAATGGGGTTTCATTTTTTTTTTTTAAGTTCAAACTTCAATTTTTCCATGTTTAATTCATAGTTTAGAGTTTATTATTGCAATTCATATTTTTTCAAGTAGCATCTCTTGTTTAATAGATTACATTATTCCTAAATTCTTATAATTTATTAGTTCTTATAGAGTAGATTTTAGTGGATATGGATGAATTCTACTTATCGTTTGTAGATTGAAATATAAATTGAAGCATGAGCAAACCCAAAACAATTATGTCATTCTTGCAAATTGTTTGATTTTATATATTAAGAAAGAAATAGACGAAAAATTTGACAGCAATTTAACTATAGATGAGTTTTATATAGAAAAATCCGTCGTGCACAGTGGAAGTAATGATTTCTTATCTTTTTTTTGTGGATATCGGTGGAAATATAGATTAAATATATGTATATGCATAGTTTAAGTAATGAAAAACTCAAATTTTGGAATGTTTTGTCTCAAAATTTTAATTTTAGTAACATGATATTTAAATTTCTTTTTCTTTGTCAACTTGTAAGTACATTGTCGGGCCCTCACTCATCCAAATTCTTGGCTCCGCCCCTGTTAATAACGTTTAGGTGTCTAACTGGTACTAAATTCAAGTGGGCGAAACCAATCAGTGAAAGATTGTTCTCCCTTCCCCAGACCATGTTTATTCTAAGGAAACATGTGCTTGCATTTAAAATGAGTGAAATCTAGGTGCTAATCATACAAAAAGATTATTAAAGGTGACACTATCATATAATTCATCTTAATGTTGCAAGATAAAATATATTATATGACTTTGATGTACATCCATCCAAAACAAAGAGACTTCATTGTAATATGCAAACTAGCTTTCCCTTAACACATAATATGTACGAAGCTTTCTGATCTACTGAACATTATTGCCAGCATATATCTATTTTATCTACATTTACCTAGATCAGAAAACAGTTGAACAGACACCACAAAACTTGGTATTACTAAAAGGCTTTGAGGGGCTCAAAGCTTGCACGAGATCGAATTCAGTCAGCTTGAGAAGATAGATTTTGCCTCACATCACCATTGAGATTTACTTGGCAATCAAGAATGGGGGGCATGCATCTCTCGTCCCAATTAAGCATCTCCCCGTTCACACCGACGCATTGGGGATTCTCATCACATTGGAAAATAACACCATTGCAAGATCTTTGAAATGGATAAACCCCTAATTCTCCATCGATCTTTCCCCGAAGATCAACCAAAAGGCTCCTCAGCCTCATAACCTCTGCCTCTAAAGCCGCTTGCCCTTGTACTTTCCTCAACAGTTGCTCATTAATGAGCCTAAGCTTTTTTACTTCCTCTTCCAGATATGCAGCATGGGCCTTTTTCTTTTCTCTATATTTCCGAACGGCCTCTCGATTTCCTAATGGCTTCTTAGTTTTTTTGAGTTCTTCTTCTTCGGTTGAGGCGAATACTTGGGTGTGGGTGTGGTAGCAAGTGTGTGTATGGGCCGGGGAAGCAGGGCCTGGGGGGTTGCAGGTGTGGGTGTGGGTGCAAGATGTTCTTGTGTTTTTCTGGAACTCATCGAAGTTGTTGGAGGTTTCAGGGTTTGGGATGAGTAGATGGCTTGAAATGTCTAGTTCTCCATCATCCATTTTCGGTAATGGAGAATTTAATGATAGCCCAAATATTTCAAAAAGAGCAAATAAGGTGCCCAATTGCCCTGATACGAAAGAATGTAAATTGAATAATTGGTTAGATCATGAAGAGAGTACTAATTGTAAAGCGAATTGTATTGGAAAAATTAATAGAAATGAGATAAAAGGGGAAAATTCTGGTAACTAATCTCATTTGAAAGAATTAGCAACATCAAAGACTGCCTTTTTCTAACAGAGAGCGATCTCTATTGAATTCAGCTAATGATCAATTACGGAAATTTCAACTACTTTAATTATTTGCAGAGAACACTAATTCTAACAGAGAGCAAGAAGCTGTACAATTGAGTTAATACAAAAAAAAATGTTAGTATTGTTGAGGTTTCTTTCTCAGGCGTCTGAACAAAGAGTTTCAGACGTCTGGCCATGCACGAAACACCAACCAAAAGAGCAGAGCGACGCCACACGTTTGAAGGCAAAGTGACAGATGTCTGACCAAATCCAGAGCCGTCACATAGCGTCGGCAGACGTCTGACTAAGAAATGGCAGACGTCTGCCCAAGAAGCTGAAGCCAATACAGAGAAGCGACGGACGTCTGACGAAATCTTCATCAGACGTCTGCCCACAGGTTTTCTGAGCGAACCGAATATTTTGTATATTCTGTTGAATCCTAATATAAATGGGATTAGTATTAGGCTATATAAAGGGTCTCGCATATGATGAAATTTTAAGGCTATTGAGACTATTGTATAGAAAGAGGGTGACGGCTAAGAGGAGAGAGAGATTTAAGAGAAATCTCCTAAGCCTCGTTGTTGGTATAACTTGACTAAAGATATGGTACAAATTGGCAAATTCCGCTCTGTCGGGGGCTAGTCATACGGTAGGTGCCTCGTTAACAAATCCTTGTCTCCAGTTTGATTATCTTGTTCTCGCATTATTATTGTTTTTTGTCTTTCGTTGTGTATTGCGTGGTTTGCGTCATTGGATGTAGCATAGTTCCGTATAGTGATATCTTCTCCCGACTATTATTCTCAACAACTGGTATCAGAGCTTAAGGAACCGAAGGATCTTCAATTCTACGGTTTAAGTTTACAATGGGTGATGACGGTTGTGCTCACTTCCCTATTTTCTTATATCGTATTTTCGAAGGTGTTAGTTCATATCCGAGGAAAAGGTTGAGTTTGTTGTGGCGATAAATGAAACATGGCTGAAAATAAGATCAGAATCGAAAAGTTCAATGGTCATAACTATGGTTGGTGACGTATGCAGATGGAGGACTATCTATATCAGAAAGATTTGTATCTTCTGTTGTTGGACGTCAAGCTCGAGAAGATGTCCGATGAGGTATGGAATCTACTGGATAGAAATGCCCCGCAACGATTAGGTTATCGTTGACTCCGCAAGTGGCTTTTAATATCTCGAAAGAGAAAACAACCATGAGACTAATGACAACATTAGCAAACTTGTATGAGAAGCTTTCAATATCGAATAAGATATTTCTGATCAAAAATCTTTTCAACGTGAAGATGGCAAAACACGGTTCAGTGACGGAACATCTGAACGAGTTTAACAGTATGACAAGCCAACTCGAATCAGTCGCAATCGCGTTTGAAGACGAGATTCGAGCCCTATTGTTTCTATATTCGTTGTCAGAGAGTTGGGAAAATCTGGTTATGGCGGTTGGCAACTCGATCTCAGAGACTCATATTTAATGATATGGAGTTGCATATTTCATATTTAATGATATGGAGTTGCATATTAAATGATGAGAGGAGGAGAAAAGCTGTGAGAGGGAGTTCGGAGACTTCTGCATTCTCGATTGAGAATCGTAGCAGGACAATGGAAAGGGAAAAAGGGAAAAAGTGGGAGTCAAAGAACCGAGAAAAATCAAAAGGAAAATTCCAAGATGACTGTTGGAACTGCGAAAAGAATGGTCACTTCAAGAGTGACTGTAGACTCTTGAAGAAAGAGAAAGGCTCAGATGGAAATCAGATGAAAAGGAAGCCAATATGGTGTCTACACATGAAAAAGGGGAACATGGACTTTGTCTTTCAATGAATGAGAGCACAAAGGGAGATACCTGGTTCTAGATTCGGGGGCATCCCTTCACTACATTTCAAGTCAGCATCACTTTAGCGATTATGTTCAAGGAGATTTTGGGCATATGACAGTAGGAAACAGTCGGCCGTGCAAAATCATTGGAAAATGGACGATTATACTAGGAGGTCAGATAAAACTGAAAAACGCTATACACATACCAGATCTGAAGAGTCTGATTTGTACAAGTCAGCTAAACAGCGAAGAATACATTACAGTGTTTGGGAATTCTCAGTGGAAAATTTCCAAAGGATCGTTAGTGGGTCGCAAGGGGAAAATTGAGCGGTTCATTGTATTCCCTCAATGGGAGTAGTGGAGGTTCGATTGCATTGTCGACAGATTTGGATACATATTCTGAAATTTCGTTGTGGCACAAGAGATTGATTCACCTTAGTGAGAAAAATATGAAGATTCTTCAGAGTATGGGGCTTTTATCCCGGCTGAAGGTAAAGTTGGGGCTCTGTGAGAGTTGTATTTGTGGAAAGCAAAGCGCACTCAGGTTCAGATTGGTGGTATAGCAAAGAAAATCAAGAAGCTAGAGTTGGTGCATACGGATGTATGGGGACCAACCTCGGTAAAGTCTTATAGAGGAAATTAGTAGTTCGTAACTTTCATTGATAATGCAAGCAGAAAGATCTAGGTTTATATAATGAAAAAGAAGTCCAATGTGTTTGGTCACTTCAAACACTGGATTACACAAGTGGAGAACCAAACGTGGACGAAGGTTAAGAGCCTAAAGTCTGACAATGGTGGAGAATATTGCACACAGGCCTTTGAAAGGTTTTGCTCACAGAAAGGAATACGTTGGTTAAAGAAGGTACCGGGGACATCACAACAGAACAACATTACAGAAAAAGGATGAACATGACGATCCTAAAGCAGGTGAGGAGCATAACCTTAGATGCAGATATGCCGAAATTCCTATAGGCAGCAATTGTCGATGCTGCTGTGTATTTGATCAATAGAAACCCGGCAAGTGCGCTTGATGGAGGAATTTTGGAAGAAATTTGGTCGGGTAAACCAGTCGATTACTCGCACCTCAAAGTTTTTGGTTGCATTGCATACTCGTTGATAGATAAGACGGAAAAGAGTAAGCTTGACTCCAAGTCTAGGAAGTGTGCATTCATTGGTTATGGAGGAGATGAGTTCGGATATCGGCTGTGAAATTAATCAAGCAAGAAGATAATTCAAAGCCAGAACGCCGTCTTTGATAAGCAACACTTGTACAAAGAAGCAAAGCAAGCCAATGTTAACAACGGTGCAGTATCTGAGTTCGTTGAGTTAGATGAAACCCAGGAGAATGGTTAGGTGCCTATGGATGCAGATCAGAATATGGAGGAGATGAGCACTGCATTGCAGGATCAGATTCAGGAACCAGTTGAAGACCTGGTTCAGCAACAAGATGTTCCAATTCTAAGAAGATCTACACAAGAAAGGAGACCACCTGAAAGATTAATTACCGAATTCATATTGTATAATGATTCAGGAGAGCCCGAATCCTTCACAGAAGCAACACGGGACAGCGCTAACAAGCAGTGGGAGCAAGCCATGGATGAAGAGATGGATTCATTGAAAAGGAATCGTACTTGAGATCCAGTGAAGCTATCCAAGGATCGAAAGACGTAGAATAGGGGGTGTACAGAATCAAGGATGATGTCGATGGTATGAAGTTGTACAAAGTTCGTTTGGTAGTCAAGAAATATGCGCAACATGTTATAGACTACCAGAAAATATTTTCCCCAATGGTGAAGATGATATCAATTCAGGTTATACTCGGTATGGTGGCAGTGGAAGATTTGCATTTAGAACAGCTAAATGTGAAAACCGCGTCCCTTCATGGAGCTTTAGAGGAGAAAATCTATATGACGCAGCCACCGAGATACGAGCTTAAGGGAAAAGAAAATATGCTTTGTAGACTGCGAAAGAGTTTGTATGGCCTTAAGCAAACTCCAAGACAGTGGTATCTCAAGTTTAATCGATTTATGTTGGAGACGGGATTTGTGAGATGTGATTCAGATCATTGTGTTTACGTTCAGACTTTTAAGGATGGCGAGTACATAATTTTATCATTTTATGTGGATAACATGTTGGTAGCGGGTTTGAATTTTAATAAAATTCAAAGTCTAAAAAAGCTGATGGCTGAAAAATTCTTCATGAAAGATTTGGGAACAGCCAAGCAAATTCTGGACATGAAGATCATTAAAGATAGACACATCGAAAGCTGTGGCTGTCGCAAAAGGACTACATGGAGAAGGTTTTAGAGCGGTTCAATATGGACAAAGAAAAACCGGTAAGTACGCTTTTAGCAAAGTATTTCAAATTCAGCAAAGAGTTGTGCATGACAACTCAAGAGCAAAAGGATGGCATGGCAAGAGTGCCATATGCATCTGCGGTTGGGAGTTTGATGTATGCAATGGTGAGTACAAGATCAAATATTGCACAAACAGTGGGAGTTGTAAGCAAGTACATGCAAAACCCGGGGAAAGAATATTGGAATGCAATAAAGTGAATATTGAGATATCTCAAGGATACATCCACTCATTGCTTATGTTTCGGGGGTGATTCTCTCAATATGCAAGGTTATGTTGATGCAGACTGCTCAGGTGATCGAGATAGCGGGAAAAGCACAACAGGGTATGTATTCACGGTTGGGGGAACAACGGTCAGTTAGGTTTCCCAGTTGCAAAAGCTTGTGACATTGTCAACGATGGGGGCCGAATATGTGGCCATCACGGAAGCCAGCAAAGAGATGATATGGTTACAAGGGTTACTCGAAAAATTAGGTAAGAAACAGGATTTCAATACCTTATGGAGCGATAGTCAAAGTGCGATACACTTGGCCAAGAACGCTGCATATCACTCTAGGATATAACACATCAAAATACAATACTATTTTATACACATAGCGTTGAAAGATGGTGAGTTGACATTGCAGAAGATCGCGGAAGAAAAGAATCCCGCGGATATGTTCATCAAGGTTGTGGTCAGAGATAAGATGGATCTCTGTTGTAGGTTGGTGAACCCTCTCCGAGAAGATTTGAACCGGAGAGAGCAGAAAGCGAAATCGTGTGAAGTCTACTAGTTTTTGCGAGTCAAGACGGAAGAATCTCCAAGTGGGAGAATGTTACTATTGTGGAGTTTTCTTTCTCATACATCTGAACAAGGAGATTCAGACGTATGGCCATATACGAAGCATCAACCAAAGGAGCAGAGCGACGCCAAACGTTTGAAGACAAAATGGTAGTCGTCTGGCCAAATTCAGAGCCGTCACCGAGCGTCGACAGACGTCTGGCCAAGGAGTGGCAGACATCTGCCTAAGGAGCTGAAGCCAATACAGAGAGACGACGGGCCTCTAACAAGGTCTTTATCATACGTCTGCACGCGGGTTTTCTGTGCAAACCGGATATTTTGTATATTATGTTCCTAATTTAATTGGGATATTTTGTATTCATATGATGAAATTTTAAGGTTATTGAGACTATTGTATTGAGAGAGGGTGACGGCTAAGAGAATAGCGAGATTTGAGAGAAAACTTCTAGGGTTTGCTCTTGGTGTAACTTGACTAAAGATCTAGTAGAAGTTTGCAGATTCCGCTCTACCGGGAACTATCCTTATGGTGGGTGAACTTAACAAATCCTTGTCTCTCTGGTTTGATTCTCTTATTCTTACATTATTATTGTTTTTTTTTGTCTTTCATTGTGTATTGCGTGATCTGCATGATTGACCGTAGCATAGTTCCATGTAGTGTTATCTTCTCCCGACTATTATTCTCAACAAACAAGAGGTCAAATTATAAAATAGCAAATCTACATATTACTAGAAATAGAAGAGTGAAGTGGCTACTGCTTTAATCTCTTAAAAACAAAATTTGTATTCTAATTACAGAAACTCATGCAAAATCCAAGCAGAACCAAGATAATAGAATCACAATTGAAACAAATATTAACAGCAAGAGACTGCCTTTTCTGCAAATTATTGCCCAAACATAAGAAATTTATCAAAGCATCAATCGAAACCGAATCGAAAGAACGAAATCAGATGGTAACCAATTAGAGAAATTTCAATAACTTCAATCAATCGCAAAGAACCCTAATTCTAACAAAAACAAAAGAGTTTCTGTGGGATTTGAGAGGTACCCAAATGGAGAATCGAGCTGCAGAGTTGAAATCTAGCATCAAAGAGAGACCTTGGCGCAAAAATCCAGCATCTGATCCTTTTAAAGCTTTCTTCTTCTATCAATCGAGAGAGAGAGAGAGAGAAGCAGGATCTAGGAAAGATGAAGATGAGAGAGGCGGAGATTTGATTGGAATTTGGAAAGCAATGGGCTTTGTTGTCGCTTGGTTTCTTTTTTATTTATGATTTCAGTGTCTCTTTAATAACCTCCATTTTGTATTTTCATTGATTTTCTATGATTGGATTTATCTTTTTTATTTGGGTCTAAAACAATCTTAATTTCCCCTTTTCTATTCTTTTGATTAAAACTGAAAGCCACAAAATGGCCCCCGCTTTCCATTAACGTAGATTTAACGAAACAGCATAGTCCCAGAAAAGAAAAGCGAAAAAAAAAAAAAAAACGGCAAAAAAACAATTACAGGATCACACCATCTGACATAACAAGCCAAACAACAATGCAAGTTCCTACCCGAGGATCACATATAAAAACCCAAATCAACTGCCAAACAACATATCACGCCGCTAATCCTCCAGGCCATCCTAAATGCGCAGCCTACCCATAGGTACCGTAACCAACCGTCCATCTGGCTTCGTCTCGGGCAAAGGAGCCAATCTAGCTCTCTTGCGAGTCCTAGCCATCGCTACACCTATCCATAGTATAATAGTCGTCTCGGTATAACAGATTATGCCAGCTGGTGATCTAAAAGCATAATTGAAAATTCTATTATTTCTTTCATTCCAGATATTCCAGCAAATCGCGGTAACTATGATGTCCCAAGAGGGCTTGTTATTTCGTGCAAAATTTCTAGGCCTTCAAGAACCCCAAAGTTCCTGAACAGTATGAGGGAGATACTTGTCCACCTGGGTGTGGAGAACCTATTCCAAATCTGTGTAGCGAAATCACGGCTAAGGAAAAGATGATCAATCGTTTCATCATCAGGCCCACATATACCATATTCCAAAAGACCAATCCATTTCCTCCTGGCTAAGTTATCTCTAGTAAGAATAGAATTTCTCAATATAAGTGAAAATTTTGACTTTGTGTGGCACATTTAATTTCCACAACCTTAGCAGTGGACGGTCACAAATTCCTCCGGAGTGAAGAATTTCTTACATTGAACTCGATGAGTAAGTATTGTTAGTATTCCACCTCCAGCTCGGAACATCCAAATGTCCTTTCGACGGGGCTTTCCAAGAGTTAAGGTGCTCTATTGTCACGCCCCGCTTCCCAGTGTACGGAGAAGTAGACATGACCGGCCGCGACGTATTTACTCAGAAGTAAACACGTTGTTTACCTCAATCAGAGCAAAGCTCTGTTCAAATTCCGAGGCGGGAGATGAAGCAACGCTTCATCTTCCCCCAATCAGAGCAAAGCTCTGCTTTGAAAATTTAAAATTTAATAAATGAAGTAACGCTTCAGTATATTTGCGCTGCGCAACACGCTACGTGTCAGGCGCAGATGCATCAGAGCAGCGCCCAAGAAGGCGCGCCCAATCAGAGCAAAGCTCTATTTAAATGAAGCAACGCTTCAGCTGCGCAAGCACTGCGCTGCGCGACACGTGTCAGCGCAGATGCGCTAGCGCAGTTGCTCTGCGCTTTGCGCTGCGCGACACGTGTCAGCGCATTTGCGCTACCGCAGTTGCGCTGCGCTGTGCGCTGCGCGACACGTGTCACGCGCTGGGGCATCTGCGCCAAACAGAATTAAATTTCTAATAAATCTTTTCTGTTCTTGTTAAAACAAGAAGATTTTCTTCTGCAAAGCAGAAGCCCTTGGATCAAAAATCCAACGGTGGGGAAAATTCCCCAAATCACTCAGAGAAAGATCTCTGTAACAAATTTAACTAATTTATGGGCACTATAAAAAGGACCCCAGATCTCAATTAAAAATCATCAACATTTCTTAAAAAAAAGGGTCAAGTCAAGAAGCTTCAAACAGAGAGAACTCTGAGAAAATTCCAAGAAAAAGGTAACGAACCTTCATAAAATAGAAGAAATTTCTTCTAATTGATCATTGATCTAAAAACAAGATCAATGATCTTTACATAAAAAAAACAGTGCTTTGCACTTCTTATGAACCTCTGGTTCTTTAAAACAAGAAAACAATAAAATAAAAAATAGTGCTGTGCACTTTTATGAACCTCTGGTTCTTGAAACAAAAAAGAAAAAAAATTTCTTTGATCTAAATTTAGATCAAGAAATTAAACAGTGCTTTGCACTTCTGTTCTTGAAACTAAAAAGATTCTTAGTGCTCTGCACTTACAAACTGCGCTAGAGCTCTGCTCTCTGGAATTGGCGCAACTCACCAGGGCGCGCCACGTGTCAGCAGCGCAACAGCGCAGCGCACTAGCACAGCGCACTGCGCTATTGCGCTTGCGCTCATCAGAGCGCGCCACGTGTCAGCAGCGCAACAGCGCAGCGCACTGCGCTATTTCGTTTGCGCTCACCAGAGCGCGCCACGTGTCAGCAGCGCACTAGCGCAGCGCACTGCGCTATTGCGCTTGCGCTCACCAGAGCGCGCCACGTGTCACCCCCATATGAGTTTGCGCTCATTACTTAGCGCAAAGCGCCTGACAAGCCACGTGGGGCACTGTCAGAGTATTTAATGCTCTGCATTGTTAAAGAAAAGGGACAGAGCCCAACTAAAAGGCCTAACAGGCCTAATGAAAATGCTATGTATTTTAAAAAAAAGAGGGGGGAGGGCAAAGCCCAAACAAAAAAATAGATGCTCTGCATCATTTATAAAAGGGCAAAGCCCAATCAAAACAAGAATAATGCAGTGCATTACTAAAAAGGGGGTAATGCCCTAGCACAGGCCAAACACAAAAAATATTGAAACTGGACTTAGCCCAATTTTGGCCATAAGTCCTTAAATTAAATTGGCTGAGCAAGATTGCTCTCTTAAATCAATTTATATCCGGTTCGAGGGTACATCTCCGAGCTCCTCCGACACCTATCATTGTAATCCTTCAACGACGTCAGAGAGGTGACGGGTCCCAACGACCACATACATGAATATTGGACTGCGGGGTCCTTAAACTCGTGGACCGAGACGTCCTTAAACTAATATCGGACCGAGACGTCCCTAAACTAATATCGGACCGAGACGTCCCTAAACTAATATCGGACCACCACGTCCCTAAACTGGCGATGGACCACCACGTCCCTAAACTGGAACATGGACCGAAACGTCTTTAAACTAATAATGGACCACCACGTCCCTAAACTGGAATATGGACCAACACGTCCCTAAACTGTAACATGGACCACCACGTCCCTAAACTGGACCATGGACCGAAACGTCCTTAAACTAATAATGGACCACCGCGTCCCTAAACTGGAATATGGACCACCACGTCCCTAAACTGGAATATGGACCGAAACGTCCTTAAACTAATAATGGACCACCACGTCCCTAAACTGGCGATGGACCACCACGTCCCTAAACTGGAACATGAACCACCACGTCCCTAAACTGGCGATGGACCACCACGTCCCTAAACTGGAACATGGACCACCACGTCCCTAAACTGGACCATGGACCGAAACATCCTTAAACTAATAATAGACCACCACGTCCCTAAACTGGAATATGGACCACCACGTCCCTAAACTGGAATATGGACCACCACGTCCCTAAACTGGAATATGGACCGAAACGTTCTTAAACTAATAATGGACCACCACGTTCCTAAACTGGCGATGGAC
This sequence comes from Agapanthus africanus, assembly GCA_030015575.1. NCBI lineage: Eukaryota > Viridiplantae > Streptophyta > Magnoliopsida > Asparagales > Amaryllidaceae > Agapanthus > Agapanthus africanus. The sequence goes on along the minus strand of CM057340.1, from coordinate 680,227,137 downwards.
CACCACGTCCCTAAACTGGAATATGGACCACCACGTCCCTAAACTGGCGATAGACCACCACGTCCCTAAACTGGAACAATAGAGCCTCTAAATGCTCTTTTACCGGATCTAAACGATCCCGTTTAAGTCGATCTTAGCCCCAAACACGGCTAACGTATCCTTAAACATTCAAATGGATTATAAAATTCCAAATCATCTCTGGTTCTAGGGTACATCTCCGAGCTCCTCTGACACATGTCGTTGTAATCATTCAACGATATCAGAGAGATGACGAGTCCTGACGACCATATATTAAACGGATCACTACGTTAAGTTGATCTTAGTCTCGAACAGGACTAACGTATCCTTAACGAACGTTTAAGTTGATATTAGCCGCAACACGGCTAATGCATCCTTAAACTAAAAACACCAAATCCAAATCTAAGTAAATACGGATTTGGACTAATCCACGTCCTACGGGCGACGGCATCGCTCAGTCTCCGTATACATTCCATGGGCAACCACAAACAAAACAAACACACACGATACGAAGTGAAATTCTGGAAAAGGAGAAAGTTGTTACCGCGATGCGGTAGTGTAATTAACTGCAGGGGCTTGCGCCTGCAGGGAAGAGCATCCCCATAATCAAAAACCCCTCAAGCGAGGGGGAATCTGACGAAGTCTGCTACATCGGCCGCATCCGTCTAAACCTCCGATACACGGTGCCATAAATCAACTTGGCATCTTCGGAGAGGTGGACGGATAAAACCAAATAGCATCTGCCCCGAATCTCAGGCAAGGCGTCTTCACGTCGTCGCCGTCATTCGGAGGGGAACAGATTCTGGCACGCCCGGTGGGACCTTTTCCACTTTCCACTCCACACTTCGTGTGTCATGTTCACGAACGAATCGCGGTTTACTGTGGTTGCCTATGGATTCGAGGTACTAAGATTTGGTGTCTTGCTCCGTGCAGAAAACAGAAGATCAATGGCTTCAAACTGCACTGTCTGCAACTGCAACTCTCGCTCGGTCCTTACTGGAGGGGTGACTTATGGGCCCCAAGCGGCCTCCCTTTTCAAGATGCCAGTGGAGCAGGTAACTCAGGCCACTACTGGATTATTCTTCGGGACCATGCTCCCACCGTTGAGCTTCAATGCCACAATGACATTGCAAGAAGTTCCAAAGAAGTCGGTCTTCGATCGACTTACCACTGCCGCGACCCTTCTCAACGGGTCGTCCAACTCCACTGCTTCAGTTTTTAACGGACTAGGCCAGAGCTCTAACAGGCTCATGAAGAAGCCTGCCATACCAGAAGGCGTTATCCCGAAGCGGATAGCCATTCCAACTCCCGTTCCTGGCAAAATCACCAAGGTTGCTTCCCATGTTCAGAAGTCCGCTTCTGACAAGTTGGCCGTCCCCGTTCAACGGACGTCGATCTTTAAAAAGCTGGTACCAGCACATTCTGACCAACACAGGGGGCATGAGGAGGTCACCCCTATAGCTGAAACAATTCCATCAGCACGACATGCCCGACGTCGCTACTGGCACCGAGTGAGGAAGGCTGGGGGCAACTCCCCCTCTGGACTTACTCCTCCAACTCTAACGGTGGGGATCGAAACTGTTGTTCCAACCGGGAACAGCTTTGAATTGCTGAACACGGTGTGCAGAAATTCTTCTACTGCAATGTTGAAACGAACTCCTTCAGCTGCGAAGAGTACTCCAGAGAAAAAGCTAGAACAGCCCCCTCAACGGCTGTCCTTTAAAATTTACAAAGTCTGGCGACAGGTCCAAGAGTCGGTGATCGATCAAGACTGCCTCCGACGACAGAAAAAGATGAAGGTTCGGCGGGGGAAGGATTACTCTGTCAAACCACAAAAAGCAAAAGCTACTTGGGTGCCCACTACAATGGCTCCCTTAACTCCAATCACTCAAAAAAGGAGGCCGCAAAAAGCCCCTGTGTCTTCGGCAAATCGCAAAGACACCGAACACAAACGCTCCAAGTCTGGGGGCATGGTGGTGCACACTGTTTATATGGCTTCTGGAAAGGAGGAAAGCCGCACTTCTACGGGCCACCGACCGCTCACCCGATCCGTGACGAAAGCCCAGGAGCAACAACAAAAGCTTCAGAAAATGATGACTACAATGGCTGCACTCACTGAGCCAAAAGAAAGCTCTAAAACGTCTTCGGATGAGCGTCAAGAACAAGAAACCGACGCTGATTTTTACGCAGAGTCCTCGAAAAGAGGGACAAAGAAGCTGCAGAGCAAGCGGCTAACATAAAACAGATGGCGCTCCTCTTCCAAGATATGGTAGGGATGATGTTACAGCCGGACCCTCCTGCTGATGATCCTCCGATCGTCCTTGAAGACGACAGGGGAGAAACGTCAAATCCTCCGCCGGCTCTATCAACAGCCAAGGAGGAGGCAATCTCCAAAGTTGACCTAGACGAATATATAGCTCAGCAGATCCGGGTTCATCAGGCGAATGAAGCGGCTGGACAAATTGTTAGAACCGGACGACCGTATCCGAGCTGGTATGACCAAATCAATTACCCGTCAGGATATACGATCCCTAAATTCCACGTATATAAGGGGACAGGGAATCCGCATCAGCATGTCGCTCAATTCAGGGCCTTATGCGGCAATATTGGAGGCGATGGCAAATTGTTGCTACGTCAATTCGTCGGCAGCTTAGCAGAAACAGCCTTTGAATGGTATTCGGAGCTACCTAACGACTCTGTCAAAACATTTGCAGAGATGGAACTGCTGTTTACACAAAGATTCGCAAGTGCTAGTGAACGCACCCCGATTACAGCACTGATAAATGCCAGGATAAGGCCCGGCGAAACGTGGGTCCAATACGCAACACGATGGCGAAACCTATGGTCGAAATGCGAACAACGCATAGAAGAGGCACCTGCGGTAGGCATGTTTGTGGGCACTCTCGATCCGCAGGTGACCATTTCGCAATTCATGATGTTCTTCAGGCCGACCACCTTCCAGGCCTTGATCGACAAATTAGCCCAAATGGACCAGATGGGCCATAGACCGTCTCCTCCAAAATCAGATTCCCGAGATGAGAAAGGAAAAGGGAAAGCGATCGTCGTCGCCAATGCTCAACAACAGTCGAGCGACTCAAAGCCGGTCGTTCACCAAAACAACGTGCGTCCACGCCCATCCCTCGAAAAGAGGCTAGGACGTCCTTACTCGTTTCCTCAGAATAAAACGAGAAGACTGTTCGAGCTGGCCGTACGCAACAGACTCATTAATCTGCCGAGTCCAAAGCGTCTGTCGCAGCCAGGCGATCTTAATAACCCCAATTATTTCCCTTACCACCAAACGGTAAGTCACCCGATTGAGAATTGTTTCGTCTTTAAGGGATGGATCGAAGATCAGTACCTACAAGGCAAGTTCGCGTTGTCTGAAAGCTGGAAGGTAAACCCACCACAGCCACACTCTCCAAAGAAGACGGACACGCCGGGGGCAGCTTGTTCTTTAGTCAAGGATGAAAACAATGGAGAAAACTCATCGGATGAATCCGAAGACTACGTAGCGACTTGTCATATGATTTCTCATTCACTGACGGATGATAAAGAGGCTCCTTGCGCTGAGAAACCAATGGCGAATCCTGAGCTGGAGATTCTACAGCCATCAGACGAGTTGATCGATGTCTTCCTAAGTGAAATGCGTCTGAAAGCAAAAGCCAATCAAGAGCATGAAATGGCCATACTGGAAAGAGCCAAGGCATTCCCGTCAAATCAAAAGCCATACATTGCGGGTAAAAACAAATTCAAGACGAGGAAAAGGTTCGCCAAAGCTCTGTCAGTAGGAATGAAGCTACTGCCCTCTGAAGAAAATACTCTCGCTGAGGCAGAGATGCACCCTAACTTCTGTTTATATCATCAGAAAATCATACATCCTACCGAAGACTGTGAATCCTCTAACTGTTGGTGGCAAGGGTATGTCGCTCAAAAGCAACACTTTGACGGGACAAAGTGTGAAGCTTGTGGACATCGGAAAAATGCGATATATGAGCGCAAAAGAGTCGCCGACGATTGCCATATAGCCGACTCTAAGGCATCGCAAATTATCACCTTTGGAAGCAACTTTGACGAAGAAGCTATCCCCAACTCTTCCCTCGGGGAATCTATTTCAAAAATAAAGGAATTGAGAAGCTGCGAGAACGTTCAGCCATGCAATCGCATGCTACTCGGAAAGAATCCTGGCCCCGCAAACAACGGAGCGAACAAAAAGGATAAAAGAAAAGGAAAAAAGGGCCTCGTCGCCAGCGCTCAACAACAATCAGGTGACCCTAGACCGGTTGCTTGCCAAAGCAACAAGCGGCAACCCCTCCAGGAAAAGTTGAAACGTCCTTACTCGTTTCCGCAAGATAAAACAAGGGGACTGTTCGAGCTGGCAGTGTGCGACAAACTCATCAATCTGCCGGGTCCAAAACGTCCGTTGCGGCCAGGCGATGTTAATAATCCTAATTATTTCCCTTACCACCAAACAGTAGGTCACCTGATCGAGGACTGCTACGTCTTCAAAAACTGGGTTGAAGACCAATACCAACAGGGCAAGTTTGCGCTGTCTGAGAACTGGAAGGTGAGTCCGCCACAACCGCACGCTCCGAAGAAGATGGATACGCCGGGGGCATCATGTTCATTCATGGAGAAGGACTCATAGACCGAAAAGTCAATAAATCAGATATTCGCCTCAAATACGGCGACAACGGACCGAAACGTCCTTAAACTAACAACGAATCGAGATGTCCTTAAACTAATGATGGACCGCAATGTCCTAAAACTTGCAAATGACCGAAATGTTTTTAAACTACTACCGCAGCATTCTCAGGCTGACGAGAATATAAAAAAAAATAAAAAAAATATACGGTATGTCCATAAGCAAAATGGGCACGGATGAAAACCCGAAAGGGCTCCGTGAGTAAAAACAGCAGGGCTACCGGCGAGTGTTCGTGAAAAACCCAAAAGGGCGCGACCTCGTAAAAAAAACGGTATGTCCATAAGCAAAACGGGCATGGATGAAAACCCGAAAGGGCTCCGTGAGTAAAAACAGCAGGACTACCGGCGAGTGATTGTGAAAACCCGAAAGAGCGCAACCTCGTCAAAAGACACTTACAGGGCCCCCTCGACCTTGTAAGGAGAAACCACCCGCGTGAGATCCTTACGACTCACAAGGGATCAACACACTCAGGGATCCCCACGATTCCTAAGGAGAAAATACACTTGCGAGATCCTCACGACTCGTAAGGAGAACTCTCTTATGGGACCCTCACGGCTCATAGGATTTGAAAGTCTTAAGTTACAGAGACCTAAACCTGTGCTTAAGCAACCCCCACAACTTTCGATATTGCCCTACAAATGGTCCTATATTGGCCCTTGTATACAATCCACGGGCGCGAATAAATATTTCCCTAACCAAGTCTCATCCGTGACTGGGGATATATCCACACGGTGAACAACCCTTATGAGTCCTCTCGACTCATAAGGAGATAACACTCTTGTAAGATCCTTACGACTTATAAGAGAACATACACTTAGGAATCCTCACGATTCCTAAGGAGAAAACGCACCTGGGAGATCCTCACGACTCGTAGGGAGAAACACCTTTATGAGACCCTTACGGCTCATGAAGTCAAAAGCCTTAGTCGACGGGATCCTAATCCTGTTTACTAAGCCACCTTTGTTCGACATCGACAGAGGCAAATGATGATTCGCTCCTGGCAATATTCCAGTTGTAGCGATGCTGATGCCTAAATCGATATCAAATTCCAAGTCCTTTCATGGCAGATGATGATTCGCTCCTGGCAATATCCCAGTTGTAGCGATGCTGATGCCTAAATCGGTATCAAATTCCAAGTCCTTTCATGGCAGATGATGATTCGCTCCTGGCAATATCCCAGTTGTAGCGATACTGATGCCTAAATCGGTATCAAATTCCAAGTCTTTTCATGGCAGATGATGATTCGCTCCTCGCAATATTCCGGTTGTAGCGATGCTGATGCTAAGATTGGCACCAGATTCCAAGTTCTACGCTTGCGATAAAAATCAGCGAGCTGAAAATGCATATTAAATAGCCGAAATGATTGGGCAACTCGCAATAAAAAACAGCGAGTAAAAAAATATATATATCTATAGCCGAAATGATTGGGCAACTCGCAATAAAAAAACAGCGAGTAAAAATAAAATACACAGCCGAAATGATTGGGCAACTCGCAATAAAAAGCAGCGAGTAAAAACAAAATAAACAGCCGAAACGATTAGGCACCGCGAAAAATAACCGAAACGATTGGGCAATCGCGACCTTCGCGATATAAAAGCTGAAATGATAGAGCATCGCGGAAAGAATAAAAAAAAAATGAAAGAATGAAACTTTTTGCCCTACAGGTAAAATCACATCGATCCCTGTATACAATCCAGGGGCACAGATAAGGAGGGAACCATACCTTCCCAACAGGCTCCATCAGAAAGCGAAGCCAAATCTCGACAGTTCATAGACAACCTAGAGACCATCTCGACATTTGTCGCAATATTACAGATACGATGTCAACAAATGAAGCAAACGAAGATTCCGAGCTTCAGGGTCTTGACGTCAACATCGACAACTTAGAGATCACCAACGGCGTTCCTTCGCAATCCAGTAGGGTGTACATGCAAAGTTAACAAAAGACCTCACGGTCGAAACAAGTGGAGCGATGGCAAAATCCCAACTTCACCTCAGCATTCGTCTCGATACAGTAGACGCAATGTCAACAACGGCGTTCCTCCGCAGTCCAGCTGGAGGCAGACGCAACGTCAACAAAAGACCCCACGGTCGAAACAAAGCGGAGTAACGGCAAAATCCCAACTCCACCTTAGCATTCGTCTCGTTACAGCAGATGCAATGTCAACAACGGCGTTCCTTCGCAGTCCAGCAGGGTGTACATGCAAAGTTAACAAAAGACCCCATGGTCGAAACAAAGCGGAGTGACGGCAAAATCCCAGCTCCACCTCAGCATTCGTCTCAATACACCAGACGCAGTGTGAGCAAATGAAGCGAAGGCCAAATTCCTAGCTTCAAGGTTTTAACGGCAAGTCATATAAAGCCTGAAAGACCACCGGAGATCATCTCACATAGAGTGGTCACCTCCTCGACGTTCGTTTCGATACAGCAGACGAGTTGTCACCCCAGCGTTCTTCCTCCAACAGGGATTCGGACGTGACAAAGCAAACGAAGCGAAGGCCATATTCCTAGCTTCAACGTCTTTACGGTAACTCACATAAAACCGGAAAGACAATCGGAGATCATCTCGCACCAGCACAGAGTGGTCACCACCTTGACGTTCGTCTCGATACAGCAGACGAAATGTCAACCCCAGCGTTCTTCCTCCAGCAGGGATTCAGACGTGACAAAGCAAACGAAGCGAAGGCCACATTCCTAGCTTCAACGTCTTTACGGTAACTCACATAAAACCGGAAAGACAATTGGAGATCATCTCGCACCAGCACAAAATGGTCACCACCTCGACGTCCGTCTCAATACAGCAGACGAGATGTCACCCCAACGTTCGTCTCGACACAGCAGACGCAACATCATCAAACAAACGGAGCCACGGCAAAATCCCTAGTTCCCACCGCAACATTCGTCTCGATACAGCAGACGCAATGCCAGCAAACGAAGCAAAAGCCAAATTCCTAGCTTCAGGGTCTTGACGGCAACTCACATAAAGCCCGAAAGACTATCGGAGATCATCCCCACACCAGCGCGGAGTGGTTATGACTCATCGGGGCTCACCAAAATAAGCCTAACCTCAAGTAAAAAGCGACATGGCAAATTCCTAACGCTTGCTCTTCCGACGGTCAAACTGCCAAGGAGGATTGCTTGAAGACGTCTTGTCCAGCCCCCGAAGGGATCAGAGACACGGCAGTCGCAGGGCTACTCGAATAGCACGATTGCCTATCGAGGACTATATCAGCTTATGCGACGGTACGATGGCCAAAACCCTAAGTATCACCAACCTTAACGGGCTTCTGTCGTAAAGAGCAGAGGTTAAATGCAACGTTAAGATATTCTTGCGAGAAACGCTCGATTCGTCTCGACTTGCGAAAAAAATTGTTGAGGCGGCTCGACTCGTGAGATAAAGCCTTAGGCAGTGGGCATAAAAGAAGCATGTTTCCTAAGCACTGGGACCCTGCAAGTTGGCCCAAAACAGTCTCTTGCATACCATCCACGGGTCTCACCCTCCAACATCGAACTTCGACAAGGAGGGAAACAACCGCTTACAAGTCCTCTCGACTCGTAAGAGGGAAAAATTCTCTTGTAGGATCTTTACGACTTACAAGAGAAAACTACACTTAGGAATCCTCACGATTCCTAAGGAGAAAAACCCACCTACGAGATCCTCTCGATCCGTAGGGAGAAAAGTCTCTATGAAACCCTCACGGCTCATAGAGTTGAAAAGTCTTAGGCAGCAGATCTGAACCTGCGGCCTAAGCCCTCGCTATCTCGTGAAGAAATCAAGAAGCTTACTCTATTACCTGCTAATTGTGACGACATGCTGAGAAAGAGGAAAAGCAACAGAAAGAGCATCCGATTTACATTTGATCAAGCGTTCAAGACACAATCATTCATGCATGGGCAAAAAGACTCAGAACAAAAGATATATAATAAAGACAAGCTGGGATAAAAAAAAATTCCATTAATATTTCCCGAAGTTCTTACAGTCATAAAAACAATAAACGAAAGTTACAATGGAATAACCTCAGATCCAGGGCATGGATTGAGGAATTCAAAAGCGACCCTATCTATGACTTTCCAAGCCTCGCGGACCATCCTAGTGTGCTTCCTTTCGCGAGCACAAGCGTCAGGGTCCCTCCCGATGTCTTCCACCCTCCGATAAGCAGCGAGTATGGCAGACTGTTGAAAGATCTCGTGCAAGAGGTCAATAAGACTGTCTCGCCGTCTTTTCGAGATAAAGTTCAATAGGTACACAGAGTGCACCTTGTCCTCAGCGGCATCCAACACCCTAAGCGGCACGCCGGAACAGAATAGGGGAAGCGCTTTTCAGATAGCTCCCACGATAAGTTTAAAAAGAGAGGAACGTCGGGGAAGCAGTGAACCATTGTATGCGTCGAAGCGACTCATTATTTCAGCACACTCCTCATTTGTGAACTCCCGATTTTGAGAGCGGCCAAGTCGGCGGATGCCCTCATGAGAGATGATCTCGTTAAGAGCATACATGTGGGCGTTCATTGTTCCTATGAAAGAGGATCAACAGAATTATCAGAAAGACTGATTAAGCAAAACGATATAATGCACTGAGGAATAAAATGCCATCTTTAAGTTCCAAGATCCATGAAGAATTCTTAAGAGTTCTTCTATATGATTTGGGAGGAGCAAAGCTCCATTAATGAATTAAGAAAATCCAAGGAAAATCTTTCAGAGAGCAGAGCTCTATGGAACCTTAGTAGGGTCCCCTTTAGTTCTCCTTAGATCCTTTTAAGACCTGTAGAGCAAATCTCTGCTAAGTGAAACCCTAAATAGGTTTCCTTTAGATCAGGGATCTATTGAGAGCGAGGCTCTATCAATGAAATTTAATTTAATTTAATTTAATCCAAATTAAAATTTTCACCTAAAAGTTTTAAGAGTTTAACTCTTAAAGTTCTTGAAAATAAAGAGCGGGGTTCTGAGTTCTGAAAGTAAAATTTTAGAGATGAGAATCATCTAAGGGACCAAAGGTCCTATTTATAGGCATCAAGTGCCCTTTCAGCTTCCAAGGAATGGCGCGACGGTTCGGAGTCTGCCACCGCTGCGCTCACGTTAGGAGGCCACGTAAGCGCAACGGTGTGGGGGCATTTGTTTACCTCAATCAGAGCAAAGCTCTGTTCAAATTCCGAGGTGGGAGATGAAGCAACACTTCATCTTCTCCCAATCAGAGCAAAGCTCTGCTTTGAAAATTTAAAATTTAATAAATGAAGCAACGCTTCAGTATATTTGCGCTGCGCAACACGCCACGTGTCAGGCGCAGATGCATCAGCGCAGCGCCCAAGAAGGCGCGCCCAATCAGAGCAAAGCTCTATTTAAATGAAGCAACGCTTCAGCTGCGCAAGCACTGCGCTGCGCGACACGTGTCAGCGCAGATGCGCTAGCGCAGTTGCGCTGCGCTTTGCGCTGCGCGACACGTGTCAGCGCAGATGCGCTAGCGCAGTTGCGCTGCGCGACACGTGTCACGCGCTGGGGCATCTGCGCCAAACAGAATTAAATTTCTAAGAAATCTTTTCTGTTCTTGTTAAAACAAGAACATTTTCTTCTGCAAAGCAGAAGCCCTTGGATCAAAAATCCAACGGTGGGGAAAATTCCCCAAATCACTCAGAGAAAGATCTCTTTAACAAATTTAACTAATTTATGGGCACTATAAAAAGGACCCCAGACCTCAATTAAAAATCATCAACATTTCTTTAAAAAAAAGGGTCAAGTCAAGAAGCTTCAAACAGAGAGAACTCTGAGAAAATTCCAAGAAAAAGGTAAAGAACCTTCATAAAATAGAAGAAATTTCTTCTAATAGATCATTGATCTAAAAACAAGATCAATGATCTTTACATTAAAAAAAACAGTGCTTTGCACTTCTTATGAACCTCTGGTTCTTTAAAACAAGAAAACAATAAAATAAAAAATAATGCTGTGCACTTTTATGAACCTCTGGTTCTTGAAACAAAAAAGAAATTTTTTTCTTTGATCTAAATTTAGATCAAGAAATTAAACAGTGCTTTGCACTTCTGTTCTTGAATCTAAAAAGATTCTTAGTGCTCTGCACTTACAAACTGCGCTAGAGCTCTGCTCTCTGGAATTGGCGCAACTCACCAGAGCGCGCCACGTGTCAGCAGCGCAACAGCGCAGCGCACTAGCACAGCGCACTGCGCTGTTGCGCTTGTGCTCACCAGAGCGCGCCACGTGTCACCCCCATATGAGTTTGTGCTCATTACTTAGCGCAAAGCGCCTGACAAGCCACGTGGGGCACTGTCAGAGTATTTAATGCTCTGCATTGTTAAAGAAAAGGGACAGAGCCCAACTAAAAGGCCTAACAGGCCTAATAAAAATGCTATGCATTTTAAAAAAAAGAGGGGGGAGGGCAAAGCCCAAACAAAAAAATAGATGCTCTGCATCATTTATAAAAGGGCAAAGCCCAATCAAAACAAGAATAATGCAGTGCATTACTAAAAAGGGGGTAAAGCCCTAGCACAGGCCAAACACAAAAAATATTGAAACTGGACTTAGCCCAATTTTGGCCATAAGTCCTTAAATTAAATTGGCTGAGCAAGATTGCTCTCTTAAATCAATTTATATCCGGTTCGAGGGTACATCTCCGAGCTCCTTTGACACCAATCGTTGTAATCCTTCAACGACGTCAGAGAGGTGACGGGTCCCAACGACCACATACATGAATATTGGACTGCGGGGTCCTTAAACTCGTGGACCGAGACGTCCTTAAACTAATATCGGACCGAGACGTCCCTAAACTAATATCGGACCGAGACGTCCCTAAACCAATATCAGACCGAGACGTCCCTAAACTAATATCGGACCACCACGTTCCTAAACTGGCGATGGACCACCACGTCCCTGAACTGGAATATGGACCACCACGTCCCTAAACTGGACCATGGACCGAAACGTCCTTAAACTAATAATGGACCACCACATCCCTAAACTGGAATATGGACCACCACGTCCCTAAACTGGAATATGGACCGAAACGTCCTTAAACTAATAATGGACCACCACGTCCCTAAACTGGCGATGGACCACCACGTCCCTAAACTGGAATATGGACCACCACGTCCCTAAACTGGCGATAGACCACCACGTCCCTAAACTGGAACAATAGAGCCTCCAAATGCTCTTTTACCGGATCTAAATGATCCCGTTTAAGTCGATCTTAGCTCCAAACACGGTTAACGTATCTTTAAACATTCAAATGGATTATAAAATTCCAAATCATCTCTGGTTCTAGGGTACATCTCCGAGCTCCTCTGACGCATGTCGTTGTAATCATTCAACGATATCAGAGAGGTGACGAGTCCTGACGACCATATATTAAACGGATCACTACGTTAAGTTGATCTTAGTCTCGAACAGGACTAACGTATCCTTAACGAACGTTTAAGTTGATCTTAGCCGCAACGCGGCTAATGCATCCTTAAACTAAAAACATCAAACCCAAATCTAAGTAAATACGGATTTAGACTAATCCACGTCATACGGGCGACGGCATCGCTCAGTCTCCGTATACATTCCACGGGCAACCACAAACAAAACAAACACACACGACACGAAGTGAAATTCTGGAGAAGGAGAAAGTTGTTACCGCGATGCGGTAGTGTAATTAACTGCAGGGGCTTGCGCCTGCAGGGAAGAGCGTCCCCACAATCAAAAACCCCTCAAGCGAGGGGGAATCTGACGAAGTCTGCTACATCGGCCGCATCCGTCTAAACCTCCGATACACGGTGCCATAAATCAACTTGGCATCTTCGGAGAGGTGGACGGATAAAACCAAATAGCATCTGCCCCGAATCTCAGGCAAGGCGTCTTCACGTCGTCGCCGTCATTCGGAGGGGAACACACGTTAAGCGTAAATATGCAATATAAATGAATACACAAAAATAACAAGAGATATAATAATAACAACTTTTATTAACATTCTTTCTTTACATACAACTGAAAAGGAAAATACAATGATGGAAAACAATGCCTAAATAATGGCATATGAACTGAAATAAGTACAAGTAAAAATCTAGAAGTTTGGCTCCTCTGTGAACTGCTCCAAATCGTTCTGACTGGTCTCGGTCTCCTGAGAGTCGGGTCCTCCTGACGAACATTCCAAAGAAAGAAGAGACAGGAATATCGTTAGCGAACTAGCGCTCGGTAAGTCCTAAAATAAGATAGAATATAACAAGTAAAGAGGAGAGAATTGGTTATATAAACATGTATATGTTTGCTATACTAACGTAGTTGTTTGTAACTTAGTACAGAAGGTATCAGTGTATACGAAAGGAGTTCAACTTTCCCCGTGGACTATGGTAACCCATAGTACAAGGCCCCGTCAAGACCACGGGACAACAGCAATGGATGTTCATGTAGGTGTCTTTTAGTGTCCATCATCGTGCCACTTTTAACACATTCCGTACCAGTCTACCCCTTTAAACCCCGTAATGTATATTGTATTGATTGGTAATTATCAGACTTGCCGAGACCATGATATAAGTTGTTTATGTAAACAGTTTCAGGATTGAATCAAGTGGTCATGTAGTCAAGTCAAGTCATAGCCATGGTTCGGTCAAGTCAGGTCATGTTTGCATGTTGATATTGTTCTGGTATTCAGGTTCACGTTCAAGAATACATGTTGGATTCATGTTAGATTTGGATTCAGATTGATTTGTACTCAGACTTGAATCAGACACTTAGAACTGATTTGGATCCTGAATTAGGTTTAGAAGTTATCGGTAACTGCTGCACATAGACGGCGGGATTTGTATCTTTTTCCAGGACAATTATCATTGATAACTCCGTTTTAATTTTTCTACCTTAAATAGGCAAGCACCCACTTTCTCCGGCTCCCTGAGGCTCAAGCGAATTGGTCTCACTTAAACCTATATTTACTAGGGTTCTTAATGTAATTTTATATATCTCGAGGGGGTTTTATGAAAAATATTTTATATACTTTCAAAATAAACTTCGGGTAATTATTTAGGGTTTCCATGGATGTGAATTTTAAAGAGTGAGGTATATTAGTGAAAATTAACTTAGCTTGAATAGTTCATGATATTTTAGTGTAACTTGTCTTGTATTGATACTTGATGGTATTTTAATTAAACTTGTCATTCTTTTATTTTTTAGAATATATGAAATTTTATTATATATTAAAAATATATGGTTTGATAATATTTATATAATTATTAAAAATTAATTTTATTATTAAAGTAGAAAATCTCGTTTTTCTTAAAAATCGTATTAAAATTCTTTCAAGATCGTGTCCTCCTGTGAGGAGGTCTGCATCTCGCTCTACTAGTCCGAGGATGTGCGATAATCCGCACCATCCAATAGCGGGTTCCCTAAAATGGGTTGCAGAGCTATAATTGCAAAGAGTTTGATAATACAATTCGAAGAAAATGGGTTTTTATAGTTTAAAGTATTTTGATGAAAAGTCGTATTTTGCCATAAAATCATGTCTCAAGAGAATCGTGCTATGTCAATATGTGTGTATGTGAGAGGTAGGTCATTACCTCGTGAAGTTTTCTAAATGTATGTTAAGCAAAGGTTTAAAAGATAACGTATATAAACTTCATGGTATTTAGACGTAAAAGCTAGGTTAAAGTTATTTTACATGGAGTTTTAGAGTGAAAATTGTTTCTAAATGTTAGTTTAATGATTAGTAAGTATGATGTAATAATATTCATGAAGAACATATAAGAAAAAGTGGATTTTATAATGTTTTAAAGGAGGTGTCGGTATTAACTCCACTTCCGATATGTTTTATGAAAAGAGACTTTTTAAGATGAAAGAGTAGAATAAGAAATGAGACTTACTAGCTAGAAAGATCAAGATGAGGTAGAAGAAGAGGGTGTAGTCTTTGTGGAGTCGCGGGGTCACCGGAACTTGCTCGATTCCTCGCCGGAAGTTGTTCTTGGGCTAACTCCACTTCAACTCCACTTGTACTTAGAAAATTTTGATATTTTTGACTAGAATTTTCAGAATGAGGAAGGGTTAGGATATGGGGTTGTATTTATAAGGTGAAATTAGGGTTTTGGAATTAAAAAGCATTAAAAATGAGATTAAAGATGAATTTTAATTCTCTATTAAATTGCAGAGAAAACAAACAGAACATGGGTAGATGTCACGCCCCGCTTCCCAAAATACGGAATACGAGGGGTTGACAAGGCCAGCCATGCTCCTACGATCAAGGAAATGTCCTGCCGTGGTCACATTTCGGCTTCTAGCTTTACGTGGTAATCAGTAAACAATGCACAGGTAATGAGAAATGCAGTAACTGAAACAAATCAAATACAAAGAACTGACCTGATGGAGGTAAAAAGAGTATAACTCTGGATAGCTGATCAAAATGTCCGTGATGTACGTCTGGTCCTGGTCCAGGCCAGATCCACTCCTCACTCTGAACATGCATACTCAGGTCGTCAGAGCGACACGATAGCAATATATATATAAAGATGCAAGTGGCAACTCGAACAGTAATAATGGATGTATAACAGTAAACCAAGACAGTAAAGATATGAACGTGGAATGATCAATGCAATATTTAATAGATCAGGTGAACATTAAAGCAGTAATATAGTATGCCAGGTATGTCAAGACAGTAAGTAGTGTATATCAATGCCCTTATGCTTATCAGTCTCTAAGTCTCACTGTACAGGTCACTGAGCCTATCGTCAGTCCAAGTGTGAGAGTCAACCATCCGCGAGTGTCCTCCACCCAAGGGTAGGACCCAAGGGCAAGGGACCACGGGCCCAAAATGTAACTCACGGTAATAATCATGTACCCTGTAAATCTCCATATATATATATATAAGCCGGCATGGGACTCCCGAGATTCTGTTGAACTCACACTCAAACTACCCCACATCCCGTGGTCTACATCAAACGCTAACCATAATCTCAAATACCAGTCGGTCCGTGACAAGTCTGCGCGAGAACTGGAAACAGGATCTCCATCAAGCACGTCCCGACTAATACCCAAGATAAATGGCAGTGTCTGGTGCCTTATCTGTGACATCCATGCAAGAGCTTCCATAAGTGTCCTATACCACTTATAGTCACACTTACACGCGTCCCACAGACGTCGACAATGCAATAGAATAATAGAGTTCACTGATTGTGTACAAGTACCTGTCACTTTCACTTATTCACTCATGCACGAACACTAACGTACTTGCCACAATCATCACTAATACCTAACACTGGGTAATTCACATGATCACTAGGTTATCAATGCAGTGACATATGTATGATAAGATGAGGAAGCAGTATGTAAAGCATGATTAAAATGTCAGAAATCAGTATTCTACCACTTGCATAATTTATCATAAATCATACGTGTACAGTTTAGCGAAACGATGAACGGGGAATAAATAGTATGTTTGAGTATCTATCCAGCGAATTTGGTTTCATGTCAATCGGATTCCAGGATCACTAGATGTGGCCATTTTATTTTAAGCGTTCACGGCTGGAAATCCGGTTTCAGAATCGGAGGTCCGTTTCGCAACGCATTTTAATCCTACTTGGGATCAGATTTTAGCAACGCTACAGTTGAATGAAATCTAGGGTTTTCAGTAAGGTTTTCAACGCAATATAAGGATTCTTAATCGCGTATGTACGTCAGGAGTTATACACTGTTCAATACTACTATGTCAATTCTGATTCTGTTGGGACTGTTATACGTCCCCATCTTTTAAATTACAGATTAAATAGCAAACGATGATGAAACAGAATGAAACCACTTGTGTTATCTAGCTAACAGTTTCACCTTTAATAAAATGTGGAGTTTCGCAACATAAGAGTTCAGGAAAACAGGTGGCACACATTATGGAACAGTAAACAGTAACCAGAGTCGCTCTGGACTGCAGTCCAGAGCCGCACTCCGATCCAAATATTGTCACAATTTAAGTACAGAAATCATTAGAAACTTGCATAGGGTTATAGTTCGTCGAGTCGTATTCAATTTAACCCCTTGAACGTATCATTCCAGTATGTACATAATTTGTGGTGATTTTAACGGTTTTCAGATACGGGAAAGTTCCAGTTTTACAGGTATATTTGGGGGTAATCGTTTTAGTCATTAACAGTCGTATTATCCAGTGAAATTTATACACAGTATTCAATATCACATGGTCCGGCAAATGCCCTCATGTTCCGTCAATTTAAATGAGGATTTCTATTGAGATCATGCATCGAACAGTTGCGTCATATAATTTATCGAGAATTGTAAATTTGTAATCTATACGAACTAAGTTTGTAACACGAAAATATTAGCATGTAGTAAGTAAAATACTTGCCTAGAGACGTTTTGGAGCACATGGCAGCGGCAACGACACACGTGCGACACGGCAACGACTAGTACAATGACTTGTACCCGACACGGCAGTAAACTGGCTGGGTTTGAGCTTTAGTGGAGCTTGGGCTCGAGAGATAGGAGGCTTGACTTGGGCTCTGTGCAATGGCGGCGACGGCTGCGAGCTCAGGCGATGTTGTGGCTCCGTCAATGGTTGCAGCGGTGCTCAGGCGATGGCCGACAGCGAAGAGGGCTCGGGCGACGGCTAGGAGCTGCGATTGGGTGTGAGGTGGTTGGTTGATAGAAGAGGGAGATAGAAGGAGGGGGGAGAGAGAGAGTCAGATAGTGAGAGAGAGAGAGAGAAAGAGTGTAACAGAGAGAGAGGGGAGACAGAGAGAGAGAGGGATGTAGAGAGAGAGAGAGAAGTAGGGCTTTGTGGTGGTGGGGAGGTGGTGCTCGGGTCGACAAGATGGGTTGCGGAGGCCGGAGCTCGTCGGCGTCGTCGGGGTGCAGGCGGTGGTCGTGGTCGGGTGCAGGCGAGGTTGGTGGGTCGGTTTCTCGAGGAGGAGGCAGGGAAGGATGGTGGAGATGACGGTGGGGAGATGGTCGAGGAGGGGAGGAATGAGGACGAGGGTGGAGGAGAGCCGGCGGTGAGGGGACAGCGGGTGTGCAGGAACCCGAGTGGGTGCAGGGGAGTGAGTCGGGGAAGTAGGTGGAGGGAGAGAGAAAGTGGAGAGAATGAAGACGAGGAGGAGGCGAGCGACGGTGAGGAGGGTGAGGGGTTGTAGTCGTCGCCATCGGGATGAGCGGGTGAAGGGTGCGCAGTGGGTTCGAGGGAAATTTTTGAGAGGGAGGAGAGTTTTGTGAGTGAGAGAGGAGTGAGGGAGATAGGGGAGGAGATTGGGGGGATCGTGAGGGGGTAATGGCAAGGCGTGGGCATGGGCATGGGCAACGGCGCTGCGACGTGGGTACGAGCGTTGGCGACGGTAGCGGCGGAGATCGTGGATCAGGTGAGCGGGAAAGAGTTGCCGTTGGGAAGAAGAAGAGGGTGTGGGCCGGGTCGGGTTTGCTGGGCGGGCTTGGAGTATGGGCCGGTGGGGAGAAAAGAAATTAAATGGGGAAAAGAAAAGAAGCGTGCCGGGGATTTAAATTAGAGGGGAAGTCCTTTGGGCTGAGGGCGCTGGGCTGGGAAATTGAGAAGGAATAAAAGAAATGGGCTGAGGGAATTAGTGCTGGGCCGGGAGAAATAAAAGGTGATAGATTTTCTTTAAGAAGGGAATGGGCTCAATTAACTTAAATTAAAATGGGAAGAAGGAAATGGCTGGGCCGGAGGAAAATAAAAGGTAAGGTTTGGGTTTGGGAGTAAAAAAAAGGGTTTTAAAATAAATAAATAATTATAAATAAAATAAAATTTTATAAGTTAAAGAGTATACGGATATTGGTATAAAAGGGACTGGGTATTATATCATACCACCCTTACAAAAATTTCGTCCTCGAAATTTAAAAGGAACGACAAGCTATAAAATAATAAGCGAAAAGTTACCACACCGAACACTAGTACATAGTGACTTATTTAAAACTGGTGAATAAAATTCTGAAGGTATATAAATGTAAGAACAACATATAAAAGAATAAGTCTAAATAAATATGAGGCAGTAACAACTATAGGGGTAAACTCCATGTATATGAGAATAAAAACAACAATAACGAACAATAATATTCGAGGCGTGCTCGATAAAATCGAAACCCAAATATGTGCACATATAAGTATATCAAAAGTAGCACAGCAGAAATAATAAGTATAAGGAATAATTATAATGAAGCAGTGAAGGACTTGTCGGTGGTTTAAAACATTTTTAGAATAACGTATCAATCAAACCATTTTAACATAGCTTAGAAACCACATGGTGAAAATAAGAAGCATGGAACAAAAATATGCGCGATATATGGTTGCGCTACCGAAAATGGGAAAAGTAATAGTGTACTTAAAATACATAAAACGGAGTAGTCAATAACACGCACTCTTCGATAAATACAAAATAATGAAAACTAAATTTTCGAATAATAATGTCTCTAAATATAGTTAGGGTAAGAGGGAAAAGCACAAAAAATGTATAGGGCTAGCTAGGGTAGGGATTACAAGGGAGCGTGGCTCATTCAAAAGGTCGGAGTGTGACGGCTTTAGACTGAAGGTCGAAGAGATTGGGGTCGGGTCGGCACAGGAAGTAGGGTGAGCAGCAAAGGGCTACAAGGGGAAAGATGTATGGGGAGGATAATGGTCGATACATCATGTGAATCAAAAATCCGAAGAGTCAGCTAACTCAGAAATTTTACTATCAATATCCCTTCCCAGAAGGATCTCAAACGAGACATAGACGAAGGATGCAGGGTGGCCCATTCAAAAGATCGGATGCGGTACCTTTTTAATCGAAGCGAGGGTTAAAACAATATAAAGAGTAGGGGTGGGCAGTCAGGGATTCCAGCAGGAAAAATAAATGTATATGAGAAATAATCAAGCATCAAGTGAACCAAGAAGATCGAAAGACTAGCGAACTCAGCAATTTATTTCATTACAGAAAATTCTAAACAAAGCATTCTCAAAGACGAAAGGTGGCCCTAAACTATACACAGATTTATTTGGCCAGAGAAGACAACAGCTAAAAATCCTGTCAGTCGCGGTTGTGGAGGTTCAGCAGGTTGCGGTAGGCTTGCGCGCTCAGGTAGGGGCGTCCATTTCCATAGCGCCTCGCAGGGACCGCCATTGGGAGTTCTTCCACCGCAGGGTCTTGTTCTTCTGGTCTTTCTTCCTCGGCTGAAGCTTCTTCATCGAGCTCTGCTTCCATGTGATTCTCTTCTTCTGGGTCCTCTTCCATGGGATTTTTCTCCACTGGATTTTCTTCTATCGGGATCTTCCTCTATCGGATTCTCTTCAGGGTCTCCTTCCTCTTCGCCGGAATCGCCTATCATGTCGACCTCTAGAGCGGCGGCTCCTTCATCTTCGGAATCGCTGTTTCCGAAAATGACCTGGGGACCGTTGATCTCATCGTCAGAACTCATCAGCGTGCGGTCTAAGGAAACGCATGACTGTGCGTCCTCATCTAGATGCGGCGCTGCTCCAGGGTGGGCCATGGCCTGAAAAGAAAGAGTCATGATTAGACAGTGGAACACATCAAGAAAATATCTAAGGGTATGAAGTATAGGAAAATATATGGTGAGCAGGAACTGAAAAATCAGAATAAAAATGTTGTGGTAACGAATAGTATAAATAAGGGGGAAAGCAAGAGAATGATACATATATTACGATTCAAAGTTTTTATTGCATTCAACTAAAAGTTCGACGGATACAAGATTTCAAACGAAAAGAAATATTTACAAGAGGATGACAACATTTTATTAAAAGCAGAAAACGTGATAACTCCTATTCGATTACTAGGCCGCTGCATTCTCGTTACGCGGGTTGAATCCCGCGCTGGGTATGCCTTATCCTCGAAGTTCGAACTACGCAATAATCATCACTTGGCAGAAGTGGAGAGTGTGGATGAGTCTCCTCCTTGTAGCTCTTTCCTTTTTGGGCAACCGTTGATAAGATGTTCGCTGGATCCGCAAATCAGGCATTTCCTTTGGGCGCGGCGACAATCCCTCTGAAGATGTCCTGACCTCCTGCAGTACCCACAACATTGGGTCTTCTGTTGCTTCTGTCTCGGGGGAACAAATGGGCGCTTCATCTTCTTCTCTTTTTCTCGTCTAACAAGGATCCCTTTACGATTGGATACTCTCGTTGGTGCCTGAGTCACCTGCCTTCTCAGTCCTTCAGCTAACAAGTCGTTTGTTCGCTCCTGGGCTTCCTTCAGACCTTGCAGTACACTCAGAATCTCAACGGTCTGATTCTGGGGAGTGGAGATAGAGGAAGAGTCGTTGGACGAAATGATCCTGAAACAATAATTTTGAGGACGATATAAGGCACAAGCTATAAGAATCAAAATATAATATGGATTGGGCAAGGAATCAAGAACATCGGGTGTGATGAAATTCATTATAAGTGGAAATCAACTATAGAACTCTAAGTCACTTAAACAGAGTACGTCAGTGTAACTATGATGTAGCTCGCAATTACAACCATGTAACTTTGCCAAGTCACCCGAAACCCTAGCGAATGGATAGCAGAACACATAATGTGAATATGGATCAAGAATGACAAGTTTACAAGCTAGACCGGGAAATGTCTTAGATTGTCAAGCTATACATGGAAAACTGCAATCCCAAACGAAGCAAAACATGGCTCTGATACCAACAAAACCATGTCACGCCCCGCTTCCCAAAATACGGAATACGAGGGGTTGACAAGGCCAGCCATGCTCCTACGGTCAAGGAGATGTCCTGCCGTAGTCACACTTCGGCTTCTTGCTTTACGTGGTAATTAGTAAACAATGCGCAGGTAATGAGAAATGCAGTAACTGAAACAAATCAAATACAAAGAACTGACCTGATGGAGGTGAAAAGAGTATAACTCTGGATAGCTGATCAAAATGTCCGCGATGTACGTCTAGTCCTGGTCCAGGCTATATCCACTCCTCACTCTGAGCATGCATACTCAGGTCGTCAGAGAGACACGATAGCAATATATATATATATATATATATATATATATATATATATATATATATATAAAGATGCAAGTGGCAACTCGAACAGTAATAATGGATGTATAACAGTAAACCAAGACAATAAAGATATGAACGTGGAATAATCAATGCAATATTTAATAGATCAGGTGAACATTAAAGCAGTGATATAGTATGCCAGGTATGTCAAGACAGTAAGTAGTGTATATCAATGCCCTTATCCTTATCAGTCTCTAAGTCTCACTGTACAGGTCACTGAGCCTATCGTCAGTCCAAGTGTGAGAGTCAACCACCCACGAGTGTCCTCCACCCAAGGGTAGGACCCAAGGGCAAGGGACCACGGGCCTAAAATGTAACTCACGGTAATAATCATGTACCCTGTAAATCTCCATATATATATATATAAGCCGGCATGGGACTCCCGAGATTCTGTTGAACTCACACTCAAACTACCCCACACCCCGTGGTCTACATCAAACGCTAACCATAACCTCAAATATCAGTCGGTCTGTGACAAGTCTGCGCGAGAACTGGAGACAGGATCTCCATCAAGCACGTCCCGACTAATACCCAAGATAAATGGCAGTGTCTGGTGCCTTATCTGTGACCATGCAAGAGCTTCCATAAGTGTCTCATACCACTTATAGTCACACTTACACGCGTCCCACAGACGTCGACAATGCAATAGAATAATAGGGTTCACTGATTGTGTACAAGTACGTGTCACTTTCACTTATTCACTCATGCACGAACACTAACGTACTTGCCACAATCATCACTAATACCTAACACTGGGTAATTCACATGATCACTAGGTTATCAATGCAGTGACATATGTATGATAAGATGAGGAAGCAGTATGTAAAGCATGATTAAAATGTCATAAATCAGTATTCTACCACTTGCATAATTTATCATAAATCATACGTGTACAGTTTAGCGAAACGATGAACGGGGAATAAATAGTATGTTTGAGTATCTATCCAGCGAATTTGGTTTCATGTCAATCGGATTCCAGGATCACTAGATGTGGCCATTTCATTTTAAGCGTTCACGGCTGGAAATCTGGTTTCAGAATCGGAGGTCCGTTTCGCAGCGCATTTTAATCCCAGTTGAGATCATATTTTAGCAACGCTACAGTTGAATGAAATCTAGGGTTTTCAGTAAGGTTTTCAACGCAACAGACGGATTCTCAATCGCGTCTGTACGTCAGGAGTTATACACTGTTCAATACTAATATGTCAATTCTGATTCTGTTGGGACTGTTATATGTCCCCATCTTTTAAATTACAGATTAAATAGCAAACGACGATGAAACAGAATGAAACCACTTGTGTTATCTATCTAACAGTTTCACCTTTAATAAACTGTGGAGTTCCGCAACATACGAGTTCAGGAAAATAGGTGGCACACATTATGGAACAGTAAACAGTAACCAGAATCGCTCTGGACTGCAGTCCAGAGTCGCACTCCGATCCAAATATTGTCACAATTTAAGTACAGAAATCATTAGAACCTTGCATAGGGTTATAGTTCGTCGAGTCGGCTTCGATTTAAGCCCTCGAACGCATCATTCCAGTATGTACATAATTTGTGGTGATTTTAACGGTTTTCAGATAAAGGAAAGTTCCAGTTTTACAG
Source organism: Agapanthus africanus (assembly GCA_030015575.1). Lineage (NCBI taxonomy): Eukaryota > Viridiplantae > Streptophyta > Magnoliopsida > Asparagales > Amaryllidaceae > Agapanthus > Agapanthus africanus. The sequence goes on along the minus strand of CM057340.1, from coordinate 680,203,839 downwards.
GTATATTTGGGGGTAATCGTTTTAGTCATTAACAGTCGTATTATCCAGTGAAATTTATACACAGTATTCAATATCACATGGTCCGGCAAATGCCCTCATGTTCCGTCAATTTAAATGAGGATTTCCATTGAGATCATGCATCGAACAGTTGCATCATATAATTTATCGAGAATTGTAAATTTGTAATCTATACGAACTAAGTTTGTAACACGAAAATATTAGCATGTAGCAAGTAAAATACTTGCATGGAGACGTTTTGGGGCACACGGCAGCGGCAACGACACACGTGCGACACGGCAACGACTAGTACAACGACTTGTACTCGACACGGCAGTAAACAGGCTAGGTTTGAGCTTTAGTGGAGCTTGGGCTCGAAAGATAGGAGGCTTGACTTGGGCTCTGTGCAATGGCGGCGACGGCTGCGAGCTCAGGCGATGTTGTGGCTCCGTCGATGGTTGCAGCGGTGCTCAGGCGATGGCTGACAGCGAAGAGGGCTCGGGCGACGGCTAGGAGCTGCGGTTGGGTGTGAGGTGGTTGGTTGATAGAAAAAGGAGAGAGAAGGAGGGAGAGACAGAGAGAGAGTGAGAGAGTTAGACAGGGAGAGAGAGAGAGAAAGAGTGTAACAGAGAGAGAGGGGAGACAGAGAGAGAGAGAGAGGGATGTAGAGAGAGAGAGAGAGCGAGAGAGAGAAGGAGGGCTTTGTGGTGGTGGGGAGGTGGTGCTCGGGTCGACGAGATGGGTTGCGGATGCCGGAGCTCGTCGGTGTCGTCGGGGTGCAGGCGGTGGTCGTGGTCGGGTGTAGGCAAGGTTGGTGGGTCGGTTTCTCGAGGAGGAGGCAGGGAAGGATGGTGGAGATGACGGTGGGGAGATGGTCGAGGAGGGGAGGAATGAGGACGGGGGTGGAGGAGAGCCGGCGGTGAAGGGACGGTGGGTGTGCAGGGACCCGAGTGGGTGCAGGGGAGTGAGTCGGGGAAGTAGGTGGAGGGAGAGAGAAAGTGGAGAGAATGAAGGCGAGGAGGAGGCGAGCGACGGTGAGGAGGGTGAGGGGTTGTAGTCGTCGCCGTCGGGGTGAGCGGGTGAAGGGTGCGCAGTGGGTTCGAGGGAAATTTTTGAGAGGGAGGAGAGTTTTGTGAGTGAGAGAGGAGTGAGGGAGATAGGGGAGGAGATTGGGGGGATCGTGAGGGGGTAACGGCAAGGCGTGGGCGTAGGCGTGGGCAATGGCGCTGCGACGTGGGCACGAGCGTTGGCGACGGTAGCGGCAGAGATCGTGGATCGGGTGAGCGGGAAAGAGTAGCGGTTGGGAAGAAGAAGAGGGTGTGGGCCGGGTCGGGTTTGCTGGGCGGGCTTGGAGTATGGGCCGATGGGGAGAAAAGAAATTAAATGGGGAAAAGAAAAGAAGCGGGCCGGGGATTTAAATTAGAGGGGAAGTCCTCTGGGCTGAGGGCGCTGGGCTGGGAAATTGAGAAGGAATAAAAGAAATGGGCTGAGGGAATTAGTGCTGGGCCGGAAGAAATAAAAGGTGATAGTTTTTCTTTAAGAAGGGAATGGGCTCAATTAACTTAAATTAAAATGGGAAGAAGGAAATGGCTGGGCCAGAGGAAAATAAAAGGTAAGGTTTGGGTTTGGGAGTAAAAAAAAAAGGGTTTTAAAATAAATAAATAATTATAAATAAAATAAAAATTTTATAAGTTAAAGAGTATACGGATATTGGTATAAAAGGGACTGGGTATTACAGTGGGGTAGGCCAAAGGGTGTTGTGTGCAAAACACGGGCCTCATCCCCTACGAATGGTCCGGCGTCGCCGACCCAAAAGGCAATCTCGCCAGCCAAGTATGGGTGTTGGGGGGTTGGATTCTTGCAACTCTAATCTGCTCATATTTGATTTTATGTCTTTTCATTTCTTACGTGTATTACACGTGTAAACTTTTGGGCTTCCAAAAAGTTTAAAATAAAAATTCAGAAAAATAATATGCGGCTGATGGGATTCGAACACAGGGGCTACGTCACAGCAGTGCAAGCCTTTACCAATGAGCTACAAATTAAGCTGTTCTTAAACAAGAATAACTTTTAAATTATGCGCAGGCTTGCAAACTCCTTTCTGTACTTTAAGAAGAAAATTTTTGTACAGAAAATTCAGGATCGTTACATCTATCAAACTCCGTCGATCAATCCTTTCGAGACGAGTTAATGCTCTATTAAAGGATGGCTACCATTTAGCCCTCTTTCATTGACTAGGCACAGAAGAGTCCCTATTTTTGGCCAAGCCGTATAAGATAGGGAATCTTTCCGCCATGGTCAATTTGCCATACCAGTAATCGTTCTAGAAACTAATATTCTTGCCACATCCTAAAGTGAAGGTGACTCTTTTAAAGAAGACTTCTTTCGTAGATGTGACCCCCTCCAGAAGCCAGAAGTCGAATGCATGTTTTTCCTTTAGCGATGACTCCTGTACGATTTTTGTATGCCGCATTGATAGTATTTACCCACTGCCTTCTTAGCCTCAAGCAGTCTTCACCACCATTTTGCCAAAAGAGCCTTGTTCATCTCATCTAGATTCTTAATGCCAAGCCCTCTCTCCTCCTTAAGAGGACACACACTTTTCCATTTGACTAGATTATACCCTTTCCTGGAACGTGAGTTTCCTTTCTAAAGAAAAGTTTTCCTGATCTTGTCCAGTCTGTTGATAACCCATTGCGGCAAGCGGTAGAAGAACATATAGTATGTTGGTAAAGCAGTCAACACAGAATTAACCAAAGTTAGTCTTCCACCTAGCGATAGACAACCAGCTTTCCACCTTTCTAGCCGTTTCTGAAAATACTCAACCAAAGGAGACCAGTTCACCAGTTTTAAAGTACCCGGTCTAATCGGCAGACCCAAAAATTTGATAGGAAAATTATGTATCTTACAATTAAGCATTCTAGGGATGAGGGTGTTGTTATCACATTGTTCATTCCAAAGGGTAATGGTGCTCTTATCGAAGTTAATCCTCCAATAAGACCAAAGTTCAAATCAATTTAGAATCCATTTGATTTGGACGACCTCCTGTAGCAAATATGTGCCAAATATTATAGTATCCTCGGCATATTGTAAATTGATAACATAAAACTTGTCTTCTCCTGGTCCTAAACCATGTATATACCCCTTCTCTTTGCAGCGATGAATCATGTTGGCAAGTCCATCGTCAATCAAGTCAAAGATAATCGGGGAGAGGGGATCCCCCTGCCGCAATCCTCTTTTGCAACGAAACTCAATGCACCCCATGCCATTAACCACTACCGATGACGATGCAGAGGCTAGTCCCTGATCCATCTCTGTCAAAACCCTTTCAACTGTAGACTTTCTAGGACACAAATTCCAATCAACCATATCATATGCCTTAGCAAAATCAAGCTTTAAAAGATAGCTCTCTTTCGATCGCCTTTTAACGTCTTGCAGAACTTCTTGTGCTATCGCAATGCCATCCATGATATTACGACCAGCGATGAAACCTGTTTGGGAAGGCCCAATCACCTTATCTGCCACACTCCTCATCCTGTTTTCCTACATCTTGGACAGGATCTTACCAGTACAATTGACCAAACCGATCGATCTATAATCCTTCCTAGCTACAACATTTTCATTTTTTGGCAAAAGGACAATATTTGCCATATTGAATCTCTCCCAATTTAATTCTCCTTTTCTATTCTTGAGAAGTGAGAACTGTTGGTTTCTCGTGGGTTCTAAAGGTTGAGGCCCCGTTTGAATATGGAGTTAGGATAACTGTGGTTTTTCTAAGTAGAGTTAGAGAGGATGCATACCGCGGTTTGCAAGCCCCAAACTCCAAAAATGGAGTTTACAAAACTTTGGTCAGATTAGAATTGAGATAACTATAGTTATCTCAAATTTTGGGCTAAGATAACTGATGCCTTTTCAACTCCAAAACGGTTGACCAACAAGGCAAAGTTAGCATTTTGGAGTTGAGTTTTGCTAACTTTATGAAACTGCAGTTTAGAAAACTTAACTCCATTCCCAAACAGGCCTGAACGGACAATTTTTAGGATTTAACAGATTTTTAAAAATATAGCAAAATGGTACTGGAAAAATAAAATATTTAGCAATATGGTATTGGAAGGGATGATTAGTGTAAAGCACAATCACTCGATCCTCATTCTGCGGTCTTCCCAACCTTGCCCTCATCTTCCCCCTTCTCACCCTCACCCTCACCCTCGCTCTTATCTTCGTCTTATCCCTCCTTCGCCGTCCTTGCCCACCCCCTCCTCATCATCCCCTTCCTTCGCCGCACGACCAACGTCTCCTCCGTCATGCTCCTTTGTCTCCTCCTCTACCGGCTCCTCTATCTCGTCCTTCTCTTTGTCTTTTCCATCTTCTTCATTGTCGCCGCCGTCTTCACCGTCACCTCCCGCTACACTGACAAGCATGTCTCCTTCTTCGCCGCCTCCTTCTTCGTCCGATCCATCTTCCCTTGCCTTTTCATTACCTTCGTCTTCGCCTTCCTCATCATCCTCGCCTACAACCTAGCCTTCGCCCTTCCCCTCTGCTCTCCTCATCTCCTTCGTCTACATCTCTGAAACCGCACTTTGAAAGTGAGGTTTGGATCCTTCATCTCCTTCGATTTCTTTTATCAGCGATCTGAAAACCGCACTTTAAAAGTGCGGTTTTGGTTAACTCCAACTAACCTGTACTAATCACTCTACCAACACCAAATTGCTAAATATTTTTTTCTGACACCATTTTGCTAATTTTTTAAAAAAATTCGCTAATTCCCAAAAATTGTCCAGGTTGAATCGTTCCTTTTTTAGGTGTAAACCAACTGAACTTAAATGATCCAGGATCAGCTTGAGTTTGGCTCAAGTTGAGCCTAACTTAAGTTTGATTTGGCTCATTTAGCTTAGGCCCATTTTGAGTTTGGCTCCTTAATAGCTTTGCAGACAAGCCGAGGTCATAAATCAAGCTGGGCGTGAGCTTGTTCGTGGGATCGGTTCGTTTATAGCTCGTTAAACAATATTATCGAAGTAAATCAATACAAACAGAAAAAAATTAAAAAACATGGGTGTTGATTATTAGTTTGGGTATTAATTATGATTGAATATAAGTCTATTTGGATTGATTATTGAAATATTTTGAAGTTAATATTATTTGTAGGAAAAAAGTGTTGATGCGCATCACTAGGCAACACACCCAAATGGGGGATGGGGCCCACTGCCCCAGCCGCTCTGTTTGCCGCTATTGCATGCGCCGCACAGCGCCGAGTCACACAACACTACTAACCTCTAGTTTTAAACTATGTAAAATATGGTATAATGCATGGATGATCGGTGGTTTGCTAATAAATGAACTGAACTTCTACAAGCTTTTAGCAAGCTGAACCCAAGCTGGATCATTTCGATTAGCAGAAAAATATTTGGCTACGTTGTATGAACTTTTTTGCTAAATTGCATAATACCTAATTATAATTGCGAGTCTATGCGACTCTATACCAGAAAACCAACTTCAAGAATCACTTTTACTGATGGACTAAACCTCCATAGGGTAAATTCAAACTTAATGCTTGATGGAGCCAAAGATCTATCTATAGAGCTGACATCAGTCATTCAACATTTTTCATCCATGGAGATATCCAAATATTAGCTTAAAATGAACTTATCTTCATTCCCCAGACTTAGAGATCTAAGAGCTTAAAGCATATGTCAAGTTTATCAGAATGGGGCACAGGATCTGTAATTTGTGAAATTTTAAGGCATTTGGATTCATTGTGGAAAGAGTTTTCTCTCATTTACTCTGTCCCACAATATTAATAAAATTTAGTGCTAGGTGGGTCCCCTAAATTCCCAGTTTTTCCTCTTAAAGAAAAAACAAAAACTATGCATTTTATAGTTTTATAACCACTATACCAGAAATAAACATCAATTTTGCCTTGGCTATTCGTAATTAATAGTTTTGGTCAGAGGCTATTTAAAAGTAAAAATTAAAAACACCGGCAATAAAATAAAATAAAATAAAATAAAATTAAATTTTAAGACGTTAAACAAAGAGGGAAAAACCAAAAATGAAAGAAAAGAGTGATATGACCTCGAGCATGGTTGAGTTGGTCATAGCACTTCCCCTCATATAGAGTGTGCGTCTGTGTGGGGATCTATGCCTAGAGGGGAATTGCTCACAATTTAACGTGTTTGGCACAAATCCGTGAGAGCGCTGGGCGTGTATGTGTGCAAAGGTTAGGCTTACCGGCCACTACAAAAAATGGAGAGAAAAAAGAGAGTGATAATCTGTCAGACAGTCATGTCTAAAAATAAAGGTATCCACATTTTAGTCAAGTTTGATTTTACTTCGTCCATATAGCATAAAACGGACCTGGCATGAGTTTGTTACTCGTAAATGTAAAAATGATCATGACCGGTTAAACATGCTATTTATAATTGTATATCAGCGAAGAAGATCAAGATTTTATTACAATCAAAAGTTTACCCGCGTCTAGCCCGCCCGTATATATGTATCATCACGGTAGAAAGACCGCATTTGAAAAGAATTAGCCTCATCTGCATGCTCACAGGTTTTATAAGGCGTTGTTTGTTTGCTGGAATCAAAAATCAAGAATGGGAATTGAGGTCCGGCAAACAAATTTTTTTGTCTACTAGAATTGTCATTCCTTTGTTTGTTTGTAAAGAGCTGGAATGGTTTTTGTCTCCTTCAATCATTTCGTTTGTTTGGTTGAACAAAGAAAAGTGGAAATTGAGTTTTGGGAATTGGATAAAGAGAAAAGAAAGAAAGTAGGTAACAATAATATTTTCCAAATAAAACAACACCTCTAATCATGTGTGTCTTTGGAAATGGACAATTCCATCAGAAAAAAAACTTGGATTTGGAATTGCCAAAAAGGATGGTGTCAATTCCCATTTTGATGATATCAATTCCCAAACCTGCAATTCCTATTCCATGTAAACAGACAAAATAATGACAATTCCATGATTTTTTTGTTTTGGTGAATAATGTCTTGTTTTCCGGTTATTATAAATTTTGGCAATTCCTTGCGAACAAATATGCCCTGTGGGAAAAAAAAAAGAGGTGGTTATAAGGTTGGGCATGATTTTACTGAAGAGGGAACCGTTCCCAAATTGAGACAAAAAGAGGACTAAATTATTCATAGAGTCTCAACATCAGATCTAAGACACAATGGACGATACTAATGTCCTGTTCCCATTTATATTGCAATAGTACCAGTCAATCCATCACTATCAAAGTCACACAAAGGGAGAACAAATCAAATACAAATCAAATATAAAACAAATACATCAGGACAAATATGCCCAACGGCAATAATATTTTTGTTTAAGCAATTATATGTTCCGTCCCGGACACAACCGTCTATTAAAATAATTTGAACCAACAAATCAGGACCGTTCAAAATTAACCGTTTCTTAAAGAAACGGTTAAAATCGAACGGTTGTCATTTAACAGCTACTTAAAGTAGCAGTTAACATCGGATAAAAAATTATACAATAAATCAGAACCGCTTATAGTTAACCGCTGCTATAAGTAACGGTTAAATCTAACGATTTTTATTTAACTTATAATTAAAGTAGCGGTTAAAATCAAAAGTTAATTTATCCAATAGAATTGAACCGTTCAGAGTTAACTGCTACTTAGGGTAGCGGTTAAATCTAACGGATGTTATTTAATCTCTACTTAAAGTAGTTATTAAAATCAAAAGGTAACCACTGTTTAAGTAATTTCTTTTCAAGCGGTTACGGAATATATCATCTCTCGACTTTCGAACCCTATCTTCCGCCACAAGACGTTTACGTCTTTCTCAACGAGCTTTTTCGAAATGGTTATGGTATATTTTTTATTTTTACATTTACATACGCTATCATATCTATTAATCTAGCTTGTGAGTGGACTATCCCTGAATTAGAAGAAGAAAAAAGAATAGCAGTGTAAACCGACGAATAAACAATAGAACTAATTGATTTATGTTATAAAATCGATCTAAGAAACAATAGAATACCTAGCAACAATCGCAATTCAAATCACATGAAAAAAACGCACAATTTACATATGAAAACCCTAAATAAATAACAAAACATATAGTAATTAAAGTAATTAATTTATCTTATGAAATCGATCCAAGAATCAAGAGAATACCCAACAAGAATCGCAGTTCAAATCATTGCAAAAATCACCCAATTTCGACCCCAAAACCCAAAGCCGCTGAAACTGGCGAAACAATTTACTTTTTTATATAATATAAACCGCTACTTTAAGTAGCGTTTAAATATTTTAACTTATCTTTTAAGTAGCAGTTAAATATGAACCGTTTATTTTAACTGGTTAAACCCAATTTCGATCCCAAAACCCAAAATCACTACTTAAAAGTAACAGATAAAATAAACGGTTCAGATTTGCTGGATAAATTAATTTATCCAGCATTGTATGTCGTTCCGTCCCGTTATATCATCGGAACAGGACATTATACATGTTAGAGTTGGTTCGTGTTCAAGAGTCGATGATGAAGAGCGAAACGGTTCGTTGCAGGGTTGATGGAGTCCGGGCCCTTCTAGGATTTGGTTTTGGAAAGATTCGTTTTGAAGATTAATTAGAAGAATTTGTTGAAAGTTTATTTGAAAAGTTTTTGGAAGATTTATAAGAGATCTTTCAGGAGCTTAATTAGGAACGTTTGTTTGGAGAATTATTTGAAGATTTGTTTGAAAATCTTTTTGAGATTATTTTGGAGATTTGATCGGAACTTAATTGGAGTAGGAGCTTTATTATTTCATACTATAAATAAAGAAGGGTCTCATCAGAGAAATGTGGCCAAACATGAAGAAGAAGAAAAAGAGAAGACAAAGGCAAAGGTAAAAGGGCAGTCATCCACAGGTGAAGGTGGAGCACCAGAAGAGTAGTTTTTGTGTTTGTATGAAAAGATGAAAGCAGAGGCGAAGGATAGTCACCCACAGGTGAAAGTGGAGGGATTTACTAAGAGCAGTCTTTGTGTTTGTATGAGTGTTGAGATGTGAAAAGAGATGATAGATAATATAAAATGTACCGGTATTCTTGATCATTAATGAAGAGATTCTCATGTTTGTCCCGTGGATGTAGGCTCTTGATCGAACCACGTTAAATATTGGTGTTATGTGTTCTTATTCTTGCTCATTTTTCTCCTATGCCTAGCGAAAACCCTAACAATAAAACGTTGGATAAATTGATATATCTAACAAGTCTGAGCCGTTAATTTTAAGATTGTATTTGGATTAGACTGAGACTCAGATTGAGTTAGACACTTAAACAGAATTGAATCCTGAATTAGCTTTTGGAGTTATCAGTAACCGCTGCACATGGACGACAAAATTTGTGACTTTTTTCAAGCCAATTACCATTGATAACCCCGTTTTAGTTTTCTACCTTAAATAGGCAAGCGCCCACTTTCTCCGGCTCCCTGAGGCTCAAGAGAATTGGTCTCGCTTAAACCTATATTTACTAGGATCCTTATTATAATTTAATATAACTTGAGGGGGTTTTATGAAAAATATTTTTAGTTTACTTTAAAATAAAGCTCAAGTATTTATTTATCGTATTTAGGATTTTCATGGATGTAATTTTTAAAAGTGAGGTAATCTAGTTAATAAATACCTAGTTTGAATAGTTCATGGTATTTTTGTGTAAAGTTGACTTGTATGGATTCTTGATGGTATTTTCATGAAACTTGTAATTCTTTTCTTTTGTTTAGAAAAACATGGAATTTATTATATATTTAAAATAGATGGTTTGATAATATTTGTCACGCCCCGCTTCCCAAAATACGGAATACGAGGGGTTGACAAGGCCAGCCATGCTCCTACGGTCAAGGAAATGTCCTGCCGTAATCATACTTCGGCTTCTAGTTTTTCATGGTAAACAGTAAATGATGCGCAGGTAATGAGAAATGCAGTAACTGAATGAAACAATATAAAGAACTGAACTGAGGGGAAACAAAAGGATATAACTCTAGATAGCAAGTCGATGTGTCTGTGATATACGTCTAGTCCTGGTCCAGGCTAAATCTTCTCCTCACACTGAGCATGCATACTCAGGTCGTCAGAGCGACACAATAGCAATATAATATATATAATCATGTGACAATTCTAACAGTGATAATAGATATAAATAATAGTAGATCAATGACGGTATAGGTATGAACATGCAGTAATCAATGCAGCGGAACAGTAAAAGCAGTAGAATGATATGCCCCGTATATCAACACAGTAAGTATGTATATCGATGCTACCATCCCTATCAGTCTCTAAGTCTTACTGTACATGTCACTAAGCTTATCGTCAGTCCAAGTGTGAGAGTCAACCATTCGCGAGTGTCCTCCACCCAAGGGTAGAACCCAAGGGCAAGAGACCACGGGCCCAACATGTAACTCACGGTAATAATCATGTACCCTGTAAATCTCCATATATATAAGCCGGCAAGGGACTCCCGAGATTCTGTTGAATTCACACTCGAAATACCCCACACCCCGTGGTCTACATCAAACGCTAACCATAACCTCAAATACCAATCGGTCTGTCACAAGTCTGCGCGAGAACTGGAGGTAGGACCTCCATCAAGCACGTCCCGACTAATACCTAAGATAAATGGCAGTGTCTTGTGCCTTATCTGTGACACCCGTGCAAGAGCTTCCATAAGTGTCCCATACCACTTATAGTTACACGTACACGCGTCCCACAGACGTCGACAATGCAATAAAAACATAAGGTTCGCTGATTGTGTACAAGTACGTATCACTTTCACTTATTCACTGATACACGAACACTAACGTACTTGTCACAATTATCACTAATACCTAACACTGGGTAATGCACGTTATCACTCGGTTATCAATGCAATGATATGGGTATGATATGATGCGTAAACAGTATATAAAGCATGATTAGGGTGTCATGAATCGATAATCTACCACTTGCATAATTCATCATAAATAATACGGTTACAGTTTAGTGAAACGATGAACGGTGAATAAATAGTATGTTCAGTTATCTATCCATCGAATTTAGTTTCATGCCAATCGGGTTCCAGGATCACTAATTATAGCCATTTCATTTTAAGCGTTCACGGCTAGAAATCCGGTTTCGGAATCGGAATTCCGTTTCGCAACGCATTTTTATCCCAATTGAGATCAGATTTTAGCGACGCTACAGTTGAATGAAATCTAGGGTTTTCAGTAAGGTTTTCAACGCAATAAACGGATCTTTAATCGCGTCTGTACGTCAGGAGATATACACTGTTCACTACTAGTATGTCGATTCTGATTCTGTTGGGACTGTTATACGTCCACATCTATTAAATTACAGATTAAATATCAAACGATAACGAAACAAGATGAAACTACTTGTGTTGTCTAGCTAACAGATTCACCTATAATAAACAGTGGAGTTCTTCAACCTACGAGTTAAGGAAACAGTGTGGTACCCATTACGGGACAGTAAATCACAACTGGAGTCGCTCTGGACTGCAGTCCAGAGTCACACTCCGATCCAATTATTGTCACAGTTTAAGTATAGAAACTAATAGAAACTTGCATAGGGTTAAAGTGCGTCGAGTCGGCTTCGATTTGAGCCCTCGAACGCGTCATTCCAGTATGTATATAATTTATGGTGATTTTAACCGTTTTCAGATGCGGGAAATTTCTAGTTTTATAGGTAAACTTGGGGGTAGTCGTTTTAGTCGTTAACGGTCATATTTTCCAGCGAAATCTGCACAAAATATCCATCACTACAAGAGCCAATATAAACCATCCAGTTCCGTCAAAATAGACAAGTATTTTCATTGGGAACACACATCGAACAGGTATGACACCGAATTGATCTAAAATTGTAACTTTGTGATCTAAGAAATCTAAGATTGTAACTTGAGTATATAGCATGTAAGCAAGTAAAATACTTGCCTGGCGACGTGTCGACGACGGTATGGCGACGTGTCGACGACGGTACGGCAACGGCACGATCGTGACACACGCGCGGCACGGGAACTTGACTTGGCTCGAATTCGAGTCTCGGCAGTGGCTTGGTTGCTGGGGTCTTGACGGCGAGGGTGGTGATCGTTGGTGTGTCGAGGCCGATGATGAGGGATTGCAGAGGGAGAGAGATATTGAGAGAGAGAAAGAGTTAGAGAGAGAGAGAAAAAGTTAGAGAGAGAAACAGAGGAAGGGGAGAGAGTGCAGGGAGAGAGAGAGAGCTTGGGAGAAGGGTGTAGAGGCTCGGGTGTGGGTTGTCGATGGAGTGATGGTGATGCCACTGACGACGAGGAGGGTACGGGGAGTCGACGATATGCAGTGGGGCTCGCCGACGAGAGGGCGTCGGTGGCCGAGCTCGTGTGTGAGTGGGTTGGGTGTGCAGGGGAGTTGGGTAGGATGCTCGGTCGACGAAGTGGAGTGGTGAGGGGGTGCAGATGAGGGTGGTCGGGGAGGAGGTGGCCGGTGATCGGAGCTGCAGGTGGGTGCTGATGGTGGGTTCGAGGGAGAGTGAGAGAGAGCACGAGAGAGAGAAAATTAGAGAGAGTGGGGAAAGGGTGTGAGGGAGATCGGGCGACGTGATTAGGGAGGGGAGTGTGCGAGGTAACGTCGCGAGAGCGTGGGCGTGGGGAGCGGCGACGAGGGCGCAACGGGAAGATTTCGCTCGGGAAATCCGGAGAGTAGCCGTTGGGGGAGACGCACTGTAGGTGCGGGTCGGGTCGAGGAAGCGGCGCGGGTTGAGGGCTGAAGCGGGAGCGGGCTGGGCCGACGTGAGCTGGGCCAAAGAATTAGAGGGAAATTAATTATGGAGAAATAAGGGAGTGGGCCGGTGTTGCTATGAAAATAAAAAGAATTGTGAATGGAAAAGAGGGCCGGGCCGAGGTTTGTGAAGAGGGTGTGGGCTGAAGAAGTGGGCTGGAAGAAAAAGAAAAGGAAAACGAATTTAAAAGAATGGGCTTGGGGTTTTGGGTTAGGATAAATATTTGGAACTAGGGTTTGGGTTCAGGGGCTGACCTTAGACGAAAAAATATACATCAGGTTTGTTTTGGGTTTAATTTCAAAAAGGGAAAACGGCTTAGGCCGGAGGGAATGAAGGATGAGGTCTGGGTTTAATGGAATTTTGAAAACAAATAAATAATTATAAATAAATTTTATATGTTAAAGAGATATACGGATATAGGTGTATATAAAAGAACCGGGTATTACATTATACCACCCTTACAAAAATTTCGTCCTCGAAATTTAAAATAAATGATAAGTTATACAGACATAAGCGAAAACTATTATATTGCAACTAACACGTAAGGATTTACCAGGAATACGTGGATGAAGGAATTTGAAGATATATAAATATAAGAACAACATACAAAAGGTAGGTCTAAATAGGTATACGGTAGGAATAACTATAAGGGTAACTACAAGTATACGAGAATTTAAATAACAATAACGAACAAAAATAATCGAGGCTTGTTCAATAAAATCGAAACCCACATGTGTGCTCATATAAGTACATCAAAAGTAGCAAGGTAGAAATAATAAGTATAAGGCACAACCATTGATAATAGTAACCATATGTACAATACTCGAAAATAAGGTAACGACAATAAAGTAGTGAAAGATTAGTCGGTAGGTTAAAATATTTTAGGATAATGTATCGATCAAATAACTTAGAAACTCACATAGTGAAAACAAAGAACATGGAACATAAATATGCGCGGTGTAAGGTTGCGCTACTGAAAATAAGGATAATAGTAGTATGCTTTGAAATACATAAACTAAGTAGTCAATAACACGCACTCTTCGACAAATACAAGATAATGAGAACCAAATTTCGAATAATAAAGTCCCTATATATATTTAGGGTAATAGGAAGAACACAAAGAGGTATAGGGCTAGCTAGGATAATGATTACAAGGAAGTGTGGCTCAATCAGAAGATCGGAGTGTGGCGGCTTTAGGCTGAAGATCAAGGAGATTGGGATCGGGTCAGCACAGGGAGTAAGGGTGAGCAACAAAAGACTACGAGGGAAAAAGTATGGGAAGGATAACGGTCGGTACATCCTATGAATCAAGAATTTGAAGGGTTAGGGAACTCGGAAGTTTCACAAGAAATGTTCTCCTCCCAGAAGGATCTCAAACGGGTCACAGACGAAGGATGAAGGTGGACCTCTAAAGATCGAGTGCGGTACTGGTTAATCTTAGTGAGGGTTAAGACAATGTAAGGAGTATGGGTGGACAGATCTCAGTAGGAAAAATAATGGTATAGAAGAAATAATCGATCAGCAAGTGAACTAAGAAGTTCAAAAGATTAATGAACTCAGCAATTTATTTTATTCCAGAAGATTTCAAACAAGGCATTCTCAAAGACGAAAGGTGACCCTAAACTAAACACAGTTTTATTTGGCCAGATAAGACAACATCTAAAAGAATTCCCATCAGTCGCGGTTGTGGAGATTCAGCAGGTTGCGGTAAGCTCGCGCACTCAGGTAGGGACGTCCGTTTCCATAGCGCCTCACAGGGGCCGCCATTGGGAGTTCTTCCACAGCAGGGTCTTGATCTTCCGGTCCTTCTTCCTCGGCCGGGGCTTCTTCATCGAGGTCTGATTCCATGGGATTCTCTTCTATGTGATTTTCCTCCACTGGATCTTCTTCTATCGGGTCTTCATCGGGATCTTCCTCTATCGGGTTCGATTCAGCTTCTCCTTCCTCTTCGTCGGAATCACCTATCATGTCAAACTCTGGGACGGCTACTCCTTCGTCTTCGGAATCGCTGTTTTCACCAATGACTTGGGGAGCATTGATCTCATCGTCAGAACTCATCAGCGTGCGGTCTGAGGAAACGCATGACTGTGCATCCTCATTTAGATGCGGCGTTGCTTCAGGATGGGGAATGGCCTGAAAGAAAGAGTCATTATTAGACAATGGAATACATCAGGAAAATGGCTAAGTGTACGAAGTATGGTAAGATATGCGGTGGCAGGAATTGAAAAATCGAGATTAAAATGTTGTGCTAATGAATAGTATGAACAAGGGAAAGGACAAGAGAATGATACATATATTACGATTCAAATTTTATTGCATTTAACTAAAAGTTCAACGGATACAAGATTTCAAACGGAAAGAAATATTCATAAGATGTCACGCCCCGCTTCCCAGAGTACGCAAGATTGGGCACGTGACATAGCCAACCATGCTACCTGTGGGTAGGAAGTATCCATCCACAGTCACATTACGGTTGTAAGGTTATCAAGAATAAGATAATAAGCTAATCTAATACATGTCCAAATCCATAATAACAAGAATCAATAAACAATAAGTGCGGAAGCTAATGATCCAATACAATGAATAAACAGTACGTCCCATAATACGGGCTCACATCTGGAAATGAAATGAAATACATAAACTAAATCCTAAGGAACTCACAGTTCAGCCTGCTGGCTGAAGTACTCCTGCTCGGTCGTAGACAGTGGTACGGAATCTGGGCCATGCAAAACCCAGACGTCAGCGCGTCATGACATCAAGTATATAGTATAAACATGGTAATAAGCAATGCAAGTATGAACATGAATAAAGCAGTACTAAGAAATAACAGAGCAGGGTAATGTGCAATGGTGACTAAACTGTCCTATCAGGTTTCTACTCTATAGTCTTTGAAACCAATTGATGAATCGTCGATGTAACTCAATAGTATCCCGTGCGTGCCCGGGACCACGGTCAAGGTCCTCGGGGCTGAATCCGAGACGTGCCGCTAAGCAGTAATAGGTAGCAAGATGGACGAGTGATGTCGGCATCACCACTCCGGGGCTGGCCAAGCCCGTAAGACTGATCAGAACATGTATCGAACTGTTGAGTTACAAGTCGGTTTCACCTTTGATTTCCCCATACCCCCAAGCTATGTATGTCAGGTCAGGTATTCAGTAGTCAAGGACTAATGCCAACAGAAAATCCGGTAAGAGTAGGTCTGTCTGGATAGACAGCAGGGATGGTCGGGTTTGTCGGCATTAGGCATGAGATCATGAAACAAGTCATGTCATGGTACAACGGGATGAGTCGGTATGTATGTATATGTCATGTGTAGCAGGGTCAGGCCAATATGTAGTGCAATCGGGTATGTGCTCACAACAGGTATACAATCAAATAATGAACAGCAGCAGGAAACAGTAAATAACAATATTATTCCATGTAAACACAATGATGTTTTGTATTCTCTTATTAACAGGTTCAAGCACCTTTGGGGTGCAATAGCCACAAGGTGAAGCAATATCCACAATCATAAAGTAATGAAGCTACATGAATTTACACTAAGTATAATAATTGTCTCGTGAATGATTTAACAATTAAAGTAGATATGATCCAATTGTTTTATTTAGTTGAAATATGGATTGATAGTGGGTTGATTAATTACGAGAAACTATTATAACGATTCCATGTTAAAGATAACTGCAACTGTCAATTCTAACTTATAATATAATATCAATTACCATCATTAAGTTGTTGTATTATATAGTATGATATTCAACCGCATAGCAAGACTAGATCTCGTATGCTAGCATGTTAAAGTAAGTATTCAGATACTTGCCTCGACGGTTTCGCAAACGGGAAAGCACGGATACAAAGTCGGCAGAAAACACGATATGGGTGCACGGACTACGGATCGAGTCCCAACAGCGAACAGCGGGATCACACGGACCAGGGTACCTCGCTGGAGCATCGGGTTCAAAAGACGGCACGGTCGGATTCCGGCAAAAGTCATCGGCAACGAGGTTAGCAACAATGATATACGTACAAGATCAGCGGGGGAAAAACTTTGCACAAAGGAAAGATAAGGATGCTTACAGAGAGATACCAGGGTAACCCCGGCGGGCTCGACGGCGCTGGAACGCCGGCAAGGCAGCGACGGCGGCTGCGAAGACTTGAACGGCCTCGGGTTCGCTGGCGAGGGTAGTGCGACGAGTAGAGGAGGGTGGTGGTCGGCTCTGGTGATCGAGGGGGAAAGGAGGTGATCGGAGGTGGCGCGGGTGACGTCGACGAGGGTCGACGGCGCGTTCTCCGGCGAACCCGGGGATGGTGCAGGTCGGGCTCGGGTTTGCTGGTGGTCCGGCGAGGGGAGAGGGAAGGCGATGACGAGGTTGCGACGAGGAGGAGGAGAGGGAGTCGCGGGAGTCGTCGGCGACGGGAGGCGGCGTCGACGGCGAGGTCTGCGATGGTTGGTGGCGTTGTCGGGGTTGGGTGCAGGTGCCGGAAGAGGCGAAGGAGGGAGGTAGGAGGTGCGGCTGGGCTCGCGGTGGCGAGGGCGGCGACGGCGAGGTCGCGGGGAGGTCGGCGGCGCGGTTACGAGGTGGCTAGGGTTAGGGTTCGCTTGGGTGTTCTCGTGGTGGGGAAGGAACAGAGGCGGCTGCATGGAAGATATAAATAGAGGAGAGAGAGAGTTGTTAGAGGGAGAGAGAGAATGAGGGAAGAGAGAGAGAGAGATAGGGAAAGGGAAGGCGGGGCCCACGACGAAATGAAGCCAAGCGATTGGCTGGGGAAAGAGTACGGGAGGTTTAAAAAAATCAAGTTAAAGATTTAATAGGGATTTTTAACTGTTAAGGATATATATAATCGTATATAAATAGTTTAATGATATTAAATTAAATGGGCCTTTTTGGCGCGAAATGAAACATTTCCAAATCGAGCCCGGGTTGCGCCCAAATGTTCCAAATTCAAATTATAGGATTTTAAGCGGGTTCCAAATTTTGAAAAGAGGTGTTTAATGATTAAAATGCATGCCCCCAAGTCGTGCACTCGTACGCGCGCGTAGTCGTCCAAACTTGCCCGTTTAGCCGAACGGGACGAAATCTCGACACGCGGACGCTACCACGCGACTAGTGGCGACGAGTAGGCCAACATGGACACTTTTAATTTCATTTTAGGAGTTAAAATTTGTTATGTGCCAAAATGACTTAACCGGTTAAAATTTAGCAAAAAGCACCAAACAATCAGGAAAATTGGAATGAGCAATAAATAACCCTCAACTAGTAATATAAATGGTATTACTGGGCTCGGGTGTTACATCATACCCAACTACAAAAGAATTTCGTCCTCGAAATTCCAAGAGTACAAGATAGCTAACTACTGGAAAAGGTGAGGGAATTTCTGTCGGATCTCGTCTTCTCGCTCCCAAGTGGATTCTCCATGCGATCGATTACCCCAGGAAACTAGCACAAGAGGGATAACCTTGTTCTTAAGAACCTTTTCTCTTCGATCCTTGATTTCAACCGGTCGCTCCTTAAAAGTCAGGTCCTCCCGTACAGTCAACTCCGAATGATCCAAGACATGAGTCTCATCGCGAACATACCTCCGTAGTTGAGACACATGGAACACATCGTGCACTCCTGCCAAGGACTGGGGTAACGCCAAACGGTACGATACCTCTCCAACACGCTCCAAAATCTCGAAGGGTCCAACGAATCGAGGACTAAGCTTTCCCCGACTTCCAAAGCGAATCACCCCTCTAGTCGGTGATATCTTCAGGAATACCAAATCACCCACGGCGAACTCTAGAGGTCTTCTTGACGTGTCGGCCCAACTTTTCTGTCTGTCTTGAGCTGCTTTCATATGCTTCCTGATTGTATTCACCTTCTCGACTGTCTGTACCACCAAATCTGGTCCTAGTAACCTTCGTTCACCAACATCATCCCAACAAACCGGTGAACGGCACTTACAACCATACAACGCTTCAAACGGAGCCATCTGAATTGTCGCTTGGAAGCTATTGTTGTACGAAAACTCCACCAGGTGTAGATGATCCTCCCATGAACCTTTGTAGTCTAACATGCAAGCCCTCAACATATCTTCAAGGGTCTGGATCGTTCTCTTCGATTGTCCATCAGTCTGAGGATGATAAGCTGTGCTAAACTTCAATCGAGTCCCTAAACTTTCTTGTAAACTCCTCCAAAAGTGCGACAAGAACCGAGTGTCCCGATCGGACACGATGCTTATCGGCACTCCATGCAATCTGACAATCTCCTGCATGTATCGCTCTGCCAAAGTCTCTGTCGATTGACCAACCCGAAAAGGAATAAAGTGAGCTGCCTTGGTCAACCGATCGACAACCACCCATACTGCATTGTTGCCCTTTGGACTCCGCGGTAAAGCCGTCACGAAATCCATGGTTATATGTTCCCACTTCCACTGAGGAATCGGAAGTGGTTGCAACAAACCAGCAACCCTTTGGTGTTCAGCCTTGACTTGCTGACACACCAAGCACTTAGCTACGAAGCGAGCAATTTCCCGTTTCATACCTTCCCACCAGAAGTGCTGTCGAATATCTCGGTACATCTTTGTCCCTCCTGGATGTACAGAGTAAGCTGAACTGTGTGCCTCCTTCATGAGCTCTTTACACACATCTCCTTTTGGCACACACACGGCTACCATATCTCAACGAACCGTCTTCGTGGATCAGTAAATCGGTTCGTAGTCCGACTTCAACCTGCTCTCGAAACTTTTGCAGTCTAGGATCCTGCGATTGCGCCACTTTAATCTTCTCAACTAAGGACGACTGTACTTGCAACTGCATCAACTGTCCTGTAGCATGTGGTAGCACAACCTCCAAGTCAAATCTCCGAAAATCCGCAATGATCTCTCTCTGTGCAGTCAATATCTGAATTGCTGGTAACCGACTCAGCGCATCCGGCACGACGTTGACTTTTCCTGGATGGTACTTAAGATCAAGGTCATAGTCGGCCATCAGCTCCAACCATCTGCGTTGCCTCATGTTCAACTCCTTCTGAGTGAACACATACTTTAAACTCTTGTGATCTGTAAAGACTTCAACTCTCTCGCCCAAAAGGTAGTGTCTCCAAATCTTCAGGGCGAAGATCACGGCTGCAAGCTCTAAGTCATGAGTCGGATAGTTCTTCTCATGAGTCTTCAGCTGTCTCGATGCGTAAGCGACGACTTTCCCATTCTGCATCAAAACACATCCCAATCCCTTTCCGGATGCGTCGCTATGAATCACCAGTCCTCCCGAATCATCCGGTACGGTTAGGATAGGGGCGGTTATCAACTTCTGCTTCAACGTCTCGAAGGCCAATGCACATCCATCCGTCCAAACAAACGGTACCTCCTTACGCGTAAGCTTGGTTAACGGCTCAGCTAAACGAGCGAAGTTCTCCACAAATCTTCTGTAGGAACCGGCGAGTCCAAGAAAACTTCTTATCTCCGCAATATTCTTTGGAATAGGCCAATCTCGAACTGCTGCAATCTTTTCGGGATCGACGGCGATTCCATCGCCCGACACGACATGCCCCAGAAACTTCACTTCTTCCAGCCAGAATTCACACTTACTCATCTTCGCAAATAACTTCTCTTGTCTCAGCGTCTGCAGTGCGATCCTTAAATGCTCAGCATGCTCCTCCGGACTCTTCGAGTACACCAGAATATCGTCAATGAATACCACAATAAACTGGTCCAAGAACGGTGAAAAGATCCTGTTCATCAAATCCATAAATATTGCTGGCGCATTAGTCACTCCGAAGGGCATCACTAGATACTCGAAATGTCCATATCGAGTTCGAAACGCCGTCTTGCAAATGTCTTCTGCTTTTACTCGGACCTGATGATATCCTGATCGCAAATCCAGTTTCGAGAATACCCTCGCGCCACTAAGCTGCTCAAAAAGTTCTCCAATGCGAGGGATCGGGTACTTGTTCTTAATAGTCACCCGGTTCAATTCTCGATAATCAATGCACATCCTTCTCGTGCCATCCTTCTTCTTTACTAAAAGAACTGGAGCTCCCCACGGCGAGTTGCTGCTTCGAATCCATCCCTTCTCGAGTAATTCACCAACTTGTTTCTTAACTTCTTCCAATTCCACCGGTGCCATCGGATAATAAGATTTTGATACTGGCGCTGCACCAGGAATAAGGTCAATCGCAAACTCCACATCTCGCTTCGGCGGTACGCCCGAAATATCTTCAAACACATCCATAAAGTCGCGGACAACTGCCGGCTCTTCATTACTATCCACTACCATAGCCGCAAGAACATTGTTCGTCGGCCTAGCCCTAAATTCGACTGGCCCGACAGAACTGCTTCCCCCAATGAAAGTAAACTCAGGGTGTCCGGGAATCTGGAAAATTACTTTTCTTGCCCTACAATTAATGTGTGCGTGGAAAGTGCCAAGAAAATCCATTCCCAAGACTACTTCATAACTGCCCGTATCAATCACCAAGAAATCTGCAAAAAGCTCCCGTCCGCAAACAGCAACCGTACAATCTTTACATTCTTTACTAGCTATGATTTTCCCATTCCCAGTGTGTATGTCCCAAAAACTAGACAGGGTCGTGCAGGTGATCAAGTGTGTAGTTATAAATTTGGATGACATAAAACAGTGGGATGCTCCGGAATCAAATAATGCCAATGCGGGAAAACCACGAACGAGTACAATACCTGAAACCACTTCTCCTGATGCCTTGGCTTCCTCAGCTGTCAACGTGAAGGCTCGACCCTGGTTTGGTCCTTGAGTCAGCTGTTTCTGCCCTTGGAACGGTCTCTGCGGAGGCTTCTGTATATCATCTCTCGTGCGAAGCTTCGACGGACAAGCACCCACTGCGTGATCGGCTGCTCCACAAACCAGACAAAGTCCCAGTCTCCTTCGACAATCCTTCTGCACGTGCCCAGGTAATCGGCAGTAATCACAAATCACGCTCTTCCTTCGATCAACGATCACAGGCTTCTTCATTGGCGCTACACCTCGACGGTCCACTGGAATACCTCTGCGCCCATGATCTCGGTTAGGTACAAATGCAGGCTTCCTGGCCGCAACTGCTGTCTGGTGAAGGTTCCCTTTCGATCCTGATAAACTCTGCTGCTCTCTGGCTGCCGTAAGAACCTGCGAGAAAGTGGTCAAACCCAGGGAGACAATCTGCCTCTGGATGTCCACATCCAAACTGCGCAAGAACCTTCGCGCCCTATCTGCCTCCTTGGCGACTAAGGGTCCCGCGAAGCGGCTGAGTCTCGTCCATTCCGCTGCATGTACATCCACAGCTGCTCCATTTTGTCTCAGCCCAATAAATTTCTCCTCCATTTCCTCCCGTGCAGTCCGCGGGAAGAACTTTTCCAAGAAACTTTTGGAGAAATCCGCCCAACTGATTGGCTTGGACAAGCGGGTCTCCTCCACAAGCCACCACTCTCGGGCGTAATCCACCAGCTGAATGCGCACCACATCAACTCTCTTGTCTTCTGGGATCTGTGCCGCAATCAGTAAATTCTCCGTGTCTACTAGCCACTGCTCGGCTGGCAACGGCTCCTCCAAGCCAGTGAAAGTAGTAGGACCCAACCGTCTGAAATCTGCCACAGTCCCCACTCGGTCGACTGGCTTCGCTACAGCGGTGTTTACAGACTGCTGAATAGCCTGCAAACCCTCCTGAAATGAATCTGCTTGCTGCTGGATCAGCTCAGTTTGCCTCTTCTGATTTTCCAACATCCCACGTATCACTCCTAACATGGCGGCTTCATCCACACCCCTCTGATACGTCTTGAAATTCTTATCTGCCATGATCCTGAAATCAAAACAAACGACATCAGCATGACGATAGATTCAATATATAAATCAAGGCTAGAACTCCAAGATACTTAAATAGAGTGCTGCATTGTATCTATGCCGCGGTATCATAGCCGCAATTACTTAACTCCACCCAAGTCGCCTAAGTCCTAGAGATACAAGAAATTAGGTTTTTGAGTTGACAATACAAAGTAAGTTTGCATGTCGACATGATACGGAAGAATGATTCAAAGATGGTAAAACGGTCAAAGTGGCAGGACATGTTTCCTAATCACGGGTATTATGATTCGTGTATCGGGTGCAATACCCAACTACAAAGAATCAACCCAATTATCCTATGGCTCTGATACCAAAAAAACCATGTCACGCCCCGCTTCCCAGAGTACGCAAGATTGGGCACGTGACATAGCCAACCATGCTACCTGTGGGTAGGAAGTATCCATCCACAGTCACATTACGGTTGTAAGGTTATCAAGAACAAGATAATAAGCTAATCTAATACATGTCCAAATCCATAATAACAAGAATCAATAAACAATAAGTGCGGAAGCTAATGATCCAATACAATGAATAAACAGTACGTCCCATAATACGGGCTCACATCTGGAAATGAAATGAAATACATAAACTAAACCCTAAGGAACTCACAGTTCAGCCTGCTGGCTGAAGTACTCCTGCTCGGTCGTAGACAGTGGTACGGAATCTGGGCCATGCAAAACTCAGACGTCAGCGCGTCATGACATCAAGTATATAGTATAAACATGGTAATAAGCAATGCAAGTATGAACATGAATAAAGCAGTACTAAGAAATAACAGAGCAGGGTAATGTGCAATGGTGACTAAACTGTCCTATCAGGTTTCTACTCTATAGTCTTTGAAACCAATTGATGAATCGTCGATGTAACTCAATAGTATCCCGTGCGTGCCCGGGACCACGGTCAAGGTCCTCGGGGCTGAATCCGAGACGTGCCGCTAAGCAGTAATAGGTAGCAAGATGGACGAGTGATGTCAGCATCACCACTCCGGGGCTGGCCAAGCCCGTAAGACTGATCAGAACATGTATCGAACTGTTGAGTTACAAGTCGGTTTCACCTTTGATTTCCCCATACCCCCAAGCTATGTATGTCAGGTCAGGTATTCAGTAGTCAAGAACTAATGCCAACAGAAAATCCGGTAAGAGTAGGTCTGTCTGGATAGACAGCAGGGATGGTCGGGTTTGTCGGCATTAGGCATGAGATCATGAAACAAGTCATGTCATGGTACAACGGGATGAGTCGGTATGTATGTATATGTCATGTGTAGCAGGGTCAGGCCAATATGTAGTGCAATCGGGTATGTGCTCACAACAGGTATACAATCAAATAATGAACAGCAGCAGGAAACAGTAAATAACAATATTATTCCATGTAAACACAATGATGTTTTGTATTCTCTTATTAA
Source organism: Agapanthus africanus (assembly GCA_030015575.1). Lineage (NCBI taxonomy): Eukaryota > Viridiplantae > Streptophyta > Magnoliopsida > Asparagales > Amaryllidaceae > Agapanthus > Agapanthus africanus. Next base: position 680,179,862 of record CM057340.1, on the reverse strand, counting down.
CAGGTTCAAGCACCTTTGGGGTGCAATAGCCACAAGGTGAAGCAATATCCACAATCATAAAGTAATGAAGCTACATGAATTTACACTAAGTATAATAATTGTCTCGTGAATGATTTAACAATTAAAGCAGATATGATCCAATTGTTTTATTTAGTTGAAATATGGATTGATAGTGGGTTGATTAATTACGAGAAACTATTATAACGATTCCATGTTAAAGATAACTGCAACTGTCAATTCTAACTTATAATATAATATCAATTACCATCATTAAGTTGTTGTATTATATAGTATGATATTCAACCGCATAGCAAGACTAGATCTCGTATGCTAGCATGTTAAAGCAAGTATTCAGATACTTGCCTCGACGGTTTCGCAAACCGGAAAGCACGGATGCAAAGTCGGCAGAAAACACGATATGGGTGCACGGACTACGGATCGAGTCCCAACAGCGAACAGCGGGATCACACGGACCAGGGTACCTCGCTGGAGCATCGGGTTCAAAAGACGGCACGGTCGGATTCCGGCAAAAGTCATCGACAACGAGGTTAGCAACAATGATATACGTACAAGATCAGCGGGGGAAAAACTTTGCACAAAGGAAAGATAAGGATGCTTACAGAGAGATACCAGGGTAACCCCGGCGGGCTCGACGGCGCTGGAACGCCGGCGAGGCAGCGACGGCGGCTGTGAAGACTTGAACGGCCTCGGGTTCGCTGGCGAGGGTAGTGCGACGAGTAGAGGAGGGTGGTGGTCGGCTCTGGTGATCGAGGGGGAAAGGAGGTGATCGGAGGTGGCGCGGGTGACGTCGACGAGGGTCGACGGCGCGTTCTCCGGCGAACCCGGGGATGGTGCAGGGTCGGGCTCGGGTTTGCTGGTGGTCCGGCGAGGGGAGAGGGAAGGCGATGACGAGGTTGCGACGAGGAGGAGGAGAGGGAGTCGCGGGAGTCGTCGGCGACGGGAGGCGGCGTCGACGGCGAGGTCTACGATGGTTGGTGGCGTTGTCGGGGTTGGGTGCAGGTGCGGGAAGAGGCGAAGGAGGGAGGTAGGAGGTGCGGCTGGGCTCGCGGTGGCGAGGGCGGCGACGGCGAGGTCGCGGGGAGGTCGGCGGCGTGGTTACGAGGTGGCTAGGGTTAGGGTTCGCTTGGGTGTTCTCGTGGTGGGGAAGGAACAGAGGCGGCTGCATGGAAGATATAAATAGAGGAGAGAGAGAGTTGTTAGAGGGAGAGAGAGAATGAGGGAAGAGAGAGAGAGAGATAGGGAAAGGGAAGGCGGGGCCCACGACGAAATGAAGCCAAGCGATTGGCTGGGGAAAGAGTACGGGAGGTTTAAAAAAATCAAGTTAAAGATTTAATAGGGATTTTTAACTGTTAAGGATATATATAATCGTATATAAATAGTTTAATGATATTAAATTAAATGGGCCTTTTTGGCGCGAAATGAAATATTTCCAAATCGAGCCCGGGTTGCGCCCAAATGTTCCAAATTCAAATTATAGGATTTTAAGCGGGTTCCAAATTTTGAAAAGAGGTGTTTAATGATTAAAATGCATGCCCCCAAGTCGTGCACTCGTACGCGCGCGTAGTCGTCCAAACATGCCCGTTTAGCCGAACGGGACGAAATCTCGACACGCGGACGCTACCACGCGACTAGTGGCGACGAGTAGGCCAACATGGACACTTTTAATTTCATTTTAGGAGTTAAAATTTGTTATGTGCCAAAATGACTTAACCGGTTAAAATTTAGCAAAAAGCACCAAACAATCAGGAAAATTGGAATGAGCAATAAATAACCCTCAACTAGTAATATAAATGGTATTACTGGGCTCGGGTGTTACATAAGAGGATGACAACATTATTACTGAAAGTAGAAAACATGAAAATTCTTCTTTGACTACTAGAACGTCGCATTCTCGTCGCGCGAGTTGAATCCTGCGCTGGGTCCGCCTTATCCTCGATATTTGAACTACGCAATAATCGTCACTTGGCAGAAGTGGAGAGTGTGGATGAGTCTCCTCCTTGTAGCTCCTTCCTTTTTGGGCAACCGTTGATAAGATGTCCGCTGGATCCGCAAATCAGACATTTCCCTTGGGCGCAGCGACAATCCCTCTGAAGGTGTCCTGGCCTCTTACAGTACCCACAACACGGGGTCTTCTGCTGTTTCTATCGCGGGGAAACAAATTGGCTCTTCATCTTCTTCTCTTTTCCTCGTCTAACGGGGATCCCTTTATGATTGGAGACTCCCGCTGGTGCCTGACTCACCGGCCTTCTCAGTCCTTCACTAATAAGTCGTTTGTTCGCTCCTGGGCTTCCTTTAAATCTTGCAGTACACTCAGAATCTCAATGTTCTGATTCTGGGAAGCGGAGATAGAGGAAGAGTCGTTGGAAGACATGATCCTGAAACAACAATTTGGAAGATGATATAAGGCACAAGCTATAAGGATATAATATGGATTGGACAAAGATTCAAGAATATCAGATGTGATGAAATTTATTACAAGTGAAAAATCAACTGTATGACTCCAAGTCACTTAAACAGAGTATGGTAGTGTACTCGTGATGTAGTTTACAATTACAACCACGAAACTTTGCCAAGTCACCTGAAACCCTAGTGAATGGATAGCAGAACACTCATTGTGAATATGGATCAAGGACATCAAGTTTACAATCTAGACCGAGGGATGTCTTAGATTGTCAAGTTCTACACGGAAAACTGCAATCCCAATTGAAGCAAAACCTGGCTCTGATACCAACTAAACCATGTCACGCCCCGCTTCCCAAAATACGGAATACGAGGGGTTGACAAGGCCAGCCATGCTCCTACGGTCAAGGAAATGTCCTGCCGTAGTCACGCTTCGACTTCTAGTTTTTCATGGTAAACATTAAATGATGCGCAGGTAATGAGAAATGCAGTAACTGAATGAAACAATGTAAAGAACTGACCTGAGGGGAAACAAAAGGATATAATTCTGGATAGCAAGTCGATGTGTCTGTGATATACGTTTAGTCCTGGTCCAGGCTAAATCTTCTCCTCACACTGAGCATGCATACTCAGGTCATCAGAGCGACACAATAGCAATATAATATATATAATCATGTGACAATTCTAACAGTGATAATAGATATAAATAATAGTAGATCAATGACGGTATAGGTATGAACATGCAGTAATCAATGCAGCGGAACAGTAAAAGCAGTAGAATGATATGCCCCGTATGTCAACACAGTAAGTATGTATATCGATGCTACCATCCCTATCAGTCTCTAAGTCTCACTGTACAGGTCACTAAGCCTATCGTTAGTCCAAGTGTGAGGGTCAACCACTCGCGAGTGTCCTCCACCCAAAGGTAGAACCCAAAGGCAAGGGACCACGGGCCCAACATGTAACTCACGGTAATAATCATGCACCCTGTAAATCTCCATATATCTCCATATATATAAGCCGGAAAGGGACTCCCGAGATTCTGTTGAATTCACACTCGAACTACCCCACACCCCGTGGTCTACATCAAACGCTAACCATAATCTCAAATACCAATCGGTTTGTGACAAGTCTGTGCGAGAACTGGAGGTAGGACCTCCATCAAGCACGTCCCGACTAATACCTAAGATAAATGGCAGTGTCTGGTGCCTTATCTGTGATACCCGTGCAAGAGCTTCCATAAGTGTCCCATACCACTTATAGTTACACGTACACGCGTCCCACAGACGTCGACAATGCAATAAAAACATAAGGTTCGCTGATTGTGTACAAGTACGTATCACTTTCACTTATTCACTGATACACGAATACTAACGTACTTGTCACAATCATCACTAATACCTAACATTGGGTAATGCACGTTATCACACGGTTATCAATGCAATGATATGGGTATGATATGATGCGTAAACAGTATATAAAGCATGATTAGGGTGTCATGAATTGATAATCTACCACTTGCATAATTCATCATAAATCATACGGTTACAGTTTAGTGAAACGATGAATGGGGAATAAATAGTATGTTCAGTTATCTATCCATCGAATTTAGTTTAATGCCCATCGGGTTCCAGGATCACTAATTATAGCCATTTCATTTTAAGCGTTCACGGTTAGAAATCCGGTTTCGGAATCGGAAGTCCGTTTCGCAACGCATTTTTATCCCAATTGGGATCAGAATTTAGCGACGCTACAGTTGAATGAAATCTAGGGTTTTTAGTAAGGTTTTCAACGCAATAGACGGATCTTTAATCACATCTATACATCAGGAGATATACACTGTTCACTACTAGTATGCCGATTCTGATTCTGTTGGGACTGTTATACGTCCACATCTATTAAATTACAGATTAAATATCAAACGATAACGAAACAAGATGAAACCACTTGTGTTGTCTAGCTAACAGATTTACCTATAATAAACAGCGGAGTTACGCAACCTACGAGTTAAGGAAACGGTGTGGTACCCATTACGGGACAGTAAATCACAACTGGAGTCGCTCTGGACTGCAGTCCAGAGTCGCACTCTGATCCAATTATTGTCACAGTTTAAGTACAGAAACTAATAGAAACTTGGATAGGGTTAAAGTGCGTCGAGTCGGCTTCGATTTGAGCCCTCGAATGCATCATTCCAGTATGTATATAATTTATGGTGATTTTAACCGTTTTCAGATGCGGGAAATTTCTAGTTTTATAGGTAAACTTGGGGGTAGTCGTTTTAGTCGTTAACGGTCATATTTTCCAGCGAAACCTGCACAAGATATCCATCACTACAAGAGCCAATATAAACCATCCAGTTCCGTCAAAATAGACAAGTATTTTCATTGGGAACACACATCGAACAGGTATGACACCGAATTGATCTAAAATTGTAACTTTGTGATCTAAGAAATCTAAGAAATCTAAGATTGTAATTTGAGTATATAGCATGTAAGCAAATAAAATACTTGCCTGGCGACGCGTCGACGACGGTACGGCAACGGCACGATCGCGACACACGCGCGGCACAGCAACTTGACTTGGCTCGAACTCGAGTCTCGGCAGTGGCTTGGTTGCTGAGGTCTTGACGGCGAGGGTGGTGATCATTGGTGCGTTGAGGCCGATGGTGAGGGATTGCAGAGGGAGAGAGATATTGAGAGAGAGAAAGAGTTAGAGAAAAAGAGTTAGAGAGAGAGAAACAGAGGAAGGGGAGAGAGTGCAGGGAGAGAGAGAGAGCTTGGGAGAAGGGTGTAGAGGCTCGGGTGTGGGTTGTCGATGGAGTGATGGTGATGCCGCTGACGACGAGGAGGGTACGGGGAGTCGACGATAAGCAGTGGGGCTCGCCGACGAGAGGGCGCCGGTGGCCGAGCTCGTGTGTGAGTGGGTTGGGTGTGCAGGGGAGTTGGGTAAGGTGCTCGGTCGACGAAGTGGAGTGGTGAGGGGGTGCAGATGAGGGTGCTCGGGGAGGAAGTGGTCGGTGATCGGAGCTGCAGGTGGGTGCTGATGGTGGGTTCGAGGGAGAGTGAGAGAGAGCACGAGAGAGAGAAAATTAGAGAGAGTGGGGAGAGGGTGTGAGGGAGATCGGGCGACGTGATTAGGAAGGGGAGTGCGCGAGGTAACGTCGCGAGAGCGTGGGTGTGGGGAGCGGCGACGAGGGCGCAACGGGAGGATTTCGCGCGGGAAATCCGGAGAGTAGCCGTTGGGGGAGACGCACTGTAGGTGCGGGTCGGGTCGAGGAAGCGGCACGGGTTGAGGGCTGAAGCGGGAGCGGGCCGGGCTGACGTGAGCTGGGCCAGAGAATTAGAGGGAAATTAATTGTGGAGAAATAAGGGAGTGGGCCGGTGTTGCTATGAAAATAAAAAGAATTGCGAATGGAAAAGAGGGCCGGGCCGAGGTTTGTGAAGAGGGTGTGGGTTGAAGAAGTGGGCTGGAAGAAAAAGGAAAGGAAAACGAATTTAAAAGAATGGGCTTGGGGTTTTGGGTTAAGATAAATATTTGGAACTAGGGTTTGGGTTCAGGGGCTGACCTTAGACGAAAAAATATACATCAGGTTTGTTTTGGGTTTAATTTCAAAAAGGGAAAACGGCTTAGGCCGGAGGGAATGAAGGATGAGGGCTTGGTTTAATGGAATTTTGAAAACAAATAAATAATTATAAATAAATTTTATATGTTAAAGAGATATACGGATATAGGTGTATATAAAAGAACCGGGTATTACAATATTTATATATAATTATTAAAAATAAAATTTATTTATTAAATAGAAAATCACGTTTTTCTTAAAAATTGCATTAAAAATTCCATCGAGATCGAATGCTCTGTGAGGAGGTCTGCATCTCGTCCTATTAATCCGCTGGATGTGCGATAACCCGCACCAACCGAATCGGATTCCCCAAAATGGGTTGTAGAGGTATAATTGCAAGGAATTTAAATAATACAATTTAAAGAATACGGGTTTTAATAGTTTACAGTATTTTAATGTAAAAGTCGTATTTTTCCCAAAAATATTGTTAAAAGGAAATCGTGCTATGTCATGATGCGTGCTGTGAGAGGTAAGTCATTATGTCGTGAGATTTTCTAAACGTAATACAAGCAAAAATGATAAAAGGAGTCTTATGTAATTTTATGGTATTTAAACGTAAAAATGTAATAAAAGTTGTTTTATATGGATTTTTGAAATGAAACTTGTTTATAATTATTATTTAATGTTTAACAAACAAAGTATAATGATTTAGATAATTAGTTCTTAAAAAAGTTGTTAATTTAAAAAGTTTTAGAAATGAATGTCGGTATAACTCCACGTACTAACATCATTGAAAAATAAAAGTTTTAAGATGTGAAAAGAAGAGAAGAGAGGGAACTTACAAGTTTAGGGTTTAGATGAGAGATTGATGAAAGAATTGGGAGCTTCGTGGAGTGGCGGGGCTGCCGGAATCGTCTCGAATCGTCGCCGGAACGTGACCTAGTGCTAACTCCACTTGTACTCTTCTTTGCCTTGGAAAATTTTGAGGATTTTTGCCAGTAGATTTCAGAATGAGAGGGTTAGGGTGTGGGGTTGTATTTATAGAGTAGAATTAGGATTTTGAGAATTGAAAAGAGAATTAAAAATACATTAAAATAGAATTAAAGAGGTGAATTTAATCTCTCTGTTAATTTACAGAGAAATCAAACAGAAGAGTAGTAGTGGGGGTAAAACGACTAGCGTGAAAAACATGGGGGTATTACCCACGGTTTAGCCCGGCACCGACGGCCTAAATGCAGATCTCGCCGGCCATTGGGTGGGGCTGGGTTTCTAGATCTTTGCCACGTGTCTATGTCGGTTCATATAACATTCAGCAGATGTTTGATTTAATCATACTTTTCATTTTACGTGTATTGCACGTGTAAACTTTTGGGCTTCCAAAAAATTTAAAAGAAAAACCAGTAAAAATATATGTAGCTGATGGGATTCAAACACAAAGGCTACGTAACAGTAGTGCAAGGTTTTACCAATGAGCTACATGTGCTTTCTTACTGTTCTTAAACAAATTAAATTTATAACTTGTGCTCAGGCTTGAAGCTCTATTCTGTACATTAACTTGAAAAATTTTGAACAATGAAATTGTAGTCGTTACATAAAGTAGCGGTTCCTATTTAATAAAAAGTACCACCGCCCGAACAACTTCAGCACAGTTTCAACGGTTTAAGGGTTAGAGATCGAAATTGGACGATTTTTGTTGTGATTTAAACTACGATTCTTGCTTGTATTTTCTTGATTCATGGATCGATCTCATAAGGTAAATTAATTATTTTAATTAGTATAGAGTTTTATTTTTTAGAGATTTTTGTTAGGGTTTTCAGATGTAAATTGAGGCTTTTTTTTCCTGTGATTTGAATTGGTATTGTTGCTGGGTATTCTCATGTTTCTTGTATCGATTTTATAACATAAATCAATGACTTTATTAGTTTAGGGTTTGGTCTTATTTTTGTAAGATTTTTTGTTAATATATTTAGGATTTTTGACGTTTATTATGTAGTTATAATAGCCAGTAAACGCAGATATACACCCAAGAGGGATACATGTTGGAACTTCATCCCCGCGCGCAAACGCGTATGTTTTGAAAATGGAATCGTTTTAAGGAAATGGATACGCACGCGAGCTCGGTCTCGTTTTAAAATTTATAAACCGCAAGTGCATGACGCGTTGTAGCGAGCCGGTAAGTACGGGTCGATCCGCAGGGAATTGTGTATTAGGTTTTGTTGCTTAAGATTCAACAAACAAAGAATTGGTTTGGTTTGTCACAAAAATATAAAACATAAAAACAAAGAAAACAAGTTAAGAAAGAGATGGCCGTGGCTTTGGCTCGGATGGTCGAATCGCGACGATTCCTTCGACGCTCCCTTACTCATGAGTTGTCTGTCCTTGTGTCGATCCCGACGTGAAGCATGACTTGTCAAGACGGTTGCGAAGCGCAAGTCATCAAGTTATCGGATCTCGACTCAAAACACGAAACGAATCCGTATTGTTCACTTACCGTTTGTATGTCCAAACTTGAGATATCAACACTAAGCACAGGGGTTAGCAAGCATACGACAACATCAAAAACACAAATTAGCGAGTGAGAGCAATTGATTTTAGTGTTAACTTTGCTAAGTGTTTGTGATAGTATAGGGTATATAAAAACTGAGGGTTTGTCAAGCACTTGGTCACAAAATACCGTATCTAAACTTAGCAAACTTAACACCAAATTGATTTTAAGTTAAACATTGTGAAATGGGGAAAGAGAATGAGTATGGTATATGAAGAGGTTACAAAGTAACCATGGTTTCAAAACACCATATCACATCAATACACAAGCAATTTTTAAGTTAGAATCATATTAAGCAAATTAAACATAAGCAAGAGAAGGAGGAAAGCAAAACCTTTCATCTCACTTCCTCACCATCACCGCAACCAAAGAGAATTAGTTACATATAATAATAGCAAAAGAAAGTAAGTAAGAATAAGAATTAAAGAAACAAAGCAAAAGCAATATTATTTAACACTTGATGAAATTGAGGTACATGATATTGGTAACCTATTCAACCTCCATAATGAAACTCTCGAAAGAAAGTTTCAAGAGGGAAGAAGAGGAAGAAACCAAATTAAAGCCCACACACTTTAAAATCTAAACAAAAAACTAAACAAAAACTAAGGAAAATGGGTATATACATATGGTCCCTTACTCAATATCTGTTCTGGTATTTATAGGCTTAACTCCAGAATAAACAAACAATATAGATGGACTGATGTGATCCTAAGAAATGATCATAAGAAAAATGGAGGCATTTGAAGCAAAGTGACCCGGTGGTGCCGGTATTTTAGGGTGTCTCGCCGGTTTGGTTGTGGGCAAATGGGCTCGTATTTGTGTAGTGATCTCTAGTGCACTCAACAAGTCCATTGGTATTGTTTGATTTCTTCATATCAGTTTTGGTTATACTCAGTAGACTTGGAGGGAAACTTGATTCTTTAAATCACATCACATCTTTTAGCATTTATTAGACATCACACCCACATATGCCTATTTGCACAATTTGTTGTGCCAAGGAAGCCCCACCATGGTCCAAGGATTAAAAGAGCTATGTGCACACGTGTTGGACCAAAATTGTGTACACATATTTATTGCAAAAGAGCTCTTTGAATATCGGTCGGTTTTCTGTTCTGATTGCAATGTCGGCTCCCAAACGTTATATCCGTGATTTTGAGTGTGTTTTTAGTATTTTATCACGAACACATGTAATCTGTATTTACTGAGCAGGCACTGATTAATAGTACCGATATATAACAAAATAGATAATGAATGAGTGGTATTAAAATGCAGTTTTCTGTGATGAAGAATACATCGAAGAGGGCTACACAAAAAAAGGGCTAAATCGATTGGCGGAAGCTAGGGTTCCAAATCGGTAGTTGATATATTCCTCCACCGCTAGAAAAAAATTACCGCAGTGGTTTGATATTTATTTTTAACTGTCACTTTAAGTGGCGGTTAAATAAGACCCATTAGATTTTAACAATTTCTTAAAGCAGCGGTTGAGTTTGCACGGTCCAAATTTATTGGATAAATTAAAATATCTAATGGGACCGAACCCCTATATTATATCATTCTTCAAATATGCTGCTCAATATAAATCACATAGCAGCAGCAGTACATGCATTAACTCATGGACATGTCATACATATCACTAGATCTAACATCACACTATATTAATGTTATATATAAAAATGATGAATTAAGTATAAATCGATCCATCTGCTGATAATAATACATAAACCAAGACCTATCAAAGTTAAATTTCTTAATGCGAGCCAAATCCAGTAATTTGCTATACAAGAATTAAGAAAAACGGCGGAAAACTTGATTCAAAAATGAGGGAAGTGACCCAATCAAAGCCCCTCCATACACAATTTTGTCTACTTATCTCAACGATAGAATAGACCGCACCAAAAGATACAAACACAATTAGATTGTAGAAGTAGCTCAAATAATCATATTAGAGAAGCCTAGTAACGCTATGAAAGCCTTAGATTGTTTTAGAGAACCAGCATTATCCTATAGGATACCATAAGCTCATAGTACCACATATTCCTGAAGGGGAAAAAAAGGTAGAGTGAAATATACAACTTGACTCAACAGACATGTTGAGCACAACACAATATGCATAAGAATAATGGTTGTCATAATCATGATTTACAGTAATATATATCCTAATGGTATACATTTGATCACTTGCAGTGTTTCATTTAGAATGTATGAAAACAATGGCAGAATGAAATACTTTCTACACAAAGGAGATCACTTCAGTGTGACGAAACCAAACAGAAAATGGACAACAAAGAAGTTTTTTTTCTTGGGATTCACCTCTTTGAACCGGCGACCCCTCAGAGGAAACACGCAACAACAGAATTAGTAGAAACATAAACTAATCAAGTTGCTAAAAGTTTATTTATGCCGGAGAATAATCTCAAAACACCCAGCAGATCATGTTCGGCAGCCTAAGTGCTCTTCAGCTTTCAATGACCGACTTTTTCTTATTTCGGCTGTAATGATAAAATCCAAATTGTACTTAAACTGTTTGCTAATAACAAAACTCTAAATTAAAATAAACCAAAATTGTTCAGGCGTAATCTATCTCCTACATGAATTGTGCATGCTTTGCTACGAGATATCAACAGAACAAGGAGTAACAAATCATAGGGCGAAAAGAAGAAACATCCATATCGATCAAATTTCTTAAATCTTAATAAATTCCAAGAGTGAAATATAACATAAAAAATGATGATCCAACAACCAAAAACAGGGACGATAAGAGCATTGGCTGCGGGAGAAAAAAAAGGACCCTTACAACTACATAAACAAGACGCTGATGCTCACTAGTCAAAATCTGTGCCAAAATTCCTCAATAGAACTTCGTAAATATGACCAAAATCAAAAGAAACAAATGATCTAAAGGACACATCTCACTATTTAAAAGCAAACAAACTTAAATCTAGCTGAACTAAAATAAACGAACCAAAAATATAATGATAGATACAGAGCCTATAAGATTGTAATATCCATGTTGAAATTTCATCAAAAGAACTATAAGAACAGATAATCAAACACAAAGTTGGTCGCCCTATCCTGAAACATAATGTAGAAATTAAGGACTAGCTAGATGTCAGGTCACACACACACACACACACAAAGGTAAGTCTAACCAGAACACAAGATTCGGTGAAACACAGATTCTCCTTAAACAACCTGCGGCAGCCTACAACAGAAACAAGAGGCTAACAAGAGGTAAAACAGAGGCAAAACACCGGGAGATTGGTAGAGCTAACAAGAGGATCCCCTTGCACAAAACCCCATGTAATTAACCAAAAAGTTAGAAATGGTATTGGCACAATTACCAACCATGAAAAGATGCGCAGGGTTTAAGAGGTTGAATCTTGGTACCTACAAGGGTATCAACTAACACAATTATACTTCAAGGGTAACTACAATTGCTTTAAATGTTGGTGGAGGTATAAATATATTTGTTTCCCGTATAATTACTCATGATCAACGTTTTAAAGGCGGTTAAAAAAGCGAGCGGTCAGGTTTGCTTGCGCTTAAGCGACCATGAAGAAATCAATCTTATAATTCATCTATTTAATTGCTCTTTGTTTATTTTATATAATCATTATCACTAATTATCTTGAAGCAAATACCATCCATCATTAAACACAACACACTAAACACCAAAAGAAAAATAAAAGAATAATGGGGATTGGAAATGAGAATCAAAAGCAAAAAGCAGTAAAAATGCTGGTTTGCCTTTCGAAATATGTTAAAATTTTAGTTACAATCGTATATGGCATCTCTTCAATGTGAAGTTTAAAAATTACTGAACATACAGTTGAATTGTTGAACAAAAAAGTCATTTTCCTTACCGTTACCATTACCTTGCATTACATGATGCACAAGCATACACGGTTCACCTACATATTGATTAAGGCAACAATCACAACTAAAGGGGGGGGGGGGGGGAATCCCACAAACACAACTCAAACAAAATCAGGTCAGCAATGAAAGATGTTTGTGAAAGCTTTAACTAAGAAGAACAGTAACAAGGAAAAGGAGAAGAGACCGAGGAAAGATAAAATGAGAAAAAGGTGGAAAAAAATAGCTGGCTGCATTAGCCAATGGGACAAGTTGAGGTTTCCGAAAACCCTTGTTTCTCATCATTGGCTATGCCGAATAGTTTGTCCAAGCAGCCAATAGGCATTAAAAAAAAAAGTAAGAGAAGGGAAGGGTTGAAGGAGACAAACAAGCATACCCCCAAGTTTAAAGTAGCAACTGTAGCTTACATACTCTCTAGATTTAGTATTTAGGTGGCTTGATATTCTCAGTTAAGATAATTCTACATATGTTTTTGTAAGAATTTTCATATAATACAAGGTCATATATATTCGCATTTGATAGTATATACCGTAAGAAGAAAAAAAAACCATACTTATATCCAAGAAATTTTACCTATTCAAAAGAATAAAAACTCAAGTGTATAGCAAAGTTAATAAAAGGGTACCCATAAAGCACCGCCGCTTGTTTAGCACCCAGGGGACCACTATTCAAAACACTGCGCATGATCTTGTTTAGCACCCAGGGGACCACTATTCAAAACACTGCGCATGATCCGAGCAATATATTAATTTTATTAAAAGTATTTTATAGGCAACGTATATTTTGGTTGGACACCATCCTCCACCCCATCTCTTTAATTCATCTCTTCTCTAAAATCAAACAACCATTTTACTTTCCAATATGTGGAAAGTTAAAAGAGTAATTTCCAAATAAATTACCTACTTTCCATTTATGAACTTTCTGTCAAGCATGGCCTTTCGTTGACTTGCAAAAATACTATTCCTACCCATTTATGCTCATACCCATCCCATCCAGTTGAAGGCTAAGATATAGTAGGGCATAATGAACTGCTGAATGAGAATGGTTTGAACCACCAGTTGAAGGCTAAGATATAGTAGGGCATAATGACCAGCCGAATCAGAGTAAGAAAGATGCGTCCGGAGAATGAACTAGTTAAGAAGTGCTTTGCTGATGGTGCTCGATATAGGCGGTCCCCAAGATCATGACACGTGGCGGATGACGTGTCCTAGAACTCAGAAGAAGGGGCCCACAGGGGCTGACCAAGCCACCATGTACCCAACCTGCAAACACAAGCTGGCCCTCCCCAGGGTCCCCTGCAGATTGGCCTCCTCGGTCCCGTGGCTCGCGCCGAGCTGCCACAAGGCCTGGACTCCTCGACCTCCTCGCTCGTCCCGAGCTCCGGTCCGAGGCCGTCCTCCTCGGCCTGCCGACCAAGGCCGTCGCTCACAAGCGTAACCGTCGCTCCGCGAATCTCGCCATGCGCTGATTCTACGCCAACAACATCCCACGTTCCACGCCATCAATCCCCATTAATGGGCGATCCGCTTTCCACGCGGGCGTGACGTCGGGGGGCATAACCGCCGGCGAGATTCTCGCGCCTGCTGCTGCGTGCTCCACCGCTATATAAACCCCCATCACAAAGGGGTCAAGTAAGCCATATTTTACTCTTTTAAACCGTTACTCTGCTCAGACCTCATCACTAACTTGAGCGTCGGAGGGTCCTTGGTGGTACCAAACCACTCCGGGACTTCTTTGCAGGTACTCGGCACCAACTTCCTCACTTCACCTCTTCCTCCAAAAACCCATTGAGACTCACACGCAACAGAAGATAATCAACCAAGTCCACCGCGAGATCAACGGAAGACAACATCTGACTAAGGCCTAAAAAGGAGCTCCATCAGTCGGCGCCGTCTGCGAGAATCGAACTCCACAAAACACAAAGTTGGGCTTCCTATCTCCACCCTCATGGCAAACAACTATCCTGATGATCCCAGGTACCAGCCGCCGCCTTCCACTCACTGAAGGCGGGGATGAACCTCCTCCCATGACCATCATCAACGCCCTCGCAGACCGGATAAATCGACTGCAATCCCTCGTGGAGGCCCTCGTCCGTGTCCAAACGGCCGGGCCCGGGCCCCAGATCGCCGCTCCACCGCCTCCAGAAGGCTCTACCCCTGTCTGGACGGCTGACCACCAACAGGCTGCGCCCCCTGGCCGCCGATCTCTCGAGCCGGTGCTTCCTGAGGCCCGCTGGGCGCCCCCGGGCTCTACGCCAAGGACCGCCGCCAGAACGCCGCGCCTCGAGCCTTCTCGCGATCCTTATCTCCCTGAGGAGATGTCAGTCACCTCGCCTATCCACGGGCGTGGTCGACCCCACCACCACCGGCGGGGCCACACGGGAGGGGTCCGCCCCGGCGACACGAGAGCTACCTCGCCCCGGGACCTGAGGCACCTCATCGAGAGGAACCGGGGCCGCTCCCAGACGCAGGTCACCCGCAGTGGAGGCCAGGGATCCCGAGGCGCCAATTCCTCGGATTATCACGATCGGCTCGACGCCCTCGAGAAGAAAATCGAGGGCATGCGCCTGGAGGCTCACCTCTCGAGCGACGGAGCTAAGTACGCCTCCGACTCGCTCACGAAGCCGTTCACCGAGGAACTGCTCGCCGTCCATGTCTCCTCGCGCAACAAAGCCCCTAAAGGTCTCTCTGTTCGACGGGAAAACCGACCCGAAGGATAATTTGGACGCTTTCACCACGGGGATGAGCTTCCAGGATCGCTCTGACGCCGCCCAGTGTAGAGCCTTCCCAGCCACCTTCATCCGAGCAGGTCGGGACTGGTTCCGGGGGCTCGAGCCCCGCTCGATTTCAACCTTCGACGAGCTAGCTACTCAGTTCCTCGGCCATTTCGTAGGGAAGCTCGACAGAAGCGCACGGTCGACTACTCTTCACGGTTAAGATAAGAGTGGGGACAAGGAAACGTTCAAGACCTACATTACCCGTTTCTACAACGCCCTTCTCGATGTGCCCGAGCACCGGGACGAAACTGTCATAACGGCGCTCAGATCCGGTCTGAGGCACAAGGAATGGTCACGCTCCTTCGCGTTGGCGCAACTTAAGACCATGGCCGAGGTCAAGGCGTGGACCGAACGTGAGGTTCAGCTGGAATCCGAGGTGAATGCTAACCTCCCCCGGGCGGAACAGCCCGACCAAAAGAAAAGGGCTCGGGAGGAGAGGCTGGAGCGTCAGCAGCCCTATCACCCGAAGTTCCAGGAGTATACCCCACTCAACATCTCCCTCGCGGTGTTGCTGGAGGAGGCCCAGAACAAGGGGTTCTTCAAGTTCCCTCTGATCCCGCGTCAGGCCGCAAAGTGAACCCGGGGCCCCTACTGCGCTTTCCACCGAGTACTGGGCCACGCCATGGAGGATTGCAAGCAACTTAGAGACTACATCGAAGAGCTCATCCGATCCGGGCATCTTGCCGCATACCTAAAGGACAAACGGCAGGCCGACCGCGAGCAAGAGCAGCATCGCCCTCTCGCCGACCTGACAATCGGTCAGATCATGCTCGTTTCAGCAGACGGCCAGCCCGGAACTCGGGGAGCCCCGAGCCCTGTGCCGAGCGCGGGGCCAACAGTCTTTCAAGGAGCTCAAGCCGAACCGATAAAGTCGTCTACTAGCTTGTACCTTTCTTTTAGCGCTTTTAGCGCGATGTAAACTCTTCCTAGAATTTGTTGTTAATGTAATAAAGATCAAGGGAACATCGTGAGAAATAAAGAAAAGCCTTGTTATTCAAAAGGCATTTTGGGCCCTTCGGCCGCACAGGCAAGGACGAAGAAGAAATTGCGACGGTGGCGGGTAGCTTCCCTACCGCAACACCAAAAGACCGAGAAGCCAGCCCAGAGGCAGTCGAGCCTGAGGGTCCCTTGCTTGGCTATCCCTAGCGGACAGCTTCCCTGCCATAACGCAGGAGATCAAAAAGCTCTCCCAGAGGCAGTCGAGCTCGAGGTTCTCTCGCTCGGCTATCCCAGCGGGCAGCTTCTCTGTCGCAACGCTAGGATCAAAAAGCCCTCCCAGAGGCAGTCGAGCCCGAGGATCTCCCTCGCTCGGCTATCCCCAGTGGACAGCTCCCCTGCCACAACGCCGGGGATCAAAAAGCCCTTCCAGAGACAGTCGAGCCGGAGGTTCCCTCGCTCGGCTATCCTTCAGGACAAAAACCCTCGCCAAGAGGCACCGGGCAGTAACCCTGCCTGGCCAAGGGTCCTTGGTAGTCTTCTACAGCCCCTCCCGCGCTAAGGACCAAAGTCCTCCCAGAGGCAGTCGAGTCCTTACTCGGCTATCCCCGGCTGGTAGCTTCCTACCACAACTGACAAAGATCAAAGTCATCGCCAAGAAGCACTGGGCAGCAACTCTGCTCGGTCCCCGTCCTGAAGGATCAAAAGCCCTCGCGGTCAAACTCCGGCTGGTAGCTCCCTACCCTCGACGCCAGGGATCAAAAGCCCTCACAAGAGGCATTAGAGCGGCTACCCCGCTCGTTCATCCCAGACTGGTAGTTGCCTACCCATGACCCCAGAGGTCAAAGCCCTCGC
Source organism: Agapanthus africanus (assembly GCA_030015575.1). Classification (NCBI taxonomy): domain Eukaryota; kingdom Viridiplantae; phylum Streptophyta; class Magnoliopsida; order Asparagales; family Amaryllidaceae; genus Agapanthus; species Agapanthus africanus. Next base: position 680,162,894 of record CM057340.1, on the reverse strand, counting down.
CAAGAGGCAGCCGTGCAGCTCCGTTGCCCGAACATCCTTAGTGGGCTTCTTACAGCCGCTCCAGCGTTAAAGACCCAAGCCCTCGCAAGAGGCAATCGAGCAGGTACCCTGCTCGGCCACCCTGACGGGTAGCTCCCCTACCACCGCGCCAGGAACCATAAAGCCTTTGCAGGAGGTGACGGGACAGCTACCCTGCCCAGTCACCCCCAGATGGTGGCCAATGCTCGAAATCAGAGATGCTCTGTGGCCCGCGGAGGATCCGAGACCCCAGTGAGGGATGTCAAGTTTTTCCAAGTCTAAACGATCTCCCTCGACATCGGGACCCAGGGAGATACCTCCTCAGAAACGCTCGTCGACAAGTGATTGCAATCAACTCGACGGACGATCGCTAGACAGATGGCCAACCAGACATAAAAGCACAACAGTACAAGCGAAAAAACATAAGAGCATTCTTCACAAATAGATGGTAGAGCGTAATTCTATGGAGCCAAAGAAAAAACTTTATTACTACTGCCAAAGACAAAAGTTTTACAAAGGGTATTTTCTAGGCTCCCCAGCCTTACAAAATCTTTAAAACAAAATAAAGACAGGAGAACGGGGACTCTACACCTCGGGGCCATGTACGACCTCGAGGTCCTCGACCTCCACCACTTGGAGCGCTGGGTCCTCTGCCACCTCCTCGCCAGGAACTTCTTCTCCTTGCTCGTCAGTGCCCACGAGGGGGAACTCGGCCCGGAGATCCGCGTACCGGAGATCCGCGTCGTCGAACTCCGGCATCCGGGACTTAACGGCATTGAGGGCGTCGTGCCAAATGTGGGTCGTAGCCAAGGCCAAGTCATCATAGAAGTCCTTCGACTTCTTATAGCTGTCAACGGCCCTCGATTCAGCTGACTTGGCCGCCTTAGCCGCCGCCCCCAGTTTCTTTCGAAGGGTTTCACCGTCCTCTTCAGATTGCCGGCGAGCACCTGAGCGTCCTCGAGCTTGCCCTCGGAGATCACGGCGGCCTCGCGGTGCCGGGCGACCTCCCGTTTCCCGGCCGCCACCTCGCTCTCCAAGGCGGCGATCCTCGCCGACATCGCCTCCTGCTCCTGCCTGGAGCTCTCATATGTTCCGATTCCTCAGTCTAAGTAGGAACATATGACCATGGATTTCGTGACAGCTCTACCGCGGAGTCCAAAGGACAACAATGCAGTATGGGCGATTGTTGATCGTTTGACCAAAGCAGCTCATTTCATTCCTTTTCGGGTTGGTCAATCCACGGAAACTTTGGCAGAACGGTACATGCAGGAGATTGTAAGATTGCATGGAGTACCGGTGAGTATCGTGTCCGACCGTGACATTCGGTTCTTATCACTTCTGAAAGAGCTTACAGGACAGTTTGGGGACCAGATTGAAGTTTAGCACCGCTTATCATCCTCAAACAGATGGCCAGTCGGAGAGAACAATCCAAGCACTTGAAGATATGTTGAGAGCTTGCATGTCGGACTTCAAGGGTTCATTGGAGGATCATCTACATTTGGTGGAGTTTTCTTATAACAACAGTTTTCTGGCGACGATTCAAATGGCTCCATTCGAAGCTTTATATGGTCGCAAGTGTCGTTCACCTGTTTGTTGGGACGATGTCGGTGAACGAAGATTGTTGGGACCAGATTTGGTTGTGCAGACAGTTGAGAAAGTTAATGCAATCTGAAATCATATGAAAGCAGCACAAGACAGACAGAAGAGTTGGGCAGACACGTCGAGAAGACATCTAGAGTTTGCCGTGGGTGATTTGGTATTATTGAAGATATCACCGACTAGAGGGGTGATTCGGTTTGGAAGTCGAGGAAAGCTCAGTTCTCGATTCGTCGGACCCTTTGAGATCTTCGAGCGTGTTGGTGAGGTAGCGTATCGTTTGGCGTTACCTCAGTCCTTGGAGAATGTGCATGATGTGTTTCACGTATCTCAACTCCGTAAGTATGTTCGGGATGAAACGCATGTATTGGATCATTCGGAGCTGACTGTACGAGAAGACTTGACTTTTGAGGAGCGACCGATTGCGATTATGGATCGGCAAGAAAAGGTCCTTAAGAACAAGGTTATCCCTCTTGTACTTGTTTCTTGGGGTAATCGCTCACATGGAGAGTCCACTTGGGAACGAGAAGATGAAATCCGGCAGAAGTTTCCTTATCTTTTCTTGTAGTTTGATTGACTGTTTATCCTTTCTTGTTTTGGAATTTCGAGGACGAAATTCTTTTGTAGTTGGATATAATGTAACAACCGAGTCCAGTTATACCAAGTTCAGTTACCGTATGTGTTGTTTGTGGTAATTATTTCATTCATCATGTTTGGTTGCAAAATGGTAATTTACTTTGACCCGTTTACTCGAGCTCGTTATTTCCTAATTATAGATTATCCTAACATTTCATATTCTTGCATAAAACCATTTAAGTCATTTAAAATAATTTAAAATACATGTCATGGCCTGCTTGTTACCCCTAACCCCGTGGTAGCGTCGTTACATCGTGTTCTCGCCCCGTTCAGTGAAACGGACGTGCTTGGATGGCTACGCGCACGTACGTGCGTCCGTTCTTGGGGGTATACCTTTCCGTCACAAAATCCTTCATTTCAATTTTTGGAACTTGCTGATAATTTTCATATTTCAAATCCAAATTTTTGGACCCGACCCGGACGCAATTCTGAAATATTTTGCATCCCGCCAAATCCTATTTATTTAAATCTTGTAAAATCAGCTGAAAAATATTTTACAGCCTATCACAATTTTCTAAACCAACGATATTATTTCTTTAAAACCCCAGTAAATCTTTTATATATTTTTCCATTAACAAAGCTATTGTTTTAACCGGTAAATCTTTTATATTTTTTCCTAATCTAAATTTTCATCCCCTCAACCAATCAAAACCCTCCATTCCTCGTCGCTGGCCCACCAATTCTTTCTCTCTCTTCCTTTCTCCTCTCTCTTCCTCGTTCTCTCACCTCCCACTACGAGACGAAATCATCTCTCCTCTTTCTCTCTCCTCTCATTTCTCTCCATCTCACTCCTCTCGCGCCCGCCTCTCTCCTCTCACGGTGCGCGAGAATCCCGTCACCGCTCCCTGCTTCTGCTCACCCTCCTTCTACATCTTCTCCCTCTTCTACTTTATTTTAAAAACCCATGCACGAGATGAAAAGAGACCCAGCCAACTCCCGACGCCTCTTCAAACCCTAACCCTATTCTTGCTCCACACCACCGTCTCCTTGCCTCCTCATCACCCTCGTCTCCATTTTATTCTCTTTCTCTCTTTCTCCCCGAGTCCCCCTCTGCACATCACCCACGGCACCCTTGAGCCCACGTCTCCGGTCGTCGCCAACGACCCTAGCCTCTCACCCACCATCATCACCACCTCATTCCCTTCCTCTCCTCAACATCATCCCCTCACCAGAATTCCGTCACCTAGCCCTGCACCCAGACCGACCCCAAACCCTAACCGAACCCTAACTCTTCTGAAACCCTTCACCGGCATCCCTCACCGCCGTCGATCTCGCCATCACTGCTAGCACCCCCTCTGCAACCCAGTAAGCTATCCCTCATTCTCTTCCTTCTTCCTTTCATGTTCTCTTCTTTCTCTTTCTGTATCTATTTTCTAGCATTCTTGTTCACTGTTATTTCAGATCGCCGGAATCCGGTTGGGCCGTCAACAATCTCGACGACCCAGCGAGGACGTCTGACCCGTGTGATTCCACCATTCGTCGTTTGGACTCATTCCGTGTACCGTGCACGCGTCGCTACTTTTTCCGCCGGCGCGAGACGTTTCGTTTTCCGTGTCGCGATCCGTCGAGACAAGTGAAACTTGCTACATGCTATTCATACTATTCCTATTTTATTGATCTATTTTCTTATTAAATCTATAAGTAGAATCTAAAGTCTTGAATTCCAAGTTAACCGCACAATGTTCCATTTACATATTTTCCGATCTAGAACTTGAAACCTAATTGTTGCATCTAATTGACTATACTTAATAATCACATTTATATGTTAGATCACATAGACACAATTGTTTGCATAGCTAGATTACTCTTTTGTAGTTTATACCCTATCAGACGACCGGTTGCATACATTTAGCCTAATTCATATTCAATTGCATCTCTAAATTGTCTTGGTACATATTAATATGATTTTATCATCCACATTTGTTATACTGCATTCCTGAAATATTAAAACTATTCCTTAAACTTAAACTGATAACCGTGCATCCAAGTAGGTTAATCCGTACCTATTTACATATCAGATTACATGTGCCAGTTTCTTGTTCTGATTATAACCATGCTTGTTTATTTGTAACCATGATTTGCTAGTATCCACATGATATCTTGTACACCCTGACGTGACTTGCTACACATATTACTTGACCTGATATGATACCGTACACTCTTGACATGACACGACATCTAAATACACTACTCGACTTGACCTGATGTACCATGGCTTCACCGTTACCCGATCTTGTGTCTAATGCCAACAAACCTGACATGTAGTCCTTACGGACCGTTCCTGTTGTCTATTCAGACAAACCTGCACCTACCTGATCCTGAATTGGCATTAGTTCGTGATTACTTAATACCTGACTTGAACACATATAACTTGAGGGTATGGGGAAATCAATGATGAAATCCTGACTTGTAACTCGACAGTTGCTCGCTTATACTGATCAGTTTTTGAGGCTAGGCCCGCCTCGGGATGCTGCTGCTGACATCGTTCGTCTTTCCCTTTTTCTTTTTTGTGCCTAGCGGTACGTCTCGGTTTCAGCCCGAGAGTCTTAGACCGTGGTCCCGGGCATGCACGGGATACTATTGAGTTATATCAATGATTCATCAAATTGATTTCAAAGACTTGAGAGTAGATAACCCAATATACCAGTTTAGTTTACTCATTGCACACTACCCTTCACTACCCTGATTTATTTTGCCGTTACACCTGATTTACCATTTATGATTACTTGCATTGCTTGGTCCCTGTTTATATTATATTGCTTGATGACATGACGCGCTGACGTATGGGTTTTGCATGGCCCCGATTCCATACCTTTGTCGCAGTCCATGCAGGAGTACTTCAGCCAGCAGGCTGAGCAGTGAGGATCGGTAGTAGTTAGTTCTTTACCTTTCAGCATTTCATTTCTGATGCGAGCCCGCATTATGGGACATACATTCTAGTTATTTTTATATTGGATCTCTTGCTTCCGCATTATTTATTCTTGACTCATTTTATTTTGGCTTATGGACATATGCTAGATAGTTTTATTTTTGTTCTTGATATTTCTACAGCCATAATGTGACTGTGGATGGATACTTCCTATCCACAGGTAGCATGGTTGGCTATGTCACGTGCCCATCATAGCGTACTCTAGGAAGCGGGGCGTGACATAGGCTGCCTCGGCTGGCGCATAAAATCTCGGAGGGAGACGAAGTCCATGGATCCTGCGTGAAACAAACACCCAACAAATCAGTAACACGAGTAAAACATAAACCCAAAAAAACAAGCCTAACTTACCGACGAACTCGACGGGGCTAAACCCGGCCCAGCTCAAAACCCTCTCGGACAGTAGCACGTCGGGTCGAGGGATGGGCTTCCACGATGCCACTCTCATCACGGCGGGGTCATTAGACAGGTTCCCCGGCAGACACTTCTCCCTCGACCACTTAGTGGACACAGGCCAGTCCTCGCCCTCGGGAGGGGAAACGAAGAAAAATTTCTTTTTCCAATCATGGATGGAGGAGGGCAAGGCCACGACCCCGGTCCCAGCAGCGACCCCCGGCCGCTTCCTGAAAGTAGGATAAACCTATCTCGGGTCGCCCGCTCGACCGCCGGGATGACTCTTGAAGACGAGAGAGAAATCGAGAAAGGAAAGGCTGAAGGGAACCGCCTGCAATTTCAGGCGGATCAAGAACCCAAGAAGAATCCTCCACGAGGCCGGCACTAACTGGCTGGGGGCCAAACCGAAGAAATTCAGCACAACGACGACCTCAGGAGAGAAAGGCAGGCGCGTTGCTCCCCAAAAAGCCTCCAAATACAGGGCAATCTCCATGCCTCGTACCTGGTCCGCTCTCTCTCCCTCCTTGGCCAGACGAACCGTGTAGCGCGGGGATGTGGAAGCGAGCCCGAGTGTTGGCAAGCTTGTCCTCATGCCTCACCTAGCACGAGGTGCTGGGGGCTACATCTGCCGCCTCCTCCCCGGAGGCAGCCTCCGCCTCACGATCCCAGGGAGAGGATCCAACCCCTGCTCCCCGAGGAGACTCAGACACAGCTAAAGGAACCCTAACATCTACTCCTACAACGTCTAATGATTCTACGGGGGAAGACATCTAAGCTTGGAAAGGAAATTCTTCGAAGGCTGAAAACAAGAGAGGGGAGACAAGCGCCGAGCAGCCGAGACTTGAGAGAGGAAAATATGAAGGAGTAAGGGCCCTAGGGCGGACCCCACCCATATTTATTACTGCATACGGCCTCATCCAACGGCGCCCATCGTCTCCCGCCGAAACGGCTCCTCGCGCCCAGCGGTTCTGATCGCTCCACGTGGCAGTCCAGAGCTGAACCACGTCCCATCAGACGCCGCAGGCCTGCATACATCGCATCAGCCAGTCGACGCCCGACACGTGGACCGTCGCTTCAATTGCAGGGTGCACGAACCGGCGCACCTTTAATGTAAAGATCTCACCTTGATTCGCTAGCGAAAAAGACAACCGACGGCCGAGGACTCATCCCGACGAAACCCTAGAAGGGATCTCACCTCGGGAGGCCCGGCAGTCCACTCTTGACCGGACCCATTAGCTGGTTGGAACAAGAGTAGGGGGCTAATGATGGTGCTCGATATAGGCGGTCCCTAAGATCATGACATGTGGCGGGTGACGTGTCCTAGAACTCAGAAGAAGGGGCCCACAGGGGCCGACCAAGCCATCTTGTATCCAACCTGCAAACACAAGCTGGCCCTCCCCAGGGCCCCCTGCAGATTGGCCTTCTCGGTCCCGTGGCTCGCGCCGAGCTGCCACAAGGCCTGGACTCCTCGGCCTCCTCGCTCATCCCGAGCTCCGGTTCGAGGCCGTCCTCCTCGGCCCTCCGACCAAGGCCGTCGCTCACAGGCGTAACCGCCGCTCCACGAATCTCGCCATGCGTTGATTCTACGCCAGCAACATCCCACGTTCCACGCCATCAATCCCCATTAATGGGCGATCCGCTTTCCACGCGGGCGTGACGTCGGGGGGCGTAACCACTGGCGAGATTCTTGCGTCTGCTGCTGCGTGCTCCACCGCTATATAAACCCCCATCACAGAGGGGTCAAGTAAGCCATTTTTTACTCTTTTAAGCTGTTACTCTGCTCGGATCTCATCACTAACTTGAGTGTCGGAGGGTCCTTGGTGGTACCAAACCAACCCGGGACTTCTTTACAGGTACTTGGCACCAACTTCCTCACTTCACATCTTCCTCCAAAAACCCATTGAGACCCACACGCAACGGAAGATAATCAATCAAGTCCACCGCGAGATCAACAGAAGACAACATCTGACGGAGGCCTGAAAAGGAGCTCCATCATTTGCCCACCATAAAAGCTACAGCAAAGGCATAAGAGGAGACCTTTGGCTCTGCCTGACATGAATATTTAAAGACAACATTTCCTCAAGACATTCCATCAATGAACTTTGCTATATCCTTTATTGTTTCAGAACATTTAAGTTCTTGGCATGAGATTTATCCCCATCCCCACCCCACCCCCCACCCAGCCAGAAAAAGAAAAAGAAAGAACATGTTAGGCTTCAGAACACACTCAAATGTCCTGAAAGACTATTCCACAATCCAACATTTCTGACCGTTTTTTTAACTAGCAAGGGGCCTGTGCAGAGCACGGGTCCGTAAAAAATGCTGGTAAGAATGTGTTGATATTTTGCATGATCTACGATAAATCTAAATAAGTCATATGAAGGAATGTTGCATAATATCAAAAGTTTATGGCAATTAAATACGGAATAATTTATGACAATTAAGGAAAGTTATTGGTACTGTGCGCGAATAGAAAATATTAACATGAAAATGTATATTAAATAATAATTGAGTCATCTATATAGTTATCGATAGTAATGTTTAAGAGGTTGATTTTTAACCATAAAGTCGTAAAGTAATCCGAGCCACAAAATATAGGCAAAAATTGTTCTGAAGTTGATTGCAGCCTCATGATTGTGATCACATGTCCTAGGCCAGATGATGGGTACCACTCCAATGAACCATAAAGACATATTGTCCAATTGCCTTCTCTTTTTAAGACATGGCGGACCGCAAATTCATATAACTCCAAAATATATATCGGTTTCTCTGTATAGATAAACATAAAAGGATCAGAAAATACATTGTAAAGGCCTCGAATGAACATTAAAGAAGAAGGGGAAAAACTAAGTTTTCAAGGATTTAGTTCAGTATGGGTAAACATGGAAGGGGCCAAATGCAATTCTCAAATGAACATTAAAGAAGAAGGGGAAAAACTAAGTTTTCAAGCATTTAGCTCAGTATGGATAAACATGGAAGGGGCCAAATGCAATTTGTCTTAAAAGGTAGGGGTTCAAAGTAAATTTCCAATCCAATTTTCTAAACGCTGTAGCATAGGAATAAGCATAAAAGGGCCAAAATCTAAGGGGGCGGAGGATAATTTTCCAGAGAAAAGGCCAAAAATGGCTTGATTCTGCCCCCATAGGGCTTTATATATAATAATATAATAATAATAATAATGGCATCACGTGAAGAAAAATAACAATATATTACTTATTCACACAGGAAGAAAAAGACTAGGCAGTATGACCTGATAGCAGAGCTCTCGAACATTCAGCTTGCACCAAAACTCGTGTTCTCTTGTCGGTCAATTTGGCCATCACGATAATAGCTAAACAGGTAAATTGCATGGGGGTTTTGTGCGATGAAGCGATAAAAAGAGGGACAAACATACTTAAAGACAACCTCCAAAAGTCATGGAGTTATAAAATAGCCGCATTGGAGGGGAGAAATTTACATAATTCGATGACTTGTTTAGGAGAAAACATGCACGAACTTCAGATGACAATAAACCGAAGAAAGACTATACCAAAAATTTGATCAAAGGTTTACATCTGATGCATCAAAGAAATAATGATTGTGCATAGGATTCTAGATCGCTACCATAACAGTTTTTATCTGCACAATTGTTGCAATTCCAAATTAGACTCCTATTAACATGACACTGCAATTGGAAAAATGATGCTACAACTAAAAGAAATAACAACAAGAGAATAAATCCTGAAGGGAATCGGGAAGCACTTCGGAAGCTGATGGCGAGGCATCTCGATTCTACATACAGGTTTCCAAAGGAATTAATAATATCAGAGAACAGAAAAGGCAAGCAATTATGGAAATAGATGCACAAATCAAATAATAGCAGCAGACAGCAGATATTAAAGGCCCCCTCCACATTTTTTCATTCGGGCTTGGGACCGGCAATGGCAGTGTTACACAACACAATAAAAACAGAAAACAAAACCAAAGCTAGTACCTTTCAAAGCCCAGAAAAAAAGAAGTTAATGAAATACCAATTAGATTGTCCACAACACATGTAAATTGAGCAGTCAATCCGTATCCAACTTTCAGAGTAACACATATTTCGCACAAATAATCAATATCTCGAGAAACCGTAATTCAAAATAGCTTGTTATCCCCCAAATAAAGGCAAAGTAGTGCAAAACTAGGCAGGCTGTCTATATACAACCTGAAAATGATGCAGATACATATAATGAGTTAATTCGCATATAACTCCCCGATATATACACCAGAGTGGGGGAAAACAAAGAGAAGAAAAAGTGACACAATTTGCCGTTGATTATTTTAAACCATCTCACCAGCAAATCCTATAGACAGTAGACATAATGTTCTACCAACATAATCATTCTATCAGTGACGGCCGGCCGGAAAGAAAGGAGAGGGGGGGGGGAAAACCTAATTCTACTCAATAACCAAAGCTAGAAACAAAGACAACAAGACTCATAACTACAGTTAGAACTACTTTTTCCGCCCTGAACTACAAAATAATCTGACGACAACTTGGACACCTCAACATGCATTTATCAAAATCCTGACATATCATGATGCAAGGATTTTTTCAAAATGTACAGATTTAACTCAAAAAAGTATATACATATGTTCATTTAGCTCATAAATACCTGTATTGTTGCTATCATCAGAAGCAGTAAAACGTGTCTCCTACATATCGTAAATAACTTTTAAAAGTATAGATCAACAAATAATGGCATCAATACCACGTAAATTAAGAGATATCAACTATTTTCTTAGCCTGTGATATATGTGAAGTAAATATATAGCAAGTTAATCAAACACCCTTAAGAAATATATGATGAATGGCCCTAATGGATGTTCCTCCAATACCATTTTCATCCGTATATATTGACACAAGAGTAGATTGAATTACCCAGTTACAAACCCAAAAAAATTAGATACAGAACTCAAGAAAGCACATTTAAGGGCCTTCGATTAAATTGGAAAAACAATGCAAAACTAATAAAAGTGATAATAAAATTACTTGTACGAATAATACCACAACAATAAGAGTAAATTGTAATACAGCACTACAGCTTTACTCACGAGTCACTAGACATATCAAGCATAATGAACATAATAAGGATAAGCATAAGCATAATTGCACTCGTAACTATGATTCCCTATTACTTTATTATATTGATAGTAGACATTTTATCACATGCAAAGTTGCACAAAGAAGAAACCAATTACACGAATCCAACATCAGCACGCAGCATGATACGATATACAACCACCGCATGACCTCGGTTTGGAAAGCAATGGGATCACTGGTGCGATTACTGAAAGCTTGCTTGCTTAATCAAGAACTAAATGGGCTTTACTTCTACACCAAGGGAAAATTTCTGTGAGACGAAGCCAAACAGAAAAGACCCCAACACAACACAAAAGCAAAAGGAGGACTAGCAAAGATGCTAACAATTTCTTTAGGGAGAACAACACTGCACAAAATGAAGGTCCATAAAACTAAAGTTCATCACGAGAAACATTATCTAAATATGAATACAAGATATACATCACGAAAGAAAAACATTTATTATGGATAAAAACATAGGCCTTGAAGTTTTTCGTTTAATTAATTTTAACTAAATACTTCCGCATCATCCTAAAGGTAAACAATATCATTATTCAATTTCAGTTTAAATTTTATTTTTTTCTATTAGTGTTTCGAATCTTTAGTGATCAGCTTGTGTAAGCTTCCTAAACAAACTTGAGCCTTTTCTTTCTCTTCTTTTATATATGGTTTACTTTCAGAATTAGCAAGGTACTTGGATCTATGACCTTTCCCTACACAAGCAAGTGCATCACAAAAACATCAACCTTCTCTCCCCTAGTACTCTTCATCTTCAATACATCTTCAATTTCTGTGTCACCCGAGTAAATGGTAAGCTCAAACTTCTAACAGACAGAATCTTCAAGTAAAAGTTCACTGTAAAAAAGTAGAGCGTTCATGCGAAACATAACCCGAAATTAAATTTAAATCTAAATAGTTCAGGAGTGATCTGATTTTACATGCACTGCACATGCATACAATTATCTATTGCGCACATACATAAATAAGTTTTAAAAAATGGAAAAAAGAATACATGTACCATAAGTTGCATGTGGTGCTTCCTTAAAATCAATCTTACCAATCAATGTTAAAACTTTAGTGCAAAACATATAATTAGAAATCAAAAATGTAGTCGCCGCAAGTACAAATATGTTAAATATGAAGTTAATATGGTAACATGTTATGGTATTGATATTGGAAGCTATCAGTCTGGCTCAGTACTCAACAATTGCAGGGTCCTATTCAACAGGCTGTCAAAGTTATCATTATGCAATGCTTCCATAGTGAAAATAAATACTGAACCATCTAGCAATCTAAGCAATCTTCTCATAACATCAAAAAGACGATAAAAATATCAAACTCAACAAGAAATCAGTTTAACTGTCTTTTTATACAATTATATAGGAACCTATCCAATATACCTTAAAAGTTGCATATTGATGTAGCGTTTCAATAGAAACATAAAAAGCTATTCACAATACCAAAGGAAATTTCAATAGTCTGCCTCGGACTTCTAAATACATAATTTGAAGACAGGGACAAGTGTGTCATATTGTAACATAAACACATGGAAATTCTTGAACGCCCTAACATGATGTGGACACGCACACATGTAACCCATATAATATGTAAGTGCATATATGTGTGTGTGTGCGCGCGCGCATAGTTTAACTCATATATACAGTTGTTGGTTGCTAACATATGAAACGGTAAAATGTGTTTTATTTAATTGCCAAAAGGGTAAATGAAGCTATAATTAGATGGATATTTTTGTTGATGTTGGTCTATGGCTAAATTTTTTATAAAGGCAAGTGTCTTGCATTCGTATGTATACCTTAAAAATGATCCAGAAAAAAAGTGATCAGTAGCAGCAATGGCCCCAATACCACATAAATCAGGAGCTAATAAAATTTAAATAACTAAATATAGATGATAAAATTAACCAAACTGCCTTTATAATTATATGACAAACAACCTGATAAAAAGTTCTTTTGAGCACAATTTCTTTCGTAGAGAAAAATTGAATGTATATTACTTTCTCAATTTATTCACAAATAATTCGAATGGCTTATATCCAACATGTTATGTATGGGATCCATTTTTAGTATACTTATACATTGAAGAGTTAGTCAATAGCATATTTTGTGGTCAAAGCACCATTCTCTCACTTTTCTCTTTTGCCCTTCCATTTATTTATATTAATTTTTTATCCATTTCCAAACAGCCAAATAATCAAGTAAATTTTGTCCTTATTTTTCGATTTTAATCTTTGGAAATGTTCATGATTTATCTTTGGGATGACATTAATGCTATATGGAGTTTTCATAATTTCTGTTGAAGTTATTTTTTATTTTCTTGGTAATTGTTTTTCTTTTTCTTTTTCCCTTTGCAAGTGTCCTTTATTAATTTTCATATTAACGAGAATTCTGTAAGGTTGGTCAAGCTGATCGGTTGTTGTGTCGCATGTGGTCATTAAGTTATAGAGTGGTTTAATGAACTACGATTTTGTTACATTTTTCCAAGGATAATGGATGGTAATGGAGAATTTTTTTATTATGAGAGAATAATGTGATACTTCTTATGAAAAATGTGCACTAGAAATATCACTCAATTTTTTAAAGTCTTTTTATCTGATTATGCAGAAATTGTAGCTCGATTATCTTTCTACATAGCACTTACAACTTTCTATGATCTCTTATAATATGATTTTGGCCATCTTAAGAACTTTTGAAAATATTGACATTTTTCTTTCACTTTTACGCTCAATTGATATCTAATTAATAGATTATAATTTTTTGTTTACTTGGTCTTTTATCGTGGAGCTCTAATATTTTTTTTGAAAGTCAGAGCTTTGATTTCAAAGTTTCAATCTTTATTTTCTTTTACTATTAATTGTAAGAATTTTATTTAGATGTGGAATACCAATATTTTTATGATATTAAATAACTTACTCTTTTCTACATAATATGAAATAAAGTGGCCAATACATTTTTCTTTGATATAGTAATTAAATGTATGTGTTTTGTTTTCTGGTTTTACAATTTAATATTGGCTCAGCTTTGACCCACGCTTTATGCGTGGGACCAATACTAATGACAATAGAAGTAGGTTGTAATACACATCTAAAGCTTGACTCAGTAGTCATAACAAGAACAATGTGCATAATAAGGATAAGCACAAGCATAATGGCACTCATAATCATAAAGAGAACTAGCAAAGATTCTAGCCTTCTTCAGGGAGAACTTAAACATCTCATAATCAGACTATAGAGCCGTAATACCAATATCATCACGATAAACCTCATCTTACCTACTTAATAGGGATACAAGATTTACATATTAGGCCCTGCAAGTACTCTCATTATGAGAAACTTTATCTTAGCTACTCCATCTCCATTACGGTAAAACATTTACGATGGATATATAAACATGGGCCTAAAAGGTTTTTTTTCTTTTAATAAGTAAATACTTCCAAATTATCCTAAACAATATCATTATTCCCTTTCAACTAATATTTTATTCACGTTTTAAATCTTATGCGATCGACTTTCTTCTAAGCTTCTCAAACAAACTTATTAGCAAATGCAACTAGAACCAGAGGCAGACCTTAATGAAAATGTATGGAAACACAAAAAAAAGGTGTTAGTTGTCCCTCTAACCAAAGAGAAGGACTCTAACAGAGCACATGGAAGAAAGGGATTAATATAGGCAACACTAAAAGTTTATAAGGGCCTGCCATTGATGGTGTCGTTCACAAACAAACTTGAGTCTTTTCCCTAATATATGGTTTTTCTCTCAAATTAACAATGTGAATAACCTCTTTAAAAAAGAACAGTTTACAAATAGGCAGTCTAGCAAGTGCACAACGGATGTCAATTTCCATCTCCAAGTACTCTTCATCTTCAAATTCAATGACTGATTTTTTCCGTATGAGACTAAATGGCAGTTTAAACTTATTATACAAAGAACCTTCAACTAAAAGTTTATCATATGACTATACAAAGTAACACATTGTTCTTATGAAATATTACCTGAAATTAAATTAAAATCTGTATAGTTTCAGATGTACTCTGTGTTTTACATGCACTGTACATGCTTACAACCATATAACACCGACACACAAATGAAAATGACAATAACTTAACCGATAAATATAAATAAAAAAAATAACTAAACAATAAGCTATATAAGGTGCTTCCTTGAAATCAATCTACCAATCAATAATAAGATTCTACTGCAAAACACATGATTGGAAATGGTTTATCTGGTCGCCATAGCTAGTATATATTATGTAGAAAGTTTATTTTATTGCAATATGCCACATTATTCATATATGAACCTATGGCTATTAGTCTTTCTTGGGACATCATTCATGGGGACCTATTTAACTGACTTACAAATTTATCATATTTATGCAATTGCTTACCACAATGAGAGAATGCTAAGAAATCGTCTCTTAACATCAAAAAGTATTTTATTGCCATAAGCAAGTAGAAAGGATTTTATTGTGATCTGTCATGTCATTAATATATGAGCCTAATAGTCTTAGTAAAGTAATCACAAGGGCCTATTCAACTGATTTGTCGTATTTATGCAACATTTCCACAGTAAAGAGAGCGCTAAGAAATCCTCTCAGAATATAAAGATTAACAATATTATATTCAACAGGAAATCAGTTTATCAGTCTGTCTACTTATTCAATTATACAGCTTATTCAACTATACAGGAAACTATCCAATAAATTGTAAAAGATGGAAATTGAAGGCGTGCTTCCATAGTAGAGAGACGACAAAAAATCTCAGAGTTACCAAATTGATGGTGTGCTTCTAGAGTAAAGATAAAAGGTTTTTCATCAAAGATGGAGATAAAATAAATCAACATAGCTCCCGCAAGAAAATTTAATGGAAATAGCTAATAAAATCTGTAGTCGAACAGTAACCAAATCACCCGTATATGGAAAAAATTCTAGTAGACACTAACAATACCTGAGGAACCAACAAATCAACTAAACCATCCTGGACAAAACAAAACCATCAGACAATCACATAATCAACTAAGGTAAAAGTCTTGAAGAATGGGTACAAGGGTCAAACTAATGAAAAATCCAATAAAAAAAGAAGAAGAAAAGAACACAATACACAAGTTTGAATGGGAAAAAATTGAAGGCCAAAGAAATCGAAGTATCGAATAAATAATGAGTTGAAGGTATATTTCAGAATGGAAAACAAGAAAAAGAAAGTAAAATTGAATAGGGAAGAATCAGGGGTTTTGCTGCGAACTAAATTGATAGAACCACAACTAGGGAAAAAATGTACTCGTAAACAACAAGAGTAATAACTGCCTGCTAAAACAGCTACCACTGACACTGAAACAGGTGCTCAATTTCAACCATTTACAAGGAAAATTGATTAGAAAGTAAACAGCAATGCAGAAGCAGCATAGAAAATAGCTATTTATATGTCCACCATAAAGGGGATATAGAATTCAAAATTTTAAAATAAATCATTAATGACAACATTTCATCAATTAAAACATCCATGCCAATGCCATAGAAAACACGACAGATTCAATAAGCAAATCTAGAAAACAAATAAAATATAAGCAATTATGCATGCAAGACATTGGCATAGCAGAATCTATAACCTTCCATACAACTAATCTAAACATTGGCATAGCAGCAATCCCAACAGTTAAGGGGCATTGCAATTCCATGCATTGCCATCATATAATATAAATGGATTCACTATTTTGAATCATCTATCAGCAAATAATGAATACTTCATATCGAAATAGGCAACCAACGACAGGAGAAAATCATGGCAAACATGTAATCCTCAAATCTCGAAGCTTGTTAAAGATTGTAGGTGAATATAGTGGTGCATCCAACTTGTTTTGTTTGAATATCAAACTAATGAATCAGACAATTAGGATTATTATCTTCACAGCAATCCAGTAGTAGCCTGGCTATTTACTATTTAGCAGTGAAATCTTTAGTAAAGGAGAAAATTATCTAGTGGAGAATAGAACTAGAAGTTCTCTAATATTACATTCGCTTTGGGTAGACTGGGTTTAAATGATGCACTATTGCCTGGGCTTCTTGGCTGCAATCCCCCACCCCACCCACTTCATGCCCCCCCCCCCAAAAAAAAAAAAAACAAAAACGAACAACCACTCAAACACAGAATACAAAAATGAAATATGTAAGGATATAGTTTCATTATGGCTTTATTTAGAGATAAATAGGGTTGTTGCATGAATAGGTTGGGACTCCTCTCCCCTTGCGTTTAAGACCTCTCGAAACAATTTTATTAAAAACTAAAAAAGAAAGTGAAATTTTATTTTACCCAGTCGTTCGCTTTTCTCTCAAGTAAAACTCTAGTGTTTTAGTTACCAAATTCATTATTTTTATTCATGACTATGATTTTCTCTCAGAGAAAATGATGACTAAATTAACCAGAAAATTCATTATGGTAAAGAGACAAAATAGCACATAAATTCAGAGATTTAAAAACAAGGAAAAATAAAGATCAATTTATAACTTCGCGTACTAATCTAATAACTGATATGTTGTTCAATTGAAGGTAAGACCTGCACATAAATCTGGTTTTCTCTATGGTTTAATCGTCAATCATAGTTAATCATGTAGCCAATCATAGTTAATCATGTAGCTAATGATAGTTAATCACTGCTAATCATGGCTTAAACTTCGACAACTGGCTTTGTTCAGAATTTAACTACCAGAAAACAATCTTGAAGCAGGAAACCAATTTGGAAATAGTAGTAATAGTGATGATGATGATGAAGATGATGATGATAAACAATTGAATCAGAAATGGGTAATCAAATATAACCACTAACTAATGATATCAATGCCAGTCACTAGTTATTCTCCCAAATTACTAGATAAATATTGGATAAAACAAGGAACAAAATCCCCTAAAGTATAATAGAACAGAGTGTAGAGGGAAGTTACTGGAGGAATCTGAGAAAAAACATAAAGACGTTGAAAAGGCTTAAAACAACCATGGATTAACAACAACAGAACCTAACATGACTAAAAAAATTTAAGTTATTAGACCAATAATAGATAAAGAAGAAGAAGAATTCAAACAGGCAGTACCATCTATATCCTCTGACATATTAGTATGAGATGTTCAGAACTTCCAGAAAAACATGAGTAGGTGAAGGAATACAACACTGAGAAGTACACAAACTGATTACAATCAAAGCATGAGTTAAGTATTATTTTTTGGGGAGAGTATTTCCTAAAAAGGAATTCTACAAACAACGAGGAGAAATGACAGAGCTAATGATCAAAAGACAATTTGTAATTTATTTTTATTGTCAAATATGAAACCACGCGTAGAGATATCTTAAGTCCTCCACAAACTTCCTGTCATACATGATGGTTCCTCACTCCTTTTTATACGTGTCTTTTCATGCCCTTTTTTCCTTCTCTATGTTGAAGGCATATTTCCACAATTTCTATTATTTTTCAAACCTTGGGAGACAAAAAGGGACCATCAGATCCATTTTTCTATTCATAAGCCAATCTGATGAAAGTCATTAAACCTACTGACAACCTAAGCATATGGAATAGAAAGGAGCTTGCTACTGGTCCTCGAGGGTGATGAACAATTCCTTGATGGAAACTTAACCAACTAAAAATTCTTGTCTGCAAATTTGGATAACAGAAATCGTACCAACGCCAACTTTATAAGATTTAAATCTAACTCAAGATGCAAATTAAATAAAGAAACTCAGGATGCTATTTACATGGAGGGATTCTTTGGGCCGTTTCACTTCTCCGATCGACCTCTCCATTTTTCAAAGAGAAAAACGGGTTATCAGATTCAGCTATAATAAGAGAAACCAATACACTGTCTTGACCAGTCCAAGAAATTGGAAAATGTGATTTTCTGTTATGATATGGTCTCAGCAACAGATTCTCGAAAACGTTGCAACCAATAGAAGTGATAATGGATCCAAGAATGCTCCAATAACTAGTTAGTTTGACAACTAAACCCCTTAACTAACTCTGAAGATTTAACTCTTTCACACCATACCTTCAGGTTCAATGATAATGTCTCGCTGATGTAATGGAATATTAATCATAATATTCTTTCTTATATTTTGATACACTTTATTTGCTCTAGTTAATATACTGACACCACCTTTAGATTCATTCATCCAATCTCTATTATACAAGCCCACATAATGTCAAACCGTTTTCCTCTCTTCGGTAACGACCTCTTAAGCAACTTTCTTAGATGCATTGTAAGAACTCGTCAAATCATTTAGCAATCGTTTGTTTTGGCAGTTCTAATCCCTGCTATTGGACCTGTAAATCAAGGTCGGCCAAATGTGTCTAATAGAATATCCCTTCAACCTCATCAGTTTTTGACAATCTAATTCCGAACATGTCCAGTTCTCCACTTTTACCGACTGCTTTAGTTTTATAACAACTTCATCTACAAACCCTGCTCACGATCGAAAGCCCAGATCATTATAAAAATAATTCCAATTTACAAGAACCACTCTACATTACTACTTAAAGTCAGAAATGGATTGTGTTAGCCTGTCAACTTGTATATTTGTGGACTTAGAAGCGAGACTCCGCGTTTATGTGTTTGTGGGCGTCGCATTCGTTGGAGTCGGCTTTTTTACTTGTTGGTTTTGTTTCGCTTTTCCTTTTCTTCGCCACGTCGCATATTATCTGCGTGGCTGCTTCGTCGTTTGTGCGTGGAAACTAGCTCCCGTTGGGATGCTTTACATATTATGCTCGTCTCAGGTTTTATTCATGATTTACAAATAAGGTGTTGCCGATTTTTAAAACGTCATAGATGCTTTTCAAAACACACTTATTTAGACTTTAATAACTATTTTTAAACTTCACCTCCAATAATTTCGTAAAAATGTTTAGATTCCGGGTTTTTGGCTTACTTGGATCGCGTCGACATCTTTAGATATCACGTGATTTAAGTGCCGGTCACGTGCCACTTTCGGGTCGGATTTTTATACAGACTATCTAGGAAAAATCAAAGTATACCAGAGATCTTAGATAACATACATAAAGATACACACACAAATTCAACACCCAACTCTACTAAAAAACCGGCAGTAGTGGGAAAATTAGGGATTCAAGCGTTTGAACCGTAGGAATTGGGTCCGGGTTTCTAAGAGGCACTCTAGGTTCTAACACCATTCTACTGTACTGTTAGATTTATTTGTGACTAATACACTTATAGCAGATTCACTCTAAAACTCTAAACTAAACCAACTTTTCCGATATCGTAAATACTAATAAGTACAAGAACTCTTAATAAAACGTGAAATGTTGGGTTTTTACCTGATTTGAAGAATTCCACAGAATTCTAAGCATCAAAACGTGCTCAAAGAGTTGAGGAGGCCTAACTTGAGTGATTTGAACCAATAAACCATGAAAACTCTAATTTTTTTTTTCTTTGTGAAGGTGGAGAGCTACACTATTTTGATGCTAAAGTGTTGTGAAAACTTAGTTTCAGTTTGATAAACTGAACAAAAGAGAGTTTTGTGTTGAAAGGAAAGGAGGCGGCGTCACCATAGAGGGGTGAGGTGTATGTGTGCAAGGATGAGATGTTGGCTTATGGTGCACCTCAAGATGTGTTGTGGGTGAGCTTCATAATAACCTTAGCACCAAATACTCACTAATTGTACTTAAACCCTCATACAAACCTATAACCCTCTTTGCAATTAAAATTTTCACTATAACACTTTCATTACAAACTAAAAACCATCTAAACTAATTACAATAATACTTAAATACCATACTCAATTATAAAAGTCTTTTTATCATATACTTTAAAATTAAAAAAAATCACATTTTAAAATTTAAAATAATTATTTAAAATTTTTCCAAAACGTTACAATATCCCCTTAAAAAAATTCGGTCCTCGAATATAAAATCTAAATACACATACCTTCAAAAAGATGCGGAAATTTCTTCCGTATCATATCCTCGGCTTTCCAAATGACCACTTCGCTATTTGGTCCACGCCATAAAACCTTTACAGAAGGATGTACTCTTGATCGCAGCTTCTTCACCTGCCGGTCGAGAATAGCTACCGGCTGTTCAGTGTAAGATAAATCACGCTCTAGCTGTATAGTCTGATGCTAAATAGCGTGAGAAGGATCATGAAAGTACTTGCGGAGCATGGACATATGAAACACAGGATGCACATCGGAAAAACTTGGCGGAAGTGCTAAACGATACGCTACAGTACCCACTCTCTCAAGAATCTCATAGGGTCCAACATATCTGGGATTGAGCTTCCCCTTTTTCCCGAATCGCATCATCCTTCATCGGAGAGACACGGAGAAATACCTGGTCTCCCACATCGAACTCAAGTCTACGGCGACGACGATCGGTATAAGACTTCTGCCTGCTCTTATCCTATCCTGGATCATCTGGATTTTCTCAGTGGTCTCCTGAAGCAACTGAGGCCCTAAGAGGTCGCTCTCGCTAAGCTCGGTCCAACAAACTGGCGACCGGCACTTTCTCCTATATAACGCCTCAAATGGTGTCATCCGAATCGTGTCTTGAAAGCTATTATTATAGAACTCAATCAAAGGCAAGTGACGACCCCTACTGTTATCCAAATCCAGCGTACAAGCTCGGAGCATATCTTCAAGAGTCTGAATCGTACGCTCCGACTGGCCATCGGTCTATGGGTGGAAGGCAGTACTAAAATTCAAGCAAGTGCCCAGAGCATCCTGAAGCTTCTGCCAGAGACGACTGGTAAACTGTGCCTCTATCAGAAACAATACAGGTCGGAACTCCATGCAACTGCATAATCTCATCAATGTAGATCTGATCATACCGAGCATATCCGAAAGTAGTCTTCACCGGAAGAAAATGAGCTGCCTTCGTCAACCGATCCAAATCACCCAAATGGAGCTGCTAGACCTGGTAGACCCACAATGAAATTCATGGAGATCTGTTCCCATTTCCACTCGGAATTATAAATTCCTGGTGATGTCGTTCGGGTATGCTACGGGCATTATGAATTCATGGTGATGTCGTTCGTGCTCACCAATGCCACAGCAGCGTTCATGGATCTGATGAATCGGATCTTCAAGCCGTTTCTCGATCAGTTTATCATTGTTTTCATAGATGATATTTTGGTCTACTCTAGGAGTCGGGAGGAGCATGAGCAACACTTGAGGATTACATTGCAGACTTTGAGAGAGCATCAGTTGTTCGCCAAATTCTCGAAGTGCGCTTTCTGGCTTGACAGTGTGGAATTCTTAGGGCATATTGTTACAAGAGATGGGATGCAGGTTGATCCAAAGAAGATTGAGGCGGTACAACATTGGCCCAGACCTATGTCAGTGATCGAGATTCGTAGTTTTTCGGGCTTAGCGGGTTATTACCGTCGCTTTGTACAACACTTCTTTTGTATTGCGGCACCCGAAAGAGTTCCGTTTCTATGCACTGAGGAATGTGAGTAGAGTTTCCAGCAGTTGAAGACTCGTCTGACGACTGCGCCAGTTCTCTTTACCTTTAGGCTTAGACGGATTTGCAGTATATTGTGATGCGTCTTGTGTGGGCTTAAATTGCGTATTGTCGCAGCACGACATAGTTATTGCTTATGTTTCTCGGCAGCTGAAGAAACATGAGCAGAATTACCCTGCCCACAATTTGGAGATGACCACGGTAGTCTTTGCACTGAAGATTTGGAGACACTATTTATATGGAGTCGTGCTAAATTTTTATAGACCACAAGAGTCTGAAGTATATATTCCAGCAGCGGGATTTGAACTTAAGACAGTATCGCTGGATGGAGCTAGTGAAAGATTATGATTGTGAAATTCTTTCACCCGGGCAAGGCAAATGTAGCGGCTGACACGTTGAGTAGGAAACCTGGGATTAGCTTATCTTATTTGGGTTCAGTTCGGAGGCAGTCGGATGTTGATTGGCAGATTTTGTGCGACAATGGTATACAATTTGAGTTTACCTCTATAGGTGGACAGTTTGCCTATGTTCATGCCCGTCTACTTTTGCTTGATTGTATCAGGGAGGTACAGTCCGAGAATGTACGACTATCAGAGATTTTGGAGCGGGTTCGACAGAATGGAGATTCTGAGTTTACGATTGACAGCGAGAGAGTGCTATGGTTTGGGACCCGGTTGTGTGAACCTGAGTTGATGGGCTGAGGCGTGTGATATTAGAGGAGACACGTCAGTTTTCCTATAGCGTTCATCTAGGGTCTACCAAAATGTATCACGATTTACGAGACGTGTATTGGTGGGAAAGGATGAAACACGATGTGTCTGACTTCGTTTCGAAATGCCTGACTTGTCAGCAAGTCAAAGCCGAACATCAAAGGCCGGTTGAAGGATTGCAGCCTTTACCTGTTCCCGAGTGAAAATGAGAACGGATCTTCATGGATTTCATTGTGGGTCTACCAAGGTCTAGCAGAGAGTAAACTCTATTTGGGTGATTGTGGATCAGTTGACGAAGACGGCTCACTTTCTTCCGGTGAAAACTACTTTCGAATATGCTCGGTACGCCCAAATCTACATTGATGAGATTGTGCGGTTGCACGGAGTTCCGACCTGTATTGTTTCTGATAAAGGCACACAGTACCAGTCGTCTCTGGCAGAACTTCAAGATGCTTTGGACACTCGCTTGAGTTTCAGTACTGCCTTCCACCCACACCCACAGACCGATGGCCCGTCGAAGCGTACGATTCACTCTTGAAGATATGCTACGAGCTTGTATGCTGGATTTGGGTGGCAGTTGGGGTTGTCACTTGCCTTTGATTGAGTTCTCCTATAATAATAGCTTTCAGGAGACGATTTGGATGGCACCATTTGAGGCGTTATTTGGAAGGAAGTGTCGGTCGCCAGTTTGTTGGACCGAGCTTAGCGAGAGCAACCTCTTAGGGCCTCAGTTGGTTCAGGAGACTATTGAGAAAATCCAGATGATCCAGGATAGGATGAGAGCAGCTCAGAGCAGACAGAAGTCTTATGCCGATTGTCGTCGCCGTAGACTTGAGTTCAATACGGGAGACCATGTATTTCTCCGATGAAAGGGGTGATGCAATTCGAAAAAAAGAGGAAGCTCGGTTCCAGATATGTTGGACCCTATAAGATTCTTGAGAGGGTGGGTACTGTAGCGTATCGTTTAGCACTTCCACCAAGTTTTCACGATGTGCATCCTGTGTTTCATGTATCTATGCTTCATAAGTAGCTTCATGAACCTTCTCATGCTATTCAGCATCAGACCATACAGTTAGAGCGTGATTTATCTTACACTGAGTAGCCGGTGTTCCCCTCCGAACGGCGGCCAGGACTTCACGTCCGTGCCTGAGGTTCGGGGCAGATGCTATTTGGTTTTATCCGTCTATCTCTCCGAAGATGCCAAGTTGATTTATGGCACCGAGTATCGGAGGTTTAGACGGATGCGGGCGATGTAGCAGACTTTGTCAGATTCCCCCTCAGGGTGAGGGGTTTTTGATTGTGGGGACGCTCTTCCCTGCAGGCGCAAGCCCCTGCAGTTAATTACGCTATCGCGTTGCGATAACAACTTTCTCCTTCTCCAGAATTTCACTTCGTGTCGTGTATGTTTATTTTGTTTGTGGTTGCCCGTGGATTGTATACGGAGACTGAGTAATACCGTCGCCCGTAGGGCGTGGATTAGTCCAAATCCGTATTTGCTTAGATTTGGGTTTGGTGTTTTTAGTTTAAGGATGCATTAGTCGCGTTGCGACTAGGATCAACTTAAACATTCATCAAGGATACGCTAGTCCTGTTTTGGACTAAGATCGACCTGACGTAGTGATTGATTTAATTATCCGGCCGTCGGGACTCGTCACCTCTCTGACGTCGTTGAAGGATTACAACGACATACGTCTGAGGAGTTCCGAGATGTACCCTTGAACCAAAGTTGGTTTGGGATTTTATTGTTTATTTAGATGTCTAAGGACACGTTGACCGTATTTGGGGTTAAGATCAACTTAGACAGGACCGTCTAGATCCGACAAAAGAGCAATTGGCTCTATTGTTCCAGTTTAGGGACGTAGTGGTCCCTTATTAGTTTAGGGACGTCTCGGTCCGATACCAGTTTAAGGACGTAGTGGTCCATTATTAGTTTAGGGACGTTTCGGTCCGATGCCAGTTTAGGGACGTAGTGGTCCATCATTAGTTTAAGGACGTTTCGGTCCGTCGCCAGTTTAGGGACGTGGTGGTCCGTCATTAGTTTAGGGACATTTCGGTCCGATGCCAGTTTAGGGACGTAGTGGTCCATCATTAGTTTAAGGACGTCTCGGTCCGATATTAGTTTAAGGACGTCTCGGTCCGATATTAGTTTAAGGACGTTTCGGTCCGATATTAGTTTAGGGACATCTCGGTTCATGAGTTTAAGGACCCCGCAGTCCATATCGATGTGTGGTCGTTGGGACCCGTCACCTCTTTGACGTCGTTGAGGAATTACAACGATGGATGTCAAAGGAGTTCGGAGATGTACCCTCGAACCGGACGTAAATTGATTTAGGAGAGCCATTTTGCTCAGTCAATTTAATTTAAGGACTTACGGCCAAAATTGGGCTAAGTCCAGTTGAAAATGTTCAACACCATCATTTATTTTTTTTATTAGACCTGTGCTAGGGCTTTGCCCATACTTAAATAATGCATTGCATTACTTCAGGCCATTTATGCCCATTTTGATTGGGATCTGCCCTTTTTATTATGATGCAGATCATTTATTTTGGTCCATTGGACCTTTCAATTGGGCTCTGCCCTTCCAAATAATGCACAGCATTTTATTTATTAGGCTTGTTAAGCCTTTTAATTGGGCTTGGCCCTTCAGGAAGTGAAATGCATTGCATTTGTCAGGCGCTTTGCGCCAATCACTGAGCGCAAGCTCATAAGGTGGTGACACGTGTCATGCTCTGGGGAGCGCAAGCGCAACAGCGCAGTGCGCTGCGCTAGTGCGCTGTGCTGTTGCGCTGCTGACACGTGGCGCGCTCTGGTGAGTTGCGCCCGTTCCAGAGAGCGAAGCTCTATTTCAAGGCGCGTAGCGCAAGTTGTTCTGCAGCTGACACGTGGCGCGCTCTGGTGAGTTGCGCCAGTTCCAGAGAGCAAAGCTCTATTTCAAGGCGCGTAGCGCAAGTTGTTCTGCAGCTAACACGTGGCGTTCTCTCAGGAGCGCAACAGCGCAGTTTGGAAGTGCAAAGCACTAAAAATCTTTTTAGATTCCAGAAAGGAAGTGCGAAGCACTGTTTAAGTTCTTGATCTAGATCAGATCAAAGAAAAATAAATTTCTTCTTTATTCGAAGGACCAGAGGTTCACAAAAGTGCAAAGCACTATTCTTTTATTATTATATATTTTTTTTTTACCTTGTTTTTAAAGAACCAAAGGTTCACAAGAAGTGCAAAGCACTGTTTTCTTTTTTATATAAAGATCATTGATCTTACAATTTTTTTTAGACTAATGGTCTATTAGAAGGAATTTCTTCTAATCCATGAAGGTTCTTTACCTTTTTTTTTGAAATCTTCAGAGCTCTCTCTGTTTAAAGTTCTTGAGTTCTCCAGAAAAAAAAATGTTCCTCCTCTTGAATTGAGGCTTAAGGTCCTTTTTATAGTGCTCACAAATTAGTTAAATTTGTTAAAGAGATCATCCTCTGAGTGATTTGGGGGATTTTCCCTACCGTTGGATCTTTGATCCAAGGGCTTCTGCTTTGCAGAAGAAAATCTTCTTGTTTCAACAAGAACAGAAAAGATTTCTTAAGAATCTTAATTTAATTTGGCGCAGATGCCCCAGCGCGTGACGCGTGTCATGTAGCGCAAAGCGCAGCGCAACTGCGCTAGCGCATCTGCGCCGACACGTGTCGCGCAGCGCAGAGCGTAGCGCAACTGCGCTAGCGCATCTGCGCTGACACGTGTCACGCAGCGCAGAGCGCAGCGCAACTGAAGCGTTGCTTCAGGCAAATAGAGCTCTGCTCTGATTGGGCGCGTCTTCTTGGGCGCAGCGCTGATACATCTGCGCCTGACATGTGGCGCGTTGCGCTCAGCGCAAAGGATCTGAAGCGTTGCTTCATTTATTAAATTTTTTGAGAATCAGAAGCGCCGCTTCATCTCCTCTTTTCAAGTCAAACTTGTATTCCCAAAATTCTGATTTCCCGGGCCTTGGCAACGATTTCATTGTGCACAGAATTTTCTATGCTTGGGTCTATATATATAACTCAAGGCTGAGCCTTTTCTTCTCTCATTTTCAGAGAACTTCTTCGATCATGGCTTGCAACCGCCCTCATGCCTGCCGACAACCATGGGAGGTGCCGATCCGGGACATCGTTCCTCGTTTTGCTGCACGTCTGGTGGACCCTTCTCTCTCGGACGAGCAATGCGACGCTGCAATGCACGAGCTTTTGACTCGTGTGGGGTCTCCTCTCCCTCCGAATTCCATTTGGCTTCGGATGATCCTTGCCTCGGCGCTTGCCGACATTCCCCTTCCTCCAGCAGAGATGTCTTCAGCAATGCTGGATGCCGCCGAAGATAAGATCGAGTGCTTTCTCGAAGCGCACTTGATCACCAAACCTTTGAGGGACTGCTCTTTCCACTTGCTGAGCCAGATACGGGCTCGTCGAGTCGTTATCGCCACTCTCTCCCAGGAATGCGGCGTCGACCGTTGGATGGCTACTCCTCGGGAAGATCGCCGCTTCGACGCGATGGAGAAGGCGGAGAGGGAGCTGAATAATTTTCTTTTTGTTTTTGTGAACCCTTGTCTCTCTGATCCCGTATTCGGTGATCTTTTTTAAATTTAATAATAAATAAATGTTTTGATTAAGTATTCTATTATCCGTTAAGTGTTCCTTTATTTGAACTCTTTGTTGCGTTTGTGCATCGTATTTTAATTTGTTGTTATCAAGTGCATGTAATTTTGCATGGCTAAATTGCCTTTGGCACTTAGCCCCTTTTTCTGCGCTAGCGCATCTGCGCTGACACGTGTCGCGCAGCGCAACTGTGTTGCCACGTGTCGCACAGCGCAGAGCGCAGCGCGGCGCTTCCTTTAACAGAGCTTTGCTCTAATTGGGCGCGCTGCGCTAATGTATCTGCGCTGGACACGTGGCGCAGAGCGCCAGCGCAGAGCGCCAGCGCAGAGGATCTGAAGCGTTGCTTCCTTTAAACAGAGCTTTGCTCTGATTGGGTGCGCTGCGCTAATGTATCTGCGCTGGACACGTGGCGCAGAGCGCTAGCGCAGAGGATCTGAAGCGTTGCTTCCTTTAAACAGAGCTTTGCTCTGATTGGGTGCGCTGCGCTAATGTATCTGCGCTGGACACGTGGCGCAGCGCAAAGGATCTGAAGCGTTGCTTCAAAAATTTAAATTTTGAATTCAAACAGAGCTTTGCTCTGATTGGGCGAAACAAATGCCCCCCCGCCGTTGCGCTCACGTGGCGCACACGTGAGTGCAACGGTGGCAACCCCTCCTGACCGTTGGATTGAGGGGGAATTCCAAGAGGCGCAAGCGCCTTATAAATAGGGTCTTTTAACCCTTAGAAAATCTCACCATTTCTCTTGGGTTTAGATTTTCAGAGCTCTGCTCTTATTTAAGAATTTCAGAGCTTTGCTCTTGTTTTCAGAACTCTAGAGCTTTGCTCTTATTTCCCAAAGTTTAGAAAACTTTAGGTAATAATTAATTTTAAAATTAAGTTAAGTTAATTTAAATTAATTTTAACCAATAGAGCTCTGCTCTCATGGATCTTTTGATCTGAAGAAATTCCCTTTAGGGTTTCATTAACAGAGCTTTGCTCTCACAAATTCATAGATCTACAGAGATCTTATTCATGGGTTCTAACCCATGAACAGAGCTTTGCTCTTTGAATCAAATGTAGATCTTTTAGATCTGAAACAAATGAAGAATTTTTCTATAAGCTTTCATGGATCTTCTTTCTTTTTTATTTCAGAAATTTTAATTTTAAATTTCTTTTCAAAGACTTTCTTTTTGATGGAATATTATAGAGCTAAGCTTTCTTAAGGAATTTTAATTCTTTTGAGACCAGATTTTGACAAGTGTCACTCTGTGACAGAGCTTTGCTCTGAAAGAGGAGATTCTCTCCTTGTCTCTAGGGATTCTTTCCCCCTTTTTATTATGGGAATGTTCCCCCTAAGGGCCAACTGACAATCTCATCCAATGATGAGTTTGTCTCCTTAATTGACGTATTATCATTTAGATTTTGTGGGTCCCTCTTTAGTCCCCTACTCACTGCACTGGGGTGCGGTGTAATTAATTTTGATTTTAATCTAATTAATGCATTTTCTTCTTCTTCTTTTTTTTTTTTAATGTGAAACGTTGGGATTATAATACTGACGGCTACATTGCTCTTTTTGCAGCGATCATGTCTGAAGACACTTCATTCCCGTTTGTCCGCTCGGAGGAAGGATTCCCAGAGGCGCCTTTGGACCGTGAGGTCCTGACTATGATCAAGGCATACGACCCTGAGCATAAGAGTCTCCACCTTTGGGGGTCGTGGTACAATCAGATCATTATGGGCCGACGGAGCTTTACATGCGCGGTGCCGTCGGAACCCATAACGGCGATTCATTATGCTACCCCACCCTCGGTGCAGTATGCCGTGGAGCTGGCCGACTGGACATCAAAAGGTTTTCTACATCCCGCTATAGATGCGATACC
The DNA here is from genome assembly GCA_030015575.1 of Agapanthus africanus. NCBI lineage: Eukaryota > Viridiplantae > Streptophyta > Magnoliopsida > Asparagales > Amaryllidaceae > Agapanthus > Agapanthus africanus. The sequence continues at coordinate 680,133,570 of CM057340.1, read as the reverse complement.
GGTTCAGCGTCCTATGGTTTTGGACATCCTAGGACGTCGTATCTGTCAAGGTGAAGCACGGCCTTGGGGGCAATCGTATAACCTTGGTCTGATTCCCCGCCACCCGATTGGCTATCTGCCGTGGGCCCGGTATATCCTGTCGACGAAGAAGTCGCAGTTGATAAGACTAGGATTGTACACCGCAGTCTACGTCTCTCTCTTCCAATATCCTACGCTCCCCACCTGGTGGCTCAAGGCCTTCTTGGAGCAATGGAATATTCCCACCCACACTTTCCTTGCCATGGATCGGGAAGTGTCAATTTCTCTGGAGGAATTTGCGGAGGTATCCGGCTTACCGGTGATGGGGGAACATTATGAGGAGCTGCTCCCAACAGACGTGTACGTTTTCGGAGCTAGGCCAATGGTAAGGGGGTCACTCCGGATACTGCTGTTCAACACCAGTTCCCAAGCTTAATTAACGTGTTGAACATATATGAGTCTCTCTTCGTTGAACATGGGAGTCGAGGAGTTAACTTTGAGGATTTCATTGCTCGGTTCCTTCATCCCAACGCCCTCTCTGCGGCCACTGCCAAGTCTGCCACCCTTGAGGATCCTTTCGGTTTAGGTTTGGATAACCTGCCGGCGAGCGAAATAGGTCAAAAGGATTTTTTTCTTCCTAACTTTCCAACCGTGTCTCTTGCAGAAGTAGCGGCCCCTGGGATGGATGAGGAGACCTTTTTCTTGGGGTTTCTCGGGTTATGGTTGAGTTGGTTCGCTATCCCGATGCACTCTCATCGAATGCGACCCTCTGTCTTTTATCCAGCACATCGGATGGTCATCGGGGTGAAGGTAGCTGTTGGGATCGCCGGCCTGGCACACTTATACCACGGTCTCAGTCGAGCGGCGGATGCCAGTGAGCCCGGGGTTTTGCATGTGGTCTTCCCGATGCATTACTTCGCGTCGTGGCTCGAGTTACACACAGCGGGTGTCTTCGGGATGCATAAGAGGCCCTCGTTCTTTGACAAGAGCGGTTTTCCTCGCATTATACAACTGATCGGTGCATCAATTGTAAACCCTTCACAACGGAACGCTAGGGGCTTGCTCCTTCGCCCCCATACCGTCGAAGCCGGGATGTCCTTTGTCGATAAGGTGTTGAGCGTCGGAAAGGTGTCTACCACCGTGACGCGGCCATTACAGGATATCTTTAAGGACGGAGCTTCTGTTTTAACGGCCCGGGAGACCCTCCACCTATATTCCATTAGACCGGGCTTTTTAGTTTTTAGGCAGAATGATGTGGCAATTTTTATGAGGTATAACCCACATCGTTTTGCTCAACAACTGGGCTACGATCAAGGGGTCCCCTTGGAAGCCTTTTTGGTGGAACCAGTTGCCACTGAAGAGGGGATGGAGAACGCCTTGCACCATTTCATGCGCGTGAATACGACCTCTCGATTTTTTATTAATGCGCCGACTTACGCTCCGAGACTCCTCAATGTGTACAAAGACTGGTACAATCATGCGACAGGGGCAGTCATAAAGGAGGAAAGGCGACTGTTGGTTGATCGTAAGGGTGCACCTCCAGGTACCGATCGCAACGCTCCCTTGGTTCCTAGGACCCCAGTAATCGCTCCCTTAAAAGATGCCGGGGACAGACCATCACGCGCGCAAAGTCCTCCACGTGAACTATCACCTCCTGATATCGCGGAAGTACCTCCTGCACCCTGTGCTCAGGTGGAAGCAGTGGTTGTACCCTCACCGGAGTCTGGCATGGATGCGGACATCGGGACTCGTCGTCCCAGAGCAGCTGCTAAACGGAAGTCGATCCCTCGCGGGCCCAGGGTCGGAGGGCAAAAGAAAAAGAAGTCGCTCTTTGCAGCGGACGCTGCGTTCGGCCAGGAACCCCACGCTCCTTATTCCGAGGGTCTGCTCGAATATGGGACTAACGCGGGATTATTGATGCCGCTGCCGGACGATACAGACTTGGAAGCTGCTCTCAGAGCTTCAGCATGGCTGGTGAAGCGTGATGCGTGGCTGGCTAAGCTTGCGCAATCAGGTAACTAGTAGTCACTTTTTCTTTATTGCAACGTATTTTCTTCGTCATTTCATTATATATATATTTACTTTTTAACTAACGCTTTTTCTTTCTTTTCTTTCAACAGGCATTACCGATGAAGAAGCCATTGCCGCTTCTCTGAAGACTTTCCAGGAGGAGGAACGTCTCAGAGAATCTATGGGTCTGAGTAAGTTTCGATTCATCGAATTTTTCATTTTCCTTGCGTTATGGTCGATCTAACCTTTCCGTCTTACTTGCAGGGACTTCAATGCCGCTCCCTCCTAGTGACGTAGATGTTCTACCAGCAGCCGATGTTCCTGTTTCCTCTGGGACACCGCAGGAGGCTCATCTCGGAGAACCGATGAGAGATGCCTTAAAGGCTTTGGAGGCATCCCTGAATGAAGATGATGATGCTTTGAAGGAGGCATCACGGAGGTCCCTCATGACCGCTCGGGAGGAGAGGAAACGGTTGAGGCGTGAGGCGAAGGCGCGTAGGGCTGCCTTGGCTATGGGAGCGGGCCCTAGCACCGTTCCTCGAGCTGATACTCCCTCTGAAGAGGCCCCTGTCGCCCTGTCCACTGCCCGCAGAGGGGTGGCACGTGCAGCTCGGAGCGCGAACGGTAAATCCGCCTCAGGTAATGTTTCTCTTGGAGTTTTAGTTATAAGTATCTTAATGTCGTTTGTCCTTACATCTCTCATCTTGCAGGACCAAGTCCGATCGAAGGGGAGGCGGAAACCGTCAATCTCGAAGGGACAGAGGGGGCAGTACCTGCCGAACTCGAGCCGACGGTGGGCAACGTCGTTGTGGCTTTGGAGCTTGGGGTAGAGGTTGAGGGGCCTGCAGCCGATAAGGTCACGGATGCCGAACCCGAAGTGGTGGCAGATGACGTGATCATTATAACTGAGCCCAGAGTGGCGGTGAATGAGGCGCTCGAGATCGGTGATCCTCCGGCGATGGTGGACGATACAACCGCCACTATTGAGCCTGATATGGTAGTGGGCGAGGTGGCCATGATTCCTGAAGACGAGCCAACCGCTCCTTCACTGGAATCTGGCAATACTCCAGTCATAGCTCTTCCCGTCTACGGTCCTCCGCCGTCTCCCGGGCTTGCGAGCACGACGACGGTCCCTATTGAATCGGGCGATGAGGCCACAGGCGGTGGTCTCATGTCGATAGAGGAGGGAGTCGTCTCTGTTTCCGCCGGGAGCTCCTCAGGTACACCTTAAGTTGTTTTTTTTTTTTTATTTGCTCTACAATCTTTTCTGACAAGTTCATTTTTCGTAATGCAGGTGCAGCTAGTGTTGATGTCCCACTACTTGAGGGAGCTCCTTCCACGACTGCCTTGGCGATGGTTACCCCTCAGCCTTCTCTTACGCCGTCAAAGATGTTGGAAGGTATGGGCTTATAACTTATTAATCCTATTTTTGAGATATACAGTTTATGTACTGAAGCCACACTGTTGTATCTTTCAGGAGTGCTTTTTGATCATCTCTATCAAGTGTTGCTCCCACACTTCTCCTTCCCATCTGAATTCGCCTCCCCGTCTGGTGGCGCTGGTGAGTACTTGTTCCCGATTGGTAGCTTTGTCTTTTTAGCGGTAGAATTATTTCCAACTCTCTCTTGTTGTGACTGCAGCGTTGCAAATCGAAGGGGGAGCAGGAAGATTGGCTGTGCCACCAGCCCTTCCGGACTTGCCACCTGTCTCCACTGGTATAGTAAACCATCTTATCAATGACTTCCTTCATATCTATTGAATCATCATCTAATCGCGTTTCGTCTTTTTCCAGCCGTCGTTCCAGTCTCGGTGCCTTTCGAGTCTCGCATTACAATACCGGGCGGCCCTTCCCAGCGGCGTCCGTCCTCAAAAGGTGCTGCGAATAGTTTGCGCATGTTGAGCGACTATATTGAGGAACTCGACATCGAGGCTCCTGTATCTGCTGAGGACTTCGCCACGACGGTTAACCCAATGTTGGCGATATTCGCCACTTTCCATGACGAGAGTATTGTTGCCTCCTGGGTTAACTATTGTCGGGAGGTCGAGGCTCGCCTTTATCAGCTGGAGTCAATGCGCCCGTCCCCCGAGACTTTGGCCTTGAGTACTCAATGGGGAGCATGGCTCGAGCAAAGCGCTTCTCGTTTCCGTCATCTGGAACAAGAAGTGGCTTTGAGGCTGAAGGAGTGCCAAGATTCTTCGAGCAGAACTGCTCGCTTGCGTGTCGAAGTTGAGGCGAACGCTGCTGAGGTAAAGACCGTGTTCGAGGGTCTTCTGGAGCGCATGTCGAATGGGCTGAGACTAAAGCGGGCACTTGATGTCGCCGAGCATGACACTCCAGGCCGTGAAGCTGCTTATCAAGCCGTTAGGGATCAGCTTGCCTCCGTCGCACAGCAACGGGCCCAGGTGGAGGCGGAGCTGATAATCGCATCCAATCGGGAAAAGGCATGGAAGGAGGTGTACGAACAACTGATAGAGCTATTTAAGACGCTTCCTTCCCAATAGCTGCCTTTGTATCAATGTATTTGTAAAAATTTTCTTTTCTGAGTAACGTGTACCCTCTCTTCGCTTTTTTGTATGATTCACCATGTATTTGATTGAGGTTAATGAATAAAGATACACACTTTCTTTTGCAATATCTTGTACGTTCTTTTGTTTTCTGCCTTTACACCATGATGTTGTCGATGAACTTGATTGGCATACAACTTAATTTCTCCAAGAGGCAACGATGGCTTAGGCCGCAGGTTCAGATCTGCCGCCTAAGACTTTTCAATTCTATGAGCCGTAAGGGTCTCATAGAGATTTTTCTTCCTACGGATCGAGAGGATCTCATAGGTGGATTTTCTCCTTAGGAATCGTGAGGATTCCTAAGTGTGGTTTTCTCTTATAAGTCGTAAGGATCCTATAAGAGCATTTCTCCCTCTTACGAATCGAGAGGACTCGTAAGCGGTTGTTTCCCTCTTTGTCGAGAATCGACTTCAGAGAGTGAGATCCGTGAATAGTATGCAAGAGACCATTTAGGATTGACTTGCAGGATCCCATTGTTCAGGAAGCAGGTTTTTGAATCCTTACTGCCCGAAATGTGAGTCAAAGAAGATCTCGTCACGGAGTGTTTGTATCCGCGAGTTGAGAAGTTTTGCGAGGGATTATTTGTTTTTGTTTCCCAAGCGCCAAGGATTATTTGTGTCCTTGGGGTTTGAAACGAGTCGATGGTTCCCACGGAGGCGCTGGTGGCTCTGCGAGTCGACGCGGATCAGAAGGCTCTCGTCAAGGAGTGTTTGTATCCGTGAGTTGAGAAGTTTTGCGAGGGATTATTTGTTTCCCAAGCGCCAAGGATTATTTGTGTCCTTGGGGTTTGAAACGAGTCGATGGTTCCCACGGAGGCGCTGGTGGCTCTGCGAGTCGACGCGGATCAGAAGGCTCTCGTCAAGGAGTGTTTGTATCCGTGAGTTGAGAGGTTTGCCGGTTTCTTCGGTTGAAATGAACCGTTGAGGTTTGGCTTCGTCGTTCGACGGAATCCGCTGGGGAAGTATGGTTTCTTCTTTGTTTGCGCCCTTGGATTGTATACAGGGATCGATGTGATCTTAACTATAGGGACAGAATTTTATCATTATTATTATTAATTTTTTTTTGTTGTATTTCCGCGATGCTCTATCATTTCAGCTTTTATATCGCGAAGGTCGCGATTGCCGAAACATTTCGGCTATTTTTCGCGGTGCCCAATCATTTCGGCTATTTATTTTATTTTTACTCGCTGCTTTTTATTGCGAGTTGCCCAATCATTTCGGCTATTTTCCATGCGTACATTTTTTATACTTGCTATTTTTTATTGCAAGTTGCCCTATCATTTCGGCTATTTTGTATGCATGTGCGGTCTATTGGCTTTCTCCGTAGACCTAAGATTGGACACCGATTTCGGCATCAGCACCGCTGCAACTGAGATACTACCAGGAGCGAATCATCATTTGCCTCTGTCGTTGTCGAACAAAGAAGGCTTAGCGACCAGGGTTAAGATCTTGTCGGCTAAGGCTTTGGACTCCATGAGCCGTAAGGGTCTCGTGAAGGTATTTCTCCCTACAAGTCGTGAGGATCTTGTAGGTGTATTTTCTCCTTAGGAACCGTGAGGGTTCCTAAGTGTTTTGTTCTTCTGTGAGTCGTAAGGATCCTACAGGAGGGTTTTCTCCTTGTAAGTCGAGAGGACTCATAAGGGTTGTTCATCATGCGAACATATCCCCAGTCTCGGATGAGACTTGATTAGGGAAATGTTTATTCGCGCCCGTGGATTGTATACAAGGGTCAATATTGAGCCACTTGTAGGGCAATATTGGAAGTTTGTGGGGGCTTGCTTAAGCACAGGTTTAGGTTTCTGTAACTTAAGACTTTCAAATCTCATGAGCCGTGAGGGTCCCATAAGAGAGTTCTCCCTACGAGTCGTGAGGATCTCGCAAGCGTATTTTCTCCTTAGGAATCGTGGGGATCCCTAAGTGTGTTGCTCCCTTGTGAGTCGTAAGGATCTCACGCGGGTAGTTTCTCCTTACAGGGTCGAGAGGACCCTATAAGTGTCTTTTAACGAGGTTGCGCCCTTTCGGGTTTTCACAAACACTCGCCGGTAGCCCTGCTGTTTTTACTCACGGAGCCCTTTCGGGTTTTCATCCGTGCCCATTTTGCTTATGGACATACCGTTTTTTTTTTTTTTTATTTTATTTTGTTTTTTTTTTTAAACGAGGTCGCGCCCTTTCGGGTTTTCACGAACACTCGCCGGTAGCCCTGCTGTTTTTACTCACGGAGCCCTTTCGGGTTTTCATCCGTGCCCTTTTTGCTTATGGACATACCGTTTTTTTTTTTTTTTTATATCTCGTCAGCCTAAAGATGCTGCGGTAGTAGTTTTAAAGACGTTTCGGTCTGCTATTAGTTTAAGGACATTTCGGTCCGCCGTTGAGAGGGCTGGCTACTGCTTATAAAGCCTGAGCTTAGGAAGATAGCGAGCGGACATAGTCGTCGTCATCTATCATTGACCTGAACTAAGGCTCGTTAAGCGTAGTATTTCTTTAGGAAGCGACCGTTTATTGGCCTGAAAGGCCTTTCACCGTGCATGTCCATGAGTAGATAGGCTCCGCCCTGGTAGACCTTATCAATGATGTACGGTCCTTCATAGTTTGGCTCAAATTTTCCCCGCTTGGCGCGATTGGGGACCATGGGCCTTTTGACGACTAGCACGAGTTCACCTTGGTGGAATGTCCTCGGGCGGCTCAATCTTTCATATAAGCGCGTCATCTTTGCTTTATAAGCTTCCAAATTTTGCTGTGCTAGAAGCCGAATTTCATCAAGGGCGTCAAGCTCTTCAAACCGAAGGTGAGCATTTTCTTCGTCCGTCAACTCGTAATGGACTGCCACTCGTAGAGAGGGTAATTCTATCTCGAGGGGGAGTACTGCTTCCGTCCCAAATACCAACGCGTACGGCGTTGTGTTTGTGGCCGTTTTAAATGTAGTTCGATACGCCCAAAGAGCCTCTTGCAATCTTTCGTGCCAATCTCTCTTATTTCGTGACACCGTTTTCTTCATGATTTTCGTCAAGGTCTTGTTGAAGGCCTCAGCTAGACCGTTAGCTCGGGGGTTATAAACTGAGGAATATCTCCAGTCTATATTGTGCTGTTGTGCGAAGCGGCTAATCTTATGACTTCGGTAGGCTGGCCCATTGTCAGAGATGATCCTTCTTGGGGTTCCAAACCGGTATATGACATGCGTTTTGAAGAAATGGAGGATGTTCTCCGTTTTTACTTCCCTCAACGGTACCGCTTCTGCCCATTTGGAGAAGTAATCAGTCGTCGCCAAGATGAAACGATGTCCCTTTGACGATGCTGGTTCGATAGGACCGACTATGTCAGTTCCCCACATTTCAAATGGCCAACTAGCCACTGTTGGATGCAGTGGATTGGGATGCTGATGGATAAAGTCTCCATGAATTTGGCATGAATGACATTGCCTCGCGTATTCTAGGCAATCCTGCATCATCGTGGGCCAGTAGTAGCCCATCCGCTTTATCTTTAACTTCATCTTAGGGCCTGCTTGGTGGGAACCGCAGAGTCCGTCGTGAACTTCTTGGACGACCCTTCTCGCTTCGTCAGGTCCTAAGCATCTCAACCACAGAGAATCGAATGACCTCTTGTACAGAGTATCATTGACGAAGGCGAAAGACAGAGCTCGTTTCGTGAGCTGATGTCTTGTGGACGCTTCTTCAGGTATTCGGTGGAACTTGAAGTAATCTATGAAGACTTCTCTCCAGTCCCCGGTATTTTCCCAGTCTTTTACTTGCAGGGTTGTCTCCTCTTTCGCTCCTTTTTCTTCAGACGATTCCGGAGATATTTCTGTTGGGGCGAGCACTCGACGGCTTTGCACCACGATTCTAACGTCGTCGAGGTTCTCGTCAGCCAGTTCTTTAGCAAGTTTGGCTAGTGCGTCTGCTTTGCTGTTTTCCGCGCGCGGTATGCTTTCCAACGTGTAAGAGGGAATTTGGGTTAGCAGTTGTTGCACTTTTTCACCGTATTTTACCAATTCCGGTTTACATGTTTGGTAATCGCCGTTTACTTGACTGACGACCAGTTGGGAGTCCCCGTATATGAGGAGGCTCTCAATTCCCATATCAATGGCGATCTCGAGGCCTGCTATCAAAGCTTCATATTCAGCTTCATTATTCGTTCTCGGCTCCGTTAAGGAGAAGGCAAAGCGCATTATTCCTCCTTGGGGAGTCACAAAGATGAGTCCCACCCCCGATTTGATCGTTGGCATACTTTGTTTGTGCTTTTTCATAGAGGACGCTCCATCGAAGTAAAGCTCCCAACGGGTATCACCGCTGTCGATTGCGTCAAATGCATGTCTGTCTGGCAAATCGCAGTTTAAAGGAGAGTCGGCAGGTATGGGATGCTCAGTAAGGAAGTCAGCGATGGCCTGGCCTTTTACTGCCTTGAGAGGTTGATATGTTATGGAAAATTCCATCAAGAGCAGGGCCCATTTAGCGAGTCGTCCTGTCAATATGGCTTTTGACATTAAATATTTGAGAGGGTCCACTTTTGAAATCAGACGGACCTCGTGCGCCAACGCGTAGTGCCTAAGCTTTGTTATTGCGAAGATCAATGCCAAGCAGTGTTTTTCAATGGGAGAATAGTTGCTTTCTGCCCCCAGCAGCACTCGACTTAAGTAGTAGAGCGCCCTCTCTTTCCCTTGATCGTTTTCTTGTGCCCATAATGCGCCTAAGGAACCTTCGAGGGCGGTTGTATAAAGAATAAGAGGCTTCCCCTTAACCGGAGCAGCCAACACCGGCGGGTTCTGCAGGTATTGCTTGATCTCATCCAGTGCGCCTTGGCATTTTTGATCCCAAACGAATGAGGTTCCCTTCTTCATCAGGTGACTATAAGGGCGGCACTTTCCTGAAAGGTTGGCTATAAATCGCCGTATGTACGCGAGTTTCCCTTGAAGAGACCGCAACTGTTTGAGAGTCCTTGGCGGAGGCATTTCCATGATCGCTTTGATCTTTGACGGATCTATTTCAATACCTCGGTGTCGAACGACGAATCCTAGGAATTTACCCGAGGAAACCCCGAACGCACATTTAAGAGGATTCATCTTCAAGTTGTATTGCCGAAGGCGTTGAAACACGATCTTCAAATGCTCGAGATGTTCCTCGTATGATTTGCTTTTAACCACAAGATCGTCGATATAGCATTCAACGATTTCATGTATGAGGTCGTCGAAGATTTTTGTCATGGCTCTCTGATAAGTAGCATCGGCGTTCTTCAAACCGAAGGGCATCACTTTATAACAAAATATCCCAAGAGGGGTCCTGAAAGCTGTGTGTTTCTGATCTTCAGGATGCATTTTTATTTGATTATACCCCGATGAGCCGTCCATGAAGGAGAAAACTTCATGAGTAGACGTGTTGTCTATCATCAGCTCGGTGACTGGTACTGGGAAATCATCTTTTGGGCAGGCTTTATTAAGATCCCGGAAATCTACGCATATACGCACCGTCCCATTTTTCTTCATCACCGGGACAATGTTAGCGATCCATTCAGGGTATTGAACTTCCTGGATGAAGCCAGAGTCTATAAGCTTTTTGACTTCGGCGTTGATGCTCATCTCAAGCTCGAGTCGCATTCTCCTCGGCGCTTGTTTGACGGGCTTGATGTCCGGAGATATCGCCAATTTATGTACAGCAATTTCTGGATCTAGTCCCGGCATTTCGGAATAGTTCCACGCGAAGCAATCTTTGTGTTGTAGAAGCACATCCTTCAACGCAGTCACCCTTTCTTCAGATAACAGCTCGCTGATGAATGTTGGTCGCGGGTCATTTTCCGTCCCCAACTCAATTTTCTTGAGATTATCTGCAGTGGTGTGGATTCCATCCTCCAGTTCTTTCGGAGCTGGGGGAAATTCTGAGATTACCTCATCGCTGCTGTTTTCAAAGCACCAAGGGAAGTCGTTCATGTCCTCGGATTCTTCTTTTAATATTGTTACCACGTGGCAAGTGCGAATTTTCTGCCAATCCCAATGCGGAGTTGGTTTTTCTTTTGCAGCCTCGGGTTCGTGCTTCTGTGGTGGTGCTACCCTCCAGTTGTCAGAAAGCGCGAATTTGCCTAACTGATATTGGTCCTCAACCCAATTCTTAAAGGTGAAACAATCTTCAAGCGGATGCCCTACTACTCGATGGTAAGAGCAATAATTTGGGTTGGAGACTTCGCCTGCTTGCTCAGGGTGTTTAGACTCTGGCAGAGTAAGCATTTGATGTTTTAGAGCAAGATCAAGTATTTTCCTTGTTTTGTTCCGAGGAAACGAGTATGCTCGACCCATTTTCTTCATAAGGGCTAGGTCAATAACGCTCGACTCTCGTATGCGTGGCTTCTTAGCTCTGTCTTGCGGTTGTCGAGCACCTTTTCGGCCCCTCGACTTGTTTTTGCTTTCGCGTCGAACCCTTTTTGTAGCAGGCTGACTTGGGGCGACATCTTCGTTCTTTACTGCCTGTCGAAGGAGGCGTTGTGTCTTGGCTTTCTCATAGATTTCCATTTCACGATCGTGATCATCTCGGGCTTTTTGACTCGCATCCTTTATAAATTTGCTCACCGGGTCTTTAGACGATGGACTGGGCGGCTTTGTGTCAGGAACTTTTGCTGATTCGGGATTAGCATCCTCCCATTGAGTGTCCGCTTCTTCATCAAAGTCATACATGGCATAACAGCTGTTTATTAACTCCCGTTTCTTTGGCCGGATGTACCCGAGCCCTTTTGTTTCCGTTCTCCCGTTAGGCAGTTTGCATTGAGTTCCGGGAACGTTCCAGACCTTGTCATAGAATTTGGCTTTTCTGATGGTTTGTGTGAAGGACATCCCTTGGCGTTTCAGCAGTTTCTTCAAACCTTCGGTATAATATCTGGGAAGACGGATAGGCTGAAGCTTGTCGAGCGTGGGATCCGCGCCATGCCAAATTTCTTTTTCCACCTTGTTTTCTTCAGAACGGTAGAATAGGATTGCCTTCTCGCCTTTTCTTCCGGGAGGGATATAGAATGTCTGCAATTCTTCTACGCTGTTGGTGTCGAGTGCATCCAGTTCTTTGTAATGTTCAAGCGGCACCATGGTTATCTGCAGACTTCGCTCTTCATCAGTGGAAATCTGTATTGAAGGCCGAGCGGGGAATACAGCATGAACTTCATCCTCTGAGTCACTACCGAAGATCAATGAAGGAACAGATGGTCCTGGCCTGGTGGACTGGGACGGACCTGAATAAATTATATCCTCCTCCTCCTCGGTGTCACTGCCGAAGACAGGGATGGTTGCGTTAGTTTTGTTCTCCGGTTTGTGACATCTTTCCGTGTCTTCGAAACTCGGTAGGAAGTATTTGGCATCTTCATACTTGCGAACTTCGTTCACGGAAAATGGATTCAACTCTCCTGCCACTGTGTACTCGAGGCCGTCCCTAGAATACTTCATGCACTGATGCTGTGTAGAAGGGATGATATTGTATTCGTGTAGCCATGGTCGGCCGAGCAGAGCATTGTAGCACGTCTTGGCGTCTATAACATGGAATTTGATGTCTGTGACGAGCACCCCGAAGCGTAGCGTCAATATCACAGATCCAAGAGTCTTTGAGGATTGAGAGTCGAAACCGGAGATGGTGATTTTGTCCCGGGCGAGGTGTTGGACACTCATGCAAATCTCCTTTAACACTCGCACATTGAGTAAATTGACAGACGATCCGTTATCGACCAAGATTTTTCCTATCTTTATGTCATGGCAGTATCCTGAGACATAAAGTGGGCGATTGTGTTCACACGTTCCGAGGAGAAGGTCTTCATCACCAAAAGCAACGTCGGCTGTGTGCACCTCTTCCAATTCATCCCTCATCTTTTGTTCGGCTAGGAAAGCTTGGAACTGGTCCGGATCTTGTAGGGCCTTAACCAAAGAATCCCTCGCCTCTTTTGATAGCAATAGGGCATCGAGAATGCTGAGTTGTGAGGGTAGCTTTCTCAGATGCGCCAAGACATTGTAATCTACTTTATTCCTTTTTGGGGGATTCTTGGCGGTTAACTCTTCCGCAACTTGGTCATCCAAAGCGATGTCTTCAGAGACCTTCTCTTTCCCTTTGTTTTTCTTATTCAAGGGTCCGAGGTTCTTTTCGGGTAATGTTCGATTGCGCAGCTGTATATTCTCGCAGGCCTTTGGTTCTTTTTCTTTTCCCGAAGTGGATTCTTCGAAGAGGGGACCAAGCTCTAGCTCTTCATCGGAGTCGCTCCCAAATGTAGGCACTTGTGACCCGGTAGTGTTAACCATGTGACAATTGCCGGCAGTTCTTTCAAGTTCTTTAGTCGTATTTCTTTGCTCTCGGCGAATTTTACGTTTTTCCCGCTTAAATCGTTGTTGATTAGCGACGTATCCTTGCCACCATCCATTGAAAGCTTTGCAATCTTAGGTGGAATGCGAGACCTTCTGATGGTATAAGCAATAAGAGGGGTGCACTTCTATCACGCCAGTAACTTTTTCTTCAGAGGGTGGTAGTTTTATGCCCATCGATATGGCCTTAGCGAACTTCTTTTTTATCTTGAGTAGGCTTTTGTCAGCGGTGGAGGCATTTTGCTCTAACGTGATCGTTTCAGCTCCTTCCTCAAGTCGCTGACGCTTGGCCCTTTCGAATATAGCCGTCTCGCGTTCTCGATCAGCCTTACTTTTCAACCGAGCTTCATTAAGAAACGCGCTAATCATTTCAACTGGTAACCCTGGGGTTTTTGATTCGGCATTTGCCCCCAGCGTTTCAGTGCCAGAAGTTCCTTCATCGTTCGTGATCGAATGGGAGATCATATAACAGCTTGCTACATATTCGTCAGACTCATCCGATGAACTTTCTCCTTCACCTTCTTTTTGGAAGACGTGATCAAGGAAATCTTGGAGCGTGATGGGAGTTCGCGCCTTTTGGTTATATTCATCCAGCGCATCGATTTGCTTTTGTAAGTCCGTGCGCTTGTCGCCAGGCTTCACGGGCTTCTTAGATTTCTTCTTCTTTTTCGAAGATTTTGACGGCTGGCTATGAACGCTTGAACTACTACCATCGGTCTTCGGAGTCGGTCGTGGCTTCAACATCCCTTCAATAACCTGCGGTTCAAAGGGGTTCTTCCACTTGACCGCTGGGCAGGTTTGAAGATCATTTAGCATTCTCCTCGTTTTGGCCGATAATACAACCTCCCAGGGAGCCTCTTCAATAACGGCGCATGTTGCCCCCGGCGTATTCGTCCCCTTATAGGTGTGGGGCTGCGGAGGGTTCACCTTCCATTTGTCAGACAGCGCAAATTTGCCCTGACGGTATTGATTCTCAAGCCAATTTTTGAAAACGTAACAGTCTTCGATTGGATGTCCCAACACTCTGTGATAAGGGCAGTAATTAGGATCGTTAACGTCACTTGGTTGCGACGGACGTTTTGGATCTGGCAGATTTATGAGCCTGTTGCGCAATGCCAGCTCGAATAACCTCCTTGTTTTATCACGGGGGAAGGAGTAAGCACGTCCCATCCTGTCCTCAAGGGGTACGTACGGGCGTATATTATTTGGACGAGCAACCGGCTTCGAATCGTTCGGTTGTTGTTGGGCATTAGCGACGACGATCGCTTTTCCCTTTCCTTTGTCGTTTCGGGAATCCGGCTTCGGGAGAGGGGGTTTATGGCCCATCTGGTCCATCTGCGCCAATTTGTCGATCAAAGCCTGGAAGGAAGTCGGCTTGAAGAACATCATAAATTGTGAAATGGTTGCTTGTGGATCGAGTGTTCCAACAAACATTCCCACCGCAGGGGCTTCTTCTATGCGCTGTTCACACTTAGACCATAGATTACGCCACCGTATAGCGTACTGAACCCATGTCTCGCCGGGTTTTACCCTGGCATTGATCAGTGCCGTCATTGGGGTACGCTCGCTGGCACTTGCAAAACGTTGGGTGAAGAGCAGCTCCATCTCCGCAAAGGTTTTGATAGAGTAGTTGGGGAGCTCGGAATACCACTCGAAAGCCGTGTCTGATAAGCTTCCAACGAATTGGCGCAGCAAGAGTTTGTCGTCGCCTCCAGTGTTACCACAAAGCGCCCTGAACTGGGCAACATGTTGATGGGGATTGCCGGTCCCCTTGTAGACATGAAACTTAGGAATTGTGTAACCTGGCGGGTACTTAATTTGATCATACCAGCCCGGATATGGCCGTCCCGTTTTTACAACGTGGCCGGCTGCTTCGGCCGCCTGATGCACCCGTATTTGTTGAGCAATATATTCATCCAAATCAGCTTTTGATATGGTATCCTCTTTAGCTGCGGATAGAGCCGGTGGAGGATTCGATGTCTCTCCTCTATCATCTTCAAGAATGATCGGGGGATCTCCAACAGGTGGATCTGGTTGAATCATCATACCCACCACATCCTGGAACAGGAGGGCCATTTTCTTTATGTTGGCTGCCTGTTCCGCAGCCTCTTTGTCCCTCTTTTCCAGTGTTCGGCGGAGGAACTCAGCGTCGGTCTCTTCCTCTTGGCGTTCATCTAAGGACGTCTCAGGATTCTCTTTTGGCCCCGTGAGTGCAGCCATTGTAGTCATCATCTCTTGGAGCTTTTGTTGCTGCTCCTGAGACTTGGTCACTGACCGGGTAAGCGGTCGGTGGCCCGTAGAAGTACGACTTTCTTCTTTTCCCGAAGCCATATAGATTGTATGTACTATCATGCCCCCTGACTTGGGGCGTTTAGGTTCGCCGCTTTTAGATTTTGTCATCGTCGCGGGAGCCTTCTCTGGTCTTTTCCTTTTATGGACCTTTGAGGTTGAAGGAGCCGTTGAAGTGGGCCTCCTAGCATTTGTTGCCCCCTGCCGTTTAATGGGGTGGTTCTTGTCTTTTTCCACCTTCGCCCTTTTCTGGCGACGGAAGTGGTCTGAGTCAATCACGGAGTCTTGAACTCTCCGCCAGACTTTATAAATTTTGGACGACAACCGTTGAGAGGGCTGTTCTTGTTTTGCCTCCGGAGCTTTCTCCACGGGCGGAGGAGATCTTTTCAATACGGCGGTTGGGGAGTTCTTTCTCACTTTCCTCAGTAATTCAAAGCTGTTTCCAGTTGGAACAGCAGCATTGACCTCCGCCACTGGAGCAGGCGGGGTTAGCCCTGAAGGGGAGTTGCCCCCTGCTTTCCTTATTCGTTGCCAGTGACGACGTCGCGCACGACGAGCCATTGGGACTGGCTCGGAAATCGGGATAGTTTCTTGCTGCCCCCTGTTTGGGTGTGGGGTAACTGCCGGTGTCAGCCTATCAAAGACTGATGCTTTTTGACCAGCTGAAGGAGGAGTAGGAACCGTCAATCTTGTGAAGACTGACTTTCTGATAGGAGAAGCCGCTTCAACGACTTCCGAAGCTGTGGCCGTTGCCCTCTTTGGGACAGCCACTTTATGATCCTGACCTAGCCTGGTGAAAACAGAGGCTGTCAGCTTAGTAGCGGGCGACCCGTTGACAGGGGTCGTGGTAGCAGTGAGCCGGTCGAATACCGACTTCTTGTTCGCTTCTGGTGCGGATATCGGCATAGAGAAGCTTGCAGGGGGGACCATGGTCCCGAAAAACAAACCGGTGGTGGCTTGCGTCACCTGGTCTACCGGCAAAGTCAGGAAGGAAGCCGCTTGGGGCCCATATGCTACACCTCTCGGTGAGGTGGAACGTCAGCTGCAATGGCATTTCGAGCAGCTGGTGCAGTTGGTGGCCATCGGATCTTGAGTTCTGCGCTAGACAAAAGACCAAATTTTAGCAACTTGAAATCCGCGGACAACCATTTAACAAACCGCGATTGGTTCGCGAAGACGACACACGAAGTGTGGAGTGGAAAGAGGAAAATGTCCCACCGGGCGTGCCAGAATCTGTTCCCCTCCGAACGGCGGCCAGGACTTCACGTCCGTGCCTGAGGTTCGGGGCAGATGCTATTTGGTTTTATCCGTCTATCTCTCCGAAGATGCCAAGTTGATTTATGGCACCGAGTATCGGAGGTTTAGACGGATGCGGCCGATGTAGCAGACTTTGTCAGATTCCCCCTCAGGGTGAGGGGTTTTTGATTGTGGGGACGCTCTTCCCTGCAGGCGCAAGCCCCTGCAGTTAATTACGCTATCGCGTTGCGATAACAACTTTCTCCTTCTCCAGAATTTCACTTCGTGTCGTGTATGTTTATTTTGTTTGTGGTTGCCCGTGGATTGTATACGGAGACTGAGTAATACCGTCGCCCGTAGGGCGTGGATTAGTCCAAATCCGTATTTGCTTAGATTTGGGTTTGGTGTTTTTAGTTTAAGGATGCATTAGTCGCGTTGCGACTATGATCAACTTAAACATTCATCAAGGATACGCTAGTCCTGTTTTGGACTAAGATCGACCTGACGTAGTGATTGATTTAATTATCCGGCCGTCGGGACTCGTCACCTCTCTGACGTCGTTGAAGGATTACAACGACATACGTCTGAGGAGTTCCGAGATGTACCCTTGAACCAAAGTTGGTTTGGGATTTTATTGTTTATTTAGATGTCTAAGGACACGTTGACCGTATTTGGGGTTAAGATCAACTTAGACAGGACCGTCTAGATCCGACAAAAGAGCAATTGGCTCTATTGTTCCAGTTTAGGGACGTAGTGGTCCATCATTAGTTTAGGGACGTTTCGGTCCGTCGCCAGTTTAGGGACGTAGTGGTCCGTCATTAGTTTAGGGACGTTTCGGTCCGTCGCCAGTTTAGGGACGTAGTGGTCCGTCATTAGTTTAAGGACGTTTCGGTCCGTCGCCAGTTTAGGGACGTGGTGGTCCGTCATTAGTTTAGGGACATTTCGGTCCGATATTAGTTTAAGGACGTTTCGGTCCGATATTAGTTTAAGGACGTTTCGGTCCACGAGTTTAAGGACCCCGCAGTCCATATCGATGTGTGGTCGTTGGGACCCGTCACCTTTTTGACGTCGTTGAGGAATTACAACGATGGATGTCAAAGGAGTTCGGAGATGTACCCTCGAACCGGACGTAAATTGATTTAGGAGAGCCATTTTGCTCAGTCAATTTAATTTAAGGACTTACGGCCAAAATTGGGCTAAGTCCAGTTGAAAATGTTCAACACCATCATTTATTTTTTTTATTAGACCTGTGCTAGGGCTTTGCCCATACTTAAATAATGCATTGCATTACTTCAGGCCATTTATGCCCATTTTGATTGGGATCTGCCCTTTTTATTATGATGCAGATCATTTATTTTGGTCCATTGGACCTTTCAATTGGGCTCTGCCCTTCCAAATAATGCACAACATTTTATTTATTAGGCTTGTTAAGCCTTTTAATTGGGCTTGGCCCTTCAGGAAGTGAAATGCATTGCATTTGTCAGGCGCTTTGCGCCAATCACTGAGCGCAAGCTCATAAGGTGGTGACACGTGTCATGCTCTGGGGAGCGCAAGCGCAACAGCGCAGTGCGCTGCGCTAGTGCGCTGTGCTGTTGCGCTGCTGACACGTGGCGCGCTCTGGTGAGTTGCGCCCGTTCCAGAGAGCGAAGCTCTATTTCAAGGCGCGTAGCGCAAGTTGTTCTGCAGCTGACACGTGGCGCGCTCTGGTGAGTTGCGCCAGTTCCAGAGAGCAAAGCTCTATTTCAAGGCGCGTAGCGCAAGTTGTTCTGCTGCTAACACGTGGCGTTCTCTCAGGAGCGCAACAGCGCAGTTTGGAAGTGCAAAGCACTAAAAATCTTTTTAGATTCCAGAAAGGAAGTGCGAAGCACTGTTTAAGTTCTTGATCTAGATCAGATCAAAGAAAAATAAATTTCTTCTTTATTCGAAGGACCAGAGGTTCACAAAAGTGCAAAGCACTATTCTTTTATTATTATATTTTTTTTTTACCTTGTTTTTAAAGAACCAAAGGTTCACAAGAAGTGCAAAGCACTGTTTTCTTTTTTATATAAAGATCATTGATCTTACAATTTTTTTTTAGACTAATGGTCTATTAGAAGGAATTTCTTCTAATCCATGAAGGTTCTTTACCTTTTTTTTTGAAATCTTCAGAGCTCTCTCTCTGTTTAAAGTTCTTGAGTTCTCCAGAAAAAAAAATGTTCCTCCTCTTGAATTGAGGCTTAAGGTCCTTTTTATAGTGCTCACAAATTAGTTAAATTTGTTAAAGAGATCATCCTCTGAGTGATTTGGGGGATTTTCCCTACCGTTGGATCTTTGATCCAAGGGCTTCTGCTTTGCAGAAGAAAATCTTCTTGTTTCAACAAGAACAGAAAAGATTTCTTAAGAATCTTAATTTAATTTGGCGCAGATGCCCCAGCGCGTGACGCGTGTCATGTAGCGCAAAGCGCAGCGCAACTGCGCTAGCGCATCTGCGCCGACACGTGTCGCGCAGCGCAGAGCGTAGCGCAACTGCGCTAGCGCATCTGCGCTGACACGTGTCGCGCAGCGCAGAGCGCAGCGCAACTGAAGCGTTGCTTCAGGCAAATAGAGCTCTGCTCTGATTGGACGCGTCTTCTTGGGCGCAGCGCTGATACATCTGCGCCTGACATGTGGCGCGTTGCGCTCAGCGCAAAGGATCTGAAGCGTTGCTTCATTTATTAAATTTTTTGAGAATCAGAAGCGCCGCTTCATCTCCTCTTTTCAAGTCAAACTTGTATTCCCAAAATTCTGATTTCCCGGGCCTTGGCAACGATTTCATTGTGCACAGAATTTTCTATGCTTGGGTCTATATATATAACTCAAGGCTGAGCCTTTTCTTCTCTCATTTTCAGAGAACTTCTTCGATCATGGCTTGCAACCGCCCTCATGCCTGCCGACAACCATGGGAGGTGCCGATCCGGGACATCGTTCCTCGTTTTGCTGCACGTCTGGTGGACCCTTCTCTCTCGGACGAGCAATGCGACGCTGCAATGCACGAGCTTTTGACTCGTGTGGGGTCTCCTCTCCCTCCGAATTCCATTTGGCTTCGAATGATCCTTGCCTCGGCGCTTGCCGACATTCCCCTTCCTCCAGCAGAGATGTCTTCAGCAATGCTGGATGCCGCCGAAGATAAGATCGAGTGCTTTCTCGAAGCGCACTTGATCACCAAACCTTTGAGGGACTGCTCTTTCCACTTGCTGAGCCAGATACGGGCTCGTCGAGTCGTTATCGCCACTCTCTCCCAGGAATGCGGCGTCGACCGTTGGATGGCTACTCCTCGGGAAGATCGCCGCTTCGACGCGATGGAGAAGGCGGAGAGGGAGCTGAATAATTTTCTTTTTGTTTTTGTGAACCCTTGTCTCTCTGATCCCGTATTCGGTGATCTTTTTTAAATTTAATAATAAATAAATGTTTTGATTAAGTATTCTATTATCCGTTAAGTGTTCCTTTATTTGAACTCTTTGTTGCGTTTGTGCATCGTATTTTAATTTGTTGTTATCAAGTGCATGTAATTTTGCATGGCTAAATTGCCTTTGGCACTTAGCCCCTTTTTCTGCGCTAGCGCATCTGCGCTGACACGTGTCGCGCAGCGCAACTGTGTTGCCACGTGTCGCACAGCGCAGAGCGCAGCGCGGCGCTTCCTTTAACAGAGCTTTGCTCTAATTGGGCGCGTTGCGCTAATGTATCTGCGCTGGACACGTGACGCAGAGCGCCAGCGCAGAGGATCTGAAGCGTTGCTTCCTTTAAACAGAGCTTTGCTCTGATTGGGTGCGCTGCGCTAATGTATCTGCGCTGGACACGTGGCGCAGAGCGCTAGCGCAAAGGATCTGAAGCGTTGCTTCCTTTAAACAGAGCTTTGCTCTGATTGGGTGCGCTGCGCTAATGTATCTGCGCTGGACACGTGGCGCAGCGCAAAGGATCTGAAGCGTTGCTTCAAAAATTTAAATTTTGAATTCAAACAGAGCTTTGCTCTGATTGGGCGAAACAGCCGGTAGCTATTCTTGACCGGCAGGTGTAGAAACTGCGATCAAAGATACTTCCTTCTGTAAAGGTTTCATGGCATGGACCAAATAACGAAGAGGTCACTTAGGAAGCCGAGTATGTGATACGGACGAAATTTCCGCTTCTTTTTGAAGGTATGTATTTAAATTTTAAATTCGGGGACCGAATTTTCTTAAGGAGAAATTGTAACGTTTTGGAAAGATTTTAAATAATTATTTTAAATTTTAAAATGTTATTTTTTTAATGTTATTTTTTTAAAATTTTAAAGATAATAATAATTTTATAAATGAGTACGGTATTTAAGTATTATTATAATTAGTTTCAGTAACTTTTAGTGTGTAAAGAAAGTGTTATAATGAAAAGTTTAATTGCAAAGGGTTATAGATTTGTATGAGGGTTTAAGTGCAATTAGTGAATATTTAGTGTTAAGGTTATTATGAAGCTCACCCACAACACACCTTGAGGTGCACCATAAGCCAACACCTCATCTTTGCACACATGCCCCTCACCCCTCCATGATGGCACCTCATCTTTTCCTTTCAACACACAACTCTCTTTTGTCCAGTTTATCAAATTGAAAATAAGTTTTTCACAACACTTTTAGTACCAAAATAGTGCAATTCTCCACCCTTACAAAGAAAAACAAGAGTTTTCATGGATTTTGGTTCAAATCACTCAAGCTAGGCCTTTTCAACTCATTGTCACACATCTTGATGCTTAGAATTCTGTGGAATTCTTCAAATCGGGTAAAAACCCAACTTTTCAGGTTTTCATATGAGTTCACGTACCAAAGAGTGTATACGATATCGGAAAAATGTGATATAGTTCAGAGTTTTAGCCTCGGTTGGTATCTGCTATAGTTATATTAGTCACAAAATAAATCTAACAGTACAGTAGAATGGTGTTAGAACCTAGAATGCACCCTTAAAATCCGGACCCAATTCCCTACAGTTAAACCGCCGGAATCCTCCATTTTCCCGCTACCGCAGGTTTTTTTAGAGTTGAGTGTTGAATTTGTGTGGGTATCTCTTTGTATGTGTTATCTAAGGTCTTTGGTATATTTTGATTTTTCCTAGATAGTCTGTATAAAAATCTGGAAGCTAATTACTATACTTTTTGCGATATCTTAACATATGATACGGACATTGCGTATCAAGTTTTAGTGTTTTCTTAAAATACGACGATTCGGGGTAGCTCTAATTAGCTTTGGGTCTGTATAGCACACGATAATCACACGTTTGACATTACGTATGTTAATTCACTTAAAATTTACATATTCGTCGTATCAGAAGTCAACCGCTTATATAAGAAGTTTTATTTCGATGTTATGATTGACCGTGGAGACTTCGGAAGCAGCGAGAAAGGGAAAAGGAGTGATGGAATCCGAGTAGATCGCGACTTGTTCCGGTGAGTAGACTAAACGTCTACCCGGGACATTGTATGGATATCGTATAGTGCCCGAAACCAAAAACTTGTTATAATTGTTTTACATTCATGTTGTTTGCATGATTAGATCTAGAATTGCATTGTATACATTCACATATTAAACACTATTGCTTAATACTTGCTAGAACACTTGCACTATTCTTGCACATACTTACATGCTACACCAAACCCCGTCGGTAATTAACATTTAACATGCCACGTACATACTTAGAACTTGCCATGTCATATATATCATATTGTACACTGCTCGTATCCTTAATGACGATCGTCGCTCATCATTTGCTATTGTTTGATATATATTGTATCTCCTTATCATTATTACTACTTTTGTTCATGATATGTTGCTTTATGAGATTTCTGTGATTTTGAGTTTTAATTCACCGTGTGACATAGTCGATAAGATATAAATGGTTATATCTTTACGGTTTCTTGTGATATATAGATACGTCCACCATGAGTTGATGTTTTCTGATTTGGTTTTATTCCGAACCGAGTAAGGAAGCTATACGGTTGCAGATTTATGTTATCCGGACCGAGTGAAGGAGTACACGGTCGGATATATGATGGACCCGGTCGAGACCAGGAGACAGGAAAGCCACATTTAAGACGGAGAGCCTAACGAGGACACTCGATACCAGAGATAGTTTGGGAAATACGGCGGATATCTAGAGGATACTGACCGATGTTGGTTGTCAGGATCGTTTGGGGAACGATGCCTGCTAGAACTGAAGATTTGTGTCGATATTTAACACTGGATTTGAGGATAGTTTATGAATATGACCAAGATTTTGAAATACTTGATGAGATTTTCGTTTTCTATATAGGCACTATAGTGACATATTCATGTTTCACATGTTATCATATATTATGATTACATGATGCATAGGTTTAGTCGCTATTTCGTTTATGCATACAATTTCAACTGCTTGATATTAGTTTATTCGCTGAGTTGGCAACTCACCCCCGTTGTGCCTTAGTTCCTTGCTGGAGAGATCGCATGAATGCATAGCAGCGTTGCGGACGCATATCTCGGATTTCATCGCTTATCTTACTAGGTGGGTTACATGTTTAGTAACAATCTCTTTTGGGTATTTTGTATTTTGTATCTAGTGTCACTCCATCAGACCGTATATATTATTTGACTTAGAACGACGGGAGACTTATGTATATTTTTGGCCGATTTGAGTAGAATCGACTAGTTATGTTTGATTGTGCTTTCTTTTACTTAGTATGCATGTGATTCCCCGCTTTTAAACATCGTATATTCTTTGCATGAGTTGTTTCCGCCATTTGGAGTTGATTTTGCTCCCAAGTTGGGGATGCCGTGATAATAATTATTATGTACTTGTTTTTCTTAAAAATTTACAAAGGAGACGCTGTCAAAATTTCCAATACGAAACCAATTGTTTTAACTTCATTTCAAAAACCACTCGGCATATCCTTTAAACTAAGCAATCTTAGAAATTTAAAATGTGGTCATTTTCATTACTTTTAAAACTGTACCTCCTTATTTCCGTAAACAGGGTTTAGATCTTGGTTTCTAGCTTACTTGGATTGTGTCGGCATCTTTAGACGTCGCACAATCTAAGTGCCAGTCACGTGCCAATTTCGGGTCGTGACAAAATTGGTATTTATTATCGTTTCGAGCATGAGCATGAGCAGAAATAGTATATGAAGTTGTAGAAATTTGGAACCCAAACTGCGTCCATATAACTTAAGTAGACTGAAAACAATCATGAAATCGAATATCGCCCTTGAAATCAAGAAACTATACACCGAGATCAAACATGTCAACATATAAATAGGCTTGTCCCATATATCCACATCAGCATATCGAGTCCAAGATGGTAAAGAATAAAGAGTAACAAATACATGGGATGCGAAGATAACATGCCATGGATGCACATAAAACCCAAACAAATATATTTAGAAGTAAAGGATACAACTTGATACATGCGCTTGCACAACTGAGCATTCCAATCCACTGCATCTAAGTCGAGGTTTGAAATCATTGCAACAGTTCGCAATTTTAAGCAACAATTTTATGGTGCTGGTATCAAAAGTTGCAAGTCAAAATATCAATTTGATAGCAAAAGAAATGAATTTAAAAAACGACGAGTGATTAACAACATTTAAGTAAAATCTTTTTATACTGATGACAATTAGATGGGCCTTGATGACATCTTGCATAGTTGGCTACTTGATGCAGCATTCTCAAAATAAATAAATGAGAATGGTTTACTTGGGGTGGTATTGGAGCATGCTCCAAATCGAATATGATGCATTCAATAAGTGTCGCCGACTGTTCAGTCCTTGCCGAGAAGGACACTAAAATTACTATGTCATTATATAAAGTATCTCGCCTATTTGTTTTCTTAAATAAAATAATAAAACATGAATGAAGAAAAACTGCATTCTAATGCGCATAAAATAAAGTGTCGGAAACTTTGCTCGAAAATAAAATCATATTATCCAATGGAGAAAACATCATATGCTCGAATAAGTGTCATGGAGTATTTTGTTGATGCATATACATGTCAAACAATTACAGAACTTATCAAAGGATGCTAGACACAATAGATTGATGACAAATATTTTAATTAAGATAAAGTGAGAATGTAAGTCCTTGGTATATTTGCAAATCAAACATAGTAACTCTATAAATAAAATTTTAATTAAGATAAAGTAAAAAAATGCAAGTCCTACATATATTTGCAAATCAACCGTAGAAACTCTATAAATAGTATTAAGGTTGTTAGAACTTGACACCTATCAAATACCTTCATAAAAATCTGAATATGCTCCCAAACAAAAAATTTCTTTTACACTAAAAATTGACAGTGTAACAATACACAGGGCAGGTGCCATCGCACTTCATGATTTCCCCGACATCCCAAGACCTGTATTGAAAGCTATCGTATAAGACTACCTATTGGGTGCAAAGCCCCCGCACAAAAAAATGATAATGAATGGTCAAGTTCTTTCTCCGAAATAAACAAAAAAAATGGACGAAAAAGGACGAAATGAGGGAAATACACAATTAGGCTTGATCTCGTTTTCGACAGACCTTTGTGAATAGAAGGAAGAACCACTCAGATGATATATAGTTGTGTATCTCTCTATATCTTATCATATTGTATATGTAGACAACCGACTACCAAATAAGAAAGAAAATGTACACCAACACAGTACATGACCCTAAACTTGACACAGTTAGCAATACATATTTATTTGTACTTCTTAATGTACACATACATATAACAAATTTTGTTGCAACAAACAGTGAATTATAAAACAAATTAAGAGATATAATTTAAATTGATACTTATAGCATATAACTTATGGTTGGTAATTACATACATACTTCTATTTATCAAACTAACCAACCTAACATCTGAAAGATTCGATGGAAAAAAATTAATCGCTTAGATAACACGGTTAAATGGTGCATTATGGGAAGGAGCTATTTTTTTAGGCGGAATAGTTTGTTCTAAGAGCTTCTATATAGAGAGTTGAGTATGGGTTTACCAACGGTACATGGTTAGTTGGCAAATAATATAGCCATACTACTAATACAAATGGATTATCATATAGAAGAGTTATGTGCACGCGCGCGCTATCATTACAGGAATTACATTTGTATGTTATCATGATATCGGGAATTACATAAACATCACATTTGTATGTTATCATAATAACGGGAATTACATAAACAGCACATTTGCATGCTATAAGAAAAAGTAAACACCAGCTACATTAAGTGATAACTTTATCATTGGGATGAGCTCATCATTAATGTAATTGTTCCAATTTTTGACCCATGTACTTAACTAACAAGTATATAGATGATTGTTAAAACAAATGTTACTGATACTTAATATCCTTCGCTTCATCGCTTGTATCATTGACTTATCTTGAACTCTGTAAAAAAAAGAGATTAAATGTCTCTTAGAAAAGAAGCTTATAAAAAAATCTTGCTCCCAATGGAGTTGCACAACATTTTATGTTAATAATGCTGCTGAAAAGAAAAGAGGAGTTTATCGCCTTGTTATCAATTATAAGCCACTTAATAAGATGCTTAAATGGATAAGACATACTCTCTCTAATAAAAGGGATTTGCTAAATAGAATTAGCAAAACTAAGATCTTTTTAAAATTTGATCTTAAATCTGGATTTGGCAAATTCAGATTTAATCTGATAAATACAAAACTGTCTTTACTATTCCTTTTGAGTATTTTCAATGGAATGTTATGCCATTAAGATTAAAAAATGAACCTTCGGAGTTTCAAAACGTTATGAACTCTATATTCAATCCATATACAAAATTTATACTTTCCTATATCGATGATGTTTTAATATATTCTGATAATATAGATTAGCATTTTAAACATTTAAATGTTTTCAAACATCTTGTTATCAAAAATGGGTTAGTTATATCAACCCCAAAAATGAAGTTGTTCCAAACTACTGTAAGATTTTTTGGACACAATGGCACTATAATACCAATCAATAAAAGTATAGAATTTGCTTCTAAATTGCCGGATAATATCCTGGACATAAAGCAACTTCAGAGATTCTTAGGTGCTTTAAATTACGTGGAAAATTATTATAAAAATATAGCTATAGATGCAGCCATATTATATAATAGGCTCAAGAAAAATCATTCTCCTTGGACAGCTAAACATACTAAGGTTGTACAGAAAATAAAGCAAAGGGTTAAAAACCTATCTCGTCTTCATATAGCCAATTCTACCTGGCAAAAGGTTGTTGAAACAGATACCTCAGACATTGGATACGGAGGTATCCTTAAACAGATTGATCCTAGTAATAACAAGAAAATGCTTATTAGATTTACATATGGAAAACGGAATCTGGCTCAATCTAATTATTCGACAATAAAGAAAGAAACTCTTTCTATCATTAAGTGTATTTATAAATTCCAAGATGATTTATTAAATTAAAAAAATTTGCTACAAATAGACTGTGGCGTTGGTAAATCTGTTATACAGAAAGATGTTAAAAACTTAGCATTTAAGCAAATTTTTGCTAGATGGTAAACTGAATTATCGGATTTTGATATTGAATATATTAAAGATACTAATAATTGTTTTCCTGATTTCTTAACCAGGGAATTTCTACAGGAATCTAATGCAGAGTCCAGCGGGGGAGGAATAATAATTCCCCACATTCCCCTTATTCTAATTGGCTCAAGATGCAAAAGCCAAGACCGATCATATATGATATAGAATCTAAATTGCAGACGTCATACGCCCCATCAGAATGGAGAACACCGAATAAAACGGCAAAAAGAAGTATTTATAACACTCAACAGAAAAGCTATATTAGCTTGGAAGAATCATCAGGTTCTGAAAATGGCTCTGAACAAACCCAGTCTTTCATAAAGGCTGTTGAAAGAACAGAAGATAATTATTTTCAGAAAATAGCTTGAGAAACAATTATATGTTTAAAAGGAATGATATTCCCAAAATGCATGATCCATGGTCTCTGAAAGAAAAATATATTGACTAATGCATACGCTTCTGAAACAGGAAAATCCTGCCAAGTTCTAGAAGCACTCTTAACTGTCTCCAACTAAATAGAAATAAAACACTTCTATCCAAATGGAAGAGGAGACGTTATAAATTTTAGCAAGGCTGTTATCAAAAAGGTTTATCAACCACATGAATGAGCTCTACAACCAAACCGAGCCATATCTTTCAAAATTGATGAAATTCACCATGAATGCAATTACCGGGATTATATCCAAGCCTTCAATAAATTTTTATATTATGAAAATTCATGAAGAAAACATTCTTGGTTCATTATAATAAAACCTGAAATTATAAAATCAGGTATTCCAAACTGGATTTTACACTGGTGGAAGAAAATAGGAGCAGAGTTAAACATTCTGCCATAACAAATCTTTGATCTCTTAATGCCATAAATGGAATCCAACGTTTCATAACATGGATACCACTTTAAATAAAGATGGCAAGAATACGTTATACTACTTTATTGAGAATGAGATCCATGGACTCTAACAATAGAGTTTGATGAGGATAATATCCCTGTGCTCACAAGAAAATTCCTAATGAAATGGACAGGATTCAAAGATGAAGAAAAAATGGTCGAAATAAAAATGATTATTAAAAATAATAACAAAATCCTTGATAAAAGAATTAATGAGAAATTGGCAACGGATAATCCTCTACAGAAGTTAAAAACTTCATTTCAAAGGAAATTTCCTAATATCTCCGAAGAGGAGCTAATGAAAAAAATGTATGAAGAAACAGTTCGAGCAGACGTTCAACAATTCTGATGCTCTCTATGTCCTCCACAAAATCTACCAGGTTTGCAGAAATGAATGACACTTGTGACTTCTCAGTAGGCCAACCCTAAGATCCAAAGAAGGACTTGCGTTCAGTTGATCGGCTTTAGAAAGATTTAATGGACTCTAAAATCGGCCAAGAAAAGCGCAAAGGGCTACTTAAATAAAAAGCTCAGTTGTATTCATTTTATTAATATGGATTGAGGCCAGGAAGCCATCTTTATTAATAATATAAATATATTTTCGCCCACTAAAAACCAACCGACTGCAATCTGTCAGATCACGCTCTTTTTGGTAGGACCAACTATTCATAATTCAGTAGAAGACAAAAACCACTATTCATAATTAGAGGACGACAAAAGAAAATGATATTCTTTTCAGAAAGCTAATAGTAGGTTTCACCTTTAATAAAGATGACTGAAATGGAGATAAGGGACACCTTACCCCAACTTCTCCACTCTTCCTTCCTCTCTATAAATAAAGAGGCCTTCTTTCATTGTAAATCATATCGATACTCGATTTCTCCCCTTTAATACTTTTAAGGTTGTTAGCTTGTAATAGTCGATAAATAAATAAAGAAATTGACTTAAGGAGCTCCGATTGGATTGTAAGTTCTTCTCTTTTATTTTTTAGCTTCATAAGCATCTCTTATTTATACTATGTGGGATGATACTCTTTTCTTTTTCTTTCCTCTTTTGGATGATCCATTGCGAATTGGCTGCAGAATTCTCCCAATTCTTTTCTACCAGTTAATTTCTGATCTTTCAATTGGTTTTTTTTTAACTTTTTGTCATTACATAAAGTTAAATCTTCTTATACACAGGTGCTTATTAAGCGACTATAAGTGTACAGATTATAGAGTATAACCCTTTCATGTTGACTTCGTAAATTTTTACAAACCTTTTCAGCAAATAAATTGGGTTAGCCATCAACGAATTTAACTTTCCAATGTGAATTGTTGGTATCTTTGAGTTGCATAACTCTGCTAAGAAAGGTATCTTTATACCATTTAAAATAAGTTAAAGTAGGACATCTTAGATTTTAGAAAAGAGTCCTTATCTTCTCCTCCTGATTGCTTACATTCTCTGTAAACTGATCGAGAATGGTAAGAATCAATGTACAGACAACGTCAGGAACATGACATTATTCTCAATTTTTACCGCGCCAAAAATTTCAAGTCCCTTAGTAGAGGAGAGATAGTGATCCCACCAGTCTTTTAAAATGCCAGTGAAGCCATATGAATGAACTTCGTTACTTCAACATCGGTATTATCATGCTGTTTTGTGACGGTAGTGTACATTATCATTCGATGCAAAGTATCACGGATTTGTTTAACAAATCCATCTATATTCCATTCATAAATGGATTTTACCAGAACATGAGCTTTGCATAATAGCCTCATTTTCTTCATAAAGAACATCTAAAGGCGGCTGTTTCTAATAATATTTATTAACCGCCTTTTGAGGATGTCTAATGTTATTAATGTTAAGTTCTTCAAAAGAATTTTGAATCTTCATAATCTCAATAAGACTAACTGAAGATTCTTTATCAGTATAACTGACTTGAGATTCATTGTCAGTATTACAGACATCTTCTGATATTTCAGAAGGATCTCCGTCAAGAGTATTAAGTTTAGCATTACTAAACTAGTTATAATCTCTGAAGATATGTTCTTTTCTTTGGACAATTTGAATCTAGAGATATCAGCAGTAGATGGTCTGATGGAAACATAGCTAATATTACTAGTAGGTTTTACCACTGTTGGAGTTTTAACAACTGTAAGAGGCTGTAATTTAGAAATCAGATTTTCTAGGCCTGATTCTATCCTCCTCAGCCGTTGTCCAATAACCTGTATATAAACATTAGTAAAATTACTCTGCTTAAAGACTTTCTGAAGTTCTTTAAGCGTAGTTTCCATCCATTCATCATAAATAAGTTTAATGAAAGCAATTGCTTCCAGATTGGAGTTATGAACTCCTGATAACCTTAAAGGTTCAATTGGGGGATATATAGAACGAACAGCTTTTCCGCTTATTGTGGGCCATTGTTTATAATGTTCTTATAACGTGTTGAATTTATAATTTTGTTTCTTGATATAATAGTCTAGGAACAACAAAGTATTTAAGACATTGTCTTTCTTCAAGGTGTCTGTAAAACTCATCCTTGTAAACATATCGTTGTTCTTTGGTAAATGATTTATAAAACCATTTTCTGAAAGAAATATGCGGATCATTCTTGAATTCCTTTTGAAGGAATATTCTAATAGAACTATTTGGTGTAAGATCCATAAAAAGATTTTATATATAAATACTCATCTCTGATGAGATAGGAGAAGTTTTATTGGTCTTCTCATAAACAGTGTGTGGAATTGCAGATTCCGAAATATTAATATCTCGAACATTCTGATCAGATATGTTACTAGATCTAGGTCTAGAATAATACCTACTATCGTAGTAGCCTCATCGCCACGAGTAATTCTAGTTTGGTTAGAACCAAATTTTATCTTGCTTTCTCTCTCATCTGTTTGGATTATCTTATCTATATTAGTATCCATTATAGGCTTTGGGGGGATAGCAGAAGTTAATAACCAGGTTTCAGGGAAGTTTATTTCTTCCCATTTTATAACCCTATTGGTTGCAACACCAGAAGATGAGAGATTTGTCTCTATCAACGTCGTTTTACCACGTTTATTCTTCGGTTTGGCTTTAGGTTTGGCTTTAGGTGCCATCGTTGATAAAACCTTAAAATGGATTCTATATAGTATAGCAATAGTCTCATATCCAGGCATAAAATTGTACCCGTTTGTCTTCAAATTAAGGGTTGCTGTCTCAAGTATGATTGGGTCAGTTAAAGACAAAATTAAATTTGGGTAAACATCAAAATAGACTGGTCCATAACAAAGGCTTGTTTGCATAATTCCCATAAGAGAAGGTATCCAGTCTAGACATCTAGCATCTCTAAGCGAAGTAAGCATAGAGGTATTCAGACCTTATAAAGTCAAAGGCTTGAAAGCAACCTGTATAAGTAATATATGAAGGTACTTGTAATTCTTTCCATATCGGAAAATATCTTCTTCAGAGAGAAGCTCGATAGTTTGTTCATTACTATCAACATAGACTGTCTTTTCCATATTTTTTATGGACGGTCTAGAACTGAAATCAAAGGTACCGATATTATAAATATTTCTAGAAAGAACATTTGGAACGGTCCAATTGTTCAACTGTTTTCTCATTTGTGGGGTAATCTATAAGATTAGCATTTTTAATATGCTTGCTCTTATTTCGAGCAAGTCTTGCAGAAAAAGAAGATGATGAGGATGAACTCATAAAGTATCTATCCGAAGCTATGAATAAATTAGCTAAAAAGAAATAATATTTCACTATTATATGTAATCTTCAAAATTTTCAAATGCGTTATACTCAAGAATTATTAAAATTTAGTCTTTACTCGTACAGTTGTCAACGACTTACGGGCTACCATATCAACGCCAATCCCTGGCTCGGATGGAATTCCCCACACGACTTTGGTGTCATTTTATGAGTAATGACCAAATAAAATAATTTAAGAATACGTATTTATTTTGTTAACTTCTTGGTTTTCAGAAAAAAGATTTCTGTTATTACCCGGGATGGTGTGCTAAGCACCATCCTCACAAAGGGGTTTTTGCAGAAATTCAGGTACATCCAACCTTGAGGTTACAAGATAAACACAAATGAAAACCCACGTTTACATAGCCTAAAATTTATCATAGATTCTTAGACTAAATATTCATTACTTCAGGAAGAAAAGACTTAGTCAATCATTGCTTTGATACCACAAAGTATAAATAAGAGGAGATGCTTATGAAGTTAGAAAAGAGAAGAGAAGAAGATTTTGCAATCTAAGCGGAGCTCCTTAAGTCAACTTCTTTATTTATTTATCAACCATTACAAGTTAAAAACCTTAGAAGTATCATGAGAGAGAGAGACTGAGTCTCTTTTTCATGATATCTAAAGTGGTGTTTAATACTTATTATTTAATTAAAATGACTATAATCTTTTAAATATATATTCAGTAATCAATGATATCAAATAAATAGTAGCCGAATGACCTATTAATAAACCCATCAACCCGTTAGTAAATCTAAGACTCAAATCCCATTAATCAAATGCTAAACCTAATATTATTCGGTAGGGGACAATATCAGTATTAGAACTTGGATGGTCATCTTTTGGAGCAGAATCAGCCATCTATGATTGGGATCAACCGAAATTTTATATCAAAGATCCGCATCAAGTCCTTGGTCTCTTTGCGTTAGTTATTGATGAGCTTACTAACATATTGAGGATGGCGTGTGATGGTGTATGTTGTTTGCTAATGATATTGTTTTAGTTGATGAATATAAAGAAGAGCTAATCATTAAAGCAGAAAATGAAGAGATGCCTTATAATCTAAAGGATTTAGCATGGAATAGTAATAAGAGGAGATGCTTATGAAGCTAAAAAAGAAAAGAGAAGAACTTACCATCCCAGCAGAGCCCTTTAAGTCAACAACTTCTTTATTTATTTATCAACTATTACAAGCTAAGAACCTTAGAAGTATTATAAAAGAGAGACGGAGTCTCAAGATGATTTACAATGAGAGAAGGGCTCTTTAGTTATAGAGAGGGAGAAAGAGTGAAGAAGGTTTGAAAAAGGATGAGCTGTCTCTTATCTCCATCTCAGTCACCTTTATTAAAGGTGAAATCTACTATTAGCTTTATGAAAAGAAGATTCCTTTTCTTTTGTCATCCACTAATTACAAATTGCGGTCTGTCTTCCAATGAATTATGAATAGTAGGTTCCACCAAAAAGAGCGTGTGCTAGCAGATTGCAGTCGGTTGATTTTTTAATGCGTGAAAATATATCAATATTATTAATAAAGACGGCTCCCCAAGACTCGATCCATATTAATAAAATAAATATAACTGGATTTTTTATTTAAGTAGCCCTTTGCCCCTTTTCAAATCAACCATGGAAACTTTATAAATAGTATCAAGGTTGTTAGAACTTAACACCTATCAAATACCTTCATAAAAATCTGAATATGCTCCCAAACAAAAAATTTCTTTTACACTAAAAATTGGCAGTGTATGAATACAAGGCAGATGCCATCGCACTTCATGATTTCCCCGACATCCCTAGACCTGTATTGAAAGCTATCGTATAAGACTACCTATTGGGTGCAAAGCCCCTGCACAAAAAAAATGATAATGTATGGTCAAGTTCTTTCTCCGAAATAAACAAAAAAATGGAGGAAAAAGGACGAAATGAGGAAAATACACAATTAGGCTTGATCTCGTTTTCGACAGACCTTTGTGAATAGAAGGAAGAACCACTCAGATGATATATAGTTGTGTATCATCTCTCTATATCCTATCATATTGTATATGTAGACAACCCACTACCAAATAAGCAAGAAGATGTACACCAACACAGTACACGACCCTAAACTTGACACAGTTAGCAATACATATTTATTTGTACTTCTTAATGTACACATACATATAACAAATTTTGTTGCAACAAACAGTGTATTATAAACAAATTAAGAGATATAATTTAAATAGATACTTGTAGCATATAACTTCAAAAGATTATTCCGAAATAAATGGGCAATAGTTAGGAGAGGTG
This sequence comes from Agapanthus africanus, assembly GCA_030015575.1. Lineage (NCBI taxonomy): Eukaryota > Viridiplantae > Streptophyta > Magnoliopsida > Asparagales > Amaryllidaceae > Agapanthus > Agapanthus africanus. Next base: position 680,099,703 of record CM057340.1, on the reverse strand, counting down.
CGCCAGCATGGTTGGTAATTACATACATACTTCTATTTATCAAACTAACCAACCTAACATTTGAAAGATTCGATGGAAATAATTTGATCGCTTAGATAACACGGTTAAATGGTGCATCATGGGAAGGAGCTATTTTTTTAGGCCGAACAGTTTGTTCTAAGAGCTTCTATAGAGAGTTGAGTATCGGTTTACCAAAGGTACATGGTTAATTGGCAAATAATATAACCATACTACTAATACAAATGGATTATCATATAGAAGTGTTATATATATCATTTGTTATCATTACAGGAATTACATAAACATCACATTTGTATGTTATCATAATACCAGGAATTACATAAACATCGCATTTGTATGTTATCATAATAACGGGAATTACATCAAACAGCAAATTTGCATGCTATAAGAAAAAGTAAACACCAGCTACAGTAAGTGATAACTTTATCATTGGGATGAGCTCATAATTAATGTAATTGTTCCAATTTTTGGCCCATGTACTTAACTAACAAGTATATAGATGATTGTTAAAACCAATGTACTGATACTCATCACATAATGTGTTTTCGCTTCCATCGCTTGTATCATTGACTAAGCGTGTACATGTTTTTTATGAGACATTAATTAGTGCCTACTCTTGTGTCCATACAGAAGAGAATTGCATATATATCAAGCCAACCATAGAAGCAAATAAAAAAAGAAGAAAATAGTATTCAAATTGGTTTATATATGATTTTACTTTTATATATGGTTAAGCCCTTTTTCCTAATCTTCTATATATGGTTTTCCTCCTGAATTGGTAAGGTAGGGCCTTGGACCTATGACCTTTCCCTACACAAGCAAGTGCAACACAAACAACCTTCTCTCCCCAAGTACTCTTCATCTTCAATGATCAACATTTTATCATATGACCATTGATGGCGGGCCATTAAACGAAGGAATGTTTGCATCATATCATTATGAGTAGTTATAAAAATAATTGGCTGCCTTGTTATTAATGAGTCGGTTTCTGTGTCACCCGAGTAAATAGCAAGCTCAAACTTCTAACACACAGAATCTTCCAGTACATATTTAGAGTAAAAATACAAAAAGCAGAGTGTTTGTGAAACATAACTAAAAATTAAATTTAAATCTTAACAGTTCAGACGTGATCTGATTTACGCGCACTGCACATGCATACAACTATCTATCGCACATAAATAAGTAATTATTTTTATTATTTTGGATAAAAAGATTAAATTTACCCTGAGCTGCATGTGGTGCTTCTTTAAAATCAATCTTACCAATCAATGTTAAAACTTTAGTGCAAAACACATGATTAGAAATCACAAATCTAGTCGCCACAGGTACAAATATGTCAACTATAAAGTTATTATGGCAACATGTTATCTTATTAATATCAGAACCTATCAGTATGTCTCCATACGACAATTATAAGGTGGTCCTATTCAACAGACTGTTGTTATCATTACACTATGCTTCCATATGCAAATAAGCAAAAAACCATCTAGCAATGCTAAGAAATCTTATCAGAATATCAAAGACGAGGAAAAAAATATCAAAATCAACAAGAAATCATTTTTATCTGTATGTCTAGTTATTCAATTATACAAGAGCCTTTTCAATATACTGTAAAAAGTAGCCATATTGATGTTGTGTTTCCATAGAAGCATAAAAAGCTTTTCATGATACCAAAGGAACATTTGATAGTCAGCCTTGGCCTTTAATGCATAATTTGAAGACAGGAACAAGCATCTCATATAGTAACATTAACATACGGTAATTCTTGAAAGCCCTAACATGATGTGGACACACACTCACACAAACAAATATGCACATATAACATAAAAGTGCATATATGATATAAATAATATGTATGCAATATATGATATATGTATACAAATACATATAAGTAATATGTATGTATGTATGCATGCAACTATATGTGTATGTGTATGTGTATGTGTATGTGTATGTGTGTGTATGTGTATATGTATATGTATATGAACTAAAACAAAGTATCAGTTACAACAAAATTCCTTCAGTGTATGAATATCCTATGACAATAGAAGTAGATATGGTAATACACACCTAAAGCTTGACTTGGCAGCCATAACAAGAACAATGTGGATAATAGGGATAACCGCAAGCATAATTGCACTCATATCAGAAAGAGGACCAACAAAGATTCTAGCTTTCTTCAGGGAGATTTTAAATATTTCACAATCGGACTATAGAGCTGTAATGCCAAAGTTCATCACGATAAACCTCATCTTACATACTTAATAAGGGTACAAGACTTGCATATTAGACCCTGGCAAGTGGCAGGTACCCTCATCATAAGAAACTTCCATCTCACCTATTCCTTCTCCTCCATTGGAGGCAAGACATTTATGATGGATATAAACATGGATTTAAAAGGCTTTTTCTTTTAACTAATTTCAAGTAAACATTTCCAAATTCTTCTAAACAGTATCATTATTCTCTTTCAATTTATATTTTATATAATCCACGTTTTAAATCTTGAGTGATATGCTTTCTTATTAGCTTCTCGAACAAACTTGTTAGTTGATGCAACTAGAACTAGGGGTAGACCTCAACGAAATGTATGGAACCAATAAAATAACAAGTGCTAGCTGTCCATCTTTCCAAAGAGACGGCCTCTTGACAGAGCAGATGGAAGAAAGGGATTCATATAGGCAACACAAAAAAATTTATGGAGGCTTGCAGTTGGCGGCGGTGGTGTTCTCAAACAAACTTGAGCCTTTTTCCCCTAAGATATGGTTTTTCTCTCCAAGTAACAATGTGGATAACCTCTTTCAGGCCCCCAAAACAAAGGACGGTCTACAAATAGGCAGCCTCGCAAGTGCACCACTAACACATCAGCTTCCTCTCTCCAAGTACTCTTCATCTTCAAACGCCCAATTTTTTCATATGACCGACTAAATTGCAGCTTAAACTTGTTATACAAGAACCTTCAACTAAGAGTTTATCATTTGACTACAAATTTTTCTGTAAAGTTTAAGTTGTGCTCTATGTTTTACATGCACTGTACATGATTAACACTGACTCACAAATAAAAATGAACAATAAAGAACCGACCCGCAGCACACAAATAACTTAATCCCCCAGCACAAATATAAATAACTTGGCCATCAAATATAATAATAAAACACTAAAACAAAGCCTGAACAATATGAGGTGCTTCCTAGAAATCAATCAACCGATATGCAAAACACATGATTAGAAATTGGTTATCTGGTCGCCATAGCTAGTATATGTAAAGTAGAAAGTTTCTTATAGCAATATGCCACGTTATTATGTAAGAACCTATAGGTCTGTCTTAGGACAGCAATCATAAGGCCCTATTTAACTGACTGACAAAGTTATCATTTATGCAATTGCTTCGACAATCCACAGTAAAGGGAATGCTAAGAAATCTTCTCATAATATCAAAGTGTTATATTGCCATAGGTAGTATACGTTAAGCAAAAAGGATTTTATTGTGATCTGCCATGTCATTAATATACAAACCTAGTAGTCTTAGTAAGGCGATCACAGGGACCTATTCAACTGACTGTCAAAGTTATTTATGCTATGTTTCCACAGTAAAGAGAATGCCAAGAAATCTTCTCACAATATAAAAACTATAACAATATCAAATGCAATAGCAAATCAGCTTATTCAATTATACAGCTTATTCAACTATACAGGAAAATATCCAATAAATGTAAAAGTAGCAAAATTGATGGCGTGCTTCCATAGTTTAAGATAAAAACCTTAAAGAGTTACCAAATTTTTGGTGTGCTTCCATAGTAAAGATAAAGAGCATTTCATCAAAGATTAGATATAAAATAAATCAACAGAGCTCCCGCCCAATGTAACAAGAAAATTTAATGGAAATAGCTGACAAGAAAATTTAATGGAAATAGCTGACAAAATCTGAAGTCGAACAGAACCAAATCTCCAATATATGAAAAAAAATTAGCAGCACTAACAATACTCGAGGAACCAACAAATCAACCAAACCATCCCAGACAAAACAGAACCATCCAACGAATTCAATTGATTGATACGAGTTGATTTTCTAGACAAGGATGGATTTGTGAATGAGAAAAAGGAAAAAGAAGAAGACAGAAAAAAGAAGGCATCAGACAATCAAAAAATTAACTAACGCAAAAGTCTAGAGGGATGGGTACCAGAATCAAACTAAGCACAAAATCGAATTTAAAAAGTCAAGAAGAAAAAAGAACACAATACACAAGTTTGAATTGGAAGGAAAAAACCTGGAGGCCAAAGAAATCAAAGAATCTAACAAATAATGAGTTGAAGATGTATTTAAGTCAAAATTGAACAGGAAAGATCAGGAGTTTTGCTGCAAACCAAATTTATAGAACCACAACTAATAGGGGAAAAAACAATTACTTGTAAACAACAAGATTAATAGCTAACTGCTAAAACAGCTACCACAAACACTGAAACAAGGGTGTAATTTCAACTATTTACTGGAAAAATTGAACAGAAAATAAACAGCAATGCAGAGGAAGCATACAAAACAGCTACTTATATGCCCGCCATGAAGGGGACACAGTATTAGGAATTAAAATTCATCAAACAGCAACATTTCATCAATTGAAAACATACGTGCCCATGCCACATGCCAGAGAAAACACGACAGATTCAATAAGCAAAGCTAGAAAACAAATAAAATATAAGCATTTATGCATGCAAGACATCGGCATAGCAGAATCTATAGCCTTCCAAACAACTCATCTAAAACATTGGCATATCAGCAATCCCAATAGAAAGAAACTATAAAATAGATAATGCGGTCAGATAATGGGCATAACAATTACATGCACATCCATCATATATTATAAATGGACTCACTATTTTGAATCGTCTATCAGAAAATAATACATATTTCATACAGAATTAGACAAACCAACAAGAGAAAATCATAGCAAACATGTAATCCTCGAATCTGGAAGCTTGTTAAAGATAGTAGGTGAACATAGTGGTGCATCCAGCTTGCTTTGTTCGGATATCAAACTAATGAACCAGACAATAAAACTTATTATCTTCACAACCGTCTACTGGTTTACTATTTAGTAGTGAACTCTTTAGTAAAGGAGTAAATGTCTAATGGAGAATAGAACTATAAGTTCTCTAATATAATGTCTAATTTGGGGCTTTTTGCTCCCCCCCCCCCCCCCCCAAAAAAAATAAATAAATAAATAAATAATAAAACAACAACAACAACAAAACGTACAGATATAAAGTACAACAACTAAAGATGTAAGGATCTAGTTCCATTTGGATTGATATAGAGATAGGTTAGACTCCTCTCCCCTTGTGTTAATTGCATGAATCTGTTATGTCTGTTCTTTTTTTTCATTTCTTTTTTATTTTGAGACTTCTAACAAGACAATTTTATAATAATAATAATAAAATAAAACTAGAAAGAACGTGAGGTTTTATTATACCCAGTCGATTATTGTTCTCTCATGTGAAACTTGTGTTTTAGTTACCAAATTGATTATTTTCCTATTCATGACTGATTTTCTTTCAGAGAAAATGATAACTAAGTCATCAGAAAATTCATTATGGTAAGGAAGACAAAATAGCACAAAATGCAGAGATTAAAAAACAAGGAAACAACGAAGAGCAATTTATAACTTCACGCACTAAGCTAATAACATATATGTTGTTCAATTGAAGGAAAGGCCTGCACATAAATTTTATTATCTCTATGGCTTAAACGTCCATCATAGTTAATCATGTAACAAATGATACTGCAGACTGAAGTTATTGGAGGAATCCAAGGAACATTAAACATTGTAAAAGCTTAAAACAACCATGGATTAACAACAGCAGATCTTAACATGGCTAAAAAAATTAAGTTATTAAACCGATAATAGATAAAGAAGAATATTAAACTTCAAACAGGCGGTAGGATCTATAATCTGGCATATTAGTATTAGATGTTCAGAACTTCAAGAAAAGCATGAGTAGGTGAAGGAATACAATGCACAAACTGATTACAGTGAAAGCCTCAGTTAAGCCAAAAAAAAATAAATTGGGGGGTTGGGTGGGGGGCGTATTTCCTGAAAAAGGAAATCGCCAGATAACGCGAAGAAATGACGAGTTAACTATCAAAAGACAAAATTTGCAATTCATTTTTATTGTCACATGTAGACATCTTAAGATAAATAACAAATATATGGTACAAGTTCATGAGATATCAAGAAACTCTTCTTGTATTTAATATTCCGTAAAATGTTCAAATGAAAGCCAAAATAAACAGAAACTTTTGCAATGAAGCAGATAGTGTAAATTCATGACCTGGTCTCTTCAATCATAAACAAAAGTTCTTCACAAACTTACTGTGTCATAAATGATGGTTCCTCGGTCTTCTTGCTAAGTGTCTTTTCCTGCCCTTTTTTCTTCTCTATGTTGAATGCATGTTTCCACAACTTCTATTATTTTTCAAACTTTGGGAGAAATAAAAGGGACCATCAGATCCATTTTTAAATTCATAAGCCAATCTGACAAGTCATAAAATCTACTGACAACTTAAGCATATGACCAAAATGAAAGAACCATCCTCGAGAAGGTGCCTGCGAAGACGATCCCGAGGGTTGAAAGGCCTACATGGGGGATTTCCTCTATCTTAAGGGTCTCTACCATACCTTGCAGGGAGATGTCGGGCTATTCTCTAGGGAAAGGACCGCTCTTTGAATGGGATCCAGCTTGCCAGAATGCTTCCGACAGCATCAAAGCATATCTGGGTCCTCATAAGCCCGAAAAAAAGGATGTATATAGATAGGAACTTCCAACTGCTCCTCAAGGGCGATGAACAATTCCATGATGAACACTTAAACCAGTTATACCATTCTTGTCAAATTAGGATAACAGAATCGAACCAGGACTGACGCTATAAGATTTAAATATCGCTCAAGATGCGGGTGAAATAGAGAAGCTAGGTTACTATTTACCGTACAGACTCTCCGAATGAAATCCCAATTTTTTCGAAGAGAAAAACGAGTGATACACTATAATAAGAGAAACCAATACACTGTCTTGACCCTTGACCAGTCCATGAAATCGGAATAAATGAGATGTTCTGATATGATACGGTCTCAGCAACAGATTCTTGAAAACCTTGCAACCAATGGAAGTGGTAATGGATCCAAGAATGCTCCAAAGACTAGATAGTTTGCAACTAAACCTCTTAGCCAACTCTGAAGATTTAACTCTTTCAGAAAAAATGAATGTATTGTCCCAAAGCTTCGGCTTCAATGATAACGTCTCCAACAGCTTTTATTATAGTATCCCAGTTACATAAATCCAATCTTCATTCTATTAAAGCTCGTCTGCTGTAATGGAATATTAATCAACATATTCTTTATTTTATGTCAATACAGTTTATTTTCTCTAGTTAGCAGACACCGCCTTACGATTCATTCTTCCAATCTCTATTATAAGCCCACATCATGTCAAACAGTTTTCCTCAACTCGGTGACAACCCCTTAAGCAACTTTCTTAGATGCATTGTAAGGAACTCATCCCGTTATTTTAGGCAATCATTTGTTTTGGCAGTTCTAAGTCCTGCTATTGGACCTGTAAAGATTGGTCAATAGAATGTCCCTTCAATCTCATCAGTTTTTTACAATCTAATTCCAAACAGGTCCAGTTCTCCATTTCTACTGACATCTTTAGTTTTGCACCATCTACTCACGATCCAAAGCCCAGATCATCATAACAAATTTCCCATTTACAGGAACTACTCTGCATTGCTATTTGATGTCAGAATGTGTATTAACCCGTCACTTGGTACATCAGTTGAAATAGTATATGAAGTTGTAGACTGAATAATCATGAAACCAAATAGTGCCCTTGAAATCAAGAAACTACACACCGAGATCAAACATGTCAACAAACAAATAGGCTTATCCCATATATCCACATCAGCATATAGAGTCCGAGAAAGTAAAATAATAAGACTAACAAATTCATGGGATACGGTTAAAACATGCCATGAATGCACATAAAACTCAAAAGAACAAATATATTTAGAAGAAAAGGCTACAACGCGATACATGTGCGCGCGCACAACTGAACATGCCAATCCACTACATCTACGTCAAGGTTTGAAATCATTGGAACAGTTAGCAATTTCAAGCACCATTTTTTGGTATTGATATCAAGAGTATCAAGTCAAAATATTAATTTGATAGCATAAGAAATGAATTTAAGAAATGGAAAGAGTAAATAGCAACATTTTAGCAAAGTCTTTTTATACTGATGCCAATTAGATAGGGCCTTGATGACATCTTGTATAGTTGGATACTTGATGCAGCATTCTCAAAAAATAAATAAAAGATATGATGCATTCAATAGGTATCGTAATCATATGACTGTTCAAATCTTGCCTAAACGTATACTAACCTTAATGTCATCATATAAAGTATAGCCTATTTTTTTCTTATATAAACTAATAAAATGAATGAAGAAAAACCACATTCTAATGAGCATCCATACATACTAATCAGATAGTATGGGAAGTGTCGGAAACTTGCTCGAAAATAAAATCCTATTATCCTATGGAAAAACATCACATGCTCGAATAAGTGTCATGGAGTATTTTGTTGATGCATATACATGTCAAACAGTTACAGAACTTATCGAAGGATGCTACACACAATAGATTGATGATAAATATTTTAATTAAGATAGCGAGAATGTAAAGTCCTATGTATATTTGCAAATCAAACATAGTAACTCTAAAAATAGTATTAAGGTTGTTAACACCAGTCAAATACCTTCATAAATATCTGATTTTTTTCTTGATGTTATATGCTCCCATACGAAAATCTCTTTTACACCCAAAATTGACAGTCTAAAAATACACAGGACAGGTGCCATTGCACTTCATGATTTTTTCGACTTCACTAGACCTGTATTGAAAGCTATCCTATAAGACTACCTATTGGGTGCAAAACCCCTGCACACAAAAAATGATAATATATGGCCAAGTTCTTTCTCCGAAATAAACAAAAAAATGGAGGAAAAAGGAGGAAATGAGAGATATTATGTACTTAGGCTTGATCACGTTTTTGACAGACCTTTGATTATAGAAGGAAGAACCACTCAGATTACTTGTGTATCATCTCTCTATATCATATCATATTGTTTATGTAGACAAACCCACTACCAAATAAGCAAGAAGATGTACACCAATAAAGTACATAACCATAAACTTGACCCAATTAGCAATACATATTTATTTGTAATTCTTAATGTACACATATATATAACAAATTTTGTTGCAACAAACAGTGTATTATAAAACAAATTAAGAGATATAATTTAAATAGATACTTGTAGAAGTTCAGTCATGAACATAAAATTTATGGTTGGTATGCATACCTCTATTTATCAACCTAACGAACCTAACATTTGAGAGATTCGATGGAAAAAAATTAATCGTTTAGATAACCCAGTTAAATGGTGCATTATGGGAAGGAGCTATTTTTTTTAGGCCGAACAGTTTGAGATTCCTCCAATAGAAATTTATATCACAAACCCACTTTTCTAAGAACTACTATATGTAGATCGTTGAGTATGGGTTTACCAAAGGCACATGGTTAATCGGAAAATAATATAGCCATACTACTAATACAAATGGATTATCATATAGAAGAGTGATATATCATATGTTATCATAATAACAAGAATTCCATAAACAACGCATCTACATGCTGTCAAAAAAAAGTAAACATTAGCTACTTCAAACGATAACTTTATCATTGGGATGAGCTCATGATTAATGTAATTGTTCCAATTTTTGACTCATGTGCTTAACTAACAAAAAACGCAACCTACGCATGTAGATGATTGTTAAAACCGATGTACTACTACTTAATGTACTTAATGTACTTAATATACTACTACTTAATATCCTTCACATAACCCGTACCATTGACTAAGCGTGTATATGCTTTACATGCTTCACGGGAGACATTAATTAGCGCCAACCCATGTGTCCATCTAGAAGAGAACTGCATATGTATCAAGCCAATAATAGAAATTAATGAAGATAATGGTACTCAAATTGCCTAGTATTATTGGGTATCAAATTGTTATGACCTTATGATTTTTAAATACATATGCAAGAACAACGGGAACCAAATTTATTTTGTTTTAAAAAAATAACCATTCGCTACTTCAAAATGATCAAATAACTGAAACATGAATCTAGATGACCAAAAATACTTATTCTCTCACACAGAATCTAACATAATAAACCATTGACCTTGTTATAGCAACACCATCATCCAAAACATTCATTGCCATTCACACAGTTTCAACAACAAAATCATCTATTATCTATTATATCGCATATGTCTAAATAACTACTAGCTACAGGATAACCCCAAATAATTTCAATTCCCGAAAACTCCCCTAAAGTTGCAATATTAACTCTAAATTATTCAACGCCATACAAAATATCGAACAAAATCAAAGAATAAGCCTCATAAAACCCCCAATCCAAAAAACAAATCAAAAATCACGATTTAAGGAACGACGAATGGGGAAAAAACTAATTTCAAAAACCTAGCGCCCTAGCAAAATTGGATGTCTCATGTTAAAATCACACAATCAAACAGCTTGATAATGATTTCTTGCATATCAAAATCACTCTAAGATATAATAAAAATAATAGAAATGATTAACAAAATATATAAGAAAAAATGAATGAACATACCAGAGATCGAAGGAGCGGATGAATAAGATCGGGTCCAAATTGGGGAATATTTATAGGCATCCAAATTGGGCGAATATCTAGAGTCGGTGGTGGGTTTGTTGAAAGAAAGGGTCAAAGTAAGGCGGTGGCGGATAAGAGGTTTCTTTCCTCTTTCCCCGCACGTGGCTTTCACCACAACAACACGAGGTGGTTCCCATTTAATTATATTTATTTTTTTCTTAGGGGCTGTTTGGTTGCAGGATTATGAGTTTGGATTTGGATTTTGGAGTACATAATTTTGTGTTTGGTTGCAGAATTTGGATTTCTAGGATTCCTTTGTTTTCTATGAGGGACCCACCACAAAACAAGGATTCTAGAATCCTAAAATTTTCAAGGATTTTCAAGGATTTGGCACTATTCATTGTACTTTTAGATGGGGCTCATGTACTTTATTTATTTAATAATCCTCTCTCTATCTCTCTCTAAAATCCTCAAATCCAAATCCCACGTTTTTTCACCAACCAAACAAATATTACAAGGATCTACAAATCCAATACTAAAAATCCAAAACCAACCAAACAACAAATAACCAAATCCAGAAATTTCAACCGTGCTATTTTGGAATCCAAATTCCCTAATCGTGCAACCAAACAGGCCCTTACGGGCTTCATTGGGCCTCAATCAAGCCCACAGGTTTGTGCAACAGCTTAAATCGAAAAGAATTTCCTTTTTTTATATATATATATATATTTTTCATTCTCTTTATGAGAAAAAACCCTCTCTCAGAGCTCGCTCGCTCGCTCGATTGAAAAAGGTGAGTCTATGGAGTTTATTATTTAGGGTTTCGGTCTTCTTTATATTTTTAATCTCTTCATAATAAAAGGAACTCGCTTTTCTGAGAATAAAGTTGACATTTATTGTGGTGATATATAGTTTATATAGTCTTTCATAAATTTGAACTTTACCAACACCACAGGATCCAAAAATTGCATATAATCACATCTTGGTAGGTTTCTTCAAGATGGAAGAAAGTGAGAACATTTTGGATGCAGCTCTTTCGTCAAACTAATTATGGGAATTGAATCAATAATCAATTGTATACAAAATGAAAGCTTTGCTGCATTTTCATTTGTGGTCAAACTGAGTTGAAATCGATTGGATACATTGTTATCTGCAGCATTATCAAGTAATCTAAGACCATCAGGGGTGATTCTTTGTCAGGTAGCTTGTTTTAAAATTGTTATAACATTATGTTTTTTAATTATGATGATAGTATATTTTTTGTTTTTATTTATTTATTTGGAGCATTTGCGACAACTTACTTTGTCGTTTCAAGAACAAGGTTTGAGTTTTCTTGATGTAGCGCGCTATTAATCGGATGGTGTTTGCAGGATTTTATACCCATCGGTGCCAATGAAAAGGCCATCTTTCAACGACTAGCTTCACTTAAATATCTAAGGTTTGAACAATATTGTGAGTATCTTCTATTTTTCTCTTTGAATTTGGAGAAATCTCTTCCCTTGATGAGTTCGTGATACAATATTGGTGATTTATTAGCATGCGTGTCTCTCTCTCTCTCTCTCTCTCTCTCTCTCTCTCTCTCTCATAATGCTCGTTCCTGCATAACATTTCCTGCATAACATAAATATGTTGATCCTACTTCTATCTAATGCATCTACTATATTTAGGGTTGTAATTTATGAGGGAAATTAATCAATGCTTAAATGGGTTAGAAAATGCTTCAAATAATGTTAAAGGCTAAACGACTGCATAATTGGCCCTATGCAAAATATGTATATGAAAAGTCATATGATCTGACGCATACAATGTGCTTAACCAAACCTATATCCAGAAACACGATGTGTGTACTCAATATTCACTTAATAATGGCACATATATTTCTCTTAGTCGACGTTATTTCTTCTATCTTTTTTGATTGTTTTTCCAGGATTTTTCTTTGCATACACACACGCGCGCATATATACACAGACAAACAAGCGCGTGCACATGCACAAAAATATATAGTTCTATGTAATTATGCATAATCTAGTTGCAACGTAACCATTTATGCAATATGCGCTCGCCAACTTAATATATAATGAATTCGTGATTTACAATTACTATATTGATTATATCCATCTATTATAGTTATACCTGTAAGTTTCCATAATTCCTGAAAGCATGCTTTCCTTTGAGCCTATATATATATTTTTTTGTTTATTATTTATATGCTTATGCTCTGTTGTAACAAGGGGACGCCCATTACTTTATATTTGTAGCCAAGCATCGTGGCCATTCTCCTTCTTTACCTTAAAAAAGGAAGAAATATGCTTTACAGTATTGTCTGGCATTTCTTGTTCATTTGAAAAATTCTGATTATTATTAGAGTTTTCGCTAACGACGCCTTAACGATTATCATAGATCTTATTCTTGCAGTTCATCAAAAATTGATGGCCAAAGAACTCTATCTTAAAAGCTCTGAACTCATAGGAATGGAAGTGTAGATTAGCCCTTTGAACACGGGAAGATAGGGGACCAATTATCTTTTATTAAATAGAGACATTACAAAACAACGTTACGCAATCATTAGAAATATGAGAAAACCAAGTAAATATTAGGCAAACTTCTAACCGAATCAAAGAAAACAACACCAAACTCATTTTATCTCAGTTAAGCACCCTTCATTTGTCCAACTTCATATTCTCCAAAAGGCACCTTCCATCAAGCCTTGAAGCATAGTAAGCCTTCATGTACTCAACATAACTAGCCGTCTTGTACTTCACCTTCCCGTCTTTTACGACCTCCGGAAGAGGGGCGATGGTGATGTCACCTCGCGGGCTGTGGAATGCGGCGATCGACAGGCGTTCTTTCTTGGGGTTTACCATCCCCCGGTGCTCGATGCTTTTAAACCTCCCATTGCTCAAAATCTACATGAAAGGACATAAATCCAAGATTGTTACAATTTTGAATACATTTATGGTTGGAATTTCAAAACATGGCATGGTTCGCGATTATGTATGCTTGTATTTATGCATGTGTGATACATGTGTATAATAAAAATAAAAAAAAGTTTTCCGATACAATTAAGTCAAACTTTCACTTTTGAGTGAAATCTTTAAGAAAAAGAGAGACCACTCTTTAAAAGTGTAGAAATATATGATGTGTGCATGAGTCCCATTAGTCCAATTTACTCTCCCACTAACCTGAGAAATTATTCCTCATGCCGGGTGTAATACATCCAGGCGAAGGGTGTAAGAGAGAGGAATTTCGGGCAATCTTGGACAGCATATGGGGCCCGCACTCTCATATCTTCTCTCTCTTGCCCGGGCATATACGGCCGGCATAGGGTAATTTTTCCACTAACCCATGTTCTCAACTATCCAGACCATTTTCGTATTTTTTTATGCTGCTTTTATTTTAGGAGACTATTTTTCCACTACTTCTGTTTGTTTTCTAAACAATATAGTTGTAATGAATGCAAGGAAAGTGATGAATGGAAAAACCCAAAAAAGTTATTTTAGCAAATTGTTCTAGAGGAGACTCGCCGTCTCGAATAGGCTAGAAGAGATTCGCCGTCTCGAATCGGCATTATCATCAATGTACATATCAATATCTAGAACATATTTGGCTATTAGATATAAATTTGAATTTAGTTTTTTTTCCTTTAAAGTTGAGAAATGATGTGCCACGACAAGGTTTGAGTTTGAGAAGTCAATATTTTCTTATTTTTCTTATTTTCAGTCAATATTTCTAGACAGCACATGCATTGAAGCCGGATCAAATTATTTTTTAGTGAGGACTGTATTTGTAAGAGTGAAGTTTTTTTTGTTTTTTTTAATTGAGGACTCATCATACTTAAGTCCAATCATGTGTTTGTTACATAAGATGTTACCATCGGGATTATGCACTATCGAACAATCAATCAATGAAGAGAATTTACATAGATTAATCTTAGTTAGAGAATTGAGTGTGCTTAATGAAATCTGTGAGTTTAATGGTGTTCTGAACAAAAGGAAAAGACCAATAATGTCAATCAATGAAGATAATTTACTCCCGATGTCAACGTACTTATATACATACCTCAATTATGTCCCCGACATTTACGATGAAAGCGCCGGGAAGTGGAGCTACAGGGAACCATTTGCCATTCTTCTTTATCTGCAAGCCATCTACTTCATTAACCTGTAGGAGTATCGTGAGGCCGGCTGCATCAGTGTGCGGAGAAATGCCAAACACCTTGTCAGCTTTCGAACATGGAGGATAATAATTGAACTTCACCCTCTGAGGTTCATCCTTGAAGAGATCGAATATGATTTCCTCGTCAATTCCTAAGCTCTTTGCCATTAGCCCATATAGAGATCTTGCCACTTTGTTAAGCTCTGATGAGTATTTGTCCAATGTTTCCCTGAAACATATTATCCAAGATTATGAGTATGCATAATGAAGAAGATCTGTCAAAGTGCATGTGGTGAACATCGCTCGATTTTGTTTGGAGACAAATTTCGATTATACCTATAGATTGTTTCTTGATGCAAAAACCCGGATGAATCTTGAAAAGTCAAACTTTACTAGTAGATAAGGTATATTATAACCTTCATACATTCATTTTTCCCCTTTTACTGTTTGTATATTCTTTTTTCTTTTTAACCTCATATCGGTTAAGCTAACTTGAGCATCGAAGAGTTTTTTGGTCAGGTAAATATTTTGTTCCTATTGACGTGTGTTGTTGCTCTCATGACAGATTGGTGCCATTTAGAAGATCTAAAAGGTGAACAATAACCCAATTAATACGAGGCCGTGTCTAAATCTCCATTGGTGCCTTGAGAATTTCTTGGTACAGTGTTAAAGTAAAAGTTTCACCTCAAATTACGTGGTAAAGTGGCGAAGACAAGGGTATCAATTTGTTATTAATGTAATTTAAAGGGGAAACTGCAGGAACCTCTGAAAAATAAAATAAACATCTGTCGATGTCTTATTTTCAAAATACCTCTTTGTAGAAAAAATATCAATTATAGATCGTTGGTGAAACAATGACATAAAAATTAATGATAGAAAAATATAGGTATTTTGGGAATAAAAATCTGGCAAAAATAGCAATACCGGGGAGACCGGAGGGTAAGTACAGTGTAATTTTTTCGTTCCAAAGGTGGTTGTCAGCTAATCATGCAAAAATGAAGGGGTTTCCTTTAATTTAGCCTATCTAAACATAAGCTAAAAGTAATTAGCGTGTAATTAATAATTAAAACCTGAATGTGGGAGGATCTGTAGGCCAGAATCTCATGTTTCTTGTATTTGCAGGATGAGTGATGATGAGTATCATATCGCCCCAATCTAGCTTCTGGTCCTCCAAAGCCACGAAGGCTTGTCCATAGCCTTCAAGGCTTCCAGGTAACTGAGCATTTACTTTCTTTTCTTCAAGTGGAAGATTGAAAAAACTCATGATATCGTCTCTCATTTGATCGATAAGTTGGGTAGAAACTCCATGGTTTACTAGCTGCGGAATGATTCACGTTTCTATAAAAATCAAAGAATTCTATAGCTTTAACCAGATTATGAGCAAGTGTAACAAAAAATTAATTATATTGATTATTCAACTTAGCTTCTGTTTGACCCTAATCATTTTATATTGACCAGTTCATCAGAAACTCGATGGTTTAATATCTCTCTCTTAATTGAAACCCTAATAGCTTACATGAAATTTGCATTCCAACAATAGAGATTTTTCTCAAATAAGACGGATTCCTTGTATCATTTATACCAATATGTATAATTTGAAAACATCGCGTCTGCTTGTCTTTTAGACAAAGGGACTAACCTGGAAGAATCCCCAGTTTTCACAAGCATGCTCAAGCTTAGCAGACTCTTCTCCATAAAACTCACAATCAAGCAGTCTGCTCAAATCGACAACAGGAAGCTCGACATCGTCGCTGCTCACGAGCGGTTCATCCTCGATCTCTGTCCGGATGTACCTTTCAGGTACATTGCTTCGGCCTTCGGCCGTGTTGGAGGCAAGGTCCTGGACAGTGGGGACAGGCAGAGAAACAGTGCCTATCCTTTGGTTGGCGCATTCTCCTATTGCTCCCATTTTGTTTCAAAATCTTGTTCTAATGATTTAGAGTTGAAGTAGTATTGCTTAGGATTTCTGAGCATCGATCATGGAGTTTTATATAGAGTGAGACAACTGTTTCTCCACGTACTTAGCTATATATTATTACTAGAAATCCCTTTTTTTTTAAATACATAGGGTAACACCTATATATATTATATATATACAGAGAGAGAGAGAAACAACTATCCATTATTATACATACTATTATAATTAGAGGCATCTTGTTAATTTTTTTTTGTTGTTTACATCTTCTCTGACAATTAACCAGTAGACTTCTGCATGGAAATATTTAATACTTAATATGACAAGAATATGTTGCTTCTTGAATCGGTTGTTGTTCTAGATCGAGTAGGGAAGGGTTGCGACGACTTGAATTAAATATGAGAAAGAGTAAGGTCATACGTTGGCCGTACTGCATGATGCCAAATTTATTTAACGATCATGACTGAAATGTTTAATTATGTTGGATTGATGGACATCGCTAAACATTGGTGGCGACGAGCACCTGTTTCAGGAGGCGGTGAGTTCAAACGTAATTTACCATGACATCTGTTTTTACAAGTGATTTCATAGAACGGCCCAAAAACGCGTGTGTGAGTCTTAAATGTTACATTGGTTTGATATACATGGTCAACTGGCATGCAAAAAAATTCATAAAGTTGGATTGCTGAGACACCAAATACAATTAATGTCATTGTCACATGGACTTTGGATGAAGTCAACTTGAGCAAAATGTGGGTCTTTCATGCCAATGAATGCATGAGGGGAATCTTGAAGTGCTTAGGTAGGAAAAGTCAACTTCTAAACTTATACAGATCGGTTTCAAGATGATTAGCACTCGCTAGTCGCTTTTTAGTTGCGTTTTGGAAGGAAAAAATTGTTTTATTT
Source organism: Agapanthus africanus (assembly GCA_030015575.1). NCBI lineage: Eukaryota > Viridiplantae > Streptophyta > Magnoliopsida > Asparagales > Amaryllidaceae > Agapanthus > Agapanthus africanus. Next base: position 680,081,956 of record CM057340.1, on the reverse strand, counting down.
TAGTTGACGTCTTGGCGTAACGAGTAAATTATTAATGATAAAGATATCAATAAATGATACAGTACTAAAAATAGCTTAGAAAATTAATTTTTAGTGGTGATGTGATAGTAGAACAATTGCTGATATAGTAAATAGTTGAGGGTATAAATTGTATAATTTTTTTAGTGGTGATATGGTAGTAGATTAATTGCTGATATTAAGAAAGTGATAATATTTTTCATAATTGGTACGCATTCTTCTAAAACGTCAAATAAAAAGGAACGGAGGGTACTTAGTAGGCTAAGTACCCGACCTCCTATTCGAGACCGGTACTTCAAGGCCTTCCTTGAAGGACCCATGAAGTACTTGGCCTTCAATATGACGTCAAGTAGCATTCCTACCGGCCTACAGGAAAAATATAAGGGGAATTAATCGGCACGTAGATGTTTTGGTTAGAAAAAGGTTCAAATAGTTTGAAAAACCTAATTGACATTCAAAATATGCAGATGAAAAGCCATAACCAAACCTATATCTCGAAGTGCTATGCGCAAACTCAGTATTCACTCGGCAATAGCACATATTTTTTTCTCTTTAAGCCGACATTAACTTCTAGTTAATTTTCTCTTCTTTTTTTTGGCTTCCAGACTTTTCTTCACAGCCTATAGGACCTGATACATGCATGCATGCATACATAAAAAAACATGCATTCACACATCCACAAAAATATATATAGTTCTACTTACATAATTCTGTGTAATCTAGTTATGCAATCGTAACTATATATTTTCTTCACAAAAATATATATTTCTACAAAAATATACAGCGACCTTACAATACGGTGTGCAATCATTAAAAATATGTGAAAACCAAGTAAACATTAGGCAAACCTGTAACCGAATGAAAGAAAACAACACCACACTCATATAATCTCAGTTAATCATCCACCCTTCACTTGTCCAACTTCATATTCTCCAAAAGGCACGTTCCTTCAAACCTAGAAGCATAGTAAGCCTTCATGTACTCAGCATAACTAGCCGTCTTGTACTTCACCTTCCCGTCTTTTACGACCTCCGGAAGAGGGGCAACAGTGATGTCGCTTCGCGGGTTGTGGAATGCGGCGATTGACAGGCGTTCTTTTTTGGGGTTTACCATCACCCGGTGTTCTATGCTTTTAAACCTCCCATTGCTCAAAATCTATATGAAAGGACACAAATCCAAGATTGTTACAGTAATACATTTATGGTTGGAATTTCAAAACATGACAGGGTTTGCAATTATAGATACTAGTATTAATGCTCGTGCAATACATGTCTATAATTAAAAAAAATAGTTTTCCTTTAACGCATAATGTCATAACCTTTAATGCACTTTTTGGGTCATAACCTTTAATGCACTTTTTGGAAAATGACGGGTGCTTAATAAACAATTTATGTTTAGTGGCGTTCTCAACAAAATGGAAAACACAAAGGTGTGATAACTTATGGATTTTGATGATCCATTTATTTAGTTTTGATGATAGTTAAAATATGAATAGCCCGTTTAGTGTCATTTACTTATCTTGCTTTACCTTATCGACTCTAAACTCGTATACACTTGTTGTTTAGCTTGCATATCCTAAATCTTATGTTTACTGAGTAATATATTAATATCTCATGATATACTTGTGTTATATTCTTGATATGGATATATTACTCGTATTCATTATTTTGGTAATTCACAATATGAATTTGTATATACATGTGATCTATATCTTGTTTCTCTTATACCATATATATATATTTAGTATATCAATATATCATTCGTTATATCTTGATATTGATATACGATTCATGATTGTGATATCAAAAATAATGAATATTCATATACTTGTGTTTATTAACTTGCTTATATTTCATAACACTGTATATTATGAGCTTGGTCTTTGAGATTGCATTTCAGGTTATCGAATATCTCGAAATGAAGCACTATAAAGGAGGATGGAGGTTATTGAGCTTAAACAGATAAATCTAATGGAGATTGGAAGATATGGACGAGAGCTTCCCAAATTACATATTTAAGCTTCATGATGCTAAGTAGCCAAGCTTCAAAGGATTCAAGAGTTCAAGTTACGAATAGCCAAGAAGCTAGAAACCAAGTCCAAATTTTAAGCGTCAAAGATCGAAGTCAAAGCGAAGTTTATTTGAAGATCAAATATCGACTTCAAGACGCAAGTGAGTAGAATGGCGTGTTTGAATTTGAAGCGTAAGTGTCAAAACTAATTGAAAATCAATCGACCAACGCAAAATTCAAGCGAAGTGCCAAGGTTTCAAGAGCTCATATCAAAAATTCAAGATTTCGAAGAAATGCGATATTGACATAGGATTCTATGTAAGTACTCAATTGAATATGGTTGTTATCAATTAGAGCTCTTGAACACTCACACACGCTTGCACAAACATTTTACATTGTATGAATATCAGGGTTTTCAATTTAAAATTTATTTTCATCATAAAACACAAGTTTTTGAGTTTTTATACTTCAGACGTCTGTCCCCATGTGCTTCAGACGTCTGTTGACTTTCTGTATTTTTATAAAACCCCAAATATCAGTTTTCATGCTATTTGTGCTTCAGACGTCTGTCCCTTACTTATTCAGACGTTTGTCTATTTTCTGTATTTTCATATGGCACATTTTTTATGAGAGATATACGTCTACAATTCATATGCACAGACGTCTGATGAAGGATTTGAAAATGTTTTGTTGTTCTTCAGACGTCTGATCAATTACACTTAAACGTCTGTCTTCGATCTGTGTTTTAAATTGCATTCTTTAAAATAATCGATAGACGTCTGCAGTTATACGGGGCAGACGTCCGAAGAAGAAAGCTTTTAAAAATATAGCTGTTGGGATTTATTTTGTTTAAACTTCATACGTCTGTCCGATTGTTCTTCAGACGTCCATTCTTACTGAAAAAATGCTGATTTGACTTATAACGGTTAGTTTTTTGTATCGGGTTATAAAAAAGTTTTGGGTTAGTTTTTTAAGCTTTTATCACTCAATATTTCAGTTTACTAAATTCCCAAGTGATCAAGAGAGAAAAATTCCACGTACTGTGAGAGTTCAAAAAGATTTTTATTTGCTTATCCATTTACTCTCACATACAATCAAGAGCTTCAATTGAGTATCCATACTTGAAAAAGTATTAGAGAGCGGGCTTAAACGAAACTCTATCAAGAATATTGTGCTTCAAGTATAATCTCTTCTTTCTTTGTGTTTGAGATCTTCAGTGTAAAATTGTCATTGTAAGAGATGAGAGCATCTTTGTAGAGAGAAGAGAGACGAGCTTATAAGGGAAGTGTTGTTCATAGTGGCGAACAACGTGTGGCCTTTTGAGGAGACGTGTTTGGTTTAGCCTCCACTGAAAGCGGGGTTGTGTGTTGCTTGCGGGCAACATGTTTGTCTCCAAGAGGAAAACATGTTTAGTGGAACGCGCTCGTGCGTCGAAAGTAAGTGGGCTATGGAATCTCTCGAACCACTATAAAAGACTTGTGTTTGTGTATGCAATTTCTTACTTCTTATTTGCTCATTAACTTAGAAATTACATGTTATCTCTATATGCTCATTACTCTTTGCTTGATCTCTATTTGTCACTTGTTTGTTATATGCTATAGTGTCACGGTTGCTACTTGTGTTTAGCTTGTACCTATATTTGCCTATCATTTGACTAAGTTTGCAATTGTGATTTATTTAGCATGTGTTGATAGTTTAGAATTTTTAAATTGGGTATTTCGGTAGCTTATTTCTATTCACCCCCCTTTAGGAATAATTTCAGTTAGTATCAGAGCTTGGTACTCATTTCTTGTAGGCTTTACATTCTAAAGTGATCCATGTCAATATCTTTACTTTCGTGTTCTTATCATGATGAACCATCTATTCATGGCCCTTCATATTTTGATGGTTCAAATTTTATTTTTTGGAAAATTATGATGTAATGATTTTTGGAGTCTCTTGGTAAGAGTATGTGGTTAATTGTTGATCGTGAATACTCTATTCCATTTATTGCTAAGTATATATGGAGTGCTCATGAAAAAGATTTATTTGTTTTGAACATTAAAACGAATAAAAATTTTCATGTTGCTTTAAATGTTGATATTCTTAACAATATCTCTTCTTACAAGACGGCACAAGACTTATGACGCTCCTTGAAAAATATCTATGGAGAGCAAGTCGTTTGCAATAAATAAAAGAACGACTCAAATAGCGACTTTGGATGCGTCTCAACAAAAGACAAATCAAATAAGATCATCCAATTTTGTGGAGTCGGAAAAGGGGTGTTTTAATCATTGCGTTGTAAGTAATCCTTCTTATGATTTTCGCAAACTTACGCATGATCAATTATTAGATGCATTCAACACTGTAACGATTCTGAAATCTCTGTACAAAATTTACTGGTTTAATGTATAGAAAAGGTATTTCAGCATGATTAGGAATTATAAGTTATTTTTGTTCAATAAAAATAAGAAACAACTTGTAACTCACTGATAAAGTCTCTACATTGCTGTGTCATAGCCTGTGTGTTTGATTCTCATCAATCCCATTTATTTTTATTATTTTTTCTTTTTAACTTTTCGGAAGCTCAAAAATTGCACGTGCAATTCACAGAGAATCGAAAAGTTTCAGAAAAATCAAATAGGAGCAATGAGAAGTAAATATAGAGTTAAGCACGTGGCACGAATCTCGAGACGATTAGAGAAATCTCGACTGCCTGTTTCCTCCATCTGACCGCCGCCGACGGTTCCCCTTACCCCAATCGACTCTGTGCTTTGCACACCCACTTCTTCTACTCCCTTACACTGTTTGATTTTCCTGCAATCAAACAGAGACTCTTCAAATCCCTAATTAACACCATTTTAATTCTAATTATTCAAAAAATTTAATTCTCATACCCTAAATTCTTCACTATAAATACCACCACATGTCCTAACTCTCTCCCATTCTGAAATTTCTATCAAAATTCTCTCAAAGCTCTATAAGTACCAAGTGGAGTTCAGCAATCAAGTGGAATAGCAAACCAATCTCAACGACCAGAGTTTTCTCGATGCTACCGCGACGCCAAGGATACCCCCCTCTTCCTTGCCCCTTTTTTTAACACTACAAAACCAGTAAGTCTCTTTTCTTTCTTTCTTTTTTATCTTAAAAACCAATCTATAAAACAATATCGGCAAGCGAAGTTATCTCGTTTAAATTTATTCTAAACAACTTTTGTCACCTTCACCAAGGTTAATTGTTATTTTTTTTAACTTTTAAATATCGTCTTAACATGTTGTTCACATCTTTACCTTTTTCATGAAATTAGAAATTCAAGTGAAATACGCCTATAACGAACTTTTTCAGAAAAATACCATGAACTTTAATATGACCCTTATTTTGATAACTAGCGTATATATCTCTAGAAGCTTCACGGGGTAACGACCTACCCCACACGTACACTTTTGATTCATAGCACGATTTTTTGATTAGAAATTTTCAATTAAATGAAACAGTTTGCAATAAAATACCATCTTATTAGAAAACAAGCTTTTAATCGATATTTTTGAATTCTTGGCAATTGCACCTCTACAACCCTCATTACGGGACCTGCTAATGGATGGTGTAGATTGTCGCACATTTTTGGAATAGTAGAGTGAGATGCAGAACTCCTCACGGAGTATTCGGTTTCGAAAGGAAATAAAAATAAGGTTTTTAAGAATACGACTTTTTTAAACAAAACAAAACTTTGAAAAATTATTTAAAACTATGAATCCGTATTTTCAATAAAAATAAATTATGAAACTATATTTTTAAAATGAAATATTAAAATTTTAATAAAATACCACCAAGTTTCCAAAAGTAGCAGTTTTCATAAAAATACCATAAACTTTTAAAATCTAGGTTTTATCACTAAAATACCATTGAAATTAAAATACACGTTCATGAAAAAATCTTTAAATATTATAAATCACCATCGAGATTTATTTTTAAACAATATTAAAATATTTTTCATAAAACCCCCTCGAGAAATGTAAATAATATAAATACAATATAAACAACAATAATAAATACTTAAAGACTATAGATTAATATAGATTTAAGGGGTATCACTTCTCTTGAGCCCTAGAAAGCCGGAGAAAGTGAGTACTTGCCTATTCAGGTTAGACAACTTAACGGAGTTATCAATGGAAACTGCCTTGGAAAAATACACAAATCCTGCCATGCATGTGTAGCAGTTGCTCGATTTCTCCCGAACTTAAGATCTTCAAAAGTTAAATCCATTCACATGAAATGTCTATAATTTGAACACAAACTCGAATCTAAACTGGACTTCAAACTCAACTCGAATCCAAACGCGAACCTAAATTTGAACGTGAACTCGAATCTAAACTTGAATGTGAACTCGAACCCAACCTACTCGACTAACTTGACTCGACCCAAGATTGCAATTGACATGACTCGCACTTTACTCGACTCACTCGACTTCATTATTCATCTTTTGTAATCTATAGTTTCGATCAAAATATGTTATAATCAACTAAGGTTACTGTTCACCGCCGAAAACGGAGACGAAACCGAAATAGATCGTCTTGCCTGAATTTGGGGGCAGATACTATTTGGATTTATCCGTCTACCTCTCCGAAAATTCCAAGTTGATTTATGGCACCGTGTATCGGAGGATTGGACGGATGTGGCCGTTGTAGCAGATTTCGTCAGATCCCCCCTCATTTCTGAGGGGTTTTTGATTGTGGGGACGCTCTTCCCTGCAGGCGCAAGCCCCTACAATTAATTACGTTACCGTGTAGCGATAACCACTTTTTCCTGCTCCGGAAGTTCCCTTTGTGTCGTGTGTGTTTGTTTTATTTTTTGGTTGCCCATAGATTGTATATGGAGACTAATTTATGTCGTCGCCCGTAAGGCGTGATTAGTCTAAATCCGTATATTTTAGATTTGGGTTTTTATTTAAGGATCGTTAATCTAGTTTGAGATTAAGATCAACTTAAATGTTTGTGAGCAGTTGGAGCTCGATTGGTTTTTTGTTAAGGATACGTTAGTTCAATTTAAGACTAAGATCCACTTAACAGGGTTTTAGGATCATTCAGATCCAACAAAAGAGCATTTAGGCTCTATTCTTTTAGTTTAAGAACGTTTCGGTCAATTGTTAGTTTAAGAACATTGCGGCCCGTTGTAGTTTAAGGACGTTGCGGTCCGTTGTAGTTTAAGAACGTTGTTGTCCGTATTGGGATGTGCCTATCGGTTTGGGAGTGCTCCAAAGAGTTGTTGGTTGTCGGGACCCGCCATCTCTCTGAAGACGTTGAAGAATTACAATGACATGTATCAGAGGTATGGAGAGATGTACCCTTGAACCAATTTCCAGATTGAGGGGAGATGTGGGATGAATATCCGTCGGAAGATCATTAGTCGTGTTTAGGACTAGGATCGGTTTAGGAAGACATGAGCACGGGGGGATCGATTGATTGGAGATCAAAGAGGTTTTGGCTTCAGGAAACTTGGCTAATTTGGGTTAGGTCTGGGTTTCCATAGTCACCCCCCTCAGTGTTAAGCACTGGTATATGCAACACTCACATGTATCGCACGTGTGGCGCTAGATCGGTGTTAAACACTGAATTTTAAAAGCGCTCACGTGTGAACACGTGAGGCGCTCCAAAGTGGAAGCTGTTTTCTGGGTTTTATTCCCTTTTTCATATAAGTGCTAAACACTTGGTTCCTATGGTGCTCACGTACGAACATGTGAGGCGCCCTCAAAATGTGAGCGTTGTTTTTAGGTCTATTCCCTTTTTCATATAAGTGCTAAACACTTGATTGGGGGTCACGTGGAAAATACGTGACTGCCCTAGGAGACACTTCTTGTTCTTCTTTTAGGCGCTCGCGTGGGAAACACATTACTATCTTAGAAGGTACTTGTTCTTTTTAAATGCTCGCTTGTGAAACACGTGACTCGGTCTCAGCCATTCTTTTTTGTTCATCGGAGCTGCTCACGTAGGGAAACACGTGAGGTTTCGTTATAGTGCTGAACACTAATGAATTACCAGTCTTTCCTTCATGTGCATGAAGATTTTGATCACATATTAACGATGCTGGGATATGAGTTTAGAAAATTTCAAGTCTCTTGTTTTATAAGAATTAAATTCTTTTTACAGGGTTAAACCCCAGTTTTATCAGAGGAATTAAATTCCTATATACTTTTGTAAGAATTAAATTATTTGAACTTAGTTCTTTCCCCTAACTTTTGAATTTGCATAACAAAATCTTTCTGATAAGAATTAAATTCTCAACTTGTGGGAAGATCTGTGATTGATCTGTATTTTATGTGTAGTAATTAACCGCAATCAATAACGGTGTCGCGTGTAGCTAGACCGAGATGAGTACGGGTCGTCCTCTGGGAAACGTTGAATATTTTATTCTTACTTTAGGCGTGTTGAAAAAGAAAGGAGGAACAATAAAGAATGGTTGTAGGTTCTAGATTTATGTTAAACACAGATGCAAAATATAGATCTAGATTAATTATGGATGTAAGTTTAATATAAAAAGGGGCTTGTAGCGTTCGTTATGATTTAGTAGTTATGGATGATTAATTAAAGATTACTCTTTTTATCCTTTAATAGATTTAAAAGTAGAACGACAGTGATGCATGTAGATTAGGGTTTCTGGAGGGAAAAGGGTTCCCACTCTTAACCCCTATCTCGACATGGAACTCCGTTCATGTCTAGCCTTTACCAAAACAATCATTAATCTAATCTCTAATCGCGGTCGAGACTAACAATAAATTGGTAGCGCACCCGATTAGGATGTTAATGATTTTTTTGGTAAAGTTTATAAACTTTATAGGACGTAAAAAGAGTTTAAGGATCTTCATCATCTATTAATCTATCCTAATCCTACGAACCCTAACAAGCGGAGAATTACTCGCGCATGTTGGGAGAAGAAGAGATGGAGAGGGAAATCATATTAAAACTACAAAGAAATAGAATAAGAAAAAGAACTACCTTTATTAATCAACAAAATTCATTTACACTTTGTTCCCTTAGAAAATGATTACAAAATGCTAGTTTGCTTCTCGATCTCTTCTAAGGAGGTAGCGAACAGTTGATGATCAGCCTGGATGCGTGAGCCTGTCTTGGACTTCGTGATCTCTTTAGCTTGATCATTTTTCCAAGAGGCTCTCGGTCCTTATTTATAGTCCCAGAGCCAGAACCCTAGTTTCCTAATATGGTAACTAGTTGTTACGATTCTAACCAAAAAATCCAGAATCCCAACTCCCTTAAAGTGCGGCGGAACTGCGGCCGTTGGTTGGGTTTGACCGCGGATCCGCGGTCTTATGGTGGGATCTTGGCCTTAAATTTCCGGGGCTTCATCTATGTAGCTCTTGGTGATCTTTTGAATATCTAGACTTTGAAAATCTTCTCTATGTTTCTGCCAGAATTGGTTTCTTTAATTTACTTGAATATCTTCGGCAGATTTGTTCTAACAACTTTGATTTCCTTGATTTGAGTCCTGAAAATTCTGCACAACAACTCAACAAATAATATTAATAGAGTTTGTTTTATTGAGATATTAACTTAACCATTAAGAATTGGTTAAAGGTATTTAATAAGGTAAGCATATTTAAATGGGCCGAATGTTACATGGATATTATATGCTTACTTTTTCATACCAAATGTTAATTATAATATATAAACACATGAAAATAGTATTTTTACAGATAAACCCTCTATGTATCATATATTATAATAAACACCTTTTATTATATAGAAATAGTAGGAAAAATGTCATATTAAATGTGCAGTTTTATCAATTGAACAAATACCCCCACCGCGGATCCGCCCCCTTTTGGTGAGATCATAGCCTCTAATTTTTGTAGCTTCATATCTGTAACACTTGGTAATCTTTTGAGTATTTAGACTTTGAAAATCTTTTCTACATTTCTACCAGAATTAGTTTCTTCAATTTACTTGAATATCTTTGGCAGATTTGATCTCGATAATTCGGATTTCCTTGATTCCAGTCCTGAAATAATTTCTGCACAATTATCTAAATAAATAATGTTAGTAAAATTTGTTTTTATTGAAATATTATCTTTAACCATTTGTCATAATATTTTAGTTTTAAGAGAATTGGTCAAAGGTATTTAATAAGTTAAGCATATTAAATGGGACAGATGTTACATAGATATTATATGCTTACTTTTTCCTTCATAATGTTAATTATAATATAAAAACACATGAAAATAGTATTTTTATAGATAAACTCTCATATGTGTCATATATTATAATAAACACCTTTTTATATAGAAACAGTAGGAAAAATGTCATATTAAAACAGTAGGAATAACTAGTTTGCTCGGGACGATCAAAGTTAAGTTTGGGGCTCGGAAGAAGAAGGAAACTAGAAAAAATAGGGTAAGAAGTAGAAGTGGAAGTGGAAGTGGAAGTAGAAGCCCGGGGTTCAATTTGTTCCTCAATATCAGTTTCAATCTATTCACCCACATGGTTATCCAGCACTCTTCCAGATCTCAACGTGGTAAGTGCATTCACATTATACCGTGAGCACCCAGGATCAGGCAGGGGTTGAGCTGGAAGATTCCCTTTCTCTCTAGCACTCATTGCTGCAGTCAGTTGTGCAATTTGTGCTTTTATCAATTTGATACTCTCACCGTGGGAGACAGTGTTTTGCACTAACGTATGGATAGAAGACGTTAAAATGTCATTCGTTCGCATAGACTGTGCAATGAACATATCGATTGCAGAGGGTTTATCGGTACCGGCAGAAGAAGGATCAAAGTTGTTGGCCGGATTTTGTAAAGGTTGCGGTTGAAAGGGGTGCTGACTCAGTTGTGGTGGTTGCTGTTGCTGTGGAGGGACTCTTTGAAAGTCATTTGGGTTTGGAACCGTATTTTGAGTTTGGTGTTGGTTCCAAGCAACATTAGGGTGATTCCTCCAACCTTGATTATAAGTGGAAGAAGAAGGATCGTTTCCAGGTCTTTGCTGCTGAAAAGCAGCATTAGTGTACTCTTGACCTTGAAACGGTACATTCAAAGGACATTCTTCCGTCAAATGTGATGGGTTGGAACAGCAACCACACACGGTTTTGGGAAGTGTGTATTGGGTTAGGGAGGCTGAAGAAATTCTGTTTTCTATAGCGTCGAGTTTCCTTTGTATTGCGGCCATTTCGGCTTTCATTGTGACGGAAATATCGAGCTGATTAATACCTTCCCTAGACAATGGTTGACTAACACTTTCCCATTGTAAAGTGTTTTGAGCAAGATCTTCTAGGTATTTCTAAGCTTCACCATCATCTTTAGACAGGAATTGACATTGACACATGCTTTCAAACATCTGTTTTGTCGTTAGATCAATACCCTCATAGATAATTCGGCACAGATCCCATCTAGGGATTCCGTGATGAGGACATTGTAAAAGAAGATTCTTGAACCGTTCAAAACATTTCCAAAATGGTTCATTGGGAAGTTGGGTAAATTGGAAGATTTCGCTCCGAACACGGGCGGTCTTATGATTGGGATAAAATTTCTTCAGGAATGCTATAACGAATTCGTCCCATGTTGAAATAGAATGTGCGGGTGTGTTATAAAGCCACTTCTCGGCTAAATCGCACAAAGTGAACGGGAGAATACGTAAACGCAGAGTATCCACAGAAAGCTGTGAAGTACCCATCAAAGCACATACGTTTTCGAATTTGGTGATAAAAACGTATGCGTCTTCAGACTCAAGCCCGTGAAATTTGGGTAAAAGTTTGATGAAATGAGCATTAATTTTGAAATTATCCCCATTGGCCGGTGGAATGGAAAGACAAGTGTGAAGGGGACCACGTGTAGGGTAGCATCTCTCCTGGAGAGAAATGCGTGGAGGATTCTGCGCACCTGCGGGCGGTGGCAGAGTGGTGTTAAAGTTTGATGGATATTCGTCCATCGCGGTCGTGGTGGGTGGGGAGGGAAGAAGATGAAGAAGCACCGACTTCAGAGTCGATATCAGGAACGCGGACAAGACGGGCACTAGAATCCCGTGTCCAGCCGTGCATGCACTAAGCGGGTTTAACGCAAGTGGCAGCGTATGTGATTTAAAAATTTGGTTTGTTTTGAAAAGTGTGTCGGACTTAGACAAATCACATAAAAATGCAAAAACAACCCTAGAACTAAGGTTACCTAGGTCCAGTCTCTAGACCGCTCCTAGACTTCCAAAGGACAAGCCATAGGATCAATCCTCTACCACCTCTTTACTATTCTCGTGGCCAGGTAAGTGCCAGGTAAGTGGGAGGTATCCGTTATACGAATCACCGAAAATAGCGGGCCTAATTAAGTAACTACTTGCCTAGGCACCACAAAAATAATGCGGATAAGCGATAGATTACCCACGACCTTCCTCTGTCCTTAATGAGCGCGACAGTTCTTAGAGCCTTGTCTAGATATTTTTTAATTAATGTAGGATTCATGCAGATGCTCGTTTTGTGATTTGTGGGGCTTAGGAAAGGTGATAAAATCCCCACCTAATCTGAATTTGGTATTTGCTCCTTAAAGTCCGTATTAAAATATGCAAAAAAAACCAATCAAAAAACTTTGCAAAAATATTTTTGAGCGGTGATATTTTGCAAAGAATCCTGCAGAAAAGATATTTTATTGGATTTCAGAGGAGAGATAAAGAGTTGAGAATCTTACCAGAGAAGTTTGGAACCCTAGATCTCCAATTCCGCCGCGCTTCCGCCTCGAATGTGGCTTATTTGCCGCAGATCCGCCGCAAGGAAGAAAGATCCGTTTATGAAATTTTTCTCTGTGGCCTTCTGTACTCCTCTGGATCTCGATGAATGTCTCTGTCTTTCTGTTTCCTCAAGTCTGTGACTCCAGGTCTCCTTGCAAAATTCACACAATTCGTTAAATATACAATTTGCAGTTTTTTTTAATTATGATATAGATCGCATAAGAATTCAACACAAAATAGTAAGAATAAAAAAATTACGCACGTATCCCCGACAACGGGGAGATCTTTGATTGATCTGTATTTTATGTGTAGTAATTAACCGCAATCAATAACGGTGTCGCGTGTAGCTAGACCGAGATGAGTACGGGTCGTCCTCTAAGAAACGTTGAATATTTTATTCTTACTTTAGGCGTGTTGAAAAAGAAAGGAAGAAGAATAAAGAATGGTTGTAGTTTCTAGATCTATGTTAAACACGGATGCAAAATATAGATCTAGATTAATTATGGATGTAAGTTTAATATAAAAATGGGGCTTGTAGGGTTCGTTAGGATTTAGTAGTTATGGATGATTAATTAAAGATTACTCTTTTTATTCTTTAATAGATTTAAAACTAGAACGACAGTGATGCATGTAGATTAGGGTTTCTGGAGGGAAAAGGGTTCCGACTCTTAACCCATATCTCGACATGGAACTCCGTTCATGTCTAGCCTTTACCAAAATAATCATTAATCTAATCTCTAATCGCGGTCGAACTAACAATAAATTGGTAGCGCGCCCGATTAGAATGTTAATGATTTTTTTGGTAAAGTTTATAAACTTTATAGGACGTAAACAGAGTTTAAGGATCTTCATCATCCATTAATCTACCCTAATCCTACGGACCCTAACAAGCGGAGAATTACTCGCACATGTTGGGAGAAGAAGAGATGGAGAGGGAAATCATATTAAAACTACAAAGAAATAGAATAAGAAAAAGAACTACCTTTATTAATCAACAAAATTCATTTACACTTTGTCTCCTTAGAAAATGATTACAAAATACTAGTTTGCTTCTCGATCTCTTCTAAGGAGGTAGACGAACAGTTGATGATCAGCCTGGATGCGTGAGCCTGTCTTGGACTTCGTGATTTTTTCAGCTTGATCATTTTTCCAAGAGGCTCTCGGTCCTTATTTATAGTCCCAGAGCCAGAACCCTAGTTTCCTAATATGATAACTAGTTGTTACGATTTTAACCAAAAAATCCAAAATCCCAACTCCCTTAAAGTGCGGCGGAACCGCGGCCGTTGGATGGGTTTGACCGCGGATCCGCGGTCTTATGGTGGGATCTTGGCCTTAAATTTCTGGGGCTTCATCTATGTAGCTCTCGGTGATCTTTTGAATATTTAGACTTTGAAAATCTTCTCTATATTTCTGCCAGAATTGGTTTCTTCAATTTACTTGAATATTTTCGGCAGATTTATTCTAACAACTTTGATTTCCTTGATTTCAGCCCTGAAAATTCTGCACAACAACTCAACAAATAATATTAATAGAGTTTGTTTTATTGAGATATTAACTTAACCATTAAGAATTGGTCAAAAGTATTTAATAAGGTAAGCCTATTTAAATGGGCCAAATGTTACATGGATATTATATGCTTACTTTTTCCTACCAAATGTTAATTATAATATATAAACACATGAAAATAGTATTTTTACAGATAAACCCTCATATATATCATATATTATAATAAACACATTTTATTATATAGAAATAGTAGGAAAAATTTCATATTAAATGTGCAGTTTTATCAACTGAACAATCTGCTTCTACAGATCTTAACCAGAGGAAGAACTAAGTTCTTTATTTTGGAAGGGTTAAACCCTTTGTTTGAGAATTAAATTCTCTTTTGTTTTTGTGGGAGCTTTTTGGAAAGCTTATGGGGTGGTCTCCTCCTTTTAGAGAATTAAATTCTCCCTGTATTTTTCTTCTTCTCTCTCTGTGCGTCTCTTTCCTCCTCTCCTTACTCTTATTTATATGAAAAGAAAAAGAATCAATTTGTTAAGAAAATCCCTCATTGAGAGATCATGATTGATTCCATGATCTTTTAGATCAATCGGTGAATTTTATTCACCGTTGGATTTTTAATCCAAAGGCCCTCTGTGTAACAGAGAAGATTTCTTGTTTATTTAACAAGATTATTAATATCTTGTTAGTTTTAACAAGATTAGAATTTTATGCTATCATATATTTTTAGTTTAACAAGATCAGAAATATATTTTCTTAATATAGAATTTAATTCTATCATATGGATATCTTGTTAGTTTAACATAGAATTTTATTCTTATCATATGAATATTTTTTTAGTTTAACAAGATTAGGAAAATATTTTCCTATGATAGAATTTTATTCTACTAGATGATCACCGTTGGATCATCATGAGGCATAAGGGT
This sequence comes from Agapanthus africanus, assembly GCA_030015575.1. Classification (NCBI taxonomy): domain Eukaryota; kingdom Viridiplantae; phylum Streptophyta; class Magnoliopsida; order Asparagales; family Amaryllidaceae; genus Agapanthus; species Agapanthus africanus. Next base: position 680,066,805 of record CM057340.1, on the reverse strand, counting down.
CTCAAGAGGGTTTTTTCTCCCTACAAGCCGAGAGGATCTCATAGGCGCATATTCTCCCTAGAAATCGTGAGGATTTCTAAGTGTTCATCGCCTCCGTGAGTCGTAAGGATCTCACTCGGGTATTTTTCCTTACGAATCGTGAGGATCCGTAAGTAGCTTCTTCATTTCATTGGCGAATGTGGCCCGTGGATAGTGTGCAAGAGTCAGTTTGGACTTTTTTGTAGGGCAACGATGGCTTAGGAAACAGGTTTGGATCTGCCGCCTAAGACTTTTCAAATTTATGAGCCGTGAGGGTCTCATAAAGACTTTTCTCCCTACGAGTCGAGAGGATCCCGCATGTGTATTTTCTCCTTAGAAGTCATGAGGATCTTCTAAGTGCGTTTTCTCTCGAGAGTCGTAAGGATCTCACAAGATAATTTCCCCCCCTACAAGTCAAGAGGACTCGTAAGTGGTTTTTTTTTCCTTGTCGATATTCGACTTTGGAGAATATGGCCCGTGGATAGTATACAAGAGTAAGTTTAGACCTGCTTGTAGGGCCACAATACTTAGGAAACAGATTGATATTCCCACTGCCTAAGGCTTTTCACCTTCATGAGCCGTGAGGGTTTCATGAAAATGCCTTTTCCCTACGAGTCAAGATGAGTCGAGAAGTTCTGGCAGGAACATTGTTTTCCCTACGAGTCGAAACGAGTCGAGAAGTTCTCGCAAGAATATCCTAACGTTATAACCCATGCTCTTTACGACAGAAGTCCGTTAGGTTTTGTGGTACTGGGGTTTTTGTCCGTGGTACCGTCGCGTTGGCTGATGCATTCCCTGATATGCAGTCTTGCTGTTCGAGTAGCCACGCGACTGTCGTGTCTCTGATCCCTTCGGGGGCTGGACAAGACATCTTCAAGTAATCTCCTAGGTTATATTACGGTCAGAAGAGCAAGCGTTAGCGATTTTCCATGCCGCTTTTTACTTGAGGTTAGGCTCAGTTTGGAAGCCCCGATGAGTCATAACCACTCCGCGCTGGTGTGGAATGATCTTTGATAGTCTTTCAGGTTTTATTTGAGTTGCCGTCAAGACCCTGAAGCTAGGGATTTTCCTTTGCTTCATTTGTTGATATTGTGTCTGCTGTAACGAGACGAATGTCGAGCTTGTCTCTAGGTTGCCTGTGAACCGTCGAGGCTTGGAACCATAGTCACAAATTCGTCGTTCGGGAATAATTCGGCGAGGTCGAAAATTCGGATTCGGAGAACTATTCGGAAAAAATCGGCAGGTATTCGGGAAAGATTCGGTAAGTGTTCGGGAAATGTTCGGGAAGGATTTCGAGCAATAAATTAATATATGAGACGCTAGGTTTTGATTTTGTGAATTATTTGCTGTTTTTTGAATTATTCGTTGTTTTTTCACATAATTCGGGAATAATTCGCGAATAATTCGCGAATTATTCGGCCAGTTCGGCAATGGCGATTAATTCGGAGATTAATTCGTTTGATCAAAAATTCGCGAATTATTCACGAATTCGGCGAATAATTCGCGAATTATGTGACTATGCTTGGAACTAGGGTCTTTGCCATGGCTCTGAGGTAGTCTCTAGGTTGTTGGTGAACCGTCGAGGCTTGGAACTAGGGACTTTGCCATGGCTCCGAGGTTTTGACCCTGGGGTCGGTTGTTGACGTTGTATCTGCATCCTGCTAGAGTTGTGAAGAAACGCCGGGGTGACATCGCGTCTGCTGTATCGAGACGAACGTCGGTCTCTAGGTTGTTTGTGAACCGTCGGACCTGGAACCAGGGACTTTGCCATGGCTCCGAGGTAGTCTCTAGGTTGTTGGTAAACCGTCGAGGCTTGGAACTAGGGACTTTGCCATGGCTCCGTTGTTTTGACCCTGGGGTATGTTGTTGACGTTACGTCTGTATCCTGCTGGAGTGAGAAGGAATGCCGTGTTGATCTTCTAGGCTGCAGATGTTGCCGTCGAGATCTGACTCTCCCTTTGACAAAGCCCGGGAGGGAAATGTGGTTCCCTTTTCGTTTATGCCCATGGATTGTATACATGGGTTGATGTGGACTCACCTGCAGGGTAAAAGTTTCATCATTTTTTTTATTTCTTTCCGCGATGCTCTATCATTTCAGTTTTTTTATATCGCGAAAGTCACGATTGCCCAATCATTTCGGCTTTTTATCGCGGTGCCCAATCGTTTCGGCTATTTTTCTTTTAACTCGCTGCTTTTTATTGCGAGTTGCCCAAACATTTCGACTGTTTTTTATGCATATATTTTGCTCGCTGATTTTTATTGCGAGTTGCCCCATCATTTCGGCTATTTCATATGTATTTTTTTGCACCCTGATTTTTTTTGCAAGTATGGAACTTGAGATCTGATACCAATCTTGGTATCAGCACCGCTGCAACTGGAATATTGGCAGGAGCGAATCATCATTTGCCGTGAAAGTACTTAAAAATTGACACCTGTTCAGGCATCAGCATCGCTACCATTGGAATATTGGCAGGAGCGAATCATCATTTGCCTTTACTGATTTGAACAAAGGTGGCTTAGTAGACAGGGTTAGGATCCTGCCGACTAAGGCTTTTTGACTTCATGAGCCGTAAGGGTCTCATAAAGGTATTCTCTTTACGAGTCGTGAGAATCTCGTACGTGTATTTTCTCCTTAAGAGTCGCGAGAATTCCTAAGTGTGTGTTCTCTTATAAGTCGTAAGGATCTCATAAGAGTATTTTCTCCTTGTAAGTCGAGAGGACCTACAAGTGTTGTTCATCATATGAGGACATTTCTCGTCATTGGTGGAACTAGGTGAGGGAATATTTATTTGTGCCCGTAGATTGTATACAAGGGACGATATTGGACCGCCTGTAGGGCAACTTAGGGGATATGATGACTTAAGAATAGTTTCAGATCCCTGTAGCTTAAGGCTTTTGAATCTTATGAGCCGTGGGGGTCTCATAAGGGGAACTCTCCTTACGAGTCGTGAAGATCCCGTAAGTATAATTTCTTCTTAGGAATCATGAGGATTCTTAAGTATGTTGCTCCGTTTGTGAGTCGCAAGGAACTCACGACCCATAAATTTAGTGTGGAGTGAATATAAAATGAGGGGGAAGCATCTTAAAGACGCGTGCATGGAGCTGGGCGCTGGCACCTCACGTGCCTAGCGCGTGGGTGCTGGGCACCCGCGGAAGGGGGACTTGGTCCCTGCACCGGGAGATGTGCTCATGATTTGACTTATGGAGTTAAACTCCTAAAAAGAGATTAATTTATGGAGTTAAACTCCAACAGATCTTGAATGGAGTTAAACTCCTAGAAATCTTTGGAAATGATCAAAGGGAGCCCCTTTTTTCTCCCTTTTGGCCATGGATCATCCCAAGATGGGATTTTTGGAGATGGGTCTCCTTCTTCTTCCTCTCGGTTGGCCGTATCTTGGAGAAAGGGGGTGAGATTTAAAAATCTCCTCCTTTTGAGATCTGATGGAAGATCTGAATTCCCCTTCAAGGGCTTGATGGTGAAAAACTATTTACTTTTAGAAAAGGAAGAGTTAAACTCTTGATTTAATTCAAAGAAAATGGGAGAAGGTTTTAGAACCTTGAGAAAGGAGAAGGAGGCACAGAAACCCTAAATTTTTGGGGGAATGAATTTCTCTCCCTTATTTCATTATCATGTTGGCTTTTATAGGCTTACAAATTTACGTATAGCCCCTTGGGCTTTACAAAATGGCATTTTTCCCCATCCTATGCCTCATGTGCTCATTTCTTTTGCACATAAGCCATGGGCTTTACAAAAGCTTGGCTTTATGTCCATTTATTTTACATTCATGCATGAAAATTACATCAAACTTATTTATTATATAATTTTCTTCTTAGCATGGGGGAGGCCGGCCACTTCATGTTCGGGCTTGACTTGGACATAGGCCTAATTGGCCTGGGCCTGGGCCCAATTGGCTTGGGGTTGACTTTGACTTTGACTTGGTCAACCGGGGTGTAATTTTTGACCCCAACACTATTGTCCCAAGAGTTATCATGCTATGTCAAAAATGTGTGTTGTGATGAGGTATGTCATTACTTCGTGAATTTTCTAAAGGTAATGCAAGGGAATATGTTTAATTGTGTTGAAAGTAAAGTATATTGTATTTAACCGTAAAAATGCGATAAAAGTTGCACAATAAATTCTTTTGATATGAAACTTGTTTGAATGTGTTTGTTAATTATTGCTAAACAATCTATTAAAAATTTATAGGTTTGTTATTAAGAAAAAATTAGATTTTTAAAGAAAATATGATCGGAAGCCGGAATAACTCTGCTTCCGACGAGTTTTGAAAAGGAGAAGTTTTATAATAGCAAAAGAGAAGGGGAGAGAGGACTTACAGGTTGAAAAACAATAGAAGATACAGGGGAAGCTATCGGAATCGTCGGGAAGTCGTTTCGTCGCCGGAATCTTGCCGAAATGTCGCCGAAACCTTGCCCTTTGCTAACTCCACTTGTACAACTTGAGACCTGGAAAATTTTAGAGAGTATTTGTAATGGAATTCTGAATGAGGAGGGGTGAAAAGTAGTGTGGTATTTATAGGGAAAATTGGGGTTTAGGGTAATGAAGAATGGAATTAAAATGTGTATTAAAAATAAATTAAAGAGAGGAATTATCCCTCTCTGGATGTTTTCAGAGTAAACAAACAACATGGGTATAGTGGGATAGGCCAAGGGGTTCAGGGGTAAAAATTTCAGAGTATTACTTACGGGGGGGCCCAGCGGCGCCGGCCCCATAGACAATCTCGCTGGTCCAATACCGTCGGCCTTGGCTTGGATTTGCGCCACGTATCTCAGTGCACATGTTTGATTACTTTGTGATGTTTCATTTTATGTGTAGTGCACGTGCAAACTGTTGGGCTTCTAAAAGATTAAAAGAAAAATCAATTAAAAATATATTTGGGTAAGGGGATTCGAACACAGGGGCTACGTCACAGCAGTGCAAGACTTTACCAATGAGCTACAAGCGCTTTCTTGCTGTTCAAAAGCAAATTAAATTTATAACTTGTGCTCAGGCTTAGGTACTCCTTTCTTTATTTTTGAAAAAATTATGTACAGAAAGTTTAAGGTTGTTACACTAAATTTGTTCCGACAACATCTTTTAGGTTTTTTTTCCTTGCATTAATCAAAATTAATGCGGTCCCATCAATTAATCCCTATCACACCAGAAAAGAATGACATGTTGCAAGTATATGCCATCCGCATTCGTCACGGGGCCCCGTCATGCACCGTTAGGTTACTTAACTAATGACAAAGCGGGGGCTGGACTAGCACGGGCGCAAAACGTATACAACGTCTACTAGTATATATAAATATATATATAACATTCGTCCCAGACATATATAAGCAATATCACAGAAAAGCGATAAGCAACACAGAATAACAGATAATCTAGGAGCATCGGGTTTCATTTGAGCCGAAAATGAGACCCGATGTTTCCCGGTCGTGTGGATAGCCTATGCAATGTATAACCAAGACCCCTACGAGTGCGGCAAGTTACCCGCCAATCTCAGAAGTGAGGCAACCCCAATCAACAAAATGAATGGGCCACCCAGCACTTCACGGAATCCGGTAACTTGAGCACCCCTCCGTGGGTCATCCTAAACCCCTACGAGTGCGGCGAATGGCCCGCCAATTCTAAAGTAAGGCCCCCTCCGTCTCAACACCATGAGATGCGAGCCTGTTGCCCTCTAGAACCCGGCTACTCGAGCATTCCACCGTGGGGTAATCGTAGTACAGAAAAGAAAAATATATATACAAAGTTGACATCGACCTCAACCCGGTCGTGCCCCAATAAAAGAATATACAAACTGACGGAAACGGCAGTCTACAAGTCGGACGCTCGCCTCACAATAATGAATATACAAATGAATCAAAACTGGACAACTACCATTGCAGTAGAGGCTATCCAACACGACAATCCGAACAAGCCATCACAAATATCAACATCACAACAGTATAAGCAAGTATGTACAAACCCGTCTAAATGACATATAGAAAATAGACGGCGTTTGAAAAACACATACACCATATCACAGATATAAACGATGCAAAATTTCAAGTTTTGAAACTTTCCAAGTTGCCCCCAAAGTAAAGACAACACTAAGTGAAATTTGGGGAAATCAAACAAGACCAAAAACACCAATTTATAAAACCCAGACACTGGATGAAAACGGAGCCCAAAGGTGAATAGGAAAAAGGCAGAATCAGGAAATTTAGGATTTTGGCCGGCCTAATCTTAATGGAATGCTATCATTTTCATCGTGTGTCACAAACATGTCTAGACTAAGTCTCTGCACTTGTTTTAAAAAAATTTTAGAGACCAAAAAAAATTCAGAACAGAGAGTGGGTTTTGAAATCGGAATTTTTCGGTTTTGAAACTAATGTATCGTCTACTGCTAGTTTCTAATGTTTGGATGGCTGTGATACCATGTTGGGGTTCCTAGCGTCCTGGCCATCGACCGCGGCCGTTGCGGAACGAAAAATTTTGGTGTTTAAAAACTTGGCGCTAGAAACAATTACCTAGAATCGAAACCAAATATGAAACTAGCAAGCTACAAAGATGTTATCTACTGTGATAGAGTTGTTTTACCGAAAGATCCATGTCATTCGGTCTTCTGCCCTCTTCCTTAGCTCCTTGAGGTCTCCTTGATCGAGCTTGACCGCCGGTCTTCCTCCGTCGAAGATGATCCACTCGAAGGATGTGGTTCATGGCTCTAGCTCCATACTAAAAATCTAGTGGTGCAACTAGGAACTCTAGGTTGCTAATCTAGAGTGCCTAGGGATATAGTGAGTTGCACTAAGTGTATATCTATCTCTCTTCTATTCTTGATTATCAACACATGAGATGGTAGAGTAGAAGATGAAGAAGAAGGTGGATGAGCTCAAGAAAGGTAAGTGAGGAGAGATAACCAAAATGGTGAGAATGAGAAATCCCATGAGAGAGAAAAAGATGAAGCATGATTTTGTAAAACATATTTTTCAATAAACATTTAGCAACCATACCTGAATAGTTTGCACAAATGAATTAACAGTTCATTTGTCAATACTATTCAAGCATGGTTCTCACCATTCTCACCTCACCACCTTTACACCTTATTTTCCATTTAAAATAAATGGATAAATCTAAAATGATGTATCCATTTTCTAGAATGTTTTCCTTATAAATACGGAATACACTCAACTGTATATACATACCCGTATTCGTACCGAAATACGAATATCCAAAAAGCTAGAATAACACAAAGAACATAATACTAGAATATACATATCGAAATATATATACGAAAATAATTAAATCAATACCTAATTTAATAATCCGTCTTAATCCTAAGCCGGCTAGTATTATCAACCGTCCGATCGAAAGTCCGGGTAACTAGTACAATCATTCGATCAGATCCCTGCACGTATCAAAATACGGCTACTACATCATTTCGCCTTAACCACGGAAACCTTCTGTGTGGGACTCTAAAAACTCGTTAATATGCTGGTAGTGGGTTTAACCACAAGCAACCGGCACTAGCTGTAGGTAACGGCTACCCAGGTATTGAGCGAAAGGAAGGCCGAAGGGCAAACTCATCTGAATCCCTACCGAGCTTGTATGTGACTATCTCTATGCAATCTGATCTGTTCGTATAAAAGTATCACATATCGGGTCTAGGGGGTGGATAAAGTCAGACCCCTAATAACGCGATATTTCGTGTCGGTATGAAGCTCATCACCCACTGAGAAACTACTTATCCAAATCAGTAATTCTCGTCTACCTTGGCCAAGGATTTCTGGTGATGGCCACCCGTGCACAGCGCGACATCAACCCCAATACCGGGAGAGACGAATCTCCGACGATCCGCTCACTGCCTCCATGTGGCTCGGGACTGTACCCAACTAAAACCTATTTGCACGACTCCTTTGAGCCGTGGTAGGGTAGTAATCAAAGCACAATAGGAACCCACACGAGACAAATGACGATCTCAGGTCGACAGACTAACCTGTACTCATGTCATCTGAGAACTGCTATCTTACAATAGGTAAAATAACATTTAGCATGTTCCCAGCGAGTCCGTCCATTGTAACTCATAAGCCAATGAGCACCTGTATACTATCTTAGTTGACTAACTGACACCAATGGTTTGTGAGACCGGCCACCGCCTCTCGTCGAGGTCTCGAAAAGTATACACTGTTGGAGATAGTGCCCTCAGAGTCAATTATTAGGTCACAGGTACGTGATTGTAATGATTGAGGGAGGACCTATCCCGGTAGGACAGTCTTACTCGAGATGATAGTATACTATCTGGTTTACCTTTATCATCGTGTACTGCTTTAGGTGACCTGATACGTCGCTATTACACGTTGATAGAGCCCCTAGGATTCTTGCTTGACCACCAGCAGTATGAGGGCGATCATATAAGTGGGAGCTGGGGGTCTATAAGCTTATCCTTAAAAGGTCCCTAGTCGTGAGAGTTTCGAGACAGGGCATCGATTCTCCATAGTAGACTAGTGTATACAGTCGAGACCCCGACGAGGGGCGGTGGCCGGTCTCACAAGCCACTGGTGTCAGTTGGATCACCTAAGATGTATACAGGTGCTCATTGGGTTATGAGTACACCGGACAGGACTCGCCGGGAACATGCTAGTTGGTCATATACCAGACGTCAGATGGCAGTTCCCTGGTGACATGTGTGCAGATTAGTTCATCGACCTGGGGATCGTCATTTGTCTCGTGTGAGTTCCCACTGTACTTTGATTACTACCCTACCACGGCTCAAAGGAGTCGTGCAAACAGGTTTTAGTTGGGTACAGTCCCGAGCCACATGGAGGCAGTGAGCGTATCTTCAGGGGTTCGTCTCTCCCGGTATTGGGGGTGAGGTCGTGCTGTGTCTAGGAGAGCCACTACACAAAGTCCTTGGCCAAGGCAAGGAGATTTACTGGTAGGTATTCCAGTAGTATCTCAGGGTGTTCTGGGCTACACTCCGACACGACTTGTACCGCTTTTGGGGGTCTGACTTTTACCAAACCCCTAGGCCCGCCATGCGATACTCATAGACGAACGGACCGGACTGCACGGATATTGTCACTGACAGGCTCAGTAGGGTTGTCAGGCTGAGTTCGCTCACAGACATCCCTTTTAGTCAGTACCTGGTGGCCCGTTACGTATTGGCTTATACCTCTAACGTGCTAGTGGTTAAATCCACAACCAAGGTGTTGATGAGTCTTTAGAGTCCCCCACATTTCAGTTACTCAGCTTTCGGGCGAAAGGTTGTAGAGGCCGTATGGAGATATGGCAAGGTCCGACCAGATACGTGCGGTATTGCACGGATCGGGATCGGACAGTTTGTACTATAGGCCGTATGGATATATGGCAGGGTTCGATCAGATACGTGCGGTATTGCACGGATCAGGATCGAACGGATATTACCGGCCGGCTTTGGTATAAGCCGGATCCTAGTATAGTACAGTGTAGAGTTTGTCTCATTGCATTTGTATTTCGGTCGAAATACAGATGCGGGTGTGTATGCACAATATCGGGGTTTTTCCTGTAATTTATTACGGGACCAGTTTTCTGGAGTTGCCAGTTTGCTTTCCGTTTCGGCCGATTTCCTTTGTTCCGTTCATTGGCCGAAGTTTGGTGGAGGAGGGTTTATTTGCATTGTTGCAAATAGGCATTTGTGGAGGGGTTCTTTGCTTATTTTTGTATCATGATGGTTTTCATGATGAGCACCATCATTGACTTCTCTTTCTCATGATGGATTGACTTTGGATATGTTGATGGTTGTTTTGAGTGTTGGACTTTCCTAGCTATCATTTCTTCACATCATAACTTGACACTCCCTTTGATGATGGTTCCACCACTCCCCCTTGACTTCACACTCTCTCTCTCCATTCACAAAAGGTGGCCGGCCATTTTTTTTTGGTGGGGGTTGATTGATTCATTTTGGTGTGATATATTTGTTTTCTTATGCTTGCTAGAAAAGCCCTCTAGTTCTTTTTCCAAAGGAGTTCCTCTCTTTTCCTCCACAAAATGGCACAACTCCATAACCCCATATGAGACTTGAGTGCTACATTATATTCTACAGTAAATCTTGGGCACGTCGAGTAGCCGGCTTCGTGCCCGAGTTGCCTCGGCATTGAGGTGGGAGCCCGTAAACAAAGTAGGCGATGTGGTGCACTTCCGGCGACGAGGAGGAGACGGGACTTTTCCGCAGGAGATCGGGACCATGACGAGAAGACCGGAGGACTTGGATCGTCGGTACATCTCTAACCCATCTTCTAGTTAGCTTAGACTTGTTAATGGTTACGATCCGGGTGTTTAGTGCGCGGTGGTGCCGGTTTGCTAAGTCCGCAAAATTTAAGTTTTTCACCGCTTCCGCATTCCGGCGTCGGATTGACGGCCGGGGCACCGCCGTGCACTTACAGTGGTATCAGAGCCTCGCCATTAACTTAGTCTAGCTTTGTGTAATGTGTTTTTCAGTTCCGATTGATCGAAATGTCCAAAAACCCGTATTTGCCCACATCGGTTTTCTGTTGGAAATTTTTGGTGTCGAAAAATTTTTCAGGTTGTAAAATATTGATGTACTGGAAAATCTAAGAGCTCTGTAAAAATTCGACGAAGTAACTCCACAGTGGGAGCGCGGAACCGCCACGAAAACCACCTTCCCGCCACCCTTCCGCCGCGCACTGTGGAGATCACTTCACCAATTTTTTACAGAGGCCTTCTGAGCTTAAAATATGGGTTTTGGAATATTAAAATTGGGCCCAGGATTTCTGTGAGTGCTACAGTTTTGATTGGGGGCCCACTTGTTAATTTTTGATCGATCGGATATTTTAAACACATTTTTCACAGTATTTACATTATATCTGCGACCGTGAATGTCACTTGATCGGTAAATCCGGTCTAACTGCTATAGCCCGGTTAGACGGATTTGCGAACGTGACTTTCACGTTGATGTTTTGTTTTTGCTGTGATGTTGCGGATCGGTCGTGGGGGATAGCCTGGATGCAATGCTAGTACAGTTTTGTTGTATTATGTACATTTAATATTGCGGGGCGAGCGTCCGACATGTGGACTGCCGTCACTGCCTGTTTGTATTATTATTTTGGGGCACGACCTGGTTGCGGTCGATGTACCCGTTGTATGTATATTTTACTTTCTGTACTAGGATTGCCCCGCGGAGGGGTGCACAGATAGCCGGGGTCTAGAGGGCAACAAGCCTGCATCTCATGGCATTGAGACGGAGGGGGCTTCACTCTAGGATTGGCGGGCTATTCGCCGCACTCGTAGGGGGTACAGGTTGACCCAGGAGGGGTGCCCAAGTTACCGGATTCCGTGAAGTGCTGGGTGGTCCATTCACGGCGCTGAAGGGGGCTGCCTCGCTTCAGGTTTTGGCGGGTAACTTGCCGCGCCCGTAGGGGTCTAGGATTTCATTGCACAGGCTATCCACACGACCAGGGGAACGTCGGGTTTCAGCAGTGGCTCTGTGAAACCCGGGGATCCCAGATATCTGTATTGTTTCTGTGATGCTGTACATTTCTGTGATGTTGCATTTTATTCACGCCTTGAGCGAATATAATATATTGGTATATATATTAGTAGATGTTGTATATGTTTTACATCCGCGCTAGTCCAGTCCCCGCTCTGTCGTTAGTTAGCTAACCTAACGGGTAATGACGGGACCCAGTGGCGAATGCGGATGGCATATACGTACATCAGTATATTTTCGTTCTTTGTGGTGTGATCAATTGATGGGACTGCGTTGATTCGGATCAATGCAAGTTAAAAACAAACCTAATCTGATGTTGTTGGAACACTTTTCAAAAAGCTGTTATTGCAAGGACGTTCTCTTTTGTTTTGCATCGTGGTATTCAGTTGGAATATCCTGCTCCTCAGTCGACGAGGCAAGGGCCGAGATCCCTTCACCGGGAGTGACCCCTTGGACAAAAAGTTTGCGTCAGGGCATTAACTTCACTATAGCCGATTACTTTTGCTTTGCACCATGGTATTCATTTGGAATATCCTGCACCCCATTCTACGGGGAAAGAGCCGAGATCCCTTCACCGGGAGTGACCTCTTTAGCGAAGGTTTTCGTCACTATATTTTTAAAAGCTATCCGTTCCTTCAACGATATCAAGTTCATTACGTTAAAGGTTTTCGCCAGAAACCATTCGTAGCCCTCCGTCGTTTCATATGGGTAGTCAATAGTATTCAAGCTGTGTATGTTGGCCAAAGTCAAGGCACAGTGTTTGGTAGCTGTTGGTTATTCATATGCAGCATAGATAGATGCGTTGGTTTGGGACAGTCGTGCTGCCATTTTGGCCAAAGTCAAGGGTATGTACGGGTGGATTCAAATTAACCTGGAGAATGACGGGCAGAACTTGACATGTGACTTATGATATGTTGGCCAAAGTCAAGGTCATAAGAGCATGGGGCAAAAATCACATCGGGAGTTTCAAAAGAACTGAAACTTGCCAGATTTGCGCATACCTTCTGGAGTGTGATAGCGTGAGCGGATTCCGTCACGTTATCATGCAATGATAGTTGGATCCCGATTCCCACTGATGAGTTAGTTTACTCCTCGGGTGACCGCAACTAATTCTTCTTTTAGGTTTGGAGGAGAATTTGAGGTACAGTGGGAGGATTCCAGATTAGATAAATTGGTGACCATTCTGATCTAGGTTAGAGTGCACGCTGAGTGTTTCTTTTCTCTCTCTCTTTGGCAGCGACCATTGACCCGACCCTAAGACTTTGACTCAGTGACCAAGTTGACCGAACCTTCTTAAACACCGGCTTTTGGATTGTCAGAGTTGCAAACCTCATTGCCACTCCTACTTTTACCCTTTTCTCCAGGACACCCCGTTTTACTACGAACGTCCACTTCCATTGGACAAAACCATCGTATGGTTAGATACGAACTCGAAAGAATTTATTCGAGGATGGTTTCCGGTTCTGGAGAAAACGGATAGGATTATTCAGTTGTCTTTTCCTTTTACCCTCTCTCAGGTTACGAGTACTCCTTGGTTTAGGGGTAGTACACCTATTACGCAAATTGGATTGTCTTCTTCCAAACCTTAGGCTGGTGCCGACCGGTAGGGAATGAAGAAAACCAATTAGCATAACGATGGTGTGCAGAAGGTATTAAGTTCAGACAAAGAAAGGGATTAGTAAGAGGGCAAAGTAAATTGCAACAGATATTCACGACCAAACCAAATATTTCGTTACCACTCCCACATCACCTTTGTATTTCTCCAGGACACTCCGTATCGCTACGAAGATCCACAGTTTATTTGGATACTCCATCGTATGGTTATATACGAACTCGAATGGAACTTGTTCCAGTTCGGGGATGGATTCTGGTTCAGGAGAAATAGGAATAAGGTTTATTCAGGTGTCCTTTATCTTCACCTTCTCTCGCATTGCGAGTGTTCCTAGGATTGGAACAGTACACCCATTATGCTTATAGGATAGTCTTCTTCCAAACCATAGGCTGGTGCCGAACGGTAGGGAATGAAGAAAACCATTTGGCCTAAAGGGGTGTACAGAAGGTAAAGACTAAAGACATATGAAGGGATTTGGAGAGGTGGCAAAGAATTATACGGTTACAATCGTGAATCTGGAAGAGGCATTACTAGGAATACCAGGATACCCCAACGAAACATTTCAATGTTTCAGTTTCACTGTGTACTATTAAAAGAAAACTGATTTCCCGATTAGACACTTACTCCAGGGTATGTATTTACCAGGTATGATTCTCACATCTGTATGGTTTTACAGATGATGAGTGGGAGTAGGTTATTGGGAATTGGGTGATCATCCTCATTGTATCGGGATTCGTTGTAATCGGTGATATTTGAGGAAATCACCTGGGCTGTTTGCCGGTCGGCAAATATTTGGTTTTGAATATCCGCTGTTATGCACCAATTTCAAAATGATATATCTGTACGTCTATTTTCATAGAGTGAGATATACCTTTTTGAAATTATGTCTATGACATTTACCTATATCAGTGGATGGTTAGGTAAGGAGCATTGAACAGCGGTGTAATTCTTCTTAACCATAAGTACAGTTTTCAACCTACGACACACAGTGAATGAGTTATCAGACTCAAGGGACTTATACAAAGGATTGTATGTTGTCCAGGGTCCATCAGGACAGAGGGCTTGGTCCTTATACTATATTCTGTTTACTTTTAACTTCTCTAGTTCTTAGACATGTGTTTCGTAGAAACACAGGGTCTAAGTTTTGAGGAGTTATAGGTATTTGAATAGAGTAGAGAACCAGGTATAGCAAATATCGGGATTCTTCAAAGAGATCGAAGATGTAGATACTTGTGTATGGTATTCAGTTGATAGTAATGATAAAGAGATCTTGCTTCTCTTTCAGGTTACTCATAATTGGAAGTATTCCTAAGTTGAGTAACGCTGATCGGCCTCCTTCCATTTAGTTGACATGCGCTGGGGACAGCTGCATGATTTGAATCTGGTTCAATTAAATCAGTGCCTCTGTTTCTATATTGGATATAGAACAGTTCATATCTTAACGATGTTAAGGTACGGGGAGTTGTCCGGTTTATGATTAAAACCAGACACTGGACAACTCAAGGCACGTTTCTGTAATGGCTGTTTGTGGGTTGACCCAGGCTATGACGAGGGTTGACTTTCTACCATCTGGATGAACAATAGCGATATTGTTCTAGACTCGCCACAGTTTTATTAAAGATGGATTTTTTCAGAAAACAGTAGTGGGAGTATGGTAGAACTGGAAGTGATTCCAGAACCACAAACGATTACTGAAGATTTGATAAGGAACCTAAAGATTCAATCTGGATTGACATTCCATTGGCCACTCCGCAGATAAGGTGGGTAACTTCAGGCACCCGAGAGGCACTACGGTAGCCTCAAGGACGGTGACAGGGAAGTTCTTGTTTACCCACAATTGCCATTGCTGTTGTTCCAGGTTACGAGACCCGGCGGGAGGATGAGTATAGCGTCGTTCTAAACCAGTTTTGGAAGTGCACGTCTATATGACTCTGCCAGAGGGTTGTCGTAGTCAGTGGGAGCAGCGGAAGCATTGGTGGACAGGTTGCTTATGTCTATTTATAGACTAGAGCAGATGTAGCGGAGAAAGATCATCTATTTCTGACGTGACAGTCATGGGTTTGACTTCATCAGAATAGGGGATGGATCTGTTGAGAAGGTAGTAGGGTGTGATATCCTGGTATTTGGATGAT
The DNA here is from genome assembly GCA_030015575.1 of Agapanthus africanus. NCBI lineage: Eukaryota > Viridiplantae > Streptophyta > Magnoliopsida > Asparagales > Amaryllidaceae > Agapanthus > Agapanthus africanus. Next base: position 680,051,572 of record CM057340.1, on the reverse strand, counting down.
ATACACAAAGTAGGAAAAGAAACTCCTACACTACGATCGGTTATACTTTGGTCGTCACACAGTTGTTTCTCCACAAAGGAAATGGATTTTATATCAGACATACTGGTTACTAGATCTATGGTATTAGATCTAGATTTGGGTGATTTCCCAATCAGGATACTTGACAGCATTCTAAGAGTATTTAGGATGGACGACTCCTGGCACGGTAGTGTACCTGCAGGTGATGGAGTCACCCTCTCTGAAGCTGTCTTACAGACTAAAGGGGAGAGGGATGTGCATGATTGGCAGATCACTTGCTCAGGCAATTGAGTCAATCATGAGATGTCAAGTACCACACCAGATGTTGTTCTTGCACTAGATGCAATAAGTTGACATTAATCCAATCCTGGAGAAACCGTAGGAAGCAGTTTTAGAACATAAATGGATGTTCTAGGGATATGATAACGACAGCCTTATTCGGGAGACAGTTATCATTCCAGGCTTCCAAGGTGACATGGACGACAAGGAGGTTGTCAGAGTTATAGTTTTTCCTTCTGATGAGGGGCCGTATTTTGGACAGGTGGTCCAAGGCAATACTGAGGGTGGCATGGCGCAGGATACTGATTAAGTTCAGTTAACGATACAGTCTAAGAAGTTTGGATTTGGAGTTCATTTATGAGCTAGGTCCCATCAGACATCCAGACATATTCTGAGACAGGTATTGCTCTTTTCGGGAGATGGCTTTCTCCGTGAACTTGAGATATAGAGAGACGTAGAAAGAAACAACTAAGCGGATCCACTCACTGAGGCTATTCCTCGAACGCAATAGTTCCGCAAACGAGCTTTGTGAGACTGACTAGTAGAGGAGTTGGATGTTCGGTATCACACGGGCTGTGAGTATGCGACATCGTAATAATTAGCCTTGAGTGCAAGTGGGAGATTGTTGGAGATAGTGCCCTCAGAGTCAATTATTAGGTCACAGGTACGTGATTGTAATGATTGAGGGAGGACCTATCCCGGTAGGACAGTCTTACTCGAGATGATAGTATGCTATCTGGTTTACCTTTATCATCGTGTACTGCTTTAGGTGACCTGACACGTCGCTATTACACGTTGATAGAGCCCCTAGGATTCTTGCTTGACCACCAGCAGTATGAGGGCGATCATATAAGTGGGAGCTGGGGGTCTATAAGCTTATCCTTAAAAGGTCCCTAGTCGTGAGAGTTTCGAGACAGGGCATCGATTCTCCATAGTAGACTAGTGTATACAGTCGAGACCCCGACGAGGGGCGGTGGCCGGTCTCACAAGCCACTGGTGTCAGTTGGATCACCTAAGATGTATACAGGTGCTCATTGGGTTATGAGTACACCGGACAGGACTCGCCGGGAACATGCTAGTTGGTCATATACCAGACGTCAGATGGCAGTTCCCTGGTGACATGTGTGCAGATTAGTTCATCGACCTGGGGATCGTCATTTGTCTCGTGTGAGTTCCCACTGTACTTTGATTACTACCCTACCACGGCTTAAAGGAGTCGTGCAAACAGGTTTTAGTTGGGTACAGTCCCGAGCCACATGGAGGCAGTGAGCGTATCTTCAGGGGTTCGTCTCTCCCGGTATTGGGGGTGAGGTCGTGCTGTGTCTAGGAGAGCCACTACACAAAGTCCTTGGCCAAGGCAAGGAGATTTACTGGTAGGTATTCCAGTAGTATCTCAGGGTGTTCTGGGCTACACTCCGACACGACTTGTACCGCTTTTGGGGGTCTGACTTTTACCAAACCCCTAGGCCCGCCATGCGATACTCATAGACGAACGGACCGGACTACACGGATATTGTCACTGACAGGCTCAGTAGGGTTGTCAGGCTGAGTTCGCTCACAGACATCCCTTTTAGTCAGTACCTGGTGGCCCGTTACGTATTGGCTTATACCTCTAACGTGCTAGTGGTTAAATCCACAACCAAGGTGTTGATGAGTCTTTAGAGTCCCCCACATTTCAGTTACTCAGCTTTCGGGCGAAAGGTTGTAGAGGCCGTATGGAGATATGGCAAGGTCCGACCAGATACGTGCGGTATTGCACGGATCGGGATCGGACAGTTTGTACTATAGGCCGTATGGATATATGGCAGGGTTCGATCAGATACGTGCGGTATTGCACGGATCAGGATCGAACGGATATTACCGGCCGGCTTTGGTATAAGCCGGATCCTAGTATAGTACAGTGTAGAGTTTGTCTCATTGCATTTGTATTTCGGTCGAAATACAGATGCGGGTGTGTATGCACAATATCGGGGTTTTTCCTGTAATTTATTACGGGACCAGTTTTCTGGAGTTGCCAGTTTGCTTTCCGTTTCGGCCGATTTCCTTTGTTCCGTTCATTGGCCGAAGTTTGGTGGAGGAGGGTTTATTTGCATTGTTGCAAATAGGCATTTGTGGAGGGGTTCTTTGCTTATTTTTGTATCATGATGGTTTTCATGATGAGCACCATCATTGACTTCTCTTTCTCATGATGGATTGACTTTGGATATGTTGATGGTTGTTTTGAGTGTTGGACTTTCCTAGCTATCATTTCTTCACATCATAACTTGACACTCCCTTTGATGATGGTTCCACCACTCCCCCTTGACTTCACACTCTCTCTCTCCATTCACAAAAGGTGGCCGGCCATTTTTTTTTGGTGGGGGTTGATTGATTCATTTTGGTGTGATATATTTGTTTTCTTATGCTTGCTAGAAAAGCCCTCTAGTTCTTTTTCCAAAGGAGTTCCTCTCTTTTCCTCCACAAAATGGCACAACTCCATAACCCCATATGAGACTTGAGTGCTACATTATATTCTACAGTAAATCTTGGGCACGTCGAGTAGCCGGCTTCGTGCCCGAGTTGCCTCGGCATTGAGGTGGGAGCCCGTAAACAAAGTAGGCGATGTGGTGCACTTCCGGCGACGAGGAGGAGACGGGACTTTTCCGCAGGAGATCGGGACCATGACGAGAAGACCGGAGGACTTGGATCGTCGGTACATCTCTAACCCATCTTCTAGTTAGCTTAGACTTGTTAATGGTTACGATCCGGGTGTTTAGTGCGTGGTGGTGCCGGTTTGCTAAGTCCGCAAAATTTAAGTTTTTCACCGCTTCCGCATTCCGGCGTCGGATTGACGGCCGGGGCGCCGCCGTGCACTTACATACACTAGTCTACTTCGGAGTATCGATGCCCGGTCTCGATACTCTCTCGACTAGGGATATTTAAGGATGTGCTTATAGACCACCCAGATCCCACGTAAATGATCGCTATCATAATGCTGGTAGTCAAGCAAGAATCCTATGGGCTCTATCAACATGTAATAGTTATCTGTAATACCACATAATGCATGTACATGATGATAAAGACAAACCGGATAGCATACTATCATCTCGAGTAAAAATGTTTTACTCGTATAGGTCATCCCGCAATCATCATAATCGCCTGCCTGCGATTACAATAATTGCCTTGAGAGCACTATAGCCAACAAGGATTCTGTCGACTAAGACTTTTTGACTTTATAAGCCGTAAGAGTCTCATAAAGGTATTTCTCCCTACGAGTCGTGAAGACCTCGTAGATGTATTTTCTCCTTAGGAATCGTGAGGATTTCTAAATGTGTTTTCTCTTGCAAGTCGTAAGGATCTTACAAGAGTGTTTTCTCCTTGTAAGTCGAGAGGACTTACGAGTGTCGTTCACTATATGGGGACATTTCTCGCCATCGGTAGAACCTGGAGGGGGATATATTTATTTATGCCCGTGGATTGTATACAAGGGTCAATATGGGACCGTCTGTAGGGCAACATTAGGGGAATATGAGAGCTTAAGAACAGGTTCAGATCCCTGTAACTTAAGTCTTTTGAATCTTATGAGCCGTGAGGGTCTCATAGGGGGAATTCTCTTTACGAGTCGTGAGGATCTCGCAAGTGTTGTTTCTTCTTAGGAATCGTAGGGATTCTTAAGTGTGTTGCTCCTTTATGAGTCGTAAGGATCTCACGCCGATTTTTTTACGAGATTGTGCCCTTTCGGGTTTTCGCGAAGCTCGCCGGCAGTCCCGCTGTTTTTACTCACGGCGCCCTTTCGAGTTTTCATCCGCTCCCATTTCGCTTTTGGACATACCATTTTTTTGTTGAATGGCGAAACTCTAGAAAGTAGCTTCGTCGTAGGCGACCCATCTGTTTGCCGGTGGGATTTGGGGGTTGTTTCTTCGCTGGAGTAGCTGTGTAGCCAGTGGGACTTCAGTTGCAACCCTCACCGTTAGGACTTCGATTGCAATATAGATCTCAAGGGGGCATATCACCGTATTTGGGGGCGATGTGCTAGTTTAGCGACATTTCGGTCCATTGCGCCGTGTTTGAGGCGGAGTTTTAGTTTAGGGACATCTCGGTCCGTTGTTAGTTTAGGGACATCTCGGTCCGTTGTCGTGAAATTCTAGTTTGGGGACATCTCGGTCCGATGTCGCCATGTTTGAGGCGAGTAATTAGTTTAAAAACTTCTCGGTCCTTTATCACCATGTTTTCAGGCGGATAGTTAGTTTAAGGACTTCTCGGTCCGTTGTCACTATTTTTGAGGCGGATAGTTAGTTTAAGCACTTCTCGGTCCGTTGTCACCATTTTTGAGGCGGATAATTAGTTTAAGGACTTCTCGGTCCGTTGTCGCCATTTTTGACGCGACGGATAGTTAGTTTAAGGACTTCTCGGCCCGTTGTCACCATTTTTGAGGCGGATAGTTAGTTTAAGGACTTCTCGGTCTGTTGTCGCCATGTTTGAGGCGACGAATAGTTAGTTTAAGGACTTCTCGGTCTATTATCGCCATTTTTGAGGCGACAGAGATTTTTAGATACTACTTTCGGGGTTCTGACTCAGGAAGATAGCGAGTGGACACAAGCGTCGTCATCTATCATTAACCTAAGTCGTGATACGTCAAGCATAGTATTTTTTGAGGAATCGGTCGTTTATTGGCCGGAAGGGTCTTTCGCCATGCATATCCATGAGCAGGTAGGCTCCATTTTGGTAGACTTTGTTTATAATATACGGGCCTTCATAGTTCGGCTCGAATTTCCCCCGTTTTGCATGATTGGGGATCATTGGTCTTTTGCTGACTAGCACGAGTTCATCTTGGCAGAATGTTCTCGGCCTGGTCAGTTTTTTGTATGACCGTGTCATTCTTGCCTTATAAGCCTCCAGATTTTGTTGTGCTATAAGGCGAGTTTTGTCGAGGGTGTCGAGCTCCTCAAGCCGAAGACGAGCATTTTCTTCATCTATCAGCTCGTATCGAACCGCTACTCGTAGAGAAGGGAGTTCTATTTCTAGGGGAAGCACTGCTTCCGTGCCGAATACCAAAACGTATGGTGTTGTATTCGTGACCGTTTTGAACGTTGTTCGATATGCCCAGAGAGGTTCGTGCAGCCTTTCGTGCCGATCTTTTTTGTTTCTGGACAACGTCTTCTTTATAATCTTTGTCAAGATCTTGTTGAAAGCTTCAGCTAGACCGTTGGCCCGAGGGTTATAGACTGAAAAGTATCTCTAATTTATTTTATGATGTTGTGCGAAGCGGCTGATTTTATGACTTCTATAAGCTAGCCCATTATCCGAGATAATTCGTTGAGAAGTGCCGGACCGATAGATGACATGTGTTCTGAAGAAATCGAGGATATTCTCCGTCTTCACCTCCCTTAGTGGTATTGCTTCTGCCTACTTGAAGAAATAGTCGGTCCTTGCCAGTATGAACCGATGTCCCTTGGATGATGCTGGTTCAATGGGGCCAATTATATCGGTCCCCACATTTCGAACGGTCAGCTAGCTACTGTTGGGTGTAGCGGATTTGGATATTGGATGATGTCCCCGTGAATTTGGCACGAGTGACACTGCTTCGCATATTCGAGACAGTCCTGGATCATCGTGGTCCAATAGTAACCAATTCTTTTTATCTTCAGCTTCATCTTTGGTCTAGCTTGGTGAGATCCGCAAAGTCCGTCGTGAATTTCTCGGACGACTCTCTTCGCATCTTCTAGTCCCAGGCATCTTAGCCACAGATAGTCGAACGATCTCTTATATAGAGTATCATTGATGAAGGCGAAGGACAGAGCTCGTTTCATGAGCTGATATCTAGACGACGCATTTTTAGGCGTTTGTTGGGATTTGAAGTAGTCTATGAAGACTTCCCTCTAATTCTTGACCTTTTCTTCATCCTTTATTTGAAGAGCCACTTGTCCGGTCGCTTCTTTTCCTTCGGATGGCTCTATTAAATCTTCCGAAGATATATCTGTTGGCGCGAGAACCCTGCGGCTTTGCACAATGATCTTTACTTCATCGAGGTCTTCATCAGCCAGTTCCTTAGCCAATTTGGCCAATGCATCCGCCTTCCTGTTTTTTGCTCGCGATATACTCTCCAGAATGCAGGAGGGGATTTGTGTTAGCAATTGCTGCACTCTTTCGCTATACTTTATCAGCTTTGGCTTGTATGTCTGATAGTAGCTATTTACTTGGCAAACGATCAGCTGGGAGTGTAATACCCAGTTCTTTTGTACGCCAATATCCGTATTCTTTGTAAAGTATTACTTACAAAATTTATTTATTTTTATTTATAATTATTTTATTTATTTTAAAACCCTAAAACCCCAAACCCTAATCCAAATCCCTTTTTATTTTGCCTCAGCCCATTCATTCCAAACTCCTTTTAATTCCTAAACAATTCCCAGCCCACTACCTCTCTATCTCTCCTTCTAATCCTTACTTCAGCCCGAGCCCGGCCCAATTCCCCAAACCTGACCCGCTTATTCCCTTCTTCCTCCCTCGTAACATTTTTCCCGCTCCCTTCCTCCCACGTCGCGCTCACTCCCACGTCCCCAACTCCAACGTCCACGACTCCCCCTACCTCACCCACGTTCTCTCTCTCTCCCCCTCACCCACGTACACACACACTCTCCCCCCCTCTCTCTTCTTTCTCTCTCACATCATTGTGGTTCACAGATGACCTCCTCCTCTTCTGTGTTTCTCTCCAAGAAAATATGCAAGTCTTTCTAGTTTCAATCTACAATCTTTGCTCTTTTTATGTAATCTCTTTCTTTGTTTACATTTACAAAAAGGCTTCATTGTAATATCCTGGTGAATATTCTATATGCATCCTCGACTCATTAAATATCAACCCCGATTCATGATTCTATAGTAATCATCTCAAAACCTTTTCATTTCTTTGTTTTCTAAATTTTTGATTCCTTAAAGTTTAATCCTCAAACCACAAATTGCATGATACCCATTTGCTATCCAGCGATCCCTTTCCACAACTCTAAAATTGAAACTCGATTCACAAACATTCGTTTTGTGTCAATGTCAGCTCTCTGTTGCCTCCCAGTTCTTGAATGTGTCTACTGCATTGTGTGTGCCTGTTGCCCTCCTTCGACCGCCGGCGTCGCCTGCCTCCAGCCACCATCCGAGAACCCTATCACCTTCGAACCGCAACCCCCTCCTCTTGCCGCTGCACCTCTAACCGCATCCCTCGCCGCTTCCTCCTTTGAGCCATCCCGTGCCAACTCCTGCCACCACCACAAATCCAACCAACATCCCTCAACTTGCGATAGCCCCTTGCAACCGATTCCATTAACTCCTATTTAACCGAGCAACTTCATCATCACCAAGAACCCCTACTGCAATCATCGTTGCCATCGCCTATCGTTGTCTCTAAGAAATTAAGACCAAACTCATTACTCGCCGCCACAAGCACCGACCAGTACCATCGTCATCGGCTCACCCAGCACCGCCTGAGCACCCGCACGACCACCTCCACGTTGCCAACAGCTGCATCTAGTCACCAACTTCCAAGCCCCATACCCGAGCTCCTCTGGCTCCCTCCGCCTGCTCCGGCCACGACCCCGCACTGCGCGACGACCACTCCACCATCGATGGCCTCATCTCTGCGAACTTGGAGCCTTCAAGTACCGCCACCAACGTCAATCCATGCGAGTTGTAGCCAATCAAAAGCAAAAATTCAAGGCCAGGCCACTACGGTTCCAAGGCTCACGAACTCCGGTTTGTCGCAACGACCACTTTCACATCCGTGACGTGCATTGCAGCGTCCGACCGATCCATCAACTCCGTGATATCGTCAGCAAGGCAAGTGAACTCCCCCTCACTTGCTTAACATGCTATAGTTATCTTAATTAATATCATTTCACGCGTAATCTGACATCCCAATTGGTTACGTAAATTCTGAAAATCACTGTACCCATCATGTCGTAGAATTAGTAGTTAATTAAATATAAATCCAATCATGGTGTTCCAGGGCTCGTATCGAACCTAACTATATAACCTATAACCCCATATAATTGGTTATTGAAGGAGGTGCTGCCAAAATTTTAAAGAAAGAAAGTTGGATTTTAAAAGAATTTGGGTTGCGATTTCAAATACTTTTAAACTATGTTTCTGATCTTTTCTTGTCTTTTAATGGTTTAGATTTCTGGGTTTTGGCTTTCTTTTACTGCGTTGCGTCTGTAAACGTTGCGTAGTATTAGGGCCGTCACGTGCTAATTTCGGGTCATGACATGTTTTCATCCCTTTCGAGTTATTTCGTCGGTAATTTTCCGCTGGTTCTCCATGTACAAAGATAGATTAGATGTTCATTTCAACGTTGTTTCACAGCTTTGAAATGATTATCTATTTTATTATAGTGTACTCGGAGAACAACGGGGTGGTGCTGCCGAAATTTACTCGAAACGGTTGAAAGTACAAGCGAATGGGTGTCTACTCTATACATTCTTAATAGGATGGAAGCCTTACCCTCGACAGCCGAAACACACACATACAACACGAATACACAACAAACGCATCATTAGAGAGTGATTCAAGATTTTCAAGTTAAACCAATATATGATACTCGATAATAATATGAAACTTTCATATTCTCATTGGTACTCATATATGAAACTCAAAGCGCCACTTAGTCCCCGTCTATCGGTTAACATACGTTCGATGTTCGTCGTGACATAGAACTATACGAAGGTTGTTAAATATCAGACGGTATAGCTCGGTACTAACAACCGTTGTGTAGTCTATGTGACGAGAAAATTCAATCGTATGATAACCGATAGATTTGTCCCGTGTGGACAAGTTAGGAATGTATAAAGCAAACACCTGCATTCACTTGTGTTTTCATCCATTTCGAGATATTTCGTCGGTACTTTTCCACTGGTTCTCCGTGTACAAAGATAAATTTGATGTTCATTTCAACGTTGTTTCACAGCTTTGAAATGATTATTTATTCTATTACAGTGTACTCGGAGAACAGCAGGGAGGTGCTGCCGAAATTTACTCGAAACGGTTGAAAGCACAAGCGAATGGGTGTCTGCTCTATACATTCTTAATGGGATAGAAGCCTTACCCCCGACAGCCGAAACACACACATACAACACGAATACACAACAAACGCGCCATTAGAGAGTGATTCAAGATGTTCAAGTTAAAACCAATATATGATACTCGATGATAATATGAAACTTTCATATTCTCATCGATACTCATATATGAAACTCAAAACGCCACTTAGTCCCCGTCTATCGGTTAACATACGTTCGATATTCGTCGTGACATAGAACTATACGAAGGTTGTTAAATATCGGACGGTATAGCTCGATACTAACAACCGTCGTGTAGGCTATGTGATGAGAAGATTCAATCGTATGATAACCGATAGATTTGTCCCGTGTGGACAAGTTAGGAATATATAAAGCAAACACCTGCATTCACTTGTGTTTTCATCCGTTTCGAGTTATTTCGTCGGTACTTTTCGCTGGTTCTCCGTATACAAAGATAGATTAGATGTTCATTTCAACGTTGTTTCACAGCTTTGAAATGATTATCTATTCTATTATAGTGTACTCGGAGAACAACGGAGAGGTGCTGCCGAAATTTACTCGAAACGGTTGAAAACACAAGCGAATGGGTGTCTGCTCTATACATTCTTAATCGGATAGAAGTCTTACCCCCGACAGCCGAAACACACACATACAACACGAATACACAACAAACGCATCATTAAAGAGTGATTCAAGATGTTCAAGTTAAAACCAATATATGATACTCGATGATAATATGAAACTTTCATATTCTCATCGGTACTCATATATGAAACTCAAAGCGCCACTTAGTCCCCGTCTATCGGTTAACATACGTTCGATATTCGTCGTGACATAGAACTATACGAAGGTTGTTAAATATCGGACGGTATAGCTCGGTACTAATAACCGTCGTGTAGTCTATGTGACGAGAAGATTCAATCGTATGATAACCGATAGATTTGTCCCGTGTGGACAAGTTAGGAATGTTTAAAGCAAACACCTGTATTCACTTGTGTTTTCATCCGTTTCGAGTTATTTCGTCGGTACATTTCCGCTGGTTCTCCGTGTACAAAGATAGATTAGATGTTCATTTCAACGTTGTTTCATAGCTTTGAAATGATTATCTATTCTATTACAGTGTACTCGGAGAACAGCGGGGAGGTGCTGCCGAAATTTTCTCGAAACGGTTGAAAGTACAAGCGAATGGGTGTCTACTATATACATTCTTAATGGGATAGAAGCCTTACCCCCGACAGCCGAAACACACACATACAATACGAATACACAACAAACGCACACACAACACATACACATTAACAACCCTACACTTAAGCGAAATCATAAATTGAAACACACATATATAGAATAAAACTCATACATGGGTATCCTCATATCTAACTTTGATTATCGATAATTTATTCTTTTCAACGATAAACGCACACACAAAGCATATACATGAATTTTCTCATTCGTCAGTAACCATTCCGTTCTTAGATTTCTCAATATAGTCATCACAACCTACAATTTATATGTTATACAGTCTAACATGGCCCATGAGTACGTCAGAGTTGAGGACTGGATGTATGTGGATTGGCAACAACGTATACAACCTAAGTTTGTCGCAGGAGTTGCTGCTTTTATTGAATTTGCACGTGCACATAATAAGATCGTGATAGAGAAGATTCTCTGCCCGTGCGATAGAGGTGGGAATAAGTACTGGCAGAAGGTAGAATTTGCAGAGCTTCATATCGTTAAACATGGTTTTACTAGACTTTATACAACTTGGCTATTTCACGGGGAAGGAGAAGAACACAGTAATGCGGCAGAAGAAAAAGAAGAAGAAGACGATAATGCGGCAGAAAAAGAAGGAGAAGACGGTAATGCAGCAGAAGAAGAAGACGGTAATTTCTTTCCATCAGAAGAAATTAAGGATATGGTAGAGTCTGCCCCAGGTGAATCTATTCGTACCGAAGATGACATTCCTTCTGGTCAAGGACCGCGTGCGGATAAGTATGAAAATTTCATGAATGATACTAGAAAACCAATTTATGAGAATGCAAAGTATTCCACCCTCTCATGGTTCGTCCAACTTTTCCAGATTAAGTGCCTAAATGGATGGAGCAACAAGTCATTCACAATACTTCTTTCGTTCTTGAAAGATTCTATGCCCCCGGGAAATAACGTGCCCGACAGCTGGTACGGAGCCCAGAAGATGATGTCTGATTTGGGTCTGAAGTGTGAGAAAATTCAAGCATGTCCTAAAAATTGCGTGTTGTACAGGAAAGAGAATTCAGATTTGAAAGAGTGTCCAACATGCGGAAATGCCATATATAAACCGAAAGATTCTGATAAGAATTACGATATACCTGTCAAGATAGCACGATATTTTCCTATAACACAGAGGCTGCAGAGGCTATTCGGGTGTAAGAAAACAGCCGAGGCAATAATTTGGCATCACCGTGCTCCTCCAAGTGAAGATGGAAAAATGAGTCATCCAAGAGATTCACCGGCATGGAAGGATTTCGATAGGAGGCATGCAATATTCAGTAGCGATCCTCGCAATGTCAGGCTCGGACTGGCTAGTGATGGCTTCTGCCCATTCGACTATATGGCTGGAAGCCACAGCATATGGCCCGTTGTAATGATAGTTTATAATCTGTCGCCTTTATTGGCTATGGACCAATCATACTTTATACTGCGTGCGGCTTTAATGTGGACAATTAATGACTTTCCTGCGTATAGAATGCTATCAGGTTGGTCCGTATATGGTCACAAAGCATGTCCTCATTGCCATCAACATACAACATCGAAATTCTTGAATTTTAGCAGGAAGGTTTGTTATTACGGCCATCGACGTTTCCTGCCTCTAGACCACCCCTACAGGTTAGACGATGTTCACTTTGATGGTCATCAGGAGCTTCTTGGACCTTTAGCCCCATTGTCCGGAGAGGACGTGACTGCTCAGTGGGATGGTTACAATAATGGATCCGACAAAATAGGTCAAACCACCATTCTGGAACAAGTTAAGCATTTTCTTCGAGCTTCCGTACTGGTTAACAAATTTAGTGCGTCATTGTTTGGACATCATGCACATAGAGAAGGGAGTATCCGAGCACATACTCAACTTGCTTCTTTATAAAGACGGGAAATCGAAAGACAACCTCAATACTCGGATGAATCTACAGGACTGGGAAATTAGAAGTGAATTGCATCCTAAACCGGTAGCGGGTAAACCAGGCAAGTTTGTACTTTCCAATGCCGCGTATCATATGTCACAACCGGAGAAGAAAAGATTCTTGTAGGTATTGCATGATTTGAAAGTTCCCACAGGTTTCTCAGGATCATTCAGCAAGAAGATAAAAATTGTGAAAGGCAAGATCGGTGAGCTGAAAAGACATAATCACCATGTTATTATGGAGCGCCTTCTCCCATTAGCCCTCAGGACTTCCCTCCCCGAATCGGTTGGTCTAGTAATCAACGACCTATGTTGTTTTTTCAGAGAATTATGTGCTAAAACACTGGATGTTGTGACGCTGGAAAAACTAGAAAATTCAATTGCGTTGATACTTTGCAAGTTTGAGCGTATTTTCCCACCGTTATTCTTCGATATCATAATACACCTGACGGTTCATCTTACAACTGAGGCTAAGTTAGTCGGACCGGCACAATATCGATGGATGTATCCCGTCGAGAGGTATGTGGAATTTTTCGTTTCGCGTAATTTGTAAAATTATTGTTGTCCTGTATGCCCGTATTTATTTATTTAACATATTTTCTTAAGGTACCTCTACACTCTTAAAAAGTATATACACAATAGAAATCGACCAGAGCGTTCTATCATGCAAGGTTATTTTCTAGATGAAGCAACCACATTTTGTTCCCGCTATCTAGACGTGAACATTGAGACGAGACTTAACTGGCCTCGAAGAATTCAGGACATGCCATATGGTAAAGCCGATTATAAGAGAGTATACACTATGTTTATCAACAAGATATACCGGTTTATTCTCCTCAATAGCGCATGTCTTGAAAAAATTAGAGAGTAAGTTTCTTTGGATTAATTGTAATATTTGTGTTTGTGTGTGTATGAAATGATATAATATTAATATCATAATTTATTGTCGAGAACAGAATTCATTTTAACGAGGTACGTGAGGGACATCCTGATTGGAACGATGACCGATTGGAAAAATATCATCAGGATAATTTTTGCAATTGGGTTGCAGATCATGTAAGTTATTCGAATAACATGTTATTGCTATCAGTTTTAATCTAAACTTATATCGTTTTGTATTTGTCATAAAATTTGTTTTGTTAGATCGAGGATCCGAACTTGTCTGCATCATTAGAGAGTGATCAAGATGTTTAGCTCAGTTTCCTAGCATGGAGGTTGCATATTATAAAGGACTCGGTGTCCTTGGATACAAATGCGAAGTTAAGGACATAGAAACATATAGAACCATTCAGAATAGTGGGATTGCGACGGTAGGATCGGATGGTGTGATTTATTATGGATACTTAAATTGTATACTTGACATCCAATATCCCGGACGATCAGAATCCTTTTATATATTTCAGTGTACTTGGTACGATAAACGAACCGATACGGATAAGTGGAGAAGCAATCTCGGGACTTGGAAAGACGAATATGGATTGACCAGTGTGAACACACTTCGATTTTACAGTCAGGAAGATCCGTTTATCTTTCCGAACCATGTGTTCCAAGTATACTACTCACAGTGTTTAAAGCATCCGGGATGGAGTGTCGTATGCCGTTGGAAACCCAGGGATGTTTACGATGCCCCAGAATTCGAGGACAGCGATGAGGATGAAGAAGAGAGAAGACTTAGAGTGCTCCGACCGTCTGTTTCGAGAGACGGGTTGTCTTTGGCTGATCATGAAGTTACGTGGGTTAGAAATGATATCGATGATGAAATCCAAGTAGATATGTCTAATGAGTTCACGAAACGAAAAATGTTATCAGTAATATTATATTATTACTTCACATTTTACGATCTATACATATATAGAATGCATATGTAATGATTGTCTAATGCGTCCACGAACCATTTTATCTAGATTTGATGACGACGACGGGAGCGGCGAGGGGCGGCAGGAGCTCCAGCCGCGGCACCGGCAGAGGCAGAGGCAGAGCGGTTCTGCCGCCCGGAGAGCTGCGTAGGGAGCTTCAAAGGGCCGGTCTTGCACCCCGATCGGAGACCCTTTCGGATTCCTCCTTCCGTGTGGACTTTGTCACACTTCCAGGTATATTACACGCATATTCATTTTGAATGTAATATTATAGATATACATGCATATTCATGTCAAAATTACTTACATAGTCAATGGTTGATTGTCTAGTTGTTGGTGGTGCGTCCATATCAGGGATAGAGGCCACTCCCGCACCTCCAGGTATGTTGCACGCATATTCATTTTGAATGTAATTTTATAGATATACATGCATATTCATGTCAAAATTACTTACATAGTCAATGTTTGATTGTCTAGCTGTTGGTGCATCCACATCAGGGACAGAGGCGACTCCCGCACCTCAAGGTATGTTTATATATCATATAGTGCATGTATATTGATTTAGAATGCTACATCATAAATATACATACATTCTTTTTGCTCTTACGTAATTACATCTCGGGCTGTAGATGGTGCCTCCACATCTCCGGCAAAGCCCACCACCGCACCTGCGGGTATGTTTATATATCCTATAGTGTATACATATTGATTTAGAATGTTATATTATTGATATACACATTCTTTTTGCAATTACTTATATAGTCAATATTTGATTGTCTAATTATAGGTGGTGCGTCCACGTCTGGTGCAGGGGTCACTCCCGTCACCTTCCATACCCTCCGCTCAGTCTGCAGGTTTGTATGAATAAATATAAAATATTTATTCATTTTACATATCCTTTAAGAATAAACATGAACTTCATGTAATTTTATCAATGTTTATTTTCTAGTTGGAGATGCGTCCACGTCCGGGTCACCGGTTGTTCCTCGCTGGAGGAACTATCGTCCCGCTCGTGCTGCTGCCCGGGCCCAGGCTCGTGCTTCTGTCGCCAGAGATATATATCACACTTCAATTTTCGTTAAACCTTGATTTCTTAATACCACTTTGTCTTAATATTGATTGTCTTGATATTTCTTGTAGACGCAGGGCATCCCCATCCCGAGAGAGGGACTCGAGGCCCGAATCAGTCCCACAGGCTGAGACCCGACAGAGCTAGGGGGAGGCATCATTCCCCCTCTTCTTTACCTCTGATTATCACTATACCGGCGATTATGCCGAGAGGTTCGGCCGGTATATGGGGGATGAGAGCCGTCTCGTGAAGAATTATCCACTTCACGTTGAGTGGGGCGACAGCACCGGCGCTCATTCGCCCTCTTCTGGGATCAGGCTCGGGTATTAATATATATTTTCATTTGATTTATCCAATATATTTATTATTAACACTTGCAATTTAATAACATTGTTTTTTTTTGTATTTGTAGTTGGATTACGATTTTTAGCCAGTATCCGACCCTGATCACCCTGGGAGGGTGCTCGATCTTCACGCTCTGTACAATGGCCTGATGAAGAACATGCAATTAAAGGTCCGATACAATAGGAACGAGCTGAAGATTGACTGCTATTCCCTGTGGATGGTGACCCACGAGGCAGAGAGAGCGGCCCTCCTACATACTCCGGCCTTTGCGAGAGTCGACGTAGATACATGGCCTCTATTGTGCCAATAGTTCGACTCTCAGCGCAAACATGTATGTATTTTAAATGTAATTCATTATTTAGTATATAATTTATTTATTTTTGTTTCTTAATTAGAAAACTAAATTTGAATGTGTTGTGCAGAAACATGCCGATCAAATAAAGAGAATAGGAAGTCGGCGAAGAGGGGCCGCCCCACTTATACAGGTGGCTCGAGGAATATTACTCGTGCCATGGAGTTATCGGTAAATTACAATAGACCAACTGTGATATAATGTAATATTAAGAGTTATTTTCTAATATATGTAATTTTTGCGAATTACAGAGAGCTCAGACCCTGGCACAGGGTGGTACACCGAGCGTGCTGTCCGCGTATCTTGTCGTCCACGGCACCTCGACAGATCCCGCCACGGGCGAGCTTCGATACCCCGACACCACTACCCAGGAGTATTGCGTTAGTGTTAATATTTATTCAACCCCTATTTGAAATTTTTGTTTTGAAAGGTTCAAATTTAAATGATATAATTATATTTTACTGGTTAATGTGGGTGTAGGAGCGGGTGGTTGAGCAGGCGGAGGCATCGGGGATCGATTTTACTGGACAGAATGATCCGATGCTGCCGACCCCAGTCCTAGACGCCGCACACGGAGGGCACCACGGAGGTTGGAAGAGAGGCCGGGGACTGGGTCCTAGCAGGGCCCATATGAGGTTGGACTCCACTCCGGCGGTTACTTCCTCTATCTCCCGTGACCGACGTCTAGAGCAAGAACTCGACACCTTGAAGGCCACCGTCCAGGAGTTGAAAGAGATGATGATATGTATACTATTTAATAGTAAAATATTATATCATATTATAGATAGCAATATATCCAATATTAGTACGTAGCCTGAGCTTATTTGGTTGTAGACTTAGCTTTGATTAATCATACATACATAGAACTGTCTAATTAAAATAAACTACGGTTTTCCAAACTTGAAATCCAAACGAGTCCTAAGTCTCTAAGTATTCATAGATTGGGGTTTCACAATAACTTGATAATGATGTGAATTCGACTAATACACAGTTCTTACTCATTTATTACACACAAAACTGAACAGACGCGACAGGGTACTTCATCTGAGCCTCCACATGCATCTCCTTCGGCTGCGGCTCCGCAAGCCACTACCTCAGCTGCGGTTGCGCAGACTACTCCTACAGCTCCACTTCCCGCTCAGACTCCTGCAGCTGTGGCTCCGCAAGCCACTACCTCGGCTGCGGTTCGCAGACCACTCCTACAGCTCCACAGCCCGCTCAGACTTCCGCACAGTCCGCATTGGTCGAGTTGTTGACTCAGGGTTTATCCGAGGAGCAGGTGTGCCGGATTACGGCGATTATCAAAGGTGGAGCTGGACCGAGCTAGGGTAGCTTTTTGATTTTTATATTTTAAACATGTATATGCTTATATGTTACATATTGTATATATTTTGGACGATATTGGTGGTGTTTGCGTGTTCATATTGATTTAGATTGATATCGTATTCTGCTTGTTGATTTCTTTTATATATTATGCGTGAGATATTGATTATGAATACTGCGGTATATATTCTGCTTGTTGATTACTTTCATATATGATGTATATATTATTGTGCACAGGGCGAGGAAAAAACAGGCAGCCCCATTTTTTTAAAAAAACCTGATAATCTGTCCCTACGGATTAATCCGTAGGGACACATGTTGCACCTACCGTTTAATCCGTAGGGTCCAACTTTGCCCCGACACAGTTATCCGTAGGGACAAAATATCAGGATACCTGATATTTTGACCCTATGGACTCAGTAACATGTGTTAGGCTTGTCCCTACGGAGTAATCCGTAGGGGCATTACCTTTACCCCTATACATTTACCCGCAGGGACAAAATATCAGGATACCTGATATTTTGCTCCTACACATTTATCCTTACACATTTATTCGTAGGGGCATAACTATGGACCTACGGAGTGTTATATCGGGCCCTACGTATTAAGCCGTAGGGACAACTATTTTATTTTATAAAACGATAAATTAAATAAATATTTTGTCCTTACGGATTAAACCGTAGGGGCATATGGACCTATATATTAATCCGTAGGGGCAATGATTACTCCGTAGGGGCATGTTTGAGGCTAAGACTTGCACCTGCGGCGTGTGCACCTACGGTGTATTTTTGCGCCCCTACGAATATATCCGTAGGGGCAGTGGTTTGCTCCTACGGATTTATCCGTAGGGGCAACCCCTATTTGTAGTAGTGAAGTTAGGATCACTTCTAGTCACCTTCAAGGTATGGGTCAAGTTTACAACATGTTTTGCTAATCCTTTGGCTTAATTATTCTTAATTTAGACTTAAGTTAGTATTTAAATTTAAATTTAAAGTTTTAAGAGAGGGTTAAGTTGAGTTTGGGGTTGTAATGACTTTTAGGGTAATCATGACTTAAATTAGGGTAGTTAAGAATAATTTAGTGCCTAATAGTCTTATTTAACTACCAAGTTTGCACTAAAACACCTTAATGTTTCAAATTAGTGTTAAATATCGTTTCTAGTTAAAGGTTAGGGTTTATACGAGATCTGTTATTAAACCAGTGATTGCAGAGAAAAGTTGCAATTACTGGAAGATATATATAGGACTAGGAATTCACCCTCAAAACCCGAGCCCCTAACCCCATTTTCTGGCCGCCAATTTAAAGGTTCTGGCCCCAATGAAGGATCTTGGTCGTGGGGTTTTGTGGGGAGCTCTCTGCAACTCTAATTAGGTCTCTGGTGTGTGCAACTTTCTCTAGTTGTACCTCTATGAAAATATGGAACCGTTTTACCTTAATTTAGGCGTTTTGATAACGTGCGATGCGATAATCCAATTCTTTTTTTGGCATTTCCTTTGAACAACAGCCCTTAGGGGTAGTCTTAGACGAGATTACATACGCTTAACACACCAAGTTTATACGTATTAACTCGTAGGAGTTAGTTCGTTCGTGTAGTATTTGATTTCGTGTCATATCGGATTTCTAGCCTCATTTGCTAAGTCTTATGCGATTCTAGGATCGGTTGTGGAGACGTCGGATACAGCTAGGAAAGGAAAGGAGGTGGTCGGATTCGAGTAGCCTAGACGTTCTGGTGAGTAGATTTAACATCTATGGGGGAATCGTTCGGATGGCGTAAAGCGCCCGATGTTTAGTACTAATTGCAATTCTTATATATATATTCTTATACACCTATCCATATTGCACATGCATCATCATGCCCATTGACATCATCACACTAGGACACTTGCACCATTACCAATGGTTCATGCCGCATGTGCACTATCCTATATGTATACACGCCATTGGTAATTGCTATGTCATGTACACTATAGAACTCGCTTGATAACTTGCATTTTTGCATTACATCATTATTGACATATAAATCTTCTAGTTATTCATCTAGCTTGCATCATATTAATATCATGTACATTCGCCATCATCGTCATATTCATATATTATGATGTTCTTGGAGATTTCCGTTTCCATGAGATTTCAGGATTTGGGAAACCGCGTGTGAATTTTGAAAATTTATGATCATTTTAAAAGAAAAATGTGGTTTTTCTTGATATGATGTATGGCGTCCACCATGAGTTTTCTCGGTTCTTGAGTTATGTATATACCCGATTCGAGGAGAGGGGAGACGCCGTCTGCGGGTACATGGTGGGCACGGTGAGGTACACCGGGGCAAGAAGATCGTATAGAGAGACGTTGAGCCTGGCAGGGAAACAATACCTACCGGTGACTGTTTGGCCCGGCGGATATCCGGAGGATACTGACCGGAGTCGTATGATTCAGATGGATTTGAGGGCCGATCTGAGAGACGACACCCAAGATATTGAGATTTGAGTGTCGATGCTTGACACGGGATTATGTTGTTTTTATTGATGATACTTTGGTTCTACCATACCATAATTTATTAAGACATACTCAGTTTTCTCATAGCAGATATATCCAGATTTCATACTTGATTACTTATTCATGTCGCATCTATACTAGTACGTCGCATCATAATTCATAATTAGGATCTGACGCCTTTACGTGCATGCTTGCGATTGTCTCATATGATATTACTTATTACTCATGAGCTGGCAACTCACCCCCGTTATGCCACCGTATCTTGCAGGACCGACCCGTCAGCATAGTCGCGGTGGGGCACACGGCTATCACTTCTGCTACTGCTTTTGCTTCGACTTTTGGATGTGTTATTTTGTAGGCGGGTTATACGGTTATTCTTTTGTTTTTCCACCTAGTATATTCTCTCTTTGTATCTAGTATACTCCATTTACCACTTGTACATTTGACTTAGAGACGAGACTATGAGATTTGTATTATATTGACATCTGGTGTTGAGCTCCTGTGAGCCGACATTTATGCTTTCTTTGTGGGTGTTGTTTTCTTTTCTTACTTTGTTATTGCCTCGCACTATGATGATATATTCTTGCTTATGATTGTGTTCCGCCAATTCGGCGAAGAGCTAGCTCCCTTTTGGGGATGCCTATTATTATTGCTATGCAGTATATTCTTGTTATGTATCGGTTTGGGGTGGATTTTACAAAGGAGATACTGCCGAAATTTTCATAAAAACTTGAATCTTCAAAGATTTTTGATATAACTCTTGCATTTTTAAAATTAACCTTTTAAACAAGTATTTTACCACTCTATTTTTATTTCACGGTTTAGATTCTGAGATTTTGGCTTACTTGAATTACGTTACGCTTTTAAACGTTGCGTGATTTAAGTGTCAGTCACGTTTCACCTTCGGGTCGTAACATTCACCAAGATTAATTGTTCATTTTTTAAACCTCTAAATATCATCTTAACATGTTGTTCACATCTTTACCTTTTTCATGAAATTACAAATTCAAGTGAAATACGCCTATAACGAACTTTTTCAGAAAAATACCATGAACTTTAATATGACCCTTATTTTGATAACTAGCGTATATACCACTAGAACCTTCATGAGATAACGACCTACCCCACACGTATACTTTTGATTCATAGCATGATATTTTGATTAGAAATTTTCATTTAAATGAAACGGTTTGCAATAAAATACCACCTCATTAGAAAACAAGCTTTTAATCGATATTTTTGAATTCTTGGCAATTGCGCCTCTACAACCCTCGTTAGGGAATCCGCTAATGGATAGTGCGGATTGTCGCACATCCTTAGGATAGTAGAGCGAGATGCAAAACTTCTCACGGAATATTCGGTCTCGAAAGGAAATAAAAATACGGTTTTTAAGAATACGACTTTTCGAAACAAAACTAAACTTTGGAAAATTATATAAAACTATGAATTCGTATTTTCAATAAAAACAAATTATGAAACTATATTTTTAAACTGAAAGATTAAAATTTTAATAAAATACTACCAAGTTTTCAAAAGTAGCAATTTTCATAAAAATACCATAAACTTTTAAAATCTAGGTTTTATCACTAAAATACCATTAAAATTAAAATACATGTTCATAAAAAAACTTTAAATATTATAAATCACCCTCGAGCTTTATTTTTAAACAATATTAAAATATTTTTCATAAAACCCCCTCAAAAAATGTAAATAATATAAATACAATATAAACAACAATAATAAATATTTAAGAAATATAGATTAATATAGGTTTAAGCGGTATCACTTCTCTTGAGTCCCAGGGAGCCGGAGAAAGTGAGTGCTTGCCTATTCATGTTAGACAATTTAATGGAGTTATCAATGACACTTGTCTTGGAAAAAAACAAGAATCCTGTCGTCCGATTTCTCCGAACTTAAGATATTCAAAAGTTAAATCCATTCACATGAAATGCCTATAACTTGAACACAAACTCGAATCTAAACTGGACTTCAAACTCAACTCGAATCCAAACACGAATCTAAACTTGAACGTGAACTCAAAACCAACCTACTCGACTGACTCGACTCGACTCAAGATTGCAATTGACATGAATCGCACTTTACTCAACTCATTCGACTTCATTATTCACCTTTTGCAATCTATGGTTTCAATCAATACATGTTATAATCAACCCACTAAGGCTATGTTATAGTTATAATAGATATTATACTCGGGGTGTTTGGGATAGTTTCTTGTGTGAATCCAACGGAGCATCAGGAGTCCCGTATTAACCTATTTTTTTTTCTTTTACTCGCATCTCAGTCGAGTCGACTCCTCCACAGCTTGGAATCCCGATGTTAACACATGAAATAAGCCCGTGTTTCCTTACTCCTGGGGCCCTACTCTTGAGCTCGTGAATATTTCTATGGCTGCGTTGACATCACACTTGGAACTTAACATTAATATAATGACCATATAGAGATTTATAGATACATATACCCATATTCAGATCTACACACTTTTACTGGTCATTTATATTATTTCAGTTATTATATACATGTCACATTTCACTCTTATCCTACCTTTGGGACTTACTGAGCGCTAGTTCGCTGACGGGCATTCCACCCATTTTTGTTTTCTTAGAATGTTCATCAGATACGGTCGAGACGGAGGAAATGGAGGCTACCGAGGAAGATTACGACTTGATCGCTACTCAGGATTAGCTTAACTTTCGTTTTCTTTCAGCTTATGTATGCCATATATTTAGGCATTTCCTTTATTGTGTTTACATTCCAGTTGAAACTCATTGTACTTATAAATATTTCAAGATGAATGAAAATAAAGATATTTGTTGAAAAATGTACAGTCTCCATTTATTCTTGCATTGTGTAATATTGTTTCAATATGTTTAATATATTTATTTAGGGAATGACATTCTCTGAATAAATATGACGCGGGCTATCCACGTCATCGTTTCCGTCTACTGAGAAACGGAGCGTGACAAACACTCTTCATGATAGTCATATCTCTTTAGCATCTAAAAATAGTTCCTTTAAAAAATGCATTTCTATTTTTGAAAATGAGATAAGAGATTTAGTTTCTTGTTGTGATTTCTTTGAGAGTTTGAATAAAAACTTGATTTCTAAATTTAGCACTTTAAACTCTACTCATCATTCTCAAATAACCTTGATTGATAGATTAGTTTGTGAGAAGAATGGGTTGCTTTCAAAGTTGGATTTACAATGTATTTCTATTGATAATTTGAAAGTGGAAAATGAAAATTTGGTTTTATCTTGCAACGCCTTAAGAAAAGAAAATGATATTTTGATTTCAAGCTTTACAAATGATATTGATATTTTGAAATCCTCTCTTGTTTCTCAAGAAGTATTGACAAGTGATTTTACATCTCTTAAAAAGGAAAACGAGAACTTGCTTTTATCTTGCAAGATCTTGAGGAAAAAATATCGATTTGATTTCAAGTTCTAAAAGTGAAAATGATATTTTGAAATCATCTATTTTATCTCAAGAATCTCTCGTTTTAAAAAACATTTCTCTCAAGAACGAAAATGTGATTTTGGCTTCATCTTACGAAGTTTTGAGAAGTAAAAGTAAAACTTTGATTTCAAATTATAAAAGCGAATTTGATTTGTTGATATCTTCTATTATTTCCCAAGATACTTTGATCTTTGAAAATTCTTCTCTCAAAACTCAAAATGATGTTTTGAATGCATCCTTTGCTAAGTTTTCTAGCATTGATTCTTTAGTTAGTAAGGAAAAGGTGGTTTTAATTCGAAGAGGTGTTGATTTTAAATCTTCAAACTTTCAAAAACCGGCATCTACTATACGTGTCAAAAATGCTTCAATTCATGCTAAATCTCATACTCATTGACATGCATATCTATATAGATTTAGTTCGAAACCATATTTCAAGAAGCATGTGCATCACACATTTGCCATTTCACATGCTATTGACACATCTAGGACCTCCATACATCCACATACACACACTTTCAACTTTTACGGAGCACATAGACACTTGGCTTATGCATGTAGCTTGAAAAGGAATATCTCTTTACATGCCAAGGTTAGATGGGTTTCCAAGGCTAACCCATATAGATCCAAATAAACTTGGATACCGAAATCCCCTTCCATATCTTATTTTGTAGGTGTAGACCAATTGAGGACTTGAGGGATTCGGGACGTGATGAACAAGAGCAATTCAAATGGAAAACTTGTTATAGCTCATCAATTTGTGGGGTATCATATTTTTTGTTGTACTTGCTTAGAATATCGTATATTCATTTGCGCTTAAATGTTAAATATTTTTTTGAGTACGTGTTATTTAGATATACCCCATGTATTGCACTTGTGTTAACTAGCATATCTTTTGTGCTTGTTCATTTATGGGATACTATTTATAGGATATTTCAATTGGTATTTACAATTGGTATCATTCGTTTGCTTATATATGATTTCTTGTGCTCATGTGCTTTAAATTTGCTATCTTTTAAACTTGAGCACATCTTGATATGAGAACTTGATTTTGATTTGTATATCATTTTAGTTTTCTTACCTTAAAACCACTCTCACTTGTTTATAATGTGCTTTTAATCTTTCAAGTATGAGTTCGTATCCATATAGTTTTAATTTATTTTAAAAAAATTCAATGGATATATTCTGGCACATGTTTTAACTTGAACCAATTTTCAATTGGTATTTTTTCTTTGTGCCTTGTTTAAGGTGTGCTAGTGTTTAAACTTGCTTATATTTGTTACACACACACTTCTTGCATGAGTAGAATTATTTATTGGTGTTAAATCCTTGGCTCATCTTGCCAAATGCTTCTACAACCCATTTAGGGGACCCACTTATGGATTTCGTTAATTACAACGAATCTTACGGGTACAGCAAAGAGAATTAAAGACCCTTCACTGGAAAATCGATACTTAAAATGAGACAGTTACTCATGTTTGCACTCACATACAGTTTTTAATTATTTCCAATTGGTTTCATATTGTTTTCGATTGGTATCTATTTATGTGAGTTGATTGCACATTTGTATCTTTCATTGGTATCATCTTGTTTACATGTGCATATTTTGATCGGTTCTTGAGTTTAGTATCATTAATTTCCATCACTTGAATTCAATTATTATTATCTTTTGAGCTCTAATGGTTTGGTTTACAAATGATTGTGAAATATGACTCATGGATCAATCATTTGGGCTTGCTTCTTGTCACGCCCCGCTTCCCAGTGTACGGCGAAGTGGACGTGATGAGGCCCGCTACGTATGTACTCAGAAGTACATACGCTAAGCATAACTAAGCAATATAAAATGAATCACAAGAGACGAATAATAGAAATAACAGCAACTTTTATTAATAACATTCTTTATACAATGCATGAAATGAAAATACATCTGAAATGAAAAAGCAATGCCTAAACAGTGGCATAACAATAAAAGGAAATACTGGAAAGAACAAGATACAATGTCTAGAGCTCTGGGTCTTCCTGGAACTGCTCCAAATCTTCACTTGTGGGCTCGGTCTCAACTTGGTCCAACGCACCTGACGACATTCAAAGAAGAGAGAAATAGAATGTCGTCAGCGAACAGGTCGCTCGGTAAGTCCCAAAGAAAAGTGGAGTGAGAATGGCAGAGTAACAGTATTTTCTAGAGTATTATGTTGTAGAATATTATGGAATATTGTTTAACGCAGTTGTTTGTAGCTTGGTACAGAAGAATGCCAGTGTATACGAGGGGGATCTCTATATGCTAGAGATCAGTGCAAACGGAGAGTACAAGGAACCGTTATGCCACGGTACAACAGCAACAGTATTCATGTTAGGTGTCTTAATCTGACCACCTCATTCCACTTTTAACATCTTCCGTACCAATCTACCCCTTTAAACCCCGCGATGTCATGTTTGTATTGTTATCTTGTAAACTTGTAATGATTGCTTGATTGACTTGATTAACTGATTGACTTACCGAAACCATGATATCAGGAAACGGTTATAACCGTAGAGTCATGTAAATGGAATACTGGAAACTTGTAAAAAGAATATCCATGGTTCGGTTCAGTCAGACAGATTGTTAACTGATTCTGGGATTCATGTATTCAAGTTGTGTTGGAATATAATTGAAATATAGATTGACTTGAAATATATTCAAGTCAGAATTAGTCAGACTCTAACCCGAGTCCGACTAAAAGAAATATAATTTGAAGTTCAATATTAGCTAGGGGCCTTATTGTAATTTGTGAAACTTGAGGGGGTTTTATGTAAAAATACTTTTGTATAGTTTTCCAAATACACCTCAAGTATTTAATAATCGTCTTTACTGTTATAATGAATGTGAATTTTATTTGTGTTATTCTAGTGAATATATCCTAATAAAAGTATTAATTGTTTATTTGAAATTCGTGTTATTTTAATGTAACTTTTAATCTTTGAATTTTAGGAAAAAGTGGAAATTTTATATTATAACAAAATAAATGTTTAAATGATAATTATATATAATTAAACACATAAATAATTTTTAAATGAATATTTTATTTACAAAAATATCACTTTCTTTAAATATCGTATTTTAAACCTTTCGAGACCGAATGCTCCTTGCGGAGGTCTGAATCTCGCACTACTAGCCTGCGGGTGCACGATGAACCGTGCTATCCCTAACAGGTTCCCCACGAATGGGTTGTAATGGCACTTTGCTCAGGTTTTATAAATACTTTTAATTTAGGGAAAAGATTTTCTAAATATAGGGTATTTATTTGTAAAAGTATATAGTTCTCCATATTTTAGTTGTTAGGGTTTCCTAGACCATCTAACCTATATTCTATGGTCTAAACGATGAGTCATTAGAAGCCTCAAATCGCCTCTTCACCGTCGAATGCAGCCAGGTAAGTGCCAGGTAAGTGGGAAGGAACCACAGTCGTGGGCCTAATTAAAAACCACTAGCCTTAGACACACTTGCCTAGACCCACAAGACAGTTTAGATAAACGATCGATGTCCATGACCAATCGTGCTTTCATTTTATATAAGTTTTATTTAGAAAAGTTTACAATTTAAAGGTTAAACTAAAAGTTATAAAGGTTATGGTATTTTAGTGAAAAAGTCCTATAATATCGTATTCTGTATTTTTGTTATTTATCAATTAGGGTTATAATGAGTGTGTGTAAGGGTAGGTCATTACCCCGTGACTTATATTAAATTTTGGTGAAGTTTCAAGGTGAAATAAGCTATGTTAAACTTAAGGGTATTAAGGTGCAAGAATACGGTATTCATAAACGTTATCATTTCATGTGTGAAATTTCATCCAAATTGAATGAAACAAGTTTTGTTATCAAAATAAACATGATTAGGAGTGGGGTATCTAAATAGAACATTAAAATTTAACTTGATGGTATTTTTATGCAAGAAATACGGTTTTCTAAAGAACTTGTCATTTCATGTGGAAAAGTACAATTAAATTTGACTTAAGGGTGATTAATAGTCAACATGCAAGAGGGTTGATAATATGTATTAGGTGACAAGTGGAATTTTTAAGAAAAACCGAATCGGAAATCGGTTTGTCCGATTTCCGTCGGGTTTCAAAAAGTCGTATTTTGCAAATATAGAAAAGAGAGGTAGAAGGTTGGGACTTACGGGTTTGGACAAGCTAAGCGTTCTAAAAGGTGTGGTGGTTGCCGATTCGTTGGAAACGTCACGTCGGTCTTGATCCGGTCGCCGGAATCCGTCGTCGGTTTCGGCAGCGCTTCGCTTCTCGCTCTTTGCACCAAGTTCTCAAGAGTTTTAGAGAGTATGCTTAGAGTTGTGAGGGGAAAAGGTAGAGGGTAGGGGCCTTTATATAGGGCTAGGCTAGGGTTAGGGTTAGGGTAGATGAAAAGTTAAAAAATAAAAATGTGATAAAATGTAATAAAAATGTATTAAAAGTGGAGTAATTGGGGGTTTTAAAGATCTCTGGAAGTGGTATTGGGCTGAAACTTTGCAGGTGAGTAGGGAATACCAAAAGACACAACTTTCATGTTGTGACCCTTGCCGGAATCGGCCTAAAAGGGGGTGACTCGGCCGTGACTCGGTCGGATCACTGAGTCGGCCGAGTCAAGGCCGAGTTTGCCGATTCCCGAACGAGTCCGGTGACCTGGATCTCCCCCGACGGTTCATCTACCCTCTGCAAGTGTTACATCTTTGGGTGTAGTGGGGTTTTTGTGAGATATGCACGTGTAAACTCTTGGTATTCTAAAGGTTTTCTAAAAAATCAATAATAAAAATAATGTGGGGTATGGGATTCGAACTCTGGTGGCTTAGTTCAGCAGTGCAAGGTATTACCAATGAGCTACAAGCTCCTTCTTGTAATTATTGTAAAGAGATAGATACTTAAAGTGTTATCAGCAACATTAATACTCCAAGTATACTTCAATTTTAAATCAAATTTTGGTATACAAAAATTGGAGTTGTTACACTTCTCGTTCTTGGAAGATTCAAGCGATTTGGGTTAAATAAACCTTGCATTTATAAAGTTAGATTTCGTGTTTACTTTTCCCAATCTCGTGTTGTACACCTTTTAAATCATATTCTTGTTTTAAATCCACGCACACACTTAATACACACGTAATACGATTATGTTTTTCTTTGATATTGTAAACCACCATTTCCATCACTAAAATCGTTCTATATTTTATTTTCCTAGTCCCCCGAATGTTTTCCTATTTTTCTCGTATTATTTTGTGTGAAATTAGTTGCTTAGGTTTTAGTATTTAAATTTTCCAAAACAAAACAAAAACTCAATATAAATAAATCCTCAATTAAAATCAAAGTCCAACAGAATAAGAAAATAAAAAACTAAATATATATATAATCCCAGCCCACACTTCCCGGCCCATGCCCAACGCCCACAACCCGACCCGACCCGACCCGTTATCATCTTCTTCCCCACTAAATTCTTTTCGCGCTCTTTCCTTATGTGGCCACGTCGTCGCCAACGTTCCCCTCCTCGTCGCCCCACGTCCCCCTCGTTGACCACGACCTCACGAGCTCCTCAAGCTCACCCTCGTTCTCCCTTTCTCCTCTCCTCCCCCCTCACTCTCGTTCTTTCTCGCTCTCTCCCCGTTTCTCCCGCTCCCTCGATCGAACCCTCGCCCACGCCGCGCTCGCCGTGCCACCACCGCCGTCTGCCTCCTCACCACCACTACACCCCAGGTCGAGCCCTCTACACCTCTCTCCTTTAACCCATCAACTCACCGAGCCGACTCTCTACTCCCCACCGCTTCAACCCACCGCCGAGCCCCCTGCACACCATCTCACCGACGATCACCCGCTCCCATCGCGCCGCCGGCCACCTCGTCGACCCCTCTACATCATCAACATCATCTCCTACCAACCTAAGCACACCCACTGCTTCCCCCCTCTCTCCTCGGCCACCAAGCTTCGAGCCTCGAACCCCCTGCTGCACCCTCGCCGGAGCTACCTCCGCCGACCACCGCCGACCCTAGCACCACCTCCCTTCCAGCGCCTGAATGTTTCCGACGCCCCACCATCACTCGCAGCCACCTCACCCAGAAACCCAAGCCCCTCTGCCAAGAACCAAAACTCGAGCCGAGTCCGTGAACCCTAACCGTGCCGTTCGTTACGCGTTCGTGCCGTTGCCGCTGCCGTGCATCGTCAATGCGTCTCTAGGCAAGTTACCTACTTGCTTCATGCTAATTGTACTATTAAAAATTAGAAATACCATTAAATTCCGCGTAAACGCTTCGCGTGACTTAATATAGTGTATGTGTTTGACACAGAACCCGAATGAAAAACTTCCATTAAACTGACGAAAATTGATCATATAAGCTGGCCCGTGTGGTAATGAACATTATGTTAAAATTTGGCTGGAAAATATAATCGTTACTGACGTGAACGATCATCCCCAATTACACCCATTAATACTGAAAATTTCCCGCGTCTGAAACTTGTAAAAATCATAATTAATTGTTTACAAGTTGGAATGATGCGTTCGAGGGCTCAAATAGAAGACGACTAGACGACCTGGAACGCCATAAAAGTTTTAAACTGTTTCTATACTAAAAAGACGACGGAAACTGGTTCGGAGAGCGGCTCTGGACCGCAGTCCAGAGCAGCTCTGGCTGTTGATTTCCATCTTGTAATGCTTACGATTTGCTGCTTGGACTTGGTATATTGCGGAACCCTACACCATAGTGAAGATGAAACAGTTATATAAATAATGAAAGTGATTCCACCCCTTTTCACTGTCGTTTACTATTTAAACTGTAATTTAAATGAACAGGACGTATAGCAGTCCCAAACAGAAACAGAACTGATACTCTATTGTTGTACAGTACATAACTTCTGACCTAGAGGCGCGATTGAGAATACGTCTGGTGCTTTGGAAACCCTATTGAAAAACCTAAATTTCGTTCAACTATAGCATTGCTAAATTCTGAATCCAACAGGGTGAAAATTGTGTCGCGAGATGGACATTCAGTTTAGAAACTGAATTTCCTGCAGCAAACACTTAAAATGAAACGGCTGTAACTTCCAAACCCAAATTCCGATTCTGCTGAAATAAATTTTTCTGAACTTCTGACTGAGTTTACTTGCTACCGCCTTTATATCATTTTACTGAATTTTGAACGTATGATTTAATGCAATTTTTATAAGTTCATAAGTGCATAATAGTTCGTATTACACATGACATGTTAACTGCATAGATGCACATATCTTACCCGATTGCCATAAACATAGTGATAGTGCGCGTTATTATTCAGTGTACAATGCATTATCGTGAGTGAATGGTATTGGTTTAGAAGTGTTAAGTACGCCAATGGAAAAGTGAATGATTCGTGACAGTGAACAATACAGTGAACAGTGACAAAAACCGTGTTATTGGTGTGTACTTGTACATGACTAGACCATACTCATAAATAGTGTAAATCTGGGGGAAAAGGGAAAATTGAAGTGGAAAGAGTATCATATTTAGCGAGGACAGTGATTTAGAGGATGATCATTCGAACAGCGACTCTTATATATATTAGGTTGGGCCTAGCAGTCTGGCTGACAGGGTTATATCCCGGGCGATAGCGGGCCGTAGTCTCGGGTATGTACGAGACCCTCGTTAAACATGATCCTCCTTTCCACAATTCGATTTCAAAAGTGACTTAAAGACCGATAGGGACACAGATCATACATTGCATCAGTTAGTGACATATCGATTACCTGCATTTTATCCCCATCATTATTATTTTATTTTCTTGCCATTTTGTTACTATTATATTGTTGCTATTGTGTCGCTCTGACGACCTGAGTATGCATGCTCAGTGATAGAGGTGGATTTGTCTGATCTCGAGAAGACCGTGAAGATCGAGACTAGTGGACCAGTTACATTTCCCCACTGATATTCCTGATTAGTTGCCCGCTTGTTTACTTCCTTCGAGCTCAGATCTCTTTATATCTTATAGTTTTAGTGGCTGCATTCTCTTTACCCGTATTGTATTTTACTGAGTACCATATAATGCTAGAAGCCGAAATGTGACTACGACAGGATTTTTCCTTGATCGTAGGAGCATGGCTGGCCTTGTCACCCTTGTTTTCCGTATTTTGGGAAGCGGGGTGTGATATGGTTTTGTTGGTATCAGAGCTGGGTTTAGAATAAGATTGGAGTCCAATTTAGGGATCCCTTGAATCATACTTTATTCCTTGCTTTCACTTTCATATACTACTTGTGCATCACCACTCAAGTTCATGTTTTGAATCTTATCTAGTTTATCTTTTCCTCTTGTTCCGCATCATTAATCGTTATTTTCATTCGTGTTCCACTATCTGATCATAACCTTTGCGTTTCAGACCATGGCCAACCGTGGGGCCGCACCGCTTCTCGATGAGGACACTCAGTCCTGCGTTTCTTTCGACTGTGTATTAGTGAGTTCAGATGACGAGGTCGATAACCCACAGGTCATTTTCGACGACAGCGAATCCGAGAACGAGGGATTTGATGTAGCAATTCTGTCACGCCCCGCTTCCCAAAATACGGAATACGAGGGGTTGACAAGGCCAACCATGTTCCTACGGTCGAGGAAATATCTCTCCGTAGTCACACTTCGGCTTCTAGCTTTACGTGGTAATCAGTAAACAATGCACAGGTAATGAGAAATGCAGTAACTAAATCAAAACGAATACAAAAGAACTAACCAAATGGAGATCAAGAGAGTATAGCTCTGGGTAGCTGATCAAGATGTCCGCGAAGTCCTCGAGGTACGTCAGGTCCTGGTCCAAGCTAGATCCACTTCTCACCGAGCATGCATACTCAGGTCGTCAGAGCGACACGATAGCAATATATATAAATATATATACAAATGGGAACTCGTACAATAATAATGAATATGAAATAGTAATCAAGGAATAATGACGTGAACATGAAGCAGCCGATGCAGGTAGCTAATAGAGCAGGTAAACAGTAACGCGGTAATCAGTATAGCAGGTATGTTAAATCAGTAAACAATGCATGTCAATGTCACTAACCCTATCAGTCTCTAAGTCTCACTGCACAGGTCAATAAGCCTATCGTCAGTCCAAGTGTGAGAGTCAACCACTTGTGAGTATCCCCCACCCAAGGGTAGGACCCAAGGGCAAGGGAACGCGGGCCCGAGTCGCTCGCTAATAATCAGTAATATCCCCATATATCTCCATATATCTCTATATGTTCCGGCATGGGACTCCCGAGATTCTGTTGAACTCATACTCAAACTACCTCACACCCCGTGGTCTATATCAAATGCCAACCATAAACTCAAATACCAGTCGGTCCATGACAAGTCTACACGAGAACTGAAGACAGGGTCTCCATCAAGCCTGTCTCGACTGATACCCAAGATAGATGGACATTGTTTGGTGCCCTACCTGTGACACCTACATAAGTGCTTCCATAATTGTCTCATACCAATTATAGTCACACTTATACTTGTCCCACAGACGTCGACAATGCAATAAATCAATAGGGTCCACTGATTGTGTACATGTACGTGTCACTTTCACTTATCCATTCATACTTAAACACTAACGTACTTGCCACAATCAAACACTAAAACCTAACACTGGGTAATGCACATGTGATCACTAGGTTACCAATGCAATGACGTATATATAATGTGATGAGAATACAATAATTAAGGCATGATTAAGATATCATCAGTCGGTGTCCTACCACTTTCATAATTTATCATAAATCATACATGCAAAATTAGCAAAACAATGAAAATAGGGTAAGCAGTAGGTTTGATTATCTATCCATCAAAATTGGTTTCACGTTAATCGGGTTTCAGGATCCCTAGATATGGCCATTTCATTTCAAGCGTTCGCTGCAGGAAATTCAGTTTCTAAACTGAACGTCCGTTTCGCGACACAATTATCACCCTGTTGGGATCAGAATTTAGCGATGCTACAGTTGAATTAAATTTAGGGTTAACAGTTAGGTTTCCATCGCAATTGGAGGATCAGTAATATATTATTCCTAAAGGGAGTTATGGACAGATTATGTTTGAGATGTAAAATCTGCTTCTGCAGAATTCAGCAAGACGTGTCGACATTGTAAAATGAACTAAAAATATAAAACGGTTCAAGAATCCAGTAATACTAGTGGATTAATAAATCTAATTCAATTCCCTACGTGAAGATATAGGGTTACGCACATTCTCTTATTTGAACAGTGATATACAGGGGTTAGAAACAGGGGTTAACCTGGATTTCCATTCTGGACTGCAGTCCAGAATCGTAATCCACAGCAGTTATCTCTATTATAGTGTATTAAAATTCAGTGATCAATAATATATTACAGTGGGTTAAACAGTTAGCTTCGATACGAGCCATCGGACGCTAAAATCCAGTTTATACACAATTTAATATCAATTTTACGGTTTATCATGTACGGAGTTTTCAGGTTTTACGATAGAAAATCGGGACATCATTTTATGTGGGCAAACAATATAGTATTGGAACCAAAGTCTCGAGGGACATTCCTTACAACTTGGGCAATCACATTTTATATGTTGCCGTCAATCTAACGGGAGTTCCCATTCGGGTTTTGCAATCGAACATTTGAATTATAATGATTCACATAAAAGCGTATGCGGAAATGATTGGTAATATGAATTGTAATTTATAAAAGTAGCATGAAGCAAGTATTAAACTTGCCTGATGATGTGTCGATGATGGTACGGCAGCGGCAACGGCACGATCGCGTCACGAACTCAGCACAAGTTCAGCTTTGTCGGATCTTGCTTCTTGGACTCGATGGCTCGGTGGGTGCGACGGCGTGCGCTGGCGTTGCGACGAACGGCGTGTTGATGACGATGACGGCTTAAGGGGTCGAGGCCACAAATTTGATGGCGACGTCGGTGACCTGAATGGTGGCAACAGCGAACAATGTAGGTGTTCGAAAAAATGCCGGGGGCTCGACTGCGGCGGCTAGGGATTGGGTTCGGTTCGGTTTTGGGGCCTTTTCGAAGAAGAGCTGAGAGAGAGAGAGATGGTGATGTTGTTGTGGTAGAGCGAGAGAGAGAGAGTGATGTTGCTGTGGTAGAGAGAGGGGGGGAAGAAATGTTTGCAGAGGGAGAGAGAGAGAAATGTTTGCTCTGAGAGAGAGAGAGAGAGAGCTTGGCGGTGGTCGGCGGAGGTAGCTCCGGCAAGGGGTCAGTGGGGGTGCTCGGGAAAGGCGATGGGTTCCGGTGTGCAGGTGAGGGGGTACGTGCTCGGGCCTGTAGCTTGGAGGGGGCGCGGGCGAGAGCTCGGTGTCGGGGGTGGTTCAGGGTGTCGTCAACGGTGTTGGCGGTGCCGCGATGGTCGACGGAGTTGCAGGTGGTGATGTGGCATTCAGGCGGTTGAAGATGAGGCTCGATGGTGGGGTTGTGGCCACGGGGTTATAGTGGAGAAGGGGGACGGCGGAGGATGTCGTGGTGGCTCGTCGGCATGGCTCCTGTAGTTACGAGGGAGCAGCGGCGGTGGTGATTGTGGTTGGGGTCTCGGCTGTCGATGGGTGTGCTCGGGTGTAAGGGGTCAGCTTTGGGGTCAATGGTTGGTGGAAGTGGAGGCGGGTGAGGGAGCGGGAGAACGAGAGTGAGGGGGAGAGTTAGAGGGAGGCGCGCGCGCATCGTGGGCGCGAGAAGCGGGGCGTTGGCGAGGCGGGCGGAGACATGGGGGCGACGTGGGGCAGTGGGGGAAAATCAAGCGGGAAAAGAATTACGTTGGGGAGAAGGGATGAGAACGGGTCGGGTCGGGCGCGAGGGGAGGATTCGTGGGCCGGGGAAGAGTGAAATAATTAAATGGAATTAGAGAACTGGGCCGGGCTTGGGAGTTTTGTTATTTGGTTTAAATAAATTTTGGTAAAGGGGAAAAGGAAGTGAGCTGAGCTTGGAGAATTTATTTAATTTGAAATTTGGTTTGGGCTGGGGTTTGGATAGGAAATTAAGTAGAAATAGAAATGAGATATGGAGAAGTGGGCCGGCTAATAAGAGGAAAAGAAAAATGAAAGGGAAAAGGGTTTAGGGTTATAAAGGGTTTAGGAAAAGAAAATATGAAAGGAGAAAATGTTAGGAGAAGAATTTGAAAGAATTGGGAAAGGAGTGGGCTGGGTTTAGGGTTTGGGTTATGGATTGGTTAGGGAAAATTAAAAAGATATTAGATTAGATTAGGTTTTTTTAAAATAATAAATATAAAATAAATAAATTTAAGAGTAACAAAATACGGATATTGATATACAAAAGGACTGGGTATTACAAATTCCGGGGATCAATATGATTAATGATTCGGACGATGAAGAGGAAGACCCGGAGGAGGACCCTGAAGAAGAGGATCCCGAAGAAGACCCAATAGAAGAGGATCCACAGGAATATGCAGTGGAAGGGAACCCAGAAGAAGATCCTAAAGAAGAGGATCCCGAAGAAGACCCAATAGAAGAGGATCCACAGGAACATGCAGTGGAAGGGAACCCAGAAGAAGATCCCGAGGAGGAGGATCCCGAAGAAGACCCAATAGAAGAGGATCCACAGGAACATGCAGTGGAAGGGAACCCAGAAGAAGATCCCGAGGAGGAGGATCCCGAAGAAGACCCAATAGAAGAAGATCCACAGGAACATGCAGTGGAAGGGAACCCAGAAGAAGATCCCGAGGAGGAGGATCCAGAAGAAGATCCAATAAAAGAGGACCCACAGGAAAACGCAATAGAGGAGGATCCAGATGAGGGTCCTGAAGAGGGAAATCCTGAGGAAGACCCTATGGCAGAAGATCCAGGAGAGGACCCGGAAGAGGCAGAACATATGGAGGAGGATTCCGATGAGGAAGCTCCCGCCGAAGAGGAAGTGCCAGGGGAAGAAAACCCTATAGGGGAAGAATCGGAAGACGAAGCTCCAGCCGAGGAGGAATCGGAAGATGAAACCTCGAGTGAAGAGGAACTCGAGGCTGAAGAAGCTCAAGCATACTTTCAGGCAGGACGCTTTGGGAATGGACGCCCCTATCTTAGTGCGAGAGCATATCGCAACTTGTTGAACTTCCACAATCGTGACTAACGCAGCTTATTTTCTTTTCTTAGGGCCAGACAATAATGATGTATAGTTTAAGGCCAAGTTTATCTCTCAGTTGTACTCTGTCAAGTTTTGATTAATAAAGTTTCGGTTCGATCAATTTTTCCTAGAGTATTGTATCTTTAAAATCCATTTGATGCATTAATTGATCCTTCTTACAAATTCCTTTCCTTCTTGCAAAGACATTACTTTTATCCCATCCTTGAAGCTTATAATCACCTGACCCCCCTATTCGGTCGACGTGGAAGGAAGTGCCTCATGTATGGACAGAGGAATGTACTCAGGATTTTGGGATACTGAAACTGATGTTGACCACGATGCCTATTCTTCTAAGGCCAGACGATTCAGATGGTGTGGTGATACACGACGATGATTTATGGAAGGGTTTAAGCCGCGTTCTGATGCAACACGGTCGGGTAGTTACTTATGCCTCACGGCAGCTAAAGAATCATGAGGGGAGTTACCCAACACGCGGATTGGAGTTAGCCGCAGTAGTTTTTGCATGTACAAATCCGGGGACATTACTTACTGGGCAAAAAATAGGGTGGTGGAAGTGTATACGGATCACAAGAGTCCGTTCACTCATGGAGGATTGAATATGAGACAACTCCAATGGCTATAGCAAGGGGCGGATTATGACTCAGGATTTCAGTACCATCCGGGAAGAGTAAATGTTATACCAGACGCTCTCAGTCGCAAGCCAACGGTCATGATGTTGACCAGTCAGAGGAGAATCATTGAGGATTTCCAGAGACCCGAGCTTGAAGTTGTTACACCGAGCGCAATCAGCCAATTTTGGCAACTACAGGTGCAGTCTTCTCTTGTGGATCGCATCAAGGCTGCACAAGCGGATGATCCTCGATTGCAAAAGTTCAGAGCGCAAGTAGAATCCGGGCTGAGGACTGACTTACTCATACGGGAAGACGGTCCTTTGAGATTCGGTAGCAGACTCTGCGCTCCTGAGGGAAGATGTTCGAGAAAAAGTGCTAGCCGAGGCTCATAGTTCAGGTTATTATGTACATCCGAGAGTCACGAAGATGTATCGAGATCTGAGGCAAGATTAATTGTGGAACGGAATGAAGAGGGAGATTGCATGGTTGGAATCCAAGTGCTTAATATGATAGCAAGTAAAGGCCGAACACCACAGAACAGGTAGACTGTTGCAACCGCTTCCGATACCCAAATGAAAATGGGAGCACGTCACTATGGACTTTGGGACGGCCTCACCACGGATCCCACGAGGTAACAACGCTATTTGGGTTATCGTCGACCGCCTCACGAAAGCTGCACACTTCTTACCATTCCGAGTAGGACAGTCGACAGAGTCACTTGCGGAGAGATACATGCAGGAGATAGTACGACTTCACGGAGTCCCGGTCAGCATTGTGTTAGATCGAGACACCGGATTTGTTTCGTACTTTTGGAGGAGCTTATAGGAGGGTTTGGGTACCCGCCTCAAGTTCAGTACAGTTTATCACCCGCAGCAATCCGAGCGTACGATTCAGGCTCTCGAGGATATGCTGAGAGCTTGCATGCTGGACTTCCAGGGTTCCTGGGATGATCATCTACATCTAGTCGAGTTTTCCTATAACAACAGTTACCAGGCTAGCATCCAGATGGCTCCTTTCGAACCACTTTATGGACGGAAGTGTCGATCCCCAGTTTGTTGGGATGATGTGGGAGAACGAAGATTACTGGGTTCCAAGCTCATTGTTCAGACAGTCGACAAGGTCCAAATGATTAGGCAACGCATTAAGACGGCTCAGGATCGACAGAAGAGTAGGGTGGATACCGGTAGGAGAGCACTAGAATTTGAAGTCGGAGATCATGTTTTCCTGAAGATTTCTCCTACCCGCGGAGTTATCAGGTTTGGAGGTCGCGGGAAACTCAGTCCCCGTTTCATCGAACCTTTTGATGTGCTAGAGCGAGTTGGAGAGGTGGCCTATCGACTTGCCTTGCCTCCATCGCTAGCTGGTGTGCATAATACCTTCCACATATTGCGACGTTATGTTCGGAATGAGAGCCACGTTCTGGACTATTCGGAGTTAGCTTTGGGTACCGACCTATCTTACGAGGAGCTGCCCATCACCATCCTCGACCGCAGGGAGAAAGTGCTGAAGAATAAAATCATTCCGTTAGTTCGAGTGTCTTTGGGCGGTCGTTCCCCAGGAGAATCTAACTGGGAGCGTGAGGAAAATATCCGTGCACGTTTTCCACATCTCTTTGTTTAGTGCTGTCGTTTCGTTGTCTCTTTTTTAAATTTCGAGGACGAAATTTTTGTAAGGAGGGTATGATGTAAATCCCCATTTCCAACAATAAAATCTTTCTATATTTTTTTTCCTAGTCCCCCGAATATTTTCCTATTTTTCTCGTATTATTTTGTGTGAAATTAGTTGCTTAGGTTTTAGTATTTAAATTTTCAAAAACAAAACAAAAACTCAATATAAATAAATCCTCAATTAAAATCAAAGCCCAACAGAATAAGAAAATAAAAAACTAAATATATATATAATCCCAGCCCACACTTCCCGGCCCATGCCCAACACCCATAACCCGACCCGACCCGACCCGTTATCATCTTCTTCCCCACTAAATTCTTTTCCCGCTCTTTCCTTACGTGGCCACGTCGTCGCCAACGTTCCCCACCTCGTCGCCCCACGTCCCCCTCGTCGACCACGACCTCACGAGCTCCTCAAGCTCACCCTCGTTCTCCCTTTCTCCTCTCCTCCCCCCTCACTCTCGTTCTCTCTCGCTCTCTCCCCGTTTCTCCCTCTCCCTCGCTCGAACCCTCACCCACGCCGCGCTCACCGTGCTGCCGCCACCTGTTCCCGCCAAAATTTTCTACGCAAAGGAGTCCAAGGTATCAAATGGCAGTGATGTGCTTAAAGAGATGCAAACCAGTATCTTCCGGTCTATATTTTGATAAACTCCCGAAGGAGAAACTATTAAATTCTGATGGTATTGGAAGCATCTCGAAAAACCCTTCGATTTGATATATTATGGGCCTCATAATTCATCCGGGATCAAAAGTTATGAGGCATCACGTGTCCACACGTGATGGACCTTTAAGAACCCGCTGGAGGAGTTAAAAGATATAATAAAAACTCAGAAAAGACCCCAATGGGGCATCACGTGCTCACACGTGACCATGGGTCACGTGCAGACACGTGATGGGCTCTTAAGGCCTCTAAAATAATGAATAGAATTAAATTCTAAAATCTGTTCCCTGATTAAAAATCAGAAGTCACCTCAATGAGGTATCACGTGCTCACACGTGACCAATGGTCACGTGTTGACACGTGATGGTTAAAACTGAAGCATAAATAAACGCTGAGAAAAGGACTCAATTGGGGGTCACGTGCTCACACGTGACCAAGGGTCACATGTCAGCACGTGACTGGCTTCGAAAGCCTTACAGTTTAATGGAATTAAATTCTAAAAGCTTCTAAATCTTTCCAAATGGAAAAGAATTATGGGGACCGTTGGATTAAAGATCCAAGGGTGATTAAATATCACCAATTTATGGAAAGATCTTAGACAAGGAAAGATTTCCCCAAAAATCTCACCGAAATAACAAACAGAATATCTTTGGATCTAAAATCCAACGGTGAATAAAATTCACTGAATGATCTAAAGGATCATATTAATTATGAAATCAAATCAAATCTTTCAATGAGAGATTTGCTAAAAAAATTGATTCTTTTCCTTCTCCTATAAATAGGAGCCAAGAAAAGAAGAGAGGGGGATCTACCTTGGAGAGAGAAGAACAGAGAAAGGAGAATTTAATTCTCAACAAAGAAAAACCCTAGGTGAGAAGGAAAAAATGATCAAAACTTCAATAAAGAGAATTTAATTCTCAAAATCCAAGAGTTTAACTCTTATACAAAAAAGAACTTAGTTCTTCTTCTGGTTGAAGATCTGCACAGAGCACATCTCCCCATAAGTTGAGAATTTAATTCTCATCGGGTCGAGATCCTGCCATGCAGATCCTAAACTTAGAAGGGGAATTGAGTTTTGAGAATTTAATTCTCCTAAAACAAAACTAGGGTTTAACCCTAATCAAGAATTTAATTCTTTTACATATCTGGGAATTTAATTCCTTTAAAAAGAAATTAGGGTTTTACCCTAAATAAGAATTTAATTCCTCCAGAATCAAAATTAGGGTTTTACCCTAAATAAGAATTTAATTCTTAAAGATAAGGAGACTTAAAAGATCTCTGTGCATGAAAAGACTAAGGTCACGTGCCCCACGTGACCCCTGAACAGATCCCCCAAAAATGAGACGAGGAAAGCTTTGAGGCAATGCCTTACGTGCTCCCACGTGACCCTCATTATATATGGAACAAAAGCAAAGGCAGAAACAATTCTGGGCGCTCTCACGTGACACCATGTGACCCCTAATAAATGTTCTAATAAATCAGGGCATGAGTATACATCACGTGCCCACACGTGATGGCTATGAAAATTAAAAGTGTTTAACAATTGTTTGCAGAACAAAATAAAGGGGATCTGGCCCCACTTTTTGAAGCCATCACGTGCTCCACGTGACCCCCGAAACACAGAAAGAAAAAGGAAAGGAAATGAAAGCTTTGGGCGCTCTCACGTGTTATCACGTGACCCCCTCAGCAAATGCTTTAACAATTGGCGCACAGATCCCCATCACGTGCCAACACGTGATGCTCTAAAATAAAAATAAAAGTGTTTAACACTTATTCGCAGATTTGAGGATAAAACAAAAGGAGATCTGGCTCCACATTTAGGGCGCCCTCACGTGTCCACACGTGACCCCTAAGAAATCCCTTTAATATCCAATGGATGAATGCCTATCACGTGCCCACACGTGATGGCCAGGAAATGAAAAGTGTTTAACACTTAATTGCAGAACAAAGAAAAGGGATTTGGTCCCACCTTTGGGCGCTCTCACGTGTCCACACGTGACCCCTCTTTTTTTAGTGTTTAACACTAATTTGGGGATTATATTTCCAGTGTTTAACACTGATTGTTTCTAGTGTTTAACACTAAATTGAAGATTATATTTCCAGTGTTTAACACTGATTGTCTTTTAGTGTTTAACACTAATTTGAGAGTTCTATCTCCAGTGTTTAACACTGTTGTTCTCTAAGTGTTTAACACTACTTTTAGCCAAATTGGCTAATTTTCCAGAGGCAAAAGTCCCTCCTCCAAATGAATCTCAAAGTTGAGGAAATCAAAAACAAAATGTTATCAGAGCCCCCAAACCTCTGTTTAGCATTGCTGAATGATGAGGGGCTGAACCCAGACAAATGTCTAATGGCCCAAAGGGCCAATATTTCAAACATAATTGGACTTAGCCCAAACTGGCCGTAAGTCCTTAAATCATCTTAAACTGAGCACATCTGCTCTTTCAACCAACTCATTGGTTCAAGGGTACATCGCTGAACTCCTCTGATATTTGTCGTTGTAATCCTTCAACGTCTTCAGAGAGGTGATGGGTCCCGACAACCATACATTTCAATGGACCACCATGTCCCTAAACTGGAGATGGACCACCATGTCCCTAAACTGGCAATGGACCACTATGTCCCTAAACTGGAACAATAGAGCCCTCAAATGCTCTTTTGTCGGATCTAAACGATCCCGTTTAAGTTGATCTTAGCCTCAAATATGGCTAACGCATCCTTAAACCTTCAAACAGACTTTAGTCCCAAATTAGACTATAGATCTCCCTAATCTACTTTGGTTCAAGGGTACATCTCTGAACTCCTCTGACATCTGTCGTTGTAATCCTTCAATGACGTCAGAGAGGTGACGGGTCCCGACGGCTATACATACAATGGACCACCATGTCCCTAAACTGGAACAATCGAGCCCCCAAACGCTCTTTTGTCGGATCTAAACGATCCCGTTAAGTTGATCTTAGTCTCAAATTGGACTAACGTATCCTTAACAAACGTTTAAGTTGATCTTAGCCTCAAATATGGCTAACGTATCCTTAAACCAAAACCCCAAACCCAAATCTAAGAAAATACGGATTTGGACTAATCCACGTCCTACGGGCGACAACATAAATCAATCTCCGTATACAATCCACGGGCAACCACAAACAAAACAAACACCCACGATACGAAGTGACCAGCTGGAGAAGGAGAAAGTTGTTACCGCGATGCGGTAGCGTAATTAACTGCAGGGGCTTGCACCTGCAGGGAAGAGCATCCCCACAATCAAAAACCCCTCAAGCGAGGGGGAATCTGACGAAGTCTGCTACATCGGTCGCATCCGTATAAACCTCTGATACACGGTGCCATAAATCAACTTGGCATCTTCGGAGAGGTGGACGGATAAAACCAATTAGCATCTGCCCCGAATCGCAGGCAAGACGACCATG
This sequence comes from Agapanthus africanus, assembly GCA_030015575.1. Lineage (NCBI taxonomy): Eukaryota > Viridiplantae > Streptophyta > Magnoliopsida > Asparagales > Amaryllidaceae > Agapanthus > Agapanthus africanus. The sequence goes on along the minus strand of CM057340.1, from coordinate 680,008,720 downwards.
TCTCGGCCGCCGTTCGGAGGGGAACACCATCGTCTGCCTCCTCACCACCACTACACCCCTAGGTCGAGCCCTCTACACCTATCTCCTTTAACCCATCAACTCACCGAGTTGACTCTCTACTCCTCACCGCTTCAACCCACCGCCGAGCCCCCTGCACACCATCTCGCCGACGATCACCCACTCCCATCGCGCCGCCGGCCACCTCGTCGACCCCTCTGCATCACCAGCATCATCTCCTACCAACCCGAGCACACCCATTGCTTCCCCCTCTCTCCTTGGCCACCAAGCTTCGAGCCTCGAACCCCCTGCTGCACCCTCGCCGGAGCTACCTCTGCCGACCACCGCCGACCCCAGCACTGCCTCCCTTCCAGCGCCCAAACGTCTCCGACGCCCAACCATCACCCACAGCCGCCTCACCCAGAAACCCAAGCCCCGCTTCCAAGAACCAAAACTCGAGCCGAGGCAGTGAACCCTAGCCGTGTCGTTCGTTGCGCGTTCGTGCCGTTGCCGCTGCCGTGCTTCGTCAACGCGTCTCCAGGAAAGTTACCTACTTGCTTCATGCTAATTGTACTATTAAAAATTAGAAATACCGTTAAAATCCGCGTAAACGCTTTGTGCGACTTAATATAGTGTATGTGTTAGACACAGAACCCGAATGAAAAACTTCCATTAAACTGACGGAAATTGATCATATAAGCTGGCCCGTGTGGTAATGAACATTGTGTTAAAATTTGGCTGGAAAATATAATCGTTACTGACGTGAACGATCATCCCCAATTACACCCGTTAAAACTGAAAATTTCCCGCGTCTGAAACTTGTAAATATCATAATTAATTGTTTACAAGTTGGAATGATGCGTTCGAGGGCTCAAATCGAAGCCGACTCGACGAACTAGAACCCCATAAAAGTTTTAAATTGTTTCTATTATAAATGGCAGGACATGTTTCTAATCACGAGTATTCTGATTCGTGTATTGGGTCCAATACCCAACTGCAAAAGAATCAAACCCGATTAACCTAGATCCTATGGCTCTGATACCAAACAAATCCTGTCACGCCCCGCTTCCCAGAGTACGCTAAGATAGGCACGTGACAGAGCCAACCATGCTACCTGTGGATAAGAAATATCCCTCCACAGTCACATTACGGCTGTAGAGATATCAAGAACAATAATAAACAACTATCTAATACATGTCCATGAGCCAGAATAACGAGTCAAGAATAAAATAATACGGAAGCAAAAAAATCCAATACAATAATAAACTGGAATGTACGTCCCATAATGCGGGCTCACATCAGAAAACGAAAATACTGAAAGAAAACTAAACTAAACTAATAACAAATCCTCACTGCTCGGCCTGTTGATCGAAGTATTCCTGGACAGCCTGCGATAAGGACAAGGGATCTGGGCCATGCAAAACCCAGACGTCAGTGCGTCATAATATCAATAATTTTAAGCAAGCAGGATATAATGAAATATATGCATGCATGAAGTGTGAACAGTAACAAGTAAAACATAACATGAATATAGATCAGTGAACATGATATAACAGGTGAAGTGCAGTGAGTAGTCTAAACTGTGCTATAGGGTGATCTACTCTAAAGTTATTCAAAATCAATTAATGTAATCCTCATCGTAACCCATCGGTCTATGCCCCGTTCAACCCCACGGGACCGCGGTAACAAGATATGGTAGACTGTAAGTCTATGTCCCGTTCAACCCCACGGGACCACGGTAACACGATGTAATAGACTGAGTGTCAATGTCCCGTTCAACCCTACGGGACCACAGTAATAAGATGTAATAGCCCTTTGAGTTACGTTCGGATACATTCTTGATTTCCCTATACCCCATAGGTTATGTGTATAAGTCAGGTATTGATAAATCTGAGACTAATTCCAACATAGGATCAAGCAGGTACATGTTTGTCTATATAGACAACAGGAAATGTCCGTAGGGACAACAGGTCAGGATTGTCGGTATTAGTAAGAGGATCAGGTAACATGTCAAGCTGTGGTACATCAGGTCATGTCAGGTGGTATACAAGTGTCAAGTCATGTCAAGTAGTGCACAGGTATCAAGTCATGTCAGTAGTAGTGTATCAGGTCATGTCAGGGGGTGCACAAGTATCAAGTGGGTGCTCATAATCAAACTGTAATAAGTATGGGTACACAAAAACAAGTATGAAGTACTAATATAACAATAAAATGGAATAATGTGATATGGTTTGCAGATAGATATAAATTCAAAGATATGAATGCACAGTTATCGATTAGGGTTACATTTATTGTTCCAATACTAATTAGGATGCACTTTATTAAACATGGGGTGTCAGTGTTATGTATTAATGTGATCTATGGATGCAGTTATATATATTATAAATGAGATGGATGCAAACGGGTATCCGAAAAGCAGTAAAGTTGTACAATGGTAAAGTGGGATGCACAACTAAGCAATATGTGATATAAATATTGATATAGATGCAGTATATTGTAATCTAGTAGGTAACAAGATAAGTTTTCATGACCTAGATCTGAAATGATATGAATGGATGCAAATGGAACATCGAAAAGTTATAAAACTAAGCATAGGGTGCAAGATTTTAAATACAGGTATGATATTTATTTAAATAGGTATATAATGAGTTATGTAGCATGTAGCAAGAATAACTTGCCTAGACGGATTAATAAACGGATGTATACGAGTCGGTGAAAAGTCGCGACGCGCGCACGGTACACGGAACGGTTCCAAACAACGCACAAGAGTGATCACACAAGTCAGGTACGTTCGCTGGATCGTCGACGTCACGTCCGGCTCCGGCGATCTATGCAAACAGAGAAAAACTTTTAAAGAAAGAAAGAAAGGAAAGAAAAGAAAGAAAGAAGAAAAGAAAGGGAAGAAGAAGGAAGTGCAAGGCTCACTGGGTTGTGCTGTGATCAGTGAATGAGGGGGCGACGATGAGATCGACTGCAGCGATCTTCGCCGGCGGTGGAGCGGTGTGCAGGGGCTCGGAGAGAGAAGAAAATGGTGGAGAAAGGTGAGGATGGGGGGAGGATGAAGACGAGGTGGTGGAGAGAAGGAGAGGTCGATGACGAGGCGAGCGCGAGGGAGGCGACGGCTAGGGTTTGCTGGGTCTCGCGGGTCTGAAAAATGAGAGAGGGGAAGGAAGGATTATATAATAATATATATGGGGAGAGAGAGAGAGATAAAGAAAGCGAGATGAGAGAGAGAGAGAATCTGAGAGAGAGGGGAGAGAGCGAAATCGAAAGGAGAGAGAGAGGGGAATGAACAGTTAGGAGAAAGAATTTTGGCTGTTTGTAGGGAGAGAGAAAGAGAGAGATATCGCGGGGAGAGAGAGAGGGAGAGAGAGAAAGAGAAAGAGAAAAAGAAAGAGAGAGGAAGTGGGGCCACGGGACAGCGAGAGAGAGAAAGAGCTGGAGTGAGCTGGAAAGTGTAATTTGTTTTGATTTTAATTTTAAAAGATTTTAGTTAGTTGAATGTTAAGATTTTAAATTAATAATATATTTAGTTAGGTATAAAATTTAAACTGTTTAAACGAAAATTAAATATTAAATAATTTGAATTTTGGCGGGATACAAAAATATTCCAAAATGCGCCCGGGTCGGGTCTAAAAATTCAGATTTTAAATATGAAAAATATATGCGACTTTCAAAATTCAAAACGAATACTCAGGTAACGAAAATGCATACCCCCAAGAACGGATGCACGTACGTGCGCGTAGCCATCCAAACACGTCCGTTTCACTGAACGGGACGAAAACAAGATGCGCAGATGCTACCACGGGGTTAGGGGTATCATGCAAGCCATGTTAAGTAATTTTAAATTATTTTCTGTGACTTAAAATGTTATATGGTAAAAGATGCAATGCTAGATGGAATGCCAGTATGCACTAAACATGAAAATGCACAGTCTACGTAACAAGTCAGGATAATTCATAAATATGAATCAAACAGGTTCAAGAAAGCGGGTCGGGTCGAATGCAATGTAAAATGTAAAATATCTTTCGCACCCAAAACACGATAAATCAGGAAAAAATACCACAATTAAGGAAATACGAGAACTGGAATTGGTATAAATGAACTAGGTTGTTACATTATACCCAACTACAAAAAGAATTTCGTCCTCGAAATTCCAAGAACAAAAAGGGTAAACAATCAAGAAACTACAAGAATAGATGTGAAAACTTCTGTCGGATTTCATCTTCTCGTTCCCAAGTTGATTCTCCATGCGAGCGATTTCCCCAAGAAACAAGTACAAGAGGGATAACCTTGTTCTTAAGAACCTTTTCTCTTCGATCCACAATCGACATCGGTCGTTCCTCAAAGGTTAAATCTTCTCGTACAGTCAGCTCTGAATGATCCAGCACGTGTGTTTCATCTCGAACATACTTACGGAGTTGAGATACATGAAACACGTCATGAACATTTGCCAAAGATTGCGGTAAAGCCAATCGATACGCCACTTCTCCAACACGCTCCAAAATCTCGAAAGGCCCAACGAATCGAGTACTAAGCTTGCCTCGACTTCCGAAACAAATCACCCCTCTAGTCGGTGATATCTTCAAGAATACCAAATCACCAACAGTGAACTCTAAAGGTCTTCTCGATGTATCAGCTCAACTCTTCTGCCAATCTTGTGCTGCCTTCATATGATTCCTGATAGTGTTAACTTTCTCCACTGTTTGCACGGTCAAATCTGGTCCCAACAATCTTCGTTCTTCAATATCGTCCCAACAAACAGGTGAACGACACTTGCGACCATATAATGCTTCGAATGGAGCCATCTGAATAGTCGCCTGAAAACTGTTATTGTAAGAAAACTCCACCAAGTGTAGATGATCCTCCCATGAACCTTTGAAGTCTAACATGCAAGCTCTCAATATATCTTCAAGAGTTTGGATCGTTCTCTCCGATTGGCCATCTGTCTAAGGATGATAAGCTGTACTAAATTTCAATCGAGTCCCCAAACTTTCCTGTAAGCTCCTCCAGAAATGTGATAAGAAACGGGTGTCACGGTCAGATACGATACTCACCGGTACTCCATGCAATCTTACAATCTCCTGCATGTACCGTTTTGCCAATGCTTCTGTTGATTGACCAACTCGAAATGGGATGAAATGAGCTGCCTTGGTCAATCGATCAACAATCACCCAAACAACATTGTTGCCCTTTGGACTCCGCGGTAAAGCCGTCACGAAATCCATGGTTATATGTTCCCACTTCCATTGAGGAATCGGAAGTGGTTGCATTAAACCAGCAACCCTTCGATGTTCAGCCTTAACTTGCTGACACACCAAGCACTTCGCTACAAAGCGGGCAATCTCCCGTTTCATGCTTTCCCACCAGAAATGTTGTCGTAGATCTCGGTACATCTTCGTGCCTCCTGGATGTACGGAATATGCGGAACTGTGCGCCTCCTTCATAATTTCTTCGCGAATATCTCTTTTGGCATACACAAACGACTACCATATCGCAACGAACCATCTTCTTGAATCAACAAGTCCGTTCGAAGTCCAGCTTCAACTTGTTCTCGAAACTTTTGCAATCTAGGGTCCTGCAATTGCGCTGCTTTAATATTCTCGATCAACGATGACTGTACTTGCAGCTGCATCAACTGTCCCGAAGAATGCGGTAGCACAATCTCTAAATCAAATCTCTAAAATTCTTCAATAAGTTCTTTTTGTGCAGTCAATATCCGAATTGCTGGCAACCGACTAATCGCATCCGACAAAACATTAACTTTCCCGGGATGGTGCTTAAGATCAAGATCGTAGTCAGCCATCAGCTCCAACCATCTACGCTGCCTCATATTAAGCTCCTTCTGTGTGAACACATACTTCAGGCTTTTGTGATCGGTAAATACTTCGACCCTTTCGCCCAATAAGTAGTGTCTCCAAATCTTCAAAGCGAAAATCACAACTGCTAGCTCCAAGTCATGAGTTGGGTAATTCTTCTCATGGGTCTTCAACTATCTCGATGCGTAAGCTATAACCTTCCTATGCTGCATCAAAACACATCCCAATCCTTTCCCGGATGCGTCGCTGTGAATCACCAATCCTCTGGAACTGTCTGGCACGGTTAAAATAGGAGCGGTTATCAATCTCCGCTTCAACACCTCAAAAGCTGACGCACACTTATCTGTCCACACAAATGGTACCTCCTTGTGCATAAGCTTGGTCAAAGGCTCAGCCAAACGAGCAAAATTCTCCACGAACTTTGTGTAATATCCTGTAAGTCCAAGAAAACTTCTGATCTCTGCAACGTTATTCGGAATCGGCCAATCTCGAACTGCTGCAATCTTTTCGGGATCAACGGCGATTCCATCTCCGGACATGACATGCCCAAAAACTTCACTTCTTCAAGCCAAAACTCGCACTTGCTCATCTTTGCATACAATCTTTCTTGCCTCAATGTCTGCAGTGCGATCTTCAAGTGTTCTGCATACTCTTCAATACTCTTTGAGTAGACCAGAATATCATCAATGAACACCACTATAAACTGGTCCAAGAATGGTGAAAAGATTCAGTTCATCAAGTCCATAAATATCGCCGGTGCATTCGTTACTCCGAAGGGCATCACTAAATACTCATAATGTCCATATCGAGTTCGGAACGCAGTTTTTCAAATATCTTCTGATTTAACTCGGACCTGATGATATCCGGATCGCAAATCCAGCTTCTAGAATACCCTTGCGCCACTAAGCTACTCAAATAATTCGCCAATGCGAGGGATCGGGTACTTATTCTTAATAGTCACCCGGTTTAATTCTCGATAATTGATGCACATCCTCCTTGTGCCATCTTTCTTCTTGACTAGAAGAACCGGAGCTACCCAAGGTGACTTACTGCTACGAATCCAACCCTTCTCAAGTAATTCAGCAACCTGCTTCTTGACTTCTTCCAACTCCACTGGTGCCATTGGATAGTATGCTTTAGAAATAGGTAAGAATCTCGAACTACCGCTGGAGCTTCTTCCTTATCAACTTCCATAGACGAAAGAACATTATTTGTCGGCCTAGCCCTAAACTCGACTGGCCCGACCGAACTGCTTCCTCCAGTAAAGATAAACTCCGGATGTCCGGGAATCTGGAAAATCACTTTCTTTGCCCTACAATCAATGTGAGCGTGGAATGTGCCAAGAAAATCCATTCCCAAGACAACTTCATTACTACCAGTATCAATCACCAAGAAATCCGCAAACAGCTCCCGTCCGCAAACAACAACAGAACAATCTTTACATTCTTTACTAGCTATGATCTTCCCATTCCCAGTGTGTATGTCCCAACAACTAGATAAGGTCGTGCAAGGAATCGAGTGTGTAGCAATAAACTTGGATGACATAAAACAATGGGATGCACCAGAATCGAATAACGCTAATGCGGGAAAACCATGAACAAGTAGGATACCTGAAACAACTTCCTCTGAAGCCTTAGCTTCCTCAGCTGTCAGGGTAAATGCTCGAGCTTGATTGGGTCCCTGAGTCAACTGCTTCTGCCCCTGAAACTGCTTCTGCGGTGGTCTCTGAACATCATCCTTCAATCGAAGCTTCGACGGACAAGTATCAACGCTATGGTCAATCGATCCACAAACAAGGCAAAGTCCAAGTCTTCTTCGACAATCCTTCCATAAGTGTCCCGATCGTTGGCAGTAGTCGCACACTGTCCTTCCTTTCTGCACGGTTGCGACGGGCTTCTTCATAGGTACCACACCGCGTCTATTCACCGGAATACCTCTGCGTGTATGCGCTCGGTTTGTTGTAAATGCTGGCTTCCGCACTGCCACTGCTTACTGCTGCGTACCCCCAGTCTTCATAGATAGGCTCTGCTGCTCTCGGGCCGCTGGAAGTACTTGTGAGAAAGTGGTCAAACCCAGAGATATAATTTGCCTCTGGATGTCCACATCCAAACTGCGCATGAACCTCCTTGCCCTATCAGCATCGTTGGCAACCAAAGGTCCAGCGAATCTACTGAGCCGTGTCCACTCAGCTGCATGTACATCCACTGGTACGCCGTTCTGCTTCAAACCGATAAACTTTTCTTCCATTTCCTCCCGTGCAGTCTGCGGGAAGAACTTCCCCAAGAAACTCTTCAAAAAATTCGCCCAACTGATCGGCTTGGGCAAGCGGGTCTCTTCCACAAGCCACCATTCACGGGCATAGTCTACTAATTGGATGCGTACCACATCCACTCTCTTGTCCCCTGGGATCTATGCCGCAACGAGTAAATTCTCCATATCAACCAGCCACTGCTCTGCTGGTAACGGCTCTTCCAAACCAGTAAAGACGGACGGACTAAGTCTCCTGAAATCCGCCACGGTACCCACACGATCCACTGGTCTGGCCCCAACATTGTTTACGGACTGCTGGACGGTCCGCAAACCTTCCTGAAAAACTTCGGCTTGCTGCTGGTTCAGCTCGGTTTGCCGTTTCTGGTTCTCCAGCATCCCACGAATTACTCCAAGCAAAGCAGTTTCATCATCACGCCTCTGGTACGTTTTCAGATTTTTGTATGCCATGTTTCTGAAACCAAAACACCGAAAGGATTAGTATGATACAGATTCAAAATATAGATTAGGGATATGAATCAAGACTAGAACTCCAAGTTACTTAAATAGAGTACCGCATTGTAACCATGCAACGGTACATAGCTACAATCACATAACTCCACCCAAGTCCCCTAAGTTCTAGAGATAAACAATAAGAAACCAAGTTTCAAGTCGAGATGCAAAAGAGGTTTGCATATCGTCAAGGTGAAATCAGGAGGAAGTTGAGATTCAAGAATGGCAAGATGGTAAAGTGGCAGGACATGTTCCTAATCACGAGTATTCTGATTCGTGTATTGGGTCCAATACCCAACTACAAAAGCATCAAACCCGATTAACCTAGATCCTTTGGCTCTGATACCAAACAAACCCTATCACGCCCCACTTCCCAGAGTACGCTAAGATAGGCACGTGACAGAGCCAACCATGCTACATGTGGATAAGAAATATCCCTCCACAGTCACATTACGGCTGTAGAGATATCAAGAACAATAATAAACAACTATCTAATACATGTCCATGAGCCAGAATAACGAGTCAAGAATAAAATAATACGGAAGCAAAAAGATCCAATACAACAATAAACTGGAATGTACGTCCCATAATGCGGGATCACATCAGGAAATGAAAATACTGAAAGAAAACTAAACTAAACTAATAACAAATCCTCACTGCTCGGCCTGTTGATCGAAGTATTCCTGGACAGCCTGCGATAAGGACAAGGGATCTGGGCCATGCAAAACCCAGACGTCAGTGCGTCATAATATCAATAATTCTAAGCAAGCAGGATATAATGAAATATATGCAGGCATGAAGTGTGAACAGTAACAAGTAAAACGTAACATGAATATAGATCAGTGAACATGATATAAATAGGTGAAGTGCAGTGAGTAGTCTAAGCTGTGCTATAGGGTAATCTACTCTAAAGTTATTCGAAATCAATTAATGTAATCCTCATCGTAACCCATCAGTCTATGCCCCGTTCAACCCCACGGGACCACGGTAACAAGATATGGTAGACTGTAAGTCTATGTTCCGTTCAATCCTACGGGACCACGGTAACACGATATAATAGACTGAGTGTCTATGTCCCGTTCAACCCCACGGGACCACGGTAACAAGATGTAATAGCCCTTTGAGTTACGCTCGAATATATTCTTGATTTTCCCATACCCCCAAGGTTATGTGTGTAAGTCAGGTATTGATAAATCTGAGACAAATGTCAACACAGGATCAAGCAGGTACAGATTTTTCTATATAGACAACAGGAAATGTCCATAGGGACAACAGGTCAGGATTGTCGGCATTAGTAACAGGATCAGGTAACATGTCAAGCAGTGGTACATTAGGTCATGTCAGGTGGTATACAAGTGCCAAGTCATGTCAAGTAGTGCACATGTATCAAGTCATGTCAGTAGTAGTGTATCAAGTCATGTCAGGGGGTGCATAAGTATCAAGTGGGTGCTCATAATCAAACTGTAATAAGTATGGGTACACAAAAACAAGTACGGAGTACTAATAAAACAATAAAATGGAATAATGTGATATGGTATGCAGATAGATATAAATTCAAAGATATGGATGCACATTTATCGATTAGGGTTACATTTATAGTTCCAATACTAATTAGGATGCACTTTATTAAACATGGGGTGTTAATATCACAGCGTTATGTATTAATGTGATCTATAGATGCAGTTATATATTATAAATGAGATGGATGCAAACGGGTATCCGAAAAGCAGTAAAGTTGTACAATGGTAATGTGGGATGCACAACTAAGCAATATGTGATATAAATATTGATATAGATGCAGTATATTGTAATCTAGTAGGTAACAAGATAAGTTTTCATGACCTAGATCTGAAATGATATGAATGGATCCAAACGGAACATCAAAAAGTTATAAAACTAAACATGGGGTGCATGATTTTAAATACAGGTATGATATTTATTTAAATAGGTATATAATGAGTTATGTAGCATGTAGCAAGATTAACTTGCCTAAACGGATCAATAAACGGATGTATACGAAACGTCTCACGTTGGTGAAAAGTCGCGACGCGCGCACGGTACACGGAACGGTTCCAAACAACGCACAAGGGTGATCACACAAGTCAGGTACGTTTGCTGGATCGTCGGGATCGTCGACGTCACGTCCGGCTCCGGCGATCTATACAAATAGAGAACAACTTTTAAAGAAAGAAAGAAAGGAAAGAAAAGAAAGAAAGAAGAAAAGAAAGGGAAGAAGAAGGAAGTGCAAGGCTCACTGGGTTGCACTGTGATCAGGGAACGAGGGGGCGACGTTGAGATCGACTGCAGCGATCTTCGCCGGCAGTGGAGCGGTGTGCAGGGGGTGCTCGGGTTCAGTTTTTCTTATGTGTGCAGAGGCTCGGAGAGAGAAGAAAATGGCGGAGGAAGGTGTGGACGAGGGGACGATGAAGACGAGGTGGTAGAGAGAAGGAGAGGTCGACGACGAGGCGAGCGTGAAGGAGGCGACAGCTAGGGTTTGCTGGGTCTCGCGGGTCTAAAAAATGAGAGAGAGGAAGGATTATATAATAATATATATAGGGGAGAGAGGGAGAGGGATAAAGAAAGCGAGAGGAGAGAGAGAGAGAGAATCTGAGAGAGATGAGAGAGAGAGAGAGCGAGATCGAGAGGAGAGAGAGAGGGCATTGAACAGTTAGGAGAAAGAATTTTGGCTGTTTATGGGGAGAGAGAAAGAGAGAGATATCGCGGGGGGAGAGAGAGAGGGAGAGAGAGAAAGAGAAAGAGAAAAAGAAAGAGAGAGGGAGTGGGGCCACGGGACAGCGAGAGAGAGAGCTGGAGTGAGCTGGGAAGTGTAATTTGTTTTGATTTTAATTTTAAAAGATTTTAGTTAGTTGAATGTTAAGATTTTAAATTAATAATATATTTAGTTAGGTAAAAATTTAAACTGTTTAAACGAAAATTAAATATTAAATAATTTGAATTTTGGCGGGATACAAAAATATTCCAAAATGCGTCCGGGTCGGGTCTAAAAATTCAGATTTTAAATATAAAAAATATATGCGACTTTCAAAATTCAAAACGAATGCTCAGGTAACGAAAATGCATACCCCTAAAAACGGATGCACGTACGTGCGCGTAGCCATCCAAACACGTCCGTTTCACTGAACGGGACGAGAACAAGATGTGCGGATGCTACCACGAGATTAGGGGTATCATGCAAGCCATGTTAAGTAATTTTAAATTATTTTCTGTGACTTAAAATGTTATATGGTAAAAGATGCAATGCCAGATGAAATGCCAGTATGCACTAAACATGAAAATGCACAGTCTACGTAACAAGTCAGGGTAATTCATAAATATGAATCAAACAGGTTCAAGCAAGCGGGTCGGGTCGAATGCAATGTAAAATGTAAAATACCATTCGCACCCAAAACACGATAAATCAGGAAAAAAATACAACAATTAAGGAAATACGAGAACTGGAATTTGTATAAATGAACTAGGTTTTACAGCCACGCCAAGTGTCGTGTTAAGTGGGCGGGGGCCACCTCTTGAATCCGTGGAGGCTATCTTTTGAGTCCGTGGGACCCACTGTAGAATAATGGGGACTTTTCGGAATACATTCCGAAAGGGGGCAGATCTGTACTATAAATGGAATGACATCACTCTTCAATACAGAGACGCCTTTTAAGTGAACCGGCACTATAGGAGCTTGAGAACTCCGTAGTTAAGCGTGCTCGAGCCAGGGAAGTTCTGGGATGGGTGACCTCCTGGGAAGTGGCCCCTGGTTGGGTCCGGTTCACCCCGAAGGACAAAACCGTGCGGTTTCGGCCAGAGCGGACAATACTCTCTGTATTGGTGGTGGGGCATGACAGATATCCTATTGTTCGTATTACGACATGTATTCTAACTCATAAGTTTCAAAACTTATTTTACTTTTTTATGAGTTAGCGCATGTTTTTGAGATTCACGTATATCATTTTCAAAACATGTTTTTGTGTATGAGTTGAGCTCTGCTTTTAAAATTGTTCATTTTCAATTGGTATCAACTCATACCTGTCTCCACATACTAGTAGAACTTGCTAATCTCTTTCATGTGGTTGTTTGTGCATGTATACTTGCTTTATTTTGCACATCTCTTATATACATGCTTTTGGATACGAGTTGGGCTTGTTTTTCAAAATTTGCATTTTACTTGTGCTCGTATCCATTTCCTAGTGTTCTCATATGCATACATTTAAGGGGGTGATTCAAATGTTTGATTCGTTTTAGGTGTACGCATATGTTTAAGGAGAGTGGTTCAAACGTTCTAATTCCCTAAATACCGTTTTGATTATGTCAAAAACGGAGAGAACATTAGAAGTTTTAGTAAATCGATATCGGATGGTTGGTTTTATTTGATATGGATATACCTATTCATATTTTGTCATCATCAAAAATGGGAGATTGATAACTTATTGATTTTGATAATCCATTTATTTAGTTTTGATGATAACTTAAATATGAATAGTTCGTTTAGTGTCAATTACTTGTCTTCTTTACCTTATCAATACTAAACTCGTATACACTGGTTGTTTAACTTGTATATCCTATATCTTGCGTATACCGAGCAATATATCAATATCTCATGCTATACTTGTGTTATATTCTTGATATCGATATATTACTGTCATTCATTATCTTGGTAATTCACAATATGAATTTGTATTTACATATGATCTACTTATTGCTTCTCTTATACTAGTATATATTTTTAGTATATCAATATCTCATGCTTTGAGTTTGAATTATATCTTGATATTGATATACTATTCATGATTGTGATATCAAAAACAATGAATGTTTATATACTTGTGTTTATTAACTTGCTTATATTTCATAACACTGTATATGATGGGCTTGGTTTTTGAGATTGCATTTCAGGTTATCGGATATCTCGAGACGAAGCTCTATAAAAAAGGATGGAGGTTAATGGGTTTAAACGGATAAATCTAATGAAGATTGGAGGATATGGACGAGAGCTTCCCAAATTATGTATTCAAGCTTCATAAAACTAAGTAGCCAAGGTTCAAAGATTCAAGAGTTCAAGTTACGAATAGCCAAGAAGCTAGAAGCCAAGTCCAAGTTTGAAGCGTCAAAAATCGAAGTGAAAGCAAAGTTCATTTGAAGATCAAATATCGATTTCAAAACGCAAGTGAGTGGAATGGCATGTTCGTGTTTAAAGCGTCAAGTGTCGAAGCTAATTGAAGATCAATCGACCAACGCAAAGTTCAAGTGAAGCACCAAAGTTTCAAGAGCTCGTGTCGAAGTGTTGAAGATTCAAGATTTTGAAGAAATGCGACATCAACATAGCATTTTATTTAAGTACTCTATTGAATATGGTTATTATCAATTAGAGCTTTTGAACACTCACGCACGCTTGCACAAACGTTTTACATTGCATGAACATCGGGGTTTTCGATTTAAAATTGATTTTCATCATAAAGCACAAGTTTTCGAGTTTTTACACTTCAGACGTCTGTCCCCATGTGCTTCAGACGCCTGTTGACTTTCTGTGTTTTTATAAAACCCTCAAATGTCAGAAATATTAGTTTTCATACTATTTGTGCTTCAGACGTCTGTCCTTTACTTATTCAGACGTCTGTCCATTCTAAGTGTTTTCATATAGTCCATTTTTTATGAGAGACAGACGTCTGTAGTTCATATAAACAGACGTCTTATGAAGTGTTTGAAAATGTTTTGTTGTTCTTCAAATATCTGGTCAATTACGCTTCAGACGTTTGTTTTCGATCTGTGTTTTAAATTGCCTTCTTTAAAATGATCGATAGACGTCTGCAGCTAGACGAGGCAGACATCTGAAGAAGAATTTTTTTGAAAATATAGCCGTTGAGATTTATTTTATTAAACCTTCAGATGTCTATCCGATCTTCAGACGTTTGTTCTTACTAAAAAATGTTGATTTGATTTATAACGGCTAGCTTTTTGTGTGGGGTTATAAAAGAGTTTTGGGTTGGTTTTTTGAGATTTTATCACTCAATATTTCAATTTGTTAAATTCCTAAGTGATCAAGAGAGAGAAATCTCACATCTTGTGAGAGTTCAAAAAGATTTTTATTTGTTTATCCATTTACTCTCACCCATAATCAAGTGCTTCAATTGATTATCCATACTTGAAAAAATATTACAGAGTAAGCTTGAGAAAAACTCTATCAAGAGTATTATGCTTCAAGTGTAATATCTTCTTTCTTTGTATTTGGGATCATGAGTGTAAAATTACCATTATAAGAGAGGAGAGTATCTTTATAGAGAGAAGAGCGACGAGCTTGTAAGGAAAGTGTTGTTCGTAACGGCGACAGCGTGTAGTCTTTTGAGGAGACGTATTTGGTTTAGCCTCCATCGAAAGAAGGATTGTGTGTTGCTTGCGGGCAACGTGTTTGTCTGCAAGAGAAAGACGTGTTTAGTGGAATGGACGCGTGCGTCTAAAGAAAGCGGACTAGGGGATCTCCCGAACCACTATAAAAGACTTGTGTTTGTTTTTGCAATTTATTACTTCTTATTTGCTCATTAGCTTAGAAATTGCATGCTATCTCTATATGCTCATTACTCTTGATTGATCGCTATTTATTACTTGCTTGTTATATAATATAGTGTCACAATTGCTACTTGCGCTTAGCTTGTATCTATATTTTCTTATCATTTAACTAAGTTTGCAATTTTGGTTTGTTTAGCAAATGTTGATAGTTTAGAATTTTTAAATTGGACATTTCGGTAGCTTATTCCTATTTAATCCCCGCTCTAGGAATAATTTCATTGTGTCAACCAATGAAGATACTTCAATACATACCTCAATTATGTCCCCGACATTTAAGATGAAAGCACCAGGAAGTGGAGCGACAGGGAACCATTTGTCATTCTTCTTTATCTGCAAGCCGTCTACTTCATTCACTTGCAGAAGTATCGTGAGGCCAGCTGCATCAGTGTGTGGAGAAATGCCTAACACCTTGTCGGCTTTCGAACATGGAGGATAATACTTGAACTTCACCCTCTAAGGTTCATCCTTGAAGAGATCGAACATGATTTTCTCGTTGATTCCTAAGCTCTTTGCCATTAGCCCATATAGAGATCTCGCCACTTTTTTAAGCTCTGAGGAGTATTTGTCCAGTGCTTCCTTGAAACATATCATCTCTGAGAATTGTGACTGTACTAGTCTTGCCTCGTCTAAAGTATCTATTCTTGTGCAGAACTAAGAAGATTATCTGTCAAAGTGCATGCGGTGTCGGTTTTCTTGATGAATATCACCCAATTTTGTTTGGAGATAAATTCCGATTATACCTTTGGATTGTTTCTTGATGCAAAACCCAGATGAATCCTGAATGGTCAAATTTCGCCAATATATAGTGTTTATGTTTGTTCATTTTTCCCCTTTTACCGTTTGTATATTCTCTTTTCTTTTTAAGCTCATATCAGTTGAGCTAATTTGAGCATCGAAGAGTTTTTTAGTCTATTTTGTTCCTATTGACATGTGCTTTTGCTCTCATGTCAGATTGGCGCCGTTCAGAAGATCCAGAAGGCAGCGCAATAGTTCAGTTTATTACGAAGCCATGCTGAAATGTCCATTTGTGCTTGACAAGTTTTTGGTATGGTGGTAAAGTAAAAGTTTCACCTTAAATTTCTTCGTAAAGTGGCGAAGACATGGGATCAATTTGGTGAAGGATTAATTGCAAGAAACCCACTCTTTTACTTTTGCGAATATTGCAGGATACCAAAGGAAGTATAAAAAATCTGCCAACCATTAACCTTTTCTAATCTGTCAATGTTTTATTTCCAAAATACCTTTTAGTAAAAGGCTATCAAGTATAGATCTTTACTGAAACAATAACAGATAAATGATAGAAAATGAAAGGCTATTTGAGAATAAAAATATGGAAAAAACGAAAGTGATACCGTTGGACCGGAGGGTAAGTAAAGAGTATTTTTTTTCATTTCAAAGGTGGTTGTCTGCTAATAATGCAAAATGAAGGGGTTTCATGCAATTTAGCCTAATATAAACATAAAGAACAAGTGATTAGCGTGTAATCAATGATTAAAACCTGAATGAGGGAGGATTTGTAGGCTAAAATCTCATGTTCCTTGTATGTGCAAGATGAGTGATGATGAGTAACATATCGGCCCAATCGAGCTTCTGGTCCTCCGAAGCCACGAAGACTTGTCCATAGCAGATGAGGCTCGATATCGGTGACTCTCCAGATGCTGGCACGTTGCAAATGATGTGTCCCAGAACCTACAAGAAAGGATCAAGAACTTCAGTTGGGATCATATCTCGGGCCTCCGGCCCAAGGAATCGCCCGACCTTCGGTGGCCTTCTAGACCACCCCCGGCTAGTCTCCGAGCTGTCACATAACCAAGATGCCTCGGACTCCCGCTCGTGCCCGAGCCTCCCGCCGAGCTCATTTTCCTCGGTCTCGTCTCGACCGACCCGCAGCGCTAATCACAAGCGTCTCCGTCACGGCTCCGCGAATCTCGCCATGCGCGAGATATTCGCCGCTCACGATGCCGCGTTCCACGCCATCACGATCCCCCATTAACGAGCCTGTCTCTTCATTAATGCGAGATCTCGTCTATCACGCGGGCGTGACGCTAGGGACGTAACGGCCGGCGTGAATCTCGCGTCCGCCTGCCTATTGCTGCCGTTATATAAACCCCTCTCTCAGACGATCGAGGTAAGCCATTTTTACTCCACTAGGCCGTTACTCTGCCAAAATATCCCGTCTAACTTGATCGTCGGAGGGTCCTCGGTAGCACAACCACCCCGGGACTTTTTTGCAGGTATCTCGGCCACAACCACTCAAAACCTACTGAGATCCACACGCTCCAGGAGGAAACCCTCCAATTCAAATCTCAGTCGTCCATCAACACACGAAGAGATCAACGGAAGATAACATCTAAAGGAGATACAGATATCCATCAGTTGGCGCCCACCGTGGGGCCCTAGTTCTACTCAACCAAAAGTTCATCTTCCGATCTCGACTACATGGCAAGCAGTCACCGCGACGATCCAAGTACCGACCGTCGTCCTACCCCCAGCGGAGACGAGGGACAATCCCATCCTCCCCCGAACGCCATTCACGCCCTATCCGCGCGGATAGATCGCCTCACGTCCGTCGTGGATGCACTCGTTCGTGTGCAAACGGCCGTGCAAGCTCCTAAGGTTGCTGCTCCCCTTCCGCGGGACGGAGACCCTACAGAGGGAGAGATGACTCTGCCCACGTTGGCACGACCGATCACCGTCTCGCTGTCTCCGGCAGCCTCAGATCTCCCGGGCCGACATATTCAATTACCTGGTGGGCGCCGCATAGCTTAACTCCGAGGTCTTACGCCAGAGCGCCTCACCACGAGCCCCGTCGCACCCCTGTCCCTCCCGAGGAGGTGTCTGTCAGCTCGCCTGCACCCAGGCATGAACGACTCCCCCTCCCTCGACAGGGTCGCGCGCACGGGACTCACCACGGCAGCTTGAAAACGACCTCGCCAGGAGACCTGAGAAACGTCATCGAACGGAATCGGGGACGTGGCCGCGCAGAGGTCTCCGGCAGCAGAGGCCAAAAATCGGAGTATGCCGACTCATTGGGATACCACGGCCGACTCGACGCCCTCAAAAAGAAGATCGAAGGTATGCATCGGGAAGGTCGTCATTCGAGCGACGGGGCTAAATACGCCGTCGACTCGCTCACAAAGCCCTTCACCGAAGAGCTACTCGCCGTCCAAGTCTCCTCCCGGAACAAGCCCCCGAAGGACCATTTGGACGCGTTCACAGCCGGGATGAGCTTCCAGGACTGTTCCGACGCCGCCCAATGCCGCGCTTTCCCGGCCACTCTCATCCTCTCCGGACGAGATTGGTTCCGAGGACTTGCGCCACGCTCAATTTCAACCTTCAATGAGCTGGCCACCCAATTCCTTGGCCACTTTGTCGGGAACAGACGGCAGAAGCGGACCGTCGACCATCTCTTCACAATAAAGAGCGGGGACAAAGAAACCTTCAAAGGGTACGCCACTCGCTTCTACAACGCCCTCCTCGAAGTCCTAGAATACCGGGATGAGACGGTCATTACGGCACTTAGGTCAGGTCTTAGGCACAAGGAGTGGTTACGCTCCTTTGCATTAGCACAACCTAAGACCCTTGCCGAGGTAAAGGCCTGAACCGAGCATGAGATCCAGCTTGAATCTGAGGTGAATTCAACCAACCCCGGACAGAGCAAGCTGATCACAAGAAAAGGGACCGGGAAGAGAAAAAGAGGATTGAGCGGCCGAAGCCCTACTCCATGAAGTTTCAGGAGTACACCCCGCTCAACGTCTCCCAGACGGTACTGCTGGAGGAGGCTAAGGGCGAGAGGTTCTTCAAACTCTCCCCAGTCTCGCGCATAGCGGCAAAGCACACCCGGGGCCCCTACTGCGACTTCCATAGGTCGCAGGGCTACTCCACGGAGAACTGCAACCAGCTCTGAGACTACATCAAGGAGCTAATCCGCTCGGGGCACCTGGTAACATACTTGCGGGACAAGTGGCAAGTTGACCATGAGCAAGATCAACATCCCCCTCCGGGCGAATTAATAATCAGCCAAATCATGGTCATGTCAGCGGGGGGTACGGCGAATACCTGCGGCGCTCAACACCCCTCACCGATCGAGGGGGCTGACGGCCACCCGAGGAAGAGGGCCAAAGAAGCCGAACCAATCGTTTTTTCTGACGACGACCACCACGGTATCTCCCTTCCTCACAATAACCTGCTGGTGATCACAGCTCGGGTCCACCACTACGAGGTGCAAAGGATACTGGTCGACTCAGGAAGCTTGGCAGACATTCTCTTTTACGACTGCTTTCTACGCATGGGACTCACCCCGTCGGATCTAAGGCCGACCACCCACGTCCTGTCAGGGTTCACCAACCACTCCATCCCGGCGGAAGGGGTAATCATTCTCCAATTCAACATCGGAGAGGCCGGCCTTACGCGCACCGTACCTGTGGAATTCATCGTAGCGAGAATCCTGTCTGCCTACAACATCCTCCTCGGCCGCCCTACACTGAACTCCCTCAGGGCACAAATATCGACCTACCACCTGGCGATGAAATTCCCGCTCAACCAAGGCGGGATAGGTCGGGCCGACGGAGACCAACGGACTGCAAAGGTTTGTTTCACTGCAACCTCTACGTCTGAGCGGCCAAACAATGATGTTGAGAGCGAGGGTGACATCAGGGGTTCTCTGGACATTCGGGACGAGCAAAAAGAGATCCAAGGGACCCCGGTGGATCCACTGACAGAGGTCCCCCTCATAGAAGGGAACAACGAACGAATCGTTCAGATCGGGTCGCTTCTGACAGGTACTCAGCGAGACGACCTCGTTCATTTCCTCAGAAACAACTCTGACGTGTTCGCCTAGGCATCTGCTGACATGCCTGGGATTGACCCCAAAATCATATCTCACAAGCTCGGGGTAGATCCTACGGTCCGACCCGTCAGGCAGAAGAAACGAAGCTTCGCCCCGATCAAGCAAAAGGCGATCGAGGACGACGTATACAGACTCCTTGCTGCCAACTTCATTCGGAACGTGCCATACTCCGAATGGTTGGAAAACGTGGTCCTGGTCAAAAAGTCAAGCGGGAAGTGACGCATGTGCTTCGACTTCACCGACCTCAACAAGGCCTGTCCGAAAGACAACTATCCCCTTACTCGGATAGATCAGCTTGTCGACAGCTCGGCAGGCCACGAGCTACCTAGTTTCATGGACGCTTTTTCCGGCTACAATCAGATCCGCATGAATTCGGCGGACGAAGATCTCACTGCATTCACAACGGACCGGGATAATGCCTTTCGGCCTCAAAAATGCCAGAGCTACGTATCAACGCTTGATCAATCGCAAGTTCAAACCATAGATCGGCAGGAATATGGAAGTTTATGTCGACGACATGCTCGTCAAGTCGGTCTCATCGGTCGACCATGCCAAGGATCTGGGCGAGGCCTTCGACGTCCTCCGCAAGTTCAAGATGAAACTGAACCCCGCCAAGTGCACATTCGGGGTCACCGGAGGAAAGTTCCTCGGTTTCATGGTCACTCACCGCGGGATCGAAGCTAACCCGGAGAAAATCAACGCCATCCTCAACATCGCCGCGCCCAAGACCATTGTCGAGATCATGCGGCTGACAGGGCAGGTAGCCGCTCTGTCGTGTTTCATGTTGAGGTCTGGGGAGAAGTGCCTCCCTTTCTTCAAGGAACTAAGAAAAATTCCAAGGTTTGAGTGGTCGGAGGAGTGCCAGACCACTTTTGACCAATTGAAGAGGCACCTTGCGACTCTAGTGCTGCTCATCCGACCAGTCAAAGGGGACAAGCTGTCGCTATATCTGGCAGTATCCGACCAAGCAGCGGGCTCCGTGTTCGTCCGAGAGGTCCATGGAGTCCAGAAGTCGGTATACTATGTGAGCCACTTCTTCAAAGACATAGAGACGAGGTATCCAGCCATAGAGAAGATTGTCTTGGCACTCATCGTGGCCTCAAGGAAGCTACGACACTATTTTCAGGCGCACACCATCCTCGTTCTTACCGAGCGCCCTCTAGGGGCTATCTTTTCCCCACCCGAATCCTCTGGCCGCTTGGAGAAGTGGAGGTGGGAGTTGTCCCAGTTCGACATAAAATACCGCCCGAGGTAGGCCATCAAAGCACAAGCCCTGATCGATTTTATCGTCGAGTGCACCATCCCCAGCAAAAGGACGGAGTCTACGCCAGCCCCCGCAGCTCAACCCTCAGTTGATGAGAAGCCCGACTCCATCCCTGATTGGATCCTCTACGTAGACGGGTCCTCGACCGAGGAAGGTTGTGGTGCCAGCCTCATCATTCGGGGCCCGAACGAGGCTGAAATGGAGTAATCTCTAAAGCTCGGGTTCAAGGCCTCAAATAACGCGGCGAAATACGAGGCCTTGCTGGCCGACCTGCGCATAGCTTCAGGACTGGGGCTGAAAACGATTCGGATCCGCAGCGACTCTGCCATGGTCGTTGGCCAAGTGACCGGCCGATTCGAGGACGGGAGCCTCTGATGGTGAGGTACCTGGCAGAGGTAAGAAGGCTGCGAAACGACTTTGACGAGTTCCAGGTAGAGCAGATCCCCAGACAGCTCAACGCCCAAGCCGACGCCTTGAGTAAGCTGGTTTCATCCTACTCGGCCAACAACAAGAGGAGCATCCTCTTCGAGGTCTTGCCACGGCCCAGCGTGGAAGACGGGTTAACAATACTTCAAGTGTATACAGACTGGGAAGAAGACCGGGACTGGAGAAAGCCCCTCGTGGAGTTCCTGAGGGAAGGTACGGTCCCAGAAGATCGGGGAGAAGCCCGCCGTCTCCGAGCCAAGGCTCGCCACTTCGTCTGGAGCAATGGGAACCTGTATAAGAAGTCCTTCACTCAGCTCCTGCTCCGATGCGTCGACTCCCACGAAGCCGACTATGTCCTCCGTGAGATCCATGAAGGGGTCGACAACGCGCACCAAGGGGCCCGCACCTTAATCCAGAAGGCGCTGCTCTAGGGGTACTACTGGCCGACCATTCATCAGGACGCCCGGAAGCTGGTCAGGAGATGCAAGAGTTGCCAACTCCATAGAAGAATACCTCGCCTTCCATCTACCAAGCTAACCGCCCTAACCTCCCCGTGGCCATTTGCCCAGTGGGGAATGGACATGATAGGCCAGTTCCCTACCGGTACAGGCGGGAACAAGTATGTCCTTGTCGCAGTGGACTACTTCACGAAGTGGATCGAGGCCATTCCTATCAGGAAACCAGATGCCACCACGACTATTAAGTTCCTGCAGAACAACGTAATACTCCGGTTCGGCATCCCGAGGTGCATCATCACCGACCACGGAACAGATTTCGAAAACGAAAGAGTTAAGGAATTTTGCAGCGAGTATCACATCCTCATGAAGTTTGCCGCTGTTGCACATCCCCAATGCAACGGGCAAGCCGAGGTCGCCAATCGGGATGTCCTCCGAGGTCCCCGGACGCACCTAGAAGGGCGCCAAGGCAGTTGGGTCTTGGAATTGCCCCGGGTCTTATGTGCCCTGCGCACGTCGAAGAAAACCCCCATGGGGAGACTCCATTCAGTCTCTGCTACGGTACCGAGGCAACGGTCCCAGCGGAGATCGGGCTCCTCAGTCACTGGGTCGAGCACTTCGACGATGAAGCGAACACCTCGGCCCTACGAACTAACCTGGACATCTTGTTAGAAAAAAAGATCGGGCTCAGATCAGAGCTGCCGCCTATCAACAGCAAACCGCCCGCTACTACAATGCATGAGTCAAGCATCGCTTCTTCAAGGCCGGATATTTAGTCATAAGGCGGAATGAGTTCGTCGACCAAGGCAGGCTGCATAAGTTTTCCCCGAAGTGGGACTGTCCTTTCTTCGTCTCCGAGGTCCTGCCTGGCGGAGCCTACCGTTTGCAAGACGCGGATGGGCGCAAGTTTCCACAGCCTTATAACACTGAGAAGCTCAAGCTGTACCAATAAATTTTTTTATATATATATCTACAAGCGTATATTTCTTCTTTTAAAAGGCAATGTAAACTTTTCTAAAGTTCTTTCTGTTTATATAAGAAGAAGGGAACGATAAAATATTGAAAAAAGAAGAGTTTTATTCCTTCCAAAGGGTACTATTGGATCCTCAGCCTTACAGAAAAATAAAGGGGAAACATTTACAGCAGAGGAGGAATGTCACGCCCCGCTTCCCAAAATACGGAATACGAGAGGTTGACAAGGCCAGCCATTCTCCTACGGTCAAGGAAATGTCCTGCCGTAGTCACACTTCGGCTTCTAGTTTTTCATGGTAAACAGTAAATAATGTGCAGGTAAAGAGAAATGCAGTAACTGGAACAAAACAGTAAAATGAACTGACCTGATGGGAAACAAAAGATATAACTCTGGATAGCTAAACAAGATGTCCGTGAGGTGCGTCTAATCCTGGTCCAGGCTAAATCTTCTCTTCACACTGAGCATGCATACTCAGGTCGTCAGAGCGACACAATAGCAATATAATATATATAAAATCATGTGACAATTCTAACAGTGATAATAGGCATATATAACAGTAGATCAATGTCAGTATGGATATGAACATGCAGTAATCAATGCAACGGAACAGTAAAAGCAGTAGAATGATATGCCACATATGTCAACACAGTATGTAAGGTATATCAATGCCAGTATCCCTATCAGTCTCTAAGTCTCACTGTACAGGTCACTAAGCCTATCGTCAGTCCAAGTGTGAGAGTCAACCTCTTGCGAGTGTCCTCCACCCAAGGGTAGAACCCAAGGGCAAGGGACCACGAGCCCAACATGTATATCACGGTAATAATCACATACCCTGTAAATCTCCATATATCTCCCTAAATATATAAGCCGGCATGGGACTCCCGAGATTCTGTTGAACTCACACTTAAACTACCCCACATCCCGTGGTCTACATCAAACGCTAACCATAACCCTAAATACCAATCGGTCGGTGACAAGTCTGCACGAGAACTGGAGGCAGGACCTCCATCAAGCACGTCCCGACTAATACCTAAGATAAATGGCAGTGTCTGGTGCTTTATCTGTGACACCCGTGCACGAGCTTCCATAAGTGTCCCATACCACTTATAGTCACACGTACACGTGTCCCACAGACGTCGGCAATGCAATAGAATAATAAGGTTCACTGATTGTATACAAGTACGTATCACTTTCACTTAATCACTTATACATGAACACTAACGTACTTACCACAATCATCACTAATGCACGTTATCACTAGGTTATCAATGCAATGACATGTGTATGATATGATGCGTAAACAGTATATAAAGCATGTTTAGGATGTCATGAAATAGTAATCTACCACTTGAATAATGTATCATAAATCACACAGTTACAGTTTAGTGAAATGATGAACGGAGAATATATAGTACGTTCAGTTATCTATCCAACGAATTTAGTTTCATGCCAATCGGGTTCCAGGATCATTAATTATAGCCATTTCATTTTAAGCGTTCACGGATGGAAATCCAGTTTCAGAATCAGAAGTCCGTTTCGCAACGCATTTTAATCCCAATCGGGATCAGATTTTAGTGACGCTACTGTTGAATGAAATCTAGTGTTTTCAGTAAGGTTTTCAACGCAATAGACGGATCTTCAATCGCATCTGTACGTCAGGAGTTATACACTGTTTAACATTAATATGTCATCTTAGAATCTGTTCTGGACCGTTATACGTCCACATCTATTAAATTGCTGATTAAATAACAAACGATAACGAAACAGGATTAAACCACTTGTGTTGTCAAGATAACACATTATCCTATAATAAACAGTGGAGTTCCGCAACCTACGAGTTAAGGAAACATGGTGGTGTTCATTACGGGACAGTAAACAACAACTGGAGTCGCTCTGGACTGCAGTCCAGAGTCGCGCTCCGATCCAAATATTGTCACAGTTTAAGTACAGAAACAATTAGAGATTTACATAGGGATATAGTTCGTTGAGTCTGCTTCGATTTAAGCCCTCGAACGCATCGTTCCAGTGTGTATATAATTTATGATGATTTTAACGGTTTTCAGATACAAGAAATTTCCAGTTTTACAGATAAACTTTGGGGTAGTCGTTTTAGTCGTTAACGGTCATATTTTCCAGCGAAACTCACACACTAGATTCACAGCCATATGGGCCAGCTTATACCATTTAGTTCCGTCAAATTAGGTGAGTAATTTCATTGGAAACACACGTCGAACAGGTATGGCACACAATTAATCTAAAATTGTAACTTCATGATTTAAGCAATCTAAGATTGTAACTTAAGTAAATAGTATGTAAGCAAATAAAATACTTGCCTGGAGGAGCACGACAGCGAGGTATAGTACGGGCGCGCGACGAGTTAGCACCGCGACGACAACGGCTCCGGGTGAGCTCGGGTCTGTTTTCGGCCAATGGGGGCTCGGGGCGTCGTCGGGGTGTCTGCGGTGGTCGCAGCTCTTGATAGTGGGGATGCAGTGGGTTGGGTGGCCGG
This sequence comes from Agapanthus africanus, assembly GCA_030015575.1. Lineage (NCBI taxonomy): Eukaryota > Viridiplantae > Streptophyta > Magnoliopsida > Asparagales > Amaryllidaceae > Agapanthus > Agapanthus africanus. The sequence continues at coordinate 679,983,101 of CM057340.1, read as the reverse complement.
TGATGGATCGGCACTCTTGTGGCTCGAGTTGGGTGAGAAGAGGGATCAAGAGAGAGAGAGAGAGAGTAGAGGGAGAGAGAGAGTTGAGAAGAGAGGTTGAGACAGAGAGTGAGGGATTAGAGAGAGAGAGAAGAGAGTGAGACAGAGGAAGAGAGAGGGAGAGTAAGCAGAGAGAGAGAGAGAGAGAGCAAGCAGAGAAGGAAGAACAGAGAGGGAGAGATAGTGAGAGAGACGACGACGACGACGACGATGATGATGATGGGGTGACGGCGTGGTTGAATGGCGGTGAGGAGACTCGGGTGGAGTTTGAGAGGAGTGGGGTTGTGTAAGGAGGAGAAGGAGATGGTTGCATCGTTGATGGAGGTGGTGCGAGGTGGTCGCGGCGGGGCTCGGTGGAGGAGAAGTTGCAGGGGGTCGGTAATGGGTGGTGTCTAGTCGTGAGGAGGAGTTTGAGCTTGGCGGTGGGTCGGGTATGCAGGAGAGTGGTGGAGTAGTGGGTGAAGAGGAGAGTGAGATGCGAGGGAGGACGGACGAGACGATGGGGAGCTCGTCGGCGGCGAGGATACTCGAAACGATGGGTTTCTGTAGGGAGAAGGAGGGCGAGAGAGAAGGAGGGCGAGAGAGAAGGAGGAAGAAGACGAGGGAGAGAATGCGAGAGGGTTTGCGCGTCGTGAATGTAACGACGCTCGAGCGTGGCCGACACGAGCGCGGGCGTGAGCGGAGGAGGCAGCGACGAGGGCGCAAGGGGAAGATTCTCGTGCGGGAAATCAGGAGCCGTTGGGGAAGAGGGAGTGGCGAAGCGGGCCGGGTCGGGTTGGAGGCGTGGGCTGGAGAGAGTTGGGCCGGGCCAAGATTTTAAACAACAAAAAAATAAATAAGAAGAGGGGGCCGGGCTGAAGAAGTGGGCTGGGGGAAATTGAATGAATTAAATAAAGGGATGGGCTTGGGGTTATTAAATGGGAAAAAATAGGCTGAAGAAAAATATAGTTTGGGTTTGATTTTTTTTTTTTATTACAATTAAAAGAAATGGCCGAGGGATTAAAATGGTTGACAATAAAGGATTTGTAAGGGGTTAGAAGAGAGGGCCAGCCAGGTTAAGTGAAGAAAATGGGTGAGGGATTTTAGTAATTGGGTTAGAAAATGTTTTAGATAAATTAATTTGGTAAGGATCTTTTGGGTTGAGAAAAATAGGGTTTTGGGTTTAATGAAGCTTCTTTAAAATAATTAAATACTTAAAAATGTCAAAATTTATAGTTTAAAGGGGAATACGGATTTAGGCGTATATAAAGAACCGGGTATTACAAGGAACGGGATCGAGGAAGTACTCCTGATGATACTCAGAGTAGATTTTCGCTAGCCGTGCCCTAGCCTCTGCTTCCCGCTCCCGCTGACGCTGCGCACGAACCCGAGACGCAACGGAAGAACTCGACTCTCCACCCTCCGCGCCTTGGCTCACGATGTACCTCTTTTTGAATCACTCCAGAATGAGGGCCAAGGATCGGTCATGCCTAGCCTTCGAGATAAGACCGAGCAAGAAGATCGAACGCACCTTGTCGAGTGCCTCATCCAGCAACTCCTCGGAGAGAGGGTTATCCAACCCCGGGGACCTCCTCCAAATCGCATACATCAACAACTGATGGATGGACGATCACCGAGGGAGAAGCCGGCAGACGTGACCCTCGAGGCGCTGTACCACTCCCCAGTACCCATCCTCGGTCAGGGATTGGTCGTACGAGGAGACGTCGTCGCAGGTAATGATCTCTTCGATCGAATACACGCGCCCAGTCATCTCAAAAAAAGAATGGTGCCGAAGAGGTTGCCATCCCCTTCTCTTTTTATAACCTCAAACAAAATCCTTAAGAACCCAGATTTGCGCGCGCATGGACACGAATCCCGTGATCCATCAAGATTATTCCAATGCCGTGCCTCCACGTGGCACAACTGATGCAACTTCCCAAAACGTTACGCCTTTCCCAAGAATTCTTGGCACGTGCCGCATGTGACTGTCGCTCCTCCCAATGTTCACAAACTGAGGAAGCTCAGACTAAACCTACTAATCCACCGAGCAGCTACCCTGCTCGGTCCATCCTTGGCGGGCTACTACTTGGGCTCTTCAACAAAGCCATGCAAATTCTCCCAAGTTCTTTTTTAAAAAAACAAACAAGAAGGACAAAACGGTCAAGTATTGCAGAAAAGAAGAGTTTTATTGATTCAAAAAAGGTATTTTAGGCTCCTCAGCCGTACATTGAAAAAAGAAAAATTACAGCAGCGAGGGAAGGGGGTGCAGGAAGAATTGCTCGTGGTACTCGGAGTAGATCTCCGAATGAATTCGATCTATCGATCTAACAGAGTGCTTTCTGCCAAAGAAAAGAGCTCGCCGCCTCGGACCTCTGCCTCTGATGCCGTCCGCGAACGTCGGCATGGTGCCTCAGTTGGTAGCACTCGAGGACAAGTGCCACCGAGCGATCCCGCCGACCCGCCGAGATCAGACCAAAGCGGCACAAAGTCCTCAGCTTACCAACCGCCTCGTCCTTCAGCTGCTCGAACAAGGGGTTGTGCAACCCCGGTGACCTCTTCCAGACTGAGTGCATCAACAGCTGGAGCAGGGATGAGCGCCGGGGAAGCAGTCGTCCGAAATAGTCCTCAATGCAGCCTATCACTAACTGCACCGTATCCTCGGTGCAGTACTGGTCGTACAGGTACACGTCCTCAAAATTTATGATCTCAGGGATGGTGAAGGGGAAGGTGTCCATTCTTGCGTTTTGGGGATGAAGAAAGGAGTGCTCAACAAGACCTCCATTTTATATCCCCACAGCGCCCCCAAGATTCCAACAGTCGCTCGTTCCTTCCAATGCCGTACCGCCACACGGCGGGTATCCCGTTTCTTTAGGCAAACAGAAGTCGGAATGATGTAGCTCTTACGCTGCGCCTCCCCCCGCGCGTTCATGACACGTGTCACCCACGACGGTCGCTCTTCCTAACGCTCACCCGCGAACCAGAGAGGGTCGGACGAAACCTCACAAGGCCAAGCAGCTACCCTGCTCAGTTATCCCTGGCTGGTAGTTCCCTACCCACCGACGCCAGGGATCAAAGCCCTCGCCAAGAGGCAACCGGGCAGCAACCCTGCTCGGTCCATCCTTAGCAGGCCTCTCTACGCCCTCCCGCGCTAAAGATCGAAGCCCTCACCAAGAGGCAACCGAGTAGCTCTCTGCTCGGTTATCCCTGGCTGGTAATTCCTTACCCCATGACGCCAAGGTTCTAAGCCCTCACCAAGAGGCAACCGGGCAGCAACCCTGCTCAGTCCATCCTTAGCAGGCCTCTATACGCCCTCCCGTGCTAAGGATCGAAGCCCTCACCAAGAGGCAACCGAGCAGCTCTCTACTCGGTTATCCCTGGCTGGTAATTCCTTACCCCACGACGCCAAGGATCTAAGCCCTCGCTAAGAGGCAACCGGGCAGCAACCCTGCTCGGTCTATCCTTAGCAGGCCTCTCTACGCCCTCTCGCTCTAAGGATCGAAGCCCTCACCAAGAGGAAACCGAGCAGCTCCCTGCTCGGTTATCCATGGATGGTAATTCCTTAACCCACGACACCAAGGATCTAAGCCATCGCCAAGAGGCAATCGGGCAGCAACCCTGCTCGGTCCATCCTTAGCAGGCCTCTCTACGCCCTCCCGCGCTAAGGATCGAAGCCCTCACCAAGAGGCAACCGAGCAGCTCCCTGCTCAGTTATCCCTGGATGGTAATTCCTTACCCCCACGACGCCAAGGATCGAAGCCCTCACCAAGAGGCAACCGGGCAACAACCCTGCTCGGTCCATCCTTAGCAGGCCTCTCTACGCCCTCCCGCGCTAAGGATCGAAGTCCTCACCAAAAGGCAACCGAGCAGCTCCCTGCTCGGTTATCCCTGGCTGGTAATTCCTTACCCCATGACACCAAGGATCTAAGCCCTAGCTAAGAGGCAACCGGGCAGCAACCCTGATCAGTCCATCCTTAGCAAGCCTCTCTACGCCCTCCCGCGCTAAGAATCGAAGCCCTCACCAAGAGGCAACAGGGGAGCTCCCTGCTCGGTTATCCCTGGCTGGTAATTTCTTACCCAACGACGCCAGGGATCAAAGCCCTCTCCAAGAGGCCACCGAGCAGCTACCCTGCTCGGTCCATCCTGGGAAGGTAATGTCTTACCCTACGACGCCAAGGATCCAAAGCCCTCATCTAGAGGCCGCCAAGCAGCTACCCTGCTCAACTACCTACACGTCTCACCAAGCGATCTCCACCTCGACTTCGGGGACATGGAGATACCGTCCTTTCACCGGTCTTTGCATACTTGGCAGATGGTCGAATTCAACTTGACGTGCGATCGCTAGACGAAAAACCGACCTAACAAGAAAAACAGTACCGTGCGAATACAAATGTTTACCACAAGCAAAAGGGAAACGCGCACTCAAAGAATACTGCAAAAAGAATTTATTCATAAATTCAAAAGTCATTACAAAGGTATTATTGGCTCCCCATCCAAAAAAAACGCCCAGAGGCTTAAAAAATTTTAGTGGAAAAAGAAAAGGAGACGAGGGAGTTCAGGCCTCAGGGCCGGGGAGAACCTCGACGAGCCGCGCATCCACTGCGACCACCGGAGCGGCATCTTTAGGGTCGGAACCCACGGAGGGAACCCCGGCGCCGGTAGCCGGGGCAACCGACTTACCCCCCACGCTCCCATCGGGGGCCTCTTCCCTTGCATCGTTTCCAGGGACGTTCCCCTGCGCGTCATCCTTGAGAGGGTACGCGGCCCAGAGCTCGCCGTCGGGGAACTCCGGCATCTGAGCCTTGACAGCGTCGAGGGCATCGTGCCAAATAACGCCGGCAGCTGCAGTAAGGTCGGCATAGAACTGGTCCGACCTCTTATAGTTCTCCACCGCTTTCAACGCCCGGTCCTTCGCTGCCTCGTTCTCCCTCCGGAGGGTGCTCGCCGTCTTCTTCATGGTGGCGACGAGCACCATGGAATCTTCCAACTGGGACTCGGCGGCTCGGGCGGCGGCTCGGGCGGCCTCTCGATACCTGACGGTCTCTCGATTCGCGACCGCCACCCGGTCTTCAAGGGCAGCGATCCTCTCTCTCGCCGCCTCCAGCTCCAGCCTTGAGCTCTCCTCCCGTGAGGAGAGCTCCCTCGTGGCTCGCATCGCCGAGGCAATTTCCTTGTCTTCCATGTTGACGACGAGGGAAATGTTCATATCATAATTTTGCATTATTATATTCTCCATTCTTAGTCATTTTACAAATAAACAGGTGCGTTTGATCCATGTCTGCTACATAGTTACAGGTTACAGGTTTTCGGAACAAAAACAGTGAAAAAGATGAAAAGACGATACAAAAGTGAGACTACGACCAACAAATGGAAGAATCTTGATCAAGCCTACAGTTTGGAGAATAAACGAAGATCAATGGACAATTTCACAAAGAACAAAGGCAGCGCAAGGTTCAAGACTTCGACACGAAGCAAGCGGTAAAGTCCATGACATTGTTCACTGTGGAATTCTGGAAGAAACTAGAACACCATCTGAGAAACCAAGTGAAGGAAATAGAAGAAACAAAGCAACAGAAGAATACTTGAAGAAATGATGCAACAAGCTCTCTGAATGGCCGCGGAACCGCGGCCAAACCATGCTTATGGCCGCGGATCCGCGGCCGTGCGTCGCGCGTGTTGCCAAGTGTCGCGCGTGTCGGTGCGTCGGTGCATTACTTAGGTTTTTCTTAGGGTATATTTGTAAATGCAGATGTGAGTCGATTGTAACCCTAGAGTTTCTATGCTCTATAAATAGAAATCCTAAACCTCTTTTGGAGATATGCCTATTTTCATTGAATAAAATTCAGAATTCCTATCATGTTTTGAGAGCATCAATTTTGTAAGTAGTTTCTTTTATTTGCCCTATTTTTAATTTTTATTTCTGCCCTACTTTAATTTTATTCTCTGTCCTAGTTTAATTTAGATTAGAACTCTTTATTAATTTGCCGTAGTTAGATAATTAATCTCTTAAATCGAAAACTCAAATGAAAATCATGTTTTTTATAGATCCCCTAATGAGCGAGTAGTTCCTCGCTTGTTAAGGTTAGGAATAGGGAAGGTTTGAGATATGCAAATCTCTCACCCCTTTCTCGCCCATCACATATTGAATATTAGGACTCCATGCATACATACACACACCGCTCCCTGCGGAACCCTACCCATGAGGTAACGGTGATACCGTAGTATAAAAGACCGGTTGTGCATGTTTTCCATGGAGGTTAGGGAAAGGATTAAGAAAGGACAGACAAGGACCTAGAGGAAGAAACATCGTTTCTTCCTGATCGTCCTAAACCCCTTTATTAATAATTAACATAACACCTAAAGAGATCTAATTTATGGCATTGAAAGCGGTGGGAGATCTTTAATTTTCCAAACTTAACCTAAATCTAACCCTAGCAAGATTTCTAATCCTAGTCTTAATCAACTTAGTTTTTAGTGATAAAGATCCAAACACCATTTGGAATTAACTCGTTAGAACAATTAGGAAATACACAACATCCCTGTGGACCGATCCGTATTCACCGGCTAGCTACCAAGCGACGCCGTTCTTGATTGCTGTAAAAATATTTTTGATCACAAAACGTAGCACAAATCAAATGGCGTCGTTGCCGGGGATGGCGTAGTATTTTCTTTTTGCAATTTCGGGTTAATATAAAATTATAAAAATCATAAAAACTGAAAAATAAAAATATATATATAAAAATTTTATCACCTTTTTATTGTTTGAAGGGTTTTTCATATGAATTTTGCAGGAACGACGAATGAGTTCGGATCTGGAAAAATCCAGAAATCAAAACAGAAAACCCTAGATCTGAACAACAGAGGAAAGTCAAACCAGAGGAGAAAAAGAAATTTAGGGACCTGAACCTTAAAGAAGACCACGGAACCGCCGCTCGAGGTGCTTTTTGGCCGCGGAAGCGCCGCTACTTGCTGACGTCAGCGGGTTGAATCTCCACTGTAAGCTCTCTTTATCCTTCTCTGAACCCCCGATATCTCCTCTGTAAAATTTCCTGTAGAATTCTTTGCGCTAAAAAATCTCTCCCCCTTTCAATAATTGATCTTGTGCAGGATTTTTTGTGCTGCGCTAAAAAAAATTGTTTTCAAGTGATTGTTTACTGTTTCGCATATTTAATCAGACTTTAAGGGGCTTGAAACCAATCCAGATTGGGTGGGGATTTCATCACCCTTCCCAGGACCTCAGAAATCACATAAGGTATATTGCATTGACCATCATTTAATTAAAAAAGATTAGACTCAGCTCTAAGGATTTCGCGCTCAATAGGATAGAGGAACAGTTGTAGGCATCGACCGTTGATCCTAACCTGACTTTGTGGTGTCTAGGCAAGTGGTTACTTAATTAGGCCCACTATTTACGTAGCGGAGAACCTCCTACTTACCTGGCACTTACCTGGCCACAATTGGCGGTGAAGAGGCGGTTTGAGGTCCTACTTCTTGCCCTTTGGAATAGTTAGGAGCTGTCTAGCTGACCTAGGTGACACTAGATCTAGGCCTGATTGTGCATTTGTGGTTGATTGAACGTGTGTCTAAACCTTTTATCAAAAATCTTTTTTCAAAAAAAAAAGCACCACATAAAAAACACAAAAAGAAAAAAGGAATTTTTTTTACAAAAACTTGCAACTTGTCGCTAAGAAATCCGTGCACACCACTTACACCCACTTTCTTCTCATTGACGTTTTCTTACCCCCACATTCTGTTTTTCACCTTTTTGACTACACTACCTCTTTAGTGTATGTCCGGTTGGACTAGGGACACTAGTGCCCGATTAGTCTGTGTCTCGTTGGTACCGACCGACGAAACTTTCGACTCCAAAGTCAAAATTCCTTCCACTTCCTTACCTTCACCTTCACATTCTTCCTTCGAAGGGGTGTCGGGATATAATCCTAACAACACCTTACCCACGGGACTGATTCCACCTCCGTTAGGTGCGAATAACTCGCAACACCCGCCTGTTGAAGCGCCCCAATGAATCGCGCTCCAGGATCTTTTCTACCCGATCTGCACCGCCTTACCTACTTGTCTTTCACTCCCCACCGGCAAATGGAGACAATTTTGAGATCAAACCCCACTTCATCAATATGTTGCCAAAATTTCACGGACTGGAATCAGAAGATGCCTATATCTTCATAAAAAAATTCCAAAACGTTTGCACAATGATGAAAACAACCCAATTATCAGATGATGCTATAAGACTAAGGGTCATTCCTTTCACCTTATGTGACTTAGCCGAGAAGTGGTTATACAGCACCGCATCGCACTCAATTAAAAATTGGGAAGAGTTTGTTAAAGATTTTCTTATAAACTTTTATCCACATCACAAGACCGCGAGAATTCGCAATGAGATTATACAATTTTCCCAGCTTCCTTCCGAACCTTTTTGGAAGTGTTTTGAAAGATTCAAAGTCATACTTGTTCAATGCCCTCACCATGGGATCGAAAATTGGCAACTTTGCCAAACTTTATACGAGGGATTGAACCCAGCAATGAAGCAGTTGCTAGAAACCATTTGTCAAGGTCACTTTCTAACCAAATCTAGTGAGGAAGCGTAGCAGTTTCTCGACGATCTTGCTGAACAAACACTTCAGTGGGAAAGCACCAAGACCACATCATCTTCTGTTTATCAGTCTAGGGCAGGCATACATCAATTAGATATGTCGATATCAATGAAGGCCGAGATGGCCGCACTCACGAAAAATCTAGAAGCAATTGAGACCAAAATCTCATCGCCTTCTCCTGCCTCTGCTTTACCCCCAAGAACTGTTTGCGCTTGTTGTTTGGATCCATCACATCTTACCGAAGAGTGTCCTTACAATCAACCTGTTCAAGGACAAAATCAAATCAATACTGCCTTTCAGCAACGACAAAGAAATGATCCATACTCTTCGACTTATAATCCGGGTTGGAGGAGTCACCCAAATTTTGCTTGGAATCAAAATCAGCAATTCTAAAGAAACAACAACTTTCAAAAGCCTCCTCCTCCACAACAATAAGCACCTCCACAAACTCAATACCATCAACATTTCCACCCACAACCTTACTGTTTCCCTCAATCAGAGCAAAGCTCTGTTGAAATTCAAAATTCAAATTTTGAAGCAACGTTTCAAATCTTGGGCGCAACGCGCCACGTGTCAGGCGCTGATACTTCAGCGCAGCGCCCAAGAAGGCGCGCCCAATCAGAGCAAACCTCTATTAAAAAACAAAAGGAAGCAACGCTTCAGTTGCGCAAGCACTGCACTGCTTGACACGTGTCAGCGCGGATGCGCTAGCGCGGTTGCGCTGCGCCTTGCGCTGCGTCTTGCGCTGCTTGACACGTGTCAGCGTGGATGCGCTAGCGCAGTTGCGCTGCGTCTTGCGCTGCTTGACACGTGTCAGCGTGGATGCGCTAGCGCAGTTGCGCTGCGCTGTGCGCTGCTTGACACGTGTCACGCGCTAGGGTATTTGCGCCAAACAGAATTAAGATTTTAAAGAAATCTTTCTGTTCTTGTTAAAACAAGAAAATTTTCTTCTGTAAAACAGAAGCCCTTCGATCAAAGATCCAACGGTGGGGAAAATTCCCCAAATCACTCAGAGAAAGATCTCGTTAACAAATTCAACAAACTTATGGGTACTATATAAAGACCCCTAGACCTCAAATCAAAAAGAGGAACATTCTTTGAGAAATTAAACAGAGAGAACTCTGAGGAAATCCAAGAAAAAAAATGAAAGGTAAAAGATCTTTTAGATAGAAGAATTTCTTCTGATAGATCATGGATCCAAAAACAAGATCAATGATCTTTAATAAAAAACAAAATAAAAACAGTGCTTTGTACTTTTTATGAACCTCTGGTTCCTGAAATAAGAAAAAGCTTGTTTTTCTTTGATCTAAATTAGATCAAGAAATCAAATAGTGCTTTGCACTTCCTTTATGAACCATTGGTTCTTGAATCTAAAAGATTCTCAAATTATAGTACCTTGCACTTGCAAACTGCGCTGTTGCGTTCTTGGGTTGGCATAAGCCACCAGAGAGCGCCACGTGTCAGCATCTGAACTACTTGCGTTATGCGCTTTAAGATAGAGCTTTGCTCTCTGTAATTGGCGCAACTCACCAGAGTGCGCCACGTGTCAGCAGCGCAAGCGCAGCGCATTAGCGCAGCGCACTGCGCTTGCATGACACGTGTCGTCACCACAAGCGCTTGCGCTCTTTGATTGGCGCAAAGCGCCTAAGAATGCAATGCATTTCTTTTGCTACAGGGCCAGGCCCAAGTCAAAAAGACCTAACAGGCCAAAATAAATTGCAAAGCAATAAAAAGGGCAGAGCCCAAGTAAAATTGATGCTCTGCATCATTTATTAATGGGCAGAGCCCAAAACAAATTGATGCTCTGCATCCTTTATGGGCAGAGCCCAATCCAAAATCGAAAATAATGCAATGCATTATTTAAAAAATGGCCAAGCCCTAGTACAAAAAAAAACAAATAAAAGTGTGGAACATTTTTCAACTGGACTTAGCCCAATCATGGCCGTAAGTCCTCAAATTAAATTGACTGAGCAAAATTGCTCTCCTAAATCAATTTACCTCCGGTTTAAGAGTACATCTCCGAACTCCTCTGACACCTATCGTTGTAATCCTTCAACGACGTCAGAGAGGTGACGGGTCCCGACGACCACACATTAATACGGACTGCGGGGTCCTTAAACTCGTGGACCGAAACGTCCTTAAACTAATATTGGACCGAAACGTCCTTAAACTAATATTGCACCGAAACGTCCTTAAACTAATGTTGGACCGAAATGTCCTTAAACTAATATTGGACCGAAATGTCCTTAAACCAATGATAGACTGAAACGTCCTTAAACTAATGATGGACCACCACGTCCCTAAACTGGCGATGGACCGAAACGTCCTTAAACTAATATTGGACCGAAACGTCCTTAAACTAATATCAGACCGAAATGTCCTTAAACTAATATTGGACCGAAACGTCCTTAAACTAATAGCGGACCACCACGTCCCTAAACTGGAATACGGACCACCACGTCCCTAAACTGGCAACGATCCCCCATGTCCCTAAACTGGAACACGGACCACTATGTCCCTAAACTGGAACAATAAAGCCTCCAAATGCTCTTTTACCGGATTTAAACGATCCCGTTTAAGTTGATCTTAGCCCCAAACACGGCTAACGTATCCTTAAACATTCAAACAGACTACATATTTCCTAATCAACTTCGGTTCGAGGGTACATCTCCGAACTCCTCTGACACCTATCGTTGTAATCCTTCAATGATGTCAGAGAGGTGACGAGTCCCGACGGCCATATATTAAATGGATCACCACGTTAAGTTGATCTTAGTCTCAAACAGGACTAACGTATCCTTAACGAACGTTTAAGTTGATCTTAGCCTCAGCACGACTAACGTATCCTTAAACTAAAACACCAAACCCAAATCTAAATAAATATGGATTTGGACTAATCCATGTCCTACGGGCGACGGCATTATTCAGTCTCCGTATACAATCCACGGACAACCACAAACAAAACAAACACACACGACACGAAGTGAAATTCTGGAGAAGGAGAAAGTGGCTACCGTGACGCGGTAGCGTAATTAACTGCAGGGGCTTGCGCCTGCAGGGAAGAGCGTCCCCACAATCAAAAACCCCTCAAGCGAGGGGGAATCTGACGAAGTCTGCTACATCGGCCACATCCGTCTAAACCTCCGATATACGGTGCCATAAATCAACTTGGCATCTTCGGAGAGGTAGACGGATAAAACCATATAGCATCTGCCCCGAATCTCAGGCAAGACGTTCAGTCTCCACCGTCTTTCGGAGGGGAACAGATTCCGGCACGCCCGGTGGGACCTTTTCCTCTTTCCACTCCACACTTCGTGTGTCGTCTACGCGAACGAATCGCGGTTTGTTAACGGTTGCCTTTGGATTTCAAGTTACTAAGATTTGGTCTTTTGCCTGGCGCAAAACTCAAGCATCAATGGCCTCTAACTGCACTAACTGTTCGAAGTGCCACTGCAACGGACGCTCCACCTCACCTGGAGGTGTAGCATATGGGCCTCAAGCGGCTTCCTTCCTCGCTCTGCCGGTAGAACAGGTGACCCAGGCCACCACCGGCCTGTTTTTCGGGACCATGATCCCACCTGCAAGCTTCTCTACACCAATACCTCCACCAGAAGCGAACAAGAAGTCGGTCTTTGACCAACTCACCGCTATGACGACCCCTGTCAATGGGTCGTCCATTACCAAGCCAACAACCTCTGTCTTTGCGGGGCTGGATCAAAAGGTGGCTGTACCAAGGAAGGCAATAGCCGCTGCTCCAGAAGTCGTCAAGGCGGCTTCCCCTATTAAAGAGTCAGTCTTTTCAAGACTGACTATTCCTGCTCCTGCCCCTACTCGAGGATCTGTCTTCGACAGGTTAAATATCACCCCTCAAAGGACAACCTCAGTCTTTGAGAGGTTAACACCAGCGGCGCCTCATTCAGACAGGGGGCAAAAAGAAGTTGTCTCTATCTCCGAGCCAGTCCCAATGGCTCGTCATGCTCGACGTTGCCATTGGCGGCGAGTAAGGAAGGCAGGGGGCAACTCCCCCTCAGGGCTAACTCCACCTGCTCTAATGGTGGAGGTCAACGCTGCTGTTCCAACTGGGAACAGCTTTGAACTGCTGAGGAGGGTACATAAGAACTCTCCAACCGCTACATTGAAAAGATCTCCTCCGCCCGCGGAGAGAGTTCCGGAAACACAGCAAGAACAGCCCCCTCAACGGCTATCCTCAAAAATATACAAGGTTTGGCGGAGGGTTCAAGACTCCGTGATTGACCCAGGTTACTCTCGTCAACAGAAGAAGGCGAAGGTTCAAAAAGAAAAGGACCGTCCTATTAAACAGCAGAGGACAACAATCACCAGGGTGTCCACTGCAATGGCCCCCTCTACTTCTACGGCCCATAAGAGAAGAAGACCGGAAAAAGTCCTTACACCTACGGCGAATATTAAAGATGGTGAACCTAAACGCCCTAAGTCTGGGGGCATAACAGTTCATACAGTATACATGGCGTCGGGAAAGGAAGATAGCCGTGCATCCACAGGTCACAGACCGCTTACACGGTCAGTGACTAAGGCTCAGGAGCAACAGCAAAAGCTCCAAGAGATGATGAACGCAATGGCCGCACTCACTGGGCCAAAAGAAACCCCTGAAACCTCCTCGGATGAACGTCAGGAACAAGAAACTGACGTCGAATTCCTTCGTCGCCTATTAGAGAAGAAGGATAAAGAGGCTGCAGAACAAGCAGCCAGCATAAAGAAAATGGCCCTCCTGTTCCAGGACATGGTGGGCATGATGATTCAACAGGATCCACCCGCTGAAGATCCCCCAATCGTCCATGAAGACGATAGGGGAGAAACGTCAAATCCTCCACCGGCTCTGTCAACAGCCAAGGAGGAGGCAATCTCCAAAGCCAATCTGAATGAATATATAGCTCAGCAGATCCGGGTCCATCAAGCGACGGAAGCAGCAGGACAGGTCGTAAAAACGGGACAACCGTATCCAGGCTGGTACGACCAGATCAAATACCCGCCAGGTTATACGATACCAAAATTCCATGTGTATAAGGGGACTGGCAATCCCCACCAGCATGTCGTCCAGTTCAGGGCGCTTTGAGGTAACACCGGCGGTGATGGTAAATTGTTGCTCCGCCAGTTCGTTGGTAGCTTGTCAGATACAGCGTTTGAGTGGTATTCCGAGCTTCCGAATGACTCTATCAAGACTTTGCTGAAATGGAATTGCTGTTTACCCAATGTTTCGCGAGTGCCAGCGAGCGTACCCCGATAACGGCATTGATTAATGCCAGGGTGAGGCCGGGTGAGACATGGGTCCAATATGCTATACGGTGGCGTAATTTATGGTCAAAATGCGAGCAGCGCAAAGAAGAAGCTCCTGCGGTGGGAATGTTTATGGGAACCTTCGATCCGCAAGCAACCATCTCGCAATTTATGATGTTCTTCAAGCCGACCACCTTCCAGGCACTAATCGACAAGCTGGCGCAAATGGATCAAATGGGCCATAAACCTCCTCTTCCAAAGCCGGACTCCCGAAATGAGAAGGGAAAGGGGAAAGCGATCATTGTCGCTAATGCTCAGCAATAGCCGAACAACCCGAAGCCGGTCGTTCGTCAAAATAATATGCGCCCGTACGTACCCCTTGAGAAGAGGATGGGACGTTCTTACTCGTTTCCCCGAGATAAAACGAGAAGGTTATTCGAGTTGGCGTTGCGCAACCGACTCATAAATCTGCCAGATCCAAAACGTACTTCGCAACCAAGTGACGTCAATGAGCCCAACTACTGTCCTTATCATCGAGTACTGGGTCATCCGATCGAGGATTGTTACGTCTTCAAAAATTAGCTTGAAGATCAGTACCGACAGGGCAAGTTTGCATTGTCCGACAAATGGAAGGTGAATCCACCGCAGCCCCACACCTCTAAGGGAATGAATATGCCGAGGGCAACATGCTCTGTCGTTGAAGAAGCTCCTTGGGAGGTTGTATTATCAGCCAAAACGAAGAGGATGCTAAATGATCTTCAAACATGCCCAGCAATTAAGTGGAAGAACCCGTTGGAGCCGCAGATCATTGAAGGAATGTTGAAGCCTCGTCCAACTCAAATGATCGATGGAAGTAGCCCAAACATTCACAACCAGCCGTCGAAATCTTCAAAGAAGAAGAAGAAGAAGTCGAAGAAGCCCGTGAATCCTGGCGACAAGCGCACGGACTTGTAAAAACAAATTGACGCGTTGGAGGAATACAACCAAAGGGCACGGACTCCCGTTACATTCCAAGAATTCCTCAATCACGTCTTTCAAGAGGAAGATGAGGGAGAAAGTTCATCCGACGAATCTGAAGGATACGTGGCGAGCTGTCATATGATTTCCCATTCATTCATGGACGATGAAGAGACTCCTTGTACTGAAACGCTGGGGGCAGATCCTGAACCAAAAATTCTGGAGCCATCGGATGAAGTAATTGACGCATTCCTCAATGAAGCTCTCTTAAAAAGCAAAGCTGATCGGGAGCGCGAGGCTGTTATATTCGAAAGGGCCAAACGCCAGCGCCTTGACAAAAGAATTGAGATACTCCCGCTGGAGCAAAGTACACCTACTGCGGATAAAATCAAATTCAAGATGAGGAAGAGGTTTGCTAAAGCCGTGTCAATGGGTATGAAGCTACCATCCTCTGAGGGAAGCGTTACTGGTGAAGCGGAAACGCACCCCTCCTATTGCTTGTATCATCGGAAGATTTTGCACCCCACTGAAGAGTGCAAAGCTTTCGATAGATGGTGGCAAGGATATGTTGCTCACCGGCAGCATTTTAAGCGGGAAAAGCGCAAGACCCGCCGAGAGCAAAACGGTACGACCGAAGGGCTTAACAGAACCACCGGCAACTATCGCATGGTCAACGTCGGAGGATCACAAGTACTCACATTCGGGAGCGATTCTGATAAGGAGTTGGAGCTTAGCCCCCTCTTTAAAGAGTCCACTTCGGGAAAAGAAGAAGAGCCGAAGATTTGTGAAAATATCCGGCTGCGTAATCGCACGCTGCCCGAAAAGAATCTCGGACCCTCAAACAAAAAAGATAAAGGGAAAGAAAAGGTCTCTGAGGACATCGCCCTAGATGACCAAGTCATGGAAGAGCTAACTGCCAAAGACCCGCCGAAAAAAAATAAGGTGGATTACAACGTCTTAGCGCATCTGAGGAAGCTACCCTCGCAGCTCAGCATTCTTGACGTCCTTTTACTATCAAAGGAGGCGAGAGATTCGTTAATTAAGGCACTACAGGACCCGGAGCAGTTCCAATCCTTCCTGGCCGAAGAAAAGATGAAGGATGAATTGGAGGAAGTGCACACGGCAGATGTCACTTTTGCTGATGAAGACCTTCTCCTTGGGACGTGCGAACACAATCTCCCCCTCTATGTCTCAGGATACTGCCATGATATAAAGATAGGCAAAATCCTGATCGATAACGGATCGTCTGTTAATCTCCTTAACGTGCGGGTACTGAAGGAAATCTGCATGAGCGTCCAGCACCTTGCTTGAAACAAGATCACCATCTTCGGGTTCGACTCCCAATCATCAAAAACTCTTGGATCTGTGATATTGACGCTACGCTTTGGGCTGCTCGTCACGGACATTAAATTCCACGTTATAGATGCCAAGACGTGCTACAACGCTCTGCTCGGCCGACCATGGTTACACGAGTACAATATCATCCCTTCTACACAGCATCAGTGTATGAAATATTTTAGGGATGGTCTCGAGTATACTGTGACGGGGGAATTGAATCCGTTTTCCGTGAATGAAGTTCGCAAATATGAAGATGCCAAATACTTCTTGCCGAATTTCGAAGACACGGAAAAGTGTCACAAGCCGGAGAATAAAGCTAACGCTACCATCCCTGTCTTCGGCAGTGATACCGAGGAGGAAGAGGAGATAGTTTATTCAGGTCCTCCCCAATACACCAAGCCGGGACCATCTACTCCTACGTTGATCTTTGGTAGTGATTCGGAGGATGAGGTCCATACTGTATTCTCTGCTCGACCTTCAATACGAGCTTCCGCTGACGAAGAGCAAAGTCTACAAGTCGCTATGGTGACGCTTAAACATTATAAAGAACTGGATGCGCTCGATACCGACAGTGTAGAGGAGCTGCAGACGTTCTATGTCCCGCCCAGGTGAGAAGGCGAGAAGGCAATTCTATTCTACCGCTCTGAAGAAAACAAAGTAGAGAAAGGAATCTGGCACGGGGCGGATCCTACGCTGGATAGGCTTCAACCCATCCGTCTACCCAGATATTATACAGAAGGCTTGAAGAGGCCGTTGAAGCGCCAAGGGATACCCTTCAAACAGACCATTAGAAAGGCCAAATTCTATGACAGGGTCTGGAACGTTCCCGGAACTCAACACAAGCTGCCTAGTGGGAGGATGGAGACGATCGGGCTCGGATACATTCGCTCCAAGAAATGAGAGCTGCTCCGCGATTGTTACGTCGTGCATGACTTCAATAAAGAAGGGGATGCTCGACGGGAGGACACTAATCCTGAACCAGTAAAAATTCCTGATGCAAAAGTGCCCAGTCCGTCGTTTGAAGAACAAATGGACAGGCTTATAAGGGAAGCTGGTCAAAAAGTCCGAGATGATCACAACCGCGAAATGGCCATCTATGAGAAAGCCAAAACGCAACGTCTCCTTCAACAAACCATGAAAGATGAAAATGCCGTCCCCTATCAACCTGTTTTAAAAAAGGCTCGACGCAGAGGCAGAAATAAGTCGAAAAGCCAAAAAAGAGCTCAACGCCAACAAAGCGGGGCTAAGAAGCCACGCAAATGGGAGTCGAGCGTTATTGATCTATCCCTCATGACGAAAATGGGTCGAGAGTACTCGTTTCCTCGGGACAAGACGAAGAAGATACTTGATCTTGCTTTAAAACATCAAATGCTTACACTGCCGGAATCCAAGCACCCCAAGCAAACAGGCGAAGTCTCTGACCCAAACTATTGCTCTAACCATCGAGTAATAGGACATTCTCTTGAAGATTGCTTCACCTTCAAGAATTGGGTGGAAGATCAGTATCGGCTTGGCAAATTCGCTCTGTCTGACAACTGGAGGGTAGCGCCGCCACAGAAGCACGAACCCAAGGCCACGAAAGAAGAACCAGTTCCACATTGGGATTGGAAGCGAATTCGTACTTGTCACGTGATAACAATATTGAAAGAAGAGCCCGAGAACATGGATGACCTTCCCTGGTGCTTTGAAAATAGCGACGATGAGGTGATCTCAGAGTTTCCACCAGCGCCGAAAGAGCTGGAAGATGGAATCCATACCACGGCAGATAACCTAAAGAAACTTGAGTTGGGGACAGCAAATGACCCGCGACCAACATTTGTCAGCGAGCTGCTATCTGAAGAAAAGGTGGCTGCGTTAAAAGACGTCCTTGTACAGCATAAAGATTGCTTCGCATGGAATTATTCCGAAATGACGGGACTAGATCCAGAAGTTGCTGTGCACAAATTGGCGATATCCCCGGACGTCAAGCCAGTCAAACAGGCGCCGAGAAGAATGCGGCTCGAGCTTGAGATGAGCATCAACGCCGAGGTCGAGAAGTTAATCGACTCTGGCTTTATCCAGGAGGTTCAATATCCTGAATGGATCGCTAACATCGTCCCGGTGATGAAGAAAAATGGGACGGTGCGCATATGCGTGGACTTTCGGGATCTCAATAAAGCCTGCCCGAAGGATGATTTCCCAATGCCAGTCACCGAACTGATGATAGACAATACGTCCACTTATGAGGTTTTCTCCTTCATGGACGGCTCATCAGGGTATAATCAGATAAAGATGCATCCCAAAGACCAGAAGCACACCGCCTTCAGGACTCCTTTGAATATTCTGTTATAAAGTGATGCCCTTTGGTTTAAAGAACGCCGGTGCCACCTATCAGAGGGCCATGACAAAGATCTTCGATGACCTTATACATGAAATCGTCGAATGTTATATCGACGACCTCGTGGTTAAGAGCAAATCATATGAGGAACATCTCGAGCACCTAAAGACTGTATTTCGACGCCTTCGACAATACAACTTGAAGATGAACCCTCTCAAGTGTGCATTCGGAGTTTCTTCGGGCAAATTCCTGGGATTCATCGTCCGACACCGAGGCATCAAGATAGATCCGTCAAAGATCAAGGCGATCATGGAAATGCCTCCGTCAAAAACTCTCAAACAGTTGCGGTCTCTCCAAGGAAAGCTCGCATATATTCGGCGATTTATAGCCAACCTCTCTGGCAAGTGCCGCCCTTACAGTCACCTGTTGAAGAAGGGGACTCCATTCGTCTGGGATCAAAGATGCCAGGGCGCGCTGGACGAGATTAAACAGTACCTGCAAAATCCGCCAGTGCTGGCTGCTCCGGTCAAGGGAAATCCCCTTATTCTCTATACAACCGCCCTCGAAAGTTCTTTAGGCGCATTATGGGCACAAGAGAACGATCAAGGGAAAGAAAAAGCACTCTACTATTTAATTCGAGTTCTACTGGGGGCAGAAAGCAACTATTCTCCCATTGAAAAACACTGTCTGGCATTGATCTTCGCGATAACAAAGCTCAGGCACTATGCATTGGCGCACGAAGTCCGTCTCATCTCGAAGGTGGACCCCCTTAAATATTTGATGTCAAAGGCCATACTGACAGGGAGACTCGCTAAATGGGCCCTGCTCTTGATGGAGTTCTCAATAACTTATCAACCTCTTAAGGCAGTGAAAGGCCAGGCCATCGCCGATTTCCTAGCTGAGCATCCGATACCTGCCGATTCTCCTCTAAATTGCGATCTTCCAGACGAACATGCGTTTGATGCGATCGACGGTGGTGATACCCGATGGGAGCTTTATTTCGACGGAGCATCCTCCATGAAGAAGCGCAAGCAAAATACCCCTATAATCAAATCGGGGGTAGGCCTCATCTTCGTGACCCCACAAGGAGGAATAATGCGCTTCGCTTTCTCCTTAGCAGAGCCGAGGATGAATAATGAAGCCGAATATGAAGCCTTGATTGCAGGTCTCGAGATCTCCATTGACATGGGAATTGAAAACCTCCTCATATACGGAGACTCCCAACTGGTCGTTAGTCAAGTAAACGGCGACTACGAAACGTGCAAACCGGAGTTGGTGAAGTACGGTGAAAAGGTGCAACAACTATTGACCCAAATTCCCTCCTATACTTTGGAAAGCATACCCCGCGCGGAAAACAGCAAAGCAGACGCGTTGGCCAAACTTGCTAAAGAACTGGCTGACGAGAACCTCGATGACGTTAGAATCATGGTACAAAGCCGTCGGGTGCTTGCCCCAGCAGAAATATCTCCGGAATCATCCGAAGAGAAGGGAGCGACTGAACAGACGACCTTGCAAATAGAAGACCGGGAAAAGGCTGAGGATTGGAGGGAAGTCTTCATAGACTACTTTAAGTCCCACCGAACGCCTGAAGAAGCGTCCACAAGACATCAGCTCATGAAACGAGCTCTGTCTTTCGCCTTCGTCATTGATACTCTATACAAGAGGTCATTCGATTCTCTGTGGTTGAGATGTCTGGGACCTGACGAAGCGAAAAGAGTCGTCCAGGAAGTTCATGACGGAATCTGCGGTTCTCATCAAGCAGGCCCAAAGATGAAGTTGAAGATCAAACGGATGGGCTACTACTGGCCCACGATGATTCAGGATTGCCTCGAATATGCGAAGCAATGCCACTCATGCCAAATCTATGGGGACTTCATCCATCAGCATCCAAATCCGCTACACCCGACAGTGGCTAGTTGGCCATTCGAAATGTGGGGAACTGACATAGTCGGCCCCATCGAACCAGCATCGTCCAGGGGACATCGTTTCATCCTGGCGACGACTGACTACTTCTTCAAATGGGCAGAGGCGGTACCGTTAAGGGAAGTGAAGACGGAGAATATCCTCCATTTCTTCAAGACGCACGTCATATACCGGTTTGGGACTCCGCGACGGATCATCTCCGATAACGGGCCAGCCTACAGAAGCCACAAGATCAGTCGCTTCACGCAACAACACAATATAGACTGGAGATATTCCTCAGTTTATAATCTGCGAGCTAATGGTCTAGCCGAGGCCTTCAATAAGACCTTGACGAAAATCATGAAAAAGTCGGTGTCCCGAAATAAGAAATAGTGTCACGAGAGACTGCAAGAGGCTCTTTGGGCGTATCGAACTACGTTCAAGACGGCCACGAACACAACGCCGTACGCGTTGGTATTTGGGACGGAAGCAGTACTCCCCCTCGAGATAGAATTACCCTCTCTTTGAGTGGCAGTCCACTACGAGCTGACGAACGAAGAAAATGCTCACCTTTGGCTTGAGGAGCTTGATGCCCTTGAAGAAACACGGCTCATAGCGCAACAAAATCTGGAAGCTTATAAAGCAAAGATGACGCGCTCATATGAAAGATTGACCCGACCGAGGACATTCCGCCAAGGCGAACTCGTGCTAGTGGTCAAAAGGCGTATGATCCCCAATCGCGCCAAGCGGGGAAAATTCGAGCCAAACTATGAAGGCCCATATATCATAGACAAGGTCTACCAAGGTGGGGCCTATTTACTCATGGATATGCACGGTGAAAGGCCTTTCAGGCCAATAAACGGTCGCTTCCTAAAGAAATACTACGCTTAATGAGCCACAGTCTAGGTCAATGATAGATGACGATGGCTATGTCCGCTCGCTATCTTTCTAAGCTCAAGCTTTATAAGCAGTGGCCAGCCTTCTCCATGACGGACCGAAACGTCCTTAAACTAATAGCGGACCGAAACGTCCTTAAACTAATACCGCAACATCCTTAGGCTAACGAGATAAAAAAAAATATAAATAAAGAAAAATATAATAAATAAAAACGGTATTTCCATAAGTAAAAGGGGCACGGATGAAAACCCGAAAGGGCTCCGTGAGTAAAAACAGCAGGGCTACCGGCGAGTGTTCGTGAAAACCCGAAAGGGCGCGACCTCGTAAAAAAAAGAAGAAGAAAATAAAAAGAATAAAAAAAAACGGTATGTCCATAAGCAAAATGGGCATGGATGAAAACCCAAAAGGGCTCCGTGAGTAAAAACAGCAGGACTATCGACGAGTGTTTGTGAAAACCCGAAAGGGCGCAACCTCGTTAAAAGACACTTATAGGGTCCTCTCGACCTTGTAAGGAGAATCCACCCACGTGAGATCCTTACGACTCACAAAGGAGCAACACACTTAGGGATCCCCACGATTCTTAAGGAGAAAATACACTTGCGAGATCCTCACGACTCGTAAGGAGAATTCTCTTATGGGACCCTCATGGCTCATAATATTTGAAAGTCTTAAGTTACAGAGACCTAAACCTGTGCTTAAGAAAACCCCTCACAACTTTAGATATTGCCCTACAAGTGGTCCAATACTGACCCTTGTATACAATCCACGGGCGTGAATGAACATTTCCCTAACTAAGTCCCATCCGAGACTAGGGATATGTTCGCATGGTGAACAACCCTTGTAAATCCTCTCGACTTACAAGGAGAAAATCCTCTTGTAGGATCCTTACGACTTACAGAGGAACAAACACTTAGGAATCCTCACGATTCCTAAGGAGAAAATACACCTACAAGATCCTCACGACTTGTAGGGAGAAATAACTTTGTGAGACCCTTACGGCTCATGAAGTTAAAAGCCTTAGTCGACAGGACCTTAACCCTGTTCGCTAAGCCATCTTTGATCGACATCGACAGAGGCAAATGATGATTCACTCCTGGCAATATCCCAGTTGTAGCGGTGCTGATGCCGAAATTGGTGTCTAATTTCAGGTTTACGGCGAAAAGCCAGTAGGCCGCACACGCATATGAAATAGTCGAAATGATGGAGCAGCTTGCAATAAAAAGCAGCAAGTAAAAACGTATGCACAGAAAATAGCCGAAATGATTGGGCAACTCGCAATAAAAAGCAGCGAGTAAAAAATAAAATAAACAGCCGAAATGATTGGGCACCGCGAAAAATAGCCGAAATGATGGGGCGATCGCGACCTTCGCGATATAAAAGCTGAAATGATAGAGCATCGCGGAAATTAAAAAAAATGATGATAAAACGTTGGCCCTACAGTTAAGATCACATCGATTCCTGTATACAATCCAAGGGCGTAAACGAAGAAGGAACCATACTTTCCCAACAGGCTCCGCCAGAAAATGAAGCCAGATCTCAACGATTCATCCCAACTCCGAAAAAACCAGTGTCTTCGACAAATTTCTCAACTCAGGGAAACAAACATCCTTGACGAGAGCCTCCTGACTTGCGTCGACTCACAGAGAAACCAGTGTCTCCGCGGGAAATTCTCGATCCGTTTCAACACCAGGGAAACAAATAATCCTTGGAAAATATCTCAACTCAGGAAAACAAACATCCTTGATGAGAGCCTCCTGACTCGCGTCGACTCGCAGAGAAACCAGTGTCTCCGCGGGAAATTCTCGATCCGTTTCAACACCAAGGAAACAAATAATCCTTGGCAAATACCTCAACTCAGGGAAACAAACATCCTTGACAAGAGCCTCCTGATTCGCGTCGACTCGCAGAGCAACCAGTGTCTCCGTGGGAAATTCTCGATTCGTTTCAACACCAGGGAAACAAATAATCTCTGGCAAATACCTCAACTCAGGGAAACAAACAATCCTTGATGAGAGCCTCCTGATCCGCGTCGACTCGCAGAGCAACCAGTGTCTCCGTAGGAAATTCTCGACTCGTTTCAACACCAGGGAAACAAATAATCTCTGGCAAATACCTCAACTCAGGGAAACAAACAATCCTTGACGAGAGCCTCCTGATTCGCGTCGACTCACAGAGCAACCAGTGTCTCCGTGGGAAATTCTCGACTCGTTTGAACACCAGGGAAATAAATAATCTCTGGCAAATATCTCAACTCAGGGAAACAAACAATCCTTGACGAGAGCCTCCTAATTCGCGTCGACTCGCAGAGCAACCAGTGTCTCCGTGGGAAATTCTCGACTCGTTTCAACACTAGGAAAAAAAATAATCCTTGGAAAATACCTCAACTCAGGGAAACAAACATCCTTAACGAGAGCCTCCTGATTCGTATCGACTCGCAGAGCAACCAGTGTCTCCGTGGGAAATTCTTGATTCGTTTCAACACCAGGAAAACAAATAATCCTTAGCAAATACCTCAACTCAGGGAAACAAACATCCTTGACGAGAGCCTCCTGATTCGCATCGACTCGCAGAGCAACCAGTGTCTCCGTGGGAAATTCTCGATTCGTTTCAACACCAGGGAAACAAATAATCTCTGGTAAATACCTCAACTCAGGGAAACAAACAATCCTTGATGAGAGCCTCCTGATCCGCGTTGACTCGCAGAGCAACCAGTGCCTCCGTGGGAAATTCTCGACTCGTTTCAACACCAAGGAAACAAATAATCCTTGGCAAATACCTCAACTCAGGGAAACAAACAATCCTTGACGAGAGCCTCCTGATTCGCGTCGACTCGCAGAGCAACCAGTGTCTCCGTGGGAAATTCTTGACTCGTCTCAACACCAGGGAAACAAATAATCCTTGGCAAATACCTCAACTCAGGGAAACAAACAACCTTAACGAGAGCCTCCTGATCTGCTTCGGCCCGCAGAGAAACCAGTGTCTCCGCGGGAAAATTCCCGATTCGTCTCAACTTGCAAGATGAAGCCTCAGGCAGCAGGGATTAAAAAACTTGCTTCCTGAACAATGGGACCCTGCAAGTCGGTCTAAAACGGTCTCTTGCATACTATTCACGGGTCTCACTCTCCAAAGTCGAGTTTCGACAAGGAGGGAAACAACCGTTTACGGGTCCTCTCGACTCGTAAGAGGAAAAAATTCTCTTGTAGGATCCTTACGACTTATAAGAGAAAACACACTTAGGAATCCTCATGATTCCTAAGGAGAAAACCCACCTACGAGATTCTCTCGATCCGTAGGGAGAAAAGTCTCTATGAGACCCTCACGGCTCATAGAGTTGAAAAGTCTTAGGCGGCAGATCTGAACCTGCGGCCTAAGCCATCGCTATCTCGTGAAGAAATCTAGATGCTTACTCTATTATCAATCAAATGTGTTTATCAAGACAGTATGCTGATAATAAGAGGAAAGAAAAGGCGGAGAAATGACACAAGACATTACAAAAAATGTGTATCTTTTATTCATAAACTTGATTGGGTACAAGATACATTGTGTTAAAGAATAAAAAAATATATATATACATTGTTTTTATTTACAAGTACAAAAGATACAAAGAGGGATAGTTACTGAGGAGGAAGTGTCTTTAACAAATCCGCAAGCTGCTCTCGCACTTCCTTCAGCGCCTCCTCCTGAGTGGCTGCCGCGGCCACCTCCGCTTCCACCTGGGCCCGCTGCCGCAAAAAGGATGAAAGTTGCTCCTCGGCCGCCTTCTAGGCTGCTTCCTGGCTAGGTGCATTCCGCTCGACAACGTCAAGCTGTTGCCTCAGTGATAACCCTTCGGAAAGGCATTGCAGGAGGCCCTTAAAGACAACCTTCAGCCGTGCAGCATTGGCCTCCACCCGAGCATGCAGTTGGGCAGACTTGCTCGAAGTCTCACCGCGCTCCTTACGCCTTGAAATGACTTCTTGTTCAAGATGGCGGAAGTAAGAAGCGCTCTGCTCAATCCATGCAGCTCTTTGATTACTGGCGTCTAAGGTCTCGGGAGCGGGACGCATCGACTCCAGCTGATGCAGGCGGGCTTCGATCTCCCTGCAATGGTTAACCCAAGATGCGACGATGCCCTCGTCATGGAAATTGGCAAATATCACCAGCATCGGGTTAACCGTCATAGCGAAGTCCGCAGCAGACGTAGGAGCCTCGACGTCGAGTTTCTCGATGTAGTCGCTCAACATACGCAGACTATTTGCCGCACCTTTTGAGGACGGACGTCTCTGGGAAGGGCCTGCCGGTATTATAATATGAGACTCAAAGGGCGCCAAGACCGGAACGATAGCTGAAAAGACAAAATGCGATTAGATGATCATTCAATAAATATGGAGAAAGTCATTGATAAGATAGTTTACTATACCAGTCGAAGCAGGTGGCAAGGCCGGAAGGGCCGGTGGTGTGGCCGATCTTTCTTCTCCCCCTTCGATTTGTAGCACTGCAGTCGGGAAAAAAAGGGGTTAGAAGTAATTCCATCAATGAAAAGGAAAGATATCAATAGAAACCATACTTACCAGCGCTACCGGAGGAAGAAGCGAGTTCAGATGGGAAGGAGAAGTGTGGGAGCAACACTTGATATAGATGATCAAAGAGCACCCCTGAAAAGACATAACAGTACGATTTTAGTACACAAATTATACGTCTGAAGGATAAGATTAATAAATTTCAAACCCATACCTTCCAATATCTTCGATGGTATGAGAGAGGGTTGAGAAGTGACCACCGCCAAGATAGTCATTGTAGGCGCTCCCTCGAGCAGTGGGGCATCGGCGCTGGCTGCACCTGCATTACGAAAAAGGTGAATTTGTCAGAAAGGATTGCAAGGTAAAGAAAGACAGCAATTTGGGATTTACCTGATGAGTTGTCGGCTGAAACGGAGGCGACTCCCTCCTCCATCGATATAAGGCCACCGTCCGTGGCCTCATCACCTGACTCGATGGGGACCGTCGTCGTGCTCGCGCGGCCAGGAGACGGTGGAAAATCGTAGGCGGGGAGGGCAATGATTGGAGCATTACCGGACTCTTGGGAGAGAGCGGCTGACTCCTCCCCAAGAGTCGTGCTCATCTCACCCGCCACTTCTTCGGGCTCCGCGATCTCCATCGGCTCATCCGCCGTCACTACAAGGTCGCCGGCCTCAAGCGCCTCGTCCGCCACCACCCTGGGCTCAGTGGTAATGATCATTTCATCCGCCGCCATTTCAGGCTCAGCATCAATAACCTTCTCGGCTGCAGATCCTTCAGCCTCCATCTCAGGCTCCGCAGCCCCAGCGACGTTGCCGACTGTCAGCTGGGGTTCGGCAGGTGCTGCCTCCTCTGTTTCCTTGGGTTCAACGGTCTCCACCTCCCCCTCAGTCGGACTTGGCCCTGCAAGATAAAATATATAAGAACCGATGGCATTATAATTCTTACAACAAAATTCTGAGAGAAATATTACCTGAAGTGGATTTATCATTTGCGCTCCGAACTGGGTGCATCACTTGTCTGCGAGCAGTGGATAGGGCGACAGGGGCCTCTTCGGAGGGAGTATCAGCACGAGGGACGGTGGTGGGGCCCGCTCCCGTAGCCAAAGCAGCCCGGCATGCCTTCTGTCACGCCCCACCCCCAATACAGAGAATATTGTCCGCTTTGGCCGAAACCGCACGGTTTTTCCCGTAGAGCGAACCGGACCCGATCAGGGGCCACTTCCCAGGAGGTCACCCATCCCAGAACTTTCCTGGCTCGAGCACGCTTAACTACGGAGTTCTCAAGCTCCTGTAGTGCCGGTTCACTTAAAAGGCGCCTCTGTATTGAAGAGTGGTATCATTCCATTTATAGCACAGATCTGCCCCCTTTCGGAATGTATTCCGAAGAGTCCCCATTGTTCTACAGTGGGTCCCACGGACTCAAGAGGTGGCCCCCACGGATTCAAGAGGTGGCCCCCACCCACTTAACACGACACTTGGCGTGGCACTTTTTTCCGTGTGGCACTTTGCTCCGTGAGCAAGAACCGGGTCCCGACATTCTCCCCACCTTTGAACAATGGTTCGTCCTCGAACCACAGACCTACTATTGAGGGACCGGCTCTGATACCATTCTGTCACGCCCCACCCCCAATACAGAGAATATTGTCCGCTTTGGCCGAAACCGCACGGTTTTTCCCTTTAGAGCGAACCGGACCCGATCAGGGGCCACTTCCCAGGAGGTCACCCATCCCAGAACTTTCCTGTCTCGAGCACGCTTAACTACGGAGTTCTCAAGCTCCTGTAGTGCCGGTTCACTTAAAAGGCGCCTCTGTATTGAAGAGTGGTATCATTCCATTTATAGCACAGATCTGCCCCCTTCCGGAATGTATTCCGAAGAGTCCCCATTATTCTACAGTGGGTCCCACGGACTCAAGAGGTGGCCCCCACGGATTCAAGAGGTGGCCCCCACCCACTTAACACGACACTTGGCGTGGCACTTTGTTCCGTGTGGCACTTTGCTCCGTGAGCAAGAACCGGGTCCCGACACCTTCGCTTCGCGCCTTGACCGTTTCCTCTCCTCCCGAGCTGTCGCGATCGATCTCTTCGACGCTTCCTTCAAGGCGTCGTCGTCCTCGTTCAGAGATGCCTCCAGAGCCTTTAAGGCATCTCTCATTGGCTCTTCAAGACGGACCTCCCGCGGTAGCCCCGAGGAAGCAGGAACATCGGCAGATGGCAGAATGTCCGCGTTGCTTGGCGGGAACGGCATTGAGGTTCCTGCGATAAAAAGGGGAGAGGTTAGATTCACCATAACACAAGGGAAATAAAAACTTGATGAATTGAAACTTACTAAGGCCCATGGACGCTCTAAGACGTTCCTCCTCTTGGAAAGTCTTCAGGGAAGCGGCGATGGCTTCTTCAGTGGTGATGCCTGTTGAAAGAAAAGAAGGAAAAATATTAGTCAAAGGCAATAATGAAAAATATGATGCAATAAAAAAATGCGACTAGTGATTACCTGATGCCGCAAGCTTAGCCAGCCATGCATCACGTCTCGCCAACCGTTCCGAAGCTTCGAGGGCGGCCTCCAAATTCGTGTCATCCGGCATGACCAATCCTTCATTAGTCCCATATTCACTCAGGCCCTCGGCATAGGGAGCGTGGGGTTCTTAACCGAACGCGACGTCTGCAGCGAAGAGCGACTTCTTTTTCTTTTGCCCGCCAACCCTAGGTGCACACGGGATCGACTTACGTTTAGCAGCCACCTTGGGACGGCGGGTCCCGATGTCTGCACCCACGCCAGACTCTGGCGAGGCTACAGCCACTGTCTCCACTGGAGCACAGGTTGCTGGAGGTGCATCCACAGTATCAGGGAGCGGCGATCCGTGTGGAGGACTTTGCGCACGTGGTGGCCCGGCTCTAGAATCTTTCAAAGGGGGAACTACCGGCGTCCTCGGCACTAAGGGAGCGTTACGGTCAGTGCCGGGAGGTGCACCTTTACGGTCGACCAACACTCGCCTCTCTTACTTTATAACGGCCCCCGTCGCATGACTGTACCATTCTTTATATACATTGAGGAGTCGTGGAGCGCAGGCCGGCACATTGATAAAAAAATGAGAACCCGTGTTTAGGCGCATGAAGTGATGCAACGCGTTCTCCATCCCTTCTTCAGTGGTAGCAGGTTCCAGTAGGAAAGCTTCCAAGGGTACCCCTTGATCGTAGCCCAGTTGTTGGGCGAAACGATGCGGGTTATATCTCATGAAAATTGCCGCACCATTCTGCATGAAGACCAGGAAGCCCGGTCTAATAGAATACAAGTGGAGGGTCTCCCGTGCCGTCAAAACTGAGGCTCCATCCTTAAAGGAGTCTTGTAATGGTCGCATCGCAGTGGTGGACGCCTTTCCAATGGTCAATACCTTGTCAACAAAGGACATCCCGGCTCCAACGGTGTGAGGGCGAAGGAGTAAACCCCTGGCGTTCCGTGGTGATGGGGTCACAATTGATGCGCCGATCAGCTGTATAATGCTAGGGAAACCACACTTGTCGAAGAACGGGGGCCTTTTATGCATGCTGAAGACACCCGCCGTGTGTAGCTCGAGCCACGATACGAAGTAGTGCATCGGGAAGACCACGTGCAGTACCCCAGGCTCATTAGCATCCGCTGCTCGACTGAGGCCATAATATAAGTGTGCCAAGCCGGCGATCCCAACAGCTACTTTTACCCCGATGGTCATCCGGTGGGCTGGGTAAAAGACAGAGGGCCGCATACGGTGAGAGTGCATTGGGATCGCAAACCAACTCAGCCATAACCCAAGAAATCCTAGGAAAAAGGCCTCCTCGTCCATCCCAGGGGCTGCAATTTCTGCAAAAGACATGGTCGGGAAGTCCGGAAGAAAAAAACACTTTTGGTCTATCTCCTTCTCCGGCGGGTTATCCACACCTAGACCGAAAGGGTCATCCAGCGTAGCGAACTTGGCAGCTTCTGATGAAAGGACGCTTGGGAGAAGGAACCGAGCGATGAAATCCTCAAAGTTAACTCCTCGACTCCCATTTTCGATGAAAAGGGACTCATAGATGTTCAACACTTTAATCAAGCTGGGGAATTGGTGTTGGACAGCATTCTCCAGCGTGAGCCCCCTTACACCGGTTTAGCACCGAAGACGTACTCGTCTGTCGGGAACAACTCCTCGTAGTGTTCCCCTATGACTGGTAAACCGGATACCTCCGTGAACTCTTCCAATGAGATTGACACTTCCCGATCCATGGCGAGGAAAGTGTGGGTAGGAATGTTCCACTTCTCCAAGAAAGCCTTAAACCACCAGGTGGGGAGCGTGGGATACTGAAAGAGGGAGACGTAGACCGCGGTATACAGCCCTAACCTTATCAACTGCGACTTCCTCGTCGACAGGATATACCGAGCCCATGGCAGGTAGCCGATCGGGTGGCGGGGGATCAGACCTATGTTTTATGATTGCCCCCAAGGTCTCGCTTCGCCTTGACAGATACGGCGTCCTAGGATATCCAAAACCATAGGACGCTGGACCGGGATTGCATCTATGGAGGGATGTAGAAAGCCCTTCGATGTCCAATCAACCATCTCCACGGCGTACTGCACCGGGGGTGGGCTAGCGTAATGAATCGCCGTGATGGGTTCCGACGGCACTGCGCAGGTGAAGCTCCGCTAGCGCATCTGCGACACGTGTCAGCGCAGATGCGCTAGCGCAGTTGCGCTGTGTCTTGCGCTGCGCGACACGTGTCAGCGCAGATGCGCTAGCGCAGTTGCGCTGCGCTGTGCGCTGCTTGACACGTGTCAGCGCAGATGCGCTACGCTGTGCGCTGCTTGACATGTGTCACGCGCTGGGGCATTTGCGCCAAACAGAATTAAGATTTTAAAGAAATCTTTCTGTTCTTGTTAAAACAAGAAGATTTTCCCTTCGATCAAAGATCCAACGGTGGGGAAAATTCCCCAAATCACTCAGAGAAAGATCTCGTTAGCAAATTCAACAAATTTATGGGCACTATATAAAGACCCCTAGACCTCAAATCAAAAGGAGGAACATTCTTTGAGAAATTAAACAGAGAGAACTATGAGAAAATTCCAAGAAAAAAAAAGAAAGGTAAAAGTCCTTTTAGATAGAAGAATTTCTTCTGATAGATCATGGATCAAAAAACAAGATCAATGATCTTTAATAAAAAACAAAATAAAAGCAGTGCTTTGCACTTTTTATGAACCTCTGGTTCCTGAAATAAGAAAAAGCTTGTTTTTCTTTGATCTAAATTAGATCAAGAAATCAAATAGTTTTTTGCACTTCCTTTATGAACCATTGGTTCTTGAATCTAAAAGATTCTCAAATTATAGTGCCTTGCACTTGCAAACTGTGTTGTTGCGCTCTCGGGTTGGCACAAGCCACCAGAGAACGCCACGTGTCAGCATCTGAACTACTTGCGTTATGCTCTTTAAGATAGAGCTTTGCTCTCTGTAATTGGCGCAACTCACCAGAATGCGCCACGTGTCAGCAGCGCAAGCGCAGCACACTAGCGCAGCGCACTGCGCTTGCATGACACGTGTCGTCACCACAAGCGCTTGCGCTCTTTGATTGGCGCAAAGCGCCTAAGAATGCAATGCATTTCTTTTCCTAAAGGGCCAGACCCAAGTCAAAAAGACCTAACAGGCCAAAATAAATTGCAAAGCAATAAAAAGGGCAGAGCCCAAGTAAAATTGATACTCTGCATCATTTATAAATGGGCAGAGCCCAAAACAAATTGATGCTCTGCATCCTTTATGGGCAGAGCCCAACCCAAAATCGAAAATAATACAATGCATTATTTAAAAATGGGCTAAGCCCTAGTACAAAAAAAGAAAAAGAAAAAGTGTGGAACAATTTTCAACTGGACTTAGCCCAATCATGGCCGTAAGTCCTCAAATTAAATTGACGGAGCAAAATTGCTCTCCTAAATCAATTTACCTCCGGTTCAAGGGTACATCTCCGAACTCCTCTGACACCTATCGTTGTAATCCTTCAACGACGTCAGAGAGGTGACGGGTCCCGACGACCACACATTAATACGGACTGCGGGGTCCTTAAACTCGTGGACCGAAACGTCCTTAAACTAATGTTGGACCGAAATGTCCTTAAACTAATGTTGGACCGAAACGTCCTTAAACTAATGATGGACCACCACGTCCCTAAACTGGCGATGGACCGAAACGTCCCTAAACTGGCGATGGACCGAAACGTCCCTAAACTGGCGATGGACCGAAACGTCCTTAAACTAATATTGGACCGAAACGTCCTTAAACAATTAGCGGACCACCACGTTCCTAAACTGGAATACGGACCACTACGTCCCTAAACTGGCATCGGACCCCCATGTCCCTAAACTGGAACACGGACCACTATGTCCCTAAACTGGAACAATAGAGCCTCCAAATGCACTTTTTCCGGATCTAAACGATCCCGTTTAAGTTGATCTTAGCCCCAAACACGGCTAACGTATCCTTAAACATTCAAATAGACTACATATTCCCTAATCAACTTCGGTTCGAGGGTACATCTCCGAACTCCTCTGACACCTATCGTTGTAATCCTTCAACGATGTCAGAGAGGTGACGGGTCCCGACGGCCATATATTAAATGGATCACCACGTTAAGTTTATCTTAGTCTCAAACAGGACTAACGTATCCTTAACGAACGTTTAAGTTGATCTTAGCCTCAACACGGCTAACGTATCCTTAAATTAAAACACCAAACCCAAATCTAAGTAAATACGGAATTGGACTAATCCACGTCCTACAGGCGACGGCATTATTCAGTCTCCGTATACAATCCACGGGCAACCACAAACAAAACAAACACACACGACACGAAGTGAAATTCTGGAGAAGGAGAAAGTGGCTACCGTGACGCGGTAGCGTAATTAACTGCAGGGGCTTGCGCTTGCAGAGAAGAGCGTCCCCACAATCAAAAACCCCTCAAGTGGGGGGGAATCTGACGAAGTCTGCTACATCGGCCGCATCCGTCTAAACCTCTGATATACGGTGCCATAAATCAACTTGGCATCTTCGGAGAGGTAGACAGATAAAACCATATAGCATCTGCCCCGAATCTCAGGCAAGACGTTCAGTCTCCGCCGTCTTTCGGAGGGGAACACTTACCAAAACCAAATGAACAATTTTGTGCCCAACAACTCTTACCCTCAAAACAATTTTGTTCAACCAAATAATGATAAGGTTACCTCACTAGAAAGAAGTCTAGATGCATTCCTAAAGCAATCTACACAATCCGCAGCAAGGTTGGAGACTTCCATCCAATTTTTGGTGCAAAACAGTGCCTCACACGATCAAAGCATCAAATCTATTGAGGCACAAATTACACAACTCAATGCTGCGTTGAGCGAGCGAGAAAAGGGAAAGCTTCCATCTCAACCATTGCCAAATCCCGATCACGCACATGTTGCATATGAACAGCAAAATCATAACGTAAATGTTGTGACCACGTTGAGATCCGGAAAAGTGTTGCACAATAACATGGGTATTAATAATGACACCCCTGCCTGTGGTTCTTCTTCACCTTCTTCTTCTTCATCATCTTCATCTTCTTCGTTTGAGCCTATTCTTCATTCTTCACAAGGCTCTACTTCTTCTATTTTGAACGGACCCACTTCTCACATCACGAACACATCTATACGGGGATCCGTTCCAACTCCACAATCTGATCCACAAAAATTGGACTCAACAAATTTTCAAAATGTTCCTTTTCCAAACAGGTTGAGATCCAATAAACCAACTCCACAAATGGAGAAGATTGTAGAGTTGTTCAAACAGGTTAGCATAAATATACCTCTCTTGGATGCAATCCAACAAGTCCCTTCATACACGAAAATCTTAAAGGACTTATGCACCAAGAAGAGGAAGTCACAAGTACCAAAGAAAGTTTTCGTCGCTAGCGCTGTTAGTGATGCTCTTGTCCAATCTTTACCCCAAAAACACAAGGACCCCGGCTGTCCTACTATTTCGATAACAATTGGGGACAAGAACATCAATAGAGCACTATTAGATCTTGGTGCTAGTGTCAATTTGCTACCCTATTTAGTATATGAGCAATTAGGCATTGGAGAGCTTAAACCCACTCATTGTACTTTCCAAATGGCCGACCGATCCATCACCCATCCTAGGGGTGAGTTGGAGAATGTGTTAATTAAAGTAAGGGATTTCATTTTCCCCGTTGACTTCATTGTTATGGATACACAACCTGTAGCTAACCCTCGGAGTCAAATTCCGGTGATACTTGGTCGACCATTCCTTGCGACTTCTAATGTGGTGATCAATTGTCGTAATGGTTCAATGTACCTATCTTTTGGAAATATGACGATTGAACTCAACATCTTTAAGTTGGGGAATCAGCCTTCCGAGCCTAATGCTAGTATACTTGATGTTTGCTCGATCCATGAGATCACGGAGGAGGACTGTGAGCTCGAAAAATTTATGTTCGATCACAGCAGTGTTGACGCCTCTAGTACGTTCCTCCTAGAATCCGACACAGCTTTCACACCGGACAACGATTATGAGTGTTTCACCTTTTTGGACGATTTTGAAGACTCACCACCCGAGTTTGAGTCTTTTGATTTTTCGGATGACTTAGTTGAACCATCCGACTCGGTTGCGTACACTCGATTTGAACCGTTGATGGAATCTTTCGAGTTTGAAACAGTTTCACCTATGTTACCTTCAATTGTTTTACCTCCTAAACTCGAACTAAAGCTTTTGCCGTCGCACCTTAAATATGCTTACCTAGGTGAGAATGAAACCCTTCCCGTTATCATATCGGCCTCTCTAGCTCTCGAGCAAGAGAAGGCCCTTTTAATGGTCTTACAAAATAATCGGCAAGCTTTTGGCTGGTCTATGGCGGACATCAAGGGGATTAGTCCCCTCATAGTTGAACATCATATACACTTGATGGATGATGCCAAGCCAGTGAGGGATCCACAAAGACGCCTCAACCCCATAATGAAAGAGGTTGTCAAGAAGGAGATTGTAAAATGTCTTGATAGTGGTATCATTTACCCTATCTCGGATAGCCAGTGGGTGTCACGCACCACTTCCCAGAGTATGCAAGATTGGGCACGTGACATAGCCAACCATGCTACCTGTAGGTAGGAAGTATCCATCCACAGTCACATTACGGCTGTAGAGATATCAAGAACAAGATAAATAAACTAATCTAACACATGTCCAAATTTATAATAACAAGAGTCAATGAACAATAAGTGCGGAAGCAAAGGATCCAATACAATAAATAAATAGTACGTCCCATAATGCGGGCTCACATCTGGAAATGAAATGAAATAAATAAACTAATCACTATGGAACTCACCGATCAGCCTGCTGGCTGAAGTACTCCTGCTCGGTCGTCGACAGTGGTAAAGAATCTGGGCCATGCAAAACCCAGACGTCAGCGCGTCATGTCAACCAGTAATATAATATGAACATGGTAATAAGCAATGCAGAAAATAAACATGAATAAAGCACTAATATGAAACAACAGTGCAGGGTAGTGTGTAGTGGGTAACTAAGCTGTTGTATCAGGTTTGCTATTCTAACGTCTTTGAAATCAATTGATGACTCGTCGATGTAACTCAATAGTATCCCGTGCGTGCCCGGGACCACGGTCAAGATTCTCGGGGCTGAATCCAAGACGTGCCGCTAGGCAGTAACAAGTAGCAGGATGGGCGAGTGATGTCAGCATCATCACTCCGGGGCTGGCCAAGCCCGTAAGACTGATCAGAACAGGTATCGAACTATTGAGTTACACGTCGGTTTCACCTTTGATTTCCCCATACCCCCAAGTTATGTATGTCAGGTAAGGTATTCAGTAATCAAGAACTAATGCCAACACAGGATCAGGTAAAAGCAGGTTTGTCTGGATAGACAACAGGAATGGTCCATGAGGACCCCAAGTCAGGTTTGTTGGCACTAGGCATGAGATCAGGTAACAAGTCAGGTCATAGTACATCAGGTTGAATCTGTAGTAAAGGGTACCATGTCCGGTGCATCGGTATGTATAAATATGTCATGTGTAGCAAGATCAGGTCAATATGTAATGCAATCGGAGGTGTGCTCATAACAGGTTTAGAAGCGAATAAGGAACAACAGCAGGCAATAAAGTAAATAACAATAACAGTTCATTTAATCACAATGGTGCATTAATATGGTGCAGTTGTATTATCTTATTAACAGGTTCAAGCACCCTTGGGGTGCAATAATCACAAGGTAGTGCAATATCGATAACAGAAAGTAATGAAGCTATATGAAATTAAACTAAAGCGTAAATAATTGTCACATGGATGATCTAACAATTAAAAGCAAGAACGATCTGAAAGATTTAGTTAGTTAAAAGCATGGATTAATAGCAGACCAGATAATTACATGAATCTACTATAATGATTCAATGTTAATGATAATTGCAACCGTCAATTCTAAGTTATACCATAATATCGATATTACCATCAACTGTGTTGTTATATTAAATAATATGATAATTAAATGTATAGCAAGACTCGATATTGTATATTAGCATGTTAGAGCAAGTATTCGGATACTTGCCTCGACGGTTTCGCAAACCGGAAAACACGAACGTAGCGTCGGCGGAAAACACGCGACGGATGCACGGGTCGCGGATCGAGTCCAAACAACGAACAGCGGGACCACACGGACCAGAGTACTTCGAGGGATGGCACGGGTGTCAACCGCGACGAGTTCGACGGCGATGGGGCGCCGGCGAAGCAGCGGCAGCGGCAGTCCTGGCTGTCGGTTGCAAGAAGAGGAGGGATGGTGAGGAGGGGAGGAACTGGCTTGGTCTGGATCGTAGGGGGAAAGAGGAGGTGGTCGGCGGTGCACTGGCGACGACGACGAGAGTCGACGGCGCGATCTCCGGCGAACTAGGGTTTGGTGCTAGGGTTAGGCTCGGGTTCAATGACTGCAGTCCGGCGAGGGAAGAAGGAAGACGGTGAAGAGGTCGGGACGAGGGTGAAGGGAGGAAGTCGACGTCGTCGGCGATGGGAGGCGGCGGCGACGGCAGCACAGCGTGCAGGTGGCGGTGGCGTTGGGTGCAGGCGCTGAAGGAGGGAGAAGGGAGGAAGGAGGGGGTGCGGTTGAGGCTGCGGAGGCAAGAATGATGGTGGTGGTCTCGTCGGCGCGGGGACTGCGGCGGCGATGGGCACGGCGAGGTTAGGGTTCTGTGATGGGGTTTCTCGCGGTGGGTTTCTGCGAAGGGGTTTTCTCGCGTTGGTTGAGAACGAGGAAGTGGGAACAGTATATTATAGGGATAGAGAGAGAGAGATTTTAGGAGAGAGAGAGAGGATTAATAGGAAGAGAGAGACAGAGAAGAGAGAGATAGAGAGGGTGAGGCGGGGCCCACGAGGGATTTAGTCCCTCGTGATTGGCTGGGAAGGGAAAAGGAAAATTAAAGAATAAATTTAAAAAGATTTTAAAAAGGATTTGTTTGTTAAAACAGTAACAGTTTATATACTATAAAGTTTTAAATTATTTAAATTAGATGGGTATTTTGGCGCTAAATGAAACATTTCCAGATCGCGCCCGGGTTGCGCCCAAATATCTGAAATTCAAATAATAGGATTTTAAGCGGGTTCCAAATTTTAAAATGAGATGTCTTAAGATTAAAATGCATGCCCCCAAGTCGGACACTTGCACGCGTGCGTAGCCGTCCAAACTCGCCCGTTTCACCGAACGGGATGCAATCTCGACGCGCGGACGCTACCACGCGACTAGTGGTGATGAGTAGGTCAATATGGATATTTTTAATTTCATTTTAGGTGTTAAAATTTGTTATAGGCAAAATGACTTAACCGGTTAAAATTTTGCAACAAGAATCAAACAAACAAGATAATTGAAATGAGCAATGTCTAACACTCAACTAGTAACAGAAATAGTACTATTGGGCTCGGGTGTTACAGTGGGTTAGCCCCATTCATGTTGTCCCAAAGAAATCGGGCATTACGGTCATAACCAATGAGGCAAATGAGTTAATACCTACTCGCACCCAAACTGGGTGGCGAGTTTGCATCGACTATAGAAAACTCAATGCCGCGACAAGGAAAGACCGCTTTCCTTTACCTTTCATTGACCAAATGCTAGAACGATTGGCTGGGCACGAGTTTTACTGCTTTTTGGATGGCTATTCCGGCTATAACCAAGTCCCCATCGCCGAAAAGGATCAAGACAAGACCACATTTACTTGTCCTTTCGGTACTTTCGCTTACCGTCGCATGCCCTTTGGGTTATGCAATGCACCCGCAACATTTCATCGGTGTATGATGGGGATCTTTTCAGACATGGTTGAAAAGTTTTTGGAGATCTTTATGGATGATTTCTCTATTTTTGGTGACTCTTTCGACGAGTGTTTGCTACACCTTGACGCGGTTCTTACCCGCTGTAGGGATAAGAACCTCACTTTAAATTGGGAGAAGTGCCACTTTATGGTATGAGAAGGCATTGTCTTAGGACATGTCATCTCGCAAAACGGCATAGAGGTTGATAAAGCCAAGATTGAGGTCATTTCTAATCTCCTCCTCCTAAATGCGTCAAAGACATCCGAACTTTCCTTGGCCATGCCGGTTTCTATAGACGGTTCATCAAGGATTTTAGCAAGATTGCTTGACCCTTGACTCTCTTATTGGACAAGGACACAACATTTGATTTTGACTCAACTTGCATGGAAGCGTTCGAGTCATTGAAACACTCTCTCCTTTCTGCGCCCATTCTTTCATCACCAGACTGGACGCATCCCTTTGAAATTATGTGCGATGCATCAGATTTCGCCATTGGTGCTGTCCTTGGACAGCACATTAATAAGATGCCGCACGTAAGTTATTACGATAGTCGTACATTAAATGAGGCCCAACTGAACTACACAACAACAGAAAAGGAATTTTTAGCCGTTGTGTTTGCACTTGAAAAATTCCGGCCTTATTTAATCGGCTCTCCAGTGATTGTGTATACGGACCATTCAGCTCTTCGCCACCTTTTTGCGAAGAAGGATGCCAAATCGCGGTTAATACGTTGGATCCTCTTGCTACAAGAGTTTGACCTTGTCATAAAGGACAAAAGAGGATGTGAGAATGTAGTGGTCGATCACCTTTCAAGACTTCCTTCTTCGCCTACACTTGAAATTCCAATTAAAGATGTTTTTCCCGATGAGCAACTCTTGGTCGTGTCTTGCGAACCTTGGTTCGCTGATATAGTAAACTACTTGGCTACTGGCTTGATACCTAAAGATTGGTCGAAACAGGATAAACTCTGATTCTTGTCCCAAGTAAAGCATTTTTGCTGGGATGAACCGTATCTTTTTAAATACTGTTTCGACCAAATCATTCGTCGGTGTATACCTGAAAATGAGTTTAAGAGTGTGCTGTCTTTTTTCCACGATCAAGCATGTGGCGGGCACTTTGGCCCGAAGA
This sequence comes from Agapanthus africanus, assembly GCA_030015575.1. Lineage (NCBI taxonomy): Eukaryota > Viridiplantae > Streptophyta > Magnoliopsida > Asparagales > Amaryllidaceae > Agapanthus > Agapanthus africanus. The sequence goes on along the minus strand of CM057340.1, from coordinate 679,943,862 downwards.
AGAAAGCAGAGAAAATCTTGCAGTGTGGTTTTTATTGGCCACGACTCTTTAAAGATGCATATGAATACTGCAAGACATGCTCCCAGTGCCAACACTTGGGCCGGATATCGCGAAGAAACGAAATGCTGCTCCAACCAATTTTGGTTGTCGATATTTTTGATGTTTGGGGAATAGACTTCATGGGACCATTTCCCAATTCTTTTGGGAATGTGTATATTCTTTTGGCTGTTGACTATGTGTCAAAATGGGTCGAGACTGCGCCTAGCCGAACGAATGATAACAAGGTTGTCGTTCGATTTCTTAAAGAACATATCTTTTCTCGGTTTGGGCACCCTCGAGCAATTATAAGTGATAATGGATCTCACTTCTGCAATAGGACTTTTGAGTCCTTAATGCGCAAATATTCCATTACTCACAAACTGTCAATGCCATACCATCCCCAAACATGTGGGCAAGCCGAGGTTTTGAATCAGTAAATTAAGCAAATCTTGGAGAAAACGGTTTCTAAAAACCGTAAAGATTGGTCACACAAATTGATTGATGCACTATGGGCATTCCGTACTGCATACAAGACCGATCTTGGTATGTCTCCATACCGGCTTGTTTATGGGAAGGCTTGCCACCTCCCAGTTGAGATTGAGCACAAGGCATTTTGGGCGATCAAGGAGTTGAATTTATCAATGGGAGATGCGGACAGCAATCGAAAGCTGCAATTAAACGAACTAGAAGAGCTGCGGGATGAGGCTTATGATAATGCTGTCATTATTAAAAACCGAACTAAGGTGTTTCATGACAAACACCTTATGCGCAAAACGTTTAAACCTGGTCAACAGGTTTTACTCTATGACACTCGGTTACACTTTCACCCCGGCAAGCTCAGATCTAGGTGGAAAGGGCCGTTTTTAGTATGCACCGTATATCCGCACGGTGCAGTAAATCTTGAAAATCCGGAGGACGGTACTTTAATTAAAGTAAACGGACATCGATTGAAACCGTTCCTCACTGCGGACCCGTCGGAGGAGCTACTGTTTTTGCAGGAGCCGATTTACACCGATTGATTCTCCTCAATTTTTACCCCCAAATTTCCGATCTTCTTGCCAAAACTTTATTTCAAACAAGTTTGGGGGTGTGTATCATTTGTAAATATACATACAAAATAACAGAAAAAATAAAAAAAAAATTGAAACTAAATATAAAAAAAAATTGACATTTTTGTAAAACTGCTGACATAAATAAAACTTTTATTTGCAAATAAATTCCTCTTTTTAGAGGGGTTTATCTGTAAATGACCATCAATTCTCCTATTTATAGAACCCGAGCCCCCTTGTTCTTTCTAAACCCTAATTTCATATTCTCTCGAAACCCTAGCGCCGCCACCCTTCTTCTGCAGAAAGATCTCGTCGTGCCGCCTCCTAGTCGCCGCGGAACCACCGCCCTAGCGCGCTCCTGCCGCTGATCTGCCGCCGCCTAGCTGCTTCACCCCCTGAAACTTCAGGGGAGGTACGATATGATAAATCCCCTATCTGTTCTTACAATTTTTAGATCTGTATAACACAGCATGCAGTTAGAAAGAGATTTTTCACAAGTTTTCTTACATGAGGTATATGATAGCTATTTCGCGAATGAAATCGCGCGTAGGGGTTGGAATTATTTAATATACAATCACCCTTATGCGTATGCATTGTCGGTGTTAGTAAATCAATTTTACGAGTCTATGAAGGAGGGGTGTCTCACCCTACTTGGTTTTATTAAATTGCATTGGGGAGATTGAGAAATCATCATTGATAGGGATATAATACACAAGGTCACACTAATACCTCGCATACCTGCACATGACCAACCCCTGCAATTCGAGAATTACATGCCCTTGATGGGCAACGATTGCTCGAGAGAGCCGTGTAAGGGTATCCAAGCAAGAACCCTTTTCGCGAATGTTTTGACTGTGTGTCGGTGGACACAAAATAATATTTTCGGTAGCTCCTATAATACAACCTTTTTCACACCCTCTTTACATATTGTGCACACTCTTATGACAAAGAACCCCCATTTTGATATGTGCACAGTATTACTCAACTCTATAGGTGAGGGTAAACGGGTTGCGAATTACCCCTGTCCAGTGCTGGTCACACAACTTTGCCGATATTTCCTCCCCGTTGACGAATTCGAATTTTACATGATGGGAGGGATACCGGTCCGATCTCTTATTGAGAGCGTTTCTATGTCCTATTCTCGACTGACAGATGTGTGGTCGAGGACCGAACCGTCAGAGAATGTATTTGCCCGCACACCTAGCTCTAGCTCGACAGCGAGCGAAGGCGAAATGACCCCTCTTGAGCATGCACAATTGATGAGGAGAGCAGCTAGGGGTATTGATACGTTGAGGGAGGAATTTAGGGCGACAGCGAGGGAGCACAACCGTCGATTGACGGAGGTTGAGCGGGGTATTCAAATCCTGTTGGCTAGGGAGGAGCGTTCACGTTCACGCTTGAGAGCGCGGCGTGGGGCCGAGCAGTGAAGGCACTGCTTTGGTTAAGTTTGGGGGAGATGGTAGTTGTATAAAGTTATCTTTTGCATTGCATATTTTTAAATTTTTGTATATATTTTTTCTTTTTCTTTTGCATATTTAAATTCTGCATTGCATCCTTATATAAAAATCTTAAAAATTGAAAATAAAAAATAGATAAAGAAAAATCAAATAAAAAAACTGAAAAATTTGAAAAAAATATAAAAATTAAAACATTCAATTTTGGCCTTAATTGACTTGAGTTTGCCAAATAGATTAACTAGCTAGGAACAACTAGATCTTAGACTTAGTAAATTAAAAACCCTAAAAATAACCTTCCTTAAAATTTAACGGTAGAAAGTATATGTCTTTGTAGTTTATTTAGAAATAGGTAAATTTCGAGTTGACTTCTTGGGCTAAGTTAAAACAAGAGAAAAGTATTGATATCTTTATTAGAGTATAAGTCTGAAAATAATTCCTAACCTTAAGTCTAAATTCTGAAAATATATACCCTACAAATTGCACAAACACGAACCTTGAAACTTGGAATAGTAGGAGAGACCTTGAAATGCTCTTGTCTAAAGTCCTCAGTACGAAGAAAAATAAAAATATACAAGTGTGAACAAAGAAAAAAAATGAACACTGGTTTTTGTAATTACTTAAGGCTGCAAAAATAGAAAAAAAATATTTAGCGAGGGTGCTTCATCACCTAGTGCCTTAGACCAACTGGTTTGGGAGTCACTGCTAAAGCCTTAGGTGTTACAAGACTAGGAATTACGCTTTAATGTGCAAACACATTTTGTAATCGGTTGTTGGTACCTCAAGAAGTATTAACGGTCGCATGAAGGATGTGTAAGCAAAATTCATCTAAAAATTCACCAATTAAGAAGTGTTTTGGACGACGGACAAGAGTATGATGGCTTGATTTGAATTTCCAAGTGTAGGGGTTACATATACACACAGGTAGGGGTATGTGATTGGGGTTTAGATAAGAGATAGGAATGAAGAATATGACTTATATCTTTAATAAAGATGATAAAAATTCCTAAGTTGAGATATAACCTTAGAAGGAAAACTTAAAAGATGCTAAAAGCTAAGTAAGTCTACAGAACATATATAATCTTAAGTTAAATAATAAGGAAGCGTGAAAAATACGGGTGGATAATTTCTAAGTCGACGATAATAGAGTTCTTGTTAGAAGACCTAATTGGAGAATAAAAGTCGATAAGCCAAATTGATAGAATTTTGTGGGTAGTATCCACTGAAAACCCTCAGGAGACAACACTCCTCCTACTAGGGACACCTAGAGGTTTAACGGCTTGTTGCACGAGCTCAGTGCAATCGCGTTTCCCTGCGAAAGTGAGGCCAGGTCTTTTTCGAGAATAAAACTAGGTTTGCTCGAGGACGAGCAAAAGATAAGTTTGGGGGTATTTGTTCATATCATAATTTTGCATTATTATATTTCCCATTCTTAGTCATTTTACAAATAAACAGGTGCTTTTGATCCATGTCTGCTACATAGTTGCAGGTTACAGGTTCTCGGAACAAAAACAGTGAAAAAGATGAAAAGACGATACAAAAGTGAGACTACGACCAACAAATGGAAGAATCTAGATCAAGCCTACAGTTTGGAGAATAAACGAAGATCAATGGACAATTTCACAATGAACAAAGGCAGCGCAAGGTTCAAGATTTCGACACGAAGCAAGCGGTAAAGTCCACGAAATTGTTCACTGTGGAATTCTGGAAGAAAGTAGAAGACCATCTGAGAAACCAAGTGAAGGAAATAGAAGAAACAAAGCAACAGAAGAATACCTGAAGAAATGATGCAACAAGCTCTCTGAATGGCCGCAGAACCGCGGACAAACCATGCTTATGGCCGTGGATCCGCGGCCGTGCGTCGTGCGTGTTGCCAAGTATCATGCGTGTCGATGCGTCGGTGCATTACTTAGGTTTTTCTTAGGGTATATTTGTAAATGCAGATGTGAGTCAATTGTAACCCTAGGGTTTCTATGCTCTATAAATAGAAATCCTAAACCTCTTTTGGAGGTATGCCTCTTTTCATTGAATAAAATTCAGAATTCCTATCATGTTTTGAGAGCATCAATTTTGTAAGTAGTTTCTTTTATTTGCCCTGGTTTTAATTTTTATTTCTGCCCTAGTTTAATTTTATTCTCTGCCCTAGTTTAATTTAGATTAGAGCTCTTTATTAATATGCCGTAGTTAGATAATTAATCTCTTAAATCGAAAACTCAAATGAAAATCATGTTTTTTATAGATCTTCTAATGAGCGAGTAGTTCTTCGCTTGTTAGGGTTAGGAATAGGGAAGGTTTGAGAAATGCAAATCTCTCACCCCTTTCTCGCCCATCACATATTGAATATTAGGACTCCATGCATACATACACACACCGCTCCCTACGGCACCCTACCCACGAGGTAACGGTGATACCGTAGTATAAAACACCGGTTGTGCATGTTTTCCACGGAGGTTAGGGTAAGGATTAAGAAAGGACGGACAAGGACCTAGAGGAAGAAACATTGTTTCTTCCCGATCGTCCTAATCCCCTTTATTAATAATTACCATAACACCTAAAGAGATCTAATTTAGGGCATTGAAAGCGGTGGGAGATCTTTAATTTTCCAAACTTAACCTAAACCTAACCCTAGCAAGATTTCTAATCCTAGTCTTAATTAACTTAGTTTTTAGTGATAAAGATCCAAACACCGTTTGGAATTAACTCGTTAGAACAATTAAAAAATACACAACATCCCTGTGGACCGACCCGTATTCACCGGCTAGCTACCAAGCGACGCCGTTCTTGATTGCGGTAAAAATATTTTTGATCACAAAACGTAGCACAAATCAGGCGACGTGCTGAAGGACCTGAAGAAAAGAAGGAGGGTTAAAAAGGAAAGAGAGACACCCGATCACGCGACCAAAAAATACTGAATAAAAAATCAAGTGGGGTGCGAACGCAAACCTGAACAGCCTCTTGAGCTATGGCCGCCATTTAGGCCCGGAGGGTCCCCTGAGGTATTCTGCCCCCGGCCGAGCTCTCCATCTCCGAGAGCAAGTTGTCTGCGACGAAAAGCCCTGAGGGCACCTCGAAGCGAAGCTCCCCATCGTCCACTAGGATCGGGGAAGTCGGGGAGTGGGGCCTCGTCCTTTGAAACCTCTTGAGGAGCGACGCGGGAGAACCGGTCTTATCTCCCACCTCGGGAACCCGGGGCTCTTGCTCCCGAGCACGCTTTCGGACCGGCGCACGACTGGACTCGGGGGCCCGGGGCACGCTTGGGCGCCTGGATGGAGCGGACACCGGTGGAGCCGGAGCCGACGACGGGCGAGAAGGGCCAGAGCCGACGGCCTTCTTCCCCTTCTTCACATCAACCACTACCGGCCGAAATTTGCTTAGGTCCATGGGTCCTGCATAAGACAAAAATACGAGTCAACAATGCCAAGAAAAAAGAAAGAATGCACAAGTCTAAACAGGTCACCTGAAAGCTCCTAACTTACCCGCATAATCGGCGGGGCTGAGCCCGGCCAACTGAGGGCCCACTAAGACAGCAGCACATCAGCCCGAGGGAGGGGCTCTTACTTCGATACCGCCACCGCGTCGGGATCATTCGACCGACTCATCCGCGGACAGCTGGCCCTTTGCCACAGGATGGGTATAGGCCAATCCTCACCCTCGGACGGCGCAATAAAGAAAAACTTCTTCTTCCATCCTTGAATGGAAGAAGGTACTACGACGATCCCCGACCCGGCAGCGTCCCCCCGTTGTTTTCTAAAGGAGAAGTATACCCAGCTCGGCTCGCCCTTGCGAGCGCCGGGGTAGTTTTTGTAGCAAACAGAAGAAACGAGGAGGCTCAGGCTGAAAGGAATCTCACTCAATCTCAACTGGACCAGGAACCCAAGGAGGATCCTTCAAGAGTTCGGCACTAGCTGGTCCGGGGCTAACCCAAAACAATTCAACACCGCTGTCACCTCGGGGTAGAAGGGCAGACGCATCCCGGCCCAAAAGGCTTCCAGATACAAGGCAATCTCCTTGCCCCGTACCTGGAATGCCCTTTCTCCCTCCTCGGACAGATGAAGCGGATAGCCGGTAGGAATGAGGAAGCGGGTCCTGATGTTGACGAGCTCCTCCGCCCGCCTCAGCGTAGATCGCACGCTAAGAACATCCGTGACCTGTGCTCTGGGGACTGTCCCCGTCGCACGACCCCGGGGAGCATTACTAACCCTAACTCCCCGGGGGGACTCCGACTCAGAAGCAGAAGAAGAATCTCCAGAAGACTCCCTAGACTCTACCCGGACTATATCTACATACTCCTCGGAAGAAGACATCTAACCTGATCAAGGGGAGGTGTCCTCGGAAGCTCAAACGAAAGGAATCCGACCTGAGGGGAAGAGCGCCGAGCTAACACAACTAGGGATGAGGAAATTATGAAGAGGTATAGGCCCTGATGGGGATCCCACCTCTATTTATAGCTGTCGGCTCACGCATCCTACGGCTCCAATCGCCTCCCGCCAAAATAACGTTTCGTAACCAACGGCCCACAGCGTTCCACCTGTCGCACTCACACTGGGTGCGTCCCTTCGGGCGCGGGTACGCCTGCGGCACGTCTCGCCATCCAACCAACGCCAGACACGTGGGTTGTCGCTTCGACAAATGTACAAATGACCCGGCGCTTCTTCTTTAATTTGAAATCCCTCCCCTGATCCGGTGACGTCATCATGAAAATACTACACTTTGCCCGGGAATACGCGCCGACGATATCATCGAGTGAGATCTCACCCCGGGTGATCGATCAGACCACTTTCGACCTGACCCAGGAACGGGTCGAGATGAGAGTGGGGGGCTAATGATGAGGCTCGATATCGGTGACTCTCCAGATGCTGACACGTTGCAGATGACGTGTCCCAGAACCTACAAGAAAGGATCAAGAATATCAGTTGGGATCACACCTCGGGCCTCCGGCCTAAGGAATCTCCCGACCTTCGGTGGCCTTCCAGACCACCCCCGGCTCGCCTCCGAGCTGTCACAGAACCAAGCTCATTTTCCTCGGTCTCGTATCGACCGACCCGCAGCGCTGATCACAAGCGCCTCCGCCACGGCTCCATGAATCTCACTATGCGCGAGATATCTGCCGCCCACGATCCCGCGTTCCACGCCATCACGATCCCTCATTAACAAGCCTGTCTCGTCATTAATGCGGGATCCCGCCTATCACGCGGGCGTAACGTCATGGGCGTAACGACCGGCGTGAATCTCGCGCCCGCCTGCCTATTGCTGCCGCTATATAAACCCCTCTCTCAGACGATCGAGGTAAGCCTGTTCCCTTATAAAAATTCAGAAAGAAAAGGGGAAGGGAAAATTCCCCATTAATGGAAGCATCATGTGTAAGCGCGTGATCATCGAGAGGGAAACGAAAAACTTTCCGCTGGTGGAGCATCACGTGCAAGAACGTGATGCATCTGTATACAGAGTAAGCAACTCCACTTAGTAAGCGGCAATTAAAGCCTCACGTGCAAGCACGTGACCGTCTTTCACACAAAACATGTAGGACCCAGTTATAAAACAAACAGAGAGCAAAGAAGCTCACGTGTTACCACGTGATGCCTTCCCTTTGTTTGGACTGCTGCATACAAACGAACCAAGTTAATTCTATGAAGGGTCACGTGCTGCACGTGAGAGGTCTCAGATGCCTTCTGAGCCGATTAGTGCGCTTAACTTCGTGGAGTTACGTGATGCACGTGAGGGCTTCTAATGCCTCCTGAGCCGATAGAATTAAATTCTAAATAAAAAGGATCAGAACCCTATTTTGGAAATATTTTCCACAATCTTTCTAAACAAGAAAGATTGTGCTCTGTAAATCATAGCACCGTTGGATCAAAGATCCAATGGTGATTAAAAATCACCAAGATAAAGAATAAGTTCTGTATGGAAAAATATTTTCCCAATCTTGTAAAAACAAGAAAAATGTTTTCTGTAAAACAGAAGTTCTTGGATCAAAGATCCAACGGTGGAAAAATTCCCCAAATCAATTAAGAAATTTCTCAATGAGAGATTTCTTCAATTGAATCAACAAATCAGCCTCCACTATATAAAGGCCCCAAGACTTCAAGTCTTAGGGAGATAGAGGAACCCCCCCCATAAACTGCAAGTTCAAAAGAAAAGAAGAAACCCTAGGTAAGAAGGAACAAAAACACAGAGAACATCTTACTTCTTCTTCGTCTCCACAAGAGTTTAACTCTTCCAAAGAACTTAGTTCTTTCTTCTAATAAAAAGATCTGGAGAAGCAGATCTCCCCATAAGTTGAGAATTTAATTCTTATCGGGGAGATTCTGCCATGCAGATCCAAAACCTAAAAGAAGATCTAAATTCAGAAAATTTAATTCTCCCAAAAGGCATATAGGAATTTAATTCCTCTGATAAAACTAGGGTTTAACCCTTCATATAAGAACCTAGTTCTTTCTTCTGGTGAGAGATCTGCAGAAGAAGATCTCCCCACAAGTTGAGAATTTAATTCTCATCAGGGAGGTTCTGTCATGCAGATCCAAAACCTAAGAGAAGAACTGAGTCCAAGGAATTAAATCCTTATAAAAATATATAATAAGGGATTTGAGATTTTCTTAAGACTCAGAGAAAGAATCCCATGCATATTGATGATCACGTGTTCACACGTGACCACCTGTGATGAACTCAAAAAGAGAGACTGAAATAGATCACGTGTCCTCATGTGACCCCCCCCTCCCCCACTGATGGTGCTTGGTACTTTTTAACAAGAAAAGGGAATAAACCCAAGGAAACAATGTCTAAGGCGCCTCACGTGATCCCACGTGTTGAGAAGTGCTCAGCACTTATAAGATAAAAAAGGGAATAAACCCTATCTTTGGGGCGCATCACGTGATCCCACGTGACCCCCAATAGTGCTTAGCACTTGTAAAAGAATAAGAGAATAAAGAGGCAGCGCCCAACTCTAAGCGCCCCACGTGCCACACGTGAGCGCCCCAACTTTTAGTGTTTAACACTACTTCAAGCGCCTCACATAACCCCACGTGAGTGCATCAAATTATTAGTGTTCAACACTACTTTAAGACCTCATGTGGGAGCACGTGAGCACTGAGCATATACTAGTGTTTAACTCTATAAGAGGCCAACTTCAAACCCTAGATTGGCTAAGTCTTTCCTGAGATTAAATCTCTAAATAAACCGAGCCTCCATGCTCATGATTGATGACTCCTCAATCTGAAATCTGGTTCAAGGGTACATCTCTTCATACCTTTGATTCATGTCGTTGTAATTCTTCAACATCTTCAGAGAGATGGAGGGTCCCAATAACAAATAACTTTTGGTGCATCCCCAAACTATTAAACCAAAACCCTACAAACTATGATGTTTTTAAACCCTACAGACTATGATGTCTTTAAACACTACAGACTATGACGTCTTTAAACACAGACTATGATGTCTTTAAACCCTACAGACTATGATGTCTTTAAACACAGACTATAACGTCTTTAAACACAGACTATGATGTCTTTAAACCCTACAGACTATGATGTCTTTAAACACGGACTATGACGTCTTTAAACACAGACTATGATGTCTTTAAACCCTACAGACTATGATGTCTTTAAACCCTACAAACTATGATATCTTTAAACACAGACTATGATGTCTTTAAACACGGACTATGATGTCCTTAAACCCAAGGGACCGCAATGTCCCTAAACTAAATTCTAGAGACTATGATGTCCCTAAACCTAATGAACCGTAACGTCCCTAAACTAAAACGATAGAGCCCAAAAGCTCTTTTGTTGGATCAAAAATGATCCTGAACCCCCGTTGAGTAGATCTTAGTCTAAAATTAGACTAACGTATGCTTAACAAACATTTAAATTGATCTTAATCTCAAATGAGATTAACGAGCCTTAAATCCACTAAACCCAAATTTAAGAAAATAAGGATTTGGACAAATCCCCGCCCTACGGGCGACAACATAAATTAGTCTCCGTATACAATCCACGGGCAACCAAAAACAAAAAAATACACACGACATGAAGTGAACATCTGGAGGAGGAGAAAGTGGTTATCGCTACGCGGTAACGTAATTAACTGTATGGGCTTGCGCCTGCAGGGAAGAGCGTCCCCACAATCAAAAACCCCTCATAATAAGGAGGAATCTGACAAAATCTGCTACAACGGCCGCATCCGTCCAAACCTCCAATACAGGGTGCCATAAATCAACTTGGCATCTTCGGAGAGGTGGAAGGATAAAACCAAATAGCATCTGCCCTAAAAATTCAGGCCAGACGACCTACGCGGTTTCGTCTCTATTTTCAGCGGTAAACAGATTCTGGCATGCCCGGTGGGACAATTTCCTCTTTCCACTCCACACTTCGTGTGTCGTGTTCGCGAACGAATCGCGGTTTAATATAGTTGCATGTGGATTCGAGATACTAAGATTTGGTGTCTTGCTCCCGTACAGAGAAAAGAAGATCAATGGCTTCCAGCTGCACCAACTGCAACAACAACTCCCGCTCTGCCCCGTCTGGAGGAGTAACTTACGGGCCCCAAGCGGTCTCCATCTTCGCAATGCCGGTGGAACAAGTGACACAGGCCACCACTGGATTATTCTTTGGAATGATGATCCTACCAGCAAGCTTCAACACTCCAGTGCTATCACAGGAAGCTCCAAAGAAGTCGGTCTTCGATCGGCTTGCAACTACCGCGGCCCCTCTCAACGGGTCATCCAAGTCTGCTGCCTCAGTCTTCGACAGGATGAGCCTAAGCTCAAATGGGCCCACAAAGAGGCTCACAATACCAGAGAAGGCTACCCCAACTCCTGCTGTAGGCGAAGTCGTCCAAACTACTTCCCCTACCCGAAAGTCAGTGTTCGACAGGTTGGACGTTTCTTCTCAGCGGACGCCAGTCTTCGATAGGCTGGCACCAACAACAATCCTTCACCAGAACAGGGGGCATGATGAAGCTACCCCCATAACTGAGCCGGTCCCATCTGTAAGACATGCTCGACGTCGCCACTGGCGCCAAGTGAGGTAAACCGGGCGCAGCTCTTCCTCTGGGATGACTCCACCAGCTCCAATGGTGGAAATTGACGTTACTATTCCAACTGGGAACAGCTTTGAGCCGCTCAAGAGGGTGCGCAAGAACACTCCAACTATCGTGTTGAAAAATTCTCCTCCACCCGCTGAAAATGTTACTAAAGCGAAGCCGGAACAGCCCTCTCAGCGGCTGTTTTCCAAAATCCATAGGGTCTGGCGAAGAGTCCAAGACTTTGTGATCGACAAAGTCTACTCCCGCAGATCGAAGAAAATGAAGGTCCGGCAATAGGAGAATCATCCCGCTATCGTACCACGGAAAGTATCGTATGAAACAGCCCCCTCAACTTCCACTGTGCATAAAAAGAGAAGGCCGGAGAAGATCCCCGCGTCTACGACAAATCTTAAAGGTGCTGAATCCAAACGCCCCAAGCCTGGGGGCATGGTAGTGCACACCGTCTACATGGCTTACGGAAAAGAGTAAAGCCGTACTTCTACGGGTCATCGACCACTCACATGGTCTGTGACGAAAACTCAGGAGTAGCAACAAAAGCTCCAGGAGATGCTGACAAAGATGGACACACTCATGGGGCAGAAGGAAAGCCCGGAGGTGTCGTCGGATCAACGCCAGGAACAAGAAACCGACGCCAAGTTCCTCCGAAGAATGCTCGAAAAGAAAGATAAAGAAGCCGCGAAACAAGCGGCTAATATAAAACAAATGGCGCTCATATTCCAAGATATGGTGGGAATGATGATCCAGCCTGACCCTCCAGCTGAAGATCCCCCAATAGTCATCGAAGACAACAGTGGGGAGATATCAAACCCTCTTCCGGCTTTAGCAGCAGTCAGGGAAGAGACGATCTCAAAATCTTCGCTTGATGACTACATAGCTCAACAAATACGAGCTCATCAGGCAGGGGAAGCTACTGGCCAAGTTGTCAGAACTGGACGACCCTATCCGAGCAGGTACGACCAAATTAAGTACCCGCCAGGATACACGATCCTTAAATTTCATGTGTATAAGGGGACGGGCAATCCCCATCAGAACGTCGCTCAGCTCAGGGCTCTATGTGGTAATACTGGAGGTGACGACAAACTGCTGCTTCGCCAATTCGTCGGCAGTTTAGCGGAGACAACTTTTGAAAGGTACTCGGAGCTTCCGAATGACTCCATCAAAACATTCACGGAAATGGAGTTGCTATTCACCCAGCATTTCGCAAGCGCCAGCGAACGCACCGCGATCACGGCATTGATCAATACCAGGGTGAAGCCAGGAGAGACATGGGTTCAGTATGCAATTCGGTGGCGGAACCTGTGGTCAAAATATGAACAACGCATAGAAGAACCTCCTGCCATGGGCATGTTCGTGGGGACCCTAGATCCGCAGGCAGCTATATCCCAATTTATGATGTTCTTCAAGCCGACCACCTTCCAAGCCTTGATAGACCGCCCTCCTTGAAAACAGAGCCTCGAAATGAAAAGGGCAAAGGGAAAGCAACCTTCGTCGCCAACGCTCAACAACAGCCGAGTGATCCGAAACCAACTGTTCGCCAAAACGATAAACAACGATCACTCGGAAAAAAGCTGAGACGTCCTCACTCATTCCCTCGGGATAAAACGAGAAGATTGTTCGAACTGGCGGTGCGCAACAAGCTCATCACTCTACCAGATCCGAGACGCCCACTACAACCGGGCGACGCAAACAATCCCAATTACTGCCCCTACCACCGAATATTGGGCCACCCAATTGAAGACTGCTTTGTCTTCAAAAACTGGATTGAGGACCGTTACCAGCAAGGCAAATTCGCGCTATCTAAAAACTGGAGGGTAAACCCACCACAACCACACGCTCCTAAAAAGGTCGACACGCCGGGGGTGTTCCCCGCCGAAAACACGGAGACGCGACAGCGCGGGTCCGTCTTGCCTGAATTTCGGGGCAGATGCTAATTGGTGCTATCCGTCCACCTCTCCGAAGATACCAAGTTGATTTATGGTATCGTGTATCGAAGGTTTAAACGGATGCGGCCGATGTAGCAGACTTCGTCAGATTCCCCCTCGTTGAGGGGTTTTTGATTGTGGGGACGCTCTTCCCTGCAGGCGCAAGCCCCTGTGGTTAATTACGTACCGCATCGCGGTAACCACTTTCTCCTTCTCTAGATGGTCACTTCGTGTCGTGTGTATTTGTTTTGTTTTTGGTTGCCCGTGGATTGTATACGGAGACTAATTTATGTTGTTGCCCGTAGGGCGTGAATTAGTCCAAATCCGTATCTTCTTAGATTTAGGTTTGGGGTTTGGGTTTAATGATATGTTAGTCTCATTTGGGACTAAGACTAACTTAAACGTATGTTAAGGATACGTTAGTCTAATTTTAGACTAAGATCAACTTAACAGGATCATTTAGATCCAGCAAAAGAGCAATTGGACTCTATTGTTTAGTTTAGGGACATTGCGGTCGATTACCAGTTTAAGGACATGGTGGTCCATTGTTAGTTTAAGGACATCTCGGTCCAGGTTAAGGACATCATAATCCGTGAGTTTAAAGACCTCACAGTCAAGGTTAAGGACATCATAGTCCATGGGCTTAAGGACCCCACAGTCCGGTTTAAAGACGTCATAGTATGTGAAATGTATGGTTGTCGGGACCCGTCACCTCTCTGAAGACGTTGAAGGATTACAACGACATATATCAGTGGGGTTCAGAGATGTACCCTTGAACCAATTTTGGGTTGAAAGATCTGTGGACCAATTTGGAACTAAGATCTGTTAAAAGATTTATGAGCATGTGGGCTCAATTAATCTGAATTTGAGGACTTATGGCCAATCTTGGGCTAAGTCCAATCAAGTTAAAATATTTTAACATTTATTTTGGGCTGTTGGAGCCTTTATTTGGGCTTGGCCCTTTTAACAATGCTGGGCATTGAATTGCGTTCTGATAATGTTTTGTCTTTTATTGAATGTTGAGCATTCATCATAGCTCTGGGATTTATTAGAGAACAATTTATGTTATGTTAGCGCAACATATGGTGCACTTGGCGTTTTGCGCCAGTCAAAGAGCGCAGTGCGCTTCTGCCAAGTAGCGCACATGTAAGGGACACGTCCCACGCTCGGCGCTAGGCGTCAGATGATGAGCGCATGATGCCAATTTATGAGCGCAGAGCGCTAATTCATGAGCGCATTGCACTTTCAGTTTAGTGGCGCACACGTGAGTGACACGTGGTGTGCTTGGCACTTAAGCGCCAGCCCATGAGCGCAGTGCGCTATTTCAGAAGCGCAAGGCGTTAGTGATTAAGCAGTGCATGCGCGATTGACACGTGGCGCATTTGGCGCTGAGCGCCAGTCCAGAAAGCGCACAAGCGCAGTTCAAGAGCGCAAAGCGCGTCTGATCAATTTTATGATCTGAGAAACAATTTATGTTCTTTTAAAAAAGACTTTGCCTCAGGATCTAAGAACAACCGTTCTTATTTTGTTTCAATCTCTTATATTGATTAAAGGCTTTGCCTTTATGGATCTATGATCCTTAAGAGAATTGAATTATTCTCCCTTCCTTTTTATAATGAGATGTTCATGATCTCTTTGAGAAATACTTTAGTCTTATAGATCTATGATCTGTGAGAAGTAAGTTCTTCTTTTATTTTATGATGAGATCTTTTGATCTCTTTGTGAAAGACTTTTTGTCTTTGTAGATCTATGATCTTTTTAAAGAAATGAATTCTTCTTTCTTAATCATGAGATGATTTCATCTCTGTGTTCATCATCATTCATTCTTATCTTGAAGAAAAATCTTCTTGTAAGAGTTTGCCCTTTTGAATTTTTCTAAGTTTTTCGGGGAGGTTTTTCTCTCTCTTTCTTTATATCTGAGACTTGAAGTCTAGGGGCCTTTTTATAGGGTAGGCTGATTTGTTGAATCAGTTAAAGAGATCTTTCTCTGATTGATTTGGGGATGTTTCCCCACCATTGGATCTTTGATCCTAGGGCTTCTGTTTTACAGAAAGCAATCTTCTTGTTTTTAACAAGATTAGAAAATCTTTCCATCAGAATTTATTCTGTATTTTGGTAATTTTTATTTACCATTGGATCATTGATCCAACGGTGCTCTGATTTACAGAGCACAATCTTATTATTTGGAAAGATTTTGAGAAATATTTTCTTAACAGAATTTAATTCTGATTAATTAATGATGTATCATTATTATTAGATTTTTGATCTAACGGTGGGAAGCTTTTAGTTCCAGCGCTAGCGCGCTCGTGCTTTGCACATGGTGCGCTGCTTAAAGGGCAGCGCACATTGCGCTAGCGCGCCTGTGTTTGACACGTGGTGCGCTGGTTAGAGCGCAGCGCACCCAGCGCTAGCGCCCACGTGCTTTGCACGTGGTGCGCTGCTTAGGGCGCAGCGCGCTTGGCGCTGCATCTGAAGCGTTGCTTCATTTCAAAATTTGAATTTTAAACAGATCTTTTCTTTGATTGGGGGAATAAATGCCCCCCTTCCCCACCGTTGCGCTCACGTGGCATACACGTGAGTGCAGCGGTGGCAGCATCTGCGCCCTCGGATTAACTGAGAAGTTGAAACGGCACTCAGTGCCTATAAATAGGACCTTTGGTCCTTAGGATGATTTCTATTCATCTTCTTCTTGTTTTCTGAGAATTTTTATTCTCCCACAGAGCATAGCTCTTCACTTTAAGAAATTTCAAGAGTCAAAACTCTGCCAAAATTTAGGTAAAGATTAAATTTTTTAACGATCTGGGGTTTTATTCATTAACAGAGCCTTGCTCAGATCTTTGATCTAAAGAAAACCCTTTTAGGGTTTCATTAATAGAGCTTTGCTCTCTCGAAACCATAGATCTAAAGTGATCTTTTTTTCCGGGTTTCTTAACCCATGAACAGAACTTAGCTCATAAAGAACTCTTAGAGTTTGTTCATAGATCTTGAAGATCTCAGAATTTTTCATTCATGTATGAAAAATTGATTTCAATTTTCTGATGGATTATTCCATCATTTTCTTCCAGAGCAAGGCTCTTGAGGAGTTTTTATTCCTTCATGATTAGAGTTTGACAAGTGTCACTCTGTCACATAGGCCGTGTTCTGCGTGACCAGGAATTGTTGCCTTTATCCGCATTTCACGGAGTCAGGGGTTGACTCTCGGTTGTCTCTGCACCGCTGAGTCATGGAATTAGGAGCTGCCGCGGTTCCACTTTGCTGATGTTACGTCTGTTGTGATGAGACGAATGTTGAGATGATCTCCAGGCTATCTGTGAACCGTTAAGATTTGGCTTCTTCTTTTGATGGAGCCTGGGGAGGGAAGGTGTGATTCCCTCTTTGTTTGCGCCCCTGGACTGTGTACAGGGATTGATGCGATGTCACCTGTAGGGCAAAAGGTTTCATTTTATATATTTTTCTTTCCGCGATGCTCTATCATTTCAGCTTTTATATCGCGAAGATCGCGATTGCCCAATCATTTCGACTATTTTTCGCGGTGCCCAATCATTTCGGCTATTTGTTTTATTTTTTACTCGCTGCTTTTTATTGTGATTGCCCAATCATTTCGGCTATTTTGTATGCATACATTTTTACTTGCTGATTTGCAAGTTGCCCAATCATTTCGGCTATTTCATATGCATGTGTGGCTTGCTGGCTTTTCGCTGCAAGCTTGGGATTAGACACCGATTTCGGCATCAGCATCGCTACAACTGGGATATTATCAGGAGCGAATCATCATTTGTCTCTGTCGATGTCGAACAAAGGTGGCTTAGTAGACAGGGTTAGGATCCTGTCGACTAAGGCTTTTAACTTTACGAGTCGTAAGGGTCTCATAAAGGTATTTCTCCCTACGAGTCATGAGGATCTCGTAGGTGTGTTTTCTCTTTAGGGATCGTGAGGATTCCTAAGTGTATGGCTTCTTGTAAGTCGTAAGGATCTTACAAGAGCGCTTTATTTTTATAAGTCGAGAGGGCTTACAAGGGGGGTTCACTGTGCAAACATATCCCTAGTCACGGATGGGACTTTGTTAGGGAAATGTTTATTCATGCCCGTAGATTGTATACAAGGACCAGCATTGAGCCGCTTGTAGGGCAGTGTTGGAGGTTATGGTGTCCGCTTAAGAACAGGTTCAGATCTCTGTAGCTTAAGACTTTTGAATCTTACGAGCCGTGAGGGTCTCATAAGAGGGTTCTCCTTACGAGTCGTGAGGATCTCGTAAGTGTAATTTCTTCTTAGGAATCGTGGGGATCCCTAAATGTGTTGCTCCTTTGTGAGTCGTAAGGATCTAACGCAGGTGGTTTCTCCTTACAAGGTCGAGAGGACCTTGTAAGTGTTTTTTAACGAGATTGCGCCCTTTCGGGTTTTCACAAAACTCGCCGGTAGCCCTGCTGTTTTTACTCACGGAGCCCTTTCGGGTTTTCATCCGTGCCCATTTTTCTTATGGACATACCGTTTTTTTCTCTTTTTTTGCGTCAGCCTTAGGATGCTGCGGTCCATAGTAGTTTATCGACGTCTCGGTCAACAGCCAGTTTTAGGACATAGTGGTCCATTGTTAGTTTAACGACGTTTCGGTCCAACGCCAGTTTTAGGACATAGTGGTCCATTGTTAGTTTAAGGACATTTCGGTCCATCGCCAGTTTTAGGACATAGTGGTCCATCGTTAGTTTAAGGACGTTTTGGTCCATCGTTAGTTTTAGGACATTTCGGTCCGAGAAAAAGAAGCCGGCTACTACTTATAGAGTTTAGGCTTAGGAAGATAGCGAGCGGACATAGGCATCGTCATCTATCATTGACCTAGGCCGTGACTCGTTAGGCGTAGTATTTCTTTAGGAAGCGACCGTTTATTGGCCTGGAAGGTCTTTCACCATGCATGTCCATGAGTAGATATGCTCCACCCTGGTAAACTTTGTCTATGATATACGGGCCCTCATAGTTCGGCTCGAATTTCCCCTGCTTGGCACGATTGGGGATCATAGGTCTTTTAACCACTAGTACGAGTTCGCCTTGGCGGAATGTTCTCGGCCTAGTCAATCTTTCATATGAGCGCTCATCTTTGTTTTATAAGCCTCCAGATTTTGCTGTGCCATGAGCCGGGTTTCATCAAGGGCATCGAGCTCCTCAAGCCGAAAGTGAGCATTTTCTTCGTCTGTTAGCTCGTAATGAACTGCCACTCGTAGAGAGGGTAGTTCTATCTCGAGGGGGAGTACCGCTTCCGTACCGAATACCAACGCGTAGGGTGTTGTGTTTGTGGGCATTTTGAACGTAGTTCGATACGCCCAGAGAGCTGTAAGTCTGCGCCAGCGCCCCGGCCAATAATCTGAGGCCAAACGCGGAATAAAAACTTTTTCATAAATTGGCGCTAACATAGACTGTAACCCAGATCACGCCATTAACACTAAACTAGCAAACTGTAAAATGATAGAATGGCTATACCGATCGATTCGTGTCCTTCGGTCTTTAGCCATCATCCCACGCTCCTCGCGGCATCTCCGATCTCCTGTCTCCTCGTCGAGGTGGCACCACGTCAACGGATCTTTATACGGGCTCCCGCCTCTAAACTGAGGCAACTCGGACATGAAGTTTGCTAATCGACATGTCCAAGATTGAAGTAGAGAGAGTGTAGAATACTTTGTCTCAAGGCACCCAACGAATCGGGTGAAGGTTAATGAAGTTGCCACTGGAGTGTAATGGAGTGCACAAAGAAATTTTCAATCAATGAATTTTCTTCACCAAAAATTGGCTCGGCCAAAAAAATGTCAAATGAAAAAGCTCTCTGTGAATTACATCCCTCTTCTCATTATGTGAGGCCGACCATAATATATGATCACGGAGAAAGGGAGGGTGAGTCTAATGAAAAGCAAGTGGTGTTGATAAAGAAATATCAACATAAAAGGTCAACTAAAATATCCTTAAGCATTACAAGAAATTTTAATGCAAAAGACACCTTGCATAAAACCCATGCTTGCATTAAAGTCCAAGTGACTCACCCAAATGACTCACCACAATTTTCCACCTCACCAATGATTTCGGCCACAACATATAGAATAATAAAGAAAAATATGGCCAAAAAAGATACACTCAAATCAACCAATAATTAAACATTAAAACTAATGTTTAATCGAACGGAGAAAAACTGGCAACTTCAAAAAGCAATCCCGTAACAAATTACAGAATTACTCCACAACGGTATATACATACCCGCATTTGTATTCCGACCGAATACAAAATGCAATGAGATGAAAATATCCCTACACAATATAATACTAGAATCCGGCTTAAACCAAAGCCCACTAGTATTATCGGTCCGAACCATGACACGTGCACAAGTGCACGTGCATGTTCGAACCCTGCCATAAAACCATACGGCCTCTACAATGTTTCGCCCGAACTTGGGAAACTATCTGTGGAGGACTCTAAAGACCCGTCAATACTCTGGCAGTGGGTTTAACCACAAGCCGTCAGTGATACTAGCTGTACGTAGCGGCTGCCCATATACTGACCACAAGGGAGGCTGATGAGCGAACTCATCCAGAAACCCTACTAAGCCTATCAGTGACAATATCCGTACAGTCCGGTCCATTCGTCTATGAGCATCGCATATCGGGCCTAGGGGGCTGGTAACGTCAGACCCCCAATAGCGGTATAAGTCATGTCAGAGTGTAGCCCAGAACACCCTGAGATACTACTGGAGTACCTACCAGTAAATCTCCTGCCTCGGCCGAGGGCTTTGTGTAATGGCTCTCCTAGACACAGCATGATCTCACCCCCAATAACGGGAGAGACGAACCCCTACCGATCCGCTCACTTGCCTCCATGTGGCTCGGGACTGTACCCAACTAAAACCTGTTTGCACAACTCCTTTGAGCCGTGGTAGTGTAATAATCAAAGCACAGTGGAAACTCACATGAGACAAATGACGATCTCAGGTAGATGAACTAACCTGTACACATGTCACCAGGGAACTGCTATCTGACGCTAGGTATAATACCAACTAGCAGGTCCCCGGCGAGTCCTGTCCGGTGCACTCATAACCTAATAAGCACCTGTATACATCTTAGGTGAACCAACTGACACCAGTGGCTTGTGAGACCGGCCACCGCCCCTCGTCAGGGTCTCGACTGTATACACTAGTCTACTCCGGAGTATCGATGCCCTGTCTCGAAACTCCCACGACTAGGGACCACATTTAAGGATGTGCTTATAGACTGCCCAACTCTCACGTATATGATCGCCATCATACTGCTGGTAGTCAAGCAAGAATCCTAAGGGCTCTATCAACGTGTAATAGTGATCATATCACCTAAAGCTGTACACGACTGATAAAGGTAAACCAGATAGCATACTATCATCTCGAGTAAGACTGTCCTACAGGTATAGGTCCTCCTCAATCATTGCAATCACGTGCCTTTGATCTAATAATTGACTTTGAGGGCACCATATCCAACAAGAGCTTCATGCAGTCTCTCGTGCCAGTCCTTCTTATTTCAAGACACCGTCTTTTTCACGATCTTTGTCAAGGTCTTATTGAAAGCCTCAGCTAGACCGTTAGCTCGAGGATTATAGACTGAAGAGTATCTTCAGTCTATGTTATGCTGTTGTGCGAAGCGGCTGATCTTGTGGCTTCTGTAGGCTGGCCCGTTATCGGAGATGATCCGTCGCGGATTTCCAAACCGATAAATGACGTGCGTCTTGAAGAAATGGAGGGTATTCTCCGTCTTCACTTCCCTCAGCGGTACTGCTTCTGCCCACTTGGAGAAGTAATCAGTTGTCGCCAAAATGAATCGATGTCCTCTGGACGATGCTGCTTCAATGGGGCCGATTATGTCAGTTCCCCACATTTCAAACGGCCAGCTAGCCACCATTGGATGTAGTGGATTTGGATGTTGATGAATAAAATCCCCGTGAATCTGGCACGAGTGGCATTGCTTCGGGTATTCGAGGCAGTCCTGGATCATCGTAGGCCAATAGTAGCCCATCCTTTTGATCTTCAGCTTCAGTTTCGGGCCGGCTTGGTGAGAACCGCAGAGTCCGTCATGGGTTTCTTGGACGACTCTCTTTGCCTCTTTAGGTCCCAGACATCTTAGCCACAGAGAATCAAATGATTTCTTATACAGAGTATCATTGACGAAGGCAAATGATAGAGCTCGTTTCATGAGCTGATGTCTTGACGACGCATCTTTAAGTGCTCGACGGGATTTGAAGTAGTCTATAAAGACTTCTCTCCAATCCTTGGCCTTTTCCTGGCCTTTTATTTGTAAGGTTGCTTGCTCGGTCGCTTCCTTTTATTCGGACGACTCTGGAGATATTTCTGCCGGTGCGAGAACCCGACGGCTTTGCACATCGATCCTCACGTCATCGAGGTTCTCGTCGGCCAATTCTTTAGCCAGCTTGGCTAACGCATCCGCCTTGCTATTTTCCACACACGGTATGCTTTCCAAGGTGTAGGAAGGAATTTGAGTCAACAGTTGCTGTACTCTCTCGCCGTACTTCACCAACTCTGGCTTGCACGTTTGATAGTCATCGTTTACTTGACTAACAACCAGTTGGGAGTCTCCGTATACGAGGAGGTTTTCAATTCCCATGTCGATAGCGATCTCGAGACCTGCTATCAAAGCTTCATATTCGGCTTCATTATTCGTTCTCGGCTCTGTCAAGGAGAAGGCAAAGCGCATTATCCCTCCTTGTGGAGTCACGAAGATGAGGCCTACCCCTGATTTGATTATGGGGTGCTTTGTTTGCGCTTCTTCATGGAAGATGCTCCATCGAAGTAGAGTTCCCATTGGGTATCATTCTCTCTTCTCTCCCCGTCGATCGTGTCAAACGCGTGTTCGTCTGGCAATTCGCAGTTCAAGGGAGAGTCGGCAGGTATCGGATGCTCAGCAAGGAAGTCGGTGACGGCCTGGCCTTTCACTGCCTTAAAAGGACGATAAGTTATTGAGAACTCCATCAATAGCAAGGCCCGTTTGGCGAACCGTCCCGTTAATATGGCCTTTGACATCAAATACTTGAGAGGATCCACCTTCGATATGAGATGGACCTCATGTGCCAACACGTAGTGTCTGAGCTTCGTTATTGCGAAGATCAACGCTAGGCAGTGTTTTTCGATGGGGGAGTAATTGCTTTCTACCCCCAGTAGAACTCAACTCAAATAGTAAAGGGATCTCTCTTTCCCTTGGTCGTTCTCTTGTGCCCACAGCGTGCCTAAAGAACCTTCGAGGGCTATTGTGTACAAGATGATAGGCTTTCCCTTGACTTGAGTGGTTAGTACCGGTGGGTTCTGTAGGTATTGCTTGATTTCGTCCAGTGCGCTTTGGCAATTGCGATCCCAGACGAACGTGGTTCCCTTCTTCATCAGGTGACTGTAGGGGCGGCACTTGCAGGAGAGATTGGCTATAAACCGCCGGATATACGCGAGCTTCCCTTGGAGAGACCGCGGTTGCTTGAGAGTCCTTGGCGGTGGCATTTTCATGATCGCCCTGATCTTTGACGGGTCTATCTCGATGCCTCGGTAGCGGACGACGAAGCCTAGGAATTTGCCTGAGGAAACTCTGAACGCGCATTTGAGAGGGTTCATCTTCAAGTTATATTTCCGAAGGCGATGAAACACGATCTTTAGATGCTCTAAATGTTCCTCGTATGATTTACTTTTAACTACGAGGTCATCGATATAGCATTCGACGATTTCATGTATGAGGTCGTCGAAAATTTTCGTCATGGCCCTCTGATAGGTGGCACCGGCGTTCTTTAGACCGAATGGCATCACTTTGTAGCAGAATATGCCCAAAGAGGTCCGGAAAGCGGTGTGCTTCTGGTCCTCGGGATGCATCTTTATCTGATTGTATCCTGACGAGCCGTCCATGAAGGAGAAAACTTCGTGAGTGGATATGTTATCTATCATCAGCTCAGTGACCGGTACTGGAAAGTCGTCCTTTGGACAAGCTTTGTTGAGATCCCAAAAATCTACGCATATGCCAACCGTCCCGTTTTTCTTCATTACTGGGACGATGTTGGCGATCCAGTCAGGATACTGAACCTCTTGGATGAAGCCGGAGTCGATTAGCTTCTTGACTTCGGCGTTGATGCTCATCTCAAGCTCGAGCCGCATTCTTCTCGGTGCTTGTTTGATCGGCTTGACGTCCGGAGATATCGCCAATCTGTGCACAGCTATTTCTGGATCTAGCCCCGGCATCTTGGAGTAGTTCAATACAAAGCAGTCTTTATGCTGCATGAGCACGTTCTTTAGCGTAGCCACCTTGTCTTCAAACAACCGTGGGTCGTTTGTCGTTCCCAAGTCAATTTTTGTGAGGTTATCTGCGGTAGTATGTATCCTATCTTCCAGCTCTTTTGACGCCGGTGGAAATTCTGAGATCACCTCACCATCATCGTTTTTGAAGCATCGGGGGAGGTCATCCATATTCTCAGGTTCTTCCTCTGATAGCGTTATCATATGACAAGTACGAGATCGCTTCCAAGACCGATGTTGATCTGGTTCTGTTCTCGCTGTATACGAGGCTTTCGGTTCATGCTTCTGCGGCGGGATTACCCTCCAACTGCTGGATAGAGCGAACCTGCCGAGTTGATATTGGTCTTCTACCTAGTCTTCGAATGTGAAGCAGTATTCGAGAGGATGTCCTATTGCCCTGTGATAGGAGCAATAGTCCGGGTGAGAGACTTCGCCTGCTTGCTCAGGGTGCTTGGACTCCGGGAGTGTCATCATCTGGTGTTTCATGACAAGATTGAATATCTTCTTTGTCTTGTCTTGAGGAAAAGAATATTCTCGACCCATCTTCTTTATAAGAGACGAATCTTGGTTGCTCGATTCTCGATCGCGTGGCTTCTTTGTCCCGCTTTGTCGCTGTCAAATGCTTTTCCCGTTCTTTGGTTTATTTTTTCCTCTGTGTCGGGTCTTTTATATGACAGGCTGGCGATGAAGGGCATCGTCACTTTCTGCAGCCTGCTGAAGGAGGCGCTGCGTCTTGACTTTCTCGTAGATTGCCATTTCGCGATTATGATCGTCTCGAACCTTTTGACCCGCTTCCCTTATAAGCTTGTCCATCTGTTTTTCAAACGACGGACTTGGCATTTTCACGGCGGGAGCTCGTTCTGGTTCAGGGTTAGCATCTTCCCACAGAGCATCTCCGTCTTCATCAAAGTCATGTATGACGTAGCAGTCGCGGAATATCTCCCGTTTCTTGGATTGAACATACCCAAGCCCGATCGTTTCCATTCTCCCGTTGGGCAACTTTCACTGAGTTCCGGGGATGTTCCAGATCCTGTTATGGAACCGTGCTTGTCGAGCAGTTTGCTTAAGGGGTACACTTTGGCATTTCAAGAGTCTCTTCAATCGTTCTGTGTAATATCTAGGCAGACAGATGGGCAGGAGTCTGTCAAGTGTAGAATCGGCACCCTGCCAAATTTCTTTTTCCACTTTGGTTTCCGTGGATTGATAAAAGAGGATCGCCTTTTCATCTCTTCGCCTGGGAGGGACGTAGAATGTCTGCAGTTTCTGCACATTATAGGTATCAAGCACGTCGAGCTCTTTGTAGTGCTCCTGCGGAACCATGGTGATTTGCAAACTCCGATCATCATCAGCAAAGGCTTGAATTGATGGCCGAACAGAAAATACGGCATTGACCTCATCTTTTGAGTCGCTGCTGAAGATCAACATAGGGATGGACGGTCCCGGCTTGTTGCATTGGGGCGGCCCTGAATAAACTATTTCTTCTTCCTCCTCGGTGTCACTCCCGAAGACCGGAATAGTGGTGATAGCTTTGTTCTTGTCCTCCGATTTGCGACATCTTTCTGTGTCTTCGAAATCAGGCAGGAAGTATTTGGCATCCTCATATTTGCGGACTTCGTTCACGGAGAATGGGTTTAGTTCCCCTGTCACAGTATACTCGAGACCATCCTTGAAATACTTCATACACTAGTGTTGTGTAGAAGGGATGATGTTCTACTCGTGTAACCAAGGCCGGCCGAGCAAAGTGTTATAGCAGGTCTTAGCATCAATGACGTGAAACTTGATGTCAGTGACTAGTAGCCCAAAGCGTAACATCAGTATCACAGACCCGAACGTCCGTGATGACTGGGAGTCAAACCCGGAGATGGTGATTTTATCACGAGCGAGATGCTGAACGCTCATGCAGATTTCTTTTAGCACCCTCACGTTTAAGAGATTGACTGAGGACCCATTGTCAACCAGGATTTTGCCTATCTTGATATCATGACAGTATTCGGAAACATAAAGGGGACGGTTATGCTCGCACGTCCCGAGGAGGGGATCTTCATCGCCGAAGGTGATATCGGTTGTGTGAACTTCTTCCAGTTCGTCCTTCATCTTTTCTTCGGCGAGGAAAGCTTGGAATTGCTCGTGCTCTTGTAGCGCCTTAATCAGCGAATCTCTCACCTTTTGGATAGCAGAAGGGCGTCGAGAATGCTGAGCTGTGAGAGTATCTTCCTCAGGTGTGCCAGAACGTTGTAATCCACCTTGTTTTTCTTTGGCGGGTCTTTGGCTGTCAACTCTTTGACGACTTACACATCAAGGATGATATATTCAGGGACCTTTTCTTTCCCCTTATCTTTTTTATTTGACCCACTATTCGAGGGCCCAAGATTCTTTTCGGGCAGCGTACGATTTCGCAGCTGAATATTTTCACAGATCTTCGGTTCTTCCTCTTTTCCCGAAGTGGAATCTTTAAACAGAGGGCCAAGAGCCATTTCTTCGTCGGAGTCGCTCCCAAAGGTGAGAACTTGCGATCCCCCAGCGTCGACCATGTGACAGTTGCCGGTAGTCCTTTTACGCTCCTCGGTCATGTTTCTTTGCTCCCGACGAGTTTTGCGTTTCATCCGCTTGAAATGTTGTCGGTGAGTAACATATCCCTGCCACCATCTTTTGAAAGCGTTGCACTCTTCGGTGGGATGCGCAGTCTTTCGATGATATAAGCAGTAGCTAGAATGTATATCCGCTTCACTGGGAGTGTTTCCTTCGGAGGGTGGCAGTTTCATCCCCATCGATATAGCTTTGGCTAACCTCTTTCTCATCTTGAACCTACTTTTATTTGCGGCGGATGTATTTTGATCTGGTGGGAGTGTTTCAACCCTTTCGTCCAGTCGCCGGCGTTTGGCTTTTTCAAATATGGCCATCTCACGCTCTCGAGCAGCTTTGATTTTAAGAAGAGCTTCGTCCAGAAATGCATCAATCATCTCGTCTGATGGACCTAGAAGTTCCAGCTCAGGATCTGCCCCCAGTTTCTTTGTGTAAGGAGCTTCTTCAACGTCTATCGACGAATGAGAGATCACATGGAAACTTGCCACACAATCTTCAGATTCATCCGACGAGTCTTCTCCATTGTCATCATCTCCATCCTCAAGGACGTGGCTGAGAAATTCTTGGAGTGTGATCGGGGTCCGCACCTTCTGGTTATATTCTTCCAGCGCGTCGATATATTTTTGCAGGTCCGTGCGCTTGTCACCAGGCTTCACGGGCTTCTTGGCTCTCTTCTTTTTCTTCGAAGACTTTGACGGCTGGGTATGAGCGCTTTGACTATCATCACCAATTTTTGGAGTCGGGCGCGGCTTCAGCATTCCCTCGATAATCTCGGGTTCCTGTGGATTCTTCCACCTGATTGCCGGGCATGTGTGGAGACCCTTCAGCATTCTTTTTGTTTTGGCTGAAAGAGCGACCTCCCATGGAGCTTCTTCTATGAAAGAACACGATGCCCCTGGTGTGTCCATCTTCTTAGGAGCGTGTGGTTGTGGCGGGTTCACCTTCCAATTCTCGGACAGGGCAAATTTGCCCTATTGGTATTGATCTTCAATCCAGCCTATAAAGACGAAGCAATCTTCAATTGGATGGCTTACTGTTTGATGGTAAGGGCAATAATTGGGACCATTAGCCTCGCCGGGTTGCAACGGTCGTTTTGGATTCGGCAGATTGATGAGCCTGTTGCGCACCGCTAGCTCGAACAAACTCTTCGTTTTATCCTAAGGAAACGAATAATGGCGCTTCATCTTCTCATTATAGAATTGCCGCCTCTCGTCTAGGCTATCAGTTTGTTTTGGGCCACTGGGCTGCTGTTGAGTATTCGCGACGAAGGTCGCCTTCCCTTTACCCTTTTCGTTCCGCGGCTCCAGCTTTGAAGGAGACTGTCTATGACCCATCTGGTCTATTTGGGCCAGTTTGTCGATCAAGTCCTGGAACGTGGTCGGCTTGAAGAACATCATAAATTGTGAGATGGTCGCTTGAGGGTCGAGAGTACCGACTAACATGCCTACCGCCGGCGCTTCTTCGATGCGTTGCTCGCATTTCGACCATAAATTTCGCCATCTATCACGCCCCGCTTCCCAGAGTACGCTAAAATGGGCGCGTGATATAGCCAACCATGCTACCTGTGGGTAGGAAGTATCCATCCACAGTCACATTACGGCTGTAGAGATATCAAGAACAAAATAAAACTATCTAAACATGTCCATAAACTAAGATAAATCATGAGTCAAGAATAATAAAATGCGGAAGCGAAAGATCCAATACAAATAACTGGAATGTATGTCCCATAATGCGGGCTCACATCAGGAATAAAATGCAGGAAAGAAAAAAAACTAACTAATACAGGACTCACAGCTCAGCCTGCTGCCTGAAGTACTTCTGCTCGGACTGCAACAGCGGTACGGAATCTGGGCCATGCAAAACCCAGACGTCAGCGCGTCAAGTCATCAAATAATATAATATGAACAGTGTAGCAGGCAATACAATATAAACATGAATAAAACAAGAGTAACAACAATATAAGTCAGAGCAGTGCAGGGTAATGTGCAGTGGGTAAACTAAACTGTTCTATCAGGTTGTCTGTTCTAAAGTCTTTGAAACCAATTGATGAATCATCGATGTAACTCAATAGTATCCCGTGCATGCCCGTGACCACGGTCTAAGACTCTCGGGCTGAAACCGAGACGTGCCGCTAGGCAGTAAAGGGTAGCAGGTATAGGCGAGTGATGTCAGCATCATCACTCCGGGGCTGGCTTAGCCCGTAAGACTGATCAGAACAGGTATCGAACTGTTGAGTTACAAGTCAGGTTTCACCTTTGATTTCCCCATACCCCCAGGTTATGTATGTCAAGTCAGGTATTCAGTAATCAAGAACTAATACCAACACAGGATTAGGTAAAAGCAGGTTTGTCTGGATAGACAGCAGGAAAGGTCCATGAGGACTACATGTCAGGTTTGTTGGTATTAGACACAAGATCAGGTAACGGGTCAGGTCATGATACATCAGGTCAAGTCAACAGTATACGGTACCATGTCAGGTATATCAATATGCGTGTAGCAAGTCAGGTCAAGGTGTGAACGATACACAGGTGTGCTCACAATCAGGTATATAATCAAGCATGGTTATCAACAACATGGTATAAGCAATAAATTAAGCAATAGGCAGATTTACTCAATTTGCATTACAGTAATCAGTCGTGTCACAGAGATGATTTCAAGGTTATGCGAATGTAGTATGACTACTATGGCCTTTTAATCATGTTAACGAGTTTAAGCATTGTAGAGGTGCAATGATTTAAATAAAGGTTCAATACAGCTATTACGGGTTAAAATGCATACGAGTGTCCGAATGGAACAAAACTATAGAGATAAATGCCATAAGCTATGTTAACATTAAAAATGTGATTAAACAAGTAAATATGGTTTTAGGTTCAATTTGCAACTGTAGGTTCCAAGTTTAACCGTAAAATGATATAATACAGTATTGTACATGAAAATGAGAAATAATTGTACCAAAGCTAAATTTACAGGTTTTGGGTGTCATAATGTATATGTAAATATTATATAGCATGTAGCAAGGGGTACTTGCTTCGACGGCTCGCAAACCGGGAAAAACAGAACGATAAATGTCGGCGGGGAAACTCGCGACGGGCGCACGGTTCACGAATTGAACCCAAACAACGAACAATGGAACCACGCGGGTCGGGACACCTCGCTGGAACGTCGGATCACGTCGTCGGCATCGTCGGATTCCGGCCAAAATGTGAACTGTGAACCATTAATACATGCAAATGAGAATAGAAGAGAAACAGAGAAGGAAGGAAGAATGAGATGGAGACAAAGGCTTACGGTGGTCTCCAGAGGGTCGTGAGGATCGACGGTCGTCGAAGAAACTCCGGCGATGGCCTACCCGACAGCGACAAAAGTTTCCAGTTTACGAAAATGTTTACAGAGAAAGCAAGAAATGAAAAGAGGAGGGAAGCTAGCTCACCGAGGGAGGCTTGCGAGGCCGGGGACAAGAGGACGGGGGTCACCGGCGGCGACTCACGGCGGTGCAACGCGCACAGGGGCGTGTGCAGCTGGCCGCGGCTGGTGCAGGGTGCGCGGGGGTTGAAGAAGGAGGAAGAGGGGCTTGGTGAGGTGAGGATGAGGAGGCGAGGGTGCTGGTGACGGGGGTGCCGATGTTGGGCTACGGCGGCGAGGAGGGAGGCTGTGGCTAGGGCAGTGCGATGGTGGGTTCTCTGTGGTTCGTGAGAAAAAGAATGGAGGAGGGAAAAGAAGTTTAAAATATAGGAGAGAGAAAAAGATTTGAGGGAGAGAGAGAGAAAGATTTGAGAGGGAGAGAGAGAGAGATACGGGAGAAAGGGAGAGAGAGAGAGAGAGATAAGGGGTGAGGGGCCCACGGGAAAAGAAATGGGAGGAGTTGATTGGCTGAGGAAAATGATTTGTAGGTTTAGGAAAAGTTAGATAAAGATTTACCATATTTAATCAACAGTGAAATTTTATATAGTTATGAAAATATATTCGATGGTTTGAATATTTGAATTTTGGGATTTTGGCGTAAAGTAAAACATTTCCAAATCGCGCCCGGGTCGGGTCCAAAAATTTGAAATTGAAATAATAGAATTTTAAGCAGGATCCAAATTTTAAACTGAAGTGTTTTATGATCAAAAAGCATACCCCCAAAACGGACACACGTACGCGCGCGTAGCCGTCCAAACTCGCCCGTTCCACTGAACGGGACGAGGGCACGATGCACGGACGCTACAACAGGGTTAGGGGTGTCAAGCAGGCCAAGATGAATATTTTTAATTTTATTCTAGATGCTAAAATTTATTATATGCAGAAATGAATTTGCCGGGTAAAATTGTACAGTAAGTAACAATCAAGCAAGATAAATGAAAAGAGTACCACATTACGCTCAAACAGTAACTGAAATTAGTAGCCTTGGGCTCGGGTGTTACACCATCGTATTGCGTATTGCACCCACGTTTCACCTGGCTTCACCCTGGCATTGATCAATGCCGTTATTGGGGTGCGTTCATTAGCACTCACGAAACGTTGGGTGAATAGTAGCTCCATCTCCGCAAAAGTCTTGACGGAGTCGTTTGGAAGTTCAGAATACCACTCGAATGTCGTCTCCGACAAGCTGCCGACGAATTGGCGAAGTAGTAGTTTATCATCGCCTCCGGTGTTGCCGCACAAGACTCTGAATTGAGCGACATGCTGATGCGGATTCCCCGTCCCTTTATATACATGAAATTTAGGGATCGTATATCCCGGCGGGTACCTTATTTGGTCATACCAGCCTGGGTAAGGTCGTCCAGTCTTAACGATCTGTCCAGCCACTTCATTCGCCTGGTGAGATCTGATTGATGTGGAAAAGTGTGTTTGTAGTTATAGTAACCGCAATCAATAATGGTGTCGCGTGTAGCTAGACCGAGATGAGTACGGGTCGTCCTCTGGGTAACGTGGAACGTTTTACTCTTACTTTAGATGTGTTCAAAAAGAGAGGAGGGATAAATAAGAATGTTGTAGAAGGGTTGTAGGATCGAGATCCACGTTAAACACGATGCGAAATATAGATCTCGATTAACTACGGATGTAAGTTTATATAAGAAGATGGCTTGTAGGGTTCATTAGGATTTAGTAGTTATGGATGATTAATTAAAGATTACTCTTTCTATCCTTTAATAGATTTAAAACTAGAACGACAGTGATGCATGTAGATTAGGGTTTCTGAAGGGAAAAGGAATCACACTCTTAACCCCTATCTCGACACGGAACTCCGTTCATATCTAACCTTGACCAAAACAATCATTAATCTAATCTCTAATCGCGGTCGAGACTAACGATGAATTGGTAGCACACCCG
This sequence comes from Agapanthus africanus, assembly GCA_030015575.1. Lineage (NCBI taxonomy): Eukaryota > Viridiplantae > Streptophyta > Magnoliopsida > Asparagales > Amaryllidaceae > Agapanthus > Agapanthus africanus. The sequence goes on along the minus strand of CM057340.1, from coordinate 679,912,184 downwards.
ATTAGGATGTTAATGATTCTTTTGATAAAGTTTATAAACTTTATAGGACGTAAAAAGAGTTTAGGTATTTTCATCATCCATTAACCTACCCTAATCCTACGAACCCTAACAAGCGGAGAATTACTCGCGCATGTTGGGATAAGAAGAGATAGAAATCATGAAGAAAATAAAATGCAATAAACTACCTTTATTAATCAACAAGATCAAGTACACTTTGATTCCTTACAAAATGATTACAAAAACCTAGTTTGCTTCTCGATCTCTTCTAAAGAGGTAGATGAACCGTTGATGATCAGCATGGATGCGTGAGCCGTCTTGGACTTCATGATCTCGTCGGTTTAATGATTTTTCCAAGAGACTCTCGGTCTTTATTTATAGTCCCAAAGCCAGAAATCTAGCTTCCTAAATTGGAAACCATCAGTTAAGATCCAACAGACGAAATCTCAGCTCCTAAGTCTTCAAAACCGCGGCGGATCCGCGGCCAAATGGTGGGTTTGGCCGCGGATCCGCGACCAAGTAGGAGGATCATTTGATGATTTTTCTGGGGCTTCATCCATATGACACGTGGTGATCATTGGAATCTTTGTAAACTGGAAATCCTTTCTTTGTTTCTGCCAGATTTGATTTCTTAGCTTGCTTTCTTAATTAGGCAGGTTTGTTCTTAACAACTTTGATTCCCTTGATTTTTAGCCCTGAAAAATTCTGCACAATCTCAACAAATAATATTAGTGGAGTTTTGTTTTATTGAGATATTAATTTCAACATTAAGATTTGGTCAATGATATTTTTGCATACATTTTCCTACCAAATGTTAATTATAATATATCAACACATGAAAAATAGTATTTTTACAGATAAACCCCTATATGTATCATATATTATAATAAACACCTTTTCTAGTATAGAAATAGTAGGAAAAATGTAATAACAAATGTGTTGTTTTATCAACTGAACAAATACCCCCAAACTTATCTTTGATCGTCCCGAGCAAACTAGTTTATTCAGGAAAAGGAGAAAGAAGAAAACTAAGCACACTTTCGTAGGCAAACACGATTGCACTGAGCACGTGCAACAAGCCGTTAAACCCCTAGGTGTCCCTAGTAGGAGGAGTGTTGTCTCCTGAGGGTTTTCAGCGGATTACACCCACAAAATCCTATAATAAAAGAGAGATGGTGAAATTTACATATAAAGATAAGAACCATAAAAGAAATACTTTGAAAATTTAGAGTTTCCAACTCCACTAGCTTTTCAGTTGTTATAAGCCCTATCTTAATAGCCATGAAAAGATATTAGAAATCACATCATCCCTCAATAAAACATCATCTTTATTCTTCATTCCTACCTTTCATCCAAACATCGATCATATAACCCTACGTGTGTGTGAAGAACATCCCTACACCCGGAGAATTCAATTCAAGCTATCATTCTCTTGTCCATCTGCCTCAGTACTTTTTAATTTGATGAATATTTAGATTTGCTCACACATTTTCATGCGACCGTTAATACTTCTTGAGATACTAACCGACCGATTACTCATATGCTTGCTGATTAGGTGTAGTATTTTCCTCGTCTTGCACCACCTAAGACTTAGCAGTGACTCACAAACCAGTTGGTCTAAGGCACTAGGTGATGAAGCACCCTCACTATATTTTTTTATTGTTGCCTTGACGATAACAAAACCAGTGTTCATTTTTCTTTTCACCATTTTTATATTTTCTTCATTTTTTTATTTTTTTTTATTTCCTTCATACTTTGGCTTTTAGACAAGAGCATTTCAAGGTATCCTCTACTATCCCGAGTTTCAAGACGTGTGTAAGTGCGTATAGTAGGGTATCAACATTCAAATGTTTGGCTTCCAGAATAGAAACTATTTTTCAGACTTATTTTTATCCTCAGATTAGTGACTTCCTTCATCTTACTAACCCTTGGGACAACAGCTCATAACTACTTATTACTAGTTCGTTTAAGAAAACTTCTAATTTTCTTGGTTTTCTTAAACTATTCCTATCTTTTGGATGTAATTTTTCACTTTCTACTCTTTTTTTATATAAAAAATTTTTGAATGCCCAGTGTCAAGGATAATTCAGTGAATACAAACCTCCCCCCCAAACCTGCTTTCAGCAGTGTCCTCACTGATGTTGTCTTTTGAGAATATGGACCTGTATACTAGGGGAGAGACATAAGGGGTAAAATAATAGTTAAATGAAAACTACCCCCAAAATTGATCTTTGGCACGCACAGATATTCAGTTAAATCCATTTTTACTCACCTCCATTCTTAAAATGAGAAAATGTTACCAAAACATGGAGGTGAGGCGGAGGAAATTTAGTTTTGATAAAGCGGCTCCTGTAAAAACAGGAGCTCCTCCGCGGGGTCAGCGGAGAAATACGGTTTTAATCTATGCCCATTTACTTTAAAAATTGAACCGTTTTTCAAATTTTCAACTTCTACTGCCCCGTGCGGGTATACATACCGCACCAAAAAAGGTCCTTTCCAACGAGATTTAAGCTTTCCCGGATGAAGATGGAGACGGGAATCGTAAAGAAGGACTTGTTGCCCCGATGTGAAGGTTTTTCGAAAAAGATTTTTATCGTGGAACACTTTAGTCCTGTTCTTTACAATCACCGCATTATCATAAGCTTCATCGCGGAGTTTGCTTAGCTCATTCAATTGCAGCTTCCGATAGCTGCTTGCATGATCAAGATCAAAATTAAGCTCTTTAATAGCCCACAATGCTTTATGTTCGATCTCGACAGGAAGGTGGCATGCCTTCCCAAACACAAGGCGGTATGGAGACATACCAAGATCGGTCTTATAAGCGGTGCGGAATGCCCAAAGAGCATCCGTCAATTTGGTTAACCAATATTTACGGTTTTTAGAAACCGTCTTCTCCAAAATTTGTTTGATCTGCCTATTTGAGATCTCAGCGTGCCTGCTTGTTTGGGGATGATAGGGCATAGAAAGCTTGTGAGTGATTGAATATTTCCGCATCAAGGCCTCGAAAGACCGATTACATAAATGTGTCCCGTTGTCGCTAATTATAGCGCGAGGGTGTCCGAATCGCGAAAAGATATTTTCTTTAAGGAACTTAATGACAACTTTGTTGTCATTAGTGCGACACAGTATAGCTTCCACCCATTTCGAGACATAATCAACCGCTAACAAGATATATAAATTCCCAAAGGAGTTGGGAAAAGGGCCCATAAAATCAATACACCAAACATCGAATATTTCCACAACCAATATAGGTTGAAGCGGCCTCGTTTCTTCGTGAAATTCGACCCAAATGCTGACATCGGCGGAGAAAGTTTTGCAATGTGGCTTTTATTGGCCAAAATTATCAGATGGACAAGAGTATGATAGCTTGAATTGAATTCTCCGGGTGTAGCGATGTTCTTTACACACACGTAGGGTTATATGATCGATGTTTGGATGAAAGGTAGGAATGAAGAATAAGGATGATGTTTTATTGAGGGATGATATGATTTCTAACATCTTTTCATGACTATTAAGATAGGGCTCATGACAACTGAAAAGCTAGTGGAGTTGGAAACTCTAAATTTTCAAAGTATTTCTTTTATGGTTCTTATCTTTATATGTAAATTTCACCATCTCTCTTTTATTATAGGATTTTGTGGGTGTAATCCGCTGAAAACCCTCAGGAGACAACACTCCTCCTACTAGGGACACCTAGGGGTTTAACGGCTTGTTGCACGTGCTCAGTGCAATCGTGTTTGCCTACGAAAGCGTGCTTAGTTTTCTCCTTTCTCCTTTTCCTGAATAAACTAGTTTGCTCGGGACGATCAAAGATAAGTTTGGGGGTATTTGTTCAGTTGATAAAACTGCATATTTTTGCGTACATTTTCCTACCAAATGTTAATTATAATATATCAACACATGAAAAAGAAGAAGAAGCTGAGGTATCATTGGTGTCACTATCATCAGATTGCTCGCCCACTCGTTTATTTAGCACTTTTCCCGACCTCAACGTTGTGACGGCACTCACATTATAACTTTGTGAGTGGCCAGGATTAGGTATGGGTTGAGATGGGAGTTTCCCTTTCTCTCTCGCACTTATTGCGGCGTTCAACTGTGCAATTTGGTTTTCTATTGATTTAATACTCTCACCGTGGGAGGCGGAATCTTTCTTTATAGTATCAATAGAAGACTTCATATCAGCCGACATTTGAATGGTATGTTTCATAAACATATCCAAAGTTTGTGCGAGTGAAGAGTTGTCAGTACCGGCCACTTGTGGTGTAGAAGTGTTGGCCGGATTTTGAAAATTTTGTGACTGAAAGGGGAGCTGATTCTGTGGTTGTGGTTGCTGTGGAGGAGGTCTTTGATAATTGCTTTGGAACTGATTTTGATTTTGGGGTTGGTTTTGGTTCCAAGCAAAATTAGGATGATTCCTCCATCCTTGATTGTACGTGGAAGAATAAGGATCGTTTCTAGGTCGCTGCTGAAAAGCAGCATTAGTTTGCTCGTGACTTTGAAACGATGCATTCATAGGACATTCTTCCGTTAAGTGTGAAGGATCATAACAGCAACCACAGACGGTTTTGGGAAGCGTAACCTGGTTTAGGGAGACTGACGAGAATTTGCTCTCAATAGCGTCGGGTTTCTTCTGTATCGCTGCCATTTCTTCTTTTACTGCGATGGAAATATCGAGCTGATGAATACTTCCCTTAGAAGAAGGTGGTCTTACGCTTTCCCACTGCAAAGTGTGTTCAGCAAGGTCTTCCAGATATTTCCAATCTTCACCGTCGTCTTTAGACATGAAATTGCATTGACAATTTGTTTCAAGCATCTGCTTTGTTGCTGGATTAATGCCCTCATATATAATTCGGCATAAATCCCATCTATTGATTCCATGATGAGGACATTGGACAAGCAGATCTTTGAAACGTTCAAAGCACTTCCAAAATGGTTCATTGGGAAGCTGGGTGAACTGGTTGATCTCGCTCCTAACACGGGCAGTCTTATGGTTTGGGTAAAACTTCTTAAGAAATGCTATTACGAATTCATCCCAATTAGTGATAGAGTGTGCGGTAGTATTATAAAGCCATTTTTCTGCCAAGTCGCACGGTGTGAATGGGAGAAGACGCAAGCGCATAGCATCCAAAGTCAATTGTGAAGTACCCATCATTGCGCATACGTTTTCAAATTTGGTGATGAAAACGTACGCGTCTTCCGACTTAAGCCCGTGAAATTTGGGCAGCAGATTGATGTAATGGGGTTTAATTTCGAAATTATCCCCGTTAGCTGGTGGAATGGATAGACAAGTAGGAAGGGGACCACGGATAGGATAGCATCTCTCTTGGAGAGAGATGCGCGGTGGATTCTACGCACCTACGGGCGGTGGCAGCGTGGTGTTATAATCTGATGGAGTGTCGTCCATCTCGTTCGTGGTGTGTGGTGGGGGAAAAGAAGATGAAGAAGTACCGACTTCGGAGTCGATAGCAGGAACGCGGACAAGACGGGCACTAGGATCCCGTCCAGCCGAGCATGCACTAAGCGGGTTTAGCGCAAGTGGCAGCGTGTGAGTGATTTAAAATTGGTTTGTTTTGAAAAAAATGGGACTCAAGAGAAATCACTCTACAATGCACAAACAACCTTAGAACTAAGGTTACCTAGGTCCAGTCTCTAGACCGCTCCTAGACTTCCAAAATACAAGCCGCAGGATCAATCCTCTACAGCCTCTTTACTACTCTTGTAGCCAAGTAAGTGCCGGGTGAGTGGGAGGCTCCCCACTATGAAAGTAGTGGTCCTAATTAAGTAACCACTCGTCTTAGACACACTTTCCTAGACACCACAAAAGTAATGCGGATAAGCGATAGATTACTCACGACCCTCCTCTGTCCTTATTGAGCGCGACAGTCCTTAGAGTCTGGTCTATATATTTTTTAAATTAATGTAAGGTTGATGGAGATGCTTAGTTTGTGATCTGTGGGGCTTAGGAAGGATGATGAAATTCCCACCTAATCTGGATTTGGTCTTTGCCCCTTAAAGTCCGTATTAAAATATGCAAAACAAAACCAATCACAAAACTTTGCAAAAAGATTTTTGAACGGCGATATTTTGCAAAGAATCCTACAGAAAAGAGATTTTATTGGATTTGAGAGGAGAGAGAAAGAGGTTAGAATCTTACCAGAGAAGTTTGGAGCCCTAAATCTCCTAGATCGCCGCGCTTCCGCCACGGATATGCCTCCTTTGCCGCGGATCCGCCGCAAGAAGGAAAGATCGATTGATGAAATTTTCTCTGTTCCCTTCTGTGCTCCTCTGGATCTCGATGAATGTCTCTGGCTCTCTGTTTCCTCAAGTCTGTGACTCCAGATCTCCTTGCAAAATTCACACACAAATTGTTAAATATGCAATTTGCAGTTTTGTTTTAATTATGATATGGATTGTATAAGAATTCAACACAAATAGTAAGAATAAAAAATTACGCACGTATCCCGGCAACGGCGCCATTTGATTGATGTGGAAAGTGTGTTTGTAGTTAAAGTAACCGCAATCAATAACGGTGTCGCGTGTAGCTAGACCGAGATGAGTACGGGTCGTCCTCTGGGAAACGTGGAACCTTTTACTCTTACTTTAGATGTGTTGAAAAAGAGAGGAGGGATAAATAAGAATGTTGTAGAATGGTTGTAGGATCTAGATCCACGTTAAACACGATGCGAAATATAGATCTCGATTAACTACGGATGTAAGTTTATATAAGAAGATGGCTTGTAGGGTTCATTAGGATTTAGTAGTTATGGATGATTAATTAAAGATTATTCTTTCTATCCTTTAATAGATTTAAAACTAGAACGACAGTGATGCATGTAGATTAGGATTTCTGAAGGGAAAAGGAATCACACTCTTAACCCCTATCTCGACACGGAACTCCGTTCATATCTAGCCTTTACCAAAACAATCATTAATCTAATCTCTAATCGCGGTCGAGACTAACGATGAATTGGTAGCGCGCCCGATTAGGATGTTAATGATTCTTTTGATAAAGTTTATAAACTTTATAGGACGTAAAAAGAGTTTAGGTCTTTTCATCATCCATTAACCTACCCTAATCCTACGAACCCTAACAAGCGGAGAATTACTCACGCATGTTGGGATAAGAAGAGATAGAAATCATGAAGAAAATAAAATGCAATAAACTACCTTTATTAATCAACAAGATCAAGCACACTTTGATTCCTTAGAAAATGATTACAAAAACCTAGTTTGCTTCTCGATCTCTTCTAAAGAGGTAGATGAACCGTTGATGATCAGCCTGGATGCGTGAGCCGTCTTGGACTTCGTGATCTCGTCGGCTTAATGATTTTTCCAAGAGGCTCTCGGTCTTTATTTATAGTCCCAAAGCCAGAAATCTAGCTTCCTAAATTGGAAACCATCAGTTAAGATCCAACAGACGAAATCTCAGCTCCTAAGTCTTCAAAACCGCGGCGGATCCGCGGCCAAATGGTGGGTTTGGCCGCGGATCCGCGGCCAAGTAGGAGAATCATTTGATGATTTTTCTGGGGCTTCATCCATATGACACGTGGTGATCATTGGAATCTTTGTAAACTGGAAATCCTTTCTTTGTTTCTGCCAGATTTGATTTCTTAGCTTGCTTTCTTAATTAGGCAGGTTTGTTCTTAACAACTTTGATTCCCTTGATTTTTAGCCCTGAAAAATTCTGCACAATCTCAACAAATAATATTAGTGGAGTTTTGTTTTATTGAGATATTAATTTCAACATTAAGATTTGGTCAATGATATTTTTGCATACATTTTCCTACCAAATGTTAATTATAATATATCAACACATGAAAAATAGTATTTTTACAGACAAACCCCCATATGTATCATATATTATAATAAACACCTTTTCTAGTATAGAAATAGAAGGAAAAATGTAATAACAAATGTGCAGTTGTATCAACTGAACAAGCTCGTATCTGCTGAGCAATGTAGTCATCCTGGACGGCCTTAGAGATGGTCTCCTCCTTGGCTGCTGAAAGGGCCTGAGGAGGGTTCGATGTCTCCCCTCTGTCGTCTTCAATGATAATCGTGGGGTCTTCAGCCGGAGGTTCCGGTTGTAACATCATCCCGACCATGTCTTGGAACAAAAGAGCCGTCCGTTTTATGTTGGCCGCCTATTCCGCGGCCTCTTTTTCTTTCTTCTCGAGCATTCTTCGGAGGAATTCAGCATCAATTTCTTGTTCCCGACGCTGCTCTGAGATCTCTGGATTTTCTTTTGGCCCCGTAAGTGCGGCCATTGCAGTCAGCATCTCCTGAAGTTTCTGCCGCTGTTGTTCCTGAGCCTTCGTTATCGATCGAGTAAGCGGTCAATGACCCGTAGAAGCACGGCTTTCCTCTTTTCCGGAAGCCATATAAACAGTATGTACCATCATGCCCCCAGACTTGGGGCGTTTAGGTTCGGTGTCTTTGCGGTTCGTCACGGACACAGGGGCTTTCTCTAGCCTCCTTCTCTTGTGAGCAGATGAAGCCGAGGAGGCCGTTACGGTGGGCACCCAGACGGATGACGTCTTCTATGGTACCACGAGATGGCTCTTTTCTTGCTGAGCTTTGAGCTTCTTTGGCCGACGAGAGTAGTCCTGGTTAATCACCGATTCTTAGACCTGTCGCCAGACTTTATAAATTTTCGAGGACAGCCGCTGAGGGGGCTGCTCCGGCTTCTTTTCTATAGTAATCTCCACAGGTGGAGGAGATCTCTTCAGCACGGCAGTCGGAGAGTTCTTGCGAACCCTCCTAAGCGGTTCAAAGTTGTTCCCAGTTGGAACAGCAGCATTGATTTCCACCATAGGAGCTGGCGGAGTTAGTCTAGAAGGGGAGCTACCCCCAGCCTTCCTTACTCGGCGCCAGTGACGACGGCGAGCATGTCGTGCGGATGGAGTTGGTTTGGCTATGGAGATGGATTCGTCATGCCCCCTGTCTTGACGGAGGGTTGTCGCCGGTGTCAGCCTTTTGAAGACTGACGTTCGCCGAGATGTAATGTCCAACCTATCGAATACAGACATCTGGGTAGAGGTTGCTTCGCCTGGAGCGGGAGCCGGAGTGGCCAGCCTTGTGAAAACTGACTTCTTGTCAGGAGAAGCCTTTCCAATGATTTCGTCCGCTTGAACCGGGATGGCTATTCACTTTGGGATGGCTGCTTCAGGTATTGCAGGCTTGTTGGCGTTCTGGCCCAGTCTGTTGAAAACTGAGGCATTGGACTTGGACGACCCATTGAGAGAGGCCGCGGCAGTGGTAAGTCGATCAAAGACCGACTTATTTGGGGCTTCTTGCAGCAGCATCGGGGTATTGAAGCTCATGGGTGGGATCATAGTCCCAAAGAACAGCCCAGTAGTGGCCTGAGTTACTTGGTCCACCGGCATCGTGAACAGGGAGGCCGTCTGGGGCCCGTAAGTTACACCTCCAGATGAGGTGGAATGGGAGTTGCAGTTGCAGCTGGAGCATTTTGTGAAGGTAGAAGCCATTGATATTTCGTTTTCTGCACGGAGCAAGACACCAAATCTTAGTACCTCGAACCCAAGGGCGACCATATCAAACCGCGATTCGTTCACGAACACGACACACGAAGTGTTGAGTGGAAAGAGGAAAACGTCCCACCGGGCGTGCCAGAATCTGTTCCCCGCCAAAAATACGGGGACGCGACCACGCGGGTCCGTCTTGCCTGAATTTCGGGGAAGATGTTAATTGGTTCTATCCGTCCACCTCTCCGAAGATGCCAAGTTGATTTATGGCATAGTGTTTCGAAGGTTTAAACGGATGCGGCCGATATAGCAGACTTCGTCAGATTCCCCCTCGTTGAGGGGGTTTTGATTGTGGGGATGCTCTTCCCTGCAGGCGCAAGCCCCTGCAGTTAATTACACTACCGCCTCGCGGTAACCACTTTCTCCTTCTCCAGATGGTCACTTCGTGTCGTGTGTGTTTGTTTTGTTTTTGGTTGCCCGTGAATTGTATACGGAGACTAATTTATGTTGTCGTCCGTAGGGCGTGGATTAGTCCAAATCCGTATCTTCTTAGATTTGGGTTTGGGGGTTGGGTTTAAAGATACGCTAGTCTCATTTGGGACTAAGACCAACTTAAACGTATGTTAAGGATACGTTAGTCTAATTTTAGACTAAGATCAACTTAACAGGATCATTTAGATCCAGCAAAAGAGAAATTGGGCTCTATTGTTTAGTTTAGGGACATTGTGGTCGATTACCAGTTTAAGGACATGGTGGTCCATTGTTAGTTTAAGGACATCTCGGTCCAGGTTAAGGACATCATAGTCTGTGAGTTTAAAAACCTCACAGTCAAGGTTAAGGACATCATAGTCCATGGGCTTAAGGACCCCACAGTCCAGTTTAAAGACGTCATAGTCTGTGAAATGTATGATTGTCGGGACCCGTCACCTCTCTGAAGACGTTGAAGGATTACAATAACATATATCATAGGGGTTCAGAGATGTACCCTTGAACCAATTTTGGGTTGAAAGATCTTTGATCCAATTTGGAACTAAGATCTGTTAAAAGATTTATGAGCATGTAGGCTCAATTAATCTGAATTTGAGGACTTATGGCCAATCTTGGGCTAAGTCCAATCAAGTTAAAATGTTTTAACATTTATTTTGGGCTGTTGGAGCCTTTATTTGGGCTTGGCCCTTTTAACAATGCTGGGCATTGAATTGCGTTCTGACAATGTTTTGTCTTTTATTGAATGTTGAGCATTCATCATAGCTATGGGATTTATTAGAGAACAATTTATGTTCTGTCAGCGCAACACATGGTGCGCTTGGCGCTTTGCGCCAGTCAAAGAGCGCAGTGCGCTTCTGCCAAGTAGCGCACATGTAAGGGACACGTGTCGCGCTCGGCGCTAGGCGTCAGATGATGAGCGCATGATGCCAATTTATGAGCGCAGAGCGTTAATTCATGAGCGCATTGCGCTTTCAGTTTAGTGGCGCACACGTGAGTGACACGTGATGCGCTTGGCGCTTGAGCGCCAGCCCATGAGCGCAGTGCGCTATTTCAGAAGCGCAAGGCGTTAGTGATTAAGCAGTGCATGCGCGATTGACACGTGGCGCATTTGGCGCTGAGCGCCAGTCCAGAAAGCGCAGAAGCGCGTTCAAGAGCACAAAGCGCATCTGATCAATTTTATGATCTGAGAAACAATTTATGTTCTTTTAAAAGATACTTTGTCTCAGGATCTAAGAACAACCGTTCTTATTTTGTTTCAATCTCTTATATTGATGAAAGGCTTTGCCTTTATGGATCTATGATCCTTAAGAGAATTGAATTATTCTCCTTTCCTTTTTATAATGAGATGTTCATGATCTCTTTGAGAAAGATTTTAGTCTTATAGATATATGATCTGTGAGAAGTAAGTTCTTCTTTTATTTTATGATGAGATCTTTTGATCTCTTTGTAAAAGACTTTTTATCTTTGTAAATCTATGATCTTTTTAAAGAAATGAATTCTTCTTTCTTAATCATGAGATGATTTCATCTCTGTGTTCATCATCATTCATTCTTACCTTGAAGAAAAATCTTCTTGTAAGAGCTTGCCCTTTTGAATTTCTCTAAGTTTTTCGGGGAGGTTTTTCTCTCTCTTTCTGTATATCTGAGACTTGAAGTCTAAGGGCCTTTTTATAGGGTAGGCTGAGTTGTTAAATCAGTTAAAGAGATCTTTCTCTGATTGATTTGGGGATATTTCCCCACCATTGGATCTTTGATCCCAGGGCTTCTGTTTTACAGAAGGCAATCTTCTTGTTTTTAACAAGATTGGAAAATCTTTCCATACAGAATTTATTCTGTCTTTTGGTAATTTTAATTTACCATTGGATCAATGATCCAATGGTGCTCTGATTTACATAGCACAATCTTGTTATTTGGAAAGATAAATCATTCCTTAACAGAATTTAATTCTGATTAATTAATGATGTATCATTATTATTAGATCTTTGATCTAACGGTGGGGAGCTTTTAGTTCCAGTGCTAGCGCGCCTGTGCTTTGCACGTGGTGCGCTGCTTAAAGGGCAGCGCACATTGCGCTAGAGCACCTGTGTTTGACACGTAGTGCGCTGCTTGGAGCGCAGCGCACCCAGCGGTAGCGCCCACATGCTTTGCACGTGGTGCGCTACTTAGGGCACAGCGCGCTTGGCGCTGCATCAGAAGCGTTGCTTCATTTCAAAATTTGAATTTTAAACAGAGCTTTGCTCTGATTGGGGGAAACAGGGGGTATCATGCTCATTCATAGAGGAAGCTCCTTGGGAAGTTGTTCTTTCAACTAAGACCAAAAGAATGCTGAAAGATCTTCAAGAATGTCCGGCGATCAGGTGGAAAAGCCCGCTGGAGATCATTGAAGGGATACTGAAACCGCACCCAACATCGGGAGTTAGTAGCGATGGACAAAATACCCAGGCCCAGCCGTCGAAGTCTTTGAAGAAGAAAAAGAAGACCAAAAAGCCCGCGCAGTCTGGCGACAAACGCACAGACCTGCAAAGGCATATTGACGCACTGAAGAATATAACCAGAAGGCGCGAACCCCGGTCACACTCCAAGAATTTCTCAACTATATCCTTGAGGGCGGAGATAATGAGGGAGAAGACTCGTCAGAAGAAACTGAGGATTATGTGGCAAGTTGTCACATGGTCTCTCATTCACTAATAGATGACGAAGAAGCTCACTCGGCATTAGAAGATAATATGGAGGAGCTGGGGGAAAGATTGGTGCCAAGATCCTGGGGAAAGATTGGTGCCAACCGTCAGACGAGATGATTGACATGCTGCTGAACGAAGCCCGTCAGAAGAGCAAAGCTGATCGTGAACGTGAAATGGCCATATTCGAAAGGGCCAGGCGTCGGTGTCAAATTAAAGAAGTCATGATAGAGATGAGTCACAAAGCACTCTAACCAGATCGAAGCACGCCCGAAGCAGACAAAAGCAGGCTTAAGACCAGGAAACGGTTCGCTAAAGCCCTGTCAATAGAAATGAGGCTGCCATCTTTCAAGGAAACACTCCTGGCGGTATACACCTTGACGAAGCGGATGTACATCCTAACTACTGCTTATACCATCAGAGGATTGCACACCCAATCGAAGAATGCATGGCCTTTGAAAGCTAGTGGCAGGGATACGTTGCTCACCGACAACATTTCAAGCGAATGAAGCGCAAAACTCGTCGGGAGCAGAGAAGCACGATGGATGAGCACAAAAGAACTGCCGGCAACTATCACATGGTTGATACCAGGGGATCATAAGTTCTCACCTTCGGAAGCGATTCTGATGAAGAAGTATCCATCGGCCCTCTCTTCAAGGAATCCACCTCAGAAAAAGTGGAAGAGATAAAGAACGGTGAAAACATCCAGCTGCGTAATCGTACGTTGCCCGAAAAGAATTTCGGACCTACAAACAAGGGATCGAACAAAAAAGATAAGGGGAAGGAAAAAGTCCCCGAGGACATCGCCCTCGATGATCGAGTCGTCGAAGAGCTGGCAGCCAAGGACCCTCCTAAGAAAGACAAAGTGAATTACAATGTCCTGGCACACCTGAGGAAGATATCCTCACAATTAAACGTCTTGGATGCCCTTCTATTGTCTAAGGAGGCACGAGATTCTCTGATCAGGGCATTATAAGAGCCCGAGCAGTTTCAATCTTTCCTTGCCGAAGAAAAGATGAAGGACGAGATGGATGAAGCGCACACAGCTGATATCACTTTCGGCGACGAAGATCTCCTCCTCGGAACGTGCGAGCACAACCGTCCCCTGTATGTCACCGGGTACTGCCATGACATCAAGATAGGGAAGATCTTAGTTGACAATGGGTCCTCTGTCAACCTCCTAAATGTGAGGGTGCTAAAAGAAATCTGCATGAGTGTTCAACACCTCGCTCGGGATAAAATCACCATCTCCGGGTTCGACTCCCGGTCATCACGGACGCTTGGGTCTGTAATACTGACGTTACGCTTTGGGCTGCTCGTCACGGACATCAAATTTCATGTCATTGACGTCAAGACCTGCTACGACGCTTTGCTCGGCAGGCCTTAGTTACACGAGTACAACATCATCCCTTCTACACAACATCCGTATATGAAGTATTTCAAAGATGGTCTCGAGTATACCGTGACGGGGGAACTGAACCCATTCTCCGTAAATGAAGTCCGAAAGTACGAAGATGCAAAGTATTTCCTACCAGACTTTGAAGACAAGGAAAGATGCCATAAACTGGAGAATAAGCAGAAAGCTATCACCACTATTCCGGTCTTCGGGAGCGATACCGAGGAGGAGGAAGAGATAGTCTATTCAGGGCCGCCCCAATGCAACAAGCTAGGACCGTCTACCTCTATTCTGGTCTTTGGCAGTGACTCTGAAGACGAGGTCAACGCAGTGTTCTCGGTCCGTCCATCAATGCAGGCCTTCACTGGAGATGATCAGAGTTTGCAAATAGCCATGGTTCCGCGGCAGCACTACAGAGAGCTTGATGCGCTTGAGACATATAGTTTGCAAGAGCTGCAGACATTCTACGTCCCTCCCAGGCGAAGAGGTGAAAGGGCAATCCTATTCTATCGATCCGAGGAAACCAAAGTTTAGAGAGAAGCCTAGCGTGGTGCCGAACCTGCGCTTGACAGGCTCTAACCAATCCATCTGCCCAGGTACTACACCGAGGGATTGAAAAGGTTATTGAGATGCCAAGGCGTAGCTTTCAAACAGACTGCTAGACAAGCTCAGCTCTACAACAGGATCTGGAACGTCCCCGGAACTCAACGAAAATTGCCCAACGGAAAAATGGAAACGATCGGGCTTGGATATGTCCAGTCCAAGAAACGGGAGCAGTTCCATGGCTGCCATGTCATAAAGGACCTTGATGAAGAAGAGGATGCTCTTTTAAAAGACGCTGATGCTGAACCAGAACGCGGTACTACCATAAAAACACCGAGTCCGTCGTTTGAAGAATAGATGAACAAGCTAGTGAGGGAAGCAAGTCAAAAGGTTCGGAACGACCACAGCCGCGAAATGGCCATTTACGAGAAAACCAAGACGCAATGTCTCCTTCAGCAGGCTATGGATGATGACAATGCCCTCCACCGTCAGCCCGCCATACATTCCCAAGACCGGAAAAAGGCCCGATGCGGAGGCAAAAACGAGTTAAAGAACGGGAAAAAAGTTCGACAGCGGCAAAACGGATCCAAAAGGCCACGCGATCGAGACAAGGTCAACCAGAGTCCGTCTCTTATGAAAAAGATGGGTCGAGCATATTCATTCCCACGAGACAAGACAAGGAGAATCTTCGACCTCATCGTGAAATATCAAATGATTACGCTCCCGGAGTCCAAGCACCCCGAACAAGAAAACGAGGTCTGTCAGCCAGATTATTGCTCCTATCACCATGCAATAGGACATCCTCTTGAAGACTGCTTCACTTTCAAAAGCTGGGTCGAAGACCAATATCAACTCGGCAGGTTCGCTCTGTCCGACAGTTGGAAGGTAGCCCCACCGCAAAGGCATGTGCCAAAAGCAACGTACATGGCGAAAGTAGAACCAGACAACATCATTCTTGGAAACGTGCTCGTACCTGTCACGTGATAACGTTGTCAGAAGAAGGAGCGCCCGAGAACATGGATGACCACTCTTGGTGCTTTGAAAATGAGGATGAAGATGAATTGATCTCAGAATTTCCACCGGCGCCAAAAGAATTGAAGATGGAATACATACTACTGCGGACAACCTAAGGAAAATAGACTTGGGGACGGCAAACGACCCGCGACCAACATTCATCAGTGAGCTGCTGTCTAAAGAATAGGTGGCTACACTAAAAGACGTGCTCATACAGTATAAATACTGCTTCGCATGGAACTATTCCGAGATGCCGGGGCTAGATCCAGAAATAGCTTTGCATAGATTGGCGATATCTCCGGACGCCAAGCCAGTTAAACAAGCACCAAGAAGAATGCGGCTCGAACTTGAAATGAGTATCAACGCCGAAGTCAAAAAGTTAATCAACTCCGGCTTCATCCAAGACCCCGACTGGATCGCCAACATTGTCCCAGTGATGAAGAAAAATGGGACGGTGCGCGTCTGCGTGGATTTACGAGACCTCAATAAAGCTTGTCCGAAGGATAATTTCCCCGTACCGGTTACCGAGCTGATGATAGACAACACGTCCACTCACGAAGTCTTCTCCTTCATGGACGGCTCGTCATGGTACAATCAAATAAAGATGCATCCCGAAGACCAGAAACATACCGCTTTCCGGACTCCTCTGGGCATATTCTGCAACAAAGTGATGCCCTTTGGTCTGAAGAACGTGGGCGCCACCTACCAGAGGACCATGACAAAGATCTTTGATGACCTCATACACGAGATTGTCGAATGTTATATTGACGACCTTGTGGTGAAAAGCAAGTCGTACGATGAGCACTGGGAGCATCTGAAGATAGTGTTTCAGCGCCTTCCGAAATACAACCTGAAGATGAACCCTCTGAAATGCGCGTTCGGAGTTTCCTCAGGAAAATTCCTAGGATTCATCGTACGACATCGAGGCATCGAAATAGACCCGTCAAAGATCAAGGTGATTATGGAAATGCCTTCGCCAAGAACTTTAAAGCAATTGCGTTCTCTACAAGGGAAGCTCGCGTATATTCGACGGTTCATAGCCAACCTATCTGGAAAAAGTCGTCCCTACAGTCACCTGATGAAGAAGGGAACCCCGTTCGTTTGGGATCGTAAATGCTAGAGTGCACTGGACGAAATCAAGCAATATCTGCAGAACCCACCGGTACTGACCGCTCCAGTCAAGAGAAAACCCCTCATCCTGTACACAATAGCCCTTGAAGATTCTTTAGCCGCGCTATGGGCACAGGAGAACGATCAAGGGAAAGAGAGAGCCCTCTACTATTTGAGTCGGGTTCTCCTGGGGGCAGAAAACAACCACTCCCCTATCGAAAAATACTGCCTGGCGTTAATCTTCGTGATAACGAAGCTTCGGCATTATGCTTTGGCGCATGAGGTCCATCTCATATCAAAACTGGATCCTCTCAAATATTTGATGTTAAGAGCCATACTAACGGGACGGCTCGCTAAATGAGACCTACTCTTAATAGAATTCTCGATAACATATCGACCGCTCAAGGCAGTGAAAGGCCAGGCCATCGCCGACTTCCTCGCTGAGCATCCGATACCTGTCGATTCACCCCTAAATTGCGAATTGCCAGACGAACACACGTTTGATACTATCGACAGGGAGAGAGGAGGGAGTGATACCCAATGGGAATTCTACTTCGATGGGGCATCTTCCATAAAGAAGCGAAAGCACAGCTCCCCCATAATCAAATCTGGGATAGGTCTCATCTTCGTGACTCCACAAGGAGGGATAATGCGCTTTGTCTTTTCCTTAACAGAGCCGAGGACAAACAATGAAGCAGAATATGAGGCTTTGATAGAAGGTCTTGAGATCGCTGTCGACATGGGAATCGAAAACCTCCTCATATACGGAGACTCCCAGCTGGTCGTTAGCCAAGTAAACGGCGACTATCAGACGTGCAAACCAGAGTTGGTAAAGTACGGAGAAAGAGTGCAACAGTTACTAACTCGAATTCCTTCCTACGCCCGAGAAAGCGCACCGCGTGCGGAAAATAGCAAGGCGGATGCTTTAGCTAAGCTCGCTAAAGAACTGGCTGACGAAAACCTCGATGACGTAAGGATCATTGTACAAAGCCGTCGGGTTCTTGCATCAGCAGAAATATCTCCGGAGTCGTCTGAAGAAAAGAAAGCGACCAAGCATGCAGCCCTACAAATAGAGGACCAAGGAAGGGCTAATGTTTGGAGAGAAGTCTTTATAAACTACTTCAAATCCCGCCGAACACCTGAAGATGCATCCTCAAAACATCAACTAATGAAATGAGCCCTATCTTTTGCCTTCGTCAATGACACTCTATATAAGAGATCGTTCGACTCTCTGTGGCTGAGATGCCTGAGACCGGAAGAAGCAAAGAGAGTCGTCCAGGAAACTCACGACGGACCCTGCGGTTCTTATCAAGCCGAGCCAAAGATGAAGTTGAAGATCAAAAGAATGGGCTACTATTGGCCCACGATGATTCAAGACTGTCTCAAATACGCGAAGCAGTGCCACTCGTGCTAAATTCATGGAGACTTCATCCACCGGCATCCAAACCCGCTACACCCAACAGTGGCAAGCTGGCCGTTCGAAATGTAGGGAACCGGTATAATTGAGCCCATCGAACCAGCGTCATCCAAAGGACATCGGTTCATATTGGCGACGACTGATTACTTTTCTAAGTGGGCAGAAGCCATACCGCTAAGAGAAGTGAAGACGGAGAACATCCTCCATTCTTCAAAACACACGTCATCTATCGGTTCGGCACTCCGCGACGGATTATCTCTGATAACGGGCTGGCCTACAGAAGTCACAGAATCAGCTGCTTCGCACGGCAGCATAACAGAAACTGGAGATACTCTTCGGTCTACAATCCTCGAGATAATAGTCTGGCTGAGGCTTTCAACAAAACCTTGAAGAAGATCATAAAGAAAAAGGTGTCCAAAAATAAAAAGGACTGGCACGAGAGACTGCATGAAGCTCTCTCGGCCTATCGGACTACGTTCAAGACATCCACGAATACAACGCCATTTGCGTTAGTATTCGGCACGGAAGCAGTACTTCCCTTGGAGATAGAGCCACCCTCTCTACGAGTAGCAGTTCGATACGAGCTGACGGACGAAGAGAATGCCCCTCTTAGACTCGAGGAGCTCGATGCCCTTGATTGAAAGATTTTAATTAGCTTATGCGCTTTTAAAAGATGAATCAAAAATATTTGTTAACCGCAATCAAGAACGGCGTCACTTGGTAGCTAGCCGGTGAGTATGGGTCGGTCCACAGGGATTTTGTGAATTTCCTAATTGGTCTAACGAGTTAATTCCGATGGGTGTCGGATTGATTAAATCTAAAAACTAAATTTATCTAGATCTAAATCTTGCTAGGGTTAGGTTTAGGCTAAGTTTGGAAATGTAAATAAATCTCACCTCTTTCTATACCCAAATTAAGATCTATGAGGTGTTATGGTAATTATCAATAAAGGGGATTAGTACCATCAAGAAGAAACGGTGTTTCTTCCTCTAGGTTCTTGTCCTTCCTTTATCGATCCTTACCCTAACCTCCATGGAAAACACACTCAACCGGGCCTTTATACTACGGTATCACCGCTACCTCGTGGGATAGGGTGCCGTAGGGAGCGGTGTGTGCATATTTTGCATGGAGTCCTATAAAAACGTGTGATGGGCAAGAAAGGGGTGAGAGATCTTCATCTCTCAAGCCTTCCCCAAAACTAACCCTAACAAGCGAGGAGACTACTCGCTCATTAGGGAATTGAAGAACATATCTAACTATCTAACTAGGGCAAGGAATAAAAGATCTATACTAAGGCAATTAAATAAAACTACTTACTTTATTGATGGCTCTCTCCAAACATTTACACGGGACTTTTCAAATCTGAATAGATGAAATGAAAAGAGGCATACCTCAAAAGAGGTATTAGGGCTTCTATTTATAGATTCATAGAAAACCCTAGGGTTACAATCGACGCACATCTGCTATTACAAAAATACCCGCTAAGAAAAAGACCTAGTCAACGCTCGCAGCCGCCTCTGAAATTTCGCACTGAACTTGGGCCATGTGGCCGCGGATCCGCGGCCAAAGCCCACTTTTGGCCGCGGTTCCACGGCCGTAGTTGGGCTTTGTTAGCTCATTTTATTTGGGCTTGTTCTGTTGTTTATTTACTTCTATTTTCTTCAGTTTGTTCTTCTGAGTGTCTTCTGGTTCTCTTCCAGATCTCCACAGTGAATAATTGTAGTGGACTTTTACCGTTGCTTCATGATGAAGTCTTGAACCTTGCGCTGCCTTGTGCTTTGTAAACTGATTTTCGTGTAGGCTTGATCAAGATTCCACCATTTATTGGTCGTAGTCTTACTTTGTATCATCTTTTTCATCAATTTCACTCACTACTACAAAGAAGGGTTGCCCCTACGGATATATCCGTAGGTGCAACTCACTGCCCCTACGGTTATATACGTAGGGGCGAAAAAATACCCCGTAGGTGCAAAGGCCGCAGGTGCAAGTCGAGGCCCTGAACTTATCCCTACGGTTAAATTCTTGCCCCTACGGATATGTATGTAGGTCCAGTTTCCCCTACGGATTTAGCCGTAGGGTATAAGATTTTATATTATTTACGGTTTATTTTAATAAATTACTTGGACCTACAGCTATAGCCGTAGGGGCATGTACTACCCCCTACGGCTATAGCCGTAGGTACTTTTCCGTAGGGGCACATATTCAGGATTCCTGATATGTGCCCCTACGGATAACGCCGTAGGGGAATGTCAGTGGCCCCTACGGATATCTCCGTAGGGGGATTCCCAAACACCTGGCACTGACATCTGGGGGAAATATCAGTTACTGCTGATATTTAGCCCCTACGGATATATCCGTAGGCTTAACGTGTAGGCCTACGGATTAATCCGTAGGTACATATTGTCTGAAATTTTTTTTAAAAAATGTCCTGCTTGATTTTTTCCCGCCCTGTGCACAATAATGTATACATCAATCAAATCATATATTGCAGTATTCATAATCACATCTCACGCATATATATAATATACAAAAGAAACACAAAAACTGAATATGATATAAATACAAACCAATATGAATATCGTTTCAAAATGTAGTACAATGTGTATGATATAAATAAATACATGTTTCAAAAAAAAAGAACCAAAAATCTACCCTCGCTCGGTCCAGCTCGGTCCTGCTCCTCGGTCAATAAACTCTGCAATTCGTCGCGAGCGGGAGTCTGAGTGGGCGGTGGAGCTACAGGAGCTGTCTGCGGAACCGCAGCCGAAGGAGATGCGTGTGGAGGCTCGGCCGATCTACCCTGTCGCGTCTGGATATAACTTGTGTAAGAAGCGTGTAAGAACTGTTTATTATTCGAATTCGTATCATTATTAAGTTATTTCGAAACCCTGTTTGGATATCTAGTTTGGAAAAGCGTTGTTTATTTCAATTACATATGTATGTATGATTAATAAAACATAAGTCTACAACCAAATAAGCTCAGGCTATGTACTGATATTGGATATGTTGATATCTATAATATGACATTATATTTTACTATTAAGTTGTATACATACCAGCATCCCATTCAACTCCTGAACGGTGGCCTTCAAGCTCTCCTGTTCCTGCTGGATACGTCGCTAACTGGAGACGGAGGAAGTAACCACCGGGGTGGAGTCCAACCTCATATGGGCCCTGCTAGAGCCCAGTTCTCGGCCTATCTCCAAACCTCCGTGGTGCCTTCCGTGTGCGGCGTCCAGGACTGGGGTCAGCAGCCTCGAATGTTGCCTTCCCCCTAGCAACTGTCAGAACATTATATTTAGCACATACTGGTCTATAAAATTGACAAGAAATACCAAAATCAACAAATTCAAAGTCTTACCTACAGAGATAGAAGATGTGCTCCTCTGGTATCTGCATGTATCAAAATTTGAATAATATTAATTAATTTCAGTACATACATACTAACAAGGTAAACTCGCATATAGCGCTGCTTACACATATGACAGGGAGTGAACAAGCTCTTGTAGATCATCAGGCGCAAATCTAATCTCATCAAGCAGCCCATGATAATGAGTTGGACGACTAAGAGCAAAAGAAATGTGTGTATATTTATGATATAGCATTCTAAATCAATATACTTGCCCTATATAATATATAAACATACCTGGAGGAACGGGAGTGACCTCTGTCCCTGATATGGACGCATCACCAACAACTAGACAATCAAACATTGACAATATAAGTAATTTTGACATAAACATGCATGGATATCTATAATATTACATTCAAAATGGATATTAGAGAGCGCACCTGCAGTAAGAAGTGGTAAAAGTATCACCCAACTAGGGTGTAATTTACAGAATCAGTTGAGACTCTTAAAAGTCATAGAAGAACCCGACCTGCACAAATCTGATGTATGCTTTCCATTGGACACTAAGAAGTCTCTAATGGGAAAAGCCTATGTGAAAGCCATCATTAGTGCATATCAGAAGATTGATGCTGAAACAGAGAACGAGAAATGTCATTTTTTTCTTCTTCCGCCACATTACTGTCTTCTCCTTCTGCCACATTACTGTCTTCTCCTTCTTATGATGTTCGCGTGCAAATTCAATGACTATATTGAGAATATGGATTAATAGTGGGTAGGAAAAGTATTTCTCAAATGGCTTTTGCGTCTTAAAACCATAAACTACTAAGTAATGACATACATAATTTTTTTAGTATAAAGGTTGTTATTTTAAGTTTTCCCTTATAGAGATATGATCTAACTGCATCTATCAACTATAAGTGTGCAGAAAATTATGATAAGAAATTATAAGAAAGGGTCGTAGCCATGCATAACTTTGAATCTACATACCAAATCATGCAAAAGCATGCACTTATTGTCACCTTGCCTTAGAATATAAAATATCTTGGAAGACTATAAGCGAGCATTTAAATCTCGATAGCTTTTGACTTCAACATATATTTTTCTCAAGTACCATGAAATATACTTGCTCCGTATAAACCGTTTCTAGGAAGATGGATTAATAATGACAAATTATCCATTGTGGCTCACTAGGTTAGTATTTTCTCTTCTATTGACCATCTTTCTAATCATCACACACACAGAGAGAGAGAGAGGGGGGGAGAACCTAGTGAGCCACAATGGATAATTTGTCATTATTAATCCATCTTCCTGGAAACGGTTTATACGGAGCAAGTATATTTCATGGTACTTGAGAAAAATATATGTTGAAGTCAAAAGCTATCGAGATTTAAATGCTCGCTTATAGTCTTCCAAGATATTTTATATTCTAAGGCAAGGTGACAATAAGTGCATGCTTTTGCATGATTTGGTATGTAGATTCAAAGTTATGCATGGCTACGACCCTTTCTTATGATTTCTTATCATAATTTTCTGCACACTTATAGTTGATAGATGCAGTTAGATCATATCTCTATAAGGGAAAACTTAAGATAACAACCTTAATACTAAAAAAATTATGTATGTCATTACTTAGTAGTTTATGGTTTTAAGACGCAAAAACCATTTGAGAAATACTTTTCCTACCCACTATTAATCCATATTCTCAATATAGTCATTGAATTTGCACGCGAACATCATAAGAAGGAGAAGACAGTAATGTGGCAGAAGGAGAAGACAGTAATGTGGCGGAAGAAGAAAAAAATGACATTTCTCGTTCTCTGTTTCAGCATCAATCTTCTGATATGAACTAATGATGGCTTTCACATAGGCTTTTCCCATTAGAGACTTCTTAGTGTCCAATGGAAAGCATACATCAGATTTGTGCAGGTCGGGTTCTTCTATGACTTTTAAGAGTCTCAACTGATTCTGTAAATTACACCCTAGTTGGGTGATACTTTTACCACTTCTCACTGCAGGTGCGCTCTCTAATATCCATTTTGAATATCGATACTTACATTCAAAATTGATATTAGAGAGCGCACCTGCAGTGAGAAGTGGTAAAAGTATCACCCAACTAGGGTGTAATTTACAGAATCAGTTGAGACTCTTAAAAGTCATAGAAGAACCCGACCTGCATAAATCTGATGTATGCTTTCCATTGGACACTAAGAAGTCTCTAATGGGAAAAGCCTATGTGAAAGCCATCATTAGTTCATATCAGAAGATTGATGCTGAAACAGAGAACGAGAAATGTCATTTTTTTCTTCTTCCGCCACATTACTGTCTTCTCCTTCTGCCACATTACTGTCTTCTCCTTCTTATTATGTGCGCGTGCAAATTCAATGACTATATTGAGAATATGGATTAATAGTGGGTAGAAAAAGTATTTCTCAAATGTCTTTTGCGTCTTAAAACCATAAACTACTAAGTAATGGCATACATAATTTTTTTAGTATAAAAGTTGTTATTTTAAGTGCGCGTGCAAATTCAATGAAAGTTAGATTTGAGGATACCCATGTATGAGTTGTATTCTATATATGTGTGTTTCGATTTATGATTTCGCTTAAGTGTAGGGTTGTTTTTACTTAAAGAAGTATCACCATCTACTATATATAAAAAAATATAGCAAACTAGGATTGGTATTCAAATCCCAGTCCAGATTGGTATTCAAAATTTATTTAATTAGTTTGTGATCCACATCATTTGATTCGTTGCGGCATCAATGTAGGCACAAATATCGGCGACGAGGAACTCGACGAGGAAGAACGAGGGCAGTGGCGGGCTGAGAACGGAGGGCGCGCGGTGGCGACGAAGAGAAAATTGGAGACGCGGGAACGAGAGAAAATTTTGGGAACGAGAGGGAAAGATATCGAGGCATATATTGGTATCGATGGGAATATGAAGGTTTCATATTATCATCGAGTATCATATATTGGTTTTAACCTGAATATCTTGAGTCGCTCTCTAATTATGCGTTTGTTGTGCATTCGTGTTGTATGTGTAACATGATTTTAAACCATTGAGATCAAGATTGATAGAACTGATCATCCTACATTGCAATAGCATTCATCGACCAAAAATAGATTGCGGTCTGGATATGGCATATTGGCAGATGTTACCTATATGCATAAATCTTATGTCTAATGACCATAAGATTGTCGGAGACAGTTTTGATGTTTTGTGGGTTTGGTTTTATACTTGGGACAATCCAATGTTGACACACACACATAAATAACAAATTAAAGTAAACTAACTAAGAGGCATGTTTGAGTTTTATACTGGGATCACAAATAGCATGATGGCTGCAAACAGGTTGCTTGAATACTTGCAGACAATCCAATGTTGCCTCGCCATTTTTATAAATTTTAAACTCCCTGGAAAATTATCATCACTCAGGATTACTTTAGGGCCAGTTTGGCTGCTTCTTGCTTGTGATTCAACATTCAGCTTTTTGTTGATTTGGAACTCAGAGAGTGTTGCAAAACAAATCCAAAACTAAATAAACCTCAAACTAGCTACAGAGAAGGCAAACAGCAAACCCCATGAAGTTTGGCTTTCAAGGGTTTTCCCACTAAAATACACTTAGATGCAGCACTTTAAGGAAGCTTGCAGCAATATAAAAACTTTTAGGTAGTTTAGTGAAAAACTGCAGTGCTTCAAGATTGTTTAAGTTTTATGTGTGCTTAAGCTGTCATACAGAAATTATCGTTGCAAAAATGTTCGCAACCCTAGCTTTTCCAGCAACGATACTGGAATACGAGCCTCAGATATGCCAGCTTAGGAATCAAAATAAGAAAGAGATTTGGGGTTATCCTAAGTCCAAAGTCAAACGGGCTCGAGAAATATATAAACCCAAAAAAATGACTGCATAAAGATCTCATAAAGATGAAAAGGATGTTATGCAAGCTCTGAACAAATCTTGAACGGAACTTTCACAAGAATTTACAATACCCGACCAGAATCCAATCCTGAGTTTGATGAAGCTTCAGGCCTTCAGCTTCCCCACAGAAAATAGTTAGGGCAAACCCTTTGCAAAACCATAGCTTTCATGCAGAGATGACGCTCAGAACATGCCAGCTTCCAAACACATTGAATAATACATAATCTCCCATACTCTCTCTCTCTCAATCAGACAGTTTATATTTGGATTTGAATTTAGGAAAAGAAATAAGATGGCTACAAACCAGCTTGCCTCGCCAATCTCATAACTATAAAGCTCATAAAAGTGGAAGCTTGAGGGCAAGCCATCATCGCCTCCATTCAATTGAAGCCAAATCATCCACAAAAAATAGAAATAAATATAATAATTGATCGATAGGCAAAATTGCAAGAAACCTATTCAGATTTTTGCATGAAAAAATAAGAGATGTAAATTAAGTAAAAGATTACCAAATGAAATTATCCCATCACTTGAACCCCCTCTCAAGACATTTTAGCAAAAATTCCCCCAGTAATTTTCTTCGGTTTAACCGTTTTATATCATAGAAGAAAGATAAATTTCAAATGTATATACATGCATACACACACACATCATATACACAGTTTTTGAATGTTGCCAGAATTTCAACGGTAATTCTAGATTTTTCCAAACTCTGAAGGCTTCACAAAAATTTTAAATACAGATAATAATATGATTGAAGAGATCAATCACCAATTTTTTAATGAGGATCAACTGAAACCCCAAACAGAGCAAGCAAATTACAAAGATCCCAAAACCCCGCGTGGCCCAGCCCCAGCCCCAGCCCCCAGCCCCAGCCCAACCCTAACCCCAGCGTGGCCAGCTAAACCCCAACACCAACCCTAAGGCAAACCCTAACCCCAGCCCCACCCCAGCAGCAGCCGAACCCCAACCCTAACCCTACCCTGACCCCGACCCTGACCGCGACCGCGACCAGCTAAACCCCAACACCAACCCTAAGGCAAACCCTAACCCCAGCCCCACCCCAGCAGCAGCCGAACCCCAACCCTAACCCTACCCTGACCCCGACCCCGACCGCGACCGCGACCGCGACCCCTGCCCAACCCCAACTCGCGCGCAACCCCAGACCCAGCCATGAACCCTAAGCCCAAAATAATCCAAAAATTCTTTAATTTACCTCGAGATTTACTCACCTGAACAGCTGCTGCTGGGGCTGGGGCGATGACCTGAACCACGGTGGCGACGAGAACTGCGGTGGCGACGAACCGGCGGTGGCGACGAGGAGAACGACGGTGGCGACGACGGCGTGGCGATTTGGGGATTTTTCTCGTGCCAGATCGAGAGAGAGAGAGAAAGTGACCGTAGGCGATCGGTCTGGGGTCTTAATAAATCGATATTTACTTGTCCCTACGGATATACCCGTAGGTCCTTTGTTTGCGCCACCGTAGGGGCAAATACCAAATTAAGAATTAATTTTTTAATTCTTGAACGTCAGTGCCCGTAGGGGCAACCCTTTAGCCCTACGGAGTAATCCGTAGGGCCAAGTAAAATCTGCCCCAACGGATAATTCCATCCGTAGGGGCAACCCCCTATTTTACTAGTGACTGTTTTTGCTCCGAGAACCTGTAACCTACAACTATGTAGCAGACATAGGTCAAAAGCACATGTTTATTTGTAAACTGAATAAGAATGGGGAATAAAATAATGCAAAATTATGGTATGAACAAATACCCCCAAACTTATTTTTTGCTCGTCCTCGAGCAAACCTAGTTTTATTCACCCGTATTCTTCACGCTTCCTTATTATTTAACTTAAGATTATATATATTCTTGTGAATTTACTTAGCTTTTGGCATCTCTTAAGTTTTCCTTCTAGGGTTCCATCTCAACTTAGGAATTTTTATCATCTCTATTAAAGATACAAGTCCTATTCTTCATTCCTATCTCTTATCTAAACCCCAATCACATACCCCTACGTATGTGTATAAATCACCCCTACACTTGGAAATTCAAATCAAGCAATCATACTCTTGTCCGTTGTCCAAAGCACTTCTTAATTGGTGAATTTTTAGATGAATTTCGCTCACACGTTCTTCATTCGATCGTTAATACTTCTTGAGGTACCAACAACCGATTACAAGATGTGTTTGCACATTAAAGCGTAATTCCTAATCTTGTAACACCTAAGGCTTTAGCAGTGACTCCCAAATCAGTTGGTCTGAGTCACTAGGTGATGAAGCACCCTCGCTAAATATTTTTCTATTTTTGCAGTCTTAAGTAATCACAAAAACCAGTGTTCATTTTTTTTATCTCTTTATTCACACTTGAATTTTTATTTCATTTTCTTTGTACAAAGGACTTTAGACAAGAGCATTTCAAGGTCTCTCCTACTATTCCAAGTTTCAAGGTTCGTGTTTGTGCAATTTTGTAGGGTATATATTTTCAGAATTTAGACTTAAGCTTAAGAATTATTTTTCAAACTTATACTTTAATAAAAATATCAATACTCTTCCCTTGTTTTAACTTAGCCCAAGAAGTGAACTCAAAATTTACCTATTTCTAAATAAACTACAAAGGCATATACTTTCTACCGTTAAATTTTAAGAAAGGTTATTTTTAGGGTTTTTAATTTACCAAGTCTAGATCTAGTTGTTCCTAGCTAGTTAACCTTTTTGTCAAACTCAAGTCAATTATGGCCAAAATTGAATACTTTAATTTTTATAATTTTCAAAATTTCCAATTTTTATGGGTTTAAAAATAAGTATGCAAATGCAAAAATATACACATGAATGCGAAGGAAGAAGGCTTACCGAGCATACCCCTAAACTTAAACTTGACAGTGTTCTCACTGTCATGCTACACCAAGAGGGTCAAAATGTCGGCACTCCCCTGTTTATTTTTTTTTATTTTTTTTGAATTTTTTTATTGTTATTGTTAATAGAAAAAGAAAACAAAAAATATATATACATATATACAACAAGGTTCTCCCCAACCTAAACAAGGCCTTACACAGACCAAAGATTAACACCAACCATTCAAAAAATTTATCGTGATAATGGTAGGGTTGGTGGAAGAATGAAGTGTAGAGGAAAGAAATGAGAAGCACACAAGGCCGTGTGGAAAGAAAGGTAGAATATGGTCTCGGTGGAGGAGAAGAAGGGCGGAAAAGAGAAAGAAGTGTAGCACGTTCTTGAGGGTGTAAATCGAGTGAATAAATTAGCACAATTTATGATGACCGATGTGTTAAAAGCGATTGTGCTAATCTATCAACCCCTCGAGAAATGGAGTCAAATCCCTCAAGATTTGCCAGAAAACATGGGTACGTCGAACTTGGTAAACCCTCCATTGAAAATGGCAACGCGACGGAGTCTTGCGTGGTCGAAACGATAGGAAGGACGGAAGGGAGTGATTTAGGGATAGTCTTATTCTCACCTAAGTAATCTATCTTGAACTTGAAGGATTCCATCAATGGTTCGAAATAACTGTAAGCAACCGAGTCTGATGGTTCAACTAACTCATCTGAAAATTTAAAGGACTCAAACTCGGGAGGTGAGTTTCCAAAATCGTCCGAAAAAGTGAAACACTCGTAATCGTTATCGTCTGTGAGAACTGTGTTAGATTCAAAAAGGAACGCACTAGTGGCGTCAAAACCGTTGTGATCAAACAGAAATTTTTCAAGCTCACAGTCCTCAAGCGTGATCTTTTGCGTGGTCGGAACGATGGAAAGGAGGGATGATTTAGGAAGTATAACAGTTAAAGGGATTGGAGGATGAATAGGAAAATCCGACACATCAAGCAAAAATGGTTCATCCTCAATATTATCCTCAATACTCTCCTCAATACTATCCTCATAATTCTCCTCAATATTTAGCTTATCCATGCCATTATCATCAAAATCAAGACGCACATGAAGTTCGGGAGAAACATTTAATGACTCGGGATGATGAATTGGGGATAAAATTTCAATCAAATCTACGGGTCCATCATCCAAAATTTTCCCGGCGTCAATATCTTCAATCAAGTGAAAATCAATTATTTCAGACACCTCATCAAAAGCATGGATATCTATCAATTCAGGTTCTAGATTGGAGGTGTAGAGATCAAAGGGATTGGTGATGGTTTCACTCGAAGGGGACCCTTCACAATCTGGTAGATCAAGCACTACAAAGTCACACAACTCATTAGACGTTCTATCTTCAACTGGTGAATCATTTGGGACACTTGATAGCCATTCAAAAACGGAGTTGTGGGATTCAATTGGTGATGGGTAGGTTTGATTTGGAAGGGTGTTTAGCTCACTTTCTACGCTCAACTTCTCACTCTGTCCAACCGCCGCATCATACATTAGAATTTTTGGAGCTAGTTGGAGACTAGCTACCGGGTCACTAGGTTGTATAAGAGCGGCTATGGACGCATCCACATTCCTTAGCATTTGGTTTGTCGCTACCATATAAGCTTCTAACGACTGTTCCAGACTAGACATAGGTTGTGAAGGGGTTTCAGTAAAAGATTCAAAATTGTTTGGATACATGAAACTCCCAAATGGCTGTGTAGAAGCAATGTCTAGGGAAGGTGTGAAAGTTGGGTAGGACTGGTAGGAATTAAATGGTTGGACAGGAATAGGATCAACATTTGGATAAAAAGGTGAATGGACTTGTTGATCCCAAGAACTGGAAGTGTTGAAAGGAGTGCAAGATCGGTTACGAGATTGTTCAATGTGTTCAGCAATAGACAAGGGTTTCGGAGTTACAATAGGACTCGAAAAGGTAGTATCAAAGTAAGAATGTGGTGAAGGTTGAAATAGTTGAGACAAGGTGGATTGCGGAGTCGAACTGTTTCTCCTAGACGCTTCTATTCGATCTTTCAAAGAAATTTTGGGCATGGAGGGGTCGTCCTTAAATCGACCAAAACAATTCGCGTAAGAGGCAAAGTTTGGTTCAGGGTACCAAAGTTTGGCAAGAGATTTGTGAGTTGGGGTACCCATGATGTAAGAAGGAGAAGAAAAAGAAGGTGGGTGTAAGTGGGGTGCAAGGATTTCTTAGCGACAAAATTTTGCAAGTTTTTATAAAAAATTTCTTTTCTTTCTTTTATGTGGTGCTCTTTGCAAAAATTTTCGATAAAGAGCTTAGACACACTTTCAATCAACCACAAATGCACAATCAGGCCTAGATCTAGGATCACCTAGGTCAGCTAGACAGCTCCTAACTGTTCCAAAGGGCAAGAAGTAGGACCTCAAACCGCCTCTTCACCGCCAATTGTGGCCAGGTGAGTGCCAGGTGAGTGGGAGGCTCTCCACTACAAGTAGTGGCCCTAATTAAGTAACCACTCACCTTAGACACACTTGCCTAGACACCACAAAGTCAGGTTAAGATCAACGGCCGATGCCTACAACTAGTCCTCTGTCCTATTGAGCGCGATGTCCTTAGGGCTGAGTTTAGTATTTTTTAATTAAATAATGGTTAATGCAATATGCCTTATGTGATTTCTGGGGTCCTGGGAAGGGTGATGAAATCCCCACCCAATCTGGATTGGTTTCAAGCCCCTTAAAGTCCGATTAAAAATATGCAAAGCAGTAACAATCACTTGCAATAAAAAATTTTATTTTTTAAGCGCGGCGCAAAGAATCCTGCACAAGATCAATTATTGGAAGGGGGAGAGATTTTTTTAAGCGCAAAGAATCCTGCAGGAGATTTTTCAGTAGAGATATTGGGGGGATTCAGAGGAGGAACAAAGGAGACATACAGTGAATTTTGCGTGCTGACGTCACCAGACCCGCGGCGGAAGCGCGGCCAGAAGGGGCTTATGGCGGCGGAAGCGCGGCGGTGGCGGCGGCGCAGTTCCCGATACTTCTGCAGTTCCTCTGTTATGAGTATCCTCTGTTGTTCGGATATGCAGTTTTCTGTTTTGATCTCTGGAATTTTCCAGATCCGAACTCGATTGTAGATCCTGCAAAATTCAAACAAAAATACCCTTCACAAAATAAAAAGATGATAAATTTTTTTTTTTTATTTTTTTTTTTTTCGGCTTTTATAATTTTTCAATTTTTATTAACCCGAAATTGCAAAAAGAAAATAGCACGCCATCCCCGGCAATGGCGCCATTTGATTGAAAGATTTTAATTAGCTTATGCGCTTTTAAAAGATGAATTAAAAATATTTGTTAACCGCAATCAAGAACGGCGTCGCTTGGTAGCTAGCCGGTGAGTATGGGTCGGTCCACTGGGATTTTGTGAGTTTCCTAATTGGTCTAACGAGTTAATTCCGATGGGTGTCGGATTGATTAAATCTAAAAACTAAATTTATCTAGATCTAAATCTTGCTAGGGTTAGGTTTAGGGTAAGTTTGGAAATGTAAATAAATCTCACCGCTTTCTATATCCAAATTAAGATCTATGAGGTGTTATGGTAATTATCAATAAAGGGGATTAGTACCATCGGGAAGAAACGGTGTTTCTTCCTCTAAGTTCTTGTCCTTCCTTTATCGATCCTTACCCTAACCTCCATGGAAAACACACTTAACCGGGCCTTTATACTGCGGTATCACCGCTACCTCGTAGGATAGGGTGCCGTAGGGAGCGGTGTGTGCATGTTTTGCATGGAGTCCTATAAAAACGTGTGATGGGCAAGAAAGGGGTGAGAGATCTTCATCTCTCAAGCCTTCCCCAAAGCTAACCCTAACAAGCGAGGAGACTACTCGCTCATTAGGGAATTGAATAACATATCTAACTATCTAACTAGGGCAAGGAATTAAAGATCTATACTAAGGCAATTAAATAAAACTACTTACTTTATTGATGGCTCTCTCCAAACATTTACACAGGACTTTTCAGATCTGAATAGATGAAATGAAAAGAGGCATACCTCAAAAGAGGTATTAGGGCTTCTATTTATAGATTCATAGAAAACCATAGGGTTACAATCGGCGCACATCTGCTATTACAAAAATACCCCCTAAGAAAAAGACCTAGTCAACGCTCGTAGCCGCCTCTGGAATTTCGCACTGAACTTGGGCCACGTGGCCGCGGATCCGCGGCCAAAGCCCACTTTTGGCTGCGGTTCCGCGGCCGTAGTTGGGCTTTGTTAGCTCATTTTCTTTGGGCTTGTTCTGTTGTTTATTTACTTCTATTTTCTTCAGTTTGTTTTTCTGAGTGTCTTTTGGTTCTCTTCCAGTTCTCCACAGTGAATAATTGTAGTGGACTTTTACCGTTGCTTCATGACGAAGTCTTGAACCTTGTGTTGCCTTGTGCTTTGTGAACTAATCTTCGTGTAGGCTTGATCAAGATTCCACCATTTATTGGTCGTAGTCTTACTTTGTGTCATCTTTTTCATCAATTTCACTGTTTTTGCTCCGAGAACCTGTAACCTGCAACTATGTAGCAGACATGGGTCAAAAGTACCTGTTTATTTATAAACTGAAAGAATGGGGAATAAAATAATGCAAAATTATGGAATGAACAGCCCTCGATGAAACTCGTCTCATGGCGCAGCAAAACCTAGAAGCTTACAAGCAAGGATGACGCGCTTGTTCTCCGCTGAAAGACGCGACCGGGACGTTGGGACGTCCGGCCTGAATTTCGAGGGCAGATGCTATTTCATTTTATCCGTCCACCTCTCCGAAGATGCCAAGTTGATTTATGGCACCATGTATCGAAGGTTTAGACGGATGCGGCCGTTGTAGCAGACTTCATCAGATTCCCCCTCGTTGAGGGGTTTTTGATTGTGGGGACGCTCTTCCCTGCAGGCGTAAGCCCCTGCAGTTAATTACGCTACCGCATCGCGGTAACCACTTTCTCCTTCTCCAGATGATCACTTCGTGTCGTGTATGTTTGTTTTGTTTTTGGTTGCCCGTGGATTGTATACGGAGACTAATTTATGTTGTCGCCCGTATGGCGTGGATTAGTCCAAATCCGTATTTTCTTAGATTTGGGTTCGGATTGGGTTTAAGGATGTGTTAGTCTCATTTGAGACTAAGATCAACTTAAATGTTTGTTAAGGATACGTTAGTCTAATTTTAGACTAAGATCTACTTAACAAGATCATTTAGATTCAACAAAAGAGCATTTGGGCTCTATTGTTTAGTTTAGGGACATTGCGGTCCACTAGTTTAAGGACATTACGGTCCAAGGTTAAAGACATCACAGTCCATGGGCGTAAAGACCCCACAGTCCAAGGTTAAGGACATCATAGTCCATGGGTTGAAGGACCCCGCAATCCGAGATTAAGGACATCATAGTCCATGGGTTTAAGGACCCCACAGTCCGAGGTTAAGGACATCATAGTCCATGGGTTTAAGGACCCCACAGTCCAAGGTTAAGGACATCATAGTCCATGAGTTTAAGGACCCAGTCCATGAGTTTAAGGACCCCACAGTTCAAGGTTAAGGACATCATAGTCCATGAGTTTAAGGACCCTACAGTCCGTGGAATATCTGGTTGTCGGGACCCGTCACCTTTCTGACGACGTTGAAGGATTACAACGAAAAATTTCATAGGAGTGAAGATATGTACCCTTGAACCAATATTGGTTGAGAGATCTGTGGTCCAATTTGGGACTAAGATCAAAGATTTATGAGCACATGGGATCAATTAATCTGAGTTAAGGTTCTGTGACCATTCTGGGCTCGGCCCATTTAATTAAAATGTTAAACATTTAATAATACTGAGCATTGATTTGAGTTCTGACAATCTTTTTGTCTTTTATTGAATGTTGAGCATTCATCATAGCTCTGGGCTTTATTTATAGAACAATTTATGTTCTTTTATCGCACACGTGAGGAGCACATGGCGCGCTTGGCGCTTTGCACCAGTCAAAGAGCGCAGAGCGCTTCTGCTGGGTAGCGCACACGTGAGGAGCACGTGGCACGCTTGGCGCTGAGCGCCAGTCAATGAGCGCAAAGCGCTTCTTGTGATGTAGCGCACACGTGGGGAACACGTGGCGCGCTTGGAGCTGAGCGCCAGTCCAAAGAGCGCAAAGTGTTTCTGTTCAAGTAGCGCACACGTGGGAAGCACACGGCGCGCTTGGCGTTGAGCGCCAGTTCAAAGAGCGCAGTAGCGCACACGTGAGGAGCACGTGGCCCGCTTGGCGTTGAGCGCCAGTTCAAAAAGTGCAATGCTCTTCTGTCCAAGTTTAGAGCGCTAAGACTCTACAGCGCTGTTCACTAGATTTGGAACGCTAAGGCGCTCTTCTTTAATTGGAGCGCTAAGGCTCTTTTTGGGCAGTTTTGCGCCCTGAGAATTAAATTCTCTCTATAAGAGATTTTGTCTCATGGATTTAAGAACGAAGTTCTTATTTTTATAGGAGATGTTTCAATCTCTTATGTTTTTGATGAAAGGCTCTGCCTTTATGGATCTATGATCCTAAGATAATTGAATTATTCTTCCCCCTTTTATAATGAGATATTATAATCTCTTTTGTGAAAGACAATTTGTCTTATAGATCTATGATCTGAAGAAGATTAAGTTCTTCCCTTTATTTTTTTGACGAGATACTTTGAACTCTTTGTGAAAGACCTTGGTCTTATAGATCTATGATCTTAGGAAAAGAAGTAAATTCTTCTTTTTATATGAGACGATTTCGTCTTTATGTTCTTTTTACCTTGAAGAAAATTTTCTTCTTCTGAGAGCTTGCTCTTTGTCTTTGAAATTTTCTCAAAATTTATAGGGGGAGGGGTTCCTCTATATGTCTCTGTATCTCCGTGACTTGAAGTCTTGGGGCCTTTATATAGTGAAGGTTGATTTATTTAATCGGTTAAGGAGATCTTTTCTCCAATTGATTTGGGGATTTCCCCACCGTTAGATTTTTGATCCAAGGACTTCTGATTTACAGAAGGCAATTTTCTTGTTTTTAACAAAATTGGGAAATCTTTTCCCACACAGAATTTATTCTGTATTCTGGTGATTTTTAATCACCTATAGATCATTGATCCAACGGTGCTCTGATTTACAGAGCACAATCTTCTTATTTGGAAAGGTTTTGAGGAATCTTTCCTTAACAGAATTTTATTCTGGTCAATTGATGATTTATCATCTTTATTGGATTTTTGATCTGACGGTGGGGAACATTTAGTTCCAGCACTAGCGCACTCGTGTTTTGCACGCGAGCGCTACTTCAGAGCGCTGGCGCTCTTTACGCTAGCGCACTCATGCATTGCCCGTGAGCGCTGCCTCAGAGCGCTGGCGCTCTTTGCGCAAGCGCACTTGTGCTTTGCACGTGAGCGCTGGCGCTCTTATGAACCGCTGCTCATTTCAAATTTTGAAAATTTGAATATAGTTTTGCTCTGATTGGGGGAAACAAATGCCCCCTCCATCGTTGCGCTCACGTACACGTGAGTGCAGTGGTGGCAGTATCTGTGCCCTTAAATCAACTTAGAAGTTGAAACGGCTCTCAGTGCCTATAAATAGGGCCTTTGGCCCTTGAGATGACTTCTGTTTATCTTCTTTCTTGTTTTCTGAGAATCAATTTCTCCTTTAGAGCATAGATCTCTGTTTTAACAACTCTCTTAGAGACAAAACTCTGTCAGATTTTTAGGTAAACATTAATCTTTGAAGGGATTAGTTAATAATCTAGGGTTTCACCCATTAACAGAGCTTTTGCTCTACTTAGATTATAGATCTTCAAGAAAACCCTTTTAGGGTTTCTCAACAGAGCTTTGCTCTTCTAAATCATATAGATTTGTTAATCTTTCATAAAGAACTCTTAAGAGTTTGTTCATGGATCTTGAAGATCATGGAATTTTAATTTATTAAAAACTTTACTTTAAGTTTTCTGATGGGTTATTTCATCATTCTTACAGAGCATGGCTCTTAGAATTCTCGGGGAATTTTTAATTCCCCTTATAATTGACTTTGACAGATGTCATTCCTGTCTGCAGAGCATTGCTCTCGAGGAGTTTAACTCCTTGGCCCGAGGAACTTTTCCATTAAATGCGAAATCCTTTTTAGGATTCCATTCTTAATTGCACAAAATTAAATTCATTAGGTGATTGAATTAGTATTTATTTAAATCCCCTTGTTTGTTTTGATAAGCTTTTTCTTAATCAGCCTGTCCACCAACTCTCATTGATCTTCTTCTTAGACGTTATGGCCACTCATTTGTATGAACTCGATGTTAGTTATATGTATGCCCTAGAGGCCATTACTGTACATAGGATGTATATTGTAGTGGATGCTGGGGCATATATAGGGAGGACTTTCTTGCTCGACATGATAGTATGCTATCTGGTTGCTCTTTACCTTAACGTGTATACTGATTATCTCTCTGTTACATGTTGGTAAAGCCCTTAGGATGTGTACTTAACTACCTGGACTATGATGCAGATCATACTAGTGGGGACAGATAGTCTATAAGTACATCCTTCAAAGTCCCTAGTCGTGGGTGTATCGAGACGGGGCATCGATATACCAGAGTAGACTACCGTATACCTTCTCGACCCATACAGATGGGCGATGGATGATCCCATATCCATTGGTGTTTGACATCAGAGATGATATACGGGTGCTCAGTGGAGACTGGGTACACTGGACGGACTCGCCGAGAACTCCCAGATGGTATTATACCTTACGTCAGATGGCAGTTCTCTGGTGACACTGGTACAGAGTAGTCTGTTGACCCGAGATCGTCATAGAGTCTTGTGTGGTTCCCACTGTGCTTTGATTTCCATCTTACCACGTCCAAGAGGGCGTGCAAAACGGTGGTTTTTGGGTACAGTCCCGAGTCACATGGAGGCAATGAGCGATAGGAGGGGATTCGTCTCTCCCGGTATAGGGAGTTGATGTTGCGCTGTGTTCGATTGGCTATAACCGGAAATCCCTGGCCAGGGTTGCTGAGATTTACTGGTAAGTGTTACCAGTAGTATCTCGAATTGTTATAGACCTCATATCGACACGACTTATCGAGCTATTGGGGTCTGACGTTTACCACCCCTAGGCGAGATATGCGACATATCAGACCACGAGACCGGACTGTACGGTAAGTGTTACTGGTTGGATTCACAGGAGTATGAGCGGGCTTGCTCGTCGATCTTCTGATCGCTCAATACCCGGGTGGCCGTTACGTTTAGCAGACCGCTTGCGGCTTGTGGGTGTTTGATATGATCATCACCTGCTGCCGGCGTATTGACGAGTCTTTAGAGTCCTACACAGAGGTTTCCTGGTTCAAGCGAAACGAAATAGGAGCACATATGAGATATGTGCGGGACCGAGAATAATGCGTGTATGTGATACCGTATTCCATTCTCGCGATGAATGTATCGAATGGTTGTATGCGATATAACCTAGTTATCGAATCGAGGATTGATTCGATAAAACGATACATTGGATATTAGTAGGTCATATGCGATATGACCGGATCGTTAAATCAAATGTTGATTTGATGATTTAATGCATAATTATATATTTGATATATTACTTTGTATTAACTAGTATTGGTTCACTTTTAAATGGATTTTCTCACTTGGATTGTGCACATTGTATATGTGATATACTTTTGTACACAAGTTTGTATCATGTTTGATGATACTTGCTCACTTGAGTTAGTGTAAAGATTAAACCATGGTTATATGAATGGTTAGGGTTTTGTTTTCTTTTTCATTTATCTTATTTAGTTATTCATTTGGAAAATGATAAGCATTAAGAGAAAATGGTGGCTAACTTTGTTTTCTAGTTGAAGCTTCATGAAGCTTTGACCTAAGTCACCATTTTGTCTCATGCTTAACCCTAACCATTCCCATTAACCATGATTGATTCTCTACACTTGACCATGGTTTGGTTATGATAAGTATTCTTTTAATTTTCTTTTTGGAATTAACTTATCATAACTTCTTCTTCTTCATCTTCAAGATGAAGAACATTGCTCCATCAATGGCAACTCTTGAAAATGAGTGAGAAATCCAATTCTAAAGTGAACCCACTTCCTATTTCTTCATCCTCTACCTCTTGCCAAGTAGTATAGGGTGTTTCCTTCACAAGTTATCATGGCTTGGTGAAGGTGGAGCTTGATCTAGTGATGCCTCGACGTAGATCATCTTCGGCACGAAGCCGACGACCTTGCCCGCCCATTTCTCCGATGAAGCCGACACTAGAGCCCGGGTTTCCATTTAGACAGCGAGGAGACTTCATTGCGGAGCTATGGAGGTGGAGGACCGGATCTACAAAGGTTGTATTTCCGTTCTCTTAGTAAAATAGTTTACTAGTTCTTGTTTCGCCTAGACATCTAGTTAACGATCCGTAGTCTAGGGTTTCTCGGCACCCCTAAAATTTGAAATTGGCATGGTTGATGCCTTGTGAGACCTCTTGAGAGTGCCTAGGAACCTTATACTCGATGAGATTATTTCTTATGGAGACATCCGTTCACTCGGCCGTTCCCAAAACCAAGAATTCATAAACGCCCAGTGCGCTGAAATTATGGGTCGCTTCGGTGCGTATAATGGTCGACTGCTTCCTCGTCGTTCCTCTCTCTTGAAGCTTATCGTGAGAGCGATCTGGGAAGCGCTCCCTTTATTCTATCAAAGCATGCCGCTCAAGGCATTGGATGATACCGAAGATAAGGTACACTCGGTGTATCTGATGGGCCTGATCTCAAAGAAAAGACGGGACAACCTTGTTGATATCCTGCATCAAGCTTTTCAACAGGCGGCGATACTCGCTGCTTATCAAAAGGCGGAGGACATCAGTGGAGATCCTGACGCTTGTGACCGTAAAAGGATGCACACGAAGATGGTTCGAGGGGCCCGAAAAATTTTGGATGGCCTTACTTTTGAATTTCTCAATCCATGTCCTGGATTTGATGTCTTGCCATTGTAATCGTTTTAATAATGTTTTTTTTACTGTTTTCATCGATTTAAGAGTTTTCTGAAGTATGAATGGCAAATTTTGCGTTTCCATTCTTTTATTTTCTGCGTTAAACATTTTTGTATATTCATGAATGGGCGCGCTCTGAATGCTTAACTGAATGCGAATCGAACGTTCTCTTTACGGTCTTGTATGGTATGTGGTTGATGCCTGTAGGTTATGCCTTTTGTTTTGACTTGGCGCGAAGCAGTTTACACGTTCTTGAGTGGCACCTTCACTTCTCTAGCATGTAACTTTGGTAAATGTGGTCTATAGATAGTAGGTAGCTGTCTATCTTGGATTCTTTGCACGGTAGCGATGGCTTAGGAGACAGGTTCAGATCTGCCGCCTAAGACTTTTCAATTTTATGAGCCATTAGGGTCTCATAAAGATTTTTCTCCCTACGAATCGAGAAGATCTCGTAGGTGTATTCTTTCCTTAGGAATCGTGAGGATTCCTAAGTGTGTTTTTCTCTTGAGAGTCGTAAGGATCTCACAAGAAAGTTTTCTCCCTCACAAGTCGAGAGGACTCATAAGTGATTGTTTCCCTCCTTATCGATATTCGACTTGGGAGAGTATGACCCGGGAATAGTCCATCTTGACCTCTTTGCAGGGCAGTGATGGCTTAGGAGACAGGGTTAGGATCTGCCACCTAAGACTTTTCAAATTTATGAGCCATGAGGGTCTCATAAGATTTTTCTCCCTACGAGTCGAGAGGATCTCGTAGGTGTATTTTCTCCTTAGGAATCGTGAGGATTCCTGAGTGTATTTTCTCTTGAGAGTCGTAAGGATCTCCCGAGAGAATTTTCTTCCTTACAAGTCGAGAGGGCTCGTAAGTGATTGATGAGTTGACCTACTCCCGAATTAAAGCGTTGCTTTGACGGGGAGGTCGAGGGTTGATTTTGGCTATATGGGGTCAGGATTGACTTTAGCCATACGGGGTCAGGGGTTGACTTTAGCCATACGGGGTCAGGGGTTGACTTTAGCCATATGGGGTCAGGATTGACTTTAGCCATACGAGGATCAGGGTTGACTTTAGCCATACGGGGTCAGGGGTTGACTTTAGCCATATGGGGTCAAGATTGACTTTAGCCGTACAGGGTCAGGGGTTGACTTTAGCCATAAGGGGTCAGGATTGACTTTCGCCATACGAGGTCAGGGGTTGACTTTAGCCATATGGGGTCAGGATTGACTTTAGCCATACGGGGTCAGGTTGACTTTAGCCATATGGGGTCAGGGTTGACTTTGGCCATACGGGGTCAAGGGTTGACTTTAGCCATATGGGGTCAGGATT
The DNA here is from genome assembly GCA_030015575.1 of Agapanthus africanus. NCBI lineage: Eukaryota > Viridiplantae > Streptophyta > Magnoliopsida > Asparagales > Amaryllidaceae > Agapanthus > Agapanthus africanus. The sequence goes on along the minus strand of CM057340.1, from coordinate 679,871,630 downwards.
GACTTTAGCCATATGGGGTCAAGGGTTGACTCTCGGTTGTCCGTGCACCGCCGAGTCATGGAACTGGGAACATTGCCGCGGCTCCGCTTTGGTGACGTTGCGTCGGCTGTAATGAGACGAATGTCGAGGTGGTCTCGAGGTTGTCTGTGAACCGTCGAGATTTGGAAATAGGGACTTTTCCATGGCTCCGAGGTTGATTGTCGCGTCTGAATCCTGCTGGAATGAGGAGGAACGTTGTTGTGGGTCTCCGGGCTGTAGATGTGGCCGTCGAGACTTAGAACTAGGGACTCTGCCGTGGCTCCGAGATTGATTGTCGCGTCCGAATCCTGCTGGAATGAGGAGGAACGCTGTTGTGGGTCTCCAGGCTGTAGATATGGCTATCGAGACTTGGAACTAGGGACTCTGTCGTGGCTCCGAGATTGATTGTCGCGTCCGAATCCTGCTGGAATGAGGAGAAACGCTGTCGTGGATCTCCAGGCTATAGATGTGGCCGTTGAGACTTGGAACTAGGGACTCTACCGTGGCTCCGAGATTGATTGTCGCGTCCGAATCCTACTGGAATGAGGAGGAACACTGTTGTCGGTCTCCAGGTTGTAAATGTGGCCATCGAGACTTGGCTCTCTTTCTGATGGAGCCTGGTGGGATGATATGGTTCTCTCTTTGTTTGCGTCCCTGGATTGTATACAGGGATCGATGTGATCTCACCTGTAGGGTAAAAATTTCATTTTATATATTTTGAGTTTTCTCTCCGCGATGCTCTATCATTTCAGCTTTTTATATCGCGAAAGTATCGATTGCCCAATCATTTCGGCTATTTTCTTTTTACTCGCTGCTTTTTATTGCGAGTTGCCTAATCATTTCGGCTGTTTTTGTATGCATACATTTTTACTTGCTGATTTTGTTGCAAGTTGCCCCATCATTTCGGCTATTTCATATGCATTTGTGGCTCGCTGACTTTTCGTTGCGAGTTTGGGATTTGATACCGATTTAGGCATCAATATCGCTAAAACTGGGATATTACCAGGAGCGAATCATCAGTTGCCTCTGTCAATGTCGAACAAAGGTGGCTTAGCAAACAGGGTTAGGATCCTGTTAACTAAGGCTTTTAGACTTTACGAGCCGTAAGGGTCTCATAAAGGTATTTCTCCCTACGAGTCGTGAGGATCTCGTAGGTGCGTTTTCTCCTTAAGAATCGTGAGGAGTCTTAAGTGTATGGTCTCTTATAAGTCGTAAGGATCTTACAAGAGTGTTTTCTTCTTATAAGTCGAGAGGACTTACAAGTGTCGCTCGCCATATGAGCATATCCCCAGTCACTAGTGGGACTTTGTTAGGGAAATGTTTATTCATGCCCGTGGATTGTATACAAGGGTCAATATTGAACCGCTTGTAGGGCAATCTGGGGATTGTGATGGCTTAAGAACAGGTTCAGATCCCTGTAGCTTAAGGTTTTTGAATCTTATGAGCCGTGGGGGTCTCATAGGAGGGTTCTCCTTACGAGTCGTGAGGATCTCGTAAGTGTAATTTCTCCTTACGAATCGTGGGGATCCCTAAGTGTGTCGCTCCTTTGTGAGTCGTAAAGATCTCACGCAGGTATTTTCTCCTTACAAGGTCGAGAGGACCTTGCAAGTTTCTTTTAACAAGATTGCGCCCTTTCGGATTTTCACAAACACGCCGGTAGCCCTGCTGTTTTTACTCACGGAGTCCTTTCGGGTTTTCATCCGTGCCTATTTCGCTTATAGACGTACCGTTTTTTTTTATGTCAGCCTTGGGATGCTGCGGTTTATAGTAGTTTATAGACGTCTCGGTCAGGCGTTAGTTTAGGGACGTTTCAGTCCATTGTTAGTTTTAGGACATTTCGGTCCGTTGTTAGTTTTAGGACATTTCGGTCCGTTGTTGCAACGGTTTCGTTGGCTACCACTTCTGGAGTTTGGGCCTGGGAAGATAGCGAGCGGACATAGGCGTCGCCATCTATCATTACCCTGGGCCGTAACTCGTCAGGCGTAGTATTTCTTTAGGAACCGACCGTTTATCGGCCTGAAGGGCCTTTCGCCATGCATATCCATGAGCAAGTAAACCCCACCCCGGTAGACTTTATCTATGATGTACGGGCCTTCATAATTCAGCTCGAATTTCCCCCGTTTAGCACGATTGGGGATCATAGGTCTTTTGACCACTAGAACGAGTTCGCCTTGGCGGAATGTTCTCGGCCTAGTCAATCTCTCGTATGAGTGCGTCATCTTTGCTTTGTAAGCCTCCAAGTTTTGTTGCGCCATAAGACGAGTTTCGTCAAGGGCGTCGAGCTCCTCAAGCCGAAGATGAGCATTGTCTTTGTCCGTTAGTTCGTAATGAACCGCCACTCGTAAAGAGGGTAGCTCTATCTCGAAGGGGAGTACTGCTTCTGTGCCGAACACTAATGCATACGGCATTGTGTTTGTGGTCGTTTTGAACGTAGTTCGATACGCCCAGAGAGCTTCATGCAGTCTCTCGTGCCGGTCCTTCTTATTTTTGGACACCGTCTTTTTCACGATCTTCGTCAAGGTCTTGTTGAAAGCCTCAGCCAGACCGTTAGCTCGGGGATTATAAACCGAAGAGTATCTACAGTCTATATTATGCTGTTGCGCGAAGCGGCTGATTTTGTGACTTCTGTAGGCCGGTCCGTTATCGGAGATAATCCGTCGCGGAGTGCCGAATCAATAGATGACGTGTGTCTTGATGAAATGGAGGATATTCTCCGTCTTCACTTCTCTTAGCGGTACTGCTTCTGCCCACTTGGAGAAGTAATCGGTTGTTGCCAGTATGAGCCGATGTCCTCTGGACGATGCTGGTTCAATAGGCCCTATTATGTCAGTTCCCCACATTTCAAACGGACAGCTAGCCACCGTTAGATGTAGCGGATTTGGATGCTGGTGGATAAAGTCCCCGCGAATCTAGCACGAGGCAGTTCTATCTGGTAATTACCGCTTTCTGGCACTGCTTCGCGTATTCGAGACAGTCTTAGATCATTGTGGGCCAATAGTAGCCCATTCTTTTGATCTTTAGCTTCATCTTCGGCCCGGCTTGGTGGGAACCGCAAAGTCCGTCGTGAGTTTCTTGGACGACTCTCCTTGCATCTTCAGGTCCCAGGCATCTTAGCCATAGGGAGTCAAACGATCTCTTATACAGAGTATCATTGATGAAGGCGAAGGATAGAGCTCGTTTCATGAGCTGATGTCTTGACGACGCATCTTCAGGTGTTCGACGGGATTTAAAGTTGTCTATAAAGAATTCTCTCCAATCCATAGCCTTTTCCTGGTCTTTTATTTGTAGGGCCGCTTGCTCGGTCGCTCCCTTTTCTTCGGACGACTCTGGAGATATTTCTGCCGGTGTAAGAACCCGACGGCTTTGCACGACGATCCTCACGTCATCGAGGTTTTCATCAGCCATCTCTTTAGCGAGTTTGGCTAATGCATCAGCCTTGCTATTTTCTGCACGTGGTATGCTTTCCAGGATGTAGGAGGGAACTTGAGTTAGCAACTGTTGCACTCTCTCGCCATACTTTACCAACTCCGGTTTGCACGTCTGATAATCGCCGTTTACTTAGCTAACGACCAGTTGGGAGTCTCCGTATATGAGGAGGTTTTTGATTCCCATGTTGACAGCGATCTCAAGATCCGCTATCAAAGCTTCATATTCGGCTTCACTGTTTGTCCTCAGCTCTGTTAAGGAAAAGGCAAAGCGCATTATTCCTCCTCGTGGAGTCACGAAGATGAGGCCCACCCCAGATTTGATTATGGGGGAGTTGTGCTTTCGCTTCTTCATAGAAGATGCTCCGTCGAAGTAGAGTTCTCATCGGGTATCATTCCCTCCTTTCTCCCGGTCGATCGTGGCAAACGCATGCTCGTCTGGCAATTCGCAGTTTAAGGGAGAGTCGGCAGGTATCAGATGCTCAGCGAGGAAGTCGGCGATGGCCTGGCCTTTCACTGCCTTGAGAGGTCGGTATGTCACCGAGAATTTCATTAAGAGGAGGGCCCATTTAGCGAGTCGTCCTGTTAGTATGGCTCTTGACATCAAATATTTAAGAGGGTCCACCTTTGATATGAGATGGACCTCATGCGCCAAAGCATAATGCCGAAGCTTCGTTATTGCGAAAATTAGCGCCAGGCAGTGTTTTTCGATAGGGGAGTAATTGTTTTCTGCCCCTAGGAGAGTTCGACTCAAATAGTAGAGGGCTCTCTCTTTCCCTTGATTGTTTTTCTGTGCCCATAGCGCGCCTAACGAACCTTCAAGGGCGGTTTTGTACAGGATGAAGGCTTTCCCTTGACTGGAGTGGTCAATACCAGCGGATTCTGCAGATATTGCTTGATTTTGTCCCGTACACTTTGGCATTTCTGATCCCAGCCGAACGGGGTCCCTTTCTTCATTAGATGGTTATAAGGACGGCATTTGCCGGAGAGGTTGACTTAGAGTTTGACACTTGTTTAGGCATCTGCATTGCTGCAACTGGGATATCGCCAGGAGCTACTCATCATTTGCCCCTGGCAACTTGGACAAAGGTGGCTTAGTAGACAGTGTTAGGGCTCTGTCGACTGAGACTTTTGACTTTATGAGCCGTAAGGGTCTCATAAAGGATTTTCTCCCTACGAGTCGTGATGATCTCGTAGGCATATTTTCTCTTTAAGAATCATGGGGATTTTTAAGTGATTTCATCTCTTGTAAGTTGTAAGGATCTTACAAGAGTGTTTTCTCCTTATAAGTCGAGAGGACTTACAAGTGTTGTTCACCAACCGGGGAAATTTGTAAGTCGATGTCACGCACCCCATGTGTCCGCGGGGAGGCGGAATTGGCAAAAAATAATTTTTACGAGCTTCGCAACATCGAATCAAACCAAGGATCCTTGAGGTTTAATTACTCGGTCTCGAAGTTATACCTCATGTTACAAGTCCTTCGGGTTATCATCGCTGTCCTCCACACCCCGTCGGCTCTATGCATCATGGGGACCTCAACGGCCTCCTCGAGTCAAAGACGATCCACCCGAGAGTCTATAGTCCGAGCTCCTATCTTGAATCTGAGATAACTACGGCTTCTAGTTTGCTAATCTAGAAGTCCTAGAGGGTGTAGAGTATTTAGATGGATTACATAGTCACTTAAACCCTACGATTCTCAACTCATGAGAGCTTTTAGGATTTGAGGAAGAAGATGAAGACTTGAGGAGAGAGAAGTGTTTTGTGATAATGAATCAACCATTCTCATTTATGAATATCATGAAGCATAATAATATCATCAAAATAAATATCTATCTAATATTCATCATGCTTCATTTAATTCACTAGATGAATCATCTAATGAGTCACCTAATGAGTCATGGATCATTTAATAAAACATACACCTCATCCTCCACCTTATTTAGTTAAATCACAAAAGAAATAAACACAAATGAGTCACCTCCTTCTAAAAGCTTCCCGAAAAATTACGATACTGCCCCTCCCATCCGTATTTCCGAAAAACACGGATAATCTTTGACTGAATAAATCCATCTGTATAATACTAGAATCTGGCTTAAACCAAAGCCCGTTAGTATTATCTGCCCGATCATAGTACGTGCACAAGTGTACGTAAGTGATCGCGGCCCTGCCGTAAAACCACACGGCCTCTACACCTTTTGCCCGTTGCAGGGAAACTCTCTGTGTCGGACTCTAAAGACTCGACACTACGCTGGCAGTGGGTTTAACCACAGGCCATAAGCGGTACTAGCTGTACGTAACGGTCCCTAGGTAGATGTCGATAAGAAGGACGATGAGGAAACCCATCCGAACTCCAACTGAGCCTGATGTGACAATCTCCGTACAGTGTGGTCTGTTCGTCTAGGACTATCGCCCCGGTAAACGTCAGACCCTTAATAGCGGTATAAGTTGTGTCGGAGTGAAACCCATTACACCTTGAAAAACTACTGGAACCTACCAGTAAATCTCGCTTGCCCTGGCCAGGGACTTTGCGTAATGGCTCTCCATACACAGCGCGATATCAACCCCCAATACCGGGAGAGACGAATCCTGTCTAACCGCCACTGCCTCCAAGTGCTTCGGGACTGTACCCAACTACTACCTGTTTACACGACTCCTTTGAGCCGTGGTAGGATAGTAATCTAAGTATAGTGGGAACACACCCGAGACGAAGTAGCAGTGTCAAGTCGGTGGACTAAGCTGTACTCATGTCACCTGGGAACTGCTATCTGACGATGGGTATAGTACCAACCTGCAGTTCCCGGCGAGTCCTATCCGGTGTACCCGTAACCTAACGAGCACCTGCATACTATCTCCAGTACGACGTACTGATGGCTGTGGGACAGACCATCTCCCCATGCTGGGATGAGAAGCGTATACACCAGTCTACTCCGGAGTATCGATGCCCCGTCTCGATAATTCTGCGACCAGGGACCTGTATAGGATGTGCTTATAGACTACCCAGGCCCCACTAGTGGGACTGCCATCACAACGCTGGTAATCAAGCAAAACTCCTAAGGGCTCTACTAATATGTATAAGCGATATGTTAAATAAAACACATGCACATATTAAAGTAGAAACAAACCAAGTAGCATACTACCATTTTTAGCAAAACTGTTAATACAACTGTGAATATCCCAAACTTCCATTAAGTAATATACAAACTAGTATGATACAGTAATGGCCTCTAGGGCATAAACACTAACAATCTCCCACTTGCACTAGGGCCATGTACTGGCATATCGTGGACCTATCATCTCGAATAGCCTCTTGAACTGCGTCTGAGGAATGGCCTTAGTGAATGGATCAGCGGTCTTATTCTCCGTATCTACTCTCTTCACCTCGATCTCCCGGCGATCTACGATCTCCCTGATCAGGTGATACCGCCTTAAGATGTGTCTAGACTTCTAATGGGACCTGGGTTCCTTCGCTAAAGCTATAGCGCCATTGTTGTCGCAATACAAAGGTATTGGATCAACACTGGTAGGAACCACCTGAAGTTCTGTGAGGAACTTCTTCATCCAGACAGCTTCTTTTGCGGCATCGCAAGCAGCTATGTACTCCGCTTCTATCCTCGAGTCAGCAACGGTGTCCTGCTTGGAACTCTTCCAACAGACCGCCCCTCCATTGAGGGTAAAGACATAACCCGACATGGACTTGGAGTCATCCTTGTCACTCTGGAAGCTGGAGTCAGTAAAGGCCTCGATCTGGAGGTCTTTTCCGCCATACACCAAGAACATCTCCTTAGTCCTCCTCAGGTACTTAAGAATGTTCTTTATTGCTATCCAGTGCTTCTCCCCTGGGTTTGCCTGATACCGGCTTACAAAGCTCAATGCGTATGCAACATCTGGTCTGGTACATAACATCGCATACATTATAGAGCCTACCGCAGAAGCGTAGGGTATAATCGACATGCGAGCCCTTTCCAAATCAGTCTTGGGAGACATCTCTTTGGAGAGGGTGATTCCGTGACAAGCCGGTAGGTTACCGCGCTTAGAATCTTTCATACTGAATCTTTTCAATATGGTGTCTATGTACCTGGACTGCGAAAGTCTCAACATCCTCTTTGATCTATCACGATAGATCTGGATCCCCAGAATGTAGGTAGCATCACCCAGGTCCTTCATGGAGAACTTCTGTGACAAGAATCCTTTGACTGACTGTAGCATAGGAATATCATTTCCTATTAGGAGAATGCCATCCACGTACAAGACGAGGAATACTACAGCTCACCCTACAATCTTACTGTATATGCATGGTTCATCTGGATTCTTGATAAAGTCAAATTCTTTGACAGTGTCATCAAAACAGATGTTCCAACTCCGCGATGCCTACTTTAGTCCATAAATGGACTTAGGCAACTTGCACACTTTACCGCTGCTCCCACTCTGAATGAATCCCTCTGGCTGATCCATATAGACGCATTCTTCCAAATTACCATTTAGAAAAGCCGTCTTTACGTCCATCTGCCAGATCTCATAATCGTGGAAGGCAGCAATGGCAAAAAGGACCCGAATGGATTTGAACATAGCCACTGGAGAAAAGGTTTCTTCATAGTCCAAACCAGGGCTTTGACGAAAACCCTTTGCAACAAGTCTAGCCTTATAGGTTTCAACCCGTCCATCTACACCAATCTTCTTTCTGAAGATCCATTTGCATCCTACGGGTTTTACCCCATCTGGAGCAATGTCCAAAGTCCATACTTTGTTGGTGTACATGGACTCCATTTCGGTCCGCATTGCATCCAGCCATTTTACTGAGTCGCCGCTCTGAATGGCTTGCTGGAAGCCAGTAGGGTCATCATTGTCAATGATGCAATCTTCTCTATCCCCGTCTATGAGAAAACCGTAGTATCTTTCGGGCGGATGAGACTGCCTACTACTTCTGCGGATAGGCGCCGGGATGTCTCTTTCTTCTGAAACTTCTGGTTCTACCATACTTTCAGTAACAGCCTGTGGTTCTGGAATTTCTTCCAGTTCTATTGCGCTCCCACTCTTCTGATTTTCTAAAAATTCAGCTTCCAAGAAGTGGGCATGACGAGAAACAAAAACCTTTTGTTCCTCTGCGTAATAGAAACAATACCTCTTGGAGTTCTTTGGATATCCCACAAACTTACACTGTACTGAGCGTGCCTCGAGCTTATCCGCATGGTGCTTTTTAACAAAAGCTGGACATCCCCATGTCATCAGGTACTGAAGATAGGGTTTCTTCCCACTCCACATCTGATATGATGTGGTAGACACAGTCTTGGTTGGAACCTTGTTCAAAAGATATGCAGCTGATTCTAGTGCATAACCCCAGAAAGATCGCGGTAACTCAGCCTTACTCATCATGGAACGAACCATATCCAATAGGGTTCGATTCTGCCTTTCCGATACACCGTTGTGTTGTGGTGTGTATGGAGGAGTAAGCTGGGAGAGAATTCCATTCTCTTTTAAGTAACCCAGGAACTCGGCACTTAAGTATTCACCACCTCGATCAGATCTCAGTGTCTTGATACTTTTTCCTGTTTGGTTTTCCACTTCATTCTTGTATTCCCGGAATTTCTCAAAGGCCTCGGATTTATGCTTCATCAAGAAGATATGTCCATACCTAGAGAAATCATCCGTAAAAGTAATGAAGTAGGAATAACCACCTCACGCATGTGTAGACATTGGACCACACACATCGCTGTGTATGAGTCCCAAGAGCTCACTCGCTCTTACTCCGTGTCCAGTAAACGGAGTCTTTGTCATCTTTCCCATGAGACAAGATTCACAAGTAGCATAAGATTGATATTCGAACGGATTCAAATATCCTTCTTTATGTAACTTAGTCAACCGTGTTTCATTGATGTGACCTAGTCTACAATGCCATATGAAAGCCTGATTTATTTCCGGAGACTTTCTTTTAAGTGTGTTCTGGACATTGAAAACCTGAGCTTGATTCAATACGTATATACCGTCATCTAATGTACCGGACCCAATCAGATTTAGGTGGATGTGAACTACATCGCTTACGAATGTAAAATCATATCGCTCTCTCAAAAGTGAGGACATTGATATGATATTACAAGTCAAACTAGGTACATACAAACAGTTACGTAGAATCAATAGCTGCCCACTTGTCAAACCTAGGCGATATTCTCCCACGGATTCAGCGTCCACGCTTATTCCGTTCGCAACTCTGAGAGAACAAATCGCCTACCCTGATAACTCTACGGTTTCTCAAAGCATGTAATGAATTACAGATATGAGATCTTGCTCCGGTATCTAGTACCCAGGAAGTAGATTTAATTGACAAATAGTTCTCAATTACAAACACACTCGAGGCCGAAGCCACAACATGCTTCGAATCCTGGCTACTGGCTTCTAAAGCCCTGCAATCCTTCTGCCCGTTTCCATAACAATAGGAACATTCCTCCTTACCTACACCAAGTCCCGAAACTTTTGCTCTTCCCTTTCCTTCTACTTCACTGACACCGCATATCGGTTTTGTGAAGGTCTTCTTCTTTTCACCCTTTGCTTTCGCCATGGATGTAGAAGAAGAAGGTCCCTCATTTAGCAGAGCGGGTGTCTCCCTGGTTTCCTTCAGGGTGTACGACATTACACGACACGAGAGTGCATGGTCAACACACACCTACAGCGCCTACGTTCCGCTTGCAGCCAATACAACCACAACCTCACTTGCACGATAGAAGGTAGGGACTGTGGAAATAAGTCAGAATATGACCTGTTTCCCAACGTAGTCTCCAGGCCCGTGAGCTAGTCATCGTAAGGACGTCGTCCCCTACAGATGACCCGTCAGCCAACCTCGCTTGAAGCAATTCGTTCGAGGTCTCATATCTTGTGATACGAGATTTCTCTCCATAATAATCTTTGTTATGGAGGAAGATGGAAACTAAGTCCATCTTCTCGTGCTGTTTCTGGTATACACCATCAACTGAAGCCAACACGAGGCACTTGGCATTCGCACTGTCATTTTCCCTAGTCTGACGGATATCCATATTCGTGACTGTGGAAACTGGACCTGGGACGGCGGGGGCTTGAGTAGTAATAGGGTGGTCCAGCTTGTCATAGGCAATGGACATCTGGACAGACCTTTGCCAGTCATAAAAGTCAGATTCAGTCAACTTGTTATCTGGATGTAACCTAATTATGGTCACATGGTCGCTACAGTTGAGAGAGAGAAGAAAACACTTTAGTATGATGCTCTTGCAAGTTTAGATTAGTTTTTAGTTTATCTAAACTGGATGGCTCCCACTGTTTCTCGAATCCTTCCTCAAACCATAAAAGAAGAATTAGTCAGGACTGATCTCACCGTACAATACTTGCTTAACCGTTCAGCTTGGCTGGTGTTGGTACTTCGAGTGAGGTTTTATGACGCTTTCACGAAGTTCCTTAATTAAATAACCTCTTTTCTCTAGAGGCGTAGTCCCGCTGACACTATTCTAGACACCTACTTGGTTTATAGTATTGATCGTTAAGTGACGAATCTCCTGATGAGTAGCATATACTCACAGTAGGATCGGGATCCAGATATCATCGTGTGATAATGCTGAAGGAATCCTACCAACATTATCAAACTCCAAATGGCATGCAACACTAGCAAGTTTCAGTTTCTTTAGAAACTCCTGATGTGGATTTTTGCCCCATGCTCTTATGACCTTGACGAAGGCCAACAAATCATAAGTCACATGTCAAGTTCAACCCATCATTATCTTGTTAATTTGAACCCACTCGTACATACCCCTGACGTTGGCCAAATGGCAGTACGACCATCCCAAACCAACTCATCTATCTATGCTACATATGAATACCCCAGCAGCTACCAAACACTATGCCTTGACGAAGGCCAACAAACATAGCTTGAATACTACTGACCATCCATATAAAATGACGGAGGGCTACGACTAGTTTTGGCGAAACCGTGAGCGTAGTGAACTTGATATAATCGAAGGAACCTGATAGCTTTTTTAAAAGGAGTGGTTAAAGCTCCGTAATTAAAAATTCTGCTCTTTTTAAAATAACCGAGTGGTTTATTTTAAATTTGTTACAACGATTCAACTTTGGTTTATTTTCTTTGCATTAATATAATGTGTCCCATCATTTATCCTATCATTGCAGAAAACAACGAAAATACAACGTCCGCTTATGCCATCAGCATTCGCCACTGGGTCCCGTCATTCACCCGTTAGGTTACTTAACTAACGACAGAGCGGGGGCTGGGTTAGCGCGGATGCAAAACATAAGCAACGCCTACTAGATATCATATATAGACATTGTACATTCGTCAGACGCAATAATAGGCATTCCAGATCACAGATGAACATATTAGATATACTAGGAATCCGCGTTTCGTTTGAGCCTGCAACAAAAGAAGGATTACACGATCGTGATGAATAGCCAAACCCCATCCTAGACCCCTACAGGTGCGGAAAACTACCCACCTAGTACCAAAAGTGAAACAGTCTCCCTCAACGACGTGGGTAAGCCATTAAACACTTCAAAGTACCCGGTAGTTTGTGCACCCCATCTTGAGTCTATCCTAGGAGCAAAAAACAGTAAATGAAATAATACAACGGTGGCTACAAGCTCAACCCGGATGTGCCCCGCAAAAGAATATTATAATATATTACAATTTACATCGAATGAAAGATAAAAACTCTCATCTCACATCCCCGGCTATTCATCCACGACGATCCAATGAAGTTCATATACACAAACCAATAAATCCATTACAGAGATGTGCAACCCCCAACTAACCGACATACTAGCAATTAGCGGAGGTTTACGAACACATATAAACATCACCAAGATTGTAAAGTAACAACGACATTAGAATCCCGCACGCAATTAGCAAACACATCCAATTTTCCAAAACCCGAAAATCCAGTGAGCTAAATTTTAAAAGCTGAAAGTTTTGAGCCAATCCGGGAGTCGAAACGAACTCGAAACCCGCCCGAATATTCACGGAGGCAAAGATACATGATAATACGTCGAGTGGGGGGCCTTAGGGGGGTTCCCACCCCTGGGGGCCACCATGAGGTGGCCCCCAAAGGAGGACAGACCTGAGAGACCAGTTGCTGGTCTCTCAGGTCAGCAGCCCCCAAGGCCACCAATTGGTGGTCTTGGAGGGTGTTCCCAGCCATTGGTCCCCTCTGGGGTGACCCCGGGATACGCACGCTTCACCCCGCGGCTTCTCTGTTCAAACCGTGAGCCCGCGGGGTGTGCAAACAACTCAAAACCTCACTTTTCAAAACTGTTTTTGTCGACAGTTTTCCGGCGACAAAAACGGCGGAATTCTAACATCGCTACAAGCTATCTAAGGTTTGTGAATGGATATGATACCACTGTAAGTCGATGTCACGCACCCCACATTTCCGCGGGGAGGCGGAATTAGCAAAAACTGATTTTTACGAGCTTCGCAATATCGATTCAAACCAAGGATCGAACACAAACCCTAGCTAGCAAACTACTTGAGGTTTAACTACTCGGTCTTGAAGTTATACCTCATGTTACAAGTCCTTCGGGTCTTCATCGCTGTCCTCCACACCTCGTCGGCTCTATGGATCATGGGTACCTCAACGGCCTCCTCGAGTCAAAGACGATCCACCCGAGAGTTTATAGTCCAAGCTCCTATCTCGAATCTGAGATAACTACGGCTTCTAGTTTGCTAAACTAGAATTTCTAGAGGGTGTAGAGTATTTAGATGGATTACTTAGTCACTTAAACCCTAGGATTCTCAACTCATGAGAGCTTTTAAGGTTTGAGGAAGAAGATGAAGACTTGAGGAGAGAGAAGTGTTTTATGATAATGAATCAACCATTCTCATTTGTGAATATCATGAAGCATAATAATATCATCAAAATAAATATCTATCTAATATTCATCAAGCTTCATTTAATTCACTAGATGAATCATCTAATGAGTCACCTAATAAGTCATGGATCATTTAATAAAACTTACACCTCATCCTCCACCTCATTTAGTTTAAATCACAAAAAAAATAAACACAAATGAGTCACCTCCTTCTAGAAGCTTCCCGAAAAATTACGAGACTGCCCCTCCCATCCGCATTTCCGAAAAACATGGATAATTTTTGACTGAATAAATCCATCTATAAGATACTAGAATCTGGTTTAAACCAAAGCCCGCTAGTATTATCTGCCCGATCATAGTACGTGCACAAGTGTACGTAAGTGATCGCGGCCCTGCCGTAAAACCATACGGACTCTACACCTTTTGCCCAGTGCAGGAAAACTCTCTGTGTGGGACTCTAAAGACTCAACACTACGCTGGCAGTGGGTTTAACCACATGCCGTAAGCGGTACTAGCAGTACATAACGGTCCCCAGGTAGATGTCGATAAGAAGGACGATGAGGAAATCCATCCGAACTCCAACTGAGCCTAATGTGACAATCTCCGTACAGTCTGGTCTGTTCTTCTAGGGCTATCACATATCGGGCCTTAAGGGCGGTAAACGTCAGACCCCTAATGGCGGTATAAGTCGTGTCGGAGTGAAGCCCATTACACCTTGAGAAACTACTGGAACCTACAGTAAATCTCGCTTGCCCTGGCCAGGGACTTTGCGTAATGGCTCTCCATACACAGCGCGATATCAACCCCCAATACCGGGAGAGACGAATCATGTCTAACCGCCACTGCTTCCAAGTGCTTCGGGACTGCACCCAACTACTACCTGTTTGCACGACTCCTTTGAGACGTGGAAGGGTAGTAATCTAAGTATAGTGGGAACACACCCGAGGTGAAGTAGCAGTGTCAAGTCGACGGACTAAGCTGTACTCATGTCACCTGGGAACTGCTATCTGACGATGGGTATAGTACCAACCTGCAGTTCCCGGCGAGTCCTGTCCGGTGTACCCGTAACCTAACGAGCACCTGCATACTATCTCCAGTACGACGTACTGATGGCTGTGGGACAGACCATCTCCTCATACTGGGATGAGAAGCGTATACACCAGTCTACTCCGGAGTATCAATGCCCCGTCTCGATAATCCTATGACCAGGGACCTGTATAGGATGTGCTTATAGACTACCCAGCCCCCACTAGTGTGCCTTCCATCACAACGCTGGTAATCAAGCAAAGATCCTAAAGGCTCTACTAATATGTATAAGCGATATATTAAAAGAAACACATGCATATATTAAAGTAGAAACAAACCAAGTAGAATACTGCCATTTTTAGCAAGATTGTTAATACAACTGTGAATATCCCAAGCTTCCATTAAGTAATATACAAACTAGTATGATACAGTAATGGCCTCTAGGGCATAAACACTAACAAAATTTCGCTCCATTGGTGGGAACTTGGCAGAGAAATATTTATTCGTGCCCCTGGATTGTATACAAGGGTCAATATGGACCGCCTGTAGGGCAATTTGAGAGATATGATGGCTTAAGAACAGGTCAAGATCTCTGTAACTTAAGTCTTTTGAATCCTATAAGCCATGAGGGTCTCACAGGGGAAATTCTCCTCACGAATCGTGAGGATCTCGTAAGTATATTTATTTTAACGAGGTTGCGCCCTTCTGGGTTTTCACAAGCTCGCCGGCAGTCCTGCTGTTTTTACTCACGGCGCTCTTTCGGGTTTTCATCCGTGCCCATTTTGCTTGTGGACATACCTTTTTTTGTAGCGTGATTTAGGAAATCAATATCCAAATCGTGCTCTGTTCTTTCTCCAGGTGCGTCTTCGGGATTTTCCTTAGACGATGGATTAGCGAGTGACACCGCCTGAGCAAGCATCTCCTGCAGATTTTCACGTTGCAGTTGAACTTTTGTCAAGGACCGAGTTTGAGGTCAGTGACCAGTAGAAACTCGAACTTCATCTTTGGAATTCACCACATAGACTATGTGAACTACCATGCCCCCAGGCTTGGGGTGTTTGGAGTTTAATCCGGACACTTGAGCTTTATTAGGCCTCTTGTTGTGAAAAGCCGCTTTGGTTTTGGGAGGAGCCGCTGTATCAGGATCCGTCTTGGGGTGAGTCCTCTTCACCTGCTTCCACACCTTATATATAGATGAGGAAAGTTGTCTCAGGGAGCGAACTGGTTTCTGCTCTCGTGGGATCTCCATGGGCTGCGGAGACTTCTTCAATATTGCGGTAGGAGAATTTTGTCTGACCCTTCACAACAGTTTTGAAGCTGTTCCCAGTTGGAACAACAACATTCACCACTGGGGTTGAAACAGGACCATACGGAGGACTGCCCCCAGCTCATTTTGTATGACGATGATATCAACGTTGGCCGTTTCTTACGGCAAGGATTTGATTAGCTTCAGGATTTTGCCGAGCCTGCCCCCTATTTCCTTTGGGAGCTTGAATATTCTGCCCACTGCATCGATCTTAGCCCTTGGCATGTGCCAGTTGTTTGAGGATTGATTCCCTCGGCAAAGTTGCTGCTTGGGGAGCCCGCCTGTGGAAGACAGACTTCCTCTGGGCTTCCTCCATCTGCGTTGAGGCACCGAGGGTGGGAGGTGGGAGCATCGACCCAAAGAGAATCCCGTTGATTTCTTGAAGAGCCGGATTGCAGAGATTTGAGCCTGCAAGTGGCCCGTACTTGACTTCACCAGATATGACAGAGCCTGAGTTGCTACGGTAGGAGCAAACGCCATTCTTCATAGAGACGAAACGCCGGCTTCAGTATCCCCTCCCCTAAGGGCAACCACAAACATACACACCGCGATTATCTGATCGTGGGAAAAAACACGACACACGAAGTGTGGAGTGGAAAGAGGAAAAAGTCCCACCGGGTGTGCCAGAATCTGTTCTCCGACGAAAGACGCGACCGGGACGTTGGGACGTCCGACCTGAATTTCGAGAGTAGATGCTATTTGGTTTTATCCGTCCACCTCTCCGAAGATGCCAAGTTGATTTATGGCACCATGTATCGAAGATTTAGACGGATGCGGCCGTTGTAGCAGATTTCGTCAGATTCCCCCTCGTTGAGGGATTTTTGATTGTGGGGACGCTCTTCCCTGCAGGCGCAAGCCCCTGCAGTTAATTACGGTACCGCATCACGGTAACCACTTTCTCCTTCTCCAGATGGTCACTTCGTGTCGTGTGTGTTTGTTTTGTTTTTGGTTGCCCGTGGATTGTATACGGAAACTAATTTATGTTGTCGCCCGTAGAGCGTGGATTAGTCCAAATCCGTATTTTCTTAGATTTGTGTTTGGGTTGGGTTTAAGGATGCGTTAGTCTCATTTGAGACTAAGATCAACTTAAACGTTTGTTAAGGATACGTTAGTCTAATTTTAGACTAAGATCTACTTAACAGGATCATTTAGATCCAACAAAAGAGCATTTGGGCTCTATTGTTTAGTTTATGGACATTGCGGTCCATTAGTTTAAGGATATTACGGTCCAAGGTTAAGGACATCACAGTCCATGGGCTTAAGGACCCCACAGTCCAAGGTTAAGGACATCATAGTCCATGAGTTGAAGGACCCCACAATCCGAGGTTAAGGACATCATAGTCCATGAGTTTAAGGACCCCACAGTCCGAGATTAAGGACATCATAGTCCATGGGTTTAAGGACCCCACGGTCCAAGGTTAAGGACACCATAGTCCATGAGTTTAAGGTCCCCACAGTCCGTGGAATGACCGGTTGTCGGGACCCGTCACCTTTCTGACGACGTTGAAGGATTATAACAACAAATATCAGAGGAGTGAAGAGATGTACCCTTGAACCAATATTGGTTGAGAGATCTGTAGTCCAATTTGGGACTAAGATAAAAAATTTATGAGCACATGGGCTCAATTAATCTGAGTTAAGGTTCTATGACCATTCTGGGCTCGGCCCATTTAATTAAAATGTTAAACATTTAACAATGCTGAGCATTGGTTTGAGTTCTGACAATCTTTTTGTCTTTTATTGAATACTGAGCATTCATCATAGCTCTGGGCTTTATTTATAGAACAATTTATGTTCTTTTAGCGCACACGTGAGGAGCATGTGGCGCGCTTGGCGCTTTGCGCCAGTCAAAGAGCGCAGAGCGCTTCTGCTGGGTAGCGCACACGTGAAGAGCACGTGGCGCGCTTAGCGTTGAGCGCCAATCAATGAGCACAAAGCGCTTCTTGTGATGTAGCGCACACGTGGGGAGCACGTGGCGCGCTTGGCGCTGAGCGCCAGTCCAAAGAGCGCAAAGCGCTTCTGTATAAGTAGCGCACATGTAGGAAGCACACGGCGCGCTTGGCGTTGAGCGCCGGTTCAAAGAGCGCAGTAGCGCACGTGAGAAGCACGTGGCGCGCTTGGCGTTGAGCGCCAGTTCAAAGAGCGCAATGCGCTTCTGGCCAAGTTTGGAGCGCTAAGGCTCTACGGCGCTGTGCGCTAGATTTAGAACGCTGAGGCGCTCTTCTTTAATTGGAGCGTTAAGGCTCTTTTTAGGCAGCTTTGCGCCCTAAGAATTAAATTCTCTCTATAAGAGACTTTGTCTCATGGATTTAAGAACGAAGTTCTTATTTTTATATGAGATGTTTCAATCTCTTATGTTTTTTATGAAAGGCTCTGCCTTTATGGATCTATGATACTAAGAGAATTGAATTATTCTCCCCCTTTTTATAATGAGATATTATAATTTCTTTTGTGAAAGACAATTTGTCTTATAGATCTATGATATGAAGAAGAATCTCATCTCATTGAGTACACTCGATATTAATGGTTACAAGTTTTCCGCTGAAGGTGGAGTTTTGAAAGTAATCAAAGGTGCTCTCATCGTAATGAAGGGCTTGAAAGTTGGGTCCTTATATGTGTTGCAGGGTTCGACAACTATAGGGTAGGCAGCAGTTTCATGATCTAAATCTATGTCTGATTCAGATGTTACGAGATTATGGCACATGAGGCTCGGGCATATGAGTGCGAGAGATATGGCCGAGCGGTATGTTTTGAAAGTAATCAAAGGTGCTCTCATCGTAATGAAGGGCTTGAAAGTTGGGTCTTTATATGTGTTGCAGGGTTCGACAACTACAGGGTTGGCAGCAGTTTCATGATCTAAATCTATGTTTGATTCAGATGTTACGAGATTATGGCACATGAGGCTCGGGCATATTAGTGAGAGAGATATGTCTGATTCAGATGTTACAATTTGTCTTATAGATCAAGATATTTGACGGCGTTGTGAGAACATTAGCAGAAGTTAGACATATACCTGACATGAAGAAGAATCTCATCTCATTAAGTACACTCGATATTAATGGTTACAAGTTTTCCGCTGAAGGTGGAGTTTTGAAAGTAATCAAAGGTGCTCTCATCGTAATGAAAGGCTTGAAAGTTGGGTCCTTATATGTGTTGCAGGGTTCGACAACTATGGGGTTGGCAGCAGTTTCATGATCTAAATCTATGTCTGATTCAGATGTTACGAGATTATGGCACATGAGGCTCGGGCATATGAGCGAGAGAGATATGGCCGAGCGGTCGAAGCAGGGTCTACTTTGTGGTCAAAGTACATCGAAAATGGAGTTTTGTGAGTGGCATTTTTGGGAAGCAGAAACAAGTTAGTTTCAGCTCGGCGGTGCACAACACAAAAGGTACTCTTGACTATATCCATTAGGATCTTTGGGGACCCTCTCAGATTGCTTCCAAAGGAAGCAGAGCTAAGTATCTGCTTGCTTTCATCGATGACTATTTGAGGAAGGTTTGGGCCTACTTCTTGAAACACAAAAGTGATGTGTTTCTTACGTTCAAGCAATGAAAGACATTGATTGAGGAGCAGAGATGCAAGCAGATTAAGAAACTAAGGACGGACAACAGATTAGAATTTTGTAGCGGAGATTTCAATGAATTCTCCAAAAACGAAGGTTTTGTTCGGTATCATACCGTTGTCCACACACCACAGCAAAATGGAGTTGTGAAATGCATGAATCGTACTCTTTTGGAGAAAACTTGGTGCATATTATCGAATGCGGGGCTTGGAAAGGAGTTTTGGGCAGAAGCGGTGAACACGGCATGATACATGGTGAATCGATCGCCACAAACATCGCTTAGTAGTAAAACACCGGAGCTGGTATAGTCTGAGAAGCACGCCGATTATTCGACACTTAAAGTGTTTGGTTGTTCCGCATATGCACATTGCTGTGAAGGCAAGTTAGATTCTCGAGCTAAGAAATGCATTTTTCTTGGTTATACTACCGGGGTCAAAGATATAGCTTATGGTGTTCAGATCCTAAGTCGCTAAAGTTTATGATTAGCAGAGATGTCACTTTTGACGAATCTTCTATGTTGAAGCCGAAGAATGCAGAATCTCCAATTCAAGACGATATAGGGAAGGATGAGCCGAGCGTTGAATTTGAAGGTGGTGAAAGCTCGGGTTCGCAGGAGATCACTCCTTCACCATCGTCTGATGAAGAACAGTCCCAAGATGAGAAGTATCTACTCGCTCGAGACCGACACCGAAGGGACATTAGACCGCCACATATCTATAATGATCTAGTAGCGTATGGGTTGTCCGTTGCACAGATAGTTGATACTAGCGAACCTACAAGTTCTCAAGAAGCTATTTCTTCCGATGAGTCAGCTCGTTGGCTAGTCGTTATGAATGAAGAGATTTAGTCTCTTCACAAGAACCAAACATGGAAGCTCGTTAACCACGAAGGAGGAAAGAAAGTAGTTGGTTGTAGGTGGGTTTTCAAAAAGAATGAAGGAGATCAAGTGGTTATAGATATTCGATATAAGGCACGGTTGGTAGCTAAAGGCTATTCGCAGGTTCGGGGAGTGGACTTCAATGAAGTATTTTCTACGATTGTAAAACATACCTCTCTTCGTGTCTTGCTCGGTTTGGTAGCTATGCAAGATTTGGAGCTCAAGCAGCTCGATGTTGATACTACTTTCTTGCACGGTGATTTGGTAGTGAAGATCTACATACAACCACCCGATGGTTTCGAAATTGAAAGTAAGGAAGACCGCGTCTGTTTGTTAGAAAAATCTCTCTATGGTTTGAAGCAGTCGCCTAGACGTTAGTACAAGAAATTTGACTCCTTCATGAAAGATATTGGGTTTACGAGATGTAAGAGCAACAATTGTATTTATTGCAAGAAGCTCGCCGATGGTTCTTTCATATACTTGCTGTTTTATGCTGATAATATGTTGACGGCAGTAACGTATATGATTGATATTTAGAAACTTAAAGAACGGTTGAAAGACAGGTCAAGACCAAAGATTTAGAAGCGGCCAAGAAAATTCTCGGTATGGAATTAGGCCCGATCGCGAGGGAGGTAAATTTTACTTGTCTCAACAGCGATGCGTTGATAAAGTTTTGGAGCGTTTTGGTATGGCGGATGCTAAATCAGTAAGTACCCATTTGGCAGCTCATTTCAAACTTTCAACTCGTTTATCACTGCAAACAGAGGAAGAAATTCAGTATATATCTCATGTTCCTTATTCGAGTGCAGTGGGTAGTATTATATATGCCATGGTTTGTACCCTACCCGACATTTCACATGCAGTTAGTATTATCAGTCGCTATATGGCATCTCCTGGTAAAGGCCATTAGCAAGCAGTGAAATAGGTTTTACGATACCTACGAGGTGTGTCTAATGTGGGGTTGGAGTTTGGAAGGAACGGTAATAGTTTGGTTGGTTTCAGCGATTCTGATTATGCAGGTGATATCGATAGGCGAAAGTCGATCACCGGATATATATTCTCTTTAGGAGGATGTGTCATTAGTTGGCATACCTCGTTACAGCCTACGGTAGCGTTGTCTACGATAGAGTCAGAGTATATGGCTGTTGTTGAGACTGTTAAGGAGCAAATCTGGTTGAAAGGACTATTTTCGGAGCTTGGTATCCAAAACGATACCATAATAGTCTATTGTGATAACCAAAATATGATTCATTTGACAAAGGACCAGATGCATCATGACAGAATGAAGCACATTGACGTTCGATTTTGGTTTGTTCAGGATATCATTGAAGAGGAAGAAATAATTATAAAGAAGGTTAGCACAACGGATAATCCGGCCGACAAGTTGACTAAATCTCTTTCATTTGTTAAGTTTTAGCATTGTTTGAACTTAATTGGAGTGATTCATACTCATTGAGTCCTTTAGGGGTTTTGTGGAGAAAATGAAGCTACTACTAATATTATGGAGAAGTTTTGTGAAGAATGCAGGAAAGGTGGAGATTTGTTATGTTTGCATCGTATTCTTGATCTCTGGATGTTTCCCATCACAATCGGTGTTACACGGAGTATTCCCAGCTTCATGTTCAGCAATAGCAAGGAGGTAAACGTATGAAGCTTAAGCTTCAAACTTCTGACACGTATTCGAAAACATGCACACAGAGAGTCGAGAGACGTCTCCTTTCTTGTTCTTCAGACGTTAGTCGGCGCTCTGTTTTTTGGGCAGACATTTGCGCGCTCTCTGGAGTTTCGTGAAGCTTTTGGGAAGACGTATGCCAACTCCTTCAGACGCTTGTCGTCGTCTTGGGCCAAATCTTTGCTCTGTTGGGAAATTAGTTATTTGATCCTATTGGTCTAATACTGTATATATTGTATTATTTTGTAACCCTAGATCTGATAGCTTTTGAGATAGTTTTTGGGAAGAACCTTTTGTATTTGTGAGAGGATGCTAGGGTTTTGTGAAAGGGGTTTGTGAGATTTCATCCACCGTTTGTAACATATTTGTTCAATAAGTAAAGTTTTTCCTTCGCCCGTGGTTTTCCCCGAAAGGGTTTTTCACGTAAAATTTGGTATCTTGTTTGGTTAGTGCTCATATTTCCATTACTTTTGTTTATTTGATTGCTTCTCTATATTATCTGTATTGCTTCATGTTCGTGTTTTCCGCAACATTTCTCTTAATTGATACGTTAATAGCTGTATAAAATTTGCATTCCAACAATAGAGATTTTCTGCAAATTAGACGAATTCCTTGCATCATTTATATCCATCTGCATCATATCCAAATATCTCATTTGCTTGTCTCTTAGATAGAGGGACCATTACCGGAAAGAATCCCCGGTTTTCACAAGCATGCTCAAGCTTAGCCGAGTCTTAATCCATAAAACTCACAATCAAGCTGTCTGCCCAAATCGACAACAGGAAGCTCGATGTCGATGCCGCTTACGAGTGGTTCGTCGTCGATCTCCGGCCGGATGTACCTTTCAGGTACATTGCTCCGGCCTTCGGCCGCATTGTAGGTGAGGTCCTGGATAGTAGGGACAGGCAGAAAAACAGTGTATATCCTTTGGTTGGTGTTTTCTACTATTGCTTCCATTTGTTACTATATACCTTTAGTTGGTGTTTTCTACTATTGCTTCCATTTGTTACTATATATATATATATATATATATTCAAGAACGAGAGGAGTGATTATATATTTTTTCTATAAGTGTACTCGGGCTTTTGATATAGATGGATTCCAACAATAAGACTCATATTGAGATTTGTTCCATCACTTTTTCTTGGTGTGGTTGTGTCGGTCCCACCCTCAATACAAAGAGTATTGTCCGCACATATATATATTCAAGAACGAGAGGAGTGATTATATATTTTATCTCTAAGTGTACTCGGGCTTTTGATATAGATGGATTCCAACAATAAGACTCATATTGAGATTTGTTCCATCACTTTTTCTTGGTGTGGTTGTGTCGGTCCCACCCTCAATACAAAGAGTATTGTCCTTCGGTTTTGTCCTTCGGTTTTGTCCTTCGGGGCGAATCGGACCCGACCAGGGGCCACATCCCAAAAGGTCACCCATCCCATAACTTTCCTGACTTGAGCACGCTTAACTACGGAGTTCTTAAGCTCCTGTAGTGCCAGTTTACTTAAAAGGCGTCTCTGTATTGAAGAGTGCTATCATTCTATTTATAGTACAGATCTGCTCTCTTTCGGAATGTATTCCAAAGATTCCCCATTATTCGACAGTGGGTCCCACGGATTCAAGAGGTGGCCCATGTCCCCTAAGCATGACACTTGGCGTGGCACTTTGTTCCGTGAGCAAGAACCAGGTCCCGACATTCCCCCACCTTTGAACAATGGTTCGTCCTCGAACCACAGACCTACTATTGAGGGACCAACTCTGATACAATTCTGTCGCGCCCCACCCCCAATACTGAGAGTATTGTCCGCTCTGACCGAAACCGCACGGTTTTGTCTTTCGGGGCGAACCGGACCCGATCAGGGGCCACTTCCCAGGAGATCATCCATCCTAGAACTTCCCTGACTCGAGCACGCTTTAACTGCAGAGTTCTCAAGCTCCTGTAGTGCCGTCTTACTTAAAAGGCATATATGTATTGAAGAATGGTATCATTCTATTTATAGTACAGATTTGCTCTCTTTCGGAATGTATTCCGAACATTCATCATTGTTCTACAGTGGGTCTCATGGATTCAAGAGGTGGCCCCCGCCCCCTAGGCATGACGCTTGGCGTGGCACTTTGTTCCGTGTAGCACTTTGTTACGTGAGCAAGAACCGTGTCCCGACTGGTTGTCACGTGGATTGCACAACACTCGTAGATCTAGATCTCTCAGAGGCATATTTTTTTTGGTGCTTATAACCTGCTTCTCTCAGAGGTATTGTTGAAGTCCCGATCAATATAGGCTCTAATACCATACACACATACACATGTTCAAGTTGAGATCCAAAAAAAAGTCTCAACAAAGTTTGAGTCTTATTGTTGGAACTCATTTATATCAAAATCCCGTGTACACTCATATAAATAAAATACATATAATCGTCCTTCCCCCTCCAATTAATTTTAAATAATCAAAATTCTAATATGGTATTAGAGGCAATGGCTGGATCCAAAAGCTCAACAATATCTCTGAGAGAAGCATGCTACAAGCATCCAAAAAGTGCTCCTGAGAGACCTAACTCTACAAGTGTTTTGCAATCTACGTAACAACCACATCAAGAAAAAGTGATGGTTGCACGTGAGAATGGATGCTGAGGTGTGAGACTAACTCACATTGAAAAAACTATGAGAGCTACATGAGTATAAGATTCTAGACTTGAGTTTTATTGTTGAAACCCTTTATATCAAAAGTTCATGTACATTTATATAAATAAAATATAAATTATCCCCCATTCTAACTTTAAATAATCAAAATACCAACGGTTACAAAATCTTGTTCTAATCGGAAAATTTAAATTTTAATATGACAAGAATACGTTGCTTCTTGAACCGGAATGATTCGAATAGCCAAAGGTTGCGAATGACTTGAATTAAATAGGAGAAAGAGTAAGGTCATATGGAGTCCGTCATGCATGATGCCAAAACTAATTTAATGATCCTGACTGAAATGCTTAATTACGTTGGATTGATGGACTTCGGTAAACATTGGTGGCGGCATGCCATAGCACCAGTTTCAAGAGGCCGTGGATTCAAACCTAATCAAGCTCCTATGAAATCTGTTTTTACAAGTGCTTCCATAGAAAATCTTTCAAACGGCCCAAAAGCACATGTAAGAGAAAGAGTATTATATTGGTTTGATGTACACTGCATCCAAAGAATTAATGAAAGTTCGATAGATGGTACACCTAATGCAATTAATGCCATTGTCATATGGACTTGATATCAATTTGAGCTAAAAGGTGGGTTTTATTCATGAGAAATTATTCGGTGTGCCGGCTATATATATGCCCTGACAGAAAAGAGAAAGAAATAAGAATATTGACTCTACCAAGCAGCTCGAATGGTGCCCGAAATTCTCCATCTCTTTCTCTTTTCTATCCGGGTGTATTACACCCGTCACACCGAACAATTTCTCCTTATTCATACAATGAAAGCATGAGGGTAATCTTGAAGTGCTAAGGTCGGAAAAGCCTTCTTCTAAACTTATACAGATCGATTTCAAAGTGATCGGTACTTAACCTACCGGCCTTGGTCTCCCGTTGGAGACCAATACTTAAAGGCCTCGTCCGAGGGACCCACAAAGTACCTGGTCTCCAATAGGAGTCCATGTAGCATTCCTATCGGTCTACAAGAAAAGTATCGCTTTTTGACGATCCATCTTCTTGATCTAGATTAGCCGTCTATAAGAGAGAGTACAATCATAAATACCAAGCTTTTTTGTCCAAAAAAAAAACTGTTTTTGCATTCGGGAGAGCGGTCGAACGGAAGCTTCTCTTGATCATATGCATCTAGCATTGTTAAATATTATGATTTAGTCTTTTGCCAGAATGAAATATCTGTTCACGACCAGGTCGTGAATAAGGTAGAATGTTATAATTTTTTTAGACAAGTAATTAATTTTCAATTTGCATCGATAAGTGGGGACTAAACTATAATGGTGGTAACCAACAACTATTAAAAC
The DNA here is from genome assembly GCA_030015575.1 of Agapanthus africanus. Classification (NCBI taxonomy): domain Eukaryota; kingdom Viridiplantae; phylum Streptophyta; class Magnoliopsida; order Asparagales; family Amaryllidaceae; genus Agapanthus; species Agapanthus africanus. The sequence continues at coordinate 679,845,906 of CM057340.1, read as the reverse complement.
TTGACTCAAAATTGAGTCGATGAATAGTTCAATGGGCAGTCTGGACAGCCTTGCATTCCAGCAGTCTCCACTCTTTAACAACTAATCATAGATGGCAATTTGACCAAATAAATTACACAATCAAACCACTCTTAGAAACTATGGACATGTTTGGTTGCCAAGATCCGAAACTGCTTTTCAGAAATCCGATAGAGGGTTGAATTTGTCATGGTTTTTGCAAGTAAGTTGATTGGTTACAATGATTTGAATCCAGCATTTGAAGCCTTGAGCTCCAAAAAGAAAATCCAATTCGGTTGTTTTACAGGCCAAAAGAAGACCGTGGGGAAGACATTCATAGACGAGAGAGAAAGAGATAAAAAGTCAAGATAGCAAATGGACCGGACGGTATGTGGCCTGGCCCGGCCCGTCCAGAGCGCCACATGGCAGGTAACCGGCCTCCCGGGTTGGGCCGGGCTGTGCTCAGGTATTATTTCTGTCGGCCCGGGCCTAAGCGGTCCCGAATCAGGATAATAATTTTTTTCCCGTGGACGGTGGGCCCAAGGCCATGTGTACCCGTGGACGGTGGGCCCAAGGCCATGTGTATGGGGATTTTAAGGAGGGTTTGATTTCTTTTGGGAAGGAGGGCTTGGGGGATTTCACGGCAATTGAATTGCATTTTTTTTAATTGGTTGGCCATGTGGGGTGGGGGAATTCCAAGAGGGGTTTGAAATTTTTTGAATCCTAATTTTATTTTTGGATACTTGTTCTATATATTATAGTTGTTCTTTTATTTATTTGTGTTTCGATACTCCGTGTGGATCTTTACTAGTAGTGGATGATTTCAAGGGTTTTAGCATGTTTGGTATCTGCTGTTATATTTCAGTTATTTACTTAAGGTTTAATTCCACTAAACTACAAAAAAACTACAACCACTTAATTTTCATAAATTACAAATTTCTATAGAACAATTGAGCTTCAAATTTATTTGGTTTGCTACATGATGCATTTGTTTCATAAATTTGAGGAAAATTTGAAGTCAATCAAAGTCAACCAAAAATTTTAAATCAATAAAATATCTAGGTCTGACTCAGCATCTAAACATAGTTCAGACCAAAAAATCCAAAAAAAAAACAAATTTTAAAAATAAAATTATTGAAATTGCAGTTAGGCCGGGCAGGTTTGGCTAACCCGGCCCGACCCAAGCCGTGCCTAGGGCCAGGCTGGGCTCGGGTTTTGGGCAATCGGGCCAGCCCGACCCGGCCCGATAGCCACCCTGAGATAAAAGTAATAACTAAGCTAGAGCAGCGAGAGCCAACTCGAATTTTGTTTAACGTCAGCAAATCCTGAGAACAAACAATGCAGGACAGTAGAGACAGACCGCTACAAAAGCAACCGAACTATGTTCCTATCAGTAAGCATAGATCAAGAAAAATCTGACACCGAGCTCGGCAATATCAGAACACGTGTGTACATGAGTCCTACCTGGTGAAAAGACGGACCTCTACAGCCGGGATCCTTTCTCAAGCGTACTTATCCAGTCAACTCACTGATATCTCTTTAGTCATTGAGATACTCTTAGATTGAGATAGAAGTCATTCAGCACTCTTTCTTCAAACCAGGCAATTTCTGCACACTAGGTCCATAGTAGTTTATTGCTCGTCTTCAAAAAGATTTCTCTTTGATGTTTTAGCTGTGTGCGCGCAGGCATATCTGCAGGAGTCATGGCCAGTCGATCCACCATCCCGGGCTTTTGAGGTGTGGCACTTTGGTGCCGCAACAGTTTCTGCGTGATCACAAAATTTACTCAGTTTTCTGTTTGATAATGAATTTGACAAACACTTCCAGTGTTCATAAATTACAAGTAGGGGGGCAAAACTTGGTTGCTAACACTGTCAGAAAATTTCCTATGAAACATAACACACGAGATAGATTTCATGTTCATGGTGAAGCATAGGAGCTCTAAAACCCTGTATTCAAAGTTTCTCAACATGCTAGTTTCAATTAGTTTGATGGCAACTTTGCAATAAGATAACAGTGGATATACTTGTAACACAAGTGATACAATAGGTTGATCAACTTGCCATTGCTCAAACCATTCATCAACTACAAATACACCAAGAAATAATCCTAAACTCAAAGAGAAATCAAAATTTGCTTTTAAATAAAATTTGGAATCCACAAAATTAAGCAAGTATTACACAGCAGGGCACAAACTTAATAGCTACTCATCATCTTCGCTCAGCAGCTTTCTTCTTCTTCTTCTTTTTCACTTCAGAGCCCATTTCAACGTCACCATCATCTGAAACTTCCCGATTCTTCTTTTTCTTTTTGGCCGATCCATTCCTCTCTGCATCATTACCGTTTTCTTGCTCCTGGTTCGATTTTTCTTTCTTTTTCTTCTTTTTCTTTTCGGTTTCCGGCTCAGCTGAAGCATCCTCAACTTTAGCATCTACTGCCATGGCCTCACCATCTGTAGATTCGCCCTTTGATTTCTTCTTCTTCTTGCTTTTCTTTGCAGAAGCGCCGTCAGTGTCATTCTCAATATCCATATCTGCAACAATTAAGTACAGTTGAGGAAGAATGGGGTTGCAACAAAATTAATGAAATTGCTTGTTTTCAAACAATTTAAACTTATACAAGAATTCTAGAAGGAATGTTATATTATCTTTAAAGATCCATCTGCAAAGAATAGTGTGAAGTATTTTTTAAAAAAATGTGAATGTGGATATACATATTTTGAAGGGCTTATATGCAAAAATGAAAAGATATTCTTGTCTCGGAGGGTTTTCATGTGGCATCCAACTTTACATTTAAGAGGTTAATTTCTTGGTAATGTCATGCTTCTTCACAACTCATAAAGGCATGAGAAAAGTTGAGTACCATCTGTCTTTTGGGGAGCATCATTCATTACAGTCTCAATGGCAGCCTTCATCACATCAAGATTCTTACGGGGAGCAACACCCTTGTCATAAAAGTCCAATCTCTCCTCGACCTGCTCACGCAACTTTTCACCAAACACAGTGGTATTTGATTCTGTTTCACAAAATTGGCTAGTCAAATTATTGGGGAAAACAAACATTTAGAAGTTTGTACTTCGTGCAAATGAATAATTACCCGAAAAGCAATCGATTCGAGAAGCTATGGAGCATTTGTTTGCAAGATAACGAGCCAAACGACCTTTGTTTCGAGAAGATGCTCGTCCAATAAAAGAAGAGTGGAAGATGAGGCCATATTTTGGAGTGTTCCCTCGAGTTTTAAGTGCCCTGAAGGAAGTTCGAAGAATTAGAAAAGGTACTGACAGTTATAAGGAACCGTTTAGGCCCTGTCTGACTTTGGAGTTGAGATAAATCGATTTTCTCTCTCATGAAAGTAATCTAAACTCAAAAATCACAATTATACCTCATTTACCTTTGCCTTTGCATTTGGAATTGGAATAAAGCTCTCAACTCCAATATTAAGATTAACTGCACTTATTTAAAATCTCAACTCCAAAGTTGAGTTTAGATATGTTTGACTTTTAAGGTATAAGTTATATGGCTCGAATATCATTTTGAGAACAGAAACTTGTATAGCAGCTAAAGTTACTTGAAGAAAACCTGAAAAGTGCCTTCTCGGCTCCAAGTATCTGAAGAGTAGAAGCAGGGCATTTGGCCAGATTAGTTAAACTTCCAGCATGAGAAATCAAACGAGCACCAACAACTTCACCAATTAAGGAAGTCAAATTGGGTGCAATGTCGTTCATTTTTGTGACGAGATACTCATATAGCTTCTTTCTGTATTCAGAAAGGTCCATGACTCTCTGAGCAAATTGCTGGACGTTAATCAAGTCAATTGGAGATAAATCTTGACCTGAAGAAGCCAATAGCGATGATAAATACCTTTAGACTTGTACTTATAAAGAGAAATGTTTTTAGCTTTTACCCATGGATGCTTTGGCCGCTTCAACAATTTCCTTCGCTTTATCCTCATCACCAAGTATGTCTGCTAGCTGAGGGATATGATCTTCACATAAATCTGATTTGTTGTGCACGAGCTTCGCAATTTTGGCATATAGATAATTGTCATTAACAATCTTTACTAGCTCTGGGAAATGCCATGAGTACCATTCTCTGCAGAAAGGCGTTGAATTCAATGAAAGCTTAGACCAAGGATTTATGAAGTAAAAACAGACGGCAAAGTAAAATATCTAGTAACAACAACCATAACATTCTGCTACGGCACTCCACACATACACATCTATACTATATCATAATACAATTGGCCTTGGTTAGAAGCCACCCTCCCTATTTTTTAAAAAAACAAAGAAAAATGAGGGAAATCCTCCATTCTTAGGGCCTCCACATCATCGAAGAAAAAGACAAAAATAATTAAACTTCTCCATTTTTTTTAAAAACAAATAAAAAAGGAACTTTCTAAAACTCAAGACAAAAAAAGAACTTTGTAGAAATTAGTTTGAATTTCAAATTCAATCTACATTATCCTCAAACTTAAACCAGTAAAGAACTTACTAGAAGTTATTTTAATCTTATCATTTTTCAAGTTCTACTTTCATTTACTTATAACTACGTTCTTTTACTTAAATATGATAATAACATATTATAATATCTTCTAGAATACTCTTCATCCAAGTTACTAAAATGACTATTTTATTCACTTATTAATATTCAAAATAATTTTAAACCAAAAGCTCCCCATTTTATATTAATCCATGTGCTCAAGAAATTTTTTTCCTCCTCTAAATAGGATAAAGCTACAAGCGTGCATCGCACGTGCAAAATGCTAGTAAATATAATGTGTGCAAGTGGATGGTTTTCTTTTTCTTTCTTTTTTTGTGGGGGGAGGGGGGAGGTTACATAAATTATAAGGTTTTAAACACTGGTTGTAATTGTAGTGCGAATAAACAAATATTAGTTTCAATTATAAAAAAACAGTTAAAGAAGCTGAGTAAGTGCATAATAAGCTTATTAAACATGACAGCGTGCTCTCAAACAATGTTATGTTCACATAACAAAGTATGTGCTCCATCAAAATTCCAAAAGTCATATTTTGGACGGAATTAGGGATAAGGTCTTAACTTAATCTATTCCTAAATACAACTCATATCAACACTGAGGATATCAAACCGTATTCAATTGGCCTGAACATAGACTAGTACGTCTAAGCCCAACAAAACTTTACGGAGCTATGAAAGCCATATTTGGGTTACAGTTGAAGAAGCAAAGAAAACAGTAAAGGACTTGGGGTTATCTCTACGGAAACATTAGGCCAGGCCATCTATGATTGAATCATCCTTCGCATAGTTCGTAAGTTTTTTTATAGGATATACTAATCTGAATTACGTTACAATTAGAAGGGAGGAGAACCAGGAAAAAACAAAATTCAGGTGAAAACTACTTAATATGATGCAGTTTGGACATAAACAAAAAGTTTGTGACAAATTAGAGTTGTTTACATGGAAGCATGCTGTTTGGAAGCAACTTTCTTCAAACTATGAAACATATCACTTTTATCAAATTATATTGTCAATAAAAGAGACAAGATATGTATGACCATCAACCCAAAAGTAATTGTAATGACTAGCGATTCTATGTGTTTTAATCTAAGTCATTAAATTCATTAAGCATGGGTTTAAACTATAAATCATAAACAAACGACCACAAAACAGAAGCCTCCATGACAAATTGGGATCCATATCATGACATGACACAAAACATTAATTCAGAAACATCGCATACAATAAAAAAAAATGCCTCTCCCCATCAATCTACTAATAAACATACATGAAACTAAATATACAACATTATTATTTCTTCCCAAAAATTAAGGGACGGCATTTAGCTTCATGTAGGAGCAAAAGCCAAAAGAATAGAAACAGACCTGACTCTCATTGAGAATGAGTTAACATCCTTATCCAGAGTATCAAGCAAAAATATAGCTTGAATCACCATATTATCCACACGGTTCACATTAAACTTCACCTTGGCTCGACTGTAACTATGCCCCAACCCCAATCGTGCCAACTCCAAATCATTCGGCTACAATCACAAAACTATAACTTGTCACAAACCAACAATAACAACAACAAAAAGTCGATCCCATATGATAAAAATCCAACCTTTAGATCCTTAATAAACCGATCGAAGTGCAATCTAACGCCTCTCAGCAACTCCATCACAAACTCATTGCACTGACAAGGGATCTTCATCACATCAGCAATCTGAGACCCAACCTTTGGTTCAGAGACCCCGAGGCTAAATTTCGCCTTTTTAGCTTCCTTCGCTTTCGGAAGGTTCAGTCTCAAGAAGTTACTCAGCTCTTCTGTCATAATTCCTAAGAAGAAAAAAGCCAAAAATAACCCAATTAACATCAAAAATCAAAAAAATTCCCCCACAAGGAGAGAAGAAATCTTTAGGATTTTACCTTCAGATATGGCGTTGCATTGATTGAGTGCGTCGAGAGCTGACGCGAAAGGGTGAAAAGCTTCGAATTTGACGATTTTGCCGAAGCGATTGAGATCAAGGATGGAGTTTTTTACGGCCTCGGTGTTCTGGCCGATCTCGTCGAGGCCGTAGGCATTGAAGAGAGAGTAGCCGGACGCTGACTCGAAGAGGAGGTACAGCGTCATGGCTGAGGATTTTTTTAGGGTTAGGGTTCCTAGGGTTTTGGAGGCGAGAGCGGAGAGAGGAGAGAGGAGAGAGTGAGGGTTAGGGTTTTAGTTGCTTAAAAGTGCAAGCCTAGGTAAAGAGTTGAAATGCTTAATGGGCCTATGCTGGGCTTCGGCTTGTAGACATACTTGCGTGCATGAATAATTTACTTACATATCATATGGCACATAGAAGCTTGTTCATGAAATGTTTCAAGCTGACAAATATTGCACCAACTAATGGATTAGAATGTTTTAGAATTTAATTAAAGGTTTATTCTCAATTTATAAGATCAAATCTTGAAGACCACGACTCAAACATGATATTTTTGACTGCTCGGTTTGAGGGAATTATGGGACTGGAGTCTACCGTAGTAAACTTGCAGCGGTCGCATGACGTAGCCTCAAGCGTTGAGTCATGTCATAACTAAACCAAGATACCATGTCCTGAACTTAAATAAGATATGCATCCAGCCGTTTAAACCGCATCCAATATTTTTTTTATAGTCAGACATTATTAGTAGAATATCACAAGCTTCTTAATGTTATGTGAACCAATGTTATTATAATATGGCTCTTCTAAATGTCTCTCTCCAAAGATCCCAAAAACACATGCATTGATGTTGATTAAAAAAAAGTTTTAATTGTTTAGGTTACCATGTCAACCACTTAAAACCTATACAAAAACTTATTAGCCCCCTTAAACAAAAATGAATTTATTTTTCAGAATGCTCAACAAAACACTTCAAAAATTATAACTGATTGCTGAACAGGATATAACTGGAGCTAATCATATGTATAAAACCCTTTTATAAGAGAGGAAAAGAAACCATCAACTCCAAACTTCACCAGTCCCACAAGTTCTGCGCATTCCTGGAGCAGCAGATTAATAGTATTTGTAGTTCAAGAAAACTAAGCTATTCTCCAAACCATGCGAGTTGGAGCGAATTAAAAGAACCAACCACTACAAGGAAACAGTAAAGTAAGCTAACTTGCTTGGCTAACTGACGCGACCTGGATCACGCCAAGATGTTACCTTCCGTTGATCTGCTGATGGCAGAGATTGGATCTGGAGGCAAGCTCCTGAAGCGTGTGGGTCTCAATGGGTTTGAGGTTGGTTGGGCCGAGCTACCTGCAAGGAAGTCCCGGGATGGTTGGACCACCGAGGACCCTCCGACGGTCAAGTTAGAGAGGAAATCCGAGCAGAGTAACGGCTTAGTGGAGTAAAAATGGCTTATTTGAACCGTCTGAAGAAGGGGTTTATATAGCGGTGGCAGCAGGCATGGCAGGCGCGAGAATCACGCCGGCCATTACACTCCCGACACCACGCCCGCGTGATGAGCGGGATCTCCCATTAATGGCGAGACAGGCTCGTTAATGGGGATCGTGATGGTGTGGAACGTGAGATGTGGCCGGCGGATATCTCGCGCATGGCGAGATTCGTGGGAAGACGGTTGCGCCTGTGAGCAGTGTCGTTGGTCGGTCAATGAGACCGAGGAAGATGACCTCGGCGGAAGAGCTCACGGACGAGCGGGAGAGCCGAGCTATCTTGGTTCTGCGATAGCCCGAAGACGAGCTGTGAGGCCGAGGAAGCCAATTGTGCTGGGGGCTCGGAGGTGAGCCAGCGTTTGTTTGTAGGACGGGTATAGGAGTGGTCTGGTCGGCCACTGTAGGTCCTTTCTTGCATGCTTTGGGACACGTCATTTGCCACGTGTCATGATCTGGGAGATCACCGATATCGAGCATCATCACTGACTAAATATGTCAAGCTAGGCCTGGTCGGTTAAACACTTGCTTGACTGAGTGTTTTGCTTGCTCGACCGTTTTTTCAGTCAAACAAAGGTACTTACTCCACTGAAATATTCAGTCGACCAAGCTAATTGTAAGGTGTTTTTCATCACCTCATTGAGATGGGAATACGCGTCGCTTGTTAGGCGTATTACATATTTTCCCTGTCTGGGATAGGCAGGGGTTTATTGATTGTGAGGATCCGAATCTCCGACAGCCGCATACTAAACTGCCGTTAATTACCCCTCGCTTTTGGCGCGAGCGAACCTCCGATTAACGGGTAAAACCGGTCATACGAACTCAATGTGCGGTATGCGTGTGTTGTGTTTTAAAGAGAACTTAGATATATCGGGGGCCTAGCAGCCCCCTTGCGGGGTGCGGAACGGCGTCCCGTTAGAAATTTTTTTCTAACAGGGGACGTATTTTGAGTGTGGAGCGTGAGGGAAAAAGATGGATGAGGAGCGTCCTAAGGACGCGTGCATGACGTGTGGACGCGGGGCGCCCGCGAATCACGTGCGGGACGTGCGACCACTGGAAACACTAGCAGAGAAAGAGGCTTAACCCCTGGGATGGGAGTTGAACTCCCAATAGATTTTGGAGTTGAACTCCTAAACAGGAATTAGGTAAAGATTTGAAGTTAAACTCTCAAAACATTTGGATTTGGAGTTAAATTCCTATGTGATAAATTGGATGTGGATTTGGTATTAAACCCCTAAAAAGCTTGAATTTGGAGTTAAACTCCTAAAAGGTCTGGATATGGAGTTAAACTCCTTTGAGAATTTGGATCTTGGAGTTGAACTTCTCGAAAATCTTCGGAGATGATCAAAAGGGATCCATTTCTTCTCCCTGGAGTCTCGGATCCTCCCAAAATAAGATTTTTGGAGGTGGGTCTTCTTCCTCCTCCTATCCTTTTCCTGGATCTTGGAGAAAATGGGAGATGAGATCAAAAATCTCCCATTTAGGGATTTGATGGGAGATCTGAACTCCCCTTCGAGAGTTTTATAGTGAAAAACTATTTCTTTGTGGGGAAAAAAAAGTAAACTCTTGATTTAATTGGAAGAGAAAAGAAAAGGGAGAACTTGAGAGAAAGGAGATGGAGGCACAAACCCTATAATTTTTTTAGAGAATGAAACTTGTTATTGATTTTTTCATTATGTTTGCCTTTATACGCTACACACTTTACATATAGCTCCCTGGGTTTTTCTAAATAGCACTTGCGCCTTCCCATGCCTCATATGCTTTTCGTCACCCCATTGAGTTGGGAATATGCGTCGCTTGTCAGGCGTATTACAGATTCCCCCTGCCTGGAGTAGGCTGGGGTTTATTGATTGTGGGGATTCGAATCTCCGACAGTTGCGGACTAAACTGTCGTTAATTACCCCTCGCTTTTGGAGCGAGAGAACCTCCGATTGACAGGTAAAACTGGTCATGCGAACTCAATGTGAAGTATGCGTGTGTTGTGTTTTGAAGGGGATATATACGTATCGGGGTCCTCGCAGAGTTTACGGGGGTCCCGCTACCCGGATAGCAAGTTGGGGGTCAAAGGGGCTAGCAGCCCCTTTGCGGGGTGCGGGGCAGTGCCCCGTTAGAAATTTTTTTCTAACAGGAGACGTGTTTTGAGTGTGGAGCGTGAGGGAAAAAAAGGAGTAAGAAGCGTCCTAAGGATGCGTGGGCGCTGGGCGCCCGCGGGTCACGTGCGCAGCACGCGACCGCTGGAAACACAAGCAGAGAAAGGGGATTAGCCCCTAGGCTGGAAGTTGAACTCCCGATGGGTTTTAGAATTGAACTCCTAAACATGAATTAGGTATAGATTTGGAGTTAAACTCCCAAAATAATTGAATTTTGAGTTAAACTCCTATGTAATAAATTGGATGTGGATTTGGAGTTAAACTCCTAAAAAGTTTGAATTTGGAGTTAAACTCCTAAAAGGTCTGGATGTGGAATTAAATTCCTTTGAGGATTTCGATCTTGGAGTTGAACTCCTCGAAGATTGTCATACCCCGCTTTCCAAAATACGGAATACGAGGGGTTGACAAGACCAGCCATGCTCCTACGGTTAAGGAAATATCATGTCGTAGTCACACTTCGGCTTCTAGCATTACGTGGTAATCAGTAATCAATGCACAGGTAATGAGAAATACAGTCACTAAATCAAAACAAATACGAAAACTAACCAGATAGAGATCAAGAAAGTATAGCTCTGAGTCGCTGATCAAGATGTCCGCAATATCCTTGAGGTACGTCAGGTTCTAGTCTGAGCTAAATCCACTTCTCACTATGAGCATGCATACTCTGGTCGTCAGAGCGACACAATAGAAATAAATAAAAATACATGTATAACAAGTGTAATAATGATGAATATGGAACAGTAGGCATGGAATAATGACGTGAGTATGAAGTGGCTAGTACAGGTAGACAATAGAGTAGGTAAACAGTAAAACAGGTGTATCGAATCAATAATCAATGCATGTCACTAAACCTATCGGTCTCTAAGTCTCAATATCCAGGTCGCTAAAGCTATCGTCAGTCTAGGTGTGAGAGTCAACCACTCGTGAGTATCCCCCACCCAAGGGCAGGACCCAGAAGCAAGGGAACACGGGCCCGAGTCGCTCGCTAATATATCACCCATATATCTCCAGAATCGCTGTATGTGCTGGCAATGGGACTTCCGAGATTCTGTTGAACTCATACTCAAACTACCCCACACCCCGTGGTCTACATAAAACACCAACCATAAACTCAAATACTTGTCGATCCATGACAAGTCTACGCGAGAACTGGAGACAGGATCTCCATCAAGCATGTCTCGACTGATACCTAAGATAAATGGACAGTGTTTGGTGTCTTACCTATGACACCCATATAAGTGCTTCCATAATCGTCCCATACCAATTATAGTTACACTTATACATGTCCCATAGACGTCGACAATACAATAAATCAATAGGGTCCGCTGATTGTGTACAAGTACGTGTCACTTCGCTTATTCATTCACGTTTTAACACTGACATACTTGCCACAATCAAAACACTAGTATCTAACACTGGGAAATGTACATGACCACTAGGCTACCAATGCATATAAGCTTTACATGATATGATGAGAATACAATAATTACGATATGAATAGAATATCATCAGTCAGTATCTTGCCACTTGCATAATTTACTATAAATCATGCGTGCAGAATTAAGCGAAACAATGTAAAGGGGGTAAGCGGTATGTTTAATCATCTATCCATCAAAATTGGTTTCGTGTCAATCGGAGATCGATGATATCCATTGTATACGTGAAGATATGTTCAGTTTAGTATCAATGTGTACAAACTGTAACTGCAGAAAACTGCAGGACACAACGGTATCCTAAAATACGAATTAAATGTCAAACGAAGGTGAAACGACATGGGAATAGATTTTGGTGTTATCTAACTAAATTATATACGCGACCATATGGGGATCCATGCATTTTTAGTTTAAGGAAGGGGTGTACAGGTGTTCCCAAGGCCAGGTACCCAAATGAACGCTGCCCCAGACTGCAGCTCAGGGCCGCGAATCGCCTCAGTATTCATGGATATAACTTATCAAAATGCAAAGATGAACTATGGGGTGCTGTAGGTTTATCCGTTGGATTCGATACGAGCCATGGAACGCCAAAATCCGATTCGTAAAAGATTTAACGTGGATTTAACGGTATAGCATGTTCAGGAAATTCAGGTTTCGTACCGACTATCGGGAGCAGCATTACATAGGTGAAACGACCGTGGTTTTCAACAAAATTTCTACAGCATATCGGTAAACAATAGATGGGTTTAATGATCATAAGTTCCGCCATTTAACGTCCGGTTGTCACATATAATTTCGTATCAAACACTTGCATAATATTGGTTTGCACGAATTATATACACAACATTAATTCAAAATTGGGTTAAATACATAATAATAGCATGAAGCAAGCAATATACTTGTCTGGTGACGTATTGACTACGATACGGGAGCGTCAACGACACGATCGTGACACGCGCGGCACGACAACAGCAAGGCGGCGGCAACGAGCTTGGACGTCGGCTGGAGGCAATGGGCTCTGGCTCTGGCGACGTGGTACGACAGTGGCTTTGTGTTACCTTTGCAGTGGAGGAAGCTCGGGAATAGCGGCGGTCAGAGAAGGCTCCGACGATCCAGGGACGACCTCGACGAGGTAGGAAGCTCGGGCGTCGGGGTATGCAGGCGAGGGGCTCTGGTTGGTGGTTGGAGTTGAGGATAAGGGTAGCGATGAAGGGGGTCCTCGGTGGTACTGGGGCGACGGTGAGGGGTGGAGCTCGACGACGAGGACTGCTGGCAGGGGTCGCAGCTCGGGAAAGGTGGCGAGGCGAGCTCGGGGTCTTGGGTGTGGATGTTAGGGGAGACGGAGGTTAGTGTTGAGGGGAGGTGGTGGCAGAGCAGCTGAGGTGCCGGCGAGGTGTAGTGACGGGGACGGTGACGGGGACGGGCGAGGCGTCGATGGGTCGGTTGCAGAATGCTCGTCAGGGACGTGGGTTCGGAGCAGAAGAAAGGAGGTAGTCGAGGGCATGAAGGAGACGAGGGGCGAAGTCGGCGGTGAGGGGACAGAGGCGAGTTGATGTGGTTGGGGAAGGAGGTGACGGCGAGGTGGGTTTGCAGTGGGGAAGCTCGGTGGTTGCGGGGTGCAGCGATTGCGAGGAGGCATGGATGAGGGTGAGGTCGACGAGAGAGAGTGGACGAGAGTGATGAAGAAAGGGAGTGCAGAGAGAGGGATGGCGCGGGCGATGAGATCAGGGGTTGTTGGCGAGGAAGGAGCGAGTCGTGGGGGGTTGTTAGGCGAAGAGGGGGAGCTCGACGCGGGAAGTTGGAACGAGGACGAGGTTGCGGGAGAGGGGCGTGGGCGCGCGTGCGAGATCGTGGTCACGGTCGCGGCGGGGGGGGAGAGGGCTGCGACGTGGGAGTTAGGTACGGCGACGTGGGGAGAAGAAGGAGAAAGAGCGGGAACGAGAGAAAGGAAGTGAGGAAGAAGGGTAACGGTCGGGTCGGGTGTTGGGGGAGATGGGCCGGGCTTGGGCCGGAAGGGAAAATAAAAGAGAAATAGAGAGAGTGGGATGGGCTGGGAAATAAGGAAATGGGAAAATAAAAAGAAAATAAGCAATAGGATTTTGGTTTAGGGTTTCAAGACAAATAAAATAATTATAAATATAAATAAATAAATTTTGCAAGTAACACTTTATAAAAATACGGATATTGGTGTACAAAAGAACCGGATATTATATCATATCCCCCTTAAAGAAAATTTCGTCCTCGAAATTAAAATAATGATAAGCTATAAAGTATAATGCGAAAAGCCCCAAAATTAAACACTAACGTATAGTGATTTACTTAAAAGCAGCTAGATAAGATCTAAGGTCTATATAAGTATAAGAAATAACGCAACTAAAAGAATAGGCCTAAGTAAGCACAAGCGGAACCCTCTATAATGACAAACTATATGCACAATACCGGAAAATAAAATAACAATAATAAACAATAGTGAAGGATTTGCCGATAGGCCAAAATATTTTAGAAAAATATCGATCAAGCAATTTAAAATAACTTGAGGAAACCTGTTTCCTGATTTAAAATCAGGAAAGTTTACGGAGGAGGCATCACGTGCTAGCACGTGACCAGCAGTCACGTGTTGGCACGTGACATTTAAAAGCAGCGGTAAAGGCACATCAGTTCCCTGATTAAATCGAAGAAAGGGCTTCAGAAAGGGTCACGTGCTCACACGTGACCGGGGGTCACGTGTTGGCACGTGACGGTTGAACAGCGGCCAGAAGACAGAACGCGGAAAGAAGAAGAAGGCTCGTTCCAAGGGGTCACGTGCCTACACGTGACCAGGGGTCACGTGCCCATACGTGACCGGCTTTCAAAGCTTATTTATTTAACAGAATCAAATTCTGAAGAGATCATTCAAATCTTTCCAAAGGAAAATGATTATTTGGAACCGATTGGACTAAAGATTTAAAGGTGATTAAATATCATCTATCTATGGAAAAATCTTGAACTTGGAAAGATTTCCCCCTTAAAATCTAACCGAAACAACAGAAGAATATCTTTGGATTTAAAATCCAATGGTGAATAAAATTCACCTAATAATCCAAAGGTCCAAACGAATGGTGAATACAAATTAAATCTCTCAATGAAAGATTCACCAAAACTAATTGATTCTGCTTCTTCTCCTATAAATAGGAGCCAAGGGACATATATAGGGGGATACACAGAGAGAGAGAGAGAAATAGAGCCTTGAGACTTTGGAGGAATTGGGATCTTCTGCAAAAGAAAGCCTTAGGTAAGAAGGGGGAGGTTTTCAAGAAAAAGAGAATTTAATTCTCAACAGAGTTTAACTCTGATATTAAAAAGAAGAACTTAGTTCTCTCTTTAGCAGAGAATCTGCAAAGTGCACAACTCCCGATGAATTGAGAATTTAATTCTCATTGGGTTGAGATCCTACCATGCAGATCCAAAGCATAGAGAGGGAATGGATGTTTGAGAATTTAATTCTCATAGAACTATAGGAATTTAATTCCTGTGAATTAAAATTAGGGTTTAACCCTATGTCATAGAAATTTAATTCCTTCAAAATGAAGAGAACCAGGGTTAACCCAAGTTAAGAACTCAAATCTATCAAAATAACAGGAATTTAATCCCTCTAAAGTTTATTGCTAGGGTTTAACCCTATGAAGAATTTGATTCTTAAAAAGATATACACATCTTCAAACAGGCAGGGTCACGTGCTACCACGTGACCCCGGTAAAGAGCCACCGCTAAAACTTTGAGGCAACGCCTCACGTACTTCACGTGACCCCCAAAGCGCGCAAAGAAAAAGCAAAGGAAAAGAAGCTCTGGGGCGCCCTCACGTGTCACCACGTGACCCCTAATGAATATTCTAACAGATCAAAGCGCAAGCCCACATCACGTGCCCACACGTGATGGCTTTTACAATTAAAAGTGTTAAACACTTATCTGTAGAACAAAATAAAGGAAAACAGGGCGCTATCACATGCTACCACGTGACCCCTTGGCTGAAGCTTTAACGGATAAGCACCAAAATACCCATCGCGTGACAGCACGTGATGCTCTAAAGTATTCAATACTTTTGACAGAATAGAAGGAAGGGAGGGCGCCCTCACGTGCTACCACGTGACCCCTCTTGCCTTAGTGTTTAACACTAAATTGGAATCCCGGAATCCAGTGTTAAACATTGTTTGGCCTTAGTGTTCAACGCTAATCAAAGAACTTTATTTGCAGTGTTTAACACTGATTATTCTTAGTGTTTAACACTAATCTGAAATCCCTGCTGCTAGTGTTTGACATTGATTTGCTCTAGTGTTTAACACTAATTTGAACCCCCTGTTGCTGGTGTTTAACACCAACTGCCTTTTAGTGTTAAAACACTGACTGTTCCCAGTGTTCAACACTGCTGATCTTTAGTGTTTAACACTAACTTCGGCCCAGTTGATTAAATGGCCAGAGGCAAAGCTTCTCCTTCAATGGACCAACAGAAAGCCAGTATTCTAAACATGATAGGACTTAGCCCAAGATGGCTATAAATCCTCAATTCAAACTTAATTGGGCTAATGGGCTCATAACACAATTAATTGGTCTTGATCCCAAATTGGGCCAAAGACTGTTTAATCCATCCCGGTCCAAGGGTACATCTCTTCACTCCTTTGATACTTGGCGTTGTAATTCCTCAACGTCTTCAAAGAGGTGACGGGTCCCGATGACCACACATTGACACGGACTGTGGGGTCCTTAAACTCATGGACTATGAGGTCCTTAACCTTGACCGAGATGTCTTAAAACTAACAACGGACTGTGGGGTCCTTAAACTCATGGACTATGAGATCCTTAACCTTGACCGAGATGTCTTAAAACTAACAACGGACTGTGGGGTCCTTAAACCCATAGACTATGAGGTCCTTAACCTTGACCGCAATGTCTTAAAACTAACATTGGACCGTGATGTCCTTAAACTACCCATGGACCGCAATGTCCTTAAACTACCTATTGACTGCAATGTCATTAAACTAAACAACAGAGCCCTCCCCCCTTTTATTGCTCTCTTGTTGGATCTAAACGATCCCGTTAAATTGATCTTAGTCTAAAAACTAGACTAACGTATCATTAACAAACGTTTAAGTCGATCTTAGTCTCAAAGGAGGCTAACGTATCCTTAAACCCAAACCCCCAAACCCAAATCTAATCTAAGATAATGCGGATTTGGACTAGTCCACGCCCTACGGGTGACGACATAACTCAGTCTCCGTATACAATCCACGGGCAACCAAACATAAAATAAATACACACGACACGGAGTGACCATCTGGAGAAGGAGAAAGTGGTTACCGCGATGTGGTAGCGTAATTAACTGCAGGGGCTTGCGCCTGCAGGGAAGAGCGTCCCCACAATCAAAAACCCCTCAAGCGAGGGGGAATCTGACGAAGTTTGCTACATCGGACGCATCCGTTTAAACCTTCGATATACGGTGCCATAAATCAACTTGGCATCTTCGGAGAGGTGGACGGATAGCACCAATTAGCATCTGCCCCGAACCTCAGGCGAGACATCAGTCCTTGCCACCGTTCGGAGGGGAACAGATTCTGGCACGCCCGGTGGGACCTTTTCCTCTTTCCACTCCACACTTCGTGTGTCGTGATTCGCGAACCAATCGCGGTTCGCTAATGGTTGCCCTTGGGATTCAAGATACTAAAACTTGGCGTCTTGCTTATTGTAGAAAGCAAAGAATCGATGGCTTCTACTTGTGTGAAATGCTCCAACTACTCGGACTGCAATTGCAACCAACGCTCTGCCTCGCCAGGAGGTATAGCCTACGGACCCCAAGCTGCTTCGCTATTCGCAATGCCGTGGAACAAGTCACTCGAGCCACCACAGGATTGTTTTTTGGGACCATGCTCCCGCCGACAACCTTCACCGCTTCGGTGCTGACAAAGGAGGCTCCCAAAAAGTCGGTCTTTGATCGCCTTACCCCTGCCGCGGCCCCTCTCAACGGGTCGCCCAACACCAGCGCCTCGGTCTTCTCTAGATTGGGCCAGAACTCCTGTGGACCCGCAATGGGGCCTGCAATCCCGGAGAAGGCTGATTCTAAGAAAGTGACTGGTCCTGCTCCTGAAGTCGTCAAGGCGGCTTTCCCTGCCAAAAAGTCGGTCTTTACAAGATTAATGGCTCCAGCTCCCGCTCCTGTTACCCAAAGGACATCGGTCTTTGACAGGCTGACACCAGCAGCGACCCCCCACCTACGCAGGGAGCAAGACGAGGCTATCGCCCTCACCACGCCGTCCGCTCGACGCGCTCGACGTCGCCACTGGCGCCGAGTAAGGAAGGCTGGGGGCAACTCTCCCTCTGGGCTAACTCCACCAGCCCCGATGGCAGAAGTTAATGCTGTTGTTCCGACTGGGAACAGTTTTGAGATGCTAAATAAGGTGCGTAGGAATTCTCCTACCGCGGTGCTAAAAAGGTCTCCCCCTCCACTGAAAAATGCTGTAGAAGTAGAAACAGAACAGCCCCAATCTCTTCAACGGCTGTCCTCCCGAATCTATAAAATCTGGCGGCAGGCCCGAGACTCGATGATCGATCCAAACTTCTCCCGCCAGCACAAGAAGCTGAAAATCCAACAGGAAGCCAGTCACCAGGCTAAACCACGAAAGGCTGTCTGGATGCCCACCTCAACGGCCTCCTCAACTTCCACTGCTCATAAAAGGAGGAAGCCAGAGAAGATCCCCCAGCTTGCAATGACAGCTAAAGGCACTAAGCCCAGACGCCCTAAGTCTGGGGGCATGATGGTCCATACCGTATACATGGCGTCAGGAAAGGAAGACAGCCGTGCGTCTACAGGTCATAGACCGCTTACACGGTCGGTGACCAAAGCTCAGGAGCAACAGCAAAAGCTCCAGGAAATGATGAACTCTATGGCCACACTTACCGGGCCAAAAGAAAACCCAGAAACGCCCTCGGACGAACGCCAGGAGGAAGAAACCGACGCCGAATTCCTTCGCCGAATATTGGAGAAGAAAGACAAAGAGGCTGCTGAACAAGCAGCCAACATACAGCGTATGGGCCTTCTCTTCCAAGATATGATAGGAATGATGATCCAACAAGACCCACCCGTTGAGGATCCCCCGATCGTCCTTGAAGACGACAGGGGAGAAACGTCAAATCCACCACCGGCCCTCTCAACGGCCAAGGAGGAGACAATCTCTAAGGCTGACTTGGACGACTATATAGCCCAACGAATCCGGGTTCATCATGCGACTGAGGCAGCTAGTCAAGTCATAAAAACGGGGCGGCCGTATCCAAGCTGGTACGACCAAATCAAATACCCGCCGGGTTATACAATACCAAAATTCCACGTGTATAAGGGGACCGGCAATCCCCATCAACATGTTGCCCAGTTCAGGGCCCTTTGCGGTAACACCGGCGGTGACGATAAACTGTTGCTTCGCCAGTTCGTGGGCAGCTTATCAGAAACAACGTTCGAATGGTATTCGGAACTCCCGAACGATTCTATCAAGACGTTCGCTGAAATGGAGTTGCTATTCACTCAGCGATTCGCAAGCGCCAGCGAACGCACTCCAATAACGGCATTGATTAACACCAGGGTAAAACCAGGCGAAACTTGGGTCTAGTATGCTATACGCTGGCGGAATTTGTGGTCGAAATGCGAGCAACGCATTGAGGAAGCGCCCGCGGTGGGCATGTTCGTGGGAACCCTAGACCCTCACGCAACTATCTCCCAGTTTATGATGTTCTTTAAGCCAACCACATTCCAGGCTTTAATCAACAAGTTGGCTCAGATGGACCAGATGGGTCATAGACCGCCTCCCCCGAAGCCAGAACCTCGGAATGACAAGGGTAAAGGAAAGGCAACCTTCGTCGCGAATGCCCAGCAGCAACCCAATGCCCCAAAGCTGGCGGATCAATTGGAAGAAAGACGCCGGTATTATAATGAGAAGATGAAGAGTCCCTACTCGTTCCCACGGGACAAGACGAAACGGTTATTCGAGATGGCAGTACGCAACAGACTTATAAACCTACCAAATCCAAGGCGACCGCCATAACCCACCGAGGTGAATAACCCTAACTATTGCCCTTACCATCAAACGGTAAGTCATCCGATTGAAGATTGCTTCGTCTTCAAAGGATGGATTGAAGATCAATACCTCCAGGGGAAGTTGGCACTGTCCGAAAAGTGGACGGTGAACCCATCACAGCCGCATACTCCTAAGAAAGCAGACACACCGGGGGCAACCTGTTCCTTTATTGAAGAAGCTCCATGGGAGGTCGTGCTGTCAACTAAAACCAAAAGAATGCTGAGGGACCTTCATGCGCGCCCAGTGGTCGAATGGAAGGACCCGCTTGAACCTCAAATTATCGAAGGGATGTTGAAGCCGCGCCCAACTATGAAGACTCGTGGTGATGGCCCAAAAACTCACGCCCAACCGTCAAAATCTTCGAAGAAAAAGAAGAAGAAATCCAAGAAGCCCGTGAAGCCTGGAGGCAAGCGCACGAACTTGCAGAAGCAAATCGACGCGATGGAAGAGTACAATCAAAAGGCGTGAACTCCTGTCACGCTGCAAGAGTTCCTCAACCACATCTTTCAAGAGGAAGATGATGGAGAGAGTTCGTCGGATGAATCCGAGGGATACGTGGCGAGTTGTAACGTAATCTCCCGCTCGTTTACTGACGATGAAAAAACTCCTAGCACTAAGAAATTGGGGGTAGAGCCTGAACCAGAGCGTGTGTGGCCAACAGATGAAATGATCGACGCCTTTCTAGACGAGATTCATCTGAAGAGTAAAGCGGATCAGGAGCGTGAGATGGCCGCATCGGAGGGAGCCAAACGCAAGCGACTGAACGAAAGAGTCGAAGCACTCCCGCCAGATCAAAAGACGTCCGATGTAGACAAAAAGATATTCAAGACGAGGAAAAGGTTTGCCAAAGCCATGTCAATGGGAATGAAGCTACCACCCTCGGAAGAAAACACGCTCGATGGAGCGGAGAGGCACCCTAATTATTGCGCATATCATCGGAAAATTTCACACCCTACGGAGGAGTGCGACGCCTTTAGGATATGGTGGCAGGGATATGTTGCTCATCGGCAACATTTTAAGCGCATGAAACGCAAGACTCGTCGGGAACGAAGAAGTACTGCCGACGGGCACGACAGAACCACTGGCAACTGTTACATGGTTAACGCCGGAGGGTCACAAGTTCTCGCCTTTGGGAGCGACTCTGATGAAGAAATGGCTCTGGGCCCTCTCTTTAAAGAATCCGTTTTGGGGAAAGAGGAAGAACTAGAGGCCTGCGAAAACATTCAGCTGCGCAATCGTACGCTCCCGGAAAGGAATCTCGGGCCCGCAAATAGAAAAGATAAGGGAAAGGAAAAGGTCACTGAGGATATCACTTTAGATGACCAAATCATGAAAGAGCTGACTACCAAAGACCCTCCCAGGAAGGGTAAGGTGGACTACAACATCCTGGCGCACCTAAGGAAGCTACCTTCTCAACTTAGCATTCTCGATACCCTCCTATTATCAAAAGAAGCGCGAGATTCACTAATTAAGGCATTACAAGAACCTGAGCAATTCCAAGCCTTCCTCGCCGCGGAAAGGATGAAGGATGAACTGGAGGAAGTGCATACGGCCGACATCACTTTCGGTGACGAAGACCTTCTCCTCGGGACGTGCGACCACAACCGTCCCCTATACGTCTCCGGGTATTGCCATGATATCAAGATAGGCAAAATCCTGGTTGACAATGGATCATCCGTCAATCTCCTTAATGTTCGGGTGTTGAAAGAAATCTGCATGAGTGTGCAACACCTCGCTCGTGACAAAATTACCATCTCTGGTTTCGACTCCCAGTCGTCACGGACTCTCGGATCCGTGATACTGACATTACGCTTCGGACTGCTCGTCACGGACATCAAGTTTCACGTCATTAACGCCAAGACTTGCTACAACGCCTTGCTCGGTCGTCCTTGGTTGCATGAGTACAACATCATCCCTTCTACACAGCATCAGTGTATAAAGTACTTCAAGGATGGTTTCGAATATACCGTAACAGGTGAGCTGAATCCATTTTCCGTGAACGAAGTCCGCAAATACGAAGATGCGAAGTACTTTTTGCCAGATTTCGAGGATACAGAAAGGTGTCGCAAGCCGGAGAACAAAGCCGCCGCCACCATCCCTGTTTTCGGGAGCGATACTGAAGAAGAAGAAGAGATAGTTTATGCTGGGCCGTCTCAACGTAACAACCCGGGGACGTCCGCCCCCATGTTGATCTTCGGAAGTGATTCGGAAGATGAGGTTAATGCCGTGTTCTCCAATCGGCCGTCAATACAAGCATCCCCTAGCAATGATCAGAGTTTGCAAATCACCATGGTGCCGCGAGAACACTATAAGGATCTCGACACACTTCAAGCTTACAATGTGCAGGACCTGCAGACATTTTACGTCCCTCCCAGGCAAAGGGGTGAGAAGGTAATCCTATTCTACCGATCCTCAGAGACGAAAGTAGAGAAAGAGATCTGGCATGGCGCGGATGCTACACTCGACAGGCTCCAACCCATCCGTTTGCCCATATATTACACAAATGGACTAAAGAGGCTATTGAAGCGCCAAGGAATACCCTTAAAACAGACTGTTCGACAAGCTCGGTTCTACAACAAGATTTGGAATGTCCCTGGAACTCAGCGCAAATTGCCCAACGGGAGAATGGAAACGCTCGGCCTTAGATACGTGAGATCCGGTAAACGGGAGCGAATCCACGGTAGCTACGCCGTATATAACTTCGAAGAGGAGGAAAACGCCCTGTCCAGCAATGCCAACCCTTCATCAAAATTGGATCCCGTGAGTGAAGTGCCGAGTCCGTCATTTGAAGAACAAATGGACAAGCTTATCAGGAAAGCAGGTCAAAAGGCTCGGGAAGACCACAACCGCGAGATGGCCATCTGCGAGAAGGCCAGGACGCAACGTCTGTTTCAACAGGCTGCAAAAGACAAAGATGCTCCTCCCTGTCAACCCGTTGTGCAAAAGGCTCGATGCAGAGGCAGAAATAAATCAAGAAGCGGAAAGAAGAGCCGACAACAACGACGCAGGATCAGAGAGTCGTGTGACTGGGCATCGCGCGGTCCGGATTTGTCCCTCATGAAGAAGATGTGTCGAGCGTATTCCTTCCCTCGAGACAAGACGAAGAAGCTCCTCGAGCTCGTTATAGAACATCAAATGATCGCACTTCCGGAGTCTAAGCACCCTGAGCAAGTTAACGAGGTTTCTTATCCGGGCTATTGCTCTTATCACCGAGCCATAGGACACCCTATCGAAGACTGCTTCACCTTCAAGAACTGGGTCGAAGACCAATACCAACAAGGCAGATTTGCTTTATCCCGCAGCTGGAGGGTAACGCCGCCACAACAGCACGAACCTAAAGCCGCGAGAGCAGAGCCAGACCCACATCGGTCTTGGAAGCGGATTCGCACTTGTCACATGATTACAATATTAAAAGAAGAGCCCAAGAACGTGGATGACCTTCCCTGGTGCTTTGAGAACAGCAATGATGAGGTGATCTCAGAATTTCCGCCAGCTCCGAAAGAACTGGAAGATGGCATACATACTACTGCAGATAACCTCAAGAAGATTGAGTTGGGAACGGCAGATGATCCGCGACCGACATTCGTCAGCGAGCTGCTATCTGAAGAAAGGGTAGCTGCGTTAAAGGACGTGCTTCTACAGCATAGAGATTGCTTCGCGTGGAACTATTCCGAAATGCCGGGATTAGATCCAGAAATTGCTGTACACAGATTGGCGATATCCCCGGATATCAAGCCAGTCAAACAGGCGCCGAGGAGAATGCGGCTCGAGCTTGAGATGAGCATCAACGCCGAGGTCAAAAAGCTGATCGACTCTGGCTTCATCCAGGAAGTTCAATACCCAGGATGGATCGCCAACATCGTCCCAGTGATGAAGAAAAATGGGACAGTGCGCATATGCGTAGACTTCCGGGATCTTAATAAAGCCTGCCCGAAGGACGATTTTCCAGTGCCAGTCACCGAACTGATGACAGATAACACGTCCACTCACGAGGTTTTCTCCTTCATGGACGGCTCATCAGGGTATAATCAAATAAAAATGCATCGTGAAGACCAGAAACATACGGCTTTCCGGACACCTTTAGGAATATTCTGCTACAAGGTTATGCCCTTTGGTCTAAAGAACGCCGGTGCTACCTATCAAAGGGCCATGACAAAGATCTTCGACGATCTCATACATGACATCGTCGAGTGCTATATTGATGACCTCGTGGTGAAGAGCATGTCATACGAAGAGCACTTAACGCATCTGAAGACTGTATTTCAACGCCTTCGGCAATATAATTTGAAGATGAATCCCCTCAAATGTGCGTTCGGAGTCTCCTCGGGTAAATTCCTGGGATTCATCATCCGACACCGAGGTATCAAAATAGATCCATCTAAGATCAAGGCGATCATAGAAATGCCTCCGCCAAGAACCCTCAAACAGTTGCGGTCTCTCCAAGGTAAGCTCGCATACATCCGGCGGTTTATCGCCAATCTTTCAGGCAAGTGCCGTCCTTACAGCCACCTGATGAAGAAAGGAACTCCATTTGTCTGGGATAAAAAATGCCAGGGCGCGTTGGACGAAATTAAACAGTACCTGCAGAACCCGCCGGTGTTGGCTGCTCCGGACAAGGGAAAACCCCTCATTCTTTATACAACCGCCCTCGAAGGTTCCTTAGGCGCATTATGGGCACAAGAGAACGATCAAGGAAAAGAAAGAGCACTCTACTACTTAAGTCGAGTTCTGCTGGGGGCAGAAAGCAACTACTCTCCCATTGAAAAACACTGCCTGGCGTTGATCTTCGCGATAACAAAGCTCAGGCACTATGCGTTTGCGCACGAAGTCCGTCTCATCTCGAAGGTGGACCCCCTTAAATATTTGATGTCAAAGGCTATATTGACGGGTCGACTGGCTAAATGGGCTCTACTCTTGATGGAGTTCTCGATAACGTATCGACCTCTCAAGGCAGTGAAAGGCCAGGCCATCGCCGACTTCCTTGCTGAGCATCCAGTACCTGCCGGTTCTCCTCTGAACTGCGATTTGCCGGACGAACATGCATTTGATGCGATCGGCGGCGGTGATACCCGATGGGAACTCTATTTTGATGGAGCATCTTCCATGAAGAAGAGCAAGCAATGTACCCCCATAATCAAATCGGGAGTAGGACTCATCTTCGTAACTCCACAAGGAGGGATTATGCGCTTCGCCTTCTCTTTAACAGAGCCGAGGACGAATAACGAAGCCGAATACGAAGCTTTGATAGCGGGCCTCGAGATCGCCATTGACATGGGAATTGAAGACCTTCTTATATACGGGGACTCTCAACTGGTCATTAGTCAAGTAAATGGCGACTACCAAACGTGCAAACCAGAGTTGGTGAAGTACGGTGAAAAGGTGCGACAACTGTTGACCCAAATTCCCTCCTATACTTTGGAAAGCATACCACGCGCGGAAAATAGCAAAGCGGACGCGTTAGCTAAGCTCGCCAAAGAATTGGCTGACGAGAACCTCGATGACGTTAAAATCATGGTATAAAGCCGTCGAGTGCTCGCCCCAGCAGAAATATCTCCGGAATCATGCGAAGAAAAGGGAGCGACTGAGAAGACGACCCTACAGATAAAAGACCGTGAGAAGGCTGAGGACTGGAGGGAAGTCTTCATAGACTACTTTAAGTCCCACCGAATGCCCGAAGAAGCGTCCTCAAGATATCAGCTCATGAAACGAGCTCTATCTTTCGCTTTCGTCAATGATACTCTGTATAAGAGGTCGTTTGATTTTCTGTGGCTGAGATGTTTAGGACCTGACGAAGCAAAAAGAGTCGTTCAGGAAGTTCATGACGGAATCTGTGGTTCTCATCAAGCAGGCCCGAAGATGAAGTTAAAAATTAAACGGATGGGTTACTACTGGCCCACGATGATCCAGGACTGCCTCGAATATGCGAAGCAATGCCACTCATACCAAATCCACGGGGATTTCATCCACCAGCATCCGAATCCACTACATCCAACGGTGGCTAGCTAGCCATTCGAAATGTGGGGGACTGACATAGTCGGCCCTATTGAACCAGCATCGTCCAGGGGACATCGCTTCATCCTGGCGATGACTGATTACTTCTCCAAATGGGCGGAAGCAGTACCGTTGAGGGAAGTGAAGACGGAGAATATCCTCCACTTCTTCAAGACACACGTCATCTATCGGTTTGGAACTCCACGGCGGATTATCTCCGATAACGGGCCAGCCTACAGAAGCCATAAGATTAGCCGCTTCACGCAGCAGCACAATATAGACTGGAGATATTCTTCAGTTTACAATCCGCGAGCTAATGGTCTAGCTGAAGCCTTCAACAAGACCCTGACGAAGATCATAAAAAGACGGTGTCCTGAAATAAGAAAGACTGGCACGAGAGGCTGCAAGAGGCCCTTTGGGCCTATCGAACTACGTTCAAGACAGCCACGAACACAACGCCGTACGCGTTGGTATTTGGGACAAAAGCAGTACTTCCCCTCGAAATAGAGCTACCCTCTCTATGAATGGCAGTCCACTACGAACTGACGGATGAAGAAAATGCTAACCTTCGGCTCGAGGAGCTTGATGCTCTTGAAGAAACACGGCTCATAGCGCAACAAAATCTAGAAGCTTATAAAGAAAAGATGACGCGCTCGTACGAAAGATTGACCAGGCCGAGAACATTCCGCCAAGGCGAACTCGTGCTAGTGGTCAAAAGACCGATGATCCCCAATCGCGCCAAGCGGGGAAAATTCGAGCCAAACAATGAAGGCCCGTACATCATAGATAAGGTCTACCAGGATGGGGCCTATCTACTCATGGACATGCATGGTGAAAGGCCTTTCAGGCCAATAAACGGCCGCTTCCTAAAGAAATACTACGCTTAATGAGCCACAGCCTAGGTCAATGATAGATGACGACGACTATGTCCGCTCGCTATCTTCCTAAAGCTCAAAGCTCTATAAGTAGTAACCGGCCCTCTCCACGACGGACCAAAATGTCCTTAAACTAACGACGGACCGAAATGTCCTTAAACTAACGACGGGCCGAAATGTCCTTAAACTAATAGCGGACCGAAACGTCCTTAAAACTAATACCGCAGCATCCTTAGACTGACGAGATAAAAAAATTATATAATAAATAAAAACGGTATGTCCATAAGCAAAAAGGGCACGGATGAAAACCCGAAAGGGCTCCGTGAGTAAAAACAGCAGGGCTACCGGCGAGTGTTCGTGAAAACCCGAAAGGGCGCGACCTCGTAAAAAAAATAATAAGAAGAAAAGAATAAAAAAAACGGTATGTCCATAAGCAAGAAGGGCACGGATGAAAACCCGAAAGGGCTCCGTGAGTAAAAACAGCAGGGCTACCGGCGAGTGTTTGTGAAAACCCGAAAGGGCGCAACCTCGTTAAAGGACGCTTGCGGGATCCCCACGACCTTGCAAGGAGAAACCACCCGCGTGAGATCCTTACGACTCACAAGAGAGCAACACACTTAGGAGTCCCCACGATTCCTAAGGAGAAAATACACTTGCGAGATCCTCACGACTCGTAAGGAGAACTCTCTTATGGGACCCTCACGGCTCATAAGATTTGAAAGTCTTAAGTCACAGAGACCTAAACCCGTGCTTAAGAAAAATCCCCCATATCCTTCGACACTGCCCTACAAGTGGTCCAGTACTGACCCTTGTATACAATCCACGGGCACGAACAAATATTTCCCTAACAAAGTCCCATCCGTGACTAGGGATATGTCCATATGGTGAACACAGCCCTTGTAGGTCCTCTCGACCTATAAGGAGAAAGCCCTCTTGTAGGATCCTTACGACTTGCAGAGGAACATACACTTAGGAATCCTCACGATTCCTAGAGAGAAAATACACCTACGAGATCCTCACGACTTGTAGGGAGAAATACCTTCGTGAGACCCTTACGGCTCATGAAGTCAAAAGCCTTAGTCGACAGGACCATAACCCTGTTTGCTAAGCCACCTTTGTTCAACATCGACAGAGGCAGATGATGATTCGCTCCTGGCCACATCCCAGTTGTAGCGGTGTTGATGCCGAAATCGGTGTCTAATTTCAGGTTTATGGCGAAAAGTCAGTAGGCCGCACGTGTATACGAAACAGCCGAAATGATGGGGCAGCTTGCAATAAAAAACAGCAAGTAAAAATATATGCATGAAAAATAGTCGAAATGATGGGGCAACTCGCAATAAAAAGCAGCGAGTAGAAAATAAATAAATAGCCGAAATGATTGGGCACCGCGAAAAATAGCCGAAATGATGGGGCAATCGCGACC
The DNA here is from genome assembly GCA_030015575.1 of Agapanthus africanus. NCBI lineage: Eukaryota > Viridiplantae > Streptophyta > Magnoliopsida > Asparagales > Amaryllidaceae > Agapanthus > Agapanthus africanus. The sequence continues at coordinate 679,818,053 of CM057340.1, read as the reverse complement.
TTCGCGATATAAAAGCTGAAATGATAGAGCATCGCGGAAAAAGAAATAAAATATAAAAAAAGTTTTAATTTATGCCCTACAGGTGATGTTCCATCATACCCTGTATACAATCCAAGGGCGTAAACAAAAAAGGGATCATACTTCTCCTCCAGGTTTCATTATAAGAAGAAGCAAAATCTCGACGGGCCGCAAATGACCTGGAGATCGTCTCAACACTCGGACACAACATCAAGCGAAACGGAACAGCGGCAACCCCCAGTTCCATGGATCTGCGATATACGTATCACCGAGAGTCGAATCCCAACTCCGTGAAATGAGGATACAATCAACAAAATTCCTAGTCACGTGGAACGCGGATAATGTCACTCTTTGACCCCGTGGAAAACGTCCAGAGCGGAGCCTAGTCCTTGCCGAACACGGCAGTGAACCCGTGGGAAGCATCTAGTGCAAAATTCCTGGTTACGTGGAACGCGGATAACGTCACTCTTTGACCCCGTGGAAAGCGTCCAGAGCGAATCCTGGTCCTCGCAGAGCACGGCAGTGAACCCATGTGAAGCATCCAGAGAGGAGCCTAGTTCTCGCCGAACACGGCAGTGAACCCGTGGGAAACATCTAGTGCAAAATTCCTGGTTACGTGGAACGCGGATAACGTCACTCTTTGACCCCGTGGAAAGCGTCCAGAGCGGATCATGGTCCTCGCAGGGCACGGCAGTAAACCCGTGTGAAGCATCCAGAGCGGAGCCTAGTACTCGCCGAACACGGCAGTGAACCTGTGGGAAGCATCTAGTGCAAAATTCCTGGTTACGTGGAACGCGGATAACGTCACTCTTTGACCCCGTGGAAAGCGTCCAGAGCGGATCCTGGTCCTCGCAGAGCACGGCAGTGAACCCGTGTGAAGCATCCAGAGCGGAGCCTAGTCCTCGCCGAACACGGCAGTGAACCCGTGGGAAGCATCTAGTGCAAAATTCCTAGTTATGTGGAACGCAGATAACATCACTCTTTGACCCCGTGGAAAGCGTCCAGAGCGGATCCTGGTCCTCGCAGAGCACGGCAGTGAACCCGTGTGAAGCATCCAGAGCGGAGCCTAGTCCTCGCCAAGCACGGCAGTGAACCCGTGTGAAGCATCTAGTGCAAAATTCCTGGTTACGTGGAACGCGGATAACGTCACTCTTTGACCCCGCGGAAAACGCCCAGAGCGGAGCCTGGTCCTCGCCAAGCACGGCAGTGAACCCGTGTGAAGCATCCAGAGCAAACACTGGACTGTGGAGTCCTTAAAATCCACGGACTATGATGTCCTTAACCTCGACCGTAATGTCTTAAAACTAACGATCAACCACCCCGATTCCCTACGGATTCTACCTTGGTTTAAGGGGTACATCTCTTCACTCCTTTGATACCTGGCGTTGTAATTCCTCAACGTCTTCAAAGAGGTGACGGGTCCCTGCAACCAAACATCGGACTGTGGAGTCCTTAAATCCACGGACTATGAGGTCCTTAACCTTGACCGTGATATCTTAAAACTAACATTGGACGGTGGAGTCCCTAAATCCACTATGAGGTCCTTAACCTTGACCGTGATGTCTTAAAACTAACATTGGATGGTGGAGTCCCTAAATCCACGGACTATGAGGTCCTTAACCTTGACCGTGATGTCTTAAAACTAACATTGGACGGTGGAGTCCCTAAATCCACGGACTATGAGGTCCTTAACCTTGACCGAGATGTCTTAAAACTAATATCGGACTGTGGAGTCCTTAAATCCACGGACTATGAGGTCCTTAACCTTGACCGCGACGTCTTTAAACTATGATGCCTCGAGAAACCCCTGACTCCGTGAAACACGAATAAGGGTGACCACATCCAGCACTTGCAGGTCCTCACGACCTGTAAGGAAGAAAAACTCTGTTGTGGGATCCTTACGACTCTCAAGGGACAACCCGCTTAAGAATCCTCATGATTCTTAAAAAGAACTTACACCTATGGGGTCCTCTCGACCCATGGGGAGAAAAAACTCTTTATGAGACCCTCGTGGCTCATAAAGTGCAAAAGTCTTAGGAAGCAGATCTTAACCCTGAATCCTAAGCTATCGCTGCCCTGCAAGGAGATCAAGATAAATTGTCCGCAAAACACATTCAACAAAAAGGAGACGCATCATTGAGAAGAAAAATTTATCTTTTATTCATAAACCAAAATGGATACAAAGTACAATTCATGAAAAAGCAAAAGAAAATACTCTCATTTATGAGTATGTACAGGAAGGCAGGGAAAGATACAAATGTTTCAAGCCGGTGGGCGATTTAGCAGCTTGGTCAGCTCATCCTGCTTTTGTTGGGCCACGGCCTCATGATTTAAGATCGCCAGAAGACGGGCCTCCGCCTGAGCCTGCTGGGCCTGATACGAAGCGAGCCGGTCCTCAAGCTCTTTCTCGGTGGCCTTATGAGCCTCGACCCTTTCACGAGTGAACGTAGTAGCTTTATCAAGAGTCACCACCTCCCTGATAGACTCTTGAAGCACCCGCCAGAGCTCATACGCTTTGTTGTCCTTGGCAGTAAGACTCGCCTGAAGCTCGCTCAGCGCTTTAGAAGCCAGCTCTCTCTCCGAGAATTTACGGCCGAGCCCTTTTTCTCGCACAACAATATGTTCACCACGTGTCGCCCTATCAGGCCATGTAAGCTCACTTTCGCGACCGCAACCTTGGAAACGGGACATAAACGCTCAAGATCATATAAATAGGCTTCCGGTCGGCAGCAATAATCGATCTAAAACGAGCTCACATCACCTGGTATGAAAAGCAACGAGAAAATTTCCGATGTTTATCCTATCGAGCATGTGTTCGCAATCATATGAACATCCGAAAAAGAAATAAAATTCGAGGCTTTAATGTGCATGCGACATGATGACAGTGTTGATAATTAAAGGAAGTTTTCATAAAAAGAACACAAAGTTTATTCATGCAAACGAAAACATACATACGAGTACCGAGCCTACATGGAAGTTCAACATAAAGCATACAAAAAGAAGGACTAATTTAAAAATGCTACGCTAACGGGAAAAGGTCACCAAACACGGGATCAATGGCACAAGGGTTAACAAAGCAGAGGACAAAATTCTCCATCTCTCTCTCTGCTTTCTCCAGCACATCAAAGCGACGGTTCTCGCGAGGAGTCGCTCCCCATCGATTGGCGCCGTGTTCATCCGCGAAAGCAGACATAATAGCTCGCCGGGCCTTTATCTGGCTCAGCAGATGAATTGAGCAATCCTTCAAAGCCTGAGTAATCAGACACGCTTCGTGAAAGCCCTCGAGCTTTTCTTCAGCCGCGTCAAGCATCGCCAGGGTCATCTCCGCCGGGTGAGGAGGGATGCCGGCAAGCACGGCCGCGAGAATCATCCGGAGCCAGAGGGACCCCATCGGGAGGGGGGACCCCCTACGGATCGAGAGTTCATACATTGCCGAGTCACATTCGTCGTCGGTAAGGAGTGAATCCACCAACCGAGCAGCAAAGCGGGGGATCATCTCCTCGATAGGAACTTCCCATGGCTGTCGACAAGCATGAGGGCGATTGCAGGCCATGGCGTTCGTTTGTTTCTCAAGACAAATTACACCAAAATAAGAAAGAAAAAAATATAAATCTCCGTGAAGGGAAAAGAAGGCTATAGCCTCAGATATAAAGAAGTGCATTAAGTGTTGAGCGCGGAAAATCTTGTATGATGAAGCTATTTCCAAGGCCCAAAAAAGGAAAGGCATCGAAAATCAAGGGGATGGAACTATTTCCAAGGCTCCTTTTCTGCATCTGATATTGTGCACTAAAAATGTGGCATGGAAAAATTTTGAACAGCAGAGTGACAATATTTTTATTGAAAGCAGAAAATGTGAAAATTCTTTGTTGATATCTAGACCGCTGCATTCTCTTCAAGCGAGTTGAATCATGCGCTGGGTCCGTACTATCCTCGAAGCTCGAACTACGAAATAACCAAGTCACTTAGCAGTAGTGGAGAGTGTGGACGAATCTCCTCTTTGCAGCTCTTTCCTTCTAGGGCAACCATTGACAAAATATTCGTTGGATCTACAAATCAGACATTGTCCTTTAGCCCTGCGACAGTCTCTCTGAAGGTGTCATGGTCTCTTATAGTATCCACAATATCGAGTCCTCCGCTGCTTCCGTTGCTGAGGAACAAGTGGGCGCTTCATCTTCACCTCTTTTCCTTGTATAACAGGGGTTCCCTTACGATTGGAGGCTTCCGCTGGCGCTTGAGCCATTTGCCTTCTTAATCCTTCAGCTAAGAGATCGTTCGTTCGCTCCTGGGCTTCCTTCAAGCCTTGCAATACACTCAAAATCTCGACGGTCTGATTCTGGGGAGTAGAGTTGGAAGAAGAGTCGTTGGAAGCCATGGTCCTGAAACAACAAATTTGAGGGCGATATAAGATACGAGGAATAAGAATCAGAACAAAATATAGAATGGACAACGAAACAAGAATATCGGGTGAGATGAAACTCAAACGAGTGGAAATCAAATGTAGAACTCCAAGTCACTCAAACAGAGTACAATATTGTAACTATGCTGCAATTCATAGTTACAATCACATAACTCTACTGAGTCACCCCAAAACTCTAGCGGATGGATCAAAATATATAGCAGAACACACTATGTGAATCAAGATCAAGAATAAAAAGTTTACAATCTAGACCGAAGGATGTCTTAGATTGTCAAGCCCTACACGGAAACTGTAATCCCATTCTAAACCAAACTGTCTCTGATACCAACAAAACTATGTCACGCCCCGCTTTCCAAAATACGAAATACGAGGGGTTGACAAGGCCAGCCATACTCCTACGATCAAGGAAATATCCTGCCGAGTCACACTTCGGCTTCTAGCATTACGTGGTAATCAGTAATCAATGCACAGGTAATGAGAAATACAGTCACTAAATCAAAACAAATACGAAAACTAACCAGATAGAGATCAAGGAAGTATAGCTCTGAGTCACCGATCAAGATGTCCGCAATATCCTCAAGATACATTAGGTCCTGGTCCGAGCTAAATCCATTTCTCACTCTGAGCATGCATACTCAGGTCGTCAAAGCGACACAATAGCAATGAATAGAAATACATGTATAATAAGTGTAGTAATGATGAATATGGAACAATAGGCATGGAATAATGACGTGAGCATGAAGTGGCTAGTACAGATAGACAATGGAGCAAGTAAACAGTAAAGCAGGTATATCGAATCAATAATCAATGCATGTCACTAAACTTATCAGTCCCTAAGTCTCAATATCCAGGTCGCTAAACCTATCGTCAGTCCAAGTGTGAGAGTCAACCACTCGTGAGTATCCCCCACCCAAGGGTAGGACCCAGGGGTAAGGGAACACGGGCCCGAGTCGCTCGCTAATAATCAGTAATATCGCCCATATATCTCCAGAATCGTTGTATGTGCCGGCAATGGAACTCCCGAGATTCTGTTGAAATCACATTCAAACTACTCCACACCCCGTGGTCTACATAAAACACCAACCATAAACTCAAATACTAGTCGGTCCATAATAAGTCTATGCGAGAACTGGAGACAGGATCCCCATCAAGCATGTCTCGACTGATACCCAAAATAAATGGACAGTGTTTGGTGCCTTACCTATGACACCCATATAAGTGCTTCCATAATCTTCCCATACCAATTATAGTTACACTTATACATATCCCATAGACGTCGACAATGCAATAAATCAATAGGGTCCGCTGATTGTGTACAAGTACGTGTCATTTCGCTTATTCATTCACGTTTTAACACTGACGTACTTGCCACAATCAAAACACTAGTATCTAACACTGGATAATGTACACGACCACTAGGCTACCAATGCATATGAGCTTTACATGATATGATGAGAATACAATAATTACGATATGAATAGAATATCATCAGTCAGTGTCCTACCACTTGCATAATTTACTATAAATCATGCATGCAGAATTAAGCAAAACAATGTAAAAGGGTAAGCAGTATGTTTAATCATCTATCCATAAAAATTGGTTTCGCGCCAATCAGATTTCAGGTTGGCTAGTTATGGCTATTTCATTTTGAGTGTTCACTGCTAGAAATCCAATTTCAGAATTGGAAGCCCGTTTTTTAACACGTTTTAATACTAGTTGGGATCGTAACTAGGCGATACTACAGTTGGATAATATTTAGGTTTAACAGTTAGGTTTCCAACGTATCAGACGGATCGATGATATCCACTTTATACGGGAAGATATGTTCAGTTTAGTATCAATGTGTACAAACCGTCACTGCAGAAAACTGCAGGACACAACGGTATCCTAAAATACGAATTAAATATCAAACGAAGGTGAAACGACATGGGACCAGATTTTGGTGTTAGATAACTAAATTATCTACGCGACCATATGAGGCTCCATGCATTTTCAGTTTAAGGAAGGGGTGTACAGGTGCTCGCAAGGCCAGGTATCCAAACGAACGCTGCCCCAGACTGCAGTTCAGGGCCGCGAATCGCCTCAATATTCATGGATATAACTTATCAAAATGCAAAGATGAACTATGGGGTGCTATAGGTTTATCCGTTGGCTTCGATACGAGCCATGGAATGCCAAAATCCGATTCGTAAAAGATTTAACGTGAATTTAACGGTCTAGCATGTTCAGGAAATACAGGTTTCATTCCGATTATCAGCAGCAGCATTACATAGGTGAAACGACCGTGGTTTTCAACTAAATTTCTACAGCATATCGGTAAACAATAGGCAGGTTTAATGATCACAAGTTCCGCCATTTAAAGTCCGGTTTTCACATATAGTTTCATATCAAACACTTGCATCATATTGGTTTGCACGAATTATATATATACGACATTAATTCGAAATTGGGTTAAATTCATAATAATAGCATGAAGCAAGCAATATACTTGCCTGGTGACGTATTGACTACAATACGGGAGCGTCAACAGTGCGATCACGACACACGCGCGGCACGGCAACAGCAAGGCGGCGGCGGCGAGCTTGGACGTCGGCTGGAGGCAATGGGCTCTGGCTCTAGCGACGTGGTACGACAGTAGCTTTATGTTACCTTTGCAGTGGAGGAGGCTCGGGAATAGCGGCGGTCAGAGAAGGCTCCGAAGATCCAGACACGACCTCGACAAGGTGGGAAGCTCGGGCGTCGGGGTATGCAGGCGAGGGGCTCTGGTTGGTGGTTGGAGTTGAGGATGAGGGTGGCGATGAAGGGGGTCAGAGAAGGCTCCGACGACGAGGACTGCTGGCGGGGGTCGCAGCTCGGGAAAGGTGGCGAGGCGAGCTCGGGGCCTTGGGTGTGGATGTTAGGGGAGCCGGAGGTTAGTGGTGAGGGGAGGTGGTGGCAGAGCAGCTGAGGTGCCGGCGAGGTGTGATGACGGTGACAGTGACGAGAACGGGCGAGGCGTCGATGGGTCGGTTCTTGGGTCGGTTGCAGAATGCTCATCGGGGACGTGGATTCAGAGCAGAGGAGAGGAGGCAGTCGAGGGCATGAGGGAGACGAGGGGCGAAGTCGGCGGTGAGGGAACGGAGGCGAGTTGATGTGGTTAGGGAAGGAGGTGACGGCGATGTGGGTTTGCAGTGGGGAAGCTCGGTGGTTGCGGGGTGCAACGATTGCGAGGAGGCATGGATGAGGGTGAGGTCGACGAGAGAGAGAGAGTGGATGAGAGTGATGAAGAAAGGGAGCGCAGAGAGAGGGAGGGCGCGGGCAATGAGATCAGGAGGTTGTTGGCGAGGAAGGAGCGAGTCGTGGGGGGTTGTTGGGCGAAGAGGGGGAGTGGGCGAAGAGGGGGAGCTCAACGCGGGAAGTTGGGACGAGGACGAGGTCGAGGGAGAGGGGCGCGGGCGCGCGTCCGAGATCGTGGTCGCGGTCGCGGCGGGGGGCTGCGACGTGGGAGTGAGGCACGGCGACGTGAGGAGAAGAAGGAGAAAGAGCGGGAATGAGAGAAAGGAAGTGAGGAAGAATGGTAACGGTCGGGTCGGGTGTTGGGGGAGATGGGCCCTTGGCCCGGAAAGGAAAATAAAAGAGAAATAGAGAGAGTGGACTGGGCTGGAAAATAAGGAAATGGGAAAATAAAAAGGAAATAAGCAATAGGATTTGGGTTTAGGGTTTCAAGACAAATAAAATAATTATAAATATAAATAAATAAATTTTGCAAGTAACACTTTATAAAAATACGGATATTGGTGTACAAAAGAACCGGATATTACAAAGATCTTCGGAGATGATCAAAAGGGACCCATTTCTTCTCCCTGGAGCATCGGATCCTCCCAAAGTGGGATTTTTGGAGATGGGTCTTCTTCCTCCTCCTCTCCTTTTACTGGATCATGGAGAAAAAGAGAGGTGTGATCAAAAATCTCCCTTTTAGGGATTTGATGGGAGATCTGAACTCCCCTTCGAGGATTTTATGGTGAAAAACTATTTTTTTGAAACAAAAGAGTTAACCTCTTGATCTAATTGGAAAAAAGAAAAGAAAAGAGAGAACTTGAAAGAAAGGAGATGGAGGTACAAAGCCTAGAATCTTTTTAGAGAAAAAAGTTGTTATTGATTTTTTCATCATATTTGCCTTTATAGGCTACACACTTTACATATAGTCCCTTGGGTATTTCTAAATAGCACTTGTGCCTTCCCATGCCTCATGTGTTTATTTGTTTTTGTATATATGCCATGGGGTTTACAAAATTTTGGCATTTTGCCCATTTTCCATACATTTAATTCTAAAAAAAATGTATTTAAACTAATTTATAACCTTCTTTTGCCATAGAGCCGGCCCCTTCCACGCTCGGTCTTGATTTGGGCTTGGACCCGCTTACTTGGGCTCGAACCCACTTGGCTGGGATTGACTGACTTTGACTTGGTCAACCGGGGTATACTTTTTGACCCCAACACTAATATATATTTTTTTAAAAAAAATTAAAGGGCCTTGATCGACTGAATATGTCAGTCGAGCAAGTACTTGTTCCACTGATACATTCAGTCAACCAAGTGACCAAATTATTTTATAAAAAAAGTGAATGGCCTTGGTCTACTAAATATGTCAGTCGAACAAGTACTTACTCCACTGATAAATTAAGTCGACCGACTTACCAAATTATCTTTTAAAAAAGTAATGGGTCTTGGTCGACTAAATATTTCAGTCAACCTAGTCTTTGGTCGACTGGATTATTCGATCAATCAAGGCCGTAAATTATTTTTTTTAAAATTTAATTTACTAATTCATATTACATTAATTCACATTACATACAACAATCAACAACTTTCATCACAATAATAACACAACTCTGAATGACTAGACAAATTGAAGCAAACACTATAAAAATACAACTTAAAATTCAAAAAGTCACACAAGTTCATAATATTCAACATACGAGTCTAAACAATAACCACCACAAATCTACATAAATCTCAACGATTACACAAATCGGAGCAAATACTATAATTATACGGACAAACAAAATTCATTGAGTTTGTAACGACCCTAGTATTACTGTAACTTCATGTTTTCTTTCTTTAGTAAAATATTGTATTTATTTATTCTTAGTATTTTTTGTATATTTTGTTTTTTATAAATATATTATTTTATTCTTCTATCTATTTTTCCCAAACACATTTTTTTAAAACTAAATTTTAACATTTTTTCAAATTAAACATAAGACCTAACCCAGCCCATAACTCAAATTCAATTTCAATTTCATTTTCTTTAATAAATCTATGAGCCCAAAAGCCCACTTTCTTTTTATGCAAAATCATATATTTAATTCTTATTAAATATGTGTATGAATAACCTTGTAGCTCATTGATTAAGTCTTTGCATTGTTATTCCATAGATCATATGTTCAAATTCCCGTTCTTACAATTATTTTTCGTTCTTTCACATATTTTTCATACACTATCAATAGTTCTATCACCAAACTTTTCTTAAATCAGTTACACTTTCCTTTTACAAATTTCAAGGACGATTTTTTTTAAGGAGGGTAGAATGTAACGACCCTGGTATTACTGTACCTTCGTGTTTTCTTTCTTTAGTAAAATATTATATTTATCTATTCTTAGTATTTTTTGTATATTTTGTTTTTTATAAATATATTATTTTATTCTTCTATCTATTTTTCCCAAACACATTTCTTTAAAACTAAATCTTAAGCTTTTTTCAAATTAAAGATAAGACCTAACCCAGCCCATAACTCAAATTCAATTTCAATTTCATTTTCTTTAATAAATCTATGAGCCCAAAAGCCCATTTTCTTTTTAAGCAAAATCATATATTTAATTCTTATTAAATATGTGTATGAACAACCTTGTAGCCCATTGGTTAAGTCTTTACATTGTTATTCCATAGATCACATGTTCAAATCCCCTTGCAATTATTTTTTTTATCAATTTTTCATTCTTTTCATAACTTACAAATGGAGACCTTTCATTTCTCTTTTAATTCCCATATTGAATGCATATATTATTATACAAAATTCACCATTACACCATCTTTATTTGTCCTCCTCTATCTTTTCCTTGCTCAGATTTTTCTATCTCTCCCTTCTCCCTCTTCACCTAGAATCCAAGAAGAAGAACATGAAGAAGTTTTCGAGAAGGTCTCTCTAGTAACGCGAGCCTATCGACGGATAGACAAACCCGGTGACAATACCAGCTTGTGTATGTAAGTCCCTTCTCTCTCCTTCCCTTCATCTCTTATTTTCCTCTTGTCATATCTCGTGATCCCCATATTCTTTTCATATCATAGTCCGTAAGAGAAGATAAATATAAACATATACATATATATAAGTCTAGATACATATTATTTTATATGGTTTAATAATACCTTATTGCATCTTGTTCAAATTAAAGTGTTTTTAATTCTTTGTTCATGACTATGAATGTTTATTATAAGTTGTGAGAACACAAATTTCATGCCACAATATATCTATAATGTCTCATGGAATCGGTTTACTTATTAAAAGAAAATATGAAGCTTGCATAAAAATACTAGTTAATCTTTTTGCCGATTTTACTATACATATCAATACCTTTACCTTTAAAATAATTTTTAGAAATTAATTTTTACTTCTAGAAATTTCATGAAATTTACATATGATAGAATATATTATTTTTTACACGCTGTAAAAATTTTAGATTGATCCGCATAACGGTTTAGAAATTACATCGTTTTTATTCACTGTTCGTAAAACAGAAAACTGCATTTATCGGTTTACTTCTAGGACACATAACTCGGTCTACCGATGTCTAAATTGAGCAAACTCAGATGTTTTGGTCATCTACATCGAAATATATAGATTTTCTTAGTTATAAGTTTTTATTGAAAACCGATATAAAATATAGAAAACCGCGTTACAATATTAAGCGACGAATCTGGACAGAATCTGTCCTGATTCGCATACTGTTTATAAATTGGACATAACTCGAACACCCGATATCCGTTTGTGACAAAATTTAGATGTGTAGATGCACAATTTATAGAACTATAATTTTCTGTATATTAGATTACTTAGAAATGCATGAAACAATCCGATATAGTCTTTGCAATATAACATATAGTTACTGTCCAGAAATCTGAATTTCTGTTTTAAACACTGATGTTAAAATGATTATAACTAGAGCTTCAGAAATCCAAATCATGTGAATCTTCGTGTTTGGATAAGTACATTGAAATACCTACAATTTTCTAATAATTTTTGTGACCTGAAACCCGATAAAAACTAACTCAATTTGTGTTTTAAAAATATGCGACGGTGCTGGACAGATTCTGATCTGTTCTGCGCGACAAAACTAAAATGAGTATATCTACCAAACCGGTAGTCGTATTTAGGCGCGACTGGAGCTCACACATGCACAACACTTATATCTATATTTTTTTTATATTCAGAAATTAATTGACTTGATTGATTAGTCGTGTATAATATTTCTTTACAGCATTGCTTATAGTAGTTACTCGAATAATATACTTGACTCATTTCATGCTATTCGAACATATATACATATTTATCTTGATCATTAAATTATTTTATATATATAAAGGCGATAATTAAATACTTGAGTTGATTTTGAAAATTATACAAAAGTATTTTTACATATAACCCCTCAAGTTCTATAAATTACAATAAGGACTTTAGTAAACATAGGTTTAAGCGGGACCATTCTCTTAAGCCTCAGGGAGCCGGAGATATGGGTGCTTGCCTATTTAAGGTATACAACTTAACAAACAGTGTTATCAATACGGTAATTGTCTTTGAAAAAGACACAAATCCTGCCGCCCATGTGAAGCGGTTACCGATAACATCAAAACCCTAATTCAGAATTCAATTTCTTTTCTAATTGTTCTGAATCATACTGAGTCTTATTATTATAATCTGACTTGAATATGATTCAAGTACAATCTATAATATTACAATTCAATATGAATCTATGAATCCATATAATCAATCGGATCAAACTACTCAATCTATATTGACCGAACCGAACTATGGATATACTTCCATTTACATGATTCTCCAGTTACATCCATTTACTGATATCATGGTTTCGGTCAGTCATCCAATTATACAATTTATACAGTTACAATACAAGACAAACAATACAATCAAAACACTACGGGGTTTAAGGGGTAGATTGGTACGGAAGGCGTTAAAAGTGGCACGAGGCGGTAAGATTAAGACACCTAACCTATATTCTGTTGCTGTTGTACCGTGGCTTAACGGTTCCTTGTACATTCCGTTTGCCCTGGTCTCTAGCATATAGAGATCCCTCTCATATACACTGGCATCCTTCTGTACCAAGCTACAAACAACAGCGTTAACATAACAATACAACACTATAATACAATTTTAAAAGATACTCTCTTATTCTGTCTATTCTACTTTCCTCTTATCTTTGGGACTTACCGAGCGACCTGTTCACTGACGATATTCTATTTCTTTCTTCTTTGAATGTCGTCAGGTGGTTTGGACCCGGCAGAGATCGAGCCATCTGCAGAAGACTTGGAGCAGTTTGCTGAAAAAACAGAGCTTTAGTTTCATTGTACATTTTCCATTCAGTACTTTTCATTTCCTGTTATGCCATTGTTTATGTATCGTTTTATTTCAGTTGTATTTGCTTTTCATGCATTGTACAAAAGAATGTTAATAAATAAAAATTGTTGTTTTTATTATATCTTGTGTATTTATTTTTATATTGCTTAGATACACTTGGCGTATGTACTTCTGAGTATATACGTAGCGGACCAGTCGCGTCCCCTTCGCCGTACACCGGGAAGCGGGGCGTAACAGAGTTAAGAAAATTTCATTGAGGTCCGTACCATTCATAAAGGTCTGGAACGCTTTGTTGAAAACTTGGTGTAGAATTCGGTATCTAAGGCGTATTCGTGAATTGAATGTTGCTAACATTTACGCTCTTTAAAAGCGTCTATGATAAAAAGAAGAAAATACAGATCTTAACCTCGACAGAAAAATTTATTTATCATTAAGCATACGACAGATAAACATGTTAGAGGTAATAAAGGTTAATTAAACTTACCAGATCTACGTGACCGTCCGTACTCGAGATTGCACACGCTGGTTTGATTTTCTCATCGTTGGACAAGTGACCGTAAGAATCACCAACGAGAGCCGAAGTGGACGAAACTAGAGGCGTAGGATCGGATGTGGAAGAACCTATGGGCTAAGGATCTCAATTGGATGACGGAGGAATCAAAAGATATACATCTGAGTCAGTCGGATGCGGCGACTCCATCTGTGCATCACCAATGGAACTCTCGATGGTCGTGGGTACATACTCGGTCCCTTCGGGGGAAAAAACTAAGACCGAGTGATCTGGCTCCATTCACCATACCCACACAAATTGTGCTTTTATTCATTTTGAGAAAATTTCGGCAGTATCTTCCCGTTGTTATTCGAGTACACTGAAATAGAAGGGATAATCGCCTCAATGTTATCAACATTGAAATGGCCATCCCTCCTATATTTGTACACACAGAATCAACGAAGAGATACAGACGAAACTCATCTCGAAACAAAAAAAACACAAGCGTAGGACGGTGTATGCGTTATACATTCTTAATTTCTCCACACAAGATAAATATATCGGTTATAGTGTGATTAGTCTTCTCGATGCATAAATTACGAGATGGCTGTTAGATACGAACGATTGACGCTTGAAATTGACAACCTTCACGTGGTTTTATATCACGGCGAAAACCGTACGCATATAACTGATAGACGGGGACTACGACGCGTTTTGATTTTTACATACAATTATCGATAAGAATATAAAAATTTCATATTATCATCGAGTATCATACACTTAGTTTAAGACTTAATTTGGATTAGTTTTACACTTCAATGTCAAGATTTTGAAGTTTTTAGTTTAAAATAAAGTTTTTTAAAGTTAATTGTTTTCTTAATCAAGATTTTGGATTTAGATTTTTGGGTTGGTTTTAAGTTTGGGTTCTAATCCATTCATAGGGTTAGCGTCACAATATAGGGTTTTTAAACAAATTTGCAAATTATAAGAATCCTCTTCCGAACTCAAAAATCACCTGGAAATGTATTTGCTATACGTGTTTATCGCCACCTGTAGACAAGGGGAAGTGGATCCGGTAGAGAAACAACAAGTGATGGAAAGTAAAGAAATAAAGGGAAGACAATGTTAATTAAGATCCGAGGATGAGAGCTCAGTAACCTCATTTGTTAAGGTAGGCCATTTTATGCTTCAAAATAATTATAATCATAACATTATTATCAAAATAATTAAAATCAGCCGTCACAAACTACAAGCAACTGAAATTAATGTATATCATCACCTCAATCTTGCTTTGACCATTCTCTAAGGCAAGTCTAGCTAATTGAACAAAATATATTTCCTTACATTATAACATTATATTTGTTTCCTTTATACATGCAAATCTGCCAGGCCAGTCAAGTCTTCTTAGATCCTATTATGTTGATATAGAATTAATTCATTGCTTAAGAAAATAATTTGCACATTCCATAGTGTTAAAAATCATCATTTAAAAATAGTATTCTAACTCTTTTGTCTTCTAACTTTTTTTTCTCTTGTTATCTTTTTTGTGCAGCAAGGTTTCAGTCCAAAAAAGCAGTGCAAATTAAACTTGGTGAAGTGTCAAAGAAAGTCGCGGAAATTAAAGTGGATAGAGAAACAATTTTTCACGATTACAAGTGTCCATTAGTATATTCATAACCGTGCAAATGTATTATAGTTGTGTATTAACTGACTGTCAGAATAAGTATTGTAAAAATTCGTGATGTTCTTATGGAATTATTGTTATTCTAGTACTTTTATTGTATTCATGGATGTGACTATTTATACACGGTGTAAAATGAAGTGGAATTATGACCATTTGATGGATGTTACTATGCAAATTGTTAACTCTGAAAGGATAATATTATTTCAACTTCTATCATCTCTCTCATTCGCTTGTCCCCGTCTCTTCTTCTTCGATCTCTTCCCACGACACCCACCGCTTCGATCACTTGAGTTCTTCTCTCTTTTCCCTTGCTCACCTCAATCCATCATTCTCTCACTCATCTAAATCTACACATCCCATCATTCTCTCCCTGCACTAAGTCAAACGCAAGCCTGAACCCAAAAAAGAAGTCAAAATGTTGAAGCTTTTGTTCATTGATAAAGAGCAGCAGTTTCAAGATTATTATTAAGGATTAAGTTGTAAAGTTTTCAAAGATGGGTTAGAATTCAAAGCAATTTCTCCAGCAAGCTAATATTGGTGAGATTTGTAATTCTATAGAAGAAGAAGTATTGCAGCAAGACTGCGAAATTAAAATTGAAATTAACTTTAGAAGAGGCGAATAAACCCCTTGTCACGCAATTATCTGGTTCCTATCTTCAACTTCTTTATATTTGCATCTATATACATCCTTTCTCACATAAGCAAGGCGATGGGTTTCGATAGGGATTACAAACCTTTGAGAGTTAACATTTGCTAACTTTATGAAACCACGGTTTACAAAACTTAACTCCATTCCCAAACATGACCTTAAATCATCATTTTCGTCAGCTCCACCCTTTACAAACATCAAACCCACCACATACCTTCCAATTTCAAGATCTACAACATGTTTTAGAAATTACACTAACTAACTCGTCATCTCCATCATCAACAAATTAAACTTAACATTCAAAACCAACATAATTTAAAAACCTAAAAATAACAATTATTTCTAAAAGTTTCTTTAAAAAACAAAAAATTTACCTTCCAGGTTCACGGTGAGGAGGTCGGCCGAGGATGTACGGTGAGGACGTGGTGGGGGTTCAATCGGCTCTAAAGAGGAGCTAGTGGGGCCTCGGCGATGTTGAGGAGGATCAATGGGGCCTCGGATCCATGAGGATCGACACGCTGTGGAGTAGGAGGGGGCTCGGCGTTGGAGGGGGCTCGGCGTTGGAGGGAACTCGGCAAGGGGAATCGTCACTGGAGAAAGGGGGCGGCGTTGTTGCAGATGAGGGGGTCGGCGAGGGGGCTCAAGCCCTCGAGAGGGTTCGATATGCAGGCGGCGGCCACGATGGTGAGAGCGGTGATGATGATGATGAACGATGGAGACGGCACTCGACGATGGACGAGGCGAGATCGATCGATCAATGAGAGAGAGAAAGAGAGGGGTATCAGTTAGATGTTTTATTAAAGGATAAATATATTAAAACCCTACCCCTTGCTTGATCGACAATATTAATCGGTCGAGCAAGTGCCTCCCAAAATTAATACTCATTGGTCGGCTAAGATGGCCTGGGTCAGCCGAATTTTTCAGTCGACCCAGGGGTACAATCAACAAAGTGATGAATTTCTTGGAATGAACAGAAACAATAAATGTTATGCTCACCAAAATAACCACCGTTTTCAATAAGAAAAATCATCCTGAAACAAACCCACAAAATGAACTCGCCAAAACTTCGCAATAGTTTTGGTTTTACAATAATGGAACCGTCAGAGCTCATAGCCCTCTTCGGATTTTTGATATAAAATTCTGTCTCAAATATGGTGTCTATGATGCATTTTTGGTGATGAAACCTTCTAAAGTACGCAACCAATTTATGTACTGAGTATGCTCCTTGTTATGCAAGTGTTGGATAAGAAAGCTGGTAAGCTCGGTATTGATTCCCCGTGCCACAAGGTATTCCTTCAGTGTGTTTTGTATCTTCGGATCCAAAGAGCTGCACAAAAACATATGATGTTGTTTTAATGTAAGATGAGGTTTAAAATACATTGGGACAATACTAGGATAATTGAAATCGCATGTTTTGGTGTATTTTGTGTTTTAAGCCATAGAGTGATATTTCAATTCACTTAATGGCACTTGATAACCAATGTTCATGCTGTAGTAAAGAAAGGCTACAGCTACAGCAACAAGCCCCTATCCTAAATATTCAAGGTAATATGAATTCTATTCATCCATTCTGCTTTGTTAAAGGATGTCTTCCTGGTTAAATTGATGACCAACATTATCTTTATGTAACCGCCACTATCATGTTCTTTAGGTCTACCCTACCCCTGATTGCACAATCACCTACAATTTTGTCACTCTTCTACGTGAAGCTTATTGACTTTCATTGCACGTTTAAACCATCAGCATGCACCTACAATATTATTATTTCATCATAAATGGAAGCTACCTCTAATTTTTTTTTATGAATACACTCTGTTACTTATCCTATACTTCAAGTATTGAAGTCATTCATTTCAACAATGTCTTCCAGCTACAATCAGTCTGGGCATGTCTTCATAATCGAGGAAGGAATATAAAATTATAAATAAAAACATTCAAAGGAAAACAAGCTGCAAAATTCCCAACTTGACACCACGACCCTTAACTTACCTATTCAATAATAAATTCGTGACAAACCACTCTACAGGAACTGTGATCAACATATAACAGGTCCGATTTTAATGAAATCACCAAAAGGGGCACCGAAAAAATGGGCCATTCCATTCAAAGTGAGGAGGGACCAGGAAAACATATATGCTCACACAATAGATTCTTCTCTCAAGACATAGCAATATACTGTCAATTGTCACAGACTCGCATTCCCCATACCAGGTTAATTTGGGGGTGGGACAACCCTTTTAAAAGAACTTCTCTCTTCTTAGTTTCATTATTCTAGGTAATTCTAAGTAATCTAATTAGTACTAAACGGGATGGGAGAAGGAAAGCACGCTGATGGTCTTGAGGAGGTAGCTGATGCAAGTTCATTGATGCTACATTGTAACTTGTTCAATAGCATAGAACCATGCAAGGTCCAATGAATATTAATAAATGGGTTGGTTTTGAACTTTCATCAATTAAGAAAAGATGGTAAAACGATAACAATGAAATTTTTTTGGATTTACTAAAAGAGGAACTTAACTTGTGTACAAGAAGAGGGAAAAAACATATTAACCTTACTTTGTTGCATCCATTTTTTGCCTCAAAAAAGATGTAGGTAAAGCTCCCTGATTTGGCAGCACATGAATTGGTAACCAGATCTATCAGCTTCGATTTGATCCAAGGGTTACTGCCCTCTCCTAGAGAGGGAAACTGGTACAGGGAAGAAGATTTAGTGGTAGGGGGTCACCATTACAGGCAGTCTGTAAAGATGATGCACACTAATTTAAATACATAGCAACGAAAGGCATACATCCTATTAAAAAATATTACAAATGCACTGAAATCAGACTCAATATTCATACTTAGAAGTTGAACGAGGTGATGGTTTCCATAGAAGGATTGAATACTAAGCATTCTAGCATTTCTAGAATCTTTAGATAGAGAAAGGAATGAAACAGGAAAGAGACTAATTGAGAATAAGAAACATGTGTAAAACCTTGAAATCATAAGCCTACAAAGGGCCTAAATCTCCACAAAACTAGCATTCAAAGCCATTGGTCTTATCCTAAGAATTTGAATATGATATTCTCCTAAAAAATCTGAAGTGAGCTTGAGTGCATACGACAGCTAGGAGAGGCAAGACAAATAAAAGATAAATAGGGCGGCAAAGTAACAGCAACTACAACAATTGAGCCTTTTATCCCAAGCATATGGGGTACGCTACATGAACCAACATGAGAATCACGCCGGGTCTGACACATGAATCCATGGGTGGAAAAGTGATTCACAGAAAATACTAACAATGTCAGATAAACGAAAGTGATAGGAAGTTGATGATTAAAGAGCTTAGAAAGGTTCATAAAGAAGATTTGATGATGGGAGAAGTGGTGTACAGGATATAACTGAAATTTCAGTATAACGAGCTAGTTGGAAGAATTGACTGACAGAATAGAGACCATGAATAACTAAAATGAAAGAAACTTCTATACCTCATCTCCTTATGCAAGTTATTGCATATATCCAAGATGAAATTTCCAACACGATATGTACTTCCTGCTATTATTGTGAGATATCACTGCAATCTCTAGTTGAATCTTGTATAGAAAACGAAGGATCATTGGGTTAAGCAAGAACCCTTTTTTCCTATTGAAATGGATGGCAATTTCAGATCATAATTTTCCCACTGTGGTTCATACTTCATAGGGATTAAAACCCAGTTTAATGATTAGATGCTTATTCCTGGATCAGAGATAAGAAAAGACTTAATGAATACTTTCAGACTTGTATGCTGTCTTCTTTGCAGAAATTTGGTTCATAACTACTCTAAGATTAAAATAATTACACTTCGCTTTTCCTTTGGAATCTGTTTTCCTACTTTGGGATTATAGCATCATAGTTCAATTCAGGAGATAAATTAATAATCATAATTTGCCACTAGTTTCAAATAATTAATTCTGCAATGCTTCCGGTAGTAATAGAAGTATGAAAACTAATCACTTGTCCTTTTCAATAGTGTTGCAAATTTTAAGAGTTCAGTGATAATCGTGTCATTTCCCAAAGCAGAATAGGTAAGCATGAAATAGTGATGTATGTTGATCCAATGTCATGTCCACACTGTAACCACGTCACATCTCAACTACATTAATCTTTGAAGCAAAAGGATAATAAGCTTTAAGTTGCAAACATTCTCTCAATGTGATCTTTTAAAGGCGAATAAGTATATGCTCTATTAATCGAAATGTGCAACCTCTTCTGGACTTCCAATAACAAAAACTAATAACACTGAATTGCAACATTATAGATGATGAGAAAAACACTTCTTGGAATTTAGTACTCATCATGTGTGTGTGGGTAGAGAGAGAGGGAGAGAGAGAGAGAGAGGTGATATGTTGCAAACCGGTCCGCGTTTTTAAAAAAACGGTAACTCTCAGTCTACGGTATATTTGAACAATCCAATCCATTCAAGTTGATCACCCTACCCTCAAATGTATGCGTATGAAAAATCAAAAGATTTGAAGATCTCTAACCAATGCATTGGATGGATAAAAAATGAATGTCTTTCGATAATGCAATATAAACTTCATTCGATGCATAGATTAGAGGTCTTCAAATCCTTTGATTTTTCATACGCATACATTTGAGGGTAGGGTGGTCAACTAGAACGGATCAGATCGTTCAAATATGTCGGAGACCGAGAGTTTCCGTTTTTAAAAAACGTGGACCGGTTTGCAATAGAGCACTCCCCAATATATATATATATATATATATATATATATATATATATATATATATATATATATCGAATAGGATCCTATCGAAAGGATTTGAAAATAAATCATTCCCACCTTTTCACCATTAGATTCAATTTGGGATGTGCGCTAACAATTATGAATAAAAACTTTCATTTATTACCAAACATAACATAATTTAATACACAAATCCCAAATTTAATCTAATGATGAAAAAGTGAAAAGGATTTGTTTCCAAATCTTTCCGATAGGATCCTAGTCGAACTACATACACAGGGAAGTGATCTATTGCAAACCGGTCCGTGTTTTTTAAAAACAGTAACTCTCGATCCATGATATATCGAACGATCCGAAGTGTTCAAGTTGATCACCCTATCCTCAAATATATGTGTATGAAAAATCAAAGAATTTAAATACCAGACCCCATGCATCGAATGAGAGCAAAATGAACGTCTTTCAATATAGCAACATAAACTCCATCTAATATATTGGTTAGAGATCTTCAAATCTTTTGATTTTTCATACACATAGACTTGAAGGTAGGGTGATCAACTTGAACGGTTCGGATCGTTCAAATATGTCGTGGATTGAGAGTTCCCGTTTTTAAAAAAACGCAGACCGTTTGCAATAGAGCGCTCTCCTACACACATACACTGATGATACTCATAAGTGAGAATTCCTCAGATCACGACACGTGGCGAATGACGTGTCATCCGCCACAGCTCACTAGACTCCTGGAGGACTACCGAGGTAAAATCAATGTGAAGCATTGATGACCTTCCTCAGTTCATCCCGAGCTTACACTCCGCCCTTTACCCGAGAACGACCTAGCCGCCGAACTGGCGTCCAACCTCCTGTGCTCATCTCCGAGCTATTGCAGAGCTGAGCTTTCTCGGCCTCCGAGCTCGCCTCCGAGCTCACGCCGACCTAAGCCTCCCCAGCTTTCCTGATCAAACGAGAACACGGAGCCTTAGAGCTTCCGCAACGGCTCTGCGTATCTCGCCAAAGCGAGATATGCGCCGCCCCACTCCCGCATCTCATGCTGGCGCATTCCCCATTAATGAGCGTATCCCGCCATTAATGGTGGATCCCATCATTCACGCGAGCGTAACGTCAGGGGCGTAACCGAAGGCAAAGATCTTGCGCTTGCCCACTTTATGCGACCACTATAAAAAAACCTCTCTCAGACGACTCGGGTAAGGCAATTTTAATCCAATAAGCCGCTACTCTGCTCATTTTTCTCGGCTAACTTGATCGTCGGAGGGTCCTACGGTGGTCACCCACCCCGGGACTTCTTTCCAGATAGCTCGGTTTCACCTCAAAATCAACCCATTGAGATCCACACGCTCAAAGAGACAACCTCCAAACCCAATCTCAACCGTCCAGCAACGCTCGCGACTGATCGACGGAGGACAACATTTGAAGGAGATCGTAGTCTCCATCACACACGGCGCAAATATAATTCCAAACATTTCAGCAAGGCAAAAAAGTAACACTTTTGACACTTCTAGGGTAAAAACACTTTGACATGAATACACATGTATTAGAAATTTGTTCGATAATTTGTTTCGAAGACTAAAATCTTAGCAATGGGGTTGTGTCACTTCCACCTATCTAAATATTTAATCGAAGGAACGATACAATACATCAATCGAAGAAAAATCCTATCTTTACAAAAGAAAAAATCTCACCTGAACCGAAGTCCTCTACACTTGCCACCATCAGAATCCCCAACAAAACGATGATAATAAGCATTCTTGATCCTAAACGCGCCCTCAAACGCATCGCAGTCGAAATGCAGCACCGGATCAAATCCAGACTTTTTCACGCAAACCTTCATCCAAACACCTCCCTTCATCGGATCCTCCCTCTCGAATCGGGTCGGGTCAAGCAGACCCGAAACGAAGACCTCCTCCTCTTTTGCCCCGTCGATACTCCGCTTGAGGAACACGTCCTGTGATCGGAAGTCGTCACTTCCGACCGTGAATTGGCCGACCTGAAATGGGATTAGGGTTAGGGTTTTTGAGCTGAGAACGGGAGGGGTACTTTGGTAAATTACCTGGAAGGGAAGGGGTCGAAGAGGAGGAGGTGGAGCGGAGAGCTCGTGGGCGAGCTCGGACCTCAGGGCTTTCAGGAGGCCACCGTCGCCGGAGACTGCGGCGGCGGCGGCTTTGCGTTGGAGTCGCCGCAACGACATGAATGCAACTGAGAGATGGAAATTTTGGGGGAAATGCAACAGTAGTCTAGTTTGTTTGTATAGTTACTCAATATTTAATTATTTTGTTTATTTAGAGGTTTTTAAAATAAATTTCGGAAATTATTGTTTTTTATTTCTATTTTTCTCTCATCTTTGTAATTAATTCAAATACTTAATTCCAAAAAAATACCCAAAGGTTTCATTTTTTGGGAAGAAAATATAAAAAGACGGAAAAATACGAAAAACTACCATCGGTAACGATCACGTAAGTCAACTCTTAACACGGTGTTAATTATATTATGCATGGTAAATGACTTTTTTGCTCTTCAATTAATTATTAATTAATTAATTAAAATTTTAAATATTTAATTACTGATAGATGCCATGGAAAAGGTGACGGGCGGAAAAGGGAGCGGGTGGAGGACATATCTAGCAGCGGTGCCAGCAAGTAGGTGGCCGAAGGTGGCAACCGTGAGAGGGGCAGGGGCAGCGAGAGAAGGCGGCGAGGCTATGATAAGGTGGCTAAGGTTTAGAGTAGGTTAGGGTTAAAGAAAAGAAAGGAGATGGACGTTGAAGACGAGGATGGCGATGGCAAGAGAGGAGAGGGGCATCGGCGGCGGCTGCGACGAAAGATGAGGGTCTGGGTTTGGTTAGGATTGGATAGATTTGAAGGAGGAGATGAAGATGGCCACAACAAGATTACAAGGCAGTGACAACGAGGGTGATAAAGGCAAAATGTAAGGAGGTGGTGCCAACAGCGGGCTTAGGATGAGATGATAATGATACTCCATGCACGGCAAACCAAAATGTTCATACCCAAAATAAGTTGTGAGAATTTATTTGCATCCTTATTTCCAATATGTTCATATTCAAACATGAAAGACAGATTTTTTACTGCATTTGTTTGCATACATCTCCATTTCCAAATAACCAAACAAAACCAATTTTCAAATAAGCCACCTCGGGCACAATTGTTTTCTCACAGCCAGCTTTTCACAACCAATCAACCTTCAACTTAATTCCTTTTCTATTTTCCATAGCAAACAAATACAAATCATAATGTAAAGCAAATTGCAATAATTAGCCGTAGGGAAAATAGCTAAAAATTGATTATAGATAACCAGCAAAATAAGAGATATCGATTCTTTTCATCAGAACCACGCACAAATGGATTGAAACACCTTTCAGAATTCTTATTATGCCTATCATGCCTAAACAGGAATTTAAACAAAAATGGCCCTCAAAAAACACGAGAGAAAAGGGGGCCGACATTGAAGCAAAGAAATGCATCACCAATCTAACAGTAACCCACCACACATTCTACCTTCTTTTCTTCTTTTTCTTTTTTCGGTTTTGAATGATTGGTACTGATTTCAAATTACCCTTCACAAAAACCTAATCAACGAAGCCGGATATTTCCTATTAGAAAATTGGTAAGAATCCATCTCCCATCTGCACGATGAGTCCTTACATCACCATCCCACCATCAATGGTGAGCACCTGAAATATAATCACAGGCACATCAGCACTATAATAATGTAACAAGATTTTCGAAATTCATTTTACATAGAACAAAGATATTCTATATAAATTCGTTGATTAAGGACTTAACTATAAATAGAAGTTACATATGAGGCACAGCCGCATAGATATGAATTTCGAAAAGGAATGTGGATTGCTAGAAAATAAAGGACTTTTCTCTTTATTTTTATTTTTTTCTAAGATAAAAAGGAGGATGTCAGTTGTAACTAGATTGGACTGTCTGACAACCTCAAAATTGCAAATCCCCTTGATATTTCAAGGAATAATTATAAATTAAGGGCACAAGTAGTTGATATATACCTGTCCAGTAATGTAATTTGCAGCAGGATTAAGGGCCAAAAACTCAACCAAGCCAGCGACTTCTTCTGGTTTTCCATATCTTCCTGCAAAGCGTCGCCACTAAAATAAGAATGTTTCCAATCGTATTCAAATGTAAATGATGCATATAAGATTGACAGATAAGAAAACAAATACATATTTATAAAGAATTCATCTGAAGGGAAGAAAATGTAATCACAAATCTTTTGATGCGATAACTGCCTTCGAGAATGCCCTTTTATAATGTGACAAAATAAATAAGCAAAATTGCAAGAAACCTCGTCACTTTTGCCTATATAGCAGGATATACCCTCTTTGTACCCCCATCATTAATAACATAACTTTTCGTTTTAAACAATTTCTGCCACTTTTCACTGACATTGTATATCGAATGAATTCACCAAGGATGTTTGGAAACCAACGGGGCTTAGCTCGATTGGTACCAATTTCCTCTCTAATGTGAGAGTTCGCAAGTTCGATAGGGTTGATTTCGGGGGGGGGGGGGGGGTGTTTGGAAATATAAGTTAAATGAGAAACATGTTGAAAGGAGAGGGTGGTATCGTGCTATACGAGATTTAGCCAAATGAATATTGCACTATTATAGTGCTTCGATAGATCAAGTCACATTTGACTTTTGTGCTAACAGTCATTCTTGAAGCATATGCTTAACCTAAAGGAATAGCCTGCAATATTTTCTTCTCAATTTCTTCTCGAAGTGTGGAAGTCATATCAGAAGCAATGAACCCAGGGGCAACGGCATTCACCTGCGCATTGGCATTAAACGAAATCAAACTATCTTTCAGAGACTAATCTAAGATATAATTTTGACAAACCATGGAAGTAATATTACAGTAATATTTCTGCTCGCATATTCTTTTGCTACAGTTTTGGTCAAACCAATCACTCCTGCCTTAGCAGCGCTATAGTTGGCCTGGCCCACATTTCCAACGAGGCCAACAACAGATGATATATTGATAATTCTTCCCTGCATCAGACAGTAATCAACTGAGAACAGATTAAGCAGTAAAACAATAATTAGTGGTGTCTTCTAAATATCATGTGATCGGCTAGTCGCCCTTATGGCCATTTTGTGTTAATACTTGCTAATTAAACATATTGAAGGAACTTGTGACATTCTTTAGAACCAAAGGAGTACTACTAAAAGATTAAGCAGCAAAACAACTAAACAAGAATTAGGCAAGTCTTCAAAATGTTGTGTGATTGGTTAGTACACCTTGTGGTACCATGTGTTGATATTTATTTGTTCATTTTAGATACATATGTGCACCCAACAAGGACATGCACAACCGGACGAATACAAATTACTGAGTAAACCGGTCGACCCTTGCTGGAATAAAAACTTTATATTAGTTCAATTTGTATGGAAAATGGAATTATTTTTTTAAGCAATTGGAACTCTATTTGCTTTAAGTGAAAAGGTCGAGCATTATCTAATCTAAGTTCAAAATCGTGTAGCTGCCTCCTTAACTCCCCTAACTCCCCTCTACATTTAATATGATTTAACAAAAAGTTATCAAAAGTGTGTCTGCATGGACGGAAAATCACAAAAGATTTGACAATGATTATACATAGCCAACTTTCATGCACTTGCCAAATAAATTCACCTGCAGTCGATAGATATAAAAGATAAAAAAGTAACTATAACACTGTCTAACTAAACCCATCAAAGTAACTTGCATTTCATATAAACTCGAGAAGAGAAAAACTCCAAAAGTAAAATAATTGTTTAAGCCTTGGCATACCTTTTTCTTTTTCATCATTACTTTGGCTGCGGCCTGCTAAAGAAAAGATCAAGTCACTACGGAAAACAGACATGCAGTTGATAAACATAGAATCAATTATCTCGAGTTAAAATAAATCACCTGCGTACAAAGGAAGACACCTGTGAGATTCAGGTCAATTACATCCTGCCATTGAGATTTCTTCATTCTCATCAGTAAAGTATCTCGAGTGATTCCTGGAATCGTCGAGGATTTGCATTAGTGGAAGAAGAAGAAGAAGAAAAGGTTACATTAGGAAATAAAAGTAGTCAGAAACCCCACCTGCATTGTTGATCAAAATATCAACTGTTCCCCATGCATCAACAGCCTAAAGTATTATAATGTCATTATACATGTACAAAGAATTTTAATGAACATGTAACATTATTATTATATAAACTAACAACACTGCGGAGCTGTTCCTCACAGTTTTTATCATGGACTCCACGTCGTCCTCTTTCGAAACATCTCCACCAAAGGTAAGGGCTTGACCACCAGAGGCTTCAATCTGCAACAAAAAGACATAAAGATTTAAGTCATCAGATCATAGTTCAGATGCAAAACGTAGCATTACAAGATGCAATCCCCTGACTCTACAAAAATTCAACCTACATGATGAGTTCTAGGCAACTTTCTCAATACATGGCAGCTTTTATTCCTGACAAATAACAATAATGTTATAACAAAAGCATAGCCATTTATCCCAACTCTTTGAGGTTTGGCTTACAAAGCAATCTCTCTGCCATTTAAGCCCAAACAAAGAAAGGGAGGTTCATGCAAATTATGTGACCAGATCATGCCACATAGTAGGCCTGGTTTAGAAGAGATTAATAATAAATTTGAAGGTGCTATGGTGATGCAGTTATTCTGTATTTTTAGAAAGAAAATAGTAACCAAGTAAAATGCAACCTCAAACATTAGGTGTTATTAAGATGAATATAACCATAAATTAATTGGATATTCCAATATATCTCAATATAACTCAAACCCAAGGGGTATGCGTTGGCATATTCACCTTTTCTCAGGCGAGAAGATATATACATATATATACATATATAGAGAGAGAGAGAGATAGGGGGGCCTGAGCCTGCTGTAACACCCTAACCTAATAGAGAGAGAGAGAGAGAGAGAAATAAATCTAATAATATCTTATTTATATTCTAGTACAATATTTTGTCTAACATGATATATTATTGATAATCTTTTAATTTTTAAATTCTATTTTAAATCTTTCAAATTAAACTATTAGGGGTTATGAGAATTATTTTTCTAAACTTATATATATAATTTTATATTATCTTTCCAAATATATTTTATCTCCTCAAACAAATCTATACATATTTTAATCATACACATTTAAACTAATCTATATACATCATATCTATTTAAAACTCTATATATATTTATATAAATATTTCCAATTATCTTATATAATAACAAACGCTACACCTATTTTAACTATATATATATATATATATATATATATTGTACCAAACAACCTTTATAAACTCCCACATAATTTAATCACTTTAACAGTATTTGGATCTCATCGAATATATTTCTCTTCTCAATATTTTATTCTCCTAACTTATAACAACTTTACATATATTCATTATTACAATCTCTCTCATTCTCATATAAATCAACATTCTCTCTTTTTCCCATCACAATATTTTCTTCTTCAAAATTAGTCGAGCCATCAAAACTTGGAATTGCACTTCGTGTCGTCGTGTTTATCCTTTTCCGAGGCAAGTACTCTTGTTTTTTTAGCCGATACAATATCGGCAAATATCGCAATAAATTCTTAGTTTATAATATTTGAATGAAAATTGTATTATTGTGCAATTTCACTAAAATACCACGTAATTATTATATACATGATGAAAACCTTAGTTTTATACCGCTCACATAAAGTTTTCATGCTGCTCACATATATATATATATAGCTTATATTTAGACTTATTTGCATAGTTGATATAAATTTTAATTAGTAGATATGAATTATCATTTCATTAACTTAAATAATCAATTCAGTTATATTTTTATTGAATCTTTGTAGAATATAACTTATATAATATAGTGCTTAGTGAACAGTAGTTCAGGATAATTAAATTATATATATATAAGATCAGATCATTGTAACAATAAGAAAATACATATACAATTTATAATACAATCATGAAATTACTCATTGTTACTAATAGTATGAAACATAATGCTTAAGTATATTTATATAAGATAACTATATTGATTGTGTTTTAATACCCTTGGTATTAATTTTATATATTTAGCTTTGTGTTTTTATTAACAATCAAACCATATGTTGTTAAATGAAACCTTATGTTCATCATACATGAAATGAAAACCCTAGGATTTCTACGACACCTATTAATCATATTAATCTTTTAAAACCATATTTTAGTTTATTATTCTTCCCAATAATAAATCCGGATATTAAATAGAGATGCTTGTAAATTCATGTAGATTCTTGTTTACATTATTGATACTACCATATTATATCGACTGTATTTGATATGCTACTTGAGACTATTATCATCGACCCGCTTGACATGACATGTCTGTTCACGATTACTGATTCCTTACATTAAAACGATATCACTAATTAGAATGCTGAACATTCATGCCATGAAACAATTACTTGTGCTTATATGTTTACCATACTGTACTATCATCGTGACTTGTCATGTTTTCTTGTCCAGTCAGCATTCTATATTGTGATTGAATTTATTATCATGTTAGCTATAGATACGTGGGGTTAGGGTAGTTTGAGTGTGCATTCGTACAACAGGATCTCAGGAGTCCCATGCCGGCAGCTCATACCGGGCTATATCGGTCGCTTGTTAATACAGCTCGTACCGGGCTATATCGGTCATATGTCTCTACAGTTCGTACCGGGCTATATCGGTCGCATGTCACTACAATTCATACCGGGCTATATCGGTCGCTTGTTCATTTCACAGTTGGGCCCGTGTTTCCTTCCCCCGGGGTCCTACCCTTGAGTTAGGAATACTCCTGCAGAGGTTGACTCACACATTTGAACCCACGATAGGATAGATTACCTTTTAGTGACCAGTTAAGATGTGACTTGACCGACTTAACTTGTTTACATGTCTGTTTCATATTATTACTATATTCATATTTGTATAAACATGTGCACACGGGCTTCATAACACTCACATATTCATGCTATCACACCACATATAAACACTTTTACGTTGAGTACTTGTTGGGATGTTCTGACATCCCTGAGACTTGTCATCTCAGGTTTAGAAACGGATTTTCAGGCCGAGCAGAATCAAAGCGATTATTAGGAGTTTTCAGAAGACCAGTAATCCATATGTTATTTCTTTTTAGTTAGCATTTAGCATGTGCGTCTTTGCGGGACATTAGGATTCATGTGTCTTTTCGGATTTTTATATTATTTCGGATCTATTGTATCATAAGCTTATTTTTGCTTCTTTTTATCTTATGAACATATTGCTAGTATTCTTTATGGTTTTGTTGCAGCATGATTATCGGTGTTATCTATTCTGATTTGGACATTATCTTGACAGGTTTAGCTAGACAGATTTTATGTGATTATGGAAGATTTTTTCCTTACCGTAGGTAATATGACTGGCCTTCGTTGCTCTCTGTATTTCCATATTTTGGGAAATGGGACGGGACACCCGCTGCCCAAGACCCCCTCTCGATCGCTACCCCCTCGCTGCCACAACCCCGCCTCCGATCATTTCCCCATCATCACCATCACCATCACCGCAACCATCACCATCACCATCACCGCAACCATCACCATCACCGCAACCATCACCTACTACCATCATCACCACCGCTCTCTTTCTCCCTCTTCACCAAACCCAGACCGCCATCCCATGCTCATCCGCTCCCCTCAGCCTCTTTCAACGTGACGGCAATCGGAGGAAAAAAATGAAGATAACAATACACTAGGCAATTCCCTGATTTACAACGCATCGAACTAAAATTATACTAAAATACACAGCAATTCCTACTAAAATCACAACAAATCAACCAAAAAAGGTAAATTACAGGGATAAAAGACTAAGAACCAGGAAACAAATAGGGCACTCCTCGAGATCGAGCTGCAATCATCGTCGCCAGGGTAGAAAGGCGCCAGCTTCGAATCAAGGATAAGCTTCCTCAACTTCTTGTGATCGATGTCTCGATGCTGATACAGGAATCCTAGGAGGATTGCAGCAATCGGAGGCGTCCGCGAGCTGGTGGTTGTGGTGATGATGATGGTTGTGGTGGGGCAGCAATCGGAGGCGGGGTTGCGGTGGCGAGGACAGCGATCGATATGGGGGGTCATGGGCAGCGGGCTCAGAACCCTTAATCCTTATATTTATATATATATATATATATATATATATATATATAGGAGCGACTTAGTTACACCCACCATAAAATAACCCAATAAATGCGTTATTTTTCACGATCGGCTCTGTTCATCTTGATTTATATCTAAAGTATGCTTACTCCGAGTTTCATGTGATTTAGAAATATATTGTTCATGCATCGACCGGTTGCAAAATGAACGGTTTTCCGACAATACAACATTTTATAACCAATGATCAATGTATAAACAAAATCCAAATTACACAAAACTTAATGTATCCATACTTTAGATGGTGGAGATCAAGATGGACGGAGCCGATCGTGAAAAAAATCATGTTATGCGTTATTTTACGTAGGGCGTAACTAAGTTAGTTACACCTGGGGAGTAAAATAGTCGCTCCCTATATATATATATATATAGAGAGAGAGAAGATAATTTGGTTTTATTCCACAAAATGACATCATCTCGCATGGGATCCATCAATAACTTTTTGTTCTATGAATTGAAAAAGGTTAAGGGTGGTTAGAGTATAATTAGGCTATCATAATAAAAATTTTGCATATACAATTATGAAACTAATTACACATATATAAAATAGAAGTCATCGTAAATAAACTACAAGCCCCAAGAGAATTATTTAGAGATAATATACAGTGTTTGTTGTATAGTACTGATAAATTCGACATATACTAGAGTATAAACATTGACACTTCTATTTGCTCACCGTGTCCGTATCCAACATGTATCGGACACTAGACACTTTGCCCAACATGTTTCTCACACTTGCGGCGTGTCCGCTCATATTGGACATGTCCGACACTTCTAGATACCAAAGAAGATTGAGAAATAAGAATGTAAAATATATGTTGGAACAATTTTGATACATTTAAGAATACAAGAATATTAAATATTTCAAATCTCTTTCATGATGGGCTGCAACAGAAAAAAGTAAACATCCAAATTGATGCAGGTGACGAAGTTGGATAAATGAAATTCGGCTCCAATTAAAAAGGTTCATGTTTAGTTTGCTTTCAAAGTTATACTAGTATATTCTTTTACTTGTAGTTTATTAATATGTGTAATATATATAATTAAATATATAGATAAATAATATAGTTGTGTCCCCGTGTTCTTTTTACAAATTTGTCGTGTCCCGTGCCCGTGCTTCATAGATATTACTATACAGCTTTCTCTCTCGGCATATGCAAATATATAGACCCTACATCCATATAACTTTTACATATATAAGTAATTGATAATTATCATAAATGATTTGAAACATTATTATTAACTATGTAATAAATATTTTAAAATATATTAGTGATATACAATAATGTATAAGGCATGGACAGGGTATTGGCAGTATCGACGAACATTAATTATCTATAAATAGTAATAAAATTAAATGTGCATGGTATAACTTGCCTTCAGAAGTTTCAACTCGGGTTGCATCCTTATCGAATACGGAGCGGATTGATCATTACCATACACGAATACAGATATAGTTCGGTAATGAAAAGTCATTCATATTTAACATCGGATATAGATAGGAAGCGGATATTAACGAGACAAATACATATACGAATTGGTTATGGATATTATAAATGTTTAAGATAAAATAAATATGGATGCAGTGCGGTAATGTGTATGTAATCAATACATTTCATTGAATACTAATTTAATATGGCTTTAAAAATTTTGATACAAATAAATATGCATGCAAACGAATATTATATGTATTAATAATAATGAAGGAAATGTGTCATAAGAAGGAATCTCCTCTAATGGTGTTAAGAAAATACGCCCTCCATGATTTTTTCCGACGATCGGCATTCATCATCTTCATTGTTATCATCTAAGATGTGGATACACCAAATTTCATCTAATTCTACCACTTTTTCACCGTTAAATTAGCAAAGTAAAAATTTCTACAGTCGGTAAGCCGTTAATTTTGCATTCACTAAATCAAACGATGAAAAAGTGGTAGAATCATATGAAATTTAGTGTATCTACATCTTAAATGATAAACATGAGAATGATTGGTGCCGATCATCGGAAAAAATGAAAGGTGTATTTTCTCGACATCATAAGAGGAAATTCCCTCCCATGGCCTCTTTTTAACATTATTCTCATTAATAAAATATGTTAACAAATGTTCTATATATATTACCAGCCTATTTTGCATATTTTGAAAAAGAAATTTGATAAAATCATAAGTCAAAATAGTCTTTTAAATGCACCAGATAAAATGAGTAAAAAATGTATGGTTTAAATAAGCATTATTAGCTTTAAAAAATAAATTTAAAATGATATATTTTCTTATATTTGTCTGTGGATATCTGTATCCATATCCAAATTCATATATCTGGATATCCATATATGTATCCGGATAATTTTGTCAA
Organism: Agapanthus africanus; assembly: GCA_030015575.1. NCBI lineage: Eukaryota > Viridiplantae > Streptophyta > Magnoliopsida > Asparagales > Amaryllidaceae > Agapanthus > Agapanthus africanus. The sequence goes on along the minus strand of CM057340.1, from coordinate 679,784,823 downwards.
AACTGTATCCGTACCTATATCCATATCCGGGAAATATTTTAATACATTCCATATATGTATTTGTATCTAACTTGATCCGAAAATCCATATCTATGAGAAATATAATCCGGATCCGGATATTATTCGAATATATGGATCCGGATGTAACCCTAGTTTCAACTATTTAATTTCAAATTTTCGATTTGCTAGCATAAAGAATTTTTAGTGAAAGCAAATGGAAAAATAAACCTTCAACTATGAAAGACCCAAAAAAAGGCCGTGTTGAGCTAAATCAGTAGTTCGAGCATAATAGATCCCACAGGGCAAGCATAACAAATTCTGATGATAACAAAACCATTTCCCTGTCAAAACGGAATCCTAAATGGAGATAACTGATATATAGTCAAGAAAGCTCCATAAATTTAAACATTTTACAACCGGTGGATAAAACTCAATGTTAGCCTAGCAGGCTAGCAGCCAATTGGCCCAATTCATGAATTAAGGACCTTGAGTGGACCAACACAAGTAAAATCTTGAATTCTTGCAGATCGTTAAAACTGCCTCTTCATTTTACACATGTTAAGCCCATGCAAACCAAGGAGCACTCTCCACATTCCCCCAGAAAGGGAAAGTGTAGATGAATACATTTAATAGGTAACCTAATACATTGTAGTACACAGAAATAGCATTCATTTGTAAGCAAATAATTAATAGGAAAATGGAATCGCAAATGCAAGCGAAAGATAAGAAATGGAAAGTGATTAGGAGAAGGTATAGTAAAGCAACCAGGAATTCTCTTTTATAGTAGGACTCTCAACAAGTTTTAAAAAATAATCAAACTAAAGAAGTTAGAAGCATTAAAGAGAAGACATAATTTTAGTTGGAAAGAGATCATTAAGAAAACAAACTATATACCTGTGAACTCACTTATTATAGGAGAACTGAAATGATTGGTAATAGAGCTACTGGGAAAAGAAACTTCCATAAAAGACTACAAAAATGGGTTGTAAGAATAATTAATTTGATTACATATGGTGGTCATATACATATTTACCCTCTTTAGAAACCTCCAACGCTTGAACGTTGAAACAAATGTGAGTTTAAACAAAACAAAGTTTTCTAATATTTTAAAGGTTGACCAGAAGGTCCTAGGTTCGATACTTTCGACACCACAAGCGTATGTCGTTAATTACACCCTATTATCTTAGGACGCACTTGGACAGGATACCTTACTAGCTCGCTTCAAATTGCATCATTTTAGAGAGAAAATCGCGTATATGGCAGTAAAATATATCAAAACGCAATATAAACCAAAATATATATTTTATTCATCTTGTTTGTATTTATATACAATTTGAATGTAAGTTACATTTTAGCATTGCAGAATAATGTAAAATTACATAGGATTCTTCTTTGAGATCTTCGTTTAAATACTTGGGGGTATTTTAGCGTCAACTTGATAGAAGTTGATGGGTACTGCCCTATTGTGGGGGCCACATTACTACAAGTGGGACACTCTTTACGGGGTCCACATGCATTTCATTTGAAATGTAAAAATCATTTTATTTGAAGTGAAGGGTAATACTTCATTTGAAGTATAGATCACATTTCGTTTGAAATGTAGGTGGAACACCCTAGATGGGGTCCACACCCTAGCTAGAGAAGCAGAAGTATCCTTCCGAGGGACCGGGAGGGGCCCCAAAGTAGCCAAGAGGCTAATTTAGGCCTCCCGATGGCTACTTCAAGCCAAAGCAAAACTCTTTTATAGAGTTTTCTTAAATGAAACTCATGTATTTGAGCTTCATGCACATAATGAGAATATGGGGTATCATTCTCAATATTTAGTGCAAAATAAACACATGGATTTGTGTTCAAGGGTAAAACATGACTCTGGGGGCCATGTTTATGTGATGAGTGCAGTGCTTTTGCCATTGCACTCACTGAGACAGCCAGGCTTTGCATGTCTGATAAATGAATAGGATAATTCTATTCACAAATGGGTTGAGAATAGGGTTTCCCTATTCACAGCTTGTGAATCAAACATGTATTTCATGTCTGAAATAATGAACATGGTTTTCCTGTTCACGGATATCCTAAAAATATATTTTCATGTATTAGGGAATAAATGAGATTTCCATCCATATGATCTCCGAGACATATATGTATGTCTCGGTGAATAGAATGTTCTATTCACCATTTTGTTTAAAAGGAGACATAAAGTTTTGACCTATGTTCTTCAAGAAACAGTTCATCTATTTCTATTTATATGTTAGGAAATAGGATGATATATTTCTCAAATATGCAGAACATGAGATGACCCATGTTCTTGGTTTAATTCATAAAGGTCAAGAACACTTTTGTATTCTAGGTCTTCATCTTTCCTTATGAAAGCCACATGACTCTTTCAAGCTCTTTTATTTAAGAGCTGAAAACTTGAACGAGTTTCCATCCTCATTTCTGATCAAAGAGGAGGACAAAGAAGAAGAGGTGGGGATGGAGAGAAATAAGAGTGAAGGAATGAGGTTATCTCATTCCTATATTCTCACCTTTTCATCTGTTTCTTCTTTTTCTTTACAGAACTTTTAGCCAAAGTTTTAAGGATTTTAGCAACAAGGATTCTCTGCTTTAAGGGGGTATTTATCTCTCTGTGAGCGAGGGCGTAGTGGCAACTACTCACTCGATATCAGGGAAATGGGGGTGAAAATCCCCCCGTTATCTCTTGAAAAATTAGCCAACCCTATTCTAAAGGAGGAGGTCCCGACTCTATTAGTGTCGGGACACCCCAACTAAGGGCCTCTCTTGTTCGGGTGGGGGCCTCCCGATAGGGGATGCCATGAAACAACTCATTTTTGAGTTGTATTAAGAGGGACGTCCCTAGGCAAGGAGTCCCATCAGTGATGAACAAGTTTTTGGCTCGTTCTTGATCATGTTTTGATCAAATCTTGATTACTGGGATGTATTTTGTAAAAATACTTATATAAGTATTTTTTATTTTTGAGAGTTAAAATTTTTACCTCCGACAATCCATTGAGCACCTTTTGGTTATTATAGAGTGAGTTCAGACAAAAGGTTCCTCGCTACTGCATGAAGAAAATAGGTGAGGCAGGCGTGTCAACAACGCTAATGGATAGAGACTAAAATAATTACTGACACATTCTACATTGGGTTGAACAAATGTAAGAGTTATAGCGAAATAGTAAACATATCACATCAGTATTCCAATTTAATATGGAACTTCTTTCGAAAATTTTCAACATAAAGGAAATTATTTCAAAGAATATTCTTAATAAACGTCCTTGGAGCCACTCAGAATAATTGTAAACTAAAGTGAGTGAAGAAATGAAATCTAAGGTAGATTACTATTAATATAATTTATTATATTAAGAAAAGGACAATCAAACTCACTTCTTTTGAAACTTCTTCAGCCTCCTTTGATGATCTTGCATAGTTGACAAGTACCTGATGTAGAATTAGGACATAATCAAAATGCCAAATAATAAATATAAAATGTGCAGCAGGTTGAAATATCCATCAAGTAGCTGTATTTTATATTTTTAGGATATAACTATTTGAAAGACGTTATGACAAGACTTGAATGTCAAAAACTATCTTGTATAATTAACTAATAAGCATGATCAGAATAAATTAATAACAGCAGACAAACTGATTGTCAAAAAAATCCTTAAATTATAATCCGTAGCTCAACCATCTATTAATGTAACCACCAGCTATTACCACAAATCCCCAATTAGATCAACAACAATTAAAATAATCCTGATGTTGTTGTCACTTTTTCAAACAAAGCTTATCATCCGTTTGAGGAACTAAAATTTCAATCAAGATCATCCAATTCAAATTCTGATTCATCTGTGTAAATCCCCAGTTCCTCGTATATTTTTTCCGTATATTTTCCCAATATTTTTCTAATTATTTTCATACCGTTTTATTTTTTTTATTTTATTTTTACCTAATCTAAAACCCAGACCCACGTACCCTTTCCCCAACCCGACCTGTTCCCCATCTCCTTCTCTTCTTCTTCTTTTTTCCCTCTATTTCTTTTCCCAACGTTCCTCCCCCTTCCTCGCGACCGCCGTCTCGTGACCCGCATCCACCAACATGACGACCCCGCCCTCGATCTCAACCGCCTCCGAGATTCCCGGCGCTCATCCCCTCAAACGAGCCCCATTTCCTCTTCTTCTCTTTTTAGTTTCTCTCGTTCAAAAATAAAACCAACGCCCCCTCGAGACCTGCTCTCCCCACGTCGCCGCTCGCCCACAACGTTCGCCTCCGAGATCCCCACACCTGCAAATCCTCTCAATTCTCAACCGCTCCCTCTCCCTCTCTCCCCTCTCTTCATATCTCAATTCTTCCCTATCTCTTTTATACACCCACTCTCTCTAAAACTCTTTTACTCACCGAGCTCACTGCCACCTCGTCGGCCATACTCAACCACCACCATCATCTCCACCAACTCGACCCCAGAGCTCCATCGCGACTAACACCTCTTCTCCTTGCACCCCGAGATCTTCATCACTGCACCCAGTTCATATCAGAATATTGCATTATTATATCGTCCATTCTTAATCATATTTCAAATAAATAGGTGATTTTGATCCATGTCTGCTAAATAGTTGCAGGTTACGGGTTCTCAGAACAATACAGTGAAAATGGTGAAAATACGCTACAAATATGAGACTATGATCAACAAATAAATGAATCTGCAAGATGCCGCCTACCAGTTCGAGGAACAAACGAACATCAGCAAATAGTTCAATACACAAAGTACAAGAGCAGCACAAGATTCAAGACCTCAACGCGAAGCAAACGGTAAAAAGTCCACAAATTCTGCAATGTTGGAAATCTGAAAGAAACTAGAAAAGATTCTGAAGAACCAAATGAAGAAAACAGAAGGAAAAAGCAACATGAAGCATCCGTGAGAAAATGAAGTCAAGACCCCACCATAAGGCCGCGGATCCGTGGCCAAACAAGGCTTATGGCCGCGGTTCCGCGGCCGTGCAGAGCACGTGTCGGTGCAAAGTGTCGGTGGTGTCGGTGCGTTGACCAGGCTTTCTTAGGGTACTCTTGTAATTTTAAATGTGGATCAGATTTAAACCATAGGGTTTTTCCTATCTATAAATAGGAAACCCTAAAGCCTTATGAAGGCATGCCTCTTTTTAATTCTAGATTAAATTTCAATTCCTTTGTAATCGTTCAAGAGTGCATCAATAAAGTAAGTTGTTTTCTTTTTATCTTGTGTTCTTCTTAGTTGCAATTTTATTTCTCTGTATTTTTTTACCTGCCTTATTGATCTGCAAGTTCATTAGTTAATTAAAAAGAAAATTTATAAAAATGAATTTTGTCGCTATTTCCCTAATGAGTGAGTAGTTTCTCACTTGTTAGAGTTAGGATTGGGTAGGTTTGAGAGATAGAAATCTCTCACTCCTTTCTTGCCCTCAGAACTTTATAAATTAGGACTCGATGTAAATCAAACACCCACCGCTCACTACGACATCCCATCCTACGAGATAGCGGTGATTCCCTAGTTAAGACCGGTAGTGGTTGATTTAAATAGAGGTTAGGGCTAAGAGTTAAGAAAGGACGGACAAGGACCAAAAGGAAGAAACTACGTTTCTTCCTTGTCGTGCTAATCCCCTTTGTTAATTATTATCTTAACACCTATGTTCTTAATTAGGGCAAACAAAGCAGTGAGTAGAATTAACTTTCCAAACTAACCTAATCCTAACCCTAGTAAGGTTTTAATCCAAATCAAATTCAATCTTAGTTTTTATAAAATTCAAAACCTACCAAAAATAGGAATTAACTCGTTAGAACAATTAGAAAAGAACACGTTTTCCCTGTGGACCGACCCGTACTTAATCGGCTAGCTACCAAGCGACACCGTTATTGATTGCGGTAATTCTTATTGTTTGATTTCAAAACGCATACGCAAATCTCCATCAATCAAATGGCGCCGTTGCCAGGGAAACAGTAGTTATTTCTTTTTGTAATTTCGGGTTAATTAAAATTGAAAAGATATAAAAATTGAAAATTAAAAAAACATAAAAATATCATCATGTTATTTTTTGAAGGGTTTTGTGTAAATTGCGCAGGAAAGGAAGAACAAATTCAGATCTGGAGCAAAGCCAGTGAACAAAACAGCAATCAGAAGAACTGAACAGACAGAGAAGAACCACAACAGACAACAGAAGAATTTTAGAGGATTGAACCCACTTAAACACCGCGGAACCGCCGCGACTTCTTGCTTTTGACCGCGGATCCGCCGCGACTTGGTGACGTCAGCCCTTCAAATCCCTCTGTGAGTATTTCTTGTCTCCTCTGTAACCCCCTGAACTCCACTGAAAAATTTTCCTGCAGGGTTCTTTGCACAAAAACTTCTTCTCGCTCTCCAATAAATCAATCTTGTGCAGGATTCTTTGCGCCGCAAATAAAAAGAAAAAAAAATTGGCAAAGTGTTTTAGATTTTGTGTGTTTACTGCTTTGCATTTTTAAAACGGACTTTTAAGGGGCTATAACACCAATCCAGATTGGGTGGGGATTTTATTACCCTTTCTAGGACCCCAAAAATCACAAAAAGCATATGCATAAACCCTCGAGTTAATTAAAAAATATTTAGACTCGGCCAATAAAGACGGTCGCGCTCATTAGGACAAAGGAAGGTTGTGGGCAATCGGTCGTTTATCTAAACCTGACTTTGTGGTGCCTAGGCTAGACAAGTGGGAAAGGTAATTTTAAAAGGCCCGTCTCACTGTGATTCGTGAGCGGATCTCGCCTTTCTTTACTTGTGCTTACCTGGCCACAATTGGCGGTGAAGAGGCGATTTGAGGGATATCTCACAACTTGTCCTTTGGATCGGTTAGGAACGGTCTAGTTGACTTAGGAGACCCTAACTCTAGGCTTGATTGTGCATTGCTTGAAAGTGTGTCGTAGTTCCGTATAAAAATCTTTTACAAAAATCTTTATAAAAAAACCACAAAACAAAAAATTTTACAAAAACATGCCATTTTGTCACTAGAAATCCATTGCACCCAACTTTCACCCTCATTTTCTCATTGACGTTTTCTTACCCCCACCTTCTATTTTTTTGACTACACTACACCTTATTTAGTGTATGTCCGATTGGACTAGGGACACTAGCGCCCGTTTAGTCCGTGTCTCGTTAGTGCTTACTGACAACGCGTTCGACTCCGAAGTCGAAATTCCATCCACTTCTTTACCTTCATCTTCACATTCATCATCTTCTAAGGAGATGTCGGGATTCAATCCTAACAACCCATTACCTACTTCGAGACTGATTCCACCTCAACTGGGTGCGAATAACCCACAACACCCGCCTGTTGAAACGCCCTAACGAATCGCGCTCCAGAATCTTTTCTATCCAACCCGCATCGCACTTCCCACTTGTCTTTCACTTCCGCCAGCTAATGGGGATAACTTTGAAATTAAGCCCCACTTCATCAATATGTTGCCCAAATTTCACGGGCTGGAATCCGAAGATGCATACATCTTCATTAACAAATTCCAGAATGTTTGCGCAATGATGAAGACCACCCAACTTTCCGATGATGCTATAAGGATACGTGTAATTCCCTTCACTTTATGTGACCTAGCTGAAAAGTGGCTATATAGCACAGTATCGCATTCCATAAAAAATTAGGAAGAGTTTGTTAAGGCTTTTCTTAAAAAGTTTTACCCACACCACAAGACCGCGAGAATTCGCAATGAAATTAATCAATTTTCCCAGCTTCCTTCCGAACCTTTTTGGAAGTGTTTCGAACGATTTAAGGACCTTCTTGTTCAGTGCCCTCACCACGGTATCTAGAGATGGCAACTTTGTCAAACTTTATACGAGGGTCTGAACCCAGCAACTAAGCAGTTGCTGGAAACCATTTGTCAAAGTCACTTTCTAACCAAATCGAGCGAGGAAGCTTGGCAATTTCTTGACGATCTTGCTGAACAAACACTTCAGTGGGAAAGCACTAGACAGACCACTTCATCTACTTCATCAGGTCAGTCTAGGGCAGGCATACATCAACTTGATATGTCGATTGCAATGAAGGCCGAAATGGCTGCACTCACGAAAAAACTAGAGGCAATTGAGAGCAAATTCTCATCGCCTTCTCCTGCCCCTGCTTTACCCACTCGCACTATATGCGCTTGTTGTTCGGATCCGTCCCACTTGACTGAAGAGTGTCCTTACAATCCACCTGCTTAAGAACAGGATCAAGTCAAATGCTGCCTTTCAGCAAAGACAAAGAAATGACCCATACTCTTTAACTTATAATCCTGGTTAGAGGAGCCACCCAAATTTTGCTTGGAATCAAAATCAACAACAATTCCAAGGCAATAACAATTTTCAAAGGCCTCCTCCACAACAACAAGCCCCTCAACAAACTCAATATCAGCAACCTTTCCAACCCCAACCTTACCAAAACAACAATTTTGTACCAAACAACTCTTATCCTCAAAACAATTTTGTTCAGCCAAATAACGATAAGGTTTTCTCGCTAGAACGAAGTCTGAATGCGTTTCTAAAACAATCTACGCAATCCTCAGCAAGCATCCAGTCTTCCATTCAGTCTTTGATGCAGCACACTGCTTCACATGATCAGAGCATCAAAACAATTGAAGCCCAAATTGCACAACTGAATGCTGCTCTAAGCGAGCGAGAGAAGGGGAAACTTTCATCTCAACCACTGCCAAATCCTGGTCACACACAAAATACATATGTTGCTCATGAACAACAAAATCATAATGTGAGTGCTGTGACTACGTTGAAATCTGGAAAAATGTTGCATAATAATGTGGGCATTAATAATGACACCCCGGCCGCCGCTTCTTCTTCTTCATCTTCTTCATCTTCAGAGCTTGTTCTACATTCTTCACAAGGCTCTAATTCGTCTACTACTCCGAACGGACCCACATCTCACTCCACGAAAACACCAACACTGGAATCCGTTCCAACTCCGTAATCTCCTCCACAAATATTGGACTCAACCAATTTTCAAAATGTTCCATTTCCAAACAGGTTGAGATCCAATAAACCAAGTCCACAAATGGAGAAGATTGTGGAGTTATTTAAATAGGTTAGCATAAACATTCCCCTATTGGATGCAATCCAACAAGTCCTTTCCTACGCTAAAATCTTGAAGGACTTATGCACCAAGATAAGCAAATCACAGGTACCCAAGAAAGTTTTCTTGGCTAATGCAGCGGGTGATGCTCTTACCCAACCTTTACCTCAAAAACGCAAGGACCCTGGCCGTCCTACCATTTCAATAACTACTAGGGATAAGAACATCAACCGCGCACTTTTAGATCTTGGTGCCAGTGTTAATTTGCTTCCCTATTCAGTATATGAACAATTAGGCGTTGGAGAGCTGAAACCTACACATTGTATTCTCCAAATGGCCGACCAATCTATCACCCATCCTAGGGGTGAGTTAGAGGATGTGTTGATTAAAGTAGAGGACTTCATTTTCCCCGTTGATTTCATTGTTATGGGCACACAGCCTGTAGCTAACCCCCGGAGTCAAATTCCGGTGAAACTCGGTCGACCATTCCTTGCAACTTCTAATGCGGTGATCAATTATCGAAATGGTTCGATGAACCTATCATTTGGAAACATGACAGTTGAGCTCAACATTTTTAAGTTGGGGAATCAACCCTCCGAACCTAATGCTAATATACTTGTTGTCTGCTCGATCCAAGAGATCACTCAGGAGGACTGTGAGCTTGAAAAATTTCTATTCGATCACAACAACTTTGACGCCAGTAGTGCGTTCCTCTTAGATTCTGATACTGCTTTCACACCCGACAACGATTATGAGTGTTTCACTTTTTCGAACGATTTTGAAGAATCACCACCCGAGTTTGAATCCTTTGAATTTTCGGATGAGTTAGCTGAACCATCCGACTCGGTTGCTTACACTCGCTTTGAACCTTTGTTGGAATCCTTCGAGTTCAAGACAATTTCACCAATTTTGCCTTCAATTGTTTCGCCTCCAACACTCGAACTCAAGCTATTGCCGTCTCATCTTAAATACACTTACTTAGGTGAGAATGAGACCCTTCCTGTTATCATATCGGCATCTCTAGCCCCCGAGCAAGAGAAAGTCCTTTTAATGGTCTTACAAAATAATCAGCAAGTTTTTGGCTGGTCTATGGCGGACATCAAGGGGATTAGTCCCCTAATAGTTGAACATCATATTCATATGATGAATGATGCCAAGCCAGCAAGGGGTCCATAGAGACGTCTCAACCCAATCATGAATGTCACGCCCCGCTTCCCAAAATATGGAAAACGAGGGATGACTAGGCCAGCCATGCTCCTATGGTCAAGGAATAATCCCGCCGTAGTCACACTTCGGCTTCTAGCATTACATGGTAATCAGTAAACAAAGCACAGCAGTAAAGGAAATACATCACTAAATTATTATATTAAAATCCATTGTTCATAGCTTACAAATAAACAAGAAGTGCTACTAACCAAGTTCAAGTACAAGATCTCTTTATGGAAAGCAGAAAGGAAGAAAAGTACTCCAGACTAGACTCCGTCAGCTCGAAAGGTAAATCTGACTCCTGTGCTGGTTCTTCCACGAGATCTGAGCATGCATACTCAGGTCGTCAGAGCGACGTAATAGCGATCTTTATAATAGTGATGTGAAACAGGTAAATAAGGTAATAACAGTGAAAGTAAAATGCGGTTAATCACTATGTCACTAAATGATGCAAAGTATGATCTGTGTCCCTATCGGTCTCTAAGTCATGTTTGAAATCGTATAGTGGAAAGGAAGATCATGTTTAACAGGAGTCTCGTACATACCCGAGACAACGGTCCACATGCCCGGGACATAACCCTGTCAGCCGGATCGCTAGATCCTACCTAATATATATATATATATATATATATATATATATATCACTGCTCGAATGATCATCCTCTAAAACACGGTCCCGCTAAATACTATACTCTTTCCACTTCGATTTCCCCTTTTTTCCCAGGTTTACACTATTTATGATTATGATTTAGTCGTGTACAAGTATACCAATGGCACGGTTTTATCACTGTTCACTGTATTAATCACTGTCACGAATCATTCACTTTTCATTGGTGTACTTGACACTCCTAAACCAATATCATTCACGCACGATAATGCAATGTCCACTGAACACTAACACGCACTAACACTATGTATATGGCAATTGGGTAAGATATGTGTATTAATGCCATTAACAAGTCATGTATATTATGAACCAATATGCACGTCATAAACTTACAAAAATTGCAGTAATTCAAATGTTCAGAATTCAACGAAATGATACAAAACGATAGTAAGCACACTCTGTTAGCAGTTCATCAAAATTGGTTTCAGTTCAATCGGGTTTCCGGTATTCAAGTTACGGCCGTTTCATTTTAAGTGCTCGCTGCAGGAAATTCAGTTTCTAAACTGAACGTCCGTTTCGCGACACGAATTTCACCCAGTTGGGATCAGAATTTAGCGACGCTTCAGTTGAATAAAATCTAGGGTTTTCAATAGGGTTTTCAACGCAACCAACGGATTCTCAATCGCGTCTGTACGTCAAAAGTTATGCATTGTTCAACACTAGTATGTCAATTCTGATTCTGTTTTGGACTGTTATACGTCCTGTTCTTTTAAATCACGGATTAAATAGCAAACGACGATAAAACGGAATGAAACCACTTGTGTTATTTAGCTAACAGATTCACCTTTAATAAACTGCAGAGTTCCGCAACATACGAGTTCAGGAAACAAGATGGTACACATTACGGGGCAGTAAACAGTAACCAGAGTCGCTCTGGACTGCAGTCCAGAACCGCACTCCGACCCAATTATCGTCACAATTTCAGTACAGAAACCATTAGAACTTGCATAGGGTTACAGTTCGTCGAGTCGGCTTCGATTTGAGCCCTCGAACGCATCATTTCGATATGTACATAATTTATGGTGATTTTAACAATTTTCAGATGCGGGAAATTCCCAGTTTTCACGGGTGTATTTGGGGGTGTTCGTTTTAGTCATTAACAGTCATATTTTCCAGTGGAATTTGTACACAGTGTTCAATATCACATGGGCCAGCAAATGCAATCATGTTCCGTCAAATTAAATGAAGGTTTTCATTGGGATCTCGCATCGAACAGTTACCTCATATAATTTATCGTGGATTGTAAAACACGGAATTTATACGATTTTAGTTTGTAACAAACATAAATTAGCATGTAGTAAGTAGGGAACTTGCCTGGAAACGTTTTGGGCGATGCACGACAGCAGCAACGTCACGAACGCGCGATGAACGGCGTGGTTTGGTTTCACGGCCTCGGCTCGCGATTCGGATTCGACGTCGGAGTCGCCCGGAGATGGCTGGTGCTCGCAGGAAGCGAAGGGGAGGCTCTGTGAATCTCCTGGGAAGTGCTGGGGTCGGCGATGGTCGGCGGGGTCGCTCCGGCGATGGGCAACAGTGAGGGTGCTTGGATGTGCGTTGTGGGTTTTGTGGCTTTGAAGAGAAAGAGAGAGAGGGGGGCTCGGGTGTGGATTTTTGGAGTGATGATGACGATGCTGATGATGTAGAAGGTCGATGAGGCATTTCTGGTCAGTTGGGGGCTCGCCGGCATCGAGTGGAAGGGGTGGCCGAATGGTGCAGGGGAGCTCGGGTGTGCAGGGGGTTGGGTGTGCAGGGGTTCTTGGTGGCGGCTGAAGGTGTAGGGAGCTCGGTGGGGGTGAGTTGTGGAGAGAAGAGAGCGGGGAAGTTTGAGGGGTTGTACGTCGTCGTCGGTGAAGGTTGAGCGTTGGAGTTTGCAGTGATTCGAGGTTGGGTTTTGGGTGAACGAAAGAGAGATTTTAAGAAGTTTTATATCGAGAGGGTGAGGGAGAAAGGAGTTTGAGAAGAGGTTGAGGAGATCGTGAGGGAGTTGCGCGGGTCGTGGGGCAACGGCACGCGACGTGGCAGCGAGCGTCGGCGAGGAAAGTGGATCGGGAGAAAAAGGAGTGAGCGGGAAAAAAGGAGACGTTGGGAAAGAGAAAGGAGATTAGGAGGCGGGTCGGGTTTGTGAAGGAGCGGGCGTGGGCTTTGGGAGGCTGGGCTTGGGCCATGGAGTTAAAAGGGTTTTAAATGTTTTAATTTAATGGGAAATTCTTTTGGGCTGAGGGGGAATGGGCTTGGTTAATTAATTTCTTTATTATTTTTTTCTTTCATGGGCTGGGAATGGAAAGGCCGGGGGATTAAAGCTTGGGCTGGGGATTTAAAATGAGGGAATTTATTATATTTGGTTTTAATTTTGGGTTTTGATTTTTAATTGGTTTTAGAAAAACGAATACTACAACTTACGCACTAATCTTCACACAAAATAATGATACGGGAAAATGGGATAATACTCGGGAACTTGGGAAAATAGGGAAAAACTTTATTGAAGGAAACGGGGATTTACAATGAAGGGGGCTGTTAAAAAGGATATCGTAAAATGTCTAGATAGTGGTATCATTTACCCTATCTCCGATAACCAATGGGTTAGCCCCATTCATGTTGTCCCCAAGAAATCGGGCATAACAGTCATAACTAATGAGGCAAATGAGTTAATACCTACTCGCATCCAAACTGGGTGGCGAGTTTGCATCGATTATAAAAAACTCAACGCCGCGACACGGAAAGACCACTTTCCATTACCTTTTATTGACCAAATGCTAGAACGATTGGCTGGGCATGAATTTTATTGCTTTTTGAATAGCTACTCCGGCTATAATCAAATCCCCATCGCCGAAAAGGACCAAGACAAGATCACATTCACTTGTCCGTTCGATACGTTTGCTTACCGTCACATGCCCTTTGGGTTGTGCAATGCACCCGCTACTTTTCAGCGGTGTATGATGGGAATTTTTTCAGACATGGTTGAAAAAATTTTGGAGATCTTCATGGATGATTTCTCCATTTTCGGCGACTTCTTTGATGAGTGTTTGCTACATTTAGACACAGTCCTTACCCGTTGTAAGGATAAGAATCTTACTCTAAACTAGGAGAAATGCCACTTTATGGTACGAGAAGGTATTGTCTTAGGACATATCATCTCGCAAAATGGCATCGAGGTAGATAAGGCCAAAATTGAAGTTATTTACAATCTTCCTCCTCCCAAGTGCGTCCGAGACATTCGTGCCTTTCTTGGCCATGCCGGTTTCTATAGACAGTTCATCAAGAATTTTAGCAAGATTGTTAGACCCTTGACTCTCTTGTTGGCCAAGGACGCTACTTTTGATTTCGACTCGAGTTGTATGAAGGCGATCGAGTCTTTGAAAAACCCGCTTACTTCCGCTCCCATTCTTTCATCTCCTGACTGGACGCACCCATTTGAACTTATGTGCGATGCATCTGATTTTGCCATTGGTGCTGTCCTTGGACAGCACATCAATAAGATGCCACATGTAATTTATTACGCTAGCCGGACATTGAATGAGGCCCAATTAAATTACACAACTGAAAAAGAATTCTTAGCTGTTGTGTTTGCACTAGAAAAATTCATGCCTTACTTAATCGGCTCTCCAGTCATCGTTTACACTGATCACTCGGCTCTTCGCCATTTTTTTGCGCAGAAAGATGCTAAATCTCGGCTTATACGTTGGATCCTCCTACTACAAGAGTTCGATCTCGTCATCAAAGATAAGAGGATGCGAAAACGTAATCGCCGACCATCTTTCACGCCTCCCTTCTTCGCCAACGCTTCAATTTCCAATAAAGGACGTTTTTCCAGATGAGCAGCTCTTAACTGTGTCATGCGAACCTTGGTTCGCAGATATTGTAAATTATTTGGCCACTGGACTTATACCTACTGATTGGTCGAATCAGGACAAACTCCGATTCCTATCCCAAGTGAAACATTTTTACTGGGATGAACCGTATCTCTTCAAATACTGTTCCGACCAAATCATTCGTCTGTGTGTCCCCGACAATGAGTTTAAAAGCGTGCTGTCTTTTTGCCACGATCAAGCGTGTGGCGGGCATTTTGGCTCAAAAAAGACAGTAGAAAAAATCTTGCAGTGTGGTTTCTACTGGCCACAACTTTTTAAGGACGCACACGATTACTGTAAGACATGCTCCCGGTGCCAACACTTGGGCCGGATATCTAGGAGAAATGAAATGCCGCTCCAACTAATATTGGTTGTTGAAATTTTTGATGTTTGGGGGATAGATTTTATGGGACCGTTTCCCAATTCTTTTGGGAACGTGTATATTCTCCTCGCTGTTGACTACGTTTCTAAATGGGTCGAGGCTGTGCCCAGCCGAACTAATGACAACAAGGTTGTCGTTAGATTTCTCAAAGAAAACATCTTTTCTCGGTTTGGGCACCCTCGCGCGATTATCAGTGATAATGGATCTCACTTTTGTAATAGGACTTTCGAGTTCTTAATGCGGAAATACTCCATTACTCACAAGCTGTCAACGCCCTATCATCCCCAAACTTGTGGGCAAGCCGAGATTTCAAATCGGCAGATTAAACAGATATTGGAGAAAACGGTTTCTAAAAACCGTAAAGATTGGTCGTCAAAACTTATTGATGCCCTTTGGGCATTCCGTACTGCCTATAAGACCGATCTTGGCATGTCTCCATATAGGCTTGTTTATGGAAAGGCTTGCCACCTTCCAGTTGAAATAGAGCATAAGGCATTTTGGGCAATAAAAGAGTTGAACCTATCTTTGAGAGATGCGGGCAGCAATAGAAAGCTGCAGTTGAATGAATTGAACGAGTTTCGGGATGAAGCTTACGAGAATGCTATAATCGTCAAAAACCGAACGAAGGTGTTCCACGATAAACACCTTATGCGCAAGACTTTCAAACCTGATCAACAGATTTTACTTTACGACACGCGATTGCACTTCCATCCCGGAAAGCTCCGATCTCGATGGAAATGGCCATTTTTGGTACGCACTGTATATCCGCACGGTGCGGTCGATCTAGAAAACCCAGAGGACGGTTTACTATTTAAAGTGAACGGACATAGACTTAAACCGTTCCTCACTGTGGACCCTTCGGAAGAGCTCCTGTTTTTGCAGGAGCCGATTTACATTGACCGATCTTCCTCCATCTACCCCTAAATTTCGATTATCTAGCCAAAACACTGTTTCAAACAAGTTTGGGGGTATGTATCATTTGTAATTATATAAAAACAAAATTTAAAAATTTAAAAAAAATTTAAAAAAAAATTTGGGGGTATTTTCGTAAATTTCCAGTTTTAATAAAAAATAAAAAAAATTATTTACAAACAATTTCCTCTTTTTAAGAGGGGCTTTTTGCTAATAACCAACACACTCCCCCTATAAATAAAACCAGACCCCTCTTCGGTTTTCATAACCCTAATTTTTCATCTCTCAGAAAATCCTAGTTGCCGCTCAAATTTTTGCAGCAAGATCTTCCCATTGCGCCATGCATACGCCGCCGAACCCTCTTCCTGACCGCGCTTCCGCCGCGTCCTGGTATCGTCACCCTCTGAAATTTTCAGAGGAGCTTTGCACTCATTTTTCCCTCTCTGTCGATTTCATATTGTGGTATTTAGCTCTCTGTAATGGCACCAAACATGCAATTAGAACGAGATTTTTCACAAATCTTTTCACACACAACTTACGGAAGTTATTTTGCTGATGAAATCACACGGTGAGGGTAGAACTTTTTAATTTACAATCATCCCAATGCCTACGCTCTTCCAGATCTAGTTACTCGTTTTTACGAGTACATGGAGGAAGGTTGCCTAGCACAATACGGTTTTATTAAATTACTTTGGGGCGATAGGGAAATAATCATTGATACGGACTTCATCCATGAATTCACCTTAATTCCTAGGCTGCATGTTCACGACCAACCCCTTCAATTTGAAGACTACTTACCCTTAATGGGTAATGACTGTTCGAGAGAACCTAGGAAGGGCATACAGGCTAGAACCCTCTTCGCCAATGTATTAACCGTGTGCCGTTGGGTACAAAACAACATTTTTGGCAGCTCACATAACACAACATTCTTTACCCCATCTCTTCATATCGTGCACACCTTAATGACTAGGAACCCTAGATTTGACATGTGCACGGTTTTACTTAATTCAATTGGTGCTGGCAAAAGAGCTGCAAATTACCCAAGCCCTATATTAGTGACACAACTGTGTCGCTATTTCCTCCCTGTGGAGGAATTTGAGTTTTACATGCATGGAGGTATACCCATCAGGCCTCTTATTGAGGGCGTATCCACGTCCTATACCCGCCTAACTGATGTATGGTCACGAAGGGAACCGGCCAAACATGTACATGCCAGAACACCCAGCTCCAGCTCGACCGCGAGCGGGGAAGAGCTTACCCCCATAGAACATGCACGTCTTCTTAGAAGAGCCATTAGGAAGATTGATAATTTGACAGGGATGGTGATCAACTTGGATCACCGAGTGACGGAGATTGAACATGGCGTATCTACGCTGCTGGCGCGAGAGGAGCGTTCCCGTTCACGTTCAAGGGGACGGCGAGGTCCTGAGCAGTGAGGGCACTGCTTTTGGTAAGTTTGGGGGATGAGGTGGTTTGTAAATAGTTATCTTTGCATTGCATATTTTTACTTTTTGTACATATTTGTTTTTTTTCTTTCTTTGCATATTTAATTCCGCATTGCATCTTTATAAAAAAATCATAAAAATTTAAAAAAAATAAAAATTTAAAATATATATATATATAAAAGTAAAATCAAATAAAAAATTGAAAAACTAAAAAGATAAAAAAAATTCAACTTGGCCATATTTGACTTAAGTTTGACAAAACGGTTAACTAGCTAGGAAAAACTAGATCCTAAACTTAGTAAATTAAAAACCCTAAAAATAACCTTTCTTAAAGTTTTAACGGTAGAAAATATATGTCCTTATAGTTTATTTAGAAATAAGCAAATTTTGAGTTCAGTTCTTGGGCTAAGTCAAAATAAGGGAAGAATATTGAAATTTTTATTGAAGTGTAAGTCTGAAAAATAATTCTGAACCTTAAGTCTAGATTCTGAAAATATATACCCTACAACTTGCACATACACGCACCTTGAAACTTGGGATGGTAGAGGATACCTTGAAGTGCTCTTGTCTAAAATCATTAGTATGAGAAAAAAGTTGAATAAAAGTATAAGTGTGAATAAAGAGGTATAAAAAAAATGAACACTGGTTTTGTAATTACTTAAGGCTGCATAAAATAAATATATAGCGAGGGTGCTTTATCACCTAGTGTCTTAGACCAACTGGTCTGGGAGTCACTGCTAAAGCCTTAGGTATTACAAGACGAGGAATTACGCCTTAATACGCAAACACATTTTGTAATCGGTCGTTAGTACCTCAAGAAGTATTAACGGTCGCATGAAGAATGTGTGGCAATTTCATCTAAATTCACCAACTAAAAGTACTTTGGACAATGGACAAGAGTATGATAGTTTGAATTGAATTTCCAAGTATATGATAGTTTGAATTGAATTTCCAAGTGTAGGGGAGATACATACACACACGTAAGGGTATATGATTGGGTTTGGATGAGAGATGGGAATGAAAAATATGATGATAAAAATTCCTAAGTGAAGATGAAACCTTAGAAGGAAAATTCAAAAGATGCTAAAAGCTAAGTAAATTTACAGAACGTATACGATCTTAAGTTAAATGATAAGTGAGTGTGAAAAATACGGGTTGATAATTTCTAAGTTGAAGATAATAGAATTTCTTGCTAGAATACCGAATTGAAAGAAGAAAATAAATAGGCCAAATTGATCGGATTTTATGGGTAGTATCCGCTGAAAATCCTCAGGAGACAACACTCCTCCTACTAGGGACACCTAGAGGTTTAACGGCTTGTTGCACGAGCTCAGTGCAATCGCGATTCCCTGCGAAAGTGAGGTTAGGTTTTTTCAAGAATAAATTGGTTTTTGCTCGGGACGAGAAAAAGATAAGTTTGGGGGTATTTGTTCATATCAGAATATTGTATTATTATATCGCCCATTCTTAATCATATTTCAAATAAATAGGTGCTTTTGATCCATGTCTGCTAAATAGTTGCAGGCTACAGGTTCTCAGAACAATACAGTGAAAATGGTGAAAAGACGCTACAAATGTGAGACTACGACCAACAAATAAATGAATCTGCAATATGTCGCCTACCAGTTCGAGGAACAAATGAACATCAGCAAACAGTTCAATACACAAAGTACAAGAGCAGCACAAGATTCAAGACTTCAACGCGAAACAAACGGTAAAAAGTCCACAAATTCTGCACTGTTGGAAATCTGGAAGAAACTAGAAAAGATTCTGAAGAACCAAGTGAAGAAAACAGAAGGAAAAAGCAACATGAAGCATCCGTGAGAAAATGAAGTCAAGACCCCACCATATGGCCGCGAATCCGCGGCCAAACAAGGCTTATGGCCGCGGTTCCGCGGCCGTGCAGAGCACGTGTTGGTGCAAAGTGTCAGTGGTGTCGGTGGTGTCGGTGCGTTGACCAGGCTTTCTTAGGGTACTCTTGTAATTTTAAATGTGGATCAGATATAAACCATAGGGTTTTTCCTATCTATAAATAGAAAACCCTAAAGCCTAATAAAGGCATGCCTCTTTTTAATTCTAGATTAAATTTCAATTCCTTTGTAATCGTTCAAGAGTGCATCAATAAAGTAAGTTGTTTTCTTTTTATCTTGTGTTCTTCTTAGTTGCAATTTTATTTCTCTGCATTTTTTTACCTGCCTTATTGATCTGCAAGTTCATTAGTTAATTAAAAAGAAAATTTATAAAAATGAATTTTGTCGCTATTTCCCTAATGAGTGAGTAGTTTCTCGCCTGTTAGGGTTAGGATTGGGTAGGTTTGAGAGATGGAAATCCCTCACTCCTTTCTTGCCCTCATAACTTTATAAATTAGGACTCGGTGTAAATCAAACACCCACCGCTCACTACGGCATCCTATCCTACGAGATAGCGGTGATTCCCTAGTTAAGACCGATAATGGTTGATTTACATAGAGGTTAGGGCTAAGAGTTAAGAAAGGACGGACAAGGACCAAAAGGAAGAAACTACGTTTCTTTCTTGTCGTGCTAATCCCCTTTGTTAATTATTATCCCAACACCTATGTTCTTAATTAGGGCAAAGAAAGCAGTGAGTAGAATTAACTTTCCAAACTAACCTAATCCTAACCTTAGCAAGATTTTAATCCAAATCAAATTCAATCTTAGTTTTTATAAAATTCAAAACCTACCAAAAATAGGAATTAACTCGTTAGAACAATTAGAAAACACGTTTTTCCTGTGGACCGACCCGTACTCAATCGGCTAGCTACCAGGCGACACCGTTATTGATTGAGGTAATTCTTATTCTTTGATTTCAAAACGCATACGCAAATCTCCATCAATCACACCCCACGAAGTCCAACGCCATCACCTCCTTCTGCTCTCGCCGACAACTACACTGCACCCAACACCGCCGACGAGACCTTGACACCCAAAGCCATCTTTCGCATCCCTTCCTATCCACCAACCGAGACCATCTCCGCCTACTACGGCTTTAACCGCGCACCAAGCTTCCTCCAGCACCCATCGCCGACAACCTCTGCACTCGACGTCGCCAGCACCGTGCCACAATCGCACACCCGCGTGCCCAGACGTGTCATCGGCACCGTGCCCCGGTCTGTCGCCCGCCTCCGTGCCACACCGTGCCCCGGTCCGGCGCCCGCCTCCATGCCGAGCACCGCACCACCCTCGTTCCCACTCCCGTATCACACAAGTGCCACATCCATACCATGCACCGAGCCACGATCGTGCCCAGTACCGTGTCACGCCTGCATCATCACCATGCCCACTACCGTGCCAAGCTCGCGTCGCCACCACGTTCAGTACCGGGTCACCACGCATCGCAAGCGCCACGCACCATATCTAGCATCACGTCGTCTCGTGTATCGAGACGGATCATGCATGTGGTGTCGCTTCTATATCAGCGACCGAAGGCAAGTGAAATCCCTCACTTGTTTATCATGCTATTTTTAGCGATAACCAAAGCGATTTTGTAATAACTAGATGTACATAACTAGTTTAGATCGTAATTACCTTCGATTAGCGAACTATAGTGTCGTCTTATTGATGAGAGCTCGACTAAGTCATTTTTTCCATGTTAGTAATCCATAGATATTATATGGATAACATTTAAATTCAACTGGTTAAAGAAAACTCGTGTTTCGATCGTTACTGAATGCTACCCTAAGTATCTGATGCGAACTGTGAATGATAGCTGAATCAAATACGGCGAAACTTGTATAGATAGATCCGTTTCCTAATAACGAACATCATGCCGGAAATTGGGTTGAAAATTAGTGAAGTTTACATCAAGTAATGACGCCCCAAAAAGGCGACGTTGAATCTGAAATTTACCGCATATGCCTCGTTCTAAAATCGATATTAAACTGAATACAACTCGTAACCTAATGTTCTAGGGTTCATATCGAAGCCAACAGATGAACTTACAGCACCCCATAGTCGATCCCTTAATTTTTATAAGCCGCGACAATAAAAACTGCGGCGATTCATGGCTCTGGACCAGAATCTTTACCTTTACTCGTTTTAAAACGCATGTTTCTCACTGTTAAAAATGCGCAAGTGTGCGGAACCATACATAGAAGAGTAGAGGATTGAATTAGCTTTCTAACGGTGCTGGTCTCACTGCATTCCAGTGCCGTTTGATATTTAAAACACCTTTTAAACTGTCGAAGTGTACTGCAGTCCCAAGCAAGGACAGAACGTATCTCCCGGCACACAGCGGATATTTTCGATCCGTCTGGTGCATTGGAAACGTAATTGAAAGATCTAAATTTTACTCAACTATAGCGTTGCCTAATTATGATCCCAACAAGGTGAAAAAGGTATCGTGAATTGGACTTTCAGTTCAGGAACAGAAATTTCAGCGATGGAAACTTAAAATGAAACGACCGCATCTCGCAAACCTGAAACTCGATTGACCTGGAACCAATTTTGCTGGATCGCTGGTTGAATTTACTTACTGCCTCTTTTGTAGCATCTTATCTAAATACAATCGTATGAATTAATATGTTTTTCTGAACTCGTAATGCACATTGTGTTTCACATCATACATGACTTGCTATATTACCCGAACGTGATACTTTTAGTGATAGCGAACGTTCATAGTGATTTATAGCGAACTTTGCATTGTCGAACATATGTGGTATTGGATTAGTTGTGTCAAGTACGCCAGTGGTAAATGATTGATTCGTGAAAACGAACAATGCAATGAAAGTGAATAAGTTCGTGATTTGGCGCATGCTTGTACACAAATAGTCCTATACATATAGTTATTGTGACCTGAGGAAAAGGGGAAATCAAGGTGGAATTGAACTCGTATTTAGCGAGGTATAGTGACTTGGACAATAATCATTCGATATTAGTGATATATATATATATACATTAGGTCGTGGGCCTAGCGGCACGGCTGCAAGGTTATGTCTCAGGCAACAGTGGACCATGGTCTCGGGCACACAGGAGACCCTTGTTAAACACGAGCATTCTTTTCCACCGATTGATTTCATTTGACTTAGTGACCGGTAAGTAGTGACATACACATTGTCTGGTTTGCTGACATGATGCATATACCGTACTATTCATATTCACTTGATATTCATTATTCTCATGTTTCTGTATTCTGCCGCACATTTCATGTTTAATAACATTGTACACACACTATATATTTATTACTATATGTGTCGCCCTGACGACCTGAGTGTGCATGCTCAGAGGACGAAGTAGACCCAGCCCAGAAGCAGGACTTGCCATTCAGATAAGCAAGATCAGAATAAAATAATATCAACAGACAAACTGAATGTCAAAAAATCCTTAAATTGTAATCTGTAGCTCAACCATCTATTAATGTGACCACCAGCTATTACCACAAATCCCCAATTAGATCAACAACAATTAAAATAATCCTGATGTTGTTATCACATTTTCAAACAAAACTTGTCAATCTTTTGAGGAACTAAAATTTCAATCAAGATCTTCCAAATTCAAGTTCTGATTCATCTGGGCATCCTTGATAGTTTTATGCAAATTGCAATCTAACACCAGAGTTAAAGTCAGTATGCATCCTTCCCCTAAAAGTATCCTTTGTGTTCAATTTCACTATGCTCTCAATTTGAGGCTTCGTTTTTCGGTGGACCGCATTTCACACACTGGTTCTCAGCTCGTTTGCACGACGTAAACCTTCATCCACTCATATCATTCCCTTCCTTTGCTAGCTCATTATGAGGTCTATCCTGACATTACATTACATCACATCTACCTCATAATTCCAGAATTTTTTTTCTGGTTTACCAATCCTTCAGTTTTAGAATATAATATAACCCTGTTTTGTAATGAATAACCATCGTAAACAGCATAATCTAGTTCTTCTGACAAAATTTAGAGCTTTAACATAAAACTTATTCAGACTAAGCTCTTAGGGAATGCTTGGTTATCCATTCCAACAAAGTCAAAGTGAGATAGTTAATCAAGCCATAAGTCCGGAGTTGGTCAAACCAACTATAAACAATAAGCCACCAATTTACTCTAATGGTTGGGCACAACAATCTTTCCATCACCCCCCCCCCCCCCCCCGCTTTAGATTTGTTTGAGGAGAATGAGAAGAAAAATTTGATGATTGATCATCACAAACGAACACATGTACAATTGGACATGTATGACCCACATCCCTCAGGATGACTTGCAAGTGTATCTGAAGAAAACATTTCATTATAATTCGTTTATACCTAAGACAAAACTGGAAGAGGGAGAGGTATATAGTGTTACTCCCATATAATCACCACATGATCAGGTTAAGTCTAAAGCTAATTCAAACAATTGGTCCGTCGAAATTAGTTTCAGTTTTTACTACATGTGATTTTCAAAGCTTTTTTGCATGTTCATTTTGTTTCCACCAATTAGAGGGAAAAAATAATGCATGCGTTCAGATTTATCGAATTCTGAAGCCACCATACATCTTATTTAGTTCTTAGAATCTTGAAATTTCATGATGTTACAAAAGTAGGAAAAGCGAACATATGATAGTAACCTACTGACCTTGCAACCAGCTTTACCCAGGGCCAAAGCTATCGCCCTTCCAATCCCTCTAGAAGCTCCGGTTATTATGGCAATAGGCGCTCCCACTTTTGGGATCTCCTCGACTGTTGCTTGCTCAACAGCAGTAACATGAGTTCTCACACCTGTGTATCATTTAGAGAACCCATAACTAAACATTTGCAATAAGCCTAAATTTTAAAACAACATAAATATTGCCAAAGTATGAAAAGTCTAACCAGTACAAGAAATTTAATTTCTATAAATTCAACAGAAGATCCAACGAGTAAGATTATATAGTTCATTAAAATAAAAATAAAAAGATAAACCATTATTTCCTACTTTAAACAGACAACAACTTTCACCAGCAAGTGTGAGAAATCTAAATAACAAAACTGGACTCAATAGGTTTAGCTTCAAAAACAATATTAAATTTTGGATGTACATTATACCATGTGGAAGTTTTCATAGCATTTGCAATTGCTTATAGCAAACCTTGTCATCCACTTCTTTGCATAGATACTTTCTATAGGAACAGGAGGGTTGCACCTCGGTAGCATGCACTTGAGCGATAAGCTGCAATAACTAGATATATGCTCATAGCAGGGCTCACTCCTATCCTCTATCACCTTCCTTGTAGTTCCCTTTGTCACAACCAATCATAAATTTTAATTTGTAAACTTTTTTTCTTCTTTTGGAGCTTTCATAGATGAACTCCCAACTTTGCCAATACACAATATTATACTGTTCCATGATTACATTATGCTACCAGATAATTTCAGAGTTTTGAAGATTAAAGGTTTGATGTTGTACTAAAATTAAGAGATGAGCAAATACACAATTCTTGGCTCAAGTTTAGAAGCAAAACAGATCTTATAAGTAAAGTTTTTCTAGTTAGTTGATCCAAGGGGGGATCCCGGCTTGTGTGGATCCGATCCAAAGTTGGCGTGCACATAAACGTTTGATGCACTTCTGGAAAATATTGGGTTTGTTTCAGATTTAATGCTACAATATGCAGCTTTCTACTACAGCATTCGTGCTAGACTACTTGGAGTTTAGTACGCGGGAACAGTACAAGTTTAGAGATGTATGAACCAAATTTATGTTTAGTCGATTAATTTCTGTCACAAGAAGATAAAAGCAGAAGTAGTTTAAAATTAATTTAGATCATGTTTGAATTGTAACTTGTGAGCCTTACTAGGTAACAGATAGTAGCAGGTTTTCCTCTAGGTTTAAGAGCCACTTGGATTTGGATCTCAGTCAATTTTTTGAAGATCAATTAGTTTAGCTCCAGTACATCTATTAACAATTATTTGAAGGGCACACTTCAAATTATGCTTTGAACAAAGAATTCAATATTGAGGTTTGAACTTTGCCCCAAAACCTCCTAATCAATAACCACTATACCCAAAGGTGCCAAGCCAATCCATCAATGGGAAGCGAATAAAAAATGTATGATAAGCAATTTTTAGCCCAATTATAACCCCTTTTCCATGTTGCTTTCATCTAGGCATTTTTTAAATTTTAAAAAAACTTTCCATGTAAGTGTACCAAAAAAATTTTAAAACAAATTCAGCATATGCTTATCAGCTATCATCCCATCAAGCAATTTATAACCTTAACCCTCACATGCAAGATGCAGCAAGCCCTCTCCCGTAACAAATAAGAACAAAAGTAAAATATACTTCAATTTTCGATAACAAGCTTTGAATTTTAGCCTCGAGACCACAAATTGGTTACCAAAACAAATACGACTAGAATTATCACACTCAAAATTTCAATAATTAAGCTAAAACTTTGAGCTAATCCCTCCTTAATCACTAATCACCATACCCAAAAAGCGTCAAGCCGATCCGTTTCCAACCCAATTATCAATGTATGTATTAAACAACACAAATTTCCGAAAATAATCGCAGAAATCGGTGGCAAGTACCAGAGAAAGCCGAGGAGGCGTCGGATCTGAGAGAAGAACGGAGGCGAGGGTACCGGGCGGTGACCGCACCGCCGAGGAGCGGTGCGGTGCTCCGCGGAGCAGCGTAGGGTTTCAACGTGCGGCCGCAGAGGAGGGAGGACGTCGAGAAGTAAGCGGCCATTAGCGATCGGTAGAGGCTGAGAATGGGTCTCGATTTCGCCAGCGCAGATAAAAGAATAGATAAGGAGAGAGAAATCGTTTTTTTAGGGAAAAATAGTTTTAAATCCCTAGGTTTGAAAAGAATTAGGTTTAGGTCCGTATCCCAAATAGAGTTGTAAAAACTGCCTAAACTTAAAGCTTCTTGTGTTTTAGTTCCTATAGTACATTTACTATTGTTTTATGACAACGCTGCCTTTCAGGTAAACTATTATATTTGCCTTTTAAAATGTTATAGTTATCTTTCAAATTACTATATTTATACTATAAAGTACTACATTTGTGTTAAAATACTACATTTAACATGAAATTGTTGCATTTTTTTAGTAAAATTACTATATCTATTACATTTGACCCATTTCAATATAAATATAGCACTTTAGGACATTAAATGGTACTTTAAAAGATAATTATAGTAATTTAAAAGGTAAATATAGTAGTTTACCTGAAAGGTCAGTGTTGACATAAAGAATAGTAAATGTACCATATGGACTAAAACACACCCATCTTTAAGTATAGGGAGTTTTTGACGTTTTTTTTGGGTTAGAGTTCCAATCCTGTTGCTTCTCAAAGCTAGGTACTTAAACTATTTTTTCCCTTTTTTTAAGCCGAGGAGAGAGAAAGAGAGGGTTGGAATTTTCTTGGGGACCCGTGGAAACATGGAGACGTTAGGGGGGAGAGAGAGAGTTTACTAGGTGGTGTGGGACCCACCTCGGGGCATGGGCCCCACCTTTTGATGCACCAAAAACTGTGTTTGGTGTACCAACTGTTCATGCTTTTGATGCGTGCAAAATTACCCTGTTTGCTCTCATGTTGGAAAGGAATCGTAATATAGACTTCTGTATGTTCAGACATGGTTGAAAAAAGGAAAAACAATGCTCTAAATTCTTCGTATTTTTCTTAAGAATTTTTTTTGGGGATTGATGGAAGTAACATCAAGAAATTTGGAGCAATATATTGAGTAGGGTTAAACATGAAGCAATTACATATAAAACGAATAAATTTAACTTAAACAGCCTTGCAAACACTTTCTCTGACACTATTTACATTCAGCTCAGCACGGTATTTCTATATTTGATTTATCTTTGTTTAGCTGAATTTAGCTATAATTAATTGAATAACACGGAATCCATATTTGTTTCACAAAATCCACTTGAATTTAACTAAATCGATTGCTTGTGAATTCCGGAAAATCGATAACAATGGAAGATAGGGAGCAAAAGAGCATAAGAAAATGGTTTAAATGTTCCTTCCACTGCACCAAAACTCCGAATTTATGATGAGGGCTGAGGGAATATATTTCATATTCTGACACGCTGATTGGATGAGGGAAAAATTAAGATACAAGTAACCACAATCAAGACGATGTCACAGTGAAGTTAGCCGGTTGAATACGGGCCGTTCCCATGACGAAGATGGTTTCTAATTGGAAATGATTAAGTCGAGCTAAGTGGAATGGGGTTTTGAGATGAGGTTGTCACAAAGTGAGCAGCGTGGGAAGGAGATTTGTTAAGAAATTGATTTGAATGAAAGATCTCAAGTTAATCTATTCAACTCTACCTCTCTGGAATTCCTTCAACAAAAACGAACGATCTCCAAGAATATAAACCATCGAACACTCACCATGTAGGTGGTGCGGCATGATCTATCAAATGGTCGATCCCTCGCATTTGGTAAAGTAAAAACTCAATCTAGCCTTGATCTAAACGAAATGAGCACAAACCATCAAACATATACCACAATGGGTGATGGAGTATGGAACGTCGAATTAAACGCTTAGAATCAAGACCCGGTTGAGGTGGATGATGCTAAATCAATGCTTGAGGATGTCAATAAGGGACTTGAAAAGAATAGCTTGCGAGGTGACTAAGCCAGCCTATACAACAACCGATGCTTTATTTCCTTATCTTAATTCTCAAGACTTGAACGGAATAGCTTGGGATCTCTACCTTGATTAAGATTAATTAATCCCCATCTTGATTAAGATTAATTAATCCCTACAAAGATCGCATGATCATGTAGCCTCGCTGCTCTCGGTAAGAACAAGAGAGGAAGATGTCCACTTGAAATCGATTAAAATAATCAAGATAGGGTTTCATTACAATTACATAATCAAGAGAGAGACGATGAATTGGATCACTTAGTCACCATTCACTCGACTCATTCCCTCAACAAATTACAATTACTCACAATTCATCATGAAATGAAAAGAAAACAATAAGAGAAAGAGAAGAATCACAAGAATTGGTTGCTAGCAATTTGGGGTTGCTCACAAAAGAGCTACACCACCATCATGCATCATTGCATCAATTAACAAAAAGAAGAAGAGGGCATAACTAGAAATTATCATCTAATTATTACAAAAAGAGCATTCCAATTACAAAGAGGAAAGAGAATTACAATAGAATTGAAGTTCTAAGCTATAACAAGGAAGAAGATGATAATGGCTACTCTATTTCTAATCCTACTTACAAAATAAAACCAAGACTCATCTAATTCCTAAAATATAATAGCTGATTTTTCTCTGCAGATCCGCTGCATTTATATCTTTTTAATGTTGGTTCGTGGTAATGGACGGGTCCTAATTCCATGAGTCGAAGGCCCACGCCAAAATTCGACCAGCTCGGTTGCGAAATGACCGTGTTTCCGCGATCCAAATGAACTACGGCCACCGTTTTGCTACAGTCCAATTTTGGCCAAATGAGTCCAACTTTGGACAGTGGGTCCCACCCTACAAAACTAGACTCTTTTCGGGGCATGAAATATTTTATTGATTTGGTAGCTTCATGAGATGTTCGTTGCACTTGGATGCGTATCTGAATCGTCTGTTTTGGCCACGGATACGTACACTTTGTGTTTGGTTCTGTCTGAAATCCCTGGAATCCCTATAACCTATATTATGCAACAGACGGACCTCATCAACGCTTATTTATATATAAAATCGGTAAGAATGGATGGTATGATATGCAATAAATCGTGATGATCACACGCTCCCGCATGTCGAAGGCCTTTTGGACCGATACTTGTGTATTTTCGCAGCGGTATTTTTAATTTGAGAAAAGGGAATCTCAGGGCAGCACAGGAGGAAATTTCTCCGTCTCGACACACTAAATTCGATAAGAATCCAGTATCTTTACACTGTTGATGTAGCGGGTGCAAATTAACGGTTTTCCGATAATATAACATTTTCAGTATTTTTACATCACAAAATCAACGATGGATGGGTAGTGGATTCACATTAAATTTGGTGCATCCACATCTCGCATCGTCGAAAAATTGGTGAGTAAGCCTCCCTCCCGTGACATCTGAGATTCCGTTTTCTCGTATTTAAATAAATTTGTATTTAATACGCGCCCGATGTGAATCGAACGTGGTTGCTCTGATACCATGTAAAACGTCCCAGCCACTACACCAAAACTCCGAAGTTAGGATGAGGGTTGAGTATATTTTATATTCTACCAAATTCATTTACATATTGATGGAGCTCCTTTTCGGATCTCCGTCAGATGTTGTCTTCCGTTGATCTCGAGATGAACTTGGTTGGCTGTCCTTCGTTGCATATAGGTCTCAATGGGTTTTGAGAGGAGAAGGTAGGGTGAGGAGGCTGTCGCCGAGTACCTGCAAAGAAGCCCCGAGGTAGTTTGGTACCACCGAGGACCCTCCGACGCTCAAGTTAGTGATGAGATCCGAGCAGAGCAACGGTCTAAAGTGTAAAGAATGGCTTACTTGACCCCTCTGCGATGGGGGTTTATATAGCGGCGGCAGCACGCAGCAGCAGGCGCGGGAATCTCGACGGCAGTTACGCTTCCGACGTCACGCCCGCGTAAAGAGCGGATCGTCCATTAATGGGGATCGTGATGACGTGGAACGTGGGACGTTGCCGGCGGAGAATCCGCGCGCGGCGAGATTCGCGGAGTGGTGGTTACGCCTGGGAATAGGTCGGAAGGCCGAGGAAGACGTCCTCGGCAGGCGCTCGGGGACGAGCAAAGAGGCCAAGGAGTCTTGGTCCTGTGGTAGCTCGGAGGCGAGCTGAGAGGCCGAGGAGGCCAATTTGCAGGGCCCCAAAGGGGGCCAGCTTGGGCTTGCTGGTCGGGCACGGGGTGATCTGATCGGTCCCTGCGGGCCCATTCTTCCGAGTTATGGGATACATCACCTGCCACGTGTCATGATCTTATGGGTCGCCAATATCGAGCACTATCGCATATATATCACTAAAAGCAAACATCAAGCAAGATTTACATCAGACAAAAAGAAAGAAATGTGTATATAAATGCATGAGATGAGCAATTTGTGCCCCACCATCTTCTGTCAGAGGAAAAAAGGGATGTGAAGATTACGTTATAGTTCATTTCATGTGTATGTAGATTTAACATTCCGTATTCTTTAGACCGTACAACAAATTTAAAATCTACAAATATGAGGGAAGAATACCAAAAACAATAACTTTTGACCAAGAAACAATGTATCCATTGATCCATACATGTCATCAACATGTATAAAGCATTTTTTTTAAGCTAACTATCACCATGAGGGTAGCACGTGCAACGAAAATATAACAATAAAATCCTAAAATTACAAAACAACATGCAGCATGCAATTATGCATGATAGAGAAATGCAATTAGGAGAAAAAGTATACCGGGAGCCCAAAGGGCTAGCAGGTTATTAAAAGTTGACGTTGTAAACATAACAACAAATTTGTACAGCCTTATCTCTACAATTTTAAGTTATTGTCAACACTTAACCTATGTGAAAGCAAAAGGCAACTACTTAATTTGGTAGGCTTACTTAATTCTAATGCTATTTCCACATTATTTTGTAGTTATGTGTTTTAGGCACGTGTGATTTGTGTTTAATAAATCAAGCGAAAGTAAAGTGTCAGCTTTATTTATTTCTCTTCGCATGCTCACCCTCCCTCCAGCGACCCTATAGAAATATTATACGTCCATATTCATATATCTGGAATCCAATAAGATGCCATCATGCACTGTTCCATTGTATCATACTGTTTTATACATCACATCACAAATTAGACTCCTGTTTCATGTTGATGATGCTATTAAGTGGGAATTTTCCGGATCACGACACGTAGCGGATGACGTGTCATCCACGTAAGTCCGCTAGATTTCTGGGAGCTACGGAGCTGGAATAAGTATGATACATTGGGGACATTCCTTGGCATCTCGTCTCCGAGGTTGCATCCGACCTTTTGGAGACTCTCCCGGATTAGCTTCCATATTCGCATAGCAACCAGCCAACAGCTCACCTCCGAACAATCCTACAAACCGAGCTTCCACAGCTTCCTTACTTGTCTCCGAGATGTTACAGAGCTGAGCTTCCTCGGCCTCCTCGCTTGTCTCCGAGCTATCCACCGATCTGATCTTCTTCGGCTTCCCTGTTCAACCGGGGGCACGAAGCCCGAACGCCCTTGTAATGGCTCCGTATATCTCGCCATGACGAGATCTTCGTCGGCCCACGTCCTGCATCCCACGCTAACGTATCTTATCATTAATGGGCGTATCTCGCCATCTACGCGAACGTGACGCAGGTGCGTAACGCACGGCGAGAATCTCGCATCGACTCGCTCCATACAACCGCTATATAAACCCTCTGTTCCCCTCCGAACGACGGCGCACAAGACTGCGATGTCCTGGCGCTGAGATTCGGGGCAGATGCTATTTGGTTTTATCCGTCCACCTCTCCGAAGATGCCAAGTTGATTTATGGCACCGTGTATCGGAGGTTTAGACGGATGCGGCCGATGTAGCAGACATCGTCAGATTCCCCCTCGCTTGAGGGGTTTTTGATTGTGGGGACGCTCTTCCCTGCAGGCGCAAGCCCGTGCAGTTAATTACGCTACCGCATCGGTAACAACTTTCTCCTTCTCCAGAATTTCACTTCGTGTCGTGTGTGTTTGTTTTGTTTGTGGTTGCCCGTGGATTGTATACGGAGACTGAATAATGCCGTCGCCCGTAGGACGTGGATTAGTCCAAATCCGTATTTACTTAGATTTGGGTTTGGTGTTTTTAGTTTAAGGATGCATTAGTCGCGTTGCGGCTAAAATCAACTTAAACGTTCGTTAAGGATACGATAGTCCTGTTTGAGACTAAGATCAACTTAACGTGATAATCCATTTAATATCTGGCCATCGGGACTCGTCACCTCTCTAACGTCGTTGAAGGATTACAACGGCAGATGTCAGAGGAGTTCAGAGATGTACCCTTGAACCAAGGTTGATTTGGAGTTTTATAGTCCGTTTGAATGTTTAAGGATACGTTAGTCGTGTTTGGGGGCTAAGATCAACTTAAACGGGATCGTTTAGATCCGGCAAAAGAGCATTTGGAGGCTCTATTGTTCCAGTTTAGGGACGTAGTGGTCCATAGGTAGTTTAGGGACGTGGTGGTCCATGTTCCAGTTTAGGGACGTGGTGGTCCATGTTCCAGTTTAGGGACGTAGTGGTCCGACATTAGTTTAAGGACGTTCCGGTCCGACATTAGTTTAAGAACGTTTCGGTCCAATATTAGTTTAAGAACGTTTCGGTCCATCGCCAGTTTAAGGACGTAGTGGTCCATCGCCAGTTTAAAGACGTAGTGGTCCACCATTAGTTTAGGGACGTTTCGGTCCAACATTAGTTTAGGGACGTTTCGGTCCACGAGTTTAAGGACCCCGCAGTCCGTATTGATGTGTGGTCGTTGGGACCCGTCACCTCTTTGACGTCGTTGAGGAATTACAACGATGGATGTCAAAGGAGTTCGGAGATGTACCCTCGAACCGGATATAAATTGACTTGAGAGAGCATTTGTGCTCAGTTCAATTTAATTTAAGGACTTACGGCCAGAATTGGGCTAAGTCCAGTTGAAAATGTTCAACATTTTATTTATTTTTAGTCCATTAGACCTGTGCTAGGGCTTTGCCCACACTTAAATAATGCATTGCATTACTTCTATTTTCTTTGTTTGGGCTCTGCCCATAAAAGATGCAGAGCATCAATTTCATTTGGGCTCTGCCCCCCCTTTTTTGCTTTGCAATTTATTTTGGCCTGCTAGGTCTTTTTTATTTGGGCCTGACCCTTTAAGAAATGCCTTGCATTTGTTAGGCGCTTTGCGCCACTCACTGAGCGCAAGCGCTTGTGGTGAAGACACGTGTCATGCTCTGGTGAGCACAAGCGCAACAGTGCAGTGCGCTGCGCTGTTGCGCTGCTGACACGTGGCGCACTCTGGTGAGCGCAAGCGCAACAGTACAGTGCGCTGTGCTAGTGCGCTGCGCTGTTGCGCTGCTGACACATGGCGCGCTCTGGTGAGTTGCGCCAACTCCAGAGAGCAAAGCTCTTATTTCAAGAGCGCATAGCGCAAGTGGTTTAGATGCTGACACGTGGCGCTCTCCCAAGAGCACGACAGCGCAGTTTGCAAGTGCAAAGCACCAAGAATCTTTTAGATTCAAGAACAGAAGTGCAAAGCACTAATTTTGTTTTATTTTATTTTTATTAAAGATCATTGATCTTGTTTTTAGATCTATGATCTATTCATAAGAGAACTTTCTCTTTTTTTTCTAAAGGTTTTTACCTTTTTTATTCTTGGGGAGTTTCTCAGAGTTCTCTTTATTTGAAATTTTTGATTTCTCACAAAATGTTCATCCCTTTGATTTGAGTTCTAGGGGTCTTTATATAGTGCCCATAAGTTTGTTGAATTTGTTAACGAGATCTTTCTCTGAGTGATTTGGGGAATTTTCCCCACCGTTGGATCTTTGATCCAAGGGTTTCTGCTTTACAGAAGAAAATATTCTTGTTTTATAAGAACAGAAAAGATTTCTTTAAATTTTAATTCTATTTGGTGTAGATGCCCCAGCGCGTGACACGTGTCGCGCAGCGCACTGCGCAGCGCAACTGCTCTGATACGTGTCGCGCAGCGCAACTGCGCTAGCGCATCTGCGCGGACACGTGTCGCGCAGCGCAGAGCGCAGCGCAACCGCGCTAGCGCATCTGCGCTGACACGTGTCGCGCAGCGCAGTGCTTGCGCAGCTGAAGCGTTACTTTATAAAAATAGAGCTTTGCTCTGATTGGGCTCGCCTTCTTGGGCGCTGTGCTGACGTATCATAGCCTGACATGTGGCGCGTTGCGCCCGAGACTTGAAGCGTTGCTTCAGAATTTTTGAATTTTGAATTTCGACAGAGCTTTGCTCTGATTGGGCGAAACAAATGCCCCCCCACCGTTGCGCTCACGTGGCGCACACGTGAGTGCAGCGGTGGCAAACTCCTGATCGTTGGATCAAGGGGTGAGCTCAAGGGGCGCAAGCGCCTTATAAATAGGACCCTTGGTCCTTGAATTTTTTTTACCATTTTCAAGAACTTGAATTTCAGAGCCTTGCTCTTGTCTAAGATTTTTAGAGCCTTGCTCTCATTTCTTTCCAGAGTTCAGATTTTAGAACATCTTAGGTAAAATTTAAATTAAATTAAATTAAATTAAATTTGATTAACAGAGCCTTGCTCTTATAGATCTTTGATCTAAAGAAAACCCCTTTGGGGTTTTATTAACAGAGCCTTGCTCTCAGAAATCTATAGATCTACAGAGATCTTGTTCATGGGTTTTAACCCATGAACAGAGCTTTGCTCATGGATCAAATGTAGACCTTTTCTGATATGAAAGTGGAGAACTCTTAAAAGTTTTTGTGGATCTTTAAAATCCTAAATTTTTAATTTTTAGGAGTTAAAGTTTTCCTTTTTGATGGCTCTTCCATCATTATTATAGAGCTGGGCTCTTTTCAAGGAAAATATATATATATATATATATATATATATATATATATATATATTTTATTCCCTTGAGACCAGAGTTTGACAAATGTCACTCTGTGACGGAGCTTTGCTCTAAAAGAGGAGATTTTCTCCTTGTCTCTGGGGATTTCCCATCAATGAGGATATTCTCTTGGGGATCTTTTCATTAACTGACAGTCTCATCCAACGATGGGACTGTCTTATTAAGCGATGCGCCGTCATCCAGATTTTGTGGGCCCCCTTTTGGTCCCCCTATCCACTGCATTGCTGTACGGTATAAAAATTTAAACATGTTGAGCGTTGGAATTATAAAACTGACGGCTAAGGTTTGTCTCTTTGCAGGAAACATGTCTGCCAATTCGTCTTTTCCGTTTGTTCGCTCGGAGGGAGGGTTTCCCCAGGCACCGGTGGACCGCGTGGTGCTTGCTCTAATCAAGGATCATGACCCCGAACACAAAAACCTTCACTTGTGGGGTAGGTGGTACAATGAAATCATCCAGGGTCGTTGCAGTTTCAGTTCCGCCACGCCGTCCGAGCCAACATCTTCACTCCCCTACGCGGATGAACCCCCGGTGAAGTATACCGTGGAGGTCAAAAATTGGAATTCGGATGACCTCCTCCAGCCTGCGATTGGTGCTATCCCCGTGCAGCCGCCGCCGGCAATAGATATTTTAGGGAGGATAATTTGTCAGGGTGAAGCGCGCCTTTGGGGACAGGCTTATAACATTGGACTGATCCCACGACCGCCTGCTGGATATTTGCAATGGGCCCGGTACATCCTATCAGCGAGGAGGACTCATCTGATGAGGATTGGTTTGTACTCGGCCATTTATGTCTCGCTCTTTGAGTATCCTTCTCCTCCAACGTGGTGGGTTAAGGCTTTTATCGAGCAATGGAATATTCCCACACACACCTTCCTGATGACGGACCGGGAAGTCTCTATCTCCTTGGAGGAGTTTGCTGAAATCTCGGGTCTGCCGATGAGGGGAGAGCCTTACGAGGAGCTGCTTCCTCCCGATGAATACGTCTTTGCCACCAAGCCGCTGGTGTTTGACCTGACGCCGGAGAACGCTATTCAGCATCAGTACCCGGGCTTAGTGAAGGTATTGGAGATTTATGAAGGACTCTATCTAGAATCGGGTGACAGGGGAGTCAGTTTTGCAGATTTCATTACTCGCTTCATTCAACCAGAGTTCTTATCAGAGCGGAGCGAGAAGTTCGCCCAGCTTGACGACCCTTTTGGGTTCGGTTTTGATCGTCGACCCACATCGGAGGATGACTACAAAGACTTCTATCTTCCCGGTGCCGCCGTCGTCCCTTTTTCAGAAATTGCCGTCCCCGACATGGATGCAGAGACCTTCTTTGTAGGGTTCTTGGGCTTGTGGTTGTGCAGTTTTGCTCTTCCTATGCATCCACGCCATATGCGGCCGACTGTTTTCTACCCAGCGCATCGGATGGTGGCTGGTTTACAGTTGTCAGTAGGAATTGCCGGGCTGGCTTATCTTTATAATGGACTTAGCGTAGCGGCGGACGCTAGTGAGTCTGGGGTGCAACCCGCCAACTTCCCGATACACTACTTTACCTCCTGGATGGAAATGCACGTGCACGGGGTGTTCGGTGCCCATAAGATCCCTCCCTTTTTTGAGAAGTGCAGGCTCCCGAGGGTCATACGGCTGGTCGGGGCTTCGATCGTAGTTGCTCCTTCGCGGGAGGCTAGGGGGCTGCTCCTTCGACCACACCTGGTCGGGGTGAAGATTTCTTTCTTGGACAAGGTCATAACAATAGGCTCAGAGACCACCAAGTCGGTAGTGTCGCTACGCGATGATTTTAAAGACGGGGCTTCCATACTGAAGGCTCGGGAAATCCTCCATCTCTACTCCATTCGGCCGGGTTACCTGGTGTTCAGGCAGAATGAGACAGCACTCTTCATGGGGTATAATCCTCACCGGTTTGCTCAGCAATCGAGCTACAACCAAGGGATCCCGATGGAAGCCTTCTTGGAAAAGTCCGTGGTTAGCCGAGAGGGGATAAAGAATGCAATGCACCACTTTATGCGGCTCAACACGGGTTCTTATTTCTTCATCAGCGAACCGAACTGCATCCCCAAAGTCCTCAACGCGTACGTGGCTTGGTATGCGCATGCTATGGGTCCAGTTATCCAAATGGAAAAACGCATGCTGGTTGACCGCAAGGGTGCGCCTCCCGGCGGCGATCGCAAGGCTCCGTTGAAGCCGAGGACCCCGGTTATTTCTCCATTCAAAGGCGCTGGAGTTGGACCTCCGCGTGTGTTGAGCCTTCCGCGCGGATTGCCACTTCGCGATATTGTGGATGCGCCACCAGCCTCCCGTGCTTCAGTGGAGGCGGTAAATGTGGTACCGCCAGAGTCTGGCGCCAGCAAGGATATCGGGACCCGCCGCCCCAAGGCGTCCGCTAAGCGTAAATCAGTCCCGGGTGCATCCAGAGCTGGCGGGCAAAAGAAGAAGAAGTCGCTCCTTTCCCTTGACGCGATTCTTGGCTTAGAGCCTGAGGTCTCTCTTACCAAAGGAATAAGTGAGTATGGCAGCAATAAGGACTTCGCGGTAGACCCCGCAGACACCGACCTAGCGGCCGCCATTGCGGCTTCTGAGCGATCAGCGAGGCTTGAAGCGTGGTTAAGTAAATTCGCTGAGTCAGGTAATTATTAGCTGCTCTCCTCATCATTTCATCGCATTTTTTCATCATTATTCTTGACTAATACTTTTCCCCATTTTCAACAGGTGTCTCTACCGAAGAAGCTATCGCTGCCTCTTTGAAAACCTTCCAAAAGGAGGAGGAGAAACGCACTTTAGCGGGCGCCGGTATGTCCCATCCCCCCCTTTTTTTAAAGCAAATTTCATCGTTCTTTTCGATGATCAACCTAACTTTCTTTCCTTGTTTCTTTCTAGGGGTTATACCAGTCGACGAAGATATTCTTCCGAAACCCGTCACTGGAGTTCCGGTCTCGTCGGGGCTGCTGCAAGGGTCTCGACTTGACAAATCGACGAGGGATGCCTTGAAGAGTTTGGAGGCATCCCTGTATACGGACGAGGATGCCTCAATGCGAGAGGCTCTGGTTAGGTCCGTCTCAACGGCCCAGGAGGAGAGGAAACGGCTGAGGCGCGAGGCGAAGGCGCGCCGGGCTGCTTTGGCTATAGGAGCGGGCCCAAGCACCGTCCCTCGGGCAGATACTCCTTCCGAAGAGGCCCCTGTCGCCCTATCCACTGCTCGCAGACAAGTGGCGCGTGCCGTTCGAAGCGCAAATGATAAGTCCACTTCAGGTAACATCTCTTTCAGAATTTTTATTGTGAAAGTTATAATGCCGACGGTTCTTACATATATTATTTTGCAGGGCCAAGTCCGACCGAGGGTGAGGCGGAGACCATTGATCCTAGGGGAACAGAGGGGGTGATGCCTGCCGAACCCAAGCCGACAGTGGGCAACATCGTCGAGGCTTCGGGGCCCGAGATAGAGGTTGAGGGGTCTACAGCTGAGAGGGTCATTGATGCCCAGCCTGAAGTGGTGGCAGATGAAATGATCATTACAACTAAACCGAGGGTGGTGGCGGACGAGGCGCTTGAGGCCGGTGACCTCGTGGTGACGGTGGATGAGCCGATGGAGGCGGCGGAGCCCGAAGAAGTAGCGGATGAGATGGGCACAACTCTCGGGGAGGAGTCAGCCGCTTCCTTCCAAGAATCTGGCAACGCTCCAATCATTGCCCTCCCTGCCTACAATCTCCCGCCGTCTCCAGGTCTTGCGAGCACGACAACGGTCCCTATCGAGTCGAGCGATGAGGCCACGGGCGGTGGTCTCATGTCCACGGAGGAGGGAGACGCCTCCGTTTCAGCCGGCAGCTCGTCAGGTAAATCCCAAGTTAGTGTTCTTTCTTTACCTCACAATTTTTCTGACAAATTTACCTTTTTTGTAATGCAGGTGCAGTCAGCGCCGATGCCCCACTGCTCGGGGGTGCGTCTTCAACGACTGCCTTGGCGGTGGTCACCTCTCAACCCTCTCTCATACCCTCGAAGATGTTGGAAGGTATGGGTTTGCAATTTATTAATCTTATCTTCCAGACGCATAATTTGTGTACTAAAGTTATACTGTTGTGTCTTTCAGGAGTGCTTTTTGACCATCTTTATCAAGTGTTGCTCCCACACTTCTCCTTCCCATCTGAATTCGCCTACCCCCCTGGTAGCGCTGGTGAGTACCGTTCCCGATTGATTTCTTCGTTTTTTTATTTTTTTAGTGGTAGAATTATTTCTAACTCTCTCTTGTCCTGACCGCAGTGTTACAAATCGAAGGGGGAGAAGAAAGATCGGTTGCGCCACCGGCCCTTCCGGCCTTGCCACCTGCTTCAACCGGTATAGTAAACTATCTTATCAATGACTTTCTCCGCATCTATTGAATCATCATCTAATCACATTTTGTCCTTTTCAGCTATCGTTCCAGTCTCGGTGCCTTTTGAGTCTCGCATTGCAATACCGGGCGGCCCTTCCCAGAGACGTCCGTCCTCAAAAGGTGCGGCGAATAGTCTGCGCATGTTGAGCGACTACATCGAGAAACTCGACGTCGAAGCACCTACATCTGCTGAGGACTTCGCTACGACGGTTAACCCGATGTTGTTGATATTTGCCACCTTCCATGACGAGGGCATTGTCACCTCTTGGGTTAACTATTGTCGGGAGATTGAGGCTCGCCTTCATCAGCTGGAGTCGATGCGCCTATCCCCTGAGACTTTGGCCGTGAGCACTCAACGGGGAGCATGGCTTGAGCAAAGCACTTCTCATTTCCGTCATTTGGAACAAGAAGCAGCTTTGAGGCTAAAGGAGTGCCAAGAATCTTTAAGCGAAACTGCTCGCCTGCGTGCTGAAGTTGAGGCAAACGCCGCTGAGGTAAAGGCCATCTTCGGGGGCCTTCTGGAGCGCATATCAAATGGGCTGAGACTGAAGCGGGCACTTGATGTCGCCGAGCATGACACTCCAGGCCGTGAAGCTGCTCATCAGGCCGTCAGGGATCAACTTGCATCTGTCGCACAGCGACGGGCCCAAGTGGAGGCGGAGTTGTCAGTGGTGTCCAGTCGGGAAAAGGCATGGAAGGAAGTGTGCGAACAACTGATAAAGCTACTTAAGACGCTTCCTTCCCAGTAGCTGCCTTTGTATCAATGTATTTGTAAAATTTTCCTTTTAAATAATATGTATCCATTCTTTATTCTTTTGTACGATTCATCTTGTATTTGATTGAAGTCAATGAATAAAGATACACATTTTCTTTTTGCAATGTCTTGTACTATCTCTTTGCTTTCTCCCTTTGTATCATGATGTTTTTGATGAACCTAATTGGCCGATAACTTAATTTCTCCAAGAGATAGCGATGGCTTAGGCCGCAGGTTCAAATCTGCCGCCTAAGACTTTTCAACTCTATGAGCCGTGAGGGTCTCATAGAGACTTTTCTCCCGATGGATCGAAAGGATCTCGTAGGTGGGTTTTATCCTTAGGGATCGTGAGGATTCCTAAGTGTGGTTTTCTCTTATAAGTCGTAAGGATCCTATAAGAGAATTTTCCCTCTTACGAGTCGAGAGGATTCGTAAGCGGTTGTTTCCCTCCTTGTCGAAAAATCGACTTCGGAGAGTGAGACCCGTGAATAGTATGCAAGAGCCCATTTTAGATTGACTTGCAGGGCCCCATTGTTCAGGAAGCAAGTTTTTCAATCCTTGCTGCCCGAGACTTCATCTTGCAAGTTGGGACGAACCGGGAATTCCCCCCCCCCGCGGAGACAGTGGTGGCTCTGCGAGTTGACGTGGGTCGGGAGGCTCTCGTCATGGAGTGTTTGTATTCGTGAGTCGAGGAATTTGCTAGGGATTATTTGTTTCCCGAGCGCCAAGGATTATTTGTTTCCTTGGGGTTTGAAACGAATCGAGGATTCCCACGGAGGCACTGGTGGCTCTGCGAGTCGACGCGGATCAGGAGGCTCTCGTCAAGGAGTGTTTGTATCCGTGAGTCGAGGAGTTTGCTAGGGATTATTTGTTTCCCGAGCGCCAAGGATTATTTGTTTCCTTGGGGTTTGAAACGAATCGAGGATTCCCACGGAGGCACTGGTGGCTCTGCGAGTCGACGCGGATCAGGAGGCTCTCGTCAAGGAGTGTTTGTATCCGTGAGTCGAGGAGTTTGCTAGGGATTATTTATTTCCCGAGCGCCAAGGATTATTTGTTTCCTTGGGGTTTGAAACGAATCGAGGATTCCCACGGAGCCACTGGTGGCTCTGCGAGTCGACGCGGATCAGGAGGCTCTCGTCAAGGAGTGTTTGTATCCGTGAGTCGAGGAATTTGCTCGGGATTATTTGTTTCCCAAGTGCCAAGGATTATTTGTTTCCTTGGGGTTTGAAACGAGTCGGGGATTTCCCACGGAGACACTGGTGGCTCTGCGAGTCGACGCGGATCAGGAGGCTCTCGTCAAGGAGTGTTTGTATCCGTGAGTCGAGGAGTTTGCTAGGGATTATTTGTTTCCCGAGCGCCAAGGATTATTTATTTCCTTGGGGTTTGAAACGAATCGAGGATTCCCACGGAGGCACTGGTGGCTCTGCGAGTCGACGCGGATCAGAAGGCTCTCGTCAAGGAGTGTTTGTATCCGTGAGTCGAGGAGTTTTGCTGAAGACACTGGCTTCTTCGGTTGGAATGAACCGTCGAGGTTTGGCTTCGTTGTCTGACGGAGTCTGTTAGGAAAGTACGGTTCCCTCTTTGTTTACGCCCTTGGATTGTATACAGGGATCGATGTGATCTTAACTGTAGGGCCAAAGTTTTATCATCATTTTTTTTTATTTCCGCGATGCTCTATCATTTCAGCTTTTATATCGCGAAGGTCGCGATTGCCCAATCATTTCGGCTATTCTTCGCGGTGCCCAATCATTTCGGCTATTTATTTTATCTTTACTCGCTGCTTTTCATTGCGAGTTGCCTCATCATGTTGGCTATTTCGCATGCATCCATTTTACTTGCTGCTCTTTTTATTGCAAGTTGCCCCATCATTTCGGCTATTTCATATACATGTGCGGCCTACTGGCTTTCTGTCGTAATCCTGAAATCGGACACCGATTTCGGCATCAGCACCGCTACAACTGGGATATTGCCAGGAGCGAATCATCATTTGCTTCTGTCGTTGCCGAACAAAGGAGGCTTAGCGACCAGGGTTAAGGTCCTGTCGACTAAGACTTTTGACTTCATGAGCCGTAAGGGTCTCACAAAGGTATTTCTCCCTACAAGTCGTGAGGATCTTGTAGATGTATTTTCTCCTTAGGAATCGTGAGGGTTCCTAAGTGATCGTTCCTCTGTAAGTCGTAAGGATCCTACAGGAGGGTTTTCTCCTTGTAAGTCGAGAGGATTTACAAGGGTTGTTTACCATGCAAACATATCCCCAGTCTCGGATGAGACTTGATTAGGGAATGTTTATTCGCGTCCGTGGATTGTATACAAGGGTCAGTATTGGGCCACTTGTAGGGCAATATCGGAAATTGTGGGGATTGCTTAAGCACAGGTTTAGGTCTCTGTAACTTAAGACTTTCAAATCTTATGAGCCGTGAGGGTCCCATAAGAGAGTTCTCCTTACGAGTCGTGAGGATCTCGCAAGTGTATTTTCTCCTTAGGGATCGTGGGGATCCCTAAGTGTGTTGCTCCCTTGTGAGTCGTAAGGATCTCACGTGGGTGGTTTCTCCTTACAAGGTCGAGAGGACCCTATAAGTGTCTTTTAACGAGGTTGCGCCCTTTCGGGTTTTCACAAACACTCGCCGGTAGCCCTGCTGTTTTTACTCACGGAGCCCTTTCGGGTTTTCATCCGTGCCCATTTTGCTCATGGACGTACCGCTTTTTTATTCTTTTTATTTTTATATATATATTTTTTACGAGGTCGCGCCCTTTCGGGTTTTCACGAACACTCGCCGTAGCCCTGCTGTTTTTACTCACGGAGCCCGTGCACTTTTTGCTTATGGACATACCGTCTTTATTTATTATATTTTTTTATATATATTTTTTATTCATCTCGTCAGCCTAAGGATGCTGCGGTATTAGTTTAAAGACGTTTTGGTCTGCTATTAGTTTAAGGACATTTCGGTCCGTCATTGAGAAGGCCGGCTACTGCTTATAAAGCTTGAGCTTAGGAAGATAGCGAGTGGACATAGTCGTCGTCATCTACCAT
Organism: Agapanthus africanus; assembly: GCA_030015575.1. Lineage (NCBI taxonomy): Eukaryota > Viridiplantae > Streptophyta > Magnoliopsida > Asparagales > Amaryllidaceae > Agapanthus > Agapanthus africanus. Next base: position 679,741,642 of record CM057340.1, on the reverse strand, counting down.
TAACCTAGGCCATGGCTCATTAAGCGTAGTATCTCTTTAGGAAGCGGCCGTTTATTGGCCTGAAAGGCCTTTTTCCGTGCATGTCCATGAGCAGATAGGCCCCACCCTGGTAAACTTTATCTATGATGTACGGGCCTTTATAGTTTGGCTCGAATTTTCCCCGCTTGGCGCGATTGGGGATCATAGGCCTTTTGACCACTAGCACGAGTTCGCCTTGGCGGAATGTCCTTGGTCGGGTCAATCTTTCATATGAGCGTGTCATCTTTGCTTTATAAGCTTCCAGATTTTGCTGTGCTATGAGCCGGGTTTCGTCAAGGGCGTCAAGCTCCTCAAGCCGAAGGTGAGCATTTTCTTCGTCCGTTATCTTGTGGTGAACTGCCACTCGTAGAGAGGGTAACTCTATCTCGAGGGGGAGTACTGCTTCCGTACCGAACACCAACGCGTACGGCGTTGTGTTCGTGGCCGTCTTGAATGTAGTTCGATATGCCCAAAGAGCTTCTTGCAGTCTTTCGTGCCAATCTTTCTTATTACGTGACACCGTTTTCTTTATGATTTTTGTCAATGTCTTGTTGAAGGCTTCAGCTAGTCCATTGGCTCGCGGGTTATAAACCGAGGAATATCTCCAGTCTATATTATGCTGTTGTGCGAAGCGACTGATCTTGTGGCTTCTGTAAGCTGGCCCGTTATCGGAGATGATCCGTCGCGGAGTTCCAAATCGATATATGACATGCGTCTTGAAGAAGTGGAGGATATTTTCCGTCTTCACCACTCTTAACGGTACTGCTTCTGCCCATTTAGAGAAGTAGTCAGTCGTCGCCAGGATGAAACGATGTCCCCTAGACGATGCTGGTTCGATAGGGCCAACTATGTCAGTCCCCCACATTTCGAATGGCCAGCTAGCCACCGTTGGATGTAGTGGATTTGGGTGCTGGTGGATGAAGTCCCCATGAATTTGGCATGAGTGGCAGTGCTTCACATATTCGATGCAGTCCTGAATCATCGTAGGCCAGTAGTAGCCCATCCGTTTTATCTTCAACTTCATCTTAGGGCCTGCTTGTTGAGAACCGCAGAGTCCGTCGTGAACTTCCTGGACGATCCTTTTCGCTTCGTCAGGTCCTAAGCATCTCAGCCACAGAGAATCAAATGACCTCTTGTACAGAGTATCGTTGACGAAGGCGAAATACAGAGCTCGTTTCATGAGCTGATGTCTTATAGACGCTTCTTCAGGCATTCGGTGGGACTTGAAGTAATCTATGAAGACCTCTCTCCAATCCTCAACCTTCTCATGGTCTTTTATTTGTAAGGTCGCTTGCTCCGTCACTCCCTTCTCTTCGGGTGATCCCGGAGGTATTTCTGCGGGGGCGAGCACCCGACGACTTTGTACCATGATTCTAACCTCATCGAGGTTCTCGTCAGCCAGTTCTTTAGCAAGCTTAGCTAACGTGTCCGCTTTGCTATTTTCTACGCGTGGTATACTTTCCAAAGTATAGGAGGGAATTTGGGTCAGCAGTTGTTGCACCTTTTCCCCGTATTTTACCAATTCCGGTTTGCATGTTTGGTAATCGCCGTTCACTTGACTAACGACTAGCTGAGAGTCCCCATATATGAGGAGGCTTTCAATTCCCATGTCAATGGCGATCTCGAGACCTGCTATCAAAACTTCATATTCAGCTTCATTATTCGTTCTCGGCTCTGTCAAGGAGAAAGCGAAGCGCATTATTCCTCCTTGTGGGGTCACGAAGATAAGGCCTACTCCCGATTTGATCATTGGCGTACTTTGTTTGTGCTTTTTCATGGAAGATGCTCCATCGAAATAAAGCTCCCAACGGGTATCACCACTGTCTATTGCGTCAAACGCATGTTTGTCTAGCAAATCGCACTTTAGGAGAGAATCGGCAGGTATCGGGTGCTCAGCAAGGAAGTCGGCGATGGCCTGGCCTTTCACTGCCTTGAGAGGTCGGTACGTTATCGAGAACTCCATTAAGAGCAAGGCCCATTTAGCGAGTCGTCCCGTCAATATGGCCTTTGACATTAGATATTTGAGAGGGTCCACCTTTGAAATGAGATGGACTTCATGTGCTAATGCGTAATGTCTAAGCTTTGTTATTGCGAAGATCAACGCTAAGCAGTGTTTTTCAATGGGGGAGTAGTTGCTTTCTGCCCCCAGCAGAACTCGACTTAAGTAGTAAAGTGCTCTTTCTTTTCCCTGGTCATTCTCCTGTGCCCATAACGCGCCTAAAGAACCTTAGAGAGCAGTTGTATAAAGAATGAGAGGCTTTCCCTTAACCGGAGCAGCCAACACCGGCGGGTTCTACAGGTATTGCTTGATCTCGTTTAGCGCGCTTTGGCATCTTTGATCCCAGATGAATGGGGTTCCCTTCTTCATCAGGTGACTGTAAGGACGGCACTTTCCTGAAAGGTTGGCTATAAATCGCCGTATGTACGCGAGCTTCCCTTGGAGAGACCGCAGCTGTTTGAGAGTTCTCGGCGGAGGCATTTCCATGATCGCTTTAATCTTTGACGGATCTATTTCAATACCTCGGTGTCGAACGATGAATCCCAGGAATTTGCCCGAGGAAACCCCGAATGCACACTTAAGAGGGTTCATCTTCAAATTGTATTGTCGAAGGCGTCGAAATACAGTCTTTAGATGCTCGAGATGTTCCTCGTATAATTTGCTTTTAACAACGAGGTCGTCGATATAGCATTCGACGATCTCGTGTATAAGGTCATCGAAGATCTTCGTCATGGCCCTTTGGTAGGTGGCACCGGCGTTCTTTAAACCGAAGGGCATCACCCTGTAACGGAATATTCCCAAAGGAGTCCGGAAAGCCGTATGTTTCTGGTCTTCAGGATGCATTTTTATTTGATTATACCCTGATGAGCCGTCCATGAATGAGAAAATCTCATGTGTGGACGTATTGTCTATCATCAGTTCGGTGACTGGTACTGGGAAATCATCCTTCGGGCAGGCTTTGTTGAGATCCCGAAAGTCCACGCATATGCGCACCGTTCCATTTTTCTTCATCACTGGGACGATATTAGCAATCCATTCAGGGTTTTGAACCTCCTGGATAAAGCCAGAGTCTATCAGCTTTTTGACTTCAGCGTTGATGCTCATCTCGAGCTCAAGCCGCATTCTTCTCGGCGCTTGTTTAACTGGCTTGACACCCGGGGATATCGCCAGTCTATGTACATCAACTTCTGGATCAAGTCCTGGCATCTCGGAATAGTTCCATGCGAAGCAATCTTTATGCTGTACAAGGACGTCCTTTAACGCAGCCACCTTCTCTTCAGACAACAGCTCGCTGACAAATGTCGGTCGCGGATCGTTTACCGTCCCCAACTCAATCTTCTTAAGGTTATCTGCAGTGGTATGGATTCCATCCTCCAGCTCTTTTGGCGCTGGTGGGAATTCTGAGATTATCTCGTCGCTGCTGTTTTCGAAGCACCAAGGGAGCTCATCTATGTCCTCGGGCTCTTCTTTTAATATTGTAATCATGTGACAGGTGTGAATTCGCTTCCAATCCCAATGTGGAACTGGTTCCTCTTTCGTGGCCTTGGGCTCATGCTTTTGTGGTGGCGTTACCCTCCAGTTATCGGACAGAGCGAACTTGCCAAGCTGATACTGATCTTCGACCCAATTCTTGAAGGTAAAGCAATCCTCAAGAGGGTGCCCTATTACTCGATGGTAAGAGCAATAGTCCAGATGTGAGACTTCGCCTGCTCGTTCGGGGTGCTTAGTCTCCGGCAGTGTAAGCATCTGATGTTTTAGAGCAAGGTCAAGTATCTTCTTCGTCTTGTCCCGAGGAAACGAGTATGCTCGCCCCATTTTCTTCATAAGGGATGGATCAATAACGCTCGATTCCCGTTTGCGTGGCTTCTTAGCCCTACTTTGTTGTTGAGCGCCTTTTTGGCCTTTCGACTTATTTCTGCTTTTGCGCCGAGCCTTCTTTATAACAGGTTGACAAGGAGCGGCATTTTCATCCTTTACGGCTTGTTGGAGAAGGCGTTGCATCTTGGCTTTCTCATAAATGGCCGTCTCGCGGTTGTGATCATCTCGGACTTTTTGATCAGCTTTCTTTATAAGTCTGTCCATTTGTTCCTCGAACGACGGACTGGGCTCTTTTGCATCTGGAACTTTCACTGGCTTAGGATTAGCGTCCTCCCATTGAGCACCCGCTTCTTCATCAAGGTCATACACGACGTAGCAGCCGGGTAGTAACTCTCGTTTCTTTGACCGGATGTATCCAAGCCCTTTTGTTTCCATTCTCCCGTTAGGCAGTTTGCGTTGAGTCCCGGGAACGTTCCAGACCCTGTCATAGAATTTGGCCTCTCTAACGGTCTGTTTGAAGGATATCCCCTGGCGTTTCAGCAGCTTCTTCAAACCCTCTGTATAATATCTGGGAAGACGTATAGGCTGAAGCCTATCAAGCGCAGGATCCGCGCCATGCCAGATTTCTTTTTTCACCTTGGTTTCTTCAGAGCGGTAAAACAGAATTGCTTTCTCGTTTTCTCACCTGGGAGGGATATAGAATGTCCGCAGCTCTTCTACACTGTAGATATTAAGTGCATCCAGTTCTTTATGATATTTAGGCGGCACTATGGCGACTTACAGACTTTGCTCTTCATCAGCGGAAGCTTGTATTGAAGGTCGAGCGGAGAATACGACATGGACCTCATCCTCCGAATCACTACCAAAGACCAATGTAGGAGTGGACGGTCCTGGCTTGTTATGTTAGGGCGGACCCGAATACACCATCTCCTCTTCTTCCTCGGTGTCACTGCCGAAGACAGGGATGGTGGCATTAGTTTTATTCTCCGGCTTGTGATACTTCTCCGTGTCTTCGAAATCCGGCAAGAAGTATTTGGCATCTTCGTATTTGCGGACCTCGTTCACAGAGAACGGGTTCAGTTCTCCCGTCACGGTATACTCGAAACCATCCTTAAAATACTTCATACACTGATGTTGTGTAGAAGGAATGATGTTGTACTCGTGTAACCATGGTCGGCCGAGCAAATCGTTGTAGCATGTCTTGGCGTCTATGACGTGGAACTTAATGTCCGTGACGAGTAGCCCGAAGCGTAGCGTCAGTATCACAGATCCAAGAGTCTTTGACGATTGGGAGTCGAACCCGGAGATGGTGATCTTGTCCCTGTTTACCCCAATCAGAGCAAAGCTCTGTTCAAACTCCGAGGCGGGAGATAAAGCAACGCTTCATCTTCCCCCAATCAGAGCAAAGCTCTACTTTGAAAATTTAAAAATTTAATAAATGAAGCAACGCTTCAGATTATTTGCGCTGCACAACACGCCACGTGTCAGGCGCAGATGCATCAGCGCAGCGCTCAAGAAGGCGCGCCCAATCAGAGCAAAGCTCTATTTTTATGAAGCAACGCTTCAGCTGCGCAAGCACTGCGCTGCGCGACACGTGTCAGCACGGATGCGCTAGCGCGGTTGCGCTGCGCTCTGCGCTGCGCGACACGTGTCAGCACAGTTGCGCTAGCGCAGTTGCGCTGCGCAGTGCGCTGCGCGACACGTGTCAGCACAGTTGCGCTAGCGCAGTTGCGCTGCGCAGTGCGCTGCGCGACACGTGTCACGCGCTGGGGCATCTGCGTCAAACAGAATTAAAATTTTAAGAAATCTTTTCTGTTCTTGTTAAAACAAGAAGATTTTCTTCTGCAAAGCAGAAGCCCTTGGATCAAAGATCCAACGGTGGGGAAAATTCCCAAATCACTCAGAGAAAAATCTCTTTAACAAATTTAACTAATTTATGGGCACTATAAAAAGGACCCTAGGCCTCAATTAAAAAGGATCAACATCTTTCTAAAAAAAAAAAAGAGAAGAGAACTCTTGAGAACTCCTCAAGAACAACAGAAGGTAAAAAACCTTTAGGAAAAAGAGAAAATTCTCTTATGGACAGATTATTGATCTAAGAACAAGATCAATAATTTTAAATAAAAAGAAAAATAAGTAATAATAGTGCTTTGCACTTTTTTATGAACCTCTGGTTCTTGAAACAAAAAAGAAAAATTTATTTTCTTTGATCTAAATTAGATCAAGAAATCAAATAGTGCTCTGCACTCCTGTTCTTGAATCTAAAAGATTCTTAGTGCTTTGCACTTCCAAACTGCGCTGTTGCGCTCTTGAGAGAGCGCCACGTGTCAGCTACAAAACAACTTGCGCTCTTGAAATAGAGCTTTGCTCTCTGGAATTGGCGCAACTCACCAGAGCGCGCCACGTGTCAGCAGCGCAGCACATTAGCGTAGCGCACTGCGCTATTGCGCTTGCGCTCACCAGAGCGTGACACGTGTCACCACCATATGAGTTTGCGCTCATTACTTAGCGCAAAGTGCCTGACAAGCCACGTGGGGCACTGTCAGAGTATTTAATGCTCTGCATTATTAAAGAAAAGGGACATAGCCCAATTAAAAGGCCTAACAGGCCTAATAAAAAATGCTATGCATTTTAAAAAGGGGGGGCAAAGCCCAAACAAAAAATAGATGCTCTGCATCATTTAGGAAAGGGCAAAGCCCGACCAAAACAAGAATAATGCAGTGCATTACTAAAAAGGGGTAAAGCCCTAGCACAGGCCAAAGACAAAAAAAATATATATTGAAACTGGGCTTAGCCCAATTTTGGCCATAAGTCCTTAAATTAAATTGACTGAGCAAGATTGCTCTCTTAAATTAATTTACTACCGGTTCAAGGGTACATCTCCGAACTCCTCTGACACCTGTCGTTGTAATCCTTCAACGACGTCAGAGAGGTGACGGGTCCCGACGACCACATATGAATATGGACCGAAACGTCCCTAAATTAATATTGGACCGAAACGTCCCTAAACTAATATTGGACCACCATGTCCCTAAACTGGCACAATAGAGCCCAAATGCTCTTTTGTCGGATCTAAACGATCCCGTTAAGTCGATCTTAGTCCCAAACTGGACTAACGTATCCTTAACAACCGTTTAAGTTGATCTTAGTCTCAAATATGGCTAACGCATCCTTAAACCTTCAAACAGACTTTAGTCCCAAATTGAACTATAAATTCCCCCAATCTACTTTGGCTCAAGGGTACATCTCTGAACTCCTCTGACATTTGTCGTTGTAATTCTTCAACGTCGTCAGAGAGGTGACGGGTCCCGACAACCATACATGCGTTGGACCACTATGTCCCTAAATTGGAACAATAGAGCCCAAATGCTCTTTTGTCGGATCTAAACGATCCCGTTAAGTTGATCTTAGTCTCAAACAGGACTAACGTATCCTTGACGAACGTTTAAGTCGATCTTAGCCGCAACGCGACTAAGGCATCCTTAAACTAAAAACACCAAACCCAAATCTAAGTAAATACGGATTTGGACTAATCCACGTCCTACGGGCGACGGTATTACTCAGTCTCCGTATACAATCGACGGGCAACCACAAACAAAACAAACACCCACGACACGAAGTGAAATTCTGGAGAAGGAGAAAGTTGTTACCGCGAAGCGGTAGCGTAATTAACTGCAGGGGCTTGCGCCTGCAGGGAAGAGCATCCCCACAATCAAAAACCCCTCTAGCGAGGGGGAATCTGACAAAGTCTGCTACATCGGCCGCATCCGTCTAAACCTTCGATACACGGTGCCATAAATCAACTTGGCATCTTCGGAGAGGTAGACGGATAAAACCATATAGCATCTGCCCCGAATCTTAGCGTCAGCACACAGCGGTCCTGTGCGCCGCCTTTCGGAGGGGAACAGATTCTGGCACGCCCGGTGGGACCTTTTCCTCTTTCCACTCCACACTTCGTGTGTCGTCTTCGCGAACCAATCGCGGTTTGTTAATGGTTGCCTTCGGATTTCAAGTTACTAAGATTTGGTCTTTGCCTGGCGCAGAACTCAAGATTCAATGGCCTCTAATTGCACCAACTGCTCGAAGTGCCACTGCAACGGACGCTCCACCTCACCAGGAAGTGTGGCATACGGACCCCAGGCGGCTTCCTTCCTCGCTCTGCCGGTAGAACAGGTGGCCCAGGCCACTACTGGCCTGTTCTTCGGGACCATGATCCCACCTACAAGCTTCTCTGAGCCAATACCTGCACCGGAAGTGAACAAAAAGTCGGTCTTCGACCGGCTCACTGCTACGACGACCCCTGTCAACGGGTCGCCCACTACCAAACTGACAGCCTCTGTTTTCACCAGGCTAAATCAGAACTCTAAATTGGCTGTCCCAAGGAAGGCAATAACTGCTGCTCCAGAAGTCGTCAAGGCGGCTTCCCCTATCAAAGAGTCAGTCTTTTCAAGACTGACGATTCCTGCCCCTGCTCAAGGATCCGTCTTCGACAGGTTGAATATCACCCCTCAAAAGACAACCTCAGTCTTTAAGAGGTTAACACCGGCGGCGCCTCATTCAGACAGGGGGCAAAAAGAAGCTGTCTCTATCTCCGAGCCAGTCCCAACGGCTCGTCATGCTCGACGTCGCCATTGGCGACGAGTGAAGAAGGCAGGGGGCAACTCCCCCTCAGGGCTAACTCCACCGGCTCCAGTGGTAGAAGTCAACGCTGCTGTTCCAACTGGGAACAGCTTTGAACTACTGAGGAGGGTGCGTAAGAACTCTCCAATCGCTACCTTGAAGAGATCTCCTCCACCTGCGGAGAGAGTTTCAGAAACGAAGCAAGAACAGCCCCCTCAACGGTTGTCCTCAAGAATTTATAAAGTTTGGCGGAGGGTTCAAGACTCCGTAATTGACCCAGGTCACTTTCGTCACCAGAAAAAGGCGAAGGTGGAAAAAGACAAGGACTGCCCTATTAAACAGCAGGGGACAGCAGCTGCGAGGCTGCCCCCTTCACCGGTCCCTTCAACGGCCCACAAAAGAAGGAGGCCAGAGAAAACTCCCGCGTCAGTGGCAAAAGTTAAAAATGGCGAACCCAAACGCCCTAAGTCAGGGGGCATGATAGTTCATACAGTTTATGTGGCATCGGGAAAGGAGGATAGCCGCATATCAACAGGTCATAGACCGCACACGAGGTCAGTGACCAAGGCTCAGGAGCAGCAGCAGAAGCTCCAAGAGATGATGAACGCTATGGCCGCACTTACAGGGCCAAAAGAAACCCCTGAAACGTCCTCGGACGAGCGTCAAGAACAAGAAACGGACGCTGAATTCCTTCGTCGCGTACTAGAGAAGAAGGATAAAGAGGCTGCGGAGCAGGCAGCCAACATAAAGAAAATGGCCCTCCTGTTCCAGGATATGGTGGGTATAATGATTCAACAAGATCCACCTGCTGAAGATCCCCCAATCATTCTTGAAGACGATAGGGGAGAGACGTCGAATCCTCCACCAGTTCTGTCCGCAGCTAAAGAGGATACAATCTCCAAAGCTGATTTGGATGAATACATCGCTCAGCAAATACGGGTTCATCATGCAACCGAAACAGCCGGCCAGGTCGTGAAAACGGGGAGACCATATCCGAGTTGGTACGATCAAATCAAATACCCGCCAGGTTATACGATTCCCAAGTTCCATGTCTACAAGGGGACGGGCAATCCTCACCAGCATGTAGCCCAGTTCAGGGCACTCTGCGGCAATACCGGTGGAGATGACAAGCTTTTACTTCGCCAGTTTGTTGGAAGCTTATCGGATACGGCGTTCGAATGGTACTCTGAGCTCCCGAATGACTCTATTAAAACCTTCGCGGAGATGGAGCTGTTGTTTACTCAGCGTTTTGCAAGCGCTAGTGAACGTACCCCGATGACAGCACTGATTAATGCCAGGGTAAACCCGGCGAGACGTGGGTTCAGTACGCTATACGATGGCGGAACTTATGGTCAAAGTGTGAGCAGCGCATTGAAGAAGCTCCCGCGGTGGGTATGTTTGTGGGAACCCTCGATCCACAAGCAACCATCTCGCAGTTTATGATGTTTTTCAAGCCGACTACCTTCCAGGCTTTGATTGACAAACTAGCGCAAATGGATCAAATGGGCCATAAACCCCCTCTTCCAAGGCCAGACACCCGAAATGACAAAGGAAAGGGAAAAGCGATCGTCGTCGCTAATGCTCAACAACAACTGAGCGACTCGAAGCCGGTTGCTCGTCAAAATAATACGCGACCGTACGTGCCCCTTGAGGATAGGATGGGACGTCCTTATTCCTTTCCCTGTGATAAAACGAGGAGGTTATTCGAGCTGGCGTTGCGCAACAGACTCATAAATTTGCTGGATCCAAAACGTCCGTTGCAACCAAGTGACGTCAACGAGCCCAACTACTGTCCTTATCATCGAGTACTAGGCCATCCGATCGAAGATTGCTACGTTTTCAAGAATTGGCTTGAAAACCAGTACCGACAGGGCAAGTTCGCGTTATCTGACAAATGGAAGGTGAATCCCCCGCAGCCCCACACCTCTAAGGGGACGAATACGCCGGGGGCAACATGCTCCGTCATTGAAGAAGCTCCTTGGGAGGTCGTATTATCAGCCAAGACAAAGAGGATGCTAAATGATCTTCAGACATGTCCAGCGGTCAAGTGGAAGAATCCGTTAGAACCGCAGATCATTGAAGGGATGTTGAAGCCACGTCCAACTTTAAGGACCGATGGTGGCGGTTCAAGCACTTGCAGCCAGCCGTCAAAATCTTCGAAAAAGAAGAAGAAGAAATCTAAGAAGCCCGTGAAGGCTGGTGGCAAACACACGGACTTACAAAAGCAAATTGACGCGTTGGAAGAATACAACCAAAAGGCGCGGACTCCCATTACGCTCCAAGAATTCCTCAACCACGTCTTTCAAGAGGAAGGCGAGGGAGAAAGTTCGTCAGATGAAGCTGAAAAATGCGTGGCGAGCTGTCATATAATTTCCCATTCGAACGATGAGGAGACCCCTTGTACTGAAACGCTGGGGGCAGATTCTGAACCAAAAGTTCTGGGGCCATCAGATGAAGTAATTAACGCATTCCTTAATGAGGCTCGGTTGAAAAGTAAAGCTGATCGGGAGCGCTAGGCGGCTATATTTGAAAGGGCCAAGCGCCAGCGACTTGATGAAGGAGCTGAGACGATCCCGCTGGAGCAAAACACCTCCGCTACCGACAAAAGCCAATTCAAGATGAAAAAGAAGTTTGCTAAGGCCATGTCAATGGGTATGAAGCTACCATCCTCCGAAGAAGAAATTACCAGTGAAGCGAAAATGCACCCGTCTTATTGCTTGTATCATCAAAAGATTTCGCACCCCACTCAAGAGTGCAAACCTTTCGATAGATGGTGGCAAGGATACGTTGCTCACCGACAACACTTTAAGCAGGAAAAGCGTAAAGCTCGTCGAGAGTAAAGAAATATGACCGAAAGGCTTAAAAGAACTGCTGGCGATTGTCGCGTGGTTAACACCGGTGGATCACAAGTGCCTACATTCGGGAGTGATTCTGATGAAGAACTAAAACTTGCCCCTCTCTTCAAAGAGTCCGCTTTGAGAACAGAAGAAGAACCAAAGGTTTGCGAAAATATCCGGCTACGTAATCGCACGCTGCCCGAAAAGAACCTCGGACCCTCGAACAGAAAAGATAAAGGGAAAGAAAAGATCTCTGAAGATATCATCTTAGATGACCAAGTGGTGGAAGAGCTAGCTGCCAAAGACCCACCAAAGAAGAATAAGGTGGATTACAACGTCTTAGCACATCTGAGGAAGCTGCCCTCACAGCTCAGCATTCTTGACGCCCTTTTGCTATCAAAAGAGGCGAGAGATTCGTTGATTAAGGCGCTCCAAGACCCGGAACAATTCCAAGCATGCCTGGCCGAGGAAAAGATGAAGGATGAATTAGAGGAAGTGCACACGGCTGATGTTACTTTTGGCGATGAAGACCTTCTACTTGGGACGTGCGAACACAATCGCCCTCTCTATGTCTCGGGATACTGCCATGATATAAAGATAGGCAAAATCCTGATCGATAACGGGCTGTCTGTTAACCTACTCAACGTGCGGGTGTTGAAGGAAATCTGCATGAGCGTCCAGCACCTTGCTCGGGACAAGATCACCATCTCCGGGTTTGACTCTCAATCGTCAAAGACTCTTGGATATGTGATACTGACACTACGCTTCGGGCTACTCATCACGGACATTAAGTTCCACGTCATAGACGCCAAGACATGCTACAACGCTTTGCTCGGCCGACCATGGTTACACGAGTACAACATCATCCCTTTTACACAACATCAGTGTATGAAGTATTTTAAGGATGGTTTCGAGTATACCGTGACGGGAGAACTGAACCCGTTCTCTGTGAACGAGGTCCGCAAATACGAAGATGCCAAATACTTCTTGCCGGATTTCGAAGACACGGAGAAGTGTCACAAGCCGGAGAATAAAACTAATGCCACCATCCCTGTCTTCGGCAGTGACACCGAGGAAGAAGAGGAGATAGTGTATTCGGGTCCGCCCCAACATAACAAGCCAGGACCGTCCACTCCTACATTGGTCTTTGGTAGCGATTCGGAGGACGAGGTCCATGTCGTATTCTCTGCTCGACCTTCAATACAAGCTTCCGCTGATGAAGAGCAAAGTCTGCAAGTCGCCATGGTGCCGCCTAAACATCATAAAGAACTGGACGCACTTAATATCTACAGTGTAGAAGAGCTGCGGACATTCTATATCCCTCCCAGGCGAGAAAACGAGAAAGCAATTCTGTTTTACCGCTCTGAAGAAACCAAGGTGAAAAAAGAAATCTGGCATGGCGCAGATCCTACGCTCGACAGGCTTCAGCCTATCCGTCTTCCCAGATATTATACAGAGGGTTTGAAGAAGCTGCTGAAATGCCAGGGGATATCCTTCAAACAGACCGTTAGAGAGGCCAAATTCTATGACAGGGTCTGGAACGTTCCCGGGACTCAACGCAAACTGCCTAACGGGAGAATGGAAACAAGAGGGCTTGGATACATCCGGTCAAAGAAACGAGAGTTACTACCCGGCTGCTACGTCGTGTATGACCTTGATGAAGAAGCAGATGCTCAATGGGAGGACGCTAATCCTAAGCCAGTGAAAATTCCAGGTGCAAAAGAGCCCAGTCCGTCGTTCGAGGAACAAATGGACAGACTTATAAAGAAAGCTGGTCAAAAAGTCCGAGATGATCACAACCGTGAGACGGCCATCTACGAGAAAGCCAAGACGCAACGCGTTCTCCAACAGGCCGTAAAGGATGAAAATGCCGCTCCTTGTCAACCCGTTATAAAGAAGGCTCAGCTCAAAAGCAGAAATAAGTCGAAAGGCCAAAAAGGCGCTCAACAACAACAAAGCAGGGCTAAGAAGCCACGCAAACGGGAGTCGAGCGTTATTGATCTATCCCTTATGAAGAAAATGGGGCGAGCATACTCGTTTCCTCGGGACAAGACGAAGAAGATACTTGACCTTGCTCTAAAACATCAGATGCTGACACTGCCGGAGACTAAGCACCCCGAACGAGCAGGCGAAGTCTCACATCTGGACTATTGCTCTTACCATCAAGTAATAGGGCACCCTCTCGAGGATTGCTTTACCTTCAAGAATTGGGTCGAAGATTAGTATCAGCTTGGCAAGTTCGCCCTGTCCGACAACTGGAGGGTAACGCCACCACAAAAGCATGAGCCCAAGGCCATGAAAGAGGAACCAGTTCCACATTGGGATTGGAAGCGAATTCGCACCTGTCACATGATTACAATATTAAAAGAAGAGCCCGAGGACATAGATGAGCTCCCTTGGTGCTTCGAAAACAGCAGCGACGAGATAATCTCAGAATTCCTACCAGCGCCAAAAGAGCTGGAGGATGGAATCCATATCACTGCAGATAACCTTAAGAAGATTGAGTTGGGGACGGTAAACGATCCGCGACCGACATTTGTTAGCGAGCTGTTGTCTGAAGAAAAGGTGGCTGCGTTAAAGGACGTCCTTGTACAGCATAAGGATTGCTTCGCATGGAACTATTCCGAGATGCCAGGACTTGATCCAGAAGTTGCTGTACATAGACTGGCGATATCCCCGGGTGTCAAGCCAGTTAAACAAGCGCCGAGAAGAATGCGGCTTGAGTTCGAGATGAGCATCAACGCTGAAGTCAAAAAGCTGATAGACTCTGGCTTTATCCAGGAGGTTCAATACCCTGAATGGATTGCTAATATCGTCCCAGTGATGAAGAAAAATGGAACGGTGCGCATATGCGTAGACTTTCGGGATCTCAACAAAGCCTGCCCGAAGGATGATTTCCCAGTACCAGTCACCGAACTGATGATAGACAATACGTCCACGCATGAGATTTTCTCATTCATGGACGGCTCATCAGGATATAATCAAGTAAAAATGCATCCTGAAGACCAGAAACATACGGCTTTCCGGACTCCTTTGGGAATATTCTGTTACAAGGTGATGCCCTTCGGTTTAAAGAACGCCGGTGCCACCTACCAAAGGGCCATGACGAAGATCTTCGATGACCTTATACACGAAATCGTCGAATGCTATATCGACGACCTCGTTGTTAAAAGCAAATCATATGAGGAACATCTCGAGCATCTGAAGACCGTATTTCAACGTCTTCGACAATACAATTTGAAGATGAACCCTCTGAAGTGTGCATTCGGGGTTTCCTCGGGCAAATTCCTGGGATTCATCGTTCGACACCGAGGTATCGAAATAGATCCGTCCAAGATCAAGGCAATCATGGAAATGCCTCCGCCGAGGACTCTCAAACAGTTGCGGTCTCTCCAAGGGAAGCTTGCATACATACGGCGATTTATAGCCAATCTTTCAGGCAAGTGCCGTCCCTATAGCCACCTGATGAAGAAGGGAACCCCATTCGTCTGGGATCAAAGATGCCAAAGCGCGCTAGACGAGATCAAGCAATACCTGCAGAACCCGCAGGTGTTGGCTGCTCCGGTTAAGGGAAAGCCTCTCATTCTTTATACAACTGCTCTCGAAGGTTCTTTAGGCACGTTATGGGCGCAGGAGAATGACCAGGGAAAAGAAAGAGCACTTTACTACTTAAGTCGAGTTCTGCTGGGGGCAGAAAGCAACTACTCCCCCATTGAAAAACACTGCTTAGCGTTGATCTTCGCAATAACAAAGCTTAGACATTACGCATTAGCACATGAAGTCCATCTCATTTCAAAGGTGGACCCTCTCAAATACCTAATGTCAAAGGCCATACTGACGGGACGACTCGCTAAATGGGCCCTGCTCTTAATGGAGTTCTCGATAATGTACCGACCTCTCAAGGCAGTGAAAGGCCAGGCCATCGCCGACTTCCTTGCTGAGCACCCGATACCTGCCGATTCTCCCCTAAAGTGCGATTTGCCAGACAAACATGCGTTCGACGCAATCGACAGTGGTGATACCCGTTGGGAGCTTTATTTCGATGGAGCATCTTCCATAAAAAAGCACAAACAAAGTACGCCAATGATCAAATCGGGAGTAGGCCTTATCTTCGTGACCCCACAAGGAGGAATAATGCGCTTCGCTTTCTCCTTGACAGAGCCGAGAACGAATAATGAAGCTGAATATGAAGCTTTGATAGCAGGTCTCGAGATCGCCATTGACATAGGAATTGAAAGCCTCCTCATATATGGGGACTCTCAACTAGTCGTTAGTCAAGTGAACGGCGATTACCAAACATGCAAACCGGAATTGGTAAAATACGGGGAAAAGGTGCAACAATTTCTGACCCAAATTCCCTCCTATACTTTGGAAAGTATACCATGCGCAGAAAATAGCAAAGCGGACGCGTTAGCTAAGCTTGCTAAAGAACTGGCTGACGAGAACCTCGATGAGGTTATAATCATGGTACAAAGTCGTCGGGTGCTCGCCCCCGCAGAAATACCTCCGGGATCACTCGAAGAGAAGGGAGTGACGGAGCAAGTGACCTTACAAATAAAAGACCATGAGAAGGTTGAGGATTGGAGAGAGGTCTTCATAGACTACTTCAAGTCCCACCGAATGCCTGAAGAAGCGTCCACAAGACATCAGCTCATGAAACGAGCCCTGTCTTTCGCCTTCGTCAACAATACTCTGTACAAGAGGTCATTTGATTCTCTGTGGCTGAGATGCTTAGGGACCTGACGAAGCGAAAATGATCGTCCAGAAATTTCACGACGGACTCTGCGGTTCTCATCAAGCAGGACCTAAGATGAAGTTGAAAATAAAACGGATGGGCTACTACTGGCCTACGATGATTCAGGACTGCATCGAATATGCGAAGCACTGCCACTCATGCCAAATTCATGGGGACTTCATCCACCAGCACCCAAATCCACTACATCCAACGGTGGCTAGCTGGCCATTCGAGATGTGGGGGACTGATATAGTCGGCCCCATCGAACCAGCATCGTCTAGGGGACACCGTTTCATCCTGGCAACGTCTGACTACTTCTCTAAATGGGCGGAAGCAGTTCCGTTAAGAGAAGTGAAGACGGAAAATATCCTCCACTTCTTCAAGACGCATGTCATATATCGATTTGGAACTCTGCGACGGATCATCTCCGATAACGGGCCAGCTTACAGAAGCCACAAGATCAGTCGCTTCGCGCAACAGTATAATATAGACTGGAGATATTCCTCGGTTTATAATCCGCGAGCCAATGGACTAGCTGAAACCTTCAACAAGACATTAACAAAAATCATAAAGAAAACAGTGTCCCATAATAAGAAAGATTGGCACGAAAGACTGCAAGAAGCTCTTTGGGCATATCGAACTACATTCAAGACGGCCACGAACACAACGCCGTACGCGTTGGTGTTCGGTACGGAAGCAGTACTGCCCCTCGAGATAGAGTTACCCTCTCTACGAGTGGCAGTCCACTACGAGCTGACGGACGAAGAAAATGCCTACCTTCGGCTTGAGGAGCTTGTCGCCCTTGATGAAACTAGGCTCATAGCGCAGAAAAATCTGGAAGCTTATAAAGCAAGGATGATGCGCTCATACGAAAGATTGACCCGACCGAGGACGTTCCACCAAGGCGAACTCGTGCTAGTGGTCAAAAGGCCTATGATCCCCAATCGCGCCAAGCGGGGAAAATTCGAGCCAAACTATGAAGGCCCGTACATCATAGATAAAGTTTACCAGGGTGGGGCCTATCTACTCATGGACATGCACGGTGAAAGGCCTTTCAGGCCGATAAACGGTCGCTTTCTGAAGAAATACTACGCTTAATGAGCCACAGCCTAGGTCAATGATAGATGACGACGACCATGTCCGCTCGCTATCTTCCTAAGCTCAAGTTTTATAAGCAGTAGCCAGCCTCTCAATGTTGGACCGAAATGTCCTTAAACTAATAGTGGACCGAAATGTCCTTAAACTAATAGCGGACCGAAATGTCCTTAAACTAATAGCAGACCGAAACGTCTTTAAACTAATACCGCAGCATCCTTAGGCTGACGAGATGAATAAAAAAAAATATAATAATAAATAAATAAAGAAAAAAATATAATAAATAAAAAACGGTATGTCCATAAGCAAAATGGGCACGGATGAAAACCCGAAAGGGCTCCGTGAGTAAAAACAGCAGGGCTACCGGCGAGTGTTCGTGAAAATCCGAAAGGGCGCGACCTCGTAAAAAAAAAAGGGAGAAAAAGAAAATAAAAAGAATAAAAAAAAACGGTATGTCCATAAGCAAAATGGGCACGGATGAAAACCCGAAAGGGCTCCGTGAGTAAAAACAGCAGGACTACCGGCGAGCGTTTGTGAAAACCTGAAAGGGCGCAACCTCGTTAAAAGACACTTACAGGGTCCTCTCGACCTTGTGAGGAGAGACCACCTGCGTGAGATCCTTACGACTCACAAGGAAGCAACACACTTAGGGATCCCCACGATTCCTAGGGAGAAAATACACTCGCGAGATCCTCATGACTCGTGAGGAGAACTCTCTTATGGGACCCTCACGGCTCATAAAATTTGAAAGTCTTAAGTCACAGAGACCTAAACCTGTGCCTAAGCAAACCCCCACAGACTTCCAATATTGCCCTACAAGTGGCTCAATACTGACCCTTGTATACAATCCACGGGCGCGAATAAATATTTCCCTAACCGAGTCTCATCCGTGACTGGGGATATGTTTGCATGGTGAACAACCCTTGTAAATCCTCTCGATTTATGAGGAGAAAACCCTCCTGTAGGATCCTTACGACTTACAGAGGAAACGAACACTTAAGAATCCTCACGAGTCCTAAGGAGAAAACACACCTACAAGATCCTCACGACTTGTAGGAAGAAATACCTTTGTGAGACCCTTACGGCTCATGAAGTCAAAAGCCTTAGCCGACAGGACCTTAACCCTGCTCGCTAAGCCACCCTTGTTCGACATCGACAGGGGCAAATGATGATTCGCTCCTGGTAATATCCCAGTTGTAGCGGTGCTGATGCTTAAAATCGGCGTCTAATTTCAGGTTTACGGCGAAAAGCCAGTAGGCCGCACATGCATATGAAATAGCCGAAATGATGGGGCAACTTGCAATAAAAAGCAGCAAGTGAAAATGTATGCATAAAAAATAGCCGAAATGATTGGGCAACTCGCAATAAAAAATAGCAAGTAAAAATAAAATAAATACCCGAAATGATTGGGCACCGCGAAAAATAGCCGAAATGATTGGGCAATCGCGACCTTCGCGATATAAAAGCTGAAATGATAGAGCATCGCGGAGATAAAACAAAAAAAATGATGATAAAACTTTGGCCCTACAGTTAAGATCACATCGATCCCTATATGCAATCCAAAGGCGTAAACAAAGAGGCAACCATACTTTCCCAACAGGCTCCGCCAGAAGACGAAGCCAAATCTCGACGGTTCAGTCCACCTCCGAAGAAACCAGTGTCTTCAGCAAAACTCCTCGACTCACGGATACAAACACTCCTTGACGAGAGCTTTCTGATTCGCGTCGACTCGCAGAGCCACCAGTGCCTCCGTGGGAATCCTCGACTCGTTTCAAACCCCAAGGAAACAAATAATCCTTGGCGCTCGGGAAACAAATAATCCCTAGCAAACTCCTCGACTCACGGATACAAACACTCCTTGACGAGAGCCTCCTGATCCGCGTCGACTCGCAGAGCCACCAGCGTCTCCGTGGGAATCCTCGACTCGTTTCAAACTCCAAGGAAACAAATAATCCTTGGCGCTCGGGAAACAAATAATTCCTAGCAAACTCCTCGACCCACGGATACAAACACTCCTTGACGAGAGCCTCCTGATCCGCGTCGACTCGCAGAGCCACCAGCGTCTCCGTAGGAATCCTCGATTCGTTTCAAACCCCAAGGAAACAAATAATCCTTGGCGCTTGGGAAACAAATAATCCCTAGCAAACTCCTCGACTCACGGATACAAACACTCCTTGACGAGAGCCTCCTGATCCGTGTCGACTCGCAGAGCCACCAGCGTCTCCATGGGAATCCTCGACTCATTTCAAACCCCAAGGAAACAAATAATCCTTGGCGCTCGGGAAACAAATAATCCCTAGCAAACTCCTCGACTCACGGATATAAACACTCCTTGACGAGAGCCTTCTGATTCGCGTCGACTCGCAGAGCCACCAGTGCCTCCGTGGGAATCCTCGACTCGTTTCAAACCCCAAGGAAACAAATAATCCTTGGCGCTCGGGAAACAAATAATCCCTAGCAAACTCCTCGACTCACGGATACAAACACTTCTTGACGAGAGCCTCCTGATCCGCGTCGACTCGCAGAGCCACCAGCGTCTCCGTGGGAATCCTCGACTCGTTTCAAACCCCAAGGAAACAAATAATCCTTGGCGCTCGGGAAACAAATAATCCCTAGCAAACTCCTCGACTCACGGATACAAACACTCCTTGACGAGAGCCTCCTGATCCGCGTCGACTCGCAGAGCAACCAGCGTCTCCGTGGGAATCCTCGATTCATTTCAAACCCCAAGGAAACAAATAATCCTTGGCGCTTGGGAAACAAATAATCCCTAGCAAACTCCTCGACTCACGGATACAAACACTCCTTGACGAGAGCCTCCTGATCCGCGTCGACTCGCAGAGCCACCAGCGTCTCCGTGGGAATCCTCGACTCGTTTCAAACCCCAAGGAAACAAATAATCCTTGGCGCTTGGGAAACAAATAATCCCTAGCAAACTCCTCGACTCACGGATACAAACACTCCTTGACGAGAGCCTCCTGATCCGCGTTGACTCGCAGAGCCACCAGCGTCTCCGTGGGAATTCTCGACTCGTTTCAAACCCCAAGGAAACAAATAATCCTTAGCGCTTGGGAAACAAATAATCCTTAGCAAAACTCCTCGACTCACGGATACAAACACTCCTTGACGAGAGCCTCCTGATCCGCGTCGACTCGCAGAGCCACCAGCGTCTCCGTGGGAATCCTCGACTCGTTTCAAACCCCAAGGAAACAAATAATCCTTGGCGCTTGGGAAACAAATAATCCCTAGCAAACTCCTCGACTCACGGATACAAGCACTCCGTGACGAGAGCCTCTTGACCCACGCAGAGCCACCACTGTCTTTGCGGAAGAATTCCCGGTTCGTCTCAACTTGCAAAATGAAGCCTCAGGCAGCAAGGATTGAAAAACTTGCTTCCTGAACAATGGGGACCTGCAAGTCAATCCAAGTTGGTCTCTTGCATACTATTCACGGGTCTCACTCTCCGAAGTCGATTTTTCGACAAGGAGGGAAACAACCGCTTACGAATCCTCTCGACTCGTAAGAGGGAAAATTCTCTTATAGGATCCTTACGACTTATAAGAGAAAACCACACTTAGGAATCTTCACGATTCCTAAGGAGAAAGCCCACCTACGAGATCCTCTCGATCCGTAGGGAGAAGAATCTCTATGAGACCCTCACGGCTCATGGAGTTGAAAAGTCTTTGGCAGCAGATCTGAACCTGCGGCCCAAGCCATCGCTATTTCTTAAGAAAGTCAAGATGCGTGCTCTATTATCCGTCAACCATGTTTATTAAGATAGCATGCCGATAATAAGAGAAAGAAGAAAGCTACAGAAAGAATATCCGATTTACATTTGATCAGGCGTTCGAGACGCATTCATTTATGCATGGGCAGAAGACTCAGGACGAGAAATAAGACAAGCTGAAATAAAAAAAAGGAGGGTTTCCATTCATATTGCTAAAAATTCTTACAATCACAAGAGCAATGAATAAGAAACATTATTCAAATTGTTACAACGGTATAACCTCAGATCCGGGGCACGGATTGAGGAACTCAAAAGTAAGGCCATCCAGAGTTCTTCTGGCCTTTCTAATTATTCTTATGCGCAGCCTCTCGCGCTCCTCTGTGTCAAGATCCTCGGCAAGCCCTCCCGGCCTTCGATAAGCAGCAACTATCGTCGTCTGCTGGAAGATTTGGTGTAGGATGTCAATGAGGCTGTCCCGCCGTTTCTTCGAGATCAGCCCCGTCAGGTACACTGAATGCACCTTGTCCTCGGCATCATCCAGCGCATTGAGCGGCAGGGCCTCGTGAAGACCCGGAAGTGCTCTCCATATTGCTCCCAGCACGACTTTCAAAAGAGCCGAACGACGGGGTAGCAGCCAACCACCGCTTGCGTTCAGACGACCCATGACCTCTGCACATTGAGCGTCTGTAAACTCCTGGTTTTGTTGACAACCCTGTACGCGGATATCGTCATAGGTGATGAACTCGTGCAAACTGTATAGATGCACCGCTATTATGCCTGGAGGAAATACCACAAGAAGATTAGCGATAGAAGAAAAATAATATACATAGAGGGCTAAATTCCTAGAGAGCAAAGCTCTGTTCAGGGATTAAAACCCATGAACAAAAGCTTAATGAAACCCCAATGGGGATCTCTTTAGATCAAAAGATCTGTGAGAGCAAAGCTCTTTGACTGAGATTAATTTAAATTAATTTGATTTACGTTAATTTTACCTAAAGTTTCTAACTTTGAAAATGAGCAAAGCTCTGCTAGTGAAACCCCAATAGGGATCTCTTTAGATCAAAAGATCTATGAGAGCAAAGCTCTGCTAGTTAAGATTAATTAAAATTAATTTAATCGAAGAATCAATTTTACCTAAAGTTTTTCTAAAAACTTTGGAAAGGAGAGCAAAGCTCTGGAGTTCTTGAAGGCAAGAGCAAAGCTCTGAAGTTTTTTGAAAATAAAAATCTGAAAGATGATAAGCATCTGTGGGGGACCAAAGGTCCTATTTATAGGCATCAAGTGCCTCTTCGACTTCCGAAAGTTGTCACGGCGGTTGGAATTCCGCCACCGTTGCGCTCACGTTTGGGGCCACGTAAGCGCAACGGCGGGGGGCATTTGTTTACCCCAATCAGAGCAAAGCCCTGTTCAAACTCCGAGGCGGGAGATAAAGCAACGCTTCATCTTCCCCCAATCAGAGCAAAGCTCTGCTTTGAAAATTTAAAAATTTAATAATTGAAGCAACGCTTCAGATTATTTGCGCTGCACAACACGCCACGTGTCAGGCGCAGATGCATCAGCGCAGCGCCCAAGAAGGCGCGCCCAATCAGAGCAAAGCTCTATTTTTATGAAACAACGCTTCAGCTGCGCTAGCACTGCGCTGCGCGACACGTGTCAGCGCAGATGCGCTAGCGCGGTTGCACTGCGCTCTGTGCTGCGCGACACGTGTCAGCGCAGATGCGCTAGCGCGGTTGCGCTGCGCAGTGCGCTGCGCGACACGTGTCACGCGCTGGGGCATCTGCGCCAAACAGAATTAAAATTTTAAGAAATCTTTTCTGTTCTTGTTAAAACAAGAAGATTTTCTTCTGCAAAGCAGGAGCCCTTGGATCAAAGATCCAACAGTGGGGAAAATTCCCCAAATCACTCAGAGAAAGATCTCTTTAACAAATTTAACTAATTTATGGGCACCATAAAAAGGACCCTAGGCCTCAATTAAAAAGGATCAATATCTTTCTAAAAAAAAAAAAGAGAAGAGAACTCTTGAGAACTCCTCAAGAATAACAGAAGGTAAAAAACCTTTAGGAAAAAGAGAAAATTCTCTTATGGGCAGATTATTGATCTAAGAACAAGATCAATAATTTTAAATAAAAAGAAAAATAAGTAATAATAGTGCTTTGCACTTTTTTATGAACCTCTGGTTCTTGAAACAAAAAAGAAAAATTTATTTTCTTTGATCTAAATTAGATCAAGAAATCAAATAGTGCTCTGCACTCCTGTTCTTGAATCTAAAAGATTCTTAGTGCTTTGCGCTCTTGAGAGAGCGCCACGTGTCAGCTACAAAACAACTTGCGCTCTTGAAATAGAGCTTTGCTTTCTGGAATTGGCGCAACTCACCAGAGCGCGCCACGTGTCAGCAGCGCAACAGCGCAGCGCACTGCGCTATTGCGCTTGCGCTCACCAGAGCGTGACACGTGTCACCACCATATGAGTTTGCGCTCATTACTTAGCGCAAAGCGCCTGACAAGCCACGTGGGGCACTGTCAGAGTATTTAATGCTCTGCATTATTAAAGAAAAGGGACAGAGCCCAATTAAAAGGCCTAACAGGCCTAATAAAAAATGCTATGCATTTTAAAAAGGGGGGGCAAAGCCCAAACAAAAAATAGATGCTCTGCATCATTTAGGAAAGGGCAAAGCCCGACCAAAACAAGAATAATGCAGTGCATTACTAAAAAGGGGTAAAGCCCTAGCACAGGCCAAAGACAAAAAAAAAATATATTGAAACTGGGCTTAGCCCAATTTTGGCCATAAGTCCTTAAATTAAATTGACTAAGCAAGATTGCTCTCTTAAATTAATTTACTACCGGTTTAAGGGTACATCTCCGAACTCCTCTGACACCTGTCGTTGTAATCCTTCAACGACGTCAGAAAGGTGACGGGTCCCGACGACCACATATGAATATGGACCGAAACGTCCCTAAACTAATATTGGACCGAAACGTCCCTAAACTAATATTGGACCGAAACGTCCCTAAACTAATATTGGACCACCATGTCCCTAAACTGGCATAATAGAGCCCAAATGCTCTTTTGTCGGATCTAAACGATCCCGTTAAGTCGATCTTAGTCCCAAACTGCACTAACGTATCCTTAACAACCGTTTAAGTTGATCTTAGCCTCAAATATGGCTAACGCATCCTTAAACCTTCAAACAGACTTTAGTCCCAAATTGGACTATAAATTCCCCCAATCAACTTTGGCTCAAGGGTACATCTTTGAACTCCTCTGACATTTGTCGTTGTAATTCTTCAACGTCGTCAGAGAGGTGACGGGTCCCGACAACCATACATGCGTTGGACCACTATGTCCCTAAACTGGAACAATATAGCCCAAATGCTCTTTTGTCGGATCTAAACGATCCCGTTAAGTTGATCTTAGTCTCAAACAGGACTAACGTATCCTTGACGAACGTTTAAGTCGATCTTAGCCGCAACGCGACTAAGGCATCCTTAAACTAAAAACACCAAACCCAAATCTAAGTAAATACGGATTTGGACTAATCTACGTCCTACGGGCGACGGTATTACTCAGTCTCCGTATACAATCGACGGGCAACCACAAACAAAACAAACACCCACGACACGAAGTGAAATTCTGGAGAAGGAGAAAGTTGTTACCACGAAGCGGTAGCGTAATTAACTGTAGGGGCTTGCGCCTGCAGGGAAGAGCGTCCCCACAATCAAAAACCCCTCTAGTGAGGGGGAATCTGACAAAGTCTGCTACATCAGCCGCATCCGTCTAAACCTTCGATACACGGTGCCATAAATCAACTTGGCATCTTCGGAGAGGTAGACGGATAAAACCAATAGCATCTGCCCCGAATCTCAGCGTCAGGACACAGCGGTCCTGTGCGCCACCTTTCGGAGGGGAACAGTCTCGAGCAAGGTGCTGGACGCTCATGCAGATTTCCTTCAACACCCGCACGTTGAGTAGGTTAACAGACGACCCGTTATCGATCAGGATTTTGCCTATCTTTATATCATGGCAGTATCCCGAGATATAGAGAGGGCGATTGTGTTCGCACGTCCCCAGTAGAAGGTCTTCATCGCCAAAAGTAACATCAGCCGTGTGCACTTCCTCTAATTCATCCTTCATCTTTTCCTCGGCCAGGCATGCTTGGAATTGTTCCGGGTCTTGGAGCGCCTTAATCAACGAATCTCTCGCCTCTTCTGATAGCAAAAGGGCGTCAAGAATGCTGAGCTGTGAGGGCAGCTTCCTCAGATGTGCTAAGACGTTGTAATCCACCTTATTCTTCTTTGGTGGGTCTTTGGCAGCTAGCTCTTCCACCACTTGGTCATCTATGATGATATCTTCAGAGACCTTTTCTTTCCCTTTATCTTTCCTGTTCGAGGGTCCGAGGTTCTTTTCGGGCAGCGTGCGATTACGTAGCCGGATATTTTCGCAAACCTTTGGTTCTTCTTCTATTCTCGAAGCGGACTCTTTAAAGAGAGGGGCAAGTTCTAGTTCTTCATCAGAATCACTCCCGAATGTAGGCACTTGTGATCCACCGGTGTTAACCACGCGACAATCGCCAGCAGTTCTTTTAAGCCCTTCGGTCGTATTTCTTTGCTCCCGACGAGTTTTACGCTTCTTCCGCTTAAAGCGTTGTCGATGAGCAACATACCCTTGCCACCATTTATCGAAAGCTTTGCACTCTTGAGTGGGGTGCAAAATCTTTTGATGATACAAGCAATAAGACGGGTGCATTTTCGCTTCACCGGTAATTTCTTCTTCGGAGGATGGTAGCTTCATACCCATTGACATGGCCTTAGCAAACTTCTTTTTTATCTTGAATTGGCTTTTGTTGGTAGCGGAGATGTTCAGCTCCAACGGGATCGTCTCAGCTTCTTCATCAAGTCGCTGGCGCTTGGCCCTTTCAAATATAACCGCCTCGCGCTCCCGATCAGCTTTACTTTTCAACCGGGCTTCATTAAGGAATGCGTTAATTACTTCATCTGATGGCCCCAGAACTTTTGGTTCAGAATCTGCCCCCAGCGTTTCAGTACAAGGGGTCTCCTCATCATTCGAATGGGAAATCATATGACAGCTCGCCACGCATTTTTCAGCTTCATCTGACGAACTTCCTCCCTCACCTTCCTCTTGAAAGACGTGGTTGAGGAATTCTTGGAGCGTAATGGGAGTCCGCGCCTTTTGGTTGTATTCTTCCAACTCGTCAATTTGCTTTTGTAAGTCCGTGTGTTTGCCACCAGGCTTCACGGGCTTCTTAGATTTCTTCTTCTTCTTTTTCGAAGATTTTGACGGCTGGCTGCAAGTGTTTAAGCCACCACCATCGGTCTTTGGAGTTGGACGTGGCTTCAACATCCCTTCAATGACCTGCGGTTCCAACGGGTTCTTCCACTTGATCGCTGGACATGTCTGAAGATCGTTTAGCATCCTCTTTGTCTTGGCTGATAATACAACCTCCCAAGGAGCTTCTTCAATGACGGAGCATGTTGCCCCCGGCGTATTCGTCCTCTTAGAGGTGTGGGGCTGCGGGGGATTCACCTTCCATTTGTCAGATAACGCGAACTTGCCCTGTCGGTACTGGTTTTCAAGCCAATTTTTGAAAACGAAGCAATCTTCGATCGGATGGCCTAGTACTCGATGATAAGGACAGTAGTTGGGCTCGTTGACGTCACTTGGTTGCAACGGACGTTTTGGATCCGGCAAATTTATGAGTCTGTTGCGCAACGCCAGCTCGAATAACCTCCGTGTTCTATCACGGGGAAAGGAATAAGGACGTCCCATCCTATCCTCAAGGGGCACGTACGGTCGCGTATTATTTTGACGAGCAACCGGCTTCGAGTCGCTCAGTTGTTGTTGAGCATTAGCGACGACGATCGCTTTTCCCTTCCCTTTGTCATTTCGGGTGTCTGGCCTTGGAAGAGGGGGTTTATGGCCCATTTGATCCATTTGCGCTAGTTTGTCAATCAAAGCCTGGAAGGTAGTCGGCTTGAAAAACATCATAAACTGCGAGATGGTTGCTTGTGGATCGAGGGTTCCCACAAACATACCCACCGCGGGAGCTTCTTCAATGCGCTGCTCACACTTTGACTATAAGTTCCGCCATCGTATAGCGTACTGAACCCACGTCTCACCGGGTTTTACCCTGGCGTTAATCAGTGCTGTCATCGGGGTACGTTCACCGGCGCTTGCAAAACGCTGAGTAAACAACAGCTCCATCTCCGCGAAGGTTTTAATAGAGTCGTTCGGGAGCTCAGAGTACCATTCGAACGCCGTATCTGATAAGCTTCCAACAAACTGGCGAAGCAACAGCTTGTCGTCACCGCCGGTGTTGCCGCAGAGTGCCCTGAACTGGGCAACATGCTGATGAGGATTGCCCGTCCCCTTGTAGACATGGAACTTGGGAATCGTATAACCTGGCGGGTACTTGATTTGATCGTACCAACTCGGATATGGTCTCCCCGTTTTCACGACTTGGCCGGCTGTTTCGGTTGCATGATGAACCCGTATTTGCTGGGCAATGTATTCATCCAAATCAGCTTTGGAGATTGTATCATTTTTAGCTGTGGACAGAACTGGTGGAGGATTCGACGTCTCTCCCCTATCGTCTTCAAGAATGATGGGGGAATCTTCAGCAGGTGGATCTTGTTGAATCATCATACCTACCATATCCTGGAACAGGAGGGCCATCTTCTTTATGTTGGCTGCCTGCTCCGCAGCTTCTTTATCTTTCTTTTCAAGTACGCGTCGAAGGAACTCGGCGTCCGTTTCTTGTTCTTGACGCTCGTCCGAGCATGTTTCAAGGGTTTCTTTTGGCCCTGTAAGCGCGGCCATAGCGTTCATCATTTCTTGGAGCTTCTGCTGCTGCTCCTGAGCCTTGGTCACTGACCTCGTGTGCGGTCTATGACCTGTTGATATGCGGCTATCTTCTTTTCCCAATGCCATATAAACCGTATGAACTGTTATGCCTCCTGACTTGGGGCGTTTAGGTTCACCATTTTTAACTTTTGCCGCTGACGCGGGAGTTTTCTCTGGCCTCCTTCTTTTGTGGGCCGTTGAAGTTGAAGGAACCGTTGAAGGAGGCGGCCTTGCAGCTGCTGTCCCCTGCTGTTTAATAGGATGGTCTTTTTCTTTTTGCACTTTTGCCTTCTTTTGCCGACGAGAGTGATCTGGGTCGATCACTGAGTCTTGAACCCTTCGCCAAACCTTATAAATTCTTGAGGACAGTCGTTGAGGGGGCTGTTCTTGCTTCGTTTCTGGAGCTCTTTCTGCAGGTGGAGGAGATCTCTTCAGTGTAGCGGTTGTAGAGTTCTTCCGTACCCTTCTCAGCAGTTCAAAGCTGTTCTCGGTTGGAACAGCAGCATCGACTTCCACCACTGGAGCCGGTGGAGTTAGCCCTGAGGGGGAGTTGCCCCCTGCCTTCCTCACTCGTCGCCAATGGCGACGTCGAGCATGACGAGCCGTTGGGACTGGCTCGGAGATAGAGACAGCTTCTTTTTGCCCCCTTTCTGAACGAGGCGTCGCTGGTGTTAACCTCTTAAAGACTGAGGTTGTCTTTCGAGGGGTGATATTCAACCTGTCGAAGACAGATCCTCGGGCAGGGGCAAGAGCAGGAATCGTCAGTCTTGAAAAGACTGACTCTTTGACAGGGGAAGCCGCCTTGACGACTTCTGGAGCAGCAGTTATTGCTTTCCTTGGGACAGCCAATTTAGAGTTCTGATTTAGCCTGGTGAAAACAGAGGCTGTTGGTTTGGTAGTGGGCGACCCGTTGACAGGGGTCGTCGTAGCAGTGAGCCGGTCGAAGACCGACTTCTTATTCACTTCCGGTGCAGGTATTGGCATAGGAAAGCTTGTAGGTGGGATCATGGTCCAAAAGAACAGACCAGTGGTGGCTTGGGTCACCTGATCTACCGGCAGAGTGAGGAAGGAAGCCGCTTGGGGCCCATATGCTACACCTCCGGGGGAGGTGGAACGTCCATTGCAGTGGCACTTCGAGCAGTTGGTGCAGTTAGAGGCCATTGAATCTTGAGTTCTGCGCCAGGCAAGAGACCAAATCTTAGTAACTTGAAATCCGAAGGCAACCATTTAACAAACCGCGATTGGTTCACGAGGACGACACACGAAGTGTGGAGTGGAAAGATGAAGAGGTCCCACCGGGCGTGCCAGAATCTGTTCCCCTTCGAACGACGGCGCACAAGACTGCGATGTCCTGGTGCTGAGATTCGGGGCAGATGCTATTTGGTTTTATCCGTCCACCTCTCCGAAGATGCCAAGTTGATTTATGGCACCGTGCATCGGAGGTTTAGACGGATGCGGCCGATGTAGCAGACTTCGTCAGATTCCCCCTCGCTTGAGGGGTTTTTGATTGTGGGGACGCTCTTCCCTGCAGGCGCAAGCCCCTGCAGTTAATTACGCTACCGCATCGCGGTAACAACTTTCTCCTTCTCCAGAATTTCACTTCGTGTCGTGTGTGTTTGTTTTGTTTGTGGTTGCCCGTGGATTGTATACGGAGACTGAGTAATGCCGTCGTCCGTAGGACGTGGATTAGTCCAAATCCGTATTTACTTAGATTTGGATTTGGTGTTTTTAGTTTAAGGATGCATTAGTCGCGTTGCGGCTAAGATCAACTTAAACGTTCGTTAAGGATACGATAGTCCTGTTTGAGACTAAGATCAACTTAACGTGATAATCCATTTAATATCTGGCCATCGGGACTCGTCACCTCTCTAACGTCGTTGAAGGATTACAACGGCAGATGTCAGAGGAGTTCAGAGATGTACCCTTGAACCAAGGTTGATTTGGAGTTTTATAGTCCGTTTGAATATTTAAGGATACGTTAGCCGTGTTTGGGGGCTAAGATCAACTTAAACGGGATCGTTTAGATCCGGCAAAAGAGCATTTGGAGGCTCTATTGTTCCAGTTTAGGGACGTAGTGGTCCATAGATAGTTTAGGGACGTTGCGGTCCATGCTCCAGTTTAGGGACGTTGCGGTTCATGCTCCAGTTTAGGGACGTGGTGGTCCATGTTCCAGTTTAGGGACGTGGTGGTCCGACATTAGTTTAAGGACGTTCCGGTCCAACATTAGTTTAAGGACGTTTCGGTCCAATATTAGTTTAAGGACGTTTCGGTCCATCGCCAGTTTAAGGACGTAGTGGTCCACCATTAGTTTAGGGACGTTTCGGTCCAACATTAGTTTAGGGACGTTTCGGTCCACGAGTTTAAGGACCCCGCAGTCCGTATTGATGTGTGGTCGTTGGGACCCGTCACCTCTTTGACGTCGTTGAGGAATTACAACGATGGATGTCAAAGGAGTTCGGAGATATACCCTCGAACCGGATATAAATTGACTTGAGAGAGCATTTGTGCTCAGTTCAATTTAATTTAAGGACTTACGGCCAGAA
Organism: Agapanthus africanus; assembly: GCA_030015575.1. Taxonomy (NCBI): domain Eukaryota; kingdom Viridiplantae; phylum Streptophyta; class Magnoliopsida; order Asparagales; family Amaryllidaceae; genus Agapanthus; species Agapanthus africanus. Next base: position 679,711,391 of record CM057340.1, on the reverse strand, counting down.
TTGGGCTAAGTCCAGTTGAAAATGTTCAACATTTTATTTATTTTTAGTCCATTAGACCTGTGCTAGGGCTTTGCCCACACTTAAATAATGCATTGCATTACTTCTATTTTCTTTGTTTGGGCTCTGCCCATAAAAGATGCAGAGCATCAATTTCACTTGGGCTCTGCCCCCCCTTTTTATTGCTTTGTAATTTATTTTGGCCTGCTAGGTCTTTTTTATTTGGGCCTGGCCCTTTAAGAAATGCCTTGCATTTGTTAGGCGCTTTGCGCCACTCACTGAGCGCAAGCGCTTGTGGTGAAGACACGTGTCATGCTCTGGTGAGCGCAAGCGCAACGGTGCAGTGTGCTGCGCTAGTGCGCTGCGCTGTTGCACTGCTGACACGTGGCGCGCTCTGGTGAGCGCAAGCGCAACGGTGCAGTGCGCTGTGCTAGTGCGCTGCGCTGTTGCGCTGCTGACACATGGCGCGCTCTGGTGAGTTGCGCCAACTCCAGAGAGCAAAGCTCTTATTTCAAGAGCGCATAGCGCAAGTGGTTTAGATGCTGACACGTGGCGCTCTCCCAAGAGCGCGACAGCGCAGTTTGCAAGTGCAAAGCACCAAGAATCTTTTAGATTCATGAACAGAAGTGCAAAGCACTATTTTTGTTTTATTTTATTTTTATTAAAGATCATTGATCTTGTTTTTAGATCTATGATCTATTCATAAGAGAACTTTCTCTTTTTTTTCTAAAGGTTTTTATCTTTTTTATTCTTGGGGAGTTTCTCAGAGTTCTCTTTATTTGAAATTTTGATTTCTCACAAAATGTTCATCCCTTTGATTTGAGGTCTAGGGGTCTTTATATAGTTCCCATAAGTTTGTTGAATTTGTTAACGAGATCTTTCTCTGAGTGATTTGGGAAATTTTCCCCACCGTTGGATCTTTGATCCAAGGGCTTCTGCTTTGCAGAAGAAAATCTTCTTGTTTTAATAAGAACAGAAAAGATTTCTTCAAATTTTAATTCTGTTTGGCGCAGATGCCCCAGCACGTGACACGTGTCGCGCAGCGCACTGCGCAGCGCAACTGCGCTAGCGCAACTGTGCTGACTCGTGTCGCGCAGCGCAGAGCGCAGCGCAACCGCGCTAGCGCATCTGCGCTGACACGTGTCGTGCAGCGCAGAGCGCAGCGCAACCGCGCTAGCGCATCTGCGCTGACACGTGTCGTGCAGCGCAGTGCTTGCGCAGCTGAAGCGTTGCTTTATAAAAATAGAGCTTTGCTCTGATTGGGCGCGCCTTCTTGGGCGCTGCGCTGACGTATCATCGCCTGACATGTGGCGCGTTGCGCCCGAGACTTGAAGCGTTGCTTCAGAATTTTTGAATTTTGAATTTCGACAGAGCTTTGCTCTGATTGGGCGAAACACCCTCTCTTTCAGACGACTCAGGTAACTGGAACCCATTCCAATACGCCGCTACCCTGTCATTATTCCTCGGTTCTTACTTGATCGTCGGAGGGTCCTACGGTGGTTACCCACTCCGGGACTTCCCTTGCAGGTAGCTCGGCGTCAACGATAACCCACTAAGATCCACACATTCAACCCTCACACCATATCTCAACCGTTCAGAACCGCTTGCAGCAAAATCGACGGAGGACAACTACCGATGGAGATTTTGACCTCCATCAGTTGGCGTTGTCTGTGGGAACGAAAGACTTTTCCACCATAAAAGTTGATCTTCCGCTTTCGATATAATGACCAGCGATCATCACAACGGGGGTCCAAGCGCGAGCCATCCTTCGCTTCGCAGTGAGGCTGGGGTGGTTCCACTTCACCTCCAAACGTCGCCAAAGCCCTTATCACGAGGCCGCGGGGCAGCTTCCTGCTCGGCCCATCCACAGTGGGTAGCTTCCTGCCCAATGAAGACGTGGATCCAAAGCCCTGATCATGAGGCAGCCGGGTAGCTTCCTGCTCAACCCATCCACCGCGGGTGTTCCCCGCTGAAAAGACGCGTCCGGGACGTTGGGACGTCGGGGCCTGAATTCCGAGGGCAGATGCTAAGTGGTGCTATCCGTCCACCTCTCCGAAGATGCCAAGTTGATTTATGACACCATGTATCGAAGGTTTAAACGGATGCGGCCGATATAGCAGACTTCGTCAGATTCCCCCTCATTTGAGGGGTTTTTGATTGTGGGGACGCTCTTCCCTACAGGCGCAAGCCCCTGCAGTTAATTACGCTACCGCATCGCGGTAACCACTTTCTCCTTCTCCAGATGGTCACTTCGTGTCGTGTGTATTTGTTTTGATTGTGGTTGCCCGTGGATTGTATACGGAGACTAATTTATGTTGTCGCCCGTAGGGCATGGATTAGTCCAAATCCGTATTTTCTTAGATTTGGTTTTGGGGTTCGGTTTAAGGATACGTTAGTCCTATTTGGGACTAAAATCAACTTAAACGTTTGTTAAGAATACGTTAGTCTGATTTTAGACTAAGATCAACTTAACGGGATTGTTTAGATCCAACAAGAGAGCATTTGGACTCTATTGTTTAGTTTAGGGACATTGCGGTCGATTAATTTAAGAACATTACGGTCCAATGTTAGTTTAAGGACATTACGGTCCATGGGCTTAAGGACCCCACAGTCCAGGTTAAGGACATCGTAGTCCGTGAGTTTAAGGACCCCACAGTCCGGGTTAAGGACATCGTAGTCTATGGAATGTATGGTTGTCGGGACCCATCACCTCTCTAAAGACATTGAATGATTACAACGACATGTATCAGAGAGGTTCAGAGATATACCCTCGAACCGGTGTGAGTTGGTTAAAAAGATCTGTAGTCCAATTTGGGACTAAGATCTGTTAAATATTCATGAGCAGATGGGCTCAATTAAATAAGAGTTGAGGACTTATGGCCAATTTTGGGCTAAGTCTAATAAATGTTTAACATTTTATTTTGTGCTATTGAGCCTTTATTTGGGCTTGGCCCTTTTAATAATGCTGAGCATTAGATCTTGACATTTTTTTTTGTCTTGTATTGATTGCAAAACATTCATCGGAACAATTTATGTTCTGTCAGCGCAACACGTGGCGCGCCAGGCGCTTTGTGCCAGTTAAAGAGCGCAGTGCGCTTCTGCCAAGTAGCGCACACGAGAAGGACACGTGTCGCGCTTGGCGCTAAGCGCCAGATGATGGGCGCATTGCGCCAATTTATGAGCGCTAAGCGCTAGTCCATGAGAGCATTGCGCTATCAATTTAGAGGCGCACACGTGAGTGACGTGGCGCGCTTGGCGCTGAGCGCCAGCCGATGAGCGCAGTGCGCTATTTCAGAAGCGCAAAGCGCAAGTTGTTTAATTGGCGCATATGTGGTTGACACGTGGCGCATTTGGCGCTGAGCGCCAATCCAAAGAGCGCAGAAGCGCAGGTTAAGAGCGCAAGGCACATTTCAATAGCGCAAAGAGCATTTTATCAATTTTTATGATCTATGAACGAATTTATGTTCTTTTAAAAGAGACTTTGTCTCAAGATTCAAGAACAACAGTTCTTATTTTTGAAAGGGCTTTGCCTTTTATAGATCGATCATCTTTAAGAAAATTTAATAATTTTCTCCCCCTTTATGATGAGATGTTCATGATCTCAGAAAGATAATTTGTCTTATATATCTATGATCTGTGAATGAAGTAAGTACTTCTTTGTTTTTATGATGAGATCTTTTGATCTTTTTATAAAAGACCTTGGTCTTTGTAGATCTATGATCTTTTAAGAAGATAATTCTTCTTTTTATGAGATGATTTCATCTCTGTGTTCATCCTTCATGATCTTTAGCTTGAAAAAATAATCTTCTTTTGCTGAGAGCTTGCTCTTCTTTCTTTGAATTTCTCAAAGTTTATAGGGGGGTTCTCCCTATCAGACCTGAAGTCTTGGGGCCTTTATATAGGGCAAGTTGATTTGTTGAATCAGTTAAAGAGATCTTTCTCTGATTGATTTGGGGATGTTTCCCACTGTTGGATCTTTGATCCTAGGGCTTCTGTTTTACAGAAGGCAATTTTCTTGTTTTTAACAAGATTGGAAAATCTTTCCATAACAGAATTTTAATTCTGATTAATTAATGATTTATCATTATTATTAGATCTTTTGATCTAAGGGTGGGGAATTTTTAATTCCAGCGCTAGCGCACCCGTGCTTTGCACGCGGTGCGCTGCTCAGAGCGCGGCGCATCTTGCGCTAGCGCACACGTGCTTTGTACGTGGGCACCGTTTCAGAGTCTTTGACTCTTAGTGCTGGCGCTGCTAGCGCACACGTGCTTTGCACGTGAGCGCTACAACATAGTGTTTTAACTTTCGGCACTGAGACATTTGTTACATTCTTTGCATGTGGGATTTTCCCCTTTATTTTTTATTTTATTGTTATTATTTTATAAGGGAGCAGGTTTTGATCCAAAATTTTGGCGGGAACAAAAGCCCCCCACTATTTTGCCCACGTAAGTATGTACGTGGATGAAGTAGTGCAGAGTTATGCATGGCCACAGAATTGAGGGCTTATGGGACAAGTTTAGTGTCCTTGTAGCCTAAGACTTTCTTCGTCTTCATGAACCGTAAGGGTATCAAGAAGGTTTTTCTCCCTACGAGTCGAGAGGATCTCGTAGGTGCAAATTCTCCCTAGAAATCATGAGGATTTCTAAGTGTTCATTACCTCCGTGAGTCGTAAGGATCTCACTCGGGTATTTTTCCTTACGAATCGTGAGGACCCGTAAGTAGCTTCTTTATTTCAATGGTGAATGTGGTTTTGGTAAACGTAGCCCGCAGATAGTCCATGTTGACCTCCTTATAGAGCAGCGATAGCTTACGAGATAGGGTTAGGATCTGACAGCTAAGACTTTTCAACTTCATGAGCCGTGAGGGTCTCATAAAGACTTTTCAACTTCATGAGCCGTGAGGGTCTCATAAAGACTTTTCTCCCTGCGAGTCGAGAGGATCTCGTAGGTGTATTTACTTCTTAGGAATCGTGAGGATTCCCAAGTGTGCTTTCTCTTGAGAGTAGTAAGGATCTCACGAGAGAATTTTCCCTCTTACAAGTCGAGAGGACTCGTAAGTGGTTGTTTCCCTCCTTGTCGAGATTCGACTTTGGAGAGTGTGGTCCGTGAATAGTATGCAAAAGTCCATTTTGGACCGACTTGCAGGGCCCCGGTGCTTAGAAAACAGGTCCTTATCCCCATTGCCTAAGGCTTTTCCCTACGGGTCAAGACGAATCGAGAAGTTCCCGCAAGGATGTCCTAACGTGACAGTTAACCTCTGCTCTTTTTGACAAAGGTCCGTTAGGGTCTGTGGTACTAGGATTTTGTCCGTCGTACCGTCGCGTTGGCTGATATATTCCTCGATAAGCAATCTTGCTGTTCGAGTAGCCTTGCGACTGTCGTGTCTCTGATCCCTTCGGGGGCTAGACAAGACGTCTTCAAGCAATCTTCCTAGGCAGTTTGACCGTCGGAAGAGTAAGCGTTAGGAATTTTGCCATGCCGCTTTTTACTTGAGGTTAGGCTCAGTTTGGGGAGCCACGATGAGTCATAACCACTCCGCGCTGGTGTGGTACAATCTCCGATAGTCTTTCAGTTTTATATGAGTTGCCGTCAAGACCCTGAAGCTAGGAATTTGGCCTTCGCTTCGTTTGTCGGCATTGCGTCTGCTGTATCGAGACGAATGTCGCGGTTGTCTCTAGGTTGTTGGTGAACCGTCGAGATTTGGAACTAGGGATTTTTCCGTGACTCCTTTGTTTGATTGTCGCGTCTGCATCTTGTTAGAGGAAGAACGCCGAGGTGATGTCGCGTCTACTGTATCGAGACGGGCGTCGAGATGGCGATCACTCCATGCTGGTATGGGATGATCTCCGGTAGTCTTTCAGGTTTTATATGAGTTGCCGTCAAGACCCTGAAGTTAGGAATTTGGCCTTCACTTCGTTTGCTGGCATTGCGTCTGCTGTATCGAGACGAATGTCGCAATTGTCTCTAGGTTGCTGGTGAACCGTCGAGGTTTGGAACTAGGGATTTTGCCGTGGCTCCGTTGTTTGATCGTCGCGTTTGAACCCTGCTGGAGGAAGAACGCTGTAGTGATATCTCGTCTGCTGTATCGAGACGAGTCATCGAGGTGGCGACCACTCCATGCGGTGATAATCTCCGATAGTCTTTCAGGTTTTATATGAGTTACCGTCAAGACCCTGAAGTTAGGAATTTAGCCTTTGCTTCACTTGCTTTGGCGTGTCCGAATCCTGTTGGAGGAAGGACGCTGTAGTGACATCTCGTCTGCTGTATCGAGACGAACGTCGAGGTGGTGACCACTCCGCGCTGGTGTGGGATGATCTCCGATAGTCTTTCAAGTTGTATATGAGTTACGGTCAAGACCCTAAAGCTAGGAATTTGGCCTTTGCTTCATTTGCTTTGGCGTTGCGTCTGCTGTATCAAGACGAACGTCAAGGTGGTGCTGGGATTTTGCCATCACTCCGCTTTGTTTTGACCGTGAGGTCTTTTGTTGACGTTGCGTCTGCATCATGCTGGACTGCGGAGGAACGCCGTTGTTGACATCTCGTCTGCTGTATCGAGATGAATGCTGAAGTGGAGCTGGGATTTTGCCGTCACTCCGCTTTGTTTCGACCATGAGGTCTTTTGTTGACGTTGCGGCTGCATCCTGCTGAAATGCGAAGGAACGCCGTTGTTGACATTGCGTCTGGTGTAACGAGACGAATGCTGAGGTGGACCTGGGATTTTGCCGTTAATCCGCTTTGTTTCGACCGTGATGTCTTTTGTTGACGTTGCTTCTGCATCCTGCTGGAATGGGAAGGAACGCCGTTGTTGATATTGCGTCTGGTGTAACGAGACGAATGCTGAGGTGGAGCTGGGATTTTGCCGTCACTTCTCTTTGTTTTGACCGTGAGGTTTTTTGTTGACGTTGCATCTGCATCTTGCTGGAATGCGGAGGAACGCCATTGTTGACATCTCGTCTACTGTATCGAGACGAATACTGAGGTGGAGCTGGGATTTTACCGTCACTCCGCTTTGTTTCGACCGCGAGGTCTTTCGTTGACGTTGGATCTGCGTCCTGCTGGACTGCGAAGGAAGGCCGTTGTCGACATTACGTCTGCTGTAACGAGACGAATGCTGAGGTGGATCTAGGATTTTTCCATCACTCTGATTTGTTTTGACCGTGAGGTCTTTTGTTGACGTTGGATCTACGTCCTACTGGACTGCGAAGGAACGCCGTTGTTGGCATTGCGTCTGGTGTAACGAGACGAATGCTGAGGTGGAGCTGGGATTTTGCCGTCACTCCGCTTTGTTTCGACCGTGAGGTCTTTTGTTGACGTTGCATCTGCATCCTACCGGAATGCGAAGGAACGCCGTTGTTGATATTGCGTCTGGTGTAACGAGACGAATGCTGAGGTGGAGCTGGGATTTTGCCGCCACTCCGCTTTGTTTCGACCGTGAGGTCTTTGTTGACGTTGCATCTGCATCCTGCTGGAATGCGAAGGAACGCCGTTGTTGATATTGCGTCTGGTGTAACGAGACGAATGCTGAGGTGGTCTCTCGGTTATCTGTGAATCGACAAGATTTGGAGTTAGGGACTATGCCGTGGCTCTGTTTGGTGATATTGCGTCCGAGTCCTGTTGGAATGAGGAGGATCACCGTTGTTGATTTTTAAGCTGTAGATATTGCCATTAAGATTTGGAACTAGGGACTATGCCGTGGCTCCGTTTCGTTGTATCGCTTCCGTGCCTTGCTGGCATAAGGAGGAATGCTATTGTTGGTCTTCTGGGATGCAGATGTGACCATCGAGACTTGGCTTTCTTTCTGATGGAGCCTGGTGGGATGATATGGTTCCCTCTTTGTTTGCGCCCCTGGATTGTATACAGGGATCGATGTGATTTCACCTGTAGGGCATAAATTTCATTTTTCTTTATTTCTTTCCGCGATGCTCTATCATTTCAGCTTTTATATCGCGAAGGTCGCGATTGCCCAATCATTTCGGTTATTTGTCGTGGTGCCCAATCATTTCGCTATTTTTTTATTTTTACTCGCTGCTTTTTATTGCGAGTTGCCCAATCATTTCGGCTATTTTGCATGCATACATTTTTACTTGCTGATTTTGTTTGCAAGTTGCCCTATCATTTCGGCTATTTCATATGCATGAGTGGCTTGCTAACTTTCTGCTGCAAGCTTGTGATTAGATACCGATTTCGGTATCAGCACCACTACAACTGGAATATTGCCAGGAGCGAATCATCATTTGCCTCTATCGATGTCGAACAAAGGTGGCTTAGCAAACAGGGTTAGGATCCTGCCGACTAAGGATTTCGACTTCATGAGCCGTAAGGGTCTCATAAAGGTTTTTCTCCCTGCGAGTCGTGAGGATCTCGTAGGTGCGTTTTCTCCTTAGGAATCATGAGAATTCCTAAGTGCATGGTCTCTTATAAGTCGTAAGGATCTTACAAGAGTGTTTACTCCTTATAAGCCGAGGGGACCTACAAAGGTTGTTCACCATGTAGACATATCCCTAGTCGCGGGTAGGATTTTGTTATGGAAATGTTTATTCGTGCCCGTGGATTGTATACAAGGGTCAGCCTTGAGCCGCTTTATAGGGCAGTGTTGGAGGTTGTGGTGGCTGCTTAAGAATAGGTTCAGATCCCTGTAGCTTAAGACTTTTGAATCTTATGAGCCGTGAGGGTCTCATGAGATGGTTCTCCTTACGAGTCTTGAGGATCTCGCAAGTGTAATTCCTCCTTAGGAGTTGTGGGGACCCTTAAGTGTGTTGCTCCCTTGTGGGTCGTAAGGATCTCACGCAGGTGGTTTCTTCTCACAAGATCGAGAGGACCTTGCAAGTGTCTTTTAACGAGATTGCGCTCTTTCGGGTTTTCACAAAACTCGCCGGTAGCCCTGCTGTTTTTACTCACGGATCCCTTTCGGGTTTTCATCCATGCCCATTTCGCTTATGAACATACCTTTTTTTCGAGTCTGCGCGCTTTCGGGTTTTCACAAACATCACCGGTAGTCCTGCTGTTTTTACTCACGGCGCCCTTTCGGGTATTCATCCGTGCCCATTTTGCTTATGGACGTACCGTTTTTTTTACCACGTCAACCTGAGGATGCCTTGGGTTGGTAGTAGTTTAACGACGTTTCGGTCATCAGCCAATTTTAGGACATAGTGATCCTTCGTTAGTTTAACGACGTTTTGGTCTACCGTTGCCATATTTGAGGCTAGTTTCTAGTTTACCGACATTTCGGTTCATGGGGCTTTCTCTATGAACGAGCAAGATGCCTCCGGCATGTCCATCTTTTTCGGGGCATGTCCATCTTTTTCGGAGCATGTGGTTGTGGTGGGTTCACCTTCCAGTCTTCGGACAGCGTGAACTTTCCCTGTTGATACTGGTCTTCAACCCAGTTTTTGAAGACGTAGCAATCTTCGATCGGATGGCCCAATACTCGGTGGCAGGGGCAGTAACTGGGATCGTTTACATCGTTCATTTGTAGTGGGTGTCTCGATTCCGGTAGAGTGATGAGCCCGTTGCGCACTGCTAGTTCGAACGGTCTCCTTGTTTTATCCCGGGGAAACGAGTAAGGACATCTCAATTTCTCATCGAGGGATTGCCGCTTGTTGCTTTGGCGAACAACCGGTCTCGGGTTACTCAGTTGTGGTTGAGCGTTGGTGACGAAGGTCGCTTTTCCCTTCCTCTTATCCTTTTTGTTCGATCCCTTGTTTGCGGGTCCGAGATTCTTTTCGGGTAGCGTGCGATTGCACGGCTGAATGTTCTCGCAGCTCTTCATTTCATCCTCTTTTCCTGAGGTGGATTCTTTGAAGAGAGGGCTGAGAGCCATTTCTTCTTCAGAATTGCTCCCGAAAGTGAGAGCTTGCGATCTTCTGCTATCAACCATGTGACAGTTGTCAACGGCTCTTTCTCGTTCGTCTGTCGCATTTTTTCGTTGTCGACGAGCTTCACGTTTCCTCCTCTTGAAGTGCTGCCGGTGAGCAATGTATCCTTGCCACCAATTTTTAAAGGCGTTGCATTCTTCAGTAGGGTGTGCAATCTTTTGATGATATAACCAGAAGTTAAGATGTACGTCCGCTTCATCAAGATATATATCGGCGGGAGAATTTCCTCTGAAAGAGGGAAGCTTCATTCCCATCGATATGGCTTTGGCGAACATTTTCCTTGTCTTGAGCCTGTTTTTATTTGCGGCGGATGTGCTTTGATTTGGTGGGAGTGTTTTAACCCTTTCGTCCAGTCGCCGGCGTTTGGCTTTTTCAAATATGGCTATTTCGCGCCCTCGATCAGCCTTGCTTTTCAGAAGTGCTTCATTCAGGAATGCGTCAATCATTTCATTTGATGGTCCTAGAAGTTCCGGCTCGGGATCTGCCCCCAATTTCTCTGCATCCAGAGTTTCTTCACCGTTTATCGGCGAGTGAGAGATCACATGGCAGCTCACCACATAATCCTCAGATTCATCCGACGAGTCTTCTCCATTGTCATCATCTCCGTCCTCAAGGACATGGCTGAGAAACTCTTGAAGTGTGACCGGGATCCGTGCTTTCTGATTATCTTCTTCCAACGCGTCAATCTGTTTTTGCAAGTCCGTGCACTTGTCACCAGGCTTCACGGGCTTTTTGGTCTTCTTCTTCTTCTTCTTCTTCTTCGAAGACTTTGACGGCTGGGTGTGAGCGCTTTGGCTATCGCCACCAATTTTCGGAGTTGGGCGCGGTTTCAACATTCCCTCGATGATCTCGGGTTCCAGTGGATTTTTCCACCTGATCGCCGGGCATGTTTGGAGATCCCTCAACATTCTTTTAGTCTTGGCTGAAAGAACGACCTCCCATGGAGCTTTCTCTACAAAAGAGCATGATGCCCCCGGTGTGTCCGTCTTTTTGAGAGCGTGCGGCTGGGGCGGGTTTACTTTCCAATTCTCGGAAGGTGCGAATTTGCCTTGTTGGTATTGGTCTTCGATCCAGCCTTTAAAGACGAAGCAATCTTCAATTGGATGGCTTACCGTTTGATGGTAAGGGCAATAATTGGGACTATTAGCCTCGCCGGGTTGCCACGGTCGTTTTGGATTCGGGAGATTGATGAGCCTGTTGCACACCGCTAGCTCGAACAATCTCCTTGTTTTGTCCTGGGGAAACGAATAAGGGCGTCCCAGTCTCCCCTAGAGGGATGGGCGTGGACGCACGCTGTTTTGGCGAACAACCTGCTTTAAGTTACTCGGTTATTGTTGAGTATTGGCGACAAAAGTCGCTTTCCCCTTCCCCTTTTCATTTCGAGGTTCCAGTTTTGAAGAAGACGGTCTATGACCCATCTGGTCCATTTGGGCCAGCTTGTCAATCAAGGCCTGGAAAGTGGTCGGTTTAAAAAACATCATAAATTGGGAAATGGTCGCTTGAGGGTCTAGAGTACCCACAAACATGCCAACCGCAGGCGCTTTTTCAATGCGCTGCTCGCACTTTGACCATAGATTCCGCCACCGTATCGCGTACTGAACCCATGTTTCGCCTGGCTTTACCCTGGCGTTAATCAACGCAGTGATTGAGGTGCGTTCGCTGGCGCTTGCAAAACGCTGAGTTAATAACAGCTCAATCTCCGTGAATGTCTTGACGGAGTCATTGGGAAGCTCGGAATACCATTCGAATGCCGTTTCTGCCAAGCTGTCGATGAATTGGCGAAACAGGAGCTTATCATCCCCTCCCGTATTACCGCACAAGGCTCTAAATTGAGCAACATGTTGGTGCGGGTTCCCCGTCCCCTTATATACGTGGAATTTGGGGATCGTGTATCCCGGCGGGTATCTTATTTGGTCATACCAGCCCGGATAGGGTCGTCCAGTCTTAACGGTTTGCCCAGCCACTTCATTTGCCTGGTAAGCTCGTATTTGCTGAGCAATGTAATCATCTAGAGCGGTCTTGGAGATGGTCTCCTCCTTGGCTGCTGAAAGAGCCGGAGGAGGGTTCGATGTCTCTTCTCAGTCATCTTCAATGATAATTGGGGGGTCTTCAGCTGGAGGTTCCGGCTGTAACATCATCCCGGCCATATCTTGGAACAAAAGAGCCATTCGTTTTATGTTGGCTGCCTGCTCCGCGGCCTCTTTTTCTTTCCTCTCGAGCATTCTTCGGAGGAACTCAGTATCAGTTTCTTGTTCCTGACAGTTTCTTGTTCTCGACACTGCTCCGAGGTTTCTGGAGTTTCTTTCGGCCAAGTGAGTGCGGCCATTGCAATCAGCATCTCCTGAAGCTTCTACTGCTGTTGTTCCTGATCCCTTGTTATTGATCGAGTGAGCGGTCTGTGACTCATGGAAGCACGGCTTTCCTCTCTTCCGGAAGCCATATAAACGGTATGCAGCATCATGCCCCCAGACTTGGGGCGTTTAGATTCGGCGCTTTTACGGTTTGCCACGTTCACAGGGGCTTTATCTGGCCTCCTTCTCTTTTGAGCAGTTGACGTTGAGGGAGCCGTTGCAGTGGGCACCCAAACAGCTGTTGTCTTTTGTGGCTTGACAGGACGGTTCTCTTCCTGCTGAACCTTCGCCTTTTTCTGTCGGCGAGAGTAATTTTTATCAATTACTGAGTCCTGAACCTGTCGCCAGACTTTGTAAATTTTGGAGGACAGCCGCTGAGGGGACTGTTCCGGCTTCGTTTCTGTAATATTCTCCACGGGTGGAGGAGATCTTTTCAGTATGGCGGTGGGTGAATTCCTGCGCACCCTATTAAGCAACTCGAAGATGTTCCCAGTTGAAATAGCAGCATTGACTTCCACCGTTGGGGCTGGTGGAGTTAGCCCAGAGGGGGAGTTGCCCCAGCTTTCCTTACTCGGCGCCAGTGCGACGTCGAGCGTGTCGAGCCGTTGGGATTGTGTTAGCTTTAAGGGTGACTTCGTCATGCCCCCTGTTCTGGTGAGGCGCTACTGGTACCAGTCACTTGAAGACCGACGTCCGTCGAGCAGCGGTATCTAATCTGTCAAAGACAGACCTTTGAGCAGGAACGGGAGCCGGGATGGACAACCTCGTAAAGACCGATCCCTTGAGGGGAGAAGCTTCTTCAAGAGCAGGAATGGCTATTCGTTTCGGGATGGCCGCTTCAGGTATCGTGGGCTTCTTCACAGGCCCATTGGAGTTCAGGCTCAGCCTATCGAAGACTGACGTTGTTGGCTTGATATCGGACGACCCGTTGAGAGGGGCCGTGGTAGTAGTGAGCTGATCAAATACCGACTTCTTTTGCGCTTCTTGCGGCAGCGGGATGTTAATGCTCACTGGTGGGAGCATGGTCCCGAAGAACAATCCGGTGGTAGCCTGTGTCACCTGCTCTATCGGCATTGTGAACAGGGAGGACGCCTGGGGCCCGTAAGCTACACCTCCAGATGAGGTGGAACGTGAGTTGCAGTTGCAGCTGGAACACTTCGTGCAAGTAGACGCCATTGATCTTTCGTTTTCTACACGGAGCAAGACACCAAATCTTAGTACCTCGAATCCAGGGGCAACCATAGCAAACCGCGATTCGTTCGCGAAAACACGACACATGAAGTGTGGAGTGGAAAGAGGAAAAGGTCCCACCGGGCGTGCCAGAATCTGTTCCCCGCCGAAAAGACGCGACCGGGACGTTGGGACGTCGGGGCCTGAATTCCGAGGGCAGATGCTAATTGGTGCTATCTGTCCACCTCTCCGAAGATGCCAAGTTGATTTATGACACCATGTATCTAAGGTTTAAACGGATGTGGCCGATATAGCAGACTTCGTCAAATTCCCCCTCATTTGAGGGTTTTTTGATTGTGGGGACGCTCTTCCCTACAGGCGCAAGCCCCTGCAGTTAATTACGCTACCGCATCGCGGTAACCACTTTCTCCTTCTCCAGATGGTCACTTCGTGTCGTGTGTGTTTGTTTTGTTTGTGGTTGCTCGTGGATTGTATACGGAGACTAATTTATGTTGTCACCCGTAGGGCGTGGATTAGTCCAAATCCTTATTTTCTTAGATTTGGGGTTGGGGTTGGGTTTAAGGATACGTTAGTCTTATTTGGGACTATGATCAACTTAAACGTTTGTTAAGGATACATTAGTCTGATTTTAGACTAAGATCAACTTAACGGGATCGTTTAGATCCAACAAGAGAGCATTTGGACTCTATTGTTTAGTTTAGGGACATTGCAGTCGATTAGTTTAAGGACATTACGGTCCAATGTTAGTTTGAGGACATTACGGTCCAATGTTAGTTTAAGGACATTACGGTCCATGGGCTTAAGGACCCCACAGTCTAGGTTAAGGATATCGTAGTCCGTGAGTTTAAGGACCCCACAGTCCGGGTTAAGGACATCGTAGTCTATGGAATGTATGGTTGTCGGGACCCATCACCTCTCTAAAGACGTTGAAGGATTACAACGACATGTATCAGAGAGGTTCAGAGATGTACCATCGAACCGGTGTGAGTTGGTTGAAAAGATCTGTAGTCCAATTTGGGACTAAGATCTGTTAAATATTCATGAGCAGATGGGCTCAATTAAATATGAGTTGAGAACTTATGGCCAATCTTAGGCTAAGTCTAATAAATGTTTAACATTTTATTTTGTGCTATTGAGCCTTTATTTGGGCTTGGCCCTTTTAATAATGCTGAGTATTAGATCTTGACACTTTTTTTTGTCTTGTATTGATTGCAGAACATTCATCAAAACAATTTATGTTCTGTCAGTGCAACACGTGGCGCGCCAGGCACTTTGTGCCAGTTAAAGAGCGCAGTGCGCTTCTGCTAAATAGCGCACACGAGAAGAACACGTGTCGCGCTTGGCGCTAAACGCCAGATGATGGGCGCATTGCGCCAGTTTATGAGCGCTAAGCGTTAGTCCATGAGCGCATTGTGCTATCAATTTAGAGGTGCACACGTGAGTGACGCGTGGCGCGCTTGGCGCGCTTGGCGCTGAGCGCCAGCCCATGAGCACAGTGCGCTATTTCAGAAGCGCAAAGCGCAAGTTGTTTAATTGGCGCATACGTGGTTGACACGTGGCGCATTTGGTGCTGAGCGCCGATCCAAGGAGCGCAGAAGTGCAGTTTAAGAGCGCAAGGCGCATTTCAATAGCGCAAAGCGCATTTGATCAATTTTTATGATCTGTGATCGAATTTATGTTCTTTTAAAAGAGACTTTGTCTCAAGATTCAAGAACAACAGTTCTTATTTTTGAAAGGGCTTTGCCTTTTATAGATCGATCATCTTTAAGAAAATTTAATAATTTTCTCCCCCTTTATGATGAGATGTTCATGATCTCAGAAAGACAATTTATCTTATAGATCTATGATCTGTGAATGAAGTAAGTACTTTGTTTTTATGATGAGATCTTTTGATCTTTTTATAAAAGACCTTGGTCTTTATAGATTTATGATCTTTTAAGAAGATAATTCTTCTTTTTATGA
The DNA here is from genome assembly GCA_030015575.1 of Agapanthus africanus. Taxonomy (NCBI): domain Eukaryota; kingdom Viridiplantae; phylum Streptophyta; class Magnoliopsida; order Asparagales; family Amaryllidaceae; genus Agapanthus; species Agapanthus africanus. The sequence continues at coordinate 679,696,017 of CM057340.1, read as the reverse complement.
GATGATTTTATCTCTGCATTCATCCTTCATGATCTTTAGCTTGAAGAAATAATCTTCTTTTGTTGAGAGCTTGCTCTTCTTTCTTTGAATTTCTCAAAGTTTATAGGGGGGTTTCTCCCTATCAGACCTGAAGTCTTGGAGCCTTTATATAGGGCAAGCTGATTTGTTGAATCAGTTAAAGAGATCTTTCTCTGATTGATTTGGGGATGTTTTCCACCGTTGGATCTTTGATCTTAGGGCTTCTGTTTTACAGAAGGCAATCTTCTTGTTTTTAACAAGATTGGAAAATCTTTCCATAACAGAATTTTAATTCTGATTAATTAATGATTTATCATTATTAATAGATCTTTTGATCTAAGGGTGGGGAATTTTTAATTCCAGCGCTAGCGCACCCGTGCTTTGCACGCGGTGCGCTGCTCAGAGCGCGGCGCATCTTGCGCTAGCGCACACGTGCTTTGCACGCGGTGTGCTGCTCAGAGCGCGGCGCACCTTGCGCTAGCGCACACGTGCTTTGCACGTGGGCACCGTTTCAGAGTCTTTGACTTTTAGTGCTGGCGCTGCTAGCGCACACGTGCTTTGCACGTGAGCGCTGCAATAGAGTGTTTTAACTCTCGGCGCTGAGACATTTGTTACATTCTTTGCATATGGGATTTTCCCCTTTATTTTTTATTTTATTGTTATTATTTTATAAGGGAGCAGGTTTTGAGCCAAAATTTTGGCGGGAACAGCGGGTAGCTTCCTGCTCGGCCTATCCACCGCGGGTAGCTTCCTTCCCAACGAAGACGTGAATCTAAAGTCCTCATCACGAGACGGCTGGGTAGCTTCCTGCTCGGCTCATCCACAGTGGGTAGCTTCCTACCCAACAAAGACGTGGATCCAAAACCCTCATCACGAGGTGACCAGGTAGCTTCCTACTTGGCTTATCCACCGTGGGTAGCTTCTTGCCCAACGAAAACGTAGATCTAAAGCCCTCATCATGAGGCCGCCGGGCAGCTTCCTGCCCAGCCCGTCCACCGCGGGTAGCTTCCTGCCCAACGAAGACGTGGAGCTAAAGCCCTCATCACGAGGCGGCCGGGCAGCTTCCTGCCCAGCCCGTCCACCGCGGGTAGCTTCCTTCCCAACAATACTGTGAATCCAAAACCCTCAACATGATACCGCCGGTCAGCTTCCTGCTCGGTCCATCCATAGTGGGTAGCTTCCTGTCCAACGAAGACGTAGATCTAAAAGCTCTCATCATGAGACAGCCGGACCGATTCTTTCTCAACCCTTCCACCGCGGTAGCTTCCTACCCAACAGCGTTGTGGATCCAAAATCCCTCGTCATGAGGCCGTCGGATATCTTCCTGCTCGGCCTCAACGGTGGATCCTTAAGCCTCGCATTAAATCAGCAGGCAGGCCTCTACCCGGCGCACGTACCCGAAGTACGCAAACTCCTAACATGGCCTGAGTAAATAAAGCTCGAGTTCGGTCGATAGCTGGCCCGAACAGACGAAGCATCCACAGTGGGTAGCTTCCTGCCCAACGAAGACGTGGATCCAAAGCCCTCATCACGAGGCGGCTGGGTAGCTTCCTGCTCGGTCTATCCACCGTGTGTAGCTTCCTGACCAACGAAGATGTGGATCTAAAGCCTTCATTATGAGGCCGCCAAGCAGCTTCCTGCCCACCCCGTCCACCGTGGGTAGCTTCCTGCCCAACGAAGACGTGGATCTAAAGCCCTCATCATGAGACGGCCGGGCAGCTTCCTGCCCGGCCCGTCAACCGCGAGTAGCTTCCTTCCCAACAACGCCGTGGATCCAAAACCCTCATCACGAGGCTGTCGGGAAGCTTCTTGCCCGACCCATTCACCGCGGGTAGCTTCCTGCCCAACAATAATGTGAATCCAAAGCCCTCATCATGAGGCCACCGGGCAGCTTCCTGCTCGGCCTATCCACCGTGGGTGGCTTCTTGCCCAACGAAGACGTGGATTTAAATCCCTCATCACGAGGAGGCTGGGTAGCTTCCTGCTCGGTCCATCCACCGCGGATAGCTTCCTGCCCAACAATACTGTGAATCCAAAACCCTCATCATGAGGCCGTCGGGCAGCTTCCTGCACGGTCCATCCATAGTGGGTAGCTTCCTGTCCAATGAAAACGCGGATCTAAAAGCTCTCATCACGAGACAGCCGGACAGCTTCTTTCTCAGCCCGTCCACAGCGGTTGCTTCCGACCCAACAGAGCTGTGGATCTAAAAGCCCTCATCATGAGGCCGCCGGTGTTTCCTGATTTAAAATCAGGAAAGCCTAAGGAAAAGGCTTTAGAAAAGGGTCACGTGCTTACACGTGACCAGCAGTCATGTGTTGGCACGTGACATCTAAAAGCATCGGCAAGGCAAATTCAGTTTCCCAACTATATCGAAGAAAAAGGCTTCAGAAAGGGTCACGTGCTCCCACGTGACCAGGGTCACGTGTTGGCACGTGACACTCAAAAGCAGCAGACTCAATTCCCTGATTGAATCAAGAAAAAGGTTCCAGACGAGGGTCACGTGCTCACACGTGACCAGGGGTCACGTGGTGGCACGTGACAGCTAAGCAGCGACCAGAAAGCAGAGCGCAGAAAGAAAGAAGGGGGCTCGTTCCAAGGGGGTCACGTGCCCACACGTGACCAAGGGTCACGTGGCCACACGTGACCGGCTTTCAAAGCCTATCTGTTAACAGAATTAAATTCTGAGAAAAGACCTCTTAAATCTTTCCAAAGCAGCCGATTGAATTAAAGATTTAAAGGTGATTAAATATCATCTATCTATGGGAAAATCTCGAATTTGGAAAGATTTCCCCGTAAAATCTAACCGAAATAACAAAGGAGAATCTCTGGATTTAAAATCCAATGGTGAATAAAATTCACCTAATAATCCAAAGGTCCAAAACGAATGATGGATACAAATCAAATCTCTCAATGAAAGATTCATCAAAAACTAATTGACTCGGCTGCTTCTCCTATAAATAGGAGCCAAAAGACACACAAAAGAGATATATGCAGAGGGAAGAAAAAAAAGAGAGCCTTGATACTTTGGAGGAATTTGGATCTTCTGCAAAAGAAAACCCTAGGTAAGAAAGGGAAGGCTTTTCTGAAAAAAAAGAGAATTTAATTCTCAACAGAGTTTAACTCTGATATAAAAACAGAAGAACGTGGTTCTCTCTTTGGTGGAGGATCTGTAAAGTGCACATCTCCCCTTGAGTTGAGAATTTAATTCTCAATGGGTTGAGATCCTGCCATGCAGATCCAAAGCATAGAGAGGGAATGGAAGCACGAGAATTTAATTCTCACGGAACTATAGGAATTTAATTCCTTTAAAATAAAATTAGGGTTGACCCTGTGTTATGGGAATTTAATTCCTTCAGAATGAAAAGAATCAGGGTTTGACCCTGGTTAAGAACTTAGTTCTGTTAAAACAACAGGAATTTAATTCCCTTAATCTCATTCCCCAGAATAATTCTTTAACAGAGAGTGGGAGTTTAACTCCTTAAAGCTTTTATTAGGGTTTAACCCTATTCAGTTCTTCACATATATGAGGAATTTAATTCCTACAGAAAATTCAGAGTTCAACTCTATTCCAGAATATGAACCTTCAAAGGAAGTAGGAATTTAATTCCTCTGAAATTATTTCTAGGGTTCAACCCTACGAGGAATTTAATTCCTGAAAGGGATTAACAGATCTTCTAAAAAAACATACATAGAGGCAGGGTCACGTGTCACCACGTGACCCCCAAAAAGATCTACAGAAAAGCCCCTTTGAGGCAGTGCCTCACGTGACCCACGTGACCCTTGGCAGAGGCTTTAACATACTCCATTTAAACACCCGTCACGTGATGGCACGTGATGCTCCAAAAGATGCGATATTCTCAGCAGAACAAATGAAGGGAGGGCGCCCTCACGTGCTACCACGTGACCCCTCTTGCCTTAGCGTCTAACGCTAAATTGGAACCCCTGAATCCAATGTTAAAATACTGTTTGGCCTTAGTGTTCAACACTAATCAAAGAGCTTTATTTGCGGTGTTCAATACTGATTACCTTAGTGTTTAACATTAATTTGAGATCTCTGCTGCCAGTGTTTTGATCTGTTTTAGTGTTTAACACTAATTTGAAAGCCTTGTTGCTGGTGTTTAACACCAACTATCTTTTAGTGTTAAACACAAACTTATCGATCTCATTCCCAGTGTTCAACACTGATTGGTCTTTAGTGTTTAACACTAGGCATTGGCCCAATTGGTTAAATGGCCAGAGGCAAAGCCTCTCCATCAATGGACCAACAGAGGGCCAATATTTTGGACTTAGCCCAAACTGGCCATAAGTCCTCAAATCATCTTGAACTGAGCACATCTGCTCTTTCAAACCACTCATTGGTTCAAGGGTACATCTTTGAACTCCTCTGATATTTGTCGTTGTAATCCTTTAACGTCTTCAGAGAGGTGACGGGTCCCGACAACCACACATCAACATGGACTGTGGGGTTCTTAAACCCATGGACTTATGCGTCCTTAAACAACAAATGGACCACTACGTCCCTAAACTAGCGATGGACCACCACGTCCCTAAACTGACGATGGACCACTATGTCCCTAAACTGGCAATGGACCACTATGTCCCTAAACTGGAACAATAGAGCCAATTGCTCTTTTGTCGGATCTAAACGATCCCGTTAAGTCGATCTTAGTCCCAAACTGGACTAACGTATCCTTAACAAACGTTTAAGTTGATCTTAGCCTCAAATATGGCTAACGTATCCTTAAACCTTCAAACAGACTGGACTATGAATCCCTCCAATCAACTTTGGTTCAAGGGTACATCTCGGAACTCCTTTGACACCTGTCGTTGTAATCCTTCAACGCCGTCAGAGAGGTAACGGGTCCCGATGACCATACATGCAATGGACCACTATGTCCCTAAACTGGAACATTAGAGCCCAAATGCTCTTTTGTCGGATCTAAACGATCCCGTTAAGTTGATCTTAGTCTCAAGTTAGACTAACGTATCCTTAACAAATATTTGAGTTGACCTTAGCCTCAAATATGGCTAACGTATCCTCAAACCAAACCCCCAAACCTAAATCTAAGATAATACGGATTTGGACTAGTCCACGCCTTACGGGCGACGACATAACCCGGTCTCCGTAAAAAATCCACGGGCAACAAAACATAAAATAGACACACACAACACGAAGTGACCATCTGGAGAAGGAGAAAGTTGTTACCGCGATGCGGTAGCGTAATTAACTGCAGGGGCTTGCGCCTGCAGGGAAGAGCGTCCCCACAATCAAAAACCCTTCAAGCGAGGGGGAATCTGACGAAGTCTGCTACATCGGCCGCATCCGTTCAAACCTTCGATGTATGGTGCCATAAATCAACTTGGCATCTTCGGAGAGGTGAACGGATAGCACCAATTAGCATCTGCCCCGAATCTCAGTGCCAAGACACCACAGTCTTGCGCGCCGTCTTTCGGTGGGGAACAGATTCTGGCACGCCCGGTGGGACCTTTTCCTCTTTCCACTCCACACTTCATGTGTCGTGATTCGCGAAACAATCGCGGTTCGCTAATGGTTGCCCTTGGGTTTCAAGATACTAAGACTCGGCATCTGGCTTATTGCAGAAAGCAAAGAATCGATGGCTTCTACTTGTGTGAAATGCTCCAACTGCTTGAACTGCAAATGCAACCGACGCTCCGCCTCACCTGGAGGTGTAGCATATGGACCGCAGGTTGCTTCCCTATTCACTGTGCCTGTGGAGCAAGTGACCCAAGCTACTACCGGTCTATTCTTTGGGACCATGCTCCCGCCAACAAGCTTCACCGCGCCGGTGCTGACAGAGGAAGCTCCGAAGAAGTCGGTCTTTGATCGTCTTACTCCTGCCGCGGCCCCTCTCAACGGGTCGCCCAACACCAGCGCCTCGGTCTTCTCTAGATTGGGCCAAGACTCCTGTGGACCCACAATGAGGCCTACAATCCTAGAGAAGGCTGCTTCTAAGAAAGTGACCGGTCCTGCTCCTGAAGTCGTCAAAGCGGCTTCCCCTGCCACAAAGTCGGTCTTTACAAGATTGACGGCTCCAGCTCCCGCTTCTGCTATCCAAAGGACGTCAGTCTTTGACAGGCTAACGCCAGCAACGACCCCCCACCTACACAGTGGGCAAGACGAAGCTATTCTCACCGCTGAACCAACACCGTCCGCTCGACACGCTCGACGTCGCCACTGGCGCCGAGTAAGGAAGGCTGGGGGTAACTCCCCCTCTGGGCTAACTCCACCAGCCCCGATGGCAGAAGTTAATGCTGCTGTTCCAACTGGGAACAGCTTTGAGATGCTAAATGAGGTGCGTAGGAATTCTCCTACCGCGATGCTAAAGAGGTCTCCTCCTCCACTAAAAAAGGTTGCGGAAATAAAGCCAGAACAGCCCCGATCCCCACAACGGCTGTCTTCCAGAATCTATAAGGTTTGGCGGCAGGCCCGAGACTCGATGATCGATCCAAACTTCTCCCGCCAACACAAGAAGCTGAAAATCCAACAGGAAGCCAGTCACCAGGCTAAACCACGAAACACTGTCTGGGTGCCTGCCTCAACGGCCCCCTCAACTGCCACTGCTCATAAAAGGAGGAAGCCAGAGAAGATCCCCCAGCCTGCAACGACAGCTAAAGGCACTAAGCCCAGACGCCCTAAGTTTGGGGGCATGATGGTCCATACCGTATACATGGCGTCAGGAAAGGAAGACAGCCGTGCGTCTACGGGTCATAGACCGCTTACACGATCGGTGACCAAAGCTCAGGAGCAACAGCAAAAGCTCCAGGAAATGATGAACGCTATGGCCGCACTTACCGGGCCAAAAGAAAACCCAGAAACGTCCTCAGACGAACGCCAGGAGGAAAAAACCGACGCTGAGTTCCTTCGCCGAATATTGGAGAAGAAGGACAAAGAGGCTGCTGAACAAGCAGCCAACATACAGCGTATGGGCCTTCTCTTCCAAGATATGATAGGAATGATGATCCAACAAGACCCACCCGCTGAGGGTCCCCCGATCGTCCTTGAAGACGACAGGGGGAAACGTCAAATCTACCACCGGCCCTCTCAACGGCCAAGGAGGAGACAATCTCTAAGGCTGATTTGGTCGACTATATAGCCCAGCAAATCCGGGTTCATCACGCGACTGAGGCAGCTGGTCAAGTCGTAAAAACGGGCCGGCCGTATCCAAGCTGGTATGACCAAATCAGGTACCCGCCGGGTTACACAATTCCCAAGTTCCACGTTTACAAAGGGACCGGCAATCCCTACCAACATGTCGCCCAGTTCAGGGCCCTTTGCGGTAACACCGGCGGTGATGATAAACTGTTGCTTCGCCAGTTCGTGGGCAGCCTATCAGAAACAGCGTTCGAATGGTATTCGGAACTCCCGAACGATTCTATCAAGACGTTCGCTGAAATGGAGTTGCTATTCACTCAGCGATTCGCAAGCGCCAGCGAACGCACTCCAATAACGGCATTGATTAATGCCAGGGTAAAACCAGGCGAAACTTGGGTCCAGTATGCTATACGCTGGCGGAATTTATGGTCGAAATGCGAGCAGCGCATTGAGGAAGCGCCCGCGGTGGGCATGTTCGTAGGAACCCTAGACCCTCACGCAACTATCTCCCAGTTCATGATGTTCTTTAAGCCAACCAAATTCCAGGCTCTAATCGACAAGCTGGCCCAGATGGACCAAATGGGTCATAGACCGTCTCCCCCGAAGCCAGAACCTCGGAATGACAAGGGTAAGGGAAAGGCCACCTTCGTCGCGAATGCTCAGCAACAACCCAACGCCCCAAAGCTGACGGATCAACTGGAAGAAAGACGCCGGTATTATAATGAGAAGATGAAGCGTCCCTACTCGTTCCCACGGGACAAGACGAAGCGGCTATTCGAGCTGGCAGTACGCAACAGACTTATAAACCTACCAAATCCAAGGCGACCGCCACAACCCACTGAGGTGAATAACCCTAACTATTGCCCTTATCATCAAACGGCAAGTCATCCGATTGAGGATTGCTTCGTCTTCAAAGGATGGATTGAAGATCAATACCTCCAGGGGAAGTTTGCACTGTCCGAAAAGTGGAAGGTGAACCCACCACAGCCGCATACTCCTAAGAAAGCAGATACACCGGGGGCAACCTGTTTCTTTATTGAAGAAGCTCCATGGGAGGTCGTGCTGTCAACTAAAACCAAAAGAATGCTGAGGGACCTTCATGAGTGCCCTGCGATCGAATGGAAGGGCCCTCTTGAACCTCAAATTATTGAAGGAATGCTGAGGCCGCGCCCAACTACAAAAAGCGGTGGTGATGGCCCAAATACTCACGCCCAACCGTCAAAATCTTCGAAGAAAAAGAAGAAGAAATCCAAGAAGCCCGTGAAGCCTGGAGACAAGCGCACAAACTTGCATAAGCAAATCGACGCGATGGAAAAGTACAATCAAAAGGCGCGAACTCCTGTCACGCTGCAAGAGTTCCTCAACCACATCTTTCAAGAGAAAGATGATGGAAAAAGCTCGTCGGATGAATCTGAGGGATACGTGGCGAGTTGTAACGTAATCTCCCACTCGTTTGCCGACGATGAAAAAACCCCTGGCACTAAGAAACTGGGGACAAAGCCTGAACCAGAGCGTGTGTGGCCAACAGATGAAATGATCGACGCCTTTCTAGACGAGATTCGTCTAAAGAGTAAAGCGGATCAGGAGCGTGAGATGGCCGCATCGGAAGGAGCCAGATGCAGGCGACTGAACGAAAGAGTTGAAGTACCCCCGCTAGATCGAAAGGCATCCAAGGCAGACAAGAAGATATTCAAGACGAGGAAAAGGTTTGCCAAAGCCATGTCAATGGGAATGAAGCTACCACCCTCGAAAGAAAACACGCTCAATGGGGCGAAGAGGCACCCTGATTATTGCGCATATCATCGGAAAATTTCACACCCCACGGAGGAGTGCGACGCCTTTAGGATATGGTGGCAAGGATATGTTGCTCATCGGCAACATTTTAAGCGCATGAAACGCAAGACTCGTCGGGAACGAAGAAGTACTGCCGACGGGCACAACAGGACCACTGGAAACTGTTACATGGTTAACGCCGGAGGGTCACGAGTTCTCACCTTTGGGAGCGACTCTGACGAAGAAATGGCTCTGGGCCCTCTCTTTAAAGAATCTGTTTTAGGGAAAGAGGAGGAACCGGAGGCCTGCGAAAACATTCAGCTGCGCAACCGCACGCTCCCGGAAAAGAATCTCGGGCCCGCAAATAGAAAAGACAAGGGAAAGGAAAAGGTCATTGAGGATATCACTTTAGATGACCAATTCATGAAAGAGCTGACTACCAAAGACCCTCCCAGGGAAGGTAAGGTGGACTACAATATCCTGGCACACCTAAGGAAGCTACCTTCTCAACTTAGCATTCTCGATGCCCTCCTATTATCAAAAGAAGCGCGAGAGTCACTGATTAAGGCGTTACAACAACCTGAGCAATTCCAAGCCTTCCTCGCCACTGAAAGGATGAAGGATGAACTGGAGGAAGTGTATACGGCCGATATCACTTTCGGTGACGAAGACCTCCTTCTCGGGACGTGCGACCACAACCGTCCCCTATATGTCTCTGGATACTGCCATGATATCAAGATAGGCAAGATCCTAGTAGATAATAGATCCTCCGTCAATCTCCTTAACGTTCGGGTGTTAAAGGAAATTTGCATGAGTGTGCAACACCTCGCTCGTGACAAAATTACCATCTCCGGTTTCGATTCACAATCGTTGCGGACTCTCGGATCCGTGATACTAACATTACGCTTTGGACTACTCGTCACAGACATCAAATTCCATGTCATTGACGCCAAGACCTGCTACAACGCCTTGCTCGGTCGTCCTTGGCTACACGAGTACAACATCATCCCTTCTACACAACATCAGTGTATGAAGTACATTAAGGATGGTTTCGAGTATACCGTAACAGGTGAGCTGAACCCATTTTCCGTGAACGAAGTCCGCAAATACGAAGATGTGAAGTACTTTTTGCCAGATTTCGAGGATACAGAAAGGTGTCGCAAGCCGGAGAACAAAGCCGCCGCCGCCATCCCTGTTTTCGGGAGCGACATCGAAGAAGAAGAAGAGATAGTTTATGCTGGGTCATCTCAACGCAACAACCCAGGGACGTCCGCCCCCATGTTGGTCTTCGGAAGTGACTCGGAAGATGAGGTTAATGCCGTGTTCTCCAATCGGCTGTCAATACAAGCACCCCCTAGCGATGATCAAAGTTTGCAAATCACCATGGTGCCGCAGAAACGCTACAAGGATCTTGACGCACTTCAAGCTCACAATGTGCAGGACCTGCAAACATTTTACGTCCCTCCCAGGCAAAGGGGTGAGAAGGTAATCCTATTCTACCGATCCTCAGAGTCGAAAGTAGAGAATGAGATCTGGCATGGCGCGGATGCTACACTCGACAGGCTCCAACCCATCCATTTGCCCAGATACTACACAAATGGATTAAAGAGGCTATTGAAGCGCCAAGGAGTACCCTTAGAACAGACTGTTCGACAAGCTCTGTTCTACAACAGGATTTAGGATGTCCCTGGGATTCAACGCAAATTGCCCAACGGGAAAATGGAAACACTTGGGCTTGGATACGTGAGAGCCGGAAAACGGGAACGGGCCCACAGTAGCTACGCTATATATACATTTGATGAAGAGGAGGACGCCATGTCAGGAAATGCCAACCCCTCATCAAAACTAGATCCCGCGATTGAAGTGCCGAGTCCGTCGCTTGAAGAACGAATGGACAAGCTTATCAAGAAAGTGGGTCAAAAAGCTCGGGAAGACCACAACCGCGAGATGGCCATCTACGAGAAGGCCAGGACGCAACGTCTGTTTCAACAGGCTGCAAAAGACAAAGATGCTCATTCTTGTCAACCCGTTGTACGAAAGGCCCGACGCAGAGGCAGAAATAAATCAAGAAGCAGAAAGAGGAGCTGACAACAACGATGCAGGATTGGAGAGTTACGCGATCGGGTATTGCGCGGCTCGGATTTGTCCCTCATGAAGAAGATGAGTCGAGCGTACTCCTTCCCTCGAGACAAGACGGAGAGGTTACTCAAGCTCGCTATAAAACATCAACTGATCGCGCTTCCAGAGTCTAGACACCCTGAGCAAGCTAACAAGGCTTCTCATCTGAGCTATTGCTCTTATCACCGAGCCATAGGACATCCTACCGAAGACTGCTTCACCTTCAAAAACTGGGTCGAGGACCAGTACCAACAGGGCAGATTCGCTTTATCCGACGGCTGGAGGGTAACGCCGCCACAAAAGCATGAACCCAAAGCCGCAAAAGCAGAACCAGATCCACCTCAGCCCTGGAAGCGGATTCGCACCTGTTACACGGTTACGATATTAAAAGAAGAGCCCGAGAACATGGATGACCTTCCCTGGTGCTTTGAGAACAGCGATGATGAGGTGATCTCAGAATTTCCACCAGCTCCGAAAGAACTGGAAGACGGCATACATATTACTGCAGATAACCTCAAGAAGATTGAGTTGGGATCGACAGATGACCCGCGACCGACATTTGTCAGCGAGCTGCTATCTGAAGAAAGGGTGGCTGCGTTAAAGAACGTGCTTCTACGGCATAAAGACTGCTTCGCGTGGAACTATTTCGAAATGCTAGGATTGGATCCGGAGATTGCTGTGCATAAATTAGCGATATCCCCAGATATCAAGCCAGTCAAGCAGGCGCCAAGAAGGATGCGACTCGAGCTTGAAATAAGCATCAACGCCGAAGTCAAGAAGCTGATTGATTCTGGATTTATCCAAGAAGTCCAGTATCCCGACTGGATCGCCAATATCGTCCCGGTAATGAAGAAAAATGGGACGGTACGCGTATGCGTGGACTTCAGGGATCTCAATAAAGCCTGTCCAAAGGACGATTTCCCAGTACAGTAACCGAGCTAATGATAGATAACACGTTCACTCACGAGGTTTTCTCCTTTATGGACGGTTCATCAGGGTACAATCAGATAAAGATGCATCCCGAAGACCAGAAGCACACCGCTTTCCGGACCCCTTTGGGTATATTCTGCTACAAGGTTATGCCCTTCGGTCTAAAGAACGCCGGCGCTACCTATCAAAGGGCCATGACAAAGATCTTCGATGACCTCATACATGACATCGTCGAGTGCTATATCGATGACCTTGTAGTAAAGAGCATGTTATATGAAGAGCATTTAAAGCACCTGGAGACTGTATTTCAACGCCTTCGGTAATATAATTTGAAGATGAATCCCCTCAAATGCGCGTTTGGAGTCTCCTCGGGTAAATTCCTGGGATTCATCATCCGACACCGAGATATCGAAATAGATCCGTCTAAGATCAAGGCGATCATGGAAATGCCTCCGCCAAGAACCCTCAAACAGTTGCGGTCTCTCCAAGGGAAGCTCGAATACATCCGGCGGTTTATCGCCAATCTTTCAGGCAAATGCCGTCCTTACAGCCACCTGATGAAGAAGGGAACTCCATTCGTTTGGGATCACAAATGCCAAGGTCCACTAGACGAGATCAAGCAGTACCTACAGAACCCTCCGGTGTTGGCTGCGCCGGTCAAGGGAAAACCCCTCATTCTTTATACAACCGCCCTCGAAGGTTCCTTAGGCGCATTGTGGGCACAAGAGAACGATCAAGGAAAAGAGAGAGCACTCTACTACTTAAGTCGAGTTCTGCTGGGGGCAGAAAACAACTACTCTCCCATTGAAAAACAATGCTTGGCGTTAATCTTCGCGATAACAAAACTCAGGCACTATGCGTTGGCACACGAAGTCCGTCTCATCTCGAAGGTGGACCCTCTTAAATATCTGATGTCAAAGGCTATACTGACGGGATGACTCGCTAAATGGACCCTGATCCTGATGGAGTTCTCGATAACATATCGACCTCTCAAGGCAGTGAAAGGCCAGGCCATTGCTGACTTCCTCGCTGAGCATCCGATACCTGCCGGCTCTCCTCTGAACTGCGATTTGCCGGATGAACATGCATTCGATGCGATCGGCGGCGGTGATACCCGATGGGAACTCTATTTTGACGGGGCATCTTCCATGAAGAAGCGCAAACAATGTACCCCCATAATCAAATCGGGAGTAGGCCTCATCTTCGTAACCCCATAAGGAGGGATAATGCGCTTTGCTTTCTCCTTAACGGAATCGAGAACGAACAATGAAGCCGAATACGAAGCTCTGATAGCGGGCCTCGAGATCGCCATTGACATGGGAATTGAAGACCTCTCTATATACGGGGACTCTCAACTGGTCGTTAGTCAAGTAAACGGCGACTACCAAACGTGCAAACCGGAGTTGGTGAGGTACGGCGAAAAGGTGCAACAATTGTTGACCCAAATTCCCTCTTATTCTTTGGAGAACATACCGCGCGCAGAAAACAGCAAAGCAGACGCGCTGGCCAAACTTGCTAAAGAACTAGCTGATGAGAACCTCGATGACGTCAAAATCATGGTGCAAAGCCGTCGAGTGCTCGCCCCGGCAGAAATATCTCCGGAATCATGCGAAGAAAAGGTAGCGACTGAGCAGACAATGCTACGAATAAAAGACCGTAAGAAGGCTGAAGACTGGAGGGAAGTCTTCATAGACTACTTTAAGTCCCACCGAATGCCCGAAGGAGCGTCCTCAAGACATCAGCTCATGAAACGAGCTCTATCTTTCGCTTTCGTCAATGATACTCTGTATAAGAGGTCGTTTGATTCTCTGTGGCTGAGATGCTTAGGACCTGACGAAGCAGAAAGAGTCGTTCAGGAAGTTCACGATGGACTCTGCGGTTCTTACCAAGCGGGCCCAAAGATGAAGTTGAAGATCAAACGGATGGGCTACTATTGGCCCACAATGATCCAGGACTGCCTCGAATATGCGAAGCAATGCCATTCATGCCAAATTCATGGGGATTTCATCCACCAACATCCGAATCCACTACACCCAACGGTGGCTAGCTGGCCATTCGAAATGTGGGGGACTGACATAGTCGGCCCCATCGAGCCAGCATCGTCCTGGGGACATCGTTTCATCCTGGCGACAACTGACTACTTCTCCAAATGGGCAGAAGCAGTACCGCTGAAGAAAGTGAAGACGGAGAATATCCTCCACTTCTTCAAGACGCATGTCATCTATCGGGTTGGGACCCCACGGCGGATTATCTCCGATAATGGGCCAGCCTACAGAAACCATAAGATTAGCCGCTTCGCGCAGCAGCACAATATAGACTGGAGATATTCTTCAGTTTACAATCCGCGAGCTAACGGTCTGGCCGGGGCCTTCAATAAGATCTTGACAAAGATCATAAAAAAGACGGTGTTCCGAAATAAGAAGGACTGGCATGAGAGACTGCAAGAGGCTCTTTGGGCATATCGAACTACGTGCAAGACGGCCACGAACACGATGCCATACGCACTGGTATTCGGTACGGAAGTGGTACTCCCCCTCGAGATAGAGCTGCCTTCTCTACGAGTGGTAGTCCACCACGGATTGACAAACGAAGAAAATGCTCACCTTCGGCTTGAGGAGCTTGATGCCCTCGATGAAACCCGGCTCATAGCGCAACAAAATCTGGAGGCCTATAAAGCAAAGATGACGCGCTCGTATGAAAGATTGACCAGGCCGAGAACATTCCGCCAAGGCGAACTCGTGCTAGTGGTGAAAAGACCGATGATCCCCAATCGCGCCAAGCGAGGAAAATTCGAGCCAAACTATGAAGGCCCGTACATCATAGATAAGGTCTACCAGGGTGGGGCCTAACTACTCATGGACATGTATGGTGAAAGGCCTTTCAGGCCAATAAACGGCCGCTTCCTAAAGAAATACTACGCTTAAGGAGCCACAGCCTAGGTCAATGATAGATGACGACGACTATGTCCGCTCGCTATCTTCCTAAAGCTCAAAGCTCTATAAGTAGTAGCCGGCTCTCTCCACGACGGACCGAAATGTCCTTAAACTAACGACGGACCGAAATGTCCTTAAACTAATAGCGGACCGAAACGTCCTTAAACTAATACCGCAGCATCCTTAGGCTGAAGAAATAATAAATAAAAAAATATAATAAATAAAAACGGTATGTCCATAAGCAAAAAGGGCACGGATGAAAACCCGAAAGGGCTCCGTGAGTAAAAACAGCAGGGCTACCGGCGAGTGTTCGTGAAAACCCGAAAGGGCGCGACCTTGTAAAAAAAAAGAGAGAAGAATAAAAAAAAAACGGTATGTCCACAAGCAAAAAGGGCACGGATGAAAACCCGAAAGGGCTCCGTGAGTAAAAACAGCAGGGCTGCCGGCGAGTGTTTGTGAAAACCCGAAAGGGCGCAACCTCGTTAAAGGACACTTGCGGGATCCCCACGACCTTGCAAGGAGAAACCACCCGTGTGAGATCCTTACGACTCATAAAGGAGCAACACACTTAGGGATCCCCACGATTCCTAAGGAGAAAATACACTTGCGAGATCCTCACGACTCGTAAGGAGAATTCTCTTATGGGACCCTCACGGCTCATAAGATTTGAAAGTCTTAAGTCACATAGACCTAAACCTGTGCTTAAGCAAAATCCCCCATACCCTTCGACATTGCCCTACAAGTGGCTCAATACTGACCCTTGTATACAATCCACGGGCGCGAATAAACATTTCCCCAGCAAAGTCACACCCGTGACTAGAGATATGTTCATATAATGAGCAACCCTTGTAGGTCCTCTCGACCCATAAGGAGAAAACCCTCTTGTAGGATCCTTACGACTTACAGAGGAACATACACTTAGGGATCCTCATGATTCCTAGGGAGAAAATACACCTACGAGATTCTCATGACTTGTAGGAAGAAATATCTTGGTGAGACCCTTACGGCTCATGAAGTCAAAAGCCTTGGTCGACAGGACCCTTAACCCTGTTTGCTAAGCCATCTTTGTTCAACATCGACAGAGGCAAATGATGATTCGCTCCTGGCAACATCCCAGTTGTAGCGGTGCTGATGCTGAAATCGGTGTCTAAAATCCAAGCTTGCGGCGAAAAAGCTAGCAAGCCACGCATGCATACGAAATAGCCGAAATGATGGGGCAACTTGCAATAAAAAGCAGCAAGTAAAAATGTATGCATAAAAAATAGCCGAAATGATGGGGCAACTCGCAATAAAAAGCAGCGAGTAGAAAATAAATAAATAGCCGAAATGATTGGGCACCGCGAAAAATAGCCGAAATGATGGGGCAATCGCGACCTTCGCGATATAAAAGCTGAAACGATAGAGTATCGCGGAAAAAGAAATAAAATAAAAATAAAATTTATGCCTTACGGGTGATGTTACATCGCACCCTGTACACAATCCAAGGGCGTAAACAAAAGGGAACATACCTCCCCCCCAGGTTTCACCAAAGAAAGAAGCTAAATCTCGACGGGTCACAAGCGACCTAGAGATCATCCCAACACTCGTCTCGTAACGACGGACACAACTTCAAGCTAAGTGGAACAGCGGCAACTCCCAGTTCCATGGCTCGGTGGTATACATATCGCCAACAGTCAGACCTCCATCCCGTGAAATGCGGATACAGTCAGCAAAATTCCTGGTTACGTGGAACGCGGATAACGTCACTCTTTGACCCCGTGGAAAACGTCCAGAGCGGAGCCTAGTCCTCGCCGAGCACGGCAGTGAACCCGTGTGAAGCATCTAGTGCAAAATTCCTGGTTACGTGGAACGTGGATAACGTCACTCTTTGACCCCGTGGAAAACGTCCAGAGCGGATCCTAGTCCTCGCAAAGCACGGCAATGAACCCGTGTGAAGCATCCAGAGCGGAGCCTAGTCCTCGCCGAGCACGGCAGTGAACCCGTGTGAAGCGTCTAGTGTAAAATTCCTGGTTACGTGGAATGTGGATAACGTCACCCTTTGACCCCATGGAAAACGTCCAGAGCGGATCCTGGTCCTCGCAAAGCACGGCAGTGAACCCGTGTGAAGCATCCAGAGCGGAGCCTAGTCCTCGCCGAGCACGGCAGTGAACCCGTGTGAAGCATCTAGTGCAAAATTCCTGGTTACGTGGAACGCGGATAACGTCACTCTTTGACCCCGTGGAAAACGTCCAGAGCGGATCCTGGTCCTCGCAGAGCACGGCAGTGAACCCGTGTGAAGCATCCAGAGCGGAGCCTAGTCCTCGCCGAGCACGGCAGTGAACCCGTGTGAAGTATCTAGTGCAAAATTCCTGGTTACGTGGAATGCGGATAACGTCACTCTTTGACCCCACGGAAAATGCCCAGAGCGGAGCCTGGTCCTCGCCAAGCACGGCAGTGAACCCGTGTGAAGCATCCAGAGCAAATACCGGACTGTGGAGTCCTTAAAATCCACGGACTATGATGTCCTTAACCTCGACCGTAATGTCTTAAAACTAACGATCAACCACCCCGATTCCCTACGGATTTTGCCTTGGTTTAAGGGTACATCTCTTCACTCCTTTGATACCTGGCGTTGTAATTCCTCAACGTCTTGACAGAGGTGACGGGTCCCTGCAACCAAACATCGGACTGTGGAGTCCCTAAATCCATGGACTATGAGGTCCTTAACCTTGACCGTGATGTCTTAAAACTAACATCGGACTGTGGAGTCCTAAAATCCACGGACTATGAGGTCCTTAACCTTGACCGCGACGTCTTTAAACTACGATGCCTGGAGCAGCCCCCTGGCCCCGTGAAACACGGACAAGGGCGACCACATCCAGCACTTGCAGGCCCTCGCGGCCTGTAAGGAAGAAAACTCTCTTGTGAGATCCCTACGACTCTCAAGGGAAAACCCGCTTAAGAATCTTCACGATTCTTAAGAAGGACTTACACCTATGGGATCCTCTCGACCTGTAGGGAGAAAAACTCTTTATGAGACCCTCATGGCTCATAAAATGCAAAAGTCTTAGGAAGCAGATCTTAACCCTGAATCCTAAGCCATCACTGTCCTGCAAGGAGATCAAGATAGAATATCCGCAGAATACATTCAATAAAAAGGGGACACACCATTGAAAAGAAAAATGTATCTTTTATTCATAAACCAAAATGGATATAAAGTACAATTCATGAAAGAAACAAAAAAAGAAAGATACTCTCATCCATGAGTACGTACAAAAGGGGGGAAAAGATACAAGTCCTCAAGCCGGCGGACGGTGCAGTAATTTTACCAGCTCATCGTTCTGTTGCTGAGCCACGGCTTCAAGACGCAAGATCTCCAAAAGACGAGCCTCCGCCTGAGCTTGCTGAGCCTGATACGAAGCAAGGCGAGCCTCAAGCTCTTTCTCGGTGGCTTTATGAGCCTCGACCCTCTCACGAGTGAACGCGGCAGCTTTATCGAGAGCCACCACCTCTTTTAGGGACTCCTGAAGCACCCGCTAGAGTTCGTATGCTTTGTTGGCTTTGGCTGTGAGGCTGGCCTGAAGCTCGCTCAGCGCCTTAGAAGCCAACTCCCTCTCCGAGAACTTGCGGCCAAGCCTCTTCTCGCATGATGTCATGTTGGCCGCACATCGTGCTATCAGACCCCGCAACTCCGCTTTTGCAGCCACGGCTTCCGAAGAAAGGCGAGAACATTCAAGAGTGTGCAAACAAGCCTCCACCTTCCTACAGAACTCCACCCAGACCCGCACCACCTCCTCACTATGATAGGTGGCAAGAAAAGGAAGAGAGCCGTTAGCTTCAGCGGCAAACGCTTCGGCTGTGGTCGCGCTACCAGCACGGAGCTCCTCGACGAAAGATGATAGGGAGACAAGGCTCAATTGGGCCAAGCGTTCTGAAGCCCGCAAAGCGTAAGGGCCGGGCGGCATCACGATGCGCGATTCCAACGCCATGGAGACTGGCAGGGCTGTTCAAATTTGACAAATGTTAGTAAAATTCTTAAGCACAGAACGAACGGGATTATAATAAAATGTCACTCACCGACAGTCATGCAAGTAGGAGCCGAAGGTTTCCCTGGCCCTTCAACGACCTCGACCTCATCGTCAGCTTCCAAAACTATAAGAGACATCAACGTCATTTCGCAAGATAGTAACAATGCTATGGTAAAAGAAAAAATGGCGAATGACACTAACCTTGCCCGGAGGAAAGGACAATACGCTGAGGGGAGATCGCCTGCGGAGCTGCCATCTCCAATAAACGCTGAAATGACTGTCGAGGCGACAGATCAGCGATAGTGGCCGCCAAACTGCGCAATTCTGGAAAAGATAAAAGAGTTTAGACTATGAAAGGGTTGCTAAATTAAAACCCAGAGGGTTACCTTCAACGCTCCTCCCATTCTGAGCCAGGGGTATAGCAGCTTCAACGGTCTCCGCCGTAACGTCAGGATTCAACAAAGGAAGAGTAGTCCCGACTACCTCTCTTCCAGCCTCTGAGCCGCCCTCAGTAAGGGTCATTGGGGCGGCGGCCTCCAAAGGAGCTTCCCCCAAAGGGGCAAGCGCTCCCTGATCAAGAACCGCCGCTGGAGGCTCTACCATGAGAGGAGCAGACTCATCAGCCCCTTCCACATCAAGCAAGGCCTCATTGAGAATTCCGGCGGGCTTTAGCTTTAATGGGCCCGTAGAGAGCTCCCCCAGTGTCGAAGATTCTGCACGATTCGTATAAGAATAATGATACATATGCACGGGCATAAATAATCGGAAAGACTACAAAAGAAGCACAACGTACCTATACGCAAAGAAGCCCTCAATATGGCTTCTTCAAGCCGCTGCTCCTTCTCAAGGAGGTGGGCTCGCCGGGGTTCAAGGGTAGACTCATGACCACCGGTCCATAAAGAAAGTGCGTCAGTTGCGTCTTCTGAAGCGGCCTGCTTCAAAGCCCTTTCCCCCCATTCCTCCAAAGGACCGATAAATCGCCGCCGAATCCACGAAGGGTCTTCGTAAAAAATTACAGCGGGATAAGACTTCTTCGGAACCTTGGCGTTATGAGACGCATCTTTTGAACGCCGTATGGCCTCAGCCAACTGTGTGGCCTCCTCATCAGCCGAACTCGGGAAGAGAAGTCCAGCGTTTGACTCTTGCAGGGCCAATGGTTCATCTTCAAGAATAGGCTCAGACTCCGCCAAAGAATCGAGCAGGTTGGTGGCCGCTTTCCTCCGCCGTTTAGACCCAGAGCCGATCGCCGAGGATGACCGTTTCCTCCCCCGTGAAGCCTTAGGGCGGCGCTGACCCACATCGCCTACGACGCCCTCATCTCTATTACCCTCGCCTGGTGCCACGACCGAGGATGACACTGTCTTTGTCAATGCCACGGGGGGCGGTGCTGCCACAGGCAGCGGTGCTACTACTGGGGCCCTTCCACCTCGCGAGCGGGAACCCAGGGGCATACCAGCCATTGGAGTAAGGTTTACCTCCGATTCTCCTGAGATGAGCGCAGTGCCGGTATCCCTTAGAGGGAAGCGGACCGGAGCCCTCGGTCGCAGCTTAGCTCCTGGAACCAGAGGAGGGGCATCGTGGCCAAGAAGCACCCTCCTTTCCTCAAGAATGATTGGGCTGACCCGATGAAGATACTAACCCGTAAACGCGCCCACGCACCGGGGTAGGTATTCTGCTTCAGGGACCATGAAGTGGGAGCCGGTGTTTAGCCTCATGAAATGATGAGCGGCATCGCGAATGGCATCGACCGAAGGGATCGGGGCGACTATGAAAGCCTCGAAAGGAACACCCTGGTCGTATCCAAGTTGTCGGGCGAATCGATGCGGATTGTACCGCATGAAAAGAGCGGCACTGTCCTGGCGAAACACCAAGTAGCCCGGTCTAATTGTATACAAGTGTGCGGCCTCCCGAGGCTTCAAAGAAGGTGCGTTGTCTTTCGACTGGTCCCAGAGTTGTTGAACTGGACCTGAGGGAGTAGACAAGACCCGATCATTAAAGACCATCCCGCCAGCGGCAGCTTAAGGAGAAATCAGCACCCGAATAGCCCCGAACTGAGTCGGGTCGGCGGCAGAAGCATCCACTAATCGCATAAGTCGTGGGAAGGGGTAAGCATCGTAAAATGAGGGCCTCTGATGCATGGCAAAAGCCCCCAGCACATGCATTTCGACCCAGGACGTGAAATAATGAAGCGAAAAGTTTACTACATCCACGCCGGGAGTAGAGGTATTAGCTGCGGTGCCCAACCCGTGATAAAGATGCGCCAACGCCGGGATACCGACGGCCAACTGCGTCCCCTCAGCTATACAATGAGCCGGGTAGATAACCGAAGCCCTCATAAAACGACGATGCATGGGGATGACAAACCAACTAAGCCAGACACTGACAAACCCCACGAAGAACGTCTCCTCGTCAATACCGGGTGCTGCAATGGACTCAAAAGACATCGGCGACATGATGGGGATATAGTATTGAGGTAGATCCGATTCGGTGGTCGGCAGCTTCTTCGGACCAAACCCAAAGGGGTCTATAATGTTGGCGAACTTCGGAGCTGTCTTCGACACGACCTCCTCACGAAGGAAACAAGCAATGAAGCTCTTGAAAGTGTCACGCCCCACCTCCAATACAGAGTGTATTGTCCGCTTTAGCCTAAGCCGCACGGTTTTTCCCTTAGAGCGAACCGGACCCGACCAGGGGCCACTTCCCAGGAGGTCACCCATCCCAAGACTTCCCTGGCCCAAGCACGCTTAACTACAGAATTCCCAAGCTCCTGTAGTTCCGGTTCACTTAAAAGACGCCTCTGTATTGAAGAGTGGTATCATTCCATTTATAGTGCAGATCTGCCCTCTTTCGGAATGTATTCCGAAGATTCCCCATTGTTCTACAGTGGGTCCCACGGACTTAAGAGGTGGCCCCCACGGATTCAAGAGGTGGCCCCCGCCCACTTAAACATGACATTTGGCGTGGCACTTTGTTCCGTGTGGCACTTTGCTCCGTGAGCAAGAACCGGGTCCCGACATTCTCCCCACCTTTGAACAATGGTTCGTCCTCGAACCACAGACCTACTATTGAGGAACCGGTTCTGATACCATTCTGTCACGCTCCACCCCCAATACAGAGAGTATTGTCCGCTTTGGCCGAAACCGCACGGTTTTTCCCTTTAGAGCGAACCGGACCCGACCAGGGGCCACTTCCCAGGAGGTCACCCATCCCAAGACTTCCCTGGCCCGAGCACGCTTATCTACGGAGTTCTCAAGCTCCTGTAGTTCTGGTTCACTTAAAAGGCGCCTCTTTATTGAAGAGTGGTATCATTCCATTTATAGTACAGATCTGCCCCCTTTCGGAATGTATTCCGAAGAGTCCCCATTGTTCTACAGTGGGTCCCACGGACTCAAGAGGTGGCCCTCACGGATTCAAGAGGTGGCCCCCGCCCACTTAACACGACACTTGGCGTGGCACTTTGTTCCGTGTGGCACTTTGCTCCGTGAGCAAGAACCGGGTCCCGACATTCTCCCCACCTTTGAACAATGGTTCGTCCTTGAACCACAAACCTACTATCGAGGGACCAGCTCTGATACCATTCTGTCACGCCCCACCCCCAATACAGAGAGTATTGTCCGCTTTGGCCGAAACCGCACGGTTTTTCCCTTTAGAGCGAACCGGACCCGACCAGGGGCCACTTCCCAGGAGGTCACCCATCCCAAGACTTCCCTGGTCCGAGCACGCTTAACTACGGAGTTCTCAAGCTCCTGTAGTTCCGGTCCACTGTAGAATTTCTGTCACGCCCCACCTCCAATACAGAGTGTATTGTCCGCTTTGGCCTAAGCCGCACGGTTTTTCCTAGCGCCTTGATCAAACTGGGACGCTTGTGGCGAATGGCGTTCTCAACAGACAAGCCGTCAGCCGGTGCAGACTCGGGCTCAAAGACATACTCGTCAGGAGGCAACAACTCCTCATACAGTGCACCCCTGATTGGCAATCCCGAGATTTCATAAAATTCTGCAAGAGAGATCGAGACCTCGCGATCTCCTAGAATGAAAGTGTTGGTGGGAAGATTCCATTGGTTCAAAAATGCCTTAACCCACCAGACATGCGGGGACTTATAATGGAAGAGTGACGCGTATATTGCTTGATAAAGCCCGACCTTCTGCAGCCGCGCACGATGGGTGGCAAGGATGTAGCGAGCCCAGAGAAGATAGCCCGTAGGGTGTCGGGGAGTGAGCCCTATCTTATAAATCTGCCCCCACGGGTGGGCCTCACCCTGGCAAATACGCCGCCCCAAAATATCTATGGCCGGGATCGGATGGTTCGGAATGCCGGTCGTTGAAGGCTCGAGCCTCCCCGTTGGAGTCCAGTTGGGCATTTCCACAGCAAAAACCGTTCTCGGAGGGTCTATCGGCAAGAATGGGAAAGTAGGCTCTATCGGTACTGCACAGAGGAAACTTCGGCGACCCCGGATAATATGGCTATACCAAGTTCCCCATAGAAGCAAGTTGGAGCAGTTCGGGTCATGGGCCCGGATCATCGCCATCGCTTCCTCATCAGATGGTGACTGAGGAAAAGCAGCCTCCGAGCGAGAAAAGGGAAAGCACGGAACAGAAGCCATCGCACCTGGAATCCAATAAAAGAAGACCGTTAAAAGCAAAGTCAGCGATATATATCCATGCATGAACATGAAGACTAGTTAAAGAAAGCAACAGCAGATTTTTCTGGGACCATTGGCTATGTTTACTCCAATCAGAGCAAAACTCTGTTCAAATTCCAAGGTGGGAAAAGAAGCAATACTTCTGTTTTTCTCCAATCAGAGTAAAGCTCTATCTTGAAAATTAAAGTGAAAATTAAACTTAAAATAAATGAAGTAACGCTTCAGATCACCTGCGCTGCACGCAGAGCGCCACGTGTCAAAATCAGACACGTTAGCGTAAGGAGCGCAGCGCCCAAGGTAGTGTACTCCATCAGAGCAAAGCTCTAAAAAAAAATTGCGTAAGCGCAACTGCGCTGCGCGACACGTGTCAGCGCAGCAGCGCACAAAAAAAAAATTCAGTTGCGTTGCGCTGCGCTGTGCGCTGCGCGACACGTGTCAGCGCAGCAGCGCACAAAAAAAAAAATTCAGTTGCGTTGCGCTGCGCTGTGCGACAGCGCAGAAGCGCACAAAAAAAAAATTTCAGCTGCGCGACACGTGTCACGCTCTGGAGCATTTGCGCCAAGCAGAATTAAAATTCTGAGAAATCTTTTCTGTTCTTGTTAAAACAAGAAAATTTTCTTCTGTAAAACAGAGGCTTTCGGATCAAAGATCCAACGGTGGGGAAAATTCCCCAAATCATTCAGAGAATGATTTCTTTAACAAACTTTAACTAATTTATGGGCACTATAAAAAGGACCCTAGACCTCAATTCAAAGGCAATAACATTTTCTTGGAAAAAAAAATCAAGAGCTTCAAACAGAGAGAACTCTGAGAAAAATTTCAAGAAAAAGGTAAAAACCTTTATAAGAGAGAAGAAATTTCCTCCAATAGATCATTGATCTAAAAACAAGATCAATGATCTTCACATAATAAATAGTGCTTTGCACTTCTTATGAACCACTGGTTCTTTAAAACAGGAAAAAATAAAAATAAATAAAAAATAGTGCTTTGCACTTTTATGAACCTTTGGTTCTCTGAGATAAGAAAAACAAGAAAAAACTTCTTTTTTTTTTCTCAGATCTAAATCAAATAGTGCTTTGCACTTCTTTTATGAACCATCGGTTCTTGAATCTAAAAAGTTCTTAACTTAACCTTTGGTTCTCTGAGATAAGAAAAACAAGAAAAAACTTGTTTTTTCTTAGATCTAAATCAAATAGTGCTTTGCACTTCTTTCATGAACCATCGGTTCTTGAATCTAAAAGATTCTCAAATTAATAGTGCTTTGCACTTGCAATACTGCACTGTTGCGCTCTTGGATTGGCGCAAGCCACCAGAGAGCGCCACGTGTCAGCATCTGAACCAATTGCGCTATGCGCTCTCTGATTGGCGCAAAGCGCCTGATAAATGCAATGCATTTCCTAAAAGGGCCAAGCCCAACTAAAAAGGGCCTAACAGGCCAAATTAAATGCAATGCATTACTTTAGAAAGGGCAGAGCCCAAATAAAAAACAGATGCTGCGCATCATTTATAAAAGGGCAGAGCCCAAATAAAGGTCTAATAGACCAAACAAAAATGCCATGCATTATTAAACAGGAGCAGAGCCCCAGTAAAGGCTTAACAGGCCAAATGCAAATAAAATGTTGAACATTTTCAACTGGACTTAGCCCAATTCTGGCCGTAAGTCCTTAAATTAAATTGAACTGAGCACAAATGCTCTCTCTCTCTCAGATCAATTTACCTCCGGTCCAAGGGTACATCTCTGAACTCCTCTGACACCCATCGTTGTAATCCTTCAACGACGTCAGAGAGGTGACGGGTCCCAACGACCACACATGGATACGGACTGCGGGGTCCTTAAACTCGTGGACCGAAACATCCTTAAACTAATGTTGGACCGAAACGTCCTTAACCTAATGTCGGACCACCACGTCCCTAAACTGGAATATGGACCGAAACGTCCTTAAACTAATATTGGACCGAAACGTCCTTAAACTAATATTCGTCCCTAAATGGGAATGTCGGACCGAAACGTCCCTAAACTAATATCGGACCGAAAAGTCCTTAAACTGGAATATGGACCACCACGTCCCTAAACTGGAGCATGGACCACTACGTCCCTAAACTGGAACAATAGAGCCTCCAAATACTCTTTTGCCGGATTTAAACGATCCCGTTTAAGTTGATCTTAGCCCCCAAACACGGCTAACGTATCCTTAAACATTCAAACGAACTATAAAACTCCAAATCAACCTTGGTTCAAGGGTACATCTCTGAACTCCTCTGACATCTGCCGTTGTAATCCTTCAACGACGTCAGAGAGGCGACGTGTCCCGACGGCCATATATTAAATTGATCACCCCGTTAAGTTGATCTTAGTCTCAAACAGGACTAACGTATCCTTAACGAACGTTTAAGTTGATCTTAGCCGCAACGCGACTAATGCATCCTTAAACTAAAAACACCAAATCCAAATCTAATTAAATACGGATTTGGACTAATCCACGTCCTACGGGCGACGGCATTACTCAGTCTCCGTATACAATCCACGGGCAACCACAAACAAAACAAACACACATGACACGAAGTGAAATTCTGGAGAAGGAGAAAGTTGTTACCGCGATGCGGTAGCGTAATTAACTGCAGGGGCTTGCGCCTGCAGGGAAGAGCGTCCCCACAATCAAAAACCCCTCTAGCGAGGGGGAATCTGACGAAGTCTGCTACATCGGCCGCATCCGTCTAAACCTCCGTTACACGGTGCCATAAATCAACTTGGTATCTTCGGAGAGGTAGACGGATAAAACAATATAGCATCTGCTCCGAATCTCAGGCCAGACGCAAAGTCCAGGCCGTCTTTCGGAGGGGAACAGATTCTGGCACGCCCGGTGGGACCTCTTCCTCTTTCCACTCCACACTTCGTGTGTCGTGTTCGCGAACGAATCGCGGTTTACTGTGGTTGCCTGTGGATTCGAGGTACTAAGATTTGGTGTCTTGCTCCGTGCAGAAAACAGAAGATCAATGGCTTCAAACTGCACTGCCTACAACTGCAATTCTCGCTCGGTCCTTGCTGGAGGAGTGACTTATGGGCCCCAAGCGGCCTCCCTTTTCAAAATGCCGGTGGAGCAGGTGGCTCAAACCACCACTGGACTATTTTTTTGGGACCATACTCCCACTAATGTGCTTCAACGCCCCAATGACATTGCAAGAAGCTCCAAAGAAGTCGGTCTTCGATCGACTTACCACTGCCGCGACCCCTCTCAACAGGTCGCCCAACTCCACTGCTTCAGATTTTAATGGATTAGGCCAGAACTCCATCGGGCCCATGAAGAAGCCTGCCATACCAGAAGACATTATCCCGAAGCGGATAGCCATCCCAGCTCCCGTTCTTGGCGAAGTCACCAAGGTTGCTTCCCATGCTCGGAAGTCCGCTTCTGACAGGTTGGCCGTCCCCGTTTAACGGACGTCGGTCTTTAAAAGGCCGGTACCAGCATATTCTGACCAACACGGGGGGCATGAGGAGGTCACCCCTATAGCTGAAACAACTCCATTAGCACGACATGCTCGACGTCGCCACTGGCGCCGAGTAAAGAAGGCTGGGGGCAACTCCCCCTCTGGGATAACTCCGCCAGCTCCAACGGTGGGGACCGATGCTGCTGTTCCAACCGGGAACAGCTTTGAATTGCTAAACACGGTGCACAGAAACTCTCCTACTGCGGTGCTGAAGCGAACTCCTTCACCTATGGAGAATACTCCAGAGAAGAAGCTAGAACAGCCCCCTCAACGGCTGTCCTCTAAAATTTACAGAGTCTGGCGACAGGTCCAGGAGTCAGTGATTGATGAAAACTATCTCCGCCAACGAAAAAAATGAAGGTTCGGCAAGAGAAGGATTACTCCGTCAAGCCCCAAAAACCAATAGTTACCCGGGTGCCCATGACAACGACCCCCTTAACTCCAATCACTCAGAAGAAAAGGAGGCCGCAAAAAGCCCCTGTGAACATGGCGAAGCATAAAAGCGCTGAACACAAACGCCCTAAATCTGGGGGCATGGTGGTGCACACTGTTTATATGGCTTCTGGAAAGGAGGAAAGCCGCACTTCTATGGGCCACCGACCGCTCACCCGATCCGTGACGAAAGCCCAGGAGCAACAACAAAAGCTTCAGGAAATGATGACTACAATGGCTGCACTCACTGAGCCAAAAGAAAGCTCTAAAACGTCTTCGGATGAGCGTCAAGAACAAGAAACCGACGCTGACTTTTTACGCAGAGTCCTCGAAAAGAGGGACAAAGAAGCTGCAGAGCAAGCGGCTAACATAAAACAGATGGCGCTCCTCTTCCAAGATATGGTAGGGATGATGTTACAGCCGGACCCTCCTGCTGAAGATCCTCCGATCGTCCTTGAAGACGACAGGGGAGAAACGTCAAATCCTCCACCGGCTCTGTCAACAGCCAAGGAGGAGACAATATCCAAAGCTGACTTGGACGAATATATAGCTCAGCAGATCCGGGTTCATCAGGTGAATGAAGCGGCTGGGCAAATTGCTAGAACCGGACGATCGTATCCGAACTGGTACGACCAAATCAGTTACCCGCCGGGATATACGATCCCTAAATTCCATGTATATAAAGGGACAGGGAATCCGCATCAGCATGTCGCTCAATTTAGGGCCTTATGCGGCAATACTGGAGGCGATGACAAATTGTTGCTACGTCAATTCGTCGGTAGCTTAGCAGAAAGAGCTTTTGAATGGTATTCGGAGCTACCTAACGACTCTGTCAAAATATTTGCAGAGATGGAGCTGCTGTTTACACAAAGATTCGCGAGTGCTAGTGAACGCACCCCGATAACAGCACTAATAAATGCCAGAATAAGGCCAAGCGAAACGTGGGTCCAATACGCAACACGATGGCGAAACCTATGGTCGAAATGCGAACAACGCATAGAAGAGGCATCTGCGGTAGGCATGTTTGTGGGCACTCTCGATCCGCAGGCGACCATCTCGCAATTCATGATGTTCTTCAGGCCGACCACCTTCCAGGCCTTGATTGACAAATTAGCCCAAATGGACCAGATGGGCCATAGACCGTCTCCTCCAAAATCAGATTCCCGAGATGAGAAAGGAAGAGGGAAAGCGATCGTCGTCGCCAATGCTCAACAACAGTCGAGCAACTCAAAGCCGGTCGTTCGCCAAAACAACGTGCGTCTACGCCCATCTCTCGAAGAGAGGCTAGGACGTCCTTACTCGTTTCCTCAGAATAAAACGAGAAGACTGTTTGAGCTGGCAGTGCGTAACAGACTCATCAATCTGCCGAGTCCAAAGCGTCTGTCGCAGCCAGGCGATCTTAATAATCCCAATTATTGCCCTTACCACCAAACGGTAAGTCACCCGATTGAGGATTGTTTCGTCTTTAAGGGATGGATCGAGGATCAATACCTGCAAGGCAAGTTCGCGCTGTCTAAAAGCTGGAAGGTAAACCCACCACAGCCGCACTCTCCAAAGAAGACGGACACGCCGGGGGCAGCTTGTTCTTTAGTCAAGGATGAAAACAATGGAGAAAACTCATCGGATGAATCCGAAGACTACGTAGCGACTTGTCATATGATTTCTCATTCACTGACGGATGATAAAGATGCTCCTTGCGCTGAGAAACCAATGGCGAATCCTGAGCCGGAGATTCTACAGCCATCAGACGAGTTGATCGATGTCTTCCTAAGTGAAATTCGTCTGAAAGCAAAAGCCAATCAAGAGCGTGAAATGGCCATACTAGAAAGAACCAAGGTATTCCCGTCAAATCAAAAGCCATACACTGCGGGTAAAAACAAATTCAAGACGAGGAAACGGTTCGCCAAAGCTCTATCAGTAGGAATGAAGCTACAGCCCTCTGAAGAAAATTCTTTCTCTGAGGTAGAGATGCACCCTAACTTCTGTTTATATCATCAGAAGATCATACATTCTACCGAAGACTGCGAGTCCTTTAACTGTTGGTGGCAAGGGTATGTCGCTCAAAAGCAACACTTCGACAGGACAAAGTGTGAAGCTTGTGGACATCGGAAAAATGCGATATATGAGCGCAAAGGAGCCGCCGCAAACTGTCATATAGCCGACTTCAAGGGATCACAAATTATCACCTTTGGAAGCGACTCTGACGAAGAAGCTATCCCCAACTTTTCCCTCGGGGAATCTATTTCGAAATTAAAGGAATTGAGAAGCTGCGAGAACGTTCAGCCATGTAATCGCACGCTATTCGAAAAAAATCTCGGCCCCGTAAACAAGGGACCGAACAAAAAGAATAAAGGAAAAGGAAAAACAGCCTTCGTCGCCAGCGCTCAACAACAATTAAGTGACCCTAGACCGGTTGCTCGCCAAAGCAACAAGCGGCAACCCCTCCAGGAAAAGTTGAAACGTCCTTACTCGTTTCCGCAAGATAAAACAAGGGGACTGTTCGAGCTGGCAGTGTGCGACAGACTCATCAATCTGCCGAGTCCAAAACGTCCGTTGCGGCTAGGCGATGTTGATAATCCTAATTATTGCCCTTACCATCAAACGGTAGGTCATCTGATCGAGGATTGCTACGTCTTCAAGAACTGGGTTGAAGACCAATACCAACAAGGCAAGTTCGCGCTGTCCGAAAATTGGAAGGTGAACCCGCCACAACCGCATGCTCCGAGAAAGATGGATACGCCCGGGGGCATCATGGTCAGTCATAGAGAAAGACCCATAGACCGAAAAGTCAATAAACTAGCTATTCGCCTCAAATACGGCGACGGCGGACCGAGATGTCCTTAAACTAATGATGGACCGCAATGTCCTAAAACTTGCAAATGACCGAAATGTCTTTAAACTACTACCGCAGCATCCTTAGGCTGACGAGATGAAAAAATATATATATAAAGAATAAAAAAATAATAAAAAAAAAGAGTAAAAAATGGTATGTCCATAAGCAAAACGGGCACGGATGAAAACCCGAAAGGACTCCGTGAGTAAAAACAGCAGGACTACCGGCGAGTGTTCGTGAAAACCCGAAAGGGCGCGACCTCGTAAATAAAAAAAAAAGAGACGGTATGTCCATAAGCAAAACGGGCACGGATGAAAACCCGAAAGGGCTCCGTGAGTAAAAACAGCAGGACTACCGGCGAGTGTTCGTGAAAAGCCGAAAGGGCGCGACCTCGTAAAAAAAAAAAGGGACGGTATGTCCATAAGCGAAACGGGCACGGATGAAAACCCGAAAGGGCTCCGTGAGTAAAAAATAGCAGGGCTACCGGCGAGTGTTCGTGAAAACCCGAAAGGGCACAACCTCGTTAAAAGACACTTATAAGGTCCCCTCGACCTTGTAAGGAGAAACCACCCGTGTGAGATCCTTACGACTCACAAAGGGAGCAGCACACTTAGGGATCCCCACGATATCTAAGGAGAAAATACACTTGCGAGATCCTCACGACTCGTAAGGAGAACTCTCTTATGGGACCCTCACGGCTCATAAGATTTGAAAGTCTTAAGTTACAGAGACCTAAACCTGTGCTTAAGCAACCCCCACAACTTTCGTTATGGCCTTACAAGCGGGTCGATACTGACCCTTGTATACAATCCACGGGCGCGAATAAACATTCCCTAACCAAGTCCCATCCGTGACTGGGGATATGTCCATACGGTGAACGACCCTTGCAAGTCCTCTCGACTTATGAGGAGAAAACCCTTTTGTAAGATCCTTACGACTTACATAGGAACATACACTTAGGAATCCTCATGATCCCTAAGGAGAAAACACACCTACGAGATCCTCACAACTTGTAGGGAGAAATACCTTTGTGAGACCCTTACGGCTCATGAAGTTAAAAGCCTTAGTCGACAGAATCCTAACCCTGTTTACTAAGCCACCCTTTGTTCGATATCGACAAAGGCAAATGATAATTCGCTCCTGGCAATATCCCAGTTGTAGCGATGCTGATGCCTAAAACGGTATCAAATTCCAAGTCCCTTCATGGAAAATGATGATTCGCTCCTGGCAATATTCCAGTTGTAGCGATGCTGATGCTGAGATTGGTGTCAGATTCCAAGTTCCACACTCGCGATAAAAAATCAGCGAGCCACACATGCATACGAAATAGCCGAAATGATGGGGCAACTTGCAATAAAAAGCAGCAAGTAAAAATGTATGCATGCAAAATAGCCGAAATGATTGGGCAACTCGCAATAAAAAGCAGCGAGTAAAAATAAAATAAATAGCCGAAATGATTGGGCACCGCGAAAAATAGCCGAAATGATTGGGCAATCGCGACCTTCGCGATATAAAAGCTGAAATGATAGAGCATCGCGGAAATAAAAAAAATGAATGAATGAAACTTTGGCCCTACAGGCGATAGTACAGCAATCCCTGTACACGATCCAGGGGCACAAACAAAGAAGGAGGCACCCTTTCCTTCCCAATGCTCCATTAGAAAACGGAGCCAAATCTTAACGGCAATATCTACGGCCTAACAATCAAACAAACGGAGCCACGACAAAATCCCAGCTCCACCCCGACCTTCGTTTCGATACAGCAGATGAATTGTCACCCAAGCGTTCTTCCTCTTACAGGATTCGGACGTGACAAAGCAAACGAAGCGAAGGCCAAATTCCTAGCTTCAAGGTCTTAACGGCGAGTCATATAAAGCCTGAAAGACAACTAGAGATCATCTCACACCAGTGCGGAATGGTCACCACTTCGACGTTCGTCTCGACACAGCAGACGCAACAATCATCAAACAAATGGAGCCACGGCAAAATCTCTAGTTCTAAAACTCGACGGTTCATCAGCAACCTAGAGACAACCTCGACGTCCATCTCGATACAGCAGACGAGATGTCACCCCAACGTTCGTCTCGATACAGTAGACGCAATGTCAACAACAGCGTTCCTCCGCAGTCCAGCTGGAGGCAGATGCAACGTCAACAAAAGACCTCACGGTCGAAACAAAGTGGAGTAACGGCAAAATTCCAACTCCACCTTAGCATTCGTCTCGTTACAGCAGACGCAATGTCAACAACGGCGTTCCTTCGCAGTCCAGCAGGGTGTACATGCAAAGTTAACAGAAGACCCCATGGTCGAAACCAAGCGGAGTGACGGCAAAATCCCAGCTCCACCTCAGCATTCGTTTCAATACACCAGACGCAGTGTGAGCAAATGAAGCGAAGGCCAAATTCCTAGCTTCAAGGTCTTAACGGCAAGTCATATAAAGCCTGAAAGACCACCGGAGATCATCTCACATGGAGTGGTCCCTCCTCGACGTTCGTTTCGATACAGCAGACGAGTTGTCACCCCAGCGTTCTTCCTCCAGCAGGGATTTGGATGTGACAAAGCAAATGAAGCGAAGGCCACATTCCTAACTTCAACGTATTTACGGTAACTCACATAAAACCGGAAAGACAATCGGAGGTCATCTCGCACCAGCACAGAGTGGTCACCACCTTGACGTTCGTCTCGATACAGCAGACGAAATTTCAACCCCAGCGTTCTTCCTCCAACAGGATTTGGACACACCAAAGCAAACGAAGCGAAGGCCACATTCCTAGCTTCGACGTCTTGACGGTAACTCATATAAAACCGGAAAGACAATCGGAGATCATCTCGCACCAGCACAGAATGGTCACCACCTCGACGTCCGTCTCAATACAGCAGACGAGATGTCAACCCAATGTTCGTCTCGACACAGCATACGCAACGTCATTAAACGAATGGAGCCACGGCAAAATCCCTAGTTCCAAACCTCGACGGTTCACCAGCAACCTAGAGACAACCTCGACGTCCGTCTCGATACAGCAGACGAGATGTCACCCCAATGTTCGTCTCGACACAGCAGACGCAACGTCATTAAACGAATGGAGCCACGGCAAAATCCCTAGTTCCAAACCTCGGCGGTTCACCAGCAACCTAGAGACAACCTCGACGTCCGTCTCGATACAGTAGATGAGATGTCACCCCAATGTTCGTCTCGACACAGCAGACGCAACGTCATTAAATGAATGGAGCCACGGCAAAATCCCTAGTTCCAAACCTCGGCGGTTCACCAGCAACCTAGAGACAATCTCGACGTCCGTCTCGATACAGCAGACGAGATGTCACCCCAACGTTCGTCTCGACACAGCAGACGCAACGTCATCAAACAAACGGAGCTACGGCAAAATCCCTAGTTCCCACTGCAACATTCGTCTCGATACAGCAGACGCAATGCCAGCAAACGAAGCAAAGGCCAAATTCCTAGCTTCAGGGTCTTGACGGCAACTCACATAAAGCCCGAAAGACTATCGGAGATCATCCCCACACCAGCGCGGAGTGGTTATGACTCATCGGGGCTCACCAAAATAAGCCTAACCTCAAGTAAAAAGCGACATGGCAAATTCCTAACGCCTGCTCTTCCGACGGTCAAACTGCCAAGGAGGATTGCTTGAAGACGTCTTGTCCAGCCCCCGAAGGGATCAGAGACACGGCAGTCGCAGGGTTACTCGAACAGCACGATTGCCTATCGAGGACTATACCAGCTTATGCGACGGTACGATGGACAAAACCCTAAGTACCACCAACCTTAACGGGCTTCTGTCGTAAAGAGCAGAGGTTAAATGCGACGTTAAGATGTTCTTGCGAGAAACGCTCGATTCGTCTTGACTTGCGAAAAAATTGTTGAGGCGGCTTGACTCGTGAGATAAAGTCTTAGGCAGTGGGCATAAAAGAAGCATGTTTCCTAAGCACTGGGACCCTGCAAGTTGGCCCAAAACGGTCTCTTGCATACCATCCACGGGTCTCACTCTCCAACATCGAACTTCGACAAGGAGGGAAACAACCGCTTACAAGTCCTCTCGACTCGTAAGAGGGAAAATTTCTCTTGTAGGATCCTTACGACTTACAAGAGAAAACCACACTTAGGAATCCTCACGATTCCTAAGGAGAAAAACCCACCTACGAGATCCTCTCGATCCGTAGGGAGAAAAGTCTCTATGAGACCCTCACGGCTCATAGAGTTGAAAAGTCTTAGGCAGCAGATCTGAACCTGCGGCCTAAGCCCTTGCCATCTCGTGAAGAAATCAAGAAGCTTACTCTATTACCTGCTAATTGTGACGACATGCTGAGAAAGAGGAAAAGCAACAGAAAGAGCATCCGATTTACATTTGATCAAGCGTTCAAGACACATTCATTCATGCATGGGCAAAAAGACTCAGGACAAAAGATATATAATAAAGACAAGCTGGGATAAAAAAAATTCCATTAATATTGCCCGAAGTTCTTACAGTCATAAAAACAATAAACGAAAGTTACAATGGAATAACCTCAGATCCAGGGCATGAATTGAGGAATTCAAAAGCGACTCTATCTATGACTTTCCAAGCCTCGCGGACCATCCTAGTGTGCTTCCTTTCGCGAGCACAAGCGTCAGGGTCCCTCCCGATGTCTTCCACCCTCCGATAAGCAGTGAGTATGGCAGACTGTTGAAAGATCTCGTGCAAGAGGTCAATAAGACTGTCTCGCCGTCTCTTCGAGATAAAGTTCAATAGGTACACAGAGTGCACCTTGTCCTCAGCGGCATCCAACGCCCTAAGCGGCACGCCGGAACAGAATAGGGGAAGCGCTTCCCAGATAGCTCCCACGATAAGTTTAAAAAGAGAGGAACGTCGGGGAAGCAGTGGACCATTGTATGCGTCGAAGCGACTCATTATTTCAGCACACTCCTCGTTTGTGAACTCCCGATTTTGAGAGCGGCCAAGTCGGTGGATGTCCTCATGAGAGATGATCTCGTTAAGAGCATACATGTGGGCGTTCATTGTTCCTGTGAAAGAGGATCAACAGAATTATCAGAAAGACTGATTAAGCAAAACGATATAATGCACTGAGGAATAAAATGCCATCTTTAAGTTCCAAGATCCATGAAGAATTCTTAAGAGTTCTTCTATATGATTTGGGAGGAGCAAAGCTCCATTAATGAATTAAGAAAATCCAAGGAAAATCTTTCAGAGAGCAGAGCTCTATGGAACCCTAGTAGGGTCCCCTTTAGTTCTCTTTAGATCCCTTTAAGACCTGTAGAGCAAAGCTCTGCTAAGTGAAACCCTAAATAGGTTTCCTTTAGATCAGGGATCTATTGAGAGCGAGGCTCTATCAATGAAAATTAATTTAATTTAATTTAATCCAAATTAAAATTTTCACCTAAAAGTTTTAAGAGTTTAACTCTTAAAGTTCTTGAAAACAAAGAGCAGGGCTCTGAGTTCTGAAAGTAAAATTTTAGAGATGAGAATCATTTAAGGGACCAAAGGTCCTATTTATAGGCATCAAGTGCCCTTTCAGCTTCCAAGGGATGGCGCGACGGTTCGGAGTCTGCCACCACTGCGCTCACGTTAGGAGGCCACGTAAGCGCAACGGTGGGGGGGTATTTATTTACTCCAATCAGAGCAAAGCTCTGTTCAAATTCCAAGGTGGGAAAAAAAGCAATACTTCTGTTTTCTCCAATCAGAGCAAAGCTCTATCTTGAAAATTAAAGTTAAAATAAATGAAGTAACGCTTTAGATCCCCTGCGCTGCACGCAGAGCGCCACGTGTCAAAATCAGACACGTTAGCGTAAGGAGCGCAGCGCCCAAGATAGCGTACTCCATCAGAGCAAAGCTCTAAAAAAAAAAATTGCGCAAGCGCAACTGCGCTGCGCTGTGCGCGACACGTGTCAGCGCAGCAGCGCACAAAAAAAAAATCAGTTGCGCAGCGCACCTGCGCTGCGCTGTGCGCTGCGCGACACGTGTCAGCGCAGCAGCGCACAAAAAAAAATTCAGTTGCGCAGCGCAACTGCGCTGCGCTGTGCACTGCGCGGCACGTGTCAGCGCAGAAGCGCACAAAAAAAAATTTCAGCTGCGCGATACGTGTCAGCGCAGATGCGCAAGCGCAGCGCGACACGTGTCACGCTCTGGAGCATTTGCGCCAAGCAGAATTAAAATTCTGAGAAATCTTTTCTGTTCTTGTTAAAACAAGAAAATTTTCTTCTGTAAAACAGAGGCCTTCGGATCAAACATCCAACGGTGGGGAAAATTCCCCAAATTATTCAGAGAATGATCTCTTTAACAAACTTTAACTAATTTATGGGCACTATAAAAAGGATCCTAGACCTCAATTCAAAGGCAATAACATTTTCTTGAAAAAAAAATCAAGAGCTTCAAACAGAGAGAACTCTGAGAAAAATTTCAAGAAAAAGGTAAAAACCTTTATAAGAGAGAAGAAATTTCCTCTAATAGATCATTGATCTAAAAACAATATCAATGATCTTCACATAATAAATAGTGCTTTGCACTTCTTATGAACCACTGGTTCTTTAAAACAGGAAAAAATAAAAATAAATAAAAAATATTGCTTTGCACTTTTATGAACCTTGGGTTCTCTGAGATAAGAAAAACAAGAAAAAACTTCTTTTTTTTTCTTAAATCTAAATCAAATAGTGCTTTGCACTTCTTTTATGAACCATCGGTTCTTGAATCTAAAAGGTTCTTAATTTAATAGTGCTTTGCACTTTTATGAACCTTTGGTTCTCTGAGATGAGAAAAACAAGAAAAAACTTGTTTTTTCTTAGATCTAAATCAAATAGTGCTTTGCACTTCTTTCATGAACCATCGGTTCTTGAACCTAAAAGATTCTCAAATTAATAGTGCTTTGCACTTGCTATGCTGCACTGTTGCGCTCTTGGATTGACGCAAGCCACCAGAGAGCGCCACGTGTCAGCATCTGAACCAATTGCGCTATGCGCTCTCTGATTGGCGCAAAGCGCCTGATAAATGCAATGCATTTCCTAAAAGGGCCAAGCCCAATTAAAAAGGGCCTAACAGGCCAAATTAAATGCAATGCATTACTTTAGAAAGGGCAGAGCCCAAATAAAAAACAGATGCTGCGCATCATTTATAAAAGGGCAGAGCCCAAATAAAGGTCTAATAGACCAAACAAAAATGCCATGCATTATTAAACAGGAGCAGAGCCCCAGTAAAGGCCTAACAGGCCAAATGCAAATAAAATGTTGAACATTTTCAACTGGACTTAGCCCAATTCTGGCCGTAAGTCCTTAAATTAAATTGAACTGAGCACAAATGCTCTCTCTCTCAGATCAATTTACTTCCGGTCCAAGGGTACATCTCTGAACTCCTCTGACACCCATCGTTGTAATCCTTCAACGACGTCAGAGAGGTGACGGGTCCCAACGACCACACATGGATACGGACTGCGGGGTCCTTAAACTCGTGGACCGAAACGTCCTTAAACTAATGTTGGACCGAAACGTCCTTAAACTAATGTCGGACCACCACGTCCCTAAACTGGAATATGGACCGAAACGTCCTTAAACTAATATTGGACCGAAACGTCCTTAAACTAATATTCGTCCCTAAATGGGAATGTCGGACCGAAACGTCCCTAAACTAATATCGGACCGAAACGTCCTTAAACTGGAATATGGACCACCACGTCCCTAAACTGGAGCATGGACCACTACGTCCCTAAACTGGAACAATAGAGCCTCCAAATACTCTTTTGCTGGATTTAAACGATCCCGTTTAAGTTGATCTTAGCCCCCAAACATGGCTAACGTATCCTTAAACATTCAAACGAACTATAAAACTCCAAATCAACCTTGGTTCAAGGGTACATCTCTGAACTCCTCTGACATCTGCAGTTGTAATCCTTCAACGACGTCAGAGAGGCGACGAGTCCCGACGGCCATATATTAAATGGATCACCCCGTTAAGTTGATCTTAGTCTCAAACATGACTAACGTATCCTTAACGAACGTTTAAGTTGATCTTAGCCGCAACGCGACTAATGCATCCTTAAACTAAAAACACCAAACCCAAATCTAATTAAATACGGATTTGGACTAATCCACGTCCTACGGGCGACGGCATTACTCAGTCTCCATATACAATCCACGGGCAACCACAAACAAAACAAACACACACGACACGAAGTGAAATTCTGGAGAAGGAGAAAGTTGTTACCGCGATGCGGTAGCGTAATTAACTGCAGAGGCTTGCGCCTGCAGGGAAGAGCGTCCCCACAATCAAAAACCCCTCTAGCGAGGGGGAATCTGACAAAGTCTGCTACATCGGCCGCATCCGTCTAAACCTCCGATACACGGTGCCATAAATCAACTTGGCATCTTCGGAGAGGTAGACGGATAAAACCATATAGCATCTGCCCCGAATCTCAGGCCAGACGCAAAGTCCAGGCCGTCTTTCGGAGGGGAACATGCTACAAAACACATGGGCCCCACAGAATCAGGATGACGGCTCATTAATAATGAGACCAAATAGTTACAATAAAACAAAGGGAATATCCTCATTAAATAAAGAATGGTAACCCTACACATTCCCCCAACATGATCTGTCTCGGGCTCTACAATGGATCCAACAAGATCAAAGGAATTAAATTCCCACAGAAGACATCATTACAAAGCTCCTGTTTCATTAATTGCAGAAGGACAACCTCGGGTCAAGAGACCCCAAGAAGCCTCCGTGTGAAGAAACTGAGTTCTTCATTGGAATTAAATTCCTTATTAAGAGATTCCCAGAAACATTTTTGGATGGAATTAAGTTCCATGGAGTTGAAACGCCATCATCATCTCCCCAAAGATCATCTAAACCCTAACAGATCTACGGTTCGAAGGTTAGGTGGTTTCCTGTTCTTATGGAAAAACTTGAAGAAAAATGGGTTCCTTGTTGAAAAAAAAGTAAAAACCCTTGTTTTGGATTTAAAATCCAAAGAAATGTGAAAATTTACTGTTTGTCCAAGAACATCACCTGAGGAAAAAGGGTCATCTGAACAGAGTTAAACTCTGAAGATTGTTTCAAGACGGAGAACTAAGCTCTGGAAGCGAGAATTAAATTCTCAAGGGAAAAAGTTCTCAAAAGAAGAAGATGAACAAAGTGAAGGCTTTTCTGAAGAAACATGAGTATTTATAGGAGGTGATGGAAACGTTTCATCTCCCCAAATCCCTAGAGGAATCCAACGGTCACAAAAGGTGACAGCGTTGCACTCATGTGCGGACACGTGAGAACAACGCTGTGGGGGCATTTGTTTCCTGATTTAAAATCAGGAAAGCCTACGGAAAAGGCTTCAGAAAAGGGTCACGTGCTTACACGTGATCAGCAGTCACATGTTGGCACGTGACATCTAAAAGCATCGGCAAGGCAAATTCAGTTTCCCAACTACATCGAAGAAAAAGGCTTCAGAAAGGGTCATGTGCTCCCATGTGACCAGGGTCACGTGTTGGCACGTAACACTCAAAAGCGGGAGACTCAATTCCCTGATTGAATGAAGAAAAAGGCTCCAGACGAGGGTCACGTGCTCACACGTGACCAGGGGTCACGTGGTGGCACGTGACAGCTAAGCAGCGACCAGAAAGCAGAGCGCAGAAAGAAAGAAGGGGGCTCGTTCCAAGGGGGTCACGTGCCCACACGTGACCAAGGGTCACGTGGCCACACGTAACCGGCTTTCAAAACCTATCTGTTAACAGAATTAAATTCTGAGAAAAGACCTCTTAAATCTTTCCAAAGCAGCCGATTGAATTAAAGATTTAAAGGTGATTAAATATCATCTATCTATGGGAAAATCTCGAATTTGGAAAGATTTCACCGTAAAATCTAACCGAAATAACAAAGGAGAATCTCTGGATTTAAAATCCAATGGTGAATAAAATTCACCTAATAATCCAAAGGTCCAAAACGAATGATGGATACAAATCAAATCTCTCAATGAAAGATTCATCAAAAACTAATTGACTCGGCTGCTTCTCCTATAAATAGGAGCC
This sequence comes from Agapanthus africanus, assembly GCA_030015575.1. Taxonomy (NCBI): domain Eukaryota; kingdom Viridiplantae; phylum Streptophyta; class Magnoliopsida; order Asparagales; family Amaryllidaceae; genus Agapanthus; species Agapanthus africanus. The sequence goes on along the minus strand of CM057340.1, from coordinate 679,655,713 downwards.
AAGAGACACACAAAAGAGATATATGCAGAGGGAAGAAAAAAGAGAGAGCCTTGATACTTTGGAGGAATTTGGATCTTCTGCAAAAGAAAACCCTAGGTAAGAAAGGGAAGGCTTTTCTGAAAGAAAAGAGAATTTAATTCTCAACAGAGTTTAACTCTGATATAAAAACAGAAGAACATAGTTCTCTCTTTGGTGGAAGATCTGTAAAGTGCACATCTCCCCTTAAGTTGAGAATTTAATTCTCAATGGGTTGAGATCCTGCCATGCAGATCCAAAGCATAGAGAGGGAATGGAAGCACGAGAATTTAATTCTCACAGAACTATAGGAATTTAATTCCTTTAAAATAAAATTAGGGTTGACCCTGTGTTATGGGAATTTAATTCCTTCAGAATGAAAAGAATCAGGGTTTAATCCTGGTTAAGAACTTAGTTCTGTTAAAACAACAGGAATTTAATTCCCTTAATCTCATTCCCCAGAATAATTCTTTAACAGAGAGTGGGAGTTTAACTCCTTAAAGCTTTTATTAGGGTTTAACCCTATTCAGTTCTTCACATATATGAGGAATTTAATTCCTACAGAAAATTCAAAGTTCAACTCTATTCCAGAATATGAACCTTCAAAGGAAGTAGGAATTTAATTCCTCTGAAATTATTGCCAGGGTTCAACCCTATGAGGAATTTAATTCCTGAAAGGGATTAACAGATCTTCTAAAAAAACATACATAGAGGCAGGGTCACGTGTCACCACGTGACCCCCAAAAAGATCTACAGAAAAGCCCCTTTGAGGCAGTGCCTCACGTGACCCACGTGACCCTTGGCAGAGGCTTTAACATACTCCATTTAAACACCCGTCACGTGATGGCACGTGATGCTCCAAAAGATGCGATATTCTCAGCAGAACAAATGAAGGGAGGGCGCCCTCACGTGCTACCACGTGACCCCTTTTGCCTTAGCGTCTAACGCTAAATTGGAACCCCTGAATCCAATGTTAAAACACTGTTTGGCCTTAGTGTTCAACACTAATCAAAGAGCTTTATTTGCGGTGTTCAACACTGATTACCTTAGTGTTTAACATTAATTTGAGATCTCTGCTGCCAGTGTTTTGATCTGTTTTAGTGTTTAACACTAATTTGAAAGCCTTGTTGCTGGTGTTTAACACCAACTATCTTTTAGTGTTAAACACTAACTTATCGATCTCATTCCCAGTGTTCAACACTGATTGGTCTTTAGTGTTTAACACTAGGCATTGGCCCAATTGGTTAAATGGCCAAAGGCAAAGCATGGGCCAACAGAGGGCCAATATTTTGGACTTAGCCCAAACTGGCCATAAGTCCTCAAATCATCTTGAACTGAGCACATCTGCTCTTTCAAACCACTCATTGGTTCAAGGGTACATCTCTGAACTCCTCTGATATTTGTCGTTGTAATCCTTCAACGTCTTCAGAGAGGTGACGGGTCCCGACAACCACACATCAACATGGACTGTGGGGTCCTTAAACCCATGGACTTATGCGTCCTTAAACTACAAATGGACCACCACGTCCCTAAACTGGCGATGGACCACCACGTCCCTAAACTGGCGATGGACCACTATGTCCCTAAACTGGAACAATAGAGCCAATTGCTCTTTTGTCGGATCTAAACGATCCCGTTAAGTCGATCTTAGTCCCAAACTGGACCAACGTATCCTTAACAAACGTTTAAGTTGATCTTAGCCTCAAATATGGCTAACGTATTCTTAAACCTTCAAACAGACTGGACTATGAATCCCTCCAATCAACTTTGGTTCAAGGGTACATCTCGGAACTCCTTTGACACCTGTCGTTGTAATCCTTCAACGCCGTCAGAGAGGTAACGGGTCCCGATGACCATACATGCAATGGACCACTATGTCCCTATACTGGAACATTAGAGCCCAAATGCTCTTTTGTCGGATCTAAACGATCCCGTTAAGTTGATCTTAGTCTCAAGTTAGACTAACGTATCCTTAACAAACGTTTGAGTTGACCTTAGCCTTAAATATGGCTAACGTATGCTCAAACCAAACCCCCAAACCCAAATCTAAGATAATATGGATTTGGACTAGTCCACGCCCTACGGGCGACGACATAACTCGGTCTCCGTAAACAATCCACGGGCAACAAAACATAAAATAGACACACACGACACGAAGTGACCATCTGGAGAAGGAGAAAGTTGTTACCGCGATGCGGTAGCGTAATTAACTGCAGGGGCTTGCGCCTGCAGGGAAGAGCGTCCCCACAATCAAAAACCCCTCAAGCGAGGGGGAATCTGACGAAGTCTGCTACATCGGCCGCATCCGTTCAAACCTTCGATGTATGGTGCCATAAATCAACTTGGCATCTTCGGAGAGGTGAACGGATAGCACCAATTAGCATCTGCCCCGAATCTCAGTGCCAAGACACCGCAGTCTTGCGCGCCGTCTTTCGGAGGGGAACAGCCGGATATCTTCCTGCTCGGCCTCAACGGTGGATCCTTAAGTCTCGCATTAAACCAGCAGACAGGCCTCTATCCGACGCATGTACCCGAAGTAGGAAAATTCCTAACATGGCCTAAGTAAATAAAGCTCGAGTTCGGTCGATAGCCGGACCGAACAGATGAAGCGATGTCTCCATTATGGCGCCGCCCTTTCGGTAATCCACTGACGTCATCGGAGATACGTGCGAAAATTAAGGCGCACGGTGAGACGCCACGTGGACTCGAAAATCGAAAAGACGCAACTGCCAAACGCCATGTCATTCCCGGACAATCCACCACGAAGAATTCTCGGCACCAAACTGAGCAGAGAAAACCAAGCAGACCACTCTCGACACGACCCATAAATAAGTCGAAACGAGAGTGAGGTGCTAATGATGATGCTCATAAGTTGGAATTCCCCAGATCACGACACGTAGCGGATGACGTGTCATCCACGTAAGCCTGCTAGATTTCTGGGGGCTACGGAGCTGGAATAAGTATAATGCATTGGAGACATTTCTCAGCACCTCGTCTCCGAGGTTGCATCCGACCTTTTGGAGACATCCCTGGAGTACCTTCTATATTCGTTTAGCAACCAGCCAACAGCTCACCTCCGAGCAATCCTACAACCGAGCTTCCACAGCCTCCTTGCTTGTCTCCGAGCTGTTACAGAGCTGAGGTTTCTCGGCCTCCTCGCTCGCTTTCGAGCTATCCACCGATCTGAACTTCTTTGGCTTCCATGTTCAACCAGGAGCATGAAGCCCGAACGCCCCCGTAACGGCTCCGTATATCTCGCTACGACGAGATCTTCGCCGGCCCACGTCCCGCATCCCACGCTAGCGTATCTTACCATTAATGGGCGTATCTCGCCATCTACGCGAACATAACGCAGGTGCGTAACGGACGGCGAGAATCTCATATCGGCTCGCTTCATGCGACCGCTATATAAACCCTCTCTTCCAAACGACTCAGGTAACTGGAACTTATTCTAATACGCCGCTACCCTGTCATCATTTCTCGGTACTTACTTGATCGTCGGAGGGTCCTATGGTGGTTACCCACCCCGGGACTTTCCTTGCAGGTAGCTCGGCGTCAACGATAACCCACTGAGATCCACACATTCAACCCTTACATCAAATCTCAACCGTTCAGAACCGTTTGCAGTAAGATCAACGGAGGACAACTAGGGAGATATTGACCTCCATCACATTGTTGGGGCAGCAGTGGTTCTAAGTCTTTATCTTCAATCAATTCTATTATAAACATCTTGTCTTCTTAATTGGTTCCAGGTATCTCACAAATTAAATCTCAAGTTATAAGAAGCATATAAAATTTCATAGGAAGAAATTTGCGCCCTTTGAAGTAATTTGGATCGGATCTAGACTATTTGAAAATTATAAAATGGTTACTTTTGGTGATCAGCATCCAATCGGGCAACATTCGGTTCGGGCCGTTTGGATTTTGATGCTGAATAATTTATTTTTCCAAAGCCCGATTTATTATTAGATATGCATGGCCCGCTCAACACATTTACTTTATTGACTTAGGTTTTTCTAATATATATGAAGGGTTTCCAAGGTTACTCGAAAACATGGTTTAAATATGTTTAACTGCATTGATCACAAAAAAACATTCACACTTTCACCCGATCCGTCTGCAACTAATCTAAATCCCATCTAGTTGCTGTTTCAATCCGAACTTGCAACCAACCTCAGTATTAATTAGATAGACCATTCTCAATAATAAAAAAAAAGCTTTCACAAGTTTCCGAGTATCAAGCATCTGCCAGAAAAAAGCCCAAGTTTTCAGCTGGAAACTATTCTCTAATGCTCCCCCTTTGGATTCTTGAATCAGAAGCTTAGGTTTCAATTTACTAATAAATTAAATGCGCTTGTTGCTCACATCCTCTGCAAGAAGACCTTTATTATTTTTTGGTACAGGCGACTGTAAGCCCTAACCTAAACACTCACCACATCTATGCACACTACAGATAAGCACACAACACATACGCACCGAGGAGGACCCATGAATTTGCCTCATTTGTCTTAAATCTGTACTCTAATTAATAGTGAGCAAGGAGTAGTACTCCTCTTTCTTGTATTTTGACAAATTTTATCAAATAAAATCATATGGGCAGGTTGGGGTCCAATAGAAGTTCCAGCTAAAATAAAAAGCTCGATCAGAATCCTATCCAAACCAGTCATTTTTTTCCTTTTAATTTATATATATAAAAAGCTTATAAGAACCAATTTCAAGGATTATAAAAAGTTTGACTTAGTTTTAATATTTTTATGAGCTTATGAAATTATGAGTTCACTCTTGATCTACTTATGATCGAGACCCGTTTATGCTTCACCCATACGTTTTCATATGCGGTCGGATTGAGAGATCGGGCAATCGGGTCTAAAGTAAATTGAACATCTGAATACGTTTACTTGAACCCGACCCGTTTATAAAGATGGATCCGAACAAAACCCGTTAATTCTTTGGATCCTCTGTCCTCTTCTACTATCTCTCAAACAAAAACAAATTTGGAGAGTTGATTTTGCTCTGCGATCAAAATTGAGGTTAGCGATTGAGACTTCTCTCTTTATCGATTTCTTTTTGTTACCATTTTGGTATTAATTACGATTTGGGAACCCTAATTTGATCATAGATTCAATTATCTCACAATGAATTCTTAAGCATGGGTCTTTATAATTTTGGCATCTTTCACAATTAGCTAAAATTGAGTAATTTTTTTATAGGGCCGTCATTCTAGTTCAAAACTAATGAATAATTTGTTAAAATCAAGAAATGTTGAGAGTAGACTGGGAATTTGAAATTAAAAAAAAAATTTGAACCTTTTAAAATGATGTTATGCATGGACGTGTTCGCTCACATGACTGAAAGAAACTTCATAAAATTGACAAGGTATCCATGACTCATGAAGGGTTTCTGTGCATTTTATTTCTCTTGTTGAAATGGAAGGCTAAATAAGATGAATATAGCGAATCTGTGTATGTCTTTGCTTTTGTGAAAACGAAGGGCCGCAGATTTATCTAGAGAGATGTATGCATCGGTTGGATTGAATTTTGCTTTGCTTGAAGTAAATTGGACTGTCGTGGTATGTATATATTTGTTTGGAAATTATTTTGAGTTGTGCGTACTGCTAATTGAAATCGGAACGGATGTATAATAGGCCATATCATTCCTCTCTGCTTTAAGCGATTGTTCATGTGTTTAGGGTAAAATCTGCATATATTTCATTGTGCCTAACCTTATGAGTATGCTAACATGTAAATCCGTTCGTAGTTCCAAAGAATGGAAAAGAGGGGGGAAAAGGCCTTGTCGTTTCGATAACGATGCTAGGTAGACCTAGCTCGTTATTTGATAGATTCACAATATACATCAACAATATCAATTTGATAACGGTGCTAAGTAAACCCTCAATATATTTTCTGTACAAATAAAAAAGAACTTATCAGCTATCAATACTACTCTCCTCTACCCTAGTGCCAGGACATCCATCAGTAACTATCACAGCGATTACAACAAAGCAATTTTCTTCTATATATCCCACCACAATGAAATTCATTTAATGAATCTCATTCACATCACAAACAAAATGTATTGTAATCTTTCCCTTTCCCTATGGCTAAAATGAAGTCATGACAGAGTATGAGATAGCAAGATGGATGGGTCTGCATGATCGGGCAGGATAGGTTATCCAATACAATTAGCGAGCATAGACAGGCACATAAGCTGATAATTTTTTGGCGGATTTTTCTCCCAAGAATTTCATCAAACAACTTTTCTGAGCAAGCTGTCCTCTTTTATTTTTGTACAATTTTTAAAAATAGACATTTAAAAGAATATATTATTAAAAAAATTCTACTTTAAAAAATTATTACAAATATAGGTCGCTTTTGGCCACGTAGGCGTCGTCTCGGCGCTGGAGCGGGGCTTTTTTTTAAATTTTTTTTCCAAGAGGCCCACTTTGGAAGTGCGTCCTATACAATTCAAAGGGGCGCACTTCAGAAGTGCGCCCCTTTGAGTTGTTCTTCTTCCTCCCTCTGCATACCCATCTCCTTCCTCCCTCGCATCTTCTTCCTCCTCTCTCTGTCCCCTTCTCTCTCATCTCCAACATCAATTCCCTTCTCCACCGATGCCGCCGCTTCTACTTTGCCTCCACTGCCACTCCAATCACAACCACCTCGTCTTCCCTCTCACCATCGGCCTCTCCTTTTTCATTCCCACAGACCCCAAAACCAAATTCTAGCTATAAAATTACAATCAAAATAAGAAAAATCAAGCAAAAAAATTACCTCGACATGCTGCAAATTTAGAGAGCCTCTCTCGATTCAAGAAAATGATGAGCGCGACTTCGCAATCACAAAGAATCGAAATCTCGTAAGCTTTCTTGAACAACCCATTTCTCCTTTTGGAAAAGGGGTCTATGTGGTGAGGGAGAGGACCGTGTTGAGGGGGAGGGCGGCGGTGGCGGTGAAGGAAGAGCGGCGTTGGTGGAGGAGGGAATTGATGTTGGAGATGAGAGAGAAGGGGAAAGGAGAGAGAGGAAGAAGAAGATTAGAAGGGGAAAGGAGATGAGTCTCAAGGAAGAAGAAGTATTACAATTTAAAGGGACACACTACTGTAGTGTGCCCCTTTGAATTGTATGGGGCGCACTTCCAAAGTGCGCCACTAAGAATTTTTTTTATAAAAAAAACCAGCGCCAGTGTTGAGCTGGCACTGATATGGCGTCTATGTGACCAAAAGTGGTCTACATTTGTAATAATTTTTTAAAGTGGAATTTTTCAATAATATTTTTTTAAAAAAAAATGCCTGGTTTAAAAATTGTCCTTTATTTTTTCTTTCATCATGTTATTTTCATCTTAACCCTAGGCTTGACTCAACTCCTTCACACATTGCGCCTGGAACCCTCAATGATTCACTTCCCTTCCCCCCTCAATAACCATACAACGAGATCTCTACCCTTGATTCCCCACCACCTTCACCCTCCTCACTGCTCTCGCCCTCTTCTTCCTCTTCTCCTACCCTTTTCTTGTAGGTATTGTTGAACATGTTTCATTGCCTTGTCATGGTCATATATGCTATATATCTTCTTATTCTTTATTTCATTACTTTCTAATTGGTTCAATTTGTATATGAACTACTGACTCATTCTGCACAGGAAGATGGATAGATCTGGGTGATTTGAGAGTTCCTCTTGAATAATGGACGACACATGGTGATTTTTCTTTGCCTTTCCCCCTCTCTGCACTGCACTAAAATTGAGCATGTTCTGAAGCTTACTTTCTGCACTCTAAGTCTTAGTTCTTTATTAAATTCGACGTGCATGTGATATGGACTTATTGTGAAATATCTGCTCGATATGAAATGGCTTCTGCATATAGCTTTTGGCTGAATCCGAAACCTTGCTAGCGGTTGGATCTATTGAGGAATATTCATGCTTTTCGAATTCATGAATTTTTTATGGGACATCCTATGGATGGTCCATGCCCCGTTCATGTTTACTTTGCTGTAAGATGGAAAGTCATGTTGTTTAAGAATACTTTCCATGTATTGCTAGGAAAACGGATGCAAAGGGAAGAATATATGGAGAAAAAACTAAGGGCACTTGATATATCATCTTCATATTGCTCATCATCTTCTAAGCCTTTTTTTCCAATTAAAAAAAATGATGGGCTTCAAATAAAACATTATGAAAGATTTGACAAAGCTTCACGGTTGGCTGTTAACCTGCCATTAACCTTCTTTTAATCATTGCCAAATCTGATTGAGGAAATTACGGCAAGACAGTGGTTGGCTGTAATTCTATGTGACCGGTTAAATCCTCCAAATGATTCTAGTTTATGGCAGAAGTTTAGAAGGAGCAGAAAGTTTATATATTTTCTATAGGAAAACATGAATATGATCACTACTAAAGGCTGAGATGAAGCCAAAAACAGTATAAATATTTCAAGTTCTTGCTCAAACTTAATAAGCACCTGTGCAGTTAAAACCACTTTGTTTATTGTGAAACTGAATTTCTACAGGTTTACAACCATTCGAATAATACATGGTTTCAATGCAAGTAAATAATACGACATCAATTCAAATATTAGATTTCCTCATTGATGCGTATACTCTCTTAAATTACTCAAAGCGAGAATGATACTGTGTTTTTCCCTTCTTGTTCTCTTACGCATTCTTTTTTTCCAAACAGGTACTACTGTTTACTCGTTCCCTTGACTCTGCCTGTGATTGTTCTGGCCGTATATTTGCATTTGCTTAGTATGAAACTCTTCAAGCACGCATGAAGCTGTATCTAGCAATTCCTGCAAACCTGAAGTTTTGTCGCTTAAAATCCAAGATGGCTTAACAAGCAGCTGATGCCTCCATTTTTGGATGCTTTTCGTCTCTGTCATGCTCTAGAACCATGCTTATGTGAAGCTTTCGAGCAATGAAAGTGCTGTTAAGCTACCATTTTTAAAATGATGTATGATGAAATCAGAACAGAAGGAAATTGTGTCACAATTTTTGCTACATTGCCTGTCAACAGATACGTAAAATACCAGCCAAGAGTGTAAATGGAAGGTGCAGTAAAGATATATTCTTGTGCAAGGCACTGTTTGTATTGAAGTAGGCAGATATTGAATGTTTGAGGTATGATCTTTTCCATGGATCTTTGTCTATGAGGAAATTCAATTCTCCTGTTTGTTTTGCAAAGAATTACGGAGAATCCGGTTAAATGCATGCATGCATTTGATGTCTGCATGGAATGAGCTCTTATATGATTTTTTTTCTCACTGCCTGAGGGATACTGATGAAATTCAATTACTCATCACTTGATCATCAGATTAATCTGTATGCATACATTGGATTTATCAGTGCAAAGGATACATATTCCTTATCTTTATGTGATTGTCCTTTATCCGACAATCGTTTTATGTAGGGATTTTGCCAAATTAAACCTGAATTATCACATCCCACATCAGAATTGACATCAAACTTTAAATGTAATTTATGAGGATTGACATGATTAAAAATATTCGTTGTTAAAAAAGTTCGACATTAGCGCAAAATTCGCTTTTTTCTATTTTGTAAAATTTGTGTTTGCCTTTCAAATTCCAAGTACAGAGACCAAGTCTCCAAAGGAATTTTAACAGGTATGTCAAGATTACATAGATGTAGTATTAGAACTACTTGAATAGCTTAATGCTCTTTTCTTGGGTACAATGTGAAGAGCATTGTTCAGTCTTCCCACTGTTTTAGGATCCTTCTTTCTCTCTCATGGCCATAACCAACTCACTCATCAATTTTCTCTCTGAATTCTGAGCCGTTAGTTGTTAGTTGCTGTTGTTAGAGGAGGAAAGTTGAGAGAGAAAGAAATGGAGAGTTTTTTGAAGAGGAATTTTGATGTTCCGGCGAAGAATCCGTCAGAGGATGCGCAGAGGTGGAGGCTGGCGGTCGGAGCTGATCAAGAACCAGCAGAGACGCTTCCGGATGGTGCCGGACCTCGACAAGCGGTCCCAGGTCCAGGCTAAAAAGAGAAGTATTCAGGTCCTTTTCTTTTCCTTTAATTTTTGTTTAATGCACTTAACAAGCTATCCTTTGCATATGAATAATCTGCTTAATTTTTTTTTTGCTTGAGTGCATATTATATTGCATCCCTCATTTATATCTTGCATAGCACTTATCACCCTTCAACTGGTTTCTAGCGTGACACCTCTTAGCTATCTGATAAACTTTTATCTTCGAAGTCATATCGAGACTATTCTCATAGAAAAGGAGAAAAAAAAGTAATTGCGAGATTGATATAAATCAAGCTTACCACATTTGCATTTCTTTAGATTTCTACACTTTTGTACCTATGTTAATTGCTATCTTGTTCTACACGATTTATTTTATGTTTTTTCTTTTATACTATCTCCATGTTCACTTATGCAAAATTTTACATAATGTTCATACATTTATAAGAAGCTCCACATATTCCCCTTTTCCAGACCGCTGTATTCCTGGAATGCGTTTCTTCAGTTCAATAGTATGATATAGATGTTACTGAATATAGTCAAATGTTACTCGGAATTTTTTTGAAAATTTTGACACCATAATTGATTTGTTCCTTTACGAGCAGGAAAAAATTCGAGTTGCTCTCTACGTGCAAAAGGCAAAAGGCCGCTCTACAGTTCATCGATGGTATATAGGACATCCATATAAGAAGTTTGTTTGTATTATTTCTTGATTGCGCCTCTTTTAGTTTTTAAAACTTCCTCTCTTTTTTTCTTAAAGAAACTCCAGCTGCATCTAAAAGACAGTACAGGCTTTCCGATGAAACCAAAAGAGCTGGTTTTTCTATCAGCCCCGACGAATTAGCCTCCATTGCTACTCAACACGACACGAAAGGCTTGAAATTGCATGGAGGAGTGGAAGGCATATCAAAAAAAGTAAATGATTCTTTAGAAGAAGGCATAAATGCAAGCGATCTACAACAAGACAAAAACTTATACGGAGCCAACCGATACGTCGAGAAACCTTCTAGAAGCTTCCGGATGTTTCTATGGGACGCTTTTCAAGACTTGACACTAATGATTCTCATTTTCTGCGCTGCGATATCAATAGGTGTCGGACTTTCCACTGAGGGGTGGCCAAAGGGCATTTACAACGGGCTTGGAATTTCCCTTTGTATCATTTTAGTCGTGACAGTTACAGCTGTTAGTGATTTTAAACAATCGTTGCAATTCAAAGAACTTGATTGAGAGAAGAAAAAGATCAATATTCAAGTAACGAGAGATAAGTACCGACAGAAAATTTCAATATACGATCTGGTCGTCGGTGATATCGTTCATTTATCAATCGGGGATCAAATCCCAGCTGATCGTTTATTTATATCGGGTTATTCATTATTGATAGACGAGTCTAGCCTTTCTGGTGAAAGCGAGCCCGTGTATATTTCAAATGATAGGCCATTTCTATTACCAGGGAGTAAAGTACAAGATGGCACGGGAAAAATGCTTGTGATTTCGGTTGGCATGAGAATTGAATGGGGAAGGTTAATGGATACTTTGAGCCAAGGACGTGAAGATGAAACCCCTTTACAAGTTAAGCTGAATGGCGTCGCAACAATAATTGGTAAAATCAGTCTGGGGTTTGCTCTCGCCACATTTTTCGTCTTATTAGCACGGTTTTTAGTACAGAAGGCGACGCACAGTGGGATAATGGGATAATGAAATGGTTCGCTTCTGATGCTTGGACTATTTTAAACTATTTTGTGATTTCGGTGACTATTATTGTTGTCGCGGTCCCTGAAGGATTGCCTTTGGCCATAACACTAAGCCTTGCATTTGCGATGAAAAAGTTGATGAATGATAGAACGCTTGCTAGACATTTATCGGCTTGTGAGACGATGGGTTCCGCAAGTTGCATTTGTACGGATAAAACCGGAGCTTTGATAACTAATCATATGGTGGTCGATAGAATTTGGATTTGTAGTGTAAGTCGGTCATTTAAAGGGAAAAAGAGCATAAAAAGTCTCAATACTTTGGTTTCTGAAAAAGTTTCAAGTATTCTTCTTCAATGTATATTTCAGATTACCGGGTCTGAAGTAGTAAAGGGCCAAAATGGTAAAATTTCGATTTTGGGTTCGCCTACTGAAATGACATTGTTGGAGTTTGGCTTGGAATTGGAAAAAGATGGTGATCTTACAAACCGAGACTCTACAAAATTAAAAGTTGAGCCTTTTAATTCCGTAAAAAAGAAAATGTCCGTGCTCGTGTCATTACCTAATGGCATGACATGTGCATTTTGCAAAGGCGCATCGGAAATAATATTAAAAATGTGCGATAAAATTATTGATACTGACGAAAGCACTGTCTCCTTATCAGAACCACAAGCTTTAGATGTTATTAACAATTTTGCCAGCTCAGCATTGAGAACACTTTGCTTGGCATTAAAGACCCAGTTCGATCCGGAGTTAAAGAAGCCGTTCAAGTTTGTAAAATGGTGGGTATTAGTGTTAGAATGGTAACAGGGGATGATATTAATACGGTGAAAGCCATTGCTAAAGAGTGGGATTCTTATGGAGGATGGTTTGGCTATTGAAGGACCAGAATTTCGCGGGAAGAGCCCTGAGGAGATGAGGGAATTGATTCCAAAACTTCAGGTATGTTTTTAAAGCCTAAATTTCACTTGTATACCCGAACTATCGCTTTTTTCACTTATATACCATACGGTTTGTTAATTACAGTATTATAAAGGGAGAATTATTAGAGTAGTTAACTGAAACTATGAACATTGATAAACTGACATTATGGTATATAAGTGAAAAATGCTAATAGTTTTTGGTATATAAGTGAAATTTAGCCGCCTTAATATTTAGAATTTGGACAGGATTTAGCTAGAATTGTCTGTTGACATACTGGTTTTGTGTTTAGGTAATGGCTCGGTCTTTACCGCTGGATAAACATACGTTAGTGAAAAATTTGAGAGAGATGTTGCATGAAGTTGTTGCTGTGACTGGTGATGGAACAAATGATGCTCCGGTGTTGCATGAGGCTGATATTGGTCTTGCGATGGGTATCGCAGGCACTGAGGTAATATTATCAATCTTAGCATATTTAGTGCAACATTATAAAATCATTTTTGTAAAAAATTGGCACTGTTTTAATATGAACTAGTATGTATTATACTAAAATACCCTTAACTACAACTGTTTTCCATGAAAACTGCCTTATTTAAATTTTTTGGAGTATAAATTATTATTCAGGATCTCAGTTGTATTACATGTTTGCTGACTACTTCTGATCGTAATTTGTGCACAGGTTGCAAAAGAGAATGCTGATGTTATTGTAATGGACGATAACTTCACAACTATTATTAATGTCGCGAGATGGGGTCGGGCTGTTTACATAAACATCCAAAAGTTTGTGCAGTTTCAGTTGACAGTCAACGTTGTCGCTCTAATTATAAACTTTGTTTCAGCTTGCATTTCAGGTAAGTAAAAGAAACACAGAGCAATTTCATCAAGAATAAACAGTTGCTTAGATTCTATGCATGATATTATTCTTTTTCCTTTCTTTCTTTTCTTTTTAATTAATATCACAAAACTATTATGCGGTTAAGGCTAAATGTATACTTAAAAACCCTTTTGTTAACTGAAATTTCAGGAAAAGCTCCTCTAACAGCTGTACAATTGCTTTGGGTAAATTTGATTATGGACACATTGGGCGCGTTAGCAACAGAGCCTCCAGATGATGAAATGATGAGAAGGCCACCAGTTGGAAGGGGCAAGAACTTTATAACGAAGACGGTGTGGAAGAATATTATCGGCCAGAGTTTTTATCAGCTTATTGTTTTGGGTATTCTCATGTACGATGGAAAAAAACGTCCTTCGTCTTCGAGGCCATGATGCTCAATCTATTCTAAATACAATCGTATTCAATACATTCTTATTTTTCCAGGTAATTGTTGTGGTACTTTACTTATAGGTTTTAAAATAGACTAGATTACACTAAACTACCCTCAATCATCGTTGCTTTTCAGTTAACTATTGTACGTTTAAGGGTACTCTAGCGAACCCTTAAGACTAAAGTTTAAGGTAGTTTAGTGAGAAACAGTGATAAAGGGTAGTTTAGTTTAAATTACCCTCCAGGCTATAAATAAATTATATTACAAATAATTCATGAAAACTGTATCCTAATCTAACTGAACATGAACATGCATCAAAATAAAAAATTATAAATCACATAAAAAGAAGGCTAAGTTTAATTTAACTATCCTTGGTTATAAGCATTTTTTCAGTTAACAACCTTAAAAACAATTAATCACGGAAAACTCCCAAAAAGTTTTATTTTAAGGGTTCTTATTAAAATACCTTTAAATGTAGCACTTGAAAAAAGCTTGTTACAATTTAAAAAAATATATGGTAGTTAAGTGAAAACCCCTCATAGTTAAGGGTAGCTTAGGTAAATTTAGCTTTAAAAATACTGTTTAAAAGTTGCTATATTTTCAAGAACTCGATCTTCAACTTGACAATTTAACCTTACCATTTTTATAATCATTTTTGCGTGTCCAGGTATTTAACGAAATAAACAGCAGAGACATGGCAAAGTTGAACGTACTACAAGGAATATTTAGCAGTAGGGTATTTCTAATGGTCATGACATCAACTGTCGCATTCCAAGTAATCATCGTCGAATTCTTGGGCACATTTGCTAGTACTGTGCCATTAAGTTGGCACCTCTGGTTGATATGTATTCTTATTGGGTCCCTCAGCATGATTGCCGCGGTCATATTAAAGATGATACCGGTGGAATCAGAAAAGACACGTGTCAGTCACGGCGGTTACGAGCCAATCCCTAGAGGCCCCGATGCTGTGTAGCACGATGCCGAAACTTTTTTCTTCTTCGCCAATTTTATATAGATTTGCAATTTTTGGGGTAAACATATATATGATTCAATTGCAATGCCATTTCTGGAAGTTAGAAAAGAGTAGAATTTATGACCGTAGAATAGAATGTTTTTCTTCTTCAATGCTAAAAACATATTTAGATTATGGTTAGATATATTAATGACTAGTAGTTGTTTTGATTAAGGCATCATAATTGCTTATCGCCCTATGTCATGTGGCATGTAGTTTTATGTTTTGTGTTACTTCTTCATCAAAATTCTGTCCAGCAAAGGCAACTGGCATTGATGAATTATTCATTTGCTTCGATATATATCTAGAGATCCTCTCATATTCTGTTTTAAGAAATGGTAGCGT
The DNA here is from genome assembly GCA_030015575.1 of Agapanthus africanus. Taxonomy (NCBI): domain Eukaryota; kingdom Viridiplantae; phylum Streptophyta; class Magnoliopsida; order Asparagales; family Amaryllidaceae; genus Agapanthus; species Agapanthus africanus. The sequence goes on along the minus strand of CM057340.1, from coordinate 679,640,490 downwards.
GGCAACTTGAGAAATAAACTTATCTTGTTGTGTTTTGCTTTGTACTAGTTTCATTAAATGTTCTTCTCAATAATACCCCGGAATTTCTACATTCGTTTTTGTTACTAAAAAAAATAAAATTTGTCCTACTGATATCTTCTATCTTCTATACCAACTTTAGTTTAGCAATTTCGTTGAATATATCACTTGTCTATCCTAAGATCAATGTCAAATGACATCTCGTGTAATGAATTCATCCTAATGTTTCCTTTTGCATTAAATAGTAAAGATTATACCTGGGATCCATTATTTTTGCCTTTGGCATTAAACTTGTTTCATGCTAATGGTGCGAAAAATGAGTGTATAGGACAGGGAATATACACTTTACCTTTCTCTCTCTCTTTAATCTAGAAGGTTCTTGTAATTGCAAAATAATCAATAGTATGATAATATGTGTACGGCCAATATAGGATTTTTCCATAGGCTTAACATATATTACATATCCTCATATGTTATTAATATATAATATAAGACGACACAAAAAGAAATATAACATATTGTGGTTCCATATTAGTTGTATACACATTTTCTTTTGTTCGGACCTAAGTGAAAACCACTATCGTCCTTAACCGTAAGCAACTTGTTTACGGCCCAGCAAATATGGCGTGGGCTTCATGCGCGTGTGACTATCTGCCGTCCATTTTTTTGTGCACCGACCACCGACAAGTTAAAGACACAAATCCATATGACTCAATATGCCGTCTATTTAAAAGCTTCACGGCTATGCCGTCCGTAAGCCAGTTTGCTTCAAACATTGCAAAAAATGGACCTATTCAATATGACTATTGGGAAACCCAAACACACCACACCCCATCATTATCAATGCTCACCGATTAGTTTGCTCTCCACATCTTCGTTTTTCACATTGCAAACTTCCTCTCTTTCGAGGACTTTTCGAGAAAACAACCAAAAATAGAGTCAAAAAGTTTGGAAACCCATGCAAGGCACACGGTCGAATGGGGTTTGTCGGGAGACCCGATCAAACTCGGAATCTCGCAATTAGTACTTCAAAAGTGCCACACGGTAGTGGGCCACGCTCAAATTAAAAAAGTTTGGAAACCCAACCAAATCTATCTACTTGCCTTCAACTATATTGCTTGCCTCTTCAATTAAACCCATGAGTTTTTATTGAGTCCCAAAAGTAATCACAAGTCAAAAAAATAAGGGGAGCAAATTTGGGATTTAGCATTAATTATAAATTAATCAGAGATTTAGGCTTGTTTTAAAACTATTTAGAAGAGAAGCATATTTGGGTCAAATCAATGACACGTAGACACCATGTAAGATTGACAGTTGGCAACATGGGCGATTTTTAAGTCGCACTTGCAAAGTGCGGCTTATACGTGAGTCTCTGGAAAAGCCCAAATATTAATCCGCACTTTGCAAGTGCGGATTAGATTTGGATCTCTCTTAGAGACCCAAGGTAGCCATAGGGGATTATTCCGCATTTTCAAAATGCGGAATAAACCCCCCTCCAATTCCAGTGACTTGGCCCCCAAACAGAAAGTCAAGTCTTGGGTCTCTGGATGGGGTCAAGTCATATTCCGCACTTGCAAAGTGCGGAATAGACTGGCCAATGCATCCAGAGAGCCAAGATATCAGACTTAGCTCTCTGGATCCATTAGCCAGTCTATTCCGCACTTTGCAAGTGCGGAATACGACGACCCCAATCTAGAGACTCAAGACTTGGCTCTCTGGTTTGGGGACCAAGTCTTATTTCGCATTTGCAAAGTGCGGAATAGACTGGCACACCTATCAGTCACAAGACCTGAATGTCTTCGCCTTCTCCTTGGTTCCAACGCTCAATTTGTAAATTTTGCAACTAGACAAGTTGAATTAGACTTCAATTTTTGCACATTAAACCAAAAACCCACGGTCTAAAAGTTCAAACAAAAAATGGACAGCACCTTCTTTGTAAATTTTGAATAAATTCATGTATAACATCAATAAAATAAACGCTACCCAGCATGGGAGCTAACTTGACGCCGAACACGGCGAAGACACAATCCACGCAAAATATACGACGCCTAAAGACGAAGAACAACAAGCGGAACGTAATAAACAATATTTATAAATAAATACATACATCTCATGAAATGCGATAAAAAAAACTAATACAAATGAGGGCGTCACATCAAGCACGAAAAAGCCCGTGGAATTCTAGATCGGCCGCGGCGGCGCTGAGATGGACCAGATATATTCTCCGGTTGTTTGGCTGGTTGTGAGGGTCTAGGTTGGTCCGCAGCTCTAAAAGGACCAGCTTCCCTTCTGTGTCGGTGATGTTGACGTTGATAAGTCACGGTCACCGGTGCTCTAGGGGGTGGAGGAGGAGGAGGAGGATCCAGACGTCATATCAGACGGCGTTTGAAAAAAACGACTGGCCGATCTCCAAATGGCATCGATCCCACTAACTGATGTCGTATGTCCGCCTATGACGCTGTCCGCGATATCATGGACCTGAAACAAGACGTCGGCCTATAACATAGAAAAGTAAATATCTCAAATATATAATATTAAGAAATTACATAATAAAAACTATAAAGCAACAACAAAGTGTGTTTACCATCTCACGCTCTACAGGTCCCAGCGGCTCATACGTCACTCGTGGAGGACACTCCGTCTGCATATACTGCCAAGTAATCCTCGAATACCAGCCCTAATAACCTTTTAGTGGTAAAAACGGATCTCTCTGATGTACGACAAGTAGAGCTCGTGCATCCTATCGAACCATATAGATATGTTGAAAAGCCCTCCAATCAACAGCTTTACCTCTTCGTGTGACCCGATCAATAAGCTCTACTCGATCCGAGATGTGTTGTACAATCCCGAACTGTCGTAATACACGGTCGGGGACATGATATGCAATGATACCGAAACAGATAATAGATGTCCGGGCACGCCAGATATCTGGAAACTATAAACACAAATCCGGTAGAGCCCGGTAGATATCCAGTGTATATGGCATCCTGAGTACAGCTCGGTCCGGGAGCATATCTAACTTATTTCTGTAAAACTTGAGTGACCTGGCCGGTATCCTATCTTATGTCCGACCGATGTTAAATCTGTGATGCAACAATAATGCATTGTAATTTAGAAGTCACGCTTATAATTCACAACCTCAAAATTCGTAAAGGTTGATTTTAATTATATAACTTATAGTTTTACCTGCAACCTAATGGCAGCTCTCCATCTAGCTGGACCTCCTGAATAAATATAGGACAACCGGTGAATAGTCGGGTCCAGCATCACATATCAAACTTTATTAGATACCGATATATTTAAAATGATAACAAAATCTATTATGTATTTTAAATTCTTTACCTGAAGAAGATAAAGAAAACCACCTATAATATTGCGCTCCTGGAGAGCAACAGAGGTCAGCTCCTCGTAAAGGTAAGCAAGAACGGTACTCCCCTACGACAATATGCCACATACGTCGAGATCGGCTAACAATGGTAGCCACATGAGATATACAATATTTTTCGATGTGTCGGGAAATAAAAACGTCCCAAGCCGATAAAGAATATAAGCACGTACGTACTGCCCGACCGCCGCTTGATCTGACCACCGCCTAATCTGCATCATCTCCGAGGGGATCGAATGCCTTGCGTAGCCATGTAAGCTTGATAGCACCTCCTTTTATTTGTGCGGGTGCCCGACCAAGATGCTCAACGCAAAACTTTCGCCAGTCGTGACCTGTATCCCCTGTCATTGGTGAACCGTTGTAACAAATCCAATTTCAATGTACAGAAAAATTATTTAAAAGTAAATGTACAAATAGAGTATTTGCAATCCTGTGTACACTATAAGTATTTGTTTTACTTTTGAACAACAAGAAATAACTTGTAGCTCATTGGTAAAGCCTTGCACTGCTGTGACGTAGCCCCTGTGATCGAATCCCCTAGCCACATTATCTTTTTATTAAATTTTCTTTTAATCTTTTAGAAGTCCAAGAGTTTGCACGTACACTACACGTAAGATGATAAGTTACAGAATAATCAAACACGTACACTGAAGAAAACCAAGCGACACCAACACGTAGTACAAATCCCACCGTTTATCGCCGGATTTAGGCTGGCGAAGCAAGCAAGGGGGGACCGGTACCGCCGGGCTGACCGTAGGTAATGGCCTCCATCTCTTCACCCGAGCACCCCTTGGTCTACCCCACTTCTCCCATGTTGTTTGAATACTCTACATTCATACAGAGAACAATAAAATGCCCCTTTAATCTAATTTTTAAAGCAAATTTTAATGCATTCTTTGTTGGGTTTCGGCAGCTCCCCGGCCATCAATCCGTGACCAAATGCGGAACAAAAATTTATAAAAACTGGCACTGACGGAACCCATTACTCGGATCTACCATTAACCCTATACTAGCAAACTAGAATGAAGTTTAAATGGTTATACCGAATTGATCCGTGTCCTTCGGTCTTCAACCACCTTCCCAAGCTCCTAGAGACCTCCTTGATCAAGCTTGATCTCTGGTCTCCCTCCATCGAAGATGATCCACCCGAAAGTTTGTGCAACGAGCTCTTACTTCATAACCGAAGTAACTAGGGTACCTAGATCTCTAAACTAGATAACCTAGAAGATATAAAGTGTGGTAATGGATTAATTTGTCTTAAGACATCCTAAGTTTCTCAACACACGAGACATGAAGGGTGGAGGTAGAAGATGTTGGAGGATGAGAGTGAGAGAGCTCAAGAAAGAAATGCCTAATTCTTTTCTCTTTTGTTGTGAGATTTGTGTTGTGAGTTGTAAACAATAATTGAAGCCATCCAATAAATATCCCATGGCACAAAATATCTTGAGTCAACCAAAAATATCTTAAGTCAACAAAATCTCACAACAAACAAAAACTAAGCATGCTTAGAAAAGTAATCATGATCATTACTAAGCGATGCCACCAAAAATGCAATAAACATCTCATCCTACACCTCAATAATCTTTTAATCCAAAAAGGGCTAAACCATAATGATGTGTAATCTTCTAAGAGTAATCTTGTAAGAAATTACAAGAATACCTCTAATCCGTATATACATACCTGTATCCATATTCCGAAGAATACGAATACAATGAGACGAAAATAATCCAACAAAATATAATACTAGGATCTGGCTTAAACCAAAGCCCACTAGTATTATCCGTCCGAACATTATCCGTGCACAAGTACACGTATGTGATCGAACCCTGCTGTAAAACCATACGGACTCTATATCGTTTCGCCCGAAGCAGGGAAACCCTCTGTGTGGGACTCTAAAGACTCGTTAATACGCTAGCAATGGGTTTAACCATAAGCACGTCAGTGGCACTAGCTGTATGTAATGGCTACCCAGGTATTGAGCGAAAGGGAGGCCGACGAGCAAACTCATCCTGAAACCCCTACTGAGCCTGACAGTGACAATATCCGTACAGTCCGGTCCATTCGTCTATGAGTATCCATATCAAGTCTATGGGGTGGATAAAGTCAGACCCCTAATAACGCGACATTTAGTGTCGGTATGAAACCCATCACCACCTGAGAAACTACTGATCCTAGATCAGTAATTCTCGACTACCTTGGCCAAGAATTTCTGGTAATGGCCACCCATGCACAACGTGACATCAACCCCCAATACCGAGAGAGATGAATCCCAAACGATCCGCCCACTGCCTCCATGTGGCTTGGGACTGTACCCAACTAAAACCTGTTTGCACGACTCCTTTGAGCCGTGGTAGGGTAGTAATCAAACCATAGTGGAAACTCACATGAGACAAATGACAATCTCAGGTCGATAGACTAACCTGTACACATGTCACCTGAGAACTACTATCTGACAATAGGTATACTACCAACTAGCAGGTTCCTGGCGAGTCCGTCCAGTGCACTCATAACCCAATGAGCACCTGTATACTATCTTAGGTGAACAAACTAACACCAATGGCTTGTGAGACCTGGCCGCCACCCCTCGTCGGGGTCTCGATCAGTATACACTAGTCTACTCTGGAATATCGATGCCCAGTTTCGAAACTCCCACGACTAGGGATATTTAAGAATGCGCTTATAGACCCAGTTCCCACGTCTATGATCGCCATAATAATGCCGGTAGTCAAGCAAGAATCCTATGGGCTCTATCAACATGTAATAGTGATATGTAATACCACCTGAAGTATGTACATGATGATAAAGACAAACCAGATAGCATACTACCATCTCGAGTAAGACCGTTATATCGGTATATGTCCTCCCTTAATCATCATAATCACCTGCCCGCGACTATGATAATTGCCTTGAGGGCACTATAGCCAACATTCTTTAACCCTCTAAACCATAATTTTCTTTATAAATACCACACTCTATTTCACCCATTCTCACTCAAAAATTCTCTGCCAAAACTCTCAAAAATTTCAAGTCCTTTTAGTGTGCAATTGGAGGTAGCAAATGGTGAAGTTCCGGCGAAATTTCGAGGAGATTCCGGCGACGAAACGACTCCCCGACACCTTCCTTAGCTTTCTCTCTCTCTTCTCTTGTTCCCTAGCCAGTAAGTCTCCTCCCCCCTCTTCTCCTCTTATAAAAACTTTTATTTATAAAACCCGACGGAAGCGGAGTTAATCCGACTTCCGATTCGGTTTTCCTTTAAAAATTCATTTTTATTAATCAATAAAATACCATGCTCTCATATCATCTTTAACAAATGTTAACAAACATATTAAAACAAGTTTTATCTCAAAAGAATCTTTTATGCAATTTTTATTGTATTTTTACGGTAAAATACAACATACTTTACATTTCGCCATAATTTACATAATACTTGTATTACGTTTAGATAACTCACGAGATAATAACCTACCTAATCACAACACACATTTTTGACATAGCACGATGAAATTTTGGGAATATAGTTATGGGATAACACGACATTACAAATAAATACCATCAAACTTGCAAAATCATTTCTTTAAAAAGTGTATTAAACAATTCCTTATAATTGCGCCTCTACAACCCACTTTTGGAAACCCGATCGAGATGGTGCGGGTTATCGCACATTCTCGAGACTAGTAGAGCGAGATGCGGACCTTCTCACGGAGCATTCGATTTCGATGGAATTTTTAATACAATTTTTAAGAAAAACATGATTTCTGCTTAATAAATAAAATTTATTTTTTTATAATTATATATATAAATATTATAAAAATATCTACTTTAAATATATAAATAAAAATATTCCATGTTTTCTAAACAAAAAGAAAATATTTACATCTTTCATGAAAATACCACCACAAATCTGTATAATTCCAATTTACAACAAAATACCATAAAATATTCAAATTAGGTTTGTATCCACTAGAATAAACTTCACATTTAAAAATCACATCCATGAAAACCCTAAAGACGATAAATAAATACTTGAGGTTTATTTTAAAAATATACCAAAATTATTTTTATAAAACACCCTCAAGTTTATAAATTTACAATAAGGACCCTAGTAAACATAGGTTTAAGCGGGACCATTTCTCTTGAGCCTCAGGGAACCGGAGAATTTGGGTGCTTGCCTATCCAAGGTAGACAAACTAAAAACGGTGTTATCAACACGGTAATTGTCTTGGAAAAAGACACAAATCCTGCCGTCCATGTACAACAGTTACCGATAACACCAAAACTAACTCAGGACTTCAATACTGTCTAAAATGTCTGACTCAGTCTGAGTCTCAGTCTAATCTGAATCAATCAATCTATTCTTGAATATTATTTAAGTATAATTCCATTTCAATATGAATCCGTTTATACCAGAATTCAATCCATATCAGCATGACTCGACTAAACCGAACCATGGATATACTCTGAGTACATGACTATCCATTTATATCTATCCCGTTTACATGATATCATGGTTTTGGCAAGTTGTGCATCTATTAAACAAAACAATACAAAATACATTATGGGGTTTTAAAGGGGTAGACTGGTACGGAATGTGTTAGAAGTGGTCGAGACGGTCACTTTAATATACCTAACCTGAATATCCATTGCTGTTATACCGTGGCTTAACAGTTCTTTGTGCTCCGTATACCTTAGTCTCCAGAATAGTGGGACTTCTCTCGTATATACTGGCATATTCTGTACCAAGCTACAAACAACTGCGTTAACAGAACAAAAATTACAATATACAGTTATATTCTCATATGTCTATTCTTACCTATCTCTGGGACTTACCAAACGATTGTTCGCTGACGACATTCCTTCTCTCTTCTTTCTTTGGAATGTTGTCAGGTGGATCCGACTCACTGGAGATCGAGCCCAGAGACTTGGAGCAGTTCGCCATTGACCCAGAGCTCTAGATACTTGTATATATTTTCTTTTCAGTTCATGTCATTGTTTAGGCATCACTTTCCATTCTTGTATTTACATTTTCTGTTGTACTTGTAAAGAAATGTTTAATAAATAAAAGTTGCTGCTCATTTACACTTCATGTCTTCTTGTGTATATTTATATTATATTGCTTAGTTATGCTTAGCGTGTTTACTTCTGAGTAAATACGTAGCGGGCATCGCCGTACCTCCTTACCAGTACACTGGAAAGCGGGGCTTGACAATCGTGAATGCGCAAGCCAAGAAGTATGGCAATATCCTGAAGGGTGATCGTCATCTCCCCCATAGGCAAATGAAATATGAAGGTGTCTGTCCTCCATCGCTCGGCCAACGTTGTAATGAGAGAATGGTTGAGACGAATGTAGTCAATTCTCGAGTAGTGATAAATCCTGCACGTGTTAACCCGGTCTGCACACGTGCATCTCCAATCGCCTATGACCTAATCTGCTGTAAGTGAGTATGACATATCAAACGTTCTTCAGTATATTAAATAGACAAACACGTTAGAAATATACAATTAGAAGCAAATAGTACAAGTACTGTATTGAACTGAATTAATTGCTTACCGTCACGTATGTTATCGCCCGATGTCAGTCTGGCAGGTATAAAACAGACGGATCTACAAGTCCTGGGTCCATCGATACAATATCTGCCAAAAGCAATAATTCAAAGATAAGTGCCAATTATACATTAATAAATGCAATACGTAACTGTAGATAAAATACAATATATCGAAGGAATACAATACGAAACTGGTGTTAAATGATACAATACATCAGGCGACGCAATACAATACTGTCAATATGATACAATACATCACCGAACACGATACATCAAGCGACACAATATATAACGGTGCTCCTACATCATTACGGTTGATTTTGAAGTTCATGTGGAAAGTTAGGACATCACAATTTTTTTTGACCATAAGATTTGTAATTGCTACACCTGTTATTTCCTTTCACCTCTTCTCGCCCTTCATCTATAGCGTCCTTGATACGACAGCTTGGAGGCCTGCTTTTCTTTCTCGTATTGCTGGGTGGGAATATACATGGCTCACGATATTCCTCGCAGTGTCTTTGATCTGGAACCGGGCTAAACAAAGGGGCATACGACTCTCGATAGTATTATGCGTAATACTCTCCACGGTATAAGATCTCGTATAATATGTTTGATCCCCTGAAGCTCATGAACAAGCTGCCGTCACACGTTTGCATGGAAGCATTTGTAGTAAAGATATATTACAACTACAACGACATCCATTATCGTCTATACCAACGTCATACGCAATTCCATCTTTATCTATTGCTTCCCAACGATGCTTAGAGAATCGACGAAATTGGTAATGTCTCACATCTACATTTCTTTAGCCAATATACTATCATTTTTTGGAGTGAACAGTGTGTCCCATCTAGCCGCTGCTTCACGACGAGTAACGAAGTACGTGTTGAGACAGTAAAAGGTTCTAGAAATCAATTCATGTATCGGTAATGCACGAGCTCTTTTAAGAACAACATTAAAGCTCTTGAAGCAATTCGTAGTCATAATATAATACTTTACACCGCTGTCCATAGTTAACATCCAACGATCTTCGTAGCCTTCCTAAACTTTTGTTAATCCAAGTATCTGCCTCCGGATTTAATTCTTTAATACGAGCTCTTTTTGCGTATAAACTAAGGATCCGAAGTATGGCCGGTTTCATACAACAAAATCTATAATGATCCGTCTTTGATTTTTTTCAAGAAATTGGCTCTGATTTGCCGCAAACAGCAGCGATAATAATAGGGCGCACGCCAGCCTTGAGCTAGTGCCCTTGGAAAACCTTTCATCCGATCAGACAACCATGTAATTTGGCGATGGATTACACTGGGGATATACATACGAATACATACAAAAAAACTTCCTAATTTGCTTCAGTTTCATCATCGACAACTGCAAACGCCAAAGGATACAACTCTTCATCTGCATCCACCCCGGTAGCAATAAGCAAAGTCCCATTATATTTATCATATAAGTGTGTGTTATCAATACTCAGAACTGGACGACGATATTCAAATCTCTTAATTGATGGTCTAAATGCCCAGAACACGCCAGCAAATTGGACAGCGATTGGAGTCAAGTTTTCGTAGGTGATTTTGTAGACTGTGACGGGATTTCTTTTCGTGATTGCCTCGAGGTACCGCGACAGAGTTTGATATGATTTCTTCCAATCCCCAAATATCATGCATAAAACATTCCTTCTCACATCCCACACTTTGAAATAAGAAATATTAATTTAATATGCCCTTTCTATTTAATCTTGGATGGCAGCCGATGTCATATCAAGCCGCATCTTCAGGAAAGGCAAGATGCACTGGCATATAAATGTTGATGTGGTATGTTTGTGCCCCACAACCTCTACTGTGTTTCGGCACCGATACTCCGGATTATATTCCTTTATAATAAAGTGTGTCGAATGCGTCCACCGTTTTGATATTATTGCTTGAAGTTTCTAAGGGTATTGTCCAGGGCCCGTACCTGGATTGTTATCACACACCACAGTGTACTTTATTTTAATACTCCTTGTAGGGTGTTTTTCGTCATCCCATTGAGATGGAAATACGCGCGCTTGTCAGGCGTACTACAGATTCCCCCTGCCTAGGGTAAGCGGGAGTTTATTGATTGTGGGGATCCGAATCTCCGGTAGCCACGGACTAAGCTGCCGTTAATTACCCCTCAACTTTGGAGCGAGGGAACCTCTGATTGACGGGTTAAACTGGTCATGCGAACTTAATGTGCAGTGTACGTATATTTTGAAAGGGTTTTGGATATATCGGGGGCTCCGCAAATTTTTACGGGGGTCCCGCTACCCGGATAGCGGGCTAGGGGTCAAGGGGGCTTAGTAGCCCCCTTGCAGGGTGCGGGACAGCGCCCCGTTAGAATTTTTTTTCTACCGAGGGAAGTATATTTAGTGTGGAGTACATGGAAAAATAGGGGTGAACAGCGTCCAAAGGACGCGTGGGCGCCAGCGCCTCATGCGCTCGGCATGCGGGCACTAGGCGCCTGCACCTAAATAGGAGAGGAACTTGGCCCCGAAATTAGGAGTTAAATTCCGAGGGATTTTGAGTAGAGTTAAACTCCAAAAGATTTAGATTTAGAGTTAAACTCCTAAAGGATCTGGTTTAGGAGTTAAACTCCTTTAAGGATTTGGGTCTTGGAGTTAAACTCCCCAAAGATCTTCATGGGTGATCAAAGGGGACCCCTTTCTTCTCTCTTAAGCCCTGAATTTTCTCTTGAGCCTTAGATCTTCCCAAGGAGAGATTTTTGGATATGGGTCTCCTTCTTCCTCCTCTTCTGTTGACCGGATCTTGGAGAAAATGAGGGATATAAAAATCTCCCTTTTTGAGATCTGATGGCAGATCTGAGCTCCTCTTTAACGGTTTTATGGTGAAAAACTATTTATTTTTAGAAAAGGAAGAGTTAAACTCTTGATTTAATTCAAAAGGGAAAGAAGGTTTTAGAACCTTGAGGAAGGAGAAGGAAACACAGAAACCCTAGATTTTGAAGGGAATGAAAAGTTCTTTTTTTTATTCATCATCATGTTGCCTTTTTTAGACTTCCAAAATTATACATAACCCTTTGGGCTTTACAAAATGGCACTTTGCCCATCCCATGCTTCATATGCTCATTTATTTTGCACATACGCCATGGGTTTTACAAAAAATTGGTTTTATGCCCATTTTTCTTACATTATTCATAAAAATTACATCAAAATTATTTATTACAAAAATTTTATTTTGGCATGGGGAAGGCCGGCCGCTTGGCTCGACTTAGGCATATGCCCACTTAACCTGGGCTTTGGCCCACTTACTTGGGGTTGAACTTGACTTTGACTTGGTCAACTGGGGTGTAAATTTTGACCCCAACAAAGTGCCCCCATCAATGAATGCACACCGCGTATATGAGTTGTGTGCATGAAATTGATGGATCTTGAAGCTGGAATTCGAGGTAGAACATCATTCGGGGGGCGGAGCATCCTTCTGGGAGCATGATTCCCGGGGATCGGAGCATCATTCCGATTTGCGGAGCATAATTTCAGGGTCGGAGCATCATTCCAAAGAACATAATTTCAGGCTCGGAGCATAATTCCCAAGGGTCGGAGCATAATTCCGAGGAGTTGGAGCATAATTCTGGAGATCGGAGCATCATTCCGACACGGGACAGGTGTATCCTGAGATGAAGCTTAGTTTCGGCATAGGGAAGACATTATGACCGAAGCATAATTTCGATGCAAAGGTTGGTGATTGACTTGATTCCAAGGCGGAGCATAATTCCGACAGGGAGAGCAGATACTACGAGGGGAAGTATGATTTCAACATGAGGTACACTCTGAGACGAAGTATGATTCCGACGCAGAGGTCAATTCCCAAGCGAAGCATCATTCCGACGGGGAAAGCAGGTACTCTAAGGCGAAGCATGATTTCAACACGGGATACACTCTAAGACGAAGCATGATTCCGCCGCAGAGGTTGTTGGTTGACTTGATTCCGAGATGGAGCATAATTCTGGCGGGGAGGTCATTAGTTGACTTGATTCCGAGTCGAAGCATAATCCAAACGGGGAGGTCGTTGGTTGACTTGATTCCGAGTCGAAGCATAATTCCGACAGAGAGGTCATTGGTTGACTTGATTCTACGGCGGAGTATAATTCCGACGAGGAGGTCGTTTGTTGACTTGATTCCAGGACGGAGCATAATTCCGACAAGGAGGTCGTTGGTTAACTTGTCCCCAGTACAGAGTGTCTGTGGTCAACGTTTCCCCGGCACGGAGTGTCAGTGGTTTTGATGTAGAGGCTGATTCCCAGGCAAAACATAGTTCCGACAGGGAAGATAGATACTCCGAGGCGAAGCATAATTTCGACATTGGATATATTCCGAGACGAAGCATGATTCCGACACAGATGTTGTTGGTTGATTCCTAGGCGGAGCATAATTCCGACAAGGAAGGCAGATACTCTGAGGCGAAGCATCATTTCGACATGGGGTACGCTCTGAGACGAAGCATGATTTCGCCGCAGAGGTTGTTGGTTTGATTTGATTTGGGTTGACATCAGCATCGCTACACTGGAATATGGTACCAAGAGCGAATCATCATTTTCCATGAGTGGATTTGGGGATTTTGGTTTTGGTTTAGCATCAGCATCGCATCACTGGAATATGGTACCAGGAGCGAATCATCATTTTCCATGAGGAGATTTCCTTCATTCCCAGTTTAACGACTTAGGGGTCATCTGTTTCTAGTTTAATGATTTAGAGGTCATTTGTTCCCAGTTTAAAAACTTAGGGGGTCTGTTTCCAGTTTAACGACTTAGAGGTCATCTGTTCCCAGTTTAAAGACTTAAGGGTCTATTGTATTGGAAGTTTGGAATTTTTGGGTTGGGGTCAGCATCAGCGTTGCTAACACTGAAGCACAGGTGCCAGGAGCAATTCATCATTTGCTTTTGCCTGTTGGGGAGTGATGGCTTAGGAGACAGGTTTAGGTCCCTATCACCTAAGACTTTTCAATTTTATGAGCAGTAAGGGTCCCATAAAAGCAGTTTCTTTCTACGAGTCGAAAGGATCTCATAGGTGTACTTTATCCTTAGGAGTCGTGGGGACTCCCAAGTGTGTGTTTCCTTTGTGAGTCGTAAGGATCCCACGAAGGCATTTTCTTACGAGTCGTGAAGCTCTCGTAAGTTTGTTCTCCTCGTGTATCGTGAGGACACATGAGCGAGTCTTCCGAAATGGAGCATAATTCCAAGGGCGGAGACCGACCGCGTGACTGGTGGTGGTGGTGTATGGGTATGATGAGAATTATTTGAGCCCATAGATTGTATACGGTAGTTAGTTCGGGGACCAACCGTAGGGCTGGGAGAATTTTAGGATTTTGTTGGCGTCTGCATCGCTGCACTGGAATATGGTACCAAGAGCGACTCATCATTCGCCGTTGGGACATTCAGAGATTTGAAATTTTGGTTTGGCGTCTGCATCGCTATACTGGAATATGGTACCAGGAGCGACTCATCATTTGCCACTTTGGAATTTAGGGATTTGGAATTTGGTAGGCGTCTGTATCATTGCACTGGAATGTGGTACCAGGAGCGACTCATCATTCGCCATTTGGGGATTTAGGGGTTTGGAATTTGGTTGGCGTTTGTATCGTTGCACTAGAATATGGTACCAGGAGTGACTCATCATCTGCCTTTTTTTTCAACCGCGATTGCTCTATCATTTCAGCTTTTCTTATCATGAAGGTCGCGATTGCCCTATCATTTCGGCTATTTATTCACGATTGCCCCATCATTTCGGCTTATTTATTTATTTATTTACACATTTTTTTACATCCCCAGTTTAACGACTTAGAGGTCGATTGTTTCCAGTTTAATGACGTGGCGGTCATTTCTTTTCATGGAAAGGCAGATGTCTGAGAGAATCAGGTTCCCGAAGGACTTCGTTCTCCGTTTGTATGAAATCGGCGGTCGCAGCTTGACTGTTTGCTAACACGCCTTTAGACAATTCTATCTCTCATGCATTGTATTTTTTTTCGACCCAATCTTTGAAGACGAAGCAGTCCTCAATAGCATGACTTATCACTCTGTGATAGGGGCAATATTTGGGGTCGTCGGTCATATTCGCTTCTTGCGGTCTTTTTGATTCTGGTAATTGTAGACCGTTTTTTAGGACGTCTTTGAATATTTTATAGATTTTATCCCTTCTGAAAGAATAGACTTTATCCAGTTTCTCTTTCAGTGGAGATTCTCCTCCCTCTCCGAACACTGGCTTCCGAGGCTGGTTGGCATTAGGCCCACTCATCCCTCGCTTATTTCGGTTAGCCAAAGCGTTAAAAGATTCAGCATTGTCGAAATTTTCGTTTTTACGATTATCGTCCTTTCGGTTTCTCCAGGACCTATTGTTATTTTGGGAATCAGAGGAGGACTCCTGCTTTGAGCGCTCCAACATCTGAACTTTTCTGGTCAGCTCTTGGAATGTTTTGAGACCCGCGGTGCATAGAAACGGGGCCATCCAATTGTTGAGATTTCCGATGAAGAGACTGACAGATTGGTCCTGCTCTATCGGCGGTTCATATTTGACGGAGAGATTGAGCCAACGGGTTATAAAATCCGTGCTGCTTTCGTTGTTCTTGGGATGGAAGATTGGATCCTCTTCGCTTTCCGAGCCTGACTCCTCATGAACCTAGGGATCTCTCTGCTTATCAGCCTCACTGGAGGGTTTTCATTACTTTCCAGAGGAGACTGGTCTTGGGAAGTGGAAGCCACATGTTCACCGCCGGAAGCCGGGAAGACTGTACGTCTTGCCTGAGTCTGGGGGCAGATGCTAATTGGTGCTATCCGTCCACCTCTCCGAAGATGCCAAGTTAATTTTTGTCACAGTGTATCGAAGGTTTAAATGGATGCGGCCGATGTAGCTGACTTCGTCAGATTCCCCCTTGTTTGAGGGTTTTTTGATTATGGGGACGCTCTTCCCTGCAGGCGCAAGCCCCTGCAGTTAATTACGCTACCGCATCGCGGTAGCGCATCGCGGTAACAACTTTCTCCTTCTCCACATGGTCACTTCGTGTCGTGGGTGTTTATTTTGTGTTTGGTTGCCCGTGGATTGTATACGGAGACTAAGTTATGTTGTCTCCTGTAGGGCGTGGACTAGTCCAAATCCGTATCTTTCTTAGATTTGGGTTTGGGGGGGTTGTGTTTAAGGATACGTTAGCCTTATTTGAGACTAAGATCAACTTAAATGTTTGTTAAGGACACGTTAGTCTAATTCTAGACTAAGATCAACTTAACGGGATCGTTTAGATCCGACAAGAGAGCAATTGGGCTCTATTGTTTAGTTTAATGATATTGCGGTTGATAATTAGTTTAAGGACATTACGGTCCAATGTTAGTTTTAAGACACCGCGGTCGAGGTTAAGGACATCATAGTCCGTGAGCTTAAGGACTCCACAGTCCGACGTTAGTTTTAAGACATCACGGTCGAGGTTAAGGACATCATAGTCCGTGGATTTAAGGACTCCACAGTCCGATTTTAGTTTTAAGACATCACGGTCGAGGTTAAGGACATCATAGTCCATGGATTTAAGGACTCCATAGTCCGATATTAGTTTTAAGACATCACGGTCGAGGTTAAGGACATCATAGTCCGTGGATTTAAGGACTCCACAGTCCGATATTAGTTTTAAGACATCACGGTCGAGGTTAAGGACATCATAGTCCGTGGATTTAAGGACTCCACAGTCCGATATTAGTTTTAAGACATTACGGTCGAGGTTAAGGACATCATAGTCCATGAGTTTAAGGACCTCACAGTCCGTAGCAATGTGTGGTTGTCGGGACCCGTCACCTCTCTGACGACGTTGAGGAATTACAACGACAAATATCAAAGGAGTGAAGAGATGTACCCTCGAACCGGGTGTAAATTGATTGGAAGAGCAGATGAGCTCAGTTCAATTTAAATTGAGGACTTATGGCCAGAATTGGGCTAAGTCCAGTTAAAAATGTTTAACATTTTATTTTTGTTCTGCCTATTAGGCCTTTGTTTGGGCTCTGCCCTTTTAATAATGCCAAGCATTGGGCTCTGATATTTTGTCTGGTATTAAATGCATAGCATTTATCAGAACAAAGTATGTTCTGACAGCGCGCCACGTGGCGCATCAGGCGCTTTGTGCCAATTAAAGAGCGTGTTGCGCTAGCGCATATGAGGGTGACACGTGTCGCTTAGCGCTAAGCGCTGGTTTGTTAGCGCACTGCGCTTTTAATTTATGAGCGCGCTGTGCTAGTTTATGGGTGTGCCAGTGAGTGACACGTGGCGTGCTTGGCGCTGAGCGCCAACCCAAGAGTGCAGTGTGCTGTTTTCAGGAGCGCAAAGCGCAGATTGTGTCTCTGGTTGACACGTGGAAAGTTCGGCGCTGTGCGCCGGTCCAATGAGCGCAAGGGCACAGTTCATGAGTGCAAGGCACTTTCCAGTAGCGCAAAGCGCATCAGATCAAATTTAAGATCAAAGAACAAATTTATGTTCATCAAAGGAGGCCTTGCCTCAAGATCCAAGAACCAAAGTTCTTGTTTTTTATTAAAAGGTTCTGCCTTTATAGATCAAAAGATCTGTGAATGAAGTAAGATACTTCTTTTTTATATTTTAAGGATTAGATCTTTTAATCTTTTATGTTTAATCAAAGTCCTTGGTCTTTTGTAGATCTATGATCTTTTCAGAGGATGTTTCTTCTTTTTACGAGATGATTTCATCTCTGTTGTTCAAGAATTAATTGTTTTACCTTTAAAAATGAAGAAATGATCTTCTTTCTTCAAAGGCTTGCCTTTCTTTCTCTTTGAGTTCTTCTCAAAGTTTTCCCAGGGTTTTTTCTATATGAGATTTGAAGTCTTGGGGCCTTTATATAGGGCCAATTGATTTGTTAGATTAGTTGAAGAGATCTTTCTCTGATTGATTCGGGGATATTTCCCCACCATTGGATCTTTGATCCTAAGGCTTCTGTTTTACAGAAGGCAATTTTCTTGTTTTCAACAAGATTGGAAAGACCTTTTCAGAACATAATTTTAATTCTGATTAATTAATAATTTATTATTATTAGATCTTTTGATCTAACGGTGGGGAATTCTTTTAATTCCAGCGCTGGCGCACTTGGCGCGAGCGCACCTGCGTTTGACACGTGGCGCGCAGCGCAGAGAACAGCGCAATTACGCTAGCGCACCTGCGTTTGACACGTGGCGCGCAGTGCAGAGCGCTGGATCTGAAGCGTTGCTTCAACTTTTAAAATTTTGAATTTCAAAACAGAGTTTTGCTCTGATTGGGGTGCGCTGCCTAGGGCGCAGCGCTCCTGGCGCTGGCGTGTCTGCTTTTGACGCGCGGCGTGCAGCGCACGGGATCTGAAGCGTTACTTCAATTTTTGAATTTTGAAATTCAAAACAGAGCTTTGCTTTGATTAGGGGAAACAAATGCCCCCCCACCGTTGCGCTCACGTGGCGCACACGTGAGTGCAGCGGTGACAACATCTGAGCCTTTGGATCAACTCAGAAGTTGAGGAGGCGTTTCGGCACCTATTAATAGGACCTTTTGGTCCTCAGATTATCCTCATCTTCTTCTCAAGAATTTTATTCAGAGCTTTGCTCTCTTGTTCAAGAACTTTCAAGAGTTAGAACTCTACTAAATTTAGGTAAAATTAAATTAAATTAAATTAATTCTAATAAATTAGGGTTTTTACCCATTAACAGAGCCTTGCTCTCCATAGATCTTTTGATCTAAAGAAAACCCTTTTAGGGTTTCATAATCAGAGCCTTGCTCTCATAAACCCATAGATCTAAACAGATCTTTTCTTAGGGTTTCTTAGCCCATGAGTCAGAGCTCTGCTCTTTTGACAATATATAGATCTTTTGATGAAGAACTTTTAAGGGTTTTTCATGGATTTTTAAGATCCCAGAATTTTAATTCTCAAGAATTAATTTTCATTAATCTTTGATGGATTTTCCATCATCATTACAGAGCTAGACTCTTTAAAGAATTTTATCCCTCGTAACCAGAGTTTGACAAGTGTAGCTTTGCTCTGAAAGGGAGATTTTCTCCTTCTCCCGAGGGATTTCTCATCCAATGAGAATATTCTTTGAGGATTTCCTCATTAATTGACAGTCTCATCCAATGATGAGGCTGTTTTATTAATTGATGCATTGTCATCTGGATTTTATGGGTCCCCCTTTGGTCTCCTCTCCACTGCATTGCAGTGTGGCACAGATTTTAAAGTACCGAGCGTCAGGATTTTTAAAATTAAATTATGACACTGATAATTGAATTTCGTTCTTTCTTGCAGGCGATATGTCTTCTGATCTCTCGTTCCCGTTCTTCCGCTCAGAGGGAGGATTCCCTGAAGCACCGGTAGACCGGGAGGTTCTTGCTCTTATTAAGAACTATGACCCGGAGTACAAAAACCTTCACCTGTGGGGTAGGTGGTACGACCAAATAATCAAAGGTCGCCGAAACTTCTCTTGTGCGATTCCATCGGATCCGATCTCATCGATCTCGTATGCAGATGTACCCCCGGTGAACTATGCCGTGGAGGTCGTTAATTGAACTTCGGAGGGTCTTCTTCAACCTTCGATTGCTGCCATACCCATGCAGCTGCCGGCAGCCTTGGATATTTTGGGGCGGCGCATATGCCAGGGCGAGTCGCGCCCTTAAGGACAACCCTACAACATTGGGTTGACCCCTCGACATTCGGCCGGGTATTTGCAGTGGGCCAGGTATATTTTGTCAGCGAAGAAGGCGCATTTGCTGAAGATCGGTCTATACCCTGCGGTCTACGCCTCGCTGTTTCAGTACTCTGCTTCTCCAACATGGTGGATTAAGGCGTTTGTGGAGCAATGGAACATCCCCACCCATACCTTTCTTCTTATGGACAGAGAAGTTTCCATCTCTCTAGAAGAGTTTGCTGAGATCTCCGGTCTGCCGGTGAGGAGGGAGCAATATGAGGAGCTGCTTCCTTCGGATGAATACGTTTTGCCACCAAGCCGTTGGTGATGGACCTAACGCCGGAGAATGCTATTCAGCACCAGTTTCCGAGTCTGATAAAGGTTCTGAATATGTACGAGAGTCTTTTCTTGGAATCCGGAGGCCGGGGAGTTAGTTTCGCAGACTTCATTGCCCGTTTTCTTCGACCGGAGATTCTATTGCAACGGGGCGAAAATTTTTCCAAGCTTGACGATCCCTTCGGCTTTGGCTTAGATCGTCGACCAGTACTGGAAGATGATCAAAAAGGCTTTTATCTCCCCGATGCCGCAATCATCCCTTTGTCGGAAATCGCTGCTCCGGGTATCGACGAGGAGACTTTCTTTCTCGGATTTTTGGGGCTATGGTTGTGCTGGTTCGCGCTCCCCATGCACCCTCGCTATATGAGGCCGTCCGTCTTCTACCCAGCACATCGAATGGTGGCTGGCATACAATTGGCCATCGGGATTGCCGGGTTGGCCCACCTATACCATGGTCTTAGCGTGGCGGCGGACACAACTGAACCGGGGGTGCAAGCCGCCAATTTTCCGATGCACTACTTTACTTCGTGGATGGAAATGCACGTGCTCGGTGTGTTTGGTATTCATAAAAGACCCTCGTTTTACGAGAAGTACGGATTCTCGAGAATTATGCGGCTGATCGACGCTTCTATCGTGAATCCGCCTCAGCGGGAGGTTAGGGGTTGCTTCTTTGTCCGCGCACGGTCGGAGCGAGTATATCTTTCACGGACAAGGTCCTGACAATCGGCCATGAAACTTCCAAGACTGTGCTAGCGTTGCGCGACAATTTCAAGGACGGGGCCTCCGTGTTGAAAGCTCGAGAGATTCTACATCTATACTCTATCAGGCCGGGCTTCCTCGTATTCAGGCAAAATGATGTGGCACTTTTTATGAGATACAACCCCCATCGTTTTTCCCAGCAGCTAAGTTATAACCAGGGGGTCCTACTGGAGGCGTTTTTGGAAGAGCCTGCGGCCACCAGAGAGGGAATACGGAGTGCACTGCATCACTTCATGCGGTTAAATACGGGCTCCCACTTCTTCATTAGCAAGCCGAGTTGCATTCCAAGGGCCCTCAAAGTATACGGGGCCTGGTATCAACACGCGATGGACGCTGTCATCAGGGAAGAGAAGCGGCTGCTGCTTGATCGCAAGAGTGGGCCCCCCGTCAGCGATCGTAATGTCCCCTTAAAGCGAAGGACCCCTGTCCCTCCTCCACTAAGAGGAGATGCTGTAGATGAGCCTCCACGTGTGCTAAGCCCCATGCGTGGATTGCCCCGTGATCCTGTGGACGTGCCATCAGCGTCCTGTGCTCCCGTGGAGACGGTAAACGTGGTTTCACCCGAATCTGGCGTGGGTTCGGATATCGGGACCCGCCATCCCAAAGTGCCCGCGAAGCGTAAGCTGATTTTGGCTGCAACCGGAGTCCGCGCGCAGAAGAGGAAGAAGAAGTCGATCCTCTCTGCTGACGTTGTGTTTGGTCAGGAACCTCATTCTCCTTATAGCGAAGGCTTGAGTGAGTATGGGACCAACGACGGCCTATTTATGCCGCCAGATGACACTGATCTGGCGGCCGCCATCGCAGCTTCTGAGCCATTGGCAAGGCGCGACGAGTGGTTGGCTAAACTCGCGCAATCAGGTAATCACTAGTTGTATTTTTTCGTCATTGCATCATACCTCTATCATTGTTTTTGACTAACGCTTTTCCTTCTTTAATACTTTTTTAATAGGAATTTCTACCAAAGAAGCCCTCGCTGCTTCTCTCAAGACTTTCGAGGAGGAGGAACAACTCAGAGCATCCTTAGGCCTTGGTACATTTTGGTTTGCTATGTTTCTGCTTCCATTTCTTATGAGTAATCTGACCCTCTCTTTGCCTTATCGCAGGGACCACAAGACCTACCTCGCAAGCCGATGCAGAAATTCTCCCCGGGCCAGCTACCGAAGTCCCGACCTCTTCAGGATTGCCGCAAGTGGCCCTACTTAAAAAACCGATAATGGACGCCTTGACGGCTCTGGAGGTAACCCTGAATGCGGATGACGACGCCTTGCTGAAGGAGGCCTCTAAAAGGTCCGTTGTGACGGCCTGGGAGGAAAGGAAGCGCCTGAGGCGCACAGTAAGGGAGCGTAGTGCCGCTTTGGCCGCGGGAGCAGGTTTAAGCGCCATTACTCCTGCTGCTATTCCTTCAGAGGAGCTCCCGGTCGCCTTGCCTACTGCTCATAGACGGGCGGCACGTGCAGCTCGGGAAGCCAATGGTAAATCGACCCCAGGTAATGTGTTTTGAAGCTTCGTTGTCAAAGCTTTAAACTATCAGTTCTTATATATCTTGTCCTGCAGGGCCGTGCCTTACCGAAGGAGTGGCGACGACCATCGAGCCTGATGGGGCGGTGGAGGAGGTAGCTGCGGAACCCGAAGCGATGGTAGGCGATGTAACCATAGTTGCCGGGCCCGAGATAGTGGCTGACGAGACAGTCACGACTGCTATGCCCGAAATGGACACCTATGCCGGGCCTGAGGTGGCGGAGGTGAGACGGCAGCTACGGCCGAGCCTAAGGCAGCAGTGGACGAAACGGCTGCTGCGGACAAGCCTACGATAGCGATGGACGAGACGGCTGCGACCACTGAGCCCGAGGTGGTAGCGGGCGAGACGGGTATGATCGCTGGGCACGAGATGGCCGCTCTTTCTCAAGAGTTAGGCACTGCTCCGATTATCACTCTCCCTGCCTACTGCTCCTTGTCGTCTCCTGGCATCGCTAGCGCGACGACGGCTCCTATGGAGTCAGGGGATGAGGCGACGGAAGGTGAGACCACCCCAATGGAGGAGGGAGACGCCACCGTTGCAACAAGTGACACCCTCGTCACGGCTCCGGCTGGCGACTCATCAGGTAAATTTTGGGTCACCGCCCTTCTTTCTTTATTCTGCAATCCTTCTTGATAGGGTTTATCTTGTTTCTAACGCAGGTGCGGCTAGTGCTGATGTCGCATTACCCGAGGCAGCGTTGTCAGTTACCGCTTTGACGGTGACCACTTCTCTACCTTCTCTCGCACTGTCTCAGATGCTGGAAGGTATGGATTTGTGACCCACCAGTCTTATCTCTAGGTTGCATAATTTATGTACCGACGTTGCATTATTGTATCTTTATAGGAGTCCTTTTTGACCACCTGTACCAGACGCTGCTCCCACACTTCTCCTTCTTGTCCGAGATTAGTCCGCCTGCTGGTGTCGGTGAGTATTTTCTCTAAACGAGGTCATCTTCTTTAACGGGCAGTTGCATTATTGCTAACTCTTCTTTATATTGCTTGTAGCCTTACAAATCGAAGGAGGGGACGAGGCTGCCGTTGCGCCACCAGTACTCCCAGCTCTGCCCCCTGCTGCAGCCGGTATAGTAGACTCTACTTTTTGATTGTTTTCTTTATTTCCTGAGCCGACATCTGATTATGATCTATTTTGCAGCAATCACATCGACTCCAACCCCGTTCGAGTCTCGTATTATAATACCGACAGGATCTTTTTCCAGGCGTCCATCATCTAAAGGTGCTGCGACCAGTCTATGCATACTGAGTGAGTATATTGCGGAGTTTGACGCAGAGACTCCTACATCTGCTGCGGATTTTGCCATAGTGATTAACCCTATGCTGGCGACGCTCATGAACTTTCATGGTGAGGGCGTCGTTGAGTTTTGGGTTAATCGCTGCAGGAAGATCGAGGCTTGCTTGCATGAGCTTGAGCTTAAGCGTCCCGCATCTGAGATTCTGGCTATGAGCACTCAACGGGCGGCATGGATCAAGCATAGCGCTTCTTACTTCCGCCATCTTGAACAAAAAGTGGCTTTAAAGCGAAGGGAATGTAAAGAAACTTCAAGCGAGTCTGCTCGACTGTATGCTGAGGTCGACGCGAACGCTGCCTAGTTGAAAGTTATCTTCGAAGGCCTTCTGCAATGTATCTCTAATGGGTTAACATTGAGGCAGAAGCTCGATGTCGTTGAGCGTGATGCACAAGATCGTGAAGCAGCTCAGCGAGCCGTCGAGGAACAACTCCCGTCTTACTTGCAGTAGTGAGCCCAGGTCGAAGCGGAGTTGGCCGTGACAGCTGATCAGGAAGAGGGGCTGAGGGAAGTGCGCGAGCGGCTGACTGGATTATTGAAAGCGCTTTCCTCTCAATAAAAATTTTGTACCTTTTGTAATTTTGAATAAAATATATTTGTCCTTTTATTCTTTCATATAATGTATTTTGTACCCAATCGAATTCATGAATAAAAGATACACGTTCTTCGTAATGTCTTGTGTCATTTCTCTGCTTTCTTCTTTCTTACTGTATTGTTTGCCATGTGACTTTAGCAAGTGCGGTCTGTAGATAGCGTATAGCTGTCAGTCTTGGGCTCGTTGTAGAGTGGCGATGGCTTAGAAAACAGGGTTAGGATCTATCATCTAAGACTTTTCAACTTTATGAGTCGTGAGGGTCTCATAAAGAATTTTCTCCCTACCGGTCAAGAGGATCCCGTAGATGTAATTTCTCCTTAAGAATCGTGAGGATTCCTAAGTGTGTTTTCTCTTGAAAGTCATGAGGATCTCTCAAGAGAATTTACTCCCTTACGAGTCGTGAGGACCCGCAAGTGATGGATGAAGTTGTCCTTATCCGCATTTCACGGAGTCAGGGGTTGCTCTGGATGTTTCCCACGGGTTCACTGCCATGTTTGGTGAGGACCAGGCCCTGCTCTGGACGTTTTCCAGGATACAGTAGTTTAAAGACATCAGGGTCAAGGTTAAGGACATCATAGTCCGTGGATTTAAGGACTCCACAGTCCGTCGTTAGTTTTAAGACATCACGGTCGAGGTTAAGGACATCATAGTCCGTGGATTTAAGGACTCCATAGTCCGACGTTAGTTTTAAGACATCACGGTCTAGGTTAAGGACATCATAGTCCGTGGATTTAAGGATTCCACAGTCCAATGTTAGTTTTAAGACATCACGGTCGAGGTTAAGGACATCATAGTCCATGGGTTTAAGGACCCCACAGTCCATGAAATGTGTGGTTGTCGGGACCTGTCACCTCTTTGAAGACGTTGAGGAATTACAACGACAAATATCAAAGGAGTGAAGAGATGTACCCTTGAACCAAGGTAAAATCAGTTTAAAATCATTACGGTTGATTGTTAGTTTTAAGACATCACGGTCGAGGTTAAGGACATCATAGTCTGTGGATTTAAGGACTCCACAGTCCGATATTAGTTCTAAGACATCACGGTCGAGATTAAGGACATCATAGTCCGTGGATTTAAGGACCCACAGTCCGATGTTTGCTCTGGATGCTTCCCACATGTTCACTGCCGTGTTTGGCGAGGACCAGGCTCCGCTCTGGATGCTTCACACGGGTTCACTGCCGTGCGAGGACCAGGATCCGCTCTGGACGTTTTCTACGGGGTTAGAAGTGACGTTATCTGCGTTCCACGTGACCAGGAATTTTGCTCTAGATGCTTCCCACGGGTTCACTGCCGTGTTCGGCGAGGACTAGGCTCCGCTCTGGATGCTTCACACGGGTTCACTGCCGTGCTCTGCGAGGACCAGGATCCGCTCTGGACGTTTTCCACGGGGTCAGAAGTGACGTTATCCGCGTTCCACATGACCAGGAATTTTGCTCTAGATGCTTCCCACGGGTTCACTACCGTGTTCGGCGAGTACTAGGCTCCGCTGTGGAAGCTTCACACGGGTTCATTGCCGTGCTCTGCGGGGACCAGGATCCGCTCTGGGCGTTTTCCACGGGGTTAGAAGTGACATAATCCGCATTCCACGTAGCCAGGAATTTTGCTCTAGATGCTTCCCATGGGTTCACTGCCATGTTCGGCGAGGACTAGGCTCCGCTCTGGATGCTTCACACGGGTTCACTGCCGTGCTCTGCGAGGACCAGGATTCGCTCTGGACGTTTTCTGCGGGGTCAAAAGTGACGTTATCCGCGTTCCACGTAACCAGGAATTTTGCTCTAGATGCTTCCCACGGGTTCACTGCCGTGTTCGGCGAGGACTAGGCTCCGCTCTGGACGTTTTCCACGGGGACAGAAGTGACGTTATCCGCGTTCCACGTAACCAGGAAATTTGCTCTAGATGCTTCCTACGGGTTCACTGCCGTGTTCGGCGAGGACTAGGCTCCGCTCTGGACTTTTTCCATGGGGTCAGAAGTGACGTTATCCGCGTTCTACGTAACCAGGAAATTTGTTGATTATATCCGCATTTCACGGAGTTGGGATTTGACTCTCGGTCATCTGTACACCGCCGAGTCATGGAACTGGGAGTTGCCGCTGTTCCGCTTTGCTTGATGCTGTGTCTGCTGAGACGAATGTTGAGATGATCTCCAGGATATCTGTGACCCATCAAGATTTGGTTTCATCTTCTGATGAAACCTGGGGAGGAGGAGTGTGATTCCTTCTTTGTTTGTGCCCCTGGATTGTATACAGGGATTGATGTAATATCACCTGTAGGGCATAAATTTCATTTTTATTTTATTTCTTTCCACAATGCTCTATCATTTCAGCTTTTATATCGCGAAGGTCGCGATTGCCCAATCATTTCGGCTATTTTTCGCGGTGCCCAATCATTTCGGTTATTTATTTTATTCTTACTCGCTGCTTTTTATTGCGAGTTGCCCAATCATTTCGGCTATTTTGCATTCATACATTTTTTACTTGCTGATTTTGTTGCAAGTTGCCCCATCATTTCGGCTATTTCGTATGCATGTGTGGCTCGCAAGCTTTTTGCTTCAAGTTTGGAATTAGACACCGATTACGGCATCAGCACCACTACAACTGGAATATTGCCAGGAGCGAATCATCATTTGCCTTTGTCGATATCGAACAAAGGTGGCTTAGCGAACAGGGTTAGGATCCCGTCGACTAAGGCTTTTGACTTCATGAGCCGTAAGGGTCTCATAAAGGTATTTCTCCCTGCGAGCCGTGAGGATCTTGTAGGTGTGTTTTCTCCTTAAGAGTCGTAAGGATTCCTAAGTGCATGTTCTCCTGTAAGTCGTAAGGATCTTACAAGTGAGTTTTCTCCTTATAAGTCGAGAGGACTCACAAGGGTTGTTCACCGTGCGAACATATCCCTATTCACGGATGAGACTTTGTTAGGGAAATGTTTATTCATGCCCGTGGATTGTATACAAGGGTCAGTGTTGCACCGCTTGTAGGGCAGTATCGGAGGTTGTGGGGGTTTCTTAAGAATAGGTTTAGGTCTCTGTAGCTTAAGACTTTCAAATCTTATGAGCCGTGTGGGTCTCATAAGAGGATTCTCCTTACGAGTCGTGAGGATCTCGCAAGTGTAATTTCTCCTTAGGAATCGTGGGGATCCCTAAGTGTGTTGCTTCCTTGTGAGTCGTAAGGATCTCATGAGGGTGGTTTCTCCTCACAAGGTCGAGAGGACCCTGTAAGTGTCTTTTAATGAGGTTGCGCCCTTTCGGGTTATCACAAACACTCGCCGGCAGCCCTGCTGTTTTTACTCACGGAGCCCTTTCGGGTTTTCATCCGTGCCCGTTTTATTTATGGACATACTGTTTTCTTTTTTTTTATTCTCTTTTTTATATATAACGAGGTTGCGCCCTTTCGGGTTTTCACAAACACTCGCCGGTAGCTTTTTACTCACGGAGCCCTTTCGGGTTTTCATCCGTGCCCCTTTTGCTTATGGATATACCGTTTTTATTTTTATTTTTTCTTATTCATCTTTTTTTTATTTTAGTATCAGCTTTGGGATGCTGTAATCCACCGTAGTTTATTAACATCTCGGTCAACAGTTAGTTTTAGGACACAGTGGTCCGTTGTTAGTTTTAAGGACGTTTCGGTCCGTTGTTAGTTTTAAGGACATTTCGGTCCGTTGTAAAGTAAGCCGGTTACTACTTATAGAGTTTGGGCTTAGGAAGATAGCGAGCGGACATAGTCGTCGTCATCTATCATTGACCTAGGCCGTGACTCGTCAAGCGTACTACTTCTTCAGGAAGCGACCGTTTATTGGCCTGAAAGGTCTTTCACCATGCATGTCCATGAGTAGATAGGCTCCACCCTGGTAAACCTTGTCTATGATGTACGGGCCTTCATAGTTCGGCTTGAATTTTCCCCGCTTGGCGCGATTGGGGATCATAGGTCTTTTGACCACTAGCACGAGTTCTCCTTGGCGGAATGTCCTCAGCCTGGTCAATCTTTCATATGAGCGCGTCATCTTTGCTTTATAAGCTTCCAGATTTTGCTGCGCCAGGAGCCGGGTTTCATCAAGGGCATCGAGCTCCTCGAGGCGAAGGTGAGCATTCTCTTCGTCCATTAGCTCATAATGAACTGCTATTCGTTGAGAGGGTAACTCTATCTCGAGGGGGAGTACCGCTTCTGTACCGAATACCAACGCGTACGACGTTGTGTTCGTGGCCGTCTTGAACGTAGTTCGATATGCCCAGAGAGCTTCATGCAGTCTCTCATGCCAGTCTTTCTTGTTTCGGGACACCGTCTTCTTCACGATCTTCGTCAAGGTCTTATTGAAAGCCTCAGCTAGACCGTTAGCTCGGGGATTATAAACTGAGGAGTATCTCCAGTCTATGTTGTGCTGTTGTGCGAAGCGGCTGATTTTGTAGCTTCTGTAGGCTAGCCCGTTATCGGAGATGATCCGTCTCGGAGTTCCAAACCGATAAATAATATGCGTCTTAAAGAAATGGAGGATATTCTCCGTCTTCACTTCCCTCAGCGGTACTGCTTCTGCCCATTTGGAGAAGTAATCAGTCGTCGCCAAAATGAATCGATGTCCTCTGGACGATGCTGGTTCGATGGGGCCGATTATGTCAGTTCCCCACATTTCGAACGGCCAGCTAGCCACCGTTGGATGTAGTGGATTTGGATGCTGGTGGATAAAGTCCCTATGAATCTGGCATGAGTGGCATTGCTTCGCATACTCGAGGCAGTTCTGAATCATCATGGGCCAGTAGTAGCCCATCCGTTTGATCTTCAACTTCATCTTCGTTCCGGCTTGGTGAGAACCGCAGAGTCCGTCGTGAACTTCTTGGACGACTCTTTTTGCATCTTCAGGTCCCAGGCATCTTAACCATAGAGAATCAAATGATCTCTTGTACAGAGTATCATTGACGAAGGCAAAAGATAGGGCTCGCTTCATGAGCTGATGTTTTGAGGACGCGTCTTCAGGCGTTTGACGGGATTTGAAGTAGTCTATGAAGACTTCTCTCCAATCTTCAACCTTCTCTTGGTCTTTTACTTGTAGAGCCATTTGCTCGGTCGCATCCTTTTCTTCGGATGACTCTGGAGATATTTCTGCTGGAGCAAGAACCCGACGGCTTTGTACCACGATTCTTACATCATCGAGGTTTTCGTCAGCCAATTCTTTAGCGAGCTTAGCTAGTGCATCCGCTTTGCTATTTTCTGCACGCGGTATGCTTTCCAAGATATAGGAAGGTATTTGGGTCAGCAACTGTTGTACCCTTTCGCCGTATTTTACCAACTCTGGTTTACACGTTTGGTAGTTGCCATTTACTTGACTGACGACCAGTTAGGAGTCTCCGTATATAAACAGGTTTTCGATTCCCATGTCGATGGCGATCTCAAGACCTGCTATCAAAGCTTCGTATTCGGCTTCATTGTTCGTCCTCGGCTCTGTCAAGGAGAAGGCGAAGCTCATTATTCTTCCTTGTGGGGTTACGAAGATAAGGCCTACCCCGGATTTGATTATAGGGGTACTTTGTTTGCACTTCTTCATGGAAGACACTCCATCAAAATAAAGTTCCTATCGGGTATCACCACCGTCGATCGCATCAAACGCATGTTTGTCTGGCAGTTCGCAATTCAAAGGGGAATCGGCCGGTATCGGATGCTCAGCGAGGAAGTTGGCGATGGCCTGGCCTTTCACTGCCTTAAGAGGTCGATAAGTTATCGAGAACTCCATCAAGAGCAGGGCCCATTTAGCGAGTCGCCCCGTCAATATGGCCTTTGACATCAAATACTTGAGAGGATCCACCTTCGATATGAGACGGACTTCATACGCCAATGCATAGTGCCGGAGTTTCGTTATCGCGAAGATCAACACCAGGCAGTGTTTTTCGATGGGGGAGTAGTTGCTTTCTTCCCCCAGGAGAACTCGACTCAAGTAGTAGAGAGCTCTTTCTTTCCCTTGGTCATTCTCTTGTGCCCATAATGCGCCTGAGGAACCTTCAAGGGCGGTTGTATACAGAATGAGAGGCTTTCCCTTGACCGGAGCAGCCAGCACCGGCGGATTCTTTAGGTACTGCTTGATTTCGTCCAATGCGCGTTGGCATTTATGATCCCAGACGAACGGGGTCCCTTTCTTCATCAAGTGACTGTATGGGCAGCACTTGCCAGAGAGATTGGCTATAAATCGGCGGATATACGCGGGCTTCCCTTGGAGCGACCGCAATTGCTTGAGAGTCCTTGGCGGGGGCATCTCCATGATCGCCTTGATCTTTGACGGATCTATCTTGATACCTCGGTGTCGGACAATGAATCTTAGGAATTTGCCCGAGGAAACCCCGAACGCGTATTTGAGAGGGTTCATCTTCAAGTTGTATTGCCGAAGGCGTTGAAACACAATCTTCAGATGCTCGAGATGTTCCTCGTATGATTTGCTTTTAACCACGAGGTCGTCGATATAGCATTCGACGATTTCATGTATGAGGTCATCGAAGATCTTCGTCATGGCCCTCTGATAGGTGGCACCGGCGTTCTTTAGACCGAAGGGCGTCACCTTGTAGCAGAATATACCCAGAGGGGTCCAGAACGCGGTGTGCTTTTGGTCCTCGGGATGCATTTTTATCTGATTGTATCCTGATGAGCCGTCCATGAAGGAGAAAACTTCGTGAGTGGATGTGTTATCTATCATCAGCTCAGTGACCGGTACTGGGAAATCGTCCTTCGGGCGGGCTTTATTGAGATCCCGGAAGTCCACGCATATGCGCACTGTCCCATTTTTCTTCATCACCGGGACGATGTTGGCGATCCATTCAGGATACTGGACCTCTTGGATGAAGCCAGAGTCGATCAGCTTCTTGACCTCGGCGTTAATGCTCATCTCAAGCTCAAGCCGCATTCTTCTAGGTGCTTGTTTGATTGGCTGGACGTCCGGGGATATCGCCAATTTATGCACAGCAATCTCTGGATCTAATCCTGGCATTTCGGAATAGTTCCACGCGAAGCAATCCTTATACTGCATAAGCACGTCTTTTAGCGCAGCCACCCTTTCTTCAGATAGCAGCTCACTGACGAATGTCGGTCGCGGGTCATTTGCCGTCCCCAAATCAATTTTCTTGAGGTTATCTGCAGTAGTATGTACTCCATCTTCCAGCTCTTTTGGCGTCGGTGGAAACTCTGAGATCACATCGTCATCATTGTTTTCGAAGCACCAGGGGAGGTCACCCTATCCTCAGGCTCTTCTTTTGATAGTGTTATCATATGACAAGTACGAGCTCGCTTCCACGACCGATGTTGATCTGGTTCTACTCTCGCTGTATGCGCGGCTTTTGGTTCGTGCCTCTGCGACGGAGTTATCCTCCAACTGCTGGATAGAGCGAACTTGCCGAGCTGATATTGGTCTTCAACCCAGTTCTTGAAGGTGAAGCAGTCTTCGAGAGGATGTCCTATTGCTCGGTGATACGAGCAATAGTCTGGGTGAGAGACCTCGTTGGCTTGCTCAGGGTGCTTGGACTCCGATAGTGTAAGCATTTGATGTCTTATGGCAAGATCAAGTATCTTCTTTGTCTTGTCTTGAGGAAAAGAGTATGCTCAACTCATCTTCTTCATAAGGGACAAATCCGGACCGCTCGATTCCCTATCGCGTGACTTCTTGGTCTTGCTTTGTCGCTGTCGAACGCTTTTTCCGCTCTTTGACTTGTTTCTGCCTCTGCGTCGGGCCTTTTGTACAACAGGTTGACAGGGAGGGGCATTTTAATCTTTCGCATCCTGTTGAAGAAGGTATTGCGCCCTGGTTTTCTCACAGATGGCCATTTCGCGATTATGGTCATCTCGAACATTTTGACCAGCTTCCCTTATAAGCTTATCCATTTGTTCTTCGAACGACGGACTGGGCATTTTCACGTCGGGAGCTCTTTCTGGTTTAGGGTTAGCATCTTCCCACAAAGCATCTCTTTCTTCATCAAAGTCATGTATGACATAGCAGTCGCGGGATTGCTCCCGTTTCTTGGACCGAACATATCCAAGCCCGATCGCTTCCATTCTCCCGTTGGGCAACTTGCGCTGAGTTCCAGGAACGTTCCAGATCCTGTTATAGAATCGAGCTTGTTGAGTGGTCTGTTTGAAGGGTATCTCTTGGCTCTTCAATAGCCTTTTCAAGCCTTCTGTGTAATATGTATGCAGACGGATGGGTTAGAGCCTGTCAAGTGTAGAATCCGCGCCGTGCCAGATTTCTTTCTCCACTTTGGTTTTCCCGGAGCGGTAGAATAGGATCGCCTTTTCGCCTTCTCGCCTTCTCGCCTGGGAAATAGAACGTCTGCAGCTCTTCCACACTGTAGGTATCAAGTGCGTCTAGTTCTTTATGATGTTTGGGCGGAACCATGGCAATTTGCAAACTTTGCTCTTCATCAGCGAATGTTTGTATTGAAGGCCGAGCGGAGAATATAGCATGGACCTCATCTTCCGAGTCACCGCCAAAGATCAACATGGGAGCGGACGGTCTTGGCTTGTTGTACTGGGGCGGGCCTGGATAAACTATCTCTTCCTCTTCCTCAGTATCACTCCCGAAGACAGGAATGGTGGTGATAGCTTTGTTCTCCGGCTTGCGACATCTCTCTGTGTCCTCGAAATCTGGCAAAAAGTATTTTGCATCTTCGTACTTGCGGACTTCGTTCACGGAGAATGGGTTCAGCTCTCCCGTTACGGTATACTCGAGACCATCTTTAAAGTATTTCATACACTGATGTTGTGTAGAAAGGATGATGTTGTACTCGTGTAACCAAGGCCGGCCGAGCAAAGCGTTATAGCATGTCTTGGTGTCAATGACATGAAATTTAATATCCGTGACAAGTAGCCCGAATCGTAATGTCAATATCACAGACCCGAAAGTCCGCAATGACTGGGAGTCAAAACCAGAGATGGTGATTTTATCACGAGCGAGATGCTGGACGCTCAAGCAGATTTCCTTAAACACTCGCACCTTGAGAAGATTGACGGAAGACCCATTGTCGACCAGGATTTTGCCTATCTTTATATCGTGGCAATATCCCGAGACATAAAGGGGTCGGTTATGCTCGCACGTCCCAAGGAGGAGGTCTTCATCGCCGAAGGTGATATCGGCTGTGTATACTTCCTCCAGCTCGTCCTTCATCTTTTCTTCGGCGAGAAAAGCTTGGAATTGCTCTGGCTCTTATAGCGCCTTGATCAATGAGTCCCTTGCTTTTTTTGATAGTAAAAGGGCGTCGAGAATGCTGAGTTGCGAGGGTAACTTCCTCAAGTGTGCCAGAATGTTGTAGTCCACCTTGTTTTTCTTTGGCGAGTCGTTGGCAGTCAGCTCTTTCATGACTTGGTCATCCAGGGCGATATCCTCAGAGACCTTTTCTTTTCCCTTATCTTTTCTACTTATTGGTCTGAGATTCTTCTCTGGAAGCGTGCGATTGCGCAGCTGAATGTTTTCACAGGCCTTCGGTTCTTCCTCCTTCCCCAAGGTAGATTCTTTAAAGAGAGGGCTAAGAGCCATCTCTTCGTCAGAGTCACTTCCGAAAGTGAGAATCTGCGATCCCCCGGTGTTGACCATGCGACAGTTACCGGTATTTCTTTTATGCTCCTCAGTCGCACTTCTTTGCTCCCGACGAGTTTTGCGTTTCATCCGCTTAAAATGTGGCCGGTGAGCAACATATCCCTGTCACCATCTTTTAAAAGCATCACACTCTTCGGTAGGGTGCGAAATCTTTCGATGATATAAGCAGTATCTAGAATGTGTTTCTGTTTCACCAGGAGTGTTTCCTTTAGAGGGTGGTAGCTTCATTCCCATTGATATGGCTTTAGCAAACCTTTTCCTTGTCTTGAACTTGTTTTTATCTGCGACGGATGTTCCTTGATTTGGCGGGAGTGCCTCGACTCTTTCGTACAGTTGCCGGCGTTTGGCTCTTTCAAATATGGCCATCTCACGCTCCCGATTGGCTTTACTTTTCAGATGAATCTCATTCAGGAAGGCGTCGATCATTTCGTCTGACGGCCATAGAAGTTCCAGCTCAGGACTTGCCTCCAGTCTCTCTATGCAGGGAGCTTCTTCATTGTCTGTGGACGAATGAGAGATCATATGGCAACTTGCTACATAATCCTCAGACTCATCTGACGAGTCTTCTCCATCATCTCCGTCTTCCAGGACGTGGCCGAGGAACTCTTGAAGCGTGATTGGGGTTCGCGCCTTCTGCTTGTACTCTTCCAGCGCGTCAATCTGTTTCTGTAGGTCCGTGCGCTTGTCGCCAGGCTTCATGGGCTTCTTGGATTTCTTCTTCTTTTTTGAAGTTTTCGGCGGCTGGGTGTGAGTGTAAGTCCACGGCAGCGTCCCGGCCGTCTAACAGACGCCAAATGCGGAACAAAAACTTTTTACAACTGGCACTATCGCGTACTATAACCCGGATCTGCCAGTAAAGCTAAACTAACAAACTACAAAGTGGGTAGAAATGTTATACCGAACGATCCGAGTCCTTCGGTCTTCAACCATCATCCCACGCTTTGTTGCGGCTGCTCCGATCTTCTGAATCTCTAGTCTTCTCGTCCAGGTGGCACCACGTCGACGGATCTTTAAACGGGCTCCCGCCTCTGAACCGAGGCAACTCGATCGTTAAGTTTGCTAAAAGAGATGACCAAAATGATGTAGAGAATGAGTAGAACACTTTGTCTCGCTTCGTCCAAAGCCATGGACGAACGGTTAATGAAGTTGCCTTTTTGGATCGGGTGAAATGAGAATTGAGTATACTAATTTCCATGAATCCATAACCTTAATCTTTTTTCCAAGCAACCATGAACCTCCACCAAATGAATGGCCAGCCAAATATATAGAAGGAGGGAGGTGAGTATGGGAGCAAGTGGTGACCATTAGAAAAGCTTCTCACAAAAGATCAAGAGGAAATATTTAAGCAAGAACAAAAAACATTAATGAAAAGGTGACTCACTAATCACACCTCATCATTCAATTAATGCAAAATGGTGACTCACTAATCTAGTCACCAAAACAAGAAGCTTCCACTAATGACTCACCTCATGTCTCACCCTCAAGAAGAAAAGATAAATCCGCATTTAACCGAATGTTAAATACGGCCGATAGAAAACTGGAAACTGGCAACTTCCAAAAGTGATCCTGAAACGAATTTCAGGATAACCCCGTATCAGTATAAATATACCCGCATTTGTATTACGACCGAATATAAATGCAACTGAGACAAAGATATTATATCTACACAGTATAATACTTGGATCCGGCTTAAACTAAAGCCTACCAGTATTATCTGCCCGAAATATGACACGTGCGAAAACGCACGTGTATTTTCCGAACCCTGCCATATTACCATACGGCCTCTACAACGTTTCGCCCGAACTTGGGAAACTGTCTGTGGGGGACTCTAATGACTCATCAACACACTGGCACTGGGTATAACCTCTAGCACGTCAGAGGTACGAGCTGTACGTAACGGTTGCCTATGTATTGATTGGAAGGGAAGCTGTCGAGCGAACTCATCCATAAACCCTACTGAGCCTAAAGTGACAATATACATACAGTCTGGTCCGTTAGTCTAAAGAGTATCGCATATCGAGTCTAGGGGGTGGATAAAGTCAGACCCCTAATAACGCGATAAATCGTGTCGGCATGAAGCCCATCACCACCTGAGAAACTACTGATCCAAATCAGTAATTCTCCACTACCTCGGCCGAGGATTTCTAGTGATGGCCACCCGTGCACTGTGCGACGTCAACCCCCAATACCGGAAGAGACGAATCCCCGAAGATCCGCTCACTGCCTCCATGTGGCTCGGGACTGTACCCAAAAAATACCTGTTTGCACGTCTCCTTTGAGCGTGGTAGGGTATAAATCAAAGCACAGTGGGAACTCACACGAGACAAATGACGATCTCAGGTCGACAAACTAACCTGTACACATGTCACCTGGGAACTGCTATCTGACGATATGTATAATACCAACTAGCATGTTCCCGGCGAGTCCTGTCCGGTGTACTCATAACCCAATGAGCACCTGTATACATCTTAGGTGAACTAACTGACACCAATGGCTTGTGAGACCGGCCACCGCCCCTCGTTGGGGTCTCGACTGTATACACTAGTCTACTCTGGAGTATCGATGCCCTGTCTCGAAACTCCCACGACTAGGGACACTTTAAGGATGTGCTTATAGACTCCAGCTCCCACGTATATGATCGCCATCATACTGCTGGCAGTCAAGAAAGAATCCTATGGGCTCTATCAACATGCAATAGAGAACTAAAGCATGTAAACTATGATAAAGCAAACCAGATAGCATACTATCATCTCGAGCAAGACTGTCATATCGGTATAGGTCCTGCCTCAATCATTGTAATCACGTACCTGCGATCCAATAATTGACTTTGAGGGCACTATATCCAACAATCTCCCACTTGCACTTAAGGCTATTATTGCGATGTCGCATACTCACAGCCCGTGTGATACCGAACACCCAACTCCTCTACTAATCAGTTTCACAAAGTTAGTTTGTAAAACTCTTGTGTTCGAGAAATAGCCTCAGTGAGTGGATCCGCCCTGATGTTTCTTTCTATGTCTCTCTTAATATCAAGTTCGAGGAGAAAACCATCTCCCGAATCGAGTAATACCTGTCTTAGAATATGTCTGGATATCTGATGGGACCTAGTTCATAAATGAACTCCAAATCCAAACTTCTAAGACTGAATTGATAACTGAACCTAATCAGTATCGCGCACCATGCCTCCCACAGTATCCTTTTGGACCACCTGTCCATAATACTATCCCTCGTCAGAGGGAAAACTATAATTCTGACAATCACTCTGTCATCCAGGTCACTCTGGAAGCCTGGAATGATAACCGTCTCCCCAAGGAGGCTGCCATTATCAAATCCATAGAACATGCACTTATGTTCTAAAACTGCTTCCTTATGTTTCTTCAGGATTGGATTAATATAAACTTATCACATCTAGTGCAAAAACAACATCTGGTGTGGTACTTGACATCTCACGATTGACTCAATTGCCTAAGCAAGTGATCTGCCAATCATGCACATCCCTCTCTTCTTTAGTCTGTAAGACACCTTTAGAGAGGGTGACTCCATCAACTACAGGTACATCACCATGCCAGGAGTCATCTATTCTAAAATACTATTAGAATACAGTCAAAGTACCCATATTGGGAAACTACCCAAATCTAGATCTAAAACCATAGATCTAGTAACCAGAATGTCTAATATTATATCCATATCCTTTGTGGAGAAACAACTGTGTGACGACCAAAGTACGACCGATTGTAGTATATGAATTTTACTTCCTACTTTGTATATGTCATCCAAAATACCAGGACATCACACCCTACCACCTCCTTAACAGATCCATCCCCTATTCTGATGAAGTCAAACCCATGACTGTTTCATCAAAATTAGATGATCTATCTCCACTATATGTGCTCTAGTCTATAAGTAGACATAAACTACTTGCCCACTATGCTTCCGCTGCTCCCACTGACCACAACAACTCTCTGGCAGAATAATATATACGTCCACTTCTAAAGCTAGTTTAGAACGACATTATACTTGGCCTCCTGCCGGTCTCATAGTCTGGAACAACAGTAGTGTCAAGTCTGGGTAAACAAGAACCTCCCTGTCACCGTCCTTGAGGCTATCGGAGTACCTCTCGGGTGTCTGAGGTTACCCACCATATCTGCGGAGTGGCTATTGGAATGTCAAACCTGATTGAATATATAGGTCCTATTAAATTTTCCGTAATCGTTTGCGGTTCTGGAATCATTTCCAGTTCTACCATACTCCCACTATTGTTTTCTGAAAAAATCCATTTTACTAAAACTGTGGCGAGTCAAGAACAATATCACTATTGATCTTCCAGATGGTAGAAATGTCAACCCTCGTCAAAGCCAGGGTCAACCCACAAACTGCCATTACAGAAACGTGCCTTGAGTTATCCAGTGTTTAGTTTTAAGTATACGCTGGACAACTCCCCGTATCTTAACATCGTTAAGATATGAACCATTCTATATATAATATAGAAATAGAGGCACTAATTTAATTGGAACCAGATTCAAATCATGCAGTTGTCTCCAGTGCATATCAACTTAATAGAAAGTGGCTACTCAGTATTACTCAACTTAGGAATCCATCCAATTATGAGTAACCTGAAAGAGAAACGAGTTTCTCAAAACCATTACTATCAACTGAATACCAATCACAAGAATCTACATCTTCGATCTCTTTGAAGAATCTCGATACTTGCGATACCTGGTTCTCTACTTTATTCTTATACCCACAACTTCTCAAAACTTAGACATAGTATTTCAACGAAACACTTGTCTAAAAACTAGAGAAATTACAAGTAAACAGAACAGAGTACGAGGACCAACCCCTTTGTCCTAATGGACACTGGACAACATACAATACTCTGTATAAGTCCGCTGAGTTGAATAACTCAAAAAACTGTGCGTCGTAGGTTGAAAACTGTATTTATGGTTTAAGAACTTCTCCGTTGTTTAATGCTCCTTACCCAATCGTCAACTGATATAGGTAAATGTCACCGACATAATATCAAAAAGTTATATCTCACTTTATAAAAATAAACGTACAGATATATTATTTTGAAATTGGTGCACAATAACGGATACTCAAAACCAAATACATGCCATCCGGCAAAAACCCAGGCGACTTTCTCAAATATCACCAATTACAACGAATTCCAATATAATGAGGATAATCACCTAATTCCCAATAACTTACTCCTACTCATCATCTGTAAAACCATACATATGTGAGAATCATACCTGGTAAATACATACCCTGGAGTAAGTATCTAATCGGGAAATCAGTTTTCTTTTAACAATGCACTGAAACATGAAAATGTTTCATAGGGGTATCCTAGTATTCCTAATAATGCCTCTTCCATAATCCAATTCATGACTTTAACCGTATATTTCTTTGCCATCTCTCCAAATCCCTTTATTTGTCTTTAGTCGTTACCTTCTGTACACCATCGTTATGCTAAATGGTTTTCTTCCTTCCCTACCGTTCGGCACCAGCCTATGGTTTGGAAGAAGACTATCCAGTAAGCATAATAGGTGTACTCTCCTAATCCTAAGAGTACTCGCAACTTGAGAGAAGGTGATGATAAAAGACAACTGAATAATACCTTATTCTTTTTCTCCCGAACTGGGGAAAAAATCAAAGGTGAAATAGGAGTGGCGATGAAGTACGCGGTTTGGTCGTGAATGATAGCAGTCGCAATTTACTTTGCCCTCTCTTTCTAATCCCTTTATCTTGTCTTTATATATTACCTTCTGCACACCTTACTTAGGCTAATTGGTTTTCTTCATTCTCTATCTTTCGGCACCAGCCTATGGTTTGGAATAAGACTATCCAATAAGCGTAATAGGTGTACTCTCCTAAACTAAGGAGCCCTCGCAACCTGAGAGAAGGTGATAATAAAAGACAACTAAATAAACTAATTCTATTTCTCCTGAACCTGGATCCATCCTTGAAGAAGTCCCTTCGAGTTCGTATATAACCATACGATGGATCTATCCAATGGAAGTGGCTGTCCGTAGTAATACGGGGTGTTCTGAGAAATACAAAGGGTAAAAGAAGGAGCGGCAATGACTTATGCAACTCAGACAATCCAAAGCCAGTATTTTAAGAAGGTTCGGTCAACTTGGTCACCGAGTCATAGTCTCGGGTCGGTCAAAGGTCTCTGCCAAAAAGAGAGAGAGAGAAAAGAAACACTCTGCGTGCACTCTAACCTAGATCAGAATGGTTATCACTTTATCTAATCAGGAAACCTCCCACTGTAATCTCAAATTCTCATCCAAATCCGAAAGAAGAATTAGTCGGGATCACCCGAAGAGTAAACCAACTCATCAGTGAGAATCGGGATCCAACTATCATCGCATGATAACTTGATGGAAGCCACTCAAGTTATCACACTCCAGAAGGTATGTGCATGCCTGGCAAGTTTCATGTATGTTTGAAACTCCCGATATGATTTTTGCCCCATGCTCTTATGACCTTGGCGTTGGTCAAAATATCATAAGTCACATGCCAAGTTCTACCCATCACTATCCAGATCAATTTGAACCCATCCGCACATGCCCTTGACGTTGGCCAAAATGGCAGAACGACTGTCCCAAACCAACTTATCTATCTATGCAACAAATAAATACCCAGCAGCTATCAAACACTATACCTTGGCGTTGGTCAAAATACATAGCTTGAATACTACTGAATATCCATAAGAAATGACGGAGGGCTACGGCTGGTTTTTGGCGAAAAACCTTTAACGTAAGGAACTTGATCTCGTTGAAGGAACCTGATAGCTTTTTATAAAATATAGTGACGAAAACCTTTGCTAAAGAGGTCACTCCCGGTGAAGGGATCTCGGCTCTTTCCTCGTGGAATGAGGTGCAGAATATTCTAAACTGAATATCACTATGGAAAGCAACTTGTAATCGACTATGGTAAAGTAATTACCCTGATGCAAACTTCTGCCCAAGGGGTCACTCCCGGTGAAGGGATTTCGGTCCTTTCCTCGTCGAATGAGGTGCAGGACATTCTAAACTGAATATCACTATGCAAAACAAAAAGAAACGTCTTTGTAATAACACTTTTCAAATTTGTTCCAATAACATCAAATATAGGTTTGTTTTACTTTGTATTGATCAGAATCAACGCAGTCCTATCAATCAATCACACCAGAAAAGAACGAAAATAAAATGTACGTATATGCCATCCGCATTCGTCACTGGGTCCCGTTATCACCCGTTAGGTTACTTAACTAACAACAGAGCGGGGGCTGGACTAGCGCGGGTGTAAAACATATACAACATCTAATAGTATATATACCAATATACAATAATCGCTCCAGGCGTGATAATATGCAACATTACAAAAAAGTAATAAGCATCACAGAACAATACAGATAATCTGGGATCCCCGGGTTTCACAGAGCCGCTACTGAAACCCGACGTTCCCCTGGTCGTGTGGATAGCCCGTGCAATGAAACCTAGACCCCTACGGGTGCGGCAAGTTACCCGTCAAAACCTGAAGCGAGGTAGTCCCCACAACATAGTGAATGGAACACCCGGCACTTCACGGAATCTGGTAAATTGAGCACCCCTCCTTGGGTCAACCTGTACCCCCAACGAGTGCGGCGAATAGTCTGCCAATTCTAGAGTGAGGTCCCTTTGCCTCTCAAAGCGATGAGATACAACCCGTTGCCCTCCAGAACCCGGCTATCCGTGCACTCCGTCGCGTGGTAAACCTAGTACAGAAATGAAAAATATACAACGGGTACATCGACCTCATTCCGGTCGTGCCCCAAAAGAATATTATACAAACAGGCAGTGACGGCAGTCCACATGTTGGACGCTCGCCCCGCAATATCAAATGTACAAATAAATCCAAACATCACTATCATTGCACCCTGTTATCCACCACGACAAATCCGCAATATCACAGCACAACACAGAACATCAACGTGAATGTCACGTTCGCAAACCCGTCTAAAAGAACTATAGCAATTAGACGCGGTTTACCGCTCGAATGACATTCACGGTCGGAGATATAAAGTAAGTACTGTATACTATCAAGTTTAAAATTTCGATCGACAAAATTTCCCGAAGTGGGCCCCAGTACATCTGCTGTACAGAAACAAAATCTGGGCCCAAAAGAACTATACCAGAAACCACAATTTCCAATGGAAAGCTTACTGGAAAATTTTGATGCACTGTTCCCACATACTGGCCGCGGTTCCGCGGTAAAACCCTAGGTTTGACCGCGGATCCGCGGCAGTCATGTGGGATCACGTGCTCAAATTTTCCCAGTTTGCTTAAAAAGCCCTGCTTTGTTTTCTGTGATATGCAAAATAATTTTTAGACATGATTTAAAATCGACAGAAAGTTTTGCACTGAAAAATGTGATTTTCGAAATTTCGTTCGATCGATGTTTTAAACTTGTTAGCACAAGTTAGTATAGCTTAATGGTGAGGCTCTGATACCACTGTAAGTCCACGGTAGCGCCCCGGCCGTCTAACAGACGCCAAATGCGGAACAAAAACTTTTTACAACTGGCGCTATCTCGTACTATAACCCGGATCTGCCATTAAAGCTAAACTAACAAACTACAAAGTGGGTAGAAATGTTATACCGAACGATCCGAGTCCTTCGGTCTTCAACCATCATCCCACGCTTTGTTGCGGTTGCTCCGATCTCCTGAATCTCTAGTCTTCTCGTCCAGGTGGCACCACGTCAACGGATCTTTAAACGGGCTCCTGCCTCTGAACCGAGGCAACTCGATCGTCAAGTTTGCTAAAAGAGACGACCAAGATGATGTAGAGAATGAGTAGAACACTTTGTCTCGCTTCGTCCAAAGCCATGGACGAACGGTTAATGAAGTTGCCTTTTTGGATCGGGTGAAATGAGAATTGAGTATACTAATTTCCATGAATCCATAACCTTAATCTTTTTTCCAAGCAACCATGAACCTCCACCAAATGAATGGCCGGCCAAATATATAGAAGGAGGGAGGTGAGTGTAGGAGCAAGTGGTGACCATTAGAAAAGCTTCTCACAAAAGATCAAGAGGAAATATTTAAGCAAGAACAAAAAACATTAATGAAAAGGTGACTCACTAATTACACCTCATCATTCAATTAATGCAAAATGGTGACTCACTAATCTAGTCACCAAAACAAGAAGCTTCTACTAATGACTCACCTCATGACTCACCCTCAAGAAGAAAAGATAAATCCGCATTTAACCAAATGTTAAATACGGCCGATAGAAAACTGGAAACTGGCAACTTCCAAAAGTGATCCTGAAACGAATTTCAGGATAACCCCGTATCAGTATAAACATACCCGCATTTGTATTACGACCGAATATAAATACAACTAAGACAAAGATATTATATCTACACAGTATAATACTCGGATCCGGCTTAAACTAAAGCCTACCAGTATTATCTACCCGAAATATGACACGTGCGAAAACGCACGTGCATTTTCCGAACCCTGCCATATTACCATACGACCTCTACAACGTTTCGCCCAAACTTGGAAAACTGTCTGTGGGGGACTCTAATGACTCATCAACACACTGGCACTGGGTATAACCTCTAGCACGTCAGAGGTATGAGCTGTACGTAACGGTTGCCTATGTATTGATTGGAAGGGAAGCTGTCGAGCGAACTCATCCATAAACCCTACTGAGCCTAACAGTGACAATATACATACAGTCTGGTTTGTTCGTCTAAAGAGTATCGCATATCGAGTCTAGGGGGGTGGATAAAGTCAGACCCCTAATAACGCGATAAATCGTGTCGGCATGAAGCCCATCACCACCTGAGAAACTCCTGATCCAAATCAGTAATTCTCCACTACCTCGGCCGAAGATTTCTAGTGATGGCCACCCATGCACTGTGCGACATCAACCCCCAATACCGGGAGAGACGAATCCCCGACGATCCGCTCACTGCCTCCATATGGCTCGGGACTGTACCCAAAAAATACCTGTTTGCACGTCTCCTTTGAGCGTGGTAGGGTATAAATCAAAGCACAGTGGGAACTCACACGAGACAAATGACGATCTCAGGTCGACAAACTAACCTGTACACATGTCACCTGGGAACTGCTATCTGACGAAATGTATAATACCAACTAGCATGTTCCCGGCGAGTCCTGTCCGGTGTACTCATAACCCAATGAGCACCTATATACATCTTAGGTGAACTAACTGACACCAATGGCTTGTGAGACCGGCCACCGCCCCTCGTCGGGGTCTCGACTGTATACACTAGTCTACTCTGGAGTATCGATGCCCTGTCTCGAAACTCCCACGACTAGGGACACTTTAAGGATATGCTTATAGACTCCAGCTCCCACGTATATGATCGCCATCATACTGCTGGCAGTCAAGCAAGAATCCTATGGGCTCTATCAACATACAATAGCAAACTAAAGCATGTAAACTATGATAAAGACAAACCAGATAGCATACTATCATCTCGAGCAAGACTGTCATATCGGTATAGGCCCTGCCTCAATCATTGTAATCACTTACCTGCGATCCAATAATTGACTTTGAGGGCACTATATCCAACAGT
This sequence comes from Agapanthus africanus, assembly GCA_030015575.1. NCBI lineage: Eukaryota > Viridiplantae > Streptophyta > Magnoliopsida > Asparagales > Amaryllidaceae > Agapanthus > Agapanthus africanus. The sequence continues at coordinate 679,596,235 of CM057340.1, read as the reverse complement.
GAGCACTTTGGCTATCACCACCAATCTTTGGAGTTGGGCGCGGCTTCAACATCCCTTCGATGATCTGAGGTTCCAGCGGGTTCTTCCACCTGATCGCCGGGCATGTCTGGAGATCATTCAGCATCTTTTTGGTTTTGGCTGAAAGCACGACCTTCCATGGAGCTTCTTCAACAAAAGAGCACGTTGCCCCCGGTGTGTCCATCTTCTTAAGAGTGTGCGGTTGTGGTGGGCTCACTTTCCACTTTTCAGACAGCGCAAACTTGCCTTGTAGATACTGATCCTCGATCCATCCCTTAAAGACGAAGCAATCTTCGATCGGATGGCTTACCGTTTGGTGGTAAGAGCAATAATTGGGATTATTCACTTCGCTGGGTTGCGGTGGTCGCCTTGGATTCGGCAAGTTGATAACTCTGTTGGGCACCGCCAGCTCGAACAGCCTCTTCGTTTTATCCCGTGGGAATGAGTAAGGACGCTTCATTTTCTCATTGTAATAGCACCGTCTCTCCTCCAGTTGATCCGCTAGCTTTGGAGCACTGGGCTGCTGTTGGGTGTTTGCAACGAAGGTCGCCTTCCCTTTACCCTTATCGTTCCGCGGTTCCGGCTTCGAGGGAGACGGTCTGTGACCCATCTGGGCTCGCTTATCGATTAAAGCCTGGAACGTGGTCGGTTTAAAGAACATCATGAACTGTGAAATAGTTTCATGAGGGTCTAGGGTGCCCACGAACATGCCCACCGCTGGTGCTTCTTCGATGCGCTGTTCGCACTTCGACCACAGGTTCCGCCATCGGATTGCGTATTGAACTCAAGTTTCGCCCGCCTTCACCCTTGCATTGATCAACGTCATTATTGGGATGCGTTCGCTGGCGCTCGCGAATCACTGGGTGAATAGCAACTCCATCTCTGCGAAAGTTTTGACGGAGTCGTTTGGAAGCTCGGAGTACCACTCAAACGTCGTCTCCGATAAGCTGCCGACGAATCGGCTAAGCAAGAGCTTATCATTGCCACCAGTGTTGCCGTACAGAGCTCTGAACTGGGCGACGTGCTGGTGGGGATTTCCCGTCCCCTTGTACACATAGAATTTGGGGATCGTGTAGCCCGGCGGGTATTTGATCTGATCATACCAGCCTGGATACGGTCGTCCAGTCTTCACGACCTGGCCAGCCGCTTCATTTGCTTGGTGGACTCGTATTTGTTGAGCAATATAATCATCCAGGGCGGCCTTGGAGATAATTTCCTCTTTGGCTGTTGAAAGAGACAAAGGTGGATTTGATGTTTCTCCTCTGTCGTCTTCGAGGATAATCGGAGGATCTTCAGCGGGAGGGTCCTGCTGGATCATCATACCCACCATGTCTTGGAACAAAAGAGCCATTTGCTTTACATTGGCCGCTTGTTCCGTAGCCTCCTTGTCCTTCTTTTCGAGCATTCTCCGAAGGAATTCAGCATCAGTCTCGTGTTCGCGACGTTGTTCCGATGATGCCTCCAGGCTTTCTTTTGGCCCGGTGAGTGCGGCCATGGCAGTTAGCATCTCCTGAAGCTTCTGCTGCTGCTGTTCCTGAGCTCTTGTGATGGATCGGGTGAGTGGTCGGTGGCCTATAGAAGCACGGCTATCCTCCTTCTCGGCTGCCATGTAGATAGTATGCACCACCATGCCCCCAGACTTAGGGCGTTTGGGCTCAGTACCTTTGACATTTGTCGCAGGCACGGGGATCTTCTCCGGCCTTCTCTTATTATGAGCGGTCGAAGTTGAGGGGGCCGTCGCGGTGGGCATCCAGATAGCTTTCCGTGGCTTAGCAGGATGGCTTTCTTCTTGTTGGACCTTCAGCTTCTTCTGCCGGCGGGGATAGTCTTGATCCACCACCGAGTTCCGGACCTGCCGCCAGACTTTGTAGATCTTGGAGGACAGCCGCTGAGGGGACTGTTCTGGCTTTACTTCCACAACATTCTCCACCAGAGGAGGAGATCTTTTCAGTACAGCGGTAGGAGAATTTCTACGCACCTTATTTAGCAGCTCGAAGCTGTTCCTAGTTGGAACAGCAGCATTAATTTCCATCGTTGGAGCTGGTGGAGTTAGCCCAGAAGGGGAGTTACCTCCGGCCTTCCTCACTCGGCGCCAGTGGCGACGTCGAGCATAACGAGATGATGGAGTTGGCTCGGTGACGGGGATGGCCTTGTCTTGCCCCCTGTTGAGGTGAGGGGCTATTGCTGGCGTCAGCCTGTTGAAGACTGATGTCCTTTGAGTAGCAGGAGCGGGAGTGGGATTTGGGACAGTCAGTCTTGTAAAGACCGACCCCTTGGCAGGAGAAGCTGTCTTGACGACTTCAGGAGCAGAGTTGGTTACTCTCTTCGGAATAACCTTCTCTAGGATTGCAGGTTCGTTGTTGGCCCATAGGAATTTTGGCTCAATTTGGAGAAGACCGAGACGCCGGTGCTGGACGACCCGTTGAGAGGGGCCGCAGTAGCTGTAAGTCGATCGAAGACCGACTTCTTGGGAGCTTCTGGTATGGGCACGGGAGCGGTGAAGCTCATTGGCGGGAGCATGGTCCTGAAAAACAGCCCTGTGGTGGCTTGAGTAACCTGTTCCACGGGTATCGTGAACAGGGAAGCCACTTGGGGCCCGTAGGTTATGCCCCCAGTTGATGCAGGACGTGGGTTGCAGTTGCATGTGGAACACTTTGAGCAGGTGAACGCCATTGATCTTTTGCTTTTTTGCACCAAGCAAAACGCCAAATCTTAGTACCTCGAAACCCAAGGGCAACCATTAGCAAACCGCGATTGGTTCGCGAACACGACACACGAAGTGTGGAGTGGAAAGAGAAAAAAGTCCCACCGGGCGTGCCAGAATCTGTTCACCGCCGGAAGCCGGGAAGACTGTACGTCTTGCCTGAGTCTGGGGGCAGATGATAATTGGTACTATCCGTCCATCTCTCCGAAGATGCCAAGTTGATTTATGGCACCGTGTATCGAAGGTTTAAACGGATGCGACCGATGTAGCAGATTTCGTCAGATTTCCCCTTGTTTGAGTGGTTTTTGATTGTGGGGACGCTCTTCCCTGCAGGCGCAAGCCCCTGCAGTTAATTACGTTACCGCATCGCGGTAACAACTTTCTCCTTCTCCACATGGTCACTTCGTGTCGTGGGTGTTTGTTTTGTGTTTGCTTGCCCGTGGATTGTATACGGAGACTAAGTTATGTTGTCGCCCGTAGGGCGTGGACTAGTCCAAATCCGTATCTTTCTTAGATTTGGGTTTGGGGGGGTTGTGTTTAAGGATACGTTAGCCTTATTTGAGGCTAAGATCAACTTAAACGTTTGTTAAGGACACGTTAGTCTAATTCTAGACTAAGATCAACTTAATGGGATCGTTTAGATCCCACAAGAGAGCAATTGAGCTCTATTATTTAGTTTAATGACATTGCGGTCGATAATTAGTTTAAGGACATTACGGTCCAATGTTAGTTTTAAGACATCGCGGTCGAGGTTAAGGATATTATAATCCGTGAGTTTAAGGACTCCACAATCCGACGTTAGTTTTAAGACATCACGGTCGAGGTTAAGGACATCATAGTCCGTGGATTTAAGGACTCCACAGTCCGATATTAGTTTTAAGACATCACGGTCGAGGTTAAGGATAGTCCGTGGATTTAAGGACTCCACAGTCCGATATTAATTTTAAGACATCACGGTCGAGGTTAAGGACATCATAGTCCGTGGATTTAAGGACTCCACGGTCCGATATTAGTTTTAAGACATCACGGTCGAGGTTAAGGACATCATAGTCCGTGGATTTAAGGACTCCACAGTCCGATATTAGTTTTAAGACATCACGGTCGAGGTTAAGGACATCATAGTCCGTGGATTTACGGACTCCACAGTCCGATATTAGTTTTAAGACATCACGGTCGAGGTTAAGGACATCATAGTCCATGAGTTTAAGGACCTCACAGTCCGTAGCAATGTGTGGTTGTCGGGACCCGTCACCTCTCTGACGACGTTGAGGAATTACAAGGACAAATATCAAAGGAGTGAAGAGATGTACCTTCGAACTGGGTGTAAATTGATTGGAAGAGCAGATGAGCTCAGTTCAATTTAAATTGAGGACTTATGGCCAGAATTGGGTTAAGTCCAGTTAAAAAAATTTAACATTTATTTTTGTTCTGCCTGTTAGGCCTTTGTTTGGGCTCTGCCCTTTTAATAATGCCAAGCATTGGGCTCTGATATTTTGTCTGGTATTAAATGCATAGCATTTATCAGAACAAAGTATGTTCTGACAGCGCGCCACGTGGCGCATCAGGCGCTTTGCGCCAATTAAAGAGCGCGTTGCACTAGCGCACATGAGGGTGACACGTGTCGCTTAGCACTAAGCGCTGGTTTGTTAGCGCACTGCGCTTTTAATTTATGAGCGCGCTGCGCTAGTTTATGGGTGCGCCAGTGAGTGACACGTGGCGTGCTTAGCGCTGAGCGCCAACCCAAGAGCGCAGTGCGCTGTTTTCATGCGCGCAAAGCGCGGATTGTGTCTCTGGTTGACACGTGGCAAGTTCCGGCGCTGTGCGCCGGTCCAATGAGCGCAAGGGCACAGTTTATGAGTGCAAGGCATTTTCCAGTAGCGCAAAGCGCATCAGATCAAATTTAAGATCAAAGAACAAGTTTATGTTCATCAAAGGAGGCCTTGCCTCAAGATCCAAGAACCAAAGTTCTTGTTTTTTATTAAAAGGCTCTGCCTTTATAGATCAAAAGATCTGTGAATGAAGTAATATACTTCTTTTTTATATTTTAAGAATTAGATCTTTTAATCCTTTATGTTTAATCAAAGACCTTGGTCTTTTGTAGATCTATGATCTTTTCAGAGGATGTTTCTTCTTTTTACGAGATGATTTCATCTCTGTTGTTCAAGAATTAATTGTTTTACCTTTAAAGATGAAGAAATGATCTTCTTTCTTCAAAGACTTGCCTTTCTTTCTCTTTGAGTTCTTCTCAAAGTTTTCCCAGGGTTTTTTTCTATATGAGACTTGAAGTCTTGGGGCCTTTATATAGGGCCAATTGATTTGTTAGATTAGTTGAAGAGATCTTCTCTGATTGATTCGAGGATATTTTCCCACCGTTGGATCTTTGATCCTAGGGCTTCTGTTTTACAGAAGGCAATTTTCTTATTTTCAACAAGATTGGAAAGATCTTTCCAGAACAGAATTTTAATTCTGATTAATTAATAATTTATTAAGATCTTTTGATCTAACGGTGGAGAATTCTTTTAATTCCAGCGCTGGCACACTTGGCGCTAGCGCACCTGCGTTTGACACGTGACGCGCAGCGCAGACGCAGCGCAACTGCGCTAGCGCACCCGTGCTTGACACATGGCGCACAGCGCAGAGCGCTGGATCTGAAGCGTTGCTTCAACTTTTAAAATTTTGAATTTCAAAATAGAGCTTTGCTCTGATTGGGGTACGCTGCCTAGGGCGCAGCGCTTCTGGCGCTGGCATGTCTGCTTTTGACTCGTGGCGCACAGCGCGCAGCGCACGGGATTTGAAGCGCTGCTTCAATTTTTGAATTTTGAAATTCAAAACAGAGCTTTGCTCTGATTGGGGGAAACACCACATTCATCCCAGACTGGGTTTGAGATGTGATGGTCCCGTCCTTGCTCTTGCTGCGCGTGCCCACCATGTAAACAGTATGGACAACATATCCAGCTATCTCTTTATCTTTGGCGGGGTAACCCTGTTCTTAGAATCTCATGAAGTTCAGTCTAGCATGAGCCCTAACCCTTTTGTTGGTTTTATATCTGAGCCTTTTCTGTCTTAACTTCTCGATTTTGAGGGCTTGACGGGCATCTATTATCCAGGAAGCCATCGTGAGTCGATTGTCAGTGAGCTTAGAGAATATACCCGATTGAGTAGTTGTTAAGGGGACCGCTGGAGCTTGCCCAAGATGACTTATTGCTTTGTTGGTGCTGATGGCCTTGCCCCCAGCTGGGGCTAAGGAGAGTCGTTCGGAAACGGATTTATGCTTGGACTGGGGTGCCTTCGTGACCATGACGTTTGGCCTTTTCCCTTTTGAGGCCGGTCTGTCTGTTACTGGAGCTTGAGAAGCTGGGATGGCGCTAGTTGGCACGAACAAAATAGAGCCAAATGGTAGCAGAGGCTGTTTCCCCCAATCAGAGCAAAACTCTGTTCAAATTTTAAAATTTGAAATGAAGCAGCGCTTCATAAAAGCGCTTGCGCTAAATGCGCCAGCGCTAAGAGTCAAAAACTCTGATGCAGCGCTTACGTGCAAAGCACGAAAGCGCTAGCGCTAAGTGCACTAGCACCAAGAGTCAAAGACTCTGATACAGCGCTCACGTGCAAAGCACGAGAGCGCTAGCGCTGGAACTAAATGTTCCCCACCCTTAGATCAAAGATCCAACAAAAATGACTAAAAATTATCAAATTATCTCTGAAAATTAGAGCACCATTGGATCAAAAATCCAATGGTGATTAAAAATCACCAAGATACAGAATAAGTTCTGTATGGGAAAAGATTTTCCCAATCTTGTTAAAAATAAGAAGATTGCCTTCTGTAAAACAGAAGCCCTAGGATCAAAGATCCAACGGTGGGAAACATCCCCAAACCAATTAGAGAAAAAATCTCTTCAACTGATTCAACAAATCAGCCTCTCCTATATAAAGGACCGAAGACTTCAAGTCTTGCATAGAGGAACCCCCCCCCCCCCACAAACTTTGAGAAAATTCAGAGAGAAGAGCAAGCTCTCAGAAGGAGAAGAATTTTTTCAAGGTAAATAAAACAGAGAGATCAAAGCATATCATCAAGAGAAGAAGAATTTAGTTCTTTTTCTAGATCATAGATCTATAAGACGGACGTCTTTCACAAAAGAGATCATAGCATCTCATCTTAAAAAAAAGGGGAGGAAGAAGAATTCAATTCTCTTCAGATCACAGATCCATAAAGGCAAAGCCTTTCACAAAAAAATAAGATATTGTAATATCTCCTATAAAAATAAGAACTTTATTTTTAGACCCACGAGACAAAGTCTCTTATAAACAAGAATTTAATTCTCAGAGCGCAGAACTGATCAAAGTTGCCTAAAAAGAGCCTTAGCGCTCCAAATTAAAAAGAAGCGCCTCAGCGCTCCAAGGCTGGCGCACAGCGCCGCAGCGCTCCAAGCGCTATTTTAAAAGAAGCGCCCAGCGTTTTAAGGTTGGCACTCAGCGCCAAGCGCACCACGTGCTCCGCGCATGTGCGCTATTTCACAAGAAGCGCTCTGCACTCATTTACTGGCGTTCAGCGCCAAGTGCACCACGTGCTCCTCACGTGTGCGCTCTTTCACAAGGAGCGCTCTACACTCATTTACTGGCGCTCAGCGCCAAGCGCACCACGTGCTCCTCACGTGTGCGCTCTTTCACAGGAAGCACCTTAGCGCTCTAAATATGGTGCCAAGCGCACCACATGCTCCTCATGTGTGCGCTGAGGGAACATAAACTATTATTTAAATAAAACCCCAGAGCTATAATGAGTGCTCAACACTCAACAAAAGACAAAAGGTTGTCAGAACCTAAACCAATGCTCAGTATTGTTAAATAAAAAGGGTCGAGCCCAAATAAATGTTCAACATTTTAACTGAATGGGCCGAGCCCAAGTTGGCCACAGATCCCTAATTGAACTCATATGCTCATAAATCTTGGATCTTAGTCCCAAACTTGACTACAGATCTCCCAACCGACATTGGTTCAAGGATACATCTCTTCATACCTCTGATATATGTCGTTGTAATTCTTTAACGTCTTCAGAGAGATGGAGGGTCCCAATAACCAATAACTTTTGGCACATCACCAAACGGTTGAATCAAAACCACACAGACAATGATGTCTTTACACTGGACTATGATGTTCTTAAATTTTACGGACTGTGGGGTTCTTAAACTCATGGACTATGATGTTCTTAAACTTTATGGACTGTGAGGTCCTTAAACTCATAGACTATGATGTCTTTAAACTTTACAGACTATGACGTCTTTAAACTGTCACGGACTATGATGTCCTTAAACTTATGGACCGCAATGTCCCTAAACTAAAACAATAGATTCCAAATGCTCTTTTGTTGGATCTAAATGATCTTGTTAAGTAGATCTTAGTCTAAAATTAGACTAACGTATTCTTAACAAACGTTTAAGTTGATCTTAGTCTCAAATGAGATTAACGATCTTTAAACCCAACCCAAAACCAAATCTAAGAAAATACGGATTTGGACTAATCCACGCCCTACGGGCGACAACATAAATTAGTCTCCGTATACAATCCACGGGCAACCAAAACCAAAACAAATATACACGACACGAAGTGGCCATCTGGAGAAGGAGAAAGTGGTTACCACGATACGGTAGCGTAATTAACTGCAGGGGCTTGCGCCTGCAGGGAAGAGTGTCCCCACAATCAAAAACCCTTCATAATGAGGGGGAATCTGACGAAGTCTGCTATATCGGCCGCATCCATCTAAACCTTCGATACATGGTGCCATAAATCAACTTGGCATCTTCGGAGAGGCGGATGGATAAAGCCAAATAGCATCTGCCCCCAAATTCAGGCAAGACGACCTACGCGGTTCCGTCTCCCATTTTCGGCGGAGAACAGATTCTGGCACGCCCGGTGGGACCTTTTCTTCTTTCCACTCAACACTTCGTGTGTCGTGTTTTATTTTTCCGTGATCAAATAATCGTGGTATATATGTTTGTGGTTGCCCATCGGGGAGGGGATACTGAAGCCGGTGTTTTGTCTCTGTGAAGAATGGCATTTGCTCCCACCCTAGCAACTCAGGCTCTGTCGTATCCGGTAGAGTCAAGTATGAGCCACTTGCAATCTCAAATCTCTGCAATCCAGCTCTTCAAGAAATAAACGGGCTTCTCTTTGGGTCGATACTCCCACTTCCCACCCTCGGTGCCTCAACGTCGATGAAGGAAGCCCAGAGGAAGTCTGTCTTCCACATGCTGGTTCCCCAAATTGCAGCTTTGCCAATGAAATCGGTCCTCAAACAACGAACACCTGCCAAGGACCAAGGTCAACGCAGGGGGCAGAATATTCAAACTCTCAAAGGAAACAGGGGGCAGGCTTAGCAAAATCCTGAAGCTAATCAAATCCCGGCCGTAAGAAACGGTTGACGTCGATATCGGAATCATACAAAATGAGCTAGGGGCAGTTCCCCGTATGGTCCTGTTTCAACCCCAGTGGTGAATGTTATTGCAGTTCCCTGTAAGAAACGGCCGTAAGAAGTCTTCGCAGCCCATGGAGATCCCACGAGAGCAGAAACCAGTTCGCTCCCTGAGACAACTTTCCTTATCTATATATAAGGTGTGGAAGCAGGTGAAGGGGGCTCATCCTAAGACGAATCCTGATATGGCGGTTCCTCCCAAAACCAAAGCGGCTTTTCACAAAAAAGAGAGGCCCAATAAAGCTCAAGTACCCGAATCAAACTCCAAAAGCCAAAACTCCAAACACCCCAAGCCTGGGGGCATGGTAGTTCATATAGTCTATGTGGTGAATTCCAAAGACGAAGTTCGAGCTTCTACTAGTCACCGACCTCAAACCCGGTCCCTGACAAAAGTTCAACTGCAAACGTGAAAAGCTGCAGGATATGCTTGCTTAGGCGGCAGCAAATGCTAATCCATCACCTAAAGAAAGTCTCGAGGACGCACCTGAAGAAAGAATAGAGAAGGAGTCAGATATTGATTTCCTAAAGCGCGCTCTGAAAAAGAGAGATGAAGAAGCGGTAGAAATGTCCACTAAAATGAACCAGATGGCCATTCTGATTCAGAATATGGCTGGAATGATGGTTCAATCGGAACCATAAGCGAATGAGCTGCCGGCAACTGTCACATGGTTGATAGCAAGGGATCGTAAGTTTTCACCTTCGGGAGCGATTCTGATGAAGAAATAGCCCTCAGCCCTCTCTTCAAGGAATCCATCTCTGAAACAGAAGAGATGAAGACCTGCGAGAACATTCAGCTGCGCAATCGTACGCTACCCGAAAAGAATCTCGGATCCACAAACAAAGGATCGAATAGAAAAGATAAGGGGAAGGAAAAATTCCCTGAAGATATCGCCTTCGATGATCAAGTCGTCAAAGAGTTGGCAGCCAAGGACCCGCCCAAGAAAAACAAGTGGATTACAACGTTCTGGCACACCTGAGGAAGATACCCTCGCAACTAAGCATTCTCGATACCCTTCTGCTATCTAAAGAGGCGAGAGATTCGTTGATCAAGGCATTACAAGACCCTGGGCAGTTTCAAGCCTTCTTTGCCGAAGAAAAGATGAAGGACGAGCTGTAAGAAGTGTACACAGCCGACATCACCTTCGGCGACGAGGACCTCCTTCTCGGGATGTGCGAGCATAACCGTCCCCTGTATGTCACCAGATACTGTCATGACATAACAAAATCCTGGTCGACAATGGGTTCTCCGTCAACCTTCTCAACGTGAGAGTGCTAAAAGAAATCTACATGAGCGTCCAGCACCTCGCTCGGGATAAAATCACTATCTCCGGGTTCGACTCCCAGTCATCACGGACGCTCGGGTCCGTAATATCGACGTTACGCTTCGGGCTGCTCGTCACTGACATCAAATTTCATGTCATTGACACCAAGACTTGCTACAACGTTTTGCTCGGCAGGCCTTGGTTACATGAGTACAACATCGACCCTTCTACACAACATCAGTGTATGAAGTACTTCAAAGATGGTCTTGAATATACCGTGACGGGGGAACTGAACCTATTCTCCGTAAATGAAGTCCGCAAGTATGAAGACGCAAAGTACTTTCTGTCAGACTTTGAAGACACGGAAAAATGCCATAAACCAGAGAATAAGCAAAAAGCTATCACCACTATTCCGGTCTTTGGGAGTGATACCGAAGAGGACGAGGAAATAGTCTATTCGGGGCCGCCCCAATGCAGCAAGCCGGGACCCTCTACCCCTATTCTGGTCTTTGGCAATGACTCTGAAGACGAAGTCAACACAGTGTTCTCAGTCCGTCCATCAGTGCAGGCCCTTACTAGAGATGATCAGAGTTTGCAGATCACCATAGTTCCGTGGCAGCATTACAGAGAGCTTGATGCGCTTGAGACATATAGTATGCAATAGCTACGGACATTCTACGTCCCTCCCAGGCGAAGAGGTGAAAAGGCGATCCTATTCTACCAATCCACGGAGACTAAAGTCGAAAGAGAAGTCTGGCATGGTGCCGATCCTGCTCTCGATAGGCTCCAACCCATTCGTCTGCCCAGGTATTACACCGAAGGATTAAAAAGGCTGTTGAGGCACTAAGGTGTACCCTTCAAACAGACTACTCGACAAGCTCAGTTCTACAACAAGATCTGGAATATCCCCGGAACTCAGCAAAAATTGCCCAACGGGAGAATGGAAACGATCGGGCTTGGATATATTCAATACAAGAAACGGGAGCGATTCCATAGTTGCTACGTTATACATGACTTTGATGAAGATGGAGATGTTCTGTTAGAAGACGCTAACCCTGAACCAAAATGAGGTCCCGCCATGAAAGTGCCAAGTCCGTCGTTCGAAGAACAGATGGACAAGCTAATAAGGGAAGCAAGTCAAAAAGTCCGGGAAGACCACAACCGCAAAATGGCCATTTACAAGAAAGCTAGGACGCAGTGCCTCCTTCAGCAGGTTGCGGAGAATGACGATGCTCTTCGTCGCCAGCCCGTCATACAAAAGACCCGACACAGAGGTAGAAACAAGCTAAAGAACGGAAAAAACGTTCGACAGCGGCAAAGCGGGTCTAAGAAACCACGCGATCGAGAATTGAGCAGCCGGGATCCGTCTCTTATAAAGAAGATGGGTCGAGCATATTTTTTTTCCCAAGACAAGACAAGGAAGATATTCGATCTTGTCATGAAATATCAAATGATTACGCTCCCGGAGTCCAAACACCCCGAACAAGCAGATGAGGTTCATCACCCAGACTATTGCTCCTATCACCGAGCGATGGGACATCCTCTTGAAGACTGCTTCACCTTCAAAAACTGGGTCGAGGACCAATATCAACTCGGCAAGTTCGCTCTATCTGACAGTTGGAGGGTAACCCCACCACAAATACATGTGCCAAAAGCAACGTATGCAGCGATAGTAGAACCAGATCAACATCGGTCTTGGAAACAATCTCGTACCTGTCATGCGACAACATTGTCAGAAGAAGGAGTATGCGAGGATATGGATGACCTTTCCTGGTGCTTCGAAAATGAGGATGAAGATGAGTCGATCTCAAAACTTCCACTGGCACCAAAAGAGCTGGAAGATGGGATACATACTACAACGGACAACTTAAGGAAAATCGACTTGGGGACGGCAAACGACCCGAGGCCTACGTTCATCAGTGAGCTGTTGTCCGAAGAACAGGTAGCTATGCTAAGAGACGTGCTTATGCAGTATAAAGGCTACTTCGCATAGAACTACTCCGAGATGCCGGGGCTAGATCCAGAGAAAGCTGTGCATAAATTGGCGATATCTCTGGACGTCAAGCAAGTCAAGCAAGCACCACGAAGAATGCGGCTCGAAATTGAAATGAGAATCAACGCCGAAGTTAAGAAGCTAATCGACTCTGGCTTCATCCAAGAAGTTTAGTACCTTGACTGGATCGCCAATATCGTCCCAGTGATGAAGAAGAATGGGACGGTGCGCATCTGCGTAGATTTTCGGGACCTCAACAAGGCTTGTCCGAAGGATGACTTTCACGTACCGACCACCGAGCTGATGATAGACAACACGTCTACTCACGAAGTCTTCTCCTTCATGGATGGCTCATCGGGGTACAATCAAATAAAGATGCATCCCGAAGACCAGAAGTATATCGCTTTTCGGACTCCTCTGGGCATATTTTGCTACAAAGTAATGCCTTTCGGCCTAAAGAACGCCGGCGCTACCTATCAGAGGGCCATGACAAAGATTTTTAATGACCTCATACATGAAATTGTCGAATGCAATATTGACGACCTCGTGGTAAAAAGCAAATCACACGAGGAGCATTGGGAGCATCTGAAGGTAGTATTCCAACGTCTTCAGAAATACAACCTGAAGACGAACCCTCTCAAATGCGCATTCGGAGTTTCCTCTGGCAAATTTCTAGGGTCATCATACGACATCGAGGCATCGAAATAGATCCATCGAAGATCAAGGCGATTATGGAAATACCTTCGCCAAGAACTCTCAAGCAACTGCGGTCTCTCCAAGGAAAGCTCGCATATATCCAATGATTCATAGCCAATCTCTCCGGCAAGTGCCGCCCTTACAGCCATTTAATGAAGAAGGGGACCCCGTTCGTCTGGGATCGCAAATACCAAAATGCACTGGACGAAATCAAGCAATACCTGCAGAATCCGCCAATACTGACCGCTCTGGTCAAGGGAAAGCCTCTCATCCTGTACACAACAGCCCTTGAAGGTTCCTTAGGCGCGCTATGGGCACAGGAGAACGACCAAGGGAAGGAGAGAGCCCTTTACTATTTGAGTCGAGTTCTCCTGGGGGCAGAAAACAACTACTCCCCCATTGAAAAACACTGCCTGGCGTTAATTTTCGCGATAACGAAGCTCCGGCATGCTGCTTTGGCGTATGAGGTCCACCTAATATCAAAAGTGGACCCTTTCAAATATTTGATGTCAAGAGCCATACTAATAGAACGGCTCGCTAATTGGGCCCTACTCTTAATGGAGTTCTCGATAGCATACCGACCCCTCAAGGCAGTGAAAGGCCAGGCCATCGCCAACTTCCTCGCTGAGCATCCGATACCTGCCGATTCATCCCTAAATTGCAAATTGCCAGACGAGCACGCATTTGACACGATCGACGGGGGGAGAAGAGAGAGTGATACCCGATGGGAACTCTACTTCGATGGGGCATCCTCTATGAAGAAGCGAAAGCACAGCTCCCCCATAATCAAATCTGGGGTAGGCCTTATTTTCGTGACTCCGCAAGGAGGGATAGCACGCTTTGCCTTTTTCTTAACAGAGCCGAGGACAAACAATGAAGCCGAATATGAGGCTCTGATAGCAGGTCTTGAGATCGCTGTCGACATGGGAATTGAAAACCTCCTTATATACGGAGACTCCCAGCTAGTCGTTAGTCAAGTAAATGGCGACTATCAAACGTGCAAACCAGAGTTGGTAAAGTACGGTGAAAGAGTGAAACAATTGTTGACTCAAATCCCTTCCTACGCCATGGAAAGCATACCGCGAGCGGAAAATAGCAAGGCGGATGCGTTAGCCAAACTCGCCAAAGAACTGGCTGACGAAAACCTCGATGACGTGACGATCGTTGTGCAAAGTCGTCGGGTTTTTGCACCAGCGAAAATATCTCCGGAGTCGCCTGAAGAAAAGGAAGCGACCAAGCAAATGACCCTACAAATAAAAGACCAGGAAAAGGCTAGGGATTGGAGAGAAGTCTTTATAGACTACTTCAAATCCCATCGGACACCTGAAGATGCGTCCTCAAGACATCAGCTCATGAAAAGAGCTCTGTCTTTCGTCTTCGTCAATGATACTCTGTATAAGAGAACGTTCGGCTCTCTGTGTCTAAGATTCCTGGGACCAGAAGAAGCGAGGAAAGTCGTCCAAGAAACTCACGACGGACTCTGCGGATCTCATCAAGCCGGCCCAAAGATGAAGCTGAAGATCAAAAGGATGGGATACTATTGGCCCACGATGATTCAAGACTGCCTCGAATACGCGAAGCAATGCCACTCGTGCCAGATTCACGGGGACTTCATCCGCCAGCATCCAAATCCGCTACACCCAACGGTGGTTAGCCGGTCGTTTGAAATGTGGGGAACTGACATAATCAGGCCCATCGAACCAGCATCATCTAGAGGACATCGGTTCAGATTGGCAACAACCGATTACTTCCCTAAGTGGGCAGAAACAGTACCGCTGAGAGAAGTGAAGACGGAGAATATCCTCCATTTCTTCAAGACATACGTCATCTATCGGTTCGGCACTCCGCGACGGATTATCTCCGATAACGGGCCAGCCTACAGAAGTCACAGAATCAGCCGCTTCGCACAGCAACATAATATAGACCGGAGATACTCTTCGGTCTATAATCCCCGAGCTAATGGTCTAGCTGAGGCTTTTAACAAGACCTTGACGAAGATCATAAAGAAGACGGTGTCCAGAAACAAAAAGGACTGGCACGAGAGATTGCATGAAGCTCTCTGGGCGTATCGAACTACGTTCAAAACAGCCACAAACATAATGCCGTATGCATTGGTATTCGGCGCTGAAGCAGTACTCCCTTTGGAGATAGAGCTACCCTTTCTACGAGTGGCAGTTCATTATGAGCTAATGGACGAAGAGAATGCTCATCTTTGGCTAGAAGCTCAACGCCATCGATGAAACTCGGCTCATGACGCAGCAAAACCTGAAGGCTTACAAAGCAAGGATGACGCACTCGTACGAAAGATTGACTAGGCCGAGAACATTCCGCCAAGGTGAACTCGTGCTAGTCGTAAAAAGACATATGATCTCTAATCGTGCCAAACGGGGGAAATTCGAGCCAAACTATGAGGGCCCGTATATCATATACAAGGTCTACCAAGGTTGGGCTTACTTGCTCATGAATATGCATAGCGAAAGACCCTTTTGGCCAGTAAACGGTCGGTTCTTGAAAAAATACTACGCCTGACCGAAACGTCTTTAAACTACTACAAACCCGCAGCATCCTTGGGTTGACTCGTAAATAAATTAAAAAAACGGTACGTCCATAAGCAAGATGGGCACGGATGAAAACCCGAAAGGGTTCCGTGAGTAAAAACAGTAAGGCTACCGGCGATGTTTGTGAAAACCCAAAAGGATGCAGACTCGTAAAAAATAATAATAAAAAATAAAAAATAAAAAAAAACAAAAAAAGAACGGTACGTCCATAAGCAAGATGGGCACGGATGAAAACCCGAAAGGGCTCCGTGAGTAAAAACAGCAGGGCTACCGGCGAGTTTGTGAAAACCCGAAAGGGCGCAATCTCGTTAAAAGACACTTGCAAGGTCCTCTTGACCTTGTAAGGAGAAAACTACCTGCGTGAGATCCTTACGACCCACAAAGGAACGACACACTTAGGGATCCCCATGATCCCTAAGGAGAAATTACACTTACGAGATCCTCACGACTCGTAATGAGAACCCTCTTATGAGACCCTCACTGCTCATAAGATTCAAAAGCCTTAAGCTATGAACCTGTTCTTAAGCCATCACCTTTCCCAGACTACCCTACAAGCGGTTTAATACTGACCCTTGTATACAATCCATGGGCACAAATAATCATTTCCTTTCCGAGTCCCACCAACGACAAGGAATGCCCTCATTTGATGAACAAACACTTGTAAGTCCTCTCGACTTATAAGGAGAAAACACTCTTGTAAGATCCTTACGACTTATAAGAGAACACACACTTAGGAATCCTCATGATTCCTAAGGAGAAAATGCACCTACGAGATCCTCACGACTCGTAGGGAGAAACGCCTTTATGAGACCCTTACGGCTCATGAAGTCAAAAGCCTTAGTCGACAGGATTCTAATCCTGTTTGCTAAACCATCTTTGTTTAAATCGACAAAGGCAAATGATGATTCGCTCTTGGCAATATCCCAGTTGTAGAGATACTGATGCCTACATCGGTATCAAGTTCCAAGTCCTTTCACGACAAATGATGATTCGCTCCTGGCAATATTCCAGTCGCAGCGATGCTGATGCTAATATTGGTATCAGATCTTGAGTTCCGTACTCGAAAAAAAATGCATGTAAAATAGCCGAAATGATGGGGCAACTTGCAACAAAATCAGCAAGTAAAATATATGCAAAAATAGTCAAAATAATTGGGCAACTCGCAATAAAAAGCAGCGAGTAAAGAGAAAAAATAGCCGAAATGATTGGGCACTGCGAAAAATAGCCGAAATGATTAGGCAATCGCGACTTTCGCGATACAAAAAGCTGAAATGATAGAGCATCGCGGAAAGAAAACAAAAAAAATACATATGAAATGAAATTTCTGCCTTGCAGGTAAGTCCATACTGATCCCTGTATACAATCATAAACGAAAGGGAACCACATGTCCCAACAAACTCTGTCAAAAGGAAGAGTCAAGTTTCAGCGGTAATATCTACATCCCAGAAGACCCGCAACGGCGTTCCTCCTCATGCCAGCAGGACACGGACGCGACATCACCAATCGGAGCCAAGGCAAAGTCCCTAGTTCCAAGACTCCACGGTTCACAGACAACCTGAAGTCGATCCCCGACACCATAGAAAACGGAGAAAGTCGATCCCCGACACCGTAGAAAACAGAGAAAGTCGATCCCGACACCGTAGAAAACGGAGAAAGTCGACCCCCGACACCATAGAAAACGGAGAAAGTCGATCCCAGACACCGTAGAAAGCGGAGAAAGTCGACCCCAACACCGTAGAAAGCGGAGAAAGTCGACCCCGACACCGTAGAAAGCAGAGAAAGTCGACCCCCGACACCGTAGAAAGCGGAGAAAGTCGACCCCCGACACTGTAGAAAACGGAGAAAGTCGATCCCCGACACCGTAGAAAACAGAGAAAGTCAACCCTGGACACCGTAGAAAATGGAGAAAGTCAACCCTCAACCTCCCCGTCGAAGCAACGCTTTGACTCGGGAACAAGTCAACTCATCAACCACTTGCGAGTCCTCTCGACTTGTAAGGAAGAAAATTCTCTTGTGAGATCCTTACGACTCTCAAGAGAAAACGCACTTAGGAGTCCTCACGACTCCCAAGGAGAAAATACACCTACTAGATCCTCACGACTCGTAGACCGAAAAATCTTTATGAGACCCTCATAGCTCATAAAATTGAAAAGTCTTAGGCGGCAGATCTAAACCTGTTTCCTGAGCCATTACTACCCTACGAAGAGTTCAAGATGAACTATTATCTATCATTTACAGGCCAAATTTGTTAAAATCACATGACAACAAAGAAAAGAAAAGAAGGCGATAACACAAGATAGAAAAGAAATGTGTCCTTTATTCATAAATTCAATTGGATACAAGTTACATCATATGAAAATGAATGGAATAAAAAAATGAATGAAATGAATACGTGTTATTCATAAGTTACAAATGTACAATCGATACAAATGCAGCTACTGAGAAGGAGGCGTTTTCAATAAATCAGCCAGTTGCTCGCGCACTCCTATCAGCTCCTTTTCACGATCAGCCACCGCGGCCAACTCTGCTTCGACTTGAGCCCATTGCTGCAGACAGGATGAAATTTTCTCATCAATTTCCTGCTGAACAGCCTCCTGACTCTGCGCAAGCTGCTCAGAAAAGTCAAGCTTTTTCCTCAGCATCAGCTCGTCGGAAATACATCGTTGAAGGCTTTCAAAGATGGAATTCAGCTGCGCAGCATTCACTTCGACCTGGGCACGCAGTTGGACAGACTCGGTGGAAATCGTCTCACGTTCCTTTCGCTTGAGGGTCGCCTCGTGTTCAAAACGGCGAAGGAAAAGGGCACTTTGCTCAACCCATGCAGCCCGCCGGAAGTTCGAAGCCAACACCTCCGGAGCAAAATGCCTGAGCTCAATCTCATATAGACAGGCCTCAATCTTCCTGCAGTGATTAACCCAAGACTCAATGACACTTTCGTTATGAAAGTTCACAAGCGTCGCCAGCATTGGATTAACCTCGGCAACAAAATCTGCAGCGAGTGTAGGGGTCTTCGCGTCAAGCTCCTCGACGCATTCACTCAACATACACAGGATGTTCACAGCGCCTTTGGAAGATAGACGTTTAGAAAAGGGCCCCGCCGGCATTAGGATGCGAGACTCGAACGGAGCAGGAGCCGGTACGATTGCTGCAAAATGAATTATGATCAAATGTCGGCTTAAGAGATAAAGAAAATACACGAATAATAGAGTCTATTATACCGGCTGCGACAGGGGGCAGAGTTGGGAGTACTGGTGGTGCGACGATTCTCTCGACCCCTCCTTCAATTTGTAGTGTTGCAATCAATTTAAAATTAACAATGGCAGGGTCGTCCGTCAAAGAAAGGAAAGGACGTCGGTTAAAAACTATACTCACCGGCACCAGCAGACAAAGTGACTTCCGACTGGAAGGAGAAATGCGGGTTCAGCACTTGATACAGATGATCAAAGAGAACTCCTGCAAGGTTGCGATGAACATGGTTAGTACAAGAAAGACGGTGGTCATAGTTCAATTAAATAGATCGCAAATCTATACCTTCCAGCATCTTGGAGGACATAAGAGAAGGCGAGGGAGCAACCGTCATGGCAGCGACCGCAAGTGTTTCAGATGACACAATCTTGATGTTCGCTACACCTACAAATAAAATACCGTCAGAAAAAGCTGAAAAGGATTGTGAGATAGAAAATAAACAGCGACCCGAAACCCACCTGATAGGTCATCAGCCAAAATTGCAACGGAAGCATCACTCGGTGTTGTGGTTTCTTCGCTCTTCTTTAGTGGAATGGTTTCAACACCAGTAGCTTCATCCCAGATTCTACAAGAGCCGTCGTGACACTCGCAATGGCAGGCGAGAGCGGGGAACCGCAGAGGGAAAGAGCGGTGGTTTGGACAGTCCTGGACTCCCGAGAGAGAGTAGCCTCTTCAGGCTCTGTGGTCGCCGTCATCTCACCTGCCGCCTCATCGTCTGGACTTAGCCCTACAAGATATGGTATATAAGAATTTGAAGATCAAATTCCAAGAAAAGACTCAACGTTATGTTACCTTGGGATGGCTTTGTGGCTTCTTCCCGAGCCGCGCGCACCATTTATCTATGGACGGTAGACAGGGCAGCTGGAGCGTCTTCGGAAGAAATAGTGACAGATGGAACGGTGCTTGAACCTGCAGCCACGGCCAAGCTGACTTCACGTTCCCTCGTCGCACGCGTTCTGCGCTTCTTGTCAGCCTTGGCAGTGAGAAAAGACCTCCTCTAGACTTCCGTCAAAGTGATGTCATCATCCGAGCCAGGAGCTACCTCTGGAGCCTTTACGGCGTCCGTCATCGGCTGCTTAAGCGAAGCCTCTTTTGGCAATACTGGGAAAGCTGGGATTTCGGCAGCTGGCCCTGGAAGCGTCACTGCGCCACCATGCGGGATTGGCACTGCACTCGGGATAACCTGAGTCGAAGTAGTCCCTGCAATAAGATGAAAAGAAGGGTCATACTACCCATGAAGAAAAAAGGAATGAAGGCACAATGAGCCAAAATATACCGAGGCCCAAGGAAGCGCGAAGCCTCTCTTCCTCTTCAAAAGTCTTGAGGGAAGCTGCGAGAGCCTCTTCGGCGGAGATACCTGTTGAAAAAGAAAGCGTCAGTCAAAGCATAATAATTAAAATAGCCGCGGAAAGATATGACCGAAGTATACATGATTGTGCGATGGTGATTAATGCTGCTTCATCGCGAGCAAGCTTCTTTGAAACCGCGATAACGGCCTCCAGATCGGTGTCATCCGGCGCCATAAATAAACCCTCATTGGTCCCGTACTCACTTAGGCCCTCGTTGTAAGGAGCATGAGGCTCCTAGCCGAATACAACGTCCGCAGAAAGTATTGACTTCTTTTTCTTCTGTGAGCGAGTGCCGGCAGCCGATAACACGAGCTTGCGCTTGGCGGGCAATTTCGGGCGGTGAGTCCCGATCTCCACGCCCACGCCAGACTCGGGAGACACCACAGCTGCCGTTTCTACAGGCACACGGGGTAGGTGAAGCTCAGGCATAACACGTGGTACCACAGCCGCAGCAGCTTCTCTCAAGGCAGGATGGACGAGGTCCATCGCTTTAAGGGAACGGCTGGATTACCAGTGGGGGCGGTTGTTACCCCCCGAATGGCGGCGACGACGCGATGA
Source organism: Agapanthus africanus (assembly GCA_030015575.1). NCBI lineage: Eukaryota > Viridiplantae > Streptophyta > Magnoliopsida > Asparagales > Amaryllidaceae > Agapanthus > Agapanthus africanus. Next base: position 679,575,388 of record CM057340.1, on the reverse strand, counting down.
CGTCTTGCCTAAGATTCGGGGCAGATGCTATATGGTTTTATCCGTCTGCCTCTCCGAAGATGCCAAGTTGATTTATGGCACCGTATGTCGGAGGTTTAGACGGATGCGGCCGAAGTAGCAGACTTCGTTAGATTCCTCCTCGCTTGAGGGGTTTTTGATTGTGGGGACGCTCTTCCCTGCAGACGCAAGCCCCTGCAGTTAATTACGCTACCGCGTCGCGGTAACAACTTTCTCCTTCTCCAGAATTTCACTTCGTGTCGTGTATATGTTTGTTTGTTTGTGGATGCCCGTGGATTGTATACGGAGACTAAGTAATGTCGTCGCCCGTAGGACATGGATTAGTCCAAATCCGTATTTACTTAGATTTGGGTTTGGTATTTTTAGTTTAAGGATACGTTAGCCGTATTGAGGCTAAGATCAACTTAAACGTGCGTTAAGGATACGTTAGTCCTGTTTTAGACTAAGCTCGACTTAACGTGGTGATCCATTTAATGTATAGCCATCGGGACTCGTCACCTCTCTGACGTCATTGAAGGATTACAACGACAGGTGTCAGAGGAGTTCGGGGATGTACCCTTGAGCCAGAGTTGATTTGGAGTTTTATAGTTCATTTGAATGTTTAAGGATACGTTAGCCGTATTTGGGGCTAAGATCAACTTAAACGGGATCGTTTGGATCCGGCAAAAAGAGCATTTGGGGGCTCTAGTGCTCCAGTTTAGGGACGTGGTGGTCCATCGCCAGTTTAGGGACGTGGTGGTCCAATATTAGTGTAAAGACGTTTCGGTCCATCGTTAGTTTAAGGACGTTTCGGTCCACTATTAGTTTAAGGACGTTTCGGTCCACGAGTTTAAGGACCCCGCAGTCCGTATTCATGTATGGTCGTTGGGACCCGTCGCCTCTCTGACGTCGTTGAAGGATTACAACGAGAAGTGTCAGAGGGGTTCGGAGATGTACCCTTGAACCAGAGTTGATTTTGGGAGCAGCCGTGCTCAGTCAATTCAGTTTGAAGACTTACGGCCATGATTGGGCTAAGTCCAGTTGAAAAAATATTCAACGCTTTTATTTGTTTTTGGTCTGTTAGACCTGTGCTAGGGCTTGGCCCATTTTTAAATAATGCATTGCATTATTTTCTATTTTTTTGTTTGGGCTCTGCCCATAAAAGATGCAGAGCATCAATTTATTCTGGGCTCTGCTCATTTATGAATGATGCAAGGCATCTACTTTGTTTGGGCTCTGCCCCTTTTAAAATGCATAGCATTTTTATTATTTTGTTTGGGCTCTGCCCATTTATAAATGATGCAGAGCATCAATTTAATTAGGCCTGCTTGGTCTTTTTGATTTGGGCCTGGCCCTTTAAGAAATGTCTTGCATTTATCAGGCGCTTTGCGCCAATCAGAGAGTGCAAGCGCTTGTAGTGTTGACACGTGTCGCGCAAGCGCAATGCGCTGCGCCTGCGCTGCTGACACGTGGCGCGCTCTGGTGGCTTGCGCCAATCCAGGAGCGCAACAGCGCAGTTTGCAAGTGCAAGGCACTATGATTTAAGAATCTTTTAGATTCAAGAACCAATGGTTTACAAAAGAAGTGCAAAGCACTATTCGTTTTCTTGATCTAATTTAGATCAAAGAAAAAACAAGTTTTTTTCTTTTTATTTCAGGAACCAAAGGTTCATAAAAGTGCAAAGCACTATTCTTTATTTTGTTTTTCTTGTTTTAAAGAACCAGTGGTTCATAAGAAGTGCAAAGCACTGTTTATTATATGAAGATCATTGATCTTGTTTTTAGATCAATGATCTATTAGAAGAAATTTCTTCTATTTTGTGAAGGTTTTTACCTTTTTCTTGAAAACTTTTTCAGAGTTCTCTCTGTTTGAAGCTCTTGATTTTTTTTCAAGAATGTTGATGCCTTTGAATTGAGGTCTAGGGACCTTTATATAGTGCCCATAAATTTGTTAAAGAGATCTTCCTCTGAGTGATTTGGGGAATTTCCCCCACTGTTGGATCTTTGATCCAAGGGCTTCTGTTTTACAGAAGAAAATCTTCTTGTTTTAACAAGAACAGAAAGATTTCTTTAGAATCTTGATTCTGTTTGGCGCAAACACCCCAGCGCGTGACACGTGTCGCGCAGCGCAACTGCGCTAGCGCATCTGCGCTGACACGTGTCGCGCAGCGCAGCGGTTGCGGAACTGAAGCATTGCTTTCTTTAATTTTGCTTTAAACAGAGCTTTGCTCTGATTGGGTGCACTGCCTTAGGCGCTGCGCTGATGTATCTGCGCCTGACACGTGGCGCGTTGCGCTCGGCGCAAAGAATCTGAAGCGTTGCTTCATTTATTAAAGTTTTAAAATTTCAAAGTAGAGTTTTGCTCTGATTAGGGGGGAAGATGAAGCGTTGCTTCATCTCCCGCCTTGGAATTTGAACAGAGCTTTGCTCTGATTGGGCTAAACAGATGCCCCCCCACCGTTGCGTTTACGTAGCCCCAAACGCAAGCGCAACGGTGGCAGAATTCCAACCGTTGCGGGAACTTTTGGAAGTTGAAAGGGCATTTGATGCCTATAAATAGGACATTTGGTTCCTTAGATGATTTTCATCTTCAAAATTTTACTTTCAGAACTCAGAGCCCTGCTCTTTCTTTTAAAAACTCCAAGCGTTAGAATTTCTTAAAACCTTTGAGGTAAATTTTTTTTAATTTAAATTGAATTAAATTAAGTTGATGGTAATTAACAGAGCTTTGCTCTTAATAGATCCCTGATCTAAAGAAAACCCATTTAGGGTTTTACTTAGCAGAGCTTTGCTCTATAGATCTAAAAGGATCTAAAGAGAACCAAAGGGGATCCTATTAGGGTTCCAATAATAGAGCTCTGCTCTCTAAAACAATCACCTTGTATTTTCTTAATTCCTTAATGGAGCTTTGCTCCTTCCAAATCATATAGAAGAACTCTTAAGAGTTCTTCATGGGTCTTGGAAGCTAAAGAAGGCATTTTATATTACCATTATTATTATATCATCTTTTCAGAGCAAAGCTCTCAATGTTCTTAGGGGATTTTCTTCAAATTCTCCTCATGACTGATTTTGACAGGTGTCACTCCTGTTTGCAGAGCATTGCTCCTGAGGAGTTTCAACTTTCTGTGTATATTTTTTTTATTGCTAATCTTCCTGTGGTATTTCCTCCAAGCATAATGGCGGTGCGTCTATACAGTTTGCATGAGTTCATCACCTACGACGATATCCGCGCACAGGGCCGTCATCAAAACCAGGAGTTTACGGACGCCCAGTGTGCGGAGGTCATGGGTCGCCTCAACGCAAGCGGTGGTTGGCTGCTTCCTCGTCGTTCAGCTCTCTTGAAGGTCGTGCTGGGAGCAATATGGAGAGCACTTCTGGGGTTTCACGAGGCCCTACTGCTCAATGCGCTGGATGATGCCGAAGACAAGGTGCATTCAGTGTACCTGATGGGGCTGATCTCGAAGAAACGGCGGGACAGCCTCATCGACATCCTACATCAAATTTTTCAGCAGACGACGATAGTTGCTGCTTACCGAAGGCCGGATGGGCTTGCCGAGGATCTTGACACACAGGAGCGCGAGAGGCTGCGCACAAGAATAATCAGAAAGGCCAGAAGAACTCTGGATGGCCTTACTTTTGAATTCCTCAATCCGTGCCCCGGATCCGAGGTTATACCTTTGTAAACATTTTAATAATGTTATTATTTATTTCTCCGTGATTGTAAGAACCTCTTTTTATGATGTGAATAGAAAATTTCCATTTCAGCTTGTCTTATTCCTCATTCTGAACCGTTTGCACATGCATGAATGAGTATGTCTTGAACGCTTGATCAAATGTAAATTGGATGTTCTTTCTGTTACTCTCTTATTATCAGCATGCTGTGTTGATAAATTTAATTGGCAGATAATAGAGTAAGTATCTTGATTTCTTCACGAGATAGCGGTGGCTTAGGTTGCAGGTTCAGATCTGCCGCCTAAGACTTTTCAACTCTATGAGCCGTGAAGGTCTCATAGAGACTTTTCTCCCTACGGATCGAGAGGATCTCGTAGGTGGGTTTTCTCCTTAGGAATCGTGAGGATTCCTAAGTGTGTTTTCTCTTATAAGTCGTAAGGATCCTATAAGAGAATTTTTCCCTCTTACAAGTCGAGAGAACCCGTAAGCGGTTGTTTCCCTCCTTGTCGGAACCCGACTTTGGAGAGTGAGACACGTGAATAGTATGCAAGAGACCATTTTAGATCGACTTGCAGGGTCCCATTGTTCAGGAAGCAAGTTTTTTAATTCCTGTTGCATGAGGCTTCATCTTGCAAGTTGAGACGAATCGGGAATTTCCCGCGGAGACACTGGTTTCTCTACGAGCCGACGCGAATCAAGAGGCTCTCGTCAAGGACGTTGGTTTCCCTGAGTTGAGGTATTTTCCAGGGATTATTTATGTCCCTGGTGTTGAAACGAATCGAGAATTTCCCACGGAGGCACTGGTTGCTCTGCGAGTCGACGCGGATCAGGAGGCTCTCGTCAAGGATTATTTGTTTCCCTGAGTTGAGGTATTTGCTAAGGATTATTTGTTTTCCTAGCGCCAAGGATTATTTGTTTCCCTAGTGTTGAAACGGGTCGAGAATTTCCCACGGAGGCACTAGTTGCTCTGCGAGTCGACGCGGATCAGGAGGCTCTCGTCAAGGATTGTTTGTTTCCCTGAGTTGAGGTATTTGCTAAGGATTATTTGTTTCCCTAGCGCCAAGGATTATTTGTTTCCCTAGTGTTGAAACGGGTCGAGAATTTCCCACGGAGGCACTGGTTGCTCTGCGAGTCGACGCGGATCAGGAGGCTCTCGTCAAGGATTGTTTGTTTTCCTGAGTTGAGGTATTTGCTAAGGATTATTTGTTTCCCTAGCGCCAAGGATTATTTGTTTCCCTGGTGTTGAAATGGGTCGAGAATTTCCCACAGAGGCACTGGTTGCTCTGCGAGTCGACGCGGATCAGGAGGCTCTCGTCAAGGATTGTTTGTTTCCCTGAGTTGAGGTACTTGCTAAGGATTATTTGTTTCCCTAGCGCCAAGGATTATTTGTCTCCCTGGTGTTGAAACGGATCGAGAATTTCCCATGGAGGCACTGGTTGCTCTGTGAGTCGATGCGAATCAGGAGGCTCTCGTCAAGGATTGTTTGTTTCCCTGAGTCGAAGGATTTGCTAAGGATTATTTGTTTCCCTAGCGCTAAGGATTATTTGTTTCCTTGGTGTTGAAACGGATCGAGAATTTCCCACGGAAGCACTGGTTGCTCTGCGAATCGATGCGAATCAGGTTTTTTCTTCATCAAGGACACTTTTTTTTTAGTCGAAGGATTTGCCGAAGACACTGGTTTCTTCGTGGTTGGGATGAACCGTCGAGATTTGGCTTCGTTTTCTAGCGGAGCCTGTTGGGAAAGTATGGTTCCCTCTTTATTTGCACCCTTGGATTGTATACAGGGATCGATGTGATCTCAACTGTAGAGCCAAAGTTTCATCATTTCTTTTTTTTTGTTTTATTTCCACGATGCTCTATCATTTCAGCTTTTATATCGTGAAGGTCGCGATTGCCCAATCATTTTGGCTATTTATTGCGGTGCCCAATCATTTCGGCTATTTATTTTATTTTTACTCGCTGCTTTTTATTGCGAGTTGCCCAATCATTTCGGCTATTTTCCATGCATACATTTTCTTTACTTGCTGCTTTTTATTGCAAGCTGCCCCATCATTTCGGCTATTTCGTATGCATGTGCGGCCTACCGGCTTTTCACCGTTAACCTGAAATTAGACACCGATTTCGGCATCAGCACCGCTACAACTGGGATATTGCCAGGAGCGAATCATCATTTGCTTCTGTCAATGTCGAACAAGGGTGGCTTAGCGAACAGGGTTAAGGTCCTGTCGACTAAGGCTTTTGACTTCATGAGCCGTAAGGGTCTCACAAAGGTATTTCTGCCTACAAGTCGTGAGGATCTTGTAGTTATATTTTCTCCTTAAGAATCGTGAGGATTCCTAAGTGTTTGTTCCTCTGTAAGTCGTAAGGATCCTACAGGAGGGTTTTCTCTTTGTAAATCGGGAGGATTTACAAGGGTTGTTCACCATGCGAACATATCCCCAGTCTCGGATGGGACTTGGTTAGGAAAATGTTTATTCGTGCCCGTGGATTGTATACAAGAGCCAGTATTGGACCAACTTGTAGGGCAATATCAAAAGTTGTGGGGATTTTTTAAGCACAGGTTTAGGTCTCTGTAACTTAAGACTTTCAGATCTTATAAGCCGTGAGGGTCCCATAAGAGAGTTCTCCTTACGAGTCGTGAGGATCTCACAAGTGTATTTTCTCCTTAGGAATCGTGGGGATCCCTAAGTGTGCTGCTCCCTTGTGAGTCGTAAGGATCTCACGCGGGTGGTTTCTCCTTACAAGGTCGAGAGGACCCTATAAGTGTCCTTTAACGAGGTTGCGCCCTTTCAGGTTTTCAAAAACACTCGCCGGTAGTCCTGCTGTTTTTACTCACGGAGCCCTTTCTGGTTTTCATCTGTGCCCATTTTGCTTATGGACATACAGTTTTTTTTTATTCTTTTTATTTTCTTCTCTTCTTTTTTTTTACGAGGTCGCGCCCTTTCGGGTTTTCACGAACACTCGCCGGTAGTCCTGCTGTTTTTACTCACGGTGCCCTTTCGGGTTTTCATCCGTGCCCTTTTTTGCTTATGGAGATACCGTTTTTATTTATTTATATTTTTTTATGTATTTTTTTTATTTTGTCAGCCTACGAATGCTGCGGTATTAGTTTAAGGACGTTTCGGTCCGCTATTAGTTTAAGGACGTCTCGGTCCGTCACTAGTTTAAGGACGTTTCGGTCCGTTGGCCAGTTACTACTTATAGAGTTTTGGGCTTGGGAAGATAGAGAGCGGACATAGTCGTCGTCCTCTATCATTGACCTAGGTCGTAACTCATTAGGCGTAGTATTTCTTCAAGAAGCGACCGTTTATGGGCCTGAAAGGTCTTTCACCGTGCATATCCATGAGTAGATAGGCTCCACCCTGGTAGACCTTGTCTATGATGTACGGGCCTTCATAGTTTGGCTCGAATTTTCCCCGCTTGGTGCGGTTGGGGATCATAGGCCTTTTGACCACTAGCACGAGCTCGCCTTGGCAGAATGTCCTTGGTCGGGTCAATCTTTCATATGAGCGCGTTATCTTTGCTTTATAGGCCTCCAGATTTTGTTGCGCTATGAGCCGTGTTTCTTCAAGGGCATCAAGCTCCTCAAGCCGAAGATGGGCGTTTTCGTCGTTCGTCAGCTCGTAGTGGACTGCCACTCGCAGAGAAGGTAACTCTATCTCGAGGGGGAGTACTGCTTCCGTACCGAATACCAACGCGTACGGCGTTGTGTTTGTGGCCGTCTTAAACGTAGTTCAGTACGCCCAAAGAGCCTCTTGCAGTCTCTCGTGCCAGTCTTTCTTATTTCGGGAGACCGTCTTTTTCATGATTTTCGTCAGGGTTTTGTTGAAGGCTTCAGCTAGACCATTAGCTCGCGGATTATAAACCGAGGAATATCTCCAGTCTATATTGTGTTGTTGCGCGAAGCGACTGATCTTATGGCTTCTGTAAGCTGGCCCGTTATCGGAGATGATCCGTCACGGAGTCCCAAACCGGTATATGACGTGCGTCTTGAAGAAATAGAGGATATTCTCCGTCTTCACTTCTCTCAACGGTACTGCTTCTGCCCATTTGGAGAAAACGATGTCCCCTGGACGATGCTGGTTCGATGGGGCCGACTATATCCGTTCCCCACATTTCGAACGGCCAGCTAGCCACCGTTGGATGTAGTGAATTTGGATGTTGGTGGATGAAGTCCCCATGGATTTGGCATGAGTGGCATTGCTTCGCATATTCGAGGCAATCCTGAATCATCGTGGGCCAGTAGTAGCCCATCCGTTTGATCTTCAACTTCATCTTCGGGCCCGCTTGGTGAGAACCACAGATTCCGTCATGAACTTCCTGAACGACTCTTTTCGCTTCGTCGGGTCCCAGGCATCTCAGCCACAGAGAATCAAACGAACTCTTGTACAGAGTATCATTGACGAAGGCGAAAGACAGAGCTCGTTTCATGAGCTAATGTCTTGTGGACGCATCTTCGGGCATTCGATGGGACTTAAAGTAGCCTATGAAGACTTCCCTCCAATCCTCAGACTTTTCTCGTTCTTTTATTTGTAAGGTCGTCTGTTCAGTCGCTCCCTTTTCTTCGGATGATTCCGGAGATATTTCTGCTGGGGCAAGCACCCGACGGCTTTGTACCACGATTCTTACGTCATCGAGGTTCTCGTCAGCCAGCTCTTTAGCAAGCTTGGCCAACGCGTCTGCTTTGCTGTTTTCCGCGCGCGGTATGCTTTCCAAAGTATAGGAGGGAATTTGGGTCAACAGTTGTTGCACCTTTTCACCGTACTTCACCAACTCCGATTTGCACGTTTGGTAGTCGCCGTTTACTTGACTAACGACCAGTTGAGAATCTCCGTATATGAGGAGGTTTTCAATTCCCATGTCAATGGCGATCTCGAGGCCTGCTATCAAAGCTTCGTATTCAGCTTCGTTATTTGTCCTCGGCTCTGTTAAGGAGAAAGCGAAGCGTATTATCCCTCCTTGTGGAGTCACGAAGATGAGGCCTACCCCCGATTTGATTATAGGGGTACTTTGTTTGCGCTTCTTCACAGAGGATGCTCCATCAAAATAGAGTTCCCATCGGGTATCGTTCCCATCGATAGCGTCAAACGCATGTTCGTCTGGCAACTCGCAATTCAGAGGAGAATCGGCCGGTATCGGATGCTCAGCAAGGAAGTCGGTGATGGCCTGGCCTTTTACTGCCTTGAGAGGTTGATAGGTTATTGAGAACTCCATCAAGAGCAGGGCCCATTTAGCGAGTCGCCCTGTCAATATGGCCTTTGACATTAAATACTTAAGAGGGTCCACCTTCGAAATGAGACGGACCTCATGTGCCAACGCATAGTGCCTGAGCTTTGTTATCGCGAAGATCAACGCCAGGCAGTGCTTCTCAATGGGAGAGTAATTTCTTTCTGCCTCCAGCAGAACTCGACTTAAGTAGTAGAGTGCTCTTTCCTTCCCTTGGTCGTTCTCTTGGGACCATAATGCGCCTAAAGAACCTTCGAGGGCGGTCGTGTAAAGAATGAGAGGCTTTCTCTTAACTGGAGCAGCCAACACTGGCGGGTTCTGCAGGTACTGTTTAATCTCGTCCAGCGCGCCCTGGCATTTTTGATCCCAGACGAATGGAGTTCCCTTCTTCATCAGGTGGCTGTAAGGACGACACTTGCCTGAAAGATTGGCTATAAATCGCCGTATGTATTCGAGCTTCCCTTGGAGAGACCGCAATTGTTTGAGGGTTTTCGGCGGAGGCATTTCCATGATCGCCTTGATCTTAGACGGATCTATTTCGATACCTCGGTGCCGGATGATGAATCCTAGGAATTTGCCCGAAGAAACTCCGAATGCACACTTGAGAGGGTTCATCTTCAAGTTGTACTGTCGAAGGCGTCGAAATACAGTCCTTAGATGCTCGAGATGTTCCTCGTATGATTTGCTCTTGACCACGAGGTCATCGATATAACATTCGACAATTTCATGTATGAGGTCATCGAAAATCTTCATCATGGCTCTCTGGTAAGTAGCACCGGCATTCTTTAAACCGAAGGGCATCACCTTGTAGCAGAATATACCCAAAGGAGTCCTGAAGGCGGTGTGCTTCTGGTCTTCGGGATGCATCTTTATTTGATTATACCCTGATGAGCCGTCCATGAAGGAGAAAACCTCATGAGTGGACGTATTGTCTATCATCAGTTCGGTGACTGGCACTGGGAAATCATCCTTTGGGAAGGCTTTATTGAGATCCCGAAAATCCACGCATATGCACACCGTCCCATTTTTCTTCATCACTGGGATGATGTTGGCGATCCATTCAGGATATTGAACCTCCTGGATAAAGCCGAAGTCGATCAGCTTCTTGACCTCAACATTGATACTCATCTCAAGCTCGAGCCGCATTCTCCTTAGTGCCTGTTTGACCGACTTGACGTCCGGGGATATCGCCAATTTGTGCACAACAACTTCTGGGTCTAGTCCTGGCATCTCGGAATAGTTCCATGCGAAGCAATCTTTGTGCTGTACAAGGACGTCTTTTAACGCAGCCACCCTTTCTTCAGATAGCAGCTCGCAGACAAATGTCGGTCGCGGATCGTTAGCTGTCCCCAACTCGATTTTCTTGAGGTTATCTGCAGTGGTATATATTCCATCCTCCAGTTCTTTCGGAGCTGGCGGAAATTCTGAGATCACCTCATCATTGCTGTTTTCGAAGCACCAGGGAAGGCTGTCCATGTTCTCGGGCTCTTCTTTTGATATTGTTATCATGTGACAAGTACGAATTCGCTTCCAATCCCAATGTGGAGTTGGTCTGTTCTCGTGGCTTTGGGTTCGTGCTTCTGCGGCGGTGCTACCCTCCAGTTGTCAGACAGAGCGAACTTGCCAAGCTGATACTGATCTTCAACCCAATTCTTGAAGGTGAAGCAGTCCTCGAGAGGGTGCCCTATCACTCGGTGATAAGGGCAATAGTCTGGGTGAGAGACTTCGCCTGCTTGTTCGGGGTATTTAGACTCCGGCAGTGTAAGCATTTGATGTTTTAGAGCAAGATCAAGTATCTTCTTCGTCTTGTCCCGAGGAAACGAGTACACTCGACCCATTTTCTTCATGAGGGATAGATCAATAATGCTCGACTCCCGTTTGCGTAGCTTCTTAGCCCCGCTTTGTTGCTGTTGAGCGCCCTTTTGGCCTTTCAACTTGTTTCTGCCTCTGCGTCGAGCCTTTTTTATAACAGGTTGACAGGGGGTGGCATTTTCGTCTTTCACGGCCTGTTGAAGGAGGCGTTGCGTTTTGTCTTTCTCGTAGATGGCCATTTCACGGTTATGGTCGTCTCGGACTCTTTGACTAGCTTCCCTTATAAATTTGTCCATTTGTTCTTCGAACGACGGATTGAGCACTTTTGCATCTGGACTTTCACTGGTTCAGGATTAGCGCCCTCCCATTAAGCATCCGCTTCTTCATCAAAGTCATACACGACGTAGCAGCCGTGTAGTAATTCTCGCTTCTTTGACCGGATGTATCCAAGCCCTTTTGTTTCCATTCTCCCATTAGGCAGTTTGCGTTGAGTCCCGGGAACGTTCCAGACTTTGTCATAGAACTTGGCTTTTCGAACGGTCTGCTTAAAGGATATCCCCTGACGCTTTAGCAGCCTCTTCAGGCCTTCTGTATAATATCTGGGGAGACGGATAAGCTGAAGCCTATCAAGCGTAGGATCCGTGCCATGCCAGATTTCTTTCTCCACTTTGGTTTCTTCAGAGCGGTAGACTAGAATTGCTTTTTCGCTTTCTCACATGGGAGGGATATAGAACGTTCGCAGTTCTTCTACCTTGTAAATATCAAGTGCATCCAATTCTTTACGGTGTTTAAGCGGCACCATAGCAACTTGTAGACTTTGCTCTTCATCAGCGGACGCTTGTATTGAGGGTCGAGCGGGGAATACAGCGTGGACCTCATCTTCCGAGTCACTACCAAAGATCAACGTAGGAGCAGGTGGCCCTGGCTTGTTGTATTGGGGCAGACCCGAATACACTATCTCCTCTTCCTCCTCGGTATCACTGCCGAAGATAGGGATGGTAGCGTTAGTTTTATTCTCCGGCTTGTGACACCTTTCCGTGTCTTCGAAACTCGGTAAGAAGTACTTGGCATCTTCATATTTGCGAACTTCGTTTACGGAAAACGGATTCAGTTCTCCCGTCACGGTATACTCGAGGCCATCCCTAAATTATTTCATACACTGATGCTGTGTAGAAGGGATGATATTGTACTCGTGTAACCATGGTCGACCGAGCAGAGCGTTGTAGAATGTCTTGGCATCTATGACGTAGAATTTAATGTCCGTGATGAGCAGCCCAAAGCGTAGCATCAGTATCACAGATTCAAGAGTCTTTGATGATTGGGAGTCGAACCCGGAGATGGTGATCTTGTCCCGAGCAAGGTGCTGGACGCTCATGCAGATTTCCTTCAACACCCGCACGTTAAGGAGATTAACAGACGATCCGTTATCGATCAGGATTTTGCCTATCTTTATATCATGGTAGTATCCTGAGACGTAGAGTGGGCGATTGTGTTCACACGTCCCAAGGAGAAGGTCTTCATCGCCAAAAGTGACATCTGCCGTGTGCACTTCCTCCAATTCATCCTTCATCTTTTCTTCGGCCAGGAAAGCCCGGAACTGCTCCGGGTCCTGTAGTGCCTTAATCAACGAATCTCTCACCTCCTTTGATAGTAAAAGGGCGTCAAGAATGCTGAGTTGCGAGGGTAGCTTCCTTAGATGCGCTAAGACGTTGTAATCCACCTTATTTTTCTTTGGCAGGTCTTTGGCAGCTAGCTCTTCCATGACTTGATCATCTAGGGCGATATCCTCGGAGACCGTCTCTTTCCCTTTATCTTTCTTGTTTGGGGGTCCGAGATTCTTTTCGGGTAACGTGCGATTACGCAGCCGGATATTTTCGCAAATCTTCGGCTCTTCTTATTTTCCCAAGATGGACTCTTTAAAGAGAGGGCCAAGCTCCATCTCCTCATCAGAATCGCTCCCGAATGTAGGCACCTGTGATCCCCCGGTATTAACCATGTGACAGTCGCCGGTAGTTCTGTTAAGCCCTTTGGTCGTATCATTTTGCTCTCGGCGGGTCTTGCGCTTTTCCCGCTTAAAATGCTGCCGGTGAGCAACATACCCTTACCACCATCTATCGAAAGCTTTGCACTCCTCAGTGGGGTGCGAAACCTTCCGATGATATAAACAGTAGGAGGGGTGCATTTCTGCTTCACCAGTAACACTTCCTTCAGAGGATGGTAGCTTCATACCCATTGAAACGGCTTTAGCAAACCTCTTCCTCATCTTGAATTTGATTTTATCCACAGTGGGCGTATTTTGCTCCAACGGGAGTATCTCAATTCTTTCATCAAGTCGCTGGTGTTTGGCCCTTTCAAATATAACCGCCTCGCGTTCTCGATCAGCTTTACTTTTCAACCGAGCTTCATTGAGGAATGCGTCAATTACTTCATCCGATGGCCCCAGAATTTTTGGTTCAGGGTCTACCCCCAGCGTTTCAGTACAAGGAGCCTCCTCATTGTCCATGAACGAATGGGAAATCACATGACAGCTCGCCACGTATTCTTCAGATTCATCAGATGAACTTTCTCCCTCATCTTCCTCTTGAAAGACGTGATTGAGGAATTCTTGGAGTGTAATGGGAGTCCATGCCTTCTGGTTGTATTCCTCCAGCGCGTCAATTTGTTTTTGCAAGTCTGTGCGCTTGTCGCCAGGCTTCACGGGCTTTTTTGATTTCTTTTTCTTCTTCTATGAAGATTTTGACGACTGGTTGTGTATGCTTGAGCCACCACCATCGGTTTTTGGAGTTGGACGAGGCTTCAACATCCCTTCAATGATTTGCGGCTCCAACGGGTTCTTCCACTTGATTGCCGGGCATGTTTGAAGATCATTTAGCATTCTCTTTGTCTTGGCTGATAATACAACCTCCTAAGGAGCTTACTCAACGACAGAGCATGTTGCCTCCGGCGTATTCATTCCCTTAAAGGTGTGGGGCTGCGGTGGATTCACCTTCCATTTGTCGGACAATGCAAACTTGCCCTGTCGGTACTGGTCTTCAAGCCAATTTTTGAAGACATAGCAATCCTCGATCGGATGATCCAGTACTCGATGATAAGGACAGTAGTTGAGCTCATTGACATCACTTGGTTGTGACGGACGTTTTGGATCCGGCAGATTTATGAGTCGGTTGCGCAACGCCAGCTCGAATAACCTTCTCGTTTTATCTCGGGGAAACGAGTAAGGACGTCCTAGCCTCTCTTCAAGGGCTACGTACGGACGCACATTATTTTGACAAACAACTGGCTTCGAGTCGCTCGGTTGTTGTTGAGCATTAGCGACAACGATTGCTTTTCCCTTCCCTTTGTCATTTCGGGAGTCCGGTTTTGGAAGAGGGGGTTTATGGCCCATCTGGTCCATTTGCGCTAGCTTGTCAATCAAGGCCTGGAAGGTAGTCGGCTTGAAAAACATCATAAATTGTGAGATGGTTGCTTGCGGATCAAGGGTTCCCACAAACATACCCACTGCGGGAGCTTCTTCAATGCGATGCTCACACTTCGACCATAAGTTCCGCCACCATATAGCATATCGAACCCACGTCTCGCCTGGTTTTACCCTGGCGTTAATCAGTGCCGTCATCGGGGTGCGTTCACTGGCGCTTGCAAAACGCTGAGTAAACAGCAGCTCCATCTCTGGGAAGGTCTTGATAGAGTCGTTCGGGAGTTCATAATACCACTCGAAAGCCGTATCTGATAAACTTCCAACAAACTGGCGAAGCAACAGCTTGTCGTCACCGCCGGTGTTGCCGCAAAGTGCCCTGAACTGGGTAACATGCTGGTGAGGATTGCCCGTCCCCTTGTAGACATGGAACTTGGGAATTGTGTAACCCGGTGGGTACTTGATTTGGTCGTACCAACTTGGATATGACCGCCCTGTTTTTACTACCTGGTCGGCTGCTTCGGTCACATGATGAACCCGTATTTGCTGGGCTATGTACTCGTCCAAATCAGCTTTGGAGATTGTATCCTCCTTAGCCGTCGACAGAGCTGGCGGAGGATTTGATGTCTCTCCCCTATCGTCTCCAAGGACGATTGGGGGCTCTTCGGCCGGAGGATCTTGTTGTATCATCATCTCTGTCATGTCTTGGAAGAGGAGGCCCATACGTTGTATGTTGGCTGCTTGTTCAGCAGCCTCTTTGTCCTTCTTTTCTAATATTCGATGAAGGAATTCGGCGTCGGTTTCTTCCTCTTGGCGTTCATCCGAGGACGTTTCAGGGTTTTCTTTTGGCCCGGTAAGTGCGGCCATAGCATTCATCATCTCTTGGAGCTTCTGTTGCTCCTCCTGCGCCTTGGTCACTGATCGTGTAAGCAGTCGATGACCCATTGATATGCGGCTGCCCTCTTTACCAGACGCCACGTAGACGGTATGAACTACCATGCCCCCAGACTTAGGGCGTTTGGGTTCACCACCTTTGATATTCGCCGTAGGTGCAGGGACTTTTTCTGGTCTTCTTCTCTTATGGGCCATAGAAGTTGAGGGGGCCGTTGCTTTGGGCACCCAAGCGGTCGTCGCCTTTCGTTGCCTGACCGGGAGATTTTCTTCTTGCCGACCTCTCGACTTCTTCTGTTGGCGAGAGAAATTAGGATCAATGACAGATTCTCGGACTCGTCGCCATGTCTTGTAAATTTTGGAGGACAGCGATTGAAGAGGCTGCTCCGGCTTTTCTGCTTCCACGGCGGTCTCTACCGGTGGAGGAGATCTTTTAAGGACCGCAGTTGGCGAGTTCCTGCGTACCCTATTTAATAGCTCAAAGCTGTTCCCGGTTGGAACATCAGCGTTAACTTCCACCGTCGGAGCTGGCGGAGTTATCCCAGAAGGGGAGTTGCCCTAGCCTTCCTCACTCGTCGCCAATGGCGACGTCGAGCACGACGAGCCATTGGGACTGGCTCGGAGATTAAGACAGCTTATTTTTGCCCTCTGTCTGAATGAGGCGCCGCCGGTATTAACCTCTTAAAGACTGAGGTTGTTTTTTGAGGGGTGATATTCAACCTGTCTAAGACGGATCCTCGAGCAAGGGCAGGAACAGGAATCGTTAGTCTTGAAAAGACTGATTCTTTGACTGGGGAAGCCGCCTTGACGACTTCTGGAGCAGCAGTTATTGCCTTCCTTGGGACAGCCAATTTAGAGTTCTGATCCAGCCTAGCGAAAACAGAGGCTGTTGGTTTGGTAGTGGGCGACCCGTTGACATGGGCCGTCATACCAGTAAGCCGGTCGAAGACCGACTTCTTGTTCACTTCCGGTACAGGTATTGGCATAGAGAAGCTTGTAGGCAGGATCATGGTCCCGAAAAACAGGCCGGTGGTGGCCTGGGTCATCTGGTCTACTGGCAGAGCGAGGAAGGAAGCCGCTTGGGGCCCATATGCTACACCTCCGGGGGAGGTGGAGCGTTCGTTGCAGTGGCACTTCGAGCAGTTGGTGCAGTTAGAGGCCATTGATGCTTGAGTTCTGCTCCAGGCAAAAGACCAAATCTTAATAACTTGAAATCCAAAGGCAACCATTTAACAAACCGCGATTGGTTCGCGAGGACGATACACGAAGTGTGGAGTGGAAAGAGAAAAAGGTCCCACCGGGCGTGCCAGAATCTGTTCCCCCCCGAATGGCGGCGATGACGCGATGACGTCTTGCCTGAGATTCGGGGCAGATGCTATATGGTTTTATCCGTCTGCCTCTCCGAATATGCCAAGTTGATTTATGGCACCGTATATCGGAGGTTTAGACGGATGCGGCCGAAGTAGCAGACTTCGTCAGATTCCCCCTCTCTTGAGGGGTTTTTGATTGTGGGGACGCTCTTCCCTGCAGGCGCAAGCCCTTGCAGTTAATTACGCTACCGTGTCACGGTAACAACTTTCTCCTTCTCCAGAATTTCACTTCGTATCGTGTATGTGTTTGTTTGTTTGTGGATGCCCGTGGATTGTATACGGAGACTAAGTAATGCCGTCGCCCGTAGGACGTGGATTAGTCCAAATCCGTATTTACTTAGATTTGGGTTTGGTGTTTTTAGTTTAAGGATACGTTAGCCGTATTGAGGCTAAGATCAAAACGTGCGTTAAGGATACGTTAGTCCTGTTTTAGACTAAGCTCGACTTAAAATGGTGATCTATTTAATGTATGGCCATCGGGACTCGTCACCTCTCTGACATCGTTGAAGGATTACAACGACAGGTGTCAGAGGAGTTCGGGGATGTACCCTTGAACCAGAGTTGATTTGGAGTTTTATAGTTCATTTGAATGTTTAAGGATACGTTAGCCGTATTTGGGGCTAAGATCAACTTAAACGGGATCGTTTGGATCCGGCAAAAAGAGCATTTGGGGGCTCTAGTGCTCCAGTTTAGGGACGTGGTGGTCCATGTTCCAGTTTAAGGACGTGATGGTCCATCGCCAGTTTAGGGACGTGGTGGTCCAATATTAGTTTAAGGACATTTCGGTCCACTATTAGTTTAAGGACGTTTCGGTTCATCATTAGTTTAAGGACGTTTCGGTCCACGAGTTTAAGGACCCCGCAGTCCGTATTCATGTGTGGTCATTGGGACCCATCGCCTCTCTGACGTCGTTGAAGGATTACAACGAGAAGTGTCAGAGGAGTTCGGAGATGTACCCTTGAACCAGAGTTGATTTTGGGAGCAGCCGTGCTCAGTCAATTCAGTTTGAGGACTTACGGCCATGATTGGGCTAAGTCCAGTTGAAAAAATATTCAACGCTTTTATTTGTTTTTGGTCTGTTAGACCTGTGCTAGGGCTTGGTCCATTTTTAAATAATGCATTGCATTATTTTCTATTTTTTTTGTTTGGGCTCTGCCCATAAAAGATGCAGAGCGTCAATTTATTCTGGGCTCTGCTCATTTATGAATGATGCAAGGCATCTACTTTGTTTGGGCTCTGCCCCTTTTAAAATGCATAGCATTTTTATTATTTTGTTTGGGCTTTACCCATTTATAAATGATGCAGAGCATCAATTTAATTAGGCCTGCTTGGTCTTTTTGATTTGGGCCTGACCCTTTAAGAAATGTCTTGCATTTATCAGGCGCTTTGTGCCAATCAGAGAGCGCAAGCGCTTGTAGTGTTGACACGTGTCGCGCAAGCGCAATACGCTGCGCGAATGCGCTGCGCCTGCGCTGCTGACACGTGGCGCGCTCTGGTGGCTTGCGCCAATCCAGGAGCGCAACAGCGCAGTTTGCAAGTGCAAGGCACTATGATTTAAGAATCTTTTAGATTCAAGAACCAATGGTTCACAAAAGAAGTGCAAAGCACTATTCGTTTCCTTGATCTAATTTAGAGCAAAGAAAAAACAAGTTTTTTCTTTTTATTTCAGGAACCAAAGGTTCATAAAAGTGCAAAGCACTATTCTTTATTTTGTTTTTCTTGTTTTAAAGAACCAGTGGTTCATAAGAAGTGCAAAGCACTGTTTATTATGTGAAGATCATTGATCTTGTTTTTAGATCAATGATCTATTAAAAGAAATTTCTTCTATTTTGTGAAGGTTTTTACCTTTTTCTTGATAACTTTTTCAGAGTTCTCTCTGTTTGAAGCTCGTGATTTTTTTTCAAGAATGTTGATGCCTTTGAATTGAGGTCTAGGGACCTTTATATAGTGCCCATAAATTTTTTAAAGAGATCTTTCTCTGAGTGATTTGGGGAATTTCCCCCACCGTTGGATTTTTGATCCAAGGGCTTCTGTTTTACAGAAGAAAATCTTCTTGTTTTATCAAGAACAGAAAGATTTCTTTAGAATCTTGATTCTGTTTGGCGCAAACGCCACGCGCAGCGCAAAGCGCAGCGCAACTGCGCTAGCGCATCTGCGCTGACACGTGTCGCGCAGCGCAGCGGTTGCGCAACTGAAGCGTTACTTTCTTTGATTTTGCTTTAAACAGAGCTTTACTCTGATTGGGTGCGCTTCTTTGGACGCTGCGCTGATGTATCTGCGCTTGACACGTGGCTTGTTGCGCTCGGCGCAAAGAATCTGAAGCGTTGCTTCATTTATTAAAGTTTTAAATTTTCAAACTAGAGGTTTGCTCTGATTGGGGGGGAAGATGAAGCGTTGCTTCATCTCCCGCCTTGGAATTTAACAGAGCTTTGCTCTGATTGGGGTAAACAGCGGTGCCCTTGCGATCAAGCAATAATCGCTTTTCTTCCCTAATAACGGCGCCCATCGAATGTTGATACCACGCCATATATGCGTTCAAGATTCGCGGAACGCAACTCGGCTCACTGATAAAGAAATGGGAGCCGGTATTCAACCGCATAAAATGGTGTAATGCGTTATGAATACCTTCTTCTGTGGCAGTAGGCTCAGCTAAGAAGGCTTCGAGCGGGACACCTTGATTATAGCTTGATTGCTGCGCGAAACGGTGCGGGTTGTACCTCATAAACAATGCCGAATCATTCTGCCTACACACGAGAAAGCCCGTCCTGATGGAGTATAAATGAAAAATATCCCGAGCTTTCAAGGTAGAGGCCCCATCTTTAAAAGTATCGCGCAGAGCCTGCACCGTTTTTGCGGATTCTTTGTCGATGGTTAAAACTTTATCGACAAAGGTCATGACATCTCTAACCATACGCGGACGAAGGAGCACACCCCTAGCCTCCCGCTGTGACGGATTTACAACGGACGCATCAACTAGGCCCATAATCCGAGGGAAATTGTAACCATCGTAGAAACGAGGTCATTTATGGACACCAAAAGCGTCAAGTACGTGCAGCTCGATCCATGACATAAAATAATGCAGCGAGAAAGTGATGGGCTGTACCCCCGGCTGAGTGGTATCCGCCGCTAAGCTGAGACCAGGGTACAAGTGTGCCAACCCAGCAATCCCGATAGCCACTTGCATTCCCGCAACCATACGATGGGCTGGGTAAAATACTGATGGCCTCATATAACGAGAGTGCATTGGAAGCACTGTTTCCCCAATCAGAGAAAAGCTCTGTTCAAATTCCAAGGATTGAAATGAAGCGACGCTTCTGCTCCCCCTAATCAGAGCAAAGCTCTGTTCAAGTTCCAAGATATGGAATGAAGCGATGCTTCCTTTCCCCCCAATCAGAGCAAAACTCGGTTTCAAAATTTAAAGCAACGCTTCAGATTCTGCGCGCTGCGCGCCATGTTTCAAACACGGGTGCGCTAGCGCAGTTGCGCTGCGCTCTGCCACGTGTCAAACACGGGTGCGCTAGCGCAGTTGCGCTGCGCTCTGCGCTGCGCGCCACGTGTCAAACACGGGTGCGCTAGCGCAGTTACGCTGCGCTAGCGCAAAGTGCGCAGCGATGGAATTAAAAATTTCCCCACCATCAGATCAAAAGATCTACTAATAATAAATTATTAATTAATCAGAACTAAAATTCTGTTATGGAAAGATTTTTCAATCTTATTAAAACAAGAAAATTATCTTCTGTAAAACAGAAGCCTTATGATCAAAGATCCAACGGTGGGAAATATTCCAAATCAATCGGAGAAAGATCTCTTAAAACTGATTTAACAAATCAATTGGCCCTATATAAAGGCCCCTAGACTTCAAGTCTCAGAGACAGAAAAAAGAGAGAAAAACCCTCTGCAAAAGAAGAGAAAGCTCTTAGAAAAAAGAAGATTTTTCTTCATCTTCAAGGTAAAAAGAACTATGTTCTTGAATAATAGAGATGAAACCATCCCGTAAAAAGAAGAACCATCTTCTAAAAAGATCAGAGATCTAAGAAAAAGACCAAGGTCTCTAATAAAAAAAGAAAAGATCAAAGATCTAATCATAAAATAATAAAACGAAGTAAAATACTTCACTTACAGATCTTTTGATCTATAAAGGCAGAGCCTTTTATAAAAACAAGAACTTTTGTTCTTGGATCTTGAGGCAAAGCCTCCTTTGAAGAACATAAATCTGTTCTTTAATCTTAAAATTGATCATAAACGCTTTGCGCTATTAAAAAGCGCCTTACACTCATGAATTGCGCCCTTGCGCTCATTGGACCAGCGCTCAGCGCCAAAACCTGCCACGTGTCAACCAGAGACACAATCTGTGCTTTGCGCTTCTAAAACAGAGCACTGCGCTCATGGGCTGACGCTCAGTGCCAAGTGCGCCACGTGTCATTCACTGGTGCGCCAACAGACTAGCGCAATGCGCTCATAAATTAAAAGCACAATGCGCTAACAAACTAGCGCTTAACACTAAGCACGACACATGTCCTCTTCGTGTGCGCTACCCGACAGAAGCGCAATGTGCTCTTTGACTGGCGCAACGCGCCTGGCACGCCACGTGGCACACTGTCAGAACAAACTTTTTTTCTGATGAATGCTATGCATTCAATACAAGACAAAATTTTCAAAACCCAATGACTAACATTATTAAAAAGGCTGAGCCCAAATAGAGGCTTAATAGCCAGAACAAAAATAAAATGTTAAAACATTTTAATTGGACTTAGCCCAATTTTGGCCATAAGTCCTCAACTTGTTTTGAATTGAGCACATATGCTCTTTCAACCAACTCACCTTGGTTCGAGAGTACATCTCTTCACTCCTCTGATATTTGTCGTTGTAATTCCTCAACGTCGTCAGAAAGATGACGGGTCCCAACAACCACATATTACTACGGACTGTAGGGTCCCTAAACCCACGGACTATGATGTCCTTAACCTCAACCGTGATGTCTTAAAACTAACAACAGACTGTGGGGTCCCTAAACCCATGGACTATGATATCCTTAATCTCGACCGTGATGTCTTAAAACTAAGATCGGACTGTGAGGTCCTTAAACTCACGGACTATGATGTCCTTAACCTCGACCGTGATGTCTTAAAACTAATATCGGACTGTGAGGTCTTTAAACCCACGGACTATGATTTCCTTAACCTCGACCGTAATGTCTTAAAACTAACATCGGACTGTGATGTCCTTAAACTTACGGACTATGATGTCCTTAACCTCGACCGCGATGTCTTTAAACTAACATCGGACTATAAGGTCCTTAAACTCACGGGCTGTGATGTCCTTAACCTCGACCCCGATGTCTTTAAACTAACATTGGACCGAGATGTCCCTAAACTAACAATGGACCATAATGTCCTTAAACTAATTACCGACCGCAATGTCGTTATACTAAACAACAGAGCCCAATTGCTCTCTTGTCGGATCTAAACGATCTCGTTAAGTTGATCTTAGTCTAAAATTAGACTAACGTATTTTTAACAAACATTTAAGTTGATCTTAGTCTCAAATAAGGCTAACGTATCCTTAAACCTAAACCCCCAAAACCCAAATCTAAGAAAGATACGGATTTGGACTAGTCCATGCTCTACGGGCGACAACATAACTTAGTCTCCGTATACAATCCACGGGCAACCAAACACAAAACAAACACCCACGACACGAAGTGACCATCTGGAGAAGGAGAAAGTTGTTACCGCGATGCGGTAGCGTAATTAACTGCAGGGGCTTGCGCCTGCAGGGAAGAGCGTCCCCACAATCAAAAACCTCTCAAATGAGGGGGAATCTGACGAAGTCTGCTACATCGGCCGCATCCGGTTAAACCTTCGATACATGGTGCCATAAATCAACTTGGCATCTTCGGAAAGGTGGACGAATAGCACCAATTAGCATCTGCCCTAAATTTCAGGCAAGACGTACATCGCGTCTCCGCCGCGTCTTTCGGAGGGGAACAGATTCTGGCACGCCCGGTGGGATCTTTTCCTCTTTCCACTCCACACTTCGTGTGTCGTGTTCGCGAACGAATCGCGGTTTGCTAATGGTTGCCCTTGGGTTCGAGGTACTAAGATTTGGCGTTTTGCTTGGTTAAGAAAGTGAAGGATCAATGGCGTCCACTTGCGTGAAGTGTTCCAGCTGCAACTACAACTCACGTTCCGCATCATCTGGAGGCATAGCTTACGGGCCCCAAGCAGCTTCCTTGTTCACGTTGCCGGTGGAACAGGTCACTCATGCCACCACTAGATTGTTTTTTGGGACCATGCTCCCGCTAACGAGCTTCAGCGCTCCTGTACCGGCATCGGAAGCTCCCAAGAAGTCGGTCTTCGATCGGCTTGCTACTACCACGGCCTCTCTCAATGGGTCGTCCAGCTCCAACTCCTCGGTCTTCGCCAGACTGAGCCTGAACTCCGATGGGCCTGCCAAGAAGCCCATGATACCTGAAGTGGCCATCCCAAAGAAGATAGCCACCCCTGCTCCTGAAGTCGTCAAGGCGGCTTCTCCTGCCAAAGAGTCGGTCTTCTATTCCGACTCCCGTTCCTGCTCGAAGGTCTGTCTTTGACAGATTGGATACCACTACTCAAAAGACGCCAGTCTTCAAGAGGCTGGCACCAGCGGCGCCTCATCTGGACAGGGGGAAAGACAAAGCCATCCCCATCGCCGAACCAGCCCCAATAGCTCGACATGCTCGACGTCACCACTGGCGCCGAGTAAGGAAGGCCGGGGGCAACTCCTCTTCTGGGCTAACTCTATCGGCTCCAACGGTGGAAATTAATGCTGCTGTTCCAACCGGGAACAACTTTAAGCTGCTGAACAAGGTGCGTAGTAATTCGCCTACCGCCGTACTAAAAAGATCTCCGCCGCCGGTGGAGACTGTCACAGAAATGAAGCCGGAACAGTCCCCTCAATGACTGTCTTCTAAAGTTTACAAAATCCGGCGACAAGTCCGAGAGTCGGTGGTTGATCAAGACTATCCCCGCCGACAGAAGAAGCTGAAGGTCCGACAGGAAGAAAACCGTCCTGTTAAGCCACAAAAGACGACGGCTACTTGGGTGCCCACTGCAGCGGCCCCCTCAACTTCGACCGCTCATAAGAGGAGAAGGCCGGAGAAAATCCCTATGCCTTCGACAAATGTGAAAGGCACTGAGCCTAAACGCCCTAAGTCTGGGGGCATAGTGGTGCATACCGTCTATATGGCATCCGGAAAAGAGGATAGCCGTATCTCCACCGGTCATCGACCGCTTACGCGATCCGTGACAAAAGCTCAAGAGCAGCAGCAGAAGCTTCAGGAGATGATGACTGCGATGGCCGCACTCACCGGGCCAAAAGAAAGCCCAGAGGCATCCTCGGAGCAACGCCATGAGCAAGAAATTGATGCCGAATTCCTTCGGAGAATACTTGAGAAGAAGGAAAAAGAGGCTGCGGAACAAGCAGCCAATATAAAATGAATGGCCCTTCTATTCCAAGATATGGTGGGCATGATGATCCAGCCGGATCCCCCAACCGAAGATCCTCCAGTGATAATTGAAGATGATAGAGGAGAAATATCAAACCCTCTACCGGCTCTATCAGCAGCCAAGGAAGAGACAATCTCCAAAGCTGCACTGGATGACTATATTGCTCAGCAAATAAGAGTTCACCAGGCAAATGAAGCGGCCGGCCAAGTTGTTAGAACTGGGCGACCGTATCCAGGCTGGTATGATCAGATAAAGTACCCGCCGGGCTACACAATCCCGAAATTCCATGTGTACAAGGGGACAGGCAATCCCCATCAACATGTTGCTCAGTTCAGGGCCCTCTATGGCAATACTAGTGGCGATGATAAGCTCTTGCTCCGCCAATTCGTCGGCAGCTTATCGGAGACGGCATTTGAGTGGTACTCCGAATTTCCAAATGACTCCGTCAAAACTTTCGCGGAAATGGAGTTGTTGTTCACCCAGCGATTCGCAAGTGCTAGTGAACATATCCCAATAACAGCATTGATCAATGCCAGGGTGAAGCCGGGCGAGACGTGGGGTTAGTACGCAATCCGATGGGGGAACCTGTGGTCGAAGTGCGAACAGCACATCGAAGAAACACCAGCGGTGGGCATGTTCGTGGGCATACTAGACCCTCATGCGAATATTTCACAGTTCATGATGTTCTTCAAACCGACCACATTCCAGGCTTTAATCGACAAGCTAGCCCAGATGGACCGGATGGGCCATAGGCCGTCTCCTCCGAAGCTGGAACCGCGAAACGAAAAGGGTAAAGGGAAGGCAACCTTCGTTGCGAACACCCAACAACAGCCCAGTGCTCCAAGACTAACGGATCAATTGGAAGAGAGACGGCGCAATTATAATGAGAAAATGAAGCGCCCCTACTCATTCCTGCGGGATAAAACGAAGAGGCTATTCGAGCTGGCGATGCACAACAGGCTTATCAATTTGCCGAATCCAAGGCGACCATCGCAACCCGGCAAAGTGAATAATCCCAATTATTGCCCTTACCACCAAGCGGTGAGCCATCCAATCGAAGATTGCTTGGTCTTTAAGGGATGGATCGAGGACCAGTACCAACAAGGCAAGTTTACGTTGTCTGAGAAGTGAAAAGTGAGCCCACCACAACCGCATACTCCTAAGAAGATGGACACACCGGGGACAACGTGCTCTTTTGTTAAAGAAGCTCCATGGGAGGTCGTTCTTTCGGCCAAAACCAAAAGGATGCTGAATGATCTCCAGACATGCCTGGCGATCAGGTGGAAGAATCCGTTGGAACCTGAAATCATCGAAGGGATGCTGAAGCCGCACCCAACTCCAAAGGTTGGTGGTGATAACCAAAGTGTTCGTATCCAGTCGTCGAAATCTTCGAAAAAGAAGAAGAAATCCAGAAAGCCCGTGAAGCCTGGCGATAAGCGCACGGACCTGCAAAAACAGATCGACGCGCTGGAAGAGTACAACCAGAAGGCGCGGACTCCAATCACGCTCCAAGAATTCCTCGGCCACGTCCTTGAAGACGGAGATGATGGAGAAGACTCGTCGGACGAATCTGAGGATTACGTAGCAAGTTGCCATATGATCTCTCATTCATCGACAGGTGATGGAGAACCTCCTTGCACCGAGAGACTGGGGACAGGTCCTGAACCGGAGCTTCCAAGGCCATCAGACGAAATGATCGACGCATTCTTAAACGAAGCTCTCCTGAAAAGTAAAGCTGATCGGGAGCGTGAGATGGCCATAATTGAAAAGGCCAAACGCCGGCGGCTGGATGAAAGAGTCGAGACACTCCCGCCAAATCAAGAGACATCCGTCGTGAATAAAAACAAGTTCAAGATGAAGAAAAGGTTTGCTAAAGCCATATCAATGGGAATGAAGCTACCAACCTCCGAAGGAAACACTCTTGGTGAAGCAGAGATGCATCCTAGCTACTGCTTATATCATCGAAAGATTGCGCACCCTACTGAGGAGTGCAATGCTTTTAAAAGATGGTGGCAGGGGTATGTTGCTCACCGGCAACATTTTAAGTGGATGAAACACAAAACTCGTCGGGAGCGAAGAAGTACGACAGAGGATCATAAAAGAGCTATCGGT
Organism: Agapanthus africanus; assembly: GCA_030015575.1. NCBI lineage: Eukaryota > Viridiplantae > Streptophyta > Magnoliopsida > Asparagales > Amaryllidaceae > Agapanthus > Agapanthus africanus. The sequence continues at coordinate 679,549,410 of CM057340.1, read as the reverse complement.
AACTGTCGCACGGTTAACGCTGGGGGATTGTAAGTGCTCACCTTCGGAAGTGACTCTGACGAGGAAATGACTCTTGACCCTCTTTTTAAAGAATCCACTTCGGGGAAAGAGGAAGAGTCGAAGACTTGCGAAAATATCCAGCTGCGCAATCGTACACTTCCAGAAAAGAATCTCGGACCCACAAACAAAAAAGATAAGGGAAAAGAAAAGGTCTATGAGGATATCGCCTTAGATGACCAAGTCATAAAAGAGCTGACCGCCAAGGACCCGCCAAAGAAAAGTAAGGTGGACTACAACATTCTGGCGCACTTGAGGAAGTTACCCCCGCAGCTCAGCATTCTCGACGCCCTTTTACTATCAAAAGAAGCAAGAGATTCGTTGATCAAGACGCTACAAGAGCCAGAGCAATTCCAAGCTTTTCTAACCGAAGAAAAGATGAAGGACGAACTGGAAGAAGTACACACAGCCGATATTACCTTCGGCGATGAAGATCTCCTCCTTGGGACGTGCGAGCACAACCGTCCCCTATATATCTCCGTATATTGTCACGATATCAAGATAGGAAAAATCCTGGTCGACAATGGGTCTTCCGTCAATCTCCTCAACATGCGAGTGTTGAAGGAAATCTGCATGAGCGTTCAGCACCTCGCTCGTGATAAAATCACCATCTCCGGCTTCGATTCCCAGTCATCACGGACCCTCGGGTCTGTGATACTGACACTGCGCTTCGGACTACTCATCACAGATATTAAATTTCACATCATAGATGCCAAGACATGCTACAATACTTTGCTCGGTAGTCCCTGGTTACACAAGTACAACATTATCCCTTCTACACAACATCAGTGTATGAAATATTTCAAGGATGGTCTCGAGTACACTGTAACGGGGGAGTTGAACCCATTCTCTGTGAATGAAGTCCGAAAGTACGAAGATGCAAAATACTTCTTACCAGACTTTGAAGACACAGAGAGATGTCATAAACCGGAGAACAAAGCTATCACCACCATTCCGGTCTTCGGGAGTGATACCGAGGAAGAGGAAGAGATAGTTTATTCAGGGCCGCCCCGATACAACAAACCAGGACTGTCCGCTCCTATGTTGATCTTTGGCAGCGATTCGGAAGATGAGGTCCATGCTATATTCTCTGCTCGGCCTTCAATACAAACCTTCGCTGATGAAGAGCAAAATTTTCAAGTTGCCATGGTTCCGCCCAAGCATCATAAAGAGCTAGACGCGCTTAATACTTACAATGTGGAAAAGCTGCAAACGTTTTATGTCCCTCCCAGGTGAGAAGGTGAAAAGGCGATCCTATTCAACCGATCCGGGGAAACTAAAGTGGAGATGGAAATCTGGCACGGCGCGGATTCCACACTCGACAGGCTCCAGCCCATCCGTTTGCCTAGATATTACACAGACGGGCTAAGGAGACTCTTGAGACGCCAAGCTGTACCCCTTAAGCAAAATGCGTGACAAACACGGTTCTATAACAGGATCTGGAACGTCCCTGGAACTCAGCGGAAATTGCCCAACGGGAAAATGGAAACGACCGGGCTTGGGTATGTTCAATCCAAGAAACGGGAGCTACTCCGCGACTTCTACGTCATACATGACTTTGATGAAGAGGGAGATGCTTTTTGGGAAAATGCTAACCCTGAACCGGAAAGAGCTCCCGACGTAAAAATACCCAGTCCGTCGTTTGAAGAACAGATGGACAAGCTTATAAGGGAAGTGAGTCAAAAGGTTAGAGACGACCACAATCGCGAAATGGCCATCTATGAGAAAGCTAGGACGCAACGCCTTCTTCAACAGGCTACGAAAGATAAAAATGCTCCTCCATGTCAACCCGTTGTACGAAAGGCCCGACGCAGAGGCAGATGCAAATCCAAGAACGGGAAAGACGTTCGACAGTGGCAGAGCGGGACCAAGAAGCCACGCGATCAAGAACCGAGCAACCAAGATTCATCTCTTATAAAGAAGATGGGTCGAGCATACTCTTTTGCCCAAGATAAGACAAAGAAAATACTTGATCTTACCATAAGACATCAAATGATTACACTTCCAGAGTCCAAGCATCCCGAGCAAGTCAACGAGATCTCTCACCCAGACTATTGCTCCTATCATAGGGCAATAGGGCATCCTATTGAAGACCGCTTCACCTTCAAGAACTGGGTCGAAAACCAATATCAGCAAGGCAGGTTCACTCTATCTGGCAGCTGGAGGGTAACCCCATCGCAAAAGCATGAACCCAAATCCATGAGGGTAGAACCATATCCACATCAGTCTTGGAAGCGAGCTCGTACCTGTCACGTGATTACGCTGTCAAAAAAAAAAGAGCCCGAGGATATGGATGACCTCCCCTGGTGCTTCGAAAACAATGATGATGAGGTGATCTCAGAATTCCTACCGGTGCCGAAAGAGCTGGAAGATGGAATACATACCACTGCAGATGATCTCAAGAAAATTGATTTGGCGACGACAAGTGATCCGCGGCCGACATTCGTCAGTGAGCTGCTGTCTAAAAAAAGGGTGGCTATGCTAAAAGACGTGCTCATACAACATAAAGATTGTTTCACATGGAACTATTCTGAGATGCCAGGACTAGATCCAGACATTGCTGTCCACAAATTGGCAATATCCCCAGACATCAAGCCAATCAAACAAGCACTGAGAAGGATGCGGCTCGAGCTCGAAATGAGCATCAACGCCGAGGTCAAGAAGCTAATCGACTCTGGTTTCATCCAAGAGGTGCAGTATCCTGACTGGATCGCCAACATCGTTCCGGTGATGAAGAAAAATGGGACAGTGCGCATATGTGTGGGCTTTCGGGATCTCAATAAAGCCTGCCCGAAAGACGACTTCCCAGTACCGGTTACCGAGCTGATGATAGACAATATGTCCACTCACGAAGTTTTCTCCTTCATGGACGGCTCGTCAGGATACAATCAGATTAAGATGCATCCCGAGGACCAGAAGCATACCGCTTTCCGGACCCCTGTGGGTATATTCTGCTACAAGGTAATGCCCTTCGGTCTAAAGAACGCTGGTGCCACCTATCAGAGGGCCTTGACGAAAATCTTCGATGACCTCATACATGAAATCGTCGAATGCTATATCGATGACCTCGTGGTGAAAAGCAAATCATACGAGGAACATCTAGAACACCTGAGGATCGTATTTCAGCGCCTCCAGCAATACAACTTGAAGATGAACCCTCTCAAATGCGCGTTTGGAGTTTCCTCGGGCAAATTCATGGGATTCGTCGTCAGACACTGAGGCATTGAGATAGATCCGTCAAAGATCAAGGCGATTATGGAAATGCCCCCGCCAAGGACTCTCAAGCAATTGCGATCTCTCCAAGGGAAGCTCGCGTATATTCGGCGATTTATAGCCAATCTCTCAAGCAAGTGCCGTCCTTACAGCCACCTGATGAAGAAAGAAACCCCTTTCGTCTGGGACCGCAAATGCCGAAATCAAGCAATACCTGCAGAACCCGCCAGTGCTGGCTGCTCCGGTCAAAGGAAAGCCTCTCATTCTGTATACAACCGCCCTTGAAGGTTCCTTAGACGCATTATGGGCACAAGAGAACGACCAAGGGAAGGAGAGAGCCCTCTACTATTTAAGTCGAGTTCTACTGGAGGTAGAAAGCAATTACTCCCCCATCGAAAAACACTGCCTGGCGTTAATCTTCGCGATAACAAAGCTCAGGCATTATGCATTGGCGCATGAAGTCCGTCTCATGTCGAAGGTGGATCCTTTCAAGTATTTGATGTCAAAGGCCATATTGACAGGGCGACTCGCTAAATGGTCCCTGCTCTTGATGGAGTTCTCAATAACCTATCAGCCTCTTAAGGCAGTGAAAGGCCAGGCCATCGCCGACTTCCTCGCCGAGCATCCGATACCTGCCGATTCCCCCTTGAATTGCGAACTGCCAGACGAACATGCGTTTGACACGATCGACGGAAGTGATACCTGGTGGGAACTTTACTTTGATGGAGCATCTTCGATGAAGAAGAGCAAACAAAGCACCCCTATAATCAAATCAGGGGTAGGCCTCATCTTCATAACTCCACAAGGAGGGATAATGCACTTTGCCTTCTCCTTAACAGAGCCGAGGACAAACAATGAAGCCGAGTATGAAGCGTTGATATCAGGTCTTGAGATCGCCATCGACATGGGAATTGAAAACCTCCTCATATACGGAGATTCCCAACTGGTCGTTAGTCAAGTAAACGGCGACTATCAAACATGCAAACTAGAACTGGTGAAGTACGGCGAGAGGGTACAGCAACTGCTGACCCAAATACCTTCCTGCACCTTGGAAAGCATATCGCGTGCAGAAAATAGCAAAGCGGATGTATTATCCAAGCTTGCTAAAGAATTGGCCGATGAGAACCTCGATGACGTAAGAATCATGGTACAAAGCCGTCGGGTTCTTGCACCGGCAGAAATATCTCCGGAGTCATCCGAGGAAAAGGGAATGACCAAGCCAGCGGCTCTACAAATAAAAGACCAAGAAAAGGTTGGGGATTGGAGAGAAGTCTTTATAGACTAATTCAAATCCCGTCGAACGCCTGAAGATGCGTCTTCAAAACATCAGCTCATGAAGCGAGCCCTATCTTTCGCCTTCGTCAATGATACCTTGTATAAGAGATCATTTAACTCTTTATGGTTAAGATGCCTGGGACCTGAAGAGGCAAAGAGAGTCGTCCAAGAAACTCATGATGGACTCTGTGGTTCTCACCAAGCCGGGCCGAAGATGAAGCTGAAGATCAAACGAATGGGTTATTATTGGCCCACGATGATCCAAGACTGCCTCGAATACGCGAAGCAGTGCCACTCGTGTCAGATTCATGGGGACTTCATCCATCAGCATCTGAATCCGCTACATCCAACAGTGGCTAGCTGGCTATTCGAAATGTGGGGGACTGACATAATTGGCCCCATCGAACCAGCATCGTCCAGAAGACATCGGCTCATTTTAGCGACAACTGATTACTTCTCCAAATGGGCAGAAGCAGTACTGCTGAGGGAAGTGAAGACAAAGAATATCCTCCATTTCTTCAAGACACACGTCATTTATCAGTTTGGCACTCCGCGACGGATTATGTCCTATAACGGACCAGCCTACAGAAGCCATAAGATCAGCCGCTTCGCACAACAACACAACATAGACTGGAGATACTCCTCAGTTTATAATCCCCGAGCTAATGGTCTAGCTGAGGTTTTTAACAAGACCTTGACGAAGATCGTGAAAAAGACGGTGTCCCGGAATAAGAAGGACTGGCACGAAAGACTGCATGAAGCTCTCTGGGTGTACCGAACTACGTTCAAGACGACCACGAACACAATGTTATACGCATTGGTATTTGGTGCAGAAGCGGTACTCCCCCTCAAGATAGAGCTACCCTCTCTACGAGTGGCAGTTCATTACGATCTAACGGACGAAGAGAATGCTCACCTTCGGCTTGAGGAGCTCGATGCCCTTGATGAAACCCGGCTCATAGCGCAACAAAATCTGGAAGCTTATAAAGCAAAGATGACGCGCTTATACGAAAAATTGGCTAGGCCGAGAACATTCCGCCAAGGCGAACTCGTGCTAGTGGTCAAAAGACCTATGATCCCCAATCGTGCCAAGCGGGAAAAATTCGAGCCGAATTATGAAGGCCCATATATCATAGACAAGGTCTACCAGGGTGGAGCCTATCTACTCATGGACATGCATGGTGAAAGGCCCTTTAGGCCAATAAACGGTCGCTTCCTGAAGAAGTACTACGCTTGACGAGTCACGGCCTAGGTCAATGATAGATGACGACGCCTATGTCCGTTCGTTATCTTTCTAAGCCCAAACTCTATAAGTAGTAACTGGCTTCCTTTACAACGGACCGAAATGTCCTTAAACTAACGACGGACCGAAACGTCCTTAAACTAACGACGGACCACTATATCCTAAAACTAGCCGTTGACCGAGAGGTCGATAAGCTACGATGGATTGCAGCGTCCCAAAGCTGATACAAAAAAAAGAATAAAAAAAGAGAGAAAAGAACAAGAAAATGGTACGTCCATAAGCAAAATGGGCACGAATGAAAACCCGAAATGGCTCCGTGAGTAAAAATAGCAGGGCTACCGGCGAGTCTTGTGAAAACCCGAAAGGGCGAAATCTCGTTAGAGTAAAAAAAGAAAAAAGAAAAACGGTATGTCCATAAGCAAAATGGGCACGGATGAAAACCCGAAAGGGCTCCGTGAGTAAAAACAGCAGGGCTACCGGCGAGTTTTGTGAAAACCCAAAAGGGCGCAATCTCGTTAAAAGACACTTGCAAGGTCCTCTCGACTTTGTAAGGAGAAACCACCTGCGTGAGATCCTTACGACTCACAAGGAAGCAACACACTTAAGGATCCCCACGATTCCTAAGGAGAAACACACTTGCGAGATCCTCACGACTCGTAAGGAGAACCCTCTTATGGGACCCTCACGGCTCATAAGATTTGAAAGTCTTAAGCTATAGGGATCTGAACCTGTTCTTAAGCAGCCCTACAACCTCCGATATTGCCATACAAGCGGTTCAGTACTGACCCTTGTATACAATCTACGGGCGCGAATAAACATTTCCCTAACAAGCCCTCATCTATGGCTAGGGATATGTCTGCACGGTGAACAGCACTTGTAAGTCCTTTCGACTTATAAGGAGAAAACACTCTTGTAAGATCCTTACGACTTATAAGAGATCATACACTTAGGAATCCTCATGACTCCTAAGGAGAAAACACACCTACGAGATCCTCACGACTCACAGGGAGAAATACCTTTATGAGACTCTTACGGCTCATGATGTCAAAAGCCATAGTCGACAGAATCCTAACCCTGTCTACTAAGCCACCTTTGCTCGACATCGATGAAGGCAAATGATGATTCGCTCCTGGAAATATCCCAGTTGGAGCAGTGTTGATGCCGAAATCGGTGTCTAATTCCAAGCTTGCAAGCAAAAAAAGCTGGCAAACCACACGTGCATACGAAATAGCCGAAATGATGGGGCAACTTGCAACAAAATCAGCAAGTAAAAATGTATGCACGCAAAATAGCCAAAATGATTGGGCAACTCGCAATAAAAAGCAGCGAGTAAAAATAAAACAAATAGCCGAAATAATTGGGCACCGCGAAAAATAGCCGAAATGATCGGGCAATCCCGACCTTCGCGATATAAAAGCTGAAATGATAGAGCATCGTGGAAAGAAATAAAAAAATGAAATTTATGCCTTACATGTGATATCATGTCAATCCCTGTATACAATCCAGGGGCGCAAACAAAGAGGGAATCACACCCGTCCTCCCCAAGCTTCGTCAGAAGGAGAGGCCAAATCTCAATGGTTCATAGACAGCCTAGAGATCATCTCAACATTCGTCTTATTACAACGGACACAACATCAAGCAAAGCGGAACAGCGACAACTCCCAGTTCCATGACTCGGCGGTGTACAGATGACCGAGAGTCAAACTCTGACTCCGTGAAATGTGGATAAAGTCAACCCTTCCTGGCTATGTGGAATGTGGATTATGTCACTCCTGACCCCGTGGAAAACGTCCAGAGCGGATCCTGGTCCTCGCCGAGCGCGGCAATGACCCCGTGTGAAGCATCCAGAGCGGAGCCTGGTCCTCACCGAACACGGCAGTGAACCCGTAGGAAGTATCCAGAGCAAAATTCCTGGCGACGTGGAACGCGGAATATGTCACTCCTGACCCCGTGGAAAATGTCCAGAGCGGATCCTGGTCCTCGCAGAGCGCGGCAATGACCCAGTGTGAAGCATCCAGAGCGGAGTCTGGTCCTCGCCGAACACGGCAGTGAACCCGTGGGAATCATCCAGAGCAAAATTCCTGGCTACGTGGAACGCGGATTATGTCACTCCTGACCCCGTGGGAAACGTCCAGAGTGGATCCTGGTCCTCGCAGAGCACGGCAATGACCCCGTGTGAAGCATCCAGAGCGGAGCATGTTCCTCCCCGAACACGGCAGTGAACCCGTGGGAAGCATCCAGAGTAAAATTCCTGGCTACGTGGAACGCGGATTATGTCACTCCTGACCCCGTGGAAAACGTCCAGAGCGGATCCTGGTCCTCGCAGAGCGTGGCAATGACCCCGTGTGAAGCATCTAGAGCGGTGTCTGGTCCTCGCCGAACACGGTAGTGAACCCGTAGGAAGCATCCAGAGCAAAATTCCTGGCTACGTGGAACGCGGATTATATCACTCCTGACCCTATGGGAAACGTCCAGAGCGGATCCTGGTCCTCGCAGAGCACGGCAATGACCCCGTGTGAACCATCCAGAGCGAAGCCCGGTCCTCGCAGAACACGGCAGTGAACCCGTGGGAAGCATCCAGAGCAAAATTCCTGGCTACGTGGAACGCGGATTATGTCACTCCTGACCCCATGGAAAACGTCCAGAGCTGATCCTGGTCCTCGCAGAGCGCGGCAATGACCCCGTGTGAAGCATCCAGAGCGGAGCCTGGTCCTTGCCGAACACGGCAGTGAACCTGTGGGAAGTATCCAGAGCAAAATTCCTGGCTACGTGGAACGCGGATTATGTCACTCCTGACCCCGTGGGAAACGTCCAGAACGGATCCCGGTCCTCGCAGAGCACGGCAATGACCCCGTGTGAAGTATCCAGAGCGGAGCCTGGTCCTCGCCGAACACAGCAGTGAACCTGTAGGAAGCATCCAGAGCAAAATTCCTGGCTACGTGGAACGCGGATTATGTCACTCCTGACCCCGTGGGAAACATCCAGAGTGGATCCTGGTCCTCGCAGAGCACGGCAATGACCCCGTGTGAAGCATCCAGAGCGGAGCCTGGTCCTCGCCGAACACGGCAATGAACCCATGGGAAGCATCCAGAGCAAAATTCCTGGCTATGTGGAACCCGGATTATGTCACTCCTGACCCCGTGGGAAACATCCAGAGCGGATCCTGGTCCTCGCAGAGCACGGCAATGACCCCGTGTGAAGCATCCAGAGCGGAGCCTGGTCCTCGCCGAACACGGCAGTGAACCCATGGGAAGCATCCAGAGCAAAATTCCTGGCTATGTGGAACGCGGATTATGTCACTCCTGACCCCGTGGAAAACGTCCAGAGCGGATCCTGGTCCTCGCAGAGCGCGGAAATGACCCCGTGTGAAGCATCCAGAGCGGAGCCTGGTCCTCGCCGAACACGACAGTGAACCCGTGGGAAGCATCCAGAGCAAAAATTGGACTGCGAGGTCCTTAAACTCACGGACTATGATGTCCTTAACCTCGACCGTGATGTCTTAAAACTAACATTGGACTGTGAGGTCCTTAAACTCATGGACTATGATGTCCTTAACCTCGACCGTGATGTCTTTAAACTAACATCGGACTGTGGGGTCCTTAAACCCATGGACTATGATGTCCTTAACCTCGACCGTGATGTCTTAAAACTAACATTGGACTGTGAGGTCCTTAAAACTCATGGACTATGATGTCCTTAATCTCGACCGTGATGTCTTAAAACTAAACAATGGACTGTGGAGTCCTTAAATCCACGGACTATGATGTCCTTAACCTCGACCGTGATGTCTTAAAACTAAACAACGGACTGTGGAGTCCTTAAATCCACAGACTATGATGTCCTTAACCTCGACCGCGAGGTCTTTAAACTACGGTATCCTGGAAAACATCCAGAGCGGAGTCTGGTCCTCTCAGAACACGACAGTGAACCCGTGGGAAGCATCCAGAACAACCCCTGACTCCGTGAAATGCGGATAAGGACAACTTCATCCATCACTTGCGGGTCCTCACGACTCGTAAGGGAGTAAATTCTCGTGTGAGATCCTTACGACTTTCAAGAGAAAACACACTTAGGAACCTCACGATTCTTAAGGAGAAATTACACCTACGGGATCCTCTCAACCGGTAGGGAGAAAATTCTTTATGAGACCCTCACGGCTTATAAAATTGAAAAGTCTTAGGTGACCGATCCTAACCCTGTTTTCTAAGCCATCGCTACCTTACAAAGAGCACAAGATGGACAATTATATGTTATCTACAGGCCACACTTGCTAGAATCAAATGGCAGCAACACAGCAAGGAGAAGAAAGCGACAAGGAGAACATTTGATTCACATTTAATTAAGCGTTCAAGGCATACCCGTTCATGCATGCGCAAAAATTTAGTATGTAAAATAAAACAAGCTGAAATGAGAAACTTGCCATTCATACTGCAAAAAAGTTCTTACAATTATGAAAGCAGTAAACAAAAACATTATCCAAACAATTACAATGGCAAAACCTCAGATCCGGAGCATGGATTGAGGAACTCAAAAGTAACTTTGTCCAGAATCTTTTAGGCATTCCGAACCATCCTAGTATGCTTTCTTTCACGATCACAAGCGTCGGGATCCCCACGGATGTTCTCCACCCTCCGATAGGCAGCAAGTATGGTCGACTGTTGAAAAGCCTGATGCAGGAGATCGATAAGATTGTCTCGCCTTCTCTTCGAGATTAGGCTCATCAGATACACCGAATGCACCTTATCCTCGGCGGCATCCAATGCCCTAAGCGGCAAGCCGGTACAGAATAGAGGAAGCGCAACCCAGATCGCTCCCACAATAAGCTTCAGGAGAGAGGAGCGTCGAGAAAGCAGTCGACCATTGTATGCGTCAAAGCGGCTCATAATTTCGGCACACTCGGCGTTTGTGAATTCTAGATTCTGAGAACGGCCGAGTGAGCGGATGTCTCCGTAGGAGATAATCTCGTCAAGATCATACATGTGAGCGTCCATTACTCCTGAAAAAGAAAATCAACAAAATTAGCGGACAGACTGATTAAGAGAATTCTTATTAAAAACAGGCACAGGGAGTTAAACTCCTCGAGAGTAATGCTCTACAGACAGGAGTGACACCTATCAAAATCAATTACGAGGAGAAGTTAAAGAAATTCTCCGAGAACATTGAGAACCTTGCTCTGAGAAGATGATATAATCATTAAAGATAAAATTCCATTTTTAATCTTCAAGATCCATGAAAAACTCTTAAGAGTTCTTCTATATGATTTGAAAGGAGCAAAACTCCATTAATGAATTAAGAAATCATGAGTAAAATCCTCTTGGAGAGCGAAGCTCTATTAATGGAGCAAAGATCTATGGAGCAAAGATCCATGAGTGGAGTTCCTAAACCCACGGACTATGATGTCCTTAAGCTCGACCGTGATGTCTTAAAACTAACAACGGACTGTGGGGTTCCTAAACCCATGGACTATGATGTCCTTAACCTCGACCGTGATGTCTTAAAACTAACATCGGACTGTGAGGTCCTTAAACTCACGGACTATGATGGCCTTAACCTCGACCGTGATGTCTTAAAACTAACATCGGACTGTGAGGTCCTTAAACCCACGGACTATAATGTCCTTAACCTCGACCGTAATGTCTTAAAACTAACATCGGACTGTGATATCCTTAAACTCACGGACTATGATGTCCTTAACCTCGACCGCGATGTCTTTAAACTAATATCGGACTGTGAGGTCCTTAAACTCATGGACTATGATGTCCTTAACCTCGACCGCGATGTCTTTAAACTAACATTGAACCGAGATGTCCCTAAACTAACAATGGACCGTAATGTCCTTAAACTAATTACCGACCGCAATGTCACTAAACTAAACAACAGAGCCCAATTGCTCTCTTGTCGGATCTAAACGATCCCGTTAAGTTGATCTTAGTCTAAAATTAGACTAACGTATCCTTAAAAAACGTTTAAGTTGATCTTAGTCTCAAATAAGGCTAACATATCCTTAAACCCAAACCTCCAAAACCCAAATCTAAGAAAGATACGGATTTGGACTAGTCCACGCCCTACGGGCGACAACATAACTTAGTCTCCGTATACAATCCACGGGCAACCAAACACAAAACAAACACCCACGATACGAAGTGACCATCTGGAGAAGGAGAAAGTTGTTACTGCGATGCGGTAGAGTAATTAACTGCAGGGGCGTGTGCCTGCAGGGAAGAGCGTCCCCATAATCAAAAACCTCTCAAATGAGGGGGAATCTGACAAAGTCTGCTACATCGGCCGCATCCGTTTAAACCTTCGATACATGGTGCCATAAATCAACTTGACATCTTCGAAGAGGTGGACGGATAGCACCAATTAGCATCTGCCCTAAATTTCAGGCAAGACGTACATCGCGTCTCCGCCGCGTCTTTCAGAGGGGAACAAGCACGAACCAGTTTAGCCATAAGCCAATGAACCCCAGCACGAACGTCTCTTTATCGATGTCCGGAGCTGCAAGCTCCGCGAAGGGAACAACAGAAGCAGTCGGAATAAAGAAACTTTTTAAATCCGTCTCTGCTGTCGGTTGGTTATCCAAACCAAAACCAAACTGGTCGTCAAGCTTGGCGAACAGCGCAGCTTGCTTCGATAAGGCTTCCGGACGAAGAAAGCGAGCGATGAAGTCTGCTTAGCTAACTCCATGCCCTCCGGACTCCAGAAATAGACTTTCGTATATATTCAACACCTTGATCAAGCTCAGGAATTGGTGTTGAATGGTGTTCACTGGGGTAAGACCCTGTTTACTGCCGGAAACCGGAAAGACTGACGTCTTGCCTGAATCTGGGGCAGATGCTAATAGGTGCTATCCGTCCATCTCTCTAAAGATGCCAAGTTGATTTATGACACCACGTATCGAAGGTTTAAATGGATGCGGCCGATATAGCAGATTTCATCAGATTCCCCCTCATTTGAGTGGTTTTTTATTGTGGGGACGCTCTTCCCTACAGGCGCAAGCCGCTGCAGTTAATTACGCTACTGCATCGCGGTAACAACTTTCTCCTTCTCCAGATGGTCACTTCATATCGTAGGTGTTTGTTTTGTTTTCGGTTGCCCATGGATTGTATATGGAGACTAATTTATGTCGTCGTCCGTAGGGCGTGAACTAGTCCAAATCCTTATTTTCTTAGATTTAGGTTTTGGGTTGGGTTTAAGGATACGTTAGTCTCATTTGAGACTAAGATCAACTTAAACGTTTGTTAAGGATACGTTAGTCTAATTTTAGACTAAGATCAACTTAACGGGATCATTTAGATCCAACAAGAGAGCATTTGGGCTCTATTGTTTTAGTTTAGGGACTTTGCGGTCAATTACTAGTTTAAGGACATGGTGGTCCAAGGTTAAGGACATCGTAGTCCGTGGGTTTAAAGAGACCCACAGTCCGAGGTTAAGGACATCATAGTCCGTGAAATGTATGGTCGTCGGGACCCGTTACCTCTCTGAAGACGTTGAAGGATTACAACGACATGTATCAGAGGGGTTTATAGATGTACCCTCGAACCGATTTTGTTTGATAGATCTATAGTCCAATTGGAACTAAGATCTGTAAAAGATTTATGAGCATATGGGCTCAATTAATCTGAATTGAGGACTTATGACCAATCCTGGGCTAAGTTCATTCAAGTTAAAATGTTTAACATTTATTTTGGGCTGTTGAGCATTTGTTTGGGCTTGGCCCTTTTAACAATACTGAGCATTCATCATAGCTCTGGGGCTTGTAAAAGAACAATTTATGTCCTGTCAGCGTCCACGTGAGGGACACGTGGTACGCTTAGCGCTTTGCGCCAGTCAAAGAGCGCAGTACGCTTCTGCTGAGTAGCGCACATGTGAGTGACACGTGGCGCACTTGGCGCTGAGCGCCAGATGATGAGCGCATTGCGCTAATATATGAGCGCATTGCGCTATTAATTCAATGGCGCACACATGAATGACACGTGGTGTGCTTGGCGCTTTGCGCCAGTCCATGAGCGCAGTACGCTAATTCAAGAGCGCAAAGCGCTAACTGTTGAGTGTCGCGCTCGGCGTTGAGCGCCGGTCCAGGAGCCCAGAAGCGCATTTGATCAATTTTATGATCTGGGAAATAAATTTTCCCTTAGAAGAGACTTGTATCAAGATTAAAAGAACAAAAGTTCTTACTTTATAAGAGATGCTTCAATCTCTTGTATTAATGAAAGGTTTTGCCTTTATGGATCTATGATCCTTAAGAAAATTTAATAATTCCCTTCCCCTTTATAATGAGATGTTTATGATCTCAGAAAGATAATTTGTCTTATAGATCTATGATCTGTGAAAGAAGTAAGTACTTCTTTTATTTTATGATGAGATCTTTTGATCTTTTTTGTGAAAGACTTTTTGTCTTTGTAGATCTATGATCTTTTTAAAGAATGAATTCTTCTTTTTATGAAATGATTTCATCTCTATGTTCATCATCATCATTTTTACCTTGAAGAAAGATCTTCTTGCAAGAGCTTACTCTTTGAATTTTCTCCAAGTTTTATGGGGAGGTTTCCCTCTCTTTCTATATATCTCAGACTTGAAGTCTAGGGGCCTTTTATAGCGTAGGCTGATTTGTTGAATCAGTTGAAGAGATATTTCACTAATTGATTTGGGGATGTTTCCCCACTATTGGATCTTTGATCCTAGTGCTTCTGTTTTACAGAAGGCGATCTTCTTGTTTTTAACAAGATTGGAAAATGTTTCCATACAGAATTTATTCTGTCTTTTGGTAATTTTTATTTACCATTAGATCATTGATCCAACGGTGCTCTGATTTACAGAGCACAATCTTGTTATTTAGAAAGATTTTGAGGAATCTTTCCTTAACAGAATTTAATTAAGATTAATTAATGATTTATCATTATTATTATATCTTTGATCTAACGGTGGGGAGTTTTTAATTCGAGCGCTAGCACACCCGTGCTTTGCACGTGGTGCGCTGCTCAGAGCGTAGCGCACTTGGCGCTAGCGCACATGTGCTTTGCACGTGGTGCACTGCCTAGGGCGCAGTGCACTGGGTCTGAAGCGTTGCTTCATTTTAAAATTTGAATTTTGAACAGAGCTTTGCTCTGATTGGGGGAAACAGACCCATTACCACTGATTTGGTGGCAATGATGTACTCGTCCGGAGGAAGTAACTCCTCGTAGTGTTCTCCCCTAACGGGTAAGCCAGAGATTTCTGCAAACTCCTCCAAAGATACTGAGACTTCTCGATCCGACAGAAGGAAGGTGTGGGTCGGAATATTCTATTGCTCCAGAAAAGCCTTGACCCACCATGCAGAAGGCACGAAATATTGAAAGAGAGAAGCGTAAATCGCGGATACAACCTGAGCTTCAGCATGTGCGACTTCTTGGCCGACAAAATGTAGCGGGCCCACTGTAAATACCCGGCTGGATAGCGAGGAGTTAGGCCTATCATGTACGGCTGTCCCCACGGGCGCGATTCGCCCTGACATATACGCCGCCCCAGAGTTTCCAAAGCCGGCGGCGGCTGTACGGGTATCACAGCCATAGAGGATTGAAGGCAACCCTCTGAGGTTCAGTTGACCTCCTCCACGGCGTAGTTCACCGAAGGTGCATCGACATAAAGGATCACCGAGATAGGCTCCGAAGGTGCCGCGCAAGAAAAGCTCCGCCGACCCCTGATGATCTGACTGTACCATGTTCCCCATAAATGAAGATTCTTTTGCTCCGGATCGTGATCTTTGATCAACACGAAGACTTCCCTGTCCACAGGCGCTTCAGGGAATTCGCTTTCCGAATGGACGAACGGGAAAGAAATGTCGAAAGACATAGTACCTGCGCAAAAAAGAACAAAAAAATTAGCAGTCAATGCTACAATTTAAGTTCTGGCACTTGGTACTTTAAATTCGTGCCACACTGCAATACAGTGGAAAGGGACCAAGGGGGACCCATACAATCTAGATGATGGCTCATCATTAATAAAACATTATCATCATTTGATGAGACAGTCATTAAATGAGGAAATCCTAAAAAAGGATTCTCATTTAATGAGAGCCCCTGGGGCCAAGGAGTAAATCTCCCTTGAGAGCAGTGCTCTGCAACAGATATGACATCTGTCATAATTAATCATGAAAAGAATAAAATTCCCCCAAAATTTCTAAAGAGCAATGCTCTGTGAAGAAGATGGAATAATCTATCAAAAAACCCTAAAAGCAAAGCTTTCTACAGAAGTAAAAACTTCAGGATCTTTAAGATTTGCAAAGCGAACTCTAAGAGTTCTTCGTTAATGGGTTAAAAGAAACCCTAAAAAGGATTTCTTTTTCTGATCCATGATCTAGAGAGACCAAAGCTCTGTTTTTTAATTAATTAACGGGTTAAGAAACCCTAAAAATCTTTAAAGATTTATGATCTAAGTAGAGCAAAGTTCTGTTAATGGGTTCAAATCTTACCAAAAATTTGGCAGAGTCTTAACTCTAAAGGAGTTTCTGAGGCAGAGAGCTATACTCTGAAAGAGAATTAATTCTCAGAAAACAAGAAAAAAATGAACAGAGATCATCTCAAGAGCCAAATGCCCTATTTATAGGCACTGAGAGCCGTTTCAACTTCTAAGTTGATCTAATGGCGCAGATGCTGCCACCGCTGCACTCACGTGTAAGCCACGTGAACGCAACGGTTGGGGGCATTTGTTTCCCCCAATCAGAGTAAATCTCTGTTCAAATTTTGAAATTTGAAATGAAGCAGCGCTAAATGCACCAGCGCTAAAAGTCAAAAACTCTGATGCAGCGCTCACGTGCGAAGCACGAAAGCGCTAGCGCTAAGTGCACTAGCACCAAGAGTCAAAGACTCTAATGCAGCGCTCACGTGCAAAGCACGAGAGCGCTAGCGCTGAAACTAAATGTTCCCCACCCTTGGATCAAAGATCCAACAAAAATGACTA
The DNA here is from genome assembly GCA_030015575.1 of Agapanthus africanus. Taxonomy (NCBI): domain Eukaryota; kingdom Viridiplantae; phylum Streptophyta; class Magnoliopsida; order Asparagales; family Amaryllidaceae; genus Agapanthus; species Agapanthus africanus. Next base: position 679,532,684 of record CM057340.1, on the reverse strand, counting down.
AAAATCATCAAATTACCTCTGAAAATTAGAGCACCGTTGGATCAAAGATCCAATGGTGATTAAAAATCACCAAGATACAGAATAAGTTCTGTATGGGAAAAGATTTTCCCAATCTTATTAAAAACAAGAAGATTGCCTTCTGTGAAACAGAAACCCTAGGATCAAAGATCCAACGGTGGGAAACATCCCCAAATTAATTAGAGAAAAGATTTATTCAACTGATTCAACAAATCAGCCTCCCCTATATAAAGGACCGAAGATTTCAAGTCTTGCATAAAGGAACCCCCCACAAACTTTGAGAAATTTCAGAGAGAAGAGTAAGCTCTCGGAAGAAGAAGAATTTCTTCAAGGTAAATAAAACAGAGAGATCAAAGCATATCATCAAGAGAAGAAGAATTTAGTTCTTTTTCTAGATCATAAATCTATAAGACAGACGTCTTTCACAAAAGAGATCATAGCATCTCATCATAAAAAAAAGGGAGAAAGAAAAATTCAATTCTCTTCAGATCACAGATCCATAAAGGCAAAACTTTTCACAAAAAAAATAAGAGATTGTAACATCTCCTATAAAAATAAGAATTTTGTTCTTAGACCCGTGAGACAAAGTCTCTTATAAACGAGAATTTAATTCTCAAAGCGCAGAACTGATCAAAATTGCCTAAAAAGAGCCTTATCGCTCCAAATTAAAAAGAGGTGCCTCAGCGCTCCAAGACTGGCGCACAGCGCCGCGGCGCTCCAAGCGCTATTTTAAAAGAAGCGCCCAGCGCTTCAAGGTTGGCACTCAGCGCCAAGCGCACCACATGCTCCTCGCGTGTGCGCTATTTCACAAGGAGCGCTCTGCACTCATTTACTGGCGTTCAGCGCCAAGTGCACCACGTGCACCTCACATGTGCGCTCTTTCACAAGGAGCGCTCTGCACTCATTTACTGGCGCTCAGCGCTAAGCACACCACGTGTACGCTCTTTCACAGGAAGCGCCTCAGCACTCTAAATCTGGCGCTCAGCACCAAGCGCACCATGTGCTCCTCACGTGTACGCCGAGAGAACATAAACTGTTTTTTAAATAAAGCCCCAGAGCTATAATGAGTGCTCAACACTCAACAAACGACAAAAAGTTGTCAGAACCTAAACCAATGCTCAGCATTGTTAAATAAAAAGGGTCGGGCCCAAATAAATGTTCAACATTTTAACTGAATGGGCCGAGCCCAAGTTGGCCACAGATCCCTAATTGAGCTCATATGCTCATAAATTTTTGATCTTAGTCTCAAACTTGACTACAGATCTCCCAACCGACATTGATTCAAGGGTACATCTCTTCATACCTTTGATATATGTCGTTGTAATTCTTCAACGTCTTCAGAGATATGGAGGGTCATAATAACCAATAACTTTTGGCACGTCACCAAACGGTTGAATCAAAACCACACAGACTATGATGTCTTTAAACTGGACTATGATGTCCTTAAACTTTACGGCCTGTGGGGTCCTTAAACTCATGGACTATGATGTCCTTAAACTTTATAGACTATAAGGTCCTTAAACTCATAGACTATGATGTCTTTAAACTTTACAGACCATAACGTCTTTAAACTGTCACGGACTATGATATCCTTAAACTTATGGACCGCAATGTCCCTAAACTAAAACAATAGATTCCAAATGCTCTTTTGTTGGATCTAAATGATCCTGTTAAGTAGATCTTAGTCTAAAATTAGACTAACGTATCCTTAACAAATATTTAAGTTGATCTTAGTCTCAAATGAGATTAACGATCCTTAAACCCAAGACAAAACCAAATCTAAGAAAATACGGATTTGGACTAATCCATGCCCTACGGGCGACGACATAAATTAGTCTTCGTATACAATTCACGGGCAACCAAAAACAAAACAAACATACACGACACGAAGTGACCATCTAGAGAAGGAGAAAGTGGTTACCGCGATGCGGTAGCGTAATTAACTGTAGAGGCTTGTGTCTGCGGGGAAGAGCGTCCCCACAATCAAAAACCCCTCACAATGAGGGGGAATCTGATGAAATCTGCTATATCGGCCGCATCCGTCTAAACCTTCGATATATGGTGTTATAAATCAACTTGGCATTTTCGGAGAGGTGGACGAATAAAACCAAATAGCATCTACCCCCAAATTCAGACAAGACGACCTACGCGGTTCCGTCTCCCGTTTTCGACGGCGAACAGCGGCTTGTCCCACCGTCGCCCGAGACTGGCCGGGAAGACCGTCCTGGCGTCCATCTTTATCGTGTAGGAGATGGGAGCCGTGTTGAGAGCTGAGCTTATCCTTGGAGACATTTTCGCTGCGTCCGAAAATTGCAATTGGAAATTGTTAACCTGTAAATAGAAACATGATTTCAGTATATGCAATCGACATGTATATTGATTGAGCTCGCATGAACGCTTAACCCGAAATATGAGAGGAGAGATTGGTCCCACCGGACGTGCCAGAATCTGTAGAGTGTTTTCGTCACCCCATTGAGATGGGAATACGCGCGCGCTTGTTAGGCGTACTACAGATTCCCCCTACCTAGGGTAGGCGGGGGTTTATTGATTGTGGGGATCCGAATCTCCGGTAGCCGCGGACTAAGCTGCCGTTAATTACCGCTCACCTTTGGAGTAAGGGAACCTCCGATTGACGGGTCAAACTGGTCATGCAAACTCAATGTGCAGTGTACGTATGTTTTGAAAGGGTTTTGGATATATCGGGAGCCCCGCAGAGTTTTACGGGGGTCCCGCTATCCGGTCAAAGGGGTCAAGGGGGCTAGAAGCTCCCTTACGCGGTGAGGGGCAGTGCCCCGTTAAAAAAAAATTTCTACCGGGGGATGTATATTTAGTATTGAGTGCATGGAAAAATTAGGGTGAACAACGTTCAAAGGACGCGTGGGCGCCGGCGCCTCACGCGCTTGGCACGCGGGAGCCGGACGCCGGCGCCTCACGCGCTTAGCACGCGGGAGCCGGACGCCAGCGCCTCACGTGCTTGGCACGCGGGTGATGGGCGCCTGCGCCTAAATAGGAGGGGAACTTGGCCCCGAGATTAGGAGTTAAATTCCGAGGGATTTTGTGTGGAGTTAAACTCTTAAAGATTTAGATTTGGAGTTAAACTCCTAAAGGATCTAGCTTAGGAGTTAAACTCGTTTGAGGATTTGGGTCTTGGAACTAAACTCCTCAATGATCTTTAAGGGTGATCAAAGAGGACCCCTTTCTTCTCTCTTAAGCCCTACATCTTCTCTTGAGCCTTGGATCTTCTCTGAGTGGGATTTTTGGAGATGGGTCTCCTTCCTCCTGTTCTGTTGGCCGGATCTTGGAGAAAATGGGGCGTTTAAATTCTCCCCTTTTTGAGATCTGATGGTAGATCCGAGCTCCCCTTCAAGGGGTTTATGGTGAAAAACTATTTATTTTTAGGAAAGTTTAGTTAAACTCTTGATTTAATTCAAAAGGGGAAGAAGGTTTTAGAACCTTGAGGAAGAAGAAGGAAGCACAAAAACCCTAAATTTTGAGGGGAATGAAAAACCTTTTTTTTATTCATCATCATGTTGCCTTTTATAGGCTTCCAAAATTATACATAGCCCCTTGGGTTTTACAAAATGGCATTTTGCCCATCCCATGCCTTATGTGCTTATTTCTTTTGTGCATAAGCCATGAGTTTTACAAAAACTTGGTTTTATGTCCATTTTTCTTACATTATTCATAAAAATTACATCAAAATTATTAATTACAAAAATTTTTATTTTGGTATGGGGCAGGCAGGCCGCTTGGCTCGACTTGGGTATGGGCCCACTTGACCTGGGCTTTGACCCACTTACTTGAGGTTGACCTTGACTTTGACTTGGTCAACGGGGGTGTAAATTTTGACCCCAACACTTCTAACCGTTTTGAATGACATACACCTCTTAATGGACCATGCACTGACTTCTTCAATGAATTTTTCCTTCATCGCAAATATCTGTCCGGTTTGAAATCCGACATTATTGTCCATTCGTATCGCTCAACGAGTGTCATCAATGATCATATCCTCAGTAGCATATGCTTCTATCATTGCATCATCAATCGTCTCATCAGGATGTGGCTCTTCGAACTCAATATATTCATTATTAGCATATGCTTGATGCGCCCACTAATCGTCCACTTCATCTTAGTCTGCATACTGTATATTGTCTTCTTATATGTCACCATCTCCTTCACGATTGGTATCTACATCATCACCATCTCCCTTATTTTCGGGGTCATCTCTTTTTTCAACATGATATGAGAAAGATGGTCCCGCGTAAGGTGTTCTAAATCCTAAAGATGCACCGGCACCAAACTCCTCTTACATTGAACTTTATGTTTGCATATGCTCCGGTGCAAAAAATGAAGACCTACGCGACAAATAAGGATACAAATATCAATTATCAATTAACCATGATTCGATATACGATGAGTATCATCAATTTTATTTAATATAGTATGTTACTTATTCGCTCTAGCTATCCCAATTGTGAAATCCGTACTGTACGGATTTGACGTTATTTGACATTACAGATTCCAATCATGGTTATATATATCCGTGTCAACCTGCCTGCCATAAAATGGAACTTGCATGGAATTGAATGCGTCATCATGTACGCTCAGCTCTCTGGGACTGCACATAGCTATATTCAGCATGCGTGTAAATTCCCCCTGTGGTTCATAAGTTTGATGTGATTGTTCCGCTTCTTGAGGCGATTGTACATTTTCTTGATGCGATTGTACAGTTTCTTTCACCACCAATACATGTATTGATGGATTTTCATGATACAGGCTAAGTATCATGCTTGTATCTTCGTCATCAGCTACTTCAATGCTTGTGCAGTCTTGATTTGTAATTGGAAATTTGCATACCAATTTGATCTTATAATCTCCGATTTATCCGCGTGGTTGCATATATGTTTCGCTTCAATTAATTGTATGAGCACGATTTATTAACTCTCATCATTTTACTTTTTCCACCAACGTAGTTCAGCCTTCCACTCGCTTCAATGTTTAAGATGGCGTTATAATGACAAATCAACATAATATTCTCATTTGCCATCACACCTAATATTAATAATTATTGTGAAATTATCGAAAACTCAAGAAACAAATTTATACACTCTACAATATTCACAACGACAACATTCAATATCCTATTTTAATTTAAATCCAGTGCTTATGAATTTTACTTAACTCCAAAATATACCAACCCTAACCCTCACAAAAACAATAAATCACCTTGACCCAAACCTTAACACTAAAAAAACCTAAACTACCCTAATCTTGACCCGAACCCCCAAAATACCCTAAATTACCCAAACCTTAACACTAAAATACCATAACCCTAACACTAATATATCATATATTATCCTAACCCTAACAATACAATACCCTAACCCAAAACCTACTAATTAAAAACCAAAATTTATAATAATTTCAAACAAATTATTTTGAATTAAAACTCACTTGTGAGGCAGAGGGTTCGGTCTCGACGAGGAAGGGATCGGTGTGAGCTTCGAAGGAGGAGGAGGAGGAGGAGGAGAAGAAGAAGGGAGGTTAGAAATCGACGCTAGAGGAAGGGGCTCAGGATCGGAGATGGGGCTCGGGTTCGAAGATGGGCCTCGTCTACGAAGGAGGAGGGAGAGAGAGATTGGGAGGAGAGAGAGACTGAAAGAGATAGAGTCTAATGTATTAAAGGAGAAAAGGACGGGGCCACACATGAGAATGTGTGCTAGTATATTCTGCACTTTGCAAGTACGGAATATTCTTGGCCAATAAAGAACTGGCTCTCTGGTTGTAGCAAAGTCAAATTCCGCATTTTACAAGTGTGGAATATACACTTTCCAAACTGGTCTTTTTATATGGAGACTACGTGTCACCGATGTGACCTAAATATGCTCAATCCCTAAATAATTCTAGAAATGTCCCTAATTTACTAATTAGTTCCTGATTTAACCTAAATCTCAAATTTTGTCCAAAAAAACAGAAAGTCCTTGGACACCTCATCACGAAAGCTGCTTTCTTGTTGGGTGTTAGACCACCTACAACATCGTCGATCACAAAGGTATTTTCTATAAAGATCCCTCCTTGGTTTTTGTGAGATGCCCATTTGTAAAAATCAAATCTTTTTTCGTTTTGGTCGCTGTTGGAGGTTGATTTTGATATAAGTTGGCCGTGGGTTCGATTCCATAGAGGGAAGATCGAGGAAGAGGCTATAGTTAGCAAAAAGTTCCAATTTTGTTTATTGTTTATTTTTGGTGTTTGGGTTCTGGAAGTTCTCCATTTAAAAAGTTTCAATTTTGAAGCAGAGAAAAGTTCCTCATTTTGTAATTTGGGGGAAATTTTTAGAGGCACCTTCTTCCAAAATCTCCCCCAAATATTTCTAAATCAATCCCCAAATATGGTCGGAACTTTAGATACCAATGGGTCTCTTCACAATTCCAATGGAATTGAAGAAAAGCTCGACGAGCTCCGTCGCCATTTCGGAAAATCCGATGGAGATATCTTAAAAATCGTAGGCGTAGGCGCCGGTGCTTGGGGCAGTGTGTTTTGCGCTTTACTGCAAGATACATATGGGCATTTGCGCGATAAGGTTCAAATTCGACTATGGCGAAGGGCCGGTAAGCCTGTTGATCGATCCACCGCCGAGCATTTATTCGAAGTTATAAATTCAAGAGAGGACGTGTTGAGAAGATTGATAAGACGATGTGGGTATCTGAAATATGTTGAGGCTAGGCTCGGGGATCGAGTTTTGTTGGCCGATGAGATTTTGAAGGATGGGTTTTGTTTGAATATGATTGATACACCGCTTTGTCCTATGAAAGTTGTGACGAATTTGCAAGAGGCGGTATGGGATGCGAATGTTGTGATAAATGGGTTGCCCTCGACGGAGACTAGAGAGGTTTTTGAGGAGATTGGTAGGTATTGGAAGGAGAGGATCAGTGCTCCTGTGATAATATCGTTGGCAAAGGGGATTGAGGCGGCCTTGGATCCAGAGCCAAGGATCGTTACTCCGACGCAGATGATTAACCGAGCAAGTAAGATTTCTTCCTCGGTTTTTTTTCTTCATGGTACGTAATTTTAGATGCAATGGTCTTTTCTTAGCGATTTTAGAAAATGAGGGTAATAAGATTGCTACTTTTACGCTTGCCATTGCCTTTCTAAGGAAGAATTCTACAATGCCGCTCGGTCATCGGTCATGAGAGATAAAGAGATAATAACACAGACCCCACCAAACTGCCCAAAGGGTGCCATAAATTCTCCATCAATTTCTCTTCTACCCGGGTGTATTGCATCCGGCACACCGAATAGTTTATCCTTTCTAAGGATTTCTCATTTTTTTAAAAAAAATTTGTCATTCTTAATTGCATTGGGTGGCCTCATTATGGGGAAGGAGGTATGTATTAATATTTGACCTCGAAGCGAATTCAAATGAGAGAGTAATAGTTAAGATCATTAAAAAAGTTAAAACTAAGTTGACAACCAACAGATACTAATACAGAGATAAAAGGAAGAATGGAAGGTTTAGGTAGCCAAACTATTCTGCAGATTCATGCTTGATGCTGTCGACCCATTTCTTATGATACCTTTATTTTTCGGTCGTGGAAGTTGATGTTCTTTTTCTATTGCTGTTGGTGCTAAATGCAAATGGTGAATTCTCTTTATCCCTTTGAAGTTATTTTATTTGACCTAATGCAATAAGTTTACAATCCCATGCCCAGATTTGTTTATTATCATGCAAAATATTCTCGCGTTTTAGCGGGGATAATGAGATACAGTTTAGTTGCTGAAGGTTCCGATTCTTCATCATAAATGAAAACATATAAAAAAAAAAATCGCCCATTCAAGGAAGCATTTGATTTATCTTTTTCTTTAACCATTTCCGATGAAAAATTGTAAATCCGCTTTATTTCCACATGAATAATTCCATTCATTGAACCATGCCCCTGAACAGCTTTGTGATCCCCCCCCCCCCCCCCCAGTTTTTAATGTGAAATACTCACTTAATATTGTCAGCATTCAGCCATACGCATTTAACATCCTTCCTTGTTTTTCCCTTGCAGCTGGGGTTCCAGTTGAGAACATTCTTTATCTTGGAGGACCGAACATTGCTTCTGAGATTTATAACAAGGAGTACGCCAATGCTCGAATATGTGGGGCCGAGAAATGGAGGAAGCCTCTTGCTAAGTTTTTGAGGCAGCCGCATTTTATTGTATGGGATAATAATGATCTCGTCACACATGAAGTCATGGGAGGCTTGAAGAACGTTTATGCTATTGGTGCTGGTAAGTTTTTTTTATATCAATTTATTTAAAAGTACATATGGCTAACTTGCATGCATACCCCTCACTTTTGGCCGCATGGCAGGAAATACCCCCCTCTTTTTGAAACTGCTCTTTACCCTCTCTGAGTGTGACGATGTTAGTATATCTATTGAATTAAAATTTTCTTTTCCCAGAAAATACCGCTAAACTTCTATTAATTTTCCACAATTGTTTCATTAACGGTTTGTAATTAATATTCTCACTGAGGGGGTTCATCGAGAATAAGGGCTGACTTTATTGGGGAAAAAAGCTATCTGTTGATTAGGAGGCAAGGTGCGGGTTATGAAAAGAGAAGTGTACTTCCTGCTATGCTGCTAAAATCGAGGAATATTTCTTGCAACTTAGCCGATAAATATCGCTAGATACTTTTTTCCCCCTATAGTTCACAAAATACATTATATTGGTTTTTTGTAACTATGAGAAACAAGATGCACGAACGTTTTTAGGTAGCAACTTGGTTTTTACTATTTATCTGCAGATTAATGCATAGGATTAACATTTGGATTTGATAATGCCAATTGTATACTGTGAACTTTGTTTCTCCGGAGAAAAAATTCATGTAATAAAATAATTTAGTGGATGACGCCCTTAACATTGTAATAAGTAGAGTTTGGTTTTGGCTTCTAGGATTAGATTTCTTGATCACGCTTCAAATCTACTTTTCATGGATGTGCTTATATCCTGTTTCCTGAATTGTGACATTTTGGGGAGAAAGTGTTTGAGTTCATAGATATCTTCAGAGTTCTTTATGCTAAAGAACAAAGCAATGGTTTGATTGAACTAATAAATTGGGCAAACTTAAGGAAGTATTTTATGGCCAAAATGTACACACACACACAAACTAAAAACTTCTGCCAAATATGTGATTAAATGGACTTTAACAATGTACACAAATAAATTTGTTTCGGCACCATATCTAGTCCTGGATTTACACTATGAGTCATGCGTCCAGTGTCAGATGCAAGATTGATACATTTTATTAGATTTGTAGGCTATGTTGATATTTTTTTTATGTGTAATTCAATTTCACTAGAGTAAGACCTAAACAAGTATGAGATTCTGTGAGAGCTTAATATGAAACTTAGATCAATTTGAAGACAGAAAAAATGGAATGAACATCCTCTGGATGATTATGATAAAGTTGGGGCAGTGTTCTTTGACTTATAAAATCAAGCAAACTTGAAGGATCTTACATTTACTGATGACCTAAATGAAGTGATGCTTAAATGTTCTACCGATTCATAGTTTCTTTATGCTTTGCTTGCAGAAAATGCCTTGATAAAGAAGTTTGCAGGCTTTATTGCCTAGTAAAACGATGAAAGTAGATTTGGTTTAGCTTTTCATGTACTGCTATGAAATTTGCACGACATGCTCAAGCCCATTAAGTACTTGCATTTAGAATTCAAGATATACTGTCTTTGGCAACCATGATATTTTTTCGAAGAAAACTATATGATATGATGAAAAGTATCAGATATATTAGACCATAAAGTCCACTTGAGTCTGCAGAATGTCTCTCCTCACAGTGCCTTCTTTTTACTCGGCAATCATTAAGCATTAGGTTCATTACACCATCAATGACTTACACTTTTTTTCCACTGGTTTTTTATTTTGTGAATAAATTACATAACGAACACTTCCCCTTTAATTGGAACCCCGCTAATCTTAAACATTGCATTAAGCACCCTGAAACGTCTCAAAAGTGCATTAAAACTTGCACAAACATCATTCAACAGTTGTGTCAGACACCAAGCCAGTTGGTGGTATTTGTATTTTTCAAAGTTCAGTGATTCTCGTAAAAAAATAACTGGGAAAGTTTGACGGTGTTTCTCTCTGCCCATTGTTTCATAATTATTACCTGGTGCATTGTTTTTGTTTATATATTCTAAAACTGCTTCTGCTTTTCAGGAATGGTAGCTGCCCTAACGTACGAGAGCGCGACGAGCAAAGCCGTGTACTTTGCACACTGCACATCGGAAATGATATTCATTACACACTTGTTGACGAGGGAGCCTGAGAAACTTGCAGGCCCCTTGCTAGCCGACACTTATGTTACCCTATTAAAAGGCCGTAATGCATGGTATGGCCAAATGCTAGCCAAGGGACAATTGAGTCTCGACATGGGCGATAGTATTAAAGGAAAAGGAACAATTCAGGTTAGCCTCCTAATTATTATTATTTTTATTTTAATAAAGGCTAAATTACAGGAAACCTCCTCCACTAAATGTCCCTGCAGCAGCAGGACACTACCTTCTGTTAGAAACGAGTGTTTTGCTCCCTGTATTTGTTTTAAATTTTATCCCCAAAACTACCCTTTGGTTGACAAATCAGAGGAAGAAATAGACAAATATAGCAGTTATTTTGGAATAAAAACTTGGAACCATTCTCTCATTCAAAACCTGAACTTATCCTTGCTTTAACGGCCGTTAACTTTTTTGTATCTGTTAAAGTATTATTCCTTATATACCCTTCGACAAAAAGTATAACCATGAACCGTTATAATGGAAAAGTGGCACAATAAATAAAATAACAGAGATATTCTGGGAATAAAATCTTGGTAGAAACCAAAAAAAGAAAATTAAAGTGTATTTAAAACTGGAGGCATAGTGTCGATTCTTAAAAAGAGGGTGGTATGCTGCTATACAGGAAAAGGTAACATTAGATTTCCTACAAGTTAGCCCTTAAAATCAACAGCAGAGTTTTTCTGTTGCCAGCATATGCTGACTGCCTCATTATTTTTTTCTCATTAGGGGGTGTCTGCAGTTCGTGCATTCTATGAGCTCCTTAGCCAATCCAGCTTAAATGTGCTCGATCCCGAAGAAAACAAACATGTGGCTCCTGTTGAACTCTGTCCTCTCCTCAAAACCCTTTACAAAATATTGATAACAAGGTCAGCGTTTTTTCCACGTATTCTTTTATGTTAAGCTCTATCCTTCTGAAGCAGTGAAGCTAATAAAAAGATTTCTCACTTTTAGTGATGTCCATTAAGATGTTTGGAGAACATATCTTCAGTATGATTTATTGGCTTGATCAATCGAATATATCCTGTGCAGGATTTTGAAAAGTTTCTTTCTTGCCCATAGTTATTTGACACGAAATGGAGCTGATATCAGTTGTAAAACTTTGTCAAATTTTTAGAAAAAGCTTAAATGATACTGACGATGACGACAAAGGCTATGATGATTTGGTAGTAGTTAAAGACTTGAATTTTGTCAATATTTGGGCAAAAAGTTTACGTCGTTTGTTATTTATTATTTTCTTTTGAAAGAAAAACTGCAAAGATTGCCCGAGTTATTAATCTGCCTATGTATTCTCCTCTATTGTTATGAACTAAAGAGCTTATGTCGTGTTACTTTATTTTATTTATTTTTTAATTTATGCAGGGAATTTTCAACAGAAGCCATTCTCCAAGCACTAAGAGATGAGACCATGAAGGACCCTCGTGATAGGATCGAGTTAGCACAAAGCCACGCTTTCTATAGACCGTCCCTTTTGAGCCAACCATGAGATAGCATCAAGAGATGATTGAGGGAAACTGTATGATTGAAGAGGTATTTTGTTTTGCTTATGTACCGGGCTTATTTGATCTTTTGTGGTAAGCTTGTATTACATGTAATGAAACAGTTTTCAGTTAATGAGAAGTTTGTGCCTCTTTCTTTATTAAAGCCAAATTACACCGAAACTATCTTAATGTTGTATTTCACTAAATTATCTTATAGCTTTTTTATTACAGTAAGCTCTCTGAAAGTGCTGCATTTAAGACAAAGTTTGAGGGAGTTTACTGTAATTAAAATAACTTTAAGATGGTTTAGTGCATACAGTGATAGTCAAGGGTATTTTACTGTAATTTATTGTTATTTAGTTTCAGTATTTATACATTACAGGTTGCTTTGTTGCTTAATCATGAAAACTATCTACATTTGAGCCTCAATTTTGTATACAGACTACAATTTCTACAACTTATCAAGATAAAGTAAAATTACTATTTTATTATTTGATAAATATAAAGTGGAATATTGTCTCCTCAAAAATTTGTTGAGATGTGTCAAATATTGTGTTAAAATTCACTTTCAATTCCAAGGTCATTAGACACAATTAAAACAATGAAAGATAACTAGCAAATCGAAACAACACATCTGAGAGCTTCCCTTGAATATCATACATAGATTCCTAATATAACCTCTTTCGGATCCGTTTCCACCATCCATGGAGGCCTACAGAGTAACAAGTAAAATATAAGATGTTCACTGACACGGGCTTTATATTTGGATGACAAAAGAACTGAGACCTACTTGTTCATAACGAAGTTTGTTGTCCCTTGCGATGCTCGTTCCAGAAGCAATGCCCTGGCTTCGATCGGAATCCCCTCTGGCTGCATGGCATCAAATAATGTGGTTAATGAACCTCCATTTGTTGTACGTGTGGGTAAACTTCAGTAAAATACCATGAATTATCATCGTAAAAATAAAGACCATGAAGTAAATCAGTTGTAGATGAATTCCATGAACTCTCTGCATTTTGAAATTAATATCGTATGTAATTCTTCAATTGCAATTGTTTGTATGGTTGAGTTTAAGGATGAGTTGAAACATTCACTTGCGCTACTAGATTGATAATTTTAAAATGTTCATGGTATTTTCTTGCGACAGATCTTAGTTCATGGAATTTATTTGCAATTTATAAAGCTTATGGTATTTACTTAAAAAAGCTAAGGCAGTTTTGCAATTTATAAGTTTTTGGCATTTATGTTTAAAAAATTGTTCAGGCTAGTTTATTGAAAACTAGCCTATACTTTTATCGCCGCAGCACATACCTCTTCAGGAAACCAAACCCCAGGTTGTGTGCTCCCCTCAAGAACCGCCATCGCAAATGCAGCCGTTGAAATTCCCACCGATCTGATAGAAATCATAAAGCATAGGCATAAATATTTAAACGCAGCTATATGAGGCTTATAAGAATTGGTTTTGAAAAAAAAATCCATAAATAATGACATTTGAAATCATGAATTTGTGTTTCTTCCTGATTTGTTCCTGATTTGAATTGTGCTTCAGAGGGCTATAAATTAGGGTATTTTCAGGATGGAAATGTTGGGTGATTCTGAAGTTTTCGGTTTAAGATACGCTATAAAACCAAGCAAATTTTGAAATATTTGGTCCAACTTATTTTTTTTCTTCAAATATATCAGATACCTAAACTTACACAGAGAGTCTTCTATGAGTAAATAAACCAAGGGTACTACGCCCGTTAGAGCATTCCAAGTCTACCTGCACAAAATTAGGTTAAAAAAAATTACCCTTACTGATACTCGATCGAAATTTTGAAATTCATATTTTCTTTTCCGCCATATTATTACCCTCATTGATACCCGTTCGCCAGCAAAGCCATCAACAGCTCGCACGAGAGGGTCAAAGAGTTTTACCAGTTGTTGGACTTTACTTCTATCCCTAAGAACATCCTATAAACGAACAGTTTCATCAATTGCATGTTCAAGCCAAAATAATCGAAAATTAGCTTGCGATGTTTTTTTTTCAAATAGAGTGCTAAACTGCATGAACATTTTTTTTTAAATAGAGTGCTAAACTGCATGAACATACGAGAACTTACTGCAGGAACAAAGTTTGCCATAACTTCCATTCCCCAATTCCAGAAGAAGGGGGCCGTTCCAAATCGAGCACTTACAGTCGGCACACCGAGTATCTCATGAGCACTTCTTACTTCAGGTAAATTCCTGAAAATATTACTTGAAGTTAACAATAATGTAATTTTATAATATAGAAAAAAAAACCAAAGTGTAAGCTAATGGTTAATTAAATGAGAAGTCTGTTGAAATAAAAAAAAAATCTTGTTTATTCATCATGAGAACACCATAAGAGATTAAGAATGACCGTATCGTTTTCCTTGAACTTACAACAAGAATACATCTCTCTTTCCAACCCCCTTTCCGAAATCTATGGTGAGCATTCCGCTATATGGCTTTAACTCAATTTTGTCCCCTAATAAGAGTAAATACCACAGTTAGCAGATGCTTTAAAGCGGACTGAAATAGATAGAGTAACATTTTCAGAAAGCTGACCTTTATTATAGGCGATCACGTTCTCTCCAAGGAGCAAAAAACTCGTAGCTAGTATTGTTGGGCCCGCACCACCAGAGCCTGCAGTGTAATAGAAGAATCTGAAAGGCCCTTATTAGCCGTGAAAAGACGTTCATACGAAATTAGCACAATTGCATCCTACTATGTGAAATGAGTTAGCATCAAATCTTAATGATTAAGCAATGGCAGGCATAATCTTTTGAGTTATTATTATATGCATTAGCTAAAGAGATTCATTTCTTCTAAAGATTTTGAAGCATTTGAAATGTCCACATGCTTCAAAGTATGCGGAAACTTCAGAGGATCACTCCATATTCTTTTGGATTCTGCCTATAATGCATTTTTATTGATCTAAATGGATGTTATTTTCAGCCTTACTATTATGTTCATATTTAGGTGCTGTTTGAAATGCAATTCTAAAATACTTTAGACCAATAAATAAAAAGTTTTTGGCGTCTTTTATCTGAAACATGGGGTGCAGTAAGTACCAACCTTAGCCTCTCTGGCTCGCCGGCGGCATTTTCACTTCTGGCGACACGAACTAGCTCAGCTGCCATCACTGTCAATAGGAACCAATGTTCACAGCTTGCGAAACAACATGTAACTACAATAAAACTACAAAGCAAATAATTGATTTCTTGATATGCTTCAATGTATAAGGCAAACAATCGATATTGAGCAGATTGCATGAAATTTAGCTACTAGATTGATAGTGTTATGCATTGATGAACTCAAGGGATGGATGAGAGGTAGGACCATTGCTCACTCCAGGATAAATTCCACCGGTTATTATAGCAGGAACACCAGAAGATAAAGCCTTTTCATGATACGATTTGGCTCGCATCGAGTAGTTTGTATCATCACAAACATCCAAATAGGCAGTCTGTTTCAGAAGGTCATAATGCTTGTGTGAGAGAAATTTCAATCCAGACCGATGAAACAACACACAATGTTCAGGGTATCAATATCACAACCCAATCTAGGTTTCGAAAAGTATGAGAGAAAGCGGCATTGTCACCTTCGTATTGATTGCAGCTTCCAACACACTGCAACGCTCCTTTTGTTGAAAAGGCCCGGCTGTATGAACTACTAAATCCACTCCTGGAGTTAAAACTGTGTATTATCAGTTATAACAAGTACAATTTTCAATGTTAATCACCGTAAGAAACGGCAGTTTGAATTGAACTGAACAAGTAGGATTCAATGCATTCAAGGTTTGTGTTAGTGCCAAATATGCACAAAACATTCGGCGTACCTCTTAATGCTTCTTCCAACATGCTTGAATCATCTATGTTCGCTTCGACAAACTCGGAGTTCACACCAAGTGTAGATACTAAAGCAGAACCTTTCTCCCTGTCAACAATAACACCGTATCGATCTGTATGTCATTCACATTACATATGGAAAAGGATAAATAAACTCCGGTTTGCAAACCCCAAAATTTGCAATTAATTTCAACTAAGACCCCATGGAAAGGCTAGATCCAATTTGCAAAAACAAACTATATAAGTTAATAAATTCATATATACATACACAAACAACAATTTGTAATATATACCTGTTGCGGCCAGCAACAAGGATTTGGAGGGAAGGGCAGAGGTTGGAGAGGGCCACGGCGGTGGACCCGCCGACTCTGCCGGTGCCACCCAGTATCAGCACCCGCGAGTTCTCCGCTTTCCCGCCATTTTTGGCTGCTGCGGAAGCAATCGCCGGCGAGGGATTCGAGAGGCAAGGGAGTGAAGTTGGCGCCATTCAAAGAGGGAAACTCTCTCTCTATCTTCTGGGCCTTTGGTTTTTGTGCACTTGTGTTGCTGTTTGCCTACTCTAATCCCAGATGAGATTTTTTTTCTTCCTTTTTTTTTTGGTTTTTATTCCTTCGTTTTTTTTGTTAATATATATGTGGATTCAAATTGATGTGACGATGGCATTTTCTATTGGATGTTGACGTGGTTAGCTAGTGGACGCTAATGAAACCCAGCCGGAAGATCTGGTTCGAGTTCGATCTGTTTATTAACGGTCTTAAGAAGATACGCTCATTTATAGGCAGGGTTCAGTTGACGAGTTGAACTCAAGCTGATCCTGGTGTACTCATTCATATGTCGAGCTTGTTTTGGAATTTTATCAAGTTCATTGGTTTTTTTTATGTGTAATAAATTTGGAATGATTAGTACTTAACCTATGGGCCTAAGTACGTAGCTGGCCTCGTAGCGGAGGCCAGTACTTCAAGGACCCACGAAGTAATGGGAGGCCGGGTAATATTCCTATAGTCCAGTAGAAAAGTTACTGCTCGTTTCAAATAGGTAAGTAGTGCGGTCTAATTGGACAAATATTCAATAAAATCATATTTAGTATTTAAATATCCCGTAGTTATATCCAAAGTTTATCAATTTTTGTTCTTTTGCATTAAATGGTATTTGAGTGTTATGGTTAACAAGCCGTAAACAAGGCGAACTCACAAATGGGAACTCGGCCAATCTGGTTTATTCATTTTATGAGCTTGACTCGTTTCATCATCAAGCTATTAATTAACTGAACATGGGTTCAAATAAATGGGTCAAACCAAACCTGAACCAATCAAGACCAAATTCAAAACAAACCGATAATAAACAAGTTGAACTTGAGCTAATCCCCATTTGGTTTAAGTTCGGCTTGTTTAGCGCTGTTAGGATAACGCTAAAATGGAAGTTTAGCACTCATACGGCTTAGGATCCGAATGTGAGTGATCAGATTATCAATGTCCACATCATATATGGTCCGAGTCAAGATGCAGGCACTCCATATCTAACCTTTCAACCTGTTTTCAAGTGTTAGCGTTATATTGCTTGTCTGTTTATCAAAAATCCGAGTCCCTGGTAAAGACAAAAAATGACTAAAAATTCATCTAACATATATTTACTAGCATTTTGCAGGATGCTATACATGTTTGTGTTTATTTATCTATGCTCATTTTTATCTTCTATGTTCCCATAATTATTTTTTAGGATTCTATATATTAATTGAATAAAATATTTACTCATAAATATAGTTTATTACTTGTTTTTTGGGTTCATTTTTTGGTTTGAATTTGAATTTAAAAAAGTAACATACTTTTCCTATCCATTTTAGGATCGCACCCTCATCGTATCCAAAAGACTGAGAGATATCATTATGGAGCTCACATGAAGCCTGCTTGGACTCCACATTGTCTAAAAAGAAGCATTGTCTCATAGGGAGTATGAGGATAGGAGACCAAAGTGGACAAGAAAATTATTTTCCTTTAAAAAATTGGTAAGAAAGACAAGTTATATTTATTGCATTTGTCTTATTATAGTGACATGGCACCGCCAAATGTATTATAAATTATAGCGTTTTTCTTATATTTCTATAATATGAGTGAGCCGCATGAGTTGCCATTTATAATGGTATAAATTATTCATCCAAAACAAAACATTTACAATAATCTTTTCTTTGCTATTATACCTAGCACATGGGTATCCAAAAAGCTTCTCCTTTTATCCTACTAGAGGTTGCAAAAAATTGAGAAAATTCACTCATCTATGCTTCTCTGCTATTATAACCATAAAATCTTGGTTCTTTAAAATGATTTAAATTTGATGGTCTAACATGCATTCAAATAGCGTCACATCAGCAATGAACAGCAGAAAAAATTTAAATGCAAAATTTTCTATAACAAATATTTAATAAATATGATAATCAACCGAATCGGTTACAACTCGAAAATTATGTTTAATTTTTTATAATTTGAATTCAAAAAAGTTAGAGAAAATTAAAACTTACATGATGGGAGTGGTTATTTTGTTTTCAAAATTATTTACAATGATTCTCATAGTTATTTAAGATCGGTAGAGATGATTGTAGTTATAAATGATTCGGTTGATGATTGTATTTATTAAATATTTGTTAAAGAAATTCTACATTTAATTTTTTTACTGCTGATGTAGCACTATTTGAGACTATATTAGACCATCAAATTGAAAAAATACCAGCTCCTGTTAGTTCATAATGAGAATAGGGAAATCAATTTGGAGACCCTCAAGTTTTGTAGTTATAACAGTAGAGATATAATTATCTCTACCGATCTTAAATAACTACCACAATCATTGTGAATAATTTTTAAAACAAATTACAACTCCTATTATGTAAATTTTAATCTTTTCTAATTTTTCTGAATTCAAACATAATTTTATTTGAACACGTGCATCGTACGTGTAAGATACTAGTAGAGCTCTAACATCAAAGCATGCCAACTCATACCCTCAAACTCATGAATTTACATTTTAACCTTTCCACTATTCAAATACATCATAGTCAGTCGAAGCGGCCCAATTTTTTTCAGAAAAAAACCTAATAATTAACATATTTACAAGAAATGATTTAAATAAATGAAACACTTATTCCAGATATTTTTATTGATATACACACTGCATTGTAGGTGCAAAAATTCCTGTAAAAGAAACTTGGCGCACATTCTCGGGTGCTAGCATGGATAAGTCCCCAAGTAGGTAAACCATTTCTAGTATCCAAGAAAAAAGAACAGGGTCACACCAATGTCCAACTTAAACCTCAATGGAATAAATTGTTAGAAAAAAAGGGGGGTTTCAGACATAGGAAACTTGAGTGCTTCGGAAAAACAACCCCTAAGACTTTGAAATTTGTTTAAGCAATCTCCAAAAACATCTAATTAATTTAATACAACAATTTAAATAATATCCATCCGTATTTTGTTAAAAACAACTGCTAATTTTTATTTTGGACGATTTTGCTCGTCTTCTACCTTCTCATACTCGTATATATCATTTCCATCTTCCATCACAAACCCGCCTTCGTCATTGCCATCATCCATCTTAATACATGAATCTTTTATTCATACCATCCATCAATTCAACCATTAATATCACAAATGCAAGAAGCTAAACAAAAAAACCAAAAAAAAACAGGATGAAGCTAAAAAAAATAAAACCGAAAGGATACCGATGGAGGTCCTTTTCAGGTCTCGTCAGATGTTGTTTTCCGTTGATCTTCCGGTGGATCTTGATGGTGATCCTGTGTTGCGTGTGGGTCTCAATGGGTTTTGGTGAAAGAGGTGGTATGAGGAGTTTGGCACCGAGCACCTGCAAAGAAGTCCCAGGGTGGTTTGGTACCACCAAGGACCCTTCGACGATCAAGTTAGTGATGAGATCCGAGCAGAGTAACGGCTTATTAGAGTAAAGAATGGCTTACTTGACCCCTCTGTGATGGGGGTTTATATAGCGGTGGCGGCACGCAGCAGCAGGCGCGAGAATCTCGCCGGCAGTTACGCTCCCGACGTCACGCCCGCGTAGAGAGCGGATCGCCCATTAATGGGGATCGTGATGACGTGGAACGTGGGATGTTGCTGGCGGAGAATCCGCGCATGGCGAGATTTGCGGAGCTGCGGTTACGCCCGTGAGCGGTGGAGTTGGTCGGAGGACCAAGGAAGACGGCCTCGGCTGGGGGGCTCAGGGACGAGTGAGAAAGCCTAGGAGTCTTGGTCTTATGGCAGCTCGGGACGAGCTGAGGGGCCGAGGAGGCCAATTTGCAGGGGACCCCGAGGAGGGCCAGCTTGTGCTTGTAGGTCGGGTACAGAGTGGCCTGGTTGGCCCTTGCGGGCCCTTTCTTCTGAGTCCCGGGACACGTCACCTGCCACGTGTTCCGCTCTTGGAGATCGCCAATAGTGAGCATCATCATTAGCCCTCCACTCTTGTCCCGACCAGCCAGCGGGTCGGATCAGGAGTGGACTGCTAGGCCTCCCGAGGTGAGCTTCTTCCTAAGGTTTTATTGGGACGAGTCCTCGGGCTGTTAGTTGTCTTTTCTGCTAGTGAATCGGGGCGAGATCTCCGCATTTAAGGAAGGTGCGCCGGTTCATACACTCTGCCACTGAAGCGATAGTTCACGTGTCAAGCGTCGATTGGCCGACGCGACGTATGCAGGACTGCGGCGTCTGATGAGACGCGGTCCAGCGCAGGACCGACACGTAGAGCGATCAGAGACGCTGGGCGCGAGGAGTTGTTTCGGCGGGAGATGACGGGTGCCGTTGGATGAGGCCGCTTGCAGCAATAAACAGGGGTGGGGTCCGCCCTTGGGCCCTCACTCCTTCATATTTCCCTCTCTAAAGTCTTGGTTGCTCGGCGCTCGTCTCCTTTCTCCCTCTTTTGGCCCCTGAAAATTCCCTTTTCCAAGGTTAGATGTCTTCCTTTGCAGAGCCAGTAGATGTTGTAGGAGCAGGTTCTAGGATTCCTTTAGTTGCGTCTGAGTCCCTCCGGGGAGCAGGGGTTGGATCCTCTCCCCGGGATCGCGAGGCGGGGGTAGCCCCCAGGGAGGAGGCG
The DNA here is from genome assembly GCA_030015575.1 of Agapanthus africanus. Taxonomy (NCBI): domain Eukaryota; kingdom Viridiplantae; phylum Streptophyta; class Magnoliopsida; order Asparagales; family Amaryllidaceae; genus Agapanthus; species Agapanthus africanus. Next base: position 679,511,919 of record CM057340.1, on the reverse strand, counting down.
GCAGATGCGGCCCCTGGCTCCTCGTGCTGGGTGTGGCATGAGATTGAGCTCGCCAATGCTCGGGCTCGGTTCCACATCCCCTCGCGCTACACGCTCTGACTGGCCAAGGAGGGAGAGAGGGCGGATCAAGTACGGGGTAGGGAAATTGCCCTGTACTTGGAAGCTTTTTGGGGCGAAATGCGCCTGCCCTTCTCTCCCGAGGTCGTCGCTGCGCTGAATTTTTTCGGTTTGGCCCCCGGCCAGTTAGTGCCGAACTCGTGGAGGATCCTCCTCGGGTTCTTGATCTGCCTGAAATTACAGGCGGTTCCCTTCAGCCTTTCCCTTCTCGATTCTTCTCTCGTCTTCAAAAGTCACCCTGGTAGTCGAGCGGACGACCCGAGGTGGGTTTATCTCTCTTTTAGGAAGCGGCCGGGGGGCGCTGCCGGGACCGGGGTCGTGGCCTTGCCCTCTTCTATTCATGATTGGAAAAAGAAAATTTTCTTCGTTTCCCCTCCCGAGGGCGAGGACTGGCCCGTGCCTACCAAGTGGTCGAGGGAGAAATGTTTGCCGGGGAACCAGTCCGATAACCCCGCCGCGGTGAGAGTGGCGTCATGGGAGCTCATCCCCCGACCTGACGTGCTGTCTGAGAGGGTCCTGAGCTGGGCCGGGCTTAGCCCCGTCGAGTTCGTCAGTAAGTTAGGCCTGCTTTTTGGCTTGTGTTTTGCTCGTGTCGCTGATTTGTTGGGTATTTGTTTCGTGCAGGATCCATGGACTTCGACTCGCTCAGAGCCTCCATGCGCCAGCCGAGGAAGGCTACGAAGGCTGGGGGCGCCAGTTCTTCTCGCGCGAAGCCCGCCCCGGCTCCTACTGCTCCGGTGGCGGTGTCCCACGAGCGCTCGGGGGCAGATCCCGCCCCGAGTCCCAGCAGAGTGTCGGGCCGGAAGCGGGCCCTGATTCTGTAGGATCCGGCCTCGGAAGAGGAGATCGGCCCTCCCTAGGAGTCGCTCAAGAGGAGCTCCTGGAGACCTTCCCGGGGCCGGTCCTCGCCGACCATGGTGGAGGAAGGGGGCCTCCGGTTCGCGGTGCTATTGGGGCTATCCGTTGCGGATAGCCTTCTGCATGAGATAGAGAGCTCGGCCGGGGGTAGAGTTCCCGGGGGGACCTTCAGGGCTCAGCTGGCGTCTATCGCCCAGGAGTCCGTGCAGGCAAGTTTTTTGGTTCATTGTGAGCTTCAGTACCTCCTTCATCTTTCTGATCTTTTCCGTGTCCCCGAGGTTCTCCAGCATGTAGCCCTCGCCCTGCGCATGGAAGCCGAGGTGGTAGCCCCGGCGCTGGAGGCTGCGGGTCGGCTCGCCTCGCTGCAAGAGAGCTCCAGGCGGGAGCTGGAGGCCGGGAAACGACAGGTAGCCCGGCACCGCGAGGCCGCCGTGATTGCCGAGGTCAAGCTCGAGGACGCCCAGGTGCTCGCTGGCAACCTGAAGAGGACGGTGAAGACCTTCCGAAAACAGCTGGGGGCGGCGGCCGAGGCAGCCAAGTCGGCTGAATCGAGGGCGGTGGAGGGCCATAAGGAGTCGAGGAACTTCTATGACGACTTGGCCGTGGCTACGGCCCGTATTTGGCACGACGCCCTCGATGCTGTTAAGGCCCGGATGCCGGAGTTTGCCGACAGAGATCTCCGGGCCGAGTTCCCCCTCGTGGACGCCGATGAGCAGGGGGAAGAGTTTCCTGGTGAGGAAGCCGCCGAGGACCCCGCGCGTCACGTGGTGGAGGTCGAGGACCTCGAGGTCGTACCTGGCCTCGAGGTGTAGAGCCCCCGTCTTCCTCCATTTATTTTATTTTTGAATTTTGTAAGGCTGGGGAGCCCCAAAAAATACCCTTTGTAAAGCTTTTGTCTTTAGTAGTAATAAAATTTTTCTTTGCCTTCATCGAATCGTGCTCTACCATCTGTTTGTGAAGAATGCTCGTAGGATATCTCCGTTTGCACTGTTGTGTTTTCATGTCAGGTTTGCCGCTTGTCTAGCAATCGCCCGTTGGGTTGATTTCGATCACTCGCCGACAAGCATGCCAAGCGCTGCCGAGGAGGTATCCCCATGAGCCCCGAGGTTGAGAGGAGATTGCTTTGGCCTGGATAGATCTGATGCCCCTCACTGGGGTCTCGGATCCTCTGCGGGTGACGGTCAGAGCGCTGTTCACCGTACTTGAGCCGAGCGTGAGTGGGCGCCTGCTCGGTGGCTCTATGGGGGGTGCCATCTTTTGACCTCTGTCAACGCGAGCATCGACCACCAGCCGGGGGTGACTGAGCAGGGTAGCCGCTCGGTTGCCTCTTGCGAGGGCTTTCTGATCCCTGGCGTTGTGGTAGGGAAGCTACCCGCCAGGGACGACCGAGTAGGGTAGCTGCTCGGTTGCCTCTGGCGAGGGCTTCGAACCTTAGCGTTGGAGGGGCTGTAAGAAGCCCACCAAGGATGACCGGGCAGTGAAGCTGCGCGGTTGTCTCCTGGCGAGGGCTTTGATCCCTGTTGGTTGTGGTGGGAAGCTACCAGCCGAGGATAGCCGAGCAAGGACTCGACTGTCTCTGGGAGGACTTTGGTCCTTAGCGCTGGAGGGGCTGTAAGAAGCCCACTAAGGGTGACCGGACAGTGAATCTGCGCGGTTGCCTCTTGGCGAGGGCTTTGACATCTGGCATCGTGGGTAGGCAACTACCAGCCTGGGATGACCGAGCGGGGCAGCCGCTCGGATGCCTCTCGTGAGGGCTTCGACCCCTGGCGTCATGGGTAGGGAGCTACCAGCCGGAGATGACCGAGCAGGGCAGCTGCTCGGTTGCCTCTTACGAGGGCTTTGACCCTTCAGGACGGGGACCAAGCAGGGTTGTTTCCCCAATCAGAGCAAAGCTCTGTTCAACTTCCAAGGCTGGAAATGAAGCGACGCTTCTGTTTCCCCCCAATCAGAGCAAAGCTCTATTTTGAATTTCAAAATTCAAAAATTGAAGCAACGCTTCAGATCCCGTGCGCTGCGCGCCACGTGTCAAAAGCAGACACGTCAGCGCCAGGAGCGCTGCGCCCTAGGCAGCGCACCCCAATCAGAGCAAAACTCTGTTTCAAAATTCAAATTTTAAAAGTTGAAGCAACGCTTCAGATCCCGTGCGCTGCGCGCTGCGCGTCAAATATAGGTGCGCTAGCGCAGTTGCGCTGCGCTCTGCGCTGTGCGCCACGTGTCAAGCACGGGTGCGCTAGCGCAGGTGCACTCGCGCCAAGTGCGCCAGCGCTGAAATTAAAAGAATTCCCTACCGTTAGATCAAAAGATCTAATAATAATAAATTAATAAGAATTAAAGTTCTGTTCTGGAAAAATCTTTCCAATCTTGTTGAAAACAAGAAAATTGCCTTCTGTAAAATAGAAGCCCTAGGATCAAAGATCCAACGGTGGGGAAATATCCCCAAATCAATCAGAAAAAGATCTCTTCAACTAATTTAATAAATCAATTGGCCCTATATAAAGGCCCCAAGACTTCAAGTCTCAGAAAAAGAGAAAACCCTCTGCAAACTTTGAGAAAAAAACTCAAAGAGAAAGAAAGGCAATCCTTTAAAGAAAGAAGATCATTTTCTTCATCTTTAAAGGTAAAGAACTATATTCTTGAATAATAGAGATGAAATCATCTCATTAAAAAAGAAGAACTCTCTTCTAAAAAGATCAGAGATTTAAGAACAAGATCAATGTCTTTAATAAAAAAGAAAAGATCAAGAAGATCTAATCCTTAAAATATAAAAAAGAAGTATTTCTACTTCACTCACAGATCTTTTGATCTATAAAGGCAGAGCCTTTTAATAAGAACAAGAACTTTGGTTCTTGGATCTTGAGGCAAGGCCTCCGTTGAAGAACAAAAAACTTGTTCTTTGATCTTAAATTTGATCTGATGCGCTACTGGAAAGTGCTTTGCACTCTTGAACTGCGCTTTTGCGCTCCTTGGACCGGCGCTCAGCGCCAAAACATGCCACGTGTCAACCACAGACACAGCTTGCGCTTTGCGCTCCTGAAAACAGCGTACTGCGCTCTTGGATTGGCGCTCAGCGCCAAGCGCGCCACGTGTCACTCACTGGCGCACCCATAAACTAGCGCAGCATGCCCATAAATTAAAAGCGCAATGCGCTAACAAACTAGCGCTTAGCGCTAAGCATGACACGTGTCACCCTTATATGCGTTAGCGCAATGCGCTCTTTAATTGGCGCAAAGCGCCTGATGCGCCACGTGGCGCACTATTAGAACACCACTTTTTTGCCTGATAAATGCTATGCATTTAATTCCAGACAAAATGTCAAAGCCCAATGCTTGGCATTATTAAAAGGGCAAAGCCCAAATAAAGGCCTAACAAGCAAAACAAAAATAAAATGTTAAACATTTTTATCTGGACTTAGCCTAATTCTGGTCATAAGTCCTCAATTTAAATTGAACTGAGCTCATATGCTCTTCCAATCAATTTACACCCGGTTCGAGGGTACATCTCTTTACTCCTCTGATATCTGTCGTTTTAATCCTTCAACGTCGTTAGAGAGGTGACGGGTCCCGACAACAACACATTACTACGGACTGTGGGGTCCTTAAACTCATGGACTATGATGTCCTTAAACTCGACCGTGATATCTTAAAACTAACATCGGACTGTAAGGTCCTTAAACTCATGGTCTATGATGTCCTTAACCTCGACCGTGATGTTTTAAAACTAACATCGGACTGTGGAGTCCTTAAATCCACGGACTATGATGTCCTTAACCTCGACCGAGATGTCTTAAAACTAATATCGGACTGTGAGATCCTTAAACTCACGGACTATGATGTCCTTAACCTTGACCGCGATGTCTTAAAACTAACATTGGACCGTAATGTCCTTAAACTAATTATCGACCGCAATGTCATTAAACTAAACAATAGAGCCCAATTGCTCTTTTGTTGGATCTAAACGATCCGTTAAGTTGATCTTAGTCTAAAATTAGACCAACGTATCCTTAACAAACGTTTAAGTTGATCTTAGTCTCAAATGAGGCTAACGTATCCTTAAACCCAACCCCCAAATCCAAATCTAAGAAAGATACGGATTTGGACTAGTCCATGCCCTACGGGCGACAACATAACTTAGTCTCCGTATACAATCCACGGGCAACCAAACACAAAACAAACACCCACGACACGAAGTGACCATATGGAGAAGGAGAAAGTTGTTACCGCGATGCGGTAGCATAATTAACTGCAAGGGCTTGCGCCTGCAGGGAAGAGCGTCGCCACAATCAAAAACCCCTCAAGCGAGGGGGAATCTGACGAAGTCTGCTACATCGGCCGCATCCGTTTAAACCTTCGATGCACGGTGCCATAAATCAACTTGGCATCTTCGGAGAGGTGGACGTATAGCACCAATTAGCATCTGCCCCGAATTTCAGGCAAGACGAACCTGCGAGGTCGCGTCTCTGTGTTCAGAGGGGAACAAGGGTTACTGCCCAGTGCCTCTTGGCGAGGACTTTGATCCCTGTCGGTTGTGGTAGGAAGCTACCGGCCGGGGATAGCCGAGCAAGGAGCCGACTGCCTCTGGGAGGACTTTGGTCTTTAGCGTAGGAGGGGCTATAGAAGCCTACCAAGGACCCTTGGCCGGGCAGGGTTATTGCCCGGTGCCTCTTGGCGAGGGCTTTTGTCCTGAAGGATAGCCGAGCGAGGGATCCTCGGGCTCGACTGCCTCTGGGAGGGCTTTTTGATCCCCGGCGTTGCGGCAGGGAAGCTGCCCGCCGGGGATAGCCGAGCGAGGGATTCTCTGGCTCGACTGCCTCTGTGAGGGCTTTTTGATCCTTGGCGTTGCGGTAGAGAAGCTGCCCACTGGGGATAGCCGAGCGAGGGATGCTCGGGCTCGACTGCCTCTGGGAGGGCTTTCCGATCCCTGGCGTTGCGGTAGGGAAGCTACCCGCCAGGGGTGACCGAGCAGGGTAGCTGCTGGGCCGAATCTTAGTGAGGTTTAGCCCGACCGTCCAGCTGTATGTATGGGGAATATGATCGGTCGTGGCAACAGTGCGTGTAGCATGTGCATTGAATGCGGGGGAGGCGAAGCGCCAGGGGCGCGTCGCTTCGATTCCACCAGAGAAGGCTCGATAACCGCCGCATGGCAGCGACCTTCTGGGTGAAAGCGGGCGACAGTTGAGCTGCGCAGCGGGCTATATAAGGCTGACGGAGTACTGGTCCTTCCATCCTTCATAAATAGATTGTCGAAAATGCAAGACTTTCCGTTTACCATCCGTGACATCATTCACTTCGAAGAGGTGTACCTTTACGACCAGTACTGCACCGAAGACACAGTGCAGCCGGTCTATGGGAGCATTGAGGACCATTTCGGCCGGCTGCTCCCCCGACGCTCCTCCCTGCTGTAGCTGCTGATGTACTCCATCTGGAGGGCGTCGCCGGGGCTTTACAACCCCTTGTCCGAGCAGCTCTATGACGAGGCCGTGGGCAAGCTGCGGTCTCTGAGACGCTTCGGCCTGATCTCCGCGAACCGGCTGGCCCGCTCAGAGGTGCTCGTCCGCGAATGCTACAAGCTGAGGCTTGGGATCGACGCGGGTGGGAGGAACCGGGGACAGAGGTTGGACCTCGCTAAGCCCCAGCTGGCGGAGATCTTTACCGAGTACCATGAGCAGTGCTCGCTGCACCCCCTTCCCCCACTGTTGTAACTTCCTTCTTCTTTTTTTGCGTGTATGGCTGAGGAGCCCATAATACCTCTTGAATAAACAAGGTTTTTCTTTCTTTTTCGCAATGTTCCATTGATCTTTATTAAAGTAACAATGGATCCTAGGAAGGGTTTACATTGCCCTAAAGAAAAGGTACATGCTAGTAGATGATTTTATTGGCTTGGTCCGAGCTCCCCGGAGGACCGTGGGCCTCCGTGCTTGGCGCAGGGTGCGGGGCTCCCTGAGTTCCGTGCTGGCCGTCAGTCGAAACGAGCATGATCTGACCGATGGTCAGGTCAGCGGGAGGGTGCTGCTGCTCCTGCTCGCGGTCGGCCTGCCGTTTGTCCCTCAAGTATGCGGCGAGGTGTCCCGATCGGATGAGCTCTTCGATGTAGTCCCTGAGTTGTTTGCAATCCTCCATGGCATGGCCCAGTATCCGGTGTAAAGCCCAGTAAGGGCCCCGGGTTCCCTTCGCAGCCTAACGCAGGATCGGAGGGAACTTGAAGAAACCCTCGTTCTGGGCCTCCTCTAGCAATACCGCGAGGGAGACGTTGAGGGGGGTATACTCCTGGAACTTCAGGTGGTAGGGCTGATGACGCTCCGGCCTTTCTTCCCGAGCCCTCTTCTTCTGATCGGATCGTTCTGCTCGGGGGAGGTTAGCGTTCACCTCAGATTCCAGCTGAACTTCGCACTCGGTCCACGCCTTGACCTCGGCCATGGTCTTGGGTTGCGCCAACGCGAAGGAGCGTAACCACTCCTTGTGCCTCAGACCAGATCTAAGCGCCGTGATGAGTCTCGTCCCGGTGCTCGGGTACCTCGAGAAGGGCGTTGTAGAAACGGGTAATATAGGCCTTGAACGTTTCCTTGTCCTCACTCTTAACCGTGAAGAGGTAGTCGACCGTGCGCTTCTGTCGACAGTTCCCAACGAAATGGCCGAGGAATTGAGTAGCCAGCTCATCGAAGGTCGAGATCGAGCGGGGCTCGAGCCCCCGGAACCAGTCCTGACCTGTGCGGATAAGGGTGGCCGGGAAGGCCCTGCACTGGGCGGCGTCGGAGTGTTCCTGGAAGCTCATCCCTGCGGTAAAAGCGTCTAAATGGTCCTTCGGGTCGGTTTTCCCATCGAACAGAGAGACCTTTGGGGGATTGTTGCGCGAGGAGACGTGGACGGCGAGCAATTCCTCGGTGAACGGCTTTGTGAGCGAATCGGAGACGTACTTAGCCCCGTCGCTCGAGAAGTGAGCCTCCTGTTTCCCCAATCAGAGCAAAGCTCTGTTCAAATTCCGAGATTTGAAATGAAGCGACACTTCCGTTTCCCCCAATCAGAGCAAAGCTCTGTTTTGAAATTCAAAATTCAAAATTTGAAGCAACGCTTCAGTTCCGGTGCTAGGCGCGCTGCGCGCCACGTGTCAAACACGGATGCGCTAGCACCGGGTACGCTGTGCCCTAAGCAGTGCATAATGTGTGCACTAGCGTTAAGCGCGCCGCGCGCCACGTGTCAAACACAGGTGCGCTAGCGCAGGCTACGCTGAGCTCTGAGCACCGCACCACGTGTCAAACGTAGGTGCGCTAGCGCAAAGTGCGCTGAGCTCTGAGCAGCGCACCACGTGCAAAGCACGGGTGCGCCAGCGCTGCAATTATAAAATTCCCCACCCTTAGATCAAAAGATCTAATAATGATAAATTATTAATTAATCAGAATTAAATTTTGTTACGGAAAGATTTTCTCAATCTTGTTAAAAACAAGAAGATTGCCTTCTGTAAAACAGAAGCCCTAGGATCAAAGATCCAACGGTGGGGAAACATCCTCAAATCAATCAGAGAAAGATCTGTTTAACTGATTTAACAAATCAACTTGCCCTATATAAAGGCCCCAAGATTTCAAGTCTGATATAGAGAAACCCCCCATAAACTTTGAAAAAAAAAACTTAAAAAAAGAAGAGCAAGTTCTCAGCAAAAGAAGATTTTTTTCTTCAAGATAAAAAAATGGTGATGAACAAAGAGATGGATTCATCTCATAATTAAAAAGAAAAATTATCTTCTTAAAAAAGATCATAGATCTACAAAGACCAAGGTCTTTCATAAAAGAGATCAAAAGATCTCATCACATAATAAAGAAGAACATATTCTTCATACAGATCATTGATCTATAAAGGCAAAACTCTTTCAAAAATAAGAACTGTTGTTCTTGAATCTTGAGACAAAGTCTCTTTTAAAAGAACATAAATTTGTTCACAGATCATAAAAATTGATCAAATGCGCTTTGCGCTATTGAAATGTGCCTTGCACTCTTGAACTGCGCTTCTGCGCTCTCTAGACCGGCGCTCTGCGCCAAAATGCGCCACGTGTCAATCACGTATACAACTTGCGCTTTGCGCTTCTGAAATAGTGTACTGCGCCCATGGGCTGGCGCTCTGCGCCAAGCGCGCCACGTGTCACTCACATATGCGCCTATGAATCGATAGCGCAATGCACTCATGGACTAGCACTTAGCGCTCATAAACTGGCGCAATGCGCCCATCATCTGGCGCTTAGCGCCAAGCGCGACACGTGTCCTTCTCGTGTGTGCTACTTAACAGAAGCGCACTGAGCTCTTTAACTGGCGCAAAGCGCCTGGTGCGCCACGTGTCGCGCTGACAGAACATAAATTGTTCTGATGAATGCTCTGTATTCAATACAAGACAAAAAAAGTGTCAAAATCTAATGCTCAGCATTATTAAAAGGGCCAAGCCCAAATAAATGCTCAATAGCCAGAACAATAAAATGTTACACAGTCATTGGACTTAGCCCAATATTGGCCATAAGTCCTCAACTCATATTTAATTGAGCCCATCTGCTCATGAATATTTAAGAGATCTTAGTCCCAAATTGGGCTACAGATATTCCGATCAACTCACACCGGTTCGAGGGTACATCTCTTTACTCCTCTGTAATATGTCGTTGTAATCCTTCAACGTCTTCAGAGAGGTGACGGGTCCCAACAACCACACATTTCACGGACTGTGGGGTCCTTAAACTCAAGGACTACGATGTCCTTAACCTTGGACTGTGGGGTCCTTAAGCCCATGGACTACGATGTCCTTAACCTGGACTGTGGGGTCCTTAAGCCCATGGACTAGGATGTCCTTAACCTGGACTGTGGGGTCCTTAAACCCATGGACTACGATGTCCTTAACCTGGACTGTGGGGTCCTTAAGCCCATGGACTATAATGTCCTTAACCTGGACTGTGGGGTCCTTAAACCCATGGACTATGATGTCTTTAATCTTGGATCGTAATGTCCTTAAACTAATCGACCGCAATGTCCCTAAACTAAATAATAGAGCCTAATTGCTCTCTTGTTGGATCTAAATGATCCCGTTAAATTGATCTTAGTCTGAAAATTAGACTAACGTATCCTTAACTAACGTTTAAGTTGATCTTAGTCTCAAATGAGGCTAACGTATCCTTAAACCAAACCCCCAAACCCAAATCTAAGAAGATACGGATTGGGACTAATCCATGCCCTACGTGCGATAACATAAATTAGTCTCCGTATACAATCCACGGGCAACCAAAAACAAAACAAACACTCACGACACGAAGTGACCATCTGGAGAAGGAGAAAGTTGTTACCGCGATGCGGTAGCGTAATTAATTGCAGGGGCTTGCGCCTGCAGGGAAGAGCGTCCCCATAATAAAAAACCCCTCAAACGAGGGGGAATCTGATGAAGTCTACTACATCGGCCGCATCCGTTTAAACCTTTGATACATGGTGCCATAAATCAACTTGGTATCTTCGGAGAGGTGGACGGATAGCCCCAATTAGCATCTGCCCTGAAATTCAGGCGAGACGTCCGCGTCTTTCCGCGGGGAACAGATTCTGGCACGCCCGATGGGACCTTTTCCTCTTTCCACTCCACACTTCGTGTGTCGTGTTCACGAACGAATCACGGTTTGCTAATGGTTGCCCTTGGGTTCGAGGTACTAAGATTTGGTGTCTTGCTCGGTGCAAAAAACGAAAGATCAATGGCATCTACTTGCACGAAGTGTTCCAGCTGTAATTGCAACTCGCGTTCCGCCTCTGGAGGTATAGCTTATGGGCCCCATGCGGCCTCCCTGTTCACAATGCCAATAGAGCAGGTGACGCAGGCTACCACCGGTTTTTTCTTCGGGACCATGCTCTCACCAGTGAACATTAATATCCCGCTGCCGCAAAAAGTGCAAAAGAAGTCGGTCTTTGATCGGCTCACTACTACCACTGCCCCTCTCAACAGGTCGTCTGATGTCAAGCCAACAGCATCAGTCTTCGATAGGCTGAGCCTGAACTCCGATGGGCCTGTCAAGAAGCCCAAGATACCTGAAGCGGCCATCCCAAAGCGGATAGCCATTCCTGCTCCCGAGGCCACTGAAGAAGCCTCCCCCGTCAAAGGGTCAGTCTTTACTAGGCTGGCCACCTCGGCTCCCGTTCCTACTCAAAGGTCTGTCTTTGACAGATTGGATACTGCTGCTCGACGGAAGTCGGTCTTCAAGAGGCTGGTACTAGCAGCGCCTCACCAGAACAGAGGGCATGACGAAGTCACCCCTAAAGCTGAAACAATCCCAACGGCTCGACACGCTCGACGTCGCCATTGGCGCCGAGTAAGGAAAGCTATGGGCAACTCCCCCTCCGGGCTAACTCCACTAGCCCCAACGGTGGAAGTCAATGCTGCTGTTCCAACCGGAAACGGCTTTGAATTGCTAAACAAGGTGCGTAAGAACTCTCTTACCGCCGTACTGAAAAGATCTCCTCCACCCGTGGAGAATGCACCGAAGGCGAAGCCGGAACAGCCCCCTCAGCGGCTATCCTCCAAAATGTACAAAGTCTGGCGATGGGTTCAGGACTCAGTTATTGATCAAGATTACCTTCGCCAACAGAAAAAGGTGAAGGTTCAGCAGGAAGAGAACCGTCCTGTTAAGCCACAAAAGATGACAGCTACTTGGGTGCCCGCTTCAACGGCCCCCTCGACTTCAACTGCTCAAAAGAGAAGGAGGCCAGAGAAAGCCCCTGTGACTACGGCAGACCACAAAGACGCTGAGCCCAAATGCCCCAAGTCTGGGGGCATAATGATGCATACTGTTTATATGTCTTCCGGAAAAAAGGAAAGCCGCGCTTCTACGGGTCACCGACCGCTCACCCGATCCGTGACAAAAGCCCAGGAGCAGCAACAGAAGCTTCAGGAAATGCTAACGCAAATGGCTGCACTTACCGGGCCAAAAGAAAGCCCTGAGGCGTCATCGGAGCAGCGTCATGAACAAGAAACCGATGATGACTTCCTCGGCAGAGTCCTCAAAAAGAAGGACAGAGAAGCAGTAGAACAAGCGGCTAATATAAAACGAATGGCGCTTCTCTTCCAAGATATGGTCGGGATGATGTTACAGCCAGAACCTCCAGCTGAAGACCCTCCGATCATCATTGAAGATGACAGAGGGGGGACATCGAACCCTCCTCCGGCTCTTTCAGCAGCCAAAGAGGAAACCATTTCCAAGGCTGCTCTGGATGACTATATTGCTCAGCAAATACGAGCTCACCAGGCGAATGAAGCGGTCGACCAAGTCGTTAAAACTGGGCGACCATATCCAGGCTGGTATGATCAAATAAAGTATCCGCCGGGATATACGATCCTTAAATTTCATGTATACAAAGGGACGGGCAATCCCCACCAGCATGTCGCCCAGTTCAGGGCTCTATGTGGTAACACCGGAGGTGATGATAAATTGCTTCTTTGCCAGTTCGTCGGCAGTTTGTGAGACGGCCTTCGAATGGTACTCTGAACTTCCAAACGACTCCGTCAAGACTTTTGCAGAAATGGAGCTATTATTCACCCAGCGATTCGCGAGTGCTGGTGAACGTACCCCGATAATGGCATTGATCAATGCCAGGGTAAAGCCATGTGAGACATGGGTTCAATATGCAATACGATGGCGGAATCTGTGGTCGAAATGCGAACAACGCATCGAAGAAGCGCCGGCGGTGGGCATGTTTGTGGGCATTCTGGACCCTCATGCAACTATTTCCCAATTCATGATGTTCTTCAAACCGACTACTTTCTAGACCTTGATCGACAAACTGGCCCAAATGGACCAGATGGGTCATAGACCGTCTCCTCCAAAGCTGGAGCCTCGGAATGAGAAGGAAAAGGGGAAAGCGATCGTCATCGCCAATGCTCAACAGCAGCCCAGTGGTCTAAGACCAGTGGATCGCCAAAATAATAGAACTCAATCTCTCGAAGATAAAATGAGACGCCCTTACTCGTTCCCTCGAGACAAGACGAAGAGGTTATTCGAGCTAGCACTGCGCAACAGGCTCATCACTCTGCCGGAGCCAAGACGCCCAGCGCAACCAGGCGACATTAGCAATCCTAATTATTGCCCTTATCACCGAATGTTAGGCCATCCGATAGAGGATTGTTACATCTTCAAAAGCTGGATAGAAGATCAGTACCAGCAGGGCAAATTCGTATTATCTGAGAATTGGAAGGTGAACCTGCCTTGGCCACACACTCCCAAGAAGATAGATACACCGGGGGCATCATGCTCTTTCGTGGAAGAAGCTCCATAGGAGGTCGCTCTTTTAGCCAAGACGAAAACAATGCTGAAGAATCTCCAAACATGCCCGGCGATCAGGTGGAAAAATCTACTCGAACCCGAGATCATCGAAGGAATGTTAAAACCGCGTCCAACTCCAAAGATTGGTGGTGATGGCCAAAGCACTTACACCCAGCCGTCGAAATCTTCGAAGAAGAAGAAAAAATCCAAGAAGCCCGTGAAGCCTGGTGACAAGCGCACGGACCTGCAAAAGCATATTGACGCGCTGGAAGAGTATAACCAGAAGGTGCGGACTCCAGTCACACTCCAAGAGTTTCTCAGCCACGTCCTTGAGGACGGAGATGATGGGGCAGACTCGTCGGATGAATCTGAAGATTATGTAACAAGTTGCCATGTGATCTCTCACTCGTCGATAGACGATGAAGAAGCTCCTTACACCGAGAAACTGGGGGCAAATCCTAAACCAGAACTTTTAGAGCCGTCAGACGAAATGATTGATGCATTCCTGAACGAAGCTCTTCTTAAAAGCAAAGCTTCTCAAGAGCATGAAATGGCCATATTTGAAGAGGCCAAACGCTGGAGACTGGACGAAAGAGTTGAAACACTCCCGCCAGATCAAAATACATCCGCCGCAAATAAAAGCAGGTTCAAGATGAGGAAGAGGTTTGCCAAAGCCATATCAATGGGAATGAAGCTGCCACCCTCCGAAAGAAATATTCTTGGTGAAGCAGAAACACATCCTAGCTGCTGCTTATATCATCGAAAGATTGTACACCCTACCGAAGAGTGCAACGCTTTTAAAAGATGGTGGCAGGGATATGTTGCTCACCGGCAACATTTTAAACGGCTTAAACGCAAAACTCGTCGGGAGCAAAGAAGTACGACCGAGGAGCATGAAAGAACTACCGGCAACTGTCGCATGGTCAATGCTGGGGGATCGCAAGTTCTCACCTTCGGGAGCGACTCTGATGAAGAAATGGCTCTTGGCCCTCTCTTTAAAGAGTCCACCTTGGGAAGAGAGGAAGAACCGAAGACGTGTGAAAATATTCAGCTGCGCAATCGTACGCTGCCCGAAAAGAATCTTGGGCCCTCGAACAGTGGGTCAAATAGAAAAGATAAGGGAAAAGAAAAATTCCCTGAGGATATCATCCTTGATGACCAAGCCGTCGAAAAGCTGGCAGCCAAGGACCCGCCAAAGAAAAGTAAGGTGGACTACAACGTTCTAGCGCACTTGAGGAAGATACTCTCGCAGCTCAGTATTCTCGACGCCCTTCTGCTATCCAAAGAGGCGAGGGATTCGTTGATCAAGGCGTTACAGGAGCCCAAGCAATTCCAAGCTTTCCTTGCCGAGGAAAAGATGAAGGACGAGCTAGAAGAAGTACACACAGCCGATATCACCTTCGGCGATGAAGATCTCCTCCTTGGGACATGCGAGCACAACCGTCTCCTATATGTCTCCGGATACTGTCATGACATCAAGATAGGGAAGATCCTAGTCGACAAGGGGTCCTCCGTCAACCTCCTCAATGTGAGAGTATTGAAGGAGATATGCATGAGCGTTCAGCACCTCGCTCGTGATAAAATCACCATCTCCGGATTTGACTCCCAGTCATCACGGACGCTCGGGTCTGTAATATTGACATTACGCTTTGGACTGCTTGTCACAGACATAAAGTTCCACGTCATTGACGCCAAGACATGCTATAACGCTTTGCTCGGCCAGCCTTGGTTACACGAGTACAATATCATCCCTTTTACACAACATCAGTGTATGAAGTATTTCAAGGATGGTCTCGAGTATACTGTGACAGGAGAGCTACGCCCATTCTCCATGAACGAAGTCCGCAAGTACGAAGATGCAAAATACTTCTTACCAGAATTTGAGGACACGGAAAGATGTCACAAACCGAAGAACAAAGCTATCACCACCATTCCGGTCTTCGGGAGTGATACCGAAGAGGAAGAAGAGATAGTTTATTTAGGTCTACCCAGTACAACAAGCCGGGACCGTCCACTCTTATGTTGATCTTCGGCAGCGACTCGGAAGATGAGGTCAATACTGTATTCTCTGCTCGGTCATCCATACAAATCTTCGCTGATGAAGAGCAAAATTTGCAAGTTGCCATGGTTCCGCCCAAGCATCATAAAGAACTAGACGCGCTTGATACCTACAGTGTGGAAGAACTGCAGACATTCTACGTCCCTCCTAGGCGAAAAGGTGAAAAGGCGATCCTATTCTACCGATCCGGGGAAACCAAAGTGAAGAAAGAAATCTGGCATGGCGCGGATTCTACACTTGACAGGCTCCAGCCCATCCATTTGCCCAGATATTACACGGACGGACTAAAGAAACTCTTGAGACACCAAAGTCTACCCCTTAGGCAAACTGCGCGACAAGCACGGTTCTATAACAGGATCTGGAACGTTCCCGAAACTCAAAGAAAGTTTCCCAACGGGAGAATGGAAACGACCGGGCTTGGATATGTTCAAACCAAGAAACGGGAGCTACTCCGCGACTGCTACGTCATACATGACTTTGATGAAGAAGGAGATGCCCTATGGGAAGATGCTAACCCTGAACTAGAACGAGCTCCTGCCGTGAAAATGCCCAGTCCGTCGTTCGAAGAATAAATGGACAAGCTTATAAGGGAAGCAGGTCAAAAGGTTCGAGACGACCATAATCGCGAAATGGACATTTACGAGAAAGCCAGGACGCAACGCCTCCTTCAGCAGGCTGTGAAGAATGAAAATACTCCTCCTTGTCAACCCGTTGCACAAAAGGCCCGACGCAGAGGCAGAAACAAACCATAGAACGGGAAAGGCGTTCGACAGCGACAAAGCGGGTCCAAGAAGCCACGCGATCAGGATCGAGCAGTCTGGATTCGTCTCTTATAAAAAAGATGAGTCGAGCATATTCTTTTCCCCAAGACAAGACAAGGAAGATATTCGATCTTGTCATAAAATATCAGATGATGACGCACTCGGAGTCCAAGCACCCCGAGCAAGCAGGAGAAGTCTCTCACCCGGACTATTGCTCCTATCACAGGGCAATAGGACATCCTCTCGAAGACTGCTTCACATTTAAAGACTGGGTAGAAGACCAGTATCAGCAAGGCAGGTTCGCTCTATCCAGCAGCTGGAGGGTAGCCCCGCCGCAGAAGCATGAACCCAAATTTACGAGAGTAGAGCCGGATCAACATCGGTCTTGGAAGCGAGCTCGTACCTGTCACGTGATAATGTTGTCAGAAGAAGAGCCCGAGAATATGGATGAACTCCCCTGGTGCTTCGAAAACGATGATGACGAGGTAATCTCAGAATTTTCACCGGCACCAAAAGAGCTGGAAGATGGTATACATACTACTGCAGATAACCTCAAGAAAATTGATTTGGGGACGGCAAGTGACCTGCGGCCGACGTTCGTCAGTGAGCTGTTGTCTGAAGAAAAGGTGGCTACGCTAAAGGACGTGCTCATGCAGCATAAAGACTGCTTCACATGGAACTATTTCGAGATGCCAAGATTAGATCCAGAGATTGCTGTGCACTGTTTCTCCCAATCAGATCAAAGCTCTGTTGAATTTCAAAATTCGAATTTTGAAGCAACGCTTCAGATTCAGTGCACTGCGTGCAACGCGCCACGTGTCAGAAGCTGATACGTCAGCGCAACGCCCAAGACAGCGCGTCCAATCAGAGCAAGGCTCCATTAAAAAACAAAATTAAAGAAGCAAAGCTTCAGTTGCGCAAGCGCTGCGCGACACGTGTTTGCGCAGTCGCTTTTACGCAAGCATTGCGCTCCGGGACACGTGTCAGCGCAGTTGCGCTGCGCTGTGCGCTGCGCGATACGTGTCACGCGCTAGGGCATTTGCGCCAAACAGAATTAAAATTCTGAGAGATCTTCCTGATCTTGTTAAAACGAGAAGATTTTCTTCTGTAAAACAGAAGCCCTTGGATCAAAGATCCAACGGTGGGGAAAATTCCCCAAATCACTCAGAGAAAAATCTCTTTAATAAATTTAACTAATTTATGGGCACTATATAAAGGACCCTAGACCTCAATTCAAAATGATGAACATTATCATTGAGAACTCTGAAGAATTGGAGAGAAATACTCAAGAACAAAAAAGGTAAAAACCTTTAGAAAAAAGAGAAAATTCTCTTATAAACAGATCATTGATCTGAGAAGAAGATCAATGATCTTCAATAAAAAGGAAAAAATAATAATAGGGCTTTGCACTTTCTTATGAACCAGTGGTTCTTTAAAAACAAGAAAAACTTGTTTTCTTTAATTTAAAATCGATCAAAACATAAAACAGTGCTTTGCACTTGAAAAATTGCACTGTTGCGCTCCTGTGTTGGCGCAAGCCACCAGGGAGCGCCACGTGTCAGCAGCGCAACAGCGCAGCGCACTGACACAGCGCATTGCGTTGTTGCGCTTGCGCTCCTCAGATCGTGACACGTGTCGTCACCACAAGCACTTGCGCTCAGTGATTAGCGCAAAGCGCCTGACAAATGCAATGCATTTCTTTTACTGAAGGGGCCAGGCCCAAGTCAAAAAGGCCTAGTAGGCCAAAATAAACTGCAATGCAATAAAAGGGGCAGAGCCCAAACAAAATTGATGCTCTGTATCATTTATAAAAGGGCAGAGCCCAAACAAAATAAGAAATGCAGTGCATTATTAAACAGGGGCAAAGCCCTAGCACAGGCCTAATAGGCCAAAGACAAATAAGATGTTAAACATTTCTAAACTGGACTTAGCCCAATCACGGCCGTAAGTCCTCAAATTAACTTGGCTGAGCACAGCTGCTCTCTTAAATCAATTTACATCCGGTTCAAGGGTACATCTCCGAACTTCTCTGACTCCTATCGTTGTAATCCTTCAACGACATCAGAGAGGCGACGGGTCCCGACAACCACACATCAACACGGACTGTGGGGTCCTTAAACTGATGGACTTATGCGTCCTTAAACCAAGATACGGACTGTGGGGTCTTTAAACCCGCGGACTTATGCGTCCTTAAACTAACGGACTAATGCGTCCTTAAACACACCCATATGGACTGTGGGGTCCTTAAACCCATGGACTTATGCGTCCTTAAACTACCAATGGACCGCAATGTCCTTAAACTACCAATGGACCGCAATTTCCCTAAACTACCTATGGACCACTACGTCCCTAAACTGGAACAATAGAGCCCCCAAACGCTCTTTTGTTGGATCTAAACGATCCCGTTTAAGTTGATCTTAGTCTCAAATATGGCTAACGTATCCTTAAACATTCAAACAGACTTTAGTCCCAAATTGGACTATAAGACCCCCAATCAACTTTGGTTCAAGGGTACATCTCCGAACTCCTCTGACACATGTTGTAATCCTTCAACGTCGTCAGAGAGGTGACGGGTCCCGACGGCCATATATTAAATGGACCGCCATGTCCCTAAACTGAAAATGGATCTAGACGATCCCGTTAAGTAGATCTTAGTCTGGAAATTAGACTAACGTATCCTTAACAAACGTTTAAGTTGATCTTAGCCTCAAATATGGCTAACGTATCCTTAAACCAAAACCCAAATCTAAGAAAGTATGGATTTGGACTAATCCACGTCCTATGGGCGACGAAAAAAATAGCCTCCGTATACAATTCACGGGCAACCACAAACAAAACAAATACCCACGACACGAAGTGAAATTCTGGAGAAGGAGAAAGTTGTTACCGCGATGCGGTAGCGTAATTAACTGCAGGGGCTTGCGCCTGCAGGGAAGAGCGTCCCCACAATCAAAACCCCCTCAAGCGAGGGGGAATCTGACGAAGTCTGCTACATCGGCCGCATCCGTCTAAATCTCCGATACACGGTGCCATAAATCAACTTGGCATCTTCGGAGAGGTGGACGGATAAAACCATATAGCATCTGCCCCGAATCTCAGGAAAGATGTCCTAACGTCTCGGCCGCCATTCGGAGGGGAACAGATTCTGGCACGCCCGGTGGGACACTTTTCCTCTTTCTACTCCACACTTCGTGTGTCGTATTCACGAACGAATCGCGGTTTGTTAATGGTTGCCTTCAGATTTTAAGTTACTAAGATTTGGTCTTTTGCCTGGTGCAGAAATCAAGCATCGATGGCCTCTACATGTTCGAAGTGCTCCAACTGCAACAGCAGCTCACGTCCGGCATCAACTGGAGGCATAACCTACGGGCCCCAAGCGGCCTCTTTGTTCACCATGTCCGTGGAGCAGATTACTCAAGCCACCACGGGGTTGTTTTTCGGAACTATGATTCCGCCAACAAGCTTCAGCACCCCCGTTCCTGTACAAGAAGCTCCTAAGACGTCGGTCTTCGATCGACTTTCAGTTACTGCGGCCCCTCTCAACGGGTCGCCCAACACCAGTGCCTCGGTCTTCTCCTGGCTGGGCCAAAACTCCTGTGGGCCCACAATGAAGCTTGCAGTCCCGGAAAAGGTTATTCCAAAAAGAGTAGCCAAACCTGCCCCTGAAGTCGTCAAGACGGCTTCTCCTGCTAAGAGATCGGTCTTTACAAGACTGACCGTCCCAACTCCCACTCCTGCTCATGCTGCTCAAAAGACATCAATCTTTAATAGGCTGACGCCGGCAACTGCCCCATACCTGAACAAGGGGCAAGAGGAAGTTGTTTCTATCTCTGAACCAATACCGACAACTCGTCGCGCCCGCCGACGCCACTGGCGCCGGGTAAGGAAGACCGGGGGCAACTCCCCCTCTGGGATAACTCCACCAGCTCCAACGGTGGAAGTTAATGCTGCTGTTCCAACTAGGAACAGCTTTGAGCTACTGAATAGGGTACGCAGAAACTCGCCGACTGCGGTGCTCAAGAGATCTCCTACACCGGTAGAGACTGCTATGGATGCAGAAAAGCCGGAGCAGCCTCCTCAATCGCTGTCCTCCAGGATTTACAAGACATGGCGACGAGTCCGAGAATCTGTAATTGATCCTAATTTCTCTCGCCAACACAAAAAGTCGAAAGATCGGCAAGAAGAAAATCCCCCGGTCAAGCAACGAAAAGTGACGACCACTTGGGTGCCCAAAGCAACGGCCCCCTCAACCTCAACGGCCCATAAGAGAAGGAGGCCAGAGAAAGTCCCTACACCTGTGGCGAATATCAAAGGTGGTGAACCAAAACGCCCTAGGTCTGGGGGCATGGTAGTTCATACCGTCTATATGGCGTCTAGTAAAGAGGACAGCCGCATATCAACAGGTCATAGACCGCTCACGCGATCAATGACCAAAGCGCAAGAGCAGCAGCAGAAGCTCCAAGAGATGATGAACGCGATGGCCGCACTTACTGGGCCAAAAGAAAACCCTGAAACGTTCTCGGATGAACGCCAGGAGCAAGAGACTGACGCCGAGTTCCTTCGTCGGATATTGGAGAAGAAGGATAAAGAGGCTGCTGAACAAGCAGCCAACATAAAGCGTATGGGCCTCCTGTTCCAAGACATGGTGGGGATGATGATCCAACAAGATCCTCCGGCCGAAGAGCCCCCGATCCTTCTTGAAGACGATAGGGGAGAAACGTCGAATCCTCCACCAGCTCTATCAACGGCTAAGGAGGATACAATCTCCAAAGCTGATTTGGACGAGTACATAGCCCAACAAATACGGGTTCATCATGCGACTGAAGCAGCCGGCCAGGTCGTAAAAACAGGACGGCCATATCCGAGTTGGTACGACCAGATCAAGTACCCGTCGGGCTACACAATTCCCAAGTTCCATGTGTATAAGGGGACTGGCAATCCTCACCAGCATGTTGCACAGTTCAGAGCGCTTTGCGGCAACACTGGCGGTGATGATAAATTGTTGCTCTGTCAGTTTGTTGGTAGCTTATCGGATACAGCATTCGAGTGGTATTCCGAGCTCCCGAACGACTCTATCAAGACCTTTGCGGAGATGGAGCTGCTGTTCACCCAACGTTTCGCGAGTGCCAGCGAGCATACCCCGATAACGGCGTTGATTAATGCCAGGGTGAAGCCGGGCGAGACATGGGTTCAATATGCTATACGGTGGCGGAACTTATGGTCAAAGTGTGAGCAGCGCATTGAGGAAGCTCCTGCAGTGGGTATGTTTGTGGGAACCCTTGACCCACAAGCAACAATCTCGCAATTTATGATGTTCTTCAAGCCGACCACCTTCCAGGCACTGATCGGCAAGCTGGCGCAAATGGATCAGATGGACCATAAACCTCCCCTCCCAAAGCCGGGCTCCCAAAATGAGAAGGGGAAGGGGAAAGCGATCATTGTTGCTAATGCTCAACAACAGCCGAGCAACTCGAAACCAGTCGTTCGTTAAAATAATATGCGCCCGTACGTAGCCCTTGAGGAGAGGCTAGGACGTCCTTACTCGTTTCCCCGAGATAAAACGAGAAGGTTATTCGAGCTGACGTTGTGCAACCGACTCATAAATCTGCCGGATCCAAAACGTCCATCGCAACCAAATAATGTCAATGAGCCCAACTACTGTCCTTATCATCGAGTACTGGGTCATCCGATCGAAGATTGCTACGTCTTCAAAAATTGGCTTGAAGACCGGTACCAACAGGGAAGTTCGCGTTATCTGACAAATGGAAGGTGAATCCCCCGCAGCCCCATACCTCTAAGAGGATGAATACGCCGGGGGCAACATGCTCTGTCGTTGAAGAAGCTCCTTGGGAGGTTGTGCTGTCAGCTAAGACAAAGAGGATGCTGAACGACCTTCAGGCATGCCCAGCGATCAAGTGGAAGAACCCGTTGGAACCGCAGGTCATTGAAGGGATGTTGAAGCCACATCCAACTCCAAAGATCGATGGTGGTGGCCCAAGCACTCGCAACCAGCCGTCAAAATCTTCTAAGAAGAAGAAAAAGAAATCAAAGAAGCCCGTAACGCCTGGCGACAAGCGCACGGACTTGCAAAAACAAATTGACGCGCTGGAGGAATACAACCAGAAGGCACGGACTCCCATTACATTCCAAGAGTTCCTCAATCACGTCTTTCAAGAGGAAGATGAGGGAGAAAGTTCATCTGATGAATCTGAAGAATACGTGACGAGCTGTCATATGATTTCCCATTCGCTCACGAACGATGAGGAGACTCCTTGCATTGAAAAGCTGGAGGCAGATTCTGAACCAAAAATTCTGGGGCCATCGGATGATGTAATTGACGCATTCCTCAATGAAGCTCTTTTAAAAAGCAAAGCTGATCGGGAACGCGATGTAGGGTTCCTAGGCACTCTAGTGAGGTCTCCCAAGCCATCAACCATGGCAATTTCAAAAAATATGGTGCCTACAAACCCTAAACTACGGATCGATAACTAGATGTCTAGGCGAAAAAGAACTAGTTAACACTTAACTATTGGGAATACGGAAATACAACCTTTGTAGATCCGGTCCTCCACCTCCACGGCTCCGCAACGAGGTCGTCTCCGCTGTCCAAATCAAATCCGGGCTCTAGGATCGGCTTCGTCGGAGAATGGGCAAGGTAGGTCGTCGATGTCCATGCCGAAGATGATCTACGTCGAGGCATCGCTAGATCAAGCTCACAACTTCACCAAGTCATGAAACTTGTGAAGTAAACACACTCTACTACTTGGCAAGAGGTAGAGGATGAAGAAATAGGAGTTGGGTTAACTTTAGAATTGGATTTCTCACTTAAAAACATCAATCACCATTGATGGAGGTGAAGCTTTTCTTCTTCAAGTCAAGGAAGAAGAAGAAGAAAGCTTATGATAAGTTTTTTAGAAAAAGAAAAGAAATAATCAAAACTTATCATAACTAAACCATGGTAAAGTGTAGAGATTGAACTAGGGTTAAAACAAATGGTTAGGTTAAGCATGAGATAAGAATGGTGGACAAAGTCAAAGGTTCATGAATCTTCAACTACAATCCAAAACAAGCCACCATTCTTCTCATTTCATTTTCCAAAAAGAAAATAAATAAATAAATAAATAAATAAATAGATATGAAAAACAAAACCCTAACCATTTGAATAACCATGGTTTAATCTTTACACAAACTCAAGTTAGCATGCATCATCAAACATGATACATACAAGTGCACAAAAACATATCGCATATGCAATGCGCACGAACCAAGTGAGAAAATCCGTCTAAAGTGAACCGATACTAGTTAATGCAAAGTAATGTATCAAATATATAATTATACATTAAATCATTAAATCAACACTTGATTCAATGATCCGGTCATGCGCACATAACCGACTGGTATCATTAGTAACATCTTATCGAATCAACACTTGATCCGATAACCCGGCTATATCGCATATAACCGATCAATGTCACATCGCGAGAATCGAATACAGTATCACATACTCGTATTATTCTCGGTCCCGCACATATCTCATATGCGCTCCTATTTCGTTTCGCTTGAGCCAGGAAACCTCTGTGTAGGACTCTAAAGACTCGTCAATACGCCGGCAGCAGATGATGATCATATCAAACACCCACAAGCCGCAAGCGGTCTGCTAAACGTAACGGCCACCCGGGTATTGAGCGATCTGAAGATCGACGAGCAAGCCCGCTCACACTCCAGTGAATCCGACCAGTAACACTACCGTACAGTCCGGTCTGATCGTCTGATATGTCGCATATCTCGCCTAGGGGTGGTAAACGTCAGACCCCAATAGCTCAATAAGTCGTGTCGATATGAGGTCTATAACTATTCGAGAAACTACTGGTAACACTTACCAGTAAATCTCAGCAACCCTGGCCAGGGATTTCCTGTTATAGCCAATCGAACACAGCGCAACATCAACCCCCTATACCGGGAGAGACGAATCCCCTCCTATCGCTCATTGCCTCCATGTGACTCGGGACTGTACCCAAAAACCACCGTTTTGCACGCCCTCTTGGACGTGGTAAGATGGAAATCAAAGCACAGTGGGAACCACACAAGACTCTATGACGATCTCGGGTCAACAGACTACTCTGTACCAGTGTCACCAGAGAACTGCCATCTGACGTGAGGTATAATACCATCTGGGAGTTCTCGGCGAGTCCGTCCAGTGTACCCAGTCTCTACTGAGCACCCGTATATCATCTCTGATGTCAAACACCAATGGATATGGGATCATCCATCGCCCATCTGTATGGGTCGAGAAGGTATACGCTAGTCTACTCTGGTATATCGATGCCCCGTCTCGATACACCCTCGACTAGGGACTTTGAAGGATGTACTTATGGACTACCATATCCCCACTAGTATGATCCGCATCATAGTCCAGGTAGTCAAGTACAGATCCTAAGGGCTTTACCAACATGTAACAGAGAGACAATCAGCATACACGTTAAGGTAAAGGGTAACCAGATAGCATACTATCATGTCGAGCAAGAAAGTCCTCCCTATATATGTCCCAGCATCCACTACAATATACATCCTATGTACAGTAATGGCCTCTAGGGCATACATATAACTAACACGCGAGGCGGTCATATTCGAAAGGGCCAAGCGCCAGCGCCTTGACGAAAGAATTGAGATACTCCCGCTGGAGCAAAATACGCCCACTGTGGATAAAATCAAATTCAAGATGAGGAAAAGGTTCGCTAAAGCCGTGTCAATGGGTATGAAGCTACCATCCTCTGAGGGAAGTGTTACTGGTGAAGCGGAAATGCACCCCTCTTACTGCTTATATCATCGGAAGATTTCGCACCCCGCTGAAGAATGCAAAGCTTTCGATAGATGGTGGCAAGGATATGTTGCTCACCGGCAGCATTTTAAGCGGGAAAAGTGCAAAACTCGCCAAAAGCAGAACGGTACGACCAAAGGGCTTGACAGAACTATCGGCAATTGTCGCGTGGTTAACGCCGGGGAATCATAAGTGCTCACATTCGGGAGCGATTCCGACGAGGAGCTGGCCCTTAGCCCTCTCTTTAAAGAGTCCACCTCGTGAAAAGAAGAAGAGCCGAAGGTCTGCGAAAATATCCGGCTGCGCAATCGCACGCTTCCCGAAAAGAATCTCGGACCCTCAAATAAAAAAGATAAAGGGAAAGAGAAGGTCCCTGAGGAGATCGCCCTGGATGACCAAGTTGTGGAGGAGCTAAGTGCCAAGGGCCCGCCGAAAAGAAATAAGGTGGATTACAACGTCTTAGCACATCTGAGAAAACTACTCTCGCAGCTTAGCATTCTTGACACCCTTTTGCTATCAAAAGAAGTGAGAGACTCGTTAATCAAGGCACTACAGGAGCCGAAGCAGTTCCAAGCTTTCCTGGCCGAAGAAAAGATGAAGGATGAATTGGAGGAAGTGCACACGGCAGATGTCACTTTTGGCGATGAAGACCTTCTCCTTGGGACGTGCGAACACAATCGCCCCCTCTATGTCTCAGAATACTGCCATGATATAAAGATAGGCAAGATCCTGATCGATAACGGATCGTCTGTCAATCTACTCAATGTGCGGATGTTAAAGGAAATCTGCATGAGTGTCCAACACCTCGCTCGAGACAAGATCACCATCTCCGGGTTTGATTCCCAGTCATCAAGAACTCTTGGGTCTGTGATACTGACGCTACGCTTTGGGCTTCTCGTCACAGATATTAAGTTCCATGTCATAGATGCCAAGACTTGCTATAATGCTCTGCTCGGCCAACCATGGTTACACGAGTACAACATCATCCCTTCTACACAACATCAGTGTATGATGTATTTTAAGGATGGTTTCGAGTATACCGTGACGGGAGAACTGAACCCGTTCTCTGTGAACGAGGTCCGCAAATATGAAGATGCCAAATACTTTTTGCCGGATTTCGAAGACACGGAGAGGTGTCAAAAGCCGGAGAACAAAGCTAACGCCACCATCCCTGTCTTCGGCAGTGATACTGAGGAGGAATAAGAGATAGTTTATTCGGGTATGCCCCAATACAACAAGCCGGGACCATCTGCTCCTACGTTGATCTTTGGTAGCGACTCGGAAGATGAGATCCATGCTGTGTTCTCCGCTCGACCTTCAATACACACATCCGCTGACGAAGAGCAAACCCTGCAAGTCGCCATGGTGCCGCTTAAACATCATAAAGAACTGGATGCGCTCGATACTTATAGCGTAGAGGAGCTGCGGACGTTCTATGTCCCTCCCAGGCGAGAAGGCGAAAAGGCAATTCTATTTTACCGCTCTGAAGAAACCAGAGTGGAGAAAGAAATCTGGCACGGTGCGGATCTTACGCTTGACAGGCTTCAGCCCATCCGTCTGCCCAGATATTATACAGAAGGCTTGAAAAGGCTGTTGAAGCGTCAGGGGATATCCTTTAAACAGACCGCTCGAAAAACCAAATTCTATGACAGGGTCTGGAACGTTCCCGGGACTCAGCATAAGTTACCTAATGGGAGGATGGAAACAATTGGGCTTGGATACATCCGGTCAAAGGAACGAGGGCTACTCCACGGTTGCTACGTCGTGCATGACTTCGATGAAGAAGCGGATGCTCAATGGGAAGGTGCTAATCCTGAACCAGTAAAAGTTCCAGATGCAAAAGTGCCCAGTCCGTTGTTTGAAGAACAAATGGGCAGGCTTATAAGGAAAGCTGGTCAAAAAGTTCGAGACGACCACAACCGTGAAATGGCCATCTACGAGAAAGCCAAAACGCAACGCCTCCTCCAATAAGCTGTGAAGGATGAAGATGCCGCCCCATGGCAACCTGTTGTAAAAAAGCCTCGACGCAGAGGCAGAAGCAAGTTGAAACGCGAAAAAGGCGCTCAACAGAAACGAAGTGGGATTAAGAGGCCACGCAAGTGGGAATCGAACGGTTCTGATCTATCCCTTATAAGAAAAATGGGTCGAGCGTACTCTTTTCCTCGGGACTAGACGAAGAAAATACTTGACCTCGCTCTAAAACATTAGATGCTTACACTGCCGGAGTCCAAGCACCCTGAACAAGTAGACGAAGTCTCTCACCCAGACTATTATTCTTATCACCGAGTAATAGGGCATCCTCTCGAAGACTGCTTCACCTTCAAGAATTGGGTCGAAGATCAGTATCAGTTCGATAAGTTCGCTCTGTCTGACAGCTGGAGGGTAATGCTGCCACAGAAGCACGAACCCAAAGCCACGAAAACAGAACGAACTCCACATTGGGATTGGAAGCGGATTCGCACTTGTCACATGATAACAATATTAAAAGAAGAGCCTGAGAACATGGATAGCCTTCCCTGGTGCTTCGAAAACAGCAATGATGAGGTGATCTCAGAATTTCCACCAGCTCCGAAAGAACTGGAGGATGGAATCCATACCACTGTAGATAACCTCAAGAAAATTGAGTTGGGGACGGCGAATGACCCGCGTCCGACATTCATTAGTGAACTGCTGTCTGAGGAAAGGGTGGCTGCGTTAAAAGACGTGCTGGTACAGCATAGAGATTGTTTCGCATGGAACTACTCTGAAATGCCGGGACTAGATCCAGAAATTGCTGTGCACAAATTGGCGATATCCCCGGACATCAAGCCGGTCAAGTAGGCACCAAGAAGAATGCGGCTCGAGCTTGAGATGAGTATCAATGCTGAGGTTAAGAAGCTGATCGACTCTGGCTTTATTCAGGAGGTTCAATATCCGGAATGGATCGCCAACATCGTCCCGGTAATGAAGAAAAATGGGACAGTGCGCATAGGCGTGGATTTCTGGGATCTCAATAGAGCTTGCCCGAAAGACAATTTCCCAGTGCCAGTCACCGAACTGATGATAGATAATACGTCCACTCACGAGGTTTTCTCCTTCATGGACGGCTCATCAGGGTATAATCAGATAAAGATGCATCCCGAAGACCAGAAGCATACCGCTTTCCGGACCCCTCTGGGGATATTTTGTTACAAGGTGATGCCCTTCGGTCTAAAGAACGCCGGTGCCACCTATCAGAGGGCCATGACGCAGATCTTTGATGACCTTATACACGAAACCGTCGAATGCTATATCGACGATCTCGTGGTTAAAAGTAAATCATACGAGGAACATCTCGAGCATCTGAAGACCGTATTTCAACACCTTCGGCAATACAACTTGAAGATGAACCCTCTCAAGTGTGCATTCAGAGTTTCCTCGGGCAAATTCCTGGGGTTCATCGTCCGACACCGAGGTATTGAGATAGATCCGTCAAAGATCAAGGCGATCATGGAAATGCCTCCGCCAAGGACTCTCAAACAGCTGCGGTCTCTCCAAGGGAAGCTAGCGTATATACGGCGATTTATAGCCAACCTTTCAGGCAAGTGCCGTCCTTACAGCCACCTAATGAAGAAGGGAACTCCATTTGTCTGGGATCAAAAATGCCAAGGTGCACTAGACGAAATCAAGCAATACCTGCAAAATCCGCCAGTGTTAGCTGCTCCGGTTAAGGGAAAACCTCTCATTCTTTATACAACCGCCCTCGAAGGTTCTTTAGGCGCATTATGGGCGCAAGAGAATGATCAGGGAAAAGAAAGAGCACTCTACTACTTAAGTCGAGTTCTTCTGGGGGCAGAAAGCAGTTACTCTCCCATTGAAAAACACTGCCTGGCGTTGATCTTTGCGATAACGAAGCTCAGGCACTATGCATTGGCACATGAAGTCCGTCTCATCTCGAAGGTGGACCCCCTTAAATATTTAATGTCGAAGGCCATATTGACAGGTCGGCTCGCTAAATGGGCCCTGCTCTTGATGGAATTCTCGATAATCTATCATCCTCTCAAGGCAGTGAAAGGTCAGGCCATCGCTGAGCATCCGATACCCGCTGATTCTCCTTTAAATTGCGATCTTCCAGACGAACATGCGTTTGATGCGATTGACGGTGGTGATACCTGATGGGAGCTTTATTTCGATGGAGCATCTTCCGTGAAGAAGCGCAAACAAAATACCCCTATAATCAAATCGGGGGTAGGACTCATCTTTGTAACTCCACAAGGAGGGATAATGCGCTTTGCTTTCTCCCTAACAGAGCCGAGGACAAACAATGAAGCCGAATACGAAGCTTTGATAGCAGGCCTCGAGATCGCCATTGACATGGGAATTAAAAACCTCCTCATATACGGAGACTCCCAGCTGGTCGTTAGTCAAGTAAATGGCGACTACCAGACATGCAAACCAGAGTTGGTGAAGTACGGCGAAAAGGTGCAACAACTGTTGACCCAAATCCCTTCCTACACTTTGGAAAACATACCGCGTGCGGAAAACAGCAAAGCGGACGTGTTAGACAAGCTCGCTAAGGAACTGGCTGATGAGAACCTCGATGACGTAAGAATCGTGGTACAAAGCCATCAGGTTCTTGCTCCGGCAGAAATATCGCCGGAATCATCCGAAGAAAAGGGAGCGACCGAGCAGACAACCCTGCAAATAAAAGATCGGGAAAATATTGAGGATTGGAGAGAAGTCTTTATAGACTACTTCAAATACCGTCGAATGCCCGAAGATGCGTCCTCAAGACATCAGCTTATGAAACGAGCTCTGTCTTTCGCCTTCGTCAATGATACTCTGTACAAGAGGTCATTCGATTCTCTGTGGTTAAGATGTCTGGGACTTGACGAAGCGAAAAGAGTCATTCAGGAAGTTCATGACGGACTCTGCGGTTCTCACCAAGCGGGCCCAAAGATGAAGTTGAAGATCAAACGGATGGGCTACTACTGGCCCACGATGATTCAGGACTGCCTCGAATATGCAAAGCATGCCACTCATGCCAAATCCATGGGGATTTCATCCACCAGCATCCGAATCCACTCCATCCAACGGTGGCTAGCTGGCCATTCGAAATATGGGGGACTGACATAGTCGGCCCCATCGAACCAGCATCATCCAGAGGACATCGTTTCATCCTGGCGACGACTGACTACTTCTCCAAATGGGCAGAAGCAGTACCGTTGAGAGAAGTGAAGACGGAGAATATCCTCCACTTCTTCAAGACGCGCGTCCTATATCGGTTTGGAACTCCGCGACGGATCATCTCCGATAATGGGCCAGCTTACAGAAGCCACAAGATCAGTCGCTTCGCGCAACAACACAATATAGATTGGAGATATTCCTCGGTTTATAATCCGTGAGCTAATGGTCTAGCCGAGGCCTTCAACAAGACCTTGACAAAGATCATGAAGAAAAAGGTGTCCCAAAATAAGAAGAACTGGCATGAAAGGCTGCAAGAGGCTCTTTGGGCATATCGAACTACGTTCAAGACAGCCACGAACACAACGCCATATGCGTTGGTATTCGGTATAGAAGCAGTACTCCCCCTCGAGCTAGAGTTACCCTCCCTACGAGTGGCGGTTCACTACGAGCTGACGGACGAAGAAAATGCTCACCTTCGGCTTGAGGAGCTTGATGCCCTTGATGAAACCCGGCTCATAGCACAACAAAATCTGGAGGCCTATAAAGCAAAGATGACACGCTCGTATGAAAAATTGACCCGGCCGAGGACATTCCGCCAAGGCGAACTCGTGCTAGTGGTCAAAAGGCCTATGATCCCCAATCGCGCCAAACGGGGAAAATTCGAGCCAAACTATGAAGGCCCGTACATCATAGACAAGGTCTACCAGGGTGGAGTCCATCTACTCATGGATATGCACGGTGAAAGGCCTTACAGGCCAATAAATGGCCGATTCCTAAAAAAATACTACGCTTAGAAGGTTACCGCTTAGGTCAATGATAGATGACGACGACTATGTCCGCTCGCTATCTTCCTAAGCTCAAACTTTATAAGCAGTAGCCAGCCTTCTCCTGGACGGACCGAAACGTCTTTAAACTAATGGCGGACCGAAACGTCCTTAAACTAATGACGGACCGAAACGTCTTAAACTAATGACGGACCGAAACGTCCTTAAACTACTGCCGCAGCATCCTTAGGCTGACGAAATGAATAAAAATAAATAAATATAAAAAAAATATAATATAAAAAAATATAAACGGTATGTCCATAAGCAAAATGGGCACGGATGAAAACCCGAAAGGGCTCCGTGAGTAAAAACAGCAGGACTACCGGCGAGTGTTCGCGAAAACCTGAAAGGGCGCGATCTCGTAAAATATATATATATATATAAAATAAAAAGAATAAAAAAAAGGGTATGTCCATAAGCAAAAAGGGCACGGATGAAAACCCGAAAGGGCTCCGTGAGTAAAAACAGCAGAACTACCGGCGAGTGTTTGTGAAAACCCGAAAGGGCGCAACCTCGTTAAAAGACACTTATAGAGTCCTCTCGACCTTGTAAAGAGAAACCACCCGCGTGAGATCCTTACGACTTACAAGGGAGCAACACACTTAGGGATCCCCACGATTCCTAATGAGAAAATACACTTGCGAGATCCTCACGACTCGTAAGGAGAACTCTCTTATGAGACCCTCACGGCTCATAAGATTTGAAAGTCTTAAGTTACAGAGACCTAAACCTGTGCTTAAGCAACTCCCACAACCTCCAATATTGCCCTACAAGTGGTCCAGTACTGGCTCTTGTATACAATCCACGGGCGCGAATAAACATTTCTCTAACCAAGTCCCATCCGTGACTGGCGATATGTACGCATGATAAACAACCCTTGTAGGTCCTCTCGATTTACAAGGAGAAAACCCTACTGTAGGATCCTTACGACTTACAGAGGAACATACACTTAGGAATCCTCACGATTCTTAAGGAGAAAATACACCTACAAGATCCTCACGACTTGTAGGGAGAAATACCTTTGTGAGACCCTTACGGCTCATGAAGTCAAAAGCCTTAGTCGACAGGACCTTAACCCTGTTCTCTAAGCCACCTTTGTTCGACATCGACTGAGGCAAATGATGATTCGCCCCTGGCAATATCCCAGTTGTAGCGGTGCTGATGCCGAAATCGGTGTCTAATTTCAGGCTTACGGCAAAAAGCCAGTAGGCCGCACATGCATACGAAATAGCCAAAATGATGGGGCAACTTGCAATAAAAAGCAGCAAGTAAAAACGTATGCACACAAAATAGCCGAAATGATTGGGCAACTCGCAATAAAAAGCACCGAGTGAAAATAAAATAAATAGCCGAAATGATTGGGCACCGCGAAAAATAGCCGAAACGATTGGGCAATCGCGACCTTCGCGATATAAAAGCTGAAATGATAAAGCATCGCGGAAATAAAACAAAAAAAAAGATGATAAAACTTTGGCCCTACAGCTGAGATCACATCGATCCCTGTATACAATCCAAGGGCGCAAACAAAGAGGGAACCATACTTTCCCAACAGGCTCCACCAGAAAATGAAGCCAAATCTCGATGGTTCATCCCAACTCCGAAGAAACCAGTGTCTTCGGCAAATCCTTCGACTCGAGGAAACAAGTATCCTTGACGAAGAAAGTCCTGATTCGCGTCGACTCGCAGAGAAACCAGTGTCTCCATGGGAAATTCTCGATTCGTTTCAACACCAGGGAAACAAATATCCCTGGCAAATACCTCAATTCAGGAAAACAAGCGTCCTTGATGAGAGCCTCCTGATTCGCATCGACTCGCAGAGAAACCAGTGTCTCTGTGGGAAATTCTCGATTCGTTTCAACACCAGGGAAACAAATATCCTTGGCAAATACCTCAATTCAGGGAAACAAGCGTCCTTGATGAGAGCCTCCTGATTCGCATCGACTCGCAGAGAAACCAGTGTCTCCGTGGGAAATTCTCGATTCGTTTCAACACCGGGGAAACAAATATCCCTGGCAAATACCTCAATTCAGGGAAACAAGCGTCCTTGATGAGAGCCTCCTGATCCGCGTCGACTTGCAGAGAAACCAGTGTCTCCGTGGGAAATTCTCGATTCGTTTCAACACCAGGGAACAAATATCCCTGGCAAATACCTCAATTCAAGGAAACAAGCATCCTTGATGAGAGCCTCCTGATTCGCGTCGACTCGCAGAGAAACCAGTGTCTCCGTGGGAAATTCTCGATTCGTTTCAACACCAGGGAAACAAATATCCCTGGCAAATACCTCAATTCAGGGAAACAAGCGTCCTTGATGAGAGCCTCCTGATTCGCGTCGACTCGCAGAGAAACCAGTGTCTCCGCGGGAAATTCTCGATTTGTTTCAACACCAGGGAAACAAATATCCTTGGCAAATACCTCAATTCAGGGAAACTAGCGCGCTTGGTGAGAGCCTCCTGATTCGCGTCGGCTCGCAGAGAAACCAGTGTCTCTGCGGGGAAATTCCCGATTCGTTTCAACTTGCAAGATGAAGCCTCAGGCAGCAGGGATTAAAAAACTTGTTTCCTGAACAATGGGACCCTGCAAGTCGGTCTAAAACGTTCTCTTGCATACTATTCACGGGTCTCACTCTCCAAAGTCGAATTTCGACAAGGAGGGAAACAACCGCTTACTGGTCCTCTCGACTCGTAAGAGGGAAAATTCTCTTATAGGATCCTTATGACTTATAAGAGAAAACACACTTAGGAATCCTTACGATTCCTAAGGAAAAAATCCACCTACGAGATCCTCTCGATCCGTAGGGAGAAACGTCTCTATGAGACCCTCACGGCTCATAGAGTTGAAAAGTCTTAGGCAGCAGATCTGAACCTGCGGCCTAAGCCGTCGCTGTCCCTTGGAGAAATCTAGATGCTTACTCTATTATCTGTTTATCAAGACAGCCTGCTGATAATAAAGGAAGGGAGAAAGCAAAGAAATAGTACAAGACATTGCAAAGAAAAATGTGTATCTTTATTTATTAATTTAATCAAGTACAAAGGTGAAGCGTACAAAAAAATAAAGAATGGATACATATTATTTAAAAAGAAAAAATTTACAAGTATATAGATACAAGGGGAATTACTGGGAAGGAAGCGTTTTGCATAACTCTAGCAATTGTTCGCGCACCTCCTTCCACACTTTCTCTTGATCGGCCACCACCCCCAGATCTGCCTCCACCTGAGCCCGCTGCTGCAAGACAGATGCAAGTTGCTCCTTGACGGCCTGATGAGCAGCTTCGTGGCCTGGGGTATCACGCTCGGCTACATCAAGCTTTCGCTTCAAGTTTATCCCATGGGAGATGCGCTCCAGGAGACCCTCAAAGATAGCCTTCACTTGGGCAGCATTCGCCTCAACCTCAGCACGCAGACAGGCCGTCTCGTTCGAGGTCTCTTGGCATTCCCTCAGCCTTAAAGCTGCTTCTTGTTCCAAGTGGTGGACGTAAGAAGCGCTTTCCTTAATCCATGCTGCTCTTTCATTGCTCGCGGCTAAAGTCTCGGGGGCGGGACGCATTGACTCCAGCTGATGCAGGCGAGCCTCGATCTCCATACAATGGTTAACCCAAGATGCGATGATGCCCTCGTCATGGAAATTCACGA
The DNA here is from genome assembly GCA_030015575.1 of Agapanthus africanus. NCBI lineage: Eukaryota > Viridiplantae > Streptophyta > Magnoliopsida > Asparagales > Amaryllidaceae > Agapanthus > Agapanthus africanus. The sequence continues at coordinate 679,477,450 of CM057340.1, read as the reverse complement.
GTATCACCAGCATCGGGTTAACCGCCGTAGCGAAATCCGCAGCAGACGTAGGGGTCTCGACGTCGAGCTCCTCAATATAGTCGCTCAACATACGCAAGCTGTTCGCGGCGCCTTTCGAAGATGGACGTCTCAGGTAAGAACCTGCCGGCATTGTGATGCGAGACTCGAAGGGCGCCGAGACCGGAACAACAGCTGAAAAGAAACAAGATATGATCAGATAACAGTTCAGGAAATAAAAAAAAAGGGGGAGTTATCAATGTGATAGTCGCTGTACCAGCTGAGGCAGGTGGCAAGGCCGGAAGGGTCGGTGGCGCAGCCGATCTTTCATCCCCTCTTTCGATTTGTAGCACTGCAGTCAGGACGAGAAAAAAGTTAGAAGTAATTCCATCAATGAAAAAAGAAAGATATCAATGGAAACCATACCTACCAGCGCCACCAGAGGAAAAAGCGAGTTCAGATGGGAAGGAGAAGTGTGGGAGCAACACCTGATAGAGATGGTCAAAAAGCACTCCTGAAAGACACAGCAGTACGACTTTAGTACATAAATTATGCGGCTGAAAGACGAAAATAATAGATTGCAAATCCATACCTTCCAGCATCTTCGATGGTATAAGAGAGGGCTGAGAAGTGACCACCGCCAAGGCCGTAGTCGACGGCGCTCCCTCGAGCAGTGGAACATCGGCGCTGGCCGCACCTGCGTTAAAAAAATAAGGGTAAACCTGTCAGAAATGAGTGCAAGATAAAAAAAGAGGGGACGGTAATCCGAAATTTACCTGATGAGCCTCTAGCCGAGACGGAGGCGTCTCCCTCCTCCATCGACATAAGACCACCACCCGTAGCCTCATCCCCAGACTCTACGGGGGCCGTTGTCGTGCTCGTAAGGCCAGGAGACGACGGGGGACCATAGGCCGGGAGGGCTATGACTGGAGCATTGCCAGATTCCTGAGAAAGAGCGGTTGGCTCGTCCTCAAGAATCATGTCTACTTCACCTGCTACTCCTTCGGGCTCAGCAGCAACGGTTGTCTCGTCCACCGTCACCACGAGGTCATCGGTCTCAGGCACTCCGCCTGCTGCCACCTCGGGCTCAGCAACAACCGCTTGCTCAGGCGTAATGGACGTAACCATTTCGTCAGCCACTATCTCGAGCTCAGCAATCCCAGCTGTGTCATCCGCCACCGGCTCGGGCTCGACCAATGCCTCTTTCCTTAGCCCCCAGGTTCGACAGTCTCCGCCTCCCCCTCGGTCGGACTTGGCCCTGCAAGATAAGATACATAAGAACCGGCGAGTTTACAATTTTTACAAACAAATCTCAAAAGATTCATTACCTGAAGTGGATTTATCGTTAACACTCCGAACTGCACGCGCCACCTGTCTGCGAGCAGTGGATAGGGCGACGGGTGCCTCTTCTGAGGGAGTATCAGCATGAGGGATGATGCTTGGGCCCGCTCCAATGGCCAAGGCAGCCCTGCGTGCCTTCGCTTCGTGCCTCGACCGCTTCCTCTCCTCCCGGGCCGTCGCGATAGACCTCTTCGACGCTTCCTTAATCAAGGTGTCGTCGTCCTCGTTCAGAGTTGCCTCCAGAGCCTTTAAGGCATCTCTCATCGACTCTTCGAGACGGACCTCCCGCGGTAGCCCTGAGGAAGTAGGAACATCGGCAGTTAGCAGAACATCTGCGTCACTTGGCGGGAATGACATTGAGGTTCTTGCGACAAAAAGGGAGAGGTTAGATCGACCATAACACAAGGAAAATGGAAACTTGATGAATTGAAACTTACTAAGGCCCAAGGACGCTCTAAGACGTTCCTCCTCTTGGAAAGTCTTGAGGGAAGCGGCAATGGCTTCTTCAGTGGTGATGCCTGATGGAAGAAAAGAAGGAAAAATGTTAGTCAAAGGCAATAATAAAAATATGATGCAATAAAAAAATGCGACTAGTGATTACCTGATGCTGCAAGCTTAGCCAGCCATGCGTCGCGTCTCGCCAACCGCTCCGAAACTTCGAGGGCGGCCTCCAAGTCGGTGTCATCCGGCGGCATGACTAATCCTTCGTTAGTCCCATATTCACTCAGGCCCTCACCATAGGGAGCGTGGGGTTCCTGACCGAACGCGACGTCTGCGGCGAAAAGAGACTTCTTTTTCTTCTGCCCGCCAACCCTAGGTGCACGCGGGATCGACTTGCGCTTGGCAGACACCTTGGGATGGCGGGTCCCGATGTCCGCACCCACGCTAGACTCCGGCGAGGCTACAACCACTGTCTCCACTGGAGCACAGGGCGCTGGAGGTGCATCCGCAATATCGGGGAGCGGCAATCCGTGCAGAGGACTTTGCGCACGCGGTGGCCCGGCTCTAGCATCTTTTAGAGGGGCAACTACTGGGGTCCTTGGCACTACAGGAGCATTGCGGTCGCTACCTGGAGGCGCTCCCTTACGGTCGACCAGCAATCGCCTTTCCTCTTTTATAACGGCTCCCGTCGAATGACTGTACTATTCTGTATATACCCTGAGGAGTCGTGGGGCGCAAGCCGGCTCACTGATAAAGAAGTGGGAGCCCGTGTTTAGACGCATGAAATGATGCAGCGTGCTCTCCATCCCTTCTTCGGTCGCAGCAGGTTCCGATAAGAAAGCCTCCAGCGGTACCCCTTGATTGTAGCTCAGCTGTTGGGCGAAACGATGCGGGTTATATCTCATGAAAATCGCCGCCCCGTTCTGCCTAAACACCAAGAAGCCCGGTCTGATGGAATATAAGTGGAGGGTCTCCCGGGCCGTCAAAACTGAAGCTCCATCCTTGAAAGTGTCTTGCAGTGGCAGATGCCTTTCCAATGGTCAACACTTTGTCGATAAAAGACACCCCGTCTCCAATGGTGTGGGGGCGAAGGAGTAAACCCCTGGCATTTCGTGGCGATGGACTCACAATTGATGCGCCAATCAACTGTATGATGCGAGGAAAGTTGCACTTGTCGTAGAACGATGGCCTTTTATGCATGCCGAAAACACCCGATGTATGTAGCTCGAGCCACGATATGAAGTAGTGCTTCGGGAAAATCATGTGCAGCACCTTAGGCTCATTAGCATCCGCCGCTCGACTGAGGCCGTGATACAAGTGTGCCAAGCCGGCTATCCCAACGGCTACTTTTACCCCGATGGTCATCCGATGAGCAGGGTAAAAGACGGAGGGCTGCATATGGTGAGAATGCATTGGGAGCGCAAACCAACTCAGCCATAGCCCAAGAAATCCTAAAAAGAAGGCCCCCTCGTCCATCTCGGGGGCTGCAACTTCCGCAAAAGACATGGTCGGGGAGTTAGGAAGGAAAAAACCCTTTTGGTCTATTTCCTTCGCCGGCAGGTTATCCAAACCTAAACCGAAAGGGTCCTCAAGGGTGGCAAACTTGGCAGCTTCTGCCGAGAGGACGCTTGGGTGAAGGAACCGGGCAATGAAATCCTCAAAACTAACACCGCGGCTCCTACGCTCAATGAAAAGGGCCTCGTAGATTTTCAACACTTTGATCAGACTTGGGAATTAGTGTTGAACAGCATTCTCCGGCGTGAGACCCCTTACCACCGGCTTGGCACCGAAGACATATTCGTCTGTCGGGAGCAACTCCTCATAGTGCTCCCCTATAACTGGTAAACCGGAGACTTCGGTGAACTCCTCCAGAGAAATCGACACTTCCCGATCCATTGCGAGGAAAGTGTGAGTGGGAATGTTCCACTGCTCCAAGAAAGCCTTGAACCACCAGGTGGGAAGCGTAGGATACTGGAAGAGGGAGACGTAGACCGCGGTGTACAACCCTAACCTTATCAACCGCGACTTCTTCGTCGACAGGATATACCGAGCCCACGGCAGATAGCCGATCGGGTAGCGGGGGATCAGACCTATGTTATATGATTGCCCCCAAGGGCGCGCCTCGCCTTGACAGATTCGGTGTCCCAGGATATCCAAAACCATGGGACGCTGGACCGGGATTGCATCTATGGCCGGATGAAGAAAGCCCTTCGATGTCCAATCAACCATCTCTACGGCGTACTGCACCGGGGGTGGGCTGGCGTAATGAATCGCCGTGATGGGTTCTGACGGTACTGCGCATGTGAAGCTGCGTCGACCCATGATAATCTGATTGTACCACGACCTCCAAAGGTGGAGACTCTTATATTCCGGGTCGTGGTCCTTGATCATGGCTAGGACTTCGCGGTCCAAGGGCGCTTCAGGAAATCCCTCCTCCGAACGAGAGAACGGGAACGAAGTGTCGAAAGACATAGTCACTGCAAGAGAAAATAAATTAGCCGTTAGTGTTGTAATCCCAACGCTTGGCGTTTGAAAAAATTAATTAATTAATTAATTAAATTAAAGATTAATTAAATTAAAATTAATTAATTACACCACACAGCAGTGCAGTGGGTAGGGGACCGAAGGGGGACCCACAAAATCTGGATGACAATACGTTAATGAGACAACCCCATCATTAGATGAGATTGTCAGTTGGTCCCCGAGAGAATATTCCCATTAATAAAAAAATCCTTAGAGACAAGGAGAAAATCTCCTCTTTCAGAGCAAAGCTCTGTCACAGAGTGACACTTGTCAAACTCTGGTCTTAGGGGAATAAGATTCCTTAAAAGAGCCTAGCTCTTTGATGATGATGATGAGAAAATTTATTTAAACTCCTAAAGAAATTAAAATTTTTGAAGACTCATAGGAGTTCTTCACTTTTAGATCAAAAAAGATCTATTTTTGATCCATGAGCAAACCTCTACTCATGGGTTAAAACCCATGAACAAGATTTCTGTAGATCTATGGATTCGTGAGAGCAAAGCTCTGTTGGTGAAACCCCAAAGGGGATTTCTTTAGATCAGAAGATCTATGAGAGCAAAGCTCTGTTTATGAAACCCCAAAGGGGATTTCTTTAGATCAAAAGATCTATGAGAGCAAGCCTCTTTTGGTTAAGATTGATTTAATTTAAATTAGTTTTACCTAAAGTTTTCTAACTTTGGAAACGAGAGCAAAGCTCTGAAGTTCTTAAAACAGGAGCAAAGCTCTGGAAAATCAAAATCTTGAAAATGGTAAAGATTTCTAAGGGTCAGGGGTCCTATTTATAAGGCGCTTGCGCCCCTTCACCTCACCCGTTGATCCAACGGTCAGGATCTCGCCACGGCTGCACTCACGTGCGCGCCACGTGAGCGCAACGGTGGGGGGGCATTTGTTTCCCCAATCAGAGCAAAGCACTGTTGAATTTCAAAATTCGAATTTTGAAGCAACGCTTCAGATTCAGTGCGCTGCGCGCAACGCGCCACGTGTCAGAAACTGATACGTCAGCGCAGCGTCCAAGACAGTGCGTCCAATCAGAGCAAGGCTCCATTATAAAACAAAAGTAAAGAAGCAAAGCTTCAGTTGCGCAAGCGCTGCGCTGCGCGACACGTGTCAGCGCAGTCGCTTTTGCGCAAGCGCTGCGCTGCGCGACACGTGTCAGCGCAGTTGCGCTGCGCTGTGCGCTGCGCGACACGTGTCACGCGCTAGGGCATTTGCGCCAAACAGAATTAAAATTCTGAGAGATCTTCCTGATCTTGTTAAAACGAGAAGATTTTCTTTTGTAAAACAGAAGCCCTTGGATCAAAGATCCAACGGTGGAGAAAATTCCCCAAATCACTCAGAGAAAAATCTCTTTAACAAATTTAACTAATTTATGGGCGCTATATAAAGGACCCTAGACCTTAATTCAAAATGATGAACATTATCATTGAGAACTCTGAAGAATTGGAGAGAATTCCTCAAGAACAAAAAAGGTAAAAACCTTTAGAAAAAAGAGAAAATTCTCTTATAAACAGATCATTGATCTGAGAAGAAGATCAATGATCTTCAATAAAAAGGAAAAAATAATAATAGTGCTTTGCACTTTCTTATGAACCAGTGGTTCTTTAAAAACAAGAAAAACTTGTTTTCTTTAATTTAAAATCGATCAAAACATAAAACAGTGCTTTGCACTTGAAAAATTGCACTGTTGCGCTCCTGTGTTAGCGCAAGCAACCAGGGAGCGCCACGTGTCAGCAGCGTAACATCGCAGCATACTGACACAGCGCACTGCGCTGTTGCGCTTGCGCTCCTCAGATCGTGACACGTGTCATCACCATAAGCACTTGCGCTCAGTGATTAGCGCAAAGCGCCTGACAAATGCAATGCATTTCTTTTACTGAAGGGGCCAGGCCCAAGTCAAAAAGGCCTAGTAGGCCAAAATAAATTGCAATGCAATAAAAGGGGCAGAGCCCAAATAAAATTGATGCTCTGCATCATTTATAAAAGGGCAGAGCCCAAACAAAATTGATGCTCTGCATCATTTATAAAAGGGCAGAGCCCAAACAAAATAAGAAATGCAGTGCATTATTAAACAGGGGCAAAGCCCTAGCACAGGCCTAATAGGCCAAAGAAAAATAAGATGTTAAACATTTCTAAACTGGACTTAGCCCAATCACGGCCGTAAGTCCTCAAATTAAATTGACTGAGCACAGCTGCTCTCTTAAATCAATTTACATCCGGTTCGAGGGTACATCTCCAAACTTCTCTGACTCCTATCGTTGTAATCCTTCAACGACGTCAGAGAGGTGACGGGTCCCGACAACCACACATCAACACGGACTGTGGGGTCCTTAAACTCATGGACTTATGCGTCCTTAAACCAAGATACGGACTGTGGGGTCCTTAAACCCGCGGACTTATGCGTCCTTAAACTAACGGACTAATGCGTCCTTAAACACACCCATATGGACTGTGGGGTCCTTAAACCCATGGACTTATGCGTTCTTAAACTACCAATGGACCGCAATGTCCTTAAACTACCAATGGACCGCAATGTCCCTAAACTACCTATGGACCACTACGTCCCTAAACTGGAACATTAGAGCCCCCAAACGCTCTTTTGTTGGATCTAAACGATCCCATTTAAGTTGATCTTAGCCTCAAATATGGCTAACGTATCCTTAAACATTCAAACAGACTTTAGTCCCAAATTGGACTATAAGACCCCCAATCAACTTTGGTTCATGGGTACATCTCCGAACTCCTCTGACACATGTCGTTGTAATCCTTCAACGTTGTCAGAGAGGTGACGGGTCCCGACGGCCATATATTAAATGGACCATCATGTCCCTAAACTGGAAATGGATCTAGACGATCCCGTTAAGTAGATCTTAGTCTGGAAATTAGACTAACGTATCCTTAACAAACGTTTAAGTTGATCTTAGCCTCAAATATGGCTAACGTATCCTTAAACCAAAACCCAAAACCCAAATCTAAGAAAGTACGGATTTGGATTGATCCACGTCCTACGGGCGACGAAATAAATAGCCTCCGTATACAATCCACGGGCAACCACAAACAAAACAAACACCCACGACACGAAGTGAAATTCTGGAGAAGGAGAAAGTTGTTACCGCGATGCGGTAGCGTAATTAACTGCAGGGGCTTGCGCCTGCAGGAAAGAGCGTCCCCACAATCAAAAATCCCTCAAGCGAGGGGGAATCTGACGAAGTCTGCTACATCGGCCGCATCCGTCTAAACCTCCGATACACGGTGCCATAAATCAACTTGGCATCTTCGAAGAGGTGGACGGATAAAACCATATAGCATCTGCCCCGAATCTCAGGCAAGACGTCCTAATGTCTCGGCCGCCATTCGGAGGGGAACATGCACAAATTGGCGATATCTCCGGACGTCAAGCCGATCAAACAAGCGCCGAGAAGAATGTGGCTCGAGCTTGAGATGAGCATCAATGCCGAGGTCAAGAAACTAATCGACTCCGGCTTTATCCAAGAGATTCAGTATTCTGATTGGATCACCAATATTGTCCCAGTGATGAAGAAAAATAGGACGGTGCGCATATGTGTGGACTTTCGGGATCTCAACAAAACTTGTCTAAAGGACGACTTCCCAGTACCGGTCACCGAGCTGATGATAAACAATACGTCCACTCATGAAGTTTTCTCCTTCATGGACGACTCGTCAGGATACAATCAGATAAAGATGCATCCCGAAGACCAGAAGCATACCGCCTTCCGGACCCCTCTGGGTATATTCTGCTACAAGGTGATGCCTTTCGGTCTAAAAAACGCTGGTGCCACCTATCAGAGGGCCATGACGAAGATCTTCGATGACCTCATACATGAAATCGTCGAATGTTATATCGACGACCTCGTAGTAAAATGTAAATCATACGAGGAACATTTAGAGCATCTGAAGATCGTGTTTCAGCGCCTCCGACAATACCACTTGAAGATGAACCCTCTCAAATGCGCGTTCGGAGTTTCCTCGGGCAAATTCCTAGGATTCATCGTCCGACATCGTGGCATCGAGATAGATCCGTCAAAGATCAAGGCGATTATGGAAATGCCTCCGCCAAGGACTCTCAAGCAATTGCGGTCTCTTCAAGAGAAGCTCGCGTATATCCGGAGATTCATAGCCAATCTCTCAGGCAAGTGCCATCCTTACAGTCACTTGATGAAGAAAGGAACCCCTTCCGTCTGGGATTGCAAATGCCAAAACGCACTGGACGAAATCAAGCAATACCTGCAGAGTTCGCCAGTGCTGACTTCCCCTGTCAAGGAAAAGCCTCTCATTCTGTATACAACCGCCCTTGAGGGTTCCTTAGGCATGCTATGGGCACAAGAGAACGACCAAGGGAAGGAGAGAGCCCTCTACTATTTGAGTCGAGTTCTACTTGGGGCAGAAAGCAATTATTCTCCCATCGAAAAACATTGCCTGGCATTGATCTTCGCGATAACAAAGATCAGGCACTATGCGTTGGCGCATGAAGTCCGTCTTATATAAAAGGTGGATCCTCTCAGGTATTTGATGTCAAAGGCCATATTGATGGGGCGGCTTGCTAAATGGGCCTTGCTCTTGATGGAGTTCTTGATAACTTATCAGCCTCTTAAGGCAGTGAAAGGCCAGGCCATCGCCGACTTCCTCGCTGAGCATCCGATACCTGCCGATTCTCCTTTGAACTGCGAATTGCCAGACGAACATGCGTTTGACACGATTGACGGGGGTGATACCCGGTGGGAACTTTACTTCGATGGAGCATTTTCCATGAAGAAGCGCAAACAAAGTACGCCCATAATCAAATTAGGGGTAGGCCTCATCTTCGTAACTCCACAAGGAGGGCTAATGCGCTTTGCCTTCTCCTTGACAGAGCCGAGGACGAACAATGAAGCCGAATACGAAGCTTTGATAGCAGGTCTCGAGGTCGCCATCGACATGGGAATTGAAAACCTGCTCATATACAGAGACTCCCAGCTGGTCGTTAGTCAAGTAAACGGCGACTATCAAACGTGCAAGCCTGAGTTGGTGAAGTACGGCGAGAAAGTACAACGACTGCTAACTCAAATTCCTTCCTACACCTTGGAAAGCATACCGCGTGCGGAAAATAGCAAGGCGGATGCATTAGCCAAGCTCGCTAAAGAACTGGCTGACGAAAACCTCGATGACGTGAGGATCGTTGTGCAAAGCCGTCGGGTTCTTGCACCGACAGAAATATCTCTAGAGTCGTCCAAAGAAAAGGGAGCGACCGAGCGAATGACTCTGCCAATAAAAGACCAGGAAAAGGTTATGGATTGGAGAGAAGTCTTTATAGACTACTTCAAATCCCGTCGAACGCCTGAAGATGCGTCCTCAAAACATCAGCTCATGAAGCGAGCTCTATCTTTTGCTTTCGTCAATGATACTCTGTATAAAAGGTCATTTGATTCTCTGTGGCTAAGATGCCTAGGACCTGAAGAGGCAAAGAGAGTCGTCCAAGAAACTCACGACGGACTCTGCGGTTCTCACCAGGCCAGGCCGAAGATGAAGCTGAAGATCAAACAGATGGGTTATTATTGGCCCACGATGATCCAAGACTGCCTCGAATACGCGAAGCAGTGCCACGCATGCTAGATTCACGGGGACTTTATCCATCAGCATCCAAATCCATTACATCCAACAGTGGCTAGCTGGCCGTTTGAAATGTGGGGGACTGACATAATCGGCCCCATCGAACCAGCATCGTCCAGAGGGCATCGATTAATTTTGACGACAACTGATTACTTCTCCAAATGGGCAGAAGCGGTACCAATGAGGGAAGTGAAGACGGAGAATATCCTCCATTTCTTTAAGACACACGTCATTTATCGGTTTGGAACTCCGCGACGGATCATCTCCGATAACGGGCCAGCCTACAGAAGCCACAAGATCAGTCGCTTCGCACAACAGCATAACATAGACTGGAGATACTTTTCAGTCTATAATGCCCGAGCTAACGGTCTAGCTGAGAATTTTAACAAGACCTTGACGAAGATCGTGAAAAAGACGGTGTTCCAAAATAAGAAGGACTGGCATGAGAGACTGCATGAAGCTTTCTGGGCGTATCGAACTACGTTCAAAACGGCCACGAGCACAACGCCGTACGCATTAGTATTTGGTACAGAGGCGGTACTCCCCCTCGAGATAGAGTTACCCTCTCTACGAGTGGCAGTTCATTACGAGCTGATGGACGAAGAGAATGCTCACCTTCGGCTTGAGGAGCTCGACGCCCTTGATGAAACCGGCTCATAGCGCAACAAAATCTGGAGGCTTATAAAGCAAAGATGACGCGCTCATACGAAAGATTGACTAGGCCGAGAACATTCCACCAAGGCGAACTCGTACTAGTGGTCAAAAGACCTATGATCCCCAATCGTGCCAAACGGGGGAAGTTCGAGCCGAACTATGAAGGCCCGTATATCATAGACAAGGTGTACCGGGGTAGGGCCAACCTACTCATAGACATGCATGGCGAAAGACCCTTCAGGCCAATAAACGGTCGCTTCCTGAAGAAATACTACGCCTGACGAGTCACGGCCTAGGTCAATGATAGACGACGACTATGTCCGCTCGCTATCCTCCTAAGCCCAAACTCTACAAGTAGTAGCCGGCTAACGGACTGAAACGTTCTTAAACTAACAACGGGCCGAAACGTCCTTAAACTAACAACGGACCGAAATGTCCTAAAACTAACAATGGACCGACGTCTCGGTCAACAGTGGACCACTGTTGACCGAGACGTCGATAAACTACTGTGGATTGCAATATCCCAAGGCTGATACAAAAAAAAAGAGAAGAATAAAAGAATAAAAAAAAGAAGAAAAAGAAAAAACGGTATGTCCATAAGCGAAAAAGAGCACGGATGAAAACCCGAGAGGTCTCCGTGAGTAAAAACAGCAGGGCTACCGGTGAGTTTTGTGAAAACCCGAAAGCGCGCAATCTAGTTAAAAGACACTTGCAAGATCCTCTCGACCTTGTGAGGAGAAACCACCTGCGTGAGATCCTTACGACTCACAAGGGAGCAACACACTTAGGGATCCCCACGATTCCTAAGGAGAAATTACACTTACGGGATCCTCATGACTCGTAAGGAGAACCCTCTTATGAGACCTTCACGGCTCATAAGACTCAAAAGTTTTAAGCTACAGAGATCTGAACCTGTTCTTAAGCAGCCATCACAACCTCCAATTTTGCCCTACAAACGGCTCAATGCCGACCCTTGTATACAATCCACGGGAGCGAATAAACATTTCCCTAACAAAGTCCCATCCGTGACTAGGGATATGTTTGCACAGTGAACAGCCCTTGTACGTCCTCTCGACTTATAAGGAGAAAGCACTCTTGTAAGATCCTTACAACTTATAAGAGACCATGCACTTAGGAATCCTCACGATTCCTAAGGAGAAAACGCACCTACGAGATCCTCACGACTCGCGGAGAGAAATACCTTTATGAGACCCTTACGGCTCTTGAAGTCAAAAGCCTTAGTCGACAGGATCTTAACCCTGTTTGCTAAGCCATCTTTGCTCGACATCGACAGAGGAAAATGATGATTCGCTCCCGGCAATATTCCAGTTGTAGCGGTGCTGATGCCGAAATCGGTGTCTAATTCCAAGCTTGCAGCAAAAATCCAGCGAGCCACACATGCATACGAAATAGCCGAAATGATGGGGCAACTTGCAACAAAATCAGCAAGTAAAAATGTATGCATGCAAAATAGCCGAAATGATTGGGCAGCTCGCAATAAAAAGCAACGAGTAAAAATAAAATAAATAGCCGAAATGATTGGGCGCCGCGAAAAATAGCCGAAATGATTGGGCAATCGCGACCTTCGCGATATAAAAACTGAAATGATAAAGCATCGCGGAAAGAAATAAAGAAAAATGAAATTTATGCCCTACACGTGATATCATATCAATCCCTGTATACAATCCAGGGGCGCAAACAAAGAAGGAATCACACCTTCCCTCCCCAGGCTCCATCAGAAAACGAAGCCAAATCTCGACGGTTCAGGGATAGCCTAGAGATCATTAACAGCGTTCCTCCCCATTCCAGCAGGATTCAGACGCTGCAATCAACCTTGGAGCTACGGCAAAGCCCCTACTCCAAATCTCGATGGTTCCCAGATAACCTGGAGACCACTTCGATATTCGTCTTATTACAACAGAAAATACGTCATCCACATGACCCCGTCACGGAAATACGTCATCCACATGACCCCGTCACGGAAATACGTCATCCACATGACCCCGTTTCAGAAATACGTCATCCAAATGCCCCGTCTCGGAAATACGTCATCCACATGACCCCGTCTCGGAAATACGTCATCCACATGACCCCGTCGCGGAAATACGTCATCCAAATGACCCCGTCGCGGAAACACGTCATCCAAATGTCCCCGTCTCGGAAACACGTCATCCACATGACCTCGTCGCGGAAATACATCATCCACATGACCCCGTCGCGGAAATACGTCATCCGCATGACCCCGTCTCGGAAATACGTCATCCATATGACCCCGTCACGGAAATACGTCATCCACATGATCCCGTCTCGGAAATACGTCATCCAAATGACCCCGTCTCGGAAATACGTCATCCACATGACCCCGTCGCGGAAATACGTCATCCACATGACCCCGTCTCGGAAATATGTCATCCACATGACCCCGTCACGGAAATACGTCATCCTAATGACCCCGTCTCGGAAACACGTCATCCATATAACCCCGTCTAGGAAATACGTCATCCACATGACCCCGTCACGGAAATACGTCATCAACATGACCCCGTCGCGGAAATACGTCATCCACATGAGCTCATCTCGGAAATACCTCATCCACATGACTCCGTCGCGGAAATACGTTATCCAAATGACCCCGTCTCGGAAATACGTCATCCACATGATCCCGTCGCGGAAATACGTCATCCACATGATCCCGTCGCGGAAATACGTCATCCACATGACCCCGTCGCGGAAACACGTCATCCACATGACCCCGTCGCGGAAATACGTCATCCACGTGACCCCGTCGCGGAAATACGTCATCCACATGACCCCGTCGCGGAAATACGTCACCCAATGACGTCGTGAAATGTGGATAACGTCAATCTCATTAAACACTTAAGGGTCCCCTCGATTCGTAAGGAAGAAAACTCTCTTATAAGATCCTTACGACTTATAAGAGAAGACGCACTTAGGAATCCTCATGATTCCTAAGGAGAAAATACACCTACGAGATCCTCTCGACTCGTAGGGAGAAAGTCTTTATGAGACCCTCACGGCTCATAAAGTTGAAAAGTCTTAGGTAGCAAATCTGAACCTGCTTCTTAAGCCATCACTACCCCTCGAAGAAGCCAAAATAAGATGCTCACCCTATCATCTGCCGGCTATGTTTACTAAGGTGACATGCTGATAACAAAAGAAAGAAGAAAGCAGAGTGACGACACAAGACATTGCGAAAGAAATGTATCTTTTATTCATGAATTCAATTGGGTACAGAATACATCATATGAAAGAATAAAAGAATGAATATATTTTATTCAAAATTACAAATGGTACAAAAAAAACAATTATTGAGAGAGAAGCGCTTTCAATAATCCGATCAACCGCTCGCGCACCTCTCTCAGCCCCTTTTCTTGATCAGCTGCCGCGGCCAACTCTGCTTCGACCTGGGCTCGCTGCTGCAAGTAAGACGAAAGTTGTCCCTCGACGGCCCGCTGAGCTGCTTCACGATTTTGTTCATCCCGCTCGACGATGTCGAGCTTCTGCCTCAGTGTTAACCCGTCAGAGATGCATCGCAGAAGGCCCTCAAAGATAACTTTCAACCGGGCAGCATTCGCATCAACCTGAGCATGCAGTCGAGCAGATTCGCTTGAAGTTTCTTCACATTCCTTATGCTTTGAGGCCACTTCTTGTTCAAGATGGCGGAAGGAAGAAGTACTATGCTCGACCCACGCAGTCCGTTGAGTGTTCACAGCCAGAATCTCAGGAGCAGGTCGCCTAAGATCAAGCTCATGCAGGCAAGCCTCAATTTCCCTGCAGTGATTAACCCAAGACTCAACGACGCTCTCACTATGAAAGTTCACGAGCGTTGCCAGCATAGGGTTAACCTCCGCGGCAAAATCCGCAGCAGATGTGGGAGTCTCCACGTCAAGCTCCTCAATATAGTCGCTCAACATGCGCAGACTATTCGCGACGCTTTTCGAGGATGCACGTCGAGAAAAAGGGCCTGCTGGCATTGTGATGCGAGACTCGAACGGGGCTGGAGTCGACGTGATTGCTGCAAAATAAATCATAGTCAGATGTCGGCTCAAGAAATAAAGAAAATACACGAACAATAGAGTCTACTATACCGGCTGCAACAGGGGGCAGAGCTGGGAGTACTGGTGGCGCAACGATAGCCTCGTCCCCTTCTTCAATTTGTAAGGCTACAAGCAATACAAAGAAGAATTAGCAATAATGTGACTGCCCGTTAAAGAAAGGACGTCGGTTAGAAAAGATACTCACCGACACCACCAGGCGGACTAATCTCTGACTGGAAAGAGAAGTGTGGGTGCAGCACCTGATACAGGTGATCAAAAAGAACTCCTGTAAAGACGCAGTAATGCAACGTCAGTAAGTCATACAGCCTAAAAATAAGACTGATGGGTCACGAATCCGCTCCTTCCAACATCCGAGATTGTACGAGAGAAGGTAGAGGAGGGGTCACCATCGAAGCGGTAGCTGATGGCGCTGTCTCGGGTAGCGCAACCTCAACGCTCGCCACACCTGCATTAGAAACGAGATAAATACTGTCAGCAAAGATTGAAAAGGATTACAGAATAAAAAGAAAAAGCAATGACCCAAAATCTACCCGGTGAGTCGCTGGTCGGAACCACGACGAGGGCGTCACTCGATATAGCAACTGCTTCACCCTCCTCCATCGGAATGGTTTCGCCGCCCGTGGCTTCATCCCCCGACTCCACGAGAATCGTCGTGATACTCGCAGCGCCCGGCAGCGGCAGGGATCCACAAGGGGAAAGAGCGACGATCGGGGCAGTGCCTGACTCTTTCGAAAGAGTAACTACCTCGGGCTCGGCGACCATGGCTACCTCTTCTACTGCCACATCGGGCTCAGCAATTATAGCCATCTCACCCGCCGCTACCTCGAGCTCGACAATAGTAGCCATCTCACCTACCGCCATCTCGGGCTCGGCGACCATGGCTGTCTCCTTTACTGCTACCCTCGGCTCAGTGGTCGCCGCCACTTCTTCGGTAAGACTCGGCCCTTCATGATAATATATGAGAACTGAAAGTTAAAACTTTGACAACAGAACCCAATGTCGCATTACCTTGAGTTGGTCTTCCAATTGCTTCCCGAGCCGCACGTGCTGCCCGTCTGTAGGCAGTGGACAAGGTAGCCGGAGATTCCTCTGAAGGAGTAAGGGCAGGGGTAGCGGTGCTCGGACCCGCACCCGCGGCCAAGGCGCCACTACGCTCCCTTGCCGCGTGCATTCTGCGCTTCCTTTCTGCTCGGGCCGTCAGAGCAGATCTTCTAGACACCTCCATCAATACGACGTCATCGTCCGCGCCAAGGGTTATCTCTGGAGCCGTCAAGGCTTCCGTCATCGGTCGTTTGAGTAAGGCCTCCTTTGGTAGTGCCGAGGAGGCCGGGGCTTCGATGGCTGGCCCGGAAAGCATCTCTGCATCACCTTGCGGGATTGGCATTGCAGTCTCTGCGATAAGATAAAGAAGGGGTCAGATTGTCCACAAAAAAGGAAAATGAAGATGTAATGAGCAGAGAAATACTAATGCCTAGCAAAGCGCGATTCCTCTCCTCCTCCTCAAAGATCCTGAAGGAAGCCGCTAGAGCCTCTTCAGTGGAAAAGCCTGTTACAGAAAAAAAATGTAGTCAAAACATGATAATGAAAATATAATGTAATAGCAAAAAGTGTGACTGATGTTTACTTGACTGCGCGAGGGTGGCCAGTTCCGCTTTTTGGCTTGCCGACAGCACAGAAGCTGCAATGGCGGCCTCGAGATCAGTATCGTCCGGCGCTACGAATAGACCTTCGTTGGTCCCATATTCGCTCAGGCCCTCGTTATAAGGAGCTTGAGGCTCTAGACTGAGTACAACATCTATAGAGAGGATCGACTTCTTCTTCCTCTTCTGTGAGCGAGCTCCAGTCGCCCCAAGCACGAGTTTACGCTTGGTGGGCACTTTGAAACGACGAGTCTCGATATCTGAACCCACGCCAGACTCCGGGGAAGCTACGTTCACCGTCTCTACGCGAGCATGGGGTGCCGGTAGCACATTCACTGTCTCCACGGGAGCATGGGGCAGCGGTAGCTCAGGCCTGTCGCGCGGAACTTCGATCACGACAGCCTCTCTTAGCGGAGGGGGGACAGTGGTCCGTCGCTTCAAAGGGACGCTACGATCGCCGGCAGGGGGTGCACCTTTGCGATCGAGCAGCAACCGTTTCTCTTCCTTAATGACGGCGCCCATTGAATGCTGGTACCACGCTACTTACACATTAAGGACCTTCGGGACACAGCTCGGTTCGCTGATAAAGAAATTGGACCCCGTGTTCAAGCGCATGAAATGATGTAGCGCGTTTCGCATCCCCTCTTTAGTGGCAGTGGGTTCTAGCAAGAAAGCCTCCAGCGGAACTCCTTGATTATAGCTCAATTGTTGGGCAAAACGATGCGGATTGTATCTCATGAATTGCACCGCATCATTTTGCCTAAACACTAAGAAGCCCGGTCTGATAGAATATAAATGGAGGATCTTCCGAGCTTTCAAAACGGAGGCCCCGTCCTTAAAAATATCTCGCAGTGACAGCACCGCCTTTGAAGTTTCCTGGCCGATGGTCAAGACTTTGTCTGTGAAAGACATACCATCTCCGACCGTGCGCGGACGAAGGAGCAAGCCCTTATCTTCCCGCTGTGATGGACTCACGATGGAGGCGTCAACCAGTCGCATGATCCGGGGGAACTTGCATCTGTCGTAAAACAAAGGCCTCTTGTGGATACCAAAGACCCCAAGCACGTGCAGCTCCATCCATGAAGTGAAATAATGCATTGGGAAGTTTGCAGGATGCACCACTGGTTCGGTGGTATCCACTGCTACGCTAAGACCGTGATATAAGTGGGCTAACCCGACGAACCCGATGGCCACTTGTATTCCGGCAACCATGCGATGCGCGGGATAGAAGACGGAAGACCTCATGTAACGAGGATGCATAGGGAGCGCGAACCAGCTCAACCATAGCCCAAGAAACCCAAGAAAGAACGCCTCTTCATCAATGTCCGGGGCGGCGATTTCTGATAGAGGGACAATCGCGACGTCAGGAAGGAAGAAGCCCTTCTGATCAGTTTCTAGTATCGGCCAACGGTTCAAGCCAAAGCCGAAGGGATCATCAAGTTTAACAAACTTTTCGCCTTGTCGCGACAAAATCTCCGGGCGAAGAAAACGGGCAATGAAGTCCGCAAAACTGACCCCCCGGCCTTCGGATTCAAGGAAGAGGCTCTCGTACATGTTCAACACCTTTATCAGACTTGGGAACTGGTGCTGAATGGCGTTCTCTGGCGTGAGGCCCATCACCACTGGCTTGGTGGCAAAAACATATTCGTCCGGAGGAAGCATCTCCTCGTAGTGCTCCCCCCTAACTGGTTGACCAGAAACCTCGACGAATTTTTCTAAGGAGATGGAGACCTCTCTATCCAATAGAAGGAAGGTATAAGTCAGGATGCTCCACTGCTCCAAAAACGCCTTGATCCACCATGTGGGAGGTGCAGAATATTGGAACAACGAAGCGTAGACCGCAGGGTATAAGCTGAGCTTTAGCAACTACGATTTCTTCGCCGACAAGATGTACCGGGCCTACTGCAAGTACCCGGCCGGATGACGGGGAGTTAGCCCGATGTTGTAGAGTTGTCCCCAAGGGCACGACTCGCCCTGGTATATGCGCTGCCCTAGGGTGTCCAAAGCCGGCGGCGGCTGCACGGGTACGGCGGCGATCGAAGGCTGAAGGAGACCCTCCGAAGTCCAATTAACCATCTCCACGGCATAGTTCACCAGGGGTGCATCTGCATACGGGATCGCCGAGATAGGCTCCGAAGGCGTCGCACAAGAGAAGCTTCGACGACCTCTGATAATCTGGTCGTACCATCTACCCCACAAGTGAAGTTTTTTGTGTTCCTGGTCATGGTCTTTGATGAGCGCGAGAACCTCCCAGTCCACAGGTGCTTCAGGGAATCCTCCCTCTGAACGGACGAATGGAAACGAAGTATCGAAAGACATGTCGTCTGCAAAAAAGGGGACATAAGTCAACTGTCAGTGCTATAATTTAATTTTAAATTCTGACACTTGGTACTTTAAAATTTGTACCACACTGCAATGCAGTGGAAAGGGGAGCAAAAGGGGACCCACAAAATCTAGATGACAATGCATCAATTAATAAAACAGTCTCATCATTTGATAAGACTGTTATTTAAATGAGGAAATCCTCAGGAAAATTCTCATTAAATGAGAGATCCTTCGGGAAAACGAGAAAACCTCCCTTTGAGAGCAAAGCTCTATGACAGAGTGACACTTGTCAAACTCGGATCATGAAGGAGTAAAATTCCTTAAGAGCCTGGCTCTGTAATGATGATGGAAAAATCCATCAGAAAAGAATTAATTAAAATTAATTTTTAGGAATTAAAAAATTCTGGGAT
The DNA here is from genome assembly GCA_030015575.1 of Agapanthus africanus. Classification (NCBI taxonomy): domain Eukaryota; kingdom Viridiplantae; phylum Streptophyta; class Magnoliopsida; order Asparagales; family Amaryllidaceae; genus Agapanthus; species Agapanthus africanus. The sequence continues at coordinate 679,458,436 of CM057340.1, read as the reverse complement.
CTTCAAGATCCATGAACAAACTCTTAAGAGTTCTTTATCAAAGATTAATAAATCAACATGTTATCAAAAGAGCAAAGCTCTGTTCATGGGCTAAGAAACCTCCAGAAAAGATCTCTTTAGATCTATGGGTTCAGGAGAGAAAAGCTCTGTTAATGAAACCCTAAAAGGGTTTTCTTTAGATCTAAGATCTATGAAGAGTAAGGCTCTGTTAATGGGTAAAACCCTAGTTTATTAAAAGAATTAATTTTTACCTAAAATGTTGGCAGAATTTTGACTCTTAAATTTCTTAAGGTGGAGAGCTATGCTCTGTGAGAGAATAAAATTCTCAGAAAAAAATAAACAAGAAGATGAAAATCATCTAAGAGACCAAAGGTCCTATTTATAGGCATTGAAACGCCTCTTCAACTTCTGAGTTGATCCAAGGACGCAGATGCTGCCACCGCTGCATTCACGTGTAGTCCACGTGAGCGCAACGGTGGGGGGCATTTGTTTCCCCAATCAGAGCAAAGCTCTGTTCAAATTCCGAGATTTGAAATGAAGCGACGCTTCCGTTTCCCCCAATCAGAGCAAAACTCTGTTTTGAAATTCAAAATTTAAAGCAACGTTTCAGTTCCAGCGCTAGGCGTGCTGCGCGCCACGTGTCAAACACGGATGCGCTAGCGCCAGGTGCGCTGCGCCCTAAGCAGTGCACAATGTGTGCGCTATCGCTAGGTGCGCTGCGCGCCACGTGTCAAACACAGGTGCGCTAGTGCATTCTGTGCTGCGCTCTGAGCAGCGCACCACGTGTCAAACGTAGGTGCGCTAGCGCAAAGTGCGCTGCACTCTTAGCAGCGCACCACGTGCAAAGCACGGGTGCGCCAGCGCTGGAATTATAAAATTCCTCACCCTTAGATCAAAAGATCTAATAATGATAAATCATTAATTAATCAGAATTAAATTCTGTTATGGAAAGATTTTTTCAATCTTGTTAAAAACAAGAAGATTGCCTTCTGTAAAATAGAAGCCCTAGAATCAAAGATCCAACGGTGGGGAAATATTCTCAAATCAATCAGAGAAAGATCTCTTTAACCGATTTAACAAATCAACTTGCCCTATATAAAGGCCCCAAGACTTCAAGTCTGATATAGAGAAACCACCCATAAACTTTGGAAAAAAAACTCAAAGAAAGAAGAGCAAGCTCTCAGCAAAAGAAGATTTTTTTCTTCAAGGTAAAAAAATGGTGATGAACAAAGAGATGGATTCATCTCATAATTAAAAAGAAGAATTATCTTCTTAAAAAAGATCATAGATTTACAAAGACCAAGATCTTTCATAAAAGAGATCAAAAGATCTCATCACATAATAAAGAAGAACATATTCTTCACACAGATCATTGATCTATAAAGGCAAAGCCCTTTAAAAAATAAGAACTGTTTTTCTTGAATTTTGAGACAAAGTCTCTTTTAAAAGAACATAAATTTGTTCACAGATCATAAAAATTGATCAAATGCGCTTTGCGCTATTGAAATGTGCTTTGCACTCTTGAACTGCGATTTTGCGCTCTCTGGATCGGCGCTCTGCGCCAAAATACGTCACGTGTCAATCACGTATGCAACTTGCGCTTTGCGCTTCTGAAATAGCGCACTGCGCTCATGGGCTGGCGCTCTGCGCCAAGCGCGCCACGTGTCACTCACATATGCGCCTCTGAATTGATAGCGCAATGCGCTCATAGACTAGCGCTTAGCGTTCATAAACTGGCGCAATGTGCCCACCATCTGGCGCTTAGCGCCAAGCGCGATACGTGTCCTTCTCGTATGCGCTACTTGACAGAAGCGCACCGCGCTCTTTAACTGGCGCAAAGCGCCTGGTGCGCCACGTGTCGCGCTGACAGAACATAAATTGTTCTGATGAATGCTCTGTATTCAATACAAGACAAAAAAAGTGTTAAGATCTAATGCTCAGCATTATTAAAAGGGCCAAGCCCAAATAAAGGCTCAATAGCCAGAACAATAAAATGTTAAACATTCATTGGACTTAGCCCAATATTGGCCATAAGTTCTCAACTCATATTTAATTGAGCCCATCTGCTCATGAATATTTAACAGATCTTAGTCTCAAATTGGGCTACAGATCTTCCGACCAACTCATACCGGTTCGAGGGTACATCTCTTTACTCCTCTGATATGTGTCGTTGTAATCCTTCAACGTCTTCAGAGAGGTGACGGGTCCCGACAACCACACATTTCACGGACTGTGGGGTCCTTAAACTTATGGACTACGATATCCTTAACCTTGGACTGTGGGGTCCTTAAGCCCATGGACTACGATGTCCTTAACCTGGACCGTGGGGTCCTTAAGCCCATGGACTATGATGTCCTTAACCTTGGACCGTAATGTCCTTAAACTAATCGACCGTAATGTCCCTAAACTAAACAATAAAGCCTAATTGCTTTCTTGTTGGATTTAAATGATCCCGTTAAGTTGATCTTAGTCTGAAAATTAAACTAACGTATCCTTAACCAACGTTTAAGTTGATCTCAAATGAGGCTAACATATCCTTAAACCAAACCCCTAAACCCAAATCTAAGAAGATACGGATTGGGACTAATCCACGCCCTACGGGCGACAACATAAATTAGTCTCCGTATACAATCCACGGGCAACCAAAAACAAAACAAACACCCACGACACGAAGTGACCATCTGGAGAAGGAGAAAGTTGTTACCGCGATGCGGTAGCGTAATTAACTGCAGGGGCTTGCGGCTGCAGGGAAGAGCGTCCCCACAATCAAAAACCCTTCAAACGAGAGGGAATCTGACGAAATCTGCTATATCGGCCGCATCCGTTTAAACCTTCGATACACGGTGCCATAAATCAACTTGGTATCTTCGGAGAGGTGGACGGATAGCTCCAATTAGCATCTGCCCTGAAATTCAGGCGAGACGTCCGCGTCTTTCGGCGGGGAACACCTCCCGGCGCATGCCCTCGATTTTCTTCTCGAGGGCGTCGAGCCGACCGTGGTATCCCGAGGAATCGGAGCCTTGGGATCCCTGGCCTCCGCTGCGGGTGGCCTGGGTCTGGGAGCGGCCCCGGTTTCTCTCGATGAGGCGCCTCAGATCCTTGGGCGAGGTGGCTCTTGAGCCGCCGAGGTGAACCCCTTCTGTACGGCCCCACTGAGGGTGGTGGTGTCGACCATGCCTGTGGATAGGCGAGGTGACTGACATCTCCTTAGGGGGATAAGGGTCGCGAGGAGGCTCGAGGCGAGGCATTCTGGCGGCGGACCTCGGTGTGGAGCCGTGGGGCGCCCAGCGGGCCTCGGGGGGTACCGGCTCGAGAGATCGATGGCCAGGAGTCGCAGGCCGCTGGTGGTCAGCCGTCCAGACGGGGGAAGAGCCCTCTGAAGGCGGTGGAGCGGCGATCTGGGGCCCGGGCCCGGCCGCTTGGACGCGGACGAGCGTCTCCACGAGGGACTGTAGCCGATCTATTCGGCTGGCGAGGGCGTTGATGATAGTCGCTGGAGGAGGCTCGTCCACGCCTTCGGTGAGGAGAAGGCGGCGGCTGGTGCCGGGATCTTCAGGATGGTTGCTCGCCTTGCTGGCGGAGATCGGAAGGTCAACTTTGTTTTTGTGGAGTTTGTGATTTCCAACAGACGACGCCACCTGATGGAGGTCCTTTTCAGGTCTCCGTCAGATGTTGTCTTCCGTTGATCTCCCGGTGGATCTTGATGGTGATCTTCTGTTGCGTGTGGGTCTCAATGGGTTTTGGTGAAAGAGGTGGTATGAGGAGTTTGGCGCTGAGCACATGCAAAAAAGTCCCGGGGTGGTTTGGTACCACCAAGGACCCCCCGACGATCAAGTTAGTGATAAGATCCGAGCAGAGTAACGGCTTAGTAGAGTAAAGAATGGCTTACTTGACCCCTCTGTGATGGGGGTTTATATAGCGGTGGCGGCACGCAGCAGCAGGCGCGAGAATCTTGCCGGCAGTTACGCTCCCGACGTCACGCCGGCGTAGAGAGCGGATCGCCCATTAACGGGGATTGTGATGGCGTAGAACGTGGAATGTTGCTGGCGGAGAATCCGCGCATGGCGAGATTTGTGGAGCGGCGGTTACGTCCGTGAGCGGTGGAGTTGGTCGGAGAACCAAGGAAGACGGCCTCGGCTGGGGGGCTCGGGGGACGAGTGAGAAAGCCGAGGAGTTTCGGTCTTGTGGCAGCTCGGGGCGAGCTGAGGGGCCGAGGAGGCCAATTTGCATGGGGCCTCGAGGAGGGCCAGCTTGTGCTTGCAGGTCGGGTATAGGGTGGCCTGGTCGGTCCTTACGGGCCCTTTCTTCTGAGTCCTGGGACACGTCACCTGCCACGTGTCCCACTCTTGAAGATCGCCAATAGTGAGCATCATCCGATACATTCAAGGATCATTTGAGAGAGGAGAGTGCTTAAGAATTTGAGAGAAGAATTGACCTAAATTAAATGAACTCACCGGTAGATTTTGGACACACAAGTTTGGAAGGTCCTATATTATAGAGGCAATAAGCGGCATGTAGTGACATTGCAGGCCAGGCCTCGCCCATTGCGCGTGGGTACTGAAGGGCTTAATTGCAAAAATATCCCTGGCCCCACCCGCAAATGGGTGAGATCAATGCATGCCTTGGTTGTCCTATTATAAAACCCCAAAAAAATTGGTTTATGGTTTGATATTTGGCATGGCGATCTACCTTTGCAAGATAGTGTGAGTTGTCTGAAAGCAGTTGTCCTTGTCAAGAATATTTTGACTAAGAGTGGGTGGAATTTTAATGTTATTCAAAATGATATACCTATACAGTAATATCAACAACGGCCGCAGCCACAACAACGGCCGCAGCCACATCTCTCGACCTCCGTTCGCCACTTCGACGTGTTTCGGACTGGGAACCAAGGCTCCTAGGTCGGGTCCGAGTCCGCATGAGCGCCATGTTCATTTCCAAGCCTCCGAATCTCTATTCCGTCAACGTTTCGGTTTTGCGCGTAACAATGTTCGACGAATTGCCCAAATGAATTTCCAATATTTTCTTGCGTCCCAACCACACCAATGTCGATCACTTTGTTTTCTTTCTTTCCCATCCGCTAGGTAAGTCCCTGCTCATTTTTTCTTTTTTCTATTATCGCAGATCTTCATGAACCCTTTTTTCCTGATTACATCATCTTTCTGCTACTAAATTAATGCCTCATATAATTTACTGTTGATAACTATCTCAAGATTTTTTATTCACAGATGAAAAGAATAACTATCTCAAGATTTTTAATTCACAAATGAAAAGAATGGAATCAGTTAAAAGTTTCGGATTTTGGTTGTTTATCTTGGAGTCCAATTTTGGTATTGATGGTTCATTTACAGTAGTAAAATTATATGGCCTATAATGGTTCAAATTTAGATGCATCTTATTTCATGAGTTGGATCAATAGCTAGTAGTCATATTAGATTGGTTTTTGTAAAATTTCTTGTTTAATAAAGATATATAAAGAAATTATTTATACTGTACCTGAATAAACCAGCACATGTGGTGATTTTAATAATCTCTAGAAAACAATTTCAATATTTGAATTTGCATTACTGTTATGGGGAAAACTCAAATGATACCTAAAATTGTGAACACACTGTTAACTTTACTCTACAATTTCCGCCTTAACTCATACTCAATTGTATTACACTATATTACTGCACCGTATATAAGTATTATGATACCAATCGTCTCTACAATTCTCTTTAGGAGAACCGTTTATGGTTGGTGAGGATTATTGCACATTCTGAGGCTAATGGAGTGAGATGCAGAACTGCTCATGGAGAATACGGCATCGAAAGGAAAAAAATACGGTTTTATAAAAAAATAAACAAATTCTATAAAATTTAACATAAAAGAAAATATAATAAGTTTTATCAATTTGGTTATCACTATTTTCTAAAATATCAATTAAAGCAAGTTTTTTAAATAATTTTTTAAAGAAAATACCCTCTAATTTTCAAAAGATAGATTTTTCATTAAAATACCATAAACTTTTAAAAACTAGGTTTTGACACTAAAATACCACAAAAATATAAAAATACGTTTGTTTCCCCAATATATTTAACCTAATAAAAGAGCAAAGCTCTGTTGAACTCAATGAGGCAGCGCCTCATGTGCTCTCCATGAGGACGGCAGCGCCAGAACCAATTTTATAGGATTAAATCTTATGGTGACGACTCACGTGCTGCTCACGCATGTGCCAATGTGTAAAGCACAGAAGAATTCATAAGAGTTAAACTCTTAGATGACGCCGCACGTGCTCCTCGCGCGGACGCCAATGTGCAAAGCACAGAAGAGTTCATTACATAAGAGTTAAACTCTTAGATGACGCCGCATATGCTCCTCATGTGGACGTTAATGTACAAAGCACATAAATACTCATTATAAGAATTAAATTCTTAAATAACACCGACGTGAATAACACGTGAGCGCCGACGCTCAGTTAGAATTAAAATTCTACAATACTCTCTGTTAAACAGAGCCGTTGGATCAAAAATCCAACGGAGATGATAAATTATCAAAATACAGAATTAAATTCCGTTGGGAGAAAACATTTCCCATATCTTTCTAAAATAAGAAAGATACTCTCGGTTGATTCTATAAAATAAAATTCTATTTTGGAATATATTCTCTCAATCTTTCTAAACAAGAAAAATTGCTCTTTATAAAACAGAGAACCCTTTGATTAAAAATCCAATGGTGATTAAAAAATCACTGTTTTACAGAATAAATTCTGTATAGGGGAAAATATTTCCCCAATCTCGTTAAAAGCAAAAATCATATTCTGTAAAAACAGAAGTTCTTGGATCAAAAATCCAATGGTGGGTAAAATTCCCAAACTTAATTTTAAGTCCAATCAAATCAATTGGAATCTCTCAATGAGAGATTTTCTCATAATTAAGTAACAAACTTGCCTTCACTATATAAAGGATCCGAGACTTCAAGTCTTAAGAAAGAGGAGGGGGGACATAAAAATACATGGAGCTCTAAAAAAGAATAGAGAATTCAATTCTCAAAGAAGAAGACCTTCTTTCTCAAAACCCTAGGTAAAGAAAAGAGATCAAAATATCTCTATCACATCTAAGAGTTTAACCCTTTTTAAAGAATTTAGTTTTTCTCTGGATCTGAGATCCACAAGACAAGTCTTCCATAAATTGAGAATTTATTTCTCATCGGGAAGATCTTGTTCTTGAGAATCAAAGATTTAGAAAAGAACTAGGTCCAAAAGAGGAAAAAAAAACAAAAGGAGAAAGGAACCTATAAAAAAACTTAGTTCTTAAAATAAAACGATCCCAGATATTCAAAAAACGAAGATATTGGTGATTATTAATGGTCAAAATACTATTAACAGAGATTTAATCTCTAAAAAAGAAAAATAGACTAGCGCCTCACGTGCTCCTCACGTGGGCGCCCCCTTTTAACAACGCCTAGTGCTTCACGTGGAAAACACGTGGGCGCCCAAAACAGAAGGCTGATGCCTCACGTGAAACACACGTGGACGCTGAATAAAAGTGCTTAGCACTCCATATGCATCCAAAACGGCTGAGTGCTTAGCACTGATTGGGCAATGCCAACGTGCACCTCATGTGGATGCCATAAAAAGTGCTTAGCACTTCACATCTAGTCAAAATGACTAAAAGAGCTCAACGTTTATTGGGAAGCGCCCATGACTGAATGCTTCACATGACATACATGTGAGCATTAGACCTCAAATAAGTGCTTAGCACTTTTACATGAAAAGAAAAGCACTGAACAAACAAAGCCCAAATAAATACTTAGCATTTTTGAAAAGAAAAAGGCTAAGTAGACTTAGTCCAAATTGGCTAAATCTCTGAAATTTTCTCGCAGCTAAGTCCAAATGCTCTTTTGCTGGATCTTTAATAAAAATGAACCTTAAAATTTTGCTAAGTTGATTTTAGTCTCAAATTAGACAAACGCATTCTTAGCAAGAACAAATTGATCCCAAATGCTCACACATTTAAGTTGATCTTAATCTCAAACCAGATTAACGGTCCTTAAATAAACCTAAGCCCAAATCTAAAATATACGGATTTGGACTAATCCGCGTCCTACGGGCGACAACATAAACTAGTCTCCGTATACAATTCACGGGCAACCAAAGTAAACAAAAACACATACGACACGAAGTGAACTTCCGGAGTAGGAGAAAGTGGTTATCGTAATGCGGTAACGTAACTAACTGCAGGGACTTGCGCCTGCAGGGAAGAGCGCCCCCATAATCAAAAAACCCTCATAAAATGAGGGGGAATCTGATAAAGTCTGCTACAACGGTCGCGTCTATTCAAACCTCCGATATACGGTGTCATAAATCAACTTGGTATCTTTGGAGAAGTGGACAAATAAATCCAAAAAGCATCTGCCCCCAAATTCAAGCAAGACGATTTATCCCAGTTTGTCTCTGTTTTCAGCGGTGAACAGATTCTGGCACGCCCAGTGTGACCTTTTTCTCTTTCCACTCCACACTTCGTGTGTCGTGTTTCGCGAACGAAATCACGGTTCGCTATGATTGCCCTTGGATCTGAGATACTAAAATTTGGTGTCTTGATCCTGTGCAGAAGAAGAAAATCGATGACTTCGCACTGCACCTCTTGCAATAGCAACACTTGCTCCACCCCAGTTGGAGGACTGACCTACGGGCCCAATGTGGTCTCCATCTTTTCAATGCCGGTGGGGGTAAGTAACGCAAGCCACTACATGGTTGTTCTTTAGGACCATGCTCCCACCAGTGGGTGTCGGTGCCTCAGCGCCGCAGGAAGAAGCTCCCAAGAGGTCGGTCTTCGATCGACTGGCAACCACAGCGGCCCCTCTCAACGGGCCGTCCAGATCTGGTGTCTCGGTCTTCAACATGCTGAGTATAAACCCAAACGGGCCTGCAAAGAGGCTCGTAATACCTGAAGGGGTTTCCCCAAAACGGATAGCCCTCCCAACTCCTGCTACGGGCGAAGCCGTCAAAAGCGCTTCCCCCATCAGAAGATCGGTCTTTGAAAGATTGGCCGTTCCTCCTCAAACTCTGCCAAGAACGTCAGTCTTCAACAGGCTGACACCAACATCAGCCCCTCACCAAAGCCGGGGGCACGACGAAGCCGCTTTCAAAACTGAGGTGGTCCCTTTTGCAACACACGCTCGACGTCGCTACTAGCGCTAAGTGAGAAAAGTTGGGGGCAACTCCCCCTCTAGACTTACCACACCAGCTCCAATGGTAGAAATTGACGCTGTTGTTCCAACTGGGAACAACTTTAATCTGCTCAGGAGGGTGCACAAGAACTCTCCAACGGCGGTGCTAAAGAAATCACCTTCACCGGCAGAGTTCATTTCTCAGGCAGAACCGGAGCGCCCCCATCAGCGGCTCTCTTCCTAAATTCATAGAGTCTGGCGGAAAGTCCGAGACTCTGTGATAGACAAAGACCACTCTCGTCGACCGAAGAAATCGAAGGCTCAGCAAGAGGAAGACCATCCCTCCATAATACAGCGAGGGATTTCTTCTACACAGGCGCCTGTTACAACAGCTCCTTCAACTTTGACCTCCCACAAAAGGATGAGGCTGGAGAAAGTCCCACCGTCTGCGGTAAATTCCAAAGGCGATGGACTCAAACGCCCTAATTCTTAGGGCATGATCGTACATACGGTCTACATGGCTTCCGGAAAAGAAGAAAACCGTGCTTCCGTAGGACATCGACCGCAAACTCGGTCGCTGATAAAAGCTCAGGAGCAACAACAAAAGCTCCAGGAGATGCTGACCAAAATGGAAGGGTGCTTGAAAGAAAGGACAAGGAGGCTGCTGAGTAGGTTGCTAACATAAAGCAGATGGCTTTTTTGTTCCAGGATATGGTTGGAATGATGATCCAGCCAGAACCCTCAGCTGAGTATCCGCCGATAATCATCGAGGATAATAGAGGGGAAACATCAAACGCTCTTCCGGCTTTATCGGCAGCCAAGGAGGAACAATCTCAAAGGCTACTCTTGATGATTATATCGCTCAATAAATACGAGCTCACCAAGCTAATGAAGCTGCATACCAAATCGTCAGAACTGGGCGACCGTATCCAGGCTGGTATGACCAAATTAAATACCCGCGGGGATATACGATCCCCAAGTTCCATATGTACAAGGGGACAGGAAACCTACATCAGCACGTCGCGCAGTTCGGAGCTCTGTGCGGCAACACTGGAGGCGACGACAAACTGTTGCTTCACCAGTTCGTTGGTAGTCTGTCAGAAATGGTCTTTGAATGGTATTCGGAGCTCCCAAATGACTCAGTGAGAACATTCACAGAGATGGAACTGCTGTTCACATAGCGGTTCGTCAGCGCAAGCGAGCGCACCTCGATCACAGCATTAATCAATGCCAGGGTAAAGTCGGGGGAACCTGGGTCCAATATGCGATCCGGTGGCCGAACCTATGGTCTAAATGCGAACAGCGCATCGATGAATCCCCCGTCGTGGGCATGTTTATCGGGACCCTTGATCCTCAAACGACCGTGTCCCAGTTCATGCCGTTCTTCAAACCAACGACCTTCCAGGCTCTGATCGATAAACTGGCCGAAATGGACAAGATGGGCCACGGGCCTTCCTTCTCAAGTAAGGACCCTCGAAACGCCAAGGGTAAAGGAAAAGCGGGCTTCGTCGCCAACGCTCAATAACAACCGAGTAGCCCAAAACCGGCTGCTCGTCAAAACAACGCACATCCATGCCTATTGTTTCCCCCAATTAGAGAAAATCTCTGTTCAAATTTTGAAATTTGAAATGAAACAGCGCTTCATAATAGCGCCAATGCTAAGATTCAAAGACTCTGCTGTAGCGCTCACATGCAAAGCACGAGAGTGCTAGCGCTAACAGTGCCAGCGCTAAAAGTCAAAGACTCTGCTGCAGCGCTCACGTGCAAAGAACGAGAGCGCTAGCGCTTGCAGCGCTCACGTGCAAAGCACGAGAGCGCTAGCGCTTGCAGCGCTCACGTGCAAAGCACGAGAGCGCTAGCGCTGGGACTAAATGTTCCCTGCCGTTGGATCAAAGATCCAATGGTGATTAAAAATCACCAAGATGCAGAATAAATTTTGTATGGGGAAAGATTTTCTCAATCTTGTTAAAAACAAGAAGATTGCCTTCTGTAAAACAGAAGCCCTAGGATCAAAGATCCAACGGTGGGAAACATCCTCAAATCAATTAGAGAAAAGATCTCTTCAACTGATTCAACAAATCAGCTTGCCCTATATTAAGGCCCCAAGACTTCAAGCTCTCAGCAGAAGAAGAGCAAGCTCTCAGCAGAAGAAGAATTTCTTCAAGGTAAAATAAAGAGATCAAAGTATCTCATCAGAAAAAGAATTTAGTTCTTTTGCCAGATCATAGATCTTTAAGACAAATTGTTTTTCATAAAAGAGATCATAACATTTCATTATAAAAGGGGGGAGAATAATTCAATTCTCTTAGGATCACAGATCCATAAAGACAAAGCCTTTCACCAAAATCATAAGAGATTGAAACATCTCCTGTAAAATAAGAATTTTGTTCTTAGATCCATGAGACAAAGTCTCTTATAAGAGAGAATTTAATTCTCAGAGGACAGAGTTGTCTAAAAAGAGCCATAGCGCTCCAATTAAAAGAAGCGCTTTAGCTCTTCAGAATTTAGCGCACAGCACTGCAGAGCCTTAGCGTTTCAATTAAAAGAAGTATTTCAGCGCATAACGCTGCAGAGCCTTAGCGCTCCAAATTTAAAGAAGCACCTCAGCGCTCCAAGTCTGACGCACAGTGCCAAGCATGCCACGTGCTCCTCACGTGTGCGCTACTTCACCAGAAGCGCTCTGTGCTCATTGACTGGCGCTCAGCGCCAAACGCGCCACGTGCTCCTCATGTGTGCGCTACATCACAAGAAGCGCTCTGCGCTCATTGACCGGCGCTCAACGCCAAGCGCGCCACGTGCTCTCACGTATGTGCTACTTCACTAGAAGCGCTCTATGCTCATTGACTGGTGCTCAGCGCCAAGCGTGCCACGTGCTTCTCACGTGTGCGCTACATCACAAGAAGCGCTCTGCGCTCATTGACTGGCGCTCAGCGCCAAGCGCGCCACGTGCTCCTCACGTGTGCGCTGAAAGAACATAAATTGTTCTTTAAACGATAAAGCCCAGGGCTATAATGAATGCTCAACACTCAATAAAAAAAAATTGTTATCAAAATCCAAACCAATGCTCAGTATTGTTAAATAAAAAAAGGACTGAGCCTAATTAAATGCCCAACATTTTAACTGAATGGGCCAAGCCCAAGTTGGCCACAGATCTCTAATTCAGATTAATTGAGCCCATATGCTCATAAATTTTTTATCTTAGTCCCAAATTGGACTACAAATTTCCTAATCAATATTGGTTCAAGGGTACATCTCTTCACTCCTCTGATATTTGTCGTTGTAATCCTTCAACGTCTTCAGAGAGGTGACGGGTCCCGACAACCAGACATTCCACGGATTGTGGGGTCCTTAAACTCATGGTAACTTTACAGACTATGATGTCTCTAAACTACCACGGACTGTGAGGTCCTTAAACTCATAGACTATGATGTCTTTAAACTTTACAGACTATGACGTTTTTAAACTATGGACTATGACCTCCTTAAACTCCATGGACTATGATTTCCTTAAACTTCTGGACCGTAAAGTTCCTAAACTAAAACAATAGAGCTCAAATGCTCTTTTATTGGATCTAAATGATCCTGTTAAGTAGATCTTAGTCTAAAATTAGACTAACGTATGCTTAACAAATGTTTAAGTTGATCTTAGTCTCAAATGAGATTAACGATCCTTAAACCCAACCCAAATCCAAATATAAGAAAATACAGATTTGGACTAATCCACGCCCTGCGGGCTACAACATAAATTAATCTCCGTATACAATCCACGGGCAACCAAAAAATAAAACAAACACACACGACACGAAGTGACCTTCTGGAGCAGAAGAAAGTGGTTACCGCGATGCGGTAGCGTAATTAACTGCAGGAGTTTGCGCCTGCAGGGAAGAGCGACCCCACAATCAAAAAACCCTCACAATGAGGGGGAATCTGACGAAGTCTGCTACAATGGCCGCATCCGTCTAAACCTCTGATGCATGGTGCCATAAATCAACTTGGCATCTTCGGAGAGGTGGACGGATAAAACCAAATAGCATCTGTCCTTAAATTCAGGAAAGACGTTTGTCTTCCTGGCTTTCGGCGGAGAATAGATTCCGGCACACCCGGTGGGACATTTTCCTCTTTCCACTCCACAGTTCAGGTGTCGTGTTTTTCTGCGATCAAATAATCGCGGTAAATATATTTATGGTTGCCCTTAGGGGAGGGGATACTGAAACCGGCATTTCGTCTCTATGAAGAATGGCGTTTGCTCCCACCTTAGCAACTCAGACTCTGTCATATCTGGTGGAGTCAAGTACGGACCACTTGCAGGCTCAAATCTCTGCAATCCGACTCTTCAAGAAATTAACGGGCTTTTTTTGGATCGATACTCCCACCTCCCACCCTCGGTGCCTTAACGCCGATGGAGGAATCCCAGAGAAAGTCTGTCTTCCACAGGCTGGTTCCCCAAGCAACAGTTTTGCCGACGGAATCAGTCCTCAAACAACTGGCACATGCCAAGGACCAAGGTCGACGCAGGGAGCAGAATATTCAAGCTCTCAAAGGAAACAGGGGCAGGCTCAGCAAAATCCTGAAGCTAATCAAATCCCGGCCGTAAGAAACGGCCAACGTCGATATCAGCGTCATACAAAATGAGCTGGGGGCAGTCCTCCGTATGGTTCTGTTTCAACCCCAGTGGTGAATGTTGTTGTTCCAACTGGGAACAGTTTTAAATTGTTGTGAAGGGTCAGACAAAATTCTCCTACCGCAATATTGAAGAAGTCTCCGCAGCCCATGGTGATCCCATGTGAGCAGAAACCAGTTCGCTCCCTGAGACAACTTTCCTCATCTATATATAAGGTTTGGAAGCAGGTGAAGGGACTTACCCCAAGACGGATCCTGATACAGCGGTTCCTCCAAAAACCAAAGCGGTTTTTCATAACAAAAGGCCTAATAAAGCTCAAGTGCCTGGAGCAAACTCCAGAGGCCAAAACTCTAAAAACCCCAAGCCTGGGGGCATGGTAGTTCACATAGTCTATGTGGTGAATTCCAAAGACGAAGTTCGAGTTTCTACTAGTCACCAACCTCAAACTCGGTCCATAACAAAAGTTCAACTGCAACGTGAAAATTAGCAGGGGATTCTTTCTCAGACGACATCACTCGCTAATCCATCGTTGTTTCCCCCAATTAGAGCAAAGCTCTGTTTGAATTTCAAAATTCAAAATTCGAAGCAACGGTTCAAATTCTTTGCGCTGCGCGCAACGCGCCATGTGTCAAAAGCTGATACGCCAGCGCAGCGCCCAAGGCAACGCGCGCAATCAGAGCAAGGCTCTATTTAAAACAAAATTAAAGGAAGCAACGCTTCAGTTGTGCAAGCGCTGCGCTGCGCGACACGTGTCAGCGCAGATGCGCTGCGCTGTGCGCTGCGCGAGTTGCGCAAGCGCAGTTGCGCTGCGCTCTGCGCTGCTTGACACGTGTCACGCGCTGGGGCGGTCGCGCCAAACAGAATTAAATTCTAGTAAGATTCTTCTGTTCTTGTTAAAATAAGAAGATTGTCTTCTGTAAAACAGAAGCCCTCGGATCAAAGATCCAACGGTGGGGAAAATTCCCCAAATCACTCGGAGAAGGATCTCTTCAACAAATTTAACAAATTTATGGACACTATATAAAGGCCCCTAGACCCCAATTCAAAAGATCATCAACATCATCAACATTGTGAGAGATTAAGAACCTCAAAACAGATAGAACTCTGAAGAAAGTTCAAGATAAAGGTAAAAACCTTCACAAAATAGAAGAATTTCTTCTAATAGATCATTGATCTAAGAACAAGATCAATGATCTTCAAATAATAATAAGTGCTTTGCACTTTTTTATGAACCATTGGTTCTCTGAGAACAAGAAAAACAAGAAAAAACTTGTTTTCTTTGATCTAAATTGGATCAAGAAATCAAACAGTGCTTTGCACTTTTTTATGAACCATTGGTTCTGGAATCTTAAAGATTCTCAAGATTATTGAAATAGTGCCTTGCACTTGCAAAAAATGCACTGTTGCGCTCCTGGGTTGGCGCAAGCCACCAGGGAGCGCCGCGTGTCAGCATCTGAATTATTTGCGCTATGCGCTTTTAAGAAAGAGCCTTGCTCTCTGAAATTGGCGCAACTCACCAGAGCGCGTCACGTGTCAACAGCGCAAGCGCACTGCGCTTGCATGACACGTGTCATCACCACAAGCGCTTGCACTCATTAAAGGGCCAGGCCCAAATCAAAAAGGGCTAGTAGGCCAAAATAAATTGCAATGCAATAAAAGGGCAGAGCCCAAGTAAAATTGATGCTCTGCATCTTTTATAAAAGGGTAGAGCCCAAACAAAATAAAATGCAATGAAAGGGCAAAGCCCAGAACAGATGATCTGCATCACCCATAAAAGGGCAGAGCCCAAACAAAATAAGAAATGCTATGCATTATTAAAAAGGGGCCAAGCCCTAGCACAGGCCTAATAGGCCAAAAACAAATAAAAGCGTTAAACATTTCTAAATTGGACTTAGCGCAATCGTGGCCGTAAGTCCTCAAACTAAATTGACTGAGCAAGACTGCTCTCCTAAATCAATTTACATTCGGTTCGAGGGTACATCTCCGAACTCCTTTGACTTCTATCGTTGTAATCCTTCAACGACGTCAGAGAGGTGACGGGTCCCGACAACCACACATCAACACGGACTGTGGGGTCCTTAAACTCATGGACTTAAGCGTCCTTAAACCAAAACACGGATTGTGGGATCCTTAAACCCGTAGACTTAAGCGTCCTTAAACTACCTATGGACCTCTATGTCCCTAAACTGGAATATGGACCACCATGTCCCTAAACTGGAATATGGACCGAAATGTCCTTAAACTACCTATGGACCACCATGTCCCTAAACTGGCAACGGACCACTATGTCTCTAAACTGAAACAATAGAGCCCCCAAATGCTCTTTTGTCGGATCCAAACGATCCCGTTAAGTTGATCTTAGTTTCAAATCAGACTAACGTATCCTTAACAAACGTTTAAGTCGATCTTAGCCTAAATATGGCTAACGTATCCTTAAACTAAAACACCAAACCCAAATCTAAGAAAATACGGATTTGGACTAATCCACGTCCTACGGGCGACGACATAAATTAGTCTCCGTATACAATCCACGGGCAACCACAAACAAAATAAACACCCACGACACGAAGTGAAATTCTGGAGAAGGAAAAAGTTGTTACCGCGATGTGGTAGCGTAATTAACTGCAGGGGCTTGCGCCTGCAGGGAAGAGCGTCCCCACAATCAAAAACCCCTCAAGCGAGGGGGAATCTGACGAAGTCTGCTACATCGGCCGCATCCGTCTAAACCTCCGATACGCGGTGCCATAAATCAACTTGGCATCTTCGGAGAGGTGGACGGGTAAAACCATATAGCATCTGCCCCGAATCTCAGGCAAGACGTCCTAACGTCTCGGCCGCCGTTCGGAAGGGAACAGATTCTGGCACGTCCGGTGGGACCTTTTCCTCTTTCCACTCCACACTTCGTGTGTCGTATTCGCGAACGAATCACGGTTTGTTAATGGTTGTCCATAGGTTTCAAGTTACTAAGATTTGGTCTTTTGCTTGGCGCAGAAAGCAAAACAACAATGGCAATCACTTGTTCGAAGTGCTCCAACTGCAGCTGCAACTCACGTCCTGCCTCAACTGGGGGCATAACCTACGGGCCACAAGCAGCCTCTTTGTTCATGATGCCCGTGGAGCAAATTACTCAAGCCACCACAGGGCTGTTTTTCGGAACCATGCTTCCGCCAACAACTTCAGCACCCCCGTGCCCGTACAAGAAGCTCCTAAGAAGTCGGTTTTCGATCGACTTACAGTTACCGCGGCCCCTCTCAACGGGTCGCCCAACACCAGCGCCTCGGTCTTATCCAGACTGGGCCAAAACTCCTGCGGGCCCATAATGAAGCTTGCGGTCCCAGAAAAGGTTATTCCAAAAAGAGTAGCCAAACCTGCTTCTGAAGTCGTCAAGGCGGCTTCTCCTGCTAAGAGATTGGTCTTTACAAGACTGACCGTCCCAATTCCCACTCCTGCTCCTGCTGCTCAAAAGACATCAGTCTTCAATAGGCTGACGCCGGCAACAGCCCCACACCTGAACAGGGGGCAAGAAGAAGATGTTTCTGTCTCTGAACCAATACCGACAACTCGTCGCGCCCGACGACGCCACTGGCGCCGGATAAGGAAGACTGGGGGCAACTCCCCCTTTGGGATAACTCCACCAGCTCCAACGGTGGAAGTTAATGCTGTTGTTCCAACTGGGAACAATTTTGAACTGCTGAACAGGGTACGCAGAAACTCGCCAACTGCGGTGCTCAAAAGATCTCCTCCACCGGTAGAGACCGCCGTGGAAGCAGAAAAAACAGAGCAGCCTCCTCAATCGCCGTCCTCCAGGATTTACAAGACATGGCGACGAGTCCGAGAATCTGTGATTGATCCTAATTTCTCTCACCAACACAAGAAGTCGAAAGGTCGGTAAGAAGAAAATCCCCCGTTCAAGCAACGAAAGGTGACGACCACTTGAGTGCCCAAAGCAACGGCGCCCTCAACTTCAACGACCCATAAGAGAAGAAGGCCGGAGAAAGTCCTTAAGCCGACGGCGAATATCAAAGGTGGTGAACCCAAACGCCCTAAGTCCGGGGGCATCGTAGTTCATACCGTCTACATGGCGTCCGGTAAAGAGGACAGCCGCTTATCCACAGGTCATAGACCGCTCACGCGATCGGTGACCAAAGCGCAGGAGCAGCAGCAGAAGCTCCAAGAGATGATGAATGCGATGGCCGCACTTACTGGGCCAAAAGAAAACCCTGAAACGTCTTCAGATGAACGCCAGGAGCAAGAAACTGACGCCGAATTCCTTCGTCGGATATTGGAGAAGAAGGATAAAGAGGCTGCTGAACAAGCAGCCAACATAAAGCGTATGTGCCTCCTGTTTCAAGACATGGTGGGGATGATGATCCAACAAGATCCTCCGGCCGAAGATCCCCCGATCGTCCTTGAAGACGATAGGGGAGAAACGTCGAATCCTCCGCCAGCTCTGTCAACAGCTAAGGAGGGGACAATCTCCAAAGCTGAATTGGACGAGTACATAGCCTAATAAATACGGGTTCATCATGCGACTGAAGCAGCCGTCCAGGTCGTAAAAAAAGGACGACCATATCCGAGCTGGTACGACCAGATCAAGTACCCGCCGGGCTACACAATTCCTAAGTTCCATGTCTATAAAAGGACGGGCAATCCCCACCAGCATGTTGCCCAGTTCAGGGCACTCTGCGGCAACACCGGCGGTGATGACAAACTGTTGCTTCGCCAGTTCGTTGGAAGCTTATCAGATACAGCGTTCGAGTGGTACTCTGAGCTCCCGAACGACTCTATCAAGACCTTCGCGGAGATGGAGCTGTTGTTTACCCAGCGTTTTGCAAGCGCCAGTGAACGCACCCCGATGACGACACTGATTAACGCCAGGGTGAACCCAGGCGAGACATGGGTTCAATATGCTATACGATGGCGGAACTTATGGTCAAAGTGCGAGCAGCGCATTGAAGAAGCTCCTGCAGTAGGTATATTTGTGGGAACCCTTGATCCGCAAGCAACCATCTCGCAGTTTATGATGTTCTTCAAGTCGACTACCTTCCAGGCCTTGATTGATAAGCTAGCGCAAATGGATCAGATGGGCCATAGACCTCCTCTTCCAAAGCCAAACTCCCGAAATGACAAGGGGAAGGGAAAAGCGATCGTTGTCGCTAATGCTCAACAACAGCCGAGTAACTCGAAGCCGGTTGTTCGTCAAAATAATATGCGTCCGCAGGTACCCCTTGAGGAGAGACTAGGACATCCTTACTCGTTTCCCCGAGATAAAATGAGGAGATTATTCGAGCTGGCGTTGCGCAACCGACTCATAAATCTGCCGGAGCCAAAACGTCCGTCGCAACCAAATGATGTCAATGAGCCCAACTACTGCCCCTATCACCGAGTACTGGGACATCCGATCGAAGATTGCAACGTCTTCAAAAATTGGCTTGAAGACCAATACCAATAGGGCAAATTCGCGTTATCCGATCAATGGAAGGTGAATCCGCCGCAACCTCACGCCTCTAAGAGGATGAATATGCCGGGGGCAACGTGCTCTCTCATCGAAGAAGCCCCATGGGAGGTTGTGCTGTCAGCTAAGACAAAGAGAACGCCGAACGATCTTCAGGCATGCCCAGCGATCAAGTGGAAGAACCCATTGGAACCGCAGGTCATTGAGGGGATGTTGAAGCCACGTCCAAGCACTCGCAACCAGCCGTCAAAATCTTCGAAGAAGAAGAAGAAGAAATCTAAGAAGTCTGTAAAGCCTGGCGACAAGCGCACAGACTTACGAAAACAAATTGACGCGCTGGAGGAATACAACCAGAAAGCACGGATTCCCATTACACTCCAAGAGTTTCTCAACCACGTCTTTCAAGAAGAAGATGAGGGAGAAAGTTCGTCGGATGAGTCTGAGAAATATGTGGCGAGCTGCCATATGATCTCCCATTCGTTGACGTATGATGAGGAGACTCCTTGCACTGAAAAGCTGGGGGCAGATCCCGAACCAAAAATTCTGGGGCCATCAGATGAAGTAACTGACGCATTCCTCAACGAAGCTCTGTTGAAAAGTAAAGCTGATCGGGAACGCGAGACGGCTATATTTGAAAGGGCCAAGCGCCAGCGACTTGACAAAAGAGCTGAGACACTTTCGCTGGAGCAAAATACATCCACTACGGACAAAAGCAAATTCAAGATGAGGAAAACGTTTGCTAAGGCCATATCAATGGGCATGAAGCTACCATCCTCCGAAGGAAACATTACTGGTGAAGTGAAAATGCACCCCTCTTATTGCTTATATCATCGAAAGATTTCGCACCCTACTGAAGAGTGCAAAGCTTTCGATAGATGGTGGCAAGGATATGTTGCTCATCGACAATATTTTAAGCGGGAGAAGCGCAAAACTCGTCGGGAGAGGAAAAATACGACTGAAGGGCTTAACAGAACTACCGGGAATTATCGCATGGTTAACGCCGGGGGATCACAAGTGCTTACATTCGGGAGCGACTCTGTCGAGGAGATGGCTCTTAGCCCCCTCTTTAAAGAGTCCACCTCGGGGAAAGAAGAAGAGCAGAAGGTCTGTGAAAATATCCGGCTGCGTAATCGCACGCTTCCCGAAAAGAATCTCGGACCTTCAAATAAAAAAGATTAAGGGAAAGAGAAGGTCCCTGAGGAGATCACCCTGGATGACCAAGTTGTGGAGGAGCTAAGTGCCAAGGACCCGCCGAAGAGAACTAAGGTGGATTACAACGTCTTAGCGCATCTGAGGAAACTACCCTCGCAGCTCAGCATTCTTGACGCCCTTTTGCTATCAAAAGAGGCGAGAGATTCGTTAATCAAAGCACCGCAGGAGCCGGAACAATTCCAAGCTTTCCTGGCTGAAAAAAAGATGAAGGATGAATTGGAGGAAGTGCACACGGCCGATGTCACTTTTGGCGACGAGGACCTTCTCCTTAGGACATGCGAACACAATCGCCCCCTCTATGTCTCAGGATACTGCCACGATATAAAGATAGGCAAAATCCTGATCGACAATGGATCCTCCGTTAATCTTCTCAATGTGCGGGTGTTAAAAGAAATCTGCATGAGCGTCCAGCACCTCGCTTGGGACAAGATCACCATCTCCGGGTTCGACTCCCAGTCATCAAGAACTCTTGGGTCTGTGATACTGACGTTACACTTCGGGCTACTCGTCACGGACATTAAGATCCACGTCATAGACGCCAAGACTTGCTACAATGCTCTGCTCGGTCGACCATGGTTACACGAGTACAACATCATCCCTTCTACACAACATCAGTGTATGAAGTATTTTAAGGATGGTTTCGAGTATACCGTGACGGGAGAACTGAACCCGTTCTCTGTGAACGAGGTCCGCAAATATGAAGATGCCAAATACTTCTTACCGGATTTCGAAGACACGGAGATGTGTCACAAGCCGGAGAATAAAGCTAATGCCACCACCCTGTCTTCGGCAGTGATACCGAGGAGGAAGAGGAGATAGTTTATTCGGGTCCGCCCCAATACAACAAGCCAAGACCATCCTCCCCTACGTTGATCTTTGGTAGTGACTCGGAAAATGAGGTCCATGATGTATTCTCTGCTCGACCTTCAATACAAACGTCCGCTGACGAAGAGCAAAGTCTGCAAGTCGCCATGGTTCCACTCAAACACCATAAAGAACTGGATGCACTTGATATCTATAGTATAGAGGAGCCGCGGACGTTCTATATCCCTCCCAGGCGAGAAGGCGAAAAAGAGATTCTATTCTACCGCTCTGAAGAAACCAAAGTGGAAAAAGAAATCTGGCATGGTGCGGATCCTACGCTTGACAGACTTCAGCCCATCCGTCTCCCCAGATATTATACGGAAGGATTGAAAAGGCTATTGAAGCGTAAGGGGATATCCTTCAAACAGACCGTTCGAAAAGCCAAGTTCTATGACAGGGTCTGGAACGTTCCCGGGACTCAACACAAGCTGCCTAATGGGAGAATGGAAACAATCGGGCTTGGATACATTCAGTCCAAGAAACGAGAGCTACTCCATGGTTTCTACGTTGTGTATGACTTTGATGAAGAAGCGGATGCTCAATGGGAAGATGCTAATCCTGAACCGGTAAAAGTTCCAGATGCAAAAGTGCCCAGTCCGTCGTTCGAAGAACAAATGGACAAGCTTATAAGGGAAGCTGGTCAAAAAGTCCGAGACACGAAATGGCCATCTAAGAGAAAGCCAAAACGCAATGCCTCCTTCAACAAGCCATGAAAGATGAAGATGCCGCTCCTTGTCAACCTGTTATAAAGAAGGCTCGACGCAGAGGCAGAAACAAGTCGAAACGTGAAAAAGGCGCTCAACAGCAACGAAGCGGGACTAAGAGATCACACAAGCGGGAATCGAACGGTTCTGATCTATCCCTCATAAGAAAAATGGGTCGGGCGTACTCTTTTCCTCGAGACAAGACAAAGAAAATACTTGACCTCGCTCTAAAGCATCAGATGCTTACGCTGCCGGAGTCTAAGCACCCCGAACAAGCAGGCGAAGTCTCACACCCAGACTATTGCTTTTATCACCGAGTAATAGGGCACCCTCTCGAAGACTGTTTCACCTTCAAGAATTAGGTCGAAGATCAGTATCAGCTTGGCAGGTTCGCTCTGTCCGACAACTGGAGGGTAGCGCCGCCACAGAAGCACGAACCCAAGGCCACGAAAGAAGAACCAGTTCCACATTGGGATTGGAAGCGAATTCGTACTTGTCACATGATAACAATATCAAAAGCAGAGCTCGAGAACATGGATGACCTTCCCTGGTGCTTTGAAAACAGTAACGACGTGGTGATCTCAGAATTTCCACCAACGCCAAAAGAGCTGGAAGATGGAATACATACCACTGCGGATAACCTTAAGAAAATTGAGTTGGGGACGGCGAATGACCCGCGACCGACATTCGTCAGCGAGCTGCTGTCTGAAGAGAGGGTGGCTTCATTAAAAGACCTGCTTATGCGGCATAAAGATTGCTTCGCATGGAACTATTCCAAATGCCGGGACTAGATCCAGAAATTGCGGTGCACAAATTGGCAATATCCCCGGACGTCAAGCCAGTCAAATAGGCACCAAGAAGAATGCGGCTCGAGCTTAAGATGAGCATCAACGCCGAGGTCAAGAAGCTGATCGACTCCGGCTTTATTCAGGAGGTTCAATATCCTGAATGGATCGCTAATATCGTCCTGGTGATGAAGAAAAATGGGACAGTGCGCATATACGTGGACTTTCGGGATCTCAATAAAGCCTGCCCGAAAGATGATCTCTCAGTGCCAGTCACCGAACTGATGATAGACAATACGTCCACTCATGAGGTTTTCTCCTTCATGGACGGCTCGTCAGGGTATAATCAGATAAAGATGCATCCCGAAGACCAGAAGCACACCGCCTTCAGGACCCCTTTGGGTATATTCTGCAACAAGGTGATGCCCTTCGGTCTAAAGAACGCCGGTGCCACTTATCAGAGAGCCATGACGCAGATCTTTGATGACCTTATACACGAAATCGTCGAATGCTATATCGACGATCTCGTGGTTAAAAGAAAATCATACGAGGAACATCTCGAGCATCTGAAGACCGTATGTCAACGCCTTCGACAATACAACTTGAAGATGAACCCTCTCAAGTGTGCATTCAGGGTTTCCTCGGGAAAATTCCTGGGATTCATCGTCCGACATCGGGGTATTGAGATAGATCCGTCAAAGATCAAGGCGATCATGGAAATGCCTCCGCCAAGAACTCTCAAACAGCTGCGGTCTCTCCAAGGGAAGCTCGCGTATATACGGCGATTTATAGCCAACCTTTCAGGCAAGTGCCGTCCTTACAGCCACCTGATGAAGAAGGGAACCCCGTTCGTCTGGGACCAAAAATGCCAAAGCGCGCTGGACGAGATCAAGCAATACTTGCAGAACCCGCCAGTGTTGGCTGCCCCAGTCAAGGGAAAGCCCCTCATTCTTTATACAACCGCCCTCGAAGGTTCCTTAGGCGCATTATGGGCGCAAGAGAACGACCAAGGGAAGGAAAGAGCACTCTACTACTTAAGTCGAGTTCTACTAGGGGCAGAAAGCAACTACTCCCCCATTGAAAAACACTGCATGGCGTTGATCTTCGCGATAACAAAGCTCAGGCACTATGCGTTGGCGCATGAAGTCCGTCTCATTTCGAAGGTGGACCCCCTTAAATATTTAATGTCAAAGTCCATATTGACGGGACGACTCGCTAAATGGGCCATACTTTTGATGGAGTTCTCGATAACCTATCAGCCTCTCAAGGCAGTGAAAGGCCAGGCCATCGCCGATTTCCTCGCTGAGCATCCGATACCCGCTGATTCTCCTCTGAATTGCGATCTTCCAGACGAACATGCGTTTGATGCGATCGACGGTGGTGATACCCGATGGGAGCTTTATTTCGATGGAGCATCTTTCGTGAAGAACCGCAAACAAAGTATCCCTATAATCAAGTTGGGGGTAGGACTCATCTTTGTAACTCCACAAGGAGGGATAATGCGCTTTGCTTTCTCCCTAACAGAGCCGAGAACAAACAATGAAGCCGAATACGAAGCTTTGATAGCAGGCCTCGAGATCGCCATCGACATGGGAATTGAAAACCTCCTCATATACGGAGACTCCCAGCTGGTCGTTAGTCAAGTAAACGGTGACTACCAGACGTGCAAGCCAGAGCTGGTAAAGTACGGCGAGAAGGTGCAGCAACTGTTGACCCAAATCCCTTCCTATACTTTGGAAAACATACCGTGCACGGAAAACAGCAAAGCGGACGCGTTGGCCAAGCTCGCCAAGGAACTGGCCGATGAGAACCTCGATGACGTAAGAATCGTGGTACAAAGCCGTCGGGTGCTTGCCCCAGCAAAAATATCTCCGGAATCATCCGAAGAGAAGAAAGCGACTGAGCAAATGACCCTGCAAATAAAAGACCGGGAAAAGGCCGAGGATTGGAGAGAAGTCTTTATAGACAACTTCAAATACCGTCGAACGCCCGAAGATGCTTCCTCAAAACATCAGCTTATGAAACGAGCTCTCTCTTTCGCCTTCGTCAATGATACGCTGTACAAGAGGTCATTTGATTCTTTTTGGTTGAGATGTCTGGGACCTGAAGAGGCAAAAAGAGTCGTTCAGGAAGTTCATGACGGAATCTGCGGTTCTCACCAAGCGGGCCCGAAGATGAAGTTGAAGATTAAACGGATGGGCTACTACTGGCCCACGATGATTCAGGACTGCCTCGAATACGCGAAGCAATGCCACTCATGCCAAATCCATGGGGACTTCATCCACCAGCATCCAAATCCGCTACACCCAACAGTGGCTAGCTGGCCATTCGAAATGTAGGGAACTGACATAGTCGGCCCCATCGAACCAGCATCGTCTAGAGGACATCATTTCATCCTGGCGACAACTGACTACTTCTCCAAATGGGCAGAGACGGTACCGCTGAGGGAAGTGAAGACGGAGAATATCCTCCACTTCTTCAAGACGCACGTCATATATCGGTTTGGAAATCCACGACGGATCATCTCCGATAACGGGCCAGCTTATAGAAGCCACAAGATCAGTCGCTTCGCGCAACAACACAATATAGACTGGAGATATTCCTCGGTTTATAATCCGCGAGCTAATGGTCTAGCTGAGGCCTTCAACAAGACCTTGACAAAGATCATGAAGAAAACGGTGTCCCGAAATAAGAAGGACTGGCATGAGAGGCTGCAAGAAGCCCTTTGGGCGTATCGAACTACGTTCAAGACAGCCACGAACACAACGCCATATGCGCTGGTATTCGGTACAAAAGCAGTACTCCCCCTCGAGATAGAGTTACCCTCTTTACGAGTGGCAGTCCACTACGAGCCGACGGACGAAGAAAATGCTCACCTTCGGCTTGAGGAGCTTGATGCCCTTGATGAAACCCGGCTCATAGCGCAACAAAATCTGGAGGCTTACAAAGCAAAAATGACGTGCTCATATGAAAGATTGACCCGACCGAGGACATTCCGCCAATGCGAACTCATGCTAGTGGTCAAAAGGCCTATGATCCCCAATCGCGCCAAGCGGGGAAAATTCGAGCCGAACTATGAAGTCCCGTACATCATAGACAAGGTCTACCAGGGTGGAGCCTATCTACTCATAGATATGCACGGTGAAAGGCCTTACAGGCCAATAAATGGTCGATTCCTAAAGAAATACTACGCTTAGCGAGTTACTGCCTAGGTCAATGATAGATGATGACGACTATGTCCGCTCGCTATTTTCCTAAGCTCAAACTTTATAAGCAGTAACCAGCCTTCTCCTGGACGGACCGAAACGTCTTTAAACTAACGACGGACCAAAACGTCCTTAAACCAACGAATGACCGAAACATCTTTAAACTATTACCGCAGCATCTTCAGGCCGACGAGATGAATAAAAGAAAAAGAAAAAGAAAAAAATAATAAACGGTATGTCCATAAGCAAAATGGGCACGGATGAAAACCCGAAAGGGCTCCGTGAGTAAAAACAACAGGGCTACCGGCGAGTGTTCGTGAAAACCCGAAAGGGCGCGACCTCATAAAAAAAAAGAGAGGAAATAAAAAGAATTAAAAAAAACGGTATGTCCATAAGAAAAATGGGCACGGATGAAAACCCGAAAGGGCTCCGTGAGTAAAAACAGCGGGACTACCGGCGAGTGTTTGTGAAAACCTGAAGGGGCGCAACCTCGTTAAAAGACACTTACAGGGTCCTCTCGACCTTGTGAGGAGAAACCACCCGAGCGAGATCCTTACGACTTACAAGGGAGCAACACACTTAGGGATCCCCACGATTCTTAAGGAGAAAATACACTTGCGAGATCCTCACGACTCGTAAGGAGAACTCTCTTATGGGACCCTCACGGCTCATAAGATTTGAAAGTCTTAAGTTACAGAGATCTGAACCTGTGCTTAAGAAACCCCCCCACAACCTTCGATATTGCCCTACAAGTGGCTCAACACTGACCCTTGTATACAATCCACGGGCGCGAATAAACATATCCCTAACCAAGTCCCATCCGTGACTGGGGATATGTACGCATGATGAACAACTCTTATAAGTCCTCTCGACTTACAAGGAGAAAACCCTACTGTAGGATCCTTATGACTTACAGAGGAACATACACTTAGGAATCCTCACGATTCTTAAGGAGAAAATACACCTACAAAATCCTCACGACTTGTAGGGAGAAATACCTTTGTAAGACCCTTACGGCTCATAAAGTCAAAAGCCTTAGCCGACAGGACCTTAACCCTGTTCGCTAAGCCACCTTTGTTCGACATCGACGGAGGCAAATGATGATTCGCTTCTGGCAATATCCCAGTTGTAGCGGTGCTGATGCCGAAATCGGTGTCTAATTTCATGTTTACGGTGAAAAGCCGGTAGGCCGCACATGCATACGAAATAGCCGAAATGATGGGGCAACTTGCAATAAAAAGCAGCAAGTAAAAACGTATGCATACAAAACAGCCAACATGATTGGGCAACTCGCAATAAAAACAGCGAGTAAAAATAAAATAAATAGCCGAAATGATTGGGCACCGCGAAAAAATAGCCGAAATGATTGGGCAACTCGCAATAAAAAGCAGCAAGTAAAAATAAAATAAATAGCCGAAATGATTGGGCACCGCGAAAAAATAGCCGAAATGATTGGGCAACTCGCAATAAAAAGCAGCGAGTAAAAATAAAATAAATAGCCGAAATGATTGGGCACCGCGAAGAATAGCCGAAATGATTGGGCAGTCGCGACTTTCGCGATCAAAAGCTGAAATGATAGAGCATCGCGGAAATGAAACAATAAAAACGAATGAAACTTTTGCCCTACAGTTGAGATCACATCGATCCCTGTATACAATCCAAGGGCACAAACAAAAAGGGGACTACATTTCCCCACCAGGCTACGTCAAAAGGAAGTCAGATCTCGACGACTACATATACAGCCTGGAGACCAACAGCGGCGTTCCTCCTCATTCCAGCAGGACATGGATGTGACATCACCAATCGGAGCTACGGCAAAGTCCCCAGTTCCAAGACTCTACGGTTCACAGACAACCTAGAGTCAGCAAATGACCTCCGTCACGGAAACAAGTCAGCCAACGACCTCCGTCTCGGAAACAAGTCAGGAAATGACCTCCGTCGCGGAAACCGGTCAGCCAACGACCCCCGTCTCGGAAACAAGTCAGGAAATGACCTCCATCGCGGAAACAAGTCAACCAACGACCTCCGTCTCGGAAACAAGTCAGCCACCGACCTCCGTCTCGGAAACAAGTTAGCCAACGACCTCCGTCTCGGAAATAAGTCAGGAAATGACCTCCGTCTCGGAAACAAGTCAGCCAACGACCTCCGTCTCGGAAACAAGTCAGCAAATGACCTCCGTCGTGGAAACAAGTCAGCCAACGACCTCCGTCGCGGAAACAAGTCAGCCAACGACCTCCGTCTCGGAAACAAGTCAACCAATGACCTCCGTCTCGGAAACAAGTTAACCAACGACCTCCGTCTCGGAAACAAGTCAGCAAATGACCTCCGTCGCAAAAACAAGTCAGCCAACGACCTCCGTCTCGGAAACAAGTCAGCCAACAACCTCTGACCCGGAAACAAGTCAGCCAACGACCTCCCCGTCGGAGCAATACTTCGACTCGGAAACAAGTCAACTCACCAACCACTTATGAGTCCTCTCGACTTGTAAGGGGGAGAATTCTCTTATAAGATCATTACGACTTATAAGAGAAAACACACTTAGGAATCCTCACGATTCCTAAGGAGAAAATCCACTTACGAGATCCTCTCGATCCGTAGGGAGAAAAGTCTCTATAAGACCCTCACTGCTCATAGAGTTGAAAAGTCTTAGGCAGCAGATCTGAACCTGCGGCCTAAACCGTCGTTATCTTTTGGAAGAAATCTAGATACTTACTCTATTATCTGTTTATCAAGACAGCCTGCTGATAATAAAAGAAGGGAGGAAGCAAAGAAATAGTACAAGACATTGCAAAGAAGAATGTGTATCTTTATTTATTAATTTAATCAAGTACAAGGTGAAGCGTACAAAAGAATAAAGAATGGATACATCTTATTCGAAAAAGAATTTTTTTTACAAGTATATAGATACAAGGGGAATTACTGGGAAGGAAGCGTCTTGCATAGCTCTAGCAATTGTTCGCGCACCTCCTTCCACACTTTCTCTTGATCGGCCACCACCGCCAGTTCTGCCTCCACTTGAGCCCGCTGCTGCAAGACGGATGCAAGCTGCTCCCTAACAGCCTGATGATCAGCTTCACGGCCTGGGGTGTCATGCTCGGTGATTGATGTGAAAAAGTGTTTTTTGTAGAATAACCACAATCAATAACGGTGTCGCACGTAGCTAGACCGAGATGAGTACGGGTCGTCCTCTAGGAAACGTGGAACCTTTTACTTTTACTTTAGATGTGTTGAGGAAGAGAGGAGGGATAAAGAATTTTATAGAAAGATTTCTAGATCTACGTTAAACAAGAATGTAAAATATAGATCTAGATTATTTTAAAGATGTAATTAATATAATAAGAGGGCTTGTAGGGTTCGTTAGGATTTAGTAGTTATGGACGACTAATTAAAAGTTACCATTTTTATCCATTAATAGATTTAGAACTAGAACGACGGTGATGCGTGTAGATTAGGGTTTCTGGAGGGAAAAGGAATCCCACTCTTAACCCTTATCTCGACACGGAACTCCGTTCATATCTAGCCTTTACCAAAATAATTATTAATCTAATCGCTAATCGCGGTCGGAACTAGCAAAGAATTGCTAGCGCGCCCGATTAGGATGTTGATGATTCTTTTGATAAAGTTCCTAAACTTTATAGGACTTAAAAAGGGTTTAATTATTTTCATCATTCATTAGCCTACCCTAATCCTACGAACCCTAACAAGCGGAGAATTACTCGCGCATGTTGGGAGAAGAAGATGAAAAGAAAGAGAGGGAAAACATAATGTAAAATGCAAAAGAATTAAATAAAACAACTACCTTTATTAATCAACTTGAACAATCTACACTTTGATTCCTTAGAAAATGATTACAAAGACTAGTTTGCTTCTCGATCTCTTCTAAGGAGGTAGACGAACAGTTGATGATCAGCCTGGATGCGTGAGCCGTCTGGGACTTCATGATCGCGTCGGCTTGATAACTTTTCCAAGAGGCTCTCGGTGCCCTTTTATAGTCCAAAGCCACAATATTTTGCTTCAAAAGTTGGTAAAATATAGCAGAGATTTAAGCCACAAAATCTTAGCAAATGATCTCTTTAGATTGCCGCGGATCCGCGGCCAACATGGGGGTTTGGCCTCGGTTCCACGGCCAATGGTGAGGATCTCTTCATCAAAATTCTTGGGCTTTCTTCTTGTGACATGTGGCAATCCTAGGCACCTTTAGAATTCATAAATCTTCTCTCGGTTGCTTCCAGACTTGGTCTCCAAGTTTTGCTTCTTAATTTGGCAAGTTTTCTTCAACAAATTGATTTCTTTGATATATTCTGCATAACAACTTGGAAAATTCTGCACAATAATCTTAAATAATATTTAGTAGACTTAGTTCTACTAGGATTTGGTCAATAGATTTATTTGCATACATTTTCCTACCAAATACTAATTAAAATATATTAACACATGGAAAATGGTGTTTTTACACATAAACCCTCATATGTATAATATATTATAATAAAGTCCTTTTTTAATATGACAATGGTAGAAAAAATGTAATACAAATGTGCAGTTTTATCAACTGAACACTCGGCGACATCAAGCTTTCGCTTCAAGTTTAGCCTATGAGAGATGCGTTCCAGGAGGCCCTCAAAGATAGCCTTCACTTGGGCAGCATTCGCCTCAACCTCAGCACGCAGACGAGCCGTCTCGCTCGAGGTCTCTTGGTACTCCCTCAGCCTTAAAGCCGCTTCTTGTTCCAAGTGGTGGACGTAAGAAGCGCTTTGCTCAATCCACGCTGCTCTTTGATTGCTTGCGGCTAAGGTCTCGGGAGCAGGACGCATCGTCTCCAGCTGATGCAGGCGAGCCTCAATCTCCCTGCAGTGATTAACCCAAGATGCAACGATGCCCTCGTCATAGAAATGTACGAGTATCACAAGCATCGGGTTAACCGCCGTAGCGAAATCTGCAGCAGACGTAGGAGTCTCGATGTGGAGTTCCTTAACATAGTCGCTCAACATGCGCAGACTATTCGCAGCGCCTTTCGAGGATGGACGTCTCAAGAAAGGGCCTGCCGGCATCAGAACGCGAGATTCAAAAGGCGCCGAGATTAGAGCGACAGTTGAAACGATAAAATGTGATTAGATGACGGTTCAAGAAATATGAAAAAGCCATTGATGAGATAGTCTACTATACCAGCTGCAGCAGGTGGCAAGGCCGGAAGGGCCGGTGGCACGACCGATCTTTCGTCTCCTCCTTCGATTTGTAGCACTGCAATCAGGACAAGGGAAAATTAGAAATAATTCCATTACTTAAAAAAAAGGAAGACATTAGTTGGAAACCATACTCACCAGCGCCACCAGTAGGAGAAGCGAATTCAGATGGAAAGGAGAAGTGTGGGAGCAGCACTTGATAAAGATGGTCAAAAAGCACTCCTGAAAAAGACACAACAGTACGACTTTAGTACATAAATTATGCGTCTGAAAAATAGGACTAATAAATTGCAAACGCATACCTTCCAACATCTTCGATGGTACGAGAGAGGGCTAAGAGGTGACCACCGCCAAAGCAGTAGTTGACGGCGCTCCCTCAAGCAATGGAGCATCGGCACTGGCCGCACCTACGTTAAAAAACAAGGGTAAACCTGTCAGGAAAGATTGCAAGATAAAAAAAGGGGACGGCAATCTAAAATTTACCTGATGAGCCTCCAGCCGAGACGGAGGCGTCTCCCTCCTCCATTGACATAAGTCTACCACCCGTGGCCTCATCCCCAGACTCCACGGGGGCCGTCGTCGTGCTCGCGAGGCCAGGAGACGGCGGGGGGCCATAGGCGGGGAGAGCTATGACCGGAGCATTGCCAGACTCCTGAGAAAGAGCGGTCGGCTCGTCCTCAGGAATCATGTCCATCTCACCCGCTACTCCCTCGGGCTCAGCAGTCATGGTTGTCTCGTCCACCGTCGCCACGAGGTCATCGGTCTCAGGCGCTCCGTCAGCTGCTACCTCGGGCTCGGCATCAACCACTTGCTCAGGCATAGTGGACGTGACTATTTCGTCAGCCACTAGCTCGGGCCCAGCAATCCCGGTTGTGTCGTCCACCATCGGCTCGGCTTCGACCAATACCTCTTCCTCTAGCCCCTCAGGTTCAACGGTCTCTGCCTCCCCCTCGGTTGGACTTGGCCCTGCAGGACATAATATATAAGAACCGACAGCTTCATAATTCTGACAACAAAATTCTCAAAGAAGTATTACCTGAGGTGGACTTATCGTTAGCCTCCCTATTGGCGCGCACCGCCTATCTATGAGCTGTATACAAGGCGACCCGGGGCTCTTCTGACGGAGTATCGGCACGAGGGAGGTGCTTCGGCCCGCTCCAATGGCCAAGGCAGCCCTGCGTGCCTTCGCTTCGCGCCTCGACCGCTTCCTCTCCTCCCGGGCCGTCGCGATAGACCTCTTCGACGCTTCCTTAATTAAGGTGTCGTCGTCCTCGTTTAGAGTTGCCTCCAGAGCCTTTAAGGCATCTCTCATCGGCTCTTCAAGACGGACCTCTCGCGGTAGCCCTGAGGAAGCAGAAACATCGGCAGCTGGCTCGGGAAGAGTCTCCGCGTCACCTGGCAGGATCGGCATTATGGTTCCTGCGATAAAAAGGGGGACATTAGATCGACCATAACACAAGGAAAATGAAGACTTGGTGAATCAAAATTTACCAAGGCCTAAGGACGCTCTAAGGCGTTCCTCCTCTTGGAAAGTCTTGAGGGAAGCAGCAATGGCTTCTTCAGTGGTGATGCCTGTTGGAAGAAAAGAAGGAAAACCGTAAGTAAAGGGAAATAATAAAGATATAATACAATAAAAAAAACGCGACTAGTGATTACCTGATTGCGCAAGCTTAGCTAGCCACGCGTCGCGCCTCGCCAACCGCTATGAAGCTTCGAGAGCGGCCTCCAAGTCCGTGTCATCCGGCGGCATGACTAGCCCCCTGTTGGTCCCGTATTCACTCAGGCCCTCACCATAGGGAGTGTGGGGTTCTTGACCGAATGCGACGTCAGTGGCGAAGAGCGACTTTTTTTTCTTCTTCTGCCCACCAACCCTAGGTGCACCCGGGATCGACTTGCGTTTTGCAGGCACCTTGGGGCGGCGGGTCCCGATGTCCGCACCCACACCAGACTCCGGCGAGGCCACAACCACTGTCTCCACTGGAGCACAGGGCGCTGGTGGTGCATCCGCAATATCGGGAAGCGGCAATCCGTGTGGAGGACTCTGCGCACGCGGTGGTCCGGCTCTAGCATCTTTTAGAGGGGGAACTACCGGGGTCCTTGGCACTAAAGGAGCGTTGCGGTCTCTACCTGGAGGAACACCCTTACGGTCGACCAGCAGTCGCTTTTCCTCCTTTATGACGGCTCCCGTCGAATGACTGTACCATTCTGTATATACCTTGAGGAGTCGTGGGGCGCAAGCCGGCTCACTGATAAAAAAGTGGGAACCCGTATTCAGACGCATGAAGTGATGCAGCGCGCTCTCCATCCCTTCTTCAGTAGCAGCAGGTTCCGATAGGAAAGCCTCTAGTGGTACCCCTTGATTGTAGCTCAGTTGTTGGGCGAAACGATGCGGGTTGTATCTCATGAAAATCGCCGCACCGTTCTGCCTGAACACCAGGAACCCCGGTCTGATAGAATAAAAATGGAGGGTCTCGCGGGCCGTCAAAACTGAGGCTCCATCCTTGAAAGTGTCTTGCAATGGCCGCACTGTAGATGCCTTTCCAATAGTCAACACCTTGTCGATGAAAGACACCCCGTCTCCAACGGTGTGGAGGCGAAGGAGTAAACCCCTGGCATTCCGTGGCAATGGAGTCACAATTGATGTGCCAATCAACTGTATGATGCGGGGGAAGCTGCACCTGTTATAGAACGAGGGCCTTTTGTGCATGCCGAAGACGCCCGATGTGTGTAGCTCGAACCACGATATGAAGTAGTGCATCGGGAAGATCACGTGCAGTACCCCAGGCTCATTAGCATCCACCGCTCGACTGAGGCCGTGATACAAGTGTGCCAAGTCGGCGATCCCAACGGCCACTTTTATCCCGATGGTCATCCGGTAAGCTGGGTAAAAGACAGAGGGCCGCATATGGCGAGAATGCATCGGGAGCGCAAACCAACTCAGCCATAGCCCAAGAAATCCTAAGAAGAAGGCCTCCTCGTCCATCCCAGGGGCTGCAACTTCCGCAAAAGACATAGTCGGGGAGTTAGGAAGGAAAAAACCCTTTTGGTCTATTTCCTTCACCGGCAGGTTATCCAAACCTAGACTGAAAGGGTCACCAAGGGTGGAAAACTTGGCAGCTTCTGCCGAGAGAACGTTTGGGTGAAGGAACCGAGCGATGAAATCCTCGAAGCTAACTCCGCGACTCCCACGTTCGATGAAAAGGGCCTCATAGATGTTCAACACTTTGATCAAACTTGGGAATTAGTGTTGAACAACATTCTCCGGGGTGAGGCCCCTTACTGCCGGCTTAGCACCGAAGGCATACTCGTCTGTAGGAAGCAACTCCTCATAGTGCTCCCCTATAACCGGTAAACCGGAGACCTCTGTGAATTCCTCCAGAGAAATTGACACTTCCCGGTCCATTGCGAGGAAAGTGTGAGTAGGAATGTTCCACTGCTCCAAGAAAGCCTTGAACCACCAGGTGGGAAGCGTGGGATACTAGAAGAGGGAGATGTTGTTGGGGTAAAAATTTACACCCCGGTTGACCAAGTCAAAATCAAAGTCAACCCCAAGCCAAGTGGGCCCAAGCCCAGATCCAGTGGGCCCACGTCCGGGTCGAGCCCGAACATGAAGCGGCCGACCTCCCACCACGCCAAGATAAAAATTTTGTAATAAACATTTTTTGTTGTATTTCTTTTATTTTTATTTTATGGACAAATGTAAGAAGAATAGGCATAAAGCCAATTTTTTGGAAAGCCCATGGCTTATGTGCAAAAAGAAATGGCACATGAGCCATGGGATAGGCAAAATGCCATTTTGTGAAGCCCAAGGGGCTATGTGTAAAGTGTATGGCCTATAAAGGCAAGGATAATGAAATATCCCAACAACTTTTTTCTCTCTCTAAAAATTTTTCCAGACCTGAGATCTTTCTCCTTCTTCAAGGTTCCAAAACCTTCTGCTTTCTTTTGAATTAAATCAAGAGTTTTACTCTCCCTTTTCAAAAACAAAATAGTTTTTCACCACAAAACCCACAAAGGGGAACTTGGATCTGTCATCAGATCTCAAAAAGGAGAGATTTTGAGATCTCACATCTCTTGATCTTCAAGATCCAGCTTAACAGAGGAGGAAGAAGAAGAACATCTTTCACTAAACCCCCCTAAAAAAAAAGAAGAAAAACACACTCAGGAGTCCAACTCCTCTCTGATTTCTCTTCTGAGAATTTTTTTTTTAGGCTAAAAGCCACTTTTTCTCCCCGGCGCTCAAGCGCAGAGCGACCGCGTGCCGACACGTGGCGCGTTTGCGCTCAAGCGCACAGCGCTCAAGCGCAAAGCGCCCGCGTGCCGACACGTGGCGCGCTTGCGCTCAGCGCAAGCGCTCGAGCGCAAGTCGCCCCCGTGCCGACACGTGGCGCGCTTGCGCTCAAGTGCAGGGTTGCCCTGCAACGACGGCTGAGTCGGACGTAAGAATCAGCAATTCCTTCGAGCCTCTGAAGTGGGTTCAGAAAAATGCCATGACCGCCAGAATCAAGGAGATAGCGGTCCGAACAGTGCTACAAAGAGACGTGTCCCGGCCCCAACAGAAAAAGTATGACACTGTCTCTTCAAGAGTCTATCAAGCACTCTGTGCCGCACGAAAGCAGCGGGGCAAACCCAGAAAAGAAGCGCCAGCACCATTCAAGAACCTGGTTAGGCTAGCCGCCTTCAATCGACTACCAGCTACCGAAGTAAGGGGGTCAAGACAGCGATCCGTGAAATCATCCGCTAATGATAGAAAGACGGCCGGATATATCGTCCATACGGTCTATATGGCGGGCGGGCGCCCCAGCGACAACCTTCGCAGTAAAAGCAAGGATGGGGCCACCATATCCCAAGCCCAATCTAGCCTGAATGTGGTTGCCACTGCCCAAGAACAGCCGCCCCCGCTGGATGAAGAAAACCCTCTCGATGAGGACGATAGGCAGAAGGACCCCTCGGTCCATGCAGAATCAAGCTCGGACAGCGAGGAAGAGCCGACTTTCCGCCCCAGGACTGCGGAGCAAGAGCTGCTTCAAGAGCTTCGAAAACAGCTCAGGAGCAAAGATAAAGAGATGGCTAAGCTCTATTCGAAGATTGACGACTTAACGAACGTGGTGATGCAGCTTACGGCTCAAATTGCTCGAGCGCTTCCCAATCAGGCACAAGCCGCTACTAATCAGCCGGGTGATGACAATCCGAGGCAGCCAATGCCTGTTCCTTCGGGTCCAAGACTGGTCGAGCCACATGAAAGCCGGCCACACTCCGCCTCTGGGGACGCTTTGGCCCCAGATAGCACTATCCCACTAACACAGGATCGTATAATGGATTTGGTCACCGGCAAGGTTAAAACATTGGTGGCCGAACCTGAAGCTCAGAAAGAAATCGGCAGTAGTGGGCGGCCATATTCCGCGCAGTACGATCTGATTGAGTTCCCAAGCGGCTACATCATTCCTAAGTTCGGAAGATTTGATGGAACGGGGAATGCAAACCAGCACGTCGCCCACTTCAAAGCATCGTGCTGAAATACAGGGGGCAATGACGTGCTCCTTCTTCGTCAGTTTGTCAATAGCCTGACCGGCGTCGCCTTCGACTGGTATGCGAGTATACCGGACGGGTCTGTCATTACCTTTGCCCAAATGGAGTCCCTGTTCCGGCAAAGGTTCATGAGCGTCAGTGATAAAATCTCCATTGCCGACCTTATGAGGACCAAGCCGGGGAAGAATGAAAGCAACACTGACTTTATCGCCCGATGGCGTAATCTTACGGTCAAGTGCGAACCGCCGCTGGAGCAGGACCAGTCCGTCAGCCTTCTTATTGGGAACCTCAGCAATTGGATGGTCCCATTCTTGTGTACAGCGGGCCTTAAGACATTCCAGGAGCTAACCAAGAAAGTCCCAATGCTGGAACGCTCGAAGCAAGAGTCCCCGCCGGATTCTCAGAGAGACAAAACTTGGAAAAGCAAGCGGGACGACAACCGTAGAAGCGGGAGTTCCAGCAGTACCAATGTCTTCAATGCGTCCGACGGTGAAGAAAAGCGAAGGGCGGGCGAATCCAAAACCAACCGGTCTAGAAAGCCATTGCTGGGAGGAGATGGGCCTTCCCTAGAGGAGAAAAAGAACAAGGTTTACTCTTTCAGAAGGGACAAGGTCCGCAAGGTATTTAAAGATGCCTTGAACAATGGCCTACAATTGCCGGAGTCGAAAAGACCCCAAGAAGCAAAAATGACCGACAATCCCCTGTATTGCCCGTACCATCGAGTAGTGAGCCATGCGATCGAGGATTGCTATATCTTCAAGGACTGGGTCGAGAAGCAGTACAAGGCTGGGGAGATCGAGCTATCCAAAAGCGTGTTGGTAAACAATCAAGTTGCAACCGCCAACTTTATACAGACAGAAGCTGAAGCCTTCTGGGAGCAGACAGCCGAACCCGCTGCCCTGAGAAATGAAACGGACTCATCGCGGCCTCCTTGGAGTACGCACATATCTAATAAGACGAAGAAGATGATAAAGCTACTTCGGAAAGAACCCAGGACGGAATGGGAAGGGCAGAAGAAGCCTACCAGTCCAGTTGCCAATGCGGCTCCATCAAGCTCAAAATCCAAGAAGCTCAAGAAGAAGAAAAGTGCAGCTCGGCGCGAAAAAGAGTCTGCAGGGAGATCGACCATTCAAAAATATATCGATTCCCTCGAAGAATATGAAAAAAGGAAAGAACATTGATTCAATTAAAGGAGTTCTTCCCTGTACAAGCGGCTGAAATTCTGGAGGAGTTAGAAGAAGACTCCAATGAAGAAATCCCAGTAGTAACCTGCTGCGCCATCCATCTTGGCAGCGACTCCGAGGATGAGCTCTGTTTTCCCGAAGAAGACAAGGAGCTCACCACGAAGGCCAATCAAATCCAGCTCAGAAGCGGCAGGGCTCTACCGCCAAATCAGGGCAATGCCCCAAAAGGGAAGGAAAAACAAGTCGCTAATGAAGAAGATGGCAGAGAACCGGCTGATGAAAACATAAGTCCTTCCTCAGTGGACTATAATATCTTGGCACATCTCCGGAAGCTTCCGTCTCTCCTGAGCATCTACGACGCCTTGGTCCTATCTAAGGAGCTTAGAGATGTTCTCATCCACGCTCTACAAAACCCCGAGCGGTATCAGGCTCACTTCACGGAAATTAATATGAAAGAAGCCCAGCACGCTTTGCATGCCGCCGCTGTCACATTTAAGGATGAAGACCTGCTGCTGGGAACGGCTGAGCATAATCGGCCGCTTTACGTGACCGGGTACAGCGACGGAGATCGAATTAATCGCATATTGATTGATCCGGGGTCCTCAGTGAACATCATGAACTTGCGAACTCTGAAGAGTTTGTCAATGGACGTCTGACACTAGTCAAGGGAAAGGATTGTCATTCAAGGCTTCAACCAAAATTGCCAGCAAGTTCTGGGGTCTATAGCTTTGCCAATCAAATTCGGAGAGCTGCAAACTGAAGCTAAGATATACATGATCGACGCCGACACATCTTATAAGATTCTCTTGGGGCGGCCGTGGCTCCATGATTACGGCATCATTCCGTCAACTCTCTATCAATGCATGAAGTATACTAAAAATGGCGAAGAAAGACGCATTGACGGAGACATCCAGCCGTTTGGTGTGCATGAAGTCCGATATGAAGATTCTCGGTACTTTATGAACCACCAAAATGCTAAGCCACAACTAACCGAGGATAAACCGGCCCCAAGACTCAAAAGCAAATCTGCGCCGGCTGTCACTTTCAAAAGCAAAAATACCCAAGTGCGCCCGCATTTCGGTAGCGACACTGATGAGTCCGACGCTGGAAGCACGTCCTTCCGTAAAACTCGCCCTCATTTCGGCAGCGATACAGAAGAATCTGTTACTGAAGACCCATCTAGCAGCAAAGTCCGCCCTCATCTTAGCAGTGACACTGAAGAGTCAGAAGAAGAGGATCTGCCGTGCAACAGCTGTGCAGATTGGCCCCCCATGCAGCAAGCGAAACTACGAGAGACATTCGAAGTCACAGAAGGGTCCCTGGCCATCACAAGGGTGCCGGAACGGATGTGCAAAGAGCTTGACGCATTGTCAGTCTCTACCATGGACCAGCTGAAAACTTTCTACGTGCCCGGGAGGAAAAATGGACAGAAGGGCATCCTGTTTTACAGGTCAAACCCCGTTGTCCACCCGGACGATCTTTCTGTCGCGTGCCTTCCCTATGAGAGAGGCATAAGAGCCGTCCTCAATCCCAGATACTATGCGCCCGAGATGCGGGAATACTTTAACAAGTGCGGATGCCTGTTATATCAAACGGAGTCCGAAGCAAAGTTTTACGAAGGGCTATGGTATCCGCCCCAGGTCCGAGCACTCATCGATGGACGAATTCCAGATAGACGGGGCATAGGCTACATTCAACCTGATTCCAAAGCGTGCCACATGATCCATGTTGGTGAGGCCAGCGAAAGATCAAATGATGACGACGAGATAGCCGAGCCAGAAGAAGCTCCTCAAGAGCTCGAAGATGGAGGACAAGCAACCTTTGATGAGCTAACCGAGATTGACTTAGGAACGCCCGATAATCCAAGGTCGACCTACATCAGCTCACTCTTGTCGAAGGAAATGAAAGCGCGGATAATTGCCCTGGTGTATGAGTTCGTCGACTGCTTCGCGTGGACGTACAAAGAAATGCCTGGCCTTTCCCCTGAGGTAGCCGTGCATAAGCTGGCTATATCTTCTTATGCTAAGCCAGTCAAACAAGCACCTCGAAGAATGAGAAGGGAGTTGGAAGAAAAAGTCATCGAGGAAACCAAGAAACTCATCGATGCCGGCTTCATCAGGGAAGAGAAATATGCAGACTGGATCGCATGCATAGTCCCAGTGAAGAAGAAAAATGGGCAGATCCGAGTTTGTGTCGATTTCAGGGACCTCAACAAGGCATGTCCTAAAGACGACTTCCCGCTACCGGTCATGGAAATGATGGTCGATGACACCTCAAATTACGAGTTGTTCACCTTTATGGATGGCTCGTCTGGATATAATCAGATCAAGATGTCGCCTGAGGATGAGAAGCACACAGCATTTCGAACCCCGATCGGAATATATTGCTACAAGGTAATGCCATTCGGACTGAAGAACGCAGGTGCTACATATCAAAGGGCAATGACTAATATCTTTGATGACCTAATCCATAAAGTCGTCGAATGCTATGTTGATGATCTGGTCGTCAAGACTAAAGCCAAGGCTGATCATATCTAAGATCTCAGGACCGTTCTCAACAGACTGAGGGCATACGATCTGAAGATGAATCCTCTGAAGTGTGCTTTTGGCGTGTCATCGGGAAAATTCCTGGGCTTCATAGTCCGACATCGAGGGATCGAAGTTGACCCATCAAAGATAAAGGCCATCATGGAGATGCCCACTCCGAAGAGTCTGACGCAGCTAAGATCTTTTCAAGGCAAGCTTGCTTACATACGGAGGTTTATCTTAAATTTATCGGGGAGATGTAGGCCCTTCTCAAAGCTCATGAAGAAAGGAGCTCCTTTTATCTGGGATGCCGAATGTCAAGCAGCGTTAGAAAACATCAAACAGTACTTGTTGCACCCTCCAGTGCTGGCCGCTCCCATTCCAAATAAACCGCTGATTCTCTATACTGCCGTGCTGAACGAGTCACTCGGTGCGCTCCTTGCCCAGAATAACGAGGAGGGAAAAGAAAATGCCCTCTACTACCTCAGTCGAACTCTAGTCGGGGCGGAACACAACTACTCCCCAATCGAAAAGCAATGTTTGGCTCTGATATTTGCTGTGAAGAAGCTGAGGCACTATCTGCTCGCTCATCGGGTTATGCTGATCTCCAAGGTCGACCCGCTCAAACACTTGATGACCAGAGCGAGCCTAGCCGGCAGAATGGCAAGATGGGCTGTTATGCTACTTGAGTTTGACATAGTTTTCACTCCTCAGAAAGCAGTAAAAGGGCAAGCTCTTGCAGACTTTCTCGCTGCTCATCCCATACCAGAAGGGTCGCCGCTAAATTGTGAGTTACCCGATGAACAAGTGCTGCACCTCGAAGAAGATGAGCCATGTTGGGAGCTCTACTTCAATGGAGCTTCATCAATAAGGACCTCCAGTAAATCAAGTGTCTCGGAGATAAAAGCAGGGATAGGATTGGTGTTCATCACGCCGAACCCTACGGCGTTCTTTCGCTCTCACCAAGCCTCGGACAAACAATGAAGCTGAGTATGAAGCCCTAATAGCTGGTTTGGAACTCGCCATAGAAATGGAAATCCTTCGGCTGCGGGTTTATGGTGACTCCCAGCTTGTCGTCAACCAAGTAAACGGTGACTATAAGATATACAAACCCGAGTTAGCTCGGTACAGAGGCCGGGTGGTGGAACTCATGAAACGGTTCACTCATATTGAACTAATGAGAATCCCCAGAGCGTTGAACGGAAAAGCCGACATACTCGCTCACTTGGCCAAGGAGCTGGCTGATCCTGACATGGACGAAATTCTAATCACAGTCAGGAGCCGGCAAATTCTACCCCCAGTCTCTCTACGAGAAGAGGAAAG
This sequence comes from Agapanthus africanus, assembly GCA_030015575.1. NCBI lineage: Eukaryota > Viridiplantae > Streptophyta > Magnoliopsida > Asparagales > Amaryllidaceae > Agapanthus > Agapanthus africanus. The sequence goes on along the minus strand of CM057340.1, from coordinate 679,416,699 downwards.
CGCGGAACAGAAGAGCAGTCCTGCGGAAGAAGCTTCGATCATCCAAGACGAACCCGATTGGAGAGAACCCTTCATAGAGTACCTCCGATACGACAAGCTGCCCGAAGAAAAATCTGCGAGGATTCAGCTGAAGAAGAGAGCTCTCCGATACGTGTTTGTAAATGACACGCTATACCGCAGGTCATATGACCAACTCTGGCTTAGGTGCCTGTCATCGGCCGAAGCCCAAAAAGTCATGAAAGAAGTTCACTCAGGCATTTGCGGTGCTCACCAATCTGGCCCCAAGATGCGACTTCAAATTAAACGGCTTGGGTATTACTGGCCCACCATGATACGGGATTGCGGAGAGCATGCAAAGAAATGTTATATCTGCCAAATTCACGGTGATTTGATTCACAAGCATCCCAATCCATTGCATCCTACGGTGGCGTCGTGGCCCTTTGAAGTCTGGGGTACCGACATTGTTGGCCCAATTGATCCTCCGTCATCCAAAGGCCATCGGTTTATACTGGCCGCGACAAACTACTTCTCCAGATGGGCTGAAGCTGTCCCGCTAAAAGAAGTCAAGACAAAAGATATTCTGACATTCTTCCAGCATAATATTCTATACCGCTTCGGTACACCAAGAAGAATCATTTCTGACAACGGACCTTCTTTCAAGAGCTTCAATGTCCCAAGGTTTGCTACTCAGCACAAGATAGACTGGAGATATTCCTCCATCTATAATCCAAGAGCCAATGGGCTAGCCGAAACCTTCAATAAGACTCTATGCAAGCTCCTGAGGAAAAATGCTTCGGCCAACAAGAGAGACTGGAATCTCAAGCTTCACGAGGCATTGTGGGCATATCGTACCACGCACCGTACTCCAACTCAGTCCACTCCATACTCATTGCTCTTCGGAGTGGAGGCGATTCTCCCCCTCGAAATCGAGGTTCCAAGTTTAAGAATGGCTATCCAACATGAGTTGACGGAGGAGGAAAACGTGCTCCTTCGACTTGAAGAACTCGATGCCCTCGAAGAAAAGAGGCTCGCGGTGCAGCAAAATCTAGAGCTATACCGAGCCCAAATGTCACGGGCTTATGACAAGATAACCCGTCTCCGCGCTTTCAAGAAAGGTGAATTGGTGTTGGTCCTCAAAAGACCGATCATCCCCAATCGACATGCCAAGGGAAAATTCGAGCCGAACTGGAAAGGACCATACGTCATCGAGAAAGTGTTTGACGGAGGATCCTACCAACAAATAAGCGCCGAGGGAGAAAGGCCCATGCCACCCATCAATGGCCGATATCTCAAAAAATACTACACGTGAATGCTCCAAGTCGCAGGCGAATTGAGCACATCAGCCCTACGGTCTGGATCAGACATCCTGCAAAACCGTATACAATCCACGGGCGTAAATGACCCCTATTTCTCCCAAATCCTGCCGGTGAGACTACTTTTAAAGTCCCACCAGCGGCAAAAAAAAGGGGGAAAAAGAAAGAAAAAGAAAAAAAAAGGAAGAAGAAATAAACGGTATGTCCACAAGCAAAACGTGCACGGATGAAAACCCGAAAGGGCTCCGTGAGTAAAAACAGCAGGACTACCGGCGAGTCTGTGAAAACCCGAAAGGGCACAAACTCCTGAAAAGAGATGAAATACACTCACAAAGTCCTCTCGACCTTGTGACGAGAAAACCCCTGCGTGAGATCCTTACGACTCACAAAGAAGCAACACACTTAGGAATCCTCACGATTCCTAAGGAGAAAATACACCTGCAGGATCCTTACCACTCGTAGGGAGAAAATGCTTTTATGGGACCCTCACGGCCCATAAAATTGAAAAGCCTTAGGTGATAGGGACCCAAACCTGTCTCCTAAGCCATCGTTCCCCAACGGGCAACGGCAAATGATGAGTCGCTCCTGGCATTTCGCTTCAGTGTTAGCGGTGCTGATGCCGACCAAAAACCCAAATCCCAAGTCGTCCCAAGGAAAATGATGAGTTGCTCCTGGCGTTATTCTAGTGCAGCAATGCTGATGCCAAACAAGACCCAAATTCCAAGTCCCCAAACGGCGAATGATGAGTCGCTCCTGGTACCACATTCCAGTGCAGCGATGCAGACGCCAACCAAAATCCAATTTCTCAGAATTCTCCCAGCCCTATGGTTAGTCCCCAAATTGACTACCGTATACAATCCACGGGCTCAAATAATTCTCGTCATACCCATTACCCACCACAATTACCAGTTACGCGGCTGGTCTCCGCCTTTGGAATTATGCTCCATTGAGAAGACCCACTCATGTGTCCTCACGATACATGAAGAGAACAAACCTTTGTGGGATCCTTTCGACTCATAAAGGAAAAACACACTTGGGAATTCTCACGACTCCTAAGGAGAAAATACACCTGCGGGATCCTTATGACTCGTAGGGAGAAAATGCTTTTATGGGACCCTCACGGACCATAAAATTGAAAAGCCTTAGGCGATAGGGATCTAAACCTGTCTCCTAAGCCATCGCTCCCCAATCCCCAAATGGCAAATGATGAGTCGCTCCTGGTACCATATTCCAGTGCAGCGATGCAAACGCCAACCAAATTCCAAATCCCGTACCCCAACGGCGAATGATGAGTCGCTCCTGGTACCATATTCCAGTGCAGCGATGCATACGCCGACAAAGTCCCGAAAATTTTCCTTCCCTACGGTCTGGATCATACATCCTGCAAAACCGTATACAATCCACGGGCGTAAAACAATCCCAATCTCTCCCAAATCCTCTTGGGGCAAATGATGAGTTGCTCCTGGCATTATTCTAGTGCAGCAATGCAGATGCCAAATAAAAACCAAAATCCCAAAATCCTCTCAATGACAGATGATGATTCGCTCCTGGTACCATATTCCAGTATAGCGATGCTGATGTCAACCCAAATCAAAATCAACAAGTCAACTTCCACTCCGACACCGCAGAAAGCGGAGCGAGTCAGAATCCAATCTCGACACCGCAAGAAGCGGAGCAAGTCAAGTCTACCCCTGACACTGCAAGAAGAAGAGCAAGTCAAATCAAGCACCGACTGTCCAAGTCGCAAAAAGGGCAGAATCGATCGTCCAAGTCGCAAAAAGGGCAGAACCGACCGTCCACGTCGCTAAAAGGGCAGTACCGACCGTCCAAGTCGCAAAAAGGGCAGTATCGACCGTCCAAGTCGCTAAAACGGCAGCATCGACCGTCCACATCGCCAAAAGGGCAGAACCGACTGTCCACGTCGCAAAAAGGGCAGCATCGACCGTCCACGTCGCTAAAATGGCAGCACCGACCGTCCATGTCGCAAAAAGGGCAGAACCGACCGTCCAAGTCGCTAAAATGGCAGCACCGATCGTCCATGTCGCAAAAAGGGCAGAACCGACCGTCCAAGTCGCTAAAATGGCAGCATCGACCGTCCAAGTCGCAAAAAGGGCAGCATCGACCGTCCACGTCGCTAAAATGGCAGCACCGACCGTCCCTGTCGCAAAAAGGGCAGAAACGACCGTCCAAGTCGCTAAAATGGCAGCACCGACCGTCCATGTCGCAAAAAGGGCAGAACCGACCGTCCGAGTCGCTAAAAGGGCAGCACCGACCGTCCAAGTCGCGAAAAGGGCAGCACCGACCGTCCACGTCGCTAAAAGGGCAGTAAAGGGCAGAACCGACCGTCCAAGTCGCTAAAATGGCAGCACCGACCGTCCAAGTCGCAAAAAGGGCAGCATCGACCGTCCACGTCGCTAAAATGGCAGCACCGACCGTCCATGTCGCAAAAAGGGCAGAACCGACCGTCCGAGTCGCTAAAAGGGCAGCACCGACCGTCCAAGTCGCAAAAAGGGCAGCACCGACCGTCCACGTCGCTAAAAGGGCAGTATCGACCATCCAGGTCGCAAAAAGGGCAGAACCGACCGTCCACGTCGCTAAAAGGGCAGCACCGACCGTCCAAGTCGCAAAAAGGGCAGAACCGACCGTCCAAGTCGCAAAAAGGGCCGCATCGACCGTCCATGTCATAAAAAGGGCAGTGCCAGCTTCCCAAAAGGTGGGAACCGAATCAAGTCGCCTCCACGTGAAAGAAGATCCATCAATTTCATGCACACGACCCACATATGTGGTGTGCATTTATTGATGGGGGGCAATTTGTTGGGGTAAAAATTTACACCCCGGTTGACCAAGTCAAAATCAAAGTCAACCCCAAACCAAGTGGGCCTAAGCTCAGATCCAGTGGGCCCACGCCCGGGTCGAGCCCGAACATGAAGCGGCCGACCTCCCACCACGCCAAGATAAAAATTTTGTAATAAACATTTTTTGTTGTATTTCTTTTATTTTTATTTTATGGACAAATGTAAGAAGAATAGGCATAAAGCCAAATTTTTGTAAAGCCCATGGCTTATGTGCAAAAAGAAATGGCACATGAGCCATGGGATAGGCAAAATGCCATTTTGTGAAGCCTAAGGGGCTATGTGTAAAGTGTATGGCCTATAAAGGCAAGGATAATGAAATATCCCAACAACTTTTTTCTCTCTCTAAAAATTTTTCCAGACCTGAGATCTTTCTCCTTCTTCAAGGTTCCAAAACCTTCTGCTTTCTTTTGAATTAAATCAAGAGTTTTACTCTCCCTTTTTAAAAACAAAATAGTTTTTCACCATAAAACCCACAAAGGGGAACTTGGATCTGTCATCAGATCTCAAAAAGGAGAGATTTTGAGATCTTACGTCTCTTGATCTTCAAGATCCAGCTTAACAGAGGAGGAGGAAGAAGAACATCTTTCACTAAACCCCCCCTAAAAAAAAGAAGAAAAACACACTCAGGAGTCCAACTCCTCTCTGATTTCTCTTCTGAGAAATTTTTTTTTAAGGCTAAAAGCCACTTTTTCTCCCCGGCGCTCAAGCATAGAGCGACCGCGTGCCGACACGTGACGCGTTTGCGCTCAAGCGCACAGCGCTCAAGCGCAAAGCGCCCACGTGCCGACACAGAGCTCGAGCGCAAGTCGCCCCCGTGCCGACACGTGGCGCACTTGCGCTCAAGCGCAAGCGTAAGTCGCCCCCGTGCCGACACGTGGCGCTCTTGCGCTCCAGCGCAAGCGCTCGAGTGCAAGTCTCCCCCGTGCCGATACGTGGCGCTCTTGCACTCCAGCGCAAGCGCTCGAGCGCAAGTCGCCCCCGTGCCGACACGTGGCGCTCTTGCGCTCCAGCGCAAGCGCTCGAGCGCAAGTCGCCCACGTGCCGACACGTGGCGCGCTTGCGCTCAAGCGCCTAGGCGCTGGCCCCACGCATCCTTTGGATGTCTTTTTTCCCTTTATTTATATATACATGTATATATATACATATGTATACAAATGTACACATACACATACTCCACGACACTGTCCCTGTTAGAAAAAATTTCTAACGGGACGCTGCCCCGCACCCCGCAAGGGGGCTGCTAGCCCTCTTGACCCCCAACCCGCTATCCGGGTAGCGGGACCCCCGTAAAAACTCTGCGTGGCTCCCGATATATTCAAACACCCCCTCCAAAACAACACACACGCACACTGCATATTGAGTTCGCATGACCAGTTTAACCCGTCAATCGGAGGTTCCCTCGCTCCGAAGGCGAGGGGTAATTAACGGCAGCTTAGTCCGCGGCTGCCGGAGATTCGGATCCCCACAATCATTAAACCCCGGCCTACCCTAGGCAGGGGGAATCTGTAGTATGCCTGACAAGCGCGCGCGTATTCCCATCTCAATGGGGTGACGAAAAACACCCTACAGACGTAAACCGCAGTGTACAACCCTAACCTTATCAACTGCGACTTTTTCTCCGACAGGATATAGCGAGCCCACGGCAGATAGCCGATCGGGTGGCGGGGGATCAGACCTATGTTATATGATTGCCCCCAAGGTCACGCCTCGCCTTGACAGATACGGCGTCCCAGGATATCCAAAACCATAGGACGCTGAACCGGAATTGCATCTATGGCAGGATGAAGAAAGCCCTTCGAGGTCCAATCAACCATCTCCACGGCATACTGCACCGGGGGTGGGCAGGCATAATGAATCGCCGTAATGGATTCTGTCGGTACTGCGCACGTGAAGCTCCGTCGACCCATAATAATCTGATTGTACCACGACCCCCAAAGATGGAGACTCTTATATTCCGGGTCGTGGTCCCTGATCATAGCTAGGACTTCGCAGTCCACGGGCGCTTCGGGAAACCCTTCCTCCGAACGAGCGAATGGGAATGAAGTATCGAAAGACATGGTCACTGCAAGGGAACAAAATTAGCCGTTAGTGTTGCAATTCCAACGCTTGGCGTTTGAAAATTTTAATTAATTAATTAACTAAATTTAAAAATTAATTAAAATTAAATTAAAATTAATTACACCACACTGCAGTGCAGTGGGTAGGAGACCAAAGGGGGACCCATAAAATCTGGATGACAATGCATTAGTTAATAAGACAACCCCATCATTGGATGAGATTGTCAGTTAAACCCCAAGAGAACATTCTCGTTAATAAAAAAAATCCCTAGAGACAAGGAGAAAATCTCCTCTTTCAGAGCAAAGCTCTGTCACAGAGTGACACTTGTCAAACTCTGGTCTCAGGGAAATAAAATTCCTTAAAAGAAGCCAGCTCTGTAAGAATGATAGAAAAAAAAATCCATCAAAGAAAAAATTAATTAATTCCTAAAAAAAAAATTAAAGTTCTGAGATTTTAAAGATCCATAAAAAAAACTCTTAAGAGTTCATTATCAGAAGATCAAAAGATCTATATTCTGTTAATGAGCAAAGCTCTGTTCATGGGTTAAGAAACCCTGAAACAAATTCTTGAGAGCAAAGCTCTGTTTATGAAACCCTAAAGGGGATTTCTTTAGATCAAAAGATCTATGAGAGCAAGGTTCTGTTGGTTAAAATTGATTTAATTTAATTTAAATTAATTTTACCTAAAGTTTTTCTAACTTTGGAAAAGAGAGCAAAGCTCTAGAATTCTGGAAACAAGAGCAAAGCTCTGAAGTTCTTAAGCAAGAGCAAAGCTCTGAAAATCAAAATCTTGGAAATAGTAAAGATTTTCTAAGGGCCAGGGGTCCTATATATAGGCGCTTGCGCCCCTTCAGCTCCTGAGTTGATCCAATGATCATGATCTTGCCATCGCTGCACTTACGTGCGCGTCACGTGAGCGCAACGGTGGGGGGACATTTGTTTCCCCCAATCAGAGCAAAGCTCTGTTTGAATTTCAAAATTCAAAATTCGAAGCAACGCTTCAAATTCTTTGCGCTGCGCGTAACGCGCCACGTATCAAAAGCTGATACGCCAGCGCAACGCCAAAAGCAGCGCGCCCAATCAGAGCAAGGCTCTATTTAAAACAAAATTAAAGGAAGCAACGCTTCAGTTGCGCAAGCGCTGCGCTGCGCGACACGTGTCAGCGCAGATGTGCAAGCGTAGATGCGCTACGCGACACGTGTCAGCGCAGATGCGCAAGCGACACGTGTCAGCGCAGTTGCGCAAGCGCAGTTGCGCTGCGCTCTGCGCTGCTTGACACGTGTCACGCGCTGGGGCGGTCCTGCCAAACAGAATTAAATTCTAGTAAGATTCTTCTGTTCTTGTTAAAACAAGAAAATTGTCTTCTGTAAAACAGAAGCCCTTGGATCAAAGATCCAACGGTGGGGAAAATTCCCCAAATCACTCAGAGAAGGATCTCTTCAACAAATTTAACAAATTTATGGGCACTATATAAAGGCCCCTAGACCCCAATTCAAAAGATCATCAACATTGTGAGAGATTAAGAACCTCAAAACAGAGAGAACTCTGAAGAAAGTTCAAGATAAAGGTAAAAACCTTCACAAAATAGAAGAATTTCTTCTAATAGATCATTGATCTAAGAACAAGATCAATGATCTTCAAATAATAATAAGTGCTTTGCACTTTTTTATGAACCATTGGTTCTCTGAGAACAAGGAAAACAAGAAAAAACTTGTTTTCTTTGATCTAAATTGGATTAAGAAATCAAACAGTGCCTTGCACTTTTTTATGAGCCATTGGTTCTGGAATCTTAAAGATTCTCAAGATTATTGAAATAGTGCCTTGCATTTGCAAAAACTGCACTGTTGCGCTCCTGGGTTGGCGCAAGCCACCAGGGAGCGCCACGTGTCAGCATCTGAATCATTTGCGCTATGCGCTTTTAAGAAAGAGCCTTGCTCTCTGAAATTGGCGCAACTCATCAGAGCGCGCCACATGTCAACAGCGCAAGCGCAGCGCACTGGCGCAGCGCACTGCGCATGCGTGACACGTGTCATCACCACAAGCGCTTGCGCTCATTAAAGGGCCAGGCCCAAATCAAAAAGGGCTAGTAGGCCAAAATAAATTGCAATGCAATAAAAGGGCAGAGCCCAAGTAAAATTGATGCTCTGCATCTTTTATAAAAGGGCAGAGCCCAAACAAAATAAAATGCAATGAAAGGGCAGAGCCCAGAACAGATGCTCTGCATCACCCATAAAAGGGCAGAGCCCAAACAAAATAAGAAATGCCATGCATTATTAAAAAGGGGTCAAGCCCTAGCACAGGCCTAATAGGCCAAAAAAAAATAAAAGCATTAAACATTTCTAAATTGGACTTAGCCCAATCGTGGCCGTAAGTCCTCAAACTAAATTGACTGAGCAAGACTGCTCTCCTAAATCAATTTACATTCGGTTCGAGGGTACATCTCCGAACTCCTTTGACTTCTATCGTTGTAATCCTTCAATGACGTCAGAGAGGTGACGGGTCCCGAGCTAACGGTCTGGCTGAGGCTTTCAACAAGACCTTGACGAAGATCGTGAAAAAGACGGTGTCTAAAAATAAAAAGGACTGGCACGAGAGACTGCATGAAGCTCTCTGGGTGTATCGCACTATGTTCAAAACGGCCACAAACACAACGCCGTATGCATTGGTATTCGGCGCAGAAGCGGTACTTCCCTTAGAGATAGAGCTACCCTCTCTACGAGTGGCGGTCCATTACGAGCTAACAGACGAAGAGAATGCTTATCTTCTCCTGGAGGAGCTCGATGCCCTCGATGAAACTCGTCTTATGGCGCAGCAAAACATGGAGGCTTACAAAGCAAAGATGATGCGCTCATACGAGAGACTGACTAGGCCGAGAACATTCCGCCAAGGCGAACTCGTGCTAGTGGTCAAGAGAACTATGATCCCCAATCGTGCCAAATGGGGAAAATTCGAGCCGAATTATGAGGGCCCGTACATCATAGACAAGGTCTACCAAAGTGGGGCTTACTTGCTTATGAATATGCATGGCGAAAGACCCTTCAGGCCAATAAATGGCCGGTTCCTGAAAAAATACTACGCCTGACGAGTTACGGCCTAGGTTAATGATAGATGACGACGCCTATGTCCGCTCTCTATCTTCCCAAGCCCAAACTCTATAAGTAGTATCCGACAAAACCTCGCCTCGAAAACGTGCCACGGGCCGTAATGTCCTTAAACTAACAACGGGACGTAATGTCCTAAAACTGGCTATGGACCGAAAGGTCCTAAAACTAACTACTGACCGAAACGTCTTTAAACTACTACAAACCTGCAGCATCCTTGGGCTGACGCGTAAAAAAAACAGTACGTCCATAAGCGAAATGGGCACTGATGAAAACCCGAAAGGGCTCCGTGAGTAAAAACAGCAGGACTACCAGCGAGTTTGTGAAAACCCAAAAAGGCGCAATCTCGTTAAAAGACACTTGCAAGGTCCTCTCGACTCTATAAGGAGAAAATACCTACATGAGATCCTTACGACTCACAAGGGAGCAACACACTTAGGAATCCCCACGATTCTTAAAGAGAAATTATACTTACGAGTCCTCATGACTCGTAAGGAGAACCCTCTTATGAGACCCTCACGGCTCATAAGATTCAAAAGCCTTAAGCTACAGGGATCTGAACATGTTCTTAAGCCATCACAATCCCCAGATTGCCCTACAAGCGGTTCAATATTGACCCTTGTATACAATCCACGGGCACAAATAAATGTTTCCCCAACAGAGTCCCACCACTGACGAGGGATATCTTCATATGGCGAACGACACTTATAAGTCCTCTCGACTTATAAGAAGAAAACACTCTTATAAGATCCTTACGACTTATAAAAGAACACACACTTAGGAATTCTCACGATTCCTAAGGAGAAAATGCACCTACGAGAGCCTCATGACTCGTAGGGAGAAATACCTTTATGAAACCCTTACGGCTCGTAAAGTCAAAAAGCCTTAGTTAACAGGATCCTAACCCTGTTTGCTAAGCCATCTTTGTTCGACATCGACAGAGGCAAATAATGATTCGCTCCTGGCAATGTTCCAGTGATAGCGATGCCGATGCCTAAATCGGTATCAAATTCCAAGCTCTTTCATGATAAATGATGATTCGCTCCTGGCAATATTCCAGTCGTAGCGAGGCTGATGTTAAGATTGGCACCAGATTCCAAGTTCCACACTCGCGATAAAAATCAGCGAGCCAAAAATGCATATGAAATAGCCGAAATGATGGGGCAACTTGCAACAAAATCAGCAAGTAAAAATATATGCATACAAAATAGCCGAAATGGTTGGGCAACTCGTAATAAAAGACAGCGAGTAAAAAGAAAAAATAGCCGAAATGATTGGGCACCGCAAAAAATAGCCGAAATGATTGGGTAATCGCGACTTTCGCGATACAAAAAGCTGAAATGATAGAGTATCGCGGAAAGAAAACAAAAAATATATATAATACATATAAAATGAAACTTTTGCCCTACAGGTGAGATCACATCGATCCCTGTATACAATCTAGGGACACAAACAAAGAGAGAACCATATCATCCCATCAGGCTCCATCAGAAAGAGAGCCAAGTCTCGATGGCAACATCTGCATCTCAAGAGATCAACAACGGCGTTCCTTCTCGTTCCAACCAGAAGCAGGTACGACGTCAACAAGCGGATCCATGGCAAAGTCCCCTAGTTCCAAATCTCGAAGGTTCACAGACAGCCTAGAGACTATCTCGGAGCCACGGCAGAGTCCCTAGTTCCAAGTCTCGACGGCCGCATCTACAGCCTGGAGACCCACAACAACGTTCCTTCTCATTCCAGTAGGATTAGGACGTGACAATCAAGCGGAGCCATGGCAAAGCCCCTAGTTCCAAATCTTGAAGGTTCACAGAAAGCCTAGAGATTATCTCGAAACCGCGGCAAAGTTCCCAGTTCCATGACTCGGCAGTGCACAGACAACTGAAAGTCAATCCTGACCCCGCATGGCTAAAGTCAATCCTGACCCCATATGGCTAAAGTCAATCCTGAACCCGCATGGCTAAAGTCAATCCTGGCCCCGTATGGCTAAAGTCAATCCTGACCCCATATGGCTAAAGTCAATCCTGACCCATATGGCTAAAGTCAATTCTGACCCCGTATGGCCAAAGTCAATCCTGACCCTGTGGAAAACGGCCAAAGTCAACCCTTGACCTCCCCGTCAAAGCAATGCTTTGATTCGGGAGCAGGTCAACTCATCAATCACTTACGAGTCCTCTCGACTTGTAAGGAAGAAAAATTTCTTGGGAGATTCTAACTACTCTCAAGAGAAAAACACACTTAGGAATCCTCATGATTCCTAAGGAGAAAATACACCTACTAGATCCTCTCGACAATTAGGGAGAAAAATCTTTATGAGACCCTCATGGCTCATAAAATTGAAAAGTCTTAGGCGACAGATCTGAACCTGTTTCCTAAGCTATCGCTACCCTGCAAAGAGTCCAAGATGGACAGCTACCTACTATCTACAGGCCACACTTGCTAAAATCACATGGCGACAACACAACAAAGAGAAGAAAGCAACAGTGGGAGATAAAAAAAATGTGTATCTTTTATTCATGAATTCAATTGAGTACGAGATGAATCATATAAAAGAATAAAAAAATGGATACATGTTATTCAAAGATTACAAATGTTTAATTATACAAAGGCAGCTACTTAGAAGGAGGCGTCTTCAATAAATCAGCCAGTTACTTGCGTGCTCCTCTCAACTCCTTTTCATGATCAGCCGCTGCAGCCAGCTCCGCTTCGACTCGAACTTGTTGCTGCAAACAAAACGAAAGTTTCTCATCGATTTCCCGTTGAGAAATTTTACGACTCTGCGTAACCCGCTCCAGAAGGTCGAGCTTTTGTCTTAGCGCTAGCCCGTCTGAAATGCATCGTTGCAAATTGTCAAAGACGGCTCTCAGTTTCACAGCGTTTTCTTCAACCTGGGCGCGCAGCCGGTCGGATTCACCTGAAGCCTCCTCGTGTTCCTTTCTCCTCAAGGTCGCTTCTTGTTCCAAATGGCAGAAGAAGGGAACGCTCTGCTCAACCCATGCAGCCCGCTGAGAATTCAAATCCAACATTTCTGGAATGGGACGCCTGAGCTCAATCTTATGCAGACAAGCCTCGATCTTCCTGCAGTAGTTAACCTAAGACTCGACGACGCCCTCACTATGGAAGTTCACGAGCATCGCCAACATGAGATTAATTTCAGCGGAAAAATCTGCAGCAGATGCAAAGGCCTCGGCGTCAAGGTCCTCGACGAACTCGCTTAACATCAGCAGGTTATTCGCAGCACCCCTGGAAGAAGGGCGTTTAGCAAAAGGCCCTGTCGGCATGGGAATCTGAGACTCGAAGGGAGTTGAAGTCGGTGTGATTGCTGCAAAACAAATCATAGTCAGATATCGGCTTAAGAGAGAAAGAAGATGCAAGAGCGATGAAGGCTACTATACCGGCTACTACAAGTGGCAGAGCTGGGAGTACAGGTGGCGCGACGATTCTTTCATCCCCTCCTTAAATTTATAGTGTTGTAATCAATTTAAAGTTAACAACGGCAGGGTCACCCGTTAAAGAAAAGAAAGGACGTCGATTAGAAAAGATATTCACCGGCACCAGTAGGCAAAGCGACTTCCGATTGGAAGGGGAAGTGCGGGTTCAGCACTTGATACAGATGATCAAAGAGAACTCCTGCAAGGTTACGATGATACATAGTCAGTACACGAAAGATACTATCCTTGATTTAAATTAAATCACAAACCCATACCTTCCAGCATTTGAGAGGATGTAAGAGGAGACGAAGGGACAGCGACCGTCAGAGCGGCAACTGATGATGCTTCTTCAGATGGAACAACCTCTGCGCTCACCACACCTACATTCAAAATAAACAAAATGTCATCAGAAGGGACCCAAAGGGATTGCAAAACGAAAAGAATGCAGCGATCTGAGACCTACCAAACTGGTCATCAGCCAAAACTGCGACAGAAACATCACCAAGCGTCGCGACTTCTTCGGTCTCATTTGGGGGGACGGTTTCGGCACCAGTGGCTTCATCCCCCGATTCTACGAGAGCCATCATGACACTCGCAATGCCGGGCGATGGCAGGGAACCGCAAGGGGAAAGAGTAGCAATTGAGGCAGTCCCGGACTTCTGAGAAAGAGTGGCCACTTCAGGATCGGTGGTTGCCGTCATCTCACTTGTTGCCTCGTCGCCAAGACTTAGCCCTGCAGGATATGATATATGAGAATTTGAAGATCAAATTCTAATAAAAAGACCCAGTATTATGTTACCTTGAGGCGGCTTTTCGATTGCCTCCCGAGCTGTGCACAAAACCTGTCTATGGACGGTAGACAGGGCAGCTAGAGCATCTTCGGAGGAAATAGTGACGGATGGAATAGCGCTTGAGCCTGCACCTATAGCTAAAGCGACATCACGTTCCTTAGCTGCGCGCTTTCTACACTTCTTGTCGGACTTGGCAGTGAGAAGTGACCTCCTCAAGATCTCCGTCAAGGAGACGTCATCGTCCGAACCATGTTCTGCCTCTGGAGCCTCTACGGCGTCCGTCATCAGCTGTTTGAGCGAAGCTTCTTTCGGCAATACTGGGGGAGCTGGGACTTCGGCAGCCGACCTTGGGAGCGTCGCCGTGTCACCATGCTGGATTGGCACCGCACTCGGAATAACCAGAGTCGAAGTAGTTCCTATAATAAAAAAAGGGGGGGTCAGACTATCCATAAAGAAAAAAGGGAACGAAGGCACAATGAACCAAAATATACCGAGGCCTAAGGAAGCGCGAAGCCTTTCCTCCTCTTCGAAAGTCTTGAGGGAAGCTGCAAGAGCTTCTTCGGTGAAGATACCTGTTGAAGAAGAAAGCGTTAGTCAAAACATAGAAATTAAAATAGCTGCGGAAAGATATGACCGAAGGATACCTGATTGTGCGAGGGTGATTAGTGCTGCTTCATCGCGAGCTAGTTGCTTAGAAACCGCGATAGCAGCCTCCAGATCGGTATCATCCGGCGCTATAAATAGACCCTCGTTGGTCCCGTACTCACTTAAGCCTTCGCTGTAAGGAGCATGAGGCTCCTGGATGAATACGACGTCTGCAGAAAGTTGTTCCCCTCCGAACGGCGGCCGACGACGCGAGGACATCTGTGCTTGAGATTCGGGGCAGATGCTATATGGTCTTATCCGTCTACCTCTCCGAAGATGCCAAGTTGATTTATGGCACTGTGTATCGGAGGTTTAGACGGATGCGGCCGATATAGCAGACTTCGTCAGATTCCCCTTCAGGATGAGGGGTTTTTGATTGTGGGGACGCTCTTCCCTGCAGGCGCAAGCCCCTGCAGTTAATCACGCTACCGCATCGCGGTAACAACTTTCTCCTTCTCCAGAATTTCACTTCGTGTCGTGGGCGTTTTTTTTTGTTTGTGGTTGCCCGTGGATTGTATACGGAGACTGAGTAATGCCGTCGCCCGTAGGATGTGGATTAGTCCAAATCCGTATTTACTTAGATTTGGGTTTGGTGTTTTTAGTTTAAGGGTGCATTAGTCGCGTTGCGGCTAAGATCAACTTAAACGTTCGTTAAGGATACGTTAGTCCTGTTTGAGACTAAGATAAACTTAACGTGATAATCCATTTAATATCTGGCCATCGGGACTCGTCACCTCTCTAACGTCGTTGAAGGATTACAACGGCAGATGTCAGAGGAGTTCGGAGATGTACCCTTGAACCAAGGTTGATTTGGAGTTTTATAGTCCGTTTGAATGTTTAAGGATACATTAGCCGTGTTTGGGGCTAAGATCAACTTAAACGGAATCGTTTAGATCCGGCAAAAGAGCATTTGGAGGCTCTATTGTTCCAGTTTTAGGGACGTAGTGGTCCATGTTCCAGTTTAGAGACGTGGTGGTCCAACATTAGTTTAAGGACGTCTCGGTCCAACATTAGTTTAAGGACGTCTCGGTCCAACATTAGTTTAAAGACGTCTCGGTCCAACATTAGTTTAAGGACGTCTCGGTCCAACATTAGTTTAAGGACGTTTCGGTCCAATATTGATGTGTGGTCGTTCGGACCCGTCGCCTCTCCGACGTCGTTGAAGGATTACAACGATAGGTGTCGGAGGAGCTCGGAGATGTACCCTCGAACCGGATATAAATTGATTTAGGGAGCAGCCGTGCTCAGTCAATTTAATTTGAGGACTTGCGGCCAAAATTGGGCTAAGTCCAGTTGAAAATGTTCAATACCTTTATTTATTTCTGGTCTATTAGACCTGTGCTAGGGCTTTGCCCATACTTAAATAATGCATTGCATTACTTCAGGCCATTTATGCCCATTTTGACTGGGCTCTGCCCTTTTTATTATGATGCAGATCATTTGTTTTGGTCCATTGGACCTTTCAATTGGGCTCTGCCCTTTTAAATAATGCATAGCATTTTATTTATTAGGCATGTTAAGCCTTTTAATTGGGCATGGCCCTTCAGGAAATGAAATGCATTGCATTTGTCAGGCGCTTTGCGCCAATCACTGAGCGCAAGCGCTTGTGGTGAGGACACGTGTCATGCTCTGGGGAGCGCAAGCGCAACAGCGCAGTGCGCTGCGCTGTTGCGCTGCTGACATGTGGCGCGCTCTGGTGAGTTGCGCCAATTCCAGAGAGCAAAGCTCTATTTCAAGAGCGCGTAGCGCAAGTGGTTCTATAGCTGACACATGGCGCTCTCTTAAGAGCGCTACAGCGCAGTTTGTAAGTGCAGAGCACTAAGAATCTTTTAGATTCAAGAACAGAAGTGCAAAGCACTATTTAATTTCTTGATCTAAATTAGATCAAAGAAAAATAAATTTTTCTTTTTTGTTTCAAGAACCAGAGGTTCATAAAAGTGCAAAACACTATTTTTTATTTTGTTGTTTTCTTGTTTTTAAAGAACCAGTGTTTCAAAAAGAAGTGTAAAGCACTGTTTATTATGTGAAAAACATTGATCTGGTTTTTAGATCAATGATTTATTAAAAGAGATTTCTTCTTTCTCGTGAAGGTTTTTTACCTCTTTCTTGAAATTTTCTCAGAGTTCTCTCTGTTTGAAGCTCTTGACTTTTTTCAAGAAATGTTGATGCTTTGAATTGAGGCCTAGGGTCCTTTTTATAGTGCCCATAAATTAGTTAAATTTGTTAAAGAGATCTTTCTCTGAGTGATTTGGGGAATTTTCCCCACCGTTGGATCTTTGATCCAAGGGCTTCTGCTTTGCAGAAGAAAATCTTCTTGTTTTAACAAGAACAGAAAAGATTTCTTAGAAATTTAATTCTGTTTGGCGCAGATGCCCCAGCGCGTGACACGTGTCGTGCAGCGCACAGCGCAGCGCAACTGCGCTAGCGCATCTGTGCTGACACGTGTCGCGCAGCGCAGAGCGCAACGCAACTGCGCGAGCACAACTGGCGCTGACACGTGTCGCGCAGCGCACAGCGCAGCGCAACTGCGCTGACATGTGTCGCGCAGCGCAACTGCGCTGGCGCATCTGCGCTGACACGTGTCGCGCAGCGCAACACGTGTCGCGCAGCGCAGTGCATGCGCAACTGAAGCGTTGCTTCCTTTAAATAGAGCTTTGCTCTGATTGGGCGCGCCTTCTTGGGCGCTGCACTGACGTATTAGCGCCTGACATGTTGCGCGTTGCGCCCGAGATTTGAAGCGTTCCTTCAAAATTTTGAATTTTGAATTTCAACAGAGCTTTGCTCTGATTGGGCGAAACAAATGCCCCCCACCGTTGCGCTCACGTGGCGCGCACGTGAGTGCAGCGGTGGCAAACTTCTGATCGTTGGATCAAGGGGTGAGCTCAAGGGGCGCAAGCGCCTTATAAATAGGGCCACTGGCCCTTAGAAAAATCTTACCGTTTTAAGATTTTTGATTTCAACAGAGCTTTGCTCTTTTTTAAGAACTTCAGAGCTTTGCTCCTTCCCAAACTTTAGGTAAAAATTAACTTAAGTCAAATTAATTTAAATTAATCTTAACCAAAGAGTTTTGCTCTCACAGATCTTTTGATCTAAAGAAATCCCCATTGGGGTTTCATAAACAGAGCTCTGCTCTCAAAATTTATAGATCTACAGGGATCTTGTTCATAGGTTTTAACCCATGAACAGAGCTTTGCTCATAGATCTAAAAAAAACAGCTCTTTTAGATTTGAAAAATGAAGAGTCTTTTTTATAAATTTTTCATGAATCTTTCAAGATTCCAAAAATTTTCTGATGGACTTTTTCCATCATTACCACAGAGCTATGCTCTTTTAAGGAATCTTATTTCCCTAGGACCAGAGTTTGACAAGTGTCACTCTGTGCAGAGCTTTGCTCTGAAAGAGGAGATTTTCTCCTTGTCTCTAGGGATTCTTTATTAATGGGAATGTTTTCCTGGAGACCAACTGACAATCTCATCCAATGATGAGTTTGTCTTATTAACTGACATATTGTCATCCAGATTTTGTGGGTCGCTCTTTAGTTTCCTGCTCACTGCACTGCTGTGTGGTGTAATTAATTAATTTTAATTTAATTTAATTAATGCATTTTCTTTTTTAAACGCCAAACGTTGGAATTACAACACTAACGGCTAAATTGTTCTTTTGCAGCGATCATGTCTCTAGACACTTCATTCCCGTTCGTCTGCTCGGAGGAGGGGTTTCCCGAGGCACCCTCGGACCGTGAATTCCTGACCATGATTAGAGAATACGATCCGGAGTACAAGAAACTCCATCTTTGGGGGTCTTGGTATAACCAGATCATCATGGGCCGACGGAGCTTCACATGCGCGGTGCCGTCAGAACCCATAACGGCGATTCATCACGCCAGCCCACCCCCGGTGCAGTACGCCGTGGAGATGGTGGATTGGACCGCGAACAGCTTTCTTCATCCCGCTATGGATGCGGTTCCGGTCCAACGTCCTATGGTCTTGGATATCCTAGGACGTCGTATCTGTCAGGGCGAGGCGAGACCCTGAGGGCAATCATATAACATTGGTTTGATCCCCCGTCATCCGATTGGCTACCTGCCGTGGGCCCAGTACATCTTGTCGACGAAGAAGTCGCAGTTGATAAGATTAGAATTGTACACCGCGGTCTACGTCTCTCTCTTTCAGTATCCCACACTCCCCACCTAGTGGTTTAAGGCTTTATTGGAACAGTGGAACATTCTCACCCACACTTTCCTTGCCATGGATCGGGAAGTGTCCATCTCTTTGGAGGAGTTCACGGAGGTATCCGGCCTACCGGTCATGGGAGAACATTATGAGGAGCTGCTCTCGACAGATGTGTACGTCTTTGGTGCTAGGCCAGTGGTAAGGGGGGTCACGCCGGAGAATGCCGTTCAACACCAACTCCCGAGCTTGATTAAGGTGTTGAACATCTATGAATCTCTCTTTATCGAACGCGGGAGCCGCGGAGTTAATTTTGAGGATTTCATTGCTCAGTTCCTTCATCCAAACGTCCTCTCGGCAGAAGCTGCCAAGTTTGCCACCCTTGAGGACCCTTTCGGTTTAAGTTTGGATAACCTGCCAGCGAGAGACATAGACCAAAAGGACTTTTTTCTTCCTAACTCCCCAACCATGTCCTTTGCAGAAATTGCGGCTCCCAGAATGGATGAGGAGGCCTTTTTCTTAGGATTTCTCGGACTGTGGCTGAGTTGGTTCGCGATTCCAATGCACTCTCATCGCATGCGGCCTTCTGTCTTTTACCCATCCCACCGAATGGTCATCGGGGTAAAGGTGGCTGTGGGGATCGCTGGCTTGGCGCACCTATATCATGGCCTCAGCCGAGCAGCGGATGCCAATGAGCCCGGGGTACTGCACGTGGTCTTCCCGATGCACTACTTTGCATCGTGGCTCGAGCTACACACGGCGGGTGTCTTCGGTATGCATAAAAGGCCATCATTCTTTGAAAAGTGCGGTTTTCCTCGCATTATACAGTTGATTGGCCCATCAATCGTGACCCCTTCACTACGGAACGCCAGGGATTTACTGCTTCGCCCTCACACCGTTGGAGTCGGGATGTCCTTTATTGACAAGGTATTAACCATTGGAAAAGCGTCCACCACTGCGGTGCGACCATTACAGGACTCCTTTAAGGATGGAGCTTCAGTGTTAACGGCCCGGGAGACCCTCCACTTGTATTCTATTAGACCGGGCTTCCTAGTCTTCAGGCAGGGCGGTGCGGCAATCTTCATGAGATATAACCCGCATCGTTTTGCCCAACAACTGGGCTACGATCAAGGGGTACCCTTGGAAGCTTTCTTACTGGAACCTGCTGCCAATGAAGAAGGGATGGAGAACGTGTTACATCACTTCATGCGCCTGAACACGGGTTCTCGTTTTTTCATCAGCACGCCGGCCTGCGCTCCACGACTCCTTAATGTATATAAAGAGCGGTATAATCATGCGACGGGGGCTGTTATAAAGGAAGAGAGGCGAGTGTTGATCGACCGTAAAGAAGTACCCCCCGGCACCAACCGTAATGCTCCCTTAGTGCCAAGGACCCCGGTGGCTCCTCCTCTAAAAGATGCCGGGGGCAGACCATCGCGTGCGCAAAGTCCTCCACATGAGCTGCCGCTCCCTGATATCACAGATGCACCTCCCGCACCCTGTGCTCCAGTGGAATCAGTGGTTGTACCCTCGCCGGAGTCTGGCGTGGGTGCGGACATCGGGACCCGTCGTCCCAAAGTGGCTGCTAAACGGAAGTCGATCCCCCGTGAGCCTAGGGTCGGAGGGCAAAAGAAAAAGAAGTCGCTCTTCGCTGCGGATGTCATGTTCGGTCAGGAACCCCATGCTCCCTATGCCGAGGGCCTGCTCGAATACGGGACTAACGAAGGATTAGTGATGCCGCCGCCGGACGATACAGACTTGGAGGCTGCTCTCAAAGCTTCAGCATGGTTGGCGAGGCGTGACGCGTGGCTAGCTAAGCTTGCGCAATCAGGTAACTACTAGTCGCTTTTTCTTTATTGAAGCATATCCTCTTCATTGCCTTTGACTAACTCTTTTCTTTCTTTTCTTTCAACAGGCAGCACTGATGAAGAAGCCATTGCCGCTTCTCTGAAGACTTTCCAGGAGGAGGAACGTCTTAGAGCATCTATGGGCCTTAGTAAGTTTCGACTCATCAAGTTTTCATTTTCCTGGTGTTATGGTCGATCTAACCTTTCCCTTTTAATCACAGGAACCTCAATGTCGTTCCCTCCAAGTGACGCAGATGTTCTACCAGCTGCCGATGTTCCTGCTTCCTCTGGGCCACCGCAGGAGGTTCGTCTTGAAGAGCCGATGAGAGATGCCTTAAAGGCTCTGGAGGCATCCCTGAACGAGGATGACGATGCCTTGAAGGAGGCGTCACAAAGGTCCATCGCGACAGCCCGGGAGGAAAGGAAGCGGCTGAGGCGTGAGGCGAAGGCACGCAGGGCTGCCTTGGCTATGAGAGCGGGTCCCAGCACTGCCCCTCGTGCTGATACTCCATCTGAAGAGGCCCATGTCGCCCTATCCACTGCCCGCAGAGAGGTGGCGCGCGCAGTTCGGAGCGCAAACGGTAAATCCGCTTCAGGTAATATTTCTCTCAGAGTTTTTGTTATAAGGATTTTAATGTCATTGGTCCTTACATCTCTTATCTTGCAGGGCCAAATCCGATCGAGGGGAAGGCGGAAACCGTTGATCCCAAAGAAACAGAGGAGGCGGCACCTGCCGAACTCGAGCCGACAGTGGGCAACGTCGTTGTGGCTTTGGAGCCTGAGGTGGAGGTCGAGGGGCCTACCGCCGAGAAGGTCATTGATGCCGAACCTGAAGTGGTGGCAGATGATATGATCATTATAACTGAGTCCAGGGTGGTGGCGGATGAGGCATTCGAGGCCGGCGATCTCATGGTGATGGTGGACGATACAACTGCGACTACTGAACCTGAGAGAGTAGTGGTCGAGGTGGCCATGATTCCCGAGGACGAGCCAACCGCTCCTTTTCTGGAATCTGGCAATACTCCAGTCATAGCCCTCCCCGTCTATGGTCCTCCGCCGTCTCCAGGTCTCGCGAGCACCACAACGGTTCCCATTGAGTCGGGTGATGAGGCCACGGGTGGTGATCTCATGTTAATAGAGGAGGGAATCTCCTCCGTTTCAGCCGGCAGCTCATCAGGTAAATCCCAAGTTGCTATCTTTTTTATCTTACAATACTTTCTGACAAATTCGCATTTGTTGTAACGCAGGTGCAGCCAGTATTGATACTCCACTGCTTGAGGGAGCGCCTTCAACAACTGCTTTGGCGGCGGTCACCTCTCAACCCTCTCTCATACCATTTAAGATGTTGGAAGGTATGGGTTTGCAATTTATTAATCCTATACTTCAGACATATAATTTGTGTACTAAATTCATATTGTTGTGTCTCTTCAGGAGTGCTCTTTGATCATGTATATCAGATGTTGCTCCCACACTTCTCTTTCCCATCCGAACTCGCTTCTTCCTCTGGTGGCGTTGGTAAGTATGATTTCCATTGACATCTTTCTTTTTTTTATTGATGGAATTACTTCTAACCTCTTTTTCTCATCTCAACTGCAGTGCTACAGATTGAAGGAGGGGATAAAAGATCAGCTGCGCCACCGGCCCTTCCGACCTTGCCACCTGTCTCAACTGGTACAGCGACCATCACATTGGTAACTTCCCTCTCTTTATTTTCTGTACTGTTATCTGATCGCATCCTGTTTCTTTTCAGCTATCGTTCCGGCCTCGGCGCCCTTCGAGCCTCGTATTACAATGCCGGCAGGTCCTTATCTGAGGAGTCTGTCTTCAAAAGGCGCCGCGAATAGTCTGCGCATGTTGAGTGACTACGTCGAGGAACTCGACATTGAAACTCCTACACCTACCGCAGACTTCGCTATGGTGGTTAACCCGATGCTAGCAATACTCATGAACTTTCATGATGAGGGCATCATCGCATCCTGGGTTAACCATTGTAAGGAGATCGAGGGTCGTCTATATCAGTTGGAGTCGCTGCGTCCCACTCTAGAGACCTTGGCTGCCAGTAATCAAAGAACAGCGTGGATCGAGCAGAGCGCTCCTTACTTCCGCCATCTCGAACAAGAAGTCATTTCAAGGCGTAAGGAGCGTGGTGAGACTTCGAGCAAGTCTGCCCAATTGCATGCTCGGGTGGAGGCCAACGCCGCACGGCTGAAGGTTGTCTTTGAGGGCCTTCTGCAATGTCTTTCCGAAGGGTTATCATTGAGGCAACAACTTGACGTTGTCGAGCGAGATGCACCTAGCCAGGAAGCAACCCAGAAGGCAGCGGAGGAGCAACTTTCATCCTTCTTGCAGCAGCGGGCCCAGGTGGAGGCGGAGGTGGCTGCGGCTGTCACTCAGGAGGAAGCACTGAAGGAAGTGCTAGAACAGCTTGTGAATTTATTAAAGACACTTCCTCCTCAGTAGCTATCCATCCTTGTATTGTTTGTGCTCGTAGATAAAAGAATGTATATATATACATTTTTTTTTTATTCTTTGACATAATGTATCCTGTATCCAATCAAGTTTATGAATAAAAGATACACGTTTTTTGTAATGTGTCATTTTCTCCGTCTTTTCTTTCTTTTATTATCAGCATATCACCTTAGCAAACATGGTTGACGGATGATTAGGATGAGTATCCTAACCTTCTTAAGAAATAGCGATGGCTTAGGCCGCAGGTTCAGATCTGCTGCCTAAGACTTTTCAACTCTATAAGTCGTGAGGGTATCATAGAGACTTTTCTCCCTACGGATCGAGAGGATCTCGTAGGTGGGTTTTCTCCTTAGGAATCGTGAGGATTCCTAAGTGTGGTTTTCTCTTATAAGTCGTAAGGATCTTATAAGAGAATTTTCCCTCTTACGAGTCGAGAGGACTCATAAGCGGTTGTTTCCCTCCTCGTCGAAATTCGATTTTGGAGAGTGAGACCCGTGAATAATATGCAAGAGACCATATTGGATTGACATGCAGGGTCCCATTGTTCAGGAAGCAAGTTTTTTAGTCCCTGCTGCCTGAGGCTTCATTTGCATGTTGAGACGAATCGGGAATTTCCCGCGGAGACACTAGTTTCTCTGCGAGCCGACGTGAATCAGGAAGCTCTCGTCAAGGAGTGTTTGTATCCGTGAGTCGAGGAGTTTGCTAGGGATTATTTGTTTCCCAAGCGCCAAGGATTATTTGTTTCCTTGGGGTTTGAAACGAGTCGAGGATTTCCCACGGAGGCACGGGTGGCTCTGCAAGTCGACGCGGATCAGGAGGCTCTCGTCAAGGAGTGTTTGTATCCGTGAGTCGAGGAGTTTGCTAGGGATTATTTGTTTCCCAAGCGCCAAGGATTATTTGTTTCCTTGGGGTTTGAAAGGAGTCAAGGATTTCCCACGGAGGCACTGGTGGCTCTGCGAGTCGACGCGGATCAGGAGGCTCTCGTCAAGGAGTGTTTGTATCCGTGAGTCGAAGAGTTTGCTAGGGATTATTTGTTTCCCAAGCGCCAAGGATTATTTATTTCCTTGGGGTTTGAAACGAGTCGAGGATTTTCCACGGAGGCACTGGTGGCTCTGCGCGTCGATGCGGATCAGGAGGCTCTCGTCAAGGAGTGTTTGTATCCGTGAGTCGAGGAGTTTGCTAGGGATTATTTGTTTCCCAAGCGCCAAGGATTATTTGTTTCCTTGGGGGTTTGAAACGAGTCGAGGATTTCCCACGGAGGCACTGGTGGCTCTGCGAGTCGACGCGGATCAGGAGGCTCTCATCAAGGAGTGTTTGTATCCGTGAGTCGAGGAGTTTGCTAGGGATTATTTGTTTCCCAAGCGCCAAGGATTATTTGTTTCCTTGGGGTTTGAAACGAGTCGAGGATTTCCTACGGAGGCACTGGTGGCTCTGCGAGTCGACGCGGATCAGGAGGCTCTCGTCAAGGAGTGTTTATATCCGTGAGTCGAGGTATCTGCTGAAGACACTGGTTTCTTCGGAGTTGGACTGAACCGTCAAGATTTGGTTTCGTCTTCTGGCGGAGCCTGTTGGGAAAGTATGGTTCCCTCTTTGTTTACGCCCTTAGATTGTATACAGGGATCGATGTGATCTTAACTGTAGGGCCAAAGTTTTATCATTCTTCTTTTTTTATTTTATTTCCGCGATGCTCTATCATTTCAGCTTTTATATCGCGAAGGTCGCGATTGCCCAATCATTTCGGCTATTTTTCGCGGTGCCCAATCATTTCGGCTATTTATTTTATTTTTACTCGCTGCTTTTTATTGCGAGTTGCCCAATCATTTCGGCTATTTTCCATGCATACATTTTCTTTACTTGTTGTTTTTTATTGCAAGTTGCCCTATCATTTCGGCTATTTCGTATGCATATGCGGCCTATTGGCTTTTTGCTGTAGACCAATTTCGGCATCAGCACCGCTACAACTCGGATATTACCAGGAGCGAATCATCATCTGCCTCTGTCAATATCGAACAAAGGTGGCTTAGCGACCAGGGTTAGGGTCCTGTCGACTAAGGCTTTTGACTTCATGAGCCGTAAGGGTCTCACGAAGTTATTTCTCCCTACAAGTCGTGAGGATCTTGTAGGTGTATTTTCTCCTTAGGAATCGTGAGGATTCCTAAGTGTATGTTCCTCTATAAGTCGTAAGGATTCTACAGTGGGATTTTTTCCTTGTAAGTCGAGAGGACCTACAAGGATCATACGAACATATCCCCAGTCACGGATGAGACTTGGTTAGGGAAATGTTTATTCGCGCCCGTGGATTGTATACAAGGGTCAGTATTGAGCCACTTGTAGGGCAATATTGGAAGTTTGTGGGGGTTTGCTTAAGCACAGGTTTAGGTCTCTGTAACTTAAGACTTTCAAATCTTATGAGCCGTGAGAGTCCCATAAGAGAGTTCTCCTCACGAGTCGTGAGGATCTCGCGAGTGTATTTTCTCCCTAGGAATCGTGAGGATCCCTAAGTGTGTTGCTCCCTTGTGAGTCGTAAGGATCTCACTCGGGTGGTTTCTCCTTACAAGGTCGAGAGGATCTTGTAAGTGTCTTTTATCGAGGTTGCGTCCTTTCGGGTTTTCACAAACACTCGCCGGTAGTCCTGCTGTTTTTACTCACGGAGCCCTTTCGGGTTTTCATCCGTGCCCATTTCGGTAGCCCTGCTGTTTTTACTCACGGCGCCCTTTTGGGTTTTCATCCGTGCCCTTTTTTGCTTATGGACATACCGTTTTTATTTATATATATATATATATATATATATATATTTTATATATTTTTTTATCTTGTCAGCCTAAAGATGCTGCGATAGTAGTTTAAAGACGTTTCAGTCTGCTATTAGTTTAAGGACATCTCGGTCCGGCGTTTGAGAAGGCTGGCTACTGTTGATAGAGTTTGAGCTTAGGAAGATAGCGAGCGGACATAGTCGTCGTCATCTACCATTGACCTAGGTCGTGGCTCATTAAGCATAATATTTCTTTAGGAAGCGACCGTTTATTGGCCTGAAAGGCCTTTCACCGTGCATGTCCATGAGTAGATAGGCCCCACCCTGGTAAACTTTATCTATGATGTACGGGTCTTCATAGTTTGGCTCGAATTTTCCCCGCTTGGCGCGATTGGGGATCATAGGCCTTTTGACCACCAGCACAAGTTCTCCTTGGCGGAATGTCCTCGGTCGGGTCAATCTTTCATATGAGCGCGTCATCTTTGCTTTATAAGCTTCCAGATTTTGTTGTTCTATGAGCCGGGTTTCATCAAGGGCGTCAAGCTCCTCAAGCCGAAGGTGAGCATTATCTTCGTCCGTTAGCTTGTAGTGGACTGCCACTCGTAGAGAGGGTAACTCTATCTCGAGGGGGAGTACTACTTTTGTACCGAACACCAACGCGTACGGCGTTGTGCTCGTGGCCGTCTTGAACGTAGTTCGATATGCCCAAAGAGCTTCATGCAGTCTTTCGTGCCAGTCTTTCTTATTTCGGGACACCGTTTTCTTTATGATCTTTGTCAAGGTCTTGTTGAAGGCTTCAGCTAGACCATTAGCTCGCGGATTATAAACTGAAGAATATCTCAAGTCTATATTATGCTGTTATGCGAAGCGACTGATCTTGTGGCTTCTGTAAGCTGGCCCGTTATCGGAGATGATCCTTCGCGGAGTTCCTAACCGATATATGACGTGCGTCTTGAAGAAGTGGAGGATATTTTCCGTCTTCACTTCTCTTAACGGTATTGCTTCTGCCCATTTAGAGAAATAATCAGTCGTTGCTAGGATGAAACGATGCCCTCTAGACGATGCTGGTTCGATGGGGCCGGCTATATCAGTCCCCCACATCTCGAATGGCCAACTAGCCACCGTTGGATGTAGTGGATTTGGATGCTGGTGGATGAAGTCCCCATGAATTTGGCATGAGTGGCATTGCTTCGCATATTCGAGGCAGTCCTGAATCATCGTGGGCCAGTAGTAGCCCATCCGTTTGATCTTCAACTTCATCTTTGGGCCTGCTTGGTGAGAACCGCAGAGTCCGTCGTGAACTTCCTGGACGACCCTTTTCGCTTCGTCAGGTCCTAAGCATCTCAGCCATAAAGAATCAAATGACCTCTTGTATAGAGTATCGTTGACGAAGGCGAAAGACAGAGCTCGTTTTATGAGCTGATGTCTTGTGGACGCTTCTTCAGGAAATCGGTGGGACTTGAAGTAATCTATGAAGACTTCTCTCCAATCCTCGGTATTTTCCCAGTGTTTTACTTGCAGGGTCGTCTGCTCGCTCGTTCCTTTTTCTTCGGATGATTCCGGAGATATTTCTGCTGGGGCAAGCACCCGACAGCTTTGCACCACGATTCTAACGTCATCGAAGTTTTCGTCAGCCAGTTCTTTAGCAAGTTTGGCCAATGCGTCCGCTTTGCTGTTTTCCGCGCGCGGTATGTTTTCCAAAGTATAGGAGGGAATTTGGGTCAACAGTTGTTGCACCTTTTCCCCGTACTTCACCAATTCTGGTTTGCATGTCTGGTAGTCGCCGTTTACTTGACTAACGACCAGTTGGGAATCTCCATATATGAGGAGATTTTCAATTCCCATGTCGATGGCGATCTCGAGGCCTGCTATCAGAGCTTCGTATTCGACTTCATTGTTTGTCCTAGGCTCTGTTAAGGAGAAAGCGAAGCGCATTATCCCTCCTTGTAGAGTTACAAAGATGAGTCCTACCCCCGATTTGATTATAGGGGTACTTTGTTTGCGCTTCTTTACGGAAGATGCTCCATCGAAATAGAGCTCCCATCGGGTATCACCACCGTCGATCGCATCAAACGCATGTTCGTCTGGAAGATCGCAATTTAGAGGAGAATCGGCGGGTATGGGATGCTCAGCGAGGAAGTCGGCGATGGCATGGCCTTTCACTGCCTTGAGAGGTTGATACGTTATTGAAAACTCCATCAAGAGTAGAGCCCATTTAGCGAGTCGTCCTGTCAATATGGCCTTTGACATCAAGTATTTAAGGGGGTCCACCTTTGAAATGAGACGGACCTCATGCGCCAACGCATAGTGCCTGAGCTTTGTTATCGCGAAGATCAACACCCCGCAGTGTTTTTCAATGGGGGAGTAGTTGCTTTCTGCCCCCAGTAGAACTCGACTTAAGTAGTAGAGTGCTCTTTCTTTCCCTTGGTCGTTCTCTTGTGCCCATAATGCGCCTAAAGAACCTTCGAGGGCGGTCGTGTAAAGAATGAGAGGCTTTCCCTTAACTGGAGCAGCCAACACTGGAGGGTTTTGCAGGTACGGCTTGATCTCGTCTAGTGCGCTTTGGCATTTTTGATCCCAGACGAACGGGGTTCCCTTCTTCATCAGGTGGCTATAGGGACGGCACTTTCCTGAAAGATTGGCTATAAATCGCCGTATGTATGCAAGCCTCCCTTGGAGAGACCGTAACTGTTTGAGAGTTGTCGGCGGAGGCATTTCCATGATCGCTTTGATCTTTGACGGATCTATTTCAATACATCGGTGTCGAACAATGAATCCCAGGAATTTGCCTGAGGAAACTCCGAATGCACACTTGAGCGGGTTCATTTTCAAGTTGTATTGTCGAAGGCGTTGAAATATAGTCTTCAAATGCTCGAGATGCTCCTCGTATGATTTGCTTTTAACCACGAGATCGTCGATATAGCATTCGACGATTTCGTGTATAAGGTCGTCGAAGATCTTCGTCATGGCCCTTTGGTAGGTGGCACCGGCGTTCTTTAAACTGAAGGGCATCACCTTGTAACAAAATATCCCCAAAGGAGTCCGGAAAGCCGTATGTTTTTGGTCTTCAGGATGCATTTTTATTTGATTATACCCTGATGAGCCGTCCATGAAGGAGAAAATCTCATGAGTGGACGTATTGTCTATCATTAGTTCGGTGACTGGCACAGGAAAATCGTCCTTCGGGCAGGCTTTATTGAGATACCGGAAGTCCACGCATATGCGCACTGTCCCATTTTTCTTCATCACTGGGACGATGTTGGCGATCCATTCAGGGTATTGAACTTCCTGGATGAAGCCAGAGTCGATCAGCTTTTGGACCTCGGCATTGATGCTCATCTCAAGCTCGAGTCGCATTCTTCTCGGCGCCTGTTTGACTGGCTTGATGTTCGGGGCTATCGCCAATTTGTGTACATCAATTTCTGGATCTAGTCCCGGCATTTCGGAATAGTTCCACGCGAAGCAATCTCTATGCTGCAGAAGCACATCCTTTAACGCAGCTACCCTTTCTTCAGACAGTAACTCGCTGATGAATGTCGGTCGTGGATCGTTTGCCGTCCCCAACTCAATCTTCTTGAGGTTATCTGCAGTGGTATGGATTCCATCTTCCAGCTCTTTTGGCGCTGGTGGGAATTCCGAGATTATTTCGTCGTTGCTGTTTTAGAAGCACCAAGGGAGCTCATCTATGTCCTCGGGCTCTTCTTTTAATATTGTAATCATGTGACAGGTGCGAATTTTCTTCCAATTCCAATGTGGAACCCGTTCTTCTTTTGTGGCCTTGGGCTCGTGCTTTTGTGGCGGCACTACCCTCCAGTTGTCAGACTGAGCGAACTTGCCGAGCTGGTACTGCTCGTTCGGGGTTTTTGGACTCCGGCAGTGTAAGCATTTGATGTTTTAGAGCAAGATCAAGTATCTTCTTCGTCTTGTCCCGAGGAAACGAGTACGCTCGACCCATTTTCTTCATAAGGGATAGATCAATAGCACTTGACTCCCATTTGCATGGCTTCTTAGCCTTTCTTTGTTGTTGTTGAGCGCCTTTTCGGCCTTTCGACTTATTTCTGCTTTTGCGTCGAGCCTTGTTTATAACAGGTTGACAGGGAGCAACCTTTTCATCTTTCACGGCCTGTTGGAGAAGGCGTTGCGTTCTGGCTTTCTCGTAGATGACCATTTCGCGGTTATGATCGTCTTGGACTTTTTGACCCGCTTCCCTTATAAGCTTATCCATTTGTTCTTCGAACGACGGACTAGGCACTTTTGCATCTGGAACTTTCACGGGCTCAGGATTAGCGTCCTCCCATTGAGCATCTGCTTCTTCATCGAAGTCATACATGACGTAACAGCTGTTTAGTAGCTCCCGTTTCTTTGACCGGATGTATCCGAGTCCTTTCGTCTCCATTCTCCCGTTAGGCAGTTTGCGTTGAGTCCCGGGAACGTTCCAGACTTTATCATAGAACTTGGCTTTTCGAACGGTCTGCTTGAAGGATATCCCCTGGCATTTCAGCAGCTTTTTCAAACCTTCTGTATAATATCTGGGGAGACGGATGGGCTGAAGCCTGTCGAGCGTAGAATCCGCACCATGCCAAATTTCTTTTTCTACCTTGGTTTCTTCAGAGCGGTAGAACAAAATTGCTTTCTCGCTTTCTCTCCTGGGAGGGATGTAGAATGTCCGCAACTCTTCTACACCGTAGATATTAAGTGCATCCAGTTCTTTATGGTGTTCAAGCGGCACCATGGCAGCTTGCAAACTTTGCTCTTCATCAGGGAACGTTTGTATTGAAGGTCGAGCAGAGAATACTGCATGGATCTCATCTTCTGAGTCGCTACCAAAGATCAACGTAGGGGCGGACGGTCCTGGCTTGTTGTGTTGGGGCGGACCCGAATATACTATCTCCTCTTCCTCCTCGGTATCACTGCCGAAGACAGGGATGGTGGCATTAGCTTTATTCTCTGGCTTATGACACTTCTCCGTATCTTCGAAATCCGGTAAGAAGTATTTGGCATCTTCGTATTTGCGGACCTCGTTCACAGAGAATGGGTTTAGTTCTCCCGTCACGGTATACTCAAAACCATCCTTAAAATACTTCATACACTGATGTTGTGTAGAAGGGATGATGTTGTACTCGTGTAACCATGGTCGGCCGAGCAAAGCGTTGTAGCATGTCTTGGCATCTATGACGTGGAACTTAATGTCCGTGACGAGTAGTCCAAAGCGTAGCGTCAGTATCACAGACCCATGAGTTCTTGATGACTGGGAGTCGAACCCGGAGATGGTGATCTTGTCACGAGCAAGGTGCTGGACGCTCATGAGGATTTCCTTCAACACCCGCACGTTGAGTAGGTTAACAGACGACCCGTTATCGATCAGGATTTTGCCTATCTTTATATCATGGCAGTATCCCGAGACATAGAGAGGGCGATTGTGTTCGCACGTCCCAAGTAGAAGGTCTTCATCGCCAAAAGTAACATCGGCTGTGTGCACCTCCTCCAATTCATCCTTCATCTTTTCCTCGGCCAGGCATGCTTGGAATTGTTCCGGATCTTGGAGTGCCTTAATCAACGAATCTCTCGCCTCCTTTGATAACAAAAGGGCGTCAAGAATGCTGAGCTGTGAAGGCAGCTTCCTCAGATGCGCTAAGACGTTGTAATCCACCTTATTTTTCTTTGGCGGGTTGTTGGCGCTTAGCTCCTCCAGAACTTGGTCATCTAAGACGATATCTTCAGAGACCTTTTCTTTCCCTTTATCTTTTCTGTTTGAGGGTCCGAGATTCTTTTCAGGCAGCGTTCGATTCCGTAGCCGGATATTTTCGCAGACCTTCGGCTCTTCTTCTTTTCCCAAAGTGGATTCTTTAAAGAGAGGGGCAAGTTCCAGCTCTTCATCAGAATCGCTCCCGAATGTAGGCACTTGTGACCCGCCAGTGTTAACCATGCGACAATTGCCGGTAGTTCTTTTAATCTCTTCGGTCGTATTTCTTTGCTCTCGACGAGTTTTACGCTTTTCCCGCTTAAAGCGTTGTCGATGAGCAACATATCCTTGCCACCATCTATCGAAAGTTTTGCACTCCTGAGTGGGGTGCGAAATCTTTTGATGATACAAGCAATAGGAGGGGTGCGTTTTCACTTCAGCGGTAATGTTTCCTTCAGAGGATGGTAGCTTCATGCCCATGGATATGGCCTTAGCAAACTTTTTCCTCATCTTGAATTGGCTTTTGTCAGTAGCGGAGGTGTTTTGCTCCAGCGGGATCATCTCAGCTCTTTCATCAAGTCGCTGGCGCTTGGCCCTTTCAAATATAGCCGTCTCGCGTTCTCGATCAGCTTTACTTTTCAATCGAGCTTCGTTAAGGAACGCGTCAATCATTTCATCTGATAGCTCCGGAAATTTTGGTTCAAAATCTGCCCTCAGCGTTTCAGTGCAAGGAGTCTCCCCATCGTTCGTGATCGAATGGGAAATCATATGACAGCTCGCCACATATTCCTCGGATTCATCCGATGAACTTTCTCCCTCATCTTCTTCTTGAAAGACATGATCGAGGAACTCTTGGAGAGTAATGGGAGTCCGTGCCTTTTGGTTGTATTCATCCAGCGCGTCAATTTGCTTTTGTAAGTCCGTGCGCTTGTCGCCAGGCTTCACGGGCTTCTTAGATTTCTTCTTCTTCTTTTTCGAAGATTTTGACGGCTGGCTGCAAGTGCTTGAACGACCACCATCGGTCTTTGGAGTTGGACGTGGCTTCAACATCCCTTCAATGACCTGCGGTTCCAACGGGTTCTTCCACTTGATCGCTGGACATGCCTGAAGATCGTTTAGCATCCTCTTTGTCTTGGCTGACAATACAACCTCCCAAGGAGCTTCTTCAATGACGGAGCATGTTGCCCCCGGCGTATTCGTCCCCTTAGAGGTGTGGGGCTGCGGGGGATTCACCTTCCATTTGTCAGATAACGCGAACTTGCCCTGTCGGTACTGGTTTTCAAGCCAATTTTTGAAAACGTAGCATTCTTCGATCGGATGGCCTAGTATTCGATGATAAGGACAGTAGTTAGGCTCGTTGATGTCACTTGGTTGCAACGGACGTTTTGGATCCGGCAGATTTATGAGTCCGTTGCGCAACGCCAGCTCGAATAACCTCCTCGTTTTATCGCGGGGAAAGGAATAAGGGCGTCCCATCCTATCCTCAAGGGGTACGTACGGGCGCATATTATTTTGATGAGCAACTGGCTTCGAGTCGCTCGGTTGTTGTTAAGCATTAGCGACGACGATCGCTTTTCCCTTCCCTTTGTCATTTCGGGAGTCCGGCCTTGGAAGAGGGGGTTTATGGCCCATTTGATCCATTTGCGCTAGTTTGTCAATCAAGGCCTGGAAGGTAGTTGGCTTGAAAAACGTCATAAATTGTGAGATGGTTGCTTGTGGATCGAGGGTTTCCACAAACATACCCACTGCGGGAGCTTCTTCAATGCGCTGCTCACACTTTGACCATAAGTTCCGCCATCGTATAGCGTACTGAACCCACGTCTCGCCGGGCTTTACCCTAGCGTTAATCAGTGCTGTCATTGGGGTACGTTCACTGGCACTTGCAAAACGTTGAGTAAACAACAGCTCCATCTCCGCGAAGGTTTTAATAGAGTCGTTCGGGAGCTCAGAGTACCATTCGAACGCCGTATCTGATAAGCTTCCAACAAACTGGCGAAGCAACAGCTTGTCATCACCGCCGGTGTTGCCGCAGAGTGCCCTGAACTGGGCAACATGCTGATGAGGATTGCCCGTCCCTTTGTAGACATGGAACTTGGGAATTGTATAACCTGGCGGGTACTTGATTTGATCGTACCAACTTGGATATGGCCGCCCCATTTTTACGACCTGACCGGCCGCTTCGGTCGCATGATGCACCCGTATTTGCTGGGCGATGTATTCATCCAAATCAGTTTTTGAGATTGTATCGCTGTGGACAGAGCTGGTGGAGGATTCGACGTCTCTCCCCTATCGTCTTCAAGAATGATCGGGGGATCTTCAGCAGGTGGATCTTGTTGAATCATCATACCCACCATATCCTGGAACAGGAGGGCCATTTTCTTTATGTTGGCCGCCTGCTCCGCAGTTTCTTTATCTTTCTTCTTTAGTACGCGACGAAGGAATTCAGCGTCCGTTTTTTGTTCTTGACACTCGTCCGAGGATGTTTCAGGGGTTTCTTTTGGCCCTGTAAGTACGACCATAGCGTTCATCATTTCTTGGAGCTTCTGCTGCTGCTCCTGAGCCTTGGTCACTGACCTCGTGTGCGGTCTATGACCTGTTGATATGCGGCTATCTTCTTTTCCCGATTCCATGTAAACCGTATGAACTGTTATGCCCCCTGACTTGGGGCGTTTAGGTTCATCACCTCTGATGTTTGTCGCCGGTGCGGTGGTTTTCTCCGGCCTTCTTCTTTTATGGACCGTTGAAGTGGAAGGGGCCATTGCAGTGGGCACCCTAGCGATCGTTGTCCTCTGCTGTTTAATTGGACGATCTTTTTCTTTTTGCACCTTCATCTTCTTTCGTTGACGGGAGTGATCCGTGTCGATCACGGAGTCTTGAACCCTCCTCCAAACTTTATAAATTCTTGAGGACAGCCATTGATGGGGCTATTCATGCTTCGTTTCTGGAACTCTCTCCGCAGGCGGAGGAGATCTTTTCAGTGCAGCGGTTGGAGAATTCTTACGTACCCTCCTTAGCAGTTCGAAGCTGTTCCCAGTAGGAACAGCAGCATTGACTTCCACCACTGGAGCCGGTGGAGTTAGCCCTGAGGGGGAGTTGCCCCCTGCCTTCCTCACTCGTTGCCAATGGCGACGTCGAACATGACGAGCCGTTGGGACTGGCTCGGAGATTGAGATAGCTTCTTTTTGCCCTCTGTCTGAATGAGGCGTCGCTGGTATTAACCTCTTAAAGACTGAGGTTGTCTTCTGAGTTGTGATATCCAACCTATCGAAGACAGATCCTCGAGCAGGGATAGGAGCAGGAATCGTCAGTCTTGAAAAGACTGACTTTTTGACAGGGGAAGCCGCCTTGACGACTTCTGAAGAAGCAGTCATTACCCTCCTTGGGATAGCCAGTTTAGAGTTCTGATTTAGCCTGGTGAAAATGGAGGCTGTTGGTTCGGCAGTGGGCGACCCGTTGACAGGGGCCGTCGTAGCAGTGAGCCGGTCGAAGACCGACTTTTTGTTCACTTCCGGTGCAAGTATTGGCGCAGAGAAGCTTGTAGGTGGGATCATGGTCCTGAAGAACAGGCCAGTGGTGGCCTGGGTCACCTGGTCTACAGGCAAAGCGAGGAAGGAAGCCGCTTGGGGTCCATATGCTACACCTCCCGGTGAGGTGGAGCGTCCATTGCAGTGGAATTTCGGGCAGTTGGTGCAGTTAAAGGCCATTGATGCTTGAGTTCTGCGCCAGGAAAAGGACCAAATCTTAGTAACTTGAAATTCGAAGGCAACCATTTAACAAACCGCGATTGGTTCGCGAAGACGACACGCGAAGTGTGGAGTGGAAAGAGGAAAAGGTCCCACCGGGCGTGCCAGAATCTGTTCCCCTCCGAACGGAGGCCGACGACGCGAGGACGTCTGTGCCTGAGATTCGGGGCATATGCTATACGGTCTTATCCGTCTACCTCTCCGAAGATACCAAGTTGATTTATGGCACTGTGTATCGGAGGTTTAGACGGATGCGGCCGATGTAGCAGACTTCGTCAGATTCCCCCTCAGGGTGAGGGGTTTTTGATTATGGGGACGCTCTTCCCTGCAGGCGCAAGCCCCTGCAGTTAATCACGCTACCGCATCACGGTAACAACTTTCTCCTTCTACAGAATTTCACTTCGTGTCGTGGGTGTTTGTTTTGTTTGTGGTTGCCCGTGGATTGTATACAGAGACTGAGTAATGTCGTCGCCCGTAGGACGTGGATTAGTCCAAATCCGTATTTACTTAGATTTGGGTTTGGTGTTTTTAGTTTAAGGATGCATTAGTCGCGTTGCGGCTAAGATCAACTTAAACGTTCGTTAAGGATACGTTAGTCCTGTTTGAGACTAAGATCAACTTAACGTGATAATCCATTTAATATCTGGCCATCGGGACTCATCACCTCTCTAACGTCGTTGAAGGATTACAACGGCAGATGTCAGAGGAGTTCGGAGATGTACCCTTGAACCAAGATTGATTTGGAGTTTTATAGTCCGTTTGAATGTTTAAGGATACGTTAGCCGTGTTTGGGGCTAAGATCAACTTAAACGGAATCATTTAGATCCGGCAAAAGAGCATTTGGAGGCTCTATTGTTCCAGTTTTAGGGACGTAGTGGTCCATGTTCCAGTTTAGAGACGTGGTGGTCCGACATTAGTTTAAGAACGTTTCGGTCCAATATTAGTTTAAGGACGTCTCGGTCCAATATTAGTTTAAGGACGTCTCGGTGCAACATTAGTTTAAGGACGTTTCGGTCCAACATTAGTTTAAGGACGTTTCGGTCCAATATTGATGTATGGTCGTTGGGACCCGTCACCTCTCCGACGTCGTTGAAGGATTACAATGATAGGTGTCGGAGGAGCTCGGAGATGTACCCTCGAACCGGATATAAATTGATTTAGGGAGCAGCCGTGCTCAGTCAATTTAATTTGAGGACTTGCGGCCAAAATTGGGCTAAGTCCAGTTGAAAATGTTCAACACCTTTATTTATTTCTGGTCTATTAGACCTATGCTAGGGCTTTGCCCACACTTAAATAATGCATTGCATTACTTCAGGCCATTTATGCCCATTTTGACGGGGCTCTGCCCTTTTTATTATGATGCAGATCATTTGTTTTGGTCCATTGGACCTTTCAATTGGGCTCTGCCCTTTTAAATAATGCATAGCATTTTATTTATTAGGCCTGTTAAGCTTTTTAATTGGGCCTGGCCCTTCAGGAAATTAAATGCATTGCATTTGTCAGGCGCTTTGCGCCAATCACTGAGCGCAAGCGCTTGTGGTGAGGACACGTGTCATGCTCTGGGGAGCGCAAGCGCAACAGCGCAGTGCGCTGCGCTGTTGCGCTGCTGACACGTGGCGCGCTCTGGTGAGTTGCGCCAATTCCAGAGAGCAAAGCTCTATTTCAAGAGCGCGTAGCGCAAGTGGTTCTATAGCTGACACGTGGCGCTCTCTTAAGAGCTCAACAGCGCAGTTTATAAGTGCAGAGCACTAAGAATCTTTTAGATTCAAGAACAGAAGTGCAAAGCACTATTTAATTTCTTGATCTAAATTACATCAAAGAAAAATAAATTTTTCTTTTTTGTTTCAAGAACCAGAGGTTCATAAAAGTGCAAAGCACTATTTTTTATTTTGTTGTTTTCTTGTTTTTAAAGAACCAGTGTTTCAAAAAGAAGTGCAAAGCACTGTTTATTATGTGAAAAACATTGATCTGGTTTTTAGATCAATGATTTATTAAAAGAGATTTCTTCTCTCTCGTGAAGGTTTTTTACCTCTTTCTTGAAATTTTCTCAGAGTTCTCTCTGTTTGAAGCTCTTGAATTTTTTCAAGAAATGTTGATGCTTTGAATTGAGGCCTAGGGTCCTTTTTATAGTGCCCATAAATTAGTTAAATTTGTTAAAGAGATCTTTCTCTGAGTGATTTGGGGAATTTTCCCCACCGTTGGATCTTTGATCCAAGGGCTTCTACTTTGCAGAAGAAAATCTTTTTGTTTTAACAAGAACAGAAAAGATTTCTTAGAAATTTAATTCTGTTTGGCGCAGATGCCCCAGCGCGTGACACGTGTCGTGCAGCGCACAGCGCAGCGCAACTGCGCTAGCGCATCTGGCGCTGACACGTGTCGCGCAGCGCAACTGCGCGAGCGCAACTGGCGCTGACACGTGTCGCGCAGCGCATCTGCGCTGACACGTGTCGCGCAGCGCACAGCGCAGCACAACTGCGCTAGCGCATCTGCGCTGACACGTGTCGCGCAGCGCAGTGCATGCGCAACTGAAGCGTTGCTTCCTTTAAATAGTGCTTTGCTCTGATTGGGCGCGCCTTCTTGGGCGCCGCGCTGACGTATTAGCGCCTGACATGTGGCGCGTTGCGCCCGAGATTTGAAGCGTTGTTTCAAAATTTTGAATTTTGAATTTGAACAGAGCTTTGCTCTGATTGGGCGAAACAAAAGTATCGACTCCTTTTTCTTCTGCGAGCGAGTGCCGGCAGTCGATAACACGAGCTTGCGCTTGGCGGGCGACTTCGGGCGGCGAGCCCCGATCTCCGCGCCTACGCCAGATTCGGGAGACGCCACAACTACCGCTTCTACAGGCCCGCGAGGTAGGGGCATCTCAGGCATAACACGCGGTACCACAGTCGCAGCAGATTTTCTTAATGGAGGACGGACGATGGTCTGTCGCTTCAAGGGAACGGCTGGATTTCCAGCGGGGGCGGTGCCCTTGTGATCGAGCAATAATAGCTTTTCCTCCCTAATAACTGCGCCTATCGAATGCTGATACCACGCCACATATGCGTTCAAGATTCGCGGAACGCAACTCAGCTCATTAATAAGAAATTGGAGCCGGTGTTCAACCGCATAAAATGGTGTAATGCTTTGCGAATGCCTTCTTCTATGGCAGCTAGCTCAGCTAAGAAGGTCTCGAGCGGAATGCCTTGATTATAGCTTGATTGCTGGGCGAAACGGTGCGGGTTGTACCTCATGAACAACACCGAATCATTCTGCCTAAACACGAGAAAGCCCGGCCTGATGGAGTATAAATGAAGAATCTCCCGAGCTTTCAAGGTAGAGGTCCCATCTTTAAAAGTATCGCGCAGAGGCTGCACCGTTTTTGCGGATTCTTTGCCGATGGTTAAAACCTTATCGACTAAGGTCATGCCATCTCCAACCATACACAGACGAAGGGTCACACCCCTAGCCTCCCGCTGTGACGGATTTACAACAGACGTGTCAACTAGGCACATAATCTGAGGGAAGTTGTAACTGTCGTAGAAACGAGGTCGTTTATGGACATCAAAAGTGCCAAGTACGTGCAGCTCGATCTATGACATAAAATAATGCAGTGAGAAAGTGATGGACTGTACCCCTGGCTGAGTGGTGTCCGCCGCTAAGCTGAGACCATGGTACAGGTGTGTTAACCCAGCAATTCCGATAGCCACTTGCATTCCTGCAACCATACGATGGGCTGGGTAGAAGACTGATGGCCTCATATAACGAGGATGCATCGGAAGCACGAACCAGTTCAGCCATAAGCCAATGAACCCCAGCACGAACGTCTCTTCATCGACGTCCGGGGCAGCAACCTCCGTGAAGGAAACAACAGAGCAGCCGGAATAAAGAAATTCTTTAAATCCGCCTCCGCCGTCGGTTGGTTATCCAAACCAAAACCAAACGGGTCATCAAGCTTGGCGAACAATGCAACTTTCTTCGATAGGGCTTCCGGATGAAGAAAGCGAGCGATGAAGTCTGCATAGCTAACTCCATGCCCTCCGGACTCCAAAAATAGACTTTCGTACATATTCAACACCTTGATCAAGATCGGGAATTGGTGTTGAATGGCGTTCTCTGGGGTAAGACCCGTTACCACTGATTTGGTGGCAAAGATGTACTCGTCTGGAGGAAGCAGCTCCTCGTGATATTCTCCTCTGACGGGTTATCCAGAGATCTCTGCAAACTCTTCCAAAGATATTGAGACTTCTCGATCTGACAGGAGGAATGTGTGGGTCGGAATATTCCATTGCTCCAGAAAAGCCTTGATCCACCATGCAGGAGGTGCGGAATATCGGAAAAGAGAAGCGTAAATCGTGGGATACAACCCGAGCTTCAGCATCAACGACTTCTTGGCCGACAAAATGTAGTGGGCCCACTGCAAATACCCAGCCGGATGACAAGGAGTTAGGCCTATCATATACGGCTGCCCCCAAGGGCGCGACTCGTCCTGACATATGCGCCGTCCTAGAGTATCCAAAACCATCGGCGGCTGTACGGGTATTGCAGCCATAGCAGGCTGAAGGAGGCCCTCTGAGGTCCAGTTGACCTCTTCCATGGCATAGTTCACCGGAGGTGCGTCAGCATAAGGGATCGCCGAAATAGGCTCCGAAGGTGCCACGTAAGAAAAGCTCCGTCGGCCCATGATAATTTGACTGCACCATCTACCCCATAAATGAAGATTCTTTCACTCCGGGTCATGATCTTTGATCAACGCGAAAACTTCCCGGTCCATAGACGTTTCAAGGAATCCGCTTTCCGAACGGACAAACGGGAAAGAAGTGTCGAAAGACATAGTACCTGCGCGGAAAAGAACAAAATTTTCAGCCGTCAATGCTACAGTTTAAGTTCTATCACTAGGTACTTTAAATTCGTACCACACTGCAATGCAGTGGAAAGGGACCGGGGGGGACCCACATAATCTGGATGATGGTTCATCATTAATAAAACAGTCTCATCATACATAATCTGGATGACGGCTCATCATTAATAAAACAGTCTCATCATTTGATAAGACTGTCATTAAATGAGGAAATCCTAAAAGGATTCTCATTTAATGAGGGCCCTCGGGACAAGGAGTAAATCTCCCATTGAGAGCAGTGCTCTACAACAAGAGTGACATCTATCAACTCTGATGATGAAAGGAATAAAAATTCCTCAAGAAAAATTCTGAAGAGCCATGCTCTGTAAAGATGATGGAATAACCCATCAGAAAACTTAAAGTAAAGTTTTAATGAATTAAAAATTCCGAGATCTTCAAGATCTATGAACAAACTCTAAGAGTTCTTCATAAAAGATTAACAAATCTACATGATTTGAAAGAGCAAAGCTCTGTTAATAGGTTAAGAAACCCTAAGAAAGATCTCTTTAGATCTATGAAGAGCAAAGCTCTATTGAGAAACCCTAAAAATCTATATGATTTGAAAAGAGCAAAGCTCTGTTAATAGGTTAAGAAACCCTAAGAAAGATCTCTTTAGATTTATGAAGAACAAAGCTCTATTGAGAAACCGTAAAAATCTATATGATTTGAAAAGAGCAAAGCTCTGTTAATAGGTAAAACCCTAGATTATAAAATAATCTCTTCAAAAGATTTGATCTTTACCTAAAAAAATTTGACAGAGTTCTGTCTCTAGGAGAGTTCTTAAAACAGAGAGCTATGCTAAAAAAGAGAATTAATTCTCAGAAAAATAAGAAAGGAGATGAAAAGAGGTCATCTCAAGGGCCAAAGGCCCTATTTATAGGCACTGAGAGCCGTTTCAACTTTTGAGTTGATCCGATGGCAGAGATGCTGCCACCGCTGCACTCATGTGTAGGTCACGTGAGCACAACGGTGGGGGGCATTTGTTTCCCCCAATCAGAGCAAAGCTCTGTTCAAATTTTGAAATTTGAAATGAAGCAGCGCTTCATAATAGCGCCAGCACTAAGAGTCAAAGACTCTGCTGCAGCGCTCACGTGCAAAGCACGAGAGCGCTCGCGCTAACAGCGCCAGCGCTAAGAGTCAAATACTCTGCTGCAGCGCTCATATGCAAAGCACGAAAACGCTAGCGCTTGCAGTGCTCACGTGCAAAGCACGAGAGCGCTAGCGCTGGGACTAAATGTTACCTGCCATTGGATCAATGGTGATTAAAAATCACCAAGATGCAGAATAAATTCTGTTTGGGGAAAGATTTTCTCAATCTTGTTAAAAACAAGAAGATTGCCTTCTGTAAAACAGAAACCCTAAGATCAAAGATCCAACGGTGGGAAACATCTCCAAATCAATTAGAAAAAAGATCTCTTCAACTGATTCAACAAATTAGCTTACCCTATATAAAGGCCCTAAGACTTCAAATCTGATACAGAGGAACCCCTCCATAAACTTTGAGAAATTTCAGAGAGAAGAGCAAGCTCTCAGCAGAAGAAGAATTTCTTCAAGGTAAAATAAAGAGATCAAAGCATCTCATCAGCAAAAGAATTTAGTTCTTTTGCCAGATCATAGATCACAAATTGTCTTTCACAAAAGAGATCATAACATTTCATTATAAAAATGGGGGAGAATAATTCAATTCTCTTAGGATCACAGATCCATAAAGACAAAGTCTTTCACCAAAATCATAAGAGATTGAAACATCTCCTGTAAAATAAGAA
The DNA here is from genome assembly GCA_030015575.1 of Agapanthus africanus. Classification (NCBI taxonomy): domain Eukaryota; kingdom Viridiplantae; phylum Streptophyta; class Magnoliopsida; order Asparagales; family Amaryllidaceae; genus Agapanthus; species Agapanthus africanus. Next base: position 679,375,202 of record CM057340.1, on the reverse strand, counting down.
CTTTGTTCTTAGATCCATGAGACAAAGTCTCTTATAAGAGAGAATTTAATTCTCAGAGGATAGAGCTGTCTAAAAAGAGCCCTAGCACTTCAATTAAAAGAAGCGCTTTAGCGCTTCAGAATTTAGCGCACAACGCTGCAGAGCCTTAGCACTTCAATTAAAAGAAGTGCTTCAGCGCTCCAAATCTAGCGCATAACGCTGCAGAGCCTTAGCGCTCCAAATTTAAAGAAGCACCTCAGCGCTCCAAGTCTAGCGCACAGCGCCAAGCGCGCCACGTGCTCCTCACGTGTGTGCTACTTCACCAGAAGCGCTCTGTGCTCATTGACTGGCGCTCAGCGCCACGTGCTCCTCATGTGCGCGCTACATCACAAGAAGCACTCTGTGCTCATTGACTGGCACTCAGCGCCAAGCGCGCCACGTGCTCCTCACGTGTGTGCTACTTCACCAGAAGCGCTTTGTGCTCATTGAATGGCGCTCAGCGCCAAGCACGCCACGTGCTCCTCACGTGTGCGCTACATCACAAGAAGCGGTCTGCGCTCATTGACTGGCGCTCAGCGCCAAGCGCGCCACATGCTCCTTACGTGTGCGCTGAGAGAACATAAATTGTTCTTTAAATGATAAAGCCCAGGGCCATAATGAGTGCTCAGCACTCAATAAAAGACAAAAACTGTTGTCAGAATCCAAACCAATGCTCATCATTGTTAAATGAAAAAAAGGACCGAGCCTAATTAAATGCCCAGCATTTTAACTGAATGGGCCGAGCCGAAGTTGGCCACAGATCTCTAATTCAGATTAATTGAGCCCATATGCTCATAAATCTTTGATCTTAGTCCCAAATTGGACTACAGATTTCCCAACCAATATTGGTTCAAGGGTACATCTCTTCACTCCTCTGATATTTATCGTTGTAATCCTTCAACGTCTTCAGAGATATGACGGGTCCCGACAACCAGACATTCCACGGACTGTGGGGTCCTTAAACTCATGGACTATGATATCCTTAAACTTTACAGACTATGATGTCTCTAAACTACCACAGACTGTGAGGTCCTTAAACTCATAGACTATGATGTCTTTGAACTTTATAGACTATGACGTCTTTAAACTATGGACTATGATGTTCTTAAACTCCATGGAATATGATATCCTTAAACTTCTAGACCGCAAAGTCCCTAAACTAAAACAATAGAGCCCAAATGCTCTTTTGTTGGATCTAAATGATCATGTTAAGTAGATCTTAGTCTAAAATTAGACTAACGTATTCCTAACAAACGTTTAAGTTGATCTTAGTCTCAAATGAGATTAACGATCCTTAAACCCAACCCAAACCCAAATCTAAGAAAATATGGATTTGGACTAATCCACGCCCTACGGGCGACAACATAAATTAGTCTCCGTATACAATCTACGGGCGACAACATAAATTAGTCTCCGTATACAATCTACGGGCAACCAAAAAATAAAACAAACACACACGACATGAAGTGACCTTCTGGAGCAGGAGAAAGTGGTTACTGCGATGCGGTATCGTAATTAACTGCAGGGGCTTGCGCCTGCAGGGAAGAGCGTCCCCACAATCAAAAAACCCTCACAATGAGAGGGAATCTGACAAAGTCTGCTACAACGGCCGCATCCGTCTAAATCTCCGATACATGGTGCCATAAATCAACTTGGCATCTTCGGAGAGGTGGACGGATAAAACCAAATAGCATCCGCCACCAAATTCAGGAAAGACGTTTGTCTTCCATGTTTTAGGCGGAGAACACCTATCCCTGGAAGAAAGGCTAGAACGCGCTTACTCGTTTCCCCGCGATAAGACGAGGAGACTATTTGAGTTGCAATGCATAACAAACTCATCACATTGCTAGACCCACGGCGTCCACCGTAACCCAGCGACGTTAATAACCCCAACTACCGCTCCTATCACAGAATGGTGAGCCACCCAATTGAGGATTGCAACGTCTTCAAGAACTGGGTCTGTAGGGTGCGTTGGGGTAAAAATTTACACCCCTGTTGACCGAGTCAAAGTCAAGGTCAACCCCCAAGCTAGGTGGGCCCAAGCCCAGGTCAAGTGGGCCCATGCCCCGGTCGAGTCCGAACATGAAGCGGCCGGCCCTCCCCCATGCCAAAATGAAATCATGTAACAAATAATTTTTATGTAATTTTTGTGCATGAATGTAAACAAAATGGGCATAAAGCCAATATTTTGTAAGCCCATGGCTTATGTGCAAAAATGAAATGGCACATGAGCCATGGGATGGCTAAAATGCCATTTTTGTAAAGCCCAAGGGGCTATATGTAAATGTGTAAGCCTATAAAAGGCAACATGATGATGAATAATAAGAAGACTTTTTTCATTCCCTCAAAAACTAGGGTTTGTTCCTCCACTCTCTTTTTCTCAAGTTCTTCCTCTTCCTTTTTATTTTCCAAATAAATCAAGAGCTTAGCTCTCTTTTTAAATAAAAAAAAACTAAATAAAGTTTTACCATAAACCCATCTCCAAAAACCCCATCAAGAGAAGGAAAAGGGTCTCTTTTTTTATCATCCAAGATCTAGATCTTGGAATTTCAAGAGAACCCATTTTGGGTTTCTTCTCAAAGGAGAAAGGAGAAAATTCTTTTGGAGTTCAACTCCACAAATAAAATTCTTTTGGAGTTCAACTCCACCACCAGGAAAATTATTTTGGAGTTCAACTCCACTACAAAAATCCTTTTGGAGTTTGACTACGTAGTAAAAATCTTTTGGAGTTCAACTCCACAAATAAAGTTCCTTTGGAGTTTAACTCCACTGCAGAAATACTTTTGGAGTTTAACTTCACAAAAAAAATATCTTTTTTTTTGGGGAGTTTAACTCCACATTATAATTTTTATGGCCACATAAAATTCTTTTGGAGTTGAACTCCACGTTTAAAAAAAAAAGAATAATGTTGCGGTCACATGCAAAGCATGTGACCAGACCGGGTCACATGCTTAGCATGTGACCGGGTCACATGCATAGCATGTGACCGGGTCACATGGTAGCATGTGACCGGGTCACATGCATAGCATGTGACCCCCTCACATGAGGGGTCACATGTTAGCATGTGACCGGGCATAGCATGTGACCGGGTCACATGTGAGGGGGTCACATGTTAGCATGTGACCCCCATTTAAAAGAAAAATAAAAAATTCTTTTCTTCTTTCTTCCTCCTTTTTTATTTAAAATAAAAATAAATAAATATTAAATAAATTATAAATAATATTTAAAAATTAAAAAAAAAACATAATTATTTTCTTTTCTTTATTTAATCCCTTTTTCTATTTAAAAAAAATATTAAATAAATATTAAATGAATAAAAATAATATTTTTAAATTAAAAAAATATTTAAAAATTTATTTTAAAAAATAATAATAATTCTCCAAATATTTATTTACTTACTTATTTTCGTTTTTATATATAGAAAATATACATATGTATATATATCTTCTTTTTTTTACAAGTAAAACAAAACCAAAAAAAATACACACACCAACGCACCGCATATTGAGTTCGCATGACCAGTTTAACCCGTCAATCGGAGGTTCCTTCGCTCCAAATGCGAGGGGTAATTAACGGCAGCTTAGTCCGCGGCTGCCGGAGATTCGGATCCCCACAATCAATAAACCCCGGTCTACCCTAGGCAGGGGGAATCTGTAATGCGCCTGACAAGCGCGTGCGTATTCCCATCTCAATGGGGTGACGAAAAACACCCTACAGATTCTGGCACGCCCGGTGGGACCAATCTCTCCTCCCATATTTCGGGTTAAACGTTCATGCGAACTCAATCAATATACATATCGATTGCCTATACTGAAATGATGTTTTTTTTCTCTGTACAGCAAGCAACCTTCGACGACGATGTCTCCCCAGACGAATTCAGCTTCCAACGTGGCCCCGATCCCGTACGTGGTCAAGATCAACACTCGTGTGGTTCTCCCCGCAAGCCTCAGTCGACAGTGGGAGGAGCCGCCCTGCCAGTTCGGCTCCGTCATCATCTACCCCGCCGGAAGCGCTCATCTGGCGGAGATCCCGGCGGAACAGGTGGTCAAGCCGGTCCCAAGGGGCAAGAGGCCGAATGTTGTGATTGCTAAGGCACCACAATCGAAACTTAAGATGGTGTCTGAACGACTCCCTGGCGCTCTAGCTGGGGGCAAGACTTCCGATGCAAAGGGCAACATCAAATGTTGCGGACGAGCTCAGGCGATGACTCCAACAAATGCACAATCGGGCGTATCTCCAAGGCCCTCCATCAACCAGTCTGCGGCGTCTCCCCAAAGAGCCGAAGTCTGCCAGGTGCTTAGAACAGAAAAGTTAAGGCAGAAGCGGCTCAGGTATCGAGCCAACAAGAGGGCCAAGGCTTCGGCCAAATAGAATCGTGTGAAGTTCCAAGTGCAGGGCTGCCCCGCGACGACGACTGAGTCGGACGTAAGAATCAGCAATTCCTTCGAGCCTCTGAAGTGGGTTCAGAAAAACGCCATGACCGCCAGAATCAAGAAGACAGCGGTCCTAACAGTGCCACAAAGAGACGTGTCCCGGCCCCAACAGAAAAAGTATGACACTGTCTCTTCAAGAGTCTATCAAGCACTCTGTGCCGCACGAAAGCAGCGGGGCAAACCCAGAAAAGAAGCGCCAGCACCATTCAAGAACCTGGTTAGGTCAGCCGCCTTCAATCGACTACCAGCTACCGAAACAAGGGGGTCAAGACAGCGATCCGTGAAATCAGCTGCCAATGATAGAAAGACGGCCGGATATATCATCCATACGGTCTATATGGAGGGCGGGCGCCCCAGCGATAACCTTCGCAGCAAAAGCAAGGATGGGGCCACCACGTCCCAAGCCCAATCTAGCCTGAATGTGGTTGCCGCTGCCCAAGAACAGCCGCCCCCGCTGGATGAAGAAAACCCTCTCGATGAGGATGATAGGCAGAAAGACCCCTCGGTCCATGCAGAGTCAAGCTCGGACAGCGAGGAAGAGCCGACTTTCCGCCCCAGGACTGCGGAGCAGGAGCTGCTTCAAGAGCTTCGAAAACAGCTCAAGAGCAAAGATAAAGAGATGGCCAAGCTCTATTCGAAGATTGATGACTTAACGAACGTGGTGATGCAGCTTACGGCTCAAATTGCTCGAGCGCCTCCCAATCAAGCATAAGCCGCTACTAATCAGCCGGGTGATGACAATCCGAGGCAGCCAATGCCTGTTCCTTTGGGACTAAGGCTGGTCGAGCCGCATGAAAGCCGGCCACACTCCGCTTCTGGGGATGCCTTGGCCCAAGATAGCACTATTCCGCTAACACAGGATCGGATAATGGATTTGGTCACCAACAAGGTTAAAACATTGGTGGCCGAAGCTGAAGCTCAGAAAGAAATCGGCAGTAGTGGGCGGCCATATCCCGCGCAGTACGATCTGATTGAGTTCCCAAGCGGCTACGTCATTCCTAAGTTCGGAAGATTTGATGGAACGGGGAATGCAAACCAGCACGTCGCCCACTTCAAAGCATCGTGCGGAAATACAGGGGGCAATGACGCTCTCCTTCTTCGTCAGTTTGTCAACAACCTGACCGGCGTCGCCTTCGACTGGTATGCGAGTATACCGGACGGGTCCGTCATTACCTTTGCCCAAATGGAGTCCCTGTTTTGGCAAAGGTTCATGAGTGTCAGTGATAAAATCTCCATTGCCGACCTTGTGAGGACCAAGCCGGGGAAAAATGAAAGCAACACCGACTTTATCGCCCGATGGCGTAATCTCACAGTCAAGTACGAACTGCCGCTAGAGCAGGACCAGTCCGTCAGCCTTCTCATTGGGAACCTCAGCAATTGGATGGTCCCATTCTTGTGTACAGCGGGCCTTAAGACATTTCAGGAGCTAACCAAGAAAGTCCAAATGCTGGAACGCTCGAAGCAGGAGTCCCCGCCGGATTCTCAGAGAGACAAAACTTGGAAAAGCAAGCGGGACGACAACCGTAGAAGCGGGAGTTCCAGCAGTACCAATGTCTTCAATGCGTCTGACAATGAAGAAAAGCGAAGGGCGGCCGAATCCAAAACTAACCGGTCTCGAAAGCCGTTGCTGGGAGGAGATGGGCCACCCTAGAGGAGAAAAAGAACAAGGTTTACTCTTTCAGAAGGGACAAGGTCCGCAAGATATTTAAAGATGCCTTGAACAACGGCCTACAATTGCCGGAGTCGAAAAGACCCCAAGAAGCGAAAATGACCGACAATCCTCTGTATTGCCCGTACCACCGAGTAGTGAGCCATGCAATCGAGGATTGCTATATCTTCAAGGACTGGGTCGAGAAGCAGTATAAGGCTGGAGAGATCGAGCTGTCCAAAAGCGTGTTGGTGAACAATCAAGTTGCAACCGCCAACTTTATACAGACAGAAGTTGAAGCCTTCTGGGAGCAGACAGCTGAACCCGCTGCCCTGAAAAACGAAACTGACTCATCGCGGCCTCCGTGGAGTACACACATATCTAATAAGAAGAAGAAGATGCTAAAGCTGCTTCAGAAAAAGCCCAGGATGAAATGGGAAGGACAGAAGAAGCCTACCAGTCCAGCTTCCAATGCGGCTCCATCAGGCTCAAAATCCAAGAAGCTTAAGAAGAAGAAAAGTGCAGCTCGGCGCGAAAAAGAGTCTGCAGGGAGATCGACCATTCAAAAATATATCGATTCCCTTGAAGAATATGAACAAAAGGAAAGAACATTGATTCAATTGAAGGAGTTCTTCCCTGTAGAAGCGGCTGAAATTCTGGAGGAGTTAGAAGAAGACTCCAATGAAGAGATCCCAGTAGTGACCTGCTACGCCATCCATCTTGGCAGCGACTCGGAAGTGGAGCTTTGTTTTCCCGAAGAGGACGAGGAGCTTGCCACAACGACCAATCAAATCCAGCTCAGAAGCGGCAGGGCTCTACCGCCAAATCAGGGCAACGCCCCAAAAGGGAAGGAAAAACAAGTCATTAATGAAGAAGATGGCAGAGAACCGGCTGATGAAAACGTAAGTCCTTCCTCGGTGGACTATAATGTCTTGGCGCATCTCCGGAAGCTTCCGTCTCTCCTGAGCATCTACGACGCCTTGGTCCTATCTAAGGAGCTTAGAGATGTTCTCATCCATGCTCTACAAAACCCCGAGCGGTATCAGGCTCACTTTGCGGAAATTAATATGAAAGAAGCCCAGCACGCTTTGCATGCCGCCGCAGTCACATTTAAGGATGAAGACTTGCTACTGGGAACGGCTGAGCATAATCGGCCGCTTTACGTGACCGGGTATAGCGACGGAGATAGAATTAATCGCATATTGATTGATCCGGAATCCTCAGTGAATATTATGAACTTGCGAACTCTGAAGAGTTTGTCAATGGACGTCCGACATCTGTCAAGGGAAAGGATTGTCATTCAAGGCTTCAACCAAAATTGCCAGCAAGTTCTGGGGTCCATTGCTCTGCTAATCAAATTCGGGGATCTGCAAACTGAAGCTAAGATATACGTGATCGACGCCGACACGTCTTATAAGATTCTCTTAGGGAGGCCGTGGCTCCACGATTACGGCATCATTCCGTCAACTCTCCATCAATGCATGAAGTATACTAAAATTGGTGAAGAAAGACGCATTGACGGAGACATCCAGCCGTTCGGTGTGCATGAAATCCGATATGAAGATTCTCGGTACTTTATGAACCACCAAAATGCTAAGCCACAACTGACTGAGGATAGACCGGCCCCAAGACTCAAAAGCAAATCTGCGCCGGCTGTCACTTTCAAAAGCAAAAATACCCAAGTGCGCCCGCATTTCGGCAGCGACACTGATGAGTCCGACGCTGGAAGCCCATCCTTCCGTAAAACTCGCCCTCATTTCGGCAGCGATACGGACGAATCTGTTAATGAAGGCCCATCTAGCAGCAAAGTCCGTCCTCATCTTGGCAGTGACACTGAAGAGTCAGAAGAAGAGGACCTGCCATGCAACAGCTGTGCAGATTGGCCCCCCATGCAGCAAGCGAAACTACGAGAGACCTTCGAAGTCGCAGAAGGGTCCCTGGCCATCACAAGGGTGCCGGAACGGATGTGCAAAGAGCTCGACGCATTGTCAGTCTCTACCGTGGACCAGCTGAAAACTTTCTACGTTCCCGGGAGGAGAAATGGACAGAAGGGCATCCTGTTTTACAGGTCAAACCCCGTTGTGCACCCGGACGATCTTTCCATCGCGTGCCTCCCCTATGAGAGAGGCATAAGAGCCGTCCTCAATCCCAGATACTATGCGCCCGAGATGCGGGAATACTTTAAGAAGTGCGGATGCCGGTTATATCAAACAGAGTCCGAAGCAAAGTTTTACGAAGGGTTATGGTATCCGCCCCAGGTTCGAGCACTCATCGATGGACGAGTTCCAGATAGACGGGGCATAGGCTACATTCAACCCGATTCCAAAGTGTGCTACATGATCCATGTTGGTGAGGCCGGCGAAAGATCAAATGATGACGACGAGATAGCCGAGCCAGAAGAAGCTCCTCAAGAGCTCGAAGATGGCGGACAAGCAACCTTTGACGAGCTAACCGAGATTGACTTAGGAACGCCCGATAATCCAAGGCCGACCTACATCAGTTCACTCTTGTCGGAGGAAATGAGAGAGCAGATAATTGCCCTGCTGCGTGAGTTCGTCGACTGCTTCGCGTGGACATACAAAGAAATGCCTGGCCTTTCCCCTGAGGTAGCCGTGCATAAGCTGGCTATATCTCCTGATGCTAAGCCAGTCAAACAAGCTCCTCGAAGAATGAGAAGGGAGTTGGAAGAAAAGGTCATCAAGGAAACCAAGAAGCTCATCGATGCCGGCTTCATCAGGGAAGAGAAATATGCAGACTGGATCGCATGCATAGTCCCAGTGAAGAAGAAAAATGGGCAGATCCGAGTTTGTATCGATTTCAGGGACCTCAACAAGGCATGTCCTAAAGACGACTTCCCGCTACCGGTCATGGAAATGATGGTCGATGACACCTCAAATTACGAGCTGTTCACCTTTATGGACGACTCGTCTGGATACAATCAGATCAAGATGTCGCCTGAGGATGAGAAGCTCGCAGCGTTTCGAACCCCGATCGGAATATATTGCTACAAGGTGATGCCGTTCGGATTGAAGAACGTAGGTGCTACATATCAAAGGGCAATGACCAATATCTTTGATGACCTAATTCATAAAGTCGTCGAATGCTATGTTGATGATCTGGTCGTTAAGACAAAAGCCAAGGCCGATCATATCCAAGATCTCAGGACCGTTCTCACCAGACTGAGGGAATACGATCTGAAGATGAATCCTCTGAAGTGCGCTTTTGGCGTGTCATCGGGAAAATTCCTGGGCTTCATAGTCCGACATCGAGGGATCGAAGTTGACCCATCAAAGATAAAGGCCATCATGGAGATGCCCCCTCCGAAGAGTCTGACGCAGCTAAGATCTTTTCAAGGCAAGCTTGCTTATATACGGAGGTTTATCTCTAATTTATCGGGGAGATGTAGGCCCTTCTCAAAGCTCATGAAGAAAGGAGCTCCTTTTATCTGGGATGCCGAATGTCAAGTAGCGTTCGAAAGCATCAAACAATACTTGTTGCACCCTCCAGTGCTGGCCGCTCCCATTCCAAATAAACCGTTGATTCTCTACACTGCCGCGCTGGACGAGTCACTCGGTGTGCTCCTTGCCCAAAATAACGAGGAGGGAAAAGAAAATGCCCTCTACTACCTCAGTCGAACTCTAGTCGGGGCGGAACACAACTATTCCCCAATCGAAAAGCAATGCCTGGCTCTAATATTTGCTGTGAAGAAGCTGAGGCACTATTTGCTCGCTCATCGGGTTATGCTGATCTCCAAGGTTGACCCGCTCAAACACTTGATGACTAAAGCGAGCCTAGCCGGCAGAATGGCAAGATGGGCTGTTATGCTACTTGAGTTTGACATAGTTTACACTCCTCAGAAAGCAGTAAAAGGGCAAGCTCTTGCAGACTTTCTCGCTGCTCATCCCATACCAGAAGGGTCGCCGCTAAATTGTGAGTTACCCGATGAACAAGTGCTGCACCTCGAGGAAGATGAGCCATGTTGGGAGCTCTACTTCGATGGAGCCTCGTCAATAAGGACCTCCAGTAAATCAAGCATCCCGGAGGTAAAAGCGGGAATAGGATTGGTGTTCATCACGCCATCAATGGGAACCCTACGACGTTCTTTCGCTCTCACCGAGCCTCGGACAAACAATGAAGCTGAGTATGAAGCTCCGATAGCTGGTTTGGAGCTCGCCGTAGAAATGGAAATCCGTCGACTACGAGTCTACGGTGACTCCCAGCTTGTCGTCAACCAAGTAAGCGGCGATTATAAGATATACAAACCCGAATTAGCTCGGTACAGAGGTCGAGTGGTGGAACTCATGAAACGGTTCACTCATATTGAACTAACGAGAGTCCCTAGAGCGTTGAACGGAAAGGCTGATGTACTCGCTCGCTTGGCCAAGGAGCTGGCTGATCCTGACATGGACGAAATTCTGATCACGGTCAGGAGCCGGCAAATTCTACCCCCAGTCTCTCTACGAGAAGAGGAAAGCGCGGAACAGAAGAGCAGTCCTGCCGAAGAAGCTTCGATCATTCAAGACGAGCCCGATTGAAGAGAACCCTTCATTGAGTACCTCCGATACGACAAGCTGCCCGAAGAAAAATCTGCGAGGATTCAGCTGAAGAAAAGAGCTCTCCGATACGTGTTTGTAAATGACACGTTATACCGCAGGTCATATGACCAACTCTGGCTCAGGTGCCTGTCATCGGCCGAAGCCCAAAAGGTCATGAAAGATGTTCACTCGGGCGTTTGCGGTGCTCACCAATCTGGTCCCAAGATGCGACTTCAAATCAAACGGCTTGGGTATTACTGGCCCACCATGATACGGGATTGCGGAGAACATGCAAAGAAATGTCAGATCTGCCAAATCCATGGTGATTTCATTCACAAGCATCCCAATCCGTTGCATCCTACGGTGGCGTCGTGGCCCTTCGAAGTCTGGGGCACCGACATTGTCGGCCCAATTGATCCTCCGTCATCCAAAGGCCATCGGTTCATACTGGCCGCGACAGACTACTTCTCCAGATGGGCTGAAGCTGTCCCGCTAAAAGAAGTCAAGACAAAAGATATTCTGACATTCTTCCAACATAATATTCTATACCGCTTCGGTACACCAAGAAGGATCATTTCTGACAACGGGCCTTCTTTCAAGAGCTTCAATGTCTCAAGGTTCGCTACTCAGCACAAGATAGACTGGAGATATTCCTCCATCTATAATCCAAAAGCCAATGGGCTAGCCGAAGCCTTCAATAAGACCCTATGCAAGCTCCTGAGGAAAAATGCTTCAGCCAACAAGAGAGACTGGAATCTCAAACTTCACGAGGCGCTGTGGGCATATCGTATCACTCACCGTACTCCAACACAGTCCACTCCATACTCATTGCTTTTCGGAGTGGAGGCGGTCCTCCCCCTCGAAGTAGAAGTTCCGAGCTTAAGAATGGCCGTTCAACATGAGTTGACGGAAGAGGAAAACGTGCTCCTTTGACTGAAGAGCTTGATGCCCTCGAAGAAAAGAGGCTCGCGGTGCAGCAAAGTCTGGAGTTATACCGAGCCCAAATGTCACGGGCCTATGACAAGATAACTCGTCTCCGCGCTTTCAAGAAAGGTGAATTGGTGTTGGTCCTCAAAAGACCGATCATCCTCAATCGACAGGCCAAGGGAAAATTCGAGCCAAACTGGGAAGGACCATACGTCATCGAGAAAGTGTTCGACGGAGGATCCTACCAACTAATAAGTGCCGAGGGAGAAAGGCCCATGCCACCCATCAATGGCCGATACCTCAAGAAATACTACACGTGAATGCTCCAAGTCGCAGGCGAACTGAGCACATCAGCCCAACGGTCTGGATCAGACATCCTGCAAAACCGTATACAATCCACGGGCGTAAATGACCCCTATTTCTCCCAAATCCTGCCGGTGAGACTACTTTTAAAGTCCCACCAGTGGCCGAAAAAAAAAACGGTATGTCCACAAGCAAAACGGACACGGATGAAAACCCGAAAGGGCTCCGTGAGTAAAAACAGCAGGACTACCGGCGAGTCTGTGGAAACCCGAAAGGGCGCAAACTCGTGAAAAGAGATGAAATACACTCGCAAAGTCCTCTCGACCTTGTGAGGAGAAAACCCCTGCGTGAGATCCTTACGACTCACAAAGGAGCAACACACTTAGGAATCCTCACGATTCCTAAGGAAAAAATACACCTGCGGGATCCTTACGACTCGTAGGGAGAAAATGCTTTTATGGGACCCTCACGGCCCATAAAATTGAAAAGCCTTAAGTGATAGGGACCCAAACCTGTCTCCTAAGCCATCGTTCCCCAACGGGCAACGGCAAATGATGAGTCGCTCCTGGCATTTCGCTTCAGTGTTAGCGGTGCTGATGCCGACCAAAAAACCAAATCCCAAGTCCTCCCAAGGCAAATGATGAGTTGCTCCTGGCATTATTCCAGTGCAGCAATGCTGATGCCAAACAAGATCCAAATTCCAAGTCCCCAACCCCAAAGTGGCGAATGATGAGTCGCTCCTGGTACCATATTCCAGTGTAGCGATGCAGACGCCAACCAAATTCCAACCCCTATACCCCTACGGCGAATGATGAGTCGCTCCTGGTACCATATTGCAGTGCAGCGATGCAGACGCTAACAAAGTCCCGAAAGTTTTATGGCCCTACGGTCTGGATCATACATCCTGCAAAACCGGATACAATCCACGGGCGTAAAACGATCCCAATCTCTCCCAAGTCCTACCGGCGAGACCATTTTCAAAGTCCCACCGGCATGGAAGATTCAAAAAAAAAAAAAGGTATGTCCACAAGCAAAATGGGCACGGATGAAAACCCGTAAGGGCTCCGTGAGTAAAAACAGCAGGACTGCCGGCGAGTTTGTGAAAACCCGAAAGGGCGCAAACTCGTAAAAAGGAGATGAAATGCACTCGCAAAGTCCTCTCGACTTTGTGCGGAGAAAATTCCCGCGTGAGATCGTTACGACTCACAAAGGAGCAACACACTTGGGAGTCCCCACGACTCCTAAGGAGAAAATACACGTACGGGATCCTTACGACCCGTAGGGAGAAAATGCTTTGTGAGACCCTTACGGATCACAAAATTGAAAAGTCTTAGGTGATAGGGACCTAAAACCTGCCTCCTAAGCCATCGTTTCCTGATAAGCAAGCGCGAATGATGATTCGCTCCTGGTACCATATTCCGGTGCAGCGATGCTGATGCCAAACGAAAAAAAAACCAAATCCAAATCCTCCCGGGGCAAATGATGCGTTGCTCCTGGCATTATTCCAGTGCAGCAATGCAGATGCCAACAAAAATACCAATCCCAAAATTCTCTCATGACAAATGATGATTCGCTCCTGGTACCATATTCCAGTATAGCGATGCTGATGTCAACTCAAGTCAAACAAATCAAACCATCCAATTCCAACATCGACCTTTGCGTCAAACAGCGACACTCCGTGCCGGGGGCACGTCTACCAAATCGCTTCGTAACAGAGCGTCGACCGTCTATGTCGCAAAAAGGGCAGTGCAGGCTCCCGCAAACTGGGAACCCAAATCGCTCCGGATCAGAGCGTCGACCGTCTATGTCGCAAAAAGGGCAGTGCAGGCTCCCGCAAATTGGAAACCCAAATCGCTTCGTAACAGAGCGTCGACCGTCTATGTCGCAAAAAGGGCAGTGCAGGCTCCCGCAAACTGGGAACCCAAATCGCTCCGGATCAAAGCGTCGACCGTCTATGTCGCAAAAAGGGCAGTGCAGGCTCCCGCAAATTGGGAACCCAAATCGCTCCGGATCAGAGCGCCGACCGTCTATGTCGCAAAAAGGGCAGTGCAGGCTCCCGCAAATTGGGAACCCAAATCGCTCCGGATCAGAGCGCCGACCGTCTATGTCGCAAAAAGGACAGTGCAGGCTCCCGCAAATTGGGAACCCATTCGTAACAGAGCGGCGACCGTCTATGTCGCAAAAAGGGCAGTGCAGGCTCCCGCAAACTGGGAACCCAAATCGCTCCGGATCAGAGCGTCGACCGTCCATGTCGCAAAAAGGGCAGTGCAGGCTTCCTACAAAGCAGGAACCGGATCGCTCCGGGCAAGGGAAACGTCTACCACGAACACTCTATCTCGGAGACGCGTCAAGCGTCGACCGTCCACGTCGTAAAAAGGGCAGTGCATCCCAAAAAGTGGGAACCAAAGCAAGTCGCCTCCACGTGAAAGAAGATCCATCAATTTCATGCACACGACCCACATGTGCGGTGTGCATTTATTGATGGGGGAAATTTGTTGGGGTAAAAATTTACATCCCTGTTGACCGAGTCAAAGTCAAGGTCAACCCCAAGTTAGGTAGGCCCAAGCCCAGGTCAAGTGGGTCCATACCCCGGTCGAGTCCGAACATGAAGCGGCCGGCCCTCCCCCATGCCAAAATGAAATCATGTAACAAATAATTTTTATGTAATTTTTGTGCATGAATGTAAACAAAATGGGCATAAAACCAATATTTTGTAAGCCCATGGCTTATGTGCAAAAATGAAATGGCACATGAGCCATGGGATGGCTAAAATGCCATTTTTGTAAAGCCCAAGGGGCTATATGTAAATGTGTAAGCCTATAAAAGGCAACATGATGATGAATAATAAGAAGACTTTTTTCATTCCCTCAAAAACTAGGGTTTGTTCCTCCACTCTCTTTTTCTCAAGTTCTTCCTCTTCCTTTTTATTTTCCAAATAAATCAAGAGCTTAGCTCTCTTTTTTAAAAAAAAAAAAACTAAATAAAGTTTTACCATAAACCCATCTCCAAAAACCCCATCAAGAGAAGGAAAAGGGTCTCTTTTTTTATCATCCAAGATCTAGATCTTGGAGTTTCAAGAGAACCCATTTTGGGTTTCTTCTCAAAGGAGAAAGGAGAAAATTCTTTTGGAGTTCAACTCCATAAATAAAATTCTTTTGGAGTTCAACTCCACCACCAGGAAAATTATTTTGGAGTTCAACTCCACTACAAAAATCCTTTTGGAGTTTGACTACGTAGTAAAAATCTTTTGGAGTTCAACTCCACAAATAAAGTTCCTTTGGAGTTTAACTCCACTGCAGAAATACTTTTGGAGTTTAACTCCACAAAAAAAATACCTTTTTTTTGGGGAGTTTAACTCCACATTATAATTTTTATGGCCACATAAAATTCTTTTGGAGTTGAACTCCACGTTTAAAAAATAATAATAAAATAATAATAATGTTGCGGTCACATGCAAAGCATGTGACCAGACCGGGTCAGCATGTGACCGGGTCACATGTTAGCATGTGACCGGGTCACATGTTTAACATGTGACCCCCTCACATGAGGGGTCACATGTTAGCATGTGACCAGGTCACATGTTTAACATGTGACCCCCTCATGTGAGGGGGTCACATGTTAGCATGTGACCCCCATTCTTTTTTTTAAAAAAATATATATATATAATAAAAGAAAAATAAAAAATTCTTTTCTTCTTTCTTCCTCTTTTTTTATTTAAAATAAAAATAAATAAATATTAAATAAATTATAAATAATATTTAAAAATTAAAAAAAAAACATAATTATTTTCTTTTCTTTATTTAATCCCTTTTTCTATTTTAAAAAAAATATTAAATGAATAAAAATAATATTTTTAAATTAAAAAAATATTTAAAAATTTATTTTAAAAAATAATAATAATTCTCCAAATATTTATTTACTTACTTATTTTCGTTTTTATATATAGAAAATATACATATGTATATATATCTTTTTTTTTTACAAGTAAAACAAAACCAAAAAAAATACACACACCAACGCACCGCATATTGAGTTCGCATGACCAGTTTAACCCGTCAATCGGAGGTTCCTTCGCTCCAAATGCGAGGGGTAATTAACGGCAGCTTAGTCCGCGGCTGCCGGAGATTCGGATCCCTACAATCAATAAACCCCGGTCAACCCTAGGCAGGGGGAATCTGTAATGCGCCTGACAAGCGCGCGCGTATTCCCATCTCAATGGGGTGACGAAAAACACCATACAGGGTGTTTTTGTCACCCCCATTGAGATAGGAATATGCGTCGCTTGTCAGGCGCAATACAGATCCCCCTTTCCTAGGGTAGGCTGGGGTTTATTGATTGTGGGGATCCGAATCTCCGGCAGCCGCGGACTAAACTGCCGTTAATTACCCTTCGCCTTTGGAGCGAGGTAACCTCCGATTGACGGGTCAAATTGGTTATGCGAACTCAATATGCAGTGTACGTGTGTTGTGTTTTGAAGGGACTTGGATATATCGGAGGTCTCTTAGAGTTTATGGGGGTCCCGCTACCCTAATAGCGGGCTGGGATCAAGGGGGCTAGCAGCCCCCATGCGGGGTGCGGGGCAGCACCCCATTGGAAATTTTTTCCCAACGGAGGACTGTTTTGGGTGTAGAGTGCATGGAAAATGAGAGGTAAGGAGCATCTTAAAGACGTGTGCATAGTACGTTGACGCTAGACGCCCGCGAGTCACGTTCCTGGTGCGTGGGCACTTGGCGCTCGTGGGTCACGTGCCAGGCATGTGGGCGCTTGGCGCCCGCGGGTCACGTAACAGAAGCGTGGGCGATGGGTGCCCGCTGGTCACGTGCCCTGCACGCGAACATTGGGCACCAGTGGGTCACGTGTGTGGCACAGAACCGCTGGGCGCTGGGCGCCCGCGGGTCGCATGCAGCCTGCACGCGAGCGTCGAGCGTCAAGCGCCCGCTAATCCTATGAGGCACACGTGGGCGCTGAGTGCCCGCGAGTTATGTGCCCTGCACACGACCGCTGGGCGTCCGCGGGTCACATGCGCGGCACGCGACCGCTGGACGCCCGTGAATCACGTAGCGGCACGCGGCCGCTGGAAACACCAGTGGAAAAGGGGCTTAGCCCCTAGGCTGGGAGTTAAACTCCCAAGGGGTTTTGGAGTTGAACTCCTAAGAGGGATTATGTATAGATTTGGAGTTAAACTCCTAAAAAGGGTTTTATTTATGGAGTTAAACTCCAATAGATCTTGAATGGAGTTAAACTCCGAGAAATCTTTGAAGATGGTCAGAGGGGACCCATTTCTTCTCCCTTTTAGCCCTGGATCTTCTTTTGAGCCTTGGATCTTCTCGAAATGGGATTTTTGGAAAAAGGGTCTCCTTCTTCCTCCTCTCCGTTGGCTTAATCTTGAAGAAAAAGATGGGCGAAACTAAAAAATCTCCGCTTTTTGGGGATTTGATGAAGGATCTGAGTTTCCCTTTAGGGGTTTTATGGTGAAAAACAGTTTCTTTTTTGAAAAAGATGGATTGAACTCTTGATTTAATTCAAAGAAAGAAAGAAAGTTTAGAAGCTTGAGGAAAGAGAAGGAGATAGGAACCCTAGAATTTGAGAGAATGAAAAGTCTTGTGATTTTTTCATCATGTTTACCTTTATAGGCTACACACTTTACATATAGCCCCTTAAGTTTTGCCAAATGGCACTTGTGCCACCCCATACCTTATGTGCTTATCTCTTTTTGTACATAAGCCACGGGGTTTACAAAATTTGGGCTTTTGGCCCATTTTACATACATTTATATATATATATATAAAGAATTATATTAAACCAATTTATAGTTTCATTCCTTTTGTCATGGGGTCGGTCCCTTTGACCTGGGCTTGGGCCCACTTAGTCTGAGGTTGACTTTGATTTTGACTTGGTCAACCGGGATGTAATTTTTGACCCTAACAAAGTGTCTCCCATCAATACATTCATACCACATATAGCGGGCTAGGGGTCAAGGGGGCTATCAGCCCCTTGCGGGGTGTGGGGCAGCGCCTCGTTAGAATTTTTTTCTAATGAGGGAAGTATATTTAGTGTGGAGTGCATATAAAAATAGGGGGAGGAGCGTCTTAAAGACGCGTGCATGACACGTGGGCGACTTAGGGGTCATATGTTCCCAGTTTAACGACTTAAGTTTCATCTGTTCTCAGTTTAACGAGTTAGGAGTCATCTGTTCCCAGTTTAAAGACTTAGGGGTCTATTGGATTGGAGTTTGGAATTTTGGGGTTAGGGAAGGCATCAACGTTGCTAACACTGAAGCACATGTGCCAGGAGCAATTCATCATTTGCATTTTCCTGTTGGGGAGCGATGGTGTTCCCTCATGGGAACTGAATAAAACATATGAATAAAGCAACGAGGAAAGCCCCCAAGTGGAGCATCGCGTGCCCACACGTGATAGGCGCTGTGCTTGGCAAAACTGAACTAAAAATCGGGCCTCACGTGTTGACACGTGACCTTTATAGGCAGAGTCTGTAGGCGCCTGAATGAAATAAACAATTGGAGATGCTTAATTGGTGAGGTCACGTGCCAACAGGTGATGGGCTCCTGAGCCCTCTGAACTAATAGAATTAAATTCTAATTAGAAGCTTTATGCTTAATTGGTGACGTCACGTGCCAACACGTGATGGGCTCCTGAGCCCTCTGAACGAATAGAATTAAATTCTAATTAGAAGTTTTATGCTTAATTGGTGAGGTCACGTGCCAACACGTGATAGGCTCCTGAGCCCTCAGAACTAATATAATTAAATTCTAATTAGAAGCTTTATGCTTAATTGGTGAGGTCACGTGCCAACACGTGATGGGCTCCTGAGCCCTCTGAACTAATAGAATTAAATTCTAATTAGAAGCTTTATGCTTAATTGGTGAGGTCACGTGCCAACACGTGATGGGCTCCTGAGCCTTCTGAACTAATAGAATTAAATTCTAATTAGAAGCTTTATACTTAATTGGTGAGGTTACGTGCCAACACGTGATGGGCTCCTGAGCCCTCTGAACTAATAGAATTAAATTCTAATTAAAAGGAATCAAAAACCCTAATCGAAAAAATATTTCCCTAGATCTTTCCAAACAAGAAAATTTGCGCTCTATAAAACAGAACGCCGTTGGATTAACAATCCAATGGTGATTAAATATCATCAATTTACAGAAAGATTCTGTACAGGGAAATATCTTCCTAATCCTGTTAAGAATAACAAAAAGGAGTTCTTCTGCAAAATAGAAGTCCTTGGATTAAAAATCCAACGGTGAATAAAATTCACTGATTGATCTAAAAGATCTTTTTGGTTGATTATAAAATCAATTAAAATCTCTCAGTGAGAGATTTCTGTTTTAAAATAAAACAAATTGATTCTTTTCTTGCTCCTATAAATAGGAGCTAAGAAGAAGAAGATAAAAGGAGGAGAGAGAGAAGAAAAAAAAACCCTTCGTAAGCAAAAGAAAAGAGAATTTAATTCTCCAGAGAAAAGGAGATCTCCTCAAAGAGAAGAAGGAACCCTAGGTAGGAGAAGAAAAATAAAAAGAGAATTTAATTCTCAAGTTAAGAGTTTAACTCTTCTAATAAGAACTTAGTTCTTCCCCTGGTTAAGATATGCAAAAGCAGATCTCCCCACAAGTTGAGAATTTAATTCTCATCGGGGAGAGTATGCCATGTAGATCCAAAACCTAGGGGAAGATCCAAGTTCAGAGAATTTAATTCTCCCAAAAGATATATAGGAATTTAATTCCTCTGATAAAACAAGGGTTTAACCCTTCATATAAGAACTCAGTTCTTCTTTATGGTGTAAGATCTGCAGAAGTAGATCTCCTCACAAGTTGAGAATTTAATTCTCATCGAGGAGATTCTACCATGCAGATCCCAAACCTAAGAGAAAAACTAAGTCCTGAGAATTTAATTCTTATTTAACAAGGGATTTGAAAGTCTCAAAACTCAAGATCTCCATGCATGTAAAGAAAAAGAGCTTAGCCTCCTCAACATGATAAAAGGCAAATCACGTGCGCCTACGTGAGCACACTAGCTGAATGAAAGAAAACAAATGAGTTCAGGTCACGTGCTCCCACGTAACCCTTGAACAAGCCTCTCAAAAGAAAAAGGGAATAAACCCAAGGCAGTTTCTATTTTAAGGACGCCTTAAGTGATATCACGTGACCCCTTAATAGTGCTTAGCACTTTTAAAAGAAAAAAAGAATAAAACAAATGCAGTTTTCATTCTTTGGGGGCTCCTCACGTGATCTCACGTGACCCAATAGTGCTTAGCACTCAGAAAAGAATAAGTGAACAAATCCAAAGGAGCTGCGCCAACTTTCGAATGCCTCACGTGAGAGCACCCACATGTTGCCTTTTACACCCTGGACTGACTTAATACACACATATCGATTGACCCGACATGGTACAGTACACTACTTGACTTGACCTGTTGTACCATGGATCGACCCGTTGCCTGATCTTGTGTCTAATGCCAACAAACCTAACATGTAGTCCTCACGGACCGTTCCTGTTGTCTATCCAGACAAACCTGCTCTTACCTGATCCTGTAGGCGTTAGTTCTTGGTCACTGAATACCTGACTTGACATACATAGCTTGAGGGTATGGGGAAATCAATGATGAAACCTGACTTGTAACTCAACAGTTCGATACCTGTTCTGATCAGTCTTATGGGCTAGGCCAGCCCCGGAGTGATGATGCTGACATCACTCGTCTGTACCTGCTACCTTTTACTGCCTAGAGGCACGTCTCGGTTTCAGCCCGAGAGTCTGTAGACCGTGGTCCCGGGCATGCACGGGATACTATTGAGTTACATCGATGATTCATCAAATTGATTTCAAAGACTTTAGAACAGAAAACCTAATAGAACAGTTTAGTTTACTCACTGCACACTACTCTGTACTGCCCTGATTTATATTACTGTTACACCTACTTTTCGTTCATATTTACATTTGCATTTCCTGTCACCCTGTTTATATTTTATTACTTGATGACATGACGCGCCGACGTCTGGGTTTTGCATGGCCCAGATTCCGTGCCTTTGCTGCAGTCCGAGCAGGAGTACTTCAGCCAGCAGGCTGAGCCGTGAGGTGTCAACAGTAGTTAGTTCTTTATTTCCTGCATTTTATTCCTGATGTGAGCCCGTATTATGGGACATCCATTCTAGTTATTTTGTATTGGATCTTTTGCTTCCGCACCTTTATTATTCTTGACTCATGTTATCTTGGCTTATGGACATGTTTTAGATAGTTATATTTGTTCTTGATATCTCTACAGCCGTAATGTGACTGTGGATGGATACTTCCTACCCACAGGTAGCATGGTTGGCTATGTCACGTGCCCAATTTAGCGTACTCTGGGAAGCGGGGCGTGACATGGTTCTTTTGGTATCAGAGCCATGGGTTAGTCAGGTTGATTCTTTTGTAGTTGGATATTGTACCCAATACACGAATCAGGATACCCGTGCTTAGGAAACATGTCCTGCCACTTTGCCGTTTTACCGTTCTTGAATCAAGTTCTTCCTGATTATATCTTTTACGATGTGCAAACTTCCTTTGCATATCGACTCGAAAACCTGATTCCTTGTTATCTCTAAGACTTAGGTGACTTGGGTGGAGTTATGTAATTGTAGCTATGATACCGCGGCATAGTTACGATGCAGTACTCTATTTAAGTAACTTGGAGTTCTAGCCTTGATCCATATTGTAAATTTGTTATCATGCTAATCTTGGGTGTTTTGATTTCAGGAGTATGGCAGGCAAGAACCTGAAGACGTACCAAAGGCGTATAGACGAAGCAGCCATGCTTGGAGTGATTCGGGGAATGCTGGAGAATCAAAAGAGGCAGACCGAGCTGATCCAGCAGCAAGCTGAATCGTTTCAGGAAGGTTTGCAGACCGTTTAGCAGTCCATGAACAATGTTGGAGCTAAGCCAGTGGATCGTGTAGGGACCGTAGCAGATTTCAGGCGTTTGGGTCCGTCTGTCTTTACTGGTTTGGAGGAGCCGTTGCCAACGGAGCAGTGGCTAGTTGACATGGAGAACTTACTTATTGCGGCACAGATTCCAAATGATAAAAGAGTTGATGTGGTGCGCATTCAGTTAGTGGACTACGCCAGTGAGCGGTGGCTTGTGAAGGAGACCCGCTTGCCCAAGCCGATCAAGTGGGTAGATTATTCGAAGAGTTTCCTAGAGAAGTTCTTCCCGCGGACTGCACGGGAGGAAATAGAAGAGAAGTTCATCAGTCTAAAGCAGAATGGTGCGGCCGTAGATGTACATGCAGCTGAGTGGACACGGCTCAGTAGATTCGCTGGACCTTTAGTTGCCAACGATGCAGACAGGGCAAGGAGGTTCATGCGCAGCTTGGATGTGGACATCTAGAGGCAGATTGTCTCCCTGGGTTTGACCACTTTCTCACAGGTACTTACGGCAGCCCGAGAACAACAGAACCTATCGGGGAAGACTGGGAGTTCACAGCAGACAGCGGTTGCGGTAAGAAAGCCGGCATTTGTACCAAACCGATCTCATGGACGCAGAGGTATTCCAGTGGACCGTCGTGGCGTAACACCGATGAAGAAGCCTGTTGTCGTTGATCGAATAAGGAGCGTGATTTGTGACTACTGCCATTTACCTGGACACGTGCAAAAGGAGTGTCGAAGGAGGCAGGGACTCTGTTTAGTTTGTGGAGCGGCAGATCGTACTGTCAGCGCTTGTCCGTCGAAGCTTCGTACGAGGGATGATATTCAGAAGCCTCCGTAGAAACCGTTCCAGGGACAGAAGCAGCTGACTCAAGGACCTAATCAGGCTCGAGCTTTTACCTTGACGGCTGAGGAAGCTAAGGCTTCGGGAGAAGTTGTTTCAGGTATTCTACTCGTTCATGGTTTTCCCGCATTAGCGTTATTTGATTCTGGTGCATCCCATTGTTTTATGTCATCCAAGTTTATAGCTACACACTCGATTACTTGCACGACCCTGTCTAGTTTCTGGGACATACACACTGGGAATAGGAAAATCATATCTAGTAGGGAATGTAAAAATTGTGCAGTTGTTGTTTGTGGACGGGAGCTTTTTGCAGATTTCTTGGTGATTGATACGGGCAGCTACGAAGTCGTCTTGGGAATGGATTTTCTTGGCACTTTCCACGCTCACATTGATTGTAGAGTAAAGAAAGTGATTTTCCAGATTCCGGGACATCCCGAGTTTACCTTCACTGGAGGAAGCAGCTCTGTCGGGCCAGTCGAGTTTAGGGCTAGGCCGACAACTAATATTCTAGCATCATTGGAGGTTGATGAAAGTGAAGAACCAGTTGTTGTTCGTGATTTTATGGACGTGTTTGAAGATATATCGGGATTACCGCCAAAGCGGGACGTGGAGTTCGCAATTGATCTTATTCCTGGTGCAGCGCCAGTATCTAAAGCGTATTATCCAATGGCACCAGTGGAGTTGGAAGAAGTCAAGAAACAGGTTGCTGAACTGCTCGAGAAGGGTTGGATTCGAAGCAGTAACTCGCCTTGGGGAGCTCCAGTTCTTCTAGTTAAAAAGAAGGATGGCACAAGAAGGATGTGCATCGACTATCGAGAATTGAACCGGGTGACTATAAAAAACAAGTACCCGATCCCTCGCATTAGCGAACTATTTGAGCAGTTTAGTGGCGCGAGGGTATTCTCGAAGCTGGATTCGATTCGGATATCATCAGGTCCGAGTGAAAGCAGAAGATATTTGCAAGACGGCGTTCCGAACTCGGTATGGACATTACGAGTACTTAGTGATGCCCTTCGGAGTAAAGAATGCACCGGCGATATTCATGGACTTGATGAACCGAATCTTTTCACCATTCTTGGACCAGTTTATTATGGTGTTCATTGATGATATTCTGATTTACTTGAAGAGTTTTGAAGAGCATGCTGAGCATTTGAAGATCGCACTGCAGACGTTGAGACAGGAGAAGTTATATGCGAAGATGAGCAAGTGCGAGTTTTGGCTGGAGGAAGTAAAGTTTTTGGGGGCATGTTGTGTCTAGCGATGGAATCGCCGTCGATCCCGAAAAGATTGCCGCAGTTCGAGATTGGCCGATTCCGAAGAATGTTGCAGAGATAAGAAGTTTTCTTGGACTCGCCGGGTATTACAGAAGATTCGTGGAGAACTTTGCTCGTCTGGCGGAGCCGTTGACCAAGCTTACGCGCAAGGAGGTATCTTTTGTGTGGACGGATAGATGTGCGTCAGCTTTTGAGACGTTGAAGCAGAGATTGATAACCGCTCCTATTCTGACCGTGCCAGACAATTCCGGAGGATTGGTGATTCATAGCGACGCATCTGGAAAGGGATTGGGATGTGTTTTGATGCAGCATGGGAAGGTTGTAGCGTACGCATCAAGACAGTTGAAGACCCATGAGAAGAATTATCCAACTCACGACTTGGAGCCTGCGGCTGTGATTTTCGCTTTGAAGATTTGGAGACATTACCTTTTGGGCGAAAGGGTCGAAGTTTTCACGGATCATAAGAGCTTGAAGTATGTGTTCACGCAGAAGGAGCTTAATATGAGGCAGCGTAGATGGTTAGAGCTGATGGCTGACTACGATCTTGATCTCAAGTACCATCCGGGGAAGGTTAATGTTGTACCGGATGTGCTCAGTCGGTTACCAGTAATTCAGATGTTGACTACGCAGAAGGGACTCGTGGAAGACTTTCAAAGATTTGATTTGGAGGTTGTGTTACCGTGTTCTTCAGGACAGTTGATGCAGCTGCAAGTACATTCGTCGTTGATCGAGAATACTAAAACAGCGCAATCGCAGGATCCTAGATTGCAAAAGTTTCGAGAACAGGTTGAAGCCGGACTACAAACAGATTTATTGATCCATGAAGATGGTTCGTTGAGATATGGTAGCCGTTTGTGTGTGCCGAAGGGAGATATTCATGAAGAACTTATGAAGGAGGCATACAATTCAGCTTATTCCGTACATCCAGGAGGCACGAAGATGTACCGAGATATACGACAGCATTTCTGGTGGGAAGGCATGAAGCAGGAGATTGCTCGCTTTGTGGCAAAGTGCTTGGTGTGTCAGCAAGTTAAGGCTGAATATCAAGCGGAGTCTAAAAGGCAACAATGCAGTATGGGTGATTGTTGATCGTTTGACCAAGACAGCTCATTTCATTCCTTTTCGGGTTGGTCAATCAACAGAAACTTTGGCGGAGCGGTACATGCAGGAGATTGTAAGATTGCATGGAGTACCGGTGAGCATCGTGTCCGATCAGGACACTCGGTTCTTATCACACTTCTGGAGGAGTTTACAGGAAAGTTTGGGGACTCGATTGAAGTTTAGCACAGCTTATCATTCTCAAACTGATGGCCAGTCGGAGAGAATGATCCAAACTCTTGAAGATATGTTGAGAGCGTGCATGTTGGACTTCAAGGGTTCATGGGAGAATCATCTACATTTGGTGGATTTTTCTTACAACAACAGTTTTCAGGCGACGATTCAGATGGCTCCATTCGAAGCTTTGTATGGTCACAAGTGTCGTTCACCTGTTTATTGGGACGATGTCGGTGAACGAAGATTGTTGGGACCAGATTTGGTTGTGCACACAGTTGAGAAAGTTAACGCTATTCGGAATCATATGAAAGCAGTACAAGACCGACAGAAGAGTTGGGCAGATACGTTGAGAAGACCTCTAGAGTTCGCCGTGGGTGATTTGGTATTCTTGAAGATATCACCGACTAGAGGGGTGATTCGTTTTGGAAGTCGAGGAAAACTCAGTTCTCGATTCGTTGGACCCTTTGAGATCTTGGAGCGTATTGGTGAGGTAGCGTATCGTTTGGCGTTACCACAGTCCTTGGCGAATGTGCATGATGTGTTTCACGTATCTCAACTCCGTAAGTATGTTCGGGATGAAACGCATGCATTGGATCATTCAGAGCTGACGGTACGAGAAGACTTGACTTTTGAGGAGCGACCGGTTGAAATTGTGGATCGAAGGGAAAAGGTTCTTAAGAACAAGGTTATCCCTCTTATACTTGTTTTTTGGGGTAATCGCTCGCATGGAGAGTCCACCTGGGAACGTGAAGATGAAATCCGGCAGAAGTTTCCTCATCTTTTCTTATAGTTTGATTTTGTCTATATTTTGTGTTCTTGGAATTTCGAGGACGAAATTCTTTTTGTAGTTGGGTATAATGTAGCAACCGAGTCCAGTTCTACAAGTTTCTGTTTCCATATGTGTGGTGTGTGGTATTCAGTTCATTATCCTGATTTTGTTTGTTGCTAGTTATAAATTTACCCCGACAATTCAAATTCTGTATATACCAATTTAAGTCATCTAAAATTAAATTAAAAATACTTGTCATGGCCTGCTCGACACCCCTAACCCTGTGGTAGCGTCCTTGCATCGTGTTCTCGTCTCGTTCAGTGAAACGGACGTGTTTGAACGGCTATGCGCACGTACGTGCGTCCGTTCTTGGGGGTATACTTTTTAATTATAGAATACTTCATTTAATTTTTGGAACCCGCCAATAATTCTCGTTTTTCAAATTCAAATTTTTGGACCCGACCCGGGCGCAATTCTGAAATATTTTGATTTTACGCCAAATCCTATTTTTTTAAATCTTTTATCAGCCAAGGAAAATTTTCAACCTATCAATTTATTAAACCAAACGAGAGAAAAAAAAATAAAATCTTTCCCAAATTTTTCCCTAAACCAATTATTTTTCCTACAGCCAATCAAAACTCTTCATTTTCCTTCCCCAGCCAATGAAACTCGTTCGTTAAAATATTAGCAAATCTTTTCTAAAAATTTTCCTAACCAATTCCTATTTTAGTTAGCCAATCAAAAACCTTTGTTTCATTTTCCCTGGGCCCACGTCTCCCCCTCTTACTCTCTCCTTCTCTTTCTCTCTCTCCCCGAGCGCATTCTCTCTCTCCCCCTTCTCTTTCTCTCTCCTCTCGCACTCACTCTCTCTCCTCTCGTGATCACTATTCCCTCCTCGAGTCCCGTCACCGCGAGGAGATACCGTCACCTCCCTTCACGTTTCTCCCTTGCTCTCTCGTTTAAAACCCCCCGCAACGCTCCTCTCCTTTTAAACCAAAACCCATCGCCTCGTGTAACCCTAACCCTAGCTGCACCAACTCAGACCCTAACCCAGCACCTCCTCTTCTCCTCGTTCTCATCTTCTCTTTCTCCTTCTTCCTTTCTAGGTCCTGTTCCCTGTGCACTCACCCTCCAGCGAACCCATTGCAGCCGTGAACCCAGCACTGTCTCGTCCCATCGCCGCCGACCACCCTCACCGTTGCAACCTCCTCCTTCTCCTCTGCTCTCCCTACAATGCCAGAACCTTTCATCTAAACCCCAACCTACACCAAACCCTAGCACCTGAGCACCCGAGACCTTCTCTGAAACCTTGAACGCGCTGCCTTGTCGTCGTTCTGCCGGAGGTCCTTGCCGACGACTGCCGCCTTGCCATCACAGCTGTCTCCCAATCCCTGTGAGCAACCTTCCTCTCTCACCCCTCTTCTCTTCTTTCTTTTCTTTTTCTGAGTCTTAATTTCTTTTTCTGTGAAAGGTGCTTCTGTACATCATCGGAGCTCCGTCGACGACGCACCGACGACGCTGTTTCCCCTGCAATCCAGTGAGTGAGTTCTCTCATCAATCCCCTCTATTCATTTCATTCCTTTTCTTACTTCTCTTCCATGCAGTTTCCCTTTGTTTATTCACTGTTTTGTGTTTGGCCGGAATCCGACCATGCCGACGACGTTTCCCGACGACCCAGCGAGGACCTGCGACCCGTGTGAATCCACTTTTCATCGTTCGGACGCATTCCGTGTACCGTGCGCGCATCGCGACTTTTCCCCGCCGACGCGTAACGTTCCGTTTTCCGTATCGCGACCCGTCGAGGCAAGTTAATCTTGCTACATGCTATTTAAATCATTTTATACGTATTCTAATACCTATAGTTTAAATATAGTACCCCATGCATCGTTTTATATCATTTCGATGTTCCGTTTGCATCGGTTTATATTATTTTAGATCTAGAACTCGAAAGGTAATTATTGCATACATGATCACATTTAAATGTTAAATCTCATAACCACAATCATATGTTTAATCACATTTTGACATGGCCTATGGCATCTTTCTATAGTTTTAATCCATCGGACACTTGTGCACATCTAAACCAGTTTTAGCTGTGACTTCATCCAGTGAACCTATTTATAGATTATTGCATCCCTGGAAATTCTTAATATTGGTTAACATGATTTAACGGCCATGAATGTCACCCTGTATTCATATAATGTTGAAACCGTCTCTGAACCACAACTGATAACTGTACTGCTAATTAATTGAATCTGTTTTATTGTTCAATTCATTGCTTAGATTATGTTGTTGATAATCATGCTTGATTACTTATAACCATGATTATGCTAGCTGTTTATGAGCACCCACATGTTGTCTTTTACACCCTGGCCTGACTTGCTGTTGGAGATAGTGCCCTCAAAGTCAATTATTGGATCGCAGGTACGTGATTGCAATGATTGAGGCAGGACCTATACCGATATGACAGTCTTGCTCGAGATGATAGTATGCTATCTGGTTTGTCTTTATTATCGTATACATGCTTTAGTTCGCTATTGCATGATGATAGAGCCCATAGGATTCTTGCTTGACTACCAGCAGTATGATGGCGATCATATATGTGGGAGCTGGGCTCTGTAAGCACATCCTTAAAGTGTCCCTAGTCGTGGGAGTTTCGAGACAGGGCATCAATACTCCAGAGTAGACTAGTGTATACAGTCGAGACCCCGACGAGGGGCAATGGCCGGTCTCACAAGCCATTGGTGTCAGTTGGTTCACCTAAGATGTATACAGGTGCTCATTGGGTTATGAGTACACCGGACAGGACTCGCCGGGAACATGCTAGTTGGTATTATACATATCGTCAGATAGCAGTTCCCTGGTGACATGTGTACAGGTTAGTTCATCGACCTGAGGTCGTCATTTGTCTCGTGTGAGTTCCCACTGTGCTTTGATTTCTACCCTGCCACGGCTCAAAGGAGTCGTGCAAACAGGTCTTTTTTGGGTACAGTCCCGAGCCACATGGAGGCAAGTGAGCGGATCAGCGGGGGATTCGTCTCTCCCGGTATTGGGAGTGAGATCGCGCTGTGTCTAGGAGAGCCATTACACAAAGCCCTCGGCCGAGGCAGGAGATTTACTGGTAGGTACTCCAGTAGTATCTCAGGGTGTTCTGGGCTACTCTCTGACACGACTTATACCGCTAATGGGGGTCTGACGTTACCAGCCCCCTAGGCAGATATGCGATACTCATAGACGAACAGACCGGACTGTATGTATATTGTCGCTGTTAGGCTCAGTAGGGTTTATGGATGAGTTCGCTCGTCAGCTTCCCTTCCAATCAATACATAGGAAACCGTTACGTACAGCTTGTACCTCTGACGTGCTAGTGGTTATACCCAGTGCCTGTGTGTTGATGAGTCATTAGAGTCCCCCACAGTCACTTTCCCAAGTTCGGGCGAAACGTTGTAGAGGCCGTATGGTTTTATGGCTGGGTTCGGAAAATGCACGTGCGTTTACGCACATGTCATATTTCGGGCAGATAATACTGGTCGGCTTTGGTTTAAGCCGGATCCGAGTATTATACTGTATAGATATAATATATTTGTCTCAGATGCATTTGTATTCGGTCGTAATACAAATGCGGGTATGTTTATACCATTACGAGGTTATCCTGAAATTCGTTTCAGGATCACTTTTGGAAGTTGCCAGTTTCCAGTTTTCTATCACCCGTCTTTAACATTCGGTTAAAGACGGATTTATCTTTTCTTGAGATGAGTGTGGAAGCTTCTAGAAGGTGACTAGGATGATGACTAAGCTTGTGAGTCATTGATGCATTAAGTGTTCATTTAATGTTGTGATGACTAGGTTTATTATCATTGGTTTGCATTAAATGAGTTCATACTAGGTGTTTAGATGACTCATCTCTTCTTTAATCTTATAGTCACCTTCCCCTCTCCTACACTCACCCCCTCTCTCTATTTAGTGGCCGGCCACCTCTTGGTGAGAATGATGGTTGTTCATTTGAAAAAAGATATAGTTTATAGTGTATGGAAATTTCATAGCTCTTTTCATTTCCATCACAATTCCAAAAGGGCAACTTCATTAACCGTTCGTCCGTGACCTTGGACGTAACGAGACAAAGTGTTCTACTCATTCTCTACATCAATCTTGGTCATCTCTTTTAGCAAACTTGATGATCGAGTTGCCTCGGTTCAGAGGCGGGAGCCCGTTTAAAGATCCGTCGACGTGGTGCCACCTGGACGAGAAGACTGGAGATCGAGGAGATCGGAGCAGCCGCAACAAAGCGTGGGATGATGGTTGAAGACCGAAGGACTCGGATCGTTTGGTATAACATTTCTACCCACTTTGTAGTTTGTTAGTTTAGCTTTAATGGCAGATCCGGGTTATAGTACGCGATAGCGCCAGTTGTAAAAAGTTTTTGTTTCGCATTTGGCGTCTGTTAGACGGCCGGGGCGCTACCGTGGACTTACACTTGCTACACACATATCGATTGACCCGACATGATACCGTACACTACTTGACTTGACCTGTTGTACCATGGATCGACCCGTTACCTGATCTTGTGTCTAATGCCAACAAACCTGACATGTAGTCCTCACGGACCATTCCTGTTGTTTATCCAGACAAACCTGCTCTTACCTGATCCTGTAGGCATTAGTTCTTGGTCACTGAATACCTGACTTGACATACATAGCTTGGGGGTATGGGGAAATCAATGATGAAACCTGAATTGTAACTCAACAGTTCGATACCTGTTCTGATCAGTCTTACGGGCTAGGCCAGCCCCGGAGTGATGATGCTGACATCACTCGTCTGTACCTGCTACCTTTTACTGCCTAGCGGCACGTCTCGGTTTTAGCTCGAGAGTCTGTAGACCGTGGTCCCGGACATGCGCGGGATACTATTGAGTTACATCGATGATTCATCAAATTGATTTCAAAGACTTTAGAACAGAAAACCTAATAGAACAGTTTAGTTTACTCACTGCACACTACTCTGTACTGCCCTGATTTATATTACTGTTACACCTACTTTTCGTTCATGTTTACATTTGCATTTCCTATCACCCTGTTTATATTTTATTACTTGATGACATGACGCGCTGACGTCTGAGTTTTGCATGGCCCAGATTCCGTGCCTTTGCTGCAGTCCGAGCAGGAGTACTTCAGCCAGCAGGCTGAGCCGTGAGGTGTCAACAGTAGTTAGTTCTTTATTTCCTGCATTTTATTCCTGATGTGAGCCCGTATTATGGGACATACATTCCAGTTATTTTGTATTGGATCTTTTGCTTCCGCACTTTTATTATTCTTAACTCATGTTATCTTGGCTTATGGACATGTTTTAGATAGTTATATTTGTTCTTGATATCTCTACAGCCGTAATGTGACTGTGGATGGATACTTCCTACCCACAGGTAGCATGGTTGGCTATGTCACATGCCCAATTTAGCGTGCTCTGGGAAGCGGGGCGTGACACGAACAATCAAACGAGATTCATTAGCCAGATTATTGCTCCTATCATCAAGTAATTGGACATCCCCTTGAAGACTGCTTCACCTTCAAGAACTGGGTAGAAGATCAGTATCAGCAATGCAAGTTCGCTCTATCCAGCAATTGGAAGGTAACCCCACCATAGAAACATATGCCAAAAGCAACGTGTATAGCAAGAGTAGAACCAGATCAACGTCGGTCTTGGAAACGATCTCGTACCTGCCACGTGATTACGCTGTCTGAAGAAAAAGGACCCGAGAGCATGGATGACCTGTCCTGGTGCTTCGAAAACGATGATGAAGAGATAATCTCAAAATTTCCACCGGCGCTAAAAGAGCTGGAAGATGGGATACACACCACGGCGGACAACCTGAGAAAAATTGATTTGGGGACGGCAAACGACCCACGGCCTACATTCGTTAGTGTGCTGCTTTCTAAAGAGCAGGTGGCTACGCTCAAAGACGTGCTCATGCAATATAAAGACTGCTTCGCATGGAACTACTCCGAAATGCCGGGACTAGATCCAGAGATTGCCGTGCACAAATTGGCGATATCTCCTGACGTCAAGCCAGTCAAACAAGTACCAAGAAGGATGCAGCTCGAACTTGAAATGAGCATCAACGCCGAGGTCAAGAAGCTAATCAACTCCGGTTTCGTCCAAGAGGTTCAGTACCTGACTAGATCGCCAACATCATCCCAGTGATGAAGAAGAATGGGACGGTGCGCATCTGCGTGGACTTTCGGGACCTCAACAAAACTTGCCCGAAGGACGATTTTCCCGTACCGGGCACCGAGTTAATGATAGACAACACGTCCACTCATGAAGTCTTCTCCTTCATGGACGGATCATCAGGGTATAATCAAATAAAGATGCATCCTGAAGACCAGAAGCATACAGCTTTCCGGACTCCTCTGGGCATATTCTGCTACAAAGTGATGCCTTTCGGTCTAAAGAACGCCAGTGCTACTTATCAGAGGGCCATGACGAAGATTTTCGATGATCTCATACATGAAATCGTCGAATGCTATATCGACGATCTTGTGGTGAAAAGCAAATCGCATGAGGAGCATTGGGAGTATATGAAGATAGTGTTCCAACGTCTTCGGAAATACAAGTTGAAGATGAACCCTTTCAAATGCGCGTTCGGAGTTTCCTCAGGAAAATTCCTGGGATTCATCATACGACATCGGGCCATCGAAATAGACCAGTCAAAGATCAAGGCGATTATGGAAATGCCTCCGCCAAAGACTCTAAAACAACTGCGGTCTCTCCAAGGAAAGCTCTCGTATATCCGATGATTCATAGCTAACCTATCTGGAAAATGCCGCCCCTACGGTCATCTGATGAAGAAGGGAACCCCGTTCGTCTGGGATCGCAAAAGCCAAAGCGCACTAGATGAAATCAAGCAATACCTGCAGAATCCGCCGGTACTGACCGCTCCAGTCAAGGGAAAGCCTCTCATCCTGTACATAACAGCCCTTGAGGGTTCGTTAAGCGCGCTATGGGCATAGGAAAACGACTAGGGGAAGAAGAGAGCCCTCTACTATTTGAGTCGAGTTCTCCTGGGGACAGAAAACAACTACTCCCCCATCGAAAAACACTGCCTGGCGTTAATCTTCACAGTAACGAAACTTCAGCATTATGCTTTGGCGCATGAGGTCCATCTCATATCAAAAGCGGGTCCTCTTAAATATATAATGTCGAAAGCTATATTGACGGGACGGCACGCTAAATGGGTCCTACTATTAATGGAATTATCGATAACATATCGACCGCTCAAGGCAGTGAAAGGCCAGGCCATTGCCGACTTCCTCGCTGAGCATCTAGTACCTGATGACTCACCCCTAAATTGTGAACTGCCAGACGAGCATGCGTTCGACACGATCGACGAAGACAGAAGAGGGCATGATACCCGATGGGAACTCTACTTGGATGGGGCATCCTTCATGACGAAGCGAAAGCATAATTCCCCTATAATAAAATCTGGGGTAGGCCTTATCTTCGTGACTCCACAAGGAGGGATAATGCACTTTGCCTTTTCCTTAACAGAGCCAAGGAAAAACAATGAAGCAGAATACGAGGCTTTGATAGCAGGTCTTGAGATCGCCGTCGACATGAGGATCGAAAACCTCCTCATATATGGGGACTCCCAGCTGGTCGTTAGTTGAGTTAACGATGACTATCAAACGTGCAAACCAGAGTTGGTAAAGTACGATGAGAGAGCACAGCAACTGCTGACTCAAATTCCCTTCTAAATTTTGGAAAGCATTCCGCGTACGGAAAATAGTAAAGCGGATGCATTAGCCAACCTCGCTAAAGAATTGGCTAACGAAAACCTCGATGATGTAAGGATCGTTTTACAAAGCCATCGGCTTCTTGCACCATCAGAAATATCTCTGGAGTCGTCCGAAAGAAAGGGAGCGACCCAGCAAACAGCCTTCCAAATAGAAAATCCGGAAAAGGCTAAGGATTGGAGAGAAGTCTTAATAAACAACTTCAAATCCCGTCGAACACCTGAAGATACATCCTCGAGACATCAGCTCATGAAGCGAGCTCTGTCTTTTGCCTTCGTCAATGATACTTTATATAAGAGATCATTCGACTCTCTATAGCTAAGATGCCTGGGACCAGAAGAAGCAAGGAGAGTCGTCCAAGAAACTCACGACGGACTCTGCGGTGTCCATCAAGCCGGGCCAAAGATGAAGCTGAAGATCAAGAGAATAGGCTACTATTGGCCCACAATGATCCAAGATTGTTTCGAATACGCAAAGCAGTGCCACTCGTGCCAAATTCATGGGGACTTCATCCACCAGCACCCAAATCCGCTACACCCAACGGTGGCTAGCTGGCCGTCCGAAATGTGGGGAACTGACATAATTGGGACCATCGAACCAGCGTCATCCAGAGGACACCGGTTCATATTGGAGACAACCGATTAAGTCTCCAAGTGAGCAGAAGCAGTACTGCTGAAAGAAGTGAAGACGGAGAACATCCTTCATTTCTTCAAGGCATACGTCATATATCGGTTCGGCACTCCGCGATGGATTATCTCCGATAACGGGCCAGCCTACAGAAGTCACAGAATCAGCAGCTTCGCGCAGCAACATAGTATAGACTGGAGATATTCTTCGGTTTATAATCCCTGAGCTAACGGTCTAGCTGAGGCCTTCAACAAGACCTTGAAGAAGATCATAAAGAAGACGGTGTCCAAAAATAAAAAGGACTGGCACGAGAGATTGCATGAAGCTCTCTGGGCCTACCGGACCACGTTCAAGACGGCCACGAATACAACGCCATTTGCGTTGGTATTCGGCACTGAAGCGGTACTCCCTTTGGAGATAGAGCTGCCCTCTCTACGAGTTGCAGTTCATTACGAGCTAACAGACGAAGAGAATGCTCATCTTCGGCTTGAGGAGATCGATGCCCTCGACGAAGCTCGTCTCATGGCGCAGCAAAACCTGGAGGCTTACAAAGTAAAGATGACGGGCTCGTACGAGAGATTGACTAGGCTGAGGACATTTCGCCAAGGCGAACTCGTGCTAGTGGTCAAGAGACCTATGATCCTTAATCGTGCCAAACGAGGGAAATTCGAGCCAAACTATGAGGGCCCATACATTATAGACAAGGTCTATCAAGAAGGGACTTACCTGCTCATGAATATGCATGGCGAAAGACCCTTCAGGACAATAAACGGCCGGTTCTTGAAAAAACACTACGCCTGACGAGCCACGACCTAAGTCAACGATAGATGACGATGCCTGTGTCCGCTCGCTATCTTCCTAAGCCCAAACTCTATAAGCAAAACTGTTGTCTACAAGACAGCAACAATGGACCGAGATGTCTTAAAACCAACAGCTGACCGAAACGTCGTTAAACTACTACAAACCGCAGCATCCTAGGGCTGACGCAAAATATATATATATATAATAATAATAAAAAAACGGTACGTCCAAAAGCGAGATGAGCATGGATGAAAACCCGAAAGGGCTCCGTGAGTAAAAACAGCGGGGCTACCGGCGAGTCTGTGAAAACCCGACAGGGCGCAATCTCATTAAAAGACACTTGCAAGGTCCTCTCGACTTTGTAAAGAGAAAATACCTGTGTGAGATCCTTACGACTCACAATGGAGCAACACACTTAGGGATCCTCATGATTCCTAAGGAGAAATTACACTTACGAGATCTTCACGACTCGTAAGGAGAACCCCCCTATGAGACCCTCACGGCTCATAGGATTCAAAAGCCTTAAGCTATAGGGATCTGAACCTGTTCTTAAGCCGTCATACACCCCAATCTGCCCTACAAGCGGTTCAATATTGACCCTTGTATACAATCCACAGGCATAAATAAACATCTCCCCCACCAAGTTCCGCCAATGATGCGAAATGTTCTCATTTGGTGAACAACACTTGTAAGTCCTTTCGACTTGCATGGGGAAAACACTCTTATAAGATCCTTACGACTGATAAAAGAACACGCACTTAAGAATCCTCACGATTCTTAAGGAGAAAATGCACCTACGAGATCCTCACGACTCGTAGGGAGAAATACCTTTATGAGACTCTTACGGCTCATGAAGCCAAAAGCCTTAGTCGACGGGATCTTAACCCTGTTTGCTAAACCACCTTTGTTCGAACCGACAAAGGCAAATGATGATTCGCTCCTGGAAACATTCCAGTAGCAGCGATACTGATGCCTAGATCGGTAATAAATTCCAAGTCCTTTCACGGAAAATGATGATTCGCTTCTGGCAATATTCCAGTCGCAGCGATGCTGATACTAGGATCGGCACTAGATTCCAGGTTCCATACTCGCAGCAAAAGTCAGCGAGCTATAAATGCATATGAAATAGCCGAAATGATAGGGTAACTTGCAACAAAATCAGCAAGTAAAATATATGCATACAAAACAGCCGAAATGATTGGGCAACAATAAAAAGCAGCGAGTAAAAAGAAAAATAGCCGAAATGATTGGGCACCGCGAGAAATAGCTGAAATGATTGGGCAATCATGACTTTCGCGATATAAAAAGCTGAAATAATAGAGCATCGTGGAAAGAAAAAAATAGAATGAAATTTTTGCCCTGCAGGTGAGTCCACATCGACCCCTGTATACAATCCATAGTCATAAACAAAAAAGGGAATCATATTGTCCCACCAAACTCTGTCAAAGGGATGATCAGATCTTGACGACAACATCAACATCCCAGAAGAGCAACACGGCGTTCCTTCTCAACTCCGACAGGATGCAAATGTAACGTCAACAACCAACTTCAGGGTCGCAACGAAGTGGAGCCTGTTGGAGATGGTGCCCTCAGAGTCAATTATTGGATCACAGGCACGTGATTGCAATGATTGAGGGAGGACCTATCTCGGTAGGACAGTCTTGCTCAAGATGATAGTATGCTATCTGGTTTATCTTTATCATCGTGTACTGCTTTAGGTGACCTGACAGGTCGCTATTACACGTTGATAGAGCCCCTAGGATTCTTGCTTGACTGCCAGCAGTATGAGGGCGATCATATACGTGGGAGCTGGGGTCTATAAGCACATCCTTAAAAGGTCCCTAGTCGTGGGAGTTTCGAGATCGGGCATCGATACTCCATTAGTAGACTAGTGTATACAGTCGAGACCCCAACGAGGGGCGGTGGCCGGTCTCACAAGCCACTGGTGTCAGTTGGTTCACTTAAGATGTACACAGGTGCTCATTGGGTTATGAGTACACCGGACAGGACTCGCCGGGAACATGCTAGTTGGTATTATACCTGACGTCAGATGGCAGTTCCCTGGTGACATGTGTACAGGTTAGTTCATCGACCTGAGATCGTCATTTGTCTCGTGTGAGTTTCCACTGTGCTTTGATTACTACCCTACCACGGCTCAAAGAAGTCGTGCAAACAGGTTTTAGTTGGGTACAGTCCCGAGCCATATGGAGGCAGTGAGCGGATCTGCAGGGGTTCGTCTCTCCCAAGAGTATGCCAAGCAGTCAATACAGCCTACTCAGGAAGAGCTTTCGGTATGGGAAAGCTCACTCAGAAATAGTCTCTCTTACTTCAATATGATGCACGTCCGCTAAAGCTCTTCATAGTCTAGGGGGAGGTGGTAAGGAGTTGAAAGAGGAATCGCTTTCACGTTCCGCTCGCGAAGCTCTGTAATTAAGAAAGTATGGTATTGGGGGTGAGTTCGCGCTGTGTCTAGGAGAGCCATTACACGAAGCCCTCGGCCGAGGCAGGAGATTTACTGGTAGGTATTCCAGTAGTATCTCAGGGTGTTCTGGGCTACACTCCGACACGACTTGTACCGCTTTTGGGGGTCTGACTTTTACCAACCCCCTAGGCCCGCCATGCGATGCTCATAGACGAACGGACCGGACTGTACGGATATTGTCACTGACAGGCTCAGTAGGGTGTCAGGATGAGTTCGCTCATTGACGTCCTTTTTGGTCAATAGCTGGTAGCCCGTCACGTATGGCTAATACCTCTGACGTGCTAGTGGTTAAATCCACAGCTATAGTATTGACTAGTCTTTAGAGTCCACCACACACAGTTACTCAAGTTTTGGGTGAAACGCTGTAGAGGCCGTATGGAGATATGGCAGGGTTCGATCAGATACGTGCGGTATTGCACGAATCGTGATCGGACGGTTTTTACTAGCGGGCTTTGGTTTAAACCGGATCCTAGTATTAGACAGTGTAGATTTTGTCTCTTTGCATTTGTATTCAGTGGGAATACAAATGCGGGCATGTATATGCAGTAGCGGGGTTTTCCTGTAATTTATTACGGGATCAGTTTTCTGAAGTTGCCAGTTTGCATTCCGTTCCGGCCAGTTTTCCTTTGTTCCTTCCCGGCCGGACTTTTCCGATGGAGGGGGTTATTTGCAGTTGTGCAAATTATCTTTTGTGGAGGGCTTCTTTATAAAATGGAGGTATCATGATAATCTAGCATCATTAGATTCCATTCTTTTCTTGTGTTCTTTTCACTTGCATTAATGGTGATAGGAAATGAATGGATTTGGATGTGGTCACCATTCTACTTTTCCTACACTCACCTCCCTTCATGTTTGATTCTTTTTTCCCTCCACCATTGGAAAACAAAAGGGGGCCGGCCACTTTGATGAGAGAATGGGAGAGAGTTCATTTTTAATGAGGGGAATTATTCATATCTCATTTGCATGCTTGCTAAATTCTCAACCTCTCTCCAAAGTTCTTTGATTCCTCCATCATGGCAACTTCACTACCCCAAATGAGACAATGTTTTCTACACTACACCTACAGCATCTCTTGGACGCATCGGCTCGCCAACTTCGCGCCCGAGTTGCCTCGGTCTAGAGGTCAGAGCCCGTAAAAGAATCCGGCGATGTGGTGCCCATTTCGACGAGGAGGCGACGACCGGAGATTCCGCGAGGAGATCGGAGTGGAGACGAAGACCGAAGGACACGGATCGCTTGGTATATCTCTCTACCCATTCTCTTGATAGCTAGAATTAGGTTAATGGTTACGATCCGGGTTTATTGTCCGCGGTAGCGCCGGTTTAAAGTTAAGAAAATTTTTGATTCCGCATTTTGGCCTCGAGTGGACGGCCGGGGCGTTGCCGTGGCACAACATGGTATCAGAGCCACGCCATTAACCTAGTCTAGCTTGCTCTAGTATGTTTAGAACTCGATCAAACAAATTTTCCGAAAACCCGATTTCAAGTGCATCAGGTTTCTGTCGATTTTGTTTTGGCTCGAAATTTTTTTTAGTACATTGTAGAAATACATGCAGGGAATTATAAGCAATCTGTGAAAATTTGGTCGAGTGAAGTCATCATACCACCGCGGAACCGCGGCCAAACCCACGCATTGGCCGCGGTTCCGCCGCGCATTTAACTGTTCATTTGACCAAATTTGTACAGTGGGCTTCTGAGTTGAAAATGGGGTTTTTGGAATATTCTTTTTGGGCCCAGATTTTCTCTGAGTGCTACAGTAGTGCTTGGGGCCCACTTCGGTAAATTTGATCGATCGAAAATTTTAAACTTAGTTCACAGTATTTACATTATATCTGCGACCGTGAATGTCATTTGATCGGTAAATCATGTCTAACTGCTATAGCCCGGTTAGACGGATTTGCGAATGTGACATTCACGTTGATGTTCTGTGTTGTGCTGTGATGTTGCGGATCCCTTACAGAAGGACTTGGCTCTCAAAACAGAATTCTTGAAGTTTAAGCTTCATTGATATTAAGATCAATTGAATACATATGCTTA
Organism: Agapanthus africanus; assembly: GCA_030015575.1. NCBI lineage: Eukaryota > Viridiplantae > Streptophyta > Magnoliopsida > Asparagales > Amaryllidaceae > Agapanthus > Agapanthus africanus. The sequence continues at coordinate 679,335,526 of CM057340.1, read as the reverse complement.
AAACATCTAAGTTGAATTAGCTCTCAAATGAGACTAACGATCCTTAGATAGACCTTCTGCTCTCATTTGAACTGACGGACCTCACAAATGTGATAAATGAAACCTAAATTCAACTTTGTTGGCAAACCAAGCTACCAACGTTGACCCCGTCAAGAAAACGCTTGACCCAAATCATGAAAATATTAAGTACGGATTTAGATAAATCCGCACCTTACGGACGACAAAAAAATTAGTCTCCGTACAAAATTCAAGGGCAATCCAAAATAAACTAAACACGACACACAAAACTAAAATCTGGTGTGCAGAAAGTTGTTGTCGATCGCAATAACGTAATTAATTGCATGGACTTATGCCTGCAGGAAAAATACGTCCCCATAATCAATAAACCTCTCATCCATGAGAAAAAATTTGAAGTCGGTTATATTGGTCACATCCTTCCCAGTCTCCGATTTACGGCACTATAAATCAACTCAGTGTTTCCAGAGAGGTGGATGGATCAAATCTATGCATCTGTCCCCAAATTCAGGCTAGACGTTCCCTCGTCTCTGGTGCTCGTTTTCGGCGATAAACACATACTTTCATAGAAAACAATGTAGCGGCTAATTTACGGGCAACTTAAGCACATAATGAAAAAAGTAGTAGTAGCTACAGAATTTAGATGCTTCCCGATGAAATAAAAATACCGGCTTGTCTTGATCTTTCATACGTACCAAGATTTCAAATAAGGAAGTATAAAAATCCTAACTTTGATGATGCTTTCAGTTTTGAGGATCGAGAGCTTGGGTTATCTGAATAAAAAGTCTGATTTTAATAGCTTTAGTTGTGAGATTTTTAGAAGCAGTGTTAGTGATATGTATGCCTCAGAGGCCATTATTGTAAATTATAGTGGATACTTGGACATATATATAAAGGACATTCTTCATCAACATGATAGTATACTATCTGGTTACTCTTTATTTTAATATGTATATTTGTTCTAGTTTACTATTTCATTGATACATGTTGATAAAACCCTTATGATATTTTGCTTGACTACCAAGAACATGATGTAGATTATACTAGTGGGGCCTGAGTAGTCCACAAGCACATTCTTGAAGTGTTCCTAGTCGGGAGAGTATCGAAACAAGACATCGATATTCCAAAGGAGACCAGTGTGTATGTTTCTTAACCCTATATGGGGGCGACGGTTGATCCCACTGTAGGGTGTTTTTCGTCACCCCATTAAGATGGGAATACGTGTCGCTTGTCAGGCGCATTACAGATTCCTCCTTCCTAGGGTAGGCTGGGGTTTATTGATATTGGAGATCCGAATCTTTGGTAACCGCGGACTAAGCTGCCGTTAATTACCCTTCGTTTTTGGAGCGAAGGAACCTCCAATTGACGGGTCAAACTGGTCATGCGAACTTAATGTGCAATGTACGTGTGTTGTGTTTTGAGGAGTCTTGGGTATATCGGGGGCCTCACAGAGTTTACGACCTGTCACGCCCCACTTCCCGGTGTACAGGGAGGGGACGCGGCGAGGCCCGCTACGTATTTACTCAGAAGTAAACACGCTAAGCATATTTAAGCAATATAAAATAAAATGTACACAAGAGACATGAATATAATGAACAACAACTTTATTTATTAAACATTCTTTTATAGGTACAACTGAAAATGTAAATACAAGTCTAGAAAGCAATGCCTAAATAATGGCATAACTGTAATGAAATAAATATGTACAAGTGACTATAGCTAGGGGTCTTCAGTGTACTGCTCCAAGTGCTCCCTGCTGGTCTCGATCTCTAGTGCGTCCAATCCACCTGACAACATTCCAAAGAAGAAGAGAAATAGAAATATCGTCAGCGAACAATCGCTCGGTAAGTCCCAAAGATGAGTAGCAATAGAATCGACAGAAAGAGAGTATAACTAGTAATGTTTCATTATAATGTTAATACGGTTGTTTGTGACTTGGTACAAAATATGCCAGTGTATACGAAGGGAGTCAAACTTACATCATGGACTTTGGAAACCCGTAGTATAAGGCTCCGTCGAAAATACCACGTAACAACGGTATGGATGCAATTACGTCTTTAGTAACCACCTCGTGCCACCTTTAAGATGTTCCGTACCAGTCTACCCCTTTATAAACCCCGTAATGTTTATTGTATTGATTGTACTGATTGTATTGTATTGTCTTGTAGTAAATGGAAGACTTGCCGAAACCATGATATCAGTAGACAGAATGGATGTAAATGGGTAGTCATGTAATCACGATATATCCATGGTTCGGTCCGGTCATGTTCATGTTGTTATAGATTGTATTCTGGCATTCATGGATTCATGTTGTATTATAGTTTATACTTGAATCAAATTCAAGTCAGATTGATTAGATTGAGACTCTGTTTGAGTCAGACACTTTGAAAAGAAATTGAAGTCCTGAATTAGTTTTAATGTTATCGGTAACTGCTGCACATAGATGGCAGGATTTGTGTTTTTTTCCAAAACAATTACCGTGTTGATAACACCATTGTTAGATTGTCTACCTTAGATAGACAAGAACTTACATTCTCCGGCTCCCCGAGGCTCAAGAGAATTGGTCCCGCTTAAACCTATATTTACTAGGGTCCTTATTGTAATTTAGTATAACTTGAGGGGGTTTTATGTAAAAATAGTTTGATATATTCTCAAAATACATCTCAAGTATTTAATTATCGTCTTTAGGATTTTCATAAATGTATATTTTATAAAAGTGAAATTTCTAGTGAGTAGAACCTAGTTTTCATTGTTTATGGTATTTTAATGAAATATTGGAATTGTATTGTATTTGGATGGTAGTTTCATATAATGGTGATTCCATGGATTTAGTAAACTTGGAATATTTGTATAATATATTTAAAATAGATTTTTTGATAATATTCATACATATATCTATATATTTAATAAAAATAAATTTTATTTATTTTCTAGATATCTCATTTTCTTAAAAATAGCATTAAAAATTCCATCGAGATCAAATATTCCTTGCGGAGATCTGCATCTCGCTCCACTAGGCCCGAGGACGTGCGATAACCCGCACCATCCCGAACGAGGTTCCCCAAAAATGGATTGTAAAGGCACAATTGCAAGGAATTGATTAACACACTTTTTAAAGAAATGGTTTTGCAAGTTTAATGGTATTTATTTGTAATGTCGTATTATCCCATAACTAATGTCCCAAACTTTCATCGTGGTATGTAAAAAATGTGTGTTGTGATGAGGTAGGTCATTACCTCATGAATTATCTAAAGGTAATACAAGTATTATGTTGATTTGTGTCGAAACTAAAGTATGTGGTATTTTACCGTAAAAATACGATAAAAAGTTGCATAAAATATTCTTTTGAGATGAAACTTGTTTTAGTGTGTTTGTTAATATTTATTAAACATTATATGAGAGTATGATATTTTATTGATTAAGAAAAATACAATTTTGAAAGGAAAACCGAATCGGAAGTCGGATTAACTCCGCTTCAGTCGAGTTTTAGAAATGAAACTTTTTAGAGTAGAAGAAGAGAGGGGGTGTCACGCCCCACTTCCCAAGGTACGCTAAAGTGGGCATGTGACATAGCCAACCATGCTACCTGTGGATAGGAAAAATCCTTCCACAGTCACATTACGGCTGTGGAGATATCAAGAACAGGAAAGTAAACTAACTATTTAGTACATGTCCATAAGCCAGAATAAAAGAGTCAAGAGATAACAATATGCGGAAGCCAAAAGATACAATAAATAAAACACCTGGAGTGAAACTACGTACCGACAGGAACCTCACCGCTCGTCTAACAACGGCAAAACTCCTAATCAGTCTGCAGCAAGGTAGAAGAATCTGGGCCATGCAAAACCCAGACGTCAGCGCGTCAAGTCATCAAGTAATAACATAATAAACAGGCAATGCGAATATAAACATGAATAAAGCAAGGGTAACAATAATATAAATCAGAGCAGTGCAGGGTAGTGTGCAGTGGTAAACTGGACTGTTCTATCAGGTTCTCTGTTCTAAAGTTTTTGAAACCAAATTGATGAATCATCGATATAACTCAATAGTATCCCGTACATACCCGGGACCACGGCCACAATATTCTCGGGCTGAAGCCGAGACATGCCGCTAGGCACAAAACAGGAATGTGTACACTCAATAGTATCCCGTACATACCCGGGACCACGGCCATAATATTCTCGGCTGAAACCGAGACATGCCGCTAGGCACAAAACAGGAATGTGTACACCCAGAACAGGTAATGAACTGTCGAGTTACAAGTCAGGTTTCACCTTTGATTTCCCCATACCCCCAAGCTATATGTGTATGTCAAGTCAGGTATCCCGAAATCAAGAAACTAATGCCAACACAGGATCAGGTAAACAGCTTTGTCTGGATAGACAACAAGAACGGTCCATAAGGACTACATGTCAGGTTTGTTGGCATTAGACAAAAGATCAGGTAACGGGTCAGGTCATGGTATATCATGTCAAGTCAAGCAGCATACGGTACCATGTCGGGTCAATCAATATGTAGGTAGCAAGACAAGTCAGGAAGCAAGCGATATCATAGGTGTACTCACAATCAGTTATATAATCAAGCATAGGTATCAACAACATGATATAAGTAATGAATTAAGCAATAGGCAGATTCATTCAATTAGTAATACATTTATCAATTGTGTTACAGAGATGATTTCAACCATACAAGAATGCAGTAAGACAATTATAGCCATTTAATCATGTTATCAATTTAAGACTTCATGAATGCAATGATATAAATATATATATGGGTTCCACGGATGAAATCACAGTTTAAACAGGTTAAAATGTACACGAGTGTCCGATTGTAGTAAAACGATAGATAGGGTGCCATAGGCTACGTCATTAGTGAAAGTGAAATTAAAACATGAAAATGTGGTTATTAGGTTCACTACAGTAATTGCAACAGGTAGGTTCCAAGTTTGAAAGATAAATGATATATAACAATCTTGAACACGAAAAATGGGAAAATTATAATATCAAAGTTAAATTGCAGGTTTTAGGGTGTCATTAATTATAAGTAAATATTGTTTAGCATGTAGCAAGTGGTACTTGCCTCGACGGGTCGCGAATCGGGAGAACGAAACGTTAAACGTCGGCGGGGAAAAACTCGCGACGGGCGCACGGTTCACGGAATGAACCCAAACGACGAACAGTGGAACCACACGGGTCGTGGTACCTCGCTGGAACGTCGGGACAGTCACCGGCACGGCCAGATTCCGGCGAGATGCAAAACAGCGGCGATCAAGAATTGCAACAAGAAAAGAAAAGGAAACAAAGAAGAAGGGAAGGAGGAAGGAGAAGGGAAGGCTTACAAAGGTCTGTAGAGGGGTCGTGAGGATCGACGGCGTCGATGAAACTCCGGCGGACCACCTACAGGGGACATTGCGATCAAGACTGGAATCGACGCAAGAAAAGAAAAGAAAAGGAAGGAAGGAGAAGAAGTGGGTCTTACTGGTAGGGTGTTCTGAGAATTCAGGGGAGGCGGCACAGGGCGACGACGATGAGGGTTGCCGGCGTGGTGAAATTCCGGCGAAGGGCGGTGGGTTACGGTGTGCAGTCGTGGCCGTGAGGTCTGTAGAGGGAGGTGGCAGCGGTTTGAAAGGCCGGGACGTGGAGAGGGATGCGAGGAGGAGACGAGGGCGATGACGGCGAGTCACCGGCGAGGTTGGGCTCGCGGGGGGTTTGCACTGGTGGCCTCGTCGGGGTGTGAAGGCGCTCGGGAACGTGGGGAAATGGAGGAAGGAGGTGGGTGTGGCTGCGATGAGGGCGAGGAGGCGAGGAGGCCGGTGATCGTGGTGTCGGCGTTGGTGTTGCAGCGGCGAGGGAGACGGTGGCTAGGGTTTGCGCGAGGTGGGTGCTAGGTTAACGTGGGGTTGCTGCGCGAAGAAGAAAAGAATATAAGAGTGGGAGAGAGAGAGAGATATATATGGGGAAGAGAGGGAGAGAGAGATACGGGAGAGAGAGAGAGGAGAGATAGAGAAAGGAGAGAGATAGAGAGAGACGGAGAGAGAGAGGTGTGAGGTGTGGGGCCCACGGGAGTTAAGAAAGAGCTGATTGGTTGAGGGGAAATGATTTGTAGGTTTAGGAAAATTAATAAAGATTTAAAAGATACGAAAAATATTAGAAGGTTAAAATATAAATATACGGTGGTTTTTAAAATATTAAAAATTAGGATTTTGGCGTAAAGTAAAACATTTCCAAATCGCGCCCAGGTCGGGTCCAAAAATTCGAAATTGAAATAATAGAATTTTAAGCGGGATCCAAAAATGAAAATGAAGTATTTTACAATCAAAAAGCATACCCCCAAAACGGACACACGTACGTGCACGTAGCCGTCCAAACTCGCCCGTTTCACTGAACGGGACGAGAACACGACGCACGGACGCTACAACGGGGTTAGGGGTGTCAAGCAGGCCAAGATGAATATTTTTAATTTTATTTTAGTTGCCATAAATTGTTATATGCAGAATTGAATTAACGGGGTAAAATTATAATAAGTAACAATCAAGCAAGATAAATGAAATAAGTGCCACACTACGTTCAAACGGTAACTGAAATTAGTAGCATTGGGCTCGGGTGTTAGATTATACCCAACTACAAAAGAATTTCGTCCTCGAAATTCCAAGAATGCAAAGACAAAGTAACTACAAGAAAAGATGAGGAAACTTCTGCCGGATTTCATCTTCTCGTTCCCAAGTGGACTCTCCATGCGAGCGATTACCCTAAGAAACAAGCACAAGAGGGATCACCTTGTTCTTAAGAACCTTTTCCCTTCGATCCACGATTTCAATTAGTCGTTCCTCAAAAGTCAAGACTTCTCGTACTGTTAACTCCGAATGATCCAATACGTGCGTTTCATCTCGAACATACTTTCGTAGTTGAGATACGTGAAACACATCGTGCACATTCGCCAAGGACTGTGGTAACGCCAAACGATACGCTACCTCACCAACACGCTCCAAGATCTCAAAGGGTCCAACGAATCGAGGACTAACCTTTCCTCGACTTCCAAAACGAATCACCCCTCTAGTCGGTGATATCTTCAAGAATACCAAATCACCCACGGCGAACTCTAAAGGTCTTCTTGATGTATCTGTCCAACTCTTCTGTCGGTCTTGAGCTGCTTTCATATGATTTCTGATAGTGTTAACCTTCTCAACTGTGTGCACAACCAAATCTGGTCCCAATAATCTTCGTTCACCGACGTCGTCCCAACATCAGGTGAACGGCATTTACGACCATACAATGCTTCAAATGGAGCCATCTGGATAGTTGCCTGAAAACTGTTGTTGTAAGAAAACTCCACCAACTGTAGATGATCTTCCCATGAACCCTTGAAGTCCAACATGCATGCTCTCAACATATCCTCAAGAGTTTGGATCGTTCTCTCCGACTGACCATCAGTTTGAGGATGATAAGCTGTGCTAAACTTCAATCGAGTCCCCAAACTTTCCTGTAAACTCCGCCAAAAGTGTGATAAGAACCGAGTGTCCCTGTCACGCCCCGCTTCCCAGAGTGCGCAAGATTTGGGCACATGACATAGCCAACCATGCTACCTGTGGGTAGGAAGTGTCCATCCACAGTCACATTACGGTTGTAAAGATATCAAGAACAGGATAATAAGCTAATCTAATACATGTCCAAATCCATAATAACAAGAATCAATAAACAATAAGTGCGGAAGCTAATGATCCAATACAATGAATAAACAGTATGTCCCATAATGCGGGCTCACATCCGGAAATGAAATGACATAAATAAACTAAACTCTAAAGAACTCACAGTTCAGCCTGCTGGCTGAAGTACTCCTGCTCAGTCGACGACAAAGGTACGGAATCTGGGCCATGCAAAACCCAGACGTCAGGGCGTCAAGATATCAAGTAATGTAGCATAAATATGGTAATAAACAATGCAAGCATGAACATGAATAAAGCAGTAATAAGAAGTAATAAACAGGGTAGTGTGCAGTAGTGACTAAACTGTCCTATCAGGTTTTCTACTCTCTTGTCTTTGAAACCAATTGATGAATCGTCGATGTAACTCAATAGTATCCCGTGCGTGCCCGGGACCACGGTCATGATTCTCGGGGCTGAATCCGAGACGTGCCGCTAAGCAGTAAAAGGTAGTAGGATAGATGAGTGATGTCAGCATCAACACTCCGGAGCTGGCCAAGCCCGTAAGACTGATCAGAACAATGTGTCGAACTGTTGAGTTACAAGTCGGTTTCACCTTTGATTTCCCCATACCCCCAAACTATGTATGTCAGTCAGGTATTCAGTAGTCAAGGACTAATGCCAACACAAGTCAAGTAAAGGTAGGTCTGTCTGGATCGACAGCAGGAATGGTTAGGTTTGTCGGCATTAGGCATGAGATCAGGTAACAGGTCAGGTTACTTTCAACAGGTAGAGTCGATATGTACAGGGCGTTGTGTCCGGTGTATCAGAGATGTGTCAGGTGTATCAAGATCGGTCAATATATAATGCAATCAGGTATATGATGATAACAGGTATAGTAACCAGTAATGAACAGTAGCATGAAACAGTAAGTAGTAATTATTATTCTATGTGAACATAGTGATGTTTGTATTTCATATTAATCCGGTTCACGCACCTTTGAGGTGCAAAAGCCACAAGATAAAACAATATCGATAGTATACATAATGGAGTTTCAAGAATTTGAACTAAGTATAATATTTACCTCATGAGTGGCTTTAACAAATGAAGTGAGGATGATCTAGCAATTTAGGCAAGGATGTGCCAAATTGGTTAATTAGTTAAGGTGTTTGATTAAAAGCATACCGATTAACTACAAGTAGCAACTACAATGGTTTAACAATACGGATGATTGTAATTGTCATCAAGTCGTGTGGTTATAACAGATAACATGATTATTAAGTTTGTAGCATGTTAAAGCAAGTATTCGGATACTTGCCTCGGCGGTTCCGCAAACCGAAACACGGATGCGATGTCGGCAGAAACTGCGTTCTGGAAGCACGGGCCACGGATCGAGTCCCAACAGAGGTCACTGGAATCACACGGACCAGGGGGCTTCGCTGGAGCGTCGGGTTCGTCAAACGGCACGGTCGGGTTCCGGCAATAACCGAAAATCAAAGTTAGCAACAAGGATACGATACGCCAAAACGACCAGCGGGGGTTGTACCAAAAGGAAAGAGAAGGAAACTTACAGGGATACACCAAGGGTGTGACCACGGCGGGTTCGACGGCACTGGAACGCCGGCGAGGCCGCGACGGTGGCTGCAGCAAAGGGAAGGGGCCTCGGGTGAGCAGGTAGTGTGCTGCGGCGAGTTGGAGAGGAGTGTGGTCGGCTAGGGTGGTCGAGGGGGAAAGGAGGTGGCGCGGGAGACGTCGACGAGGGTCGTCGGCGCGATTTCCGGCGACCTGGAGATGGTGCAGACGTTGGGTGAAGGGTCGGGTTCACTGTTCCGACGAGGAAAGGAGGGGGTGACGGCGAGGTCTCGACGAGGAGGGTGCAAGGGGGTCGTGGGAGGCCTCGGCGGTCGGAGTCGGCGTCGACGACGAGGTCGCGAGGGATGGAGGCGTCGGGAGAAGGTTGCAGGCGCGGGAAGGAGCGGGCGAACGGGAGGAAGAGGGTAGGCGAGTGCGGTGGAGGTCGTGGTGGTGAGGGCGGCGACGGAGAGGTCGCGAGGCGGCCGGCGGTGAGATCTGCGTGAGCTAGGGTTAGGGTCTCGCGTGGGTTCTCGCGAAGAAAGGAAATGGCGAGGGGCGGCTGTGCATGGATTCTTTATATACAGAGTAAGAGAGAGAGAGAGAGATTGGAGAGAGAAAGGGATTCGTGAGGATGAGAGAGAGAGACTGAGGGAAAGAGAGAGAGATTGAGATAGATTGAGGGAGAGAGAGAAAGAGATAGGGAAAGAGAGAGAGAAGGAGGGGGCCCACGAGCTTAGCCTCGTGATTGGCTGCAGGAGTAGAGAAATTTTAGAATTGAAGATTTCTGGGGATTTAAACTGTTGAGTTAATATATTCGTGGTATAATTAGTTATATATATTAAATTGAAACGGGCCCTTTTTGGCGCGAAATGAAACATTTCCAAATCGCGCCCGGGTTGCGCCCAAATGTTCCAAATTCAAATTATATGATTTTAAGCGGGTTCTAAACTTTGAAAAGAGGTGTTTAATTATTAAAATGCATGCCCCCAAGTCGGACACTTGCACGCGCGCGTAGTCGCCCAAACTTGCCCGTTTAGCCAAACGGAACGGAAACTCGACACGCGGACGCTACCACGCGACTAGTGGCGACGAGTAGGCTAACATGGACATCTAAAATTTCATTTTCGGAGTTAAAATTTGTTATGTGCCAAAATGACTTAACCGGGTAAAATTTAGCAATAAACACCAGAAAATCAGGAAAATTGGAAAGAGCGATAAATAACCCTCAACTAGTAATATACATAGTATTATTGGGCTCGGGTGTTACATCATACCCAACTACAAAAGAATTTCGTCCTCGAAATTCCAAGAATACAAGATAACTAACTACTGGAAAAGATGAGGGAATTTCTGCCGGATCTCGTCTTCTCGCTCCCAAGTAGATTCTCCATGCAATCGGTTACCCCAAGAAACTAGCACAAGAGGGATAACCTTGTTCTTAAGAACCTTTTCTCTTCGATCCTTGATCTCGACTGGTCGCTCCTCAAAAGTCAGGTCTTCCCGAACGGTCAACTCCGAGTGATCCAAAACATGGGTCTCATCACGAACATACCTCCGTAGTTGAGACACATGAAATACATCATGAATTCCTGCTAATGACGACGGTAACGCCAACCGGTACGATACCTCTCCGACACGCTCCAATATCTCGAAGGGTCCAACGAATCGGGGACTAAGCTTTCCCCGACTTCCAAAGCGAATCACCCCTCTAGTCGGTGATATCTTCAGGAATACCAAATCGCCCACGGCGAACTCTAGAGGTCTTCTTGACGTGTCGGCCCAACTCTTCTGTCTGTCTTGAGCTGCCTTCATATGCTTTCTGATTGTATTCACCTTCTCAACTGTCTGTACCACTAAATCTGGCCCTAGCAACCTTCGTTCACCCACATCGTCCCAACATACAGGTGAACGGCACTTACGACCATACAATGCTTCGAACGGGGCCATCTGAATTGTTGCTTGGAAGCTGTTGTTGTACGAAAACTCCACCAGGTGTAGATGATCTTCCCAAGAACCTTTGAAGTCTAACATGCAAGCCCTCAACATATCCTCAAGGGTCTGGATCGTTCTCTCTGATTGTCCATCAGTCTGGGGATGATAAGCTGTGCTGAACTTCAATCGAGTCCCCAAACTTTCTTGTAAACTCCTCCAAAAGTGTGACAAGAACCGAGTGTCCCGGTCGGACACGATGCTTACCGGTACTCCATGCAATCTGTCAATCTCCTGCATGTACCGCTCTGCCAAAGTCTCTGTCGATTGACCAACCCGAAACGGAATAAAGTGAGCTGCCTTAGTCAACTGATTGACAATCACCCATACTGCATTGTTGCCCTTTGGACTCCGCGGTAAAGCCGTCACGAAATCCATGGTTATATGTTCCCACTTCCATTGAGGAATCGGAAGTGGTTGCAACAAACCAGCAACCCTTTGGTGTTCAGCCTTGACTTGCTGACACACCAAGCACTTAGCCACGAAGCGAGCGATTTCCCGTTTCATACCTTCCCACCAAAAATGCTGTCGAATATCTCGGTACATCTTTGTCCCTCCTGGATGTACAGAGTAAGCTGAACTGTGTGCCTCCTTCATAAGCTCTTCACGCACATCTCCTTTTGGCACACATAGACGGCTACCATATCTCAACGAACCATCCTCATGGATCAGTAGATCGGTTCGTAGTCCGGCTCCAACCTGCTCTCGAAACTTTTGCAGTCTAGGATCCTGCGATTGCGCCGCTTTAATCTTCTCAACTAAGGACGACTGTACTTGCAACTGCATCAACTGTCCTGTAGCATGGGGTAGCACAACTTCCAAGTCAAATCTCCGAAAATCCGCAACGATCTCTCTCTGTGCAGTCAATATCTGAATTGCTGGTAACCGACTCAGCGCATCTGGCACGACGTTAACTTTTCCCGGATGGTACTTAAGATCAAGGTCATAGTCGGCCATCAGCTCCAACCATCTGCGTTGCCTCATGTTCAACTCCTTCTGAGTGAACACATAATTCAAACTCTTGTGATCCGTAAAGACTTCAACTCTTTCGCCCAAAAGGTAGTGTCTCCAAAATCTTCAGGGCGAAGATCACGGCTGCAAGCTCTAAGTCATGAGTCGGATAGTTCTTCTCATGAGTCTTCAGTTGTCTCGATGCGTAAGCGACGACTTTCCCATTCTGCATCAAAACACATCCCAATCCCTTTCCAGATGCGTCGCTGTGAATTACCAGTCCTCCTGAATCATCCGGTACGGTTAGGATAGGAGCGGTTATCAACTTCTGCTTCAACGTCTCGAAGGCCAATGCACATCCACCTGTCCAAACAAACGGTACCTCCTTACGCGTAAGCTTGGTTAACGGCTCAGCTAGACGAGCGAAGTTCCCCACAAATCTTCTGTAGTAACCGGCGAGTCCAAGAAAACTTCTTATCCCTGCAACATTCTTTGGAACAGGCCAATCTCGAACTGCTGCTATCTTCTCGGGATCAACGGCGATTCCATCGCCTGACACGACATGCCCCAGAAACTTCACTTCTTCCAACCAGAATTCGCACTTACTCGTCTTCGCGAATAATTTCTCTTGTCTCAGCGTCGGCAGTGCGATCCTTCTTCTTCACTAAAGAACTGGAGCTCCCCACGGTGAGTTGCTGCTTCGAAGCCATCCCTTCTCGAGTAATTCACTCACTTGTTTCTTAACTCCCTCCACTTCTACTGGTGCCATTGCATAGTCAGCTTTTGATACTGGTGTTGCACCAGGAGTAAGGTCAAACGCAAACTCCACATCTCGCTTCGGTGGTAAGCCCGAAATGTCTTCAAACACATCCACAAAGTCGCGAACAACTGCCGGCTCTTCATCACTCTCCACTACCATAGCCGCAAGAACACTGTTCGTCGGCCTAGCCCTAAACTCGACTGGCCCGACGGAACTGCTTCCTCCGATGAAAGTAAACTTAGGATGTCCGGGAATCTGGAATTACCTTCCTCGCCCTACAGTCAATGTGGGCGTGGAAAGTGCCAAGGAAAACCCATCCCTCATACTGCCCGTATCTATCACCAAGAAATCTGCAAAAGCTCCCGTCCGCAAACAACACTGTACAATCTCTACCTTCCTTACTAGCTATGATTTCCCATTCCCAGTGTGTATGTCCCAGAAACTAGACAGGGTCGTGCAGGTGATCGAGTGTGTAGTTATAAATTGGATGACATAAACAATGGGATGCTCCGAAATTAAGTAATGCCAAGCGGGAAAACCATGAACGAGTAAATTACCTGAAACCAATTCTTCCGATGCCTTAGCTTCTTCAGCTGTCAACGTGAACGCTCGAGCCTGCTGTGGTCCTTGAGTAAGCGGTTCCTGTCCTTGGAACGGTCCCTGCGGAGACTTCTGTGTATCATCCTTTGTGCGAGGCTTCGACGGACAAGCATCAACGGTGTGGTCTGCCGCTCCACATCTAAAACAGAGTCCCAGCCTCAAACGACACTCCCTTCGCACATGTCCGGGTTTATGGCAGTAACTACAGATCACGCTCCCCTTCCGATCACCCATACTTGTTTTCTTCATTGGTGCCACGCTGCGCCTGTTCACTGGAATACTTCTACGTACGGACGTGGGGTCCATTGTAAATGCTGGTTCCAGCTCGAGTTGTTCCTTTAGTTTCTCCAACAATCCCCTTATCACTCTTCGCCTGGCGGCTAAGACCGCATGTCCTGGGTCCATCTCCAAATTCTGATCGGCCATATCCCTGGAAATCAAAGTACCCAACGTTAGCATGATGATAGATTCTGAGTATAGATCAAGGCTAGAACTCCAAGATACTTAAATAGAGTACTGCATTGTAGCTATGCCGCGGTATCATAGCCGCAATTACTTAACTTCACCCAAGTCGCCTAAGTCCTAGAGATAACAAGAAGTTAGGTTTTCAAGTTTGACAATGCAAAGTAAGTTTGCATGTCGACATGATCCGGAAGAAGGATTCAAGGAGGGTAAAACGGTCAAGATGGCTGGACATGTTTCCTAATCACGGGTATCCTGATTCGTGTATCGGGTGCAATACCCAACTACAAAGAATCAACCCAATTAACCTATGTCTCTGATACCATAAAACCATGTCACGCCCCGCTTCCCAGAGTGCGCAAGATTTGGGCACATGACATAGCCAACCATGCTACCTGTGGGTAGGAAGTGTCCATCCACAGTCACATTACGGTTGTAAAGATATCAAGAACAGGATAATAAGCTAATCTAATACATGTCCAAATCCATAATAACAAGAATCAATAAACAATAAGTGCGGAAGCTAATGATCCAATACAATGAATAAACAGTATGTCCCATAATGCGGGCTCACATCCGGAAATGAAATGACATAAATAAACTAAACTCTAAAGAACTCACAGTTCAGCCTGCTGGCTGAAGTACTCCTGCTCAGTCGACGACAAAGGTACGGAATCTGGGCCATGCAAAACCCAGACGTCAGCGCGTCAAGATATCAAGTAATGTAGCATAAATATGGTAATAAACAATGCAAGCATGAACATGAATAAAGCAGTAATAAGAAGTAATAAACAGGGTAGTGTGCAGTAGTGACTAAACTGTCCTATCAGGTTTTCTACTCTCTTGTCTTTGAAACCAATTGATGAATCGTCGATGTAACTCAATAGTATCCCGTGCGTGCCCGGGACCACGGTCATGATTCTCGGGGCTGAATCCGAGACGTGCCGCTAAGCAGTAAAAGGTAGTAGGATAGATGAGTGATGTCAGCATCAACACTCCGGAGCTGGCCAAGCCCGTAAGACTGATCAGAACAATGTGTCGAACTGTTGAGTTACAAGTCGGTTTCACCTTTGATTTCCCCATACCCCCAAACTATGTATGTCAGTCAGGTATTCAGTAGTCAAGGACTAATGCCAACACAAGTCAAGTAAAGGTAGGTCTGTCTGGATCGACAGCAGGAATGGTTAGGTTTGTCGGCATTAGGCATGAGATCAGGTAACAGGTCAGGTTACTTTCAACAGGTAGAGTCGATATGTACAGGGCGTTGTGTCCGGTGTATCAGAGATGTGTCAGGTGTATCAAGATCGGTCAATATATAATGCAATCAGGTATATGATGATAACAGGTATAGTAACCAGTAATGAACAGTAGCATGAAACAGTAAGTAGTAATTATTATTCTATGTGAACATAGTGATGTTTGTATTTCATATTAATCCGGTTCACGCACCTTTGAGGTGCAAAAGCCACAAGATAAAACAATATCGATAGTATACATAATGGAGTTTCAAGAATTTGAACTAAGTATAATATTTACCTCATGAGTGGCTTTAACAAATGAAGTGAGGATGATCTAGCAATTTAGGCAAGGATGTGCCAAATTGGTTAATTAGTTAAGGTGTTTGATTAAAAGCATACCGATTAACTACAAGTAGCAACTACAATGGTTTAACAATACGGATGATTGTAATTGTCATCAAGTCGTGTGGTTATAACAGATAACATGATTATTAAGTTTGTAGCATGTTAAAGCAAGTATTCGGATACTTGCCTCGGCGGTTCCGCAAACCGAAACACGGATGCGATGTCGGCAGAAACTGCGTTCTGGAAGCACGGGCCACGGATCGAGTCCCAACAGAGGTCACTGGAATCACACGGACCAGGGGGCTTCGCTGGAGCGTCGGGTTCGTCAAACGGCACGGTCGGGTTCCGGCAATAACCGAAAATCAAAGTTAGCAACAAGGATACGATACGCCAAAACGACCAGCGGGGGTTGTACCAAAAGGAAAGAGAAGGAAACTTACAGGGATACACCAAGGGTGTGACCACGGCGGGTTCGACGGCACTGGAACGCCGGCGAGGCCGCGACGGTGGCTGCAGCAAAGGGAAGGGGCCTCGGGTGAGCAGGTAGTGTGCTGCGGCGAGTTGGAGAGGAGTGTGGTCGGCTAGGGTGGTCGAGGGGGAAAGGAGGTGGCGCGGGAGACGTCGACGAGGGTCGTCGGCGCGATTTCCGGCGACCTGGAGATGGTGCAGACGTTGGGTGAAGGGTCGGGTTCACTGTTTCGGCGAGGAAAGGAGGGGGTGACGGCGAGGTCTCGACGAGGAGGGTGCAAGGGGGTCGTGGGAGGCCTCGGCGGTCGGAGTCGGCGTCGACGACGAGGTTGCGAGGGATGGAGGCGTCGGGAGAAGGTTGCAGGCGCGGGAAGGAGCGGGCGAACGGGAGGAAGAGGGTAGGCGAGTGCGGTGGAGGTCGTGGTGGTGAGGGCGGCGACGGAGAGGTCGCGAGGCGGCCGGCGGTGAGATCTGCGTGAGCTAGGGTTAGGGTCTCGCGTGGGTTCTCGCGAAGAAAGGAAATGGCGAGGGGCGGCTGTGCATGGATTCTTTATATACAGAG
This sequence comes from Agapanthus africanus, assembly GCA_030015575.1. Lineage (NCBI taxonomy): Eukaryota > Viridiplantae > Streptophyta > Magnoliopsida > Asparagales > Amaryllidaceae > Agapanthus > Agapanthus africanus. The sequence continues at coordinate 679,318,922 of CM057340.1, read as the reverse complement.
TAAGAGAGAGAGAGAGAGATTGGAGAGAGAAAGGGATTCGTGAGGATGAGAGAGAGAGACTGAGGGAAAGAGAGAGAGATTGAGATAGATTGAGGGAGAGAGAGAAAGAGATAGGGAAAGAGAGAGAGAAGGAGGGGGCCCACGAGCTTAGCCTCGTGATTGGCTGCAGGAGTAGAGAAATTTTAGAATTGAAGATTTCTGGGGATTTAAACTGTTGAGTTAATATATTCGTGGTATAATTAGTTATATATATTAAATTGAAACGGGCCCTTTTTGGCGCGAAATGAAACATTTCCAAATCGCGCCCGGGTTGCGCCCAAATGTTCCAAATTCAAATTATATGATTTTAAGCGGGTTCCAAACTTTGAAAAGAGGTGTTTAATTATTAAAATGCATGCCCCCAAGTCGGACACTTGCACGCGCGCGTAGTCGCCCAAACTTGCCCGTTTAGCCAAACGGAACGGAAACTCGACACGCGGACGCTACCACGCGACTAGTGGCGACGAGTAGGCTAACATGGACATCTAAAATTTCATTTTCGGAGTTAAAATTTGTTATGTGCCAAAATGACTTAACCGGGTAAAATTTAGCAATAAACACCAGAAAATCAGGAAAATTGGAAAGAGCGATAAATAACCCTCAACTAGTAATATACATAGTATTATTGGGCTCGGGTGTTACATCATACCCAACTACAAAAGAATTTCGTCCTCGAAATTCCAAGAATACAAGATAACTAACTACTGGAAAAGATGAGGGAATTTCTGCCGGATCTCGTCTTCTCGCTCCCAAGTAGATTCTCCATGCAATCGGTTACCCCAAGAAACTAGCACAAGAGGGATAACCTTGTTCTTAAGAACCTTTTCTCTTCGATCCTTGATCTCGACTGGTCGCTCCTCAAAAGTCAGGTCTTCCCGAACGGTCAACTCCGAGTGATCCAAAACATGGGTCTCATCACGAACATACCTCCGTAGTTGAGACACATGAAATACATCATGAATTCCTGCTAATGACGACGGTAACGCCAACCGGTACGATACCTCTCCGACACGCTCCAATATCTCGAAGGGTCCAACGAATCGGGGACTAAGCTTTCCCCGACTTCCAAAGCGAATCACCCCTCTAGTCGGTGATATCTTCAGGAATACCAAATCGCCCACGGCGAACTCTAGAGGTCTTCTTGACGTGTCGGCCCAACTCTTCTGTCTGTCTTGAGCTGCCTTCATATGCTTTCTGATTGTATTCACCTTCTCAACTGTCTGTACCACTAAATCTGGCCCTAGCAACCTTCGTTCACCCACATCGTCCTAACATACAGGTGAACGGCACTTACGACCATACAATGCTTCGAACGGGGCCATCTGAATTGTTGCTTGGAAGCTGTTGTTGTACGAAAACTCCACCAGGTGTAGATGATCTTCCCAAGAACCTTTGAAGTCTAACATGCAAGCCCTCAACATATCCTCAAGGGTCTGGATCGTTCTCTCTGATTGTCCATCAGTCTGGGGATGATAAGCTGTGCTGAACTTCAATCGAGTCCCCAAACTTTCTTGTAAACTCCTCCAAAAGTGTGACAAGAACCGAGTGTCCCGGTCGGACACGATGCTTACCGGTACTCCATGCAATCTGTCAATCTCCTGCATGTACCGCTCTGCCAAAGTCTCTGTCGATTGACCAACCCGAAACGGAATAAAGTGAGCTGCCTTGGTCAACTGATTGACAATCACCCATACTGCATTGTTGCCCTTTGGACTCCGCGGTAAAGCCGTCACGAAATCCATGGTTATATGTTCCCACTTCCATTGAGGAATCGGAAGTGGTTGCAACAAACCAGCAACCCTTTGGTGTTCAGCCTTGACTTGCTGACACACCAAGCACTTAGCCACGAAGCGAGCGATTTCCCGTTTCATACCTTCCCACCAAAAATGCTGTCGAATATCTCGGTACATCTTTGTCCCTCCTGGATGTACAGAGTAAGCTGAACTGTGTGCCTCCTTCATAAGCTCTTCACGCACATCTCCTTTTGGCACACATAGACGGCTACCATATCTCAACGAACCATCCTCATGGATCAGTAGATCGGTTCGTAGTCCGGCTCCAACCTGCTCTCGAAACTTTTGCAGTCTAGGATCCTGCGATTGCGCCGCTTTAATCTTCTCAACTAAGGACGACTGTACTTGCAACTGCATCAACTGTCCTGTAGCATGGGGTAGCACAACTTCCAAGTCAAATCTCCGAAAATCCGCAACGATCTCTCTCTGTGCAGTCAATATCTGAATTGCTGGTAACCGACTCAGCGCATCTGGCACGACGTTAACTTTTCCCGGATGGTACTTAAGATCAAGGTCATAGTCGGCCATCAGCTCCAACCATCTGCGTTGCCTCATGTTCAACTCCTTCTGAGTGAACACATAATTCAAACTCTTGTGATCCGTAAAGACTTCAACTCTTTCGCCCAAAAGGTAGTGTCTCCAAAATCTTCAGGGCGAAGATCACGGCTGCAAGCTCTAAGTCATGAGTCGGATAGTTCTTCTCATGAGTCTTCAGTTGTCTCGATGCGTAAGCGACGACTTTCCCATTCTGCATCAAAACACATCCCAATCCCTTTCCAGATGCGTCGCTGTGAATTACCAGTCCTCCTGAATCATCCGGTACGGTTAGGATAGGAGCGGTTATCAACTTCTGCTTCAACGTCTCGAAGGCCAATGCACATCCACCTGTCCAAACAAACGGTACCTCCTTACGCGTAAGCTTGGTTAACGGCTCAGCTAGACGAGCGAAGTTCCCCACAAATCTTCTGTAGTAACCGGCGAGTCTAAGAAAACTTCTTATCCCTGCAACATTCTTTGGAACAGGCCAATCTCGAACTGCTGCTATCTTCTCGGGATCAACGGCGATTCCATCGCCTGACACGACATGCCCCAGAAACTTCACTTCTTCCAACCAGAATTCGCACTTACTCGTCTTCGCGAATAATTTCTCTTGTCTCAGCGTCGGCAGTGCGATCCTTCTTCTTCACTAAAGAACTGGAGCTCCCCACGGTGAGTTGCTGCTTCGAAGCCATCCCTTCTCGAGTAATTCACTCACTTGTTTCTTAACTCCCTCCACTTCTACTGGTGCCATTGCATAGTCAGCTTTTGATACTGGTGTTGCACCAGGAGTAAGGTCAAACGCAAACTCCACATCTCGCTTCGGTGGTAAGCCCGAAATGTCTTCAAACACATCCACAAAGTCGCGAACAACTGCCGGCTCTTCATCACTCTCCACTACCATAGCCGCAAGAACACTGTTCGTCGGCCTAGCCCTAAACTCGACTGGCCCGACGGAACTGCTTCCTCCGATGAAAGTAAACTTAGGATGTCCGGGAATCTGGAATTACCTTCCTCGCCCTACAGTCAATGTGGGCGTGGAAAGTGCCAAGGAAAACCCATCCCTCATACTGCCCGTATCTATCACCAAGAAATCTGCAAAAGCTCCCGTCCGCAAACAACACTGTACAATCTCTACCTTCCTTACTAGCTATGATTTCCCATTCCCAGTGTGTATGTCCCAGAAACTAGACAGGGTCGTGCAGGTGATCGAGTGTGTAGTTATAAATTGGATGACATAAACAATGGGATGCTCCGAAATTAAGTAATGCCAAGCGGGAAAACCATGAACGAGTAAATTACCTGAAACCAATTCTTCCGATGCCTTAGCTTCTTCAGCTGTCAACGTGAACGCTCGAGCCTGCTGTGGTCCTTGAGTAAGCGGTTCCTGTCCTTGGAACGGTCCCTGCGGAGACTTCTGTGTATCATCCTTTGTGCGAGGCTTCGACGGACAAGCATCAACGGTGTGGTCTGCCGCTCCACATCTAAAACAGAGTCCCAGCCTCAAACGACACTCCCTTCGCACATGTCCGGGTTTATGGCAGTAACTACAGATCACGCTCCCCTTCCGATCACCCATACTTGTTTTCTTCATTGGTGCCACGCTGCGCCTGTTCACTGGAATACTTCTACGTACGGACGTGGGGTCCATTGTAAATGCTGGTTCCAGCTCGAGTTGTTCCTTTAGTTTCTCCAACAATCCCCTTATCACTCTTCGCCTGGCGGCTAAGACCGCATGTCCTGGGTCCATCTCCAAATTCTGATCGGCCATATCCCTGGAAATCAAAGTACCCAACGTTAGCATGATGATAGATTCTGAGTATAGATCAAGGCTAGAACTCCAAGATACTTAAATAGAGTACTGCATTGTAGCTATGCCGCGGTATCATAGCCGCAATTACTTAACTTCACCCAAGTCGCCTAAGTCCTAGAGATAACAAGAAGTTAGGTTTTCAAGTTTGACAATGCAAAGTAAGTTTGCATGTCGACATGATCCGGAAGAAGGATTCAAGGAGGGTAAAACGGTCAAGATGGCTGGACATGTTTCCTAATCACGGGTATCCTGATTCGTGTATCGGGTGCAATACCCAACTACAAAGAATCAACCCAATTAACCTATGTCTCTGATACCATAAAACCATGTCACGCCCCGCTTCCCAGAGTGCGCAAGATTTGGGCACATGACATAGCCAACCATGCTACCTGTGGGTAGGAAGTGTCCATCCACAGTCACATTACGGTTGTAAAGATATCAAGAACAGGATAATAAGCTAATCTAATACATGTCCAAATCCATAATAACAAGAATCAATAAACAATAAGTGCGGAAGCTAATGATCCAATACAATGAATAAACAGTATGTCCCATAATGCGGGCTCACATCCGGAAATGAAATGACATAAATAAACTAAACTCTAAAGAACTCACAGTTCAGCCTGCTGGCTGAAGTACTCCTGCTCAGTCGACGACAAAGGTACGGAATCTGGGCCATGCAAAACCCAGACGTCAGCGCGTCAAGATATCAAGTAATGTAGCATAAATATGGTAATAAACAATGCAAGCATGAACATGAATAAAGCAGTAATAAGAAGTAATAAACAGGGTAGTGTGCAGTAGTGACTAAACTGTCCTATCAGGTTTTCTACTCTCTTGTCTTTGAAACCAATTGATGAATCGTCGATGTAACTCAATAGTATCCCGTGCGTGCCCGGGACCACGGTCATGATTCTCGGGGCTGAATCCGAGACGTGCCGCTAAGCAGTAAAAGGTAGTAGGATAGATGAGTGATGTCAGCATCAACACTCCGGAGCTGGCCAAGCCCGTAAGACTGATCAGAACAATGTGTCGAACTGTTGAGTTACAAGTCGGTTTCACCTTTGATTTCCCCATACCCCCAAACTATGTATGTCAGTCAGGTATTCAGTAGTCAAGGACTAATGCCAACACAAGTCAAGTAAAGGTAGGTCTGTCTGGATCGACAGCAGGAATGGTTAGGTTTGTCGGCATTAGGCATGAGATCAGGTAACAGGTCAGGTTACTTTCAACAGGTAGAGTCGATATGTACAGGGCGTTGTGTCCGGTGTATCAGAGATGTGTCAGGTGTATCAAGATCGGTCAATATATAATGCAATCAGGTATATGATGATAACAGGTATAGTAACCAGTAATGAACAGTAGCATGAAACAGTAAGTAGTAATTATTATTCTATGTGAACATAGTGATGTTTGTATTTCATATTAATCCGGTTCACGCACCTTTGAGGTGCAAAAGCCACAAGATAAAACAATATCGATAGTATACATAATGGAGTTTCAAGAATTTGAACTAAGTATAATATTTACCTCATGAGTGGCTTTAACAAATGAAGTGAGGATGATCTAGCAATTTAGGCAAGGATGTGCCAAATTGGTTAATTAGTTAAGGTGTTTGATTAAAAGCATACCGATTAACTACAAGTAGCAACTACAATGGTTTAACAATACGGATGATTGTAATTGTCATCAAGTCGTGTGGTTATAACAGATAACATGATTATTAAGTTTGTAGCATGTTAAAGCAAGTATTCGGATACTTGCCTCGGCGGTTCCGCAAACCGAAACACGGATGCGATGTCGGCAGAAACTGCGTTCTGGAAGCACGGGCCACGGATCGAGTCCCAACAGAGGTCACTGGAATCACACGGACCAGGGGGCTTCGCTGGAGCGTCGGGTTCGTCAAACGGCACGGTCGGGTTCCGGCAATAACCGAAAATCAAAGTTAGCAACAAGGATACGATACGCCAAAACGACCAGCGGGGGTTGTACCAAAAGGAAAGAGAAGGAAACTTACAGGGATACACCAAGGGTGTGACCACGGCGGGTTCGACGGCACTGGAACGCCGGCGAGGCCGCGACGGTGGCTGCAGCAAAGGGAAGGGGCCTCGGGTGAGCAGGTAGTGTGCTGCGGCGAGTTGGAGAGGAGTGTGGTCGGCTAGGGTGGTCGAGGGGGAAAGGAGGTGGCGCGGGAGACGTCGACGAGGGTCGTCGGCGCGATTTCCGGCGACCTGGAGATGGTGCAGACGTTGGGTGAAGGGTCGGGTTCACTGTTCCGGCGAGGAAAGGAGGGGGTGACGGCGAGGTCTCGACGAGGAGGGTGCAAGGGGGTCGTGGGAGGCCTCGGCGGTCGGAGTCGGCGTCGACGACGAGGTCGCGAGGGATGGAGGCGTCGGGAGAAGGTTGCAGGCGCGGGAAGGAGCGGGCGAACGGGAGGAAGAGGGTAGGCGAGTGCGGTGGAGGTCGTGGTGGTGAGGGCGGCGACGGAGAGGTCGCGAGGCGGCCGGCGGTGAGATCTGCGTGAGCTAGGGTTAGGGTCTCGCGTGGGTTCTCGCGAAGAAAGGAAATGGCGAGGGGCGGCTGTGCATGGATTCTTTATATACAGAGTAAGAGAGAGAGAGAGAGATTGGAGAGAGAAAGGGATTCGTGAGGATGAGAGAGAGAGACTGAGGGAAAGAGAGAGAGATTGAGATAGATTGAGGGAGAGAGAGAAAGAGATAGGGAAAGAGAGAGAGAAGGAGGGGGCCCACGAGCTTAGCCTCGTGATTGGCTGCAGGAGTAGAGAAATTTTAGAATTGAAGATTTCTGGGGATTTAAACTGTTGAGTTAATATATTCGTGGTATAATTAGTTATATATATTAAATTGAAACGGGCCCTTTTTGGCGCGAAATGAAACATTTCCAAATCGCGCCCGGGTTGCGCCCAAATGTTCCAAATTCAAATTATATGATTTTAAGCGGGTTCCAAACTTTGAAAAGAGGTGTTTAATGATTAAAATGCATGCCCCCAAGTCGGACACTTGCACGCGCGCGTAGTCGCCCAAACTTGCCCGTTTAGCCAAACGGAACGGAAACTCGACACGCGGACGCTACCACGCGACTAGTGGCGACGAGTAGGCTAACATGGACATCTAAAATTTCATTTTCGGAGTTAAAATTTGTTATGTGCCAAAATGACTTAACCGGGTAAAATTTAGCAATAAACACCAGAAAATCAGGAAAATTGGAAAGAGCGATAAATAACCCTCAACTAGTAATATACATAGTATTATTGGGCTCGGGTGTTACAGTCCCGATCGGACACGATGCTCACCGGTACTCCATGCAATCTTACAATCTCTTGCATGTACCGCTCTGCCAAAGTCTCTGTTGAATGACCAACCCGGAAAGGAATGAAGTGAGCTACCTTGGTCAAACGATCAACAATCACCCATACAACATTGTTGCCTTTTGGATTTCGCGGTAAAGCCGTCACGAAATCCATGGTTATTTGTTCCCACTTCCACTGAGGAATCGGAAGTGGTTGCAATAAACCAGCAACCCTTTGATGTTCAGCCTTAACTTGCTGCCACAAAGCGAGCAATCTCCCGTTTCATGCCTTCCCACCAGAAATGCTGTCGAATATCTCGCTACATCTTTGTGCCTCCTGGATGTACAGAATAAGCTGAATTGTGTGCCTCCTTCATAAGCTCCTCACGAATATCTCCCTTTGGCACACATAAACGGTTACCATACCTCAACGAACCATCTTCGTGGATCAACAAATCTGTTCGTAGTCCGGCTTCAACCTGTTCTCGAAACTTTTGCGGTCTAGGATCCTGCGATTGTGCTGCTTTAATATTCTCGATCAACGATGAAAGTACTTGCAGCTGCATCAACCGTCCCGTAGAATGCGGTAGCACAACCTCCAAGTCGAATCTTCGAAAATCTTCAACGATCTCCTTCTGCGTAGTTAACACATGAATTGCTGGTAACCGACTAAGCGCATCTGGCACGACGTTAACCTTCCCCAGATGGTACTTAAGATCAAGATCGTAGTCAGCCATCAGCTCCAACCATCTATGCTGCCTCATACTAAGCTCCTTCTGTGTGAACACGTACTTCAAGCTCTTATGATCGGTAAAAACTTCGACCCTTTCGCCCAAAAGGTAGTGACTCCAAATCTTCAAAGCGAAAATCACAGCCGCAAGTTCCAAGTCATGAGTTGGGTACTTCTTCTCATGGGTCTTCAACTGTCTCGATGCGTACGCTACAACCTTCCCATGCTGCATTAAAACACATCCCAATCCTTTCCCAGATGCGTCGCTGTGAATCACTAATCCTCCGGAATTGTCTGGCACGGTCAGAATAGGGGCGGTTATCAACTTCTGCTTCAACGTCTCAAAAGCTAACGCACATTTGTCCGTCCATACAAAAGGTACCTCCTTGCACGTAAGCTTGGTTAACGGCTCCGCCAGACGAGCGAAGTTCTCCATGAATCTTCTGTAATACCCGGCGAGTCCAAGAAAACTTCTTATCTCCGCAACATTCTTTGGAATCGGCCAATCACGAACTGTTGCAATCTTTTCTGGATCGACGGCAATTCCATCGCCAGACACAACATGCCCCAAAAACTTTACTTCCTCCAGCCAAAACTCGCACTTGCTCATCTTCACATACAACTTCTCATGTCTCAACGTTTGCAGTGCGATCTTCAAATGTTCAGCTTGTTCTTCAAAACTCTTCGAGTAAATCAGAATATCGTCAATGAACACCACAATAAACTGATCCAAGAATGGTGAAAAGATTCGGTTCATCAAGTCCATTAATACTGCCGGCGCATTCGTTACTCCGAAGGGCATCATTAAGTGTTCGTAATGTCCATACCGAGTTCGGAACGCTGTCTTGCAAATATCTTCTACTTTCACTCGGACCTGATGATATCCGGATCACAAATCCAGCTTCGAGAATACCCTCGCGCCACTAAGCTGCTCGAAAAGTTCGCCAATGCTAGGGACCGGGTACTTGTTCTTAATAGTCACCCGGTTTAATTCTCGATAGTCGATGCACATCCTTCTTGTGCCATCCTTCTTCTTTACTAGAAGAACTGGAGCTCCCCAAGGCGAGTTACTACTTCGATTCCACCCTTTTTCAAGCAATTCAGCAACATGTTTCTTGACTTCTTCCAACTCTACTGGTGCCATTGGATAATATGCTTTGGATACTGGCGCTACACCAGGAATAAGATCGATTGCGAACTCCAAGTCTCACTTCGGCGGTAATCCCGATATATCTTCAAACACGTCCACGAAATCACGAACAACAGCAGGCTCTTCACTTTCATCACTTCCATTGATGCAAGAATATTGTTCGTCGGCCTAGCCTTAAACTTGACTGGCCCGACAGAACTGCTTCCTTACCGCAACTGCTGTCTGCTGCAAACTCCCCTTCATCCTAGATAAACTCTGCTGCTTTTGGCTGCCGCAAGTACTTGTGAGAAAGTGGTCAAACCCAGGGAGACAATCTGCCTCTGGATGTCCACATCCAAGCTGCGCATGAACCTCCGTGCCCTGTCTGTATCGTTGGCAACTAAAGGTCCAGCGAATCTACTGAGTCTCGTCCACTCTGCTGCATGCTCATCTACGGGTGCTCCATTCTGCTTTAGCCCGATGAATTTCTCTTCCGTTTCCTCCCGTGCAGTCCATGGGAAGAACTTCTCTAGGAGACTGTTTGAAAATATCCGCCCACTTGATCGGCTTGGGCAAGCGGTCCTCTTCCACAAGCCACCATTCTCGGGCGTAATCCACTAACTAAATGCGTACCACGTCAACTCTTTTCTCATCTGGAATCTGTGCCGCAACAAGCAAGTTCTCTGTGTCAACTAGCCACTTCTCTGCTGGTAACGGCTCCTCCAATCCAGTAAATGTAGACGGACCCAAACGCCTGAAATCTGCTACGGTCCCTACTCGGTCAACTGGCTTAGCTCCCACATTGTTCACAGACTGCTGAACGATCTGCAAACCTTCCTGAAACGAGTCCGCTTGCTGCTGGATCAGCTCGGTCTGTTTCTTTTGATTCTCCAGCATTCCCCTTGTTACTCCAAGCATGGCGGCTTCATCCACACGCCTTTGGTACGTCTTCAAATTCTTACCGGGCATATCAAACACCCAACATTTGCATGATGATAGATTCGAAATATATATCAAGGCTAGAACTCCAAGATACTTAAATAGAGTGTCGCATTGTAACTATGCCGCGGGATCATAGCCACAATTACATAACTCCACCCAAGTCGCCTAAGTCCTAGAGATAACAAGGAATCAGATTTTCGAGTCGATATGCAAAGGAAGTTTGCATATCGTAAAAGATATAATTAGGAAGAATGTGATTCAAGAATGGTAAACGGCAAGGTGGCAGGACATGTTTCCTAAACACGGGTATTCTGATTCGTGTATTGGGTACAATACCCAACTACAAAAGAATCACCCGACTATCCTATGGCTCTGATACCAAAAGAACCATGCCACGCCTCGCTTCCCAAAGTACGCTAAAGTGGGCACGTGACATAGCCAACCATGCTACCTGTGGGTAGGAAAAATCCTTCCACGGTCACATTACGGCTGTGGAGATATCAAGAACAGGAAAGTAAACTAACTATCTAGTACATGTCCATAAACCAGAGTAAAAGAGTCAAGAGATAACAATATGTGGAAGCCAAAAGATACAATAAATGAAACACCTGGAATGAAACTACGTACCGACAGGAACCTCACCGCTCGTCTGACAGCGGCAAAACTCCTAATCAGTCTGTAGCAAGGTAGAAGAATCCGGGCCATGCAAAACCCAGACGTCAGCACGTCAAGTCATCAAGTATTAACATAATAAACAGGCAATGCGAATATAAACATGAATAAAGCAAGGGTAACAATAATATAAATCAGAGCAGTGCAGGGTAGTGTGCAGTGGTAAACTGGACTGTTCTATCAGGTTCTCTGTTCTAAAGTCTTTGAAACCAAATTGATGAATCATCGATATAACTCAATAGTATCCCGTACATACCCGGGACCATGGCCACAATATTCTCAGGCTGAAGCCGAGACATGCCGCTAGGCATAAAACATGAATGTGTACACTCAATAGTATCCCGTACATACCCGGGACCACGGCCACAATATTCTCGGCTGAAACCGAGACATGCCGCTAGGCACAAAACAGGAATATGTACACCCAGAACAGGTAGTGAACTGTCGAGTTACAAGTCAGGTTTCACCTTTGATTTCCCCATACCCCCAAGCTATATGTGTATGTCAAGTCAGGTATCCCGAAATCAAGAAACTAATGCCAACACAGGATCAGGTAAACAGCTTTGTCTGGATAGACAACAGGAACGGTCCATAAGGACTACATGTCAGGTTTGTTGGCATAGACACAAGATCAGGTAACGGGTCAGGTCATGGTACATCATGTCAAGTCAAGCAGTATACGGTACCATGTCGGGTCAATCAATATGTAGGTAGCAAGACAGGTCAGGAAGCAAGTGATATCATAGGTGTACTCACAATCAGTTATATAATCAAGCATGGATATCAACAACATGATATAAGTAATGAATTAAGCAATAGGAAGATTCATTCAATTAGTAAAACAGTTATCAATTGTGTCACAGAGATGATTTCAACCATACAAGAATGCAGTAAGACAATTATAGCCATTTAATCATGTTACCAATTTAAGACTTCATGAATGCAATGATATAAATATATATATGAGTTCCACGGATGAAATCACAGTTTAAACAGGTTAAAATGTACACGAGTGTCCGATTGTAGTAAAACGATAGATAGGGTGCCATAGGCTACGTCATTAGTGAAAGTGAAATTAAAACATGAAAATGTGGTTATTAGGTTCACTACAGTAATTGCAACAGGTAGGTTCCAAGTTTGAAAGATAAATGATATATAACAATCTTGAACACGAAAAATGGGAAAATTATAATACCAAAGTTAAATTGCAGGTTTTAGGGTGTCATTAATTATAAGTAAATATTGTTTAGCATGTAACAAGTGGTACTTGCCTCGACGGGTCGCGAATCGGGAAAACGGAACGTTAAACGTCGGCGGGGAAAAACTCGCGACGGACGCACGGTTCACGGAATGAACCCAAACGACGAACAATGCAAAACTCAGACGTTAGCGCGTCAAGTCATCAAGTATTAACATAATAAACAGGCAATGCGAATATAAACATGAATAAAGCAAGGGTAACAATAATATAAATCGGAGCAGTGCAGGGTAGTGTGCAGTGGTAAACTGGACTGTTCTATCAGGTTCTCTGTTCTAAAGTCTTTGAAACCAAATTGATGAATCATCGATATAACTCAATAGTATCCCGTACATACCCGGGACCATGGCCACAATATTCTCGGGCTGAAGCCGAGACATGCCGCTAGGCACAAAACATGAATGTGTACACTCAATAGTATCCCGTACATACCCGGGACCACGGCCATAATATTCTCGGCTGAAACCGAGACATGCCGCTAGGCACAAAACAGGAATATGTACACCCAGAACAGGTAGTGAACTGTCGAGTTACAAGTCAGGTTTCACCTTTGATTTCCCCATACCCCCAAGCTATATGTGTATGTCAAGTCAGGTATCCCGAAATCAAGAAACTAATGCCAACACAGGATCAGGTAAACAGCTTTGTCTGGATAGACAACAGGAACGGTCCATAAGGACTACATGTCAGGTTTGTTGGCATAGACACAAGATCAGGTAACGGGTCAGGTCATGGTACATCATGTCAAGTCAAGCAGTATACGGTACCATGTCGGGTCAATCAATATGAAGGTAGCAAGACAGGTCAGGAAGCAAGCGATATCATAGGTGTACTCACAATCAGTTATATAATCAAGCATGGATATCAACAACATGATATAAGTAATGAATTAAGCAATAGGAAGATTCATTCAATTAGTAAAACAGTTATCAATTGTGTCACAGAGATGATTTCAACCATACAAGAATGCAGTAAGACAATTATAGCCATTTAATCATGTTACCAATTTAAGACTTCATGAATGCAATGATATAAATATATATATGAGTTCCACGGATGAAATCACAGTTTAAACAGGTTAAAATGTACACGAGTGTCCGATTGTAGTAAAACGATAGATAGGGTGCCATAGGCTACGTCATTAGTGAAAGTGAAATTAAACCATGAAAATGTGGTTATTAGGTTCACTACAGTAATTGCAACAGGTAGGTTCCAAGTTTGAAAGATAAATGATATATAACAATCTTGAACACGAAAAATGGGAAAATTATAATACCAAAGTTAAATTGCAGGTTTTAGGGTGTCATTAATTATAAGTAAATATTGTTTAGCATGTAACAAGTGGTACTTGCCTCGACGGGTCGCGAATCGGGAAAACGGAACGTTAAACGTCGGCGGGGAAAAACTCGCGACGGGCGCACGGTTCACGGAATGAACCCAAACGACGAACAATGCAAAACCCAGACGTCAGCGCGTCAAGTCATCAAGTATTAACATAATAAACAGGCAATGCGAATATAAACATGAATAAAGCAAGGGTAACAATAATATAAATCAGAGCAGTGCAGGGTAGTGTGCAGTGGTAAACTGGACTGTTCTATCAGGTTCTCTGTTCTAAAGTCTTTGAAACCAAATTGATGAATCATCGATATAACTCAATAGTATCCCGTACATACCCGGGACCATGGCCACAATATTCTCGGGCTGAAGCCGAGACATGCCGCTAGGCACAAAACATGAATGTGTACACTCAATAGTATCCCGTACATACCCGGGACCACGGCCATAATATTCTCGGCTGAAACCGAGACATGCCGCTAGGCACAAAACAGGAATATGTACACCCAGAACAGGTAGTGAACTGTCGAGTTACAAGTCAGGTTTCACCTTTGATTTCCCCATACCCCCAAGCTATATGTGTATGTCAAGTCAGGTATCCCGAAATCAAGAAACTAATGCCAACACAGGATCAGGTAAACAGCTTTGTCTGGATAGACAACAGGAACGGTCCATAAGGACTACATGTCAGGTTTGTTGGCATAGACACAAGATCAGGTAACGGGTCAGGTCATGGTACATCATGTCAAGTCAAGCAGTATACGGTACCATGTCGGGTCAATCAATATGAAGGTAGCAAGACAGGTCAGGAAGCAAGCGATATCATAGGTGTACTCACAATCAGTTATATAATCAAGCATGGATATCAACAACATGATATAAGTAATGAATTAAGCAATAGGAAGATTCATTCAATTAGTAAAACAGTTATCAATTGTGTCACAGAGATGATTTCAACCATACAAGAATGCAGTAAGACAATTATAGCCATTTAATCATGTTACCAATTTAAGACTTCATGAATGCAATGATATAAATATATATATGAGTTCCACGGATGAAATCACAGTTTAAACAGGTTAAAATGTACACGAGTGTCCGATTGTAGTAAAACGATAGATAGGGTGCCATAGGCTACGTCATTAGTGAAAGTGAAATTAAAACATGAAAATGTGGTTATTAGGTTCACTACAGTAATTGCAACAGGTAGGTTCCAAGTTTGAAAGATAAATGATATATAACAATCTTGAACACGAAAAATGGGAAAATTATAATACCAAAGTTAAATTGCAGGTTTTAGGGTGTCATTAATTATAAGTAAATATTGTTTAGCATGTAACAAGTGGTACTTGCCTCGACGGGTCGCGAATCGGGAAAACGGAACGTTAAATGTCGGCGGGGAAAAACTCGCGACGGGCGTACGGTTCACGGAATGAACCCAAACGACGAACAATGCAAAACCCAGACGTCAGCGCGTCAAGTCATCAAGTATTAACATAATAAACAGGCAATGCGAATATAAACATGAATAAAGCAAGGGTAACAATAATATAAATCAGAGCAGTGCAGGGTAGTGTGCAGTGGTAAACTGGACTGTTCTATCAGGTTCTCTGTTCTAAAGTCTTTGAAACCAAATTGATGAATCATCGATATAACTCAATAGTATCCCGTACATACCCGGGACCATGGCCACAATATTCTCGGGCTGAAGCCGAGACATGCCGCTAGGCACAAAACATGAATGTGTACACTCAATAGTATCCCGTACATACCCGGGACCACGGCCATAATATTCTCGGCTGAAACCGAGACATGCCGCTAGGCACAAAACAGGAATATGTACACCCAGAACAGGTAGTGAACTGTCGAGTTACAAGTCAGGTTTCACCTTTGATTTCCCCATACCCCCAAGCTATATGTGTATGTCAAGTCAGGTATCCCGAAATCAAGAAACTAATGCCAACACAGGATCAGGTAAACAGCTTTGTCTGGATAGACAACAGGAACGGTCTATAAGGACTACATGTCAGGTTTGTTGGCATAGACACAAGATCAGGTAACGGGTCAGGTCATGGTACATCATGTCAAGTCAAGCAGTATACGGTACCATGTCGGGTCAATCAATATGAAGGTAGCAAGACAGGTCAGGAAGCAAGCGATATCATAGGTGTACTCACAATCAGTTATATAATCAAGCATGGATATCAACAACATGATATAAGTAATGAATTAAGCAATAGGAAGATTCATTCAATTAGTAAAACAGTTATCAATTGTGTCACAGAGATGATTTCAACCATACAAGAATGCAGTAAGACAATTATAGCCATTTAATCATGTTACCAATTTAAGACTTCATGAATGCAATGATATAAATATATATATGAGTTCCATGGATGAAATCACAGTTTAAACAGGTTAAAATGTACACGAGTGTCCGATTGTAGTAAAACGATAGATAGGGTGCCATAGGCTACGTCATTAGTGAAAGTGAAATTAAAACATGAAAATGTGGTTATTAGGTTCACTACAGTAATTGCAACAGGTAGGTTCCAAGTTTGAAAGATAAATGATATATAACAATCTTGAACACGAAAAATGGGAAAATTATAATACCAAAGTTAAATTGCAGGTTTTAGGGTGTCATTAATTATAAGTAAATATTGTTTAGCATGTAACAAGTGGTACTTGCCTCGACGGGTCGCGAATCGGGAAAACGGAACGTTAAACGTCGGCGGGGAAAAACTCGCGACGGGCGCACGGTTCACGGAATGAACCCAAACGACGAACAATGGAACCACACGGGCCGTGGTACCTCGCTGGAACATCGGGACATGTCGCCGGCACGGCCAGATTCCGGCGAGATGCAAAACAACGACGATCAAGAATTGCAACAAGAAAAGAAAAGGAAACAAAGAAGAAGGGAAGGAGGAGGGAGAAGGGAAGGCTTACAAAGGTCTGTAAAGGGTCGTGAGGATCGACGGCGTCGACGAAACTCCGGCGGACCACCTGCAGGGGACATTGCGATCAAGACTGGAACCGACGCAAGAAAAGAAAAGAAAAGGAAGGAAGGAGAAGAAATGGGTCTTACTGGTAGGGTGTTCTGAGAATTCAGGGGAGGCGGCACGGGGCGACGACGATGAGGGTTGCCGGAGTGGTGAAATTCCGGCGAAGGGCAGTGGGTTACGGTGTGCAGTCATGGCCGTGGGGTCTGTAGAGGGAGGTGGCAGCGGTTTGAAAGGCCGAGACGTGGAGAGGGATGCGAGGAGGAGACGAGGGTGATGACGGCGAGTCACCGGCGAGGTTGGGCTCGCGGGGGGTTTGCACTGGTGGCCTCGTCAGGGTGTGCAGGCGCTCGGGAACGTGGGGAAATGGAGGAAGGAGGTGGGTGTGGCTGCGATGAGGGCAAGGAGGCGAGAAGGCCGGTGATCGTGGTGTCGGTGTTGGTGTTGCAGCGGCGAGGGAGACGGTGGCTAGAGTTTGCACGAGGTGGGTGCTGGGTTAACGTGGGGTTGCTGCGCGAAGAAGAAAAGAATATAAGAGTGGGAGAGAGAGAGAGAGAGAGAGATGGGGAAGAGAGAGAGAGAGAGATACGGGAGATAGAGAGAGGAGAGATAGAGATAGGAGAGAGATAGAGAGAGAGGGGTGTGAGGTGTGGGGCCCACGGGAGTTAAGAGAGAGCTGATTGGTTGAGGGGAAATGATTTGTAGGTTTAGGAAAATTAATAAATATTTAAAAGATATGAAAAATATTAGATGGTTAAAATATAAATATACGGTGGTTTTTAAAATATTAAAATTTGGGATTTTGGCGCAAAATAAAATATTTTCAAATCGCGTCCGGGTAGGGTCCAAAAATTCGAAATTGAAATAATAGAATTTTAAGCGGGATCCAAAAGTGAAAATGAAGTATTTTACAATCAAAAAGCATACCCCAAAAACGGACACACGTACGTGCACGTAGCCGTCCAAACTCGCCCGTTTCACTGAACTGGACGAGAACACGACGCACGGACGCTACAACGGGGTTAGGGGTGTCAAGCAGGCCAAGATGAATATTTTTAATTTTATTTTAGATGCCATAAATTGTTATATGCAGAATTGAATTAACGGGGTAAAATTATAATAAGTAACAATCAAGCAAGATAAATGAAATAAATGCCACGCTACGTTTAAACGGTAACTGAAATTAGTAGCATTGGGCTCGGGTGTTACAGGGGGAGAGGGGACTTACTGGCTAGAGAACAAGATAAGAGAGAGAGGAAACTAAGGGAGGTGTCGGGGCGTCGTTTCGTTGCCGGAATCTCCTCAGAACTTCGCCGGAAGTTCACACTTTGCTAACTCCACTTGCACAACTTGGGACTTGAAAGTTTTAGAGAATTTTTGTGGAGAAATTCTGAGTGAGGAGGGATGAAATGGAATGTGGTATTTATAGGGAAAACTAGGGTTTAGTGTATTAAATTGGAGAATTAAAATTTTGCATTTAGAAGGATTAAAGGGGTGATTTTAATCTCTCTGTAATTGTGCAGAAAAGCAAACAATATAGGGAAAATGGGGTAGGCCAAACGGTGCCAAGGGCAAAAATTTAGACCATTCCCGATGGGGGTACCGGTGGTACCGATTTTGGGTGAGATCTCGCCGGTCGAATTGTGAGGTTGGGGTATGGGATTCTCGCCACGTGTCCATGTCGCCTCATATACCTTAGTGCACGTGTTTGTTTATTCTTTGTCTTTTCGTTTTACGTGTTGTGCACGTGCAAACCCTTGGGCTTCTAAAAGATTAAAAGAAAATACAATAAAAATAATATATGCCTGATGGGATTTGAACTCGGGTGCTATGTCTCAGCAGTGCAAGGTCTTTACCAGTGAGTTACAAGCTCTTTCTTGCTGTTGAAAAGCAAATATAATTTATAATTTGTGCTCAGGCTCAAATGTTCCTTTCTGTATTTTGAAAAAAAATCCGTACAGAAAGTTTAGGGTTGTTACAGTTTACGGGGGTCCCGCTCCTCGGATAGCGGGCTGGGGGTCAAGGAGGCTAATAGCCCCTTACGGGTGCGGGGCAGCGTCCCGTTAGAATTGTTTTAACGGGGGACAGTATTGTGGAATGTGTATATATATAAAAAAAGGATGAATAGTGTCCAAAGGACGAGTGGGCGCCAGCAGAAAAAAAAGGGAGCGTAGCCCTTATACTAGGAGTTGTACTCTCAATTGACTTTTGAAATTAAACTCCTTAAAGAATGACAAAGGGGCTTAGCCCCTGCAACGAGAGTTGTACTCCCAATTGACTTTTGGAGTTGAACTCCTAAAAAGAAAAATTTATTATTATTATTATTATTATTATTATTATTATTATTATTATTATTATATATATATATATATTTTTTTTAATTTTTTTGTGGAGTTAAACTCCTAAGAGATTTTCGGAGATAATGAAAGGGAGCCCCTTTCTTCTCCTTTGAGCCCTGGGTTCTCTCTTGAGCCTTGGATCTTTCCCAAAATGGGATTTTTTTTGAGATGGGTCTCCTTCTTCCTTCTCTCTGTTGGCTGGATCTTGGAAGAAAAAGAGGGTGAGGCTTAAAAATCATCCATTTTGGGGATTTGATGGGAGATCTGAGTTCCCCTTTAAGGGTTTATGGTGAAAAACCGTTTCCTTTTAGAAAAAGAAGAGTTAAACTCTTGATTTAATTCAAAAAATGGAAGAATGTTTAGAACCTTCAGGAATGAGAAGGAGGCACAGAAACCCTAGATTTTGAGGGGAATGAATTGTTCTCTTTCATTCAATTATTATATTGCCTTATATAGGCTTACAAATTTACACATAACTCTTTGGGCTTTACAAAATAGCATTTTGCACATCCTATACCTCATGTGTTCATTTCTTTTGCACATGAGCCATGGGCTTTACAAAAATTTGGCTTTATACCCATTTTTCTTACATTTATTCATAAAAATTATATCAAAATTATCTATTACATAATTTTTATATTGGCATGGGGGAGGCTGGCCGCGGGGCTCGACTTGGGCATGGGCCCACTTGACCTGGACTTGGACCCGTTTACTTGGGGTTGATTTTGACTTTGACTTGGTCAACCGGGGTGTAATTTTTGACCCCAACACCCACAACCATCGGTGTTTGACACCAAAAATTGTACGCAGGTGCTTATTGGAGAATGAGTACACCGAACGGACTCGTCGAGAACTCCTAAATGGTACCATACCTATTGTCAGATAGCAGTTTTCTGGTGACACTAGTACATGTTAGTCTGTAGAGCTGAAATCGTCATAGTGTCTTGTGTAGTTCCCACCGTGTTTTTTCATGAGGTGTTATTTTTTCATGACTCATTAGTTATGACTCATTCTTGTTTTGTTCTCATTCTTGTTTTGTACTCATTTACTGGTAAGTGTTATCAGTAATTTCTCGATTGGTTATACGCCACACATCGGCATGACTTATCGAGTTATTGGGGTTTGACGATTCCACCCCAGATTCGATATGCAACATATCGGAAGAAGAGACCGAATTGTACAGTAAATGTTGCTTATAAACTCTACGAGAGTTTGAACAAGTTTACTTGTTGATCTTCTATTCGTTCAATACCTGGATAGTCGTTATGTGCAGATAGTACCACTGACGGCTTGTGGATGTTTGATATGATTATTATCTACTGCCAGTGTATTGGCGAGTCTTTAGAGATTTCCTACTGATATTAGGTCATATCAGTAGGGCATGTATGGAGATTTCCTAACTCAAGTGAAATATTAGGTTATATCACATAGAAGTTTTCTAACTCAAGCAAAATGAAATAGGGCATGTATAGAGATATGTGCGGGAGCTTGATTAAATACGGATATTTGATACCGTATTATAATCTAGCGTTATTTGATATTAGACGGGTTATGTATTATATAACCGGATTATTGAATCAAGTGTTGATTTAATATATATATATATATATATATATATATATATATATATATATATATTGTTCACTTTAATTTTTCTTCTCTTTATATATTATTTATATTTGATATAAATAACATATAAACATTTTGTGTCATAGTTGATGATACATGGAAGATGGATGTATGAGAATTACATAGAAGAAAAGATAAGTGGATAATGATTTACTTATATCAATTTGAAAAGAAAAGAACGAGTCATTACTTTGGAATGTCTAGTTTCTATGACTCATTGATCTTTTCATTTAAATTGAGATAAGCTTATCATTTCTTGTTCTTATCTTATTCCAAGCCCATTCTCTTCATCATCTTCATCTTCTTCATCTCTTCCTTTGAGACACTAATCACTCAAGAGAAAAGAGAAAAGAAAGACTTTTTAATGAGCTAAAACCCTATTTTATCAACATAAACCATTCGAGCAAATTAATTTAGGTTGTTTTTTCACTAATACTTTGATTAATGAAGTGTGAGTGCGAGTATGAGTTGGCTCAAGGTGGATCATTTTCGACGAAGAAGAGTTCAAGAAAGCGAGTTCATTTCTTCAAGTGGAGCTCCAGAAGGAATTTAAGGGACTACTACTTGAAGCTTTTGAAGTGAAGGACTAGACTACAAAGGTTGTAGTATATTTTCACTTAGTTTATAACTCTAGTTAGCTTTCTATGAAACCCTAAATTTTTAGTTCGATTCTAGAAAATTTTCTTCGCTTTCTCGAAATTTTTAAATTGTATACTTGCTCTTGCTAAAACCCTGGTAGAGATGCTAGGATCTACTTTCATGCAGGCACTAGGAATGCTGATCTTCATCGAGGAATACCTGGATCTGGAAACGATTCTTGAAAAAAAGATTGGAAAAGGATCAAGTTTAATACTTTGAGTTGAAAATTGGCATTTGTGAAGTTTCTACTGGGAGTTTTCATAAAAGAAATTAAGATCTACATGTTTTATTGCAGTAAAGATGCAAAATATAAACTTTAAAATTACCCGGAGCCTACCTGTGCAGATCTAAATAAAAGGAGCATAAAATTCATAAGAATAAAGCTCAGAGAAGGAAAAAGATTATGGATCCATACGAGAAGATCTCATATCAGATGATTTACAGAGCACATGAGACTGCAAACTTACCAAGATGGGTTTTTTTCTCTCACCTAAAGACTAACTTGGTTAATCTTAGCGAAGAGATTGTAAATCTAAAAAAAAAATTAGAGGAAATATGAGATCTGGAGCTCGGAAGTTTCGAGCGAAGGTGAGAGAAGGAAGGAAGATATTTTTAGCTGCTTGAGGGGTGAGGAAACCCTAGGGTTGTTATGATGTATATAAACTCTTGAAGTGGGCTTTGTATTTGGGCTAATGGCTATCATCTTATATTCCTTAATAGAAATCACACTGGGCTCTTTCCCCGGTTAAAAAAAATAATAAAATAAAACCACAAAAAAGGTCAAAAAGATTTACGTTCCAATAAAAATGCTATATATATTAGTCTAATATCACTAGTTGGCTGAGAACTGAGAAAAGACTTTAATTTAGTTTTTTTTTTCCCTAACACATGGAGCCAGGAGATATGATCAACTTTGCAAGCAAAACGCGTTGTGGGCTTAGTACTTTAGCCACTTCACATTGCACACGTTATGACCATTTCTCTTTATATATGCCATGTCAACGCATTTTAGACGAAGATACCCTTGGCCCTCGGCCAAAAACAACTGCTTTACCTCACATTGTCGCGGCTTAACGCATGACTCAGAGGGAGGGCAGTTTGGTAAACAACTATGAATAATTGTCGGATGCCAAGTCAACTGATCTCTGAAATCGAACCGTTGTCTTGCATGTTGTCTCCATGATTACAAGGTGGGAACTAGTGATTGATTTGAATTCGAAATTTGTTGGAATTTTGCAACTGACGGGTACATTTGCGGCTTTGAAGTTTGAAGCCCAAGTTTACCGCAAAAAAATTTGTACTAATAAGGAACGAAAAATCATAAAATACGCAATTTTTACTCTTATATCACGGCAGCGCTATAGCCTTGCATTTTCTTTGCATGTACGGCTGTTCGAATATGAACTCAAAATTTTTACATGATTTTAGTTTACTAAAATGGTTTAAATAGCTACCGTGCCTTCCATGGAATATATCGATGAAGAGTTTTGTGTCTATCAGCAACATTAAGTTGATAATGTGGGTGCTTTGTTTGAGAATCGATATTTTAAGCTTATGATCGGAGTTTTGGGTTTTTGATGGGTTCTTGCTTGTTTTGGAATTCGAAGAAAACGCTCTTTATTTTAGTCTAGCATTAGAAATGGAGTTGGGTGTGTGTAGACCCACTACCAAATGCCAAGTGCGAGTGCGTAACTAGAAATCGAGATTTCTCCAGCGCATAGAGGTTGAGTCCAAGCCAAACGGGGATGCAAATCCATGATTCGGGCCTCATGTACGTGCACAAGCTCCATTTGCCGCCGCTTAATATTTCCACTCTTTTATGAATTAATACCTTTTTTTGCCTATACTCTACATTGCGTGGGCTCATGAGTGCTAGAGCTTTCCGTTTTGAGGCAAGCTCGATCTCTGCTTTGCGCATGAGCTCGGTACTTTCCGAGCTCAGTTTCGTGCGAGCCGTGTCTGAGCTCGATTCTAATCCGTTTTGATTGCGTGCAGATTTCGTGCGAGAGAATATCTTTTGTGAATGCGTATATCAGCATTCGAAATGTGAGACGTAAATCCATCTGTACGTTTCTCCTCCTTCCAACGAGCCAGTGGCTCATATAAAGCTCGCGTTCTGCATAAAAAGATATATTTTGGATGTTATCCTCACCGGCGAAAATAAGTTTCTCCAATTTATTTTATTATTTCGGTATCATCTGCAATTTTATGATTCCAATTTTTGCCTACTCATTACATTGCATCCAACAGATAATTTTTTTTTTAATAATATTTTGGATGAAAATTCTCATCTGTAAATTCGTACATGATATATTTTTTCTATAAGAAATTGCCAAACTCTTTCGTCGTCACATCCAACGCGAGGCAGGGTTCAGTGACCTATAAATATACTGAAGCGCACAAATTTCATCCAACAAGCCACAATCTCTCTCTCTCTCTCTCTCTCTTCTCATAAAAATGGCAGGATACCCCCAAGCGAACCCTAGCTACCCCTACGGGGGTCCCCCTTCCGCCCCCTACGGCTACGGCGGCTCCGCTCCCCCGTCCCAGCCCTACGCCCCCTACGGCGCCGCGCCGCCTCCCTCCGCTCCCTACGGCGCTGCGCCGCCTCCCTCCGCCCCCTACGGAGCCAACCCGCCTCCCTCCGCCCCCTACGGCGCCAACCCGACGCCCTCCGCCCCTTACGGCGCCGCCGCCGGCGACAAACCCCCCAAAGGCGACAAGCACAACTACTCCTCGGCCCCACAGAGCGGAGGCGGAGGCTATGGGTACTCGAGTGGCTATCCGTCGGCGCCGCCCGCGCAAGGGGGATACGGGGCGGCGCCGGGAGGTTATCCGCCGGCTCCGGCGGGGTACGGGAGCCCGTTCGCGTCGCTGGTGCCGTCGGCTTTCCCGCCGGGGACGGATCCGAACGTGGTGGCGTGCTTCCAGGCGGCGGATGCGGATGGCAGCGGGTTCATCGACGACAAGGAGCTGCAGCGGGCTCTCAGCTCCTACAACCAGAGCTTCAGCTTGAGGACCGTGCATCTCCTCATGTACCTCTTCACCTCCTCCAACGTTCGCAAGATCGGTGAGTTTTTAGTTATCATGGATTCATGGTGGTGATGATCGATTCGTTTTTGCTGTTTTTTTGATCGAATTTGTCCCCCAATTTGAGAAAATTTAGGGATTTGGCGAACGTTAGCAAGAGGCTAGGATGCGCTTCGTTATGGTAGTCTTTACACATACCTCTTCGCTTCCGTGATAACCGATCATGAAAACGAGAACAAAATTTGCCCTGATTTTTCGTCCTCTTTTTTTTTTTGGCCAATTTGAGAAATTCTGAGATCTAGGCGCACGTTAGTGAAAGGGGTGGGTGCCAGCGCACCAGTGTTAATATGCGCCTGCTGCTGGCGAACTTCGTTTGACGCGTAAAAGCGGGGGGCAGTTACGATTTATTTTGGCTTCTTTCCAGTGTCATCGGAACCCATTTTTACAACAATGGAAGGAAGCTTGGACCCACTAGGAGGAGTAGCAGTGGGAAATAAGTGGGTATTTTGGCTTCGAGTTTAAGTAAGTCATGGGTGTGTTTAATTAATTGTAAATTTAAGAAATTGGAAACTTGTTTTTGTCGCTAGAATTTCAAGATAAGAGGGGAGGGAAAAGTTATTTCCTTTTTTAGAGAAGAACGAAATAGGTTAGGAGTAGATCCAGATGAGACCCCTGTATTTTTATTCTTGAATGAAAACCTAAAGGTTAATTTTACTCTTTTTGTTCAGTAGGTGAAATCTTGCAAACATAGTCAGATTCAGCTTCCACCTGTTGTTAAGTGGACTTTGTTTGGCTTATTAGAGGGAGAGAGGATGGAAGATGGAAGAAGAAACTAGTGTAATTTCTCCGTAAATAAATGTTACTAGTTCTTGCTCAATCTTCATGAGATAGCTACCATACACGAGCCAATTCTTTGTAATCCTAGCTGATAACAAAATCTATATTAACACAGTAGCCCAATATCATTTTTTTTTTGTTTAATTGGTTCGATCAATTAAATAATTGATCAATCCCATGATATACTTACTATACATGAGTCAAATTTTTTTTTGTTTAAGTGGCCATCAAGTGAAACTCAACCAGTCATATAAGTTAGGCAAATTTGAGGTCTAATTAATCGATTAATTAGAATTGTAGTTAGGGTCCATTGTACTTATGTAATTTCATTTCATTCTTCCTTTTCATGATACGAATGTTGGCCTTTGGAACAAACCATGGTCAATGTTCAACTCATAGTCTATGTTCAGTTTTTCGTTATCTATAAGGATATTATTCCCAATTGTTCTCCTGCAAATTTGATTCCAATTATAAAATTTATCACCTTAATTTACCAATGTTCATTAACGAGTGTTCAATCAAGTTAATGGAGAAAGCGTTTTTTTTAACAATCTCATTTGACCTCCGTAATATCATAATGCATGTACCCCCTGCTTAAACTTAGTCATTTTATCTGCCTCGTATTGATTAAGCAAAGTTTATTCACGTGTGTTCATCATTTGTAAGATTTATCATGGATTTCTAAGGTTTATAAGGACAAAATGCATTGATGTCTGATATTCAAAAGCTCCATATCCAAGTGCAGCTTAGTTGTTAACTTGGGGTTTTCATTCGTCTAGTTTATATCATTCATTTTACTCGTACACGTTTCCCTATTAGTTTGGATTTGGAAGCAGTGCACTCACCATTACTTAATTCTCTAGTTAACAGAGGAAAACAGTTTTGATTTTTTGGATGAGATCACTAGGATCGCTTTCTCCAACTACGTTATCATTAGGGCTTTTTTATACTCGATTTATTTGCAATTCTTATCTCACAATATTATCTTTATAAACCTATTTTATGAACTAGATTTCACCACCTTTTTCGAAGTAATCAAAGCCATCACTGATTCTCTTCAATGAATTATAAACTTAATCAGTAAATCGGTTTTTACTTGTGCTGCTTATGTTAAACTTTCTTTGCTCTTGCTTTTCTTTGTTTGATCTTGGGATGACTGTAGGAATATTTGCTTCGTAGCTTTGCACTTGCATGTCTTTGTTCAGTTTTGGGATTAGTGCAGGAATATTTGCTTCATGGCTATGCAATGATTCAGAATTTTGAGAATGCTGTCTGTATCCTCCTATCTGGATGAACAATTTACTGAACACCTAAAAACTTATTAAGCATTGACCTTTCAATCGTGAAACTGTATCCATGTCAACACCATGTTATCACAGCTCTTCTTGCTCTGGCTTTGTGATTTTGTATATTTTTTTCTTATAACTTCCTTTGTTGCGTAGTTGTTTCCTGGATGTGATCTCCATGCCAGCATGTTAGTGATGGTACTTCTTAGTTGAAAACATGTTATTTAAAGGCATTTTGTGTGGTCCAGTAATCCAATGTCTTCAAAAACTTAAGTGATGTAGATTTTTCTTTTATTCTTTCCTTCAATATTCTTCCTTTTAATGGGGTGTAGTGGGGTGGATGTGTGCAAGCTGTATTTGAAGGCAGGCCTCCGACTGATCGGAAACATTTTGAAACATTTTCCCCAACTATTATGTCTGTATTATTGGATAAAATATTAACGATAGGAGATTTTCTCAACTAATTTTACCTACTAAGCAATGACTCATACACGCCACTGTTCCTCCACTGTTCCTTAAAAAAAAATTGGGAGACAGAAACATCGAAATGCCTTTTCTTCTGTATATATGCAGCCTATTTACAATTTAATCAATACCTGCCTTTCTATTGCCATTGCTACTTCTTAACTTGACACCAAAGGGTAATAGCCGGAGGTAATATTGTCCTTTGCAAAGTGAGAGGTCACCGTTTCGAGTTCTTAGAGGTTCACATTTAAAATAAAAGGTTTACTTGTTGACTTGACATCTGCTTATAATGTACAGTTCTTAATTTTTCTTCTCCATACATTTTTCAGTATTTAGACAAATTATCACCAAAAAAAATTCCAAATGCTGGAGTTATATCCACCCAATTATGTGTACATTTCTTTTTTCATTTTAATTGTATACTGGTAGCTTTTACCTTGAGGAACTGATTCGGTGTCTGTCTCATATATCCTCCGGACTACAGTTTCTTAATGAGAAGGGGTGAAGGGCTTATAACCTTATCCATATGTAGTACATATCCATTTTTCAAGTAATAAGTTTAATCTTACATACTTTTTGAACTCTACATTTTGACTTTTCACTACTGCACTGAATGGCACTTGCTGTGAAGATCTGATGCTCATATAGCTCATAAGTAATCAAAAATTAAAACAAGCAAGTTCTTAGTTGAAAGTGCACAGCCAGCACTTCAGACATTTTCCCAAATTTTATTACTGGGGCAAATTGTGAATTGCTTGAAGTTTAAATGTGTATAGCTATAATCAAGGATGCTAGTTATTATCAACTGGTTTACTGTCCTCCATATCGGCAACTCTGATTAGGAATTCGTTAGCTAAAAATTCTTCCATCTGTATAATCGTTAGGTATTAGTTAAGGCAGATGGTTAACACATTATCTAGTTGCTCTGTTGATGTTTGTTTCTTATGTAACAATTGCAGGTCCAAAGGAATTCACCTCTGTCTTCTACAGCCTCCAGAATTGGAGGGTATGTCTAATCTGTTTCTCATTCCTCCTTTTATTTGTATTCGGAGAGAGTTTGGCAGAAATAAGATTTTAATTGAGCATTCAATATACTCATAACATTGTTGCATTATGCAGTCAATCTTTGAGAGGGCTGACCGTGACCGAAGTGGCAAGATCGACACATCAGAGCTGCGAGATGCTCTTCTGAGCCTTGGATTTGCTGTTTCTCCGGTCGTTCTTGACTTGCTCGTCTCCAAGTTTGACAAATCTGGAGGCAAGAGCAAAGCTATCGAGTATGATAACTTCATCGAGTAAGTCTTAATGACACTGAGACTTTTTGTTCTTAATGTATGTTGATCTATCATATGTAGCTGACTTGTCCATAATGTTTCTGTTTCGAATATGTGCAGGTGCTGCCTTACTGTTAAGGTAATCTCTTATGCCCATCTCAAATTGCTGTATTTTATACGGCTAAATTTCATAAGCTACCTAAATTTCTCTAATCTTATATGTATTGTCATCTTATATGCATGGCTAATTAGCTTACATGCATTTTGCTTTGTTATATTACATATAGCTAAATTGCACTAATGTACCATCTATTACGCTAATCTTATCTTGCATTGTTGTATTTTATATGGATAAATACCATTCGTGCATCTCACATTGTTCTATTATGAATGGCTAAATCACATTACTCTTATATGCATTTAGCATTTATTTATTTATATTATATGAGTTGCCTATGTTTTTCGGTTAACTACCTTAAAAGTGTTATTGTAAATTTAGGAAGCTCCCTTGAAGTGCTAAATGTAAGGGTGTCTTGTTGGAAAAAACAACTCTATAAAAACCAATGTTTAGAGCATAAGAAATATTTAGTGAGAAACGACGGTACCTTCTGGTAGCCTATTGTAATTAGGCCATTATATATTGTTTGTCTCGAGTTAAAATTTTGAACTGATTGTAATTCTGCAATTCGTGTAGGGGCTGACTGAGAAATTTAAAGAGAAGGACACGGTGTACTCAGGATCGGCAACGTTCACTTATGAATCGTTCATGCTCACTGTCCTGCCTTTCCTTATTGCTTAGAGAATATCACTAGCTCTTTGTATTAGCTTTCCATCTTCTTTCGCATAATAATTCGCTTTATCCTATCTTTTATCTTTTGTTTTTCTGAACATGGGTGTGTATAACATCGAGTGCTCGTGGATAATTGCTTTCTAGTTGCTTGTTGCACTATTTGTCGCATTTTCCTGAGTATACCAATTATGGAGCAATGAATTTGTGCCTTTGATGTTATGCAATATATGGACTTACTTTTCTCTCACAATCTGTGCGATGCATGTAATTTACAGCTTATGGGCTGAGTAATCGAGCTGGGCAGATTATTTATTTTCTATATGCATTTTTTTCATCAAAACAAGTTATGCGTCCTTCTTCGCTCATTGTATGATTAAAATTATGCTGTTGCATCTGCAAACTGATGAATTGGTCTCTCGAAAACGAGAAGGATGGTAAGTGCTGTAACGGTTAAAACATTTACTAACTTTTTTGGATGTGTGGTGTTCATGTATCTACCTTAAAAAAATTTTTGTTGGGAATTGGTCCGTAAGCTTTATAATCCATGCACACATTGAGCGCATGCACCCAATGGTCCCATGTATCCGTGCTGTACGTGTTAAATTGTGAGTGTTTTTGCTTCTGGGGATCGATTCTTGCACATTTCTTGAAAGGGAAAGTGCTATGACCAACCGAGTTATACTTGTGTATACTTGTGTTCAAGTGACCATGTATATACTAGAAGTTGTAAATATTGAATAAATGTAGAATGCATATATGGCTCACTTTGCAATATTTGCATAATTCTCTAATCTGAGGATGAGTTGCATTTTCTAAAAAGACAAATATAAATGGAATTACCATCAATCCACATTGGCATTATATATTAGATTTAATACATAACAAGAGGGCAAAAATCAACCAGAGTTAATTATATCAAAAGAGTTTTGGAAAGATTTCCCCCTTTTTCTTCTTTTTACTTACAAATAGAATGAAAATAGGAGATGATTTGTATTATGCAATCCATATCTGATCTTGATAAATCCTTCGCAAAAACAATTCTAAATACCGAAACAAAAATATTTTTGTGACTTTTATGGTCCCTGGACATCCATGGAATTCCCAATCAAAAATATATATAAGCAAACGGTACAATAAAGATGAGATATTTGACATTCATAATTGCTACTGAGGGCACTTCACTTGATAAAAACATGCAACTTTCTTAAAGCAACGACCAAACAACGAAAATAATAACATATCATCCCCATTTACTTTCCACTTCAATAATCATAGTACAGTTGTACCCATATGGGAAAATGTAATGTGCATGCAGGAGTCGAGTGAAAAAATAAGATTTATTCTTTTTCACAGCCATGCGTAAGAAATTTTTTTAAGAACTAAATCAAAACCTTGCTAAAATCATGTCTAAAAAGTTTGCTTTTATGATATTATTAAAGCATCCCAAACGTCTAACTCCTAACCTGCGTTCATCAACTTCACAGCCAAGCCACGAAAGAGAGCACAGATACATACAAAACTTAAAAAAGGCTCAAGTTACAAAACAACTTTTGAAAAATACCCAAGACAAAATCTACTACATCAAAATGTTAAAAGGCTAATAAAACTAAACCCCAGATCTCCAATTCTGCATTGGCCCTGCTCCAAACCCCGGCGCCCCATGGAACTGCTGCTGCCCATTTCCACCATTTAACATCTGACCGTTATAATTAAGATTACATGGCTGCTGCATCGGTGGGCCTGGAGGTAGCAGGGGCCACTGCGGGGGGCCCTGCTGCCACATGGGATTCATATTCATATTCATGTTCATGTTCTGCTGCCCCTGTTGCATAAACCCTAATTGAGGCATAGCTAGTGGAAGTGGGGGCAATTGTAGTGGTGGTGCTGGACCTTGATTCTGATTCAGTAAGAACTGTTGTTGCGGTTGTAGGGGCAGAGGCGGCGGCTGTAATTGCGGCGGCGGCGGCAGCTGTAACTGCTGAGGTTGATTAAAACTGGGGTTAGGGTTGGGGTTCAGGTTTGGTCTCCATTCTGGGATATCATCATCATCGAATTTATTTGAACTACCACTATTTCCATATTTTTCGATGAGTTTGCGCATCTGCTCCACTGGTCGAGCTGGTGGGGCCTGGAGCAAATGTTCATGCGATTTATTGCTATTAACAAAATTAAACTCAGGGAGATCATCGTCGTCCTTAAACTTATTATTTTTAGCAGTATTATTGCTATTAGGGCCGAAGCCAGGGGGCACATCATCAATATCTTCGTCAAAAGTTTTTATGCTATTTTGTTGTTGTTTTCTCGAGCTCGAGTGTTTTTTCTTGTGGTGAGAGGAAACCCTCGGTGATATAGTAGTTAAATGAGGCCTTCGCCATACAACAACACCGATGATGCTATTTTTAGCAGTTGAGTGAAGGGGATCAGTGTGATCTCTGGGGAGGTGATTCTCGAGCATTTCTAGGGTTTTCGGGTGGCATGGGCAGAAGTAGAGCTCGACGCCTGGGGTTGGTTCGGCAAATCCTACTCTTTGGTCGGCGATGTATGAGTTGATCGTCTGCAGATTGAAAAGTGTTTAACATAAAAGAGTTAGAAAAATTGATGATGTGTTTCTGGAATGGTAGGAGAAAATATGCCAAATTACAGTTAAATGCACTGGTTTTCACTAAACTACCTCAGATTTTTCTATAGGGGAACTCCCTCAAAAATATGGTTCCACGGGAGTTTTTTCCCACTAAAATACACTTAAATGTAGCACTTTAAGGAAAGTTACTATTATAATAAAAAAAATTAAGGTATTTTAGTGAAAATAGCATCAGTTAACTATATTTTGGTGTAATTAGCCTACAAGAAAAACATGAACCAAGTTGCGAGTTACAACCTCACATATGCTCATGTGACCGCTCTCGTGAGACCCCTCTTTCCAACAGAATTGTGATATCTGCAACATAAAAATAAACTTTTAGTTTCAACTGATCATTTAATATTCAAGACAAACGCATGCACATATTATCAGAGATATAAATTCTTAAATCTAAACTTTAAGAAATATGGACATGGAATCATTATACCCATCAGAAGATTTTGGAAGTGGGATTTAGTGCAGCATTTAAGAAATAAACATGAAGCTTTGAAAATTTTAAAGGATATGATGTCAATTAGAAAGCAAATGTGAAGGTCAGAAATAAACATGAATTTTTAATACTCTGAGATTCAGCCAGAAGAAATCCCTTCGCCTACTTTCCTTTCTAATTGTTCGGAGGGGGACGAATAAGAAAAAAAATACGTCTCTTGGTTCTCTTTTTTGCTTAAATTTATCCCAGTGGCCAATAGGGCCATTGCTTTGGATTATGCAATGTGTTAGCTTACCTATAGAATTGAACATACAAGTGATATCACATTTTTCCAACTTCATCATTCTGGCTTCTCAGATCCAAAGGGGAGGGAATTTTTTTTTTAATAAATGTACAAACACTTATATGAGGTCGTATTAAGATGCCTTAGCTGTTTCACTGCAATAGAAGCCTAACCTACAGCTAGCAAAAACAAGAAAAATAGAAATTCACAACAAAATTAACAAGAAAGATGAGAACAATGAAAAATAGATTTGAGGAAGGTGAGCGATTGTATCAAGTAAACTGTTGAGCATGCATGATAATAAGAGTTCGATTTTTGTGCTTTCTTTTCTTTTCTATAAAAATATATTTTCTAACAGGAGATTAAAATCAAAAACAGTAAGTGGAGCTGCAATTACCATTATTGCACGGCTTCGAGAGAGACGAAGCTCCTGCAGGAACTTCTCAAAAGCATCTAGTCTAACTCTGCCCTTGATCTCAAGATAGTTTGGCCATTCTTGTGTAGATGTTTTCTCGCCACTGTAAAAGGAGAACGTTAGCATGCAATCACCAAGTAGAAAGAAGTTATACAGAACAAATTTCACAAAGCATCAAATATATAACATAAATTTCTCAAAGTATAAAATGCGACCTAAAAGGGGCAAATGAACTTCGAAGCCTGGAGAAGCAACTAATGGGATGGAAACCATTTCCCCAAAGAAAAGACACATGGCAAACACTAAACCCATTTACTTTCTGATTTCGTGCTAACAACCCCCCCCCCCTCTCAGCGCGCTCTCCTTAAAAAAACAAAAAAAAAACATATCGCTATTAAATCAAATGTTAAATGATGCTAATCAAAAGAAGTCAAAGAACAGCTTAGACCAACAAATTTCAAGAAAATAACTATGCAAATTCTCAAGCTGAATTCCTTCCTACACACCACACCATAATTTTGCACTGTTATGAACACGGAGCCTTACTAACTTGCAATAAATTGACTTCTAAAGTTCAGGTGCTTAATTTAGATCTCTTAGCACGGAGATATCATGGAAACAACAGAGTAAAAGAAACCATAATGAACACATGGACCACAGTTAAGTGACTTCGGAAATGAGTCAGGTTGCACACAGACAAAAATAATGCTGCTTCCTAGACTTTATGGAGGGAAAAATCATTGTTTTCAACCAAATATGAACTACAGAATTCTCTGTAAGACTCCATCCTGTGAGGAGATGATCCAAAACTTTTATAAATGATCTTCTGGAACGAGGAGGTTCCATGAAAAAAATCTTTATACGCTTAATTCTAGCACGGATAAATGACGACGAAGCCTCCCGCGTCAAGTAGTGTAATCGCCCAAGCGCATTACATTACCAAATTTCTAAAATTTATACAGGATTCAAGTACTAAGACTCATGCATGCAATGTTGCCAACCACGAAAATGGAAGCGCTCAACTGCATTGCAACCGTGGCATATGCAGAAAGCAGCAATTAAATTTCACAAGTTCGGGTCCAAATAGAGGGTTGAAAAAGCTTCATCTCCAGGAACAATGGCTAAAAACCAATGTGAAGATTGTCAAATAAGCAATGCATCTTTGGAAAATGAATTCCATGGACTAGTTCTAAGCACAGTATGCTTGAATATGCTCCCATTTCCATCAGCATTCCTGTATTCTCAAGGATCTGAAATAGCACTAAAAGTCTAGAACAATACCACAGAACACCAAAACAATGATCTATTCTGAAATCACACAAGTTCTAGGCACGTGATACTTGAATATCACAATTCCTATCAAAAGTTGTGTTCTGTTTATTCATTGATCAGGACTTCAACTACACTACAAGACCAAAGTAATATATCATTGGAAGTCGCCTTAGTTATTACCATTAAGTCGTCAATCACTGCTAATTAGCAACTTTCCATTCCATTTCTGCGTCTTTTCTCTGTTGGGCCACAAAAGACAAACCATATCATATCAATGGCATTTTGTACTTCCAACAGTATTAAATTAAGGTAATGCGGTTATGGACCATTTCTAAGATTGCAGTAGACAAGCCATATCATATTGGTGGCATTTTGTACTTCATCGAGTATTATATTAAGGTAAAGCAATTATGTGCTATTTCTAAGTATCGCTAAGATTAGGAAGCCCAATCGGAAATACCCAAGAAACACCAATAAGTTACAAATTATGTTCTTTTGGTCCTACTGCTTGCTAGTGATAATTCCTAACCAGAGAAGTTGACCATGAAAATTTTAGAAGCAGCAAGTTTATAAAATTCATGGATGGCTAAGGTTAGCGTCAGGGACAAACTCCCAGATGCCTACATTTATGACTATAACTGGTGTCTGGTAGTTAAAACAATTGCAAACCTCATGTTATCAACTCCAACCATAATATCCAATGTCTTGAAATAAATAAAAATATGTGTCATCTTCATAGTAAAACATATTATTGCATTAGGTATTAACCCAAAGCTGCATACTTAATAATAGAACAGGCCTGGCTGGAACCATGAAGAGATGAAGTGAACTGAAGTATTAAGCTAAAGATGATACTTATTAAATGTGCTCGTATTGAAATCCTCAGACATAGTAAAAAGCATCACCACCATCCAAATCTGCTTACGTCAAACTAGAAATGTAGTGGAAAGCGGAAAGTGTAGCAAAGCGGAACAGCAGGTCTTTAGCTTTAACTGGCTTTAGCGGGGATTTTGCGGCAAAAAGCGCCAAGACGTTTTTAAATGGCAAATAAAATAATGATGGAAAATTAGATTAATAGAAACTCTTAGAAACAAAATAATATAAACATATCAAAGATATTTTATTGTCATAAAATTTGTATGCAATAATAGAAATATATCAAACAATTTTAAGAAATTGGCATCCATACAAGGTATGGAAGAGATAATGTTGCGATTAGAGACAATAATGAGATTTAATTATTCGGTCGTTTCATACGATAATCTACAATTTTAAAGAAAATAATAACTATATTCCATTTGAATGCTTAAAAACGGATTTAAGCGGGGTTTTCAAGAAAAAACGAGCCAAGGCATGAGTTTCAAGCCATTAACGCAGCACAAAGGCGCTTTATGCAAAAGCAACGCGTTTCATGACCGCTTTTCGCTAATGCAGAGCCATAGCGGGGCTTTATAAAGCTTTTTACAACAGTGCAAACTAGGGTTTGCACATAAGTCAAAGTGGCATACAAAATTGACCACATTTTTACACCTAATTGCATATATTGCATTTGCCTCTTTACAATTTGGTGCCAAAATTCCTAATCAAGGCAACTACAAAACCAAAAGGACAGTTGACAAATGGGAGACCTTTGATGTTGATCACACAGCACAATACCAGGATATAACAAATTTCCCAAGACAAGGATAATGAGCACAAGAATGGAAAAGATGATAACTTTGCCATGAACTTTGAGTTGGCTTTATAAAACATAGCAAAAGGTTATAAATTAAATTTCAGTGGTCTTCAAAATAAATTTGTGACTGATAATTGTTAGTCCAGACCTTTTAGAGTTTTCTCCGACAGGCTTTCTCACATGAACTTCCAAAAATTCTTGACCCATTCCATATTTTATTTTAATTCTACCTAAGATCAAAAGCCAGCTCAAAGTGAATCTGGCTGTGTTCAATCCTAAACCAAGCCTCCTCGTTGCTATGCCCTAAGGTATATAACACGTCAATGGTAGTTGTTTATTTGCACACTTCTGTTTCTCCTATAGCTGCAAGCCCTTCATGTATGGAAATGCATTTTTCCTAATAAATATACATCATATCATAGGAAAGCACAAAATTTCCATATAATTACTATTTAATATATAACTTCATAATCCATGGATAGTAATGTTGCAACTGTTTTTTAACCTCTATTTACATTATTTACAGTTCTCGATTAAGTGGTGCGCTGCTAACCAAAACCGGGACTATTTCTCTTTTGCAGCATTTTTTATTCTCTGCCCTACCAACCAGACAGCCCAGAAAGAGGGCTCAAATGTTATGGGAAATCCAGAAGTGAGAAATGACTACAAATCTGATTCATGCGACTTCTTTTTATATATAATTAAAATGCTTGATTGCATTGAATTTCAACATTTTTTGAATGGGTTAGACATATTTAGAATCTGAAACAGCGTGCTAAGCAACAACAATAATGACCTCTTTGAGAAATCCTGAAATTGAAATTCACGCAATTAGTCCAATTTAATATAACTTCTTGAACTTCAATTTCCATTGTAAATAAGAAACCACAACAACAAACAAACCACACAGTGGCGCCACAGATCCTCTCAGTGGAAACCTATTTTGCACAGCTGAAAATGGATTTTGGCTTTTAAAATGGAAGCAAGCTCTGCAACCATTCTGGGATATCCTTGTCAAGCAACTAAAACAAATAGAGAACATGATCCACAACATACTGTTCCGTCAGCACCCAACATGAAGAACATAAAGCGTTCGGATTATTAAAAAAGATTAGGCAAAAAAAACACAGGCAACATAAAAAATCAAACATATCCACACATTTGTAGTTTTTTTAGAGGTTACCAAAGAAGTATGTTTGTAGTTTATTGGAAGTATGTTGCCAAAGCTGTACAGCAGAACGAATATCAAGAAGAGTATAATAAATAACTTCTACTACGGCTGCATAATCTTGAATGGATATTTCAGCTACAAAATAAATCAAAGAAACTACTACAGTAGGAAAAGTATAAGATAAAATTAAATAGAATGAAACAGGAGAAAATCAGAATTATGAGTGAAAAACACTAACCTTCTGAAGAAGCAAATTACAGTGGCCAGTGCCGAAACATTAAGCTGAAGTAAGCCTTCCCAAATCTGATTGCTCTTTGATCTAGTACCCGACAGGCATGTGTCTGGCTCAACACGAACAGAAATAGATTTTACATCACTATCTGGCTTGGAAGTGGCGTCCACTTTACTTGGGTTGTTCACAATAAGCTCTTCAGGATCTTTTGAACTAGGGGCAGGCAGTGACAACTTGGAACTGGATATATCCTCTGATGAATCTAACTCAGACGCAGGATCTGGCTTAGGCTCTGGGCTGTCTGATTCAGGATCCGCCTCAGAGTTCAAATTATCTGTGTTGCTTTCAGCTAAGTTTGCACCCATTGATAAGTCATCAAAAGGAGGCTCAGAATCAAGGGCCTGCATAAACTCATCCAAAGAAACTATAGGAGGAAGAAGCTCGTTATCTTTCAATTCATCCGCCATTAAGTCTTCACTTAGAAGAGTGTCCAAGTTGTTTGAGTCATTTTGGACCAGTGAATCACCCTTTTCACCCTTTTCAGCTAATTGTGGGCCATCAGATGCCTTGGTCTCATTGGGTATAGGCCGGACCTCACTCTCCTCAGATTTTGACTG
Organism: Agapanthus africanus; assembly: GCA_030015575.1. Taxonomy (NCBI): domain Eukaryota; kingdom Viridiplantae; phylum Streptophyta; class Magnoliopsida; order Asparagales; family Amaryllidaceae; genus Agapanthus; species Agapanthus africanus. The sequence goes on along the minus strand of CM057340.1, from coordinate 679,281,332 downwards.
AGTTTGAATTCCGTTAGCTTTTGCTGGAATAGAAGACAGTATACTTCCCCCAACTGCAACTTCCACAGAAACACTATCATCCTGTTCGATCTCTAACTGAATCTCTCCTTTATGGGTTTTCCTCACCAGGCGTCTGATATCAACTTCTTGATCTGGCAAAACCACCATATGGGCAAACTCTTCAGCTTTGGCTATTCGCCATTGTGAAAGTTCCTTTGAGGCGAGTTCCTCGGCAGTCATTGAACAGAGACGATCTGGGGCAATGTCACCGGATAATACTCGTTCCCTTAACTCTGGGTTATTACGATCTTTAAGATTGAACAGTAAAGACCTAGCCTTTTCTTTGTACTTCTTGTTAACCCCTCCAAATAATTTAAAGAGTTCTGCTTCAATTGTAATGGCTAAACTTTCCACATTCTGAACTGTTGCCTCCTTTAAGTAGCAAGTCAATTCCTCGTCTAATGATTTGGGCTTTTCGGTTACTTCCTCATGTACCAGTTTAGGCCTTTTCAAGACTTGGTCCGTGATTGTTTCAGAAGTCTCAGCATCAACTTCCGATGCCCAACAGAGTCCATGCCCTTGCAAAAGCTCATCGTTGCTTCTAAAAGGTGTTTCATTTTCTAAGCTACCAAGTGTTATTGATTCTTCTTGCATATCATGCTTCCTCGCTTCTGTCTGGTGACCAATGTTTTCATTAGAACCTGCGACGCTAAGTACATCTTGGCTTGCACGGTCCTTTGTACTTTCTTCATTGGAGTTCAATGCCTCAGCAGAATTTTTGCAGGCAGAAGAGGGATTTGATGTTGCTGAAGCCACCTCAGCTGATCCTGCACCGGATTCTGCCTGAGGTATTGTGCTCCTGTCTCCTTTAGGGGATATCTTTTCCGTGGCTTCCAATTTGCTCTGCTGATCAGGAACCATGGACAATGAAGCTACAAATGATTCCCTCAGTTTCGACCTCACGGATTCAAATGACTCTCTTTGGGCCTTTGTTGAACCCTGATTACTAGCCATAAAATTTTGGGCTTTGGTGGACGCTTGCTTATGTGCTGGTCGTTTCTTCAAAGCTGAGGGCTGGGAGCCAACATTAACAGGCATGGGATTCTGAACACCGATAGATGATTGTCTAACTAATGGCAAGCTACTTGTTGACGATAGATTTGGAAAACCCATATGAACAAATTCAGGGGTTTGGACATTGGATAATAGCCCCATCTGCGCTGCTTGCCCGCTGGAAAAGGCAAACTGATACGGATGTGGCGCAATACTAACTGGGACAGGAGAAAAGAACCTTGGTTGTTGGTTTGTTGATGACAGCAAATGTGGTGTCATGTTAATAGGCACGGGCATGGGTGTTTTGCTGTTATCTGAAGGATTCATTTGCTCTAGATTTGAAGACATGGTGATCTGTATATATTTTTGTTAGATATCAATTCTCATTCAATGCATCGCTATAGGCGTCCCAAATAGCCTACTTGTGTTAAAATCCTATAATGAAACAAAAGCATGGTTTGGTTATAATGTTATCGGCATCCAATGCTTCGTAAGAAGAACAGGGGTGAATCCCCCCCCCAAAAAAAGAATGGTACCTATGCCCCATTCAAATGCTTTATAATTTTCATCTACTAAAGGAAGCAAAACTCACTAGTTCTACTCTAGGCAACCGAAACAACTCCTGGAGTTATATTAGACAATCATATAAGTTGCCAAGAGTTGAATTTGGGTGTTTTTTCGGGTTTTGATTAATGAATAGATGGGATGTTAATAAATCGCTAAAGGCGGTATAGGTGCTGTATGGTGTAAACTACAGGGGAATTTGTTTGTGCAGCTGACCCCAAAAACAAATAAGAAGCAAAAAAGAACAATCCCACAATATAATTCACAGTATGATCATTAACTTTGAGGCGGGAAATCATAACACCAAAATCTTTCGAACAAGAACAGACATGTGATAGCAATAGCACTTTAATAGCCACTATATCACGGCATATTGCCAATTCAAGATTAAAATTACATACAGCATCAAAAAACAACCAGTGCCAGCGCAAATCTAAGTCTTTGACAGACAAGAACATGGCGAGAAGAGGAATTATCATCAAAATTACCAAAACCCTAACCCTAGCCCTAAAATTATAAAACTAAAGCACAAAAAGATCCAAAATTTACCTCGCGGGATCCTCGGCGAAGATCAAGAAAATTAGGGCCTAGGGCTTGGCGTCCTGAAAGATCGAGAGAGAGAGAGAGAGATGGGCTCAATTAAGAGGAAAAAAAACCCCGAAGCTGAGAACTTTCTGTTTTGATGATAACAATTTGGTGGCAGAGAGAGCGAGAGAGCAAGGGCCCAAAATCCTTTTTTCCCCTCAAAATGGTTTAATTGCTGAATGCTACGCTAATGTTTCGTTACTTTGCACCTGTATACGTATTTGGTTTGCTGTATTTAAATATCCTAAAAAACAAACTTTATATATCTTGTTTAAAATGATGATGGATTTGATGGTCAACTGAAGCTAGCAAGACATTAACGGTTTCTAGTTTAGGATATATAACTACACTATATAAACGTAAAATAGGTGAAACATTAGGGTATTGTGTAGCAATTAACCCGGAAAAAAATCCCGTTTTTCTTTTTAGTCGCATGAGATTATATGGATGGTGTTTGGGAACGACAAGCACGAGGGGTTAATCCTTTCTGAATTTCTGCATGGTGCGATAACAGCCGTTTAACTGTTGAAGGAAAAGATCTCGTACGGCCATTTCTCTTTCATTGGTACATGTCCAAATATTTGGCTTACTTAGAAGCAATGCTTGTGATATTCATTGTATTCTATTTGTCTCCCTTTCTGGAAAAATAAACATGCAAGATTCATGTAATCTAGAAAATTTTGGTTAGAAAAAACATTAGATTAGATATTTGTCGAGAAAAAATATATATAATCCAGACATATGTCATACATCATAGGAGATAATAAAAGAAATCAGGTGCGTTGGCCCGTTGAATGTCCTCGGCAGGACCAAAAGTTTCCTTATTCTATCTCTTGATTGGATTTATTGCATCATATATATTTGATAATTTCTTCCATCTATTGTTTTAGTTGTTTTAATTTGATCAGGGATATGTTCATTTGATTGAACTAGATGAATGGATCTGGGAGTCTTGAATGACTAATATTATGGAAAATTGTCTCCCTACCAAGGTTGGCGAGATAACTTATTTTTAAACCCTACGTATTTTCACAATTATGGAGAGAGAAAAACCGATACCTACAAAATACAGATATTTCAAACCCAAAATAGATTGTGTATTATGCTTAGGATATTTTTGCAAAAAACCCAGTTTTACCCTTATTCTTTTGAATCAAATACACATATGATCATTCTCTGAGAAAACATTCGCATTATGATTTCTTCTCGTGGTTGCTATGGTTCGCTCCTTCTTTCTCGATGCTTCTCTTCCAATTCCCTGTTTTTTCTCTCCAGACTCCTCTGACAAAATCTGCATCTCCGCTTTTAGATCCTTATGTCCGATAAATTTTATAGTGATAAGAGCATAACTGGTCCTTAGTTGATTAGTTCCGCTGCTACCAATGAATTGATGCCACGTGACAATAAATAAATTAACAAAACAATTAGAAAAATCCATTTTACTAATTTTATTTAGATTTACAAAACTGCCCTCTTTCTTTTTTCTCTTTTATCTCTAACAAGAAATGATGGCACTCTATGCTCTGTCATCATATCCGAAAGAATCCATCACAGTCTGTCTTTGCCACCAACAAGGACTCCTTTACTCCTAAATCCTGTGTTATATAGATGGTTTAGAAGACCACGCAACAAGCAAGGGTGAAAAATGACCTTGGAGCACTCAAACCTAATCACATGCGTTTGTCCCAAACTGGCCGACTGAAATAAAAAAAATAAAAAGGGATTTTAAAATAGAAATAAGGGTTTTTGAATAACTGATTAATTGTTGGCCATGATTTCCTCCTCTTCTTAAAAATTGATCGATTGAAAGAGAGAAAATTGGAGCACGATGGAGAGATGGATAAAATGAAAATTTAACAAAAAACGCAATAAACATGGTCTCCAATTGGTGCACGTAGATGACCCCACCTACCATAGCATCAACACAAAAACCGCAATAAACATGGTCTCCGATAGGTTTTTTTAACTAAGATCAAAAATTTCTCCCAAAACAAAACCTAATATCCAAAAAAAATATCTACATCTTTCGGCTGCAAGATTGTTGATGGCAAAGTATGTTTAATAGCTTTTTTATTTTCCTGTTTTGTCAATTTTATTTATCTTGTTTATTTCATCAATCGGTTTTTTCCCCTCATTTCTACAGATAATTTTATTTCTCTTGTTTATTTGATCAATCAAATTTTTCATCATTTCAATTGATAATTGCGTGTCTTTGCTTTACCAAGGAATCTGACATTTGGTTGTAATGGGTCTACCGGAACAAGGAGGATGAGCTAAATTGAGGAGAGGCGAGAAAGAAGACAAATGGTAGTTTTGGAAATCCACACAAAAGTATTAGAGGAGATTTCTCTTGTTATTTTGCCCTCTTATTTACCGGTACATGGCATCAATTCGTTGACAGTAACATAACTAGGCAGCCGATGACTCGTTATGCTCTTACCACCATAAAATTAATCCTCATGTCTAGTCTGTAGGGTGTTTTTCGTCACCCCATTAAGATGGGAATACGTGTCGCTTGTCAGGTGTACACAGTTTCCCTCTGTCTAGGACAGACCGGGATTTATTGATTGTGGAGATCCGAATCTCCGGCAGCCACGGACTAAACTGCCGTTAATTACCCATCGTCTTTGAAGCGAAGGAACTTCTGATTGACGGATCAAACTAGTCGTACGAACTCAATGTGCAGTGTGCGTATAAGTGTCTTGAGGGGTTTTGGGTATATCGGAGGCCTCACAGAGTTTATGGGAGTCCTGCTATCCGGATAGCGGGCTGAGGGTCAAGAGGGTTAGCAGCCCCTTTACGGGATGCAGGGCAACGTCCCAATAGAAATTTTTTTCTAGCGGGAGACGTGTTTTTAGTGTGGAGTATATAAAAACGGTGGGTAACATTTTAAGGACATGTGGGCACAGAGCGCCGGGCGTCCGCATCTCACGCGCCCGGCACGTTGGCGCCGGACACCTGCAAAAAGAAGGGATTTAACCCCGGAATTAGGAGTTGAACCCCCGAAAAAGATTTTTATCTATAGAATTAAACTCCAAAAGATTTTGAGTAGAGTTAAACTCCAAAAATGATTTTTTATTTATTTATGGAGTTAAAGTCTAAAAGATTTTGAATGGAGTTTTTTTCTAAAAGAATTTTATTTATGGAGTTAAACTCCAAAAGATCTTGACAAATGGAATTGAACTTCCAGAAATCTTTGGAGATGATCAAAGAGGACTCATTTCTTCTTCTCTTTAATCCTGAATCTTCTTTTAAGTCTTGGATCTTCCTGAAGTGGGATTTTTGGAGATGAGTCTCCTTCTTCCTCCTTTCTGTTGGCTGGATTTTGGAGAAAAGAGGGTGAGACTTAAAAATCTTCCATTCTGGAGATTTAATGAAAGATCCGAGCTTCCCTTCAAGGGTTTTATGGTGAAAAATTGATTCTTTTTGGAAAAAGAAGAATTAAACTCTTGATTTAATTCAAAAAATGAGAAGAATATTTAGTACCTTGAGGAAGGAGAAGGACGTACCGGAACCCTAATTTTTTAGGGGAATCAATTGTTGTCTTTTATTTCATTATCATGTTACCTTATATACGCTTAAAAATTTACACATAACCCCTTGGGTTTTACAAAATGGTATTTTACCCATCACATGCCTCATATGCTCATTTTTTTTTTGCACATGAGCCATGGACTTTACAAAATTTTTGTTTTATACCAATTTTTCTTACATTTATTCATAAAAATTATATCAAAATTATTTATTACATAATTTTCATTTTGACATGGGAGAGTCGGCCACGGGGCTCGACTTGGGAATGGGCCCACTTGAGCTGGGCCTGGTCCCGCTTACTTGGGGTTGATTTTGATTTTGACTTGGTCAACCAGGGTGTAATTTTTGACCCCAACAAAATGCCCCCCATCAATGAATGCACACCGCGTATATGAGTTGTGTGCATGAAATTGATAGATCTTGTTCTGCAAAAATTTGTCTTTGTGGTGAAGTATCATTCCGGGAGCAGAGCATCCTTCCGGGAGCATGATTCCCAGGGTCGGAGTATCATTCCGATTTGTAGAGTATAATTTCAAGGTTGGAGTATCATTCCGAAGAGCGAAGCATAATTCCAGTGGGAGGATATATTTTGAGACGAAGTATAGTTTCGACGCAGGGTTCCTGGACGAAGCATAATTTCGACACGGGGCAGGTGTATCCTGAGACGAAACTTAATTCCGGCGTAGGGCGTACATTCTGAACGAAACATGGCTCCGATGTAGAGGTTGATTCCCAAGCGAATCACAATTCCGACAGGGAAGGCAGATACTCCGAAGCGAAGTATGATTTCGACACGGGGCACATTCTGAAACGAAATATGATTCCGACGCAGAGATTGTTGGTTGACTTGATTCTGAGACGAAGCATAATTCCGACAGGGAGGTCGTTGGTTAACTTGATCCCGAGACAGAGTATAATTCCGACAGGGAAGGTCGTTGGTCGACTTGATTCCGAGGCGGAGCATAATTCCGTCAGAGAAGTCGTTGGTCGACTTGATTTCAAGGTGGAGTATAATTCCGACAGGGAGGTCGTTGGTTGATTTGATTTCGAGGCAGAGCATCATTCCGACAGGGAGGTCAGATACCCTGAGGCGAAGCATGATTTTGACATGGGGTATATTCTGAGAAGAAACATGATTCTGACACAGAGATTGTTGATTTGATTTGATTTGGGAGTTTTTTCTCCGTCCAGTGGAGCTTTTGAGCCCGGGACTTGGAATTTGGGTTTTTGTTCGGCGTTATGTAACATTTTGAAAATTTGGAAATAAATAAAATTATTTAATTAAATAATAAACTGTTAAATTAAAAAGTTATTAAAACCAAACAAGACAATATCATAAGTTTAACTTATGTAAAACAAATTAAATTTTAGTTTTAGTATGGAATATAAATAAATTATAAGGGTTTTAGTGATAAATCTAGTTTCATTTTAATAAAATGGTGATTATATAATAACATAAGTTGTGAGGGGTTGTTATGTAAAGTTTAAGACTTTGTGCAAATTGAAAGTTGTTAAAGATGTAAATGAAAGGAGATGGGATAAGATTTAGTTCAGAATTTTATCATAAAGAAAATCAAATTGGAAAAGAAATTCATTGCCACCACCTCCTCTCATGCACAACACACTCTCCACACCTCCTCCTTGCATGAAACCGCCACATCTTGCATGGTGACACCTCCTCCTACACCTCATCCTTTCCTTCATCCTTTTATCTAGTGTGTTCAGATCAGTTTAACTAGCTAAACATTCAGAAAAAAATTCAAAAGTTAAAGAAAATGAAGAACAAGAAAAGAAAAATAAAAGAAAAGAGAAGTGAGAAAGAGAAAATGGCTAAGGAGTTCCAACATCAAGCTAGGAGCTAAGGAATTGGGTGTCTTGAAGGAAGCCTTTCAACTATCCTCAGTAGGTATAATGTTTAACCCAGTAGACTTTAGCTCTGTAATTGTAAGAAAATTTGGAATCGAATGTCTATAATATCGTATTTTAGCAAAACGGAACTCTGTTAAAATCTGCTTTAGTTTAAATAAAAATCAAATTAGCAAAACAGTGCCAGAATGATATAGTGGGACCTAAAACAACCCATAGAAACACGAACCAAGGGGATCGGTTTTGGGCCTGCGACATAAGGGCGGATTCCGGCGTCGCCGGATTTGTAGGAGGCTTGAGTGTTTTGGCTTTTTGGGTAGGTCTCTGTGTAGAATTATGGTTAATCTGGTATTGTTTAATCAATTTAGTTTAACTGTATATAAAATCTGGGAGCAAATATCGGAAATAGGTATCTAAAACCCATAATACGACTCGGGAAATTCGTAACGCGTTCTGTTTCTGTTACGAAACAGCGTTAGGTTAATTTCCAGTAAAATTGAGTGTTAGATCATATGCAATGTGGTATAACTAGAACGTACAACTTGTGTTTTCATGATTTTGTCGTGTCGGAATAGCCATTTTCTTATACAAGTTATTGCTATGTTAGATTCAAATACAGAGACTTTGGAGGCTGCGGGGAAAGGAAAAAGGATTGGCGATTCCTGAGAAGATACGACGTATTTCCAGTGAGTAGATTTACATCTACGGAGGAAATCGGGTGGATGGCGTATAGCACCCCCGCAACCTTATGATTATTATTATGATATTTACTTAAGTTTAGCTTTTCGTCAAAGCATTGATATGGTATTGCATCTTATATACCCTCCATTTTTTATAAAGTTTCGTATATGGTTCTTAAATGAGATATATGTGATATTTGATCCGTACGATATGGGTATGATTTGATGAGTTTGTACGAGGGATCATGCCGTACTTAAGTTGATATGGATATAGCGATATGATGAGCTATAATACAAGGATTTATACGTATCAGAAATGATGAACTTCGTATGCCGAATAACGGCCAATTTTATTCTTTGACTCGTAGAGATAGCTTATGCTCTGATTTAGGATGTAATACTGGTATGAGCTATATTATTTAAAAAAAACCACGGTTCGTTGCATTTTAAATAAACTACCAGGATGCATGCCAGTTTCTAAAACAAACACCTCTTTTAAAGCTAAGGCAGCTTCCTTAATTCAAACTTAACGTTCCGATCATTTCTAAAGATAATAGTATAGCTCATAACAAGTAATTACAGTAAGTACGTTTAGATTACTTATAGGTCTGCATTATGTATTCTATGTTAGATATTTTCGCGTTATGCACACTCTAGTAGAACACTGCACAAATACCAATGAGTATTATGCTGCACAAGCACTTAAATATATGTTACACTACACCTCATTGGTACTGTCATATCACTGTAGAATCGTTCTGATATATATGTGTTAATATATAGATCGTTACACCATAGAACACTTGCACAAATACTAATGATTTCCATGTTGCACGAGCACAGACGCGTATGCTACACTATACATCTTTAGTAGTGCCATGACACATTAGAATTGAAATCATTATATTATGTGATAGGATTTCGTAGTCTTTTCCTATTTATGTTGTAGTTCCTATAGATGTTGTATTTGATTCTTAGGATTTCTGAGTATTTTACTCCTGATGATATATATATATATATATCGGTGGTATGGGACACTGTTATATATATATATATATATATATATATATATATATATATATAGTATATCATCAATACAAACTATGCAATTATTCTTATTCCTTACTTGATATTTGATATGATGAGTAAAACGTCCACCATGAGTTTTGTATTTTCTGGTTTTGTTCTAGACCGAGTGGGGGAGATATACGGTCGCTGATTTTTTACGCTATCCAGACTGAGTGGGGAAGATATACGGTTGGATACATGGTGGACCCGGTCGAGACCGAGGGGCAGGATAGCCGCATTGAGGCGGGGGAGCCTAGCGAGGATACTCGATACCGGAGATAGAATTGAGCACGGCAGATATCCAGGGGATACTGACCGGAGATTGAGATGAGCACTGCAGCTATCTAGGAGATATTGACCGGGGTTCGATTAGGTACGGCAGATATCCAGGGGATACTGATCGTAGCCAGGATTGTAGGGTTACTAGGCACACGCACAAGGGTCTATAAGGCATCAACCATGCCCGATTTAAAATTTAGCCGTGCCGAACAATCCTAAACCAAGATCTTAGACTAGAGATTAGGCGAAAAAAGCATGTTAAACACTTTAACATCTAAGAGTTTGGGATTACAACCTTTGTAGTCCGGTCCTTCACTTTATAAGCTCCGTGTTGTGGTCCCTTCGCTGCGATCATCAAGTTCCGGACTCTCGAGAGGCATCACGAAGAGAAAGATGCAAGCTTGCTTCCGATCTTCGATAACAAAGATGATCTACCTTGAAGTTTCATTAACACAAGCTCTCACTCGCTAAATGAAGTGAACACCCTAATCTAAATGGCTAGGATAGATTAGGATGATGAAGTAGAATTTTAGCTCTCATTTGTTTTCTTTAACTCACTCATTTTCATCACTAATGAAAAAGCTAGAAAGCTTTTCCATCAAGAACTCAAGGAAGAAGAAGAAGAATCCTTTTGTGATGAATAATGAAACTCTAGTGTGAGGTTAGAAATGCAATCATGGTATACGTAACCCTTGTAGAGATTTAACCAAGGTTAAATGGTTGGGTTGGGTTAAGGAAATATCTTGCAAAATATCATAACAAATATCTTTGCAAGAAACAAAACAAAACCTTCTAAAAAGTTCTAGAAAAGATTAACTTAAATCAAACCCTAACCATGTTTAATCTCCACTAAATATGTTGCATTAATAACCCTAACATGTTACAATATTATATATCACATATACAATATTTATTGTAACAAAATAAAATAATATAATTAACATATATCGCATATATATCAATGTATTACTCGAGTGAGAAAAAGAATCTTTTAGTGAGCTTATATTAGTTAATGTAATTTAATATATCAAATATATAATTATATATTAAATTATCAAATCAACACTTGATCCGATAATCCGGTTATTTCACAAATAACCGACTAATATAATCTGTATCAGTTCATCGAATCAACACTTGATCCGATGACTGTTCATACCATAATATTGCATTATTATATTCCCCGTTCTTATTCGTTTTATAAATAAACAGGTGCTTTTGACGCATGTCTGCTACATATTACAGGTTACAGGTTCTTGGAGCGAAAACAATGAAAAAGACAAAAGATGATACAAAAGAGGGACTTTTGACCAACAAGTAGAAGGATCCTAGTCAAGCCTAGACGAAGAACAGTTCACAGTTGTACAAGGTAACGCAAGGTCCAAAATGTCAAAGTGAACAGTTAAAAGACCACTATAAGTGTTCACTAGAGATCTGGAGAAGACCTAGAAGCACAATTGAAAAAAGACATTTATAAACAGGAACCAAGAGTCAATAGAAGCCAGTCCCAGAAAATCACAGCTCAAAGCCCTCTTTTGGCCGCGGAACTGCGGCCAAACCTGGCCTCGGGCCGCGGTTCCGCGGCCGTCTACTGCACGTGTCGGTGCAGAAAACTCGTGGCGGTGCGTCGGTGCTTTTGTTGGGATTTAGAGGGTATATTTGTTATAGCATATGTGCGAGTCATTGTAACCCTAATTTTCCTATCCCCTATAAATATGTATTCTAAATATTGTATGAGGGATGCCTCTTTTTCATAAATAAAAATTCAGATTCATTTGAAGTTGGGAGAGCATCTGTTCTGTAAGTTCATCTTTTAATTTCTGCCTTAGTTTTATAATTAAATTCTTGCCCTAGATTAATTAATTCTTTGCCTTAGTTTAATCTAGTGTAGAATCTCTTAAACTGCAGTAGGGAATTAATCTATTAGATTTAAAAATACACATAATAAAAATGATGTTCATAATAGATCCCCTAATAAGCGAGTAATTTCCTCGCTTGTTAGGGTAAGGAACAGGAGAGGGATGAGAGATGAAGATCTCTCATCTCTTTCGTGCCCAATCATTTGTAATAATTAGAACTTCATGCATGCATGCAAGATCCGCTCCCTACGGCACCCTACCCAGGAGGTAAAGGTGAAACCGTAGTATAAAGGACCGGACATGCATGTCTTCTATGAAGGTTAGAGCAATTATTAGGAAAGGACGGACAAGAATCTAGAGGAAGAAACATTGTTTCTTCCCAATCATCCTAATCCTCTTTACTAATAATTGCTATAACTCCTAAAAGATTTAATTTAGGGCATTGAAAGAGGTGTGAATTTAATCTTACCAAACTTCACCTATACTTAATCCTAACAAGTTTCTTAATTCTCGTACAACTTAGTTTTTAGATTTAATTAGAAGATCCAACACCCATTGGAATTAGCTCGTAAGAACACTTAGGAAATTAACACCATCCCTGTGGACCGACCCGTACTCACCGACTAGATGCAAAGCGACGCCGTTCTTGATTGCGGTAAAATATTTTTGATCGTTAAAATCCTACACTAATCAAATGGCGCCGTTGTCGGGGATAGCGTAAAATTTACTTTTTGTAATTTCGGGTTAATATAAAATATAAAAATCCATAAAAATTTGAAACATCCAAAATATAAAAATTCTATCATCTTTTATTTTTTGAAGGGTTTCTTTTGTGAATCTTTGCTGGATTGACGGATCTGAAACAACACAGAAGGCGAAATAGAAAAAGGTACATCAGAACAGACAAGGATTGGAACAGAAGAGCTACAGAATTTTTTTCAAAGAACGATCCCTCCTCCAGACCGCGAAACCGCGGCCGAACAGCGCCCAGAACCACGGAACCGCGGCGCTTATGCCACGTCAGCTTGCGAAATTTCATTGTTTGTTTTATATTCCCTCTCTCTGCAAATCCCCATATATCCTTTTGTCAACTCTTTTGCAGGATTCTTTGCGCATAAATAAGAATATCTTTCCCCTTCTCAATAACAGATTTTCTGCAGGATTCTTTGCGCCGCGCTAAAAAATATTTAATTGCAAGTGAATCTACTGCTTTGCATATTTTAATCGGACTTTAAGGGGCTATTGACCAATTCAGATTGGGTGGGGATTTCATCACCCTTCCCAGGACCCCAGGAATCACTTAAAGCATTTGTATTGACCACTCTTAATTAAAAAATACTAGACTCAGCCCTACGGACTTCGAGCTCAATAGGATAGAGGACTAGTTATAGGCATCGACCGTTTATCCTAACCTGACTTTGCGGTGTCTAGGCAAGTGCGTCTAAGGCAAGTGGTTATTTAATTAGGACCGCTACTTGTAGCGGGGAGCCTCCCACTTACCTGGCACTTACCTGGCCGCAATTGGCGGTGAAGAGGCGGTTTGAGGTCCTATTTCTAACCCTAGTTAGGAGCTGTCTAGCTGACCTAGATGACCCTAGATCTAGGCTTGATTGTGCATTTGTGGTTAATCGCATTTGTGTCACAAGTCTCTTTTCAAAAAATCTCTTTGCAAAAATTTCACGTAAAAAAGGAAAAATCTTTTCAAAAACTTACAACTTGTCGCTAAAGAAGTCCTTGCACTCCACTTACACCACCTTTTCTCATTGACGTTTTCTTACCTCCACATTCTGTCTTTCATTTTTCTGACTACACTACCCCTTTAGTATATGTCACTTTGGACTAAGGACACTAGCGTCCGATTAGTCCGTGTTTCGTTAGTACCAACCCACGAACCTTTCGACACCGAAGTCGAAATTCCGTCCACTTCCTTACCTCCACCTTCAAATTCTTCTTCCGAAGGTATGTCGGGATACAATCCTAACAACACCTTACCGACGGGAATGATTCCACCTCCGTTAGGTGCGAATAACCCGAATCACCCGTCTGTTGAAGTGCCCACACGAGTTGCGCTCCAAGATCTCTTCTACCATGTCCGCACCTCTTTACCTACCTGTCTTTCACCCCACCGGCAAATGGGGACAATTTTGAAATAAAACCCCACTTCATCAATATGCTGCCAAAATTTCATGGATTGGAATCCGAAGATGCCTATATCTTTATTAATAAATTCCAAAACGTTTGCGCCATAATGAAAACTACCCAATTAAGTGATGAAGCTATAAGGCTAAGAGTCATTCCCTTCACCTTATGTGACTTAGCCGAGAAGTGGCTATATAGCACAGCATCACATTCAATTAGAAATTGGGATGAGTTTGTGAAAGCTTTTCTTAAAAAGTTCTATCCTCATCACAAAACTGCTAGAATCCGTAATGAGATTATACAATTTTCTCAGCTTCCTTCCGAACCATTTTGGAAGTGTTTTGAAAGATTTAAAGACCTACTTGTTCAATGCCCTCATCATGGGATAGAAAGTTGGCAACTCTGCCAAACATTATACGAGGGATTGAACCTGGCAACGAAGCAGTTGCTAGAAACCATTTGTCAAGGTCACTTTCTAACCAAATCTAGTGAGGAAGCGTGGCAGTTTCTTGAGAACCTTAGTGAACAAACAATTCAGTGGGAGAGCACCAAGACCACATCATCTCCTTCTAGTGGTCAATCTAGGGCAGGCATACATCAATTAGATATGTCGATTGCTATGAAGGCCGAGATGGCCGCTCTTACGAAAAACCTAGAAGAGATTGAGACCAAAATCTCATCGTCTTCTCCTGCCCCTGTTGTGCCTCTACAAACTATTTGTGCTTGTTGTTCGGATCCATCACATCTTACCGAAGAGTGTCCTTACAATGCATCTACTCAAGGACATGATCAAGTCAATGCTGCTTTTCAGCAACGATAAAAAAATGATCCATACTCTTCGACATACAATCTGGGGTGGAGGAGTCACCCAAATTTCGCTTGGAACCAAAATCAACAATTTCAAGGAAACAACAATTTTCAAAGGCCTCCTCCTCCACAATAACAAGCACCTCCACAAACTCAATTTCAGCAACCTTTTCAACAGCAACCTTACCCTAATCAAGTGAACAATTCTTACCCGCCAAACAATTTTGTTCAACCTAATAATGACAAGGTTATTTCGCTCGAAAGAAGTCTAGATGCGTTCCTAAAGCAATCTACACAATCTGCAACAAGATTAGAGACTTCTATTCAATCTTTGGTGTAAAATAGTGCCTCACACGATCAAAACATCAAATCTATTGAGGCACAAATTGCACAACTCAATGCAGCATTGAGCGAGCGAGAAAAAGGAAAGCTCCCATCTCAACCACTGCCAAATCCCGGTCACGCACATGCTGCATATCAACAGCAAAATCATAACGTAAATGCTGTGACCACGTTGAGATCCGGAAAAGTGTTGCAAAACAATATGGGTATTAACCATGACACCCCTTCCGGTAGTTCTTCTTCATCTTCTTCACCTTCTTCTTATTCGTTAGAGCCTGTTCTCCATCCTTCACAAGGCTCTACTTCCTCTAGCTCGAACGGACCCACTTCTCACAACAGGAACACATCTACACGGGGTTCCATTCCAACTCAACAATCTGATCCACAAAAATTGGACTCAACAACTTTTCAAAATGTACCTTTTTCAAACCGATTGAGATCCAATAAACCAACTCCACAGATGGAGAAGATTGTAGAGTTGTTCAAACAGGTTAGCATAAATATCCCTCTTTTGGATGCAATCCAACAAGTTCCTTCATATGCAAAAATCTTAAAGGACTTATGCACCAAAAAGAGGAAGTCACAAGTACCAAAGAAAGTTTTCGTGGCTAGTGCTGTTAGCGATGCTCTTGTCCAATCTTTACCCCAAAAGCACAAGGACCCCGGTTGTCCTACTATTTCGATAACAATTGGGGACAAGAACATCAATAGAGCACTATTAGATCTTTGTGCTAGTGTCAATTTGCTACCTTATTCTGTGTACGAGCAATTAGGCGTTGGAGAGCTTAAGCTCACTCACTGTACTCTCTAAATGGCCGACACCCATCCTAGGGGAGAGTTGGAGGATGTGTTAATTAGAGTTGGGGGTTTCATTTCCCCCGTAGACTTTATTGTTATGGATACACAACCTGTCGTTAACCCCCGGAGTCAAATTCCGGTGATACTTGGTCGACCATTCCTGGCGACTTCTAACGCAGTGATCAATTGTCGTAACGGTTCAATGAATCTATCTTTTGGCAATATGACAATTGAACTCAACATTTTTAAGTTGGGAAATCAGCCTGCCGAGCCTAATTCTAGCGTACTTGATGTTTGCTCGATCAATGAGATCGCGGAGGAGGACTGTGAGTTCAAAAATTTCATGTTCGATCACAGCAGTGTTGACGCCACTAGTGCGTTCCTCCTAGAATCCAACACAGCTTTCACGGCGGACAACGATTATGAGTGTTTCACCTTTGTAGACGATTTTGAAGACTCACCACCCGAGCTTAAGTCTTTTGCTTTTTCGGATGAGTTAGTTGAACCATCCGACTCGGTTGCGTACACTCGATTTGAACCTTTGATAGAATCCATCGAGTTTGAAACAGTTACTCCATTGTTACCATCTATTGTTTCACCTCCTAAACTCGAACTAAAGCTTTTGCCGTCGCACCTAAAATATGCTTATCTAGGTGATAATGAGACCCTACCCGTTATCATATCGGCCTCTCTAGCTCTTGAGCAAGAGAAGGCCCTTTTAATAGTCTTACAAAATAATCGGCAAGCTTTTGGCTGGTCTATAGCGGACATCAAGGGGATTAGTCCCCTCATAGTTGAACATCATATGCACTTAATGGATGATGCCAAGCCGGCAAGGGATCCACAAAGACGTCTCAACCCCATTATGAAAGAGGCTGTCAAGAAGGAGATTGTCAAATGTCTTGATAGTGGTATCATTTACCCTATCTCGGATAGCCAGTGGGTTAGCCCCATTCATGTTGTGCCAAAGAAATCGGGCATCACGGTTATTACCAATGAGGCAAATGAGTTAATTCCCACTCGCACCCAAACTGGGTGGCGAGTTTGCATCGACTATAGAAAACTCAAGGCCGCGACAAGGAAATGCCACTTTCCTTTACCTTTCATTGACCAAATGCTAGAACGATTGGCTAGGCACGAGTTCTATTACTTTTTGGATGGCTATTCCGGCTATAACCAAGTCCTCATAGCCAAAGAGGATCAAGACAAGACCATATTTACTTGTCCTTTTGGCACTTTTGCTTATCGTCGCATGCCTTTTGGGTTATGCAATGCACCCGCTACATTTCAGCGGTGTATGATGGGGATCTTATCAGACACGGTTGAAAAGTTCTTGGAGATCTTTATGGATGATTTCTCCATTTTTGGTGACTCCTTTGACAAGTGTTTACGACATCTTGATGCAGTTCTTACCCGCTGTAGGGATAAGAACCTAACTTTGAATTGGGAGAAGTGCCACTTTATGGTACGAGAAGACATTGTCTTAGGACATGTCATCTCGCAAAACTGCATAGAGGTTGATAGAGCCAAACTTGAAGTCATCTCTAATCTTCCTCCTCCTAAATGCGTCAAAGACATCCGAGCTTTCCTTGGCCATGCCGGATTTTATAGACGGTTCATCAAGAATTTTAGCAAGATTGCTAGACCCTTGACTCTCTTATTGGCCAAGGACACAACATTTGATTTCGACTCAACTTGCATGGAAGCATTCGAGTCTTTGAAACACTCTCTCATTTCTGCGCCCATTCTTTCATCTCCAGACAGGACGCATCCTTTCGAAATTATGTGCGACGCATCAGATTTTGCCATTGGTGCTGTTCTTGGACAGCACATTAACAAGATGCCGCAAGTGATTTATTACGCTAGCCGTACATTAAATGAGGCCCAACTAAACTACACAACAACAGAAAAAGAGTTTTTAGCAGTTGTGTTTGCACTTGAAAAATTTCAGCCTTATTTAATCGGCTCTCCAGTTATTGTGTATACGGATCATTCAGCTCTTCGCCACCTTTTTGCGAAGAAGAATGCTAAATCGAGGCTAATACGTTGGATCCTCCTGCTATAAGAGTTTGACCTTGTCATAAGAGACAAAAAATGATGTGAAAACGTAGTGGCCGATCACGTTTCACGACTTCCTTCTTCGCCTACACTTGAACTTCCTATCACTGAAGTTTTTCCCGTTGAGCAACTCTTGACCGTTTCTTGCGAACCATGGTTCGCTGATATCGTCAACTACTTAGCCACCGGCTTGATATCTAAAGATTGGTCGAAACGGGATAAACTTCGATTCTTGTCCCAAGCAAAGCATTTTTACTGGGATGAACCTTATCTTTTTAAATACCGTTCCGACCAAATCATTCGTCGGTGTGTACCGGAAAACGAGTTTAAGAGTGTGCTGTCTTTTTGCCACGATCAAGCATGTGGTGGGCATTTTGGCCCAAAGAAGACAGCCGAGAAAATCTTGCAGTGTGGTTTCTATTGGCCACGACTCTTCAAGGATGCATATGAATACTGCAAGACATGCTCCTGGTGCCAACACTTGGGCCGGATATCGCGGAGAAACGAAATGCCGCTCCAACCAATTTTGGTTGTCGATGTTTTTGATGTTTGGGGTATAGACTTCATGGGACCATTTCCCAATTCTTTTGGGAATGTTTATATTCTTTTGGCTGTTGACTACGTTTCAAAGTTGGTCGAGGCTGTGCCTAGCCGAACGAATGACAATAAGGTTGTCGTTCGATTTCTTAGAGAACATATCTTTTCTCGATTTGGGCACCCTCGAGCGATAATAAGTGATATTGGTTCTCACTTTTGCAATAAGACTTTTGAGTCCTTAATGCGCAAATATTCTATCACCCACAAGCTGTCAACGCCATACCATCCCCAAACCTGTGGGCAAGTGATTGATCTCAAAAACTATTTCTAAACCGCAATCAAGAACGGCGTCGCATGAAGCTAGCCGGTGAGTACGGGTCGGTCCATAGAGATGTTGTGAATCTCCGATTCGCGCTAACGAGTTAATTCCGAAGGGTGTTCGGATTAATTATTAAATCTAAAAACCTAATTAACATAGGGCAATTATCTAGATCTACTCTTGCTAGGGCTAGGTTTAGGGATGGTTTGGAAATGTAATTAAATCTCACCGCTTTCAATACCCGAATGAAGATCTGTGAGGAGTTATGGTAATTATCAATAAAGGGGATTAGATCCGTTCGGGAAGGTGTTCCTTCCTGTAGGTTCTTGTCCTTCCTTTAGAGATCCTTACCCTAGCCTCCATGGAAAACACCACAACCGGACGTTTACACTACGGCATCACCGCTACCTCGATGGATAGGATGCCGTTGGGCGCGGTATGTGCGTGTATGCATGGAGTCCTATTGTAAATATTTGGTGGGTAAGAAAGGGATGAGAGATCTCATCTCTCAAAATCCTTCCTCAAAGCTAAACCCTAAACAAGTTCCTAGGGCATGAAATTAAATCTACCTAGGGCAAGGAATTGAAATCTACACTAGAGCGAGAAATTAAATTTACTTACAGATGTATCCCTCCAATCATCCATGCAGGTTTGTCAGATCTGAATTTCTGAATGGAGAAGAAACACCGATGCTCTCCAAAAGATTTCTAAATTTTATTCATTAAAGAGAGGCATAAAGAAAATACAATGTTTTGGGTTCCTATTTATAGAGAATAGGAAACTCTGGGGTTACATTTTGATCCGCATGTCTACAATTACAAATATACCCTCAGGAAATCTTTTCAACGCTGCACCAAACTTTTAGTAAAAAATTATTTTTCTTTTCTCTTCTTCTGGCCGCGGAACCGCGGCAATGGTGGGCTTGGGCCGCGGTTCCGCGGCCCTTTGATGAGCTTGATTGCTGAAATTTCAGGGTTTTGTTCTGGGTCTTTTGGGTCTTCTGGTTCTTCGTTTCTTTTATCAATTGGGCTTCTACATTAGCTCCAGATCTCCAGTGAAAACTTGTAGTGATCTTTTAACCGTTTGCCTTGACATTTTGGATCTTGCGTTGCCTTATTGATTGTGAACTGTTCTTCGTCTAGGCTTGACTGAGATCCTCCTAATTGTTGGTCAAAAGTCTACTTTTGCACCGTCTTTTCATTGTTTTCACCGTTTCCTGTCCAAGAACCCGTAACCTGTAATATGTAGCAGACATGCGTCAAAAGCATCTGTTTATTTATAAAAAGAATAAGAATGGGGAATATAATAATGCAATATTATGGTGTGAACAAATACCCCCAAACTTATCTTTTGCTCGTCCTCGAGCAAACTTATTTTTATTCACTAAAATCCTAACCACACTTTCGCAGGGAAACGCGATTGCACTGAGCACGTGCAACAAGCCGTTAAACCTCTAGGTGTCCATAGTAGGAGGAGTGTTGTCTCCTGAGGGTTTTCAGCGGATTACACCCACAAAATCCTATCAATTCGGCCTTTCGACTTTTGTTCTCCAATTAGGTTTTCCCAACAAGGAATTCTATTATCTTTGACCCGTAAATTATCCACCCACATTCTTCACACTTCCTCATTATTTAACTTAAGATTATATATGTTATGTAGATCTACTTAGCTTTCGGCATCTCTTAAGTTTTCCTTCTAAAGTTCCATCTCCACTTAGGAATTTCTAACTTTACTAAAGATACAAGTTCTATTCTTCATCCCTTTCTCTCATCTAAACTCCAATTACATACCCCTACGTGTGTGTATAGATCACCCCTACACTTGGAAATTCAAATCAAGCAATCATACTCTCGTCCGTTGTCCAAAGCACTTATTAGTAGGTGAATTTTTAATTGAATTTTTGGTTACACATCCTTCATGCGACCGTTAATACTTCTTGAGGTACTAACAACCGATTACAAGATGCGTTAGCACTTTAAAGCGTATTTCCTAGTTTTGCAACACCCAAGGCTTTAGCAGTGACTCCCAAACCAGTTGGTATAAGGCACTAGGTGATGAAGCACCCTCGCTAAATATTTTATTATTTTTGCAGCCTTAAGTAATCACAAAAACCAGTGTCCATTTTTTTATTCTTTATTCATACTTTTTTTTCTTTTATTTTCTTCGTACTAAGGACTTTAGACAAGAGCATTTCAAGGTCTCTTCTACTATTCCAAGTTTCAAGATGCGTGATTGTGCAAATTGTAGGGTATACATTTTCAGAATCTAGACTTAAGCTAGGAACTATTTTACAAACTTATACTCTAATAAGAACATCAATACTTTTCCTTTGTTTCGACTTATCCCAAGAAGTGAACCCAAAATTTGCTTATTTCTAAATAAACTACAAAAACATATACTTTCTACCGCTAAACTTTAAGGAATGTTATTTTTAGGGTTTTTAATTCACTAAGTCTAAGATCTAGTTGTTCCTAGCCAGTTAACCTATTTGTCAAACTCAAGTCAATTAGCCAAAATTGAATACAATAATTTTTATAATTTTTGAAATTTTTCAATTTTTATGGGTTTTCAAATAAGTATGCAAATGCAAAAATATGTACAAATGAATGCGAAGGAAGAAGACGTACCGAGTATACCCCCAAACTTGAACTTGACAGTGTCCTCACTGTCATGCTAAACCAAGAGGGTCAAAATACCGATACTTCCCTGTTTATTTATTTACAATTTTTTAAATATTTTTTTTTTGTTTTGAAATTTTTTTTAAATTTTTTTTTATAGAAAAAGAAAACAAAAATATATATACATATATACAACAAGGTTCCCGTCAAACTTAAGCTTGGCCTTACACAAGCCAAAGGTCAGCACCAACCATTCAAAAATCTTATCGCGGTAATGGTACAGTTGGTGCAAGAATGGGGTGGAAAGAAGAGAAATGAGAAACACGCGAGACCGTGTGGAAAGAAGAATGGAAGATGGTCTCGGCGGAGGAGAAGAATGGCGGAAAGAAGAAAGAAGTAGAGTACGATCTTGAGGGTGTAAATTGAGTGAATAAATTAGCGCAATTTGTGATGACCGATGTGTTAAAAGCGATTGCGCTAACCTATCAACCCGTCGTGCAATGGGATCAAATCCCTCAAGATTCGCAAGAAAATATGGGTACGCCGAACTTGGTATTTGAGATGAAAACGTAACGGTCACTTGCACGGTCGGAACAATAGGAAGGAGGGAGGGTGATATAACAGTCAAAGGTTCAGGAGGCTGAATTGGAAAATCCGACACATTAAACAAAAATGGTTGAACCTCAATATTATCCTCAAAACTCTCCTCAATATTATCCTGATAATTTTCCTCAAAATTCAACTCATCCATGCCATTATCATCAAAGTCAAGACGCATATGAGATTCGGGAGAGACATCTAATAACTCGGGATGATGATTTGAACATAAAATTTCAATCAAATCGACAGGTTCATCATCCGAAATATTCCCGGCGTCTATATCCTCAATCAAGTGAAAATTAATTTCTTTAGACACCTCATCAAAAGCATGGATATGTATCGATTTAGGTTCTAGAGTGGAGGTGTAATGGTCGAAAGGTTAAGTGTGGTTTCACTCGAAAGGGGTTCTTCACAATTTGGCAAATCAAGCCCTACAAAATCACACAACTCATTTTTATTTTCAACAGGTGAACTATGTAGGGCAATCGATGGAAAACAGGAGTTGTGGGCTTCAATTGGGTAAGGGTAGGTTTGATTTGAAAATCCTCTCACATTCTCACTCTGTCCAACCGCCTCCTTATGCATTGAAAAATTTGGAGCTAGCGGAAAACTGGCTACCGGTTCAGCAGGTTGCATAAGGGCGGCCACGGACGCTTCCACATTCCTAGTCATTTTGTTTGTTGCTGTGATATACGCCTCCAACGACTCTTCCAAACTAGACTTAGGTGGTGAGGGGGTTTCGGTGAAAGATTCAAAATGGTGTGGATATACAAAACTCCCAACAGGCTGTGTAGAAACAGTGTCTAGTGAAGGTGGGAAGGTCGGGTAAGACTGGTAGGAAGTGGGTGATTGGACAGGGGTAGGATCAACATATGGATAAAAAGGTGAATAATCGTGTGGATCCCTAGAACTAGATGAGTGGAGAGGGGTGAAAGATCGGCTACGAGATTGAGCAATATGCTCAGCAATGGACATCGGCCTAGGAGTGACAGAAGGACTTGAAGAAGTGGTATCAACATATGTAGGTGGTAAAGGTTGACTTGGTTGACACAAAGTGGGTTGAAAAGTCAAACTGTTTCTCCTAGACGGCTCTATTTGATCTTTCAAAGATTTTTTAGGCAAGGAAGGATCGTCTTTAAATTGACCGAACAAATTGACGTATGACGCAAAATTAGGTTCGGGATACCAAAGTTCGGCTAATGATTTATTGTGTGGGGTACCCATGTTAGAAGAAGGGGAAAAGAAAGAAGGTTGGTTGGTGCAAGGATTTATTTGCGGCAAAGCTTTGCAAGTTTTCTAATAAAAATTTTCCCTTTTCATTTTATCTTTATTTGGAAAAATTTTGTTGCAAAAAGATTTTCGAGAAAAAATATGCTACAGAAAATTTACTTGCAATCTATTTCTAATTTAAACAAATCGCAAAAATCCTACACAAGATTGTTATATGGAAGGGAAGGTTTTTTAAGCGCAAGGAATCCTGCAGAAGATTTGACAAAAGATATATGGGGATTTGCAGAGGGAGGAAATAGAAAACAAACCATGCAAAAATTTCGCGATGATGATGCCAGAGGGCCGCGGAAAGGCGGCGGGAGCGCGGTTATGCCGCGGTTTAGCGGTAGGATGGAGGCTTCAGGGCTCCAAAAAATTTCTGCTGTTCTGTACTTGCAATCCCTCTCTGTTTTGATGTATCCTTTTCTGATTCGCCTTCTTTAGATTTCCAGATCTGAATATGTGTGCAAATCCTGCAAAATTCAAAGAATAAAGTACCATATCCAAAAATAACAGATGATATATTTTTATATTTTCAGATTTTTATGATTGTTTTAATTTTGATTAACCCGAAATTGCAAAAAGGAAATAACACGCCATCCCCGGCAACGGCGCCATTTGATTGATCTCAAAAACTATTTCTAAACCGCAATCAAGAACGGCGTCGCATGAAGCTAGCCGGTGAGTACGGGTCGGTCCATAGGGAAGTTGTGAATCTCCGATTCGCGCTAACGAGTTAATTCCGAAGGGTGTTCGGATTAATTATTAAATCTAAAAACCTAATTAACATAGGGCAATTATCTAGATCTACTCTTGCTAGGGCTAGCTTTAGGGATGGTTTGGAAATGTAATTAAATCTCACCGCTTTCAATACCCGAATGAAGATCTGTGAGGAGTTATGGTAATTATCATTAAAGGGGATTAGATCCGTTCGGGAAGGTGTTCCTTTCTCTAGGTTCTTGTCCTTCCTTTAGAGATCCTTACCCTAACCTCCATGGAAAACACCACAACCGGGCGTTTACACTACGGCATCACCGCTACCTTGATGGATAGGATGCCGTAAGGCGCAGTATGTGCGTGTATGCATGGAGCCCTATTGTAAATATTTGGTGGGTAAGAAAGGGATGAGAGATCTCAT
Source organism: Agapanthus africanus (assembly GCA_030015575.1). NCBI lineage: Eukaryota > Viridiplantae > Streptophyta > Magnoliopsida > Asparagales > Amaryllidaceae > Agapanthus > Agapanthus africanus. The sequence goes on along the minus strand of CM057340.1, from coordinate 679,257,219 downwards.
CTCTCAAAATCCTTCCTCAAAGCTAAACCCTAAACAAGTTCCTAGGGCATGAAATTAAATCTACCTAGGGCAAGAAATTGAAATCTACACTAGGGCGAGAAATTAAATTTACTTACAGATGTATCCCTCCAATCATCCATGCAGGTTTGTCAGATCTGAATTTCTGAATGGAGAAGAAACACCGATGCTCTCCAAAAGATTTCTAAATTTTATTCATTAAAGGGAGGCATAAAGAAAATACAATGTTTTGGGTTCCTATTTATAGAGAATAGGAAACTCTGGGGTTACATTTTGATCCGCATGTCTACAATTACAAATATACCCTCAGGAAATCTTTTCAACGCCGCACCAAACTTTTGGTAAAAAATTATTTTTCTTTTCTCTTCTTCTGGCCGCGGAACCGCAGCAATGGTGGGCTTGGGCCGCGGTTCCACGGCCCTTTGATGAGCTTGATTGTTGAAATTTCAGGGTTTTGTTCTGGGTCTTTTGGGACTTCTGGTTCTTCGTTTCATTTATCAATTGGGCTTCTACATTAGCTCCAGATCTCCAGTGAAAACTTGTAGTGATCTTTTATTCGTTTGCCTTGACATTTTGGATCTTGCGTTGCCTTGTTGATTGTGAACTGTTCTTCGTCTAGGCTTGACTGAGATCCTCCTAATTGTTGGTCAAAAGTCCACTTTTGCATCGTCTTTTCATTGTTTTCACTGTTTCCTGTCCAAGAACCTGTAACCTGTAACATGTAGCAGACATGCGTCAAAAGCACCTGTTTATTTATAAAAAGAATAAGAATGGAGAATATAATAAGGCAATATTATGGTGTGAACTGCAAGCCGAGATTTCAAATCGGCAAATCAAGCAAATCTTGGAGAAGGCAGTTTCTAAAAACCGTAAAGATTGGTCATTCAAACTAATCGATGCACTATGGGCTTTCCGTACTGCATACAAGACCGATCTTGTTATGTCTCCATACCGGCTTGTTTACGGGAAGGCTTGCCACCTCCCGGTAGAAATTAAGCACAAGGCATTTTGGGCTATCAAAGAGTTGAATCTATCATTAGGAGATTCGGGCAGCAATCGGAAGCTGTAATTGAATGAACTAGAAGAGCTGCAGGATGAGGCATATGATAACGCCGTAATTGTTAAAAACCGAACTAAGGTGTTCCACGATAAACACCTTTTGCGAAAAACATTTAAACCTGCTCAACAGGTTTTATTCTATGATACTCGGTTATATTATCACCCCGGCAAGCTCCGTTTTAGGTGGAAAGGGCCATTTGTTGTACGCACCGTTTATCCGCACGGTGCGGTCGATCTTGAAAATTCTGAGGACGGTACTTTATTCAAAGTTAATGGACATCGATTGAAACCGTTTCTCACAGCGGACCCGTCGGAGGAGCTCCTGTTTTTACAGGAGCCGATCTACACCGATTAATTCTCCTCCGCTTTCACCCCCGAATTTCCAATTTTTCCAATGACTTAATTTCAAATAAGTTTGGGGGTGTGTATCATTTGTAAATACATAATTCCAAAATACCATAAAAAATAAAAAAATTTGAAAAAGAAAAAAAATTTTAGACCTTTTTGTAAAATTTCAGAATTATTTAATAAATAAATTTTTTAATTTACAAATAAATTCCTCCTTTTGGAGGGGTTTTTCTACAAATCTCCATTTCCCCCCTATATAATTCCCCCGAGCCTTCCCCCTGCGCTAACCCTAAAAATTCTCTTCATTTAGAACCCTAGCCGCCACGACCTATCAGCCGCCGGAAAATCTCGCAGCGCCGCCTCCTTGCCGCCGCCCTTCCGCCGCCGTTCCGCCGTGTCACCCCCCGGAATTTCCAAGGGAGGTAAATCTGGTCTTTTACCCTCTGTTTTTTCATATTTTCATTTCTGTAAAATCACAATGACACGTCGAATGCAATTTGAGAGGAATTTCTCTCTAGTTTTCTCGCACGAACTTTACGGTAGCTACTTTGCACACGAAATAGAGCGGAGAGGCTGGACTTTTCTGATATACAATCATCCCTCTGCCTTTGCTCTACCAGATCTAGTTACCATTTTTATGAATCTATGGAGGATAGTTGTCTAGCGGACTTAGGATATATAAAGTTAAATTGGGGGGGGATCGCGTTATTAACATTGATAGGGATTTAATCCACGAGGTCACACTTATACCTCGTTTGCTCGCACATGACCACCCCCTACAGTTTGAGGATTACATGCCCTTGATGGGCAATGACTGCGCGAGGGAACCGTGAAAGGGTATCCAAGCACGAACCCTTTTTGCGAATATTTTTACTGTGTGCCGGTGGGCACAAAACAACATCTTTGGCAGTTCTCACAACACGACTTTTTTCACCCCTCCTTACATGTCGTGCACACACTAATGACGAAGAATCCACGGTTCGACATGTGCAATGTTTTGCTTCATTCTATAGGTGTGGGGAAAAGGGCTACAAACTACCCATGTCCTATGCTAGTCACCCAGCTCTGCCGTTATTTCCTCCCCGTCGAGGAATTTGACTTTTACATGATGGGAGGAATCCCGGTTCGACCACTTGTTGATGGCGTTACTTCGTCCTACTCTAGACTGACAGATATATGGTCGTGAACCGAACCGGCCGAGAATGTCCCCGCTCGCACCCCTAGCTCTAGCTCGACATCGAGTAAGGGTGAGCTGACCCCTCAAGAGCATGGACGCTTAATGAGGAGAGCTGTGTGGGGAATTGATATGTTGAGGGAAGAGTTTAGGGCGACGACACGAGAGCACGACCGTCGCTTGACGGAGATTGAGAGGGGTATTTAAACCCTATTGGCTAGAGAGGAGCGATCACGTTCACGCTCAAGGGCGCGACGTGGGGCCGGACAGTGAGGGCACTGCTTTGCTCAAGTTTGGGGGAGATGGTGGTGTATATAGTTATCTTTTGCATTGCATTGCATATTTTAATTTTTGTATATATTTTTCTTTTCCTTTTGCATATTTAATTTCTGCATTGCATCTTTATAAAAAAATCATAAAAAATTGAAGAAAAAAAAAATAGAAAAAGAAAAACCCATAAAAAATTGAAAATTTTCAAAAAATTATTGTATTCAATTTTGGCTTAGTTGACTAGAGTTTGACAGATAGGTTAACTAGCTAGGAACAACTAGATCATAGACTTAGTGAATTAAAAACCCTAACATTCCTTAAAATTTAATGGTAGAAAGTATATGTCCTCGTAGTTTATTTAGAAATAGGCAAATTTTGGGTTCACTTCCTGGGCTAAGTCGAAATAAAGGAAAAGTATTGATTTTTATTAGAGTATAAGTTTGAAAAATAATTCCTAGCTTAAGTATGGATTCTGAAAATGTATACCCTACAAATTGCACAATCACACACCTTGAAACGTGGAATAGTAGAGGAGACCTTAAAATGCTCTTGTCTAAAGTCCTTAGTATGATGGAAAAAAAAATTACACAAGGGTGAATAAAGAATAAAAAAATGAACACTGTTTTTTGTGATTACTTAAAGCTGCAAAAATAGAAAAAAAATATTTAGCGAGGGTGCTTCATCACCTAGTTCCTTAGACCAACTGGTTTGGGAGTCACTGCTAAAAAACCTTGGGTGTTGCAAGACTAGGAAGTACGCTTTAAAGTGCAAACGCATCTTGTAATCGGTCGTTGGTACCTCAAGAAGTATTAACGGTCGCATGAAGGATGTGTAAGCAAAAATTCAATTAAAAATTCACCAACTAATAAGTACTTTGGACAACAGACAAGGGTATGATTGCTTGATTTGAATTTCTAAGTGTAGGGGTGATTTATACACACACGTGGGGATATATGATTAGAGTTTAGATAAGAGAAAGGAATGAAGAATAGAACTTGTATCTTTAGTAGAGTTGATAGAAAAATTCTTAAGTGGAGATGGAACCTTAGAAGGAAAACTTAAGAAATGCCGAAAGCTGAGTGAGTCTATAGAACATATATAATCTTAAGTTAAATGATGAGGAAGTGTGAAGAATTTGGATGGGTAATTTACGAGTCAATGATAATAGAATTCCTTGTTAGAAAACCTAATTGAAGAATTAAAGTCAGTGGGCCTAATTGATAGGATTTTGTGGGTAGTATCCGCTGAAAACCTTCAGGAGACAACACTTCTCCTACTAGGGATACCTAGAGGTTTAACGACTTGTTGCACGTGCTCAGTGCAATCGCGTTTCCCTGCGAAAGTGTTGTTAAGTTTTTTGTCGAGAATAAAAAAATAAGTTTGCTCGAGGACGAGTAAAAGATAAGTTTGGGGGTATTTGTTCATACCATAATATTGCATTATTATATTCCCCATTCTTATTCGTTTTATAAATAAACAGGTGCTTTTGATGCATGTCTGCTATATATTACAGGTTACAGGTTCTTGGAGCGAAAACAGTGAAAAAGACAAAAGATGATACAAAAGAGGGACTTTTGACCAACAAGTAGAAGGATCTTAGTCAAGCGTAGGCGAAGAACAGTTCACAATTGTACAAAGCAACGCACGGTCCAAAATGTCAAAGTGAACAGTTAAAAGACCACTATAAGTGTTCACTAGAGATCTGGAGAAGACCTAGAAGCACAATTGAAAAGAGACATATATAAACAGGAACCAAGAGTCAATAGAAGCCAGTCCCAGAAAAATCACAGATCAAAGCCCTCTTTTGGCCACGGAACCGCGGCCAAACTTGGCCTCGGGCCGCGGTTCCGCGGCCGTCTACTGCACGTGTCGGTGCAGAAAACTCGTGGCGGTGCGTCGGTGCTTTTGTTGGGATTTTTAGGGGGTATATTTGTAATAGCACATGTGCGAGTCATTGTAACCCTAATTTTCCTATCCCCTATAAATATGTATTCTAAATATTGTATGAGGGATGCCTCTTTTTCATAAAAAAATTTCAGATTCATTTGAAGTTGGGAGAGCATATGTTCTGTAAGTTCATCTTTTAATTTCTGCCTTAGTTTTATAATTAAATTCTTGTCCTAGATTAATTAATTCTTTGCCTTAGTTTAATCTAGTGTAGAATCTCTAAAACTGCAGTAGGGAATTAATCTATTAGATCTAAAAATTCACATAGTAAAAATGATGTTCATAATAGATCCCCTAATGACCGAGTAATTTCCTCGCTTGTTAGGGTTAGGAATATGGGAGGGATGAAAGATGAAGATCTCTCATCTCTTTCGTGCCCAATCATTTGTAATAATTAGAACTTCATGCATGCATGCATGATCCGCTCCCTACGGCACCCTACCCACGAGGTAAAGGTGAAACCGTAGTATAAAGGACCGGACATGCATGTCTTCCATGAAGGTTAGAGCAATTATTAGGAAAGGACGGACAAGGATCTAGAGGAAGAAACATTGTTTCTTCCCAATCATGCTAATCCCCTTTACTAATAATTGCTATAACTCCTAAAAGATTTAATTTAGAGCATTGAAAGAGGTGTGAATTTAATCTTACCAAACTTCACCTATACCTAATCCTAGCAAGTTTCTTAATTCTCGTACAACTTAGTTTTTAGATTTAATTAGAAGATCTAACACCAATTGGAATTAGCTCGTAAGAACACTTAGAAAATTAACACCATCCCTGTGGACCGACCCGTACTCACCGGCTAGCTGCAAAGCGACGCCGTTCCTGATTGCGGTAAAATATTTTTGATCATTAAAATCCTACACTAATCAATGACCCGGCTATATCACATATACCCGGCCGATATCTCATATCGCGAGAATCTAATACGGTATCACATACACGTATTGTTCTCGGTACCGCACATATCACATATGTGCTCCTACTCCGTTTTTCCTGAGCCAGGAAACCTCTGTGTAGGACTCTAAAGAACCGTCAATACGCCGGCAGTAGGTGATAATCATATCAAACACCCACAAGCTGCAAGCGGTCAGCTAAACGTAACAACCACCCAGGTATTGAGTGCTCAGAAGATCAACAAGCAAACCTGTACATTCTCTTGTGAATCCAGTCAGTAACACTTCCGTACAGTCCGGTCTCTTCGTCTGATATGTCGCATATCTCTCCTAGGGGTGGTATACGTCAGACCCCAGTAGCTTGATAAGTCGTGTCGATATGAGGTCCATAACAGTTCGAGAAACTACTGATAACACTTACCAGTAAATCTCAGCAATCCTGGACAGGGATTTCCAGTTATAGCCAATCGAACACAGCGTAACATCAACTCCCTATACCGGGAGAGACGAATCCCCTCCTATTGCTCATTGCCTCCATGTGATTCGGGACTGTACCCAAAAGCCACCTTTTTGCACGCCCTCTTGGGCGTGGTATGATGGAAATCAAAGCACAGTGGGAATCACACAAGACTCTATGACGATCTCGGGTCTACAGACTACTCTGTACTAGTGTCACCAAAGAACCGCCATCTGACGTGAGGTATAATACCGTCTGGGAGTTCTCGGCGAGTCCGTCCAGTGTACCCAGTCTCCACTGAGCACCCGTATACCTTCTCTGATGCCAAACACCAATGGATATGGGATCATCCATCGCCCATCATATGGGTCAAGAAGCGCATACGCTAGTCTACTCTAAAGTATCGATGCCCTGTCTCGGTACTCTCACGACTAGGAACATTTGAAGGATGTACTTGGCGACTACTCTGTCCCCACTAGTATGATCCGCGTCATAGTCCTGATAGTTAAGTACTCATCCTAAGGGCTTTATCAATATGTAACATAGAGACAATCAGAGTACATGTTAAGATAAAGAGTAACCAGGTAGCGTACTATCATGTCGAGTAAGAAAGTCCTCCCTATATATGTCCTAGCATCCACTACAATATATATCGTATGTACAGTAATGGCCTCTAGGGCATACATATAACTAACAAGGATATCGGGTGACGATCATCTGTTGAGATGGTGTCGACGGTATCTGTATTTACGTGTCGATGCTGGACACGAGAGATTTCGGATTTCGATGTCGATGCTGGGCATCTATTTGTATATTGATACGATCATTATCATGAGGTACATCGTTAGATATGTATTTATTGGATTCCATCAGGACTGATCTAGGGGACAGTACCTGCATATATTTGTACAGACATTCATAGACAAAAAGGGAATTCCAATAGGGATAATAGATTCATGATTTTGATTCATATGACATTGAGATATTATACCTGTGATTGCATGATAGCTAGTGTTGTACCTTTGCATATCATATAGTATATCGATACAGATTATGATAGTACTGTACTTATGACCTAGGTAATCGTCATGCATTTCGATTTCTACTTTTAGATGCACTTTTATTCACCGAGTTGGCAACCCATCGCCATTGTGCCACAATTTCTTGCAGGTTTTACCGTTTGGATTATCAGCGGTTTGGGCACACATTCTTTTGAGGATTGATGGGTAAGTGAGTTTTTATTGTATCCTACTAACTCTTGATTATTCATATATTCTTGTATCTAGTGGAAACTCCATCAACTTAGAAATGACATATTATTGACTTAGAATCGAGGATTAGAGTTGTGTTTTGATTGTCGCACTCCTTAGAGTCGACTACTGCTTTAGATTAATTGGTTGCTCCATTGTTTGGACGTGGGAACTATCTTCCGTTGGGATGCTATTTTATTATGTTGTATCGGGTTTTATAAAAAATGCAAAGGAGGTGATGACAAGCTTCAAAACGTCATAAATGCTTTTCAACATACTTAGTTAAATTTAGATGTTATTTTAACTTGATTTTATTATATGATTATTTAAACCTCACCCCAATAATTTCAAAAAGGGTTTAGATTCCGGGTTTCAGCTTACTTGGATTGCGTTGATGTCTTTAGATGTCATGTGATTTAAGTGCCAGTCGCGTGCTGCATTTGGGTCGTAACACGTCAGCATCGCTACACTGGAATATGGTACCAGGAGTGAATCATCATTTTCCATGAGAGGATTTGACGATTTTGGTTTTGGTTTGGCATCATCATCACTACACTGGAATATGGTAGTAGGAGCGAATCATCATTTGCAATGAGGGGATTTCCTTCGTTCCTAGTTTAATGACTTAGGGGTCATTGGATCGATTTGAAATTTAGGGGTTGGGGTCGGCATTAGCGCTGCTAACACTGGAGCGTAAATGCCAGGAGCAATTCATCATTTGCCTTTGCCTGCTGGGGGGCGATGGTTTAGGAGACAGGTTTAGGTTCTTATCACCTAAGGCTTTTCAATTTTATGAGCCGTAAGGGTCCCATAAAAGCATTTTCTCTCTACGAGTCGAAAGGATCTCGAAGGTGTATTCTCTTTAGGAGTCGTGGGGACCCCCATGTGTGTTTTTCCTTTGTGAGTCGTAAGGATTCCACAAAGGTGTTTTCTTATGGGTCGAAAGGATCTCATAAGTTTTGTCCTCCTCATCTATCGTGAGGACACATGAGCAGGTCTTTCCTAAATGGAGCATAATTCCATGGACAGAGATCGGCCGCGGGGCTTGTGATTGCGGTGAGGCATGGGTGTGATGAGGGTTATTTGAGCCTGTGGATTGTATACGGTAGCCAGTTTGGGGACTGGCCGTAAGGCTGGGGGAATTTGGAACTTTGTTGGCATCTGCATCGCTGCAATGGAATATGGTACCAAAAGCGACCGATCATCCGCCGTTGGGATATTCAGGAATTTGAAATTTTGGTTGGCTTCTACATCACTGCACTGGAATATGGTACCATGAGCGACTCATTATTCGCCATTTGGAGATTTGGATTTTGGTTGGCGTCTGCATCGCTGCACTGGAATATGGTACCAGGAGCGACTCATCATTCGCCATTTGGGAATTTGGATTTTGGTTGGCGTCTGCATCGCTACACTGGAATATGGTACCAAGAGTGACCCATCATTCGCCTTTTTTTACCGCGATTGCTCTATCATTTCAGCTTTTCTTATCGCGAAAGTCGCGATTGCCCTATCATTTCGACTATTTATTCACGGTTGCCCCATCATTTATTTTACTCGCTGATTTTTATTATGAGTTGCCCCATCATTTCGGCTTTTTTTATATATATTTACACATGTTTTTTACATTCCCAGTTTAACGACATAGGGGTCGTGTGTTCCCAATTTAACGACGTGGTGGTCCCCTGTTCCCAGTTTAACGACGTGGTGTTCAGCTGTGTTTGCTTATCCCAGCTCCTCGAACTTTGATCTCGGTGGAGCTGCGTTGATGACCGTAACTTTGTGGCTTGCCGATACCTTCGAGAACGGTGGGTTCTTCCCAGCCTGGTTCTCTACCCAATCTTTGAAAATATACCAGTCTTCAATGGTATGACTCACCATTCTATGATATGGGCAGTATACGAGATTGCCAGTTATGTTCATTTCATGTGGCCTCTTTGGAATAGGCAGTTGCAAACCGTTGTTCAAGGCGTCCTTGGATATTTTGCGGACTTCATCCCTTCTGAAGGAGTATACTTTCTTCTTTCTCTCTATTAGAGTAGGTGCCTTTCCTAATGCTGGTCCTCGAGGCTGATCAGTCTTTGGTTTGCCTGCTGTCCACTTACCACGTTCAGTATATGTATCAGAGGGGCTGGAGGCCGATCGCGGCCATTTTTCACAAAGGTGTTTCACTCTTGGGCTGGATGGGGTATCGGTTGGCTGTTCCAGGATATCAATTCCTGGCTCATGAACCAAAATTTGATTTTGCTGCAATTGCATTCAGACGATTTGGGTCGTGAGATCTGCCACGACATTTGTCGGCTCATCAACTTTGAAATAGACCTCAGCCAACTTCTCGTCTCTGTCCTAAAGCTGCTTTTGAAACCATTGGAATAATGGTTGCTCTATAGTTACGGGCATGATAACCGGGTCATCCTTACCGCCTGAGTTCGAATCCGCAGGAACCATGGGCTTCTTTTGCTTAATGGCCTAAGCGAGCTCTTCATCATCTGGATCGAGCCGGTTTTGGATGGCAACAACCACGTCATTGTCATGGCTATAAGGAGTAGGAGGACTTGTTCCTATGGGTTCCACCATGTAGACCGTATAGGTTGTGTACCCATCTACCACTTCTTCATTGGTAATGTTACTCATTGGGCTTTTAGCTTGTTTCCTTGGCTCGTTCCTTTCAGAAAAAGGCAGACGACTGAGAGGAGCAAGTTCCCGAAGGGCTTCGGTCTCTGTTTGTATGAAATAGACGGCCACAACTTGATTGTTTACTATCACGCCTTTAGACGTTCTATCTCTCCTGCCTTGTATTGTTTTTCGACCCAATGTTTGAAGACGAAACAGTCCTCGATGGCATGACTTATCACTCTGTAATAGGGGCAATATTTGGGGTCGTCGGTTATATTCGCTTCTTGCGGTCTCTTTGATTCTGGCAACTGTAGACCATTTTTCAGGACGTCCTTGAATATCTTGTGGGCTTTGTCCCTTCTGAAGGAATAGACCCTATTCAGCTTCTCTTTCAGAGGCGATTCTCCTCCCCCTCCCAACAATGGTTTTCAAGCTTGGTTGACATTGGGCCCGCTTGTCCCATGCCTATTTCGGTCAGCCGAAGTGTTAAACAATTTGGCATCGTCGAAATTTTTGCCTTTGCGATTGTCGTCCTTTCGGTTCCTCCAGGATTTATTGCTATTTTGGAAATCCGAGGAAGAATCCTGCTTTGAGCATTCCAACATTTGAACTTTCTTAGTCGGTTCTTGGAACGTTTTAAGACATGTGGTGCATAGAAAAGGATTCAACCAGGTACCGAGATTTCCGATAAAGAGATTGACGGATTGGTCTTGTTCCAACGGTCGCTCACATTTGACGGAGAGATTGTGCCATCGGGTTATAAAATCCATAATGCTTTCATTGTTCTTTGGCTTGGTCCTTATGAGGTCAGCAATAGTGATATTATCGCTGACACATAAACTTTTGCCGAAAAAGAGATTCTATTTGTACGAAAGTAGCGACGGAGCCATCCAGTATGCACACGTACCAGTCGAAAGCGACATCGGTAAAGCTATTAACTAACTGGCGGAGGAGAAGCGCATCATTGCCCCTAGTATTCCCGCATGAGGTTTTAAAGCGAGCGATGTGCTAATTCGCATTTCCCGTCCCATCAAATCTTCCGAATTTAGGGATGACATAACCGCTAAGAAACTCTACCAAATCATACTGAGCAGGATATGGTATCCCGCTACCGCTGACATCTTTTTGCGCTCCAGCTACCAATGTTTTGACTTTATTGGCGACCAAATCCATGATTTGATCTTGCATTAGCGGGTTGCTGTCATCGGTAGTCAAGGTATCCCTAGAAGTGGAATGTGGCCGGCTTTCACGTGGCTCGCCTATACTCGAACCTAAAGGGACAAGAATTAGTTGTTTCGGGTCGTTATTACCCGGCCCATGAGTGGAAACTTGTGCTTGATTGGATGGCATCCAGGCAATTTGAGTCTTGAGCTGCATCACGACATTCGTCAAGTCGTCGATTTTGGAGTAAAACTTGGCCATCTCTTTATCTTTGCTCCTGAGCTATTTTCGGAGCTCTTGAAACAGCTCTTGCTCTGCAGTCCTGGGGCGGAAAGTCGGCTCTTCCTCGCTGTCCAAGCTTTACTCCACATGGACTGAGGGTCTTGCTGCCTATCGGACTCATCGAGAGGGTTTTTGTAACGACCGTGAATTTTCTGTACAAAATTTTTCTTCTTAAAATACAGAAAGGGTTTGCAAGCCTGAGCACAATTTAAAAGTTATTTTTGTTTAAGAACGGTAAGAAACAACTTATAGCTCACTGGTAAAGCCTTGTACTGCTATGACGTAAGCCCTGTGTTCGTATCCCATCAGCCACATATTATTTTAGTGATTTTTCTTTTAAACTTTAGAAGCCCAAAAGTGTAAACGTGCTCTGCACATAAAATGAAAAGTCATAGAAAATCAAACATGTGCTAAATATTGTATGAACTGACATAGTCACGTGGCACAAATCCAAGCCCCTAACTCCTCACTTTGACCGGCGAGATCGGCCTCCAGACCGGCGCCGACGGTCCCCCTGTGGGGAAAAGTCCCCGTGTTTTTCCCACTAAACCCCTTGGCCTAACCCACTACCCCTGTTCTGTTTATTTTTCCTGCAATTATCCAGAGAATTTATATTCATCATAAATCCCATTTTTAATGCATTTTAATTCTTTCTTCAATTCCAAAACCTTAATTTTACACTATAAATACAACCCCATACCCTAGCCCTCTTCATTCTGAAATCTATTGCAAAAATTCTCAAAATTTTCTAAGTCTAAGAAGAGTACAGGTGGAGTTAGCCCTGGGTCAAGTTTCGGCGAGAATCCGAGGCGTTTCTGGCGATCCCGCGACTCTACGAAGGCTACTACCCTCATCCTCTACCTTCTTTCTCTCCTTTAAACTTGTAAGTTCTATATCTCTTCTTCTCCTTCTACTATAAAAATTCTTTTTTTCAAAACATATCGATAAGTGGAGTTATACCGACATTTGTTTCTAAAACCTTTGAAAATCACAACTCTTCTTAATAATCACTTGTACTCATCTATATGCCTTACTTGTAATCATTTAACTAATGTTTAGAAACCAATTTCACTCTAAAACTCAATGTTAAATAACTTTAATTAAGCTTTTACGTTTAAATACCATGAAGTTTACATACGACATCTTTTAATTATTTTGTTTAGCATACCTTTAGAAAACCTCATGAGGTAATGACATATCTCTCACATACACACATCTTGACATAGCACGATTCTCTTGAACAATATTTTTGTGGCAAAATACGACTTTTCATCAAAATACCTTAAACTAATAAAAAAAATGTTTTCTTTTAAATAGTGTTATCAAACTCTTTACAATTATACTTCTACAACCCATTTTGGAGAACCCGGTTTGGATGGTGCGGATTATCGCACATCCTCGAGACTAGTAGAGCGAGATGCAGACCTCCTCACGGAGCATACGATCTCGAAAGAATTTTAATACGATTTTTAAGAAAAACGAGATTTTCTACTTAATAAATAAAATTATTTTTTAATAATTATATAAATATTATCAAACCATATATTTTTAATATATAATAAAATTCCATGTTTTCTAGAAAATAAATGAATGACAAGTTTCACTAAAATACCATCAAGTATCAATACAAGACAAAGTTTACATTAAAATACCTTGGACTATTTAAGCTATGTATATTTTCACTAATATACCTCACTCTTTAAAGTTCACATCCATAGAAACCCTAAAGAACATAAATGATTACTTGAGATTTATTTTGAAAGTATATAAAATATTTTTCATAAAACCCTCTCGAGATATATAAAATTACATTAAGGCCCTAGTAAATATAGGTTTAAGCGGGGCCAATTCTCTTAAGTCTTAGGGAGCCAGAGAAAGTGGGTGCTTGCCTATTTAAGGTAGAAAACTAAAATGGAGTTATCAATGGTAATTGTCTTGGAAAAAAACAGAAATTCTGCCGTCCATGTGCAGCAGTTACCGATAATATTCTAAACCTAATTCAGGATCCAAATTCTGTTTAAAATGTCTGACTCAAGTCTGAGTCCAAATATTAATCTGAATCCAATCCAAATATGAATCAAATTCAACATGAATCCAATATACCAAACATGAACTTGAATACCAGAACAATATCAACATGCAAACATGACTTGACTTGACCGAACCATGGCTATGACTTGAATTAACTACACGACTACTTGATTCAATCCTGAAACTGTTTACATGAACAACTTATACCATGGTCTCGGCAAGTCTGATAATTATAATCAATACAATATACATTACAGGGTTTAAAGGGGTAGACTGGTATGGAATGTGTTAAAAGTGGCACGATGATGGACACTAAAAGACACCTACATGAACATCCATTGCTGTTGTCCCGTGGTCTTGACGGGGCCTTGTACTACGGGTTACCACAGTCCACGGGGAAAGTTGGACTCCTCTTGTATACACTGACATCTTCTGTACCAAACTGCAAACAACTATGTTACCATAACAAACAGATAATTTACCGGTTCTATTCTCTTTACTTATTTATCCTATTCTATCTTTTGGGAATTACCGAGCGCTAGTTTGCTGACGACATACATGTCTCTTCTTTCTTTGGAATGTTCGTCAGGAGGACCCGACTCTCAGGAGACTAAACCCGGTCAGGACGTTTTGGAGCAGTTCACAGAGGAGCCAATCTTCTAGGCTTTTACTTGTACTTATTTTCTTTTCAGTTCTTATGCCATTGTTTAGGCATCGCATTCTATCATTGTACTTTCCTTTTCAGTTGTATGTAAAGAAAGAATGTTAATAAAATTTGATGTTATCATCACATCTCTTGTTATTCTTATGTATTAATTTATATTGCTTATTTACGCTTAACTTGTTTACTTCTGAGTAAATATGTCGCGTGCCTCGTCACGTCTCCTTCCTCGTACACTGAAAAGCGGGGCGTGACAGGTTTTGTTGACGGCCCACGTAGGTCAGTTCTGCATGGAAACCTAAGATATATGTCACAAGAATTATAAGAATCAGCAACTAAATATTTCTTACATTTCTAACCTTTTGAATTTATCATAACCTTTCTTTTCTATCAAGGTTATGGATCCTTCCAACAACAAGAGCACCAACGTGAACGGCAACACGCCATCATCTACACTACCACCCATTGCCATTGAGGACTTACTGATAAGATCAATGAAGTTTCTTGAAGCAACCAGGAGTTTAGTTGAGGGACGGCAGGAACAGGCTGTCTCCTTCACCAAGACTAGTTTGCACTAAGGCTGCTTTGAGGGCAGCTCATCGTTATATCAAAAAGAAAGAAAAGATACCGCCAGTAAAGACTTCCAATTATTGTAAGAAACTCAGACATGAATTAAAAGACTGCAGACGTGCGAATGGCATGTGCTTAGTTTGTGGCGCATCCACTCACGCCATCAGAGGTTGCCTACATCATCTCACCCCAGTTCCTGCACCACCTTCACGAGGACCACCTTTATCTCATCAGTCCGAAATGTACCAGCAGACACAGAGAAAAGTGCCAGGAGGCCAAACATCCACGATATCGGTTGGAGAAGCCGAAATCACTGGTCAAATTATCACTGGTAATTCCCAATCCTTTCATCTTTTTAAATCCTTGTATACCTCTATATTTTTCCTTATATCTAAAACTAACCCCACACGACTTAAGCCACTATTCCTTCACTTGCACAGTTTGACACTGGAGCGTCACCATGCTTCATGTCGCAACTTGAGAGAATTTCGCGGACGAAATTCTTTTAAGGAGGGCAAACTGTAACGCCTTCAACATGATTGCATTTCTTTGAATCTTTTCTTGTCTCGACGTAACATGAAACTACAAACTCTTGATTTTTCTTTGATTTTTTTGATTGTTGCTTAAACCTTATCACCTTGACTCTGATGGTAGAATTTGTGTGATTTAAATAGAGTTATGTGATTATAACTATGAACTGCGGTATAATTATAATACGGTACTCAACTTGAGTGACTTAGAATTCTACCTTTGATTCTCTTTCTTATTAATTTAGTTTTACGTATATTATCGAACCATATTTTCTTTGTTAACTTATATCCCTTCCCATCTGTTCTACCTTTTCAAAACCCTTGCATCCTTTCGTTCTTTCAAACATATTTTTCATGCACTTTCAGTAGCTCTTTCACCACTACTGTAATCAAATTTTTTCTTGAATCTGTTACAACTTCCTTCTATAAATTTCGAGGATGAAATTTTTATAAGGAGGGTAGAATGTAACGACCCTGAATTTTCTATACAAAATTTTTCTTCTTCAATTACAGAAAGGGTTTGCGAACCTGAGCACAATTTAAAAGTTATTTTTGTTTAAGAACAGTAAGAAACAACTTGTAGCTCACTGGTAAAATCTTGCACTGTTGTGACGTAGCCCTTGTTTTCGAATCCCATCAGCCACATATTATTTTACTTATTTTTCTTTTAAACTTTTTGGAAGCCCAAAAGTTTACACGTGCTCTGCACATAAAATAAAAGGTCACAGAAAATCAAACATGTGCTAAATGTTGTATGAACTAATATGGACACGTGGAAAAAATCCAAGCCCCCAACTCCTCACTTCGACCTGCGAGATCGGCCTCCAGACCGGCGCCGACGGCCCCCCGGGGGGAAATGTCCCTATGTTTTGCCCACCAAACCCCTTAGCCTACCCCACTACTCCTGTTCTATTTATTTTTCCTGCAATAATCCAGGGAATTTATATTCATCATAAATCCCATTTTTAATGCATTTTTAATACTTTCTTTAATTCTAAAACCCTAATTTTACACTATAAATACAACCCCATACCCAAGCCCTCTTCATTCTGAAATCTATTGCCAAAATTCTAAAAAAAATCTAAGTTTAAGAAGAGTACAAGTGGAGTTAGCCCTAGGTCAAATTCCGGCGAGAATTCGAGACGTTCCCGGTGACCACGCGAGTCCACGAAGGCTACTACCCTCATCCTCTACCTCCCCTCTTTCCTTTAAACTTGTAAGTCTCATATCTCTTCTTCTCCTTCTACTATAAAACTTCCCTTTTTCAAAACATGTCAATAAGTGGAGTTATACCAACATTTGTTTCTAAAACCTTTGAAAACCACAATTCTTTTTAAGAATCACTTGTACTCATGTATATACCTTACTTATAATCATTTAACTAATGTTTAGAAATAATTTTCACTCTAAAACTCCATATTAAATGACTTTAATTAAGCTTTTAAGTTTAAATACCATGAGATTTATATACGACATCTTTTAATTATTTTGCTTAGCAAATATTTAGAAAACCTCATGAGGTAATCACCTACCTCTCACATACACACATCTTGATATAGCACGATTCTCTTGAACAATATTTTTGTGGCAAAATACGACTTTTCATCAAAATACCTTAAACTAATAAAAAAACCGTTTTCTTTTAAATAGTGTTGTCAAACTCTTTGCAATTATGCCTCTACAACCCATTTTGGGGAACCCGGTTTGGATGGTGCGGATTATCACACATCCTCGGGACTATTATAGCGAGATGCAGACCTCCTCACGGAGCATACGATCTCGAAAGAATTTTAATACGATTTTTAAGAAAAACGAGATTTTCTACTTAATAAATAAAATTAATTTTTAATAATTATATAAATATTATCAAACCATATATTTTTAATATATAATAAAATTTCATGTTTTCTAGAAAATAAACGAATGACAAGTTTCACTAAAATACCATCAAGTATCAATACAAGACAAAGTTTACATTAAAATACCTTGAACTATTCAAGCTATGTATATTTTCAGTAATATACTTCACTCTTTAAAGTTCACATCCATGGAAACCCTAAAGAATACAAATAATTACTCGAGCTTTATTTTGAAAGTATATAAAATATTTTTCATAAAACCCCCTCGAGATATATAAAATTATATTAAGGACCCTAGTAAATATAGGTTTAAGCTGGACCAATTCTCTTGAGCCTTAGAGAGCCGGAGAAAGTGGGTGCTTGCCTATTTAAGGTAGAAAACTAAAATGGAGTTATCAATGATAATTGTATTGGAAAAAAACACAAATCCTGCCGTCCATGTACAGCAGTTACCGATAACATCCTAAACCTAATTCAGGATCCAAATTCTGTTTAAAGTGTCTGACTCAAGTCTGAGTCCAAGTATTAATCTGAATCCAATCCAAATATGAATCCAATTCAACATGAATCTAATATACCAAACATGAACCTGAATACCAGAGATGCAAACATGACCTGACTTGACCGAACCATGGTTATGACTTGAATTGACTACATGACTACTTGATTCAATACTGAAACTGTTTACAAGAACAACTTATACCATGGTCTCGGCAAGTCTGATAATTATAATCAATACAATATACATTAAGGGGTTTAAAGGGGTAGACTAGTACGGAATGTGTTAAAAGTGGCACGATGATGGACACTAAAAGACACCTACATGAACATCCATTGCTGTTGTCCTGTGGTCTTGACGGGGCCTTGTATTACGGGTTACCATAGTCCACGGGGAAAGTTGGACTCCTCTCGTATACACTGATATTTTCTGTACCAAGCTGCAAACAACTATGTTAGCATAACAAACAGATAATTTACCAGTTATATTCTCTTTACTTGTTTATTCTATTCTATCTTTTGGGACTTAACGAGCGTTAGTTCGCCGACGATATTCCTGTCTCTTCTTTCTTTGGAATGTTCGTCGGGAGGACCCGACTCTCAGGAGACCGAGCCCAGTCAAGACGTTTTGGAGTAGTTCACAGAGGAGCCAGACTTCTAGGCTTTTACTTGTACTTATTTTCTTTTCAGTTCATATGCCATTGTTTAGGCATCGCATTCTATCATTGTACTTTCCTTTTCAATTGTATGTAAAGAAAGAATGTTAATAAAAGTTGATGTTATTATTACATCTCTTATTATTCTTATGTATTCATTTTTATTGCTTATTTACACCTAACTTGTTTACTTCTGAGTAAATATGTTATGTGCCTCGTCACGTCTCCTTACCCGTACACTGGGAAGCGGGACGAGACAGGTTTTGTTAACGGCCCACGCAGGTCAATTCTGCATGGAACTTTTGGAGTAGGAGAAAGTGGTTATCGCGATGGGGTAACATAATTAACCGCAGGGGCTTGCGCCTGCAGGGAAGAGCGTCCCCACAATCAAAAACCCCTCGCAAACGAGTGGGAATCTGATGAAGTCTGCTACAACGGCCGCATCCGTCCAAACCTTCGATATACAGTGCCATAAATCAACTTGGCATCTTCGGAGAGGTGGACGGATAAACCCAAATAGCATCTGCCCCTAAATTCAAGCAAGACGATCCATCCCGGTTCGTCTTTGTTTTCGGCGGTAAACAGATTCTGGCACGCCCGGTGGGACCTTTTCCTCTTTCCACTCCACACCTTGTGTGTTATGTTCGCGAACAAATCGCGGTTTACTATGGTTACCCCTGGATTCGAGGTACTAAGATTTGGTGTCTTGCTCCTGTCTAGGAAAAAGAAGATCAATGGCTTCCAAGTGTACCTGCAACAGCAACTCCCGCTCCGTCCCTGCTGGAGGAGTGAAATACGGGCCAAATGGGGCCTGCATCTTTTTAATGCCAGTGGTGCAGGTGACTCAGGCCACCACTGGATTGTTCTTCAGGACCATGCTCCCGCCAGCAAGCTTCAGCGCCCCAGTGCCATCACAGGAAGCTCCAAAAAAGTCGGTCTTTGATCGACTTGCAACCACTACGGCCCCTCTCAATGGGTCGTCCAAGTATGCTATCTCAGTCTTCAACATGCTGAACCAAAGCTTAAGTGGGCCCGCAAAGAGCCCTCGCAATACCCGAAGGGGTTATCCCGAAACGGATTGCCGTTCCAGCTCCGGCGGGTGAAGTCGTCAAAGGGGCTTCTCCTACTAAAAGATCGATCTTCGCAAGATTGGTCGTTCCAACTCCTAGTACGGGCCAAGTCATTAAAAAGGCTTCCCCTACCAAAAAGTCAGCCTTCGAAAGATTGGCCATCCCCTCTCAACGGACGTCAGTCTTCAACAGTCTTGCACCAGCAGTAGCCCTTCACCAAGGCAGGGGGCATGACGAAGCTGCTACCACAAATGAGGTGGTCCCATCTGCAAGGCACGCTCAATATCGCCACTGGCGCCTGGTGAGAAAAGTTGGGGGCAACTCCCCCTCTGGACTTACTCCACTAGCTCCAATAGTGGAAGTTGACGCTGTTGGTCCAACCGGAACAGCTTTGAACCGCTTATGAGGGTGCGAAACAACTCCTCAACCGCGATGCTGAAGAAATCTCCACTGCCTGTTGAAAACACGATGCAGGCAAAGTCGGAGCAGCCCCCTCAGCGGCTGTCCTCCCAAATCCACAGAGTCTGGCAGAAAGTCCTAGATTCTTTGATCAACAAGAACTACTCTCGTCAACCAGAGAAAATGAAGGTTCGACAAGAGGAAAATCATCCCTCTAGCATACAGCGAGGGACTTCTTTCATGAAAGCGCCTGTTACAATGGCTCCTTCAATTTTGACTTCTCACAAAAAGAGAAGGCCAGAGAATCTACCACCACCGGCGACAAATCCCAAAGGTGATGGATCCAAATGCCCCAAGTCTGGGGGCATGATCGTGCACACAGTTTATATGGATTCCGAAAAAGAGGAAAGCCGTGCTTCCGTGACTCATCAACCGCAAACTCGATCGTTGACGAAAGCTCAGGAGCAACAACAAAAGCTTCAGGAGATGCTGACGAAAATGGCAGCACTTACCGGACAGAAAGAAAGCCCGGAAGCAGCGTCAGAACAGCGCCAAGAGCAGGAGACCGATACGGAGTTCTTGTGAAGGGTGCTGGAGAGAAAGGATAAGGAGGCCGCGAAACAAGCGGCTAATATAAAACAGATGGTGCTCCTGTTCTAAGACATGGTTGGAATGATGATCCAGCCCTAACCTCCAGCCGAAAATCCACCGATAATTATCGATGACGACAGAGGGGAAACATCAAACCCTCTTCTGGATTTATCAGCAGCCAGGGAGGAAACGATCTCTAAAGCTGCCCTCGATGACTACATAGCTCAGCAAATACAAGCTCATCAGGCAAGCGAAGCGGCTGGCCAAGTCGTTAGAACCCGGCGACCTTTCCCAGGCTGGAACGATCAAATCAAGTACACGCCGGGATATATGATCCCCAAGTTCCATGTATATAAGGGGACAAGCAACCTGCATCAGCATGTCGCCCAGTTCAGAGCATTATGCGACAATACTGGATGCGACGACAAATTGCTGCTTCGACAGTTCATTGGCAGCTTGTCAAAGACGGCGTTTGAATGGTACTCGGAGCTCCCAAATGAATCCGTCAAAACATTTACAGAAATAGAGCTGCTATTCACACAGCAGTTCGCCAACGCAAGTGAGCGCACCCCGATCACGGCATTAATCAATGCCAGGGTGAAGCCAGGAGAGACCTGGGTTCAATACGCAATTCGGTGGCGGAACTTATAGTCAAAATGCGAACAACGCATAGAAGAAGCTCCTACCGTGGGCATGTACGTAGGGACCCTCGATCCTTAGGGGACTGTATCCCAGTTTATGATGTTTTTCAAGCCGACCACCTCCCAGGCCTTGATCGACAAGCTGGCCCAAATAGACCAGATGGGCCATAGGTCGTCCTCTTCAAAAATAGATCCTCAGAATGAAAAGCGCAAAGGGAAAGCGGCCTTCGTTACCATCGCTCAACAGCAACCGAGTGACCCGAAACCGGTTGCTCGCCAAAACAACGCACGCCCGCGCCAATCCCTGGAAGAGAAGCTAGGACGTGCTTACTCATTCCCCTGTGATAAAACGAGGAGATTGTTCGAACTGGTGATGTGCAACAAACTCATCACACTGCCGAATCCGAGACGTCCACTGCAGCCTGGTGACGTCAACAGTCCCAACTACTGCTCCTACCACAGAGTAGTGGGCCACCCAATTGAGGATTGCTGCGTCTTCAAAAACTGGGTCGAGAACCAGTACCGTAGATGGAAATTCACACTGTCCGAAAACTGGAGGGTGAACCCGCCACAGAGGCACACTCCTAAAAAGGTGGATACGCCAGGGGCATCATGCTCGTTTGTGGAAGAAGCTCCTTGGGAAGTGGTCCTTTCAGCTAAAACTAAAAGAATGCTGAAGGATCTTCAAGCATGTCCGATAATCAAATAGAAAAAACCGCTGGAGCCAGAGATCATTGAGGGGATGCTTAAACCGCACTTAACACCGAAGGATGGTAACGATGGACAAAACGCTTAGGTCAAGCCTTCAAAGTTTTCGAAGGGAAAAAAGAAGACCAAGAAGCCCGTACAGCCCGACGACAAGCGCACGGACCTACAGAAATATATCGACGCGTTGGAGGAATACAACCAGAAGGCGCAGAACCCAGTCATATTCAAAGAGTTTCTCAACCATATCCTCGAGAACGGAGATAGTGACGATGATAAAGGAAATGACTCTTCGGGAGAAATCGAAGATTATGTGGCAAGTTGCTACATGGTTTCTCATTCGTCGTTAAATGACGAAGAAATTCCCTCGGTGTTGGAAAGCAATGCAAAGGAACTGGAGGCAGGATCGGCGCCAAAATCTCCGAGCTAACGGTCTAGCTGAGGTTTTCAACAAGACCTTGACGAAAATCATAAAGAAACGGTGTCCAGGCTTTATGTCCATTTTGCATACATTCGTGCACAAAAAATTACATGAAAATTATTTGTTACATGATATTTTATTTTGGCAAGGGGAGAGCCGGCCGCTTCATGTTCGGGCTCGACTCGGGCATGAGCCCACTTGATCTGGGCTTGGGTCCATCTGGCTTGGGGTTGACCTTGACTTTGACTTGGTCAACTAGGGGTGCAAATTTTGACCCCAACAGGTACCATCGGTCCAAACTGTACCAAATGCTCCCAAAATTTAACCCTAACACCCCTTGGCCTACCCCATTACCCTCATATTGTTTGATTTCTCTGCATTTATCCAGAGAATGATAAATCCCCTCTTTAATCCATTTTAATGCACATTTTAATTCTATTCTTCATTACCCTAAGCTCTAATTTTCTCTATAAATACCACACCATATTTCACCCCTCCTCACTCAGAATTCTATTACAAAAAATTCTAAAAAATTTCCAAGTCCTAAGTTGTGCAAGTGGAGTTAGCGAAGGGTGAAGTTCCGAGGAGATTCCGGCGACGAAACGACGCCCCGACACCTCTCTTAGTTTCCTTTCCCTCTTCTCTTGTTCCCTAGGCATTAAGTCCCCTCTCCCCCTCTCATCTTCTATTCTAAAAACTATCATTTCTAAAACCCGACGGAAACGGAGTTAATCCGACTTCCGATTCGGTTTTTCCTTTAAAATGTTATTTTTCTTAAAAAATCAATACCATACTCTCATATAATGTTTTAAAAACATTAATAAACACTTTAAAACAAGTTTCATCTCAAAAGAAGCTTTTATTCAATTTTTATTGTATTTTTACGGTAAAATACCACATACTTTACTTTTCGACATAAAACAACATAAAACTTGTGTTACCTTTAGATAACTCATGAGCTAATGACCTATCTCATCACAACATCTTTGACATATCACGATGAAAGTTTTGGGAATATATTCATGGGATAACACGACTTTACAAATAAATACTATCAATTTACAAAACCATTTCTTTAAAAAGTGTATTAAACAATTACTTCCAATTGTGCCTCTACAACCCACTTTTGGGGACCCTGTTCGGGATGGTGCGGGTTATCGCACATTCTTGGGCTTAGTAGAGCGAGATGCAGACCTCCGAAAGGAGCATTCGATCTCGATGGAATTTTAGTACATTTTTCTTTAGAAAATGAGATTTCTACAAGAAAGTAAATAAAATTTATTTTTAAATATATATATATATATATTATCAAAATATCTATTTTAATTATATTATATAAATGTTCTATGTTTTATGTACCCTTGGAGGAGCTTCTTCTGCAAGGGCACGAGTATAAAGGAATCATCATTACATGAAAATACCATCCAAATACAAAATAATTCCAATATTTTAAGAAAATACCATATACTATGAAAATTAGGTTTTACTCACTAGAAATTTCACTTTTACAAAATATACATCTATGAAAACCCTAAATACGATAATTAAATGTATGAGAGGTATTTTGAAATTATATCAAAATTATTTTTACATAAACCCCCTCAAGTTATACTAAATTACGATAAGGACCCTAGTAAATATAGGTTTAAGCGGGACCAGTCTCTTGAGCCTTAGGGAGCCGGAGATATGGGTGCTTGCCTATTTAAGGTAGGCAATCTAAATAACGGTGTTATCAACACAGTAATTGTCTTGAAAAAAGACAAAAATCCTGCCGTCCATGTGCAGCAGTTACCGATGACATCAAAACTAATTCAGGATTTCAAATTATTTTTAGAGTGTCTGATTTAGACTGAGTCTCAATCTAATTAATCTAACTTGAATATAATTCAAGTATAAAACTACAATTCGACATGAATCTGTCTATTCAATCTATATCAAACTATATTGACCGAACCGAACCATGGATATACTCCATCTACATGTACATCCATTATATCCATTCCATTTACTGATATTATGGTTTCGGCAAGTCGTTCATATACAATTTACAATACAATACAAACAATATAAGCAATACAAAAGACATCGCGGGATTTATAAAAGGGTAGACTGGTGCGGAATATGTTAAAGGTGGCACGATGTGGTCACTTAAGACGTAATTGCATCCATACTGTTGTTTCATAGTATTTTCTACGGAGCCTTGTACTACGGGTTACCAAGTCCACTGTGTAAGTAGGACTCCTCTTATATACACTGGCATCTTCTGTACCAAGCTATAAATACTATGTTAACCTAACAATCAAATAATATACTAGATATGCTCTCTTTTGTCTATTCTACTTCTCTCCTTCTTCGGGACTTACCGAGCGATTGTTCGCTGACGACATTCCTATTTCTCTTCTTCTTTGGAATGTTGTCAGGTGGATCGGACGCACTTGAGCTCGAGGCCAACCAAGAGCATTTGGAGCAGTACACTGAAGACCCGAAGTATTAGAATTTACTTGTACATTTTCATTTCAGTTATGCCATTCTTTAGGCATCGCTCTCTACTCATGTATTTACATTTCAGTTGTACCTGTAAAAGAATGTTTAATAAATAAAGTTGTTGTTTATTTACATTCCTGTCTCTTGTGTACTTTACTTTATATTGCTTAGATACGCTTAGCGTGTTTACTTCTGAGTAGATACGTAGCGGGCCTTTCCGTGTGCCCTTGCCGTATACTGGAAAGTGGGGTGTGACAGGTTTTGTTGGCGGCCCATGCAGATCAGCTCTATATGGACGTGTGGGTTAATTCTGCATGAAGTCCTAAGTAATATAACATAAGAATCAGCAACTAAAAACATTATTTACATTTCATATTCCTTGAATCTTACAATTTCATATACTTTGAATCTATCCTAACCCTATTTTTCTTTCAAAGTTATGGATTCTCCAAACAACACTAGCACCAACTTCAACAACATACCACCACCTCTGCCGTTAAAACCTACCGTCGTTGCTCCGATCAATGAGCAGACGGTACTTCTTGAGGCGATCCGCAGCCTCCTGGAAGGATAGCAGCAGCAGACTGCTATTCTAATGAACCGTCCAGAAGTGGTAGCGCCCGGAGTAAAGCAATTCCGGGATTTGCACCCCAAGAAATTCCCGGGAAAGGGAGCCCTCTGGAAGTTAAGGAATGGGCTCAAAGTATTGAGGATGATCTAGCAGCGGCACAAGTGCCAGAGATCGCTTGGGTTCGAGTTACGAAGCTGCAGCTCACTGACAATGTCTGAGTTTGGTGGAAGGCGAAAGAAAGCCGTCTTGAACAACCTATCGAATGGAGGATTTTTGGCGACATGTTTGATGCGAAATACTTCCCAGAGACTGCCCGATTTGACATGGAGCGGCAGTTCATCCACCTACAACAGGGTTTTATGCGGACCAAATCCGTGGATGAATATGACGCTGAGTTTACCATGCTCAGTAGGTAAGATATGTCTCAATATTCGATTTTCAAATATCACATACTACACAGCTAACACAAGACCTTAACAGGTTCGCGGCACATTTAATACCTACTGCTGAGATCAGATCCAAAAGATTTCAGCAAGGGTTAGATTCGGAAATCCAAGCTGCCTTAGCTACAGGGGATTTCCCAACCCACGAGTTGGTCCTGAAAGCTCCCCGCCGATACGAGGCAGTAGTGAAGATGAAAGGCAGACCTCAATCTGTCGGAGTGAAGCGCCATGCCACTCAGATGGCAGGAGGAGCCTCTTCAAGGCCAACTGTTGAACCCAGGAGACCAGAAGAAACCTATAACCAGCCAAGTCCAAATTTTTGCTTCTATTGCAAGAGAGATGGACTATTGTGGAAGGACTGCAGGCGCGCAAAAGGCTTGCACTTAGTTTGTGGCACATCCAATCATGGAATTGGAACATGTCCTTATAGACGCAACCCAGTTTCAACTCACAACACTTATCCGCAGCGGCCAGCTATCCAGGCTCCTGCACCTCGTCTTGCACTCCCAGCTCCACTTTCTGCACAGCCTAATCGCCAATTCCAACAGGCACTGAGGAACATGCCTCGAGGGGAGAGAAACATGCCCCACGGACAGAGAAATGTGCCTCCAGCTAGGAGGAATGTCCCCCGGCGTCAGGCTTTCACATTAGCAGCCGTAGAAGCCGAGACTGTAGACCAAGGTACCACTGGTAATTCCTTTCAATCTTTTCAAACCCTTGTATCAACTTGTTACTTTTCATGCAATACCAGTATTTCTTTCACAATCACGATCATCAAAATGTTTTGAATCTGTTACACTTTTCTTATACAAATTTCGAGGACGAAATTTTTATAAGGAGGGTAGAATGTAACAACCCTAAACTTTCTGTACAAATTTTTTCCAAAATACAGAAGGAATACCTAAGTCTAAGCACAAGTTATAAATTTGATTTGCTTTTGAACAGCAAGAAAGCACTTGTAGCTCAATGGTAAAGCCTTGCACTGCTGTGACGTAGCCCCTGTGATCGAATCCTCCCCAGCCATATATATTTTTAATTGATTTTTCTTTAGATCTTTTAGAAGCTCAAAGGTTTGCACGTGCACAACACGTAAAATGAAAAGTCACAAAAAAACAAATATGTGCAAAATGTTGTATACACCGAACATGACACGTGGTAAGAATCCAGACCCACCCCACCCAAAGTGGACCGGTGAGATCGTGATTTGGGCCGGCACCATCGGTCCAAACCGTACCAAATGCTCCCAAAATTTAACCTTAGCACCCCTTGGCTTACCCCATTACCCCTATGTTGTTTGATTTCTCTGCATTTATCCAGAGAATGATAAATCCACTCTTTAATCCATTTTTAATGCACATTTTAATTCTATTCTTCATTACCCTAAACCATAGTTCTCCCTATAAATACCACACTATATTTCACCCCTCCTCACTAAGAATTATATTACAAAAAAACTCTAAAAAATTTCCAAGTCCTAAGTTGTGCAAGTGGAGTTAGCGAAGGGCGAAGTTCCGAGGAGACTCCGGCGACGAAACGATGCCCCAACACCTTCCTTAGTTTCCTCTCCATCTTCTCTTGTTCCCTAGCCAGTAAATCCCCTCTCCCCTATAAGTCTACGGTAGCGTCCCGGCCGTCAATCCGAGGCCAAATGCGGAAACAAAAACTTTTTAGGAAACCGGCGCTATCGTAGTCTTTGACCCGGATCGAACTATTAACACTAAACTAGCTAACTACTAAGAAGTGAAAGTGGCTATACCGATCAATCCGTGTCCTTCGGTCTTTGGCCACCATCCCAAGCTCCTCGCGGCATCTCCGATCTCCGGTCTCCTCGTCGGAAGGGCACCACATCAATGAGTCTTTTTACGAGCCCCCGCTTCATCCGAAGCAACTCAAACATGAAGTTTGGTAGCCGACATGTCCAAGGTGAAGTAGAGAATGTGTGATAACTTTGTCTCAAGCATCCATTGATTCTCAACATATGAGAGTGTATGGATGGAGGTTGAAGATGATGCCATTGGTGGAAGTTATGAGCTAGAGGAAGAAGAAGAAGAACTTTTCTTTTCTTTTGTTGGTATGATAAAAATGAGAGAGTAAGTATTGAATCCAAGAGCTAACCCTTGCCTCATAGCTGCCCCCTCTCTCTCTCTCCTCTTATCATTTCAACATAAAAATCAATCCAAAATGAGACATATGCACAAATAAAGAGACCATGAGTTATCACTTATGCATGTGTCACAATTAATGCTCCTCATGATGAAATCCACTCATAATTTCCACCAAAATAAACATTAACCCAAATGTTTATGACAATAAAAAGAATGACATCATCTAAAGTAAACTCGTGACAGATCACAAGGATACCCCTCACCTGTATATACATAACTGCATCCGCATTCCGACTGAATGCAAATGCGATGAGACTAAAGTAATCTAACAAATCTAATACCAGGATCCGGCTTAAACCAAAGCCCACTAGCATGATCCGTCTGATCATGATACGTGCTCTAGTGCACGTATATAATCGAACCCTGACATAAAACCATACGGCCTCTACAACGTTTCGCCCGAACTTGGGAAACTATCTGTGGGGGACTCTAAAGACTCGTCAATACGCTGGCAGTGGGTTTAACCACAAGCACGTCAGTGGTACTTGCTGTACGTAACGGCTACCCTTGTATTGACCAAAAGGGAGACCGATGAGCGAACTCATCCTGAAACCCTACTGAGCCTGTCAGTGACAATATCCGTACAGTCCGGTCCGTTCGTCTATGAGTATCGCATGTCGGGCCTAGGGGGCTGGTAAATGTCAGACCCCTAAAAGCGGTACAAGTCGTGTCGGAGTGTAGCCCAGAATACCCTGAGATACTACTGGAATACCTACCAGTAAATCTCCTGCCTTGGCCAAGGACTTCGTGTAATGGCTCTCCTAGACACAGCGCGATCTCACCCCAATACCGGGAGAGACAAACCCATGTCGATCCACTCACCGCCTCCATGTGGCTCGGAACTGTACCTAACTAAAACCTGTTTGCACGACTCCTTTGAGTCGTGGTAAGGTAGTAATCAAAGCACGGTGGGAACTCACACGAGACAAATGATGATCTCAGGTCGATGAACTAACCTGTACACATGTCATCAGGGAACTGCTATCTGACGCTAGGTATAAAACCAACTAGCATGTTCCCGACGAGTCCTGTCCGGTGTACTCATAACCTAATGAGCACCTGTATACGTCTTAGGTGAACCAACCGACACCAATGGCTTGTGAGACTAGTCACCGCCCCTCGTCGGGGTTTCGATCTGTATACACTAGTCTACTCTGGAGTATCGATGCCCTGTCTCGAAACTCCCTCGACTAGGGACCTTTTAAGGATGTGCTTATAGACCCCAGCTCCCACGTATATGATCGCCATCATACTGCTGGCCGTCAAGCAAGAATCCTAAGGTCTCTATCAACGTGTAATAGTAATCTGTAATATCACCTAAAGCATGTACACGATGATAAAGATAAACCAGATAGCATACTATCATCTTGAGTAAGACTGTCGTACCGGCATAGGTCCTCCCTCAATCATTGCAATCACGTGCCTGCGATCTAATAATTGACTTTGAGGGCACTATATCCAACATCCCCCTCTCATATTCTATTCTAAAAACTATCATTTCTAAAACCCGACGGAAACGGAGTTAATCCGACTTCCGATTCGGTTTTTCTTTAAAAAGGTTATTTTTCTTAAATAATCAATACCATACTCTCATATAATGTTTAACAAACACTTTAAAACAAGTTTCATTTCAAAAGAAGCTTTTATGCAATTTTTACGGTAAAATACCACATACTTTACTTTTCGACATAAAACAACATAAAACCTGTATTATCTTTAGATAACTCACGAGGTAATGACCTACCTCATCACAACACACATTTTTGATATAGCACGATGAAAGTTTTAGGAATATATTCATGGGATAACACGACTTTACAAATAAATACCATCAACTTACAAAACCATTTCTTTAAAAAGTATATTAAACAATTCCTTACAACTGTGCCTCTACAACCCACTTTTGGGGACCTCATTTGGGATGGTGCAGGTTATCGCACATTCTTGGACCTAGTAGAGCGAGATGCAGACCTCCGAAAGGAGCATTTGACCTCGATGGAATTTTAATGCATTTTTCTTTAGAAAATGAGATTTCTACAAGAAAATAAATAAAAAATTTAAATATATATATATATATAATCAAAATATCAATTTTAATTATATTATATAAATATTCCAAGTTTTATAAAGGAATCACCATTACATGAAAATACCATCCAAATACAAAACAATCCCAATATTTCAAGAAAATCCCATATATTATGAAAATTAGGTTTTACTCACTAGAAATTTCACTTTTATAAAATATGCATCTATGAAAACTCTAAAGACGATAATTAAATACTTGAGGTGTATTTTGAAATTATATCAAAATTATTTTTATATAAAACCCTCTCAAGTTATACTAAATTACAATAAGCACCCTAGTAAACATAAGTTTAAGCGGGACCAGTATCTTGAGCCTCAGGGAGCCAGAGATATGGGGTTTTGCCTATATGAGGTAGACAATCTAAATAACGGTGTTATCAAAACGGTAATTGTCTTGGAAAAATACATAAATCCTGTCGTCCATGTGCAGCAGTTACCGATGGCATCAAAACTAATTCAAGATTTCAAGTTCTTTCTATAGTGTCTGACTCAGACCGAGTCTTAATCTAATCAATCTGACTTGAATATGATTCAAGTATAAAATTATAATGCAACATGAATCCGTTTATTCAATCTATATCAAACTATATTGACCGAACCAAACCATGGATATACTCCACCTACATGTACATCCATTAAATCCGTTCCATTTACTGATATCACGGTTTCGGCAAGTCATCCATATACAATTTACAATACAATACAATACAATACAAACAATATAAGCAATACAAAAGAAACCGCGGGGTTTATAAAGGGGTAGACTGATATGGAATATGTTAAAGGTGGCATAAGGTGGTCACTTAAGACGTAATCACATCCATGCCGTTATTCCGTGGTATTTTCGACGGAGCTTTGTACTACGGGTTACTAAGTCCATGATGTAAGTTGGACTCCTCTCGTATATACTGGCATCTTCTGTACCAAGCTACAAACACTGCGTTAACCTAACAATCAAATAATATACTAGATATACTTTCTTTTCTGTCTATTCTACTTCTCTCCTTCTTCGGGACTTACCGAGCGATTGTTCGCTGACGACATTCATATTTCTCTTCTTCTTTGAAATGTTGTTGGGTGGATCGGACGCACTTGAGCTCGAGATCAACCAGGAGCATTTGGAGCAGTACACTGAAGACCCGGAGCATTAGACTTTACTTGTACATTTTCATTTCAGTTATGCCATAGTTTAGGCATCACTCTCTACTCATGTATTTACATTTCAGTTGTACCTGTAAAAGAATGTTTGATAAATAAAGTTGTTGTTCATTTACATTCATGTCTCTTGTGTACTTTACTTTATATTGCTTAGATACGCTTAGCGTGTTTACTTCTGAGTAAATACGTAGCGGGCTTACCGCGACCTCTTGCGGTACACCGGAAAGCGGGGCGTGACAATATGAAAGGGGACTTACTGGATTGGTGTAGAGAGAAGAGGTGAAGGAAGGTTTTGAGAGCTTCGTGGAGTCGTGGGATCGCCGGAATCTTTCCGAATCGTCGCCGGAACTTGACCTTGGCTAACTCCACTTGTACAACTTATTTGACTTGGAAAAATTTGAGAGTTTTGACAATGGATTTCAGAATAGAGAGGGCTAGGTATGGGGTGGTATTTATAGGATAGAATTAGGGTTTAGGGAATTAAAAATGAGAATTAAAATGCATTAAAACATTGGTTTAATGGTGATTTTTAATCCTCTGGTTAATTGCAGGAAAAACAAATAGAAGAGGAGTAGTAGGGGGAGGCCAAAGGGGTGTTGGGGAAAAATTTAGAGGCATTACATACGGTCTGGCCCGGCGGCAACGGCCAAAACCTTGATCTCGCCGGCCATTGGTGGGGGTTGGGTGCTCGGATTGGTGCCACGTGTCGGGGTATGTTCTTATAATAATTTCCACATGTTTAATTTATGAGACTTTTCATTTTTACGTGTATTACACGTGTAAACTTTTGAGCTTCCAAAAAGTTTAAAAGAAAAATTATTAAAAATAATATGTGGCTGGAGAGATTTGAACACAAGGGCTACGTCACAACAGTGCAAGGCTTTACCAATGAGCTACAAGTGCTATCTTGATGTTCTTAAACAAATTAAATACTTATAACATACTCAGGGTTGCAAATATTCCATTTAGTACTTTAATTTTAAATAAATTTCTGTACATTAAAAACATAGTTGTTACATTCTACCCTTCTTACAAAAATTTCATCCTCGAAATTTACAATTATTTAAGGACTAATTTACAAATAAGAAAGGGTATTTTGCACGCATGTCGTCTTCTCTTTCCCACGTTGATTCTCCTGGTGAGTCTTTTCTCAACATCACTCGAACCAAGTTTACTTCCTTGTTCCGAAGTGACTTTACCATTCTGTCCAGAATTTCAACGGGTTATTGCTCACAAGATAAGTATGTCTGTACAGTGAGCTTGAAATGATCAAGAATATGGCTGGGGTCGCTCACATATCTTCGGAGTTGGATATGTAGAACACGTTGTACACTCCTTCCAATGAGGGTGGAAGTGCCAAACGATATGCCATTTCTCCAACTTGTTTGAGTATGTCGAACGGTACAATATACCTCGGACTTAGCTTACCCCTCTTTCCAAAGCGAATCACTCCACGGTTTGGAGAAATCTTCAGAAAGACATGATCTCCCGGTTGGAACTCTAAGTGTCGGCGCTTTGCATTAGCCCAATGCTTTTGTCGGTCTTGGGCTATGCGCATTCATTCCCTGATAGTGCGAACTACATCTACAGTCATCACTATCATTTCAGGTCCAAGGAGTTCCCTATCTCCGATGTCGTCCCAATTTAATGGTGCGCTGCATAAAAAAGAAAGTCTGAATTTTCCACGGAAGTCGGCTCGAAATATTTGATCTTAGGTGCATTTTCCTCTGGAATATTATTGTTCGGGTGCGACCAGACTACTACCGATCCACTGTAAATGATATCATTCCAATACTCGCTTGGTAGCTGTTGTTGGGTGAAAACTCCACAAGATGTAGGTGATCTTCCCACGATCCTCCGAAATCTAGCATACAAGCTTTTAGCATATCTTCAAGGATCTGAATTATTTGCTCAGACTGTCCATCTGTTTGTGGATGGTAGGCTGTGCTAAAGTTCAGACTCGTTCCTAAACTAGCTTGCAGACTTTGTCAAAATTGCGATCGAAATCTGGTGTCACGATCAGAGACAATGCAAACCGGTACTCCATGTAATCTCATGGTCTCCTGTATGAGTTCATGGGTATCAGAAATAGTACAGTATGAAGAGTTAAATTTTACTTAGATTCAGACTTACTTCCATGTACTTCTTTGCTAGTGTCTCAGTAGATTGGCCAACTCGAAAGGGAATAAAATGAGCCGACTTTGTGGGTCGATCCACAATAACACATACTGCATCGTTACCTTTTATGCTGCAAGGAAGAATGTTTACCCCAATCAGAGCAAAGCTCTGTTCAAATTCCGAGGCGGGAGATGAAGCAACGCTTCATCTTCCCCCAATCAGAGCAAAGCTCTGCTTTGAAAATTTAAAGTTTAATAAATGAAGCAACGCTTCAGTTTATTTGCGCTGCGCAACACGCCACGTGTCAAGCGCAGATGCATCAGCGCAGCGTCCAAGGCAGCGCACCCAATCAGAGCAAAGCTCTATTTTTAAGTAAAATTAAATGAAGCAACGCTTCAGCTGCGCAAGCACTGCGCTGCGCGACACGTGTCAGCGCAGATGCGCTAGCGCAGTTGCGCTGCGCGACACGTGTCAGCGCAGATGCGCTAGCGCAGTTGCGCTGCGCTGTGCGCTGCGGACACGTGTCACGCGCTGGGGCATCTACGCCAAACAGAATTAAATTTCTAAGAAATCTTTTCTGTTCTTATTAAAACAAGAAGATTTTCTTCTGCAAAGCAGAAGCCCTTGGATCAAAGATCTAACGGTGGGGAAAATTCCCCAAATCACTCAGAGAAGGATCTCTTTAACAAATTTAACTAATTTATGGGCACTATAAAAAGGACCCTAGGCCTCAATTCAAAGGCATCAACATTTCTTGAAAAATGTCAAGAGCTTCAAACAGAGAGAACTCTGAGAAAATTCCAAGAAAAAGGTAAAGAACCTTCATGAAATAGAAGAAATTTCTTCTAATGGATCATTGATCTAAAAATAAGATCAATGATCTTTACATAATAAACAGTGCTTTGCACTTCTTATGAACCTCTGGTTCTTTAAAACAAGAAAACAATAAAAAAAAAAATAGTGCTTTGCACTTCTTTTCTTGAATCTAAAAGATTCTTAGTGCTCTGCACTTACAAACTGCGCTGTTGTGCTCTTAAGAGAGCGCCACGTGTCAGCCATAGAATCACTTGCGCTACGCGCTTTTGAAATAGAGCTTTAATCTCTGGAATTGGCGCAACTCACTAGAGCGCGCCACGTGTCAGTAGCGCAACAGCGCAGCGCACTAGCGCAGCGCACTGCGCTATTGCGCTTGCGCTCACCAGAGCGCACCATGTGTCAGTAGCGCAACAGCGCACTAGCGCAGCGCACTAGCGCAGCGCACTGCGCTATTGCGCTTGCGCTCACCAGAGCGCGACACGTGTCAGCCATAGAACCACTTGCGCTACGCGCTCTTGAAATAGAACTTTGCTCTCTGGAATTGGCGCAACTCACCAGAGCGCGCCACGTGTCAGCAGCGCAACAGCGCAGCGCACTGCACTAGTGCGCTTGCGCTCACCAGAACGTGACACGTGTCACCATCATATGAGTTTGCGCTCATTACTTGGCGCAAAGCGCCTGACAAGCCACATGGGGCACTATCAGAGTATCTAATGCTCTACATTATTAAAGAAAAGGGACAGAGCCCAATTAAAAGGCCTAACAGGCCTAAAAAAATGCTATGCATTTTAAAAAGGGCAGAGCCCAAACAAAATAAATGATCTGCATCATTTATAAAAGGGCAAAGCCCAACCAAAAAAAGAATAATGCAGTGCATTACTAAAAAAGGGGTGAAGCCCTAGCACAGGCCAAAGACAAAAAAAAATGTTGAAACTGGACTTAGTCCAATTTTGGCCATAAGTCCTTAAATTAAATTGACTGAGCAAGATTGCTCTTTTAAATCAATTCACTTCGGTTTGAGGGTACATCTCCGAACTCCTCTGACATCTGTCGTTGTAATCATTCAACGTCGTCAGAAAGGTGATGAGTCCCGACGACCATACATTAATATTGGACCAAAACGTTCTTAAACTAATGTCGGACCACCACGTCCCTAAACTGGAACATGGACCACCACGTCC
The DNA here is from genome assembly GCA_030015575.1 of Agapanthus africanus. Classification (NCBI taxonomy): domain Eukaryota; kingdom Viridiplantae; phylum Streptophyta; class Magnoliopsida; order Asparagales; family Amaryllidaceae; genus Agapanthus; species Agapanthus africanus. The sequence goes on along the minus strand of CM057340.1, from coordinate 679,222,082 downwards.
CTAAACTGGAACAACAGAGCCAATTGCTCTTTTGTCAGATCTAAACGATCCCGTTAAGTTGATCTTAGTCTCAAACTGGACTAATGTATCCTTAACAAACGTTTGAGTCGATCTTAGCCTCAAAAATGGCTAACGTATCCTCCAAACAGACTTTAGTCCCAAATTGGACTATGAATCTCCCAAACTGAAACAATAGAGCCCAAACGCTCTTTTGTCGGATCTAAACGATCACGTTAAGTTGATCTTAGTCTCAAACAGGACTATCGTATCCTTAACGAACGTTTAAGTTGATCTTAGCCGCAACGCGACTAATGCATCCTTAAACTAAAAACACCAAACCCAAATCTAAGTAAATACGGATTTGGACTAATCCACGTCCTACGGGCGACGGTATTACCCAGTCTCCGTATACAATCCACGGGCAACCATAAACAAAACAAACACACACGACACGAAGTGAAATTCTGGAGAAGGAGAAAGTTGTTACCGTGATGCGGTAGCGTAATTAACTGCAGGGGCTTGCGCCTGCAGGGAAGAGCGTCCCCACAATCAAAAACCCCTCAAGCGAGGGGGAATCTGACGAAGTCTGCTACATCGGCCGCATCCGTCTAAACCTCCGATACACGGTGCCATAAATCAACTTGGCATCTTCGGAGAGGTAGACGGATAAAACTAAATAGCATCTGCCCCGAATCTCAGTGCCAGGACATCGCAGTCTCGTGCGCCGTCTTTCGGAGGGGAACAGATTCTGGCACGCCCGGTGGGACCTTTTTCTCTTTCCACTCCACACTTCGTGTGTCGTCCTCGCGAACCAATCGCAGTTTGTTAAATGGTTGTCTTCGGATTTCAAGTTACTAAGATTTGGTCTTTTGCCTAGCGCAGAACTCAAGATTCAATGGCCTTTAACTGCACCAATTGCTCGAAATGCTACTGCAACGGACGCTCCACCTCACTGAGAGGTGTAGCATATGGGCCCCAAGCGGCTTCCTTCCTCGCTCTGCCGGTAGACCAGGTGACCCAAGCCACCACTGGCCTGTTCTTCGGGACCATGATCCCACCTACAAGCTTTCCTACGCCAATACCTGCACCGGAAGTGAACAAAAAGTCGGTCTTCGACCGGCTCACTGCTACGACGGCCCCTGTCAACTGGACGCCCGCTACCAAACCGACAGCCTCTATTTTGACCAGGCTAAATCAGAACTCTAAACTGGCTGTCCCAAGGAAAGCAATAACTGTTGCTCCAGAAGTCGTCAAGGCGGCTTCCCCTGTCAAAGAGTCAGTCTTTTCAAGGCTGACGATTCCTGCTCCTTCTCCTACTCGAGGATCTGTCTTCGACAGGTTGGATATCACCCCTCAAAAGACAACCTCGGTCTTTAAGAGGTTAACATCGGCAGCGCCTCATTCAGACATAGGGCAAAAAGAAGCTATCTCAGTCTCCGAGCCAGTCCCGGCGGCTCGTCGTGCTCGACGTCGCCATTGGCAACGAGTGAGGAAGGCAGGGGGCAACTCCCCCTCAGGGATAACTCCACCGGCTCCAGTGGTGGAAATCAACGCTGCTGTTCCAACTGGGAACATCTTTGAACTGCTGAGGAGGGTACGGAAGAACTCTCCAACCGCTACACTGAAGAGATCTCCTCCACCTGCGGAGAGAGTTCCAGAAACGAAGCAAGAACAGCCCCATCAACGGCTGTCCTCAAGAATTGATAAAGTTTGGAGGAGAGTTCAAGACTCCGCGATCGACCTGGATCTCTCCCGTCAACGAAAGAAGACGAAGGTGCAAAAAGGAAAAGACCGTCCTATTGAACAGCAAGGGACAACGATCGCTAGGGTGCCCACTACAACGGCCCCTTCAACTTCAACGGCCCACAAGAGAAGGAGGCCAGAGAAAACTCCCGCGTCAACAGCAAAAGTTAAAAATGGCGAACCTAAACGCCCCAAGTCAGGGGGCATAACAGTTCATACGGTTTACATGGCATCAGGAAAAGAAGATAGCCGCATATCTACAGGTCATCGACCGCTTACCCGATAAGTGACCAAGGCGCAGGAGCAACAGCAAAAGCTCCAAGAAATGATGAACGCTATGGCCGCGCTTACAGGGCCAAAAGAAAACCCTGAAACATCCTCAGATGAGCGCCAGGAGGAAGAAACCGACGCCGAATTCCTTCGTCGGATATTGGAGAAGAAGGACAAAGAGGCTGCTGAACAAGCAGCCAACATACAGCGTATGGACCTCCTCTTCCAGGACATGATAGGGATGATGATACAACAAGATCCCCCGGCCGAAGAGCCCCCGATCGTCCTTGGAGACGATAGGGGAGAGACATCAAATACTCCACCAGCTCTGTCGACGGCTAAAGAGGATACCATCTCAAAAGCTGATTTGGATGAATACATCGCCCAGCAAATACGGGTTCATCATGCGACCGAAGCGGCCGGTCAGGTCGTAAAAACGGGGCGGCCATATCTAAGTTGGTACGATCAAATCAAGTACCCACCAGGTTATACAATTCCCAAGTTCCATGTCTACAAGGGGACGGGCAATCCTCACCAGCATGTTGCCCAGTTCAGGGCACTCTGCGGCAATACTGGTGGTGATGACAAGCTTTTACTTCGCCAGTTTGTTGGAAGTTTATCGAATGTACTCTGAACTCCTGAACGACTCTATCAAAACCTTCGCGGAGATGGAGCTACTGTTTACTCAACGTTTTGCAAGTGCCAGTGAACGTACCCCAATGACGGCACTGATTAACACCAGGGTAAAACCCGGCGAGACGTGGGTTCAGTACGCTATACGATGGCGGAACCTATGATCGAAGTGCGAGCAGCGCATTGAAGAAGCTCCCGCAGTGGGTATGTTTGTGGGAACCCTTGATCCGCAAGCGACCATCTCGCAGTTTATGATGTTTTTCAAGCCGACTACCTTCCAAGCCTTGATTGACAAACTAGCACAGATGGATCAGATGGGCCATAAACCTCCTCTTCCAAAGCTGGACTCCCGAAATGATAAAGGGAAGGGAAAAGCGATTGTCGTCACTAATGCTCAACAACAACCGAGCGACTCGAAGCCGGTTGCTCGTCAAAATAATATGCGCCCGTACGTACCCCTTGAGGATAGGATGGGACGTCCTTATTCCTTTCCCCGCGATAAAACGAGGAGGTTATTCGAGCTAGCGTTGCGCAACAAACTCATAAATCTGCCGGATCCAAAACGTCCGTTGCAACCAAGTGACGTCAACGAGCCCAACTACTATCCTTATCATCGAGTACTAGGCCATCCGATAGAAGATTGCTACGTTTTCAAGAATTGGCTTGAAAACCAGTACCGACAGGGCAAGTTCGCGTTATCTGACAAATGGAAGGTGAATCCCCCGCAACCCCATACCTCTAAGGGGACGAATACGCCGGGGGCAACATGCTCCGTAATTGAAGAAGCTCCTTGGGAGGTCGTATTATCAGCCAAGACAAAGAGAATGCTGAACGATCTTCAAACATGTCCAGCGATCAAGTGGAAGAACCTCTTGGAACCGCAGGTCATTGAGGGGATGTTGAAGCTACGTCCAACTCTAAAGACCGATGGTGGTGGTTCAGGCATTCACAGCCAGCCGTCAAAATCCTTGAAGAAGAAGAAAAAGAAGTCAAAGAAGCCCGTGAAGCCTGGCGACAAGCGCACGGACTTACAAAAGTAAATCGACGCGCTGGATGAATACAACCAAAAGGCACGAACTTCCATTACGCTCTAAGAGTTCCTCAATCACGTCTTTCAAGAAGAAGATAAGGGAGAAAGTTCATCGGATGAATCCGAGGAATATGCGGCGAGCTGTCATATGATCTCCCATGCGATAGCGAACGATGAGGAGACTCCTGGCACTAAAACGCTGGGGGCAGATACCGAATTAAAAATTCCGGAGCTATCGGTTGAAATGATTGACGCGTTCTTTGACGAAGCTCGACTGAGAAGTAAAGCTGATCGAGAACGCGAGATGGCTATATTTAAAAGGGCCAAGCGCCAGCGACTTGATGAAAGAGCTGAGACGATCCCGCTGGAGCAAAACACCTTCGCTACCGACAAAAGCCAATTCAAGATAAAGAAGAGGTTTGCTAAGGCCATATCAATGGGCATGAAGCTACCATCCTCTGAAGGAAAAATTACCGGTGAAATAGAAATGCACCCCTCCTATTGCTTATATCATCAGAAGGTCTCGCACCCCACTCAAGAGTGCAAAGCTTTCGATAAATGGTGGCAAGAATACGTCGCTCATCGACAACGCTTTAAGCGGGAAAAGCGCAAAACTCGTCGGGAGCAAAGAAATACGACTGAAGGGCTTGAAAGAACTACCGGCGATTGTCGCGTGGTTAACACCGGCGGGTCACAAGTGCCTACATTCGGGAGCGATTCTGATGAAGAGCTGGAACTCGCCCCTCTCTTTAAGGAGCCCGCTTCGAGAAAAGAAGAAGAGCTGAAGGTCTACGAAAATATCCGGTTGCGGAATCGGACACTGCCTGAAAAGAACCTCGGACCCTTGAACAGAAAAGATAAAGGGAAAGAAAAGGTCTTTGAAGATATCGTCTTAGATGACCAAGTTCTGGAAGAGCTAAACGCCAACAACCCGCCGAAGAAGAATAAGGTGGATTACAACGTCTTAGCACATCTGAGAAAGCTGCCCTCACAGCTCAGCATTCTCGACGCCCTTTTGCTATCAAAGGAGGCGAGAGATTCGTTGATTAAGGCACCCCAAGACCCAGAACAATTCCAAGCATGCCTGGCCGAGGAAAAGATGAAGGATGAATTGGAGGAAGTACACACGGCCGATGTGACTTTTGGCGATGAAGATCTTCTACTTGGGACGTGCGAACACAATCGCCCTCTCTATGTCTCAGGATACTGCCACGATATTAAGATAGGCAAAATCCTGATCGACAATGGATCATCCGTTAATCTCCTCAACGTGCGGGTGTTAAAAGAAATCTGCATGAGCGTCCATCACCTTGCTCGTGACAAAATCACCATCTCCGGGTTCGACTCTCAGTCGTCAAGAACTCTTGGGTCTGTGATACTGACGATACGCTTCGGGCTACTCGTCACGGACATTAAGTTTCATGTCATAGACGCCAAGACATGCTACAACGCTTTGCTCGGCCGACCATGGTTACACGAATACAACATCATCCCTTCTACACAACATCAATGTATGAAGTATTTTAAGGATGGTTTCGAGTATACCGTGACGGGAGAACTGAACCCGTTCTCTATGAATGAGGTCCGCAAATACGAAGATGCCAAATACTTCTTGCCAGATTTCGAAGACACGGAGAAGTATCACAAGCCGGAGAACAAAGCTAACGCCACCATCCCTGTCTTCGGCAGTGATACCGAGGAGGAAGAGGAGATAGTGTATTCGGGTCTGCCCCAACACAACACGCCGGGACCTTCGGCTCCTACATTGATCTTTGGCAGCGACTCGGAAGATGAGATCCATGTTGTATTCTCTGCTCGACCTTCCATACGAACGTCCGCTGACGAAGAACAAAGTCTACAAGTCGCCATGGTGCCGCTTAAACACCATAAAGAACTGGATGCACTTAATATCTACAGTATAGAAGAGTTGCGGACATTCTATATCCCTCCCAGGCGAGAAAGCGAGAAAGAAATTTTGTTCTACCGCTCTGAAGAAACAAAGGTGCAAAAAGAAATCTGGCATGGCGCGGATCCTACGCTCGATAGGCTTCAGCCTATCCGTCTTCCCAGATATTATACAGAGGGTTTGAAAAAGCTGCTGAAACGTCAGGGGATATCCTTCAAACAAACCGTTAGAAAGGCCAAATTCTATGACAGGGTCTGGAACGTCCCCGGGACTCAACGCAAACTGCCTAACAGGAGAATGGAAACAAAAGGGCTTGGATACATCCGGTCAAAGAAACGAGAGCTATTAAACAGCTGTTACGTCATGTATGACCTTGATGAAGAAGCGGATGCTCAATGGGAGGACGTTAATCCTAAGACAGTGAAAGTTCGAAATGCAAAAGAGCCCAGTCCATCGTTCGAAGAACAAATGGACAAGCTCATAAGGGAAGCAGGTCAAAAAGTTCGGGACGACCATAATCGCGAAATGGTCATCTATGAGAAAGCCAAGACGCAACGCCTCCTTCAAAAGGCCGTGAAGGATGAAAATGCCGCTCCTTGTCAACCCGTTATAAAGAAGGCTCGACGCAGAGGCAGAAACAAGTCGAAAGGCCAAAAAGGTGCTCAACAGCAACAAAGCGGGGTTAGGAAGCCACGTAAACGGGAGTCGAGCGTTATTGATCTATCCCTCATGAAGAAAATGGGTCGAGCGTACTCATTTTCTCGGGACAAGACGAAGAAGATACTTGATCTTACTCTAAAACATCATATGCTTACGCTGCTGGAGTCTAAGAACCCCGAACAAGCAGGCGAAGTCTCTGACCCAAATTATTGCTCTTACCATCGGGTGATAGGGCACCCTCTCGAAGATTGCTTCACCTTCAAGAATTGGGTTGAAGATCAGTATCAGCTTGGCAAATTCGCTCTGTCTGACAACTGGAGGGTAGCGTCACCACAGAAGCACGAGCCCAAGGCCACGAAAGAAGAACCGGTTCCACATTGGGATTGGAAGCGAAGTCGCACCTGTCACATGATTACAATATTGAAAGAAGAGCCCGAGGACATAGATGAGCTCCTTTGGTGCTTCGAAAACAGCAGTGACGAAATAATCTCAGAATTCCCACCAGCGCCAAAAGAGCTGGAAGATGGAATCCATACCACTGCAGATAACCTCAAGAAAATTGAGTTGGGGACGACAAACGATCCACGACCGATATTCATCAGCGAGTTACTATCTGAAGAAAGGGTGGCTGCGTTAAAGGATGTGCTTCTACAGCATAGAGATTGCTTCGTGTGGAACTATTCCGAAATGCCGGGACTAGATCCAGAAATTGCTGTACACAAATTGGCGATATCCCCGGACATCAAGCCAGTCAAACAGGCACCAAGAAGAATGCGGCTCGAGCTTGAGATGAGTATCAATGCCGAGGTCAAGAAGCTGATCGACTCTGGCTTTATCCAGGAGGTTCAATATCCTGAATGGATCGCCAACATCGTCCCGGTGATGAAGAAAAATAGGACGGTGCGCATATGCGTGGACTTTCGGGATCTCAATAAAGCCTGCCCGAAGGATGATTTCCCAGTGCCAGTCACCGAACTGATGATAGACAATACGTCCACTCATGAGTGTTCCCCTAATCAGAGCAAAGCTCTGTTTGAATTTTGAAAATTCAAATTTTTGAAGCAACGCTTCGGTTGCCGTGCGCTGCGCGCAATTCGCCACGTGTCAGAAGTTGACACGGCAGCACAACGCCCAAGGCAGTAACTCCAATCAGAGCAAGGCTCTTTACAAAACATAAGTAACACTCAACTGCGCAAGCGCACCGCAACGCGACACGTGTCTGCGCAGTTGCGCAAGCACAACTGCGCAAACGCACGGTAGCGCGACACGTGTCTGCACAGTCACAACTGCGCAAGCGCACGGCTGCGCGACACGTGTCTGCGCAGTTGCGCAAGTGCAGGTACGCAAGCGCACCGCTGCGTGACACGTGTCTGCGCAGTTGCGCAACCACAACTGCGCAAGCGCACGGCTGCACGTCACGTGTTTGCGCAGTTGCGCAAACGCTGCTGCGCAAGCGCACCGATGCGCGACACGTGTCCGCGCAGTTGCGCAAGAACTATTGCGCAAGTGCTCTACTGCGCGACACGTGTCTGCGCAGTTGCGCAAGCGCTATTGCGCAAATGCGTCACTGCGCGACACGTGTCTGCCCAGTTGCTCAAGCGCTGTTGCGCAAGCGTTTCACTGCGCGACACGTGTCACTCACTGGGAGAGTTGCGCAAAACAGAATATATCTTGTTAAAACAAGAAGATTTTCTTGTATAAGACAGGGGCCTTTGGATCAAAGATCCAACGATGGGGAAAATTCCCCAAATCACTCAGAAAAAAGATCTGTTTAACAAATTCAACTAATCTATGAGTACTATAAAAAGGACCCCAGACCTCATTTGATCATCATCAACATCAGAAAGAAAACAGAGAGAATTCTTGAAGAACTTTGGAAGAACAAAAAAAAAGGTAAAAGCTTTTAAAAGAGAAAAATCTCTGAAGTACAGATCATTGATCTAAAAATCATTAATCTTCAATGAACAAATAAATAAAATAAAAATAAATAAATAAGAATAGTGCCTTGCACTTGTTATGAACCCTTGGTTCTCTGAGAAAAGGAAAAACAAGAGAGAAACTTGTTTTCCTTTGATCTAAATTTAGATCAAAAGTGCTCTGCACTTTTGTTCTTAAATCTAAAAGATTCTTGATGCTCTGCATAAATGCAATGCATTATTTAAAGGGCCTGGCCCAAATCAAATTGCAAAGCAATAAAAGGGCAGAGCCCTATTTGAATTAATATTCTGTTTGAGCAAAGCCCAAAATAAATAAAAATTGGACTTAACCCAATCGTGGCCATGAGTCCTTAAATCAAATTGATTGAGCAAAATCGCTCTCCTGAATCAATTCACAACCGGTTCGAGGGTACATCTCCGAACTCCTTTGACATCCATCGTTGTAATTCCTCAACGACGTCAAAGAGGTGACGGGTCCCAACAACTACGCATCGCTATGGACCGAGACGTCCCTAAACTAATATCGGACCGAGACGTCCCTAAACTAATATCGGACCGAGACGTCCCTAAACTAATATTGGACCACCACGTCCCTAAACTGGAAAACGGACCACTACGTCCCTAAACTGGAACAATAGAGCCTCCAAACGCTCTTTTGCTGGATCTAAACGGTCCCGTTTAAGTTGATCTTAGCCCCAAACACGGCTAACGTATCCTTAAACATTCAAATGATTATAAAACTCCCAATCAACTCTGGTTTGAGGGTACATCTCCGAGCTCCTCTGATACATGTCGTTGTAATCCTTCAACGACGTCAGAGAGGTGACGAGTCCCGATGGCCATACATTAAATTAATCACTACGTTAAGTTGATCTTAGTCTAAAACAAGACTAACGTATCCTTAACGAACGTTTAAGTTGATCTTAGCCGTAACGCGACTAATGCATCCTTAAACTGAAAACACCAAACCCAAATCTAAGTAAATACGGATTTGGACTAATCCACGTCCTACGGGCGACGGCATTACTCAGTCTCCGTATACAATCCACGGGCAACCACAAACAAAACAAACACACACGACACGAAGTGAAATTCTGGAGAAGGAGAAAGTTGTTACCGTGATGCGGTAGCGTAATTAACTGCAGGGGCTTGCGCCTGCAAAGAAGAGCGTCCCCACAATCAAAAACCCCTCACCCTGAGGGGGAATCTGACGAAGTCTGCTACATCGGCCGCATCCGTCTAAACCTCCGATACACGGTGCCATAAATCAACTTGGCATCTTCGGAGAGATAAACGGATAAAACCAAATAGCATCTGCCCCGAACCTCAGGCACGGACGCGAAGTCCAGGCCGCCGTTCGGAGGGGAACAGATTCTGGCACGCCCGGTGGGACCTTTTCCTCTTTCCACTCCACACTTCGTGTGTCGTCTACGCGAACCCATCGCGGTTTGTTAAATGGTTTCCTTCGGATTTCAAGTTGCTAAGATTTGGTTTTTTGTCTGGTGCAGAACTCAAGCATCCATGGATTCTCACTGCACCAAATGCGCGAAGCACCACTGCAACGGACGCTCCACCTCACCGAGAGGTGTAACATATGGGCCCCAAGCGGCCTCTTTCCTTGCTCTGCCGGTAGAGCAGGTGACCCAGGCCACCACCGGCCTGTTTTTCGGGACCATGGTCCCACCTACAAGCTTCTCTATGCCGATATCCGCACCGGAAGCGAACAAGAAGTCGGTGTTCGACCGGCTCACTGCTACCACGACCCCTGTCAACGGGTCGCCCGCTACTAAACCGACAGCCTCCGTTTTCACCAGGCTAGGTCAGAACTATAAAGTGGCCGTCCCAAAGAGGGCAACGGCCGCTGCTTTGGAAGTCGTTAAAGCGGCTTCTCCCATCAGAGAGTCGGTCTTCACAAGATTGACGGCTCCCAATCCTCCCCCAGCTGGTCAAAAGGCATCAGTCTTCGATAGGCTGACATCGGCGGTTACCCCACACTCAAACAGGGGGCAACAAGAAACCATCTCGATTTCCGAGCCGGTCCCAACGGCTCGTCGTGCGCGACGTCGCCATTGGCGACGAGTGAGGAAAGCAGGGGGCAACTCCCCCTCAGGGATAACTCCACCCGCTCCAATGGCGGAAGTCAACGCTGCTGTTCCAACTGGGAACAGCTTTGAACTACTGAAGAAAGTGCGTAAGAACTCTCCAACCGCTACCTTGAAAAGATCTCCTCCACCTGCGGAGAGAGTTCCAGAAACAAAACAAGAACATCCCCCTCAACGGCTATCCTCAAAAGTTTATAAAGTATGGCGAAGGGTTCAAGACTCCGTGATCGATCCAGACCACTTGCGTCACCAGAAAAAGGCGAAGGTGGAAAATAACAAAAACCGCCCCATTAAACAGCAGGGGGCAACAAATGCTAGGATGCCCACTCCAACGGCTCCTTCAACCTCAATGGTCCACAAAAGAAAAAGGCCAGAGAAAGCTCCTGTGACACTGACAAAGTTAAAGAGCGGTGAACCTAAACGCACCAAGTCAGGGGGCATAACAGTTCATACGGTTTATATGGCTTCTGGAAAGGAAGAAAGCCGTACTTCTACGGGTCACCGACCGCTCACCCGATCAGTGACCAAGGCTCAAGAGCAGCAACAAAAGCTCCAGGAGATGATGACCACAATGGCTGCACTCACTGGGCCGAAAGAAACCCCGGAAACATCCTCAGAAGAACGTCAAGAACAAGAAACGGACGCCGAATTCCTTCGGCGCGTGCTAGAGAAGAAAGATAAAGAGGCTGCGGAACAGGCAGCCAACATAAAGAAAATGGCCCTCCTGTTCCAGGATATGGTGGGTATGATGATTCAACAAGATCCATCTGCTGGGGATCCCCCGATCATTCTTGAAGATGATAGGGGAGAGACATCGAATCCTTCACCGGCTCTATCCGCAGCTAAAGAGGATACCATATCAAAAGCTGATTTGGATGAATATATTGCCCAGCAAATACGGGTGCATCAGGCGACTGAAGCAGCCGGTCAGATCGTAAAAACGGGGCGGCCATATCCGGGCTGGTATGACCAAATCAAGTACCCGCCGGGTTACACGATTCCCAAGTTTCATGTTTACAAAGGGACCGGCAATCCCCATCAACATGTTGCCCAGTTCAGGGCGCTTTGCGGTAATACCGGCGGCGATGACAAGTTGTTGCTTCGCCAGTTTGTTGGAAGCTTATCAGACACGGCATTTGAATGATATTCTGAGCTTCCCAACGACTCTATTAAAACCTTTGCGGAGATGGAGCTGCTCTTCACCCAACGTTTGCAAGTGCCAGTGAGCGTACCCCGATGACGGCACTGATCAATGCCAGGGTAAAACCCGGCGAGACATGGGTTCAGTACGCTATACGGTGGCGAAATCTATGGTCGAAGTGCGAACAGCGCATAGAAGAAGCTCCAGCGGTGGGAATGTTTGTTGGAACACTTGATCCACAAGCAACCATCTCGCAATTCATGATGTTCTTCAAGCCGACTACCTTCCAGGCTTTGATCGACAAACTAGCGCAGATGGATCAGATGGGCCATAAACCCCCTCTCCCGAAGCCGGACTCCCGGAACGACAAAGGAAAGGGAAAAGCGATCATTGTCGCTAATGCCCAACAACAACCGAGCGACTCGAAGCCGGTTGCTCGTCCAAACAATACGCGCCCATACGTACCCCTTGAGGACAGGATGGGACGTCCTTACTCCTTCCCCCGCGATAAAACGAGGAGGCTATTCGAGCTGGCGTTGCGCAACAGACTCATAAATCTGCCAGATCCAAAATGTCCGTTGCTACCGAACGACGTCAACGAGCCCAATTACTGCCCTTACCATCGAGTGCTAGGCCACCCCATCGAGGATTGCAACGTTTTCAAGAATTGACTTGAGAACCAGTACCGTCAGGGCAAATTTGCGCTATCTGACAATTGGAAGGTGAATCCCCCGCAGCCCCACACCTCTAAAGGGACGAACACGCCGGGGGCAACATGCTCCGTCATTGAAGAAGCTCCTTGGGAGGTCGTATTGTCAGCCAAGACAAAGAGGATGCTAAACGATCTTCAGACCTGTCCAGCGGTCAAGTGGAAGAACCCCTTGGAACCGCAGGTTATTGAGGGGATGTTGAAGCCACGACCGACTCCGAAGACCGATGGTGGTAGTTCAAGCATTCATAGCCGGCCGTCAAAATCTTCGAAAAAGAAGAAGAAGAAATCTAAGAAGCCCGTGAAGCCTGGCGACAAGCGCACGGACTTACAAAAGCAAATCGACGCACTGGATGAGTACAACCAAAAGGCGCGGACTCCCATTACGCTCCAAGATTTCCTTGATCACGTCTTTCAAAAAGAAGATGAGGGAGAAAGTTCATCGGATGAATCCGAGGAATATGTGGCGAGCTGTCATATGATCTCCCATTCGACCACGAACGATGAAGGGACTTCTGGCACTAAAATGCTGGGGGCAAATACTGGGTCAAGGGTTCCGGAGTTATCAATCGAAAGGATTGACGCGTTTCTTAGTGAAGCTCGATTGAAAAGTAAAGCTGATCGAGGACGCGAGACGGATATATTCGAAAGGGCCAAGCGCCAGCGACTTGAGGAAAGAGCTGAGATGATCCCGCTGGAGCAAAATGCCTCCACCGCTGACAAAAGCCAATTCAAGATAAAAAAGAGGTTTGCTAAGGCCATATCGATGGGCATGAAGCTACCATCCTCTGAAGGAAAAATGACGGGTGTGGTGGAAATGCACCCCTCTTATTGCTTATATCATCAGAAGGTCTCGCATCCCACTCAAGAGTGCAAGGCTTTCGATAGATGGCGGCAAGGATACGTCGCTAATCAACAACGTTTTAAACGGGAAAAGCGTAAAATTCGTCGGAAGCAAAGAAACACGACCAAAGAGCTTGAAAGAACTGCCAGCAATTGTCACATGGTTAACACTGCCGGGTCACAAGTGCCTACATTTGGGAGCGATTCCGATAAGGAGCTAGAGCTTGGCCCCCTCTTCAAAGAATCCACTTCGGGAAAAGAAGAAGAACCGAAGGCTTGCGAAAATATACAGCTACGCAATCGAACATTACCCGAAAAGAATCTCGGACCCTTAAACAAGAAAGACAAAGGGAAAGAGAAGGTCTCTGAAGACATCGCTTTGGATGACCAAGTTGCGGAAGAGTTAACCGCCAAGAACCCGCCGAAGAGGAATAAAGTGGATTACAATGTCTTGGCGCATCTGAGAAAGCTACCCTCACAACTCAGCATTCTCGATGCCCTATTACTATCAAAAGAGGCGAGGGATTCTTTGATTAAGGCCCTACAAGATCCGGACCAATTCCAAGCTTTCCTGGCCGAACAAAAGATGAAGGATGAATTGGAAGAGGTGCACACGGCCGACGTTGCTTTCGGCGATGAAGACCTTCTCCTTGGGACGTGCGAACACAATCGTCCCCTTTATGTCTCAGGATACTGCCATGACATAAAGATAGGCAAAATCCTGGTCGATAACGGATTATCTGTCAATCTACTTAATGTGCGGGTGTTAAAAGAAATTTGCATGAGCGTCCAACACCTCGCCCGGGACAAGATCACTATCTCCGGTTTCGACTCTCAATCCTCAAAGACTCTTGGATCTGTGATATTGACGCTACGCTTCGGGTTGCTCGTCACAGACATCAAATTCCATGTTATAGACGCCAAGACGTGCTACAATGCTCTGCTCGGCCGACCATGGCTACACGAGTACAATATCATCCCTTCTACACAGCATCAGTGCATGAAGTATTCTAGGGATGGCCTCGAGTACACAGTGGCGGGAGAGTTGAATCCGTTTTCCGTAAATGAAGTTCGCAAGTATGAAGATGCCAAATACTTCTTACCGAGTTTCGAAGATACGGAAAGGTGTCACAAACCGGAGAACAAAACTAACGCCACCATCCCTGTCTTCGGCAGTGACACCGAGGAGGAGGAAAATATAATTTATTCAGGTCCATCCCAATCCACCAGGCCAGGACCATCCGTTCCTTCATTGATCTTCGGTAGTGATTCAGAGGATGAAGTTCATGCTGTATTCCCTGCTCGGCCTTCAATACGGGTTTTCGCTGATGAAGAGCGAAGTCTGCAGATAACCATGGTGCCGCTTGAACATTACAAAGAACTGGATGCACTCGAAACCAACAGCGTAGAAGAATTGCAGATATTCTATATCCCTCCTGGACGAAAAGGCGAGAAGGCAATCCTATTCTACCGTTCTGAAGAAAACAAGGTGGAAAAAGAAATTTGGCATGGCGCGGATCCCACGCTCGACAGGCTTCAGCCTATCCGTCTTCCCAGATATTATACCGAAGGTTTGAAGAAACTGCTGAAACGCCAGGGGATATCCTTCACACAGACCGTTAGAAAAGCCAAATTCTATGACAAGGTCTGGAACATTCCCGGGACTCAATGCAAACTGCCTAACGGGAGAATAGAAACAAAAGGGCATGGGTACATCCGGTCAAAGAAACGGGAGCTAGTAAACAGCTGTTATGTCATGTATGACTTCGATGAAGAGGCGGACGCTCAATGGGAGGGCGTTAATCCTGAGCCAGCAAAAGTTCCTGATGCAAAACCGCCCAGTCCATCATTTGAAGACCAGATAGGCAAACTTATAAGGAATGCGAGTCAAAAAGCCCGAGATGATCACAATCGTGAAATGGCAATCTATGAGAAAGCCAAGACACAGCGCCTCCTTCAACAGGCGGTGAAGGATGAAAATGCCGCTCCTTGTCAACCTGCTACAAAAGAGGTTCAACGCGAAAGCAAAAACAAGTCGAAAGGCAAGAAAGGCGCTCGACAACCACAAAGCAGAGCTAAGAAGCCACGCATCCGAGAGTCGAGCGTTATTGACCTAGCCCTCATGAAGAAAATGGGTCGAGCATACTCATTTCCTCGGAACAAAACAAGGAAAATACTTGATCTTGCTCTAAAACATCAAATGCTTACACTGCCAGAGTCTAAACACCCTGAGCAAGCAGGCGAAGTCTCCAACCCAAATTATTGCTCTTACCATCGAGTAGTTGGGCATCCGCTTGAGGATTGCTTCACCTTTAAGAATTGGGTTGAGGACCAATATCAGCTTGGCAAATTCGCGTTGTCTGACAACTGGAGGGTAGCGCCGCCGCAAAAGCACGAACTCGAAAACACAAGGATAGAACCAACTCCGCATTGGGATTGGCAGAAAATTCGCACTTGCCACGTGATAACAATATTAAAAGAAGAGTCCGAGGACATGAACAGCCTTCCTCGGTGCTTTGAAAACAGCAGCGATGAGGTAATCTCAGAATTTCCCCCAGCTCCAAAAGAACTGGAGGATGGAATCCATACTACTGCAGATAACCTCAGGAAAATCGAGTTGGGGACAGTAAGTGATCCGCGACCGACATTCGTCAGCGAGCTACTGTCTGAAGAGATGGTGGCTGCGTTAAAAGATGCCCTTGTGCAGCATAAAGATTGCTTCGCATGGAACTATTCCGAGATGCCTGGACTAGATCCAGAAGTTGCTGTACATAGACTAGCAATATCCCCGAACATCAAGCCAGTCAAACAGGCGCCGAGAAGAATGCGACTCGAGCTTGAGATGAGCATAAATACCGAAGTCAAAAAGTTAATCGACTCTGGCTTCATCCAGGAAGTTCAGTACCCTGAATGGATCGCCAACATCGTCCCAGTGATGAAGAAAAATGGGACAGTGCGCATATGCGTAGACTTCCGGGATCTTAATAAAGCTTGCCCGAAGGATGATTTCCCAGTGCCAGTCACTGAACTGATGATAGACAATACATCCACTCATGAAGTTTTCTCCTTCATGGACGGCTCATCGGGGTATAACCAGATAAAAATGCATCCAGAAGACCAGAAGCACACAGCCTTCAGGACTCCTCTTGGTATATTTTGTTATAAAGTGATGCCCTTCGGTTTGAAGAACACCGGTGCTACTTATCAGAGGGCCATGACAAAGATCTTCGACGACCTTATACACGAAATCGTTGAATGCTATATCGACGATCTCGTGGTTAAAAGCAAATCATACGAGGAACATCTCGAGCATCTGAAGACTGTATTTCAACGCCTTCGGCAATACAACTTGAAGATGAATCCTCTTAAATGTGCGTTCGGGGTTTCCTCGGGCAAATTCCTGGGATTCGTTGTTCGACACCGAGGTATTGAAATAGATCCGTCAAAGATTAAAGCGATCATGGAAATGCCTCCGCCGAGGACTTTCAAACAGCTGCGGTCTCTCCAAGGGAAACTCGCATACATACGGCGATTTATAGCCAACCTTTCAGGAAAGTGCCGTCCTTATAGTCACCTGATGAAGAAGGGAACCCCATTCGTTTGGGATCAAAAATGCCAAGGCGCACTGGATGAGATCAAGCAATACCTGCAGAACCCGCCGGTGTTGGCTGCTCCGGTTAAGGGGAAGCCTCTCATTCTTTATACAACCGCCCTCGAAGGTTCCTTAGGCGCATTATGGGCACAAGAGAACGATCAAGGGAAAGAAAGAGCACTCTACTACTTAAGTCGAGTTCTGCTGGGGGCAGAAAGCAACTACTCTCCCATTGAAAAACACTGCCTGGCGTTGATCTTCGCAATAACAAAGCTTAGGCACTATGCGTTGGCGCACGAAGTCCGTCTTATTTCAAAAGTGGACCCTCTCAAATATCTAATGTCAAAAGCCATATTGACAGGGCTACTCGCTAAATGGGCCCTGCTCTTGATGGAATTTTCGATAACATATCAACCTCTCAGGGCAGTAAAAGGCCAGGCCATCGCCGACTTCCTTGCTGAGCATCCCATACCTGCCGATTCTCCTTTAAATTGCGATTTTCCAGACAGACATGCGTTTGACGCAATCGACAGTGGTGATACCCGTTGGGAGCTTTATTTCGATGGAGCATCTTCCATGAAAAAGCACAAACAAAGTACGCCAATGATCAAATCGGGGGTAGGACTCATCTTTGTGACTCCACAAGGAGGAATAATGCGCTTCGCCTTCTCCTTAACAGAGCCGAGAACGAATAATGAAGCTGAATATGAAGCTTTGATAGCAGGCCTCGAGATCGCCATTGATATGGGAATTGAAAGCCTCCTCATATATGGGGACTCCCAACTGGTCATCAGTCAAGTGAACGGCGATTACCAAACATGCAAACCGGAATTGGTAAAATACGGTGAAAAAGTGCAGCAACTGCTAACCCAAATTCCCTCCTACACGTTGGAAAGTATACCGCGCGCGGAAAACAGCAAAGCGGACGCACTGGCCAAACTTGCTAAAGAATTGGCTGACGAGAACCTCGATGACGTTAGAATCGTGATACAAAGCCGTCGAGTGCTCGCCCCAGCAGAAATACATCCAGAATCATATAAAGAAAAGGGAGCAACTGAGCAGGCGACCCTACAAATAAAAGACCATGAGAAGACCGAAGACTGGAGAGAAGTCTTCATAGATTACTTCAAGTTCCACCGAATGCCTGAAGAAGCGTCCATAAGACATCAGCTCGTGAAACGAGCTCTGTCTTTCGCCTTCGTCAACGATACTCTATACAAGAGGACATTCGATTCTCTATGGCTGAGATGCCTAGGACCTGATGAAGCGAGAAGGGTCGTCCAAGAGGTTCACGACGGACTCTGCGGTTCTCACCAAGCAGGTCCAAAGATGAAGTTGAAGATCAAACGGATGGGCTATTATTGGCCCACGATGATTCAAGACTGCATCGAATATGCGAAGCAATGTCACTCATGCCAGATTCATGGGGATTTCATCCACCAGCACCCAAATCCGCTACATCCAATGGTAGCTAGCTGGCCATTCGAAATGTGGGGGACTGATATAGTCGGCCCCATCGAGCCAGCATCGTCTAAAGGACATCGTTTCATCCTAGCAACGACTGACTACTTCTCTAAGTGGGCAGAAGCAGTACCATTGAAAGAAGTGAAGACGGAGAATATCCTCAATTTCTTCAAAACGCACGTCATATATCGGTTTGGAACTCCGAGGCGGATCATCTCCGATAACGGGCCAGCCTACCGAAGTCATAAAATCAGCCGCTTCGCACAGCAGCATAACATAGACTGGAGAGATTCCTCGGTCTATAATCCACGAGCTAACGGTCTCGCCGAGGCCTTCAACAAGACCTTGACGAAAATTATAAAGAAAACAGTGTCCCGAAATAAGAGAGATTGGCACGAAAGATTGCAAGAAGCTTTTTGGGCGTATCGAACTACATTTAAAACGCCCACAAACACAACGCCATACGCGTTGGTATTTGGGACGGAAGCAGTACTCCCTCTCGAGATAGAATTACCCTCTCTACGAGTGGCAGTCCACTACGAGCTGACAGACGAAGAAAATGCTCACCTTCGGTTTGAAGAGCTTGACGCCCTTGATGAAATCCGGCTTCTAGCACAACAAAATCTGGAAGCTTATAAAGCAAAGATGACGCGCTCATACGAAAGATTGACCCGACCGAGGACATTTTGTCAAGGCGAACTCGTGCTAGTGGTCAAAAGGCCTATGATCCCCAATCGCCCCAAGCGGGGAAAATTCGAGCCAAACTATGAAGGCCCATACGTCATAGATAAAGTTTACCAGGGTGGGGCCTACCTACTCATGGACATGCACGGTGAAAGGCCTTTCAGGCCGATAAACGGTCGCTTCCTAAAGAAATATTACGCTTAATGAGTCACAGCCTAGGTCAATGATGGATGACGACGACTAAGTCCGCTCGCTATCCTCCTAAGCTCAAGCTTCATAAAGAATAGCCAACCTTCTCGACAATGGACCGAAATGTCCTTAAACTAATAATAGACCGAAACGTCTTTAAACTAATACCGCAGCATCCTTAGGCTGACGAGATATAAAAAAACATATAAAAATAAAATAAAATAAACGGTATGTCCATAAGCAAAAAGGGCACGGATGAAAACCCGAAAGGGCTCCGTGAGTAAAAACAGCAGGGCTGCTGGCGAGTGTTCGTGAAAACCCGAAAGGGCGCGACCTCGTAAAAAAAAAAGAGAGAAAAAGAAAATAAAAAAAAACGGTATGTCCATAAGCAAAATGGGCACGGATGAAAACCCGAAAGGGCTCCGTGAGTAAAAACAGCAGGACTACAGGCGAATGTTTGTGAAAATCCGAAAGGGCGCAACTTCGTTAAAGAACCCTTATAGAGTCCTCTCGACCTTGTAAGGAGAAACCACCTGCGTGAGATCCTTACGACTCACAAAGGAGCAACACACTTAGGGATCCCCACGATTCCTAAGAAGAAAATACACTTGCGAGATCCTCACGACTCGTAAGGAGAACTCTCTTATGGGATCCTCACGGCTCATAGGATTTGAAAGTCTTAAGTCACAGAGACCTAAACCTGTGCTTAAGCAAACCCCCACAAACTTCCAATATTTCCCTACAAGTGGTTCAATATTGACCCTTGTATACAATCCACGGGCGTGAATAAACATTTCCCTAGCCAAATTTCATCCGTAACTGGGAATACGTTCGCATGGTAAACAACCCTTGTAAATCCTCTCGACTTACAAGGAGAAAGCCCTCCTGTAGGATCCTTACGACTTACAGAGAAACAAACACTTAGGGATCCTCACGACTCCTAAGAAGAAAATACACCTACAAGATCCCCACGACTTGTAGGGAGAAATACCTTCACGAGAGCCTTACGGCTCATGAAGTCAAAAGCCTTAGCCGACAGGACCCTAACCTTGGTCGCTAAGCCTCCTTTGTTCGACAACGACAGAGGCAAATGATGATTCACTCCTGGTAATATCCCAGTTGCAGCGGTGCTGATGCCGAAATCGGTGTCCAATTTCAGGTTTACGGCGAAAGCCAGCAGGCCGCTCATGCATACGAAATAGCCGAAATGATAGGGCAACTTGCAATAAAAAGCAGCAAGTAAAATGTATGCATGTAAAATAGCCGAAATGATTGGGCGATTCGCAATAAAAAGCAGCGAGTAAAAATGAAATAAATAGCCGAAATGATTGGGCACCGCGAGAAATAGCCGAAATGATTGGGCAATCGCGACCTTCGCGATATAAAAGCTGAAATGATAGAGCATCGCGGAAATAAAATAAAAAAAATGATGATAAAACTTTGGCCCTACAGTTAAGATCACATCGATCCCTGTATACAATCCAAGGGCGTAAACAAAGAGGGAACCATACTTTCCCAACAGGCTCCGCCAGAAGACGAAGCCAAATCTCGACAGTTCAGTCCAACTCCGAAGAAATCAATATCTTCAGCAAATTCCTCGACTCACGGATACAAACACTCCTTGACGAGAGCCTCCTGATCCGCGTCGACCCGCAGAGCCACCAGTGCCTCCGTAGGAATCCTCGACTCGTTTCAAACCCCAAGGAAACAAATAATCCTTGGCGCTTGGGAAACAAATAATCCCAGCAAATTCCTCGACTCACGGATACAAACACTCCTTGACGAGAGCCTCCTGATCCGCGTCGACCCGCAGAGCCACCAGTGCCTCCGTAGGAATCCTCGACTCGTTTCAAACCCCAAGGAAACAAATAATCCTTGGCGCTTGGGAAACAAATAATCCCAGCAAATTCCTCGACTCATGGATACAAACACTCCTTGACGAGAGCCTCCTGATCCGCGTCGACCCGCAGAGCCACCAGTGCCTCCGTAGGAATCCTCGACTCGTTTCAAACCCCAAGGAAACAAATAATCCTTGGCGCTTGGGAAACAAATAATCCCTAGCAAATTCCTCGACTCACGGATACAAACACTCCTTGACGAGAGCTTCCTGATCCGCGTCGACCCGCAGAGCCACCAGTGCCCCCGTGGGAATCCTCGACTCGTTTCAAACCCCAAGGAAACAAATAATCCTTGGCGCTTGGGAGACAAATAATCCCTAGCAAACTCCTCGACTCACGGATACAAACACTCCTTGACGAGAGCCTCCTGATCCGCGTCGACCCGCAGAGCCACCAGTGCCCCCGTGGGAATCCTCGACTCGTTTCAAACTCCAAGGAAACAAATAATCCTTGGCGCTTGGGAGACAAATAATCCCTAGCAAACTCCTCGACTCACGGATACAAACACTCCGTGACGAGAGCTTCTTAACTCATGTCAACTGTTCCGCTACAACCGCAGACAGATCCCCGATTCGTCTCGATTTGTAAGAAGAAGTCTCAGACAGCAAGGAAAGCTTGTTTCTTGAGCAATGGGGCCCTGCAAGTCAATCCAAATTGGTCTCTTGCATACTATTCACAGGTCTCACTCTCCAAAGTCGAATTTCGACGAGGAGGGAAACAACCACTTACGAATCCTCTCGATTCGTAAGAGGGAAAATTCTCTTATAAGATCCTTACGACTTATAAGGGAAAACCACACTTAGGAATCCTCACGATTCCTAAGGAGAAAATCCACTTATGAGATCCTCTCGATCCGTAGGGAGAAAAGCCTCTATGAGACCCTCACGGCTCATAGAATTGAAAAGTCTTAGGCGGTAAACCTGAACTTGCGGCCTAAGCCATCGCTATTTCCTGAGGAAGTCGGAATACTCATTTTAGACATCCATCAACCATGATTATTAAGACAGCCTACTGACATAGAAAGAATATCCGCTCTACATTTGATCTGGCATGCGTAACGCATTCATTTATGCATCGACAGAAGACTCGGGACGAGAAATAAGACAGGCTGAAATAGAAAAGAGGAGGGTTTTCATTCATACCACTAAAAGTTTTTACAAGCATAAGAATAATGCATAAGAAACATTGTTCAAAATATTATAACGGTATAACCTCGGATCCGGGACACGGATTGAGGAAATCAAAAGTAAGGCCATCCAGAGTTCTTCTGGCCTTTCTAAGTATTCTTATGCGCAGTCTTTCGCGCTCTTCGGTGTCGATATCATCGGCAAGCCCGTCCGGCCTTTGATAAGCAGCGACAATCGTCGTCTGCTGAAACACTTGATGCAGGATGTCAACGAGGTCGTTCCGTCGCTTCTTTGAGATCAGCCCTGTCAGATGCACTGAATTCACCTTGTCCTCGGCATCATCCAGCGCATTGAGTGGTAGGGCCTCGTGAAGACCCGGAAGTGCCCTCCATATTGCTCCCAGCACGACTTTCAAAAGAGCCGAACGCCGAGGCAACAGCCAACCACCGCTTGCGTTCAGACGACCCATAACTTCTGCACATTCGGCATCTGTAAACTCCTGGTTTTGTTGACGACCCTGAGCGCGGATATCATCGTAGGTAATGAACTCGTGCAGACTGTATAGATGCACCGCCGCCATTATGCCTGGAGAAAATATTACAGGAAGATCAACAATAGAAAAGCAATAATATATATGGATGACTAAATTCCTAGAGAGCAAAACTGTGTTCAAAGATGAGACCCACTAGACGAGAGCTCTGCTATTTAAGATTGATCTAAGAATCGATTTTACCTGAAGTTCTTCTAAAAAAAAAAAACTTTAAAAAAAAGGGGGCAAGGCACCGGAGTTCTTAAAGGCAAGAACAAAGCTCTGAAGTCTTCAAAATGGAAATCTGGAAGATGATAAGTATCTGGAGGGGACCAAGGATCCTATTTGTAGGCCTCAAGTGCCTCTTCGGCTCCCAAGAGTCGTCATGACAGTTTACCCTAATTGGAGCGAATGTCCGTTCGAATTCCGAAACAGAAGATGAAGCAACGCTTCATCCTTCCCCGGTTAGAGCAAAGCTCTATCTTGAAGAAGCGACGCTTCAGCACGGAAGCGCTAGCGCAGTTGCGTTGCGCTGCGCGCTACACGCCACGTGTCCAGCGCAAACGCATCAGCGCAGCACCCCAAAGCAGCGCACCCAGCCAAAGCAAAGCTCTGTTTCAAGCAAAACCAAGGGAAGCAACGCTTCAGCGGCGTATGCGTCGTGCGCTGCATGACGCGTGTCGGCATAGATGTGCTAGCTCAGTTGCGCTGCACTGTGTGCTATGCGACACGTGTCATATCCTGGAGCATTCGCGCTAAACAAAAAGGTTCTGAAAAAATCTTTTCGGTTATTATCTTCTGTAAAACAGAAGCCCCTAGATCAAAGATCCGATGGTGGGGGAAATCCCGCCAAATCTTTCAGAAGAGGGATTTCTTCAACAAATTGAACTTGCTTCTTAATCTACAAGATGAAGCCTCAGGCATCAGAGGTAGGAGAACTTGCTTCCTGAACAATGGGACCCTACAAGTCGATCTAAAATGGCCTCTTGCACACTATACGCGGGACTCACTCTCTAAAATCGAGTTCCGATAAGGAGAGAAACAACCGCTTACGGGTCCTCTCGGCTCATAAGAGGGAAAATTCTCTTATAAGATCCCTACGACTTATAAGAGAAAACCACACTTAGGAATCCTTACGATTCCTAAGGAGAAAGCCCGCCTACGAGATCCTCTCGATCCGTAGGAAGAAAAGTCTCTATGAGACCCTCACGGCTCATAGAATTGAAAAGTTCTAGGCGGCAGATCTGAACCTGCAGTTTAGGCCATCGTTATCTCTGGGAGAAATGAAGTTATCTGTCAATAAGGTGTATTAAATATGTCATGCTGAAAAGAATGAAAGAGGCGAAGAAATGACACAAGACATTACAAAAATGTGCATCTTTTATTCATAAATATTGATCGAGTACAGGATACATTGTGCTAAAGAATAAAAAATATATACATGTACTTTACAAAGACAAATGATACAAGGAGAATTATTGGGAAGGAAGCGTCTTGCATAGATGTAGCAATCGCTCGCATATGTCCTTCCATGCTTTCTCTTGGTCAGCTACCACCGCCAGCTCTGCCTCCACTTGGGCTCGTTGCTGCAGGACCGACGCAAGCTGCTCCCTGACGACCTGATAGGCAGCTTCCCTACTTGGGATATTGCGCTCAGCTACGTCAAGCTTCCGCTTCAAGTTTAGCCCGTGGGAGATGCGCTCCAAGAGACCCTCAAAGATAGTCTTCACTTGGGCAGCATTTGCCTCAACCTCAGCGCGCAGATGGGCCGTTTCGTTCGAGGTCTTCTGGCATTCCCTTAGTCTTAAAGCTGCTTCTTGCTCCAAGTGGCGGGAGTGCGAAGTGCTTTGCTCGAGCCAAGCTGTACGTTGGGTGCTCAGGGCTAAAACTTCGGAAGAAGGGCGCGTCGACTCCAGCCGGTATAGACAGGCCTCGATCTCCCTGCAGTGATTAACCCAAGATCCGACGACGCCTTCGTTATGAAAATTTACGAGCGCCGCCAACATTGGATTAACCTCCACAGCGAAATCTACGGCAGAAGGGAGAGCGTCCATGTTGAGCTCTTCGATGTACCCGCTCAGCATGCCCAAACTCATCACAGCACCCTTTGAAGACGGGCGTTTCAAGAAAGGGCCTGCCGGTGGAAGGACGCGAGACTCGAAAGGGACCGAAACCGGAACAATAGCTGCAAAACAAAACATAGTTAAACGACGGTTCAAGAGATGTTTAAGGGTTACCAAAAAAGGAATTTGCTATACCAGCAGCAACAGACGGCAAAGCCGGAAGAGCCGGTAGCGCGGCAGGTCTTGCATCCCCTCCTTCAATTTGTGGCACTGCAATAAAGAAAGGGAAAAGTCAGAAATCATTCAATTGCTAGAAAAAAGGGGATGAACAAAGATATTGTAGTGAACGTACACTCACCAGCGCCACTAAAAGGAGAAGCAAGTTCGAATGGGAAGGAGAAGTGTGGGAGCAACACTTGATATAGATGATCAAAGAGCACTCCTGAAAAGATGCGGTAGTATGCCGTTAGTCCATGAACTACACGTTTAAAAGATTAACTTATGAGTCGCAAATCCATACCTTCCAACATCCGCGATGGCACGAGGGAAGACGGGGAAGTGACCACCGCCAAAGCAGTAGTTGACGGTGCTCCTTCAAGCAATGGAGCGTCGGCACTGGCCGCACCTGCAAAGACAAGCTTGTTAGAAGAGATCGCAAGATATATAAAAAAGGGGGGAAACGATAGTAACCCGAAACTTACCCGACGAACTGCCAGCCGAGACTGAGGCAACTCCTTCCTCCATTGACATCAGGCCACCGCCCGTAGCCTCATCACCCGACTCAATAGGGACCGTTGTTACACTTGCAGGCCCTAGAGAAGGCGGGGGAATATAGGCGGAGAGGGTCATGATTGGAGCATTGCCAGATTCCTGAGAAAGAGCAGCTGGCTCGTCCTCAGGAATCGTGGCGATCTCAGCCGCCACTCCTACGGATCCTGCGGTCACGGTTGTCTCATCCACCGTCACCGTGAGGTCTCCAGCCTCGAGCGCCTCGACTTCTACTGCCTTCGGCTCGACAGTCATCTCGTCTGCCGCCACTTCAGACGCGGCATCAATGACCTTCTCGGCGGCGGATCCTTCAACTTCTGTTTCAGGCACCGTGGCCCCGACGACAGTGCCCACCGTCGACTCAGGTTCGGCAGGCGCCGCTTCCGCCGTTTCTTGGGGTCCGACGGTCTCCGCCTCCCCCTCAGTCGGACTTGGTCCTGCAAGATGGAATGCATATGAGCCAATGGCTTTATAATAATTCTTACAACAAGGTTCTGAAAGAGATGTTACCTGAAGGGGATTTATTATTTGCGCTTCGGGCCGCGCGCGCCACTTGCCTATAAGCAGTAGACAGGGCGACGGGGGCCTCTCCAGAAGGAGTGTCAGCGTGAGGAATGGTACTGGGACCCGCTCCCGCGGCCAAAGCAGCTCTACGCGCCTTTGCTTCGCGTCTCAACCGCTTCCGCTCCTCCCGAGCCGTTGAGAAGGATGCCACTAGAGCTTCCCTAATTGAGGTGTCCTCGTCCGTGAATAGGGAAGCCTTTAAGGTTTTTAGGGCATCCCTCGTCGTTTTGTCAAGCCGAGGCTCTTGCGGCAACTTTGACGAAGCCGGGACTTCAGTAACAGGCTCGGGAAGGATCCCCACATCAACTGATATAACCCCTGCTAAGAAACGAAAGAAGGTTAGGTTGACCATCATAAAAAGACAACAAAATTTTCTTATAAAAGAGAAAGGGGTGAAACATACCAGCGCCTGCTAAGGCACGTTTCTCCTCCTCCTCCTGGAAGGTTTTCAGGGAGGCAGCAATAGCCTCTTCAGTAGAGACACCTGTTGAAAATGGAGCAAATGTTAGTTAAAAATAATAATACAGGGTGCAATAAAATGACAAATGAAGCGTCTGATGATTACCGGACTCAGCGAGTTTGCTTAGCATCGCTTCGAGCCTAGCCGATCGCTCCGAAGCTGCAATGGCGGCAGCCAGATTGGTGTCCGCAGGATCTACCACGAAACCCTCATTGCTGCCGTATTCACATATGGCCTCGGCGGGAGAAGCCGCAGGCTTTAAGCCGAGGATCGCATCGAGGGATAGGGTGGACTTCTTCTTCTTCTGTCTGCCAGCTTTAGATCCACCCGGAGCAGCTTTGCTCTTAGCAGCCACTTTAGGGCGGCGGGTCCCGATCTCTGCTCCTGTGCCGGACCCTGGTGACACCACATTAACCGTCTTCGTGGGAGCACGGGGCGCCGGCGGTGCATCCACCGTAGTAGGCAATGGCAATCCCCGTGGGAGGCTCAGCACGCGCGGTCGGTCAGCCCTGGCATCTTTTATCGGGGGGATGATCTGGATCCTTGGCTGCAAGGGAGCCTTGCGATCACCACCAGGAGGCGCACCCCTACGGTCAACCAGCAGGCGTTTCTCCATTAAAATGATTGGGCCCATAGCATGCGCATACCAGGCTACATACGGGTGGATTATTTTAGGAACACAGCTAGGCTCACTGATAAAAAAATAGGATCCCGTATTAAGCCGGACGAAATGATGCATCGCATTCCTTATCCCCTCTGGGCCGACCGCGGGTGTTTCCAGAAAGGCCTCCATCGGGATCTCTTGATTGTAACTCGATTGTCGGGCAAATCGATGTGGGTTATACCTCATAAAGAGAGCCGTCTTATTCTGCCTAAATACTAGGTAGCCCGGCCAAATGGAGTAAAGGTGAAGGATTTCCCGAGCCTTCAGTACAGAAACCCCGCCCTTAAAGTCGTCACGCAGCGACACCACTGACTTAGCGGTCTCGGAGCCTATAGTGATGACCTTATCCACAAAAGTGGTCTTCGCTCCGACTAGATGTGAACGCAGGAGCAGTCCCCTAGACTCCCGCGGAGGTGCAACCACAATTGAAGCCCCGATCAACCGCATGATTCTTGGGAGTCCGCATTTCTCAAAGAATGGAGGAGTCTTATGGGCACCAAACACCCCTCGCACATGCAGCTCCATCAAAGAAGTGAAGTAGTGCATCGGAAAGTTAGCAGGCTGTACCCCAGGCTCACTAGCGTCCGCCGCTACACTAAGTCCATTGTAAAGATAAGCCAATCCGGCGATCCCTACCGATAACTGCAAACCGGCCACCATTCGATGCGCCGGGTAAAAGACGGAGGGCCGCATGAGGCGTGGGTGCATAGGGAGCGCGAAGCTGCACAACCATAAACCCAAGAACCCTATGAAAAAAGTCTCCTCGTCCATGCCAGGAACGGCGATCTCTGGGAAAGGGACGCTGGCAGTGCCGGGGAAATAAAAACCCCGCTGGTCATTTTCCGATGAAGGTCGGCGGTCCAAGCCGAAACCAAAGGGGTCAGCAAGCTGAGCGAACTTCTCGCCCTGCTCTGATAGGAACTCCGGGCGGATAAAACGAACAATGAAATCCGCGAAACTGACGCCCCGGTCGTCTGATTCCAAATGCAGTTCCTCATAAATCTCCAACACCTTCACCAAGCCCGGGTGCTGATGCTGAATGGCATTTTCCGGAGTTAAGTCAAATACAACCTGCTTGGTGGCAAAGACGTACTCATCAGGAGGAAGCAGCTCCTCGTAGTGCTCCCTCCTCGCTGGTAAACCTGAAATCTCAACAAATTCTTCCAAAGAGATGGAGACTTCCCTATCCGCTGTCAAGAAGGTGTGGGTGGGGATATTCCATTGTTCAATAAAGGCCTTTATCCACCACGTTGGAGGAGAGAGATACTCGAAAAGCGAAACATAGACGGCCGAATATAAACCAATCTTCATTAGATGAGTCCTTTTCGCCGATAAGATGTACCGGGCCCATTGCAGGTATCCGGCAAGCGGTCGCGGGATCAATCCAATGTTATAAGCCTGTCCCCAAGGGCGTGCTTCACCCTGACAGATTCGCCTCCCCAAGATATCTATAGCCGGCGGCGGCTGCACCAGAATGGCACCGATTGCAGGCTGAAGGAGGTCGTCAGCATTCCAATTTTTAACCTCCACGGCATACTCCACCGGGGGCTTGTCCGCATAAGGGATCGTAACTATGGGCTCAGAAGGCGAAGCGGAGCTGAAGCTGCGACGGCCTTGGATGATTTGGCTGTACCACCTTCCCCACAAATGGAGTCTCTTGTACTCTGGATCATGATCTTTAATCAAGGCGAACGCCACCCGGTCCACTGGTGCGTGTGGGAACCCTCCTTCTGAGCGAACAAAAGGGAAAGACAAATCTTCAGATATGTTCCCTGTAGAAAGAAAATAAATATAACCGTTAGCGTTCCAATACTTCACATGTCAAAGTCCTACATCACACTACAGTGCAGTGAGTAGGGGACCCACAAAATCTAGATGGCGGCGCATCATTTGAAAAGACAGTCCCATCATTGGATGAGACTGTCAGTCAATGAAAAAGACCCCCAAAAGAATACCCTTATTAGGGGATCCCTAGAGACAAGGAGAAGATCTCCTCTTTTTAGAGCAAAGCTCTATCACAGAGTGACATTTGTCAAACTCTGGTCTCAAAGGAATAAAACTTCTTAAAAAGAGCCTAGCTCTGTAGTAGTAATGAAAAATTATAACTCCTAAGAATTAAAATTTTTGGGATCTTAAAGATCCATGAAAACTTTAGGAGTTCTCTATTTTGATCTATGAGCATGGCTCTGTTCATGGGTTAAAACCCAGGAACCAGATCTCTGTAAATTTTTGAGAGCAAGGCTCTGTGGATGAAACCCCAAAGGGGTTTTCTTTAGATCAAAGATCTATGAGAGCAAGGCTCTGTTGAAGAAACCCCAAAGGGGTTTTCTTTAGATCAAAGATCTACAAGAGCAAGGCTCTGTTAATTAAAATTAATTTAAATTAATTTAAATTTTTGCCTAAGAATGATTCTAAGTTCTGAACTTCAAAATTCTTGGGAAGAAGCAAGAGCAAGGCTCTAAGAGTTTTTAAGCAAGAGCAAGGCTCTGAAATTCAAATTTTTGAAATTGGTAAAGAATTACCAAGGACCAAGGGTCCTATTTATAGACGCCTGCGTCTCTTCACCTGACCTCTATGATCCAAGGGTCGGGATCTTGCCACCGCTGCACTCACGTGCGCGCCACGTGAGCGCAACGGTGGGGGGGCATTTGTTCCCCCAATCAGAGTAAAGCTCTGTTTGAATTTTGAAAATTCAAATTTTTGAAGCAACGCTTCGGTTGCCGTGCGCTGCGCGCAATGCGCCACGTGTCAGAAGTTGACACGGCAGCACAACGTCCAAGGCAGTAACTCTAATCAGAGCAAGGCTCTTTACAAAACATAAGTAACACTCAACTGCGCAAGCGCACCGCAGCGCGACACGTGTCTGCGCAGTTGCGCAAGCACAACTGCGCAAACGCACGGTAGCGCGACACGTGTCTGCGCAGTCACAACTGCGCAAGCGCACGGCTGCGCGACACGTGTCTGCGCAGTTGCGCAAGTGCAGGTGCGCAAGCGCACGGCTGCACGTCACGTGTCCGCGCAGTTGCGCAAACGCTGCTGCGCAAGCGCACCGATGCGCGACACGTGTCCGCGCAGTTGCGCAAGAACTATTGCGCAAGTGCTCTACTGCGCGACACGTGTCTGCGCAGTTGCGCAAGCGCTATTGCGCAAATGCGTCACTGCGCGACACGTGTCTGCGCAGTTGCTCAAGCGCTGTTGCGCAAGCGTTTCACTGCGCGACACGTGTCACTCACTGGGAGAGTTGCGCAAAACAGAATATATTTTGTTAAAACAAGAAGATTTTCTTGTATAAGACAGGGGCCTTTGGATCAAAGATCCAACGGTGGGGAAAATTCCCCAAATCA
Source organism: Agapanthus africanus (assembly GCA_030015575.1). Classification (NCBI taxonomy): domain Eukaryota; kingdom Viridiplantae; phylum Streptophyta; class Magnoliopsida; order Asparagales; family Amaryllidaceae; genus Agapanthus; species Agapanthus africanus. The sequence goes on along the minus strand of CM057340.1, from coordinate 679,191,762 downwards.
CTCAGAAAAAAGATCTGTTTAACAAATTCAACTAATCTATGAGTACTATAAAAAGGACCCCAGACCTCATTTGATCATCATCAACATCAGAAAGAAAACAGAGAGAATTCTTGAAGAACTTTGGAAGAACAAAAAAAAAGGTAAAACCTTTTAAAAGAGAAAAATCTCTGAAGTACAGATCATTGATCTAAAAATCATTAATCTTCAATGAACAAATAAATAAAATAAAAATAAATAAATAAGAATAGTGCCTTGCACTTGTTATGAACCCTTGGTTCTCTGAGAAAAGGAAAAACAAGAGAGAAACTTGTTTTCCTTTGATCTAAATTTAGATCAAAAGTGCTCTGCACTTTTGTTCTTGAATCTAAAAGATTCTTGATGCTCTGCATAAATGCAATGCATTATTTAAAGGGCCTGGCCCAAATCAAATTGCAAAGCAATAAAAGGGCAGAGCCCTATTTGAATTAATATTCTGTTTGAGCAAAGCCCAAAATAAATAAAAATTGGACTTAACCCAATCGTGGCCATAAGTCCTTAAATCAAATTGATTGAGCAAAATGGCTCTCCTGAATCAATTCACAACCGGTTCGAGGGTACATCTCCGAACTCCTTTGACATCCATCGTTGTAATTCCTCAACGACGTCAAAGAGGTGACGGGTCCCAACGACCACGCATCGCTATGGACCGAGACGTCCCTAAACTAATATCGGACCGAGACGTCCCTAAACTAATATCGGACCGAGACGTCCCTAAACTAATATTGGACCACTACGTCCCTAAACTGGAACAATAGAGCCTCCAAACGCTCTTTTGCCGGATCTAAACGGTCCCGTTTAAGTTGATCTTAGCCCCAAACACGGCTAACGTATCCTTAAACATTCAAATGGATTATAAAACTCCCAATCAACTCTGGTTTGAGGGTACATCTCCGAGCTCCTCTGATACATGTCGTTGTAATCCTTCAACGACGTCAGAGAGGTGACGAGTCCCGATGGCCATACATTAAATTAATCACTACGTTAAGTTGATCTTAGTCTAAAACAAGACTAACGTATCCTTAACGAACGTTTAAGTTGATCTTAGCCGCAACGCGACTAATGCATCCTTAAACTGAAAACACCAAACCCAAATCTAAGTAAATACGGATTTGGACTAATCCACGTCCTACGGGCGACGGCATTACTCAGTCTCCGTATACAATCCACGGGCAACCACAAACAAAACAAACACACACGACACGAAGTGAAATTCTGGAGAAGGAGAAAGTTGTTACCGCGATGCGGTAGCGTAATTAACTGCAGGGGCTTGCGCCTGCAGGGAAGAGCGTCCCCACAATCAAAAACCCCTCACCCTGAGGGGGAATCTGACGAAGTCTGCTACATCGGCCGCATCCGTCTAAACCTCCGATACACGGTGCCATAAATCAACTTGGCATCTTCGGAGAGCTAAACGGATAAAACCAAATAGCATCTGCCCCGAACCTCAGGCACGGACGCGAAGTCCAGGCAGCCGTTCGGAGGGGAACAATGAGGTTTTCTCCTTCATAGACAGTTCATCAGGGTATAATCAGATAAAGATGCATTCCGAAGACCAGAAGCATACCGCTTTCCGGACCCCTTTGGGAATATTTTGTTACAAGGTAATGCCCTTCGGTCTAAAGAACGCCGGTGCCACCTATCAGAGGGCCATAACGAAGATCTTCGATGACCTCATACATGAAATCGTCGAATGCTACATCGACGATCTCGTGGTTAAAAGCAAATCATACGAGGAACATCTCGATCATCTGAAGACCGTATTTCAACGCCTTCGACAATACAACTTGAAGATGAACCCCCACAAGTGTGCATTCGGAGTTTCCTTAGGCAAATTCCTGGGATTCATTGTCCGGCATCGGGGTATCGAGATAGATCCGTCAAAGATCAAGGCGGTCATGGAAATGCCTCCGCCGAGAACCCTCAAACAGTTGCGATCTCTCCAAGGGAAGCTCGCATACATACGGCGATTTATAGCCAATCTTTCAGATAAGTGCCGTCCTTACAGCCACCTGATGAAGAAGGGAACCCCGTTCGTCTGGGACCAAAGATGCCAAAGCGCGCTAAATGAGATCAAGCAATACCTGCATAACCCGCCAGTGTTGGCTGCTCCGGTTAAGGGAAAACCTCTCATTCTTTATACAACCGCCCTCGAAGGTTTCTTAGGCGCATTATGGGCACAAGAGAACGATCAAGGGAAAGAAAGATCACTCTACTACTTAAGTCGAGTTCTACTGGGGGCAGAAAGCAACTACTCTCCCATTGAAAAACACTGCCTGGCATTGATCTTCGCGATAACAAAGCTCAGGCACTATGCGTTGGCGCACGAAGTCCGTCTCATTTCAAAGGTGGACCCCCTTAAATACTTGATGTCAAAGGCCATATTGACGGGACGACTCGCCAAATGGGCCATGCGCTTGATGGAGTTTTCGATAACGTATCAACCTCTCAAGGCAGTGAAAGGCCAAGCCATCGCCGACTTCCTCGCTGAACATCCGATACCCGCCAATTCTCTTCTGAATTGCGATCTTCCAGACGAACATGCATTTGATGCGATCGACGGTGATAATATCCGATAGGAGCTTTATTTCGACGGAGCATCTTCCGTGAAGAAGCGCAAACAGAGTACCCCTATAATCAAATCGGGGGTAGGACTCATCTTTGTAACTCCACAAGGAGGGATAATGCGCTATGCGTTCTCCCTGACGGAGCCGAGGACAAACAATGAAGCCGAATACGAAGCTCTGATAGCTGGCCTCGAGATCGCCATTGACATGGGAATTGAAGACCTCCTCATATACGGAGATTCTCAACTGGTCGTTAGTCAAGTAAACGGCGACTACCAAACGTGCAAACCGGAGTTGGTGAAGTACGGGGAAAAGGTGCAACAACTGTTGACCCAAATTCCCTCCTATACTTTTGAGAACATACCGCGTGCGGAAAATAGCAAAGCAGATGCTTTGGCCAAACTTGCTAAAGAACTGGCTGACAAGAACATCAACGACGTTAGGATTATGGTACAAAGCCATCGAGTGCTTGCCCCAGCAGAAATATCTCCGAAATCGTCCGAAGAAAAGGAGCGAACGAGCAGACGACCCTACAAGTAAAAGACTGGGAAAATACCGAGGAGTGGAGAGAAGTCTTCATAGATTACTTCAAGTCCCACCGAATGCCTGAAGAAGCGTCCACAAGACATCAGCTCATGAAACGAGCTCTGTCTTTCGCCTTCGTCAATGATACTCTGTACAAAAGGTCATTTGATTCTCTGTGGCTGAGATGCTTAGGACCTGATGAAGCAAAAAGGGTCGTCCAGGAAGTTCACGACGGACTCTGCGGTTCTCACCAAGCAGGCTCAAAGATGAAGTTGAAGATCAAACGGATGGGCTACTACTGGCCCACGATGATTCAGGACTGCCTCGAATATGCGAAGCAATGCCACTCATGCCAAATTCATGGGGACTTCATCCACCAGCATCCAAATCCACTACATCCAACGGTGGCTAGCTGGCCATTCGAGATGTGGGGGACTGATATAGTCGGCCCCATCGAACCAGCATCGTCTAGAGGACATCGTTTCATCCTAGCGACGACCGACTATTTCTCTAAGTGGGCCGAAGCGGTACGTTTAAGAGAAATGAAGACGGAGAATATCCTCCATTTCTTCAAGACGCACGTCCTATATCGATTTGGAACTCCACGGCGGATCATCTCCGATAACGGGCCAGCTTACAGAAGCCACAAAATCAGTCGCTTCGCGCAGCAGCACAATATAGACTGGAGATATTCTTCAGTTTACAATCCGCGAGCTAATGGTTTAGCTGAAGCCTTCAACAAGACCCTGACGAAAATCATGAAAAAAAAGGTGTCCTGAAATAAAAGAGACTGGTACGAGAGACTGCAAGAGGTCCTTTGGGCGTATCGAACTACGTTCAAGACAGCCACGAACACAACGCCGTATGCGTTGGTATTTGGGACGGAAGCAGTACTCCCCCTCGAGATAGAGTTACCCTCTCTACGAGTGGCAGTCCACTACGAGCTGACGAACGAAGAAAATGCTAACCTTCGCCTTGAGGAGCTTGACGCCCTTGAAGAAACACAGCTCATAGCGCAACAAAATCTGGAAGCTTATAAAGCAAAAATGACGCGCTCATACGAAAGATTGACCCGACCGAGGACATTCCGCCAAGGCGAACTCGTGCTAGTGGTCAAAAGGCCTATGATCCCCAATCGCGCCAAGCGGGGAAAATTCGAGCCAAACTATGAAGGCCCGTACATCATAGATAAAGTTTACCAGGATGGAGCCTATCTACTCATGGACATGCACGGTGAAAGGCCTTTCAGGCCAATAAACGGTCGCTTCCTAAAGAGATACTACGCTTAATGAGCCACGGCCTAGGTCAATGATAGATGGCGACGACTATGTCCGCTCGCTATCTTCTTAAGCTTTTAAAGAAAAAGTAGCCGGCCTTCTCCATATCGGACCGAAACGTCCTTAAACTAACGACGGACCGAAACGTCCTTAAACTAACGACGGACCGAAACGTCCTTAAACTAATACCGCAGCATCCTTAGGCTGACGAGATGAATAAAAAAAATATAAATAAAAAATATATATAAAATAAAAACGGTATGTCCATAAGCAAAATGGACACGGATGAAAACCCGAAAGGGCTCCGTGAGTAAAAACAGCAGGACTACCGGCGAGTGTTTGTGAAAACCCGAAAAGGCGCAACCTCGTTAAAGGACACTTATAGGGTCTTCTCGACCTTATAAGGAGAAACCACCCACGTGAGATCCTTACGACTCATAAGGGAGCAACACACTTAGGGATCCCCACGATTCCTAAGGAGAAAATACACTTGCGAGATCCTCATGACTCGTAAGGAGAACTCTCTTGTGGGACCCTCACGGCTCATAAGAGTTGAAAGTCTTAAGTTACAGAGACCTAAACCTGTGCTTAAGCAACCCCCACAACTTCCGATATTGCCCTACAAGTGGCTCAATATTGACCCTTGTATACAATTCACGGGCGCGAATAAACATTTCCCTAACCAAGTCTCATCCGTGACTGGGGATATGTTCGTATGACCCTTGTAGGTCCTCTCGACTTACAAGGAGAAAACCCTACTGTAGGATCCTTATGACTTACAGAGGAACATACACTTAGGAATCCTTACGATTCTTAAGGAGAAAATACAACTACAAGATCCTCACGACTTGTAGGGAGAAATAACTTCGTGAGACCCTTACGGCTCATGAAGTCAAAAGTCTTAGTCGACAGGACCCTAACCCTAGTCGCTAAGCCACCTTTGTTCGACATTGACAGGGGCAGATGATGATTCGCTCCTGGTAATATCCCAGTTGTAGCGGTGCTGATGCTGAAATTGGTCTACAGCAAAAACCCAATAGGCCGCACATGCATACGAAATGGCCGAAATGATAGGGCAACTTGCAATAAAAAAACAACAAGCAAAAAAAAATGCATGCATGGAAAATAGCCGAAATGATTGGGCAACTCGCAATAAAAAGCAGCGAGTGAAAACAAAATAAATAGCCGAAATGGTTGGGCACCGCGAAAAATAGCCGAAATGATTGGGCAATCGCGACCTTCGCGATATAAAAGCTGAAATGATAGAGCATCGCGGAAATAAAATAAAAAAAGAAGAAATGATAAAACTTTGGCCCTACAGTTAAGATCACATCGATCCCTGTATACAATCCAAGGGCGTAAACAAAGGGGAAACCATACTTGCCCAACAGGCTCCGCCAGAAGACGAAGCCAAATCTCGACAGTTCAGTCCAACTCCGAAGAAACCAGTATCTTCATCAAATTCCTCGACTCACGGATACAAACACTCCTTGACGAGAGCCTCCTGATTCGCGTCGACTCGCAGAGCCACCAGCGTCTCCGTGGGAATCCTCGACTCGTTTCAAACCCCAAGGAAACAAATAATCCTTGGCCCTTGGGAAACAAATAATCCCTAGCAAACTCCTCGACTCACGGATACAAACACTCCTTGACGAGAGCTTCCTGATTCGCGTCGACTCACAGAGCCACCAGCGTCTCCGTGGGAATCCTCGACTCGTTTCAAACCCCAAGGAAACAAATAATCCTTGGCGCTTGGGAAACAAATAATCCCTAGCAAACTCCTCGACTCACGGATACAAACACTCCTTGATGAGAGCCTCCTGATTTGCGTCGACTCGCAGAGCCACCAGCGTCTCCGTGGGAATCCTCGACTCGTTTCAAACCCCAAGGAAACAAATAATCCTTGGCGCTTGGGAAACAAATAATCCCTAGCAAACTCCTCGACTCACGGATACAAACACTCCTTGACGAGAGCCTCCTGATTCGCGTCGACTCGCAGAGCCACCAGCGTCTCCGTGGGAATCCTTGACTCATTTCAAACCCCAAGGAAACAAATAATCCTTGGCGCTTAGGAAACAAATAATCTCTAGCAAACTCCTCGACTCACGGATACAAACACTCCTTGACGAGAGCCTCCTGATTCGCGTCGACTCGCAGAGCCACCAGCGTCTCCGTGGGAATCCTCGACTCGTTTCAAACCCCAAGGAAACAAATAATCCTTGGCGCTTGGGAAACAAATAATCCCTAGCAAACTCCTCGACTCACGGATACAAACACTCCTTGACGAGAGCCTCCTGATTCGCGTCGACTCGCAGAGCCGCCGGCGTCTCCGTAGGAATCCTCGACTCGTTTCAAACCCCAAGGAAACAAATAATCCTTGGCGCTTGGGAAACAAATAATCCCTAGCAAACTCCTCGACTCACGGATACAAACACTCCTTGACGAGAGCCTTCTGATTCGCATCAGCTCGCAGAGAAACTAGTATCTCTGCAGGAAATTCCCGATTCGTCTCGACATGCAAATGAAGCCTCAGGCAGCAGGGACTAAAAAACTTGCTTCCTGAACCATGGGACCCTGCAAGTCAATCCAAAATGGTCTCTTGCATACTATTCATGGGTTTCACTCTCCAAAGTCGAATTTCGACGAGGAGGGAAACAACCGCTTGCGGGTCCTCTCGACTCGTAAGAGGGGAAAAAAATTCTCTTATAAGATCCTTACGACTTATAAGAGAAAACCACACTTAGGAATCCTCACGATTCCTAAGGAGAAAACCCACCTATGAGATCCTCTCGATCCGTAGGGAGAAAATTCTCTATGAGACCCTCACGGCTTATAGAGTTGAAAAGTCTTAGGCAGCAGATCTGAACCTGCGGCCTAAACCATCGCTATTTCTTAAGAAAGTCAAGATGCGTGCTCTATTATCCGTCGACCATGTTTATTAAGATAGCATGCCGATAATAAGAGAAAGAAGAAAGCTACAGAAGGAACATCCAATTTATGCTTGATCAAGCGTTCGAGACACACTCGTTCATGCACAAGCAAAAGACTCAAAACGAAAAATAAAAACAAGCTGGGATAAAAAAATTCCATTAATATGGCTAATAGTTCTTACATTCATAAAAGCAATAAATGAAAAACATTATTATAAGGGAATAACCTCAAACCCAGGACATGGATTGAGGAACTCGAAAGCAACCCTATCTATGACTTTCCAGGCCTTGCGGACCATCCTAGTATGCTTTCTTTCGCGAGCACAAGCGTCAGGGTCCCCCCCTGATGTCTTCCACCCTCCGATAAGCAGCAAGTATGGCGGACTGTTGAAAGACCTCGTGCAAGAGATCGATAAGACTGTCTCGCCGTCTCTTCGAGATAAAGTTCAACAAGTACACCGAGTGCACCTTGTCCTCAGCAGCATCCAACGCCCTAAGCGGCACGCCGGAATAGAAGAGGGGAAGCGCTTCCCAGATGGCTCCCACGATAAGCTTAAGAAGGGAGGAACGTCGGGGGAGCAGTGGACCATTGTACGCGTCGAAGCGACTCATTATTTCAGCGCACTCCTCGTTTGTGAACTCCCGATTTTGAGAACGGCCAAGTCGGCGGATGTCCCCATACGAAATGATCTCGTTAAGGGCATACATGTGGGCGTTCATGGTTCCTGTGAAAGAAGATCAACAGAATTAGCAGACTGACTGATTAAGCGAATTCTTGTTAAAAATTGAGCACAGACAGTTAAACTCCTCGAGAGCAATGCTCTACGAACAGGAGTGACTATCAAAATCCTAATAAGGGAAATTTAAAGAAGTCCCCCAAGATTCTGAGATCACTATTATTAAAAGATGATATAATCCATTAAAATACAAAACTCCATTTTTAATTTTCATTATTCATATTCAGACTCTTAAAAGTTCATCATTTTTAGATCAAAGAGATCTATGTTTTGCCAAAGATGCAAAGTTCTGTTCATGGGTTAAGAAATCCTGAAACAGATTCTTGAGAGCAAAGCTCTGTTGGTGAAACCCCGAAGGGATTTTCTTTATATCAGAAGATCTATGAGAGCAAAGCTCTGTTGATTAAGATTAATTAAAATTAAGTTAATTTAAGAATCGATTTTACCTAAAGTTTTTTTAAACTTTGGAAAGGAGAGCAAAGCTCTAGATTTCTTGAAGGCAAGAGTAAAGCTCTGAAGTTTTTTTGAAAATAAAAATCTGAAAGATGATAAGCATCTGTGGGAGACCAAAGGTCCTATTTATAGGCATCAAGTGCCTCCTCGACTTCCAAAAGTTGTTACGGCGGTTGGAATTCCGCCACCGTTGCGCTCACGTTTGGGGCCACGTAAGCGCAACGGTGGGGGGGCATTTGTTTACCCCAATCAGAGCAAAGCTCTGTTCAAATTCCGAGGCGGGAGATGAAGCAATGCTTCATCTTCCCCCAATCAGAGCAAAGCTCTGCTTTGAAAATCTAAAGTTTAATAAATGAAGCAACGCTTCAGTTTATTTGCGCTGCGCAACACGCCACGTGTCAAGCGCAGATGCATCAGCGCAGCGCCTAAGGCAGCGCACCCAATCAGAGCAAAGCTCTATTTTTAAATAAAATTAAATGAAGCAACGCTTCAGCTGCGCAAGCACTGCGTTGCGCGACACGTGTCAGCGCAGATGCGCTGGCGCAGTTGCGCTGCGCTGTGCGCTGCGCGACACGTGTCACGCGTTGGGGCATCTGCGCCAAACAGAATTAAATTTCTAAGAAATCTTTTCTGTTCTTGTTAAAACAAGAAGATTTTCTTCTGCAAAGCAGAAGCCCTTGGATCAAAGATCCAACGGTGGGGAAAATTCCCCAAATCACTCAGAGAAGGATCTCTTTAACAAATTTAACTAATTTATGGGCACTATAAAAAGGACCCTAGGCCTCAATTCAAAGGCATCAACATTTCTTGAAAAAAGTCAAGAGCTTCAAACAGAGAGAACTCTGAGAAAATTCCAAGAAAAAGGTAAAGAACCTTCATGAAATAGAAGAAATTTCTTCTAATGGATCATTGATCTAAAAATAAGATCAATGATCTTTACATAATAAACAGTGCTTTGCATTTCTTATGAACCTCTGGTTCTTTAAAACAAGAAAACAATAAAAATAAAAAAAAATAGTGCTTTGCACTTCTTTTCTTGAATCTAAAAGATTCTTAGTGCTCTGCACTTACAAACTGTCACGACCCGAAAGTACGGAACGTGACCGGCACTTAGATTACGAAGCGTCTAGAGGCGCCACGTGACCTAAGTAAGCCGAAGCCCAGAAATCTAAACCATAAAAGAAGAAAAAGAAGAAAAGAAAAGAAAACAAGTATAAAAACATCAGCAAATTTTACCAAAAATTTCGGCAGAGTCTCCTCTGTAAAAACTGGCCCCCAAACGGGTACAACAAGTATAATATACATAAACAATAAAAAGCATCCCCAAACGGGAGCTAGCATCAACGCCAACAGGCGGAAACAACCACAGCAAGCACAATAATATACAACGCCAATAGGCGAGGCTCAAAACTCAAAAGAAAACAAAACCACCAGATCTGAATAACACATGCGCGACTCTAAGGTCGAAATAAACAACTGGTCCAATAAACTTATCAAGCAATACAAATATGGTTGATGGAGCTTACTAGATACAAATGAATGAATAAAAGTACAATGGTGGTTCGGATACAAGTGAACCAACCTACCGTGCAAATCACCCTGAAGAAAAGATGTGCCAACAAGCTGCCACGGAAACCTGTACATCGAACCTGTAAAGAATTTGGCACAACGGGGGTGAGTTGCCAACTCGTGAGTAGAAGACATCTACGAAAAGAAATCGAATGCACGACGCTATCCTAGGTCATAATAATACACTACTATATCCCAAACATCTAGTAATAGCAGGGTAATACTACGTGTAAGTGCAACTACTCCGTGTCGTGTCAGTACCTCATATAATACTATGTCATATGAATGAAATGCATGCACCATGAATGTAAAGTAACAAATCCTGAAATCCAGATATATATGTATAAGAAATCTTTAGCTGTTATCATAGTAGAATGTGTATAAGAATCTGAAATCTTAATAATGAAATCCATGGAAATCCGTGTCAAACATCGACACAACACATGTAATCTCAAGTCTCAATATCTCGGGCTCCGTCAGTCCGGATCGGCCCATATCATCAAATCTTACGACAACGGTCGGTATCCTCCGGATATCCGCCGCGCCAGACATCACCGGTAGGTAGCCTTCCCCTGCCAGGCTCATCGTCTACAACTCGATCTTCTTGCCCCGGGGTACCATACCGGGCCTACCATGTACCCGAGACGGTTCATCCACTCCTCGAATCGGGTCTCGAAATCCAACAGAAAACATGAAATCTCATGGTGGACAACACATACATCACGAGAAAACCGCATCTTATTTTAAAAAGAGAAGAGGAGAGAGAGAGAGAGAAGTTTTTATATATTTTTGCGGTTTTCCCCAAAAATCCAGAAATCTCATAGAAATCCAAATCTCAAAATCATGAGTAAGTATATGATAAGTGTCGGCATATGCCCATAATACTGCATGATAACATGAAAATATGAATGCATGAATGTCTAAGCAATAAATATCATGTCTGTACTAATGTCAGAGAATAATCACAATATTATAGCGGTCTAGTTGTTAACTGATTCTATCCATAAAAGTCAATATGATCTAAAGTGTACGTGACATAGCAATTACCGATGATGATATGTGTGAGCCGGCAAATAAGTGTGCGTGGAATATGCGCATCATCGGTAATAGTGCTGGTGTCCTAACAGGTAAAGTTTATACTGATTATAGCAACATATAAAAGAACATGCACCATGATAATTACAGTATGAATGTAAATACAGATGTGCATTATCCACTCCTCTGCGAGATGCGAGTACAACTACCACTATGTGAGTCGAACCTAAACCAGTGTCCATCTAACATCCTAAGGAACTAAACCTAATAGACTAGTCAGTAAGAAACTAGAGTCTACCTAAGGTCTGAATCAATATCTCTAATAGTCGGCGATCCCGTCTCAATAGCGTCACGTACGTAGTACGGCTTCCTCGAATCAAGAGTGCGGATCAATCATCAAATCTAAGCCTCGTACGGTAAAATCCATCGTACGGCATCCCAATATCGGGGTACGGTCAAGTATCTCCTAGGTGTCTCCTCATTCGTATAATGTCATCATCAGCACATCTCATGATCAAGGTGTTAAACTGTGATCGCATACATCAATCATATATCATTGCCATCATGATAAGCATCATTAGTTTATCCTCAGAAATATCATGTCGTAATCAAGTTATACATATATCATATCGTGATCAGTCACCAGTTACAGTCCGGGTACTATTTTAGCGTCCCATGTACATCAATATCACCACCACTCTTTATAATTTATATATGCATGTTCATTATCTCATTCTCTAATGATCCGCTAACACTTTATTACGACTGTATAGTCAAGAATCACGGCATCAAGCCCAGTTATACTGTTTCATCATACCTCGGATATCATATCACATCAATGAATCCCATATACGTGTGGTGTATATATATACGCCTATACCTAGTTTTATATATATACACACATATACGTATACGCCATGTCAAGTTTTAGTGTGTCGTGTGTGTTTCTATCAGAAACCTACGAACCTTTCCCAAAGTATTCATCCTCAGGTATGGTTTTCCTAAATCAGTCTAGTCCCGCCTAGGGTCATTACTAGGGTCCTGCTCGGTAAGAATCTAGGGTCACATCGGGTTTCCTAATGTCACTAAGTACTATTCCTATTCTACGTTGCGGGGGTGCTAAACGCCATCCACCCGACTTCCCCCCGTAGATATACATCTACTCACCTGGTCCATGTTTGCCGAAGACAGTGTCGCCATCCTCCTCTTCATCGCCCGCAGTCCACGTGAGGGGTACCTAGACGCAAACATTTAAATAGTATCGTAAACCGAATCACATACAAAAGTCAAACGATACAAAGAACAAGCATAGGTTAAAACCTATGTCCCGTCCACGCAAAAGAACCAAATACCGCTCGATATCGGCGTACAAACTCCGATGGATCGAGATAAATATCAACAGATAACTCGTAGTTTTAAAACACATTACTTATACCATAAAACACGATTAAATCCATCGAAACCCTAAAATCCATCAAACCGTCCAATTTCGTAAAAACCGAAATTGCCAATTTACCGTTTTTCATCAAAACTTGACATTTAAATGAAACCAATAGTTATAAAACTCATTATATAGCATAACTAGACTATACAAACCGTTACTATATTTTTATTACACAAATTTATATTAATTTGAAATTTCTAGTTTGCAACATTTAACAATTTTCAACATTTTTCAAGCAAAGCACCACAATTCCACCACAAAACATGATTTGCATGAATTAATGTATTAAACCACAATTCATAATGATAATGATTCAATGAAACCATAAATTATATTTTTAATCACATTTATTTAGAAATTCCTAACATCTAGTTTACAAAATAATAGCATTTTATTACTATTTTTCTAATTATCAAAGTAATATAGTGATCAAACTAAGTTTTTCATTCAATTAATGTGCTAATATCCTCATTAAAACTACCATCTAATGATAGCAACTTAAATTGGAATTTTATATTACCCACAAACACATTTTAGAAAAATCTAGTTAGCTAATTTCCTTATTTAAAACAATTTTAAATGAAAATTTTACAATTTAACAACCATGCCATATTTTCCAATTCTAAAAGTGTTAAACTAACTATTATAACCCTAATTAATTATTAAAAACCCTAACTTGAATTTACAACCCTAACTTGCATTTTTTTTTAAAAAAACATAGAATTAATTCATTAAATCTAATTAAGCTTAAATGATCATCTAATAACAATAAATCAAAAGAGAGAAATTATACCTCCCAAAATATGAAATCCCAACAAGAAATGAGCCTCCAAAATACATGCTTTCCCACTCCAAAATCCATATAAAGAAGGGTAGAGAATAAAGGGTATGAAGAAATTAGGATTTTGTGGAATTTTAATTGAATTTTTGAAGTATTTTTGATGAATTTTGAACAAAATGAGGTGGAAAATGGGGGGGGGGCAGCCATGGGAGGTTTGTGGCCGGCCTTGGTGAGGTGAGGGAGGGAAAGAAGTGAGTGTGAAAGTGTGTAGAACTTTCAAGAGGAGAAAACATCACATAAAGTCTTTTCATGCTTTAATTAATTATTTATTTATTTATTTACTATAGCAACTCAAGAAAGCTCTAGAAATTAGGAAAAATTTGCAAATAATTTTTGCATGATACACACTAAATTTTAATATGCCATGGTTCATTTTTACAAATTAAAACCATTCAAATTTGTAATTTACACTAATTTAGTGTAAAAATAAAGCTTATGTTAATATTTAAAATAATTAATTTAGGAAAAATATTTTATTAAACTAAAAATTTATAAGTGGCTAAATAAACACTATTTACTAGTAATTACATAATTAAATAGGTATTTTTGAATTTATAATGAAAAACAATTGCGGTTTGATTTTACGAAAAATACATTTTGCTTTACCGAAAATCATAAAATTCGCTTAAACACTTTTATTCATTTAATTATTTATTTAATTATTTTTAAAACGTTACACAAACTGCGCTGTTGCGCTCTTAAGAGAGCGCCACGTGTCAGCCATAGAATCACTTGCGCTACGCGCTCTTGAAATAGAGATTTGCTCTCTGGAATTGGCGCAACTCACTAGAGCGCGCCACGTGTCAGTAGCGCAACGGCGCAGCGCACTGCGCTATTGCGCTTGCGCTCACCAGAGCGCGCCACGTGTCAGTAGCGCAACGGCGCAGCGCACTAGCGCAGCGCGCTGCGCTATTGCGCTTGCGCTCACCAGAGCGCGACACGTGTCAGCCATAGAACCACTTGCGCTACGCGCTCTTGAAATAGAACTTTTCTCTCTGGAATTGGCGCAACTCACCATAGCGCGCCACGTGTCAGCAGCGCAACAGCGCAGCGCACTGCACTAGTGCGCTTGCGCTCACCAGAACGTGACACGTGTCACCATCATATGAGTTTGCGCTCATTACTTGGCGCAAAGCGCCTGACAAGCCACATGGGGCACTGTCAGAGTATCTAATGCTCTACATTATTAAAGAAAAGGGACAGAGCCCAATTAAAAGGCCTAACAGGCCTAATAAAAAATGCTATGCATTTTAAAAAGGGCAGAGCCCAAACAAAATAGATGCTCTGCATCATTTATAAAAGGGCAAAACCCAACCAAAAAAAGAATAATGCAGTGCATTACTAAAAAAGGGGTGAAGCCCTAGCACAGGCCAAAGACAAAAAAAAAATGTTGAAACTGGACTTAGTCCAATTTTGGCCATAAGTCCTTAAATTAAATTGACTGAGCAAGATTGCTCTTTTAAATCAATTCACTTCGGTTCGAGGGTACATCTCCGAACTCCTCTGATATCTGTCGTTGTAATCATTCAACGTCGTCAGAAAGGTGACGAGTCCCGACGACCATACATTAATATTGGACCGAAACGTCCTTAAACTAATGTCGGACCACCACGTCCCTAAACTGGAACATGGACCACCACGTCCCTAAACTGGAACAACAGAGCCAATTGCTCTTTTGTCAGATCTAAACGATCCCGTTAAGTTGATCTTAGTCTCAAACTGGACTAATGAATTCTTAACAAACGTTTGAGTCGATCTTAGTCTCAAAAATGGCTAACGTATCCTCCAAACAGACTTTAGTCCTAAATTGGACTATGAATCTCCCAAACTGGAACAATAGAGCCCAAACGCTCTTTTGTCGGATCTAAACGATCACGTTAAGTTGATCTTAGTCTCAAACAGGACTATCGTATCCTTAACGAACATTTAAGTTGATCTTAGCCGCAACGCGACTAATGCATCCTTAAACTAAAAACACCAAACCCAAATCTAAGTAAATACGGATTTGGACTAATCCACGTCCTACGGGCGACGGTATTACTCAGTCTCCGTAAACAATCCACGGGCAACCACAAACAAAACAAACACACACGACACGAAGTGAAATTCTGGAGAAGGAGAAAGTTGTTACCGCGATGCGGTAGCGTAATTAACTGCAGGGACTTGCGCCTGCAGGGAAGAGCGTCCCCACAATCAAAAACCCCTCAAGCGAGGGGGAATCTGACGAAGTCTGCTACATCGGCCGCATCCGTCTAAACCTCCGATACACGGTGCTATAAATCAACTTGGCATCTTCGGAGAGGTAGACGGATAAATCCAAATAGCATCTGCCCCGAATCTCAGTGCCAGGACATCGCAGTCTCGTACGCCGTCTTTCGGAGGGGAACAAAGAGCAATAACAAAATCCATGGTGATGTGTTGCCACTTCCATTCTGGGATAGATAACGATTGAAGTAAACCAGCAGTTCTGTAATGTTCAGCTTTTACTTGCTGACACACTAAGCATTTGGCCACGCTTCTGGCTACTTCACGCTTCATTCCATACCACCGGTAATGTTGCTGTAGATTTTTGTACATCTTTGTACCACCAAGGTGTACTGAATATAGAGAGCTGTGAGCGTCTTTCATCAACTCTTCCCGAACAGAACCTTATGGTACACATAATCTGCTTATGTATCTTAAAGATCTGTCTTCATGGATGATGAAGTCTGTTCTAAGTCCACTTTCTACTTGTTCTCTGATCTTTTGCAACTTGGCATCACTTGCTTGAGCTGTTTTGATCTGATTGACAATAGTATATTGAATTTGTAAATTCATCAACTCTGGAGTATTACCTGGCATAACCACTTCAATCTCCATCTTGTGCAAATCTTGTTATAGCTTCCATTGTGCGGTGAGATTTATTGATAGTGGCTGGCGACTAAGTGCATCAGGAACTACATTCACCTTCCCTTGATGATATTGTGGGTTGATGTCGAAGTCCGTCGTAAGTTCTAACCATCTTCTCTGCCGCATATTCAGCTCTTTCTGAGTAAACACATACTTCAGACTTTTGTGGTCTGTGTAGATATCTACCCGTTCACCAAGAAGATAATGGCACCAAATCTTGAGTGCAAAGATAACGGCTGCCAACTCCAGATCATGCGTCGGATAGTTGCGCTCATGAACCTTCAGCTGCCTTGATGCATAAGCTACAACTTTACCGTGCTGATATAGAACACATCCTAATCCCTTACCGGATGCATCGCAATGCACTACGAAACGTCCAGATTGGTCCGGTATGACGAGAATAGGTGCTGATATCAATCTTGACTTGAGTTCTATGAAAGCTTGTTCGCATTCTTCTGACCACACGAATTCTTCATCTTTACGTGTGAGCTTGGTCAGGGGTGTTGCAATCTTTGAAAAGCCTTCCATAAATCTTCGATAGTATCCCGCTAATCCCAAGAAACTTCGAATGTCCTTCACTGTTTTTGGTGTCAGCCATTCGCTTACTGATGATACTTTAGCTGGATCCACAAAGATTCCTTCACCTGAAACGATATGCCCGAAAAATCCGACTTGATTTAGCCAAAACTCGCACTTGCTGTACTTGGCATAGAGTTGATGCTGCCGCAAGGTCTCCAGGACAATCTTCAAATGTTCAGCGTGTTCCTTCCGACTCTCAGAATACACCAGGATGTCATCGATGAATATGACAACGAACCTGTCTAGGTACTCTCGGAACACTCGGTTCATCAGATTCATGAATATGGCTGGTGCATTGGTCACTCCAAATGGCATCACAAGAAACTCATAATGTCCATAGCGAGTCCTGAATGTCGTCTTCAGAATATCAGACTCTTTGACCTTCACCTAATGATAACCCGAACGAAGATCTAATTTTGAGAGAACGCAAGACCCACTTAGCTGATCGAACGGATCGTCGATTCACGGTAGTGGATACTTATTCTTTATCATGACTTCGTTTAGAGCTCGGTAGTTAATGCATATTCTGTATGAACCTTCCTTCTTTTTCACAAGCAACACTGGAGATCCCCAACTTGAAGTACTGGGACGAATCCATCCTTTCTGCAGAAGTTCGTCCAGCTGAGTAGTGTCACGCCTCGCTTCCCGGTATACGGCGAAGGGGAAACGACTGGTCTGCTACGTATTTACTTAGAAGAAAATACGCTAAGCGTAACTATGCAATATAAAAGAAAATATACACAAAAGACAAGGTATAATAAAAACAGCAACTTTATTTATTAACATTCTTTTGTACAATGCATGAAAAGGAAATACAACTGAAATAAAAGCGATGCCTAAACAATGGCATGACAGGAAATTAAAGGTACTGAATAGAAAATGTACAATGTCTAGAGCTCAGGGTCTTCGCTGTACTGATCCAAGTCTTCTGCAGTTGGCTCAATCTCTGACGGGTCCAAATCACCTGACGACATTCAAAGAATAAAGAAATAGAATGTCGTCAGCAAACAGGTCGCTCGGTAAGTCCCAAAGATAAGAGAAAAGTAGAATAAACAGAATAAGAAGGTATCTTTTAAAGTTGTATTATATTGTTATAATATTGTGTTAACGCTGTTGTTTGCAGCTTGGTACAGAAGGATGCCAGTGTATACGAGAGGGGTCTCTATATGCTAAAGGCCAGGGCAAACGGAATGTACAAGGAACCGTTAAGCCACGGTACAACAGCAACGGAATATAGGTTAGGTGTCTTAATCTTACTGTCTCGTGCCACTTTTAACACCTTCCATACCAATCTACCTCTTAAACCCCGTAGTGTTTTGATTGTATTATTGTCTTGTATTGTAACTATATAGATTGTATGATTGGATGACTGACCGAAACCATGATATCATTAAATGAATGTAACTGGAGAATCATGTAAATGGATGTATATCCATGGTTTGGTTCGGTCAAGTTGATAGATTGAATATATGGAATAATGAATTCATGGATTTATATTGAATTGTAATATTGTAAATTGTAGATTGTAGATTGTACTTGAATTATATTCAAGTCAGATTATAATGAGATTCGCTCTGAGTCAGACAATTAGAAAAATAAATTGAAGTCCCGATTGTTTTGATATTATCGGGAACCGCTGCACATGGGCTGCAGGATGTGTGTCTTTTTCTAAGACGATTAGCGTATTGATAACACTGTTGTTAAGTCGTCTACCTTAGATAGGCAAGCACCCACTTCTTCTAATACCTGAGGCTCAAGAGATTGGTCCCGCTTAAACCTATGTTTACTAGGGTCCTTAGTGTAATTTATAGAACTTGAGGGGGGTTTATGTAAAAATACTTTTATATACTTTTCAAAATACACCCCAAGTATTTATTATTCGTCTTCTGAGTTGTAATAAATGTAGATTTTATATTGTGATATTTCTAGTGAAAATATTCTAATTTCATAATAAATGGTATTTATTTGTAATATTGGTTTTGTATAGAATTCATGGTATTTTAGTGTAAGATTGGTTCTTGTGATTTTTGAAAAGAGTTGGAATATTTATATTATAACAAAATAGGTATTTTAATGATAAATATACATATATTTATACAAAAATAATTTTAATATATATTTTATATTCTAAAAATCCCATTTTCTTAATATGTCGTATTTTAAATCTTTCGAGACCGAATACTCCTTGCGGAGGTCTGAATCTCGCACTACTAAGCCCGAGGATGTGCAATAATCCGTACCATCCCGAACGGGTTCCTCAAAATGGGTTGTAGCGGCTCTTTGCAAAGATTTGTATAAATACTAAATCCTTTAGAAAATGATTTTATTAAGTAAATGGTATTTATTTGTAAAGATGTTGATTTCCCGTATTCTATGTTCTAGGGTCTCCTAAATCAACTAGACTGCTCCTAACTGGTCCAAAGCGACAAGTTGTGAGATATCCCTCAATTTGCCTCATTTTGGTTCGTTCGCTTACCCCGAGGCGAGGTCATCAGATATATTGATTCCAGCTAGAGACGACTTCACGTAGATTCGTTGAGAGTCGATTGAGACGATCGAATGTCAGGAGCCCATTTTCCATGTTTAAAGTATTCGGAAATACATGCAAGCGATTCTATGGACCCTCTAGAAGAATGAAACCCTAACTCGACATAATGACCGTGTGAAAGCCTTTGAACCTTAGAGTTTGCGGCAGTTCCACGGCGCCATTAGTGAGGCTTGGGTTTGCCCTTCTACGGTTGGACCACCGACGCTGCGATATGTACTCGATACTATTAAACTGTACTCAAGATGTTGATCTCTTGGGGGATTATGAGGTTCTGACGAGTTGATCGGATGGTTCGACATCATTCGGATATCATGTGATGGGACGCATTGCTTGGGAGACTCCAGATACGAGTATAGCCGTTGGAGCACAGTCCATGCAGCCACGAGAAAACAAGTCCGAATCAGTCGACATTGGAGCAGAGTAAAGTAAGGAGTTCGCAAGAGATTTCGACGAGATGACGTTCCACTCCGCTGACATCAGAGATGCGATATGTCTACAGAGGCGTTGGGATGTGACCAGTTTCCGAGAAAATGCTTTGCTGAGGACGCAGATGTCCAGAGAGTGAGAAAAGATGGTGCAAGAGTACCAGCCTCCATACAGTTCGGCTTAGGCGAGATTGGAAAAGACCTTGAGCAGGATTCCTTCCAGGACACTGCTGCAATAAGATTTGCACCAGGAGCAGATGTGTGATGTGCATTCAGAGGACCAGAGGTTGGCGCCAGTGACGTGCGGCTTTACGAGTGGTCGTGAGGATTGACCGAGAGATCACCAGAGAAGTGCGAGAACGGAATCGTCCACGTTAGCACACCTGACAGGGCCGATGAGCCGATGGATTGCGAGATTGGAAATCCATAGAGAAGATAAGGACCCAGAGACAGAGGACGCCAGACTGTGAGCAAGAGACAAGTAGATGTCTTGCGCTGCTAGCATTGGATGCGCCGACTCCTTCTTGACTTTGAAGGAGGACTACCGACGATGGTATTTATGATTTGTGATTTTGTGATTCGATTATTACGTATCCATCACCTTGGATTTCGGTATTTTGGGCGATCTATTGGCATGATTTAGTTTTGATGGCTGAGCTTCATGATATTTGTTTTCGCGCACCATGGTTGCACCTACTGGGTATTGATATTTTGCGCATAGTTATTACGCTTGAGGTATTGATTGTGATTTCATGTCTATTTTATGCTGGTGATTTGATTTATGCTTTCAGCATAGTTTTCATGCACTTTTAGTGTTTTGGATTTGATTGTGTACGCTGATGCACATGGTTGTGAGATTATATACCGCGGTATATCTGATTTGAATTGAGCCGTATTGTATACCGTCGACTTTGATTTTGATATTGATGTTGATTTCTTGCACTCCGTGCATTTGATTTGGACTTTCGCGCGTGATGAGCGCATGTTTTGAGATACGATTTTGGTGCACGCCAGATGCGTTAAATCGAGATTCTTGTGCATGTCAGATGCACCTGATTTTGTTGTCGGGCACAGACGTTGCCTATGACAGATGTTATGTGCACACCCGTTGCACCTAGATGTTGTTTTGTGCACCTATATGGCACATATATAGATTTTGATTTCCGTGCGTACCAAACGCACATGGTATTCTTATATACATTGTGAGATTGATTCCTTATGGAGCATTACGTTTTTATGATATTTGCTATTTGTTTTCGTACTGAGCAGGACTAGTCAGAGGACAGTACCTGGAGATATTTTGCATGCATTGATAGTTTTAAAGGGATTTCCAAAAAGAGAGCTAGAGTCTCAGTATTTACCTACGTGTCTGATATGACACGACACGTTTTAAAATAAGGAAACCCTTCTAAATTGTTTTCAAAACGGCGGAACGTACATATTAAACAAAAGATATATACGTATATGGTTATTTTCTTATGATAGACGTCCGCCACTGTGCAGTATTATGCGCATCGCACAGTGACTTAAAAGATTTGGCATGCATTTACTTCAGCTGTTTACATGTATAGATTTGATATTTACATGTATAGTTCTGATTTATATCATAATGGTTTTGCTTTGGATTTGACATTCGTGTCTTTACCATGACTCCGATGATTGCGGGATGCTTGACGGAGTTTCAATTTTGAGTTATCTTCTCATTACTCATGCGCATGCATTGCGCTACGATGCATTTTATGTATTGATGATTTCGGAGCCCCGGCGACTTGGACTTTTTATTGAAATGTTTTAGAATTTGGAGGTTTAAATTTAAATTCAGGGACCGAATTTCTTTAAGGGGGAAGATTGTAACATTTCAAAAAAAAATTATTTTTGGGAATTTTTATAATTTAATATTATTTTATAGAATATTTTAATATTTCGGCATAATTAAATACCGATAAATGGGAAATTTTTTGGAAAAATAATGGAAAATTCTAAAATAGGGTATTATATGGAATTATGCCATTTTTAAGTTTTTATAATTAATTATATGCTAATTTAGTGCTAATCGCGATTAAAAATCGCTAATCGGTTTTTTAGCATTTTTGTGCAAAGCATGCACATATCTATTTTTTTTTTACACTTGTGCATTTCTACCATGGTTGTTTTGGGTTTACTATTTGAGTGAGAAAGGGTTTTAAGAAAAGAAAAGAAAAAGAGTAAGGATTATTATGTTGAGGTATGGTGAGAGAGAGAAAGGTATGGTTTTCTTTTGACCAAAGACTTAGCCATTTCCCTTCATCCCAACACTCATTTCTCTCCCTCTCCTTCTTCATCTCCTACAGCTGCTGCTGCCCCCTCCTTCTCCCCCTCTCCACCTTCTCAAATCATCTCTAAAACAACTCCAAAACCCTATCTCTTTTTCACTAAAAAGATGCACAAGCTCAAGGGCAACACATGGGACCGAGAAAGCAAGGATTTTGGACATTAGAGGCAACTCAAGAAAATTCTTGAATTGCCAAATGAGGTATTCTCTGGACCATTAGCTTAGATTTTGCATTACTTATACCTCCATGTTAAGATTGAATCGATATTGTGTGATTTGGTAGACTTAAGGAAAACCTAGTTAGGGTTATGGGAATTTGAGAGTTGTGATGTGAAATTGAGCTCATCAGAGGCTGCACAAACACCCTAGTGTATGAATTGAGACCCAAACCTGAGACTTGAAACCCGGAATACGGATTTAGAAACCGATATCGGAAGAATTATGGAATCTGTGAAGGTTATATTGAATCTGCTATCACCCCGAGACTCTGAAAATTATTTTGGTTGGATAGTGATATGTTCAGGCACCCAGGAAGCTACCACCAAGACCCTAGCCCTTAACTCCCTATCTCGGCCGCAAATTTAATCCAATTGGCCGCAATTTGTGGTCAGACCTGCACCAATTTGCCTCGTTTTGGTTCTGTAGCTCCTACATCTATAGATTAGACCCCTGACATGTGCAAAATTGTCCAATTTGACCTAGGGTGAAATCTGAAGCCTTTTTCCTAAGTTGTTGTTTTGATTTGTGTTTCCGTATTCCGTATTTTGAATTCTGGATTTGCGTATTGCGTTTTACCTCGAATACTTGGCGTTTATACGACGATATCGAGGATTGATGGATGGTTTTGAAAGTGTACCCATAGGTTCTAACCTATAAGCCCCTTAGCGTATCATTTTGGTTTTCATATGTCGTTTTAGTTTTGATTTGGTTTTAATGCGATGCGATACGTGTGATATGTAGGTACCTCCACGGTGATCCGAGGCAATGAAGACGATGGTGGCAACATCGACACCGACACGCAGGATTCAAGGTGAGTAGATTATATCTACGGGGGAAGTCGGGTGGATGGCGTATAGCACCCCCGCAGTCCGAAGTTGGTATACTATATATGTATATATATTATATATATGATAGTTTATAATGTGTCGTGGATATTGTGTTAGGTGTACTATGGATAGATTAGGGTTAGAAGTAAACTAGTGTAGTTCCTAGTCACGAACCCTAGAATAGGTTTACACCCACACGCATACCCTAGCATATTCGTTATACTTATACTGTGATGATGACGATAGTGGATGACATTGGCGATGAGTCGATGATATTTGGCATAGTGCCATGAGATCGGTGATATGATGTGATTCGTATTTGGGATACGACATGTGATTTTAGCGGGCTTTTGGACGTGTGTTTCACACACGCATTCATACTTATATAGATGGTATCAGTTGTACTAGACTTAGATCAGTACCCCAGATTATGTGATATGATGATAAGGATACCGGATAATTGATGAGATGAATATGATATTGACCCGTACCCAGCTATTGGGATGCCGTACGACGATTTACCGTGCGAGGTTTATATTGATGATAGATCCGCACTCATGACTCGAGAATGTCATATGATATACTGCATCGTACGCGATACTATTGAGGCGGGATCACCGACTATTATAATTATATCTATATTTATATATCGACTCAGATTTAGGTGGTTTCTATACCCCTCCCGATTGACTTGATAGTTAGATCTGTAGTTTTCATAGTAGATGTTAGACTAGACCCGAGTCATACCTATTTCAAAACTAACGAATCGGGAGTATTTTAAAAGACAAGCAAAGAGATTCTACGGATAATTTCAAAGGACGCATCCTTTCTTAAAAACACCGTATTCCTTATTTTACCAAAAACCCCGATTCGTCTTATATCAAATGGCATAACTGCATGACATATACATATGGATGTAGATTCTTCATTGTTGCGTTGATTATTCGTTTTCTGCATATTCTTGTTATTTGCATCGCATTGCATGCCGTTAGGACACCAGCACCATTATCGATGATGCATATGTTCCACGTACACTTGCTCGCCGGCTCACACACTTCATCATCGATAATTGCCATGTCACTACACTGTAGTACTGTTGCATCCAGGATATGACCCTTGCATGGCATACTTGTGTACCTATATACTGTATATTCATGCTTGTGTACATATCTACTGTACACTCATACTCATGCACATACCTATTGTACACACATACGTATTCGCACATACATAGATGATTCTGGCTTGATTAGAGATTTGGGAACCGCAAGACACTCTTCAAAAACTGATTCATTTTAAAAGAGCGGTTTCCCTCAATATGTGCATATTACTATTCCATGATGCATGATATACTGATATGCTTGCATTTCTTTTACATGTCGCATACATCCTGCTTTTTGAGTATACGCATTGAGATATGTTGTTTCCATGATATTTCTGGATTTGGGAACCGTGGTATTTCAAAAGAGAATATGTAATTGTTTTTAAAAACCCGGTTACCCTTGATATGATATTTCAGTGCGTTCACCATGTGTTTTCTCGGTGCTGAGAGCGACATGTGAAACCCGATTCGATGAGTTGGATGATCCGTTTGCGGGTACATGGTGGACCCGGTATGGTTCCCCGGGGCGAGAAATGTTTTTCGTGGAGCAGACGATGAGCCTAGCAAGGTGGAGAGTATCTACCGGTGATTGGTTGGACCTGGCGGTTATCCGGAGGATACTGACCAGAGTCGATAGATGGATATGGGACGACCCGTACTGCTGGGGCCGAGGGCCGATACCGCAATCGGAGCCCGATATATGAGGATTTACGTGTCGATACTAGGCACAGGTTTTCATGATGTTTTCGAGTGTCGATGCTAGTCACTCGGGTTCCATGATTTTGATTATATCCTCACATTTCCATGCATATGCTTTACGATATTTACATGCATGATACTTATTGTCATTGGGTGACACGTGGACGGGATCCACATACATACAGACTTTGATTACATTGATCATACCTCATATGTATATATAACAGTAGATGAGGACGCTGTTATATATTCCCTTACACTAATATTAGCAGAATGAGACGCTAATATATGTGTATTGATATCAATTTAGATACTTCATCATACTTATTCATGCAGACATACCTCATATTTATTATATGTTATTACCTGAGGCACTGGCACGAGCACTTGGCGCTACATATATGTATAGATGTTACATTGCCACCTTATCATGCTTCAGACTTATTCTTTTGAGGTTTATACATATTTGATCGTATTGACCTAGGATTATGTCATGCATTCGATTTCTGCTTGTAGATATTTTCTATTCACGAGTTGGCAACTCACCCCCATTATGCCACAGCTTCTTGCAGGTTTTGCCGTACGGGTTCCATGGCGGCATTTCTGGCACACTGCTTCCTTTGTGGGTGATTTGCTTTGGTAGGTGGGTTCTTTGCATCAGAACCACCATTGTACATGTATTATTCATTGTATCTAGAAATTCCATCAATCAAAACTTGTATATTGTTTCAGACTTAGAAACCTGTTATGTATTATTTCGACCTTAGAGTCGCGCGTTGTAGTATTACGGTTTTCATGCTATTTTGAGTTTCTTTTTTTTTGAGTTTTGATTCTCGCCCTTCAGCGTTGTATATTATATTGCTTGCATAGTTATGACCGTCGATTGACGAAGAGCTGGCTCCCGCTTGGGGATGCCTTTTATCATTGCATATATATTATTCTTGTTGTACCCCATTCGGGGTCAGTATTTACAAAGGAAACTCTGCCGAAATTTCCAGAAAAGACTATACATTTTTAAAAATGCATATTCGGCTTATCTATTTTTAAAAACCTTGCTTTAAAAACTTGTTTTCCTTACTTCTAAAATCTATTTTTCCTTCATTTATTATTTAAAATGGTTTTAGATTTCTGGGCTTTTGGCTTACTTGGATTAGATGGAGTCCTATACACTTCATATAATTCAAGGGCCAGTCATGTGCTCTTTCGGGTCGTGACAATGGTATACGGAGCACAAGGACCTGTTAAGCCACGTGAAAACGGAAACGGATGTTCAGATTAGGTGTATTAAAGTGACCATTATCGTGTCACTTTTAACACATTCCGTACCAATCTACCACATTAAAACCCCGTAATGTTTATTGTATTGTTTATAGCTGAAAGATTTGCTGAAACCATGATATCAATTGTTCATGTAAACGGGTAAGGATGTAAAAGAATAGTTATGTAATTAAGTCAATGTATATCCATAGTCCGGTCAGTTCAAGTCATGTTGATATTGTATAGTATTCTGGTATTCATGTTTCAATTTCCAATATATAAGGATTCATGTTGAATTGGAGATATATTTGAATTGTTTTCAAGTATGGATTGTTTTCAGATTTGACCGAGACTCAGATTGAGTCAGACACTTTAAACAGAATTTGATTCCTGTATTAGTTTTGGAGTTATCGGTAACTGCTGCACATGAATGGCGGGATTTGTGACTTTTTTCAAGCCAATTGATAGCCCAGTTTTAGTTTCCTACCTTAAATAGGCAAGCATCCACTTTCTCCGGCTCGCTGAGGCTCAAGAGAATTGGTCCCGCTTAAACCTATATTTAATAAGGTTCTTATTGTAAATTAATAAATTTGAGGGGTTTTTATGAAAAATAGTTTTGATAAACTTTCAAAATAAACCGCAAGCATTTATTTCTCGTATTTAGGGTTTTCATGGATGTAATTTTTAAAAGTGAAGTATTTTAATGATTATAAACCTAGATTTAATAGTATATGGTATTTTAGTGTAAATTGGAATTGTATGGATTTGTAATGGTATATTCATGAAATTTGGAATTCCTTTATTTAGATTACCTGGAATTTATTAAATATATTTAAAATAGACGGTTTGATAATATTATATATAATTATTAAAAATAAAATTTTTTTTATTAAATAAAAATTCACGTTTTCTTACAAATTGTATTAAAAATTCCATCGAGATCGTATGCTCCGTTAGGAGAACTGTATCTCCCCCTACTAGTCCGATAGATGTACGATAAACAGCACCAACCTAATCGGATTCCCCAAGAGTGGATTGTAAGGACATAATTGTAAGGAATTTAATTAAAATAATTTAAAGAATTACGGTTTTTAATAGTTTAGGGTATTTTAATGTAAAATTGTATTTGTCTCACAAAATATTGTTTTCAAGCCATTGTACCATGTCAAGATGTGTGTTGTGATAAGGTAGATTATTATCTCGTGAGATTTTTCTAAAGGCAATACAAGTAAATACGATAAAATATGTCGAATGTAAATTTGTGGTATTAAACTGTAAAAGTGCAATAAATATGGTTTTACATGGAGTTTTATAGTGAAATTGGTTTCTAAATTTTAGTTAATATTTAATAAGTAAGGTATACTAATTTAGATAATTATTTCCTAAAAAAATTGTTATTTTAAAGAGAATAGAATTTAAAAGTCGGTTAACTCCACTAACCGACGTCATTTGAAAGGAGACCTTTTTAGAATAGGAAGAGAGGATAGGAGAGGGGACTTACTGGATTAGTGTAGAGAGAAGAGGTGGATGAATGTTTTGAGAGCTTCGTGGAGTCTTGGGATCGCCGGAATCTTCCCGAATCATCGCCGAAACTTGACCTTGGCAAACTCCACTTGTACAACTTATTTGACTTGGAAAAATTTGAGAGTTTTGACAATGGATTTCAGAATAGAAAAGGCTAGATATAGGACGGTTTTTATAGGATAGAATTAGGATTTAGAGAATTAAAAATGAGAATTAAAATGCATTAAAACATTGGTTTAGTGGTGATTTTTAATTCTCTGGTTAATTACAGGAAAAAACAAACAGAAGAGGAGCATTGAGGGGAGGCCAAGGGGTGTTGGGGAAAAATTTAGAGGCATTACATACGGTATGGCCCGGTGGCGCCGGCCAAAACCTTGATCTCGCCGGCCATTGGTGGGGGTTGGATGCTCGGATTGGTGCCACGTGTCGGGGTCTGTTCATATAATTATTTCTACATGTTTGATTTCTCCGACTTTCCATTTTTATGTGTATTGCACATGTAAACTTTTGAGCTTCCAAAAATCTTAAAAGAAAAATCATTAAAAATAATATATGGTTGGGGGGATTTGAACACAGGGGCTACGTCATAGCAGTGCAAGGCTTTACCAATGAGCTACAAGTGCTTTCTTGTTGTTCTTAAACAAATTAAATACTTATAGAATACTCAGGGTTGCAAATACTCCATTTAGTACTTTAACTTTAAACAAATTTCTGTATATTAAAAACAGAGTCATTACAAATTTGCAATCCACTTCTATAGGGAGGAATGGGTAGGATTGAGTTGTGCTAGGGATGAGTTTTTGGTTTTGTTTTAGTTTAAAATAAAAATATAAATGGGTCTGGACTATTAGGTTATGTTTGGGTTTTATAAAATAAAATAAAAGATTTTGATACGAGGGAATAAAAGGCTAAATGATTAGATAATATAAACGAGCTTTTGGGCTGAATGAAAATAATAGGAAAAAATGGATGGATAGAAATAAATAATATATTTAATAAATAACGAAATATACGAAAAATACCAAAAAGAATAAATAAAGTATTTTATTGAAGAATAATACGAAGGTATAGGAATTTGGGATCGTTACAATCTGTAGGGTGTTTTTCTTCATCCCGTTGAGATGGGAATACGCGTCGCTTGTCAGACGTACACAGATTCCCCCTGCTTAGGACATGCCGGGGTTTATTGATTGTGGGGATCCGAATCTCCGGCAGCCGCGGACTAAATTGCTGTTAATTATCCCCCGTCTTTGAAGCGAAGGAACCTTCGATTGACGGGTCAAACTGGTCATGCGAACTCAATGTGCAGTGTGCGTATGTGTATCTTGAGGGGTTTTGGGTATATCGAGGGTCTCACAGAGTTTAGATAGGTCCTGCTACCCGGATAGCGGGCTGGGAGTCGAGAGGGCTAGCAGCTCCTTGCGGGGTGCGGGGCAGCACCCTGTTAGAAATTTTTTTTGGCGGGAGACGTGTTTTGAGTGTGGAGTACATAGAAAACGGTGAGGAACGCTCTAAGGACGTGTTGGCGCGAGGCGCCAGCGTCTCACACGCCCGGCACGTGGGCGCCGGGCCTCACGCACCCGGCACGCCGGGTGACGGGCGCCTCATGCGTGCCCCTCACGTGCCCGGCATGTAAGCGTCGGGCGCCTGCAGAAAGAAGGACTTGGCGTCGGTGTAACGACCCTAAAATCCCTATATCTTCGTATTACCTTCTTTTAAGAAAATACTGTAATTATTTATTTTTGGTATCTTCCGTATATATTGTTTTCTATTAAATATATTATTTATTTATTGAATTCCACTATCTATTTTTCCTTATTATTTTCTTGAGCCTAAAAGCCCTTTTCTATCATTTAATCACTTAGCTATTCATTACCCTATTTATATTTTCCATCGATTACCAAATAAACATTCTTTGTAAACCCGTTTTTATTTTATTGTATATCCAAATCATTTAGCCCATATTCCCTTCTCTATTTTATTTTAAACTATAAACCCTTTAACTAAATTTTATTCATATAACCCAAACCCAAATCCAAATGCAACCCAAAGTCTCACCAAAAACAATTCTATTTTAATTCTACCTGCCCATGTTCCCTCTATAATATTAACCCAATAACCCAAACCTATCCATTTCTTTTCTTTTCTTTACTCCTAAATGCTTCAATCTACTTTCCCTTCTTTTTTTTCTCCTAGAGACTAAAGCCAAAGCCTGACCTTTTCCCTTCCCTGCTAAACCCCCACGTTTCCATTTCACTCCCATATACAAATAAAATCCCATATTAAAATTCCTATTCAATTATAACCCATACTTAATTAAATCCCCCATCACCCTCTCCTCAAAATGAAGCCGATTCACTCTCTCTACTTCTTCACCTTCCTACTCTCTCTCACACTCTCTTACTCACTTTGTATTTATCTCTCTCTCTCTCTCTAAAATATATATATCACACTCTCATTCTTACACATATACAATCACTCTCCTCTTCCCTTCACCCTTTTCCCTTTCTTTAGCCAAACTCATCACCACCAACCTCCCCATCTCCATGGACGAATACCGTGGCTGAGACCGCGGAAATGCCACGATCGTTTTGTTGTCTCTGGATTTCCGTTCTGTTGACGTTTTGATTTTGACCGATACCAATTGTCGATGAAATGTCTCAGTGAAAACTTATGTCGTTTCCTTACGTTATGACCACCTGTAAGTCCTCTCTTCCCCCACTATTGTTTGTTTTGATTTCATTTTGCATTACCTTTTAGTGGTTCTTATTTATGCCATTGCTGTCAATGTATGTTAGGTTATTACATCTTTTAGGTATCTATTTCATTGTCCTTATTCCCAGTAGAACCTAAGGAAAGTTTGTTTTAAGTTCTTGATCGCTGAAGCTTGAAGCATTCCATCTAATTTATGTTTCAATACATGCAATTCTCTACCTTTCTCTAAATATCTCACCGGTTTTGAAACGATTTGTGTTGATTGTATACACAGCCTAGCAAGCAACCAGCAGAAGTTAGCTTGGCTGTTCCTTGAGTTAATCATGTTAATCATTCATGCTAAAATATTCACATAATTTCTCAAATTTTAATTCGCTTGCTTGGTCATATGAAAGTATTTAGACATTTGAGAGCAAATACTTAATGGATCACAATATTAGGATCTGAATTGCTTGCTAGATTATAGAGAAATCATAGTGAATCCCTCGCTCCCTCTCCTCTTGTATTTTATTTTTTCGCCACTTCATTAGAATACACAAGTTGGAAAAGATATAAGTTAAATTAATCGGTTAATTTATAAGTAGTTTAAAAAAATATATATTACAGGAATTGTGGTATGTTAGCTTAGTATTGGTATGCAATGATCAAATGCATTAATATTTGTGTTTGAATGTTTACTGATGTGAACCTATTTTGTCCAAACATTAAGTATTTTACAACACTTATAGTTAAGAGTGTGATTGTTAATTGTAACCGGTTACAGAAGTGTTTATCAATATATAAATGAAAGTAAATTAATGCAATATTGGATGGGATTGAGAAATATGCAAGTTGAACATTGAATTATATACTCAGTTCAAAGTTATATTATTTGAAGGTATCATGAATAATGGCCACATGTTGAGAGGAGTGTTTAGTCATTTCTTATGGGTTACAATATCACATAAGTAAATTTAGGTATTAGATAAATAATATATCGTTGAAAAGATACATTATCTAATATCGTTTTCCTTTGTATAAATTTTGCCTGTACAACTCTGATTAGGGGAACTCTGTTACGGATGGTGATGGTTAAAGCACATCCTGGATCTGGTAGAGTGAGACGCATAGCTCTTCACGGAGCGCGGTCTCGAAAGGAAAAGTGAATTGAGAAAATAAAACAATCCCTAAAAAAAAATTAAAAAAAAATAAAATACAACAAGTTATATTAATTTGGGTTATTACTATTATTTCTAATTAGTTAAAAACAAACAAAGTTTTAAATTAGAGTTTCTAAGAAAATACCCTTAACTCTGGAAGGGTTGGTTTTTACTAAAATACCCTAAGTTACCTAAAAAAAAGTTATTTCATCAAAACACCCTAGACTTTTAAATAATAATTTCTTTTATCAAAACAATCTAGCGATATTAAAATGTAGCATTTTACATAAATACCACGAATTTTTTGATTGGCTTATTTACACATATATACCATGTACATGATATCCTACATGACTTAACATAAATTCTTGAACACTTGACATGACTACATGAATACTTGACATGTTTACATGACCATTTAATATGACTTGTACTAAACTAATTAACATGCTTGAACTAATTTGACTCTATCCATGAATACAATTGACATGAGTTGCACTTCACATGATACATTATTCTTGACATGAACTCAAGTTTGAAAACTTGATATTATACATCACCTTTTGTATTCATGGATTCGAGCAAGACTTGTAACTGTAATTATAATTTTAGAAACGTGGGGTGTTGGGGTGGTTTGAGTATGAATCCAACGGAATCTTATGAGTCCTATTAATACAAATCATGTTGCTGTGGTGCCGGGCTGAAACGGTACAAATCATGTTGCTGTGGTACCGGGCTGAAACGGTACAAATCATGAATTCACGAATGAGGGCCCGTGTTTCCAAGCCCCTGGATGATACCCTGTTGGGTTTGGAATACTTCAATAACAACTGAAGTCCCGCTATTTTGAGCCCGTGATTCCTTACCCCTGGACGATAGCCTTGGGTTCGAGAATACTCTTGAGATTGATTGACATTCACACTTAAACTCACGTTAGTTAATTTTACCATTTTAGAGACCTTTTAGGACACTTGCATTCACTTCATGTTCACTATACCTATACCCTACGGCCATATTATACTTGTTTGCCATGCTGATATAGTTGACATACACATTACCATGCATGCTACCATACTTGTTTATATGTTTATGATTTATATTCATGCTATACTTGTTTACTATGCTCGTGTTATATTGTCATGCTTACATAGTTGTCATTAATATCACCATGTTCTACTTGTTCATGTTTTATTTCCATTCATACTATATCACATGTCACCTTACATATTCATTTATATACTTTCACATCCCACCTATCTTGGGGACTTACCGAGCGCAAGTTCGCTGACGGTCATTCCACCCATTTCTTTGTTTCCTTGGAATGTTCGTCAGATGATCTAGAGATTGAAGAGATCGAGCCGAGTCAGGAAGATTACACTTAGCCCGCGGATCAGACCGGCTACTGGTTCTTTCTTTTCAGCTTTTACTTCCAGTATGCTACCTGTTTAGGTACTTTCTTTTATGCATCTTTGTTGTCAGACATTATGCATTCAGCTTGAAACTTGTGAAAGTTGGGAATGTAAATATGTAAAGTTGGATTTTTTATTATCATGTCTTTTCTTGTCATTTTATATTGCTTATTTACGCTTAGCGTGTTTACTTCTGAGTAAATACGTCGCGTGCCTTGTCGCGTCCCCATTTACCGTACACCGGGAAGCGGGGCGTGACAGCCGGAATTAGGAGTTGAACTCCCGAAAAGGATTTTTATCTACAGAGTTAAACTTCCAAAATGATTTTAATTTATGGAGTTAAACTTCAAAAGATTTTGAATGGGGTTAAACTCCTAAAAGGGTTTTGTTTATGGAGTCAAACTCTAAAAGTTCTGGACAAATGGAGTTGAACTTCCAGAAATCTTTGGAGATGATCAAAGGGGACCCCTTTCTTCTTCCCTTTAACTCTGGATCTTCTTTTGAGCCTTGAATCTTCCCAAAATGGGGTTTTTGGAGACGAGTCTCCTTTTTTTTTCTGTTGGTTGGATCTTGGAGAAAGGGGGCAAGACTTGAAAATCTCATCTTTTGGAGATTTAATGGAAAATCCGAGCTCCCCTTCAAGGGTTTTATAGTGAAAAACATTTCTTTTTGGAAAAAAAAGAGTTAAACTCTTAATTTAATTCAAAAAAAAGGAAAGAAGGTTTAGAATCTCGAGGAAGGAGACATAGAAACCCTGATTTTTTAGGGGAATCAATTGTTGTTCTTTATTTCATTGTCATGTTGTTTTATATAGGCTTATAAATCTACACATAGCCCTTTGGGTTTTATAAAATGGCATTGTGCCCATCCCATACCTCATTTACTCATTTCTTTTGCACATGAGCTATAGACTTTACAAAAATTTGGTTTTATGCCCGTTTTTCTTACATTTATTCATCAAAATTACATCAAAATTATTTATTGCACGATTTTCATTTTGGCATGGGAGAGACCAGCCATGGGGATCGACTTGAGTATGGGCCCACTTGACCTGGGTTTGGACCCGCTTATTCGGGGTTGATTTTGATTTTGACTTGGTCAACCGAAATGTAATTTTTGACCCCAACATAGTCCAATTCCTCTGATTCCCGAACTTCATTTTCAATATCTGCATCTCCCTTTTCAAACCCTTAATCTTGATCTAGTTCTTAGGATTCGCCGATACT
The DNA here is from genome assembly GCA_030015575.1 of Agapanthus africanus. NCBI lineage: Eukaryota > Viridiplantae > Streptophyta > Magnoliopsida > Asparagales > Amaryllidaceae > Agapanthus > Agapanthus africanus. The sequence continues at coordinate 679,157,479 of CM057340.1, read as the reverse complement.
CTCTCCCATTACCAGTACCTCCATTCCCATGACGGCCAAAACTACAATAATAAGGAGGGAATAATAAAAAAAAGTCAGAAACTAGGACAAGCAATGTCAAAGAGTGCAAGCAACAATAAAGAAGATGTAAAAGAAACCGGGACAAGCAAGTATAAAGTAAGAATAATAACGAAGCCATGGAAAACTATTGGTACATAATAACAAGCCTCATATTCCAATACCTTGGGAAATAAAAAAAATCTCATTCTCTAATATCTTAAAAAATATTTAAAGGGTATGATATGGAATGCATACATAAATACATATACAAATCATGGTTGAGGTTTAGAATAATGTCAAAGTATGTTATTTTCGATTTTTTCATGATTTTGGAGTTTTGTGGCTTTAGATCTAACATGGTCCATACATATTTATTGGGTTCATTTTACCAACCGGACTTGGCTCATTTGGTATCAATTTCCTCTCCAATGCCAGAGGTCGGAAGTTCAATCCCTCAAGAGTTTTTGATTCCATAAAAGAAAAAAAAAACATTGTCCTTTTAGTATCATGGCAGAACATCAAACAATTCTTTTCTCTACATGATTTCTTCTCGGCAAATCGCTTAAAATTACTTATAATACTCAAGAGTCGGATACAAGGATGCGATTTTAAAGGAAACAAAACATTTTTTCCCGAAATATTGGAAGTTGGGTTTGAAAGTAAATGAATTTTAAGCTTTGGACGCGGGGCTGATTTCCCTATTACTTAAGACACAGTGTCAACAATAGATAGCATGAGAAACACATCAAGCATGAGGTATTTTGAGAATGAAAAGTTGTCAAGGAAAATGCAGCTTTTTGGGTGAACGTGGAAATGATGATATTCTACTACGTCTATATGTACGATATCAAGGTGTTTCTTAGATTCACGTATCACGATTTTATTTTTATTTTTATTTTTATCTTTTAGATCAGAGCCCACGCTTTCCATATTTCTATAAACATCCCTATGTGTTCTTTATTTTTAGAAAGGTCCCTTAGCTCTTCTCTATTAACTAAAAAAGACACCATTATATTTTCCTAATTAGATACTTGATTAAGCGAATGGTTTAGTTAAATCGGTATACAAATCCCAGTTACCCCATCATCAAATATTGTATATCTGATCATAAAATACACAAAAATCGAAGAAGAAGAAGTAGAAGAAGAAGAAGCTAGAAGAAACTGATGAAGAAGAAGAACATGTACAAGATTGTTTCATATTTGTTAATCATATGGTTGGCATATTGGGGGACATTAGAGAAATCAGGAAAACTGTAAATCTGTAAAAGGAACATCTAGCGACTGTTTCCAACCGCAGATTGAAGAAATAGTAACTACAAACAAGTTAAAAATGATCATGATGCTGGCTGTATATAAGCAGAGATGAAGATTTAAGGTTTAATAATAATTCCTAACATAAAAGATAGATTTAGGCTTTGAGCTTAAAATATTCAACTGAATTGTTTTTTCAATCTAAGAAAAGAAAATAGGCTTAAATGCGAAACCGGAAAACTTCAAACCTGCAGTTTGCCCCCACCCCCACCTGGCCTCCATTAATGACAGTTAAATGGAGGGGGCAAAGCAAAGGTTTTCAATGCTTAAGGGTTCCTGTTTTTGGGCCAAAATGTGAGGGCATTTCAAGCCCACACTCTAGGACGAAGCCCACATCAGTGAAAATTCTACTGCTTCCGTTTCGATTCGTCATCTCTCTTTGGTGCTCCTCTCTCTCCCCAAACCCTAGGACGAAGAGAAAACCCTAGGGTAAAAATGGCGAAATACGACCTCACACCCCGAATCGCGCCCACCCTCGACTGCCATCTCGTCTTCCCCTTGCTCGAGTCCCTCCAAGAGCGCGGCTTCTACAAGGACGAGGACATTTTGAAGGCAAAGCTGGAGCTTTTGAGCAAAACGAACATGGTCGACTACGCCATGGACATCTACAAGAGCCTTTACCACACCGAAGACGTCCCCCAAGGTCAGATCCGAAACTCTCATTAGGGTTTTATTATTCTCATCATTTCTAGGGTTAGGGTTTTGATTTTTGGTTTTTGTTGTCAGAGATGTTTGATAGGAGGTCGGAGGTCGTGGCGAGGCTGAAGTCGTCGGAGGAAGCGGCGGCGCCGCTGATTGGATTCCTGCAGAATCCGTCGCTGGTTCAGGATCTGAGGGCTGACAAGCAGTACAACATTCAGATGCTCAATGATCGCTTTCAGGTTTGTGTTTTGATAATTTTTTTTGGAATTAATGCCTATAGGGATCTGTTTGTTCTTTGATTGAAGCTTAAATTATGCAATAGCTTGTTGAAGATATTGATTAAAGTGCGAAGCAAGAAAGAAACTTTTTAAATTGTTTGTATAAGAATGGAGTTATTTCATAAGCAAACGAAGTGGTCAGAACGGTAAAGTTATACATTTTGAAGCCTGGTCAAGATTGTGAGCGGAAACAGTGCTTTGTGCTCTCTCTTTCCAGCTTTTTATGTTTCATTTTGATTGTTTTGTTTTGTGTAATTAAGTTTTTAATCCTCTTGGGAAGATCATGTGAGTTTAAAAAATTTTTATTTAGAATGGAAATGATGGGATTTATATTATGCAATATCCCTGCTAAGGGTTTGACCGAGTCATTATATCGAATAATCGTTCATATTGGCTAATATATCAGATCGGGACCCCTTGCGATATGATAGAACCTATACCATTTTACCGTTTCATTTTGAACATCGGCAATATCGGCCAATGTATCAGCCATACACGATATAGGAAATACCTATTTGATATTGTGATATCTACTGATATTCGATATTTAAAATGTTGCCGCCTAGTAGTTACCGACTTGAGAATTTTTTTATTGATCTCTTTAACACTCCTGACAAATATTGTATCGTTATCTTTGGTACTCGATACTGAGAACAATTCAAGTGCATTGCTTTGTATATTTTGATTAATTTCTTTTAATCCTTTCAAGGGGAAATACGTTATAGGTTCTTGCATAAAGATGACTATTTGATATAGGAAATACCTATTTGATATCAGCCGTATACGATATAGGAAATACCTATTTGATATTGTGATATATATCAGCCGTATACGATATAGGAAATACCTTTTTGATATTGTGATATTTACTGATATTCAATATTTAAAATGCTGTCGCCTAGTAGTTACCGACTTGACAATTTTTTTATTGATCTCTTTAACACTCCTGACAAATATTGTATTGTTATCTTTTATACTCGATACTGTGAACAATTCAAGCGCATTGCTGTGTATATTTTGATTAATTTCTTTTAATCCTTTCAACGGGAAACGAGTTATAGGTTCTTGCATAAAGATGACTACTACTGGTGGATCGAAAATTGTGCAAGATTGTTTAAAGTACCTGAAAGTAGCGGGAAGCCTGGAAAATCTTAAAGAAAGGCCACCTTTTGTCAATTTATCTCACAATTGTTTTCAAATGAATCCCTCTGATCCCTACTATTATACATTTAAATGGCTAATGTAAGGATCAAAATTGCGCAATTACCTTGTTTAGTTATTTATGATGGATTAATCAAACCCCTTTATAATTTACAGGTAACCTTTCCCGTTTCTGTTAGATTGTTATACTTGAGAAAGTTTAGGAACATTTAAGGTAGTTAAATCATTTAACCGATAAATAATTAGCACTTAAAGAGTAGCTGAAACCTGAGAGGTTTTTATTTTTGGTAATTTCTCTTTCATTATTGCTTATGTTACTAGAGAAAGCTCCGCGTTCTGTTAATTTTAATTCGAAACAAAAAAAACCCATAGGGTTAGGGCTAGGGCTAGGGTTGATATTTGCTCCCACATGTGCTATTTATGGAGCATGTCCAATATTTTAATCAAATCTGTATTTTTTTAGTTGAGTAATGAAGCTAATTTTGTAATGATTGTATAATTTTTTTGATGCAGATTGGCCCAGAGCAGATAGAGGCATTATATCAGTATGCAAAATTCCAATTTGAATGCGGAAACTACTCTGCTGCAGCTGATTTTTTGTATCAGTATCGTGCTTTGTGCACCAACAGTGAAAGGAGCTTGAGTGCCCTATGGGGAAAGGTTGCAGCAGAGATTCTAATGCAGAATTGGGACATTGCTCTTGAGGAACTTAATCGTTTGAAAGAGATAATCGACTCTAAGGTGCCTGCTAGCAATATACGGTGGTGCAATTCAATTCTCTTTCTGTCTTTCAATTGTGTAATAATTCTTTGTTGGTGGTTTGCAGAACTTTTCTTCTCCTTTGAACCAGTTGCAGAATAGAATATGGTTGATGCATTGGAGTCTTTTCATCTTCTTCAACCATGAAAATGGTAGAAATGGTATTATAGATCTGTTTTTCCAAGACAGGTATGCTCTTGTGAAAAAAAAACTATCAAATTTAGCTTCCTTCCTTTTCAATTAGTTTTTGAATTTTCAGTGTTTCCTTCATTAAGACCATGGCTTATACCCTGTTTGAGAATGGAGTTAAGTTTTAGATAACCGTAGTGTCATATAATTATCTAAAGTTATCTCCAAAATACCAATCATTCCATATTTGACTTTCATTTTGGAGTTCAGAGTTATCTAAACTCCAAAGTTGAGGATAGAGTTTACTAAACTCCAATCCAACCAGAGTTCTCTAAGCTCCAAAAAAATGGGAAGAACACTTGTTTGTTGAGTTTAGATTGCTTTAAAACAAAATTTTGGAGTCTAGATTACTCCAAAGCCAGACACCCCATCAAAGTTGAACTTTTAAGTAGAGATATGACCTTGAAAACTAGAGTTTCCATGGTCTCTACCTCCACTTAGAAATGAAGTCCGGTTATCCTAACTCCATACCCTGACAGGGCCTTAATGTTTACAATTTTTTTCATTTCTTGATATACCTTTTTAACGGTTAGTTTCTGCTATACAATATCTCTTGTAAGATAATATACTATATATTGAAACCTTCGTTTTGGCTTATGTTACCGGTCTGTTTCTTTGGGAACTGTTTTATATAATGGAACATTCTCACAGTTAAGTAAATGACAACTGCAACCTCCTGAATATATGCCGATGTGATCGATTTTGCATGTTAGATATTTCTTCATTATCACATTATCATTTTCCTTGAACATAAGTTCTTATATATATTTGAATACACGCTCTCCAGCTTTCAACACTGTGTATCCTGATCACTATTCATCTATTTGAACACCCAAGATGTTGCACATCTCTCTTTTCTATCAATACAGGCATTAGTCATGAAATATTGATAGGTATAGGAAAACAATCCATTAGCTTGTTGTAACTAGCTCCTCACACATTTCTATCGAACTTAACCTATGCAAATTTGGACATTGGAGGAAAAGGTTTCTTTTCACAGTTTTATCATCTATACTTATCAGAACATATGCTGATATACTTGCAAGTTGCAAACTTGCAACTACAACTTTCATTATAAATCAGGCGCAATTTAGCTGTACAAAATATGGCTAAATATTCCCCCATAAAGTAGGAGTGGTTATATGCATGCTTATTTTAAATCTATAGTTTAGCTATGATTGAGAATTTCGGGATTCACAATTAACGATTTTGTAGTTATCAGTCTTCAAGTTCAAGCCTCAAGGGCCTAGGTCTGTATTTTATGTAACCCAAACCAATTTACAAGTGTGGAGCTGAATAATGAATTGAATAGTTACCTGGAATCATATAGAAGAAAACATATGGGCATAAGTGGAAGCTATGAACTTTTCTAAGACTCTTGGTTGTATGAACTTTTCTCTCCATTGAGCTAGATTTGAAAATCACTTCTTTTGCTAATTACTAACAGCTGCTCACTTCTTCCTCAGTTGATGTTTGCTTTTCTCTTTATTATGGCCAGCTATAGTTGTGTTTTCTAGAATTTTTCTTGTTGGATTCATCCTTCCTGTAATATCGTAATTATATTTACCTATAAAATTCTTCATGTTACCAGTCTTTAGTTTGTAATTTGACTGAAAGATTTCGGTTTGAAATGTGGAACAAGGACATATGCAGATATTTAAGAACGGTCACATTAGTCCGTCTTTCTGCATTAAGTTCTATTTTGAGGCCTGGAAAATTCTTTATGGTGCTAGGCTTGTTTTGTGGAACTGCAAGTAGCTCAGAGAGAAGGAAAAAGATGATAGAAGAAGGAGTTGGTGAAGTTGTTGAATAGGATATTCTTAAGTTCTATAGTTATTGCTCATACTAAAATCGTCATTCAATCTGAAACGATCGAAATCTTGGAAGTAAAATTTGAAAACACGTTCTTATACTTTGGCATCATATCATGTGAGGAGCTGTGCTTATTTCTTGCATGGAGTATAATACTTGTCTAGACGCAGTTCTTGCATGGAGTAGAATGCTCGTCTAGATGCAGTTCCCACTAATTTAGTTTTCCCACCGACAGCTGAAACAATGAATGGAGTTTGAATTATGATGAGAATAATTGATGGCATATTGATCTATTGGTGTAGTACCATTATGTAATCCATAGATGACAAGTTGCGTGACCCTTTACTTCCTTTAGACACATATCTGCTGGAACACCAGGGAATTTTACTTTCACTATGACAAAAGATCAAATTAACTTCTGAACAAAAGAATCGATTTGTGACAAATGTTCTTTAATTTTGATGTGGTATAGAAGAAGCTTTTCCCTGTTAGCTAGTCTTATCTTAGTCCTATCTATTGACATCTTTATTTAGCACACTGAGTAGTAATTTGTTCCCACTCTTCAGAATTAAATAAGATCAAATTTTCCTCCACGATCAAAGATTTTGTTTAACCGCTATTGTTAGTTTAGATGGGCTTATTATTTATATTTTTTTGTTACCATGAACGAATGTTCTTGTTACAAATTTTGAGCAATTTAAAATGTTTGCTAAGTTTAGATCTTGATTGAAATGTGAATGGTTTTCTTATTCTACATAAAATGATAAACTAGAAGAATGTTTGTGCTACTGAAACTTCAAGCCTTAACTCGGTTGTCTGAGCAATTTAAATATTAGTTTGTTCTTGGCAAAGACCATTGGGTTATTGCCCTCGCCTTTGGCAATAAAAAAAAGGACCATTGGATTAAGATCTTACCCTGCATATCAAGGGCCGTATTCAGTATTTATAATCTTCGTAATTTGATGAAGTGGGCATGTCGGCATGTAAGGTTGTATAGATACAAGGTAAATGTTCTCACCTTTTTATCTAAGGTATTGATGTTCTCTCTGTAGGTACTTGAATGCTATCCAAACAAATGCCCATCACCTTTTACGTTATGTCGCGGCAGCAGTTGTTGTTAACAAACGGAGAAGAAATATGCTTAAGGAATTGATCAAGGTTATCCAACAAGAGCAGCATTCTTACAAGGATCCCATAACTGAGTTTATTGAGTGCCTTTATGTTAACTATGACTTTGAAGGTGCACAAAATAAACTTAGAGAATGTGAAGATGTAAGTTTTTCAACGCTGCAATCTCATTTGTTATGTAGTACCATTACCCATGAGAATTCATGTTTCTATTTATCTTTACCTTCTGATGATTTTTTTTATTGAGAAAAGATGGTAGCTTGTCTGCAGGAAAGCTTATTTAGGCACGCAAATCTTTCTCTGAAGTTACCCTTTCCCTAGCGCCTGATGGTTTCGACAATTCAAAATTTTCTTATGCTAGTTTTGCTGGCCCAAGCCACTTCTATATTATGAACTTAAGCAACATTCAATAAATCTTTGGGGTTGATACCTGCCTTACTGCACTCCTCATTGACAAACAAATACATTTGCAGTATTCATTCATTTATTTTTTTTAAAAGTGAATTATCTTTTTGTAGAAGCTCTTCTATATGGTCTGAAGGTCTACATAGCAGGGTTTGTTATAAATGTAGGATACATAGTTGTCATACAACAGTTGACTTATAAATATGGCATGATGTCCATCTAGAAGTTGTAATTTGTTATTATGAGATTATTGCCAATGAAGATGTCCAGACAGAGTAATGTTGACATGGTTTGAGTTTCACATAAGTCATGCAATGTGATGTCACATTGCGATTAAAAGGATAGATTGGTTCCTCTGTTTTAAAGGTTAGAATCATTAACTTTTATTGACTCAATCACGGCAAGGTGGGATGCAAACAGGGTGTTGAATATGCGATTCACTTTTTATATGGGATTCATGTATAGATGAAGTTCTTCAACAGGAAGACACGAGGTTAAGAAAATTGCTCTAAGTTCATAAAAGCGGGTCCTGTGCTAAGTGGATCTAACATGATGTGTAGTAATCAGTGTTAGTTGAAGTCTATTCAAGTTCAATAGACAATCAATCAGAGTTTTGTTCAGTTAACTACAAAAAAACTTTGACACTAGCCATTATATTCTGATTGTTGCTTGACTGTAATATTTGATCGAGTATTTCTTCCTTGTGCACATGAGCCTCCTTTCAGAGGATGCTGGTTCTTGTATTTAGAAAATTCTGTAACAGTGCTTTGTGTTTTGAATCATTCATTGTCCATGCTTGGTTCAGTTGGTTGGCTTCCAAGTGCTTTCCCCCTAGTTTCTGCATGGTTATTTTAGGCTTATTTTTAATAAAAAATATATTATGGTTCTTTTCTTTAAGATGTACACCTAACTTTGCTATAATGCTACCTGATGCTTGGTATTTTTACATACATTTAGGTTATACTGAATGATCCTTTTCTTGGCAAACGCCTTGAAGATGGTAACTTCAGCACCGTACCTTTGAGAGAGGAGTTTCTCGAGAATGCTCGCCTCTTCATTTTCGAGACTTACTGCCGAATCCATCAGTGTATTGATATCAGGTATGTGAACTCTTAATAATATGGACAACAAATTATCATCAGCATTCAACTAATTATCAGTTTACTGCATGGGACAGCTGTTTTGAAATCATAAATAGTTTTGATTGAAATTCAATTATCTCTAATGATAATATATATAGTTTTTCAGTCGAAATTAATTTCAAACCAAAAAGTACAAGCTGACAAGGGTATTAACTTAACTGCCTTTTGAATTTTTTAAAGCATCCTAAAGTTCCCTTAAACGGGAAAAAAATGCATCATTGATCAGAAAAATCAACTAGGCATATCAATCTACTAGTAATTTTGGTTTATTTTTAATGTGATGATGATGATGTTAATTTGCCAATGCCCTTTCTACAGCATGCTTGCAGAAAAATTGAAAATTTGTTATGATGAGGCAGAGAGATGGATAATGAATCTTGTTCGGAACTCAAAGCTCGAAGCCAAGATCGATTCTGAGGCTGGAACTGTTATTATGGAACCCAATCATCCCAATGTGTAAGCCTGCTCCTGAAAAAACATATTGGCTTCTGATATTCCAAAACCCTTATGCTTTTGCTAATCCTTTTTGGTTAATACCAGTAAAAAAATTCTTGAAAGAAATACTAGTATTCTAGTAATTTTAATTGGATATAGTACGTAAAAATGCCAGTGAACTTTCCCATAATATTCACAGAACACTTATCGAATTTTGAGAATTACAACAAAACTACCACTACTGATGGGATGTTTAATGCAACTTGTAAATGGCGTTTTATGTATAATTTCTAATGTACTTTTTCCAAAGTTTAGATTTTTTTTTTGATGTTTACATGGCGGTGGTGTCAAAAAAATGGGAAAATTTTCCATGTTGTTTCTTACACATTTAGTTCTGTACTATTATAACTTAAGGCAGGCTAGGGTCTCAAATTGGTATTTGATTCTGAGCATGACACATGGCATGAAAAAATTCTTATAAAATTTGGGAAAAGCACATTAAATTTTTTAAATTTCTAACTGTTCATTTTTAAAAAAATCTCCAATAGTGTCCACTAAAAATCTCTATGATTATTACTAAGTTCTTTAAAAAAACCTTCTCCAAACTTTGCCATGTCTATGACATATTTCCAAGTGCAAAATACTAATCACTTTTCAATGAGAGAATTTTAAGGAACTTGATATCCTTTCTCTCGTTGCAGGCATGAGCAGATTATTGAGAGCATGAAGAATCTGAATATGAGGACTTATGTATTGGCAAAGAGCATCCTAGATCCTGCACAAAGTGCTGCTCAACCTGCTCGGTAGACAAAAAACGCTAGTGGCTGGAAGATTTTGCATAAGCTTCAGACCTGGTTTAGAGAATTTTGATACGAGATTGTTTTTGCATATGGCGAATTTTCAGTACTGCCAGAGATTTAATACATGCTGTCGCATTTATTTTGTTTTATCTATCAGGATCTACACTCTCCATTTAACGCTGGGAAATTGCTGTTTTAGATTGTAAAGGTTCTCTAACAAGTTTCAGACTTCGTTTTCTTTTGACAATTTTCTAACTTGCCAGAAATTTATTGATGCATTTCCATTTTGTCATGTTTTATCTGTAGCTAAACCTTCTCTCGTTTTTGTTTCTGGAAAAATTGATATCTTATGTGGAATAGATATTTGGTTATAGCAAAATGTGATAGCATACTGCCATGTGTATGTAATCAGCATGAGCTTTTATTTCCTAATGTCCACAGATTTTATATAGTTTAAACCTGCTGCTATATGTTTGTGCCCCAACTAAATTGAATTGTGAAATAAGAAGGCCGCTTTTGTTATTGTTGGGCTGGCAATGACCAATTTTTTCTTGTTCTTTGGAAGAACAAGTTACTTTCTGCGAGAGATGAACAACTTGGATCTCCTTAATGATACCGATATCTAGATGCTGTAGGCTCAGTTGTGTGTGTGTGAGAGAGAGAAAGAGCGAGCTAGTGGATCATACTTTATATTTCATATGCTAAATGTTGATGGCAATGAGTATGAAAGCTGTCTCTCAATTAAATCTGTAAGCCTTTTGCGTCAATTTACATATAAAATTTTTATAACTGTTCTATACTATTTCCATGGCTTATTCATGTAGTTTACCAGACTTACCCAAAGCACTATGTGATTAAAACCCATTCTCAAACTGTTCTGACATTTTTTTATTTCAATGTGCAACTGCCTCCTAACCGTTAATTATAAAATTTTCAAGAGCAGAAGGGTGCATGACCCAGAATGTGATATTTTACTCTCTATTTATATAAGATTTTAGCTTTCTTTTTCTTCACCAAACCGGACTACTTCTTCAATCCCTAATATCTTCTCTTCTTTTTTTTTGCATGGCTCAATCATCTCGTCAAAAGTCAAATTGTAGAAGCCCTAGCTGCCAATAGAAACTAATGATGTAAAAAAGGGAGAACAAATAAGGATAGTTGGATCATTGATCATTTGCTACAATAATCAGGGGGGCATGAAACAAATGTGACATTATTAGGTTTTGACAATGGATTTTAATCTGAGGATGGCTTTGAAGAAGCAGTGTAAAATATGGATACGATGAAATAAGCCTTTTTTTTCCCATTCAATAAAAGAGTCGAACCATGGTTATTTTCGTGTTAAAAAAAGATGAATAGAGTAGGAGCACATGTCTCCCTCGTGTTGAATGGACCAAAGCACCATTTGTTAACACGTGCCAATCACGATTCTTCAACACGTGTGACCTTCAACCGGCAGCTCGATTTCTCGCAGGTATTACTCTCTTCTTCATCTACTCTCTATGCATACAAGACAGAAAAAAACCATAGCCTTTTCGAGTCCAAGATTAAGCTATATTGTTGCATTTTTATCTCTGAGGTAATTTCCCAGTCAGTTTATGTTCACTGGTGGTTTTCTCTTTCCCTTAAAGAGACCCTAGTGGTTTTTTCCCCTTAGATCTTTCTTAATTATATGCTGTAGCTCTTTTTGAATGGTGTAATGTTTCGCATTTGTTTGTGCAGATCTATAAGCTATCTATACAATTTGTACTGGTATAAAGCTCCGAAAGTAGATTAGGTAATTCCAAAACGGGTAAAAGAGTAGCCACATAATTTTCTTACACAACACACTCAAATGCTTGGTGTGGGAGCTACGGTCTTTAGTGAGGGACCCAATGATTTTGTAGGTGCTATGTAGTTTGTTGTGTAGATAAGCGGTATGTAGGAACCCTTTCTCCATCCAAAATATGTAGTAATATCTTTTTATACTTCAATGGTGATGATTCGAGGAAAAGTAGTAGTGCTTAAGGACATTACGGGGTTGGTGCTTAGGCATCAAAGACTAATTTGGAGAGCGCTCACAAGGTTGTAAAAAGCGTTGCGCGGTGCTAGTCGGTTGGGGGTACCATCTAGCGCCATAGGTGGGCACTTAAGCGCCGCGTAGGCAGTTTCGGTATTATAAGTTAAATACAAAATTCGAGATTTCGGCCGAAACCAACGATACTTGGTGGTTTCGTATCGGTTTCGGTGAAGACCGACACGAAATACCGAGACCGATATGAAACCAACTATACAATATCGTTTCGGCCGAAACCTTTTAAAACTGAATTTTTTAATACCATTTTGACCATCATTGTGATCGTTGGAGGATTTCGTTGTTAGAAAACCACAAAAAAGTGATATACTTATCTAAATACACTTTTCGATATATTTTGCATCATGACTGGATTTTTAAACACCAGGATCATTGTCTTGTAATATAAAATCATAAATTTAAGTATTTAATATATCTACACTTATGCATGTTGTATTACCACCAAAACCGGAACCGGAACCGTGATTAGCGAAACTAGCCGAAATCCAACGAAACTAATAAAATTATAAGAGACCGAAACCGAAACCGAGTTCTTGAACCTTGGTTAAATATGTTTAGCAGTTGAGAGATAAGGTTTTCTAATGAGGAAAATGATAGATTTGGGGATTTAATTGGGTTTGGTATGCATTTTTTTGGTTAAGGGGGACAAACACATTCCAACTTTGACGTTTTTGCAATAAAAATCTCAAATCAAGCGGGCTCCTAGACAGCACATCCCAGTTAAATGCAAAAGCCGCTCGGTCCGATCGCTTAGTGAAAAGCGATCGAGCGGTTTTGTCATGCTAAGGCTTAAGTGGCTGTCTAGACCGCTTTTTCCAACATCGAGCGCTCTTATTCTAATATGAAGTAGTATTTGTTGGAGTCAAGTTTGATAGATTCTATTGCATCGGGCTGCATTCTTAATGGAGCCTCGATGATACTTGAATATCTAGATAATTAGTTCTTTGCATGTGATGCTTCTAGCAGGGAGTTGTGAGGTCATGCCAGCATATAAGACCTTGTTTATATTATATTTATAGCTTCTTGAACTTCGTTATTGGAAACGATTCTTTCATAGATGAATTTGTTGCCTACCTAGTGATTGTGTGGGCGATTTCTAGGACCAAATGAGATATAGCAAGCTAAGCCAAATAGCTTAAGGAAAAAGATGAATGTTTTCAAAAGAATTGCACCCAGAACTTATCTCATATGGTTTTCTTTGATGCTGGCCGAAAATTCATTCAATATGGAAACATCAAAAGAAATAGGATCGACATTTATTTATGGATAGATAATAGTTATCCGGAAAGGTCTTAGGCAGGATCTTGTTTTTCTAGAACAAATAAATTCTGACCTCAAAAGAACGGCGTTTGATACAACTTATCACTTTTTGCTATGTAAATTGTAGTGTTTATCTTTTGTCAAATTTTACTGGGAGTTCCTGATTACAGTCTCTATAGCTTAAATTTATCAAGAGAGCCTACAAAATGATTGTTGTAATGACCGAGAGTCCGGTGCTTCCAAGTATCATGACTTAGCATCCGGAGGTGGCAGTAAGAACACGTGAAATCCCTGTTCCGTTTAGCTGTTATGGAAATTTCTACCGTCTTTTTTTTCTGCTCACATGTCATAAATTAAATGTATCATCTCTTGCTTGAATTATCCTTCAAAGGTATTTCCTGAGTTTTCTCTTCCTAAGACCGGAATTTATATGCATTGAAACTTAAAGGGTAAATTGTCAGAAAACCTTGACACAAATTTCCGTTGTTAAAAAAAACCCTGGTCTAAAGAATCTCATCAAAACCTCCTGGAAGACTTTTCCGCTATCAAAAACCCCATGCATGCAATATATGTATAGTTGCATGCAATTCCTAGTTTACTGCAATGTGCAATTAATTGGCATACCAGGATAGTTCCGTTCGATATGAATCTTCGTGTTACATTTTTTAAGTTGCAATGTGAAACGCAAACAAATTAACTCATGATTTACGTGAACCCTTCCCTTACCTAGTTACCCCTTTTCAGAATGAAGTCTGATCTTCCTTATTTGTAGCCACACGAGGTCTCTAGATACAGTGTTGCCCTTATGCCAAATTGGTAGGAACCGTCGCCTTCGACCATATATTGGATGCAAGCGCAGCGGAAGCTTCACGGTCCATTATGACAGCCAATCAAAGATACAAGTTGCAATGAGAAGCAAAATCATAGTGCAAGAAATATAAACAAACGAAAATATATCTGGTCCATGGAGAGCGCTTGAGAGAATCCACTATAATTTTAATTATAGTACAATAGTTGTACCCCGAATGCCTTCTCTAGATCCTTATACAAAGTCCTTACGGCACCAGCAACACAACCCATGCTTTGACTTTCAACCACATAGAATTAGCCTTTACGCCTCTCTGCTCAAAACCTCTCTGAATATAGTGATCTATTTTTCCCGAACTCCTCTCTCTTCCTTTCTTTCTAAAAACCTTAATAAGGTGAGAGCTACATTAATTATAGCACAGATTAAGATTACTCATAATCGAATAAGGTTTCTTTAGGCTTATCCAAATATACAGGTCTTTATTCTTATTTACATAGGTCCCCTTTTTTTTTTAATCTTTATTCCTTACTAACTTGTTATTTAAAATTTAAAGTATATTACAACAAAAACCGCTTTAGAAACCTTCAGGCAAAATGCAACGGCATACTTAGCGAAATTTTAACTTGTATGTGGTGGCTTAACAGGAGAAATTTACAGGCAAATGAAAATAGTAGAGGGTAAAGGACTGTGCTGGGACTCTATAATGATACGATCTAATTCAAGACTTCTCTTGAAATTTACAGGCAAATGAAATTTTAACTTGTATGTGGTGGCTTAACAGGAGAAATTTACAGGCAATAATCATGTCAACATTTGTACATCAACAAATTTTCAGACACACGATCCTAATGCCATATAAGCTCCGAATCATCATCTTCCTACCTTCGTTGAGATCAAACAAACAGGTGTTGCTGCTTTTTTACAATTTCGCTTTCTTCTTACTTTTTTTAATTTCCTATTATTATTTCCCAAACATGCTCTTAATAATTGTATCCCCGGACATGACAAGCTATCTAGGTATTTAGTAGACTTTTCGGACTTTTTTTAGAATTAAAACAATTATTCTAAACATATATGTCAGCGTTTGTTAAAACATTATATATTTGCTTTTTGTAATTTGGTTTTCTTTCCATGTCTTTGAAATGTAATTTCAACGGAGACTGACTCTTGCTTGTGGTGTATGTTGTTTCTGTTTAGTTAATTGGCATTTTTGAGATATCCATCATTCTACTTTCTACGCTATAAGTTACTGTTGGGTTACGATAGCGTCCTGCCCATCTATCATGGCCGATACGGAATAAAAATGATGTTTAAAAACTTGGCGTTAACGAACCCGTCCTAGAACCGAACCATAAACCTAAACTAGCAAACTACAATGAGCTAAACTATAAGGTTAGAAATGGTTATACTGAATTAACCGTGTCTTCGGTCTTCTACCATCTTCCCTAACTCCTTGAGGCGTTCTCGACTGAACTTGGCCGTCGGTCTTCCTCCGTCGAAAATGATCCATCTGAAAAATATAGCTCATGACTCTAGCTCCACACCAAAGATCAAGTGAAGCAACTAGAGACTCTAGGTTGCTAATCTAGAGCGCCTAGGATGTATTGAAGTGTTCAAAATGTTTATCTATCTTACCTTCTCTCTTGATTCTCAACTCATGAGATTGTAGAGAGAAGGCTGAGGATGAAGGTGGAGGAACACAAGAAACTCAAAAGGAGAGAGAAGCTAATGGTGAGAAGAAGAAAAAAACCAACCATACATTTTCCTCATCCAACATCAAGTGTGAAAATAACATGAAGCATGGTTCATAAAACACATTTTCCAATTTTAAAATCAACCCATACTTGAATAGTTTGTACAAATGAATTAACAATTCATTTGTGCAACACTAGCATAATTCTCACCATACACCCCTCTCTACTTTTCCATCCCATTTACCATTTACAATAAATAGTTAAATTTAAAATGAGGTGTTCATATTCTAGAATGTTATCTGTATAAATATGGATTACACTTTACTGTATATGCATACCTGTACTCGTACCGAAATACGAATGCCCGAAAAGATAGAATAACACAAAGAACATAATACTAAAATATGCATATCGAAATACATATACGTAAATTATTAAATCAATACCTGCTTTAATAATCTGGCTCAAACCCGAGCCAGCTAGTATTATCAACCGTCCGATCGAAAGTCCGGGTATATAGTACAATCATTCGATCGGAATCTGCATGTAACAACTTTGCTTCAGTGTACAGAATTTTTTTTTAAAAGTTAATGTACAAATGAAGTATTTGCAATCATGTGTATGCTAACTTTTGAACAGCAAGAAAGCATTTGTAGCTCATTGGTAAAGCCTTGCACTGCTGTGACATAGCCCTTGTGTTCGAATCCCATCAATCACATATTGTTTTTAATGATTTTTCTTTTAAATTTTTAGAAGCTCAAAAGTTTACACGTGCACTGCACGTAAAAATGAAAAGTCTCATAAAACAAACATGTGCAAATTGTTATTTAAACAGCCTAGGACACGTGTCAAAGATCCCACACCACACCAAGCCAAGATGGCCGGGGAGATGATGGAAATGACCGGCACCGCCGTGTATATCCGTAGGGAATGCCCCCAATTTTTAAGCCCGACACCCCTTGGCCTCTATCCTTATGCTGTTTGATTTCTCTGCATTTATCCAGAGAATGATAAATCCCCTCTTTAATCCATTTTAATGCATATTTTTAATTCATTCTTCAAACCTCAAAATCCTAATTTCTCCTATAAATACCACACTACACCATAGCCCTCCTCATTCAGAATTCCATTGTCAAAACTCTCTAAAATTCCTAAGTCTAAGAAGTTGTACAAATGGAGTTGGCTCAAGGCAAAGTTCCGGCGACGTTTCGGGACAAATCCGGCGACAAAACGACTCCACGACGCTTTCGGAAGTTTCCTCTACCTCCTTCCTCTTCTTTCAATCAGTAAGTCCCCTCTTCCCTTTCCTCTCTCTATTAAAAAGAATCCTATTTTCAAAACTCGTCGGAAGCGGAGTTAATTCGACTTCCGATTCTCATTTCTTTAAAAACTCAATTTTTATTAAACAACAAATTAACCATTTAATTATATATTGTTTAGTAACCATTAAACAACAATTGGACAAAGTTTCAATTCAAAATATTATGTTAAACAAATTCTATTTCACTTTTACAGTAAAATACCCTTAAGTTTGCATACGGCATTACCTTATCTTTTTGATCATATTACTTTTAGAAAACTCACGAGGTTATGATCTATCTCATCACAACACTCATTCTTGACATAGCATGATGGCTTTTGGAACATTAGTTTGTGGGATAAAATACGAAATTATATTTAAATACCATAAACTTTTAAAAACCGTCTTCTGTAAAAGTGTGTTATTTAATTCCTTCCAAATGTGGCTCTATAATCCATTTTGGAGACCCCGATCGGGATGGTGCAGGTTATCGCACATCCTCGGGCCTAGTAGAGCGAGATGCAAACATAATCACAGAGCATCCGATCTCAATGGAATTTTTAATGCAATTTTTAAGAAAAATGTGATTTCTATTTAATAAATAAGTTATATATATATATATAATCAAAATATCTACTTTAAATATACAATATATATATATATATATATATATATATATATATATATATATATATATATTCCATGTTTTCTAAATCAAAGGAATCGCAAATTTTATGAAACTGCCAAATACAAATCAATACAATTTTAATATTACACTATAATACCTATACTATTCAAGTTAGGTTTATATCCACTAGAATATTTCATTTTATAAAAACTATATCCATGAAAACGCTAAAGACGATAAATAAATACTTGAGGTTTATTTTGAAAATATATCAAAACTATTTTGCATAAAACCATCTCAAGTTATATTAATTTACAATAAGAACCCTAGTAAATATAGGTTTAAGCAAGACCGGTTCTCTTGAGCTTCAGGCAGCCGGAGAATATGGGTGCTTTCCTATCTAAGGTAGACAATCTAAAAACGGTGTTATCAATATGGTAATTGTCTTGGAAAAAAATACATATCCTGCCGTACATGTGCAGCAGTTACCGAAAATATCAAAACTAATTCAGGACTTCAATTCGTTTTAAAGTGTCTGACTCAGACAGAGTCTCAGTCTAATCCGAAATCAATCAATCAATCAATTCTTGAATATGATTCAAGTATAACTCCATTTCAATATGAATCCATTTATACCAGAATTCAATATATATCAACATGACTCGACTAAACCGAACCATGGATATACTCTGATTACATGACTATCCATTTATATCCATCCCGTTTATATGATATCATGGTTTCGGCAAGTCATACATCTATTAAACAAAACAATACAAATAATACAAAATACATTACGGGGTTTTAAAGGGGTAGACTGGTACAGAATGTGTTAGAAGTGGCACGAGACAGTCACTTTAATACAATTAACCTGAATATCCATTGTGTTGTTCCGTGGCTTAACGGTTTCTTGTGCTCCGTATATCTTAGTCCACGGAATTGTTGGACTCTTCTCGTATACACTGGCATATTCTGTACCAACCTACAAACAACTACGTTAACATAACAAACTCACAATACACCAGTTATATTCTCATATCTGTCTATTTTATTCCTACTTTTCTTTGAGACTTACCAAGCGATTGTTCGCTGTCGACATTCCTTCTATCTACTTTCTTTGGAATGTTGTCAGGTGGATCCGACTCACTGGAGATAGAGCCCAGTTCAGAGGACTTGGATCAGTTCAGTGAGGACCCCATGCTTTAGACTCTTGTATATACTTTACTTTCATGTTCATGCCATTGTTTAGGCATTACTTTCATCATTGTATTTACTTTTCTGTTGTATTGTAAAGAAATGTTCAATAAATAAAAGTTGTTCATTTACATTTCATGTCTTCTTATGTATATTTACATTATATTGCTTAGTTACGCTTAGCGTGTGTACTTCTGAGTAAATATGTAGCGGGTCATTCGCGCCTCCTTATCCGTACACTGGGAAGCGGGGCGTGACAGGTTTTGTTGGCGGCCCATACAGGTCAGTTCTGCATGGACATGCAGGTCAATTTTGCATAAAGTCCTAAGCAATATAACACAAGAATCAGCAACTAAAAACATTATTTACATTTCATATTTCTTGAACCTTACAATTTCATATTTTTTGAATCTATCATAACCCTAATTTTCTTTCAAGGTTATGGATTCTCCAAACAATACCAGCACAAATTTCAACAACACACCTCCACCTCTTCCACTTACACCTACCGTTGTAACTCCGATCAACGAGCAAACAGTATTGCTTAAGGCAATCCGAAACCTTCCGGAAGGACAGCAGCGGCAGACTGCTATCTTATTGAACCTCCCAGAAGCGGAAGCACCCGGGGTGAAGCAATTCCGGGCATTGCACCCGAAGCAATTTTCTGAGAAAGTGAGCCCTTTAGAAGCCAAAGAATGGGCTCAGAGTATTGAGGACGATCTGGCAACAGCACAAGTGCCAGACATCGCTTGGGTATGGGTTGCGAAGCTGCAACTCATCAACAACGCCCGAGTATGGTGGAAAGCGGAAGAAAGCTGTGTTGCCCAGCCTATCTAATGGAAAACTTTTCACGACATATTCGACGCGAAATACTTTCTAGAGACTTCTCGATTCGACATGGAGCAACATTTCATTCACTTATAACAAGGCTCTATGTGGAGCAAATCGGTGATTGAGTATGATACCGAGTTCACTATGTTGAGCAGGTAAAGATATGTCTCAAATATTCGATTTTCTAATATCACATACTACATAGCTAACACAAGACCGTAACAGGTTCGCGGCACATCTCATTCCGACTGCTGAGATTAGGTCCAGACGATTTCAGTAAGGGTTAGATCCGGAGATCCAAACTGCTTTAGCTATAGAGGATTTCCCAACCTACGAACTGGCTCTGAAAGCTGCCCGTCGATATGAGGCAGTAGTAAAGATGAAAGGCAGACCCCAATCTGCCGGAGTGAAGTGCCCTGCCACCCATATGGCAGGAGGAGCCTTTTCAAGGCCATCTTTTGTGTCCAGGAGACCGGGAGTACCAATCAACCGGTCCAGCCCAACCTTTTGCACCTACTGCAAGAGGGATGGACACATGGAGAAGGATTGTAGGCGTGCTAATCGCCTTTGCTTAATCTGTGGATCATCCACGCATGATATTGGGTCTTGTCCTCGAAGACTCAATCCAAATGCTGCACCCAGACCAGCAATTACCTACTCGCAACAGCCAGCTATCCAGGCACCTGCTCCACGTCTTGCTCTCCCAGCTCCACCTCCTCGTGGACCGACTGCATCTCCTCCTCGTCAGTTCCATCAAGCACAAAGGAACCTACCTCAAGTACAGAGGAACGAATATAGGAATGCTCCTCCAGTAAGGAAGAATGTACCGAGGCGACAGGCTTTCATAATGACTGTCACGCCCCGCTTCCCGGTGTACGGCGAAGGGGCGTGACTGGCCGCTACGTATTTACACTGAAGTAAATACGCTAAGCGTATCTAAGCAATATAAATAAAAATGCACAAGAGACAAAGACAGTAGGTATAACTGAACAACAACTTTATTTATTAACATTCTTTTGTAAAATGCATGGAAAAGTAAATACATCTGAATGAAAGCAATGCTTAAACAGTGGCATAACAGAAATGAAAAGTATTGAAATAAAATGTGTACAATGAAGCTAGAGCTCTGGGTCGTAGGCAAGCTGATCCAAGTTCTTGCCGGTAGGCTCGATCTCCTGAGTGTCCAGATCACCTGACAACATTTCAAAGAAGAAAGAGAAAGAATGTCGTCAGCGAACAAATCGTTCGGTAAGTCCCAAAGATAAGGAAGAAGTAGAAAAGACAGAAAGAGAGAGATAGTGTAATTTTTAAAGTTGTATTATATTGTTATAATGTTTTATTTAGTGTTAACGCTGTTGTTTGTAACTTGGTATAGAAGGATGCCAGTGTATACGAGATGAGTCTCACTTGTCCCGGAGACTAAGGTATCAGAAACTCAAGGAACCGTTCATACCACGGTACAACAGCAAAGGAATACAGGTTATGTGTCTTATGATTGCAGTCTCGTGCCACTTCTAACACCTTCCGTACCAATCTACCCCTTAAACCCGCGATGTCTTGTTTGTATTGTATTACAACTTGTATTGTTTTGTAATATAGATTGTATAATTGGATAACTTGCCGAAACCATAATATCAGTAAATGGATGTAACTGGAGAATCATTGATATAACTGGAGAATCATGTAAATGGAAGTATATCCATGGTTCGGTTCAGTCAATATAGATTGAATATATTGCATATATGGATTCATGGATTCATATTGGGTTGTAGATTGTAGATTATATTTGAATCATATTTAAGTCAGATTATTTATAACGTGACTCAATCTGAGTCAGAACAATTAGAAAAGAAATTGAAGTCCTAATTGTTTTGATGTTATCGCTAACCGCTGCACATGGGCGGAAGGATTTGTGTCTTTTTCAAAGACGATTACCTTGTTGATAACATCGTTGTTAAGTTGTCTACCTTAAATAGACAAGCACCCACTTCTCCGGCTCCCTGAGGCTCAAGAGATTGGTCCCGCTTAAACCTATATTTACTAGGGTCCTTAGGATAATTTATAGAACTGGGGGGGGGGGTTATGTAAAAATACTTTTGTATAATTTTCAAAATACACCCCAAGTATTTAATTATCGACTTTAGAGTTGCCATAGATGTAAATTTTATATTTGTGATATTTTTAGTGAAAATAACCTAATTTCGTAATATAGGGTATTTAATTGTAATATTAAACTTGTATGGAATTCATGGTATTTTAATCTAAAGTGATTCTTTTGATTTAGAAAGGTTGGAATATTTATATCATATCAAAAATAGGTATTTTAATAATTAATACATACATACATACATACATATATATAATTTTTATTATTTTCTAGAAATCTCATTTTCTTAAGATATTTATATTTCAAATTTTTCGAGACCGAATGCTCCTTGCGGAGGTTTGCATCTTACACTACTAAGGTCAGAGATGTGCAATAATCCGCACCATTCCAGTCGGGTTCCCCAAAATGGGTTGTAGCGGCGCTTTGCAAAGATTTGTAAATATACGTAATCTTGTAGAAAACGGTTTTAATAGTAAATGGTATTTATATGTAAAGTTTCGTTTTCCCGTATTCTATATTTCCGAAAGGTATTGTGCTATATTGCATATGAGTGTTGTGAGGAGATAGGTCATTATCTCGTGATCTAATTAAAGGTATAGCGAATTTAATGATGTTTTAAAGTAGAAAGTAAAATACATGGTATTTTAGTGAAAAGGAGCGGTAAAATTAACAAAATGAAATATATTGTCATAAAACTTACTCAACATGTTTCTTAATGATTAATAGTCAACATGTAGGGGTTTTGTATGTTTGTATTTAAGAAAATGTTGGATTTTTAGGAAGAACCGAATTGGAAATCGGATTAACTCTGATTTCGTCGGGTTTTAGAAATACGTGTTTTTAGAATAGCAAGGTGAAGAGAGAGAAGGGACTTACGGGTTTAGAATAAAGAGAAGAGGGAGAGGAAGACGTAGGAGGCGCCGGTGCGTCGTTTCATCGCCGGGAGCTCCTACGGTCGTCGTCGGAAGGTCGCCGGAATTTTGCCCTTCGCTAACTCCAAATGCACACAAAAGTTCTAGGAATTTTCTTGAGAGTTTTGGACAGAAATTTGGAGTGAGGAGGGTGTGTTTAGGGGTGGTATTTATAGGGTAAAACTAAGGTTCAGGGTAGATGAAAGGTTGAATTGAAAAAATGTAATAAAAATTGTATTAAAAATTGGATTTAATGGGTTTTAATTGGATTTTAAGATCTCTGTTTATTTCCAGAAAATTTAAAATGTATAGGAGTTACCAGAATAACAAAAGACAGAGGTTCACAGAAGGAGTCAGGCCGATCCGACTCAACTCGACCGGCGGCGCCGAGTCGAGTCGACCGAGTCGCCGGCTGAGTCACGGCGAGTCATGCCGGGGTCGATCGCCGTGGGTCCGTCATCGATTGGTCTACTCTCTGAGACAGTTTGTTTTATTTGTGCAGTGGGGTTTTTACGAGTTATGCACGTGTAGACCCTTGGACTTCTAAAAATTCAAAACAAAACAATATTAAAAATAAAGTGGGGGATGCGATTTGAACTCTGGTGCTTTGGTTCAGCAGTGCAAGGTCTTACCAATGAGCTACAAGCTCTTTCTTGCTATTAAAAGGCAAAACAATTACATATAATGCTCATAGTAAATGCAAATACCCCAAATATATATTAATTTTTAAACAAATTTTTGTACACTAAAATTGGAGTTGTTACAGTCTACCCTCCTTACAAAAATTTCGTTCTCGAAATTTACAAATTTTATTTTCAGTACTGGTTTACAAAGAAGTGAGGACATCTTGCACGCATCTCATCTTCCTTTTCCCATGTTGATTCTCCTAGAGTGTCTTTTCTTCACATCATTCGAAACAAGTTGACTTCCTTGTTCCGAAATGACTTCACTTTTCTATCCAGGACCTCCAAAAGTTGTTGCTCACAAGATAAATCGGGTTGTACAGTGAGGTCGGAATGATCAAGAATGTGGCTGGGGTCACTTATATACCTTCTGAGTTGGGATATGTGGAACACATTATGCACTCCTTCTAATGAAGGTGGAAGTGCTAAGCGGTATGCCACTTCACAAACTTTTTCGAGTATGTCGAATGGTCCAATATATCTCGGACTTAGCTTACCCCGTCTTCCAAATCGGATCACTCCGCGGTTCGGAGATATCTTTAAGAATACGTGATCTCCTGGCTGGAACTCCAAGTGATGTCGCTTTGCATCAGCCCAGTGTTTCTGTCGATCTTGGGCTATGCGCATCTTTTCTCTGATAGTACGAACCACATCAACGGTTGCTACTATCATCTCAGGTCCAAGAAGTTCCCTATCTCCGATGTCGTCCCAACTTAATGGCGATCGACACTTCCTTCCATATAGCACTGCAAAATGTGCCATTCCAATACTTACTTGGTATTTGTTGTTGTATTAAAACTCCACAAGATGTAGGTGGTCTTCCTACGATCCTCCGAAGTCTAACATACATGCTCTGAGCATATCCTCCAAGATCTAAATTGTTCGCTCAGACTGACCATCTGTTTGTTGATGATAAGCTGTGCTGAAGTTCAGACTTGTTCCCAAGCTTGCTTGCAGACTCTGCCAAAATTGCGATCTGAACCTGGTGTCACGATCGGAGACAATGCAGACCGGTACTCCATGAAGTCGCACAATCTCCTGTATGAGTTCATGGGTATCAGAGATAGTGCATATTTGAAGAGTTTAAATCTTAAGTGGATTATTATCTCCATGTACTTCTTTGCTAATGTCTCAGTTGATTGGCCAACTCGAAATGGGATGAAGTTAGCCGACTTTGTGAGTCGATCCACAACGACCCATACTGCATCGTTACCCTTTGTGCTGCGAGGAAGAGCAGTCATAAAATCCATTGTGATGTGTTGCCACTTCCATTCTGGGATAGGTAATGGTTGAAGTAATCCAGCAGTCCTGTGATGTTCAGCCTTTACTTGCTGACACGCCAAGCATTTAGCGACGCTTCTGGCTAGTTCACGCTTCATTCCATGCCATCAGTAATTCTGACGTAGATTTTTGTACATCATTGTACCTTCAGGGTGTACTGAGTAGGGAGAGCTGTGAGCTTCTTTCATTAACTCTTCCCGAACAGGACCTTTTGGTACACATAACCTGCTGCCGTATCTCAAAGATCCGTCTTTATAGACGATGAAGTCTGTTCTGAGTCCATTCTCCACTTGTTCTCTGATCTTTTGCAACTTAGCATCACTTGCTTGAGCTGCTTTGATCTGGTTGATAATGGTAGATTAAACTTGTAAATTCATCAAACTTGAAGCATTACCTGACATGACTACTTCAATCTCCATCTGATGTAAGTCATGTTGAAGCTTCCACTGAGCGGTGAGATGCATTGCTAATGGTTGGTGACTAAGAGCATCTGGAACCACATTCACCTTCCCTGGGTGATATTGCAAGTTGATATCAAAGTCCCCCATGAGTTCTAACCATCGTTCTGCCGCATATTCAATTCCTTCTAAGTAAACACATATTTCAGACTCTTGTGATCTGTGTATATATTCACTCGTTCACCAAGAAAATAATGGCCCCAAATCTTGAGAGCAAAGATAACGGCTGCCAAATCCAAATCATGCGTCGGATAATTGCGCTCATGAGTCTTCAGCTGTCTTGAAGCATAAGCCACAACCTTACCGTGCTGATGTAGAACACATCATAATCTTTTACCGGATGCATCACAATGCACTTCGAAACCTCCAGAGTGGTCCGGTATAACGAGAATAGGCGCTGATATCAACCTTGACTTGAGTTCTACGAAAGCCTGTTCGCATGCTTCTGACCACACAAATTTTTCATCTTTACGTGTGAGCTTGGTCAGGGGTGTTGCTATCTTAGAAAAGCCTTATATGAACCTTCGGTAATATCCAGTTAGACCCAAGAAATTTCGAATGTCCTTCACTGACTTTGGTGTCGGCCATTCGCTTACTGCTGAAACTTTCGCTGGATCCACAGAGATTTCTTCACCTGATACGATATGTCCAAGAAAACCAACTTGATTTAGCCAAAACTCACATTTCTTGTACTTGGCATATAATTGATGTTTTCATAGAGTTTCCAGGACAATTCGTAGGTGCTCGGCATGTTCTTCCCGACTCATAGAATATACCAGGATGTCGTCGATGAAGATGACACAAAACCTGTCTAAGTACTCCTGGAAAACTTGATTCATCAGGTTCATGAATATTGCTGGTGCGTTGGTCACTCCAAATGGCAGCACTAGAAATTCGTAATGACCATAACGAGTTCTGAAAGCCGTTTTATGAATATCAGCTTTCTTGACCTTCACCTGATGATAACCTGAACGAAGATCTAATTTAGAGAAAACAAAAAATCCACTTAGCTGATCGAATAAATCGTCGATGCGCGGAAGTGGATACTTATTCTTTATAATGACTTCGTTCAAGGCTCTATAATTGATGCACATTCTGTATGAACCTTCATTCTTCTTCACCAGTAGTACAGGTGATCCCCAACTTGAAGTGCTGGGACGAATCCATCCTTTCGCCAATAATTCGTCCGGCTGAGTTCGGACTTCGTTCAAACCTTCCGGACTTAATCGATAAGGTATTTTGATCACCGGTTGTGCTTCTGGTACTAAATCAATGCTAAATTCAAGAGCTCAATCGGGAGGCAAACCTGATATGTCGTCAGGAAACACATCATCGAACTCTCGAACCACTTCTGGCCTTGATTCTTCCTCTGCTTGAGTTGCTGCAATCACTGTTTCCCTTGGCTTCGCTTTGTTTGTACTTGGCTCTATGGTACGGTCTCCACTTTTGAAATAGAAGACCGGATGATCTGGAATCTCAAATACTACCCTCATTTGATGACAGTCGATGGTAGCATAAAAGGTTCCGATCCAATCCATACCTAGAACCACATCGAAGTTCGGTATGTCCAGTACCTTGAAGTCA
The DNA here is from genome assembly GCA_030015575.1 of Agapanthus africanus. Lineage (NCBI taxonomy): Eukaryota > Viridiplantae > Streptophyta > Magnoliopsida > Asparagales > Amaryllidaceae > Agapanthus > Agapanthus africanus. Next base: position 679,130,563 of record CM057340.1, on the reverse strand, counting down.
GCATAGAATTCTCTGCTGCAGACGACTACTAGACACAAGTTGTATCCCATTGTTGCCTTTAGAACTCCATTTCCCGAACTGACATTCCAGCTGGATACAAGCGGTGTGACTGGAATCGCATGAGTTCGAACGAACCGTTGCGACATAAAGTAGTGAGATGCTCCAGTATCGAAGAGTGCTAGTGTAAGGAGTGATGCTACTAAGATTGTACCTAAAGTATGTGGGATATGTTTTAGGTATAGGGAAAAGTATGTAGATAAGTAGCAAAACTGAAAGAAGGTTAAGAAGAAAAGGGTTACCAGTGATAACTTGTCCAGTGGCTTCAGCTTCTTCCACGGTCATCGTGAAAGCCTGACGCCATGGTACATTCCTCCTGGCTTGGGGAGCATTCCTCGGAATGTTCCTTTGAGCCTGATGGAACTGACGAGGAGGAGGTGCAGCTTGTGGCCCTCTAGGTGGTGGAGCAGGTAGTGCAAGTCTTGGAGCAGGTGCCTGAAGGGCTGGTCGCTGCTGATAATTGATCGCTGGCCTGGGTGCAGCAACTGGGTTTTGTCTTTGGGGACAAGACCCAATATCATGAGCAGCTGAGCCGCAGACTAAGCAAAGACGGTTGGCTCGCCGGCAGTCTTTCATCATATGTCCAGTTCTCTTGCAGTAGGTACAAAAGGCTGGGCCGGGCCTGTTGTTCGGTACCGTCGGTCGCTTAGCACAAAAGGTGGCCTTGACGAGGCTCCTCCTGCCATCTGGTTGACAGATCACTTAACTCCTACAGACTGAGGTCTGCCCCTCGCCTTTACCACTGCCTCATAATGGCGGGCAGCTTTCAGAGCCGATTCATGAGTCGGAAAATCTCCTGTGGCCGGTGCAGCCTGGATTTCCGAATCCAAACCTTGTTGAAATCGACGGGCTCTGATCTCATCCGTCGGTATCAGGTGTACCGCAAATCTGTTAAAGGATTGTGTTGGCTGTGTAGTATGTGATATTTTAAAAAAATTCGAATTTATTGAGACATATCTTACCGACTGAGCATAGTGAACTCAGCGTCATACTCATTTACTGACTTGGTCCACATCGAACCTTGTTGCAGATGGATGAACTGCTGTTCCATATTGAACCTAACAGTTTCAGGGAAGTACTTAGCGTCGAATATGTCGCGGAAAGTCTTCCATTCGATGGGTTGTTCAAGACGACTTTCTTCCGCCTTCCACCAATTCCGTGCATTGTCCGCAAGCTGCAGTTTCGCAACACGGACCCAAGCTCCTTCTGGAACTTGTGTCGCTGCCAGATCATCTTCGATACTCTGAGCCTATTCCTTAGCTTCCAGTGGGCTCTCCTTTCCTGAGAACTGTTTGGGGTGCAAAACTCTGAACTGGTTCACCCCAGGTGTTTCTGCCTCGGGCCGGTTCATTAAAAGAGCAGTCTGCTGCTGCTGTCCCTCTAGGAGGCTGCGGATTGCCTCAAGCAGAACCGTCTACTCGTTGAGCGGAGCAGGGACGGCATGTGTGATTGGTAGTGGAGGTGGAGTGTTGTTGAAGTTGGTGCTAATGTTGTTCGGGGAATCCATAACCCTGAAAGAAAATTTAGGTTATGACAGATTCAAAGTATATGGAATGATAAGATTCAAGGAACACGAATTGTAAAGAATGTTTTAGTTGCCGGTTCTTGTGTTATATTGCTTAGGTTGTTCACGCAGAACAGAACTGCATGGTAGGGTTACATACAGCTCTGACCTATATGGTCCACCAACAAAACATGTCACGCCCCGCTTCCTGGTGTACGGCGAAGGGGCGCGACTGGCCACTACGTATTTACTCTGAAGTAAATACGCTAAGCGTATCTAAGCAATATAAATAAAAATGCACAAGTGACAAAGACAGTAGATATAACTGAACAACAACTTTATTTATTAACATTCTTTTGTATAATGCATGGAAAAGTAAATACATCTGAATGAAAGCAATGCCTAAACAGTGGCATAACAGAAATGAAAAGTATTGAAATAAAATGTGTACAATGAAGCTAGAGCTCTGGGTCGTAGGCAAGCTGATCCAAGTCCTCGCTGGTAGCCTCGATCTCCTGAGTGTCAAGATCATCTGACAATATTCTAAAGAAGAAAGAGAAAGAATGTCGTCAGCAAACAAATCGCTCGGTAAGTACCAAAGATAAGGAAGAAGTAGAAAAGACAGAAAGAGAGAGATAGTGTAACTTTTAAAGTTGTATTATATTGTTATAATATTTTATTTAGTATTAACGCTGTTGTTTGTAGCTTGGTACAGAAAGATGCCAATGTATACGAGAGGAGCCTCACTTGCCCAGGAGACTAAGGTTGTAACAACTCCATTTTTAGTGTACAAAAATTTGCTTTAAAATTAATATATATTTAGGGTATTTACTTTTGCTGTGATTACTTTAAGTAATTAATCAAGTCTTTAATTACAAGAAGGAGCTTGTAGCTCATTGGTAATACCTTGCACTGCTGAATCAAGCTATCAGAGTTCAAATCCCATGCCCCACATTATTTTTAATATTATTTTGTTTTGAATTTTTAGAATACCAAGAGTTTACACGTGCATATCTCATAAAAACCCCACTACACCCTGAAATGTAACTGTACCAGAGGATAGACCGGCCGTCGGGAGAGAATTCCGGCCACCTAACTCGGCCGGCGACTCGACCGACTCAGGCCTCCGGTCGAGTCACGACCGAGTCGCGACCGATTCCGGCGACGACCCCAACACAAAATATGTGTCTTTTGGTCTCCCCTGTACATCTACAAAATTTTATCCTTAGACCTTTTCCAAAGACCTCTTAATACCTCAATTACTCCACTTTTATTACATTTTAATATATTTTTAATACATTTTTTCAATTAAACTCTTCATCTATCCTAACTCTAGCCTAACCCTATAAATACTACCCCTAAACACTACCCCCTCACCCCAAAATTCTGTGCCAACTCTCAAGAAATCTTTAGAAACCCTAGTGTACTTTGGAAGAAGCAAAAGGCGAACCTCCCGCGAATTTTCCGGCGACAACCCTAGGAGATCCCGGCGACGGAACGACGCACCGGAAGCTACGTCCACTCCCACCCACTCTCCTTTGTTAACTAAACCCGTAAGTTCCAATTTCCCTTCTCTAATCTTTTCTAAAAATACGAAATTCCAAAACCCGACGGAATCGGAGTAAATCCGATTTCCGATTCGGTTCTTTCTCAAACCCAACATTTTCTTAATACAATCTTGTTAAACCAATTCATGTTGACTATTAAACACTAACTAATCATATTAAACAAGTTCCATATCAAAAGTAATTGCTATTTCCATTTTACTGCATTTTTTCATTAAACTACCATATAGTTTCATTTCTACATTTAAACCATCAAAACCTTGGTATACCTTTAAGTAGATCACGAGGTAATGACCTACCTCCTCACACACTCATATGCAACATAATAAAAATATTTTCGGGAACATAGAATGCGGGAAAACAACACCTTTTCATTTAAATACCATTACTAATAAAACCATTTTCTAAACGATTTAGTATTTACACAAATCTTTGCAAAGTGCCACTACAACCCAATTTAGGGAACCCGACTGGGATGGTGCGGATTATCGCACATCCCTGGGCTTAGTAGTGTGAGATGCAAACCTCCGTAAGGAGCATTCAGTCTCGAAAGATTTAAAATACGAAAATCTTAAGAAAATGAGATTATAGAATTATAATATATATTAAAATTTATTTTTATAAATAAATATATATATGTAATATCAAAATACCTATTTTTGTTATAATATAAATATTCAAACTTTTCCAAATCGAAGAATCATTTTACATTAAAATACCATGAATTCCATACAAGTCAATAATACAAATAAATACCCTTTATTATGGAATTAGAATATTTTCACTAGAAATATCACAATGTATAATCTACATTCATTACAACTCTAAAGACGATTAATAAATACTAGGGGTGTATTTTGAAAACTATACAAAAGTATTTTTACATAAAACCCCTCAAGTTCTATAATTTACCTTGAGGACCCTAGTAAACATAGGTTTAAGCGGGACCAATCTCTTGAGTCTCAGGGAGCCGGAGAAGTGGGTGCTTGCCTATCTAAGTTAGACAACTTAACAAACGGTGTTATCAATACGGTAACCGTCTTTGAAAAAGACACAAATCCTGCCGCCCATGTGCAGCGGTTACCGATAATATCAAAACAATCAGGACTTCAATTTACTTTTTTAATTGTCTGACTCAGATTGAGTCTCTTTATAATCTGACTTGAATATAATTCAACTACAATCCACAATCTACAATATTACAATTCAACATGAATACATGAATCCATTTATCAATCTATATAACTTGACCGAACCGAACCATGGATATACATCCATTTACATGATTCTCCAGTTACATCCATTTACATGATTATACAGTTACATCCGTTTACTGATATCATGGTTTCGGCAAAGTCATCCAATTATACAATCTATATAGTTTATAACACAAGACAATACAATACAACAATACAATCAAGACACTACGGGGTTTACGGGGTAAATTGGTACGGAAGGTGTTAGAAGTGGCACGAGACAGTAAGATTTAATACACCTAACCTGAATCCAGTTGCTGTTATATCGTGGCATAAACGGTTCCTTGTACTACACTTGCCTCTAATCTTTGGCATATAGAGACTCCTTCGTATACACTGATATCCTTCTGTACTAAGCTACAAAACAGCGTTAACACTAAAACAAGATAATACAACTTTAAAAGCTACCTTCTCTTTCTGCCTATTATAATTCTCCCTTATTTTTGGGATTTACAGAGCGATTTGTTCGCTGACGACATTCTCTTTTTTTCTTCTTTGAATGTCGTCAGGTGATCTGGACATTCCTGAGATTGAGCCTACTGCTGAAGACTTAGACCAATTCAGTGAAGACCCCGAGTTTTAGTTCATTGTACACTTTCATTTCAGTACCTTTTCATTTCTGTTATGCCATTGTTTAGGCATTCCTTTATTTCAGTTGTATTTACTTTCCATGCACTGTACAGAAAAAATGTGAATAAATAAAGTTGATATTTTATTATATCTTGTCTCTTGTGCATTTACTTTTATATTGCTTAGATACGCTTAGCGTATTTATTTCACAGTAAATATGTAGCGGCCTCGTCGTGTCCTCTGCCCGTATACTGGGAAGCGGGGCGTGACAAAAGTATCAGGAACTCAAGAAACTGTTCATGCCACGGTACAACAACAAAGGAATACAGGTTAGGTGTCTTATGGTTGCAGTTTCGTGCCACTTCTAACACCTTCCGTACCAATCTACCCCTTAAACCCCACGATATCTTGTTTGCATTGTTTGTATTGTATTGCAACTTGTATTGTTTTGTAATATAGATTGTATAATTGGATAACTTGCCGAAATCATAATATCAGTAAATGGATGTAACTGGAGAATCATTGATATAACTGGAGAATCATGTAAATGGAAGTATATCCATGATTCGGTTCAGTCAATATAGATTGAATATATTGCATATATGGATTCATGAATTCATATTGGGTTGTAGATTATAGATTATACTTGAATCATATTTAAGTCAGATTATTTATAACGTGACTCAATCTGAGTCAGAACAATTAGAAAAGAAATTGAAGTCCTGATTGTTTTGATATTATCGGTAACCGCTGCACTTGGGCGACATGATTTGTGTCTTTTTTAAAGACGATTACTGTGTTGATAACACCGTTGTTAAGTTGTCTATCTTAAATAGGCAAGCACCCACTTCTCCAGCTCCCTGAGGCTCAAGAGATTGGTCCCGTTTAAACCTATATTTACTAGGGTCCTTAGAGTAATTTATAGAACTTGAGAGGTTATATGTAAAAATACTTTTGTATAATTTTCAAAATACACCCTAAGTATTTAATTATCGTATTTAGAGTTGTCAGATATGTAGATTTTATATTTGTGATATTTCTAGTGAAAATAACCTAATTTCATAATATAGGGTATTCAATTATAATATTGAACTTGTATGGAATTCATGGTATTTTAGTGTAATGTGATTCTTTTGATTTAGAAAAGTTGGAATATTTATATCATATCAAAAATAGGTATTTTAATAATACATACACACACACACACACATACACACACACACACTATTTATAAAAATAATTTTTATTATTTTCTAGAAATCTCATTTTCTTAAGATATTTGTATTTCAAATCTTTCGAGACCGAATGCTCCTTGTGGAGGTCTGCATCTTGCACTACTAAGTCCAGAGATGTGCGATAATCCACACCATTCCAGTCGGGTTCCCCAAAATGGGTTGTAGCGGCGCTTTGCAAAGATTTGTAAAAATACGTAATTTTGTAGAAAACGGTTTTAATAGTAAATGGTATTTATATGTAAAGTTTCATTTTCCCGTATTCTATGTTCCCGAAAGGTATTGTGTTATGTTGCATATGAGTGTTGTGAGGAGGTAGGTCATTACATCGTGATCTAATTAAAGGTATAGCAAATTTAATGATGTTTTAAAATAGAAAGTAATTACATGGTATTTTAGTGAAAAAGAGCAGTAAAAGTTACAAAATGAAATATATTGCCATGAAACTTGCTCAACATATTTCTTAATGATTAATAGTCAACGTGTAGGGGTTTGGTATGTTTGTATTTAAGAAAAAGTTGGATTTTTAGGAAGAACCGAATTGGAAATCGGATTAACTCCGATTCCGTCGGGTTTTAGAAATACTTGTTTTTAAAATAGCAAGGTGAAGAGGGAGAAGGGACTTACAGGTTTAGAATCAAGAGAAGAGGGAGAGGAAGACGTAGAAGGCGCCAGTGCGTCGTTTCGTCGCCGGGAGCTCCTAAGGTCGACATCGGAAGGTCGCCGGAGTTTTGCCCTTCGCTAACTCCAAATGCACATAAAAGTTCTAGGAATTTTCTTGAGAGTTTTGGACAGAAATTTGGAGTGAGTAGTGTGTGTTTATGGGTGGTATTTATAGGGTAAAACTAGGGTTTATGGTAGATGAAAGGTTGAATTGAAAAAATGTAATAAAAATTGTATTAAAAATTAGATTTAATGGGTTTTAATTGGATTTTAAGATCTCTGTTTATTTCCAGAAAATTTAAAGTGTGTAGGAGTTACCAGAATACCAAAAGACAGAGGTTCACAAAAGGAGTCAGGCCGATCCGACTCAACTCGGCCGGCGGCGCCGGGCCGAGTCGACCGAGTCGCCAGACGAGTCACGGCCAGTCAGGCCGGGGTCGGTCGCCATGGGTCCTTCGTCGATTGGTCTACTCCCTGGGACAGTTTCTTTTATTTGTGCAGTGGGGTTTTTATGAGTTATGCATGTGTAGACCCTTGGACTTCTAAAAATTCAAAACAAAACAATATTAAAAATAATGTGGGGGATGTGATTTGAACTCTAGTGCTTTGGTTCAGCAGTGCAAGGTCTTACCAATGAGCTACAAGCTCTTTTCTTGCTATTAAAAAGCAAAATAATTATTTATAGTGCTCATAGTAAATGCAAATACTCCAAGTATACATTAACTTTTAAATAAATTTTTGTACACTAAAATTGGAGTTGTTACAATGAGTGTGGAAGAAACTGAAGCCACTGGCCAAATCATCACTGGCAACTCTTTTCTTTCCAGCTTTCTTTCAATCTTTAAACATACCTATATATCTTTTTCTTATACCTAAAACCTATCCCGCATAACTTAGGTACGATCTTAGTAGCCTCACTTCCTGCACTAGCACTCTTCGATACTAGAGCATCTCATTACTTTATGTCGCAACGGTTCGTCCAAACTCATGCGATTCTAGTCAAACCACTTGTATCCAGCTGGAATTTCAGTTCAGGGAACGACGTTCTAAAGGAAACAATAGGATACGACATGTGTCCAGTAGTCGTTTGCACCAGAGAATTCTATGCTGACTTCAAGGTGTTGGACATACCGAATTTCGATGTCGTTTTGGGTATGGATTGGCGAGGAACATTCTATGCTACCATTGACTGTCGTCAAAAGAGGGTAGTGTTCGAGATTCCAGAACATCCGGTCTTTTATTTCAAAAGTGGAGGCTGTACCCTGGAGCCAAGCACATACAAAGCAAAACCGAAGAAGGCGGTGATTGCAGCACTTCAAGCATAGGAAGGATCGAAGGCATATGTAGTTTGAGAGTTCGGCGATACATTTCCTGAAGACATATCAGGTTTGCCTCCCGATCGAGCTCTTGAATTAAGCATTGATTTAGTACCTGGAGCACAACCGGTGATCAAAGCTCCGTATCGCTTGAGTCCCAAAGGTTTGAAAGAGATCCGAACTCAGTTGGACGAATTATTGAAGAAAAGATGAATTCGTCCCAGCACTTCAAGTTGGGGATCGCCGGTTCTACTTGTGAAGAAGAAGGAAGGTTTATATCGAATGCGCATTGATTATAGAGCTCTGAACGAAGTAACTATAAAGAACAAGTATCCACTTCCACGCATCGACGATCTGTTCGATCGGCTAAGTGGGTCTTGCATTTTCTCCAAGTTTGATCTTCGTTCGGGATATCATCAGGTGAAGGTTAAAGAGTCTGATATTCCGAAGACGGTATTCAGGACTAGCTATGGTCATTATGAGTTTCTTGTGATGCCATTTGGAGTGACCAACGCACCAGCTATATTCATGAATCTAATGAATCGAGTTTTCCGAGAGTACCTAGATAGATTTGTTGTCATCTTCATCGACGATATCATGGTGTATTCTAAGAGTCGGAAAGAATATGCCGAGCACCTATGAATTGTCCTAGAGACTTTACGACAGCATCAACTCTATGCCAAGTACAACAAGTACGATTTTTGGCTAGATCAAGTCGGTTTTCTCGGACATATTGTATCAGGCGATGGAATCTCTATAGATCCAGCTAATGTATCAGCAGTAAGCGAATGGCCGACACCGAAGTCAGTGAAGGACGTTCGAAGTTTCTTGGGTTTAGCAGGATATTACAGAAGATTCATTGAAGGATTTTCGAAGATTGCAACACCCCTGACCAAGCTCACACGTAAAGATGAAGAATTCGTGTGGTCAGAAGCATGTGAACAAACTTTCGTAGAACTTAAGTCAAGATTGATATCAGTACATATTCTCGTAATACCGGATCAATCTGGAGGTTTTGAAGTGCATTACGATGCATCCGGTAAGAGATTATGATGTGTTCTACATCAGCACGGTAAAGTTGTAGCTTATGCATCAAGACAGCTGAAGGTTTATGAGCGCAACTATCCGACGCATAATCTGGAGTTGGCAGCCGTTATCTTTGCACTCAAGATTTGACGCCATTATCTTCTTGGAGAACGAGTGGATATATACACAGACCACAAGAGTCTGAAATATGTGTTTATTCAGAAAGAATTGAATATGCGGCAGATAAGATGGTTAGAACTTATGGCGGACTTCGACATCAACCTACAATATCATCCAGGAAAGGTGAATGTAGTACCTGATGGTTAGAACTCATGGCTCTCACCATACTCCCCTCTCTCCTTTTCCATCCTATTTACCATTTACAATAAATGGTTAAATCTAAAATGAGGTGTCCACCTTCTGGAATGTTATCTGTATAAATACGGATTACACTCTACTGTATATACATACATGTACTCGTACCCAAATACGAATACCCGAAGAGATAGAATAACACAAAGAACATAATAATAGAATATACATATCGAAATACATATATGTAAATTATTAAATCAATACCTGATTTAATATTTCGGCTCAAACCTGAGACGGCTAGTATTATCAACCGTCCGATCGAAAGTCCGGATATATAGTAAAATCATTCGATCGGAACCTGCATGTAACAACTCTGTTTCAGTGTATAGAAAATTTGTCTAAAAGTTAATGTACAAATGAAGTATTTGCAATCCTGTGTATGGTATAAGTATTTAATTTACTTTTGAACAGCAAGAAAGCACTTGTAGCTCATTAGTAAAGTTTTGCACTGCTGTGACGTAGCCCCTGTGTTCGAATTCCATCAGCCACAGATTATTTTTAATGATTTTTCTTTTAAACTTTTAGAAGCTCAAAAGTTTACACGTGCACTGCACGTAAAAATGAAAAGTCTCATAAAATAAACATGTGGAAATTGTTATTTAAACAGCCTAGAACACGTGTCAAAGATCCCACACCCCACCAAGCCAAGATGGCTGGCGAGATGATGGAAATGACCGGCACCGCCGGGTATATCCGTAGGGAATGCCCCCAATTTTTAACCGACACCCTGATTGTTAATAAATTTCCGATTGTGTAAGTAACTCAAATGGTCCCCGGCAACGGCGCCATTTGATTGTAATAGATTCTCGGTTTGTGTAAATCAAATCAAATGATCCCCGGCAACGGCGCCATTTGATTGAAAAGAATTCTTGATGTGTAGTAATTGGGAAATTGTAAAGAAATCACAACCAAAAATTATATTTGACCGCAATCAACTACGGTGTCGGATGTAGATTGTAAGTGAGTGCTGATCGTCCACAGGGACAGTGTAATCGTTCGTCTTTTGAATTAGATGAGTCGAAACTTTAAATAAAACAAAACAAAACAATTCATGATTTATATTTGAAGTTCAAGAATTAGAAAATATAGATCTAATAACAAGAAAAATATAGAATCAAGAATTGATAGTTTGATGATTTTTCCAACCAAATATCAAGAATCGAAATGAGGCTCGTAGGAATCGATCGGATCTATAGATGTGATGTAATCTTACAATTACGTATTCTTATCCTTCGATGAATTGATACTAGATCGATGATGATCGACAAGAATTAGGGATTTCTAGTGAAACTAGAGTTTCATCTTATCCCTTGTTCTTTCGTCGATATCATTCACATTCTAGCCTCTAGTAAATTCAAGAAACGATCGTAGATCCCTAATTTCGAGCGATAACAATCAAGAAAGTATCGCAACGAAACTAGGTCATCGATTCTTGAACTTGCTAGGGTTTACAAAACTCATAGGACTTAAAAATCGTTTTAAGATTTGTTACATCATCATTCTATTGATCGTCTCGACTCCTTTACGAGCGGAGTTTTACTCAAACATCATCATAAGAACTACAATCATAAATTGAGATCGAATCATGATGCAAGAATTTAAAGAAAGCAAGATTCAAGAATTTCACCTTTTATTTATATCAACAATTTCATTACATTCGCTCAAGAACTACAAGAGGAAGAACTCGATCGTCGATTGGGCTTTGCTCGGCTCCGTGAGTCGCGGATCGGCTTGGATCACTTGCTCGGTTGGAGATCGGCTCGGCTCCTAAAAGGTTGAAGGGCTTCTTGCTTGATTGGTACTCAAGATCTTGAATTTGGAGTGGAATTAGGGTTAGGGTTTCGCACAAGCCTTGTCACTAGACTTGTGGAAGAAGATGATGAAGAAAGAGATTTAGGAATGGGAGATTATTCTAATGATTAAAGATTAGCCTCAACCCTTAGATCTAGGTTCCTATTTATAGACATCTAAACTCTAGATCTAGGATTTGAATTTTAAGTTTCCCTCCAAAAGTTTGTTGAGGAAATTTGAATTTCCCTCCAAAAGTTAGTTAGAGGAGAAGTTTCTAGATGTGATTAGTTAGGAGGGAGCTTCTAGAAGAGCTTAGTTAGGAGCTTAATTAGGATTATCTTTGCTTAATGATCTTTGCTGATCTGGCAGAAGACTCTGGAGAATTCTGGAATTTGACGTGTCAAAATGAGGTGTAGGCCTTGAGATAGGAGTTTTGCACTGAAAATTGAGCGATGATGTGGCAAAACCGCCGCGGTTCCGCGGCATAAGCTGGCTCCCGCCGTGGTTCCGCGGCTCTTTGGGGGCTTCATGGCTTGAAACTTCAATGGTATATCTTGGGCTGTCTTATGGGCCTTTATCTGATATGTTGAATTGTATTTCTCCCTTTGGATTGCTACCAGATCTGAAATCATGGATTGGTGTATTTTTGATCAGCTTCTTTTGACTTTGCTCCCGCAATTTCCTGCATAAATCTCGACACAAATGTTGCGCAAATACAGAGATGATGCGATGCCATGAAATGCTATTAATTTCCCTTAAAGTGCTGGTTTAAAAGTCTAACACATGCAATCTGATATTTTATGACTGATTTGCTAATATGTGAAATATGAATACCGAACACTTCTAAATGAGTGCAAATGATAGGGAAATTGCCGTGTTAAAAATACATTATTTTCGACTGATCAAATACCCCCAAACTTATTTTCGATCGTCTCGAGCGAACTGTTTATTAAAAAGAGAAGGAGAAAATAAAGAAAGAGAAAAACTATCTAGCACATTTTCGTAGGCAACACGATTGCACTGAGCACGTGCAACAAGCCTTTAAACCTCTAGGTGTCCCTAGTAGGAGGAGTGTTGTCTCCTGAGGGTTTTCAGCGGATTACACCCACAAAATCCAATAATAAAAGGAAGATCATGAATATTACATTTAAAGACAAGAATTGTAAAAGAAAAGCCTTGAAAATTAGGGTTTCCAACTAAGCTAGCTTTTCGGTTGTCATGAGCCCTATCTTAATGGTCATGAAAAGATGTCAGAAATCACGTCCTCCCTCAATAAAACATCGTCTTATTCTTCATTCCTATCTTTCTTCCAAACATCGATCATATCACCCTGCGTGTGTGTAAAGGACATCCCTACACCCGGAGAATTCAATTCAAGATATCATACTCTTGCCCATCAGCCTCAGTACTTTTTAATTAATGAATATTTAGATGAGATTGCTCACACACTTTCATGCGACCGTTAATACTTCTTGAGGTACTAACCGACCGATTACTCATGTGCGTGCTTATTTGGTGTATTTTCCTCGTCTTGCACCACCTCAGGCATAGCAGTGACTCCCAGACCAGTTGGCCTTAGGGCACTAGGTGAAGAGGCACCCTCGCTATATATTTTTTGTTGCCCTTGGTGATAACAAAACCAGTGTCCATTTTTCTCACCACTTTATATATTTTTTTATTCACTTTTTCTTTTTATTTCCTTCATACATCGGCTTTAAGAATAGAGCATTTCAAGATATCCTCTACTATCCCGGGCTTCAAGACGTGTGTAAGTGCGAATAGCAGAGTATCAACGTTCAAAATGTTTAGCGTCCAGAATAGAAACTATTTTTCAGACTTATTTTTATCCTCAGATTAGTGACGTCCTTCATCTTACTAACCCTTGGGACAACGGCTCATAACTACTTATTACTAGTTCGTATAAGAAAACTTCTAATTTTCTTGGTTTTCTTAAATTTTTCTAATCTCATGGATATAATTTTTCACTATCTAATCTTTTATTATCTTATTTATGTACAACAATATTTTTATATTTTTCTAAAATTTTTAAATTTTTATAATAATTTTTTTTTCAAAAATGTTTTATGCTTATGCAAAGTATGATGCAAATGATGCGAAAATAAGCACAAACCTCCCCCAAACTTGTTTTCAACAGTGTCCTCACTGTTGCCATCTGCTAAATCTCGAAAAACCTGTAAGCTTGGGAGGAATTTATTAGTGGGGGCAAAATATTTAAGTGAAGAACCTCCCCCAAACTTATTTTTGGCTCAAATTTTTGTAAAAATTTTCTTTTCAAGAGCCAGAAAAAAAATGCCCCCCCAAACTTGAGTTAAGCAATATTAATCTTTGAAAATCATATGAGGGGGTCAAAAATCAATGGTCGATGCCAAGCTTTGCAAAGACCGAATGTCAACACCAACCATTCAAAAATTTTATCAATGCAGTGCTCTGGTTGGTGGAAGAAGAAGTGGGGAAATGTTAAGTGGTGGAATAGAATGTGTGTGCGTCTCGTTTTGGAGAGACGATGCAGTGAATGTGATGGATTACTCGCATTCTTTTTACAATTCAGAAGAAGGGATGGAGGTTCAATTTCATTGATTGGGAGATGATTCATCTCAACACCCATGTCATTCAAAAATGCGAGTTCATCAGCGAAGATCTCCTCAAAAGTTTCATCAATACCCCGAAGAATAATGTCATTACAAAGTGGGGGGTGATCTTCAGACTCTAAGAATGGTTCATAATCAGTGTTAATTGTTGACCCGGACATCTCGGTGGAAGAGTCCGTATGTGTATGATACATAGTTGGGTCAAACATTAACATATGAAAAGAGTCAAGATCGGTATCAGGAGGATCATCAAATTCGCTGCTGTCGACATCCATTAAGTCGACAGAACAGACCTGAGCAGTAGGTTCGGAGGGTACACTTCCCAACTTGTAAATGTTCAGCTCTATTGACCTATTCCCGAAAGATAGGGTCATAGAACCATTACGACAGTTGATAATAGCATTGGAAGTGGCCAAAAAGGGGCGACCTAAAATCACCGGAATTTGATTCCATGGGTTCGCTATAGGCTGTGTATCAATTATAATGAAGTCTACAGGGAATATGAATTCCCCGATTTTTATTAACACATCCTCCAGTTCACCCCTAGGTTTGGTGATTGATCGGTCAGCCATCTGGAGAGTTATGTTCGAAGGCTTTAACACTCCGATACCTAGTTGCTCGTATACCGAGTAAGGAAGCAAGTTAACACTAGCGCCAAGGTCTAGTAGAGCACGGTTAATGTGTTTTTTCCCAATAGAAATGGAAATAGTAGGATATCCAGGATCCTTACGTTTCCTCGGTAATTGTTGGGGGAAAGCCGTGTCTACTGTCTTTTCCATGAAAATCTTCTTGGGCACTTGAATCTTCCTCTTCCTAGTGCACAAGTTCTTAAGAGTTTTCGCATAGGACGGAACTTGTTGGATGGCATCTAGGAGAGGGATGTTGGTGTTAACTTGCTTAAAAATGTTCATAATCTTCTCCATATGTGGACTCGGTGTGTTTGCCCTGAACCGATTAGGGTAAGGTGCTTTAGCAATAAGCGCTGGGTCCATCATAGGAGAAGGAAGTGTTTGTGGACCCGATCCCAGAATAGAAGTGGGGGTCGTTCGTGGAGGGGTAGAAGAGATGGGCTGAAGTGGCGAGCCTTTTGGGAAACGAAGAATAGGCTCGTGAGAAGGTGGTGGGGTAGAAGAACTGGGGTCAGAATTAGAAGTGTGTGTGTTAGGAAAGGTCTCAGCCGGGGTGTTATTGATTGATTTATCAGTATCATCAAACTCTTTCCCAACGTGAGTGTCAAGCACTCTTCCAGATCTCAATGTGATTGCATTCACATGATGTGAATAGCCAGGATTGGGTAAAGGTTGAGCTGGAAGTTTCCCTTTCTCTCTTAAACGCATTTCGGCTTTTAGTTGTGCAATTTGTTCTTCCATCGATTTGATGTTCTCATTTTGAGAGATAATGATCTTCATCACATTCTCGACGGAAGATTGCAAACTTGCCGTCCCTTGGATGGATTGTTTCATGAAAGTATCCAAGGTTTGTGCTAGTGCAGAGGTATTATCTGTACCGGTCAATTGCAAAGGACTAGACGGTGCAAAAGTGTTGGCCGGATTTTGGAAGTTTTGTGATTGGAAGGGGTGCTGACTCAATTGAAGTGGTGGCTGCTGTTGTGGTGGAGGGTCCCTTTGGAAATGATTCGTGTTTGGAACCGTGTTTTGAGATTGGGATTGGTTCCAAGCAAAGTTAGGGTGATTCCTCCAACCCTGATCATGTAGGGTTGCTATGCACGCGCACAAGGGTCTACGAGGTATCAACCATGCCCGATTAAAAATTTAGCCGTGCCGAACAACCCGAATACGGATCTTTAAACTAGAGATTAGGCGAAAACTATCATGCTAAACACTTTAACACTAAGTGAGAGGGATTACAACCTTTGTAGATCCGGTCCTTCACTTCATATGCTTCGTGTTGTGGTCCCTTCGCTGCGATCATCGGGATCCGGACTCTCAAGAGGTTCCACGAAGAGAAAGATGCAACCTTTGCTTCCGATCTTCGATACTAAGATGATCTACCTTGAAGTTCCGTTAACACAAGCTAACACTCATGAAATGATGTGAACACCCTCATCTAAATGGCAAGGGAAGATGAGGATGATGAAGTAGGATTTTTGCTCTCTTTATTTATCTTTTTCTCACATATTTTCATCACAAGGAAAAAGTCTAGAAAGCTTTTTCATGAAAGAATGAAGGAAGAAGAAGAATAGTGATCCATTTTCTTTTGTGATGAATAATGAAAGGATTAATATGATAAATAATGCAACCATGGTTGACTTAACCATTGTAGAGAATTGACCAAGGGTTAGGGTTTGGGTTGAGTTAAGAATGAGTCACTTGAAAATATCTTTTCCAAAACAAAAAAGAAAACCTTCTAGAATCTACTAGAAGTCATTAACCCAAATCAAACCCTAATCTTGATTAATCTTTACTAAACATGTTGTATTAGTTATCATATCATGTTACAATATTATATATCACATATATAATATTTATTGTAACCAAATAAAATAATACAATTAACATATATCGCATATATATCAATGTATTACCCGAGTGAGAAAAAGAATCTTTTAGTGAGCTAATATTAGTTAATGTAATTTAATATATCATATATATTATTATACATTAAATTATCGAATCAACACTTGATCCGACAATCCGGCTATATCGCATATAACCGACTAATATTTATCCGTACCGATTCATCGAATCAACACTTGATCCGATGACCCGGCTGATATCAAATATCGCGAGAATAGAATACGGTATCTCATATCGTATTATCCTCGGTCCCGCACATATCACATATGTGCTCCTACTCCGTTTTGCCTGAGCCAAGAAACCTCTGTGTAGGACTCTAAAGAATCGTCAATACGCCGGCAGTAGGTGATGATCATATCAAACACCCACAAGCTGCAAGCGGTCAGCTAAACGTAACAGCTACCCAGGTATTGAGCGCTCAGAAGATCAACAAGCAAGCCTGTAACTTCTCCTGTGAATCCAAACAGTAACACTCCCGTACAGTCCGGTCTCGTCGTCTGATATGTTGCATATCTCGTCTAGGGGTGGTAAACGTCAGACCCCAGTAGCTCGATAAGTCGTGTCGATATGAGGTCTATAACAGTTCGAGAAACTACTGATAACACTTACCAGTAAATCTCAGCAACCCTGGCCAGGGATTTCCGGTTATAGCCAATCGAACACAGCACAACATCAACTCCCTATACCGGGAGAGACGAATCCCCTCCTATCGCTCATTGCCTCCATGTGATTCGGGACTGTACCCAAAAGCCACCTTTTTGCATGCCCTCTTAGACGTGGTATGATGGAAATCAAAGCACAGTGGGAATCACACAAGACTCTATGACGATCTCGGGTCAACAGACTACTCTGTACCAGTGTCACCGGAGAACTGCCATCTGACGTATGGTATAATACCATCTGGGAGTTCTCGGCGAGTCCGTCCAGTGTACCCAGTCTCCACTGAGCACCCGTACACCATCCTTGATGTCAAACACCGATGGATATGGGATCATCCATTGCCCATCATATGGGTCAAGATGCGTATACGCTAGTCTACTCTGGTGCATCGATGCCCTGTCTCAATACACCCTCGACTAGGAACAGTTATAGGATGTACTCGTCGACTACCGTGGCCCCACTAGTATGATCTCATCATAGTCCTAGTAGTCGAGTACATTTCCTAAGGGCTTTATCAACATGTAATATAGAGACAATCAGAGTACATGTTAAGATAAAGTACAACCAGATAGCATACTATCATCTCGAGCAAGAAAGTCCTCCCTATATATGTTCTAGCATCCACTACAATATACATCGTATGTACAGTAATGGCCTCTAGGGCATACATATAACTAACAATCTCCCACTTGCACTAGGGCCATCTGTTATGGTATTGCATACCCAAAAATTAGCTGCGGTTGAAGTATCTCATACTCAACCATCCCATAAAAGTCTCTACTGGGAAAAAAGGCCTTTGTGAGTGGATCCGCGCTGTTGTCCTCTGTGTCTGCTCTCCTAACCTCGATCTCCCTGGAGATCAACCATCTCCATGATCAGGTGATACTGCCTAAGAATTATATCTGGATTTCTGATGGGACGGTAGTTCCTTGGCTAAATCCACAACTCCATTGTCACACAATGGTAGGAACGGAGCTCATCTCATGAACTTATATATATCCAGACTGCCTCTTTGGTAGCATCCTTGGTAACGATGTATCTTGCCTTTAATCGTCTAGTATGTCACGGTATCTAGCTTGGAACTCTTTCAACATACCGTCCCTCCACTGAAGGTTAAGACAATGCCTTCGACTGACAT
This sequence comes from Agapanthus africanus, assembly GCA_030015575.1. NCBI lineage: Eukaryota > Viridiplantae > Streptophyta > Magnoliopsida > Asparagales > Amaryllidaceae > Agapanthus > Agapanthus africanus. Next base: position 679,112,264 of record CM057340.1, on the reverse strand, counting down.
TCAGTCGTCCTTATCAGCCTGGAACCTTTCCAGTGATTCTCCCCAGGATCGATTAATACCATCTCACTACAACTAGTGAGTGTCCTAACATCCAATTAGATTTATCTTATAGATCCAAAACCCAGGATTTAGGAGGTATCAGTTTGATCCTATATGGAGAATCCTTGTGATAAGCGGAGATTGACCGAGCGTAGCATAGGAAACGCCTTCCCTATCAAGAGTATGTCATCCACGTACTCTACGAGGATCACCACCATACTCTCTACTACCTTTTCGTATATACAAGGTTCATCTACCATTTTGATGAAGTCAAACTCTTTGACTACCATATCAAAACAGATGTTCCAACTCCGCGATGCCTGTTTTATCATATAAAACATCTTGCACACATTTCCGCTGCTCCCACTGTCTACGAAGCCCTCTGGCTGTGTACTTATAGACGTTCTCTTCTAAAACATCACTTAGAAAAGCAGTCATGACACCCAACCACCAGATATCATAGTCATGGTATGTAGCCGTGGCAAGTAGGATCTGGATGGACTTAAGCATATATCCTTAGAAAAGGTTTCAACACAATCCATACCTGGTCTTATGATGCAAACCTTTAACAAGTCTAGCTTTGAAAGTCTCAACTTTTCCATGTACACCAAGTAATCTTTTCAAGATATACTTGCTCCTGATGGGGATTTAACCCTTCAGATAAAGCAACTAAAGTCCATACTTTGTTGGTGTATAAGGATTCCATCTCAGATCGATAAGCACACAGCCATTCTTACAGAGTCCCACTCCTGATGGCCAGCTCGAAACTAGTTGGGTCATCATCTCATGATGCAATCCTCGCTCCCACTGTCATAGAGAAACCGAAGTATCTCTCAGGTGCGTGAGGAACCCTACTAGATCGGCAGAGAGGCTGAGGTTCGTTGGAAACTATTGAATCCTTTGGTTCTACCAAATCATCAGCTGCATTTTGTATAGCTGGAACCTTTCCAGTTTTACATAACAGACCTTGCCTCGAGCTTGTCCGGATTTTTCTTTTAGGCATAGGCCGGACAACCCCAAATCTTAACAAACTTAAGATATAGGCTCTTCCCTTTCCATATCACATATGAAGTGGTAGACAACTGATTTGATTTGAACCCTATTCAATAGGTATGCAGCTTCTCAAGTGCATAACTCCCAAAAGGAAATAGGCAACTCAGTAGTACTCATCATAGAGCACACCATATCACATAGGGTGCTATTGCTCCGCCCCGATATACCATCGTGCTATGGTGTATACGGAGGAGTAATGCTGAGAGAGAATCTCATTCTCCTTTAGAATAGTCCAGGAATTCCGTGCTCAAGTATTCTCCTCCTTGATCTTATCAAAGGACATAATACTTATACCCGTATTTTGGTTCTCTACTTCTAACTTATATTCTGTGAATATCTCAAAAGGTTCGGACTTGTGTTTCAACAGGAACATATGTCTGAATCTTGAGAGATTATCAGAGAATGTAATGAAATACAAAGAACCGATCTTGGCATGTGTAGACAGGGGACTTTCATACATCAGCATGTATCAATCCCAAAAGTTCACTAACTCTTTCTCTGTTTCCAACAAACAGAGCTGTGGTCATCTTATCTTTGTGACATGACCGGCAAGTTTCACAAGATGTAAATTCAAACTAATTTAAATATGCATCTATATGTAACTTCAGCCAGTCGGGTCGTATTGATATGACCTAGTCTACAATACCTCAAGAAGGATTCATTCATTTCTGAACTCTTCCTCTTGTGTGTGTTCCGTATACTAAGAACTGTAGTTTGATTTAGAACAACAATGCTTTTAGATAACGTGCCTGAACCGATCAACTCTTGATATAGGAAATGTTCAAAACATTATCCAACAATACAAAATTATATCCTTTCTTTACTAATAAAGAGACTGATATGATTTTGTATATCAGGTTCGGTATCTAATAACATTTGTTCAGAATCAATGTATTCTGGTAATACAGGGTGACAGTGACCAACAGACTTGGCTGCAACACTTGCACCGTTTTCTGTCTCATGAAACTTATCACCCGTTCTCAGTTCTCTACCTATCTGTAGCCCATGTAACAGATTACATATACGGGATCCTGATTCGGTATCACATACCCAGGACGTAAAGGATACTGAGAAACAGTTCTGTGTAATGAACACACCCGAAGATGATGCATCAACATGCACTTTCTTCGTTTGGGCGGCACGGGAAATCTGGTATTCCCCAATTTCCTGCTCTGTCTTATAACAATTATAAGTTGGAGCGGGACCAACGTTCCCCAGCTCAGTATAACAAGCGGGTTCGGTCAATATATCCGTTTTATTATCTTGATTAAGGCGTGATATGGTCGCTACCTAGAGAGAGAGAGAAGAAAACACTCAGCGTATGCTCTTGCAAGATTAGATTGGTTATATAATATATCTAATCAGGATGTCTCCCACTGTTTTAGTCAAATCTTCCTTCAAACCCTAAAAGGAAAGACTAGCCGGGATTAATTACACGCTACAAGTTCGCCAATCTTTCAGCCAGGCCAGTGTCGGTACTTTGAGGGAGGTCCCCCGTGCTTTCGCACGAACCTAATTAAAGTAAACCTCGTTTTCCTAGGGGCGTAACCCCGTTAACACCTTTCTAGACACCTACTTGATCGGCTAATTGTAATGTGTAAAACTCTCCCAGGAGTAACACTTACTCGCAGCGGGTATTGGGATCCAACTATCTCATAGAAGGTATGCAATCTCATTGCAAATTTCAACACTTGAAATCCCCAATAATATTTTGCCCCTAGCGTCCTATGACCTTGACGCAGGCCAACAAACCACAGTGCGCTAGTCAAGTTCAACCCGTCATTTCTTGATTGAATTAAACCCACCCGCACGACCCTTGACGCAGGCCAACAAAGTCGCATGACTACCCTAACTCAATCTGCATCATATGCATAAGCAGATAAATACTAGTTAGCTACCGCACACTACGCCTTGACGCAGGCCAACAAACGTAGCACGAATACTAACTACTACTTATCTGAAATGACGGAGGGCTACGACAGGTTTTTATGAAAAACCCTTTGCGTAATGAACTTGATATCGTTGTAGAATCGAGTGATTTTAAATGGAGTGTTTTTGAGGCTTTTCTAGTTTTGCTAAAGGAGTCACTCCCGGTGAAGGGATCGTCGGTCCTTTCCTCGTCGAATGAGGTGCGGGATATATCATATATATCACTGTGCAAAGCAAAAACTATTAAAAGCAATCAAAAGACAAACCGAGTGTGTAGCATCTGCCAGTTATTGCTAAAGGAGTCACTCCCGGTGAAGAGATCTCGGTCCTTTCCTCATCGAATAAGGTGCAGGATATATCATATATACCGCTGTGCAAAGCAACAACTAGAGCTACCAGTTTTTATAAACAAGTTTCTACAACATCTTAGGTTTCTTTTATTTCATTAATCTCATTGATAAAGTCCCATTTTAATATGCTTCATAAGCATCTCTTTTGAAACGAAATCTGCAATATAACATATATCTCATATATATAATATAAACATTCGTCTCAGGCAGTAATATGATCTCATCACAGAACATTGCAGCAGAAGAACATATATGAAATATTAGATATACTAGGACGTCCGTGTTTTCAATACGAGCCTGTATAAAACACAGATTCCACGGTTGCGATGAATAGCCAAACCCACATTCCTAGACCCCTACGAGAGCAGCAAGCAACACTGTCAATTCTAGGGTTAGAAGACCCGGTCTCGACTCCTCGAGATGGTCTCCCACTGGACCCTAGAACCCGGTTACTTGTGCTCCCCGCCTTGGGTCTACCTAATGCGGAAAAGTAAATAATATACAACGGTGATAGCTTCCGCTACCTGGAAGTGCCCCAATAAAAGAATATTACATACTTATGAATTTTACATGAATAAAAAAGAAAAACTCTCATCTCACATAAAACCCCCGGCTATTCAAACGCGACGATCCAATACAACATATCACAGCAACTTATAATATCTCATATCATCAACGTAAGCAAGTATGCGTATCTCGATTGTCGTTGATGTATAGCAACGAAGCCGGCGATACACCACATACTACGCTTACGGTCACAGAAAAGAAAGTGTAAAACTACAACAGTTGGAATCCGCAACCTCCTTAGACATCGCATGCCTAACCAGATGAATTCCTTAGACATCTCATGCCTAACAATTATAAATTCCGCATTTTAGTCTCATTATCGAAAACTCTTTTCAATATCAAGTCGGGCAATTCAACAAGATTCCCGACGTCCTGATCGAATGCTTGTCGCAAACTTTAGTAGACGGCCGCACCCCCGATACCGTCGACGAAGTGCACCAAGGCGGAACACCGCTACCGGGAGCACCGAACGGATGCTTTCGGCGATGGGTTCTCCTACAGTCACTTGGTCGGGGCTATGGAGTGAGGCTGTCTATTAAGTTTACCCGGCGAGTATCCGCGTACGCTACGTGATTGCGACGGACTTTTGATCACATCAAAATTCCGTGGCAACCGATCATCTGAGACTAAACTGCTATGTTTATAATATTCAAATTAGTTATCTCATAACTATCTGTGGATTCCAAATATTGTATCACATTCCAGATAAATAGACAAAATTAAACTTTCCGATCGAATCATCAAACACCCAAGATTTCCCCAATATATCTCAACACTTGAAATCAGTTTAAAAACATCCATCACATGCCACAGTACCAATGGTCCAGCCGTAGAAGGGTCAAGCCAACGCCTCACATGTGGCACGCCGTACTGCCCCAAACCCTAAGGTTCAAAAGGCAGTTCAAGACGATCACATAATCGAGTTAAGGTTTGTTGTCTTCTAGAGGGTCCACCGCGTTACTTGCATGACTTAGAACATTCTTAAACACGAGGAAAAATCCAACTTTTGAAAAATTTTCCGACAGGGGAAAAAGTGAGTTATTGATATCCGTTCGAACTTTTTAACAGTTTCTAAAAATTATCCGGAAAACACATAGACAAAATTAGACAATCCGATCGAATCTACGAACTCCCAATACAACCCAGAAAATTCAACTCTTGAATAAATATTAAAAATTCCCAGGAAAACCAGCACTGCAAAGTAGGAGTTACTGTGCAAAATTCAATGCATGAAGAGACTAAAGGGCCGCGGAACCGCCGCATTAGCATGCTAATGCCGCGGTTCCGCCGCACTTTGGTGGACTTAGGTGCTCGAACTTCACAGTAATTCTTAGAAATACCTGCTGATTTTTCTGCATATTTTTAATTCTCAAAAATCCACAAATTCAGAAAATGTCCAGAGAGCATGGAAATATTGGGGTTTCGGTTCGATCGGACTTCAAACTCCGTCTAGACTTCGCCTAAAGCTCTAGCTTGGCTCTGATACCACTGTAGGGTTGCTATGCACGCGCACAAGGGTCTACGAGGTATCAACCATGCCCGATTAAAAATTTAGCCGTGCCGAACAACCCGAATACGGATCTTTAAACTAGAGATTAGGCGAAAACTATCATGCTAAACACTTTAACACTAAGTGAGAGGTATTACAACCTTTGTAGATCCGGTCCATCACTTCATATGCTCCGTGTTGTGGTCCCTTCGCTGCGATCATCGGGATCCGGACTCTCGAGAGGTTCCACGAAGAGAAAGATGCAACCTTTGCTTCCGATCTTCGATACTAAGATGATCTACCTTGAAGTTCCGTTAACACAAGCTAACACTCATGAAATGATGTGAACACCCTCATCTAAATGGCAAGGGAAGATGAGGATGATGAAGTAGGATATTTGCTCTCTTTATTTATCTTTTTCTCACATATCTTCATCACAAGGAAAAAGTCTAGAAAGCTTTTTCATGAAAGAATGAAGGAAGAAGAAGAATAGTGATCCATTTTCTTTTGTGATGAATAATGAAAGGATTAATATGACAAATAATGCAACCATGGTTGACTTAACCATTGTAGAGAATTGACCAAGGGTTAGGGTTTGGGTTGAGTTAAGAATGAGTCACTTGAAAATATCTTTTCCAAAACAAAAAAGAAAACCTTCTAGAATCTACTAGAAGTCATTAACCCAAATCAAACCCTAATCTTGATTAATCTTTACTAAATATGTTGCATTAGTTATCATATCATGTTACAATATTATATATCACATATATAATATTTATTGTAACCAAATAAAATAATACAATTAACATATATCGCATATATATCAATGTATTACCCGAGTGAGAAAAAGAATCTTTTAGTGAGCTAATATTAGTTAATGTAATTTAATATATCATATATATTATTATACATTAAATTATCGAAACAACACTTGATCCGACAATCCGGCTATATCGCATATAACCGACTAATATTTATCCGTACCGATTCATCGAATCAACACTTGATCCGATGACCCGGCTGATATCAAATATCGCGAGAATAGAATACGGTATCTCATATCGTATTATCCTTGGTCCCGCACATATCACATATGTGCTCCTACTCCGTTTTGCCTGAGCCAAGAAACCTCTGTGTAGGACTCTAAAGAATCGTCAATACGCCGGCAGTAGGTGATGATCATATCAAACACCCACAAGCTGCAAGCGGTCAGCTAAACGTAACAGCTACCCAGGTATTGAGCACTCAGAAGATCAACAAGCAAGCCTGTAACTTCTCCTGTGAATCCAAACAGTAACACTCCCGTACAGTCCGGTCTTGTCGTCTGATATGTTGCATATCTCGCCTAGGGGTGGTAAACGTCAGACCCCAGTAGCTCGATAAGTCGTGTCGATATGAGGTCTATAACAGTTCGAGAAACTACTGATAACACTTACCAGTAAATCTCAGCAACCCTGGCCAGGGATTTCCGGTTATAGCCAATCGAACACAGCACAACATCAACTCCCTATACCGGGAGAGACGAATCCCCTCCTATCGCTCATTGCCTCCATGTGATTCGGGATTGTACCCAAAAGCCACCTTTTTGCACGCCCTCTTGGACGTGGTATGATGGAAATCAAAGCACAGTGGGAATCACACAAGACTCTATGACGATCTCGGGTCAACAGACTACTCTGTACCAGTGTCACCGGAGAACTGCCATCTGACGTATGGTATAATACCATCTGGGAGTTCTTGGCGAGTCCGTCTAGTGTACCCAGTCTCCACTGAGCACCCGTACACCATCCTTGATGTCAAACACCGATGGATATGGGATCATCCATCGCCCATCATATGGGTCAAGATGCGTATACGCTAGTCTACTCTGGTGCATCGATGCCCTGTCTCGATACACCCTCGACTAGGAACAGTTATAAGATGTACTCGTCGACTACCGTGGCCCCACTAGTATGATCTCATCATAGTCCTAGTAGTCGAGTACATTTCCTAAGGGCTTTATCAACATGTAATATAGAGACAATCAGAGTACATGTTAAGATAAAGTACAACCAGATAGCATACTATCATGTCGAGCAAGAAAGTCCTCCCTATACATGTTCTAGCATCCACTACAATATACATCGTATGTACAGTAATGGCCTCTAGGGCATACATATAACTAACAGATCATATGTGGAGGAAGATGGATCGTTTCTAGGTCTTTGAAATGCGGCATTGGTATGCTCAGGACCTTGAAACGGACATTCTTCCGTCAAGTGAGACGGATCAGAACAGCAGCCACATACAGTTTTGGAGAGTGACATTTGACTTAGGGCAGCGGCTAAAAATTTGTTTTCCATAGCATCGAATTTCTTGTGTAAAGCTAAAATTTCAGCTCTAATTCCTATGGAAATATCATTGCCATCCCTAGACGATTGACTCACACCCTCCCAGTGTAAAGATTTTTCAGCGAAATTTTCTAGGAATTCCCAGGCTTCCCCATCATCTTTGGTCATAAAATTGCCTTGACAGGTGGATTCAAGGGTCTGTTTTGTGTAAGGAGTAATGCCCTCATAAATGATTCGGCACAATTCCCATTTCGGGATACCGTGATGTGGACATTGGACTAACAGATCCTTGAAGCGTTCAAGACATTTTGAAAATGTTTCATTTGGAAGCTAGGTGAATTGATAGATTTCGCTACGGACTCGAGCCGTTTTGTGATGTGGGTAAAATTTCTTAAGGAATGCTTTGACGAATTCATCCCAATTTGAAATGGAATGTGCGGTAGTGTTATATAGCCACTTCTCGGCTAAATCGCACAAGGTAAATGGGAGAAGACGAAGACGGAAAGCATCCACAGAAAGCTGTAAAGTACCTATCATTGCGCATACATTTTCAAATTTGGTGATAAATGCATATGCGTCTTCAGACTCGAGACCGTGAAATTTTGGTAGAAGGTTGATGTATTGGGGTTTTATTTGAAAATTTTCCCCGTTGGCTGGTGGAATGGAAAGACAGGTGGAAAGTGGATCTCGTGTTGGATAGCACCTCTCTTGGAGAGAGATGCGAGGTGGATTCTGCGCACCAACGGACGGCGGCAGGGTAGTGGAAAAGAAGTTCGATGGAGACGGATCCATCGATGTGGGTGTGGTGGTAGGTAAAGAAAGGGTAAATGTAGAAATACCGACTTTTGGGTCGATCGGAGGGACGCGGACTAAACAGGCACTAGAATCCCGTTGTCCAGCCTATCTTGCACTAAAAAGGGTTAGTACAAGTGGCAGCGTGAATTTATAATTAGGGTAGAGAATGAATGTGATTGGTGTTTGTTTTGAAAAAGATACGGATTTTTGAAAAAATGATGCAACACAACAAATGCAACACACAAAACCCTAAAATCTAGGGGTCACCTAGGTCAAAACTCTAGACCGCTCCTAACTGCCAAAAGACAAGTCGCAGGATAGAATCCTCCACTGCCTCTTTGTCCCCCTGTGGCCAGGTAAGTGCCAGGTAAGTGGGAAGGTACTCCACTACGTAAGTAGTGGGCCTAATTAATAACCACTAGCCTTCGACACACTTGTCTAGACACCACAAGAAAACGCGGATAAGTAATGAATTACCCACGGCCTTCTTCTGTCCTAAGTGAGCGCGACAGTCCTTAGAGTCATCTCTAGATATTTTTTAGTTAATGAGGGTAAGCGCGGATGCAAGTTTGTGATTTTTGGGGCCTAGGAAGGGTAATGAACTCCCCACCTAATCTGGATTTGGTCTTTGCCCCTTAATTTCCGTATTAATTATGCAAACAACCAAAAATCAAAACACGCACAAATTTTTATTTTGCTTTTTGCGCGCTGCGAATATTTGCAAAGAAACCTGCACAAAATGTTAATTGGAGCAGATGAGTGGAGAGATAAGAAAGAGTAGAAGTGTACCTGAAATTTTTATGCAAAGATCAAGTTAAACTGCGGCGGAACCGCCGCAATAGTGCCCAAATGCCGCGGAATCGCGGTCTTTTCAAGGGATCACTGCACTGAAATTTATGGTAATGTTCCTGTTCACCTCAGGAGCTCTCTGGAATATTCGCAAAAATTTTATCCAAGCTCCAATGATTCCAGATTTCCTCGCAATCAAATCACAACACACGTATTAGGGTTTGTGCGAGTTTAGATCTAAAAATTATAATGGAATAAATTTTTCAACTCAAATTTCAAAATACGAACAATTAGCGCACTATCCCCGGCAACGGCGCCATTTGATTGTTAATAAATTTCCGATTGTGTAAGTAACTCAAAAGGTCCCCGGCAACGGCGCCATTTGATTATAATAGATTCTCGGTTTGTGTAAATCAAATCAAATGATCCCCGGCAACGGTGCCATTTGATTGAAAAGAATTCTTGATGTGTAGTAATTGGGAAATTGTAAAGAAATCACAACCAAAAATTATATTTGACCGCAATCAACTACGGTGTCGGATGTAGATTGTAAGTGAGTGCGGATCGTCCACAGGGACAGTGTAATCGTTCGTCTTTTGAATTAGATGAGTCGAAACTTTAAAGAAAACAAAACAAAACAATTCATGATTTATATTTGAAGTTCAAGAATTAGAAAATATAGATCTAATAACAAGAAAAAGATAGAATCAAGAATTGATAGTTTGATAATTTTTCCAACCAAATATCAAGAATCGAAATGAGGCTCGTAGGAATCGATCGGATCTATAGATGTGATGTAATCTTACAATTACGTATTCTTATCCTTCGATGAATTGATACTAGATCGACGATGATCGACAAGAATTAGGGATTTCTAGTGAAACTAGGGTTTCATCTTATCCCTTGTTCTTTCGTCGATATCATTCACATTCTAGCCTCTAGTAAATTCAAGAAACGATCGTAGATCCCTAATTTCGAGCGATAACAATTAAGAAAGTATCGCAACGAAACTAGGTCATCGATTCTTGAACTTGCTAGGGTTTACAAAACTCGTAGGACTTAAAAATCGTTTTAAGATTTGTTACATCATCATTCTATTGATCGTCTCGACTTCTTTACGAGCGGAGTTTTACTCAAACATCATCACAAGAACTACAATCATAAATTGAGATCGAATCATGATGCAAGAATTTAAAGAAAGCAAGATTCAAGAATTTCACCTTTTATTTATATCAACAATTTCATTACATTCGCTCAAGAACTACAAGAGGAAGAACTCGATCGTCGATTTGGCTTTGCTCGGCTCCGTGAGTCGCGGATCGGCTTGGATCACTTGCTCGGTTGGAGATCGGCTCGGCTCCTAAAAGGTTGAAGGGCTTCTTGCTTGATTGGTACTCAAGATCTTGAATTTGGAGTGGAATTAGGGTTAGGGTTTCGCACAAGCCTTGTCACTAAAATTGTAGAAGATGTCACTAGACTTGTAGAAGATGATGATGAAGAAAGAGATTTAGGAATGGGAGATTATTCTAATGATTAAAGATCAGTCTCAACCCTTAGATCTAGGTTCCTATTTATAGACATCTAAACCCTAGATCTAGGATTTGAATTTTAAGTTTCCCTCCAAAAGTTTGTTGAGGAAATTTGAATTTCCCTCCAAAAGTTAGTTAGAGGAGAAGCTTCTAGATGTGATTAGTTAGGAGGGAGCTTCTAGAAGAGATTAGTTAGGAGCTTAATTAGGATTATCTTTGCTGATCTGGCAGAAGACTCTGGAGAATTCTGGAATTTGACGTGTCAAAATGAGGTGTAGGCCTTGAGATAGGAGTTTTGCACTGAAAATTGAGCGATGATGTGGCAAAACCGCCGCGATTCCGCGGCATAAGCTGGCTCCCGCCGCGGTTCCGCGGCTCTTTGGGGGCTTCATGGCTTGAAACTTCAATGGTAATTCTTGGGCTGTCTTATGGGCCTTTATCTGATATGTTGAATTGTATTTCTCCCTTTGGATTGCTACCAGATCTGAAATCATGGAGTTAGTGTATTTTTGATCAGCTTCTTTTGACTTTGCTCCTGTAATTTCCTGCATAAATCTCGACACAAGTGTTGCACAAACACAGAGATGATGCGATGCCATGAAATGCTATCAATTTCCCTTAAAGTGCCGGTTTAAAAGTCTAACACATGCAATCTGATATTTTATGACTGATTTACTAATATGTGAAATATGAATACCGAACACTTCTAAATGAGTGCAAATGATAGGAAAATTGCCGTGTTAAAAATACATTATTTTCGACTGATCACACCCCTTGTCCTACCCACTACCCCCATGTTGTTTGATTTCTCTGCATTTATCTATAGAATGATAAATCCCCTCTTTAATCCATTTTAATGCATATTTTTAATTCATTCTTCAATTCTTAAAACCCTAATTTCTTCTATAAATTCCACACTACCCCATAGCCTCCTCATTTATAATTCCATTGCCAAAACTCTCTAAAATTCCTAAGTCCAAGAAGTTGTTCAAGTGGAGTTAGCTCAAGGCAAACTTCCGGCGACGTTTCGGGACAAATCGGGCGACGAAACGACTCTACGACGCTTTCAGAAGTTCCCTCAACCTCTCTCCTCTTCTTTCAATCAGTAAGTCCCATCTTCCCTCTCCTCTCTCTATTAAAAAGAATCCTATTTTCAAAACTCGTCGGAAGCGGAGTTAATCCGACTTCCGATTCTCATTTCATTAAAAACTCAATTTTTATTAAACAACAAATTAACCATTTAATTATATATTGTTTAGTAACCATTAAACAACAATTGGACAAAGTTTCAATTGAAAATATTATGTTAAACAAATTCTATTTCAATTTTACAGTAAAATTACCTTAAGTTCGCATACGACATTACCTTATCTTTTTGCTCATATTACTTTTAGAAAACTCACGAGATAATGACCTATCTTATCACAACACTTATTCTTGACATAGCAGGATGACTTTTGAAACATTAGTTTGTGGGATAAAGTACGAAATTACATTTAAATATCATAAACTTTCAAAAACCGTTTTCTTTAAAAGTGTATTATTTAATTCCTTACAAATACGGCTTTACAACCCATTTTGGGGACCCCGATCGGGATGGTGCGGGTTATCGCACATCCTCAGACCTAGTAGAGCGAGATGCAGATCTCCTCACGGAGTATCCGATCTCGATGGAATTTTCAATGCAATTTTAAAAAAAAATGTGATATATATATATATATATATATATATATATATATATATAGAGAGAGAGAGAGAGAGAGAGAGAGAGAGAATAATGGAGGAAAGATGCCATATGAGGGAATTTCCTCCTATGGCGTCGAAAACACACACCCTCCATCGCGTTTTCCGACGATCGGAATGCATCATCTTCATCGTTATCATCTTAGATGTGTACATCAAATTTCATGTGATTCTACAACATTTTCACCGTTGAATTAGTGGGTTCAAAATTAACGGTTTACCGACAATAGAACTTTTTACATTGCTAAATCAACGGTGAAAAAGTTATAGAATCACATGAAATTTGGTGTACCCACATCTTAGATGATAACGATGAAGATGATGTATTCTGATCGTCGGAAAACGCGATGGAGGGTGTGTTTTTTCGACGCCATAGGAGGAAATTCCCTCCTATGGCCTCTTTCCTCCATTATTCTCATATATATATATATTGTTAAAATATCTATTTTAAATATACAATATAATATTTTCTAAATCAAAGGAATCACAAATTTCATGAAACTACCAATACAATTCCAATATTACACTATAATAGCATACACTATTCAAGTTAGGTTTATATCCACTAGAATATTTCATTTTATAAAAACTACATTTATGAAAACCCTAAATATGATAAATAAATAGTTGAGATTTATTTTGAAAATATATCAAAACTATTTTGCATAAAACCATCTCAAGTTATATTAATTTACAATAAGAACCCAAGTAAATATAGGTTTAAGCAAGACCGGTTCTCTTGAGCTTCAGGGAGCCGGAGAATATGGGTGCTTTCCTATCTAAGGTAGACAATATAAAAACGGTGTTATCAATACTGTAATTGTCTTGGGAAAAAAACACATATCCTGCCTTACATGTGCAGCAGTTACCGATAATATCAAAACTAATTCAGGACTTCAATTGGTTTTAAAGTGTCTGACTCAGACAGAGTCTCAGTCTAATCTGTAATCAATCAATCAATTTATCCTTGAATATGATTCGAGTATAACTCCATTTCAACATAAATCCATTTATACCAGAATTCAATCTATATCAACATAACTCGACTAAACCGAACCATGGATATACTCTGATTACATGACTATCCATTTATATCCATTCCGTTTACATGATATCATGATTTTGACAAGTCATACATCTATTAAACAAAATAATACAAATCAATACAAAATACATTACGGGGTTTTAAAGGGGTAGACTGGTACGGAATGTGTTAGAAGTGGCACGAGACAGTCACTTTAATACACCTAACCTGAATTTTTATTGCTGTTGGTCCGTGGCGTAACTGTTCCTTGTGCTCCTGTTCCCGACAAAATTTTGGCTCAAAACCCGCTACCGTATAAAATAATAACAATAAAATAATAAATAATAAATAATAAAAAAATAAATAATAATAATAAAGAAGAAAATCTCCCTTTCAGAGCAAAGCTCTGTTTGAATTTCAAAATTCAAAAGGTGAAGCAACGCTTCAGATCCCTTGCGCTGCGCGCAGAACGCCGCGTGTCAAAAGCAGACACACCAGCGCAAGGGGCGCTGCGCCCAAGGCAGCGCACCCCAACCAGAGCAAGGCTCTGTTTTAAAATTTAAATTTTTAAAAAAAATAAATAAAGGAAGCAACGCTTCAGATAACTTGCGCTCTGCGCCGTGTGACGCGTGTCAGCGCAGTCGCGCTACGCTCTGCGTTGCGCGACGCGTGTCAGCGCAGTTGTGCTGCGCGACACGTGTCAAGCGCAGGTGTGCTTGTGCCAACTGTGCCAGCACTAAAACTTAAATAATGAATTATTTAATCAGAATTAAAATTCTAGAAAGATCTTTTTAATCTTATTAAAATAAGAAGATTATTTTCGGTAAAACAGAGTCCTTAGAATCAAAGATCCAACGGTGGGGAAATATCCCCAGATCAATCAGAGAAAGATCTCTGTAACTAATCTAACAAACTAATTGGCCCTATATAAAGGCCCCTAGACTCCAAGTCTCAGATATACAGAACTCCTCTAAAAAATTTTGAGAAGAACTCGAAGAGAAAAAGGTAAAGCTTTAAAAGAAAAGAAGAAGAAGTTCTTCTAAAAAGATCAAAGATCTAAGAACAAGATCAAGATCTTCAACAAAAAAAAATAATAAAAGAAAATAAGTAATTTACTTCTTTATTAGATCTTTTGATTTACATAAAGGCATTGCCTTTTGATGAACCATCGGTTCTTGATCTTGAGGTAGAACCTCTTCAGAACAAGAAAAAACTTGTTTCTTTGTTCTAAATTGGATCAAGGTGCGCTCTGCGCTATTGTACAGTGCCTTGCACTCTTAATTTGTGCTGTTGCGCTCCTTAGACTGGCGCAAGTCACCAGAGAGCGCCACGTGTCAATCTGCGTCTTGCGCTACTAAAAACAGAGCACTGTGCTCTTGGGTTGGCGCACTGCACCAGAGCGCGCCACGTGTCAGCAGCGCACTGGCGCAGCGCACTGCGCTAACAGACTTACGCTCACCAGAGTGTGATACGTGTCACCTCCACATGCGCTAGCGCCTTGCGCTCTTAACTGGCGCAGAGCGCCTGACAGGCCACGTGGCGCACTGTCAGACCATTAAATGCTCTGCATTATTAAAAAGGAGCAGAGCACAATTAAAAGGTCTAATAGACCAAGACAAATGCTCTGCATTATTAATCTAAATGTTGTGCATTTAATTAAAAAGCCCATTACCGTGCATTATTTTAAAAAAGGGCAGAGCCCAAGCAAAGGCCTAAACAGGCAAATCATGAACAAAATGTTAAACATTTTCAAATGGACTTAACCCAATTCTGGCTGTAAGTCCTCAAATTAAATTGAACCGAGCACAACTGCTCTCTCAAATCAATTTACACCCGGTTCAAGGGTACATCTCTGAACTCCTCTGACATTTGTCGTTGTAATCCTTCAACGTCGTCAGAGAGGTGACGGGTCCCGACAACCATATATTGCTACGGACTGTGGGGTCCTTAAACTCATGGACTATGACGTCCTTAAACCAATATTCGTCCCCAAAATGGGAATGTTGGACCACTATGTCCCTAAACTGGCATTGGACCACTATGTCCCTAAACTAGAACAATAGAGCCCAAATGCTCTTTTGTCGGATCCAAACCATCTTGTTAAGCTGATCTTAGTCTCAAATTAGACTAACGTATCCTTAACAAACGTTTAAGTTGATCTTAGCCTCAAATATGGCTAACGTGTCCTTAAACCAATATTCGTCCCCAAAATGGGAATGTTGGACCACCATGTCCCTAAACTGGTAATGGACCACCATATCCTTAACCTGGAAATCGAGCCCCCAAATGCTCTCTTGTCGGATCTAAACGATCCCGTTAAGTTGATCTTAGTCTCAAATTAGACTAACGTATCCTTAATAAGCGTTTAAGTTGATCTTAGTCTCAAATATGGCTAACGTATCCTTAAACCAAAACCCCAAACCCAAATCTAAGAAAATACGGATTTGGACTAATCCACGTCCTACGGGCGACGACATAAATTAGTCTCCGTATATAATCCACGGGCAACCACAAACAAAACAAACACCCACGACACGAAGTGACCATCTGGAGAAGGAGAAAGTTGTTACCGCAATGCGGTAGCATAATTAACTGCAAGGGCTTGCGCCTTCAGGGAAGAGCGTCCCCACAATCAAAAACCCCTCGAACGAGGGGGAATCTGACGAAGTCTGCTATATCGGCCGCATCCGTCTAAACCTTCGATATACGGTGTCATAAATCAACTTGGCATCTTCGGAGAGGTGGACGGATAAAACCAAATAGCATCTGCTCTAAATCTCAGGCAAGACGTCCACGTCGCGCCGTCATTCGGAGGGGAACGGATTCTGGCACGCCCGGTGGGACCTCTTCCTCTTTCCACTCCACACTTCGTGTGTCGTGTTCGCGAACGAATCACGGTTTGCTGTGGTTGCCTGTGGATTCGAGGTTCTTAGATTTGGTGTCTTGCTCCGTGCAGAAAACAGAAGATCAATGGCTTCAAACTGCACTACCTGCAACTGCAGCTCTCATTCCGTCCTTGCTGGAGGAATGACTTACGGGTCCCAAGCGGCCTCCCTTTTCAAGATGCCAGTGGAGCAGGTAATTCAAGCCACCACTGGACTATTCTTCGGGACCATACTCCCACCCATGAGCTTCAACGCCCCTGTACCGTCACAAGAAGCTCCAAAGAAGTCGGTATTCGATCGGATTGCTACTACTGCGGCCCCTCTTAACGGGTCGCCCAACTCCACTGCCTCAATTTTTAACAGACTAGGCTAGAGCTCCAACGGGCCCATGAAGAAGCCTGCAATACCAGAAGGTGTTATTCCGAAGCGAATAGCCATCCCTGCTCCCAAAATCGTCAAGGCGGTTTCTCCTGTCAAAGGGTCGGTCTTCACAAGACTGACTATTTCTACTCCCGTTCCAGGCGAAATCACCAAGATTGCTTCCCCTACTCGAAAGTCTGCTTTTGATAGATGGGTCGTCCCTATTCAACGGACGTCGGTCTTTAAAAGGCTGATAACAGCGAATTCTGACCAACACAGGGGGCATGAGGAGGTCACCCTTACGGCTAAACCAACTCCAATCGCGCGACATGCTCGCCGTCGTCACTGGCGCCCGGTAAGGAAAGCCGGGGGCAACTCCCCCTCTGAGATAACTCCGCCAGCTCCGATGGTGAAAGTCAATGCCGCTGTTCCGAACAGGAATAACTTTGAACCACTAAGAGGGGTGCGCAAAAACTCGCCAACTGCCGTATTGAAAAGATTTCCTACACCTGTGGATAATGCCCCAAAGGTGAAGCTAAAGCAGCCCCCTCAACGGCTGTCCTCTAAAATTTACAAGGTCTGGTGTCAAGTCCAACACTCTGTGATGGATCAAGACTATCTCCGCCAACAGAAAAAGATGAAGGTTCGGTCGGATAAGGACTACTCTGTCCAGCCAGAAAAAGCAATAGCTGGCTGGGTGCCCACTGCAACGGCTCCCTCAACGTCAATCACTCAAAAGAAAAGGAGGCCGCAAAAAGCCCCTGTGAACATGGCAAATCGCAAAGACACTGAATCTAAACGTCCCAAGTCTGGGGGCATGGTGGTGCACACTGTCTATATGGCATCAGGGAAAGAGGATAGCCGCGCTTCTACGGGCCACCGACCGCTCACTCGATCCATGACCAAAGCCCAGGAGCAACAACAGAAGCTTCAGGAAATGATGACTGCAATGGCCACACTTACCGGGCCAAAAGAAAGCTCGGAAGCATCATCAGAACAGCATCATGAGTAAGAAACCGATGCTGACTTCTTACGCAGAGTCCTCAAAAAGAAGGACAAAGAAGCCGCAGAGCAAGCGGCTAACATAAAGCAAATGGCGCTTCTCTTCCAAGATATGGTAGGGATGATGTTACAGCCGGACCCTCCAGCTGAAGACCCTCCAATCATTGTTGGAGACGACAGAGGGGAGACATCTAATCCTCCTCCGGCCCTTTCAGCAGCCAAGGAGGAAACCATTTCCAAAGCTGCACTAGACGATTATATAGCTCAGCAGATACGAGTTCATCAGGCGAATGAAGCGGCTGGGCAAATTGTTAGAACCGGACGACCCTACCCGGGCTGGTATGACCAAATTAGTTATCCGCCGGGCTACACGATCCCAAAATTCCATGTCTACAAGGGGACAGGCAATCCCCACCAGCATGTTGCCCAGTTCAGGGCTTTATGTGGCAACACCGGAGGTGATGCTAAATTGCTACTTCGCCAATTCGTCGGCAGCTTAGCGGAAACGGCCTTTGAATGGTACTCCGAACTTCCCAATGACTCTGTCAAAACATTTGCAGAGATGGAGCTACTGTTTACACAGAGATTTGCGAGCGCTAGCGAGCGCACCCTGATCACTGCATTGATCAACGCCAGGGTAAGGCCGAGCGAAACGTGGGTTCAATACGCAATACGGTGGCGAAACTTATGGTCGAAATGCGAACAACGCATCGAAGAAGCGCCGGCAGTGGGCATGTTCGTGGGCACTCTTGACCCTCAAGCGACCATCTCGCAATTCATGATGTTCTTCAAGCCAACTACTTTTCAGGCCTTGATTGACATGTTGGCCCAAATGGATCAGATGGGTCATAGACCATCCCTTTCAAAGACGGATCCTTGGAATGAAAATGGCAAAGGAAAAGCAACCTTCGTTATCAATACTCAACAACAGCCGAGCAACTTAAAGCCGGTTGTTCGCCAAGACAACGTGCGTCCACGCCCATCCCTCGAGGAGAGACTGGGACGTCCTTACTCGTTTCCTCAAGATAAAACGAGAAGACTGTTCGAGCTGGCAGTGCGCAACAGACTCATCAATCTGCCAAATCCAAAATGTCCGTTGCAGCCAGGCGATGTCAACGATCCTAATTACTTCCCTTACCACCAAGCGGTAAGCTATCCAATCGAAGATTGCTTCGTCTTTAAGGGATGGATTGAGGATCAATACCTACAAGGCAAGTTTGCGCTGTCCGAGAAGTGGAAGGTAAACCCACCACAGCCGCACCCTCCTAAAAAGGTGGACACACCGGGGGCAACGTGCTCTTTTGTTGAGGAAGTTCCATGGGAGGTGACTCTTTCGACCAAGACCAAAAGGATGCTGAAAGATCTTCACACATGCTCGGCAATCAGGTGGGAAAATCCACTGGAACCTGAGATCCTCGAGGGAATGCTGAAACCGCACCCAACTCTATAAATTGGTGGGGATAGCCAAAGTGTTCACATCCAGCCGTCAAAATCTTCGAAAAAGAAGAAGAAATCCAAGAAGCCCGTGAAGCCTGGTGACAAGTGCACGGACCTGCAGAAATAAATCGATGCGCTGGAAGAGTATAACCAGAAAGCGTGGACTCCAATCACGCTCCAAGAATTCCTTGGCCACGTCCTTGAAGACGGAGATGACGGAAAAGAATCGTCAGGCGAATCTGAGGATTACGTAGCAAGTTGCCATGTGATCTCTCATTCGTCGATAGACAGTGAAGAAACTCCTGACGCAGGGAAACCGGGGGCAAATCCTGAGCCTGAACTTCTAGAACCATCAGACGAAATGATTGATGCATTCCTAAATGAGGCCTGTCAGAAAAGCAAAGCCAATCGAGAGCGTGAACTGGCTATATTCGAAAAAGCCAAACGCCGATGACTGGAGGAAAAGGTCGAGACACCCCAACTGGAGCAAAGTATCCCTATCGCCAGCAAAAGCAAGCTTAAAGTAAGGAAATGATTCGCTAGGGCCCTGGCAATAGGAATGAAGTTGCCCTCTTTCAAAGGAAATTCCCCTGGCAATATACGTCTTGATGAAGCAGACATACATCCTAACTTCTGCCTATACCATCAGAGAATTGCACACTCCACCAAGGAGTGCATAGCCTTTAAAGAATGGTGGCAGGGAAATGTTGCCCATCGACGACACGTTCAACGAGTGAAGCGCAAAGATCGTCGGGAACATAAGAGTACGACAGATGAACGTGAAAGAGCTGCTGGCAGCTGTCACATAGCCGACACCAAGGGATCGCAAGTTATCACCTTTGGAAGCGACGCTGATGAAGAAGTCGCCCTCGGCCCTCTCTTCAAGGAATCTACCTCCGGCACAAAACATGTGAAGATGTGCGGAAAAATTTAGCTGCGTAATCATACGTTGACCTATGACCGAAACGTCGTTAAACTACTACCAACCCGCGGCATCCCCAGGCTGACGTGGTGTTAAAAAAAACGGTATGTCCATAAGCAAAGTGGGCACGGATGAAAACCCGAAAGGGCTTCGTGAGTAAAAACAGCAGGGCTACCGGCGAGTCTTGTGAAAACCCGAGAGGGCGCAACCTCGTTAGAAAAAAGAATAAACAAAAAGAAAAAAAAGAAAAAGAAAGAAAACGGTATGTTCATAAGCAAAATGGGCACGGATGAAAACCCGAAAGGGCTCCATGAGTAAAAACAGCAGGGCTCCCGGCGAGTGTTTGTGAAAACCCGAAAGGGCGCAACCTCGTTAAAAGACACTTACAGGGTCCTTTCGACCTTGTAAGGAGAAACCACCCGCATGAGATCCTTACGACTCACAAGAGAACAATACACATAGGGATCCTCTCGATTCCTAAGGAGAAATTACACTTGCGGGATCCTCACGACTCGTAAGGAGAACTCTCTTATGGGACCCTCACGGCTCATAAGATTTGAAAGTCTTAAGTTACAGAGACCTGAACCCGTTCTTAAGAAAACCACACAACCTTCGATTTTTCCCTACAAGCGGCTCAATACTGACCCTTGTATACAATCCACGGGCGCGAATAAACATTTTCCTAACCAAGTCTCATCCGTGACTGGGGATATGTTCGTATGGTGAACAACCCTTGTAAGTCCTCTCGACTTATAAGGAGAAAACCCTTTTATAAGATCCTTACGATTTACAGGGGAACATGCACTTAGGAATCCTCACGATTCCTAAGGAGAAAACACACCTACGAGATCCTCACGACTTGTAGGGAGAAATACCTTTGTGAGACCTTTACGGCTCATGAAGTCAAAAGCCTTAGTCGACAGTATCCTAACCCTGTTTACTAAGCCACCTTTGTTCAACATTGATAGAGGCAAATGATGATTCGCTCCTGGAAACATCCCAGTTGTAGCGGTGCTGATGCCGAAATCAGTGTCTAATTCCTAGCTTGCAGCGAAAAGCAAACGAACCACACATGCATACAAAATAGCCGAAATGATGGGGCAACTTGCAACAAAATCAGCAAGTAAAAATGTATGCATGCAAAATAGCCGAAATGATTGGGCAACTCGCAATAAAAAGCAGTGAGTAAAAAATAATAATAATAAATAGCCGAAATGATAGGGCACCGCGAGAAATAGCCGAAATGATTGGGCAATCGCGATTTTCGCGATATGAAAAGCTGAAATGATAGAGCATCGCGAAAAGAATAAAAAAATGATGAAAGAATGAAACTTTTTGCCCTACAGGTGAGATTACATCGATCCCTGTATACAATCCAGGGGCACAAACAAAGAGGGAACCATACCTTCCCAACAGGCTCCACCAGAAAGCGAAGCCAAATCTCGACGGTTCATAGACAACCTAGAGACAATCTCGACATTTGTCGCAATATTGTAGACACAATGTCAACAAACGAAGCAAAAGAAGATCCCTAGCTTCAGGATCTCGACGTCGATATCGACAACTTAGAGATCACCAACGGCGTTTCTCCTCACTCCAACCAGATGCAGACATGACGTCAACAACCGACCTCAGAGTCACAACGAAACGGAGCCACGGCATAGTCCTTAGTTCCAAATCTTAACAGCAATATCTACAGCCTAAGAATCAGCAACGGCGTTCCTTCGCAGTCCAGCAGGATGCAGATGCAACGTCAACAAAAGACCCCATGGTCAGCAAAGCGGAGTGACGGCAAAATCCCAGCTCCACCTCAGCATTCGTCTCGTTACAGCAGACGCAATGTCAACAATGACGTTCCTTTGCAGTCCAGCAAGATGCAGATGCAACGTCAACAAAAGACCCTATGGTCAGTAAAGTGGAGCCACGGCAAAGTCCCTAGTTCCAGGTCCTAACGGTTCACAGGCAACCTAGGAACCACCTCGACGTTCGTCTCGATACAGTAGACGCGATGTCGCCCCAGCGTTCTTCCCCTAGCATGATTCGGACGCGCCAAAGCAAATGAAGCAAAGGCCAAATTCCTAGCTTCAGGGTCTTGACGGTAACTCATATAAAGCCTGAAAGACTACCGAAGATCATCCCACATGGAGTGGTCATCTCCTCGATGTTCGTCTCGATACAGCAGACGAGATGTCACCCCAGCGTTCTTCCTCCAGCAGGATTCGGACGCGCCAAAGAAAATGAAGCAAAGGCCAAATTCCTAGCTTCAGGGTCTTGACGGTAACTCATATAAAACCTGAAAGACTACCGAAGGTCATCCCACATGGAGTGGTCATCTCCTCGACGTTCGTCTCGATACAGCAGACGCAATGCCAGCAAATGAAGCGAATTCCAAATTCCTAGCTTCAGGGTCTTAACGGTAACTCATATAAAACCTGAAAGACTACTGAAGGTCATCCTACATGGAGTGGTCACCTCCTCGACGTTCGTCTCGATACAGCAGAGAAGAGGTCACCCCAGCGTTCTTTCTCCAGCAGGATTCAGACGCAACAATCAAACAACGGAGCCACGGCAAAATCCCTAGTTCCAGACCTCGACAGTTCACCAGCAATCTAGAGACAATCGCGACATTCGTCTCGATACAGCAGACGCAATGCCCACAAACGAAGCGAAGGCCAAATTCCTAGCTTCGGGGTCTTGACGGTAACTCATATAAAACCTGAAAGACTATCGGAGATCATCCCACATGGAGTGGTCATCACCTCGACGTTCGTCTCGTTACAGCAGACGCAATGTCAACAACAACGTTCCTTCGTAGTCCAGCACGATTCAGACGCGACAATCAAACAAACGGAGCCACGGCAAAATCCCTAGTTCCAGACCTCAACGGTTCACCAGTAACCTAGAGACAGTCGCGACATTCGTATCGATACAGTAGACGCAATGCCAGCAAATGAAGTGAAGGCCAAATTCCTAGCTTCAGGGTCTTGACGGTAACTCATAAAAACCTGAAAGACTATTGGAGATCATCCCACACCAGCGCGGAGTGGTTATGACTCATCGGGCTCTCCAAAATGAGCCTAATCTCAAGTAAAAAGCGGCATGGCAAAATTCCTAATGCTTGCTCTTCCGACGGTCAAACTGCAGAGGAGGATTGCTTGAAGACGTCTTGTCCAGCCCCAGAAGGGATCAGAGACACGACAGTCGCAAGGCTACTCGAACAGCAAGGTTGCCTATCGAGAAATATATCAGCCGACACGACGGTACGATGGACAAAACCCTAGTACCACAGACCATAACGGATCTCTATCGTAAAGAGCAGAGGTTAACTGTGACGTTAGGATATTCTTGCGAGAAATGCTCGATTCTTCTCGACTCGTGAGGAAAAGCTTTAGACAGCGGAGATTAAAAAACCTGTTTCCTAAGCACTGAGGCCCTACAAGTCGGTCCAAAACGGACTCTTGCATACTATTCACGGGCCACACTCTCCAAAGTCGAATTTCGACAAGGAGGGAAACAACCACTTATGAGTCCTCTCGACTTGTAAGAGGGAAAATTCTCTAGTGAGATCCTTACGACTCTCAAGAGAAAACACACTTAGGAGTCCTCACGACCCCTAAGGAGAAAATACACCTGCGGGATCCTCTCGACTCGTAGGGAGAAAAGTATTAGTTATATGTATGCCCTAGAGGCCATTACTGTACATACGATGTATATTGTAATGG
This sequence comes from Agapanthus africanus, assembly GCA_030015575.1. NCBI lineage: Eukaryota > Viridiplantae > Streptophyta > Magnoliopsida > Asparagales > Amaryllidaceae > Agapanthus > Agapanthus africanus. The sequence continues at coordinate 679,088,299 of CM057340.1, read as the reverse complement.
ATGCTTGGACATATTTAGGGAGGACTTTCTTGCTCGACATGATAGTACGCTATCTGGTTGTACTTTATCTTAACATGTACTCTGATTGTCTCTATATTACATGTTGATAAAGTCCTTAGGATATGTACTCGACTGCTGGGACTATGATGAGATCATACTAGTGGGGCCACGGTAGTCGATGAGTACATCCTATAACTGTTCCTAGTCGAGGGTGTATCGAGACAGGGCATCGATGCACCAGAGTAGACTAGCGTATACGCATCTTGACCCATATGATGGGCGATGGATGATCCCATATCCATCGGTGTTTGACATCAAGGATGGTGTACAGGTGCCCAGTGGAGACTGGGTACACTGGACGGACTCGCCGAGAACTCCCAGATGGTATTATACCGCACGTCAGATGGCAGTTCTCCGGTGACACTGGTACAGAGTAGTCTGTTGACCCGAGATCGTCATAGAGTCTTGTGTGATTCCCACTGTGCTTTGATTTCCATCATACCACATCTAAGAGGGCATGCAAAAAGGTGGCTTTTGGGTACAGTCCCGAATCATATGGAGGCAATGAGCGATAGGAGGGGATTCGTCTCTCCCGGTATAGGGAGTTGATGTTGTGCTGTGCTCGATTGGCTATAACCGGAAATCCCTGGCCAGGGCTGCTGAGATCTACTGGTAAGTGTTATCAGTAGTTTCTCGAACTGTTATAGACCTCATATCGACACAACTTATCGAGCTACTGGGGTCTGACGTTTACCATCCCTAGGCGAGATATGCGACATATCAGACGATGAGACCGGACTGTACGGGAGTGTTACTGTTTGGATTCACAGGAGAATGTACAAGCTTGCTTGTTGATCTTCTGAGCGCTCAATATCTGGATAGCTGTTACGTTTAGCTGACCGCTTGCAACTTGTGGGTGTTTGATATGATCATCACCTACTGCCGGCGTATTGACGATTCTTTAGAGTCCTACACAGAGGTTTCTTGGCTCAGGCAAAACGGAGTAGGGACACATATGTGATATGTGCGGGACCAAGGATAATGCGATATGAGATACTGTATTATATTCTCGCGATATTTGATATCAGCCGGGTCATCGGATCAAGTGTTGATTCGATGAATCGGTACGGATAAATATTAGTCGGTTATATGTGATATAGCCGGATTGTCGGATCAAGTGTTGATTCGATAATTTAATGTATAATAATATATATGATATATTAAATTACATTAACTAATATTAGCTCAATAAAAGATTCTTTTTCTCACTCGGGTAATACATTGATATATATGCGATATATGCTAATTGTATTATTTTATTTTGTTACGATAAATATTATATATGTGATATATATTATTGTAACATGATATGATAACTAATGCAACATGTTTAGTGGAGTTTAAACATGATTAGGGTTTGGATTAGGGTTAAGACTTCTAGTATATTCTAGAAGGTTTCTTTTTGTCATGATAAAGATATTTGTCTTGATATTTTTGTGTGACTCACTCTTAACCCAACCCAAACCCTAGCCCTTGGTTAATTCTCTACAATGGTTTAGTCAACCATGGTTGCATTATTCATCACATTAATCCTTTCATTATTCATCACAAAAGAAATGGATCACTATTCTTCTTCTTCCTCCTCCTTTTGCAAAGCTTTCTTGCTTTTTATTTGTGATGGAAAATGAGTGAGAAATAGAAAACAAATGAGAGAAAAAATCCTACTTCATCATCCTCATCTTCCCTTGCCATTTAGATGAGGGTGTTCACTTCATATTATGAGTGTTAGCTTGTGTTAACGAAACTTCAAGGTAGATCATCTTTGTATCGAAGATCGGAAGCAAAGGTTGCATCATTCTCTTCGTGAAGCCTCTCGAGAGTCCAGAACACGATGATCGCAGTGAAGGGACCTCAACATGGAGCTTAAGAAGTGAAGGACCGGATCTACAAAGGTTGTAATCTCTCTCACTTAGTGTTAAAGTGTTTAACATGTATGTTTTCGCCTAAACTCTAGTTTAAAGATCCGGCTTCGAGTTGTTCGGCACGGCTAATTTTTTAATCAGGCATGGTTGATGCCTCGTAGACCCTTGCGCGCGTGCCTAGCAACCCTACAGTGGTATCAGAGCCAAGCTAGAGCTTTAGGCGATGTCTAGACGAAGTTTAAAGTCCGATCGAACTCCGAAAACCCCGATTATACCCTTCTCTGGATTTTTTCTAAAAAAAGTGATTTTTTCTGTATTAAAAATGCTCAAAAAAATCAGCAGGGAAATACAAGAGTTACTGTGCAACACGTGCCACTAACTCTTCTAAAGCGCCGCGGAACCGCGGTCGTACCATGGTATTGGCGGCGGTTCCGCGGCCAAAAAGAAGCTTCATGTTTTCAATTTTGCACAGTAACCTCTGTATGTGATTCTTGATTCTTCTGGGAATTTTTAATTCCACTCAAGTGTTGAGTTTTCTAGGGTTGTATTGGTGACTCGTTGATTCGATCGGATAATTTAACTTTGTTTAGTTTGTCCGGGTAATTTATAGAAACTGTTAAAAAGTTCGAACGGATATCAATAACTCACTTTTTCCCCTGTCGGAAAATTTTTCAAAGTTGGATTTTTCCTCGAGTTTAAGAACGTTCTAAGTCATGCAAGTAACGTGGTGGACCCTCTAGAAGACAACAAACCTTAACTCGATTATGTGACCGTCTTGAACTGCCTCTAAACCTTAGGGTTTGGGGCAGTACGGCGTGCCACATGTGAGGCGTTGGCTTGACCCTTCTACGGCTGGACTATTGGTACTGTGGCATGTGATGGATATTTTTAAACTGATTTCAAGTGTTGACACATATTAGGGAAATCTTGGCTGTTTGATTATTCGATCGGAAAGTTTAACATTGTCTATTTATCTGGAATGTGATACAATATTTGGAATCCACAAATAGTTATGAGATAACTGATTTGAATATTATAAACATAGCAGTTTAGTCTCAGATGATCGGTTGCCACGGAATTTTGATGTGATCAAAAGTTCGTCGCAATCACGTAGCGTACGCGGATACTCGCCGGGTAAACTTAACAGACAGCTACGCCCCATAGCCCCGACCAAGTGACTGTAGGAGAACCCCATCGCCAAAAGCATCCGTTCGGGTGCTCGCGGCAGCGGTGTTCCGCCTTAGTGCACTTCGTCAACGGCATCTGGGGGTGCGGCCGTCTACTAAAGTTTGCGACGAGCATTCGATCAGGATGTCGGGAATGTTGTTGAATTGCCCGACTTGATATTGAAAAGAGTTTTCGATAATGGGACTAAAATGCAGGGTTTATAATTGTTAGGCATGCGATGTCTATGGAATTCATTTGGTTAGGCATGTGATGTCTAAAGAGGTTGCGGATTCCAACTGTTGTAATTTTACACTTTCTTTTTTGTGACCGTAAGCGTAGTATGTAGTGTATCGCCGGCTTCGTTGCTATACATCAACGACAATCGGGATACGCATACTTGCTTACGTTGATGATATGAGATATTATGTGTTGCTGTGATATGTTATATTGGATCATCGTGTTCTGAATAGCCGGGGGTTTTATGTGAGATGAGAGTTTTTCTTTTCATTCATGTAAAATTCATTTGTATGTAATATTTTTTTATTGGGGCACTTCCAGGTTGCGGAAGATGTCACCATTAATGTATATTATTTACTTTTCCGCATTAGGTAGACCCAAGGCGGGGAGCACAAGTAACCGGGTTCTAGGGTCCAGTGGGAGACCATCTCGAGGAGTCGAGACCGGGTCTCCTAACCCTAGTATTGGCAGTGTTACTTGCCGCTCTCGTAGGGGTCTAGGGATGTGGGTTTGGCTATTCATCACGACTGTGGAATCCGTGTTTTATACTGGCTCGTATTAAAACACGGACGTCCTAGTATATCCAATATTTCATATATGTTCTTCTGCTGTAATGTTCTGTGATGAGATCATATTACTTCCTGAGACGAATGTTTATATTATATATATATGAGATATATGTTATATTGCAGATTTCGTTTCAATTGTGATGCTTGCGAAGCATAATAAAATGGGACTTCATTAATGAGATTAATGAAATAAAAGAAACCTAAGATGTTGTAGAAACTTGTTTAAAAACTGGTAGCTCTAGTTCTTGCTTTGCATAGAGGTGTTCCTTGTAGAACATCCAGCACCTTATTCGATAAGGAAGAGCCGAGATCCCTTCACCGGGAGTGAGCTCTTTAGTGAAACTAGCAGATGCTACAAACTCGGTTTATCTTTTGATTGCTTCTATAGTTCTTGCTTTGCATAGTGGTATATATGATATACTCTGCACCTTATTCGATGAGGAAAGGGCCGACGATCCCTTCACCGGGGTGACCCCTTTAGCAAAACTAGAAAAGCCTAAAAAACACTCCATTTAAAATCATTCGATTCTATAACGATATCAAGTTCATTACGCTCATGGTTTTCTTAAAAACCTGCGTAGCCCTCCGTCATTTCAGATAAATACTATTTAGTATTCGTGCTGCGGTAGTTTGGCATGCGTCAAGGCGTAGTGTGCGGTAGCTAACTAGTGATTATCTGCTAGCATACGATGCGATTGGATTAGGGTATTCGTACGGCGTTGTTTGGCATGTGTCAAGGGTCGTGCGGGTGGGTTTAATTCAATCAAGAAATGTACGGGTTGAACTTGACTAGCGGACTATGGGTTGTTTGGCATGCGTCAAGGTCATAGCACGCTAGGGGTAAAATATTATTGGGAATTTCAAGTGTTGAAATTTGCAATGAGATTGCATACCTTCTATGAGATAGTTGGATCCCGATACCCACTACGAGTAAGAGTTACTCCTGGGAGAGTTTTACACATTACAATTAGTCGATCAAGTAGGTGTCTAGAAAGGTGTCAACGGGGTTACGCCCATGGGAAAACGAGGTTTACTTTAATTAGGTTCGTGCGAAAGCACGGGGAACCTCCCTCAAAGTACCGGCACTGGCCTGGCTGAAAGATTGGCGAACTTGTAGCGTGTAATTAATCCCGGCTAGTATTTCCTTTTAGGGGTTGAAGGAAGATTTGATTAAAACAGTGGGAGACATCCTGATTAGATATATTAGATAACCAATCTAATCTTGTAAGAGCATACGCTGAGTGTTTTCTTCTCTCTCTCTCTCCAGGTAGCGACCATATCATGCCTTAATCAAGATAATAATACGAATATATTGACCGAACCCGCTTGTTATACTGAGCTGGGGAACGTTGGTCTCGCTCCAACTTATAATTGTTATAAGACAAAGCAGGAAATTGGGGAATACCAGATTTCCCGTACTGCCCAAACGAAGAAAGTGCATGCTGATGCATCTTCTTCGGGTGTGTTCATTACAGAGAACTGTTTCTCAGTATTCTTTACGTCCTGGGTATGTGATACCGGATCAGGATCCCGCATATGTAATTTGTTACATGGGCTACAGAAAGGTAGAGAACTGAGAACGGGTGATAAGTTTCATGAGACAGAAAACGGTGCAAGTGTTGCAGCCAAGTCTGTTGGTCACTATCACCCTGTATTACCACAATACATTGATTCTGAACGAATGTTATTAGATACCGAACCTGATATACAACATCATATCAGTCTCTTTATTAGTAAAGAAAGGATATAATTTTGTATTAGTGGATAATGTTTTGAACGTTTCCTATATCAAGAGTTGATCGGTTCAGGCACGTTATCTAAAAGCATTGACGTTCTAAATCAAACTACAGTTCTTAGTATACAGAATACACACGAGAGAAAGAGTTCAGAAATGAACGAATCCTTTTTGAGGCATTGTAGACTAGGTCATATCAATACGACCCGACTAGTTAAGTTACATTTAGATGCATATTTAAATCTGATTAAATTTACATCTTGTGAAACTTGCTGGTCATGTCACAAAGATAAGATGACCATAGCTCTGTTAATTGGAAACAGAGAAAGAGTTAGTGAACTCTTGGGATTGATACATGCTGATGTATAAAAGTCTCCTGTCTATACATACCAAGACCGGTTCTTTGTACTTCATTACATTCTCTGATGATCTCTCAAGATTCAGACATATGTTCCTGTTGAAACACAAGTCCGAAGCATTTGAGATATTCACAGAATATAAGTTAGAAGTAGAGAACCAAAAACGGGTATTAGTATTATGTTCTTTGATGAGATCAAGGAGGAGAATATTGAGCATGGAATTCCTGGACTATTCTAAAAGAGAATGAGATTCTCTCTCAGCATTACTCCTCCGTATACACCACAGTACGTTGGTGTATCGGGGCGGAGCAATAGCACCCTATGTGATATGGTGCGCTCTATGATGAGTACTACTGAGTTTTCTATTTCCTTTTAGGAGTTATGCACTTGAGAAGCTGCATACCTATTGAATAGGGTTCAAATCAAATCAGTTGCCTACCACTTCATATGTGTTATGGAAAGGGAAGAGCCCATATCTTAAGTTTGTTAAGATTTGGGTTGTCCGGCCTATGTCTAAAAGCAAAATCCGGACAAGCTCGGGGCAAGATCTGTTATGTAAAACTGGAAAGGTTCCAGCTATACAAACTGCAGCTAATGATTTGGTAGAACCAAAGGATTCAATAGTTTCCAACGAACCTCAGCCTCTCCGCCTATCTAGAAGGGTTCCTCACCCACCTGAGAGATACTTCGGTTTCTCTATGACAGTGGGAGCGAGGATTACATCATGAGATGATGACCCAACTAGTTTCGAGCTGGCCATCAGGAGTGAGACTCTGTAAGAATGGCTGGATGCTTAGCGATCTGAGATGGAATCCTTATACACCAACAAAGTATGGACTTTGGTTGCTTTATCTGAAGGGTTAAATCCCCATCAGGAGAAAGTATATCTTGAGAAGATTACTAGGTGTACATGGAAAAGTTGAGACTTTCAAAGCTATGCTTAAGTCTATCCAGATCCTACTTGCCACGGTTACATACCATGACTACGATATCTGGCGGTTGGGTGTCATGACAGCTTTTCTAAATGATGATTTGGAAGAGAGTGTCTATAAGTACACAGCCAGAGGGTATCGCGGAGTTGGAACGTCTGTTTTGATATGGTAGTCAAAGAGTTTGACTTCATCAAAATGGTAAATGAACCTTGTATATACAAAAAGGTAGTAGAGAGTATGGTGGAGATCCTCGTAGAGTACTTGGATGACATACTCTTGATAGGGAAGGAGTTTCCTATGCTACGCTCGGTCAAACTCCGCTTATCACAAGGATTCTCCATATAGGATCAAAGTGATACCTCCTAAATTCTGGGTTTTTGGATCTATGAGATAGATCTAATTGGATGTTAGGATTCTCACTATTTGTAGTGAGATGGTATCAATCGATCTTAGGGAGAATCACTGGAAAGGTTCCAGGGTAATAAGAATGACTGAATGCCAGTCTCAGACATTGTCTTTACCCTCAGTGGAGGGACGGTATGTTGGAAGAGTTCCAAGCTAGATACCGTGACATACTAGACGATTAAAGGCAAGATACATCGTTACCAAAGATGCTACCAAAGAGGCAGTCTGGATATATATAAGTTCATAAGATGAACTTTGTTCCTACCATTGTGTGACAATGGAGTTGTGGCTTTTGCCAAGGAACTACCGTCCCATCAGAAATCCAGATATAATTCTTAGGCAGTATCACCTGATCAAAGAGATGGTTGATCTTCAGGGAGATCGAGGTTAGGAGAGCAGACGCAGAGGACAACAGCGCGGATCCACTTACAAAGGCCTTTTTCCCAGTAGAGACTTTTATGGGATGGTTGAGTATGAGATACTTCAACCGCAGCTAATTGTTGGGTATGTGATACCACAACAGATGGCCCTAGTGCAAGTGGGAGATTGTTAGTTATATGTATGCCCTAGAGGCCATTACTGTACATACGATGTATATTGTAATGGATGCTTGGACATATATAGGGAGGACTTTCTTGCTCGACATGATAGTACGCTATCTGGTTGTACTTTATCTTAACATGTACTCTGATTGTCTCTATATTACATGTTGATAAAGCCCTTAGGATATGTACTCGACTACTGGGACTATGATGAGATCATACTAGTGGGGCCACGGTAGTCGATGAGTACATCCTATAACTGTTCCTAGTCGAGGGTGTATCGAGACAGGGCATCGATGCACCAGAGTAGACTAGCGTATACGCATCTTAACCCATATGATGGGCGATGGATGATCCCATATCTATCGGTGTTTGATATCAAGGATGGTGTACGGGTGCTCAGTGGAGACTGGGTACACTGGACAGACTCGCCGAGAACTCCCAGATGGTATTATACCTCACGTCAGATGGCAGTTCTCCGGTGACACTGGTACAGAGTAGTCTGTTGACCCGAGATCGTCATAGAGTCTTGTGTGATTCCCACTGTGCTTTGATTTCCATCATACCACGTCCAAGAGGGCGTGCAAAAAGGTGGTTTTTGGGTACAGTCCCGAATCATATGGAGGCAATGAGCGATAGGAGGGGATTCGTCTCTCCCGGTATAGGGAGTTGATGTTGTGCTGTGTTCGATTGGCTATAACCGGAAATCCCTGGCCAAGGTTGTTGAGATCTACTGGTAAGTGTTATCAGTAGTTTCTCGAACTGTTATAGACCTCATATCGACACGACTTATCGAGCTACTGGGGTCTGACGTTTACCACCCCTAGGCGAGGTATGCGACATATCAGACGACGAGACCGGACTGTACGGGAGTGTTACTGTTTGGATTCATAAGAGAATGTACAGGCTTGCTTGTTGATCTTCTGAGCGCTCAATAACTTGATAGCTGTTACGTTTAGCTGACTGCTTGCAGCTTGTGGGTGTTTGATATGATCATCACCTTCTGCCGGCGTATTGACGATTCTTTAGAGTCCTACACAGAGGTTTCTTGGCTCAGGCAAAATGGAGTAGGGCGCATATGTGATATGTGTAGGACCGAGGATAATGCGATATGAGATACCATATTATATTCTCGCGATATTTGATATCAGCCGGGTCATCGGATCAAGTGTTGATTCGATGAATCGGTACGGATAAATATTAGTCGGTTATATGCGATATAGCCGGATTGTCGGATCAAGTGTTGATTCGATAATTTAATGTATAATAATATATATGATATATTAAATTACATTAACTAATATTAGCTCAATAAAAGATTCTTTTTCTCATTCGGGTAATACATTGATATATATGCGATATATGTTAATTGTATTATTTTATTTTGTTACGATAAATATTATATATGTGATATATAATATTGTAACATGATATTATAACTAATGCAACATGTTTAGTGGAGTTTAAACATGATTAGGGTTAAAACTTCTAGTATATTCTAGAAGGTTTCTTTTTGTCATGATAAAGATATTTGTCTTGATATTTTTGTGTGACTCACTCTTAACGCAACCCAAACCCTAGCCCTTGGTTAATTCTCTACAATGGTTTAGTCAACCATAGTTGCATTATTCATCATATTAATCCTTTCATTATTCATCACAAAAGAAATGGATCACTATTCTTCTTCTTCCTCCTCCTTTTGCAAAGCTTTCTTGCTTTTTATTTGTGATGGAAAATGAGTGAGAAATAGAAAACAAATGAGAGCAAAAATCTTACTTCATCATCCTCATCTTCCCTTTCCATTTAAATGTGGGTGTTCAGTTCATATTATGAGTGCTAGCTTGTGTTAACGAAACTTCAAGGTAGATCATCTTTGTATCGAAGATCGGAAGCAAATGTTGCATCATTCTCTTCGTGAAGCCTCTCGAGAGTCCAGAACACGATGATCGCAGCGAAGGGACCTCAACATGGAGCTTAAGAAGTGAAGGACTGGATCTACAAAGGTTGTAATCTCTCTCACTTAATGTTAAAGTGTTTAACATGTATGTTTTCGCCTAAACTCTAGTTTAAAGATCCGGCTTCGGGTTGTTCGGCACGGCTAATTTTTTAATCAGGCATGGTTGATGCCTCGTAGACCATTGTGCGCGTGCCTAGCAACCCTACAAAAAGTCTTTATAAGACCCTCACGGCTCATAAAGTTGGAAAGTCTTAGGCTACAAGGACCCTAAACTTGTCTCCTAAGCCCTCAATTCTGTGACCATGCATAACTTTGCACTACTTCACCCACGTACATACTTACGTGGGCAAAGTAGCAGGGGGCATTTGTTCCCGCCAAAATTTTGGCTCAAAACCCGCTTCCGTATAAAATAATAACAATAAAATAAACAACAACAACAACAACAACAACAACAATAATAATAATAATAATAAAGGAGAAAATCTCCCTTTCAGAGCAAAGATCTGTTTGAATTTCAAAATTTAAAAGGTGAAGCAACGCTTCAGATTTCTTGCGCTGCGCGCAGAGCGCCACGTGTCAAAAGCAGACACGCCAGCGTAAGGGGCGCTGCGCCCAAGGCAGCGCACCCCAATCAGAGCAAGGCTCTGTTTTAAAATTTAAATTTAAAAAAAAAATAAAGGAAGCAACGCTTCAGATAACTTGCGCTCTGCGCTGCGCGACACGTGTCAGCAAAGTTGCGTTGCGCTCTGCGCTGCGCTGCACGACGCGTGTCAGCGCAGTTGCGCTGCGTGACACGTGTCAAGCGCAGGTGCACTTGCGCCGCTTGTGCCAGCACTAAAACTTAAATAATGAATTATTTAATTAGAATTAAAATTCTAGAAAGATCTTTTAAATTTTATTAAAATAAGAAGATTATTTTCTGTAAAACAGAGGCCTTAGGATCAAAGATCCAACGATGGGGAAATATCCCCAGATCAATTAGAGAAAGATCTCTGTAACTAACCTAACAAACTAATTGGCCCTATATAAAGGCCCCTAGACTCCAAGTCTCAGATATACAGAACCCCTCCAAAAAATTTGAGAAGAACTCGAAGATAAAAAGTTAAACCTTTAAAAAAAAAAAGAAATAAGAAGTTCTTCTAAAAAGATCAAAGATCTAAGAATAAGATCAAGATCTTCAACAAAAAAAATAATAAAAGAAAAAAAGTAATTTACTTCTTTATTAGATCTTTTGATCTACATAAAGGCATTGCCTTTTGATGAACCATCGGTTCTTGATCTTGAGGTAGAACCTCTTCAGAACAAGAAAAAACTTGTTTTTTTGATCTAAATTGGATCAAGGTGCGCTCTGCGCTATTATACAGTGCCTTGCACTCTTGATTTGCGCTGTTGCGCTCCTTGGACTGGCGCAAGTCACCAGAGAGCGCCACGTGTCAATCCGCGCTTTGCGCTCCTAAAAACAGAGCACTGCGCTCTTGGGTTGGCGCACTGCACCAGAGCGGGCCACGTGTCAGCAGCACACTGCGCTAACAGACTTGCGTTCACCAGAGTGTGACACGTGTCACCTCCACATGCTCTAGCGCCTTGCGCTCTTAACTGGCGCAGAGCGCCTGACAGGCCACGTGGCGCACTGTCAGACCATTAAATACTCTGCATTATTAAAAAGGGGCAGATCCCAATTAAAAGTTCTAATAGAGTAAGACAAATACTCTGCATTATTAATCAAAATGATGTGCATTTAATTAAAAAGCCCAATACTGTGCATTATTTTAAAAAAGGGCAGAGCCCAAGCAAAGGCCTAAACAGGCTAATCATGAACAAAATGTTAAATATTTTCAAATGGACTTAATCCAATTCTGGCCGTAAGTCCTCAAATTAAATTGAATCGAGCACAACTGTTCTCTCAAATCAATTTACACCCGGTTCAAGGGTACATCTCTGAACTCCTCTGACATTTGTCGTTGTAATCCTTCAACATCGTCAGAGAGGTGACAGGTCCCGACAACCATATATTGCTACGGACTGTGGGGTCCTTAAACTCATGGACTATGACGTCCTTAAACCAATATTCATCCCCAAAATGGAAATGTTGGACCACTATGTCCCTAAACTGGCATTAGACCACTATGTCCTTAAAATAGAACAATAGAGCCCAAATGCTCTTTTGTCGGATCCAAACGATCTTGTTAAGCTGATCTTAGTCTCAAATTAGACTAACGTATCCTTAACAAACGTTTAAGTTGATCTTAGCCTCAAATATGGCTAACGTGTCCGTAAACCAATATTCGTCCCCAAAATGGGAATGTTGGACCACCATGTCCCTAAACTGGCGATGGACCACTATATCCCTAAACTGGCAATGGACCACCATGTCCTTAAACTTGAAATCGAGCCCCCAAATGCTCTCTTGTCGGATCTAAACGATCCCGTTAAGTTGATCTTAGTCTCAAATTAGACTAACGTATCTTTAACAAACGTTTAAGTTGATCTTAGCCTCAAATATGGCTAACGTATTTTTAAACCAAAACCCCAAACCCAAATCTAAAAAAATATGGATTTGGACTAATCCACGTCCTACGGGCGACGACATAAATTAGTCTCCGTATACAATCCACGGGTAACCACAAACAAAACAAACACCCACGACACGAAGTGACCATCTGGAGAAGAAGAAAGTTGTTACCGCGATGCGGTAGCGTAATTAACTGCAGGGGCTTGCGCCTGTTGGGAAGAGCGTCCCCACAAGCAAAAACCCCTCGAACGAGAGGGAATCTGACGAAATCTGCGACACCGGCCGCATCTGTCTAAACCTTCGATATACGGTGCCATAAATCAACTTGGCATCTTCGGAGAGGTGGACGGATAAAACCAAATAGCATCTGCCCTGAATCTCAGGCAAGACGTCCACGTCACGTCGTCATTCGGAGGGGAACAGCTCCGTATACCTTAGTCCACGGAATAGTTGGACTCCTCTCGTATACACTGGCATATTCTGTACCAAGTTACAAACAACCGCGTTAACATAACAAACTCACAATACACCAGTTATATTCTCATATCTGTCTATTTTTGTTAATTATATGTATGCCCTAGAGGCCATTACTGTGCATACGATGTATATTGTAGTGGATGCTTGGACATATATTGCTCGACATGATAGTATACTATCTGGTTGCTCTTTATCTTAACATGTACTCTGATTGTCTCTATGTTACATATTGATAAAGCCCTTAGGATGAGTACTTGACTACCAGGACTATGATGCAGATCATACTAGTGGGGACAATGTAATCGCTAAGTACATCCTTCAAATGTTCCTAGTCGTGGGTGTATCGAGGCAGGGCATCGATATACCAGAGTAGACTAGCGTATAGCTTCTCGATCCATGTAGATGGGCGATGGATGATCCCATATCCATTGGTGTTTGACATCAGAGACAGTATACGTGGGCTCAGTGGAGACTGGGTACACTGAACGGACTCGCCGAGAACTCCCAGATGGTATTATACCTCACGTCAGATGGCAGTTCTCTGGTGACACAGGTACAGCTTAGTCTGTAGACCCAAGATCGTCATAGAGTCTTGTGTGATTCCCACTGTGCTTTGACTTCCACCATACCACGTTCAAGAGAACGTGCAAAATGGTGGCTTTTGGGTATAGTCCCGAGTCACATGGAGGCAATGAGCGATAGGAGGGGTTTCGTCTCTCCCGGTATAGGGAGTTAATGTTGCGCTGTGCTCGATTGGTTATAATAGGAAGTCCTTGGCCAAGGCTGCTTCAGAGATATACTGATAAGTGTTATCAGTAGTTTCTCGACCCGTTATGAGCCTCACATCGGCATGACTTATCGAGTTATTGGGTCTGACGTTTACCACCCCTAGACGAGATATGGACATATCAGACGAAGAGACCGGACTGTATGGTAGTGTTACTGATTGGATTCGCAGGAGTGTGAGCAGGCTTGCTTGTTGATCTTATGATCTCTCAATACCTGGATGGCTGTTACGTTTAGCAGATCGCTTGCGGCTTGTGGGTGTTTGATATGATCATCACCTACTGCCGGCGTATTGACGAGTCTTCAGAGTCCTACACAGGGGTTTCCTGGCTCAAGCGAAATGGAGTAGGAGCATATATGTGATATGTGCGGGACCGAGATTGATGCGATATTTGATACCGCACTATATTCTCGCAATGTGTGACATGAAAGGTTATATGTGATATAGCCGGGTTATCGGATCAAGTGTTGATTCGATAAGATATTACATTATGATATTAGTCGGTTAAATATGATATAGCCGGATTATTAAATCAAGTGTTGATTTAATAATTTAATATATAATTATATATTTGATATATTACATTATATTAACTAGTATTAGCTCACTTAAAATTTCTTTCTCACTGGATTGTGCACATTGTATATATGTGATATATGCAAGTGTACATGTTTGTGTCATGCTTGATGATACATACAAGATGGGGGTATGAGACTTAAACCATATTAAGGTTAAATTAGGGTTTTATATATTGCAATAACAAAAGAGAGAAGACTTGGTCAATGTTCTCAAGCTTGCTTGAAGCTTGTAGAAACATTGACAAAGTCAACTCTTTTGTCATTCCTTAGGATATTTCTTAACCCAACCCTTAACCTTACACCTTGGTTAATTCTCTACATGAATTAAGCATGATGACTTAACTCACCCATGGTTACATAATTTATATGGATGAATTATTCATGACTTCTTCTTCTTCTTCTTCAAGCTCCTCAAAAGCTTTTTAGCTCTAATGGAGTTATAAGAAGAAGTGTGAGAAAATCAATTCTAAAGTGAGCCCACTTCCTACTTCATCATCCTCTACTACTTGCCATTTAGTATAGGGTGTTCTCTTCACAAAGTTCTTGATCTAGTGAAGAAATAACTTGGGTTAGTGTCTCCTCGACGTAGATCATTTTCGGTCTCGAAGACATCGAAGCAAGTATGTTCGTTTCTTCATGGGAGCCTCTCTAGAGTCCGGAGTTCACGATCGCAGCGAAGGGGACTACTACCCGGAGCTATTGAAGTGAAGAATCAGTCTACAAAAGTTGTATTTCTTGTTCACTTTTCATTTGCAAAGATGTTTACTTTAGATTCCGTATATTTCTAGTTTACGATTCTATTTAGGATTAGCTAAAACGGCAAATTTCTGAATGTCATGAACGATGCCTCCCGAAACCTTGCTACCGTCGTAGGTAACCCTGCAATTTTATTCCTACTTTTCTTTAAGGCTTACCGAGCGATTGTTCACTGACGACATTTCTTCTCTCTTCTTTCTTTGGAATGTTGTCAGGTGGATCCGACTCACTGGAGATAGAGCCCAGTTCAGAGGACTTGGATCAGCTCATCGAGGAACCCGAGCTTTAGACTTTTGTATATACTTTACTTTCATGTTCATGCCATTGTTTAGGCATTGCTTTCATCATTGTATTTACTTTTCTGTTGTATTGTAAAAAAATGTTCAATAAATAAAAGTTGTTGTTCATTTATATTTCATATCTTCTTATGTATATTTACATTATATTGCTAAGTTGCGCTTAGCGTGTTTACTTCTGAGTAAATACGTAGCGGGCCAGTCGCGCCTCCTTATCCGTACACTGCACATATCCAATACGGCTACTACATCATTTCGCCAGAACCAGAGAAACTCTCTGTGTGGGACTCTAGAGACTCGTCAATATGCTGACAGTGGGTTTAACCATAAGCACGTCAGCGGTACTAGCTGTTAGTAACGGCTACCCAGGTATTGAGCGAAATGAAAGCCGACGAGCAAACTCATCCGAACCCCTACTGAGTCTGTCCGTGACAATCTTCATACAGTCCGGTCTGTTCGTCTAAGAGTATCGCATATCAAGTCTATGGGGTGGATAAAGTCAGACCCCTAATAACGCGATATTTCGTGTCAGTATGAAGCTCATCACCCACTGAGAAACTACTAATCCAAATCAGTAATTCTCGTTTACCTTGGCCAAGGATTTCTGGTGATGGTCACCCGTGCACCGTGCAACATCAACCCCCAATACCGGGAGAGTCAAATCCCCGACGATCCGCTCACTACCTCCATGTGGCTTGAAACTGTACCCAACTAAAACCTGTTTGTATAACTCCTTTGAGCCGTGGTAGAGTAGTAATCAAAGCACAGTGGGGACTCACACGAGACAAATGACGATCTTAGGTCGACAGACTAACCTGTACTCATGTCACCTGAGAACTACCGTCTGACAATAGGTAAAATACCAACTAGCATATTCCCGGCGAGTCCGTCCAGTGTACTCATAACCCAATGAGCACATGTATACTATCTTAGGTGACTAACTGACATCAATGGCCTGTGAGATTGCCACTGCCTCTTGTCGGGGTCTCGATAAGTATACACTAGTCTACTCCGGAGTATCGATACCCAGTCTTAACACTCTCTCTAGTATGGACATTTAAAGATGTGCTTATAGACCATCCAGCTCTCACGTATATGATCGCCATTATAATACTAGTAGTCAAACAAGAATCATATGGGCTCTATCAACCTGTAATAACGATCTGTAATACCACATAATGCATATACATGATGATAATGCCAAACCAGATAGCATACTATCATTTTGAGTAAGACTGTTCTACCCGTATAGGTCCTCACTCGATCATCACAATCGCGTGCCTGCGATTACAATAATTGACTTGAGGGTACTATAACCAACAATTACAAACCAATCATAAACCAAATTCCTTTGAGATTAAAGTTATAATCATGGTGATTCTTAATATTGTTTTTTTAAGATAATAAGTGGAATAAATTAGACATCTCCTCATAAATGAGAGACCCCGGGATCGATTCCGGATCGTCTCAATGGGCTACTCCAAGCCCTTATTATTCTTAATATTGTTTTTTGTTCTCGGATCAAAACAAAGATCGCACAGAAAAAGCCCCGATAGAATCAACCAAATACTCGGTCGAGACAAAAGACACTTCAGAGCACGATATAGATCTTCCCAAGTAAGATACAAAAGATAATAACGATAACAATTCTGCGTAAGGAAAAGATTGAACCGTAGAGTTCAATATGGAAGCTGCAATGACCGCTGACGGTGTCATGCGAGTTGGAGGCTTCGGAGCCAGAGATGACATTGGCAGTTTTCTTCCCGTTGTGACCTATTCCAAGGACTTTGAGGCTTCGGTCCGTAATGCGCAGGATTTCGAAGAGCCACAGGGGGAAACTCTAGGACCAGGCCTTGGTTGGATTCAATCCATGGATGAGGACCAAGTGTTTATGTTTGAATTGTAGAACTTTTGTGTCTTGAATTAGGTTATGAATTAGGTTATATATGGCCCTCAAAATCTTTTGGTATTATTTAGTAATGTTTGTGAAACTTTTGGAATCCTTGAACTAAGTGTTTTTTGGTTTGCTGCAGTAGAGAAGGGAGCTTCAAATTTGTTGTTTAGTCTGTTCTTTGGCGATACTTCAACCATTTTGCAATTGAGCGGAAGGTGAATACAAACCTCACGTACGGTCTATTAATTAAAAAAGAAATTAAAGAAAAAAAAATAAATGTAACGTATAAGTAAAGTTTAATTATTATTGTAAATATATGATCGAAGTAGCAAAAATATTTTGACGCAATGATGAAGGTTTTACTTTCTATAGAGCAATAAGCAATCCTAAATTCTTATAGATTAGTTACATCTAGGGGTGAAACCAGCCGGGCTGTGCAGGTCATGGACGGTTTTTACACCTGACCAAAAATCCGTCCAAACCCGACGGATTTACGGTAAGTTTTACCCAACCCCCAAAATTCGGGTTTTGGCCGGGTTTGGATTTAGATGGACGGGTTCTTTTGTGGGTTTTCTGGGATGTTTTAAATATTAATAAAATTTAAATAATAAGACCGGAGACGAGTTCTACCAAATATTTATGACGCCTAGGAAAATTTATATTCCAACAAAATTATATTAAATTATATCACATGTTTCTAAACTAAACATAAAAGTTCTAGCAACTAATTATCATTTAATGTTTGCCCTATAATAATTAGAATCTAATGTATATTTTATGTTAAGAATTATGTTTATGAGTGCATTGAATATAGAAAGTGAGTTTGATTTGTACAGGTGGCGGAGTAAGTAACAAATACTATGTAGGGCGAGCATGTCAGGATATTTGTTTTGAAAAAAATTTGAACACTAAAGTAAGTTAGCAACCTCTTTTATGATAAATAAAATCGATTCTATTACAATTTAAGCAACTTCTATATAACTAGTTAATAATAAGGTAAAAATAAATGATCTCTTGGAAGCTTGAACTTTGGTCTTTTGCCACAAAAACTGAAACATCAACAACCAAGCTAACTTGCATTTACTTTAGATTAGGCAAAATATGATTTATCTTTAAAATTTTAACGTCTTAGTTGAACCCCATATGCAAAACTCTTGATTCAGATGGGTCGTTTGTCTGAGCTCGACTCATCTTGGATCTGTCCCTGATTCGGAACATGTTTAGAGTTCAGACGTATGGATTTCACATACCTGACCCAAAATAACTTCATACTCGCTATTTTAAGTTCGGACGTATATAAGATGTCGAAACCGACGGATGGGTTACGATAGGGTTGTGGTCAACATGACCAGTCTTCCATCCTAATAACATCTAAACTACGAAAATCAATATGACATTGCAAAAATATTCTTTTGCTTTTTTAATCTTCTGTTTGTACATGTATTTTATTCTTTTTAATATATTTTTGGGAACCAGGACATCTTGTCTTACCTTTTATCGTACAAAAAAGAACATTGCAAAAATATTCAACACAAAGGAATAAACAAAGCAAGAGGACATATTCCCAATCAAATCATTGATGAGTTTATAATTACTTTAAACTTTAGATGCTAAATTTCGTTATGAATCCAGCTCATTCTCCATAACGAAATTTTTTGGGCCCTTTTTTGGGCATGCCTTTATACCTTTCACGACTTTTGATGCATTCATGGAGAATGAGATGCATGATAATTAGCTTTCCGTAGAGAGCTCAGAAGGGTCCATTTGGCTAATGAGAAATACTAGGCCTATCTTTATTCGTTATAACCTTAACTTTTTGGTGATGGTGTCACTATTACTTCATTTTATAGCAAAAAAAAGGAGAAAAATCTATTGTCCTATGCCCCAACGTAAGACTGTTCACATCGAAAAAGTCAAAAGAACACTCAACTCATCTCTCTCTCACTAATCAAACCCGCCCTCCTGCTTGCTCAACAAAACACATGCACCTAAAATTAAAAAAATAAAATTTTTATTAGTATTTGTAATATTTTGGTTTCTCATATATATCATATTTTAGCAGCTATTATTTGAGGATAAAAAACGTGCAATGTATACAGTTTATTTATTTGCTTAAACGATATTTTTTTTCTTAAAAATAACACGTCGGTCATTTTCAATTTATAATATAAACATGCATGGCACGTGCAAATTGCTAGTCCGCTGTTAATCAACACCTACATGTTTCCAAGAGATAAAAAAGATGGGGCTCACATCATTTAGATATTAATGCTATGCATAGGATAGAGCCATTGTGGTAATCTCTTAGGCACAATCATTTATCATGTATGAATTAATATAAGATGGGAAAAAGTATTTCTTTAGGAATAAATTATAAAAAGCATCAAAAAAAAATTAGTACATGTAATTGTCGAACTTAAACCGTCCACTCCCAAAACTTTCAAAGTCAATAAATTCTGCTTTCCATGTTGATGCAGTAGATTGAATCCCATATTGATGATGCTCGATATCGGTAATCTCCCAAATTGTGACACGTGGCGGATGACGTGTCCCGAAACAGGTAAGGAAGGACCAAGAACAGCACGTCGGAAGAACACTCGGGTCTGCGACCCTTGGACGTGGCCGACCCTCTGTGACCGACCACACAACTCCTGTGCCCGCCTTACAAACAACTGTTGGCTCACCTCCGAGACCTCGCACAATTGGCCTCCTCGGCCCCCTCAGCTCGTCTCCGTGCTACCGCAGAACCTAGATATCTCAGCCTCCCGCTCGTCCCCGATCCTCCCGCCGAGCTCATATTCCTCGGTCACATCGACCGACCGACGGCACCTATCGCAGGCGCAACAGCCCTACCTCCGCGAATCTCGCAATACGCGAGATATCCGCCGGCCACGTCTCGCGTTCCACGCCATCACGATCCCCCATTAACGAGCTTGTCTCGCCATTAATGGGAGATCTCGCTTATCACGCGGGCGTGACGCCGGGATCGTAACGGCCGGCGTGATTCCGCACCTATCTGCCTGTTGCCACCACTATATAAACCCCTCTCCACGGATGAAGTAAGTCAATTTTTCTCCCACTAGGCCGTTACTCTGCCAAAATATCCGGTCTAACTTGATCTTCGGAGGGTCCTCGGTGGCACAACCACCCCGGGACTTTCTTGCAGGTAGCTCGGCCGCTACAACCTCAAACCCATTGAGATCCACAAGCTTCAGGAGGCAACCTCCAACTCAATCCCAGCCGTCCATCGTCATTTGCAGCAAATCTACGGAAGGTAACATCTGAAGGAGATCCAGGCCTCCATCAATTGGCGCCGTCTGTGGGAAGTTCTTGATTCCACTGAACAAAGTTCATCTTCCGATCTCTATTCAATGGCGAGCGATGACCGCGACGATCCAAGCACTAGCCGCCGCCTCCTCCACAACGGAGGTGCAGACGAATCTCCTCCCCCGAACGCCATCAACGCCCTAGCCGTCCGGATAGATCGACTCGCATCCGTCGTGGATGCGCTCGTCCGTGTCCAAACGGCGGGCCAGGCTCCCCAGGTCGCCGCTCTCCCACCTCGGGATCGGGACCCCAACAGAGGGAGAGAAGCCTCTGCACGCGTCGGCACAGCCGACCACCGCCTTGATGCCTTCCACGGCCGCCGATCTCCCGAGCCAACATATTCTATGACCCGCTGGGCGCCCCACAGTTCAACACCGAGGTCTGTCGCCCGAGCGCCTCGCCCTGAGCCCCTACGCACTCCTGTCCCTCCCGAAGAGATGTCGGTCAGCTCGCCTGCTCCCAGGCATGACCGACGCCCCCTCCCTCGACGGGGTCACACGGACGGGACTCATCACGGCAGCTCGAAGACTACCTCTCCAGGGGACCTAAGGAACCTCATCGAGAGGAACCGGGGCCGCGGCCATACACAGGTCTCCAACAGCAGAGGCCAAAGATCATAATGTGCCGAAT
Source organism: Agapanthus africanus (assembly GCA_030015575.1). Lineage (NCBI taxonomy): Eukaryota > Viridiplantae > Streptophyta > Magnoliopsida > Asparagales > Amaryllidaceae > Agapanthus > Agapanthus africanus. The sequence continues at coordinate 679,067,217 of CM057340.1, read as the reverse complement.
CGTCAGGATACCACGGCCGACTCGACGCTCTCGAAAAGAAGATCGAAGGTATGCATCGGGAAGGTCGTCATTCGAACGACGGGACTAAGTACGCCTCCGACTCGCTCACAAAACCCTTCACCGAGGAGCTGCTCGCCGTCCATGTCTTCTCTCGGAACAAGCCCCCAAAAGTCTCTCTCTTCGACGGTAAGTCTGACTCGAAGGACCATTTGGACGCATTTACTGCAGGAATGAGCTTCCAAGACAACTCTGACGCCGCCCAAAGCCGAGCATTCCCGGCCACTCTCATCCGCTTTGGACGAGACTGGTTCCGAGGTCTCGCGCCACGCTCGATCTCAACCTTCGACGAGCAGGCCACTCAATTCTTCGGCCACTTTGTCGGGAACAGATGGCAGAAACAGACCGTCGACCACCTCTTCACAATCAAGAGCGGAGATAAGGAGACATTCAAAAAGTATGTCGCCCGCTTCTACAATGCCCTTCTTGAAGTCCCAGAACATCGGGACGAAACGGTCATTACAGCACTTAGGTCTGGTCTTAGGCACAAGGAGTGGTTACGCTCCTTTGCATTAGCGCAATCTAAGACCATGGCCGAGGTAAAGGCCTGGACCGAGCGCGAGATCCAGCTCGAGTCCGAGGTGAACGCAAATCTCCTGGGGGCAGAGCAAACTGACCAAAATAAGAGAGCGAGGGAAGAGAGAAGGAGACTTGAGCGGGCAAAGCCCTACTCCCCGAAATTTCAGGAGTACACCCCGCTCAACGTCTCACAAACGGTACTGCTTGAGGAGGCTAAGGACGAACGGTTCTTCAAGCTCCCCCCGATCTCGCGCATGGAGGCAAAGCGCACCCAGGGCCCCTACTGCGGTTTCCACAGGTCGCAAGGCCACTCCACAGAAAGCTGTAAGCAGCTCCGAGACTACATCGAGGAGCTCATCCGTTCGGGACACCTGGCAGCGTACTTACGGGACAAGCGACAAACCGACCGCGAGCAGGAGTAGCGTCCCCCTCCCGGCGAGTTGACAATCAGCCAAATTATGGTTATATCGGTGCTGGGTACGTCGAGTACCCACGAGGCTCAACACCCCACGTCGGACGAGGAGGCCAGGGAGACCGAGCTGATCGTTTTTGACGGCCTTACACCGCCAAGAAGCTCAAACCGTACCAATAAAAAGAACATCTACTAGCGTGTACTTCTTTTACTATGACAATGTAAACTTTTCTCAAGATCTTTCTGTTTATATAATAAGAAGGGGTCAGTAAAACATTGCAAAAAGAAGAGTTTTGTTTATTCAAAGGGTACTATAGGCTCCTCAGTCGTACATCGAAAAAGAAAAATTTACAATAGCGGGGGAAGGGGGTGCAGAAAAACTACTCGTGGTACTCCAAGCATATTTCAGCCAGCCGAGCCCTCGCCGCTTCAGCCCTTTGTCTCTGATGCCGCCCGCGAACGTCGGCATCGTGCCTCAATTGGTAGCACTCAAGGAGGAGCGCCACCGAGCGATCCCGCCGACCCGCGGAGATCAGGCCGAAGTGCTGCAAAGACCTTAGCTTACCAACCGCCTCGTCTTTCAGCTGTTCAGACAAGGGGTTGTAGAGCCCCGACGACGCCCTCCAGATGGAGTACATAAACAGCTGGAGCAGGAGGGAGCGCCGGTGAAGCAGTAGGCCGAAGTGATCCTCAATGCAGCCTATCACTAACTGCACCGTGTTTGTTCCCCTCTGAACGGCGGCCTGGACTTCGCTTCCGTGCCTGAGGTTCGGGGCAGATGCTATTTGGTTTTATCCGTTTATCTCTCCGAAGATGCCAAGTTGATTTATGGCACCGTGTATCGGAGGTTTAGACGGATGCGGCCGATGTAGCAGACTTCGTCAGATTCCCCCTCAGGGTGAGGGGTTTTTGATTGTGGGGACACTCTTCCCTGTAGGCGCAAGCCCCTGCAGTTAATTACGCTACCGCGTCGCGGTAACAACTTTCTCCTTCTCCAGAATTTCACTTCGTGTCATGTGTGTTTGTCTTGTTTGTGGTTGCCCGTGGATTGTATACGGAGACTGAGTAATGCCGTCGCCCGTAGGACGTGGATTAGTCCAAATCCGTATTTATTTAGATTTGGGTTGGTGTTTTCAGTTTAAGGACGCATTAGTCGCGTTGCGGCTAAGATCAACTTAAACGTTCGTTAAGGATACGTTAGTCTTGTTTTAGACTAAGATCAACTTAACGTAGTGATTAATTTAATGTATGGCCATCGGGACTCGTCACCTCTCTAACGTCGTTGAAGGATTACAACGACATGTATCAGAGGAGCTCGGAGATGTACCCTCAAACCAGAGTTGATTGGGAGTTTTATAATCCATTTGAATGTTTAAGGATACGTTAGCCGCGTTGCGGCTGAGATCAACTCAAACGGAACCGTTTAGATCCGGCAAAAGAGCGTTTGGAGGCTCTATTGTTCCAGTTTAAGGACGTAGTGGTCCGATATTAGTTTAGAGACGTCTCGGTCCGATATTAGTTTAGGGACGTTTCGGTCCGAAATTAGTTTAGGGACGTTTCGGTCTAATATTTGTTTAGGGACGTTTCGGTCCAATATTAGTTTAAGGACGTTTCGGTCCATGAGTTTAAGGACCCCGCAGTCCATTTGGATATGTGGTCGTTGGGACCCGTCACCTCTTTGACGTCGTTGAGGAATTACAACGAGGGATGTCAAAGGAGTTCGGAGATGTACCCTCGAACCGGTCGTGAATTGATTTAGAAGAGCAGCTGTGCTCAGTCAATTTAATTTAAGGACTTACGGCCAGAATTGGGCTAAGTCCAGTTGAAAATGTTCACATTTTGTTTGCATTTGGCCTATTAGGCCTTTGTTTGGGCTTTCCCCCTTTTTAGAATAATGCATAGCATTACTTCAGGCCATTGACTGGGCTCTGCCCTTTTTAGAATAATGCAGAGCATTGTTTTTGGTCTATTGGACCTCTCAATTGGGCTCTGCCCTTTAAACAATGCATAGCATTATTTTTGGTCTGTTTAGACTTTTTGATTAGGCTCTGCCTTTTTAAAATAATGTGCAGTATTTCTATTTGGTCAATTTGACCTTTGATTGGGCTCTGCCCCTTAATAATGCATTGCATTTAATACTCTGACAGTGCCCCACACGGCTTGTCAGGTGCTTTGCGCAATTAAAGAGCGCAAGCGCTCGTGGAGGTGACACGTGTCGCGCAGTGGAAGGCTTGTGCAACAGTGCTTGCGCAACTGCGCAGACACGTTAAGTCCAAATTTTTTATTTATTTTGGGCTTTGCCCGACTAGAAAATCAATCCAAACAGGGCTCTGCCCCTTTATTATTTTGCAATTTGATTTGGGCCAGGCCCTTTTAAATAATGGATTGCATTTGTGCAGAACATCAAGAATTTTTCAGATTTAAGAACAAAAGTGCATAGCACTTTTGATCTAAATTTGGATCAAAGGAAAACAAGTTTTTCTTCCTGTTTTCCCTGATTTCACAGAACCAAGGGTTCATAACAAGTGCAAGGCACTATTTATTTATTTTCATTTATTTCCCCCTTTTTTTTTAAATCCTTTGTTCTTCAGAGATTTTTCTCTTAAAAAAAAAGGTTTTTTACCTTTCTTCTTTTTCTTGTTCTTGAATAATCTCCAAGAGTTCTCTTTTCTTCTTTTTTTTTTTTGCTAGAAGTCGCTTATTCCAGTTGATGCCCATCGAATGAGGTCTGGGGTCCTATTTATAGTGCTCACAAATTTGTTGAATTTGTTAACAAGATCTTTTCTGAGTGATTTTGGGAATTTTCCCACCGCTGGATCTTTGATCCAAAGGCAGAAGAAAATCTTCTGGTTTTGGAAAGAACAGAAAAGATTTCATTAAATTTTCATTCTGTTTCTGCGCAACTCCCCAATGAATGACACGTGTCGCGCTTGCGCAACTGCGCAGACACGTGTCGCGCAGCGGTGAACTTGCGCAACAGTGATTGCGCAACTGCGTAGACACGTGTCGTGCAGCGGTGCGCTTGCGCAACTGCGCAGACACGTGTCGCACTGTGGACCGCTTGCGCATTGCGCAATGCAAGGAATTCGAAGCGTTGCTTCAGAAAATTTGAATTTTCAAAATTCAAATGAGCCTTGCTCAGATTGGGGGAACAAATGCCCCCCCACTGTTGTGCTTACATGGCGCGACGTGAGCGCAACGGTGGCGAGATCTTAGCCGTTGGATCAAGGGGGGTCAGTTGAAGGGGCGCAGGCGCCTATAAATAGGACCCTTGGTCCTTGGTAATTTTTCTTACCATCTTCAAGAATTTTAACTCTCAGAGCCTTGCTCTTGCTTAAAAATTTTCAGAGCCTTGCTCTTTATTTCTCTCAAGAACTTTCAAGTTCAGAACTTAGAATTTCTAGGTAAAAAAAAATCAGATTAATTCAAATTAAATTAAATTTAATTGACAGAGCCTTGCTCTTGTAGATCTTGGATCTAAAGAAAACCCCTTTGGGGTTTTTTTTCAACAGAGCCTTGCTCTTGGGATCTTTGATCTAAAGAAAACCCCATTGGGGCTTCTTCACCAGAGCCTTGCTCTCAAGATTTACAGAGGTCCTGTTCATGGGTTTTGACCCATGAACAGAGCTTTGCTCTTGGATAAACTGAATTTTTTTTTTTATGAGTTTTCATGGATTTTTCAGGATTCAAAAACTTCAATTCTTCTAAGTGTTGATGGATTTTCGATTATTACCACAGAGCCATGCTCTTTTAAGGAATCTTGTTCCCATGATACCAGAGTTTGACAAATGTCACTCTGTGACAGAGCTTTGCTCTAAAAGAGGAGATTTTCTCTTTGTCTCTAGGGACTTCCCCACCAATGGGTGTATCCTATTGGGAACTTTTTATGAAATGACAGTCCCATCTAATGATGGGATTGTCTTATTAAATGATGCATATCATCCAGATTTTGTGGGTCCCCCTTTAGTCCCCTACCCACTGCATCACAGTGTGGAGCAAGATTTTTATTTATTTATTTTTTTAAAATGCCAAGCGTTAGGCCACTAATGATATATATATTTTTTTTGTCTTTCCACAGAAAACATGTCTGACGAGTTGTCTTTTCCTTTCGTTCGCTCGGAAGGAGGGTTCCCCCATTCGCCAGTGGATCGGGTGGTGTTCGCTCTTATTAAAGATCGCGATCCTGAGTGCAAAAAGCTCCATCTGTAGGGAAGATGGTATAGCCAGATCATCCAAGGCCATCGCAGTTTTAGTTCCGCCGCGCCCTCTGAGCCCATAGTTACGATCCCTTATGCGGACGAACCCCCGGTGAAGTATGCCGTGGAGGTTAAGAATTGGAATTCCGATGACCTCCTTCAGCCTGCAATCGGCGCCATCCCCGTGCAGCCGCCGCCGGCGATAGATATTCTGGGGAGGCGAATCTGTCAGGGCGAAGCACGCCCTTAGGGACAGGCTTATAACATTGGAATGATCCCGCGACCCCCCGCCGGATATTTGCAGTGGGCTCGGTACATTTTATCGGCGAAGAGGACCCACCTAACGAAGATTGGTCTATACTCGGCCGTCTTCGTCTCGCTTTTCGAGTACCCCTCTCCTCCAACGTGGTGGAAAAAGGCCTTCGTTGAACAATGGAATATCCCCACCCATACCTTCCTGATGGCAGATAAGGAAGTCTCTATCTCTTTGGAGGAATTTGCCGAAATTTCAGGTCTGCCAATGAGGGGAGAGCACTACGAGGAGTTGCTTCCTTCTGACGAGTATGTCTTTGCCACCAAGCAGCTGGTATTTGACTTAACCCCGGAGAATGCCATTCAGCATCAGCATCCGGGTTTGGTGAAGGTGCTGGAGATCTATGAGGAACTCCATTTGGAATCGGGCGACATGGGCGTCAGTTTCGCAGCTTTCATTGCTCGCTTTATCCGTCCGGAGTTCTTATCAGAGCAGAGCGAGAAGTTCGCTCAGCTTGACGACCCCTTTGGTTTCGGTTTGGATCGCCGACCCGTATCGGAAAATAACCAGAGGGATTTCTATCTCCCCAATGCTGCCATCGTCGCTTTCTCAGAAATCGCCGTCTCCGGCATGGATGAGGAAACCTTCTTTATTGGGTTCTTGGGCTTGTGGTTATGCAACTTTGCGCTCCCCATGCACCCGCGCTTCATGAGGCCCTCTGTCTTTTACCCGGCGCATCGGATGGTGGCCGGTCTGCAGTTGTCGGTAGGAATTGCTGGGTTAGCTTACCTTTATCATGGACTCAGCGTAGCGGCGGACGCCAATGATCCTGGGGCACAGCCTGCTAACTTCCCGATGCATTACTTCGTTTCTTGGATGGAGATGCACGTGCGAGGGGTGTTTGGCGCCCACAAGACTCCTCCATTCTTCGAGAAGTACAGGCTCCCGAGAGTCATACGGTTAGTCGGGGCTTCAATTGTGGTTGCACCCCCGCGGGAGTCTAGGGGACTGCTCCTGCGTTCACATCTGGTCGGAGCGAAGACCTCTTTTGTGGATAAGGTCATCACCATAGGCTCAGAGACTACTAAGTCGGTGGTGCCCCTACGTGACGAGTTTAAGGGCGGGGCTTCTATACTGAAGGCTCGGGAAATCCTCCATCTCTACTCCATTCGGCCGGGCTACCTAGTGTTTCGGCAGAATGAGACGGCTTTGTTTATGAGGTATAATCCGCATCGATTTGCCCAGCAATCAAGCTACAACCAGGGGATCCCGATGGAAGCCTTCTTGGAAACGCCCGTGGTTGGCCCAGAAGGGATAAAGAATGCGATGCATCACTTTATACGGCTTAACACGGGTTCCTATTTCTTCATTAGTGAACCCAGCTGTGTCCCAAAGATGCTCAATTCATATGTGGCCTGGTATGCGCACGCTATGGGCCCAATCATTTTAATGGAGAAACGCCTGCTGGTTGACCGTAGGGGTGCGCCTCCTGGCGGTGATCGCAAGGCTCCCTTGCAGCCAAGGACCCAGGTCACCCTCCCGATAAAAGATGCCGGAGCTGACCGACCACGCGTGTTGGCCCCCCCGCGTGGACTGCCACTGCCCGCTACGGTGGATGCACCACCGGCGCCCCGTGCTCTCACAGAGACGGTTAAAGTGGTATCGCCAGAGTCGGGCGCAGGAGCAGATATCGGGACTCGCCGCCCGAAAGTGACTGCCAAGCGCAAAGCTGTTCCGAGTGGATCTAAAGCAGGCGGACAGAAGAAGAAGAAGTCCACCCTATCCCTCGATGCGATCCTCAGCTCAAAGCCTGCGGCTTCTCCTGCCGAGGCCATATGCGAGTACGGCAGCAATGAGGGCTTTGTGGTGGACCCTGAGGACACCAATTTAGCTGCCGCCATTGCAGCTTCAGAGCGATCGGCGAGGCTTGAAGCGATGTTAAGCAAACTCGCTGAGTCCGGTAATTATAAGACGCTTTATTTGTCATTTCATTGCACTTTGTATTATTATATTTAACTAACATTTGCTCCATTTTCATCAGGTGTCTCTACCGAAGAGGCTGTTGCTGCCTCCCTGAAAACCTTCCAGGAAGAGGAGGAGAGGCGTGCCCTGGCAGGTGTTGGTATGCTCCACCCCTTTTCTTCTTTTTTTTTTATAGGGAAAGTTTGTTATTTCTTCTGGTGGTCAATTTAACCTTCTTTTGTTTCTTTACAGGGGCTATATCAGTTGATGCGGGGATCCTTCCCGAGCTTGCTACCGAAGCCCCGGCTCCGTCGAAGCTGCCGCAAGAGCCTCGGCTTGACGCAACGACGAGGGATGCTCTGAAAAATCTGGAGGCATCCCTCTATACGGATGAGGATGCTTCAATTAAAGCCGCCCTAGCGGCATTCGTCTCAACGGCTCGGGAGGAGCGGAAGCGGTTGAGACGCGAAGCAAAGGCGCGGAAAGCTGCTTTGGCCACGGGAGCGGGCCCTAGCACCATTCCTCGCGCTAGTACTCCTTCCGAAGAGCCCCCTGTTGCCCTGTCTACTGCTCGTCGGCAAGTGGCGCGTGCGGTTCAGAGCGCCAATGATAAATCTGCTTCAGGTAGTACTCCTTTCAGAACCTTGTTGTAAGAATTGTAAAGCTATTGGCTCATACGTATTCCATCTTGCAGGGCCAAGTCCAACTGAGGGGGAGGCGGAGACGACCGTCGAACCCAGGGGAGCGGAGGAAGCGGTACTTGCTGAACCCGAACCGACAGTGAGCAACGTTGTCGAGGTCATGGGGCCTGGAGCCGGGATTGAGGGACCTGCCGCGGAGAGGGTCATTGATGTCGCACCTGAAGTGGTGGCAGATGAGATGATTGTCTCAACCGAGCCAAAGGCGGTAGAGGGCGAGGTGCTTGAGGTTGGGGACCTCGTGGTGCCGATGGACTAGGCAGCTGCGACCGCCGATCCTGAGGGAGTAGCGGGTGAGGCGGCCATGATTCCTGAAGACGGGCTAGGCGCTCCTTCTCAGGAATCTGGCAATGTTCCTATCATAGCCCTCCCTGCCTATGGTCCCTCGCCGCCTGTAGAGCTTGCGAGCATAACAACGGTTCCCCTCGAGTCGGGTGATGAAGCTACAGGCGGTGGCCTCCCGTCAGTGGAGGAAGGAATTGCCTCCGTTTCTGCTGGCAACTTGTCGGGTAAATTTTGAATTACCAATGTTCTTCGTTTATATATACTTCACAATCTCTTTTAACCAGTTTGTCTTTATTTTAAACGCAGGTGCGGCTAGTGCCGATGCTCCATTGCCTGAAGGCGCACCGTCAACTACTGCTTTGGCGGTGGTCGCTCCTCAGCCTTCCCTCGTGCCATCGCGGGTGTTGGAAGGTATGGATTTGCAACTCACAAGTTAATCTTTTAAACGTGTAGTTCCTGGACTAATGCCATACCACCGCATCTTTTCAGGAGTGCTCTTTGATCATCTATATCAAGTGCTGCTCCCACACTTCTCCTTCCCATTCGAACTTGCTTCCCCCTCTAGTGGCGCTGGTGAGTGTACGTTCACTACAATATCTTTGTTCATCCCCTTTTTTCTAGTAATTGAATGATTTCTGACCTTTCCCTTTCTTTATCGCAGTGCAGCAAATCGAAGGAGGGGATGCAAGACCTGCCGCGCTACCGGCCCTTCTGGCTCTGCCGTCCGTTGCTGCTGGTATAGCACATTCCTTTTTTGGTAACGCTTAAATATCTCTTGAACCATCGTTTAACCATGTTTTGTTTTGCAGCTATTGTTCCAGCTCCGATCCCCTTTGAGTCTCGCGTCTTTCTACCGGCAGGCCTTTTCTTGAGACGCCCATCTTCAAAGGGTGCTGTGATGAGTTTGGGCATGCTGAGCGGGTACATCGAAGAGCTTAACATGGATGCTCTCCCTTCTGCCATAGATTTCGCTGTGGATGTTAATCCAATGTTGGCGGCGCTCGTAACTTTTCATAACGAAGCGTCGTCAGATCTTGGGTTAATCACTGCAGGGAGATCGAGGCCTGTCTATACTGGCTGGAGTCGACGCGCCCTTCTCCCGAAGTTTTAGCCCTGAGCACCCAACGCACAACTTGGCTCGAGCAAAGCACTTCGCACTCCCGCCACTTGGAGCAAGAAGCAGCTTTAAGACTAAGGGAATGCCAAAAGACCTCGAACGAAACGGCCCATCTGCGCGCTGAGGTTGAGGCAAATGCTATCCAAGTGAAGACTATCTTTGAGGGTCTCTTGGAGCGCATCTCCCATGGGCTGAACTTGAAGCGGAAACTCGACGTAGCTGAGCGCAATATTCCAAGTCGGGAAGCTGCCTATCAAGTCGTGAGGGAGCAGCTTGCGTCGGTCTTGCAGCAACGAGCCCAAGTGGAGGCAGAGCTGGCGGTGGTAGCCGATCGGGAAAAGGCCTGGAAGGAAGTGTGCGAACAACTGATAAAGCTACTTAAGACGCTTCCTTCCCAGTAGCTGCCTTTGTATCAATGTATTTGTAAAATTTTCCTTTAAAATAATATGTATCTATTCTTTATTCTTTTGTACGATTCATCTTGTATTTGATTGAAGTCAATGAATAAAGATACACATTTTCTTTTGCAATGTCTTGTATGCACTTTTTCTTTCTGCATTCTCTTATTATCAGCATGTTGTCTTTGATAAACATAATTGGCAGATAACTTAGTTTTTTTTCCAAGAGATAGCGATGGCTTAGGCCGCAGGTTCAGATCTGCTGTCTAAGACTTTTCAACTCTATAAGCCGTGAGGGTCTCATAGAGACTTTTCTCCCTACGGATCGAGAGGATCTCGCAGGTGGATTTTCTCCTTAGGAATCGTGAGGATTCCTAAGCGTGGTTTTCTCTTATAAGTCGTAAGGATCTTATAAGAGAATTTTCCCTCTTACGAGTCGAGAGGATTCGTAAGTGGTTGTTTCCCTCCTCGTCGAAATTCGACTTCAGAGAGTGAGACCCGTGAATAGTATGCAAGAGACCAGTTTGGATTGACTTGCAGGGCCCCATTGCTCAAAAAGCAAGCCTTCCTTGCTGTCTGAGACTTCTTCTTACAAATTGAGACGAATCGGGGATCTGTCTGCAGTTGTAGCGGAACAGTTGACATGGGTTAAGAAGCTCTCATCACGGAGTGTTTGTATCCGTGAGTCGAGGTGTTTGCTGGGATTATTTGTTTCCCAAGCGCCAAGGATTATTTGTTTCCTTGGGATTTGAAACGAGTCGAGGATTCCTACGGAGGCTCTGGTAGCTCTGCGGGTCGACGCGGATCAGGAAGCTCTCGTCAAGGAGTGTTTGTATCCGTGAGTCGAGGAGTTTGCTGGGATTATTTGTTTCCCAAGCGCCAAGGATTATTTGTTTCCTTGGGGTTTGAAACGAGTCGAGGGTTCCTACGGAGGCACTGGTGGCTCTGCGGGTCGACGCGGATCAGAAGCTCTCGTCAAGGAGTGTTTGTATCCGTGAGTCGAGGAGTTTGCTGGGATTATTTGTTTCCCAAGCGCCAAGGATTATTTGTTTCCTTGGGGTTTGAAACGAGTCGAGGGTTCCTACGGAGGCACTGGTGGCTCTGCGGGTCGACGTGGATCAGAAGGCTCTCGTCAAGGAGTGTTTGTATCCGTGAGTTGAGGAGTTTGCTGGGATTATTTGTTTCCCAAGCGCCAAGGATTATTTGTTTCCTTGGGGTTTGAAACGAGTCGAGGGTTCCTACGGAGGCACTGGTGGCTCTGCGGGTCGACGCGGATCAGAAGGCTCTCGTCAAGGAGTGTTTGTATCCGTGAGTTGAGGAGTTTGCTGGGATTATTTGTTTCCCAAGAGCCAAGGATTATTTGTTTCCTTAGGGTTTGAAACGAGTCGAGGGTTCCTACGGAGGCACTGGTGGCTCTGCGGGTCGACGCGGATCAGAAGGCTCTCGTCAAGGAGTGTTTGTATCCGTGAGTTGAGGAGTTTGCTGGGATTATTTGTTTCCCAAGCGCCAAGGATTATTTGTGTCCTTGGGGTTTGAAACGAGTCGAGGGTTCCCACGGAGGCGCTGGTGGCTCTGCGAGTCGACGCCGATCAGGAGGCTCTCGTCAAGGAGTGTTTGTATCCGTGAGTCGAGGATTTTGCTAGGGATTATTTGTTTCCCGAGCGCCAAGGATTATTTGTGTCCTTGGGGTTTGAAACGAGTCGAGGGTTCCCACGGAGGCGCTGGTGGCTCTGCGAGTCGACGCGGATCAGGAGGCTCTCGTCAAGGAGTGTTTGTATCCGTGAGTCGAGGATTTTGCTGGTGACACTGGCTTCTTCGGTTGAAATGAACCGTCGAGGTCTGGCTTCGTCATCTGACGGAGTCTATTGGGAAAGTACGGTTTCCTTTTTGTTTACGCCCTTGGATTGTATACAGGGATCGATGTGATCTTAACTGTAGGGCCAAAGCTTCATCATCATTATTTTTGTTTTATTTCCGCGATGCTCTATCATTTCAGCTTTATATTGCGAAGGTCGCGATTGCCCAATCATTTCGGCTATTTTTCGCGGTGCCCAATCATTTCGGCTATATATATTTTTTATTTTTTACTCGTTGCTTTTTATTACGAGTTACCCAATCATTTCGGCTATTTTGCATGTATACATTTTTACTTGCTTCTTTTTTTATTGCAAGTCGTCCCATCATTTCGGCTATTTCGTATGCATGTGCGGCCTACTGGCTTTTCGCTGTAAACCTGAAATTGGACACCGATTTCGGCATCAGCACCGCTACAACTGGGATATTACCAGGAGCGAATCATCATTTGCCTCTGCCGTTGTCGAACAAAGGAGGCTTAGCGACCAGGGTTAGGGTCCTGTCGGCTAAGACTTTTGACTTCATGAGCCGTAAGGGTCTCGTGAAGGTATTTCTCCCTACAAGTCGTGAGGATCTTGTAGGTGTATTTTCTCCTTAGGAATCGTGAGGGTTCCTAAGTGTTTTGTTCCTCTGTAAGTCGTAAGGATCCTACAGGAGGGTTTTCTTCTCATAATTCGAGGGGATTTATAAGGGTTGTTCACCATGCGAACGTATTCCCAATTACGGATGAAATTTGGCTAGGGAAATGTTTATTCGCGCCCGTGGATTGTATACAAGGGTCAATACTGAGCCACTTGTAGGGCAATATTGAAAGTTTGTGGGGGTTTGCTTAAGCACAGGTTTAGGTCTCTGTGACTTAAGACTTTCAAATCCTATGAGCCGTGAGGGTCCCATAAGAGAGTTCTCCTTACGAGTCGTGAGGATCTCGCAAGTGTGTTTTCTCCTTAGGAATCGTGGGGATCCCTAAGTGTGTTGCTCCTTTGTGAGTCGTAACGATCTCAAGCAGGTGGTTTCTCCTTATAAGGTCGAGAAGACCCTATAAGTGTCTTTTAACGAGGTTGCGCCCTTTCGGGTTTTCACGAACACTCGCCGGTAGCCCTGCTGTTTTTACTCACGGAGCCCTTTCAGGTTTTCATCCGTGCCCTTTTTGCTTATGGACATACCGTTTTTTTTTACCCTTTGTTATTGAGATCCTTTCACCCTTTGTTATTGAGATCCTGACTTTTCAACTCCCCATATTAATAATAATTACGATATTTATAACAAGTATATATGGTTTTACCAAATCCCACTCCATATATCATATGATGTTAGCAGCATACTCATTGGTAATACCTTGCATTGCTGAACCAAGCCGCCATCGTTCGAATCCCATACCCCACATACTTTTGTGCACTTGATTGTATCATGTTTGATAATACATGGAAATCTTTCTTCTTCTTTTTTTTTTACGAGGTCGCGCCCTTCCAGGTTTTCACGCACACTCGCCGGTAGCCCTGCTGTTTTTACTCACGGAGCCCTTTCGGGTTTTCATCCGTGCCCTTTTTTTGCTTATGGACATACCGTTTTTTTTTGTCAGCCTAAGGATGCTGCGGTAGTAGTTTAAAGACGTTTCGGTCTGCTATTAGTTTAAGGACATTTCAGTCCACTGTTGAGAAGCTGGCTACTGCTTATACAGTTTGAGCTTAGGAAGATAGCGAGCGGACATAGTCGTCGTCGTCTATCGTTGACCTAGGCTGTGGCTCATTAAGCGTAGTATTTCTTTAAGAAGCGACCGTTTATCGGCCTGAAAGGCCTTTCACCATGCATGTCCATAAGTAGATAGGCCCCACCCTGGTAGACTTTATCTATGACGTACGGGCCTTCATAGTTCGGCTCGAATTTTCCCCGCTTGGCGCGATTGGGGATCATAGGCCTTTTGACCACTAGCACGAGTTCACCTTGACGAAATGTCCTCGGTCGGGTCAATCTTTCGTATGAGCGCGTCATCTTTGCTTTATAAGCTTCCAGATTTTGTTGCGCTATGAGCCGTGTTTCTTCAAGGGCGTCAAGCTCCTCAAGCCGAAGATGAGCATTTTCTTCGTCCGTCAGCTCGTGGTGAACTGCCACTCGTAGAGAGGGTAACTCTATCTCGAGAGGGAGTACAGCTTCCGTGCCGAACACCAACGCGTATGGCGTTGTGTTTGTGGCTGTCTTGAACGTGGTTCGATACGCCCAAAGAGCTTCTTGCAGCCTCTCATGCCAGTCTTTCTTATTTCGGGACACTGTTTTCTTTATAATTTTCGTCAAGGTCTTGTTGAAGGCCTCGGCGAGACCGTTAGCTCGTGGATTATAGACTGAGGAATATCTCCAGTCTATGTTATGCTACTGTGCGAAGCGGCTGATTTTATGACTTCGGTAGGCCGGCCGGTTATCGGAGATGATCCGCCTCGGAGTTCCAAACCGATATATAACATGCGTTTTGAAGAAATGGAGGATATTCTCCGTCTTCACTTCTCTCAATGGTACTGTTTCTGCCCACTTAGAGAAGTAGTCAGTCATCGCTAGGATGAAACGATGTCCTTTAGACGATGCTGGCTCGATGGGGCCGACTATATCAGTCCCCCACATTTCGAATGGCCAGCTAGCTACCGTTGGATGCAGCGGATTTGGGTGCTGGTGGATGAAGTCCCCATGAATCTGGCATGAGTGACATTGCTTCGCATATTCGATGCAGTCTTGAATCATCGTGGGCCAGTAATAGCCCATCCGTTTGATCTTCAACTTCATCTTTGGACCTGCTTGGTGAGAACCGCAGATTCCGTCATGAATTTCTTGAACGACTTTTTCCGATTCGTCTGGTCCTAAGCATCTCAGCCACAGAGAATCGAATGACCTCTTGTAGAGAGTATCATTGACGAAGGCGAAGGACAGAGCTCGTTTTATGATTTGATGTCTCGCGGACGCATCTTCAGGCATTTGGTGGGACTTGAAGTAGTCTATAAAGACTTCCCTCCAATTCTCAACCTTCTCATGTTCTTTTATTTGTAAGGTCGCTTGTTCAGTCACTCCCTTCTCTTCGGGTGATTCCGAAGGTATTTCTGCGGGGGCGAGCACCTGACGACTTTGTACCATGATTCTAACGTCATCGAGGTTCTCGTCAGCCATTTCTTTAGCGAGTTTGGCCAACGCGTCCGCTTTGCTGTTATCCGCGCATGGTATGCTCTCCAAAGTATAGAAGGGAATTTGGGTTAGCAGTTGTTGCACCTTTTCACCGTATTTTACTAACTCCGGTTTGCATGTTTGGTAATCGCCGTTTACTTGACTAACGACCAGTTGCGAATCTCCGTATATGAGGAGGTTTTCAATTCCCATGTCAATGGCGATCTCGAGGCCTGCTATCAGAGCTTCGTATTCGGCTTCGTTGTTTGTCCTCGGTTCCGTCAGGGAGAACGCGTAGCGCATTATCCCTCCTTGTGGAGTTATAAAGATGAGTCCTACCCCTGATTTGATTACAGGGGTACTTTGTTTGCGTTTCTTCACGGAAGATGCTCCGTCAAAATAAAGCTCCCATCGGGTATTATCACCATCGATCGCATCAAACGCATGTTCGTCTGGAAGATCGCAGTTTAAAGGAGAGTCAGCTGGTATTGGGTGCTCAGCGAGGAAGTCGGCTATGGCCTGACCCTTCACTGCCTTGAGGGGTCGATATGCTATCGAGAACTCCATTAAGAGCAGAGCCCATTTAGCGAGTCGTCCTGTCAAGATGGCCTTTGACATTAGATATTTAAGAGGGTCCACCTTTGAAATGAGATAGACTTCATGCGCTAATGCGTAATGTCTAAGCTTTGTTATTGCGAAGATCAACGCCAGGCAGTGTTTTTCAATGGGGGAGTAATTGCTTTCTGCCCCCAGCAGCACTCGACTTAAGTAGTAAAGTGCTCTTTCTTTCCCTTGGTCATTCTCTTGTGCCCATAATGCGCCTAAAGAACCCTCAAGGGCGGTTGTATAAAGAATGAGAGGCTTCCCCTTAACCGGAGCAGTCAACACCGGCGGGTTCTGCAGGTATTGCTTGATCTCATCCAGTGCGCCTTGGCATTTTTGATCCCAAACGAATGGGGTTCCCTTCTTCATCAGGTGACTATAAGGACGGCACTTTCCTGAAAGGTTGGCTATAAATCGCCGTATGTATGCGAGTTTCCCTTGGAGAGACCGCAGCTGTTTGAGAGTCCTCGGCGGAGGCATTTCCATGATCGCTTTAATCTTTGACGGATCTATTTCAATACCTCGGTGTCGAACAATGAATCCCAGGAATTTGCCCGAGGAGACCCCGAACGCACATTTAAGAGGATTCATCTTCAAGTTGTATTGCCGAAGGCGTTGAAATACAGTCTTCAGATGCTCAAGATGTTCCTCGTATGATTTGCTTTTAACCACGAGATCGTCGATATAGCATTCGACGATTTCATGAATAAGGTCGTCGAAGATCTTTGTCATGGCCCGCTGATAAGTAGCACCGGCGTTCTTTAAACCGAAGGGCATCACTTTATAACAGAATATACCTAGAGGGGTCCTGAAGGCCGTATGCTTCTGATCTTCAGGATGCATTTTTATCTGGTTATACCCCGATGAGCCGTCCATGAAGGAGAAAACTTCATGAGTGGATGTGTTGTCTATCATCAGTTCGGTGACTGGCACTGGGAAATCATCTTTTGGGCAGGCTTTATTAAGATCCCGAAAATCCACGCATATGCGCACCGTCCCATTTTTCTTCATCACCGGGACGATGTTAGCGATCCATTCAGGGTATTGAACTTCATGGATAAAGCCGGAGTCTATCAGCTTTTTGACTTCGGCGTTGATGCTCATTTCAAGCTCGAGCCGCATTCTTCTCGGCGCCTGTTTGACTGGCTTGATGTTTGGGGATATTGCTAGTCTATGTACAGCGACTTCTGGATCTAGTCCTGGCATCTCGGAATAGTTCCATGCGAAGCAATCTTTATGCTGCACAAGGACGTCTTTTAACGCAGCCACCCTCTCTTCAGACAGCAGCTCGCTGACGAATGTCGGTCGCGGATCATTTACCGTCCCCAACTCGATTTTCCTGAGGTTATCTGCAGTAGTATGTATTCCATCCTCTAGTTCTTTTGGAGCTGGGGGAAATTCTGAGATTACTTCATCGCTGCTGTTTTCAAAGCACCGAGGAAGGTTGTTCATGTCCTCGGACTCTTCTTTTAATATTGTTATCACGTGGCAAGTGCGAATTTTCTGCCAACCCCAATGCGGAGTTGGTTCTTCTTTCGTGGCCTTGGGCTCGTGCTTTTGTGGTGGTGCTACCCTCCAGTTGTCAGACAACGCGAACTTGCCAAGCTGATATTGGTCCTCAACCCAATTCTTAAAGGTGAAGCAATCTTCAAGCGGATGCTCTACTACTCGATGGTAAGAGCAATAATTTGGGTTGGAGACTTCGCCCGCTTGCTTAGGGTGTTTAGACTCTGGCAGTGTAAGCATTTGATGTTTTAGAGCAAGATCAAGTATTTTCCTTGTTTTGTTCCGAGGAAATGAGTATGCTCGACCCATTTTCTTCATGAGGGCTAAGTCAATAACGCTCGACTCTCGGATGCGTGGCTTCTTAGCTCTGCTTTGTGGTTGTCGAGCGCCTTTCTTGCCTTTCGACTTGTTTTTGCTTTCGCGTTGAACCTCTTCTGTAGCAGGTTGACAAAGAGCGGCATTTTCATCCTTCACCGCCTGTTGAAGGAGGCGCTGTGTCTTGGCTTTCTCATAGATTGCCATTTCACGATTGTGATCATCTCGGGCTTTTTGACTCGCATTCCTTATAAGTTTGTCCAACTGGTCTTCAAATGATGGACTGGGCGGTTTTGCATCAGGAGCTTTTGCTGGCTCAGGATTAGCGTCCTCCCATTGAGCGTCCGCCTCTTCATCGAAGTCATACATGACATAACAGCTGTTTACTAGCTCCCGTTTCTTTGACCGGATGTACCCAAGCCCTTTTGTTTCTATTCTCCCGTTAGGCAATTTGCATTGAGTCCCGGGAACGTTCCATACTTTGTCATAGAATTTGGCCTTTCTAACGGTTTGTTCGAAAGGTATTCCCTGGCGTTTCAGCAGTTTCCTCAAACCTTTGGTATAATATTTGGGAAGACGGATGGGCTGAAGCCTGTCGAGCGTGGGGTCCGCGCCATGCCAAATTTCTTTTTCCACCTTGTTTTCTTCAGAACGGTAGAATAGGATTGCCTTCTCGCCTTTTCGTTCGGGAGGAATATAGAATGTGTGCAATTCTTCTACGCTGTTGGCGTTGAGTGCATCCAGTTCTTTGTAATGTTCAAGCGGCACCATGGTTATCTGCAGACTTCGCTCTTCATCAGCAGAAGCTTGTATTGATAGCCGAGCAGGGAATACAGCGTGAACTTCATCCTCTGAATCACTGCCGAAGATTAATGAAGGAACGGATGGTCCTGGCCTGGTGGATTGGGATGGACCTGGATAAATTATATCCTCCTCCTCCTCGGTGTCACTGCCGAAGACAGGGATGGTGGCGTTAGTTTTGTTCTCCGGTTTGTGACACCTTTCCGTGTCTTCGAAACTCGGTAAGAAGTACTTGGCATCTTCATACTTGCGAACTTCGTTTATGGAAAATGGATTCAACTCTCCCGCCACAGTGTACTCAAGGCCATCCCTAGAATACTTCATGCACTGATGCTGTGTAGAAGGGATGATATTGTACTCGTGTAGCCATGGTCGGCCGAGCAGAGCGTTGTAGCACGTCTTGGCGTCTATAACATGGAATTTGATGTCTGTGACGAGCAACCCGAAGCGTAGCGTCAATATCACAGATCCAAGAGTCTTTGAGGATTGAGAGTCGAAACCGGAGATAGTGATCTTGTCCCGGGCGAGGTGTTGGACACTCATGCAAATCTCCTTTAACACTCGCACATTGAGTAAATTGACAGACGATCCGTTATCGACCAGGATTTTGCCTATCTTTATGTCATGGCAGTATCCTGAGACATAAAGGGGACGATTGTGTTCGCACGTCCCAAGGAGAAGGTCTTCATCGCCGAAAGCAACGTCGGCCGTGTGCACCTCTTCCAATTCATCCTTCATCTTTTGTTCGGCTAGGAAGGCTTGGAACTGGTCCGGATCTTGTAGGGCCTTAATCAAAGAATCCCTCGCCTCTTTTGATAGTAATAGGGCATCGAGAATGCTGAGTTGTGAGGGTAGCTTTCTCAGATGCGCCAAGACATTGTAATCCACTTTACTCTTTTTTGGCGGGTTCTTGGCGGTTAACTCTTCCGCGACTTGGTCATCCAAAGCAATGTCTTCAGAGACCTTCTCTTTCCCTTTGTTTTTCTTATTTAAGGGTCCGAGATTCTTTTCAGGTAGCGTCCGATTGCGTAGCTGTATATTTTCACAAGCCTCCGGTTCTTCTTCTTTTCCCGAAATGGATTCTTTGAAGAGGGGGCCAAGCTCTAGCTCCTCATCGGAATCGCTCCCAAATGTAGGCACTTGTGACCCGGCGGTGTTAATCATGTGACAATTGTTGGCAGTTCTTTCAAGCTCTTTGGTCGTGTTTCTTTGCTCCCGACGAATTTTACGCTTTTCCCGTTTAAAGCGTTGTCAATTAGCGACGTATCCTTGCCACCACTTATCGAAAGCTTTGCAATCTTGGGTGGAATGCGAGACCTTCTGATGATATAAGCAATAAGAGGGGTGCATTTCCACCACGCCAGTAACTTTTTCTTCAGAGGGTGGTAGATTCATGCCCATCGATATGGCCTTAGCAAACTTCTTTTTTATCTTGAATTGGCTTTTGTCAGCGGTGGAGGCATTTTGCTCCAGCGGGATCATTTCAGCTCCTTCCTCAAGTCGCTGGCGCTTGGCCCTTTCGAATATAGCCGTCTCGCGTTCTCGATCAGCTTTGCTTTTCAACCGAGCTTCATTAAGAAATGCGCTAATCATTTCAACTGATAACCCTGGGGCTCTTGATTCGGCATTTGCCCCCAGCGTTTCAGTGCCAGAAGTCCCTTCATCGTTCGTGGTCGAATGGGAGATCATATGACAGCTCGCCACATATTCCTCGGATTCATCCGATGAACTTTCTCCCTCATCTTCTTTTTGGAAGACGTGATCAAGGAAATCTTGGAGCGTAATGGGAGTCCGCGCCTTTTGGTTGTACTCATCCAGTGCGTCGATTTGCTTTTGTAAGTCCGTGCGCTTGTCGCCAGGCTTCACGGGCTTCTTAGATTTCTTCTTCTTCTTTTTCGAAGATTTTGACGGCTGACTATGAGCGCTTGAACTACCACCATCGGTCTTCGGAGTCGGTCGTGGCTTCAACATCCCCTCAATAACCTGCGGTTCCAAGGGGTTCTTCCACTTGACCGCTGGACAGGTCTGAAGATCATTTAGCATTCTCCTCGTTTTGGCTGATAATACAACCTCCCAGGGAGTTTCTTCAATAACGGAGCATGTTGCCCCCGGCGTATTCGTCCCCTTAGAGGTGTGGGGCTACGGAGGATTCACCTTCCATTTGTCAGATAGCGCAAATTTTCCCTGACGGTACTGGTTCTCAAGCCAATTCTTGAAAACGTAGCAATCCTCAATCGGATGGCCTAGCACTCGATGATAAGGGCAGTAATTGGGCTCGTTGGCGTCGTTCGGTTGCAACGGACGTTTTGGATCTGGCAGATTTATGAGTCTGTTGCGCAGCGCCCGCTCGAATAGCCTCCTCGTTTTATCACGGGGGAAAGAGTAAGGGCGTCCCATCCTGTCCTCAAGGGGTACGTATGGGCGTGTATTGTTTGGACGAGCAACCGGCTTCGAGTCGCTCGGTTGTTGTTGGGCATTAGCGACAATGATCGCTTTTCCCTTTCCTTTATCGTTTCGGGAGTCCGGTTTCGGGAGAGGGGGTTTATGGCCCATCTGGTCCATCTGCGCTAATTTGTCGATCAAAGCCTGGAAGGAAGTCGGCTTGAAGAACATCATAAACTGTGAAATGGTTGCTTGTGGATCGAGGGTTCCAACAAACATTCCCACCGCAGGGGCTTCTTCTATGCGCTGTTCACACTTCGACCATAGATTACGCCACCGTATAGCGTACTGAACCCATGTCTCGCCGGGTTTTACCCTGGCGTTAATCAGCGCCGTCATCGGGGTACGCTCACTGGCACTTGCGAAACGTTGGGTGAAGAGCAGCTCCATCTCCGCAACGGTTTTAATAGAGTCGTTGGGAAGCTCAGAATACCATTCGAACGCCGTATCTGATAGGCTTCCAACGAACTGGCGAAGCAAAAGTTTGTCGTCGCCGCCGGTGTTACCGCAAAGCGCCCTGAACTGGGCAACATGTTGATGGGGATTGCCGGTCCCTTTGTAGACATGAAACTTGGGAATTGTGTAACCCGGCGGGTATTTGATTTGGTCATACCAGCCTGGATACGGTCGCCCCGTTTTCACGACGTGTCCGGCTGCTTCTGCCGCGTGATGAACCTTTATTTGCTGGGCTATGTATTCGTCCAGATCAGTCTTAGAGATTGTATCCTCTTTAGCTGTTGATAGAACGGGCTGAGGGTTTGATGTCTCTCCCCTATCATCTCCAAGGACGATCGGGGGTTCTTCAGTCGGGGGATCTTGTTGTATCATCATCCCTATCATGTCCTGGAAGAGGAGGCCCATACGATGTATATTGGCTGCTTGTTCAGCAGCCTCTTTGTCTCTCTTTTCCAGTACTCGGCGGAGGAACTCGGCGTCGGTCTCTTCCTCTTGGCGTTCATCTAAGGACGTCCCAGGGTTCTCTTTTGGCTCCGTGAGTGTAGCCATTGTAGTCATCATCTCCTGGAGCTTTTGTTGCTGCTCCTGAGCCTTGGTCACTGATCGGGTAAGCGGTCGGTGACCCGTAGAAGTGCGGCTTTCCTCCTTTCCAGAAGCCATATAAACCGTATGAACTGTTATGCCCCCTGACTTGAGGCGTTTAGGTTCACCGCTTTTAAACTTTGTCAGTGTTACGGGAGCTTTCTCTGGCCTTTTTCTTTTGTGGACCATTGAGGTTGAAGGAGCCGTTGAAGTGGGCATCCTAGCATTTGTTGCCCCCTGCCGTTTAATGGGGCGGTTTTTGTCCTTTTCCACCTTTGTCTTTTTCTGGCGATGAAAGTGGTCTGGGTCAATCACGGAATCTTGAACCCTCCGCCAAACTTTATAAATTTTTTACGACAGCCGTTGAGGGGCATGTTCCTGCTTTGTCTCCGGAGCTTTTTCCATAGGCGGAGGAGATCTTTTCAACGTAGCAATTGGAGAGTTCTTTCTCACCTTCCTCAGCAATTCAAAGCTGTTCCCAGTTGGAACAGCAGTGTTGACCTCCACCACTGGAGCAGGTGGGGTTAGCCCTGAGGGAGAGTTGCCCCCTGCTTTTCTCACTCGTCGCCAATGGCGACGTCGCGCACGACGAGCCGTTGGGACTGGCTCGGAAATCGAGATGGTTTCTTGTTGCCCCCTGTTTGAGTGTGGGGTAACTGCCGATGTCAGCCTATCGAAGACTGATGCCTTTTGACCAGCTGGGGGAGGAGTGGGAACCGTCAATCTTGTGAAGACCGACTCTCTGATGGGAGAAGCCGCTTTAACGACTTCCAAAGCAGCGGCCGTTGCCCTCTTTGGGACGACCACTTTATAGTTCTGACCTAGCCTGGTAAAAACGGAGGCTGTCGGCTTAGTAGCGGGCGATCCGTTGACAGAGGTCGTGGTAGCAGTGAGCCGGTCGAACACCGACTTCTTGTTCGCTTTTGGTGCGGATATCGGCATAGAGAAGCTTGTAGGTGGGACTATGGTCCCGAAAAATAGGCCGGTGGTGGCCTGGGTCACCTGGTCTACCGGCAGAGTAAGGAAGGAAGCCGCTTGGGGCCCATATGTCACACCTCCTGGTGAAGTGGAGGGTCCGTTGCAGTGGCATTTCGAGCTGTTGGTGCAGTTGAAGGCCATTGAATCTTGAGTTCTGCGCCAGAAAAAAGACCAAATCTTAGCAACTTGAAATCCAAAGGCGACCATTTAACAAACCGCGATTGGTTCGCGAAGACGACACACGAAGTGTGGAGTGGAAAGAGGAAAAGGTCCCACCGGGCGTGCCAGAATGTGTTCCCCTCCGAACGGCGGCCTGGACTTCGCGTCCGTGCCTGAGGTTCGGGGCAGATACTATTTGGTTTTATCCGTTTATCTCTCCGAAGATGCCAAATTGATTTATGGCACCGTGTATCGGAGGTTTAGACGGATGCGGCCGATGTAGCAGACTTCGTCAGATTCCCCCTCAGGGTGAGGGGTTTTTGATTGTGGGGACACTCTTCCCTGCAGGCGCAAGCCCCTGCAGTTAATTACGCTACCGCGTCGCGGTAACAACTTTCTCCTTCTCCAGAATTTCACTTCGTGTCGTGTGTGTTTATCTTGTTTGTGGTTGCCCGTGGATTGTATACGGAGACTGAGTAATGCCGTCGCCCGTAGGACGTGGATTAGTCCAAATCCATATTTATTTAGATTTGGGTTTGGTGTTTTCAGTTTAAGGATGCATTAGTCGCGTTGCGGCTAAGATCAACTTAAACGTTCGTTAAGGATACGTTAGTCTTGTTTTAGACTAAGATCAACTTAACGTAGTGATTAATTTAATGTATGGCCATCGGGACTCGCCACCTCTCTGACGTCGTTGAAGGATTACAACGACATGTATCAGAGGAGCTCGAAGATGTACCCTCAAACCAGAGTTGATTGGGAGTTTTATAATCCATTTGAATGTTTAAGGATACGTTAGCCGCGTTGCGGTTGAGATCAACTCAAACGGGACCGTTTA
The DNA here is from genome assembly GCA_030015575.1 of Agapanthus africanus. Classification (NCBI taxonomy): domain Eukaryota; kingdom Viridiplantae; phylum Streptophyta; class Magnoliopsida; order Asparagales; family Amaryllidaceae; genus Agapanthus; species Agapanthus africanus. The sequence continues at coordinate 679,043,645 of CM057340.1, read as the reverse complement.
GATCCGGCAAAAGAGCGTTTGGAGGCTCTATTGTTCCAGTTTAAGGACGTAGTGGTCCGATATTAGTTTAGAGACGTCTCGGTCCGATATTAGTTTTAGGGACGTTTCGGTCCGAAATTAGTTTAGGGACGTTTCGGTCCTATATTAGTTTAGGGACGTTTCGGTCCAAAATTAGTTTAGGGACGTTTCGGTCCAATATTAGTTTAGGGACGTTTCGGTCCATGAGTTTAAGGACCCCGCAGTCCATTTGGATGTGTGGTCGTTGGGACCCGTCACCTCTTTGACGTCGTTGAGGAATTACAACGAGGGATGTCAAAGGAGTTCGGAGATGTACCCTCGAACCGGTCGTGAATTGATTTAGGAGAGCAGCTGTGCTCAGTCAATTTAATTTAAGGACTTACGGCCAGAATTGGGCTAAGTCCAGTTGAAAATGTTCACATTTTGTTTGCATTTGGCCTATTAGGCCTTTGTTTGGGCTTTCCCCCTTTTTAGAATAATGCATAGCATTACTTCAGGCCATTGACTGGGCTCTGCCCTTTTTAGAATAATGCAGAGCATTGTTTTTGGTCTATTGGACCTCTCAATTGGGCTCTGCCCTTTAAACAATGCATAGCATTATTTTTGGTCTGTTTAGACTTTTTGATTAGGCTCTGCCTTTTTAAAATAATGTGCAGTATTTCTATTTGGTCCATTTGACCTTTGATTGGGCTCTGCCCCTTAATAATGCATTGCATTTAATACTCTGACAGTGCCCCACACGGCTTGTCAGGTGCTTTGCGCAATTAAAGAGCGCAAGCGCTCGTGGAGGTGACACGTGTCGCGCAGTGGAAGGCTTGCGCAACAGTGCTTGCGCAACTGCGCAGACACGTTAAGTCCAAATTTTTTATTTATTTTGGGCTTTGCTCGACTAGAAAATCAATCCAAACAGGGCTCTGCCCCTTTATTATTTTGCAATTTGATTTGGGCCAGGCCCTTTTAAATAATGGGTTGCATTTGTGCAGAACATCAAGAATTTTTCAGATTTAAGAACAAAAGTGCATAACTTTTGATCTAAATTTGGATCAAAGGAAAACAAGTTTTTCTTCCTGTTTTCCCTGATTTCACAGAACCAAGGTTCATAACAAGTGCAAGGCACTATTTATTTATTTTCATTTATTTCCCTTTTTTTTTTAAATCCTTTGTTCTTCAGAGATTTTTCTCTTAAAAAAAAGGTTTTTACCTTTCTTCTTTTTCTTGTTCTTGAATAATCTCCAAGAGTTCTCTTTTCTTCTTCTTTCTTTTTTTTGCTAGAAGTCGCTTATTCCAGTTGATGCCCATCGAATGAGGTCTGGGGTCCTATTTATAGTGCTCACAAATTTGTTGAATTTGTTAACAAGATCTTTTCTGAGTGATTTTGGGAATTTTCCCACCGCTGGATCTTTGATCCAAAGGCAGAAGAAAATCTTCTGGTTTTGGAAAGAACAGAAAAGATTTCATTAAATTTTCATTCTGTTTCTGCGCAACTCCCCAATGAATGACACGTGTCGCGCAGTGGAAGGCTTGCGCAACAGTGCTTGCGCAACTGCGCAGACACGTGTCGCGCAGTTGTGCACTTGCGCAACAGTGTTTGCGCAACTGCGCAGACACGTGTCGTGCAGCGGTGAACTTGCGCAACAGTGCTTGCGCAACTGCGCAGACACGTGTCGCGCAGCGGTGCGCTTGCGCAACTGCACAGACACGTGTCGCACTGTGGACCGCTTGCGCATTGCGCAATGCACGGAATTCGAAGCGTTGCTTCAGAAAATTTGAATTTTCAAAATTCAAATGAGCCTTGCTCAGATTGGGGGAACAGTGTTTTCGGTGCAGTACTGATCGTAGAGGTACACGCCCTCGAAACTTACAATGTCGGGGATGGTAAAAAGGGAAGTCCTCCATTCTTACGTTTTGGGTGTGAAGAAAGGAGTGATCAACGCTCCCTCCGCTTTATAGCCTCACTACGCTCTCAAGAGTCCAACAGTTGCCCATTTCACCTACAACTGTGCCGCCACGCGGCGACATCGAACCTTTCTCGGCGAAATCGAAATGACGCGGCTCCAGCGCTTCGCCTCCCCCACGTGTTCATTACACGTGTTGCTTTCGACTGTCCCTATCCCTATACTCACGCCAGGAAGGTCGGACAGAACATAATGAATCGACCAAGCGGCTACCCTGCTCGGCTATCCCTGGCTGGGAGATCCCTACCCCACAATGCCAGGGATCAAAGCCCTCGCCAAGAGGCACTGAGCAGCTTCACTGCTTGGTCCGTCCTTAGCAGGCCCCATATGGCCCCTCCAGCGCTAAGGATCGAAGCCCTCGCCAAGAGGCACCGGGCAGCAACCCTGCTCGGCCCCATCCTTAAGGATCAAAGCCCTCGCCAAGAGGCACCGGGCAATAACCCTGCTCGGCCCGTCCTTAGCAGGCCACTTACGGCCCCTCCCGTGCTAAGGATCAAAGCCCTCGCCAAGAGGCAGCCGAGCGGCTACCCTACTCGGCTATCCCTGGGTAGGAGTTCTCTCCCCCACAACACTAGGGATCAAAGTCCTCGCCAAAAGGAACCGGGCAGTAACCCTGCTCGGCCCATCCTTAAGGATCAAAGCCCTGGCCAAGAGGCACCAGGCAGTAACCTTGCTCGGCCCGTCCTTAGCAGGCCCCTTACGTCCCCTCTAAGTCGACGTTACACACCCCACAAGATGCGGGGAGGCGGAATAGGTAAAACAATCATTTTGTTTAAGGTAACATCGACTAACTTTACGGATCTTTGCTAAACCCTAAGTAACAAACTATCTAGAAGTGCTAAACTACTATGATAGATGATTATACCTCAAGATACTAGTCGTTCTTGTTCTTGTTGTTCACCTCCTCGATGTGATAGAAGATCCACCCGAGAGTTCCTTCTCCAAGCTTTAACCTCTCACTTAAGGTAACTAAGTGGCTAGAATTGCTAATCCAAGTGACCTAGAAGATATAGAAGTGGATTAAGGATCTATTAGTCTTTCTAACCCTTGGGATCTCAATACATGAGAGGTTTAGGGTTAGGTTGAAGAAGAGGAGAGCTTGAGGCGAGAGAGTGTGTATGTGAGAATGAAATGTAAATATAACTCATTTCTATATTTTATGAAGCATAAAAATTATCAAATATGACATATGAGATAATTACAACCATGCTTCATTTAATATGAATGAATCATCTCATGAGTCATTAAAACAATTAATGTTTCATTAACTCACTTGGATGAATCATCTCATGAGTCACTAATTCATTTAATGCAAATAACACATAAGCTCTCCACTTCATTTAATTTAATTCATAAATGAATTAAATCTAAATGAGTCACCCTTCTTCTAGAAGCTTCTCGACTAATTAAGAGAATGCCCCTCCCATCCGTATTTACGAAAAACACGGATATACAGAAACTGCATAAATCCAATAATCCAATACTAGAATCTGGCTTAAACTAAATCCCGCTAGTATAATCTGTCTGAACATCATACGTGCACAAGTACACGTATATGTCCGAACCCTGTCGTAAAACCATACGACTTCTATATCATTTCGCCTGAAGCAGGGAAACTCTCTGTGTGGGAATCTAAAGACTCGACACTACGCTGGCAGTGGGTTTAACCACAGGCCGCAAGCGGTACTAGCTGTACGTAACGGTCCCCAGGTAGATATCGATAAGAAGGCCGATGAGGAAACCCAACCGAACTCCTACTGAGCCTGATGTGACAATCTCCGTACAGTCCGGTCTGTTCGTCTAAGACTATCGCATATCGGGCCTAGAGGGCGGCAAGCGTCGGTCTCCTAAAAGCGGTATAAGTCGTGTCGGAGTGAAGCCCATTACACCTTGAAAAGCTACTGGAAAACCTACCAGTAAATCTCACTTGCCCTGGCCAACGACTTTGCGTAATGGCTCTCCAAACATAGTGCGATATCAACTCCCAATACCGGGAGAGACGGATCCTATCTAACCGCCACTGCCTCCAAGTGCTTCGGGACTGCACCCAACTGCTACATGTTTGCATGACTCCTTTGAGCCGTGGTAGGGTAGCAATCTAAGAACAGTGGGAACACACTCGAGGCGAAGCAGCAGTGTCAAGTCTACGGACTATGCTGTACTCATGCCACCTGGGAACTGTTAACTGACGACGGGTATAATACCAACCAACAGTTCCCTGCGAGTCCTTTCCGGTGTACCCGTAACCCAACGAGCACCTGCATACTATCTCCAGTACAACGTACTAATGGCTGTGGGACAGACCATTTCCCCTGCTGGGATGAGAAGCATACACACTAGTCTACTCCGGAGTATCGATGCCCTGCCTCGATAATCCTACGACTGGGGACCTGAAAAAGGATGTGCTTGTAGACTACCCAGCCCCCACTAGTGTGACTGCAATCACAATGCTGGTAGTCAAGCAAGATCCTAAGGGCTCTATCAATATGTATTCGTGATATGTTAAAAGAAACATATGCGCATATTAAGATAGATATAAACCAAGTAGCGTACTACTATGTTGAGCAAGACTGTTAATACAACTGTGAATATCCCAAGCTTCCATTAAGTAATATACAAACTATTATGATACAATAATGGCCCCTAGGGCATATACACTAACAATCTCCCACTTGCACTAGGGCCATATACTGGCATATCGAAGACCTATCATCTCGAATAGTCTCTCGAACTGTGTCTGAGGTAAGGCCTTTGTGAATGGATCTGCATTGTTCTCCTCTGTAGCAACTCTCCGGACCTCGATCTCCCGGCGATCTATGATCTCCCTGATCAGGTGATACCGCCTTAAGATGTGTCTGGACTTCTGATGGGACCTGGATTCCTTCGCTAAAGCTATAGCGCCGTTGTTGTTACAATACAGCGGTATTGGATTAACAATGGTAGGAACCACCTGAAGTTCTGTTAGGAACTTCTTCATCCAGACTGCTTCTTTTGCGGCATCGCAAGCAGCGATATACTCCGCTTCCATCGTCAAGTCAGCAACGGTGTTCTGCTTGAAACTCTTCCAGCACACCGCCCCTCCATTGAGGGTAAAGACATAACCTGACATGGACTTGGAGTCATCCTTGTCACTCTGGAAGGTGGAGTCAGCAAAAGCCTCGATCTGAAGGTCTTCTCCGCCGTAAACCAAGAATATATCCTTAGTCCTTCTCAGGTACTTGAGAATGTTCTTTACTGCTATCCAGTGCTTCTCCCCTGGGTCTGACTGAAACCGGCTTACTACGCTCAGTGCGTAAGCTACATCTGGTCTGGTACACAACATCGCATATTTTATATAGCCTACCGCAGAAGCGTAGGGTATAACTGACATGCGATCCCTTTCCAAATCAGTCTTGGGAGACATCTCTTTGGAGAGGGTGATTCCGTGACAAGCTGGTAAATTACCGCGCTTTGAATCTTCCATACTGAATCTTTTCAGTATAGTATTGATATACCTGGACTGTGAAAGTCCTAACATCCTTTTAGATCTATCACGATAGATCTGGATCCCCAGAATGTAAGAGGCATCACCCAGGTCTTTCATGAAGAACCTGTGTGACAAGAATCCTCTGACAGATTGTAGCATAGGAATGTCATTTGTTATTAAGAGAATGTCATTCACGTACAAGACGAGGAATACGATAGTTCGTGTTACAATTTTACTATATATACATGGTTCATCTGGATTTTTGATAAAGTCATATTCTTTGACCGTTTCATCAAAACAGATGTTCCAACTTCGCGATGCATGCTTTAGTCCATAAATGGACTTAAGCAACTTGCACACTTTCCCGCTGCTCCCACTCTGATTGAAACCTTCTGGCTGATCCATATAGACGCACTCGTCCAAATTTCCATTTAAAAAAGCCGTATTTACGCCCATCTGCCAGATCTCATAATCGTGGAAGGCAGAAATGGCAAGAAGGATCCGAATGGATTTGAGCATAGCCACTGGAGAAAAAGTTTCGTCATAATCCAAGCCAGGCCTTTGACGAAAACCCTTTGCAACAAGTCTAGCTTTATAGGTTTCCACTTGTCCATTTACACCAATCTTCTTCCTGAAGATCCACTTGCATTCTATGGGTTTTATCCCATCTGGAGCAAAGTCCAAAGTCCATACTTTGTTGGTGTACATGGACTCCATCTCGGTCCGCATTGCATCCAGCCATCTTACTGAGTCGCCGCTCTGGATAGCCTGCTGGAAGCTAGTAGGTTCATCATTATCAATGACGTAATCCTCTCTATCCCCGTCTATGAGAAAACCGTAGTATCTCTCAGGCGGATGAGACGGCCTACTACTCCTGCGGAGGGGTGTGGGAATGTCCTGTTCTTCTGGAACTACTGGTTCTACCAAACTTTCAGTAGCAGTTTGTGGTTCTGGAATTTCTTCCAGTTCTATTGCGCTCCCACTTGTTTCCTTTTCTAAAAACTGCTGTTCTAGAAGATGGGCATTACGAGAAACAAAAACCTTTTGTTCCTCTGCGTAATAGAAAAAATATCCCTTGGAGTTCTTTGGATATCCTACAAACTTACACTGTACTGAGCGTGCCTCGAGTTTGTCCGCATGCTGCTTTTTAACAAAAGCCGGACATCCCCATATCTTCAGATACTGAAGATAGGGTTTCTTTCTACTCCACATCTGATATGGTGTGGTAGGCACAGTCTTGGTAGGAACCCTGTTCAAAAGATATGCAGTTGATTCTAGTGCATAACCCTAGAAAGTTCGCGGTAACTCAGCATTACTCATCATGGAACGCACCATATCTAATAGGGTTCGGTTCCGTCTCTCCGATACACCGTTGTGTTGTGGAGTGTATGGAGGAGTAAAATGAGAGAGAATTCCATTCTCTTTTAGGTAACCCAGGAACTCGGCACTTAAGTATTCACCACCTTGATCAGATCTCAGTGTCTTGATACTTTTTCCGGTTTGGTTTTCTACTTCATTCTTATATTCTCGGAATTTCTCAAAGGCCTCAGATTTATGTTTCATCAAGAAAATGAATCCATACCTAGAGTAATCATCCGTAAAAGTAATGAAATATGAAAAACCGCCTCTTGCATGTATAGACAATGGACCACATACATCGCTGTGTATGAATCCTAAGAGCTCGCTCGCTCTTACTCCATGTCCAGTGAATGGAGTCTTTGTCATCTTTCCTTTGAGACATGATTGACAAGTGGCATAATATTGATATTCGAACGGATCCAAATATCCTTCTCTATGTAACTTAGTTAATCTTGTCTCATTGATGTGACCTAGTCTACAATGCCATAAGAAAGCCTGATTTATATCTGGAGACTTTCTTTTTAATGTGTTCTGGACATTGAAAATCTGTAATTGGTTTAACACATATATACCGTTATCTAGTGTACCGGACCCAATCAAACCATGATTAAGATGGATGTTAACAACATCGCTTACAAACGTGAAATCATAACCTTCTTTTGATAACAATGATACTGATATGATATTACACGTTAAACTAGGTACACAAAAACAGTTGCGCAAAACCAAAATATGTCCACTCGTCAATCCAAGGTGATAATCCCCAACGGACACGGCATTCACGCTAGCTCCGTTAGCAACCTGGAGGGTCATATCACCGACCTTCAGCACTCTACAGTTTCTCAGTGCCTGCAATGAATTGCATATATAAGATCCTGATCCGGTATCCAATACCCAGGAAGTAGAGTTGATTGACAGACAATTTTCAATTACAAACACACCTGAAGCCGAAGCCACAACTTGCCTCGGGTCCTGGTTCTTGGCAATCCAAGCTTTGTAATCCTTCTTCCAATGGCATTTCCTACGACAGTGGAAGCACTCGTCCTTTGCCACTACCGGCACCGCAACCTTTGCCTTTCCCTTGGCTTCTACCTTACCAATACCACCTCTTGGTTTGGTAGCGGCCTTCTTCTTCCTTCCTTTGTCCCTTGCCTTGGACCTGGAAGAAGATGCACCACGAACAAACATAGTGGGTGTTTCCCTTGCTTTCTGCAAAGTGCCCTCTGCACTCCTTAACATGTTTAGGAGTTCTGGAAGTTCAACTTCTTTACCTTGAATGTTGAAATTCAAGATAAACTGGGCGTAGGTAGAAGGAAGGGACTGGAGAATCAAGTCTATATACAGATCGTTCTCTAATGTTGTCCCGAGGTTTGCGACCTCCTCTATGTAGCCAATCATCTTGAGGACATGTTCCCCAACAGATGATCCGATGGCCATCCTCGACTGAAACAAGTTCTTCGAGGTCTCGTACCTAGCTATACGAGATTGCTCTCCATACAGTTCCTTAGTGTGGAGAAATTTGGATTCAAGATCCATATTCTCGTGCCTCCTCTGATGTTCATTATTCATAGAGGCAAGCACGATGCATTTGGCCTTCGCGCAGTCAATCTCCCAGGTCTTGTGGATTTCCTTATCCACGACACTGGATTCTAGACATGAGACGGCAGGGGCCTTAGTAGTAAGGACATACCCCAATTTGTCATAAGTAATTGCCATCTTGATATTCCGGAACCAATCTTTATAGTTTGGCCCTGTCAAAATATTTTTATCTAATAATAACATAAGGCCTGTCATGTTCTGGATCGCTGCAATTAGGAGAGAGAGAGGAAACACTTTAACATGATGCTCTTGCAAGTTTAGAGTGGTTTTTAGTTTATCTAAACAGGATGGCTCCCACTGTTTCTCGAATCTCTCCTGAAACCAAAAAGGAAGAACTAGTCAGGACTATTCTTACTGTACAATACTTGCTTAACCGTTCAGCCAGGAAAGTGTCGGTACTTCGAGGGAGGTTTTACGACGCTTTCGCGAAGTTCCTTAATTAAATAACCTCTTTTCCCTGGGGGCGTAGCCCCGCTGACACCTTTCTCGACACCTACTTGGTTTATAGCATTGATCGTTAAGTGAAAGAATTTCTTGGTGAGTAGCATATACTCACAGTAGGATCGGGATCCAAATATCATCGTGTGATAAAGCTGAAGGAATCCTACCAAAATTATCACATTCCAAATGGTATGCAACTCTAGCAAGTTTCAGTTTCTTTAGAAACTCCCGATGTGGATTTTTGCCCCATGCTCTTATGACCTTGGCGTTGGACAAAATGTCATAAGTCACATATCAAGTTCTACCCATCATTATCTTGTTAATTTGAACCCACCCGTACATACCCCTGACGTTGGCCAAATGGCAGTACGACTGTCCCAAACCAACTCATCTATCTATGCAACAGATGAATACCCAGCAGCTACCAAACACTATGCCTTGGCGTTGGTCAAAATACATAGCTTGAATACTACTGAATACCCAAATGAAATGACGGAGGGCTACGAATGGTTTTGGCGAAACCATGAACGTAGTGAACTTGATATGATCGAAGGAACCTGATCGCTTTTAAAAGGAGTGGTTTAAACTCCGCAATTAAAAATCTGCTGTTTTAAAAATAACCGAGTGGTTTCTTTTAAACTGTTCCAACGATTCAACTTTGGTTTATTTTCTTCGCATTAAAATAATGCGTCCCATCAATTAACCTATCATTGCAGAAAATAACGAAAATACAACGTCCTCTTATGCCATCCGCATTCGCCACTGAGCCCCGTCATTCACCCGTTAGGTTACTTAACTAACGACAGAGCGGGGGCTGGGCTAGCGCGGATGCAAAACATAAGTAACGCTTACTAGATATCATATATAGATATTGTACATTCGTCAGACGCAATAATAGGCATTCCAGATCACAGATGAACATATTGGATATACAAGCAATCCGCATTTCTTTTGAGCCTGCAATGAAAGACGGATTACACAGTCGCGATGAATAGCCAAACCCCCACCCTAGACCCCTACGGGTACGGCAAACTACCCGCCAAGTACCCGAAGTGAAGCGGTCTCCCTCAATGACGTGAGTAGGCCACTAAGAACTTCAAAATACCCGGTAGTTTGTGCACCCCACTTTGGGTCTATCCTAGGAGCAGAAAACAGTAAATGAAATAATACAACGGTGGCTACAACCTCAACCCGGATGTGCCCCGTAAAAGAATATTACAACAAATTATAATTTATATTTGAATGAAAGAAACACTCGTCTCACATCCCCGGCTATCCATTCACGACAATCCAACAAGTTCATATTCACAAACCAGTAAAAACCATTACAGAAATGTGCAACCCCCTGCTAATCGACATACTAGCAGTTAGGGGAGGTTTACGAACACATCAATCACAACACAGATATAATCCAGTTAGCCAAAGTTCTTAGAATTTCGATCAAGTAACACATATGAATCTACTTCAAACAATTCTCTGTGCACATAAAACCTGAGCAGAAACAAAATATCCAAGAAAACACAACATCAACACAGAAGAATAACCGAGAAAATTTGGGTTGACTCGGTGTCAACACGACCGCGGATCCGCGGCGGATCGCTTGGATCGGCCGCGGTTCCGCGGTGGTTTGGACGAGTCACGATCCTAAATTTCTTCACAATTCTTTAAAAACCCTACTTGTATTTTTAAGGATCCCTGAAAAATTTTTAAACCCCAATTTAAAATCGGCAGAAACTTGGTCAAAATGTCGATTTTTCGGGATTATTTTGCGATCGAATTTCTAAAGACTTTGCTAACATGTTAGTTATGGTTTAGCTAGGCTCTGATACTACTGTAAGTCGACGTTACACACCCCACAAGATGCGGGGAGGCGGAATAGGTAAAACAATCATTTTGTTTAAGGTAACATCGACTAACTTTACGGATCTTTGCTAAACCCTAAGTAACAAACTATCTAGAAGTGCTAAACTACTATGATAGATGATTATACCTCAAGATACTAGTCGTTCTTGTTCTTGTTGTTCACCTCCTCGATGTGATAGAAGATCCACCCGAGAGTTCCTTCTCTAAGGTTTAACCTCTCACTTGAGATAACTAAGTGGCTAGGATTGCTAATCCAAGTGACCTAGAAGATATAGAAGTGGATTAAGGATCTATTAGTCTTTCTAACCCTTGGGATCTCAGCACATGAGAGAATTAGGGTTAGGTTGATGAAGAGGAGAGCTTGAGGCGAGAGAGTGTGTATGTGAGAATGAAATGAAAATATAACTCATTTCTATATTTTATGAAGCATAATAATTATCAAATATAACATATGAGATAATTACAACCATGCTTCATTTAATATGAATGAATCATCTCATGAGTCATTAAAACAATTAATGTTTCATTAACTCACTTGGATGAATCATCCCATGAGTCACTAATTCATTTAATGCAAATAACACATAAGCTTTCCACCTCATTTAGTTTAATTCATAAATGAATTAAATCTAAATGAGTCACCTTTCTTCTAGAAGCTTCTCGACTAATTAAGAGAATGCCCCTCCCATCCGTATTTACGAAAAACACGGATATACAAAGACTGCATAAATCCAATAATCCAATACTAGAATCTGGCTTAAACTAAAGCCCTCTAGTATAATCTGTCCAAACATCATACGTGCACAAATACACGTATATGTCCGAACCCTGTCGTAAAACCATACGACCTCTATATCGTTTCGCCTGAAGCAGGGAAACTCTCTGTGTGGGACTCTAAAGATTCGACACTACGCTGGCAGTGGGTTTAACCACAGCCGCAAGCGGTACTAGCTGTACGTAACGGTCCCCAGGTAGATGTCGATAAGAAGGCCGATGAGGAAACCCATCCGAACTCCTACTGAGCCTGATATGACAATCTCCGTACAGTCCGGTCTGTTCGTCTAAGACTATCGCATATCGGGTCTAGAGGGCGGCAAGCGTCGGTCCCCTAAAAGCGGTATAAGTCGTGTCGGAGTGAAGCCCATTACACCTTGAGAAGCTACTGGAAAACCTACCAGTAAATCTCGCTTGCCCTGGCCAGGGACTTTGCGTAATGGCTCTCCAAACACAGTGCGATATCAACTCCCAATACCGGGAGAGACGAATCTTATCTAACCGCCACTGCCTCCAAGTGCTTCGGGACTGCACCCAACCGCTACCTGTTTGCAAGAATCCTTTGAGCCGTGGTAGGGTAGCAATCTAAGAACAGTGGGAACACACTCGAGGCGAAGCAGCAGTGTCAAGTCTACGGACTATGCTGTACTCATGTCACCTGGGAACTGTTAACTGACGACGAGTATAATACCAACCAACAGTTCCCTGCGAGTCCTGTCCGGTGTACCCGTAACCCAACGAGCACATGCATACTATCTCTAGTACAACGTACTAATGGCTGTGGGACAGACCATTTCCCCTGCTGGGATGAGAAGCGTACACACTAGTCTACTCCGGAGTATCGATGCCTTGCTTCGATAATCCTACGAGTAGGGACTTGAAAAAGGATGTGCTTGTAGACTACCCAGCCCCCACTAGTGTGACTGCCATCACAACGCTGGTAGTCAAGCAAGATCCTAAGGGCTCTATCAATATGTATTCGTGATATGCTAAAAGAAATATATACGCATATTAAGATAGATATAAACCAAGTAACGTACTACTATGTTGAGCAAGACTGTTAATACAACTGTAAATATCCCAAACTTCCATTAAGTAATATACAAATTAGTATGATACAATAATGGCCCCTAGGGCATATACACTAACAACCCACGCTAAGGATCAAAGCCCTCACCAAGAGGCAACCGGGCTCGCCCTTGCTCGGTTATCCCTGGCTGGTAGTCCCCTACCCCGCAACGCCAGGGATCAAAGCCCTCATCAAGAGGCAACCGGGCTCGCCCTTGCTCGGTTATCCCTGGCCGGTAGTTCCCTACCCCGCAACGTCAGGGATCAAAGCCCTCGCCAAGAGGCACTGAGCAGCTTCACTGCTCGGTCCGTCCTTAGCAGGCCCCCTACGGCCCCTCCAACGCTAAGGATCGAAACCCTCGCCAAGAGGCGACTGAGCAGCTTCACTGTTCGGTCCATCCTTAGCAGGCCTCTAACGGACCCTCCCACGCTAAGGATCAAAGCCCTTACCAAGAGGAAACCGGGCTCGCCCTTGCTCGGTTATCCCTGGCTGGTAGTCTCCTACCTCGCAACGCCAGGGATCAAAGCCCTTATCAAGTGGCAACCGAGCTCGCCCTTGCTCGGTTATCCCTGGCTGGTAGTTCCCTACCCCCACAACACCAGGAATCGAAGCCCTCGCCAAGAGGCACCGGGCAGCAACCCTGCTCGGCCCTATCCTTAATGATCAAAGCCCTCGCTAAGAGGCACCGGGCAGTAACCCTGCTCGTCTTGTCCTTAGCAGGCCACTTACGGCCCCTCCCGCACTAAGGATCAAAGCCCTCGCCAAGAGGCAGCCGAGCGACTACCCTGCTCGGTTATCCCTGGCTGGGAGTTCCCTACCCCACAACGCCAGGGATCAAAGTCCTCGCCAAGAGGCACCAGGAAGTAATCATGCTCGGCCCGTCCTTAAGGATCAAAGCCCTCACCAAAAGGCAACCGGGCTCGCCCTTGCTCGGTTATCCCTGGCTGGTAGTCCCCTACCCCGCAACGCCAGGGATCAAAGCCCTCATCAGGAGGCAACCGAGCTCGCCCTTGCTCGGTTATCCCTGGCTGGTAGTTCCCTACCCCACAACGCCAGGGATCGAAGCCCTCGCCAAGAGGCACCGGGAAGCAACCCTGCTCGGCCCCATCCTTAAGAATCAAAGCCCTCACCAAGAAACAACCGGGCTCGCCCTTGCTCGGTTATCCTTGGCGGGTAGTTCCCTACCCCGCAACACCAGGGATCAAAGCCCTCGCAAGAGGCGACTGAGCAACTTCAATGCTCGGTCCATCCTTAGCAGGCCCCCTATGGCCCCTCCCGCACTAAGGATCGAAGCCCTCGCCAAGAGGCAGCCGAGCGGCTACCCTGCTCGGTTCTCCCTAGCTGGGAATTCCCTACCCCCACAACGCCAGGGATCAAAGCCCTCGCCGAAAGGCATTGATAAGCTTAACTGCTTGGTCCGTCCTTAGCAGGCCCCCTACAGCCCATCCCACGCCAGGGATCTAAGCCCTCGCCAAGAGGCCCCAAGCAGCAGCAACGCTTGGCCAATTCTTTGGAAAACACCAACCTTCTTATGGCAAAGGTTCCTCTAAAGTGTTCAAGTAAACGATCATCACCTCGACTCCGGGGCTGGAGGACACCGACCTTCTTTCACAGCGGTTAACCAACAAGCACTCGAAGGGCGATCGTTATCTAAAACACGGGCTAGCGACCTGCGGCTTAACGCTTAATCGAGGTCAGAACTAACAAGCTCAAGTACTCACGTAGGAAAAAGCATTGTCACGCAGAAGAAAAAGACTAAGTTTCATTCCCACTTCCAAAATCTTTTTACAAGGTACTCTGGGCTCCCCAGCCTTACCAAAATTGCCCGGAGGCTTACAAAAAAAGAGAGAAAAAGGAAAGGCCAAAAAGTCCAGGCCGCAAGCCCGCATAGACCTCATGCCCCTCGGTACCATCCCCAGAAGCTGGGACTTCCGCTCCAGCAGCAGCTCCTCCCTCATCGCCCTCTGCCGAAGGCATGACACCGATAGCGGGACCCGAGCGTAGAACTCACCATCGGCAAACTCCGGAGACTGCGCCTTGATGGCATCAAGAGCTGTGTGCCACGCAATGGCAGAAGCTTCGCCGAGATCGACGTAAAACTGGTCTGACCCCTTGTAATCGGCCACCGCTTTTCGAGCTCGAACCTCGGCAACCATCGCTGCTGCTGGCATCCCTCACCTTCTTCGTTATTTCATAGCGATCGGCCAGCTCCACCAACTTAGCCTCGATGGCTCGGTAGGACTCACTTAACCGGCGGTAGGACTCCCGACACTTTGAGACGGTAAGCTCCCCGGCGGCTAATTGGGCTTCAAGGACGGCCATCCTCTCCCTCTCCAAACGCAGCTCGAGTCGAAGGTCTTCGGCCTCCGAAGTAGACTCCCCTGCCAACCTCCTAGCATGGGCATCATCCTTGGCCTCCATGCGAGCAACAAGGGCACAGTGCTGAAGGATCTGAAGAAAAATGGCAGTGAGGCTTAGAGACGCTCGAACTGAGAAAAGGGCGCTCAAAATAACACATAGGGGAATGCATACCTGCACTACCTCCTAAGCTATAGCTGCCACTTAGGCCCTCAGGGTCCCCCGCGGAATCTTGCCTCCAGCCGACTCTTCCATGTCAGCTAGCAGGCTGGCGGCAACGAAAAGCCCGGACGGGACTACGAAACAGGCATCCCCTTCCTGCACGAAAATCCCATCGGGAATCATAGTCGGTGGCACGCGAGAGACCGTCTTCCTCCTCTTAAGAGGAACCCTGTCTTCGTCCTCTCCAGCTTCCCTCCTCCGGGGTTCGGAAACCGTCGGAAGCCTCTGGCCGCTGCCGCGGCAATTGTCAGGGGCTCGGGTCGAGGCGGATGGCCCCGTCACCGTCGATTCCCTTGGTGCGGAACTCAGGTCAGCCTGGGGTACGGCCATGCCTCCAGCTCTCTTCTGGGACAGGGCACGGAGGGCAGCAAGAACCTTGGATCGGTCCATTTGTTCTGCCAAGGAGCAAAGCAGGCTTGACTCAGAAGAAAAAGCAACCAAAATATATATAAAGAAGAATCTACGGGGGCTCCCCAAACCCTACCCGATCTACTTCTACAAACTCTTCGGAAGAAGACATCTAACCTGATGGAGAAGATGACTCCCCGAAAGAGAAGGCGCAGAGATCCGACCAAAAAAAGGAGAGCGCCGAGCTAACAAGACTCTGGACGAGGAAATTATGAAGAGGTATGGGCACAGATAGGGAACCCACCTCTATTTATAGCTGCCGACGTACACATCCTACGGCGACAGTCATCTCCCGCCGAAATAACTCATCACATTCGACGGCCATCATCGCTCCACCTGTCGCACGCGCATTGGTCGTACCCCATCGGACGCCGAAAATCTACGGCCCATCGCGTCAGCCAACCAGCGCCAGACACGTGGGCTGTCGCTTCGGTGGATGTATGCACGATCCGGCACACCCTCTTTAATGCAAGATTTGGCCCCTGATCCGCTGACGCCGTCAAGAAAATGTAGCTGATTGCCCGGGAATGCACGCTTACGATATCTATGAAAAGGAGCTCACCTCGGGTGACACGGCAGACCACCCTCGACCCGACCCTTGAATAGGTTGGGACGAGAGCGGGGGGCTAATGATGATGATCGATATCGGTGATCTCCCAGATTGTGACACGTGGCAGATGACGTGTCCCGAAGCCAGCAAGGAAGGACCAAGAACAGCACGTCGGAACAACACCCGGGTCTGCGACCCTTGGATGTGGCCGATCCTCTGTGACCGACCACAAAACTCCTGTGCCCGCCTTACAAACAACTGTTGGCTCACCTCCGAGCCCTCGCACAATTGGCCTCCTCGGCCCCCTAAGATCGTCTCCGGGCTACCGCAGAACCTAGATACCTCGGCCTCCCGCTCGTCCCCGAGCCTCCCGCTGAGCTCATATTCCTCGGTCACATCGACCGACCAACGGCACCTATCGCAAGCGCAACCGCCTCACCTCCGCGAATCTCGCCATACGCGAGATATCCGTCGGCCATGTCCCATGTTCCACGCCATCACGATCCCCCATTAACGAGCCTGTCTTGCCATTAATTGGAGATCTCGCCTATCACGCGGACGTGACGCCCGGAGCGTAACAGCCGGCGTGATTCCCGCACCTGCCTGCCTGTTGCCACCACTATATAAACCCCTCTCTAGACGGATTAAGTAAGTCGATTTTTCTCCCACTAGGCTATTACTCTGCCAAAATATCAGGTCGAACTTGATCGTCAGAGGGTCCTCGGTGGCATAACCACCCCGGGACTTTCTTGCAGGTAGCTCGGCCGCCACAACCTCAAACCTATTGAGATCCACACGCTTCAGGAGGCAACCTCCAACTCAATCTCAGCCGTCCATAGTCGCTCGTAGCAGATCTACGGAAGGTAACATCTGAAGGAGATCCAGGCCTCCATCACATATATTTACGATTTCAAATATGTAACCAAGAAAATAAACTTTTTATGGCCAAGCGCTCAACTAACGGAACTGTCCATTCCAAACTTGGAGGTTCAGGGCCTGTTTGGGAATGGAGTTAAGCTTTGTAGACCGTAGTTTCATAAAGTTAGCTAAAGTTAACTCCAAACTGCTAATTTTGGCTTATTTGGCAACCGTTTTAAAGTTGAGATAATTGCAATTTTTCAGCCCTAAACAGTAGTTATTTCAATTTCAATCTAATTAAAGTTTACTAATGATGATACTCATAAGTGAGAACTCCCCAGATCATAACACGTGGCAGATGACGTGCCCTGGGGTCACGGAAACAGGACAAGCACTATACATTGGAGGCATTCCCCGGGCTATCGGCCCGAGGTATTACCCGACCTTCGATGGATCCCTGAACACTCTTATGCACGCCTTACGAATAACCATAGACTCGCCTCCTAGCCCTCCTACATGCTGAGCTTCCTCAGCCCTCCCAGCTCGCCCCGAGCTATCACAGAACCGAGATTCCTCGGCCTCCCGCTCATCTTGAGCCTCCCGCCGAGCTAAGCATCCCCGGTTCTACCGAGCAACCTAGAACGCAGATCGCGGGCGCCTCCGCTACGGCTCCGCGGATCTCGCCAAGCGCGAGATATCCACCACCTCACGATCCCACGTTCCACACCGTCGTATCCTCCCATTAACGAGCGTATCTCGTCATTAACGGGGGGATTCCGTCATTCACACAGGCATAACGCCAGGAGTGTAACCGACGGCGCAGATCTTGCACCAGCTCGCTCCATGCGACCATTATAAAAAACCCTCTCCTAGACGACTCAGATAACGCAATTTTATTCCAATAAGCCGCTACTTTGCCCAAATTCATCGGCTGACTTGATCGTCGGAGGGTCCACGGTGGTATAACCACCCTGGGACTTCTTTTGCAGATAGCCCGGCTTCGCCTCACAACAAGCCCACTGAGATCCACACGCTCAAGGAGGCAACTCTCAACACCAATCTCAGCCGTTCACCAACGCTCGTGACAGATCGACGGAGGACAATATCTGAAGGAGATCCTAACCTCCATCATTCGACGCCGTCCGTGGGAAATTGAAATTTTTCCACCCATCAAAAGTTGATATTCCGCTCTCGACTACATGGCGAGCGAAGACCGTGGCGATCCCAGTACAAGCCGCCGCCCTCTCCACAACGGAGGCACGGACGGATCTACTCCCCCACTGAATACCATCCACGCCCTCTCGGCAAGGATTGATAGGCTCACATCCATAGTAGATGCCCTTGTCCACGTCCAAACGGCGCGCCCAGCCCCCAGGTCGCCATTTCCCCATCCGGGGATCACGACCTCCGCAGATGGGGAGATGATGCCGCCCATGCCGGAACCACTGAACAACGTCTTGCTCACTCCGGTGACCACAGGTCCCCCGCGGCAACCGATTCTATGACCTGCTGGGCGCTGCATGGCTCCACGCCGCGGTCTCGCGAAAGAGCCCATCGCCCTGAGGCCTGTCCGTTCCCGTCCCTCCCGAGGAGGTATCGGTCAGCTCACCTGCACCCAGGCATGATCGGCACCCCCTCCCTCGACGGGATTGCACGAACGTCACTCGCCGTGAGGACTCAAGAAGGATCTCGCCTGGGGACCTACGTAATTTAAAAGAACGAAATCGGAGTCGCATCCTGGTGCAGACCACCAGCGGGAAGAACCGCCGCTCTGAATGCGCCGAATCCTCGAGGTATCACGACCGCTTCGACGCCCTCGAAAAGAAAATCGAGGGTATACATCGGGAGGATCATCCATCCAGTGAAGGGGCCAAGTACGCTGCCGACTCACTCACGAAGCCCTTCACCAAGGAGTTGCTCGCCGTACACGTCTTGTCTAGAAACAAACCTCCCAAGTTGGCCCTCTTCGATGGGAAGTCCGACCCGAAGGACCATCTGGATGCATTCACGGCGGGCATGAGCTTCCAGGATAACTCCGACGCTGGCCAATGCCGAGCATTTCTCGCCACTCTCATCCGGGCTGGATGAGACTGGTTCCGAGGACTCACGCCACGCTCCATCTCTACCTTTGATGAGCTGGCCGCCCAGTTCCTTGGATATTTCATCGGGAACAAACGACAGAAGCGGACTGCCGATTACCTCTTCACCATAAAGAGCGGGAACAAGGAATCCTTTAAAGGATATGCCACTCTCTTTTAAAACGCTCTTCTTGAGGTTCCAGAGCACCGGGATGAAACTGTCATCACCGCTCTGAGGTCGGGTCTTAGGCACAAGGAATGGCTCAAATCCTTTGCATTAGCGCAACCTAAGACCATCGCCGAGGTAAAAGCTTAGACCGAGCGGGAAATCCAACTCGAGTCTGAGGTAAACGCAAACCTACCCAAGGGCGACCAGGCCGAACAAAAGAAGAGGGGCAGAGAAGAGAAGAAGAAGGTCGACTGGCCAAATCCATACTCCCTGAAGTTCCAGGAGTATACTCCACTCAACATCTCTCAGACCAAGCTGTTAGAAGAGGCGAAGGGCGAGCGATTCTTTGAGCTCCCTCCGGTCACCAATAGAGCGACTAAATGAACCCGAGATCCGTACTGCGCCTTCCATAGGTCGCAGGGGCACCCTATCGAGAACTGTAAACAACTCCGCGACTACATCGAGGAGTTGATCCACTCAGGCCACCTGACGAAATACCTGCGGGAAAAACGACAGGCAGACAGGGAGCACGATAACCATCCCCCTCCCGGTGAATTAACGATCGGCCAAATCATAGTCGTCTCTTCGGGGTGTGCACATGGAGCCGGAGAGGTTCGCCGCCTCTTACCCATCGGGGGAACAAGCAACCAACCCCGGAAGAAATGCAGGACCGCTGAGCCCATTATCTTCACTGATGAAGACCTCCACGGTATATCCTTGCCTCACAACGACCCTCTCATGATTACGGCACGGGTCCACCGCTACAAGGTTCAAAAGATATTGGTTGACTCAGGAAGCTCGGCAGATATCTTTTTCTATGACTGCTTCCAGCGTATGGAGCTCGGCCCATCCGACCTATGGCCAACCTCCCACATCCTATTAGTGTTTACCAACCACTCCATCCCGACGAGGGGGTGGTCACCCTCCTCCTTAACATTGGGGAAGCAGGCCATACGAAGACCGTAACGGTGGAATTCATCGTCGGCAGGATCCCCTCGTCCTACAACATCCTCCTGGGACGCCCGACGCTAAACTCTCTTCGGGCTCAAATCTTGACCTTCCACCTCGCGATCAAGTTTCCATTGGATCAAGGTGGGATAGGCCGGGCGTACGGGAACCAGCAAATCGCCAAGATTTGTTTCACAACGACATCCACCACTGAAAAGCAAAATGACGACCTCGGAAGCGCAAATTATTTCCATGGGTCCTTGGATACTCGTGACGAACAGAAGGAAATCCGAGGAGCCCCGATGGAGGCGCTAACAGAGGTCCCCCTCATCGAGGGGAACAAGGAACGAACTGTCCAGATCAGATCCCTTTTGACAGGAGCCCGGCGCGAATACTTGATCCACTTTCTCCGAGAAAACTCGGACATGTTCGCCTGGGCGCCTGCTGACATGCCCGGGATTGAACCCAAGGTAATCTCGCACAAGCTCGGGGTCGACCCGACTGCCCGACCCGTCAGACAAAAGAAGGGAAGTTTCGCTCCGATCAAACAAAAAGCGATTAAGTACGAGGTCGATAGGTTGCTTGCAACCAACTTCATTCGAAATGTGGCCTACTCGGAATGGCTGGCGAATGTGGTCATAGTTAAAAAGGTGAGCGGAAAGTGGTGCATGTGCGTCGACTTCACAGATTTTAACAAGGCCTGCCCAAAAGACAACTATCTCCTCCCTCGGATAGACCAGCTTATGGACAGCTCGGCAGGCCATGAATTGCTCAGTTTCATGGATGCTTTCTCTGGATACAACCACATCCGTATGAACCCGGCAGATGAAGAACAAACCGCGTTCACCATGGACCGGGGGGTATATTGTGACAAAGTGATGCCCTTCGGCCTCAAAAACGTCGGGGCTACATACCAGCGCCTGGTTAACAAAATGTTCAAACCGCAGATCGGGAGGAACATGGAGGTTTACGTCAACGGCATGCTCATGAAATCAACCTCATCGGACGAGCACGCCAAGGATATTCGCGAGACATTCGACAACTAAACTAGCATATGAAAGCAATCGTACTAGTACTATGTTGCAACTACTAGCTAGCAAATTATACCAATGATGTAGTGTATACTAATGTGTACGTGACATGAAAATTACCGATGATGATGTGTGTGAGCCGGCAGGCAAGTGTACGTGGAGCATACGCATCATCGGTAATGGTGCTGGTATCCTGACAACAAGGTTTCGTAATAACTAACGAAAACACATTTAAGCATGCAATGCGATGCGAACAGCAAGAATATACGAAAGATGCATAACAAACGCAACATTGAAGGATATACATTTCAATAAACGAGTCATACAGTTTTTGGTGTTTGAAATCGCACGGATCGTGGTTTTAGAAAAATAGGGGCTATGGGGTCTTGAGAAAAGATACATCCTTTGAAAAATCCGTAGTATCCATCGGCCTATCTTAAAAATACTCACGATTCGTTAGTTTTGAAAATAAGTATGACTCAAGCCCAGTCTAACATCTACCAAATAAACTACAGGACGAAGCTAAGAGACTAATCGAACGGGTAAGGAAATCCACCTAAGTCCGAGTCGATATATCTAATAGTCGGTGATCCCACCTCAATAGCATCATGTACGATAAAATATGTATAATACGACATCCTCGAGTCAAGAGTGCGGATCAATCATCATATTTATACTTCGTACGGTAAAATCCATCGTACGGCATCCCAAAATCGGGGTACGGGTCAAATATCACATTTATCTCATTATTCATATGGTATCATTATCATAATGTCATGAACCAGAGTACTGATCTAAAATCTAGTACATTCCGATACCATCAACATATATCCGCGTGTGTATGAAAACACATCGCCCATCAATCCGCTATAATATCATGTCGTATATCATAACACGACCCAAATCACATAACCGATCTCACGACATCATGCCCGATCATATCGACTCTCCTCCGAGTATCATATACTACCCTCATCATCCGTGTATACGTATGTGTGTGCGTGTGTGTGTATTAACACATCCACACACACACACACACACACACATAACCATATACACCAAAAACGTATCACGTGTGTGCAGGTGTGTGTGTTTCAACCTATACTCTAGGGTTTCACGACTAAGAAACTAAACTGAAAGTACCTTCCTCCAAGTACACTAAAACTAACTCATGCTCTCCTTAAGCCGTTCATGCTAATTATACACGTAACACAAAACACTGTTAATATATATAATATTTTCACGTACCACACTACGAAACTGCGGGGGTACTATACGCCATCCACCCGACTTCCCCCATAGATATACATCTACTCACATTGATCCTTGCTTGCCGAAGTCGATGTCGCCATGCTCCTCCTTGTTATCCGAAGTCCACGCGAGGGTGCCTACATATATAACATATGGTATCGTAAACAGAAATCGCGCACGAAAACCAAAACGGCACACGAATCGCACATAGGTTAAAACCTATGGTCTACGCATGCAAGAATAATCAAACAACTCCCGATATTGACGTACAAACGTCAAGTGACTGAGATAAAACACAATACTAAAACTAAAGTCATTAAAAAGTCACAAAACCAAAACAGCAACCCCAGAAAACATTTCCAGATTTTGTTCCAGGTGAAATTAGCCAATTCTGCATATGGGGTAGGTCTAATTTGCCTAAAATGGAGCCATGGACCAAGCACGAGGCGATTCCATCGTACCAAGGCCACAATTTGCGGCCAAAATGAGATAATTTGAGGCCACGATAAGGAGTTGTGGCCTCGGGTCTTAGGAATAGCTTCTAGGGTGCCTGCATAGCTCTCAGTAATCGCTAAATATTTTCTAGAGTTCCCGGGTTATAGCAGATCTCCAAATATCACCACAATTCCTCACAAAACCCGACATCGGAGATTCTAAGTTCATTTCTCGGGGTTTTAATCTCTGGTTTTGTCCAGAATTCTAACACCAAAGGGGTTTAAGATCACTACTAAATCTTAATTGCGCCCTTTCAATTCATTATAACACCTAAAGCCCAACTTGGAATTTTCAAAGACCACTAAACCTCAATTTATCAACTCGAATCTACAATAGGAGTTAAAGGAAACTAGATTCTAAGCTAAGGGGTAGAGAATATCTCATTTGGAAACTCAAGAATTTTCTTGAGTTGCCCCAAGTGCTCAAAATCTCATTTTGTTTAGTCCCCCATACTTGTAGTGAGCTTGTGCATGAATTTTGTGAAGAAGATAAAATGTTTTGATGTGTAAATGAGGGTGTTATGAGGAGGTAGAGGTGGTAGAGAGAGAGGACAGCTATGGGAGAGGAGAAGGGAAAAAGAACCAAGGAAATAAAGTTAAGAATAATGGCTAAGGTCAAAGGAAACCTCTCACCTTCTCTCTCTTGCCCATACCTCTATTTTTTTTATCCTTTTCTTTAACTTTTCTTTTCTTATCTTTTTCTTTTTCAATTAAAACCAAAACCCAAATATATGAGAAGAAAAACAAGAATGTCATGGTTCATAGAATGATAAAATTGTGTTTTGAAACATGTCATGGTGCATGTCACATGCACAAAACAAAATCAAGGTCATAATTAAGTACTAATCGTGTTTACCATTAATATAGAATAAAATAAATTATAAGAAAATCTAAGAATGTTCCATTCTTATAATCCCTTTCAAAATCAATATTCAATTTAATTTTCCAATTTATCGGTATATAATTATACCATATCATTAAAATCAATTCTTGCACTTAATAATATTCCTGAAATTTATTATTTAATTATTTAAATTCCCAAAAATAATATTTTATTTTTCTGAAATATTACAGTCTTCCCCCCTTAAATAACTTCGGTCTCCGAATTTAAATTTAATCCCCCCAAATACTAAAACATTTCTGCAAAACAATTAAGTCGCTGGGGCTCTGAAATCATCAATACTTAAAACACCTCTTAGTGCAATGCATGCGCATGAAAACGAGTATATAGCTCAAACTCAAAACTCCATCAAGTATCACGCAATCATCGGAGTCATGGGAAAGATACCAATGTCAAAGTCCAATACGAAAACCAACATGATATACTCAAGACTAAAATATGTACATAGTACGTATCGTTGTAGCTTCGTCGAAACATCTGAAAAGAAATGCATGCCAAACCCCTTTTTTTAAGTCGCTGTGCGATGCGCGTAACACGGCACAAGTAGTGGACGTTTTTTTGTAAGAAAACAACTATATATACATATATGTCTTTCGTTTAACATACATGTCCCGCCGTTTTGAAAGTAATTTAGAAGGGTTTGCTTCGTAAAATGTTTCGTGTCATCTCGGACACATAGGAAAATACTGAGACTATAGTTCCTATTTGGAAATCCCTTCGGTAACTATCGATGTATGCAAAAACACCTAGGTACTGTTCTCAGAACAGTCCTGCTTGGTTACTAAACCAATTAGTAAATATCATAAAAACGTACTGCTCAAGGAAAATCATACTCAATAGCACATGTTGTAAATCTACAGTAGCGCCCCGACCGTCGATCCGAGGCCAAAATGCGGAAACAAAACTTTTTCATAAATTTGAAACTGGCGCTAATGCGGACTGTAATCCCGGATCGAACCATTAACCCATAACTAGCAATCTAGAAGAAGTTAGGAAAGTGGCTATACCGATCGATCCGTGTCCTTCGATCTTTAGCCACCATCTTTAGCTCCTTGCGGCATCTCCGATCTCACTCGATCTCCGGTTTCCTCATCGGAAAGGGCACCACATCTTCAAATCCTTTTACGGGCTCCCGCTTCGAACCGAAGCAACTCAGACACGAAGTTTGCTAGCCGACGTGTCCAAGGTGAAGTAGAGAATGTGTGCGATCACTTTGTCTCAAGCGTCCATTGATTCTCAACGCATGAGAGTGTATGGATGGAGGTTGAAGATGATGCCATTAATGGAGATGGTGAGCTCAAGAAAGAAGAGGAAAAAGAAGAAGAGATTTTTCTTTTTCTTTTGTGTTGTAATGATAAAAATGTGAGAGCAAGAATGATAAACACAAGAGCAAACCTCAACCATATGGCTGCCCTCCCTCTCTCCTCTTATCATTTCAACACATAAAATAATCCAAAATGTGACATATGCACAAATAAAGAGACCACGAGTCATCACTTGTGCATGCGTCATAATTAATGTTCCTAATCATGACTTTGAGCTTATTATTTCCATTTACAAACATTAATCCAAATGTTTGCAACAATAAAAAGAGAATGGCATCTACTAAAATAAACTCGTGACGGATCATAAGAGTACCCCTCACCTGTATATAAATACCTGCATCCGCATTCCGACTGAATGCAAATGCGATGAGACTAAAGTAATCCAACAAATCTAATACTAGGATCCGGTTTAAAGCAAAGCCCACTAGTATGATCTGTCCGATCATGATCCATGCACAAGTGCACGTCTATGATCGAACCCTGCCATAATACCATATGGCTTCAACAACGTTTCGCCCGAAACTTGAGAAACTGTCTGTGGGGGACTCTAAAGACTCGTCAATACACTGGCTGTGGATTTAACCACTAGCACGTCAGTGGTACTAGCTGTACATAACGGGCTACCAGGCATTGACCAAAAGGGAGGTCGATGAGTGAACTCGTCCTTACACCCTACTGAGCCTGTCAGTGACAATATCCGTACAGTCCGGTTCATTCGTCTATGAGCATCGCATGTCGGGCTTAGGGGGTTGGCAAAAGTCAGACCCCCAAAAACGGTACAAGTCGTGTCGGAGTGTAGCCCAGAACACCCTGAGATACTACTGGAATACCTACCGGTAAATCTCCTGCCTTGGCCAAGGACTTTGTGTAATGGCTCTCCTAGACACAGCGCGATCTCACCCCCAATACCGGGAGAGACGAAACCCCTGTCGATTCGCTCACTGCCTCCATATGGCTCGGGACTGTACCCAACTAAAACCTGTTTGCACGACTCCTTTGAGCCGTGGTAGGGTAGTAATCAAAGCACAGTGGGAACTCATATGAGACAAATGATGATCTCAGGTCGATGAACTAACCTGTACACATGTCACCAGGGAACTGCTATCTGACATCAGGTATAATACCAACTAGCATGTTTCCGGCGAGTCCTATCCGGTGTACTCATAACCCAATGAGCACCTGTATACATCTTAGATGAACCAACTGATACCAATGGCTTTTGAGACCGGCCACCGCCCCTCGTCGGGGTCTCAACTGTATACACTAGTCTACTCTGGAGTATCGATGCCCCGTCTCGAAACTCCCTCGACTAGGGACCACTTTAAGGATGTGCTTATAGACTACCCAACTCTCACGTATATGATCGCCATCATACTGCCGGTAGTCAAGCAAGAATCCTAAAGGCTCTATCAACGTGTAATAGCGACCTATAAGGTCACCTAAAGCATGCACGATGATAAAGATAAACCAGATAGCATACTATCATCTTGAGTAAGACTGTCCTACCAGCATAGGTCCTCCCCCAATCATTGCAATCACGTGCCTGCGATCTAATAATTGACTTTGAGGGCACTATATCCAACAATCTCCCACTTGCACTCAAGGCTAATTATTGCGATGTCGCATACCCACAGCCCGTGTGATACCGAACACCCAACTCCTCTACTAATCAGTTTCATAAAGCACGTTTGTAAAACTATTGCGTTCGAGAAATAGCCTCAGTGAGTGGAACCGCTCTGATGTTTCTCTCTATGTCTCTCTTAATCTCAAGTTCGCGGAGAAAGCCATCTCCCGATATGAGCAATACCTATCTTAGAATATGTCTGGATATCTGATGGGACCTAGTTCATAAATGAACTCCAAATCCAAACTTCTTAGACTGTATCGTCAACTGAACCTTATCAGTATCCTGCACCACGCCTCCCTCAGTATCCGCTTGGACCAACTGTCCAAACTACTGCCCCTCGTTAGAGGGAAAACTATAACTCTGACAGTCACTCTGTCATTCAGGTCACCTTGAAAGCCTGGAATGATAACCGTCTCCTGAATGAGGATGCCTTTATCAAATCCCTAGAACATCCACTTATGTTCTAAAACTGCTTCCGAACGTTTCACCAGGATTGGATTAATATCAACTTATTGCAGCTAGTGTAAAAACAACATCTGGTGTGGTACTTGATATCGCATGATTGACTCAATTGCCTAAGCAAGTGATATGTCAATCATGCACATCCCTCTCCCCTTTAGTCTGTAAGACGCCTTTAGAGAGGGTGACTCCATCACCTACAGGTTCACTACCATGCCAGGAGTCGTCCATTCTAAAATACCTTTAGAATACTGTTTAAGTACCCAGATTGGGAAACTACCCAAATCTAGATCTAAAACCATAGATCTAGTAACCAGAATGTATGATATAATATCCAAACCTTATGTGGAGAAACCACTGTGTGACAACCAAAGTATAACCGATCGTAGTATAGGAATTTCACTTCCTACTCTGTGTATGTCATCCAAATACCAGGGCATCACACCCTACTACCTTCTTAACAGATCCATCCCCTATTTTGATGAAGTCAAACTCATGACTGTCATATCAAAAATAGATGATCTATCTCCGCTATATCCGCTTTAGTCTATAAATAGACATAAGCCACTTGTCCACTATGCTTCCGCTGCTCCCACTGACTACGACAACCCTTTGGCAGAATAATATACACGTGCACTTCTAAAGCCAGTTCAGAACGACGCTATACTCATCCTCCTGCCGGGTCTCATAGCCTGGAACAACAGTAGTGTCAAGTCTAGGTAAACAAGAACCTACCTGTCACTGTCTTTGAGCATACCGAAGTACCTCTCGAGTGCCTGAGGTTACCCACCATATCTGGGGAGTGGCCAATGGAATGTCAATCCAGATTGAATCTTTAGGTCCTATTAAATTTTCAGTAATCGTTTGCGGTTCTGGAATCACTTCCAGTTCTACCATACTCCCACTACTGTTTTCTGAAAAAGTCCATTTTACTAAAACTGTGGCGAGTCAAGAACAATATCACCATTGATCTTCCAGATGGTAGAAAGTTAACCCTTGTCATAGCTCGGGTCAACCCACAAACAGCCATTGCAAAAACGTGCCTTGAGTTATCCAGAGTCTGGTTTTAAGCATAAACCGGACAACTCCCCGTACCTTAACATCGTTAAGATATGAACCATTCTATATCCAATATAGAAACAGAGGCACTGATTTAATTGGAACCAGATTCAAATCATGCAGCTGTCTCCAGTGCATTTCAACTAAATGGAGAGAGGCTGATCAGCATTACTCAACTTAGGAGTGCATCCAATTATGAGTAAGCTGAAAGAGAAACAAGTTTCTCAAAACCATTACCATCAACTGAATACCATACACAAGTATCTACATCTTCGATTACCTTGAAAAATCCTGATACTTGCAACATGTAGTTCTCTACTTTAGTCTTATACCTATAACTTCTCAAAACTTGGACCTTGTGTTTCTACGAAACACCTGTCTAAAACTAGAGAAGTCACAAGTAAACAGAATATAGTACGAGGACCAACCCTCTGTCCTAATGGACAATATACAATGCTTTGTATAAGTCCCCTGAGTTGAATAACTCAAACCCTGTACGTCGTAGGTTGAAAACTGTACTATGGTTAAGAAGAATTACACCGCTGTTTAATACTCCTTACCTAACCATCAACTGATATAGGTAAATGTCATGGACATAATTTCAAAAAGTTATATCTCACTTTATAAAAATAAACGTACAGATATATAAATTTGAAATTGGTGCATAACAACGGATATTCAAAACCAAATATCTGCCGTCCGGCAAACAGCCCAGGCAATTTCCTCAAATATCACCAATTACAACAAATTCCGATATAATGAAGGCAATCACCTAATTTCCAATAGCGTACTCCCACTCATCATCTGTAAAACCATACAGATGTGAGAATCAACCTGGTAAATACATACCCTGTAATAAGGGCTACTTGGGAAATCAGTTTTCTTTTAACAATACACAGTGAAACTGAAATATGAAAATATTTCGTAGGGGTATCCAGGTATTTCTAGTAATGCCTCTTCCATTATCCAGATTCACGACTATAACCGTATATTTCTTTGCCATCTCTCCAAATCCCTTTATATGTCTTTAGTCGTTACCTTCTGTACACCATCGTTAGGCTAAATGGTTTTCTTCCTTTCCTACCGTTCGGCACCAGCCTATGGTCTGAAAGAAGACTATCCAATAAGCGTAATAGGTGTACTGTCCTAATCCTAGGAGCACTCGCAATGCGAGAGAAGGTAAAGATAAAAAACAACTGAATAAACCTTATTCTATTTCTCCTGAACCAGAATCCATCCCCGAACTGGAACAAGTTCCTTCGAGTTCGTATATAACCATACGATGGATTATCCAAATAACTGTGGATCTTCGCAGTGATACGGGGTGTTCTGGAGAAATACAAAGGTGAAGTAGGAGTGGTGATAAAATACTTGGTTTGGTCATGAATAGTAGTCGCAATTTACTTTGCCCTCTTTTTAATCCCTTTATTTGTCTTTACTTAATACCTTCTGTACACCACACTTAGGCTAAATGGTTTTATTCATTCCCTACCTTTCGGCACCTGCCTATGGTTTGGATGAAGACTCTCCAATTAGCGTAATAGGTGTACTGTCCTAATCCAAGGAGCACTCGCAACCTTAGAGAAGGTAAAAGGAAAAGACAACTGAATAGTCCTATTCATTTTCTCCAGAACCGGAAACCATCCTCGAATCTGGAACAAGTTCCTTCGAGTTCGTATATAACCATATGATGGTTTTATCCAATGGAAGTGGATATTCGTAGTGATACGAAATGTTCCGGAGAAAAGGGTAAAAGTAGGAGTGGCAATGAGGTATGCAACTCTGACAATCCAAAAGCCAGTGTTATAAGAAGGTTTGGTTAACTTGGTCACTGAGTCATAGTTTAAGATCGGGCCATGGTCGCTGCCAAAGAGAGAGAGAAAAGAAACACTCTGCGTGCACTCTAACCTAGATCAGAATGGTTATCACTTTATCCAATCAGGAAACCTCCCACTGTATCCTCAAATTCTCCTCCAAACCTGAAAGAAGAATTAGTTGGGACCACCCGAGGAGTAAACCAACTCATCAGTGGGAATCGGGATCCAACTATCATCGCATGATAACGTGATGGAATCCACTCACGTTATCACACTCCAGAAGGTATGTGCATGCCTGGCAAGTTTCAGTTTCTTTAGAAACTCCCGATATGATTTTTACCCCATGCTCTTATGACCTTGACGAAGGCCAACATATCATAAGTCGCATGTCAAGTTCTACCCGTCATTATCCAGGCTAATTTGAACCCACCCGTACATACCCTTGACAAAGGCCAAAATAGTAGTACGACTATCCCAAACTAACGCATCTATCTATGCAACAGAAAAGTAACAAATAGCTACCATACACTATGCCTTGAATAAGGCCAACATACATAGCATGAATACTAAGTGCTACCTTTCTGAAATGACGGAGGGCTACGAATGGTTTTTGGCGAAAAACGTTTAACGTGATGAACTTGATATCGTTGAAGAAACCGGATAGCTTTTTATAAAAAAAATATAGTGGCGAAAACCTTTGCTAAAGAGGTCACTCCCGGTGAAGGGATCTCGGCTCTTTCCCCGTAGAATGAGGTGCAGGATATTCCAAACTGAATACCATGATGCAAAGAAAAAGGTAATCGACTATAGTGAAGTTATTATCCTGACGTAAACTTCTGCCCAAGGGGTCACTCCCGGTGAAGGGATCTCGGCCCTTGCCTCATCGACTGAGGTGTTGGATATTCATAACCGAATACCACTGTGCAAAACAAAAGAGAACGTCCTTACAATAACATCTTTTTGAAAAATGTTCCAACAACATCAAATAGGTTTGTTTAGCTTGCATTGATCCGAATCAATGCAGTCCCATCAATTGATCACACCAATAAAGAACGAAAATACGATGTACGTATATGCCATCCGCATTCGCCACTGGGTCCCGTCATCACCCGTTATGTTACTTAACTAACGACAGAGCGGGGACTAGACTAGCGCGGGTGTAAAACATATACAATATCTATTAGTATATATATCAATATTTAATAATCGCTCAGGGCGTGATAAAATGCAACATCACAGAAAAATACAGATAATCTGGGATCCCCGGGTTTCCTTTGAGCCGCAAGTGAAACCCGACGTTCCCCTGGTCGTGCGGATAGCCTGTGCAATGAAATCCTAGACCCCTACGGGCGCGGCAAGTTTCCCCTCCAAAACCAGAAGAGAGGCAGCCCCCTTCAACAAAGTGAATGGGCCACCCAGCACTTTACGGAATCCTGTAACTTGAGCACCCCTCCTTGGGTTAACCTATACCCCCTACGAGTGCATCGAATAGCCCGCCAATTTTAGAGTAAAGCCCTCTCCGTCTCAAAGCCCTGAGATGTGGGCCCGTTGCCCTCTAGAACCCGGCTATCCGTGCACCCCAACGCGGGGTAATCCTAGTATAGAAAATAAAATACGTACAACTGGTACATCGACCTCAACCCGGTCGTGCTCCAAAAGAATAATATACAAACAGGCAGTGACGGCAGTCCACATGTCGGACGCTCGCCCCGCAATATCAAATGTACAAATATAATACTAAACTGCACTAGCATTGCATCCAAGCTATCCACCACGACAAATCCGCAACAACACAGCACAACACAGAACATCAACGTGAATGTCACGTTCGCAAATCCGTCTAAAAGAGCTATAGCAATTAGACAAGATTTACCGCTCGAATGACATTCACGGTCACAGATAGTAATGTAAGTACTGCGAACTAACTTATTTAAAATTTCGATCGACAAAATTTCCCGAAGTGGGCCCCAAGTACAATTCCAGCACTCAAAATAATCTGGGCCAAAACTATTTATCACAAAAATCATATTTCCATGAACTAAACCCTCAGAAAAAATTTGGGGCACTGTAGCCCAAAAAGGGTCGCGGAAGGGCCGCCAATGCGACATTCAGCGGCGGTTCCGCGGTGTAATTTTGGAGTTAGGTCTCCAAACTTTTTCTGTAGCTTTAGTTATGCCTGCATGTATTTTTAAGATGCCTAAAATAATTTTTTGAACAACTTTGAAATTCGACAGCAAGCACACTGAAATGAAAATACGATTCGGAAATTTCGATCGATCGATGTTTTAAACACGTTAGAACAAACTAGTAAAGGTTAATGGCGTGTCTCTGATACCATGTAAGTCTACGGTAGCGCACTGGCCGTCGATCCGAGGCCAAAATGCGGAAACAAAACTTTTTCATAAACTTGAAACTGACACTAACGCAAACTATAATCCTGGATCGAACCATTAACCCATAACTAGCAATCTAGAAGAAGTTAGGAAAGTGGCTATACCGATCAATCCGTATCCTTCGGTCTTTAGCCCCCATCTTTAGCTCCTTGCGGCATCTCCGATTTCGCTCGATCTCCCGTCTCCTCGTCGGAAAGGGCACCACATCTTCAAATCCTTTTACGGGATCCCGCTTTGAACCGAAGCAACTCGGACATGAAGTTTGCTAGCCGACGTGTCCAAGGTGAAGTAGAGAATGTGTGCGATCACTTTGTCTCAAGTATCCATTGATTCTCAACGCATGAGAGTGTATGGATGGATGTTGAAGATGATGCCATTAATGGAGATGGTGAGCTCAAGAAAGAAGAGGAAGAAGAAGAAGAGCTTTTTCTTTTTCCTTTGTGTTGTAATGATAAAAATGTGAGAGCAAGAATGATAAACACAAGAGCAAACCTTAAACATATGGCTGCCCTCCCTCTCTCCTCTTATCATTTCAACACATAAAATAATCCAAAATGTGACATAGGCACAAATAAAGAGACCATGAGTCATCACCTGTGCATGTGTCACAATTAATGCTCTTAATCATGACTTTGAGCTCATTATTTCCATTTACAAGCATTAATCCAAATGTTTGCAACAATAAAAAGAGAATAACATCTACTAAAGTAAACTCATGACGGATCACAAGAGTACCCCTCACCTGTATATACATACCTGCATCCGCATTCCGACTGAATGCAAATGCGATGAGACTAAAGTAATCCAACAAATCTAATACTAGGATCCGGCTTAAACCAAAGCCCACTAGTATGATCCGTCCGATCATGATCCGTGCACAAGTGCACGTATATGATCGAACCCTGCCATAATACCATATGGCCTCAACAACGTTTCGCCCGAAACTTGAGAAACTGTCTGTGGGGGACTCTAAAAACTCGTCAATACACGTTGTGGATTTAACCACTAGCACGTTAGTGGTACTAGCTGTACATAACGGGTTACCAGGCATTGAACAAAAGGGAGGTCGATGAGCGAACCCATCCTTACACCCTACTGAGCCTGTCAGTGACAATATCCGTATAGTCCGGTTCGTTCGTCTATGAGCATCGCATGTCGGGTCTAGGGGGTTGGCAAAATTCAGACCCCCAAAAGCGGTACAAGTCGTATCGGAGTGTAGCCCAGAACACCCTGAGATACTACTGGAATACCTACCAGTAAATCTCCTGCCTTGGCCAAGGACTTCGAGTAATGGCTCTCCTAGACACAGCGCGATCTCACCCCCAATACCGGGAGAGACGAAACCCATGTCGATCCGCTCACTGCTTCCATATCGCTCGGGACTGTACCCAACTAAAACATGTTTGCATGACTCCTTTGAGCCGTGGTAGGGTAGTAATCAAAGCACAGTGGGAACTCACACGAGACAAATGACGATCTCAGGTCGATGAACTAACCTGTACACATGTCACCAGGGAACTGCTATCTGACGTCAGGTATAATACCAACTAGCATGTTCCCGGCGAGTCCTGTCCGGTGTACTCATAACCCAATGAGCACTTGTATACATCTTAGGTGAACCAACTGACACCAATGGCTTTTGAGATCGGCCACCACCCCTCGTCGGGGTCTCGACTGTATACACTAGTCTACTCTGGAGTATCAATGCCTAGTCTCAAAACTCCCTCGACTAGGGACCACTTTAAGGATGTGCTTATAGACTACCCAACTCTCACGTATATGATCGCCATCATACTGCTGGTAGTCAAGAAAGAATCCTAAGGGCTCTATCAACATGTAATAGCGGCCTGTAAGGTCATCTAAAGCATGTACACGATGATAAAGATAAACCAGATAGTATACTATCATCTTGAGTAAGACTGTCCTACCAGCATAGGTCCTCCCTCAATCATTGCAATCACGTGCCTGCGATCTAATAATTGACTTTGAGGGTACTATATCCAACACATGTAACAATGCCACGTGCGTCTGGTGTGCACAGAAATCGAAATCAATGAATGTGCCATACATGTGCACAGAACCAAAAGCTAAGTGCAACGGGTGTGCACGAAAACATCTGTCAAGGGCAACGAGTGTGCCTGACAACAATATCAGGTGCATCAGATATGCATGAAGAATCCCGATTTAGTGCATCTGGTGTGCACCAAAATTGTATCAATCGCGCCAAGTAAGCGCAAAAATCCAACTCAAATGCACTAGGTACACAAAAACAAATATCGAATATCACGATCGAAATCGACGGTATACAACAACCTCAATCCAAATCAGGTATACCGTGGTATAAATTGTTAGTTATATGTATGCCCTAGAGGCCATTACTGTACATACGATGTATATTGTAGTGGATGCTTGGACATATATA
Source organism: Agapanthus africanus (assembly GCA_030015575.1). Lineage (NCBI taxonomy): Eukaryota > Viridiplantae > Streptophyta > Magnoliopsida > Asparagales > Amaryllidaceae > Agapanthus > Agapanthus africanus. The sequence goes on along the minus strand of CM057340.1, from coordinate 679,008,731 downwards.
AGGAGGACTTTCTTGCTCGACATGATTGTATGCTATCTGGTTGCTCTTTATCTTAACATGTACTCTAATTATCTCTATGTTACATGTTGATAAAGCCCTTAGGATGAGTACTTGACTACCAGGATTATGATGCTGATCATACTAGTGGGGACAGAGTAGTCGCTAAGTACATCCTTCTAATGTTCCTAGTCGAGGGTGTATCGAGACAGGGCATCGATATACCAGAGTAGACTAGCGTATAGCTTCTCGACCCATGTAGATTGGCGATGGATGATTCTATATCCATTGGTGTTTGACATCAGAGACAGTATACGGGTGCTCAGTGGAGACTGGGTACACTGGACGAACTCGCCGAGAACTCCCAGATGGTATTATACCTAAAGTCATATGGCAATTCTCTGGTGACACTGGTACAGGTTAGTCTGTAGACCCGAGATCGTCATAGAGTCTTGTGTGATTCCCACTGTGCTTTGATTTCCACCTTACCGTGTTCAAGAGAACGTGCAAAATGGTGGCTTTTGGGTACAGTCCCGAGTCACATAGAGGTAATGAGCGATAGGAGGGGTTTCGTATCTCCCGGTATTGGGAGTTGATGTTGCGCTATGCTCGATTGGCTATAACAGGAAGTCCTTGGCCAAGGCTGCTTCAGAGATATACTGGTAAGTGTTATCAGTAGTTTCTCGACCCGTTATGAGCCTCATATCGACACGACTTATCGAGTTACTGGGATTTGACGTTTACCACCTCTAGACGAGATATGTGACATATCAGGCGAAGAGACCGGACTGTACGGTAGTGTTACTGATTGGATTCGCAGGAGTGTGAGCAGGCTTGCTTGTTGATCTTCTGATAGCTCAATACCCGGATGGCCGTTACGTTTAGCAGACCGCTTACGGCTTGTGGGTGTTTGATATGATCATCACCTACTGACGGCGTATTGACGAGTCTTTAGAGTCCTACACAGGGGTTTCCTGGCTCAAGCGAAACGGAGTAGGAGAACATATGTGATATGTGCGGGACCGAGATTAATGCGATATGTGATATCGCACTATATTCTCGCGATGTGTGACATGAAGGTTTATATGTGATATAGCCGGGTTATCGGATCAAGTGTTGATTCGATAAGATGTTACATTATGATATTAGTCGGTTATATGAGATATAGCCGGATTATTAAATCAAGTGTTAATTTAATAATTTAATATATAATTATATATTTGATATATTACATTACATTAACTAGTATTAGCTCACTTATGATTTCTTTTCTCACATTGGGTATATTGATGTATATGTGATATATGTTAAATGTATCAAGTTAGGTTACAAATGCAACTAGGGTTAATGAGGGTTAAACCATACTAGGGTTAAGATTAGGGTTTAAATTTATCATTAAGTAATTCAAAATTGAGGAATTAGTCATGGTTGATATTTGTTGAAAGCTTGTAGAAGTTTCAAGGCATCTTTGACTTTGTTCTCTCTCTTTGTCTTGCTTAAGATATTTTTGACCTAACGTTTAACCATAGCACATGGTTAACTCTCTACAAGGGTTAAGCATGACATGCTTAACCCTTGGTTGCATTATTAACCTCACCAATAATTCATTTGGATGAGTTAGTTCTTCTTCTTCTTCCTCCTCAAAAGCTTTCTAGCTCTAATGGAGGTATGAGATAAAATGTGAGAAAATCATTTCTAATATGAGCAAACTTCCTACTTCATCATCCTCTACTACTTGCCATTTAGTAGAGGGTGTTCTCTTCACAAAATTCTTGACCTAGTGAAGAAATAGCTTGGGTTAGTGTCTCCCCGACGTAGATCATCTTCGGCCTCGAAGTCATCGAAGTAAGCATGTTCATTTCTTCGTGGAGCCTCTTTAGAGTCCGGGGATTACGAGCGCAGCGAAGGGGACTTCTACACGAAGCTATTGAAGTGAAGGACCGGTCTACAAAGGTTGTATTCCATGCTCTCTTTACTTATTGCAAAGTGTTTGCATTTGATTCCGTATATTTCTAGTTTACGATTCTTGTTAAGGTTAGCTAAAACGGTAAATTTTTGAATTTGGCATGGACGATGCCTCCCGAAACCTTGCTGCCGTCTTAGGTAACCCTGGATAAAATCTCATAACCACGTGCATCAGCGTGTACAAAATCGAACCAAAGTACTAAAAGTACATGAAAACTACACCGAAGGCACAAGTCAAAACACATATATACCATAGGCATGAAATCAAAATCACACATCTCGAATGATATCAAATCGAAATCAAGTGCAACTGTGGTGCACAAAATCTCAATCATGCAAATAAATTGCACAAAATCCCGAAATCCAAAATGACGGACATGTGATATTCAAATCACCAAATCGCAAATCATAAATACTGTCATCGATGTGTCCTTCCTTCAAAGTCAAGAAGGTGTCGGTGCATCCAAAGCTAGCAGAGCAAGATATCTACATGCCTCATGTTCATGGTCTGGCGCCTTGTGCCCTTAGGCTCTCGTCTCTCACTGCGAATTGTCGGCTACATAACTTCTCGGCTCAACGGCCCACTATGGAAATGACGACGAAACAGTTCAGCTCTGGCACATCCTCTAAGGATCTCTGACCAACTATCTTGATCACTTATAACATGCCTCATCGATGATGCCGAACTCTGGCCTACTAGGTATGCGTAATACGACCGATCCTGGATCCAAGTCTTCTCGTTATGTACTCCAGAAAGATTCTGTCGGGGTCTCTCCCAAATCTCGTTTCTGCCGAACTGCCCGGAAGTTAACACCCTTTACTAAATCTATTTATTGTTCCGGAACAGCTGCATACTCATCGCGACTTCTTCTAAAAGATATGTCCATAGTCAACGCCTCTGCATGCGTATCACATCTCTAATGTCAACGGAGTGGAACGCCATCTCGTCAAAATCTCGTACGAACCTCTTACTCCACTTCCTTCTAATGTCGACTGATTCGGACTCGTCTCTTCATAGCTGTATGGACTGCGCTACAAATGACTCTACTCGTATCTAGAGTCTCCTTTTCGAAACTACCAACTCGATAGCACAATATCCTGTAGAAGGCATCTTGCCAACTACCTTCTCGAAAACTCGTTCAAATTATCGGAGTGATGCGCTTATGGTCGTCCTCCCTTGATCGACTCACAACGTTCCTGTATGAAGTCCTCTCTAGCTGAAATTAATCAATCTGGTGATCTCGCATCGGGGTATGCAAACGAACCGCATGTCCTATCCATTCATCCAAGGCTGACTAGCGATTGTTTCCCTCCGAACGGCGGCCGAGACGTTAGGACGTCCGTGCCTGAGATTCGGGGCAGATGCTATTTGGTTTTATCCGTCTATCTCTCCGAAGATGCCAGGTTGATTTATGGCACCGTGTATCAGAGGTTTAGACGGATACGGCCGTTGTAGCAGACTTCGTCAGATTCCCCCTCAGGGTGAGGGGTTTTTGATTGTGGGGACGCTCTTCCCTGCAGGCGCAAGCCCCTGCAGTTAATTACACTACCGCATCGCGGTAACAACTTTCTCCTTCTCCAGAATTTCACTTCGTGTCGTGTGTGTTTGTTTTATTTGTGGTTGCCCGTGGATTGTATACGAAGACTGAGTAATGCCGTCGCCCGTAGGACGTGGATTAGTCCAAATCCGCATTTACTTAGATTTGGGTTTGGTGTTTTTAGTTTAAGGATGTATTAGTCGCGTTGCGACTAAGATCGACTTAAACGTCCGTCAAGGATACGTTAGTCCTGTTTTGGACTAAGATCGACTTGACGTGATGATTGGTTTAATATCTGACCGTCGGGACTCATCACCTCTCTGACGTCGTTGAGGGATTACAACGACAGGCGTCAAAGGAGTTCAGAGATGTACCCTTGAACCAGAGTTGATTCGGAGTTTTACCGTTTATTTAAATATCTAAGGACACGTTAACCGTATTTGGGGCTAAGATCAATTTAGACGGGACCGTTTAGATCCGACAAAAGAGCGTTTGGGCCCTATTGTGCCAGTTTAGGGACGTGGTGGTCCGTCGCCAGTTTAGGGACGTGGTGGTCCGATATTAGTTTAGGGACGTTTCGGTCCAATATTAGTTTAGGGATGTTTCGGTCCGATATTAGTTTAGGGACGTTTCGGTCCAATTCTTAGTGCTTTGCCCACACTTAAATAATGCATTGCATTACTTCTATTTTTTTTGTTTGGGCTCTGCCCTTTTTATTATGATGCAGATCATTTGTTTTGGTCCATTGGACCTTTCAGTTGGGTACTGCCCTTTCAAACAATGCACAGCATTTTAATTGTTAGGCTTGTTAAGCCTTTTAATTGGGCCTGGCCCTTCAGGAAATGAAATGCCTTGCATTTGTCAGACGCTTTGCGTCTATTACTGAGCGCAAGCGCTTGTGGTGAAGACACGTGTCATGCTCTGGCGAGCGCAAGCGCACTAGCGCAGTGCGCTGTGCTGTTGCTCTGCGCTGTTGCGCTGGCGACACGTGGCGCGCTCTCAGCGAGTTGCGCCAATTCCAGAGAGCAAAGCTCTATCTTAAGGACGCTTAGCGCAAATGGTTCTATAGCCGACACGTGGTGCTCTCTTAAGAGCGCAACGGCGCAGTTTGGAAGTGCAAAGCACTAAGAATCTTTTGGATTCAAGAAGGGGAGTGCAAAGCACTGTTTTATTTCTTGATCTAAATTAGATCAAAGAAAAAAGTTTTTTTTTCTTTGTTTGAAGAACCGAAGGTTCATAAGAGTGCAAAGCACTATTATTATTATTTTTTTTTATTTTTATTGTTTTTAAAGAACCGGAGGTTCACAAGAAGTGCAAAGCACTGTTTATTATGTAGAGATCATTGATCTTGTTTTTAGATCAATGATCTATTAGAAGGAATTTCTTCTAATTCATGAAGGTTCTTTACCTTTTTCTTGAAATCTTCTCAGAGTTCTCTCTATTTAAAGTTCTTGATTTTTCAAGAAATGTTGATGCCTTTGAATTGAGGCTTAGGGTCCTTTTTATAGTGCTCACAAATTAGTTAAATTTGTTAAAGAGATCATTCTCTGAGTGATTTGGGGAATTTTCCCCACCGTTGGATGTTTGATCCAAGGGATTCTGCTTTGCAGAAGAAAATCTTCTTGTTTTAACAAGAACAGAAAAGATTTCTTAAAATCTTAATTCAGTTTGGCGCAGATGCCCCAGCGCGTGACACGTGTCGCGCAGCGCACAGCGAAGCGCAACTGCGCTAGCGCATCTGCGCTGACACGTGTCGCGCAGCACAGAGCGCAGCGCAAGTGCGCTAGCGCATCTGCGCTGACACGTGTCGCGCAGCACAGCGCAACTGAAGCGTTGCTTCAGACAAATAGAGCTCTGCTCTGATTGGGCGCGCCTTTTTGGGCGTTGCGCTAACGTATTAGCGCCTGATGCGTGGCGCGTTGCGCCCGAGACTTGAAGCGTTGCTTCAAAATTTTGAATTTTGAATTTGAACAGAGCTTTGCTCTGATTGGGCGAAACAAATGCCCCCCACCGTTGCGCTCACGTGGCGCACACGTGAGTGCAGCGGTGGCAAGCCCTTGACCGTTGGATCAAGAGGCGAGCTCGAGGGGCGCAAGCGCCTTATAAATAAGGCCTCTGCCCCTTTGAAAATCTCACCATTTTCTTAGATTTTGATTTTCAGAGCTTTGCTCTTGCTTAAAACCCCAGAGCTTTGCTCTCATTTCCAGAACTTTAGAGCTTTGCTCTCATTTTCTAAGTTAGAAAATTTTAGGTAAACTTAATCTTAGATTAAATATTTTAATTAACTAATAGAGCTTGGCTCTTACAGATCTTTCGATCTAAAGAGATCCCCATTGGGGTTTCATAAACAGAGCTTTGCTCTAAAAAGAACTTATAGATCCATAGAGATCTTTCATGGGTTCTAACCCATGAACAGAGCTTTGCTCTTGGATCAAACGTAGATCTTTTAGATATGAAAAACAAAGAACTTTTTTGAAAGTTTTCATGGATTTTTCAAGATTCCAGAAATTTTAATTTTAAAATTATTTTCAAAATTTTCTTTTTGATGGAATATTACAGAGCTAAGCTCCTTTTTAAAGAATTTTACTCTTTTGAGACCAGAATTTGACAAGTGTCATTCTATGACAGAGTTTTGCTCTGAAAGAGGAGATTTTCTCCTTGTCTCTAGGGATTCTTTCCCCCCCCTTTTTTTTAAAGATGGGAATGTTCCCCTCAGGGACCAACTGACAATCTCATCCAATAATGAGTTTGTCTTATTAACTGACGTATTGTCATTTAGATTTTATGGGTCCCTCTTTGGTCCCTTACTCACTGCCCTGCTGCGTGATGTAATTAATTAATTTTAATTTTAATTTAATTAGTGCATTTTCTTCTTTCAATGCCAAACGTTGGGATTACAACACTAACGGCTACATTGCTCTTTTGCAGCGATCATGTCTGAAGACACTTCATTCCCGTTCGTCCACTCAGGGGAGGGATTTCCAGAGGCGCCTTTGGACCGTGATGTCTTGGCCATGATTAAGGACTATGACCCGGAGTACAAGAGTCTTCACCTTTGGGGATCGTAGTACAATCAGATCATTATGGGCCGACGGAGCTTTACATGCGCGGTGCCGTCGGAACCCATAACGGCGATTCATTACGCCAGCCCACCCCTGGTGCAGTATGCCGCGGAGATGACGGATTGGACATCGAAGGGTTTTCTTCATCCGGCCATAGATGCCATCCCGGTCCAGCGTCCTATGGTTTTGGATATCCTAGGACGCCGTATCTGTCAGGGCGAGGCGAGACCTTGGGGGCAATCATATAACATTGGTCTGATCCCCTGCCACCCGGTTGGCTATCTGCCGTGGGCCCGGTATATCTTGTCGACGAAGAAGTCGCAGTTGATAAGATTAGGATTGTATACCGTAGTCTATGTCTCCCTCTTCCAGTATCCTACGCTTCCCACTTGGTGGTTCAAGGCCTTCCTGGAGCAGTGGAACATTCCTACCCATACTTTCCTTGCCATGGATCGGGAAGTGTCCATCTCGCTGGAAAAGTTTACGGAGGTGTCTGGCCTACCGGCTATGGGGGAACATTATGAAGAGTTGCTCCCGCCGGATGAGTACATCTTTGGTGCCAAGCCGGTGATAAGGGAGCTCACGCCGGAGAACGCCGTTCAACATCAGTTTCCAAGTCTGATCAAGGTGTTGAACATCTACGAGGCCCTTTTCGTTGAGCATGGGAGCCGTGGAGTTAATTTTGAGGATTTTATTGCTCGGTTCCTTCATCCAAACGTCCTCTCGGCGGAAACTGCCAAGTTTGCCAACCTTGAGGATCCTTTCGGCTTAGGTTTGGATAACCTGCCAGCGAAAGACATAGATCAAAAGAACTTTTTTCTTCCCAACTCCTCAACCATGTCTTTTGCAGAAGTCGCAGCCCCCAAGATGGACGAGGAGGCCTTCTTTTTAGGATTTCTTGGGCTTTGGCTGAGTTGGTTCGCACTTCCAATGCACTCTCACCGCATGCGGCCCTCTGTTTTTTACCCGGCCCACCGAATGACTATCGGGGTAAAGGTGGCCGTTGGGATCGCCGGCTTGGCGCACTTATATCACGGCTTTAGCCGAGCAGCGGATGCTAATGAGCCTGGGGTGTTGCACGTGGTTTTCCCAATGCACTACTTCATGTCGTGCCTCGAACTACATACAGCGGGTGTTTTCGGCATGCATAAAAGGCCCTCATTCTACGAAAGGTGCATTTTTCCTCGCCTTCTACAGTTGATCGGCGCCTCAATTGTAAATCCATCGCCGCGAAATGCCAGGAGTTTACTCCTTCGCTCCCACACCGTTGGAACCGGTGTGTCTTTCATTGACAAGGTGTTGACCATCGGAAAAACGTCTACCACTGTAGTACGGCCATTGCAAGACACTTTCAAGGATGGAGCTTCGGTTTTAACGGCCCGAGAGACCCTTCACCTATATTCCATCAGACCGGGCTTTTTGGTGTTTAGGCAGGATGGGGGAGCGATCTTCATGAGATATAACCCGCATCGTTTCGCCCAACAGCTGAGCTATAACCAAGGGGTACCGCTGGAGGCTTTTTTATCGGAACCTGCCGCGACTGAAGAAGGGATGGAGAGAGCGCTGCATCACTTCATGCGTCTAAACACGGGCTCTCACTTCTTTATCAGTGAGCCGGCTTGCGCTCCCCGACTTCTTAGGGTATATACCGAATGGTATAGTCATTCGACGGCAGCGGTGATAAAGGAGGAAAGGCGGTTGCTGATCGATCGTAAGGTTGCACCCCCAGGTAGCGATCGCAACGCTCCTCTGGTGCCTAGGACTCCAGTAGTCGCTCCTTTAAAAGATGCCGGGGGCAGACCATCACGTGCGCAAAGTCCTCCACGTGAATTGCCGCTCCCTGATATCGCAGATGCACCTCCTGCACCCCGTGCTCAGGCGGAAACAGTGGTTGTACCCTCGCCGGAGTCTGGCGTGGGTGCGGATATCGGGACCCGTCGTCCCAAAGCGGCTGCCAAGCGTAAGTCGCTTCCCCGTGAGCCTAGGGTTGGAGGGCAAAAGAAAAAGAAGTCACTCTTCGCCGCGGACGTTGCGTTCGGCCAGGAACCCCATGCGCCCTATTCCGAGGGTCTGCTTGAATATGGGACTAACGTAGGGTTGGTGATGCCGCAGCCGGACGATACAGATATGGAGGCTGCTCTTAGAGCTTCGGCATGGTTGGCGAAGCGTGACGCGTGGCTGGTTAAGCTTGCGCAATCGGGTAACTACTAGTCGCTTTTTCTTTATTGCAACATATCTTCTTCATTATTTCATTATTTTTGACTAACGCTCTTCTTTCTTTTCTTTCAACAGGCATCACTGATGAAGAAGCCATTGCTGCTTCTCTGAAGACTTTTCAGGAGGAGGAACGTCTCAGAGCATCTATGGGCCTTAGTAAGTTTCGACTCATCAAGTTTTTCATTTTCCTTGTGTTATGGTCGATCTAACCTTTCCCTTTTAATTACAGGAACCTTAATGCCGTTCCCTCCTAGCGACGCAGATGTTCTACCAGCTGCCGACGTTCCTGCTTCTTCTGGGCCACCGCAGGAGGTTCGTCTTGAAGCGCCGATGAGAGATGCCTTAAAGGCTCTGGAGGCATCCCTGAATGAAGATGATGACGCCTTGAAGGAGGCGTCACAGAGGTCCCTCATGACCGCTCGGGAAGAGAGAAAGCGGTTGAGGCGTGAGGCGAAGGCGCGCGGGGTTGCCTTGGCTATGGGAGCGGGCCCCAGCATCGCCCCTCGAGCTGATACTCCCTCCGAAGAGGCCCCTGTCGCCCTATCTACTGCCCGCAGAGAGGTGGCGCGAGCATTTCGGAGCGCAAACGGTAAATCCGCTTCAAGTGATATTTCTCTCAGAGTTTTTGTTATAAGGATTTTAATGTCATTGGTCCTTATATCTCTTATCTTGCAGGGCCAAGTTCGATCGAGGGAGAGGCGGAAGCCGTCGATCCTAGGGGAGCGGAGGAGGCGGTGCCTGCCGAACTCGAGCCGACAGTGGGCAATATCGTCGAGGCCATGGAGACTGAAGTGAAGTTCGAGGGGCCTATAGCTGAGAAGGTCGTTGATGCTGGGCCTGAAGTGGCGGCAGATGAAACGATCATTATAACTGAGTCTGGGGTGCTGGCGGACGAGGCACTTGAGGCTGGCGACCTTGTGGTGACGGTAGAGGGGCCAGTGGAGACAACGGAGCCCGAGAAAGTAGCGGGTGAGATGGGCATGACTCTTGGGGAAGAGTCAACCGCCTCCTTCCAAGAGTCCGGCAACGCTCCAACCATTGCTCTCCCTGCTTTTGATCCCCTGCCGTCTCCTGGTCGCGCCAGCACGACGACGGTCCCCATCGAGTCGGGTGATGAGGCTACGGGTGGTGGCCTCATGTCGATAGAGGAGGGAGTCGCTTCTGTTTCGGCCGGGAGCTCCTCAGGTAAACTTTAGGTTACTGTCCTTTTTATTTTACAACCTTTCCTGACAAGTTCAACTTTCTTGTAACGCAGGTGCAGCCAGCGCCGATGCCCCACCGCTTGGAGGAGCGCCTTCAACGACTGCCTTGGCGGTGGTCACCCCTCAACCCTCTCTTATTCCTTCGAAGATGTTGGAAGGTATGGGTTTGCAATTTATTAATCCTACCTTTCATATGTATAGTTTATGTGCTGAAGTTGCGTTGTTGTGTCTTTTCAGGAGTACTTTTTGACCATCTTTACCAGATGTTGCTCCCGCACTTCTCCTTCCCATCCGAGCTTGCTTCTTCTTCTGGTGGTGTTGGTGAGTAAGATTTCCAATGACATCCTTCTTTCCTTATTGATGGGATTATTTATAAACCTTCCCCTCTTTTTTATACCTCGATTGCAGTGTTACAAATCGAAGGAGGGGATGAGAGACTGGCTGCACTGCCGACCCTTCCGGCCCTGCCACCTACTTCAGTTGGTACAGTGATCATCATATTGATGAATCCCCCTTTTTATTTTCTGAACTGTTATCTGACCATATCTTGTTTCCTTTCAGCTGTCGTTCCAGTCTCGGTGCCTTTCGAATCTCGCATCATAATGCCAGCGGGTCCTTACTTGAAACGTCCATCTTCGAAAGGTGCCGCGAACAGCTTACGTATGTTAAGTGATTATGTTGAGGAGCTCGACATCGAGACCCCTACCTCTGCTGCGGATTTTTCTATAGCAGTCAACCCGATGCTAGTGATACTCATAAACTTTCATGACGAGGGTATCATCGCATCTTGGGTTAATCATTGCAGGGAGATCGAGGCTCGCCTACATCAGTTTGAGTCTCTGCGTCTCGTTCCCGAGGCCTTGGCTGCCATTAACCAAAGAACAGCGTGGATTGAGCAGAGCGTTCCTTACTTCCGCCATCTCGAACAAGAAGTCATTTTAAGGCGTAAGGAACGTGGAGAGACTTCGAGCAAGTCTGCTCAACTGCATGCTCGGGTGGAGGCCAACGCCGCACGGCTGAAGGTTGCCTTTGAGGGTCTCCTGCAATGTCTTTCTGAAGGGTTATCATTAAGGCAACACCTTGATGTTGTCGAGCGAGCTGCACCCAGCCAGGAAGCAGCCCAGAAGGCGGCAGAGGAGCGACTTTCATCTTTCTTGCGGCAGCGGGCCCAGGTGGAGGCGGAGGTGGCCGCGGCTGTCACTCAGGAGGAAGCGCTGAAGGGAGTGCGAGAGCAGCTTGTGAATTTATTAAAGACACTTCCTCCTCAGTAGCTATCCATCTTTGTATCGTTTGTATTTGTAGACAAAAGAATGTACATATTTTTTCTTGACATAATGTATCCTGTATCCAACCAAGTTTATGAATAAAAGACACACTTTTTGTAATGTCTTGTGTCATTTCTTCGTCTCTTCTTTCTTTTATTATCAGTACGCCACCTTAGTAACCATGATTGACGGATGATTAGGACGAGTATCCCAACCTTCTTAAGAAGTAGCGATGGCTTAGGCCGCAGGTTCAGATCTGCTGCCTAAGACTTTTCAACTCTGTAAGCCGTGAGGGTCTCACAGAGACTTTTCTCCCTACGGATCGAGAGGATCTCGCAGGTGGATTTTCTCCTTAGGAATCGTGAGGATTCCTAAGTGTGGTTTTCTCTTATAAGTCGTAAGGATCTTATAAGAGAATTTTCCCTCTTACGAGTCGAGAGGATTCGTAAGTAGTTGTTTCCCTCTTCGTCGAAATTCGACTTCGGAGAGTGAGACCCATGAATAGTATGCAAGAGACCAGTTTGGATTGACTTGCAGGGCCCCATTGCTCAAAAAGCAAGCCTTCCTTGCTGTCTGAGACTTCTTCTTACAAATTGAGACGAATCGGAGATCTGTCTGCAGTTGTAGCGGAACAGTTGACATGAGTTAAGAAGCTCTCATCACGGAGTGTTTGTATCCGTGAGTCGAGGAATTTGCTGGGATTATTTGTTTCCCAAGCGCCAAGGATTATTTGTTTCCTTGGGGTTTGAAACGAGTCGAGGATTCCTACGGAGGCACTGGTGGCTCTGCGGGTCGACGCGGATCAGAAGGCTCTCGTCAAGGAGTGTTTGTATCCGTGAGTCGAGAAATTTTGCCAGGGATTATTTGTTTCCCAAGCGCCAAGGATTATTTGTTTCCTTGGGGTTTGAAACGAGTCAAGGGTTCCTACGAAGGCACTGGTGGCTCTGCGGGTCGACGCGGATCAGAAGGCTCTCGCCAAGGAGTGTTTGTATCCGTGAGTCGAGGAATTTTGCCAGGGATTATTTGTTTCCCAAGCGCCAAGGATTATTTGTTTCCTTGGGGTTTGAAACGAGTCGAGGGTTCCTACGGAGGCACTGGTGGCTCTGCGGGTCGACGCGGATCAGAAGGCTCTCGTCAAGGAGTGTTTGTATCCGTGAGTCGAGGAATTTTGCTAGGGATTATTTGTTTCCCAAGCGCCAAGGATTATTTGTTTCCTTGGGGTTTGAAACGAGTCGAGGATTCCTACGGAGGCACTGGTGGCTCTGCGGGTCGAAGCGGATCAGAAGGCTCTCGTCAAAGAGTGTTTATATCCGTGAGTCGAGGAATTTTGCCAGGGATTATTTGTTTCCCAAGCGCCAAGGATTATTTGTTTCCTTGGGGTTTGAAACGAGTCGAGGGTTCCTACGGAGGCACTGGTGGCTCTGCGGGTCGACGCGGATCAGAAGGCTCTCGTCAAGGAGTGTTTGTATCCGTGAGTTGAGGAATTTTGTCAGGGATTATTTGTTTCCCAAGCGCTAAGGATTATTTGTTTCCTTGGGGTTTGAAACGAGTCGAGGGTTCCTACGGAGGCACTGGTGGCTCTGCAGGTCGACGCGGATCAGAAGGCTCTCGTCAAGGAGTGTTTGTATCCGTGAGTCGAGGAATTTTGCCAGGGATTATTTGTTTCCCAAGCGCCAAGGATTATTTGTTTCCTTGGGGTTTGAAACGAGTCGAGGGTTCCTACGGAGGCACTGGTGGGTCTGCGGGTCGACGCGGATCAGAAGGCTCTCGTCAAGGAGTGTTTGTATCCGTGAGTCGGGGAATTTTGCTGAAGTTACTGGCTTCTTCGATTGAAATGAACCGTTGAGGTTTGGGGTTCGTCGTCTGACGGAATCCGCTGGTAAAGTATGGTTTGTTCTTTGTTTACGCCCTTGGATTGTATACAGGGATCGGTGTGATCTTGCCCAATCATTTCGGCTATTTTTCGCGGTGCCCAATCATTTCGGCTATTTATTTTATTTTCTACTCGTTGCTTTTTATTACGAGTTGCCCAATCATTTCGGCTATTTTGCATGCATACATTTTACTTGCTGCTTTTTTTATTGCAAGTTGCCCCATCATTTCGGCTATTTTGTAAGCATGTGCGGCCTACTAGATTTTCGCCGTAAACCTGAAATTAGACACCGATTTTGGCATCAGCATCGCTACAACTGGGATATTGCCAGGAGCGAATCATCATTGCCTCCGTCGATATCGAACAAAGGTGGCTTAGCGAACAGGGTTAAGGCGCTGTCGACTAAGGCTTTTAACTTCATGAGCCGTAAGGGTCTCACAAAGGTATTTCTCCCTACAAGTCGTGAGGATCTTGTAGGTGTATTTTCTCCTTAGGAATCGTGAGGATTCCTAAGTGTATGTTCCTCTGTAAGTCGTAAGGATCCTACAAGAGGGTTTTCTCCTTGTAAGTCGAGAGGACTTATAAGGGTTGTTCATCATGCGAGCATATCCCCGTCTCGGATGAGACTCGATTAGAGAAATGTTTATTCGCGCCCGTGGATTGTATACAAGGGTCAATACTGGGCCACTTGCAGGGCAATATTGGAAGTTTTGTGGGGGTTTGCTTAAGCACAGGTTTAGGTCTCTGTGACTTAAGACTTTCAAATCCTATGAGCCGTGAGGGTCCCATAAGAGAGTTCTCCTTACGAGTCGTGAGGATCTCGCAAGTGTATTTTCTCCTTAGGAATCGTGGGGATCCCTAAGTGTGTTGCTCCTTTGTGAGTCGTAAGGATCTCACGCAGGTGGTTTCTCCTTATAAGGTCGAGAGGACCCTATAAGTGTTCTTTAACGAAGTTGCGCCCTTTCAGGTTTTCACAAACATTCGCCGGTAGTCCTGCTGTTTTTACTCACGGAGCCCTTTCGGGTTTTCATTCGTGCCCATTTTGCTTATGGACATACCTTTTTTTTTCCTTTTTTTTTTTTACGAGGTCGCGCCCTTTCGGGTTTTCACGAACACTCGCCGACAGCCCTGCTGTTTTTACTCACGGAGCCCTTTCGGGTTTTCATCCGTGCCCTTTTTGCTTATGGACATACCGTTTTTATTTTATTTTATATTTTTCTTTTATCTTGTCAGCCTAAGGATGCTGCGGTATTAGTTTAAAGACGTTTCGGTCTGCTATTAGTTTAAGGACATTTCGGTCTGTTGTCGAGGAGGTTGGCTATTCTTTATGAAGCTCGAGCTTCGGAAGATAGCGAGCGGACTTAGTCGTCGTCATCCATCATCGACCTAGGCTGTGGCTCATTAAGCGTAATATTTCTTTAGGAAACGACCGTTTATCGGCCTGAAAGGCCTTTCACCGTGCATGTCCATAAGTAGATAGGCCCCACCCTGGTAAACTTTATCTACGATGTACGGGCCTTCAAAGTTTGGCTCGAATTTTCCCCGCTTGGCGCGATTGGGGATCATAGGCCTTTTGACCACTAGCACGAGTTCGCCTTGACGAAATGTCCTCGGTCGGGTCAATCTTTCGTATGAGCGCGTCATCTTTGCTTTATAAGCTTCCAGATTTTATTGTGCTAGAAGCCGGATTTCATCAAGGGCGTCAAGCTCTTCAAACCGAAGGTGAGCATTTTCTTCGTCTGTCAGCTCGTAGTGGACTGCCACTCGCAGAGAGGGTAATTCTATCTCGAGAGGGAGTACTGCTTCCGTCCCAAATACCAACGCGTACGGCGTTGTGTTTGTGGCCGTTTTAAACGTAGTTCGATACGCCCAAAGAGCCTCTTGCAATCTTTCGTGCCAATCTCTCTTATTTCGTGACACTATTTTCTTCATGATCTTCGTCAAGGTCTTGTTGAAGGCCTCAGCTAGACCGTTAGCTCACGGATTATAAACTGAGGAATATCTCCAGTCTATATTATGCTGTTGCGCAAAGCGACTGATTTTATGACTTCGGTAGGCTGGCCCATTATCAGAGATGATCCTTCTCGGGGTTCCAAACTGGTATATGACATGCGTTTTGAAGAAATGGAGGATGTTCTCCGTTTTCACTTCCCTCAACGGTACCGCCTCTGCCCATTTGGAGAAGTAATCAGTCGTCGCCAAGATGAAACGATGTCCCTTGGACGATGCTGGTTCGATGGGGCCGACTATGTCAGTTCCCCACATTTCGAATGGCCAACTAGCCACTGTTGGATGCAGTGGATTGGGATGCTGGTGGATGAAGTCCCCATGAATTTGGCATGAGTGACATTGCCTCACGTATTCCAGGCAATCCTGCATCATCGTGGGCCAGTAGTAGCCCATCTGTTTTATCTTCAATTTCATCTTAGGGCCTGCTTGGTGGGAACCGCAGAGTCCGTCGTGGACCTCTTGGACAACCCTTCTCGCTTCTTCAGGTCCTAGACATCTCAGCCACAGAGAATCGAATGACCTCTTGTATAGAGTATCGTTGACGAAGGCGAAAGACAGAGCTCGTTTCACGAGCTGATGTCTTATGGACGCTTCTTCATGCATTCGGTGGAACTTGAAGTAATCCACGAAGACTTCTCTCCAGTCTTCGGTCTTCTCATGGTCTTTTATTTGTAGGGTCGTCTGCTCAGTTGCTCCCTTTTCTTTACATGATTTTGGAGGTATTTCTGCCGGGGCGAGCACTCGACGGCTTTGTATCACGATTCTAACGTCATCGAGGTTCTCGTCGGCCAATTCTTTAGCAAGCTTGGCCAGTGCGTCCGCTTTGCTGTTTTCCGCTTGCGGTATGCTTTCCAAAGTATAGGAGGGAATTTGGGTTAGCAGTTGCTGCACCTTTTCACCGTATTTTATCAATTCCGGTTTGCATGTTTGGTAATCGCCGTTCACTTGACTGACGACTAGCTGGGAGTCCCCATATATGAGGAGGTTTTCAATTCCCATGTCGATGGCAATCTCCAAGCCTGCTATCAAAGCTTCGTATTCAGCTTCATTATTCGTTCTCGGCTCTGTTAAGGAGAAGGCGAAGCGCATTATTCCTCCTTGTGGAGTCACAAAGATGAGTCCTACCCCCGATTTGATCATTGGCGTACTTTGTTTGTGCTTTTTCATGGAAGACGCCCCATCGAAATAAAGCTCCCAACGGGTATCACCACCGTCGATTGCGTCAAACGCATGTTTGTCCGGCAAATCGCAATTTAGGGGAGAATCGGCAGGTATCGGGTGCTCAGCAAGGAAGTCGGCTATGGCCTGACCCTTCACTGCCTTGAGGGGTCGATATGTTATCGAGAACTCCATTAAGAGCAAAGCTCATTTAGCGAGTCGTCCCGTCAAGATGGCCTTTGCCATTAAATATTTGAGAGGGTCCGCTTTTGAAATGAGATGGACTTCGTGCGCTAATGCGTAATGTCTAAGCTTTGTTATTGCGAAGATCAATGCTAGGCAGTGTTTTTCAATGGGGGAGTAATTGCTTTCTGCCCCCAGCAGAACTCGACTTAAGTAGTAGAGTGCTCTTTCTTTCCCTTGATCGTTCTCTTGTGCCCATAATGCGCCTAAGGAACCTTCGAGGGCGGTTGTATAAAGAATGAGAGGCTTCCCTTTAACCGGGGCAGCCAACACCGGTGGGTTCTGCAGGTATTGCTTGATCTCATCCAGTGCGCCTTGGCATTTTTGATCCCAAACGAATGGGGTTCCTTTCTTCATCAGGTGACTATAAGGACGGCACTTTCCTGAAAGGTTGGCTATAAATCGCCGTATGTATGCGAGTTTCCCTTGGAGAGACCGCAGCTGTTTGAGAGTCCTCGGCGGAGGCATTTCCATGATCGCTTTAATCTTTGACGGATCTATTTCAATGCCTCGGTGTCGAACGATGAATCCCAGGAATTTGCCCGAGGAAACCCCGAATGCACACTTAAGCGGGTTCATCTTCAAGTTGTATTGTCGAAGGCGTTGAAACACGGTCTTCAAATGCTCGAGGTGTTCTTCGTATGATCTTCTTTTAACTATGAGATCGTCGATATAGCATTCGACGATTTCGTGTATAAGGTCGTCGAAGATCTTTGTCATGGCCCTCTGATAAGTAGCACCGGCGTTCTTCAAACCGAAGGGCATCACTTTATAACAAAATATACCAAGAGGAGTCCTGAAGGCTGTGTGCTTCTGGTCTTCCGGGTGCATTTTTATTTGATTATACCCCGATGAGCCGTCCATGAAGGAGAAAACCTCATGAGTGGATGTATTGTCTATCATCAGTTCAGTGACTGGCACTGGGAAATCATCCTTCGGGCAAGCTTTATTAAGATCCCGGAAGTCTACGCATATGCGCACCGTCCCATTTTTCTTCATCACCGGGACTATGTTAGCGATCCATTCAGGTTATTGAACTTCATGGATAAAGCCGGAGTCTATCAGTTTTTTGACTTCGGCGTTGATGCTCATCTCAAGCTCGAGCCGCATTCTTCTCGGCGCCTGTTTGACTGGTTTGACGTTTGGGGATATTGCTAGTCTATGTACAGCGACGTCTGGATCTAGTCCTGGCATCTCGGAATAGTTCCATACGAAGCAATCTTTATGCTGCACAAGGACGTCTTTTAACGCAGCCACCCTCTCTTCAGACAGCAGCTCGCTGATGAATGTCGGTCGCGGATCATTTATCGTCCCCAACTCAATTTTCTTGAGATTATCTGCAGTAGTATGGATTCCATCTTCCAGCTCTTTTGGTGCTGGTGGAAATTCTGAGATTACCTCATCGCTGCTGTTTTCAAAGCACCAAGGAAGGCTGTTCATGTCCTCGGACTCTTCTTTTAGTATTGTTACCACGTGGCAAGTGCGAATTTTCTGCCAATCCCAATGCGGAGTTGATTCTATCCTTGTGTCTTCGGGTTCGTGCTTTTGCGGCGGCGCTACCCTCCAGTTGTCAGACAACGCGAATTTGCCAAGCTGATATTGGTCCTCAACCCAATTCTTAAAGGTGAAGCAATCTTCAAGCGGATGCCCTACTACTCGATGGTACGAGCAATAATTTGGGTTGGAGACTTCGCCCTCTTGCTCAGGGTGTTTAGACTCTGGCAGTGTAAGCATTTGATGTTTTAGAGCAAGATCAAGTATTTTCCTTGTTTTGTTCCGAGGAAATGAGTATGCTCGACCCATTTTCTTCATGAGGGCTAAGTAAATTACGCTCGACTCTCTGATGCGTGGCTTCTTAGCTCTGCTTTGTGGTTGTCGAGCGCCTTTCTTGCCTTTCGACTTGTTTTTGCTTTCGCGTCGAACCTTTTTTATAGCAGGTTGACAAGGAGCGGCATTTTCATCCTTCACCGCCTGTTGAAGGAGGCGCTGTGTCTTGGCTTTCTCATAGATTGCTATTTCACGATCGTGATCATCTCGGGCTTTTTGGCTCGCATCCCTTATAAGTTTGCCCATTTGGTCTTCAAATGATGGACTGGGCGGTTTTGCATCAGGAACTTTTGCTGGCTCAAGATTAGCGTCCTCCCATTGAGCGTCCGCCTCTTCATCGAAGTCATACATGACATAACAGCTGTTTACTAGCTCCCGTTTCTTTGACCGGATGTACCCAAGCCCTTTTGTTTCTATTCTCCCGTTAGGCAGTTTGCATTGAGTCCCGGGAACGTTCCAGACTTTGTCGTAGAATTTGGCCTTTCTAACGGTTTGTTCGAAAGGTATTGCCTGGCGCTTCAACAGTCTCCTCAATCCTTTCGAATAATATCGGGGTAGACGGATGGGATGGAGTCTGTCCAGCGTTGGATCCGCGCCATGCCAAATTTCTTTTTCCGCCTTGTTTTCTTCAGAACGGTAGCATAGGATTGCCTTCTCGCCTTTTCGCCCGGTAGGAATATAGAATGTGTGCAATTTTTCTACGCTGTTGGCGTTGAGTGAATCCAGTTCTTTGTAATGTTCAAGCGGCACCATGGTTATCTGCAGACTTCGCTCTTCATCAGCAGAAGCTCGTATTGACAGCCGAGCAGGGAATACAGCATGAACTTCATCCTCTGAATCACTGCCGAAGATCAATGAAGGAACGGATAGTCCTGGCCTTGTGGACTGGGATGGACCTGAATAAATTACATCCTCCTCCTCCTCGGTGTCACTGCCGAAGACAGGGATGGTGGCGTTAGTTTTGTTCTCCGGTTTGTGACACCTTTCCGCGTCTTCGAAACTCGGTAAGAAGTACTTGGCATCTTCATACTTGCGAACTTCGTTCACGGAAAACGGGTTCAGCTCTCCCGCCATAGTGTACTCAAGGCCATCCCTGGAATACTTCATGCACTGATGCTGTGTAGAAGGGATGATATTGTACTCGTGTAGCCATGGTCGGCCAAGCAGAGCATTGTAGCACGTCTTGGCGTCTATAACATGGAATTTGATGTCTGTGACGAGCAACCCGAAGCGTAGCGTCAATATCACAGATCCAAGTGTTTTTGATGATTGAGAGTCAAATCCGGAGATGGTGATTTTGTCTCGGGCGAGGTGTTGGATACTCATGCAGATCTCCTTTAACACTCGCACATTGAGTAAATTAACAGACGATCCGTTATCGACCAAGATTTTACCTATCTTTATGTCATGGCAGTACCCCGAGACATAAAGAGGACGATTGTGTTCACACGTTCCGAGGAGAAGGTCTTCATCACCAAAAGCAACGTCGGCTGTGTGCACTTCTTCTAATTCGTCCTTCATCTTTTCTTCGGCTAGGAAGGCTTGGAACTGGTCCGGATCTTGTAGGGCCTTAATTAAAGAATCCCTCGCCTCTTTTGATAGTAATAAAGCATCGAGAATGCTGAGTTGTGAGGGTAGCTTCCTCAGATGCGCCAAGACATTGTAATCTACTTTATTCCTTTTTGGGGGATTCTTGGCGGTTAACTCTTCCGCGACTCGGTCATCCAAGGCGATATCTTCAGAGACCTTCTCTTTCCCTTTGTCTTTCTTATTTAAGGGTCCGAGATTCTTTTCGGGTAATGTTCGATTGCGTAGTTGTATATTTTCGCAAGCCTTCGGTTCTTCTTCTTTTCCCGAAGTGGATTCTTTGAAGAGGGGGCCAAGTTCTAGTTCCTCATCAGAGTCGCTCCCAAATGTAGGGACTTGTGACTCGGTAGTGTTAACCATGTGACAATTGCCGGCAGTTTTTTCAAGCTCTTCGGTCGTGTTTCCTTGCTCCCGACGAATTTTACGTTTTTCCCGTTTAAAGCGTTGTCGATTAGCGACGTATCCTTGCCACCATCCATTGAAATCCTTGCACTCTTGGGTGGGATGCGAAACCTTCTGATGATATAAGCAATAAAAGGGGTGCATTTCTACCACGCCAGTCATTTCTCCTTCAGAAGATGGTAGCTTCATGCCCATTGATATGGCCTTAGCAAACCTCTTTTTTATCTTGAATTGGCTTTTGTCAGCGGTGGAGGTATTTTGCTCCAGAGGGATCATCTCAACCCTTTCCTCAAGTCGCTGGCACTTGGCCCTTTCGAATATAGCCGTCTCGCGTTCTCGATCAGCTTTACTTTTCAATCGAGCTTCATTAAGAAACGCGCTAATCATCTCGACTGATAACCCTGGAGCTCTTGATTCAGCATTTGCCCCCAGCGTTTCAGTGCCAGAGGTCTCTTCATCATTCGTGACTGAATGAGAGATCATATGACAGCTCGCCACATACTCCTCGGATTCATCCGATGAACTTTCTCCCTCATCTTCTTTTTGAAAGACGTGATCAAGGAAATCTTGGAGTGTAATGGGAGTCCGCGCCTTTTGGTTATATTCATCCAGCGCGTCGATCTGCTTTTGTAGGTCCGTGCGCTTGTCGCCAGGCTTCACGGGCTTCTTAGATTTCTTCTTCTTCTTTTTCGAAGATTTCGACGGCTGGCTATGAACGCTTGAACTACCACCATCAGTCTTCGGAGTCGGTCGTGGCTTCAGCATCCCCTCAATAACCTGTGGTTCCGAGGGGTTCTTCCACTTGACCGCTGGACAGGTCTGAAGATCGTTTAGCATCCTCTTTGTCTTGGCTGATAATACAACCTCCCAAGGAGCTTCCTCTATGACGGAGCATGTTGCCCCCGGCGTATTCGTCCCCTTAGAAGTGTGGGGCTGCGGGGGATTCACCTTCCACTTGTCAGATAACGCAAATTTGCCCTGACGGTACTGGTTCTCAAGCCAATTCTTGAAAACGTAGCAATCCTCGATGGGATGGCCTAGCACTCGATGGTAAGGGCAGTAATTGGGTTCGTTGACGTCGTTCGGTTGCAACGGACGCTTTGGATCTGGAAGATTTATGAGTCTGTTGCGCAACGCCAGCTCGAATAGCCTCCTCGTTTTATCACGGGGGAAGGAGTAAGGACGTCCCATCCGGTCCTCAAGGGGTACGTATGGGCGCGTATTGTTTGGACGAACAACCGGCTTTGAGTCGCTCGGTTGTTGTTGGGCATTAGCGACAATGATCGCTTTTCCTTTTCCTTTATCGTTTCGGAGGTCCGGCTTCGGGAGAGGGGGTTTATGGCCCATCTGGTCCATCTGCGCTAGTTTGTCGATCAAAGCCTGAAAGGTAGTCGGCTTGAAGAACATCATGAACTGCGAGATGGTTGCCTGTGGATCAACGGTTCCAACAAACATCCCCACCGCTGGAGCTTCTTCTATGCGCTGTTCGCACTTTGACCATAGATTTCGCCACCGTATAGCGTACTGAACCCATGTCTCGCCGGGTTTTACCCTGGTATTAATCAGTGCCGTCATTGGGGTACGCTCACTGGCACTTGCAAAACGTTGGGTGAAGAGCAGCTCCATCTCCGCAAAGGTTTTAATAGAGTCGTTGGGGAGCTCAGAATACCATTCAAACGCCGTATCGGATAAGCTTCCAACAAACTGGCGAAGCAAAAGCTTGTCGTCGCCGCCGGTGTTACCGCAAAGCGCCCTGAACTGGGCGACATGTTGATGAGGATTGCCGGTCCCTTTGTAGACATGAAACTTGGGAATTGTGTAACCCGGCAGGTACTTGATTTGGTCATACCAGCCTGGATACGGCCGCCCCGTTTTTACGACGTGGCCGGCTGCTTCGGCCGCGTGATGAACCTTTATTTGCTGGGCTATATATTCGTCCAGGTCAGTTTTAGAGATTGTATCCTCTTTAGCCGTTGATAGAACGGGCTGAGGGTTTGATGTCTCTCCCCTATCATCCCCAAGGACGATCGGTGGTTCTTCAGTCGGGGGATCTTGTTGTATCATCGTCCCTATCATGTCCTGGAAGAGGAGGCCCATGCGCTGTATATTGGCTGCTTGTTCAGCAGCCTCTTTGTCTCTCTTTTCCAGTACTCGGCGGAGGAACTCGGCGTCGGTTTCTTCCTCTTGGCGTTCATCTAAAGACGTCCCAGGGTTCTCTTTTGGTTCCGTGAGTGCAGCCATTGTAGTCATCATCTCCTGGAGCTTTTGTTGCTGCTCCTGAGCCTTGGTCACTGATCGGGTAAGCGGTCGGTGACCCGTAGAAGTACGAATTTCTTCCTTTCCAGAAGCCATATAAACTGTATGAACAATTATGCCCCCTGACTTGGGGCGTTTGAGTTCACTGCTTTCAAACTTCGCCGCTGACGCGGGAGCTTTCTCTGGCTTCCTTCTTTTGTGGGCCATCGAGGTCAAAGGAGCCGTTGGAGTGGGCGTCCTAGCAATTGTTGCCCCCTGCTGTTTAATGGGGCGGTTTTTGTCCTTTTCCACCTTTGCCTTTTTCTGGCGATGAAAGTGGTCTGGGTCAATCACGGAGTCTTGAACCCTCCGCCAAACTTTATAAATTTTTGATGACAGCCGTTGAGGGGGCTGTTCCTGCTTTGTCTCCAGAGCTTTTCCCACAGGCGGAGGAGATCTTTTCAATGTAGCAATTGGAGAGTTCTTTCTCACCTTCCTTAGCAATTCAAAGCTGTTCCCAGTTGGAACAGCAGCGTTGACCTCCACCATCGGAGCAGATGGAGTCAGCCCTGAGGGGGAACTGCCCCCTGCTTTCCTCACTCGTCGCCAATGGCGACGTCGCGCACGACGAGCCGTTGGGATTGGCTCGGAAATCGAGATGGTTTCTTGTTGCCCCCTGTTTGGGCGTGGGGTAACTGCCGATATCAGCCTATCGAAGACTGATGCCTTTTGACTAGCTGGGTGAGGAGTGGGAACTGTCAATCTTATGAAGACCGACTCTCTGATGGGAGAAGCCGCTTTAATGACTTCCGGAGCAGCGACCGTTGCCCTCTTTGGGGTGGCCACTTCATGGTTGTGACCTAGCCTGCTGAAAACGGAGGCTGTCGGTTTAGTAGCGGGCGACCCGTTGACAGGGGTCGTGGTGGCAGTGAGCCGGTCGAACACCGACTTCTTGTTCGCTTCCGGTGCGGATATTGGCATAGAGAAGCTTGTAGGTGGGACCATGGTCCCGAAAAACAGGCCGGTGGTGGCCTGGGTCACTTGGCCTACCGGCAGAGTAAGGAAAGAAGCCGCTTGGGGCCCATACGTCACCCCTCCTGGTGAAGTGGAGCGTCTGTTGCAGTGGCATTCCGAGCAGTTGGTGCAGTTGGAGGCCATTGAATCTTGAGTTCTGCGCCAGACAAAAGACCAAATCTTAGCAACTTGAAATCCGAAGACAACCATTTAACAAACCGCGATTGGTTCGCGAAGACGACACACGAAGTGTGGAGTGGAAAGAGGAAAAGGTCCCACCGGACGTGCCAGAATCTGTTCCCCTCCGAACGGCGGCCGAGACGTTAGGACGTCCGTTCCTGAGATTCGGGGCAGATGCTATTTGGTTTTATCCGTCTATCTCTCCGAAGATGCCAAGTTGATTTATGGCACCGTGTATCAGAGGTTTAGACGGATGCGGCCGTTGTAGCAGACTTCGTCAGATTCCCCCTCAGGGTGAGGGGTTTTTGATTGTGGGGACGCTCTTCCCTGCAGGCGCAAGCCCCTGCAGTTAATTACACTACCGCATCGCGGTAACAACTTTCTCCTTCTCCAGAATTTCACTTCGTGTCGTGTGTGTTTGTTTTATTTGTAGTTGCCCGTGGATTGTATACGGAGACTGAGTAATGCCGTCGCCCGTAGGACGTGGATTAGTCCAAATCCGCATTTACTTAGATTTGGGTTTGGTGTTTTTAGTTTAAGGATGCATTAGTCGCGTTGCGACTAAGATCGACTTAAACGTTCGTCAAGGATACGTTAGTCCTGTTTTGGACTAAGATCGACTTGACGTGATGATTGGTTTAATATCTGACCGTCGGGACTCATCACCTCTCTGACGTCGTTGAGGGATTACAACGACAGGCGTCAAAGGAGTTCAGAGATATACCCTTGAACCAGAGTTGATTCGGAGTTTTACCGTTTATTTAAATATCTAAGGACACGTTAACCGTATTTGGGGCTAAGATCAATTTAGACGGGACCGTTTAGATCCGACAAAAGAGCGTTTGGGCCCTATTGTGCCAGTTTAGGGACGTGGTGGTCCGTCGCCAGTTTAGGGACGTGGTGGTCCGATATTAGTTTAGGGACGTTTCGGTCCGATATTAGTTTAGGGACGTTTCGGTCCAATTCTTAGTGCTTTGCCCACACTTAAATAATGCATTGCATTACTTCTATTTTTTTTGTTTGGGCTCTGCCCTTTTTATTATGATGCAGATCATTTGTTTTGGTCCATTGGACCTTTCAGTTGGGTACTGCCCTTTCAAACAATGCACAGCATTTTAATTGTTAGGCTTGTTAAGCCTTTTAATTGGGCCTGGCCCTTCAGGAAATGAAATGCCTTGCATTTGTCAGACGCTTTGCATCTATTACTGAGCGCAAGCGCTTGTGGTGAAGACACGTGTCATGCTCTGGCGAGCGCAAGCGCACTAGTGCAGTGCGCTGTGCTGTTGCTCTGCGCTGTTGCGCTGGCGACACGTGGCGCGCTCTCAGCGAGTTGCGCCAATTCCAGAGAGCAAAGCTCTATCTTAAAGGTGCTTAGCGCAAGTGGTTCTATAGCCGACACGTGGCGCTCTCTTAAGAGCGCAACGGCGCAGTTTGGAAGTGCAAAGCACTAAGAATCTTTTGGATTCAAGAAAGGGAGTGCAAAGCACTGTTTTATTTCTTGATCTAAATTAGATCAAAGAAAAAAGTTTTTTCTTTTTTTGGTTTGAAGAACCGGAGGTTCATAAGAGTGCAAAGCACTATTATTATTAATTTTTTTTTTTATTGTTTTTAAAGAACCGGAGGTTCACAAGAAGTGCAAAGCACTGTTTATTATGTAGAGATTATTGATCTTATTTTTAGATCAATGATCTATTAGAAGGAATTTCTTCTAATTCATGAAGGTTCTTTACCTTTTTCTTGAAATCTTCTCAGAGTTCTCTCTGTTTAAAGTTCTTGATTTTTCAAGAAATGTTGATGCCTTTGAATTGAGGCTTAGGGTCCTTTTTATAGTGCTCACAAATTAGTTAAATTTGTTAAAGAGATCATTCTCTGAGTGATTTGGGGAATTTTCCCCACCGTTGGATCTTTGATCCAAGGGCTTCTGCTTTGCAGAAGAAAATCTTCTTGTTTTAACAAGAACAGAAAAGATTTCTTAAAATCTTAATTCAGTTTGGCGCAGATGCCCCAGCGCGTGACACGTGTCGCGCAGCGCACAGTGAAGCGCAACTGCGCTAGCGCATCTGCGCTAATACGTGTCGCGCAGCGCAGAGCGCAGCGCAACTGCGCTAGCGCATCTGCGCTGACACGTGTCGCGCAGCGCAGCGCAACTGAAGCATTGCTTCAGACAAATAGAGCTCTGCTCTGATTGGGCACGCCTTTTTGGGCATTGCGCTAACGTATTAGCGCCTGACGCGTGGCGCGTTGCGCCCGAGACTTGAAGCGTTGCTTCAAAATTTTGAATTTTGAATTTGAACAGAGCTTTGCTCTGATTGGACGAAACAGCGATCTTCTATCATATCCCTAAGTACAAACTCGTGCTGTAATAGCTTCAAACATCTGGGGCGATATCTTGTCAGTTGTAGCAACAGCTGGCTCATTCGTCCGCACGATAGACAATGCCTCAATCATCAAGAATAAACGGTGCATTGACGGTCATCACATTCTGGCTGGCCTCTAGCGGTAGCCCGATCATCTGGTGTAAATATCAAACGCCCGCGTCCATGAGAAAACATAGTAAAATGACATATCGAAATGCTCATTTGGCGAAAAACACAATAAAATGACATATCTATGCAATCGTGTGTCACCGGAATTTCGCCCTGGTCAGTCCTCGTCCAAGACAAGTCATGCTGACCGCAACTCTAGCCGCAGCTCTCTCTGCCCGTGCAACCGTGGTAACAAAACCACCATCAGACATCGATGAGGATAGATCATGAAACTAATAGAATATTGTGCAAAGAAATGTACATCCTAAGGCTTCTTAAGCGGAGTAGTGTATCGTAAGTATGCCGCGGAATATACACACAGTACGTCACTCTACTTAAGTCACCTACTCCATCAACCAAGGTCAACCTACGAGACGAAAGTTCGGGTCTAATACCCTCTCGGCCAAGTTTAAGTTCCGTAAGGTCAAGCCTAGGTTCTGAATATATATATACGCCCTAGACTCTACATAGTCAAACCTAGAATCGAACCAAGGTTAAACCTAGCGCTTTGATACCAACTTTGTCATGAGCCGAAATGGCACGTGACTGGCACTTGAATCATATGAAGTCTATAGAATCTCATCTAATTAAAGTAAGCCAAAAATCCCAGAAATCTAAACCATTTAAAAGAAAAAGTGAAGGAAAACTTAGTTTTAAAACAAGTGGTGTTAACAAAATAAGTCATAGTAATCATTTTAAAAGCCTCAAGTATTTCCAAAAATTCTGGCAGAGTTTCCCGTATAAAAACTAGCCCCAAACGGGTACAAACATGCATAATATACATAATGAACAAAGGCATCCCCAAGCGGGAGCTAGCTCTTCGCCAATTGGCGGAAACAACCACGCAAGCAAAATAATATACAACACCGAAGGGCGAGGATCAAAACTCTCATAAAAGTAAAGAGCTCAACATCAATCAAGAAGCCAGAAAACCATAATAATACAAGCGCGTGACTCTAAGGTCGAAAGAATATACATACTGGTCTTCTAAGTCTACCAAATAATACAAGTCTGGTTGATGGAGTTTACTAGATACAACTGAATATAAATAAAAGTACAACGGTGGTCACGATGCAAGTGAACCCACCTACCAAAGCAATCACCCGGAAGAAAGCAGTGTGCCAGCAAGCCGCAACGAAACCTGTACGGTCAAACCTGTAAGAAACGGTGGCACAACGTGGGTGAGTTGCCAACTCTGAGTAGAAAACATCACCGAGAAGAAATCACATGTATGACTCTCTCCTAGGTCATACAATAATATTCTCATAATATATAACCTGAAGCATCTAATAATGGTAAGGGTAAACATCTAAACTTAAGTGTTATACCAAGTGCTCATGTCAGTGCCTCAGGTAGCAATATATCACATATACGATGTATGAATGCATGAAAACAGAATACATCTTGAATGCGAAAACTGTTTTCTTATCTCAGTGAGATTTCTCTATAAAAATCGAAGTATCATCAATGAAATCAACAGAGAATCCTTGTCAAGTATCGACACAAAATATATATCCCAATATCTCGATATCTCGGGCTCCGGCGATTCGGACTGGCCCATATCATCAAATCTCAATATCTCGGGCTCCGGCAATCCGGACTGGCCCATATAGTCAAATCTCAATATCTCGGGCTCCGGCAATCCGGATTGGCCAATATAATCAAATCTCACAACTACGTCGGTATCCTCCGGATATCCGCCGCATCACAAATAATCGGTCGGTAGTGCTCCCCTGTCAGGCTCAACGCCATCATCTGCGACCATCTTGTCCCGGGGTACCGCACTGGGTCCACCATGCACCCGCTGACAGTTCATCCTCCTCCTTGAATCGGATGTATGATACCGCTCAAGAGCCAAGAAAACTCATGGTGGACACATCTTACATCATATCACAAGAAAACCACAAATTTCTATCTTTAATATTGATAATGAGTTTATAAAATCTTCGCGGTTTCTCCATATCCAGAAATCCGAAATCCGAAATCCTATGGAAATCCGAAATCCCAATCTCAAGAGTAAATAAACCGTGAATTACCGGCATAAAGCCCCATAATATTGCATGCAAATGAATATATGAATGCACCGGGTATCAAGCAAGGAATGCAATAACTAAACTAGCATATGAAAGCAATCGTACTAGTACTATGTTGCAACTACTAGCTAGCAAATTATACCAATGATGTAGTGTTTTCTAATGTGTACGTGACATGAAAATTACCGATGATGATGTGTGTGAGCCGGAAAGCAAGTGTACGTGGAGTATACGCATAATCGGTAATGGTGCTGGTGTCCTGACAACAGGGTTTCGTAATAACTAACGAAAACATATTTAAGCATGCAATGCGATGCGAACAGCAAGAATATACGAAAGATGCATAACAAATGCAACATTGAAGTATATGCATTTCAATAAACGAATCATACAGTTTTTGGTGTTTGAAATCGCACGGGTCGTGGTTTTAGAAAAATAGGGGCTACAGGGTCTTGAGAAAAGATACATCCTTTGAAAAATCCGTAGTATCCCTCGGCCTGTCTTAAAAATACTCACGATTCGTTAGTTTTGAAAATAAGTAAGACTCAAGTCCAGTCTAATATCTACCTAATTAACTACAGGACGAAGCTAAAAGACTAATCGAACGGGTAAGGAAATCAACCTAAGTCCGAGTCGATATATCTAATAGTCGATGATCCCGCCTCAATAGCGTCACGTACGATAAAATATATATAATACGACATCCTCGAGTCAAGAGTGTGAATCAATCATTATATTTATACTTCGTACGGTAAAATCCATCATACGGGATCCCAAAATCGGGGTATGGGTCAAATATCACATTTATCTCATTATTCATATGGTATCATTATCATAATGTCATGAACCAGGGTACTGATCTAAAGTCTAGTACATTCCGATACCATCAATATATATCCACGTGTGTATGAAAACACATCGCCCATCAATCCACTATAATATCATGTCGTATATCATAACACGACCCAAATCACATAACTGATCTCACGACATCATGCCCTATCATATCGACTCTCCTCCGAGTATCATATACTATCCTCATCACCCGTGTATATGTATACGTATATATATTAACACATCCACATACATACACATATATATACATATAACCATATACACCAAAAACGTATCACGTGTGTGCAGGTGTGTGTGTGTATCAACCTATACTCTAGGGTTTCGCAACTAAGAAACTAAACTGAAAGTACCTTCCTCCAAGTACTGTAGGATTACCTAGCATGGCAGCAAGGTTTCGAGAGGCATTGTCCATGTCGTTTTCAAAAATTTACCGTTCTAAACAACCCTAACCAAGAATCTTAACTAGAGATATAAACAAAACATCATGCAAACAACTTTGCAAGTCTAAGTGAATGAGGAATACAACCTTTTTAGATTGGTCCTTCACTTCAAATGCTCCATGTAGAAGTCCCTTCGCTGCAAGTTGTGATCTCCCGAACTCTTGAGAGGCTCCACAAGGTGAAAGATGCAAACTTGCTTGAAGTCTTCGAGACCGAAAATGATCTACATCGAGAAGACTCAAGCTCATGCCACCTCTTCACTAAATTAGGGTTTGGTGAAGCAAACACCCTAAACTAAATGGCTAATAGTAGAGGATCATGAAATAGGAAATCAGCTCTCTTTAGTTTTCTTATTCTCACAATATTTTCTCACCATTTTCAAAAGTTAGAAAGCTTTTCATGAGGAAGAAGAAGCTCAAGTGAAGAATGAAATCAAGTGAAGAGAATGAACTCATGAGGTGAGAATATAAACCATGGGTGAGTTAGTGTCATGCACTAACTCATGAAGAGACTTAACTAGGGTAAGGATAAAGGTTGGGTTAATAAATATCTCAAGAAAAACAAAAAGAGTGGACTTGGTCAATGGTTATCCAAAGCTTTCTCAAAGCTTCTACCATGACAAAATTCCACCATTTTTAGAATTACTTTGATAAATAAAAACCCTAGGATTATCCTAACTACAGTGTAAGTCTCATACACCCATGTAACATGTATCATCAAGCATGACACAATAAAATGTACATTAATATATATCACATATATACTATATGCACACAAGTGAGAAAAAGAATACTTAGTGAGCAAATATTAGTTAATGTAAGTTAATATATCAAATATATAATTATACATTAATTATCAAATCAACACTTGATTTAATAATCCGGCTATATCACATACAACCGACTAATATCATATGTAACAACTTATCGAATCAACACTTGATCCGATAACCCGGCTATGTCTCATATAACCGAGCGATATCACAAATTGCGAGAATGGAATGTGGTATCACATACGTGCATCAATCTCGGTCCCGCACATATCACATATGTGCTCCTACTTCGTTTCGCATGAACCAGGAAACCTCTGTGTAGGAATCTAAAGACTGGTCAATACGCCGGTAGTAGATGATGATCATATCAAACACCCACAAGCCGCAAGCGGTCTGCTAAACGTAATGTCCACCCGGGTATTGAGCGTTCAGAAGATCAACAAGCAAGCCTGCTCAAAATCTTGCAAATCCAATCAGTAACACTACCGTACAGTCCGGTCTCTTCGTCCGATATGTCGCATATCACAGTCTGGGGGTGGTATAACGCTAGACCCCAATAGCCTGATAGGTCATGCCGATGCAAGGTCCATAACTATTTGAGAAACTACTGATAAAACTTAGCAGTAGATCTCGGCAACCCTGGCCAGGGATTTCTTGTTATGGCCAATCGAGCATAACGCAACATTAACTCCCAATACCGGGAGAGACGAATCCCCTCATATCGCTCATTGCCTTAATGTGACTCGGGACTGTACCCAAAAACCACCGTTTTGCACGATCTCTTGACCGTGGTAAGGTGGAAATCAAAGCACGGTGGGAATCACACAATACTCTATGACGATCTCGGGTCGACAGACTAACCTGTACCAGTGTCACCAGAGAACTGCTATCTGACGATAGGTATAATACCGTCTAGGAGTTCTCGGCGAGTCCGTTCAGTGTACCCAGTCTCCATTGAGCATCCGTATACCTTCTCTGATGTCAAACACCAATGGATATGGGATCATCCATTGCCCATCATATGGGTCAAGAAGCGTACACGCTAGTCTACTCTGGAGTATCGATGCCCTGTCTCGATACAAGCTCGACTAGGAACAATTATAGGATGTATTTATGGACTACCCTTTGCCCCACTAGTATGATCTCCATCATAGTCCCAGTAGTCAAGTACACATCCTAAGGGCTTTATCAATATATAAGAGCAAGACAGTATCACAATACAAATCTACATGTTAAGATAAAGAGCAACCAGATAGCACGCTATCATGTCGAGCAAGAAAGTCAACCCTATATATGTCCAAGCATCTACTACAATATACATCACATGTACAGTAATGGCCTCTAAGGCATACATATAACTAACAATCTCCCACTTGCACTAAGGCCATTTGTTACAGTATCTCATACTCAATGATATAGCAGTGGTTGTAGTATCTCATACTCAACCATCCCAAAATCTCTCAAATAGTATTTTGAGGAAGCAGTCCTTGGTGAGTGATCCGCCGTGTTAACCTCAATGTCTACTCTCCTAACCTTGATCCCTTGGAGATCAACATCTCCCTGATCAGGTGATACTTGCCTCAGAATGTGTCTGGATCGCTGATGGGACGAGTGTTCCTAAGCCGAAGCCATAACTCCATTGTTGTCTCAATAATACTTATTAGACGCTCGATGGTAGGAACCTTGTTCATCTCATGAACAAGAAATACCCAGACAACTACTTTGGCAGCATCATTGGTAGCAATGTATTCAGCCTTTATCGTCTAGTATGCCTCGGTATCTATCTTGGAACTCTTCCAACATATCGTCCAACCACTGAGGGTAAAGACAATGCCTGTGACTAACTCTCGGTCGAACTTATCACTCTGGAAGCTGGAACCAAGAACTTTCTTTTAGTGCTTCTCAAGTACTTAAGAATGTCCTCCACATCTGTCCAGTGATTCTCCCAAGACCTGATTGATTCCTGATCACTACACCTAATGAGCCATCTACATCTAGTCTGGATTTGGGACACTCCCAACATCCACTTAGATCTATCATCATAGATCATAAACAAGATGTAGTAGGTATCATCCAGATCTTCCATTGAGAATCTCGTGATAAGAGAAGCTTGACCGAGTGTATCATAGGAAACCATTTCCTATCAAGAGTATGACATCTACGTACAATATGTGTAAGACAACCGCACTCTCTACAACCTTCTTGTATATACAAGGTTCATCTATCATTTTGATAAAGTCAAACTCTTTGACTGCCACATCAAAACAGATGCACCAACTCCGCGATGCATGCTTAATCCTGATGGACTTAAGCATAGCTTTGAAAGTCTCAACTTTTCCATTTACACCAAGAATCTTCTCAAGATCCATTTGCTCCCGATGGGTTTTACCCCTTTAGGTGCAACATGCAAAGTCATACTTTGTTGGTGTATATGGATTCCATCTTTGATCGCATAGCATCCAGCCTTTACACAGAGTCACCACTCGTGATGGCCTGCCTAAACCCGGTTGGGCTATCATCAAACATGATGCAATCCTTGCTCCCACTGTTATCGAGAAGACTGTAGTATCTCTCAAGTGGATGAGGAACCCTACCAGATTCACGAAGAGGCTGAGGTTCGTTGGAGACTATTGAATCCTTTGGTTTCACCAAATCATCAGCTGTTAGTTTGTCTAGCTGGAACTCCTTCCAGTTTTACCTCATGACCACAATTTTTTTCCACAAGAAATTCCTTTTCTAAAAAGGTGGCATGCTGAGAAACAAAACACCTTTTGCTCCTCAGTGTGGTAGAAGATATCCCCTCGCAAATGTTTGGGATATCCTAACAAACTTATACAAAACTGACCTTGCCTCGAGCTTTTCCGGATTCTGCCTTTCAACATAGGTCGGACAACCCCATATATTAACTTGTTTAAGACATAGTCTCTTCCCATTCCATATCTCATATATAGTGGTAGGCAGTGATTTGGTTGGAACCCCATTCAATAGGTATGCAGCTTCTCAAGTGCATAACACCAAAAGGAAACAGGTAACTCAGCAACACTCATCATAGAGCGCACCATATCTCATAGGGTGCGATACCTCCGCCCCGATACACTGTTGTGCTGTGGTGTACTCGAAGGAGTAAACTAAGAGAGAATCTCATTCTCCTTTTAGAAACTCCAGGAACTCCATGCGCAAGTATTCTCCTCCTCGATCATATAGTAGGACTATAATATCTCTACCCATCTGGTTCTTCAACTTCTAGCTTATATTCCTTGAATTTCTCAAAAGTTTCAGACTTATGTTTCTACAGGAACATATTTTTGAATTTTGAGAGATTATCAGTGAATATATAATGAAGTACAAAGAACCAGCCTTGGCATTTATAGACATAGGACCATATACATCATCATGTATCCGTCCCAAGAGTTCAGTAACTCTTTCTCTGTTTCAGTAAACGGAGTATTGGTCATTTTACCTTTGAGACAAGACTGGCAAGTTTCATAAGATGAAAATTCGAAAAAATTCTCATATTCATCCTTATGTAACTTAGCCGGTCATGTCGCATTGATATGACCGAGTCTACAATGCCACAAGAAGGATTCGTTCATTTATGAACTACTCCTCTTGTGTGTGTTCTATATACTTTGAACTGTAGTTTGATTTAGAATGAATATGCTATTATATAACATGCCTGGTCGAATCAACTCTTTGTAGGGTGTTTTTCGTCACCCTATTGAGATGGGAATGCGCGCGCGGTTGTCAGGCGCATTACAGACTCTCCCTGCCTAGTGTAGGCTGGGGTTTATTGATTGCGGGGATCCAAATCTCCGGCAGCCGTGGACTAAGCTGCCGTTAATTACCCTTCGCCTTTGGAGCGAGAGAACCTCCGATTAACGGGTCAAACCGGTCATGCGAACTCAATGTGCAGTGTACGTGTGTTGTGTTTTGAAAGGTGGTTTTTGGATATATCGGGGACCCCGCAGAGTTATTACGGGAGTCCCGCTATCCGGATAGCGGGCTGGGGGTCAAAGGGGCTAGCAGCCCCCTTACGGGGTGCGGGGCAGCACCCCGGCCCAAAATTTTTTAGAGGGGCAGCGTTGTAGAGTATGTCTGTGTGTGTGTATACATATATATAAAAAAAAGAAAGGGAAAGGGCATCCAAAGGATGTGTGGGAAAAAACGTCAGCACTTTGGGTGCTAGCACTTTGAGCGCAAGAGCGCTAGCGCTTCGAGCACTAGCGCCCCACGTGCCAGGCACAGGGGCGCTCGGACGCTAGCGCTCTGAGCGCAAGAGCGCTGGCGCTTTGAGCGCGAGCGCTTTGAGCGCTAACGCCCCACGTGTCAGCACGTGAGCGCTCGGGCGCTAGCGCTTTGGGTGCTAGCGCCCCACGTGTCAGCACGTGGGCGCTCGGGCCCTAGCGCTTTGAGCACTAACGCCCCACGTGTCAGCACATGGGCGCCGGGCCCTAGCGCTTTGAGCGCAAGGGCGCTAGCGCCTCACGTGCCAGGCACGTGGGAACTCGGGCGGCAAAAGGGACTTGGTCCCTGCAATGGGAGTTGTACTCCCAGAAAGGAGCACTTTTTATCTTGTGTGTATATATATATATATATATATATATATGAAGAGTTAAACTTTTAGGATATTTTGAAGCAGATGAAAGGGCTTCTCCCCTTGAGCCCTAGTTCTTCCCCAAAGTGGGGTTTCTGGAGATGGGCCTCCTTCTTCTTCCTGTCGTTTGGTCGGATCTTAGAGAAAGGGGGTGAGAATTAAAAATCTCCCCTTTTTGAGATCTAATGACAGATCCAAGTTCCCCTTTGTGGGTTTTGTGGTGAAAAACTATTTAGTTTTGGAAAAGGAAAAGTAAAACTCTTGATTTAATTCAAGATAAAGAAAAAGGTTTAGAACCTTCAGAAAGGGAAAAGAGGCACAAACCCTAGATTTTTGAGGGGAATGAAAAAAATATATTAGATATTTTCATCATGTTGCCTTATATAGGCTTACATATTTACATATAGCCCCTTGGGCTTTACAAAATGGCATTTTGCCCATTCCATGGCTCATGTGTCATTTCTTTTTGCACATAAGCCATGAGCTTTACAAAAATTTGGCTTTATGCCCATTTTGCATACATTCATGCATAAAAAATTACATAAAAATTATTTATTACATGATCTATATTTTGGCATGGAGGAGGCTGGCCGTGGGCTTGACTTGGGCATGGGCCCGCTTGACCCGGGCTTAGGCTCACCTGGCTTGGGGTTGACCTTGACTTTGACTCGGTCAACCGGGGTGCAAATTTTGACCCCAACAAAGTGCCCCCCATCAATAAATGCACACCGTACATTTGAGTTGTGTGCATGAAATTGATGGATCTTGAAGCTGAACTTCGAGGTGGAACATCATTCCGGGGGCGGAGCATGATTCCCGGGGATCGGAGCATCATTCCAATTTGCGGAGCATAATTCCATGGTCGGAGTATCATTCTGATAAGCGGAGCATGATTCCCAAGGGGCGGAGCATGATTCCCAAGGGTCGGAGCATCATTCCGGAGAGCGGAGCATGATTCCAGGGATCGGAGCATTATTCCGGGGATCGGAGCATCATTCCGAAGAGCGGAGCTGTTCATACCATAATTTTGCATTATTATATTCCCCATTCTTATTCATTTTACAAATAAACAGGTGTGTTTGATCCATGTCTGCTAATAGTTGCAGGTTACAGGTTCTCGGAACAAAAACAGTGAAAAGATGAAAAGACGAAAAGACGATACAAAAGTGAGACTACGACCGACAAATGGAAGAATCTTGATTAAGCCTACAGTTTGGAGAATAAACGAAGACCAATGAACAAGTTCACAAAGTACAAAGGCAGCGCAAGGTTCAAGACTTCGACATGAAGCAAGCGGTAAAGTCCACGACATTATTCACTGTGGAAATCTAGAAGAAAACTAGAAGACAATCTGAGAAACCAAGTGAAGAAACAAGAAGAAAAATGCAGCTAGAAGAAACCCAGAAGAAATCAGCAACCAAGCCTTCAATATGGCCGCGGAACCGCGGCCAAACCTGGCTCTTGGCCGCGGTTCCGCGGTCGTGCGAAGCGCGTGTCGGCACAAATTTTTATGGCGTGGCGGTGCGTTGACTAGTTTTCTTAGGGGTATATTTGTAAATGCAGATGTGAACCGAATGTAACCCTAGGGTTTCTATGATCTTTAAATAGAAGCCCTAGACCTCTTTTTTAGGTTATGCCTCTTCTTGTGCCTCATTTTATATCTAAAATTCAGAAATTCAATTCCTGTAAAAGTTGGAAGAGAGCATCAAATAAAAATTAAAGTAAGTTTTCTTTTCATTGCCCTGGTTAATTTTATTATCTGCCCTAGTATAATTTTCCTTTCTGCCCTAGTTAATTTTATTCTCTGCCCTAGTTAGATAGTTAGAACATGTTATTCAATTCCCTAATGAGTGAGTAGTATCCTCACTTGTTAGGGTTAGATTTGGGGAAGGCTTGAGAGATGAAGATCTCTCATCCCTTTCTTGCCCATCATACGTTTTTATAGGACTCCATGCATACATACACACACCGCTCCCTACGGCACCCTATCCCATGAGGTAGCGGTGATACCGTAGTATAAACGACCGGTTGTGAATGTTTTCCATGGAGGTTAGGGTAAGGATTAAGAAAGGAAGGACAAGAACCTAGAGGAAGAAACATCGTTTCTTCCCGATGGTACTAATCCACTTTATTAATTATTACCAT
The DNA here is from genome assembly GCA_030015575.1 of Agapanthus africanus. NCBI lineage: Eukaryota > Viridiplantae > Streptophyta > Magnoliopsida > Asparagales > Amaryllidaceae > Agapanthus > Agapanthus africanus. The sequence continues at coordinate 678,971,592 of CM057340.1, read as the reverse complement.
AACGCCTCATAGATCTTAATTAGGGCATAGAAAGCAGTGAGGAATATTGACTCTCCAAATTTAACCTAAACCTAACCCTAGCAAGATTTTAGTCTAGATCAATCTTAGTTTTTAGATTTAATCAATCCGACAACAATCGGAATTAACTCGTTAGAACAATTAGGAAATACACAAAATCCCTGTAGACCGACCCGTACTCACTGGCTAGCTACCAAGCGACGCCATTCTTGATTGCGGTTATAAATTCTTTGATCAAATCAAATGGCGCCGTTGTCGGGGATTTTGCAAAAAAAAAATTTGCAAGTGATTGTGTTTACTGCTTTGCATATTTTAAATTGATTTTAAGGGACTTTTACACCAATCCAGATTGGGTGGGGATTTCAGTACCCTTCCCAGAACCCCAAAAATCACATAAAGCATATTGCATTGACCATCAAGTTAATTAAAAAAGATTAGACTCATCCCTAAGGACTTCGCGCTCAATAGGACAAAGGAATAGTTGTAGGTATCGACCGTTGATCCTAACCTGACTTTGTGGTGCCTAGGCTAGACAGGTAGGAAAAGGTAACTTTAAAAGGCCCGTCTCACGGTGATTCGTGAGCGGGTCCCTCCTTTCTCTACTTGTGCTTACCTGGCCACAATTGGCGGTGAAGAGGCGGTTTGAGGTCCTCACATCTTGCCCTTTGGAACAGTTAGGAGCTGTCTAGCTGACCTAGGTGACCTTAGATCTAGGCTTGATTATGCATATTGTGATTGATTGAACGTGTGTCTAAGCTTTTTATTGAAAATCTTTTTGCAAAAAGCTCCTTATATAAAAAAACACAAAACGGAAAAAAAATATTTACAAAAACTTGCCACTTGTCGCTAAGAAATCCATTGCACCTCACTTCCACCCACATTCTTTTTCTTCTCCTTCTTACATCATGGGTACCCCACCTCCCAAAACTCTTGCCGAACTTTGGTACCCCCATCCAAACATTGCTTCCTACGTGAATTGTTTTCGTCGAATTATGGACGACCCCTCCATACCCAAAATTTCTTTGAAAGATCAAACAGAAGCATCTAGGAGAAACAGTTCGACTCCATAATCCACTTTGTATCAACCATTTCAACCTTCACCAACTTCTTTCGTTGATACCCCTTTTTCGAGTCCTGTTGTAACTCCGAAACCCATGTCTATAGCTGAACATATTGAACAATCTCGTAACCGATCTTTCACTCCTTTCAACACTTCTAGTTCTTAGGATCAACAAGTCCATTCATCTTTTTATCCAAATGTCGATCCTACTCCTGTCCAACCATTCAATTCCTACCAGTCCTACCCGACTTCGACACCTTCACTAGACATTGCTTCTGCACAACCATTTGGGAGTTTCACGTATCCAAATAACTTTGAATCTTTTACTGAAACCCCTTCACAACCCATGTCTAGTCTAGAACAGTCGTTGGAAGTGTATATTGTAGCGACAAACAAACAGATGAGGAATTTGGATGCGTCCATTGCCGCCCTTATGCAACCTAGTGACCCGGTAGCTAGCTTCCAACTAGCTCCAAAAATTCCAATGTATGATGAGGCGGTTGGACAGAGTGAGAATTTGAGTGGTGAGAGTGAGCTGTACACCCTTCCAAATCAAACCTACCCATCACCAATTGAATCCCACAACTCCGGTTTTCAAACAAGTGTCCCAAATGATTCACCGGTTAAAGATAAAACGTGTAATGAGTTGTGCGACTTTGTAGTGTTTGATTTACCTGATTGTGAAGAGCCCTTTTCGAGTGAATCCAAACCTAATCCTTTTGAACTTTACACCTCCACTCTAGAACCTGAATTGATAAATATCCATGCTTTTGATGAGGTGTCTGAGAAAATTAATTTTCACTTGATCGAGGATATTGACGCCGGGAATATTTTGGATGATGACCCGTAGATTTGACTGAAATTTTCTCTCCAATTCATCATCCCGAGTCATTAAATGTTTCTCCCGAACTTCATATGCGTCTTGATTTTGAGGATAATTGCATGGATGAGATAACTTTTGAGGAGAATTATGAGGATAGTATTGAGGAGAGTATTGAGGATAGTATTGAGGATGAACCAGTTTTGTTTGATGTGTTGTATTTTCCAATTCATCCTCCTGAACCTTTAACCATTATACTTCCTAAATCACCCCCCCTCCCTTCCATCGTTCCGACCACGCAAAAGATCACACAGGAGGACTATGAGCTTGAAAAACTTCTGTTCGATCACAGCAGTTTGGACGCCACTAGTGCGTTCCTCCTTAAATCTGACACAGTTCTCACTACTGATATCGATTACGAGTGTTTCACTTTTTTGAACGATTTTGAAGACTCATCGCCCGAGTTTGAGTCCTTTGAATTTTCCGATAAGTTGGTTGAACCATCAAACTAGGTTGCTTACAATCATTTCGAACCATTGATGGAATCCTTCGAGTTCGAGACAGATTACTTAGGTGAGAATAAGACTATCCCTAAATCACTCCCCTTCGTCCTTTCCATCGCTTCGACCATGCAAGAATCCGTCGCGCTTCCATTTTCAATGGATGGTTTACCAAGTTCAACGTACCCATGTTTTCTTGCGAATCTTGAGGGATTTGACCCCATTTCTCGACGGCTTAATAAATTAGCACAATCGCTTTTAACACATCGGTCATCACAATTTGTGCTAATTTATTCACTCAATTTACACCCTCAAGTTCGTACTACACTTCTTTCTCTCTTCCGCCATTCTTCTCCGAATATACCGAGACCATATTCTACCCTTCTTCCCATACGGCCTCGTGTGTTTCTCAACTCCTTTCTCTACACTCCATTCTTCCACCAACCCTACCATTATCACGATAAAAATTTTGAATGGTTGGTGCTAACCTTTGGCCTGTGTAAGGCCTTGTATAGTTTGATTTTTCTCCTCCCTAACTCTGAACTTAAACGCTTAAAACAATGGAAACACTATCTCACTTAAGTTTGGGGGGGACTGTTGTATATATTTTTTTTGTTTTTTTTTTTTCTTTTCTTTTTTCTTTTAACAATAAAATAAATTATAAATAAATAAACAGGGGAGTGCCGACATTTTGACCATCTTGGTGTAGCCTGACAGTGAGGACACTGTCAAGTTTAAGTTTGGGGGTGTGCTCGGTAAGCTTTCTTCCTTCGCATTCATTTGTATATTTTTGCATTTGCATACTTATTTTAAAATCCATAAAAATGAAAAGTTTGAAAAATTATAAAAATTAAAACATTCAATTTTGGCCATAATTGACTTGAGTTTGACAAATAGGTTAACTAGCTAGGAACAACTAAATCTTAGACTTAGTAAATTAAAAATCCTAAAAATAACCTTTCTTAAAATTTAACGGTAGAAAGTATATGTCCTTGTAGTTTATTTAGAAATAGGCAAATTTCGAGTTGACTTCTTAGGCTAAGTCAAAATAAAGGAAGAGTATTGATATTTTTATTAAAGTATAAGTCTGAAAAATAATTCTTAAGCTTAAGTCTAAATTCTGAAAATATATACCCTACAAATTGCACAAACACGAACCTTAAAACTTAGAATAGTAGAAGAGAGCTTGAAATGCTCTTGTCTAAAGTTCTTGGTATAAAGGGAAATAAAATAAAATACAAGTGTGAATAAAGAGATAAAAAAAAATGAACACTGGTTTTTGTAATTACTTAAGGCTGCATTAATAGAAAAAATATTTAGCGAGGGTGCTTCATCACCTAGTGCCTTAGACCAACTGGTTTGGAAGTCACTGCTATAAGCCTTAAGTATTACAAGACTAGCAATTACGCATTAATGTGCAAGCACATTTTGTAATCGGTCGTTGGTACCTCAAGAAGTATTAACGGTCGCATGAAGAATGTGTGAGCAATTTCATCTAAAATTCACCAACTAAAAGTACTTTGGACAATGGACAAGAGTATGATAGCTTGAATTGAATTTCCAAGTGTAGGGGTGATATTACACACACGTAGGGGTGTGTGATTGGGGTTTAGATAAGAGATAGGAATGAAAAATAGGACTTGTATCTTTAATAGAGATGATAAAAAATTCTTAAGTTGAGATGGAACCCTAGAAGGAAAACTTAAAAGATGCCAAAAGCTAAGTAAATTCACAAGAATATATATAATCTTAAGTTAAATAATAAGGAAGCGTGAAAAATACGGGTGGATAATTTATGAGTCAAAGATAATAGAGTTCTTATTAGAAAACCTAATTGGAGAATAAAAGTCAATGGGAAGAATTGATAGGATTTTGTGGGTAGTATCCGCTGAAAACCCTCAGGAGACAACACTCCTCCTACTAGGGACACCTAGAGGTTTAACGGCTTATTACACGAGCTCAGTGCAATCGCGTTTCCCTGCGAAAGTGAGGCTAGGTCTTTTTCGATAATAAAAACTAGGTTTGCTCGAGGACGAGCAAAAGATAAGTTTGGGGGTATTTGTTCATACCATAATTTTGCATTATTATATTCCCCATTCTTATTCATTTTACAAATAAACAGGTGCGTTTGATCCATGTCTGCTACATAGTTGCAGGTTACAGGTTCTCGGAACAAAAACAGTGAAAAGATGAAAAGACGATACAAAAGTGAGACTACGACTGACAAATGGAAGAATCTTGATCAAGCCTACAGTTTGGAGAATAAACGAAGACCAATGAACAAGTTCACAAAGTACAAAGGCAGCGCAAAGTTCAAGACTTCGACACGAAGCAAGCGGTAAAGTCCACGACATTATTCACTGTGGAAATCTGGAAGAAAACTAGAAGACAATCTGAGAAACCAAGTGAAGAAACAAGAAGAAAAATGCAGCTAGAAGAAACCCAGAAGAAATCAGCAACCAAGCCTTCAATATGGCCGCGGAACCGCGGCCAAACCTGGCTCTTGGCCGCGGTTCCGCGGCCGTGCGAAGCGCGTGTCGGGGCAAATTTTTATGGCGTGGCGGTGCGTTGACTAGTCTTCTTAGGGGTATATTTGTAAATGCAGATGTGAACCGAATGTAATCCTAGGGTTTTTATGATCTATAAATAGAAACCCTAGACCTCTTTTTTAGGTTATGCCTCTTCTTGTGCCTCATTTTATATCTAAAATTCAGAAATTCAATTCCTGTAAAAGTTGGTAGAGAGCATCAAATAAAAATTAGAGTAAGTTTTCTTTTCATTACCCTGGTTAATTTTATTATCTGCCCTAGTATAATTTTCCTTTCTGCCCTAGTTAATTTTATTCGCTGCCCTAGTTAGATAGTTAGAACATGTTATTCAATTCCCTAATGAGTGAGTAGTATCCTCACTTGTTAGGGTTAGATTTGGGGAAGGCTTGAGAGATGAAGATCTCTCACCCCTTTCTTGCCCATCATACGTTTTTATAGGACTCCATGCATACATACACACACCGCTCCCTACAGCACCCTATCCCACAAGGTAGCGGTGATACCGTAGTATAAACGACCGGTTGTGAATGTTTTCCATGGAGGTTAGGGTAAGAATTAAGAAAGGAAGGACAAGAACCTAGAGGAAGAAACATCGTTTCTTCCCGATAGTACTAATCCACGTTATTAATTATTACCATAACACCTCATAGATCTTAATTAGGGCATAGAAAGCGGTGAGGAATATTGACTCTCCAAATTTAACCTAAACCTAACCCTAGAAAGATTTTAGTCTAGATCAATCTTAGTTTTTAGATTTAATCAATCCGACAACAATCGGAATTAACTCGTTAGAACAATTAGGAAATACACAAAATCCCTGTGGACCAACCCATACTCACCCGCTAGCTACCAAGCGACGTCGTTCTTGATTGCGGTTATAAATTCTTTGATCAAATCAGGAGCATGATTCCAGGGTCCGGAGCATCATTCCGAAGGGATCAGAGCATCATTCCAAAGAGCGGAGCATGATTCTAGGGTTCGGAGCATCATTCCGAAGAGCGGAGCATGATTCCAGGGATCAGAGCATCATTCTGAAGAGCCGAAGCATGGTTCCAGGGTTCGGAGCATCATTCCGAAGGGCGGATCATGATTCCAGGGATCGGAGCATCATTCTGAAGAGCGGAGCATCTTTCCAGAGGACTCGGGGCATCATTCCGAAGAGCGGCAGACATTCTGACCGAAGCATAATTTCGATGCAGAGGTTGATTCCCAGGCGAAGCATAATTCCGACAGGGAAGGCAAATACTCCGAGGCGAACCATGATTTCGACATGGGGTACATTCTGAGACGGATCATGATTCCGGCGTAGAGCTTATTGGCCGACTTGATTCCGAGACAAAGCATAATTTCGACAGGGAAGGCAGATACACCGAGGTGAAGCATGATTTCGACACGGGGTGCACATTCTGAGAAGCATGATTCCGACGTAGAGCTTGCTGGTTGACTTGATTCCGAGGCGAAGCATAATTCCGACGAGGAAGTCGTCGGTTGATTCCGAGCCGAAGCATAATTCCGACAGAGAAGGCAGATACACCGAGGCGAAGATTGATTTTGACATGGGGTACACTCTGAGACGGAGCATGACTCCGACACAGAGCTGGTTGGTTGATTTGATTCCGAGGCAAAGCAGAATTCCGACAGGGAAGGCAGATACACCGAAGTGAAGCTTGATTTCGACGCGGGGTACACTCTGAGACGAAGTATGATTCCGACGCAGAGCTGGTTGGTTGAGTTGATTCCGAGGCGAAGTATAATTTCGACAGGGAAGGCAGATACGCCGAGGCGAAGCATGATTTCGACACTGGGTACACTCTGAGACGAAGTATGATTCCGACGCAGAGCTGGTTGGTTGATTTGATTCCGAGGCAAAGCATAATTTCGACAGGGAAGGCAGATACGCCAAGGTGAAGCATGATTTAGACATGGGGTACACTCTGAGACGAAGTATGATTTCGACGCAGAGCATGTTGGTTGACTTGATTCCGAGGCGGAGCTTAATCTGACGGGGAGGTCACTGGCTGATTCCGAGCCGAAGCATAATTCCGACAGGGAAGGCAGATACGCCGAGGCGAAGCATGATTTCGACACGGGGTGCACATTTTGAGACGAAGCATGATTTCGACGCAGAGCTTGCTGGTTGACTTGATTCTGAGGCGGAGCATAATTCCGACGAGGAGGTCGTCGGTTGATTCCGAACCGAAGCATAATTCCGACAAGGAAGGCAGATACACCGAGGCGAAGCTTGATTTCGACGCGGGGTACACTCTGAGACAGAGTATGACTCCGACGCAGAGCTGGTTGGTTGATTTGATTCTGAGGCGAAGCATAATTCCAACAGGGAAGGCAGATACACCGAGGCGAAGCATGATTTCGACACAGGGTACACTCTGAGACGAAGTATGATTCCGATGCAGAGCATGTTGGTTGACTTGATTCCGAGGCGGAGCTTAATTCGACGGGGAGGTCACTGGCTGATTCCGAGCCGAAGTATAATTCTGACAGGGAAGGCAGATACGCCGAGGCGCAGAATGATTTCGACACGGGGTACACTCTGAGACGAAGCATGATTCCGGCGCTGAGCTTGTTGGTTTGATTTGATTTGGGTTGACATCAGCATCGTTACACTGGAATATAGTACCAGGAGCGAATCATCATTTGCCGTGAGAGGATTTGGCGATTTTGGTTTGGCATCTGCATTGCTGCACTAGAATAATGCCAGGAGCAACTCATCATTTGCCCCGGGAGGATTTGGGAATTGGTTTTTGCTTGGCATCAGTATCGCTATACTGGAATATGGTACCAGGAGCGAATCATCATTTGCACTTGTTTATCAGGAAGTGATGGCTTAGGAGACAGGTTTTAGGTCCTTATCACCTAAGACTTTTCAATTTTGTGAGCCGTAAGGGTCTCACAAAGCATTTTCTCCCTACGGGTCATAAGGATCCCGTAGGTGTATTTTCTCCTTAGGAGTCATGGGGACTCCTAAGTGTGTTGATCCTTTGTGAGTCGTAAGGATCTCACGCGGGAATTTTCTCCTCACAAAGTCGAGAGGACTTTGTGAGTGCATTTCATCTCCTTTTTACGAGTTTGCACCCTTTCGGGTTTTCACAAACTCGCCGGTGGTCCTGCTGTTTTTACTCACGGAGCCCTTTCGGGTTTTCATCCGTGCCCATTTTGCTTGTGGACATACCCTTTTTTTTAAATCTTCACCGCCGGTGAGACTTTGAATGTGGTCTCACCGGTAGGACTTTGGAGGGATTGGGATTGTTTTACGCCCGTAGATTTTATACGGTTTTGGAGGATGTATGATCCAGACCGTAGGGCCAGAAAAATTTCGGGACTTTGTCGGCGTCTGTATCGCTGCACTGGAATATGGTACCAGGAGCGACTCATCATTCGCCGTTGGGGTATGGGATTTGGAATTTGGTTGGCGTCTGCATCGCTGCACTGGAATATGGTACCTGGAGCGACTCATCATTCGCCATTTAGGGATTGGAATTTGGAATTTTGTTGGCGTCTACATCGCTACACTAGAATATGGTACCAGGACCGACTCATCATTCGCCACTTGGGGATTGCGGAGCGATGGCTTAGGAGACAGGTTTAGATCCCTATCGCCTAAGGCTTTTCAATTTTATGGGCCGTGGGGGTCCCATAAAAGCATTTTCTCCCTATGAGTCGTAAGGATCCCGCAGGTGTTATTTCTCCTTAGGAGTCGTGAGGACTCCTAAGTGTGTTTTTCCTTTATGAGTCGTAAGGATCCCACAAAGGTTTGTTTTCCTCATGTATCGTAAGGACACATGAGTGGGTCTTCTCAATGGAGCATAATTCCAAAGGCGGAAACCAGCCGCGTAACTGGTGATTACGGTGGGGCATGGGTATGATGAGAATTATTTGAGCCCATGAATTGTATACGATGGTCAACTTGGGGACCAACCGTAGGGCCGAGAGAATTTTGAGAAATTGGATTTTGGTTGGCGTCTGCATCGCTACACTAGAATATGGCACCAGGAGCGACTCATCATTCGCTGTTTTTTTTTCTTTTTGTTGTTTTTTTTGTTTTACCCCGATTGCTCTATCATTGCAGCTTTTCTTATCGCGTAGATCGTGATTGCCCCATCATTTCGGCTTTTATTCGCGGTTGCCCCATCATTTCGTCTTTATTTTCATCTTTATTTTACTCGCTGATTTTTATTGCGAGTTGCCCCATCATTTCGGCTTTTCTTTATTTTTCTTTTATTTACACATTTTTTGTTTATATATATATATATATATATATATATATATATATATATATTTACATTCCCAGTTTAACTACTTAGAGGTCGACTGTTCCCAGTTTAATGACGTGGTGGTCGATTGTTTTCATAGAAAGGCATATGTCTGAGAGAATCAGTTTCACGAAGAACTTCGGTCTCCGTTTGCATGAAATTGGCGGTCGCAGCTGGACTGTTTGTTAACACGCCTTTAGACAGTTCTATCTATCCTGCCCTGTATTGCTTTTCGACCCAATCTTTGAAGACGAAGCAGTCCTCAATGGCATGACCTATCACTCTATGATAGGGGTAGTATTTGGGGTCGTCGGTCATATTCGCTTCCTGCGGTCTTTTTGACTCTGGCAGTTGTAGACCGTTCTTCAGGGCGTCTTTGAATATTTTACGGATTTTGTCCCTTCTGAAGGAATAGACCTTATCTAGCTTCTCTTTGAGTGGAGATTCTCCTCCCTCTCCGAACACTGGCTTCCGAGGCTGGTTGGCACTAGGCCCGCTCATCCCTTGCTTATTTCGGTTAGCCGAAGTGTTAAAAGATTCAGAATCGTCGGAATTCCCGCCTTTGCGATTATCATCCTTTCGGTTTCTCCAGGACCTATTGTTATTTTGGGAATCCGAGGAGAACTCCTGCTTTGAGCACTCCAGCATCTGAACTTTCCTGGTCAGCTCTTGGAATGTTTTGAGACCCGCGGTGCATAGAAACGGGGCCATCCAATTGTTGAGATTTCCGACGAGGAGACTGACAGATTGGTCCTGCTCTATCGGCAATTCGCATTTGAAGGAAAGATTGCGCCATCGGGTTATAAAATCCGTGCTGCTTTCGTTGTTCTTTGGCTTGGTCCTTACGAGGTCGGCGATGGTGATCTTATCGCTGACGCTCATGAACCTCTGCCGAAACAGAGAATCCATTTGGACGAAAGTTGTGACGGAGCCATCTAGTATGCTCGTGTACCAGTCGAAAGAAACATCGGTCAAGCTATTAACGAACTGGCGGAGGAGAAGTGCATCATTGCCCCCAGTATTCCCGCATGAAGCTTTAAAATGGGCGACGTGCTGATTCGCATTTCCCGTCCCATCGAATCTTCCGAATTTAGGGATGACATAGCCGCTAGGAAATTCTACCAGATCATACTGAGCAGGATATGGTCTCCCACTACTGCTGATATCTTTTTGCGCTTCGGCTTCAGCTACCAATGTTTTAACTTTGTTGGCAACTAAATCCATGATTTGATCTTGAGTTAGCGGGCTACTGTCATCGGTAGCCAAGAAATTTCCCGAGATAGAATGCGACTGACTTTTATGCGGTCCGCCTACCTTTGGATTTGAGGGAATAGGCATCGGCTGCCTTGGGACACCGTTTCCCGGTTTATGAGTAAAGCCCTGCGCTTGATTGAGCGGCTGAGAGGCAAGTCGGGCCGTGAGCTGCAAGACGACATTCGTCAAGTCGTCAATTTTGGAGTAAAGTTTGGCCATCTCCTTATCTTTACTTCTGAGCTATTTTCGCTGCTCTTGGAGAAGTTGCTGCTCTGCGTTCTTGGGACGGAAGATTGGCTCATCTTCGCTTTCCGAGCCCGACTCCTCATAGACCGAAGGGTCTTTCTGCCTACCATCCTCATCGAGAGGGTTTTCATCACCCAGCGAAGGTGGCTGTTCTTGGGAAGCGGCAACCACATTCAAGCCAGATTGGATTTGAGATGTGGTAGCCCCATCCTTGCTCTTGCTGCACGTTCCCACCATATAGACAGTGTGGACCACATATCCAGCCATTTCCTCATCTTTGGCGGGGTGACCCTGTTCTTCGAACCTCATGAGGTTCAGCCTAGCAGGAGCCCTAGCCCTTTTGTTGGCTCTATATCTGAGTCTTTTCTGCCTTAGCTTCTCAATTTTAAGGGCTTGGCGGACATCCATTTCCTGGGAAGCCACCGTGAGTCGATTAGTAGGGAGCTTAGAGAAGACACCCGATCGAGCAATTGTCAGGGGCACCACCGGAGCTTGCTCGAGAGGCCTTGTTGCTTTGTTGGTGTTGATGGCCTTGCCCCCAGCTGGGGCCAAGGAGAGTCGTTCAAACACCGACTTGAGTTTAAGTTGGGGCGCCTTCGAGACCACCACATTTGGCCTCTTGCCTTTCGAGACCGGTTTGTCTGTCACCGGGGCTTGAGGAGCTGGGATGGCGTTAGCTGACACGAACAGAATAGAGCCGAATGGTAGCGGCGGCTCTTCCCATTGTCGCCCAAGACTGGCCGGGAGGACCGTCCTGGCGTCCATCTTCATCGTGTAGGAGATGGGAGCTGTGTCGAGAGCTGAGCTGATCCTTGGAGACATCTTTGCTGCGTCCGAAGATTGCAATTGGAGAACGTTAACCTGCACAAAAAAACATGATTTTGGTATAGGCAATTGATATGCATATTAATTGAGTTCGCATGAAAGCTTAACCCGAAATATGGGAGGAGAGATTAGTCCCACCGGGCGTGCCAGAATCTGTAGGGTGTTTTTCGTCACCCCATTGAGATGGGAATGCGCTTGCGCTTGTCAGGCGCATTACAGACTCTCCCTGCCTAGTGTAGGCTGGGGTTTATTGATTGCGGGGATCCAAATCTCCGGCAGCTGCGGACTAAGCTGCCGTTAATTACCCCTCGCCTTTGAAGCGAGAGAACTTCCGATTAACGGGTCAAACCGGTCATGCGAACTCAATGTGCAGTGTACGTGTGTTGTGTTTTGAAAGAGGGTTTTTGGATATATCAGGGGCCCCGCAGAGTTTTTACGGGGATCCCGTTACCCAGATAGCGGGCTGAGGGTCAAGGGGGCTAGCAGCCCCCTTGCGGGGTGCGGGGTGCGGGGTAGCGCCCCGGCCCAAAAATTTTTGAGAGGGACAATGTTGTAGAGTATGTGTGTATGTGTATACATATATATATATAAAGAAAGGGAAAGGGCATCCAAAGGATGCGTGGGAAAAAGCGCCAGCGCTTTAGGTGCTAGCGCTTTGAGCGCTAGCACCCCATGTGTCAGCACGTGGGCGCTCGGGCGCTAGCGCTCTAAGCGCAAGGGCGCTAGCGCTTTGAGCGCTAGCGCTTTGAGCGCTAGCGCCCTACGTGTCAACACGTGGGCACTCGGGCTCTAGCGCTTTGAGCGCAAGGGCGCTCGGGCGGCAAAAGGGACTTGGTTCCTGCAATGGGAGTTGTACTCCCAGAAATGAGCACTTTTTATTTTGTGTGTGTGTGTGTGTGTGTGTGTGTGTGTATATAAGGAGTTAAACTCCTAGGATATTTTGATGCTGATGAAGGGGCTTCTCCCCTTGAGCCCTAGTTCTTCCCCAAAGTGGGGTTTCTAGAGATGGGTCTCCTTCTTCTTCCTGTCGTTTGTCCGGATCTTGGAGAAAGGGGGTGAGACTTAAAAATCTCCCCTTTTTGAGATCTAATGACAGATCCAAGTTCCCCTTTGTGGGTTTTGTGGTGAAAAACTATTTAGTTTTGGAAAAGGAAGAGTAAAATTCTTGATTTAATTCAAGAGAAAGAAAAAGGTTTAGAACCTTCAGAAAGGGAAAAGAGGCACAAACCCTAGATTTTTGAGGGGAATGAAAAAAATATATTAGATATTTTTATCATGTTGCCTTATATAGGCTTACATATTTACATATAGCCCCTTGGGCTTTACAAAATGACATTTTGCCCATCCCATGGCTCATGTGTCATTTCTTTTTGCACATAAGCCATGGGCTTTACAAAAATTTGGCTTTATGCCCATTTTGCATACATTCATGCATAAAAAATTACATAAAAATTATTTATTACATGATCTATATTTTGGCATGGAGGAGGCTGGCCGCGGGCTCGACTTGGGCATGGGCCCGCTTGACCTGGGCTTAGGCCCACCTGGCTTGGGGTTGATCTTGACTTTGACTCGGTCAACCGGGGGTGCAAATTTTGACCCCAACACTCTTGATTCAGGAAAATGTTCACAATATTATCCTCCTGTACAGAATTATATCCTTCTTTAACTTTTCAAAGAAACCGATGTAATGTTGTATATCAGGTTCGGTATGTAATAACATTCGTTCAGAATCAATGTATTAATATAAGGTGATATCTGCCAACTGATTTGGCTGCAACGCTTGCATCATTCTCTACACTTAGAGTCATATCACCCATTCTCAGTTCTCTACCTAAGGAAAAGAGGCTCCTAGCGAAACTTGTCTCGCCCTGCTTTAAAGCTACAGGGCGCTAGCTACTTTATTTTCAGCCTTTCTGGCTTCTTCCTTCGTCAACTGCACCTGAACTGAAAGAGCTGGGATAGCTTCCCTCCCAGTGAAGGTTCCGGTTCCTTCTTACATATACGGGATCCTGATCCGGTATCACATACCCAGGACGTAGAGGATACTGAGAAATAGTTCTCGGTAATGAACACACCCGAAGAAGATGCATCAACATGCTTAATCCTCGATTGGGTGGCATGGGAATCCGGATATTCTCCTATTTCCTGCTCGGACTTATAACAATTATAAGATTGAGTGGAACCAACGTTTCCTAGCTCAGTATAATAAGCAGGTTCGGTCAATGCATCTATATTATTATCTTGATTAAGGCGTGATATGGTCGGTACCAGGAGAGAGAGAGAAGAAAACACTCTGCGTGCGCTCTTGCAAGATTAGATTGGTTATTATTTTATCTAATCAAGATGCCTCCCACTGTTTTTATCAAATCTTCTTTCAAACCCTAAAAAGTAAGACTAGCCGGGATTAATTACATCCTACAAGTTCGCCAATCTTTCGGCCAGGCCAATGTTGGTACTTTAAGGGAGGTTCCCCGTGCTTTCGCATGGACCTAATTAAAATAAACCTCGTTTTCCCAGGAGCGTAACCCCGTTAACACATTTCTAGACACCTACATGATCGGCTAATAGTAATGTGTAAAACTCTCCCAGGAGTAACTCTTACTCGCAGTGGGTATCGGGATCTAACTATCTCATAGAAGGTATGCAATCTCATTGCAAATTTCAACACTTGAAATTCCCAATAATATTTTTCCCCAGCATCCTATGACCTTGACGAAAACCAACAAACCATAGTCCACTAGTCAAATTCAACACGTACATTTCATGATTGAATTAAACCCACCCGCACGACCCTTGACAAAAGCCAACAAAGTCGCACGACTACCCTAACTTAATCGCATCATATGCTTTGGCGGATAAGCATAAATAGCCACCGCACACTATGCCTTGACGAAAGCCAACAAACGTAGCACGAATACAATGAAGTACTTATCTGAAATGACGGAGGGCTAGACAGGTTTTTATGAAAACCCTTTGCGTAATGAACTTGATATCGTTGTAGAATCGAGTGAAATTTAAAAGGACTGTTTTTTAGGCTTTTACTAGTTTTGCTAAAGAGGCAACTCCTGGTGAAGGGATCTCGACTCTTTCCTCATCGAATGAGGTGCAGGATATTTCACAAATACTACTATGCAAAGCAAAAACTATAGAAGCAATCAAAAGACAAACTGAGTGGGTTGTAGCATCTGCCAGTTTTGCTAAAGAGGTCACTCTCGGTGAAGGGATCCCGGCTCTTTCCTTATCGAATAAGGTGCTGGATATTCTACAAGGAATACCGCTATGCAAAGCAAGAACTAGAGCTACCAGTTTTTAAAACAAGTTTCTACAACATCTTTAGGTTTCTTTTAGTTTCATTAATCTCATTAATGAAGTCCCATCATCTTTATGCTTCCTAAGTATCACAGAAGAAACGAAAACTGCAATATTTATTACATATCATATATATAATATAGGCATTCGTCTCAGAACATATCAAGTGATCACATCACAGAATATCAGCAGCAGAAGAATCATATATGAAATATTGGATATACTAGGAATTCCGTGTTTTAGATTAAGCCAGTATAAAACACGGATTCCACGGTCGCGATGAATAGCCAAACACACATCCTTAGACCCCTACGAGAGCGGCAAGCAACCCTACCAATTCTAGAGTTAGGAGACCCGGTCTCGACTCCTCGAGATGGTCTCCCACTGGACTCTAGAACCCGGTTACTTGTACTCCCCGCCTTGGGTCTATCCTAATACGGAAAAGTAAATAATATACATCAATGGTGACATCATCCTCAACCCGGAAGTGCCCCAATAAAAGAATATTACATACAAGCTTTTATATGAATGAAAATGAAAAACTCTCATCTCACATTAAAAAAACCCGGCTATTCAGAACACGACGATCCAATATAACATATCACAGCAATACATAACATCACATGTCATCAACGTAAGTAAATACGCGTATCCCAATTGTCGTTGACATATAGTATCGAAACCGGCGATACACCATATATTACACTTACGGTTGCAGAAAAGAAAGTGAAAAACTACAACAGTTGGAATCCGCAACCACCTTGGATATCATAAACCTAATGTATTCACATACATTTGATTTCATGCCTAACCAAATGAATTCCTTAGACATCACATGCCTAAAAATTATAAACCCCGCATTTTAGTCTCGATATTGAAAACACTTTTCAATAACCTGTCGGGTAATTCAACAAGATTCCCGATAACCTGATAGAATACTCATCGGAAACTTTAATAGACAGCTGCACCCTCGATACCGTCGACGAAGTGCACTAAGGCGAAACACCGCAGCCGCGAGCACCCGAACGAATACTTTTGGCGACGGGGTTCTCCTACAGTCACTTGGTCGGGGCTATGGGGCATGGCTATCTAATAAGGTTACCCAGCGAGTATCTGCGTACGCTACGTGATTGTGACGGACTTTTGATCACATCAAAATCCCGTGGCAACAGATCAAATGAGACTAAACTGCTAGATTTATAAAATTCAAACTAGTTATCTCATAACTAATTGCGTGGATTCCAAATATTGTATCACAATCACAGATAGCTAGACAATGTTAAATTTTCCCAACGAATAAACAAACACCCAAAATTTCCCAAACAGCTCAACACTTGAGCGGAGTTTAAAAGGGCCCTAGAACATGCCACAGCTCCTATGAACCAGCCGTAGAAGGATCAACCAATGCCTCACATGTGGCACCGCTGAACTACCACAAACCCTAGGGTTTAGTGGCTGTTCTGACGGTCACATAATCGAGTTAAGATTTCGTTCTTCTAGAGAGTTCACAAAATCGCTTACATGATTTTCTGAAAGTTTTAAACTAAGGAAAAATCCAACACTTAGAAAATTTCCGGTAAGGGAAAAAGTGAGTTATTGATATCCGTTCGAACTTTTTATCACCGTCTAAAATACCCGAAACAATATTAGAATTACGAATACAAAACACTCCGAATTGGTTTTGCATAAAGATAACATCACATGCAAATTTAGCAAAAACAAACAACACCTGAAATACCAAACCCCAGAAACTGGAACACCGCCCAAAACCCAACCCCTAACTCCAGTCAAAAACCGAGCAGACCAGATTTATTGCTCATGTGGCCGGCCAAAATCCGAGGAGGGGGGTGAATTTTGTACAGTGTTCATATTGTATCACATACAATATTCTGCAGTTGTTTTAAAAAAAAATTGACACCTTAAAAAATTCGACAGAAACTTGAGTTTTAATTCGGGTGTTTCGGAGTTGTTTCGGTTTCGTAATCTAACAAATATCGTTTAAATCTCTAGCTTGGCTCTGATACCACTGTAGGGTTACCTAGTGCGGCAGCTAGGTTTCAGGAGGTATCGTCCATGCCGTTTTCAAAAAATTGCCGTTCTAAACAACCCTAACCAAGAATCTTAACTAGAGATATAAACAAAATATCATGCAAACAACTTTGCAAGTCTAAGTGAATGAGGAATACAACCTTTGTAGACCGGTCCTTCACTTCAAATGCTCCGTGTAGAAGTCCCTTCACTGCAAGTTGTGATCTCCCGAACTCTTGAGAGGCTTCACAAAGTGAAAGATGCAAGCATGCTTGAAGTCTTCGAGGCCGAAGATGATCTACGTCAAGGAGACTCAAGCTCATTCTACCTCTTCACTAAATTAGGGTTTAATGAAGTAAACACGCTAAACTAAATAGCTAATAGTAGAGGATGATGAAGTAGGAAATGGGCTCTCTTTAGTTTTCTTATTCTCACAATATTTTCTCACCATTTTAAAAAGCTAGAAAGCTTTTCATGAGAAAGAAGAAGCTCAAGTGAAGAATGAAATCAAGTGAAGAGAATGAACTCATGAGGTGAGAATATAAACCATGGGTGAGTTGGCGTCATGCACTAACTCATGTAGAGACTTAACTAGGGTAAGCATAAAGGTTGGGTTAATAAATATCTCAAGGAAAATAAAAAGAGTGGACTTGGTCAATGGTTATCCAAAACTTTCTCAAAGCTTCTACCATGACAAAATTCCACCATTTTTAGAATTACTTTGATAAATAAAAACCCTAGGATTATCCTAACTAAAGTGTAAGTCTCATACACCCATGTAACATGTATAATCAAGCATGACACAGTAAAATGTATATTAATATATATCACATATATACTATATGCACACAAGTGAGAAAAAGAATACTTAGTGAGCAAATATTAGTTAATATAAGTTAATATATCAAATATATAATTATACATTAATTATCAAATTAACACTTAATTTAATAATCCGGCTATATCGCATACAATCAACTAATATCATATGTAACAACTTATCGAATCAACACTTGATCCGATAACCCGGCTATATCTCATATAACCGAGCGATGTCACAAATCGCGAGAATGGAATGCGGTATCACATACGCGCATTAATCTCGGTCCCGCATATATCATATATGTGTGTTCTCCAACGAAAACGGGAGACGAGACCACATAGGTTCGTTTTCCTGAATTTGGGGGCAGATGCTATTTGGTTTTATCCGTCCACCTCTCCGAAGATGCCAAGTTGATTTATGGCACCGTGTATTAGAGGTTTAGACAGATGCGGCCGTTGTAGCAGACTTCGTCAGATTCCCCCTCATTTGAGAGGTTTTTTATTGTGGGGACGCTCTTCCCTACAGGCACAAGCCCCTGCAGTTAATTACGCTACCGCATCGCGGTAACAACTTTCTCCTTCTCCAGATGGTCACTTCGTGTCGCGTGTGTTTATTTTATTTTTGGTTGCCTGTGGATTGTATACGGAGACTAATTTATGTCGTCGCCCGTAGGGCATGGATTAGTTCAAATCCGTATTTTCTTAGATTTGGGTTTGGGTTTGGTTTAAGCATCGTTAATCTCATTGAGGTTAAGATCTACTTAAACGTTTGTTAAGGATACGTTAGTCTAATTTTAGACTAAGATCTACTCAATAAGATTTTAGGATCATTTAGATCCAACGAAAGAGTATTTGGATTCTATCGTCTTAGTTTAGGGACATTGCGGTCCAATGGGTTTAAGGACATTATAGTCTATGGAGTTTAAGAACATCATAGTCCATGGAGTTTAAAGACGTCATAGTCTGTGGGGTTTAGTTTAGGGACATTGCGGTCCATAAGTTTAAGGACATCATAGTCCATGGAGTGTTTGGTTGTCGGGACCCGTCATCTCTCTGAAGACGTTGAAGAATTACAATGACACATATCAGAGGAATGAAGAGATGTACCCTTGAACTAATGTTGGTTGGGGGATCTATAGTCAGGTTTGGGACTAAGACCAATTAAAAATATTAGGAGCACAAGGGCTCAGTTAATCTGAATTGGAGGATTTATGGCCTACTTGGGCTCAGCCCATTCAGTTAAAGTGTTTGAACACTTATTTGGACTCGGTCCATTCATTTTTGAACAAAATGTTAACATTTGTTTGGGCTCAGGCCCTTTTTTGTTCAATAATGCAGAGCATTAATTTTGGGTTCCGACACCCCTTCCTCTTTTGTCTTTTATTGAGTGTTGAACACTCTTTATAGCGCAGAGCGCTTTATGTACAGAGCCTTTATATACAGAGCACTTGGCGTTTAGCGCCAGATTTGGAGCGCTAAGGCGCTTCTTATGAAATAGCACACACGTGAGGAGCATGTGGCGCGCTTGGCGCTGAGTACCAAACCTGAAGCGCTGAGAAGTTTCTTATGAAATAACGCACACGTGAGGAGCACGTGGCGTGCTTGGCGCTGAGCGCTAGACTTCGAGCGCTAAGGCGCTTCTTATGAAATAGCGCACACGTGAGGAGCACATGGCGCGCTTGGCGCTGAGCGCCAGACTTGAAGCGCTGAGGCGCTTCTTATGAAATAGCGCACACGTGAGGAGCACGTGGAGCACTTGGCGCTGAGCCCCAAACCTGAAGTGCTAAAGCGTTTCTTACGAAATAGCGCACACGTGAGGAGCACGTGGCGCGCGCTAAGGCGCTTCTTATGAAATAGCGCACACGTGAGGAGCACATGGCGCGCTTGGCGCTGAGCGCCAGACTTGGAGTGCAGAGCTCTCTTTATTAAGTAGTGTCCATGTAAGGAGCACGTGGCGCGCTTGGCGCTGAGCGCTACCCAATGAGTGCAAAGCGCTCTTGATTAATTCTATGCTCTGAGAATTAAGTTCTCGTTTATAGGAGACTTTGTCTCGTGGATCTAAGGACTAAGTTCTTATTTTAATAGGAGATGCTATGATCTCTTTCGTTTTTGTGAAAGACTTTGTCTTTGTCTTATAGATCTGTGATCTAAAGAGAACTAAGTTCTTCTCCCTCCTTTTTTATGATGAGATGCTCCAATCTCTCCTACTCTATGAAAGACTTCTGTCTTTGTAGATCTATGATCTAGAAAAAAAACTAAGTTCTTCTTCTTCTTTTTTATGAGATGTTTTGATCTCTTTGTTTTATTTACCTTGAAGAAATTCTTCTTTTCAGAGCTTGCTCTTCTCTTTTTCTTTTTTGAAGTTTATGGGGGGGTTCCTCCTCTCTCTGCTTGAAGTCTTGGGTCCTTTATATAGGGGAGGCTGATTTGTTGAATCAGTTAAGGAAATATTTTCTCTGATTGATTTGGTGATGTTTCCCACCGTTGGATCTTTGATCCAAGGGCTTCTGTTTTACAAAAGGCAATCTTCTTGTTACTTAACAAGATTGGGAAAATATTTTCCCATACAGAACTTATTCTGTATCTTGGTGATTTTTAATCACCATTGGATCTTTGATCCAACGGTGCTCTGGTTTACAGAGCACAATCTTTCTTATTTGGAAAGATTTGAGAAGTATTTCCTCAACAGAATTTTATTCTGGTAATTTGATGATTAATCATTTTCGTTAGATCTTTGATCCAACGGTGGAGAACATTTAGTTCTAGCACTTGGTGCTCTCGTGCTTTGCACGTGAGCGCTGCTTCAGAGTCTTTAACTCTTAGCGCTAGCGCTCTAATGCTTTGCACGTAAGCGCTGCATCAGAGTCTTTGACTCTTGGCGCTGGCGCTCTCGTGCTTTGCATGTGAGCGCTTCATTAGAGTCTCTGACTCTTGGCGCTGGCGCATTTAGCGCGAGAAAGCACGAGAGCGCTCTCGTGCTTTTCACGTGAGCATTGCATCAGAGTCTTTGACTCTTAGTGCTGGCGCATTTAGCGCTAGCTCTCTCGTGCTTTGCACGTGAGCGCTGCATCAGAGTCTTTGACTCTTAGCGCTGGTGCATTTAGCGTTAGCGCTCTCGTGCTTTGCATGTGAGCGCTGCATCAGAGTCTTTGACTCTTAGCGCGAGCGCTTTTATGAAGCGCTGCTTCATTTTAAATTTCAAAATTTGAACAGAGCTTTGCTCTGATTAGGGGAAACAAATGCCCCCCCACCGTTGCGCTCACATGGCTCACACGTGAGTGCAGCGTTGGCAGTTTTTCCTCCGTTGGATAAATCTTGGAAGTTGAACCGGCTTCCCCTGTCTATAAATAGGGCCTTTGGCTCTGTTCATCTTCTTGATTTCTTGTTTTTCTGAGAATTTTATTCTCTCTTCAGAGCATAGCTCTTTGTCTTAAGAATTCTTTTAGAGACAGAACCCTGTCAAAATTTTAGGTAAAGATTAAATCTTTAAAGGGATTACTTTATAATCTAGGGTTTCACCCATTAACAGAGCTTTGCTCTTTTCGGATCATAGATCTAAAGAAATTTTTAGGGTTTTCTCAACAGAGCTTTGCTCTTTTTGAATCATAGATCTAAAGAGATCTTTCTTAGGGTTTCTTAACCTATTAACAAAGCTTTGTTCTTTTCAAATCATATAGATTTGTTAATCTTTCATGAAGAACTCTTAGAGTTTGTTCATAGATCTTGAAGATCTCAGAATTTTTAATTTATTAAATGTTTTGCTTTTAGGGTTTTTGATGGGTTACTCCATCATCTTCACAGAGCATAACTCTTCAGAATTTTTTTGGGGAATTTTTATTCCCTTCATCATTAGAGTTGACAGATGTCACTCTATTGTAGAGCGCTGCTCTCAAGGGAGATTAACTCCTTGGCCCGATGGGGGCCCTCATTAAAGGAGAATCCTTTTAGGATTTTCTATTTAATGAATGACTGTCTCATTAATGATGAGACTGTCTCATCAATGATGAGCCGTCTTCTAGATTTTGTGGGTCCCCTTTGGTCCCCTTCCACTGCATTGCAGTGCGGTACAAATTTAAAGTACCCGTACCCAAAACTTTAAGCTTAGCATTGACGGCTAACTCCTGTTCCTTTTCGCGCAGGTACTATGTCTTTCGACGCTTCTTTCCCGTTTGTTCGTTCGGAAAGCAGATTCCCTGAAGCACCTATGAACAGGGAAGTTTTCGCATTGATCAAAGATCATGACCCGGAGCAAAAGAACCTTCATCTATGGGGAATGTGGTACAATCAAATTATCAAAGGCCGACGTAGCTTTTCCTGTGCAGCACCTTCGGAGGTGATCTCCGCCATTCACTATGTCGACCCACCCCCAGTGATCTACGCTGTAGAGGAGGTCAATTAGACTTCAGAGGGCTGCCTTCAGCCTTTCATGGCCGCGATACCCATACAGCCGCCGATGGCTTTGGATATCTTGGGGTGGCGTATACGTCAAGGTGAGTCGCGCCCGTAGGGGCAGCCGTACATGATAGGTTTGACTCCTCGCCACTCAGCCGGATATTTGCAGTGGGTCCAGTACATCTTGTCGGCCAAGAAATCGCAGCTGCTGAAGCTTGGGCCATACCCTGCTATTTATGCTTCTCTCTTCCAGTATTCCATGCCTCCTATATGGTGGGTTAAAGCCTTTTTAGAACAATGGAACGTTCCAACTTATACGTTCTATCTACTGGATCGGGAAGTTTCAATCTCTTTAGATGAGTTCGCGGAGATCTCCGGCTTGCCTGTCAGAGGGGAGCATTATGAGGAGATATTACCCCCTGACGAGTATATTTTCGCCACTCACTCTGTAGTGATGGGTCTGACCCCGGAGAATGCTATTCAGCACCGATTCCCAAGCTTGATCAAGGTGCTAAATATTTACGAGAGCCTATTTCTCGAATCCGGAAGCCACGGGGTCAGCTTTACGGATTTCATCATCCGTTTTCTTCGCCCGGAAGTCTTGTCGAAACAAGGTGTGAAGTTTGCCAAGCTCGACGATCCTTTCGGTTTTAGCTTGGATAGCCGGCCGACAGCGGAAGCGGATCAAAAGAATTTTTTCCTCCCGAACGCCGCGGTTGTCCCCTTTGCGGAACTCGCCACCCCAGACATCGACGAAGAGATATTCTTTTTGGGATTCCTCGGCTTATAGTTAAGTTGGTTCGCGCTCCCCATGCACCCTCATTACATGAGGCCGTCCGTTTTCTACCCGGCTCATCGAATGGTTGAAGGGACGCAGGTTGCTATTGGGATTGCCGGGTTGGCTTATTTATATCATAGACTTAGCTTGGCGGCAGACACCACTCAGCCAGGGGTGCAGCCCATAAACCTCCCGATGCATTACTTCGCTTCGTGGCTCGAGCTGCATGTGCTTGGCGCTTTCGGAGCTCACAACCGGCCCCATTTCTATGAAAGTTATAACTTTCCTCGGGTTATGCGGCTGGTTGACGCTTCCGTCTTGGAACCGACCCAGTGAGAGGCTCAGGGTTTGATTCTTCGCCCGCGTACGGTCGGAGATGGTATGACCTTTGTCGACAAGGTTATGACTATCGGCAAGGAATCTGCTAAGACGGTGCAGCCGCTGCGGGACACCTTCAAAGACGGGGCCTCTACTTTGAAAGACCGTGAGATTCTTCACTTATATTCGATAAGGCCAGGCTTTTTAGTGTTTAGGCAGAACGATTCGGCGTTGTTCATGAGATACAACCCGCACCGCTTCGCCCAACAATCAAGCTAAAATCAGGCCGTCTCGCTTGAGGCCTTCCTAGCTGAGCCGGACGCCACGGAAGAGGGTATCCGTAACGTGCTACACCATTTCATGCGGCTCAACACTGGGTCTAATTTCTTTATTAGCGAGCCAAGCTGCGTTCCAAAAGCCTTGAATGTATATGTGGCGTGGTACCAGCATGCGATGGGCGCTGTCATTAGGGAGGAAAAGAAGCCGTTGCTCGATCGTAAGGGTGCAGCCCCTGCTGGTAATCCGGCCGTTCCTTTAATGCGACGGACCATCGTTCGTCCCCCCTTGAGAGAAACTGCTGCGGTTGTGGTCCCGCGCGCTATGCCTGAGAAGCCTCTACATCGCGTGCCTGTAGAAGCGGTGGCTGCAGCGTCTCCTGATTCTGGCGTGGGCACGGAGATTGAGACCCGTCGTCCAAAATTTCCCGCCAAGCGCAAGCTTCTGTTGCCGGCCACCGCCGTCCGCTCACAGAAGAAGAAGAAGTCGTTGTTTGCTTCCGATGTCGCATTCGGTTAGGAGCCTCATGCTCCTTACAGCGAGGGTTTGAGCAAATATGGGACCAATGAGGGTCTATTTATTACGCCTGCGGATGATACCGATTTCAAGCTGCTCTTGCGGCTTCCGAACGACTAGCTCGTGATGAAGCAGCCCTGATCACTATTGCGAAGTCAGGTATGCCTTAGTTGTATATATATATATATATATCCTTCCTGCATTATTAAGCATTTACTAACGCTTTCTTCTTCAACAGGTATCTCCGTCGAAGTGGCTCTTGCGGCTTCCCTCAAAACTTTTGAAGAGGAAGAGAGGCTTCGGGCTTCTTTGGGTCTTGGTAAAATTTTGCTCGCTATGTCTCTATTTCTTTCTTTACTCGCCCTCTGATTCATTCTCCCTTTCTGTTTCAGGGACTACTTTAACTCGGGATATCCCAAGTGCAGTGCCTATTGCAAGTGGTGATGCAGCGGCACCGTTAGAGCCGGCTACAGCAGCTACGGGTACCCTCAAGCCACCACAAGGGATCTTGCTAAAGCAGAAGATGATGGACGTCGTAGCGGCGCCGGAGGCAGAGCTTGGTTCAGACCATGGCATACCTTTGACGAAGGTCTTAAGGAGATCAATTCTCACTGCTAGGGCCGACAAGAAGCGCAGAAAGCGTGCGGTGAGGGAACGCGATGCCAGCTTGGCTGTAGGTGCAGGTTCAAGCACCACTCCATCCGTCTCTATTCCTCCAGAGGATGCTCCAGCTGCTCTGTCTACCGCTTATAGACAGGTCATGCGCGCGGCTCGGGAGGCAACCCAGAATCTTTCGCAAGGTAATGTAAAGCCCGGTCTTTTCATTTTTATTCGATCCATAAATTCTGATATACCAAGTCTTGCAGGGCCAAGTATCGGCGGTGATGCGACAGGCGAAAAGACGGCGACCACAGAGCCCGAAGCGGCTACTCTCTCTCGGGAGTCTGGGACTGCCCCAATCGTCGCTCTTTCTCCTTGTAGTTCCTTACTATCGGCGGGCATTGCGAGTGTCACGACCGCCCTTGTCAAATCGGGGGACGAGACCACGGGCGCAGAAACTATTCCGATGGTGGAGAGCGAAGGAGCCGCTGTGCCTAGTGATGCTCTCGCCACGGTTTCGGTTGGCAACCTATCAGGTAGATCTAGGGTCACTGTTTTCTTTTTATCTTTCGAACTCGTTCATCCCCATCTGATGACATTTTGTTCGTTTTGAGTGTAGGTGCAGTAAATGCGGAGATTGCGCCATCTGAAGCGCCTCTGGTCGTCGCCGTGACGGTTGTTGTTCCGTCGCCTTCTCCCGTGTTGTCTGAAGTGCTGGAAGGTATATATTTGCGACTTATCGGTTTCATTGGGGGTAATATACTTTTTGTACTGACATTGTGTTGTTACCACCTTGCAGGAGTCCTTTTTGACCACCTATATCAGGTGCTGAACCCGTATTTCTCCTTCCAGTTGGAGATTGCTTTACCTGCTGGTGTCGGTGAGTATATCCTCCAGCTAGTGTCCCCTTCTTTCTTTTATGAATAGACATGTTGCTGATTCTTCTTTGAATTGATTACAGCGTAATAGATTGGAGGAGGAGACGAGAGAATAACCGTGCCTCCGGTACTCCCAACTTTGCCACCTGCCGCAGACGGTATAGTAGACTCCATCGCTCGTGCATTCTTTTTTTATCTTTCGAGTCGAAATTTAACAATAGTTTGTTTTGCAGCACTCCTCTCTCCTAATGCCAGCAGGGCCATTTGCTAGGCACCCATCTTCTAGGGGCGCTGCGACGAGCCTGCGAATGTTGAGCGAGTTCGTCGAGGATCTTGATGCTGAGGCCCTTGCATCCGCTGCAGAGTTTGCTGCAGAGGTTAATCCCATGCTGGCGACGCTCGTAAACTTTCATAGCGAAGGCGTCGTCGAGTCTTAGGTTAATTATTGCAGGAAGATCGAGGCCTGCCTGCATGAAATTGAGCTTAAGCGTCCGGCTCCCGAAGTATTAGCTCTGAACTCTCAACGAGTTGCATGGGTCGAGAAGAGTGTTTCTTTTCTTCGCCATTTTGAACAGGAGGCGACCTTGAGGCGGAAGGAACACGAGGAGGCTTTACGCGAATCTGCCCGGCTGCGCGCCCAGGTTGACGCGAATGCTGCACAGTTGAAAGCTATCTTTGAGGGCCTCCTAAGATGTATTTTTGACGAGCTGACGCTAAGGCAGAAGCTCGACCTCACTGAGCAGGATGCGCAGAGTTGTGAAGCAGCTCAGTGGGAGATCGACGAGAAACTTTCATCTTGTTTGCGGCAGCGGGCCCAACTCGAAGCGGAGCTGGCCGCGGCGACTGATCATGAAAATGAGCTGAGAGGAGTGCGCGAGAGGCTTGCTGATTTTCTAAAATCGCCTCCTTCTCAGTAGCTGCTTTTGTATTAATTAAACATTTGTAATCTTTGAATAACATGTATTCTTTTATTTTATTTTATATGATGTATCTTGTATTCAATTGAATTCATGAATAAAGGACACATATTTTTTTTATCTTCGACTATCGCCTTCTTTTCTTTGCTTTGTCATTGGCATGTCACTTTAGCGAATGTGGCCTGTAGATAGTAGATAGCAGTCCATCTTAAGCTCTTTGTAGAGTAGCGATGGCTTAGGAAATAGGTTCAGGTCTGCTGCCTAAGACTTTTCAACTTTATGAGCCGTGAGGGTCTCATAAAGACTTTTCTCCCTACGAGTCAAGAGGATCCCGTAAGTGTATTTTCTCCTTAGGAATCGTGAGGATTCCTAAGTGTGCTTTCTCTTGAGAGTCATAACGATCTCGCAAGAGAATTTTCTCCCTTACAAGTCGAGAGGACTTGTAAGTGGTTGATGAGTTGACTGGTTCCCGAGTCGAGCATTGCTTTACGACAGGGAGATCAGGGGTTGACATATATCCGAGTCGAAGCGTTGCTTGACGACAGGGAGGTCAGGGGTTGACATGTATCCGAGGAAAAGTGTTTCTTTACGACAAGGAGGTCAGGGGTTGACATGTATCTGTGTCGAAGCGTTGCTTGACGACATGGAGGTCGGGAGTTGACATGTATCTGTGTCGAAGCGTTGCTTTACAACAGGGAGGTCAGAGGTTGACATGTGTCCATGTCGAAGCGTTGCTTGACGACAGGGAGGTCAGGGGTTAACATGTATCTGTGTTGAAGCATTGCTTTACAACAGGGAGGTCAGGAGTTGACATGTATCCGTGTCGAAGCGTTGCTTTACGACAGGGAGGTCAGAGGTTGACATGTATCCGTATCGAAGCGTTGCTTTATGATAAGGAGGTCAGGAGTTGACATGTATCCGTGTTGAAGCGTTGCTTGACGACGGGGAGGTCAGAGGTTGACATGTATCCGTGTCGAAGCATTGCTTTACGACAGGGAGGTCAGGGGTTGACATGTATCCGAGTCGAAGCGTTGCTTTACGACAGGGAGGTCAGGGGTTGACATGTATCCATGTTGAAGCGTTGCTTAATGACAAGGAGGTCAGAGGTTGACATGTATCCGAGTCGAAGCGTTGCTTTACGACAAGGAGGTCAGGGGTTGACATGTATCCGTGTCGAAGCGTTGCTTTACGACTAGGAGGTCAGGAGTTGACATGTATCCGTGTCGAAGCGTTGCTTTACGACAGGAAGGTCAGAGGTTGACATGTATCCGTGTCGAAGCGTTTCTTGATGACATAGAGGTCAGAAGTTTACATGTATCCGTGTCGAAGCATTGCTTGATGACATGGAGGTCAGGAGTTGACATGTATCCGTGTCGAAGCGTTGCTTGACGATATGGAGGTCAGGAGTTGACATGTATCCATGTCGAAGCGTTGCTTGACGACAGGGAGGTCAGAGGTTGACGTGTATCCATTTTCTACGGTGTCGGGATTGACTTTCTCCGTTTTCTACGGTGTCAGGGTTGACTCTAGGTTATCTGTGAACCATAGAGTCTTGGAACTGGGGGCTTTGTCGTGGCTCCAATTGGTAGTATCGCGTCCGTGTCCTGCTGGCATAAGGAGGAACGTCATTGCTGGTTTTCTGGGATGCAGATATTGCCGCTGAGACCTGACTCTCCCTTTGATAGAATTTGTTGGGACATGTGGTTCCCTTTTCGTTTATGCCCATGAATTGTATACAGGGGTCGGTATGGACTTACTTGCAGGGCAAAAAGTTTCATCTCATTTTTTTTATTTCTTTCCGCGATGCTCTATCATTTCAGCTTTTTATATCGCGAAAGTCGTGATTGCCCAATCATTTCGGCTATTTTTCGCGGTGCCCAATCATTTCGGCTGTCTTTTCCTTTTTACTCGCTATTTTTTATTGCGAGTTGCCCACTCATTTCGGCTATTTTTGTATGCATATATTTTACTCGCTGATTTTTATTGCGAGTTGCCCAAACATTTCGGCTATTTCATATGCATTTTTTCCGAGTATGGAGCTCATGGTCTGATACCGATCTTGCATCAGTATCGCTGCGACTGGAATGTTGCCAGGAGCGATTCATCATTTGCCATGAAAGGACTTGGAATTTGATACCGATTTAGACACCAGCATCGCTACAACTGGGATGTTGCCAGGAGCGAATCATCATCTGCCTTTGTCGGTTCAAACAAAGATGGCTCAGCAAACAGGGTTAAGATCCTGTCGACTAAGGCTTTTGACTTCATAAGCCGTAAGGGTCTCATAAAGATGTTTCTCCCTACGAGTCGTGAGGATCTCGTAGGTGTCTTTTCTCCTTAGGAATCGTAAGGATTCCTAAGTGTATGTTCTCTTGTAAGTCGTAAGGATCTTGCAAAAGTGTTTTCTCCTTGTAAATCGAATGAACCTACAAGTGTTTGTTCATCAAATGAGGGCATTCCTCGTCGTTGGTGGGACTCGGCAAGAAAATGATTATTTGTGCCCATGGATTGTATATAAGGGTAAGTATTGAACCGTTTGTAGGGCAATCTGAAAAAGGTGATGGCTTAAGAACAGGTTCAGATCCCTGTAGCTTAAGGCTTTTGAATCTTAAGAGCGGTGAGGGTCTCATAAGAGGGTTCTCCTTACGAGTCGTGAGGATCTTGTAAGTGTAATTTCTCCTTAGGAATCATGGGGATCCTTAAGTGTATTGCTCCTTTGTGAGTCGTAAGGATCTCACGCAGGTAGTTTTCTCCTTACAAGGTCGAGAGGATTTTGCAAGTGTCTTTTAACGAGATTGCGCCCTTTTGGGTTTTCACAAACTCGCTGGTAACCCTGCTGTTTTTACTCACGGAGCCCTTTCGGGTTTTTATCTGTGCACATTTTGCTTATGGACGTACCTTTTTTTTACGAGTCTGCACCCTTTCGGGTTTTCACAAATATCGCCGGTAGCCTTGCTGTTTTTAATCACGGAGCCCTTTCGGGTTTTCATCCGTGCCCATTCTGCTTGTGGACGTACCATTTTTTTTTAACACGTCGGCCCAAGGATGCTGCGGGTTTGTAGTAGTTTAAAGACGTTTCGGTCAATAATTAGTTTAAGGACATTTCGGTCCATAGCTAGTTTTAGGACATTACGGTCCATTGTTAGTTTAGGGACGTTTCGGTCCGCTATTAGTTTAGGAACGTTTCGGTCCATTATTAGTTTAGGGACGTTTCGGTCCATCGCACGTCTTCGAGGTGAGGTTTCGCCGAATACTACTTATAGAGTTTGGGCTTGGGAAGATAGCGAGCGGACATAGGTGTCGTCATCTATCGTTGACCTAGGCCATGACTCGTCAGGCGTAGTATTTTTTCAAGAACCGGCTGTTTATTGGCCTGAAGGGTCTTTCGCCATGCATATCCACAAGCAAGTAAGCCCCACCTTGGTAGACCTTGTCTATGATATACGGGCCCTCATAATTCGACTCGAACTTCCCCCGTTTGGCACGATTAGGGATCATAGGTCTCTTGACCACTAGCACGAGTTCACCTTGGCGAAATGTCCTCGGCCTAGTCAATCTCTCGTATGAGCGCGTCATCTTTGCTTTGTAAGCTTCTAGGTTTTGTTGCGCCATGAGACGAGTTTCATCGAGGGCATCGAGCTCCTTAAGCCGGAGATGAGCATTCTCTTCGTCTGCCAGCTCATAATGAACCGCCACTCGTAGGGAGGGTAGCTCTATCTCCAAGGGCAGTACTGCTTCAGTGCCGAATACCAATGCATACGGCGTTGTATTCGTGGCCGTTTTGAACGTGGTCCGATAAGCCCAAAGAGCTTCATGCAGTCTCTCGTGCCAGTCCTTTTTATTTTTGGACACCGTTTTCTTTATAATCTTCGTCAAGGTCTTATTGAAAGCCTTAGCTAGACCATTAGCTCGGGGATTATAGACCGAAGAGTATCTCCCGTCTATATATGCTGCTATGCAAAGCGGCTGATTTTGTGACCTCTGTAGGCTGGCCCGTTATCAGAGATAATCCGTCGCGGAGTGCCGAACCGATAGATAATGTGTATCTTGAAGAAATGGAGGATATTCTCTGTCTTCACTTCTCTTAGCGGGACTGCTTCTGCACACTTAGAGAAGTAATCGGTTGTCGCCAAAATGAACCGATGTCCTCTGGACGATGTTGGTTCTATGGGTCCAATTATGTCGGTTTCCCACATTTGAATGGCCAGCTAGCCACTGTTGGGTGTAGCGGGTTTGGATGTTGGTGGATGAAGTCTCTATGAATCTGGCATGAATGGCATTGCTTCGCATATTTAATGCAGTCCTGAATCATCGTGGGCCAATAGTAGCCCATTCTTTTGATCTTCAGCTTCATCTTTGGCCCGGCTTGATGAGAACCGCAAAGTCCGTCGTGAGTTTCTTGGACGGCTCTCCTTGCTTCTTCTGGTCCCAGGCATCTCAGCCATAGAGAGTCGAACGATCTCTTATACAGCATGTCATTGACGAAGGCAAAAGACAAAGCTCGTTTCATGAGCTGATGTCTCGAGGATGCATCTTCAGGTGTTTGACAGGATTTGAAGTAGTCTATAAAGACTTCTCTCCAATCTTTGGCCTTCTCCTGGTCCTCTATTTGTAGGGTTGTTTTCTCGGTCGCTTCCTTTTCTTCAGACGACTTCGGAGATATTTCCGTTGGTGCAAGAACCCGACGGCTTTGCACAACGATCCTTACGTCATCGAGATTTTCGTCAGCCAGTTCTTTAGCGAGTTTGGCTAACGCATCCGCTTTGCTATTTTCCGTGCGTGGTATGCTTTCCAGATTGTAAGAAGGAATTTGAGTCAGCAATTGTTGTACTTTCTTGCCGTACTTTACCAACTCGGGCTTGCACGTTTGATAGTCGTTGTTTACTTGACTAACGACCAGCTGGGAGTCTCCGTATATGATGAGGTTTTCTATTCCCATATCGACAGCGATCTCAAGACCTGCTATCAAAGCTTCATACTCGGCTTCATTGTGTGTCCTCGGCTCTGTTAAAGAAAAAGCAAAGCGCATTATCCATCCTTGTGGAGTCATGAAGATAAGGCCTACCCCCGATTTGATTATAGGGGTGTTGTGTTGTCGCTTCTTCATGGAAGATGCCGCATTGAAGTAGAGTTCCCATCGGGTGTCACTCTCTCCTTTCTCCATGTCGATCGTGTCAAACGCGTGCTCGTCCGGCAATTCACAATTTATGGGTGAATTGACATGTATCGGATGCTCAGCGAGGAAGTCGGCGATGGCATGGCTTTTCACTGCCTTGAGAGGTCGGTATGTTATCGAGAACTCCATCAAGAGGAGGGCCCATTTAGCGAGTTGTCCTGTTAGTATGGCTCTTGACATCAAATATTTGAGAGGGTCCACTTTTGATATGAGGTGGACCTCATGCGCCAATGCATAGTGCCGAAGCTTCGTTATCGCGAAGATTAGCGCCAGGCGGTGTTTTTCAATGGGGGGCAGTTATTTTCTACCCTCAGGAGAACTCGGCTCAAATAGTAGACGGCTCTCTCTTTCCCTTGGTCATTTTCCTGTGCCCATAGTGCGCCTAAGGAACCTTCAAGGGCGGTTGTGTACAGGATGAGAGGTTTTCTCTTGACTGGAGCGGTCAGCACAGGAGGATTCTGCAGGTATTGTTTGATTTCGTCCAATACATTTTGGCATTTGCGATCCCAAACGAACGGGGTTCCCCTCTTCATTAAATGGCTGTAGGGGCGGCATTTGCCGAAAAGATTGGCTATGAACCGCCGGATATACACGAGCTTTCCTTGAAGAGATCGCAGTTGCTTGAGAGTTCTTGGCGGAGGCATTTCCATGATCGCTTTGATCTTTGATGGGTCTATCTAGATGCCCCGGTGTCGTACGATGAATCCTAGGAACTTGCCCGAGAAAACTCCGAACGCGCATTTAAGAGGGTTCATCTTCAGGTTGTATTTCCGAAGGCGCTGGAACACTATCTCCAGATGCTCCCAATGCTCCTCGTATGACTTGCTTTTCACCACGAGGTCGTCGATATAGCATTCGACGATTTCATGTATGAGGTCATCGAAGATCTTCGTTATGGCCCTCTGATAGGTAGCGCCGGCGTTCTTCAGACCGAAAGGCATCACTTTGTAGCAGAATATGCCCAGAGGAGTCCGGAAAGCGGTATTCTTCTGGTCTTTAGGATGCATCTTTATTTGATTGTACCCTGATGAGCCGTCCATGAAAGAGAAGACTTCATGAGTGGACGTGTTGTCTATCATCAGCTGGTAACCGGTACGGGAAAGTCACCCTTCGGACATGCTTTGTTGAGGTCTCGAAAGTCCACGCAGATGCGCACCGTCCCGTTCTTCTTCATCACTGGGATGATATTGGCGATCCAGTCAGGGTATTGAACTTCTTGGATGAAGCCAGAGTCGATTAGCTTCTTGACATCGGCGTTGATGCTCATTTCAAGCTCGAGCCGCATCCTTCTTGGTGCTTGTTTGACTGGCTTGACGTCTGGAGATATCGCCAATTTATGCACCGCTATCTCTGGATCTAGCCCCGGCATCTCGGAACAGTTCCATGCGAAGCAGTCTTTACACTGCATGAGCACGTCTCTTAGCGTAGCTACCCGTTCTTCGGACAGCAGCTTACTGAAGAACGTAGGTCTCAGGTCGTTTGCCGTCCCCAAATCGATTTTCCTTAGGTTGTCTGCAGTAGTATGTATCCCATCTTCCAGCTCATTTGGCTCAGGTGGAAATTCTAAGATCAACTCATCTTCATCCCTATTTTCGAAGCACCAGGAGAGGTCATCCACATTATCGTGCTCTCCTTCTTCTGACATCGTTACCGCGTGACAGGTGCGAGATCGCTTCCAAGACCGAAGTTGATCTGGTTCTACTCTCGCCATATACGTTGATTTTGGCACATGTTTTTGCGGTGGGGCTACTCTCCAATTGTTGGATACAGCGAACCTGCCGAGTTGATATTGGTCTTCGACCCAGTTTTTGAATGTGAAGCAGTCTTCGAGAGAATATCATATCGCTCGGTGATAGGAGCAATAATCCGGGTGAGAGACCTCATCTGCTTGTTCGGGGTGTTTGGACTCCGGGAGCGTAATCATTTGATATTTCATGACAAGATCGAATATCTTCCTTGTCTTGTCTTGGGGAAATGAATATGCTCGACCCATCTTTTTCATTAAAGATGGATTCCGGCTGCTCAATTCTCGATCGCGTGGCTTCTTGGACCCGCTTTGCCGCTGTCGAACATTTTTTCCGTTCTTTAGTTTGTTTTTGCCTCCGCGTCGGGTCTTCTGTATGACGGGCTGGCGACAAAAGGCATCGTCATCCTCCGTAGCCTGCTGAAGGAGACGCTGCGTCCTGGTTTTCTCGTAAATGGCCATTTCACGGTTGTGGTCATCCCAGACCTTTTGACCCGCTTCCCTTATTAGCTTGTCCATCTGTTCTTCAAATGACGGACTCGGCATTTTTATGACAGGGCCTCGTTCTGGTTCATCATCGGCGTCTTTTAAAAGAGCATCTCCTTCTTCATCGAAGTCATGTATAACGTAGCAATCATGGAATCACTCCCGTTTCTTGGATTGGACATATCCGAGCCTGATTGTTTCCATTTTCCCGTTGGGCAATTTTCGCTAAGTTCCGGGGATGTTCCAGATCCTGTTGTAGAACTGAGCTTGTCGAGTAGTCTGTTTGAAGGGTACGCCTTGGCGCCTCAACAGCCTTTTTAATCCTTCTGTATAGTATCTGGACAGACGGATAGGCTGGGGCCTGTCAAGTGCCAAATCGGCACCCTGCTAGATTTCTTTCTTCACTTTGGTTTCCGCGGATCGATAAAAGAGGATCGCATTTTCATCTCTTCGCCTGGGAGGGACGTAGAACGTCTGCAGTTCTTGCACACTGTAGGTATCAAGTGTGTCGGGCTCTTTATAATGCTTTTGCGGAACCATGGCGATTTTCAAACTCTGATCATCTCCAGTGAGGGCCTGCACCGATGGACGGACCGAGAACACTGCGTTGACTTCGTCTTCAGAGTCACTGCCAAAAATCAACATAGGGGTAGACGGTCCGGGCTTGTTGTATTGGAGCGGCCCTGAACAGACTATCTCTTCCTCCTCCTCGGTATCGTTCCTAAAGACCGGAATAGTAGTGATAGCTTTTTGCTTATTCTCTGGTTTATGGCATCTTTCTATGTCTTCAAAGTCTGGCAGAAAGTACTTTGCGTCTTCATACTTGCGGACTTCATTTACGGAGAATGGATTCAGTTCCCCCGTCACGGTATATTCGAGACCATCTTTGAAGTACTTCATACACTAATGTTGTATAGAAGGGATGATGTTGTACTCGTGTAACCAAGGCCTGCCGAGCAAAGCGTTGTAGCAAGTCTTGGCATCAATGACATGAAATTTGATGTCAGTGACGAGCAGACCAAAGCATAATGTCAGTATCACAGACCCGAGCGTCCGAGATGACTGAGAGTCGAACCCGGAGATAGTGATTTTATCCCGAGCGAGGTGTTGAACGTTCAAGCAGATTTCTTTTAGCACTCTCACATTTAGGAGGTTGACAGAGGACCCGTTGTCAACTAAGATCTTCCCTATCTTGATATCATGGCAGTATCCGGTGACATACAAGGGACGGTTGGTTCCGAAGAGGAGATCTTCATCGCCAAAAGCGATGTCAGCTGTGTGCACTTCTTCCAGCTCGCCCTTCATCTTTTCTTCGGCAAGGAAGGCTTGAAACTGCTCGGGCTCTTGTAGTGCCTTGATCAATAAATCTCTCGCCTCTTTAGATAGCAGAAGAGTATCGAGAATGCTTAGCTGCGAGGGTATCTTCCTCAAGTGTGCCAGAACGTGGTAATCCACCTTGTTTTTCTTTGGCGGGTTCTTGGCTGCCAGCTCTTCGACGACTCGGTCATTAAGGGCGATATCTTCAGGGATTTTTTCTCTCCCCTTATCTTTTTCGTTCTCTCCCTTACTTGTGGGGCCAAAATTCTTTTCGGGTAACTGTTCCCCTCCGAATGGCGGCCAAGACATGGAATGCCTTGCCTGAGATTCGGGGCAGATGCTATATGGTTTTATCCGTCCACCTCTCCAAAGATGCCAAGTTGATTTATGGCACCGTGTATCAGAGGTTTAGACGGATGCGGCCGATGTAGCAGACTTCATCAGATTCCCCCTCATTTGAGGGGTTTTTGATTGTGGGGACGCTCTTCCCTGCAGGCGCAAGCCCCTGCGGTTAATTACGCTACCGCATTGCGGTAACAACTTTCTCCTTCTCCAGATGGTCACTTCGTGTCGTGGGTGTTTGTTTTGTTTGTGGTTGCCCGTGGATTGTATACGGAGACTAACTTATGTTGTCGCCCGTAGGACGTGGATTAGTCCAAATCCGTATTTTCTTAGATTTGGTTTTTGGGGTTTTGGTTTGAGGATACGTTAGCCATATTTGAGGCTAAGATCAACTCAAACGTTTGTCAAGGATACGTTAGTCTAGTTTGAGACTAAGATCAACTTAACGGGATCGTTTAGATCTGACAAAAGAGCGTTTGGGCTCTATTGTTCCAGTTTAGGGACATAGTGGTCCATTTAATGTATGGCCGTCGGGACCCATCACCTCTCTGACGACATTGAAGGATTACAACGACAAATGTCAGAGGAGTTCAGAGATGTACCCTTGAACCAAAATTGATTGGGGGATTTATAGTTCAGTTTGGGACTAAAGTCTGTTTGAAGGTTTAAGGATACGTTAGCCGTATTTGAGGCTAAGATCAACTTAAACGGGATCGTTTAGATCCGACAAAAGAGTATTTGGAGGCTCTATTGTTCCAGTTTAGGGACATAGTGGTCCATTGCCAGTTTAGGGACATAGTGGTCCATCTCCAGTTTAGGGACATGGTGGTCCAATACCAGTTTAAGGACATAGTGGTCCAATATTCCCGTTTTGGGGACAAATGTTAGTTTAAGGACGCATTAGTCCATGAGTTTAAGGACCCCACAATCCGTATTAATGTGTGGTTGTCGGGACCCGTCACCTCTCAGAAGACGTTGAAGAATTACAACGACAAATATCGGAGGAGTTCAGAGATGTACCCTTGAACCAAAGTTGGTTGGGAGACCTGTAGTCCAATTTGGGACTAAAGTCTGTTTGATGGTTTAAGGATACGTTAGCCGTATTTGACGCTAAGATCAACTTAAACGTTTGTTAAGGATACGTTAGTCCAGTTTTGAGACTAAGATCAACTTAACGGGATCGTTTAGATCCGACAAAAGAGCGTTTGGGCTCTATTGTTCCAGTTTAGAGACATGGTGGTCCATTGACAGTTTAGGGACATGGTGGTCCATGTTCCAGTTTAGGGACGTAGTGGTCCATGTTCCAGTTTAGGGACGTGGTTGTCCATAGGTAGTTTAAGGACGCATAAGTCCATGGGTTTAAGGACCCCACAGTCCGTATTTTAGTTTAAGGACGCATAAGTCCGTGGGTTTAAGGACCCCACAGTCCATCTTGATGTGTGGTCGTCGGGACCCGTCACCTCTCTGAAGACGTTGAAGGATTACAACGACAAATATCAGAGGAGTTCAGAGATGTACCCTTGAACCAATAAGTTGGTTGAAAGAACAGATGTGCTCAGTTCAAGATGATTTGAGGACTTATGGCCAGTTTGGGCTAAGTCCAATTATGTTTGAAATATTGGCCCTCTGTTGGTCCATTGAAGGAGAGGCTTTGCCTCTAGAAACTTAGCCAATTGGGCTAAAGCTAGTGTTAAACACTAAAGACCAACACTGTTGAACACTGGGAATAAGATTAGCAAGTTAGTGTTAAACACTAAAAGATAACCAGTGTTAAACACTAGCAACAGGGCTTTCAAATTAGTGTTAAACACTAAAGCAAATCAGTGTTAAACACTGGTAATCAGAGATTTCAAATTAGTGTTAAACACTAAAGCAAATCAGTGTTAAACACTGGGAACAAAGTCTTCAGATTAGTGTTAAACACTAAGGAGAGAGGGGTCACGTGTGGACACGTGAGAGCGCCCTGATTTCCCTTATTTTATTCTGCAGATCGGTGTTTAACTCTTTTAATTCTGACGGCCATCACGTGTGAGCACGTGATGGAGGCCCCCGCTCTGGTCTGTTAGAATGCTCATTAGGGGTCACGTGGTGACACGTGAGGGCGCCCTAAATGTGGAGCCAGATCTCCTTTTGGTTTATCCTCAAATCTGCGAATAAGTGTTAAACACTTTTGTTTTTATTTTAGAGCATCACGTGTTGGCACGTGATGATAATTACAGCACTTGCTGAGGGGTCACGTGGGGGCGCGTGAGAGCGCCCAAAGCTTCTTTTCTTTTGTTTTGCCATTAAGTGTTAAACGCTTTCATTTTTATTTTAGAGCATCACGTGTTGGCACGTGATGGGGATCTATGCGCCAATTGTTAAAGCATTTACTGAGGGGTCACGTGATAACACGTGAGAGCGCCCAAAGCTTTCATTTTCTTTGCTTTTTCTTTCTGCGTTTTGGGAGTCACGTGGGAGCACGTGAGGTGATGCTTCAAAGTTGCTTGCAGGGGATCTTTTCAAGGGTCACGTGGGGGCACGTGACCCCAGTTCTTTTCATGAACAGGGATCTTTTAAGAATTGAATTCTCTGTAGGGTTAAACCCTAATTTTGTTTTGGAGGAATTAAATTCCTATTGTGAAAGAATTAAATTCTTATTTAGGGTAAAACCCTAATTTCTTTTTAAAGGAATTAAATTCCCAGATATGTAAAAGAATTAAATTCTTGATTAGGGTTAAACCCTAGTTTTGTTTTAGGAGAATTAAATTCTTAAAACTCAATTCCCCTTCTAAGTTTAGGATCTGCATGGCAGGATCTCAACCCGATGAGAATTAAATTCTCAACTTATGGGGAGATGTGCTCTGTACAGATCTTCAACCAGAAGAAGAACCAAGTTCTTTTTTTTGCAGAAGAGTTAAACTCTTAAATTTTGAGAATTAAATTCTCTTTTTAATGTTTCGATTCCCTTTCTTTTCTCACCTAGGGTTTTCTTTGTTGAGAATTAGATTCTCCTTTCTTTTCTTCCCTCTTGAGAATTAAATTCTCCTCTCTCTGTTTTTCTTTCCCAAAAAAGTAGTTCCCCTCTCTTCTCTTCTTGGCTCCTATTTATAGGAGAAGGAAGAGAATCAATTTGTTTAGCAAATCTCTCATTGAGAGATTTGATTTGTATGTTGAGAGATTTGATTTATATTCATCATTAATCTGGGCCTTTAGATTGTTAAGTGAATTTTATTCACCATTGGATTTTGAATCCAGAGATATCCCTTTGTTATCTCGGTTAGATTTTAAGGGGAAATCTTTCCAAGTTCAAGATTTTTCCATAGATAGGTAATATTTAATCACCTTTGGATCTTTAATCCAACGGTCCCCATAATTCTTTTCCATTTGGAAAGATTTGGAAGCTTTTAGAATTTAATTCTATTAACTGTAAGGCTTTCGAAGTCTGTCACGTGCTGGCACGTGACCCTTGGTCACGTGGGAGCACGTGACCCCTAAATTGGTTTCTTTAACAGCCGCTTGTTTATGTTGTTGTTTTAACCATCACGTGTCAACACGTGACCATTGGTCACGTGTAAGCACGTGATACCTCGTTGAGGTATTTTCTGACTTTTAGAATTAAATTCTATTCATTATTTTAGAGGCTTTAAAAGCCCATCACGTGTCTGCACGTGACCCATGGTCACGTGTGAGCACGTGATGCCCCATTGGGGTCTTTTCTGAGTTTTTATTATATCTTTTAGCTCCTCCAGCGGTTCTTAAAGGTCCGTCACGTGTGGACACGTGATGCCTCATAACTTTTGATCCCGGATGAATTATGAGGCCCATAATATATCAAATCGAAGGGTTTTTCGAGATGCTTCCAATACCATCAGAATTTAATAGTTCCTCCTTCGGGAACTTATCAAAATACAGGCCGGAAGATATTGGTTCGCATTTCCTTAAGCATATCGCTTCCATTTGATACCTTGGACTCTTCTGCGCAGAAATTTTCGGCGGGAACAAATGCCCCCCACTACTTTGCCCACGTAAGTATATACGTGGGTGAAGTAGTGCAAAGTAATGCATAGCGTATGACCAATTTCGGGTTGGTATATTACTTTCAGAATCTTGATCTGAGAAGATAACGAGCGGACACAAGCGTCGTCATTTATCATTGACTTAAATCTCGACTCTTAAGAGATATAGTTCCAAACCCTCATCCCCATAAGCCGCACCCTTCCATTTTTTATGTCTTACTCTGGCGTGAAGTAGTTTATATGCTCATGAGTAGCTTCTCCATTTCAGTAGCATGTATCTTTGGCAAGTGTGGCTCATAAATGGTCCATCTTGACCTCTTTGCAGGGCGCTGATGGCTTAGGAAACAGGGTTAGGATCTGCCACCTAAGACTTTTCAACTTTATGAGCCGTGAGGGTCTCATAAAGACTTTTCTCCCTACGAGTCGAGAGGATCCCGCAGGTGTATTTTCTCCTTAGGAGTCGTGAGGACTCCTAAGTGTATTTTCTCTTGAAAGTCGTAAGGATCTCACAAGAGAATTTTCCCGCTTATAAGTCGAAAGGACTCGTAAGTGGTTGTTTCCCTCCTTGTCGAGATTCGAATTTGGAGAGTGTGACCCGTGGATAGTACGCAAGAGACCGTTTTGGGCCGACTTGCAGGGTCCCAGTGCTTAGGAAACAGGTTTTTTAATCCCTACTGCCTAAGGCTTTATCTCACGAGTCGAGACGAATCGAGAAGTTCTCGCAAAGACATCAATTTCCTCACGAGTCGAAACGGATCGAGCAGATCTCGCAAGAATATCCTAACGTCACAGTTAACCTCTGCTCTTTACGACAGAAGTCCGTTAGGGTCTGTGGTACTTAAGGTTTTGGCCGTCGTACCGTCACATGAGATGATATATTCCTCGATAGGCAATCGTGTTGTTCGAGTAGCCCTGCGACTGCCGTGTCTCTGATCCCTTCGGGGGCTGGACAAGGCGTCTTCAAGCAATCCTCCTAGGCAGTTTGACCGTCGGAAGAGCAAGTGTTAGGAATTTTGTCATGCCGCTTTTTACTTGAGGTTAGGCTCATTTTGGAGAGCCCCGATGAGTCATACCACTCCGCGCTGGTGTGGGATGATCTCCGACAGTCTTTCAGGCTTTATATGACTTGCCGTTAAGACCCTGAAGTTAGGAATTTGGCCTTTGCTTCGTTTGCTGGCATTGCGTCCTCTGTATCGAGACGAATGTCGTGGTTGTCTCTAGGTTGCTGGTGAACCGTCGAGGTTTGGAACTAGGAATTTTGCCGTGGCTCCTTTTGATGGTGTTGCGTCTGCTGTGTCGAGACGAACGTCGAGGTGGTAACCACTCTGCACTGGTACGAAATGATCTCCGATTGTCTTTCAGGCTTTATATGACTTGCCGTTAAGACCCTGAAGCTAGGAATTTGGCCTTCGCTTCGTTTGCTGGCATTACGTCTGCTGTATCAAGACGAATGTTGTGGTTGTCTCTAGGTTGCTGGTGAACTGTCGAGGTTTGGAACTAGGGATTTTGCCGTGGCTCCTTTTGGTGATGTTGCGTCTGCTGTATCGAGACGAACGTCGAGGTGGTGACCACTCCGCACTGGTGCGAGATAATCTCCGATTATCTTTCAGGCTTTATATGACTTGCCGTTAAGACCCTGAAGCTAGGAATTTGGCCTTCGCTTCGTTTGCTGGCATTGCGTCCACTGTATCGAGACGAATGTTGTGGTGGTGACCACTCCATGTGGGATGATCTCTGATTGTCTTTTCGGTTTTATATGAGTTACCGTAAAGACGTTGAAGCTAGGAATTTGGCCTTCGTTTCGTTTGCTTTGGCGCGTCCGAATCCTGCTGGGGGAAGAACGCTGGGGTGACATTTCATCTGCTGTATCGAGACGATCGTCGAGGTGGTGATCACTCCGCGCTGGTGTGAGATGATCTCCGATTGTCTTTCAGGCTTTATATGACCTGCCGTCAAGACCCTGAAGCTAGGAATTTGACCTTCGCTTCGTTTGTTTTGGCGCGTCCGAATCCTGCTGGGGGAAGAACGCTGGGGTGACATTTCATCTGTTGTATCGAGACGATCG
This sequence comes from Agapanthus africanus, assembly GCA_030015575.1. Taxonomy (NCBI): domain Eukaryota; kingdom Viridiplantae; phylum Streptophyta; class Magnoliopsida; order Asparagales; family Amaryllidaceae; genus Agapanthus; species Agapanthus africanus. Next base: position 678,930,084 of record CM057340.1, on the reverse strand, counting down.
TCGTGGTGGTGACCACTCCATGTGGGATGATCTCTGATTGTCTTTTCAGTTTTATATGAGTTACCGTCAATACGTTGAAGCTAGGAATTTGGCCTTCGCTTCGTTTGCTTTGGCGTGTCCGAATCCTGCTGGAGGAAGGACGCTGGGGTGACATTTCATCTGCTGTATCGAGACGATCGTCGAGGTGGTGACCACTCCGCGCTGGTGCAAGATGATCTCCGAATGTCTTTCAGGCTTTATATGACTTGCCGTCAAGACCCTGAAGCTAGGAATTTGGCCTTTTGCTTCATTTGCTTTGGTGTGTCCGGGTCCTGTTGGAGGAAGAATGCTGGGGTTGACATTTCGTCTGCTGTATCGAGACGAACGTCAAGGTGGTGACCACTCTGTGCTGGTGCGAGATGATCTCCGATTGTCTTTCCGGTTTTATGTGAGTTACCGTAAAGACATTGAAGCTAGGAATGTGGCCTTCGCTTCGTTTGCTTTGTCACGTCCGAATCCCTGTTGGAGGAAGAATGCTGGGGTTGACATTTCGTCTGCTGTATCGAGACGAACGTCAAGGTGGTGACCACTCTGTGCTGGTGCGAGATGATCTCCGATTGTCTTTCTGGTTTTATATGAGTTACCGTCAAGACGTCGAAGCTAGGAATGTGGCCTTTGCTTCGTTTGCTTTGGTGTGTCCAAAACCTGTTGGAGGAAGGACATCTCGTCTGCTGTATCGAGACGAACGTCGAGGTGGTGATCACTCTATGCTGGTGTAAGATGATCTCCGATTGTCTTTCAGGCTTTATATGACTTGCCGTCAAGACGCTGAAGCTAGGAATTTGGCCTTTGCTTCATTTGCTTTGGCGCGTCCGAATCCTACTGGGGGAAGAACGCTGGGGTGACATTTCATCCACTGTATCGAGACGATCGTCGAGGTGGTGACCACTCCGCATTGGTGTGAGATGATCTCCGAATGTCTTTCAGGCTTTATATGACTTGCCGTCAAGACCCTGAAGCTAGGAATTTGGCCTTTTGCTTCATTTGCTTTGGTGTGTCCGGATCCTGTTGGAGGAAGGACGCTGTAGCGACATCTCGTCTGCTGTATCAAGACGAACGTCGAAGTGGAGCTGGGATTTTGCCGTCACTCCGCTTTACTGATCATGGGGTCTTTGGTTGACGTTGCATCTACATCCTGCTGGACTGCGAAGGAACGCCGTTGTTGACATTGCGGCTGCTGTAACGAGACGAACGCTGAGGTGAAGCTGGGATTTTGCCATCGCTCCGCTTGATGGTGTAACATCTATGTCCTGCTGGAATGAGGAGGCACGCCGTTGTTGGTCTTCAGGCTGTAGATGTGGCCATTGAGACCCTGAAGCTCGGGATCTTCCTTTTGCTTCGTCTGTTGACATTATGTTTGCGATACTGCGACAGATGTCGAGGTTGTCTCTAGGTTGTCTATGAACCGTCGAGATTTGGCTTCGCTTTCTGACGGAGCCTGTTGGGAAGGTATGGTTCCCTCTTTGTTTGTGCCCCTGGGTTGTATACAGGGATCGATGTGATCTCACCTGTAGGGCAAAAAGTTTCATTCTTTCATCATTTTTTTTATTCTTTCCGCGATACTTTATCATTTCAGCTTTTATATCGCGAAGGTTGCGATTGCCCAATCATTTCGGTTATTTTTCGCGGTGCCCAATCATTTCGGCTATTTTTCTTTTTACTCGCTGCTTTTTATTGCGAGTTGCCCAACCATTTCGGCTATTTTGCATGCATACATTTTTACTTGCTGATTTTGTTTGCAAGTTGCCCCATCATTTCGGCTATTTCGTATGCATTTTTTTTTGGGGCTCGCTGATTTTTTTTTTTTGCGAGCAGGGGATTTGGGATCTGATACCAATCTTGGCATCAGCATCGCTGCGACTGGAATATTGCCAGGAGCGAATCATCATTTGCCGTGAAAGGACTTGAAATTTGATACCGGTTTAGGCATCAGTATCGCTGCAACTGGGATATTGCCATGAGAGAATCCTCATTTGCCTCTGTCGATGTTGAACAAAGGTGGCTTAGTAAACAGGGTTAGGATCCTGTCGACTAAGGCTTTTGACTTCATGAGCCGTAAGGGTCTCACAAAGGTATTTCTCCCTACAAGTCGTGAGGATCTTGTAGGTGTGTTTTCTCCTTGGGAATCGTGAGGATTCCTAAGTGCATGTTCTCTTGTAAGTCGTAAGGATCTTACAAAAGGGTTTTCTCCTTATAAGTCGAGAGGATTTACAAGTGTTGTTTGCTGTACAAGCATATCCCTAGTCACGGATGGAACTTTGTTAGGGAAATATTTATTCGTGCCCGTGGATTGTATACAAGGGTCAGCATTGAACCACTTGTAGGGCAATATCGAAGGTTATGGGGGTTGCTTAAGAACAGGTTAAAGTTTCTGTAACTTAAGACTTTCAAATCTTATGAGCCGTGAGGGTCCCATAAGAGAGTTCTCCTTACGAGTCGTGAGGATCTCGCAAGTGTATTTTCTCCTTAAGAATCGTGAGGATCCCTAAGTGTGTTGCTCCCTTGTGAGTCGTAAGGATCTCACGCGGGTGGTTTCTCCTTATAAGGTCGAGAGGACCCTGTAAGTGTCTTTTAACGAGGTTGCGCCCTTTCGAGTTTTCACAAACACTCGCCGGCAGCCCTGCTGTTTTTACTCACGGAGCCCTTTCGGGTTTTCATCCGTGCCCATTTTGCTTATGGGCATACCGTTTTTTTTTTATTAAGTTTATTCTTTTTTTTTATTCTAACGAGATTGCGCCCTTTCGGGTTTTCACAAGACTCGCCGGTAGCCCTGCTGTTTTTACTCACGGAGCCCTTTTGGGTTTTCATCCGTGCCCATTTTGCTTGTGAACATACCGTTTTTTTTTGTTTTTTTTTAACCACGCCGGCCTGAGGATGCCGCGGGTTGATAGTAGTTTAACGACGTTTCGGTCATTTGCAAGTTTTAGGACATTGCGGTCCGTCGTTAGTTTAGGGACGTTTCGGTCCGACGCCAGTTTTAAGACATAGTGGTCCATCGTTAGTTTAACGACATTTCGGTCTATGGGGCTTTCTCTATGAAAGAGCACGATGCCCCCGGTGTGTCTGTCTTCTTAGGAGTGTGCGGTTGTGGTAGGTTTACTTTCCACTTCTCAGACAGCGCAAACTTGCCTTGTAGGTACTGATTCTCGATCCATCCCTTAAAAACGAAGCAATCCTCGATCGGGTGGCTTACCGTTTGGTGGTAAGGGCAATAATTGGGATTGTTGACATCGCCTGGCTGCAACAGACGTTTTGGATCCGGCAGATTGATGAGTCTGTTGCGCACTGCCAGTTCGAACAGTTTCCTCGTTTTATCCTGGGGAAACGAGTAAGGACGTCCCAGTCTCTCCTCGAGGGATAGGCGTGGACGCACGTTGTTTTGGCTAACAACCGGCTTTAAGTTGCTCGGCCGCTGCTGAGTATTGGCAACGAAAGTTGCTTTCTCTTTGCCCTTTTCATTCCAAGGCTCTGTCTTTGAAGAGGAAGGCCTATGGCCCATCTGGTCCATTTGGGCCAGCTTGTCAATCAAGGCCTGGAAGGTGGTCGGCTTGAAAAACATCATGAACTGGGAGATGGTCGCTTGAGGGTCAAGAGTGCCCACGAACATGCCTACTGCAGGAGCCTCTTCTATGCGTTGTTCGCATTTCGACCATAGGTTCCGCCATCGTGTTGCGTATTGGACCTACGTTTCGCCTGGCCTTATCCTGGCATTAATCAGTGCTGTTATCGAGGTGCGTCCACTAGCACTCGCGAATCTCTGTGTAAACAGCAGCTCCATCACCGTAAATGTCTTGATAGAGTCATTTGGGAGTTCAGAGTACCACTCAAATGCCGTTTCCGACAGGCTGCCAACAAACTGGCGGAGCAACAATTTATCATCACCTCCAGTGTTGCCGCACATGGCTCTAAATTGAGCGACGTGCTGATGCGGATTTCCCGTCCCCTTATATACGTGAAACTTAGGGATCGTATATCCCGACGGGTAACTAATTTGGTCGTACCAGCCCGGGTAGGGTCGTCCGGTTCTAGCAATTTGCCCAGCCGCTTCATTTGCCTGGTGAGCTCGTATATGCTGAGCTATATGGTCATCCAGTGCGGCCTTGTAAATGGTTTCTTCCTTGGCTGCTGAAAGAGCCGGAGGAGGATTCGATGTCTCTCCTTTGTCATCTTCAAGGACAATCGGAGGATCTTCAGCAAAAGGATCTTGCTGGATCATCATCCCTACCATATCTTGGAAGAGAAGCGCCATTTGTTTTATGTTAGCCGCTTGCTCTACGGCTTCTTTGTCCTTCTTTTCGAGGACTCTGCGTAGGTAGTCAGCATCAGTTTCTTGTTCATGACGCTGCTCTGATGATGCCTCCGAGCTTTCTTTTGGCCCGGTAAGTGCGGCCACTGCAGTCATCATCTCCTGAAGCTTCTGTTGCTGCTCCTGGGCTTTCGTTACGAATCGGGTGAGCGGTCGGTGACCCGTCGAAGCACGGCTTTCCTCCTTTCCAGAAGCCATATAAACAGTGTGCACCACCATGCCCCCAGACTTGGGGTGTTTGTGCTCAGCGCGTTTACGGTTCGCCTTGTTCACAGGGGCTTTTTGCGGCCTCCTTTTCTTTTGAGTGATTGGAGTTGATGGGGCCGTTATAGTGGGCACCCAAGTAGCTATTGCCTTTTGTGGCTTGACGGAGTAATCCTTCTCTTGCCGAACCTTCATCTTTTTCTGTCGGCGGAGATAGTTTTCATCAATCACCGACTCCTAGACCTGTCGCCAAACTTTGTAAATTTTAGAGGACAGCCGTTGAGGGGGCTGCTCTAGCTTCTTCTCTGGAGTGTTCTCCACAGGTGAAGGAGTTCGTTTCAACATCGCAGTAGGAGAATTTCTGCGCACCTTATTCAGCAATTCAAAGCTGTTCCCGGTTGGAACAGCAGCATCGATCCCCACCATCGGAGCTGGTGGCGTAAATCCAGAGGGGGAGTTGCCCCCAGCCTCTCTTACTCGACGCCAGTGGCGATGTCGGGCGTGTCTTGCGGATGGAGTCACCTCCGTTGTTGGATAAGCTTCTTCCTGCCCCCTGCCCTGGGTAGGGGAAGCAACTTTGAGGACCTGGCCTAGAGCAGCAACCGGAATAGCCAGCCTTGTAAAAACTGACTTCTCGGAAGGAGAAATCCTTCCAATGATTTCGTCTGCTTGAGCCGGGATAGCTATCCGCTTTGGGATGGCAGCTTCGGGTATCGCAGGTTTGCAGACGTTCTGGCCCAGTCCGTTGAATACTGAGGTATTGAAGCTGGGCGACCCGTTGAGAGGGGTCGCGGCAGTGGTAAGCCGATCAAAGACCGACTTCTTTGGGGCTTCTTGCAACGTCATTGTGGCATTGAAGCTCAACGGTGGGAGCATGGTCCCGAAGAATAATCCAGTGGTGGCCTGAGTTACCTGCTCCACTGGCATCTTGAAAAGGAAGGCCGCTTGGGGCCCATAAGTCACTCCTCCAGCAAGGACCGAGCGAGAGTTGCAGTTGCAGGCAGTGCATTTTGAAGCCATTGATCTTCTGTTTTCTGCACGGAGCAAGACACCAAATCTTAGTACCTCGAATCCACAGGCAACCACAATAAACAGCGATTCGTTCGCGAACACGACACACGAAGTGTGGAGTGGAAAGTGGAAAAGGTCCCACCGGGCGTGCCAGAATCTGTTCCCCTCCGAATGGCGGCCAAGACATGGAATGCCTTGCCTGAGATTCGGGGCAGATGCTATATGGTTTTATCCGTCCACCTCTCCGAAGATGCCAAGTTGATTTATGGCACCGTGTATCAGAGGTTTAGACGGATGCGGCCGATGTAGCAGACTTCATCAGATTCCCCCTCGTTTGAGGGGTTTTTGATTGTGGGGACGCTCTTCCCTGCAGGCGCAAACCCCTGCAGTTAATTACGCTTCCGCATTGCGGTAACAACTTTCTCCTTCTCCAGATGGTCACTTCGTGTCGTGGGTGTTTGTTTTGTTTGTGGTTGCCCGTGGATTGTATACGGAGACTAACTTATGTTGTCGCCCGTAGGACGTGGATTAGTCCAAATCCGTATTTTCTTAGATTTGGTTTTGGGGTTTTGGTTTGAGGATACGTTAGCCATATTTGAGGCTAAGATCAACTCAAACGTTTGTTAAGGATACGTTAGTCTAGTTTGAGACTAAGATCAACTTAACGGGATCGTTTAGATCCGACAAAAGAGCGTTTGGGCTCTATTGTTCCAGTTTAGGGACATAGTGGTCCATTTAATGTATGGCCGTCGGGACCCATCACCTCTCTGACGACATTGAAGGATTACAACGACAAATGTCAGAGAAGTTCAGAGATGTACCCTTGAACCAAAATTGATTGGGGGATTTATAGTCCAGTTTGGGACTAAAGTCTGTTTGAAGGTTTAAGGATACGTTAGCCGTATTTGAGGCTAAGATTAACTTAAACGGGATCGTTTAGATCCGACAAAAGAGCATTTGGGGGCTCTATTGTTCCAGTTTAGGGACATAGTGGTCCATTGCCAGTTTAGGGACATAGTGGTCCATCTCCAGTTTAGGGACATGGTGGTCCAATACCAGTTTAAGGACATAGTGGTCCAATATTCCCGTTTCGGGGACAAATGTTAGTTTAAGGACGCATTAGTCCATGAGTTTAAGGACCCCACAATCCGTATTAATGTGTGGTTGTCGGGACCCGTCACCTCTTAGAAGACGTTGAAGAATTACAACGACAAATATTGGAGGAGTTCATAGATGTACCCTTGAACCAAAGTTGGTTGGGAGACCTGTAGTTCAATTTGGGACTAAAGTCTGTTTGAAGGTTTAAGGATACGTTAGCCATATTTGACGCTAAGATCAACTTAAACGTTTGTTAAGGATACGTTAGTCCAGTTTTGAGACTAAGATCAACTTAACAGGATCGTTTAGATCCGACAAAAGAGCGTTTGGGCTCTATTGTTCCAGTTTAGGGACATGGTGGTCCATTGACAGTTTAGGGACATGGTGGTCCATGTTCCAGTTTAGGGACGTAGTGGTCCATGTTCCAGTTTAGGGACGTGGTGATCCATAGGTAGTTTAAGGACGCATAAGTCCGTGGGTTTAAGGACCCCACAGTCCGTATTTTAGTTTAAGGACGCATAAGTCCGTGGGTTTAAGGACCCCACAGTCCGTCTTGATGTGTGGTCGTCGGGACCCGTCACCTCTCTGAAGACGTTGAAGGATTACAATGACAAATATCAGAGAAGTTCAAAGATGTACCCTTGAACCAATGAGTTGGTTGAAAGAACAGATGTGCTCAGTTCAAGATGATTTGAGGACTTATGGCCAGTTTGGGCTAAGTCCAATTATGTTTGAAATATTGGCCCTCTGTTGGTCCATTGAAGGAGAGGCTTTGCCTCTAGAAACTTAGCCAATTGGGCTAAAGCTAGTGTTAAACACTAAAGACTAACACTGTTGAACACTGGGAATAAGATTAGCAAGTTAGTGTTAAACACTAAAAGATAACCAGTGTTAAACACTAGCAACAGGGCTTTCAAATTAGTGTTAAACACTAAAGCAAATCAGTGTTAAACACTGGTAATCAGAGATTTCAAATTAGTGTTAAACACTAAAGCAAATCGGTGTTAAACACTGGGAACAAAGTCTTCAGATTAGTGTTAAACACTAAGGAGAGAGGGGTCACGTGTGGACACGTGAGAGCGCCCTGATTTCCCTTATTTTATTCTGCAGATCAGTGTTTAACTCTTTTAATTCTGACGGCCATCACGTGTGAGCACGTGATGGAGGCCCCCGCTCTGGTCTGTTAGAATGCTCATTAGGGGTCAGGTGGTGACACGTGAGGGCGCCCTAAATGTGGAGCCAGATCTCCTTTTGGTTTATCCTCAAATCTGCGAATAAGTGTTAAACACTTTTGTTTTTATTTTAGAGCATCACGTGTTGGCACGTGATGATAATTACAGCACTTGCTGAGGGGTCACGTGGGGACACGTGAGAGCGCCCAAAGCTTCTTTTCTTTTGTTTTGCCATTAAGTGTTAAACACTTTCATTTTTATTTTAGAGCATCACGTGTTGGCACGTGATGGGGATCTGTGCGCCAATTGTTAAAGCATTTACTGAGGGGTCACGTGATAACACGTGAGAGCGCCCAAAGCTTTCATTTCCTTTGCTTTTTCTTTCTGCGTTTTGGGAGTCACGTGGGAGCACGTGAGGTGATGCTTCAAAGTTGCTTGCAGGGGATCTTTTCAAAGGTCACGTGGGGGCACGTGACCCCAGTTCTTTTCATGAACAGAGATCTTTTAAGAATTGAATTCTCTGTAGGGTTAAACCCTAATTTTGTTTTGGAGGAATTAAATTCCTATTGTGAAAGAATTAAATTCTTATTTAGGGTAAAACCCTAATTTCTTTTTAAAGGAATTAAATTCCCAGATATGTAAAAGAATTAAATTCTTGATTAGGGTTAAACCCTAGTTTTGTTTTAGGAGAATTAAATTCTTAAAACTCAATTCCCCTTCTAAGTTTAGGATATGCATGGCAGGATCTCGACCCGATGAGAATTAAATCCTCAACTTATGGGAAGATGTGCTCTGTACAGATCTTCAACCAGAAGAAGAACCAAGTTCTTTTTTTTTGCAGAAGAGTTAAACTCTTAAATTTTGAGGATTAAATTCTCTTTTTAATGTTTCGATTCCCTTTCTTTTCTCACCTAGGGTTTTCTTTGTTGAGAATTAAATTCTTCTTTCTTTTCTTCCCTCTTGAGAATTAAATTCTCCTCTCTCTGTTTTTCTTTTCCAAAAAAGTAGTTCCCCTCTCTTCTCTTCTTGGCTCCTATTTATAGGAGAAGGAAGAGAATCAATTTGTTTAGCAAATCTCTCATTGAGAGATTTGATTTGTATGTTGAGAGATTTGATTTATATTTATCATTAATCTGGGCCTTTAGATTGTTAAGTGAATTTTATTCACCATTGGAATTTGAATCCAGAGATATCCCTTTGTTATCTCGGTTAGATTTTAAGGGGAAATCTTTCCAAGTTCAAGATTTTTCCATAGATAGGTGATATTTAATCACCTTTGGATCTTTAATCCAACGGTCCCCATAATCCTTTTCCATTTGAAAAGATTTGGAAGCTTTTAGAATTTAATTCTATTAACTGTAAGGCTTTCGAAGTCTGTCACGTGCTGGCACGTGACCCTTGGTCACGTGGGAGCACGTGACCCCCAAATTGGTTTCTTTAACAGCCGCTTGTTTATGTTGTTGTTTTAACCATCACGTGTCAACACGTGACCATTGGTCACGTGTAAGCACGTGATATCTCGTTGAGGTATTTTCTGACTTTTAGAATTAAATTCTATTCATTATTTTAGAGGCTTTAAAAGCCCATCACGTGTCTGCACGTGACCCATGGTCACGTGTGAGCAGGTGATGCCCCATTGGGGTCTTTTCTGAGTTTTTATTATATCTTTTAGCTCCTCCAGCGGGTTCTTAAAGGTCCGTCACTTGTGGACACGTGATACCTCATAACTTTTGATCCCGGATGAATTATGAGGCCCATAATATATCAAATCGAAGGTTTTTCGAGATGCTTCCAATACCATCAGAATTTAATAGTTCCTCCTTCGGGAACTTATCAAAATACAGGCCGGAAGATATTGGTTCGCATTTCCTTAAGCATATCGTTTCCATTTGATACCTTGGACTCTTCTGCGCAGAAATTTTCGGCGGGAACAGTAACGTGCGATTACGCAGCTGAATGTTCTCACAGGTCTTCACTTCTTCTGTTTCGGAGATGGATTCCTTAAAGAGAGGGCCAAGGGATATTTCTTCATCAGAATCGCTCCCGAAGGTGAGAACTTGCGATTCCCCGAAATCAACCATGTGACAGTCGCCGGCAGTTATTTTGTGCTCCTCTGTCGTGCTTCTCTGCTCTCGACGTATTTTGCGCTTCATCCGCTTGAAATGTTGTCGGTGAGCAACGTATCCCTGCCACCAATTTTTAAAGGCCACGCATTCCTCGGTAGGTTGTGTAATCCTTCGATGGTATAAGTAGTAGTTTGGATGTGCATCTAGCTCGTCAGGGAACGTATTTTCTGAAGTGTCTTCTTTGAAAGGTAGTAACTTCATTCCCATCGACAGGGCTTTGGCGAACTACTTCCTTGTCTTAAACCTGTTTTTGCTGGTGGCAGAAATAGTTCTATCCGGTTGGAGTACTCTATGACTTCTCAATACCGGAGCTTCTTCAACGTGACGCCAACGTTTGGCCCTTTCATATATGGCCGTTTCACGCTCTCGGTCAGATTTGCTTTTCTGAAGAGCTTCGCTCAGCAGTCTGTCAATCAATTCGTCCGATGGCTCCAGGGATTTTAGTTCCGGTTCTGGATCTGCCCCCAGTTTCTCTGCATCGGGAGCTTCTTTGCCCTTTATTACTGAGTAAGAGATCATGTGGCAGCTTGCCACGTAATTCTCGGGCTCTTCTGAAGAATTGTCTCCTTCATCAGCGTCATCGGCTTCATTCTCAAGAACATGCTTAAAGAATTCATCCAACGTGATTGGGGTTCGAGCCTCCTGGTTATATTCTTCCAGTGCATCAATGTATTTCTGCAGACCTGTACGGCTGTCTTCGGATTAGACGGGCTTCTTGGCCTTCTTCTTTTTCTGTAAAGACTTTGGAAGCTTAGCCTGAACGTTTTGTCCACCTTCACCAACTTTCAGCGTTGGGCGCCTTCTGTGGTACGACGGGATGGTCCTTCTCTTGCCAAACCTTCATTTTCCTTGGTTGGCTGGGGTAGTCTTGGTTAATCACAGAGTCTTGGACCTTTCGCCAGACCCTATGGATTTTAGAGGACAGTCGCTGAGGGGGCTGCTCCGGCTTCGCCTTTGTGATCTTTTCAGCAGGTGGAGGAGACTTTTCAGCACGGCAGTTGGCGAATTCCTGCGTACCCTGTTAAGTGATTCAAATATGTTCCCAGTTGGAACAGCAGCATCAACTTCCGTCGTTGGAGCTGGTGGGGTAAGCCTAGAAGGGGAACTGCCCCTAGCTTTCCTCACTCGGCTCCAGTGGCGACGTCGAGCATGTCGAGCGGCTGGGACCACCTCTGTTGTTGGGGTAGCTGTATCGTGCTTCATGCTTTGATGAGAAACCGCAGTTGGTGTCAGCTTGTCAAAGACTGATGTCCGTTGAGAGGGGATGGTCAACCTGTCGAAGGCGGACTTTCGAGCAAGGGTAACGGCTTTGGTGACTTCGCCTGGAGCGCGAGTTGGCACGGCCAGTCTTGTGAAGACCGACCCCTTAGCAGGAGAAGCCTCTCCGACGATTTCATTTACTGGAACAGGGATGGCTATCCGTTTCGGGATAACCCCCTCAGATATCGCGGGCTTCTTCACGAACCCATTGGAGTTTTGGCCCAGTCTGTTAAAGACCGAGACATTGGATTTGGGCAACCCGTTGAGAGGGGCCGCGATAGTTGCAAGCCGATCGATGACCGACTTCTTTGGAGCTTCTTGCGATGGCACTGGAGTACTGAAGCTTGTTGGTAGGAGCATAGTCCCGAAGAACAGTCCAGTGGTGGCATGAGTCACCTGTACCACTAGCATGGCGAAGATGGAGGCCGCTTGGGGCCATAAGTCACTCCTCCGGCGAGGATGGAATGGGAGTTGTTGTTGCAGCTAATGCAGTTAGAAGCCATTTTCTCTGCACGGGAGCAAGACACCAAATCTTAGTACCTTGAATCTAGGGGCAACTACATTAAACTGCAATTCGTTCGCGAACACGACACACGACGTGTGGAGTGGAAAGAGGAAAAGATCCCACCGGGCGTGCCAGAATCTGTTCTCCGCTGAAAACGGGAGACGAGACCGCGTAGGTTCGTCTTGCCTGAATTTGGGGGAAGATGCTATTTGGTTTTATCTGTCTACCACTCCGAAGATGCCAAGTTGATTTATGGCACCGTGTATCGGAGGTTTAGACGGATGCGGCCGTTGTAGTAGACTTCGTCAGATTCCCACTCATTTGAGGGGGTTTTTATTGTAGGGACGCTCTTCCCTACAGGCGCAAGCCTCTGCAGTTAATTACGCTACCGCATCGCGATAACAACTTTCTCCTTTTCCAGATGGTCACTTCGTGTCGTATGTGTTTATTTTATTTTTGGTTGCTCGTGGATTGTATACGGAGACTAATTTATGTTGTCGCCCGTAGGGCGTGGATTAGTCTAAATCCGTATTTTGTTAGATTTGGGTTTGGGTTGGGTTTAAGGATCGTTAATCTCATTGAGGTTAAGATCTACTTAAACGTTTGTTAAGGATACGTTAGTCTAATTTTAGACTAAGATCTACTCAACAAGATTTTAGGATCATTTAGATCCAACGAAAGAGTATTTGGACTCTATCGTCTTAGTTTAGGGACATTGCGGTCCATTGGGTTTAAGGACATCATACTCCATGGAGTTTATAGACATCATAGTCCATGGAGTTTAAAGACGTCATAGTCTGTGGGGTTTAGTTTAGGGACGTTGCAGTCCATAAGTTTAAGAACATCAGAGTCCATAGAGTGTTTGGTTGTCGGGACCCGTCACCTCTTTGAAGACGTTGAAGAATTACAATGACACATATCAGAGGAATGAAGAGATGTACCCTTGAACCAATATTGGTTAGGCGATCTATAGTCAGGTTTGGGACTAAGACCAATTAAAAATATTGGGAGCACACGGGCTCAGTTAATCTGAATTGGGGGATTTATGGCCTACTTGGGCTTAGCCCATTCAGTTAAAGTGTTTGAACACTTATTTGGATTCAGTCCATTCATTTTTGAACAAAATGTTAGCATTTGTTTGGGCTCATGCCCTTTTTTGTTCAATAATGCAGAGCATTAATTTTGGGTTCTGACACCCCTTCCTCTTTTGTCTTTTATTGAGAGTTGAACACTCTTTGTAGCACAGAGTGCTTTATATACAGAGCCTTTATATACAGAGCACTTGGCGATGAGCGCCAGATTTGGAGCGCTGAGGCGCTTCTTATGAAATAGCGCACTCGTGAGGAGCACGTGGCGTGCTTGGCGCTGAGCGCCAAACCTGAAGCGCTAAGGAATTTCTTATGAAATAATGCACACATGAGGAGCATGTGGCGCACTTAGCGCTGAGCGGCGGACTTGGAGGGTTAAGGCGCTTCTTATGAAATAGCGCACACGTGAGTAGTACGTGGTGCGCTTGGCGCTGGGCGCCAGACTTGGAGCGCTAAGGCGCTTCTTATGAAAAGCGCACGCGTGAGGAGCATATGGTGCGCTTGGCGCGGAGCGCCAAACTTGAAGCGCTAAGGCGTTTCTTATCAAATAGCGCACACGTGAGGAGCACGTGGCGCGCTAGGCGCTGAGCGCCAGACTTGAAGCGCTAAGGCGCTTCTTATAAAATAGCGCACACGTGAGGAGCACGTGGCACGCTTGGCGCTGAGCGCCAGACTTGAAGCGCTAAGGCGCTTCTTATGAAATAGCGCGCATGTGAGGAGCACGTGGCGTGCTTGGCGCTGAGCGCTAGACTTGGAGTGCAGAGCGCTCTTTATTAAGTAGCGCCCACGTAAGGAGCACATGGCGCACTTGGCGCTGGACGCTAGCCAATGAGTGCTAAGCGCTCTTGATTAATTCTGTGCTCTGAGAATTAAATTCTCGTTTATAAGAGACTTTGTCTCATGAATCTAAGGACTAAGTTCTTATTTTAATAGGAGATGCTATGATCTCTTCCGTTTCTGTGAAAGACTTTGTCTTTGTCTTATAGATCTGTGATCTAAAGAGAACTAAGTTCTTCTCCCTCCTTTTTTATGATTAGATGCTCCAATCTCTCCTACTCTTATGAAAGACTTCTATCTTTGTAGATCTATGATCTAGAAAATGAACTAAGTTCTTTTTTTTTATGAGATATTTTGATCTCTCTGTTTTATTTACCTTGAAGAAATTCTTCTTTTCAGAGCTTGCTCTTCTCTTTTTCTTTTTTGAAGTTTATGGGGGGGTTCCTCCTCTCTCTGCTTGAAGTCTTGGGTCCTTTATATAGGGGAGGCTGATTTGTTGAATCAGTTAAGAAAATCTTTCCTCTGATTGATTTGGGGATGTTTCCCACCGTTGGATTTTTGATCCAAGGGCTTCTGTTTTACAGAAGGCAATCTTCTTGTTACTTAACAAGATTGGGAAAATATATTCCCATATAGAACTTATTCTGTATCTTGGTGATTTTTAATCACCATTGGATCTTTGATCCAACGGTGCTCTGGTTTACGGAGCACAATCTTTCTTGTTTGGAAAGATTTGAGAAGTATTTTCTCAACAGAATTTTATTCTGGTAATTTGATGATTAATCATTTTTGTTGGATCTTTAATCCAACGGTGGAGAACATTTAGTTCTAGCGCTGTTTCAGAGTCTTTGAATCTTAGCGCTGGCGCTCTCGTGCTTTGCACGTGAGTGCTGCATCAGAGTCTTTGACTCTTGGCGCTGGCGCATTTGCACGTGAGCGCTGCATCAGAGTCTCTGACTCTTGGCGCTGACGCATTTAGCGCGGGCGCTCTCGTGCTTTGTACGTGAGCGCTGCATCAGAGTCATTGACTCTTAGCGCTGGTGCATTTCGCGCTAGCGCTCTCGTACTTTGCATGTGAGCGCTACATCAGAATTTTTTACTCTTAGCGCTGGTGCTCTTAGCGCGAACGCTTTTATGAAGCGCTGCTTCATTTCAAATTTCAAAATTTGAACAGAGCTTTGCTCTGATTGGGGGAAACAATGTGCTCCTACTCCGTTTCGTATGAACCAGGAAACCTCAGTATAGGACTCTAAAGACTCGTCAATACGCAGGCAGTAAGTGATGATCATATCAAACACCCACAAGCTGCAAGCGGTCTGCTAAACGTAACGGCCACCCGGGTATTGAGCAATCAGAAGATCAACATGTAAGCCTGCTCAAACTCCTGCGAATCCAATCAGTAACAGTATCATACAGTCCGGTCTCTTCGTCTGATATATCGCATATCACAGCCTGGGGGTTGTATAACGTCAGACCCCAATAGCCTGATAAGTCATGCCGATGCAAGGTCCATAACTATTCGAGAAACTACTGATAACACTTACCAGTAGATCTCAGCAACCATGGCTAGGGATTTCCTGTTATAGCCAATCGAGCATAGCGCACATCAACTCCCAATACCGGGAGAGACGAATCCCTTCCTATCGCTCATTGCCCCCATGTAACTCGGGGCTATACCCAAAAACCACCGTTTTGCACGATCTCTTGACTGTGGTAAGGTGGAAATCAAAGCACAGTGGAAATCACACAAGACTCTATGACGATCTCGGGTCGACAGACTAACCTGTACCAGTGTCACCAGAGAACTTCTATCTGACGATAGGTATAATACCATTTAGGAGTTCTCGGCGAGTCCGTTCAGTGTACCCAGTCTCCACTGAGCACCCGTATTCCTTCTCTGATGTCAAACACCAATGGATATGGGATCGACCATCGCCCATCATATGGGTCAATAAGCGTACACGCTAGTCTACTCTGGAGTATCGATGCCCTGTCTCGATACACCTTCGACTAGGAACAATTACATGATGTACTTGTGGACTACCCTTGGCCCCACTAGTATGATCTCCATCATAGTCCTGGTAGTCAAGTACACATCCTAAGGGCTTTATCAACATGTGAGAGAAAGACGGTATCACAATACAAATCTACATATTAAGATAAAGAGCAACCAGATAGCACAGTATCATGTCGAGCAAGAAAGTCCTCCCTATATATGTCCAAGCATCCACTACAATATACATCACATGTACAGTAATGGCCTCTAGGCATACATATAACTAACAAGTACACTAAAACAAACCCATGCTCTCCTTAAGCCGTTAATGCTAATTATCGATGTAACACAAAACACTGTTAATATATATAATATGTTCACGTACTACACTACGAAACTGAGGGGGTGTTATACGCCATCCACCCGACTTCCTCCGTAGATATACATCTACTTACATAAGTCGATGTCGCCATGCTCCTCCTTATTATCCGAAATCCACGCGAGGGTGCCTACACATATAACATATGGTATCGTAAACAGAAATCGCGCATGAAAACCAAAACGGCACACGAATCACACATAGGTTAAAACCTACGGTCTACTCATGCAAGAATAATCAAACAACTCCCGATATCGACGTACAAACGTCAAGTGACCGAGATAAAACACAATACTAAAACTAAAGTCATTTAAAAGTCACAAATCCAAAACAACAATTCCAGAAAACATTTCCAAATTTTGTTCCAGGTGAAATTAGCCAATTCTGCATATGGGGTAGGTCTAATTTGCCTAAAATGGAGCCATGGACCAAGCACGAGGCGATTCCATCGTACCAAGGCCGCAATTTGTGGCCAAAATGAGATAATTTGCGGCCACAGTAAGGAGTTGGGGCCTCGGGTCTTGGGGATAGCTTCTAGAGTGCCTGCATACCTCTCAGTAATCGCTAAATATTTTTTAGAGTTCCCGGGTTATAGCAGATCTCCAAATATCACCACAATTCCTCACAAAACCCGATATCGGAGATTCTAAGTTCATGTCTCGGGGTTTAATCTCTGGTTTTTTCCAGAATTCTAACAATAAAGCGGTTTAAGATCACTACTAAACCTTAATTGCACCCTTTCAATTCATTATAATACCTAAAGCTCAACTTGGAATTTTCAAAGACCACTAAATCTCAATTTATCAACTCGAATCTACAATAGGAGTTAAAGGAAATTAGATTCTAAGCTAAGAGAGTAGAGAATACCTCATTTGACAACTCAAGAATTTTCTTGAGTTGCCCTAAGTGCTCAAAATCTCATTTTGTTTAGTCCCACATGCTTGTAGTGAACTTGTGCATGAATTTTGTGAAGAGGATGAAATGTTTTGATGTGTAAATGAGAGTGTTATGAAGAGGTAGAGGTGGTGGAGAGAGAAGGCAGCCATGGGAAAGAAGAAGGGAAAAAGAACCAAGGAAATGAAGTGAAGAATAATGGCTAAGGTCAAAGGAAACCCCTCACCTTCTCTCTCTCTCTTCTCTTTCTTGCCCATACTTCTATTTTTTTATCCCTTTCTTTAACTTTTCTTTTCTTATCTTTTTCTTTTTCAATTAAAACCAAAACCCAAATATATGAGAAGAAAAACAAGAATGTCATGGTTCATAGAATGATAAAAATTGTGTTTTGAAACATGACATGGTGCATGTCACATGCACAAAACAAAATCAAGGTCGTAATTAAGTACTAATCGAGTTTAGTATTAACATAGAATAAAATAAATTATAAGAAAATTTATAAATGCTCCATTCTTATAATCCCTTTCAAAACCAACATTCAATTTAATTTTCCAATATTTCCCAATTTATCGGTATATAATTATACCATATCATTAAAACCAATGCTTGCACTTAATAATATTCCTGAAATTTATTATTTAATTATTTAAATTTTCAAAATTAATATTTTATTTTTCTGAAATGTTATAAGAAGACGCCCACGGGAGAGACCCCCTTCAACCTCTGCTACGGTACCAAGGCAATGGTCCCAGCAGAGATCGGACTGCCCAGTTACAAAGTCAAACACTTCGATGACGAAGCAAACACTTCGGCGCTCCAGACTAATTTGGACATCTTGCTAGAGAAGCGGGACCGGGCACGGATCAAAGCCGCCGCTTATCAACAACAAACTGCTCGCTATTACAACGCACGAGTTAAGTATCGCGCCTTCAAGAATGGAGATTTAGTCATTAGGCGGAACGAATTTGTAGACCAAGGCAAGCTGCACAAGTTCTCCCCGAAGTGGGACGGTCCATTCCTCGTCTCCGAAGTATTGCCCGGTGGAGCCTATCGCTTACAAGACGCGGGAGGACGCAAGTTTTTTCGGCCCTACAACGCTAAGAAACTCAAACTATACAAATGAATATATTTTCTTCTTTTCAAAGCAATTTAATTTTTATTAAGTCTCCCAAGTTATAAAAGACTTCTTCCATAAATTTTGTTCTCTTTCACGTTTCCAAAATCCCTAGATTCGTTTTTGAGAAAATATGCAAAAATACTAAAGGGATAAAAAGGAGACAAAAGCACATCGGAAAAGAAGAACTTTATTCATTGAGTGGTATTATGGGCTCCTTAGCCTTACACAAAAAAAATATGCAAAAATATTACAGTAAAGGAGGTCGGGGGTTAAGGAAGCACTGCTGGTAGTACTCTGAGGAGATTTTCGCCAGCCGAGCCCTAGCTTCTGCGGCCCGCTCCCTATCATGGTGCTCGTGGACCCGAGATGCCACGGATGGGCCAGAGACCGCACCCGCCGGGCAGGAGTCGGCGATCAACCTCTCTTGGAAACACTCCAGAAGAAGAGCCACCGAGCGATCCCGCCTGCTCTTCGAGATCAGGCCGAAGTGATGGAGCGTGTGCAACTTGTCAATCGCCTCGTCCTGCAGCTGCTCGGACAAGGCATTGTTCAGGCCCAGGGACATCCTCTAAATCACGTACATGAGCAATTGGAGGAGAGGGGAGTAGGCGTCCGAAGTGGCCCTCTACGCGCTCTATCGCCCCTTGGTACGTCTCTTCGGTGCACTCCAGGTCATAAAGGTACACGTCGTCAAAGGAAATGATCTCCTTGATGCTGTAAATAAACCCAGCCATTTTTCAGAAGCGCAAGGGTGGGTTTATTTGACCGAAATGCCTTCGCTATTTATAAGCCCCAAGCGAATCCCTAAAGGCCGAAGTTTTCGCGCACAACAACACGAATCACGGGATATTTATAAATTTTCCAATACGGAGCTGCCGCGTGGAGACCATGCCGTCCCTCAAGGCCCCCAAGCGGACAATGGGAGTTAGAACGACGCGCACTACGGTGCGACGTGCCTCACCTGAGCGCTTCTGTCATGTGTTGTCCGCGACGATCTCTCTTCCAGGGTTTACGGGTCAAGGAAGACTGACCGACGCCCCACGAGGCCACCGAGCAGCTTCCCTGCTCGGTCAATCCTTAGCGGGCACATCCTGCCCACCTACGGTAAGGATCGAAGTCCTCCTCATGAAGCCACCAAGCAGTTTCCCTTCTCGGTCAATCATTAGCGGACACATCCTGCCCACCTACGCTAAGGATCGAAGCCCTCCTCACGAGCCTACCGAGCAGCTCCCTGCTCGGTCAATCCTTAGCGGGCACATCCTGTCCACCTACGCTAAGGATCGAAGCCCTCCTCACGAGGCCACCGGGCAGCTTCCCTGCTCGATCAATCCTTAGCGGGCACATCCTGCCCACCTACGCTAAGGATCGAAGCTCTCCTCACGAAGCCACCGAGCAGCTTCCCTGCTCGGTCAATCCTTAGCGGGTAGATCCCTACCCACTGATGCTAAGGATCGAAGCCCTCATCAAGAGCCGACCGAGCAACCTCCCTGCTCGATCGATCCTTGGCGGGTACACTCCTACCCACCGACGCCTAGTATCAACGCCCTACCAAGGGGCAACCGTGCAGATCCCTACTCGGCTAACCTCCGAGTGGTGACTTCTTACCATCCCAAGACGGAGATCTGGGAACCGCGTAAAGGGAGAACCCGCGGACGCCGACCAACTCTGACTTGGTTGTTGTTCGCCTAACGCTAAGAACCGACTCTAAGGAATGGCTTACACTCCTTCCTACTCGGAGGAGTCTCCCGATGAATCCTAAGTGAATGATCGTCACTTCTACTTCGGGGGCGGGAGGACACCGGCCTTCCTGTACTTGATAATTAATTGGCTTACACTCGACGCACGATCGTCATCTAAAAGGTCGGTCATTGACCTACGGCCTAACATTTGCATCGAGGAAGAGACCGATAAACCCAAGTACTCACACAAGAAAAATATTGCTACGCAGAGGATGATAAACCCAGTTTTATTTATGTTCTAAAAACATTTACAGGGTATTCGAGGCTCCTCAGTCTTACAAAAATTGCCCGAAGGCTTACAAAATTTTTCGGATCTAAAAGAAAAAAAAAGTAGAGCTCAGGCAGCAGGCTCCACCGGGACCTCGCCTTGTTCGGCACCGCCCTCAGGGGTCGGGGTTTCTGCTTCCGTAGCCGCCCCGCCTGCTGCGCCAGCTGCCTGCGGCGCTTCCACCGAGAGAGGGACCTGAGCACGGAGCTCACCGTCGGCAAACTCCGGCATCAACTCCTTAACAACATCAAGGGCTGCATGCCAAACGATAGGGGATGCTTCGCCGAGGTCGATGTAGAACTGGTCTGACGCCTTGTATGCGTCCACCGACTTGCGGGCCCAAAGCTCGGCGATCTTCGCCGCCTCAAACGCAACCTCAGTCTCCCACATGCTGGTGTCCCTCACCTTCTTCATTAAGGCGTAGCGCTTACCCAGCTCCTCTAACTTGCCTTCCACGGCTTGGTGGGACTCGCCCATGAGCCGATAAGACTCTTGGCACTTGGAGAGCGTGAGCTCCCCGGCGGTCAACTAGGTCTCAAGGGGGTCGTCTTCTCCTTCTCCTGCCGCAGCTGAAGGCGCAGATCCTCCGCCTCCAAAAATGATTCCCCCACCTTCCTCATGGTCGGGGCGATCTCCTAGGCTTCCATGTTGACGATGAGGGCGCAATGTTGGAGGACCTAAGGGAAGCAACAGATAGATTTACAGATGTCCGGACTAAGAGAGGGCAATTAAGACAACACTTAAACGAATACCGACCTGAACAGCCTCCTGAGCGATGGCGGCCACTTGGGCCTTCAGGGTTCCCCGCGGAATCTTTACCTCAGCCGACTGCTCCATGTCCGCGAGCAAGCTGTCGGCGACGGAAATCCCCGAGGGGACCACGAAGCAGACGTCCCCCTACTGCACCGGAATCCCCTCGGGGATATCAGTCGACGGCGTGCGGGAGACCGTCCTTTTCCTCTTGAGGGGGACCTCGGTCACCTCCTCCTCCTCCCTCGCCCGGGGTTCCAGGTCTCATGCGTGCTTCTGGATGCCCCGCAACGGTCATCGAGGGCCCGAGGCGCTGCGGAGGACTTCGCCGGTGGGGACGGTTTCAAGGCCGAGCTCGGGCCTGCTCGGGACAAGACCACGCCCCCGGCCTTCTTCTGGGTTATGGCGGATATGGCAGCTAGAATCTTAGACCGGTCCATGTGTCCTGCAAAGGGGGAAAGCACAGAGAAGTTAATGATGCAAGAAGGGCAAAAAGTAAATTACTCAAGTCTAAACAGATCGTCCAATCTCCTGACTTACCCACAAAGCGCACGGGGCTGAGCCCAGCCCAGCTAAGAACCTGCTCAGAAAGTAGGAAGTCGCCCCGTTGGATCGGCTCCCACATGGACACCGCCCTCGCCTCCGGAGAGGACGACTGCTTCGCCCGCGGGTAGTCAGCCATGTGCCACTGTACAGGCACATGCCAGTCCTCACCTTCGGGTGGCCCAACGAATACAAACTTCTCCTTCCAGTCTTGGATGGAAGAAGGAACGACCACCACACCCAACCCAGCCACCCTACCCTTGCGTTTTTTTAAAGGAAAAATACACCCAGCTCTGCTCGTTTTTTCTGGTTCCAGGGTGATTTTTATAGCAGAGAAAGGAAGTAAGAAAGGTCAAGCTGAAAGGGATGTCCTCAAGCTTCAACCGGACCAGAAACCCGAGGAGGATTCTCTACGAGTTCGGCGCAAGCTGGCCCAGCGAGAGTTGGAAACAACGAAGTATCCCGCATACCTCGGTTGGAAAAGGCAGACGCATTCCCGCTCGGAACGCCTCCAAATACATGGCAATCTCCTTCCCTTGCACCTGGTCCGCCCGTTCTCCCTCCTTTGCCAAACGGAGCGAATAGTTAGAGGAGATATGGAAACGAGACCGAATCTCGGCAAGCTTGTCCAGATCCCTCAAGACGGAGGGCGCATCACGGGCGTTCCCGATGCGCACCTTAGGGACCTTCGTCGCAGCCTGACAGCTGGCAGCGCGGGTAGCCCTGACTCTACGAGGTGGGCCCGATGATGAGGAAGCAACAAGGGAACCCTCTTGGCCGTCAGCAGCCGAAGAGGTGAAAGACTCTATAGACTCTACCCTAACTATTTCAACAGACTCTTCGGAAAAAGACATTTAACCTGATTCAAATGAAGGAGTTCTCCAAGGAAAGAGCGCGAAGGATCCGATCTAAAGGATGGAGCACCGAGAAATTTCTCGCGGCAAAGGAAAATAGTGGCGAAAATATAAACCCTAGGGGGATCCCACTCCTATTTATACTGGTTGAGGGAAGCATCCGACGGCTCAGATCATTTCCCGTCAAAACAAAGCTTCACGTCTGCCAGCCGTCGAAGCCCCCAAGTGTCGAATGACCATTAGAGACGTCCCTTCGGGCGTAGGCAACAGCGACAGCCTGTCACGTCCGCCAATCCGCGTCGGACGCGTGGCCTGCGCCTCAACTGACGTACAAGCGAATCGGCGGCCCTCTTTAAATGCACGATCCTTTCCCTTGATCCGCTGACGTCATCCAAGATACGCACAGAGATCTAAGTGCCCGGGATACGATACACGGGCTCAAAGATCTGAACAACGCAACCGCCCTACGCTGAGTCGCCCCGGAAATCCGCGCTGACAAATTCTTGACAACAAGCTGAGTCCGGGAAACCGATCCAGACCACTCTCGAACCGACCCATAAATAGGTCAGGACGAGAGTGGGGGATAATGATGATACTCATAAGTGGGAATACACAAGATCATGACACGTAGCAGATGACATGCCCCGGGGCTCACGGAAACAGGGCAAGCACTATACATTGGAGGCATTCCCCGAGCTATCGTCCCGAGGTATAACCCGATCTTCGATGGATCCCTGAACACTCCTATGTACGCCTTACAAATAACCATGGGCTCGCCTCTGAGCCCTCCTACACGCTGAGCTTCCTCAGCCCTCCCGGCTCGCCCCTGTAACAACCCTAATTTTCCTGTACAACTTTCTATACAATTTTTTCAAAAAAATACAGAAAAGGGTATTTTTGCCTGAGCACAAGTTATAAATTTGATTTACTTTTTAATAGAAAGAAGGAGCTTGTAGCTCATTGGTAAGACCTTGCACTGCTGAACCGAGCCACCAGAGTTCAAATCCCATCACCCACATTATTTTTAATATTGTTTTCTTTTAAATTTTTAGAAGTCCAAGGGTCTACGCGTGCATAACTCATAAAAACCCCACTACACAAATAAAAAAAACTGTCCTAGGAATATACCCAACCGACGAGGAGCACGAGGCACCCCTGACTCGGCCGAAATCAGCCGAATCGACCGGCGACTCGGCCGACTCGGGCAGCCGCCGCCTGCAGGACTCGGCCGGACCGCCGAGTCCCCAAAATGAAAGTTGGGCATCTTCACCTCCCCATCACTCATGCATACTTTATTTCCTTGGATCAGTTCTAGAGACCCTTTAAAACCCTAATTACTCCATTTTTATTACATTTTAATACAATTTTCATTTCACCCTTTCACCTACCCTAAACCCTAACCTTACCCTATAAATACAACCCCTAACACACACCCCTCACTCCAAAATTCTAATCAAAACTCTCAAGAAAATTCAAAGAAGTTTAGTGTGCAATTGAAGTTAGCAAAAGGTGAAAGCTTCGGCGATTTTCCGACGACGACCCTAGGAGCTCCCGGCGACGAAACGACGCACTGGAACCTACGTCCACTCCCTCTTCCTCTCCTCTAAACCAAAAGCCAGTAAGTACCACCTCCCTCTTCTTTATTCTTTTCTAAAAACTCACATTACTAAAACCCGACAGAATCGGAGTTAATCCGATTTCCGATTCGGTTCTTCCTAAAAATTCAACCTTTTCTTAAATACAATCATACTAAACTCTTACATGTTGACTATTAAACATTAACAAGTCATATTGAAGTTCCATATCAAAAGGATTTCTATTTCAATTTTTATCGTATTTTTTCACTAAAATACCATGTAGTTTAATTCCAACATTTAAAACATCACAATCTTGCTATACCTTGAAGTAGATCACGAGGTAATGACCTACCTCCTCACACACTCATATGAAACATAGCACAAAACCTTTCGGGAACATAGAATACGGGAAAACGAAACTTTATATATAAATACCACTAACTATTAAAACCGTTTTCTATAAGAATTCGTATTTTTTATAAATCTTTGCAAAGCGCCGCTACAACCCATTTTGGAGAACCCGACTGGGTTGGTGCGGATTACCGCACATCCCTGGGCTTAGTAGTGCGAGATGCAGACCTCCACAAGGAGCATTCGGTCTCGAAAGATTTAAAATATAAATATCTTAAGAAAATGAGATTTCTAGAAATATAATATATATTAAAATTATTTTTATATAAATATGTATATATGTATCATTAAAATATCTATTTTGTGATAATATGAATATTCCAACTTTTTCCTAAAATCACAAGAATCACTTTACATTAAAATACCATGAATTCCATACAAGTTCAATATTACAACTAAATACCATGTATTATGAAAAATAGGTTTATTCACTAGAAATGTCATAAATATAAAACCTACAAAGCCCGCCTACCTACCTTTTAGGGCGGGCTACTGAACCCTATAAAAACTCTAAATACGATAATTAAATAGTTGGGGTGTATTTTGAAAATTATACAAAAGTATTTTTACATAAAACCCCCTCAAGTTCTATAAATTACCCTAAGGACCCTAGTAAATATAGGTTTAAGCGGGACCAATCCCTTGAGCCTCAGGGAGCCGGAGAAGTGGGTGCTTGCCTATTTAAGGTAGACAACTTAACAACGGTGTTATCAACACAGTAATCGTTTTTGAAAATGACACAAATCCTGCCACCCATGTGCAGCGGTTATCGATAACATCAAAACCTAATTCAGGACTTCAATTTATTTTTTAATTGTTCTGACTCAGACCGAGTCTCGATATAATCAATCTGACTTGAATGAGATTCAGGTATATATAACAATTCAATATGAATCCATATATTCAATCTGTTCAATCTATTCAATTTATATTGACTGAACCGAACTATGGATATACCTCAATTTACATGATTTTCCAGTTACATCAATTTACTAATATCATAGTTTCGACAAGTCATCCAATTATACAATATATATTATAAGACAATACAAGTTGCAATACAACACAAGCAATACAATCAAGACATCGCGGGGTTTAAAGGGTAGATTGGTACGGAAGGTGTTAGAAGTGATACGAGACTGCAACCATAAGACACCTAACATATATTCCGTTGCTGTTGTGCCGTGGCATAAACGGTTCCTTGAGTTCCTGATACCTTAGTCGCCGGGGCAAGTGAGACTCCTCTCGTATACACTAGCATCCTTATGTACCAAGCTACAAACAACAGTGTTACTACTAAATACAACATTATAACAATATAAGACAACTTTAAAAGCTACACTCTCTCTCATACTTTCTGTCTATTCTACTTCTCTCTTATCTTTGGGACTTACCGAGCGATTGTTCGCTAACGACATTCCTTCTCTTTCTTCTTTGGAATGTTGTCAGGTGATCTGGACACTCAGGAGATCGAGCCTACTAGTGAGGACTTGGACCAGCTTTCCTACGACCCAGAGCTCTACCTTCATTGTACACATTCTTATTTCAGTACTTTTCATTTCTGTTATGCCACTGTTTAGGCATTGCTTTCATTCAGTTATATTTACCTTTCCATGCATTGTACAAAAAGAATGTGAATAAATAAAGTTGATGTTTCATTACATTTGTCTCTTGTGTATATTTCTTTTATATTGCTTAGTTACGCTTAGCGTATTTACTTCTGAGTAAATACGTAGCGGCCTCGTCGCGTCCCCTTCGCCGTACACCGGGAAGCGGGGCATGATAGATTTTGTTGGTGGCCCATGCAGGTTAGAGCTGTATGAAACCCTACCATGCAGTTCTGTTCTGCGTGAACAACCTAAGCAATATAACACAAGAACCAGCAACTATAACATTCTTTACAATTCATATTTCTTGAATCTTATCATTCCATATACTTTGAATCTGTCCTAACCTAAATTTTTCTTTCAAGGTTATGGATTCCCCAAACAACACCAGCACCAATGTCAACAACACACCTCCACCACTACCACTCACACATGCCGTCCCTGCTCCTCTCAACGAGCAAACGGTTTTGCTTGAGGCAATCCGAAACATCCTGGTTGGACTGCAGCAGCAGACTGCTATATTAGTGAACCGATCAGAAGCAGAAGCAACCGGTATAAAGCGCCCTATCAACCAGATGGCAGGAGGAGCCTCGTCAAGGCCACCTTTTGTGCCAAGGCGACCCGGAGTACCGAACAACCGTTCCAGCCCAGCTTTTTGTAACTACTGCAGGAGAAAGGGACACTTATGGAAGGATTGTAGGTGCGCAAAAGGCATGTGCCTAGTTTGTGGCGCATCCGATCATAGAATTGGAAACTGTCCCTATAGACGCAACTCAGCTCACACACCCGCCCACTACCCGCAGCGGCCAGCTATCCAGACTTCTGCACCTCGTCTTGCACTTCCAGCACCATCTCCACCTAGACCATCTCTAACCAGTCAGGCATCGATGTACTAGCATACACAGAAAAATGTGTCGAGACTCTAAGCCTCCACTTTAGCGGCCGTAAAAGCCAAGACAGTTGACCAAGGTAACACTAGTAAGTCTCTTTCACATTTTTTTAAAACCCCCTGTATCACTTTGTTATTTTTCATATATTGTCAGTACTTCAGTCACTAAACTTTCCTTGAATCTGTTACACTTTCCTTTTACAAATTTCGAGGACGAAATTTTTATAAGAGGGGTAGAATGTAACAACCCTAATTTTCCTGTACAACTTTCTATACAATTTTTTCAAAAAAATACAGAAAGGGGTACTTTTGCCTGAGCACAAGTTATAAATTTGATTTGCTTTTTAATAGCAAGAAGGAGCTTGTAACTCATTGGTAAGACCTTGCACTGCTAAACCAAGCCACCACAGTTCAAATCTCATCACCCGTATTATTTTTAATATTGTTTTCTTTTAAATTTTTAGAAGTCCAAGAGTCTACACGTTCATAACTCGTAAAAACCCCACTACACAAATAAAATAAACTGTCCCAGGAGTATACCCAACCGACGAGGAGCACAAGGCACCCCTGACTCGGCCGGAATCGGCCGACGACTAGGCCAACTCGGGCCGCCGCCGCCGACCGGACTCGGCCGGACCGCCGAGCTCCCAACATGAAAGTTGGGCCTCTTCACCTCGCCATCATTCCTGCATACTTTATTTCCTTGGATCGGTTCCAGAGACCCTTTAAAACCCTAATTACTCCATTTTTATTACATTTTAATACAATTTTCATTTCACCCTTTCACCTGCCCTAAACCCTAGCCTTACCCTATAAATACAACCCCTAAACACACACCCCTCACTCCAAAATTCTGATCAAAACTCTCAAGAAAATCCCTAAAAGTTTAGTGTGCAATTGAAGTTAGCAAAAGACAAAAGCTTCGGCGATTTTCCGACAACGACCCTAGGAGCTCCTGGGGACGAAACGACGCACCAGAACCTACGTCCACTCCCTCTTCCTCTCCTCTAAACCAAAATCCAGTAAGTTCCACCTCCTTTTTCTTTATTCTTTTCTAAAAACTCACATTACTAAAACCCGACGGAATCGGAGTTAATCCGATTTCCGATTCGGTTCTTCCTAAAAATTCAACATTTTCTTAAATACAATCATACTAAACTCTTACATGTTGACTATTAAACATTAACAAGTCATATTGAAGAAGTTCCATATCAAAAGGATTTCTATTTCAATTGTTATCGTATTTCTTCACTAAAATACCATGTAGTTTAATTCCGACATTTAAAACATCACAATCTTGCTATACTTTTAAGTAGATCACGAGATAATGACCTACCTCCTCACACACTCATATACAACATAGCACAAAACCTTTCGGGAACATAAAATACAGGAAAACGAAACTTTACATATAAATACCACTAACTATTAAAACCGTTTTCTATAAGAATTCGTATTTTTTATAAATCTTTGCAAAGCGCCGCTACAAACCATTTTGGGGAACCCGACTGGGATGGTGCGGATTATCGCACATCCCTGGGCTTAGTAGTGCGAGATGCAGATCGCCGCAAGGAGTATTCGGTCTTGAAAGATTTAAAATACAAATATCTTAAGAAAATGAGATTTCTAGAAATATAATATATATTAAAATTATTTTTATATAAATATGTATATATGTATCATTAAAATATCTATTTTGTGATAATATGAATATTCCAAGTTTTTCCGAAAATCACAAGAATCACTTTACATTAAAATACCATGAATTCCATACAAGTTCAATATTACAATTAAATACCATGTATTATGAAAAATAGGTTTATTCACTCGAAATGTCATAAATATAAAACCTGCAACTATGAAAACTCTAAAGAAGATAATTAAATAATTGGGGTGTATTTTGAAAATTATACAAAAGTATTTTTACATAAAACCCCCTCAAGTTCTATAAATTGCCCTAAGGACCCTAGTAAATATAGGTTTAAGCGGGACCAATCTCTTGAGCTTCAGGAAGACGGAGAAGTTGGTGCTTGCCTATTTAAGGTAGACAACTTAACAACGGTGTTATCAACACGGTAATCGTTTTTAAAAAAGACACAAATACTGCCGCCCATATGCAGCGGTTACCGATAACATCAAAACCTAATTTAGGACTTCAATTTCTTTTCTAATTGTTTTGACTCAGACTGAGTCTCGATATAATCAATCTGACTTGAATGGGATTCAAGTATATATAACAATTCAATATGAATCCATATATTCAATCTATTCAATCTATTCAATTTATATTGACTGAACCGAACCATGGATATACCTCCATTTACATGATTCTCCAGTTACATCCATTTACTGATATCATGGTTTCGGCAAGTTATCCAATTATACAATTTATATTAAAAGACAATACAAGTTTCAATACAACACAAATAATACAATCAAGATATCGCGGGGTTTAAGGGGTAGATTGGTATGGAAGGTGTTAGAAGTGGCACGAGACTGCAACCATAAGACACCTAACAGATATTCCGTTGTTGTTGTACCGTGGTATAAACGGTTCCTTGAGTTCCTGATACCTTAGTCTCCGGGGCAAGTAAGACTCCTCTCGTATACACTGGTATCCTTCTGTACCAAGCTACAAACAACAGCGTTAATACTAAATACAATATTATAACAATATAAGACAACTTTAAAAGCTGCACTCTCTCTCATACTCTCTGTCTATTCTATTTCTCTCTTATCTTTGGGACTTACTGAGCGATTGTTCGCTGACGACATTCCTTCTCTTTTTTCTTTGGAATGTTGTCAGGTGATCTGGACACTCAGGAGATCGAGCATACTAGTGAGGACTTGGATCAGCTTTCCTACGACCCAGAGCTCTACCTTCATTGTACACATTCTTATTTCAGTACTTTTCATTTCTGTTATGCCATTGTTTAGGCATTGCTTTCATTAAGTTGTATTTACCTTTCCATGCATTGTACAAAAAAAATGTGAATAAATAAAGTTGTTGTTTCATTGCATTTGTCTCTTGTGTATATTTCTTTTATATTGCTTAGTTACGCTTAGCGTATTTACTTCTGAGTAAATACGTAGCGGCCCCGTCGTGTTCCCTTCGCCGTACACCGGGAAGCGGGGCGTGACAGCCCCCGAGCTATCATAGAACCGAGCTTCCTCGGCCTTCCACTCACCTTGAGCCTCCCGCCGAGCTAAGCATCCCCGGTTCTACCGAGCAACCTAGAACGCATATCGCGGGCGCTTCCGCCACGGCTCCGCGGATCTCGCCAGACGCGAAATATCCGCCACCCCACGATCCCGCGTTCCACGCCGTCGTATCCCCCATTAACGAGCGTATCTCGTCATTAACGAAGGGATCCCGTCATTCACGCAGGCGTAACACCAGGAGCGTAACTGACGGCGAAGATCTCGCGCTAGCTCGCTCCATTCAACCACTATAAAAAACCCTTTTCCCAGACGTCTAAGGTAACCCAATTTTATTCCAATAAGCCGCTACTCTGCCCAAATTCATCGGCCAATTTGATCGTCGGAGGGTCCACCGTGGTACAACCACCCCGGGATTTCTTTTGCAGATAGCTCGGTTTCGCCTCACAACAAGCTCACTAAGATCCACACGCTCAAGGAGGCAACCCTCAACATCAATCTCGGCCGTTCACCAACGCTCGCGACAGATCGACGGAAGACAACATCTGAAGTAGATCCTAACCTCCATCAACTAAACTCCAATCTTTGGAATTTAAGGATTGCAAAACATAGCATGCATGCTGCCTCCGCTTTTAAAATAAACTTATCCTTACCTTTTATCCGTCTCAAAGATTTACAAGATGATCTAGCGGGCCCTACAATAAGGGCCGACAAAACAAATATATTTGTCTGTTCAGCCCATTCAGGCCCATATTAGTTGCTGTTCTCCCTTTTCGGTTTTCATTTCTTAAGCCCTCACTAAAACCCTCGGCTTTGTCTTCTCCCTCAAGAATCTCTGCAGCAGCAGCAGCAGCAGCAGCTGCCATGATGATGTCAAAAATCATCGGATCTCGTCGTCTTCTTCTTCCTCAGCCTCTCACATCCCTCAAGCTGGTCGCCAATCGACTCCTATGCTCTTCCGCCGCCGCCGCCGACGCCGACGCCACAATCGCGCCGCCACCCGCCGATTCCCCTAGAAAGCCGTGGAGTCTCCTCAAGATCGGATCTTTGGTCGCCCTCACCGCCGCCGGCTGCGCTACCGGTTACGCCACCTACGGTATTGTGATCGATCAAAATTTGGTTTTTGTTTTTAGGGTTTGTAATTTTGGGGTAAAATTGTGGGGTTTGGTTGATCGATTGTTTGATTGCAGCTTATACGATGGAGGATGCTGAGGAGAAGAGGAGGGAGTTGATGAAAATGTCGATGTTTTCTGTCGGGGATGATGCGTCTGCTTTGCAAGTATGTTGGATCAAGAATTAGCTTGCATTTATAAATTTCACATTTGATTCTTTGGTAGCATATATTATTGGAAGGAAAATAAAATTAGGGTTAGCTTGTTCTAAAGCTGGATATGAGCCAAGAAGACAAATGAAAACACATTAGCATTCCACTTTTGCTGCCACTGCATTTGAAATTCTAAATGATGAGTATGCATTGTGGTCCACCTCTGAGCATGATCAAAGAATACTTCAACAATCACCACTCATGTTGCTTGCATATGGATATATTGTTGGCCATATTGTTTGCAATTTGATTTCAGAAATCATAGTTGGGAATGATTTGGCAAGGAAAGCTAATGTGAGAACAAAAAGTGTATTGAAATGTTCAAATAATGTAATGCTAAATGCAAGCATGCAATATACTTTCATGCACTTTGATTATGTACTACATGTCTCAAGCGTAACAATCATTATCACGTACGAACAATAGATTATGGGCAGGCTTCTTTCCCCAGTGACAAGTACCTACGATTGCGCGCGCAGAGGGGGGGGGGAAGCAATGTCATGTCAAGAAACAAAAATAAGTTTCCACAGCTTGACATTGATTTAGTCATTTGTTTTAAATGCAAACTATCCATCTCCATTTCTTGCTCTTTTGCATATTCCAGCATTAGTAAATTTCTTCTTTCTCATATAATTATGAGTTATGAATAATATTATTTGCCTCCCCGAGTAAATTTTACTTCAGTTGATCACATATCAAATTGTTCCTTACCTAATTTTCTATGGTTTTTTTATCTTTAGCTTGGAAAATGATCTCAGGCTACTGGTATTCTTAATTTTAATATTCCAACAATTGCTCTTCCCTTTTCATCTTGGTATAATCTTGACTGGACATCTGCTGACATTCGATGGGTGCTCTCTTTTTATCATTGTGCAGAAATTTCAGGCCATGGCGTACACAACAGCTCTGAAAGGTGAAATCTCAGGACCATGTTCTAATTATTTTCCTTTTATATATATATATATATATATATATATATTGTGTTCCTTTATTCATATTCATTTTGAAGGATGTATCCTCTGTTACCTATATGATAGTACACAACCGAACTTCACAACTGCATAGAAGAATTGTTCAAAAGTTCCAAAAGTCGATGTGCTTTTTTGTGGGTTTAAGGTACCACGAATATAAAACAAAAGCCGTAGAAAAGAAAGTCCAAATACCCCTACAAAGAAAAAGGTCTCAAGTCTTGACTAAAAGGCCAGCTACTAAATTTTTCAATGGAGAATTAGATTCCTTCCTAAGTTACAATGTTAGCATTAATTGGACATTTGATTTTTTAGTTTTTGTAGTTTGTTAAAATGCTTTGAAAACATTGCAATATACTCCAGTGATAAAAACATATGCAGATGATTTCACATTTTCACTTCAGTTTGAAGTTGAAACAGTTCAAGTAAATCTGAAAGACAAGTTACAACAATGGAAACGATCTCCAAGTTACAGAAAGAAGTTGGGATGTACAGAAGTATCCATTCTACTAGCTGATTTGGACTTAAAACATCTGGCAACATTTCTCCAAAAAATAATTTTAATCCTTCAAGACCTTTTTTTATGCCCTGCCATAATTTGTACAAGGAAGTTGGACACAAATCACCTTTTCCCCAATTGAAGGTCTCAATCAGGGCATGTTCAGTATTGTTAGTAGATTGGTACTCTTCTAGATTGTTGCTACCTTTTCTTTTTTAATGTTATGTTCTTCCTTTTTTCCCACAATGAAGGTCTCAATAAGCACATCTTCATTTTTCCTCCATTGAAGCTTAATACGCATCTTCATTTTTTTATGGTATATTGTTTTTCCCCCATTGAAGGTTCAATCACCACATATTCATCCCCCCTCCCCCCCCAAACCCAATTGAAGCTTAATTAGCGTATCTGCGGCATTATTTGTCTTTATTTTCAGTGGCAATACTTTGAAGTTCCCAGACATAGCTGAACCTTAGCGAAGTATGATAATTTATCATTCATGTATATATAGAGACATATATAATGAAACTGGTTTTAAGTAAAAGAAAACCATGTGGTAAGCAAAGATCACAAAAAAACCCTTTAAAGCAACAATTTAAAGTTATTTGCTTATCACATGCTCACTGGAATCCTCAAAATTAACCAAAATACACCAAAACTAAACCAAATTTTGACAAATCAAAACATTGGGTTTTCGAACTTTGGTTATAAATCTCGATAGTATACATTCCATTACCGAGGTTGTATGCCTAACAAAACTGTATTTATGTTTGGCTCCTTGTTCCTCCCCCCTCATTCACAACTTTCTTTCTGAGATTGCAGTTCCTATCAAGACTCTCGAGATTTACACAGATATAAGAAGGGGAATTGAAGAGCATGTTCAGGTGTGTGACAAGATTTAAGGATATTTTTTAATATGTAATATATATGAAAGATCTGTTCTCTTCAAATGCAATCAGTTTTGACTTCATCTGAATGTTTAGGGCTTTACTGAGCCATCATCAGAGAAGCTTCTTCCAGATTTGCATCCTCAAGAGCAACATGTGTTTACTCTTGTCCTTGACCTCAATGAGACGCTGGTGTGCTCAGATTGGAAGGTACCATCTCTATATATGGTTATATAGATGATATTTTAAAAGCACATGCTCTTTTACACGATTTGCTATTACTGTAGACGTTGGTATATTCATCCTGATTTTTAGAACGTTCTTATTGAAGCGTGAAAGGGGCTGGAGAACATTTAAAAGGCCTGGCGTCGATGATTTCTTAGAACATCTTGCTAAATTCTATGAAATTGTTGTGTATTCAGATCAGCTGAGTATGGTAAATATGGTTTCCTTTCTTTAGCTAAATTCCAACACTCTATTATATAGAAGTAAAGCTATCATTGCTGCTTTGTTGACTGCAGTATGTTGATCCTGTTATTGAGAGGCTTGATCAGAAAGGTTGCATTCGCTATAGGCTGGGAAGAAATGCAACCAGATATGTGGATGGAAAGCATTATCGGGTATTTGGATTTTGTGATTTCACTTTTGTACCCTCTAGGTTCCATGAAAGCTTTCTTTTTTCTTGATTCCTTTGTGTTTAGTCATTCTGCTTCAGAGCTGATAAGTTCTTTTTATTTTTAAATAACAATATTATTTAACCTTCTCTTTATAATTCAATCTTAGTTTCATGCTGTAGAGATCTACAATTCATGCTAATCGAACTGTTCTCTGAGGTGTTCCTGTCTGTGAACCATCTCTGAGAGTCTGAACTTGGACATAATTCCAATTAAGAACTTCATATTACTTTTCGGTATGTGAAGCATCTCTGAGAGTCTGATGTTGGGCACAATTTCAAATAAGAACTTCATATTACTTTTCTGCAAGGCTATTTAGGCTTAAATAAGGCAAAAGAACCCATTACATTGAACTATGTCATACTTCAGATTGCTTTTCTGCAAGGCTATTTAGGCTTAAGAAGGCAAAAGAACTCACGAGTCATGATATTGAACTATGTTATAATTTTGGCAGAGAGCAACCGTTTAAGTGGTTGTGTTTCACATATTCATACGCATATATACAGATTCAATTGGTGTCTTTTCATAAGCTCATGATACATGCCATGATTTTTCTCCAAATCATCCACACATTATTTTTAGTTAAAACAAATCATTTTGAATATATTACACTAGTTCAGAAAATTGGAAAGGAATACCTCAATACCCTCTCCGCTTTGCCTATTGCCTTCCACATGTCGGGGTAGGTGTGTATAAAAGATGTGTGCATCCATAGGTAGAATGTGTATGTACCGTGTGGCATTACTTCCGAAGTTGAGGACAGCCGATGTGGTTTTTATATATCCATTTATCCAGTTTACACAGTAGGCCTACATAGCACTGTTAATGAGGCAAGTTTAGATATATTAACATTAATAAGATATTAGAAGGTTGAAGATGGTTGCCCTATTACCTCTTAGTTGCTGTTTTTAAATATCCCTATCATATCATTTTTTGAGCTCTTCACGCCATAACTTGAAGGAAAAAATATAGTTTATGACATTTTTGAATCAATACTGCTGCTTGTAAAATTTGATCCGACATACCGAGTTAAGCAATGGACCAAAACATTTTTTTCGTTCTTCATTTATTTGTACACTTGCTTGTTATGTTTATTTCTTTTAAGTTATAGTACATTATATTGGACCCTTGTCCAATGTTCATTGCATTGCTTGACACGAACATGCTTCTCTAGCAAACTTTAATCAGATTATATTATATTATCAGATGAGAAATAGGATTCTACATTTTATGTTAATTTATTTGATGACTATATACACTATATATGTATATTGTCATCTATTGTGGTGTTCACTATTTATTTCATGTTCTGACATGCTGCCTGAAATCGGTTATCCAACGTAATATTTCTCTTGTCGTCATGAACCCGGTCCTGAGATCTGTCATTTAGAACCTAGGTCAGAGCAATGGTGACATTCTTCAGTCATTGCTAGCAAGCTGTACTATTTATAATATTTTCCTGCAAAGCATTGTATTTATGATACCTTCATACGAGTTAACTAATGCAGAGTAACCAGGTTCAGATCAATTGTATGCATATCCGACACCACCTCAAAAAACATGGTAACATGAAGCTTACTTAGTTTGGGGATTAAACAAGCAATCAGTTTGATTTGGCTTTCTGGTAGCGTTTTCCTTTTCCTTTTATAAACTCCCTGGTTACAAGATGTACAATAGCATGTGCATGTGTGGTTGTGGATGGGTTTTCCTTTAATATATCATGTCTTCATATCTTAAACGGGTGCAGAATTTAAAACGGAAGAGTTTATAAATGCATCCATTCTTTGGTTTTCTTGCTACATTTTTTAATATATATATATATATATATATATATATATATATATATATAACAAACATGTAATTTTTCTTGTCCTCTGTTGCTTAATGCTATTGGCAGGACCTATCCAAGCTGAATAGAGATCCTTCACGAATTCTATACGTCAGTGGGCATGCTATAGAAAGCACCCTTCAGCCTGAAAACTGTGTGCCTCTTAAGCCGTGGAAGCTTGAAAATGACGACACTGCACTTTTGGACATTCTTCCATTTCTCGAATGTGAGCATTATGAAAATTATTCTATTACTGATTCTTTCATGAAGTAGGAGGGGGATGTAACACTTAAAGTTTGGAACTGCTGCTACAGATGTGGCTGTGCATAGACCTGCAGACATAAGACCCGTGCTTGAATCTTACAAAGGCCATGATATAGCCAGTGAGTTTATTGAGCGATCAAAAGAGCACCAGAGGTATTTATTCCGTTGCATTGTTATAACTTCGGCCTGGTGGAACTCTATTTTTCTGTGCTAACTATTATTCGGTTTTAGGACTCTGTTTGTACCTATATCATTCATTGGCCTTGATTCTGAATATCACGGCTTGATTCTACTCGTTTCCCCTCATTTATTAATGATGGAATCTGCCCAAAATACATAATGACGTTTTGTGAGAGATCCAAAAAAAGGCCTCAACCCATAAACTCCAAGTAATGAAACTTTACAGAAATCTTCTACTCCAAAAGAACTGCAAAAGAAGAAAAATGAACTCAGATTTACGCTAGCAATTTTAATTTCTTCTAAAACGAAGAAGGTTGCAAACCTAAATCATAATTTCCAAACAGCAAAGAGATTGAATCCAAGAGCGTTCACCATCTCAGCTAAAATTTTGGACTCCACACAAAAGTGCTTGGAAGAAGCATTTCAAAGGAAGCTTCTGCCAACTG
Source organism: Agapanthus africanus (assembly GCA_030015575.1). Classification (NCBI taxonomy): domain Eukaryota; kingdom Viridiplantae; phylum Streptophyta; class Magnoliopsida; order Asparagales; family Amaryllidaceae; genus Agapanthus; species Agapanthus africanus. Next base: position 678,893,248 of record CM057340.1, on the reverse strand, counting down.
TTTTCCTTGCCGATAAATAAAATGTACTCTCAGACCTCCAAGATTTCGTACATAAAGTGTTTACTTGATTACTTATCTATTCATGGTTCTAAGAAATTATATGATTCTTGGTTTCCTACCAGCTGATCACTTGAAACATATAGTGTTTAGATTTTTTATTTTTTATTTAGGTGAGGAAAAAGCATATTATATTCACATACATGCTAAGAAGTTAACCAATCATACATTTTATAAAAAATTTAGGTAATAAGCTTTAGGCTCCTCAGCTTTTTATGGAATATTATAATGCATCTCTCTTCTTTTATCAAACTGGTCGTACTTCGAGTCAGCATTTCGATCTTGTCTCACTAAAGCAAACTCTTCAATGTATAAAATAAATCAGATAAGTTTTTTAATGTTTTATGAGTATGGAAAAGTGATGGAGAAATGTACAACAAGATACCACAACTTGATACCAGAAAGTGTTTTGTTTTTCTCTTGATGGTTAGAATATGCTATCCAATTTTGTGAATAAACCAATTTGTTTCTTTGATAAAATCTGAAACTATTTCCCCCGTTTTTAGGCGGATGCAAGAACAGAGGCAACATGGCCGTTTGTGGCGCCGATGAGATTTGGAGTCGACACGAAAAAGAATGTATAATTTCTTACGAAAAGCTTCCTTTTTCTTGATGGCTTGAATTAAAGGCATGGGCAACAACAATACAATGATAGGTGTGGTCATAGCTGAGACTCATCCCCTCCTATGTTATAACCATTCAAAGTCTTCCGATTTTGTGTACATGATTGTCAATCAAGTCTTCTAGTAGTAGTAGCAGCGGCAGCAGCAATAATTTGTGAACTCAAGGAAAACTTTGTATCATTTCGATGCTTGTTCGCCACCAATCAACACTGAAATGTATCTTTCTCATCCGGCGATGAGGGTGATTTCCCAAGCTTCATGTTGTGATTGTGTTTGAGTGTTTTTGATGTAGGCTCTGGGGTATTGTCGCCTTAAATATAAATTCACTATCATGTTTGGATCATTTATATGTTGTGTTCATTTTTTATATTTTGAGATGTCTACAGCTATTCAGATGATGATTTTAGGAAATAATTTCTAAGATTTGATTCTAATGTTTTATTTAATGGTTTTAGAGGAAATGACAAACAAGGCCCATGTTTGATCTAGAGGAGTTTGATTTTTCCGTCGATCGGCATTCATCATCTTCATCGTTATCATCTAAGATGTGGGTACACCAAATTTCATGTGATTCTACAACCATTTCACCGTTGATTTAGCAATATAAAAGTTCTATTGTCAGTAAACCGTTAATTTTGAACCCACAAAATCAACGGTGAAAAAGTTGTAGAATCACATGAAATTTGGTGTACCCGATTGTCGGAAAAAATAAGGAAAGATGTATTTTTTCGACGCCATAGTAGGAAATTCCTTCCTATGACCTCTTTCCTCCATTAACCTCTCTATATATATATGAGTGTGTGTGAGACACTTTTCAATGTAAGACAAATGAGATGCATTCTATAACATCCTTTCTTCCGTGTATTTCATCGATCCAAACCGTTTATCATGATATGCATATCCTATGTATCAGTTTTCTCGAGGTTTCTGCATCTCCAGCACATACGATCAAGTGAACAAAATGTTGGATTACTTAGCACAACAGCAAGTTTTTGGGGGGCATCGTCCATGCCATTTTCAAAATTTTGCTATGCTACTTAACCCTAACCCTAGATCTTAACTAAAGATTTAGACAAAAGCATATGTAAATATCTTTACAACTAAGAGGGATGTGGAATACATCCTTTGTAGACCAGTCCTTCACTTCAAATGCTCCAAGCAGTGGTCCTTTCGGTGTGATTAAAGAACTCCTGGACTCTTGAGAGGCTCCACAAGGTGAAGAATGCATACTTGCTAGAAGTCTTCAAAATCTAAGATGGTCTGCTTCGAGAAAACACGGACTCAAGCTATCTCTTCACTAATTAGCAACTAGTGAAGCTAACACCCTAAACTATATGGCTAGTATAGAAGAGAATGATGAGGTAAAAATTTTGCTCACTTTAGAATTCTTTTTCTCACTGTTTTTCCTTTCTTGCTCAAAACCTAGAAAGCTCTCACTTGAGCTTGAAGAAGATGAAGCAAATGAAAAGAGAGAGAGAGTAAGGTTAGAAATGCAACCATGATGAGTATATGTCATGCTTAACCCTTGCAGAGAATAAACCATGGTAAAAGATAATGGTTAGGTTTATAAATATCTAAAGAAAAACAAAAATGGTGGACTAAGTCAATGGTTATCCACAAGCTAGCAACCATGATAAAATCCACTCATTTTTGAATTTCTTAAACAAATAAAAACCTTTGTATTATCTTTTATATGGTGTAAGTCTCATACACCCATGTTGCATATATAACCTAGCATGTCACAATAATATATCACATATATATTATTTATGTAACAAAAGAAAACAATACAATAAACATATATCTCATATGTGTTAAATGTACATAAGTGAGAAATACAATACTTAAGTGAGCATATATTAGTTAATATAATTTAATATATCAAATATATAATTATACATTAAATTATTAAATCAATACTTGATTTAATAATCCGGCTATATCACATATAACCGACTAAAATAAAATGTATCATATCATCGGATCAAGTGTCCGATGACCCGGCTATGTCACGCCCCGCTTCCCAAAATACGGAATACGAGAGGTTGACAAGGCCAGCCATGCTCCTACGGTCAAGAAAATATCCTGCCGTAGTCACACTTCGGCTTCTAGCTTTATGTGGTAAACAGTAAATAATGCGCAGGTAATGAGAAATGCAGTAACTGAAACAAATCAAATACAAAGAACTGACCTGATGGGAACAAAAGGGTACAACTCTGGATAGCAAATCAAGATGTCCGTAATGCACGTCTAGTCCTGGTCCAGGCTAAATCCTCTCCTCACACTGAGCATGCACACTCAGGTCGTCAGAGCGACACAATAGCAATAAAATATATAGATACAGGTAACAACTCGAACTGTGATAATAGATATATATAACAGTAAATCAAGAAGGTATAGGTATGAGCATGCAGTAACCAAAGGAGTGTCTAATAAATCAGATGGACAGTAAAGCAGTAAAATAATATGTCAGGTATGTCAACAACGGTAAGTAATGTATATCAATACCATTATCCCTACCAGTCTATAAGTCTCACTGTACAGGTCACTAAGCCTATCGTCAGTCTAAGTGTAAGAGTCAACCACTCGTGAGTGTCCTCCACCCAAGGGCAAGGGACCACGGGCCCAACATGTAACTCACGGTAATAATCATGTACCCTGTAAATCTCCATATATCTCCATATATATATAAGCCGGCAAGGGACTCCCGAGATTCTGTTGAACTCACACTCAAACTACCCCACATCCCGTGGTCTACATCAAACGCTAACCATAACCTCAAATACTAATCGGTCTGTGACGAGTTTGCGCGAGAACTGGAGGCAGGACCTCCATCAAGCACGTCCCGACTAATATCTAAGATAAATGGCAGTGTCTGGTGCCTTATCTGTGACACCCATGCAAGAGTTTCCATAAGTGTCTCATACCACTTATAGTCACACGTACACGCGTCCCACAGACGTCGACAATGCAATAGAATAATAAGGTTCACTGATTGTGTACAAGTACGTGTCACTTTCACTTAATCACTTATACACGAACACTAACGTACTTGCCACAATCATCACTAAAACCTAACACTGGGTAATGCACATTATCACTAGGTTATCAATGCACTGACATATGTATGATATGATGCGTAAACAGTATGTAAAGCGTGATTGAGATGTCATGAATTAGTAATCTACCACTTGCACAATTTATCATAAATCATACTGGTACAATTTAGCGAAATAATGAAAGGGGAATAAATAGTATGTTTAATTATCTAACCAGCGAATTTGGTTTCACGACAATCGGGTTTCAGGATCATTAGTTATGGCCATTTCATTTTAAGCGTTCGCGGCTGGAAATCCGGTTTCAGAATCAGGAGTCCGTTTCGCAACGCATTTTAATCCCAGTTGGGATCAGAATTTAGCGACGCTAAAGTTGAGTGAAATCTAGGGTTTCCAATAAGGTTTTCAACGCAACAGACGGATTTTCAATCGCGTCTGTACGTCAGGAGATATACACTGTTCAATACTAGTATGTCAATTCTGATTCTGTTGGGACTGTTATACGTCCCCATCTTTTAAATTGCATATTAAATAGCAAATGATGACGAAACAGGGTTAAACCACTTGTGTTATCTAGCTAATGGATTCACCTTTAATAAACAGCGGAGTTCCGCAACCTACGAGTTAAGGAAACAATGTGGTACCCATTACGGGACAGTAAACAACAACTGGAGTCGCTCTGGACTGCAGTCCAGAGTCGCACTCCGATCTAAATATTGTCGCAGTTTAAGTACAGAAATCATTAGAAACTTGCATAGGGTTATAGTTCGTCGAGTCGGCTTCGATTTGAGCCCTCGAAAGCGTCATTCCAGTATGTATATAATTTATGGTGATTTTAACGGTTTCAGGTACAAGAAATTTCCAGTTTTACAGGTATACTTGGGGGTGGTCGTTTTAGTCGTTAATAGTCGTATTTTCCAGCGAAATTTGTACAAGGTATTTATCACTACACGGGCCAAGACAGACAATCTAATTCCGTCAAATTAGATAAGTATTTTCATTGGGATCACACATCGAACAGGTATGGCACATAATCGATCTGAAGTTGTAATTTTGTGATCTATATAATTTAAGTTTGTAACTTGAATATATAGCATGTAGCAAGTAAATTACTTACCTGGTGACGTATTGATGACGGTACGGCAATGGCGCGATCGCGACACGAACGCTGCACGGCAGCTCGACTTGACTTGAGCTTGAGTCCTCGGCAGCGGCGGCTTGGTTCGAGCTCAGGCGACTAGAGAATCTCGTCCGCGGAATGGTTGGTCTGGGTAGGGGAGAGGCGTTGCAGGGAGAGAGAGTGTGAGATTTAGAGAGAGAGAAAAAGTGAGGAAGAGAGACAGAGAGAGAGAGAGAGAGATGAGAGAGAACAGAGAGAGATTGAGAAAGAGAGAGAAGGGATTAGAGAGAGAAAGAGAGAGAGAGACACAGAGAGAAAGAGACACAGAGAGAGGGGGAAATCAGAGAGAGAAAGAGAGAGCCAGAGGGATTGAGAGAGAGGGGAAATCGGAGAGAGGAAGAGAGAGCCAGAGGGATTGAGAAAGAGGGAGTAGAAGTGCGGAGAAGGAGGAGTTGAAGTGTGAGGGAGAGAGGATGAGAGACGACGAGGAGGGGTCGAGGGGCGTGCGTCGTGGGTAGCGCTCGCGAGCGTGGGCGTCGGTGTGATGTGGCGTGGGTCGGGAGTGGGAGCGAAAGAGGAGAAGGAAAGAGAACGAGGGGGAGAGAGTGAAATGAGGAAGAAAGTGTGTGGGTGTGTACGGGAGGAGAGATAGGGGAGACAGGGGTCGCGCGTCGTGGAGAGTAACGGCGCGCGAGCGTCGGCGACGAAGGCTGTGGAGATCGCGGATCGCGAGCGGGGAAGGCGGAAAGAGCCGTTGGAGAGGATGGCACTGTAGGTGACGGGTCGGGTTGGGTGAAGGCGCGGGGTGAGGGGATAAGAAGAGTGGGCCGGGCCAGAGATTGGGCCAAGGAATTTAAAGGAAAATCAAAAGGGGAAAATAAGGGAGTGGGCCGGGGAAACTGCTGGGCCGGCTCAAAGAATAAATAATAGAAAGGAATGGGCCGGGGCTGAGAAAATAGTTGGGCTGGAAGAAAAAGAAAAGGAAAACGAATTTAAAAGAATGAGCTTGGGGTTTTATTAAAAGGAAATGGTGTTGGGCTGAGGGAATTTTAGTTGGAAAAATATAATAGGGTTTGGGTTTTGGCGTTTTATTAGTAAAAAGGAAAATGAGGGTTTAGAAGAAATATTATTATAAATAAAAATAAATAAAATTCAATAGCAACAAAATACATATATTGGTATAAAAAGGGGCTGGGTATTACATCATACCACCCTTACAAAAATTTCGTCCTCAAAATTTAAAAGAAATGACAAATTAAAAATAATAAGCGAAAGCTACTATATCGCAACTAACACAAGATGATTTACTCGAAATAAGCGGATGAAGAAATTTGAAAGTGTATACTATATAAGAATAACATACACAAGGATAGTTCTAAGTAATAGACAGGAACATTTATGAGGGCATACTACATGTATACGAGAATATAAATAACAATAACGAACAATAATATTCGAGACGTGCTCGATAAAATCGAAACCCAGATATATGCACATATAAGTATATCAAAAGTAGCACCTCAGAATTAATAAGTATAAGGCACAACCATTTATAATAATAACCATAGACACAATACCCGAAAATAAAGTAACGACAATAAAATAGTGAAAGATTTGTCGGTAGGTTAAAACATTTTAGGACGATGTATCGATCAAATAGTTTTAAAATAACTTAGAAAACTCACATAGTGAAAATGAGGAATATGGAACAAAATATGCGCGGTGCAAGGCTGCGCTACTGAAAATGAGGATAATAGTAGTGCGCTTAAAATACATAAAACTAAGTAGTCAATAACACACACTTTTCGAAAAATACAAAATAGTGAAAACCAAATTTCGAATACTAATGTCCCTAAACATATTTAGGGTAATAGGAAAAAGCACAAAAATGTATAGGGCTAGCTAGGGTAAGGATTTCAATGGAGTGTGGCTCATACAAAAAGTCGGAGTGTGACGGCTTTAGACTGAAGGTCAAAGAGATCGGGGTCGGGTCAGCACAGGCAGTAAAGATGAGCAGCAAAGGGCTACAAGGGAAAAATGTATGGGGAGGGTAACGGTCGATACATTTTGCGAATCAGAAATTTCGAAGGGTCAGTTAACTTGGAAATTTTACTATCAATTTTCCTTTCCAGAAGGATCTCAAACGAGGCATAGACGAAGGGTGAAGGGTGGCCCATTCCGAAGATCGGGGTGTGGTACTGGTTAACCTGAGTGAGGGTCGAATCAGCACAAGGTAAAGGTATGGACAGTAAGGGGTCTCAGGAGGAACACGGTAAAAGGAAATAATCAAAGCATCGAGTGAACCAGTAAACAAAGATTTGCTAACTCAGAAGATTTATTTCATTCAAGAAAATTCGAAACAAAGCACTTTCGAAAAATCGAAGGTGGCCCTAACCTATACATAAATTTATTTGGCCAGAGAAGACAACATATACAAATCCTGTCAGTCACGGTTGTGGAGGTTCGGCAGATTGCGGTAGACTCGCGCGCTCAGGTAGGGACGTCCATTTCCATTGCGCCTCGCGGGGACCGCCATTGGGAGTTCTTCCACAGCAGGGTCTTGTTCTTCTGGTCCTTCTTCCTCGGCTGGAGCTCCTTCATCGAGGTCTGATTCCATGTGATTCTCTTCTTCTGAATTCCCTTCCATGGGATTTTCTTCCACTGGATTTTCTTCTATCGGGTCTCCCTCGGGATCTTCCTCTATCAGGTTCTCTTCAAGGTCTCCTTCCTCTTCGTTGGAATCGCCTATCATGTCAAACTCTGGAGCGGCTGCTCTTTCGTCCTCTGAATCGCTGTTTTCAAAAATGACCTTGGGACCGTTGATCTCATCGTCAGAACTCATCAGCGTGCGGTCTAAGAAAACGCATGACTGTGCATCCTCATCCAGATGCGGCGCTGCTCCAGGGTGGGCCATGGCCTGAAAGGAAAGAGTCATGATTAGACAGTGGAACACATCAAGAAAATAGCTAAGGTTACGAAGTGTAGGAAAATATGCGGTGGCAGGAACTGAAAAATCAGGAATAAAAATGCTGTGATAATGAATAGTATGAATAAGGGAAAAGACAAGAGATGACACATATATTACGATTCAAAGTTCTTATTGCATTCCACTAAAAGTTCGACGGATACAAGATTTCAAACGAAAGGAAATATTTGTAAGAGGATGATAACATTATTAATGAAAGTAGAAAACATGAAAATTCTTCTTTGACTACTAGACCGCTGCATTCTCGTCACGCGAGTTGAATCCTGGGCTGGGTCCGCCTTATCCTCGAGGTTCGAACTACGCAATAATCATCACTTGGCAGAAGTGGAGGGTGTGGATGAGTCTCCTCCTTGTAGCTCTTTCCTTTTTGGGCAACCGTTGATGAGATGTTCGCTGGATCCATAAATCAGACATTTCCCTTGGGCTCGGCGACAATCCCTCTGAAGATGTCCTGGCCTCTTACAGTACCCACAACATGGGGTCTTCTGCTGCTTCTGTCACGGGGAAACAAATTGGCGCTTCATCTTCTTCTCTTTTCCTCGTCTAACAGGGATCCCTTTACAATTTGAGACTCCCGCTGGTGCCTGATTCGTCTGCCTTCTCAGTCCTTCAGCTAACAAGTCGTTTGTCCGCTCCTGGGCTTCCTTCAGACCTTGCAGTACACTCAGAATCTCAATGGTCTGATTCTGGGGAGTGGAGATAGGTGGAAAGTCGTTGGAAGACATGATCCTGAAACAATAATTTTGAGAACGATATAAGAATCAAATTATAATATGGATTGGGCAAGGAATCAAGAACATCGGATGTGATGAAATTTATTACAAGTGGAAATCAACTGTAGGATTCTAAGTCACATAAACAGAGTACGGTAGTGTAACTATGATGTAGTTCGTAATTACAACCACGTAACCTTGCCAAGTCACCCGAAACCCTAGCGAATGGATAGCAGAACACTCAATATGAATATGGATCAAGGATATCAAGTTTACAATCTAGACCGAGGGATGTCTTAGATTGTCAAGCTCTATACGGAAAACTGCAATCCCAATCGAAGCAAAACCTGGTTCTGATACCAACTAAACCATGCCACGCCCCGCTTCCCAAAATACGGAATACGAGAGGTTGACAAGGCCAGCCATGCTCCTACGGTCAAGGAAATATCCTGCCGTAGTCACACTTCGGCTTCTAGCTTTATGTGGTAAACAGTAAATAATGCGCAGGTAATGAGAAATGCAGTAACTGAAACAAATCAAATACAAAGAACTGACCTGATGGGAACAAAAGGGTACAACTCTGGATAGCAAATCAAGATGTCCGTAATGCACGTCTAGTCCTGGTCCAGGCTAAATCCTCTCCTCACACTGAGCATGCATACTCAGGTCGTCAGAGCGACACAATAGCAATAAAATATATAGATACAGGTAACAACTCGAACAGTGATAATAGATATATATGACAGTAAATCAAGAAAGTATAGGTATGAACATGCAGTAACCAAAGGAGTGTCTAATTAATCAGATGGACAGTAAAGCAGTAAAATAATATGTCAGGTATGTCAACAACGGTAAGTAATGTATATCAATGCCATTATCCCTATCAGTCTCTAAGTCTCACTGTACAGGTCACTAAGCCTATCGTCAATCTAAGTGTGAGAGTCAACCACTCGTGAGTGTCCTCCACCCAAGGGCAAGGGACCACGGGCCCAACATGTAACTCACGGTAATAATCATGTACCCTGTAAATCTCCATATATATCCATATATATATAAGCCGGCAAGGGACTCCCGAGATTCTGTTGAACTCACACTCAAACTATCCCACACCCCATGGTCTACATTAAACGCTAACCATAACCTCAAACACTGATCGGTCTGTGACAAATCTGCGTGAGAACTGGAGGCGGGACCTCCATCAAGCACGTCCCGACTAATATCTAAGATAAATGGCAGTGTCTGGTTCCTTATCTGTGACACCCATACAAGAGTTTCCATAAGTGTCCTGTTTCCTGATTTAAAATCAGAAAAGCTTATGGAAAAAGCTTCAGAAGAGGGTCACGTGCTTACACGTGACCAGCAGTCACGTGTTGTGTCACGCCCCGCTTCCCAAAATACGGAATACGAGGGGTAGACAAGGCCGGCCATGCTCCTACGGTCAAGGAAATGTCCTGCCGTAGTCACACTTCGGCTTCTAGTTTATCATGGTAAACAGTAAACGATGCGCAGGTAATGAGAAATGCAGTAACTGAAGGAAACAATATAAAGACTGACCTGAAGTGGAACAAATGAATGTAAATCGGGAAGGCAAGTCAAGAAGTCTGATGATGCACGTCTAGATCTGGTCCAAGCTAAATCTTCTCCTCACACTGAGCATGCATACTCAGGTCGTCAGAGCGACACAATAGCAATAATATGTATATATAAAATCAAGTGATATTTCTAACAGGGGTAATGGAAATGAATAACAGTAAATCAATGAGAGTATGAATATGTAGGTGCAGTAATCAACGCAGCGGAACAGTAAATCAGTATAATGATATGTCACGTATGCCACACAGTATATAAAGAATAAAAATGCCAGTATCCCTATCAGTCTCTAAGTCTCACTACACAGGTCAATAAGCCTATCGTCAGTCCAAGTGTGAGAGTCAACCACTCGCGAGTGTCCTCCACCCAAGGGTAGAACCCAAGGGCAAGGGACCACGGGCCCAACATGTAATGAATGTATCACGGTGATATAGCACATACCCTGTAAATCTCCATATAACTCCCTAAATATATAAGCCGGCATGGGACTCCCGAGATTCTGTTGAATTCACACTTGAACTACCCCACACCCCGAGGTCTACATCAAACACTAACCATCACCCTAAATACTAATCGATCCGTGACAAGTCTGCGCGAGAACTGGAGGCAGGACCTCCATCAAGCACGTCCCGACTAATACCTAAGATAAATGGCAGTGTCGGATGCCTTATCTGTGACACCCATGCAAGCGCTTCCATAAGTGTCCCATACCACTTATAGTCACACGTACACGCATCCCACAGACGTCGACAATGCAATAGAATAAAAGGGACACTGATTATGCACAAGTACGTATCACTTTCACTTAATCACGAATACACGGACACTGACGTACTTGCCACAATCGACACTAAAATCTAACACTGGGTAAATGCACGATGTCACTAGGTTATCACTAACATGATATGGGTATGCTGTGATGCATGAACAGTATAAAAGCACAATTAAGGTGTCATAAAAACATCAGTCTATTACTTGCACGATTTATCATGAAGCATATGTATGTAATTTGGCGAAAGGATAAACAGGTAGTAATTAATATGTTCAGTTATCCATCCATAGAATTTTGTTTCAAGCCAATCGGGTTTCAGGATCATTAGTTATAACTGTTTCATTTTAAGCGCACGCGGCTGGAAATCTGGTTTCAGAATCAGGAATCCATTTCGCAACGCATTTTAACCCCAATTGGGATCATAATTTAGCGATGCTACAGTTGGATGAATTCTAGGGTTTTCAGTAAAGTTTTCAACTCAACAAACGGATCTTCAATCGCATCTTTACGTTAGGAGTTACAATCTGTTTAATATTAACATGTCAATTCTGATTCTGCTGGGACTGTTATGTGTCCCGATCTTCTAAATTACAATTTAAATATCATACGGTAACAAAACAGAATGAAATCAATTGTGTTGTCTAGCTAACAGATTTACCTATAGTGAACAGCGGGGTTCCGCAGCCTAAGTGCTAAGGAAACCCTATGGTACCCATTATGGAACAGCAACCAATAGCTGAAGTCGCTCTGGACTGCAGTCCAGAGTCACACTCCGCTTCGAATATCATCATGGTTTAAATACAGAAATGTCTGGAAACTAGCACAGGGTTAAATTTCATCGAGACGGCTTTGATTTGAGCCCTCGAACGCACCATTCTACTATATATGTGATTTATGGTGAATTTAACGGTTTTCAGGTGCAACAGAATTACAGTTTTACGGTTAAACTTGGGGGCAGTTGTTTTAGTCGTAAATGATCAAGTTATCCAACAAAATTCATACACAAAGTTCACAGCCCTACGGGCCAACCTACACCATCGAGTTCCGTCAAATTTGATAATGTTTTCCTAAGGGAACAAGCATCGAACAGTTGTGTTGCAACATTTTAACACAAGATAAACATGGGATATATATAAAATGTTGATTTGTAACATATATAAAATAGCATGAAAGCAAGTTAAAACTTGCCTGGAGGCGCACGGCAGCGAGGTACAGTACGGGCGCGCGACGAGCTATCACCGCGACGGTACGGCTCCGGGTGAGCTCGGGTCTGTTCTCGATCGGCGAGGGCTCGGGGCGTCGTCGGGGTGTCTGCGGTGGTCACAACTCTCGATGGTGGCTGCTTGTGTGGTGGTGGCCGGAAGGTGGAATGTTTGGCCACGGAGAAAGAGAGAGAAAGAGAATTTCTGAGAAAGAGAGAGAAAAAGAGATTTGAGAGGGAATTGAGAGAGAGTCACAGAGAGAAAGGGTTTAGAGAGAGGGGAGCAGAGGGCAGTAGAGAGAGAGACGAGAACTGAGAGTGAGAGATGGAGGGTGAGAGAGAGTTAGAGAGAGAGAGAGAGCTGTAGACAGAGAAAGAGAGAGAGAGAGTGATCGGAAGAGAGAGTTGGAAGGAGAGATTGGGAGAGAGAGAGAGGCTAACTGGGTGATGACGGGGTCGACGGAGGGGAGCTCGTCGTGGTGCTGAGGTCGAGGGTCGACGACGTGGGACGACGGCGAGGTGACGAGGAGGGTTGGGGCGGTTGCGGTTGCCGTCAACGTTGGTGAGGAAAGGAGCAGGGGTGCTTGGCAGGGACGACGAGCGGAGTTGTAGGAGGAGATGACGGTAAGGGGTCGGAGCTCCGATGGGTCGCGGTGGTTGTAGTGGTGCTTGGTGAAGTTGGGTAGTCGAGGGAGTCGGCGCTCGAGCGAGGGTGTGCAGGGGAGTCGAGCTCGGGTGTGGGTGAGTGGGTGCAGGCGAAGGCGCTCGGCAGTGGAGGAAGAGGGGAGGAGGAGTGAGCGGAGATGGTGGCGATGTCGACGGTGGAGGTGAGGGTGTGGGTTCAAGGAGGAGAGAACGGGAGTGGAGAGAGTGAGGGGAGAAGACGTGATGGGGAGGGGAAAGGAGACGAGGCGAGATTGAGGGGACGAGGTGCGCGTCGTGAGGGTAACGGTGAGCGAGGCACGGCGCGTGTCGGGCGGCGACGTGGGCGCAACGGTAAGAAACGCGCGCGAAATTTGTGGAGGTAGCCGTTGTGGATTTGAGAAGGAGATGAACAGTGTGACGGGTCGGGTCGGGTTCGAGACGCGGGAGCGGGTGCGGGGAGTGGGCCGAGCGACTGGGCCAGAGAACAAAAAAAAATAAAGAAAAGGTTTGATGAGAGAAAAAGCATGGGCTGAGGGAAAAATTGATGGGAAAAAGAGAATTTTAGATAATGAATTTTTGTGGATTGGGCTGGGGCTGAGTCGGGCCAGGGATAAAAAAAAAATGAATTTATTAACAAAAGTGGGCTGGGTTATGCTTAAAGGAAAAAATGGGGTTTTAATAAAAATAAGCTAAGTTATAAAGAATGGCTTGGGGATTTGGCCTAACATTTAACATTTTGTTCTAAACTTGGCTAGGGAAAATACTTAAAAATGAAATGGAGTTCTAGATCGAGATCGGGGTTTGTATAAATAGGAAAGGGAAAAATAAGGGATTGGAATTATGGTTTGAGGAAAAACGGGGTACAAATGATTGGGAGTTTAGGGTCTAAAGGGGTTCCCAAAATAAATAAACTAATAATTAATTATAAATAAAATTGAAATCTCATAAGTTAACGAGAACTCAAATATTGGTATAAAGAGGGTCGGGTGTTACATCATACCACCCTTATAAAAATTTCGTCCTCGAAATTTAAAATAAACGATAAGTTATACAAATACAGGTGAAGGCTATTATATTGCAAACTAACACATAAAGGTTTATAATGAACCGTGAACAAGGAAACTGAAGGTACAAACATGTAGGAACAACATAAAACCGACAGGTCTAAATAGATATCATCCAGGAAGCACTATAGGGGTAACTACATGTATACAAATTAATAATAACGACAACAATGAATAACGATATTCGAGGTGTACTCGATAAATGCACATATCAATATATCAAAAGTAGTCCCACAAAAGAATAAGTAAGGCACGACCATTTATAATAGCAACCATAGGCACAAAACTCGAAAATAAAATAATGAGAATAAAGCAGTGAAAAAAAAAAATTTGGTAGGTTAAAACATTTTAGAATACTGTATCGTTAAAATGGGTTTAAAATAATTTAGGAAGTTTGTATAGTGGAATTTAGGAACATGTACGAAATATGCGCGGTGTAAGGTCGCGCTACTGAAAATACGAATACGAATAGTGTACTTAGAAATACATAAATTAGAGTAATCAATAACACACTCTTTGATAAATTTAAAATTGTGAAAACTAAATTTTGAATAATAATGTCTCTAAATATTTTGGGTTAAAAGAGAAATCACCAATATGAATAGGGCTAGCTAGGATAGTGATTACAAGAAGGTGTGGCTCTATCAAAAGGTCGGAGTGCGGCGGATTTAGGTTAAACGCTAAGGAGATCGTGATAGGGTCAGCACAGGAAGCAAGGATGAGCAACAAAGGAATATAAAAGGATAAGTGTGGGGGAAACACAGTTGGTACAACACACGAACCAAAATTTGAAGAGTTAAAGAACTCGGAAGTTTCACAAGGACCGTTCTCCACCCAGAAAGATCTCAAATGGGTACAGAAAAGGGATAAGGATGGCTCATTCCAAGGATCAAGGTGCGGAACTTTCTAATCGACACGAGGTGAAAACTACACACTGAGTAGGGGTGGACAGTCAGGGAACTCGGCAGAACATAACTGGATATGGGAAATAAACAAGTATCAAGCGAACTAATAATCAAAGGATTTGTGAATTCAGAGTATTTATTTCATTCAAGAAAATCTGAAACAAGGCATTGTCCAAGACGGAAAGTGGCCCTAAACTATACACAGATTAATTGGCCAGAAGACAACATCAAAAGAAATCCCATCAGTCGCGGTTGTGGAGATTCAGCAGCTTGCGGTAGGCTCGTGCGCTCAGGTAGGGGCGTTCATTTCCATAGCGCCTCACAGGTATCGCTAAAGAAAGTTCTCCCATGGCAGGGTCTTGATCCTCTGGTCCTTCATCCTCGGGTAGTACTTCTTCATCGAGGTCCGATCCCATGTGATCCTCTCCTTCTGGGTTCTCTTCCCCGGAGGTTTCCTCCGCGGGATTTTCTTCTATCGGTTCTTCCTCGGGGTCTTCCTCTATCGGGTCTTCCTCTATAGGATTCTCTTCAGGATCTCCTTCTTCCTCGTCAGAATCAGCTATCATGTCAAACTCTGGGGCGGCTGCTCCTTCGTCCTCTGAATCATTGTTTTCGAAGTTGACCTGTGGACCATTGACCTCATCATCGGAACTCGTCAGTGTGTGATCTAAGGAAATGCATGACTGTGCATCCTCGTCTAGATGCGGCGCTGCTCCAGGGTGGGCCATGGTCTGAAAGGAAAATTCATGATTAGACAGTGGAACACATCAAGGAAAGTTCATAGTGCGAAGTATAAGAAAATATGCGGTTGCAGGAACTGAAAGATCAGAATGAAAATATTGTGATAATGAATATAATTTGACATAGAGAAAGCATGGGAATGTTACATATATTATGATTCAAATTTTATTTCATTCAACTAAGAGTTCAACGGATACAAGGTTCAAATGGAAGGAAATGTTTATAAGAGTACGACAACAAAATACTGAAATTGGAAAACATAAAATTCTTCTTTGACTGCCAGAATGCTGCATCATCGTTACGCGAGTTGATTCCTGCGTTAGATCCGCCTTATGGTCGAAGTTCAAACTACGCGATGATCCTCATTTGGTAGAAGTGGGGCGAGTGGATGAGTCTCCTCCTTTTAGCTCCTTCCTTTCCGGGCAGCCGTTGATGAGATGTTTGTCGGAATCGCATATCAGACATTTCCATTGGGCACGGCGACAATCCCTCTGAAGGTGTCCTGACCTCTTACAATATCCACAGCAAGGGTTCTTCTGATGCATCTGTTGACGCTTCATCTTCTTCTCCTTTCCTCGTCCAATAGAGATCCCTTTATGATAGGGGACTCCCGCTGGTGCCTGATTCGCCTGTCTTCTCGGTCCTTCAGATAATAAGTCGTTTGTTCGCTCCTGGGCTTCCTTTAAACCTTGTAATACACTCAGGATCTCAACAGTCTGATTCTGGGGAGCGGATAAAGATGAAGAGTCGTTGGAAGACATGATCCTGAAACAACAATTTGAGGATGATATAAGTCACAAGCTAAATGAATCAAAATATAATATGGATAGAACAAGGATTCAAGGATATCAGAGATGATGAATATCATTACGAGTGGGGAATCAACTGTATCACTTTAAGTCACTTGAATAGAGTACGGTAGTGCAATTGCCACCACGTACCCTTGTCAAGTCATCCGAAACCATAGTGAATGGATAGCTGAAC
Organism: Agapanthus africanus; assembly: GCA_030015575.1. Classification (NCBI taxonomy): domain Eukaryota; kingdom Viridiplantae; phylum Streptophyta; class Magnoliopsida; order Asparagales; family Amaryllidaceae; genus Agapanthus; species Agapanthus africanus. The sequence goes on along the minus strand of CM057340.1, from coordinate 678,876,791 downwards.
ACACGATGTGAATATGGATCAAGAATGACAAGTTTACAATCTAAACCGAGTGATGTCTTAGATTGCCAAACTCTACACGGAAAACTGCAATCTCAAACTACGCAAAACCTGGCTCTGATACCAACTAAACCATGTCACGCCCCGCTTCCCAAAATACGGAATACGAGGGGTAGACAAGGCCGGCCATGCTCCTACGGTCAAGGAAATGTCCTGCCGTAGTCACACTTCGGCTTCTAGTTTATCATGGTAAACAGTAAACGATGCGCAGGTAATGAGAAATGCAGTAACTGAAGGAAACAATATAAAGACTGACCTGAAGTGGAACAAATGAATGTAAATCGGGAAGGCAAGTCAAGAAGTCTGATGATGCACGTCTAGATCTGGTCCAAGCTAAATCTTCTCCTCACACTGAGCATGCATACTCAGGTCGTCAGAGCGACACAATAGCAATAATATGTATATATAAAATCAAGTGATATTTCTAACAGGGGTAATGGAAATGAATAACAGTAAATCAATGAGAGTATGAATATGTAGGTGCAGTAATCAACGCAGCGGAACAGTAAATCAGTATAATGATATGTCACGTATGCCACACAGTATATAAAGAATAAAAATGCCAGTATCCCTATCAGTCTCTAAGTCTCACTACACAGGTCAATAAGCCTATCGTCAGTCCAAGTGTGAGAGTCAACCACTCGCGAGTGTCCTCCACCCAAGGGTAGAACCCAAGGGCAAGGGACCACGGGCCCAACATGTAATGAATGTATCACGGTGATATAGCACATACCCTGTAAATCTCCATATAACTCCCTAAATATATAAGCCGGCATGGGACTCCCGAGATTCTGTTGAATTCACACTTGAACTACCCCACACCCCGAGGTCTACATCAAACGCTAACCATCACCCTAAATACTAATCGATCCGTGACAAGTCTGCGCGAGAACTGGAGGCAGGACCTCCATCAAGCACGTCCCGACTAATACCTAAGATAAATGGCAGTGTCGGATGCCTTATCTGTGACACCCATGCAAGCGCTTCCATAAGTGTCCCATACCAGTTATAGTCACACGTACACGCATCCCACAGACGTCGACAATGCAATAGAATAAAAGGGACACTGATTATGCACAAGTACGTATCACTTTCACTTAATCACGAATACACGGACACTGACGTACTTGCCACAATCGACACTAAAATCTAACACTGGGTAAATGCACGATGTCACTAGGTTATCACTAACATGATATGGGTATGCTGTGATGCATGAACAGTATAAAAGCACAATTAAGGTGTCATAAAAACATCAGTCTATTACTTGCACGATTTATCATGAAGCATATGTATGTAATTTGGCGAAAGGATAAACAGGTAGTAATTAATATGTTCAGTTATCCATCCATAGAATTTTGTTTCAAGCCAATCGGGTTTCAGGATCATTAGTTATAACTGTTTCATTTTAAGCGCACGCGGCTGGAAATCTGGTTTCAGAATCAGGAATCCATTTCGCAACGCATTTTAACCCCAATTGGGATCATAATTTAGCGATGCTACAGTTGGATGAATTCTAGGGTTTTCAGTAAAGTTTTCAACTCAACAAACGGATCTTCAATCGCATCTTTACGTTAGGAGTTACAATCTGTTTAATATTAACATGTCAATTCTGATTCTGCTGGGACTGTTATGTGTCCCGATCTTCTAAATTACAATTTAAATATCATACGGTAACGAAACAGAATGAAATCAATTGTGTTGTCTAGCTAACAGATTTACCTATAGTGAACAGCGGGGTTCCGCAGCCTAAGTGCTAAGGAAACCCTGTGGTACCCATTATGGAACAGCAACCAATAGCTGAAGTCGCTCTGGACTGCAGTCCAGAGTCACACTCCGCTTCGAATATCATCATGGTTTAAATACAGAAATGTCTGGAAACTAGCACAGGGTTAAATTTCATCGAGACGGCTTTGATTTGAGCCCTCGAACGCACCATTCTACTATATATGTGATTTATGGTGAATTTAACGGTTTTCAGGTGCAACAGAATTACAGTTTTACGGTTAAACTTGGGGGCAGTTGTTTTAGTCGTAAATGATCAAGTTATCCAACAAAATTCATACACAAAGTTCACAGCCCTACGGGCCAACCTACACCATCGAGTTCCGTCAAATTTGATAATGTTTTTCTAAGGGAACAAGCATCGAACAGTTGTGTTGCAACATTTTAACACAAGATAAACATGGGATATATATAAAATGTTGATTTGTAACATATATAAAATAGCATGAAAGCAAGTTAAAACTTGCCTGGAGGCGCACGGCAGCGAGGTACAGTACGGGCGCGCGACGAGCTATCACCGCGACGGTACGGCTCCGGGTGAGCTCGGGTCTGTTCTCGATCGGCGAGGGCTCGGGGCGTCGTCGGGGTGTCTGCGGTGGTCACAACTCTCGATGGTGGCTGCTTGTGTGGTGGTGGCCGGAAGGTGGAATGTTTGGCCACGGAGAAAGAGAGAGAAAGAGAATTTCTGAGAAAGAGAGAGAAAAAGAGATTTGAGAGGGAATTGAGAGAGAGTCACAGAGAGAAAGGGTTTAGAGAGAGGGGAGCAGAGGGCAGTAGAGAGAGAGACGAGAACTGAGAGTGAGAGATGGAGGGTGAGAGAGAGTTAGAGAGAGAGAGAGAGCTGTAGACAGAGAAAGAGAGAGAGAGAGTGATCGGAAGAGAGAGTTGGAAGGAGAGATTGGGAGAGAGAGAGAGGCTAACTGGGTGATGACGGGGTCGACGGAGGGGAGCTCGTCGTGGTGCTGAGGTCGAGGGTCGACGACGTGGGACGACGGCGAGGCGACGAGGAGGGTTGGGGCGGTTGCGGTTGCCGTCAACGTTGGTGAGGAAAGGAGCAGGGGTGCTTGGCAGGGACGACGAGCGAAGTTGTAGGAGGAGATGACGGTGAGGGGTCGGAGCTCCGATGGGTCGCGGTGGTTGTAGTGGTGCTTGGTGAAGTTGGGTAGTCGAGGGAGTCGGCGCTCGAGCGAGGGTGTGCAGGGGAGTCGAGCTCGGGTGTGGGTGAGTGGGTGCAGGCGAAGGCGCTCGGCAGTGGAGGAAGAGGGGAGGAGGAGTGAGCGGAGATGGTGGCGATGTCGACGGTGGAGGTGAGGGTGTGGGTTCAAGGAGGAGAGAACGGGAGTGGAGAGAGTGAGGGGAGAAGACGTGATGGGGAGGGGAAAGGAGACGAGGCGAGATTGAGGGGACGAGGTGCGCGTCGTGAGGGTAACGGTGAGCGAGGCACGGCGCGTGTCGGGCGGCGACGTGGGCGCAACGGTAAGAAACGCGCGCGAAATTTGTGGAGGTAGCCGTTGTGGATTTGAGAAGGAGATGAACAGTGTGACGGGTCGGGTCGGGTTCGAGACGCGGGAGCGGGTGCGGGGAGTGGGCCGAGCGACTGGGCCAGAGAACAAAAAAAAATAAAGAAAAGGTTTGAGGAGAGAAAAAGCATGGGCTGAGGGAAAAATTGATGGGAAAAAGAGAATTTTAGATAATGAATTTTTGTGGATTGGGCTGGGGCTGAGTCGGGCCAGGGATAAAAAAAAATTGAATTTATTAACAAAAGTGGGCTGGGTTATGCTTAAAGGAAAAAATGGGGTTTTAATAAAAATAAGCTAAGTTATAAAGAATGGCTTGGGGATTTGGCCTAACATTTAACATTTTGCTCTAAACTTGGCTAGGGAAAATACTTAAAAATGAAATGGAGTTCTAGATCGAGATCGGGGTTTGTATAAATAGGAAAGGGAAAAATAAGGGATTGGAATTATGGTTTGAGGAAAAACGGGGTACAAATGATTGGGAGTTTAGGGTCTAAAGGGGTTCCCAAAATAAATAAACTAATAATTAATTATAAATAAAATTGAAATCTCATAAGTTAACGAGAACTCAAATATTGGTATAAAGAGGGTCGGGTGTTACATGTTGGCACGTGACATCTAAAAGCATCAGCAATATTTCCTGATTTAGAATCAGAAAAGCTTATGGAAAAAAGCTTAAGAGAAGGGTCACGTGCTTACACGTGGCCAGCAGTCACGTGTGGGCACGTGACACCTAAAAGTATCGGCAAGGCAAATTCAGTTTCCCAACTACATCAAAGAAAGGGGCTTCAGAAAGGGTCACGTGCTCCCACGTGACCTGGGTCACGTGTTGGCACGTGACATATAAAAGCAGCGGCAAAGACAAAACGGTTCCCAGATCAAATCAAGAAAAAGGCTTCAGGAGAGGTCACGTGCTCCCACGTGACCAGGGTCACGTGTTGGCACGTGACACTCAAAACATCAGAATCATTCTCCGGTTAAATCGAGAAGAAGGCTCCATGCCAGGGTCACGTGCTCACACGTGACCACTTGTCACGTGGTGGCACGTGACAGCTAAACAGAGAACAGAACGCAAAGCGCAAAAAGAAAGAAGAAAGCTCGTTCCAAAGGGGTCACGTGCCCACACGTGACCAAGGGTCACGTGGCCGCACGTGACCGACTTCAAAGTCCATTTGTTAACAGAATTAAGTTCTGAGAAAAGAACTCTCAAATCTTTCCAAAAGCAACCGATTGAATTAAAGATTTAGAGATGATTAAATATCATCTATCTATGGGAAAATCTCGAATTTGGAAAGATCTCCCCTTTAAATCTAACAGAAATAACAAAGGAGAATCCCCGGACTTGAAATCCAATGGTGAATAAAATTCACCTAATAATCCAAAGGTCCAAAACGAATGATAGATGCAAATCAAATCTCCCAATGAAAGATTCACAGAAACTAATTGACTCGGCTGCTTCTCCTATAAATAGGAGCCAAGAGACACAAAAAAGGGAGATATGTGCAGAGGGAAGAAAAGGGAGAGAGCCTTGATACTTTGAGGAATTTGGATCTTCTGCAAAAGAAAACCCTAGGTAAGAAAGGGAAGGCTTCTTGAAAGAAAAGAGAATTTAATTCTCAATAGAGTTTAACTCTGATATAAAACAGAAGAACATATTTCTTCTCTCTTTGATAGAGGATCTGTAAAGTGCACATCTTCCCTTGAAGTTGAGAATTTAATTCTCAATGGGTTGAGATCCTGCCATGCAGATCCAAAACATAGAGAGGGAATGGAAGCACAAGAATTTAATTCTCACAGAACTATAGGAATTTAATTCCTTTAAAATAAAATTAGGGCTTGACCCTGTGTTATGGGAATTTAATTCCTTCAGAACAAAAAAGAAACAGGGTTTAACCCTAATTAAGAACTTAGTTCTGTTGAAACAACGGGAATTTAATTCCCTTAATCATAATTCTTTAACAGAGAATGAGAGTTTGATTCCTTAAAAGCTTTTATTAGGGTTTAACCCTATTCAGTTCTCCTACAGAAAATTCAGAGTCCAACTCTATTCCAGAATATAAATCTTCAAAAGGAAGTAGGAATTTAATTCCTCTGGAATTTAAAGCTTTTATTAGGGTTTAACCCTACGAGGAATTTAATTCCTGAAAAAGATTAACAGATCTTCTAAACAACATACATAGAGGCAGGGTCACGTGTCACCATGTGACCCCCCCAAAAGATCTACAGAAAGCCCTCTGGAGGCAGTGCCTCACGTGACTCGCGTGACCCTTGACAGAAGCTTTAACACACAAGCGCTTGAATCCCCGTCACGTGATGGCACGTGATGCTCTAAAAGATGCATAGTCTCAGAAGAACAAGTGAAGGGAGGGCGCTCTCACGTGTTGCCACGTGACCCCTCTTGCCTTAGTGTTTAAACACTAAAATGGAACCCCTGAATTCAGTGATAAAACATTGTTTGGCCTTAGTGCAACACTAAGCACAGAACTATATTTGCAGTTTTCAACACTGATTACCGTAGTGTTCAACACTAGTTTGGGACTCCTATTGACAGTGTTTAACACTGGTCTGTTTTAGTGTTCAACACTAATCTGAAAGCCTGGTTGCTGGTGTTTAACACCAACTATCTTTTAGTGTTGAAACACTAACTTATCAATCTTATTCCCAGTGTTCAACACTGATTCGTCTTTAGTGTTTAACACTGGACACTGGCCCAATTGGCCGAATGGATAGAGGCAAAGCCTTTCCTTCAAGGGACCAATAGGAAGCCAATATTCCAGACATGATTGGACTTAGCCCAAGATGGCCATAAGTCCTCAATTCGTAATTAACTGGGCTAATGGGCTCATAACATAATTAATTGGTCTTGATCCCAAATTGGGCCAAAGACTATTTAATCCACTCCGGTTCCAGGGTACATCTCTTCACTCCTTTGATACTTGGCGCTGTAATCCCTCAACGTCTTCAAAGAGGTGACGGGTCCCGATGACCACACATTGATGTGGACTGTGGGGTCCTTAAACCCACGGACTACGACGTCCTTAACCTCGACCGAGATGTCTTAAAACTAACAATGGACTGTGGGGTCCTTAAACCCATGGACTACGACGTCCTTAACCTCGACCGAGATGTCTTAAAACTAACAATGGACTGTGGGGTCCTTAAACCCACGGACTACGACGTCCTTAATCTCGACCGAGATGTCTTAAAACTAACAATGGACTGTGGGGTCCTTAAACCCATGGACTACGACGTCTTTAACCTCGACCGAGATGTCTTAAAACTAACAATGGACTGTGGGGTCCTTAAACCCATGGACTACGACGTCCTTAACCTTGACCGAGATGTCTTAAAACTAACCATGGACCGCAATGTCCTTAAACTACCCATGGACCGCAATGTCCTTAAACTAGCAATGGACCACCACGTCCTAAACTGGAACAATAGAGCCCCGCATGCTCTTTTGTCGGATCTAAACGGTCCCGTTTAAGTTGATCTTAGCCTCAAATACAGCTAACGTATCCTTAAACCTTCAAACAGACTGGACTATGAATCCCTCCAATCAACTTCGGTTCATGGGTACATCTCGGAACTCCTTTGACACCTGTCGTTGTAATCCTTCAACGTCGTCAGAGAGGTAACGGGTCCCGAAGGCCATACATACGATGGACCACTATGTCCCTAAGCTGGAACAATGGAGCCTAAATGCTCTTTTGTCGGATCTAAACGATCCCGTTAAGTTGATCATAGTCTCAGGCCAGACTAACGTATCCTTGACAAACGTTTGAGTTGATCTTGGCCTCAAGTATGGCTAACGTATCCTCAAACCAAACCCCCAAACCCAAACCTAAGATAATACGGATTTGGACTAGTCCACGCCCTACGGGCGACAACATAACTCGGTCTCCGTAAACAATCCACGGGCAACAAAACAAAAAATAAACACACACGACACGAAGTGAAATTCTGGAGAAGGAGAAAGTTGTTACCGCGATGCGGTAGCGTAATTAACTGCAGGGGCTTGCGCCTGCAGGGAAGAGCGTCCCCACAATCAAAAACCCCTCATCCTGAGGGGGAATCTGACGAAGTCTGCTACATCGGCCGCATCCGTTTAAACCTTCGATACATGGTGCCATAAATCAACTTGGTATCTTCGGAGAGGTGGAAGGATAGCACCAATTAGCATCTGCCCCGAATTTCAGGCGAGACGTCCCGTCTTGCGCGTCTTTCGGAGGGGAACATGTCCCATACCACTTATAGTCACACGTACACGCGTCCCACAGACGTCGACAATGCAATAGAATAATAAGATTCACTGATTGTGTACAAGTACGTGTCACTTTCACTTAATCACTTATACACGAACACTAACGTACTTTCCACAATCATCACTAATACCTAACACTGGGTAATGCACATTATCACTAGGTTATCAATGCACTGACATATGTATGATATGATGCGTAAACAGTATGTAAAGCATGATTGAGATGCCATGAATTAGTAATCTACCACTTGCACAATTTATCATAAATCATACTGGTACAGTTTAGCGAAATAATGAAAGGGGAATAAATAGTATGTTTAATTATCTAACCAGCGAATTTGGTTTCACGACAATCGGGTTTCAGGATCATTAGTTATGGCCATTTCATTTTAAGCGTTCGCGGCTGGAAATCCGGTTTCAGAATCAGGAGTCCGTTTCGCAACGCATTTTAATCCCAGTTGGGATCAGAATTTAGCGACGCTAAAGTTGAGTGAAATCTAGGGTTTCCAATAAGGTTTTCAACGCAACAGACGGATTTTCAATCGCGTCTGTACGTCAGGAGATATACACTGTTCAATACTAGTATGTCAATTCTGATTCTGTTGGGACTGTTATACGTCCCCATATTTTAAATTGCAAATTAAATAGCAAATGATGACGAAACAGGGTGAAACCACTTGTGTTATCTAGCTAATGGATTGACCTTTAATAAACAGTGGAGTTACGCAACCTACGAGTTAAGGAAACAATGTGGTACCCATTACGGGATAGTAAACAACAACTGGAGTCGCTCTGGACTGCAGTCCAGAGTCGCACTCCGATCTAAATATTGTCGCAGTTTAAGTACAGAAATCATTAGAAACTTATATAACGTTATAGTTCGTCAAGTCGGCTTCGATTTGAGCCCTCGAACGCATCATTCCAGTATGTATATAATTTATGGTGATTTTAACGGTTTCAGGTACAAGAAATTTCCAGTTTTACAGGTATACTTGGGGGTAGTCGTTTTAGTCGTTAATAGTCGTATTTTCCAGCGAAATTTGTACAAGGTATTTATCACTACACGGGCCAACACAGACAATCTAATTCCGTCAAATTAGATAAGTATTTTCATTGGGATCACACATCGAACAGGTATGGCACATAATCGATCTGAAGTTGTAATTTTGTGATCTATATAATTTAAGTTTGTAACTTGAATATATAGCATGTAGCAACTTGCCTGGTGACGTATTGATGACGGTACGGCAATGGCGCGATCGCGACACGAACGCTGCACGGCAGCTGGACTTGACTCGAGCTTGAGTCCTCGGCAGCGGCGGCTTGGTTCGAGCTCAGGCGACTAGAGGATCTCGTCCACGGAATGGTTGGTCTGGGTAGGGGAGAGGCGTTGCAGGGGGAGAGAGAGTGAGATTTAGAGAGAGAGAAAAAGTGAGGAAGAGAGACAGAGAGAGAGAGGGTGAGATGAGAGAGAACAGAGAGAGATTGAGAAAGAGAGAAGGGATTAGAGAGAGAGAGAGACACAGAGAGAAAGAGACAGAGAGAGGGGGGGAAATCAGAGAGAGAAAGAGAGAGCCAGAGGGATTGAGAGAGAGAGGGGAAATCGGAGAGAGGAAGAGAGAGCCAGAGGGATTGAGAGAGAGAGGGAGTAGAAGTGCGGAGAAGGAGGAGTTGAAGTGTGAGGGAGAGAGGAGGAGAGACGACGAAGAGGGGTCGAGGGGCGTGCGTCGTGGGTAGCGCTCGCGAGCGTGGGCGTCGGTGTGATGTGGCGTGGGTCGGGAGCGGGAGCGAGAGAGGAGAATGAAGGAGAACGAGGGAGGGAGGGAGCGAAATGAGGAAGAGAGTGTGTGGGTGTGTACGAAAGGAGAGATAGGGGAGACAGGGGTCGCGCGTCGTGGGGAGTAACGGCGCGCGAGCGTTGACGACGAAGGCGGCGGAGATCGTGGATCGCGAGCAGGGAAGGCGGAAAGAGCCGTTGGAGAGGATGGCACTGTAGGTGGCGGGTCGGGTTGGGTGAAGGCGCGGGATGAGGGGATGAGAAGAGTGGGCCGGGCCAGGGATTGGGCCAAGGAATTTAAAGGAAAATCAAAGGGGGAAAATAAGGGAGTGGGCCGGGGAAACTGTTGGGCCGGCTCAAAGAATAAATAATAGAAAGGAATGGGCCGGGGCTGAGAAAATAGTTGGGCTGGAAGAAAAAGAAAAGGAAAACGAATTTAAAAGAATGGGCTTGGGGTTTTATTAAAAGGAAATGGTGTTGGGCTGAGGGAATTTTAGTTGGAAAAATATAATAGGGTTTGGGTTTTGGCGTTTTATTAGTAAAAAGGAAAATGAGGGTTTAGAAGAAATATTATTATAAATATAAATAAATAAAATTCAAGAGCAACAAAATACATATATTGGTATAAAAAGGGGCTGGGTATTAAAGGCTATATCACATAAAACCGGCCGATATCACATATCGCGAGAATAGAATACGGTATCACATACGCGTATTAATCTCGGTCCCGCACATATCACATATGTGCTCCTACTCCGTTTCGCCTGATCCCGAAAACCTCTGTGTAGGACTCTAAAGACTCATCAATACGCCAGCAGTGGGTGGTGATCATATCAGTCACCCACAAGCCGTCAACGGTCAGCTAAACGTAACGGCCATCCAGGTATTGAGCGATCAGAAGATCAACAAGCAAGTCTGCTCATACTCCTATAAAGCATGTCAGTAACACTACCATACAGTCCGGTCTTTTCGTCTGATATGTTGCATATCTAGTCTAGGGGTGGTAAACGTCAGACCCCAGTAACCGATATGTCGTGCCGATATGTGGCTCATAACGGATCGAGAAACTACTGATAACACTTACCAGTAGATTTCCATACCAGCCCTGGCCAGGGACTTCCGGTTATAACCAATCGAGCACAGCGCAACATCAACCCCCAATACCGGGAGAGACGAAACCCCGCATATCGCTCATTGCCTCCATGTGATTCGGGACTGTACCCAAAAGCCACCGCTTTGCACATTCTCTTGAACGTGGTAAGGTGGAAATCAAAGCACAGTGGGAATCACACAAGACTCTATGACGATCTCGGGTCTACAGACTAACCTGTACCAGTGTCACCAGAGAACTGCTATCTGACGATATGTATAATACCAACTAGGAGTTCTTGGCGAATCCGTTCAGTGTACCCAGTCTCCACTGAGCACCCGTATACCATCTTTGATGTTAAACACCAATGAATGTGGGATCATCTATCGCCCATCATATGGGTGAAGAAGCGTATACGCTAGTCTACTCTGGAGTATCGATACCCTGTCTCGATACACACTCGACTAGGAACAATTATAGGCTGTACTTGTGGACTACCCTGGCCCCACCAGTATGATATCCATCATAGTCCTGGTAATCAAGTAAACATCCTAAGGGCTTCGTCAACATGTGAGAGCAAGACAGTATCACAATACAAGTCAACATGTTAAGACAAAGAGCAACCAGATAGCATACTATCATGTCGAGCAAGAAAGTCCTTTCTATATATGTCCAAGCATCCACTATAATATACATCATATGTACAACAATGGCCTCTAGGGCATATACACAACTAACACAAAAAATGAACGTCTCTCGGTAATCTGAAAAATGATATCATTGATCGTGCGTGCTAGAGATATAGCAATCTCATGAAAATTGATACGTAGGGTATGCGTGATATGCATATCACGGTGAACGATCTGGATCGGTGAAATACACAAGGCAGGGTGTTATAGAATGGGTCTCGTTTGTCTCACATAAGAAAGTGTCTCACTGGATCATACACACGCACACACACGAGAGTGATCCACTGCAGACCGGTCCGTGTTTTTTAAAAACGGGAACTCTCGATCCACGGTATATTTGAATGATTTGAACCGTACTGGTTGATCATACTGCCTTCAAGTCGATGTGTATGAAAAATCAAAAGGTTTGATGACCTCTAACCCATGTATCGAATGAGTGCAAAATGATCGTCTTTCAATATAGCAACATATGCTTCATCCGATGCATGGGTTGGAAATAATCAAATCCTTTGATTTTTTATACACATGAACTCGAAGGGAGGGTGATCAACTTGAACGGTTCAGATCGTTCAAATATGTCGTGGATTGAGAGTTTCCGTTTTTAAAAACACGGACCGGTTTGCAATAGAGCGCTTCTATATATATATATAGAGAGAGAGAGGAGGGGGAGAATAACGAAGAAAATAGGCTTTAGGAGGCTTTTTCGTTATGAGGCGTCAAAAATCTATATCCTCCACGAATTTTTTCGATGATCGGCACCACCAAATTTCATATGATTCCACCGCTTTTTCACCGTTGAATTAGCAATGTAAAAAATTCTATTGTCGGTAAACAGTTAATCTTGCATCTGCTAAACCAACGGTGAAAAAGCGATAGAAATCACATGAAATTTGATGTATCCACATCTTAGATGATAAAGATGATAAAGATGGATGCCGATCGTCTAAAAAATTGTGAGGGTGTATTTTTTCGTCGCCATAGAAGAAATTCTCGGTTATGGCACATTTCCTCCATTATTCTCATATATATTATATTATATTATATTGTATTGGAAAGCTGGGTGAAGGTGGGATTTAAGCTTTTTTCTGTCCTCATCCGGAAATTAGCCCCCAGCCCCTAAGTTTTAGGAAATTTCCATTTAGCTCCTTATTTCAAATGAATTGTAATTGTTTATGGAAAAAATAATAATACGTCCCTGTCTTCTTAGAAAATTTGCACTTGAGCCCTTCTATGTTAATTTACCGTGCTAAAATTGGAAAATTACATCTTGCATCTTCTCTCTGTTGAAATTTTCATTAAAACCATTTATAGTGTATTTTATGGCCTTTTTAAATTTCTGTTGATAGACTCAAATTTTCATTTCTTTTTCATGTTTGAAATTAATTAAACTAACTTACATAATTTACTTTGTATTAATTATTAGTTTAGAAACATTTTCATGATAATCATTTTATTCATGCTCAATATTAATATAGATTGCAGCATACTATTATTTTTTATACGAGACAATATTTATTTATATGATTTATTTATATTCATCGTAAATCATGTAAAATATCAAATAGAATTTTCGCATCATATTTCTCGGACCGGTGTGTTTGCACGGGTCCCCTTATGGAATTGGATTTGGGCCAAAGCCCAACCAGCCAGCATGTTCGGTAAGGAGAACCATCAAAGCATACATGGAAACATGAAGTATATATCATCCGGTTTTTGTCTTAAATATGAAGTATATATCACAAGTTCAATTTATTAGAGAATCTCAAAAAAAAGTTAGAAAAAAGGAAAGAAATATTTTGACCAATATCGCTCATAGAACAGATATAGGCATCACCACATTTGTATCTCTGATTGTTACTGATAGTTAACGTTCAATGGGGGAAAAAACTACTATTTATACCTGTTATAAATCGAATACAAATACAAATATAAACTTAATGTCAAAAAAAACTTTATCGGTTTAAAGATAAATATTACAATTTGTTCATTCATACTTATATTTAAACAAGTTGGATAATGATCCCCATTATATTTAACCTCTACGCAGGAGTGGGATGTATCATACATGCCTCAAAGTTTTTAATTCTGTTTTAACCAAACTAAAGTTCAACGATTGTTGGTAGTTTGAATCTATTGGTAGCATTTGTATGTGGGAAATAGTCCCACATCGGATGGAGAGACGAATGCCCAAGTCTTTATAATAATTCCCAATATTTAAGTAATATTTTGAATAAAGTGGATTAGGAGCCAAGTGAGTGGGCCTGATAGCAGGTTTATTATAACATTTATTTATTACTGTCTTTGACTTTCAAAGGTGTTGAACTCTATAATTAATTCTGTCTTAACCGAACTAAAGTTCAACACTCGTGCCCTTATCTTGGCTGGCGCATTTTTGTCGTCTTTTGTGGAAAATTAGATTCGGCCCTCTTTCATTTTATAGAACTTTGCATTTGGCCCCTTCCTTCTGATAAGAAAATTTGATTTGCCCCCTTCAGACTGAATGATAATTGGTGATGGAAAAAATTTGCTCTACCCCTGTATTTTAAAAAACTTTGTATTTTATCCCTTCTATGTTAATGTACGTACAATTAAAAGATGGAAAATTAGATTGTCTCTTATTTTTTGGATAATGATCCCCATTATATTTATCTATAGAAACCTGTAAGCCGGAGCGGGATCCGGCACATTTTTGTTGTTTTCTGGAAAATTAGTTTTGGCCCCTTCCAATTTATAGAAATCTATATTTGGCCCCTTCCTTCTAATGAATGCTGATTATGTTGGTTGCAAAAATTAGTTTTGCCCCCTAGCTATTAGAGAAATTTGTTTTTGCCTTTTTGGTTATTGGAGGGGTGCCCATGGCCTGGCTAGAGTTGCATCATGTGATCGTCGTCATGAGGCTGCAGTCGATCTTAGCATCTATTTTGATTGTATCTTATACAAAATATCAAAATAGAATCGTTGTAGCATTTTCCAGGGACCGTGCATTGCACCACGGCCCCTTGCTAGTTTAATCAAAAAGCTAGCTAGTTATTTATTTTATCAGCTCGCTGGATTTTTTTGACCAAATTAGAAATTGGTACTCCGTGAGTCTTTTTGAATAGATAAAGCAATTTTTTTTATGTTCGTTTGTTGTGTTGATTGTATATTTGAATTTATAGCATTATTGAATTTCAAAGAAAATACGGGTTAAAATAAAATAGATATGGAAAAATCACTTCACATGTATAAAATAATAAAAAGATGGGAGGATATATATAATTTTCTTCTTTGACGAGGTCATTATTACAAATGAAGAAATTGTTTCTCTTTTTTTTTGAATTTTTTCTTTAAAAAAAGAAAGAAAGAAAACAAAAAGATGTGAGGGCTTGACACACTCTCTGCTAGGGGTGGTAATTGAACGAGCCAGCTCGGGTTCGATTAAGGTTCGGCTCGGTATCGGCTCGTTTAAATTCGGTTCATTTATTAACGAGCTGGACATGAGCCAGAAAGCCTGGCTCGTTTATTAAACGAGCCGGACTCGAGCTCAGCCAGGCTCGTTCGGTATTGACTCAGGTTCAGCTGGGTTACACAGTTTGAAAAAAAAACAGTAATATGTAATATATAGCAGATTCTATACAACTCTCAGAACACTTAATTCAATTAAATGACAGTATATAAAGTGTGCTGAGATAAATATAAAACCCAGCACTTAGACCCATTCAATGCCCTAGATGTTAAAGTTTTTTATTTTTTCCGTATCTCAAAACCCTGAGTTTTAAGCATTATTGTTAATTATGTGTTTTTCTTGGAAGATACTATTAATATGTGTAAATGAGCTGAAAACGAGTCGAACTCACAAACGAGCTCAGTTGAGCTCGGCTCGTTTAGTTAATGGGCCACAAATGAACCGAACACGAGCTGGGCATGTGTTAATTGAGCCGGACTCAAGCCGAGCATCTCTAGCTCGATTAACTAAACGAGCCGGACTTGGGCCGACAAAAGGAACCACGAGCCGAACTCGAGCCGAGCTTGGCCGGCTCGAGTTCGGCTCGTTTACACCCCTACTCTCTGCTGGTACAGCGCTAACAGAACAGTCTCTCCCTTATGAATTTGATTGCTGATGTGTCCCATTTTTCAAGAAAAACCAATAAAAAAATATAAAAATTCTAATCTAGCGTTCATAAACGCAACTAATCCCATCATTTATTATAGAATCATCACATAGCAACTATCTGAGCTATATTATTACAGTTTTTATGAGGAAAAATAAAGCCATAGAGATTTTATATATACGTGCATCACACGTGTAAATTACTATTGACTTTGAGTTATAATATTAGAGATTACTAAATATCAGTTTTCCTTTTTCTTATTAGATACCGTATCAGAAATTCTTTTTCATTAGAAAATCGTATGCAATTCGAATAGATCATCGTCGCCATAGCTAACATATACCAACTCGAATATTTTTCTGTAAAAAAGATCAATGATGCTGATCTGAAATATCATCAATTGAATTTCACATAAACCATTTCTATATAGTCAACTTAACAACCGAATGGCGGTTATTCTGCCAAATGTTGTAAATAAGAAACTTGTGGTGATTCTATAGTTCACTCTACTGAAGTCGGACTCCCTACTGAAGAAGATGAAGTAAGATGCCTTCCGTCACTAGAAGAGGAGGCATCCTCCATTTTCTTAATGAATGCGAGGCCTATGCTTTATTAGGCTCAGTGCTCGAAGCAGCGAACGTATGAACCGTGTAAGGATCAAAACCCTCTGTGCCCCATGCTCGACTTACAGGTTATACTTTTCCGGTTAGTCCAACTTTCGAATGTCCTCGAATGTGGCACAAGAAATCAATACAGTAAAACCTCTATACAGTAATATCCTTGGGACCGGGGAAAAATATTACTATAGGGGGGTTATTCTTAAGTAGAGTTTTATATATAAAAATTAGATTTTTTTTTGAAAAAATAGTAGTCAAAATTCTTAGACCTTCAAAATTCATATAGACCTTCAAACTTATTAACAAGTCAAAATTCTTAGACCTTCAAAATTCATATAGACCTTCAAACTTATTAACAAGTCAAAATTCTTAGACCTTCAAAATTCATATAGACCTTCAAACTTATTAACAAGTCAAAATTCTTAGACCTTCAAAATTCAGCCATATGCATCTTGGAAAATTAAAATTTATGGATGTGCATTTCATCAATACATTCATATAAATATAAGCTAGTTTTATCATGAATTTAACTATTATTTCATATCATAATTTTCTTCTTCAATCCAAACATGGCACCTAAAATCAAACGAACTCAAATTAGTGAAAGTATACGTCATGAGTTGCGAAAAATGAAACAAGACAACCCCGATTGGAAGCAAAAAGATCTTGCGATATGGTTAGAAAATACCCATCAACTTAAGTTGTCACAGTCAGCAATATCTAAGATAATGAAAAATTCAACCGACCATGAAGGAGAAGTGCTTTCGAACCCGAATGCAAAACGTCAAAAACAAGTAAAGTATCCTCTAATGGAGTCTGCACTTTACGAATGGTTTTTGTGCAATCAAGAGTTTGTAAATATTTCTGGTGATTTATTAAAAGAAAAAGGAATCATATTCTTAAAGGGATTGTATCCAGAAGCTGCTCCTTTTGAATTTTCAAATGGGTGGTTGGATAAGTTCAAGCAGCGACATGCAATCCGATCCTTTCGTCGTTTCGGGGAGAGTGGCTCTGTTGATATGGAGAAAATTGAAGCAAGTTTGCCGGCAATAAGAGAAGAACTTGACAAATGGGAATGGAAGGACATTTACAACATGGATGAAACCGGTCTATTTTATCGAATGCAAGCAGATAACTCTCTTGCAACGAAACAGTTAGAAGGACGTAAGCAAAATAAAGAAAGAATTACAATTGTTATTTGTTGCAATGGTGATGGCTCTGACAAGCTTTCTCTTTGGATGATTGGTAAGTTTCTTAATCCCAGATGCTTCAAAAATGTCAACCGTGATAATTTTAATTGTACTTATCGAGCAAATTCAAATGCATGGATGACGTCTTTACTCTTCGTGGAATGGCTAAAGTGGTTTGATAGCCGATTGAACAGAAATGTTTTGCTTATTTTGGACAATTGTACAGCACATGGAAAAAATGATAATCTGCCACCTCTTAGCCACACAACTGTTTTGTTCTTACCACCAAACAGCACTTCCAAAATTCAGCCTTGTGATGCAGGCATCATTAGGAATTTTAAAGGTTATTATCGTCGTCGATTTAATCGTTTACTCTTGAAACGAATTGAAGATCGTGTTTTAGAACCATCAAAGGTATCTCTATTAGATGGAATTGTAAATGCAGTTGCTTCATGGTCAATAGATGTGAAGCCACAGACAATCAAAAATTGCTTTAAGCATTGCAAAATTAGAACCGATGGTGCCGATGACCAAGAAGTTACAAAAGAATTGGATGAGGAGGATCGAGAAATAGTTTCAGATTTGACAAATCAAATTAAAGAACTTCACTATAATAATCAAATGGATATGGATGTTTTTCTCAATCATCCAAATGAGCAACAAGTAGTGTATGCCTTAACTGAAGAAGAAATCATGGCGGCAATAAGGCAAGAAGCGCAAGGTGATAATCCGGAAGACGATAGTGTGGAAATAGAAAAGGTGTCATGTCGAGAAGCTTCAAACATGTTGGATAAGTTAGAAATGTTTTGGATTCAACAAGAAGGTGATTGTGGTGACGAGTTACTACGAACTCGCAAGTTAAAGGATATGGTAGTAACTCAAAAAATTAAGTCATTGTCCCAAACAACTTTGAATAAGTACTTTATGTCATCTTAAGTTCAATTGTGTAGTTAAGTAATTTATGTCATCTTAAGTTCAATTGTAATAGCCAAGTAATTTTATGTATTTTTTATATATATAAAAAATTATTTAAAATTTAATGCCAATTTATTACTATATAGAGGTAAATTAGTACAGGCGGGACTTGGAAAAAGTATGGAATATCACACTGTGGAGGTTATTCTTATTTATAACTGGTCCCGAGTCGGGACCGGGACTTTTTATCACTATAGGGAGGTTATTCCTATATAGAGTATTCCTATACGGAGGTTTTACTGTAGAATAGGGAGGGAGGGGACAGGCGCGAGCTCATAAAAAAGGAAGGAGCTCAAATGCGTAATTTTGATAATTTCTGAGTATAATCGCTATTTCTATGATTAATAGAAATAATAGTATAATCTCTATTATTTATATTATCAAAGACACAATTTTTTCTCTCTCACGTGCCTCTCACGTGCCTATTAACTTGCTGTATAAAAAACAAATTTACCCAAACCCTAACCTAAATTTTCTTCACATTCACTCTCTCTCTCTCTCTCTCAGCGGCAGTCGCCCACCTCCACTCAAATCTCAATCAAAGTGTTGATTTTATGAAAAAAGTGTAATATTTCTTTTCTAATCTGCTAGCCTTTTCATTTTTCATGTTTCATATATTTTTATTTGTTTTTTGTATTTTATGATTTTTTTTATGGTGGTAACACCGTAACTAGTTATATCCGCTTATCCCATCTGATACCAGCATCTCTCTCTCGTTATTGCATCCCAAAACTTCGATATTTCTCAATAAGTCCCCAAATCTTCATATTTTTGTCAACCATGTTTCAGTTGGTGGTAGAATGATCTGCAAAGGTTGTATCTGAACCAGCTGGATGATTTTAAATATGAATAGTTTACGCCATTTTTTTACTTGAGATATTTATTTTATTGCAGATCATTACATGCTTGTTCATACTAAATTTTTACTTATGGTTGCATACTTGCATTTGTAGGTTATTTTTTTTCTCCTTTTATTTGTAGCCTAAAGCATGTGACCAATCTTTGTAACCTCATCAACATTGTTGTTAATGATGCAACTAGGGCAAGGGGTCGACCCTAACAAACATGGATAGAGGCGGTTAATAACGATACATTGATCCTTAATTTAAGCAAGGAGACAGGTCCTTAACATAGCAGAATGGAAGAAGCGGATTCATACATTTGATCCCAAATTTTGGGATAAAGGCTTGTTGGTGTTGTTGTAGTGACGTGCGGTTCACTTTACTAGATCAAAACTTTGCAAATGTTTAGTAGGCTAGTTATCTAATTTCCTTACATATGTAGGCCAAGCGCTGGGACCAATCTTAGTAATTAGAACTTTAGAGTTTCCTATTATACAGTGATTGTTTTTACCTTTTTTTGGTGGAAAACAACAACGACAATGCTTATCTCATTCCAAACTTTTGGGGTTGGCTATATGAATCCATTTCTTCAATTTTTACATGTTAAGTACCTTGATTACCTGACACAACCTTCTATATCCTCTTCTGCCTCGTTGAGCCCTAACATCTCCCAGCTCCCTCACCCACTCGGCCTACGTTTTTGGTCCTGGCTCTGTTCCGGTAGTGGGGACCATCGAGATGTGGCTGCACTGCTGGAGGTCTTATTCCAACCTTGGAAAGAAACAAGAGGCAAAAATGGAGTTAGAGAGGGTAGAGGTGAAATGAAGGAGGGATTGATGAGGCATGGCGTCCTGAGCGTGCCACACGATCAGATGGAGGTACAACTTGATCAGGTTCATGAGAATCAGGTGTCTCAAACGCCCCAAATGAGTGCATGACATGAACAGGTTCAGAATCAGATGGCTCAAATGCTTGGGGGAATAAAACTAGAGGTACTGGCAATATTATTTAGTTTGATTGATCGACCATTAGCAGTAAGTTTAGTTTTTAGTTAGTGATTTCAATTTTGGAGGAGTTATAGCATTGCTTAATTTATTTTATTTTTTGAAGAAACTAGTATTGCTTAATTTGTTCTGGCATTTTCTTTCTTATTTGGATGCTTTGAGTACAGAAAGCATCTCAGCTAAAATTGATCATGAAATATATGGCATCTTCATTATTTGCCTATATTCTATTGTTGTTGTCTTAATTTGCCCATTTTTTTATCTTCAATTTCGTTTTCATATTTTGGGAGTTTAGGATTTTCTTTTCGACATCATATCATATAACACCCTTCATATTAACTGAGGTTATAATTGCTGGGTTAGATATATACAAATGGCGTTCGTGTAATCAAGCCTTTTGTTTAGAATCTGGAAATTAATTTTTGCTGGTGATGATGAAAAAAAGGCCGAACTTACATCTACCCTGAAATGTATTTTTACAAATTTCAGTTGGTGGTAGAATGATGCAGCTTGCTGTAAAGGTTATATCTGAACCAGTTGGGTGACTTTAAATGTTAACAATATTAAAATGTCAACGACTATATTATAACAATTTAAAAATTATCTTATCTGAATACAGTTTTTAGGCTAAACCTTCTGATGATCTTGTATCTGTTAGAACTGATTAATAGTGCTTTGTCATGCTTATATATAGATTATGTACAGCATGTAAATTGTCAAAGAACAAAAGCAATATTGATCATAAGACACTGTTGACAACATGTGAGATGTGGTCATCCTCACAAATGAAGAAATAGCCTCTTTTTTTGAATATTTTGCTTCAAACAAATAAAAGAAAAGATGTGAGGACATGTGACATTCATGACTTTGAGTTATAATAGCAAAGATTAGCAGATATGGGTTTTCTTTCTGTTTTTTTTTCCTTATTAAATACCGCATCAAATTTGATAATACTAACATATCATCGCCACTATAGGTAACATATAACAACTCGAATAATTTTCTGTAAACATGATCAGATGCCGATCATCAGAACGAAAGACCATCACTTGGATTCCACATAAACCATTTCTATATAGTAAACTTAATAATAGAAGCCAGTTATCATTCAAGCTCATAAAAAAAGCTCAAATAGCGCGCTTTTGATAATTTCTGGGTATAATCCCTAACCTAAATTTATCCACGTGCATCCCACGTGCATGTATACTTCTGTTATATAAAATCAAAATTTACCCAAACCCTAACTAAAATTTTCTTCCCTTTCTCTCAGCGGCAGTCGCCACTCGCCACCTCCACTCAAATCCCAATCGAGTGTTGATTTTATGAAAAAGTTGTACTATTTCTTTTCTAATTTGCTAGCTTTTTCATATTTCATTTGTCATATTTTCATTTGTTTTTGTATTTTCATCAACTTTGTTTTTTAGTTTTGGAGTTTAGATTTTGTTTTTTTGGATCAAATTCATATAACATATTTTATCTCAACGTTTGATATAATTGCTGTTATATAAAGTATTCAGCATGCAATTAACCCCTTTTTGTTTGTTAAATTTGGGAATAATAATAATTACTGGTGATGATGAAGAAAAAGGCCGAACTTACAGCCACCCTGAAACTATCTCTCACATCTCTCTTTTGATATTGCACCCCGAAACTTTGCTATTTCTATATACGACCCGCAAATCTTTTATATTTTTTCCATACTTGTTTCAGTTGGTGGTAGAATGATGCAGTTTGCTGCAAAGGTTGTATCTGAACCAGTTGGGTGATCTTAAATATGAACAGTTTACGCAATATATTTGCTTGAGATATTTATTTAATTGCAGATCATTTACATGCATCTTCATGCTAAATTTTTTACTATTGGTTTCATTTGTAGGGTAATTTTCTTATTTTCTTTTCAGTTGTCTAAATGCTGTGACCAATCTTTGAAACCTCGTCAAAATTGCAGTTAATGATGCAACTTTAAGGGTAGACCTAGACGAATATGGATACTGGCAATTAAGAATGATATGTTGATTGCTAACGTAACTGATGCAACTATTATGAATTAAATGCAAAAACTAAATGAAAATGCAAATGTAATCAATATTTAAGGAAACTTGAATTACAAAATAACAAATAATATCCTATACAAATGAGATGCGGTAAATAAAGTGTTCAAACCAAGTTAGGTAAGTAAACTTGATGATTAGCTAAGTAAGTCAAAACAAAAAGATTAATTCTTTCAAGCAATCTGGTAAATAAATAAGCTAATAAACCAACCACCAAAAGAAAATAGGATAATTAATGTGGTGGAAGAAAGTGTGAAAGTGGAGAACTTACTTGGAAGGTGGTATTTGAGTATATATGATTATATTAACTTGAGACTTGCCTTGTGTTTAGATCCAAAGAAAATGTAGCTTAGCCTTCAAGTCCCTTACCAAATATTAGCATCCGATTCTAAGCACTTGTTAGTACTCGAGAGTAGAATAGTTGTTGTAGTTGAAGAGAGAGTGGTGAAGAGAATTATTAGAATTAGAGAAGTAGAGAGAGAAGTAAGAGAGAAGTATGGGAGCTAAAAAAAAGTAGAAAGAGAGTAAAAGATAAATATGACAATTTTATTATAAACTTCCAGTACCACTTCATTTTTACAAATGAGAGTTAGGTGCCTATTTATGCATTTCAATGAAACTTCCATACACTGGATATTTCTACTTACATTAGATATTTTATTTTAGATGTTTTCTTAAGAAACATCCACAAACAAGATATTTTATTTTATAAGTCTTCATGAAAGCTTCTTAGAGATTTCATCATCTATTGTGGTTCTATAAGCTTCTAAGTTCTTTCAAAGTTTTCTAAAAGTTTCTAGAATATTCCGAAAGCATCTAAGCTCTTTCTAGAAGTTTGTAGAATATTCCGGAAGCTTCTAAAATCTTCCGAAACTCTTTAGAGCTATATCAGTTTCTCCTGGTGGAAAGGACCCTTCTCCTAACGAGAAGGCTTCCGTTACTCGCTGAAATATATCCTCTCGAGCTGCTTGCAATTCATTCTCAGTTATCCATCCGTTAACGGTCGCCCTTTCCAACGAACTAAATATCTTCTATGTATGCTGTCGTCTTTAGTTTTTGTTGTGCGAACATTCATAATGTCTTCTATCTCATCATCTTCCTCCTTGTTGCTACAAATGGTAGTATGGTGAGGTAAACCTGTGAATGAGTCTCTCCATGAAATACCACTAGGTCCATAAAGTTAAAGATAAGAGAAGTAGGAATAATAGTAGGTAAGTCCAACAAATAAGCATTTGACCCCAAATGCTGCAAAACTCGAAATGGACCAAATCTTTTTCTGCTCAACTTCGTATAAGAACCAGCAGGAAATTTGCCGTCGAAAATGCGCCATAACTAAATCTCATGGTTGGAATATTTGTTCTCGTCTATGCTTATATGCGACGGCTTTATATTTGGCATCGGACTTGCAGAGCTTATCCAACACTTCCTTTTGGAATATCTTTATATGTTCAACAATAGCCTCAACATTGGCTTGGCCATGATATGGTAAGGATGTTTGATCTAGGATATGAGGGATGGGTTGGTCATATAAGGCTTCAATTTGATACTGTTTTCCAATAGAAAACTTTACTAGACAACGTTTTGTTACTGGCATCCCACTTTCCTCAAACCACGAGATGTTATAAGATTTATATAGGGTCTTGGTTTTAAGTTTTAGTTTGTCAACCATTTCTTGTGAGACAATTTTCCATACTACCACTATCAATCATTAGTGAACATAGTTTTTCTCCGGATGTACATGTTGTGCGAAAGAGGTTATGTCTCAACTAGTGATCATTAGACTTTTCTTTAGGTGTTGTCATGACTCGATGGATTACTAGGTTTTGACCGTCATTGTTGCCTTTTATATCTACACTAGTACCCTCGTTCTCGTAGTTACTTTGTTCAATATCTTGTTCACTATTACATACATGATTATCTGATTCAGCTTGAGTTATTAAGTTAAAACTTTCATCTAGGGCATTGATCTGACCTATGACTAGGTTCTCGACATTTATAACAGACGATTTCGTCGCTTGGTTTAGGTTATAATATACCTTTTTCTTATTAAGAATATATTTGTTTTGTTCCGGTTTTGATCGGTTTGAGTTTATTAGTATTCTTATTGCTGCTAGTTGAGCTAGATGAAGATTTGAACGTGTTATTTTTATTAGATGTAAATCGTTGTAATTGTTTTTCAATCTTTTTTGCTTTGTGATAAGCTTCGTCAACACTCATTATATCATAGAGTTCAACTTGATTTTGAATAGGCCATTGTAACCCATTAATGTACCTAGTAACAGTTTTTTTCATCTCCCTTGAGGTTATTTCTTGCTTGTAGTTCAGAAAATGTTTCAGTATACTTATCAACGGTCACTTTATCTTGTTTTAGATTATTATATTCTTGAAAGATTGTCCGACGATAATCTATAGGTAAAAATATTTCTTCAAGTTTTCGTTTCATGTGATCCCATGTTTTTATTTTATTTTAATCCTTTCTAACTCTACTAGCTTGAAGATTTTTCCACCATAGAAGCGCATGACTTTTCATTTTTAAGCTAACAAATTTAACCTTTTTATCATCGGGCATTTTTTTCCAATCAAAGAAATGATCTATTTTATCTACCCAATCTAAGAATTCTTCGGAGTCTAGTTTTCCTAAAAACCCCGCTACTTCAATTTTAATTTCTTGATCTCATCGTTTATCATATCTCACACCCTTCTCAATTCGATCATGTCGTGGAGTTGCTTCGCTATTGATTTCGAAGAGCCTATTGTTAAGATTTCTATATCAGGTTGATTATTTTGTCTTTCTAGACGTATGTTCATGAGTAACTCGGTTAATTGTTTTAGTTTGTCATTAATTTATTGGATTTGAGTTTGCTGGGCTAGGAAGGCTTCTTGTCATGTTGTGGGTGGGTGGATGAGTTTGTGTATTTGATTGTGAATCATGATTGTTAGCCATTATATATATATATATATATATATATATATATATATGCATTTTTTTGGACAGCAGGTAAAATACAAGAAAATTATGGTTAATTGCAACTTCTGAAGTTTTCATGGGTTGAAACTTGTTCTGATACCATAACTGATGCAACTATTATGAATTAGATACAAAAACTAAATGAAAATGCAAATGTAATCTATATTTAAGGGAACTTGAATTATAAAATAACAATTAATATCACCTACAAATAAGATTTGGCAAATAAAGTGTTCAAACCAAGTTAGGTAAGTAAACTTGATGATTAGTCAAGTAAGCCTAAACAAAAAGTTTAATTTTTTCAAGAAATTTGGTAAATAATTAAGCTAATAAACCAACCAACAAAAGAAAATAGGGTAATTAAGGCGGTGGAAGAAAGTGTGAAAGTGGAGAACGAACTTGGATGTGGGTATTTGAGTATATTTGATTTAACTTGAGACTTGTTTTGTGTTTAGATCCAAAGAAAATGTAGCTTAGCCTTCAAGTCCCTTGCCAAATATTAGCACTTGTTAGTACTTGAGAGTAGAATGGTGGTTGTAGTTGAAGAGAGAGTGTTGAAGAGGATGATTAGAATTAAAGAAGTAGAGAGAGAACTAAAGAGAGAAGTATGAGAGCTAAAGAAAGTAGAGAGAGTAAAAGATAAAGAGGACAATTTTGTTATAAACTTTTAATACCACTACATTCTTACAAATGAGAGTTTGGTGCCTATTTATAGGTATTTTAATGAAACTTCTATACACTAGATATTTCTACTTATATTAGATATTTTATTCTAGATATTTTCCTAAGAAATATCCACGCACAAGATATTTTACTTTAGAAGTCGTCATGGAAGTTTCTTAGAGCCTTCATCTTCTCTTATGGTTCTATAAGCTTCTAAGCTCTTCCAAAGTATTCTATAGGTTTCTAGAATATTCCGGAAGCATCCAAGCTTTTCCAAGGTCTTCTATAAGTTTCTAGAATATTCTGGAAGCTTCTAAAATCTTCCGAAACTCTTTAGAACTACATCAGTAACTAAAGAGACAGCTCTTAATTGAGCAGGATGGAAGAAACGGATTCATATAGCCAACTCCAAAATTTTGTGATAAAGGCTTCTTGTTGTTGCAGGGGACTGAGTTTCATTTTACTATATTAAAACTTTGCAAATGGTTTGTAGGCTAGTTATTTAATTTCCTTACATTTGTAGGCCAAGCGCCGCGACCAATCTTAGTGATAAGAACTTTAGAGCTTCCTATATTATATAGTGATTGTTTTTGCCTCATTTTTTGGGTGGCGAACAACAACAACAACGTTTATCTCATTCCAAACTTTTGGGGTTGGCTATGTGAATCCATTTCTTCCATTTTCACACGTTAAGTACCTTTACCACCCTTCTACGTCCTCTTCTGCCTAGTTGAGCCCTAACATCTCTCGCATCACCCTCTCTGCCTTCATTTTTGTTCCTGGGTTCGTTCTGCTCTTGACGACCATTGGCCTGTGGTTGCACTGCTGGACGCCTCATATTCCGATCTTGAAAAGGCACTGAAGGAAAAAATGGAGTTAAGAGGTAGGGGTGATAGGAAGGAGTAGGGATTGGCAGAGGAGAACGAGGAGGACAAGGAAGAAGAGGGGGCAAGGCATCCAGCGCGTGCGACACAACCAGCTGGAGGCATGACTTGAGCAGTTTTATGAGTATCAGGTCACTCAAATGCTTCAAATGAGTGCACGACACGAGCTGGTTCAGAATCAGATGGCTCAAATGCTTGGAGAATAAAAGTGGAGGTACTGGCTATATTACTTAGTTTGATACTAGTTACTTGAGTATTTCTTTATTCCTAAGATCACTGGTAGTTGCTTTATTTTGTTAAATTGTGATTTTGTGGTGATCATAACTGCTATTCCGTATAATTTTGGTGAAAGGTTTGTTGATTATCACTTGATTGATCGAGCCGTCAGTAGTGCTTAATTTGTAGTTGGTGTCATTGATTTTGGAGTTATATTGTTTCTTAACTTGTTAAGGCATTTTCTTTCTTGTATTGATGCTTTGAGTACAGAAAGCATCCGAGTCAAAATTATCATGAAATATGTCATCTTCTTTCTTTGCTTATATTCTATTGTCTGTTGTCTTAAGTTGCCCACTTTTTTGTATTTATTTATCTTCAATTTCGATTTCATATTTTCGGAGTTAATGACTTTCTTTTGGATTAATTTCATTTAACACCCTTCATGTTAACCGAGGTTATTATTGCTGAATAGATGAATATAATGGTGTTACATGTATTCAAACCTCTTGTTTAAGGTTTGGAAATTAATTTTTACTGGTGATGATGAAGAAAAAGGCTGAACTTACAGCCACCCTGAAATTTATGTTTCTTTTAAAAATTTCAGTTGGTGGTAGAATGATGCAGCCTGCTGTAAAGGTATCTGAACCAGTTGGGTGATTTTAAACATTAACAATATTAGAATGTCGACGACTATATTATAACAATCTTAAAATTATCATATCTTAATACGGTTTCAGGCTAAACCTTCTGATCATCTTGCACCTGTTAGAACTTTGTGATTTAAGGGTGCTTTGTCATGCCTATATATAGGGTTTATGCGCAACATGTGAGTTGTCAAAGAACAAAAGCAATATTGATCATTAAACTCTATCGACGACATGTGAGTTGTCATATGAGAACTATAATAAAAGTTTTGGTAAGATATATATGGTATTATAATGTCACAAGCAGAGAGAGTTCTTATCTGAAAAACGGTGAAAGTTAATGGTGTTTTAGTATAATATACCCTTGTAATGTATGTTCCACCTCTATTCTTTATAGCTATTTTTAGATATACATACATTTTACTCTATTTCTATACATGTTACAATTAGACAAGGAAGACATTTGCTTTGTCCGATTACTTAATGATAACAATTATGTATAATCTGTTTTCCATTTGCATTAGCATGGTCAGTTGATTCTTTAGGAAGAGCGGGAAGGCTTCATTCCTGCAAGGTGAAATACATCATTTGTTTTGGATGCAATACCGAACCGGTGATCTTTAACATTAGAGAGGAAAGTTTGATCGCTAGAAGGGGTAGATGTGAATGCATCTCTTTATTTTTATCTTTTTCTTTTTCCGGTATTATTTTTTTCCCTATGGAGTTTTGGCCTAAAGTGAGTTGGGATGCAATTTTGCATGATGTTTTTGATCTTTGATCTTTGTCTGATGCAAATGTGCATGTCACGCACATTTGATTTTTGAGCATCGAACAAAACCATCCCAGTTAAACAATGTCACCTCATTCTACCAGATCAGAGGCAATAGTCTTGTCTGTCATTTTTCTTTTGGGTTTTTTCACCTCATGCTCCACTTTATCTGAGATATTTGCGCCCCCCACCTCTCAATCTGACTATTTACCTAGTCCTCCATAATTCCTTAATTTACTCAAGCTCCCCTTTAACATTTTCTGTTTCTCCAAAACTCCACCGTTACTCTTACTGCCAACCAAAATCTCCACCACAACCACCTTCATCATCGCCATCATCATCATAACTTGCTGCAACTTTTTCTTCTTCTGCTGCTGCTGCTGCTTCTATTCCGACGCCGCCCATCCATCTCTATATCTCCTCAAGCTCTTTCCCTCTGTTTCCTACCTTCCTTTGAGTTTCCTCTCCCTTCCCTACCTGATTTGGATTAATTTCGCAAACCCTAAATTTTAATTTGGGAGATAAAACTCAATTTGAAATCCTAAAATTCTATTTGGGGACGAAATGAGTTAAAGATTGAATGATTAGAGTTTTAAACAAGCCCCAATCGAACTGCCGTTATGATTACCCTTATTAACAGAATTAAATGAATATTGTTTTAAGATGTGGAGGAGTAAGTTAAGAAATTAGGGGGACATGGTAAATTGCCAGATCAAAGGTGAATACAGAAAATACCTCAGTTGGGGGGGGGGGGGGAGGGGGTTGCATGAGGTAAAAAAATAAATTCTTGATGGGTTACTGCAAGAGATTTTTGTCTGGAAAGTAAAAGGAAGTTTGTGTGGTAAAGCTAAAAGGAGCGCTTAAGTGGTTGTGTTCAGTGCTCTTCATTTAGGTTATGTATACGGAATCATACTAGCGTTAGAAGGTGAGAAGGCCGATGACACTATATCATTATACCGCATCCAATAATACGAGGTCTATGGCCGAGCGATATTGCTCATCTCGTAGATCCTCTTAGGAAAAAAACAAACCCCACTTTGTCGTACATGTTTACTCAGCCAAGCTTGTGGGCATCCAACTAGAATTCTCATATTTCATGCTGCTTGAGTGTTATTGGCGAGGGTGTATATATAATGCACGGATAGAAAGTCTAAATTCAAGAAAAATCATATTGATATAAAAGGTTATAGTTATATAATTTTAAGTTGTAATATATTATATTTATAAACTTTACATGTAAAATATATGAATTATTGGCTTGCAAATACTTTGGTTTTTTTTCATTTATCAAATATTTTTCTTTCACAATTGAAAATTTTAAAAATATCAAAATTTTTATTTTCTCCATTTTTTCATTGTTTGCTATACAACACACAAGTATCATGATATTTTTAAAAGTTCAAAAAAAACTGTATACTTTTTTTTTTTATATAAAATTGATTTTTTTAATAAAAAAAATTGCAAAATATTATCCAATCAATCAAAACATAAATAAGAAAGAGATGAGATCAAGAGGAAAGAACACCTTTCTAAGGTTTGAAAACATAAATAAGAAAAAGATGAGATCAAGAGGAAAAAACACCTTTCGGAGGTTTGATGAAGAAATTGTAAAATACAATATATTTAGTCAAAATATAAATAAAAATGAGATAAGATTAAAATTTAAAAAATGGCGTGGTCTAGGGTTTAAAAGAGTTAATGAAGATGGAGATGTTTATATCCAAGCGTAAAAAAAGTTTCCATAATTTTTTTGATCAAAACGAGGGTAGTATGTATTGTCTATGCGTTTCATTAAAAGAAAACTTTATTTTATCAAAAATAGCTTCAAATTTTTTTGTTGAACTTTCTTTTGACATTAAGAACATATAAAATTTTAGTGATTTTGAACTTCATCAAATCTTTAAAAATCTATGTTAAAAGTCTTTAACATTCTTTATTATCTTAACTTTTTAAAAAGTCTTAAGTAAAAGTATTTAAGATATTCTTAAATTAAAAAATTGATAAAACATGTAATTATTTTAACTCAAGAACTAACAAATTTCTTTATTTTTATATCTTTGGTAAATTTAATTATTCCTAACAAAAATAATTTTATGCGTTAAAATAGTAGATATATTAGAATAACAGATGAAGACAAATTAGAAGTTGTTTTTCTACACCAACTTTGGCAATAAAATAGTTGAGATATAGATATTATATAGATAGATTGGAACTAGAGGAGAAAGTCAAAAGGAGAAAGTCATAAGAAAGATTACATTCAAAACATTTATATCATGTTATTAAATTTCTTTGTTTATTGATTTTCTCTCTTTCATTTGCCTTATTTGAAATAATTAGTGTAAGAATTATTTATGGTAAAAAACGTTGAATAAGTAAGATAAGAAAGTTGATTAAGAAAAAAAATTGATTGGGCGTTTCCCATGCGAGCTCTTCCCAGTTCCCACCTCTCCCATGAACGGTGGGAAAAGATAAGGTGGCCCTCTTTTCGTTGGTTTTAAAAAAAATTTAAATGTGCTGGCTAGATTCTTTAAAGGATTTTTTTAATAATTTTTAATTTTTAATGAATTTTTCCTCAAAAGTCACGGTTACAAGATCATAGTTTAGGTAATCCAAACATCTCATAATTACAAAATCATGGTTTCACATAGCTTCTCAGAACACACCTCAAAATACGGTTTGGTTACAAAACCATGATTTCACTCTGCTCGGCCGAACTAGCCCTGAGATGACGGAGAATAATCAATTAAACAAAGTAATTTTCACCGTGGTCATATCTGTATTTTCTTCCTATTGAATAATTAGAGTTGACCAAAATGAAAGGAAAACAAAATTTAGATTTGCTAGATTATGCATGAGTCGCCGTGTTGATTTGATTAGTTCAAGATGCAACCAAGAGGCAATTACATTTAATTGGAATTAAATATTAAAAAAAACGGAAAAAATCCTTAAAATAACGGCATGTTTGTTCAATAATTTTGCATGTGTGAAGCATGTTGATACATATTAATACCAAACAAACAATATTTAAAAAGATATTTCAGGACTTCCAGTAAAGATAATATATACTTTGGAAATTTTTAGTTAAAATAACGAAAATATCTACATCTAATGAAAACAATCATATCATACTTTTATTTTAATGCATATGTGCATCACATGTGCAAAATACTAGTTTTTTTAATTTAAATAAGCATACATATTGTTCCATAATTAATGAAATAAAAGCTGGATATGAACAAAAAGAAGCCACCCTTCTCTGTTTATGAGTGAGTGAACTCTTCTTTTTTAACTGCTTCTTTGTTCAAGGATCATAGGAATAACACACAAACACATATAAATCAGAGATAAAACAAAATATAGAATTTACCCTTACTTATAATAAGAAAAGAAAATCTTGGATCCACTCTAGCGACAAACAAAACAAAGAGTTTTATTGAAACAATTAGAAAATTTCAAGAGTGATATTTGCTTGCCTGCGTGTACGTATGGACACGTGTATCACATGTGCATTAAACTAACAAGGGTTATGGTATTTTCCCGAAATTTGGTTAAAAGGCTTATTTCTCAAGAAGTATTATATGGCTTACCCCTAGCTCCCCACCTCCACCCACCAAATAAAAACAATAGTTAACTCACCACTGAAGTTTGCCACCCCAAACACCATATTGTTTTCTTTGCTGTACTTGACCTAAATACCTTTATACTTCTTCATCTCCATTTTTCCATTCCAGTACACATCACGGATTCGAATTTTTTTTCTATAAATAATTTGAATAATTTTTTATGACCGAAGAAGTCACAACGTTAGGATAGGATGTGATGGAGCTTCTTCTCGGGCCTCCGTCAGATGTCTTCCGTTGATCTCGTGGTGAACTTGACCGATTATCCTTCGTTGCGTGTGGGACTCAATGGGTTTTTTGGGGAAGAGGTGAGATGCGGAAGCTGCCGCCGAGTACATGCAAAGAAGTCCCGGGGTGGTTTGGTACCACCGAGCACCCTCCGACGTTCAAGTTAGTGATGAGATTCGAGCAGAGTAACGGCGTAAAGTGTCAAGAAAATGGCTTACTTGACCCCTCTGTGATGGGGGTTTATATAGCGGTGGTGGCATGCAGCAGCAGGCGCGAGAATCTCGCCGGCAGTTACGCTCCCGATGTCACACCCGCGTAAAGAGCGGATCGCCCGTTAATGGGGATCGCGATGGCGTGGAACGTGGGATGTTGCCGGCGGAGAATCTGCGCATGGCGAGATTTGCGGAGCGGCGGTTACGCCTGTGAGTGGTGGAGTTGGTCGGTCGGAGGGACCGAGGAAGATGGTCTCGGCGGGAGAGCTCGGGAACGAGCGAGAGGGCCGAGGTATCTTGGTCCTGCGGTAGTTCGGAGGCGAGCCGAAAGACCGAGGAGGCTAATTTGCAAGGGCCCTGAGGTGAGCCAGCTTTGTGCTTGTAGGTCGGGCCTGATCGGCCCCTGTGGGCCCTCTCTTCTGAGTTCTGGGACATGTCATCTGCCATGTGTCCTGATCTGAAAGGTCGCCAATATTGAGCATCATCATTAGCCCCCCACTCTTGTCTCGACCAGCTAGTGGGTCGGGTCAAGAGTGGACTGCCGGGCCGTCTGGAGTAAGCTCCCTCCTAAGGTTTCGTCAGGACGCGTCCCCGGGCTGTCAGCTGTCTTTTCTGCCAGCTTATCGTGGCGAGATCTCTGCATTTAGGGAAGGTGCGCCGGTTCGAGCGTCCTGCCACTGAAGTGACGGTCCACATGTCGAGCGCCGGTTGGCCGACGCGACGTGTGCAGACCTGTGGACTGATGGGGAAGAGCCCAGTGTGGGCGGACATATGGAGCGATCGGTCGTCGAGTTGATTTCGATCACTTGCCGAGTGTGCCAAGCGCTGCTGAGAAGGAGGCATCTCCATGGCCCCGAAGTCGAGGGGGGATTACTCAGACTTGGATAGACCCGATGTCTCTTGTTGGGGCTTCGGATCCGCTGCATATGATGGGCTTGGTGGCCTCGTTATGAGGGCTACAAACCCGCGGCGTCTGTTCGGCGGAAGGATGCCTGCTGGGGATGACTGAGTAGGGAAGCTGCTCGGTTGATCTTGGCGAGGGTCTTGACCCTTGGCGTTGCGAGTAGGGAAGCTAACAGCCACGGATAGTCGAGTCTGGAAGGACTTTGATCCCTGTCTTTGTTGGGTAGGAAGCTACCCGCCGGGATGCGCCGAGTAGGAAGGGGCTCGGCGGCCTCGTGAAGAGGGCTTCAGATCCTCAGCGTTTGATGGGCAGGAGGACGCTTGCTGGGGATGCGCCGAGCAGGAAGGAACTCGGTGGCCTCACGATGAGGGCTTCAGACCATCAGCGTCTGATGGGCAGGAGGATGCCCACTGGGATGCGCCGAGCAGGTGTTAGTGTATATGCCCTAGAGGCCATATCATACTAGTTTGTATATTACTTAATGGAAGCTTGGGATATTCACCATTGTATACACAATCTTGCTCAAAATAGTAGTATGCTACTTGGTTTGTTTCTACTTGAATGTGTGTACATGTGTTTCTTTTAACATATTGCTTATACACATTAGTGGAGCCTTTAGGATCTTTGCTTGATTACCAGCGTTGTTATGGCAGTCACACTCGTGGGGGCTGGGTAATCCACAAGCACATCCTTATGCAGGTCCCTAGTCGTAGGACTATCGAGACAGGGCATCGATACTCCGGAGTAGACTAGCGTATGCGCTTCTCATCCCAGCAGGGGAGACGGTCTGTCCCACAGCCGCCAGTACGTCGTACTTGAGATAGTATGCGGGTGCTCGTTAGGTTACGAGTACACTGGACAGGACTCGTCGGGAACTGTTGGTTGGTACTATACCTATCGTCAGTTATCAGTTCCCAGGTGACATGAGTACAGCTTAGTCCGCTGACTTGACACTGTCACTTCGCCTCGAGTGTGTTCCCACTGTATTTTGATTACTACCCTACCACGGCTCAAAGGAGTCGTGGAAACAGGTAGTAGTTGGGTGCAGTCCCGAAGCACTTGGAGGCAGTGACGGTTAGATAGAATTCGTCTCTCCCGGTATTGGGAGTTGATATCGCGCTGTGTCTAGGAGAGCCATTACACATTGTCGTCCCTGGC
The DNA here is from genome assembly GCA_030015575.1 of Agapanthus africanus. Lineage (NCBI taxonomy): Eukaryota > Viridiplantae > Streptophyta > Magnoliopsida > Asparagales > Amaryllidaceae > Agapanthus > Agapanthus africanus. Next base: position 678,842,576 of record CM057340.1, on the reverse strand, counting down.
CAGGGCAAGCGAGATACATTGGTAGATTTCCAGTGTCATCTCAGGGTGTTCTGGGCTACACTCCGACACTACTTGTACCGCTATTAGGGGACTGACGTTTACCACCCCCTAGGCCCGCCATACGATATTCTCAGACGAATAGACCGGACTGTACGCAGATTGTCATAGACAGGCTCAGTAGGAGTTCGGATGGGTTCGCCTCATCAGTCTTCTTATCGGCATCTACCTGGGGGCCGTTACGTACAGCTAGTGCCGCTTGCGGTCTGTGGTTAAACCCACTGCCAGCGTAGTGTCGAGTCTTTAGAGTCCCACATAGAGGGTTATTCGTCTTTGGGCAAAACAGAGTAGAGGTCGCATGGTTTTGCGACGGGGTTCGTTCACATCCGTGCACTTATGCACGTTTGGTGTCCGGACAGTCATTACTAGCGGGCTTTGGTTTGGGCCAGATCCTAGTATATGTTTTGGGGTTAGTTTTATCTCATTGTATTCGTGTTCCTCGGAACACGAATGCGGGTGTGTATGCACAGTTGTTTGAGGCAGAGGAAGAGAATTTTCATTAGGGTTTTGGAACGGGTGTGTATGCATAGTTGACAGTTGTCTTTTTCCAAATCCTAATGAATATGTGAAATATCAAAATTAATAATTAAATGAAATTGAGTTATGGTTAGGGTTGTTGACTTGTTGACCAAGATTGACTTGTTGACCAAGGTTGAAACATTGACCATCATCATTTCACTCCAAAGATGCTCTTTGATCTTTGCAAAAACATTTAATGTGAAATGATAATGGTCTTATCAAACCAACCATCACCTTTTTCATTTTGATTAATATTATTAATTAGATTAATTCACATATATTGGTTATGGTTGTAAAACTATTATCATTCTCTCATATTCATTCTCTCTCATCCTTTCTTCTTCATCTTCCTCTAGCTCAAGGAAAATTCATCTTATGTGTTGAGAAACATTTCCTTTGAGATAAAACACCCAAATCCACTCTCTACTCATCCTAAGGTAGAAGATCTAGCAAGCCGGACACTTTAGTTTCCTCAAGTTCGAGAAAGGAGCTCAAGGTAGAGACCCTCAGGTGGATCCATCTTCGGCAAGAGAAGGCGACGAGGAGAGAACCATCCGACCACCACGAGGAGAGACAGAAGGAGTTCAAGTTGAGGTATAACCCCTAACCGAGTAGGTAAATCTTTAGTTAGTTGCTAGTGTGTAGTTTAGCAAAGATCCGTGTTTTATAGTCCATGTTACTATAACTTAAAAATCGTTTTTCACCGTTTCCGCAAGCCCGAAAGAACCGGGAGAGGTAACGTGGACTTACAGTGGTATCAGAGCCAGGCTAAACACACCCTAGCATGTTAGCAAAGTATCTAGAATTTCGATCGGACAAAAGACCGCAAAACACCCCGAAAAATTCAAGTTTCTGCCGTTTTTTATTTCTGCTCAAAAAATAATAAATCATGTACTAAAAATCGGCTCAGGCTTTTTAAAGAACAGGCAAGAAAAACGATCCAGTGAGTCGACCAACTCACCGCGGATCCTCGGCATGAGCTTGCTCTTGTTGCGGATCCGGGGCCGAGTTGACTCGGCCTTGGATCGTCTCTCCTGCAGTGTTCCTGTGTTGGTGTTTTGTGATTTGTAGGATGGTTTGTTTCTGCCCAGAATTTCCAGAAAACAGATTTGTTTTTCGGGAGGTTACAAATCCGTATTTTGATCGATTTTCTGTAGACTTTGGCTAATGGGTTGTTTCTGTAATGTTATATATGTATTGAACGTCTGCTAATCGCTATACGTCGATTAGTGGGGGTTATACATATATGTGATCTGTAATGTATGTGTATATGAATTCGTTGGATTGTCGCGGATGAATAGCCGGGGGTTGTGAGATGAGAGTTTTTTCTTTATCTTTCAATTCATGTAATATGTAAATTTGATGTAATATTATTTGTATGGCCGCACATCCGGGATGAGGTTGTAGCCGCCATTGTATAATTTCTTTTTTACTGTTTTTGCTCCTAGGATAGACCCAAGGTGGGGTGCACAAACTACCGGGTATCTCGAACTACCGAGTGGCCTACTCACGTCGTTGAGGGAGGTTGCTTCGCTTTGGGTACTTGGCGGGTAGTTTGCCGCACCCGTAGGGGTCTAGGGTGGGGTATTGGCTATTCATCGCGACCGTGTAATCCGCTTTTCGTTACAAGCTCGAACGGAATGCGGATTCCTAGTATATCCAATGTATTCATCTGTGATCTGGAATGGCTATCATTACATCTGACGAATGTGTATATATCTATATATGATATCTATTTAGGCGTTGCTTATGTTTTGCATCCGCGCTAGTCCAGCCCCCGCTCTGTCGTTAGTTAAGTAACCTAACGGGTGATGACGGGACCTCGTGGTGAATGCGGATGGCATAAGCGTATGTCATATTTTCGTTGTTTTCTGCAATGGTAGGATTAAATGATGGGATGCATTAAAATTAATGCAAGAAAATAAACCAAGTAAAAGTCGTTGGAACACTTTCAAAACCACTCGGTTCTTTTCAAAAACTAACTTTTAAATGCGGAGCTTGAACCACTCCTTTTAAAAGCTATCTCGTTCCATCGAGTATATCAAGTTTACTACGTTCACGGTTTCGCCAAAACCATTCGTAGCCCTCCATCATTTCAGTTAAATATGCGGTAGTATTCAAGCTATTTATTTTGACCTCACGCCAAGGCATAGTGATTGGTAGCTGCCAGATATTTTATCTGTTGCATAGATAGAATGCGTTGGTTTGAGACATTCGTACTGCCATTTTGGCCTATGTCAAGGGTAGGTACGGGTGGGTTCAAATTAACCTGGATAATGATGGGTAGAACTTGACATGTGACTTATGACATTTTGACCTCACGCCAAGGTCATAAGAGCATGTGGCAAAAATCCACATCGGGAGTTTCAAAAGAAACTGAAACTTGCTAGCGTTGCATACCATTTGGAGTGTGATGATTCTGGTAGGATTCCTTCAGTTTTGTCATGCGATGATATTTGGATCCCGATCCTACTGTGAGTATATGCTACTCTTCGGGAAATTTTTCACTTAACGATCAATGCTATAAACCTAGTAGGTGTCTAGAAAGGTGTCAGCGGGGCTACGCCCCCAGAGAAAAGAGGTTATTTAATTAAGGAACTTCGCGAAAGCGTTGGAAAACCTTCCTCGAAGTACCAACACTGGCCTGGCTGAACGGTTAAGCAAGTATTGTACGGTGAGATTGATCCCGACTAATTCTTCCTTTTTGGTTTGAGGAGGGATTCGAAAGACAGTGGGAGCTATCCTGTTTAGACAAACTAAAAACCATTCTAAACTTGCAAGAGCATCATGCTAAAGTATTTCTTATCTCTCTCCTAATTGCAGCGACCAATCGACATGACCGGACTTAAGTTATTACTAGATAAAAACATACTGACAGGGCCAAACTATAAAGATTGGCTCAGGAATGTCAAAATGGCAATCGCTTACAACAAATTGGGGTATCTCCTTACCACCAAAGCTCCCCTATCCCAGGTCCCACCTCCAGCGTCGCGGATATAGAAATCCGTAAGACATGGGAGATCGATTGCGCGAAGGCCAAGTGCCTCGTGCTTGCCTCTATGGACAATGAACATCAGAGGAAGCACGAGAATATGGACCTGAAATCTATATTTCTTCATACAAAAGAACTGTATGGAGAGTAATCCCGTATCGCCAGATACGAAGTCTCGAAAAAGTTGTTTTCGACGAGATTGGCCGTCGGATCATCGGTAGCGGAACACGTGCTTAAGATGATTGGTTTCATTGAAGAGCTCGCGGACCTTGGGACCACGTTAGAGAACGAGCTCTATACGGACTTGATTCTCCAGTCCCTTCCTTCCACTTACGCCCAGTTTATCCTGAACTTCAACTTGCAAGGAAAAGAGGTTGAACTTCCGGAGCTCCTCAACATGTTGAGGAGTGCAGAGGGCACCCTACAGAAAGGTAGGGAAACATCCACTTTGTTTGTAGGAGGTTCTTCCTCTTCTAAGTTCAAGACGAAAGCCAAGGGAAAGAAGAAAGCCCCCGCCAAACCATGGGACGGTGTTAGTAAAGTGGATACGAAGGGAAAGACAAAAGCAACAAAGGTAGCGGGAAAGCTTGTGGGAAAGGAAGAATGCTTTTACGAAGAATGCTTTTACTGTCATAAGAGTGGACACTGGAAAAAGGATTGCAGGGCTTGGAAGGCCAGAAACCAGGATCTGAAGCAAGTTGCGGCTTCAGCTTCAGGTGTGTATGTTATTGAAAACTGTCTATCAATAAACTCTATATCCTGGATATTGGATACCGGATCAGGATCTCATATCTGTAATTCTTTGCAGGCACTGAGAAGGCGTAGGGTTTTGAAGGCAGGTGATATGACCCTCAGAGTTGCAAACGGAGCTGGCATAGATGCTGAGTCCGTAGGGGACTATCACCTGGGATTGTCAGATGGGCATGTTTTGGTTTTGCGTGATTGTTATTTTGTACCCAATGCAACCTGTAATATCATATCTCTATCTTTATTATCTAAAGAAGGTTATGAATTTGCATTTGTAAGTAATGTTGTGAACATTCACCTTAATCAAGTTTTGATTGGGTCAGGTACATTAAACAATGGTATATACGTATTAAACCAACCACAGATTTTCAATGTCTAGAATACACACAAAAGAAAGTCTCCAGAAATCAATCATGCTTTCTTATGGCATTGTAGACTGGGTCACATCAATGAGAGAAGGTTGACGAAGTTACATACAGAAGGATATTTGGATTCGTTCGAATATCATTCATATGCAACTTGTCAATCCTGTCTCAAAGGAAAGATGACAAAGACTCCGTTCACTGGACACGGAGTAAGAGCGAGCGAGCTCTTGGGGCTCGTACACAGCGATGTGTGCGGTCCAATGTCTACACATGCGCGAAGCGGTTATTCTTACTTCATTACTTTTACGGATGATTTTTCAAGGTTCAGACACGTCTTCTTAATGAAGCATAAATCTGAAGCCTTTGAAAAGTTCCAGGAATATAAGAATGAAGTAGAAAAACAAACAGGCAAAACTATCAAGACACTAAGATCTGATCGAGGTGGTGAATACTTAAGTGCCGAGTTCCTGCATTACTTAAAAGAGAATGGAATTCTCTCTCAGCTTACTCCTCCATACACTCCGCAACATAACGGTGTATCGGAGAGACGGAACCGAACCCTATTGGATATGGTACATTCCATGATGAGTAACGCTGAGTTACCACGATCATTCTGGGGATATGCGCTAGAATCAACTGCATACCTTTTGAACCGAGTTCCGACTAAGACTGTGCCTACCACACCATATGAGATATGGAGTGGGAAGAAACCCTATCTTCAATATCTGAAGATCTGGGGATGTCCAGTTTTTGTCAAAAAGCAGCATGCGAAAAAACTTGAGGCACGCTCAGTACTGTGCAAGTTTGTGGGATATCCAAAGAACTCCAGGGAGTATCTTTTCTATCACGCAGAGGAACAAAAGGTCTTTGTTTCTCGTAATGCCCACTTTCTGGAACACCGGTTTTTAGAAAAGGAAATTAGTGGGAGCGCAATAGAACTGGAAGAAATTCCAGAACCACAGACTATTACTGAAAGCTTAGTAGAACCAGAAGGTTCGAAAGAACAGGACATTCCTACGCCGCTCCGCAGGAGTAGTAGGCAATCTCATCCGCCCGAGAGATACTATGGTTTTCTCATAGACGGGGATAGAGAGGATTGCATCATTGGTAATGATGATGAGCCGACTAGATTCCAGCAGGCCATTCAGAGCATTGACTCGGTAAAATGGCTGGATGCAATGCGGACCGAAATGGAGTCCATGTACACCAACAAAGTATGGACTTTGGACGTTGCTCTAGATGGGGTAAAACCCGTAGGATGCAAGTGGATCTTCAAAAGGAAGATTGGTGTAGATGGACAGGTCGAGAGCTATAAGGCTAGACTTGTTGCAAAGGGTTTTCGTCAAAGACCTGGTTTGGACTATGACGAAACCTTTTCTCCAATGGCTATGCTGAAATCCATTCGGATCCTTCTTGCCATTGCTGCCTTCCACGATTATGAAATCTGCCAGATGGACGTAAAGACCGCTTTTCTAAATGGAAATTTAGAGGAGTGTGTCTATATGGACCAACCAGAGGGTTTCATTCAGAGTGGGAGCTGCGGAAAGGTGTGCAAGTTGCTTAAGTCCATTTATGGACTAAAGCAGGCATCGTGGAGTTGGAACATCTGTTTTGATGAGACAGTCAAAGAATTTGGCTTTATCAAAAATCCAGATGAACCATGCATCTATAGTAGATTTGTAGCACGAACTGTCGTATTCCTAGTTTTATACGTGGATGACATTCTCTTGATAGGAAATGATATTCCTATGCTACAATCTGTCAAAGGATTCTTGTCACACAGGTTCTCCATGAAAGACCTGGGTGATGCCTCTTACATTTTGGGGATCCGGATCCATGTGATAGATCCAAGAGGATATTAGGACTTTCGCAGTCCAGGTACATCGACACCATACTGAAAAGATTCAGTATGGAAGATTCCAAGCACGGTAATCTACCGGCTTGTCACGGAATCACCCTCTCCAAAGAGATGTCTCCCAAGACTGATTTGGAAAGGGATCGCATGTCTATTATACCCTACGCTTCTGCGGTAGGCTCTATAATGTATGCGATGTTGTGTACCAGACCAGATGTAGCTTATGCACTGAGTGTGGTAAGCCGGTATCAGTCAAACCCTGGGAAGAAGCACTGGATGGCGGTAAAGAACATTCTCAAGTACCTGAGAAGGACTAAGGAGATGTTCTTGGTGTATGGCGGAAAAGACGTCCAGATTGAGGCCTTTGCTGACTCCAGCTTCTAGAGTGACAAGGATGATTCCAAGTCCATGTCGGGTTTTGTCTTTACCCTCAATGGAGGGGCGGTGTGTTGGAAGAGTTCCAAACAGAAAACCGTTGCTGACTCGACTATGGAAGCGGAATATATCGCTGCATCTGATGCCGCAAAAGAAGCCGTCTGGATGAGGAAGTTCTTGAAAGAACTTCAGGTGGTTCCGTCCATTGTTGATCAAATACCTCTGTATTGCGACAACAACTGGGCTATAGCTTTAGCGAAGGAACCCAGGTCCCATCAGAAATCCAGACACATCTTAAGACGGTATCACCTGATCAGGGAGATCGTGGATCGCCAAGAGATCGAGGTTCGGAGGGTTGCTTCAGAAGATAACACTGCAGATCCATTCACGAAGGCCTTACCCCAAACTCAGTTCGAGCGGCTGATCGAGATGATAGGTCTTCGATACGCCAGTACATGGCCTTAGTGCAAGTGGGAGATTGTTAGTGTATATGCCCTAGAGTCCATTACTGTATCATACTAGTTTGTATATTACTTAATGGAAGCTTGGGATATTCACCATTGTATACACAATCTTACTCAAAATAGTAGTATGCTACTTGGTTTGTTTCTACTTCAATGTGTGTACATGTGTTTCTTTTAACATATTGCCTATACACATTAGTGGAGCCCTTAGGATCTTTGCTTGATTACCAGCGTTGTGATGACAGTCACACTCGTGGGGGCTGGGTAATCCACAAGCACATCCTTATGCAGGTCCCTAGTCGTAGGACTATTGAGACAGGGCATCGATACTCCGGAGTAGACTAGCGTATGCGCTTCTCATCCCAGCACGGGAGACGGTCTGTCCCACAGCCGCCAGTACGTCGTACTTGAGATAGTATGCGGGTGCTCGTTAGGTTACGAGTACACTGGACAGGACTCGTCGGGAACTGTTGGTTGGTACTATACCTATCGTCAGTTATCAGTTTCCAGGTGATATGAGTACATCTTAGTCCGCTGACTTGACACTGTCACTTCGCCTCGAGTGTGTTTCCACTGTACTTTGATTACTACCCTACTACGGCTCAAAGGAGTCGTGCAAATAGGTAGTAGTTGGGTGCAGTCCCGAAGCACTTGGAGGCAGTGACAGTTAGATAGGATTCGTCTCTCCCGGTATTGGGAGTTGATATCGCGCTGTATCTAGGAGAGCCATTACACATTGTCGTCCCTGGCCAGGGCAAGCGAGATACACTGGTAGATTTCCAATGTCATCTCAGGGTGTTCTGGGCTACACTTTGACACGACTTGTACCGCTATTAGGGGACTGACGTTTACCACCCCCTAGACCCGCCATGCAATATTCTCAGACGAACAGATCGGACTGTACGCAGATTGTCACAGACAGGCTCAGTAGGAGTTCGGATAGGTTCGCCTCATCAGGCATCTACCTGGGGGCCGTTACGTACAGCTAGTCCCGCTTGCGGTCTGTGGTTAAACCCACTGCCAGCGTAGTGTCAAGTCTTTAGAGTCCCACACAGAGGGTTATTCGCCTCTGGGCAAAACAGAGTAGAGGTCGCATGGTTTTGCGACGGGGTTCGTTGTGTATGCACAGTTGTTTGAGGCGGAGGAAGAGGATTTTCATTAGGGTTTTGGAACAGGTGTGTATACACAGTTGACAGTTGTCTTTTTCCAAACCCTAATGAATATGTGAAATATCAATTAATAATTAAATGAAATGAGTTATGGTTAGGGTTGTTGACTTGTTGACCAAGGTTGACTTGTTGACCAAGGTTGAAACATTGACCATCATCATTTCACTCCAAAGATGCTCTTTGATCTTTGCAAAAACATTTAATGTGAAATGATAATGGTCTTATCAAACCAACCATCACCTTTTTCATTTTGATTAATATTACTAATTAGATTAATTCACATATATTGGTTATGGTTGTAAAACTATTATCATTCTCTCATATTCATTCTCTCTCATCCTTTCTTCTTCCTCTTCCTCTAGCTCAAGGAAAATTCATCTCATGTGTTGAGAAACATTTTCTTTGAGATAAAACACCTAAAGCCACTCTCTACTCATCCTAAGGTAGAAGGTCTAGCAAGCCGGACACTTTAGTTTCCTCAAGTTCGAGAAAGGAGCTCAAGGTAGAGACCCTCAGTTGGATCCATCTTCGGCAAGAGAAGGCGACGAGGAGAGAACCATCCGACCACCACAAGGAGTCCAAGAGAAGGAGTTCAAGTTGAGGTATAACCCCTAACCGAGTAGGTAAAGCTCTAGTTAGTTGCTAGTGTGTAGTTTAGCAAAGATCCGTGTTTTATAGTCCATGTTACCATAACCTAAAAATCGTTTTTCACCGTTTCCGTAGGCCCGAAAGAACCGGGAGAGGTAATGTGGACTTACAGCAGGAAGGAACTCAGCGGCCTCATGATGAGAGCTTGAGATCCTTAGCATCTGATGGGCAAAAGGAACTCGGCGGCCTCATGACGAGGGCTTCAGACCATCAGCGTCTGATGGGCAGGAGGTTGCCCGCTGGGGATGCGCCGAGCAGGAAGGAACTCGACGGCCTCACGATGAGGGCTTGAGATCCTCAGCATCTTATGGGCAAGAGGATGCCTGCTAGGGATGCGCCGAGCAGGAAGGAACTCGGCGGCCTCACGATGAGGGCTTTGATCCTTGACGCTGGAGGGGCCATGAGAGGCCTGCGAAGGATGGCCGAGCAGGGTAGCTGCTCGGTGCCTCTTGGCGATGGCATTGATCCTTGACGCTGGAGGGGCCCTGAGAGGCCTGCGAAGGATGGCCGGATGGCCGAGCAGGGTAGCTGCTCGGTGCCTCTTGGCGAGGGCTTTGATCCTTGAAGCTGGAGGGTCCTTGAGAGGCCTGCGAAGGATGGCCGAGCAGGGTAGCTGCTCGGTGCCTCTTGGCGAGGGCATTGGTCCTTGACGCTGGAGGGGCCTTGGGAGGCCTGCGAAGGATGGCCGAGCAGAGTAGCTGCTCGGTGCCTCTTAACGAGGGCTTTGATCCTTGACGCTGGAGCGCCGAGCAGGAAGGAACTCGGTGACCTCACGATGAGGGCTTCAGACCATCAGCGTCTGATGGGCAGGAGGATGCCCGCTGGGATGCGCCGAGCAGGAAGAAACTCGGCGGCCTCACGATGAGGGCTTTGATCCTTGACGCTGGAGGGGCCGTGAGAGGCCTGCGAAGGATGGCCGAGCAGGGTAGCTGCTCGGTGCCTCTTGGTGATGGCATTGATCCTTGACGCTGGAAGGGCCCTGAGAGGCCTGCGAAGGATGGTCGGATGGCCGAGCAGGGTAGCTGCTCGGTGCCTCTTGGCGAGGGCTTTGATCCTTGACACTGGAGGGTCCCTGAGAGGCCTGCGAAGGATGGCCGAGCAGTGTAGCTGCTCAGTGCCTCCTGGCGAGGGCATTGGTCCTTGATGCTGGAGGGGCCTTGGGAGGCCTGCGAAGGATGGCCGAGCAGGGTAGCTGCTCGGTGCCTCTTAACGAGGGCTTTGATCCTTGACGCTGGAGGGTCCCTGAGAGGCCTGCGAAAGATGGCCGAGCAGGGTAGCTGTTCGGTGCCTCTTGGCGAGGGCTTCTGATCACCGGCATTGCGGTAGGGAAGCTACCCGCCGGGGATAGCTAAGCGAGGGATCCTCGGGCTCGACTGCCTCTGGGAGGACTTTCTGATCCCTGGCGTTGTGGTAGGGATGCTACCCGCCACGGATAGCCGAGCGAGGGATCCTCGGGCTCGACTGCCTCTGGAAGGACTTTTGATCCTTCAGGACGGGGACCGAGCAAGGTTACTGTCCAGTGCCTCTTGGCGAGGATTTGATCCCTGTCGGTTGTGGTAGGAAGCTACCAGCCGGGAAGCGAGGACCCGACTGCCTCTGGGAGGACTTTGGTTCTTGGCGTGGGAAGAGCTATAGGGCTGTAAGAAGCCTACCAAGGACCCTTGGCCGGGCAGGGTTACTCCCCGGTGCCTCTTGGCGAGGGCCTGAAGGATAGCCGAGCGAGGGATCCTCGGGCTCGACTGTCTCTTGGAGGGCTTTCTGATCCCCGGCGTTGCGGTAGGGAAGCTACCCGCCAAGGATAGCCGAGCGAGAGATCCTCGGGCTCGACTGCCTCTGGGAGGACTTTCTGATCCCTGGCGTTGCGGTAGGGGAGCTACCCGCCAAGGATAGCCGAGCGAGAGATTCTCGGGCTCGACTGCCTCTGGGAGGGCTTTCTGATCCCTGGCGTTGCGGTAGGGAAGCTACCCGCCAGGGATAGCCGAGCAGGGTAGCTGCCGGGCTGCCTCTTAGTGAAGGCTTAGATCCTTGGGCGAGGTGGCCCTCGAGCCGCCGTGGCGAGCTCCCTCTGTACGACCCCGTCAAGGGAGGGGGTGTCGGTCTATTCGGCCGGCGAGAGCGTTGATGATGGTCGCCAGAGGAGGTTCACCCGCGCCTCCGGTGAGGGGGAGGCGGCGGCTGGTATCTGGATCTTCAGGGTGATCGCTTGCCATGGGGATGGAGATCGGAAGGCCAACTTTTTTTTTTGTGGAGTTTCGGTCCCACAGACGGCGCCAACTGATGGAGCTCCTTCTCGGGCCTCCGTCAGATGTTGTCTTCCGTTGATCTCGAGATGAACTTGACCGATTATCCTTCGCTGCGTGTGGGTCTCAATGGTTTTTTGGGGGAAGAGGTGAGATGCGGAAGCTGCCGCCGAGTATCTGCAAAGAAGTCCCGGGGTGGTTTGGTACCACCGAGGACCCTCCGACGCTCAAATTAGTGATGAGATTCGAGCAGAGTAACGGCGTAAAGTGTAAAGAAAATGGCTTACTTGACCCCTCTGTGATGGGGGTTTATATAGCGGTGGTGGCATGCAGCAGCAGGCGCGAGAATCTCGCCGGCAGTTACACTCCCGACGTCACACCCGCGTAAAGAGCGGATCGCCTGTTAATGGGGATCGCGATAGCGTGGAACGTGGGATGTTGCCGGCGGAGAATTTGTGCATGGCGAGATTTGCGGAGCGGCGGTTACGCCTGTGAGTGGTGGAGTTGGTCGGTCGGAGGGACCGAGAAAGATGGTCTCGGCGGGAGAGCTCGGGAACAAGCGAGAGGGCCGAGGTATCTTGGTCCTGCGGTAGCTCGGAGGCGAGCCGAGAGATCGAGGAGGCCAATTTGCAAGGGCCCTGAGGTGAGCCAGCTTTGTGCTTGTAGGTCGGGCCTGATCGGCCCCTGTGGGCCCTCTCTTCTGAGCTCTGGGACATGTCATCTGCCACGTGTCCTGATCTGAAAGGTCGCCAACATTGAGCATCATCAGGATGTGAAGGAAAGTTGGTTTCAAATTAGTCATTCCTATCTTTTCAAAAAGGGAACAAAGATTAGGTAATCTGGTTTTTAAAGGCTACCGACTAATTATAAAGTTTTTCTTCAATTACTTTAATTTCATTTCGATTTCTATGAATTCATTGTAAGATTACCTATGTATTTTTGAAGTACAAATCATTGAATATCAATTTTCCTTTTCTCCCTGAATTTATAGGCGTTTTGTTAGAAAAATTCTAATTTTCATTAAAAAAACTTATCTTCAGGACAAAAAGTGTTAAAATTGGGTCGAATGACCGGTCTCGTGGAAAAATTCTCAAGGATACACATTTTCGATCATGAGAAAAGAAGGTATAATACTATTAGGCCTACAAAACCAGCCGGCTCAAAATTATTTGTGTCTTTACTCTCAATGAATATTATACTAGCTGTCAATGGCTTCTGTGATTGAATGTCATTAGAGAAAATTTCTCAATCGGTATACTAAATAACTTTACTAACACATGACATGTTTAAGTTATTTGTTTGTTTCCAAACTTAAAACCAAAGGCAGTGTGGTTATTAGATAAACCGAAATAAACTACAGAGAAAAGTTAAATAAAATATTTTAGAAAGTTGGCTTGGTTATAAGAATAATAAGCTTTTAAAGAAGAATGCTTTTTTTAAAAATATCTTCTCTCTCTCAAATATTCCCTCAAAGTTACCAAATGAGGAAACGAAATAAAAGTGAAATCTCTGCCAATTTTTCATTTTTGAGACGCAGAGAACTTAAAGATCGCAAATCTTACCGCTCTACATCCCCCAATAAAATCCCCGCAATCCACCTCTCTCCCTGCTTCTCTCCCAAAAAGTTCCAATCTTGGACAAAATTTTTGAAGTTTTTTGGTGACAAATAATGGGAGACGCTTGGGGTTCGTGGGATTCTCACAGCAGACCGCCGCAATATCCTGGTAAACTATTCAAAGTTTTAATTTTTCAATGGATCCTTTGATTTCTTGTCGAAGTTACCTTCGATTTTTGATTAATTTCGCATAGGTTTTTTGTTAGGGATTTTGGTTACTTTCAAGATTGGAGTTTTGTTGTGTATGTGTTGCAGATGTGATCATAATGTTGCACTGTGTTATTGTAGTGTTTAAAGATTGCATTTTTTTTTGCTTTATGTGTAGATGAAACAGAAACACTTTTAGTTTTGATTTTGATTTTTAACCCTAGGCATGTTCCCTCCTTATTTTGTTACACGGTATTAATCTGTGTTAGGAATTACTTAGTTTTATATTTGCCTCGATTTCTAAGTTATCTGTGTTTTTAGTCACAACATCAGGGGTCATATCTCCCTTTAACTTCTTATTTTTGTTGTAGAATGTATTTCCTCAAGATCGATTTTTAGGTAAATAAAATAAAATGGGAGCGCAACATTATGTTCAACTAGAGATATTAAAACGGACGAAACAACCCAAGATCGAATTTTCTACCAAACAAGTTTCCCTATAATGATAAGTTGAATATAAGGATAAATTTTTTTAGTGCAGAGATTTTTTGCCAACCAAACAATTTCGATTCAATTATTCAGATGCGTACTTGGTTTGTTTTCAGTACCTTATCAGGTTTTGTTTGTTGTTGCGAGTTTGTATTATAGTGATTGCCCTGAGTAGTTTTCTTTTACAATTATAGGCGGACCATTGAAAATGAGTTTGCCTCCCTACGTGTATCATCTTATTAAACTCATCTGTTTACTCGAGAGTAATGCTTGTAGGCTACTTTTAGTCAGTGTTCATAGCCCATTCTGTGCCCATTCTGTGAAAGAGAGATTATTTCTGTAGGATATTTTAGGATTTATCCCCCTTTAAATGTATTCTAATTGGTAGTTTTAGTCTCAAATTACAAAAAGAGCTACTTTCTGTTCAAAAGAGATAGCTTTTTAATATATTGTGTGCGGAGCAAGGCTTTTGTTTCTTGAGAATCATAATCCTGTTTACATAAAAACCTGCACTATAATTCTCTAAAAGTTTTCAATGTTCATCTCCAGTATTATGTGTATTAGTCTTCCACCTTCATTATTAGATGGCGTTGTGCTTATGATTCACCTTTATATTATGTCGGTAATCGGTATCTGAAATCATTCTTTCAAGTTTTTATTTTGGCGAGGTCTTGTCTTTTTCCTTCTCACTGAAGTTTTATTTAGCAAAAACATTCTTTCTTTTTGCTTCTCGAGTTATCCAACTTCTTTCCATTTTGAAATTATTATTTCATTGTCGGCTTTTGGTATTTCTTCCCTCTAGGAAAAAAAACATGTGGTGGTGGTCAGCTTGTGCTTTACCTGTGTTCAATGGATTCCTTGTCGCGGAGACATATCTGTAACATATCCATATCACTTTCATACCATCAGATTCTATTGGATTCCTTAAGGATACCTGCGGAACTAATTTTTTGCACATCCAAAAATTTAGTATTGTTCTACAAGTATCGTACTCATATTAATTACTATAACACCAACCGTAAATGCATTGCTGCCGTTGAGAATGTGGTTAATATTTAGTCATACATTGGAAAAACTATGAGATGCATATGGGTATAAGATATAAGATAGGATAAACCTCCATAAGACTTGAGTTTTTTTATGGAGTTCTACTTTATTAAAGGCCCATGTGCATCCATGTGTGGACCCATGTGCAGCCATGTGTTGTGGGCCCAAACCGAGTTTTAAATTTAATATGGTATGAGAGCTAGGTTGAACACTTGTATGGATTTGTACTTTATAACATCTCTGAGAAAGAGCCGTCTACATGCCTCTGAGAGACTAGCCTCTACATGTGTCATAATACCTGTGAGAGAGCCGTCTACATGCCTCTGAGAGACTAGCCTCTACATGTGTTATACGATCCACGAGTAATATAACCACGTTGTATGTGAGGGGAGTGTTGAGATGTTGATTAAAATAGTCCCACATTGGAAAGAGTATGAGAAGTGCATGGGTATTAAACATAAGATGGGCTAAACCTCAATAAGGCTCGAGTCTTATTGATGGGATCCGCTTATATCAAAAGTCTGTGTACACTCATATAAATAAAATATATAATCGCTCGTTCGCGTATAATTAAATTTGACATGGTATCAGAGCACACCAGGTTCATGAGGTCCTGGGTTCAAAACCTCGTAGTTTTCAAATTAAATTATATTTGTTTCCCCCATTTGTTCCGCCCATGCTAGCGAGAATTTCCGCCCGAGGCCTTTCTTTTCACGTGGCCCAAAATTCATAGGCCCTCCTGAGGGGGAGTATTAAAATATTATGTTGTCTTAATATACATTGTTATCACACAACCTAATAGTTTAAACTTTTGGGTTGAGTGGTTCCTGAAAGCCGCTAACAAATTATGTATTTGTATTCGTAGTTTAGAATTGCTAAAATGATAATTTCTTTTCTAAATGATAAATATGTAAACGAGAAAAACTTAGCGCATCCCATTCTTCTGGTGAATGGCAAATTGCTAATTGTGACTGGTGTTGTGTCCCAAATCTATATTTCAAATCCATCCTACTGAGTATGCCACCACATTATCTTCCACATTTGAAGCATTGCTGGTTGCATTGTACTCATATAAAGGCTTCTTTGTGGGGGTCGCTTTTTAATATTTTTCCTTGTAACAATGATATGTGAAATTCATTTTCTTTTTGTGCACTGCAACTATCTTATGTCTACCATAAAGTGCTTGGTGTTCCTCTAAACAATTTCGTTTTTCTTTCCCTATTTAACATGCAGTTCCTTCATGGGAGAAGAGATTTTGCACTTCGGTCTGCTCGATTCCTTGGGGAAGAATTTTGGTTGCCAAGGCTTCATTATCCGCATTTAAAAGCATAGCCGAATGGGACGACACTGCAGCACTCGAAGCATTCAATAATGCAAAGGCTCGCTATTGGTCATCTATCAATGGCCTCCCTTGTAACATCCCTTTGCCCGATCCAAATCTTTATATCGATAATATTGATCACAACGTTGTCATCGATCCGAAACTGGTGGAAGATTTGGAGAAAAGGCAGACACCTGCTCTACCGGAAGAGAATAATGAAGAAAGCAGACTAGTTATTGATATAAATACAGGATGGACCGGTAATTGGGATAAGTCCGTGGAGAAAACGAATTATGTTTCGGGGAAAGGCGATTCGAGTAATGCCTGGAATTGTTGTGATGGTTGGGGAAGCGGAGGAAACGACAATTCATGGAATAATGGAAGAGAAGATTCTTGGGGCCAAAATTGGAATAATTTGGATAATTCGTGGAATTGTGGAAGAGATGATTCTTGGGGCAAAAATTGGAATGCTTTGAATAATGGGCGGGGGAGGAGAGATAACTATAGGAAAAGAAACAGAGACAACTATGACTCGAGATTCTCAAAATCAAGGAAAACGAATAATTACTCCGCAAACAGAATTACACAGCAGCCTATGTTTATGCGGCATTCGAAGCCACGGCGGTCTTGTGGGCCAATTAATTATCAAAGAGCAACTGAATCAGCTGGTGCTTGGTGAACTGTTTTGCGTAGGCTGTGGATTGAAGCTTATGTTGTTGATTAGTGTTTCCTATCTATGCGGCTAAGCTAATTTATGAAGAGGTTTTATTCAAGGGTTGTGCAAAAAATTGAAGAGAATATTTACAGATAATTTATGCTTTTACTGTAATCAATTCTTTTGTATTTACATTACTTGAGAGTTCAAGAAGCAGTATACCATGTTTGTATTGGAATATGTTTGTTATATTTTATAGTATCAATTTGATAATCATATCCAAATTTTCATTATCATGTTCAGGCCTGTGTTGAAAATAATTCAAGTTATGCCAATTTTAACATCCAGATAATTCTTTATCTTTGAATGTGCAGATAAGCTAATGCTGTTTGTTATGTAGCTCATCTGCAGTCAACTTGTGGAGCTTGCTAGGAATTGAAAAAGAAGTAGATGAGATCTAGCCTTATGATCTATATAAGGTATGAATACTGGGACCTTGAGACTTCATACATAAAAGAAGTAAATGAGATCTAGCCTTATGATCTATATAAGGTATGCACCACATGCTGTTGAGTGCCGCACACTACATATACAGGAAAAAAAAACATGATGGGAAGAAGGAAGATGGAAAAAGCAAGGAAAGATGTTGATGGGAAATCAAGCAACACTGAAGAAAAACCTGAAAAATCTATAGTTAATACTACTATAATTTGAAATGCATTGAAAAAGTTGCAGAGTTAGGCCGTGTCGTTTGGATATGGAGTTAGGAAAACCGTGGTTTATTTTTAAGTGGAGGTAGAGAGTATACAAATTGTAAAAACTTGATTTGAGCTCATAACAAATAAACTCATAGATGGATGCACATGAGCACCATCCAAAACACTCAAATCTTCTGGAGTTTTATCTCTTCTTATATTGTATACTCATATTCATCCCACAATTTTCCCGATGTGGGACTATATTTCCCACATTCTCAATACAAACTATGGTTTGCAAGCCCTAAACTCTAAAAACGGAGTTTGGTCAGATTGGAGTTGAGATAACTCCAGTCAACTCAAGTTTTGGGCAGAGATAACTGTAGTTCTCTCAACTCCAAAATGGTTGCCGAACAAAGGAAAATTAGCATTTTGGAGTTGAGGTTTGTTAACTTTGTGAAACCGCAGTTTAGAAAACAAAACCCCATTCCCAAACAGGGCCTTGAATTTTGTTATAGCCAATCAATACCCGGAATATTGAAATATATTTATAGTATATGTGGTATGGCATTTCTCTAAGTTTTGTCCAATTGTCATTCTGCTGGAGTTTTCCTTGGAGAAGTCAGCGAAGCAGGAGAAGCAAGGGATGAGGAAGAAAACCATAGTAAGATTAAAAGAGAGAAGAGAAGAATGAAGGAGCGAATGAAAGGAAAGAAAAGATAGAAGTAGAAGTAAAAAAAAAAAAGAGGGTCTATTTTAGTTCAATTCGTTATGTAAAGGTCTAACATAGTACTGTAGGATGTTTTCCATCATCCCATTGAGATGGGAATACGCATGCACTTGTTAGACGCATTACAGATTCCCTATGCTTAGGGTAGGCTGGGTTTTATTTATTGTGGGGATCCGAATCTCCAGCAGCCGCGAACTAAGCTGCCATTAATTACCCTTCGTCTTTAGAGCGAGAGAACCTCCGATTGACGGGTCAAGCAGGTCATGCAAACTCAATGTGCAGTGTTGTGTTTTGAAGGGGTTTTGGATATATCGAGGGCCCGCAAAGTTTTTACGGGGGTCCTGCTACCCGGATAGCGGGCCGGGGGTCAAGGGGGCTAGCAGCCCTCTTGTGGGGTGCGGGACAACGCCCCGTTAGAAATTTTTTCAAACGAGTAAGGTATTTTTAGTGTGGAGTATTATATAAAATGAGGGGGAAATGGCGTCTAAAGGACGCGTGAGCGCCAGCGCTTCACGTGGTTATCACGCGGACGCTGGACGCTGCGCCCCATGTGCTTGGCACGCGGGCGCTGGACGTCAACAGAAAAAGGGACTTTGTCCCTGCACTGGGAGCTGTGCTCTCGATTTAACTTCTGGAGTTAAACACCTAAAAAGAGATTAATTTATGAAGTTGAACTCAAACAGATCTTGAATGGAGTTAAACTCCAAGAAATCTTTAGAAATGACCAAGGGGGCCCCTTTGTTTCTCTCCCCTTTGGCCTTGGATCTTCCCAAGATGGGATTTTTGGAGACAGGTCTCCTTCTTCTTCTCGGTTGGCCGGATCTTGGAGAAAGGAACCGAGATTTAAAAATCTCCTCTTTTTGAGATTTGATGGAAGATCTAAGCTCTTCTTTGTGGGTTTTGTGCTGAAAAACTATTTAATTTTGGAAAAAGAAGAGTAAAACTCTTGATTTAATTAAAAAGGGAAAGAAGGTTTAGAATCTTAAGAAAGGAGAAGGAGGCATAAAAACCCTCGAGTTTGAGAGAACGAAAAAGTTCTTTTTTATTTCATTATCATGTTGTCTTTTATAGGCTTACAAAATTACACATAGCCCCTTGGGCTTTACAAAATGGTATTTTGTCCATCCCATGCCTCATGTGCTCATTTCTTTTGCACATGAGCCATGAGCTTTACAAAAATTTGGCTTTATGCCCATTTTTCTTACATTCATGCATAAAAAATTACATCAAAATTATTTATTACATGATTTCATTTTGGCATGGGGAAGGCTGCCCGCGGGGCTCGACTTGGGTATGGGCCCACTTGGCCTGGGCTTGGGCCCACCTGGCTTGGGGTTGACTTTGACTTTGACTTGGTCAACCGAGGTGTAATTTTTTACCCCAACAAAGTGCCCCCATCAATAAATGCACACCGTATATATGGACCGTGTGCATGAAATTGATGGATCTTCTTTCATGTGGAAGCGACTTGATTTGGTTCCCGCTTTTTGGGAAGCTGGCACTGTCCCTTTTACGACATGGACGGTCGACACTTGACGTGTCTCCGAGACGCAGTGTCAGTGTATGACGTATCCCCAAAACGAAGTGTCGCTGGTCGACGTGCCCCCGGCACAGAGTGTCGCCGGTTGACCTGACTCCGAGGCGGAGCATAATTCCGACAGGGAGGTCGCTGCTGCCCTTTTAGCGACGTGGGCGGTCGGTTCTGCCCTTTTAGCGACGTGGACGGTCGGTTCTGCCCTTTTAGCGATGTTGACGGTCGGTGCTGCCCTTTTAGCGACGTTGACGGTCGGTGCTGCCCTTTTAGTGACGTGGACGGTCGGTGCTGCCCTTTTAGAGACGTGAACGGTCGGTTCTGGATTTGACTTGCTCCGTTTCTTGCGGTGTCAGGGATTGGATTTGACTTGTTCCGCTTTCTGCGGTGTTAGGGTTGAAGTTGACATGCTCCACTTTTTGCGGTATCGGGATTTGACTTGTTTCCGAGGTGGAGCTTGATTATGTCAAGCAGATTGTTGGTTGTCTTACTGACTTGATATGATTTGGGTTGACATCAGCATCGCTACACTGGAATATGGTACCATGAGCGAATCATCATTTGCCATGAGAGGATTTGGGGATTTTGGTTTTGGTTTGGCATCAGCACCGCTACACTGGAATATGGTACCAGGAGCGAATCATCATCTGCCGTGAGGGGATTTCCCTCGTTCCCAGTTTAACGACTTAGGGGTCATATGTTTCCAGTTTAACGACTTAGAGGTCATCTGTTCCCAGTTTAAAGACTTAGGGGTCTATTGGATCGGAAGTTTGGAATTTTGGGGTAGGGGTCGGCATCAGCGTTGCTAACACTGAAGCATAGGTGCCAGGAGCAATTCATCATTTGCCTTTACCCGTCGGGGAGCGATGGCTTAGGAGATAGGCTTAGGTCCCTATCCCCGAAGGCTTTTCAATTTTATGAGCCGTAAGAGTCCTATAAAAGTATTTTCTCCCTACGAGTCGAAAGGATCCCGTAGGTGTATTTTCTCCTTAGGAGTCGCGAGGACTCCCAAATGTGTTTTTCCTTCATGAGTCGTAAGGATCCCACGAAGGTGTTTTCTTACTAGTCGAGAGGATCTCATAAGTTTGTTCTTCTCATGTATCATGAGGACACATGAGTGGGTATTCCCAAATGGAGCATAATTCCAAGGGCGGAGACCGGCCGCTGGACGGGTGATTGCAGTGGGGTATGGGTATGATGAGAATTATTTGAGCCAGTGGATTGTATACAGTAGTCAACTTGGGGATCAACCGTAGGGCTGAGAGAATTTTGGGACTTTGTTGGCGTCTGCATCGCTGCACTGGAATATGGTACCAGGAGCGACTCATCATTCGCCGTCTGGGGATTTGGATTTTGGTTGGCGTCTGCATCGCTGCACTGGAATATGGTACCAGGAGCGACTCATCATTCGCCACTGGGACATTCAAAGATTTGAAATTTTGGTTGGCGTCTGTATCGCTGCACTGGAATATGGTACCAGGAGCGACTCATTATTCGCCATTGGGACATTCAGAGATTTGAAATTTTGGTTGGCGTCTGCATCGCTGTACTGGAATATGGTACCAGGAGCGACTCATCATTCGCCACCTTTTTTTTACATCGCGATTGCTCTATCATTTCAGCTTTTTTTATCGCGAAGGTCGCGATTGCCATATCATTTCGGCTATTCATTCGCGGTTGCCCCATCATTTCGACTTTATTTTTCATTTTTATTTTACTCGCTGATTTTTATTACGAGTTGCCCCATCATTTTAAACTTTTCTTCTTCTTTTATTTACACATTATTTATTTATTTTTATTTACACACATATTTTTTACATTCACAGTTTAACGACTTAAGAGTCGATTGTTCCCGGTTTAATGACGTGGCGGTCATCTCTTTTTAGAGAAAGGTAGACGTCTGAGAGAATCAGGTTCCCGAAAGACTTCGGTCTCCATTTGTATGAAATTGGCAGTCGCAGCTTGACTATTTGTTAACACACTTTTAGACAGTTCTATCTCTCCTGCCTTGCATTGCTTTTCGACCCAATCTTTGAAGATGAAACGGTCTCAATGGCATGACTTATCACTCCGTGATAGGGGAAATATTTGGGGTCGTCGGTCATATTCGCTTTCTGCGGTCTTTTTGATTTCGGCAGTTGTAGACCGTTTCTTAGGGCGTCTTTGAATATTTTACGGACTTTGTCCCTTCTGAAGGAATAGACCTTATCCGGTCTCTCTTTTAGTAGAGATTCTCTTCCCTCTCCAAACACTGGCTTCCGAGGCCGGTTGGTACTAGACCCGCTCATCCCTCGCTTATTTCGGTTAGCCGAAGTGTTAAAAAAGTCGGCATCGTCAGAATTTCCGCCTTCACGATTATCGTCCTTTCGGTTTCTCCAGGACCTATTGTTATTTTGGGAATCAGAGGAGGACTCCTGTTTTGAGCGCTCCAACATCTGGACTTTCCTGGTCAGCTCTTGGAATGTTTTGAGACCCGCGGTGCATAGAAACGGGGCCATCCAATTGTTGAGATTTCTGATGAGGAGGCTGACAGATTGGTCCTGCTCTATTGGTGGTTCATACTTAACGGAGTGATTGCGCTATCGAGTTATAAAATCCGTGCTGCTTTCGTTGTTCTTTGGCTTGGTCCTTACGAGGTCGGCAATGGTGATTTTATCGCTGACACTCATAAACCTTTGTCGGAACAGAGATTCCATTTGGACGAAAGTAGTAACGGAGCCATTCGGTATGCTCGCGTACTAGTAGAAAGCGACATCGGTTAAGTTATTAACGAACTGGCGGAGGAGAAGTGCATCATTGCCCCCAGTATTCCCGCATGAGGCTTTAAAATGGGTGATGTTCCGATTCGCATTTCCTGTCCCATCAAATCTTCGGAATTTGGGGATGACACAGCCGCTAGGAAATTCTGCCAGATCATACTGAGCAGGATATAATCTCCCACTACTGCTGATATCTTTTTGCGCTTCGGTTTCGGCTACCAATGTTTTGACTTTGTTGGCAACCAAATCCATGATTTGATCTTGAGTTAGCGGGCTACTGTTATCGGTACCCAAGACATTTCCCGAGATAGGATGTGACTGACTTTCATGCGGTCCGCCCACCTTTGAATTTGAGGGAATAGGCGTCGGCTGTCTTGGGACACCGTTTCCCGGTTCATGAGCAGAACCCTGTCCTTGGAACCTCATAAAGTTCAGCCTAGCATGAGCCCTAGCCCTTTTGTTGGCTCTGTATCTGAGCCTTTTCTGTCTTAGCTTCTCAATTTTGAAGGCTTGACGGCCATCCGTCATCCAGGAAGCCATCGTGAGCCGATTAACGAGGAGCTTAAAGAAGATACCCAATTGAGCAATTGTCAGGGGCGCCGCTGGAGTTTTCCCGAGATGCCTTGTTGCTTTGTTGGTGTTGATGGCCTTGCCCCCAGCTGGGGCCAAGGAAAGTCGTTCAAACACCGACTTGCGTTTGGGTAGTGGTCCCTCGGGATCACCACATTTGGCCTCCTTACTTTCGAGGTCGGTCTGTCTGTTACTGGAGCTTGAGAAGCTGGGATGGCGCTAGCTGGCACAAACAGAATAGAGCCAAATGGTAGCAGCGGATCCTCTCAGTGTCATCCGAGACTGGCCGGAAGGACCGTCCTGGCTGTTAGTTATATGTATGCCCTATAGGCCATTACTGTACATGGGATGTATATTGTAGTGGATGCTTAGACATATATAGGGAGGACTTTCTTACTCGACATGATAGTATGCTATCTGGTTGCTCTTTGTTTTAACATGTTGACTTTTATATGTGATACTGTCTTGCTCTCACATGTTGACAAAGCCCTTAGGATGTGTACTTGACTATCAGGAATATGATGGAGATCATACTAGTGGGGCCAAGGTTAGTCCATAAGTACACCCTATAATTGTTCCTAGTCGAGGGTGTATCGAGACAGGGTATCGATATTCCAGAGTAGACTAGCGTATACGCATCTTGACCCATATGATAGGCGATAGATGATCCCATATCCATTAGTGTTTGACATCAAAGATGGTATATGGGTGCTCAGTAGAGACTGGGTACACTGAATGGACTCGCCGAGAACTCCTAGATGGTATTATACCTATCGTCAGATAGCAGTTCTCTGGTGACACTGGTACATGTTAGTCTGTCGACCCGAGATCGTCATAGAGTCTTGTGTGATTCCCACTGTGCTTTGATTTCCACCATACCACGGTCAATAGATCGTGCAAAAATGTGGTTTTTGGGTACATTCCTGAGTCACATGGAGGCAATGAGCGATAGGAGGGGATTCGTCTCTCCCGGTATTGGGAGTTGATGTTGCGCTATGCTCGATTGGCCATAACATGAAATCCCTGGCCAGGGTTGCTGCGATTTACTAGTAAGTGTTATCATTAGTTTCTCGAACTGTTATGGACCTTACATCGGCATGACTTATCAGGCTATTGGGGTCTGACGTGGTACCACCCACAGGCTGTGATATGCGACATATCTGACGAATAGACCGGACTGTACGGTAGTGTTACTGATTGGATTCGCAGGAGTACGAGCAGGCTTGCTTGTTGATATTCTGATCGCTCAATACCCGGGTGGCCGTTACGTTTAGCAGACCGCTTACGTCTTGTGGGTGTTTGATGTGATCATCACCTACTGCCGGCGTATTGACGAGTCTTTAGAGTCCTACACAGAGGTTTCCTGGTTCATGCGAAACGAAATAAGAGCACATATGTGATATGTGCGGGACCGAGATTAATGCGTGTATGTGATACTGCATTCTATTCTCGCGATACGTGATATTGGACGGTTGTATGTGATATAGCCGGGATATCGGATCAAGTGTTGATTCGATAGATTGTTACATTTGATATTAGTCGGTTGTATATGATATAGCAGGATTATTAAATCAAGTGTTGATTTAATAATTTAATGTATAATTATATATTTGATATATTATCTTACATAAACTAATATTAGCTACTTAAAATTTCTTTTCTCACTTGTGTACACTTAGTATATATGTGATATATATTAATGTACATTATTTTGTGTCATGCTTGATGCCACATGTTTCTTGGGTGTATGAGACTCACACCATGCTTGAAATAATTTAGGATTTTATTTATCTAAAGTTAATCAAAATTAGTGGGATTAAATCACATGGTTGAAGCTTGTAGAAGCTTGTGGAACCATTGACCAAGTCCACTAAGTTTGTTTTACTTGTAGATATTTATTAAGCTAACCATTATTAACTAGCCATGGTTAACTCTCTACATGAGTTAATGTATGACACTAACTCACCCATGGTTGCTATTCTCACCTCATGAGTTCATTCTTCATCTCATCACTTCATCTTCTTCTTTATGAGAGAAAAAGCTTGCTAGCTTTTTCTAAGGTGAGAAAATATTGTGAGAAAAAAAAACTAAAGAGAGTCCATTTCCTATTTCATCATCCTCTACTATTAGCCATTTAGTTTATGTGTTTGCTTCACTAATTTCACCATTAGTGAAGAGGTAGCATAAGCTCGAGTCTTCTCAATGTAGATCATCTTCGACCTCGAAGACATTGAGCAAGCTTGTTCGTTTCTTCATGTGAACCCTTACTAGAGTCTGGGTCTTACAACTTGCAGCGAAGGCACTACGATATGGAGCTTTAGAAGTGAAGGATCGGTCTACAATGGTTGTATTCTCTCATTCACTTAGATGTAAAGTGCTTACATTTAGTTTCGTCGGATTTTCTAGTAGCGATTCTAGGGTTAGGGTTAGCTAATACGGCAATTTTTGAAAAATGGCATGGACGATGCCTCCCGAAATCTTGCTACCGTGCTAGGTAACCCTACAGTGGTATCAGAGCCATGCTAAAAAATTAGACGATATTTGCTAGGATTACGAAACCGAAACTACTCCGAAACACCCGATACGAAAACTTGGTTTCTGTCAAATTTAAAAAGTCTTCAGAATTCTTTTTAAACAACTGCAGAATGTTGTATGAGATGCAACATGAACACACAAGAAAATTTATCCCCCCTCGCCGGAAAATGGCCGGCCACATGCTAAGAATTTCCGGCCAGCTCGGTTCAAATGTGCAGGATTTGGTTGAATTTTTTGGTGTGTTCCAGTCACTGGGTTTTGGTGTTTCAGATGTTGTTTGTTTTTGCTGAATTTGCATGTAATGTTAACTTTCTGCAAAAGCAACTCGGAGTGTTTCGTATTCGTAATTCTAACATGTATTCGGGTTATTTAGACGATATTAAAAAGTTTGAATGGATATTAATAACCCAATTTTTCCCCGTTGGAAATTTTCCAAATGTTGGATTTTTTCCGAGTTTAAAATCTTTAGAAAATCATGCAAGCGATTCTATGGACCCTCTAGAAGAACGATACCCAAACTCGACTTTTTGGATCGTGGAACCGCGGTGATACCCTAGGGTTTGCCGCAGTTCCGTGGCGACATGAGTGGGGCATAGGTCGGCCCTTCTATAGATGGTTCATAGGAGCTGTGGCAGTTTCTGGGTTTTTTTTGAACTCCGCTCAAGTGTTGAGCTTGTTGGGAAATTTTGGGTGCTTGTTTATTCGATCGAAAAGTTTAATTTCGTCTAGCTATCTGTGATTGTGATACAATATTTGGAATTCACATAATTAGTTATGAGATAACTAGTTTGAATTTTATAAATCTAGCAATTTAGTCTCATTTAATCGGTTGCCACGGAATTTTGATGTGATCAAAAGTCCGTTGCAATTACGTAGTGTACGCGGATACTCGCCGGGTAATCTTACTAGATAGCCACGCCCCATAGCCCGGACCAAGTGACTGTAGGAGAACCCCGTCGCCAAAAGCATCTGTTCGGGTGCTCGCGGCAGCGGTGTTCCGTCTCAGTGCACTTCGTCGACGGCATCGAGGGTGGGGCCGTCTGCTAAAGTTTCTGACGAGCATTCGATCAGGTTATCAGGAATCTTGTTGAATTTCCCTACAGGTTATTGGAAAGTGTTTTCAATATCGAGACTAAAATGCTGGGTTTATAATTGTTAGGCATGTGATGTCTAAGGAATTCATTTGTTAGGCATGAAATCCAAAGTATGAGATACATTAGGTTTATGATGTCTAAGATGGTTGCGGATTCCAACTGTTGTAGTTTTTCACTCTCTTTTCTGCGACCGTAAGTGTAATATGTGGTGTATCACCGGTTTCGGTGCTATATGTCAACGACAATTGGGATACATATATTTACTTACGTTGATGACATGTGATGTTATGTGTTGCTGTGATATTATATATTGGATTATCGTGTTTTGAATAGCCGGTTTTTTTTTATGTGAGATGAGAGTTTTTCATTTTCATTCATGTAAAAGCTTGTATGTAATATTCTTTTATTGGGGCACTTCCGGGTTGAGAATGATGTCACCATTGATGTATATTATTTACTTTTCTGCATTAGGATAGACCCAAGGCGGAGAGCACAAGTAACCGGGTTCTAGGGTCCAGTGGGAGACCATCTCGAGTATTCGAGACCGGGTCTCCTAACTCTAGAATTGGTAGGGTTGCTTACCGCTCTCGTAGGGGTCTAGAGATGTGGGTTTGGCTATTCATCGGGACCATGGAATCCGTGTTTTATACTGGATTAATTTAAAATACAGAATTCCTAGTATATCCAATATTTCATATGTGATTCTTCTGCTGCTGATATTTTGTGATGTGATCACTTGATATGTTCTGCGACAAATGCCTATATTATATATATGAGATATAATTAATATTACTGCTTTCGTTTCATATGTGATGCTTGGGAAGCATAATTAATGGGACTTCATTAATGAGGTTAATGAAATAAAAAAGAAACCTAAATACGTTGTAGAAATTTGTTTAAAAACTGGTAGCTCTACTTTTTGTTTTGCATAGTAGTATTTATGAAATATCCTGCACCTTATTCGATAAGGAAAAAGCCGAGATCCCTTCACCGGGAGTGACCTCTTTAGCGAAACCAACAGATACTACAACCCACTCAGTTTGTTTTTTGATTGCTTCTATAGTTTTTGCTTTGCATAGTGGTATTTGTGAAATATCCTGCACCTTATTAGATAAGGAAAGAGTCGAGATCTCTTCACCGGGAGTAACCTCTTTAGCGAAACTAGTAAAAACCTAAAAAACACTCCTTTTCAAAATCACTCGATTCTACAACAATATCAAGTTCATTACGCTTATGGTTTTCTTAAAAACCCGCGTAGCCCTTCGTCATTTCAGATAAGTACTACTTAGTATTCGTGCTACGGTAGTTTGGCTTTCGTCAAGGCGTAGTATGTGGTAGCTGATTAGTGCTTATCTGCTTAAGCATATAATACGATTGGATTAGGGCAGTCGTACGACTTTGTTGACTATGTTAAGGGTCGTACGGGTGGGTTTAATTCAATCAGGAAATGACGGGTTGAACTTCGCTAGCGCTTATGATTTGTTGACCATGTTAAGGTCATAAGTCGCTAGGGGCAAAATATTATCGGGAATTTCAAGTGTTGAAATTTGCAATGAGATTGCATACCTTCTATGAGATAGTTGGATCCCGATACCCACTGCGAGTAAGAGTTATTCATGGGAGAGTTTTACACATTACAATTAGCTGATCATGTAAGTGTCTACAAAGGTGTTAACGGGGTTATGCCCTTGGGAAAACGAGATTTATTTTAATTAGATCCGTGCGAAAGCACGGGAAACCTCCCTCAAAGTACCGACACTGGCCTGGCCGAAAGATTGGCGAACTTGTAGAGTGTAATTAATCCCGGCTAGTCTTACCTTTTAGGGTTTGAAGGAAGACTTAATAAAAACAGTGGGAGCCATCCTGATTAGATATAATAATAACCAATCTGATCTTACAAAGAGCGCACGCAAAGTGTTTTCTTCTCTCTCTCTCCTGGTAGCGACCATATCATGCCTTAATCAAGATAATAATATGGATGCATTGACCGAACCTGCTTATTATACTGTGCTTGGGAATGTTGGTTCCGCTCTATCTTATAATTATAAGTCCGAGCAGGAAATAGGGGAATATCCGGATTCCCATGCCACCCAACTGAAGAAAGTGCATGTTGATGCATCTTTTTCAGGTGTGTTCATTACCGAGAATTGTTTCTCAGTATCCTCTACGTCCTGGGTATGTGATACCAGATCAGGATCCTACATATGTAATATGTTACATGGGCTACAGAAAGGTAGAGAACTGAGAACGGGTGATATGTCTCTAAGTGATCGAGAATGGTGCAATTGTTGAAGTCAAGTCTGTTGGAAGATATCACCTTGTATTAAATACATTGATTCTGAATGAATGTTATTACATACCGAACCTGATATACAACATTACATCGTTTTCTTTAATGAGTTAAAGAAGGATATAATTTTATATTGGAGGATAATATTGTGAACATTTTCCTGAATCAAGAGTTGATTCGATCAGGCACGTTATATAATAGCATATACGCTCTAAATCAAACCACGGTTTAAAGTATATAGAACACACACAAGAGGAATAGTTCAGAAATGAACGAATCCTTCTTGAGGCATTGTAGACTAGGTCATATCTATGCGACACGACCAACTGAGTTACATAAGGATGAGTATTAGAATCCGTTCAAATTTTCATCTTATGATACTTGCCAGTCTTGTCTCAGAGGTAAAATGACCAATACTCCATTTACTGGAAACAGAGAAAGAGTTACTGAACTCTTTGGATGCATACATGATGATGTATATGTTAGTTATATGTATGCCCTAGAGGCCATTACTGTACATAGGATGTATATTGTAGTGGATGCTGGGACATATATAGGGAAGACTTTCTTGCTCGACATGATAGTATGCTATCTGGTTGCTCTTTACCTTAACGTGTATATTGATTGTCTCTCTGTTACATGTTGGTAAAGCCCTTAGGATGTGTGCTTGACTACCTGGACTATGATGCGGATCATACTAGTGGGGACATGGTAGTCCATAAGTACATCCTTCAAAGTCCCTAGTCGTGGGTGTATCGAGACGGGGCATCGATATACCAGAGTAGACTAGCGTATACCTTCTCGACCCATACAGATGGGCGATGGATGATCCCATATCCATTGGTGTTTGACATCAGAGATGATATACAGGTGCTCAGTAGAGACTGGGTACACTGGACGGACTCGCCGAGAACTCCCAGATGGTATTATACCTTACGTCAGATGGCAGTTCTCTGGTGACACTGGTACAGAGTAGTCTGTTGACCCGAGATCGTCATAGAGTCTTGTGTGGTTCCCACTGTGCTTTGATTTCCATCTTACCACGTCCAAGAGGGCGTGAAAAACGGTGGTTTTTGGGTACAGTCCCGAGTCACATGGAGGCAATGAGCGATAAGAGGGGATTCGTCTCTCCCGGTATAGGGAGTTGATGTTGCGCTGTGTTCGATTGGCTATAACAGGAAATCCCTGGCCAGGGTTGCTGAGATTTACTGGTAAGTGTTACCAGTAGTTTCTCGAATAGTTATAGACCTCATATCGACACGACTTATCAAGCTATTGGGGTCTGACGTTTACCACCCCTAGGCGAGATATGCGACATATCAGACGATCAGACCGGACTGTACGGTAGTGTTACTGGTTGGATTCACTGGAGTGTGAGCGGGCTTGCTCGTCGATCTTCAGATCGCTCAATACCCGGGTGGCCGTTACGTTTAGCAGACCGCTTGCGGCTTGTGGGTGTTTGATATGATCATCACCTGCTGCCGGCGTATTGACGAGTCTTTAGAGTCCTACACAGAGGTTTCCTGGCTCAAGCGAAACGAAATAGGAGCGCATATGAGATATGTGCGGGACCGAGAATAATACGAGTATGTGATACTGTATTCGATTCTCGCGATGTGACATTGATCGGTTATATGCGATATAGCCGGCATATCGGATCAAGTGTTGATTCGATAAGTTGTTACTGTTGATATTAGTCGGTTATATGCGTTATGACCGGATCATTAAATCAAGTGTTGATTTAATGATTTAATGCATAATTATATATTTGATATATTACTTTGCATTAATTAGTATCGGTTCACTTAAGATAGATTTTCTCACTCGGATGTGTGCATTGCATATGCGATATGATTTTGTGCACTTGCTTGTATCATGTTTGATGATGCATGCCTTATGGTTAAGTGTAAAGAATTAAACCTTGGTTAATGAAATGGTTAGGGTTTACTTTTTCCTTATTCATTTTATTCATTTACTTATTCTTTTGGAAAAAGAAATGCAAAGAGAAAAATGGTGGAATTCTTTTGTTCATTCATGAAGCTTCATGAAGACTTTGACTTTTGACCATTTTGTCTCATGCTTTAACTTAACCATTCCACTTAACTCTAATTAATTCTCTACACCTAAGCTTGGTTAGCTTATGATAAGAATTGTTTTCTTTTCTATTTTAAATGAATCATATCATAACTTTCTTCTTCTTCTTCATCATCTTCTTCTTTGAAGAAGCTTGAGGTCATCAATGGTAGATTGATGATTTGAGTGAGAAATCCAATTCTAAAGTCTACCCACTTCCTATTTCTTCATCCTCTACCTCTTGCCAAGTAGTAGAGTGTGTTTCCTTCATAAGTTTTCAAGACTTGGTGAAGGTGGATCTTGATCTAGCGATGCCTCGACGTAGATCATCTTCGGCATGGACATCGACGACCTAGCTTGCCCATTCTCCGATGAAGCCGACGCTAGAGCCCGGATTTGATTTGGACAGCGGAGAGGACCTCATTGCGGAGCTATGGAGGTGGAGCACCGGATCTACAAAGGTTGTATTTCCGTATCTTGTAGTTAAGTGTTAACTAGTTAGCTTTTTCGCCTAGTTTTCTAGCAAACGATTCGTAGTCGGGTCTCTCGGCACCCGTAAAATTTTATAATGGCATGTTCGATGCCTTATGAGACCTCATTAGGGTGCCTAGGAACCCAACAGTGGTATCAGAGCCTAGCTAGAGCCTTAGGCGAAGTCCAGACGGAATTTGAAGTCCGAACGAACCCGAAACCCCGAATCAAAAATGCTCTCTGTCCAGATTTTAAAAATGTGGATTTTTCAAGATTAAAAATATCCAGAAAATTAAGCAGGGTTTATTATGAAATACTGTGCAAAACGGAGCCGTAACTCTGTCATCACGGCGCGGAACCGCGGCCAAAGGCCACGTGGCGCGGCGGTTCCGCGGCGAGACTGTAGATTCTTTGACCTTTTTTTGCACAGTAATTCCTATTTTATGGAGTTGGATTTTCTGGGAATTTTTAATATTTATTCAAGAGTTGAATTTTCTGGGGCTGCTTTGGGGATTCGGTGTTTCGATCGGGGTATCAAATTTTGTCTGTGTGGCTTTCTGGATAATTTTTAGAATATGTTAAAAAGTTCGACCGGATATAAATACCCAATTTTTCCCCTGTCGGGAAATTTCCAAGTGTTGGATTTTTCCGTAGTTTAACGACGTTCTAAGTAGTGCAAGTAACGCTATGGACCCTCTAGAAGACAACAAACCTTAACTCGATTATGTGACCGTCTTGAACTGCCCTTTGAACCTTCGGGTTTGGGGCAGTACGGCGTGCCACATATGAGGCGTTGGCTTGACCCTTCTACGGCTGGACCGTCGGTACTGAGTCACGAACTGAATGTTGTTAGACTTATTTCATATGTTGATCTGTTTCGGGAAAACTTGGGTGTTCGAATGTTCGATCGGAAAGTTTAACATTTTCTGTTTATCCGGAATGGGATACAATAATTGGAATTCACAAATAGTTATGTGATAACTAAATGAATGTTATAAACATAGCAGTTTAGTCTCACTTGATCGGTTGCCACGGAATTTTGATGTGATCAAAAGTCCGTTGCAATCACGTAGCGTACGCGGATACACGCCGGGTAAACTTAATAGACAGCCTCACTCCATAGCCCCCGACCAAGTGACTGTAGGAGAACCCCGTCGCCGAAAGCATCCCTCCGGGTGCTCGCGGTAGCGGTGTTCCGTCTTGGTGCACTTCGTCGACGGTATCGGGGGTGCGGCCGCCTACTGAAGTTTGCGACGAGTATTCGATCAGCATGTCGGGAATCTTGTTGAATTGCCCGACTTGATATTGAAAAGAGTTTTCGATAATGAGACTAAAATGCGGGGTTTATAATTGTTAGGCATGCGATGTCTAAAGAATTCATTTGCTCAGGCATGCGATGTCTGAGGTGGTTGCGGATTCCAACTGTTGTAGTTTTACACTTTCTTTTCTGTGACCGTAAGTGTAATATGTGATATCGCCGGTTTCATTGCTATATGTCAACGACAATTGGGATGCACATATTTACTTACGTTGATGACATGTGATGTTATGTGTTGCTGGATATGTTATATTGGATCGTCGTGTTTGAATAGCCGGGGGTTTTTTATATGAGATGAGTGTTTTTCATTTTCATTCATGTAAAAACTTGTATGTAATATTCTTTTATTGGGGCACTTCCAGGTTGCGGAAGTCATCACCCGTTGTATATTATTTACTTTTCCGCACTAGGACAGACCCAAGGAGGAGGGTACAAGTAACCGGGTTCTGGAGTCCAGTGGGAGACTAACTCGAGGAGTCGAGTCCGGGTCTCCTAACTCCAGAATTGGTAGGGTTGCTTGCCGCTCTCGTAGGGGTCTAGGGGTGTGGGTTTGGCTATTCATCACGACCGTGGAATCCGTGTTTTATACTGGCTCGTATTGAAAACACGGACGTCCTAGTATATCCAATATTTCATATGATTCTTCTGCTGCGATATCTGTGATGTGATCATGTGATGTTCTATGATAGATACAGAATATAGTATATATGATATATTATATAGGCGTTACTTATGTTTTACACCCGCGCTAGCCCTGCCCCGCTCTGCCGTTAGTTACCTAACCTAACGGTGCACGAGGGGACATCGAGGCGAATGCGGATGGCATAAGTGTACGTCGTATTTATCTGTGATGTTTAGGTATTTAAATGATGGGACTTCATTAATGTGATTAATGAAATAAAAGAAACCTAAGATGTTGTAGAATCGAATTTCAAAATAAAACAGGTTGCTACAGTTCTTGCTTTGCACAGCGGTATATGTGATATATCCTGCACCTTATTCGATAAGGAAAGGACCGAGATCCCTTCACCGGGAGTGACTCCTTTAGCAATAACTGGCTGATGCTACACACTCGGTTTGTCTTTTGATTGCTTTAAGTGTTTTTGCTTTGCACAGTGATATATGTGATATATCCCGCACCTCATTCGACGAGGAAAGGACCGACAATCCCTTCACCGGGAGTGACTCCTTTAGCAAAACTAGAAAAGCCTCAAAAACACTCCATTTTAAAATCATTTGATTCTACAACGATATCAAGTTCATTACGCAATAGGCTTTCTTAAAAGCCTGTCGTAGCCCTCCGTCATTTCAGATAAATGCTGTTTAGTATTCGTGCTGCGTTTATTGGCCTCCGTCAAGGCGCAGTGTGCGGTAGCTAACTAGTATTTATCTGCTTATGCATATGATGCAGATTGAGTTAGGGTAGTCGTGCGGCCTTGTTGACCTCCGTCAAGGGTCGTGCGGGTGGGTTTAATTCGATCAAGAAATGACGGGTTGGACTTGACTAGTAGCCTCTGGTTTGTTGACCTCCGTCAAGGTCATAGGGTGCTAGGGGCAAAATATTATCGGGAATTTCAAGTGTTGAAATTTGCAATGAGATTGCATACCTTCTATGAGATAGTTGGATCCCGATACCCGCTGCGAGTAAGAGTTACTCCTGGGAGAGTTTTACACATCACAATTAGCCGATCAAGTAGGTGTCTAGAAAGGTGTCAACGGGATTACGCCTCTGGGAAAACGAGGTTTACATTAATTAGGTTCGTGCGAAAGCACGGGGGACCTCCCTCAAAGTACCGACACTGGCCTGGCTGAAAGATTGGCGAACTTATAGTGTGTAATTAATCCCGGCTAGTCTTTCCTTTTAGGGTTTGAAGGAAGATTTGATAAAAAGCAGTGGGAGCCATCCTGATTAGATAAAATAACAACCAATCTATTCTTGCAAGAGCGCACGCTGAGTGTTTTCTTCTCTCTCTCTCCAGGTAGCGACCATATCACGCCTTAATCAAGATAATAATACGGAATATTGACCGAACCCGCTTGTTATACTGAGCTGGGGAACGTTGGTCCCGCTCCAACTTATAATTGTTATAAGACCGAGCAGGAAATTGGGGAATACCAGATTTCCCGTGCCGCCCAAACGAAGAGAGTGCATGCTGATGCATCATCTTCGGGTGTGTTCATTACAAAGAACTGTTTCTCTGTATCTTCTACGTCCTGGGTATGTGATATCAGATCAGGATCCCAGATATGTAATCTGTTACATAGGGCTACAGAAAGGTAGAGAACTGAGAACGGGTGATAAGTTTCATGAGGCAGAAAACGGGGCAAGTGTTGCAGCCAAGTCTGTTGGTCACTGTCACCCTGTATTACAAATACATTGATTCTGAACGAATGTTATTAGATACCGAACCTGATATACAAAATCATATCAGTCTCTTTATTAGTAAAGAAATGATAAAATTCTGTATTGTTGGATAATGTTTTGAACATTTCCTATGTCAAGAGTTGATCGGATCAGGCACGTTATCTAAAAGCATTGATGTTCTAAATCAAACTACAGTTCTTAGTATACAGAACACACACAAGAGGAAGAGTTCAGAAATGAACGGATCCTTCTTGAGGTATTGTAGACTAGGTCATATCAATGCGACCCGACTAGCAGAGTTACATAAAGATGCATATTTAAATCAGTTTGAATTTACATCTTGTGAAAGTCGCCAGTCATGTCACAAAGATAAGATGACCATAGCTCCGTTTATTGGAAACAGAGAAAGAGTTAGTGAACTCTTGGGATGATACATGTTGATGTATGTAGGTCCCCTGTCTACACATGCCAAGACCGGTTCTTTGTACTTCATTACATTCTCTGATAATCTCTCAAGATTCAGACATATGTTCCTGTTGAAACAAGTCCGAACCTTTTGAGATATTCACAAAATATAAGTTAGAAGTAGAGAACCAATACGGGTATAAGTATTATGTCCTTTGATGAGATCAAGGAGGAGAATACTTGAGCACGGAAATCCTGGGCTATTCTAAAGGAGAATGAGATTCTCTCTCAGCATTACTCCTCCGTATACACCATAGCACGATGGTATATCGGGGCGGAGCTATCTCACCCTATATGATAAGGTGTGCTCCATGATGAGTATTACTGAGTGACCTATTTCCTTTTGGGAGTTATGCACTTGAGAAGCTGCATACCTATTGAATAGGGTTCCAATCAAATCAGTTGCCTACCGCTCCATATGAGATATGGTATGGGAAGAGCCCATGTCTTAAGCTAGTTAAGATTTGGGGTTGTCCGGCCTATGTCTAAAAGCAAAATCCGGACAAACTCGAGGCAAAGTTAGTTATGTAGAACTGGAAAGGTTCCAGCTATGCAAACTACAGATGATGATTTGATAGAACCAAAGGATTCAATAGCTACCAACGAACCTCAGCCTCTCCGCCGATCTAGTAGGGTTCCTCACCCACCTGAGAGATACTTCGGTTTCTCTATGACAGTGGGAGCGAGGATTGCATCATGAGATGATGACCCAACTAGTTTCGAGCTGGCCATCAGGAGTGAGACTCTGTAAGAATGGCTGGATGTTTATCGATCTGAGATGGAATCCTTATACACCAACAAAGTATGGACTTTGGTTGCTATATCTGAAGGGTTAAATCCCCATCAGGAGCAAGTATATCTTGAGAAGATTATTTGGTGTACATGGAAAAGTTGAGACTTTCAAAGCTAGACTTGTTAAAAGTTTGCATCATTGACCAGGCGTGGATAATGATGAAACCTTTTCAAGTAGCTATACTTAAGTCCATTCGGATCCTACTTGCCACGGCTACATACCATGACTACGATATCTGGCGGTTGGGTGCCATGACTGCTTTTCTAAATGATGATTTAGAAGAGTGCGTCTATAAGTACACAGCCAGAGGGCCTCGTAGACAATGGGAGCAGCAGAAACGTGTGCAAGATGTTTTATATGATAAAGCAGGCATCGCGGAGTTGGAACGTCTGTTTTGATGAATTAGTCAAAGAGTTTGACATCATCAAAATGGTAGATGAACCTTGTATAAACAAAAAGGTAGTAGGGAGTATAGTGACGATCCTCGTAGAGTACGTGGATGACATACTCTTGAGAGGGAAGGAGTTTCCTCTGCTACGCTCGATCAATCTCCGCTTATCACAATGATTCTCCATAAAGGATCAAAGTGATACCTCCTAA
Source organism: Agapanthus africanus (assembly GCA_030015575.1). Lineage (NCBI taxonomy): Eukaryota > Viridiplantae > Streptophyta > Magnoliopsida > Asparagales > Amaryllidaceae > Agapanthus > Agapanthus africanus. The sequence continues at coordinate 678,805,582 of CM057340.1, read as the reverse complement.
ATCCTGCATTTGCATCTATGAGATAGATCTAATTGGATGTTAGGATACTCACTAGCTGTAGTGAGATGGTATCAATCGACCCTGGGGAGAATCACTGGAATGGTTCCAGGGTGATAATGACGACTGAGTGTCAGTCAAAGGCATTGTCTTTACCCTCAGTAAAGGGACGGTATGTTGGAAGAGTTCCAAGCTAGACACCGTGACATACTAGACGATAAAGGCAGGATACATCGCTACTTATGATGCTACCAAAGAGGCAGTCTGGGTGTATATTGGTTCATGAGATGAACTACGTTCCTACCATTGTGAGACAATGGAGTTGTGCCTTATGCCAAGGAACGCCGGTCCCATCAGTGATCCAGACATATTCTAAGGCAGTATCACTTGATCATGGAGATGGTTGATCTCCAGGGTGATCGAGGTTTGGAGAGTAGACTCAGAAGACAACGCAGCGGATCCACTCACAAAGGCCTGTTTCCAGAGAGAGACTTTTATGGGATAGTTGAGTATGAGATACTACAACCACTGCTACAGATGGCCCTAGTGCAAGTGGGAGATTGTTAGTTATATGTATGCCCTAGAGGCCATTACTGTACATAGGATGTATATTGTAATGGATGCTGGGACATATATAGGGAAGACTTTCTTGCTCGACATGATAATATGCTATCTGGTTGCTCTTTACCTTAACGTGTATATTGATTGTCTCTCTGTTACATGTTGGTAAAGCCCTTAGGATGTGTGCTTGACTACCTGGACTATGATGCGGATCATACTAGTGGGGACATGATAGTCCATAAGTACATCCTTCAAAGTCCCTAGTCGTGGGTGTATCGAGACGGGGCATCGATATACCAGAGTAGACTAGCATATACCTTCTCGACCCATACAGATGGGCGATGGATGATCCCATATCCATTGGTGTTTGACATCAGAGATGATATACGGGTGCTCAGTAGAGACTGGGTACACTGGACGGACTCGCCGAGAACTCCCAGATAGTATTATACCTCACGTCAGATGGCAGTTCTCTGGTGACACTGGTACAGAGTAGTCTGTTGACCCGAGATCGTCATAGAGTCTTGTGTGGTTCCCACTGTGCTTTGATTTCCATCTTACCACGTCCAAGAGGGCGTGCAAAACGGTGGTTTTTGGGTACAGTCCCGAGTCACATGGAGGCAATGAGCGATAGGAGGGGATTCGTCTCTCCCGGTATAGGGAGTTGATGTTGCGTTGTATTCGATTGGCTATAACAGGAAATCCCTGGCCAGGGTTGCTGAGATTTACTGGTAAGTGTTACCAGTAGTTTCTCGAATAGTTATAGACCTCATATCGACACGACTTATCAAGCTATTGGGGTCTGACGTTTACCACCCCTAGGCGAGATATGCGACATATCAGACGATCAGACTGGACTGTACGGTAGTGTTACTGGTTGGATTCACTGGAGTGTGAGCGGGCTTGCTCGTCGATCTTCAGATCGCTCAATACCCGGGTGGTCGTTACGTTTAGCAGACCGCTTGCGGCTTGTGGGTGTTTGATATGATCATCACCTGCTGCCGGCGTATTGACGAGTCTTTAGAGTCCTACACAGAGGTTTCCTGGCTCAAGCGAAACGAAATAGGAGCGCATATGAGATATGTGCGGGACCGAGAATAATACGAGTATGTGATACTGTATTCGATTCTCGCGATGTGACATTGATCGGTTATATGCGATATAGCCGGCATATCGGATCAAGTGTTGATTCGATAAGTTGTTACTGTTGATATTAGTCGGTTATATGCGTTATGACCGGATCATTAAATCAAGTGTTGATTTAATGATTTAATGCATAATTATATATTTGATATATTACTTTGCATTAACTAGTATCGGTTCACTTAAGATGGATTTTCTCACTCGGATGTGTGCATTGCATATGCGATATGATTTTGTGCACTTGCTTGTATCATGTTTGATGATGCATGCCTTATGGTTAAGTGTAAAGAATTAAACCTTGGTTAATGAAATGGTTAGGGTTTACTTTTTCCTTATTCATTTTATTCATTTACTTATTCTTTTGGAAAAAGAAATGCAAAGAGAAAAATGGTGGAATTCTTTTGTTCATTCATGAAGCTTCATGAAGACTTTGACTTTTGACCATTTTGTCTCATGCTTTAACCTAACCATTCCACTTAACTCTAATTAATTCTCTACACCTAACCTTGGTTAGCTTATGATAAGAATTGTTTTCTTTTCTATTTTAAATGAATCATATCATAACTTTCTTCTTCTTCTTCATCATCTTCTTCTTTGAAGAAGCTTGAGGTCATCAATGGTAGATTGATGATTTGAGTGAGAAATCCAATTCTAAAGTCTACCCACTTCCTATTTCTTCATCCTCTACCTCTTGCCAAGTAGTAGAGTGTGTTTCCTTCACAAGTTTTCAAGACTTGGTGAAGGTGGAGCTTGATCTAGCGATGCCTCGACGTAGATCATCTTCGGCATGGACATCGACGACCTAGCTTGCCCATTCTCCGACGAAGCCGACGCTAGAGCCCGGATTTGATTTGGACAGCGGAGAAGACCTCGTTGCGGAGCTATGGAGGTGGAGCACCGGATCTACAAAGGTTGTATTTCCGTATCTTGTAGTTAAGTGTTAACTAGTTAGCTTTTTCGCCTAGTTTTCTAGCAAACGATCCGTAGTCGGGTCTCTCGGCACCCGTAAAATTTTATAATGGCATGTTCGATGCCTTGTGAGACCTCATTAAGGTGCCTAGAAACCCAACAGTATACGGTCCTATGTCTACAAATGCCATGGTTTGTTCTGTGTACTTCATTATATTCACTGGTTTTCTCTCAGGATTCAGACATATGTTCTTGTTGAAACACAAGTCTGGAACTTTTGAGAAATTCAAGGAATATAAGCTTGAAGTTAATAACCAAACGGATAAAAGTATTAAGTCCTACGATATGATCGAGGAGGAGAATACTTGGGCCTGGAGTTCCTGGATTATTTAAAGGAGAATGAGATTCTCTCTCAGCTTATTCCTTCGTATACACCACAACACAACGGTGTATCGGGACGGAGGTATCGCACCCTATGAGATATGGTGAGCTCTATGATGAGTACTGCTGAATTACCTGTTTCCTTTTGGTATTATGCACTTGAGAAGCTGCATACCTATTGAATGGGGTTCCATCTGTTCCCCTCAGAATGGCGGCCAAGACATGGGCGTCTTCCCTGAGATTCGGGGCAGATGCTATTTGGTTTTATCCTTCCATCTCTCCGAAGATGCCAAGTTGATTTATGGCATCGTGTATCGGAGGTTTAGACGGATGCGGCCGATATAGCAGACTTCGTCAGATTGCCCCTCGCTTGAGGGGTTTTTGATTGTGGGGACGCTCTTCCCTGCAGGCGCAAGCCCCTGCAGTTAATTACGCTACCGCATCGCGGTAACCACTTTCTCCTTCTCCAGAATTTCACTTCGTGTCGTGTGTGTTTGTTTTGTTTGTGGTTGCCCGTGGATTGTATACGGAGACTAAGTGATGTCGTCGCCCGTAGGACGTGGATTAGTCCAAATCCGTATTTACTTAGATTTCTATTTGGGGTTTTAGTTTAAGGATACGTTAGCCGTATTTGAGGCTAAGATCAACTTAAACGTTCGTTAAGGATACATCAGTCCTGTTTGAGACTAAGATCAACTTAACGGAAAGAGCATTTAGGGGCTCTATTGTTCCAGTTTAGGGACGTAGTGGTCCATAGGTAGTTTAAGGACATTGCGGTCCATTGCCAGTTTAGGGACATGGTGGTCCATTTCCAGTTTAGGGATATGGTGGTCCATTTTTCCCGTTTTGAGGACGGATATTAGTTTAAGGAGGCATTAGTCCATGAGTTTAAGGACGTTTAAGTCCATGGGTTTAAGGACCCCACAGTATGTATGGATGTGTTTAAAGACGCATTAGTCCATTAGTTTAAGGACGCATTAGTCCGTGAGTTTAGAGACCCCACAGTCCGTATTTTGGTTTAAGGACGCATACGTCCGTGAGTTTAAGGACGCATCAGTCCATGAGTTTAAGGACCTCACAGTTCGTATTATTGGTTTAAGGACGCATAAGTTCATGAGTTTAAGGACCCCACAGTCCGTATCGATGTGTGGTTGTCGGGACCCGTCACCTCTCTGACGTCGTTGAAGGATTAAAACGATAGGTGTCAGAGGAGTTCGGAGATGTACCCTTGAACCGGATGTAAATTGATTTAAAAGAGCAGTCGTGCTCAGTCAATTTAATTTGAGGACTTACAACCATGATTGGGCTAAGTCCAGTTGAAAATGTTCAACGTTTTTATTTATCTTTGGCCTATTAGGCCTGTGCTAGGGCTTTGCCCCTGCATTGCATTTTAATTTGACCTGTAAGGCCTATTTGATTTGGGCTCTATCCCTTTTTAAATGATGCACAGCATCTGTTTTGGTCTTGTCAGACCTTTGTTTGGGCTCTGCCCCCTTTTTTTAAAAATAATGCATAGCATTTTATTAGGCCTGTTAGGCCCTTTTTAATTGGGCTCAGCCCTCTTTAAATAATGCAGAGCATTAATTATCTGACAGTGGCCATGTTGCCTGTCAGGCGCTTTGCGCTAATTAATGAGCGCAAGCGCATGTGGATGTGACACGTGTCACGCTCTGGTAAGCGCAAGCACAGTTAGCGCAGTGCGCTGCGCTGTTGCGCTGCTGGCACGTGGCGCGCTCTGATGAGTTGCGCCAATTTCAGAGAGCAATGCTCTATTTTTAAAGCGCATAGCGCAAGTGGTTTTGGAGCTGACACGTGGCGCTCTCTGGTGGCTTGCGCCAAACCCAAGAGCGCAACAGTGCAGATTTACAAGTGCAAGGCACTGTTTTAATATCCAATTTTGGATTCAAGAAAAGAATCTTTAAAGATTCCAGAACCAATGGTTCATAAAAAAAAGGCAATGCCTTTGTTATTTATTATATTTTTTATTGAAGATCCTTGATCTTGTTCTCAGATCAATGATCTTTTCAGAAGAAGTTCTTCTTTTTATAAAGGTTTTACCTTCTTTTTCTCTCTGAGTTTCTTCTCAAGGTTAAAGGAATTCTCTATCTTTTTCTCCCTTTTTTCTATATGTTTCTGTGTGTTTTAGACTTGGAGTCTAGGGGCCTTTATATAGTGCCAATAGATTTGTTAAATTAGTTAAAAAGATCTTTCTCTGAGTGATTTAGGGATTTTCCCCACCGTTGGATCTTTGATCCAAGGGCTTCTGTTTTGCAGAAGAGAATCTTACTGTTTTAATAAGATCAGAAAGATCTTTCAGAATTTTTCTGTTTGGCGCAAGCGCACCTGCGCTTGACACGTGTTGAGCAGCGCAGAGCGCAGCCCAACTGCACTAGCGCAACTGCGCTACCACGCGTCGCGCAGCGCAACTGCGCTGACACGTGTCATGCAGCACGGAGCGCAGCGCAACTGCGCAAGCGCAACTGCGCTGACACGTGTCGCGCAGCGCAGAGCGCAAGTCAGCTGAAGCGTTGCTTCTTTTATAGAGCCTTGCTCTGATTGAGTACGCTGCCTTGGGTGCTGCGCTCCCTGCGCTGGCGTGTCTGATTTTGACACGTGGCGTTCTGCGCGCAGCGCAGAGGATCTGAAGCGTTGCTTCATTTATTTTAATTTTAATTTTCACTTTAATTTTCAAAACAGAGCTTTGCTCTGATTGGGGGAAACAGAAGCATTGCTTCGTTTCCCGCCTTGGAATTTGAACAGAGCTTTGCTCTGATTGGGGTAAACAAATGCCCCCCCACCGTTGCGCTTACGTGGCCCCAAACGTGAGCGCAGCGGTGACAGAATTCCAACCGTTGCGGCAACTTTTGGAAGTTGAAAGGGTTCTCAATGCCTATAAATAGGACCTTTGGTCCCTCAACAGATGATTATCATCTTCAAAATTTTTATTTTCAAAATCTCAGAGCCCTGCTCTTTACTTTCAAGAACTCCAAGAGTTAAACTTTTAGGTAAAAATTTTAATTTAAATAAAATCAAATTAAATTTATTTTCATCAACAGAGCCTTGCTCTCAATATATCCCTGATTAAAGAAAACCCATTTAGGGTTTCACTTAGCAGAGCTTTGCTCTAAAAGGATCTATAGAGAACTAAAGAGAACCCTATTAGGTATCCATCATAAGGCTGTGCTCTTTAAAAGATTTTCCTTGTATTTTCTTAATTCATCATTGGAGCTTTGCTCCTTCCAAATCATACAAAAGAACTCTTAAGAGTTTTTTCATAGATCTTGGAGTTTAAAGATGGCATTTTATTCCTCGATGCATTATATCGTTTTGCTTAATCAGTCTTTCTGATAATTTTGTTGATTCTCTTTCCTAGAAACAATGGACGCCCACATGTACGATCTCGACGAGATCATCTCTTATGGGGACATCCGCCGACTCGGCTTTTCTCAAAATCGAGAATTCACAAACGCGGAGTGTGCTGAAATCGTGAGCCGCTTCAACGCATATAACGGTCAACTGCTTCCCCGACGTTCCTCTCTCCTGAAGCTTATCGTGGGAGCCATCTGGGAAGCGCTTCCCCTATTCTGTTCCGGTGTGCCGCTTAGGGCGTTGGATGCCGCCGAGGATAAGGTGCACTCGGTGTACCTGATGAACTTAATCTCGAAGAGACGGCGAGACAATCTTGTTGATCTCTTGCACCAGGCCTTTCAACAGTCCGCCATTCTTGCTGCCTACCAGAGGGTGGAGGACATCAGTGGGGATCCCGACGCCTGTGCTCGCGAAAGGAAGCACACCAGGATGGTTCGCCAAGCTTGGAAAGTCTTGGACAAGGTCACTTTCGAGTTCTTCAATCCCTGTCCAGGATCTGAGGTTTTGCCATTGTAATCATTTAGACAATGTCTTTGTTTATTTCTTTATGATTGTAAGGACCCTTTGCAATATGAATGGAAAATTTCTATCTCAGCTTGTCTTATTTCTCGTTCCGAGTCTTTTGGACATGCAAGAATGAATGTGTCTCGAATGCTTGATCAAATGCATATCGGATGTTCTTTCTGTCGCTTTCTTCTTTCTTTTATTATCAGTATGCTGCCTTAGTAAACATGGTTGACGGATGATAGAGCGAGCATCATGTATTGGCTTCTTCAAGAGGCGGTGATGGCTTAGGCCGCAGGTTCAGATCTGCTATCTAAGTCTTTTCAACTTTATGAGCCGTGAGGGTCTCATAGAGACTTTTCTCCTTACGAATCGAGAAGATCTCATAGGTGTATTTTCTTCTTAGGAATCGTGAGGATTCCTAAGTGTGTTTTCTCTTATAAGTCGTAAGGATCCTATAAGAGAATTTTTCCCTCTTACGAGTCGAGAGGACCTGTAAGCGGTTGTTTCCCTCCTTATCAAGATTTGACTTTGGAGTGTGTGACCCGTGAATAGTATGCAAGAGTCCGTTTTGGACCGACTTGCAGGGCCCCAGTACTTAGGAAACAGGTTTTTAATCCCCGACGCCTAAGGCTTTGCCTCACGAGTCGAAATGAATCGAGCATTTCTCGCAAGGATGTCCTAACATCACAGTTAACCTCTGCTCTTTACGACAGAGGTCCGTTAGGGTCTGTGGTACTTAGGGTTTTGGCCGTCGTACCGTCGCGTTGGCTGATATATTCCTCGATATGCAATCTTGCTGTTCGAGTAGCCTTGCGATTGTCGTGTCTCTGATCCCTTCGGGGGCTAGACAAGACGTCTTCAAGCAATCTTCGAGGTAGTATTACCGTCGAAAGAGCAAGTATAGGGATATTCCATATCACTTTTTACTTGAGGTTAGGCTTATTTTGGAGAGCCCCGATGAGTCATAACCACTCCGCGCTGGTGTGGGATGATCTCCGATAGTCCTTCAGGCTTTATATGACTTGCCGTCAAGACCCTGAAGTTAGGAATTTGGCCTTTGCTTCGTTTGCTGGCATTACGTCCTCTATATCGAGATGAATGTTGCGGTTGTCTCTAGGTTGTTGGTGAACCGTCGAGGTTTGGAACTAGGGACTTTGCCGTGGCTCCGCTGTTTGATGATGTTGCATCTATTGTGTCGAGACGAACGTCGAGGTGGTGACCATTCCGCACTGGTGTGAGATGATCTTCGGTTGTCTTTCAGGATTTATATGACCTGCCGTTAAGATCTTGAAGTTAGGAATTTAGCCTTCGCTTCGTTTGCCGGCATTGCGTCCTTTATATTGAGACGGATGTCGCGGTTGTTTCTAGGTCGCTGGTGAACCGTCGAGATTTGGAACTAGGGACTTTGCCGTGGCTCCGCTGTTTGATTGTCGCGTCTAAATCTTGTTGGAGGAAGAACGCTGTGGTGACATCTCGTCTGCTGTATCGAGACGAACGTCGAGGTGGTGACCACTCCGCACTGGTGTGAGATGATCTTCGGTTGTCTCTCAGGCTTTATATGACTTGCCGTTAAGACCCTGAAGCTAAGAATTTGGCCTTTGCTTCATTTGCTTTGGCACGTCCGAATCCTGCCGGGGGAAGAACGCTGGGGTGACATTTCGTCTGCTGTATCGAGACGATCGTCGAGGTGGTGACCACTCCGCACTGGTGCAAGATGATCTCCGATTGTCTTTCCGGCTTTATATGACTTGCCGTTAAGACCCTGAAGCTAGGAATTTGGCCTTCGCTTCGCTTGCTGGCATTGCGTCCTCTATATCGAGACGAATGTCGCGGTTGTCTCTAGGTTGTTGGTGAACCGTAGAGGTTTGGAACTAAGGACTTTGCCGTGGCTCTACTGTTTGATGATGTTGCGTCTGCTGTGTCGAGACGAACGTCGAGGTGGTGACCATTCCGCACTGGTGTGAGATGATCTCCGGTTGTCTTTCAGGCTTTATATGACTTGCCGTTAAGACTCTAAAGCTAGGTATTTGGACTTCGCTTCATTTGCTTTGGCGCGTCCGAATCCTGCTGGGGGAAGAACGCTGGGATGACATCTCATCTGCTGTATCGAGACGATCGTCGAGGTGGTGACCACTCCGCGCTGGTGTGAGATGATCTCCGATTGTCTTTCAGGCTTTATATGAGTTGCCGTCAAGACTCTGAAGCTAGGAATTTGGCCTTTGGTTCATTTGCTTTGGCGTTGTGTCTGCTGTGTCGAGACGAACGCTGGGGTGGAGCTGGGATTTTGCCGTCACTCCGCTTTGCTGACCATGAGGTCTTTTGTTGACGTTGCATTTACATACTGCTGGACTGCTAAGGAACGCCGTTGTTGACATCTCGTCTGCTGTGTCGAGACGAATGCTGAGGTGAAGCTGGGATTTTGCCATGGCTCCGTTTGATAGTGTAACATCTGTGTCCAGAATGAGGAGGCACACCGTTGTTGGTTTTCGGGCCGTAGATGTGGCCATTGAGATTTGGAACTAGGGACTTTGCCATGGCTCCATTTTGTTGCGACTCTGAGGTCGGTTGTAACACCCGAGTCCAATAATACTATTTCTATTGCTAGTTGAGTGTTATATATTGCTCATTCCAATTATCCTGTTTGTTTGGTGTTTATTGCTAAATTTTAACCGGTTAAGTCATTTTGGCACATAACAAATTTTAACGCCTAAAATGAAATTAAAAATATCCATGTTGGCCTACTCATCGCCACTAGTCGCGTGGTAGCGTTCGCGTATCGAGATTTCTTCCCGTTCGGCTAAACGGGCAAGTTTGGACGGCTACGCGCGCGTGCAAGTGTCCGACTTGGGGGCATGCATTTTAATCATAAAACACCTCTTTTCAAAATTTGGAACTCGCTTAAAATCCTATAATTTGAATTTGAAACATTTGGGCGCAATCCGGACGCGATTCGAAAATGTTTCATTTAGCGCCGAAATGCCCAATTAATTAAATATTTTAAAACCTTATAATATATTCTTTCCGTTCTAAATCCAATGATTAAATCACATTTAATCTTTTTAGTTTTACTGTTCTTCCCTCATCAGCCAATCACGAGGGATTTAAATCCCTCGTGGGCCCCCTATCCTCTCTCTCTCTCCGCCTCTCTCTATCTCTCTCTAATTTCTCATTCTCTCTCTATCTCTAACCCTCTCTCTATATCTCTCCAACAATCTCTCTATCTAATCTTTTCTATCTCTCTTCTTTAACAATCCCTCTCTCTCTCTACCTATTATTATACGCCCGCCTCGTCCACAACCTCACCACGAGAAACCCATCGCGTACCCCCGAACCCTAACCCTAGCCACCTCCTGCCGTTGCCGTCGACCTCCCCGCGACCTCGCCGTCGCCGTCCTCACCCCCACAGCTTCGACCGCAGCCTTCCTCTCTCATTCCCGAGCCTGCAAACCCAACCCCCGACTCCACCACCAGCACCCAGTGGCCGCCGCCGCCGTCGCCGCCGCCTCCCATCGCCGACGATGCCAAGGCTTTCCTCCTTTCATCCTCGTCCCGACCTCGTCGTCTTCTTCCTCCTCCCCTCGCCGGACCACCACCAACCCGAGCCCAACCCCCATCACCTAACCCTCTAGTTCGCCGGAAAAGGGACACCGTCGACCCCTCGTCGTCGCCAGCACACCGACGACCACCTCCTCTCCTCCCTGCAACCCGGGCCAGGCTAGAACCTCTCCCCTACTCGCTGCACCCCGATCCAGCCACCTTAAACCCTTGCCGCGCCACTGTTCCTCGCCGCCGGCGCCCCATCGCCGTCGAGCCCGTCGTGGTTGCCCCCTGGTGCTTCCCTGTAAGCATCTCTTTAACTTTCCATTAGTGTAAAACCCCCCCGCTGGTCTTAGTGTACATGTATCATATGTTTTTGCTAACTTGTTGCCGTTTTGACTTTTCGCCGCATTCTGGCCGTGCTGTCGTTTGGACCCGACTTTCCAGCGAAGCACTCTGGTCCGGGTGGTCCCGCTGTTCGCTGTTAGGACTCGATCCGTGGTCCGTGCATCCGTCTCGTGTTTCCGCCGACATTGCATCCGTGTTTTCCGGTTTGCGAAACCGTCGAGGCAAGTATCCGAATACTTGCTCTAACATGCTAATACAAGATCATGTCTTGCTATACATTTAATTATCATATTATTAACATAACCACACAGTTGATGGTAATATCGGTATTCTAGTATGACTAGTATTGACGGTTACATTTCTCCTTGACATTAAATCAGTATAGTAGCTTCGTGAAGTTTAGTGGTATGTTATCAATCCACACTTTAACTAATTAAACCAATTAGAACGTACTTGCTCAATCTGCTAGATCATCCATGTGACAATTATTTATGCTTTAGTCTTAAACTCGTGTAGCTTCATTACTTTATGTTGTTGATATTGCTTCACCTTGTGACGATTGCACCCCAAGGGTGCTTGAACCTGTTAGTAAAGATAATACAAAGCACCACTGTGTTTACATGGAATAATATTGTTATTTACTATTTCCTGCTGTTGTTCCTTATTCGTTTCTATACCTGTTATGAGCATACATTCGATTGCATTACATATTGACCCGATCTTGATACACCTGACACATGTACTGATACACCGGACATGACACCCCGTACATACTGACTCAACCTATTGTACTATGACCTGACTTGTTACCTGATCTCACGCCTAATGCCAACAAACCTGACTTGAGGTCCCCATGGACCATTCCTGCTGTCTATTCAGACAGACCTGCTTTTACCTGATTCTGTGTTGGCATTAGTCCTTGACTACTGAATACCTGACCTGACATACATAACTTGGGGGTATGGGGAAATCAAAGATGAACCTGACTTGTAACTCGACAGTTCACTACCTGTTTGGGTGTACACATTCCTGTTTTGTGCCTAGCGGCATGTCCCGGTTTCAGCCGAGAATATTGTGGCCGTGATCCCGGGTATGTACGGGGTACTACCGAGTGTACACTTTCCTGTTGTGCCTAGCGGCATGTCTCGGCTGCAGCCGAGAATATTGTGGCCGTGATCCCGGGTATGTACGGGATACTATTGGGTTACATCGACGAGTCATCAATTGATTTCAAAGACTTTAGAGTAGAAACCTGATAGGACAGTTTAGTTACCACTGCACATTACCCTGCACTTCTATTTCATAGTACTGCTTACTCATGTTCATACCTGCATTGCTTATTACCATGTTTATATTATATTATTTGGTTGACATGACGCACTGACGTCTGGGTTTTGCATGGCCCAGATTCCTTACCACTGTCGACGACCGAGCAGGAGTACTTCAGCCAGCAGGCTGAACTGTGAGTTCCTTAGTGTTCAGTCTATTTATTTCATTTCATTCCAGATGTGAGCCCGCATTATGGGACGTACTGTTTATTTATTGTATTGGATCATTTGCTTCCGCACTTATTGTTTATTGACTCTTGTTATTATGGATTTGGACATGTGTTAGATTAGTTTATTTATATTGTTCTTGATATCTCTACAACCGTAATGTGACTGTGGATGGATACTTCCTACCCACAGGTAGCATGGTTGGCTATGTTACGTGCCCAATCTTGCGTACTTTGGGAAGCGGGGCATGACATGGTTCTTTTGGTATCAGAGACATAGGTTAATTGGGTTGATTCTTTGTAGTTGGGTATTGCACCCGATACACGAATCATAACACCCGTGATTAGGAAACATGTCCTGCCACCTTGACCGTTTTACCATCCTTGAATCATTCTTCCGGATCATGTCGACATGCAAACTTACTTTGCATTGTCAACTCGAAAACCTAATTTCTTGTTATCTCTAGGACTTAGGCGACTTGGGTGGAGTTAAGTAATTGCGGCTATGATACCGCGGCATAGCTACAATACAGTACTCTATTTAAGTATCTTGGAGTTCTAGCCTTGATTTATATATTGAATCTATCATCATGTTAATGTTGTTTGTTTTGATTTCAGGACCATGGCAGATAAGAATTTCAAGACGTATCAGAGGCGCGTGGATGAAGCCGCCATGTTAGGAGTAATACGTGGGATGTTGGAGAATCAAAAGAGGCAAACTGAAATGATCCAGCAGCAAGCCGATTCATTTTAAGAAGGTATGCAGGCTATTCGGCAGTCTGTAAACACCACTGTAGCGAAGCCGGTTGACCGAGTGGGGACCGTGGCAGATTTCAGACGGTTGGGTCCTACTACTTTCACTGGTCTGGAGGAGCCGTTGCCAGCCGAGCAGTGGCTAGTGGACACGGAGAATTTACTGATTGCGGCACAGATCCCAGAAGACAAGAGAGTTAATGTGGTGCGCATTCAGCTGGTGGATTACGCCCGAGAGTGGTGGCTTGTGGAGGAGACCCGCTTGTCCAAGCCAATCAGTTGGGCGGATTTCTCTAAAAGTTTCTTGGAGAAGTTCTTCCCGCGGACTGCACGGGAGGAAATGGAAGAGAAATTTATTGGGCTGAGACAAAATGGAGCAGCTGTGGATGTACATGCAGCGGAATGGACGAGATTCAGCCGCTTCGCTGAACCCTTAGTCGCCAAGGAGGCAGACAGGGCACGAAGGTTCTTGCGCTGTTTGGATGTGGACATCCAGAGGCAGATTGTCTCCCTGGGTTTGACCACTTTCTCGCAGGTTCTTACGGCAGCCAGGGAGCAGCAGAGTTTGTCAGGATCGAAAGGGAACCTTCAGCAGACAACAGTTACGGCCAGGAAGCCTACATTTGTACCTAATCGAGATCATGGGCGCAGAGGGATTCCAGTGGACCGTCGAGGCGTAGCACCCATGAAGAAGCCTGTGGTCGTTGATCGAAGAAAGAGCATGAATTGTAACTACTGCAATTTACCGGGCCACATGCAAAAGGATTGTCGAAGGAGGCTGGGACTTTGTTTGGTTTGTGGAGCGGCTGATCACGCAGTTGGTGCCTGTCCGTCGAAGCTTCGCACGAGAGATGATGTACTGAAGCCTCCGCAGAGACCGTTCCAAGGGCAAAAACAACTGACTCAAGGACCTAACTAGGCTCGAGCTTTTACCTTTACAGCTGAGGAGGCCAAGGCATCAGGAGAAGTGGTTTCAGGTACTTTACTCGTTCATGGTTTTCCCGCATTGGCATTATTTGATTCCGGAGCATCCCACTGTTTTATGTCATCCAAATTTATAACTACACACTCGATTACCTGCATGACCCTGTCTAGTTTCTGGGACATACACACTGGGAATGGGAAAATCATAGCTAGTAAGGAATGTAAAGATTGTGCAGTTGTTGTTTGCGGACGGGAGCTTTTTGCAGATTTCTTGGTGATAGATACGGGCAGTTATGAAGTAGTCTTGGGAATGGATTTTCTTGGCACTTTCCACGCACACATTGACTGTAGGGCAAGGAAAGTAATTTTCCAGATTCCCGGACACCCTGAGTTTACTTTCACTGGAGGAAGCAGCTCTGTCGGGCCAGTCAAGTTTAGGGCTAGGCCGACAAACAGTGTTCTTGCGACAATGGAAGTGGATAGTAATGAAGAGCCGGCAGTTGTTCGTGACTTTATGGATGTGTTTGAGGATATATCAGGCTTACCGCCGAAGCGAGATGTGGAGTTTGCGATTGACCTTATTCCTGGTGCAGCGCCAGTATCAAAATCTTATTATCCGATGGCACCGGTGGAATTGGAAGAAGTTAAGAAACAAGTTGGTGAATTACTCGAGAAGGGATGGATTCGAAGCAGCAACTCACCTTGGGGAGCTCCAGTTCTTTTAGTAAAGAAGAAGGATGGCACGAGAAGGATGTGCATTGATTATCGAGAATTGAATCGGGTGACTATTAAGAACAAGTACCCGATCCCTCGCATTGGAGAACTTTTTGAGCAGCTTAGTGGCGCGAGGGTATTCTCGAAACTGGACTTGCGATCAGGATATCATCAGGTCCGAGTGAAAGCAGAAGACATTTGCAAGACGGCGTTTTGAACTCGATATGGACATTTCGAGCTGTTTCCCCCCAATCAGAGCAAGGCTCTACTTAAATTTTGAAAATTCAAAATTCGAAGCAACGCTTCGGTTTCCGTGCGCAGCGCGCAATTTGCCACATGGCAGAAACTGATTCGGCGGCGTAACGCCCGAGACAGTGCGTCCCATCAGAGCAAGGCTCTTCAGAAAACAAAATTAAGACTTAAACTGCGCAAATGCATGACAGCGCGACACGTGTCTGCGCAGTTGCGCAATCGCAACTGCGCAAGCGCACGGATGCGCGACACGTGTCTGCGCAGTTGCGCAATCGCAACTGCGCAAGCGCACGGATGCGCGAAACGTGTCTGCGCAGTTGCGCAATCGCAACTGTGCAAACGCACGGATGCGCGACACGTGTCACGCGCTGGTGAGTTGCGCAGCAACAGAATGAAAATTTAAGTGAATCTTTTCTGTTCTTCTGTAAAACAGGGACCCTTGGATCAGAGATCCAATGGTGGGAAAATTCCCAAAATTATTCAGGAAAGATCTTGATAACAAATTTAACAAATTTGTGAGCACTATAAATAAGAGCCCAGACCCCATTCAAAAAAAAAGAGGTAGAATCATCAAGAGAAGGATAAACTTCTGGAAAAAAAAAGAAGAGAAAGAACTCTTGAAGATTAATCAAGAACAAAAAAAAAAAGAAAGGTAAAATTTCTGAAGAACAGAAGATTAAAAAAGGGAATAAAAAAAAAAAATATAAATAGTGCCTTGCACTTGATATGAACCCTTGGTTCTGTGAAAAGAAAACAAGAAGAGAAACTTGTTTTCTTTTGATCTAAATTTAGATCACAAGTGCCATGCACTTGTGTTCTTAAACCTGAAAATTTCTTGGGGTTTCTGCACAAACGCAACCCTTTAAAAGGGCCTGGCCCAAATTAAATTGCATTAATAAAAGGGCAGAGCCCTGTTTGGAAAATTCGTGAGTTCCTGCAACTCATTACTTAAAAGGGCCTGGCCCAAATCAAATCACAAAAATAATAAAAGGGCAATGCCCTGTTTGGAAAACTCTTGAGTTTCTGCAACTCATTATTTAAAAAGGGCCTGGCCCGAATCAAATTGCAAAACAATAAAGTGGCAGAGCCCTGTCTAGATTGATTCTTTTAGTCGGGCAGAGCCTAAAAATAAAAAAAATTGGACTTAACCCAATCCTGGCTGTAAGTCCTTAAATTAAATGCCTCTCATAAACCAATTCACGACCGGTTCGAGGGTACATCTCCGAACTCCTTTGACATTCGTCGTTGTAATTCCTCAACGACGTCAAAGAGGTGACGGGTCCCAACGACCACAAACTAAGATTGGACCGAAACGTCCCTAAACTAAAATTGGACCGAGACGTCCTTAAACTAATATCGGACCGAAATGTCCCTAAACTAATATTGGACCGAAACGTCCCTAAACTAAGATTGGACCGAAACGTCCCTAAACTAAAATTGGACCGAGACGTCCTTAAACTAATATCGGACCGAAATGTCCCTAAACTAATATCGGACCACCACGTCCCTGAACTGGCGATGGACCACTACGTCCCTAAACTGGAATATGGGCCACTACGTCCTTAAACTGGCGACGGACCGAAACGTCCCTAAACTAATAATGGACCACCACTCCCTAAAACTGGCCATGGACCGCCATGTCCTTAAATTGGCATAATAGAGCCCAAATGCTCTTTTGTCGGATCTAAACGGTCCCGTCTAAGTTGATCTTAGCCCCAAATACGGTTAATGTGTCCTTAGATATTTAAATAAACAATAAAACCCCAAATCAACTTTGGTTCAAGGGTACATCTCTGAACTCCTCTGACGCCTGTCGTTGTAATCCCTCAACGACGTCAGAGAGGTGACGAGTCCCGACAGCCAGATAATTAAATCGATCACTGCGTTAAGTTGATCTTAGTCCAAAACAGGACTAAAGTATTCTTGACGAACGTTTAAGTTGATCTTAGCCGCAACGCGACTAATGTATCCTTAAACCAAAAACACCAAACCCAAATCTAAGTAAATACGGATTTGGACTAATCCACGTCCTACGGGCGACGGCATTACTCAGTCTCCGTATACAATCCACGGGCAACCACAAACAAAACAAACATACACGACACGAAGTGAAATTCTGGAGAAGGAGAAAGTTGTTATCGCAACGCGATAGCGTAATTAACTGCAGGGGCTTGCGCCTGCAGGGAAGAGTGTCCCCACAATCAAAAACCCCTCACCTTGAGGGGGAATCTGACGAAGTCTGCTACATCGGCCGCATCCGCCTAAACCTCCGATACACGGTGCCATAAGTCAACTTGGCATCTTCGGAGAGATAGACGGATAAAACCAAATAGCATCTGCCCCGAACCTCAGGCACGGACGTCCTAACGTTTCGGCCGCTGTTCGGAGGGGAACAGATTCTGGCACGCCCGGTGGGACCTTTTTCTCTTTCCACTCCACACTTCGTGTGTCGTCCTCGCGAACCAATCGCGGTTTGTTAAATAGTTGCCTTCGGATTTCAAGTTGCTAAGATTTGGTCTTTTGTCTGGCGCAGAACTCAAGCATCCATGGATTCTAACTGCACCAACTGCGCGAAGTACCACTGCAACGAACGCTCCACCTCACCTAGAGGTGTAGCATATGGGCCCCAAGCGGTCTCTTTCCTTACTCTGCCGGTAGAGCAGGTGACCCAGGCCACCACCGGCCTATTTTTCGGGACCATGGTCCCCCCTGCAAGCTTCTCTATGCCGATATCCGCACCAGAAGCGAACAAGAAGTCGGTATTTGACCGGCTCACTGCTACCACGACCCCTGTCAACGGGTCGCCTGCTACTAAACCGACAGCCTCCGTTTTCACCAGGCTAGGTCAGAACTATAAAGTGGCCGTCCCAAAGAGGGCAACGGCCGCTGCTTTGGAAGTCGTTGAAGCGGCTTCTCCTATCAGAAAGTCGGTCTTTACAAGATTGACGGCTCCTACTCCTCCTCCAGCTGGCCAAAAAGCATCAGTCTTTGATAGGCTGACGTCGACAGTTACCCCACACCCAAACAGGGGGCAACAAGAAACTATCTCGATTTCCGAGCCAGTCCCAACGGCTCGTCGTGCGCGACGCCGCCATTGGCAGCGAGTAAGGAAAGCAGGGGGCGACTCCCCCTCAGGGCTAACCCCACCTGCTCCAGCGGTGGAGGTCAATGCTGCTGTTCTAACTGGGAACAGCTTCGATTTGCTGAGGAAGGTGAAAAAGAACTCTCCGGTTGCTACATTGAAAAGGTCTCCTCCGCCCATGGAAAAAGCTTCGGAGACGAAGCAAGAACAGCCCCCTCAACGGCTATCTTCGAAAGTTTATAAAGTATGGCGTAGGGTTCACGACTCTGTGATCGATCCAGACCACTTGCGTCACCAGAAAAGGGCGAAGATGGAAAATAACAAAAACTGCCCCATTAAACAGCAGGGGGCGACGGTTGCTAGGATGCCCACTACAACGGCTCCTTTAACCTCGATGGCCCACAAAAGAAGGAGGCCAGAGAAAGCTCCCGCAACAGCAGCAAGAGTTAAAAGCGGTGAACCTAAACGCCCCAAGTCAGGGGGCATAACAGTCCATACGGTCTATATGGCTTCTGGAAAGGAAGAGAGTCGTACTTCTACAGGTCACCGACCACTTACCCGGTCGGTAACCAAGGCCCAGGAGCAACAACAGAAGCTCCAGGAGATGATGACTACAATGGCCGCACTCACGGAGCCAAAGGAGAATTCTGGGACGTCCTTAGACGAACGCCGAGAGGAAGAGACCGACGCCGAGTTCCTCCGCCGAGTACTGGAAAAGAGAGACAAAGAGGCTGCTGAACAAGCAGCCAATATACAACGTATGGGCCTCCTCTTCCAGGACGTGATAGGAATGATGATACAACCAGACCCCCCAACTGAAGAACCCCCGATCGTCCTTGAAGATGATAGGGGAGAGACATCAAACCCTCAGCCCGTTCTATCGACAGCTAAAGAGGATACCATATCAAAAGCTGATTTGGATGAATATATTGCCCAACAAATACAGATGCATCAGGCGACTGAAGCAGCCGGACACGTCGTGAAAACGGGGCGACCATATCCAGGCTGGTATGACCAAATCAAGTACCCGCCGGGTTACACTATTCCCAAGTTTCATGTTTACAAAGGGACCGGCAATCCCCATCAACATGTGGCCCAATTCAGGGCTCTTTGCGGTAATACCGGCGGCGACGACAAGCTTTTGCTTCGCCAGTTTGTTGGAAGTTTATCTGATACGGCGTTTGAATGGTATTCTGAGCTTCCCAACGACTCTATAAAAACCTTTGCGGAGATGGAGCTACTCTTCACCCAACGCTTTGCGAGTGCCAGTGAGCGTACCCCGATGACGGCACTGATCAATGCCAGGGTAAAGCCCGGCGAGACGTGGGTTCAGTACGCTATACGGTGGCGAAATCTATGGTCGAAGTGTGAACAACGCATAGAAGAAGCTCCAGCGGTGGGAATGTTTATTGGAACCCTTGATCCACAGGCAACCATCTCACAGTTCATGATGTTCTTCAAGCCGACTTCCTTCCAGGCTTTGATCGACAAATTAGCGCAGATGGACCAGATGGGCCATAAACCCCCTCTCCCGAAGCCGGACTCCCGAAACGATAAAGGAAAGGGAAAAGCGATCATCGTCGCTAATGCCCAACAACAACCGAACGACTCGAAGCCGGTTGCTCGTCCGAACAATACGCGCCCATACGTACCCCTTGAGGACAGGATGGGACGTGCTTACTCCTTCCCCCGTGATAAAACAAGGAGGCTATTCGAGCTGGCATTGTGCAACAGGCTCATAAATCTGCCAGATCCAAAATGTCCGTCACAACCAAGTGACGTCAACGAGCCCAATTACTGCCCTTATCATCGAGTGCTAGGCCATCCAATTGAGGATTGCTACGTTTTCAAGAATTGGCTTGAGAACCAATACCGTCAGGGCAAATTTGCGCTATCTGACAAATGGAAGGTTAATCCTCCGCAGCCCCACACCTCTAAGGGGACGAATACGCCGGGGGCAACATGCTCCGTCATTGAAGAAGCTCCCTGGGAGGTTGTATTATCAGCCAAAACGAGGAGAATGCTAAATGATCTTCAGACCTGTCCAGCGGTCAAGTGGAAGAACCCCTTGGAACCGCAGGTTATTGAAGGGATGTTGAAGCCACGACCGATTCCGAAGACCGATGGTAGCAGTTCAAGCGCTCATAGTCAGCCGTCAAAATCTTCGAAAAAGAAGAAGAAGAAATCTAAGAAGCCCGTTAAGCCTGGTGACAAGCGCACGGACTTACAAAAGCAAATCGATGCGCTGGATGAATATAACCAAAAGGCACGAACTCCCATCACGCTCCAAGATTTCCTTGATCACGTCTTCCAAAAAGAAGATGAAGGAGAAAGTTCATCGGATGAATCTGACGAATATGTGGCAAGCTGTCATATGATCTCCCATTCGACCACGAACGATGAAGGAAATTCTGGCACTGAAACGCTGGGGGCAAATGCCGAATCAGGAACCCCAGGGTTACCGGTTGAAATGATTAGTGCGTTTCTTAATGAAGCTCGGTTGAAAAGCAAGGCTGATCGAGAACGCGAGACGGCTATATTCGAAAGGGCTAAGCGTCAGCGACTTGAGGAAGGAGCTGAAATAATCCCGTTGGAGCAAAATGCCTCCACCACTGACAAAAGCCAATTCAAGATAAAAAAGAAATTTGCTAAGGCCATATCGATGGGCATGAAGCTACCACCCTCTGAAGAAAAAGTTACTGGCGCGGTAGAAATGCACCCCTCTTATTGCTTATACCATCAGAAGGTCTCGCATTCCACCCAAGATTGCAAAGCTTTCAATGGATGGTGGCAAGGATACGTCGCTGATCGACAACGATTTAAACGGGAAAAACGTAAAATTCGCCGAGAGCAAAGAAATGCGACTAAAAAACTTGAAAGAACTGCCGGCAATTGTCACACGGTTAACACTACCGGATCACAAGTGCCTACATTTGGGAGCGACTCCGATGAAGAGCTAGAGCTTGGCCCCCTCTTCGAAGAATCCACTTCGGGAAAAGAAAAAGAACCGAAGGCCTGCGAGAATATACAGCTGCGCAATCGAACATTACCCGAAAAGAACCTCGGACCCTTGAATAAGAAAAACAAAGGGAAAGAGAAGGTCTCTGAAGACATCGCTTTGGATGACCAAGTTGCGGAAGAGTTAACAGCCAAGAATCCCCCAAAAAGGAATAAAGTAGATTATAATGTCTTGGCGCATCTGAGAAAGCTACCCTCACAACTCAGCATTCTCGATGCCCTATTGCTATCGAAAGAAGCGAGGGATTCTTTGATTAAGGCCCTACAAGATCCAGACCAGTTCCAAGCCTTCCTAGCCGAACAAAAGATGAAGGATGAATTGGAAGAGGTGCACACAGCCGACGTAGCTTTTGGTGATGAAGACCTTCTCCTCGGGACGTGTGAACACAATCGCCCCCTTTATGTCTCAGGATACTGCCATGACATAAAGATAGGAAAAATCTTGGTCGATAACGGATCGTCTGTCAATTTACTCAATGTGCGAGTGTTAAAGGAGATTTGCATGAGTGTCCAACACCTCGCCCGGGACAAAATCACCATCTCCGGTTTCGACTCTCAATCCTCAAAGACTCTTGGATCTGTGATATTGACGCTACGCTTCGGGGTGCTCGTCACAGACATCAAATTCCATGTTATAGACGCCAAGACGTGCTACAATGCTCTGCTCGGCCGACCATGGCTACACGAATACAATATCATCCCTTCTACACAGCATCAGTGCATGAAGTATTCTAGGGACGGCCTCGAGTACACAGTAGCAGGAGAGTTGAATCCGTTTTCCGTAAACGAAGTTCGCAAGTATGAAGATGCCAAATACTTCTTACCGAGTTTCGAAGACACGGAAAGGTGTCACAAACCAGAGAACAAAACTAACGCAACCATCCCTGTCTTCGGCAGTGACACCGAGGAGGAGGAGGATATAATTTATTCAGGTCCATCCCAGTCCACCAGGCCAAGACCATCTGTTCCTTCATTGATCTTCGGTAGTGATTCAGAGGATGAAGTTCATGCTGTATTCCCCGCTCGGCCCTTAATACAGATTTCCACTGATGAAGAGCGAAGTCTGCAGGTAACCATGGTGCCGCTTGAACATTACAAAGAACTGGATGCACTCGACACCAACAGCGTAGAAGAATTGCAGACATTCTATATCCCTCCCGGAAGAAAAGGCGAGAAGGCAATCCTATTCTACCGTTCTGAAGAAAACAAGGTGGAAAAAGAAATTTGGCATGGCGCGGATCCCACGCTCGACAGGCTTCAGCCTATCCTTCTTCCCAGATATTATACCGAAGGTTTGAAGAAACTGCTGAAACGCCAAGGGATGTCCTTCACACAGACCGTCAGAAAAGCCAAATTCTATGACAAGGTCTGGAACGTTCCCGGAACTCAATGCAAACTACCTAACGGAAGAACGGAAACGAAAGGGCTCGGGTATGTTCGCTCAAAGAAGCGGGAGCTAGTAAACAGCTGTTATGCCATGTATGACTTCGATAAAGAGGCGGACGCTCAAGGGGAGGACGCTAATCCTGAATCAGCAAAAATTCCTGACACAAAACCGCCCAGTCCATCGTCTAAAGACCAGGTGGGCAAACTTATAAAGGATGCGAGTCAAAAAGCCCGAGATGATCACGATCGTGAAATGGCAATCTATGAGAAAGCCAAGACACAGCGTCTCCTTCGACAGGCAGTAAAAAACGAAGATGCTGGCCCACGTCAGCCTGCTACAAAAAGGGGTCGACACGAAAGCAAAAACAAGTCGAAAGGCCGAAAAGGTGCTCGACAACCACAAAGCAGAGCTAAGAAGCCACGCATCCGAGAGTCGAGCGTTATTGACCTAGCCCTTATGAAGAAAATGGGTCAAGCATACTCGTTTCCTCGAAACAAAACAAGGAAAATACTTGATCTTGCTCTAAAACATCAAATGCTTACTCTGCCAGAGTCTAAACATCCAGAGCAAGCGGGCGAAGTCTCCAACCCAAATTATTGCTCTTACCATCGAGTAGTAGGGCATCCGCTTGAAGATTGCTTCACCTTTAAGAATTGGGTTGGGGACCAATATCAGCTTGGCAAATTTGCGTTGTCTGACAGTTGGAGGGTAGCGCCGCCGCAAAAGCACGAACCCGAAAACACAAGGATAAAACCAACTCCGCATTGGGATTGGCAGGAAACTCGCACCTGCCATGTGATAACAATATTAAAAGAAGGGTCCGAGGACATGAACAGCCTCCCTTGGTGCTTTGAAAACGACAGCGATGAAGTGATCTCAGAATTTCCCCCAGCTCCGAAAGAACTGGAGGATGGAATCCATACCACTGCGGATAATCTCAAGAAAATTGAGTTGGGGACGGCAAATGACCCGCGACCGACATTCATCAGCGAGCTGCTATCTGAAGAAAAGGTGGCCGCGTTGAAGGATGTGCTTCTACAGCACAAAGATTGCTTCGCATGGAACTATTCCGAAATGCCGGGACTAGATCCAGAAATTGCTGTACACAAATTAGCGATATCCCCGGACATCAAGCCAGTCAAACAAGCGCCGAGAAGAATGCGACTCGAGCTTGAGATGAGCATCAACGCCGAAGTCAAAAAGCTGATAGACTCTGGCTTCATCCAGGAAGTTCAATACCCTGAATGGATTGCCAACATCGTCCCAGTAATGAAGAAAAATGGGACGGTGCGTATATGCGTGGATTTTCGGGATCTTAATAAAGCCTGCCCAAAAGATGATTTCCCGGTGCCAGTCACCGAACTGATGATAGACAACACATCCACCCATGAGGTTTTCTCCTTCATAGATGGCTCATCGGGGTATAATCAAATAAAAATGCATCCAGAAGACCAGAAGCATACAGCCTTCAGGACTCCTCTTGGTATATTTTGTTATAAAGTGATGCCCTTCGGTTTGAAGAACGCCGGTGCTACTTATCAGAGGGCCATGACAAAGATCTTCGACGACCTTATACACGAAATCGTTGAATGCTATATCGACGATCTTGTGGTTAAGAGCAAATCATACGAGGAACATCTCAAGCATTTGGAGATTGTATTTCAACGCCTTCGGCAATACAATTTGAAGATGAATCCTCTTAAATGTGCGTTCGGGGTTTCCTCGGGCAAGTTCCTGGGATTCATCGTCCGACACCGAGGTATTGAGATAGATCCGTCTAAAATCAAGGCGATCATGGAGATGCCTCCGCCGAGAACTCTTAAACAGCTGCGGTCTCTCCAAGGAAAGCTCGCATACATTCGGCGGTTTATCGCCAACCTTTCAGGAAAGTGCCGACCTTATAGTCACCTGATGAAGAAGGGAACCCCATTCATTTGGGACCAAAAATGCCAAAGCGCACTAGATGAGATCAAGCAATACCTGCAGAACACACCTGTGCTGGCCGCTCCGGTTAAGGGGAAGCCTCTCATTCTTTATACAACCGCCTCGAAGGTTCCTTAGGCGCATTATGGGCACAAGAGAACGATCAAGGGAAAGAAAGAGCACTCTACTACCTAAGCCGAGTTCTGCTGGGGGCAGAAAGCAATTACTCTCCCATTGAAAAACACTGCCTGGCGTTGATCTTCGCAATAACAAAGCTTAGGCACTATGCATTAGCACATGAGGTCCGTCTGATTTCAAAGGTGGACCCCCTTAAATACTTAATGTCAAAGGCCATATTGACGGGACGACTCGCTAAATGGGCCCTACTCTTGATGGAGTTTTCGATCACGTATCAACCTCTCAAAGCAGTGAAAGGCCAGGCCATCGCTGACTTCCTCGCTGAACATCCCATACCCGCCGATTCTCCATTAAATTGCGATCTTCCAGACGAACACGCGTTTGATGCAATCGATGGTAGTGATACCCGATGGGAACTCTATTTTGATGGTGCATCTTCCATGAAGAAACGCAAACAAAACACCCCTATAATCAAATCGGGGGTAGGCCTCATCTTTGTAACTCCACAAGGAGGGATAATGCGCTTCGCATTCTCCTTAACAGAGTCGAGGACAAACAATGAAGCCGAATACGAAGCTTTGATAGCAGGCCTCGAGATCGCCATTGACATGGGAATTGAAGACCTCCTCATATATGGGGATTCCCAACTGGTCGTCAGTCAAGTGAACGGCGACTACCAGACGTGCAAGCCGGAGTTGGTGAAGTACGGCGAAAAGGTGCAACAACTGTTGACCCGAATTCCTTCCTACACTTTGGAAAATATACCGCGCGCGGAAAATAGCAAGGTAGACGCATTGGCCAAGGAAAATATACCGCGCGCGGAAAATAGCAAGGCAGACGCATTGGCCAAGCTTGCTAAAGAACTGGCTGACGAGAACCTCGACGATGTTAGAATCGTGGTACAAAGCCGTCGAGTGCTTGCCCCAACAGAAATATCTCCGGAATCGTCTGAAGAAAAAGGAGCGAAAGAGGAGACAACCCTGCAAATAAAAGACTGGGAAAACGCCGAAGACTGGAGAGAAGCCTTCATAGATTACTTCAAGTTCCATCGAATGCCTGAAGAAGCGTCCATAAGACATCAGCTCGTGAAACGAGCTCTGTCTTTCACCTTCGTCAATGATACTCTATACAAGAGGTCATTCGATTCTCTGTGGTTGAGATGCCTAGGACCTGACGAAGCAAAAAGAGTCGTTCAGGAAGTTCACGACGGACTCTGCGGTTCCCATCAAGCAGGCCCTAAGATGAAGTTGAAGATAAAACGGATGGGCTACTATTGGCCCACGATGATGCGGGATTGTCTCGAATATGCGAGGCAATGTCACTCATGCCAGATTCATGGGGACTTCATCCATCAGCACCCAAATCCGCTACACCCAACAGTAGCTAGTTGGCCATTCGAAATGTGGGGAACTGACATAGTCGGCCCCATCGAGCCAGCATCATCTAAAGGACATCGTTTCATCCTAGCGACGACTGACTACTTCTCCAAATGGGCGGAGGCGGTACCGTTGAAGGAAGTGAAGACGGAGAACATCCTCCATTTCTTCAAAACGCATGTCATATACCGGTTTGGAACCCCGAGAAGGATCATCTCTGATAATGGGCCAGCCTACCGAAGTCATAAGATTAGCCGCTTCGCACAGCAGCACAATATAGACTGGAGATATTCCTCAGTTTATAACCCCCGAGCTAACGGTCTAGCTGAGACCTTCAACAAGACCTTGACGAAGATCATGAAGAAAACGGTGTCACGAAATAAGAGAGATTGGCACGAAAGATTGCAAGAGGCTCTTTGGGCGTATCGAACTACATTTAAGACGGCCACAAACACAATGCCGTACGCGTTGGTATTTGGGACGGAAGCAGTACTCCCCCTCGAGATTGAGTTACCCTCTCTACGAGTGGCAGTCCATTACGAGTTGACGGACGAAG
The DNA here is from genome assembly GCA_030015575.1 of Agapanthus africanus. Lineage (NCBI taxonomy): Eukaryota > Viridiplantae > Streptophyta > Magnoliopsida > Asparagales > Amaryllidaceae > Agapanthus > Agapanthus africanus. Next base: position 678,779,212 of record CM057340.1, on the reverse strand, counting down.
AAAATACCCACCTTCGGTTTGAAGAGCTTGACGCCCTTGATGAAATCCGACTTCTAGCACAGCAAAATCTGGAAGCTTATAAAGCAAAGATGACGCGCTCATATGAAAGATTGAGCCGCCCGAGGACATTCCACCAAGGCGAACTCATGCTAGTCGTCAAAAGGCCCATGATCCCCAATCGCGCCAAGCGGGGAAAGTTTGAGCCAAACTATGAAGGACCGTACATCATTGATAAAGTCTACCAGGGCGGGGCCTATCTACTCATGGACATGCACGGTGAAAGGCCTTTCAGGCCAATAAACGGTCGCTTCCTAAAGAAATACTACGCTTAACGAGCCTTAGTTTAGGTCAATGATAGATGACGACGACTATGTCCGCTCGCTATCTTCCTAAGCTCAGGCTTTATAAGCAGTAGCCAGCCCTCTCAACGGCGGACCGAAATGTCCTTAAACTAATAGCAGACCGAAACGTCTTTAAACTACTACCGCAGCATCTTTAGGCTGACGAGATAAAAAAAAAAAAAAAAAAAACGGTATGTCCATAAGTAAGATGGGCACGGATGAAAACCCGAAAGGGCTCCGTGAGTAAAAACAGCAGGACTACCAGCGAGTGTTTGTGAAAACCCGAAAGGGCGCAACTTCGTTAAAGAACCCTTACAGGGTCCTCTCGACCCTATAAGGAGAAACCACCCGCGTGAGATCCTTACGACTTACAAGGGAACAACACACTTAGGAATCCCCACGATTCCTAAGGAGAAAATACGCTTGCGAGATCCTCACGACTCGTAAGGAGAACTCTCTTATGGGACCCTCACGGCTCATAGGATTTGAAAGTCTTAAGTCACAGAGACCTAAACCTGTGCTTAACCAAACCCCCACAAACTTCCAATGTTGCCCTACAAGTGGTTCAATATTGACCCTTGTATACAATCCACGGGCGGGAATAAACGTTTCCCTAACCAAGGTCCATCCGTGACCGGAGATATGTTCGCATAACCCTTGTAAGCCCTCTCGATTTACAAGAAGAAAACCCCCCTGTAGGATCCTTACGACTTACAGAGGAACAAAACACTTTGGAACCCTTACGATTCCTAAAAAAAAAAAAATACACCTACAAGATCCCCACGACTTGTAGGGAGAAATACCTTCACGAGACCCTTACGGCTCATGAAGTCAAAAGCCTTAGCCGACAGGACCCTAACCCTGGTCGCTAAGCCTCCTTTGTTCGACAACGACAGAGGCAAATGATGATTCGCTCCTGGCAATATCCCAGTTGTAGCGGTGCTGATGCCGAAAGCAGTGTCCAATTTCAGGTTTACGGCGAAAGCCAGTAGGCCGCTCAGGCACACGAAATAGTCGAAATGATTGGGCAACTCGTAATGAAAAGCAACGAGTAAAAATAAAATAAATAGCCGAAATGATTGGGCACCGCGAAAAATAGCCGAAATGATTGGGCAATCGCGACCTTCACGATATAAAAGCTGAAATGATAGAGCATCGCGGAAATAAAATAAAATAAAAAGAAGAAATTATAAAACTTTGGCCCTACAGTCGAGGTCACATCGATCCCTGTATACAATCCAAGGGCGTAAACAAAGAAGGGACCATACTTCCCCAGCGGATTCCGTCAAACGACGAAGCCAAACCTCAACGGTTCATTCCAACCAAAGAAGCCCATGACCTCAACAAAAACTTCTCAACTCACGGATAAAAACACTCCTTGACTAGAGCCTTCTGATCCGCGTCGACTCGCAGAGCAACCAGCGCCTCCGTGGGAACCATCGACTCGTTTCAAACCCCAAGGACACAAATAATCCTTGGCGCTTGGGAAACAAATAATCCCAGCAAACTCCTCGACTCACGGATACAAACACTCCTTGACGAGAGCCTTCTGATCCGCGTCGACTCGTAGAGCAACCAGCGCCTCCGTGAGAACCATCGACTCGTTTCAAACCCCAAGGACACAAATAATCCTTGGCGCTTGGGAAACAAATAATCCCAGCAAACTCCTCGACTCACGGATACAAACACTCCTTGACGAGAGCCTTCTGATCCGCGTCGACTCGCAGAGCCACCAGCGCCTCCGTGGGAACCATCGACTCGTTTCAAACCCCAAGGACACAAATAATCCTTGGCGGTTGGGAAACAAATAATCCTAGCAAACTCCTCGACTCACGGATACAAACACTCCTTGACGAGAGCCTTCTGATCCGCGTCGACTCGCAGAGCAACCAGCGCCTCCGTGGGAACCATCGACTCGTTTCAAACCCCAAGGACACAAAATATCCTTGGCGCTTGGGAAACAAATAATCCCAGCAAACTCCTCGACTCACGGATACAAACACTCCTTGACGAGAGCCTTCTGATCCGCGTCGACTCGCAGAGCAACCAGCGCCTCCGTGGGAACCATCGACTCGTTTCAAACCCCAAGGACACAAATAATCCTTGGCGCTTGGGAAACAAATAATCCCTCGCAAAACTTCTCAACTCACGGATACAAACACTCCGTGACGAGAGCTTCTCTGACTCACATCTCGGGCAGTAAGGATTCAAAAACTTGCTTCCTGAACAATGGGATCCTGCAAGTCAATCCTAAATGGTCTCTTGCATACTATTCACGGGTCTCACTCTCTGAAGTCGATTCTCGACAAAGAGGGAAACAACCATTTACGAGCCCTCTCGACTCGTAAGAAGGGCAATGGGATCCTGCAAGTCAATCCTAAATGGTCTCTTGCATACTATTCACGGGTCTCACTCTCTGAAGTCGATTCTCGACAAAGAGGGAAACAACCGCTTACGAGCCCTCTCGACTCGTAAGAGGGCAATGGGACCCTACAAGTCAATCCTAAATGGTCTCTTGCATACTATTCACGGGTCTCACTCTCTGAAGTCGATTCTCGACAAAGAGGGAAACAACCGCTTACGAGCCCTCTCGACTCGTAAGAGGGAGAAATTCTCTCATAAGATCCTTTCGACTTATGAGAGAAAACTACACTTAGGAATCCTTACGATTCCTAAGGAGAAAATCCACCTACGAGATCCTCTCGATCCGTAGGGAGAAAAGTCTCTATGAGACCCTCACGGCTCATAGAGTTGAAAAGTCTTAGGTAGCAGATCTGAACCTGCGGCCTAAGCCATCGCTATATCTCGAAGGAACCAAAATGCTTACTCTATTACCTGTCAATCATGTTTATCAAGACAGCATGCTGATAATAAGAGAAGGGAGAAAGCAAAGAAATGATACAAGACATTGCAAAAAAAAATGTGTATCTTTATTTATTAATTCAATCAAATACAGGGCGAATCGTATAAAAGAATAAAGAATGTATACATCTTATTCAAAAAAGAAAATTACAAGTATATTGATACAAGGGCAGCTATTGGGAGGGGAGCGTCTTGCACAGATGTAGCAATCGCTCGCATATCTCCTTCCACGCCTTCTCCTGCTCGGCTACCGCCGTCAACTCTGCCTCCACTTGGGCCCGTTGCCGCAAGACCAATGCAAGCTGCTCCCTCGCGACTTGATAAGCAGCCTCCCGACTTGGGATGTTGCGCTCAGCCACGGCAAGCTTCCTCTTTAAGTTTAGCCCATGGGAGATGCGCTCCAAGAGACCCTCAAAGATAGTCTTCACTTGGGCAGCATTCGCCTCAACCTCAGCGCGCAGATGGGCCGTTTCGTTTGAGGTCTTTTGGCATTCCCTTAGTCTTTGGGCTGCTTCTTGCTCCAAGTGGCGGGAGTGCGAAGTGCTTTGCTCGAGCCAAGTTGTGCGTTGGGTGCTCAGAGCTAAAACTTCGGGAGAAGGGCGCGTCAACTCCAGCCGGTACAGACAGGCCTCGATCTCCCTGCAGTGGTTAACCCAAGATTCAACGACGCCTTCGTCGTGAAAAGTTACGAGCGCCGCTAACATGGGGTTAACATCCACAGCGAAATCTGCAGCAGAAGGAAGAGCATCCATGCTGAGCTCTTCGATATACCCGCTCAGCATGCCTAGACTCATCACAGCACCCTTTGAAGACGGACGTCTCAAAAAGGGGCCTGCCGGTGAAAGAACGCGAGCCTCGAAGGGGACTGGAGCCGGAACAATAGCTGCAAAACAAAACAGAGTTAAACGATGGTTCAAAAGATGTTGAAGGGTTACCAAAAGGAAATTTACTATACCAGGTACAGCGGACGGCAAAGCCGGAAGGGCCGGTAGCGCGGCAGGTCTTGCATCCCCTCCTTCGATTTGTGGCACTGCAACAAAGAAAAGGAAAAGTCAGAAATTATCCCATTGCTAGAAAAAGGGGGTAAATAAAGATATTATGGTGAAAGTATACTCACCGGCGCCACTAGAGGGAGAAGCGAGTTCGGATGGGAAAGAGAAGTGCGGGAGCAACACTTGATATAAGTGATCAAAAAGCACTCCTGCAAAAGCACAATAGTGTAACGTTAGTACAAAAGCCGCATTTTTGAAAGATTAATGCATGAGTCATAAATCCATACCTTCCAACATCCGTGACGGTACAAGGAAAGACGGGGAGGTGACTACTGCCAAAGCAGTAGTTGACGGTGCCCCCTCGAGCAATGGAGCATCAGTACTGGCCGCACCTGCAAGAACAAGCTTGTTAGAAGAGATCACAAGATAAATACAAAAAAAAGGGAAAACGCTGGTGACTCAAAAATTTACCTGACGAGCTGCCAGCAGAAACTGAGGCAGTCCCTTCCTCCACTGACGGAAGACCACCGCCTGTAGCTTCATCACCCGACTCAAGGGAAACCGTTGTTATGCTCTCAAGCTCTACAGGCGGCGGGGAACCATAGACAGGGAGGGCCAAGATAGGAACATTGCCAGATTCCTGAGAAGGAGCGCCTAGCTCGTCTTCAGGAATCATGGCCGCCTCACCTGCTGCTCCCTCAGGATCAGCGATTACAGCTGCCCCGTCCATCGGCACCATGAGGCCCCCAGCCTCAAGTACCTCGCCCTCTACCACCTTCGGCTCGGTTGAGACAATCATCTCATCTGCCGCCACTTCGGGTGCGGCATCAATGACCTTCTCCGCGGTAGGTTCCTCAATCTCGGCTCCAGGCCCCATGACCTCGACAAAGTTGTCCACTGTCGGTTCGGGTTCGGCGAGTACCGCTTCCTCCGCTCCCTTGGGTTCGACGGTCGTCTCCGCCTCCCCCTCAGTTGGACTTGACCCTGCAAGATAAGATATGTATAAGCCAATAGTTTTACAAGTCATACAACAAGACTCTGAAAGGAGTACTACCTGAAGCGGATTTATCATTGGCATTCCGAACCGCGCGTGCAACTTGCCGACGAGCGGTAGACAGGGCCACAGGGGGCTCTTCAGAAGGAGTACTAGCGTGAGGAACAGTGCTAGGGCCCGCTCCTGCGGCCAGAGCAGCTCTGCGCGCCTTAGCTTCGCGTCTGGACCGCTTCCGCTCCTCTCGAGCCGATGAGACGGATGCCATCAGGGCTTCCTTGAGCGAAGCCTCCTCATCCGTATAGAGGGATGCCTCCAGATTTTTCAGAGCATCCCTCGTTGTTGCTCAAGCCGAGGCTCTTGCGGCAGCTTCGACGGAGCTGGGGCTTCGATAACGGACTTGGGAGGGACCCCTGCGTCAATTGATACAGCGCCTGCAAAGAAACAAAAGAAGGTCAGGTTGACTATAAAAAAAGAGGGACAACAAACTTTTCTTGTAAAAGAGAAAGGGGTGAAACATACCAACGCCTGCTAGGGCACGCTTCTCCTCCTCCTCCTGAAAGGTTTTCATGGAGGCAGCAATAGCCTCTTCAGCGGAGACACCTGTTGAAAATGGAGCGAATATTATTTAAGGATAACAATATAAAATGCAATAGAATGACAAATAAGGCGTTTGATAATTACCGGACTCAGCGAGTTTGCTCAACATCGCTTCAAGCCTCGCCGATCGCTCTGAAGCTGCAATGGCGGCAGCCAAATTGGTGTCCGCAGGGTCCACCACAAAGCCCTCATTGCTGCCGTACTCGCATATGGTCTTGGCAGGAGAAGCCGCAGGCTTTAACCCGAGGATCGCATCGAGGGAAAGGGCGGACTTTTTCTTTTTCTGCTGTCCACCAGCTTTAGATCCACCTGGAGCGGATTTGCGCTTGGAAGCCACTTTAGGGCGGCGGGTCCCAATATCTGCCCCTACGCCTGACTCTGGCGATACTACTTTAGCTGCCTTCGTGGGAGCACGAGGCGCCGATGGCGCATCCACCGTAGCGGGCAATGGCAGTCCACGCGGAGGGACCAACACGCGTGGTCGATCAGCTCCGGCCTCTTTCGTTGGAGGGATAACCTGAACCCTGGGCTGCAATGGAGCTTTGCGATCGCCGCCGGGAGGCGCAGCCCTACGATCGACTAATAGGCGTTTCTCCATCAAGATGATTGGGCCCATCGCGTGTGCGTACCAGGCCACATACGAATTGAGTATCTTAGGGGTACAGCTGGGCTCACTGATAAAAAAGTAGGAGCCTGTATTGAGCCGGATGAAGTGATGCATCGCATTCCGTACTCCCTCTGGACCGACTGCAGGTGTTCCCAAGAAGGCTTCCAACGGGACTCCTTGGTTATAACTCGATTGCCGGGCAAATCGATGCGGGTTATACCTCATGAAGAGGGTCATTTCATTCTGCCTAAATACCAAGTAGCCCGGCCGAATGGAATAAAGGTGGAGGATTTCCCGAGCCTTCAACACAGAGGCACCGCCCTTAAAGTCATCACGCAGTGGCACCACCGACTTAGTGGTCTCGAAACCCATTGTGATGACCTTATCCACAAAAGAGGTCTTCGCCCCGACTAGATGCGAACGCAGAAGCAATCCCCTAGACTCCCGCGGAGGTGCAAACACGATGGAAGCCCCGACCAATCGTATGATTCTTGGAAGTATGAATCTCTCAAAGAATGGAGGAGTTTTATGGGCACCAAACACTCCTCGAATATGCAACTCCATCCAAGAAGTGAAGTAGTGCATCGGGAAATTAGCAGGCTGTATCCCAGGCTCACTAGCGTCCGCCGCTACGCTAAGTCCATGGTAGAGGTAAGCCAACCCGGCGATCCCCACTGATAGCTGCAGGCCGGCCACCATTCGATGCGCCGGGTAAAAGACAGAAGACCGCATGAGGCGTGGGTGCATGGGAAGCGCGAAGCTGCACAGCCACAGACCTAAGAACCCGATGAAGAAGGTCTCCTCATCCATGCCAGGAACGGCGATCTCCGAGAAAGGGACGCTAGCAGTGCCGGGAAGGTAAAAACTTCGCTGATCAATTTCCGATGAAGGTCGGCGGTCCAAGCCGAAACCAAAAGGATCAGCAAGTTGGGCGAACTTCTCACCTTGCTCTAATAAAAATTCCGGGCGAATAAAACGAGCAATGAAGTCCGCGAAACTAACGCCTCGGTCGCCCAATTCCAAATGAAGCTCCTCGTAAATCTCCAATACCTTCACCAGGCCCGGATGCTGATGCTGGATGGCATTTTCCGGAGTCAAGTCGAATACCACCTGCTTGGTGGCAAAGACGTACTCATCAGGAGGAAGCAGCTCTTCGTAGTGCTCCCCCCTCGCCGGTAAACCTGAAAGCTCAACGAATTCCTCTAGAGAAATGGAAACTTCCCTATCCGCTGCCAGGAAAGTATGTGTGGGGATATTCCATTGTTCAACGAAGGCCTTTGTCCACCACGTTGGAGGAGTAGGATACTCGAAAAGCGAGACGTAGACGGCGGAGTATAAACCTATCTTCGTCAGGTGAGCTCTTTTCGCCGCTAAAATGTACCGGGCCCATGGCAGGTATCCAGCAAGCGGTCGCGGATTCAATCCAATGTTGTAAGCCTGTCCCCAAGGGCGTGCTTCACCCTGACAGATTCGCCTTCCCAAGATATCTATGGCCGGTGGTGGCTGCACCGGAATAGCGCTGATTGCAAGCTGCAGAAGGTCGTCTGAATTCCAATTTTTTACCTCCACGGCATACTCCACCGGGGGTTTGTCCGCATAGGGGATCGTAACTGTAGGTTCGGAAGGCGAGGCGGAACTAAAACTGCGGCGGCCTTGGATAATCTGGCTGTACCACCTTCCCCATAGGTGAAGTCTCTTGCATTCAGGATCGCGATCTTTAATCAAGGCGAACACTACCCGGTCCACTGGTGCATGTGGGAACCCTCCTTCTGAGCGAACGGAGGGAAAAGACAAGTCGTCAGACATCTTTCCTGCATAAAATATGTATATATATCATTAGTGGCCTGACGCTTAACATCTAATGAAGATAATATATAAAAAAAAATAATAAATAAATAATAATAAATAAAAATCTGGCTCCACACTGTGATGCAGTGGGTAGGGGACCAAATGGGGACCCACAAAATCAAGATGACGGCGCATCATTTGATGATACAATCCCACCATTGGATGAGACTATCAGTCAATAAAAAGGACCCCCAAGAGAATGTCCTCATTTGGGGGGGGGAACCCCTAGAGACAAGGAGAAGAGCTCCTCTTTTCAGAGCAAAGCTCTGTCACAGAGTGACATTTGTCAAACTCCTGTTTCAAAAGAATAAAACTTCTTAAAAAAGAGCCTAACTCTGTAGCAGTAATAAAAATTCATAACTCCTAAGAATTAAAATTTTGGGATCTTAAAGATCCATGGAAACTTTTAAAAAGTTTTCTAGTTGATCTGTGAGCAGGGCTCTGTTCATGGGTTATGTAACAACCCTAATTTTCATATACACTTTTCTGTACAAATTTTTAATTTTTTTTAAAAAAAAACCATAAAGAAGTATTTTAATCTAAGCAAAAGATATATATAATTAATTATTTTGTTTTTAAATAATTTCATTTTTAGTGTACATTAAATTGTTTTTAAACTTAAAGTGTACTTTGATATTTAATGCTGCTGATATCATTTTAAGTAACTATTTTTCTACAATAATTACAAGAAGGAGCTTATAGCTCATTGGTAATACCTTGGATTGCTGAACCAAGCCACCAGAGTTCGAATCCCATACCCCATATTATTTTTAATATGGATTTTTTAAAAACCTTTAGAATACCAAGAGTTTACACGTGCATATCTCACAAAAACCCCACTACACCCAAAGATGTAACACTTGCAGAGGGTAGATGAACCGTCGGGGGAGATCCAGGTCACCGGACTCGGTCGGGAATCGGCCAACTCGGCCTTGACTCGGCCGACTCAGTGATCCGACCGAGTCACCGACGAGTCACACCCTTTTAGGCCGATTCCGGCAAGGGTCACAACATGAAAGTTGTGTCTTTTGGTATTCCCTACGCACCTGCAAAGTTTCAGCCCAATACCACTTCCAGAGATCTTTAAAACCCCCAATTACTCCACTTTTAATACATTTTTATTACATTTTATCACATTTTTATTTTTTAACTTTTCATCTACCCTAACCCTAACCCTAGCCTAGCCCTATATAAAGGCCCCTACCCTCTACCTTTTCCCCTCACAACTCTAAGCATACTCTCTAAAACTCTTGAGAACTTGGTGCAAAGAGCGAGAAGCGAAGCGCTGCCGAAACCGACGACGGATTCCGGCGACCGGATCAAGACCGACATGACGTTTCCGACGAATCGGCAACCACCACACCTTTTAGAACGCTTAGCTTGTCCAAACCCGTAAGTCCCAACCTTCTATCTTTCTTTTCTATAATTGTAAATACAACTTTTTGGAACCGACGGAAATCGGACAAACCGATTCCCGATCCGGTTTTTCTTTAAAATTTCACTTGTCACCTAATACATATTATCAACCCTATTGCATGTTGACTATTAATCACCCTTAAATCAAATTTAATCACACTTTTCCACATGAAATGATAATTTCTTTACAAAACCGTATTTCTTGCATAAAAATACCATCAAGTTCAATTTTAATGTTCTAATTAGATCCCTCACTCTTAATCATGTTTATTTTGATAACAAAACTTGTTTCATTCAATTTGGATGAAATTTCATACATGAAATGATAACGTTTATGAATACCGTATTCTTGCACCTTAATACCCTTAACTTTAACATAACTCATTTCACCTTGAAACTTCACCAAAACTTAATATAAGTCACGGGGTAATGACCTACCCTTACACACACTCATTATAACCCTAATTGCTGAATAACAAAATACAGAATACGATATTATAGGACTTTTTCACTAAAATACCATAATCTTTATAACTTTTAGTTTAATCTTTAAATTGTAAATTCTTTTTAAATAAAACTTATACAAAATGAAAGCACGATTGGTCATGGACATCGATCGTTTATCTAAACTGTCTTGTGGGTCTAGGCAAGTGTGTCTAAGGCTAGTGGTTTTTAATTAGGCCCACGACTGTGGTTCCTTCCCACTTACCAGGCACTTACCTGGCTGCATTCGACGGTGAAGAGGCGATTTGAGGCTTCTAATGACTCATCGTTTAGACCATAGAATATAGGTTAGATGGTCTAGGAAACCCTAACAACTAAAATATGGAGAACTATATACTTTTACAAATAAATACCCTATATTTAGAAAACCTTTTCCCTAAATTAAAAGTATTTATAAAAACCTGAGCAAAGTGCCATTACAACCCATCTTTGGGGAACCTGTTAGGGATAGCACGGTTCATCGTGCACCCGCAGGCTAGTAGTGCGAGATTCAGACCTCCGCAAGGAGCATTCGGTCTCGAAAGGTTTAAAATACGATATTTAAAGAAAGTGATATTTTTGTAAATAAAATATTCATTTAAAAATTATTTATGTGTTTAATTATATATAATTATCATTTAAACATTTATTTTGTTATAATATAAAATTTCCACTTTTTCCTAAAATTCAAAGATTAAATGTTACATTAAAATAACACGAATTTCAAATAAACAATTAATACTTTTATTAGGATATATTCACTAGAATAACACAAATAAAATTCACATTCATTATAACAATAAAGACGATTATTAAATACTTGAGGTGTATTTGGAAAACTATACAAAAGTATTTTTACATAAAACCCCCTCAAGTTTCACAAATTACAATAAGGCCCCTAGCTAATATTGAACTTCAAATTATATTTCTTTTAGTCGGACTCGGGTTAGAGTCTGACTAATTCTGACTTGAATATATTTCAAGTCAATCTATATTTCAATTATATTCCAACACAACTTGAATACATGAATCCCAGAATCAGTTAACAATCGGTCTGACTGAACCGAACCATGGATATTCTTTTTACAAGTTTCCAGTATTCCATTTACATGACTCTACGGTTATAACCGTTTCCTGATATCATGGTTTCGGTAAGTCAATCAGTTAATCAAGTCAATCAAGCAATCATTACAAGTTTACAAGATAACAATACAAACATGACATCGCGGGGTTTAAAGGGGTAGATTGGTACGGAAGATGTTAAAAGTGGAATGAGGTGGTCAGATTAAGACACCTAACCTATATTCCGTTGCTGTTGTACCGTGGCATAAACGGTTCCTTGTACTATACGTGCCCTTAGTCTCTGGCATATAGAGACTCCCCTCGTATACACTGGCATCCTCCTGTACCAAGCTACAAACAATTACGTTAAACAATATTTCATAATATTCTACAATACAATACTTTAGAAAATACTATACTCTGTCACTCTCATTCTTCATTCTTCTTTGGGACTTACCGAGCGACCTGTTCGCCGACGACATTCTATTTCTCTCTTCTTTGAATGTCGTCAGGTGCGTTGGACCAAGTTGAGACCGAGCCCACAAGTGAAGATTTGGAGCAGTTCCAGGAAGACCCAGAGCTCTAGACATTGTATCTTGTTCTTTCCAGTATTTCCTTTTATTGTTATGCCACTGTTTAGGCATTGCTTTTTCATTTCAGATGTATTTTCATTTCATGCATTGTATAAAGAATGTTAGTAATAAAAGTTGCTGTTATTTCTATTATTCGTCTCTTGTGATTCATTTTATATTGCTTAGTTACGCTTAGCGTATGTACTTCTGAGTACATACGTAGCGGGCCTCGTCACGTCCACTTCGCCGTACACTGGGAAGCGGGGCGTGACAGGTTAAAACCTAGGAACAGAGTCTCTGCAAAATTTTGAGAGCAAGGCTCTGTGAATAAAAACCCCAAAGGGGTTTCCTTTAGATCAAAGATCTATAAGAGCAAGGCTCTGTTGAAGAAACCCCAAAGGGGTTTCCTTTAGATCAAAGATCTATAAGAGCCTTTAGATCAAAGATCTATAAGAGCAAGGCTCTGTTGAAGAAACCCCAAAGGGGTTTCCTTTAGATCAAAGATCTATAAGAGCCTTTAGATCAAAGATCTATAAGAGCAAGGCTCTGTTGAAGAAACCCCAAAGGGGTTTCCTTTAGATCAAAGATCTATAAGAGCAAGGCTCTGTTAATTAAATTTAAATTAAATTAATTTCATTTTACCTATAATGGTTCTGAAGTTAGAACTTGGAAGTTCTTAAGGAAATCACAAGAGCAAGGCTCTGGAAGTTCTCAAGTAAGAGCAAGGCTCTGAAATTCAATTTCTTGAGAATGGTAAAAAATTACCAAGGACCAAGGGTCCTACTTATAGGCGCCTGCGCCTGTTCACTTGGCCCTTCGATCCGACGGTCAGGATCTTGCCACCGTTGCACTCACGCGCGCGTCACGTGAGCTCAACGGTGGGGGGGCATCTGTTTCCCCCCAATCAGAGCAAGGCTCTACTTAAATTTTGAAAATTCAAAATTCGAAACAACGCTTCGGTTTCCGTGCGCAGCGCGCAATTTGCCACATGGCAGAAGCTGATTCGGCGGCGTAACGCCCGAGACAGTGCGTCCCATCAGAGCAAGGCTCTTCAGAAAACAAAATTAAGACTTAAACTGCGCAAATGCATGACAGCGCGATACGTGTCTGCGCAGTTGCGCAATCGCAACTGCGCAAGCGCACGGATGCGCGACACGTGTCTGCGCAGTTGCGCAATCGCAACTGCGCAAGCGCACGGATGCGCGACACGTGTCACACGCTGGTGAGTTGCGCAGCAACAGAATGAAAATTTAAGTGAATCTTTTCTGTTCTTCTGTAAAACAGGGACCCTTGGATCAGAGATCCAATGGTGGGAAAATTCCCAAAATTATTCAGGAAAGATCTTGATAACAAATTTAACAAATTTGTGAGCACTATAAATAAGAGCCCAGACCCCATTCAAAAAAAAAGAGGTAGAATCATCAAGAGAAGGATAAACTTCTGGAAAAAAAAAAGAAGAGAAAGAACTCTTGAAGATTAATCAAGAACAAAAAAAAAAGAAAGGTAAAATTTCTGAAGAACAGAAGATTAAAAAAGGGAATAATAAAAAAAAATATAAATAGTGCCTTGCACTTGATATGAACCCTTGGTTCTGTGAAAAGAAAACAAGAAGAGAAACTTGTTTTCTTTTGATCTAAATTTAGATCAAAAGTGCCATGCACTTGTGTTCTTAAACCTGAAAATTTCTTTGGGTTTCTGCACAAACGCAACCCTTTAAAAGGGCCTGGCCCAAATTAAATTGCATTAATAAAAGGGCAGAGCCCTGTTTGGAAAATTCTTGAGTTCCTGCAACTCATTACTTAAAAGGGCCTGGCCCAAATCAAATCACAAAAATAATAAAAGGGCAAGGCCCTGTTTGGAAAACTCTTGAGTTTCTGCAACTCATTATTTAAAAAGGGCCTGGCCCGAATCAAATTGCAAAACAATAAAGGGGCAGAGCCCTGTCTAGATTGATTCTTTTAATCGGGCAGAGCCTAAAAATAAAAAAAATTGGACTTAACCCAATCCTGGCTGTAAGTCCTTAAATTAAATGCCTCTCATAAACCAATTCACGACCGGTTCGAGGGTACATCTCCGAACTCCTTTGACATTCGTCGTTGTAATTCCTCAACGACGTCAAAGAGGTGACGGGTCCCAACGACCACAAACTAAGATTGGACCGAAACGTCCCTAAACTAAAATTGGACCGAGACGTCCTTAAACTAATATCGGACCGAAATGTCCCTAAACTAATATCGGACCGAAACGTCCCTAAACTAAGATTGGACCGAAACGTCCCTAAACTAAAATTGGACCGAGACGTCCTTAAACTAATATCGGACCGAAATGTCCCTAAACTAATATCGGACCACCACGTCCCTGAACTGGCGATGGACCACTACGTCCCTAAACTGGAATATGGGCCACTACGTCCTTAAACTGGCGACGGACCGAAACGTCCCTAAACTAATAATGGACCACCAAGTCCCTAAAACTGGCCATGGACCGCCATGTCCTTAAATTGGCACAATAGAGCCCAAATGCTCTTTTGTCGGATCTAAACGGTCCCGTCTAAGTTGATCTTAGCCCCAAATACGGTTAATGTGTCCTTAGATATTTAAATAAACAATAAAACCCCAAATCAACTTTGGTTCAAGGGTACATCTCTGAACTCCTCTGACGCCTGTCGTTGTAATCCCTCAACAACGTCAGAGAGGTGACGAGTCCCGACAGCCAGATAATTAAATCGATCACTGCGTTAAGTTGATCTTAGTCCAAAACAGGACTAAAGTATTCTTGACGAACGTTTAAGTTGATCTTAGCCGCAACGCGACTAATGTATCCTTAAACCAAAAACACCAAACCCAAATCTAAGTAAATACGGATTTGGACTAATCCACGTCCTACGGGCGACGGCATTACTCAGTCTCCGTATACAATCCACGGGCAACCACAAACAAAATAAACATACACGACACGAAGTGAAATTCTGGAGAAGGAGAAAGTTGTTATCGCAACGCGATAGCGTAATTAACTGCAGGGGCTTGCGCCTGCAGGGAAGAGTGTCCCCACAATCAAAAACCCCTCACCCTGAGGGGGAATCTGACGAAGTCTGCTACATCGGCCGCATCCGCCTAAACCTCCGATACACGGTGCCATAAGTCAACTTGGCATCTTCGGAGAGATAGACGGATAAAACCAAATAGCAACTGCCCCGAACCTCAGGCACGGACGTCCTAACGTCTCGGCCGCCGTTCGGAGGGGAACACGAGTATCTAGTGATGCCCTTCGGAGTGACGAATGCGCCGGCAATATTCATGGATTTGATGAACCGGGTCTTTTCACCATTCTTAGACCAGTTTATTGTGGTATTCATTGACGATATTCTGGTATACTCGAAGAGTCCGGAGGAGCACGCTGAGCATTTAAGGATCGCACTGCAGACGCTGAGACAAGAGAAATTGTTTGCGAAGATGAGTAAGTGCGAATTCTGGCTGGAAGAGGTGAAGTTTCTGGGGCATGTTGTGTCGGGCGATGGAATCGCCGTTGATCCCGAGAAGATTGCAGCAGTTCGAGATTGGCCAACTCCAAAGAATGTTGCGGAGATAAGAAGTTTTCTTGGACTCGCCGGATACTACAGGAGATTTGTGGAGAACTTCGCTCGTTTGGCAGAGCCGTTAACCAAGCCTACGCGCAAGGAGGTACCGTTTGCTTGGACGGATGGATGTGCATTGGCCTTCGAGACGTTGAAGCAAAAGTTGATAACCGCCCCTATCCTAACTGTACCGGATAATTCAGGAGGACTGGTGATTCACAGCGACGCATCCGGAAAAGGATTGGGATGTGTTTTGATGCAGAATCGGAAAGTCGTCGCTTACGCATCGAGACAACTGAAGACTCATGAGAAGAATTATCCGACTCATGACTTGGAGCTTGCGGCCGTGATCTTCGCCTTGAAGATTTGGAGACACTACATTTTGGGCGAGAGAGTCGAGGTCTTTACAGATCACAAGAGTTTGAAGTATGTGTTCACCCAGAAGGAGTTGAACATGAGGCAACGCAGATGGTTGGAGCTGATGGCCGACTACGACCTTGATCTTAAGTACCATCCGGGAAAAGTTAACGTCGTGCCGGATGCGCTAAGTCGGTTAGCAGCAATTCAGGTATTGACCGCACAAAGGGAGATCATTGCGGATTTTTAGAGATTTGACTTGGAGGTTGTGCTACCACATGCTATGGGATAGTTGATGCAGTTGCAAGTACAGTCATCCTTAGTTGAGAAGATTAAAGCAGCACAATCGCAGGATCCTAGGCTGCAAAAGTTTCGAGAGCAGGTTGAGGCCGGACTACGAACCGATTTACTGATCCACGAAGACGGTTCGTTGAGGTATGGTAGCCGTGTGTGTGTGCCAAAAGGGGATGTGCGTGAAGAGCTTATGAAGGAGGCACACAGTTCAGCTTACTCTGTACATCCAGGAGGGACAAAGATGTACTGAGATATTCGACAGCACTTCTGGTGGGAAGGTATGAAACGGGAGATTGCTCGCTTCGTGGCTAAGTGTTTGGTGTGACAGCAAGTCAAGGCTGAACACCAAAGAGTTGCTGGTTTGTTGCAACCACTTCCGATTCCTCAGTGGAAGTGGGAACATATAACCATGGATTTCGTGACGGCTTTACCGCGGAGTCCAAAGGGCAACAATGCAGTATGGGTGATTGTCGATTGGTTGACCAAGGCAGCTCACTTTATTCCTTTTCGGGTTGGTCAATCGACGGAGACTTTGGCAGAGCGATACATGCAGGAGATTGTCAGATTGCATGGAGTGCCGGTAAGCATCGTGTCCGATCGGGACACTCGGTTCTTGTCGCACTTCTGGAGGAGTTTACAAGAAAGTTTGGGGACTCGATTGAAGTTTAGCACAGCTTATCATCCTCAGACTGATGGACAATCGGAGAGAACGATCCAGACCCTTGAAGATATGTTGAGAGCTTGCATGTTGGACTTCAAAGGTTCTTGGGAGGATCATCTACACCTGGTGGAGTTTTCGTACAACAATAGCTTCTAAGCGACTATTCAGATGGCTCCGTTTGAAGCGTTGTATGGTCGTAAATGCCGTTCACCGGTTTGTTGGGATGATGTTGGTGAACGAAGGTTACTAAGACCAGATTTGGTGGTACAGACAGTGGAGAAGGTGAATACAATCAGGAAGCATATGAAGGCAGCTCAAGACAGACAGAAAAGTTGGGCTGACACGTCAAGAAGACCTCTAGAGTTCGCCGTGGGTGATTTGGTATTCCTGAAGATATCACCGACTAGAGGGGTGATTCGCTTTGGGAGTCGGGGAAAGCTTAGTCCTCGATTCGTTGGACCCTTCGAGATATTGGAGCGTGTTGGAGAGGTAGCGTACCGTTTGGCGTTACCACAGTCCTTGGCAGGAGTGCACGATGTGTTTCATGTATCTCAACTACGGAGGTATATTCGTGATGAAACTCACGTCTTGGATCATTCGGAGTTGACTGTACGAGAGGACCTAACTTTTGAGGAGCGACCAGTTGAAATCAAGGATCGAAGAGAAAAGGTTCTTAAGAACAAGATTATCCCTCTTGTGCTGGTTTCTTGGGGTAATCGATTGCATGGAGAATCCACTTGGGAGCGAGAAGACGAGATCCGGCAGAAATTTCCTCACATTTTCCTGTAGTTAGCTATCTTGTATTCTTGGAATTTCG
This sequence comes from Agapanthus africanus, assembly GCA_030015575.1. Lineage (NCBI taxonomy): Eukaryota > Viridiplantae > Streptophyta > Magnoliopsida > Asparagales > Amaryllidaceae > Agapanthus > Agapanthus africanus. Next base: position 678,761,735 of record CM057340.1, on the reverse strand, counting down.
AGAACGAAATTCTTTTTGTACATGGGTATGATGTAACACCCGAGTCCAAGAATACTATTTCTATTGCTAGTTGAGTGTTATACATTGCTCATTCCAATTATCCTGTTTGTTTGGTGTTTATTGCTAAATTTTAACCGGTTAAGTCATTTTGGCACATAACAAATTTTAACGCCTAAAATGAAATTAAAAATATCCATGTTGGCCTACTCATCGCCACTAGTCGCGTGGTAGCGTTCGCGTATCGAGATTTCTTCCCGTTCGGCTAAACGGGCAAGTTTGGACGGCTACGCGCGCGTGCAAGTGTCCGACTTGGGGGCATGCATTTTAATCATAAAACACCTCTTTTCAAAATTTGTAACTCGCTTAAAATCCTATAATTTGAATTTGAAACATTTGGGCGCAACCCGGGCGCGATTCGGAAATGTTTCATTTAGCGCCGAAATGCCCAATTAATTAAATATTTTAAAACCTTATAATATATTCTTTCCGTTCTAAATCCAACGATTAAATCACATTTAATCTTTTTAGTTTTACTGTTCTTCCCTCATCAGCCAATCACGAGGGATTTAAATCCCTCGTGGGCCCCCTATCCTCTCTCTCTCTCCGCCTCTCTCTATCTCTCTCTAATTTCTCATTTTCTCTCTATCTCTAACCCTCTCTCTATATCTCTCCAACAATCTCTCTATCTAATCTTTTCTATCTCTCTTCTTTAACAATCCCTCTCTCTCTCTACTTATTATTATACGCCCGCCTCGTCCACAACCTCACCACGAGAAACCCATCGCGTACCCCCGAACCCTAACCCTAGCCACCTCCTGCCGTTGCCGTCGACCTCCCCGCGACCTCGCCGTCGCCGTCCTCACCCCCACAGCTTCGACCGCAGCCTTCCTCTCTCATTCTCGAGCCTGCAAACCCAACCCCCGACGCCACCACTAGCACCCAGTGGCCGCCGTCGCCGCCGCCTCCCATCGCCGACGACGCCAAGGCTTTCCTCCCTTCATCCTCGTCCCGACCTCGTCGTCTTCTTCCTCCTCCCCTCGCCGGACCACCACCAACCCGAGCCCAACCCCCATCACCTAACCCTCTAGTTCGCTGGAAAAGGGACACCGTCGACCCCTCGTCGTCGCCAGCACACCGACGACCACCTCCTCTCCTCCCTGCAACCCGGGCCAGGCTAGAACCTCTCCCCTACTCGCTGCACCCCGATCCAGCCACCTTAAACCCTTGCCGCGCCACTGTTCCTCGCCGCCGGCGCCCCATCGCCGTCGAGCCCGTCGTGGTTGCCCCCTGGTGCTTCCCTGTAAGCATCTCTTTAACTTTCCATTAGTGTAAAACCCCCCCGCTGGTCTTAGTGTACATGTATCGTATGTTTTTGCTAACTTGTTGCCGTTTTGACTTTTCGCCGGATTCCGGCCGTGCTGTCGTTTGGACCCGACTTTCCAGCGAAGCACTCTGGTCCGGGTGGTCCCGCTGTTCGCTGTTAGGACTCGATCCGTGGTCCGTGCATCCGTCTCGTGTTTCCGTCGACATTGCATCCGTGTTTTCCGGTTTGCGAAACCGTCGAGGCAAGTATCCGAATACTTGCTCTAACATGCTAATACAAGATCATGTCTTGCTATACATTTAATTATCATATTATTAACATAACCACACAGTTGATGGTAATATCGGTATTCTAGTATGACTAGTATTGACGGTTACATTTCTCCTTGACATTAAATCAGTATAGTAGCTTCGTGAAGTTTAGTGGTATGTTATCAATCCACACTTTAACTAATTAAACCAATTAGAACGTACTTGCTCAATCTGCTAGATCATCCATGTGACAATTATTTATGCTTTAGTCTTAAACTCGTGTAGCTTCATTACTTTATGTTGTTGATATTGCTTCACCTTGTGACGATTGCACCCCAAGGGTGCTTGAACCTGTTAGTAAAGATAATACAAAGCACCACTGTGTTTACATGGAATAATATTGTTATTTACTATTTCCTGCTGTTGTTCCTTATTCGTTTCTATACCTGTTATGAGCATACATTCGATTGCATTACATATTGACCCGATCTTGATACACCTGACACATGTACTGATACACCGGACATGACACCCCGTACATACTGACTCAACCTATTGTACTATGACCTGACTTATTACCTGATCTCACGCCTAATGCCAACAAACCTGACTTGAGGTCCCCATGGACCATTCCTGCTGTCTATTCAGACAGACCTGCTTTTACCTGATTCTGTGTTGGCATTAGTCCTTGACTACTGAATACCTGACCTGACATACATAACTTGGGGGTATGGGGAAATCAAAGATGAACCTGACTTGTAACTCGACAGTTCACTACCTGTTCGGGTGTTCACACTCCTGTTTTGTGCCTAGCGGCATGTCTCGGTTTCAGCCGAGAATATTGTGGCCGTGATCCCGGGTATGTACGGGGTACTACCGAGTGTACACTTTCCTGTTGTGCCTAGCGGCATGTCTCGGCTGCAGCCGAGAATATTGTGGCCATGATCCCGGGTATGTACGGGATACTATTGGGTTACATCGACGAGTCATCAATTGATTTCAAAGACTTTAGAGTAGAAACCTGATAGGACAGTTTAGTTACCACTGCACATTACCCTGCACTTCTATTTCATAGTACTGCTTACTCATGTTCATACCTGCATTGCTTATTACCATGTTTATATTATATTATTTGGTTGACATGACGCGCTGACGTCTGGGTTTTGCATGGCCCAGATTCCTTACCATTGTCGACGACCGAGCAGGAGTACTTCAGCCAGCAGGCTGAACTGTGAGTTCCTTAGTGTTCAGTCTATTTATTTCATTTCATTCCAGATGTGAGCCCGCATTATGGGACGTACTGTTTATTTATTGTATTGGATCATTTGCTTCCGCACTTATTGTTTATTGACTCTTGTTATTATGGATTTGGACATGTGTTAGATTAGTTTATTTATATTGTTCTTGATATCTCTACAACCGTAATGTGACTGTGGATGGATACTTCCTACCCACAGGTAGCATGGTTGGCTATGTTACGTGCCCAATCTTGCGTACTCTGGGAAGCGGGGCGTGACATCGGTTGTTGACGTTTCGTCTGCACTAGTTGGAGTGAGGAGAAACGCCACTGGTGATCTCTAAGTTGTCGATATTGACGTCGAGACCTTGAAGCTAGGGATCTTTCTTTGCATCATTTGTTGATATCGTGTCTGCAATATTGCGTCAAATGTCGAGATTGTCTCTAGGTTGTTTATGAACCGTCGAGATTTGGCTTCGCTTTCTGGTGGAGCTTGTTGGGAAGGTATGGTTCCCTCTTTGTTTGTGCCCCTGGATTGTATACAAGGATCGATGTGATCTCACCCGTAGAGCAAAAAGTTTCATTCTTTCATCATTTTTTTTAATTCTTTCCGCGATGCTCTATCATTTCAGCTTTTATATCGCGAAGGTCGCGATTGCCTAATCATTTTGGCTATTTTTCGCGGTGCCCAATCATTTCGGCTATTTATTTTATTTTCACTCGCTGCTTTTTATTGCGAGTTGCCCAATCGTTTCGGCTATTTTGCATGCATACATTTTTACTTGCTGCTTTTTATTGCAAGTTGCCCCATCATTTCGGCTATTTTGTATGCACGTATGGCTCACTGATTTTTTTGATCGCGAGTGTGGAACTTGGAATCTGGTGCCAATCTCAGTATCAGTATCGCTACAAATGGAATACTGCCAGGAGCGAATCATCATTTGCCACTGTCGATGTCGAATAAAGGTGGCTTAGCGAACAGGGTTAGGATGCTGTCGACTAAGGCTTTTGACTTCATGAGCCGTAAGGGTCGCACAAAGGTATTTCTCCCTACAAGTCTTGAGGATCTCGTAGGTGTGTTTTCTCCTTAGGGATCATAAGGATTCCTAAGTGTATGTTCCCCTGTAAGTCATAAGGATCTTACAAAAAGGTTTTCTCCTTATAAGTCGAGAGGACTTACAAGGGTCGTTCACCATATGGGCATATCCCTAGCCACGGGTGGGACTTGGTTAGGGAAATGTTTATTCGCGCCCGTGGATTGTATACAAGGGTCAGTATTGAGCCGCTTGTAGGGCAATATCGAAGGCTGTGGGAGTTTCTTAAGAACAGGTTAAGGTTTCTGTAGCTTAAGACTTTGAAATCTTATGAGCCGTGAGGGTCCCATAAGAGAATTCTCCTTACGAGCCGTGAGGATCTCGCAAGTGTAATTCTCCTTAGGAATCGTGAGGATCCCTAAGTATGTTGCTCCCTTGTGAGTCGTAAGGATCTCACGCGGGTGGTTTCTCCTTACAAAGTCGAAAGGACCCTGCAAGTGTCTTTTAACGAGATTGCGCCCTTTCGGGTTTTCACAAACACTCGCCGGTAGCCCTACTGTTTTTACTCACGGAGCCCTTTCAGGTTTTCATCCGTACCCATTTCGCTTATGGACATACCGTCTTCTTTTTTTTATTCTTTTTATTCTTTTTTCTAACGAGGTCGCGCCCTTTCGGGTTTTCATGAATACTCGCCGGTAGCCCTGCTGTTTTTTACTCACGGAGCCCTTTCGGGTTTTCATCCGTGCCCATTTCTCTCATTGATATACCGTCTTTATTATCTTTTTTTTTATTATTTTTTTTTCTTCGTCAGCCTGAGGATACTGCGGTAGTGGTTTAAAGACATTTCGGTCGTCAGCCAGTTTTAGGACGTAGTGGTCCGTCATTAGTTTAAGGACGTTTCGGTCCGTCGCCAGTTTTAGGACATAGTGGTCCATCATTAGTTTAAGGACGTTCCGGTCCGTCGCCAGTTTTAGGTCATACTGGTCCATCGTTAGTTTAACGACGTTTCGGTCTTCAGCCAGTTTTAGGACATAGTGGTCCATCATTAGTTTAAGGACGTTCCGGTCCGTCGCCAGTTTTAGGACATAGTGGTCCATCGTTAGTTTAAGGACGTTTCGGTCCGCCGTCGCTGTATTTGAGGCGAATCTCTAGTTTACCGACTTTTCGGTCGATGGGGCTTTCCTTATGAATGAGCATGATGCCCCCGGCATATCCATCTTTCTCGGAGCATGTGGTTGTGGCGGGCTCACCTTCAAGTTTTCGGACAACGCGAACTTGCCCTGTTGGCATTGGTCTTCAACCCAGTTTTTGAAGACGAAGCAATTTTCGATCGGATGACTTACTGCTCGATGGTAGGGGCAGTAATTAGGATCGTTGACATCGCCTGGCTGTAGTGGACGTTTCGGACTCGGCAAATTAATGAATCTGTCGCGCACTGCCAGCTCAAACAGTTTCCTCGTTTTATCCTGGGAAAACGAGTAAGGACGTCCCGGTCTTTCCTCGAGTGATGGGCGTGGACGCACGTTGTTTTGGCAAACAATCGGTTTTGAGTTGCTCGGCTGTTGTTGAGCATTGGTGATGAAGGTTGCTTTCCCTTTACCCTTTTCATTCCAAGGCTCTGTCTTTGAAGGAGATGGTCTATGACTCATCTGGTCCATTTGGGCCAGCTTGTCAATCAAGGCATGGAAGGTAGTCGACTTGAAGAACATCATAAATTGGGATATGGTCGCCTGAGGGTCGAGAGTACCCACGAACATGCCCACGGCAGGAGCTTCTTCGATACGTTGTTCGTATTTTGACCACAGATTCCGCCATCGTGTTGCGTATTGAACTCACGTTTGGCCTAGCCTTATCCTGGCGTTGATCAGTGCTGTTATCAGGGTGGATTCACTAGCACTCGCGAATCTTTGTGTAAACAGTAGCCCCATCTCATCAAATGTTTTGACAGAGTCGTTAGGTAGCTCCGAATACCATTCAAAGGCTGTCTCCGATAGGCTGCCGACGAATTGGCGAAGCAGTAGTTTGTCGTCGCCTCCAGTGTTGCCGCATAAGACCCTGAATTGAGCGACATGCTGATGTCGATTCCCTGTCCCTTTATATACGTGGAATTTAGGGATTGTATATCCCGGCGAGTAACTAATCTGGTCATACCAGCCCAGATAGGGTCGTCCAGTTTTAATAATTTGCCCAGCCGCTTCACTCGCCTGATGAGCTCATATTTGCTGAGCTATATAGTCATCCAGTGCAGCTTTGGAAATGGTTTCCTCCTTGGCTGCTGAAAGGGCCGGAGGAGGATTAGATGTCTCCCCTCCGTCGTCTTCAATAATGATCGGAGGGTCTTCAGCTGGAGGGTCCGGCTGTAACATCATTCCTACCATATCTTGGAAGAGAAGCGCCATTTGTTTTATGTTGGCAGCTTGTTCCGCTGCCTCTTTGTCCTTCTTTCAAGTAACCTGCGAAGGAATTCGGCGTCGGTTTCTTACTCCTGGCGTTGATCCGAGAATGCTTCTGGGCTTTCTTTTGGCCCGGTGAGCGCGGCCATCGCAGTCATCATTTCTTGGAGCTTCTGTTGTTGCTCTTGAGCTTTAGTCACGGATCGGGTGAGCGGTCGGTGACCCGTCGCAGCGCAGCTGTCCTCTTTCCCAGATGCCATATGAACAATATGCACCACTATGCCCCTAGACTTGGGGCGTTTGTGCTCAGCGCTTTTACGGTTCGCCATGTCCACAGGGGATTTTTGCGGCCTCCTTTTCTTTTGAGTGATTGACGTTGAGGGAGCCGTTGCAGTAGGCACCCAGCCAGCTGTTGCTTTTTCTGGCTTGACAGAGTAGTCCTTCTCCTGTTAAACCTTCATCTTTTTCTGTCGGTGGAGGTAGTCTTGATCAACAACAGAGTCTTGGACTTGACGCCAGACATTGTAAATCTTAGAGGACAGCCGTTGAGGGGGCTGCTCCAGCATCTTCTCTGTATCATTCCCCACAGGTGAAGGAGTTCTCTTCAGCACTGCAGTAGGAGAGTTCCTGCGCACCTTGTTAAGCAATTCAAAGCTGTTCCCAGTTGGAATAGCAGCATTGACTTCCACCGTTGGGGATGGTGGAGTTAGCCTAGAGGGAGAGTTGCCCCCAGCCTTCCTTACTCGGCGCCAGTACGACATTAAGCGTGTCGAGCCGTTGGGATTATCTTAGCTGTAGGAGTGACTTCCTCATGCCCCCTATGTTGGTCAAAAGTTGTCGTTGTCAGCCTATTGAAGACTGACGTCCGTTGAATGGGGATATCCAACCTATCGAAGGCAGACTTCCGAGCAGGGGAAGCAGCCTTGACGATTTCATGAGCAGGAATGGCTATCCGCTTGGGAATAACACCTTCTGGTATTGTGGGCTTCTTCATGGGCCCATTGGAGCTCTGGCCTAGTCTGTTAAAAACCGAGGCAGTGGAGTTTTGCGACCCGTTGAGAGGGGCCGCGGTAGTAGCAAGCCGATCGAATACCGACTTCTTGGGAGCTCCTTGTGACGGTACAGGGGCGTTGAAGCTTATGGGTAGGAGTATGGTCCCGAAGAATAATCCAGTGGTGGCTTGAGTTACCTGCTCTACTGGCATCTTGAAAAGGGAGGCCGCTTAGGGCCCATAAGTCACTCCTCCAGCAGGGACGGAGCGAGAGTTGCAGTTGCAGGTAGTGCAGTTTGAAGCCATTGATCTTCTATTTTCTGCACGGAGCAAGACACCAAATATAAGTACCTCGAATCCACAGACAACCACAGCAAACCACGATTTGTTCGCGAACACGACACACGAAGTGTGGAGTGGTGATCAGTCGAAAATATTGCATATTTTAACAGGCAATTTCATCATCATTTGCATCCATATAGAAGTGTACGGTATTCATAATTCACATATTAGCAAATCGGTCGCAAAATATCAGATTACATGTATTCGACCTTAAAACCGGCATTTCTAGGGAAATTGACTGCATTGCATTACATAGCATATTTTCTATATCTTGCAACCCCTGTTTCGAAGTCTATGCAGGAAAAGAGATGCTTGCTCGACCATTACAATTGCTCGTAAACTCACTGAACTCAAATCTGGTATCAACACAGAAGGGTAACTGCAAATCTAAATATTAGATGAAGCCACAAATAGAAGCCCAAGACCACTGAAGAATTTACAGAGCCCAACCTCCTCAAGCCACCGCGGAAGCGCGGCTAAAGCCAGGTTATTGCGGCGGAAGCGCGGCAAATTGATGACGTCAGCTCCTCAATTTTAGTGCACAACTCCTGTATTCAGTGGCTAAAGCTCAATAATGCACACAAACTTCTAGAAGATCCCAGATACTTCCTCCAGATCAGCAAACACCTAAACTAGCCTAACACTTCTAGAACTTTCCCTAAACCCTAGCTTAAACCCTAAGCTAGCTCCTAACAAACTCCTTCTAGAAACTCCTCAACAAACTTTTGGAGGGAAAGTTCTAATTCAAACCTAAACCTAGGGTTTGGGAGTTCTATAAATAAGACCCTAGGCTCAACAATTCAAAAAAAAAATTATTCAACCTTGATTGAAGTTTAGAAAATCAATCTCTTTCTTCATCCCCTCTTCCTCAAGTTTAGTGAGAGAGCTTGTAGGAAACCCTAACCCTAAATCCAACAACAATTCAAGATCTTGAGTGCAAGCCAAGCAAGATGCCTTCAACCCTTTTATGAGCCGAGCCGATCTTCAATCGGGCAAGAGATCAAAGTAGATCCACGATCCACGGAGACGAGCGAAGCCGAATCAACGATCGATTTCTTCTTCTTATAGATTCTTGAAAGAATGTATTGAAATTGTTGATTAAATAAAAGGTGATATTCTTTTATCTTGTTTTCTTTAAATTCCGCATCATGTTATCATTACTATTCTTGAATATTGTCTTTGTGGTGATGTGTGAATAAAACTCCGCTCGTCGGGGAGTCGAAACGATCTTTAGTATGATGATGTAACAAATTTGTAATCGATTCTTGAATCCCACGAGTTTGTAAACCCTAGCAAGTTCAAGAATCGACAACCCAATTCGTTGCGATGCTTTCTTGATCGACATCGCTCGAGATTGGGGAGTTCCGATCGTTTCTTGGAATTGCTAGAGGCTAGAATATAAATGGTATCCTCGAAAGAACAAGGGTTAAGAGATGAAACCCTAATTTCATCAAGAAAACCCTAACTCTCGTCGATCACCATTGATCTAGTATCAATTCTTCGAAGGACAAGAACACGAAACCCTTTAGATTACATCACGTCTAAAGATCCGATCGATTCCTACGAGCCTCCCTTATATTCTTGATTGTTGATTGGAAATATTATCAAAACAACCGATTCTTGATTGTTTATAGTTTCTTGATTCTTGCATAAAGAATAGTGACACTCGATTACAAAGCACATCTTGAATCATGTTTTCGTTTATTGTTGCTTAACATTTCATTTCAAACGTATCAAAATACAATTGAATTGCACTTTCCCTGTGGACGATCCGCACTCATTCATTAACTACTTCCGACACCGTGGTTTGATTGCGGTCAATATAATTTTTTGATTGTCGTTACTTTTTACATATACACGTCAGAAAATATTTCAATCAAAATGGCGCCGTTGCCGGGGATCGCGCTAATTCATTTGCATTTTTAGTTTGAAGTGAAAGAATTATTACGTTTTACTTCTTGAAATCAAAATTCGTACAAACTCTTACACGTGTGTTGTAATTTGACTGCAAGGTGATCTGGAGCATTTTGTGCTGTTGAAAAATTATTTGGGATATACCAGAGAGCTGGAGATAGGAACAGGAAGCAGCTGAAAAAGTTTGGTACAGTGAATCCATCATCAAGCCGCGGAAGCGCGGCATATACATGCATTTTGCGGCGGAAGCGCCGCAGTCTTGAGGGATCACTGAAATATTTTCAGTGCAGGTATTTTCTCTCTCTCTCCCCTCTCTCTTTTTAGCTCCAACTAACCCTTTTCTGCAGGATTCTTTGCAAATAAATCGCAGCGCGCAAAAGCAAAATTAAAATTGTGTGTGATTTTTGATTTCTTGGTTGTTTGCATTCTAATACGGAAATTTAAGGGGCACGGCCAAATCCAAATTAGGTGGGGATTTCATTACCCTTCCTAGGCCCCGAAAATCGTCAAACTTGCATCCGCATTACCTCCATTAACTAAAAGAAATCTAGAGAAGACTCTAAGGACTGTCGCGCTCAATAGGACAAGAGAAGGTCGTGGGTAATTCATTGCTTATCCGCGTTTTCTTGTGGTGCCTAAGGCGAGTGTGTCTAAGGCTAGTGGTTATTAATTAGGTCCACTGTAGTGGTGGTTCCTTCCCACTTACCTGGCACTTATCCGGCCACAGGGGGACAAAGAGGCAGTGGAGGATTGATCCTGCGACTTGTCTTTTGGCAGTTAGGAGCGGTCTAGAGATCGGACCTAGGTGACCATTAGATTCTAGGTTTGTGTGCTGCATTTGTTTTGTCGCATCATTTTTTTTTCAAAATCCGTCCCTTTCAAAAGCAAACACCGCATTCATTTTACCCCTAATTATAAATTCACGCTGCCACTTGTACTAACCCATTTTAGTACAAGATAGGCTGGACACGGGATTCTAGTGCCCGTTTAGTCCGCGTACCTTTTATCGACTCCGAAGTCGATAATTCTCCATTTACCTTTCCTTTACCCACTACAACACCCACACCGATGGATCCGAATCCATCAAATTTCTTTAACCCTAATCTGCCACCGTCCGTTGGTGCGCAGAATCCTACTCCACCCTACATTTCTCTCCAGGAAAGATGCTACCCCACCCGAGGTCCTCTTTCGACCTGCTTATCCACACCACCAGCCAACGGGGACAACTTTGAAATAAAGCCCCAGTATATCAACCTTTTACCCAAATTTCACGGACTCGAGACTGAGGACGCTTACGTTTTCATTACCAAATTTGAAAACGTATGCGCAATGATGGGTACGTCTCAACTTTCAGTGGATGCTATGCGTCTACGACTTCTTCCATTTACTTTGTGCGATATAGCCGAGAAGTGGCTATATAACACTCCCGCACATTCTATTTCTAATTGGGAAGAATTCGTCGCTGCATTCCTTAAGAAATTTTACCCAGTTCAAAAGACAGCTCGACTCCGTAGCGAACTGAATCAATTTTCCCAGCTCCCTTCTGAACCATTCTCTAAATACTTTGAACGTTTCAAGGATCTTATGGTTCAATGTCCTCATCACGGCATCCCGAGATGGGAATTGTGCCGAATCATTTATGAGGGCCTTAATCCAAGCACTAAACAGAGCCTTGAAAACATGTGTCAAGGTACTTTTATGACCAAGGATGATAGGGATGCATGGAACTATTTAGAAGAGTTCGCTGATAAATCACTACAGTGGGAGAGCGCAACCCAACCATTGAATAGGGGTGGCGTACACCAAATAGATGTGTCCATAGGTGTTCGAGCTGAAATGGCAGCAATGCAAAAGAAGCTCGACGCTATGGAACACAAATTTGCAGCAGCCTCCCTAAACCCAATGTCGCTCCCCAAAACTGTTTGTGGGTGCTGTTCTGATCCGTCACATTTAACGGAAGAATGTCCTTTAAACTCGACGTTTCAAGGTCACGAGCATTCTAATGCCGCATTTCAACGACCTCGAAACGATCCATATTCTTCCACGTACAATCAGGGTTGGAGGAACCACCCGAATTTTGCTTGGAACCAAAACCAATCTCAAAACACGGTTCCAAACACGAATCAATTTCAACGGGCTCTTCCTCCACCACAACAGCAACCCCTACAACTCACTCAGCACCCCTATCAGTCACAAAATTTCCAAAATCAGGGCAACACTCATGCACAGTCTAATCCTATGCAGTCCTGTTCTGACGAGTTCTCTCAATTCACTCAAACCATGAAATCACTTTTATCAAATTTCATGGATGTTTCGACTGAGGTTAGATCTTCCGTCAGCGAAATAAAGAAAAACTCAGCGTCCCAAGCTGAGAGTATTCGCACGATGGAAGCTGAAATCGCACGCTTAAAAGCCGAAATGAGTGCGAGAGAAAAAGGGAAACTTCCCTCTCAACCCCTACAGAATCCTGGGCATTACAATGTAAATGCCATTACAACGTTGAGATCGGGAAGGGTGCTGAACAATCACGTCGGGGAAGAGATTGATAATACTGAAAATCATATCAACACCCCGGCTGAGTCTTTCCCACATACACACACTTCACCTTCTGATCCTTCTTCTTCTACCAAACCACCTTCGCACGAGCCTATTCTCCATTTCCCTTTAGGCTCAACACCTTCACCCAACCCTTATAGTTCTCCACAGACGGTCCCCACACCTCCTTTGGGATCTCGTCTACCCCCCTTTCCTTCTCCTGTGATGGACCCCGCGCTTATTGCGAAAGCACCTTACCCGAACCGGCTAAGGGCTAATAGAACGAGTCCTCATATGGAGAAAATTTTAGAGATGTTCAAACAGGTTAACATCAATATCCCTCTCCTAGATGCGATTCAGCAAGTCCCCGCTTATGCGAAGATTCTTAAGGACTTGTGCACTAGGAAGAGGAAGACCCAAGTGCCAAAGAAGGTCTTTATGTCTAATAACATCAGCACTGCTTTTATACCCCAGCTTCCAAAGAAAAGAAAGGACCCAGGTTGTCCTACAATATCGATTTCGATTGGGGGTAAAAACATAAATCGTGCTCTTTTAGACCTTGGCGCGAGTGTTAACCTGTTACCTTATTCTGTCTATGAGCAATTAGGGATTGGAGAGCTGAAACCTGCTCATTGCACTCTCCAGATGGCAGACCGATCTATCACCAAACCAAGGGGTGAATTAGAGGATGTGTTAATAAAGGTCGGGGAATTTGTTTTCCCTGTAGACTTCATTGTGCTTGACACACATCCTGTAGCAAACCCCCGGGGCCAAATTCCGGTGATTCTAGGTCGTCCTTTCCTTGCCACTTCCAACGCTGTTATAAACTGTAGAAATGGTTCAATGAACTTATCATTTGGAAATATGACCATTGAACTAAACATCTATAGAGTTGGAAGTCAGCCGTCAGAACCCTCTGCTCATATTTTAGATGTGTGCTCTGTCCATGAGATCGCTCCCGATAGTTGTGGAGCTGAGGATCTTTGCTTTACTGATCTCGATGACATTAGCACATCTCTGCTTGACTTTGCACTAGATCTTAGTGAGGACACTTTAGCTACACATGAGTCCTGCACTTCTGACTTTTCTCCACCCGAGTCTGTATCTTTCACAGGCTCTGAGCTTCTTTGTAGATCCAAAAATCAATCTATGACCCTTCCTTCTATCATTTCTCCGCCTGAGTTAGATCTCAAGGTTTTACCTTCTCACCTGAAATATGCATATCTTGGTGAGAAAGAGTCGTTACCGGTTATCATTTCTGCTTCTCTTGCATCAGAGCAAGAGAATGCACTTTTATCGGTATTGAGATCTAACAAGGAGGCGTTTGGTTGGAGTATGGCGGACATCAAAGGGATTAGTCCCTTGATAGTTGAACATCATATACATGTGATGGATGATGCCAGACCGACCCGAGAACCACAGAGACGGCTGAATCCCGTCATGAAGGAAGCAGTCATGAAAGAAATCGTCAAGTGCTTAGATAATGGTATTATCTACCCCATCTCCGATAGCCAGTGGGTGAGTCCTATACATGTCGTTCCTAAGAAATCCGGCATCACAGTTATCACAAATGAGGCGAATGAGTTGATTCAGACACGCGCCCAAACTGGGTGGCGTGTATGCATCGATTATAGAAAACTCAACGCTGCTACGAGGAAAGATCATTTTCCTCTACCATTTATTGATCAAATGCTGGAACGCTTAGCGGGACGAGAGTTTTATTGTTTTATGGACGGATACTCAGGCTACAATCAGGTCCCCATCGCCAAAAAGGATCAAGATAAAACCACTTTTACTTGTCCTTTTGGTACCTTTGCTTACAGTCGCATGCCCTTTGGGTTATGCAATGCTCCCGCTACTTTTCAGCGGTGTATGATGGGGATATTCTCTGATATGGTAGAGAATTTTTTGGAGATCTTTATGGACGACTTCTCGATTTTTGGAGACTCTTTTTCTGATTGCCTAGCGAATCTGGACGCTGTTCTTTCTCGTTGCAAGGAGAAGAACTTGACATTAAACTGGGAAAAATGCCATTTTATGGTCCAAGAAGGAATAGTCCTTGGACATGTCATTTCACAGAAAGGCATTGAGGTTGACAGAGCTAAAGTAGATGTCATTCAAAACCTGCCTCATCCCAAAAGCGTCAAAGATATTCGCTCTTTCCTTGGCCATGCGGGCTTTTATAGGAGATTCATTAAGGACTTTAGCAAAATTGCTAGACCTTTAACACTACTCCTGGCCAAGGATACGACCTTCCATTTTGACTCGGATTGCGAGACAGCTTTCGACTCACTTAAACACTCACTCACCACAGCCCCCGTTTTATCATCACCAAATTGGGACTACCCCTTTGAGCTGATGTGTGACGCATCTGATTTTGCAGTAGGTGCTGTCCTTGGACAACACATTGAAAAGATGCCACACGTGATTTACTATGCTAGTAAGACCTTGAATGATGCGCAAATCAATTATACAACCACCGAGAAAGAGCTTTTAGCGGTTGTATTTGCGTTAGAAAAATTCAGGCCTTACTTAATCGGCTCACCTATAGTTGTGTATACTGACCATTCCGCTTTAAAACATCTTCTGGCGAAGAAAGATGCAAAAGGTCGACTAATACGTTGGATCCTTCTTTTACAAGAATTTGATCTTGTTATCAAAGATAAGAAAGGATGTGAAAACGTAGTAGCCGACCACCTTTCACGCATCATTTCTTCCCCTGTGACTCTGCCGATTAATGACTCATTCCCTGACGAACAACTCTTGAGCATATCCGCTGAACCATGGTTCAGGGATATTGTGAACTATCATGCCACGGGACTGATACCTAGCGATTGGTCAAAACAGGACAAATATCGTTTTCTTTCCCAAGTAAAACACTTTTACTGGGATGAACCATATTTGTTTAAATATTGTCCTGATCAGATCATTCGCCGGTGCGTCCCAAATGAAGAGTTCAAGAGTGTTCTTTCATTCTGTCATGATCAGGCTTGTGGGGGTCACTTTGGTCCTAGAAAGACAGCGGAAAAGGTTTTGCAATGTGGATTTTATTGGCCGACCTTATTCAAGGACGCATTTGAGTATTGCAAAACCTGTACACAATGTCAGTATACGGGTAGAATATCCCAGAGGAATGAAATGCCTCAGCAACCCATTCTGGTTGTTGAAATGTTTGATGTTTGGGGCATAGATTTTATGGGTCCTTTTCCCAACTCCTTTGGGAACCTGTACATATTGCTGGCGGTTGATTATGTCTCAAAGTGGGTAGAAGCCATTCCATGTCGCACTAATGACAGGAAAGTTGTCATTAAGTTCTTGAAAGAGAATATCTTTTCGCGATTTGGACACCCACGCGCTATCATTAGCGATAATGGGACACACTTTTGCAACAGGTCTTTCGAGACTCTGATGCGAAAATACTCAATCAACCACCGTCTTTCTACACCCTATCATCCCCAAACAAGCGGGCAGGCTGAGATCTCAAACAGACAAATCAAACTTATCCTGGAGAAAACTGTTGCTAAGAATAGAAAAGACTGGTCTACCAAATTGACGGATGCTCTTTGGGCATTCAGGACTGCATATAAGACCGACCTAGGAATGTCTCCATATAGGATAGTGTTTGGAAAAGCATGTCATCTACCTGTTGATATAGAACATAAAGCATTGTGGGCTATAAAAGAAATAAATTTTGATCTAAACCTTGCTTGCAACTTTCGGAAGCTGCAACTTAACGAGCTAAGCGAACTCCGCGATGAAGCTTATGATAATGCTGTAATCACAAAGAATAGGACTAAGGTTTTTCACGATAAAAGCATTTTAAGGAAAACATTTTTACCTGGTCAACAAGTCCTTCTTTATGATTCACGATTACATCTTCACGCGGGTAAGCTCCGATCTCGATGGAAGGGACCATTTGTTGTGCGGTCTGTATACCCGCACGGGGCAGTAGAAGTAGAAAATGTTAAAAACGGCACTGTTTTCAAAGTAAATGGACATAGATTAAAGTCGTTTTTTTCCACTGACCCCACGGAGGAGCTCTTGTTCTTACAAGAGCCAGTTTATTTGGATTAAAATTCCTCCGTCTCACCTTCATGTCCAGTATATCATTGCATCATTTTTTGAATGAAGGTGAGTAAAAGATAAGTTTGGGGGAAGTTCTTCACTTATATATTTTGCCCCCACTAATAATTCCCCCCAGATTTACAGATTTTTGTAGGTATAGCTGTCGGCAACAGTGAGGACACTGTTGAAAACAAGTTTGGGGGAGGTTTGTGCTTATTTCTGCATCATTTGCATATCATCTGCATAAGCACAAAACATTTCTTTAAAAATCTATAAAAATCGAAAAATTTTCAAAACCCATAAAAATTTAAAAAAAAAAAAAAAATTTTTCAAAATAATTTTAATATTTACACCTTTTTTGTATATAAATAAGATAATGAAAGTTTAGAAAGTGAAAAGTTACATCCATGAGATTAGAAAATTTTTAGAAAACTAAGAAAATTAGAAGTTTTCTTATACGAACTAGTAATAAGTAGTTATGAGCCGTTGTCCCAAGGGTTAGTAAGATGAAGGACGTCACTAATCTGAGGATAAAAATAAGTCTGAAAAATAGTTTCTATTCTGAAAGCCAAACATTTTGAACGTTGCTACCCTGCTATTTGCACTTACACACGTCTTGAAGCCTGGGATAGTAGAGGATACCTTGAAATGCTCTTGTCTTAAAGCCAAAAGTATGAAGGAAATAAAAAGAAAAAAAAAATGAATAAAGAAAATATAAAGTAGTGAGAAAAATGAACACTGGTTTTGTTATCACCGAAGGCAAGAAAAATGTATAGCGAGGGTGCTTCTTCACCTAGTGCCCTAAGGCCAACTGGTCTGGGAGTCACTGCTATGTCTAAGGTGGTGCAAGACGAGGAAAATACACCAAGTAAGCAAGCACAGGAGTAATCGGTCGGTTAGTACCTCAAGAAGTATTAACGGTCGCATGAAAGTGTGTGAGCAATCTCATCTAAATATTCATTAATTAAAAAGTACTGAGGCTGATGGGCAAGAGTATGATAGCTTGAATTGAATTCTCCGGGTGTAGGGATGTCTTTACACACACGCAGGGTTATATGATCGATGTTTGGAAAACAGATAGGAATGAAGAATAAGATGATGTTTTATTGAGGGAGGACGTGATTTCTGACATCTTTTCATGACCATTAAGATAGGGCTCATGACAACCGAAAAGCTAGCTTAGTTGGAAACCCTAATTTTCAAAGTCTTTCTTTTACGATTCTTTTCTTTAAATGTAATATTCATGATCTTGCTTTTATTATTGGATTTTTGTGGGTGCAATCCGCTGAAAACCCTCAGGAGACAACACTCCTCCTACTAGGGACACCTAGAGGTTTAAAGGCTTGTTGCACGTGCTCAGTGCAATCGTGTTGCCTACGAAAGTGTGCTAGTTAGTTTTTTCTCTTTCTTTATTTTCTCCTTCTCTTTTTAATAAAACATTCGCTCGAGACGATCGAAATTAAGTTTGGGGGTATTTGATCAGTCGAAAATATTGCATATTTTAACAGGCAATTTCATCATCATTTGCATCCATATAGAAGTGTACGGTATTCATAATTCACATATTAGCAAATCGGTCGCAAAATATCAGATTACATGTATTCGACCTTAAAACCGGCATTTCTAGGGAAATTGACTGCATTGCATTACATAGCATATTTTCTATATCTTGCAACCCCTGTTTCGAAGTCTATGCAGGAAAAGAGATGCTTGCTCGACCATTACAATTGCTCGTAAACTCACTGAACTCAAATCTGGTATCAACACAGAAGGGTAACTGCAAATCTAAATATTAGATGAAGCCACAAATAGAAGCCCAAGACCACTGAAGAATTTACAGAGCCCAACCTCCTCAAGCCACCGCGGAAGCGCGGCTAAAGCCAGGTTATTGCGGCGGAAGCGCGGCAAATTGATGACGTCAGCTCCTCAATTTTAGTGCACAACTCCTGTATTCAGTGGCTAAAGCTCAATAATGCACACAAACTTCTAGAAGATCCCAGATACTTCCTCCAGATCAGCAAACACCTAAACTAGCCTAACACTTCTAGAACTTTCCCTAAACCCTAGCTTAAACCCTAAGCTAGCTCCTAACAAACTCCTTCTAGAAACTCCTCAACAAACTTTTGGAGGGAAAGTTCTAATTCAAACCTAAACCTAGGGTTTGGGAGTTCTATAAATAAGACCCTAGGCTCAACAATTCAAAAAAAAAAATTATTCAACCTTGATTGAAGTTTAGAAAATCAATCTCTTTCTTCATCCTCTCTTCCTCAAGTTTAGTGAGAGAGCTTGTAGGAAACCCTAACCCTAAATCCAACAACAATTCAAGATCTTGAGTGCAAGCCAAGCAAGATGCCTTCAACCCTTTTATGAGCCGAGCCGATCTTCAATCGGGCAAGAGATCAAAGTAGATCCACGATCCACGGAGACGAGCGAAGCCGAATCAACGATCGATTTCTTCTTCTTATAGATTCTTGAAAGAATGTATTGAAATTGTTGATTAAATAAAAGGTGATATTCTTTTATCTTGTTTTCTTTAAATTCCGCATCATGTTATCATTACTATTCTTGAATATTGTCTTTGTGGTGATGTGTGAATAAAACTCCGCTCGTCGGGGAGTCGAAACGATCTTTAGTATGATGATGTAACAAATTTGTAATCGATTCTTGAATCCCACGAGTTTGTAAACCCTAGCAAGTTCAAGAATCGACAACCCAATTCGTTGCGATGCTTTCTTGATCGACATCGCTCGAGATTGGGGAGTTCCGATCGTTTCTTGGAATTGCTAGAGGCTAGAATATAAATGGTATCCTCGAAAGAACAAGGGTTAAGAGATGAAACCCTAATTTCATCAAGAAAACCCTAACTCTCGTCGATCACCATTGATCTAGTATCAATTCTTCGAAGGACAAGAACACGAAACCCTTTAGATTACATCACGTCTAAAGATCCGATCGATTCCTACGAGCCTCCCTTATATTCTTGATTGTTGATTGGAAATATTATCAAAACAACCGATTCTTGATTGTTTATAGTTTCTTGATTCTTGCATAAAGAATAGTGACACTCGATTACAAAGCACATCTTGAATCATGTTTTCGTTTATTGTTGCTTAACATTTCATTTCAAACGTATCAAAATACAATTGAATTGCACTTTCCCTGTGGACGATCCGCACTCATTCATTAACTACTTCCGACACCGTGGTTTGATTGCGGTCAATATAATTTTTTGATTGTCGTTACTTTTTACATATACACGTCAGAAAATATTTCAATCAAGTGGAAAGAGGAAAAGGTCCCACCGGGCGTGCCAGAATCTGTTCCCCTCCGAATGGCGGCAAAGACATGGGCGTCTTGCCTGAGATTCGGGGCATATGCTATTTGGTTTTATCCGTCCACCTCTCTGAAGATGCCAAGTTGATTTATGGCACCGTGTATTGGAGGTTTAGACGGATGCAGCCGATGTAGCAGATTTCGTCAGATTCCCCCTCGCTTGTGGGGTTTTTGATTGTGGGGACGCTCTTCCCTGCAGGCGCAAGCCCCTGCAGTTAATTACGCTACCGCATCGCGGTAACCACTTTCTCCTTCTCCAGAATTTCACTTCGTCATGTGTGTTTGTTTTGTTTGTGGTTGCCCGTGTATTGTATACAGAGACTAAGTGATGTCGTCGCCCGTAGGATGTGGATTAGTCCAAATCCGTATTTACTTAGATTTGGGTTTGGGGTTTTAGTTTAAGGATACGTTAGCCGTATTTGAGGCTAAGATCAACTTAAACATTCGTTAAGGATACGTCAGTCCTGTTTGAGACTAAGATCAACTTAACGGAAAGAGCATTTAGGGACTCTATTGTTCCAGTTTAGGGACGTAGTGGTCCATAGGTAGTTTAAGGATATTGCGGTCCATTGCCAGTTTAGGGACATGGTGGTTCATTTCCAGTTTAGGGACATGGTGGTCCATTTTTCCCGTTTTGAGGACGGATATTAGTTTAAGGACGCATTAGTCCATGAGTTTAAAGACGCTTAAGTCTATGGGTTTAAAGACCCCACAGTCCGTATGGATGTGTTTAAAGACGCATTAGTCCATTAGTTTAAGGACGCATTAGTCCGTGAGTTTAGGGACTCCACAGTCCGTATTTTGGTTTAAGGACGCATAAGTCCGTGAGTTTAAGGACGCATCAGTCCATGAGTTTAAGGACCTCACAGTCCGTATTATTGGTTTAAGGATGCATAAGTCCATGAGTTTAAGGACCCCACAGTCCGTATCGATGTGTGGTTGTCGGGACCCGTCACCTCTCTGACGTCGTTGAAGGATTACAACGATAGGTGTCAGAGGAGTTCGGAGATGTACCCTTGAACCGATGTAAATTGATTTAAGAGAGCAGTCATGCTCAGTCAATTTAATTTGAGGACTTACGGCCATGATTGGGCTAAGTCCAGTTGAAAATGTTCAACGTTTTTATTTATCTTTGGCCTATTAGGCCTATGCTAGGGCTTTGCCCCTGCACTGCATTTTATTTTGGCCTGTAAAGCCTATTTGATTTGGGCTCTGTTCCTTTTTAAATGATGCACAGCATCTATTTTGGTCTTGACAGACCTTTGTTTGGGCTCTGCCCCCTTTTTAAAAAAATAATGCATGGCATTTTATTAGGCCTGTTAGGCCCTTTTTAATTGGGCTCAGCCCTCTTTAAATAATGCAGAGTATTAATTATCTGACAGTGACCATGTGGCCTGTCAGGCGCTTTGCGCTAATTAATGAGCGCAAGCGCATGTGGAGGTGACACGTGTCACGCTCTGGTGAGCGCAAGCGTAGTTAGCGCAGTGCGCTGCGCTGTTGCGCTGCTGCGCTGCTGACACGTGGTGCGCTCTGGTGAGTTGCACCAATTTCAGAGAGCAATACTCTATTTTAAAAGCGCATAGCATAAGTGGTTTTGGAGCTGACACGTGGCGCTCTCTGGTGGCTTGCGCCAACCCAAGAGCGCAACAGTGCAGATTTACAAGTGCAAGACACTGTTTTAATATCCAATTTTGGATTCAAGAAAAGAATCTTTAAAGATTCCGGAACCAATGGTTCATAAGAAAAAAAGGCAATGCCTTTGTTATTTATTATATTTTTTTTATTGAAGATCCTTGATCTTGTTCTCAGATCAATGATCTTTTCAGAAGAAGTTCTTCTTTTTATAAAGGTTTTACCTTCTTTTTCTCTCTGAGTTTCTTCTCAAGGTTAGAGAAATTCTCTATCTTTTTCTCCCTTTTTTCTATATGTTTCTGTGTGTTTTAAACTTAGAGTCTAGGGGCCTTTATATAGTGCCAATAGATTTGTTAAATTAGTTAAAGAAATCTTTCTCTGAGTGATTTAGGGATTTTTCCCCACCGTTGGATCTTTGATCCTAGGGCTTCTGTTTTGCAGAAGAGAATCTTACTGTTTTAATAAGATCAGAAAGATCTTTCAGAATTTTTCTGTTTGGCGCAAGCACACCTGCGCTCGACACGTGTCGAGCAGCGTAGAGCGCAGCCCAACTGCGCTGACACGTGTCATGCAGCGCGGAGCGCAGCGCAACTGCGTTGATATGTGTCGCGCAGCGCAGAGCGCAAGTCAGCTGAAGCGTTGCTTCTTTTATAGAGCCTTGTTCTGATTGAGTGCGTTGCCTTGGGTGCCGCGCTCCCTGCGCTGGCGTATCTGATTTTGACATGTGGCGCTCTGCGCGCAGCGCAGAGGATCTGAAGCGTTGCTTCATTTATTTTAATTTTAGTTTTCAATTTAATTTTCAAAACAGAGCTTTGCTCTGATTGGGGGAAACAGAAGCGTTGCTTCGTTTCCCGCCTTGGAATTTGAACAGAGCTTTGCTCTGATTGGGGTAAACACCATCCAAATCAG
This sequence comes from Agapanthus africanus, assembly GCA_030015575.1. NCBI lineage: Eukaryota > Viridiplantae > Streptophyta > Magnoliopsida > Asparagales > Amaryllidaceae > Agapanthus > Agapanthus africanus. Next base: position 678,739,775 of record CM057340.1, on the reverse strand, counting down.
AGCCTACCACTACATATGAGATATGAAATGAGAAGAAACCATGTCTTAAATGAGTTAAGATATGGGGTTGTCTGGCCTATGTTGAAAAGCAAAGTCCGGACATGCTCGAGGCAATGCCAGTTCTGTATAAGTTTGTTGGATATCCCAAACTTTTGTGAGGGAATATTTTCTACCACACTGAGGAGAAAAAGGTGTTTTGTTTATCAGCAAGCCACCTTTTTAGAAAAGGAATTTCTTGTGAAGAAATTAGTGGTCATGAGGTATAATTGGAAGGTGTTCCAGCTAGACAAACTAACAGCTGATGATTTGGTGAAACCAAAGGATTCAATAGTCTCCAATGAACCTCAGCCTCTCCGCGAATCTGGTAGGGTTCCTCATCCACTTGAGAGATACTACGGTCTTCTCGATGACAGTGGGAGCGAGGATTGCATCATGGTTGATGATTGCCCAACTAGGTTCAGACAGGCCATCACGAGTGGGGACTCTGTGAAAAGGCTGGATGCTATGCGATCAAAGATGGAATCCATGTATACCAACAAAGTATGACTTTGCATGTTGCACCTGAAGGGGTAAAACCCATTGGGAGCAGTTGGATCTTGAGAAGATTCTTGGTGTAGATGGAAAAATTGAGACTTTGAAAACTATGCTTAAGTCCATCAGGATCAATGCAAGCATCGCGGAGAAGGAACATCTGTTTTGATATGACAGTCAAAGAGTTTGACTTCATCAAAATGGTAGATGAACCTTGTATATACAAAAAGGTTATAGAGAGTAAGGTTGTCTTCCATGTATTGTACGTAGATGACATACTCTTGATAGGAAATAGTTTCCTATGCTGCAATCGATCAAGCTCCTCTTATCACGAGAATTCTCAATGGAAGATCTGGATGATACCTACTATATCTTGTGGATTATGATCTATGGTGATAGATCTATGTGGATGTTGGGAGTGTCCCAAATCCAGGTACATTAACACCATACTAAAGGGGTTTAGTATGGAGGATTCTAAGCGTGATGGTTCGTTTACTTACTCAGGAATCACTCTCTTCAAAAAGATGTCTTCTAAGACTGATTTAGAGAGAGCTCGCGTGCAAGGGATAACCTATGCTTCGGCAGTAGGCTCTATCAGAGTATGCGATGTTATGTAGCAGACCAGATGTAGATGACTCACTAGGTGTGATGATCAGGAATCAATCGGATCTTGGGAGAATCACTGGACAGCTGTGGAGGACATTCTTAAGTACTTGAGAAGCACTATAAGAAAGTTTTTAGTTCCAGCTTCCAGAGTGATAAGTTCGACTGAAAGTCAGTCACACGCATTGTCTTTGCCCTCAGTGGAGGGACGGTATGTTGGAAGAGTTCCAAGCTAGATACCGTGGCATACTAGACGATAAAGGCTGAATACATTGCTACCATTGATGCTGCTAAAGTGGCTGTCTGGGAATTTCTTGTTCATGAGATGAACAAGGTTCCTACCATTGAGTGTCCAATAAGTGTTATTGTGACAAAAATGGAGTTGTGGCTGTTCCCCTCCAAAAGACGCGGCGGAGACGCGATGTACGTCTAGCCTGAATTTCGGGGCAGATGCTAATTGGTGCTATCCGTCTACCTCTCCGAAGATGCCAAGTTGATTTATGGTACCATGTATCGAAGGTTTAAACGGATGCGGCCGATATAGCAGACTTCGTCAGATTCCCCATCACGGTGAGGGGTTTTTGATTGTGGGGACGCTCTTCCATGCAGGCGCAAGCCCCTGCAGTTAATTACGCTACTGCGTCGCGGTAACAACTTTCTCCTTCTCCAGATAGTCACTTCGTGTCGTGGGTGTTTGTTTTGTTTGTGGTTGCCTGTGGATTGTATACGAAGACTAAGTTATGTTGTCGCCCGTGGGACGTGGACTAGTCCAAATCCATATCTTTCTTAGATTTGGGTTTTGGGGGTTTGGGTTTAAGGATACGTTAGACTCTTTTGAGACTAAGATCAACTTAAACATTTGTTAAGGATACGTTAGCCTCATTTTAGACTAAGATCAACTTAACGGGATTGCTTAGATCCGACAAGAGAGCAATTGGGCTCAATTGTTTTGTTTAGTGACATTGCGGTCGATAATTAGTTTAAGAACATTACGGTCCATTGTTAGTTTAAGGACGTTTCGGTCCAGGTTAAGGACATCATAGTCCGAGAGTTTAAGGACCCCACAGTCCGATGTTATTTTTAAGACATTACGGTCGAGGTTAAGGACATCATAGTCCTTGAGTTTAAGGACCCCACAGTCCGATGTTAGTTTTAAGACATCACGGTCAAGGTTAAGGACACCATAGTCCGTGAGTTTAAGGACCCCACAGTCCGATGTTAGTTTTAAGACATCACGGTCGAGGTTAAGGATATCATAGTCCGTGGATTTAGGGACCCCACAGTCCGATATTAGTTTTAAGACATCACGGTCAAGGTTAAAGACATCATAGTCTATGGACTTAAGGACTCCACAGTCCGTAGTATTGTGTGGTTGTCGGGATCCGTCACCTCTCTGACGACGTTGAAGGATTACAACGACAGATATTAGAGGAGTAAAGAGATGTACTCTCGAACCGGGTGTAAATTGATTGGAAGAGCAGATGAGCTCGGTTCAATTTAAATTGAGGACTTATGGCCAGAATTGGGCTAAGTCCAGTTAAAAATGTTTAACATTTTATTTTTGTTCTGCCTGTTAGGCCTTTGTTTGGGCTCTGCCCTTTTTATAATGCTAAGCATTGGGCTCAGACATTTTTTGTCTTATATTGAATGCATAGCATTCATCAGAACAAAGTATGTTCTGACAGCGCGCCATGTGGCACACTAGGCGCTTTCCGCCAGTCAAAGAGCGCGTTGCGCTTCTGTCGGTTAGCTCACACGAGGAGGACACGTGTCGCGCTTAGCGCTAAGCGCTAGTTTGTTAGCGCATTGCGCTTTTAATTTATGAGTGCGCTGCGCTAGTTTATGGGTGCGCCAGTGAGTGACACGTGGCGCGCTTGGCGCTGAGCGCCAACCCAAGAGCGCAGTGCGCTGTTTCAGAAGCGCAAAGCGCAGATTGTGTCTCTGATTGACACGTGGCAGGTTTTGGTGCTGAGCGCCGGTCCAAGGAGCGCAAGGGCGCAGTTCATGAGTGCAAGGCACTTTCTAATAGCGCAAAGCGCATCTGATCGATTTTAAGATCATAGAACAACTTTTACGTTCTTCTAAGGAGGCTTTGCCTTAAGATCCAAGAACAACAGTTCTTGTTTTTTGATACAAGGCTCTGCCTTTATAGAGCAAAGATCTGTGAATGAAGTAAAATACTTCTTTTTATATTTTTATGATTGGATCTTTTGATCTTTTCTTCTTTTTTTTAATCAAAGACCTTGGTCTTTTTATAGATCTAAGATCTTTTAGAAGATGTTTCTTCTTTTTACGAGATGATTTCATCTCTGTTGTTCAAGAATCAATTCTTTACCTTTAAAGATGAAGAAATGATTTTCTTTCTTCCAAAGGCTTGCCTTTCTTTCTCTTTGAGTTTTTTCTCAAAACTTGCAGAGGGTTTTTTCTATATATCAGACTTGAAGTCTTGGGGCCTTTATATAGGGCCAATTGATTTGTTAAATCAGTTGAAGAGATCTTTCTCTGATTGATTTGGGAGTATTTTCCACCGTTGGATCTTTGATCCTAAGGCTTCTGTTTTACAGAAGATAATCTTCTTGTTTTAATAAAATTGAAAAATCTTTTCATAACAGAATTTTAATTCTGATTAATTAATAATTTATTATTATTGGATCTTTTGATCTAACGGTGGGGAATTCTTTTAATTCCAGCGCTGGCACACTTGGCGCTAGCGCACCTACGTTTGACACGTGGCGCGCAGCGCAACTGTGCTAGCGCATCCGTGCTTGATACATGGCGTGCAGCGCAACTGTGCTAGCGCACCTGTGTTTGACACGTGGCGCACAGCGCAAAGCGTAGCGCAACTGCGCTAGCGCACCTTTGTTTGACACGTGTCGCGCAGCGCAGAGCGCTGGATCTGAAGCGTTGCTTCAACTTTTAAAATTTGAATTTTGAAACAGAGCTTTACTCTGATTGGGGTGCGCTGCTTAGGGCGCAGCGCTCCTGGTGCTGGCATGTCTGTTTTTGACACGTGGCGCGCAGCACACGGGATCTGAAGCGTTACTTCAATTTTTGAATTTTGAAATTCAAAACAGAGTTTTGCTCTGATTGGAGAAACAAATGCCCCCCCACCGTTGCGCTCACGTGGCGCACACGTGAGTGCAGCGGTGGCAACATCTGAGCCTTTGGATCAACTCAGAAGTTGAGGAGGCGGTTCAGTGCCTATAAATAGGACCTTTTGGTCCTCAGATTATTTTCATCTTCTTCTTAAGAATTTTATTCAGAGCTTTGCTCTTTTGTTCAAGAACTTTCAAGAGTTAAAACTCCACTAAATTTAGGTAAAATTAAATTAAATTAATTTTAATAAATTAGGGTTTTTACCCATTAACAGAGCCTTGCTCTTCATAAATCTTTGATCTGAAGAAAATCCCTTTAGGGTTTCATAAACCGAGCCTTGCTCTCATGAACCCATAGATTTAAACAGATCTTTTCTTAGGGTTTCTTAGCCCATGAGTCAGAGCTCTGCTCTTTTGATAATATGTAGATCTTTTGATTTTTTGATGAAGAACTCTTAAGAGTTTTTTCATGGATCTTGAAGATCCCAGAATTTTTTAATTCTCAAGAGTTAATTTTAATCTTTGATGGATTTTCCATCATCATTACAGAGTTAGGCTCTTTAAGGAATTTGATTCCTCCATGACCAGAGTTTGACAAGTGTCACTCTGTTATAGAGCTTTTCTCTCAGAGGGAGATTTTCTTCTTTTCCTGAGGGATTTCTCATTCAATGAGAAAAATCTTTGAGGATTTCCTCATTAATTGACAGTCTCATCCAATGATGAGGCTGTCTTATTAATTGATGTATTGTCATTTGGATTTTATGGGCCCCCCTTTGGTCCCCTCTCCACTGCATTACAGTGTGGTACAAATTTTAAAGTGCCGAGCGTTGGGATTTTTAAAATTAAATTATGACACTGATAATTGAATTCCGTTTTTTCTCGCAGGTGACATGTCTTCCGATCTTTCTTTCCCGTTTTTTCGTTCAGAGGGAGGATTTCCTGAGGCACCGGTGGACCGGGAGGTTCTTGCTCTCATTAGAGACTATGACCCGGAATACAAAAACCTTCACCTGTGGGGTAGGTGGTACGACCAAATTATCAAAGGTCGCCGAAGCTTCTTTTGTGCGACGCCGTCAGAGCCGATCTCATCGATCTCGTATGCAGATGTACCCCCGGTAAACTATGCCGTGGAGGTCGTTAATTGGACTTCGGAGGGTCTTCTTCAACCTTCGATTGCCGCCATACCCATGCAGTTGCCGACAGCTTTAGATACTTTGGGGCGGCGCATATGCCGGGGCGAGTCGCGTCCTTGGGGACAACCTTACAACATCGGGTTGACCCCTCGACATTCGGCCGGGTATTTGCAGTGGGCCAGGTATATTTTGTCAGCGAAGAAGGTGCACTTGCTGAAGATCGGTCTATACCCTGCGGTTTACGCCTTGCTGTTCCAGTATTCTGCTCCTCCGACATGGTGGATTAAGGCGTTCGTGGAGCAATGGAACATCCCAACCCATACCTTTCTTCTAATGGACAGAGAAGTTTCCATCTCTCTAGAAGAATTTGCTGAGATTTCCGATCTGCCGGTGGGGGGAGCACTATGAGGAGCTGCTTCCTCTGGATGAATACGTTTTTGCCACCAAACCGTTGGTGATGGACCTAACGCCAGAGAACGCTATTCAGCACCAGTTTCCGAGTCTGATAAAGGTGCTGAATATGTACGAGAGTCTTTTCTTGGAATCCAGAGGCCGGGGAGTTAGTTTCGCAGACTTCATTGCCCGTTTTCTTCTACCGGAGATTTTATCGCAACGGGGCGAAAGATTTGCTAAGCTCGACGATCCCTTCGGCTTCGGCTTAGATTGTCAACCCGTACTGGAAGATGATCAAAAAGGCTTTTATCTCCCCGATGCCACGATCATCCCTCTGTCAGAAATCGCTGCTCCGGGCATCGACGAGGAGACGTTCTTCCTCGGGTTTCTGGGGCTGTGGTTGTGCTGGTTCATGCTCCCCATGCACCCTCGCTATATGAGGCCGTCCGTCTTCTACCCAGCACATCGAATGGTGGCTGGCATACAAGTGGTCATCGGGATCGCCGGGCTGGCCCACTTGTACCATGGTCTTAGCGTGGCGGCGGACACAACTGAACCGGGGGTGCAAGCTGCCAACTTCCCGATGCACTACTTTACTTCGTGGATGGAAATGCACGTGCTCGGAGTGTTTGGTATTCGTAAAAGACCCTCATTTTTCGAGAAGTGCAAATTTCCCAGAATTATGCGGTTGGTTGACGTTTCCATCATGAATCCGTCTCAGCGGGAGGTTAAGGGGTTACTTCTTCGTCCGTGTACGGTCGGAGCTGGTATGTCTTTTATGGACAAAGTCCTGACGATTGGCCAGGAAACTTCCAAGACGGTGCTGGCATTGCATGACAATTTTAAGGACGGGGCATCCGTATTGAAAGCTCGAGAGATTCTACATCTATACTCCATCAGGCCGGGCTTCCTCGTATTCAGGCAAAATGATGCGGCGCTTTTTATGAGATACAACCCCCATCATTTTACCCAACAGCTGAGTTATAACCAGAGGGTCCCGCTGGAGGCGTTTTTGGAAGAACTTGCTGCCACCAGAGAGGGAATACGGGGTGCGCTACATCACTTTATGTGCTTGAATACGGGCTCCCACTTCTTCATCAGCGAGCCAAGTTGCGTCCCAAGGGCCCTTAACGTATACGAGGCCTGGTATCAGCACGCGATGGGTACTGTCATCAGGGAAAAGAGGCGGTTGCTGCTCGATCGCAAGAGTGCGCCTCCCGCCAGCGATCGCAACATCCCTTTAAAGCGAAGGACCCCTGTCCCTCCTCCACTAAGAGGAGATGCTGTAGTTGAGCTTCCACGTGTGCTAAGCCCCACTCGTGGATTGCCCCGTGATCCTGTGGACGTGCCATCAGCGCCCCGTGCTTCCTTGGAGACGGTAAACGTGGTTTCACCCGAATCTGGCGTGGGCTCGGATATTGTGACTCGCCGTCCTAAGGTGCCTACAAAACGCAAGCTGGTGCTGGCTGCAACCGGAGTTCGCGCGCAGAAGAGGAAGAAGAAGTCGATCCTCTCTGTTGACGTTGTATTTGGTCAGGAATCTCATGCTCCTTATAGCGAGGGCTTGAGTGAGTACGGGACCAACGACGACCTATTTATGCCGCCAGATGACACTGATATAGCGGCTGCCATCGCAGCTTCCGAGCGATTGGCCAGACACGAAGAGTGGTTGGCTAAACTCGCGCGATCAGGTAATCATTAGTCGTATTTTTCGTCATTGCATCATACCTCTATCATTTTTTTTACTAACGCTTTTCCTTCTTTAATAGGCATTTTTACCGAAGAATCTCTCGCTGCTTCTCTCAAGACTTTTGAGGAAGAGGAACGACTTAGAGCATCCTTAGGCCTTGGTACATTTCGGTTAGCTATGTTTCTGCTTCCATTTCTTATGAGTAATCTGACCCTCTCTTTGTCTTATCGCAGGGACCACAAGACTTATCCCGCAAGCTGGTGCGAAAATTCTCCCCGGGCCAGCTACCGAAGTCCCAGCCTCTTCGGCGTTGCCGTAAGAGACCCTACTTAAAAAATCGATGATGGAAGCCTTGACGGCTTTGGAGGTAACCCTGAATGCGGACGACGACGCCTTGCTGAAGGAGGCCTCTAAGAGGTCCGTTGTGATGGCCCGGGAGGAAAAGAAGCGCCTGAGGCGCGCAGCAAGGGAACGTAGTACTGCTCTGGCTGCGGGGGCAGGTTCAAGCGCCATTACTCCCGCTGCTATTCCTTCAGAGGAGTTCCCGTCATAGACGGGCGGCATGTGCAGCTTAGGAAGCCAACGGTAAATCACCCCCAGGTAATGTGTTTTGAGACTTCGTTGTCAAAGCTTTAAACTATTAGTTCTTATATATCTTGTCCTGCAGGGCCGAGCCTTACTGAAGGAGTGATGGCGACCGTTGAGCCTGAAAGGGCGGTGGAGGAGGTAGCTGCTGAACCCGAGGCGACGGTAGGCGATGAAACCATAGTTACCGGGTCCGAGATAGTGGCTGATGAGACAGTCACGGCTGCTATGCCCGAGATGGCTACCACTGCCAAGCCCGAGGCGGCGGCGAGTGAGACGGCTACCACGACCGAGCCTGAGGCAGCAGTGGACGAAACGGCTGCTACGGACATGCCTAAGGTAGCGGTGGATGAGACGGCTGCGACCACTGTGCCCGAAGTGGTAGCGGGCGAAACGGGTACGATCGCTGGGCACGAAATGGACGCTTTTTCTTAAGAGTCGGGCACCGCTCCGATCATTACTCTCCCCGCCTATGGTTCCTTGTCGTCTCCTGGAGTCGTGAGCGTGACGACGGCTCCTGTGGAGTCAAGGGATGAGGCGACGGGAGGTGAGACCACCCCAATGGAGGAGGGAGACGCCACCGTTGTATCAAGTGACGCCCTCGTCATGGCTCCGGCTGGCGACTCATCAGGTAAATTTTGGGTCACCGCCCTTCTTTTTTTTCTTCTGCAATCTTTCCTGATAAAGTTTATCTTGCTTCTAATGCAGGTGCGGCTGGTGCTGACATCAAGCTACTCGAGACAGCATCGTTAGTTACCTCCGTGACGGTGGCCACCTCTCTACCTTCTCTCGCACCGTCGCAAATGCTGGAAGGTTTGGATTTGTAACCCATTAGTCTTATCTCTTGGCCGTATAATTCATGTATTGACGTTGCGTTATCGCGTTTTTGCAGGAGTCCTTTTTGACCGCCTGTACCAGGTGCTGCATCCCCACTTCTCCTTCCCGTCGGAGATTGCTTTATCCAGTGGCGCTGGTGAATACAGCTTTCAATTAATGCTCTTTCTTTTACCGATAATGAAATTATTTCTGATTCTTCTTTGCCTTGACTGCAGTGCAGGAGGAGATGAGAGATTAGTTGCGCCACCGGTCCTCCCGGCTTTGCCACCTGCTGCAGCTGGTATAGTAAATTCCATTGTTCATGAATCTCTTATATTTCTAGATCTGTCATCTGATTGTGACTTGTTTTGCAGCGATCGCTTCGACTTCGGCCTCTTTCGAATCTCCCATTATGTGCTGGCAGGCCCCTTCTCCAGACGTCCATTCTCAAAGGGTGCTGTGACGAGTCTGCGCATGTTGAGCGAATACGTCGAGGAGCTTGACGTGGAATCTCCTACATCTGCCGCAGATTTCGCTGCCGAGGTCAATCCGATGCTGGCGACACTTGTAAATTTCCATAATGAAGGCGTCGTCAAGTCTTGGGTTAGTCACTGCAGGAAGTTCGAGGTCTGTCTGCATCAGCTTGAACTTATGCATCTTGCCCCTGAGACTCAAGCTTTGAACTCCCAGCGGGCTGCATGGGTCGAGCAGAGCGCGTCCTTCCTCCGCCATTTCGAACAAGAAGCGATCTTGAGGCGGAAGGAATGCGAGGAAGCTTCCGCTGAATCTATCCAGTTGTGCGCCCAGGTCGAAGCGAACGTCGCACAACCGAGAGCCGTCTTTGATACCTTGCAACGATGTATCTCGGACGGGCTTGTATTGAGACGGAAGCTCGACTCTATCGAGCGGGTTACGCAGAGTCGCGAAGCTGCCCAACGGGAAATTGATGAGAAGATTTCATCATGCTTGCAGCAAAGGACTCGAATCGAAGCGGAGCTAGCCGCGGCGGCTGATCATGAGAAGGCACTGAAAGAAGTGCGAGAGCAGCTTGCGGACTTGTTGAAAATGCTTCCTTCTCAGTAGCTGCCTTTGTATCATACACTTGTAATCTCTGAATAATATGTATCTATTTTTTTTATTCCTTTATATGATGTATCTTGTATTCAATTGAGTTTCATGAATAAAGACATTCTTTTTGTTATACTGTTGCTTTCTTCTCCTTGCTGTGTTGTTGCAATATGATTTTAGCAAGTGCGATCTGTAGGTAGCATATAGCTGTCAATCTTGGATTCTTTGCAGGGTGGTGGTGGATTAGAAGACAGGGTTAGAATCTGTCACCTAAGACTTTTCAACTTTATGAGCCGTGAGGGTCTCATAAAGAATTTTCTCCCTACCGGTCGAGAGGATTCTGTAGGTGTAGTTTCTCCTTAAGAATCGTGAGGATTCCTAAGTGCGTTTTCTCTTGAAAGTCGTAAGGATCTCACAAGAGAATTTACTCCCTTACGAGTTGTAAGGACCCGCAAGTGATGGGTGAAGTTGTCCTTATCCGTGTTTCACGGAGTCAGGGGTTGCTCTGGATGCTTCCCACGGGTTCACTGCCATGTTTGGCGAGAACCAGGCTCTGCTCTGGACATTTTCCTGGATATCGTAGCTTAAAGACATCGCGGTCGAGATTAAGGACATCATAGTCTGTGAGTTTAAGGACCTCACAGTCCGATGTTAGTTTTAAGACATCACGGTCGAGGTTAAGGACATCATAGTCCGTGGATTTAAGGACTCCACTGTCCGTTGTTAGTTTTAAGACATCACGGTCGAGGTTAAGGACATCATAGTCCATGAGTTTAAGGACCTCATAGTCCAATGTTAGTTTTAAGACATCACGGTCGAGGTTAAGGACATCATAGTCCATGAGTTTAAGGACCTCACAGTCCATGAAATGTGTGGTTGTCGGGACCCGTCACTTCTTTGAAGACGTTGAGGAATTACAACGACAAATATCAAAGGAGTGAAGAGATGTACCCTTGAACCAAGGTAAAATTAGTTTAAAGACATTACGGTCCATTGTTAGTTTTAAGACATCACGGTCGAGATTAAGGACATCATAGTCTGTGAGTTTGAGGACCTCACAGTCCAATGTTAATTTTAAGACATCGCGGTCGAGGTTAAGGACATCATAGTCCGTGGATTTAAGGACTCCACAGTCCGATATTTGCTCTGGATGCTTCACACGGGTTCACTGCCGTGTTCAGCGAGGACCAGGCTCCGCTCTGGATGCTTCACACGGGGTCATTGCCGTGCTCTGCGAGGACCAGGATCCGCTCTGGACGTTTCCCACGGGGTCAGAAGTGAAATAATCCGCGTTCCACGTAGCCAGGAATTTTTCTCTAGATGCTTCCCATGGGTTCACTGCCGTATTCGGCGAGGACTAGGCTCCGCTCTGGATGCTTCACACGGGTTCACTGCCGTGCTCTGCGAGGACCAGAATCCGCTCTGGACGTTTCCCATGGGGTCAGAAGTGACATAATCCGCGTTCCACGTAGCCAGGAATTTTGCTCTGGATGCTTCCTACGGGTTCACTGCCGTGTTTGGCAAGAACCAGGCTCCGCTCTGGATGCTTCATACGGGTTCACTGCCATGCTCTGCGAGGACCAGGATCCGCTCTGGACGTTTCCCACGGGGTCAGAAGTGACATAATCCGTGTTCCACGTAGCCAGGAATTTTGCTCTAGATGATTCCCACGGGTTCACTGTCGTGTTCGGCGAGGACCAGGCTCCGCTCTGGATGCTTCATACGGGTTCACTGCCGTGCTTTGCGAGGACCAGGATCCGCTCTGGATGTTTCCCACGGGGTCAAAAGTGACATAATCCGCGTTCCACGTAGCCAGGAATTTTGCTCTGGATGCTTCCCATGGGTTCACTGCCGTGTTCGGCGAGGACCAGGCTCCGCTCTGGATGTTTACCACGGGGTCAGAAGTGACATAATCCGCGTTCCACATAGCCAGGAAGGGTTGACTTTATCCGCATTTCACGGAGTCGAAATTTGACTCTTGGTCATCTGTACACCGCCGAGTCATGGAACTGGGAGTGGCCGCTGTTCCTATTTACTTGATGTTGTGTGTGTTGCAATGAGACGAATGTTGAGATGATCTCTAGGCTATCTGTGAACCGTCGAGATTTAGCTTCTTCTTCTGATGAAACCTGGGGAGGAGAAGTGTGACTCCTTCTTCGTTTGTGCCCCTGGATTGTATACAGGGATTGATATGATATCACCTGTAGGGCATAAATTTCATTTTTATTTTTCAATTCTTTCCGCGATGCTCTATCATTTCAGCTTTTTACATCGCGAAGGTTGCGATTGCCCAATCATTTTGGCTATTTTTCGCGAGCGCCCAATCATTTCGGCTATTTATTTTATTTTTACTCGCTGTTTTTTATTGCGAGTTGCCCAATCATTTCGGCTCTTTTGCATGCATACATTTTTTTTACTTGCTGCTTTTGCTGCAAGTTGCCCCATCATTTCGGCTATTTTGTATGCATGTGTGGCTTGCTAGTTTTTTTCGCTGCAAGCTTGGGATTAGACACCGATTTCGGCATCAGCACCGCTACATCTGGGATATTGCCAGGAGCGAATCATCATTTGCCTCTGTCGATATCGAACAAAGGTGGCTTAGCGAACAGGGTTAGGATCCTGTCGACTAAGCCTTTCGACTTCATGAGTCGTAAGGGTCTCACAAAGGTATTTCTCCCTGCGAGTCTCAAGGATCTCGTAGGTGTGTTTTCTCCTTAGGAATCGTGAGGACTCCTAAGTGTATGTTCTCTTATAAGTCGTAAGGATCTTACAAGAGTGTTTTCTCCTTATAAGTCGAGAGGACTTATAAGGGTTGTTCACCATGTAGACATATCCCTAGTCACGGATGTGACTTTGTTAGGGAAATGTTTATTCGCGCCCGTGGATCATATACAAGGGTCAGCATTGAGCTGCTTGTAGGGCAGTATTGGAGGTTGTGGGAGCTGCTTAAGAACAGGTTCAGGTCTCTGTAACTTAAGACTTTTGAATCTTATGAGCCGTGAGGGTCCCATAAGAGAGTTCTCCTTACGAGTCGTGAGGATCTCGCAAGTGTAGTTTCTCCTTAGGAATCATGGGGATCCCTAGGTGTGTTGCTCCCTTGCAAGTCGTAAGGATCTCACGCGGGTGATTTCTCCTTACAAGGTCGAGAGGACCTTGTAAGTGTCTTTTAACGAGATTGCGCTCTTTCGGGTTTTCATAAACACTCGCCGGTAGCCCTGTTGTTTTTACTCACGGAGCCCTTTCGGGTGTTCATCCGTGCCCATTTTGCTTGTGGACATACCTTTTTTTTTGTTTATCCATTTTTTTTATTCTAACGATATTGCGCCCTTTCGGGTTTTCACAAGACTCGCCGGTAGCCCTGGTGTTTTTACTCACGGAGTCCTTTCGGGTTTTCATCCGTGCCCATTTTGCTTATGGACATACCGTTTTCTTTTCTTTTCTTTTCTTTTTTTTATTCTCTTTTTTTTTATATATCAACTTTGGGACGCTGCAATCCACCGTAGTTTATCGACGTCTCGGTCAACGGCTAGTTTTAGGACATAGTGGTCCATCGTTAGTTTAAGGACGTTTTGGTCCATCGTTAGTTTAAGGACGTTTTCGGTCCGTTGTTAGTTTAAGGACATTTCGGTCCATCGTTAGTTTAGGGACGTTTTCGGTCCATTGTTAAAGAAGCCGGTTACTACTTATAGAGTTTAGGCTTAGGAAGATAGCGAGCGGACATAGTCGTCGTCATCTATCATTGATCTAGGCCGTGACTCGTTAGGCGTAGTATTTCTTCAGGAAGCGACCATTTATTGGCCTGAAGGGCCTTTCGCCATGCATGTTCATGAGTAGATAGGCTCCACCATGGTAAACCTTGTCTATGATATACGGGCCTTCATAGTTCGGCTCGAATTTTCCCCGCTTGGCATGATTGGGGATCATAGGTCTTTTGACCACCAGCACGAGCTCGCCTTGGTGGAATGTTCTCGGCCTAGTCAATCTTTCATATGAGCGCGTCATCTTTGCTTTATAAGCTTCCAGATTTTGCTGCGCTAGGAGCCGGGTTTCATCAAGGGCGTTGAGCTCCTCAAACCGAAGATGAGCATTCTCTTTGTCCGTTAGCTCATAATGGACTGCCACTCATAGAGAGGGTAACTCTATCTCGAGGGGGAGTACCGCTTCTGTACCGAATACCAACGCATACGGCGTTGTGTTCGTGGCCGTTTTAAACGTAGTCCGATATGCCCAGAGAGCTTCATACAGTCTCTCGTGCCAGTCTTTCTTATTTTGGGACACCGTCTTTTTCACGATCTTCGTCAAGGTCTTATTGAAAGTCTCAGCTAGACTGTTTGCTCGGGGATTATAAACTGAGGAGTATCTCCTGTCTATGTTGTGTTGTTGTGCTAAGCGGCTGATCTTGTGGCTTCTGTAGACCGGTCCATTATCGGAGATAATCCGTCGCGGAGTGCCAAACCGATAAATGACGTGTGCTTTGAAGAAATGGAGGATATTCTCCGTCTTCACTTCCCTCAGCGGTACTGCTTCTGCCTATTTGGAGAAGTAATCAGTTGTTGCCAAAATGAATCGATGTTCTCTGGACGATGCTGGTTCGATAGGGCCGATTATGTCAGTCCCCCACATTTCGAACGGCCAGCTAGCCACTGTCGGATGTAGCGGGTTCGGATGCTGGTGGATAAAGTCCCCATGGATCTGGCAGGAGTGGCATTGCTTCACATACTCAAGGCAGTCTTGAATCATCGTGGGCCAGTAGTAGCCCATCCGTTTAATCTTCAACTTCATCTTTGGGCCTGCTTGGTGAGAACTGCAGAGTCCGTCGTGAACTTCTTGGACGACTCTTTTTTCTTCTTCAGGTCCCAGGCATCTTAACCACAGAGAATCAAATGACCTCTTGTACAGAGTGTTATTGACGAAGGCAAAAGATAAGGCTCGTCTCATAAGCTGATGTTTTGAGGACGCATCTTGAGGTGTTCGACGGGATTTGAAGTAGTCTATAAAGACTTCTCTCCAGTCCTCAACCATTTCTTGGTTTTTTATTTGCAAGGCCGTCTGCTCGGTCGCTTCCTTTTCCTCGGATAATTCCGGAGATATTTCTGCCGGTGCGAGGACCTGACGGCTTTATACCACGATTCTTACGTCATCGAGGTTCTCATCGGCCAATTCTTTAGCAAGCTTGGCTAATGCATCCGCTTTTCTATTTTTAGCACGCGGTATGCTTTTCAAGGTATAGGAAGGTATTTGGGTCAGCAGTTGATGTACCCTCTTGCCGTACTTCACCAGTTCTGGTTTGCACGTTTGATAGTCGCCGTTTACTTGACTAACGACCAGTTGGTAGTCTCCGTATATGAGGAGGTTTTCGATTCCCATGTCAATAGCGATCTCAAGACCTGCTATCAAAGCTTCATACTCGGCTTCGTTGTTTGTCCTCGGCTCTGTTAAGGAGAAAGCAAAGCGCATTATCCCTCCTTGTGGGGTCACGAAGATAAGGCCTACCCCTGATTTGATTATGGGTGTGTTTTGTTTGCGCTTTTCATGGAGGATGCTCTATCGAAATAAAGTTCCCACCGGGTACCACTTCCGTCGATCGTGTCAAACGCATGTTCGTCTGGCTGTTCGCAATTCAAGGGAGAATCGGCCGGTATCGGATGTTCAGCGAGGAAATCGGCGATGGCCTGGCCTTTCACTGCCTTAAGAGGCTGATAGGTTATTGAGAACTCCATCAAGAGCAAGGCCCATTTAGCGAGCCGACCCGTCAGTATGGCCTTTGACATCAAATATTTGAGGGGATCCACCTTCGATATGAGACGGACTTCATGCGCCAATGCGTAGTGCCTGAGTTTCGTTATCGCGAAGATCAATGCCAGACAGTGTTTTTCGATGGGAGAATAATTGGTTTCTGCCCCCAGGAGAACTCGACTCAGGTAGTAGAGAGCTCTTTCTTTCCCTTGGTCGTTCTCTTGTGCCCATAATGCGCCTAAGGAACCTTCAAGGATGGTTGTATACAGAATGAGAGGCTTTCTCTTGACCGGAGTGGCCAGTACTGGCGGATTCTGTAGGTACCGCTTGATTTCGTCCAGTGCACCTTGGCATTTGTGATCCCAGAAGAACGGGGTTCCCTTCTTCATTAGGTGGCTGTAAGGACGGCACTTGCCTGAGAGATTGGCTATGAACCGCTGGATGTACGCGAGCTTCCCTTGGAGAGACCCCAATTGTTTGAAAGTCCTTGGCGGAGGCATTTCCATGATCGCCTTGATCTTTGACGGATCTATCTCGAAGCTTCGGTGTCGGACAATGAATCCTAGGAATTTGCCCGAGGATACTCCGAACGCGCATTTGAGAGGGTTTATCTTCAAGTTGTATTGCCGAAGGTGTCGAAATACGATCTTCAGATGCTCGAGATGTTCCTCGTATGATTTGCTTTTAACCACGAGGTCATCGATATAGCATTCGATGATTTCATGTATAAGGTCATCGAAGATCTTCGTCATGACCCTCTGATAGGTGGCACCGGCGTTCTTTAGACCGAAAAGCATCACCTTGTAGCAAAATATACCCAAAGGGGTTCGGAAAGCGGTGTGCTTCTGGTCCTCGGGATGCATCTTTATCTGATTATATCCTGATGAGCCGTCCATGAAGAAGAAAACTTCGTGAGTGGACGTATTGTCTATCATCAGCTCGGTGGCCGGCACTGGGAAGTCGTCCTTCGGGCAAGCTTTATTGAGATCCCGAAAGTCTACGCAGATGCGCACTGTCCCATTCTTCTTCATCACTGGGACGATGTTGGCAATCCAATCAGGATACTGAACTTCTTGGATGAAGCCGGAGTCGATTAGCTTCTTGACCTCGGCGTTGATACTCATCTCAAGCTCAAGCCGCATTCTCCTTGGCGCTTGTTTGATTGGCTTAACGTCCGGGGATATTGCCAGTTTGTGGACAGCAATCTCTGGATCTAGTCCTGGCATCTCGGAATAGTTCCATGCGAAGCAATCTTTATGCTGCATAAGCATGTCTTTTAGTGTAGCTACCCTTTCTCCAGACAGCAACTCACTGACGAATGTCGGTCGCGGGTCACTTGTCGTCCCCAAATCAATTTTCTTGAGGTTATCTGCAGTGGTGTGTATTCCGTTTTCCAGCTCTTTCGGCGCCGGTGGAAACTCTGAGATAACCTCATCATCATTGTTTTCGAAGCACCAGGGGAAGTCATCCATATCCTCGGGCTCTTGTTTTGATAGCGTTATCATATGGCAGGTACGAGCTTGCTTCCAAGACCGATGTTGATCGGTTCTACTCTCACAGATTTGGGTTCATGCTTCTGCGGCGGTGTTACCCTCCAACTGCTGGATAGAGCGAATTTGCCGAACTGATATTGGTCTTCAACCCAGTTCTTGAAGGTGAAGCAGTTTTCGAGTGGGTGTCCTATTGCTCGGTGATAAGAGCAATAGCCTGGATGAGAGACCTCGTTAGCTTGCTCAGGGTACTTGGACTCCGGAAGTGTAAGCATTTGATGTCTTATGGCAAGATCAAGTATCTTCTTTGTCTTGTCTTGAGGAAAAGAGTATGCTCGACCCATCTTCTTCATAAGGGACAAATTCGGACCGCTCGATTCATGATCGCGTGACTTCTTGGTCTCGCTTTGTCGCTGTCGAACGCCTTTTCTGCTCTTTGACTTGTTTCTGCCTCTGCGTCGAACCTTTTGAATGACGGGTTGACAGGGAGGAGCATTTTCATGTTTCGCAGCCTGTTGAAGAAGGCGTTGCGTCCTGGCTTTCTCATAGATGGCCATTTCGTGATTGTGGTCGTCTCGAACCTTTTGACCCGCTTCCCTGATAAGCTTGTCCATTTGTTCTTCGAACGACGGACTGGGCATTTTTACGTCGGGGGCTCTTTCTGGTTCAGGGTTAGCATCCTCCCATTGAGCATCTCCTTCTTTATCAAAGTCATGTACGACATAGCAGTCGAAGAGTAGTTCCCGTTTCTTGGATCGAACATATCCAAGCCCGATCGCTTCCATTCTCCCGTTGGGCAACTTGCGCTGAGTTCCGGGAACGTTCCGGATCCTGTCATAGAACTTAGCTTTTCGAGCGGTCTGTTTGAAGGGTGTCCCTTGGCGCTTCAATAGCCTTTTCAAGCCTTCTGTGTAATATCTAGGCAAATAGATAGGCTGAAGCCTGTCAAGTGTAGAATCCGCGCCATGCCAAATTCTTTCTCCACTCTTGTTTCCGTGGATCGGTAGAATAGGATTGCCTGTTCGCCTTCTCGCCTAGGAGGGACATAGAATGTCTGTAGCTCTTCCACACTGTAGGTATCAAGCGCGTCTAGTTCTTTATGATGTTTGGGCGGAACTATGGCAATTTGCAAACTTCGCTCTTCATCAGCGAATGTTTGTATTGGAGGCCGAGCGGAGAATATAGCATGGACCTCATCTTCCGAGTCGCTGCCAAAGATCAACATAGGAGCGGACGGTCCTGGCTTGTTGTGCTGCGGTGGACCTGAATAAACCATCTCTTCCTCTTCCTCAGTATCACTCCCGAAGACAGGAATGGTGGTGATAGCTTTGTTCTCCGGTTTGTGACATCTCTCTGTGTCCTCGAAATCTGACAGAAAGTATTTTGCATCTTCGTACTTGCGGACTTCGTTCATGGAGAATGGGTTCAACTCTCTTATTACGGTATACTCGAGACCATCCTTAAAGTATTTCATACACTGATGTTTTGTAGAAGGGATGATGTTGTACTCGTGTAACCAAGGTCGGCCGAGCAAAGCGTTATAGCATGTCTTGGCGTCAATGACATGAAATTTAATATCCATGACAAGTAACCCGAATCGTAATATCAATATCACAGACCCGAGAGTCCGCGATGACTGGGAGTCAAAACCGGAGATGGTGATTTTATCACGAGTGAGATGCTGGACGCTCATGCAGATTTCCTTTAACACCCGCACGTTGAGGAGATTAATGGAAGACCCATTGTCGACCAGGATTTTGCCTATCTTTATATCATGGCAGTATCCTGAGACATAGAGATGACGGTTGTGCTCGCACGTCCCAAGGAGGAGGTCTTCGTCGCCGAAGGTGATATCGGCCGTGTGTACTTCCTCCAGCTTGTCCTTCATCTTTTCTTCGGCAAGAAAAGCTTGGAATTGTTCTGGCTCTTGTAATGACTTGATCAATGAATTTCTCGCTTCTGCGGATAGTAAAAGGGCATCGAGAATGCTGAGTTGCGAGGGTAACTTCCTCAAGTGTGCCAGAACGTTGTAGTCCACCTTGTTCTTCTTTGGCGGGTCCTTGGCAGTCAGCTCTTTCATGACTTGGTCATCCAGGGCGATGTCCTCAGAGACCTTTTCTTTTCCCTTATCTTTCCTACTCGTGGGTCCGAGATTCGTTTCTGGAAGCGTGCGATTGCGCAGCTGAATGTTTTCACAGGCCTTCGGTTCTTCCTCCTTCCCCAAGGTGGATTCTTTAAAGAGAGGGCCTAGAGCCATTTCCTCGTCAGAGTCGCTCCCAAAGGTGAGAACCTGCGATCCTCCGGCGTTGACCGTGCAACAGTTACCGGTAGTTCTTTTATGCTCCTCGGTCATACTTCTTTGCTCCCGACGAGTTTTGCGTTTCATCCGCTTAAAATATTGCCGGTGAGCAACATATCCTTACCACCATCTTTTAAAAGTATCGCACTCTTCGGTAGGGTGCGACATTTTTCGATGATATAAGCAGTAGCTAGGATGTGTTTCTGCTTCACCGGGAGTGTTTCCTTCAGAGGGTGGTATCTTCATTCCCATTGATATGGCTTTAGAAAACCTTTTCCTCGTCTTGAACTTGTCTTTATCCGCGACGGATGTTCCTTGATTCGGCAGGAATGTCTCGACTCTCTCGTCCAGTCGCCGGCGTTTGGCCTTTTCAACTATGGCCATCTCATGCTCCCGATTGGCTTTACTTCTCAGGAGAGCTTCGTTTAGGAATGCGTCGATCATTCATCTGACGGCCCCAGAAGTTCCGGTTCAGGCTCTGCCCCCAGTTTCTTTGTGCAAGGAGCCTCTTCATTGTCTAGCGATGAATGAAAGATCACATGGCAACTTGCTACGTAATCCTCAGATTCGTCCGACGATTCTTCTCCATCATCTTCGTCTTCAAGAACGTGGCTGAGGAACTCTTGGAGTGTGATTGGAGTCCGCGCCTTCTGGTTATACTCTTCCAACGTGTCAATTTGCTTCTGTAAGTCCATGCGCTTGTCGCCAGGCTTCACGGGCTTCTTGGATTTCTTCTTCTTTTTTGCAGATTTCGACGGTTGGGTGTGAACACTTTGGCTATCGCCACCAATTTTTAGAGCTGGGCGCGGCTTCAGCATCCCTTCGATGACCTGGGGCTCCAGCGGATTCTTCCACCGGATTGCCGGGCATGTCTGGAGATCATTCAGCATTCTTTTGGTTCTGGCTGAAAGAATGACCTCCCATGGAGATTCTTCAACAAAAGAGCACGTTGCCCCTGGTGTATCTGTCTTCTTAGGAGTGTGCGGTTGTGGTGGGTTTACTTTCCACTTCTCAGACAGCGCCAACTTGCCTTGTAGGTACTGATTCTCGATCCATCCCTTAAAGACGAAGCAATGTTCGATTAGATGGCTTACCGTTTGGTGGTAAGGGCAATAATTGGGATTATTCACTTTGCTGGGTTGCGATGGTCGCCTTGGATTCGGCAAATTGATGAGCCTGTTGCGCATCGCCAGCTCGAACAGCCTCTTCGTTTTATCCCGTTGAAACGAGTAAGGACGCTTCATCTTCTCATTATAATAGCGTCGTCTCTCTTCTAGTTGATCCGCTAGCTTTGGGGTACTGGGCTGCTGTTGGGTGTTCGCAACGAAGATCGCCTTCCCTTTACCCTTTTCATTCCGCGGTTCCGACTTCGGGGGAGATGGTCTATGACCCATCTGGTCCATCTGGGCCAGCTTGTCGATTAGATCCTGGAACGTGGTCGGTTTGAAGAACATCATGAACTGTGAAATAGTTGCATGAGGGTCTAGGGTGCCCACGAACATGCCCACCGCTGGTGCTTCTTCGATGCGCTGTTCGCACTTCGACCACAGATTCCGCCATCGGATTGCGTATTGAACCCAAGTTTCGCCCGGCTTCACCCTTGTATTGATCAATGCCGTTATTGGAGTGCGTTCACTAGCACTTGCGAATCGCTGGGTAAACAACAACTCCATTTCCGCAAAAGTCTTGACAGAGTCATTCGGGAGTTCGGAGTACCATTCGAAGGCTGTCTCCGATAAGTAGCCGACGAATTGGCAGAGCAAAAGTTTATCATCGCCACCAGTATTGCCACAGAGGGCCCTAAACTGAGCGACATGTTGATGGGGATTGCCTGTCCCCTTGTACACATGGAATTTTGGGATCGTGTAGCTCGGCTGGTACTTTATCTGATCATACCAGCCTGGATACGGTCGCCCAGATCTAACAATTTGCCCAGCCCTTCATTCGCCTGGTGAACTCGTATCTGGTGAGTGATATAATAGTCCAGGGCGGCCTTGGAAATTGTCTCCTCCTTGGCTGTTGATAGAGCCGGCAGAGGGTTTGATGTTTCTCTTCTATCATCTTCAATTATCACTGGAGGATCTTCGGCTGGAGGGTCCGGCAGGATCATCATGCCCACCATGTCTTGGAAGAGAAGTGTCATTCGCTTTATGTTAGCCGCTTGCTCCGCGGCTTTTTTGTCCTTCTTTTCGAGGACTCTGCGAAGGAAGTCAGCATCTGTTTCTTGTTCGTGACGCTGTTCTGATGATGCCTCCGAGCTTTCTTGTGGCCCGGTGAGTGCGGCCATCGCAGTCAGCATCTCCTGAAGTTTCTGCGAATGTTGTTCCTGAGCTCTTGTGATGGATCGGGTGAGTGGTCGGTGGCCCGTAGAAGCGCGGCTATCCTTTTTTCCGGATGCCATGTAGACGGTATGCACCACCATGCCCCCAGACTTAGGGCGTTTGGGCTCAGTGCCTTTGACATTTGTCGCAGCCATGGGGATTTTCTCCGGCCTTCTCCTCTTATGAGCGGTCGAAGTTAAGGGGGCCGTTGCAGTGGGCACCCAAGTAGCTGTCGCCTTCTGTGGCTTAACAGGACGGTTCCCTTCTGGCTGAACCTTCGGCTTCTTCTGTTGGCAGAGGTAGTCTTGATCAATCACCGACTCTTGGACTTGTTGCCAGATTTTGTAAGCATGAGAGGACAGTCGTTGAGGGGACTGTTCCAGCTTCTTTTCTATGACGGTCTCCACCGGCGCGGAGATCTTTTTTATACGGTGGTAGGCGAGTTCCTGCGCACCTTGTTTAGCAGATCAAAGCTGTTCCCTGTTAGAACAGCGGCATTGGTTTCCACCGTTGGGGCTGGTGGAGTTAGCCCAGAGGGGGAGTTGCTCCCGGCCTTCCTTACCCGACGCCAGTGGCGACGTCGAGCGTGTCGAGTTAATGGAGTTGGTTCAGTGACGGGGACGGCTTTGTCTTGCTCCCTGTTCAGGTGAGGGGCTGTTGCTGGTGTCAGCCTCTTAAAGACTGACGTTCGTTGAGGAGTCGTATCTAACCCGTCAAAAACAGACTTCTGAGCGGGGACAGGAACCGTAGCGGGAGCAGGAACAGTCAGTCTTGTAAAGACTGACCCTTTGGTAGGAGAAGCCTCCTTGACAACTTCAAGAGCAGGGATGGCTATCCTCTTCGGAACAACCTTCTCTGGGATTGCAGGCTTCATTGTGGGCCCACAGGGATTTTGGCCCAGTCTGGCGAAGACTGAGGAGCTAGAGCTGGGCGACCCGTTGAGAGGGGCCGTGGTAGGTGTTAGCCGATCGAAGATTGACTTCTTAGGAGCTTCCGGTGTCAGCACAGGCGCGGTGAAGCTTGTTGGCGGGAGCATGGTTTTGAAAAACAACCCTGTGGTGGCTTGAGTGACCTGTTCCACGGGCATCGTGAACAGGGCAGCCGCTTGGGGCCCATAGGCTATGCCCCCAGTTGAGGCAGGACGTGGGTTGCAGTTGCATGTGGAACACTTTGAGCAGGTGAACGCCATTGATCCTTTGCTTCCTGCGCCAAGCGAAACGCCAAATCTTAGTACCTTGAAACCCAAGGGTAACCATTAGCAAACCGCAATTGGTTCGCGAACACGACACACGAAGTGTGGAGTGGAAAGAGGAAAAGGTCCCACCGGGCGTGCCAGAATCTGTTCCCTTCAGAAAGACGCGGCGGAGACGCGATGTACGTCTAGCCTGAATTTCGGAGCAGATGCTAATTGGTGCTATCCGTCTACCTCTCCAAAGATGCCAAGTTGATTTATGGCACCATGTATTGAAGGTTTAAACGGATGCGGCCGATGTAGCAGACTTCGTCAGATTCCCCCTCACGGTGAGGGGTTTTTGATTGTGGGGACGCTCTTCCCTGCAGGCGCAAGCCTCTGCAGTTAATTACGCTACCGTGTCGCGGTAATAACTTTCTCCTTCTCCAGATAGTCACTTCGTGTCGTGGGTGTTTGTTTTGTTTGTGGTTGCCCGTGGATTGTATACGGAGACTAAGTTATGTTGTCGCCCGTAGGGCGTGGACTAGTCCAAATCCGTATCTTTCTTAGATTTGGGTTTTAGGGGTTTGGGTTTAAGGATACGTTAGCCTCTTTTGAGACTAAGATCAACTTAAACGTTTGTTAAGGATACATTAGCCTCATTTTAGACTAAGATCAACTTAACGGGATTGCTTAGATCCGACAAGAGAGCAATTGGGCTCAATTGTTTAGTTTAGTGATATTGCGGTCGATAATTAGTTTAAGGACATTACGGTCCATTGTTAGTTTAAGGACGTTTCGGTCCAGATTAAGGACATCATAGTCCGAGAGTTTAAGGACCCCACAGTTTGATGTTAGTTTTAAGACATCACGGTCGAGGTTAAGGACATCATAGTCCGTGAGTTTAAGGACCCCACAGTCCAATGTTAGTTTTAAGACATCACGGTCAAGGTTAAGGACATCATAGTCTGTGAGTTTAAGGACCCCACAGTCCGATGTTAATTTTAAGACATCACGGTCGAGGTTAAGGACATCATAGTCCGTGGATTTAGGGACCCGACAGTCCGATATTAGTTTTAAGACATCACGATCGAGATTAAGGACATCATAGTCCATGGACTTAAGGACTCCACAGTCCGTAGTAATGTGTGGTTATCGGGACCCGTCACCTCTCTGACGACGTTGAAGGATTACAACGACAGATATCAGAGGAGTAAAGAGATGTACCCTCAAACCGGGTGTAAATTGATTGGAAGAGCAGATAAGCTCAGTTCAATTTAAATTGAGGACTTATGACCAGAATTGGGCTAAGTCCAGTTAAAAATGTTTAACATTTTATTTTTGTTCTGCCTGTTAGGCCTTTGTTTGGGCTCTGCCCTTTTAATAATGCTAAGTATTGGGCTCAGACATTTTTTGTCTTATATTGAATGCATAGCATTCATCAGAACAAAGTATGTTCTGACAGCGCACCATGTGGCGCACTAGGCGCTTTGCGCCAGTCAAAGAGCGCATTGCGCTTCTGTCGGTTAGCGCACACGAGGAGGACACGTGTCGCGCTTAGCGCTAAGCGCTAGTTTGTTAGCGCATGGTGCTTTTAATTTATGAGCGCGGTGTGCTATGTTATGGGTGCGCCAGTGAGTGACACGTGGCGCGCTTGGCGCTGAGCGCCAACCCAAGAGCGCAGTGCGCTGTTTCAGAAGCGCAAAGCGTAGATTGTGTCTTTGATTGATACGTGGCAGGTTTAGCGCTGAACGCCGGTCCAAGGAGCGTAAGGGCGCAGTTCATGAGTGCAAGGCACTTTCCAATAGCGCAAAGCGCATCTGATCGATTTTAAGATCATAGAACAACTTTTGCGTTCTTCTAAGGAGGCTTTGCCTCAAGATCCAAGAACAACAGTTCTTGTTTTTTGATACAAGGCTCTGTTTTTATAGATCAAAGATCTGTGAATGAAGTAAAATACTTCTTTTTATATTTTTATGATTGGATCTTTTGATATTTTCTTTTTTTTTAATCAAAGATCTTGGTCTTTTTATAGATCTAAGATCTTTTTAGAAGATGTTTCTTCTTTTTACGAGATGATTTCATCTCTGTTGTTCAAGAATCAATTCTTTACCTTTAAAGATGAAGAAATGATCTTCTTTCTTCCATAGGCTTGTCTTTCTTTCTCTTTGAGTTTTTTCTCAAAACTTACAGAGGGTTTTTTCTATATATCAGACTTGAAGTCTTGGGGCCTTTATATAGGGCCAATTGATTTGTTAAATCAGTTGAAGAGATCTTTCTCTGATTGATTTGGGAATATTTCCCACCGTTGGAACTTTGAACCTAAGGCTTCTGTTTTACAAAAGATAATCTTCTTATTTTAATAAGATTGAAAAATCTTTCCATAACAGAATTTTAATTCTGATTAATTAATAATTTATTATTATTGGATCTTTTGATCTAACGGTGGGGAATTCTTTTAATTCCAGCGCTGGCGCACTTGGCGTGAGCGCACCTACGTTTGACATGTGGCGCACAGCGCAACTGTGCTAGCGCACCCGTGCTTGACACGTGGCGCGCAGCGCAACTGCGCTAGCGCACCCATGCTTGACACGTGTCGCGTAGCGCAAAACGCTGGATCTGAAACGTTGCTTCAACTTTTAAAATTTGAATTTTGAAACAGAGCTTTGCTCTGATTGGGGTGCGCTGCTTAGGGCGCAGCGCTCCTAGCGCTGGTGTGTCTGCTTTTGACACGTGGCGCGCAGCGCACGGGATCTGAAGCGTTGCTTCAATTTTTGAATTTTGAAATTCAAAACAGAGCTTTGCTCTGATTGGGGAAACAGTGGCTTTGTCCTAGGAACACCGTTTCCATCAGCGATCCAGACATATTCTGAGGCAAATATCACCTGATCAGGGAGATGGTTGATCTCCAAGGGATCGAGGTAAAGAGAGTAGATTTTGAGGTTAATACGGTGGATCCACTCACCAAGGCCTACTTCCTTAAATGCTATTTGAGAGATTTTGGGATGGTTGAGTATAGGATACTACAACCACTGCTATATTGTTGGGTATTGAATACTACAATAGATGGCCTTAGTGCAAGTGGGAGATTGTTAGTTATATATATGCCCTAGAGGCCATTACTGTACATGAGATGTATATTGTAGTGGATTCTTGGACATATATAGGGAGGACTTTCTTACTCGACATGATAGTATGCTATCTGGTTGCTCTTTGTCTTAATATGTTGACTTGTATATGTGATGATGTCTTGCTCTTACATGTTGACAAAGCCCTTAGGATGTGTACTTGACTACCATGATCATGATGGAGATCATACTAGTGGGGCCAAGGGTAGTCCACAAGTACACCCTATAATTGTTCCTAGTCGAGAGTGTATCGAGACAGGGTATCGATATTCCAGAGTAGACTAGCGTATACGCATCTTGACCCATATGATGGGCGATGGATGATCCCACATCAATTGGTGTTTGACATCAAAGATGGTATATGGGTGCTCAGTGGAGACTGGGTACATTGAACGAACTCGCCGAGAACTCCTAGATGGTATTATACATATCGTCAGATAGCAGTTCTCTAGTGATTTACTGGTACAGGTTAGTCTGTCGACCCGAGATCGTCATAGAGTCTTGTGTGATTCCCACCGTGCTTTGATTTCCACCATACCACGGTCAATAGATCATGCAAAAAGGTGGTTTTTGGGTACAGTCCCGAGTCACATGGAGGCAATGAGCAATAGGAGGGGATTCGTATCTCCCGGTATTGGGAGTTGATGTTGCGCTATGCTCGATTGGCCATAACGTGAAATCTCTGGTCAGGGTTGCTGAGATTTACTAGTAAGTGTTATCAGTAGTTTCTCGAACCGTTATGGACGTTGCATCGGCATGACTTATCAGGCTATTGGGGTCTGACGTGATACCACCCCCAGGCTGTGATATGCGACATATCTGACGAATAGACCGGACTGTACGGTAGTGTTACTGATTGGATTCGCAGGAGTACGAGCAGGCTTCCTTGTTGATATTCTGATTTCTCAATACCCGGGTGGCCGTTACGTTTAGCAGACCGCTTGCGGCTTGTGGGTGTTTGATGTGATCATCACATACTGCCGACGTATTGACGAGTCTTTAGAGTCCTACACAGAGGTTTCCTGGTTCATGTGAAACGAATTAGGAGCACATATATCATATGTGCGGGACCGAGATTAATGCGTGTATGTGATACAGCATTCTATTCTCTTGATATGTGATATTGGACGGTTGTATGTGATATAGCCGGGATATCGGATCAAGTGTTGATTCGATAGATTGTTACATTTGATATTAGTCGGTTGTATATGATATAGCCGGATTATTAAATCAAGTGTTGATTTAATAATTTAATGTATAATTATATATTTGATATATCATCTTACATTAACTAATATTAGCTCACTTAAGATTTCTTTTCTCACTTGTGTACACTTAGTATATATGTGATATATATTAATGTACATTATTTTGTGTCATGCTTGATGCCACATGCTTCTTGGGTGTATGAGACTCACACCATGCTTCAAATAATGTAGGGTTTTATTTATCTAAAGTTAATCAAAATTAGTGGGATTAAATCACATGGTTGAAGCTTGTAGAAGCTTGCGGAACCATTGACTAAGTCCACTAAGTTTGTTTTACTTGTAAATATTTATTAAGCTAACCATTATTAACTAGCCATGGTTAACTCTCTACATGAGTTAGTGTATGACACTAACTCACCCATGGTTGCTATTCTCACCTCATGAGTTCGTTCTTCATCTCATCACTTCATCTTCTTCTTCATGAGAGAAAAATCTTGCTAGATTTTTCTAAGGTGAGAAAATATTGTGAGAAAAAGAAACTAAAGAGAGTCCATTTCCTACTTCATCATCCTCTACTATTAGTCATTTAGTTTATGGTGTTTGGTTCACTAATTTCACCATTAGTGAAGAGGTAGTATGAGCTCGAGTCTCCTCAACGTAGATCATTTTCGGCCTCGAAGACATTGAGCAAACTTATTCGTTTCTTCATGTGAACCCTTACTAGAGTCCGGGTATTCACAACTTGCAGCGAAGGGACTACGACATGGAGCTTTAGAAGTGAAGGACCGGTCTACAAAAGTTGTATTCCTTCATTCACTTAGATGTAAAGTGTTTACATTTAGTTTCGTCGGATTTTCTAGTAGCGATTCTAGGGTTAGGGTTAGCTAATACGACAATTTTTGAAAAATGGCATGGATGATACCTCCTAAAACCTTGCTGACGTGCTAGGTAACCCTACACTGGCGTCCATCTTCATCGTGTAGGAGATGAGAGCCGAGTTCATCTTTGGAGACATTGTTGAAAATTGATTGCTTGAAAACTTGCATGAAAGAGCATTATTTTAGTATAAATATAGATATGTATATTGATTGAGTTCGTATGAACGTTTAACTCGAAATATGGGAGGAGATAGGGTCCCACCGGGCGTGCCAGAATCTGTAAGGTGTTTTTCGTCACCCCATTGAGATGGGAATACTTGCGTGCTTGTCAGGCACATTACAGATTCCCACTGCGTAGGGTAGGCTGAGGTTTATTGATTGTGGGGATCCGAATCTCCGGCAGTCGCGAACTAAGCTGCCGTTAATTATCCCTCGCCTTTGGAGCAAGAGAACCTCCGATTGACGGGTCAAGCAGGTCATGCGAACTCAATGTACAGTGTTGTGTTTTGAAGGGGCTTTGGATATATCGAGGGCCCCGCAGAGTTTTTACGGGGGTCCCGCTATCCGGATAGCAAGCTGGGGTCAAGAGGGCTAGCAGCCCCCTTGCGGGGTGTGGGGCAGCGTCCCGTTAGAAATTTTTTCTAACAGGGAAGGTATTTTTAATATGGAGTGTATATAAAATGAGGGAGAAATGGCGTCCAAAGGATGCGTGAGCACCAGCGCCTCACGTACCTATCATGCGGGCCTGGGCGCTGGGCTCCACGTGCTGGGTACGCTGGCGCTGGGCGCCAGCAGAAAAGGGACTTTGTCCCTGCACTGAGAGCTGTGCTCCCGATTTAACTTCTGGAGTTAAACTCCTAAAAAGAGATTAATTTATGGAGTTGAACTCCAACAGATATTGAAGGGAGTTAAACTTCTAGAAATTTTTAGAAATGATCAAAGGGGGCCCCTTCGTTTCTTTCCCCTTTGGCCCTGGATCTTCCCAATATGAGATTTTTGGAGATGTGTCTCCTTCTTCTTCCTCTTGGTTGACCGGATCTTGGAGAAAGGGGGTGAGATTTAAAAATCTCCCATTTTTGAGATTTGATGGAAGATCCGAGCTCCCCTTTGTGGGTTTTGTGGTGCAAAACTATTTAATTTTGGAAAAGGAAGAGTAAAACTCTTGATTTAATTGAAAAGGGAAAAAAGGTTTAGAAACTTGAGAAAGGAGGAGGCAGAAAAACCCTGGAGTTTGAGAGAATGAAAATATTATTTTTTATTTTATTATCATGTTGACTTTTATAGGCTTACAAAATTACACATATCCCCTTGGGCTTTGTTCCCCTCCGAAGGACGGCGCACAAGACCGCGAAGTCTTGACGCTGAGATTCGGGGCAGATGCTAATTGGTTTTATCTATCTACCTCTCCGAAGATGCCAAGTTGATTTATGGCACCGTGTATCGGAGGTTTAGACGGATGCGGCCGATGTAGCAGACTTCGTCAGATTCCCCCTTGCTTGAGGGGTTTTTGATTGTGGGGACGCTCTTCCCTGCAGGCGCAAGCCCCTGCAGTTAATTACGCTACCGCATCGCGGTAACAACTTTCTCCTTCTCCATAATTTCACTTCGTGTCGTGGGTGTTTATTTTGTTTGTGGTTGCCCGTGGATTGTATACGGAGACTGAGTAATGCCGTCGCCCGTAGGACGTGGATTAGTCTAAATCCGTATTTACTTAGATTTTGGTTTGGTGTTTTTAGTTTAACGATTCATTAGCCGTATTGAAGCTAAGATCAACTTAAACGTTCGTTAAGGATACGTTAGTCCTGTTTGAGACTAAGATCAACTTAACGTGGTGATCCATTTAATTATATGGCCGTCAGGACTCATCACCTCTCTGACGTCGTTGAAGGATTACAACGATAGGTGTCAGAGGAGTTCAGAGATGTACCCTTGAACCAAAGTCGATTTGAAGTTTTACAGTCCATTTGAATGTTTAAGGATACGTTAGCCATATTTAGGGCTAAGATCAACTTAAACGGGACCGTTTACATCCGACAAAAGAGCATTTGGGGGCTCTATTATTCCAGTTTAGGGACATAGTGGTCCATCGCCAGTTTAGAGACGTAGTGGTCCATGTTCCAGTTTAGGGACGTGGTGGTCCATATTCCAGTTTAGGGACGTGGTGATCTATCGTTAGTTTAAGGACGTTTCGGTCCAATATTAGTTTAAGGACGTTTCGGTCCACGAGTTTAAGGACCCCGCAGCCGTATTCATGTGTGGTCGTTGGGACCCGTCGCCTCTCTGACGTTGTTGAAGGATTACAACGAGAAGTGTCAAAGGAGTTCGGAGATGTACCCTCGAACCGGTCGTAAATTGATTTAGGGAGCAGTCGTGCTCAGTCAATTTAATTTAAGGACTTACGGCCAAAATTGGGCTAAGTCCAGTTGAAAATGTTCAACATTTTATTTGCTTTTGCGTTGCATTTTTATTTGGGCTCTACCCATAAAAGATGCAGAGCATCAATTTATTTTGGGCTCTGCCCATTCATAAATAATGCAAAGCATCTACTTTGTTTGGGCTCTGCCCCTTTTAAAATGCATAGCATTTTTATTTTTTTGTTTGGGCTCTGCCCATTTATAAATGATGCAGAGCATCAATTTAATTAAGCCTGCTAGGTCTTTTTGATTTGGGCCTGGCCCTTTAGGAAATGCATTGCATTTTCAGGCGCTTTGCGCCAATCAAAGAGCGCAAGCGCTTGTGGTGTTGACACGTGTCGCGCAAGCGCAGTGCGCTGCGCTAGTGCGCTGCGCTTGCGCTGTTGACACGTGTCGCGCTCTGGTGAGTTGCGCCAATTTTAAAGAGCAAAGCTCTATCTCAAAACGCACAGCGCAAGTAGTTCAGATGCTGACACGTGGCGCTCTCCCAAGAGCGCAACAGCGCAATTCGCAAGTGCAAAGCACTATGATTTGTAGGGTTCCTAGGCACACCCATGAGGTTCTACAACTGATCAACCATGGCAAAATCAAATTTTCCGAGTGCCGAGAAACCCTAATGCTAGATCGTTAACTAGAGGCAAAGGCGAAACATGCAATTAAACAACTTTATTGCTAAGTGAATGGAAATACAACCTTTGTAGATCCGGTCCTCCACTTCCTTAGCTCCGTGACGATGTCCCTTCGTTGCGATCATCGGATCCCGGACTCTCGCGGTGGTTTCATCGAAGAAATGATCGGGCTAGGTCGATGACTTCGATGCCGAAGATGGTCTACATCGAGGCGACTCTAACTCGAGCTCCAACTTCACCAAGTCATGAAACTTGTGAATAAAACACCCTATACTATATGGCAAGTGGTAGAGGATGAAGAATAGGAAGTGGGTTCACTTTGGATTTGGATTTCTCACTTGGAATCATCACTTAATCATTTTCAAGAAGAGTTTTCCTTTTCTTCATGAAGAAGATGAAGAAGAAGAAGGAAAAAGAAAAATGAATTATAATAAAATCAAGTGATGGTTATCATTTAGTAACCATGGGTTAGTGTAGAGAATAAACTAGGGTTTAGTTGAATGGTCAGGTTAAAGGAAAGAAACAAAATGGTTACTTGTTCAAAGCTTCATGAAGCTTCAACAAAAGACAAAGCAAGCCACCATTTCATTTTCCTTTCCAAAAATAAATGAATAAAAGAATAAATAAATTAAAACCCTAACCATTTACCTAAACA
The DNA here is from genome assembly GCA_030015575.1 of Agapanthus africanus. Taxonomy (NCBI): domain Eukaryota; kingdom Viridiplantae; phylum Streptophyta; class Magnoliopsida; order Asparagales; family Amaryllidaceae; genus Agapanthus; species Agapanthus africanus. The sequence goes on along the minus strand of CM057340.1, from coordinate 678,707,932 downwards.
TGGTTTAAAGTAAACACACACCCAAGTTTGCATGTATCACCAAACATGATACAAACTAGTGCACAAACATATATCATATATACAATGTGCACAATCAAGTGAGATAATCAATCTTAAGTGAAAAAAATACTAGTTAATGTAAAGTAATATATCAAATATATAATTATATATTAAATCATTAAATCAACACTTGATTTAATGATCCGGTCATACTGCATATAACCGACTAATATCAAGTGTATCAATGTATCGAATCAACACTTGATTCAGTAACCCGGCTATATCACATATAACCGTCCGATGATACAAATCGCGAGAATAGAATACAGTATCACATACTGGTATTATTCTCGGTCCCGCACATATCTCAATGCGCTCCTATTTCGTTTAGCTTGAGCCAGGAAACCTCTGTGTAGGACTCTAAAGACTCGTCAATACGCCGGCAGCAGGTGATGATCATATCAAACACCCACAAGCTGCAAACGGTCTGCTAAACGTAACTACCACCCGGGTATTGAGCGATCAGAATATCAACGAGCAAGCCCGCTTACACTCCTGTGAATCCAACCAGTAACACTTACCGTACAGTCCGGTCTGTTCGTCTGATATGTCGCATATCTCGCCTAGGGGTGGTAAACGTTAGACCCCAGTAGCTCGATAAGTCGTGTCGATATGAGGTCTATAACAGTTCGAGAAACTACTGGTAACACTTACCAGTAAATCTCAGCAACCCTGGCCAGGGATTTCCGGTTATAGCCAATCGAACACAGCGCAATATCAACTCCCTATACCGGGAGAGACGAATCCCCTCCTATCGCTCATTGCCTCCATGTGATTCGGGACTGTACCCAAAAACCACCGTTTTGCACGCCCTCTTGGACGTGGTAAGGTGGAAATCAAAGCACAGTGGGAATCACACAAGACTCTATGACAATCTCGGGTCTACAGACTAACCTGTACCTGTATCACCAGAGAACTGCCATCTGACGTGAGGTATAATACCATCTGGGAGTTCTCGGCCAGTCCGTCCAGTGTACCCAGTCTCCACTGAGCACCCGTATATCATCTCTGATGTCAAACACCAATGGATATGGGATCATCCATCGCCCATCTGTATGGGTCGAGAAGGTATACGCTAGTCTACTCTGGTATATCGATGCCCCGTCTCGATACACCCACGACTAGGGACCTTGAAGGATGTACTTATGGACTACCATGTCCCCACTAGTATGATCCGCATCATAGTCCAGGTAGTCAAGTACACATCCTAAGGGCTTTACCAACATGTAACAGAGAGACAATCAGTATATACGTTAAGGTAAAGAGTAACCAGATAGCATACTATCATGTCGAGCAAGAAAGTCCTCCCCATATATGTCCCAGTATCCACTACAATATACATCCTATGTACAGTAATGACCTCTAGGGCATACATATAACTAGGCATACATATAACTAACATGATTTAGGAATCTTTTAGATTCAAGAACCAATGGTTCATAAAAGAAGTGCAAAGCACTATTCGTTTCCTTGATCTAATTTAGATCAAAGAAAAAACAAGTTTTTTCTTCTTTTTATTTCAGGAACCAAAGGTTCATAAAAGTGCAAAGCACGATTTATTATGTGAAGATCATTGATCTTGTTTTTAGATCAATGATCTATTAGAAGAAATTTCTTCTGGTTTGTGAAGGTTTTAACCTTTTTCTTGAAAATTTTTTTTTAGAGTTCTCTCTGTTTGAAGCTCTTAATTTTTTCAAGAATGTTGATGCTTTTGAATTGAGATCTAGGGTCATTTTTATAGTGCCCATAAATTAGTTAAATTTGTTAAAGAGATCTTTCTCTGAGTGATTTGGGGAATTTTCCCCACCGTTGGATCTTTGATCCAAAAGCCTCTGTTTTACAGAAGAAAATTTTCTTGTTTTAACAAGAACAGAAAAGATTTCTTTAGAATTTTAATTCTGTTTGGCGCAAATGCCCCAGCGCGTGACACGTGTCACGCAGCGCACAGCGCAACGCAACTGCGCTGACAGGTGTCTCGCAGCGCACAGCGCAGCGCAACTGCGCTGACAGGTGTCTCGCAGCGCATGGCGCAGCGCAACTGTGCTTGCGCTGACACGTATCACGCAGCGCACAGCGCAGCGCAACTGCGCTGACTTGTGTCGCGTAGCGCACAGCGCAGCGCAACTGCGCTGCCATGTGGCGTGCAGCACAGAGCGCAGGACAGCTGAAGCGTTGCTTCTTTAATTAAAGTTTGAATTTTTAAAGTAGAGCTTTGCACTGATTGGGGGAAGATGAATCCGCCTTGGAATTTGAACAGAGCTTTGCTCTGATTGGGGTAAATAAATGCCCCCCCACCGTTGCGCTTATGTGGCCTCCAAACGTGAGTGCAGCGGTGGCAGACTCCCAACCGTCGCGCCATCCCATGGAAGCTAAAAGGGCATTTGATGCCTATAAATAGGACCTTTGGTCTCTTAGATGATTTTCATCTCTAAAATTTTACTTTCAGAACTCAGAACCCTGCTCTTTATTTTCAAGAATCTTCAAGAGTTAAACTCTTAAAACTTTTAGGTGAAAATTTTAATTTGGATTAAATTAAATTAAATTAATTTTCATTGATAGAGCCTCGCTCTCAATAGATCCCTGATCTAAAGGAAACCCATTTACGGTTTCACTTAGTAGAGCTTTGCTCTACAGGTCTTAAAGGGATCTAAAGAGAACTAAAGGGGACCCTATTAGGGTTCCACAGAGCTCTGCTCTCTGAAAGATTTTCCTTGGATTTTCTTAATTCATTAATGGAGCTTTGCTCCTTCCAAATCATACAACAGAACTCTTAGGATTTTTCATTGATCTTGGAGTTTAAAGATGACATTTTATTCCTCGGTGCATTATATCATTTTGCTTAATCAGTCTTTCTGATCATTTTGTTGATTTTCTTTCACAGAAACAATGGACGCCCATATGTATGCTCTTAACAAGATTATCTCTTACGGGGACATCCGCCGACTTGGCCATTCTTAAAATCGAGAGTTCACAAACGTGGAGTGTGCTGAAATCATAAGCCGCTTCGACGCATACAACGGTCCGCTGCTTCCCCGACGTTCCTCTCTCCTTAAGCTTATCGTGGGAGCTATCTGGGAAGCGCTTCCCCTATTCTGTTCTGGTGTGCCGCTTAGGGCGTTGGATGCCGCCGAGGATAAGGTGCACTCGGTGTACCTGATGAACTTTATCTCGAAGAGACGGCGAGTCAGTCTCGTCGATCTCTTGCATAAGGTCTTTCAACAGTCTGCCATACTCGCTGCTTATCGGAGGGTGGAAGACATCCGGGAGGATCCTGACGCTTGTGCTCGCGAAAGAAAGCACACTAGGATAGTCCGCGAGGCTTGGAAAGTCATAGATAGGGTCGCTTTCGAGTTCCTCAATTCATGTCTTGGGTTCGAGATTATGCCTTTGTAAACATTTTAATAATGTTATTATCCATTTCTCCGTGATTGTAAGAACCCTCTTTTTATGATATGAATAGAAAATTTCCATTTCAGCTTGTCTTATCCCTTGTTCTGAATCTTTTGCACATGCATGGATGAGTGTGTCTCAAACGCCTGACCAAATGTAAATCGGATGCTCTTTCTATCGCTTTCTTCTTTCTCTTATTATCATCATGTTGCCACAATTAGTAGATAATAGAGTAAGCACCTTGATTTCTTCACGAGATAGCGATGGCTTAGGCCGCAGGTTCGGATCTGCCGCCAAGACTTTTCAACTCTATGAGCCGTGAGGGTCTCATAGAGACTTTTCTCCCTACGGATCGAGAGGATCTCGTAGGTGTATTTTCTCCTTAGAAATCGTGAGGATTCCTGAGCGCGTTCTCTTGAAAGTCGTAAGGATCTTACAAAAGAATTTATTCCCTTGCGAGTCGTGAGGACCCGCAAGTGATGGGTGAAGTTGTCCTTATCCGCATTTCACGGAGTCAGGAGTTGCTCTGGATGCTTCCCACGGGTTCATTGCTGTGTTCGGCGAGGACTAGGTTCCGGTCTGGATGCTTCGCACGGGTTCACTGCCGTGCTCTGTGAGGACCAGGATCCGCTTTGGATGCTTCGCACGGGTTCACTGCCGTGCTCTGCGAGGACCAGGATCCGCTCTGGACGTTTTCCACGGGATTAGGATTGACATAAGCCGCTTTCCACGTAGCCAGGAATTTTGCTCTGGATGTTTCACACGAGGTCAAGATTGACATAAGCCGCGTTCCACGCAGCCAGGAATTTTTGCTCTGGGTGTTTCACACGGGGTCAGGATTGACATAAGCCGCGTTCCACGTAGCTAGGAATTTTTGCTCTAGATGCTTCCCATGGGTTCACTGCCGTGTTCGGCGAGGACTAGGTTCCGCTCTGGATTCTTCGCACGGGTTCACTACCATGCTCTGCGAGGACCAGGATCCGCTCTGGATGCTTCGCACAGGTTCACTGCCGTGCTCTGCGAGGACCAGGATCCACTCTGGACGTTTTCCACGAGGTCAGGATTGACATAAGCCGCTTTCCACGTAGCCAGGAATTTTGCTCTGGATGTTTCACACGGGGTCAGGATTGACATAAGCCGCATTCTATGTAGCCAGGAATTTTTGCTCTGGGTGTTTCACACGGGGTCAGGATTGACATAAGCCGCGTTCCACGTAGCCAGGAATTTTTGCTCTAGATGCTTCCCACGGGTTCACTGCCGTGTTCGGCGAGGACTAGGTTCCGTTCTGGATGCTTCGCACGGGTTCACTGCCGTGCTCTGCGAGGACCAGGATCCGCTCTGGACATTTTCCACGGGGTCAGGATTGACATAAGCCGCTTTCCACGTAGCCAGGAATTTTGCTCTGGATGTTTCACACGGGGTCAGGATTGACATAAGCCGCCTTCCACGTAGCCAGGAATTTTTTTATTGTATCCGTATTTCATGGAATGAGGGTTTGACTTTGGGTGATTTGTATATCACCGAGCCATGGAACTGGGAGCTGCCGTTGTTCCGCTTCGCTTGAAGTTGTATCCGTTGTTACGAGACGAGTGTTGAGATGACCTCTAGGTCATTTGCGATCCGTCGAGATTTGGCTTCTTCTTATGATGAAACTTGGGAGAGGGGTATGATCCCTTCTTTGTTTACGCCCTTGGATTGTATACAGGGTTTGATGTAACATTACCTGTAGGGCATAAATTTCATTTTTTATTTTGTTTCTTTTTCCACGATGCTCTATCATTTCAGCTTTTATATCGCGAAGGTCGCGATTGCCCTATCATTTCGGCTATTTTTCGCGGTGCCCAATCATTTTGGCTGTTTATTTCGTTTTTACTCGCTGTTTTTTTATTGCGAGTTGCCCAATCATTTCGGCTATTTTGCATGCAAAAATTTTTACTTGCTGCTTTTTATTGCAAGTTGCCCCATAATTTCGGCTATTTCGTATGCATGTGCGGCCTACCGGCTTTTCACCGTAAACCTGAAATTAGACACCGATTTCGGCATCAGCACCGCTACAACTGGGATATTGCCAGGAGCGAATCATCATCTGCCTCTGTTGATGTCGAACAAAGGTGGCTTAGCGACCAGGGTTAGGGTCCTGTCGACTACGACTTTTGACTTCATGAGCCGTAAGGGTCTCACAAAGGTATTTCTCCCTACAAGTCGTGAGGATCTTGTAGGTGTATTTTCTTCTTAGGAATCATGAGGATTCCTAAGTGTCTGTTCCTCTGTAAGTCGTAAGGATCCTACAAGAGGATTTTCTCCTTGTAAGTCGAGAGGACCTAGAAGGGTTGTTCGTCATGTGAACATATCCCTAGTCACGGATGGGACTTGGTTAGGGAAATGTTTATTTGCGCCCGTGAATTGTATACAAGGGCCAGTATTGGACCATTTGTAGGGCACTATCGGAAGTTGTGGGGGTTGCTTAAGCACAAGTTTAGGTCTCTGTAACTTAAGACTTTCAAATCTTATGAGCCGTGAGGGTCTCATAAGAGGGTTCTCCTTACGAGTCGTTAGGATCTCGCAAGTGTATTTTCTCCTTAGGAATCGTGGGGATCCCTAAGTGTGTTGTTCCCTTGTGAGTCATAAGGATCTCACGCGGGTGGTTTCTCCTTACAAGGTCGAAAGGACCCTATAAGTGTCTTTCAACGAAGTTGCGCCCTTTCGGGTTTTCACAAACACTCGCCGGTAGCCCTGTTGTTTTTACTCACGGAGCCCTTTCGGGTTTTCATCCGTGCCCATTTTGCTTATGGACGTACCGTTTCTTTATCTTTTTTTTTACGAAGTCGCGCCTTTTCGGGTTTTCACGAACACTCGCCGGTAGCCCTGCTGTTTTTACTCACGGAGCCCTTTCGGGTTTTCATCCGTGCCCATTTTGCTTGTGGAAGTACCTTTTTTTTTGTTTTTTTTTGCGAGTAGGGGATTCGGGATCTGATACCAATCTTAGCATCAGTATCGCTGCGACTGGAATATTGCCATAAGCGAATCATCATTTGCTATGACAGAACTTGGAATTTGATACCGGTCTAGGCATCAGCATCACTACAACTGGAATATTGCCAGGAGCAAATCATCATTTGCTATTGTCGATGTCGAACAAAGGTGGCTTAGCGAACAGGGTTAAGTTCATGTCGGCTAAGGCTTTTGACTTCATGAGCCGTAAGGGTCTCACAAAGGTATTTCTCCCTACAAATCGTGAGGATCTCGTAGGTGTATTTTCTCCTTAGGAATCGTGAGGATTCCTAAGTGTATGTTCTCCTGTAAGTCGTAAGGATCTTACAAAAGGGTTTTCTCCTTATCAGTCGAGAGGACATATAAGGGTTGTTCACCATATGGACATATCCCCAGTCACGGATGGGACTTGGTTAGGGAAATGTTTATTTGCGCCCGTGGATTGTATACAAGGGTCAAAACCTGAATCACTTGTAGGGCAATATCGAAGGTTGTGGGGGGTTTGTTTAAGAACAGGTTCAGGTCTCTGTAACTTAAGACTTTCAAATCTTATGAGCCGTGAGGGTCTCATAAGAGAGTTCTCCTTACGGGTCATAAGGATCTCGCAAGTGTATTTTCTCCTTAAGAATCGTGGGGATCCCTAAGTGTGTTGCTCCCTTGTGAGTCGTAAGGATCTCACGTGGGTGGTTTCTCCTTACAAGGTCGAGAGGACCCTATAAGTGTCTTTTAACGAGGTTGCGCCCTTTCGGGTTTTCACAAACACTTGCCGGTAGTCCTGCTGTTTTTACTCACGGAGCCCTTTCGGGTTTTCATCCGTTCCCATTTTGCTTATGGACATACCTTCCTTTTTCTTTACGAGGTCGCGCCCTTTCGGGTTTTCACGAACACTCGCCGGTAGCCCTGCTGTTTTTACTCATGGAGCCCTTTCGGGTTTTCATCCGTGCCCATTTTGCTTATGGACATACCGTTCTTATCATTTTTTTTATCTCGTCAGCCTAAGGATGTTGCGGTAGTAGTTTAAAAACGTTCCGGTCGTTCATTAGTTTAAGGACGTTTCGGTCCGTCATTAGTTTAAGGACGTTTCAGTCCGCTGTTAGTTTAAGGACGTTTCGGTCCGCTGTTAGTTTAAGGACGTTTCGGTCCGACATTAGTTTAAGGACGTTTCGGTCCGCTGTTAGTTTAAGGACGTTTCGGTCCGCTGTCGCCGTATTTGAGGCGAATCTCCAGTTTACTGACTTTTCGGTCTATGGGGCTTTCTCTATGAATGAGCATGATGCCTCCGGCGTATCCGTCTTTCTCAGAGCGTGCGGTTGTGGCGGGCTCACCTTCCAGTTTTTAGACAGCGCGAACTCGCCCTGTTGGTATTGGTCTTCAACCCAGTTTTTGAAGACGTAGCAGTCCTCGATCAGGTGACCTACTGTTTGGTGGTAAGGGCAATAATTAGGATTATTAGCATCGCCTGGCCGCAACGGACGCTTTGGACTCGGTAGATTGATGAGTCTGTCGCACACTGCCAGCTCGAACAGTCTCCTTGTTTTATTTTGAGGAAACGAGTAAGGACGTTTCAACCTCTCCTCGAGGGACGGGCGTGGTCGCAGATTGTTTTGGCGAACAACCGGTCTAGGGCCACTCGATTGCTGTTCAATGATGGCCTCGAGGGCTGTTTTTTCCTTTCCTTTATCTTTTGTGCTCGATCTTTTATTTGCGGGGCCGAGATTTTTTCCAAGCAGCGTGCGATTGCATGGCTGAACGTTCTCGCAACTCCTCAATTCTTTCATTTTCGAAATAGATTCCTTGAGGAGAGGGTTGAGGGCAGCTTCTTCCTTAGAGTCGCTTCCAAAGGTGATAATTTGCGATCCCTTGGAGTCGGCTATATGATAGTCGGCGGCGGCTCCTTTGTGCTCATCTATCGCATTTTTTGACGTCTACGAGCTTCACATTTTGTCCTGTCGAAGTGTTGCTTTTGAGCGACATACCCTTGCCACCAACAGTTAAAGGATTCGCAGTCTTCAGTAGGATGTGTGATCTTCTAATGATATAAGCAGAAGTTAGGATGCATCTCTACTCCACCGAAAGTATTTTCTTCAGAGGGTGGTAGCTTCATTCCTACTGACAGGGCTTTAGCGAACCTTTTCCTCATCTTGAATTTGTTTTTATCCACGGCGGATGGCTTTTGATTTGATGGGAGGGTCTTGGCTCTTTCCAGTATGGCCATCTCACGCTCTTGATTGGCTTTTGCTTTCAGACGAATTTGATTTAGGAAGATATCGATCAACTCGTCTGACGGCCGTAGAATTTCCGGCTCAGGGTTCGCCCTTGGTTTCTCGGCGCAAAGAGCCTCTTCATCATCCGCCAGTGAATGAGAGATCACATGACAAGTCGCTACGTAGTCTTCGGATTCGTCTGATGAGTTTTCCCCATCGTTTTCGTCCTTGACAAAAGAACAAGCTGCCCCCATCGTGTCCGTCTTCTTTGGAGTGTGCGGCTGGGGTGGATTTACCTTCCACTTTTCAGATAGGGCAAACTTGCCTTGTAGGTATTGATCTTCAATCCATCCCTTGAAGACGAAGCAATCCTCAATCGGATGGCTTGCCGTTTGATGATAAGGGCAATAATTGGGGCTATTCTCCTCGTTGGGTTGTGGCGGTTGCCTTGGATTCGGCAGGTTGATAAGCCTGTTGCGCATAGCCAGCTCGAACAGCCTCTTCGTCTTATCCCGCGGGAATGAGTAGGGGCGCCTCATTTTCTCAATATAGAACCGCCGTCTCTCTCCCAACTGATCCGCTAGCTTTGGGGTGCTGGGTTGCTGATGAGCATTCGCAACGAAGGTTGCCTTCCCTTTACCCTTGTCGTTCCGCGGTTCTGGCTTTGGGGGAGAAGGTCTGTGACCCATTGATCTATCTGGGCCAGCTTGTCGATCAAAGCCTGGAATGTGGTCGGCTTAAAGAACATCATGAACTGTGAGATAGTGGCATGAGGGTCTAGGGTACCCACGAACATGCCCACCGCAGGCGCTTCTTCAATGCATTGTTCGCATTTCGACCACAAGTTTCGCCAGCGTATAGCGTACTGGACCCAGGTCTCGCCCGGCCTTACCCTGGCATTAATCAACGCTGTTATCGGGGCCCGTTCGCTGGCGCTCGCGAATCGCTGAGTGAATAGCAACTCTATTTCAGCGAACGTCTTGACAGAATCGTTCGGGAGTTCGGAATACCATTCGAACGTTGTTTCTGACAAGCTGCCGACGAATTGGCACAGCATAAATTTGTCATCGCCTCCAGTATTGCCGCATAAGGCCCTGAATTGAGCGACATGCTGATGCGGATTCCCTGTCCCTTTATATATATGGAACTTAGGTATTGTATAGCCCGGCGGGTACTGTATCTGATCATACCAGCCCGGATATGGTCGTCCTGTTTTGACGATCTGACCGGCTGCCTCAGTCGCATGATGAACCCGTATCTGCTGGGCTATATATTCGTCAAGGTCAGCTTTGGAGATTGCCTCCTCCTTGGCTGTTGACAAAGCGAGTGGAGGACTTGACGTTTCTCCCCTGTCGTCTTCAAGGACGACCGGAGGATCTTTAGCAGGAGGGTTCTGCTGAATCATCATCCCTACCATATCTTGGAAGAGAAGCGCCATTTGTTTTATATTAGCCGCTTGCTCTGCGGCTTCTTTGTCCTTCTTTTCGAGGACTCTGCGTAGGTAATCAGCGTCAGTTTCTTGTTCATGGCGCTGCTCCGATGATGCCTCTGAGCTTTCTTTTGGCTCTGTAAGTGCGGCCATTGCAGTCATCATCTCCTGAAGCTTTTGCTGCTGCTCCTGAGCTTTGGTCACGGATCGGGTGAGTGGTCGGTGACCCGTCGAAGCACGGCTTTCCTCCTTTCCAGAAGTCATATAAACAGTGTGCACCACCATGCCCCCAGACTTGGGGTGTTTGTGCCCATCGCTTTTACAGTCCGCCTTGTTCACAGGGGCTTTTTGCGGCCTCCTTTTCTTTTGAGTGATTAACGTTGAGGATGTCGTTGCAGTGGACACTCGAGTAACCGTTGCTTCTTTCGACCTGACAGAGTAGTCTTCCTCCTGTCGAACCTTCGTTTTTTTCTGTCGGCGGAGAAAGTTTTCATCAATCACCGACTCTTGAATCTGTCGCCAGACCTTGTAAATTTTAGAGGACAGCCGGTGAGGGGGCTGCTCTAGTTTCTTCTCTGGAGTATTCTCCACAGGTAAAGGAGTTCGCTTCAGCACCGCAATAGGAGAGTTTCTGCGCACCGTGTTCAGCAATTCAAAGCTGTTCCCGGTTGGAACAGCAGCATCGATCTCCACCGTTGGAGCTGACAGAGTTATCCCAGAGGAGGAGTTGCCCCCAGCCTTCCTCACTCGGTGCCAGTGGCGACGTCGAGTGTGTCTTGTGAATGGAGTTGTTTCAGCTACGCGGGGGGCTTCGCCATGCCCCCTGCTTTGAGAAAAGACTGTTATTGGTGCTAGCCTGTCAAAGAATGACATCCGTTGAGAAGCGATGTCTAGTCCGTTAAAGACAGATTTCTGGGCAGGGGAAACTGCTTTGAGGACTTCGCCTCGAGCAGCAACCGGAATGGTCATCCTTGTAAAGACTGACTTACTGGAAGGAGGAGCCCTTCCAATGATTTTGTCCGCTTGAACCGGGATGGCTATCCGCTTTGGGATGGCAACTTCGGGTATCGCGGGCTTGTAGACGTTCTGGCCCAGTCTGTTGAAAACTGAGGTAGTGGAGTTCGGCGACCCGTTGAGAGGGTCGCGGAAGTGGTAAGTCGATCAAAAACCGACTTCTTTGAAGTTTCCGGTACGGGTATTGGCAAGGTGAAGCTTGCAGGGGGAATCATGGTCCCGAAAAACAGGCCGGTGGTGGCCTGAGTCACTTTCTCCACAGGCATAGTAAGGACGGAGGCCGCTTGAGGCCCATATGCTACACCTCCAGGGGAAGTGGAGCGTCCGTTGCAGTGGCACTTTGAGCAGTTGATACAGTTAGAGGCCATTGATGCTTGAGCTCTGCGCCAGGTAAAAGACTAAATCTTAGTAACTTGCAACCCAAAGGCAACCATTAACAAACCGCGATTCGTTCGCGAGAACGACACACGAAGTGTGGAGTGGAAAGAGAAAAAGGTCCCACCGGGCATGCCAGAATCTGTTCCCCTCCGAAGGACGGCGCACAAGACCACGAAGTCCTGACGCTGAGATTTGGGGCAGATGCTAATTGGTTTTATCCATCTACCTCTCCGAAGATGCCAAGTTGATTTATGGCACCGTGTATCGGAGGTTTAGACGGATGCGGCGGATGTAGCAGACTTCGTCAGATTCCCCCTCGCTTGAGGGGTTTTTGATTGTGGGGACGCTCTTCCCTGCAGGCGCAAGCCCCTGCAGTTAATTACGCTACCGCATCGCGGTAACAACTTTCTCCTTCTCCAGAATTTCACTTCGTGTCGTGGGTGTTTATTTTGTTTGTGGTTGCCCGTGGATTGTATACGGAGACTGAGTAATGCCGTCGCTCGTAGGACGTGGATTAGTCTAAATCCGTATTTACTTAGATTTTGGTTTGGTGTTTTTAGTTTAAGGGTACATTAGCCGTATTGAAGCTAAGATCAACTTAAACGTTCGTTAAGGATACGTTAGTCCTGTTTGAGACTAAGATCAACTTAACGTGGTGATCCATTTAATTATATGGCCGTCAGGTCTCATCACCTCTCTGACGTCGTTGAAGTATTACAACGATAGGTGTCAGAGGAGTTCAGAGATGTACCCTTGAACCAAAGTCGATTTGAAGTTTTATAGTCCATTTGAATGTTTAAGGATACGTTAGCCGTATTTGGGGCTAAGATCAACTTAAACGGGACCGTTTAGATCCGACAAAAGAGCATTTAGGGGCTCTATTGTTCCAGTTTAGGGACATAGTGGTCCATCGCCAGTTTAGGGACATGGTGGTCCATATTCCAGTTTAGGGACGTGGTGGTCCATCGTTAGTTTAAGGACGTTTCGGTCCAATATTAGTTTAAGGACGTTTCGGTCCACGAGTTTAAGGACCCCGCAGTCCGTATTCATGTATGGTCGTTGGGACCCGTCGCCTCTCTGACGTCATTGAAGGATTTCAACGAGAAGTGTCAAAGGAGTTCGGAGATGTACCCTCGAACCGGTCGTAAATTGATTTAGGGAGCAGCCGTGCTCAGTCAATTTAATTTAAGGACTTACAGCCAAAATTGGGCTAAGTCCAGTTGAAAATGTTCAACATTTTATTTGCTTTTGCGTTGCATTTTTATTTGGGCTCTACCCATAAAAGATGCAGAGCATCAATTTGTTTTGGGCCCTGCCCATTCATAAATGATGCAAAGCATCTACTTTGTTTGGGCTCTGCCCCTTTTAAAATGCATAGCATTTTTATTATTTTGTTTGGGCTCTGCCCATTTATAAATGATGCAGAGCATCAATTTAATTAGGCCTGCTAGGTCTTTTTGATTTGGGCCTGGCCCTTTAGGAAATGCATTGCATTTTCAGGCGCTTTGCACCAATCAAAGAGCGCAAGCGCTTGTGGTGTTGATACGTGTCGCGCAAGCGCAGTGCGCTGCGCTAGTGCGCTGCGCTTGCGCTGTTGACACGTGTCGCGCTCTGGTGAGTTGCGCCAATTTCAGAGAGCAAAGCTCTATCTCAAAGCGCACAGCGCAAGTAGTTCAGATGCCGACACGTGGCGCTCTCCCAAGAGCGCAACAGCGCAATTTGCAAGTGTAAAGCACTATGATTTAGGAATCTTTTAGATTCAAGAACCAATGGTTCATAAAAGAAGTGCAAAGCACTATTCGTTTCCTTGATCTAATTTAGATCAAAGAAAAAACAAGTTTTTTCTTCTTTTTATTTCAGGAACCAAAGGTTCATAAAAGTGCAAAGCACTATTTATTATGTGAAGATCATTGATCTTGTTTTTAGATCAATGATCTATTAGAAGAAATTTCTTCTGGTTTGTGAAGGTTTTTACCTTTTTCTTGAAAAAACTTTTTTAGAGTTCTCTCTGTTTGAAGCTCTTCATTTTTTCAAGAATGTTGATGCCTTTGAATTGAGGTCTAGGGTCCTTTTTATAGTGCTCATAAATTAGTTAAATTTGTTAAAGAGATCTTTCTTTGAGTGATTTGGGGAATTTTCCCTACCGTTGGATCTTTGATCCAAAGGCCTCTGTTTTACAGAAGAAAATCTTCTTGTTTTAACAAAAACAGAAAAGATTTCTTTAGAATTTTAATTCTGTTTGGCGCAAATGCTCCAGCGCGTGACACGTGTCACGCAGCGCACAGCGCAGCGCAACTGCGCTGACACGTGTCTCGCAGCGCACAGCGCGGCGCAACTGTGCTTGCGCTGACACGTGTCACGCAGCGCACAGCGCAGCACAACTGCGCTGACACGTGTCGCGCAGCGCAACTGCGCTGGCACGTTGCGTGCAGCGCAGAGCGCAGGCAAGCTGAAGCGTTGCTTCTTTAATTAAAGTTTGAATTTTCAAAGTAGAGCTTTGCTCTGATTGGGGGAAGATGAAGCGTTGCTTCATCTTCCGCCTTGGAATTTGAACAGAGCTTTGCTCTGATTGGGGTAAACAGGCTTTACAAAATGGCATTTTGCCCATCTCGCTTTACAAAAATTTGGCTTTATGCTCATTTTTCTTACCTTCATATATAAAAAATGTAATACCCAGTCCCTTTTAAATTATTTCCGTATTTAAAAAAGAAATTACTAATATTCCTATTTTCCCAAGCCATAACAATGAAACCCTAATTCTATTTTTACTCAAACCATATATTTTCTTCTCTTTTTTAGCCCTAAGGCCCGGCCCATGAACCCTAAACCCAAACCCTTACCTTAATCTTTTATTTTTCTAAAATATTACTTAACCCCAGCCCAGCCCACTACCCATTCCCTAACCCTATCCACACCCGACCCATGCCCGACCCGTTCCTTCACCCGCTTCTTCTTCTTTTTCTCGTTCTCTTCCAGCCTCCCTCGCAAATTTTCCCACGACCCGCTTCCGTAACAACCCACGTCTTCCCCCGCTCCCCATGCCCACGACCTAACGGCCAGGCCCACTTTCCCCCGACCTGCGCTCGCCCCACGACCCTCCGTCTCTCTTCATTCCCTCTCTTCATCACTCTCTACGCTCCTCCTCTCTCCTCTCTTCTTCTCCAAAGCCTAATCACCCTATTGAAAACCCACCGCCGACGTCTCCCTCACGCCCTCGCATCTTCATCTCCTCTCCTCTTCGCCCTCGTCCACGAAGACACCGCCCTCCTTCTCCCGAGCACCAGCGAGAGCCCAACAACCCACAGAGCCTCGTCGTCGCCTCGGTCCCTGTCGCCGTCGTCGCCACCATCACCTTTCTCTTCTGCCCTCCTCTAGCCGAGCTCAACGACCCACCATTCCCTCTCTCCCCTCGACACCACCGGCCACCTCCGCCAACGAGCTAACCCTGCCGACCACCTCCTCACCTCCATCGACGGCCGCGTCTTCACTCCCATCACCCAAGCTCCCCCCACTTCCTCCGCGTCGATCACCACCACCACCCGCACCAAACCCAACAACCACCATCAATAACTCAACCTCCGGCGACCTCCCCTCAACCTAACCCGGCAGCACCACCAAGCATCCAACCCGCCCCCGAGCTCCATTTCAACCACCGGCGACCCAAGCGCACCTCCGACCTCCGCCGGCTGAGCCTACTCCTGGCCGCTTCCTTCCTGTAGCCGAGCCCCTGCACCCACTACCTCCAGCTGCCATACGAGCTCGCTGCTGCCACCGCTTGTCACTGTGGCTGCTCCCTGAGCTCGTCGCCGCTGCCTGTGCCAGACCGTGCCTTCTCCCAGAGCCACCGTGCCACCATCGGACCCACTCCCGTGTCGCGCCATGCCCACCTGTGTGCCACGACAGCACCCACTCTGTACCCGGCACCATGCCACGTCGTGCCCACTACTGTGCCCGGTCCAGTGCCCGCCTCCGTGTAACCGCGGACCCACTCACGTATCGCGCCACGTACCCATTCCCCGTACCACATCGCGTCAGCCCCCGTGCCATACTGTGCCCGATCCAGTGCACGCGCCGTTCCGCTCCCGGACTACACGCCGAGACAAGACCGTGCTCAGTGTCGTGTCGCGCCTTGCCACGCACTGAGTCAAGACCACACCCATTACTGTATCACGCCCGCGTCGCCACCACGTCCAGTACCGGATCACTGTGCATCACGCTCGCGCCACACGCCCGTGTCCAGCATCGCGCCGTCTCATGTGTCGAGACAAACTCTGCAGCGGCGTCACTTCTATATCAAGCGACCGAAGGCAAGTGAACCCCTCTCACTTGCTTTATATGCTAAATGAAATGATATCGAGTAAATGGATGGTTTAATTATAATATATTAACGTATATGTAGTATCATGATTTATTGTTGAACATATAATAGCGACTACTTTGCATTAACTATATTGGATGGAAAACACATATGGGTTTACTTATCGTTTGACCAACTAGATGAAAACGATGTTCGATTGACAGCAACCTAAGTGCTCGATGCGAAACCCCAAGCGAAAACCTATTTTAAAATGACGGAATTTATGACCAATAAGTCTCTTTACTGATAATGAATATCACGTAGAGATTTGGGTTGAACATATTGACGTTTACAATATGAAATGACATCCTCGATAACCGACACGAAATCTGGAATTTACTGCGTACACCGCCATATTAAATTCATAGTAAATCGTACATAACTCGTTTCGTGACTTGCTTAGGCTCGTTACGAAGAAGACTGGATAATCTGTAAACCTATGATAATTCTTATTGAATATTGTTCTGTTATGATGTTGAATACGGAGGCGATTCGCGGCCCTGAACTGCAGTCCGGAGCAGCGTTCGTTTTGGATACCTGGCTTTGGAACACCTGTATACCCCTTAGTTAAACTGAAAGTGTGATGAACCCCATATGGTCGCATAGATAATTTATTTAGATAACACATGAATTTGTTCTCGTATCGTTTCCCCATTATTTGATATTTAATTCGTATTTCATAATACCGGGGTGTTCTGCAGTTTCTGCAGTGACCTCTCTTACACCAGCACCTTGAACACAACATAACTTTTAATACAGAACCGATATTAATGATCCGTTTGTTGCGTTCGAAACATAGAGGGAAAATATACAATTAGTTGAACTGTAGCGTCGCCTAATTATGCTCCCAACTAGGAGTAAAACGTGTTACGAAAAGGACTTCCAGTTCAGAAATTGCGTTTCCAGCAGGGAACACTTAAAATGAAATGGCCATTACTGGTAAACCTAAAACCCGATTGATGCGAAATTTTTTTTGATGGATAGATAATTAAATACACTGTCTACCCTTTTTATATTGTTTTGCTTAATTCTGCACGTATAATTTATAGTAAATTTTGCAAGTGGTATGACACCGACTGCTTTATTTATTCGCATTATAATTACTTGCATTCTCATCATGTCATGTAGCGGTTATATTCTCATTTGAATAGCGTTCAGATGCATCGATAACCTAGTGATCGTGTACATTACCCAGTGATAGATATTAGTGTTTTGATTATGGCAAATACGATAGTGTTAAAACATGATGAATAAGTGAAGTGACACGTACTTGTGCACAATCAGCGGAACCAGTTAATTTATTGCATTGTCGACGTCTATGGGACATATATAAATGTAACTATAACTGAAATGGTACGGTTATGGAGCATTTATATTAGTGTCATAGGTAAGGCGTCAAATACAGTCCATTTATCTTGGGTACCAGTTGAGACATGCTTGATGGGGATCATGTCTCCAGTTCTCGCGTAGACTTGTCATGGACCGACTGGTATTTGGGTTTATGGTCGGTATTTGATGTAGACCACGGGGTGTAGGGTAGTTTGAGTGTGAGTTCAACGGAATCTCGGGAGTCCCATTGCCGGCATATACAGCGATTCTGGGAGTCATATGGGTGATATTACTGATTATTAGCGAGCGTTTCGGGCCCGTGTTCTCTTGCCCCTGAGGCCCTACCTTGGGTTGGGGATACTCCTGCGTGGTTGACTCTCACACTTGGACCGACGATAGTTTTAGCAACCTGGACAGTGAGACTTAGAGACTGATAGGGTTAGTGACAGTGACATGCACTGATTACTGATTCGATATACCTACTTTACTGTTTACCTGCTTACTGTTTACCTGCACCGGTTACTTCCTGCTCATGTCATCACTCTATGTTTATTGTTTCATATTCATCATTATTACACGTGTTCACATGTTTATTATTTCATATTCTATATTTACTGTTTCATGTTCATCATCATTGCACGTGTTTACTTTTGCATTTATATATTGCTATTGTGTCGCTCTGACGACCTGAGTATGCATGCTCAGAATGAGAAGCGGACTTAGCTCGGATCAGCACCTGACGTACCTCGAGAATATGGCGAACATCTAGATCAGCGACATCAGCGCTATCTTTCCTTTGACTCCATCTGGTTGGTTTATATCCGTTTTGATTTAGTGACTGCATTTCTCATTACCTGTGCATTGATTACTGATTACCACGTAAAGTTAGAAGCCGAAGTGTGACTACGGCAGAATGTTTCCTCGACTGTAGGAGCAAGGCTGGCCTTGTCAACCCCTCGATTCCGTATTTTGGAAAGCGGGGCGTGACAAAAAATTCCATCAAAATTATTTATTACATGATTTCATTTTTGGCATGGGGAGGCTAGCCGCGGGGCTGGACTTGGGCATGGGTCCGCTTGGCCTGTGCTTGAGCCCATCTGGTTTGGGGTTGACTTTGACTTTGACTTGGTCATGTAATTTTTGACCCCAACTAGTACATAATCAACTCACACGACATATGCACCCCGATTACGTAAGGCAGCACCCCTTTGATGTTTTGAGAGGGGAACTTTTTTTTTACTGACATAATGGGTCATGCAGACCAATTTTATAGGCCAAGAGCGTGCATAACGCATATGCATCACACAAACTGCATTTTACCCCACCGGGTTACATAGAATATAAAGATCTTCTTGTCACCGTTGCATAATTCCATGGAAGATGTCAGAATAGAAATGTATCTGTTTCCGCCCAATCTACAACATTAGAGCTCTGTCGCAGGGAAATTTACTTTAGAAAAATGATATTAGTTAGAACAACCCGGGTTCAAATCCCTATATATAGAGCATGCCACTGTGAAAAATATATTAAAAATTATACCAATGTTCAAGAGTAGGCTAGGTTTCGGCACATAATAACGACACTCAGCTTCTTTTGAGACGTGTTAGGATATAAATGTTTCTCTCTCAATTCCTACAACAACTTCAGAATTCAATTGATAATATAAGTCGGAATCATGAGTTAAGATGGCGTGTATGACATGGACAACATTTTATAAATACAATTTTTGAAAATATATATTGCAAATTGCAACAAACCAAATTACCATTTGAATGTACACAAAGTTCACGAGTGCTTCAACGTCGTATCTTATAAGCCCTAGCATATGCTCTTTGAAATTTATTTCATTGAACATGTGTGTGAATTTAATTACGAAGTGCTCTTTAGTTCACTTCAACAAGACTAAACCCTGGGGTTTTCCTCAACCCTCTTGCTTCCATTTCAAACCTCAACCTCCCTGAATCACTCCACCTCTCTCTTGTTGCATAAATATTTGACATCATCACCTGAGAACCAGCACTTGAACAATGAGGATTCATCTCCAACACCAATTTCCTAATCTCTTCTCCTACTCTCACATCCCCATGGCTTCTACAAGCCCCAATCAGACCATCAATCATCTCACCACAAGGCCTCTTGCTATAAGCCAACATCCTCTTCACAATCTCATATGCTTCACTCAAATGCCCATTTCTCCCTAAAAGGTCCATCATGCACGAAAAATGCTTTAAATTCGGTTTGATCCCATGCACGTTCACCATCGACTCAAACACTATTCTCCCTTCTTCGATTAGTCCCGCATGGCTACAAGCTGAGAGTATGCTAACAAAAGTAATCTCATCAAGCTCGACTTTATGTTCTTGCATTGCATAGAAAGTTTGTAGGGCGGATTTCCCATCGCCATGCATTGCATAGGCATCGATCATAGAACTCCAAGTGATTGAATCCTTTGATTCTAATTCATCGAATAGATCTTTTGAGGTTGGTAAACTCCCACATCGAGCATTTGCATCGATGAGAGAATTGATCACTGCAGTGCTCTTTAAAAATCCGTTACGGATAGAGAAGCTTGTTATCGATTGGGTTAAAACTAGGTTGCTTAATTGCGAACAAGCCGAAGCTACAGCTAAAATTGTTATAACATCAGGCTTTAATCCCGCGACAAGCATTTCTTTGAAGGCGGTTATCGCTTTTCCTACATTATCCTTGCTTTGTGCATAAATGGATACCATAGTGTTCCAAGACTCCAGACTTTCTTTATATATCATATCAAATAGCTTGCAAGATGTGATTGAATCATCGAATCGAGCATACATGCACATTGCTGATGTAACAAGAGAATTTTCCAACATCAAGAAATTTCGGACGGCATAGGCATGAATAGACTTGCCTTGTAACTTAGTCTCACAACTTGGCAAAAGATTCAGCAATGTTATGGAGTTTGGCTCGTGCCCCTCTCTCTTCATTTGATCGAAAAGGGCCATTACATCTTTGAATAAGCCAACATTTCGGTATCCTGTCATAAAAGCATTCCATGATATGATAGTTCTTTGATATGATAAGCTTGTGAAGAGAATGTGAGCGGAATCGATAAAGCCAGAATTAGTGTACATAGTTATAAGAGCATTTGTGACGGAGACATCGTTTACGAACCCACTTATGATTGCTAAGGCATGAAAGGACATTCCACTATAAATCTCTTCGGGGCGATAAAAGCCTGGGAGAATGCTGATCATTGTGATCAGAT
Organism: Agapanthus africanus; assembly: GCA_030015575.1. Taxonomy (NCBI): domain Eukaryota; kingdom Viridiplantae; phylum Streptophyta; class Magnoliopsida; order Asparagales; family Amaryllidaceae; genus Agapanthus; species Agapanthus africanus. Next base: position 678,687,533 of record CM057340.1, on the reverse strand, counting down.
CAAATTTCATCTCTTCTTCTTGCATTTTGCTAAAGGAAGCTATACAACCATTGATATCTCCGATCTTCGCCAACCCAGATATCAAAGTGTTCCAAGATATCAGATTTCTCGATTTCATCCTCTGAAACAACTTATAAGTATCAGCAAGCTTATCACAGTCCGAATATAAAGCCAATAGTGCATTCATGAGATTCATGTTCAAATCAAATCCTCTTCTAATACTATAAGCATGCACCGATTTCCCCAAATTTAAATCTTTACTCGTTGTACATGCGGAAATCATGCTAATGACGCTGATTGAATCGGGAACTAGCCCATTGAGCTGAATCTCGCGAAATGTGGCTAAACCCAAATTTGGTATCCCATTATGTAAATAGCCAGAGATCATAGAATTATACAAAAGCAGGTTTTTCGCAGGAATCACATCGAACAAACTTTTCGCCGCATCTAATTCTTTGAGCTTAGCATATACGGATACAAATGAAGTTGCAACCGAAACTAGATCAGCAAGCCCAAGTTTGACTGCAACAGCATGAACTAACTCAACACAATCAATTCGATAAAGATGGCCACAGGATTGAAGAACAGAAACCATTGTTACCAAATTAGGTTTTACTTCTTCCTTGTGCATGAGCCTGAAGATCTCAAATGCATCTTCTGGGTTCCCATTTTGGGAATAAGCAGAGATCATTGCGTTCCAAGATACCAAATCCTTCGACTCATATAAATCAAACAACATTCTCGCAGCAGCAAAATCGTTGCTACATGCATTCATTGTGATGAGAGCAGAAACCACAGCCTCGTCGTCAACAACCCCCAACTTTAGACCAAACCCATGGAGCGATTTTTTAAAAACCGGTGCTCCTAATTCGGTAACACTTACAACAGTGCTCGTATTAGGCCTAAGATTATCCTCGATTTGCATCGAATGAAAGCTCTCAATAGCTTCTCGATCGAGGCCATTCGATGCGTACCCAACAATCAAAGCATTCCAGGCAACCAAATCTCTATGGGAAATTCCTTCAAACACCTTTCTCGACAAACCCATTCGGCCGCATTTCGCATACATGTCAACAAGAGAAGTCTGCACCACTAAATTACGCCCGTGCCCGGATCTCAAAACCACACAATGCATCTCTTTCCCCATCCTTAGACTGTTTAACGCGGCACAAGCCTTGAGAACAAAGGGGAATGTGAAGTTATCGGAGCGACGAGAGCCCAGGTTTTGCGATTGGCGATAGAAGGATAGGAGGTTGGAGAAGTATTGGTGGTCGGAGAGGGACCGGAGAATGAGATTTTGGAGCGGGAGATTGGGTTTAGAGATCGAGGAGTAGACGGCGATTGCGAGGTTGGGGAGACGAAAGGAGAGGTAGAGATTGATAGTTTGGATTGTGAAGGGGTTGTGTTTGATCAAGGCTGTGGTGATGAGGTGGCTGTGGATTTTGGAGAGGCTGCTGAGGCTGCTGCAGTTGTTCAGGAGTTGTTTGAGTTTGAGTAGGGAGGGGTTAGTGAAGGTCATTTGTTTGATGGAGGGAGGCGATGCTGAGGTTTTGAATTTTCAAGTTTAAAGGATGGAGGGAAGTAATGGAATTATATACAGTTTAATGGTGTTTTATGGAAAAAGGAAAATTTCAGTGGTGTTTTATGTAATTTACCCCCAAAAAGGAAATTATGATCTTCATTATAAACAACTAAGATTACAAAATTACTGGCAGATAATTTTACACCCGACTTTTTCTTTTTTCGGATGCGACATGTTCTTGAACGAATAGGTGGACTCTTACTTTAGAGAGAGAGGATAGTTATATCACGAGATCTATGCCCAAATCTGGATTGGAGATTTTTTCCGTCTAGTTTTGTTATGGAGATTGAACTTGCAATCGCAATTCTACCAAGTCCATAAGAAGAAATACAAAGTTTTGAGAATGAAAAATGTATAGATTAAATGCAACCTACCCCTGCAGTTTATGAATATTCTCTAGGATTACAAATCAAACACAGGATTTACTTATAATTATTGGTAAATTTTGTAGACCATCCTCGAACTTTCATGGTTTTTGAGGCACAGTTTTTGAGACAGGAGCACCATTGATTTAAAGGCCACGAACCCTCTGCCCTCGTTGAAAGGTAATTTTTTGAACATGTCACGTTTAATATATATCAAGACCGTTTAGTCCAAAGGTTAGTTATTCTTGGGTTATTTAATCCGTTGGTGTCTTGATCAAATTAACGAAATTAACATTTTCAAACATCACCAGTTCACGCTCACGCGGGGGTAACAGTGTTTTCAAGATTCAACTGTGTTATCGCAAAAAGGTTCAATGATGCTTCAAAAATCATGATTGTAAGGGGAATAATAGAAAATCATAGAACAAAGTCTTTCTTCTCGGGCAAAAACTATTTCATTTTCTGAATCGAGGCTTATCTGGCATTCAAAAACATCTGCATTCCATTCTCCAGGTAATTTTTGATACGGTTTTAACATATAAACAAGAGTATCATGGACCAACATATGTGTCATCAACTACATAAAATCTTCTAATGTTTGGCAAGCAAGCAGCAGCTCTGCTACATTCAAGAATAATTTTTACAAATTCTTCCTCAAAAAGGCAAAATATAAATAGAATGCTGCTCTTGAACATTGCTTGACATCAGAATGGGAGAACGACGAAACCGCTACAAAATTTATCTAAAACCCTGCATGACTACAGTATAGCCACCAGAAAAGGCTATTCACAAAATAGCACCTCGATGCTTCGTATGGGCACTGCAAGCCAAAAAAAGGAGTGAATGAAAATGCAAACGAAAGTAACAGCATGAAAATTTAAGGAAACATGGTGCTCCAAAAAAATAAATACGAATGTGTACTCACCTAGAGCTTTACTATTAGCCCTATTGAGCAATGGTCACTGCCAGTGACTTCAGGAAGAATATACGAGTCATAAACTTTATCCGTCATGGATTCTGATACCAGAAAATAATCTAATCGCCAACCTATCACATAATCGATGAAGTGAGATAACATTAAATAAAGCAAGTCTTGTTGGAATCAGTTAACTAGCAACAGAAAATTCAATTACAGAAAGTCGATGAACACAAATTTATTAACTAGGTTTTCAGAAATATGTACCCTTACCCTTACCCTTTACTTTTGGAAGATTGCACATTTCACAATTCCTTCTACATTTATCTCCTACATAACCTTAACGTTTTGGGTGAAATGCCCAAAAGATGAAACTAAACAATGAATAAAATTCGGTTCACAGGAAAATTTCTTCGGTGTGCCCCAATATTTTTTCATAAAATGTACCGTCAAGTAAAAATTGACAATTCTTTTCTAATAATTTTTTAAAACCCCCCCCCCCCCCCCCCCCCCGTTTTGAGTATTGATTCATGACGGAAAGGGCTGTAAAATTGCCTCCAACTGAGGAACCATGGTGGCCCTCGTCGTCCGAGTCCTACCCTAGAGCTTAGTAAATCTTGTATCCGCCTCACCGGAGAAAATGGAGAAGAAAAAGGCTGAGATGAAGGTACCACCTTAGGAGATATCAATCAATATGAAATACTTGCCTCCAACTGAGGCACATGCCATATCTAGCTCCTTTCACCCCATATCTAACATACCTCTATTACCAAATATTCGGAAAAAAGTAAGAAGCCTAAAAAATCCAAAGAAGATTCTAACCACGTACCTTTTTCAGGACGGGTGTATAGCCAATCTCTGTACACTATAATCCATAAACTATTTTACCGGTGTCTCCAATAAAATTAGAAGTCAGCGAGAATTTTACCTTTGTTTGTCTTGCGCCTGCCATGCCTGTAACCCCAATAGGTATAGGCCGCTACACTCGCGTGTTGTTTCCTAAAGGTATCCACAAAGCCTCTAGATAAAAAGTCTCTCTCAAATGATTCCCTTTCTTCAATAGTAAATCCGGCACTTCTGCGGTTCCCCTATAAGATAAAAAAGCAATGTTGCGAATCACATTATCCATTCTTAATATGGTCGGTTAGCGCATAGCGTATAAACAAATTACACATCACATAATTGGATTAAAAGGAGAGTAATGCAGGACTAATTTTTGTTGTGCATGCATGTGTCTGCGTAGAAAGACGGAAGAAAAATATGCACAGAGAGAGAGAGAGAGAGAGAGCTGAGCGTGGACATCATTTTTGGATACTGGGGAGGTTATGCACATCCTATTGCGCCCGATTAAATGACCGTTCACCAACATATTTCACACGGGATTCCACCGTTTAATCCTATTCGATGTGTCTCTTGCCAAACACATTTGATGCCAATTAAATGACCCTTTTTAAGCCTAGCTTTTAAACATTTAGAATGACCATAAGAAACTCACTATTAAGAACAATGAACCAAGATTTAAATCTAGGATTCAATCTATCTATATCTATCTATATACTAATACAAAGTATGGTTGGTCAAAGGAATCTTTTGCTAGTCTCCTCTTTTGCCCTTCTATTTTATTCATATTTACTTTCTTATTTATTTCTTAAAGGCCTACTTATTTGAGGCCCAAGAACAAAAGAAAATTTTTGTGGTCTATTTTTTAAAATTATTTGGTTTATTTTAATTTAATTTTATTTGGCTTAAAGGTTATTTCCTAAGAATTTCCCATTATTAAAAATAATCAAGTAAACCTTTCCTTATTTTTTTATTTTAATCTTTGAAAAATGCTCATGAGTGAATTTTCTACAAAGATATATGTATCTAAATAACAAAAAATGTTCGAAATTAAAAATGTTCATGATTGAGTTTCCGGCTAACAATAATTGATAAGAATTTGGAAAAATAAAAAAAGGAGAAACAATAATATATTTATCTAAATAATTAAAAAAACTAATAACATCATATACTTTTTTCAAACATAATGAAAACAAGATTGTTTTAAAAAACAATAGTTGCTTTACATTGTGGATAGAAATTATACTTACTTCAAAGTTAGTGTTAATATTTCACAAATCAAATAGCTATCGTTATTTAAAAATTTAATAGGTATTCATGGATTTTTTTTATTCTTTTAGCTAAAGCATTGACATAATTTATCATTTGCATTGGTTATAGCCACAATGCATAGTATAAACTTGACGTTTGTACGTGTAAATTATAAATTGAAGAACATCCAAACATGTTATTTATTTATTAATCATTTACTATTCTAGGTATATACTAAAAAAATACTAGAGACTTTTGGTATTTAGGTGAAATTTAGCCTTTATCCATCCGTGAAATGTTATACTAAGTTCAAACATGTTATTTACTTATGTATCATTTATTGTTCTTGGTATATACTAAAAAAATACTAAAGACTTTTGGTATTTAAGTGAAATTTAGCCTTTATCCAGTCATGAAATGCAATACTAAGATCTGAGTTTGGCACTTTGGCGTATGATATTTCTTATAAATAAAAAAATCAAATATGTCTTGATATTTAAACAAAGAGGCTATTTAGAAAATTACAAATTAACGCACAAAAAACCATGTCTAAATTAGAGTAAGATTAGAAAACTATCAATGGCATTAAAAAAATACAAATATTTTCTTTCAATGTCAATACTTCTATGTGCCTAATTTTAAATACACACACACAAGTTTTGTCACGGATTGTTAAACAATTATATCTAGAATGATAAGAAATATTGGCTTCGGTTTTTAGGGAAAGTAATTATTTTATTTTGCATAGGATGCATTTCTATATTTTTCATACATAAAGTAATAATGTGGCAAGGAATTTTTTTAATTTTACAATTTACACAAAAAATTGGTTTTAGAGTATGTAATTATTTTATTCTGCAAGCATGCGTAACGCGCAAGGTTGAAATCTAGTACCATTTAAAGAAGCACAATTTCTTGATCATGGGTGAAGCTATTCTTCATTTCGTAAATTGTAGCACATGTGATAAGATATAATACAGTAAATTGTCTCCTTGATACACAGAAGTTCTCCAAAAGTATGAGTAAGTAAGATATTAAAAACCCGAAGAAAACAGAAAATTCTGAGATTTTTTAAAATTTATTGATTTTCGTGTGCTATATAATATGCAAAATAAAAAAGGAAGAAAACATATTTATTTGAGATATTTGAAAATTTTGCGATATTCATGTGCTATATCATGCAAAATATTAAAAAATAACAAAAACAATTTTTTTTTAGATTTCTGGAAATTTTGGGATGTTCGAGGATATTACAATTTTCATCATCTCTATACAGCAAGCAAAATATTAAAAATACAAAAGAAAACAGAACTTTTAGATTTTTGAAAATTTTATGATTTTTGTATGTTATAGCATTCAAAAAAAAATTGTAAGGCCGAAGAAAACAGAAACCTTTTGAGATTTTTTTAAACTTAGCGATTTTCATGTGCTTATTCAAAATATTGAAAAACTGAAGGAAACGGAAAATTTTGATATTTTCAAAAAATTCACGATCTTTTTGTGCTATATAGCTAACAAAATATCGAATAAAACAAAAATATTGAGATTTTTGAAATTTCATAATTTCTATGTGGCATGCAAAATATTGAAAATTTGAAGAAAGCAATTTTTTTTATTTTTAACATATTCATGATTTTTGTATACTATATAACATACAAAATATTGAAAATTTGAAGGAAACGGAATATTTTGGGATTTTTGAGAATATCGTGATATTCATATGATATATAGCAAGCAAAAATATCTAAAAACCGAACAGTAATGAAAATTTTAAGATTTACGAAAATTTCACTATTTTCGTGTGCTATATATAGAATGCAATTACTGAAAAGTCGAAAAAAACTGAAAATTTTGAGATTTTTGAAAATTTTAGGATTTTCGTGTAGCAAGCAAAATATTAAAAAAATGAAGCAGACTGAAAAGTTTAAGAGTTCAGAAAATTACACAGTTTTCGTGTCATAGTATGCAAAATATTGTGAATATAAAGAAAACAAATAAGTTTAGATTTTTTTGTAAATTTAGCGATTGTCATGTGCTATAGCATTGAAAATATAAAAAAAGAAAACAAAAAATTTGTGATTTTTGAAAATTTCTTGATTTTCGTTTCGTGTGTTATGACAAGCATAATATTGAAAAAGAGGGGAAACACATAAAATTTAAAGATATTTGAAAATTTTGTGATTTTCGTGAGCTTTATCATGGAAAATATTGAAAACCCGAAGAAAACAAAAAAAATTGTGAAAATTTCATGACTTTCGTATGCTAAATAGCAAGCAAAATATTGGAAAACATAAGAAAAAAATTGAGATTTTTGAAATTTCGCCATATTCATATACGTTAGTGTGCAAAATGTTAAAATTTGAAGAAAACAAGAAAAATTGGGAATTGGTATATTTCATGATTCTCTTGTGTTGTAACAAGCAAAATATTGAAGAACCGAAGAACAAAAAGTAAGTTTTGAGGTTTTTAAAAAATTCGCTATTTTCGTATGCAAGGAAAATATTGAAATGCTGAAGAAAAGTACTGAAATATTTGCAAGTTAATCATCCATATATTTTAAATATTAAGTTCATAAATATGAGATATTACAGGTTACAAATTATATAACAACATACTTTTAAATCAATATTGTTTTTCTTGACTTTAGACTTTATGCCCGCGCAATGTGCCAGGGCCCTTGCTAGTTGTCTATAGATAGTAGTAAATTTAAAGTTGGGATTTTGCATAAAGCTAAAGAGAAACTATTAAGGCAGAAACACTCTATGCTTTAAGTAGAGTATTGTTCCCCACTAATGAAAGCTTTGTCTTCAAGTATAGATAAGGGACTTTGGAGTGGTCTAGATAATAACATAGACTTCTTGATCAGCCGCATTATCTATAAGAACCACCTAACAAATTACGACTCATATGTTGGAACGATCAAACATTCACTCATTCGCAAGGACAAATCTTAATAACAATCATAACTATATGGCCATGATAAAAGCAAGGCCATATGCTTCCAACAAAAACTACCAAATTTAAAAAATGCATATTCATATGAAAAAGCAATGTTAAATGAATCCAGATAAAGGAGCAACTTACTTTCATGTAATTGCAAAGAGATCGATCCCATTCCTCGACCCTGTAAGTCTAGTATCATGGCATCACTTTATTAGTCTACAAATTTGCTTCGCTAAGATCAAAAGATATAAACGACCTAGCTACCCAAGGATCCAAGGAAATAGAAAAAGACACACAGAATTAGCATTTAAGCAGTCAATTACCAATCTTCTCAAGCCTTCTCCAGAATTGGGCACATATCCACACAATAAGAAAAAGGTATCAAATTCCACTGTCACAAGCCGGCCTTCAGTATCATGATCTGATATGCCAAGTCCATACTTCACCGAGATTGGCTTTATCTGCATAAGAAAGCTATTAAATTTCTTGCTGGAAACATGTCCGTAAGATATAGGACCAAACGTCAAAACAATATCAATTCTAAGACTTGCGATAATTTCATTCAAAAAAGAACTTATTTTCTACTCTCAAGCTAATCCTTGGTAACAAAATTATTTACTTCACCCACACACCAAGCTTCATAGAATAAACAACATAGAAAACTAAGCTATAAGAGATTAGTTAAAATACAGCTTTATATAATCATAAAATGTTCACCCAAAATTGCATCCCCCCCAAAAAAAACAAACAAATAAATAAATATATAAAATGACACAAAAAAACTGAAAATGAAAAAAAGGGAACCCAAAGCCAACATCCTGGCACACAAACAAACGAAGAAACTATATCTAGTTACTGTTTTAATTTAAGTTTCACTAACCATTTTGACCATAAATTTAATTTGTTTGCGGTTATAAATTCATAAACTGGGTAGAAAGCTAATAGAAGAGGATAGTTGTTTGTTTCTTTTTAATGAAATATAAGGTTAGGCCCCATGTGTGCGGACGCCATCGCTTAAATAAATAGCGTTGATCCCTGTGTCCCTGTGCTGATTGCATGCCTTGACTCATAACTTCCTTGTTAAGTTTCTTTTCTTTGTTGCAGAGGTTCTTTCTTAAATAGTAACTCTATTATACACATTTCACATAGCATAAGAAACCAAAAGGTTTTAGGAGTTGCAACAAAAGTGCCCTCGCCGCGCACACAGATTATATATGCATTAATGGTTACTTCACAATGCAAGATGATACAAAAGACTGAAGAGCGATAAATTTCAATAGGACATGCCTATATTAAATGGTCGTTACTCTAGGGAAAGAAACTGCTTACCCTTCATTTAATCGCAGTACCAGAATAACCCATCTTTGAAACACTGCGCGCAAGTCCAAAAGCTGTGATCAAATCCTTCAATAAGGCGCTCCTTAATCTCTTCTACATCCTTCTCCTATTCACAATTTAAAGCCATAAACCAAGTTGTTGATCAGCTAACTACAGAGCGGCCCTTTTTTAAAATTAAAAAAAAAAATGAAATATCATATATTGCTTATAAAGCACAAAAAGAAAAACAGGTTCTGAAATTAGTCATTTCGACATGCATGTTTAACACCACCACATCTTTGTTTGTGATAATTATAGCAACAAGCGTTTAGGGTAAATTACACTAAAGTACCCTTATCTATCATTGCCTCCCAGTAAACCACTATGAAATTTTATATGCAGTAAACCCCCTTACTTTGGTTTCAAGGGGGTTTGTTTTCACTAAAATACCATTAAATGTAAAACTTTAACAGAGCTTAGTGTAATAAAATAACTTTAACATAGTTAAGTGAAAAACAGTGAAACTCATAATAAGTAAGAAACACTCTCTTGATTTATTAATAAGGTAATTATTATGTACTTTGAAATAAAAAACACATCAACTATATAGCTGGATTAAAAAAAACTACTATATACCTGGATTTTTGTTTCTTGCAAACATAGCACATCAAAATCCTCCTTTTGAGCAAAGTTGAAGGGCAGAGAAACTCTCTAGCTCGAGTAATGCCCTCAACCCATTGACATTCCAGGACACAAGCTTTAGATAATTTGTATCCCTGCTGAGGGGTGGCGGCCTCATTGAGCTAGGGTTATATGGTATCCAGTCCTTTTGTGGCTTCTTGTGAGCAAGCACAGTCCAAGGTTCAGAAGAGAGCTGATTAATTTGGCCTACAACCACCTCACTGCTTTGAGCTTGATTGGAGATTCTTTTGCTTACTCAAGAATTCTTTTTCTCTGCAATGACAAAGGAACAACATTATGCAATTACCATCTTCAACTATTAACTAAAGGCTAAATTCCAGTAAACTACCCTTAATTAAGAACATATAAACTACCTTAATGTTATTTGTAGTACAATAAGCTCAGCTGCATTTAAGGGTATTTTAGTGTAATTTAGCCTTAAGTAAATTCTAGCAAAGACCATAGTTCATTCTCAAGAAATGAACAAACCAATAACTTCTTCTGTCTCGATTGAATATTTTTTCTGTTTCACCACAGCTTGAGAATCATCTTCAACCATCATACCCTCCGCGGCCTCTTGTTTTCTTCTACTTCTCTTTTGTTTCTTTTGAGAAACATCTGACACAACGGATATATCTTGAGCAATATCTTCAAATGATGAAGACGTGGGTTTTCTTTTTGAAGGCACACTCTCAGAGTTTACAGTCTCAACTGCTGAGGTTGTATTGTTGCCTGCTGACAGATCTAGCTTTTATTACATAGAAGAGAGAACAGAACTGTATTGCATCGACAATAAAAAAAATTCCTACCATTTTCAGATTTAGAAGAGAAGCGCTTCAGGGACGAATTAGCTCTTTCTTACTACCTCTCGAGGAGATACCTACATTTCTTAATATCGGCAAAGAAAAACAAGTCAGAATTCAGTTAAAAGCCTTACAAAGTTGTTTTAACAACGTTGTGGGAGAAATCACATTATGAAGCACCTCACCTCGTTATTGTCTGAAGTTCCTTCACAGTAAGAGAATCAAGCCGATTGGGATCAGTCCAAATTTCCTCGATTCCAGCAATGCTTTCCTCCTGTAGACAGGCCAAACACATCATATTAAAAACAATTCAAGGTAGTGGATTGCAAATGCATTGGATAAAGAATTTTAAATTTAGGGTCCCCCTTGTAGTTTACTGACTATAGCACTTGTACACCCTCAAGCGATTTATCAGCACAAACACCCCTTCTGCTCATCGACGAGGAAAACATTAAAATACGCTAAGTTCTACTCTAAACAACTCAAATCATTATCTAATATAACAGTAAAATATGTTTGTGTTGTTTCGAGAATTTGAGTGTTTTGATCGATGAGCAAAGGGGGTGGTTGTGCAATAAATCACTAGTAAGATAGGGTAGTTTTCTGCATTCAACACTAAATTATTTGATACCTTGACGACAGCCTTCTTAGACTGTCCCTTTAATTTTTTGTTGTTCTGGCCTCCAGATGGTTTAGAAGCTGGTATGGGCGAGTCTGAAAGATGTGCTTTAGAGGCCATCCCTTTAAATTATATATATAAAAGCTCTCCGATTCTTGACTTCCTAGGCGGAATTACGCAGCTGCACAGATTCAATGAAGTTAGCAGTCGAATTAATCAAGTGAAGCATGCTAGTCAAGTTTTCATTAATTCCATATGAATTTACTAAACAATATGAGAAAAATGTTTCATAAAGCATCTCTAAAGTAGATGGTGATTGATAGAGTAATGCTTGATCATGATATCCAGTAAAAGTACCACATCGAACATAAAACCCGTGATTAGTAGTAAAATATAGATTATCCTGTTGAGATATAATTCTATCTTCAAAGATTTCTCGAGATACCTTCTTACAACGTTTCTTTATATCATCTATAACAGTTTCCACCTCTTCTTTTTAAAATGGTCTAGGCGATCACATAGGAAATTGAAGTTAAAATTAAGAGGAAAAAAGGAAAGAAAATCAAGAATGTTACATGTAAAGTAGAAAATCATTGTCATCTATGCCTTGTCCTATCTAGGCCTAATTATGCAATTAGAGGGTTTGTCTTAGTTTAAGCCCCGACAAGGAGCAACCGTGGACGTAGTTCGCACAATCAGGGAAAGAATACGCATAGCCCAAGACTGACAGAAGTATTGGGCTGATGCAAAGCGTCGACACCTAGAGTTCTAACCTGGAGATCATGTTTTCTTGAAGATCTCTCCAAACAGAGGAGTGATCCGCTTTGGCAAGAGGGGTAAGCTTAGTCCAAGATATATAGGACCGTTCGACATTCTTGAACGAGTCGGAGAAGTGGCATATCGTTTAGCACTACCACCCTTATTGGAAGGAGTGCACAATATGTTCCACATTCCCAGCTCCGAAGATATGTGAGCGAACCCAGCCACATCCTTGATCACTCCGAGCTCACTGTACAGACAGACATGACTAGCTAGCAACAATCCGTTGAGATCCTGGACAGAAAGGTAGAGACATTACAGAACAAAGAAGTAAATTTGATCCGAGTGATATGGAGAAAAGATTCGCCAGGAGAATTAACGTGGGAACGAGAGGAGGACATGGATGCAAGATACCATTACTTATTTATAAACTAGTCCTTATGTAATTGTAAATTTCGAGAACGAAATTTTTATAAGGAGGGTAGAATGTAACGACTCTGAATTTGATGTATAAATTTTTTTAATTTAATGTACGGAAAAGAGTTTACAAGCCTGAGTACCATTTATAAGTTAACTTTTTGTTAAGAACAGCAAGAAATAACTTGTAGTTCACTGGTAAAGCCTCTACACTGCTGTGACGTAGCCTCTGTGTTTGAATCCCATCACACATTATATTTTTCCTGATACTTTTCTTTTAAACTTTTTGGAAGCCCAAAAGTTTACACGTGCAATGCATATAAAAATGAAAAGTCTGAGAAAAAAACATGTGCAAAATGATATAAACACAGGGAAGTACATGTGGCGAGAATCTACTGGCCTAACTACAAATATTTAGCGGCGAGATTTGATTTTGGGATGGCCCCCCATGGGTAAAAGTCCTTGGGTTTTGCACACTTGTCGTTTCCCCTACCCCTATTACCCCTGTACTGTTTGATTACTCTGCAATCAAACAGAGACCTCTCAATTCCCCAATTTATCACATTTTAATGCATTTTAATTCACTCTTTTAATCCCAAAGCCCTAATTCCACACTATAAATACTATCTCATGCCCCAGGCTATTCTCATTCTGAAAATTCTAGCCAAAATCGTCAAATTTTCTCAAGTACAAGTGGAGTAGAAGAGGAGTTAGCCAACAACCAACTTCCAGCGAGGAATCGAGGCTTTTCCGGCGACCCCGCGACGCCACGAAGATCAACACACTCTCGTCTACCATTCCTTAGGATTACTAGCTAGTAAGTCCCTCCTAATCTCTCTCTCTTTTGAAAAGGTTCTCTATTTCAAAACATGTCGGTAAGTGGAGTTAACACCGACTTTTGATTCTAAAACTTTGAAATCACACTTTTTCTAAATCATTGCCCATCCATATTCTTACCCTATGTTTATAATTATATAACTAATGTTTAGAACAACTTTCACTCCAAAACATCATGCTAAATAACTTTAATCTAGCTTTTACATGAAAATACCATGAACTTTATATACATCATCTTTTATTACTTAGTTTGAGCATACCTTTAGAAAACCTCTCGGGGTAATGATCCACCCCTCACAAACATACATGTTTCCATAGCACAATATACCTTGAATATACTTTGTTACCATACTGCATTAAAATACCATCAACTATAAAAAACAGTTTTCTTTGAATTATACTTCAAAATCCTTTGCAAATAAGCCTCTATAACCCTCTTTAGGGGACCCGTTATTGGATGGCGCGAATTATTGCACATCCTTGGGCTAGTAGAGAGAGATGCATACCTCCTTACGGAGTATTCGGTCTCGAAAGATTTTTAATACGATTTTTAAGAAAAACTAGATTTTCTACTTAATAATCAAAATAAATTTTTAATAATTATATAAATATTATAAATCCATATATTTTAAAAATATAATAACTTGTATTTTTTTCAAACAAAAGAATTACAAGTTTTATCAAAATACCATCAAGATATCAATACAAGACAAGTTTACAGTAAAATACCACGAACTATTCAAATTAAGGTAATTATCCCTAAAATACCTCAATTCTTAAAATACACATTCATGAAAATCCTAAAGAATAAAAATAATTTCTCGAGATTATTTTTAAACTATAATAAAAATATTTTTTTATAAAACCCCCTCGAGCTATAAAAAAACATTGTTAAGGACTTTAGTAAATATTGGTTTAAGCAGGATCAATTCTCTTGAATCTCAGAGAGCCGGAGAAATTAAGTGCTTGCCTATTTAAAGTAGAAAACCTAATGGTGTTATCAATGATAATTGTCTTGGAAAAAGACAAAAATCCTGCCGTCCATGTGCAGCAGTTACCGATAACTCCCGAATCTAATTCAAAATCCAAATGAGTTCTAAATGTCTGACTCAAGTCTGAGTCTAAGTCAAGCTTAAATTCAATCCAAACCAGAATCCAATTCAAACATGAATCCAAACTCTAACCTGTATACTTGAACTTGAACCTGAACCTGAATACCAGAACAATATCAACCTGCAAACATGACTTGACATGACCGAACCATGGCTATAACTTGACTTGATTACATGACTACTTGTTTACATTCTGAACCCGATTACATAAACAACTTGTATCCATGGTCTCGGCAAGTCTGATAATTATAATCTATACAATACATTATGGGGTTAACTGGATAGATTGATACGGAATGTATTAAAAGTGGCACGATGATGGACACTAAAAGATACCTACACGAACTCAGTGCCGTTGTCCCGTGTGTATTGACGGGGCCTTGTACTTACATGTTACCATAGTCTACGGGATAGTTGGACTCCTCTCGTATACACTGATACTTTCTGTACCAAGGTACAAACAACTACGTTAGAACAATAAACTGATACCTGTATAACTTAACAGTTTCCTTCCACATTACTTATACTATTCCTTTCTTTCTTTCTTTTGGGACTTACCGAGCACTAATTCGCTGACGACATTCTTGTCTATCTGTTTCCTTGGAATGTTCGTCAGACCGGACCTTCAGGATACCGAACTCAGGCAGGAGCACTTGAAGCAGATTAAGGTATAGCCAGACTACTAGTTACTTGTACTTACCTACCAGTTTGTATGCCACCGTTTAGGCATTGCTTTTATCATTGTACTTTCCTTTTCAAAGCAATGTACTGTAAAGATAAATGTTAATAAAAGTTGCTGTTTACATTATATCTCTTGTCATTTCTTATGCATTTCATATATTGCTTATTTATGCTTAACGTATTTATTTCTGAGTAAATACGTCGCACGCCTCGCCATGTCTCCGCCTCCGTACACCGGGAAGCGGGACGTAACACCCTCACTCGGCCAGATGTCTCCTTTGCCGTCAATCATTTATCCCAATTTATGCACTCTCCCATAGAACTTCACTAGACAGCACTCAAATGTGTTCTTCGTTACTTCAAAGGTACAATCCATTATGGTCTTTATCTTCGCAGATGGTATCTTCTAACTCTTCAAGCCTTTAATGATTCTGACTGAGGTGGCAGTTATAATGAATGTCACTCCACCACGGCCTAGATACTTCACCTAGGCTTGAATCCAATTTCTTGGAAATCGGCTCATCAAAAGACTATTTCTCGAGCATCCTCCGATGCTGAATATGAAGCCCTTGCGAATGCCACGGCCGAGGTACTATGGGTAAAAAATCTTCTCCATGAAACTCAAGATAATTCTCAAAAAACCACCTTCTTTATACTGTGATAAAACCAGGGCTGCTTATCTCAGTACGGACCCAGTTTTCCACTCTCGAATGAAGCACATTACTCTTGACTACCACTTTGTTCGGGAGTGCGTAGAAGATGGCACCATTCGTGTACACCATATTAGTACTTAGGATCAACTTGCGAATGTCCTCATAAAGGCACTTGGACGCATATACTTTCTTAGACTTCGCTCTAAGATCGGAGTCTCCGGTGGAGTCTCAATCTTGCGGGGACGTATTAGTGACAAGTGCTCAAGATAGAAGCAAACGTCTCAAGAAAGCGTTGTAGACGTCTGCCAAAATGACAGAGTGGAGGCAGATGTCTTAACAAGACGTAGCAGACGTCTGCACAAGTCTGCCTAAACAACAGAGTGGGGCCAGACGTGTAACGACTCTGAATTTACTGTATGAAATTTTTTAAGTTAATATAGAGAATGGAGTTTGCAAGCATGAGCACAATTTATAAGTTATTTTTGTTTAAAAACAGCAAGAAATAACTTGTAGCTCATTAGCGAAGACTTGCACTGCTGTGACGTAGCCCCTGTGTTTGAATCCCCTTAGGCACATATTATTTTTTCTGAATTTTTCTTTTAAAATTTTTGGAAGCCCAAAAGTTTACACGGGCAATGCACATAAAATGAAAAGTCTGAAGAAATCAAACATGTGCAAATTAGAGTTAATACCAGCATGGACACGTGGCACAAATACTACGACCCTCACCTCATATTGGATCGACGAGATCCTTCATGAGGCCGGCGCCGACGGTCGTCCGTAGTGGAAAGGTCCTCGTGTCTTGCACACAAAACCTTTGGCCTGCCTCCATCACCCCTGCACTGTTTGTTTATTCTGAATTTAAACAGAGAATTCAATTTCCCCAATTAATCTATTTTTAATGCATTTTAATTCAATTTTTAAATTCCAAAACCCTAATTCCACACTATAAATACAACCTCATACCCTAGCCCCTCCTCATTCTGAAATTCCTAACCAAAATTATCAAATTTTTCTAAGTACAAGAAGAGTACAAATGGAGTTAGCCAAAGACCACCTTCCGGCGAGGATCTAAGCAAGTTCCGGTGACTCCACGACGCCACAAAGGATACTACATCTTCTTCTACTCCACCACGCCACAAAGAATACCACATCTTCTTCTACTCTTTCTTCTTAAAAAAGTTCTCTTTATAAAATATGTCGGTAAGTGGAGTTAATACCGACATCTCATTCTAAAATCTAAAAATTTCATTATTTTCTTTCATAACTTTCATGAAAACTCTTACCCTATGTTTATAACCATGAATCTAATATTTAGAAATAACTTTCACTTTAAAACATCATGCTAGATAACTTTAATTTAATTTTTACAGTAAAATACCATGAACTTTGTATCTACCATATTTTTATTACTTTGCTTAGTCAAACCTTTAGAAAACTTTACGGGCTAATGACCTGCCCCTCTCATACACACATGTTTATATAGCACGATACTCTTGGAAACATATTTTTGTAGCAAATACAATATTTCATTAAAATACCATGAACTATAAAAACCGGGGTTTCTTTGAATTGTATTATCAAAAATTCTTTGCGATTATATCTCTACAACCTTTTTTAGGGGACCCGCTATTGGATGGTACTGATTATCGCACATCCGTAGGCTAGTAGAGCGAGATGCAGAACTCCTTATGGAGCATTCAGTCTCGAAAGATTTTAATACGATTTAAAAAAAAACGAGATTTTCTATTTAATAATAAAATTAATTTTTATAAATATATAAATATTATAAAACCACATATTTTCAAGATATAATAAAATTCCATGTTTTCTAAAAAATAAAAGAATGACAGGTTTCACTAAAATACCATCAAGTATCAATATAAGATAAATCTTACATTAAAATATCTTGAACTATTCAAGCTATGTAAATATTCACTAATATACCCTATTCTTTAAAATTCACATCCATGAAAACCCTAAATAATATAAATAAATACACGAGATTTATTTTGAAAGTATATAAATTTTTTTCATAAAACCCCTTCGAGTGGTATAAAATTACAATTAAGCACTTTAGTAAATATGGGTTTAAGCGGAATCAATTCTCTTGAGTCTCAAGGAGCCGAAGAAAGTGAATGCTTGCCTATTTAAGCTAGAAAAACTTAACAGAGTTATCAATGGTAATTGTCTTGGAGAAAAACACAAATCCCGTCATTCATGTGTAGCAGTTACCGATAACACCCGAATATAATTCATGATCCAAATCTGTTTTAAAGTGTTTGACTCAATCTGAGTCTAAGTCTAATCTGATCCAATCCAAACATGAATTCAATTCAAACATAAATCTAATATACCAACATATATACTTGAATCTAAATCTGAATACCAGAACAAGATCAACATGCAAATAAGAGTTGACTTGACTGAACCATGGCTATAACTTGAATTGATTACATGCCTACTTGTTTACATCCTGAAACTGATTGCATGAACAATTTGTATCCATGGTCTCGGCAAGTCTGATAACTATAATTCAATACAATACACAACGGGGTTTTAAAGGGGTAGACTTGTACGGAATGTGTTAAAAGTGGTACGATGATGGATACTAAAAGACACCTACATGAACTCTCGTGCCGTTGTCCCGTGGGTTTTGACGGGGCCTTGTACTTACATGTTACCATAGTCTATGGGATAGTTGGACTCCTCTCGTATACACTGATATATTCTGTACCAAGCTATAAACAACTACGTTAGTATAACAAATATAAACCTGTAAAAATTACAGTTATATTTCTCTCTACTTATCGTATTCTTTCCTTTCTTTTGGGACTTACCGAGCGTTAGTTTGCTGAAGACATTCCTGTCTCTTCTTTCTTTGGAATGTTCGTCAGGAGGACCTGACTCTGAGGAGATCGAGCCCAGCCAGGAAGACTTGGATCGGTTCACAGAGGAGCCATACTTATAGTCTTAACTTATATTTATCTTTTTATTTGTACGCCATTATTTAGGCATTGCTTTTATCTTTGTACATTTCCTTTTCAAATCAGTTGTAATGTAAAGAACGAATGTTAATAAAAGTTGTTGTTTATATTACATCTCTTGTTATTCTTATGCATTTATTTATATTACTTATTTACGCTTAACGTGTTTACTTATGAGTAAATACGTCACGTGCATCGCCACGTCTCTTTCCTCGTACATCGGGAAGTGGAGCATGACAGGACGTCTGATAAAGAAGATCCAGACGTCTGGTCATGAGTCTTCAACAAAAACTGAGAGCAGACAGACGTCTGAAGGATACTCGTTAGACGTCTCAAGGATACTCGTCAGACGTCTGCCCATCACGAGTGCAGCTGTCACAGATCTAAATCAAGCAAATCAAATCTTGCCAAATTGGTTATAGAAAGATTCTATTTTGATTTTATTTTCCATCATGTAATTGTATACATATACTGCATGTTTCAGTAAACCATTCACCAAGTTGAAAACCCTAAAAACTATCTTCTCCAAGATTTTATAGGGTCGATCCGAACCCGCATTTGTCGGGTTAAGCTTGACCCGATCCGTTTACGACCCGACCCGACCAATTTGAAACCCCTAAATGGTGCCATGTCACCACTAAAGGTGCTCCGTCACCACTAAAGGTGCTCCATCACCGCCACGTCATTTAAGTTACTACGCCATATATTACCACTAAAATTTTAAAAAATTCATGAATCACTCTTCTTTCTCCACCTTCTTCACTAACTGTAACCTTAACCCTCATCCTTCACCCGCCGGTGCCGCCTTCGACCATCCTTCTTTGGCCACTATCCTCTCTATCTTCTTCCTCTCAAATGTACCTAATCTTCTTCATTCCTCACCTCCACCTCTAAATTCCCCACCATCCAGAATCCCCTTCCCCTTTCGCAGTTGCCCTTGCCTCCTCCCCCGGACTCTTCTTTGACCTCTTCCCAACCCACACCTCTACCCTGACCTTGCCCCCACCTCTCCCCAGCCCTCGATCTCGCCTGCTACCTCTGCCTCCTGATCTCGCTCCACCCCCATCCCGACCTTGACATCTATGAAGCACGGACATGGACATGGACTCAGACACGGTCACGATAAGTTTTTAAAAAGGAGGACACTGGGACACGACTATATTATTTATCAATATATTTAATTATATATATATTACACAAAATATGGTAAAGTATAAGAAGAATCATGTATTAATACAAGCTTAAAAGTATAATAAAATAAATCAAAGATTCTTTATCCAAAACTGTAAGTTTCTTTTAGCACAAACATATAGACATATAAAACTAAAAGTAAAACATATAATACAATCCATAAGAATGTAAACAAACAAAATGTAACACCCGAGCCCAATGCTACTAATTTCAGTTACCGTTCGAACGTAGTGTGGCACTTATTTCATTTATCTTGCTTGATGGTTAATTATTGTAAATTCTACCCGGAAATTAATTTCTGCATATAACAATTTTTGGCATCTAAAATAAAATTAAAAATATTCATCTTGGCCGGCTTGACACCCTAACCCTGTTGTAGCGTCCGTGCATCGTGTTCTCGTCCCGTTCAGTGAAACGGACGAGTTTGGACGGCTACGTGCACGTACGTGTGTCCGTTTTGGGGTATGCTTTTTGATCATAAAACACTTCATTTTAAATTTTGGATCCTGCCTAAAATTCTATTATTTCAATTTCAAATTTTTGGACCCGACCCGGGCGCGATTTGAAAATGTTTTATTTTGCGCCAAAATCCCAGATTTTAATATATTTAAACCATCATATATAATTTAGTTAACCATATAATATTTTTACAATCTTTTATATCCTTCTCAATTTATTCTCTCAGCCAATCGCAACCTCCCCTTTAACCCCGTGGGCCCTACTTCTCTCTCTCTCTCTCTATCTATCTCTCCACTTTCTCTCTCTCCCTCTTCTCTCCCTCTCGCTCTCTCTCTCTCCACTTTTTCTCTCTCTCTCTCATATATTCTCTCGTACTTCTCTTTATTATTCTTTCTCTTCTTACTTCATGTCTCGTTTCTCATTTTTTTTAACTGTTCTTTTGTTGCCGGAATTCCGTCGTGCTGGTGACGCTTCACGACGTTCCAGCGAGGTACCCTGACCCGTGTGGTTCCTTTGTTCGTCGTTTGGGTTCATTCCGTGAACCGTGCGCCCGTCGTGAGTTTTCCCCGCCGACGGTTAACGTTCCGTTTTCCCGATTCGCGACCAATCGAGGCAAGTTAATCTTGCTACATGCTATATGATTCATTTTATATCTATTTAAATAAATACCTTACCTATAGTTTAAATCTAGTGCCCCATATTTAATTTTATAACGTTTCGATGTTCCGTTTGCATCCGTTTATATCATATTAAATCTAGATCATGAAAACTTATCTTGTGACATACTAGATTACATTATATTGCAACCATATCATTTAAAATATATATCGTCGTAATATTTATTATTATTATCTTTAATTAGTTTATAATCTTCATTTTATAATGTTATACATTTGAAAATCTTATAGTTTACACATGAAACGTCGTTGAAAAATCGGATATGACAAATCTGAAATTTACTGTACACCTTATCTTATAAAATTCATTATAAATCATAGAAAAATCATTAGTATACGTTATTTAGTTCGTTACGAAGCTAACTCAGAATAATATAACTTTATGAAATATTTACTTGCAAAATAAATTGTTTAAATAACGTAAAATGCAAATGAAAATGTCTCCAAACTGCTGTCCAGGGAAATTCCAGCAGCAAACTTTCAATTTCGAATGTTCATAACTTTTTGTAGGAACAACCTGAGATGCTTATACTTATAAAACTGAAAACCTTATTAAATTATCTTTGTTTTGGTATAAGACACGTCCCTTTTGGAGAACGTTTGTTATTTTTAAGCTATTTTACAAATTAGGGTGACGCTGAATTTCTGAACGGAACTTTCTTGTGCATGGTTAATCAATACCACTTTTATAGTTATTAATCGCTTTGAATATGCTATCCATATTAATATTATTATATCAATATTTATATCACATATTGCTTAGTTGTACATCCTACATTACCATTTTATAGTTTTATAACTTTTCGGATACCCGTTTGCATCCATCGCATCTAAGATACATATAATTGCATCCATAGATCACATTACTACATAATAATGTGATATTAACACTCCATGTTTAATAAATTGCATCCTAATTAATATTGAAACTATAAATGTAACCCTAATCGATAACTGTGCATCCATATCCTTGAAATTATATCTATCTGCATATCATATTATATGTTCCAGTTTATTGTTCTGATAGTACTCATGCTTGTTTATTTATACACATGCTTATGTTAGTTTGATTATGAGCACCCACATGACATCTTGTGCTTCCTGACATGACCTGTTACACTTCCTACTTGACATGACATGGTACCGTACACCCTTGACATGACATGACACCTTTATTCATTACCTGGCTTGACGTGATGTACCATGGCTTTACCTGTTACCTGATCTTGTGTCTAATGCCAACAAACATAACATGTAGTCCTCATGGACCGTTCTTGTTGTCTATCCAGACAAACCTGTTTACCTGATCCTGTGTTGGCATTAGTTTCTTGATTATTGGATACCTGACTTGACATACACATATAACTTGGGGGTATGGGGAAATCAAAGGTGAAATCTGACTTGTAACTCGAAAGTTCACTACCTGTATTGAGTGTACATATTCCTGTTTTGTGCCTAGCGGCATGTCTCGGTTTCAGCCGAGAATATTGTGGCCGTGGTCCCGGGTATGTACGGGATACTATCGAGTGTACACATTCCTGTTTTGTGCCTAGCGGCATGTCTCGGCTGCAGCCGAGAATATTGTGGCCGTGGTCCTGGGTATGTACGGGATACTATTGAGTTACATCGATGATTCATTAATTTGGTTTCAAAGACTTTAGAACAGAGAACCTGATAGAACAATCCAGTTTACCCACTGCACACTACCCTGTACTGCTCTGATTTATATTATTGTTACCCCTGCTTTATTCATGTTTATATTCGCATTGCCTGTTTACTTTGTTATTACTTGATGACTTGACGCGCTGACGTCTGGGTTTTGCATGGCCCAGATTCTTCTACCTTGCTGCAGACTGATTAGGAGTTTTGCCGCTGTTAGACGAGCGGTGAGGTTCCTGTCGGTACGTAGTTTCACTCCAGGTGTTTCATTTATTGTATCTTTTGGCTTCCGCATATTGTTATCTCTTGATTCTTTTACTCTGGCTTATGGACATGTACTAGGTAGTTAGTTTACTTTCCTGTTCTTGATATCTCCACAGCCGTAATGTGACTGTGGAAGGATTTTTCCTATCCACAGGTAGCATGGTTGGTTATGTCACGTGCCCACTTTAGCGTACTTTAGGAAGCGGGGCGTGACATGGTTCTTTTGGTATCAGAGCCATATGATAGTCGGGTTGATTCTTTTATAGTTGGGTGTTGTACCCAATACACGAATCAGAATACCCGTGTTTAGGAAACATGTCCTGCCACCTTACCGTTTACCATTCTTGAATCACATTCTTCCTGATTATATCTTTTACGATGTGTAAACTTCCTTTGCATATCGACTCGAAACCTGATTCCTTGTTATCTCTAGGACTTAGGCGACTTGGGTAGAGTTATGTAATTGTGGCTATGATACCGCGGCATAGTTACAATGCTGCACTCTATTTAAGTATCTTGGAGTTCTAGCCTTGATCTATATTCAGAATCTATCATCATGCTAATGTTGGGTGTTTTGAGTTCAGGAATATGGCCGGTAAGAATTTGAAGACGTACCAAGGCGTGTGGACGAAGCCGCCATGCTTGGAGTGATAAGGGGAATGCTGGAGAATCAAAAGAAACAGACCGAGCTGATCCAGCAGCAAGCGGACTCGTTTCAGGAAGGTTTGCAGATCGTTCAGCAGTCTGTGAACAATGTTGGAGCTAAGCCAGTTGACCGAGTAGGGACAGTAGCAGATTTCAGACGTTTGGGTCCGTATACATTTACTGGATTAGAGGAGCCGTTGCCAACAAAGCAGTGGCTGGTTGACACAGAGAATTTGCTTATTGCGGCACAGATTCCAGATGAGAAAGAGTTGATGTGGTACGCATTCAGTTAGTGGATTACGCCCGAGAATGGTGGCTTGTAGAAGAGAATCGTTTGCCCAAGCCGATCAAGTGGGCGGATTTTTCGAAAAGTTTCCTGGAGAAGTTCTTCCCGCGGACTGCACGGGAGGAAATGGAAGAGAAGTTCATCGGACTAAAGCAGAAGGGAGCACCCGTAGATGTGCATGCAGCAGAATGGACGAGACTCGGTAGTTTCGCTGGACCTTTAGTTGCCAACGATGCAGACAGGGCACGGAGGTTCATGCACAGCCTGGACGTGGACATCCAGAGGCAGATTATCTCCCTGGGTTTGACCACTTTCTCACAAGTACTTGCGGCAGCCGAGAGCAGCAGAGTTTATCTGGGATGAAGGGGAGTTTTTCTGTCGGGCCAGTCGAGTTTAGGGCTAGGCCGACAAATAATATTCTTGCATCAATGGAAGTGATGAAAGTGAAGAGCCGGCTGTTGTTCGTGATTTTATGGACGTGTTTGAAGATATATCGGGTTTACCGCCAAAGCAAGACGTGGAGTTCGCAATTGATCTTATTCCTTGGGCAGCGCCCGTATCCGAAGCGTATTATCCAATGGCGCCAGTAGAATTGGAAGAAGTCAAGAAACAGGTTGCAGAATTGCTTGAGAAAGGTTGGATTCGAAGCAGTAACTTGCCTTGGGGAGCTCCAGTTCTTCTAGTAAAGAAGAAGGATGGAACAAGAAGGATGTGCATCGACTATCGAGAATTAAACCGGGTGACTATTAAGAACAAGTACCCGATCCCTCGCATTGGCGAACTTTTCGAGCAGCTTAGTGGCGCGAGGGTATTCTCGAACCTGGATTTGCGATCCGGATATCATCAGGTCCGAGTGAAAACAGAAGATATTTGCAAGACGGCGTTCCGAACTCGGTATGGATATTACGAGTACTTAGTGATACCCTTCGGAGTAACGAATGCGCCGGTAGTATTCAGGGACTTGATGAACCGAATCTTTTCACTGTTCTTGGACCAGTTTATCATGGTTTTTTTTATTGACGATATTCTGATTTATTCGAAGAGTTTTGAGGAACATTCTGAGCATTTGAAGATCGCACTGCGGACATTGAGACAGGAGAAGTTATATGCGAAGATGAGCAAGTGCGAGTTTTGGCTGGAGGAAGTAAAGTTTTGGGGCATGTTGTGTCTGGCAATGGAATTGCCGTCGATCCAGAAAAGATTGCAGCAGTTCGTGATTGGCCGATTCCAAAGAATGTTGCGGAGATAAGAAGCTTTCTTGGACTCGCCGGGTATTACAGAAGATTTGTGGAGAACTTTGCTCGTCTGGCGGAGCCGTTAACCAAGCTTACGTGCAAGGAGGTACCTTTTGTATGGACGGATAAGTGTGCGTTAGCTTTCGAGACGTTGAAACAGAAGTTGATAACCGCCCCTATTCTGACCGTGCCAGACAATTCCGGAGGATTGGTGATTCACAGCGACGCATCTGGGAAAGGATTGTGATGTGTTTTGATGCAGCATGGGAAGGTTGTAGCATACGCATCGAGACAGTTGAAGACCCATGAGAAGAATTACCCAACTCATGACTTGGAACTTGCGGCTGTGACTTTTGCTTTGAAGGTTTGGAGACACTACCTTCTGGGCGAAAGGGTCGAAGTTTTTTTACTGATCATAAGAGCTTGAAGTATGTGTTCACACAAAAGGAGCTTAATATGTGACAGCGTAGATGGTTGGAGCTGATGGCTGACTACGATCTTGATCTTAAGTACCATCCGGGGAAGGTTAACGTCGTGCCGGATGCGCTTAGTCGGTTACCAGCAATTCAGGTGTTAACTACGCAGAAGGAGATCGTTGAAGATTTTCGAAGATTTGACTTGGAGGTTGTGCTATCGCATTCTACGGGACAGTTGATGCAGCTGCAGGTACAGTCATCATTGATCGAGAATATTAAAGCAGCACAATCGCAGGACCCTAGACTGCAAAAGTTTCGAGGACAGGTTGAAGTCGGACTACGAACAGATTTATTAATCCCTGAAGATGGTTCGTTGAGGTTTGGTACCCATTTGTGTGTGCCAAAGGGAGATATTCGTGAAGAGCTTATGAAGGAAGCACACAGTTCAGCTTATTCTGTACATCCAGGAGGCACAAAGATGTACCGAGATATTCGACAGCATTTCTGGTGAGAAGGCATGAAACGGGAGATTGCTTGCTTTGTGGCAAAGTGCTTGGTGTGTCAGCAAGTTAAGGCTGAACATCAAAGGGTTGCTGGTTTATTGCAACCACTTCCGATTCCTCAGTGGAAGTGGGAACATATAACCATGGATTTCGTGACGGCTTTACCGTGAAGTCCAAAAGGCAACCATGCTATATGGGTGATTGTTGACCGATTGACCAAGGCAGCTCATTTTATTCCTTTTCGGGTTGGTCAATCAACAAAGACTTTGGCAGAGCGGTACATGCAAGAGATTGTAAGATTGCATGGAGTACCGGTGAGTATCGTGTTAGATCGGGACACTCGGTTCTTATCACATTTTTGGCGGAGTCTACAGGAAAGTTTGGGGACTCGATTGAAGTTTAGCACAGCTTATCATCCTCAAACTGATGGTCAGTCGGAGAGAACGATCCAAACTCTTGAGGATACGTTGAGAGCATGCAGTTTGGACTTCAAGGGGTCTTGGGAGGATCATCTACTTTTGGTGGAGTTGTCTTACAACAACAGTTTTCAGGCAACTATTCAGATGGCTCCATTTGAAGCTTTGTATGGTCGTAAATGCCGTTCACCTGTTTGTTGGGACGATGTCGGTGAACGAAGATTATTGGGACCAGATTTGATTGTGTAGACAGTTGAGAAGGTTAACCCTATCAGAAATCATATGAAGGCAGCACAGGACCGACAGAAGAGTTGGGCAGATACGTCAAGAAGACCTCTAGAGTTCGCCGTGGGTGATTTGGTATTCTTGAAGATATCACCGACTAGAGGGGTGATTCGTTTTGGAAGTCGAGGAAAGCTTAGTCCTCGATTCGTTGGACCCTTTGAGATCTTGGAGCGTGTTGGTGAGGTACCGTATCGTTTGGCGTTACCGCAGTCCTTGGCGAATGTGCACGATGTGTTTCACGTAACTCAACTCCGTAGGTATGTTCGAGATGAAACACACGTATTGGATCATTCGGAGCTAACAGTACGAGAAGACTTGAATTTTGAGGAGCGACCGATTGGAATCGTGGATCGAAGGGAAAAGATTCTTAAGAACAAGGTAATCCCTCTTGTGCTTGTTTCTTGGGGTAATCACTCGCATGGAGCGTC
The DNA here is from genome assembly GCA_030015575.1 of Agapanthus africanus. Lineage (NCBI taxonomy): Eukaryota > Viridiplantae > Streptophyta > Magnoliopsida > Asparagales > Amaryllidaceae > Agapanthus > Agapanthus africanus. The sequence goes on along the minus strand of CM057340.1, from coordinate 678,660,306 downwards.
CACTTGGGAACGAGAAGATGAAATCCGGCAGAAGTTTCCTCACCTTTTCTTGTAGCTATCTATCTTTGTATTCTTGGAATTTCGAGGACGAAATTCTTTTTGTAGTTGGGTATAATGTAACACCCGAGCCCAATACTACTAATTTCAGTTACCGTTCGAACGTAGTGTGGCACTTATTTCATTTATCTTGCTTGATGGTTAATTATTGTAAATTCTACCCGGAAATTAATTTCTGCATATAACAATTTTTGGCATCTAAAATAAAATTAAAAATATTCATCTTGGCCTGCTTGACACCCCTAACCCTGTTGTAGCGTCCGTGCATCGTGGTCTCGTCCCGTTCAGTGAAACGGGCGAGTTTGGACGGCTACGTGCACGTATGTATGTCCGTTTTGGGGTATGCTTTTTGATCATAAAACACTTCATTTTAAATTTTGGATCCCGCCTAAAATTCTATTATTTCAATTTCAAATTTTTGGATCCGACCCGGGTGCGATTTGGAAATGTTTTACTTTGCGCCAAAATCCCAGATTTTAATATATTTAAACCATTATATATAATTTAGTTAACCATATAATATTTTTACAATCTTTTATATCCTTCTCAATTTATTCTCTCAGCCAATCGCAACCTCCCCTTTAACCCCGTGGGCCCCACTTCCCTCTTCTCTCCTTCTCTCTCCACTTTCTCTCTCCCCCTCTTCTCTCCCTCTCTCTCCACTTTTTCTCTCTCTCTCTCATATATTCTCTCGTACTTCTCTTTATCATTCTTTCTCTTCTTGCTTCATGTCTCGTTTCTCATTTTTTTTAACTGTTCTTTTGTTGCCGGAATTCCATCGTGCCGGTGATGCTTCACGACGTTCCAGCGAGGTACCCCGACCCATGTGGTTTCTTTGTTCGTCATTTGGGTTCATTCCGTGAACCGTGCGCCCGTCGCGAGTTTCCCCCGCCGACGGTTAACTTCCGTTTTCCCGATTCGCGACCCATCGAGGCAAGTTAATCTTGCTACATACTATATAATTCATTTTATACCTATTTAAATAAATACCTTACCTATAGTTTAAATCTAGTGCCCCATGTTTAATTTTATAACGTTTCGATGTTCCGTTTGCATCCGTTTATATCATATTAAATCTAGGTCATGAAAACTTATCTTGTGACATACTAGATTACATTATACTGCAACCATATCATTTAAAATATATATCGTCGTAATAATTATTATTATTATCTTTAATTAGTTTATAATCTTCATTTTATAATGTTATGCATTTGAAAATCTTATAGTTTACACATGAAACGTCGTTGAAAAATCGGATATGACAAATCTGAAATTTACTGTACACCTTATCTTATAAAATTCATTATAAATCATAGAAAAATCATTAGTATACGTTCTTTAGTTCGTTACGAAGCTAACTCAGAATACTATAACTCTATGAAATATTTACTTGCAAAATAAATTGTTTAAATAACGTAAAATGCAAATGAAAATGTCTCCAAACTGCTGTCCAGGGAAATTCCAGCAGCAAATTTTCAATTTCGAATGTTCATAACTTTTTGTAGGGACAACCTGAGATGCTTATACTTATAAAACTGAAAACCTTACTGAATTATCTTTGTTTTGGTATAAGACACGTCTCTTTTGGAGAACGTTTGTTATTTTTAAGCTATTTTACAAATTAGGATGACGTTGAATTTCTGAACAGAACTTTCTTGTGCATGGTTAATCAATACCACTTTTATAGTTATTAATCGCTTTGAATATGCTATCCATATTAATATTATTATATCAATATTTATATCACATATTGCTTAGTTGTACATCCCACATTACCATTTCATAGTTTTATAACTTTTCGGATACCCGTTTGCATCCATCGCATCTAAGATACATATAATTGCATCCATAGATCACATTACTACATAATAATGTGATATTAACACTTCATGTTTAATAAATTGCATCCTAATTAATATTGGAGCTATAAATGTAACCCTAATCGATAACTGTGCATCCATATCCTTGAAATTATATCTATTTGCATATCATATTATATGTTCCAGTTTATTGTTCTGATAGTACTCATGCTTGTTTATTTATACACATGCTTATGTTAGTTTGATTATGAGCACCCACATGACATCTTGTGCTTCCTGACATGACCTGTTACACTTCCTACTTGACATGACATGGTACCGTACACCCTTGACATAACATGACACCTTTATACATTACCTGGCTTGACGTGATGTACCATGGCTTTACCTGTTACCTGATCTTGTGTCTAATGCAAACAAACATAACATGTAGTCCTCATGGACCGTTCCTGTTGTCTATCCAGACAAACCTGTTTACCTGATCCTGTGTTGGCATTAGTTTCTTGATTACTGGATACCTGACTTGACATACACATATAACTTGGGGGTATGGGGAAATCAAAGGTGAAATCTGACTTGTAACTCGACAGTTCACTACCTGTATTGAGTGTACACATTCCTGTTTTGTGCCTAGCGGCATGTCTCGGTTTCAGCCGAGAATATTGTGGCCGTGGTCCCGGGTATATACGGGATACTATCGAGTGTACACATTCCTGTTTTGTGCCTAGCGGCATGTCTCGGCTGCAGCCGAGAATATTGTGGCCGTGGTCCCGGGTATGTACGGGATACTATCGAGTGTACACATTCCTGTTTTGTGCCTAGCGGCATGTCTCGGCTGCAGCCGAGAATATTGTGGCCGTGGTCCCGGGTATGTACGGGATACTATTGAGTTACATCGATGATTCATCAATTTGATTTCAAAGACTTTAGAACAGAGAACCTGATAGAACAATCCAGTTTACCCACTGCACACTACCCTGTACTGCTCTGATTTATATTATTGTTACCCCTGCTTTATTCATGTTTATATTCGCATTGCCTGTTTACTATGTTATTACTTGATGACTTGACGCGCTGACGTCTGGGTTTTGCATGGCCCATATTCTTCTACCTTGCTGCAGACTGATTAGGAGTTTTGCCGCTGTTAGACGAGCGGTGAGGTTCCTGTCGGTACGTAATTTCACTCCAGGTGTTTCATTTATTGTATCTTTTGGCTTCCGCATATTGTTATCTCTTGATTCTTTTACTCTGGCTTATGGACATGTATTAGGTAGTTAGTTTACTTTCCTGTTCTTGATATCTCCACAGCCGTAATGTGACTGTGGAAGGATTTTTCCTATCCACAGGTAGCATGGTTGGCTATATCACGTGCCCACTTTAGCGTACTTTGGGAAGCGGGGCGTGACACAAAATTAACCCTTTTTAATTGGGGTTAGACTTCCATAAACCCGAGGATCAATATGGGCATTTACCTTTTTTAGTTGTAATTCGTCATGAAAGAGATTTTACCTCCTATACTATTTAGAAGTGACATTTACTCTTTCTAGTAGTTCGTCATGCAAGAGATTTAACCCTCCACACTATATAGAAGTGTCGGACATGTCCAGCGTAGACGGACATGGTTCAAGTTTGTCCTTCGGTGTGTCTAAGTGTCTAATACGTTTCGGAGTGTCGAAAACAGACATGACAAGCAAATGGAAATGTCTGTGCTTCCTAGCCCCTTCCCTTAGCCCCCATCTTCCATCGTCTTCACCTCCGCCATCCTCCTCTTAGTCTTACGCCGTTGCCAACCTCGGCTCGCTGCCGTCGACCTCCATCAGCATCTAACTATTAATTTATAATTAATATTTCTTTAAAATTATTAATAAAATAAATCATAATAATACAATTTAATAAATTATATTTATTGAAGGGGAAAACGGATATAGTTAATATTGTTAAGGTTGACCAACGTACCGTTAGTCATTTTAGCTTTTTAGAGCTTTCAAAACTTTTGGACGTTTTCTGCTCAAACCTGAAAATTGATGGGAGCTCTTTTGGAGATGAACCTTTTTATTTAATTTCAACATCAATAAAGTATTGTCATATCGGTTTCATTGTAGGGTGCACCCCACAGTGACACTTTAGGCCCCACATTGTATAGGAAGAAATTAGAATTCATAAGTGAAGAAATTAGAATTCATAAGTAAAGAAATTATGGGGCTTTTGATTTTGTTCCGCTTGTTTGTCAAATCTTAGGTGGCATTCGATTTTGGAATTTTCTAAGGAATTGGAAATCCATTTTAAACAAAATCCATTGTCAAAACCATACAACGTGTCTAAGACTAACTATTTAATAGGTGAAGAAGGAAAAACACTCTCCTTGAATGACTTTATAATATTTTACATTAAAAATTTGCATATGTAAAAATCTTACCTTCTTTAATAATATTGCACAAGAACCTGCAGCTACTAGTATTAGATCAAGATATTATGTAAAATATAATAAAGCGGGAGATAATAGGTAGATTTGGTAACGTGCATCATTTATAGTTCGAAAGCGAAAAAGTAAATTAACTTTTAGAAATCCCTCGATACCGAGAAGGCAATTTTTTTTTTTTTTGATCTTTGGCAACACCAAAAGTTTCCCAAAAGGCCCAAAACCTTTGAGAATTGGGAGAGGATGATGGGATCTCTGCTGCTCTTACCCTTTTACAGCATTTCCATCCATCGCCCTGATGCCGGCTCACTGTCTATCAACTTTCAATTAACGACCATGATTCATTTAGATTTTTTCACAAAATCTTTACAAATACATCGTGAGTAATATGCCGCATCTATTCTAATCCACAAATTAGAATGACATATATGGTGCTTACTAGAGGCGTTGCATTTACAGAAAAGGTTTATACGGTCATGGGTTCACACAACCTAGTCATACATCATAATCGTTTTCCAATTATATGATATATAGTTAAAGTAAGGAAATTTTTATGTATGGCCGTGCAGGAGCGGATCTACATATTGAGTCCGGGTGTAGGGTGTGTGATAACTTGATAATTTTTTTATCATGTCTATCTGGCATCTGCACATAGTTTTACTACAATGCCTAAATTGTACTTCCAGGATTTGGCAAGATGGTAATTAATGAGGGGGAAGTAGGCCCATATGAAAAGTTGGGCGTTGGCATAATTTTTAGAAAACAGAGGTAACGTTATCTTAGAATATATAATCTCCTTCCTAAATGACACATTCTTAGTGATCATTGTAAAATTGTCTCTGTGAACGAGAAGATGGGTGGCAACATTTTGGGACATAATTTTCTTGTTATGTTAATGTACAGACATTTGGTACATGTTTTGTACAGATATAGACATCACACGTTTATTTAACATTCTGATAGCATTCACACGCCAACTAACCCATCTATCTATCTATATAATATATAAGGCAATATGAGAGAATATTCATTGGAATATTTTCTTATCTAGCTTGGAATTTTAGTGGAAAAATTGTTATCTAGCTCATATTTAATTCTCTTATTGCATTTGAGTCATGAAATTATCGGTATCTTTTCTTTAAAGTCTCTTTCTATTTTTTTCCTTTCATTATTTAGGTTTTACTGACAAAATATTGAAAAAATTCACGATTTTTGTATGATACAGCCTGCAAAATATTGAAAAGTCGGAAAAAGCATAAAAAATTTTAGAGTTAAAATTTTGCGCAATTTTTGTTTGGAATTGCAAAAATATATATAGAAAAACCAAATAAACCAAAAAAATTGTCGTTTTATAATGGCGCTATTTTCATATACTATAGCATGTAAATTATTAAAATTTTGAAGGAAACCAAAAATTTGATTTTTTTTTGGAAATTTTGCGATTTTCGTATGCTACATGCATAATTATGGTAAAATGTATGTAAAATATAAAACGGAAGAAAACATAAGTATTGGCTCATTTGAAAATTTCGCGATTTCTTTGTTGTAATGACTCTAATTTCATTGCAAAAAAATTTTCAAGCTAAGGTATAGAATAGAGTTTCAAGTCTGAGCATAAGTTATAAATTTAATTTATTTAAGAACAGGAAGAAATAACTTGTAACTCATTGGTAAAGCCTTACACTGCTGTGACGTAGCCTTTGTGTTTGAATTCCATCAGCCACATAATTTTTTACTGATTTTTATTTTAAATTTTTTGGAAGCCCAAAAGTTTACACGTGCAATACACATAAAAATGAAAAGACAGGAAAAATAAACATATGTACAATGTTATATGAACCGACCTAGACACATGGCGATCATCCAATGACCCAACTCACCCCATTGGACGACGAGATCTCCATTTGGGCCGGCAGCGTCGGGCTAAGCCATGGGTAATGCCCCCGTGTTTTGCACACTAGTCTTTTGGCCTCCCCCTTAACCCCAGTACTGTTTGTTTTCTCTGCAATTTTTCAGAGAATTAAAACTCAGCATTAATCAAAATTTTAATGCATTTTTATTCTTTCTTAAATCCCCAAAACCCTAATTTTACCCTATAAATACAACATCACACCCTAACCCTTCTCATTCTGAAATCTATTGTCAAAAATCCTCAAAATTTTCCAAGTCTAAGAAGAGTACAAATGGAGTTAGCACTAGCTTATTTTCCGGCGAGAATTCAAGACGGTTTCAGTGACCCCACGACTCCACGAAGCAACCAATCTTTTCCTAAAGCTATTCTCTCTTCTCTAAGCTTGTAAGTTCCCTCTCTTCCCCTTTCTTCCTAAATTAATAAGTTCTCTTTTCAAAAATAGTTGGAAGTGGAGTTATTCCGACGTCCGTTTCTAAACTCGTTAAAACACAACTTTTCTTAATAACCATTCATCCATGTTATTACAACTTGCTTAGTAATCATGAAACAACCTTTGAGAACAAGTTTCATATCAAAATACTATATTATGTATCTTTTATTTGAAATTTTCGTTTAAATACCACAAACTTTACATATGACTTATTTTAATACTTTTGCTTATATTATCTTTAGGAAAATCTCACGAGATAATGATCTACCTCTCACAAACACGCATATTGATATAGCACGATTTCCTTGAATAACAATTTTGTGGCAAATCCTTTACATCAAAATACCACAAACCATTATTAAAAACTGTATTCTTTAAATTATATTATTTACATTCCTTGCGATTATACCTCTACAACCCATTTTGGGAAACCCGATTGGGATGGTGCGGGTTATCGCATATTCTCGGGGCTAGTAGAGTGAGATACAGACCTTCTCACGGAGCATACGATCTCGATGGAATTTTTAATGCAATTTTTAAGAAAAACGTGATTTTATATTTAATAAATAAATTTTAGTTTTAATAACTATATATAAATATTATCAAAACAACTATTTTAAATAAATAATAAATTCCATGTTTTTCCAAACAAAAGAAAAGAATTACAAGTTTCATGAAAATACCATCAAGAATCCATACAAGTTAAATTTACAAAAAAATACCATGTATTATTCAAGCTAGGTATTTATTCACTAGAATACCTCACTTTTAAAATTTTACATCCATGAAAACCATAAATACGATTAATAAATACTTGACAATTATTTTAAAATTATACTAAAAATATTTTCTTATAAAACCCTCTTAGGTTATATTAAATTACAATAAGGACTCTAGTAAATATAGGTTTAAGCGAAACCAATTCTCTTGAACCTCAGAAAGCCGGAGAAAGTGAGTGCTTGCCTATTTAAGGTAGAAAACTAAAACGGGGTTATCAAATGGTAATTGTCTTGGAAAAAGACACAAATTCTTCCGTTCATGTACAGCAGTTACCGATAACTCCTAAACCTAACTCAGGATTCAAATCTGTTTAAAGTGTCTGACTCAATCTGAGTCTCAGTCTAATCCGAATACAATCCAAATATGAATCCGACTATAACTCCATTTTAACATGAATCCAAGTATGAACACTTGAACCTGAACCTGAATACCGAGCAATAAAAACATGCAACATGACACAACTGGACCGAACTATGGATATATTTTGAATCTGACCACATGACTATCCGTTTATATCCGATCCGTTTATATGAACAACTTATCCCATGGTTTTGGCAAGTCTTATACAACAAATCATTACAATCAATACAATATGCATTACGGGGTTTTAACAGGGTAGATTGGTACAGAATGTATTAGAAGTGGCACGAGACGGTCACCATAATACACCTAACCTGAATATCCATGCCGTTGTCCCATGGCTTGACGGGTCCTTGTGCTCCGTATACCTTAGTCCACGGATAGTTGGACTCCTATCATATACACTGATGCATTCTGTACCAAGGTATAAATAACTACGTTAGAATAACAAAAACAGATAAATTACCAGATATATTTCATTACTTGATCTATTCATATCTCTCTCTTAGGACTTACCGAGCGATTGTTTGCTGACGATATTCTTATTTCTTATTTCTTTAGAATGTTGTCAGGAGGACCCGACTCTCAGGAGATCGAGCCCAGCCAGTAAGATTTTGAGCAGTTCACTGAAGATACAGAGTTATAGATTTGCTTGTACTTACTTTACTTTCAGTTGATATGCCATTGTTTAGGCATCGCTTTCCATTATTGTATTTTACTTTCCAGTTGTATGTAAAGAATGAATATAAATAAAAAGTTATTGTTTCATTACATCTCTTGTTATTCTTGTGCTTTACTTTTATATTGCTTATTTACGTTTAACGCGTTTATTTCTGAGTAAATACGTCGTGGCCTCGCCACGTCTACTTCCCTGTATAATGGAAAGCGGGGCGTTACAGGTTTTGTTGGCGGCCCATGCAGGTCAGTTCTGCATGGAAACCTATATAACCATGCAGGGTCAATTCTGCATGGAAACCTAAGCAATATATATCACAAGAATTATAAGATCAACAACTAAACATTCTTCACATTTCATATTCCTTAAATCTATCCTAGCCCTACTTTTTCTTTCAAGGCTATGGATTCACCAAACAATATGAGCACGAACGTCAACGGCAACACCCCACCACCACCACTTCAACTTACACCTACCGTAGCAGCTCCTATCAATGAGCAGACGGTATTGCTTGAGGAAATTAAGAGCCTCTTGGAGGGACAGCAGCAGCAGACTGCTATACTCCTGAACCGCCCAGAATCCGAGGCACCCAGAGTGAAGCTATTCCGGGCATTGCACCCAAAGAACTTTTCTGGGAAAGAGAGCCCCCTACAAGCTGAAGAATGGGCTCAGTCGATTGAGGACGATCTGGCAGCAGCACAAGTGCCAGAGATTGCTTGGGTAAGAGTTGCAAAGCTGCAGCTAACTGACAATACCAGGATATGGTGGAAGGATGAAAAAAGTCGACTTACCCAGCCGATTGAATGGGGGATTTTTCGCGAGATGTTCGACGCGAAATATTTTCCCGAGACAGCCCGTTTTGACATGGAGCAGCAATTCATCCACCTGCAACAAGGCTCTATGTGAAGCAAATTTGTAGATGCGTATGATACTGAGTTTACCATACTCAGCAGGTAAGATTTGTCTTGATATTCAATTTCCTTATCACACATACTACACAGCTAACACAAGACCATAACAGGTTCGCAGCACATCTCATAACGACTGCTGAGATCAGAGCTAGACGATTTCAGCAAGGGTTGGACCTGGAGATCCAAGCTGCATTAGCCACAGGGGATTTCCCAATCCACGATTTGTCTCTGAAGGCTGCCCTAAGATATGTAGGGTTCCTAGGCACTCTAATGAGGTCTCACAAGGCATCAACCATGCCAATTTCAAATTTTACGGGTGCCGAGAAACCCGACTACGGATCGTTGGCTAGAAGTTTAGGCGACAAAGATGCAACTAGTAAACTACTTTACTAAGAGAACGGAAATACAACCTTTGTAGATCCGGTTCTCCACCTCCATAGCTCCGCAATGAAGTCTCCTCGCTGTCCAAATGGAAACCCGGGCTCTAGCGTCGGCTTCATCGGAGAAATGGGCGGGCAAGGTCGTCGGCTTCGTGCCGAAGATGATCTACGTCGAGGCATCGCTAAATCAAGCTCCCACTTCACCAAGTCATGAAACTTGTGAAGCAAACACACTCTACTACTTGGCAAGAGGTAGAGGATGAAGAAATAGGAAGTGGGTTCACTTTATAATTGGATTTCTCACTCATTTCATCAAGTCACCATTGATGAAGTGAAGCTTTCTTCATTGAAGAAGATGAAGAAGAAGAAGAAAGATATTATCATAAGTTAGTTGTAGAATAATTGAAAAAGAATTATTCTTATCATAACTTGAACTATAGTTAGGTGTAGAGAAATGACTAAGGTTAAAAGAATGGTTAGGTTTAAGCTTGAAGACAAAATGGTCATATGGTCAAAGCTTCATGAAGCTTCATGAAAGAAAGAAAGAAAGAATGGAACCATTTTATTTTCTTTTGTCATTTCATTTTAATCAAAAATAAAAAGATAAATGAATGGACAAATAAATAGAAACCTTAACCATTTTCTTAACCTAGGTTTAATTCTTTACACAAACCAATTTTGCATGCATCATCAAACATGATACAATCAAGTTGACAAAAATATATCGCATATACAATGCGCACATCCGAGTGAGAGAATCCATCTTAAGTGAACCGATACTAGTTAATGCAAAGTAATATATCAAATGTATAATTATGCATTAAATCATTAAATCAGCACTTGATTTAATGATCCGGTCATATCGCATATAACCGACTAATATCAACAGTAACAACTTATCGAATCAACACTTGATTCGATAACCCAGTTATATCACATATAACCGATCAATGTCACAGATCGCGAGAATCGAATACAGTATCACATACTGGTATCATTCTCGGTCCCGCACATATCTCATATGCGCTCCTATTTCGTTTCGCTTGAGCCAGGAAACCTCTGTGTAGGACTCTAAAGACTCGTCAATACGCCGGCAGCAGGTGATGATCATATCAAACACCCACAAGCCGCAAGCGGTCTGCTAAACGTAACGGCCACCCGAGTATTGAGCGATCAGAAGATCGACGAGCAAGTCCGCTCACACTCCTGTGAATCCAACCAGTAACACTTACCGTACAGTCCGGTCTCGTCGTCTGATATGTCGCATATCTCGCCTAGGGGTGGTAAACGTCAGACCCCAATAGCTCGATAAGTCGTGTCGATATAAGGTCTATAACAGTTCGAGAAACTACTGGTAACACTTACCAGTAAATCTCAGCAACCCTGGCCAGGAATTTCCGGTTATAGCCAATCGGACACAGCGCAACATCAACTCCCTATACCGGGAGAGACGAATCCCCTCCTATCGCTCATTGCCTCCATGTGATTCGGGACTGTACCCAAAAACCACCGTTTTGCACGCCCTTTTGGACGTGGTAAGATGGAAATCAAAGCACAGTGGGAACCACACAAGACTCTATGACGATCTTGGGTCAACAGACTACTCTGTACCAGTGTCACCAGAGAACTGCCATCTGACGTGAGGTATAATACCATCTGGGAGTTCTCGGCGAGTCCGTCCAGTGTACCCAGTCTCCACTGAGCACCCGTATATCATCTCTGATGTCAAACACTAATGGATATGGGATCATCCATCGCCCATCTGTATGGGTCGAGAAGGTATACGCCAGTCTACTCTGGTATATCGATGCCCTGTCTCGATACACCCACGACTAGGGACCTTGAAGGATATACTTATGGACTACCATGTCCCCACTAGTATGATCCGCATCATAGTCCAAGTAGTCAAGTACACATCCTAAGGGCTTTACCAACATGTAACAGAGAGACAATCAGTATACACGTTAAGGTAAAGAGCAACCAGATAGCATACTATCATGTCGAGCAAGAAAGTCCTCCCTATATATGTCCCAGCATCCACTACAATATACATCCAATGTACAGTAATGGCCTCTAGGACATACATATAACTAACAATCTCCCACTTGCACTAGGGCCATCTGATAGCAGTGGTTGTAGTATCTCATACTCAACCATCCCATAAAATCTCTCTCTGGGAACAGGCCTTTGTGAGTGGATCCGCTGTGTTGTCCTCTGAGTCTGCTCTCCTAACCTCGATCACCCTGGAGATCAACCATCTCTATGATCAGGTGACACTGCCTTAGAATATGTCTGGATCACTGATGGGACCGGCGTTCCTTGGCATAAGCCACAACTCCATTGTCACACAATGGGAGGAACTAAGTTCATCTCATGAACAAATATATACCCAGACTTCCTCTTTGGTAGCATCTCAAATAGCGATGTATCCAGCCTTTATCGTCTAGTATGCCACGGTATCTAGCTTGGAACTTTTCCAACATACTGTCCTTTTACTAAGGGCAAAGACAATGCCTGTGACTGACATTCAGTCGTCTTTATCACCCTGGAACACTTCTTGTGATTCTCCCCAGGATCAATTGATACTATCTCACTACAACTAGTGAGAATCCTAACATCCATTTAGATCTATCTCATAGATCCAAAACCTAGGATTTAGGAGGTATCACTCTGATCCTATATGGAGAATCATTATGATAAGCGGAGATTGATCGAGCGTAGCATAGGAAACTCCTTCCCTATCAAGAGCATGTCATCCACGTACTCTACGAGGATCGTCACTATACTCCCTACTACCTTTTTGTATATACAAGGTTCATCTACCATTTTGATGATGTCAAACTGTTTGACTACTTCATCAAAACAGATGTTCCAACTCCGCGATATTTGCTTTATCCTATAAAGTGTCTTGTACACGTTTCCGCTGCTCTCACTGTCTACGAAGCCCTCTGGCTGTGTACTTATAGACTCTCTCTTCTAAAACATTATTTAGAAAAGCAGTCACGACACCCAACCGCCAGATATCGTAGTCATGGTATGTAGCCGTGGCAAGTAGGATCTGGATGGACTTAAGCATAGCCACTTGAAAAGGTTTCATCATTATCCATGCCTGGTCGATGACGAAAAGCTTCAACAAGTCTAGTTTTGAAAGTCTTAACTTTTCCATTTACACCAAGTAATCTTCTCAAGATTTACTTGCTCCTGATGGGGATTTAACCCTTCAGATATCGCAACCAAAGTCCATACTTTGTTGGTGTATAAGGATTCCATCTCAGATCGCTAAGCATCCAGCCATTCTTACAGAGTCCCACTCCTGATGGCCAGCTCGAAACTAGTTGGGTCATCATCACATGATGCAATCCTCGCTCCCACTGTCATCGAGAAACCGAAGTAGCTCTCAGGTGGGTGAGGAACCCTACTAGATCGGCGGAGAGGCTGAGGTTCGTTGGTAACTATAGAATCCTTTGGTTCTTTCAAATCATCAGCTGTAGTTTGTATAGCTGGAACATTTCCAGTTCTACATAACAGACCTTGCCTCGAGCTTGTCCGGATTATGCTTTTAGACATAGCCCGGACAACCCCAAATCTTAACTAGCTTAAGACATGGGCTCTTCCCTTTCCATATCACATATGAAGTGGTAGGTAACTGATTTGATTCGAACCCTATTCAATAGGTATGCAACTTCTCAAGTGCATATCTCCCAAAAGGAAATAGGAAACTCAGTAGTACTCATCATAGAGCACACCATATCACATAGGGTGCTATTACTCCGCCCCGATATACCATCGTGCTATGGTGTATACGGAGGAGTAATTCTGAGAGAGAATCTCATTCTCCTTTGGAATAATCCAGGATTTCCGTGCTCAAGTATTCTCCTCCTTGATCTCATCAAAGGACATAATACTTATACCCGTATTGGTTTTCTACTTCTAACTTATATTCTGTGAATATCTCAAAAGGTTCAGACTTGTGTTTCAATAGGAACATAGGTCTGAATCTCGAAAGATCATAAGAGAATGTAATGAAGTATAAAGAACCAGTCCTGGCATGTGTAGACAGGGGACCTTACATACATCAACATGTATCATCCCAAGAGTTCACTAACTCTTTCTCTGTTTCCAGTAAACGGAGCTATGGTTATCTTATCTTTGTGACATGACTGGCAAGTTTCACAATATGTAAATTCAAACAGATTTAAATATGCATCTTCATGTAACTTCAACTAGTCGGGTCGCATTGATATGACCTAGTCTACAATGCTTCAAGAAGGATTCGTTCATTTCTGAACTCTTCCTCTTTTGTGTGTTCCATATACTAAGAACTGCAGTTTGATTTAGAACATCAATGCTTTTAGATAACGTGCCTGAATCGATCAACTTTTGATATAGGAAATGTTCAAAACATTATCCAACAATACAAAATTATATCCTTTCTTTACTAATAAAGAGACTGATATGATTTTGTACATCAGGTTCGGTATCTAATAACATTCGTTCAGAATCAATGTATTGGTAATACAGGGTGACAGTGACCAACAGACTTGGCTGCAACACTTGCCCCGTTTTCTGCCTCATGCAACTTATCACCCATTCTCAGTTCTCTACCTTTCTGTAGCCCTATGTAACAGATTACATATCTGGGATCCTGATCCGGTATCACATACCCAGGACGTAAAGGATACTGAGAAACAGTTCTCTGTAATGAACACACCCGAAGATGATGCATCAACATGCACTCTCTTCGTTTGGGCGGCACGGGAAATCTGGTATTCCCCTATTTCCTGCTCTGTCTTATAACAATTATAAGTTGGAGCGGGACCAACGTTCCCCAGCTCAGTATAACAAGCGGGTTCGGTCAATAATCCGTATTATTATCTTGATAAAGGCGTGATATGGTCGCTACCTGGAGAGAGAGAAGAAAACACTCAGCGTGCGCTCTTGCAAGAATAGATTGGTTATTATTTTATCTAATCAGGATGGCTCCCACTGCTTTTTATCAAATCTTCCTTCAAACCCTAAAAGAAAAAACTAGCCGGGATTAATTACACACTACAAGTTCGCCAATCTTTCAGCCAGGCCAGTGTCGGTACTTTGAGGGAGGTCCCCCGTGCTTTCGCACGAACCTAATTACAGTAAACCTCGTTTTCCAAGAGGCATAACCTCGTTGACACCTTTCTAGACACCTACTTGATCGGCTAATTGTAATGTATAAAACTCTCCCAGGGGTAACTCTTACTCGCAGCGGGTATCGGGATCCAACTATCTCATAGAAGGTATGCAATCTCATTGCAAATTTCAACACTTGAAATTCCCGATAATATTTTGCCCCTAGCGTCCTATGACCTTGATGCATGCCAAACAACCCATAGTCCGCTAGTCAAGTTCAACCCGTACATTTCTTGATTGAATTAAACCAACCCGCACGACCCTTGACGCATGCCAAACAACGCCGTATGAATACCCTAATCCAATCGCATCGTATGCTAGCAGATAAGCACTAGTTAGCTACCGTACACTACGCCTTGACGCATGCCAAACAACCGCAGCACGAATACTAACTAGTACTTATCTGAAATGACGGAGGGCTACGACAGGTTTTTCTGAAAACCTATTGCGTAATGAACTTGATATCGTTGTAGAATCAAATGATTTTAAAATGGAGTGTTTTTGAAGCTTTTCTAGTTTTTCTAAAGGAGTCACTCCCGGTGAAGGGATCGTCGTTCCTTTCCTCGTCGAATGAGGTGCGGGATATATCATATATATCACTGTGCAAAGCAAAAACTCTTAAAAGCTATCAAAAGACAAACCGAGTGTGTAGCATCTGCCAGTTATTGCTAAAGGAGTCACTCCCTGTGAAGGGATCTCGGTCCTTTCCTCATCGAATAAGGTGCAGGATATATTATATATACCGCTGTGCAAAGCAAGAACTGTAGCTACCTGTTTTATTTTGAAATTCGATTCTACAACATCTTAGGTTTCTTTTTATTTCATTAATCACATTAATGAAGTCCCATCATTTAAGTACCTAAACATCACAGATAAATACGACGTACACTTATGCCATCCGCATTCGCCTCGATGTCCCCTCGTGCACCGTTAGGTTAGGTAACTAACGGCAGAGCGGGGCAGGGCTAGCGCGGGTGTAAAACATAAGTAACGTCTATATAATATATCATATATACTATATACTGTATCTATCACAGAACATCACATGATCACATCACAGATATCGCAGCAGAAGAAACATATGAAATATTGGATATACTAGGACGTCCGTGTTTTCAATACGAGCCAGTATAAAACACGGATTCCACGGTCGCGATGAATAGCCAAACCCACATCCCTAGACCCCTACGAGAGCGGCAAGCAACCCTACCAATTCTAGAGATAGGAGACCCAGACTCGACTCCTCGAGTTGGTCTCCCACTGGACTCCAGAACCCGGTTACTTGTGCTCCCCTCCTTGGGTCTATCCTAGTGCGGAAAAGTAAATAATATACAAAAGGTGACAACTTCCGCAACCTGGAAGTGCCCCAATAAAAGAATATTACATACAAGTTTTTACATGAATGAAAATGAAAAACACTCATCTCACATAAAAACCCCCCGGCTATTCAAACACGACGATCCAATATAACATATCCAGCAACACATAACATCACATGTCATCATCGTAAGTAAATATGTCCATCCCAATTGTCGTTGACATATAGCAACGAAACCGGCGATATCACATATTACACTTACGGTCACAGAAAAGAAAGTGTAAAACTACAACAGTTGGAATCCGCAACCACTTCAGACATCGCATGCCTGACCAAATGAATTACTTAGACATCACATGCCTAACAATTATAAACCCCGCATTTTAGTCTCATTATCGAAAACTCTTTTCAATATCAAGTCGGGCAATTCAACAGGATTCCCGAAAATGTGATCGAATGCTCGTCGCAAACTTCAGTAGACGGCCGCACCCCTGATACCGTCGACGAAGTGCACCAAAACGGAACACCGCTGCCGCGAGCACCCGAACGGATGCTTTCGGCGACGGGGTTCTCCTACATCGGGGCTATGGAGTGAGGCTGTCTATTAAGTTTACCCGGCGAGTATCCGCGTACGCTACGTGATTGCGACGGACTTTTGATCACATCAAAATTCCGTGGCAACCGATCAAGCGAGACTAAACTGCTATGTTTATAACATTCATTCAGTTATCTCATAACTTATTGTGAATTCCAATTATTGTATCCCATTCCGGATAAATAGAAAGTGTTAAACTTCCCGATCGAACATTCGAACACCCAAGTTTTCCCGATATAGATCAACACATGAAATAAGTCTAACAACATTCAGTTCGTGCCTCAGTACCAACGGTCCAGCCGTAGAAGGGTCAAGCCAACGCCTCACATGTGGCACGCCGTACTCCCCCAAACCCGAAGGTTCAAAGGGCAGTTCAAGACGGTCACATAATCGAGTTAAGGTTTGTTGTCTTCTAGAGGGTCCATCGCGTTACTTGCACTACTTAGAACGTCGTTAAACTACGGAAAAATCCAACGATTGGAAATTTCCCGGCAGGGGAAAAATTGGGTATTTAAATCCGGTCGAACTTTCTAACAGATTCAAAAATTATCCGGAAAGCCACACAGACAAAATTTGATAATCCGATCGAACATTCGAATCCCCAAAACAACCCAGAAAATTCAACTCTTGAATAAATATTAAAAATTCCCAGAAAATCCAACACCAGAAAATAGGAATTACTGTGCAAAAATGGGAAGCTGACGTCATCATACGGCCGCGGAACCGCCGCAGAAGGCGGGCTTCTGCCGCGGTTCCGGCACACTTTGGTGGATTCATGGGTACGGGCTTCACAGTAATTCTTACAATTCCCTGCTGATTTTTCTGCATATTTTTAATATCGAAAAACTCCAGATTTTAGAAAAAGTCCAGAGAGCATGTTTGGTTTAGGGTTTCGGGTTCGTTCGGGTTTCAAACTTCGTCTAAGCATCGCCTAAGGCTCTAGCTAGGCTCTGATACCACTGTAGGGTTCCTAGGCACTCTAATGAGGTCTCACAAGGCATCAACCATGCCAATTTCAAATTTTACGGGTGCCGAGAAACCCGACTACGGATCGTTGGCTAGAAGTTTAGGCGACAAAGATGCAACTAGTAAACTACTTTACTAAGAGAACGGAAATACAACCTTTGTAGATCCGGTTCTCCACCTCCATAGCTCCGCAATGAAGTCTTCTCGCTGTCCAAATGGAAACCCGGGCTCTAGTGTCGGCTTCATCGGAGAAATGGGCGGGCAAGGTCGTCGGCTTCGTGCCGAAGATGATCTACGTCGAGGCATCGCTAGATCAAGCTCCCACTTCACCAAGTCATGAAACTTGTGAAGCAAACACACTCTACTACTTGGCAAGAGGTAGAGGATGAAGAAATAGGAAGTGGGTTCACTTTAGAATTGGATTTCTCACTCATTTCATCAAGTCACCATTGATGAAGTGAAGCTTTCTTCATTAAAGAAGAAGAAGAAGAAGAAAGATATTATCATAAGTTAGTTGTAGAATAATTGAAAAAGAATTATTCTTATCATAACTTGAACTATAGTTAGGTGTAGAGAAATGACTAAGGTTAAAAGAATGGTTAGGTTTAAGCTTGAAGACAAAATGGTCATATGGTCAAAGCTTCATGAAGCTTCATCAAGCTTCATGAAAGAAAGAAAGAAAGAATAAAACCATTTTGTTTTCTTTTGTCATTTCATTTTAATCAAAAATAAAAAGATAAATGAATGGACAAATAAATAGAAACCTTAACCATTTTCTTAACCTAGGTTTAATTCTTTACACAAACCAATTTTGCATGCATCATCAAACATGATGCAATCAAGTGCACAAAAATATATCGCATATACAATGCGCACATCCGAGTGAGAAAATCCATCTTAAGTGAACCGATACTAGTTAATGCAAAGTAATATATCAAATGTATAATTATGCATTAAATCATTAAATCAGCACTTGATTAATGATCCGGTCATATCGCATATAACCGACTAATATCAACAGTAACAACTTATCGAATCAACACTTGATTCGATAACCCGGCTATATCACATATAACCGATCAATGTCACAGATCGCGAGAATCGAATACAGTATCACATACTGGTATCATTCTCGGTCCCGCACATATCTCATATGCGCTCCTATTTCGTTTCGCTTGAGCCAGGAAACCTCTGTATAGGACTCTAAAGACTCGTCAATACGCCGGCAGCAGGTGATGATCATATCAAACACCCACAAGCCGCAAGCGGTCTGCTAAACGTAACGGCCACCCGGGTATTGAGCGATCAGAAGATCGACGAGCAAGCCCGCTCACACTCCTGTGAATCCAACCAGTAACACTTACCGTACAGTCCGGTCTCGTCGTCTGATATGTCGCATATCTCGCCTAGGGGTGGTAAACGTCAGACCCCAATAGCTCGATAAGTCGTGTCGATATGAGGTCTATAACAGTTCGAGAAACTACTGGTAACACTTATCAGTAAATCTCAGCAACCCTGGCCAGGGATTTCCGGTTATAGCCAATCGGACACAGCGCAACATCAACTCCCTATACCGGGAGAGACGAATCCCCTCCTATCGCTCATTGCCTCCATGTGATTATGGACTGTACCCAAAAACCACCGTTTTGCACGCCCTTTTGGACGTGGTAAGATGGAAATCAAAGCACAGTGGGAACCACACAAGACTCTATGACGATCTTGGGTCAACAGACTACTCTGTACCAGTGTCACCAGAGAACTGCCATCTGACGTGAGGTATAATACCATCTGGGAGTTCTCGGCGAGTCCGTCCAGTGTACCCAGTCTCCACTGAGCACCCGTATATCATCTCTGATGTCAAACACCAATGGATATGGGATCATCCATCGCCCATCTGTATGGGTCGAGAAGGTATACGCCAGTCTACTCTGGTATATCGATGCCCTGTCTCGATACACCCACGACTAGGGACTTTGAAGGATGTACTTATGGACTACCATGTCCCCACTAGTATGATCCGCATCATAGTCCAAGTAGTCAAGTACACATCCTAAGGGCTTTACCAACATGTAACAGAGAGACAATCAGTATACACGTTAAGGTAAAGAGCAACCAGATAGCATACTATCATGTCGACCAAGAAAGTCCTCCCTATATATGTCCCAGCATCCACTACAATATACATCCAATGTACAGTAATGGCATCTAGGGCATACATATAACTAACAAGATATGAGACAGTGGTGAAGAAGAAGGGCATACTTCAATCTTCCGGTATGAAGCGCTCTGCTACTCAGATGGCAGGAGGAGCCTCTTCCAGGCCACCGTTTGTACCCAGGAGACCAGGAATAACATTTACCCGGCCTATTCTAAACTTTTGCACCTACTGCAGGAGGAATGGACACTTGGTGAAAGACTGCAGGCGTGCAAACAGCGTGTGCTTAGTCTGCGGCTCATCCACTCACAACATTGGTGCATGTCCTCATAAACTCAATCCGAATTTAGCCTCCAGACCAGCCATCACTTATCCGCAGCGGCTAGCTATCCAGGCACCTGCTCCTCGACTTGCTCTCCCAGCTCCACCTCCTCGTGGACCTATTGCACCTCCTCCTTGTCGGTTCCATCATGCATAAGGGAACCTATCTCAAGGACAGAAGAATGCGCCTCCAGCAAGGAGGAATGTAGCCAGGCGACAGGCTTTCACAATGACTGTGGAAGAAGCTGAAGCCACTGGCCAAGTCATCACTGGTAACTTCCCATCTTTCAAATCTGTTCAATATTTGTTTACATCCATATATTCTTTTCTTATATCTAAACATATCCTATACAACTTAAGTACAATGTTAATAGCCTCCCTACCTGCACTAGCACTCTTCGATACCGGAGCATCACATTGCTTTATGTCGCAACGGTTCGTCCGAACTCATGTGATTCCAGTCAAACCACTTGTATCCAGCTGGAATGTCGGTTCAGGGAACGACGTTCTAAAGGCAACTTTAGGATACGATCTGTGTCCAGTGTTCGTCTGCAGCAGAGAATTTTATACTGACTTCAAGGTGCTGGACATACCGAACTTCGATGTAGTCTTGGGTATGGACTAGCTAGGAACTTTCTACGCTACCATTGACTGTCGTCAAAGGAAGGTAGTGTTTGAGATTCCAGACCATCCGGTCTTTTATTTCAAGAGTGGAGACCGTACACTAGAGCCTCGCACTTATAAAGCTAAACCAAAGAAGGCAGTGTTTGCTACACTTTAGGCGGAAGAAGACAAGCCAGAGGTAGTTTGAGAGTTCGAAGACGTATTTCCTGAAGACATCTCAGGTTTGCCTCCCGATCGAGCTCTTGAATTCAATATTGACTTAGTACCTGGTGCACAACCGGTGATAAAAGCACCATACCGGTTAAGTCCATAAGAATTGAAGGAGATCCGTACTCAATTGGACGAACTTCTGAAGAAAGGATGGATTCATCCCAGTACTTCAAGTTGGGGATCTCCAGTTTTGCTTGTGAAGAAGAAGGAAAGTTCATACAGAATGTGCATTTGACTACCGAGCTCTGAACGAAGTCACGATAAATAACAAGTATCCATTACCATGTATCAACGATCTGTTCGATCAGCTAAGTGGGTCTTGCGTTTTCTCAAAGTTAGATCTTCGTTCGGATTATCATCAGGAGAAGGTCAAAGAGTCTGATATTCCAAAGACGGCATTCAGGACTCGCTATGGTCGTTATGAGTTTCTCGTGATGCCATTTGGAGTGACCAATGCACCAGCCATATTTATGAATCTGATGAACCGAGTTTTCCGAGAGTACCTAGAAAGGTTTGTTGTTATTTTCATAGACGACATCCTGGTGTATTCAAAGAATTTGAAGAGCACGCTGAACATTTAAGGATTGTCCTGAAAACTTTGCGACAACATCAACTCTATGCCAAATATAGCAAGTGCGAGTTTTGGCTAGATCAAGTTGGATTTCTCGGACATATCGTTTCAGGTGAAGGAATATTTGTGGATCCAGCTAAAGTATCAGCAGTAAGCGAATGGCTGACACTAAAAACAGTGAAAGACATTCGAAGTTTTTTGGGATTAGCAGGATACTACCGAATATCTATAGAAGGTTTTTCGAAGATTGCAACACCCCTGACTAAGCTCACATGTAAAGATGAAGTATTCGTGTGGTCAGAAGCATGTGAACAGGCTTTCGTAGATCTCAAGTCAATATTAACATCAGCGCCTATTCTCGTAATACCGGACCAATCAGGAGGTTTTGTTGTGTATTGCGATGCATCTGGTAAAAGATTAGGATATGTTCTACACCAGTATGGAAAAGTTGTAGCTTATGCATCAAAACAGTTGAAGATTCATGAGCGCAATTATCCAATGCATGATCTGGAGTTGGCGGCCGTTATATTTGCACTGAAGATTTGGCGCCATTATATGCTTGGAGAACGAGTAGATATATACACAAACCACAAAAGTCTGAAATTTGTGTTTACTCAAATAGAGTTGAATATATAGCAGAGAAAATGGCTAGAACTCATGGCGGATTTCGACATAACCTATAATATCATCCAGGAAAGGTGAATATAGTTCCTGATGCACTTAGTTGCTAGCCGTTATTTATGAATCTCACTACACAGTGGAAGCTTCAGCAAGATTTGCAAAAGACGGAGATAGAAGTGGTTATGCCAGGTAATACTTCAAAGCTGATGAACTTACAAGTTTAGTCTACTATTGTCAATCAGATCAAAGCAGCTCAAGCAAGTGATGCCAAGTTGCAAAAGATCAGAGAATAAGTAGAAAGTGGACTTAAAATAGACTTCCTCATCCATGAAGACGGATCTTTGAGATACGGAAATAGATTTTACGTACCACAAGGTTCTGTTCGAAAGAGTTGATGAAAGAAACTCACAGCTCTCCATATTCAGTACACCATGGTGGTACAAAGATGTACAAAGATCTGCGGCAACATTACCGGTGGCATAAAATGAAGCGTGAAGTAACTAGAAGCATAGCTAAATGCTTGGTGTGTCAGCAAGTAAAAGCTAAACATCACAGGACTACTGGTTTACTTCAACCGTTACCTATTCCAGAATGGAAGTGGCAACACATCACCATGGACTTCGTGACTGCACTTCCTCGCAGCACGAAAGGTAACGATGCGGTATGGGTTATTGTTGATCGACTCACAAAATTGGCTCACTTCATCCCATTTCGAGTTGGCCAATCTACTGAGACACTAGCAAAGAAATACATGGAAGTAAGTCTGAATCTAAGTAAGATTTAACTCTTCATAGTGTACTATTTCTGATACCCATGAACTCATGCAGGAGATCATGAGATTACATGGAGTACCGGTTTGCATTATCTCCGATCGTGACACCAGATTCGGATCATAGTTTTGGTAAAGTCTGCAAGCTAGCTTGGGAACGAGTCTTAACTTCAGCACAGCTTACCATTCACAAACAGATGGACAGTCTGAGCGAACGATTCAGATCCTTGAAGATATGCTAAGAGCGTATATGTTAGATTTCGGAGGATCATGGGAAGATCACCTACATCTTGTGGAGTTTTTATACAACAGCTATCAAGCGAGTATTGGAATGGCACTCTATGGAAGGAAGTGTCGTTCACTATTAAGTTGGGACGACGTCGGGATAGGGAACTCCTTAGACCAGAGATGATCGTGGCAACTGTGGATGTAGTTCGCACGATCAGAGAAAGAATTCGCATAGCCTAAGACAGACAGAAGCACTGGGCTGATACAAAACGTCGACACCTGGAGTTCCAGCCGGGAGATCATGTGTTTTTAATGATCTCTCCAAACCGTAGAGTAATTCGTTTTGGTAAGAGGGGCAAGCTTAGTCCGAGATTTATTGGACTGTTCGACATACTCGAACGAGTCGGAGAAGTGGCATATCGTTTGGCACTTCCACCTTCATTGGAAGGAGTGTACAACGTATTCCATATATCCTAGTTTCGAAGATATGTGAGCGACCACAGCCACATTCTTGATCACTCCGAGCTCACTGTACAGATGGATCTATCTTGTGAGCAGTAACCCGTTAAAATCCTGGACAGAAAAGTAAAACCACTTAGGAATAAGGAAGTAAACTTGGTCTGAGTGATATGGAGAAAGTATTCACCGGGAGAATCAACGCGGGAACGCGAGAACGACATGTGTGCAAGATGCCCTTTCTTATTTGTAAATTAGTCCTTCTATATTTGTAAATTTCGAGGACGAAATTTTTGTAAGGAGGATAAAATGTAATGACTCCAATTCCATTGTACAAAAATTTTCAAGTTAATGTACAAAATAAAGTTTCAAGCCTGAGCACAAGTTATAAATTTAATTTGTTTAAGAACAGTAAGAAATAACTTGTAGCTCATTGGTAAAGCCTTGCATTGCTGTGACGTTGCCCCTGTGTTCGAATCCCATCAGCCACATATTTTTACTAATTTTTAATTTTAAACTTTTTGGAAGCCCAAAAGTTTACAGTGCAATACACGTAAAAATGAAAAGACGGGAAAAATAAATATGTGTATAATGTTATATGAACCAACCTAGACACGTGGCGATCATCCGACGACCTAACTCACCCCATTGACTAACGAGATCTCCATTTGGGCCGGGGGCGCCGGGCTAAACCGTGGGTAATGCCCCCGTGTTTTGCACATTAGTCCTTTGGCCTCCCCCTTGACCCCAATACTGTTTATTTTCTCTGCAATTATCCAGAGAATTAAAATTCAGCATTAGTCCAAATTTTTAATGCATTTTTATTTTTTCTTCAATCCCCAAAATCCTAATTTTACCCTATAAATACAACATCACACCCTAGCCCTCCTCATTCTGAAATCTATTTTCAAAAGTCCTCAAAATTTTCCAAGTCAAAGAAGAGTACAAGTGGAGTTAGCACTAGGTCATTTTCCGGCGAGAATTCAAGACGGTTCCAGCGATCCCGCGACTCCACGAAGCAACCAACCTTTTCCTAAAGCTCCTCTCTCTTCTCTAAGCTTGTAAGTTCCCTCTTTTCGTAAATTAATAAGTTCTCTTTTAAAAAATCGTCGGAAGTGGAGTTATTCCGTCATCCGTTTCTAAACTCGTTAGAAACACAACTTTTCTTAATAAACATCCATCCATGTTATTACAACTTTTTTAGTAATCATGAAACAACCTTTGAGAACAAGTTTCATCTCAAAATATTATGTTATGTACCTTTTATTTGAAATTTTCGTTTAAATACCACAAACTTTACATATGACATGTTTTAATACTTTTGCTTATATTACCTTTAGGAAAATCTGACGAGGTAATGGCCTACCTCTCACAAACGCGCATATTGACATAACACAATTCTCATGAACAACAATTTTGTGGCAAATACGACCTTTACATCAAAACACCATAAGCTTTTATTAAAAACCGTATTCTTTAAATTGTGTTATTTACATTCCTTGTGATTATAGCTCTACAACCCATTTTGTGAAACCCGATCGGGATTGTGCAGGTTATCGCATATCCTCAGGGCTAGTAGAGCGAGATGCAGACCTCCTCACGGAGCATACGATCTCGATGGAATTTTTAATGCAATTTTTAAGAAAAACGTGATTTTCTATTTAATAAATAAATTTTATTTTTAATAACTATATATAAATATTATCAAACCATCTATTTTAAATATATAATAAATTCCATGTTTTTCCAAACAAAAGAAAAAAATTACAAGTTTCATGAAAATACCATCAAGAATCCATACAAGTCAAATTTACACAAAAATACCATGTATTATTCAGGTTAGATATTTATTCACTAGAATACCTCACTTAAAAAAATTTACATCCATGAAAACCATAATACAATAAATAAATACTTGAGAATTATTTTGAAATCATACTAAAAATATTTTCTCATAAAACCTTTTCAATTTATATTAAATTACAATAAGGACCCCAGTAAATATAGATTTAAGCGGGACCAATTCTCGTGAGCTTCAGGGAGCTGGGGAAAGTGGGTGCTTGCTTATTTAAGGTAGAAAACTAAAACGAGGTTATCAAATGGTAATTGTGTTGGAAAAGGACACAAATCCTACCGTTCATGTGCAGCAGTTACCGATAACTCCTAAACCTAATTCAGGACTCAAATTTGTTTAAAGTGTCTGGCTCAATCTGAGTTTCAGTTTAATCTGAATACAATCCAAATATGATCCAATTATAACTCCATTTCAACATGAATCCAAGCATGAACACTTGAACTTGAACCTGAATACCGAGCAATACAAACATGCAACATGATACGACTAGACCGAACCATGGATATATTTTGAATTTGACTACATGACTATCCGTTTACATCCGATCCGTTTATATGAACAACTTATACCATGGTTTCGGCAAGTCTTATACAACAAATCATTACAATCAATACAATATGTATTACGGGATTTTAACAGGGTAGATTGGTACGGAATGTATTAGAAGTGGCACGAGACAGTCACCATAATACACTTAACCTAAATATCCGTGCCGGTCCCGTGGCTTGACGGGTCCTTGTGCTCCGTATACCTTAGTCCATGGATAGTTGGACTCTTCTCGTATACAGTGATGCATCCTGTACCAAGCTACTAATAACCACGTTAGTATAACAAAAACAGATAAATTACCAGATATATTTCATCACTTGATCTATTCATATCTCTCTCTTAGGAGTTACCGAGCGATTGTTCGCTGACGACATTTCTATTTCTTATTTCTTTGGAATGTTGTCAGGAGGACCCGACTCTCAGGAGATCGAGCCCAGACAAGAAGATTTGGAGCAGTTCACTGAAGATACAGAGTTTTAGATTTGCTTGTCCTTACTTTACTTTCAGTTGATATGCCACTGTTTAGGCATTGCTTTCCATTATTGTATTTTACTTTCCAGTCGTATGTAAAAAAAATGATTATTCTTGTTTTAGACTTCATACCAGAGCATTGCACGGGGCCCTTGCTAATAAATGCTAAACCCCTGTAAATTATATAGGAAAATGACAATTGCAGTCTTTTCTTCAACCATAAGCCTAGCATCTCAAACGACCTGTAGGAGGGATCCATGGTAGTTCCCAGGGCGGCACCACATTTATTTATGTTCTGCACCATGCTTATTAATATTTGCAAATACTGCTTCTGCAATGCTGAAATTTGAAGTGAGGAATTCTTTGAGAGGGAGGTGAGCCCAAATGGAAAGTTGGTCCTGAATTTGGGCCTGTATAAGATTCAATTTGCACTGTACACGTATCATTGTAACAACTGAAGTAGTGCCTTTTTTGTGCCTAATGTTCTCCTCTTCTATTATACTCCCTTTCCTCTTGCCTATCTATTATATCAGATGACGACAATGACTCTCAACAAAAACTAGTCTTATGGTGGGGTGGATTATATATTTATATATACGAGGGCACACACATGCCTTCAATATAAATGTGTTCCATTTTAAACCCCTTATCTGTGATATCTAATAATTGCCTACTATATCTAGTTTCCTGCCATACCTAAGTAGTATCCAGCGATATCTAAGCAGTTGCATATGATATTTAAACCGTTGCCTGCGATATCTAAATAGATTGTATGAATTGGTTAGATATTACAGCCTACATTGCAGAAAAAATTTCCAAGAGGATTTTGACTACTGTTTCGAGGCAAGGGGTTTTTTGACAGTAGAAAAAAGTGTCTTTTTTTTCTGACAACTTATCTTATATTTTATACACACGCGCCTCTCATAGTTTTTCCGACGTGAGACCATTTCCAACCATATCTCAACATAACCCTTTAACCAGTTTAATACCAAGTAACTAATCGAGTAATTCAATAAACTAAGAGGGTTGGACTGGCTCATCAGGACTGTCCAAATTCCAAATTCAACATTTTTAACACAAGGTCTCTCTATTACTCTGCGTCTTCTCCCAACCTTTTCCAAATTTATTATCCTTGTTATGTCCTATAATTCCTATTGATATGCATATTCTCATATCAAGCAAAGGTGTATACAAAACAAAGCGGATCATAGTATCTCCAATCGATTTCATCCCTAGAGATTATAGAGTGTATGACCCGATTATATAATTTTCTTGATGTAAGATACTTTTCATATCCACCTTTAATATTTTAGCATGTCTATCCAAATGCCAAATAAAGTACGGTTTTACCCTGGCTTGCATGCACTTATCATGTGAATTCCACCAACTTGCTGACACTCTCACACTAAGAAGCACAATCAGCCAAAGCTAGAATAATTACACAATTGTCTTCTTTCCGAACTAATTAATTGGAAGATTTGCAATTCTATCCATGCAGCAAAGACCAAGGCTTCTGCGGTCCCTACAACCTTCCCCTATATAAACCCAATACATTTCTCCAACCAAGCACAATCTCATTAACAAAACCCGAGAAAAACTTAAAATCATGGCAAGGGTTGATCTTAAATCCCTGACCTTCTCCTTTTTCGCTGTGCTTATACTTTTACTGGCCTCTGAGACAATGGCTGCAGAAGAAGAGGGCTGTAGAGGGCACTTGAGACAGTTGGCAATCGACTGCGAGAAATTTCTTTTGAAGGAATATCCACCATTGGATCCATCAAAAGAATGCTGTGTGCAGTTTCAGAATGCGGACATCCCTTGCTTGTGTAGAATATTCAAGGCTATAGAGGACATAGTAAGCATGGAGAAAATGGCATATGTTGCCAAATTCTGCAACGCTCCTTTAAATAGTGGGACCAAATGTGGAAGTAAGCTTCGAGATCTTATACGACGTTATTTCTTTCAGCTAATACAAATTGGAACCTATATTCAACTTTCTTGTTTTGTTTGCTTTTGCAGGCTACACTGTTCCAAAGGCATGAACTAACTCGGTAAGAGATGGAGCCATGGAGGCCAATGATGGAATAAATGGACTGTACTAGCTTTTATCTATCTATGAAATTTAGCATTTTGATCTTGAGCGGAATCTATTTTATAATTATTGAAATCTTTCCTTCCGTGGTAAGAAGAAACGAAATCGAGGTGAAAATAAAAATTGGATGTATGAGGTAAAATTATGGATCATAATCCAAACAACAATGCCATTTATAATAATATGAACGGAATAATCACATGAACATAATAATCACAGCTGGAATATAAAATGAATGTCAAGAATACGAGAAACAACGGGGTGAATTAAATAATTTATAGGCATAGACTATCATTTATGAACCAATGGTCGGGTTGTCACGTATGTACCCGCAACCGGTCTGGCGCACAACGACAAAATTCTGAGGCCTACAGCGGCACACACAAAAGACGTTGGCACAGCAAAACTCCTACCCATGTGCGTCCTATAAACTATCTGGTTCAGGTGTACACCTTAGAAAAGGACAATGGTCACATTGGAACAATCCACAAATCGAAGTGATAAAAATTATCGAAACGGTATTTCACAAATCTTGTGAAAACATATAACCGTAATAAATATTACTCATAAATCGGTAAATCAATATTTACACGAGTGACAACAACAAATAAATTCAACAAGATGTTCGAAACATAAAATAGATATTCAAGATGAAATCAAGTATCAATAAATGTGAGAAAAATATCATAAATTAGAATATATGACTATAATCATTACCTTGATCAAAGAGAACCTAAGCTTACCACTGTACCAACAATAATTTCAAATATCACGAGATCGTATAACAAGATACAACTAATGTTAATATACCATTTATACTCTCAAGCCTAATTTAAATCATACCCACAACCTTCTGTGTGAGCACGTGACCCCCAATTGGGTCCTTCTTCAGCCGTTGTTTTTATTTCTGTTTTAACTATCACGTGTCAACATGTGACCATTGGTCACGTGTGAGCACGTGATACCTCATTGATGTAATTCCTGATTTTTAATCAGGGAACACATTGCATTTAGGCGCTTACGTATTTAACACGTGGGGCTTATTAAGCTTATTTGTTGTTTGTTTTCTTTTTAACTGCGGCGCCTATATACTTTTGCACATAGATGCCCATGTGTTTAACACGTGAGACTTGAACAGTAGAGAATTTTCCCTCTTCCCATTTTTAAAAGGGAACAAAGCCTTTCAAACAGATGTTTATATCATAAATTATCTTCCTATACCGGTTCTTAATTTCCGGTCCCCATTTGAAAAACACTTTCAATGTCCACCTAATTATAAACGTCTCAAAATTTTTGGGTGTCTTGTTATCCCTGGTTAACACCGTACACCTCCACCAAACTTCAATCTAGATGCACTCCCTGCATTTTTCTAGGTTATTCAATATCTCAATCTGCGTATAAATGTCTATATCTCGTACACCACTCACAAATTTACATTTCACTTCATATCAGATTCGTCGAATCCAATTTTCCCATACAGGTATCTAGTAGACATCAAGAGGCACTTCCGCAAGATTTTAACTCCTCTGGCGCAATATCGCAACCACTCACGTCCACCCAACCTACCAAACTTCATATTGTCCCCACCTTATCTAACCGAACCCCCGCCAAATCCCAATCATTAATATCGCATACTCTCCCCTTCCACCAACTCTTCACAATCCTCATCCTCCAGTCTCGAGAACGCCAACCTCCCCGTCCCTACCTCCCCAACCTCCTTCTCAACTACTCATCCACATTTACCCGCTCAACAACTATCCTCTACTACTCCACCCTAAATCTCCAAACTAACAATGAACGAAAACCGAACCCTAAATACTTCAACTCCCAATGTATAAACCATACCACTATTCACCCAATACCCTAAACTCTTGAACCAACCTGTATTTCTTAAGATGTGAAAGATCCTAACTAGCGTGCTACAATATCCGTAGAATTTGATGCTCTTATGAAGATCGAAACATAGGATCATGTCCCCAAATCAGATCAAAATCTTGTTGGCTGCAAATAGGTTTTTCGAATCAAACGAAACTCTGATGGCACCATTACCCGATACAAAGCTCTCCTTGTGGCTAAAGGCTTCCACCAATGTCTTGGCCTAGCCTTCTCCGCCGCTTTCAGCCCGGTTATCAAACCGACAACACTGCATGTAGTTTTATGCCTCGCACTCTCCCATGGATGGCGTCTTCGTCAACTTGACATTAACAATGCTTTCCTCGACGGTACTCTCCATGAAGATGTGTATATGTCTCAACCACCCAGCTTCCTCTATTCTTCCCTACCCAACCATGTCTGCAAACTACGCAAAGCTCTCTATGGTCTCAAGCAAGCGCCTAGGGCATGGTACCAAGAATTCAAAGGTTATCTCCTTCAAACCGGCTTTGCAAATTTCATGGCGGATGCGTCTCTTTTCATCTACTCCAATGAATCCACTGTCGCCTACTTCTTGGTGTATGTTGATGACATCATTCTTATCGGTAACAACATTCAGTTCATTCGATCCTTTGTTCATCAACTGGGGTAACGTTTTTCTCTAAAGGATCTCGGCGACCTTTATCACTTCCTTGGTGTAGAAGTTATTCCTACATCACAAGGTCTATTCTTATCCCGATATCGCCACATCGCTGATATAATGAATAAGTTCTCCACGGCCGGCGCTAAAGAAACCACCACTCTTATGTGTAATACTACTCCTCTCTTCCTCCATAACGGGTCTTCCTCTGTCGAACCCACACCATATTGTCAACTAGTTGGTGCTCTTCTCCCTCTCCCTCACTCGGCCAGACGTCTCCTTTGTCGTCAATCGTCTATCCCAATTTATGCACTCTCCCATAGAACTTCACTAGACGACACTCAAATGTGTTCTTCGTTACTTCAAAGGTACAATCCATCATGGTCTTTATCTTCGCAGAGGGTATCTTCTAACTCTTCAAGCCTTTAGTGATTCTGACTGAGGTGGCAATTGTAATGACGGTCGCTCTACCACGGCCTACATACTTCACCTAGGCTCGAATCCAATTTCATGGAAATCAGCTCGTCGATAGACTGTTTCTCGATCATCCTCCAAAGCTGAATACGAAGCCCTTGCGAATGCCAAGGCCAGGGTACTATGGGTAAAAAATCTTCTCCATGACACTCAAGATAATTCTCAAAAAACCACCTTTATACTGTGATAATATTGGGGCTACCTATCTCAGTGCGAACCCAGTTTTCCACTCTCGAATGAAACACGCTACTCTTGACTGCCACTTCGTTCAGGAGTGCGTCGAAGATGGCACCATTCGTGTATATCATATTAGCACTCAGGATCAACTTGCGAATGTCCTCATAAAGGCACTTGGACACATATACTTTCTTAGACTCGCTCCAAGATCGGAGTCTCCGATGGAGTCTCAATCTTGCGGGGGCGTATTAGTGATAAGTGCCCAAGACAGAAGTAAACGTATGAAGAAGGCGTTGTAGACGTATGCCAAAATAACAGAGTGGAGGCAGATGTCCGACCAAGACGTAGCAGACGTCTGAACAAGTCTGCCTAAACAACAGAGCGGGGTCAGACGTCTGATGAAGAAGATCCATACGTCTGGTCATGAGTCTTCAAAAAAAATCTAATAGCAGGCAGACGTCTGAAGGATATGTAAGTCAATGTCGCACACCCCACGCACTTGTGGGGAGGCGGAATTTACAAAAAACGATTTTCTTGACTTGCAACATCGACTTAAACTCCAGGATCTTTACGGAAATCTCAACAAGCTATACTACTTGGATGTTCTAACTACTATGATAGTGTTTACCTTCTTGATACTTTTCCTTCGGTCTTCTTCTCCACCTCTTCTTGAGCTCCTCGAAGATCCGGATCGCGCTTGAACGTCAGTCTCCTCGTGTCAAAGACGATCCACCCGAGAGTCTATGGTTCAAGCTCTAACCTCTAAACCAAGGTAACTAAGGTACCTAGTTTGCTAAACTAGATACCTTAGAAGATTTAGAGTGTTAATTGGACTAATTAATCTCAAGTGACCCTATGGTTCACAACACATGTGAGGGTTTAGGGTCTTCAGAAAGAAGGAGAGAAAAATGGAGAGAGAAAGGAAAAACACAAAAATGAGCTTGGCCTTGGCAAGTGAAGAATTGCTCATACAATACTCACATGATGCATGGATTATTTTCCAATTGAAAATAGTAACCATACTACAATAGTAAGTCCAAACCAATAAATAAAACAATGAGCCATGCTTCACTCCATGCCATAAATATCTCCATTTTCCACCTCATTAATCTATTTCCATAAATAGATAAATCCAAATAATGAGGTGTCCCCTTCTAGAAGCATATCTTGTGAAATTACAAGAATGCCCTCACCGTATATACATACCCGTATTCATACTGCAAAAATATGAATACAATAAGATAACAATAATCCAATAATATAAAACTAGAATCTGGCTTAAACCAAAGCCTACTAGTATTATCCGTCCGAACAACATCCGTGCAGCTAGTACACGAATATGATCGAAACCCTGCACGTAAAACCATACGGACTCTATATTGTTTCGCCTGAACCGGGGAAACTCTCTGTGTGGGACTCTAAAGACTCGACAGTACATTGGTAGTGGGTTTAACTACAAGTCCGTCAGTGGCACTAGCTGTACGTAACGGGTACCCAAGTATTTGTCGATAAGAAGGCCGACGGGCAAACTCATACGAACTCCTACTGAGCCTATCTGTGACAACCTCCGTACAGTCCGCTCTGTTCGTCTAAGAGTATCGCATATTGGGCTTAGGAGATGATAACCGTTAAACCCCTAACAGCGCAATAAGTCGTGTCGGTGTAGAGCCCAATACACCCTGAGAAACTACTGGTGTACCTACCAGTAAATCTCGCTTGCCCTGATCAGGGACTTTATGTAATGGATATCCGAACACATCGCGATATCAACTCCCAATACCGGGAGGGACGAATCCTTTCTAACCCTTACTGCCTCTAAGTGATTCGGGACGGCACCCAAATGCCACCTGTTTGCATGATTCATTTGAGCCGTGGTAGGGTGGTAATCTAAGTATAGTGGGAACACACTCGAGACGAATAGTGATGTCAAGTCAATGGACTAAGCAGTACTCATGTCACCCGGGAACTGCTAACTGACGATAGGTATAATACCAACCAGCAGTTCCCATTGAGTCCGTCCAGTGTAACTCATAACCCAATGAGCACTTGCATACTATCTCCGGTATCGCATACCAATGGCTGCGGGACAGGCCATCTCCCAAACTGGGATGAAAAGTGTATACACTAGTCTACTCTGGAGTATCGATGCCCTGTCTCGATAATCCTACGACTATGAACAAGTATAAAGATGTGCTTATAAACTATCCAGCCCCACTAGTGTGACTGCCATCACAACGCGGGTAGTCAAGCCAAGATCCTAAGGGCTCTATCAATATGTAATAGTGATATGCTAAAAATAACATATACACATATTAAAATAGAATCAAACCAGATAGCATACTATCATATTGAGCAAGACTGTTACTATATCCGTGTATATTCCAAGCTTTCAAAATGTAATATACAATCCAGTATTATACAATAATGAGCTCTAGGGCATATATCACTGACAAGATACTTGTCGGGGCCCGGTTCTTGCTCACGGAATAAAGTGTCACATGAACAAAGTGTCATGCCAATTGTCATGCCTAGGGGGCGGGGGCCACCTCTTGAATCCGAAGGGGCCACCTCTTGTAACGACTCTAAATTTTCTGTACAAATTTTTTCTTGTCAATGTACAGAAAGGAGTTTGCAAGCCTGAGCACAATTTAAAAGTTAATTATTGTTTAAGAATAGAAAGAAATAACTTGTAGCTTAATGGTAAAGCTTTATACTACTGTGACGTAGCCCCTGTGTTCGAATCCTCTCATGCACATTATATTTTTTCTGAATTTTCTTTTAAACTTTTTGGAAGCCCAAAAGTTTACATGTGCACTGCACATAGAAATGTAAGACAGAAAAACAAACATATGCAAAATGTTGTGTACATAGCTTTGGTCACGTGGCCAAGATCCACCGACCTTCCCTCACAAAACGACCGGCGAGATGTGTGTTTGGGCCGGTGCCTACGGTTATTTGTAAGTGAAAAGACCCCGTGTTTTGCACACAAAACCCTTGGCTTACCCCCATTACCCATGCACTGTTTGATTTCTCTGAAATGAAACAGAGAAATCAATTTCAACTTAAAATCAATTTTAAATGCATTTTAATTCATTCTTCAATTCCAAAACCCTAATTCCATACTATAAATACAACCCCATACCCTACCGCTTTCTCATTCTGAATCTATCTAAAATCCTTAAATTTTTCTAAGTACAGGAAGAGTACGAGTGGAGTTAGCAAGAGACCAACTTCCGGCGAGAAAACGAAGCAATTCCGGCGACTCAGCGATGCCATGACGGCCTCAACCTCTTCCTCTCTCTCTTCTTAACAAAATCCAAAAGTAAGTCCCTTCTAATCCTTCCCCTTCTTATCTAAAAGTCTCTTTTCATAAAACATGTCGGTAAGTGGAGTTATACCGGCATCTTATTATAAAACCCTAGAAACTACACTTTTTCTTAAGTCTTGCTCATGCATATTCCTACACCTTGCTAGTTAATCATGAAACTAATAATTAGAAACAACTTTCACCCTAAATCATCATATTAAATAACTTTAAATTGAGTTTTACATTTAAATATCATGAACTTTGTATTTTCCATATTTAATTGTTTTCTTACTATTACCTTTAGAAAACTTCACGGGGTAATGATCTACCCCTCACACACACATATTTAAATAGCACGATACTCTTTGAAACATATTTTTGTGGCGATTACAACATTTCATTAAAATACCATGAACTATAAAAAACGGTTTTCTTTGAATTGTATTATCAAAACTCTTTACAATTATGCCTCTACAACCCATTTTGTGGAACTCACTATTGGATTATGCGGATTATCACACATTCTTAGGCTAGTAGAGCGAGATGCAGACCTCCCCACGGAGGATTCGATCTCGAAAGTTTTTTAATACGATTTTTGAGAAAAACGAGACTTTCTATTTAATAATAAAATTAATTTTTATAAATATATAAATATTATCAAACCACATATTTTTAAGATATAATAAAATTCTATATTTCTATAAAAAAATAAAATAATGACAAGTTTCACTAAAATACCCTCAAGTTATCCAAAAGACAAATTTTACACTAAAATACCTTGAATTATCCAAGCCGAACTATTATCACTAAAATACTTCACATTCTTAAAATTCACAATATGAAAACCCTAAATAATATAAATAAATACTCGAGATTTATTTTGAAAGTATATAAAATATTTTTCATAAAACCCCCTCGAGTTATATAAAACACTGTTAAGGACTTTAATCGATATAGATTTAAGCGGGATCAATTCTCTTGAGCTTCAGGGAGCCGGAGAAAGTGACTGCTTGCCTATTTAAGGTAGAAAAACTTAACGGTGTTATCAATGGTAATTATCTTGGAAAAAGATACAAATCCTGCCGTCCATGTGCAACAGTTACCGATAACTCCAAACCTAATTCAGGATCCAAATCAGTTCTAAGTGTCAGAATCAAATCTGAGTCTAACTCAAATCAGAATCCAATTTAACATGAATCCAATATACCAAATATGTATACTTGAACCAGAATACCAGAACAAGATAAACATGCAAACTTGACTTGACTTGACTGAACCATGGCTATAACTTGACTTGATTACATGCCTACTTGTTGACATCCTGAACCTGATTACATGAACAACTTGTATCCATGGTCTCGGCAAGTCTGATAACTATAATCCAATACAATACATTACAGGGTTTTAAAGGGATAAATTGGTACGGAATGTATTAAAAATGGCACGATGATAATCACTAAAAGACACCTACATAAACTCTCGTGCCGTTGTCCCGTGGGTTTTGACGGGGCCTTGTACTACCTGTTACCATAGTTCACGGAGCAAGTTGAACTCCTTTCGTATACACTGATACTTTCTGTACCAAGCTACAAACAACTACGTTAGTATAATATACATATACCTGCATAAATTACGAGTTCTTTCTTTTTACTTGTTCTATTCTATTATTACTTCTGGGACTTACCGAGCGTTAGTTCGCTGACAATATTCATGTTTCTTTTTTTCTTTGGAATGTTCGTCAGGAGGATCGGATCCTTAGGAGATCGAGCCCAGTCAGGACGACTTGGACTAGTTCACAGAGCAGCCAGACTTATAGCTTTTCCTTGTACTTATTTCATTTCATATGCCATTGTTTAGGCATTGCTTTCTATCATTGTACTTTTCTTTTCAGTTGTATATAAAGAATGAATGTTAATAAAAGTTGATGTTTATATTACATCTCTTGTCATTCTTGTGCATTTATTTATATGACTTATTTACGTTGAACATGTTTACTTCTGAGTAAATACGTCGTGGGCCGGCCACGTCCCTTTTCTCGTACGCCGGGAAGCTGGGTGTGACAGGTTTTGTTGGCGGCTCGTGCAGATCCGTTCTGCATGGAATTTTAAGCAATATATCACAAGAATAATAAAAATCAGTAACTATACATTCTTTACATCTTAAATTCCTTGAATCTGTCCTAACCTTTCTTTTTCTATCAAGGTTATGGATTCACCGAACACAAGCACTAATGTCAATGACAACACCACACCACCTACACCACCACCACCACTAACCGTTGCGGACCTACTGATAAGATCAATAGCGTTCCTTGAAGCAACCAGGAGTCTAATTGAGAGACAGCAGGAGCAGGCTGCTCTTCTTCACCAAGGACTAGTTCACACTAAGGCAGTTTTGATGGTAGCTCATGGTTATATCAAGAAGAAGGAAAGGACACCGCCAGTAAGGATTTGCACCTATTGTGAGAAGCCCGGATATGTGGTAAAGGACTGCAGACGAGCTAACGGTTTTTTTATGAATTATGGATCGTTTAAACACACTCTAAGAGCATGCTCAAAGTACAGGGCAGCCGCAAAACCCACATCAAGACTGACTATACAAGCTCCTACTGTGCCACCTTCGTGAGGACCACCTTTACCTCGTCAGTCCAAATGTACAAGCAGGCACAGAGAAATGTGCCAAGACGACAGGCTTACACTTTGGCGGCCGTGGAAACCGAAGCTATAGTTCAAGGTAACACCGGTAATCTTCTTTCCATCTTTTTCAACTTTTATATCCTTTCGTTTTTTCAAACATTTTTAATGCACTTTCGGTACAATATCAGTAGTTCTTTTCCACTCCTGTAATAAATTTTTTTTCTTAGATCTGTTACGACTTTCTTCTATAAATTTTGAGAACGAAATTTTTATAAGGAGGATAGAATGTAATGACTCTAAATTTTCTGTACAAATTTTTTTTCTTTTCAATGTATAGAAAGGAGTTTGCAAGCCTGAGCACAATTTAAAAGTTAATTTTTATTTAAGAACGGTAAGAAATAACTTGTAGCTCATTAGTAAAGCCTTGCACTGCTGTGACGTAGCTCCTGTGTTCGAATCCCCTCGAGCACATTATATTTTTTATAAATTTTCTTTTAAACTTTTGGAAGCCCAAAAGTTTACACATGCACTGCACATAGAAATGAAAAGACAGAAAAATAAACATGTGAAAAATGTTGTGTACATATCCTTGGAGACGTGGCCAAGATCCACCGGCCTTCCCTCACAAAACGAACGACGATGTGTTTTGGGGCGGCACCGACGATCATTCATAGGTGAAAACCCCCCATGTTTTACACACAAAACTCTTGGCATACTCCCATTGCCCCTGCACTGTTTGATTTCTCTGAAATTAAAGTGAGAATTTGATTTCACATTAAAATCAATTTTAAATACATTTTAATTCATTCTTTCAATTCCAAAACCCTAATTCCACACTATAAATACAACCCCATACCCCCTTCCTCATTTTGAAAATTCTATCCAAAAATATCAAAATTTTTTAAGTACAAAAAGAGTACAAGTAGAGTTAGCAATGGTCGGGTTGGGACGACGTCGGGATAGGGAACTCCTTGGACCAGAGATGATCGTGACAACTGTAGATGTAGTTCGCACCATCAGAGAAAGAATGCACATAACCCAAGACAGACAGAAACACTGGGCTGATACAAAACGCCGACACCTAGAGTTCCAGCCGGGAGATCATGTGTTTTTAAAGATCTCTCCAAACCGTAGAGTAAATCGTTTTGGTAAGAGGGGCAAGCTTAGTCCGAGATTTATTGGACTGTTCGACATACTCGAACGAGTCGGAGAAATGGCATATCGTTTGGCACTTCCACCTTCATTGGAAGGAGTGTACAACGTATTCAATATATCCCAGTTTCGAAGATATGTGACCGACCCCAGCCACATTCTTGATCACTCTGAGCTCACTGTACAGATGGATCTATCTTGTGAGCAGTAACCCGTTAAAATCCTGGACAGAAAAGTAAAACCACTTAGGAATAAGGAAGTAAACTTGGTCTGAGAGGTATGGAGAAAGTATTCACCGGGAGAATCAACGCGGGAACGCGAGAACGACATGTGTGCAAGATACCCTTTCTTATTTGTAAATTAGTCCTATATTTGTAAATTTCGAGGACGAAATTTTTGTAAGGAGGATAAAATGTAACGACTCCAATTTTATTGTACAAAAATTTTCAAGTTAATGTACAGAATAGAGTTTCAAGCCTGAGCATAAGATATAAATTTAATTTGTTTAAGAACAGTAAGAAATAACTTGTAGCTCATTGGTAAAGCCTTGCACTGCTGTGACGTAGCCCCTGTGTTCGAATCCCATCAGCCATATATTTTTACTAATTTTTATTTTTAAACATTTTGGAAGCCCAAAAGTTTACAGTGCAATACACGTAAAAATGAAAAGAGGGGAAAAATAAACATGTGTATAATGTTATATGAACCAACCTAGACAGGTGGCGATCAGTCGACGACCTAACTCACCCCATTGACCGACGAGATCTCCATTTAGGCCGGGGGCGCCGGGCTAAACTGTGGGTAATGCCCCCGTGTTTTGCATATTAGTCCTTTGGCCTCCCCCTTGACCCCAATACTGTTTATTTTCTCTGCAATTATCCAGAGAATTAAAATTCAGCATTAGTCCAAATTTTTAATGCATTTTTATT
The DNA here is from genome assembly GCA_030015575.1 of Agapanthus africanus. Taxonomy (NCBI): domain Eukaryota; kingdom Viridiplantae; phylum Streptophyta; class Magnoliopsida; order Asparagales; family Amaryllidaceae; genus Agapanthus; species Agapanthus africanus. The sequence continues at coordinate 678,620,404 of CM057340.1, read as the reverse complement.
TTTTTCTTCAATCCCCAAAACCCTAATTTTACCCTATAAATAAAACATCACACCCTAGCCCTCCTCATTCTGAAATCTATTTTCAAAAGTCCTCAAAATTTTCCAAGTCAAAAAAGAGTCCAAGTGGAATGAGCACTAGGTCATTTTCCGGCGAGAATTCAAGACGGTTCCAGCGATCCCGCGACTCCACGAAGCAACCAACCTTTTCCTAAAGCTTATAAGTTCCCTCTTTTCGTAAATTAATAAGTTCTCTTTTCAAAAATCGTCGGAAGTGGAGTTATTCCGTCATCCGTTTCTAAACTCGTTAGAAACACGAACTTTTCTTAATAAACATTCATCCATGTTATTACAACTTTTTTAGTAATCATGAAACAACCTTTGAGAACAAGTTTCATCTCAAAATATTATATTACGTACATTTTATTTGAAATTTTCGTTTAAATACCACAAACTTTACATATGACATGTTTTAATACTTTTGCTTATATTACCTTTAGGAAAATCTGACGAGGTAATGACCTACCTCTCACAAACACGCATATTGACATAACACAATTCTCTTGAACAACAATTTTGTGGCAAATACGACCTTTACATCAAAACACCATAAGCTTTTATTAAAAACCGTATTCTTTAAATTGTGTTATTTACGTTCCTTGCGATTATACATCTACAACCCATTTTGGGAAACCCGATCGGGATGGTGCGGGTTATCACATATCCTCGGGGCTAGTAGAGCGAGATGCAGACCTCCTCAAGGAGCATACGATCTCGATGGAATTTTTAATCCAATTTTAAAGAAAAACGTGATTTTCTATTTAATAAATAAATTTTATTTTTAATAACTATATATAAATATTATCAAACCATCTATTTTAAATATATAATAAATTCCATGTTTTCCAAACAAAAGAAAAAATTACAAGTTTCATGAAAATACCATCAAGAATCCATACAAGTCAAATTTACACAAAAATACAATGTATTATTCAAGCTAGGTATTTATTCACTAGAATACCTCACTTTAAAAAATTTACATCCATGAAAACCATAAATATAATAAATAAATACTTAAGAATTATTTTGAAATTATACTAAAAATATTTTCTCATAAAACCTTTTCAAGTTATATTAAATTACAATAAGGAACCTAGTAAATATAGGTTTAAACGAGACCAATTTTCTTGAGCCTCAAGGAGCCGGGGAAAGTGGGTGCTTGCTTATTTAAGGTAGAAAACTAAAACGAGGTTATCAAATGATAATTGTGTTGGAAAAAGACACAAATCCTACCGTTCATATGCAGCAGTTACCGATAACTCCTAAACCTAATTCAGGACTCAAATTTGTTTAAAGTGTCTGGCTCAATCTGAGTTTCAGTTTAATCTGAATACAATCCAAATATGATCCAATTATAACTCCATTTCAACATGAATCCAAGCATGAACACTTGAACTTGAACCAGAATACCGAGCAATACAAACAAGCAACATGATACGACTAGACCGAACCATGGATATATTTTGAACTTGACTATATGACTAGCCGTTTACATCCGATCCGTTTATATGAACAACTTATACCATGGTTTCGGCAAGTCTTATACAACAAATCATTACAATCAATACAATATGCATTACGGGGTTTTAACGGGGTAGATTGGTACGGAATGTATTAGAAGTGGCACGAGACAGTCATCATAATACACTTAACCTGAATATTTGTGCCGGTCCCGTGGCTTGACGGATCCTTATGCTCCGTATACCTTAGTCCATGGATAGTTGGACTCTTCTCGTATACGGTGATGCATTTTGTACCAAGCTACTAATAACCACGTTAGTATAACAAAAACAGATAAATTACCAGATATATTTCATCACTTGATCTATTCATATCTCTCTCTTAGGAGTTACCGAGCGATTGTTCGCTGACGACATTTCTATTTCTTATTTCTTTGGAATGTTGTCAGGAGGACCCGACTCTCAGGAGATCGAGCCCAGCCAGGAAGATTTGGAGCAGTTCACTGAAGATACAGAGTTATAGATTTGCTTGTACTTACTTTACTTTCAGTTGATATGCCACTGTTTAGGCACTGCTTTCCATTATTGTATTTTACTTTCCAGTTGTATGTAAAAAAATGAATATAAATAAAAAGTTGTTGTTTCAATATATCTCTTATCATTCTTGTGCTTTACTTTTATATTACTTGTTTACGCTTAACGTGTTACTTCTGAGTAAATACATCGCGGCCTCGCCACGTCTACTTCCCCGTATAATAGGAAGTGGGGCGTGACATTTGTGCTATAACAAATAAAAAATATTGAAAAACCGAAAAACAAATAATTTTGAAAATTTTGAGATTTTCGTATGTTATAACAAGCAAAATATTGAAAACGGAAGAAAAAGAAAATTTTGAAAATTTGTGGTTAAATGGCATTAAAATACCCAGAGTTCGATCAAAATTTCGTGAATTTTGTGTACTATATCATGCAAAATATTGAAAATTTAATAAAAAAAAATTTGAATAAAATTTGCGATCACATGTGCTAAAGCAAACTACTAAGAATTGAAGAAAACAGAAAATTTTAGGATTTTTGAAGATTTCGCTATTTTTTCGTGTGTTATAATAAGTAAAATACTGAAAAACCAAAGAACACAGAAAATTTTGAGATTTTTACATGCTATATATATATATATATATATATATATATATATATAGCATGCAAAATATTGAAAAATCGAAAAAAACTGTTAATTTTTGAGTTTTTGAAAATCTCGTGATTTTCGTGTAACAGCAAGCAATATATTGAAAAATTGAAGAAATCAGAAAGTTAACTGATAATTTTTGAGATTTTGAAAATTTTATGATTTTCGTGTTCAAAGCAAGCAATATATTGAAAAGACGAGAAAAACATAAAAGTTAAAGATTTATAAAAATTATGCAATTTTCTTGTGGTAGCATTCAAAATATTGTAAATCTAAAAAAAAAAAACAATTTTTTTTGACTTTTGTAAATTTCTTGCCATTTGCTAAAGCATGTGAAAAAGATGAAGTAAATAGAAAATTTAGTTTCATGATTTTCGTATGCTATGCATAATTGAAAAAAGAAAGAAAAAAGAAAATTTTGAGATATTTGAAAATTTTCTGATTTTCATGTATAGTATCATGGAAAACATTAAAAACCGAAGTAAACAAAAATATTTTATTTTTGATAATTTCATGATTTTCTTGTGAATATTGGAAAACCAAAAAATAAAAAAAAGATTTGAGATTTATTAACTTTCATCATATTCTTATGTTATTGCGTGCAAAAGGTTAAAGATTAGAAGAAAACATATTTTGGGACAATTGTACATTTCATGCAAGCAACTGAACAAGCGAAGAAAAAAAGAAGATTCTTAAAAAATTTGCAATGAAAGTATGCAAGGAAAATATTGAAAAACTGAAGAAAATGCCGAATTATTTGTGAGTTCATCCTTCATACATCTTACATATGCACTTCATAAATATGAGATATTATGACTTACACATCATATAATAATAATAAACTTTTAAATTAATATGATTATTATTGTTTTAGACTTCATACCAGAGCATTGCACGGGGCCCTTGCCAATAAATGCTAAACCCCTATAAATTATATAGGAAAATGACATTTGCAGTCTTTCTTCAACCAGAAGCCGAGCATTTCAAACGACCTGTAGGAGGGATCCATGTTAGTTCCCAGGGAGGCACCACATTTATTTATGTTCTGCACCATGCTTATTAATATTTGCAAATACTGCTTCTGCAATGCTGAAATTTGAAGTGAGGAATTCTTTGAGAGGGAGGTGAGCCCAAATGGAAAGTTGGTCCTGAATTTGGGCCCGTATAAGATTCAATTTGCACTGTACAAGTATCATTGTAATAACTGAAGTAGTACCTTTTTTGTGCCTATGTTCTCCTCTTCTATTATACTCCCTTTCCTCTTGCCTATCTATTATATCAGATGACGACAATGACTCTCAACAAAAACTAGTCATTCGTGGCATAGACAACAAAGAATTTTAAGAGGGATTGAGAGAATTACAGCTCCTCTCTGATTGATTGAAGTCTGGCATGGCAGTGAGTGATGAAGGGGCTCCTTATAATTATCAAGATTGAAGGAATTACGATTTTCTATGAGGCATCGACACCACAACTTCGAAAATATAAAGATCGATGGGCTCTTGATACATCCGCCCTTCAATCTATAATGTCTACCAAGATATACGAGGGCACACACAGGCTTTCAACATAAAATGTGTTCCGGCCAAAAGACTCAAGCCTTATGGTTGGTTGTCCCATTTTAAACCCCTTATGCACATGTGATATCTAATAGTTGCCTACTATATCTAGTTTCCTGCCATACCTAAGCAGTATCCAGCGATATCTAAGCAGTTGCATATGATATTTAAACCGTTGCCTGCGATATCTAAATAGATTGTATGAATTGGTTAGATATTACAGCCTACATTGCAGAAAAAATTTCCAAGGGGATTTTGACTACTGTTTCGAGGCTAGGAGTTTTTTGACAATAGAAAAAAGTGTCTTTTTCTTGACAACTTACCTTATATTTTATACGCACGCACCTCTCATAGTTTTTCCAACGTGACACTATTTCCAACCATATCTCAACATAACCCTTTAACCAGTTTAATACCAAGTAACTAATCGAGTAATTCAATAAACTAAGTGGGTTGGACTGGCTCATCAGGACCGTCCAAATTCCAAATTCAATATTTTTAACACAAGGTCTCTCTATTACTCCGTGTCTGCTCCCAACCTTTTCCAAATTTATTATCCTTGTTATGCGGCCTATAATTCCAATTGATATGCATATTCTCATATCAAGCTAAGGTGTATACAAAACAAAGCGGATCATAGTATCTCCAATCGATTTCATCCCTAGAGATTATAGAGTGTATGGCCGATTATATAATTTTCTTGACGTAAGATACTTTTCATATCCACCTTTTATATTTTAGCATGTCTATCCAAATGCCAAATAATGTACGGTTTTACCCTGGCTGGCATGCACTTATCATGTGAATACCACCAACTTGCTGACACTCTCACACTAAGAAGCACAATCAGCCAAAGCTAGAATAATTACACAATTGTCTTCTTTCCGAACTAATTAATTGGAAGATTTGCAATTCTATCCATGCAGCAAAGACCAAGGTTTCTGCGGTCCCCACAACCTTCCCCTATATAAACCCAATACATTTCTCCAACCAAGCACAATCTCATAAACAAAACCCTAGAAAAACTAAAAATCATGGCAAGGGTCGATCTTAAATCCTTGACCTTCTCCTTTTTCGCTGTGCTCATGCTTTTACTAGCCTCTGAGACAATGGCTGCAGAAGAAGTGGGCTGTAGAGGGCACTTGAGTCAGTTGGCAATCGACTGCGAGAAATTTCTTTTGAAGGAATATCCACCATTGGATCCATCAAAAGAATGCTGTGTGCAGTTTCAGAATGCGGACATCCCTTGCTTGTGTAGAATATTCAAGGCTATAGAGGACATAGTAAGCATGGAGAAAGTGGCATATGTTGCCAAATTCTGCAACGTTCCTTTAAATAGTGGGACCAAATGTGGAAGTAAGCTTCCAGATCTTATACGACGTTATTTCTTTCAGCTAATACAAATTGGAACCTATATTCAACTTTCTTGTTTTGTTTGCTTTTGCAGGCTACACTGTTCCAAAGGCATGAACTAACTCGGTAAGAGATGGAGCCATGGAGGCCAATGATGGAATAAATGGACTGTACTAGATTTTATATATCTATGAAATTTAGCATTTTGATCTTGAGCGGAATCTATTTTATAATTATTGAAATCTTTCCTTCCGTGGTAAGAAGAAACGAAATCGAGGTGAAAATAAAAATTGGATGTATGAGGTAAAATTATGGATCATAATCCAAACAACAACGCCAAATAAAATAATATGAGCGGAATAATCACATGAACAAAATAATCACGGCCGGAATATAAAATTAATGTCAAGAATGCGAGAAATAACGGGGTGAATTAAATAATTTATAGGCATAGACTTTCATTTATGAACCAATGGTCGAGTTGTCACGTATGTACCCGCAACCGGTCTGGCCCACACAACAACAACAACTGAGCCTTTTATCCCAAGCATAAGGGGTAGGCTACATGAACCAACATGAGAATCACGCCGGGTCCAACACATGAATCCTCTGTCTCCACTCACTTCTATCGAACAATATACTTTCATTGAGTCCTTTGGCAACCATATCGTTTCGTATCACCTCCATCCATGTTTTCTTCGGTCTCCCTTTTGCCCTTTTGCCATTACCCATATCGAGAGTATTTATTCGTCGAACCGGTGCTTCCATAGGTCTGCGTCGCACATGACCAAACCATCTAAGCCTGTTTTCCCGCATCTTCTCCTCCACGGGTGCTACACCAACTTTTGCACGAATATCCTCATTTCGTACCTTGTCTTTTCTAGTGTTACCGCACATCCAACGAAGCATGCGCATCTCCGCTACGTGCATCTTCTGTGTATGATATTTCTTAGGAGCCCAGCATTCTGTACCATATAATAAGGCAGGCCGAATAGCGCTCCGATAAAACTTCCCTTTCAATTTTAACGGAAAGTTACGATCACACAAAATCCCTGTTGCACTCCTCCATTTCAACCAACCAGCTTGGATCCTTTGATTAACATCACTATCGATCTCCCCATTCCTTTGGATGATGGAACCTAGATATCTAAATTGGTCGCTCGGTGATATCTCTTGCCCTTCCAATGTTATACCAATATGGTTTTGATTTCTCTGGCTACTAAATTTGCAGTGCATATATGCTGTCTTGGACCTGCTCAATCTGAATCCCCGAGATTCCAATGTTTGTCTCCATAATTCCAATTTGGCATTAACCCCTGCTTTCTTCTCATTTACTAGAACAATATCATCAGCGAATAGCATGCACCAAGGGACTTCATCTTGGATAGTTCTAGTAAGCTCATCCATCACGATGGTAAACAAGAAAGGACTTAATGCAGATCCTTGATGTAAACCAATAGTAATCGGAAAATCACTTGTTAAGCCACCGCAAGTTCTGACATTTGCCACTACTCCGTCGTACATATCCTTGATTATGTCAATATACTTGACGGGGACCCCCTTTTTCATCATTGTCCCCCATAATACCTCTCTAGGTACCTTGTCGTACGCTTTTTCTAAATCAATAAATATCATATGCAAATCTCTTCTCCTCTCTCGAAAGCGCTCGACAAGTTGACGAAGCAAATGAATCGCCTCTGTCGTCGATCGTCCACGCATGAACCCAAATTGGTTCTCTGTTATCTTAATATCCTTCCTTAGCCTGTGTTCAATCACCCTCTCCCAAAGTTTCATGGTGTGACACATTAGTTTTATTCCACGGTAGTTTGAGCAACTTTGAATGTCACCCTTATTCTTGTAGATAGGTACAAGGATACTTTTCCTCCATTCATTTGGCATCTTTTTTGTCTGCCAAATCTTATTAAACAGATCTGTCAGCCATTTAACGCCTATTTCGCCTAAGCATCTCCAAATCTCGATAGGAATCCCGTCAGGACCAACCGCTTTTCTTAAACCCATTCTGTTCAAAGCTTCTTTAACCTCAGTAAGTCTTATTTTACGCATGAAATCACGATTTATATCTTGAGATTGAATGACAAGTCCATCTTAGTAAAGCTCTCATTGAACAATTTGTCAAAATAATCTCTCCATCTTTCCTTGATATCCTCATCTCGAACTAAAACCTTCTGATTTTCATTTTTGACACACTTCACCGCACATAAATCTCTAGTCTTCCTTTCCCGCATTCGAGCAATCCGGTATATATCATTTGCAGCCTCTTTAGTGTCTAATTTCTCGTACACCTCCTTGTAGACCTTAGATTTAGCTTCCCGAACAGCTTTCTTAACTTCCTTTTTAGCCATTTTGTACTTCTCAAATCTCTCCACATCTCTACTTTTCTTCAAATCTTTATAAGAATCCCTTTTAATTTTAATAGCAGCCTTTACATCTTCATTCCACCATGATATGTCCTTAAATGGTGGAGCACCACCTCTCGACTCACCAAGTAGATCTCTAGCTACTTTCTTGATACAACTAGCCATTTTGTTTCATGTTTTGTCTGGATCATCTTCCGACTGCCAATCCGCTTCTTGTACTACACGATCTATAAAAGCCTTTTGATTATCTTCTTTCAATCGCCACCATTTAATTTTAGGCTCTACCTTACGTCTAATCTTTCTAGGTTCTCTTCTAAATCGAAAATCTAGAACTAAAAGTCTATGTTGAGTAGTTACACTCTCACCTGGCACTACCTTACAGTCGATACAACAACCTCTATCTATTCTTCTCATCAGAAAAAAGTCTATTTGGCTAGCATTTGATCCGCTCCTAAAAGTGATAAGGTGGGACTCTCTTTTCCTAAACCAGGTGTTTGCTAAGATCAAGTCATAAGATAAAGCGAAATCTAGAATCGAGTCACCTACTTCATTCCTTTGTCCGAAACCAAAACCTCCATGGATAGTATCAAACCCACTACGACTAGTACCTACATGTCCATTAAGATCACCACCAATAAATAACTTCTCTCCACTAGGTATACTTTGCACCACCTCGTCTAAATCCTCCCAGAATAGACGCTTACTAGCGTCATCAAGACCTATCTGTGGTGCATAAGCACTAATAACATTAAAGATCACTCCACCTAGAATAAGCTTAACCAGTAAAATTCTATCACCTTTTCTCCTAATCTCAACTACATCCTCAAGCAACCGTCTATCTATGATTATACCTACCCTATTACGATTTTTATCTCTACCCGTATATCAAAGCTTATAACCCCAAGGCTCTATGACTCTACTCTTTTCACCTACCCACTTAGTTTCTTGCAAACACATAATACCAACTCTCCTCCTAATCATCACCTCCACTAATTCTATTAGTCTACCCGTAAGGGAACCTATGTTCCAGGAAGCTAGACGGATCCTATGAAACCCTTGCTTATTTGTCACTACACCCGGGGTCCGATGTAGCGCGCCGTCTCTGGACGACGACCCTTGCTTATTTGTCACTACACCCGGGGTCTGATGTAGCGCGCCGTCTGTAGACGACGACCCTTGCTTATTTGTCACTACACCAGGGGTCCGATGTAGCGCGCCGTCTCTAGACGACGACCCTTGCTTATTTGTCACTACACCCGGGGTCCGATGTAGCGCGCCGCATCTGGACGACGACCAAGCCCTTGCATATTTAACACTACACCCGGGATCCGATGTAGCGCGTCGCTGAGTAGGGGACGCCCCAACGATATTCTTGTAATGGTTCATGTCATAGAATGTGACAAAGTTTTCCGTTGGCTGTCACAAGCCTACCACAACCCTCACCCTTTCTCATCCGGACTTGGGACCGGCAACGGTGGGTTTAACCGGTCTGGCCCACAACGACAAAATTATGAGGCCTACAGCGGCAGTCTATAGCAGCACATATAAAGGACGTTGGCACAGCTAAACTCCTACCCATGTGCGTCGTATAAACTATCTAGTTCATGTGTACACCTTAGAAAAGGACAATGATCAATTGGAACAACCCACAAATCGAAGTGATAAAAATTATCGAAATGGTATTTCACAAATCTTGTGAAAACATATAACCGTAATAAATATTACTCATAAATCGGTAAATCAATATTTACACAAGGGATAACAACAAATAAAATTCAACAAGATGTTCGAAACATGAAATAAATATTCAAGATGTAATCAAGTATCAATAAATGTGAGAAAAATATCATAAATTAGAATATATGACTATAATCATTACCTTTATCAAAGAGAACCTAAGCTTACCACTGTACCAACAATAATTTCAAATATCACGAGATCGTATAACAAGATACAGCTAATGTTAATATACCATTTATACTCTCAAGCCTAATTTAAATCATACCCACAACCCTCTGTGTGAGCACCCCCAATTGGGTCCTTCTTTAGCCGTTGTTTTTATTTTTGTTTTAACTATCATGTGTCAACACGTGACCATTGGTTACGTGTGAGCACGTGATACCTCATTGAGGTAATTCCTGATTTTTAATCAGGGAACACATTGCATTTAGGCGATTACGTGTTTAACACGTGAGGCATATTAAGCTTATTTGTTGTTTGTTTTCTTTTTAACTGCGGCGCCTATATGCTTTTGCACATGGATGCCCACGTGTTTAACACGTGAGACTTGAACAGTAGAGAATTTTCCCTCTTCCCTTTTTTATAAGGGAACAAAGCCTTTCAAACAGATGTTTATATCATAAATTATCTTCCTACACCGGTTCTTAATTTCCAGTCCCCATTTGAAAAACACTTTCAATGTCCATCTAATTATAAACGTCTCAAAATTTTTGGGTGTCTTGTTATCCCTGGTTAAGACCGTACACCTCCACCAAACTTCAATCTAGATGCACTCCCTGCATTTTTCTAGGTTTTTCAATATCTCAATCTGCGTATAAATGTCTATATCTCGCACACCACTCACAATTTACATTTCACTTCATATCAGATTCGTCGAATCCAATTTTCCCATACAGGTATCTAGTAGACACCAAGAGGAACTTCCGCAAGATTTTAACTCCTCTGGCGCAATATCGCAACCACTCACGTCCACCCAACCTACCAAACTTCAAATTGTCCCCACCTTATCTAACCCAACCCCCGCCAAATCCCAATCATTAATATCGCATACTCTCCCCTTCCACCAACTCTTCACAATCCTCATCCTCCAGTCTCGAGAACAACGCCAACCTCCCCGTCCCTAACTCCCCGACCTCCTTCTCAACTACTCAACCACATTTACCCGCTCAACAACTATCCTCTACTCCTCCACCCTAAATCTCTAAACTAACAATGAACGAAAGCTGAACCCTAAATACTTCAACTCCCAATGTATAAACCATACCACTATTCACCCAATACCCCAAACTGTTGAACCAACCTGTATTTCTTAAGATGTGAAAGATCTTAACTAGCGTGCTACAATATCCGTAGAATTTGATGCTTTTATGAAGATCGGAACATAGGATCATGTCCCCAAATCAAATCAAAATCTTGTTGGCTGCAAATAGGTTTTTCGAATCAAACGAAACTCTGATGGCACCATTACCCGATACAAAGCTCTCCTTGTGGTTAAAGGCTTCCACCAATGTCCTGGCCTAGCCTTCTCTGCCGCTTTCAGCCCGGTTATCAAACCGACAACACTGCATGTAATTTTATGCCTCGCACTCTCCCATGGATGGCGTCTTCGTCAACTTGACATTAACAATGCTTTCCTCAACGGTACTCTCCATGAAAATGTGTATATGGATCAACCACCCAGCTTCCTCCATTCTTCCCTACCCAACCATGTCTGCAAACTACGCAAAGCTCTCTATGGTCTCAAGCAAGCGCCTAGGGCATGGTACCAAGAACTCAAAGGTTATCTCCTTCAAGCCGGCTTTGCAAATTTCATGGCGGATGCGTCTCTTTTCATCTACTCCAATGAATCCACTGTCGCCTACTTCTTGGTGTATGTTGATGACATCATTCTTATCGGTAACAACATTCAGTTCATTCGATCCTTTGTTCATCAACTGGGGTAACGTTTTTCTCTAAAGGATCTCGGCGACCTTCATCGCTTCCTTGGTGTAGAAGTTATTCCTACATCACAAGGTCTATTCTTATCCCGATATCGCCACATCGCTGATATAATGAATAAGTTCTCCACGGCCGGCGCTAAAGAAACCACCACTCTTATGTGTAATACTACTCCTCTCTTCCTCCATAACGGGTCTTCCTCTGTCGAACCCACACCATATTGTCAACTAGTTGGTGCTCTTCTACCTCTCCCTCACTCGGCCAGACGTCTCCTTTTTCGTCAATCGTCTATCCCAATTTATGCACTCTCCCATAGAACTTCACTAGACGGCACTCAAATGTGTTCTTCGTTACTTCAAAGGTACAATCCATCATGGTCTTTATCTTCGCAGAGGGTATCTTCTAACTCTTCAAGCCTTTACTGATTCTGACTGAGGTGGCAATTGTAATGACGGTCGCTCTACCACGGCCTACATACTTCACCTAGGCTCGAATCCAATTTCATGGAAATCAGCTCGTCGATAGACTGTTTCTCGATCATCCTCCAAAGCTGAATACGAAGCCCTTGCGAATGCCATGGCCAGGGTACTATGGGTAAAAAATCTTCTCCATGACACTCAAGATAATTCTCAAAAAACCACCTTTATACTGTGATAATATTGGGGCTACCTATCTCGGTACGAACCCAGTTTTCCACTCTCGAATGAAACACGCTACTCTTGACTGCCACTTCGTTCGAGAGTGCGTCGAAGATGGCACCATTCGTGTTTATCATATTAGCACTCAGGATTAACTTGCGAATGTCCTCATAAAGGCACTTAGACGCATATACTTTCTTAGACTCGCTCCAAGATCGGAGTCTCCGATGGAGTCTCAATCTTGCGGGGGCGTATTAGTGATAAGTGCCCAAGACAGAAGTAAACATATGAAGAAGGCGTTGTAGACGTATGCCAAAATAACAGAGTGGAGGCAGATGTCTGATCAAGACATAGCAGACGTCTGAACAAGTCTGCCTAAACAACAGAGCGGGGTCAGACGTCTGATGAAGAAGATCCATACGTCTGGTCATGAGTCTTCAACAAAATCTAATAGCAGGCAGACGTCTGAAGGATATGTAAGTCGATGTCGCACACCCCATGCACTTGTGGGGAGGAGGAATTTACAAAAAAACGATTTTCTTGACTTGCAACATCGACTTAAACTCCAGGATCTTTACGGAAACCTCAATAAGCTATACTACTTGGATGTTCTAACTACTATGATAGTGTTTACCTTCTTGATACTTTTCCTTCGGTCTTCTTCTCCACCTCTTCTTGAGCTCCTCGAAGATCCGGATCGCGCTTGAACGTCAGTCTCCTCGTGTCAAAGACGATCCACCCGAGAGTCTATGGTTCAAGCTCTAACCTCTAAACCAAGGTAACTAAGGTACCTAGTTTGCTAAACTAGATACCTTAGAAGATTTAGAGTGTTAATTGGACTAATTAATCTCAAGTGACCCTATGGTTCACAACACATGTGGGGGTTAAGGGTCTTCAGAAAGAAGGAGAGAAAAATGGAAAGAGAAAGGAAAAACACAAAAATGAGCTTGGCCTTGGCAAGTGAAGAATTGCTCATACAATACTCACATGAAGCATGGATTATTTTCCAATTGAAAATAGTAACCATACTTCAATAGTAAGTCCAAACCAATAAACAAAACAATGAACCATGCTTCACTCCATGCCATAAATATCTCCATTTTCCACCTCATTAATCTATTTCCATAAATAGATAAATCCAAATAATGAGGTGTCACCTTCTAGAAGCATATCTCGTGAAATTACAAGAATGCCCTCACCGTATATACATACCCGTATTCATACTGCAAAAATATGAATACAATGAGATAATAATAATCCAATAATATAAAACTAGAATCCGGCTTAAACCAAAGCCTACTAGTATTATCCGTCCGAACAACATCCGTGTAGCTAGTATACGTATATGATCGAAACTCTGCACGTAAAACCATACGGCCTCTATATTGTTTCGCCTGAACCGGGGAAACCCTCTGTGTGGGACTCTAAAGATTCGACAGTACATTGGCAGTGGGTTTAACCACAAGTCAGTCAGTGGCACTAGCTGTACGTAACGGGTACCCAAGTATTTGTCGATAAGAAGGCCGACGGGCAAACTCATACGAACTCCTACTAAGCCTATCTGTGACAACCTCCGTACAGTCCGCTCTATTCGTCTAAGAGTATCGTATATTGGGCCTAGGAGATGATAACCGTTAGACCCCTAACAGCGCAATAAGTCATGTCGGTGTAGAGCCCAATACACCCTGAGAAACTACTGGTGTACCTACCAGTAAATCTCGCTTGCCCTGATCAGGGACTTTGTGTAATGGCTATCCGAACACATCGCGATATCAACTCCCAATACCGGGAGGGACGAATCCTTTCTAACCCCTACTGCCTCTAAGTAATTTGGGACGGCACCCAACTGCTACCTGTTTGCATGACTCATTTGAGCCGTGGTAGGGTGGAATCTAAGTATAGTGGGAACACACTCGAGACGAATAGTGATGTCAAATCAATGGACTAACATGTACTCATGTCACCCGGGAACTGCTAACTGACGATAGGTATAATACCAACCAGTAGCTCCCATCGAGTCCGTCCAGTGTAACTCATAACCCAATGAGCACTTGTATACTATCTACAGTATCGCATACCAATGGCTGCGGGACAGGCCATCTCCTAAACTGGGATGAGAAGTGTATACACTAGTCTACTCTGGAGTATCGATACCCTGTCTCGATAATCCTACGACTATGAACAAGTATAAAGATGTGCTTATAAACTACCTGTTTCCCCCAATCAGAGCAATGCTCTGCTGGAAATTCAAAATTCAAATTTTGAAGCAACGCTTCAAATCCCGGGCGCAACGCGCCACGTGTCAGGCGCAGACATATCAGCGCAGCGCCCAAAACAGCGCACCCAATCAGAGCAAAGCTCTATTTTAAGTAAAGTTAAAGGAAGCAACGTTTCAGTTGCGCAAGCGCTGCGCTGCGCGACGCGTGTCAGCGCAGATGCGCTAGCGCAGTTGCGCTGCGCGACGCGTGTCAGCGCAGTTGCGCTGCGCTTTGTGCTGCGCGACACACGTCAAGCGCTGAGGCGTTTGCGCCAAACAGAATTAAGATTTCAAAGAAATCTTTCTGTTCTTGTCAAAATAAGAAGATTTTCTTCTGTAAAACAGAAGCCCTTGGATCAAAGATCCGACGGTGGGGAAAATTCCCCAAATCACTTAGAGAAAGATCTCTTTAACTAATTTATGGGCACTATAAAAAGGACCCTAGACCTCAATTCAAAGGCATCAACATTCTTGAAAAAATCAAGAGCTTCAAACAGAAAGAACTCTGAAAATGTTTTCAAGAAAAAGGTAAAAACCTTCACAAAAGAGAAGAAATTTCTTCTAATAGATCATTGATCTAAAAACCAGATCAATGATCTTCATATAATAAACAGTGCTTTGCACTTCTTATGAACCATTGATTCTTTAAAACAAGAAAAAACAAAAATAAAAAAATATAGTGCTTTGCACTTTTATGAACCATTGGTTCTTGAATCTAAAAGATTCTTAAATTATAGTGCCTTGCACTTGTAAACTGCACTGTTATGCCCTTGGATTGGCGCAAGCCACCAGTGCGCGCCACGTGTCAGCAGCGCAGGCACAGCGCATTAGCGCAGCGCACTGAGCTTGCGCGACACGTGTTAGCACTACAAGCGCTTGCGCTCTCTGATTGGCGCAAGGCGCCTGATAAATGCAATGCATTTCCCAAAAGGCCAGGCCCAAGTCAAAAGACCAAGCAAGCCTAATTAAATTGATGCTCTGCATCATTTATAAATGGGTAGAGCCCAAACAAAATAATAAAAATGCTATGCATTTTAAAAGGGGCAGACCCCAAACAAAGTAAATGCCTTGCATCATTCATAAATGAGCAGAGCCCAGAATAAATTGATGCTCTGCATCTTTTATGGGGCAGAGCCCAAACAAAAAAATAGTAAATAATGCAATGCATTATTTAAAAATGGGCTAAGCCCTAACACAGGTCTAACAGACCAAAAACAAATAAAGGCGTTGAATATGTTTCAACTGGACTTAGCCCAATCATGGCCGTAAGTCCTCAAATTAAATTGACTGAGCACGGCTGCTCCCTAAATCAATTTACGACTGGTTCGAGGGTACATCTCCGAACTCCTCTGGTACCCATCGCTGTAATCCTTCAACGACGTCAGAGAGGTGACGGGTCCCGACGACCACACATCAATATAGACTGCGGGGTCTTTAAACTCGTGGACCGAAACGTCCTTAAACTAATGTCGGACCGAAACGTCCTTAAACTAATGTCAGACCACCACGTTCCTAAACTGGAATATAGACCACCACGTCCCTAAACTGGAACATAGACCACCATATCCCTAAACTGGAATACGAACCACCACGTCTCTAAACTGGAACATGGACCACTACGTCCCTAAACTGGAACAATAGAGTCCCCAAATGCTCTTTTGCCGGATCTAAAAGGTCCCGTTTAAGTCGATCTTAGCCCCAGACACGGCTAACGTATCCTTAAACATTCAAATGGACTATAAAACTCCAAATCGACTTTGGTTCAAGGGTACATCTCTGAATTCCTCTGACACCCATCGTTGTAATTCTTCAACGACGTTAGAGAGGTGATGAGTCCCGACGGCCATATATTAAATGGATCACCACGTTAAGTTGATCTTAGTCTCAAACGGGACTAACGTATCCTTAACGAATGTTTAAGTTGATCGTAGCTTCAATATGGCTAATGTATCCTTAAATTAAAAAATACCAAACCCAAATCTAAGTAAATACGAATTTGGACTAATCCACGTCCTACGGGCGACGGCATTACTCAGTCTCCGTATACAATCCACAGGCAACCACAAACAAAACAAACACACACGACACGAAGTGAAATTCTGGAGAAGGAGAAAGTGGTTACCGTGATGCGGTAGCGTAATTAACTGCAGGGGCTTGCGCCTGCAGGGAAGAGCGTCCCCACAATCAAAAACCCCTCTAGCGAGGGGGAATCTGACGAAGTCTGCTACATCGGCCGCATCCGTCTAAACCTCCGATACACGGTGCCATAAATCAACTTGGCATCTTCGGAGAGGTGGGCGGATAAAACCAAATAGCATCTGCCCCGAATCTCAGGAAAGACGTCGTCGCAGTCTTTCGGAGGGGAACAGATTCTAGCACGCCCAGTGAGACCTTTTCTTCTTTCCACTCCACACTTCGTGTGTCGTCCTCACGAACCAATCGCGGTTTGTTAAATGGTTGCCTTTGGATTTCAAGTTACTAAGATTTGGTCTTTTGCCTGGCGCAGAACTCAAGCATCAATGGCCTCTAACTGCACCAACTGCTCGAAGTGCCACTACAACAGACGCTCCGCCTCACCTGGAGGTATAGCATATGAGCTTCAAGCGGCCTCCGTCCTTATTCTGCCCATGGAGCAAGTGAAGCAGGCTACCAGGGGCCTGTTTTTCGGGACCATGATCCCGTCTACGAGCTTCTCTATGCCAATACCTGCACCGGAGGTGAACAAGAAGTCGGTCTTCGACCGGCTCACTGCTACGATGGCCCCTGTCAACGGGTCGCTACCTACCAAACCAACAGCCTCTGTTTTCGCCAGGCTGGATCAGAACTCTAAATTGGCTATCCCAAGGAAGGCAATAACCGCTGCTCCAGAAATCGTCAAGATGGCTTCCCATATCAAAGAGTCAGTCTTTTCAAGGCTGACGATTCCTGCTCCTGCCCCTGCTCGAGGATCTATCTTCAACAGGTTGAATATCATCCCTCCAAAGACAACTTCAGTCTTTAAGAGGTTAACACCGGCAGCGCCTCATTCAGACATGGGGCAAAAAGAAGCGGTCTCAATCTCCGAGCCAGTCCCAACGGCTCGTCATGCTTGACGTCGCCATTGGCGACGAGTAAGGAAGGCAGGGGGCAACTCCCCCTCAGGACTAACTCCACCGGCTCCAGTGGTAGAAGTCAACGCTGCTGTTCCAACTGGGAACAGCTTTGAACTGCTGAGGAGGGTACGTAAGAATTCTCTAACCGCTACATTGAAAAGATCTCCTCCGCTCGTGGAGAGAGTTCCGGAAACAAAACAAGAACAGCCCCCTCAACGGCTGCCCTAAAAAATATACAAGGTTTGGCGAAGGGTTCGGGACTCCGTGATTGACCCAGATCACTCTCGTCAACAAAAGAAGACGAATGTGCAAAAAGAAAAAGACCGTCCTATTAAACAGCAGGGGACAACGATCGCTAGGATGCCCACTGCAACGGCCCCTTCAACTTCAACGGCCCACAAAAGAAGGAGACCGGAGAAAACCCCCACGTCGGCGACAAATATCAGAGGTGATGAACCCAAACGCCCTAAGTCAGGGGGCATTGTAGTTCATACCGTATACATGGCGTCTGGTAAAGAAGACAGCCGCATATCAACAGGTCATAGACCGCACACGCGGTCAGTGACTAAGGCGCAGGAGCAGCAATAGAAGCTCCAAGAGATGATGAACGCTATGGCCGCACTTACCGGGCCAAAAGAAAGCCCTGAAACGTCCTCGGATGAACGCCAAGAGGAAGAAACCGACGCCGAATTCCTTCGTCGAATATTGGAAAAGAAGGACAAAGAGGCTGCTGAACAAGCAGCCAACATACAACGTATGGGCCTCCTCTTCCAAGACATGATAGGGATGATGATACAACAAGATCCTCCGGCTGAAGATCCCCCGATCGTCCTTGCTGACGATAGGGGAGAGACATCAAATCCTCCGCCATCCCTATCAACAGCTAAGGAAGATACAATCTCCAAAGCTGATTTGGACGAGTACATAGCCCAACAAATACGGGTTCATCATGCGACCGAAGCAGCCGGCCAGGTCATAAAAACGGGACGGTCATATCCAAGTTGGTACGACCAAATCAAGTACCCGCCCGGTTACACAATTCCCAAGTTCCATGTCTACAAGGAGACGGGCAATCCTCACCCGCATGTTGCCGAGTTCAGGGCACTCTGCGGCAACACCGGCGGTGACGACAAGCTGTTGCTTCGCCAGTTTGTTGGAAGTTTATCAGATACGGCGTTCGAGTGGTATTCTGAACTCCCGAACGACTCTATCAAGACCTTCGCAGAGATGGAGCTGCTGTTTACTCAGCGTTTTGCAAGCGCCAGTGAACGTACCCCGATAACGGCACTGATTAACGCCAGGGTAAAACCAGGCGAGACGTGGGTTCAATATGCTATACGGTGGCGGAACTTATGGTCGAAGTGTGAGCAGCGCATTGAAGAAGCTCCCGCGGTGGGTATGTTTGTGGGAACCCTTGATCCACAAGCAACCATCTCGCAATTTATGATGTTTTTCAAGCCGACTACCTTCCAGGCCTTGATTGACAAGCTAGCGCAAATGGATCAGATGGGCCATAAACCCCCTCTTCCAAAGCCGGACTCCCGAAATGACAAAGGGAAGGGAAAAACGATCGTTGTCGCTAATGCTCAACAACAACTGAGCGACTCCAAGCCGGTTGCTCGTCAAAATAATATGCGTCCGTACGTAGCCCTCGAGGAGAGGCTAGGACATTCTTACTCTTTTTCCCGCGATAAAACGAGAAGGTTATTCGAGCCGGCGTTGCGCAACCGACTCATAAATCTGCCAGATCCGAAACGTTCATTCCAACCAAGTGATGTCAACGAGCCCAACTACTGTCCTTATCATCGAGTACTGGGTCATCCGATCGAGAATTGCTACGTTTTCAAAAATTGGCTTGAAAACCAGTACCGACAGGGCAAATTCGCGTTATCTGACAAATGGAAGGTGAATCCCCCGCAGCCCCACACCTCTAAGGGGACGAATACGCCGGAGGCAACATGCTCCGTCGTTGAAGAAGCTCCTTGGGAGGTTGTATTATCAACCAAGACAAAGAGGATGCTAAACGATCTTCAGATATGTCCAGCGATTAGGTGGAAGAACTCGTTGGAACCGCAGGTCATTGAAGGGATGCTGAAGCCACGTCCAACTCCAAAGACCGGCGGTGGTGGCTCAAGCACTCGCAACCAGCCGTCAAAATCTTCGACGAAGAAGAAAAAGAAATCAAAGAAGCCCATGAAACCTGGCGACAAACGCATGGACTTGCAAAAACAAATTGACGCGCTGGATGAATACAACCAAAAGGCACGGACTCCCATTACATTCCAAGAGTTCCTCAATCACGTCTTTCAAGAGGAAGATGAGGGAGAAAGTTCATCTGATGAATCTGAAGAATGCGTGGCGAGCTGTCATATGATTTCCCACTCGTTCATGGACGATGAGGAGACCCCTTGTACTGAAACGCCGGGGGCAGATCCTGAACCAAAAATTCTGGGGCCATCGGATGAGATAATTAACGCATTCCTTAATGAAACTCGGTTGAAAAGTAAAGCTGATCGAGAACGCGAGACGGCTATATTTGAAAGGACCAGGCGCCAGCGACTTGATGAAAGAGTTGAGACGATCCCGCTGGAGCAAAACATCTCCACTACCGACAAGAGCCAATTCAAGATGAGGAAAATGTTTGCTAAGGCCATATCAATGGGCGTGAAGCTACCATCCTCCGAAGGAAACATCACCGGTAAAGTGGAAACGCACCCCTTCTATTGCTTATATTATCAAAAGATTTCGCACCCCACTCAAGAGTGCAAAGCTTTCAATAGATGGTGGCAAGGATACGTTGCTCATCGACAACGCTTTAAGCGGGAAAAGCGTAAAACCCGTCGGGAGCAAAGAAATACGACCGAAGGGATTAAAAGAACTACCGGCAATTGTTGCATGGTTAACACTGGCGGGACACAAGTGCCTACATTCGGGAGCGATTCTGATGAGGAGCTGGAACTTGCCCCTCTCTTTAAAGAGTCCAATTCGGGAAAAGAAGAAGAGCCGAAGGTTTGCGAAAATATTCGGCTGCGGAATCGGACGCTGCCTGAAAAGAACCTCGGACCCTCAAACAAAAAAGATAAAGGGAAAGAAAAGGTCTCTGAAGATATCGTCTTAGATGACCAAGTTCTGGAGGAGCTAAGTGCCAACAACCCGCCGAAGAAGAATAAGGTGGATTACAACGTCTTAGCACATCTGAGGAAGCTACCCTCACAGCTCAGCATTCTTGACGCCCTTTTGCTATCAAAAAAGGCGAGAGATTCGTTGATTAAGGCACTCCAAGATCCGGAACAATTCCAAGCATGCCTGGTCGAGGAAAAGATGAAGGAAGAATTGGAGGAAGTGCACACGGCCGATGTCACTTTCGGCGACGAGGACCTTCTCCTTGGGACGTGCGAACACAATCGCCCCCTCTATGTCTCAGGATACTGCCACGATATTAAGATAGGCAAGATCCTGATCGACAATGGATCCTCCGTTAATCTCTTCAACGTGCTGGTGTTAAAAGAAATCTGCATGAGCGTCCAGCACCTTGCTCGTGACAAGATCACCATCTCCGGGTTCGACTCCCAGTCATCAAAGACTCTTGGATCTGTGATACTGATGCTATGCTTCGGGCTGCTCGTCACGGACATTAAGTTCCACGTCATAGATGCCAAGACATGCTACAACGCTCTGCTCGGCCGACCATAGTTATACGAGTACAACATCATCCCTTCTACACAGCATCAGTGTATAAAATATTTTAGGGATAGTCTCAAGTATACCGTGACGGGAGAACTGAATCTGTTTTCCGTGAACGAAGTCCGTAAATACGAAGATGCCAAATACTTCTTGCCGAGTTTCGAAGACACGGAAAGGTGTCACAAGCCGAAGAACAAAACTAACACTACCATCCCTATCTTTGGCAGTGATACTGAGGAGGAAGAGGAGATAGTTTATTCGGGTCCGTCCCAATACAACAAGTCGGGACCATCCGCTCCTACGTTGATCTTTAGTAGTGATTCGGAGGATGAGGTCCATGCTGTATTCTCTGCTCGACCTTCAATACGAGCTCTCGCTGATGAAGAGCAAAGTCTGCAAGTCGCCATGGTGCCGCTTAAACACCGTAAAGAACTGGATGCATTTGATATTTACAAGGTAAAAGAGCTGCAAACGTTCTATATCCCTCCCAGGCGAGAAAGCGAAAAAGCAATTCTATTCTACCGCTCTGAAGAAACCAAGGTAGAAAAAGAAATCTGGCATGGCGCGGATCCTACGTTCGACATGCTTCAGCCTATCCGTCTCCCCAGATATTATACGGAAGGTCTAAAAAAGCTATTGAAACGCCAAGGGATATCCTTCAAGCAGACCGTTCGAAAAGCCAAGTTCTATGACAAAGTCTGGAATGTTCCTGGGACTCAATGCAAACTGCCTAATGGGAGAATGGAGACAAAAGGACTTGGATATATCCGGTTAAAGAAACGAGAGCTACTAAACAGCTGTTACGTCATGTATGACTTCGATGAAGAAGCATGCTCAATGGGAGGACGCTAATCCTAGGCCAGTGAAAGTTCCAGATGCAAAAGTACCTAGTCCGCCGTTTAAAGAACGAATGGACAGGCTTATAAGGGAAGCTGGTCAAAAAGTCCGATACGATCATAACCGCGAAATGACCATCTATGAGAAAGCCAAAACGGAACGCCTCCTTCAACAGGCCGTGAAAGATGAAAGTGCCGCCCCCTGTCAACCTGTTATAAAAAAGGCTCGACGCAGAGGCAGAAATAAGTCAAAAGGCGAAAAAGGTGCTCAAAAGCAACAAAGCGGGGCTAAGAGGTCACTTAAGCAGGAATCGAGCGGTTCCGATCTATCCCTCATAAGAAAAATGGGCCGAGCGTACTCGTTTCCCCGGGACAAGACGAAGAGAATACTTGATCTTGCTCTAAAACATCAAATGCTTACACTGCCGGAGACCAAAACCCCCGAACAAGCAGGCGAAGTCTCTGACCTAAATTATTGCTCTTACCATCGAGTAATAGGGCATCCTCTTGAAGACTGCTTCACCTTTAAGAATTTGGTTGAAGATCAGTATCAGCTCGGCAAATTCGCTCTGTCTGACAGCTGGAGGGTAACGCCCCCACAAAAGCACGAACCCAAAGTCACGAGAACAGAACCAACTCCACATTGGGATTGGAAGCGAATTCGTACTTGTCACGTGATAACGATATCAAAAGAAGAGCCCGAGAACATGGATAACCTTCCTTGGTGCTTCGAGAACAGCAATGATGAGGTGGTCTCAGAATTTCTACCGGCGCCAAAAGAACTGGAGGATGGAATACACACCACCGCAGATAACCTCAAGAAAATCGAATTAGGGACAGCTGATGACCCACAGCCGACGTTTGTCAGTGAGCTGCTATCTGAAGAAAGGGTGACTGCGTTAAAAGACGTCCTTGTACAGCACAAAGATTGCTTTGTGTGGAACTATTCCGAGATGCCAGGACTAGATCCAGAAGTCGCTGTGCACAAATTGGCGATATCTCCGGACGTCAAGCCAGTCAAACAAGTACCAAGAAGAATGCGGCTCGAGCTTGAAATGAGCATCAACGCTGAGGTCAAAAAGTTAATCGACTTTGGCTTTATACAGGAGGTTCAATACCCTGAATGGATCGCCAACATCGTCCCCGTGATGAAGAAAAATGGGACGGTGCGCATATGCGTGGACTTTCGGGATCTCAACAAAGCCTGCCCGAAGGATGATTTCCCGGTGCCAGTCACCGAACTGATGATAGATAATACATCTACTCATGAGGTTTTCTCCTTCATGGATGGCTCATCAGGGTATAATCAGATAAAGATGCATCCCGAAGACCAGAAGCACACCGCTTTCAGGACCCCTCTAGGGATATTTTGTTACAAAGTGATGCCCTTCGGTTTAAAGAACGCCGGTGCTACTTATCAGAGGGCCATGACCAAGATCTTCAATGACCTTATACATGAAATCGTCGAATGCTACATCGACGACCTCGTGGTTAAAAGCAAATCATACGAGGAACATCTCGAGCATCTGAAGACCGTATTTCAACGCCTTCGGCAATACAACTTGAAGATGAACCCTCTTAAGTGTGCATTCGAAGTTTCCTCGGGCAAATTCTTAGGATTCATCGTCCGACACCGTGGTATCGAAATAGATCCGTCAAAGATCAAGGCATCATGGAAATGCCTCCGCCAAGGACTCTCAAACAGCTGCGGTCTCTCCAAGAGAAGCTCGCGTATATACGGCGATTTATAGCCAACCTTTCAGGAAAGTGCCGTCCTTACAGTCACCTGATGAAGAAGGGAACCCCGTTCGTATGGGACCAAAAATGCCAAAGCGCGCTAGACGAGAACAAACAATACCTGCAGAACCCACCGGTATTGGCTGCTCCGGTCAAGGGAAAACCCTTCATTCTTTATACAACCGCCCTCGACGGTTCCTTAGACGCATTATGGGCACAAGAGAACGACCAAGGGAAGGAAAGAGCACTCTACTACTTAAGTCGAGTTCTGCTGGGAGCAGAAAGCAACTGCTCCCCCATTGAAAAACACTGCCTGGCGTTGATCTTCGCGATAATAAAGCTCAGGCACTATGCGTTGGCGTATGAGGTCCGTCTCATTTCAAAGGTAGACCCCCTTAAGTATTTAATGTCAAAGGCCATATTGACGGGACGGCTCGCTAAATGGGCCCTGCTCTTGATGGAGTTTTCGATAACCTATCAACCTCTCAAGGCAGTAAAAGGCCAAGCCATTGCCGACTTCCTCGCTGAGCATCCGATACCCGCCGATTCTCCTTTGAATTGCGATTTGCCAGACGAACATGCGTTTGACGCGATCAATGGTAGTGATACCTAATGGGAACTTTATTTCGATGGAGCATCTTCCATGAAAAAGCGCAAGCAAAGTACCCCTATAATCAAATCGGGGGTAGGCCTCATCTTCGTGACTCCACAAAGAGGGATAATGCGCTTCGCTTTCTCCTTAACATTGCCGAGGACAAACAATGAAGCCGAATACGAAGCTCTGATAGCAAGCCTCGAGATCGCCATCGACATGGGAATTGAAAATCTCCTCATATATGGAGATTCCCAACTGGTCGTTAGTCAAGTAAACGGCGACTACCAGACATGCAAACCAGAATTGGTGAAGTACGGCGAAAGGTGCAACTGCTGAGCCAAATTCCTTCCTATACTTTGGAAAGCATACCGCGCGCGGAAAACAGCAAAGCAGACGCGTTGGCCAAACTTGCTAAAGAACTGGCTGACGAGAACCTCGATGACGTCAGAATCGTGGTACAAAGCCGTCGGGTGCTCGCCCCAGTAGAAATACCTCCGGAATCATCCGAGGAAAAGGGAGCGACTGAGCAGACGACCTTACAAATAAAAGAACGAGAAAAGGTTGAGGATTGAAGGGAAGTCTTTATAGACTACTTTAAGTCCCACCGAATGCCCGAAGATGCGTCCACAAGACATCAGCTCATGAAACGAGCTCTGTCTTTTGCCTTCGTCAATGATACTCTGTACAAGTGGTCATTCGATTCTCTGTGGCTAAGATGCTTAGGACCTGACGAAGCGGAAAGGGTCGTTCAGGAAGTTCATGACGGAATCTGTGGTTCTCACCAAGCGGGCCCCAAGATGAAGTTGAAGATCAAACGGATGGGCTACTACTGGCCCACGATGATTAAGAATTGCCTCGAATATGCGAAGCAATGCCACTCATGCCAAATCCATGGGGACTTCATCCACCAACATCCAAATCCACTACATCCAACGGTGGCTAGCCGGCCGTTCGAGATGTGGGGAACGGATATAGTCGGCCCCATCGAACCAGCATCGTCTAGAGGACATCGTTTCATCCTGGCGACGACTGACTACTTCTCCAAATGAGCAGAGGAAGTACCGCTGAGAGAAGTTAAGACGGAGAATATCCTCAATTTCTTCAAGACACACGTCATATATCGGTTTGGGACGCCGAGACAGATCATCTCCGACAACGGGCCAGCCTACAGAAGCCACAAGATCAGTCGCTTCGCACAGCAGCATAACATAGACTGGAGATATTCCTCGGTTTATAATCCGCGAGCCAACGGACTAGATGAGGCCTTCAATAAGACCTTAACAAAGATTATGAAGAAGACAGTATCCCGAAATAAAAGAGACTGGCATGAGAGACTGCAAGAGGCTCTCTAGGCGTATCGAACTACGTTCAAGACAACCACGAACACAACGCCGTACGCGTTGGTATTTGGGATGGAAGCAGTACTTCCCCTCGAGATAGAGTTACCCTCTCTACTAGTGGCAATCCACTACGAGCTGACGGACGAAGAAAATACTCACCTTCGGCTTGAGGAGCTCGATGCCCTCGATGAGACCTGGCTCATAGCGCAGCAAAATCTGGAGGCCTATAAAGCGAAGATGACGCGCTCATATGAAAAATTGACCCGATCGAGGACATTCCGCCAAGGCGAACTTGTGCTAGTGGTCAAAAAGCCTATGATTCCCAATCGCGCCAAGCGGGGAAAGTTTGAGCCAAACTATGAAGGCCCGTACATCATAATAAGGTCTACCAGGGTGAGGCCTATCTACTCATAGATATGCACGGTGAAAGGCCTTTCAGGCCAATAAACGGTCGCTTCCTAAAGAGATACTACGCTTAATGAACCACAGCCTAGGTC
This sequence comes from Agapanthus africanus, assembly GCA_030015575.1. Classification (NCBI taxonomy): domain Eukaryota; kingdom Viridiplantae; phylum Streptophyta; class Magnoliopsida; order Asparagales; family Amaryllidaceae; genus Agapanthus; species Agapanthus africanus. The sequence continues at coordinate 678,594,057 of CM057340.1, read as the reverse complement.
AATGATAGATGATGACGACTATGTCCGCTCGCTATCTTCCTAAGCTCAAGCTTTATAAGTAGTAGCCAGCCTTCTCCATGACGGACCGAAATGTCCTTAAACTAATACCGGACCGAAATGTCCTTAAACTAATACCGCAGCATCCGTAGGCTGACAAAAAAAAAAATATATATATATATATATATATATATATAATATATAAATAAATAAAAATGGTATGTCCATAAGCACAAAGGGCACGGATGAAAACCCGAAAGGGCGCCGTGAGTAAAAACAGCAGGACTACCGGCGAGTGTTCGTGAAAACCCGAAAGGGCGCGACCTTGTAAAAAAAAAAGAAGAAAATATAAAAATATATAAAATAAAAACGGTATGTCCATATGCAAAAAGGACACGGATGAAAACCCGAAAGGGCTCCGTGAGTAAAAACTGCAGGACTACCGACGAGTGTTTGTGAAAACCTGAAAGGGCGCAACCTCGTTAAAGGACACTTACAGGGTCCTCTCGACCTTGTAAGGAGAAACCACCCACGTGAGATCCTTACGACTCACAAGGGAGAAACACACTTAGGAATCCCCATGATTCCTAAAGAGAAAATACACTTGCGAGATCCTCACGACTCGTAAGGAGAACTCTCTTATGGGACCCTCACGGCTCATAAGATTTGAAAGTCTTAAGTTACAGAGACCTAAACCTGTGCTTAAGCAACCCCCACAACTTCCGATATTGCCCTACAGTGGCCCAATACTGGCTCTTGTATACAATCAACGGACGCGAATAAACATTTCCCTAACCTAGTCCCATCCGAGACTGGGGATATGTTCGCATGGTGAACAACCCTTGTAAATCCTCTCGATTTACAAAGAGAAAACCCTCTCGTAGGATCCTTACGACTTACAGAGGAATAAAAAACTTAGGAATCCTCATGATTCCTAAGGAGAAAATGCACCTACAAGATCATCACGACTTGTAGGAAGAAATACCTTTGTGAGACCCTTACGGCTCATGAAGTTAAAAGCCTTAGTCGACAGGACCCTAACCCTGTTCGCTAAGCCACCTTTGTTCGACATCGACAGAGGCAAATGACGATTCGCTCCTGGTCATATCCCAGTTGTAGCGGTGCTGATGCCGAAATCGGTGTCTAATTTCAGGTTTACGGCGAAAAGCCAGTAGGCCGCACATGCATATGAAATAGCCGAAATTATGGGGCAACTTGCAATAAAAAGCAGCAAGTAAAAATGTATGCATGTAAAATAGCCGAAATGATTGGGCAACTCACAATAAAAAGCAGCGAGTAAAAATAAAGTAAACGGCCGAAATGATTGAGCACCGCGAAAAATAACCGAAATGATTGGGCAATCGCGACCTTCACGATATAAAAGCTGAAATGATAGAGCATCACGGAAATAAAATAAAAAAAGAAATGATGAAACTTTGGCCCTACAGTTGAGATCACATCGATCCCTGTATACAATCCAAGGGCGCAAATAAAGAGGGAACCATACTTTCCCAACAGGCTCCGCCAGAAAACGAAGCCAAATCTCGATGGTTCATCCCAACTCCGAAGAAACCAGTGTCTTCGGCAAATACTTCAACTCAGGGAAACAAACAATCCTTGACGAGAGCCTCCTGATCCGCGTCGACTCGCAGAGCAACCATCGCCTCCGTGGAAAATTCTCGACTCGTTTCAACCCCAAGGAAACAAATAATCCTTGGCGCTAGGGAAACAAATAATCCTTAGCAAATACTTCAACTCAGGGAAACAAACAATCCTTGACGAGAGCCTCCTGATCCGCGTCGACTCGCAGAACAACCAGTGCCTCCGTGGGAAATTCTCGACTCGTTTCAACCCCAAGGAAACAAATAATCCTTGGAGCTAGGGAAACAAATAATCCCTAGCAAATCCTTCAACTCAGGGAAACAAACAATCCTTGACGAGAGCCTCCTGATCCGCGTCGACTCGCAGAGCAACCAGTGCCTCCGTGGGAAAGTCTTGACTCGTTTCAACCCCAAGGAAACAAATAATTCTTGGCGCTAGGGAAACAAATAATCCTTAGCAAATCTTTCAACTCAGGGATACAAACAATCTTTGACGGGAGCCTCCTGATCCGCGTCGACTCGCAGAGCAACCAGTGCCTCCGTGGGAAATTCTCGACTCGTTTAGCGCTAGGGAAACAAATAATCCCTGGCGCTAGGGAAACAAATAATCCCTAGCAAATCCTTCAACTCAGGGAAACAAACAATCCTTGACGAGAGCCTCCTGATCCGTGTCGACTCGCAGAGCAACCAGTGCCTCCGTGGGAAATTCTCGACTCGTTTCAACCCCAAGAAAATAAATAATCCTTGGCGCTAAGGAAACAAATAATCCTTAGCAAATCCTTCGACTCAGGGAAACAAACAATCCTTGACGAGAGCCTCCTGATCCGCGTCGACTCGCAAAGCAACCAGTGCCTCCATGGGAAATTCTCGACTCGTTTCAACCCTAAGGAAACAAATAATCCTTGGCCTAGGGAAACAAATAATCCTTAGCAAAATCCTTCGACTCAGGGAAACAAACAATCCTTGACGAGAGCCTCCTAATTCGTGTCGGCTCGCAGAGAAACCAGTGTCTCCGCGGGAAATTCCCGATTCGTCTCAACTTGCAAGATGAAGCCTTAGACAGCAGAGATTAAAAAACTTGCTTCCTGAACAATGGGACCCTGCAAGTCGATCTAAAACGATCTCTTGCATACTATTCACGGGTCTCACTCTCCGATGTCGAGTTTCGACAAGGAGGGAAACAACCGCTTACGGATCCTCTCGACTCGTAAGAAGGAAAAATTCTCTTATAGGATCCTTACGACTTATAAGAGAAAATCACACTTAGGAATCCTCACGATTCCTAAGGAGAAAGACCCACCTACGAGATCCTCTCGATTCGTAGGGAGAAAAATCTCTATGAGACCCTCACGGCTCATAGAGTTGAAAAGTCTTAGGCAGCAGATCTAAACCTGCGGCCTAAGCCATCGCTATTTCTTGAAGAAATCAAGATGCTTACTCTATTATCTGCTAATTGTGACAACATGCTGATAATAAGAAAGGAAAAAGCAAAGAAACAGTACAAAACATTGCAAAGAAAAATATGTATCTTTATTGAATGTAATCAAGTACAAGATAAAGCGTACAAAAGAATAAAGAATGGATACATATTACTTAAAAAGAAAAATTTTACAAATGCCTAGATACAAGGAGAATTACTGAGAAGGAAGCATCTTGCATAGATCTAGCAATTGTTCGCGCAATTCCTTCCCCACTTTTTCCTGATTTGCTACCACCGCCAGCTCCGCCTCCACTGGGCCCGTTGCTGCAAGACAGACGCAAGCTGCTCCCTGACGGCCTGATAAGCAGCTTCCCGACCTGGGGTATCACACTCAGCTACATCAAGATTTCGCTTCAAGTTTAGCCCATGGGAGATGCGCTCCAGGAGACCCTCAAAGACAGCCTTCACTTGGGCAGCATTCGCTTCAACCCTCAGCACGCAGACGGGCCATTTCGCTCGAGGTCTCTTGGCATCCCCTTAGCCTTAAAGCTGCTTCTTGTTCCAAGTGGTGGACGTAAGAAGCGCTTCTCTCGATCCATGCTGCTCTTTCATTGCTCGCGGCTAAAGTCTCGGGGGCGGGACGCATCGACTCCAGCTGATGCAGGCAAGCCTCGATCTCCATACAATGGTTAACCCAAGATGCGATAATGCCCTCGTCATGGAAATTCACGAGTATCACCAGCATCGGGTTAACCACTGTAGCAAAATCCGCAGCAGAAGTAGGGGTCTCGACGTCGAGCTCCTCAATGTAGTCTCTCAACATACGCAAGCTGTTCGCGGCGCCTTTCGAAGATGGACATCTCAGGTAAGGACCTGCCGGCATTGTGATGCGAGACTCGAAGGGCGCCGAGACCGGAACGAACGCTGAAAAGAAACAAGATGTGATCAGATAACAGTTCAGGAAATAAAAAAAAGGGAGTTATCAATGTGATAGTCGCTGTACCAGCTGAGGCAAGTGGCAGGGCCGGAAAGGTCGGCGGCACAGCCGATCTTTCATCCCCTCCTTCGATTTGTAGCACTGCAGTCGAGATGAGAAAAAAGGGTTTAGAAGTAATTCCATCAATAAAGAAAGAAGGATATCAATGGAAATCATACTCACCAACGCCACCAGAGGAAGATGCAAGTTCGGATGGGAAGGAGAAGTGTGTGAGCAACACCTGATAAAGATGGTCAAAAAGCACTCCTGAAAGACACAACAGTATGACTTTAGTATAAGGATTATACGTCTGAAAAGTGAGATTTATAAGTTGCAAGCTCATACCTTCCAACATCTTTGATGGTATGAGAGAGGGCTGAGAGGTGACCACCGCCAAGGCAGTAGTTGAAGGTGCTCCCTCGAGCAGTGGGGCATCAGCGCTGGCTGCACCTGCGTTACGAAAAAAGGTGAACTTGTCAGAAAAGATTGTAAGGTAAAGAAAGACAGCAACTTGGGATTTACCTGATGAGCTGCCGGCCGAAACGGAGGCGACTCCCTCCTCCGTCGACATGAGGCCATCGCCCGTGGCCTCATCACCCGACTCAATGGGGACCGTTGTCGTGCTCGCAAGACCTGGAGACGGCGGAGGACCATAGACAGGGTGGGCTATGACTGGAGCATTGCCAGATTCCTGAGAGGAAGCGGTCTGCTCGTCCTCAGGAATCATGGCCACCTCATCCGCTACTCCCTCGGGTTCAGCAGTCGCGGTTGTCTCGTCCACCGTCACCATGAGGTCATCGGCCTCAGGCACTCCGCCCACTACTACCTCGGGCTCAGCAACAACCGTTTGCTCAGGTATAGTGGACATGACCAGTTCGTCAGCCACTACCTCGGGACCAGCGATCCCAGCTGTGTCATCCGCCACTGATTCGGGCTCGACCAATGTCTCTCCCCTCAGCCCCTCAGGTTCGACAGTCTCCGCCTCCCCCTCGGTTGGGCTTGGCCCTACAGGGTAGAACATATAAGAACCGACAGCTTTATAAGTCTTATAACAAAATTCTGAAAGAAGTGTTACCTGAGGTAGACTTGTTGTTAGCCTCTCTATTGGCACGGATCGCCTGTCTTATGAGCTGTAGACAGAGCAACCGGGGCTCTTCTAACGGGGTATCAGCACGAGGGATGGTGCTTGGGCCCGCTCCAATGGCCAAGGCAGCCCTGCGTGCTTTTGCTTCGCGCCTCGACCGCTTTCGTTCCTCTCGGGCTGTCACGATGGACCTCCTGGACGCTTCCTTCATCGAAGCATCGTCGTCCTCATTTAAAGATGCCTCCAGAGCCTTTAAGGCGTCTCTTATCGGCTCTTCAAGACGAACCTCCTGCAGTGGTCCAGAGGAAGCAGGAACATCGGCAGTTGGTAGAACATCTGCGTCACTTGGCGGGAGCAACATTGAGGTTCCTGCGATAGAAAGGGAGAGGTTAGATCGACCATAACACAAGAGAAATGCAAACCTGATGAATTGAAACTTACTAAGGCCCATGGACGCTCTAAGACGTTCTTCCTCTTGAAAAGTCTTCAGGGAAGCGGCAATGGCTTCTTCATCAGTGATGCCTGTTGGAAGAAAAGAAGGAAAAACGTTAGTCAAAGGCAATGAGGAGGATATGATACAATAAAGAAAATGCGACTAGTAGTTACCTGATTGCGCAAGCTTAGCTAGCCACGCGTCACGCTTTGCCAACCACGCTGAAGTTTCAAGAGCGGCCTCCAAGTCTGTGTCATCCGGCGGCGGCATGACTAGTCCCTCGTTGGTCTCATATTCACTCAGGCCCTCGGCATAGGGAGCACGGGGTTCTTGACCGAACACGGCGTCTGCAGCGAAGAGCGACTTCTTTTTCTTCTGCCCTCCGACCCTAGGTGCACGCGGGATTGACTTCTGTTTAGCAGCCACCTTAGGACAGCGGGTCCCGATGTCTGCACCCACGCCAGACTCCGGCGAAGCTATAACCACTGTCTCCACTGGAGCACAGGGCGCTGGTGGTGCATCCGAAATATCAAGGAGCGGCAATCCGTGTGGAGGACTTTGCACACGCGATGGTCCGGCCCCGGCATCTTTTAGAGGGGGACCACCGGAGTCCTTGGCACTAAAGGAGCGTTACGGTCGGTGCCGGGAGGTGCACCTTTACGGTCGATCAACACTCGCCTCTCTTCCTTTATAACGGCCCCGTCGCATGATTGTACCACTCTTTATATACATTAAGGAGTCGTGGAGCGCAAGCCGGCGCACTAATAAAAAAACGAGAACCCGTGTTCAGGCCCATGAAGTGATGTAACGCGTTCTCCATCCCTTCTTCATTGGCAGCAGGTTCCAGTAAAAAAGCTTCCAAGGGTACCCCTTGATCGTAGCCCAGTTGTTGAGCGAAACGATGTGGGTTATAACTCATGAAAATGGCCGCACCGTCCTGCCTGAAGACTAGGAAGCCCGGTCTAATAGAATACAAGTGGAGGGTCTCCCGGGCCGTCAAAACTGAAGCCCCATCCTTAAAGGAGTCCTGTAATGGTCGCACCGCAGCGGTGGACGCTTTTCCAATGGTCAATACCTTGTCGATGAAGGACATCCCGACTCCAACGGTGTAAGGGCGAAGCAGTAAACCCCTGGCGTTCCGTGGTGATGGGGTCACGATTGATGCGCCAATCAGCTGTATCATGCGAGGGAAACCACACTTGTCAAAGAACGAGGGCCTTTTGTGCATGCCGAAGACACCCGCCGTGTGTAACTCGAGCCACGATACAAAGTAGTGCATCGGGAAGACCACGTGCAGTACCCCGGGCTCGTTAGCATCCGTTGCTCGGCTGAGGCCATGATATAGGTGTGCCAAGCCAGCAATCCGAACGGCCACCTTTACCCCGATGGTCATCCGGTGGGCTGGGTAAAAAACGGAAGGCCGCATATGGTGAGAGTGCATTGGGAGAGCAAACCAACTCAGCCATAGCCCAAGAAATCCTAAAAAGAAGGCCTCCTCGTCCATCTCGGGGGCTGCGACTTCTGCAAAAGATATGGTTGGGGAGTTAGGAAGAAAAAAATCCTTTTGGTCTATTTCCTTCGCCGGCAGGTTATCCAAACCTAAACCGAAAGGGTCCTCAAGGGTGGCAAACTTGGCAACTTCTGCCGAGAGGACGTTTGGGTAAAGGAACCGAGCAATGAAATCCTCAAAACTAACTCTGCGGCTCCCACGCTTAATGAAAAGGGCCTCGTAGATGTTCAACACCTTGATCAGACTTGGAAATTGGTGTTGAACAGCATTCTCCGGCGTGAGCCCCCTTACCACCGGCTTAGCACCAAAGACGTACTCATCTGTCGGGAGCAACTCCTCATAATGTTCCCCCATGACTGGTAAACCGGATACCTCCGTGAACTCCTCCAAAGAGATTGACACTTCCCGATCCATGGCAAGGAAAGTGTGGGTAGGAATATTCCACTGCTCCAAAAAGGCCTTGAACCACTAGGTGGGAAGCGTGGGAAACTGGAAGAGGGAGACGTAGACTGCGGTATACAATCCTAATCTTATCAACTGCGACTTCTTCGTCGACAAGATATACCGAGCCCATGGCAGGTAGCCAATCGGGTGGCGGGGGATCAAACCTATGTTATATGATTGCCCCCAGGGTCGTGCCTCACCTTGACAGAAACGGCGTCCCAGGATATCCAAAACCATGGGATGCTGAACCGGAATCGCATCTATGGCGGAATGTAGAAAGCCCTTCGATGTCCAATCAACCATCTCCACGGCGTACTGCACCGGGGGTGGGCTGGCGTAATGAATCGCCGTGATGGGTTCTGACGGCACTGAGCATGTGAAGCTGGGTCGACCCATAATGATCTGGTTATACCACGACCCCCAATGGTGGAGACTCTTATATTCCGGGTCGTAGTCCCTAATCATAGCCAAGACGTCACGATCCAAGGGCGCTTCAGGAAACCCTTCCTCCGAGCGGACGAACGGGAATGAGGTGTCGAGAGACATGATCGCTGCAAGTGAACAGAAATTAGCCGTTAGTGTTGCAATTCCAACGCTTAGCGTTTAAAAGAAAAAAATATATGCATTAATTAATCAATTAAATTAAAAAAATTAATTAAATTAAAATTAATTAATTACATCACACAGTAGTGCAGTGGGTAGGAGACCGAAGGGGGACCCACAAAATCTGGATGACAATACGTCAGTTAATAAGACAACCTCGTCATTGGATGAGATTGTCAGTTGGTCCCCAGGAAAATATTCCCACTAATAATAATAATAAAGAATCCCTAGAGACAAGGAGAAAATCTCCTCTTTCAGAGCAAAGCTCTGTCACAGAGTGACACTTGTCAAACTCTGGTCTCAGGGAAATAAGATTTCTTAAAAGAGCTGAGCTCTGTGGTGATGATGAGAAAATTTATTTAGAACTCCTAAAGAAATTAAAACATTTTGAAGACTCTTAGAAGTTCTTCATTTTTTTAGATCAAAAAAGATCTATTTTTGAATCCATGAGCAAAGCTCTGCTCATGGGTTAAAACCCATGAACAAGATCTCTCCAGATCTATGGACTCATGAGAGCAAAGTTCTGTTGGTGAAACCCCAATGGGGATCCCTTTAGATCAAAAGATCTGTGAGAGCAAAACTCTTTGGTTAAAATTAGTTTAAATTAATTTTTACCTAAAGTTTCTAACTTTGGAAATGAGCAAAGCTCTGAAGTTCTAAGCAAGAGCAAAGCTCTGGAAATCAAAATCTAGGAAACGGTGAGATTTTTCTAAGGGCCAGAGGTCCTATTTATAAGGCGCTTGCGCCCCTTCAGCTCATCCCTTGATCTAACGGTCAGGAGCTTGCCACCGCTGCGCTCACGTGCACGCCACGTGAGCGCAACGGTGGGGGGGCATATGTTCCCCCCAATCAGAGCAAAGCTCTGCTGGAAATTCAAAATTCAAATTTTGAAGCAACGCTTCAAATCCCGGGCGCAATGCGCCACATGTCAGGCGCAGACACATCAGTGCAGCGCTCAAGACAGCACACCCAATCAGAGCAAAGCTCTATTTTAAGTAAAGTTAAAGGAAGCAACGCTTCAGTTGCGCAAGCGCTGCGCTGCGCGACACGTGTCAGCGCAGATGCGCTAGCGCAGTTGCGCTGCGTTTTGCGCTGCGCAACACGTGTCAGCGCAGATGCGCTCGCGCAGTTGCGCTGCGCGACACGTGTCACACGCTGAGGCGTTTGCGCCAAACAGAATTAAGATTTCAAAGAAATCTTTCTGTTCTTGTCAAAACAAGAAGATTTTCTTCTGTAAAACAGAAGCCCTTGGATCAAAAATCCGACGGTGGAGAAAATTCCCCAAATCACTCAGAGAAAGATCTCTTTAACTAATTTATGGGCACTATAAAAAAGACCCTAGACCTTAATTCAAAGGCATCACAATTCTTGAAAAAATCAAGAGGTTCAAACAGAAAGAACTCTGAAAAAGTTTTCAAGAAAAAGGTAAAAACCTTCACAAAAGAGAAGAAATTTCTTCTAATAGATCATTGATCTAAAAACCAGATCAATGATCTTCATATAATAAACAGTGCTTTGCACTTCTTATGAACCACTGGTTCTTTAAAACAAGAAAAAACAAAAATAAAAAAATATAGTGCTTTGCGCTTTTATGAACCATTGGTTCTTGAATCTAAAAGATTCTTAAATTATAGTGCCTTGCACTTGCAAACTGCACTGTTGCGCTCTTGGATTGGCGCAAGCCACCAGAGCGCGCCACGTGTCAGCAGCGCAGGCACAGCGCATTAGCGCAGCGCACTGCGCTTGCGCGACACGTGTCAGCACTACAAGTGCTTGCGCTATCTGATTGGCGCAAGGCGCCTGATAAATGCAATGCATTTCCCAAAGGGCCAGGCCCAAGTCAAAAGACCAAGCAGGCCTAATTAAATTGATGCTCTGCATCATTTATAAATGGGCAGAGCCCAAACAAAATAATAAAAATACTATGCATTTTAAAAGAGGCAGAGCCCAAACAAAGTAGATGCCTTGCATCATTCATAAATGAGCAGAGCCCAGAATAAATTGATGCTCTGCATCTTTTATGGGCAGAGCCTAAACAAAAAAAATAGTAAATAATGCAATGCATTATTTAAAAATGGGCTAAGCCCTAACACAGGTCTAACAGACCAAAAACAAATAAAGGCGTTGAATATGTTTCAACTGGACTTAGCCCAATCATGGCCGTAAGTCCTCAAATTAAATTGACTGAGCACGGCTGCTCCCTAAATCAATTTACGACTGGTTCGAGGGTACATCTCTGTCACGCCCCGCTTCCCAGAGTACGCAAGATTGGGCACGTGACATAGCCAACCATGCTACCTGTGGGTAGGAAGTATCCATCCACAGTCATATTACGGCTGTAGAGATATCAAGAACAAGATAAAAACTATCTAACACATGTCCAAATCCAGAATAACAAGAGTCAATGATAAATAAGTGCGGAAGCAAATGATCCAATACAATAATAGAAAAGTATGTCCCATAATGCGGGCTCACATCTGGAAATAAGAATGCAGGAAATAAAACTAATCACTACAGAACTCACAAATCAGCCTGCTGGCTGAAGTACTCCTGCTCGGTCAGCGACAGCGGTAAAGAATCTGGGCCATGCAAAACCCAGACGTCAGCGCGTCATGTTAACCAATAATATAATATGAACAGTGTAATAGGCAATGCAGAAATAAACATGAATAAAGCAATAGTATGAAACAAGCAGTGCAGGATAGTGTGCAGTGGGTAACTAAACTGTTCTATCAGGTTTTCTATTCTAAAGTCTCTGAAATCAATTCGAGTAATCCTCCATGTAACTCAAAGGATATGTCCCGTTACCCCCCGGGACCACGGATCAGGAAGATGGGAACCAATAATGGTTCTGTCCCGTTGCCCCCCGGGACCACGGATCAGGAAATGTAAGAGTCACGAATGGCTCTGTCCCGTTACCCCCCGGGACCACGGATCAAGTAATACCCTTTTAAGTTACACTTTAGATTATCCTTTTGATTTCCCCATACCCCCAGGTTATATGTGTCAGGTCAGGTATTCAGTAGTCAAGGACTAATGCCAACACAGGATCAGGTAACAGGTCAGGTTTGTCTGGATAGACAACAGGAATGGTCCATGAGGACTTTATGTCAGGTTTGTTGGCATTAGGCATGAGATCAGGTAACAGGTCAGGTCATGGTACATCAGGTCAAGTCGATAGTAAAGGGTACCATGTCCGGTGCATCGGTATATATATATCATGTGTAGCAAGGTCAGGTCAAGATGTAACACAATCGAGGGTGTGCTCACAACAGGTATATAATCGAACTAGGATTAACAGCAGGAAGTAAGCAATAAAGTAAACAACCATAAGCAGTTCATTTAATCACAATGGTGCATTAACATAGTGTAGTCGTATTATCATATTAACAGGTTTGAGCACCCCTTGCGGTGCAATAGATCACATGGTGGTGCAATACCGTTATATCAATATCAGAATGTAATAGAGCTACATGTGTACGGCTATCGTCCTTTAGACGGTAAAATGTGATTAACGGATAACTTCGTTATTAGGGTTAAATTAGCAAAATGTGATTTTAGGTTAACTGTATCATGATATATGTCATATTGCGTCCAAATGACAAAATAGCTATACCTAGTTAAGTTTGCAAGTTTAATGAGTCAAAACACATTTAATTGTATAGTATAGCATGTGGCAAGTGATACTTGCTTCGACGGTTCGCAAACTGGGAAAAACGGACGTAACGTCGGCGGAAAAACACGCGACGGACGCACGGTTCACGGATCGAATCCAAACAACGAACAGTGGGACCACGCGGACCGAGGTACCTCGCTGGAACGTCGGGTCAAGTCGTCGGCACGGCCGGATTCCGGCGAGATGCCAAAACAGCGACAAAAGTTTAGAAATACTACGTACGGACAAAGATCAACCAGAGGGGGAAAAAGGAAGGGGGGAGGTAAAGGGAAGCTTACTGGGATTGCAAGGGTTGCGACAGCGACGGGGTCGACGGCGATAGGGCGCCGGCGAGGAAGCTGCGGCGGCAGACTCGGCTGCGGGTGCTGGAGGAGGAGAGACGGTGAGGAGGGAGAGGAAGTGGCCGGGTCTGGGGTGCAGGTGAAGAGGAGGTGGTCGGCGGTGGCGCAGGTGACGACGACGAGGGTCGACGGCGGCGTTTCCGGCCAACCGGAGAAGGTGCTAGGGTTGCTGTTGGGTCCCTGTTGCGGCGCCGGGCACTCGGGAGAAAGAGGAGGGTGTCGAGGTCGGAAAGAGGGGCGAAGGGGAAGGTGCTGGCGTCGTCGGCGACGAGTTGCGGCGGCGACGGCGAGCAGCGATGGGTGCAGGTGGCGCGGCTACGGTGTAGGTGCACGGGGACGTAGGGAGAGGAGGAAGGAGGGCTGCGGTTGAGACGAGGATGATGGTGGTGGTGGCGTCGGCGTTGGGCACGGTGGCTGGGCTAGGGTTCTCGCGATGGGTTCTCGTGAGGGTTCTGGTAAAACAAAGAAGAAGGCGAGGAATATATATATCGAGGGGAGAGAGAGGGTTAGAGAGAGAGAGAGGTACAGATTTAAGAGAGAGAGAGAGAGAGAGATGTGAGGGAGAGAGAGATAGAGATAGAGAGAGTTAGAGGCGGGGCCCACGGGGTTAGAGCCTTCATTGATTGGCCAGGAAAAGATTTAAAAGAAATCTTAAAGATTTAAATGATTTTTTAAAGTAACAGAGTAAGATTATGCGTATATATATATATATATATATATATATATATATATATATAGTTTCGATTATTTTATTAAATTGGGATTTTGGCGCTAAATGAAACATTTCCAAATCGCGCCCGGGTTGCGTCCAAAAATTTGAAATTTAAATAATAGAATTTTAAGCGGGTTCCAAATTTTAAAATGAAATGTTTTATGATCAAAAAGCATGCCCCAAGTCGGACATCTGCGCGCGCGCGTAGTCGTCCAAACTCGTCCGTTACACCGAACGGGATGAGAACTCGACGCACGGACGCTACTACACGGCTAGGGGCGACAAGTAGGCCAATATAGATATTTTTAATTTCATTTTAGGTGCTAAAATTTGTTATATGAAAAAATGACTTAGCCAGTTAAAATTTTACAGTAAGACCCAAACAAGCAAGATAAATGAAACGAGCAATGTCAAACACTCAACCAGTAACAGAAATAGTAGTATTGGGCTCGGGTGTTACATCATACCCAACTACAAAAAGAATTTCGTCCTCGAAATTCCAAGGGTACAAGATAAAAAACTACGGGAAAAGGTGAGGGAACTTCTGTCGGATCTCGTCTTCTCGTTCCCACGTGGACTCTCCACGCGATCGATCACCCCAGGAAACTAGCACAAGGGGGATAACCTTGTTCTTAAGAATCTTTTCCCTTCGATCCTTGATTTCAATCGGTCGCTCCTCAAAAGTTAGGTCCTCCCGTACAGTTAACTCCGAATGATCCAAGACGTGGGTTTCATCTCGAACATACCTTCGTAGTTGAGATACATGAAACACATCGTGCACACCTGCCAAGGACTGTGGTAACGCCAAACGGTATGCTACCTCCCCAACACGCTTCAATATCTCGAAGGGTCCAACGAATCGAGGACTAAGCTTTCCCCGACTCCCAAAACGAATCACTCCTCTAGTCGGTGATATCTTCAAGAATACCAAATCACCCACGGCGAACTCTAGAGGTCTTCTTGACGTGTCAGCCCAACTTTTTTGTCTGTCTTGGGCTGCCTTCATATGCTTTCTGATTGTATTCACCTTCTCGACTGTCTGTACCACCAAATCTGGTCCCAGTAATCTTCGTTCACCAACATCATCCCAACAAACGGGTGAACGACACTTGTGACCATACAAAGCTTCAAACGGAGCCATCTGGATAGTTGCTTGGAAACTATTGTTGTAAGAAAACTCCACCAAGTGTAGATGATCCTCCCATGAACCCTTGAAGTCTAACATGCACGCTCTCAACATGTCTTCAAGAGTTTGGATCGTTCTCTCCGACTGACCATCAGTTTGAGGATGATAAGCTGTGCTAAACTTCAATCGAGTCCCCAAACTTTCCTGTAAACTCCTCCAGAAGTGTGATAAGAACCGAGTGTCCCGATCGGACACGATGCTCACCGGTACGCCATGCAATCTTACAATCTCCTGCATGTACCGTTCAGCCAAAGTCTCCGTTGATTGACCAACCCGAAAAGGAATAAAGTGAGCTGCCTTGGTCAACCGATCGACAATCACCCATACTGCATTGTTGCCCTTTGGACTCCGCGGTAAAGCTGTCACGAAATCCATGGTTATGTGTTCCCACTTCCACTGAGGAATCGGAAGCGGTTGCAACAAACCAGCAACCCTTTGGTGTTCAGCCTTGACTTGCTGACATACCAAGCACTTAGCCACGAAGCGAGCAATCTCTCGTTTCATGCCCTCCCACCAGAAATGCTGTCGAATATCCCGGTACATCTTTGTACCTCCTGGATGTACAGAGTAAGCTGAACTGTGTGCCTCCTTCATAAGCTCTTCACGCACATCCCCCTTTGGCACACACACACGGCTACCATACCTCAACGAACCATCTTCGTGGACCAGTAAATCCGTTCGTAGTCCGGCTTCAACCTGCTCCCGAAACCTTTGCAGTCTAGGATCCTGCGATTGTGCCGCTTTAATCTTCTCAACTAAGGACGACTGTACTTGCAACTGCATCAACTGTCCCGTAGAATGTGGTAGCACAACCTCCAAGTCAAATCTTCGAAAATCCGCAATGATCTCCCTCTGCGTAGTCAATACCTGAATCGCTGGTAACCGACTAAGCGCATCCGGCACGACGTTAACTTTTCCCGAATGGTACTTAAGATCAAGGTCGTAGTCGGCCATCAGCTCCAACCATCTACGTTGCCTCATGTTCAACTCCTTCTGAGGGAACACATACTTCAAACTCTTGTGATCTGTAAAACTTCGACTCTCTCACCCAAAAGGTAGTGTCTCCAAATCTTCAAGGCGAAGATCACAGCCGCAAGCTCCAAGTCATGAGTCGGATAATTCTTCTCATGGGTCTTCAGTTGTCTTGATGCGTAAGCTACGACCTTCCCATTATATATCAAAACACATCCCAATCCTTTTCCAGATGCGTCGCTGTGAATCACCAGTCCTCCGGAATTGTCTGGTACGGTCAGGATAGGGGCGGTTATCAACTTCTGCTTCAACGTCTCGAAAGCTAATGCACATTTATCTGTCCAAACAAAAGGTGCTTCCTTGCGCGTAAGCTTGGTCAACGGTTCTGCCAAACGAGCGAAGTTCTCCACAAATCTCCTGTAGTATCCGGCTAAACCAAGGAAACTTCTTACCTCAGCCACATTTCTTGGAATAGGCCAATCTCGAACTGCTGCAATCTTTTCTGGATCGACGGCGATTCCATCGCCCGACACAACATGCCCCAGAAACTTCACTTCTTCCAGCCAAAATTCGCACTTACTCATCTTCGCATACAATTTCTCCTGTCTCAGTGTCTGCAGTGCGATCTTCAAATGCTCAGCATGCTCCTCCGAACTCTTCGAGTAAATCAGAATATCGTCAATGAATACCACAATAAACTGGTCCAAGAATGGTGAAAAGATCCGGTTCATCAAATCCATGAATATTGCCGGCGCATTCGTTACCCCGAAGGGCATCACTAGATACTCGAAATGCCCATACCGAGTTCGAAATGCCGTCTTGCAAATGTCTTCTGCTTTCACTCGGACCTGATGATATCCGGATCGCAAATCCAGTTTCGAGAATACCCTCGCGCCACTAAGCTGCTCAAAAAGTTCTCCAATGCGAGGGATCGGGTACTTGTTCTTAATAGTCACCCGGTTTAATTCTCTATAATCAATGCACATCCTTCTCGTGCCATCCTTCTTCTTTACTAGAAGAACTGGAGCTCCCCAAGACGAGTTGCTGCTTCGAATCCAACCCTTCTTAAGTAATTCACCAACTTGCTTCTTAACTTCTTCCAATTCCACTGGTGCCATTGGATAATAAGCTTTAGATACTGGCGCTGCACCAGGAATAAGGTCAATCGCGAACTCCACGTCTCGCTTTGGCGGTAAGCCCGATATATCTTCAAATACGTCCATAAAGTCGCGAACAACTGCCGGCTCTTCATTACTATCAACTTCCATAGCTGCAAGAACACTGTTTGTCGGCCTAGCCCTAAACTCGACTGGCCCGACAGAACTGCTTCCCCCAGTGAAGGTAAACTCAGGATGTCCGGGAATCTGGAAAATTACCTTCCTTGCCCTACAGTCAATGTGGGCGTGGAAAGTGCCAAGAAAATCCATTCCCAAGACAACTTCATAGCTGCCCGTATCTATTACCAAGAAATCTGCAAAGAGCTCCCATCCGCACACAACAACTGTACAATCTCTACATTCCCTACTAGCTATGATTTTCCCATTCCCAGTGTATATGTCCCAAAAACTAGACAGGGTCGTGCAGGTAATCGAGTGCGTAGTTATAAATTTGGATGATATAAAACAGTGGGATGCTCCGGAATCAAATAATGCCAATGCGGGAAAACCATGAACGAGTAAAGTACCTGAAACCACTTCTCCTGATGCCTTAGCTTCCTTAGCTGTCAATGTGAAAGCTTAAGCCTGATTAGGTCCCTGAGTCAGCTGTTTCTGCCCTTGGAACGGTCTCTGCGGAGGCTTCTGTATATCATCTCTCGTGCGAAGCTTCGACGGACAGGCACCAACTGCGTGATCGGCCGCTCCACAAACAAAACAAAGTCCCAGCTTCCTTCGGCAATCCTTCTGCACATGCCCGGGCAAGCGGCAGTAGTCACAAATCATGCCTTTTCTTCGATCAACGACCACAGGCTTCTTCATTGGTGCTACACCACGTCGATCCACTGGAATACCCCTGCGCCCTTGATCTCGGTTAGGTACAAATGCGGGCTTCCTGGCCGCAACTGCTGACTGATGCAGGTTCCCCTTCATTCCCGATAAACTCTGTTGCTCCCGGGCTGCCGTAAGAACCTGCGAGAAAGTGGTCAAACCCAGGGAGACAATCTGCCTCTGGATGTCCATATCCAAACTGCGCATGAACCTTCGCGCCCTGTCTGCCTCGTTGGCGACTAAAGGTCCAGCGAAACGGCTGAGTCTCGTCCACTCCGCTGCATATACGTCCACGGGTGCTCCATTTTGCCTCAGCCCAATAAATTTCTCTTCCATTTCCTCCCGTGCAGTCCGCGGGAAGAATTTCTCCAGGAAACTCTTAGAGAAATCCGCCCAACTGATTGGCTTGGGCAAGCGGGTCTCCTCCACAAGCCACCACTTTCGGGCGTAATCCACTAGCTGAATGCGCACCACATCAACTCTTTTGTCCTTTGGGATCTGTGCCGCAATCAGCAAATTCTCCGTGTCAACTAGCCACTGCTCGGCTGGCAACGGCTCCTCCAGACCAGTGAAAGTAGTAGGACCCAAACGTCTGAAATCTGCCACGGTCCCTACCCGGTCAACTGGTTTCGCTCCAGCGTTGTTTACAGACTGCCGAATGGCCTGCAAACCCTCCTGAAATGAATCTGCTTGCTGCTGGATCAGCTCAGTATGCCTCTTCTGATTTTCCAACATTCCACGTATCACTCCCAATATGGCGGCTTCATCCACGCGCCTTGATACGTCTTGAAATTCTTATCTGCCATATTCCTGATATCAAAACACCCAACATTAGCATGACGATAGATTCAATATATAAATCAAGGCTAGAACTCCAAGATACTTAAATAGAGTACCGCATTGTAACTATGCCGCGGTATCATAGCCACAATTACTTAACTCCACCCAAGTCGCCTAAGTCCTAGAGATAACAAGAAATCAGGTTTTCGAGTTGACATGCAAAATAAGTTTGCACGTCGATATAATCCGGAAGAATGTGATTCAAGAATGGTAAAACGGTCAAGGTGGTAGGACATGTTTCCTAAGCACGGGTATTCTGATTCGTGTATCGGGTACAATACCCAACTACAAAAGAATCAACCCAATTAACCTATGGCTCTGATACCAAAAGAACCATGTCACGCCCCGCTTCCCAGAGTACGCAAAATTGGGCACGTGACATAGCCAACCATGCTACCTGTGGGTAGGAAGTATCCATCCACAGTCACATTACGGCTGTAGAGATATCAAGAACAAGATAAAAACTATCTAACACATGTCCAAATCCAGAATAACAAGAGTCAATGATAAATAAGTGCGGAAGCAAATGATCCAATACAATAATAGAAAAGTATGTCCCATAATGCGGGCTCACATCTGGAAATAAGAATGTAGGAAATAAAACTAATCGCTACAGAACTCACAAATCAGGCTGCTGGTTGAAGTACTCCTGCTCGGTCAGCGACAGTGGTAAAGAATCTGGGCCATGCAAAACCCAGACGTCAGCGCGTCATGTCAACCAATAATATAATATGAACAGTGTAATAGGCAATGCAGAAATAAACATGAATAAAGCAATAGTATGAAACAAGCAGTGCAGGATAGTGTGCAGTGGGTAACTAAACTGTTCTATCAGGTTTTCTATTCTAAAGTCTCTGAAATCAATTCGAGTAATCCTCCATGTAACTCAAAGGATATGTCCCGTTACCCCCTGGGACCACGGATCAGGAAGATGGGAACCAATAATGGTTCTGTCCCGTTGCCTCCCGGGACCACGGATCAGGAAATGTAAGAGTCACGAATGGCTCTGTCCCGTTACCCCCCAGGACCACGGATCAAGTAATACCCTTTTAAGTTACACTTTAGATTACCCTTTTGATTTCCCCATACCCCCAGGTTATATGTGTCAGGTCAGGTATTCAGTAGTCAAGGACTAATGCCAACACAGGATCAGGTAACAGGTCAGGTTTGTCTGGATAGACAACAGGAATGGTCCATGAGGACTCCATGTCAGGTTTGTTGGCATTAGGCATGAGATCAGGTAACAGGTCAGGTCATGGTACATCAGGTCAAGTCGATAGTAAAGGGTACCATGTCCGGTGCATCGGTATATATATATCATGTGTAGCAAGGTCAGGTCAAGATGTAACACAATCGAGGGTGTGCTCACAACAGGTATATAATCGAACTAGGATTAACAACAGGAAGTAAGCAATAAAGTAAACAACCATAAGCAGTTCATTTAATCACAATGGTGCATTAACATAGTGTAGTCGTATTATCATATTAACAAGTTTGAGCACCCCTTGCTGTGCAATAGATCACATGGTGGTGCAATACCGTTATATCAATATCAGAATGTAATAGAGCTACATGTGTACGGCTATCGTCCTTTAGACGGTAAAATGTGATTAACGGGTAACTTCGTTATTAGGGTTAAAGTGGCAAAATGTGATTTTAGGTTAACTGTATCATGATATATGTCATATTGCGTCCAAATGACAAAATAGCTATACCTAGTTAAGTTTGCAAGTTTAATGAGTCAAAACACATTTAATTGTATAGTATAGCATGTGGCAAGTGATACTTGCCTCGACGGTTCGCGAACCGGGAAAAACGGACGTAACGTCGGCGGAAAAACACGCGACGGACGCACGGTTCACGGATCGAATCCAAACAACGAACAGTGGGACCACGCGGACCGGGGTACCTCGCTGGAACGTCGGGTCAAGTCGTCGGCACGGCCGGATTCCGGCGAGATACCAAAACAGCGACAAAAGTTTAGAAATACTACGTACGGACAAAGATTAACCAGAGGGGGAAAAAAGAAGGGGGGAGGTAAAGGGAAGCTTACTGGGATTGCAAGGGTTGCGACAGCGACGGGGTCGACGGCGATAGGGCGCCGGCGAGGAAGCTGCGGCGGCAGACTCGGCTGCGGGTGCTGGAGGAGGAGAGATGGTGAGGAGGGAGAGGAAGTGGCCGGGTCTGGGGTGCAGGTGAAGAGGAGGTGGTCGGCGGTGGCGCAGGTGACGACGACGAGGGTCGACGGCGGCGTTTCCGGCCAACCGGAGAAGGTGCTAGGGTTGCTGTTGGGTCCCTGTTGCGGCGCCGGGCACTCGGGAGAAGGAGGAGGGTGTCGAGGTCGGGAAGAGGGGCGAAGAGGAAGGTGCTGGCGTCGTCGGCGACGAGTTGCGGCGGCGACGGCGAGCAGCTATGGGTGCAGGTGGCGCGGCTACGGTGTAGGTGCACGGGGACGTGGGGAGAGGAGGAAGGAGGGCTGCGGTTGAGACGAGGATGATGGTGGTGGTGGCGTCGGCGTTGGGCACGGTGGCTGGGCTAGGGTTCTCGCGATAGGGTTCTCGTGAGGGTTCTGGGAAAACAAAGAAGAAGGCGAGGAATATATATATCGAGGAGAGAGAGGGTTAGAGAGAGAGAGGGGTACAGATTTGAGAGGGAGAGAGAGATTGAGAGGGAGAGAGTTAGAGGCGGGGCCCACGGGGTTAGAGCCTTCACTGATTGGCCAGGAAAAGATTTAAAAGAAATCTTAAAGATTTAAATGATTTTTTAAAGTAACAGAGTAAGATTATGCGTATATATATATAGTTTCGATTATTTTATTAAATTGGGATTTTGGCGCTAAATGAAACATTTCCAAATCGCGCCCGGGTTGCGTCCAAAAATTTGAAATTTAAATAATAGAATTTTAAGCGGGTTCCAAATTTTAAAATGAAATGTTTTATGATCAAAAAGCATGCCCCAAGTCGGACATCTGCGCGCGCGCGTAGTCGTCCAAACTCGCCCGTTACACCGAACGAGATGAGAACTCGACGCACGGACGCTACTACGCGGCTAGGGGCGATGAGTAGGCCAATATAAATATTTTTAATTTCATTTTAGGTGCTAAAATTTGTTATATGCAAAAATGACTTAGCCAGTTAAAATTTTACAGTAAGACCCAAACAAACAAGATAAATGAAACGAGCAATGTCAAACACTCAACCAGTAACAGAAATAGTAGTATTGGGCTCGGGTGTTACAATCTCCGAACTCCTCTGATACCCATCGCTGCAATCCTTCAACGACGTCAGAGAGGTGACGGGTCCCGACGACCACACATCAATATGGACTGCGGGGTCCTTAAACTCGTGGACCGAAACGTCCTTAAACTAATATTGGACCGAAACGTCCTTAAACTAATATCGGACCACCACGTCCCTAAACTGGAATATAGACCACCACGTCCCTAAACTGGAACATGGACCGCCACGTCCCTAAACTGGAACATGGACCACTACGTCCCTAAACTGGAACAATAGAGTCCCCAAATGCTCTTTTGCCGGATCTAAACGATCCCGTTTAAATCGATCTTAGCCCCAGACACGGCTAACGTATCCTTAAACATTCAAATGGACTATAAAACTGTACATCTCTGAATTCCTCTGACAACCATCGTTGTAATCCTTCAACGACGTCAGAGAGGTGATGAGTCCGGACGGTCATATATTAAATGGATCACCACGTTAAGTTGATCTTAGTCTCAAACGGGACTAACGTATCCTTAACGAATGTTTAAGTTGATCGTGGCTTAAATATGGCTAATGCATCCTTAAATTAAAAAATACCAAATCCAAATCTAAGTAAATACGGATTTGGACTAATCCACGTCCTACGGGCGACGGCATTACTCAGTCTCCGTATACAATCCACGGGCAACCACAAACAAAACAAACACACACGACACGAAGTGAAATTCTGGAGAAGGAGAAAATGGTTACCGCGATGCGGTAGCGTAATTAACTGCAGGGGCTTGCGCCTGCAGGGAAGAGCGTCCCCACAATCAAAAACCCCTCTAGCGAGGGGGAATCTGACAAATTTGCTACATCGGCCGTATCCGTCTAAACCTCCGATACACGGTGCCATAAATCAACTTGGCATCTTCGGAGAGGTGGGCGGATAAAACCAAATAGCATCTGCCCCGAATATTAGGCAAGACGTCCTCGCGTCGTCGCCGACTTTCGGAGGGGAACACTACCCAGCCCCACTAAAGTGACTGCCATCACAACGCGGGTAGTCAAGCCAAGATCCTAAGGGCTCTATCAATATGTATTAGCGATATGCTAAAAAAACATAAACACATATTAAAATAGAATCAAACCAGATAGCATACTATCATATTGAGCAAGACTGTTACTATATCTGTGTATATTCCAAGCTTCCAATCTAGTATTATACAATAATGACCTCTATGGCATATATCACTGACAAGATACTTGTCGGGGCTCGGTTCTTGCTCACGGAATAAAGTGTCACATGAACAAAGTGTCACGCCAATTGTCATGTCTAGGGGGCGGGGGCCACCTCTTGAATCCGTAGGGGCCACCTCTTGTAACGACTCTAAATTTTCTGTACAATTTTTTTCTTTTCAATGTACAGAAAGGAGTTTGCAAGCCTGAGCATAATTTAAAAGTTATTTTTTGTTTAAGAATACAAAGAAATAACTTGTAGCTCAATGGTAAAGCTTTACACTACTGTGACGTAGCCCCTGTGTTCGAATCCTCTCATGCACATTATATTTTTTCTGAATTTTCTTTTAAAATTTTTGGAAGCCCAAAAGTTTAGACGTGCACTGCACATAGAAATATAAGACAGAAAAACAAACATGTGCAAAATGTTGTGTACGTAGCTTTGGTCACGTGCCCAAGATCCATCGACCTTCCCTCACAAAACGACCTGCGAGATGTGTGATTGGGCCGGTGCCGACGGTTATTTGTAAGTGAAAAGACCCCGTGTTTTGCACAGAAAACCCTTGGCATACCCCCATTACCCATGCACTGTTTGATTTCTCTGAAATGAAACAGAGAATTCAATTTCAACTTAAAATCAATTTTAAATGCATTTTAATTCATTGTTTCAATTCCAAAACCCTAATTCCATACTATAAATACAACCCCATACCCTACCGCTTTCTCATTCTGAATCTATCTAAAATCCTTAAATTTTTCTAAGTACAAGAAGAGTACGAGTGGAGTTAGCAAGAGACCAACTTCCGGCGAGAAAACGAAGCAATTCCGGCGACTTAGCGATGCCATGACGGCCTCAACCTCTTCCTCCCTCTCTTCTTAACAAAATCCAAAAGTAAGTCCCTTCTAATCCTTCCCCTTCTTATCTAAAGGTATCTTTTCATAAAACATGTCGGTAAGTGGAGTTATACCGGCATCTTATTATAAAACCCTAGAAACTACACTTTTTCTTAAGTCTTGCTCATGCATATTCCTACACCTTGCTAGTTAATCATGAAACTAATAATTAGAAACAACTTTCACCCTAAATCATCATATTAAATAACTTTAAATTGAGTTTTACATTTAAATATCATGAACTTTGTATTTTCCATATTTAATTGTTTTCGTACTATTACCTTTAGAAAACTTCACAGGGTAATGATCTACCCCTCACACACACATATTTAAATAGCACGATACTCTTTGAAACATATTTTTGTGGCGATTACAACATTTCATTAAAATAGCATGAACTATAAAAAAACGGTTTTCTTTGAATTGTATTATCAAAACTCTTTGCGATTATGCATTTACAACCCATTTTGTGGAACCCACTATTGGATGGTGCGGATTATCACACATTCTTAGGCTAGTAGAGCGAGATGCAGACCTCCCCACGGAGGATTCGGTCTCGAAAGTTTTTTAATACAATTTTTGAGAAAAACGAGACTTTCTATTTAATAATAAAATTAATATTTATAAATATATAAATATTATCAAACCACAAATTTTTAAGATATAATAAAATTCCATATTTCTATAAAAAAATAAAATAATAACAAGTTTCACTAAAATACCCTCAAGTTATCCAAAAGACAAATTTTACACTAAAATACCTTGAATTATCCAAGCCGAACTATTATCACTAAAATACTTCACATTTTTAAAATTCACAATATGAAAACCCTAAATAATATAAGTAAATACTCGAGATTTATTTTGAAAGTATATAAAATATTTTTCATAAAACCCCCTCGAGTTATATAAAACACTGTTAAGGACTTTAATCAATATAGGTTTAAGCGGGATCAATTCTCTTGAGCCTCAGGGAGCCGGAGAAAGTGACTGCTTGCCTATTTAAGGCAGAAAAACTTAACGGTATTATCAATGGTAATTGTCTTGGAAAAAGATACAAATCCTGCCGTCCATGTGCAACAGTTACCAATAACTCCAAACCTAATTCAGGATCCAAATCAGTTCTAAGTGTCTGAATCAAATCTGAGTCTAACTCAAATCAGAATCCAATTCAACATGAATCCAATATACCAAACATTTATACTTGAACCAGAATACCAGAACAAGATAAACATGCAAACTTGACTTGACTGAACCATGGCTATAACTTGACTTGATTACATGCCTACTTGTTTACATCCTGAACCTGATTACATGAACAACTTGTATCCATGGTCTCGGCAAGTCTGATAACTATAATCCAATACAATACATTACAGGGTTTTAAAAGGGTAGATTGGTACGGAATGTATTAAAAATGGCACGATGATGATCACTAAAAGACACCTACATAAACTCTCGTGCCGTTGTCCCGTGGGTTTTGACGGGGCCTTGTACTACCTGTTACCATAGTCCACGGAGCAAGTTGAACTCCTTTCGTATACATATACTTTCTGTACCAAGTTACAAACAACTACGTTAGTATAATATACATATACCTGTATAAATTACCAGTTCTTTCTCTTTACTTGTTCTATTCTATTATTACTTCTGGGACTTACCGAGCGTTAGTTCGCTGACGATATTCATATTTCTTTTTTTCTTTGGAATGTTCGTCAGGAGGATCGGATCCTCAGGAGATCGAGCCCAGTCAGGACGACTTGGACTAGTTCACAGAGCAGCCAGACTTATAGCTTTTCCTTGTACTTATTTCATTTCATATGCCACTGTTTAGGCATTGCTTTCTATCATTGTATTTTTCTTTTCAGTTGTATATAAAAAATGAATGTTAATAAAAGTTGTGTTTATATTACATCTTTTGTCATTCTTGTGCATTTATTTATATGGCTTATTTACGTTGAACATGTTTACTTCTGAGTAAATACGTCGTGGGCCGGCCACGTCCCTTTCCTCGTACGCCGGGAAGCTGGGCGTGACAGGTTTTGTTGGCGGCCCGTGCAGATCAGTTCTGCATGGAATTTTAAGCAATATATCACAAGAATAATAAAATCCAGTAGCTATACATTCTTTACATCTTAAATTCCTTGAATCTGTCCTAACCTTTCTTTTTCTATCAAGGTTATGAATTCACCGAACACAAGCACTAATATCAATGACAACACCACACCACCTACACCACCACCACCACTTACCGTTGTGGACCTACTGATAAGATCAATACCGTTCCTTGAAGCAACCAGGAGTCTAGTTGAGAGACAACAGGAGCAGGCTGCTCTCCTTCACCAAGGACTAGTTCACACTAAGGCAGTTTTGATGGTAGCTCATGGTTATATCAAGAAGAAGGAAAGGATACCGCAAGTAAGGATTTGCAACTATTGTAAGAAGCCCGGATATGTGGTAAAGGACTGCAGACGAGCTAACGGTTTTTTTATGAATTATGGATCGTCTAAACACACTCTAAGAGCATGCTCAAAGTACAGGGCAGCCGCAAACCCCATATCAAGACTGACTATACAAGGTCCTACTGTGCCACCTTCGTGAGGACCACCTTTACCTCGTCAGTCCAAATGTGCCAGCAGGCACAGAGAAATGTGCCAAGACGTCAGGCTTACACTTTGGCGGCCGTGGAAACCGAAGCTATAGTTCAAGGTAACACCGGTAATCTTCTTTCCATCTTTTTTAACTTTTGCAACCTTTCGTTTTTTCAAACATTTTTAATGCACTTTCGGTACAATATCAGTAGTTCTTTTCCACTCCTGTAATAAAAATTTTTCTTAGATCTGTTACGACTTTCTTCTATAAATTTTGAGAACGAAATTTTTATAAGGAGGGTATAATGTAATGACTCTAAATTTTCTGTACAAATTTTTTTTCTTTTCAATGTATAAAAAGGAGTTTGCAAGCCTGAGCATAATTTAAAAGTTAATTTTTATTTAAGAACAGTAAGAAACAACTTATAGCTCATTGGTAAAGCCTTGCACTGCTGTGACGTAGCTCCTGTGTTCGAATCCCCTCGAGCACATTATATTTTTTCTAAATTTTCTTTTAAACTTTTGGAAGCCCAAAAGTTTACACATGCACTGCACATAGAAATGAAAAGACAGAAAAATAAACATGTGCAAAATGTTGTGTACATAACCTTGGAGACGTGGCCAAGATCCACCCGCCTTCCCTCACAAAACGAACGACGATGTGTGTTGGGCCGGCACCGACGATCATTCATAAGTGAAACCCCCCCCATGTTTTGAACACAAAACTCTTAGCATACTCCCATTACCCCTGCACTGTTTGATTTCTCTGAAATTAAATTGAGAATTCGATTTCACATTAAAATCAATTTTAAATACATTTTAATTCATTCTTTCAATTCCAAAACCCTAATTCAACACTATAAATACAACCCCATACCCCCTTCCTCATTTTGAAAATTCTATCCAAAATTATCAAATTTTTCTAAGTACAAGTAGAGTTAGCAATGGTCGGGTTGGGACGACGTCGGGATAGGGAACTCCTTGAACCAGAGATGATCGTGGCAACTGTGGATGTAGTTCGCACGATCAGAGAAAGAATGCGCATAGTCCAAGACAGACAGAAGCACTGGGCTGATACAAAACGCCAACACCTGGAGTTCCAGCCGGGAGATCATGTGTTTTTAAAGATCTCTCCAAACCGTAGAGTAAATCGTTTTGGTAAGAGGGGCAAGCTCAGTCCGAGATTTATTGGACCGTTCGACATACTCGAACGAGTCGGAGAAGTGGCATATCGTTTGGCAATTCCACCTTCATTGGAAGGAGTGTACAACGTATTCCATATATCCCAGTTTCGAAGATATGTGAGCGACCCCAGCCACATTCTTGATCACTCCGAGCTTACTGTACAGATGGATCTATCTTATGAGCAGTAACCCGTTAAAATCCTGGACAGAAAAGTAAAACCACTTAGGAATAAGGAAGTAAACTTGGTTTAAGTGATATGGAGAAAGTATTCACCGGGAGAATCAACGCGGGAACGCGGGAACGACATGTGTGCAAGATACCCTTTCTTATTTGTAAATTAGTCCTTCTATATTTGTAAATTTCGAGGACGAAATTTTTGTAACGAGGATAAAATGTAACGACTCCAATTTCATTGTACAAAAATTTTCAAGTTAATGTACAGAATAGAGTTTCAAGCCTGAGTACAAGATATAAATTTAATTTGTTTAAGAACAGTAAGAAATAACTTGTAGTTCATTGGTAATGCCTTGCACTGCTGTGACGTAGCCCCTGTGTTCGAATCCCATCGCCACATATTTTTACTAACTTTTATTTTAAACTTTTTGGAAGCCCAAAAGTTTACAGTGCAATACATATAAAAATGAAAAGAGGGGAAAAATAAACATGTGTATAATGTTATATGAACCAACCTAGACAGGTGGCGATCAGCCGACGACCTAACTCACCCCATTAACCGACGAGATCTCCATTTAGGCCGGGGGCGCTGGGCTAAACCGTGGGTAATGCCCCCGTGTTTTTCACATTAGTCCTTTGGCCTCCCCCCTGACCCCAATACTGTTTATTTTCTCTGCAATTATCCAGAGAATTAAAATTCAGCATTAGTCCAAATTTTTAATGCATTTTTATTTTTTTCTTCAATCCTCAAAACCCTAATTTTACTCTATAAATACAACATCACACCCTAGCCCTCCTCATTCTGAAATCTATTTTCAAAAGTCCTCAAAATTTTCCAAGTCAAAAAAGAGTACAAGTGGAGTGAGCACTAGGTCATTTTCCGACGAGAATTCAAGACGGATCCAGCGATCCCGCGACTCCACGAAGCAACCAACCTTTTCCTAAAGCTCCTCTCTCTTCTCTAAGCTTGTAAGTTCCCTCTTTTCGTAAATTAATAAGTTCTCTTTTCAAAAATCGTCGGAAGTGGAGTTATTCCGTCATCCGTTTCTAAACTCGTTAGAAACACAACTTTTCTTAATAAACATTCATCCATATTATTACAACTTTTTTAGTAATCATGAAACAACCCTTGAAAACAAGTTTCATCTCAAAATATTATGTTATGTACCTTTTATTTGAAATTTTCGTTTAAATACCACAAACTTTACATATGACATATTTTAATACTTTTGCTTATATTACCTATAGGAAAATCTGACGAGGTAATGACCTACCTCTCACAAACACGTATATTGACATAACACAATTCTCTTGAACAACAATTTTGTGGCAAATACGACCTTTACATCAAATCACCATAAGCTTTTATTAAAAACCGTATTCTTTAAATTGTGTTATTTACATTCTTTGCGATTATACCTCTACAACCCATTTTAGGAAACCCGATCGGGATGGTGCGAGTTAACACATATCCTCGGAGCTAGTAGAGCGAGATGCAGACCTCCTCACGGAGCATACGGTCTTGATGGAATTTTTAATGCAATTTTTAAGATAAACGTGATTTTTTATTTAATAAATAAAATTTATTTTTAATAACTATATATAAATATTATCAAACCATCTATTTTAAATATATAATAAATTCCATGTTTTCCAAACAAAAGAAAAAATTACAAGTTTCATGAAAATACCATCAAGAATCCATACAAGTCAAATTTACACAAAAATACCATGTATTATTCAAGCTAGGTATTTATTCACTAGAATACCTCACTTTAAAAAATTTACATTCATGAAAACCATAAATACAATAAATAAATACTTGAGAATTATTTTGAAATTATACTAAAATTATTTTCTCATAAAATCTTTTCAAGTTATATTAAATTACAATAAGAACCCTAGTAAATATAGGTTTAAGCGGGACCAATTCTCTTGAGCCTCAGGGGGCCGGGAAAAGTGGGTGCTTGCTTATTTAAGGTAGAAAACTAAAACGAGGTTATCAAATGATAATTGTGTTGGAAAAAGACACAAATCCTACCGTTCATGTGCAGCAGTTACCGATAACTCATAAACCTAATTCAGGACTCAAATTTGTTTAAAGTGTCTGGCTCAATCTGAGTTTCAGTTTAATCTGAATACAATCCAAATATGATCCAATTATAACTCCATTTCAACATGAATCCAAGCATGAACACTTGAACTTGAACCTGAATACCGAGCAATACAAACATGCAACATGATACGACTAGACCGGACCATGGATATATTTTGAACTTGACTACATGAGTAGCCGTTTACATCCAATCCGTTTATATGAACAACTTATACCATGGTTTCGGCAAGTCTTATACAACAAATCATTACAATCAATACAATATGCATTACGGGGTTTTAACGGGGTAGATTGGTATGGAATGTATTAGAAATGGCACGAGACAGACACCATAATACACTTAACCTGAATATCTGTGCCGGTCCCGTGGCTTGACGGGTCCTTGTGCTCCGTATACCTTAGTCCATGGATAGTTGGACTCTTCTCGTATACAGTGATGCATTCTGTACCAAGCTACTAATAACCACGTTAGTATAACAAAAACAGATAAATTACCAGATATATTTCATCACTTGATCTATTCATATCTCTCTCTTAGGACTTACCGAGCGATTGTTCGCTGACGACATTTCTATTTCTTATTTCTTTGGAATGTTGTCAGGAGGACCCGACTCTCAGGAGATCAAGCCCAGCCAGGAAGATTTGGAGCGGTTCACTGAAGATACAGAGTCATAGATTTGCTTGTACTTGCTTTACTTTCAGTTGATATGCCACTGTTTAGGCATTGTTTTTCATTATTGTATTTTACTTTCCACTTGTATGTAAAAAAAATGTATATAAATAAAAAGTTGTCGTTTCATTATATCTCTTATCATTCTTGTGCTTTACTTTTATATTACTTGTTTACGCTTAACGTGTTACTTCTGAGTAAATACATCGCGGCCTCGTCACGTCTACTTCCCCGTATAATAGGAAGTGGGGCGTGACATTTGTGCTATAACAAATAAAAAAATATTGAAAAACCGAAAAAAAAAATTTGAAAATTTTGAGATTTTCGTATGTTATAATAAGCAAAATATTGAAAACGGAAGAAAAAGAAAATTTTGAAAATTTGGGGTTAAAAGGCATTAAAATACCCCGAGTTCGATCAAAATTTCGTGAATTTTGTGTACCATATCATGCAAAATATTGAAAATTTAATAAAAAAAATTTTGAATAAAATTTGCGATTTCATGTGCTAAAGCAAACTACTAAGAATTGAAGAAAACAGAAAATTTTAGGATTTTTGAAGATTTCGCGATTTTCGTGTGTTATAATAAGCAAAATACTGAAAAACCAAAGAACACAGAAAATTTTGAGATTTTTACATGCTATATATATATATTTATATATATATATAGCATGTGCAAAACATTGAAAAATCGAAAAAAAACCGTTAATTTTTTAGCTTTTGAAAATCTCGTGATTTTCGTGTAACAGCAAGCAATATATTGAAAAATTGAAGAAATCAGAATGTTAACTGATAATTTTTAAGATTTTGAAAATTTTATGATTTTCGTGTTCAAAGCAAGCAATATATTGAAAAGACGAGAAAAACATAAAAGTTAAAGATTTATAAAAATTATGCAATTTTCTTGTGGTAGCATTCAAAATATTGTAAATCCAAAAAAAAACAATTTTTTTTTGACTTTTGTAAATTTCTTGCCATTTGCTAAAGCATGTGAAAAAGATGAAGTAAATAGAAAATTTAGTTTAATGATTTTCGTATGCTATGCATAATTGAAAAAAGAAAGAAAACAGAAAATTTTGAGATATTTGAAAATTTTCTGGTTTTCATGTATAGTATCATGGAAAACATTAAAAACCGAAGTAAACAAAAATATTTTATTTTTGATAATTTCATGATTTTCTTGTGAATATTGGAAAACCAAAAAATAAAAAAAAGATTTGAGATTTATAAACTTTCATCATATTTTTGTGTTATTGCATGCAAAATGTTAAAAATTAGAAGAAAACAATTTCTGGGACATTTGTACATTTCATGCAAGCAACTGAACAAGCGAAGAAAAAAAGAAGATTCTTAAAAAATTTGCAATGAAAGTATGCAAGGAAAATATTGAAAAACTGAAGAAAATGCCGAATTATTTGTGAGTTAATCCTTCATACATCTTACATATGCACTTCATAAATATGAGATATTATGACTTACAAACCATAAAATAATAATAATAAACTTTTAAATTAATATGATTATTCTTGTTTTAGACTTCATACCAGAGCATTGCACGGGGCCCTTGCCAATAAATGCTAAACCCCTATAAATTATATAGGAAAATGACATTTGCAGTCTTTCTTCAACCAGAAGCCGAGCATTTCAAACGACCTGTAGGAGGGATCCATGGTAGTTCCCAGGGAGGCACCACATTTATTTATGTTCTGCACCATGCTTATTAATATTTGCAAATACTGCTTCTGCAATGCTGAAATTTGAAGTGAGGAATTCTTTGAGAGGGAGGTGAGCCCAAATGGAAAGTTGGTCCTGAAATTTGGGCCTGTATAAGATTCAATTTGCACTGTACACGTATCATTGTAATAACTGAAGTTGTGCCTTTTTTGTGCCTATGTTCTCCTCTTCTATTATACTCCCTTTCCTCTTGCCTATCTATTATATCAGATGACGACAATGACTCTCAACAAAAACTAGTCATTCGTGGCATAGACAACAAAGAATTTTAAGAGGGACTGAGAGAATTACAGCTCCTCTCTGATTGATTGAAGTCTGGCATGGCAGTGAGTGATGAAGGGGCTCCTTATAATTATCAAGATTGAAGGAATTACGATTTTCTATGAGGCATCGACCACCACAACTTCGAAAATATAAAGATCGATGGGCTCTTGATACATCCGCCCTTCAATCTATAATGTCTACCAAGATATACGAGGGCACACACAGGCTTTCAACATAAATGTGTTCCGGCCAAAAGACTCAAGCCTTATGGTGGGTTGTCCCATTTTAAACCCCTTATGCACCTGTGATATCTAATAGTTGCCTACTATATCTAGTTTCCTGCCATACCTAAGCAATATCCAGCGATATCTAAGCAGTTGCATATGATATTTAAACCGCTGCCTGCGTATCTAAATAGATTGTATGAATTGGTTAGATATTACAGCCTACATTGCAGAAAAAATTTCCAAGGGGATTTTGACTACTGTTTCGAGGCTAGGGGTTTTTTGACAATAGAAAAAAGTGTCTTTTTTTTTTGACAACTTACCTTATATTTTATACGCTCGCACCTCTCATAGTTTTTCCAACGTGAGACTATTTCCAACCATATCTCAACATAACCCTTTAACCAGTTTAATACCAAGTAACTAATCGAGTAATTCAATAAACTAAGTGGGTTGGACTGGCTCATCAGGACCGTCCAAATTCCAAATTCAACATTTTTAACACAAGGTCTCTCTATTACTCCGTGTCTGCTCCCAACCTTTTCCAAATTTATTATCCTTGTTATGCGTCCTATAATTCCAATTGATATGCATATTCTCATATCAAGCTAAGGTGTATACAAAACAAAGCGGATCATAGTATCTCCAATCGATTTCATCCCTAGAGATTATAGAGTGTATGGCCGATTATATAATTTTCTTGACTTAAGATACTTTTCATATCCACCTTTTATATTTTAGCATGTCTATCCAAATGCCAAATAATGTACGGTTTTACCCTGGCTTGCATGCACTTATCATGTGAATACCACCAACTTGCTGACACTCTCACACTAAGAAGCACAATCAGCCAAAGCTAGAATAATTACACAATTGTCTTCTTTCCGAACTAATTAATTGGAAGATTTGCAATTCTATCCATGCAGCAAAGACCAAGGTTTCTGCGGTCCCCACAACCTTCCCCTATATAAACCCAATACATTTCTCCAACCAAGCACAATCTCATAAACAAAACCCTAGAAAAACTAAAAATCATGGCAAGGGTCGATCTTAAAACCTTGACCTTCTCCTTTTTCGCTGTGCTCATACTTTTACTGGCCTCTGAGACAATGGCTGCAGAAGAAGTGGGCTGTAGAGGGCACTTGAGACAGTTGGCAATCGACTGCGAGAAATTTCTTTTGAAGGAATATCCACCATTGGATCCATCAAAAGAATGCTGTGTGCAGTTTCAGAATGCGGACATCCCTTGCTTGTGTAGAATATTCAAGGCTATAGAGGACATAGTAAGCATGGAGAAAGTGGCATATGTTGCCAAATTCTGCAACGTTCCTTTAAATAGTGGGACCAAATGTGGAAGTAAGCTTCCAGATCTTATACCACGTTATTTCTTTTAACTAATACAAATTGGAACCTATATTCAACTTTCTTGTTTTGTTTGCTTTTGCAGGCTACACTGTTCCAAAGGCATGAACTAACTCGTTAAGAGACGGAGCCATGGAGGCCAATGATGGAATAAATGGACTGTACTAGCTTTTATATATCTATGAAATTTAGCATTTTGATCTTGAGCGGAATCTATTTTATAATTATTGAAATCTTTCCTTCCGTGGTAAGAAGAAACGAAATCGAGGTGAAAATAAAAATTGGATGTATGAGGTAAAATTATGGATCATAATCCAAACAACAACGCCAAATATAATAATATGAGCGGAATAATCACATGAACAAAATAATCACCGCTGGAATATAAAATGAATGTCAAGAATGCGAGAAACAACGGGGTGAATTAAATAATTTATAGGCATAGACTTTCATTTATGAACCAATGGTCGGGTTGTCACGTATGTACCCGCAACCGGTCTGGCCCTCAACGACAAAATTCTGAGGCCTACAGCGGCAGTCTATAGCAGCACATATAAAGGACGTTGGCACAGATAAACTCCTACCCATCTGCGTCCTATAAACTATTTAGTTCAGGTGTACACCTTAAAAAAGGACAATGGTCACATTGGAACAATCCACAAATCGAAGTGATAAAATTTATAGAAACGGTATTTCACAAATTTTGTGAAAACATATAACCGTAATAAATATTACTCATAAATCGGTAAATCAATATTTACAAGAGTGACAACAACAAATAAATTCAACAAGATGTTCGAAACATAAAATAGATATTCAAGATGTAATCAAGTATCAATAAATGTGAGAAAAATATCATAAATTAGAATATATGACTATAATCATTACCTTGATCAAAGGGAACCTAAGCTTACCACC
Source organism: Agapanthus africanus (assembly GCA_030015575.1). NCBI lineage: Eukaryota > Viridiplantae > Streptophyta > Magnoliopsida > Asparagales > Amaryllidaceae > Agapanthus > Agapanthus africanus. The sequence goes on along the minus strand of CM057340.1, from coordinate 678,559,703 downwards.
ACTGTATCAACACTACTACAAATAAGGGTTGCCCCTACGGATTTATCCGTAGGGGCAAACCACTGCCCCTACGGATATCTGCGTAGAGGCGAAAAAATAATCTGTAGGTGCAAACGCCATAGGTGCAAGTTGAAGCCCTGAACTTGCCCCTACGGGCAAAATCTTGCCCCTACAGAGTTCTGTGTAGGGCCAGTTTTACCTACGGAGTAGGCCGTAGGGTAAAAAAAGCTATTTTATTTACGGATTTTTAAATATATTAATTGTACCTACAGATATATCCGTAGGGCCAAGTACTATCCCCTACGGATACCTGTGTAGGTACTTATCCGTAGGGGCAAAATATCAGGATCTCTGATATTTTGCCCCTACGGATAACTCCGTAGGGGCCTTTGTTTGCCCCTACGGATATGTCCGTAGGGGCACTCCCAACCCTCTGGTACTGAGATCAGGAGGGAAATATCAGTTACTGCTGATATTTTGCCCCTACGGTTTAATCCGTAGAGGCAACATGTTTACCTATCCGTAGGTACTCATTATCTGTATTTTTTTTTAAAAAGGGCTTCCTGATTTTTTCCCGCCCTGTGCACAATAATATATATATCAATAAATTATAAAATTAATCATCACACAACATATATCGTAGTATTCATAATCACATCTCACGCATATAATATACAAAAGAAACCCAAAAACTGAATATGATATAAATATAAACCAATATCAATATCAATATCATTTCAAAATGTAGTACAATATGTATGATATAAATAAATACATGTTTCAAAAAATATGAATCAAAAAGCTACCCTAGCTCGGTCCTGCTCCATCTCTGATAAACGATAGAATCAAGCGCGCCTGCTCCTCGGTCAATAAACCATGCAATTCGGAGCGTACGGGAGTCTGAGCGGCCTGTGGAGCTGGCGATATGGTCTGCGCAGCCGCCGTCGAGGTAGTCGCTTGCGGATCCGCAGCTGCGGAAGTCTAAGCGGGCGGTGGAGCTATAGGAGCTGTCTGCGGAACCGCAGCCGATGTAGTGGCTTGCGGAGCCGCAGCCGAAGGAGATGCATATGGAGGCTCGGCCGATGTACCCTGTCGCGTCTGGACCTAACGTGTGTAAGAAGCGTGTAAGAACTGTGTATTATTCGAATTCGTATCATTATCAAGTTATTTCGAAACCCCATTTGGATATCTAGTTTGGAAAACCGTTGTTTATTTTAATTACATATGTATGTATGATTAATCAAACCTAAGTTTAAAACCAAATAAGCTCAAGTTACGTACTAATTATGGATACGTTGATATCTATAATATGACATGATATTTTATTATAAAGTAGTATACATACCAGCATCTCCTTCAACTCCTGAACGGTGGCCCTCAAGCTCTCCAGTTCCTGGTGGACACGTCGCTCACTGGAGACGGAAGAAGCAACCGCCGGGGTGGAGTCCAACCTCATATGAGCCCTGCTAGGGCCCAGTCCCCGGCCTCTCTCCCAACCTCCGTGGTTCCCTCCGTGTGCGGTGTCCAGAACTGGGGTCAGCAGCCTCGGATCACTCTGTCCGGTAAAATCGATCCCCGAGGCCTCGGCCTGCTCAACCACCCGCTCCTACACCCACATTAAGCAATAAATGGAAGAAGTCTTGAGGGCTAATGGAAGAAGGTGCTCCACGATAACATGGTGATCATGACTTTTCAGCCCATCGATCTTGCCCTTCACAATTTTTATTTTCTTGCCGAATGATCCTGAGAAACCTGTGGAGACTTTCAAATCATGCAATACCTGCAGGAATCTTTTCTTCTCCGGTTATGACATATGATAAGCAACATTGGGAAGTACAAACTTGTCCGGTTTACCCGCTACCGGTCTAGGGTGCAATTCACTTCTTACTCCCCACTCTTGTAGATCCATCCGGGCATTCATGTTGTCTTTCGATTTCCGTCTTTACAAAGAAGCAAGTTAAGTATGTGCTCCGATACTCCCTTCTCTATATGCACACACTGAATTTGTAGACCAGTACGGAAGCTCGAAGAAAATGCTTAACTTGTTCCAATATGGTGGTGTGACCTGTTTCGTCGGATCCATCCCGAAGGTCATGTTATTGTAACCATCCCATTTTTGGCAGTCACGTCCTCTCCGGACAATGGGGATGGAGGTCCAAGAATCTCCTGATGACCATCAAAGTGAACCGTGTCTAACCTATAGGGGTGGTCTGGAGGGAGGAAACGTCGATGGCCGCAATAACAAACCTTCCTGCTAAAATTCAAGAATTTCGATGTTGTGTGTTCATGGCAATGAGGACATGCTTTGTGACCATGTACGGACCAACCTGATAGCATTCCATACGCAGGAAAGTCATTAATTGTCCACATTAAAGCCGCACGCAGTATGAAGGTTGTATTTGTGTTTGCATCATATATTTCTACACCATCAATGAACAAAGATTTCAACTCCTCGATCAGAGGTCGAAGATAGACGTCGATATTGTTCCCCGGTGAGTTTGGTCCGTCGATAAGAAGAGGTATCATAAAGTATGATTGGTCCATAACCAACCAAGGCGACAGATTATAAATTATCATTACAACGGACCATGTGCTGTGACTTCCAGCCATATAGTTGAATGGGCAGAAGCCATCAGTAGCCAGTCCGAGCCGGACATTGCGAGGATCGCTACTGAATATTGCGTGCCTCCTATCGAAATCCTTCCATGCCGGTGAATCTCTTGGATGGCTCATTTTTCCATTTTCGCTTGGAGGGGCACGGTGATGCCAAATCATTACCTCGGCTGTTTTCTTGCACCTGAATAGCCTCTGTAGCCTCTGTGTTATGGGAAAGTATCGTGCTATCTCACAGGTATATCAGGCTTCTTATCAGAATCTTTCGGCTTATACCTGGCCTCTCCGCATGTTGGACACTCTTTCAAATCTGAATTCTCTTTCCGGTACAACACGCAATTTTTAGGACATGTTTGAATCTTCTCGTACTTTAGACCCAAATCAGACATCTTCTGGGCTTCGTACCAGCTGTTGGGCACATTATTTCCCGAAGGCATAGAATCTTTCAAGAACGAAAGAAGCATTGTGAATGACTTGTTGCTCCATCCATTTAGGCACTTAATCTGGAAAAGTTGGACGAACCATGAGAGGGTGGAATACTTCGCATTCTCATAAATTGGTTTCCTAGCATCATTCATGAAATTTTCATATTTATCCGCACGCGGTCCTTGACCGGAAGGAATGTCATCTTCGGTACGAATAGATTCACCTAGGGCAGACTCTACCATATCCTCCATTTCTTCTGATGGAAATAAATTATCGTCTTCTCCTGCCGCATTACCGAATTCTTCTTCTGCCGCATTATCGTGTTCTCCTTCTTCTTCTGCCGCAGTACTGCATTCTTCTCCTTCCCCGTGATATTTCCAAGTTGTATAAAGTCTAGTAAACCCATGTTTTACAATATGAAGCTCTGCCAATTCTACCTACTGCCAGTACTTATTGCCACATCTATCGCACGGACAGAGAATCTTCTCTATTATGATCTTATTATGTGCGCGTGCAAATTCAAGGAAAGCAGCAACTCCTGCGATAGGTTGCATACGTTATTTCCAATCCATATACATCCAGTCCTTAACTCTGACGTACTCATGGGCCATGTTAGACTGTATAACATATAAATTGTAGGTTATGCTGACTATATTGAGAAATATAAGAACGGGATAGTTACTGAGAAAGGAGAAAATCTGTGTATATGATTTGTGTGTGCGTTTGTCGTTGAAAAAAATAAATTATCGCATGTATAATAACCGATAGACGGGGACTAAGTGGCGCTTTTAGTTTCATATATGAGTATCGATGAGAATATAAAGGTTTCATATTATCATATATTGGTTTTAACTTGAATATCTCGAATCACTCTCTAATTATGTGTTTGTTGTGTATTCTTGTTGTATGTGTGTGTTCCAGCTGTCGGGGTAGGCTTCTATCCCATTAAGAATGTATAGAGCGAACACCCATCACTTGTGCTTTCAACCGTTTCGAGTAAATTTCGGCAGCACCTCCCCGTTGTTCTTCGAGTACACTGTAATAGAATAGATAATCATTTCAAAGCTGTGAAATAACGTTGAAATGAACATCTAATCTATCTTTGTACACGGAGAACCAGCGGAAAGGTACCGACGAAATATCTCGAATCGGATGAAAACACAAGTGAATGAAGGAGTTAGCTTTATACATTCTTAACTTGTCCACACGGGACAAATCTATGGGTTACCATACGATTGAATTTTCTCGTCGCGTAGACTATATGACGATTGTTAGTATCGAGCTATACTATCTGATATTTAACAACCTTCGTATAGTTCTATGTCACGACGAGCATCGCACGTATGTTAACAGATAGACGGGGACTAAGTGGCGCTTTTAGTTTCATATATGAGTATCGATGAGAATATGAAGGTTTCATATTATCATATATTGGTTTTAACTTTAACATATCGAATCACTCTCTAATTATGCGTTTGTTGTGTATTCTTGTTGTATGTGTGTGTTCCGGCTGTCGGGGGTAGGCTTCTATCCCATTAAGAATGTATAGAGCGAATACCCATCACTTGTGCTTTCAACCGTTTCGAGTAAATTTCGGCAGCACTTCCCCGCTGTTCTCCGAGTACACTGTAATAGAATAGATAATCATTTCAAAGTTGTGAAACAACGTTGAAATGAACATCTAATCTATCTTTGTATACGGAGAACCAGCGGAAAGGTACAGTCGAAATATCTCGAAACGGATGAAAACACAAGTGAATGAAGGCGTTTGCTTTATACATTCTTAACTTGTCCACACGGGACAAATCTATGGGTTACCATACGATTGAATTTTCTCGTCGCGTAGACTATACGACGGTTGTTAGTATCGAGCTATACTGTCCGATATTTAACAACCTTCGTATAGTTCTATGTCACGACGAGCATCGCACGTATGTTAACCGATAGACGGGGACTAAGTGGCGCTTTTAGTTTCATATATGAGTATCGATGAGAATATGAAGGTTTCATATTATCATATAGTGGTTTTAATCTGAACATCTCGAATCGCTCTCTAATTATGCGTTTGTTGTGTATTCTTATTGTATGTGTGTGTTCCGACTGTCGGGGGTAGGCTTCTATCCCATTAAGAATGTATAGAGCGAACACCCATCACTTGTGCTTTCAACCGTTTCGAGTAAATTTCGGCAGCACTTCCCCGCTGTTCTCCGAGTACACTGTAATAGAATAGATAATCATTTCAAAGCTGTGAAACAACGTTGAAATGAATATCTAATCTATCTTTGCACAGGGAGAACCAGCGGAAAAGTACCGACGAAATATCTCGAAACGGATGAAAACACAAGTGAATGAAGGCGTTAGCTTTATACATTCTTAACTTGTCCACACGGGACAAATCTATGGGTTACCATACGATTGAATTTTCTCGTCGCGTAGACTATACGACGGTTGTTAGTATCGAGCTATACTGTCCGATATTTAACAACCATCGTATAGTTCTATGTCACGACAACCATCGCACGTATGTTAACCGATAGACGGGGACTAAGTGGCGCTTTTAGTTTCAAATATGAGTATCGATGGGAATACGAAGGTTTCATATTATTATCGAGTATCATATATTGGTTTTAACTTGAACATCTCAAATCACTCTCTAATTATGCATTTGTTGTGTATTCTTGTTGTATGTGTGTGTTCCGGCTGTCGGGGGTAGGCTTCTATCCGATTAAGAATGTATAGAGCGAACACCCATCACTTGTGCTTTCAACCGTTTCGAGTAAATTTCGGCAGCACCTCCCAGCTGTTCTCCGAGTACACTGTAATAGAATAGATAATCATTTCAAAGCTGTGAAACAACGTTGAAATGAACATCTAATCTATCTTTGTACACGGAGAACCAGCGGAAAGGTACCGACGAAATATCTCGAAACGGATGAAAACACAAGTGAATGAAGACGTTTGCTTTATACATTCTTAACTTGTCCACACGGGACAAATCTATGGGTTACCATACGATTGGAATTTCTCGTCACGTAGACTATACGACGGTTGTTAGTATCGAGCTATACTGTCCGATATTTAACAACCTTCGTATAGTTTTATGTCACGACGAGCACCGCACGTATGTTAACCGATAGATGGAGACTAAGTGGCGCTTTTAGTTTCATATATGAGTATCGATGAGAATATGAAGGTTTCATATTATCATATAGTGGTTTTAACCTGAACATCTCGAATCGCTCTCTAATTATGCGTTTGTTGTGTATTCTTGTTGTATGTGTGTGTTCCGGCTGTCGGGGGTAGGCTTCTATCCCATTAAAAATGTATAGAGCGAACACCAATCACTTGTGCTTTCAACCGTTTCGAGTAAATTTCGGCAGCACTTCCCCGCTGTTTTCCGAGTACACTGTAATAGAATAGATAATCATTTCAAAGCTCTGAAACAACGTTGAAATGAACATCTAATCTATCTTTATACACGGAGAACTAGCGGAAAGGTACCGACGAAATATCTCGAAATGGATGAAAACACAAGTGAATGAAGGCGTTTGCTTTATACATTCTTAACTTGTCCACACGGGACAAATCTATGGGTTACCATACGATTGAATTTTCTCGTCGCGTAGACTATACGACGGTTGTTAGTATCGAGCTGTACTGTCCGATATTTAACAAGCTTCGTATAGTTCTATGTCACGACGAGCATCGCACGTATGTTAACCGATAGACGGGGACTAAGTGGCGCTTTTAGTTTCATATATGAGTATCGATGAGAATATGAAGGTTTCATATTATCATATAGTGGTTTTAACCTGAACATCTCGAATCGCTCTCAAATTATGCGTTTGTTGTGTATTCTTTTTGTATGTGTGTTCCGGCCGTCGGGGGTAGGCTTCTATCCCATTAAGAATGTATAGAGCGAACACCCATCACTTGTGCTTTCAACCGTTTCGAGTAAATTTCGGTAGCACCTCCCCGCTGTTCTCCGGGTACACTGTAATAGAATAGATAATCATTTCAAAGCTGTGAAACAACGTTGAAATGAACATCTAATCTAACTTTGTACACGGAGAACCAGCGGAAAGATACCGACGAAATATCTTGAAACGGATGAAAACACAACTGAATGAAGGCGTTACCTTTATACATTCTTAGTTTGTCCACACGGGACGAATTTATGGGTTACCATAAGATTGAATTTTCTCGTCGCATAGACTATACGACGGTTATTAGTATCGAGTTATACCGTCCGATATTTAACAACCTTCGTATAGTTCTATGTCATGACGAGCATCGCACGTATGTTAACCGATAGACGGGGACTAAGTGGCGCTTTTAGTTTCATATATGAGTATCGATGGGAATACGAAGATTTCATATTATCATCGAGTATCATATATTGGTTTTAACCTGAACATCTCGAATCGCTCTCTAATTATGCGTTTGTTGTGCATTCGTGTTGTATGTGTAATATGATTTTAAACTATTGAGATCAAGATTTGAGAAATTTTATAAGTGGCCGTTAACATGATAACAATCATCTCTTCTTATCAGTCCATATCTGAATTCTAAAGGGCAGTATATTTGCTATTAAAAGATGATGTTCAACTCTAAAGTAAGGGAAAAACAGAGGAATATAGATCTATTAAAGTCAAGCAATAAAGCTAATCACATATTTACAACATTGCAAATACATTAACGCAAAACATAGTTATGATGCTTCAAAAGAATCAATTATCAAGGATGAAGAGAGCTTGTGATAAAGCAATTAAATTTAGCTTTTGCATTAAAATGATTTATGATAAAACTTTTGAGATCCTTCAAGAAAGTTATGGCACGTGAGGTTCCACAACTTATCATAACCAAACACAAATTTTCATGGTTCTTTACTGGTATAAGACTTGTACTTCTATGAGACGGAGTAGATAAATTTGTCGAGAGCTCCTGATGCATGTGTAATGATAGAATCCAACAAAAATTATTCTCATGTACTAATAATAGCATCCCAATTGCAACTTTTTTATTCAATAAGATAACACATTTGCAAGAGTGCATCATTTACATTATGTTTTACTCCCTCCAGGGCCACCAAAATATACGGTATCTATATGATGGCTATTGTCAATGGAGTAACAGTCGGGTCTAAGTTGGCCAATTTGAAAATCATTATCTCGTTGTTTATATAGATTACTGCTATTGTTTGTAAATCATATATTGCTTATATATGCTAAGCCTCCCGCTGCAAAACGGCCGCTCTCCATTGGCGGACTCAGTTCACCATTGTTAAAACTCACTACTCCAATATTGATATGGGCTAATCTCTTGAAGAGAGTTTTTGGCCAATATCCCTAACCCTAACCGAACCTTACCCCCAGCCCCAGCCCAGCCCCAGCCCCAGCCCCAGCCCCGCCCTAGCCCAGCCCCAACCACAAACCCCAACCAAACCCTAGCCCCAGCCCCAGCCTAGCCCCAGCCCCAACCAAACCCCACAACCTAACCCTAACCCTAACCCTAATCCTAACTGAACCCGATCTATGCCGACGCCGACGCCGATGCCCTCACCCCTACCCGAACCTGGCCTGAACCCTAGAGTACAACGTCAAAATTAAAAATTATTTCAGATTTACTTACAACCGTGAGTGCGGTGAAGGAGACGGTAGAATTGGTGGTCGCCGACGATCGGCGAAGGTGGCGACGAGGCGCGGGAAGTCGACGAAGATGTGGGGAAGACCGACGAAGCTGGCACAGGCTCACGAGCGCGATGCCGACGAAGCTCGGGAACGGGCGATGAGAGACGCAGGAGAGAGAAATTTGGGAACGATGAATATAATTTTTCTGTGCTTTTTTTTATTAATAACCTATGTTGATGCCCCTACGAACATAACCGTAGGTCCCTGGCTTGCGGCTCCGTAGGGCCAAAGAAAAAATTAGAACGTAGGGCACCGTAGGGAAAACGAGTTGTCCCTACGGATTTGTCCCTACGGATAAATCCGTAGGGGCAAGAAATATTTGCCCCTACGGATTTCTGAGTCCGTAGGGGCAACCCCATATTGTAGTAGTGCAACAATAATTTCAAATATCACGAGATCGTATAACAAGATACAGCTAATGTTAATATACCATTTATACTTTCAAGCCTAATTTAAAGCATACCCACAACCCTCTTATAAATATAGAAAATAATTTATATTATTTTAAAGTATTTCCATAATTAATTTAGATAGAATGATAAAATGAATTATATAAGCTTTTAGTGACCAACATATAATTTTACACTATCATAAAATAGGCTGAAATTCCGTTTTGAAGGGTAAAATTAAATTTAATAAACTTTTAGGGGTCCATCTATAACTTTTTCCATTTATTACTAAGATGAAAATTGCATATAAAAGGTAAATGCAAATTATTTAATATTTCAAGGACCTGGATGTAATTTATATGTATACAGTTGGGCTAACCAAGTATACATGTTTCCAACAATTTAAAAAAAAATACATGTCAGTAAATTAAATTAGATAGTAAAATTCATTGAGCCATATACTACATGAGCTATGGATATATAAATTAGTAGGGCTTTAGAAATTGAACATTAAACTATAAATTATTACGCCTTCTGCTGATTCAAAAGAAAGGGTACTTTCAATTATGATATTAATTTGATCATGTTATAAAATGAATAGTAAATTAAATTAATCGTATAAATAATCATTCCAGAACTTGATTTTAAAAGAATTAATTAATTAATTAAGAAAATAAAGAAATATAAATTATCTAAAGAAATAAAGCATATATGTTTAGTTATAAAATCTTGCATGCAATGGTTGATAACATATTAAGTATTATTGTTTTAGACGGTTAATCATGACCAGATCATATGTTTGCTTCACATATGTTAATTCGTGTTATTTATCGCTGAAATTTTATTTACTTATATTTATTTTTGCATACAAGAAAACAAAGTTATAAATAAATACCATAAATTTATCAATTTCAAATACGATCTTACAAAATCTTTATCTTTAAAATAATTTTTATAAATTAATTTTCACTTCTGGAAATTCTTAGAATATTAGGATAAAATAATATATAGAATTACAAATCTACAGTAAAAATTTCATATCAAACCGAATAACGGTTTAGGAGTTGCATAGTTTTTTATTCACTTTTTTTAAAACCAGAAAACTGCCAATAAGAGTTTTCTTCGAGAGACCATAACTTTATAATCGTTGATCCAAATTAAATGTTTTCAGATATTTTGAATATCCATATCGAAAGATCTAGATTTTGTTGGTTTTAACGTTTTACTGAAAATCGACGTAAAATATTGAAAACTGCGTTACAATATTAAACGACGAATTTGGACAGAATATGTCCTGATTCACACACTGTTTTTATAGAGGACATAACTCGAACTCGCAATTTCCGTTCGTGACAAACTTTAGATGTATAGATGCAAAATTGATAGAATTATAATTTCCTGTATATTAGATTGCTTAGGAACGCAGAAAAAAACCGGTTTTCTTTGAATTGTATTATCAAAATTCTTTGCGATTATGCATCTACAGCCCATTTTGGGGAACCCGCTATTCGATGGTACGGATTATCGCACATCATTGGGCTAGTAGAGTGGGATGCAGATCTTCTCACGGAGCATTCGGTCTCGAAAGATTTTTTAATATAATTTTTTAAAGAAAAACGAGATTTTCTATTTAATAATAAGATTAATTTTTTATAAATATATAAATATTATCACACAACATATTTTCAAAAGATAATAAAATTCCATGTTTTATAAAAAATAAAAGAATAACAAGTTTCACTAAAATACCTTGAACTATCCAAGCCAAACTATTACCACTAAAATACTTCACATTCTTAAAATTCACAATTATGAAAACCCTAAATAATATAAATAAATACTCGAGATTTATTTTGAAAGTATATAAAATATTTTTCAAAAACCCCCTCGAGATATATAAAATTACAATTAAGGATCTTAGTAAATATAGATTTAAGCGTTGTCAATTCTCTTGAGCCTCAGGGAGCCGGTGAAAGTGAATGCTTACCTATTTAAGATAGAAAAACTTAACGGAGTTATCAATCGTAATTGTCTTGGAAAAAACACAAATCATATCGTCCATGTGCAGTAGTTACCAATAAAACCCGAGTATAATTCAGGATCCAAATCTGCTTTAAAGTGTTTGACTCAATCTGAGTCTAAGTCAAACATGAATCCAATATACCAAACATGAATACATGAACCTGAACCTGAATACCAGAACAGTATCAACATGCAAACATGACTTGACTTGACCGTGTTGGGGTCGGAAATTACACCCCGGTTGACCAAGTCAAAGTCAAGGTCAACCCCAAGCCAGGTGGGCCCAAGCCCAGATCAAGTGGGCCCATGCCCAGGTCGATTCCGAACATGAAGCGGCCGGTCCTCCTCCATGCCAAAATAAAAAGTCATGTAATAAATAATTTTGATATAATTTTTTATGCATGAATGTAAGCAAAATGGGCATAAAGCCAAATTTTTGTAAAGCCCATGGCTTATGTGCAAAAAAAATAGCACATGAGCCATGGGATGGGCAAAATGCCATTTTGTAAAGCCCAAGAGACTATATGTAAATGTGTAAGCCTATATAAGGCAACATGATGAAAATATCTATACACCTTTCATTCCCTAAAAAAAACTAGGGTTTGTGCCTCCACTCTCTCTTTTTCAAGTTCTTCATTTTCCTTTTCATTTTCCAAATAAATCAAGAGCTTAGCTCTTCTTTTTTTTTAAACTAAACAAAGTTTTACCATAAACCCACCTCCCAAGACTCCATCAAGAGAAGAAAAAGGGTCTTCTTTTTATCATCCAAGATCTAGATCTTGGAGTTTCAAGAGAACCAATTTTGGGTTTCTTCTCAAAAGAGAAAGGGGAAAATATTTTGGAGTTTAACTCCATAAATAAAATTATTTTGGAGTTTAACTCCACTACAGAAATTCTTTTGGAGTTTAACTCCACAGTAAAATTTTTTTTTTTTTTTGAGTTTTAACTCCACATTAAATCTTTTTAGGAGTTTAACTCCATATAAAATTCTTTCGGAATTTAACTCCACATTTAAAATTCTTTCGGAGTTCAACTCCACAATAAAAATTCTTTTGGAGTTTAACTCCACAAACAAAAATTCCTTTGGAGTTTAACTCCACAATAAAATCCTTTTTTGGCGTTGAACTCCATTTAAAACTCTTTTTGGAGTTTAACTCCACAATAAAAGTCTTTTTGGAGTTAAAACTCCATTTAAAATCTTTTCGGAGTTGAACTCCATATTTAAAATTCTTTTGGAGTTTAACTCCATAAAAAAATTTCTTTTGGAGTTCAGCTCCATATTAAAAAAAATCCCCTTTTTTGCCCCCATCACATGCTAGCACGTGAGGGGAGTTCCCATTTAACGGGAGCCCTTTTGCCCCCTCTCACATGCTCACATGCTAGCATGTGATGGCCCCCCCTCACATGAGGGGTCATATGCTAGCATGTGACCCTCACATGTGGGGGTGGTAATTGAACGGGCCAGCTCAGGTTCGATTAGGGTTCAGTTTGGTATCAGCTCGTTCAATCTCGGTTCACTTATCAATGAGCCGAACATGAGCCAGAAAGCCCGGCTCGTTTATTAAACGAGCCAAACTCGAGCTCAGCCAGGCTCGTTCGGTATTGACTCGAGTACGGCTCAGTTAAACAGTTTGAAAAAAAGTAATATGTAATATAAAGCAGATTCTATACAACTCTAAGGATACTTAATTTAATTAAGGGACATTATATAAAGTGCAACTGAGGTGAACATAAAACCCAGGACTTAAACCCATTCTATGCTCTTGATGTTAATTTTTTTTTAATTTTTCCATATCTCAAAGCACCGAGTCTTAGACTCTATGATTGCTGTCCCCGACCTAGCCTCTTAGAAAATTCTTTTATATTTTCTTCTGAAACCCATATAATGGCCATTAACCTATCTTCAGCCTCCACCAAATGCCTCTTTGTCCTTTTCCTTTCAAAGATCGCTTAATAGAATCCGAGCTCGATTTTGGCTCGGTAAGTTAACGAGCCGAACATGAACCAGACTTGCTCAGCTCGAGACGAACTCGAGCCGAACTTGAACTAGCATAAACTAAATCGAGCCGAGCTTGGACAAGGGCCGGCTCGTTCAAGCTCGGCTCGGTTACACCCCTAGTCGCATGCTAGCATGTGAGGGGGTCACATGAGGCTCCCATTAAATGAGAGCCCAGGTTCTCCCCCTTTTTTTAATTCTTTTTTTTTCTTTTTTTTTCTTCTTTTTTTCTTCTTTTCTTTATTTAATGCTTTTTTAATTTTAAATAAATAAAAATAAAATAAATAAATATTAAATAAATAAAAATAAATTATAAATAATATTTTAAAATAAAAAAATAGTAAATTAAAATTAAAAAAAACGTTTCTCTAAATATTTATTTACTTATTTATTTTTGTTTATATATATATATATATATATATATATATATATATATATATATAACAAATGGAACAAAAAAAAATGCACACGCACCAACGCATCGCATTGAGTTCGCATGTCCAGTTTGACCCGTCAATCGGAGGTTCCCTCGCTTCAAAGGCGAGGGGGTAATTAACGGCAGTTTAGTCCACGGCTGCCGGAGATTTGGATCCACACAATCAATAAACCCCGGCCTATCCTAGGCAGGGGAATCTGTAATGCGCCTGACAAGCGCGCGCGCATTCCCATCTCAATAGGGTGACGAGAAACACCCTACAGATTCTGGCACACCCGGTGGGACCGATCTCTCCTCCCATATTTCGGATTAAACGTTCATGCGAACTTAATCAATGTACATATCGATTGTCTATACTGAAATCATGTTTCTATTTGCAGGGTTAACGACTTTCAATTGCCATCTTCGAACGCAAGTCGGTATTTGAACGACTTTCCTTGGCCCCAGTTAGGGGCAGGCCATCAACACCGACAAAGTGATAAGGCATTTCGGGCAAGCTCCAGTGGTGCCCCTGACAACTGCTCAATCGGGTATCTTCTCCAAGCTTCTGATCCAGCTGACCACCACGTCGTTAGACTGGGAACAGCTGACCGCCATGTCATTAAACTGGGAATAATCGACCTCTAAGTCGTTAAACTGGGGATGTAAAAATGTGTAAATAAAAATATATATATATATATATATATATATATAAATAAATAAAAAGCAGAAATGATGGGGCAACTCGCAATAAAAATCAACGAGTAAAAATAAAAATGCAAATAAAACCGAAATGATAAGGCAACCACGAATAAAAAGCCGAAATGATTGGGTAATCGCGACCTTCGCGATAAGAAAAACTGAAATGATAGGGCAATCGCGGTAAAAAAAGGGCCGAATGATGAGTCACTCCTGGTACCATATTCCAGTGTTGTGATGCAGACACCAATCAAATTCCATACCCCAACGGCGAATGATGAGTCGCTCCCGGTACCATATTCTAGTGCAGCGATGCAGACGCCAACCAAATTCCAAATCCCAAAACGGCGAATGATTAGTCGCTCCTGGTACCATATTCCAGTGCAGCGATGCAGACGCCAACCAAATTCTAAATCCCAAAACGGCGAATTATGAGTCGCTCCTGATACCATATTCCAGTGCAGCGATGCAGACGCCAACCAAATCACATACCCCAACGGTGAATGATGATTCGCTCCTGGTACCATATTCCAGTGTAGCGATGCAGACGCCAACCAAATTCCAAATCCCGAAACGGCAAATGATGAGTCGCTCCTGGTACCATATTCCAGTGCAGCGATGCAGACGCCAACCAAATTCCAAATCCCATACCCCAACGGCGAATGATGAGTCGCTCCTGGTGCCATATTCCAATGCAACGATGCAGACACCAACAAAGTCCAGAAATTTTTTCGGCCCTACGGTTTGGATCATACATCCTGCAAAACTGTATACAATCCACGGGCGTAAAACGATCACAATCTCTCCCAAGTCCTACTGTCACGCCCCGCTTCCCATATACGGGCAGAGGACGCGACGAGGCCGCTATGTATTTACTGTGAAGTAAATACGCTAAGCATATCTAAGCAATATAAAAGTAAAATCACAAGAGACAAGATATAATAAAATAGCAACTTTATTTATTCACATTCTTACTGTACAATACATGGAAAGTAAATACAACTGAAATAAAGCAATACCTAAACAATGCAGAAATGAAAAGTACTGAAATGGAAAGTGTACAATGAACTAGAGTTCGGGGTCTTCACTGAATTGGTCCAAGTATTCACTCGTGGGCTCGATCTCTGACGTGTCCAGACGACATTCAAAGAAGAAAGAAAGAGAATGTCGTCAGCGAACAGATCGCTCGGTAAATCCCAAAGATAAAAGAGAAGTAGAATAGAAAGAATAAGAAGGTAGCTTTTAAAGTTGTAGTATATTGTTATAATGTTGTATTTAGTATTAATGCTGTTGTTTGTAGCTTGGTACAGAAGGATGCCAGTGTATACGAGAGGGGTCTCTATATGCTAGAGATCAGGACAAACGGAATATAGAGTACAAGGCTCCGTTAGAAAGCCCGGAACAACGGCAATTGGATACGGTCAGGTGTCTTAAATCTTGCAGTCTAGTGCCACTTTTAACACCTTCCGTACCAGTCTACCCCTTAAACCACGTGTTATCTTGATTGTATTGTTGTATTGTATTGCAACTTGAATTGTCTTGTAATATAAATTGTATAATTGGATGACTTGCCGAAACCATGATATCAGTAAACGGATATAACTGTATAATCATGTAAATGGATGTAACTGGAGAATCATGTAAATGGAATGTATATCCATGGTTCGGTTCGGTCAAGTTGTATAGATTGATAGATTGAATATATAGAATAATGGATTCATGGATTCATGTTGAATTGTAATATTGTAGATTGTAGATTGTACTTGAATCATATTCAAGTCAGATTATAAAGAGACTCATCTGAGTCAGACAATTAGAAAAGTAAATTGAAGTCCTGATTGTTTTGATGTTATTGGTAACAGCTGCACATGGGAAGCGGGATTTGTATCTTTTTCAAAGACGATTACCGTGTTGATAACACCGTTTGTTAAGTTGTCTACCTTAGATAGGCAAGCACCCACTCTCTGACTCTCTGAGGCTCAAGAGATTGGTCCCGCTTAAACCTATATTTACTAGGGACCTTAGTGTAATTTACAGAACTTGAGGTGGATTTTATGTAAAAATACTTTTGTATAGTTTTCAAAATACACCCCAAGTATTTATTAATCGTCTTTAGAGTTATAATGAATGTAGATTTTATGTTGTGATATTTCCAGTGAAAATATCCTAATTTCGTAATAAAGGGTATTTATTTGTAATATTGACTTGTATGGATTTCATGGTATTTTAGTGTAAAATGATTCTTGTGATTTTTTAAAAGAGTTAGAAAATTTATATTATTACAAAATAGATATTTTAATGTTATATATACATATATTTATATGAAAATAAATTTAATATATATATAATATTCTAGAAATCTCGTTTTTCTTAAGATGTCGTATTTTAAATCTTTCGAGACCGAATGCTCCTTGCGGAGGTCTGCATCTCGCACTACTAAGCCCGAGGATGTGCGATAATCCGCACCATCCCGAACAGTTTCCCAAATGGGTTGTAGCGGCGCTTTGCAAAGATTTGTATAAATACTAAATCGTTTAGAAAATGGTTTTATTAGTAATGGTATTTATTTGTAAAGATATCGTTTTCCCGTATTCTATGTTCCCGAGGGTATTGTGCTATGTTGCATATGAGTGTTGTGAGGAGGTAGGTCATTACCTCATGATCTACTTAAAGGTATAGTAAGGTTTTGATTGTTTAAATGTAGAAATGAAACTATGTGGTATTTTAATGAAAAAATACGGTAAAATGGAAATAACAATTATTTTGATATAGAACTTGTTCAATATGATTAGTTAGTGTTTAATAGTCAACATGAATTGATTTTAGCATAATTGTATTAAAGAAAAGTGAGGTTTTAAGAAGAAACCGAATCGGAAATCGGATTTGTTCTGATTCCGTCGGGTTTTGTAATTCCGTATTTTTAGAAAAAAAAAAATAGAGAAGAGGGATGGGGACTTACGGGTTTAGTTAACAGAGGAAAGGAAGGGAGGACGAGAGGAGTCGACGGTGCGTCGTTTCGTCGCCGGGAGTTCCTAGGATCGTCGTCGGAAGATGGCCGGAAAATTCGCCGGAGCTTCGCCTTTCGCTCACTTCGATTGCACACTAGAGTTTCTAGGGATTTCTTGAGAGTTGGTTCAGAGTTTTGGGGTGAGGGGGTAGTGTTTAGGCGTGGTATTTATAGGGTTAGGCTAGGGTTAGGGTAGATGAAGAGTTTAATTGAAAAAAATATAAAAATATATTAAAATGTATTAAAAAATGGAGTAAATGAGGCTTTAAAAGAGCTCTGAAAATGGTCTGAGAAAATAAATTATACAGGTGTGTAGGGAATGTGAAAAGACACAATTTTCATGTTGGGGTTGTCGCCGAAATCGGCCGACTTGGCCGTGACTCGGCCGTGACTTGATCGAAGGCCTGAGTCGGCCGAGTCGAGGTCGAGTTGGCCGATTTCCGGCCGAGTCAGGCGGCCGGAATCCCCCTCGACGGTTCATCTATCCTCTGGCAATGTTACATTTTTGGGTGTAGTAGGTTTTTTTTTGAGATATGCACGTGTAAACCCTTGATATTCTAAAGGTTAAAAAAAATCAAAAATAAAACAATATTAAAAATAATATAAGGTATGGGATTAGAACTCTGGTGGCTTGGTTCAGCAGTGCAAGGTATTACCAATGAGCCACAAGCTTCTTCTCGTAATTAAATTCCTAATTAATTACTTATCTTGTGTTCAGGCAATAAATACCCCTTTCTTTAAATTTGGAAAAATTTGCACAGAAAGTTGTACAGTAAATTTGGGGTTGTTACACCTACCGGCGAGACCACATTCAAAGTCCCACCGGCGATGAAGATTCAAAAAAGGGTATGTCCACAAGCAAAATGGGCATGGATGAAAACCCGAAAGGGCTCCGTGAGTAAAAACAGCAGGACTGCCGGCGAGTTTGTGAAAAGCCGAAAGGGCGCAAACTCGTGAAAATCCGAAAGGGCGCAAACTCGTGAAAAAGAGATGAAATGCACTCGTAAAGTCCTCTCGACTTTGTGAAGAGAAAATTCCCGCGTTAGATCCTTACGACTCACAAAGGAGCAACACACTTGGGAGTCCCCACGACTCCTCAGGAGAAAATACACCTACGGGATCCTTACGACTCGTAGGAATAAAATGCTTTTATGGGACCCTTACGGCCCATAAAATTGAAAAGACTTAGATGATAGGGATCTAAACCTGTCTCCTAAGTCATCACTTCCTAATAAGCAAACGCAAATGATGATTCGCTCCTGGTACCATATTCCAGTGTAGCGATGCTGATGCCAAACAAAAACCAAAATCCCCAAATCCTCTCATGGCAAATGATGATTCGATTCTGGTACTATATTCCAGTATAACGATGCTGATGTCAACCCAAATCAAATCAAACCAACAATCTCTGCGGCGGAATCATGCTCCGTCCCAGAATTTACCCCGTGTCGAAATCATGCTTCGCCTCGGGATATCTACCTTCCCTGCCAGATTTATGCTCCGCCTCGGAATCAAATCAACCAACCAGCTCTGCGTCGGAGTCAGACTTCGTCTCAGAGTGTACCCCGCGTCGAAATCAAGTTTCGCCTCGGTGTATCTGCCTTCCCTGTCGGAATTATGCTTCGGCTCGGAATCAACCAACGACCTCCTCGTCGGAATTATGCTCCGCCTCGGAATCAAGTCAACCAGCAAGCTCTGCGCCGGAATCATACTTCGTCTCAGAATGTGCACCCCGTGTCGAAATCATGCTTCGCCTCGGCGTACCTGCCTTTCCTGTCGAAATTATGCTTCGCCTCGGAATCAAGGCAACCAGCAAGCTCTGCGTCAGAATCATGCTTCGTCTCAGAATATGCACCCCGTGTCGAAATCATGCTTCGTCCCGGTGTACATTCCTTCCCTGTTGAAATTATGTTTCGCCTCGAAATCAAGTCGACTAACAAGCTCTGCGTCGAAATCATGTTTCATCTCAGAATGTACCCCATGTCGAAATCGCGCTTCGCCTCGAAGTATCTTCTTTCCCTGTCGAAATTATGCTTCGCCTGGGAATCAACCTCTGCATCGAGATTATGCTTCGGTCAGAATGTCTGCCGCTCTTCGGAATGATGCTCTGATCCCTGGAATCATGATCCGCTCTTCGGAATGATGCTCCGATCCCTAGAATCATGCTCCGCTTTTCAGAATGATACTCCGACCCCGGGAATCATGCTCCCCGAGGGATGCTCCGCCCCCGGAATGATATTCCACCTCGAAGTCCAGCTTCAAGATCCATCAATTTCATGCACACAACTCAAATGTGCGGTGTACATTTATTGATGGGGGGCACTTTGTTGGGGTCGAAAATTGCACCCCGGTTGACCAAGTCAAAATCAAGATCAACCCCAAGCCAGGTGGCCCCAAGCCCAGATCAAGTGGGCCCATGCGCAGGTAGAGTCCCCGAATATGAAGCGGCTGGCCCTCCTCCATGCCAAAATAAAAAGTCATGTAATAAATAATTTTGATGCAATTTTTCATGCATGAATGTAAGCAAAATGGGCACAAAGCCAAATTTTTGTAAAGCCCATGACTTATGTGCAAAAAGAAATAGCACATGAACCATGGGATGGGCAAAATGCCATTTTGTAAAGCCCAAAGGGCTATATGTAAATATATAAGCCTATATAAGGCAACATGATGAAAATATCTATAAACTTTCATTCCCTCAAAAAAAAAACTAAGGTTTGTGCCTCCACTCTTTTTTTTCAAGTTCTTTCTCTTCCCTTTTATTTTCCAAATAAATCAAAAGCTTAGCTCTCTTTTTTTTTTAAACTAAACAAAGTTTTACCATAAATCCACCTCCCAAGACTCCATCAAGGGAAGAAAAATGGTCTTTTTTTATCATCCAAGATCTAGATCTTGGAGTTTCAAGAGTACCCATTTTGGGTTTCTTCTCAAAAGAGAAAAGGGAAAATCTTTTGAAGTTTAACTCCACAGTAAAAATCTTTTTTTAGGTAGTTTAACTCCACATTAAATCTTTTTAGGAGTTTAACTCCATATAAAATTCTTTCGAAGTTTAACTCCACATTTAAAATTCTTTCGGAGTTCAACTCCATAATAAAAATTCTTTCGGAGCTCAACTCCATTTAAATTCTTTTGGAGTTTAACTCCACAAACAAAAATTCCTTTGGAGTTTAACTCCACAATAAAGACCTTTTTTGGAGTTGAACTCCATTTAAAACTCTTTTTGGAGTTTAACTCCACAATAAAAATCTTTTTGGAGTTAAAACTCCATTTAAAATCTTTTCGGAGTTGAATTCCATATTTAAAATTTTTTTGGAGTTTAACTCCATAAAAAAATTTCTTTTGGAGTTCAACTCCATGTTAAAGGAAAAAAAAATCCCTTTTTGCCCCCATCACATGCTAGCACGTGAGGGGGAGGGTTTCCATTTAATGGGAGCCCTTTTGGCCCCTCTAACATGCTAGCATGTGAGGGGTCACATGCTAGCATGTGATGGGCCTCCCTCACATGAGGGGTCACATGCTAAACATGTGATGGCCCCCATGTGAGGGGTCACATGCTAGCATGTGAGGGGAGGCTCCCATTAAATGAGAGCCCAGGTTCTCCCCCCTTGTTTAAATTCTTTTTTTTCCTATTTTTTCTTCTTTCTTACTTCTTTTCTTTATTTAATTCTTTTTTATTTTAAAATAAAATAAATAAATATTAAATAAATTATAAATAATATTTTAAAATAAAAAAATAGTAAATTAAAATTTAAAAAAACGTTTCTCTAAATATTTATTTACTTATTTATTTTTGTTTACATACATACATACAAACAAACATATATAGACACACACACACACACACACATATATATATATATATATATTTTAACAAATGGAACAAAACAAAAAAAATACAAACGCACCAATGCATCGCATTGAGTTCGCATGTCCAGTTTGACCCGTCAATCGGAAGTTTTCTCGCTTCAAAGACGAAGGGTAATTAACGGCAGCTTGGTCCGTGGCTGCCGGAGATTTGAATTCCCGCAATCAATAAACCCCAGCCTATCCTAGGCAGAAGGAATCTGTAATGCGCCTGACAAGCGTGCGCATTCTCATCTCAATGGGGTGACGAAAAACACCCTACAGACCGAACCATGACTATAACTTCACTTGATTACATGCCTACTTGTTTACATCCTGAACCTGATTACATGAACAACTTGTATCCATGGTCTCGGCAAGTCTGATAACTACAATCAACACAATACATTACGGGATTTAACGGGGTAGATTGATACGGAATGTATTAGAAGTGGAACGAGGTGGTCACTAAAAGACACCTACATGAATATTCTGTGCCGTTATCCCGTAGGTTTTGACGGGGCCTTGTACTACGGGTTACCATAGTCCACGGAGCAAGTTGGACTCCTCTCGTATACACTGATATTTTCTGTACCAAACTACAAACAACTACGTTAGTATAACAAACATATACCTGTATAAATTACTAGTCATATATTCTCTATTTGTCCTATTCTATTCTATTCTAATGTTACTTTTGGGACTTACCGAGCGCTAGTTCACCGACGACATTCCTGTCTCTTTTTTCTTTAGAATGTTTTTCAGGAGGATCTGACTCTCACGAGATCGAGCTCAGCCAGGAAGACTTGGATCAGTTCATTGAGGAGCAAGACTTCTAGTCTTTACTTGTACTTATCTTTTCAGTTCATATGTCATTGTTTAGGTATTGCTTTCTATTATTGTACATTTCCTTTTCAAATAAATTATAATGTAAAGAATGAATGTTAATAAAATTTGCTATTCATATTACATCACTTGTCATTCTTGTGCATTTTATTTATTTATTGCTTATTTACGCTTAACTTGTTTACTTCTGAGTAAATACGTCGAGTGTCTCGCCACGTCACCGCCTCCGTAAACCAGGAAGTGGGACGTGACAAACCCTAACCCTAACCCAAAACCCTAAGCCCTAATTAACTGCCCTAACCATTGACCTTAACCCAAACCCAAAATCCTAACCCAAAATCTTAACTCGGTCTCTAACCCTAACCCAAAACCCTAACCCTAACCCTAACCTCTTAATTAACTACCCTAACCACCGATCCTAACCTTAACCCAAAATCCTCACTCAATCCCTAACCCTAACCCAAAACACTAACCCCTAATCGGCCATAAAATTGGAATTAACAAAATCAACAAATTAAAAATTAAATTACTAACCCAGATTGGAAGAGAGGACGTGAGGCATCACGATGACGAGACAGGGCAGGCAGTGACTTCGAGCGAGGTTGGCGCAGGCGATCGAGCCACGGAGCAGGCAATCAAGACGACGACGGCGACTTCATTGAAGGCCATCTGAGCAAGGAGGCTCCAGGAGAGGCGACGGCGACTCCGAGCGACGAAGGCACGGCGACTCCTCTCAATCTGTGGCTGATGACGTATTCTATGAAGGTAATAAAAACTCAGAGAGGGCACTCTTCTCAATCTGTGGCTGATGACACATTTAACTATGTGGGGTTACTTAAAATCACAGAACTGTCAAGGAAAAAAAATCTAACTGCATTTTACACCAGAAAATAATAGCAATAATTTGTTTAACCTTGCAAATATAGGGTAAAATCTTCACATCTAAGATTCTAAATAAGGCATCTAGATGCAACTGGGGATGACTTACCATATCAAGAAATTTCCATTATTCCATTCCTCAAATTTTTATTTTTATCTTCTTTCGTGCTAAGCTGAGGCATGCATAAGATTTGAACCGTTATGTAACTGGAGCCACTTGTACAGGAGGGAGCATTGCTGACAGGCGAGCTCACCCAATGAGAGTTTTCTTCAAAATACAACAAGACATTTTCTAGATTAATCATGGAGGTATAAACCTAAAAAAAGAACTAAGCAAAACAAGACCTGATCAATGATCATGCCTTCTAAGATTCAACGTTAGCAAGACAATCTTAAGCATATTATCAATGAAGTCGCCAAGACATTTTCTAGTGTTTTAACAGCATTTCTGGAAGAATTTCACAAACTCAATGCATACCCTTCATTTTCCATAGCAATCTTTCCAGCTCTATGAAAGCAAGAAACCATGTTAAAAATATTTGAAGGGAATCATTGACCGATGAGATTATAAACAAGGAAAAAGGACATTAAATCTTACGGAAGGATACCATATATCATAGAACGCCCGTTAAATATTTGTTATATAACTACGTAGCCGGGCTGCAAAAAATTTGGAGGAATGGCCAATATTGTAATAAAAATTCAATTTATTATCAGAATATGCACCTATTCATGCGGGAGCCAAAATCTTTCAATTTTAGTTGCATTAACATAAGCTTAGGAGATTGAGGAAACGAATGGAAAGACAAATCTAAATAAATCGAAAAAAGGTAACAACTCGTGTGCCGTAAAGAAGAGGTTGTGGAAGCAGTCTACAAACACTATGAATAGATCATGCCCTTCTCATAGTCGACGTATTTTTCTTTTCTCGCATGGGCCACAAGTCTCGCCGAACGAAGCCAACAATGAGCCATCGCGTCATGCGCACTACGCCGCCGGTACCTGCGTGCGATGCGCTGATGTGCCGAGGTGCCTAAGGTGCACATTCGCGTAAATCGTGACGTGGCGCTGCAGGTCGCGCGCGTGGGGACTATTTATGGAAATTCTGCAAAAACTAAGAGCCTGAGAGCCCCGGTTTGGTCTCCGAGTTCCAGAAGCGAACTATTCACGGGCTCCACCCTCGGCTCCGTGCTGGACGACGCCACAGGTTGCCCGGAGCGATCCCCCTCCCGGCAGGCCCGGACGTAGTCCCAAAAACATTATGCAGCTTAATGCCAACCAATACCCAAAACTTCTGACCTGAAAAGGGTCAGAAGGATGAAGGGAGAGAATGAAATATCGATTAAGGAATTCTTGCCCTTTGTTATTTTGAGAGTTTAGTGGCATCTGTATATATGTATGTATGCTCCATTTATCAAATGCGTAAATTGAGAGCAGTTACATTGCAATATTTAAACCAATGTTTTAAATTGCGGCCATAGCGGCTGCAATAGCGTCGCTATAGTGTTTTAGACCCCCAGACGCTATACAGGATGTACCGGTATGGTTTATAATGGATTAGGATATGGCGGACACTATGACGCCTGCAAATGATGATTCTACCTTCGACTCCGATGTTGATGGAGATGATTGAGTTTGCTTTTGTGATCCTTGAT
Organism: Agapanthus africanus; assembly: GCA_030015575.1. Classification (NCBI taxonomy): domain Eukaryota; kingdom Viridiplantae; phylum Streptophyta; class Magnoliopsida; order Asparagales; family Amaryllidaceae; genus Agapanthus; species Agapanthus africanus. The sequence continues at coordinate 678,535,223 of CM057340.1, read as the reverse complement.
CGTTTGTTGAAAATTTATTTCATATTGGTTTTTTGAATTATGATACATGAAACTTATGCTTGTTTGCTAGCACTTTTGATTTTTGGTTTTGGATAATGATGATACTTGTTCCTTTTATTTTGAATATTGACGTGTATGGAAACTTATGTGAAATGTTATTTAATCTAATTCTATAATGAATTTCATTCCATAACAGCTGTAGATTCATTTATATATAAAGGCCGCTATCTAATGTCTGCCATGAGACTCCCCGACCGCCATGAGCTGCCATACGCGAATTACAACCTTGATTTAAACCAGTACAGTTCAGTTCATAACCCGCTAACCAGTTTAAAACCAAATAACCAATCGAGTAATTCGATAAACTGCATGGTGGACTGGCTCATCATGAACGTCCAAAATCCAAATTCAACAGATGGTCTCTTTATTACTCCGTGTCTGCCCCAAACTTTTCCAAATTCATTATCCTTGCCATGTCCTATATCTCCAACGGAGATGCATATTCTCATATCGAGCAAAGATGGATACAAAACAAAGTGGATCAAAGTATCTCCAATCGATTTCATCCCTAGAGATTATAGAGTCTATGACCCGATCGGGATTATATGATTTTCTTGATGAAAGATACTTTTCATATCAACCTTTATATTTTAGCATGTCTATCCATATGCCAAAGAATGTACAGTTTTAGCCTTTGCTTGCATGCACTTATCATGTGAAAACCTCAAGGAATACCGACAAATTACTGACACTCTCACACCAAGAAGCACAACAGCCAAAGCTAGAATAATAACACAATTGTCTTCTTCACGAACAAATTAATTAGAAGATTTGCAATTCTATCCATGCAACAAAGCCCAAGGCTTCTGCAGTCCCCACAACCACCCCTATATAAACCCAATTAATACGTTTCTTCAACCAAGCACAATCTCATAAACAAAACCTGAGAAAAACTTAAAATCATGGCAAGCGTCGACCTTAAATGCCTGGCGTTCTCCTTTTTGGCTGTGCTCATGCTTTTACTGGCCTCTGAAATAGAGGCTACAGAAGAAGAGGGCTGTAAAGGGAACTTTAAACAGTTGGGGATCGAATGCGAGAAATATATTTTGAAGAAAAATCCACCATTGGATCCATCAAAAGAATGCTGTGTGCAGTTTCAGAATGCGGACATCCCTTGCTTGTGTAGAAAATTCACTAAGGATATAGAGGAGATAGTAAGCATGGAGAAAGTGGTATATGTTGCCAAATTCTGCAACACTCCTTTAAATAGTGGGACCAAATGTGGAAGTAAGCTTCGAGATCTTATACGACGTTATTTCTATCAGCTAATACAAATTGGGACCTATATTCAACTTTCTCGTTTTGATTGCTTTTGCAGGCTACACTGTTCCAAAGGCATGAGTTAACTCGGTAAAAGATGGAGCCATGAGGGCAATGATGGAATAAATGGACTGTACTGGCTTTTATATATCTATGAAATCTAGCATTTTGATCTTGAACGGAATCTATTTTATAATTATTGAAATCTTTCCTTTCCAATCCTGATTATTCAATTTGATGAAATATTGCCTTGTTATATGATGGAAATCTTCTTAACACATCAGTTGCAAAGTATAAAGCTTAAAGGAAATAGAGGATCTCCTTGGTTTTTAGCCCCTAGTTCACTAAATTATTTTACCTTACCACCAATTACCAAAATAGAAACCTTAGAAGAGACGACGATCATATGAATCCAACTGCACAATCTAGATCCAATAAACAGTTCCAACTACAAAAACTAAAAGCTTTGTAACATCGCTCTCGAACATAATGAGCTCAGGTTATTGTTTATACATAAGTTGGCCATCTCATGAGCAATAGATAAGTGATCCAGTGGAGTTTTTTCTTTAGCTTCATGAAGGTCCTGTTGATGATTGTGGAGCCTATTCTAAAGAAAAGGCAATCCAAGTATAAAATCCGGTCCAGTCCAGGGAACCGATGCATGTGTTGACGTGTATACGGTCAGTACATACGGACAAGTACAGGCATCTGCCATAATTCCAAGAATGTTTTTCAAAACTAATTAAAGTTGTCTCATGATAAATTAAAAGAGAACCACAAACACAAATGAGTCTTATTCTTCAAAGAAAAAGGACAAATTGATTTTTTCCTCCTCTTAAAGTCACCGGCATTTGTTTTATGCATGGGTCTCATTCATAGAGGAGAACAAGCATGAAATAATTGCTCTCATCTTTCCTACTCTCTTATAAATGCCTCTCTCTTTCTCATAAAAAATATAGAAAAAATATAGAGGCCAAGAAATTAACAGAAGAGTAGGACAAATTATAAAACCAATTATCATCCAATTATTGCAATCGAGAGATTATAGAAAAATCGTGAGATTTCATTTCTTATCAAGAGTAATTTTGTAACCGTGCAAAATATACAGCGGATATCGTAAAGAGCCTCTACAATGCAGAAGTAGCCAGTATTGGATGAACTGCGAAAACAAATCTTCTATGTCTTGATCTGTTGTGGCCGTATTTAGTTTTATCGTTCCGATTGTCGTTTATTTCTCGCTTGCCCTAGGACTTATTTCTTAACAAGTGGGATCAAAGCTTAGGGAACTAAAAGGCCTTTTATTCTACTATCTAAGTTAACGGTGGGTAACGACACCTATGTCAGATCGTAATTTTGAAAGCGTTGATTCATATCTAAGGAGAGATTAAATTAGCTGTGGCAGCAAGCGAGAATGTCGGAGGATAAAATTAAAATTGAGAAATTTGATGGCCACGACTTTACATGATGGAAACTTCAAATGGAAGATTATATTTATCAAAAAGATCTACACGAACCTATATTTAGTTTGACGCCAGTCACCAAAGAAGGTGAAGAGGTTGATGCGGCCATGAAGGCCAAGTACGATCTTTTGGATATAAAAGCTCTTTGTGATATTCGTCTCGGCTTGTCGAAGAAGACCGGTTTTCACATTACAAAAGCTAAAACTGCAAAAGAAGCATGAAGTTACTTTCAAATATATATGAGAAGCCGTCAACGTCCAATCAAATTTTCTTGTTATGGAAGTTGGTGAACATTAAGTTATCCGAAAAAGGTATCATTGCTGGTCACGTGAATAACTTCACGTAAGTTGTAAATCAATTAGAAAGCACGGGGATGAAATTGGAAGTAAAGTTACAAGCTCTTTTATTTCAATATTCATTAGCAGATTCTTACAATACCGTTGTATAAACTATCTCGGGTATATTGAAAGAATCTCTCACTTTGGATGATACTATGAGTTGCATCATGGATAAGGTTGGAAGGTTTCAGGAGAAAGTTTCTCAAGTTCTTCATCCACTACTGTTCTAACCGTGGAGGGTAGAGGCATGAGTAAAAATAGAGGGAGATGACACGAGAGATCAAAATCAAGGGGTAAAAGTAGAGATGGCAGAAACAATGAATATTGGTATTGTCACAAACTGGGTCATAGAAGAGCAGATTGTGAACAATACAAAAATAAGAAGTAAGGTGGCAGTTATGATGGTGCACATGTTGTAAGCAACGAGTAGTTCAACAATTTGTGTTTGTCTGCTTGCGAAGCCGTGAAGACTGTAGATTGGTTCTTGGATTCCGGCGCTTCTTTTTATTACACATCTAGACGATGTGAATTCCTTGAGTACGAGATCAGTAATTTTGGTCTTGTGGCCACGGGTAATGATGAGCAATATCCGGTAGAAGGAAAAGGAGTTGTAAAGGTGAAAACTAATGGTAGTGCTTATCTAGTGTTACGTGAGACGCGACATATTCCGAAGCTGAAGAAAAATCTTATCTCGGCTAATGTGTTGGACCGAGAGAGGTATGTTATTTCGTTTGGTAAATGTAGAATGAAATATTACTACTGGGTCACGAGTTGTTGCTAAGCGAAAGCATGCTGGCACTCTTTATATGCTCAAAGGCGTGAGCTCAGAGTACTTAGCGGCTTCCACTTCTTCCACATGCAGTGATGCTACTCTCTGGCATTACCAATTGGGACATCTTGGCAAGAAAGGTGTGAAGGAGTTACATCATTGAGAGTTGCTGCCCGGTTTAAAAAGTTTCGAGATGGATTTTTGTGAAGATTGTGTTCTTGGAAAGCAAGCGGTTAGTTTTCAGATTGATGGTGTGAAGCATAAAGTAGAGCGTTTGGAGTTGGTGCACACAGATGTCTGGGGCCCAGCTCAACAAGTTTCAACGGGAGGAAATAAATACTTTGCGACTTTTATTGATGATTCTATGAGAAAGACTTGGGTGTTTTCGATTAAAGAGAAGTCTGATGCTTTTGAGATATCCAAATATTGGAAGACTATGGTGGAGCATGATACGAGTTGTAAAGTCAGAGCATTAAAATCTGGCAACGGTAGTGAATATACAAATTTGGCATTCGCTAAGTTCTTGAAGAAAGCATTCCTGGAGTGAGAACCGTTCCAAGAACTCCACAAGAGAACGGTGTTGCCGAGCGGATGAACTGGACCATCTTGGAGCGTGCAAGAAGCATGAGGCTGCATGCAAGCCTCCCTATTTATCTTTAGGCCGAAATAGTCAATACAGCCGTTTTCTTGATCAATCGCGGTCCATCTAATGTGTTGGATGGAAAGATTCCACAAGAAATATGGTCAGAAAAACCGATTAATTACTCGTATTTAAGAGTATTCAGTTGTTTGTCATATTGCTTACTTGACGATGACTCTAGAAAAAAGCTTGATGCAAAGTCACACAAATGTGTGTTCCTTCGTTATGGCGGTGACGAGTACGGGTACCGCGTTTGGGATTATGAGTTCAACAAAGTCATTCGAGTTTGAAATGTGGTGTTCAACGAGAATGAGATGTACAAGGACCAAAAGCAAATTGAAGAGCTAACAACTAAGTCTGACATGATGGAGTTAGACATTGAGCCGGTACAGAATACGCCATTGCCGCAAGAGCATGAGGGTCATGAAAAACCTGCTACTGGTGATGATGTGGGAGTTTTCACAGAGATCGATGATCCTGAATCGATCGGAGAACCGGTGATTCCAGAACCTACACCCGTAGAGATTCCAAAATTGAGAAGTACTTACATGAGAAGACCCAAAGTCATATTTGATCCATCGACAAATAATTTTTATCATCACATCTTGTATACATATTCGGGTGAGTTAAGAAGTATTGCGAGATGGTGCTTGCAGTGAATGGGAGCATACCATGAAGGAAGAAATGAATTTGCTGATGCTCAACAAAACTTGGGAGTTAATCAAGTTACCCGCTGGAAAGAAAATCTTGTTGAATAAGTGGATATACCGAATCAAAGATGAGGCAGATGAAATAAAGCAACACAAGGCGGGGCTTGTTGTCAAAGGCTATTCGCAAAAGGAAGGAATTGACTACAATGAAATATTTTCTTCAGTTGTGAAGATGACTTCTATAAAAGTTTTGTTGAGTATAATAGCAATATAAGATCTTCATCTTAAGCAACTAGATGTGAAGATAGCGTTTTTACACGGTGATCTCGAAGAAGTACTATATATAGTGCAGCCTAAAGGTTCTGAAGTTAAAGAAAAAGAAGATATGATATGCAAATTGAGGAAGAACTTGTATGGTTTGAAACAAGCTTCTCGTCAATAGTATCTCAAGTTTGATAGATTCATGAGAGAAAAAAGTTTTACATATTGCGAGTCGGATCGTTGTGTCTACGTGAAGAAGTTCAATGATGGCGATGTTATATATCCATCTCCATATGTTGATGATATGCTTTTGGCATGTCAGAGTATGGAGAAAATCAATGTGGTGAAGCATATTTTGGTGTCACAATTTTCTTTGAAAGATTTAGGCGCGGCAAAACAAATTCTCGGTATGAAAATCACTAGAGTTAGAAAAGAGAAGAAGACTATATCAAGAAGGTGTTGAAGCAATTCAACATGGGGCAAAAAACCAGTGATGACCCCTCTTGCAAGTCACTTTAAACTATCAAAGGAGCACAGTCCTAAGACGTAAGGTGAGATTGATATGACACAGAAAATTCCTTATACGTTGGCGGTGGATAATTTAATGTATGCTATACTTTGCACAAAACCAGATATTGCTCAAGCAGTGGGAATAGGAAACTGCTTTATGCAAAATCTAGGTAAAATACTTTGTGAAGCGGTAAAATGGATTTTTCGATATTTAGCCGGCACTTCTAATTATTCTTTATTTTATGGAAGATATTCACTTAAGGTAAATGGTTATGTGGATACTGATCTAGCGGGAGATCGAGATACATGTAGAAGTACAACCGACTATGTATTCACTATTGGAGGAATAGCGGTAAATTGGTTATCAAAACTCTAATGAATTTTCACATTATTTACTACAGAGTCAGAGTATGTAGCAATAATGGAATCGTCCAAGAAGATAATGTGGTTGCAAGATTTCATAGTAGAACTTTATGAGAAAGAAGAGTTGGGGACACTTTAGAGCGACAGTTAAAGTACGAAGCAGTTGGCCAAGAATGTCACATTTCATGCTAGAACTCGGCATATCAACAAAAATTATCACTTTGTGCGGGGATTATTGAAGAAGAAACAACTGAAACTGGAAAAAATCGACGGAGTCAAAAATCCCGCGGGTATATTGACAAAGGTGGTAGATACGGCAAAACTTGTATTTTGCTCAAGTTTTGTGGGCCTTGGTTCAAAATGAATAAGGTGAGGTTCATACGGGTGATATGCTTATCCACTAAGTTGCTCAGTAAAAATGAAAAGATGAAAAATTGGTGAAGAACTTAAGTATTGTCTCCAAGTAGGAGATTTTTTATTGTGGATCCTATACTAAAGAAAAGGCAGCTCAAGAATAAAACCCGGTCCAGTCCAGGGAATCGACGCATGCGCTGACATGCATACGGTCAGTGCACACGGACGAGTACATGTATTTTCTATAATTCCAAGCATGCTTTTCAAAGTTAATTAAAACTTGGTCTCATGAGGAATTAAAGGAGAACCACAAACATGAATGAGTCTAATTCTTCAAAGAGAACGAAAAAATTGGTTTTTTCCTCCTCTTAAAGCCATGAGCATTTGTTTCATGCATGGGTCTCATTCATGGATGATTACAAGCATGAAATAATCCCATCTCTTCTACTCTCTTATAAATGCCTCTCTCCCTAAAAAAAATATTGAAAAAATACGGAGGCCAAAAAGTTAACAGAAGAGCAAGCCAAAATATAAAACCAATTATCATTCAATTATTGCAATCGAGCGATTATAAAAAGATCGTGAGATTTCTTGTTGAGAGTAATTTTGTAACCGTGCAAAAGATATAGTGGATATCGTAGAGAGTCTCTACAACGCAGAAGTAGCCACTATTGGGTGAACTGCGAAAAAAAATTCTGTGTCTTGATCTGTTGTGTATGTATTTAGTTTCATCGCTTCGATCGTAGTTTATTTTTCACTTGCCCCGGGAATTATTTCCTAACAGGGCCTTTACTAGCGGCGGATCCAGGATTTTTACTCAGGGGACAAAAAAATAAGCATCTATGCAATGACTTTAAGAAAAAAAACCAAAAGCAATTTTAAAACTCAAAAATATAGTTCATAAAAACTTAGAATTATATAACAAAGCATTTAGATAGAAATGATATTGTTTACAATAACATTTTTATTGATTTCATGTCTTGAAAGTGCTTCATCATAGCTTCAATAACATTTTTCTTGATATTGTAAAATCAATGTAAAACAGTTACAATTACACAAATCATAGTTCCAAAATCAATGCAATTATGCAACACAATCAATAACATTTTTTCAATTCATAAATTAAAGTCTAAATTAGCAAAGTAGAAATCAGAATTTTCTTTACCCGAGTCAATTGAGATGTTAAAGCCTCGAGGAAGCAAGCCGCAGGCAGCAGGAGCACTCAGCAGGGTGTCGACTAGAGCCTAAAGGCGACTCAGGCAAGGAGCTAAGGAGCTGAGCCCGAAGGAGACTGGGCAAGGGATGGAGGGAGGGTCGTACCGCCGGAGCAAGGTTGCGAGGGCGAGTGGGGGTCGAGCTCAAGGCCGCGAGAGCGAGGGAGAGGCGAGGGGCGCAGCGCAAGTTGCGAGGGATAGGGTGCAAGCGAAGCGAGAGATAAAGAAGATGATCGCGGTGACGAGAAAGTGGCTGCTCAGTGACGAGGATAGGGGTACGGTTTGGATTAGGGATTTGAGATTTGGGAGGAGAAAGCAAAGATGAAAGAGATGGTTTAAGTTGTACACATGTTGATGTTATGATTATACACAGTGGGGGCACGCGCCCCCGTGTGTCCCCACTTGGTTCCGCCCCTGGCCTTTACATACTGTGCCGAGCAAAAATCTAGGGTGTATTGCATAAAACACCGTTGAATTTTAAAATACAACCAACCCCACCGACATTCGTTACACTTAGCATCAGTATCTTGATCCTAAGAAAAAATGATTTCACCAAATTGCCCCTTTCTTCATCCTCTTAACTTGCTCATAGTGTAGGGCTTAAGAAAGCCACGTGAGAGGCACATGTTTACTATGACAAACATTTGCAAATGGACTGGTGGTTCGATGAGGACTAATATGTTCTTTAAAATCTGAATAGTGTCAGACCTTGTCTTGCAAATTACCCAAAAATGGGTTCAATCTATTTGTTTTCTTAAAAAACCGTATTTATTTCCTTTCGAGATCGAATACTCCGTAAGGAGTCCTGCATCCCGCTCTACTATCCCAAGGATGTGCAATAATCCATACCATCCATTAGCGGGTCTCCTAACGAGAGTTGTAGAGGCGTATTTGTTAAAATTACAAAGTACCGTTTTGAAAGAAACCAGGGTTTTTTAAAAGATGTGGTATTTTATCGTATAGTTATTCTTTGAACCAAAAATACATATATTTAGGCATCGTGCTATGCAACCAAAGTGTGCGTGTGGGATAGGTCGTTACCCAGTGAAGTTTTCATAAAGGTATTGTTTAAATATTTTATCGAAAATATGTGATAATAAAGTTCAAGACAGTTTAATGAAAAGTTAGTTTTATGATTGTTTCACATGAGAATTTTGATAAAACTTGAATCCAAATATTGGTAACTAAACTTAAAAATAATATGGTACAAGTAGATTGACCAATATATAAAGGAAAAGAGAGTTATAGGGTTTTAAAAAGAAAGGTATCGGTAATAACTCCACTTTACCAATATATAATTTGAAGATAAATTTCAATAAAAAGAAGGAGAGTTGGGAGAGACTTACGATTTGGAAATCTTAAGAAAAGGGTGAGGAAGAGAAGGAGTGTCTTCGTGGCTTTGCGGGAGCTCCGGAAATGGCTTCGATTTTCGACGGAACAAGCTTGCACGCTAACTCCACTTTACTCCACTTGCACTTAGGAACTTTTAAGGGAATTTTTACTAGAATTTTCAGAATGGTGCCGAGCTAAAGTATGGGATGGTATTTATAATGGAGAATTAGGGTTTGGAAATTAAAAATTTGGATTAAAAAATATTTAAAAGATATTAAATGGTGAAATGAAAGGTCTCTGTTTGATTGCAGAAAAATCAAATAGTGCAGGCGAGTTGAGGGGAGCTGAAGGGGTGTGTGTGCAAAGCACGAAGGAGATTGGTGAAAATTGGACTGTCGGGGCCGGCCCTTTAGGCATTTTGGCCGGTCGGATTTTGCCCAATCCCCTCGAGATTCGTACCACATCGGTTTTTCTGTGTTTACTCCATTTTGCATATGTTTGATTTTTCTGAAACTTTTCATTTTCTCGTGTTTTGCACAGGCAACTCTTGGGCTTCCAAAAATTAAAAAGAAAAATCAGAAAAAATAATTGTGTCTGATGGGAATCGAACACACAGGCTACGTCACAGCAGTGTAGAGGTTTTACCAGTGAGCTACAAGTTGTTTCTTGTTTTTATTTAATAGAAATAACTTTTAAATCTTACACGGGCTATAATACTCTTTTCTGTACAATAACAAGAAAATTTCTGTACAGTGTTTTCAGAGTCGTTACATTCTACCCTTCTTATTTGTAACACGTTGTGCACTGCTTCCAATGAGGGTGGTAGTGCTAACCGGTACGCCACTTCTCTAACTCGTTCGAGTATGTCGAACGGTCATATCTATTTGGACTTAGCTTACCCCTCTTGCCAAAACGGATCACTCCTCTATTTGGAGAGATCTTCAAGAATACATGGTCTCCGGGTTGGAACTCCAGATGTCGGCGCTTTGCATCTGCCCAATGTTTCTGTCGGTCTTGGGCTATGTGCATTATTTCCCTGATAGTGTGTGTTCCCCGCCGAATACAGAGACGGAACCGCGTAGGTTCGTCTTGCCTGAGTTTGGGGGCAGATGCTATTTGGTTCTATCTGTCCACCTCTCCGAAGATGCCAAGTTGATTTATGGCACCATGTATCGAAGGTTTAGACGGATGCGGCTGATGTAGCAGACTTCGTCAGATTCCCCCTCGTTGAGGGTTTTTTTTATTGTGGGGACGCTCTTTCCTGCAAGCGCAATCCCCTGCAGTTAATTACGCTACCACATCGCAGTAACCACTTTCTCCTTCTCCAGATGGTCACTTCGTGTCATGGGTGTTTGTTTTGTTTTTGGTTGCCCGTGGATTGTATACGGAGACTAATTTATATTGTCGCCCGTAGGACGTAGATTAGTTCAAATCCGTATTTTCTTAGATTTGGGTTTGGGGTTGGGTTTAAGGATACGTTAGTCTCATTTGAGACTAAGATCAACTTAAACGTATGTTAAGGATACGTTAGTCTAATTTCAGACTAAGATCAACTTAACGGGATCGTTTAGATCCAACAAAAGAGCATTTGGGCTCTATTGTTTAGTTTAGGGACATTGCGGTCGAATACCAGTTTAAGGACATAGTGGTCCAATGTTAGTTTAAGGACATCTCGGTCCAATGTTAGTTTAAAGACATCGCGGTCGAGGTTAAGGACATCATAGTCCGTTAGTTTAAAGACATCGCGTTCCAATGTTAGTTTAAAGACATCGCGGTCGAGGTTAAGGACATCATAGTCCGTTAGTTTAAAGACATCGCGGTCGAGGTTAAGGACATCATAGTCCGTTAGTTTAAAGACATCGCGGTCGAGGTTAAGGACATCATAGTCCGTGAGTTTAAAGACCTCATAGTCAAGGTTAAGGACATCATAGTCCGTGAGTTTAAAGACTTCACAGTCAAATGTTAGTTTAAAAACATCGCGGTCGAGATTAAGGACATCATAGTCCGTGAGTTTTAAGACCCCACAGTCAAGGTTAAGGACATCATAGTCCATGAGTTTTAAGACCTCACAGTCAAGGTTAAGGACATCATAGTCCATGAGTTTAAGGACCCCACGGTCCATGGAATGATTGGTTATCGGAACCCGTCACCTCTTTGAATACGTTGAAGGATTACAACGACAAATATCAGAGTGAATGGATGTACCCTTGAACCAAAGTTGATTGGGAGATCTGTAGTCCAATTTGGAACTAAGATCAATTAATTAAATTATGAGCACATTGGCTCAGTTAAGTCTGAATTGAGGACTTATGGCCAACTTGGGCTAAGTCCAATTAAATTTGAAATATTGGCCCTTTGTTGGACCATTAAACACTTGTCCGGGTTCAAGCCCACATTATTTAGCAATGCTAAACAAAAGTTTGAGGGCTTTGATAACATTTCTATCTTTGACTGAGCATTAAACATTGTAGTTCTGAGTTTTACTCAACTTTGAGATTTAGTCAAAGGGGAGATTTTTGTCTCTGGAAATTAGCCAATTAGGCTAAAAGTAGTGTTAAACACTAGAGAACGGTAGTGTTAAACAGTAGAAATAAAGCTCTCAAATTAGTGTTTAAACGCTAAAGAAGAAGGGGTCACGTGGGGACACGTGAGGACGCCCAAAGGTAGGGCCAGATTTCCCTTATTTTGTTCTGCAGATAAGTGTTAAACACTTTTAATTTTCTGACCGTCACGTGTTGGCACGTGATGGAGATTTGCACGTTGATTATTAAAGAATTTATCAAGGGGTCACGTGGTAACACGTGAGAGCGCCCAAGTTAGAATCTGCCCTTTGCTTTTATTCTCGTTGTTTTGAAGGTCACGTGGGGACACGTGAGGGCACCCAAAGGTGGGGCCAGATTTTCTTTACTTTGTTCTGCAGATAAGTGTTAAAACACTTTTAATTTTCATAGCTATCACGTGTGGGCACATGATGGATACTCATGCCCTGATTTATTAGAATATTTATTCATGGAAACACGTGAGAGCGTCCAAAACCAGCGTTGCCTTTGCTTTTATGTATTTATTTTGGAGGTCACGTGGGAGCACGTGAGACATTACCTCAAAGCTTTTTCTTCTCATTTTTAGGGGATCTGTTTAAGGGTCATGTGGGGACACGTGACCTAGTTTTATTCCTTCTTTTCTGATCACTGCGGATTGGGGTCACGTGTCATCACGTGACCAATGTTCTTTATGTGCATGGAGATCTTTCACGTCTCTTTATTTTAAGAATTAAATTCTCTGTAGGGTTAAACCCTAATTATGTTTTAGAGGAATTAAATTCCTATGTATGTGGAAGAACTAAATTCTAATATAGGGTTAAACCCTAGTTCTGTTTTGAAGGAATTAAATTCCTATGATTTTGGGAGAATTGAATTCTCATGCAGGGTTGAACCTTAATTTTATTTGGAGGAATTAAATTCCTATAAATTTAGGAGAATTGAATTCTCATATAGGGTTAAACCCTAGTTTTATCTTGGAGGAATTAAATTCCTGTAAATTTAGGAGAATTAAATTCTCTAAACTCAATTCTCCCTCTAAGTTTTGGATCTGCATGGCAGGATCTCAACCCGATGAGAATTACATTCTCAACCTATGGGGAGATTTGCTTCTGCAGATCTTCAACCAGAGGAAGAACTCAGTTCTTGTTCAAAAGAGTTGAAACTCTTAAATTGAGAATTAAATTCTCTTTTGTTTTATGGAGCTTAGATCTCTTTCCCTTTTCTCACCTAGGGTTTTTTCTCTTTTGAAGAAATTTTCTTTTCTCTTTTGAGAATTAAATTCTCCTCCTTTTTTCTCTCTCTTGAGAATTAAATTCTCCTATCTTTTTTTCTCTCTCTGTTCTTCTCTCAAAAAATGTAGATCCTTTCTCTTTTCTTCTTGGCTCCTATTTATAGGAGAAAGAAAAGAATCAATTTGTTTAGTGAATCTTTCATTGAAAGATTTTGGTTGTTTTTGTAACCAACATGATCTTTTAGATCACTCAGTGAATTTTATTCACCATTGGATTTTTAATCCAGAAGATATTCTGTTTGTTATTCATGGCAAATTTTAGGAAAATCTTTCCTTGTATAAAATCTTTCCATAAATTGGTGATTTTTAATCACTATTGGATTTTTAATCCAACGTTGCTCCATTTTACAGAGCACAATCTTTTTTGTTTGGAAAGATTTAGAGAAATATTTTTCCAGTTAGGATTTTTGATTCCCTCTTAATTAGAATTTAATTCTATTAATTCATAGATCTTTAGGAACCCATCACGTGTTGGCACGTGACCCCCTGATTAAGAATTTGACCAGAATTTAATTCTGTTGTTGTAAAGAATTCAGGAATTATCACGTGTCAGTATGTGACCCTTGGTCACGTGTGAGCACGTGATGCCTCATTGGGGTTTTTCCTTGTTATTTTATTATACTTTTAATTCTTTTTAGTGGGATTAAAGGCCCATCACGTGTTGGCACGTGACCCTATTTAATTATTTATTTTATTCAGTGCCTACAGGTTTTGCCTATAAATGGTCACGTGTGGGCACGTGATGCTCGGTCACGTATAGGCATGTGATGCCCGGTCACGTGTGGGCACGTGATGCCTCATAATTTTTGATCCCGGATGAATTATGATGCCCATAATATATCAAATCGAAGGGTTTTTCGAGACGCTTTCAATACCATCAGAATTTAGTTGTTTCTCATTCGGGAGTTTGTCAAAATACAGCTCGGAAAATACTGGTTCGCATCTTCTTCCTTAGATCACATGTGCATAGCACATTTGCTCATAACTTTTGATCCTGGATGAATTATGAGGCCCATAATAGATCAAATCGAAGGTTTTTTCGAGATGCTTTCAATACCATCAGAATTTAGCTATTTCTCATTCGGGAGTTTGTTAAAATATAGCCCGGAAAATAGTTGTTCACATTTTCTTAAGCGTATCGCTGCAATTTGATACCTTGGGCTCTTTTGCGCAGAAATTTTTGGCGGGAACAAATGCCTCCCACTACTTTGCTCATGTAAGTATATACGTGGGTGAAGTAGTGCAGAGTAGTTCATAGTGTATGACAAGTTTCGGGTTGGTATATAATTTTCAGAATCTTGATCTGAGAAGATAACGAGCGGACATAAATATCGTCATTTATCATTGACTCAAATCTCGACTCTTAAGGGATATAGTTCCAAATCCTCAACTTCACGAGCCATACCCTTCTATCTCTTTATGTTTTACTCTGGCGTGAAGTAGTTTATATGCTCATGAGTAATTTCTCCATTTCAGTGGCATGTAGCTTTGGCAAGTGTGGCCCATAGATGGTAGATAACAGTACTTCTTGAACTCTTTATAAGACAGCGATGGCTTAGGAGACAGGGTTAGGATCTGTCTCCTAAGACTTTTCAACTTTATGAGCCGTGAGAGTCTCATAAAGATTTTTCTTCCTACGAGTCGTGAGGATCTCGTAGGTGTCTTTTCTCCTTAGGAGTCGTGAGGATTCCTAAGTGTGTTTTCTCTTGGGAGTCGTAAGGATCTCACAAGAGAATTTTTCCTCTTACAAGTCGAGAGGACATGTAAGTGGTTGTTTCCCTCTTTGTCGAGATTCGACTTTGGAGAGTGTGGTCCATGAATAGTATGCAAGAGTCCATTTTGGACCAATTTGCAGGGCCCCAGTGCTTAGGAAACATGTTTTTTTTTTAAATCCCCATTGCCTAAGGCTTTGCCTTACGAGTCGAGATGAATCGAGAAGTTCTCGCAAGAGTGTCCTAACGTCACATTTAACCTCTGCTCTTTATGAAAGAGGTCCGTTAGGGTCTGTGGTACTAGGGTTTTGCCCGTCGTGCCATGTATTCCTCGATAGGCAATCTTGCTGTTCGAGTAGCCTTGCGACTGTCGTGTCTCTGATCCCTTCGGGGGCTAGACAGACGTCTTCGAGCAATTTTCCTAGGCAGTTTGACTATCGGAAGACCAAGCGTTAGGAATTTTTCCATGCCGCTTTTTACTTGAGGTTAAGCTCATTTTGGAGAGCCCTGATGAGTCATAACCACTCCGCGCTGGTGTGGGATGATTTCCGATAGTCTTTCAGGTTTTATATGAGTTGCCGTTAAGACCATGAAGCTAGGAATTTGGACTTTGCTTCATTTGCTGACATGCATCAGCTGTATCGCGACGAATGTCGCGGTTGTCTCTAGGTTGTTGATGAACCATCAAGGTTTGGAACTAGGGATTTTGCCGTGGCTCCGTTGTTTGATTGTTGCGTCTGAATCATGCTGGAAGAAGAACGCTGTGGTGACATCTCATCTGCTGTATCGAGATGAACGTCGAGGTAGTGACCACTCCATGTGGGATGATCTCCGGTAGTCTTTCAGGTTTTATATGAGTTACCGTCAAGACCCTGAAGCTAGGAATTTGGCCTTCGCTTCGTTTGCTTTGGCGTGCCTGAATCCTGTTGGAGGAAGGACGCTGTAGTGACATATCGTCTGCTGTATTGAGACGAACGTCGAGGTGGTGACCACTCCATGTGGGATGATCTCCGGTAGTCTTTCAAGTTTTATATGAGTTGCCGTCAAGACCCTGAAGCTAGGAATTTGGCCTTCGCTTCGTTTGCTTTGGCGTGTCCGAATCCTGTTGGAGGAAGGACGCTGTAGTGACATCTCGTCTGCTGTATCAAGACGAACGTCATGGTGGTGACTGTTTCCTGATTTAAAATCAGGAAAGCTTCCGGGAAAAGCTTCAAAAGAGGCCACGTGCTTACACGTGACAGCAGTCACGTGTTGACACGTGACCTATAAAATACAGAAAAAGCGCACTTTGATTCGCTGATCAAGTCAAGAAAAAAAAAGCTTCAGAAGAGGTCACGTGCTCCCACGTGACCAGGGTCACGTGTCGACACGTGACGTTCAAAGCAGCAAACTCGCTCTCCAATTGAACCAAAGAAAGAAGCGCCAGACAGGGGTCACGTGCTCACACGTGATCAGGCGTCACGTGGTAGCACGTGATGGCTACAACAGCAACCGGAAGATAGCGCAGAAAGGAAGAGGATTCTTCATTCCAAAGAGGGTCACGTGTCTACACGTGACCATGGGTCACGTGGTCACACGTGACCGGCTTTCAAAGCCCATTTTTGACGACAGAATTAAATTCTGAAGGAAATTCGAATCTTTCCAAAGGAAAGTAATTATTTGGGACCAATCAAATTAAAGATTCAGAGATGATTAAATATCATCTATCTATGGAAAATCTCGGGTTTGGAAAGATTTCCCCCTTAAATCTAACCAAAATAACAAAGGAGAATCTCTGGATTCAAGATCCAATGGTGAATAAAATTCACCTGATAATCCAAAGGCCCAAAATGAATAATGGACGCAAATCAAATCTCAATGAAGATTCGTCAAAAAACTGATTGATTCGGCTGCTTCTCCTATAAATAGGAGCCAAGGGACACAAAAAAAAAGGATAGATACAGACGCAGAGAAGAAAAGAGAAAAGGAGAAGAGCTTTGATACTTGAAAAAGACTCAGATCTTCTGCAAAAACCCTAGGTAAGAAAGGGAAAGCCTTTTGAAAAGAAAAAGAATTTAATTCTCAACAGAGTTTAACTCTGAGGCATAAAACGAGAGAGCATATCTTCTCCCTCTTTGATAGAGGATCTGCAAAGTGCACATCTCCCCTTAAGGTTGAGAATTTAATTCTCAATGGGTCGAGATCCTGCCATGCAGATCCAAAACATAGAGAAGGAATGCAAGTATGAGAATTTAACTCTCATAGAACTATAGGAATTTAATTCCTCCAAAATAAAGTTAGGGTTCGACCCTGTATTATGGGAATTTAATTCCTTTAAAACAAAAAGAAACAGGGTTGAACCCTAATCAAGAACATAGTTCTGTCGAAACAGTGGGAATTTAATTCCTTTAATCATAATCCTCAGAAAAGGGGAGTTTAATTCCTTAAAAGCTTTTGTTAGGGTTTAACCCTATTCGGTTCTTCGCATAAACAAGGAATTTAATTCCCACAGAAAACTCAGATTTAAACTCTGTTCCAGAATATAGGCCCTCGAAAGGAAATAGGAATTTAATTCCTCTGAAATTAAAAGTTTCTGGAATTTAATTCCTGAAAAAAAGGAGTAACAAATCCTCTAAAAAAAACAACATTAAGGCAGGGTCACGTGTCACCACGTGACCCCCCCAAAAGCCCTACAGAAAGCCCCTTTGAGGCAGCACCCCACGTGACACACGTGACTTTCAGCAGGAGCCTTAACACATAGGCATTTGAATGCCCGTCACGTGCTAACACGTGACGCTATCAAAGACACAGTAATTTCGGCAGAATCATTGAAGGGAAGGCACTCTCACGTGGGGCCACGTGACCGTTCTTGCTGTAGTGTTTGACACTAAGTTAAAACCCTCGAATCCAGTATTGAAATGCTATCGGGCCTTAGTGTTCAACACTAATTAAAGAATTTTGTTCGTAGTGTTCAATATTAATTGTTTTAATATTCGGCACTAATTTAAGATCCCCATTGCCAGTGTTTAACACTGAGCTGTTTTAGTGCTTATGATCATTTCAAGGCCTTGTTGCTGGTGTTTAACACCAATTATTCTTCTAGTGTTAAACACTAACTTGTCAAACTCATTCCCAGTGTTCAACACTGATTGCTTTGAAGTGTTTAACACTAGTCTATAGCCCAATTGGCTAAAGGGATGGAGGCAAAGCTTCTCCCTCGATGGACTCACAGGGAATCAATATTCCAGACATGATGGGACTTAGCCCAAGCTGGCCATAAGTCCTCAATTCGTGACTAATTGGGCCAATGGGCTCATAACATAATTAATCAGTCATGACCTCAAATTGGGCCACGGACTGCTCAAGCCACTCCGGTTCTAGGGTACATCTCTTCACTCCTTTGATACTTGGCATTGTAATCCCTCAATGTCTTCAAAGAGGTGACGGGTCCCGACGACCACCCATGATATGGACTGTGGGGTCCTTAAACTCATACAAATTCCTGGTCACGCGGAACGTGGATAACGTCACTCTTTGACCCCACGGAAAACGTCCAGAGCGGAGCCTGGTCCTCGCTAAGCACGGCAGTGAACCCGTGTGAAGCATCCAGAGCACATACCGGACTGTGGGGTCCTTAAACCCATGGACTACGACGTCCTTAACCTTGACCGAGATGTCTTAAAACTAACAACGGACCGCAATGTCCTTAAACTACCCACGGACCGCAATGTCCTTAAACTACCCACGGACCGCAATGTCCTTAAACTACCCATGGACCGCAACGTCCCTAAACTAGAACAATAGAGCCCTTTCCTACGCTCTTTTGTTGGACCTAAACGGTCCCGTTTAAGTCGATCTTAGCCTCGAAGATGGCTAACGCGTCCTTAAACCCTCAAACATACTGGACTACGAATCCCCCAAATTAACTCTGGCTCAAGGGTACCTCTCTGAACTCCTCTGACATCTGTCGTTGTAATCCTTCAACGTCGTCAGAGAGGTGATGGGTCCCGACAGCCATACAGACGATGGACCACTATGTCCCTAAACTGGAACATTAGAGTCCAAACACTCTTTTGTCGGATCTAAACGATCCCGTTAAGTTGATCTTAGTCACAGAGTTAGACTAACGTATCCTTAACAAACGTTTGAGTTGATCTTAGCCTCGAGTAGGGCTGACGTATCCTCAAACCAAAACCCCCCCAAACCCAAATTTAAGATAATGCGGATTTGGGCTAGTCCACGCCCTACGGGCGACGACATAACTCAGTCTCCGTAAACAATCCACGGGCAATAAAACAAACACCCACGACACGAAGTGACCATCTGGAGAAGGAGAAAGTTGTTACCGCAATGCGGTAGCGTAATTAACTGCAGGGGCTTACGCCTGCAGGGAAGAGCGTCCCCACAATCAAAAACAGACGAAGTCTGCTACATCGGTCGCATCCGTTTAAACCTTCGATATATGGTGCCATAAATCAACTTGGCATCTTCGGAGAGGTGGACGGATAGCACCAACTAGCATCTGCCCCGAACCTAACGCCTCGGACGTCCCAACGTCCCGGCCGCCGTTCGGAGGGGAACAGATTCTGGCACGCCCGGTGGGACCTTTTCCTCTTTCCACTCCACACTTCGTGTGTCGTGATTCGCGAACCAATCGCGGTTCGCTAATAGTTGCCCTCGGGTTTCAAGGTACTGAGAATTGGCATCTCGCTTATTGCAGAAAGCAAAGGATCGATGGCTTCCACCCCTGCGAAATCCTCCAACTGCTCAGATGGCAATTTCAACCGACGCTCTGCCTCGCCAGGAGGTATAGCCTATGGACCCCAAGCTGCTTCGCTATTCACAATGCCAGTGGAACAGGTCACTCGCGCCACCACAGGATTGTTCTTTGGGACTATGATCCCGCCGACAAACTTTACCGCTCCAGTGCTGACGAAAAAAACTCTCGGGAAGTCGGTCTTTGATCGCCTTACCCCTGCCGCGGCTCCTATCAACGAGTCGCCCAACGTCGATGCCTCGGTCTTCTCTAGATTGGGCCAGGAATCCTGCGAGCTCATCACGGGGCCTACAATCTCAGAGAAGGCTGCTTTTAAGAAAGTGGCCGTTCCCGTTCCCGAAATCGCCAAGGCGACCTCTCCAGCCAAAAAGTCAGTCTTTACAAGGTTGACGGCTCCGGCCTTTGCTCCCGCTTCCCAGAGGACATCGGTCTTCGATAGGCTAACGCCAACAACAACCCCCCATCCACACAGGGGGCAAGAAGGAACCATTCTTACTGCTGACCCAACGCCGCCCGCTCGACGCGCTCGACGTCGCCATTGGCGCCGAGTAAGGAAGGCTGGGGGCAACTCTCCCTCCGGGCTGACTCCAGCGGCCCCGGTGGCAGAGGTCAATGCTGCTGTTTCAACTGGGAACAGCTTTGAAATGCTAAATAAGGTGCGAAGGAATTCCCCCACGGCAGTACTGAAGAGGTCTCCTCCCTCATTGAAAAAGGTTGAGGAAACAAAACCCGAACAGCCCCGATCTCCTCAACGGCTGTCTTCCAAAATCTATAAGGCTTGGCGGCAGGCCCGAGACTCGATCATCGATCCAAACTTCTCCCGCCAGCACAAGAAGCTGAAAATCCAACCTGAAGCCGGTCACCAGGCTAAGCCCCAAAAAGCCGGTGATCAACTGACTCACAAAAGGAGGAGGCCAGAGAGGACCTCACAGCATGTAGCGACGACTGAAAGCACTAAACCCAGATGCCCTGAGTCTGGGGGCATGGTGGTGCACACTGTTTACATGGCCTTTGGGAAAGAGGAAAGCCGCACTTCCACGGGCCACCGACCCCTAACCCGATCCGTGACGAAATCCCAGGAGCAGCAACAAAAGCTTCAAGAAATGATGAATGCTATGGCCGCGCTCACCGGACCAAAAGAAAACCCAGAAACGTCCGCAGACGCACGCCGGGAGGAAGAAACAGACGCTGAATTCCTTCGCCGAACACTGGAGAGAAGGGACAAAGAGGCTGCTGAACAAGCATCCAACATACAACGGATGGGCCTTCTCTTTCAAGACGTGATAGGAATGATGATCCAGCAGGACTCACCCGCCGAGGATTCCCCGATCGTTCTTGAAGACGACCGAGGAGAAACATCAAATCCACCACCAGCCCTTTCAACGGCCAAGGAGGAGGCAATCTCTAAGGCTGACTTAGCTGACTACATAGCCCAGCAAATCCGAGTTCATCATGCGACTGAGGCAGCTGGTCAAGTCGTGAAAACGGGGCGGCCGTATCCGAGCTGGTACGATCAAATCAAATACCCGCAAGGCTATACGATACCGAAATTCCATGTGTATAAGGGGACCGGCAATCCCCATCAACATGTTGCCCAGTTCCGGGCCCTCTGCGGTAACACCGGCGGTGACGATAAATTGTTGCTTCGCCAGTTCGTGGGCAGCTTATCAGAAACAGCGTTCGAATGGTATTCAGAACTCCCGAACGATTCCATCAAAACGTTCGCTGAAATGGAGTTGTTGTTCACTCAGCGATTTGCAAGTGCCAGCGAACGCACTCCAATAACCGCACTTATTAACGCCAGGGTAAAACCGGGCGAAACCTGGGTCCAGTACGCTATACGCTGGCGGAACTTGTGGTCGAGATGTGAGCAACGTATCGAGGAAGCACCTGCGGTGGGCATGTTCGTGGGAACCCTAGACCCCCACGCAACTATCTCCCAGTTTATGATGTTCTTTAAGCCAACCACATTCCAAGCTTTAATCGACAAGTTGGCTCAGATGGACCAGATGGGTCATAGACCACCTACACCGAAGTCGGAACCTCGGAATGACAAGGGTAAAGGGAGGGCAACCTTTGTTGCGAATGCCCAACAGCAACCTAACGCCCCGAAACCGGCAGATCAACTGGAGGAAAGGCGTCGGTATTATAATGAGAAAATGAAGCGTCCCTACTCGTTCCCACGAGACAAGACGAAGCGGTTATTCGAGCTGGCGATACGCAACAGGCTTATAAACCTACCAAATCCAAGGCGACCGCCGCAACCCACCGAGGTGAATGACTCCAACTACTGCCCTTACCATCAAACGGTAGGCCATCCGATCGAAGATTGCTTCGTCTTCAAAGGATGGATTGAAGACCAATACCTCCAGGGGAAGTTTGTACTGTCCGAAAAGTGGAAGGTGAACCCACCACAGCCGCATGCTCCTAGGAAAGCGGATACACCGGGGGCAACATGTTCTTTTATTGAAGAAGCTCCATGGGAGGTCGTGCTATCAACTAAAACCAAAAGAATGCTGAGAGACCTTCATGCGTGCCCTGCGGTCGAATGGAAGGACCCTCTTGAACCTCAAATTATCGAAGGGATGCTAAGGCGCCGCCCGACTACAAAGGCTCACGGTAAGAGCCCAGATACTCACGCCCAATCGTCAAAATCTTCGAAGAAAAAGAAGAAGAAATCCAAGAAGTCCGTGAAGCCTGGAAAAGAACACACGAACTTACAAAAGCAAATCGACGCGTTGGAAGAGTACAATCAGAAGGCGCGGACTCCTGTCACACTGCAAGAGTTCCTCAACCATATCTTTCAAGAGGAAGACGATGGAGAAAGCTCGTCGGATGAATCCGAAGGATATGTGTCGAGTTGTAATGTAATCTCCCACTCGTTCGTCGATGATGGGAAAACTCCTGGCATTAGGAAACTGGAGGCAGAGCCTGTACCAGAACGCGCATGGCCAACAGATGAAATGATCGACGCTTTTCTAGACGAGATTCGTCTAAAATGTAAAGCAGACCAGGAGCGTGAGATGACCACGTCGGAAGGAGCCAAATGCGGGTAACTGAACGAAAGAGTTGAACTACCCCTGACAGAGCATAAAGCATCCGAAGCAGACAAGAAGATATTCAAGACGAGAAAAAGGTTTGCCAAAGCCATGTCAATGGGGATGAAGCTACCACCCTCGAAAGGAAACACACACGATGGGGTAGAGACGCACCCTGACTATTGCACATATCATCGGAAAATCTCACATCCCACGGAGGAGTGCGACGCCTTTAAGATATGGTGGCAAGGATATGTTGCTCATCGGCAACATTTTAAGCGCATGAAACGCAAGATCCGTCGGGAGCGAAGAAGCACTGTCGATGGGCACAACATAACGACTGGCAACTGTTGCATGGTTAACGCCAGGGAGTCACAAGTTCTCACCTTTGGGAGTGACTCTGATGAAGAAATGGCTCTGGGCCCTCTCTTTAAAGAATCTTTCTCGGGGAAAGAGGAGGAATCGGAGATCTGCGAGAACATTCAGCTGCGCAATCGCACACTCCCAGAAAAGAATCTCGGGCCCGTCGGCCGAAAAGATAAGGGAAGGAAAAGGTCATTGAAGATATCACTTTAGATGACCAGGTCACAAAAGAGCTAACTACCAAAGACCCTCCCAAAAAGGGTAAGGTAGACTATAACATCCTCGCGCACCTAAGGAAGCTACCTTCTCAGCTTAGCATTCTTGATGCCCTCCTATTATCGAAAGAAGCGCGAGACTCACTAATTAAGGCGTTACAAGAACCCGAGCAATTCCAAGCCTTCCTCGCCACTGAAAGGATGAAGGATGAACTGGAGGAAGTGCATACGGCCGATGTCACTTTCGGTGATGAAGACCTCCTTCTCGGGACGTGCGACCACAACCGCCCCCTATATGTCTCTGGATACTGCCATGACATCAAGATAGGCAAGATCCTGGTGGATAATGGATCCTCCGTTAACCTCCTTAATGTTCGGGTGTTGAAGGAAATCTGCATGAGTGTGCAACACCTCGCTCGTGACAAAATTACTATCTCCGGTTTCGACTCTCAATCGTCACGGACTCTCGGATCTGTAATACTGACGTTACGCTTCGGACTTCTCGTCACAGACATCAAATTCCATGTCATTGACGCCAAGACCTGCTACAACGCCTTGCTCGGTCGTCCTTGGCTACACGAGTACAACATCATCCCTTCTACGCAACATCAGTGCATGAAGTACTTCAAGGATGGTTTCGAGTACACCGTAACGGGCGAGTTGAACCCGTTTTCTGTAAACGAAGTTCGCAAATATGAAGACGCGAAATACTTTTTGCCAGATTTCGAAGATACAGAAAGGTGTCGCGACCCAGAGGACAAAGCCGCCGCCACCATTCCCGTTTTTGGGAGCGATACCGAAGAGGAGGAGGAAATAGTGTATACAGGGCCATCCCAACGCAACAACCTGGGGGCGCCCACCCCCATACCGGTCTTCGGGAGTGATTCGGAGGACGAGGTTAACGCCGTATTCTCCAGTCGGCTGTCAATACAGGCACCCCTTTGCGAGGACCATAGTCTGCAAATCACCATGGTACCGCAAGAACACTATAAGGATCTCGACGCGCTTCAAGCTCACAGCGTGCAGGACCTGCAAACATTTTACGTCCCTCCCAGGCGAAGGGGTGAGAAGGTGATCCTATTCTACCAATCCTCAGAGTCGAAGGTGGAGAAAGAGATCTGGCACGGCGGGGATGTTACACTTGACAGGCTCCAACCCATCCGTCTGCCTAGATACTATACAAATGGATTGAAGAAGTTATTGAAGCGCCAAGGAGTACCCTTAAGACAGACGGTGCGGCAGGCTCGGTTCTATAACAGGATTTGGGATGTCCCCGGGACTCAGCGCAAATTGCCCAATGGGAGAATGGAAACACTTAGGCTTGGGTACGCGAGAACCGGAAAACGAGAGCGAGCCCACGGCAGCTACGCCATATACACCTCTGATGAAGAGGAGGACGCCCTGTCAGGAGATGCCAACCGTCCATCAAAACTAGACCCCGCGATTAAAGCGCCGAGTCCGTCGTTTGAGGAACGAATGGGCAAGCCTATCAGGAAAGTGGGTCAGAAAGCTCGGGAAGACCACAACCGCGAAATGGCCATCTACGAGAAGGCCAGGACGCAACGTCTATCTCAACGTGCTGCAAAAGACAAAGACGCTTATCCTCGTCAATCCGTTGTACGAAAGGCCCGACGCAGAGACGGAAATAAATCAAGAAGCGGCCCGGGTTTGTCCCTCATGAAGAAGATGAGTCGAGCGTACTCCTTCCCCCGAGACAAGACGGAGAGGTTGCTCAACCTCGCTATAAAACATCAAATGATCACGCTTCCAGAGTCTAGACATCCTGAGCAAGCTAGCAAGGTCTCTCATCCGAGTTATTGCTCTTATCACCGAGCCATAGGACATCCTACCGAAGACTGCTTCACCTTCAAGAACTGGGTCGAGGACCAGTACCGACGGGGTAGATTCGCTTTATCCGACGGTTGGAGAGTAACGCCACCGCAAAAGCACGAGCCCAAAGCCACAAGAGCAGAACCGGATCCACCTCAGTCTTGGGAGCGGGTTCGCACCTGTTATATGATTACGATATTAAAAGAAGAACCCGAGAACGAAGATGACCTTCCCCGGTGTTTCGAGAACAGCGATGATGAGTTGATCTCGGAATTTCCGCCCGCTCCGAAAGAACTTGAAGACGGTATACATACTACCGCAGATAACCTCGAGAAGATCGAGCTGGGATCGGCAGACGACCCGCGACCGACATTTGTCAGCGAGCTGTTATCCGAGGAAAAGGTGGCCGCGTTAAAGAACCTGCTCCTACGGCATAAAGACTGCTTCGCGTGGAACTACTCCGAGATGCCAGGATTGGATCCGAAGATTGCGGTGCATAGATTAGCAATATCCCCGGATATCAAGCCAGTCAAGCAGGCGCCAAGGAGGATGCGACTTGAGCTGGAGATGAGCATCAACGCCGAAGTCAAGAAGTTGATCGATTCCGGATTTATCCAGGAAGTCCAATATCCCGACTGGATTGCCAACATCGTCCCGGTAATGAAGAAGAATGGAACGGTGCGCATATGCGTGGATTTCAGGGATCTCAATAAAGCATGCCCAAAGGACGATTTCCCGGTGCCGGAAACCGAGCTAATGATAGATAACACATCCACTCACGAGGTCTTCTCCTTTATGGATGGTTCATCAGGATACAATCAGATAAAGATGCATCCCGAAGACCAGAAGCACACCGCTTTCCGGACTCCTTTGGGCATATTCTGCTACAAGGTTATGCCCTTTGGTCTCAAGAACGCTGGCGCTACCTATCAAAGGGCCATGACAAAGATCTTTGATGACCTCATACACGACGTCGTCAAGTGCTATATCGATGACCTCGTAGTAAAGAGCATGTCATACGAAGATCATTTAAAGCATCTGGAGACTGTATTTCGACGCCTTCGGCAATATAATTTGAAAATGAATCCCCTCAAATGCGCGTTTGGAGTCTCCTCGGGCAAATTTCTGGGATTCATCGTTCGACACCGAGGTATTGAAATAGATCCGTCAAAGATTAAAGCGATCATAGAAATGCCTCCGCCAAAAACCCTCAAGCAGTTGCGGTCTCTCCAAGGGAAGCTCGCATACATCCGGCGGTTTATCGCTAATCTTTCGGGCAAATGCCGTCCTTACAGCCACCTGATGAAAAAGGGAACCCCGTTCGTTTGGAATCACAAATGTCAAGGTGCACTAGACGAGATCAAACAATACTTGCAAAATCCGCCGGTGTTGGCTGCCCCAGTGAAAGGAAAGCCTCTCATTCTTTACACGGCCGCCCTTGAAGGTTCTTTGGGCGCATTATGGGCACAGGAGAATGATCAGGGGAAAGAAAGAGCACTTTACTACTTAAGTCGAGTGCTGCTGGGGGCAGAAAGCAATTACTCGCCCATCGAAAAACATTGCTTGGCATTAATCTTTGCAATAACGAAGCTCAGGCACTATGCGTTGGCGCATGAAGTCCGTCTCATTTCGAAGGTGGACCCCCTTAAATACCTGATGTCAAAGGCTATATTGACGGGAAGACTCGCTAAATGGGCCTTGCTCTTGATGGAGTTCTCGATAACATATCAACCCCTCAAGGCAGTGAAGGGCCAGGCCATTGCCGACTTCCTCGCCGAGCACCCGATACCGGCCGATTCTCCTCTGAACTGTGATTTGCCGGACGAGCATGCATTTGATGCAATTGGCGGTGGAAGCACACGATGGGAACTCTATTTCGATGGAGCGTCCTCCATAAAGAAACAGAAACAGGGTAGCCCGATCATCAAATCGGGGATAGGCCTTATCTTTGCAACTCCACAAGGAGGGATAATGCGCTTCGCCTTCTCCTTAACGGAGTCAAGGACAAACAATGAAGCCGAATACGAAGCTCTGATAGCAGGCCTCGAAATCGCCATCAACATGGGAATTGAAGACCTCCTCATATACGGAGATTCTCAGCTGGTCGTTAGCCAAGTAAATGGTGACTACCAAACGTGCAAACCAGAATTGGTGAAGTACGGCGAAAAGGTGCAACAACTGTTGGCCCAGATCCCCTTCTATATTCTAGAGAACATACCGCGCGCAGAGAACAGCAAAGCAGACGCGTTGGCCAAACTCGCTAAAGAACTGGCCGACGAGAACCTCGATGACGTCAGAATCGTAGTACAAAGCCGTCGAGTGCTCGCCCCGGCAGAAATACCTCCGGAATTATATAAAGAAAAGGGAGCGATTGAGCAAGCGACCCTACAAATAAAAGACCGTGAGAAGGCTGAGGACTGGAGGGAAGTCTTCATAGACTACTTTAAGTCCCGCCGAATGCCCGAAGAAGCGTCCTCAAGGCATCAGCTCATGAAACGAGCTTTATCTTTCGCTTTTGTCAACGACATTCTATACAAGAGATCATTTGATTCTCTATGGCTGAGATGCCTGGGACCTGACGAAGCAGAAAGAGTCATTCGGGAAGTTCATGACGGACTTTGCGGTTCTCACCAAGCAGGCCCAAAGATGAAGTTAAAAATTAAACGGATGGGTTACTACTGGCCCACGATGATCCAGGGCTGCCTCGAGTATGCGAAGCAATGCCACTCATGCCAGATCCATGGAGACTTCATCCACCAACATCCGAATCCACTGCACCCGACGCTGGCTAGTTGGCCATTCGAAATGTGGGGGACTGACATAATCGGCCCCATTGAGCCAGCATCATCCCGGGGACACCGCTTTATCCTGGCGACAACTGATTACTTCTCCAAATGGGCAGAAGCAGTACCACTGAAGGAAGTGAAGACGGAGAATATCCTCCATTTCTTCAAGACGCAAGTCATCTATCGGTTCGGAACTCCACGACGGATTATCTCCGATAATGGGCCGGCCTACCGAAGCCATAAGATTAGCCG
The DNA here is from genome assembly GCA_030015575.1 of Agapanthus africanus. Taxonomy (NCBI): domain Eukaryota; kingdom Viridiplantae; phylum Streptophyta; class Magnoliopsida; order Asparagales; family Amaryllidaceae; genus Agapanthus; species Agapanthus africanus. The sequence goes on along the minus strand of CM057340.1, from coordinate 678,507,229 downwards.
CTTCGCACAGCAGCACAATATAGACTGGAGATATTCTTCAGTTTACAACCCACGAGCTAACGGTCTAGCCGAGGCTTTCAATAAGACCTTGACGAAGATCATAAAAAAGACCGTCTCCAGAAATAAGAGGGACTGGCACGAAAGGCTGCAAGAAGCCCTTTGGGCTTATCGAACTACATTCAAGACGGCCATGAACACAACGCCGTACGCGTTGGTATTTGGGACGGAAGCAGTTCTCCCCCTTGAGATAGAGTTACCCTCTCTACGAGTAGCAGTCCACCACGAGCTGACGAACGAAGAAAATGCTCACCTTCGGCTTGAGGAGCTTGACGCCCTCGATGAAACCCGGCTCATAGCGCAACAACATCTAGAAGCCTACAAAGCAAAGATGACGCGCTCGTACGAAAGATTGACCAGGCCGAGGACATTCCGCCAAGGCGAACTCGTACTAGTGGTCAGAAGACCTATGATCCCCAATCGTGCCAAGCGGGGAAAATTTGAGCCAAACTATGAAGGCCCGTACATCATAGACAAGGTCTACCAGGGTGGAGCCTACCTACTCATGGACATGCACGGTGAAAGGCCTTTCAGGCCAGTAAACGGCCGCTTCTTGAAGAAATACCATGCTTAACAAGCTGCAGCCTAGGTCAATGATGGATGACGACGACTATGTCCGCTCGCTATCTTCCTAGGCTCAGACTTTACAAGCAGCAGCCGGCCTTCCTATAACGACGGACCGAAACGTCCTTAAACTATCGTCGGACCGAAACGTCCTTAAACTAACAGCGGACCGAAACGTCCTTAAACTATCGTCGGACCGAAACGTCCTTAAACTAACAGCGGACCGAAACGTCCTTAAACTATCGACGGACCGAAACGTCCCTAAACTACCACCGCAACGTCCTTCGGTTGACGAGATGGATAAAAATAAAAAAAAAACAAAAAAAAAACGGTATGTCCATAAGCAAAATGGGCACGGATGAAAACCCGAAAAGGGCTCCGTGAGTAAAAACAGCAGGGCTGCCGGCAAGTGTTCGTGAAAACCCGAAAGGGCGCGACCTTGTAAAAAAAAAGAGAAGAGTAAAAATGATATAAATAAAAAAAAAACGGTATGTCCATAAGCAAAATGGGCACGGATGAAAACCCGAAAGGGCTCCGTGAGTAAAAACAGCAGGACTACCGGCGAGTGTTTGTGAAAACCCGAAAGGGCGCAACCTCGTTAAAGGACACTTACAGAGTCCTCTCGACCCTGTAAGGAGAAACCACCTGCGTGAGATCCTTACGACTCACAAAGGAGCAGCACACTTAGGGATCCTCACGATTCCTAAGGAGAAAATACACTTACGAAATCCTCACGACTTGTAAGGAGAATTCTCTTATGGGACCCTCACGGCTCATGAGATTTGAAAGTCTTAAGTTACAGAAACCTGAACCTGTTCTTAAGCAAATCCCCCACAACCTCCGATATTGCCCTACAAGAGGCTCAATACCGACCCTTGTATACAATCCACGGGCGCGAATAAACATTTCCCCAACAAAGTCCAACCCTTATAGGTCCTCTCGACCCATAATGAGAAAGTCCTCTTGTAGGATCCTTACGACTTACAGAGGAGCATACACTTAGGAATCCTCACGATCCCTAAGGAGAAAACACACCTGCGAGATCCTCACGACTCGCGGGGAGAAATACCTTTGTGAGACCCTTACGGCTCATGAAGTCAAAAGCCTTGGTCGACAGGACCCTTAACCCTGTTTGCTGAGCCACCTTTGTTCGTCATCGACAAAAGCAAATGATGATTCGCTCCTGGCAACGTTCCAGTTGTAGCGGTGCTGATGCCAAAATCGGTGCCTAAAACCCAGGCTTGTAACGAAAAGCTAGCAAGCCACACATGCCTACAAAATAGCCGAAATGATGGGGCAACTTGCAATAAAAAGCAGCAAGTAAAAATGAAGGCATGAAAAATAGCCGAAATGATGGGGCAACTCGCAATAAAAAGCAGCGAGCAGAAAATAAATAAATAGCCGAAATGATTGGGCACCGCGAAAAATAGCCGAAATGATTGGGCAATCGCGATTTTCGCGATATAAAAGCTGAAATGATAGAGCATCGTGGAAAAAGAAATAAAATAAAAATAAAATTTATGCCCTACAGGTGATATTCCATCACACCCTATACACAATCCAAGGGCGTAAACAAAAAGGGGATCATACTTCTCCCCCAGGTTTCATCAGAAAAAGAAGCCAGGCCCCGACGGGCCACAAGCGACCTAGAGATCATCCAAACACTCGTCTCGTAACAACGGACATGACTTCAAACAAAGCAGAGCAGCGGCAGCTCCCAGTTCTATGGCTCGGTGGTATACATATCGCCAATAGTCAAGCCTCCATCCCGCGAAATGCGGATACAATCAGTACAAACTTCCTGGTCACGTGGAACGCGGATAACGTCACTCTTTGACCCCGTGGGAAACGTCCAGAGCGGATCCTGGTCCTCGCAGAGCATGGCAGTGAACCCATGCGAAGCATCCAGAGCGGAGCCTAGTCCTCGCCTAACACGGCAGTGAACCCGTGTGAAGCATCTAGTGCAAACTTCCTGGTCACGTGGAACGCGGATAACGTCACTCTTTGACCCCGTGGAAAACGTCCAGAGCGGATCCTGGTCCTCGCAGAGCATGGCAGTGAACCCGTGCGAAGCATCCAGAGCGGAGCCTAGTCCTCGCCTAACGCGGCAATGAACCCGTGTGAAGCATCTAGTGCAAACTTCCTGGTCACGTGGAACGCGGATAACGTCACTCTTTGACCCAGTGGGAAACGTCCAGAGCGGATCCTGGTCTTCGCAGAGCATGGCAGTGAACCCGTGCGAAGCATCCAGAGCGGAGCCTAGTCCTCGCCTAACACGGCAGTGAACCCGTATGAAGCATCTAGTGCAAACTTCCTGGTTACGTGGAAAGCGGATAACGTCACTCTTTGACCCCGTGGAAAACGTCCAGAGCGGATCCTGGTCCTCGCAGAGCATGGCAGTGAACCCGTGCGAAGCATCCAGAGCGGAGCCTAGTCCTCGCCTAACACGGCAGTGAACCCGTGTGAAGCATCTAGTGCAAACTTCCTGGTTACGTGGAAAGCGGATAACGTCACTCTTTGACCCCGTGGAAAACGTCCAGAGCGGATCCTGGTCCTCGCAGAGCATGGCAGTGAACCCGTGCGAAGCATCCAGAGCGGAGCCTAGTCCTCGCCTAACGCGGCAGTGAACCCGTGTGAAGCATCTAATGCAAACTTCCTGGTCACGTGGAACGCGGATAACGTCACTCTTTGACCCCGTGGAAAACGTCAAGAGCGGATCCTGGTCCTCGCAGAGCATGGCAGTGAACCCGTGCAAAGCATCCAGAGCGGAGCCTAGTCCTCGCCTAACGCGGCAGTGAACCCGTGTGAAGCATCTAGTGCAAACTTCCTGGTCACGTGGAACGCGGATAACGTCACTCTTTGACCCCGTGGAAAACGTCCAGAGCGGATCCTGGTCCTCGCAGAGCATGGCAGTGAACCCGTGCGAAGCATCCAGAGCGGAGCCTAGTCCTTGCCTAACGCGGCAGTGAACCCGTGTGAAGCATCTAGTGCAAACTTCCTGGTCACGTGGAACGCGGATAACGTCACTCTTTGACCCCGTGGAAAACGTCCAGAGCGGATCCTGGTCCTCGCAGAGCATGGCAGTGAACCCGTGCGAAGCATCCAGAGCGGAGCCTAGTCCTCGCCTAACGCGGTAGTGAACCCGTGTGAAGCATCTAGTGCAAACTTCCTGGTCACGTGGAACGCGGATAACGTCACTCTTTGACCCCGTGATCCTGGTCCTCGCAGAGCATGGCAGTGAACCCGTGCAAAGTATCCAGAGCGGAGCCTAGTCCTCGCCTAACGCGGCAGTGAACCCGTGTGAAGCATCTAGTGCAAACTTCCTGGTTACGTGGAACGCGGATAACGTCACTCTTTGACCCCGTGGAAAACATCCAGAGCGGAGCCTGGTCCTCGCCAAGCACGGCAGTGAACCCGTGTGAAGCATCCAGAGCACATACCGGACTGTGGAGTCCTTAAAATCCACGGACTATGACGTCCTTAACCTCGACCGTGATGTCTTAAAACTAACGATCAACCCCCCCGATTCCCTATGGATTTCGCCTTGGTTTAAGGGTACATCTCTTCACTCCTTTGATACCTGGCATTGTAATTCCTCAACGTCTTCAAAGAGGTGGTGGGTCCCTGCAACCAAACACCGGACTGTGGAGTCCCTAAATCCACGGACTATGAGGTCCTTAACCTTGATCGTGATGTCTTAAAACTAACATCGGACTGTGGAGTCCTTAAATCCATGGACTATGAGGTCCTTAACCTTGACCGTGACGTCTTTAAACTACGATACCTTGAGAAACTCCCGACTCCATAAAACACGGACAAGGATGACCGCATCCAACACTTGCAGGCCCTCACGACCTGTACGGAAGAAAAAACTCTCTTGCGAGATCTTTACGACTCTCAAGGGAAGACCCGCTTAAGGATCCTCACGATCTTTAAGAAGAACTCACACCTATGGGATCCTCTCGACCTGTAGGGAGAAAAACTCTTTATGAGACCCTCGTGGCTCATAAGATGCAAAAGCCTTAGGAAGCAGATCTTAACCCTGAGTCCTGAGCCATTGCTGTCCTGCAAAGAGATCAAGATAAATTGTCCGCAGAACGCATTCAATAGAAAGGGGACACACCATTGAAGGGAAGAATATGTCTTCATTTATAAACCTCCCTTCGACAACAATACTCGATCTAAAGCCAGCACAAACCACCAGATGCGAGAGATAACGTGGCAAGTTTCTGATCTGTATCCTATCAGGCACGCATTTGCAACTGTACGAATGTTTAAAAGGAAATGTTGCCTGAGGCACTGATGTGCATGCAACGTAACGATGGTGCTCGTAATTAAAGAAAAATAGACGGCTCATTTACGCAAGCAAGACACACGTACGACTATCTGACAAGTATGAAAATTCAACAGAAAGCATGCAAACCACCAATGATTAAAGGAGTACATTGATTCAAACATATTACATTGGTGGGAAAAGATCACCAAACAAGGGGTCAGAAATACAAGGGTTAACAAAGCAAAGCACAAAATTCTCCAACTCCCTCTCTGCCTTCTCCAGCACGTCAAAACGGCGGTTTTCGCGAGGAGTCGCTCCCCACCGGTTGGAGCCGTGCTCATCAGCGAAAGCAGACATGACGGCCCGACGAGCTCTTATCTGACTCAGTAAATGAACTGAGTGATCCTTCAGAGCTTGAGTGATTAGACAAGCCTCCTGAAAGCACTCGAGCTTGTCCTCTGCCGCGTCAAGAATCGTCGAAGTCATCTCCGCCGGATGAGGGGGTATATCGGCAAGCACGGACATGAGGATCATCCGGAGCCAAATGGAGCCCATGGGAAGAGGAGAGCCCCGACGTGTCAGTAGCTCATACATCACCGTGTCACATTCATCGTCGGTGAGAAGGGGATTTGCCAGCCGCGCAGCGAAGCGAGGGATTATCTCCTCAATGGGCACATCCCATGGTTGCCGACGAGCATGGGGACGATTGCAAGCCATGGCGATTGATCGGGTTCTCAAAGATGATCACCTTAAGGTATGAATGGATTTCTCTGTGAAGAAAAGAAGCAAGGAATGGGTTCAGGTTATAAAGGGGAGCATTTAATGCTATGCACAAAAAACGTTGTGCATGGTGGGACGATTCTCAAAGCCCGGAAAGAAGGGGAGAGCGTTGGAAATGAAATCCAACGACGCATTGGAATCAGGTTAGGGAAATGAAACGTCCCTATCAAGCAAAGCCCTGCATGGGCAATACGTGAACACTAGCCTTCGATTGGAGGATAAAGTGGCCCTGCACAGACACAACAGAAAACTAAGCTTTGGGAATGAGAATCAAACTCTTAAAAGAAAGGTTTGAAAAGAAGAGGATGAAAAAGTAAAGGCGCTTCTGAAAGGACGAGTCATCTATCCTACTCCCAAAACAAATCCAACGGTCGCGAGAGATGACAGCGTTGCACTCACGTGCTGACACGTGAGAACAACGCTGTGGGGGCATTTGTTTCCTGATTTAAAATCAGGAAAGCTTCCGGGAAAAGCTTCAAAAGAGGCCACGTGCTTACACGTGACAGCAGTCACGTGTTGACACGTGACCTATAAAATACAGAAAAAGCGCACTTTGATTCGCTGATCAAGTCAAGAAAAAAAAAGCTTCAGAAGAGGTCACGTGCTCCCACGTGACCAGGGTCACGTGTCGACACGTGACGTTCAAAGCAGCAAACTCGCTCTCCAATTGAACCAAAGAAAGAAGCGCCAGACAGGGGTCACGTGCTCACACGTGACCAGGCGTCACGTGGTAGCACGTGATGGCTACAACAGCAACCGGAAGATAGCGCAGAAAGGAAGAGGATTCTTCATTCCAAAGAGGGTCACGTGTCTACACGTGACCATGGGTCACGTGGTCACACGTGACCGGCTTTCAAAGCCCATTTTTGACGACAGAATTAAATTCTGAAGGAAATTCGAATCTTTCCAAAGGAAAGTAATTATTTGGGACCAATCAAATTAAAGATTCAGAGATGATTAAATATCATCTATCTATGGAAAATCTCGGGTTTGGAAAGATTTCCCCCTTAAATCTAACCAAAATAACAAAGGAGAATCTCTGGATTCAAGATCCAATGGTGAATAAAATTCACCTGATAATCCAAAGGCCCAAAATGAATAATGGACGCAAATCAAATCTCAATGAAGATTCGTCAAAAAACTGATTGATTCGGCTGCTTCTCCTATAAATAGGAGCCAAGGGACACAAAAAAAAAGGATAGATACAGACGCAGAGAAGAAAAGAGAAAAGGAGAAGAGCTTTGATACTTGAAAAAGACTCAGATCTTCTGCAAAAACCCTAGGTAAGAAAGGGAAAGCCTTTTGAAAAGAAAAAGAATTTAATTCTCAACAGAGTTTAACTCTGAGGCATAAAACGAGAGAGCATATCTCCTCCCTCTTTGATAGAGGATCTGCAAAGTGCACATCTCCCCTTAAGGTTGAGAATTTAATTCTCAATGGGTCGAGATCCTGCCATGCAGATCCAAAACATAGAGAAGGAATGCAAGTATGAGAATTTAACTCTCATAGAACTATAGGAATTTAATTCCTCCAAAATAAAGTTAGGGTTCGACCCTGTATTATGGGAATTTAATTCCTTTAAAACAAAAAGAAACAGGGTTGAACCCTAATCAAGAACATAGTTCTGTCGAAACAGTGGGAATTTAATTCCTTTAATCATAATCCTCAGAAAAGGGGAGTTTAATTCCTTAAAAGCTTTTGTTAGGGTTTAACCCTATTCGGTTCTTCGCATAAACAAGGAATTTAATTCCCACAGAAAACTCAGATTTAAACTCTGTTCCAGAATATAGGCCCTCGAAAGGAAATAGGAATTTAATTCCTCTGAAATTAAAAGTTTCTGGAATTTAATTCCTGAAAAAAAGGAGTAACAAATCCTCTAAAAAAAACAACATTAAGGCAGGGTCACGTGTCACCACGTGACCCCCCCAAAAGCCCTACAGAAAGCCCCTTTGAGGCAGCACCCCACGTGACACACGTGACTTTCAGCAGGAGCCTTAACACATAGGCATTTGAATGCCCGTCACGTGCTAACACGTGACGCTATCAAAGACACAGTAATTTCGGCAGAATCATTGAAGGGAAGGCACTCTCACGTGGGGCCACGTGACCGTTCTTGCTGTAGTGTTTGACACTAAGTTAAAACCCTCGAATCCAGTATTGAAATGCTATCGGGCCTTAGTGTTCAACACTAATTAAAGAATTTTGTTCGTAGTGTTCAATATTAATTGTTTTAATATTCGGCACTAATTTAAGATCCCCATTGCCAGTGTTTAACACTGAGCTGTTTTAGTGCTTATGATCATTTCAAGGCCTTGTTGCTGGTGTTTAACACCAATTATTCTTCTAGTGTTAAACACTAACTTGTCAAACTCATTCCCAGTGTTCAACACTGATTGCTTTGAAGTGTTTAACACTAGTCTATAGCCCAATTGGCTAAAGGGATGGAGGCAAAGCTTCTCCCTCGATGGACTCACAGGGAATCAATATTCCAGACATGATGGGACTTAGCCCAAGCTGGCCATAAGTCCTCAATTCGTGACTAATTGGGCCAATGGGCTCATAACATAATTAATCAGTCATGACCTCAAATTGGGCCACGGACTGCTCAAGCCACTCCGGTTCTAGGGTACATCTCTTCACTCCTTTGATACTTGGCATTGTAATCCCTCAATGTCTTCAAAGAGGTGACGGGTCCCGACGACCACCGATGATATGGACTGTGGGGTCCTTAAACTCATACAAATTCCTGGTCATGCGGAACGTGGATAACGTCACTCTTTGACCCCACGGAAAACGTCCAGAGCGGAGCCTGGTCCTCGCTAAGCACGGCAGTGAACCCGTGTGAAGCATCCAGAGCACATACCGGACTGTGGGGTCCTTAAACCCATGGACTACGACGTCCTTAACCTTGACCGAGATGTCTTAAAACTAACAACGGACCGCAATGTCCTTAAACTACCCACGGACCGCAATGTCCTTAAACTACCCATGGACCGCAACGTCCCTAAACTAGAACAATAGAGCCCTTTCCTACGCTCTTTTGTTGGACCTAAACGGTCCCGTTTAAGTCGATCTTAGCCTCGAAGATGGCTAACGCGTCCTTAAACCCTCAAACATACTGGACTACGAATCCCCCAAATTAACTCTGGCTCAAGGGTACCTCTCTGAACTCCTCTGACATCTGTCGTTGTAATCCTTCAACGTCGTCAGAGAGGTGATGGGTCCCGACAGCCATACAGACGATGGACCACTATGTCCCTAAACTGGAACATTAGAGTCCAAACACTCTTTTGTCGGATCTAAACGATCCCGTTAAGTTGATCTTAGTCACAGAGTTAGACTAACGTATCCTTAACAAACGTTTGAGTTGATCTTAGCCTCGAGTAGGGCTGACGTATCCTCAAACCAAAACCCTCCCCCCTAAACCCAAATTTAAGATAATGCGGATTTGGGCTAGTCCACGCCCTACGGGCGACGACATAACTCAGTCTCCGTAAACAATCCACGGGCAATAAAACAAACACCCACGACACGAAGTGACCATCTGGAGAAGGAGAAAGTTGTTACCGCAATGCGGTAGCGTAATTAACTGCAGGGGCTTGCGCCTGTAGAGAAGAGCGTCCCCACAATAAAAAACCCCTCAAACGAGGGGGAATCTGACGAAGTCTGCTACATCGGTCGCATCCGTTTAAACCTTCGATATATGGTGCCATAAATCAACTTGGCATCTTCGGAGAGGTGGACGGATAGCACCAACTAGCATCTGCCCCGAACCTAACGCCTCGGACGTCCCAACGTCCCGGCCGCCGTTCGGAGGGGAACAGTGACCACTCCATGTGGGATGATCTCCGACTGTCTTTCAGGTTACCGTCAAGACCCTGAAGCTAAGAATTTGGCCTTCGTTTCGTTTGCTTTGGCATGTCCGGATCCTGTTAGAAGAAGGACGCTGTGGTGACATCTCGTCTGCTGTATCGAGACGAACGTCAAGGTGGTGACCACTCCATGCTGGTGTGGGATTATCTCCGATTGTCTTTCAGGTTTTATATGAGTTACCGTCAAGACCCTGAAGCTAGGAATTTGGCATTCGCTTCGTTTGCTTTGGCGTGTCCGGATCCTGTTGGAGGAAGGACGCTGTGGTGACATCTCGTCTGCTGTATCAAAATGAACGTCGAGGTGGTGACCACTCCGCGCTGGTGTGGGATGATCTCCGATTGTCTTTCAGGTTTTATATGAGTTACCGTCAAGACCCTGAAGCTAGGAATTTGGCATTCGCTTCGTTTGCTTTGGCGTGTCCGAATCCTGTTGGAGGAAGGACGTTGTAGTCACATTTCGTCTGCTGAATCGAGACGAACGTCGAGCTGGTGACCACTCCATGTGGGATGATCTCCGGTAGCCTTTCAGGTTTTATATGAGTTACCGTTAAGACCCTGAAGCTAGGAATTTGGCCTTCGCTTCGTTTGCTTTGGCGTGTCCGAATCTTGTTGGAAGAAGGACGCTGTAGTGACATTTTTTCTGCTGTATCGAGACGAACGTCGAGGTGGTGACCACTCCATGTGGGATGATCTCCGGTAGCCTTTCAGGTTTTATATGAGTTACCGTCAAGACCCTGAAGCCAGAAATTTGGCATTTGCTTCGTTTGCTTTGGCATGTCCGGATCCTGTTGGAGGAAGGACGCTGTGGTGACATCTCGTCTGCTGTATCAAAATGAACGTCGAGGTGGTGACCACTCCGCGCTGGTGTGGGATGATCTCCGATTTTCTTTCAGGTTTTATATGAGTTACCATCAAGACCCTGAAGCTAGGAATTTGGCCTTCGCTTCGTTTGCTTTGGCATGTCCGAATCCTATTAGAGGAAGGACGCTGTAGTGACATTTCGTCTGCTGTATCGAGAAGAACGTCGAGGTGGTGACCACTCCGCGCTGGTGTGGGATGATCTCCGATTGTCTTTCAAGTTTTATATGAGTTACCGTCAAGACCCTGAAGCTAGGAATTTGGCCTTTGCTTCATTTGCTGGCATTGCGTCTGCTGTATCGATACGAATGTCGCGGTGGAGCTGAGATTTTGCCGTCACTCTGGTTTGTTTAAACCGTGAGGTCTTTTGTTGACGTTGTGTCTGCAACCTGCTGGACTGCGAAGGAACTCCGTTGTTGACATCGCGTCTGGTGTAACAAGACGAATGCTGAGATGGTCTCTAGGTTGTCTGTAAATCGTCGAGATTTGGAACTAGGGACTATGCCGTAGCTCCGTTTGATGGTGTAACATCTGCGTCCTGCTGGAATGAGGAGGCACACCATTGTTGACATCTAAGCTGTAGATGTGGCCATTGAGATTTGAAACTAGGGACTTTACCATGGCTCCGTTTCATTGCGACTCTGAGGTCGGTTGTTGACGTCACGTCTGCATCTGGTTGGAGTGAGGAGAAACGCCATTGGTGATCTCTAAATTGTCGATGTTGACGTCGAGACCCTGAAACTAGGGATCTTCCTTTACTTCATTTGTTAACATTGTGTCTGCAATATTGCGACAAATTTCGAGGTTTTCTCTAGGTTGTCTATGAACCGTCGAGATTTGGCTTCGCTCTCTGATGGAGCCTGGTGGGGTGGTATGGTTCCCTCTTTGTTTGTGCCCCTGGATTGTATACAGGGATCGATGTGATCTCACATGTAGGGCAAAAAGTTTCATTCTTTCATTTTTTTAATTCTTTCCGCGATGCTCTATCATTTCAGCTTTTTACATCGCGAAAATTGCGATTGCCCAATCATTTCAGCTATTTTTCGCGGTGCCCAATCATTTCGGATATTTGTTTTATTTACTCGCTGCTTTTTATTGCAAGTTGCCCAATCATTTCGGCTGTTTTTGTATGCATACATTTTTACCTGCTGATTTCGTTGCAAGTTGCCCCATCATTTCGGCTATTTCATATGCATTTTTGGCTCGTTGATTTTTTTATCGCGAGTGTGGATCTTGGAATCTGGTGCCAATCTCAGCATCAGTATCGCTGCAACTGGAATATATCCAGGAGCGAATCATCATTTGCCATGAAAGGACTTGGAATTTGATACCGATTTAGACATCAGCATCGCTACAACTGAGATATTGCCAGGAGCGAATCATCATTTGCCTCTGTCGATGTCGAACAAGGTGGCTTAGCAAATAGGGTTAGGATCCCGTCGACTAAGTCTTTTGACTTCATGAGCCGTAAGGGTCTCATAAAGGTATTTCTCCCTACGAGTCGTGAGGATCTCGTAAGTGGGTTTTCTCCTTAAGAATCATGAGGATTCTTAAGCGTATGGTCTCTTGTAAGCCGTAAGGATCATACAAGAGTGTTTTCTCCTTATAAGTCGAGAGGACTTACAAGGGTCGTTCACCATGTGAGCATATCCCTAATCGCTGGTGGGACTTTGTTAGGGAAATGTTTGTTCGTGCCCGTGGATTGTATACAAGGGTCAGCATTGAGCCGCTTGTAGGGCAGCATTGGAGGTTGTGGTAGCCGCTTAAGAACAGGTTCAGATCCCTGTAGCTTAAGACTTTTGAATCCTATGAGCCGTGAGGGTCTCAAAGGGGGAATTCTCCCTACGAGTCGTAAGGATCTCGTAAGTGTAATTTCTCCTTAGGAATCGGGAGGATTCCTAAGTGTATTTCTCCCTTGTGTGTCATAAGGATCTCACGCAAGTGGTTTCTCCTTACAGGGTCGAGAGGACCTTGCAAGTGTCTTTTAACGAGTTTGCGCCCTTTTGGGTTTTCACAAAACTCGCCGGTAGTCATGCTGTTTTTACTCACGGAACCCTTTCGGGTTTTCATCCGTGCCCATCTCGCTTGTGGACGTACCGTTTTTTTAACTAGTTTGCGCCCTTTCCGGTTTTCACAAACATCATCGGTAGTTCTGTTGTTTTGACTCACAGAGCCCTTTCAGGTTTTCATTCGTGCCCATCTTGCTTATGGACATACCCCTTTTTTTTGCGTCATCCTTAGGATGCTGAGGTCCGTAGTAGTTTATAGACGTTTCGGTCAATTGCATGTTTTAGGACATTGCGGTCCATCATTAGTTTAGGGACATTTCGGTCCGTTGCCAGTTTTAGGACATAGTGGTCCATTGTTGCCGTATTCGAGGCGAATTTCTAGTTTACGGACTTTTCGGTCCAAGGGGTTTTCTCTATGAATGAGCACGATGCCCCGGCATGTCCACCTTTTTAGGGGCGTGGGGTTGTGGTGGGTTCATCTTCCAATTTTCGGATAATGCGAACTTGCCTTGTTGGTATTGGTCCTCAATCCATCCTTTGAAGACGAAGCAATTTTCGATTGGATGGCTTACTGCTTTGTGGTAAGGGCAGTAATTAGGATTGTTGACATCGCCTGGCTGCAATGGACGTTTTGGATCCGGCAGATTGATGAGTCTGTTACGCACTGCCAGCTCGAACAGTCTCCTCGTTTTATCCTGGGGAAACGAGTAAGGACGTCCTGGTCTCTCCTCGAGGGATGGGCGTGGACGCACGTTGTTTTGGCGAACAACCGGCTTTGAGTTGCTCGGCTGCTGCTGAGTATTGGCGACAAAAATCGCTTTCCCTTTACATTTTTCATTCCGTGGTTCCGGCTTCGAAAAGGAAGGCCTGTAGCCCATCTGGTCCATTTGGGCCAGCTTGTCAATCAAGGCCTGGAAAGTGGTCGGCTTGAAAAACATCATAAATTGGGAGATGGCCGCTTGAGGGTCGAGAGTTCCCACGAACTTGCCTACCGCAGGCGCTTCTTCGATACGCTGCTCGCACCTCAACCATAAATTTCGCCACCGTATTGCATACTGTACCCATGTTTCACTTGGATTCACCCTAGCATTGATTAATGCCGTGATCGGGGTACGTTCGCTAGCGCTTGAGAAATGCTGGGTGAATAGCAACTCCATTTCTGCAAACGTCTTGACAGAGTCGTTCGGGAGCTCAGAGTACCATTCAAACGCTGTCTCCGACAAGCTGCCAATAAATTGGCGAAGCAGCAGTTTGTCGTCACCCCCAGTATTACCGCACAAGGCTCTGAATTGAGCAACGTGCTGGTGTGGATTCCCCATCCCTTTATATACATGGAATTTAGGGATCGTATATCCCGGCGGGTACTTTATTTGGTCATACCAGCCTGGATAGGGTCGCCCAGTTTTAACGACCTGTCCAGACATTTCGTTTGCCTGGTGAGCTCGTATTTGCTGAGCGATGTAGTCGTCCAAGGCGGCCTTAGAGATTGTCTCTTCTTTGGCTGTTGAAAGAGCCGGAGGAGGGTTCGATGTCTCCCCTCTGTTATCTTCAATAATAATCGGGGGGTCTTCAGCTGGAGGTTCCGGCTGTAACATCATTCCGGCCATATCCTGGAACAATAGAGCCATTCGTTTGATGTTAGCTGCCTGCTCCACAGCCTCTTTTTCTTTCCTATCAAGCATTCTTCGGAGGAAATTAGCATCAGTTTCTTGATCCTAACGCTGCTCTGAGGTCTCTGGACTTTCTTTCGGGCCAGTGAGTGCGGCCATGGCTGTCGGCATTTCTTAGAGCTTTTGTTGTTGTTGCTCCCGAGCCTTAGTCACTGATCGCGTAAGCGGTCTATGACCGGTGGAAACATGGCTATCCTCTTTTTCGGATGTCATATAGACGGTATGTACCACCATGCCCCCAGACTTGGGGTGTTTGGGTTCAGTGGTCTTGCGGTTCGTCGCAGACCCAGGGATTTTCTCCGGCCATCTCCTCTTGTGAGCGGTCGAAGTTGAGGGGGCCGTTGCAGTGGGCACCCAAGTAGCTGTCGCTTTTTGTGGCTTGACAGGACGGTCTTCTTCCCGCTGAACTTTCTCCTTTTTCTGTCGGCGAGGATAATCTTGATCAATTATCGAGTCTTGGACTTGACGCCAGACCTTGTAGACTTTAGAGGACAGCCGTTGAGGGGGCTACTCCGGCTTCGTCTTTAGGGCATTCTTCATAGGTGAGGAGATCTTTTCAGCACAGCAGTTGGCGAGTTCCTGCGCACCTTGTTAAGTAGTTCAAAACTGTTCCCGGTTAGAACAGCAGCATCAACTTCCGCCATTGGAGTCGGCGGAGTCAGTCCAGAAGGGGAATTGCCCCCAGCTTTCATCACTCGGCGCCAGTGAAGACGTCAAGCATATCGGGCCGACGGTATTAGCTCAGCTATGAGGGTGGTTTCATCATGCCCCCTGTCTTGGTGAAGGGTTACTGCCGGTGTGAGCCTCTTGAAGACCGACGTCCGTTGAGAGGGAATGGGCAGCCTGTCGAAGGCAGACTTTCGAGCGGGGGAAGCAGCCTTAGCGACTTCGCTTGGATGGGGAGTTATAACGGCCAGTCTTTTGAAGACCGACCCTTTGGCAGGAGAAGTCGCTTTGGTGACTTCAAGAGTAGGAATGGCTATCCGCTTCGGGATAACCCCTTCTGGTATTGCGAGCTTCCTCACGGGCCCATATGAGTTTCGGCCCAGTCTATTGAAAACTGAGGCAGTTGACTTGGGTGACCCGTTGAGAGGGGCCGCAGTAGTTGCAAGCCGATCAAAGATCGACTTCTTGGGAGCTTCTTGCAATGGTAGCGGGGCATTGAAGCTCATCGGTGGGATCATGGTCCTAAAGAACAGCCCAGTGGTATATTGCGTCACCTGATCCACCGGCATTATGAAAAGGGAGGCCGCTTGGGGCCCGTAGGTCACTCCTCCGGCGAGGATAGATTGGGAGTTGTTGCAATGAGTGCAGTTTGAAGCCATTAATCTTCTGTTTTCTACACGGAGCAAGACACCAAATCTTAGTACCTCGAATCCACAGGCAACCATAGCAAACCGTGATTCGTTCGCGAACACGACACACGAAGTGTGGAGTGGAAAGAGGAAAAGGTCCCACCGGGCGTGCCAGAATCTGTTCTCCTCCGAATACAGAGACGGAACCACGTAGGTTCGTCTTGCCTGAATTTAGGGGCAGATGCTATTTGGTGCTATCCGTCCACCTCTCCGAAGATGCCAAGTTGATTTATTGCACCATGTATCGAAGGTTTAGACGGATGCGGCCGATGTAGCAGACTTCGTCAGATTCCCCCTCGTTGAGGGGTTTTTGATTGTGGGGACGCTCTTCCCTGCAGGCGCAAGCCCCTGCAGTTAATTACGATACCGCATCGCGGTAACCACTTTCTCCTTCTACAGATGGTCACTTCGTGTCGTGTGTGTTTGTTTTGTTTTTGGTTGCCCGTTGATTGTATATGGAGACTAATTTATGTTTTCGCCCGTAGGACGTGGATTAGTCCAAATCCGTATCTTTCTTAGATTTGGGTTTGGGGGTTTGGGTTTAAGGATACGTTAGCCTCATTTGAGACTAAGATCAACTTAAACGTTTGTTAAGGATACGTTAGTCTAATTTTAGACTAAGATCGACTTAACAGGATCGTTTAGATCCAACAAGAGAGCAATTGGGCTTTATTGTTTAGTTTAATGACATTGCGGTCGATAATTAGTTTAAGGATATTATAGTCCATTGTTAGTTTAAGGACATCTCGGTCCAATGTTAGTTTAAAGACATCACGGTCGAGGTTAAGGACATTATAGTCCGTGGATTTAAGGACTCCACAGTCCAATGTTAGTTTAAAGACATCACGGTCGAGGTTAAGGACATCATAGTCTATGGATTTAAGGACTCCACAGTCCGTTGTTAGTTTAAAGACATCACGGTCGAGGTTAAGGACATCATAGTCTGTGGATTTAAGGACTCCACAGTCCGATGTTAGTTTCAAGACATCACGGTCGAGATTAAGGACATCATAGTCCATGAGTTTAAGGACCCCACAGTCCGATGTTAGTTTAAAGACATCACGGTCGAGATTAAGGACATCACAGTCCATAGGTTTAAGGACCCCACAGTCCGATGTTAGTTTTAAGACATCACGGTCGAGGTTAAGGACATCATAGTCCGTGAGTTTAAGGACCCCACGGTCCATTGTTAGTTTAAAGACATCACGGTCGAGGTTAAGGACATCATAGTCTATAGGTTTAAGGACCCCACAGTCCGATGTTAGTTTTAAGGCATCACGGTCGAGGTTAAGGACATCATAGTCCGTGAGTTTAAGGACCCCACAGTCCGTTGTTAGTTTAAAGACATCACAGTCGAGGTTAAGGACATCATAGTCCATGAGTTTAAGGACCCCACAGTCCGTAGTTTAGAGACGTCATAGTCTGTGAAATGTGTGGTTGTCGGGACCCGTCACCTCTTTGAAGATTTGAGGAATTACAACGATGAATATCAAAGGAGTGAAGAGATATACCCTTAAACCGGGGTGCATTAAGTGATCTGTAGCCCAATTTGGAACCAAGATCAATTAAATTATGTTATGAGCACAATGGCTCAGTTAAGTCTGAATTGAGGACTTATGGCCAACTTGAGCTAAGTCCAATTAGATTTGAAGTGTTGGCCCTCTATTGGACCATTAGACATTTGTCTGGTTACAGCCCACATTATTTAGCAATGCTAAACAAGAGTTTAAGGGCTTTGATAACATTTTTATCTTTGACTGAGCATGGAACATTATAGCTCTGAATTTACTCAATTTTGAGATTCAGTTGAAGGGGAGTCTTTTGTCTCTGGAAAATTAGCCAATTTGGCTAAAAGTAGTGTTAAACACTAGAGAACGGTAGTGTTAAACACTAGAAATAAAGCTATCAAATTAGTGTTTAAACACTAGGAGACAACATTGTTAAACACTAGAAATAAGGCTCTTGAATTAGTGTTAAACACTAGAAAATGACAGTGTTGAACACTGAAAATAAGTCCTTTAAATTAGTGTTTAAACACTAAATAGGAATGGGTCACGTGGGGCCATGTGAGGGCGCCCAGAGGTGGGACCAGGTCCTTTTTACTTTGCTTTGTAAATAAGTGTTTAACACTTTTTTATATTTTATTTTTAGCATCACGTGTTGGCACGTGATGGGGATTTATGCACAGATCATTAAAGCATTTACTAAGGGGTCACGTGAGGACTCGTGAGAGCGCCCAAAGCTTTGCTTCTCATTTATGGGGATCTCTTCAGGGGTCACGTGACCTTAGTTCTTTTCATGCACAGAGATCTTTTAAGTCTCCTTATTTTATTTTGAGAATTAAATTCTCTATAGAGTTAAACCCTAATCATGATTTTGGAGGAATTAAATTCCTATTATGAAAGAATTAAATTCTTATGTAGGGTTAAACCCTAATTTCTTTTAGATGAATTAAATTCCCGTATATGTAAAAGAATTAAATTCTTGTATAGGGTGAAACCCTAATTTCATTTTAAGAGGAATTAAATTCCTGTGAATTTGAGAGAATTAAATTCTCAATTAGGATTAAACTCTAGTTCTGTCCATTTTGAAGGAATTAAATTCCTGTAATTTTAGGAGAATTGAATTCTCAAATAGAGTTAAACCCTAGTTTTGTTTTGAGAGAATTAAATTCTCTAAACTCAATTCCCAATCTAAGTTTTGGATCTGTATGGCAGGATCTCAACCTGATGAGAATTAAATTCTCAACCTATGAGGAGACGTGCTTCTGCAAATCTTCAACTAAAGGAAGAACTAAGTTCTTTTGCAGAAGAGTTAAACTCTTAGATTTTGAGAATTAAATTCTCTGTTTGAAGTTTTGATTCTCTTTCTTTTCTCACCTAGGGTTTTCTTTGTTGAGAATTAAATTCTCCTTTCTTTTCTCTCTGAAATTTCAAGATTCCAAAACTCTATATCTCCAAAAAAAAAATTCTCCTCTTTCTTTTATTCTTGGCTCCTATTTATAGGAGAAGGAAAAGAATCAATTTGTTTAATGAATCTTTCATTGAAAGATTTTGTTTGTTTTCATAATTAATATGTGCCTTTAGATCATTCAGTGAATTTTATTCACCGTTGGATTTTCAATCCAAAGATATTCTGTTTGTTATTTTCGGTGAGATTAGGGAAATCTTTTCTTGTCTAAGATTTTTCCATAAATTGGTGATATTTAATCACCCCTGGATTTTTAATCCAACGGTTCTCCCTAATCCTTTTCCATTTGGAAAGATTTTAGAGAAATTTAGAATTTTAATTCTATTAAACTGTAAGGCTTTCAAAGCTTGTCACGTGCTGGCACGTGACCCTTGGTCACGTGTAAGCACGTGACCCCCAATTGAGTCCTTTTCTCAGCCGCTTATTTATGCTTCTGTTTTAACCCCTCACGTGTTAACACGTGACCATTGGTCACGTGTGAGCACGTGATACCTCATTGAGGTAATTTCTTCAGCCGTTTGTTTTTATTTCTGTTTTAACTATCACGTGTCAACACGTGACCATTGGTCACGTGTGAGCACGTGATACCTCATTGAGATATTTCCTGATTTTTAATCAGGAAACAGTGCGAACCACATCTACAGTTGCCACAATCATCTATGGTCTAAGGAGTTCACGATCTCCAACGTCGTCCCAACTTAGCGGTGAACGAGACTTCTGTCCGTAGAATGCTGCGAATGGTGTCATCCCAATGCTTGCCTGATAGCTATTGTTGTATGAAAACTTTACAAGGTGTAGGTGATCTTCCTACAAAGCTTCAAAGTCTAACATACAGGCTCTTAGCATATCTTCCCGAATTTGAATTGTTCTCTCGGACTGTCCGTCCGTTTGTGGATGATACGCCGTACTGAAATTCAGACTCGTTCCAGGCTAGCTTTCAAACTTTGCCAAAATTGTGATCGGAATCTTGTATCACGATCGGGGACGATGCTAACAGGTACTCCATGTAATCTCATGATCTCCTGCATGAGTTTATGTGTATCAAATATGGTAAATCTTGAAGGTTTAAATCTTACTTTAGATTTACGCTCACCTCCATCTACTTATTTGCTAACGTATCGTTTGACTGGCCAACTCGAAATGGAATAAAGTGAGCTGATTTGGTGAGTCGATCCATAATAACCCATATTGCGTCGTTACCCTTCGTGCTGCGAGGAAGGGCAATCATGAAGTCCATGGTAATATGCTGCCATTTCCATTCTGGGATTGGTGACGGTTGAAATAGACCAGCAGTTCTGTGATGTTCAGCCTTCACTTGCTAACATACCAAACACTTGGCTATGCTTCTAGCTGTTCTCGCTTCATTCCATACCACCAGTAATGTTTCCGTAGATCCTTGTACATCTTCGTACTACCGGGGTATACCGAATACGGAGAGCTATGAACTTCTTTCATCAACTCTTCTCAAACTGGGTCGATTGGCACACATAATCGACTTTCATATCGCAAGGATCCATCTTCGTGGATGACGAAATCAGTTCGAAATCCACTTTCTACTTGTTCTCGGATCTTTTGTTGCTTAGCATCATTTGCGTGAGCTGCCTTGATATGATTAACAAGAGTGGACTGGACTTATAAGTTCATCGAATATGAAGCGTTACATAGCATAACTATTTCGATCTCTAATCAGAGAAATTCTTGCTGTAGCTTACACTGAGCAGTGAGATTTATTGATAATGGTTGGCGACTAAGGGCATCAGGAACTACATTCACCTTCCCGTAATGATACTGTAGGTTGATGTAGAAGTCCGCCATGAGTTCTAACCATCTTCTCTGCCACATGTTTAGTTCCTTATGAGTAAATACATACTTCAGATTCTTGTGGTCAGTGTATATATCCACTCGTTCTCCCAAAAGATAATGGCGCCAAATCTTGAGTGTGAAAATGACGGCTGCCAACTCTAGATCATGTGTTGGATAATTGCGTTCATGTGCCTTTAACTTTCTTGATGCAAAAGCCACAACATTTTTATGCTGATGCCTAACATATCCTAATCTCTTACCGGAAGCATCACAATGCACAACAAATCTGCCAGATTGATTCAGATTACCAGGTTAGGTGCAGAGGTTAACCTCGACTTAAGTTCTACAAAAGCCTTTTCACATGCTTCTGACCACACGAATGCTTCGTCTTTACGTGTGGGCTTGGTCAGGGGTGCTACGATCTTTGAGAAGCCTTCAATGAATCGTCGGTAGTATCCTTCTAATCCTAAGAAACTTCTTATATTTTTCACTGTCTTTGGTGTCGGCCACTCACTGACAGCTAACAGCTTAGATGGATCCACCAAGATTGCTTCTCCTAAAACAATATGTCCGAGAAATCCGACTTGATCTAGCCAAAACTTGCACTTGTTGTACTTGGCGTAGAGCTGATGCTGTTGTAATGTCTTCAGGACAATCCGTAAGTGCTCGGCGTGTTCTTTCCGATTCATTGAATACACTAGGATGTCGTCGATGAATATAAAAACAAATCTGTCTAAGTACTCTCAGAAAACTTGGTTCATCAGTTCATAAAGATGGAAGGTGCATTAGTCACTCCAAATGGCATTACAAGATATTCATAATGACCATATCGAGTCTTAAATGTTGTCTTCGGAATGTCGGACTCTTTGATCTTCACCTAATGATAACTTGAACGAAGGTCTAGCTTTGAAAAGACACAAAACCCGCTTAACTGATCGAAAAGGTCATCGATGCGTGGTAGTGGATACTTGTTCTTAATCATCACTTCATTCAGAGCTCGATAATCTACACATCCTGTATGAACCTTCCTTCTTCTTCACTAGTAACACCGGAGATCCCCAACTTGAAGTACTGAATCGGATCTAACCTTTCTGCAATAGTTCGTCCAACTAAATACTGATCTCCTTCAATCCCTTCGGACTTAATCGATATGGAGCTTTGATTACAGGTTGTGTACTAGGTTGTAAATCAATACTAAACTCAAGAGCTCAATCAAGAGTTAAACCTGATATGTTTTCAAGGAACACATTCTCGAACTCTCGGACCATTTTGGACTTTTCTTCTTCTGCCGGTAGAGAGAACACTTCTGCATTTTTTGGTTTAGCATGGTAGCTTCCTGGCTCTAAAGTTCTATCTCCACTTTTGAAATAGAATACTGGGTGATCTGGTATTTCAAATACTACCTTTCTTTGACGGCAGTCAATAGTAGCATAGAATACTCCCAGCCAATCCATTCCCAACACAACATCGAAATTCGGTATGTCCACTACTTTGAAATTTGCATAGAATTCTCATCCGCAAACTACAACTGGGCAATGACCATACCCCAAAGTTGCCTTCAAAACTCCATTTCTGGAACTGATATTCCAGCTTGAAATGAGTGGCTTCACGGGAATCGCGTGCGTTCTCACGAATCGTTGTGACATGAAGCAGTGTGAAACTCCAGTGTCGAAAAGTGCGAGTGTAGGAAGGGTGGCTACTAGTATAGTACCTAAGTTATGTGAGATTGGGTTTAAATATAGGAAAAGTATGGTGATACACAAGGATTGAAAAATTGAAAGGATTGGGGGATTTACCAGTGATGACTTGTCCTGTAGCTTCGGCCTCCTCGACCGTCATTGTAAAAGCCTGATGCCGTGGTACATTTTTCCTTGCTGGAGGCACATTTCTCTGTACTTGGGGCACGTTTCTCTGCCCTTGAGGCACGTTTCTCTGTGCCTGATGGAATTGACGATGAGGCAGTGCAGGTGGTCCACGTGGAACTGGTGTAGGAAGAGCTAGGCAGGATACAGGTGCTTGAATGGCTGGCTGCTGCGGGGTTGTGATTGCGGGTTTGGCTGCCGGTGCTATATTAAAACGATACGGGCATGCTCCTATCGAGTGAGTAGATGCGCCACAAATCAAACACAGGCCATTTGCACTCCTGCAGTTTTTTGCCAAGTACCCAGTTCTCTTGCAGTAGAAACAAAAATCTGGACCGAACTGGTTAAATGATCCTCCTGGTCTCCTGGGTGCAAAGGTTGGCCTAGAAGATGCTCCTCCTGTTATCTGGATAGCAGGGCATTTGATTCCGGCTGTTTGGGGTTTACCCTTCTTCTTGACCACAGCTTCATAACGATATACTGCCTTAAGGGCGAGTTCATGAGTTAGGCAGTCACCTGTGGCTAATGCCGTCTGAATCTCTGGGTCTACACCCTGTTGGAAACGTCTAGCCCGAATTTCATCAGTTGGGATTGTTTACCGCCGGAAGCCGGGAAGACGGACTGTCTTGCCTGAATCTAGGGGTGTTCCCCTCCGAATGGCGGCGCACAAGACTGCGATGTCCTGACACTGAGATTCGGGCCAGATGCTATTTAGTTTTATCCGTCCACCTCTCCGAAGATGCTAAGTTGATTTATTGCACCGTATATCGGAGGTTTAGATGGATGCGGCCGATATAGCAGACTTCGTCAGATTCCCCCTCGCTTGAGGGGTTTTTGATTGTGGGGATGCTCTTCCCTGCAGGCGCAAGCCCCTGCAGTTAATTACGCTATCGCGTCGCGGTAACAACTTTCTCCTTCTCCAGAATTTCACTTCGTGTCGTGTGTGTTTATTTTGTTTGTGGTTGCCTGTGGATTGTATACGGAGACTGAGTAATGCCGTCGCCCGTAGGACGTGGATTAGTCCAAATCCGTATTTACTTAGATTTGGGTTTGGTGTTTTTAGTTTAAGGATACGTTAGCCGTATTGAGGCTAAGATCAACTTAAACGTCTGTTAAGGATATGTTAGTCCTGTTTTAGACTAAGATCGACTTAACGTGGTGATCCACTTAATATATGGCCGTCGGGACTCGTCACCTCCCTGATATCGTTGAATGATTACAACGATAGGTGTTAGAGGAGTTCAGAGATGTACCCTCGAACCAGAGTTGATTTGGAGTTTTATAGTCCATTTGAATGTTTAAGGATACGTTAGCCGTGTTTGGGGCTAAGATCAACTTAAACGGGATCGTTTAGATCCAACAAAAGAGCGTTTGGGGGCTCTATTGTTCCAGTTTAGGGACGTAGTAGTCCATAAGTAGTTTAAGGACATTGCGGTCCATTGCCAGTTTAGGGACGTGGCGGTCCATCATTAGTTTAAGGACGTTTCGGTCCAACATTAGTTTAAGGACGTTTCGGTCCAACATTAGTTTAAGGACGTTTCGGTCCATGAGTTTAAGGACCCCGCAGTCCGTGTTGATATGCGGTTGTCGGGACCCGTCACCTCTCTGACGTCGTTGGAGGATTACAACGACATGCGTTAGAGGAGTTCAGAGATGTACCCTTGAACCGGTCGTAAATTGATTTAGGAGAGCATTCTTGCTCAGTCAATTTAGTTTGGGGACTTACGGCCATGATTGGGCTAAGTCCCGTTGAGCATATTCAACATTTTTCTTGATTTTTGGCATATTAGGCCTGTGCTAGGGCTTTGCCCATATTTAATAATGCACTGCATTTTATTCTGGCATGCTAGGCCTTTTTGATTTGGGCTTTATCCCTTTATTTATGATGCAGAGCATCTGTTTTGGTTTGGGCTCTGCCCTTTTTAAAATAATGCATTGCATTTTATTAGGCTTGTTAGGCCTTTTGATTTGGGCTTGGCCCTTTTGTAAGCAATGCAGTGCATTTGTCTGGCGCTTTGCGCCAAGTAATGAGTGCAAGCTCATATGGCGATGACATGTGTCATGCTCTGGCGAGCGCAAGCTCAACAGCGCTGTTCTAGAGCGCTGCGCTTACGCTGCTGACACGTGGCGCGCTGTGGTGAATTGCGCCAGTTTTAGAGAACAAGGCTCTGTTTCAAAAGCGCATAGCGCAATTGGTTCAGATGCTGACACGTGGCGCTCTCTGGTGGCTTGCGCCAACCCAAGAGCGCAACAGTGCAGTTTTGCAAGTGCAAGGCACTATGATTTAAGAATCTTTTAGATTCAAGAACCAATAGTTCATAAAAGAAGTGCAAAGCACTTATTCGTTTCCTTGATCTAATTTAGATCAAAGAAAAACAAATTATTCTTTTTATTTCGAGAACCAAAGGTTCATAAAAGTGCAAATCACTATTTTTTACTTATTTTTGTTTTTTCCTGTTTTAAAGAACCAGTGGTTCATAAGAAGTGCAAAGCACTATTTTTATTTTGTTTTTTTTATTAAAGATCTATGATCTGTTCATATGAAAACTTTCTCTTTTTCTAAAGGTCTTTACCTTTTTTGTTCTTGAGGAGTTCTTCAGAGTTCTCTTTCTCTCTCTTTTTTTTAGAAAATATTCCTCCTTTGAATTGAGGTCTGGGGTCTCTTTTATAGTGCCCATAAATTAGTTAAATTTGTTAAAGAGATCTTTCTCTGAGTGATTTGGGGAATTTTCCCCACCATTGGATATTTGATCCAAGGGCTTCTGTTTTACAGAAGAAAATCTTCTTGTTTTAACAAGAACAGAAAAGATTTTTTAGAATTTTAATTCTGTTTGGCGCAGATGCCCCAGCGCGTGACACGTGTCACGCAGCGCACATCGCAGCGCAACTGCGCTGACACGTGTCGCGCAGCGCACATCGCAGCGCAACTGCGCTGACACGTGTCGCGCAGCGCACAGCGCAGCGCAACTGCGCTAGCGCATCGGCGCTGACACGTGTCGCGCAGCGCAGTGCTTGCGCAACTGAAGCGTTGCTTCCTTTAATTTTACTTAAAATAGAGCTTTGCTCTGATTGGGCGCACTGCTTTGGGCGCTGCGCTGCCGTATCAGCTTATGACACGTGGCGCGTTGCGCCCGAGATTTGAAGCGTTGCTTCAAAATTTGAATTTTGAATTTCCAACAGAGCTTTGCTCTGATTGGGGGAAACAGGGGGCAGATGCTAATTGGTGCTATCCGTCCACCTCTTCGAAGATGCCAAGTTGATTTATGGCACCATGTATCGAAGGTTTAAACGGGTGCGGCCGATGTAGCAGACTTCATCAGATTCCCCCTCGTTTGAGGGGTTTTTGATTGTGGGGATACTCTTCCCTGTAGGCGCAAGCCCCTGCAGTTAATTACGCTACCGCATCGCAGTAACAACTTTCTCCTTCTCCAGATGGTTACTTCGTGTCGTGGATGTTTGTTTTGTTTGTGGTTGCCCGTGCGGAGACTAATTTATGTTGTCGCCCGTAGGACGTAGATTAGTCCAAATCCGTATTTTCTTAGATTTGGGTTTGGGGTTGGGTTTAAGGACACGTTAGTCTCATTTGAGACTAAGATCAACTTAAACGTTTGTTAAGGATACATTAGTCTAATTTTAGACTAAGATCAACTTAACAGGATCATTTAGATCCAACAAAAGAGCATTTGAACTCTATTGTTTAGTTTAGGGACATTGCGGTCGATTACCAGTTTAAGGGCATAGTGGTCCAATACCAGTTTAAGGACGTAGTGGTCCAATACCAGTTTAAGGACATAGTGGTCCGTGGGTTTAAAGGGACCCCACAGTCCGAGGTTAAGGACATCATAGTCCGTGGTTTTAAAGGGACTCCACAGTCCGAGATTAAGGACATCATAGTCCATGAGTTTAAGGACCCCACAGTCCAAGTTTAGAGACATCATAGTCTGTAAGATTTGCTGGTTGTCGGGACCCGTCACCTCTCTAAAGACGTTGAAGGATTACAACGACATATATCAGAGGAGTGAAGAGATGTACCCTTGAACCAATATGGATTAAATGATATGTAGTCCAATTTGGGACTAAGATCAATTAATTATGTTGTGAGCACATTGGTTCAGTCAAGTCTGAATTGAGGACTTATGGCCAACTTGGGCTAAGTTCAATTAGATTCAAATTGTTGGCCCTTTGTTGGCCTATCAACACATGTCTAGGTTCAAGCCCACATTATTTAGCAATGCTAAACATTTTCATCTTTGATTTCCTCAATTTTGAGATTCATTTGGAGGAGGGACTTTTGCCTCTGGAAAATTAGCCAATTTGGCTAAAAGCAGTGCTAAACACTTAAAGAACAACAATAATAAACATTGGAAATAAGATTATCAAATTAGTGTTAAACGCTAGAAATGTGATTCTCAATTTAGTGTTAAACACTAAAAGATAACAGTGTTAAACACTGAAAACAAAATTGTCAGATTAGTGTTAAACACTAGAAGAGGGAGGGGTGACGTGGGAGCACGTGATACCATCAAAAAGTGGGGGCCAGATCCCCTTTATTTTGTTCTGCAAACAAGTGTTAAACACTTTTTCATCTGTTGAGCATCACGTATTGACACGTGATGGAGATCTATGCACTGCTCATTAAAGCACTTTCTGAGGGGTCACGTGGGGACACGTGAGAGCGCCCAAAGCTCATATTTCCTTTGCTTTTTCTTTCTGTGTTTTGTAGGTCACGTGGGAGCACGTGAGGCATTGCCTCAAACCTTTCCTCCTTCTCATTTCTGGGGATCTCTTTAGGGGTCACGTGGGGACACGTGACCGTAATTCTTTTGCATGCATGAAGATCTCTTTATCTTTAAGAATTAAATTCTCTGTAGGGTTAAACCCTAATTTTGTAACCCTAATTTTGTTTTGGAGGAATTAAATTCCTATATATGTAAAAGAATCAAATTCTTATATAGGGTTAAACCCTAGTTCTGTCCATCTTGAAGGAATTAAATTCCTGTAACTTTGGGAGAATTAAATTCTCATATAGGGTTAAACCCTAGTTTTGTTTTGGGAGAATTAACTTTTCTAAACTCAATTCCCCCTCTAAGTTTCGGATCTGCATGGCAGGATCTCAACCCGATGGGAATTAAATTCTCAACCTATGGGGAGATGTGGTTCTGCAGATCTTCAACTAGAGAAAGAATTAAGTTCTTGTAGAAGAGTTAAACTCTTAGATTTTGAGAATTAAATTCTCTGTTTAAAGTTTTGATTCCTTTTCTTTTCTCACATAGGGTTTTCTTTGTTGAGAATTAAATTCTCATCTCTTTTCTTCTCTCTTGAGAATTAAATTCTCCTCTCTCTGTTCTTCTCTCCAAAAAGGTAGATCCCTTCTCTTCTCTTCTTGGCTCCTATTGATAGGAGAAAGAAAAGAATCAATTTGTTTTGTGAATCTTCCATTGAAAGATTTTGTTTGATTTCATAATTAATATGAGCCTTTAGATCATTAAGTGAACTTTATTCACCGTTGGATTTTCAATCCAAAGATATTCTATTTGTTATTTCTGGTGAGATTTAGGGGAAATCTTTCCTTGTCTAAGATTTTTCCATAAATTAGTGATATTTAATCACTCCTGGTTTTTTAATCCAATTGTTCCCCATAATCCTTTTCCATTTGGAAAGATTTAGAAGTTTTTAGAATTTAATTCTATTAAACTGTAAGGCTTTCGAAGCCAGTCACGTGCTGACACGTGACCCTTGGTCACGTGTGAGCACGTGACCCCCAATTGAGTCCTTTTCTCAGCGTTTATTTACGCTTCAGTTTTAACCATCACGTGTCAACACGTGACCATTGGTCACGTATGAGCACGTGTTACCTCATTGAGGTATTTCCTTCAGCCATTTGTTTTTATTTCTGTTTTAACTATCACGTGTCAACACGTGACCATTGGTCACGTGTGAGCACGTGACCCCCAATTGGGTCCTTCTTCAGCCGTTTATTTTTATTTCTGTTTTAACTATCACGTGTCTACACGTGACCATTGATCACGTGTGAGCACGTGATACCTCATTGAGGTAAATTCCTGATTTTTAATCAGGGAACAATGCATAGCATATTTGCTCAAAACTTTTGATCCCGGATGAATTATGAAGCCCATAATATATCAAATCGAAGGTTTTTTTGAGATGCTTCCAATATCATCAGAATTTAGTTGTTTCTCATTCGGGAGTTTATAAAAAAACAACCCGGAAAATACTGGTTCGCATTTTCTTAAGCGTATCGCTGCCATTTGATACCTTAAGCTCTTTGCGCAGAAATTTTTGGCGGGAACAAATGCCCCCCACTACTTTGCCCACATAAGTATATACGTGGGTGAAGTAGTGCAGAGTTACGCATGGTAATAGAATTGATGGATTAGGAAACAAGTTTAGGGTTCTTGTAACCTAAGACTTTTTTCATCTTCATGAGCCGTAAGGGTCTCAAGAAGGTTTTTTCTCCCTACAGGTCGAGAGGATCTCGCAGGTGTATTTTCTCCTTATGGGTCGCGAGGACTCCTAAGTGCGTTTTTCCTTGAGAGTCGTAAGGATATCACAAGAGAATTTTCTCCCTTAAAAGTCGAGAGGACTCATAAGTGATTGTTTCCTTCCTTGTCGATATTTGACTTCGGGGAGTGTGGCCCGTAGATAGTCCATCTTGACCTCTTTGTAGGGCAGTGATGTCTTAGGAGACAAAGTTAGGATCTTCCACCTAAGACTTTTCAACTTTATAAGCCGTGAAGGTCTCATAAAGACTTTTCTCCCTACGAGTCGAGAGGATCCCGTAGGTGTATTTTCTCCCTAGGAGTCGTGAGAACTCCTAAGTGTGTGTTTTCTCTTGAGAGTCGTAAGGATCTCACAAGAGAATTTTTCCTGCTTACAAGTCGAGAGGACTTGTAAGTGGTTGTTTCCCTCTTGGTCGATGTTCGACTTCGGAGAGTGTGACCCGTGAATAGTATGCAAGAGTCTATCTTGGACTGACTTGCAGGGCCCCAGTGCTGAGGAAACAGTTTTTTTTTAATCCCCATTGCCTAAGGCTTTGCCTTACGAGTCGAGACGAATTGAGAAGTTCTCGTAAGGATGTCCTAACGTCATAGTTAACCTCTGCTCTTTACGACAAAGGTCCGTTAGGGTCTGTGGTACTAGGATTTTGTCCGTCGTACCATCGCGTTGGCTGATGTATTCCTCGATAGGCAATCTTGCTGTTCGAGCAGCCTTGCGACTGTCGTGTCTTTGATCCCTTCGGGGGCTGGACAAGACGTCTTCAAGCAATCTTCCTAGGCAGTTTGACCGTCAGAAGAGCAAGCGTTAGGAATTTTGCCATGCCGCTTTTTACTTGAGGTTAGGCTCATTTTGGAGAGCCCCGATGAGTCATAACCACTCCGCGCTGGTGTGGGATGATCTCCGATAGTCTTTCAGGTTTTATATGAGTTTTCGTCAAGACCCTGAAGCTAGGAATTTGGCCTTTGCTTCGTTTGTTGGCACTGCGTCTGCTGTATCGAGACGAATGTCGCGGTTGTCTCTAGGTTGTTGGTAAACCGTCGAGGCTTGGAACTGGGAATTTTGCCGTGGCTCCGTTGTTTGATTGTCGCTTCTGAACCCTGCTGGAGGAAGAACGCTGGGGTGACATCTCGTCTGCTGTATCGAGATGAACATCGAGTTGGTGACCACTCCGCGCTGGTGTGAGATGATCTCCGATGGTCTTTCAGGTTTTATATGAGTTGCCGTCAAGACCCTGAAGCTAAGAATCTGGCCTTTGCTTCGTTTGTTGGTATTGCGTCTGCTGTATCGAGACGAATGTCGCGGTTGTCTCTAGGTTGCTGGTGAACCGTCGAGGTTTGGAACTAGGGATTTTTCCGTGGCTCCATTGTTTGATTGTCGCGTCTGAATCCTGCTGGAGGAAGAACGCTGTGGTGACATCTCGTCTACTGTATCGAGACGAACGTCGAAGTGGTGACCACTCTGCGCCGGTGTGAGATGATCTCCGATAGTCTTTCAGGTTTTATATGAGTTGCCGTCAAGACCAAGCTAGGAATTTGTCCTTTGCTTCATTTGTTGGCATTGCGTCTGCTGTATCGAGACTAATGTCGCGGTTGTGTGAGTTCCCACTGTACTTTGATTACTACCCTACCACGGCTCAAAGGAGTCGTGCAAACAGGTTTTAGTTGGGTACAGTCCCGAGCCACATGGAGGCAGTGAGCGTATCTTCAGGGGTTCGTCTCTCCCGGTATTGGGGGTGAGGTCGTGCTGTGTCTAGGAGAGCCATTACACGAAGCCCTCGGCCGAGGCAAGGAGATTTACTGGTAGGTATTCCAGTAGTATCTCAGGGTGTTCTGGGCTACACTCCGACACGACTTGTACCGCTTTTGGGGGTCTGACTTTTACCAACCCCCTAGGCCCGCCATGCGATACTCATAGACGAACGGACCGGACCGTACGGATATTGTCACTGACAGGCTCAGTAGGGTTGTCGGGCTGAGTTCGCTCACAGACGTCCCTTTTAGTCAATACCTGGTAGCCCGTTACGTATTGGCTTATACCTCTGACGTGCTAGTGGTTAAATCCACAACCATGGTGTTGACGAGTCTTTAGAGTCCCCCACATTCAGTTACTCAGCTTTCGGGCGAAAAGTTGTAGAGGCCGTATGGAGATATGGCAAGGTCCGATCAGATACGTGCGGTATTGCACGGATCAGGATCGGACAGTTTGTACTATAGGCCGTATGGATATATGGCAGGGTTCGATCAGATACGTGCGGTATTGCACGGATCAGGATCGAACGGATATTACTGGCCGGCTTTGGTTTAAGCCGGATCCTAGTATAGTGCAGTGTAGATTTTGTCTCATTGCATTTGTATTTCGGTCGGAATACAAATGCGGGTGTGTATGCACAGTATCGGGGTTTTCCTGTAATTTATTACGGGACCAGTATTCTGGAGTTGCCAGTTTGCTTTCCGTTTCGGCCGATTTCCTTTGTATCGTTCATTGGCCGAAGTTTGGTGGAGGAGGGCTTATTTGCATTGTTGCAAATAGGCATTTGTGGAGGGGGTCTTTGCACATTTCTTTGTATCATGATGATGAACCATCCCTTGACCATTTGACTTCTTCATCCATCATGGCTTGACTTTTATATGACATGGTTTTCATGATGGTTGTGTTGGAGTGAGGTTCTCTTTTGGTGATCATTTCTTTGCATGATTTGGTTGTTGAGTGTTGGTGTTTCTTTGTGATCAGTTTTCCATATGATAACCATTCCTCTCTCTCTCTATTGGATTATTCTTTTGGTCACCTCCCCCTTGACTTTTTCCCTCTCTCATTCCATGCATGGGCCGGCCACTTGAGGGAAGGGGGGATTTCATTTTTGGTGTGGGATTTTTCACTCTCTTGATGCTTGCAAAAATCCCCAAGTTGGTCACAAAAGGTTCATATCTCCACTACTTCATTCTCCTCCACCAATGGCAACATCCACAACCCCAAAATGAGACACAAGTTCCACACTATATTCTACAGCAAATCTTGGGCACGTCGACTAGCCAGCTTCGTGCCCGAGTTGCCTCGGCATTGAGGTGGGAGCCCGTAAAAGATGTAGACGATGTGGTGCCCTTCCGGCAAGGAGGCGACGACCGGAGTTTCCGCGGAAGATCGGGACGACGACGAGAAGACCGGAGGACTCGGATCAGTCGGTATATCTCTCTTCCCCATCTTGTAGTTAGCTAGGACTAGTTAATGGTTCGATCCGGGTATTAGTGCGCGGTGGTGCCAGTTCAAGTAAAATTTAAAGTTTATCACCGCTTATGCATTTGGCCGTCGGATTGACGGCCGGGGCGCCGCCGTGCACTTACAGTGGTATCAGAGCCTCGCCATTAACTTAGTCTAGCTTGGTTTAATGTGTTTTGCATTTCCGACCGACCAAAATTCCAAAATCCGCATTTTTGCTTGCATCAGTTTTCTGTTAAAATTTTTTGGAGTTGAAAATTTTTTCAGGTTACAGAAAAGTGATCTACTAGAAAAAATAAGAGTTCTGTGAAAATTCGATGCACTAAGTCCATTGTTGGAGCGCGGAACCGCGGCCAAACACCCCTTTGGGCCGCGGTTCCGCCGCACAATGATGTGTTCGCTGCACCAAATTTGTACAGTATCTTTCTGAGCTGAAAATTGGGTTTTTGGAATTATAACATTGGGCCCAGAATTTCTTGATCTGCTGCAGTAATGCTTGGGGGCCCACTTGTTAAAATTTGATCGATCGGATATTTTAAACACATTATTTCATAGTATTTACATTATATATGCGACCGTGAATGTCACTCGATCGGTAAATCCAGTCTAACTGCTATAGCCCGGTTAGACGGATTTGCGAACGTGACTTTCACGTTGATGTTTTGTTTTTGCTGTGATGTTGCGGATCGGTCGTGGGGGATAGCCTGGATGCAATGCTAGTACAATTGTGGTTGTATTATGTACATTTGATATTGCGGGGCGAGCATCCGACATGTGGACTGCCGTCACTGCCTGATTGTATTATTATTTTGGGGCACGACCAGGTTGCGGTCGATGTACCCGTTGTATGTATATTTTACTTTCTATACTAGGATTACCCCAAGGTGGGGTGCACGGATAGCCGGGTTCTGGAGGGCAACAAGCCCGCATCTCATGGCATTGAGACGGAGGGGGCTTCACTTTAGAATTGGTGGGCTATTCGCCGCACTCGTAGGGGGTACAGGTTGACCCAGGAGGGGTGCCCAAGTTACCGGATTTCGTGAAGTGCCGGGTGGTCCATTCACGTTGCTGAAGGGGGCTTCCTCGCTTCAGGTTTTGGCGGGTAACTTGCCGTGCCCGTAGGGGTCTAGGATTTCATTGCACAGGCTATCCACACGACCAGGGGAACGTCGGGTTTCAGTAGTGGCTCTGTGAAACCCGGGGATCCCAGATATCTGTATTGTTCTGTGATGCTGTACATTTCTGTGATGTTGCATTTCTTATCACGCCTTGAGCGAATATAATATATTGGTATATATATTAGTAGATGTTGTATATGTTTTGCATCCGCGCTAGTTCAGTCCCCGCTCTGTCCTTAGTTAGCTAACCTAACGGGTAATGACGGGACCCAGCGGCGAATGCGGATGGCATATACGTACGTCATATTATTTTCGTTCTTTTTGGTATGATCAATTGATGGGACTGCGTTGATTCGGATCAATGCAAGTTAAAAACAAACCTAATCTGATGTTGTTGGAACACTTTTCAAAAAGCTGTTATTGCAAGGACGTTCACTTTTGTTTTGCATCGTGGTATTCAGTTGGAATATCCTGCTCCTCAGTCGACGAGGAAAGGGCCGAGATCCCTTCACCGGGAGTGACCCCTTGGACAGAAGTTTGCGTCAGGGCATTAACTTCACTATAGCCGATTACTTTTGCTTTGCATCGTGGTATTCAGTTGGAATATCCTGCACCCCATTCTACGGGGAAAGAGCCGAGATCCCTTCACCGGGAGTGACCTCTTTAGCAACGGTTTTCGTCGCTATATTTTTAAAAGCTATTAGTTCCTTCAACGATATCAAGTTCATTACGTTAAAAGTTTTCGCCAGAAACCATTCGTAGCCCTCCGTCATTTCAGTTAAATATTCGGTAGTATTCAAGCTATGTATTTTGACCTCACGCCAAGGCATAGTGATTGGTAGCTGCCGGGTATTTATCTGTAGTATAGATAGATGCGTTGGTTTGGGATAGTCGTACTACTATTTTGGCCTACGTCAAGGGTATGTACGGGTGGGTTCAAATTAACCTGGATAATGACGGGTAGAACTTGACATGTGACTTATGATATTTTGACCTCACGCCAAGGTCATAAGAGCATGGGGCAGAAATCACATCGGGAGTTTCAAAAGAACTGAAACTTGCCAGATATGCGCATACCTTCTGGAGTGTGATACCGTGAGCGGATTCCGTCACGTTGTCATGCGATGATAGTTGGATCCCGATTCCCACTGATGAGTTAGTTTACTCCTCGGGTGACCCCGACTAATTCTTCTTTCAGGTTTGGAGGAGAATTTGAGGTACAGTGGGAGGTTTCCAGATTAGATAAATTGGTAACCATTCTGATCTAGGTTAGAGTGCACGCTGGGTGTTTCTTTTCTCTCTCTCTTTGGCAGCGACCATTGACCCGACCCTAAGACTTTGACTCAGTGACCAAGTTGACCGAACCTTCTTAAACACTGGCTTTTGGATTGTCAGAGTTGCAAACCTCATTGCCACTCCTACTTTTACCCTTTTCTCCACGACACCCCGTATTACTACGAACGTCCACTTCCATTGGACAAAACCATCGTATGGTTAGATACGAACTCGAAGGAATTTATTCGAGGATGGTTTCCAGTTCTGGAGAAAACGGATAGGATTATTCAGTTGTCTTTTCCTTTTACCTTATCTCAAGTTGCGAGTACTCCTTGGTTTAGGAGATGGTACACCTATTACGCAAATTGGATAGTCTTCTTCCAAACCATAGGCTGGAGCCGACCAGTAGGGAATGAAGAAAACCAATTAGCCTAACGATGGTGTACAGAAGGTATTAAGTTAAGACAGAGCAAGGGATTAGTAAGAGGGCAAAGTAAATTGCGACAGATATTCACGACCAAACCAAGTATCTCTTCGCCAATCCTAAATCACCTTTGTATTTCTCCAGGACACTCCGTATCACTACGAAGATCCACAGTTTATTTGGATACTCCATCGTATGGTTATATACGAACTCGAAAGGAACTTGTTCCAGTTCGGGGATGGATTCTGGTTCAGGAGAAATAGGAATAAGATTTATTCAGGTGTCTTTTATCCCCACCTTCTCTCGCTTTGCGAGTGTTCCTAGGATTGGGACAGTACACCCATTATGCTTGTTGGATAGTCTTCTTCCAAACCATAGGCTGGTGCCGAACGGTAGGGAAGGAAGAAAACCATTTGGCCTAAAGGGGTGTGCAGAAGGTAATGACTAAAGATATATGAAGGGATTTGGAGAGGTGGCAAAGAACTATACGGTTACAGTCGTGAATCTGGAAGAGGCATTGCTAGGAATACCAGGATACCCCATCGAAACATTTCAATGTTTCAGCTTCACTGTGTACTGTTAAAGGAAAACTGATTTCCCGATTAGGCACTTGCTCCAGGGTATGTATTTACCAGGTATGATTCTCACATCTGTATGGTTTTACAGATGATGAGTGGGAGTAGGTTATTGGGAATAGGGTGATCATCCTCATTATATCGGAATTCGTTGTAATCGGTGATATTTGAGGAAATCACCTGGGCTGTTTGCCGATCGGCAAATATTTGGTTTTGAATATCCGCTGTTATGCACCAAATTCAAATTGATATATCTGTACATCTATTTTCATAGAATGAGATATACCTTTCTGAAATTATGTCTACGACATTTACCTATATCAGTGGATGGTTAGGTAAGGAGCATTGAACAGCGGTGTAATTCTTCTTAACCATAAGTACAGTTTTCAACCTACGACACACAGTGAATGAGTTATCAGACTCAAGGGACTTATACAGAGTATTGTATGTTGTCCAGGGTCCATCAGGACAGAGGGGTTGGTCCTCGTACTATATTCGGTTTACTTATGACTTCTCTAGTTTTTAGACAGGTGTTTCGTGGAAACACAGGGTCCGAGTTTTGAGAAGTTATAGGTATTTGAATAGAGTAGAGAACCAAGTGTAGCAAGTATCGGGATTCTTCAAAGCGATCGAAGATGTAGATACTTGTGTATGGTATTTAGTTGATAGTAATGGTAAAGAGATCTTGCTTCTCTTTCAGGTTACTCATAATTGGAAGCATTCCTAAGTTGAGTAACGCTGATCGTCCTTCTTCCATTTAGGGAACATGCACTGGGGACAGCTGCATGATTTGAATCTGGTTCAATTAAATCAGTGCCTCTGTTTCTATATTGGATATAGAACAGTTCATATCTTAACGATGTTAAGGAACGGGGAGTTGTCCGGTTTATGCTTAAAACCAGACACTGGACAACTCAAGGCACGTTTCTGTAATGGCTGTTTGTGGGTTGACCCAGGCTATGACGAGGGTTGACTTTCTACCATCTGGATGAACAATAGCAATATTGTTCTAAACTCGCCACAGTTTTATTAAAAATGGATTTTTTCAGAAAACAGTAGTGGGAGTATGGTAGAACTGGAAGTGATTCCAGAACCACAGACGATTACTGAAGATTTCATAGGAACCTAAAGATTCAATCTGGATTGACATCCCATTGGCCACTCCACAGATAAGGTGGGTAACTTCAGGCACCCGAGAGGTACTACGGTAGCCTCAAGGACGGTGACAGAGAAGTTCTTGTTTACTCACAATTACCATTGCTGTTGTTCCAGGCTGCGATACCCGGCGGGAGGATGAGTATAGCGTCGTTCTAAACTAGTTTTAGAAGTGTACGTCTATATGACTCTGCCAGAGGGTTGTCGTAGTCAGTGGGAGCAGCGGAAGCATTGGTGGACAGGTAGCTTATGTCTATTTATAGACTAAAGCAGATGTAGCGGAGATGGATCATCTATTTCTGACGTGACAGTCATGGGTTTGACTTCATCAGAATAGGGGATGGATCTGTTGAGAAGGTAGTAGGGTGTGATATCCTGGTATTTGGATGACATACACAGAGTAGGAAAAGAAACTCCTATACTACGATCGGTTATACTTTGGTCGTTACACAGTGGTTTCTCCACAAAGGACTTGGATTTTATATCTGACATACTGTTACTGGATCTATGGTTTTAGATCTAGATTTGGGTGGTTTCCCAATTAAGGGTACTTAGACAGCATTCTAAGAGTATTTAGAATGGATGACTCCTAGCACGGTAGTGTACCTGCAGGTGATGGAGTCACCCTCTCTAAAGCTGTCTTACAGACTAAAGGGGAGAGGGATGTGCATGATTGGCAGATCACTTGCTTAGGCAATTGAGTCAATCATGAGATGTCAAGTACCACACCAGATGTTGTTCTTGCACTAGATGCAATAAGTTGACATTAATCCAATCCTGGAGAAACGGTCGGAAGCAGTTTTAGAACATAAGTAGATGTTCTAGGGATATGATAACGACAGCCTCATTCGGGAGACAGTTATCATTCCAGGCTTCCAAGGTGACATGGACGACAAGGGGGTTGTCAGAGTTATAGTTTTTCCTTCTGACGAAGGGTAGTATTTTGGACAGGTGGTCCAAGGCAATACTGAGGGAGGCATGGCGCAGGATACTGATTAAGTTCTGTTGACGATACAGTCTAAGAAGTTTGGATTTGGAGTTCATTTATGAGCTATGTCCCATCAGACATCCAGACACATTCTAAGACAGGTATTGCTCATTTCGGGAGATGGCTTTCTCCGCGAACTTGAGATTTAGAGAGACATAGAAAGAAACAACTAAGCGGATCCACTCACTGAGGCTATTCCTCGAACGCAATAGTTTCGCAAACGAGCTTTGTGAGACTGACTAGTAGAGGAGTTGGGTGTTCGGTATCACACGGGCTGTGAGTATGCGACATCGCAATAATTAGCCTTGAGTGCAAGTGGGAGATTGTTGGAGATAGTGCCCTCAGAGTCAATTATTAGGTCACAGGTACGTGATTGCAATGATTGATGGAGGACCTATCCCGGTAGGACAGTCTTACTCGAGATGATAGTATGCTATCTGGTTTACCTTTATCATCGTGTACTGCTTTAGGTGACCTGACAAGTCGCTATTACACGTTGATAGAGCCCCTAGGATTCTTTCTTGACCACCAGCAGTATGAGGGCGATCATATAAGTGGGAGCTGGCAGTCTATAAGTATATCCTTAAATGGTCCCTAGTCGTGAGAGTTTCGAGACAGGGCATCGATACTCCAGAGTAGACTAGTGTATACAGTCGAGACCCCGACGAGGGGCGGTGGCCGGTCTCACAAGCCATTGGTGTCAGTTGGATCACCTAAGATGTATACAGGTGCTCATTGGGTTATGAGTACACCGGACAGGACTCGCCGGGAACATGCCAGTTGGTCATATACCAGACGTCGGATGGCAGTTTCCTGGTGACATGTGTACAGGTTAGTTCATCGACCTGGGGATCGTCATTTGTCTTGTGTGAGTTCCCACTGTACTTTGATTACTACCCTACCACGGCTCAAAGGAGTCGTGCAAACAGGTTTTAGTTGGGTACAGTCCCGAGCCACATGGAGGCAGTGAGCGTATCTTCAGGGGTTCGTCTCTCCCGGTATTGGGGGTGAGTTCGTGCTGTGTCTAGGAGAGCCATTACACGAAGCCCTCGGCCGAGGCAAGGAGATTTACTGGTAGGTATTCCAGTAGTATCTCAGGGTGTTCTGGGCTACACTCCGACACGACTTGTACCGCTTTTGGGGGTCTGACTTTTACCAACCCCCTAGGCCCGCCATGCGATACTCATAGACGAACGGACCGGACCGTACGGATATTGTCACTGACAGGCTCAGTAGGGTTGTCGGGCTGAGTTCGCTCACAGACGTCCCTTTTAGTCAATACCTGGTAGCCCGTTACGTATTGGCTTATACCTCTGACGTGCTAGTGGTTAAATCCACAACCATGGTGTTGACGAGTCTTTAGAGTCCCCCACATTCAGTTACTCAGCTTTCGGGCGAAAAGTTGTAGAGGCCGTATGGAGATATGGCAAGGTCCGATCAGATACGTGCGGTATTGCACGGATCAGGATCGGACAGTTTGTACTATAGGCCGTATGGATATATGGCAGGGTTCGATCAGATACGTGCGGTATTGCACGGATCAGGATCGAACGGATATTACTGGCCGGCTTTGGTTTAAGCCGGATCCTAGTATAGTGCAGTGTAGATTTTGTCTCATTGCATTTGTATTTCGGTCGGAATACAAATGCGGGTGTGTATGCACAGTATCGGGGTTTTCCTGTAATTTATTACGGGACCAGTTTTCTGGAGTTGCCAGTTTGCTTTCCGTTTCGGCCGATTTCCTTTGTATCGTTCATTGGCCGAAGTTTGGTGGAGGAGGGCTTATTTGCATTGTTGCAAATAGGCATTTGTGGAGGGGGTCTTTGCACATTTCTTTGTATCATGATGATGAACCATCCCTTGACCATTTGACTTCTTCATCCATCATGGCTTGACTTTTATATGACATGGTTTTCATGATGGTTGTGGTGGAGTGAGGTTCTCTTTTAGTGATCATTTCTTTGCATGATTTGGTTGTTGAGTGTTGGAGTTTCTTTGTGATCATTTTTCCATATGATAACCATTCCTCTCTCTCTCTATTGGATTATTCTTTTGGTCACCTCCCCCTTGACTTTTTCCCTCTCTCATTCCATGCATGGGCCGGCCACTTGAGGGAAGGGGGGATTTCATTTTTGGTGTGGGATTTTTCACTCTCTTGATGCTTGCAAAAATCCCCAAGTTGGTCACAAAAGGTTCATATCTCCACTACTTCATTCTCCTCCACCAATGGCAACATCCACAACCCCAAAATGAGACACAAGTTCCACACTATATTCTACAGCAAATCTTGGGCACGTCGACTAGCCAGCTTCGTGCCCGAGTTGCCTCGGCATTGAGGTGGGAGCCCGTAAAAGATGTAGGCGATGTGGTGCCCTTCCGGCAAGGAGGCGACGACCGGAGTTTCCGCGGGAGATCGGGACGACGACGAGAAGACCGGAGGACTCGGATCAGTCGGTATATCTCTCTTCCCCATCTTGTAGTTAGCTAGGACTAGTTAATGGTTCGATCCGGGTATTAGTGCGCGGTGGTGCCAGTTCAAGTAAAATTTAAAGTTTATCACCGCTTCCGCATTTGGCCGTCGGATTGACTGCCGGGGCGCCGCCGTGCACTTACAATGTCGTTGGTGATCTCTAAGTTGTTGATGTTGACGTCGAGGCCCTGAAGCTAGGGATCTTCCTTTGCTTCGTTTGTTGGCATTGTGTCTGCAATATTGCGACAAATGTCGAGGTTGTCTCTAGGTTGTCTATGAACCGTCGAGATTTGGCCTCGCTTTCTGATGGAGCCTGTTGGGAAGGTACGGTTCCCTCTTTGTTTGTGCCCCTGGATTGTATACAGGTATCAATGTGATCTCACCTGTAGGGCAAAAAGTTTCATTCTTTCATCATTTTTTTTATTCTTTCCGTGATGCTCTATAATTTCAGTTTTTCATATTGCGAAAATCATGATTGCCCAATCATTTCGGCTATTTTTCGCGGTGCCCGATCATTTCGGCTATTTTTCTTTTTACTCCCTGCTTTTTATTACGAGTTGCCCAATCATTTCGGCTGTTTTTGTATGCATACATTTTTACTTGCTGATTTCGTTGCAAGTTGCCCCATCATTTCAGCTATTTCATATGCATTTTTGGCTCGCTGATTTTTTTATCGCGAGTGTGGAACTTGGAATCTGATGCCAATCTTAGCATTAGCATCGCTGCGACTGGAATATTGCCAGGAGCGAATCATCATTTCCCATGTAAGGACTTGGAATTTGATATCGATTTAGGCATCAGCATCGCTACAACTGGGATATTTCTAGGAGCGAATCATCATTTGCCTCTGTCGCGTCTAACAAAGGTGGCTTAGCAAACAGGGTTAGGATCCTTTCGACTAAGACTTTTGATTTCATGAGCCGTAAGGGTCTCATAAAGGTATTTCTCCCTACAAGTCGTAAAGATCTCATAGGTGAGTTTTCTCCTTAGGAGTCGTGAGGATTCCTAAGTGCATGGTCTCTTATAAGTCTTAAGGATCTTACAAAAGTGTTTTTTCCTTGCAAGTCGAGAGGACCTATAAGTGTTTGTTCACTGTGTGAGCATATCCCTAGTCGCTGGTGGGACTCTGTTAGGGAAATGTTCATTCGTGCCCGTGGATTGTATACAAGGGTCAATATTGAACCGTTTGTAGGGTAGCATTGGAGGTTGTGGTGGTCGCTTAAGAACAAGTTCAGATCCCTGTAGCTTAAGACTTTTGAATCTTATGAGCCGTGAGGGTCCCATAAGAGAGTTCTCCTTACGAGTTATGAGGATCTCGCAAGTGTAATTTCTCCTTAGGAGTCGTGGGGACCCCTAAGTGTGTTGCTCCTTTGTGAGTCATAAGGATCTCACACAGGTGGTTTCTCCTCACAAGGTCGAGAGGAACTTGCAAGTGTCTTTTAACGAGATTACGCCCTTTCGGGTTTTTACATAACTCGCCGGTAGCCTTGCTGTTTTTACTCACGGAGCCCTTTCGGGTTTTCATCCGTGCCCATTTCTCTTATGGACATACCTTTTTTTTACGAGTATGCGCCCTTTCGGGTTTTCATAAACATCGCCGGTAGTCCTGCTATTTTTACTCACGGCGCCCTTTCGGGTTTTCATCCATGCCCATTTTGCTTATGGACGTACCTTTTTTTTACGAGTCTGCGCCCTTTCGGGTTTTCACAAACATCGCCGGTAGTCCTGCTGTTTTTACTCACGGTGCCTTTTCAGGTTTTCATCCGTGCCCATTTTACTTATGGACGTACCGTTTTTTTTTGTTTTTTTACTACCACGTCAGCCTGAAGATGCCGCGGGTTGGTAATAGTTTAACGACGTTTCGGTCATCAGCCAGTTTTAGGACATAGTGGTCCATCGTTAGGTTAACGACGTTTCG
Source organism: Agapanthus africanus (assembly GCA_030015575.1). NCBI lineage: Eukaryota > Viridiplantae > Streptophyta > Magnoliopsida > Asparagales > Amaryllidaceae > Agapanthus > Agapanthus africanus. Next base: position 678,465,498 of record CM057340.1, on the reverse strand, counting down.
GTCTTCAGCCAGTTTTAGGACATAGTGGTCCATCGTTAGTTTAACGACGTTTCGGTCTATCGTTGCCATATTTGAGGCGAGTTTCTAGTTTACGGACTTTTTGGTCCATTGGGCTTTCTCTATGAAAGAGCACGATGCCGCCGGCATGTCCATCTTTTTCGGAGCATGTGGTTGTGGTGGGTTCACCTTCCATTTTTCGGACAGCGCAAACTTGCCCTGTTGGTACTGGTCTTCAACCCAGTTTTTGAAGACATAGCAGTTATCGATCAGATGGCCCAATACTTGGTGGTAGGGCAGTAATTAGAATTGTTGACATCATTCAGTTGTAGCTGGTGTTTCGGCTCCGGTAGAGTGATAAGCCTGTTGCGCACTGCTAGTTCGAACAGCCTCCTTGTTTTATCCCGAGGAAATGAGTAAGGACGTTTCAACTTCTCATAGAGGGGTTGCCACTTGTTGCTTTAGCGAACAACTGGTCTAGGGCTATTCGATTGTTGTTGAGCGTTGGCGACGAAGGCCGTTCTTCCCTTCCCTTTATCCTTTTTGTTCGATCCCTTGTTTGCAGGTCCTAGATTCTTTCCAGGTAGCGTGCGATTGCACGGCTGAATGTTCTCGCAACTCCTCAATTCTTTCGTTTCAGAGATGGATTCCTTGAAGAGAGGACCGTGGGCTACCTTTTCGTCGGAGTCGCTCCCGAAGGTGAGAACTCGTGATCCCCCAGGATCAACCCTATGACAATTGCCGGCAATTCTTTTATGCTCATCTGTTGCATTTTTCCGCTGTCTACGAGCTTCACGCTTTGTCCTGTTGAAGTGCTGCCTATGAGCGACATACCCTTGCCACCAACACTTAAAGAAGTTGCAGTCTTCAGTAGGATGTGCGATCTTCTGATGATATAAGCAGAAGTTAGGATGTACGTCCGCTTCATCAAGATGTATACCGCCAGGAGAATTTTCTCTGAAAGAGGGCAGCTTCATCCCCATCGATATAGCTTTGGCGAATCGTTTCCTTGACTTGATCCTGCTTTCATTTGCGTCGGATGTACTTTGATCCGGTGGGAGTGTTTCGACCCTTTCATCTAGTCGCCGGCGTTTGGCTTTCTTGAATATGGCCATCTCGCGCTCTCGATCAGCTTTGCTTTTAAGACGGGTTTCGTTCAGAAATGCATCAATCATTTTGTCTGATGGTCCTAGAAGTTCTGGCTCAGGATCTGCCCCTGGTTTTTCTACATCCAAAGCTTCTTCACCATTTATTAATGAGTGAGAGATCACATGACAGATTGCCACATAATCTTCAGATTCATCCGACGAGTCTTCTCCATTGTCATCATCTCCGTCCTCAAGGACGTGGCTGAGAAATTCTTGGAGTGTGACTGGGGTCCGCGCCTTCTGATTATATTCTTCCAACGCGTCAATCTGTTTTTGCAGGTCCGTACGCTTGTCACCAGGCTGCACGGGCTTTTTGGTCTTCTTCTTCTTCTTCTTCGAAGACTTTGACGGCTGGGTGTGAGCGCTCTGACCATCACCACCCGTTTTTGGAGTTGGGCGCGGTTTCAGCATTCCCTCGATGATCTCGGGTTCCAGTGGATTTTTCCACCTGATTGCCGGGCACGTTTGGAGATCCTTCAACATTCTTTTAGTTTTGGCTGAAAGAGCGACCTCCCATGGGGCTTCCCTTATGAATGAGCACGATGCCCCCGGCACGTCCACTTTTTTAGGGGCGTGAGGTTGTGGCGGGTTCACTTTCCAGTTTTCGGATAATAGGAACTTGCCTTGTTGGTATTGGTCCTCCATCCAGCCTTTGAAGATGAAGCAATCTTCGATTGGATGGCTTACTGCTTGGTGGTAAGGGCAGTAATTAGGATTGTTGACATCACCTGGCTGCAATCAACGTTTTGGATCCGGCAAGTTTATGAGCTTATTGCGCACTGCCAGCTCGAACAGTCTCCTCGTTTTTTCCTGGTGAAACGAGTAAGGTCGTCCCAGTCTCTCCTTGAGGGATGGGCGTGGACGCACGTTGTCTTGGCGAATAACCGGTTTTAAGTTGCTCGGCTGTTGTTGAGTATTGGCAACAAAAGTTGCTTTCCCTTTTCCCTTTTCATTCCAAGGCTCTGTCTTTGAAGAGGAAGGCCTATGGCAGATCTGGTCCATTTGGGCCAGCTTGTCAATCAAGGCCTGGAAGATGGTCGGTTTGAAGAACATCATGAATTGGGAAATGGTCGCTTGAGGGTCGAGAGTACCCACAAACATGCCCACGGCAGGAGCTTCTTCGATGCGCTGCTCGCACTTTGACCATAGATTACGCCACCGTATCGCATACTGGACCCAAGTTTCTCCAGGCTTCACCCTAGCATTGATCAATGCCGTGATTGGGGTGCGTTCGCTAGCGTTTGCGAAATGCTGGGTGAATAGCAACTCCATCTCTGTGAATGTCTTGACAGAGTCATTTGGGAGTTCAGAGTACCACTCAAATGCCGTTTCCGACAGGCTGCCAATAAACTGGCAGAGCAGCAATTTATCATCACCTCCAGTGTTGCCGCACATGGCTCTGAATTGAGCGACGTGCTGATTCGGATTTCCCGTCCCCTTATATACATGGAATTTGGGGATCGTATATCTCGGCGGGTACCTTATTTGGTCATACCAGCCCGGATAAGGTCGTCCAGTTTTAACGACTTGGCCGGCCACTTCATTCGCCTGGTGAGCTCGTATTTGTTGAGCAATATAGTCATCTAGAGCGGCCTTGGAAATGGTTTCCTCTTTGGCTGTTGAAAGACCCGGAGGAGGGTTCGATGTCTCCCCTCTATCGTCTTCAATAATGATCGGAGGGTCTTCAGCTGGGGAATCCGGCTGTAACATCATCCCGACCATATCTTGGAAGAGAAGCGCCATTTGTTTTATGTTGGCAGCTTGTTCTGCCGCTTCTCTATCCTTCTTTTCGAGGACTCTACGTAGGAAGTCAGCGTCAGTTTCTTGTTCATGACGCTGCTCCGATGACGCCTCCGGGCTTTCTTTTGGTCCGGTGAGCTCAGCCATTGCAGCCAGCATCTCCTGAAGCTTCTGCTGTTGTTGTTCTTGAGCCCTTGTTATTGATCGGGTGAGCGGTCGGTGGCCCGTCGAAGTGCGGCTTTCTTTTTTTCCGAAATCCATGTAGACAGTATATATCATCATGCCCCCAGACTTGGGGTGTTTGAGTTCAATGCCTTTGCGGTCTACCGCAGTCACAAGGGCTTTCTCCGGCCTCCATTTCTTTTGAGCAGTTGAAGTTGAGGGGGGCGTCGCAGTGGGCACCCGAGTAGCCGTCGCCTTCTGTGGCTTAGCAAGACGGTTCCCTTCTTTTTGAACCTTCGCCCTTTTCTGTCGGCGAGGGTAATCTTGATCAACTACTGAGTCCCGAACCTGCCACCAGACTTTGTAGATTTTGGAGGACAGCCGCTGAAGGGACTGTTCTGGCTTCGCCTTCGGTGCATTTTCCATGGGTGGAGGAGATTTCTTCTGCACTGCAGTAGGAGAGTTCTTGCACACCTTGTTAAGCAATTCAAAGCCGTTCCCAGTTGGAACAACAACATTGACTTCCACCGTTGGGGCTGGTGGAGTTAGCCCAGAGGGAGAGTTGCCCCCAGCCTTCCTTACTCGGCGCCAGTGGCGACATCGAGCGTGTCGAGGCGTTGGGATTATCTTAGCTGTAGGAGTGACTTCCTCATGTCCCCTATGTTGGTCAGAAGTTGTCGTTGTCAGCCTATTGAAGACCGACGTCCGTTGAATGGGGATAGCCAACCTATCGAAGGCAGACTTCCGAGCAGGGAAAGCAGCCTTGATGATTTCATGAGCAGGAATGGCTATCCGCTTGGGGATACCACCTTCTGGTATTGTGGGCTTCTTCACGGGCCCATTGGAGTTTTGACCCAGTCTATTGAAAACCGATGCACTGGATTTGGGCGACCCGTTGAGAGGGGTCGCAGTAGTTGCAAGCCGATCAAAGACCGATTTCTTCAGAGATTCTTGCAACGGCAGAGGGGCATTGAAGCTCATTGGTGGAACATGGTCCCAAAGAACAGCCCAGTGGTGGCCTGAGTTACTTGCGCCACCGGCATCTTGAAAAGGGAGGCCGCTTAAGGCCCGTAAGCCACTCCTCCGGCGAAGACGGAGTGGGAGTTGTTGCAATTAGTGCAGTTTGAAACCATTGATCTTCTGTTTTCTGCACGGAGCAAGACACCAAATCTTAGTACCTCAAATCCACAAGCAACCATAACAAACTGCGATTCGTTCGCGAACACGACAAACGAAGTGTGGAGTGGAAAGAGGAAAAGGTCCCACCGGGCGTGCCAGAATCTGTTTACAGCCGGAAGCCGGGAAGACGGACTGTCGTGCCTGAATCTGGGGGCAGATGCTAATTGGTGCTATCCGTCCACCTCTTCGAAGATGCCAAGTTGATTTATGGCACCATGTATCGAAGGTTTAAACAGATGCGGCCGATGTAGCAGACTTCATCAGATTCCCCCTCGTTTGAGGGGGTTTTGATTGTGGGGACACTCTTCCCTGCAGGTGCAAGCCCCTGCAAATAATTACACTACCGCATCGCAGTAACAACTTTCTCCTTCTCCAGATGGTTACTTCGTGTCGTGGATGTTTGTTTTGTTTGTGGTTGCCCGTGAATTTATGTTGTCGCCCGTAGGACGTAGATTAGTCCAAATCCGTATTTTCTTAGATTTGGGTTTGGGGTTGGGTTTAAGGACACGTTAGTCTCATTTGAGACTAAGATCAACTTAAACGTTTGTTAAGAATATGTTAGTCTAATTTTAGACTAAGATCAACTTAACAGGATCATTTAGATCCAACAAAAGAGCATTTGAACTCTATTGTTTAGTTTAGGGACATTGCGGTCGATTACCAGTTTAAGGACATAGTGGTCCGATACCAGTTTAAGGACGTAGTGGTCCAATACCAGATTAAGGACATAGTAGTCCGTGGGTTTAAAGGGACCCCATAGTCCGAGGTTAAAGACATCATAGTCCGTGGTTTTAAAGGGACCCCACAGTCCGAGATTAAGGACATCATAGCCCATGAGTTTAAGGACCCCACAGTCCAAGTTTAGAGACATCATAGTCTGTAAGATTTGCTGGTTGTCAGGACCCGTCACCTCTCTGAAGACGTTGAAGGATTACAACGACATATATCAGAGGAGTGAAGAGATGTACCCTTGAACCAATATGGATTAAATGATCTGTAGTCCAATTTGGGACTAAGATCAATTAATTATGTTGTGAGCACATTGGCTCAGTCAAGTCTGAATTGAGGACTTATAGCTAACTTGGGCTAAGTCCAATTAGATTCAAAATGTTGGCCCTTTGTTGGCCCTTTGTTGGCCCAATAACACTTGTCTAGGTTCAAGCCCACATTATTTAGCAATGCTAAACATTTTTATCTTTGATTTCCTCAATTTTGAGATTCATTTGGAGGAGGGACTTTTGCCTCTGGAAAATTAGCCAATTTGGCTAAAAGCAGTGCTAAACACTTAAAGAACAACAATGTTAAACATTGGAAATAAGATTATCAAATTAGTGTTAAACGCTAGAAATGTGATTCTCAACTTAGTGTTAAACACTAAAAGATAACAGTGTTAAACACTGAAAACAAAATTGTCAGATTAGTGTTAAACACTAGAAGAGGGAGGGGTGACGTGGGAGCACGTGATACCATCAAAAAGTGGGGGCCAGATCCCCTTTATTTTGTTCTGCAAACAAGTGTTAAACACTTTTTCATCTGTTGAGCATCACGTATTGACACGTGATGGAGATCTATGCACTGCTCATTAAAGTACTTTCTGAGGGGTCACGTGGGGACACGTAAGAGCGCCCAAAGCTTATATTTCCTTTGCTTTTTCTTTCTGTGTTTTGTAGGTCACGTGGGAGCACGTGAGTCATTGCCTCAAAGCTTTCCTCCTTCTCATTTCTGGGGATCTCTTTAGGGGTCACGTGGGGACACGTGACCGTAATTCTTTTGCATGCATGAAGATCTCTTTATCTTTAAGAATTAAATTCTCTGTAGGGTTAAACCCTAATTTTGTAACCCTAATTTTGTTTTGGAGGAATTAAATTCCTATATATGTAAAAGAATCAAATCCTTATATAGGGTTAAATCCTAGTTCTGTCCATCTTGAAGGAATTAAATTCCTGTAACTTTGGGAGAATTAAATTCTCATATAGGGTTAAACCCTAGTTTTGTTTTGGGAGAATTAAATTTTCTAAACTCCATTCCCCCTCTAAGTTTCGGATCTGCATGGCAGGATCTCAACCCGATGAGAATTAAATTCTCAACCTATGGGGAGATGTGGTTCTGCAGATCTTCAACTAGAGAAAGAACTAAGTTCTTGTAGAAGAGTTAAACTCTTAGATTTTGAGAATTAAATTCTCTGTTTAAAGTTTTGATTCCTTTTCTTTTCTCACATAGGGTTTTCTGTGTTGAGAATTAAATTCTCATCTCCTTTCTTCTCTCTTGAGAATTAAATTCTCATCTCTCTGTTCTTCTCTCCAAAAAGGTAGATCCCTTCTCTTCTCTTCTTGGCTCCTATTTATAGGAGAAAGAAAAGAATCAATTTGTTTTGTGAATCTTCCATTGAAAGATTTTGTTTGATTTCATAATTAATATGAGCCTTTAGATCATTAAGTGAACTTTATTCACCGTTGGATTTTCAATCCAAAGATATTCTATTTGTTATTTCTGGTGAGATTTAGGGGAAATCTTTCCTTGTCTAAGATTTTTCCATAAATTAGTGATATTTAATCACTCCTGGATTTTTAATCCAACGGTTCCCCATAATCATTTTCCATTTGGAAAGATTTAGAAGTTTTTAGAATTTAATTCTATTAAACTGTAAGGCTTTCGAAGCCAGTCACGTGCTGACACGTGACCCTTGGTCACGTGTGAGCACGTGACCCCCAATTGATTCCTTTTCTCAGCGTTTATTTACGCTTCAGTTTTAACCATCACGTGTCAACATGTGACCATTGGTCACGTGTGAGCACGTGATACCTCATTGAGGTATTTCCTTCAGCCATTTGTTTTTATTTCTTTTTTAACTATCACGTGTCAACACGTGACCATTGGTCACGTGTGAACACGTGTTGGGTCCTTCTTCAGCCGTTTGTTTTTATTTCTGTTTTAACTATCATGTGTCTACACGTGACAATTGATCACGTATGAGCACGTGATACCTCATTGAGGTAAATTCCTGATTTTTAATCAGGGAACAGTGCATAGCATATTTGCTCATAACTTTTGATTCCGGATGAATTATGAAGCCCATAATATATCAAATCGAAGGTTTTTTCGAATATCATCAGAATTTAGCTGTTTCTCATTCGGAAGTTTATCAAAAAAACAACCCGGAAAATACTGATTCGCATTTTCTTAAGCATATTGCTGCCATTTGATACCTTAAGCTCTTTGCGCAGAAATTTTTGGCGGGAACAGGGATCAAATGTGCCGTGAACCTGATAAGATGTTGATGCCAGGATAGAGATGTGTTTTACGGAACAGAATTTGGTACAAATTCTTTACCTACTAAGCATGATGAATTCGACTTTGTATTCATGAATTCGATATCGTATTCATCTACTGATTTTACCCACATAAAACCTTGTTGTAGGTCCATGAACTGCTGTTCCATCTCGAAACAGGTAGTCTCAGAACTTCGCATCGAACAGATCGTGAAACATTTTCCACTCTATAGGTTGTGTGAGACGGCTTTCCTCAGCTTTCCATCAGATTCTTGCAATGTCGGTCAGTTGCAACTTAACAACTCTTACCCAGGCAATATCTGGCACTTTAGCTGCTACCAAATCATCTTCGATCGCTCGAGCCCATTCTTCTGCCTCAAGTAGGCTCTTTTTTCCCGAGAAGTATTTTGGGTGCAGTGCCGAAACTGCTTGGCTCTAGGTGTCTCGGCTTCAGGGCGGTGCATAAGAATAGCTGTCTGCTACTGCTGACCTTCCAATAGGCTCTTGATAGCCTCAAGTACTACCGTTTGCTCATGTATAGGAGCTGCAACGGTAGGTGGTGGTGGTAGAGTAGACGGCGTGGTATTGCCGTTGACGTTCATGCTGGTGTTGTTGGGATAATCCATTACCTTGATAAAAAAGGAATGGTTAATATAGATTCAAGAAATTTGAAATATAAGGAATGTATAGTTGCTGATTCTTATAATTCTTATGATATATTGTTTAAGACTTCATGCAGAATGGACCTGCATGGGCCGTCGACAAAACCTGTCCCAATAGACGGAAACGTTGATGTAGTAAGCCCGCAACGTATTTACTATGAAATAAATACGTTAAGCGTAATTAAGCAATATATAAATGAACAAGAATGACAAGAGTAATAAATTAAAACAGCAATTTTATTTACATTCAACTTTATATACAACTGTTTGAAAATAAAAGATACAATGATATAAAGCATATGCCTAAACAATGGCATACAGAAAATAAATGCAAGAAGAACTAGTAGTCAGGCTGAGCTGTAAACTGGTACAAGTGCTCCTGGCTTGGCTCTTTCTCTTCAGAGTCCGGTCCTCCTGACGAACAATCCAAACAAAGAAATAGAAAAGAATTTCGTCAGCAAACTAGCGCTCGGTAAGTTCCAAAAATAGAAGATAGTATGTAATTGTGAAATGAATAGTAAGATTGTATATGATCGTTCACAGGTATAGAATGGTTATTATAACGTAGTTATTGGTAGTTTTATAAGGAAGGTAATCATGTATACGATAGGAGTTCGTCTTACCCCGTGGACTATGGTAACATGTAGTATAAGACCATGTCATATCCCACGGGACAACGACACGTGAATTCATGTAGGTGTCTTTTAAAGTGGCCTCTCGTGCCACGATATACATTCCGTACCAATCTACCCCTTTATTCCCGCATAATGTATTGTAAAGATTATGTTTACAGGTCTTGGCCGAAACCATGGATACATAATACTCAGGTTCATGTTCAGAATATAATCATGTATTCAAGTAGTCATGTTGAGTTTATATCAAATTTAACCATGGTTCGGTCAAGTCAAGTCAAGTATGCAAGTTTGAATTTGATATTGATTTTGAGTGTTCATGTTCATGATCATGTTTTCAAGTTCGTATTTGATTTTGGAGTTGGGTTGAGTTTAGACTCAGATTGAGCCAAACACTTGTAAACTGATTTAACTCTTGAATTCTTAGGTTCGGGAGTGATCGACAACTGCTGCATATGGACGGCAAGATTTGTGTCGTTTTCCAAGACAATTTCCATTGATAGCTCCATTAAGTTTTCTAAGCTGAATAGGCAAGCACTCACTTTCTTCAGCTCCTGGAGCTTAAGAGAATTGATCATGTTTAAATCTATATTTACTAAAATTCTTAAAATATTGTTTTATATATCTCGAGAGGGTTTTATGAAAAATATTTTAATATAGATTAAAAATATAGCTCGAGAGTGATTTTTATTATTTAGGGTGTTCATGAACATGTGTTTTAATTATTGTGATGTTTTAATGATAAATACCCAGCTTTAAAAAGTTTATGGTATTTTATTAAAAACCAGTCTTTTTTGGTAACTTGATGGTATTTTATTAACATTTTTTAATCCTTAATTTTAGAAAAACATAGTTTCATATTATAATGAAAATATGGATTTATAATTTTGTATAATTTTAAAAAAATTATTTTTATTTAGAAAAAGTCGCATTTCTTAAAAAACCGTATTTTATTTCCTTTCGAGATCGAATACTCCGTGAGAAATTTTGCATCTCACTCTACTATCTTAAAGATGTGCGATAATCTGCACCATCCATTAGCGGGTCCCATAACGAGGGTTGTAGAGACGTATTTGCTAAGCATTACAATATACCGTTTTGAAAAAACCTGGTTTTTTAAAAGATATGGTATTTTATTGTAAAGTTATTCTTTGAACCAAAAATACATGTATTTAAGTATCGTGCTATGCGACTAAAGTGTGCGTGTGGGGTAGGTTATTACCCCATGAAGTTTTCCTAAAGGTATTGTTTAAACATTTTGTCGAAAAGATGTGATAATAAAGTTCAAGACAGTTTAATGAAAGTTAGTTTTATGGTTGTTTTACATGAGAATTTTGATAAAACTTGAATCTAAATATTGGTAATTAAACTTACAAATAATATGGTAAATTTATATTGACCAATATATAAAGGAAAATGGAGTTTTAGGATTTAGAAAAGAAAGGTATCAGTAATAACTCCACTTTACCGATATATGATTTGTAGATGAATTTCAATGAAAAGGAAGAGAGTTGGGAGGGGCTTACGGTTTGAAAATCTTAAGAAAAGTGTGAGGAAGAGAAGGACTGTCTTCGTGGCATCGCGAGAGCTCCGGAAATGATTTTGATTTTCGATGGAAAAAGTTTGCTCGCTAACTCTACTTTACTCCACTTCCACTTAGGAACTTTTGAGGGAATTTTTGCTAGAATTTTCTGAATGGTGCCCAGCTAAAATATGGGATGGTATTTATATTAAAAAGTATTAAAAAGATATTAAATGGTGAAATAAAAGGTCTCTATTTGATTGCAGGTGCAGGAGAGTTGATGGGATTTGAAGGGGTGTGTGTGCAAAGCACAGAGGAAATTGATGAAAATCGGACCGTCGGGGCCGACCTTTTGTGTATTTTGGCCGGTCGGATTTTGCTCAATCCCCTCAAGATTTGTGCCATGTGGGTTTTTCTGTGTTTACTCCATTTTGCTCATTTCTTCGTGTATTGCACGTGCAACTCTTAGGCATCCAAAAATTAAAGTGAAAAAAAAATTGTGTCTGATAGGAATCGAACACACAGGCTACGTCACAGCAGTGTAGAGGCTTTATCAGTGAGTTACAAGTTGTTTCTTGATTTTATTTAATATAAATAACTTTTAATTCTTACACAAGCTATAATACTCTCTTCTGTATAATAACAAGAAAATTTCTAGACAGTGTTTTCAGAGTCGTTACACATGCGAACTCAATATGAGATGTTGATGTTTTAAAAAAAGTATAGGGGCATGTTCATTTCATTTTTTTTTATTCTATTTGTGACAAACGGATTTTTTTCCAAAGAAACACAATTTTTTAAATTTTATTTTATCTTATCTTATCTTATTATTTATATTTATTTTATTTTATTCATTTTTTCTTTTACTATGTATATTTTAAAAAGAAAGGGGAAGCTCCCACTTAATGGGAGCTTACCCATCACGTGTCACGTGAGGGGGAAGCTCCCACCAGGTGGGAGCTTCCCCACGTGGGGGATAACGAGAACCCTTTACGTGAGGGAATAACGAGAAGGGGCACGTGCGAGACACGTGTCTACAGGAGGCATGTGCACGACACATGACCGCGGAGCGCGAGCCCGGACCAAAAAGAGGGGGCTAAGTCTTCAGATTTGGAGTTGAACTCCTTTGATTTTTATTATGAAGTTAAACTGTCATGACCCGAAAGTACGGAACGCGACTGACACATAAATTATGAAACGTCTCAAGGCGTACGTAATCTAAGAAAGCTAAAGCCCAGAAATCAAAACCATTTACAGAAATAGAGTGAAGGAAAACTTATTTAAAGAAAGCGATTTTAACCAAATAAGCGGCATTAAACATTTAAAAGCAATATCACATTTTCCCAAAAATTTCGGCAGAGTCTCCTTTGTGAATACTGGCCCCCAAACGGGTACAACACATGAAAATATATATACATAATGAATAAAGGTATCCCCAAGCGGGAGCTAGCTCTTCGCCAATGGCGGAATTACAACCATATGCAATATGCATATCAAAAGTACGAAATAAGCATCCGAAAGCAAGAAATAAGAAAATACCACATCGGCTCAAATGAGCATCGACACCAAACACCATAAATACAAATCCCACGAGTCTCACTATCTAGTCAAATATACAAGGGTAGATGGAGTATCCTAGATACAATAATATACATGATGTGATAAAATATCCTCGCAACCCACCTACGAGCAAAGCCGCAAGTCGCTGCAAAACGATGCAAACGAAGCAGGAAGGAAAGTACACCCGCCGCTACTATGCTGACGGTTCAGACCTGCAAAATACTGTGGTACAACGGGGGTAAGTTGCCAACTCGTGAGTAGTAAGTAACATCTAATAAGGCTATCGTAAACATGCACGCAAATGCATCTCATCCTACGCATATCGATATAAAACGATGTACTAACATGCATGCAACATGAATGCATAATCAAACACGAAGCCTGAACAAGTCTGGTGTGAGAAAATCTTTGTTTTTATCTTAGAAAAACCTCTGTGTAATAAACTGAAGTATCGTCAATGAAATCAATAGAAAATCCGTATCAAGTATCATCACAATATATATATATATATATATATATATATATATATCAACGTCTCAATGTCTCAATATCTCAATGTCTCAATAGCTCAATGTCTCAATATCTCAATATCTCGGGCTCCGTCAGTCCGGATCGACCCATATCATCAAATCTCATGACTACGTTGGTATCCTTCGGATATCCGCCGCGTCAAAATAACCGGTCGGTAGTACCCCCTTGCCGGGCTCAACACCATCTGTGCGATCTTCTTGCCCCGAGGTACCACACCGGGTCCACCATGTCCCCGCAGATGGTGCATCTCCCTCCTCGAATCGGGTATATGATACAGCTCAAGAACCGAGAAAACACAAGGTGGACGCCTCACACATCATATCACGAGAAAACCGCAACTTATATTTTTAAAATGGTAATACGTTCTTAAAATTCTTGCGGTTTCTCCAAAATCCATAAATCTCATAAATACTGAAATTCTCGAGAAGAATCACAATATGTAAGCATGTCGGTGGTGATGGATATTTATGATACGATAGCATATACCATGCGAAGTACGGTCAGAAGCTATGCATGAATCATGATGCAATGAGGTATGTAAATATGATTAACAATCCTATATATCCATCCTGATGAAATGACTATACAAGTATAAGTCTACAGATCATATATGACGCAATGCACAGATACAAATTCTAAGCAAGTTCTATAGTATTCGTGATATAGCAATTACCAAAGGCGTGCGTGTTCGCATGAATAGTGCACGTGCGGCATGAACCAATGGTAATAGTGCAAGTGACCTATGAGATAATATCATATATATCTATGATGATGTAATACAATGAGATGAATGACTAGGAGACTACGCATATAAATATAAGCACTACTAGAAATCCTGACTGTTTCCCCCAATCAGAGCAAAGCTCTGTTTTAAATTTCAAAATTCAAAAATTGAAGCAACGCTTCAGATTCAGCGCTAGGCGCGCTGCGCGCCATGTGTCAAACACGGATATGGTGGCACCAGGAGCGCTGCGCCCTAGGCAGCGCACCCCCAATCAGAGCAAGGCTTTGTTTTAAAATTCAAAATTCGAAAAAAGTTGAAGCAACGCTTCAGATCCAGTGCTCTGCGCTGCGCGCCACGTGTCAAACGTAGGTGCGCTAACGCAGTTGCGCTGCGCTCTGCGCTGCGCGCCACGTGTCAAACGTAGGTGCGCTAGCGCAGTTGCAATGCGCTCTGCGCTGCACGCCATGTCAAACGTAGGTGCGCCAACGCAAAGTGCGCCGGCGCTGGAATTAAGAATTCCCCAATGTTAGATCAAAAGATCTAATAATAATAAATCATTAATTAATTAGAATTAAAATTCTAATATGAAAAGATCTTTCCAATCTTTTTAAAAACAAGAAGATTGCCTTCTGTAAAACAGAAGCCCTAGGATCAAAGATCTAACGGTGGGAAAACATCCCCAAATCAATCAGAGAAATAGCTCTTTAATTGATTTAACAAATCAACTTTCCCTATATAAAGGCCCCAAGACTTCAAATCTGATATAGAGAAACCTCCCTACAAACTTTGAGAAAACTCAAAGAAAGAAGAGCAAGCTCTTAGCAAAAGAAGATTATTTCTTCAAGGTAAAGAATGATTTTTGAACAAAGAGATGAAATCATCTCATAAACAGAAGAATTATCTTCTTAAAAGATAATAGATCTACAAAAGACCAAAGTCTTTAATAAAAAGAGAGAGATCAAAAGATCTCATCATAAAAATAAAAGAAGTATTTACTTCATTTACAGATCATTAATTAACAAAGGAAGCACCTTTTCAATAAATAAGAACTGTTGTTCTTGAATCTTGAGGCAAAGCCTCCTCTTTAGAAGAACACCAACTTGTTCTCTGATCATAAGTTTGATCGAATGCGCTTTGCGCTACTGAAAAGTGCCTTGCACTCATGAACTGTGCTTTTAGGCTCCTTGGATCGGCGCTCAGCGTCAAAACATTCCACGTGTCAATACAGACACAGCTTGCATTTTGCGCTTCTGAAACAGCGCACTGCGCCCATGGACTGGCGCTCAACGCCGAGTGCACCACGTGTCACTCACTGGTGCGCCATTAAATCAGCGCAAAGCGCTCATAAATTGAAAGCGCACTACGCTAATAAACTGGCGCTTAGCGCTAAGCGTGACACGTGTCATTTTCGTGCGCGCTACTTGGCAGAAGTGCAATGCGCTCTTTGACTGGCGCAAAGCATCTGGTGCGACACGTGGCGCACTGTCAGAACACACATTGTTCTGATGAATGCTATGCATTCAATACAAGACAAAAGAAGTCAGAACCCAATGCTTAGCATTATTAAAAGGGCCAAGCCCGAATGAAGGCTCAATAGCCAGAACAATAAAATGTTAAACATTTACTGAACTTAGCCCAAGTTTGGCCATAAGTTCTCAACTTATATTTAATTGAGCCCATCTGCTCATAAATATTTCAACAGATCTCAGTCCCAAAGTGGACTACAGATCTTTCAACCAACTCACATCGGTTCGATGGTACATCTCTTTACTTCTCTGATATTTGTCGTTGTAATCCTTCAACGTCTTCAGAGAAGTGACGGGTCCCGATAACCACACATTTCATGGACTGTAGGGTCCTTAAACTCACGGACTATGATGTCCTTAACCTTGACGGTGGGGTCCTTAAACTCACGGACTATAATGTTCTTAACCTTGACTGTGAGGTTTTTAAACTCACCGACTATGATGTCATTAACCTTGACTGTGAGGTCTTTAAACTCACGGACTATGATGTCCTTAACCTTGACTGTGAGGTCTTAAAACTCACGGACTATGATGTCCTTAACCTTGACTGTGAGGTCTTAAAACTCACGGACTATGATGTCCTTAACCTTGATCATGGACTATGATGTCCTTAACCTTGACTGTGAGGTCTTAAAACTCACAGACTATGATGTCCTCAACCTTGACTGTGAGGTCTTAAAACTCATGGACTATGATGTCCTCAACCTTGACTGTGAGGTCTTAAAATTCATGGACTATGATGTCCTTAACCTTGACTGTGAGGTCTTAAAACTCACGGGCTATAGTGTCCTTAACCTGGACCGTGGGGTCCTTAAACTCACAGACTATGATGTCCTTAACCTTGACTGTGAGGTCTTAAAACTCACGGACTATGATGTCCTTAACCTTGATTGTGAGGTCTTAAAACTCATGGACTATGATGTCCTTAACCTGGACTGTGGGGTCCTTAAACCCACGGACTATGATGTCCTTAACCTTGATTGTGAGGTCTTAAAACTCACGGACTATGATGTCCTTAACCTGGACTGTGGGGTCCTTAAACCCATGGACTATGATGTCCTTAACCTTGACTGTGAGGTCTTAAAACTCATGAACTATTATGTCCTTAACCTGGACTGTGGGTCCTTAAACCCATGAACTATGATGTCCTTAACCTTGACTGTGAGGTCTTAAAACTCACGGACTATGATGTCCTTAACCTTGACCGTGAGGTCTTAAAACTCACGGACTATGATGTCCTTAACCTTGACTGTGGGGTCCTTAAACCCATGGACTATGATGTCCTTAACCTTGACTGTGAGGTCTTAAAACTCACGGACTATGATGTCCTTAACCTTAACTGTGAGGTCTTAAAACTCACGGACTATGATGTCCTTAACCTTGACTGTGAGGTCTTTAAACTCACGGACTATGATGTCCTTAACCTTGACTGTGAGGTCTTTAAACTCATGGACTATGATATCCTTAACCTTGACCGAGATGTCTTTAAACTAACAATGGACCACCATGTCCTTAAACTGGTAATGGACCACTATGTCCTTAAACTGGGAATCGACCGCAATGTCCCTAAACTAAACAATAGAGTCCAAATGCTCTCTTGTCGGATCTAAACGATCCCGTTAAATTGATCTTAGTCTAAAAATTAGACTAACGTACCCTTAACAAACGTTTAAGTTGATCTTAGTCTCAAATGAGACTAACGTATCCTTAAACAAACCCCAAACCAAAATCTAAGAAAATACGGATTTGGACTAATCCACGTCCTATGAGCGACAACATAAATTAGTCTCCGTATACAATCCACGGGCAACCAAAAACAAAACAAACACCCACGACACGAAGTGACCATCTGGAGAAGGAGAAAGTAGTTACCGCGATGCGGTAGCATAATTAACTGCAGGGGTTTGCGCCTACAGGGATGAGCATCCCCAAAATAAAAAACCCCTCAACGAGAGGGAATCTGACGAAGTCTGCTACATAAGCCGCATCCGTTTAAATCTTCGATATACGGTGCCATAAATCAACTTGGCATCTTCGGAGAGGTGGACGGATAGCACCAATTAGCATCTGCCCTCGGAATTCAGGCCCCGACGTCCCAACGTCCCGGTCGCGTATTTCCGGCGGGGAACAGATTCTGGCATGCCCGGTGGGACCTTTTCCTCTTTCCACTCCACACTTCGTCTGTCGTGTTCGCGAACGAATCGCGGTTTGCTAATGGTTGTCCTTAGGTTCGAAGTACTGAGATTTGGCGTTTTGCTCGGTGCAGAAAGCGAAAGATCAAAGGCGTCCACTTGCGTGAAGTGTTCCAACTGCAATTGCAATTCACGCTCCACCTCATCTGGAGGCATAGCTTACGGGCCCCAAGCAGCTTCCCTGTTCACAATGCCGGTGGACCAAGTAACTCAGGCCACCACTGGACTGTTCTTTAGGACTATGATCCCACCCATGAGCTTCAACGCCCCGATGTTGCCGCAAGAAGACCCAAAGAAGTCGGTCTTTGATCGACTTACCACTGTCGCGGCGCCTCTCAATGGGTCACCCAAATCCAATGCCTTAGTTTTCAACAGACTGGGCCAGAACGCCAACAACCTGCAATACCTGAAGCAGCCATCCCAAAGCGGATAGCCATCCCTGCTCAAGTGGACGAAATCATTGGAAAGGCTTCTCCTGACAAGAAGTCAGTTTTCACAAGGCTGACCACTCCGACTCCAGCTCCAGGCGAACTCACCTCTGCCCAGAGGTCTGTATTCGATAGGTTGGACGTTACTGCTCGGCGAACGTCAGTCTTCAAAAGGCTGACACCGGCGACAACCTTCCGTCAAGACAGGAGGCATGACGAAGCCATCTCCATAGCTGAACCAACTCCATCCGCACGACATGCTCGCCGTCGTCACTGGCGCCGAGTAAGGAAGGCTAGGGGCAACTCTCCCTCTGGGCTAACTCCACCAGCCCCAACGGTGGAAGTCAATGCTGTTGTTCCAACTGGGAACAGCTTTGAATTGCTGAACAAGGTGCACAGGAACTTTCCTACCGCCGTGCTAAAAAGATCTCCTCCACCGGTGGAGAATGTTACAGAAACAAAGCCGAAGCATCCCCCTCAGCGGCTGTCCTCCAAAATATAAAAGGTCTGGTGACAAGTTCAGGACTCAGTGATTGATCAAGATTACTCTCACCGACAGAAAAAGGGCAAAGGTTCAACAAGAAGAGAACCGTCCTGGCAGGCCGCAAAGGATGATAACTACCTGGGTGCCCGCTGCAATGGCCCCCTCAACGTCAACTGCTCAGAAGAGAAGGAGGCCAGAGAAAGCCCCTGTGACTACAGCAGACCACAAAGACGCTGAGCCTAAACACCCCAAGTCTGGGGGCATAATGGTGCATGCTATTTATATAGCTTCCGGAAACGAGGAAAGTCGCGCTTCTACAGGTCATCGACCGCTCACCCGATCCGTGACAAAAGCCCAAGAACAACTGCAGAAGCTTTAAGAGATGCTGACGGCAATGGCTGCACTCACTGGGCCAAAAGAAAATACAGAGACCTCGGAGCAGCGTCAGGAACAAGAAACTGATACCGAGTTCCTCCGAAGAATGCTCGAGAGGAAAGAAAAGAGGCTGCGGAACAGGCAGCCAATATAAAAACGAATGGCTCTTTTGTTCCAAGACATGGCCGGCATGATGTTATAGCCGGAACCTCCAGCTGAAGATCCCCCGATCATCATTGAAAACGACAAAGGGGAGACATCGAACCCTCCTTCGGCTCTTTCAGCAGCCAAAGAGGAAACCATTTCTAAGGCCGCTCTGGATTACTACATTGCTCAGCAAATACGAGCTCACCAAGCGAATGAAGCGGCCAGCCAAGTCGTTAAAACTGGGCGACCGTATACAGGCTAGTATGACCAAATAAAGCACCCGCCGGGATACACAATCCCCAAATTCCATGTGTACAAGGGGACAGGTAATCCCCATCAACATGTCGCTCAGTTTATGTCTTTTTGCGGCAACACTGGGGGTGATGATAAGCTTTTGCTCCGCCAATTCGTCGGCAGCTTGTCAGAGACGGCATTTGAGTGGTACTCCGAACTTCCAAACGACTCCGTCAAGACTTTCGCAGAAATGGAGTTGTTATTCACCCAGTGATTCGCTAGTGCTAGTGAACGCATCCTAATAACGGCATTGATCAATGCAAGGGTGAAGCCGGGCGAAACTTGGGTTCAATACGCAATCCGATGGCGGATCTGTGGTCAAAATGCGAATAGCGCATCGAAGAAGCACCAGTGGTGGGCATGTTCGTGGGCACCCTAGACCCTCATGCAACTATTTCACAATTCATGATCTTCTTCAAACCGACCACGTTCCAAGACTTGATCAACAAGCTGGCCCAAATAGACCAGATGGGTCATAGACCGTCTCTTCCGAAGCCGGAGCCACGGAACGAAAAGGGTAAAGGGAAGGCGACCTTCATTGCGAATACCTAACAGCAGCCCAGTGCCCAAAACTAATGGATCAACTGGAAGAGAGACGGTGCTACTATAATGAGAAAATGAAGCGTCCTTACTCGTTCCCTCGGGACAAAACGAAGAGACTATTCGAACTGGCGATGCGCAACAGGCTCATCAATTTGCCGAATCCAAAACGACTGTTGCAACCTGGTAAGGCTAATAATCCTAATTATTGCCCCTACCACCAAGCGGTAAGCCATCCAATTGAAGATTGCTTCGTCTTTAAAGGCTGGATCGAAGACCAATACCAACAGGGCAAATTCGCATTGTCTGAGAAGTGGAAAGTAAGCCCGCCACAGCCGCACGCTCCTAAAAAGACGGACGCACCAGGGGTATCGTGCTCTTTTGTCGAAGAAGCTCCATAGGAAGTCATTCTTTCAGCCAAGACTAAAAGAATGCTGAAGGATCTTCAAACATGTCCGGCAATCAGGTGGAAGAATTCGCTCAAACCCGAGATCATCAAGGGAATGCTGAAACCGCGTCCGACTCCAAAAGTTGGTGGTGATGGTCAAAGTGCTCACACCCAGCCGTCAAAGTCTTCGAAGAAGAAGAAGAAGACCAAAAATCCCGTGAAGCCTGGTGACAAGCGCACGGACATGCAAAAACAGATTGACGCGCTGGAAGAATATAACCAGAAGGCGCAAACCCCGGTCACACTTCAAGAGTTTCTCAGCCACGTCCTTGAGGACGAAGATGATGATAATGGAGAAGACTCGTCGGATGAATCTCAAGATTATGTGGCAAGTTCCCATGTGATCTCTCACTCGACTATAAACGATGAAGAAGCTCCTTGCACAGAGAAACAGGGGGCAAATCCTGATCTTGAACTTCTAAGACTGTCAGACGAAATAATTGACGCATTCTTAAACGAAGCTCTTTTGAAAAGCAAAGCTGATCGAGAGCGCGGGATGGCCATTTTTGAGAAGGCCAAACGTCAGCGACTGGATGAAAGGGTTGAAGCGCTCCGACCAGATCAAGACGTGCCCATGGCCAGCAAAAGCATGCTCAAGACTGTAACACCCGAGCCCAATACTACTATTTTCAGTTACTGTTTGAGCAGAATGTGGTACTCATTTCATTTGTCTTGCTTGTTTGTGGTTTACTGTAAAAATTTTACCCGGTAAAGTCATTTCTGCATATAACAAATTTTAGCATCTAAAATAAAATTAAAAATATCCATCTTGGCCTACTTGACACCCCTAACCCCGTTGTAGCGTCCGTGCATCGTGTTCTCGTCCCGTTCAGTGAAACGGGCGAGTTAGGATGACTGCGCGCGCGTACATGTGCCCGTTTTGGGGGTATGCTTTTTAATCATAAAACACTTCATTTTAAAATTTGGATCCCGCTTAAAATCCTATTATTTCAATTTCAAATTTTTGGACCCGATCCGGGCGCGATTTGGAAATGTTTTATTTGGCGCCAAAACCCCAAAATTTAATATTTTATAACGTAGAATATTTTCCTAACTATATATATATTTACTGTTCAATCATAATCCTTAAATCTTTTTTTTTTATATTTTTCTTAACCAACATCCTTCCCTTTCAGCCAATCGAATTCCCCTTTTTCGTGGGCCCCATTCCCATATTCTCTCTCTCCCCCCTCATATATCTCTCTCTCCCCCCTCAAATCTCTCTCTCTATCTCTCCTTATAATTTTAAAACTTCTTCCCTCCTTTATATTTTTCACGAGAACGCAGCAAAACCCATCTCCCTCCTCGAACTTTAAGCCACCGCCATCTCCTTCCTCGCCGTCGCAGCCCGACGCCGACGCCGCGACCACCTCCGTCCTCTCCTCATCTTCCTCGTCTCAACACACCGGCCCACCTCCTCCTCTATTTTCTTTCTTATGAGAACCCGAAACCCCATCGCAGCGAGCCCTAGCCGCCTCCATCCTCGCCGACGCAGCCCCAACGCCGGCGACGCCATCACCCTCGCCTCATCATCCTCACCTCGCCGAGCCCCTCTTCCTCCTTTTCCCGCGTTCCCAACCACCTGCACCCTCATCCGCGGCCGCCTGCAGTTTTCCCTGCACACCGTCGGACCGCCTGCGTCGCCGCCGGTGACCACCGTCATCTTGTCCCCGACCTCGCACACTCCTCGGTAAGTTTCACCTACCTTCCTCCTTTCGTTTCTCCTTTCTTTGCTGATCTGTAGAATTTTTCTTGATATCGGCAGTTTCCCCCGCGGTCACTGTTGGCCACTGCCGGAGCCCGTCGACCTCGTCGTCATTCTCGCGTCTCCTCTCTATAACCACAGAGCAACCCATTGTAAGCCACCTCTTCTTCTTCTTCTTCTTTATTCCTTTATTGTTGCAAAGTTCTTGGCATTCACTGTTCACTTTCTCAACGGAATCCGGCCGTGCCGACGGCGTGACCCGATATTCCAGCGTGGTACCCCGACTCTTGTGGTTCCATCGTTCGTGGTTTGGGTTCAATCCGTGAACCGTGCGTCCGTCGCGAGTTTTCCCGCCGACGTTTATCGTTCCGTTTTCCCGGTTCGCGACCCGTCGAGGCAAGTACCCCTTACTACATGCTATACAATAGTTACATATATATTGTGACACCCTAAATCTGTAAATTTAGTTTTGGTACAATTATTTCCCATTTTCGGGCACAATATTGCATTATATCATTTTACTGCTAAACATGGAACCTACAGTTTGCAAATTGAACCTGATAACCATATTTACCTGTTTAATCATATTTTTAATGTTAACATAGCTTATGGCATTTATCTTTGGAGTTCTGTTCCATTCGGACACTTGTATGCACTTAACCTGAAATAGCTGTACTGAACCGTTATATAAATCATTGCACCTCTAAGGGTTCTTAAACCTGTTAACATGACTAAACGGCTATATTTGTCTTACTGCACTCTTGTAATCCTCTGTGTAACAAATTTGATAACTATATTGCAAATTGAATGAAACTGTCTATTACTTAATTCATTGCTTATTTCATGTTGTTGATACCCATGCTAGATTATATAACTGATTGTGAGCACACCCACGAGATTGTTTACATCTTGACCTGACATTGCTACACATATATATATTGATATACTTGACATGGTACCGTATACTGTTGACTTGACCTGATGTACCATGACCTGACCCGTTACCTGATCTTATGTCTAATGCCAACAAACCTGACATGTAGTCCTCGTGGACCGTTCCTGTTGTCTATCCAGACAAACCTGCTTTTACCTGATCCTGTGTTGGCATTAGTTCTTGATTACTGAATACCTGACTTGACATACATAACATGGGGGTATGGGGAAATCAAAGGTGAAACCTGACTTGTAATTCAACAGTTCGATACCTGTTCTGATCAGTCTTACGGGCTAGGCCAGCCCCGGAGTGATGATGCTGACATCACTCGCCTATCCTGCTACCTGTTACTGCCTAGCGGCACGTCTCGGATTCAGCCCCGAGAGTCTTGACCGTTGTCCCGGGTATGCACGGGATACTATTGAGTTACATCGACGATTCATCAATTTAGTTTCAAAGACTCTAGAATAGAAAACCTGATAGAACAGTTTAGTTACCCACTGCACACTACCCTGCACTGCTTGATTCACATTATTGCTACTCTCGTTTTATTCATGTTCATATTACATTGCCTGTTACACTGTTCATATTATATTACTTGATGACATGACGCGCTGATGTCTGGGTTTTGTATGGCCCAGATTCTGTATCGCTGTCGCAGTCCGAGCAGGAGTACTTCAGCCAGCAGGCTGAGCTGTGAGTTCAGTAGTAGTTAGTTTTATTTCCTGCATTTATTTCCAGATGTGAGCCCGCATTATGGGACATACTTTTTAGTTATTTGTATTGGATCATTTGCTTCCGCATTTATTTATTATCGACTCCTGTTATTCTGGATTATGGACATGTTTTAGATAGTTTTATCTCATTGTTGATATCTCTACAGCCGTAATGTGACTGTGGATGGATACTTCCTACCCATAAGTAGCATGGTTGGCTATGTCACGTGCCCAACCTAGCGTACTCTGGGAAGCGGGGCGTGACATGGTTCTTTTGGTATAAGAGCCATAGGTTAGTTGGGTTGATTCTTTTTGTAGTTTGGTATTGCACCCAATACACGAATCAGAATACCCGTGTTTAAGAAACATGTCCTGCCACTTTGCCATTTACCATTCTTGAATCACATTCTTCCTGATTATATCTTTTACGATGTGCAAACTTCCTTTGCATATCGACTCGAAAACCTGATTACTTGTTATCTCTAGGACTTAGGCGACTTGGATGTAGTTAAGTAATTGTGGCTATAATACCGCGGCATAGTTACAATGCGGTACTCTATTTAAGTATCTTAGAGTTCTAGCCTTGATCTATATATTGAATCTATCATCATGCTAATGTTGGGTGTTTTGATTTCAGGAATATGGCAGATAAGAATTTGAAGACGTACCAGAGGCGTGTGGATGAAGCCGCCATGCTTGGAGTGATAAGAGGAATGCTGGAGAATCAAAAGAGGCAGACTGAGCTGATCCAGCAGCAATCAGACTCGTTTCAGGAAGGTTTGCAGATCGTTCAGCAGTCTGTAAACAACGTTGGAGCTAAACCAGTTGACCGAGTAGGGACCGTGGCAGATTTCAGGCGTTTGGGTCCGTCTACATTTACTGGTTTGGAGGAGCCGTTGCCAGCCGAGCAGTGGCTAGTTGACACGGAGAATTTGCTGATTGCAGCATAAATTCCAGATGATAAAAGAGTTGATGTGGTACGCATTTAGTTAGTGGACTACGCCAGAGAATGGCGGCTTGTGGAGGAGACCCGCTTGCCCAAGCCGATCAAGTAGGCGGATTTTTCTAAGAGTTTTCTGGAGAAGTTCTTCCCGCGGACTGCACGGGAGGAAATGGAAGAGAAATTTATTGGGCTAAGGCAGAATGGAGCACCCGTAGATGTGCATGCAGCAGAATGGACGAGACTCAGCAGATTCGCTGGACCTTTAGTTGCCAACGATGCAGACAGGGCACGAAGGTTCATGCGCAGCTTGGATGTGGACATCCAGAGGCAGATTGTCTCCCTGGGTTTGACCACTTTCTCACAGGTTCTTACGGCAGCTCGGGAACATCAGAGTTTATCTGGGATGAAAGGGAGCTTGCAACAGACAGCAGTTGCGGCAAGGAAGACCGCATTTGTACCTAACCGATCTCATGGTCGCAGAGGTATTCATGTGGACCGTCGAGGTGTAGCACCCATAAAGAAGCCTATGATCGTTGATCGAAGAAAGAGCGTGATTTGTGACTACTGCCGTTTACCTGGGCACGTGCAGAAGAATTGTCGAAGAAGGCTGGGACTTTGTTTGGTTTGTGGAGTGGCTGATCACGCAGTTGGTGCCTGTTCGTCGAAGCTTCGTATGATGGATGATATTCAGAAGCCTCCGCAGAAACCGTTCTAAGGACAGAAACAGCTGACTCAAGGACCTAATCAGGCTCGAGCTTTTACCTTGACAGCAGAGGAAGCTAAGGCATCAGGAGAAGTCGTTTCAGGTATTCTACTCGTTCATGATTTTCCCGCATTAGCATTATTTGATTCTGGTGCATCCCATTGTTTTATGTCATCCTAGTTTATAACTACACACTCGATTGCTTGCACGACCCTGTCTAGTTTCTGGGACATACACACTGGGAATGGGAAAATCATATCTAGTAGGGAGTGTAAAGATTGTACAATTATTGTGTGCGGACGGGAGCTTTTTGCAGATTTCTTGGTGATTGATACGGGCAGCTATGAAGTCGTCTTGGGAATGGATTTTTTTGGCACTTTCCACGCTCACATTGACTGTAGGGCAAAGAAAGTAATTTTCAGATTCCCGGACATCCTGAGTTTACCTTCACTGGAGGAAGCAGTTCTGTCGGGCCAGTCGAGTTTAGGGCTAGGCCGACAAATGATATTCTTGCAGCAATGGAAGTTGATGAAAGTGAAGAACCGGCTGTTGTTCGTGATTTTATGGACGTATTTGAAGATATATCGGGTTTACCGCCGAAGCGAGACGTGGAGTTCGCAATTGATCTTGTTCCTGGTGCAGCACCAGTATCCAAAGCATATTATCCAATGGCACCAGTAGAGTTGGAAAAAGTTAAGAAACAAGTTGCTGAATTGCTTGAGAAGGGTTGGATTCGAAGCAGTAACTCGTCTTGGGGAGCTCCAGTTCTTCTAGTAAAGAAGAAGGATGGCACAAGAAGAATGTGCATCGACTATCGAGAATTAAACCGGGTGACTATTAAGAACAAGTACCCGATCCCTCGCATTGGAGAACTTTTTGAGCAGCTTAGTGGCGCGAAGGTATTCTCGAAGCTGGATTTGCGATCTGGATATCATCATGTTCGAGTGAAAGCAGAAGATATTTGCAAGACAGCGTTCCGAACTCGGTATGGACATTACGAATACTTAGTGATGCCATTCGGAGTAACGAATGCGCCGGCAGTATTCATGGACTTGATGAACCGAATCTTTTCACTGTTCTTGGACCATTTTATCGTGGTCTTCATTGACGATATTCTAGTTTACTCGAAGAGTTTGAGGAGCATGCTGAGCATTTAAAGATTGCACTGCAGACGTTGAGACAGGAGAAGCTTTATGCGAAGATGAGTAAGTGCGAGTTTTGGCTGGAGGAAGTGAAGTTTTTGGGGCATGTTGTATCTGGCGATGGAATTGCCGTCGATCCAGAAAAGATTGCAGCGGTTCGAGATTGGCCGATTCCAAAGAATGTTGCGAAGATAAGAAGTTTCCTTGGATTGGCCAGATACTACAGAAGATTTGTGGAGAACTTTGCTCGTCTGGCAGAGCCGCTAACCAAGCTTACGCGCAAGGAAGTACCTTTTGTATGGACGGATAAATGTGCGTTAGCTTTTGAGACGTTGAAGCAGAAGTTGATAACCGCCCCTATTCTGACCATGTCAGACAATTCCGGAGGATTGGTGATTCACAGCGACGCATCTGGGAAAGGTTTGGGATGTGTTTTGATGCTGCATGGGAAGGTTGTAGCGTACATATCGAGACAATTAAAGACCCATGAGAAGAATTATCCAACTCATGACCTGGAGCTTGCGGCTGTGATTTTCGCTTTGAAGATTTGGAGACACTACCTTTTAGGCGAAAGGGTCGAAGTTTTTACAGATCATAAGAGCTTGAAGTATGTGTTCACACAGAAGGAGCTTAACATGAGGCAACGTAGATGGTTGGAGCTGATGGCTGACTACGATCTTTATCTTAAGTACCATCCGGGGAAGGTCAATGTTGTGCCGGATGCGCTTAGTCGGTTACCAGCAATTCAGGTGTTAACTACACAAAAGGAGATCGTTGCAGATTTTCGAAGATTTGACTTGGAAGTTGTGCTACCGCGTTCTACGGGACAGTTGATGCAGCTACAAGTATAGTCATCATTGATCGAGAGTATTAAAGCAGCACAATCGCAGGACCCTAGACTACAAAAGTTTCGAGGACAGGTTGAAGCCGGACTACGAACAGATTTATTGATCCACGAGGATGGTTCGTTAAGATATGGTAGCCATTTGTGTGTGCCAAAGAGAGATGTTCGTGAAGAGTTTATGAAGGAGGCACACAGTTCAGCTTATTCTGTACATCCAGGAGGCACAAAGATGTACCGAGATATTCGACAGCATTTCTGGTGGGAAGGCATGAAACGAGAGATTGCTCGCTTTGTGGCTAAGTGCTTGGCATGTCAGCAAGTTAAGGCTGAACATCAAAGGGTTGCTGGTTTATTGCAACCATTTCCGATTCCTCAATGGAAGTGGGAACATATAACCATGGATTTCGTGACGGCTTTACCGCGGAGTCCAAAGGGCAACAATGCAGTATGGGTAATTGTTGATCGATTGACCAAGGCAGCTCACTTTATTCCTTTTCGGGTTGGTCAATCAACAGAGACCTTGGCGGAGCGGTACATGCAGGAGATTGTAAGGTTGCATGGAGTACCGGTGAGCATCATGTCCGATCGGGACACTCGGTTCTTATCACACTTCTGGAGGAGTTTACAGGAAAATTTGGGGACTCGATTGAAGTTTAGCACAACTTATCATCCTCAAACTGATGGTCAGTCGGAGAGAACGATCCAAACTCTTGAGGATATGGTGAGAGCATGCATGCTGGACTTCAAGGGTTCGTGGGAGGATCATCTACACTTGGTGGAGTTTTCTTACAACAACAGTTTTCAGGCAACTATCCAGATGGCTCCATTTGAAGCATTGTATGGTCGTAAATGCCGTTCACCTGTGTGTTGGGATGATGTCGGTGAACGAAGATTATTGGGACCAGATTTGGTTGTGCAGACAGTTGAGAAGGTTAACACTATCAGGAATCATATGAAAGCAGCTCAAGACCGACAGAAGAGTTGGGCAGACACGTCAAGAAGACCTCTAGAGTTCGCCGTGGGTGATTTGGTATTCTTGAAGATATCACCGACTAGAGGGGTGATTCGTTTTGGGAGTTGAGGAAAGCTTAGTCCTCGATTCGTTGGACCCTTTGAGATCTTGGAGCGTATTGGTGAGGTAGCGTACCGTTTGGCGTTACCGCAGACCTTGGCAAGTGTGCACGATGTGTTTCACGTATCTCAACTTCGTAAGTATGTTCGAGATGAAACACACATTTTGGATCATTCGGAGCTAACAGTACGGGAAGACTTGACTTTTGAGGAGCGACCGATTGAAATTGTGGATCGAAGGGAAAAAGTTCTTAAGAACAAGGTTATCCCCCTTGTGCTTGTTTCTTGGGGTAATCACTCGCATGGAGAGTCCACTTGGGAACGAGAAGATGAAATCCGGCAGAAGTTTCCTCACATTTTCTTGTAGTTATCCATCTTTGTATTCTTGGAATTTCGAGGATGAAATTCTTTTGTAGTTGGGTATGATGTAACACCCGAGCCCAATACTACTATTTTCAGTTACTGTTTGAGCAGAATGTGGTACTCATTTCATTTGTCTTGCTTGTTTGTGGCTTACTGTAAAATTTTATCCGGTAAAGTCATTTTTGCATATAACAAATTTTAGCATCTAAAAAAACTTAAAAATATCCATCTTGGCCTACTTGACACCCATAACCCCGTTGTAGCGTCCGTGCATCGTGTTCTCGTCCCGTTCAGTGAAACGGGCGAGTTTGGATGGCTACGCACGCGTACATGTACCCGTTTTGGGGGTATGCTTTTTAATCATAAAATACTTCATTTTAAAATTTGGATCCCGCTTAAAATCCTATTATTTCAATTTCAAATTTTTGGACCCGATCCGGGCGCGATTTGGAAATGTTTTATTTGGCGCCAAAACCCCAAAATTTAATATTTTATAACGTAGAATATTTTCCTAACTATATATATGTTTACTGTTCAATCATAATCCTTAAATCTTTTTTTTATATTTTTCTTAACCAACATCCTTCCCCTTCAGCCAATCGAATTTCTCTTTTTTCGGTGGGCCCATTCTCATATTCTCTCTCTCTCTCTCCCTCAAATCTCTCTCTCTCTCTCTCTCTCTCTCTCCTTATAATTTTAAAACTTCTTCCCTCCTTTATATTTTTCACGAGAACGCAGCAGAACCCATCTCCCTCCTCGAGCTCTAAGCCACCGCCGTCTCCTTCCTCGCCGTTGCAGCCCAACGCCGACGCCGCGACCACCTCCGTCCTCTCCTCATCTTCCTCGTCTCAACCACCATCCCACCTCCTCCTCTATTTTCTTTCTCACGAGAACCCGAAACCCCATCGCAGCGCGCCCTAGCCGCCTCCATCCTCGCCGCCACAGCCCCAACGCCGGCGACGCCATCGCCATCACCCTCGCCTCATCATCCTCACCTCGCCGAGCCCTTCTTCCTCCTTTTCCCGCGTTCCCAACCACCTGCACCCTCAGCCGCGGCCGCCTGCAGTTTTCCCTGCACACCGTCGGACCGCCTGCGTCGCCGCCGGTGACCACTGTCATCTTGTCCCCGACCTCGCACATTCCTCGGTAAGTTTCACCTACCTTCCTCCCTTCGTTTCTCTTTTCTCTGCTGATCTGTAGAATTTTTCTTGATATCGGCAGTTTCCCCCGTGGTCACTGTTGCCACCGCCGGAGCCCGTCGACCTCGTCGTCGTTCTCGCGTCTCCTCTCTGTAACCACAGAGCAACCCATTGTAAGCCTCTTCTTCTTCTTCTTCTTCTTTATTCCTTTCTTATTGCAAAGTTCTTGACACTCACTGTTCACTTTCTCACCGGAATCCGGCCGTGCTGACGGCGTGACCCGACATTCCAGCGAGGTATCCCGACTCATGTGGTTCCATCTGTTCCCCTCCGAACGGCAGCCTGGACTTCGCGTCCGTGACTGGGTTTCGGGGCAGATGCTATTTGGTTTTATCCGTCTATCTCTCCGAAGATGCCAAGTTGATTTATGGCACCGTGTATCGGAGGTTTAGACGGACGCGGCCGATGTAGCAGACTTCGTCAGATTCCCCCTCAGGGTGAGGGGTTTTTGATTGTGGGGAAACTCTTCCCTGCAGGCGCAAGCCCCTGCAGTTAATTACGCTACCGCATCGCGGTAACAACTTTCTCCTTCTCCAGAATTTCACTTCGTGTCGTGTGTGTTTGTTTTGTTTGTGGTTGCCCGTGGATTGTATACGGAGACTGAGTAATACCGTCGCCCGTAGGACGTGGATTAGTCCAAATCCGTATTTACTTAGATTTGGGTTTGGTGTTTTTAGTTTAAGGATACATTAGTCGCGTTGCGACTAAGATCAACTTAAACATTCGTCAAGGATACGTTAGTCCTGTTTTGGACTAAGATCAACCTGACGTGGTGATTCATTTAATTTATGGCCATCGGGACTCATCACCTCTCTAACATCGTTGAAGGATTACAACGATAGGTGTCAGAGGAGCTCAGAGATGTATCCTTGAACCAAAGCTGATTGAGGGTTTTATAGTCCATTTAAGTGTTTAAGGATACGTTAGCCGTGTTTGGGGCTAAGATCGACTTAAACGGGATCGTTTAGATCCGGCAAAAGAGCAATTGGCTCTATTGTTCCAGTTTAGGGACGTAGTGGTCCATTATTAGTTTAGGGACGTCTCGGTCCGATACCAGTTTAAGGACGTAGTAGTCCATTATTAGTTTAGGGACGTTTCGGTCCGATGCCAGTTTAGGGACGTAGTGGTCCATTATTAGTTTAAGGACGTCTCGGTCCATCGCCAGTTTAAGGACGTAGTGGTCCATCATTAGTTTAGGGACGTCTCGGTCCAATATTAGTTTAGGGACGTCTCGGTCCATCATTAGTTTAAGGACGTTTCGGTCCGATATTAGTTTAAGGACGTTTCGGTCCACGAGTTTAAGGACCCCGCAATCCATATGGGTGTGTGGTCGTTGGGACCCGTCACCTCTTTGACGTCGTTGAGGAATTACAACGATAGATGTCAAAGGAGTTCGGAGATGTACCCTCGAACCGGACGTAACTTGATTTAGGAGAACCATTTTGCTCAGTCAATTTAATTTAAGGACTTACGGCCAAAATTGGGCTAAGTCCAGTTGAAAATGTTCAACACCATCATTTATTTTTTTATTAGACCTGTGCTAGGGCTTTGCCCATACTTAAATAATGCATTGCATTACTTCAGGCCATTTATGCCCATTTTGATTGGGATCTGCCCTTTTTATTATGATGCAGATCGTTTATTTTGGTCCATTGGACCTTTCAATTGGGCTCTGCCCTTCCAAATAATGCACAGCATTTTATTTATTAAGTTTGTTAAGCCTTTTAATTGGGCTTGGCCCTTTAGGAAGTGAAATGCATTGCATTTGTCAGGCGCTTTGCGCCAATCACTGAGCGCAAGCTCATATGGTGATGACACGTGTCATGCTCTGGGGAGCGCAAGCGCAACAGTGCAGCGCGCTACGCTGTTGCGCTGCGTTGTTGCGCTGGCGACACGTGGCGTGCTCTCAGCGAGTTGCACCAATTCTAGAGAGCAAAGCTCTATCTTAAGGGGGCTTGGCGCAAGTGGTTTTATAGCCGACACGTGGCGCTCTCTTAAGAGCGCAACGGCGCAATTTGGAAGTGCAAAGCACCAATAATCTTTTAGATACAAGAAGGAAAGTGCAAAGCACTGTTTAATTTCTTGATCTGAAATAGATCAAAGAAAAATAAATTTTTCTTTGCTTGAAGAACCAGAGGTTCATAAAAGTGCAAAGCACTATTATTATATTTTTTTTTTATTGTTTTTTTTTTAAAAGAACCAGGGGTTCACAAGAAGTGCAAAGCACTGTTTATTATGTAAAGATCATTGGTCTTGTTTTTAGATCAATGATCTATTAGAAGGAATTTCTTCTAATCCATAAAGGTTCTTTTACCTTTTTTCTTGAAATCTTCTCAGAGTTCTCTCTCTTTAAAGTTCTCGAGTTCTCAAAAAAATAAATATTGATGCCTTTGAATTGAGGCTTAGGGTCCTTTTTATAGTGCTCACAAATTAGTTAAATTTGTTAAAGAAATCATCCTCTGAGTGATTTGGGGAATTTTCCCCACCGTTGGATCTTTGATCCAAGGGCTTCTGCTTTGCAGAAGAAAATCTTCTTGTTTTAACAAGAACAGAAAAGATTTCTTAAAAATCTTAATTTAGTTTGGCGCAGATGCCCCAGCGCGTGACACGTGTCACGCAGCGCAGAGCGCAGCGCAACTGCGCTAGCGCATCTGCGCTGACACGTGTCGCGCAGCCAGAGCGCAGCGCAACTGCGCTAGCACGTCTGCGCTGACACGTGTCGTGCAGCGCAGAGCGCAGCGCAACTGAAGCGTTGCTCCAGGCAAATAGAGCTCTGCTCTGATTGGGCGCGTCTTCTTGGGCGCAGCGCTGATACATCTGCGCCTGACACGTGGCGCGTTGCGCTCAGCGCAGAGGATCTGAAGCGTTGCTTCATTTATTAAAGTTTAAATTTTGGGAGAATCAGAAGCGCCGCTTCTCCTGAGATATCTTTTCATCTCCTCTTTTCAAGTCAAACTTGTATTCCCGAAATTATAATTTCCCGGGCCTTGGAAATAACTCCGCTGCGCACAGAATTTTCTGTGTTTGGATCTATATATAACACAAGGCCGAGCCTTTCCTTTCCTCATCTTCAGAGAACTTCTTTAATCATGGCTTGCAACCGTCCTCATGCCTGCCGACAACCGTGGGAAGTGCCGATCCAAGACGTCGTTCCCCGTTTTGCTGCGCGCTTGGTGGACTCCTCTTTTTCGGACGAGCAGTGCGATGCCGCAATGTACGAGCTTTCGACTCATGTGGGGTCTTCTCTTCCCCCGGGTTCCATTTGGCTTCGGATGATCCTTGCCTCAGTGCTCGCCGACATTCCCCCTCCTCCGGCGGAGATGTCCTCGGCAATGCTTGATGTGGCCGAGGATAAGATCGAGAGCTTTTTCGAAGCGCTCTTGATCACCAAAGCCCTGAGGGACTTCTCCTTCTACTTGCTGAGCCAGATACGGGCTCGTCGGGCCGTCATCGCCACTTTTTCCCAGGAGTGCGGCGTCGACCGTTGGATGGCTACCCCTCGGGAAGATCGCCGCTTCGACGTGATGGAGAAGACGGAGAGGGAGCTGAATAATCTTCTTTTTCTTTTTGTGAACCCTTGTCTCTCTGATCCCGTATTCAGTAATCTTTTTTTAATGTAATAACAATAAGAATGAATAAATATTTTTATTTTTTAATCAAGTATTTCATTGTCTGTTAAGGGTTCTTTTATTTTAGCTCTCTGTTGTGCTTGTGCATCGTATGATTTTAATTTGTTATTATCAAGTGCATGTAATTTTACATGGATAAATTGCCTTTGGCACTTAGCCCCTTCTTCTGCGCTAGCGCATCTGCGCTGACACGTGTCGCGCAGCGCAACTGTGCTGCCATGTATCGCACAGCGCAGAGCGCAGCGCGGCGCTTCCTTTAACAGAGCCTTGCTCTAATTGGGCGCGCTGCGCTAATGTATCTGCGCTGGACACGTGGCGCGTCGCGCGCAGCGCAAAGGATCTGAAGCGTTGCTTCCTTTAAACAGAGCTTTGCTCTGATTGGGTGCGCCTTCTTGGGCGCTGCGCTGACGTATTAGCGCAAGACACGCGGCGCGTTGCGCCTGAGACTTGAAGCGTTGCTTCAAAATTTGAATTTTGAATTCAAACAGAGCTTTGCTCTGATTGGGCGAAACAAATGCCCCCCCACCATTGCGCTCACGTGGCGCACACGTGAGTGCAACGGTGGCAACCCCTCCTGACCGTTGGATCGAGGGGGAATTTCAAGAGGCGCAAGCGCCTTATAAATAGGGCCTCTGGCCCTTAAAAATTCTCCACCATTTTCTAGGTTTAGATTTTCAGAGCTCTGCTCTTGCTTTCAGAACTCTAGAGCTTTGCTCTCATTTCCCAAAGTTTTTTTTTTATAGAAAACTTTAGGTAATATTTAATTTAAAATTAAGTTAAATTAATTTAAGTCAATTTTAACCCACAGAGCTTTGCTCTTATAGATCTTTTGATCTAAAGAAATTCCCTTTGGGGTTTCATCAACAGAGCTTTGCTCTCACAGATCTATAGATCTACAGAGATCTTGTTCATGGGTCCTAGCCCATGAACAGAGCTTTGCTCCTGAATCAAATGTAGATCTTTTAGATCTGAAAAACAAAGAACTTTTTTTTTTGTGTAAGTTTTCATGGATTTTTCAAGATTCCAGAAATTTTAATTTTAAAATTATTTTTAAAATTTTCTTTTTGATGGAATATTACAGAGCTAAGCTCCTTTTTAGAGAATTTTACTCTTTTGAGACCAGAATTTGACAAGTGTCATTCTGTGACAGAGCTTTGCTCTGAAAGAGGAGATTTTCTCCTTGTCTCTAGGGATTCTTTCCCCCCCTTTTTTATTATGGGAATGTTCCCCCTAGGGACCAACTGACAATCTCATCCAATGATGAGTTTGTCTTATTAATTGACGTATTGTCATTTAGATTTTGTGGGTCCCTCTTTGGTCCCCTACTCACTGCACTGTGGTGCGGTGTAATTAATTAATTTTGATTTTAATTTAATTAATGCATTTTCTTCTTTCAATGTCAAACGTTGGGATTACAACACTGACGGCTACATTGCTCTTTTTGCAGCGATCATGTCTGAAGACACTTCATTCCTGTTTGTCCGCTCGGAGGAGGGATTTCCAGAGGCGCCTTTGGACCGTGAGGTTCTGGCCATGATCAAGGCATATGACCCGGAGTACAAGAAACTCCACCTTTGGGGGTCTTGGTATAACCAGATTATTATGGGTCGACGCAGCTTCACTTGCGCGGTGCCGTCAGAACCTATCACGGCAATTCATTATGCTAACCCACCTCCAGTGCAGTATGCCGTGGAGATGATAGACTGGACTGCGAACAGCTTTCTTCATCCCGCTATGGATGCGGTCCCGGTTCAGCGTCCCATGGTTTTGGATATCCTAGGACGCCGTATCTGTCAGGGAGAAGCACGACCCTGGGGGCAATCATATAACCTTGGTTTGATTCCCCGCCACCCAATTGGATATCTGCCGTGGGCCCGGTACATCCTGTCGACGAGGAAGTCGCAGTTGATAAGACTAGGACTGTACACCGCGGTCTACGTCTCTCTTTTCCAATATCCTACGCTCCCCACTTGGTGGTTCAAGGCTTTCTTGGAGCAATGGAAGATTCCCACCCACACTTTCCTTGCCATGGATCGGGAAGTGTCCATTTCCTTGGAGGAATTCGCGGAGGTATCCGGCCTACCAGTCATGGGGGAACACTATGAAGAGCTGCTCCCGACAGATGAATACGTCTTCGGTGCTAAGCCGATGGTAAGGGGGATTACGTCGAAAAATGCCGTTCAACACCAATTCCCAAGCCTGATCAAGGTGTTGAACATCTACGAGTCCCTTTTCATCGAACACGGGAGCCGAGGAGTTAATTTTGAGGACTTCATTGCTCGCTTCCTCCGTCCTAGCGACATTTCGCCAGGAGCCGTCAAATCTGCTATTCTGGATGATCCTTTTGGTCTAGGTTTGGCTAACCTGCCGACGAAGGAAATAGACCAAAAGGCTTTCTTCCTCCCAGACTTTTCTACCATATCTTTCGCGGAGATTGCAGTCCCTGGGATGGATGAGGAGGCCTTTTTCTTAGGATTTCTCGGGCTGTGGCTGAGTTGGTTCGCGATCCCAATGCATTCTCATCGCATGCGGCCCTCTGTCTTTTATCCAGCCCACCGCATGGTCATTGGGGTAAAGGTGGCCGTGGGGATTGCCGGCCTGGCGCACCTATATCATGGCCTCAGCCGAGCAGCGGATGCCAACGAGCCCGGGGTACTGCACGTGGTCTTCCCGATGCACTACTTTGCATCGTGGCTCGAGCTACACACGGCGGGTGTCTTTGGTATGCATAAAAGGCCTTCATTCTTTGACAAGTGCGGTTTCCCTCGCGTTTTACATCTGATTGGCTCATCAATCGTGACCCCTTCACCACGGGACGCCAGGGGTTTACTGCTTTGCCCTCATACCGTTGGAGTTGGGATGTCCTTTATTGATAAGGTATTAACCATTGGGAAGGCGTCCACCACTGCGGTGCGACCATTTCAGGACTCCTTCAAGGATGGAGCTTCAGTGTTGACGGTCCGGGAGATCCTCCATTTGTATTCTATTAGACCGGGTTTCCTAGTCTTCAGGCAGGGCGGTGCAGCAGTCTTTATGAGATATAACCCGCATCGTTTTGCCCGACAACTGGGTTACGATCAAGGGGTACCCTTAGAGGCTTTCTTATTGGAACCTGCTGTAAATGAAGAAGGGATGGAGAACGCGTTACACCACTTCATGCACCTGAACACGGGTTCTTGTTTTTTCATTAGCCCGCCGGTCTGTGCTCCACGACTCCTTAATGTATATAAAGACTGGTACAATCATGCGACGGGGGCTGTTATAAAGGAAGAGAGGCGAGTGTTGATTGACCGTAAAGAAGTACCCCCCGGTACCAATCGTAACGCTCCCTTGGCACCAAGGATCCTGGTGGTCCCTCCTCTAAAAGATGCTGGGGGCAGACCATTACGTGCGCAAAGTCCTCCACGTGAGCTGCCGCTCCCTGATATCACAGACGCACCTACCGCACCCCGTGCTCCAGTGGAGGCAGTGGTTGTACCCTCGCCAGAGTCTGGCGTGGGTGCGGACATCGGGACTCATCGTCCCAAAGCGGCTGCTAAGCGGAAGTCGATCCCCCGCGAGCCTAGGGTCGGGGGTCAAAAGAAAAAGAAGAAGTCGCTTTTCGCTGCGGATGTCGTGTTCGGCCAGGAACCCCATGCCCCTCATGCTGAAGGTCTGCTCGAATATGGGACTAACGCAGGGTTGGTGATGCCGCCGCCGGACGATACAGACTTGGAGGCTGCTCTCAGAGCTTCGGCATGGTTGGTGAAGCGTGACGCGTGGCTGGCTAAGCTTGCGCAATCAGGTAACTACTAGTCGCCTTTTCTTTATTGCAACATATCCTCTTCATTATTTTTGACTAACGCTTTTCTTTCTTTCCTTTCAACAGGCATCACTGATGAAGAAGCCATTGCTGCTTCTCTGAGGACTTTTCAGGAGGAGGAACGTCTCAGGGCATCTATGGGCCTTAGTAAGTTTCCACTCATCAAGTTTTTCATTTTTCTTGTGTTATGGTCGATCTAACCCTTCCCTTTTAATTACAGGGACTTCAATGCCGTTCCCTCCTAGCGACGCAGATGTTGTACCAGCTGCTGACGTTCCTGCTTCTTCTGGGCCACCGCAGGAGGTTCGTCTTGGAGAGCCGATGAGAGATGCCTTAAAGGCTCTGGAGGCATCCCTGAAGACGATGATGCCTTGAAGGAGGCATCACAGAGGTCCCTCGTGACCGCTCGGGAGGAGAGGAAGCGGTTGAGGCGTGAGGCGAAGGCGCGCAGGGCTGCCTTGGCTATGGGAGCGGGCCCCAGCACCGCTCCTCGAGCTGATACTCCCTCTGAAGAGGCCCCTGTCGCCCTATCTACTGCCCACAGAGAGATGGCGCGAGCAGTTCGGAGCGCAAACGGTAAATTCGCTTCAGGTAATATTTCTCTCAGAGTTTTTGTTATAAGGATTTTAATGTCATTGGTCCTTATATCTCTTATCTTTGCAGGGCCAAGCCCGATTGAGGGAGAGGCGGAGGCCATTGATCCCAAAGAAACAGAGGAGGCGATGCCTGTCGAACTCGAGCCGACAGTGGGTAATATCGTTGAGGCCATGGAGCCTGAAGTGGAGGTCGAGGGGCCTACCGCCGAGAAGGTCATTAATGCCGAACCTGAAGCGGTGGCAGATGATGAGTCTAGGGTGGTGGCGGCTGAGGCGCTCGAGACCGGTGATCCCCTGGCGATGGTGGACGATACAACCGCCACTACCGAACCTGAGATGGTAGTGGGCGAGGTGGCCACGATTCCTGAAGACGAGCCAACCGCTCCTTCTCTGGAATCTGGCAATACTCCAGTCATAGCCCTTCCCGTCTACGGTCCTCCGCCGTCTCCCGGTCTTGCGAGCACGACGACGGTCCCCATTGAGTCGGGCGATGAGGCCACAGGCAGTGGTCTCATGTCGATAGAGGAGGGGGTCGTCTCTGTTTCTGCCGGGAGCTCCTCAGGTACACCTTAAGTTGTTATTTTTTATTTGCTTTACAATCTTTTCTGACAAGTTCATTTTTCGTAATGCAGGTGCAGCTAGTGTTGATGCCCCACTACTTGATGGAGCTCCTTCCACGACTGCCTTGGCGATGGTTACCCCTCAGCCCTCTCTTACACCGTCAAAGATGTTGGAAGGTATGAGTTTGCAACTTACTAAACTCATCTTTCAAACGTATAATCCATATACTATATTCACATTGTTGCGTCTTTCAGGAGTTCTTTTTGACCATTTGTATCAAGTGTTGGTCCCACACTTCTCCTTTTCATCTGAACTCGCCTCTCCCTCTGGTGGCACCGGTGAGTACTGTTCCTGATTGATATCTTTGTTTTTCCAGTGGTAGAATTATTTCTAACTCTCTCTTGTCCTGACTGCAGTGTTACAAATCGAAGGGGGAGAAGAAAGATCGGTTGCGCTACCGGCCCTTCCGTCCTTGCCACCTGCTCCCACCGGTATAGTAATTATCTTGTCAATGATTTTCTCCATATCTATTGGATCATCATCTAATCTCATTTTGTCTTTTTCAGCTGTCGTTCCAGTCTCAGTGCCTTTTGAGTCTCATATTACAATACCGGGCGGCCCTTCCCAGCGACGTCCGTGTTCGAAAGGTGCCACGAATAGTTTGCGCATGCTGAGCGACTACATCGAGGAGCTCGACATCGAGGCTCCAGTATCTGCTGAGGATTTCGCCACGACGGTTAACCCGATGTTGGCGATATTTGCTACCTTCCATGACGAGGGTGCTGTCGCCTCTTGGGTTAACTATTGTCGGGAAATCGAGGCTTGCCTTCATCAGCTAGAGTCAATGCGCCTGTCCCTTAAGACTTTGGCCTCGAGCACTCAACGGGGAGCGTGGCTCGAGCAAAGCGCTTCTCATTTCCGTCATCTGGAACAAGAAGTGGTTTTGAGGCTGAAGGAGTGCCAAGAATCTTCAAGCAACACTGCTCGCCTGCGTGCTGAAGTTGAGACGAACGCCGCTGAGGTAAAGGCCATC
This sequence comes from Agapanthus africanus, assembly GCA_030015575.1. Classification (NCBI taxonomy): domain Eukaryota; kingdom Viridiplantae; phylum Streptophyta; class Magnoliopsida; order Asparagales; family Amaryllidaceae; genus Agapanthus; species Agapanthus africanus. The sequence goes on along the minus strand of CM057340.1, from coordinate 678,426,697 downwards.
TTCGAGGGCCTTCTGGAGTGCATCTCAAATGGGCTGAGACTGAAGCGGGCACTCGATATTTCCGAGCGTGACATCGCAGGCCGTGAGGCTGCTCATCAGGCCGTCAGGGATCAGCTTGCCTCCGTCGCACAGCAACGGGCCCAAGTGGAGGCGGAGTTGGCAGTGGTGGCCAATCGGGAAAAGGCATGGAAGGAAGTGTGCGAGCAATTGCTGGATCTGTGCAAGACGCTTCCTTCTCAGTAATTTTCCTTGTATCGTTGATATTTGTAACATATATGTATATCTTGTATTCTTTAGTACGATGTATCCTAAACTCAATCAAATTTTATGAATGAAGGACGCATATTTTTGTAATGTCTTGTGTCATTTCTCCGTCTTTTCTTTCTTTTATTATCAGCACATCATCTTAGCGAACATGGTTGACGGATAGTAGGGCACGCATCTTGACTTTCCTAAGAATCAGCGATGGCTTAGGTCGCAGGTTCAGATCTGCTGCCTAAGACTTTTCAACTCCATAAGCCGTGAGGGTCTCATAGAGAATTTTCTCCCTACGGATCGAGAGGATCTCGTAGGTGGGTTTTCTCCTTAGGAATCGTGAGGATTCCTAAGTGTGGTTTTCTCTTATAAGTCGTAAGGATCCTACAAGAGAGTTTTTCCCTCTTACGGGTCGAGAGGACCCACAAGCGGTTGTTTCCCTCCTCATCGAAATTCGACTTTGGAGAGTGAGACCCGTGAATAGTATGCAAGAGACCAATTTGGATTGACTTGCAGGGTCCCATTGTTCAGGAAGCAAGTTTTTTAGTCCCTGCTGCCTGAGGCTTCGTTTGCAAGTTGAGACGAATCGGGAGTTTCCCGCGGAGACAATGGTTTCTCTGCTAGCCGACGCGAATCAGGAGGCTCTCGTCAAGGAGTGTTTGTATCCGTGAGTCGAGGAGTTTGCTAGGGATTATTTGTTTCCCAAGCGCCAAGGATTATTTGTTTCCTTGGGGTTTGAAACGAGTCGAGGGTTCCTACGGAGGCACTGGTGGCTCTGCGGGTCGACGCGGATCAGAAGGCTCTCGTCAAGGAGTGTTTGTATCCGTGAGTCGAGGAGTTTGCTGGGATTATTTGTTTCCCAAGCGCCAAGGATTATTTGTGTCCTTGGGGTTTGAAACGAGTTGAGGGTTCCCACGGAGGCGCTGGTGGCTCTGCGGGTCGACACGGATCAGAAGGCTCTCGTCAAGGAGTGTTTGTATCCGTGAGTCGAGGAGTTTGCTGGGATTATTTGTTTCCTAAGCGCCAAGGATTATTTGTGTCCTTGGGGTTTGAAACGAGTCGAGGGTTCCCACGGAGGCGCTGGTGGCTCTGCGAGTCGACGCGGATCAGAAGGCTCTCGTCAAGGAGTGTTTGTATCCGTGAGTCGAGGATTTTGCGAGGGATTATTTGTTTCCCAAGCGCCAAGGATTATTTGTTTCCTTGGGGTTTGAAACGAGTCGAGGGTTCCTACAGAGGCGCTGGTGGCTCTGCGGGTCGACGCGGATCAGAAGGCTCTCGTCAAGGAGTGTTTGTATCCGTGAGTCGAGGAGTTTGCTGGGATTATTTGTTTCCCAAGCGCCAAGGATTATTTGTGTCCTTGGGGTTTGAAACGAGTCGAGGGTTCCCACGGAGGCGCTGGTAGCTCTGCGAGTCGACGCGGATCAGAAGGCTCTCGTCAAGGAGTGTTTGTATCCGTGAGTCGAGGATTTTGCGAGGGATTATTTGTTTCCCAAGCGCCAAGGATTATTTGTTTCCTTGGGGTTTGAAACGAGTCGAGGGTTCCTACGGAGGCACTGGTGGCTCTGCGGGTCGACGCGGATCAGAAGGCTCTCGTCAAGGAGTGTTTGTATCCGTGAGTCGAGGAGTTTGCTGTTGAAGTCACTGGCTTCTTTGGTTGAAATAAACCGTTGAGGTTTGGCTCCGTCGTTTGACGGAATCCGCTGGGGAAGTATGGTTCCTTCTTTGTTTACGCCCTTGGATTGTATATAGGGATCGATGTGATCTTAACTGTAGGGCCAAAGTTTTATCATTTCTTCTTTTTATTTTATTTTATTTCCGCGATGCTCTATCATTTCAGCTTTTATATCGCGAAGGTCGCGACTGCCCGATCATTTCGGCTATTTTTCGCGGTGCCCAATCATTTCGGCTATTTATTATTTTATTTTTTACTCGTTGCTTTTTATTACGAGTTGCCCAATCATTTCGGCTATTTTGCAGGCGTACATTTCACTTGCTGCTTTTTATTGCAAGTTGCCCTATCATTTCGGCGATTTCGTATGCATGAGCGGCCTACTGGCTTTCGCCGTAAACCTGAAATTGGACACCGATTTTTGGCATCAGCACCGCTGCAACTAGGATATTACCAGGAGCGAATCATCATTTGTCTCTGTCGTTGTCGAACAAAGGAGGCTTAGCGATCAGGGTTAGGGTCCTGTCGACTAAGGCTTTTGATTTCATGAGCCGTAAGGGTCTCATAAAGGTATTTCTCCCTACAAGTCGTGTGGATCTCATAGGCGTATTTTCTCCTTAGAAATCGTGAGGATTCCTAAGTGTTTTGTTCCTCTGTAAGTCGTAAGGATCCTACAGGAGGGTTTTCTCCTCATAAATCGAGGGGATTTATAAGGGTTGTTTACCATGCGAACGTATTCCTAGTTACGGATGAGATTTGACTAGGGAAATGTTTATTCGCGCCCGTGGATTGTATACAAGGGTCAATATTGAACCCCCTTGTAGGGCAATATTGGAAGTTTGTGGGGGGTTTGCTTAAGCACAGGTTTAGGTCTCTGTGACTTAAGACTTTCAAATCCTATGAGCCGTGAGGGTCCCATAAGAGAGTTCTCCTTACGAGTCGTGAGGATCTCGCAAGTGTATTTTCTCCTTAGGAATCGTGGGGACCCCTAAGTGTGTTGCTCCTTTGTGAGTCGTAAGGATCTCACGCAGGCGGTTTCTCCTTACAAGGTCGAGAGGACTCTATAAGGGTTCTCTAACGAAGTTGCGCCCTTTCGGGTTTTCACAAACACTCGCCGGCAGTCCTGTTGTTTTTACTCACGGAGCCCTTTCGGGTTTTCATCCGTGCCCATTTTGCTTATGGACATACCCCTTTTTTTTTCCCCACGTGGTCGCGCCCTTTCGGGTTTTCACGAACACTCGCCGGCATCCCTGCTGTTTTTACTCACGGAGCCCTTTCGGGTTTTCATCCGTGCCCTTTTCGCTTATGGACATACCGTTTTTATTTTATATATATTATTTTTTTTTACTCATCTCGTCAGCCTAAGGATGCTGTGGTAGTAGTTTAAAGACGTTTCGGTCTGCCATTAGTTTAAGGACATTCCGGTCCGGCGTTAAGGAAGGCCATTTGCTGCTTATAGAGTTCAGGCTTAAGAAGATAGCGAACGGACATAGTTGTCGTCATCTACCATTAACCTAGGCCGTAGCTCATTAAGCGTAGTATTTCTTTAAGAAGCGACCGTTTATTGGTCTAAAAGGCCTTTCACCGTGCATGTCGATGAGTAGATAGGCCCCACCCTGGTAGACCTTATCAATGATGTATGGGCCTTCATAGTTTGGCTCGAATTTTCCTCGCTTGGCGCGATTGGGGATCTTAGGCCTTTTGACCACTAGCACGAGTTCGCCTTGACGAAATGTCCTCGGTCAGGTTAGTCTTTCGTATGAGCGTGTCATCTTTGCTTTATAAGCTTCCATATTTTGTTGTGCTAGAAGCCGGATTTCATCAAGAGCGTCAAGCTCTTCAAATCGAAGATGAGCATTTTCTTTGTCTGTCAGCTCGTAGTGGACTGTCACTCGTAGAGAGGGTAATTCTATCTCAAGAGGGAGTACTGCTTCTGTCCCAAACACCAACGCGTATGGCGTTGTGTTTGTGGCTGTCTTGAACGTGGTCCGATACGCCCAAAGAGCTTCTTGCAGTTTCTCGTGCCAGTCTTTCTTATTTCGGGACACTGTTTTCTTTATGATTTTCGTCAATGTCTTGTTGAAGGCTTCAGCTAATCCATTGGCTCGCGGATTATAAACTGAGGAGTATCTCCAGTCTATATTGTGCTGCTGTGCGAAGCGGCTAATTTTATGACTTCGGTAGGCTGGCCCATTATCAGAGATGATCCTTCTTGGGGTTCCGAACCGGTATATGACATGCGTTTTGAAGAAATGGAGAATATTCTCCGTCTTCACTTCCCTTAACGGTACCGCCTCTGCCCATTTGGAGAAGTAATCAGTCGTCGCCAAGATGAAACGATGTCCCTTGGACGATGCTGGTTCGATAGGACCGACTATGTCAGTTTCCCACATTTCGAATGGCCAGCTGGCCACCGTTGGATGTAATGGATTTGGGTGCTGATGGATGAAGTCCCCATGAATTTGGCATGAGTGACATTGCCTCGCATATTCGAGACAATCTTGAATCATCGTGGGCCAGTAGTAGCCCATTCGTTTTATCTTCAACTTCATCTTAGGGCCTGCTTGGTGGGAACCGCAGAGTCCGTCGTGAACCTCTTGGACGACCCTTCTCGCTTCGTCAGGTCCTAGGCATCTCAGCCACAGAGAATCGAATGTCCTTTTGTATAGAGTATCGTTGACGAAGGCGAAAGACAGAGCTCGTTTCACTAGCTGATGTCTTATGGACGCTTCTTCAGGCATTCGGTGGAACTTGAAGTAATCTATGAAGACTTCTCTCCAGTCTTCGGTCTTCTCATGGTCTTTTATTTGTAGGGTCGCCTGCTCGGTTGCTCTCTTTTCTTTATATGATTCCGGAGGTATTTCTGCCGGGGCAAGCACTCGACGGCTTTGTATCACGATTCTAACGTCATCGAGGTTCTCGTCAGCCAATTCTTTAGCAAGTTTGGCCAATGCGTCCGCTTTGCTGTTTTCCGCGCGAGGTATGCTCTCCAAAGTATAGGAGGGAATTCGGGTCAACAGTTGTTGTACCTTTTCACCGTATTTCACCAACTCCGGTTTGCACGTTTGGTAGTCGCCGTTTACTTGACTAACGACCAGCTGGGAGTCTCCGTATATGAGGAGGTTTTCAATTCCCATGTCGATGGCGATCTCGAGGCCTGCTATCAAAGCTTCATATTCGGCTTCATTGTTTGTCCTCGGCTCTGTTAGGGAGAAAGCAAAGCGCATTATCCCTCCTTGTGGACTTACAAAGATGAGCCCTACGCCCGATTTGATCGTTGGCGTACCCTGTTTGTGCTTTTTCATGGAAGATGCTCCATCGAAATAAAGCTCCCAACGGGTATCACCACTGTCGATTGTGTCAAACGCATGTTTATCTGGCAAATCGCAATTCAAAGGAGAATCGGCAGGTATGGGATGCTCAGCAAGGAAGTCGGCGATGGCCTGGCCTTTTACTGCCCTGAGAGGTTGATATGTTATCGAAAATTCCATCAAGAGCAGGGCCCATTTAGCGAGCCGCCCTGTCAATATGGCTTTTGACATTAGATATTTGAGAGGGTCCACTTTTGAAATAAGACGGACCTCATGCGCCAACGCATAGTGCCTAAGCTTTGTTATTGCGAAGATCAACGCCAGGCAGTGTTTTTCAATGGGAGAGTAGTTGCTTTCTGCCCCCAGCAGAACTCGACTCAAGTAGTAGAGTGCTCTTTCTTTCCCTTGATCGTTCTCTTGTGCCCATAATGCGCCTAAAAAACCTTCGAGGGCGGTTGTATAAAGAATGAGAGGCTTCCCCTTAACTGGAGCAGCCAACACCGGAGGGTTCTGCAGGTATTGCTTGATCTCATCCAGTGCGCCTTGGCATTTTTGATCCCAAACGAATGGGGTTCCTTTCTTCATCAGGTGACTATAAGGACGGCATTTTCCTAAAAGGTTGGCTATAAATCGCCGTATGTATGCGAGTTTCCCTTGGAGAGACCGCAGCTGTTTGAGAGTCCTCGGCGGAGGCATTTCCATGATCGCTTTAATCTTTGACGGATCTATTTCAATACCTCGGTGTCGAACAATGAATCCCAGGAATTTGCCCGAGGAAACCCCGAACGCACATTTAAGAGGATTCATCTTCAAGTTGTATTGCCGGAGGCGTTGAAATACAGTTTTCAGATGCTCGAGATGTTCCTCGTATGATTTGCTTTTAACCACGAGATCGTCGATATAACATTCAACGATTTCGTGTATAAGGTCGTCGAAGATCTTTGTCATGGCCCTCTGATAAGTAGCACCGGCGTTCTTCAAACCGAAGGGCATTACTTTATAACAAAATATACCAAGAGGGGTCCTGAAAGCTGTGTGCTTCTGGTCTTCTGGATGCATTTTTATCTGGTTATACCCCGATGAGCCGTCCATGAAGGAGAAAACCTCATGAGTGGATGTATTGTCTATCATTAGTTCAGTGACTGGCACTGGGAAATCATCCTTCGGGCAAGCTTTATTAAGATCCCGGAAGTCTACGCATATGCGCACTGTCCCATTTTTCTTCATCACTGGGACTATGTTGGCGATCCATTCAGGGTATTGAAGTTCTTGGATAAAGCCAGAGTCTATCAGCTTTTTGACTTCGGCATTGATGCTCATTTCGAGCTTGAGCTGCATTCTTCTCGGTGCCTGTTTGATTGGTTTGACGTTTGGGGATATTGCTAGTCTATGTACAGCAACTTCTGGATCTAGTCCCGGCATCTCGGAATAGTTCCATGCGAAGCAATCTTTATGCTGCACAATGACGTCTTTTAACGCAGCCACCCTCTCTTCAGACAGCAGCTCGCTGACGAATGTCGGTCGCGGATCATTTGCCGTCCCCAACTCGATTTTCCTGAGGTTATCTGCAGTAGTATGTATTCCATCCTCTAGTTCTTTTGGAGCTGGGGGAAATTCTGAGATTACCTCATCGTTGTTGTTTTCAAAGCACCGAGGAAGGCTGTTCATGTCCTCGGACTCTTCTTTTAATATTGTTATCACGTGGCAAGTGCGAATCTTCTGCCAACCCCAATGCGGAGTTGGTTCTATCCTTGTGTTTTCGGGTTCGTGCTTTTGCGGCGGCGCTACCCTCCAACTGTCAGACAACGCAAATTTGCCAAGCTGATATTGGTCCTCAACCCAATTCTTAAAGGTGAAACAATCTTCAAGCGGATGCCCTACTACTCGATGGTAAGAGCAATAATTTGGGTTGGAGACTTCGCCCGCTTGCTCAGGGTGTTTAGACTCCGGCAGAGTAAGCATTTGATGTTTTAGAGCAAGATCAAGTATTTTCCTTGTTTTGTTCCGAGGAAATGAGTATGCTCGACCCATTTTCTTCATGAGGGCTAGGTCAATAACGCTCGACTCTCGGATGCGTGGCTTCTTAGCTCTGCTTTGTGGTTGTTGAGCACCTTTTCGGCCATTCGACCTGTTTTTACTTTCGCGTCGAACCCTTTTTGTAGCAGGCTGACATGGGGCAGCATCTTCGTTCTTTACTGCCTGTCGAAGGAGACGCTGTGTCTTGGCTTTCTCATAGATTTCCATTTCACGATCGTGATCATCTCGGGCTTTTTGACTCGCATCCTTTATAAGTTTGCTCACCTGGTCTTTAGACGATGGACTGGGCGGTTTTGTGTCAGGAACTTTTGCTGATTCGGGATTAGCGTCCTCCCATTGAGCGTCCGCCTCTTCATCGAAGTCATACATGGCATAACAGCTGTTTACTAGCTCCCGTTTCTTTGGCCGGATATACCCAAGCCCTTTTGTTTCCGCTCTCCCGTTAGGCAGTTTGCATTGAGTCCCGGGAACGTTCCAGACCTTGTCATAGAATTTGGCTTTTCTAACGGTCTGTGTGAAGGACATCCCCTGGCGTTTCAGCAGTTTCTTCAAAGCTTCGGTATAATATCTGGGAAGACGGATAGGCTGAAGCCCGTCGAGCGTGGGATCTGTGCCATGCCAAATTTCTTTTTCCACCTTGTTTTCTTCAGAGCGGTAGAATAGGATTGCCTTCTCGCCTTTTCATCTGGGAGGGATATAGAATATCTGCAATTCTTCTACGCTGTTGGTGTCGAGTGCATCCAGTTCTTTGTAATGTTCAAGCGGCACCATGGTTATCTGTAGACTTCGCTCTTCATCAGCGGAGACTCGTATTGAAGGTCGAGCAGGGAATACAGCATGAACTTCATCCTCTGAATCACTACCGAAGATCAATGAAGGAACGGATGGTCCTGGCCTGGTGGATTGGGATGGACCTGAATAAATTATATTCTCCTCCTCCTCGGTGTCACTGCCGAAGACAGGGATGGTTGCGTTAGTTTTGTTCTCCGGTTTGTGACACCTTTCCGTGTCTTCGAAACTCGGTAAGAAGTATTTGGCATCTTCATACTTGCGAACTTAGTTTACGGAAAACGGATTCAACTCTCCTGCTACTGTGTACTCGAGGCCATCCCTAGAATACTTCATGCACTGATGCTGTGTAGAAGGGATGATATTGTACTCGTGTAGCCATGGTCGGCCGAGCAGAGCATTGTAGCACGTCTTGGCGTCTATAACATGGAATTTGATGTCTGTGACGAGCAACCCGAAGCGTAGCGTCAATATCACAGATCCAAGAGTCTTTGAGGATTGAGAGTCGAAACCGAAGATGGTGATTTTGTCCCGGGCGAGGTGTTGGACACTCATGCAAATCTCCTTTAACACTCGCACATTGAGTAAATTGACAGACGATCCGTTATCGACCAAGATTTTTCCTATCTTTATGTCATGGCAGTATCCTGAGACATAAAGGGGGCGATTGTGTTCACACGTCCCGAGGAGAAGGTCTTCATCACCAAAAGTAACGTCGGCTGTGTGCACCTCTTCCAATTCATCCTTCATCTTTTGTTCGGCTAGGAAGGCTTGGAACTGGTCCGGATCTTGTAGGGCCTTAATCAAAGAATCCCTTGCCTCTTTTGATAGTAATAGGGCATCGAGAATGCTGAGTTGTGAGGGTAACTTCCTCAGATGCGCTAAGACATTGTAATCTACTTTATTCCTCTTTGGGGGATTCTTGGCGGTTAACTCTTCCGCGACTCGGTCATCCAAGGAGATATCTTCAGAGACCTTCTCTTTCCCTTTGTCTTTTCTGTTCAAGGGTCCGAGGTTCTTTTCGGGTAATGTTCGATTGCGTAGCTATATATTTTCGCAAGCCTTCGGTTCTTCTTCTTTTCCCGAAGTGGATTCTTTGAAGAGGGGGCCAAGCTCTAGCTCCTCATCGGAATCTCTCCCAAATGTAGGCACTTGTGACCCGGCGGCGTTAACCATGTGACAATTGTTGGCAGTTCTTTCAAGCTCTTTGGTCGTGTTTCTTTGCTCCCGACGAATTTTACGCTTTTCCCGTTTAAAGCGTTGTCGATTGGCGACGTATCCTTGCCACCATCCATTGAAAGCTTTGCAATCTTGGGTGGAATGCGAGACCTTCTGATGGTATAAGCAATAAGAGGGGTGCATTTCTACCACGCCAGTAACTTTTTCTTCAGAGGGTGGTAGCTTCATGCCCATCGATATTGCCTTAGCAAACTTCTTTTTTATTTTGAATTGGCTTTTGTCAGCGATGGAGGCATTTTTCTCCAGCGGGATCATCTCAGCTCTTTCCTCAAGTCGCTGGCGCTTGGCTCTTTCGAATATAGCCGTCTCGCGTTCTTGATCAGCCTTGCTTTTCAACCGAGCTTCATTAAGAAACGCGCTAATCATTTCAACTGGTAACCCTGGGGCTCCTGATTCGGCATTTGCCCCCAGCATTTCAGTGTCAGAGGTCTCTTCATCATTCGTGACCGAATGAGAGATCATATGACAGCTCGCCACATACTCCTCGGATTCGTCCGATGAACTCTCTCCCTCATCTTCCTTTTGAAAGACGTGATCAAGGAAATCTTGGAGCGTAATGGGAGTTCACGCCTTTTGGTTATATTCATCCAGCGCGTCGATCTGCTTTTGTAGGTCCGTGCGCTTGTCGCCAGGCTTCACGGGCTTCTTAGATTTCTTCTTCTTCTTTTTCGAAGATTTTGACGGCTGACTATGAGCGCTTGAACTACCACCATCGGTCTTCGGAGTCGGTCGTGGCTTCAACATCCTCTCAATAACCTGCGGTTCCAAGGGGTTCTTCCACTTGATCGCTGGACAGGTCTGAAGATCATTTAGTATTCTCCTCGTTTTGGCTGATAATACAACCTCCCAGGGAGTTTCTTCAACAATGGAGCATGTTGCCCCCGGCGTATTCGTCCCCTTAGAGGTGTGGGGCTGCGGAGGATTCACCATTCATTTGTCAGATAGCGCAAATTTGCCCTGACGGTACTGGTTCTCAAGCCAATTCTTGAAAACGTAGCAATCCTCAATCGGATGGCCTAGCACTCGATGATAAGGGCAGTAATTGGGCTCGTTGGCGTCATTCGGTTGCAACGGACGTTTCGGATCTGGCAGATTTATGAGTCTGTTGCGCAGCGCCAGCTCGAATAGCCTCCTCGTTTTATCACGGGGGAAAGAGTAAGGGCGTCCCATCCTGTCCTCAAGGGGTACGTATGGGCGTGTATTGTTTGGACGAGCGACCGGCTTCAAGTCGTTCGGTTGTTGTTGGGCATTAGCGACAATGATCGCTTTTCCCTTTCCTTTATCGTTTCGGGAGTCTGGTTTCGGGAGAGGGGGTTTATGGCCCATCTGGTCCATCTGCGCTAATTTGTCGATCAAAGCCTGGAAGGAAGTCGGCTTGAAGAACATCATGAACTGTGAGATGGTTGCTTGTGGATCAAGGGTTCCAACAAACATTCCCACCGCCGGGGCTTCTTCTATGCGCTGTTCGCACTTCAACCATAGATTACGCCACAGTATAGCGTACTGAACCCATGTCTCGCCGGGTTTTACCCTGGCATTGATCAGTGCCGTCATCGGGGTACGCTCACTGGCACTTGCAAAGCGTTGGGTGAAGAGTAGCTCCATCTCCGCAAAGGTTTTTATAGAGTCGTTGGGAAGCTCAGAATACCATTCAAACGCCGTATCTGATAAGCTTCCAACAAACTGGCGAAGCAAAAGCTTGTCGTCGCCGCCGGTATTACCACAAAGAGCCCTGAATTGGGCCACATGTTGATGGGGATTGCCGGTCCCTTTGTAGACATGAAACTTGGGGATTGTGTAGCCCGGCGGGTACCTGATTTGGTCATACCAGCCTGGATATGGTCGCCCCGTTTTCACGACGTGTCCGGCTGCTTCTGCCGCATGATGAACCCTTATTTGCTGGGCTATGTATTCGTCCAGATCAGTCTTAGAGATTGTATCCTCTTTAGCTGTTGATAGAACGGGCTGAGGGTTTGATGTCTCTCCCCTATCATCTCCAAGGACGATCGGGGGTTCTTCAGTTGGGGGATCTGGTTGTATCATCATCCCTATCATGTCCTGGAAGAGGAGGCCTATACGCTGTATATTGGCTGCTTGTTCAGCAGCCTCTTTGTCTCTCTTTTCCAGTACTCGGCGGAGGAACTCGGCGTCGGTCTCTTCCTCTTGGCGTTCGTCTAAGGACGTCCCAGGATTCTCCTTTGGCTCCGTGAGTGCAGCCATTGTAGTCATCATCTCCTGGAGCTTCTGTTGTTGCTCCTGAGCCTTGGTTACTGACCGGGTAAGTGGTCGGTGACCCGTAGAAGTACGACTTTCTTCCTTTCCAGAAGCCATATAGACCGTATGAACTGTTATGCCCCCTGACTTGGGGCGTTTAGGTTCACCGCTTTTAAACTTTGTCAGTGTCACAGGAGCTTTCTCTGGCCTTTTTCTTTTGTGGACCATTGAGGTTGAAGGAGCCGTTGAAGTGGGCATCCTAACATTTGTTGCCCCTTGCTGTTTAATGGGGCGGTTTTTGTTCTTTTCCACCTTTGCCTTTTTCTGGTGACGAAAGTGGTCTGGGTCAATCACGGAGTCTTGAACCCTCCGCCAAACTTTATAAATTTTTGACGACAGCCGTTGAGAGGGCTGTTCCTGCTTTGTCTCCGGAGCTTTTTCCATAGACGGAGGAGATCTTTTCAATGTAGCAATTGGAGAGTTCTTTCTCACCTTCCTCAGCAATTCAAAGCTGTTCCCAGTTGGAACAGCAGCGTTGACCTCCACCATTGGAGCAGGTGGGGTTAGCCCTGAGGGAGAGTTGCCCCCTGCTTTTCTCACTCGTCGCCAATGGCGACGTCGCGCACGAAGAGCCGTTGGGACTGGCTCGGAAATCGAGATGGTTTCTTGTTGCCCCCTGTTTGAGTGTGGGGTAACTGCCGGTGTCAGCCTATCGAAGACTGATGCATTTTGACCAGCTGGGGGAGGAGTGGGAACTGTCAATCTTGTGAAGACCGACTCTCTGATGGGAGAAGCCGCTTTAACGACTTCCAAAGCAGCGGCCGTTGCCCTCTTTAGGACGGCCACTTTATAGTTCTGATCTAGCCTGCTGAAAACGGAGGCTGTCGGATTAGTAGTGGGCGACCCGTTGACAGGGGTCATGGTAGCAGTGAGCCGGTCGAACACCTCCTGTTCGCTTCCGGTGCGGATATCGGCATAGAGAAGCTTGTAGGTGGGACCATGGTCCCGAAAAACAGGCCGGTGGTGGCCTGGGTCACCTGTTCAACCGGTAGAGCGAGGAACGAGGCCGCTTGGGGCCCATATGTTACACCTCTCGGTGAGGTGGAGCGTCCGTGGCAGTGGTGCTTCGCGCATTTGGTGCAGTTAGAATCCATGGATGCTTGAATTCTGCACCAGACAAAAGACCAAATCTCAGCAACTTGAAATCCGTAGGCAACCATTTAACAAACCGCGATTGATTCGCGAAGACGACACACGAAGTGTGGAGTGGAAAGAGGAAAAGGTCCTACCGGGCGTGCCAGAATCTGTTCCCCTCCGAACGGCAGCCTGGACTTTGCGTCCGTGACTGGGTTTCGGGGCAGATGCTATTTGGTTTTATCCATCTATCTCTCCGAAGATGCCAAGTTGATTTATGGCACCGTGTATCGGAGGTTTAGACGGACGCGGCCGATGTAGCAGACTTCGTCAGATTCCCCCTCAGGGTGAGGGGTTTTTGATTGTGGGGACACTCTTCCCTGCAGGCGCAAGCCCCTGCAGTTAATTACGCTACCGCATCGCGGTAACAACTTTCTCCTTCTCCAGAATTTCACTTCGTGTCGTGTGTGTTTGTTTTGTTTGTGGTTGCCCGTGGATTGTATACAGAGACTGAGTAATACCGTCGCCCGTAGGACGTGGATTAGTCCAAATCCGTATTTACTTAGATTTGGGTTTGGTGTTTTTAGTTTAAGGATACATTAGTCGCGTTGCGACTAAGATCAACTTAAACATTCGTCAAGGATACGTTAGTCCTGTTTGGACTAAGATCAACCTGACGTGGTGATTCATTTAATTTATGGCCATCGGGACTCATCACCTCTCTAACATCGTTGAAGGATTACAACGATAGGTGTCAGAGGAGCTCAGAGATGTACCCTTGAACCAAAGCTGATTGAGGGTTTTATAGTCCATTTAAGTGTTTAAGGATACGTTAGCCGTGTTTGGGGCTAAGATCGACTTAAACGGGATCGTTTAGATCCGGCAAAAGAGCAATTGGCTCTATTGTTCCAGTTTAGGGACGTAGTGGTCCATTATTAGTTTAGGGACGTCTCGGTCCGATACCAGTTTAAGGACGTAGTAGTCCATTATTAGTTTAGGGACGTTTCGGTCCGATGCCAGTTTAGGGACGTAGTGGTCCATTATTAGTTTAAGGACGTCTCGGTCCATCGCCAGTTTAAGGACGTAGTGGTCCATCATTAGTTTAGGGACGTCTCGGTCCAATATTAGTTTAGGGACGTCTCGGTCCATCATTAGTTTAAGGACGTTTCGGTCCGATATTAGTTTAAGGACGTTTCGGTCCACGAGTTTAAGGACCCCGCAGTCCATATGGGTGTGTGGTCGTTGGGACCCGTCACCTCTTTGACGTCGTTGAGGAATTACAACGATAGATGTCAAAGGAGTTCGGAGATGTACCCTCGAACCGGACGTAACTTGATTTAGGAGAACCATTTTGCTCAGTCAATTTAATTTAAGGACTTACGGCCAAAATTGGGCTAAGTCCAGTTGAAAATGTTCAACACCATCATTTATTTTTTTATTAGACCTGTGCTAGGGCTTTGCCCATACTTAAATAATGCATTGCATTACTTCAGGCCATTTATGCCCATTTTGATTGGGATCTGCCCTTTTTATTATGATGCAGATCGTTTATTTTGGTCCATTGGACCTTTCAATTGGGCTCTGCCCTTCCAAATAATGCACAGCATTTTATTTATTAAGTTTGTTAAGCCTTTTAATTGGGCTTGGCCCTTTAGGAAGTGAAATGCATTGCATTTGTCAGGCGCTTTGCGCTAATCACTGAGCGCAAGCTCATATGGTGATGACACGTGTCATGCTCTGGGGAGCGCAAGCGCAACAGTGCAGCGCGCTACGCTGTTGCGCTGCGTTGTTGCGCTGGCGACACGTGGCGTGCTCTCAGCGAGTGCACCAATTCTAGAGAGCAAAGCTCCATCTTAAGGGGGCTTGGCGCAAGTGGTTTTATAGCCGACACGTGGCGCTCTTTTAAGAACGCAACGGCGCAACTTGGAAGTGCAAAGCACCAATAATCTTTTAGATACAAGAAGGAAAGTGCAAAGCACTGTTTAATTTCTTGATCTGAAATAGATCAAAGAAAAATAAATTTTTCTTTGCTTGAAGAACCAGAGGTTCATAAAAGTGCAAAGCACTATTATTATATATATTTTTTTTATTGTTTTTTTTTTAAAAGAACCAGGGGTTCACAAGAAGTGCAAAGCACTGTTTATTATGTAAAGATCATTGGTCTTGTTTTTAGATCAATGATCTATTAGAAGGAATTTCTTCTAATCCATAAAAGTTCTTTTACCTTTTTTCTTGAAATCTTCTCAGAGTTCTCTCTCTTTAAAGTTCTCGAGTTCTCAAAAAAATAAATATTGATGCCTTTGAATTGAGGCTTAGGGTCCTTTTTATAGTGCTCACAAATTAGTTAAATTTGTTAAAGAAATCATCCTCTGAGTGATTTGGGGAATTTTCCCCACCGTTGGATCTTTGATCCAAGGGCTTCTGCTTTGCAGAAGAAAATCTTCTTGTTTTAACAAGAACAGAAAAGATTTCTTAAAAATCTTAATTTAGTTTGGCGCAGATGCCCCAGCGCGTGACACGTGTCGCGCAGCGCAGAGCGCAGCGCAACTGCGCTAGCGCGTCTGCGCTGACACGTGTCGCGCAGCGCAGAGCGCAGCGCAACTGCGCTAGCGCGTCTGCGCTGACACGTGTCGCGCAGCGCAGAGCGCAGCGCAACTGAAGAGTTGCTCCAGGCAAATAGAGCTCTGCTCTGATTGGGCGCGTCTTCTTGGGCGCAGCGCTGATACATCTGCGCCTGACACGTGGCGCGTTGCGCTCAGCGCAGAGGATCTGAAGCGTTGCTTCATTTATTAAAGTTAAATTTTGGGAGAATCAGAAGCGCTGCTTCTCCTGAGATATCTTTTCATCTCCTCTTTTCAAGTCAAACTTGTATTCCCGAAATTATAATTTCCCGGGCCTTGGAAATAACTCCGCTGCGCACAGAATTTTCTGTGTTTGGATCTATATATAACTCAAGGCCGAGCCTTTCCTTTCCTCATCTTCAGAGAACTTCTTTAATCATGGCTTGCAACCGTCCTCATGCCCGCCGACAACCGTGGGAAGTGCCGATCCGAGACGTCGTTCCCCGTTTTGCTGCGCGCTTGGTGGACTCCTCTTTTTCGGACGAGCAGTGCGATGCCGCAATGTACGAGCTTTCGACTCGTGTGGGGTCTTCTCTTCCCCCGGGTTCCATTTGGCTTCGGATGATCCTTGCCTCAGTGCTCGCCGACATTCCCCCTCCTCTGGCGGAGATGTCCTCGGCAATGCTTGATGTGGCCGAGGATAAGATCGAGAGCTTTTTCGAAGCGCTCTTGATCACCAAAGCCCTGAGGGACTTCTCCTTCTACTTGCTGAGCCAGATACGGGCTCGTCGGGCCGTCATCGCCACTTTTTCCCAGGAGTGCGGCGTCGACCGTTGGATGGCTACCCCTCGGGAAGATCGCCGCTTCGACGTGATGGAGAAGACGGAGAGGGAGCTGAATAATCTTCTTTTTCTTTTTGTGAACCCTTGTCTCTCTGATCCCGTATTCGGTGATCTTTTTTTAATGTAATAACAATAAGAATGAATAAATATTTTTATTTTTTAATCAAGTATTTCATTGTCTGTTAAGGGTTCTTTTATTTTAGCTCTCTGTTGTGCTTGTGCATCGTATGATTTTAATTTGTTATTATCAAGTGCATGTAATTTTACATGGATAAATTGCCTTTGGCACTTAGCCCCTTCTTCTGCGCTAGCGCATCTGCGCTGACGCATCTGCGCTGACACGTGTCGCGCAGCGCAACTGTGCTGCCACGTGTCGCACAGCGCAGAGCGCAGCACGGCGCTTCCTTTAACAGAGCCTTGTTCTAATTGGGCGCGCTGCGCTAATGTATCTGCGCTGGACACGTGGCGCGTCGCGCGCAGCGCAAAGGATCTGAAGCGTTGCTTCCTTTAAACAGAGCTTTGCTCTGATTGGGTGCGCCTTCTTGGGCGCTGCGCTGACGTATTAGCGCAAGACACGCGGCGCGTTGCGCCTGAGACTTGAAGCGTTGCTTCAAAATTTGAATTTTGAATTCAAACAGAGCTTTGCTCTGATTGGGCGAAACACCATCGTTCATGGTTTGGGTTCAATCCGTGAACCGTGCGTCCGTCGCGAGTTTCCCCGCCGACGTTTATCGTTCCGTTTTCCCGGTTCGCGACCCGTCGAGGCAAGTACCCCTTGCTACATACTATACAATATTTACATATATATTGTGACACCCTAAATCTGTAAATTTAGTTTTGGTACAATTATTTCCCATTTTCGGGCACAATATTGCATTATATCATTTTACTGCTAAACATGGAACCTACAGTTTGCAAATTGAACCTGATAACCATATTAACCTGTTTAATCATATTTTTAATGTTAACATAGCTTATGGCATTTATCTCTAGAGTTCTGTTCCATTCGGACACTTGTATGCACTTAACCTGAAATAGCTGTACTGAACCGTTACATAAATCATTGCACCTCTAAGGGTTCTTAAACCTGTTAACATGACTAAACGGCTATATTTGTCTTACTGCACTCTTGTAATCCTCTGTGTAACAAATTTGATAACTATATTGCAAATTGAATGAAACTGCCTATTACTTAATTCATTGCTTATTTCATGTTGTTGATACCCATGCTAGATTATATAACTGATTGTGAGCACACCCATGAGATTGTTTACATCTTGACCTGACATTGCTACACATATATATATTGATATACCTGACATGGTACCGTATACTGTTGACTTGACCTGATGTACCATGACCTGACCCGTTACCTGATCTTGCGTCTAATGCCAACAAACCTGACATGTAGTCCTCGTGGACCGTTCCTGTTGTCTATCCAGACAAACCTGCTTTTAGTTGATCCTGTGTTGGCATTAGTTCTTGATTAATGAATACCTGACTTGACATACATAACTTGGGGGTATGGGGAAATCAAAGGTGAAACCTGACTTGTAACTCAACAGTTTGATACCTGTTCTGATCAGTCTTACGGGCTAGGCCAGCCCCGGAGTGATGATGCTGACATCACTCGCCCATCCTGCTACCTGTTACTGCCTAGCGGCACGTCTCGGATTCAGCCCCGAGAGTCTTGACTGTGGTCCCGGGTATGCACGGGATACTATTGAGTTACACCGACGATTCATCAATTTGGTTTCAAAGACTCTAAAATAGAAAACCTGATAGAACAGTTTAGTTACCCACTGCACACTACCCTGCACTGCTTGATTCACATTATTGCCACTCTCGTTTTATTCATGTTCATATTACATTGCCTGTTACACTGTTCATATTATATTACTTGATGACATGACGCGCTGACGTCTGGGTTTTGCATGGCCCAGATTCTGCATCGTTGTCGTAGTCCGAGCAGGAGTACTTCAGCCAGCAGGCTGAGCCGTGAGTTCAGTAGTATTTAGTTTTATTTCCTGCATTTATTTCCAGATATGAGCCCGCATTATGGGACATACTTTTCAGTTATTTGTATTGGATCATTTGCTTCCGCATTTATTTATTATTGACTCCTGTTATTCTGGATTATGGACATGCTTTAGATAGTTTTATCTCATTGTTGATATCTCTACAGCCGTAATGTGACTGTGGATAGATACTTCCTACCCACAGGTAGCATGGTTGGCTATGTCACATGCCCAACCTAGCGTACTCTGGGAAACGGGGCGTGACAAAGACGAAGAAAAGGTTCGCCAAAGCCATATCGCTAGGAATGAAGCTGCCACCCTCCGAAGGGAACACTTCTAGTGAAGCGGATATACATCCTAGCTATTGCCTATATCATTGAAGGATAGCACACCCTACTGAAGAGTGCAACACTTTTAAAAGATGGTGGCAGGGATATGTTGCTCACTGACAACATTTCAAGAGGATTAAACGCAAGACTCGTCGGGAGCAAAGAAATACGACTGATGAGCATAAAAGAAAGAACGGCAACTGTCGTATGGTTGGCGCTGGGGGATCGCAAGTTCTCACATTCGGGAGCGATTCTAATGAAGAAATAGCCCTCGGCTCTCTCTTTAAAGAAACCACCTCCGAGATGGAAGGAATGAAGACCTGTGAGAATATTCAGCTGCGCAATCGGACGCTGCCAGGAAAAAATCTTGGACCTGCTAACAGTGGACCGAGAAGAAAACATAAAGAGAAAGAAAAAGTCCCTGAAGATATCACCCTCGATGATCAAGTCGTTAAAGAGCTTGCAGCCAAGGATCCGCCTATGAAAAACAAGGTGGATTACAACGTTCTGGCACACTTGAGGAAGCTACCCTCACAGCTAAGCATCCTCGATGCCCTTCTGCTATCAAAAGAGGTAAGAGATTCACCGATCAAGGCGTTACAAGAGCCCGAACAATTCCAAACTTTCCTCGCCGAAGAAAAGATGAAAGACGAGCTGGAAGAAGTGCACACAGCCGATATCACCTTTGGTGATGAAGACCTCCTCCTCGGGACGTGCGAGCATAACCGTCCCCTTTATGTCTCCGGATACTGTCATGATATCAAGATAGGCAAAATCCTGGTTGACAATGGGTCTTCCGTCAATCTCCTCAACGTGAGAGTGTTGAAGGAAATCTGCATGAGCGTTCAGCACCTCGCTCGTGATAAAATCACTATCTCCGATTTCGACTCTCAGTCATCACGGACTCTCGGGTCTGTGATACTGACGCTGCGCTTCGGGCTACTCGTCATGGATATTAAATTTCACATCATTGACGCTAAGACCTGCTATAATGCTCTGCTCGGTCGGCCGTGGTCACACAAATACAACATCATTCCTTCTACACAACACCAGTGTATGAAGTATTTCAAAGATGGTCTCAAGTACACTGTGACGGGGGAGTTGAACCCATTCTCCGTGAACGAAGTCCGAAAGTACGAAGATGCAAAATACTTCTTACCAGATTTTGAGGACACAGAAAGATGTCACGAACTGAAGAACAAAGCTATCACCACTGTCCCGGTCTTTGGGAGTGATACCGAGGAAGAATAAGAGATAGTTTATTCAGGGCCGCCCCAACGCAACAACCCGGGACCCTCCGCCCCTATGTTGATCTTCGACAGTGACTCGGAAGATGAAGTTAACGCCATATTCTCTGCTCGGCCATCAATACAAACCTTCACCGATGAAGATCAAAGCTTGCAAGTTACCATGGTTCCACCAAAGCATCATAAAGAGCTAGACGTGCTTGATACCTACAGTATAGAAGAACTGCATACATTCTACGTCCCTCCTAGGCGAAAAGGAGAAAAGGCGATCCTATTCTACCGATCTGGGGAAACCAAAGTGGAGAAGAAAATCTGGCATGGTGCGGGTTCTACACTTGACAGGCTCCAGCCCATCCGTTTGCCCAGATGCTACACAGACGGATTAAAAAGACTGTTGAGACGCCAAGGCGTACCACTTAAGCAGACTGCTCGACAAGCACGGTTCTATAACAGGATCTGGAATGTTCCCAGAACTCAACAAAAGTTTCCCAACGGGAGAATGGAAACGATCGGGCTTGGATATGTTCGATCAAAGAAACGGGAGCCACTCCGCGACTGCTACGTCATACATGACTTTGATGAAGAAGGAGATGATCTATGAGAAGATGCTAACCCTGAACCAGGAAAAGCTCCCGCCGTAAAAATTCCCAGTCCGTCGTTCGAAGAACAAATGGACAAGCTTATAAGGGAAGCAGGTCAAAAGGTTCGAGACGACCATAATCGCGAAATGGCCATCTACGAGAAAGCCAGGACGCAACGCCTCTTTCAATAGGCTGTAAAAAATGAAAATGCTCCTCCTTGTCAACCCGTCGGACAAAAGATCCGACGCAGAGACAGAAATAAACCAAAGAACGGGAAAGGCATTCGACAGGGACAAAGCGGGTCCAAGAAGCCACGCGATCAAAAATCGAGCAGTCCGGATTCGTCTCTTATAAAAAAAGTTGGATCGAGCATATTCTTTTCCCCAAAGCAAGACAAGGAAGATATTCGATCTTTTCATGAAACATCAGATGATAACACTCCCGGAGTCCAAGCATCCCAAGAAAGCAGGCGAAGTCTCTCACCCGGACTATTGCTCCTATCACAGGGCAATAGGACATCCTCTTGAAGACTGCTTCACCTTCAAGAACTGGATCGAAGACCAGTATCAACAAGGCAGATTCGCTCTATCCAGCAGTTGGAGGGTAATCCCGCCGCAGAAGCATGAACCCAAAGCCGCGAGAGTAGAACCAGATCAACATCGGTCTTGGAAGCGATCTCGTACTTGTTATATGATAATGTTATTGGAGGAAGAGCCTGAGAGTATGGATGAACTCCCCTGGTGCTTCGAAAACAATGATGATGAGGTAATCTTAGAGTTTCCACCTGCGCCAAAAGAGCTGGAAGATGGAATACATACTACTGCAGATAACCTTAAGAAAATTGATTTGGGAATGGCAAATGACCCGCGACCGACATTCGTCAGTAAGCTGTTGTCCGAAGAAAGGGTGGCTACGCTAAAGGACATGCTCATGCAGCATAAAGATTGCTTCGCATAGAACTATTCCGAAATGCCAGGATTAGATCCAGAGATTGCCGTGCACAAATTGGCGATATCCCCGGACGTCAAGCCAATCAAACAAGCACCGAGAAGAATGCGGCTCGAGCTTAAAATGAGCATCAACGCCGAAGTCAAGAAGCTAATTGACTCTGGCTTTATCCAAGAGGTTCAATATCCTGACTGGATCGCCAACATTGTTCCGGTGATGAAGAAAAATGGGACGGTGCGCATATGTGTGGACTTCCGGGATCTCAACAAAGCTTGTCCGAAAGACGACTTTCTAGTACCAGTCACTAAGCTGATGATAGATAACACGTCCACTCACGAAGTCTTTGTAAGTGCACGGCGGCGCCCCGGCCGTCAATCCGACGGCCAAAATGCGGAAGCAGTGATAAACTTTTATTTTTACTTGAACTGGCAAACCGTCGCGCACTAAAAACCCGGATCGAACCATTACTTAGTCCTAGCTATCTACAAGAAAGGGAATAGAGATATACCGACGATCCAAGTCCTCCGGTCTTCTCGTCATAGTCCCGATCTCCTGCGGAATGTCCCGTCTCCTCCTCGTCGACGGAAGTGCACCACATCACCTACTTCTTTTACGGGCTCCCACCTCAATGCCGAGGCAACTCAGGCACGAAGCCGGCTACTCGACGTGCCCAAGGTTCGCTGTAGAATATCTAGAGAAGAAGTCTCATTTGGGGTTGTAGGAATTGCCTTTTGTGGAGGAATTGAAGTGAACTTTTGGAGAGGGAGTTGTAGGGATTTCTCAAAGCTCAAGATACAAAAATCCCACCTCATGAAATGAATCCCATCCCTCATCAAGGAATGGCCGGCCCCCTCCTATTGGTGTGATTGGAGAGAGAGTAAGGTCAAGGAGGTGGGTGGAATGCAATGATGCAAGGAAGTGATGATGAAAGAAAAACAAATGATCACAAGGAAATCCACACTCCATCAATAACATCAACTCAACAAAGTCAAGCCATCATGATAGCTAGAAGTCAAGGTCAATGAGAGACCATCATGATACAACAATAAGCAAATACCCCCTCCACAAATACTTATTTGCAACAATGCAAATAAGCCCTCCTCCACCAAACTTCGGCCAATGAACGGAACAATGGAAATCGGCCGAAACGGAAAGCAAACTGGCAACTCCGGAAAACAGGTCCCGAAATAAATTACAGGAAAACCCCGATACTGTGCATACACACCCGCATCTGTATTTCGACCGAAATACAAATGCAGTGAGACTAAATCTCCACTGTACTATACTAGAATCCGGCTTATACCAAAACCGGCTAGTAATATCTGTTCGATCCTGATCCGTGCAACACCGCACGTACCTGATCGAACCCTGCCATATAACCATACGTCCTGTAGTACAAACTGTCCGATCCTGATCCATGCAATACCGCACGTATCTGATCAGACCTTGCCATATCTCCATACGGCCTCTACAACCTTTCGCCCGAAAGCTGAGTAACAGAATGTGGGGGACTCTAAAGACTCGTCAACATCTTGGTTGTGGATTTAACCACTAGCACGTCAGAGGTATAAGCCAATACGTAACGGGCTACCAGGTATTGACTAAAAGGGACGTCTGTGAGCGAACTCAGCCTGACAACCCTACTGAGCCTGTCAGTGACAATATCCGTACAGTCCGATCCGTTCGTCTATGAGCATCGCATGGCGGGCCTAGGGGGTTGGTAAAAGTCAGACCCTTAAAAGCGGTACAAGTCATGTCGGAGTGTAGCCCAGAACACCCTGAGATACTACTGGAATACCTACCAGTAAATCTCATTGCCTCGGCCGAGGGCTTCGTGTAATGGCTCTCCTAGACACAGCACGACCTCACCCCCAATACCGGGAGAGACGAACCCCTGAAGATACGCTCACTGTCTCCATGTGGCTCGGGACTGTACCCAACTAAAACCTGTTTGCACGACTCCTTTGAGCCGTGGTAGGGTAGTAATCAAAGTACAGTGGGAACTCACACAAGACAAATGACGATTCCCAGGTCGATGAACTAACCTGTACACATGTCACCAGGGAACTGCCATCTGACGTCTGGTATATGACCAACTAGCATGTTCCCGGCGAGTCCTGTCCGGTGTACTCATAACCCAATGAGCACCTGTATACATCTTAGGTGATCCAACTGACACCAGTGGCTTGTGAGACCGGCCACCGCCCCTCGTCGGGGTCTCGACTGTATACACAAGTCTATTATGGAGAATCGATGCCCTGTCTCGAAACTCTCACGACTAGGGACCTTTTAAGGATATGCTTATAGACCCCCAGCTCCCACTTATATGATCGCCCTCATACTGCTGGTGGTCAAGCAAGAATCCTAGGAGCTCTACCAACGTGTAATAGCGACTTGTCAGGTCACTTAAAGCAGTACACGATGATAAAGGTAAACCAGATAGCATACTATCATCTCGAGTAAGACTGTCCTACTGGGATAGGTCCTCCCTCAATCATTGCAATCACGTGCCTGTGATCCAATAATTTACTCTGAGGGCACTATCTCCAACAATCTCCCACTTGCACTCAAGGCTAATTATTGCGATGTCGCATACTCACAGCCCGTGTGATACCGAACACCCAACTCCTCTACTAGTCAGTCTCACAAAGCTCGTTTGCGACTATTGCGTTCGAGGAATAGCCTCAGTGAGTGGATCCGCTTCGATGTATCTTTCTATGTCTCTCTATATCTCAAGTTCGCGGAGAAAGCCATCTCCCGAAATGAGCAAAATCAGACTTAGAGTATGTCTGGATGTCTGATGGGACCTAGCTCATAAATGAACTCCAAATCTAAACTTCTTAGACCGTATTGACAACTGAACTTAATCAGTGTCCTGCGCCATGCCTCCCTCAGTATTGCCTTGGATCACCTGTCCAAAATACTGCCCCTCGTCAGAAGGAAAAACTATAACTCTGACAATCTCCCTGTCGTCCAGGTCACCTTGGAAGCCTGGAATGATAACTGTTTCCTGAATGAGGCTGTCGTTATCATATCCCTAGAACATCCACTTATGTTCTAAAAATGCTTCCGACTGTTTCTCCAGTATTGGATCAATGTCAACTTATTGCATCTAGTGCAAGAACAACATCTGGTGTGGTACTTGACATCTCATGATTGACTCAATTGCCTAAGCAAGTGATCTGCCAATCATGCACATCCCTCTCCCCTTTAGTCTGTAAGAAACCTTTAGAGAGGGTGACTCCATCTTCTGCAGGTAGACTACCGTGCATGGAGTCGTTCATTCTAAGTACTCTTAGAATGCTGTCTTAGTACCTTGATTGGGAAACCACCCAAATCTAGATCTAAAACTATAGATCTAGTAGCCAGTATGTCTGATACAAAATCCATTTCCTTTGTGGAGAAACCACTGTGTGACGACCAAAGTATAACCGATTGTAGTATAGGAGTTTCTTTTCCTATTCTGTGTATGTCATCCAAATACCAGGACATCACACCCTATTACCTTCTCAAAAGATCCATCCCCTATTCTGATGAAGTCAAACCCATGACTGTCACGTCAGAAATAGATGATCTATCTCCGCTACATCTGCTTTAGTCTATAAATAGACATAAGCTACCTGTCCACCAATGCTTCCGCTGCTCCCACTGACTACGACAACCCTCTGGCAGAGTCATATAGATGTACACTTCTGAAGCAAGTTCAGAATGACGCTATACTCATCCTCCCGCCGGGTCTCGCAACCTGGAACAACAGCAATGGAAAGTGTGGGTAAACAAGAACTTCCCTGTCACCGTCCTTGAGGCTACCGTAGTACCTCTCGGGTGCCTGAAGTTACCCACCTTATCTGCGGAGTGGCCAATGGAATGTCAATCCAGATTGAATCTTTAGGTTCCTTATCAAATCTTCAGTAATCGTTTGTGGTTTTGGAATCACTTCCAGTTCTACCATACTCCCACTACTGTTTTCTGAAAAAATCCATTTTTAATAAAACTGTGGCGAGTCTAGAACAATATCGCTATTGTTCATCCAGATGGTAGAAAGTCAACCCTCGTCATAGCCTGGGTCAACCCACAAACAGCCATTACAGAAACGTGCCTTGAGTTGTCTAGTGTCTGGTTTTAATCATAAACCGGACAACTCCCCGTACCTTAACATCGTTAAGATATGAACTGTTCTATATCCAATATAGAACCAGAGGCACTGATTTAATTGAACCAGATTCAAATCATGCAGCTGTCTCCAGTGCATGTCAACTAAATGGAAGGAGGCCGATCAACGTTACTCAACTTAGGAATGCTTCCAATTATGAGTAACCTGAAAGAGAAGCAATTTCTCTTAATCACTACTATCAACTGAATACCATATACAAGTATCTACATCTTCGATCATTTTGAAGAATCCCGATACTTGCTACACCTGGTTCTCTACTCTATTCAAATACCTATAACTTCTCCAAATTCGGACCCTGTGTTTCCACGAAACACCTGTCTAAAAACTAGAGAAATCATAAGTAAACCGAATATAGTACGAGGACCAACCCCTCTATCCTGATGGACCCTGGACATCATACAATACTCTGTACAAGTCCCTTGAGTCTGATAACTCATTCACTGTGTGTCGTAGGTTGAAAACTGTACTTATGGTTAAGAAGAATTACACCGCTGTTTAATGCTCCTTACCTAACCATCCACTGATATAGGTAAATGTCATCGACATAATTTCAAAAAGGTATATCTCACTCTATGAAAATAGACGTACAGATATATCAATTTGAAATTAGTGCATGACAGCGGATATTCAAAACCAAATATTTGCCGACCGGCAAACAACCCAGGTGACTTCCTCAAATATCACCGATTACAACGAATCCCGATATAATGAGGATGATCACCCAATTCCCAATAACCTACTCCCACTCATCATCTGTAAAACCATACAGATGTGAGAATCATACCTGGTAAATACATACCCTGGAGCAAGTGCCTAATCGGGAAATCAGTTTTCCTTTAACAGTACACAGTGAGACTGAAACATCGAAATGTTTCGATGGGGTATCCTGGTATTCCTAGTAATGCCTCTTCCAGATTCACGACTGTAACCGTATAGTTCTTTGCCACCTCTCCAAATCCCTTCATATGTCTTGAGTCATTACCTTCTGCACACCCCTTAGGCCAAATGGTTTTCTTCCTTCCCTACCGTTCGGCACCAGCCTATGGTTTGGAAGAAGACTATCCAATAAGCATAATGGGTGTACTGTCCCAATCCTAGGAACACTCGCAATGCGAAAGAAGGTGAAGATAAAAGACACCTGAATAAAGCTTATTCCTATTTCTCCTGAACCAGAATCCATCCCCGAACTGGAACAAGTTCCTTTCGAGTTCGTATATAACCATACGATGGAGTATCCAAATAAACTGTGGATCTTCGTAGTGATACGGAGTGTCCTGGAGAAATGCAAAGGTGATTTAGGATTGGCGAAGGAATACTTGGTTTGGTCGTGAATATCTGTTGCAATTTACTTTGCCCTCTTACTAATCCCTTGCTTTGTCTTAACTTAATACCTTCTGCACACCATCGTTATGCTAATTGGTTTTCTTCATTCCCTACCGGTCGGCACCAGCCTAAGGTTTGGAAGAAGACAATCCAATTTGCGTAATAGGTGTACTACCCCTAAACCAAAGAGTACTCGTAACCTGAGAGAGGGTAAAAGGAAAAGACAACTGAATAATCCTATCCGTTTTCTCCAGAACCGGAAACCATCCTCGAATAAATTCTTTCGAGTTCGTATCTAACCATACGATGGTTTTGTCCAATGGAAGTGGACGTTCGTAGTAATACGGGGTGTCCTGGAGAAAAGGGTAAAAGTAGGAGTGGCAATGGGGTCTGCAACTCTGACAATCCAAAAGCCGGTGTTTAAGAAGGTTCGGTTAATTTTGGTCACTGAGTCATAGTCTTAGGGTCGGGTCAATGGTCGCTGCCAAAGAGAGAGAGAAAAGAAACACTCAGCGTGCACTCTAACCTAGATCAGAATGGTTACCAATTTATCTAATCTGAAAACCTCCCACTGTACCTCAAATTCTCCTCCAAACCTGAAAGAAGAATTAGTCGGGGTTTACCCGAGGAGTAAACTAACGCATCAGTGGGAATCGGGATCCAACTCTCATCGCATGATAACGTGACGGAATCCGCTCACGGTATCACACTCCAGAAGGTATGCGCATATCTGGCAAGTTTCAGTTCTTTTGAAACTCCCGATGTGATTTCTGCCCCATGCTCTTATGACCTTGGCGAAGGTCAACAAATCATAAGTCACATGTCAAGTTCTACCCGTCATTATCCAGGTTAATTTGAATCCACCCGTACAAGCCCTTGACGAAGGTCAACAAAGCTATACGACTGTCCCAAACCAACGCATCTATCTATGCAGCAGAAATGTAACAAGCAGCTACCATACACTATGCCTTGACGAAGGTCAACAAACATAGCATGAATACTACGTGCTACCCGTCTGAAACGACGGAGGGCTACGAATGGTTTCTGGCGAAAACCTTTAACGTAATGAACTTGATATCGTTGAAGGAATGGATAGCTTTTAAAAATATAGTGACGAAAACCGTTGCTAAAGCGGTCACTCCCGGTGAAGGGATCTCGGCTCTTTCCCCGTAGAATGGGGTGCAGGATATTCCAAATGAATACCGTGATGCAAAGAAAAAGTAATCGGCTATAGTGAAGTTAATGCCCTGACGCAAACTTCTGTCCAAGGGGTCACTCCCGGTGAAGGGGATCTCGGCCCTTGCCTCGTCGACTGAGGAGCAGGATATTCTAAATGAATACCGCGATGCAAAACAAAAATGAATGTCCTTGCAATAACAGCTTTTTAGAAAAGTGTTCCAACAACATCAGATTAGGTTTGTTTTTAACTTGCATTGATCCGAATCAATGCAGTCCCATCAATTGATCACACCATAAAGAACGAAAAATATACTGATGTACGTATATGCCATCCGCATTCGCCACTGGGTCCCGTCATTACCCGTTAGGTTAGCTAACTAACGACAGAACGGGGACTGGACTAGCGCGGATGTAAAACATATACCACATCTACTAATATATATACCAATATATTATATTCGCTCAAGGCGTGAATGAAAATGCAACATCACAGAAAATGTACAGCATCACAGAAACAATACAGATATCTGGGATCCCCGGGTTTCACAAAGCCACTACTGAAACCCGACGTTCCCCTGGTCGTGTGGATAGCCTGTGCAATGAAATCCTAGACCCCTACGGGCGCGGCAAGTCACCCGCCAAAACCTGAAGCGAGGCAGCCCCCTTCAGCGCCGTGAATGGACCACCCAGCACTTCACGGAATCCGGTAACTTGGGCACCCCTCCTGGGTCAACCTGTACCCCCTACGAGTGCGGCGAATAGCCCGCCAATCCTAGAGTGAAGCCCCCTCCCTCTCAATGCCATGAGATGCGGGCTTGTTGCCCTCTAGAACCCGGCTATCCGTGCACCCCTCCGCGGGGCAATCCTAGTACAGAAAGTAAAATATACATACAACGGGTACATCGACCGCAACCTGGCCGTGCCCCAAAAAAATAATACAATCAGGCAGTGACGGCAGTCCACATGTCGGACGCTCGTCCCGCAATATCAAATGTACATAATACAACCACAACTGTACTAGCATTGCATCCAGGCTATCCCCACCGACCGATCCGCAACATCACAGCAAATACATAGAACATCAACGTGAATGTCACGTTCGCAAATCCGTCTAACTGGGCTATAGCAGTTAGACCGGATTTACCGATCGAGTGACATTCACGGTCGCAGATATAATGTAAATACTGTGAAAAATGTGTTTAAAATATCCGACCGATCAAATTTTAACAAGTGGGCCCCAAAACAATACTGTAGCAGTTAAAGAAATTATGGGCCCAATATTAATATTCCAAAAACCCTAATTTAACCCCAGAAGCCCACTGGAGAACTTTGGCCCATTGATCTCTCTGAACTGCCGCGGAACCGCGGCCCAAGGTAGGGTTTGGCCGCGGTTCCGCGCTCCACTTAAGAGATCACTTTGCCGAACTTTTCCAGTGGCCTTATATCTTCCTGTACAGTACTTTTATACAACCTGAAAAATTTTTGGACTCGAAAAAAATTTGACAGAAAACTGATGTGAGCAAATACGGGTTTTTGAACATTTCGATCGATCGGAACTGAAAATCACATTACACAAAGCTAGACTAAGTTAATGGGGAGGCTCTGATACCACTGTAAGTGCACGGCGGCGCCCCGGCCGTCAATCCGAGGGTCAAAATGCGGAAGCGGTGATAAACTTTTATTTTTACTTGAACTGGCAAACCGCCGCGCACTAAAAACCTGGATCGAACCATTACTTAGTCCTAGCTATCTACAAGAAAGGGAATAGAGATATATCGACGATCCAAGTCCTCCGGTCTTCTCGTCATAGTCCCGATCTCCTGCGGAATGTCCCGTCTCCTCCTCGTCACCGGAAGTGCACCACATCGCCTACTTCTTTTATGGGCTCCCACCTCAATGCCGAGGCAACTCGGGCACGAAGCCGGCTACTCGACGTGCCCAAGGTTCGCTGTAGAATATCTAGAGAAGAAGTCTCATTTGGGGTTGTAGGAATTGCCTTTTGTGGAGGAATTGAAGTGAACTTTTGGAGAGGGAGTTGTAGGGATTTCTCAAAGCTCAAGATACAAAAATCCCACCTCATGAAATGAATCCCATCCCTCATCAAGGAATGGCCGGCCCCCCCTCCTATTGGTGTGATTGGAGAGAGAGTAAGGTCAAGGAGGTGGGTGGAATGCAATGATGCAAGGAAGTGATGATGAAAGAAAAACAAATGATCACAAGGAAATCCACACTCCATCAACAACATCAACTCAACAAAGTCAAGCCATCATGATAGCTAGAAGTCAAGGTCAATGAGAGACCATCATGATACAACAATAAGTAAATACCCCCTCCACAAATACTTATTTGCAACAATGCAAATAAGCCCTCCTCCACCAAACTTCGGCCAATGAACGGAACAATGGAAATCGGCCGAAACGGAAAGCAAACTGGCAATTCCAGAAAACAGGTCCCGAAATAAATTACAGGAAAACCCCGATACTATGCATACACACCCGCATCTGTATTTCGACCGAAATACAAATGCAGTGAGACTAAATCTCCACTGTACTATACTAGAATCCGGCTTATACCAAAACCGGCTAGTAATATCTGTTCGATCCTGATTCGTGCAATACCGCACGTACCTGATCGAACCCTGCCATATAACCATACGGCCTGTAGTACAAACTGTCCGATCCTGATCCGTGCAATACCGCACGTATCTGATCGGACCTTGCCATATCTCCATACGGCCTCTACAACCTTTCGCCCGAAAGCTGAGTAACAGAATGTGGGGGACTCTAAAGACTCGTCAACATCTTGGTTGTGGATTTAACCACTAGCACGTCAGAGGTATAAGCCAATACGTAACGGGCTACCAGGTATTGACTAAAAGGGACGTCTGTGAGCGAACTCAGCCTGACAACCCTACTGAGCCTGTCAGTGACAATATCCGTACAGTCCGGTCAGTTCGTCTATGAGCATCGCATGGCGGGCCTAGGGGGTTGGTAAAAGTCAGACCCCCAAAAGCGGTACAAGTCGTGTCGGAGTGTAGCCCAGAACACCCTGAGATACTACTGGAATACCTACCAGTAAATCTCATTGCCTCGGCCGAGGGCTTCGTGTAATGGCTCTCCTAGACACAGCACGACCTCACCCCCAATACCGGGAGAGACGAACCCCTGAAGATACGCTCACTGCCTCCATGTGGCTCGGGACTGTACCCAACTAAAACCTGTTTGCACGACTCCTTTGAGCCGTGGTAGGGTAGTAATCAAAGTACAGTGGAAACTCACACAAGACAAATGACGATCCCCAGGTCGATGAACTAACCTGTACACATGTCACCAGGGAACTGCCATCTGAAGTCTGGTATATGACCAACTAGCATGTTCCCGGCGAGTCCTGTCCGGTGTACTCATAACCTAATGAGCACCTGTATACATCTTAGGTGATCCAACTGACACCAGTGGCTTGTGAGACCGGCCACCGCCCCTCGTCGGGGTCTCGACTGTATACACTAGTCTACTATGGAGAATCGATGCCCTGTCTCGAAACTCTCACGACTAGGGACCTTTTAAGGATATGCTTATAGACCCCCAGCTCCCACTTATATGATCGCCCTCATACTGCTGGTGGTCAAGCAAGAATCCTAGGGGCTCTACCAACGTGTAATAGCGACTTGTCAGGTCACTTAAAGCAGTACACGATGATAAAGGTAAACCAGATAGCATACTATCATCTCGAGTAAGACTGTCCTACTGGGATAGGTCCTCCCTCAATCATTGCAATCACGTGCCTGTGATCCAATAATTGACTCTGAGGGCACTATCTCCAACAGTCTTCTCCTTCATGGACGGATCATCAGGATATAATCAGATAAAGATGCATTCTGAGGAACAGAAGTATACCGCTTTTCGGACCCCTTTGGGCATATTCTGCTACAAAGTGATGCCCTTCGGTCTAAAGAACGCCGGGGCTACCTATCAGAGGGCCATGACGAAAATTTTCGATGACCTCATACATGAAATCGTCGAATTCTATATCGAATATCTCGTAGTTAAAAGCAAATCATACGAAGAACATTTAGAGCATCTGAAGATCGTGTTTCAGCGCCTTCGGAAATACAACTTGAAGATGAACCCTCTCAAATGCGCGTTCGGAGTTTCCTCGGGCAAATTCCTAGGATTCGTTATCCGACACCGAGGCATCGAGATAGACCCGTCGAAGATCAAGGCAATCATGGAAATGCCTCCGCCAAGGACTCTTAAGCAACTGCGGTCTCTCCAAGGGAAGCTCGCATATATCCGGCGATTCATAGCCAATCTCTCCGGCAAGTGCCTTCCTTACAGTCACCTAATGAAGAAAGGGACTCCGTTCGTCTGGGATCGCAAATGCCAAAGCGCACTAGACGAAATCAAGTAATACCTGCAGAATCCGCCAGTGCTGGCTGCTCCGGTCAAGGGAAAGCCTCTCGTCTTGTATAAGATAGCCCTCGAAGGTTGTTTAGGCGCGCTGTGGGCATAAGAGAACGATCAAGGGAAAGAAAGAGCTCTCTACTATCTGAGTCGAGTTCTACTGGGAGCAGAAAGCAATTATTCTCCCATTGAAAAACACTGTCTGGCGTTGATCTTCGCAATAACGAAACCCAAACACTATGCGTTGGCACATGAGGTCCATTTCATATCGAAGGTGGATCTTCTCAAATATTTGATGTCGAAGGCCATATTAACAGGGCTTCTCGCTAAATGGGCCTTACTCTTGATGGAATTCTCGATAACTTATCGGCAGCTTAAGGCAGTGAAAGGCCAGGCTATCGCCGACTTCCTCGCTGAGCATCCCATACCTGCCGACTCTCTTTTGAACTACGAATTGCCAGACGAATATGCGTTTGACACGATCGACGGGAGTGATACTCGGTGGGAACTTTACTTCGGCGGAAGAAGCGCAAACAAAGCACGCCCATAATCAAATCAGGGGTAGGCCTCATCTTCGTAACTCCACAATGAGGAATAATGCGCTTTGCCTTCTCCTTAACAGAGCCGAGAACAAACAATGAAGCCGAATATGAAGCTTTGATAGCAGGTCTCGAGATCGCCATCGACATGGGAATTAAAAACCTCCTCATATACGGAAACTCCCAACTGGTCGTTAGTCAAGTAAACGGCGACTATCAAACATGCAAGCCAGAGTTGGTAAAGTACGGCGAGAGAGTACAACAACTGCTGATTCAAATTCCTTCCTATGCCTTGGAAAGCATACCGCGTGCGGAAAATAACAAAGCAGATACATTAGCCAAGCTCGCTAAAGAGTTGGCCGACGAAAACCTCGATAACGTGAGGATCGTTGTGCAAAGCCGTCGGGTTCTTGCGCCGGCATAAATATCTCCGGAGTCGTCTGAAGACAAGGGAGTGACCGAGCAAACGGCCTGTAAGCCCGCGGGGGCGCCCCGGGCGTCGATCCGACGCCGGAAAACGCGGAAACAAAAACTTTGCAAAACTTGCAACCGGCACCACCGCGCACTTTTCACCCGGATCGGGCCATTAACCTAGCTAACTAGCAAAAAAAAATACGGGTAGAGAAGTATACCAAGCGATCCGTGTCCTTCGGTCTTTGTCTCCACTCCGATCTCCCGCGGATATATCGTCCGTCACCTCCTCGTCGAAACGGGCACCACATAGCCGAAATCTTTTGCGGGCTCCCACCTCTTGACCGAGGCAACTCGGGCGCGAAGTTGGCTAGCCGACGCGTCCAAGACTTGCTATAGATATAGTGTAGAAGCTTGTCTCTTTGGGGTTAAGAGGTTGCCATGTATGGAGGAATTTTGCACAATGAATTTTCATGGATCAAAGCTTGATGAAGAATGGATCATCCAATCAAAGAAAATGAGCACCTCTTTTAAAAAGAGCTCGGCCAAGAATCACTCTCTGGAAATGGATGTGTGAAGTGTATGTATATAATTAAAACCATGCCAAAAAGGAATGATTAATTCATCATGACTAATGAATGAATTAATCCGCACCCACTAAACCACTCCCTCCACTCATTCAAAAACAATCCTGGATCATGCTGGAAAAGTGGCCGGCCCCACTAACAAAGAAAGAATGGAAAATGATTAGTGGAAAAAGAAATTCATATCTATCATATAAAAAGGCTTGAAAATTATCAAAGGTCACCCCAAAATCAAGCTCAAACCCTTTCACTAACCATCACAATAAATGCAAGGAATGACAAGAAAGGCATCTCATGATTATGAAGCCATACTTAAGCAAGAAAACCCCTCACAAAATGTTAATTGCAAACTTGCAATTAACACCCTCCAACGAAATGTCCGGCCGAGAAGGAATAAAAGAAAACCGGCCGGAACGGAATGCAAACTGGCAACCCCGGAAAACCGATCCCGTAATAAATTACAGGAAAACCCCTCTACTGCAAATACATGCCCGCATTTGTATTCCCACTGAACACAAATGCAAAGAGACAAAACTACACTATCAAATACTAGGATCCGGCTTAAGCCAAAGCCGGCTAGTAAAAACCGTCCGATCACGATCCGTGCAATACCGCACGTATCTGATCGAACCCTGCCATATCTCCATACGGCCTCTACAGCGTTTCGCCCGAAACCTGAGTAACTGTCTGTGTGGTGGACTCTAAAGACTCGTCAATACTATGGCTGTGGATTTAACCACTAGCACGTCAGAGGTATTAGCCATACGTGACGGGCCACCAGCTATTGACCAAAAGGGACGTCGATGAGCGAACTCATCCTGACACCCTACTGAGCCTGTTAGTGACAATATCCGTACAGTCCGGTCCGTTCGTCTATGAGCATCGCATGGCGGGCCTAGGGGGTTGGTAAAAGTCAGACCCCCAAAAGCGGTACAAGTCGTGTCGGAGTGTAGCCCAGAACACCCTGAGATACTACTGGAATACCTACCAGCAAATCTCCTGCCTTGGCCAAGGACTTTTCATGTTCTGGCTCTCCTAGACACAGCACGACCTCACCCCCAATACCGGGAGAGACGAACCCCTGCAGATCCGCTCACTGCCTCCATGTGGCTCGGGACTGTACCCAACTAAAACCTGTTTGCACGACTCCTTTGAGCCGTGGTAGGGTAGTAATCAAAGTACAGTGGGAACTCACACGAGACAAATGACGATCCCAGGTCGATGAACTAACCTGTACACATGTCACCTGGGAACTGCTATCTGACGTCTGGTATATCCCAACTAGCAGGTTCCCGGCGAGTCCTGTCCGGTGTACTCATAACCCAATGAGCACCTGTATACATCTTAGGTGAATCAACTGACACCAGTGGCTTGTGAGACCGGCCACCGCCCCTTGTTGGGGTCTCGACTGTATACACTAGTCTACTCTAGAGAATCGATGCCCTGTCTCGAAACTCGCTCGACTAGGGACCATTTAAGGATGTGCTTATAGACCCCAGCTCCCACTTATATGATCGCCCTCATACTGCTGGAAGTCAAGCAAGAATCCTAGGGGCTTTATCAACGTGTAATAGCGACTCGAAAGGTCACCTAAAGCAGTACACGATGATAAAGATAAACCAGATAGCATACTATCATCTCGAGTAAGACTGTCCTAGCGGGATAGGTCCTCCCCTCAATCATTGCAATCACGTGCCTGTGATCCAATAATTGACTCTGAGGGCACTATCTCCAACAATCTCTCACTTGCACTCGAGGCTAATTATTGCGATGTCGCATACTCACAGCCCGTGTGATACCGAACACCCAACTCCTCTACTAGTCAGTCTCACAAAGCTCGTTTGCGAAACTATTGTGTTCGAGGAATAGCCTCAGTGAGTGGATCCGCTATGGTGTTTCTTTCTATGTCTCTCTTTATCTCAAGTTCGCGGAGAAAGCCATCTCCCGAAATGAACAATACCTGTCTTAGAATGTTTGGATGTCTGATGGGACCTAGCTCATAAATGAACTCCAAATCCAAACTTCTTAAACTGTATCGTCAACTGAACTTAATCAGTATCCTGCGCCATGCCTCCCTCAGTATCTGCCTGGATCATCTGTCCAAAATACTGCCCCTCGTCAAAGGGAAAACTATAACTCTAACAGCCAGGTCACCTTGGAAGCCTGGAATGATAACCGTCTCGTAAAGGAGGCTGCCGTTATCAATTCCCTAGAACATCCACTTATGCTCTAAAGCTGCTTCCGATTGTTTCTCAAGGATTGGATCAATATCAACTTATTGCATCTAGTGCAAGAACAACATCTGGTGTGGTACTTGACATCTCATGATTGACTCAATTGCCTAAGCAAGTGATCTGTCAATCATGCGTATCCCTCTCCATTTAGTCTGTAAGACACCTTTAGAGAGGGTGACTCCATCGCCTGCAGGTATACTACCGTGCCAGGAGTCGTCCATTCTAAATACTCATAGAATGCGGTCAAAGTACCCAGATTGGGAAACCACCCAAATCTAGATCTAAAATCATAGATCTAGTAACCAGAATGTCTGATATAATATCCAAGTCCTATGTGGAGAAACTACTGTGTGACGACCAAAGTATAACCGATCGTAGTATAGGAATATCACTTCCTACTCTGTGTATGTCATCAAATACCAGGACATCACACTCTACTACCTTCTTAACAGATCTATCCCTATTCTGATGAAGTCAAACCTATGACTGTCACATCAGAAATAGATGATCTATCTCCGCTATTTCTGCTTTAGTCTATAAATAGACATAAGCCTGATGTCCACCAATGCTTCCGCTGCTCCCACTGATTACGACAACTCTCTGGCAGAGTCATATAGACATACACTTCTAAAGCTAGTTTAGAACGACGCTATACTCATCCTCCTGCCGGGTCTCACAGTCTGGAACAACAGCAATGGCAAGTCTGGATAAACAAGAACTTCCCTGCCACCGTCCTTGAGCATACCGAAGTACCTCTCGGGTGCCAGAGGTTACCCACCTTATCTGCGGAGTGGCCAATGGAATGTCAAACCAAATTGAATCTTTAGGTTCTTATGAAATCTTCAGTAATCGTTTGTGGTTCTGGAATCACTTCCAGTTCTACCATACTCCCACTACTGTTTTCTGAAAAAATCCATTTTTGGTAAAACTGTGGCGAGTCAAGAACAATATCACTATTGATCTTCCAGATGGTAGAAAGTCAACCCTCGTCATAGCCCGGGTCAACCCACAAACAGCCATTACAGAAACGTGCCTTGAGTTATCCGGAGTCTGGTTTTAAGCATAAGCCGGACAACTCCCCGTATCTTAACAATGTCAAGATATGAACTGTTCTATATCCAAGAAATAGAGGCACTGATTTAATTGAACCAGATTCAAATCATGCAGCTGTCTCCAGTGCATGTCAACTAAATGGAAGAGAGGCCGATCAGCGTTACTCAACTTAGGAGCACTTCCAATTATGAGTAACCTGAAAGAGAAGTTAGTTCTCTTAATCATTACTATCAACTGAATACCATTCACAAGTATCTACATCTTCGATCACCTTGAAGAATCCCGATACTTGCAATACCTGGTTCTCTACTGTATTCTTATACCTATAACTCCTCAAAACTTAGACCCTGTGTTTCTACGAAACACATGTCTAAGAACTAGAGAAGTTAAAAGTAAACAGAATATAGTACGAGGACCAACCCCTCTGTCCCGATGGACACTGGACAATATACAATACTCTGTATAAGTCCCGTGAGTCTAGTGACTCATTCACTGTGTGTCGTAGGTTGAAAACTGTACTTTTGGTTAAGAAGAATTACACCGCTGTTCAATGCTCCTTACCTAACCATCCACTGGTATAGGTAAATGTCATAGACATAATTTCAAAAAGATATGTCTCACTCTATAAAAATAGACGTACAGATATATCAATTTGAAATTGGTGCACAACAACGGATATTCAAAACCAAATATTTGCCGACCGGCAAACAACCCAGGTGGCTTCCTCAAATATCACCAATTCCAACGAATCCCGATATAATGAGGATGGTCACCTAATTCCCAATAACTTACTCCCCTTCATCATCTGTAAAACCATACAGATGCGAGACTCATACATGGTAAATACATACCCTGGAGTAAGTATCTAATCGGGAAATCAGTTTTCTTTTAACAGTACACAGTGAAACTGAAACATTGAAATGTTTCGATGGGGTATGCTGGTATTCCTAGTAATGCCTCTTCCATTATCCAGATTCACAACTATAACTGTATAATTCTTTGCCACCTCTCCAAATCCCTTTACATGTCTTTAGTCATTACCTTCTGTACACCCCTTTAGGCCAAATGGTTTTCTTCCTTCCCTACCGTTCGGCACCAGCCTATGGTTTGGAAGAAGACTATCCAAAAAGCATAATGGGTGTACTTTCCTAATCCGAGGAGCACTCGCAATGCGAGAGAAGGTGAGGATAAAAGACAACCGAATGTACTTAATTCATAGGTGATTTAGGATTGACAAAGAAGTACATGGTTTGGTCGTGAATAGCAGTCGCAATTTACTTTGCCCTCTTACTAATCCCTTGCTTTGTCTGAACTTAATACCTTCTGTACACCGTTTAGGCTAATTGGCTTTCTTCATTCCCTACCGTTCGGCACCTGCCTATTGTTTGGAAGAAGACTATCCAATTTGCGTAATAGGTGTACTATCTCCTAAACCAAGGAGTACTCGCAACCTGAGAGAAAGTAAAAGGGAAAGACAACTGAATAGTCCTATTCGTTTTCTCCAGAACCGGAAACCATCCTCGAATTCCTTTGAGTTCGTATATAACCATACGATGGTTTTTTCCAATGGAAGTGGACGTTCGTAGTAATACGGGGTGTCCCGGAGAAAAGGGTAAAAGTAGGAGTGGCAAAGAGGTCTGCAACTCTGACAATCCAAAAGCCAGTGTTAAGAAGGTTCGGTCAACTTTGTCACTGAGTCATAATCTGTTAGTGTTTATGCCCTAGAAGGCCATTACTGTATCATACTAGCTTGTATATTACTTAATGGAAGCTTGGGATATTCACATGTATATAACAGTCTTGCTAAACATGGTAGTATGCTACTTGGTTTTTCTATCTTAATATGTGAGTGTACGTATTGATAGAGCTCTTAGGATCTTGCTTGTCTACCAGCGTTGTGATGGCAGTCACACTAGTGGGGGCTGGGTAGTCTACAAGCACATCCTTATTCAGGTCCCTGGTCGTTGGATTATCGAGACAGAGCATCGATACTCCGGAGTAAACTGGTGTGTACGCTTCTCATCCCAGTTGGGGAGATGGTCTGTCCCACAGCCGTCAGTACGTCTTACTGGAGATAGTATGCAGGTGCTCGTTAGGTTACGGGTACACCGGACAGGACTCACAGGGAACTGTTGGTTGGTTTGATACCAGTCGTCAGTGAGCAGTTCCCAGGTGACATGAGTACAGCGTAGTCCGCAGACTTGACACTGCTACTTCGCCTCGAGTGTGTCCCACTGTTCTTAGATTGCTACCCTACCACGGCTCAAAGGAGTCGTGCAAACAGGTAGCAGTTGGGTGCAGTCCCGAGCACTTGGAGGCAGTAGCGGTTAGACAGGATTCGTCCCTCCCGGTATTGGGAGTAGATATCGTGCTGTGTCAGAGAGCCATTACGCAAAGTCCCTGGCCAGGGCAAGCGAGATTTACTGGTAGGTTCCAGTAGTTTCTCAGGGTGTAATGGGCTTCACTCCGACACGACTTATACCGCTATTAGGGGACTGACGCTTGCCGCCCCCCTAGGCCCGATATGCGATAGTCTTGGACGAACGGACCGGACTGTATGGAGATTGTCACATCAGACTCAGTAGGAGTTCGGATGGGTTTTCTCATCGGCCTTCTTATCGACAACTACCTGGGGACCGTTACGTACAGCTAGTGCCGCTTGCGGTCTGTGGTTAAACCCACTGCCAGCGTAATAGTCGAGTCTCTAGAGTCCCACACAGAGAGTTTCCTACTCCAGGCGAAACGATATAGAGGTTGCATGGTTTTGCGACAAAGGGTTCGGACGCATACGTGCGTTTACGCGCGTACGACTTTCGGACAGTTTTTACCAGTCGGCTTTGGTTTAAGCCAGTTACTGGTATCCGGTTATTGGATTTTTACAGTCTAAAGTTTTTCCGTATTTTTACGGATCGGAGGGCGTTCTCGTAATTGTTCGAGAAGCTTCTAGAAGATGGTGACTAAGGAGGGTTATGTGTCATATTCATTAAATGAGGTTATGAGTCATGGTGGTGATTCATTCATTTCATTAAATGCACATTTATTGCTTAATGACTCATGCTAATGAATCACCACTAGATATTTTATGAAGCATGATTTATCATCACTCTTTATTCTTTTCTCATTATTAGAAAATGCTTCATAATATATTATGATAGACTCTCTCTCATCTCATTATCATATCTCACATTCTCTCTCCTCAAGCTCTCACCTTCAAACCCTAATCCTTACACCTCATGAGTTGAGATCAAAGGATTAGTTAGACTAAACAATCCATAACCATCACTCTATATCATCCTTTCATCTTTGATTAGCAATCAAAGTTGATTAGTTACCTCAAGTTAGAGGTTTAGCTTGGAGTTTTGCTCTCGGGTGGATCGTCTACTACCTAGAGAAGGCCGAGGAGAACAAGGAGATCGTAAAGACGAAGGACTAGTATCGATAGGTATAATCCCTTAACACTATAGTTTAGTATAGCTATGTGTTCGGTTATTAGTTGTTTAGCTTCGATTTAAGCGGTTAGTCGATGTTCGTTCTTTAAACTTGATCGTTTTTGAAAATTCCGCCTCCCCACAAGTACTGGGGTGTACTACATCGACTTACAGTGGTATCAGAGACTCGCTAAACACTAAATAACTTAATTGCAAATTTGTACGAATTTCGAACGGAAAAACAAAGCCGGAAAACCCTAATTCTGTTCAGTTTCTGTCGAACTTAAAATGAAGTCCTAAAATTTTTCAGGTAAGCTCAGAAAGCTAGAAAAGAGTCCAAGAGAACACCCAAAAAATTTGGGCTTCTGATTCGTCTACAGTGCCGCGGAAGGGCGGCGGATCCCACCGATCCGCCGCGTAACCGCGGCCGAGTTGACGAGTCAGGAACTCGTTCTTTTTGGGTGGGTCCCCTGTGGTGTTTTGGGTTTTCTGGAATGTTTAATTATTGCTCAGGTTACTGTTTAACAGAGCAGATTTTGGAGCAATATTGATGTTGTTTATTCGATCGAAATTGTACAGTATTTGCATATGGATTATATCTGTGATTGTTTAATGTGTTCGTAAACCTCCCCTAACTGCTAGTATGTCGGTTGGCAGGGGGTTGCACATTTCTGTAATGGTTATATCTGTTTGTGCATATAAACTGTATTGGACTGTTGTGGTGTATAGCCGGGGTTTGCAATGGGTTATTGTTTAATTCATTTGTTGTAAATGTAATTTGTTGTAATATTATTTTTGCGGGGCACTTCCAGGTTGCGGTTGTAGCCACCGTTGTATTATTTCATTTTACTGTTTTTGCTCCTAGGACTGACCCAAGGTGGGGTACACAAACTGCCGGGCGGGTAGTTTGCCGTACCCGTAGGGGTCGAGGGTGGGGTATCGGCTATTCATCACAACTGTGTAATCTGTCTTTTCTTGCAGGCTCAAAAGAAATACAGATTGCTTGCAAATCCAATATTGTTTATCTGTGTTCTGGAATGAATATCATTGCGTCAGACGAATGTAAAATATCTATATATATTGTAGCTATTTAGACGTCACTTATGTTTTACACCCGCGCTAGCCCTGCCCCCGCTCTGTCGTTAGTTAAGTAACCTAACGAGTGATGACGGGACCCCGTGGCGAATGCGGATGGCATAAGAGGACGTCATATTTTCGTTGTTTTCTGCAATGATAGGTTAATGATGGGACGCATTATCTATAATGCAAAGAAAATAAACCAAGTTTAAATCGTTGGAACAATTTAAAAGAAACCACTCGGTTATTTTTAAAACAGATATTTTTAAATGCGGAGCTTTAACCACTCCTTTTAAAAGCTATCAGGTTCCTTCGGTTATATCAAGTTCACTACGTTCACGGTTTCGCCAAAACCATTCGTAGCCCTCCGTCATTTCATCTGGGTATTCAGTAGTATTCAAGCTATGTATTTTGACCTAACGCCAAGGCATAGTGTTTGGTAGCTACTGGGTATTCATTTGTTGCATAGGTAGATGTAGTTAATTTGGGACAGTCGTATTATCATTTTGGCCGAACGTCAAGGATATATACGGATGGGTTCAAATTGACAAGATAATGATGGGTAGAACTTGACATGTGACTTATGACATTTTGACCTAACGCCAAGGTCATAAGAGCATGGGGCAGAAATAAATATTGGGAATTTCTAAAGAAACTGAAATTTGCAAAGAGATGCATACCATTTGGAGTTTGATGAATGTTGGTAGGATTCCTTCAACATTATCATACGATGATATTTGGATCCCGATCCTACTGTGAGTATATGCTACTTATCAGGATATTCGTCACTTAACGATCAATGCTATAAACCTAGTAGGTGTCCAGAAAAGTGTCAGCGGGGTTACGCCCCCAGAGAAAAGAGGTTATTTAATTAAGGAACTTCGCGAAAGCGTTGGAAAACCTCCCTCGAAGTACCGACACCAGCCTGGCTGAACGGTTAAGCAAGTATTGTACGGTGAGAATAGTCCTGGCTAATTCTTCTTTTATGGTTTGAGGAAGGATTCGAAAAACAGTGGGAGCCATCCAGTTTAGATAAACTAAAAACCACTCTAAACTTGCAAGAGCATCATGCTAAAGTGTTTTCTTCTCTCTCTCCTAATTGCAGCGACCCTGAAAATGACTGGACTTAAGTTACTTTTAGAAAAAAATATACTGACGGGGCCAAACTATAAAGATTGGCTGCGGAATGTCAAGATGGCCTTGACCTATGACAAATTGGGGTACGTCCTCACCGCTACGGCACCTGCTGTCCCTGGTCCCAAATCCAGCAATGCGGATAAGGAAATCCGCAGAACCTGGGATTTAGATTGCGCGAGAGCCAAGTGCATCGTGCTTGCCTCTATGAACAACGAACATCAGAGGAGGCATGAGGATATGTCTCTAGATGGCATATTTCTCCATACAAAGGAACTTTATGGAGAGCAATCTCGTATTGCAAGATACGAGACCTCGAAGAAATTATTTCGAGCGAGGTTGGCTGTCGGGTCATCGGTAGGTGAACATGTCCTACAGATGATCGGCTATATTGAGGAGCTCGCAGACCTTGGGACGACTTTGGATAATGAGCTCTATACAGACCTTATTCTCCAGTCCCTTCCTCCCACCTACGCCCAGTTTATCCTCAACTTCAACCTTCAAGGAAAAGAAGTTGAACTTGCGGAACTCCTGAACATGTTAAGGAGTGCAGAGGGCACCTTACAGAAGGTAAGGGAAACACCCGCTATGTTTGTTGGCGGTTCATCTTCTTCAGGGTCCAAGGCTAGGGCCAAAGGAAGGAAGAAGAAGGCCGCACCCAAACCTAGAGGAGGTGTTAGTAAGGTGGGAAAGAAGGGAAAGAAAAAGCTTGCAGCACCGGTAGTTGGCCAGGATGAGTGCTTCCACTGTCACAGGAAAGGGCACTGGAAGAAGGATTGCAAGGCGTGGAACGCCAAGAACCAGGAACCGAAGCAAGCTGTGGCTTCGACTTCAGGTGTGTTTGTAATTGAGAATTGTCTGTCAATCAACTCTACTTCCTGGGTATTGGATACCGGATCAGGATCTCATATTTGCAATTCATTGCAGGCACTGAGAAACCGTAGGGTGCTGAAGGAAGGTGATATGATCCTCAGGGTTGCTAACGGAGCTAGCGTGGGAGCTGCGTCCGTCGGGGATTATCACCTAGGGTTGACGAGTGGACATATTTTGGTTTTGCATAACTGTTATTTTATACCAAGCTTAACGTGTAATATCATATCAGTTTCCTTGTTATCAAATAAAGGTTATGATTTCACGTTTGTAAGAGATGTTGTTAACATCCACCTTAATCATGGTTTGATTGGGTCCGGTACTCTAAATAACGGCATATATGTGTTAAACCAACTCCAAATTTTCAATGTCCAGAACACACTAAAAAGAAAGTCTCCAGATTTAAATAAAGCTTTCTTATGGCATTGTAGACTGGGTCACATCAATGAGAGAAGGTTGACTAAGTTGCATAGAGAAGGATATTTGGACACGTTCGAATATCAATCCTATGACACTTGTCAATCTTGTCTCAAAGGAAAGATGACAAAGACTCCATTTACTGGACAAGGAGTAAGAGCGAGCGAGCTCTTAGGACTCATACACAGCGATGTATGTGGTCCAATGTCTACACATGCGAGAGGTGGTTTTTCCTATTTCATTACTTTCACGGATGATTACTCAAGATACGGATTCATTTATCTGATGAAACATAAATCCGAGGCTTTTGAGAAATTCCAAGAGTATAAGAATGAAGTAGAAAAACAAACCGGCAAAAGTATTAAGACACTAAGATCTGATCGAGGTGGTGAATACTTGAGTGCCGAGTTCCTTGGTTACCTAAAAGAGAAAGGAATTCTCTCTCAGCTTACTCCTCCATACACTCCACAGCATAACGGTGTATCGGAGAGACGGAATCGAACCCTATTAGATATGGTACGATCCATGATGAGTAATGCTGAGTTACCGCGATCTTTCTGGGGTTATGCGCTAGAATCAGCGGCATATCTTTTGAACATGGTTCCTACCAAGACTGTGCCTACCACA
This sequence comes from Agapanthus africanus, assembly GCA_030015575.1. Taxonomy (NCBI): domain Eukaryota; kingdom Viridiplantae; phylum Streptophyta; class Magnoliopsida; order Asparagales; family Amaryllidaceae; genus Agapanthus; species Agapanthus africanus. The sequence continues at coordinate 678,382,073 of CM057340.1, read as the reverse complement.
CCATATCAGATATGGAGTGGGAAGAAACCCCATCTACAGTATATAAAGATTTGGGGATGTCCAGCTTTTGTTAAAAAGCAGCATGTGGACAAGCTCGAGGCACGATCAGTAAAGTGTATGTTTGTGGGATATCCAAAGCACTCCAGGGGATATCTATTCTATTACGCAGAGGAACAAAAGGTGTTTGTTTCTCGTAATGCCCATTTTCTAGAACATCAGTTTTTAGAAAAGGAATCAAGTGGGAGCGAAATAGAACTGGAAGAAATTCCAGAACCACAAACTAATACTGAAAGTTTGGTAGAACCGGTAGTTCAAGAAGAACAGAACATTCCCGCACCCCTCCGCAGGAGTAGTAGGCCGTCTCATCCGCCTGAGAGATACTACGGTTTTCTCATAGACGGGGATAGAGAGGATTGCATCATAGATGATGATGAACCTACTGACTTCCGGCAGGCCATCCAGAGCGGCGACTCGGTACGATGGCTAGATGCAATGCGGACCGAAATGGAGTCCATGTACACCAACAAAGTATGGACTTTGGACTTTGCTCCAGATGGGGTAAAACCCATAGGATGCAAATGGATCTTCAAGAAAAAGATTGGTGTAGATGGACAGGTGGAAACCTATAAGGCTAGACTTGTTGCAAAGGGTTTTCGTCAAAGACCTGGTTTGGACTATGACGAAACTTTTTCTCCAGTGGCTATGCTCAAATCCATTCGGATCCTTCTTGCTATTGCTGCCTTCCATGATTATGAAATCTGGCAGATGGACGTAAAGACGGCTTTTCTGAATGGAAATTTAGAAGAGAGCGTCTATATGGATCAGCCAGAGGGATTCAATCAGAGTGGGAGCAGCGGGAAAGTATGCAAGCTGCTTAAGTCTATTTATGGACTAAAGCAGGCATCGCGGAGTTGGAACATCTGTTTTGATGAGACAGTCAAAGAGTATGACTTTATCAAAAATCCAGATGAACCGTGCATATATAGTAAAGTTGTGGCCAGAAGTGTCGTATTCCTCGTCTTGTACGTGGATGACATTCTATTGATAGGAAATGACATTCCTATGCTACAATCTGTCAAAGGATTCTTGTCACACAGGTTCTCCATGAAAGACCTGGGTGATGCCTCGTACATTCTGGGGATCCGGATCTATCGTGATAGATCCAAGAGGATGTTGGGACTTTCGCAGTCCAGGTATATCGACACTGTACTGAAAAGATTCAGTATGGAAGATTCTAAGCGCGGTAATCTACCGGCTTGTCACGGAATCACCCTCTCCAAAGAGATGTCTCCCAAGACTGATTTGGAAAGGGAACGCATGTCTATTATACCCTACGCTTCTGCAGTAGGCTCTATAATGTATGCGATGTTGTGTACCAGACCAGATGTAGCTTACGCACTGAGCGTGGTAAGCCGGTATCAGTCTGACCCAGGGGAGAAACACTGGATAGCAGTAAAGAACATTCTCAAGTACCTGAGGAGGACTAAGGAGATGTTCTTGGTTTACGGCGCTAAAGACCTCAGGTTGGAGGCCTTTGCTGATTCCGGCTTCCAGAGTGATAAGGACGATTCCAAGTCCATGTCGGGTTATGTCTTTACCCTCAATGGAGGGGCGGTGTGCTGGAAAAGCTCCAAGCAGGACACCGTTGCTGACTCGACGATGGAAGCGGAGTATATAGCTGCTTGCGATGCCGCAAAAGAAGCAGTCTGGATGAAGAAGTTCCTAACAGAACTTCAGGTGGTTCCTACCATAGTTGATCCAATACCTCTGTATTGCGACAACAACGGAGCTATAGCTTTAGCGAAGGAACCAAGGTCCCATCAGAAGTCCAGACACATCTTGAGGCGGTATCACCTGATCAGGGAGATCATTGATCGTCGGGAGATCGAGGTTCGGAGAGTTGCTACTGAAGAGAACATTGCTGATCCATTCACGAAGGCCCTACCTCAGATTCAGTTCGAGAGGCTACTCGAGATCATCGGTCTGCGATATGCCAGTACATGGCCCTAGTGCAAGTGGGAGATTGTTAGTGTTTATGCCCTAGAAGGCCATTACTGTATCATACTAGCTTGTATATTACTTAATGGAAGCTTGGGATATTCACATGTATATAACAGTCTTGCTAAACATGGTAGTATGCTACTTGGTTTTTCTATCTTAATATGTGAGTGTACGTATTGATAGAGCTCTTAGGATCTTGCTTGTCTACCAGCGTTGTGATGGCAGTCACACTAGTGGGGGCTGGGTAGTCTACAAGCACATCCTTATTCAGGTCCCTGGTCGTTGGATTATCGAGACAGAGCATCGATACTCCGGAGTAGACTGGTGTGTACGCTTCTCATCCCAGTTGGGGAGATGGTCTGTCCCACAGCCGTCAGTACGTCGTACTGGAGATAGTATGCAGGTGCTCGTTAGGTTACGGGTACACCGGACAGGACTCACAGGGAACTGTTGGTTGGTTTGATACCAGTCGTCAGTGAGCAGTTCCCAGGTGACATGAGTACAGCGTAGTCCGCAGACTTGACACTGCTACTTCGCCTCGAGTGTGTCCCACTGTTCTTAGATTGCTACCCTACCACGGCTCAAAGGAGTCGTGCAAACAGGTAGCAGTTGGGTGCAGTCCCGAGCACTTGGAGGCAGTAGCGGTTAGACAGGATTCGTCCCTCCCGGTATTGGGAGTAGATATCGTGCTGTGTCAGAGAGCCATTACGCAAAGTCCCTGGCCAGGGCAAGCGAGATTTACTAGTAGGTTCCAGTAGTTTCTCAGGGTGTAATGGGCTTCACTCCGACACGACTTATACCGCTATTAGGGGACTGACGCTTGCCGCCCCCCTAGGCCCGATATGCGATAGTCTTGGACGAACGGACCGGACTGTATGGAGATTGTCACATCAGACTCAGTAGGAGTTCGGATGGGTTTTCTCATCGGCCTTCTTATCGACAACTACCTGGGGACCGTTACGTACAGCTAGTGCCGCTTGCGGTCTGTGGTTAAACCCACTGCCAGCGTAATAGTCGAGTCTCTAGAGTCCCACACAGAGAGTTTCCTACTCCAGGCGAAACGATATAGAGGTTGCATGGTTTTGCGACAAAGGGTTCGGACGCATACGTGCGTTTACGCGCGTACGACTTTCGGACAGTTTTTACCAGTCGGCTTTGGTTTAAGCCAGTTACTGGTATCCGGTTATTGGATTTTTACAGTCTAAAGTTTTTCCGTATTTTTACGGATCGGAGGGCGTTCTCGTAATTGTTCGAGAAGCTTCTAGAAGATGGTGACTAAGGAGGGTTATGTGTCATATTCATTAAATGAGGTTATGAGTCATGGTGGTGATTCATTCATTTCATTAAATGCACATTTATTGCTTAATGACTCATGCTAATGAATCACCACTAGATATTTTATGAAGCATGATTTATCATCACTCTTTATTCTTTTCTCATTATTAGAAAATGCTTCATAATATATTATGATAGACTCTCTCTCATCTCATTATCATATCTCACATTCTCTCTCCTCAAGCTCTCATCTTCAAACCCTAATCCTTACACCTCATGTGTTGAGATCAAAAGATTAGTTAGACTAAACAATCCATAACCATCACTCTATATCATCCTTTCATCTTTGATTAGCAATCAAAGTTGATTAGTTACCTCAAGTTAGAGGTTTAGCTTGGAGTTTTGCTCTCGGGTGGATCGTCTACTACCTAGAGAAGGCCGAGGAGAACAAGGAGATCGTAAAGACGAAGGACTAGTATCGATAGGTATAATCCCTTAACACTATAGTTTAGTATAGCTATGTGTTCGGTTATTAGTTGTTTAGCTTCGATTTAAGCGGTTAGTCGATGTTCGTTCTTTAAACTTGATCGTTTTTGAAAATTCCGCCTCCCCACAAGTACTGGGGTGTACTACATCGACTTACATAATCTAGGGTCGGGTCAATGGTCGCTGCCAAAGAGAGAGAGAAAAGAAACACTCAGCGTGCACTCTAACCTAGATCAGAATGGTTATCACTTTATCTAATCTGGAAATCTCCCACTGTAACGTCAAATTCTTCCCCAAACCTGAAAAAAGAATTAGCCGGGATAACCCGAGGAGTAAATCAACTCATCAGTGGGAATCGGGATCCAACTCTCATCGCATGATAACGTGACGGAATCCGCTCACGTTATCACACTCCAGAAGGTATGCGCATATCTGGCAAGTTTCAGTACTTTTGAAACTCCCGATGTGATTTTTACCCCATGCTCTTATGACCTTGACTTTGGCCAACATATCATAAGTCACATGTCAAGTTCTACCCGTCATTTTCCTGGTTAATTTGAACCCACCCGTACATACCCTTGACTTTGGCCAAAATGGCAGTACGACTGTCCCAAACCAACGCATCTATCTATGCTGCATATGAATACCCAACAGCTACCAAACACTGTGCCTTGACTTTGGCCAACATACACAGCTTGAACACTATTGACCAACTATATGAAACGACGGAGGGCTACGAATTGTTTCTGGCGAAAACCTTTAATGTAATGAACTTGATATCGTTGAAGGAACTGATAGCTTTATAAAAATATAGTGACGACAACCTTTGGTAAAGAGGTCACTCCCGGTGAAGGGATCTCGGCTCTTTCCCCGTAGAATGAGGTGCAGGATATTCCAAATGAATACCACGATGCAAAGCAAAAGTAATCGGCTATAGTGAAGTTACTGCCCTGACGCAAAATTTTGTCCAAGGGGTCACTCCCGGTGAAGGGATCTCGGCCCTTGCCTCGTCGACTGAGGAGCAGGATATTCCAACTGAATACCACGGTGCAAAACAAAAGTGAACGTCCTTGCAATAACAGCTTTTTGAAAAAGTGTTCCAACAACATCAGATTAGGTTTGTTTAACTTGCACTGATCCGAATCAATGCAGTCCCATCAATTGATCACACCACAAAGAACGAAAATATACTGACGTACGTATATGCCATCCGCATTCGCCACTGGGTCCCGTCATCACCCGTTAGGTTAGCTAACTAACGACAGAGCAGGGACTGGACTAGCGCGGATGAAAAACATATACAACATCTACTAATAAATATATATATACCAATATATAGTATTTCGCTCAAGGCGTGATAAAAAGCAACACAGAAATGTATAGGAACACAGATCAATACAGATATCTGGGATCCCCGGGTTTCACAGAGCCGCTACTGAAACCCGACGTTCCCCTGGTCGTGTGGACAGCCTGTGCAATGAAATCCTAGACCCCTACGGGTGCGGCAAGTTACCCGCCAAAACCTGAAGCGAGGCAGCCCCCTTCAGCACCGTGAATGGACCACCCAGCACTTCACGGAATCCGGTAACTTGGGCACCCCTCCTGGGTCAACCCTATACCCCCTACGAGTGCGGCGAATAGCCCGCCAATTCTAGAGTGAAGCCCCCTCCGTCTCAATGCCATGAGATGCGGGCTTGTTGCCTTCTAGAACCCGGCTACCCGTGCACCCCTCCACAGGGTAATCCTAGTACAGAAAGTAAAATATACATACAACGGGTACATCGACCGCAACCAGGTCGTGCCCCAAAAGAATAATATAAACAGGCAGTGACGGCAGTCCACATGTCGGACGCTCGCCCCGCAATAACAAATGTACATATAAAACAGAACTGTACTATATTGCAACCAGGCTATCCTCCACGACCGATCCACAACAACACAGTACAATCACAGAACATCAACGTGAAAATCATGTTCGCAAATCCGTCTAACCGAGCTATAGCAGTTAGACGGGATTTACCGATCAAGTGACATTCACGGTCGCAGATATAATGTAAAAACTGTGAACTGGCATGTTTAAAATATCCGATCGAACAAATTTTATCAAGTGGGCCCCAAGCAGTACTGTAGCACTTACAGAAAATCTGGGCCCAAAAATAATATCCCAAAACCCCTATTTCCAAGTATAAGACTTACTGGGAAATTTTAGTGCAATGTTCACATATTACCACCGCGGAACCGCGGCCAAACCAGGGGTTTGGCCGCGTTTCCGCGGCCGTACTAAGAGATCGTTGCACCAAATTTTACCAGATGTCTTAGAATTTCATGCTTGTGTTTCTGCAGTGACCTGAAAAATTTTTGGAGCTTGAAAAAATTTCGACAGAAACATATGCATGGAAAATACGGATTTTGGGGATTTTGTTCGATCGGATTTTAAACACACTAGACCATGCTAGGCTAAGTTAATGGAGTGGCTCTGATACCATTGTAAGCCCGCGGGGGCGCCCCGGCCGTCGATCCGACGCCGGAAAACGCGGAAACAAAAACTTTGCAAAACTTGCAACCGGCACCACCGCGCACTTTTCACCCGGATCGGGCCATTAACCTAGCTAACTAGCAAAAAAAAAATACGGGTAGAGAAGTATACCAAGCGATCCGTGTCCTTCGGTCTTTGTCTCCACTCCGATCTCCCGCGGATATATCGTCCGTCACCTCCTCGTCGAAACGGGCACCACATAGCCGGAATCTTTTGCGGGCTCCCACCTCTTGACCGAGGTAACTCGGGCGCGAAGTTGGCTAGCCGACACGTCCAAGACTTGCTATAGATATAGTGTAGAAGCTTGTCTCTTTGGGGTTAAGAGGTTGCCATGTATGGAGGAATTTTGCAGAATGAATTTTCATGGATCAAAGCTTGATGAAGAATGGATCATCCAATCAAAGAAAATGAGCACCTCTTTTAAAAAGAGCTCGGCCAAGAATCACTCTCTGGAAATGGATGTGTGAAGTGTATGTATATAATTAAAACCATGCCAAAAAGGAATAATTAATTCATCATGACTAATGAATGAATTAATCCACACCCACTAAACCACTCCCTCCACTCATTCAAAAACAATCCTGGATCATGCTGGAAAAGTGGCCGGCCCCACTAACAAAGAAAGAATGGAAAATGATTAGTGGAAAAAGAAATTCATATCTATCATATAAAAAGGCTTGATAATTATCAAAGGTCACCCCAAAATCAAGCTCAAACCCTTTCACTAACCATCACAATAAATGCAAGGAATGACAAGAAAGGCATCTCATGATTATGAAGCCACACTTAAGCAAGAAAACCCCTCACAAAATGTTAATTGCAAACTTGCAATTAACACCCTCCAACGAAATGTCCGGCCGAGAAGGAATAAAAGAAAACCGGCCGGAACGGAATGCAAACTGGCAACCCCGGAAAACCGATCCCGTAATAAATTACAGGAAAACCCCTCTACTGCAAATACATGCCCGCATTTGTATTCCCACTGAACACAAATGCAAAGAGACAAAACTACACTATCAAATATTAGGATCCGGCTTAAGCCAAAGCCGGCTAGTAAAAACCGTCCGATCACGATCCGTGCAATACCGCACGTATCTGATCGAACCCTGCCATATCTCCATACGGTCTCTACAGCGTTTCGCCCGAAACCTGAGTAACTGTCTGTGTGGTGGACTCTAAAGACTCGTCAATACTATGGCTGTGGATTTAACCACTAGCACGTCAGAGGTATTAGCCATACGTGACGGGCCACCAGCTATTGACCAAAAGGGACGTCGATGAGCGAACTCATCCTGACACCCTACTGAGCCTGTCAGTGACAATATCCGTACAGTCCGGTCCGTTCGTCTATGAGCATCGCATGGCGGGCCTAGGGGGTTGGTAAAAGTCAGACCCCCAAAAGCGGTACAAGTCGTGTCGGAGTGTAGCCCAGAACACCCTGAGATACTACTGGAATACCTACCAGCAAATCTCCTGCCTTGGCCAAGGACTTTTCATGTTCTGGCTCTCCTAGACACAGCACGACCTCACCCCCAATACCGGGAGAGACGAACCCCTGCAGATCCGCTCACTGCCTCCATGTGGCTCGGGACTGTACCCAACTAAAACCTATTTGCACGACTCCTTTGAGCCGTGGTAGGGTAGTAATCAAAGTACAGTGGGAACTCACACGAGACAAATGACGATCCCAGGTCGATGAACTAACCTGTACACATGTCACCTGGGAACTGCTATCTGACGTCTGGTATATCCCAACTAGCAGGTTCCCGGCGAGTCCTGTCCGGTGTACTCATAACCCAATGAGCACCTGTATACATCTTAGGTGAATCAACTGACACCAGTGGCTTGTGAGACCGGCCACCGCCCCTCGTCGGGGTCTCGACTGTATACACTAGTCTACTCTAGAGAATCGATGCCCTGTCTCGAAACTCGCTCGACTAGGGACCATTTAAGGATGTGCTTATAGACCCCAGCTCCCACTTATATGATCGCCCTCATACTGCTGGAAGTCAAGCAAGAATCCTAGGGGCTTTATCAACGTGTAATAGCGACTCGAAAGGTCACCTAAAGCAGTACACGATGATAAAGATAAACCAGATAGCATACTATCATCTCGAGTAAGACTGTCCTAGCGGGATAGGTCCTCCCCTCAATCATTGCAATCACGTGCCTGTGATCCAATAATTGACTCTGAGGGCACTATCTCCAACACGGCCCTGCAAATAAAAGACCAGGAAAAGGTTGAGGATTAGAGAGAAGTATTTATAGATTACTTCAAATTCCTTTGAACACCTGAAGATACGTTCTCAAAACATCAGCTCATGAAGCGAGCCCTATCTTTTGCCTTCGTCAATGATACTCTGTATAAGAGGTCATTTGATTCTTTATGGTTAAGATGCCTGGGACCATACAAGGCAAAGAGAGTCGTCCAAGAAACTCATGATGGACTCTGCGGTTCTCACCAAGCCGGGCTGAAGATCAAACGGATGGGTTATTATTGGCCCACAATGATCCAGGACTGCCTCGAATACGCGAAGCAATGCCACTCGTGCCAGATTCATGGGGACTTTATCCACCAGCATCCAAATCCACTACACCCAACAGTACCTAGCTGGCCGTTCGAAATGTGGGGGACTAACATAATCGGCCCCATTGAACCAGTATCGTCCAGAGGACAACGATTCATTTTGGCGACAACTGATTACTTCTCCAAATGGGCAGAAGCAGTACCGCTGAGGAAGTGAAGACGGAGAATATCCTCCATTTCTTCAAGACACACGTCATTTAGCGGTTTGGAACTCCGCGACGGATCATCTCCGATAACGGGCCAGCCACAGAAGCCACAAGATCAGCCACTTCGTACAACAGCATAACATAGACTGGAGATATTCATCAGTCTACAATCCCCGAGCTAACGGTCTAGCTGAGTCTTTCAACAAGACCTTGACGAAGATTGTGAAAAAGATGGTGTCTCGAAATAAGAAGAACTGGCATGAGAGACTGCATGAAACTCTCTGGGCGTATCGAACTATGTTCAAAACGGCCACGAACACAACGCCGTACGCATTGGTATTCGACACGGAAGCGGTACTCTCCCTCGAGATAGAGCTACCCTCTGTATGAGTGGCAGTTCATTACGGGCTAACGGACGAAGAGAATTCTCACCTTCGGCTTGAGGAGCTCGATGCCCTTGATGAAACCCGGCTCACAGTGCAACAAAATCTGGAGGCTTATAAAGCAAAGATGACGCGTTCATATGAGAGATTGACTAGGCCGAGAACATTCCGCCAAGGCGAACTCGTGCTAGTGGTCAAAAGACCTATGATCCCCAATCGTGCCAAACGGGGGAAATTCGAGCCAAACTATGAAGGCCCGTATATCATAGAAAAAGTTTACCAGGGTGGAGCGTATCTACTCATGGAAATGCATGGTGAAAGACCTTTCAGGCCAATAAACGGTCAAGTCTTGTGGCGGGGAACAGATTCTGGCACGTCTGGTGGGACATTTACTGTTAAACATAAATGTTGCGCTGCGCTCTGCGCTGCGCGCCACGTGTCAAACGTAGGTGCGCCTACGTAAGGTGCGCCAGCGTTGGAATTAATAATTCCCCACCGTTAAATCAAAAGATCCAATAATAATAAATCATTAATTAATTAGAATTAAAATTCTAATATGGAAAGATCTTTCCAATCTTGTTAAAAACAAGAAGATTGCCTTCTGTAAAACAGAAGCCCAAAGATCAAAGATCCAACGGTGGGAAAACATCCCCAAATCAATCAGAGAAACATCTCTTTAACTGATTCAACAAATCAGCTTTCCCTATATAAAGGCCCCAAGACTTCAAGTATAATATAGAGAACCCCCCTATAAACTTTGAGAAAACTCAAAGAAAGAAGAGCAAGCTCTTAGCAAAAGAAGATTATTTCTTCAAGGTAAAGAATGATTCTTGAACAAAGAGATGAAATCATCTCATAAACAGAAGAATTATCTTCTTAAAAGATCATAGATCTACAAAAGACCAAAGTATTTAATAAAAAGAGAGAGATCAAAAGATCTCATCATAAAAATAAAAGAAGTATTTACTTCATTCACAGATATAGCGGAGATAGATCATCTATTTCTGATGTGACAGTCATAGGTTTGACTTTATCAGAATAGGGGATGGATCTGTTAAGAAGGTAGTAGGGTGTGATGTCCTGGTATTTGGATGACATACACAGAGTAGAAAGTGATATTCCTATACTACGATCGGTTATACTTTGGTCGTCACACAGTGGTTTCTCCACAAAGGACATGGATATTATATCAGACATTCTGGTTACTAGATCTATGGTCATAGATCTAGATTTGGGAAGTGTCCCAATCTGTGTACTTTGACGGCATTCTAAAGGTGTTTTAGAATGGATGACTCCTGACATGGTGGTGTACCTGTAGGTGATGGAGTCACCCTCTCTAAAGGTGTCTTACAGACTAAAAGGGAGAGGAATGTGCATGATTGGCAGATTACTTGCTTAGGCAATTGAGTCAATCATGAGATGTCAACTACCACACTAGATGTTGTTTTTACATGAGATGCAGTAAGTTGATATTAATCCAATTCTGGAGAAACGATCGGAAGCAGTTTTAGAACATAAGTTGACGTTCTAGGGAAATGATAACGGCAGCCTCCTTTGGGAGACAGTTATCATTCCAGGCTTCCAAGATGACCTGGATGACAGAGTGACTGTCAGAGTTATAGCTCTCCCTCTGAAGAGGGGCAGTATTTTGGACAGGTGGTCCAGGCGGATATTGAGGGAGGCATGGCGCAGGATACTGATTAAGTTCAGTTGACGATACAGTCTAAGAAGTTTGGATTTGGAGTTCATTAATGAACTAGGTCCCATCAGACATCCAGACATATTCTAAGACAGGTATTGCTCATTTCGGGAGATAGGTTTCTCCGCGAACTTGAGATAAAGAGAGACATAGAAAGAAATATCACAGCGGATCCACTCACTGAGGCTATTCCTCGAAGGCAATAGTTTCGCAAACGAGCTTTGTGAGACTGACTAGTAGGGGAGTTGGGTGTTCGGTATCACACGAGCTGTGAGTATGCGACATCGCAATAATTAGCCTTGAGTGCAAGTGGAAGATTGTTGGAGATAGTGCCCTCAGAGTCAATTATTGGATCACAGGCACGTGATTGCAATGATTGAGAGAGGACCTATACCGGTAGGACGGTCTTACTCAAGATGATAGTATGCTATCTGGTTTATCTTTATCATCGTGTACTGTTTTAGGTGACCTTACAGGTCGCTATTACACGTTGATAGAGCCCCTAGGATTCTTGCTTGACTGCCAGCAGTATGAGGGCGATCATATACGTGGGAGCTGGGGTCTATAAGCACATCCTTAAAAGGTCCCTAGTCGAGGGAGTTTCGAGACAGGGCATCGATACTCCAGAGTAGACTAGTGTATACAGTCGAGACCCCGATGAGGGGCGGTGGCCGGTCTCACAAGCCACTGGTGTCAGTTGGTTCACCTAACATGTATACAGGTGGTCATTGGGTTATAAGTACACCGGACATGACTCGCCGGGAACATGCTAGTTGGTCTTATACCTGACGTCAGATAGCAGTTCCCTGGTGACATGTGTACAGGTTAGTTCATCGACCTGAGATCGTCATTTGTCTCGTGTGAGTTCCCACTGTACTTTGATTACTACCCTACCACGCTCAAAGGAGACGTGCAAACAGGTTTTAGTTGGGTACTGTCCCGAGCCACATGGAGGCAGTGAGCGGATCTGCAAGGGTTCGTCTCTCCCGGTATTGGGGGTGAGGTCGCGTTGTGTCTAGGAGAGCCATTACACGAAGTCCTTGTCCAAGGCAGGAGATTTACTGGTAGGTATTCCAGTAGTATCTCAGGATGTTCTGGGCTACACTCCGACACGACTAGTACCGCTTTTGGGGGTCTGACTTTTACCAACCCCCTAGGCCCGCCATGCGATGCTCATAGACGAACAGACCGGACTGTACGGATATTGTCACTGACAGGCTCAGTAGGGTGTCAGGATGAGTTCGCTCATCGACGTCCTTTTTGGTCAATACCTGGTAGCCCGTTACGTATGGCTAATATCTCTGACGTGCTAGTGGTTAAATCCATAACCAAAGTATTGACGAGTCTTTAGAGTCCCCCACAGACCGTTTTCTCAAGTTTCGGGCGAAACGCTGTAGAGGCCGTATGGATATATGGCAGGGTTCGATCATATACATGCGGTATTGCACGGATCATGATCTGACGGATAATACTAGCGGGCTTTGGTTTAAGCCGGATCCTAGTATTATACAGTGTAGATTTTGTCTCATTGCATTTGTATTCGGTCGGAATACAAATGCGGGTATGTATATATAGTTGCGGGGTTTTCCTGTAATTTATTACGGGATCAGTTTTCTAAAGTTGCCAGTTTGTATTCCGTTCCGGCCAGTTTTCCTTTGTTCCTTCACGGCCGGATTTTTCCGATGGAGAGGGTTATTTGCAAGTGTGCAAATTTGATTAGTGGAGGGTGTCTTTTGTGATTTGAGGCATTATGATGGGTGTAGCATTATTAGATTCTTTTTGGGTCATTTCTCTTGCATTTATTAGATGGGAATTGATTTGGATTTAGATTAGCAATTGGTGTGACTTTAATCCATTAATATCATCACACATTATCCCCACTTGCATTATTCCCTTTTTTCCCTCCTCAATTGTGCAAGGGGCCGGCCACTACTAGAGGAGACAGGATTCATCTTTTAGTGTGTGGGAATTTCTTCATCTTCTTTTTGGCTTGCTTCAAAAATTCCTCACTTCTCTTCAAAGTTCTTCATTCTCCTCCAGATCCATACAAGGAAACTTCAAACCCCAAGAGACAAAGCTTTCTACACTTCATCTACAGCATTTCTTGGGCACATCGGCTCGCCAACTTCGTGTCCAAGTTGCCTCGGTCCAGAGGTGGGAGCCCGTAAAAGAACCCGGCGATGTGGTGCCCGTTCCGACGAGGAGCTGAAGACCGGAGATTCCGCGAGGAGATCAAAGTGGAGGCCGAAGACCGAAGGACACGGATCGCTCGGTATAGCTTCCCTCCCATTTTCTAGTTTGCTAGAGCTAGGTTAATGGCCCGATTCGGGTTTTTAGTGCGCGGTGGTGCCGGTTTCTAAGTTTTGTAAAAGTTTCGTTTCCGCATTCCTGCGTCAGATTGACGGCCGGGGCTCTCCCGTGCACTTACCTTGGTATCAGAGCCACGCCATTAACCTAGTCTAGCTTGCTCTAACGTGTTTAGAACTTCGATCGGACGAATTTTCAAAAATCGCGTTTTCATTGCATTAGTTTGTGTCGAAATTTTTTTTGGCTCGAAAATTTTTTCAGAGTGTTGCAGAAAATTGTGCAGGGTTTTTTAAGCATTCTGCAAAATTTTGGTTAAGTGATGCTACAGTATGACCGCGGAAACGTGGCCAAACCCCTGTTTTGGCCGCGGTTCCGCGGTGGAAATAAGTCAACGCCGTACCAAAATTTTCCAGTGGCTTTTTAACTTGAAAATAGGGCTTTTGGAATATTCTTTTTGGGCCCAGATGTTTTTCAGTGCTACAGTTGTGCTTGGGGGCCCACTTCGGTATATTTTGTCGATCGAAAATTTTAAACATGTTAGTTCACAGTATTTACATTATATCTATGACCGTGAATGTCACTTGATCGGTAAATCCTGTCTAACTGCTATAGCCCTTTTAGACGGATTTGCGAACGTGACATTCACGTTGATGTTCTGTATTGAGCTGTGATGTTGCGGATTGGTCATGGGGGATAGCCTGGATGCAATGGTAGTACAATTTTGTTTTATATGTACATTTGATATTGCGGGGCGAGCGTCCGACATGTGGACTACCGTCACTGCCTGTTTGTATATTATTCTTTTGGGGCACGACCGGGCTGAGGTCGATGTACCCGTTGTATATTTTACTTTCTGTACTAGGATTGCCCCGCGGAGGGGTGCACGGATAGTCGGGTTCTAGAGGGCAACGAGCCCACATCTCATGGCTTTTAGACGGAAGGGGCTTCACTCTAGAATTGGCGGGCCATTCGCCGCACTCGTAGGGGGTACAGGTTGACCCAAGGAGGGGTGCCCAAGTTACCGGATTCCGTGAAGTGCTGGGTGGTCCATTCACGTTGCTGAAGGGGGCTGCCTCGCTTCAGGTTTTGGCGGGTAACTTGCCGCGCCCGTAGGGGTCTAGGATTTCATTGCACAGGCTATCCACACGACCAGGGGAACGTCGGGTTTCAGTAGCGGCTCTATGAAACCCGGGGATCCCAGATATCTGTATTGTTCTATGCTGCTTATTACATTCCTGTGATGTTGCATTTTATCACGCCTTGAGCGAATATTATATATTGATATATATACTAGTAGATGTTGTATATGTTTTGCATCCGCGCTAGTCTAGCCCCCGCTCTGTCGTTAGTTAAGTAACCTAACGGGTGATGACGGGACCCAGTGGCTAATGCGGATGGCATATACGTACGTCATTATTTTCGTTCTTTATTGGTGTGATCAATTGATGGGACTGCATTGATTCGGATCAATGCAAGCTAAACAAACCTATTTGATGTTGTTGGAACACTTTTCAAAAAACTGTTATTGTAAGGACGTCCTCTTTTGTTTTGCACAGTGGTATTCAGTTGGAATATCCTGCACCTCAGTCGACGAGGCAAGGGCCGAGATCCCTTCACCGGGAATGACCCCTTGGACAGAAGTTTGCGTCAGGGCAATAACTTCACTATAGTCGTTTACTTTTTCTTTGCATCGTGGTATTCAGTTGGAATATCCTGCACCTCATTCTACGGGGAAAGAGCCGAGATCCCTTCACCGGGAGTGACCTCTTTAGCAAAGGTTTTCGTCACCATATTTTTATAAAAAGCTGTCCGTTTCCTTCAACAATATCAAGTTCATTACGTTAAAGGTTTTTCGCCAAAAACCATTCGTAGCCCTCCGTCGTTTTAGACAGGTAGCACGTAGTATTCATGTTAAGTTTGTTTACCTTCGTCAAGGCATAGTGAATGGTAGCTGCTTGTTACCTTTCTGCAGCATAAATAGATGCGTTGGTTTGGGACAGTCGTATAGCCTTGTTGACCTTCGTCAAGGGCTTGTGCGGGTGGGTTCAAATTAACCTGGACAATGACGGGTAGAACTTGACATGTGACTTATGATTTGTTGACCTTCGTCAAGGTCATAAGAGCATGGGGCAAAAATCACATCGGGAGTTTCTAAAGAAACTAAAACTTGCTAGATATGCGCATACCTTCTGGAGTGTGATAACGTGAGCAGATTCCATCACGTTATCATGTGATGATAGTTGGATCCTGATTCCCACTGATGAGTTGGTTTTCTCCTCGGGTGATCCCGACTAATTCTTCTTTCAGGTTTGGGGAAGAATTTGACGTTACAGTGGGAGGTTTCCAGATTAGATAAAGTGATAACCATTCTGATCTAGATTAGAGTGCACGCTGAGTGTTTCTTTTCTCTCTCTCTTTGGCAGCGACCATGACCCGACCCTTGACTATGACTCGGTGACCAAAATTAACCGAACCTTCTTAAACACTGGCTTTTGGATTGTCAGAGTTGCATACCTCATTGCCACTCCTACTTTTACCCTTTTCTTCAGGACACCTCGTATTACTACGAACGTCCACTTCCATTGGATAAAACCATAGTATGGTTATATACGAACTCGAAGGAATTTATTCGAGGATGGTTTCCGGTTCTGGAGAAAACGAATAGGACTATTCAGTTGTCTTTTCCTTTTACCTTCTCTCAGGTTGCGAGTACTCCTTGGTTTAGAAGATAGTATACCTATTACGCAAATTGGATAATCTTCTTCCAAACCATAGACAGGTGCCGACCGGTAGGGAATGAAGAAAACCAATTAGCTTAACGATGGTGTACAGAAGGTATTATGTAAAGACAAATAAAGGGATTAGTAAGAGAGCAAAGTAAATTGCGACTGCTATTCACGACCAAACTAAGTATTTCTTTGCCAATCCTACATCACCTTTGTATTTCTCCAGAAAACTCCGTATCACTATGAAGATCCACAGTTATTTGGATACTCCATCGTATGGTTATATACGAACTCGAAAGGAACTTGTTCCAGTTCGGGGATGGATTCTGGTTCTGGAGAAATAGAAATAATGTTTTATTCAGTTGTCTTTTATCTTCACATTCTCTCGCATTGCGAGTGATCCTAGGATTATAACAGTACACCCATTATGCTTATTGGATAGTCTTCTTCCAAACCATAGGCTGGTGCCGAACGGTAGGGAAGGAAGAAAACCATTTGGCCTAAAGGGGTGTACAGAAGGTAATGATTAAAGACATATAAAGGGATTTGGAGAGATGGCAAAGAGATATACGGTTACAGTTGTGAATCTGATAATGGAAGAGGCATTACTAGGAATACCCGGATACCCCTACGAAACATTTCAATGTTTCAGCTTCACTGTATACTGTTAAAAGAAAACTGATTTCCTAATTAGACACTTGCTCCAGGGTATGTATTTACCAGGTATGATTCTCACATCTGTATGGTTTTACAGATGATGAGTGGGAGTAATTTATTGGGAATTAGGTGATTATCCTCATTATATTGGAATTCGTTATAATTGGTGATATTTGAGGAAATCACTTGGGTAGTTTGCCGGACGACAAATAATTGGTTTTGAATATCCGTTATAATGCACCAATTTCAAATTGATATATCTATACGTCTATTTTTATAGGGTGAGATATACCTTTTTGAAATTATGTCCATGACATTTACCTATATCAGTGGATGGTTAGGTAAGGAGCTGATTGATCGTTTCTTTGTGTGTCGTTTTAGAGAATGAATAGAATCACAATCAAAGAATTATTTGACCGCAATCAACTACGGTGTCGGATGTAGATTGTAAGTGAGTGCGGATCGTCCATAGGGATTGTGCGATTCGTTTTTATATTTGCTTCGTTTGAATTGAAAAGTTAATTGACAAGAAAAGAAAACATGATTCAAGAATTTATCAATTGATTCAGGTGTCACGATGTTTAATCAAGAATCAAGAAACTGATAAACAATCAAGAATTGGGTTTCGATAATATTTCCAACCAAAATGTCAAGAATCTAAATGAGGCTCGTAGGAATCGATCGGATCGATAGACATGATGTAATCTAAAGATAACGTGTTCTTGTCCTTCGAAGGATTGATACTAGATCGATGATGATCGACGAGAGTTAGGGCTTTCTCGTAAAACTAGGGTTTCATCATTTAACCCCTTGTTCTTTCGTCGATATCATTCTTATTCTAACCTCTAGCAATTTCAAGAAACGATCGTAACTTCCCAATTTCGAGCGATATCAATCAAGAAAGTATCGCAACGAAATGGGTCGTCGGTTCTTGAACTTGCTAGGGTTTACAAAACTCGTAGGAATCAAGAACCGTTTTCATATTTGTTACAACATCATTCTATTGATCGTCTCGACTCCTCGACGAGCGGGGTATTACTCAAACATCACAACAAGAATTATAACTAGAAATTTAGATTGATTCATGATGCAAGAATTTAAAGAAAACAAGATAAAAGAATATCACCTTTTATTTATATCAACACTTTGATTACAATCGCTCAAGAACTACAAGAGGAAGAATCTAAATTGTTGAATTGGCATCGCTCGGCTCCGTGAGTCGCGGATCGCTTGGACCACTTGCTCCGTTGAAGATCGGCTCGGCTCATAAAAGGTTGCAAGGCTTCTTGCTTGAATGGGTACTCGGGATCTTTGGCTTTTGATTGGGATTTAGGGTTAGGGTTTCACACAAGTTCTCTCACTAAACTTATGGAAGAAGAAGATAAAGAGAGAGATAGAAGGAACTAATGGATTGATTCAATAGTATTGAATTCCAAAATTGAATAATGGGATGCTTATTACAATGAGCCTAGGGTCTTATTTATAGAGCACCCAAACCCTAAGCCTCTTGAGTTCCCTCCAAAAGTTTGTTGAAAGACTTCTAGAAGTAGTTTGTTAGGCTTAGCTTAGGGTTTAAGCTAGGGTTTAGGGAGAAGGTTCTAGAATATTAGGCTTAGTTTAGTGTAGGAACAAGGGTTTGCTGATCTGGCAGAAGTCTCTGGAGTCTTCTGGAAGTTGTTGTGTCATTCTGAAGTGTAGGAGCTCATCTAGGAGTTGTGCACCAAAAATGAGAAGCTAAATCCTTGAACCCACCGCGGATCCGCGGCTCAAGCAGGCTCCTGCCGCGGATCCGCGGCTCTTTATGGGGCTTGGGCCTTGGGCTCTCTGGTGTGGTCTTATAATGCCATTTGGGGGTTTATCTGATATGTTGATTTGTATTTTTCCTTTTGGATTGATACCAGATCTGAAACCATTGAGTTGGCGTAATGTTTGATCAGCACCTGTAAGTTTTTGGCTTTACTTCTGGATTTTCCTGTACAGATCTCAAAACAAGTGTTGCACAAATGTAGGGATGATGCGATGCCATGAAATGCGGTCAATTTCCTTTGTAGTGTCGGTTTTAGAGTCTAATACATGTAATCTGATATTTTGCGACAGTTTTGCTAATATGTAAAATATGAATGCCGTACACTTCTAAATGAGTGCAAATGATGAGGAAATTGCCGGCTAAAATATACAATATTTTCGACTAATCAAATACCCCCAAACTTAATTTCGATCGTCTCGAGCGAACTGTTTTATTAAAAAGAGAAGGAGAAAATAAAGAAAGAGAAAACTAACTAGCACACTTTCGTAGGCAACACGATTGCACTGAGCACGTGCAACAAGCCTTTAAACCTCTAGGTGTCCCTAGTAGGAGGAGTGTTGTCTCCTGAGGATTTTCAGCGGATTGCACCCACAAAATCCAATAATAAAAGAAAGATCATGAATATTACATTTAAAGACAAGAATTATAAAAGAAAAGCTTTGAAAATTAGGGTTTCCAACTAAGCTAACTTTTCGGTTGTCATGAGCCCTATCTTAATGGTCATGAAAAGATGTCAGAAATCACGTCCTTCCTCAATAAAACATCGTCTTATTCTTCATTCCTATCTTTTATCCAAACATCGATCATATAACCCTGCGTGTGTGTAAAGGACATCCCTACACCCGGAGAATTAATTCAAGCTATCATACTCTTGCCCATCAGCCTCAGTACTTTTTAATTAATGAATATTTAGACGGAGTTGCTCACACACTTTCATGCGACCGTTAATACTTCTTGAGGTACTAATCGACCGATTACTCCTGTGCTTGCTTACTTGGTGTATTTTCCTCGTCTTGCACCACCTCAGGCATTGCAGTGACTCCCATACCAGTTGGCCTTAGGGCACTAGGTGAAGAGGCACCCTCGCTATATATTTTTTATTGCCCTTGGTGATAACAAAACCAGTGTCCATTTTTCTCACCACTTTATATTTTCTTCATTCATTTTTTTTATTTCCTTCATAATTTTGGCTTTAAGACAAGAGCATTTCAAGGTATCCTCTACTATCCCAGGTTTTAAGACGTGTGTAAGTGCGAATAGCAGGGTAGCAACGTTCAAAATGTTTGGCTTCCAGAATAGAAACTATTTTTCAGACTTATTTTTATCCTCAGATTAGTGACGTCCTTCATCTTACTAACCCTTGGGACAACGGCTCATAACTACTTATTACTAGTTCGTATAAGAAAACTTCTAATTTTCTTAATTTTCTTAAATTTTTCTAATCTCATAGATGTAATTGTTCACTATCTAAACTTTCATTATCTTATTTATATACAAAAAAAGAAGTGTAAATATTATACTTAAAATTTTTTCAATTTTTATAGATTTTTAAAAGAATGTTTTGTGCTTATGCAAATGATATGCAAATGATGCAAAAATAAGCACAAACCTCCCCCAAACTTGTTTTCAACAGTGTCCTCACTGTTGCCAATAGCTATATTTACAAAACCTGTAAGTCTGGGAGGAATTATTAGTGGGGGCAAAATATATAAGTGAAGAACTTCCCCCAAACTTATTCTTTTCACTCACCTTCATTCAAAAAAAAATGATGCAATGATATGCAGGATATGAAGGTGAGACGGAGGAATTTTAATCCAAATAAACTGGCTCTTGTAAGAACAAGAGCTCCTCCGTGGGGTCAGTGGAAAAATACGGCTTTAATCTATGTCCATTTACTTTGAAAATAGTGCCGTTTTTAACATTTTCAACTTCTACTGCCCCGTACGGATATACAGACCGCACAACAAAAGGTCCCTTCCATCGAGATCGGAGCTTACCGGCGTGAAGGTGTAATCGTGAATCATAAAGAAGGACTTGTTGACCAAGTGAAAATGTTTTCCTCAAAATGTTTTTATCGTGAAAAACCTTAGTCCTATTCTTTGTGATTACGGCGTTATCATAAGCTTCATCGTGGAGTTCGCTTAGCTCGTTAAGTTGCAGCTTCCGAAAGTTGTAAGCAAGGTTTAGATCAAAATTTATTTCTTTAATAGCCCACAATGCTTTATGTTCTATCTCGACGGGTAAATGACATGCTTTTCCAAACACTATCCTATATGGAGACATCCCTAGGTCGGTCTTATATGCAGTTCGGAATGCCCAAAGAGCATCCGTCAATTTGGTCGACCAGTCTTTTCTATTTTTAGTAACAGTTTTCTCCAGGATAAGTTTGATTTGTTTGTTTGAGATTTCAGCCTGCCCGCTTGTTTGGGGATGATAGGGTGTAGAAAGTCGGTGGTTGATTGAATATTTCCGCATCAGAGTCTCGAAAGATCTGTTGCAGAAGTGTGTCCCATTATCGCTAATAATAGCGCGTGGGTGTCCAAATCGCGAGAAGATATTCTCTTTTAAGAACTTAATGACAACTTTCTTGTCATTAGTGCGACATGGAATGGCTTCTACCCACTTGGAGACATAATCAACCGCCAGCAGTATGTACAGATTCCTAAAGGAGTTGGGAAAAGGACCCATAAAATCTATGCCCCAAACATCGAACATTTCAACAACCGGAATAGGTTGCTGAGGCATTTCATTCCTCTGGGATATTCAACCCGTATACTGACATTATGTACAGGTTTTGCAATGCTCAAATGCGTCCTTGAATAAGGTCGGCCAATAAAATCCACATTGCAAAAGCTTTTCCGCTGTCTTTCTAGGACCAAAGTGACCCCCGCAGGCCTGATCATGACAAAAAGAAAGAACACTCTTGAACTCTTCATTCGGGACACACCGGCGAATGATCTGATCAGGACAATATTTAAACAAATAGGGTTCATCCCAGTAAAAGTGTTTTACTTGGGAAAGAAAACGGTATTTGTTCTGTTTTGACCAATCACTGGGTATAAGTCCCGTGGCATGATAGTTCACAATATCCCTGAACCATGGTTCAGCGGATACGCTCAAGAGTTGCTCGTCAGGAAACGAGTCATTGATCGGCAGGGTCACAGGGGAAGAAATGATGCGTGAAAGGTGGCCAGCTACTACGTTTTCACATCCTTTCTTATCTTTGATAACAAGATCGAATTCTTGTAACAGAAGGATCCAACGTATTAGTCGACCTTTTGCATCTTTCTTCGCCAGAAGATGTTTTAAAGCGGAATGGTCAGTATACACAACTATAGGTGAGCCAATTAAGTAAGGCCTGAATTTTTCTAATGCAAATACAACCGCTAAGAGTTCTTTTTCTGTGGTTGTATAATTGATTTGCGCATCATTCAGGGTCTTACTAGCATAGTAAATCACGTGTGGTATCTTTTCAATGTGTTGTCCTAGGACTGCACCTACTGCAAAATCAGATGCGTCACACATCAGCTCAAAGGGGTAGTCCCAATTTGGTGATGATAAAATGGGGGCTGAAGTGAGTGAGTGTTTAAGTGAGTCGAAAGCCGTCTCGCAGTCCGAGTCAAAATGGAAGGTCGTATCCTTGGCCAGGAGAAGAGTTAAAGGTCTAGCAATTTTGCTAAAGTCCTTAATGAATCTCCTATAAAAGCCCGCATGGCCAAGGAAAGAGCGAATATCTTTGACGCTTTTGGGATGAGGGAGGTTTTGAATGACATCTATCTTAGCTCTGTCAACCTCAATGCCTTTCTGTGAAATGACATGTCCAAGTACTATTCCTTCTAGGACCATAAAATGGCATTTTTCCCAGTTCAAAGTCAAGTTCTTCTCTTTGCAACGAGTAAGAACAGCGTCAAGATTTGCAAGGCAATCGGAAAAAGAGTCTCCAAAAATCGAGAAGTCGTTTATAAAGATCTCCAGAAAATTCTCTACCATATCAGAGAATATCCCCATCATACACCGCTGAAAGGTAGCGGGAGCATTGCATAACCCAAAGGGCATGCGACTGTAAGCAAAGGTACTAAAAGGAAAAGTAAAAGTGGTTTTATCTTGATCCTTTTTGGCGATGGGGACCTGATTATAGCCTGAGTATCCGTCCATAAAACAATAGTACTCTCGTCCCGCTAAGCGTTCCAGCATTTGATCAATGAATGGTAGAGGAAAATGATCTTTCCTCGTGGCAGCGTTGAGTTTTCTATAATCGATACATACATGCCACCCAGTTCGGGCGCGTGTCTAAATCAACTCATTCGCCTCATTGGTTATAACAGTGATGCCGGATTTCTTAGGAATGACATGTATAGGACTCACCCATTGGCTATCGGAGATGGGGTATATAATACCATTATCTAAGCATTTGACGATCTCTTTCATGACTGCATCCTTCATGACGGGATTCAACCGTCTCTGTGGTTCTCGGATTGGTCTGGCATCATCCATCACATGTATATGATGTTCAACTATCAAGGGACTAATCCCTTTGATGTCCGCCATACTCCAACCAAACGCCTCTTTGTTAGATCTTAATACCGATAAAAGTGCATTCTCTTGCTCTAATGTTAGAAAAGCGGAAATTATAACCGGTAAAATCTCCTTTTCACCTAAATAAGCATATTTCAGATGAGACGGTAAAATTTTGAGATCTAATTCAGGCGGAGAAATGATAGAAGGAGGGATCATTGAATGATATTTGGATTTACAAAGAAGCTCAGAGCCTGTGAAAGATACAGACTCGGGTGGAGAAAAGTCAGAAGTGCAGGACTCAAGTGTAGGTAAAGTGTCCTCACTAAGATCTTGTGTAAAGTCAAACAGAGATGTGGTAATGTCATCGAGATCAGTAAAGCAAAGTTCCTCAGCTCCACAACTATCGGGAGCGATCTCATGGACAGAGCACACATCTAAAATATGAGCAAAGGGTTCTGATGGCTGACTTCCAACTTTGTAGATATTTAGTTCAATGGTCATATTTCCAAATGATAAGTTCATTGAACCGTTTCTACAGTTTATAACAGCGTTGGAAGTGGCAAGGAAAGGACGACCTAGAATCACCGGAATTTGGCCCCGGGGGTTTGCTACAGGATGTGTGTCGAGTACAATGAAGTCTACAGGGAAAACAAATTCCCCGACCTTTATCAATACATCCTCTAATTCACCCCTTAGTTTGGTGATAGATCGGTCTGCCATCTGGAGAGTGCAGTGAGCATGTTTCAACTCTCCAATCCCTAGTTGCTCATAGACAGAATAAGGGAGCAGGTTAACACTTACGCCAAGGTCTAAAAGAGCACGATTTATGTTTTTACCCCCAATAGAAATCGATATTGTTGGACATCCTGGGTCCTTTCGTTTCTTTGGTAGCTGGGGAATAAAAGCAGTGCTGATATTATTAGACATAAAGACCTTCTTCGACACTTGAGTCTTCCTCTTCCTAATGCACAAGTCCTTAAGAATTTTCGCATAAGCGGGGACTTGTTGAATCGCATCTAGGAGAGGGATATTGATGTTAACCTGTTTGAACATTTCCATAATTTTCTCCATATGAGGACTTGTTCTATTACCCCTTAACCGGTTCGGGTAAGGAGCTTTCGCAATAAGCGCAGGGTCCATCATAGAAGAAGGGAGAGGGGGTAGACGAGGTCCCAAAAGAGGTGTGGGGACCGTCTGTGGAGAACTATAAGGGTTGGGAGAAGGTGTCGAGCCTAAAGGGAACTGGAGAATAGGCTCGTGAGAAGGTGGAATGGTAGAAGAAGATGGATCAGAAGGAAAAGTGTGTGTGTGTGGAAAGGTCTCAGCCGGGGTGTTGATATGATTTTCAGTATTATCAATACCTTCCCCGACATTATTATTCAGCACTCTTCCCAATCTCAACGTTGTGATGGCATTTACATTGTAATGCCCAGGATTCTGTAGGGGTTGAGAGGGAAGTTTCCTTTTTTCTCTCGCACTCATTTCGGCTTTTAGGCGTGCGATTTCAGCTTCCATCGATCTGATACTCTCAGCTTGGGACGCTGAGTTTTTCTTTATCTCACTGACGGAAGATCTAACCTCAGTCGAAACCTCTATGAAATTTGATAAAAGTGATTTCATGGTTTGAGTGAATTGAGAAAACTCGTCAGAACAGGACTGCATAGGATTAGACTGTGCAGGATTGTTGCCCTGGCTTTGGAAATTTTGTGACTGATAGGGGTGCTGAGTGAGTTGAAGGGGTTGCTGTTGTGGTGGAGGAAGAGCCCTTTAAAAATCATTCGTGTTTGGAACCGTGTTTTGAGATTGGTTTTGGTTCCAAGCGAAATTTGGGTGATTCCTCCAACCCTGATTGTACATGGAAGAATATGGATCGTTTCTAGGTCTTTGAAATGCGGCATTAGAATGATCGTGACCTTGAAACGCAGAGTTTAATGGACATTCTTCCGTTAAATGAGACGGATCAGAACAGTACCCGCAAACAGTTTTGGGGAGCGACATTGGGTTTAAGGAGGCTGCAGAAAATTTGTGTTCCATAGCGTCGAGCTTCTTTTGCATTGCTGCCATCTCAGCTCGAACACCTATGGACACATCTATTTGGTGTACGCCACCCCTATTCAATGGTTGGGTTCCACTCTCCCACTGTAGTGATTTTTCAGCGAACTCTTCTAAGTACTTCCAAGCTTCCCCATCATCCTTGGTCATAAAAATTCCTTGACACATGTTTTCAAGGCTCTGTTTAGTGTTTGAGTTAATGCCCTCATAAATGATTCGGCAAAGCTCCCATCTCGGGATGCCGTGATGAGGACACTGAACCAAAAGATCCTTGAAACGTTTAAAGCATTTTGAAAATGGTTTGGTAGGGAGCTGGGCAAATTGATTCAGTTCGCTACGGATTCGAGCTGTCTTTTGGATTGGGTAAAATTTCTTAAGAAATGCAGCGACGAATTCTTCCCAATTCGTGATTGAATGTGCGGTAGTGTTATATAGCCACTTCTCGGCTATATCGCACAATGTAAATGGAAGAAGTCGTAGACGCATCGCATCCACTGAAAGTTGTGACGTACCTATCATTGCGCACACGTTTTCAAATTTGGTAATGAAAATGTAAGCATCCTCAGTCTCGAGTCCGTGGAATTTGGGTAAAAGATTGATATACTGGGGCTTAATCTCAAAGTTATCCCCATTGGCTGGTGGTGTGGATAAGCAGGTCGAAAGAGGACCTCTAAGTGGATAGCATCTCTCCCGGAGAGAGATGCGGGGTGGATTCTGCGCACCAACGGACGGCGGCAGATTAGGGTTAAAGAAGTTTGATGGATTCGGATCCATCGGTGTGGGTGTGGTAGTGGGTAAAGAAAAAGTAAATGGAGAAATATCGACTTCGGAGTCGATAAAAGGTACGCGGACTAAACGGGCACTAGAATCCCGTGTCCAGCCTATCTTGTACTAAAAAGGGTTAGTACAAGTGGCAGCGTTGGCTTATAATTAGGGGTAAATGAATGAATGCGGTGTTTGCTTTTGAAAAAGAGACGGATTTTTTGAAAAATGATGCGACACAAAAAATGCAGCACACAAACCTAGAATCTAGTGGTCACCTAGGTCCGGCTCTAGACCGCTCCTAACTGCCAAAAGACAAGTCGCAGGATAGAATCCTCCACTGCCTCTTTGTTCCCCTGTGGCCGGATAAGTGCCAGGTAAGTGGGAAGGTACTCCACTACGTAAGTAGTGGGCCTAATTAATAACCACTAGCCTTAGACACACTCGCCTTAGGCACCACAGGAAAACGCGGATAAGCAATGAATTACCCACGGCCTTCTTCTGTCCTAATTGAGCGCGACAGTCCTTAGAGTCTTCTCTAGATTTCTTTTAGTTAATGTGGGTCAATGCGGATGCAAGTTTGGTGGTTTTCGGGGCCTAGGAAGGGTAATGAAATCCCCACCTAATTTGGATTTGGCCGTGCCCCTTAATTTCCGTATTAATATGCAAACAACCAAAAGAATCAAAAACACGCATAAATTTACTTTTGCAATTTGCGAGCTGCGATTATTTGCAAAGAATCCTGCAGAAAAGTATTAGTTGGAGCTAACAAGAGGAGAGAGGAGAAGATAAGAATTCACCTGAAGCAATTTGGCACAAAGATTCCCCAAGCTTGCCACGGAACCGCCGCAGTTGGGCACTCCCACCGCGGAATCGCGGTCGTTTGATACGATCACTGAACCAAAATTTACCAGGGAGCTTCTGTAGACTCCCTCTGCTCTCTGGTATATTCCAAAAAACATTTCCAATTTCCAGCAAGCTCCAGATCTCCTTGCAATGAAACACAACAAATTGTTTAGGGTTTGCACGAATTTTGATCTCAAAATAACAATGGAATAAATCTTTCAATTCAAACTTTGATATACAACGAATTAGCGCGCGATCCCCGGCAACGGCGCCATTTGATTGATCTTTTCTTTTTTGTGTAAATCAAATCAAATAGTCCCCGGCAATGGCGCCATTTGATTGTTCGTTTCTTTGTGTGTCGTTTTAGAGAATGAATAGAATCACAATCAAAGAATTATTTGACCGCAATCAACTACGGTGTCGGATGTAGATTGTAAGTGAGTGCTGATCGTCCACAGGGATTGTGCGATTCGTTTTTATATTTGCTTCGTTTGAATTGAAAAGTTAATTGACAAGAAAAGAAAACATGATTCAAGAATTTATCAATTGATTCAGGTGTCACGATGTTTAATCAAGAATCAAGAAACTGATAAACAATCAAGAATTGGGTTTCGATAATATTTCCAACCAAAATGTCAAGAATCTAAATAAGGCTCGTAGGAATCGATCGGATCGATAGACGTGATGTAATCTAAAGATAACGTGTTCTTGTCCTTCGAAGGATTGATACTAGATCGATGATGATCGACGAGAGTTAGGGCTTTCTCGTGAAACTAGGGTTTCATCATTTAACCCCTTGTTCTTTCGTCGATATCATTCTCATTCTAGCCTCTAGCAATTTCAAGAAACGATCGTAACTTCCCAATTTCGAGCGATATCAATCAAGAAAGCATCGCAACGAAATGGGTCGTCGGTTCTTGAACTTGCTAGGGTTTACAAAACTCGTAGGAATCAAGAACCGTTTTCAGATTTGTTACAACATCATTCTATTGATCGTCTCGACTCCTCGACGAGCGGAGTATTACTCAAACATCACAACAAGAATTATAACTAGAAATTTAGATTGATTCATGATGCAAGAATTTAAAGAAAACAAGATAAAAGAATATCACCTTTTATTTATATCAACACTTTGATTACAATTGCTCAAGAACTACAAGAGGAAGAATCTAAATTGTTGAATTGGCGTCGCTCAGCTCCATGAGTCGCGGATCGCTTGGACCACTTGCTCCGTTGAAGATCGGCTCGGCTCATAAAAGATTGAAAGACTTCTTGCTTGAATGGGTACTCGGGATCTTTGGCTTTTGATTGGGATTTAGGGTTAGGGTTTCACACAAGTTCTCTCACTAAACTTGTGGAAGAAGAAGATGAAGAGAGAGATAGAAGGAACTAATGGATTGATTCAATAGTATTGAATTCCAAAATTGAATAATGGGATGCTTATTACAATGAGCCTAGGGTCTTATTTATAGAGCACCCAAACCCTAAGCCTCTTGAGTTCCCTCCAAAAGTTTGTTGAAAGACTTCTAGAAGTAGTTTGTTAGGCTTAGCTTAGGGTTTAAGCTAGGGTTTAGGGAGAAGGTTCTAGAATATTAGGCTTAGTTTAGTGTAGGAACAAGGGTTTGCTGATCTGGCAGAAGTCTCTGGAGTCTTCTGGAAGTTGTTGTGTCATTCTGAAGTGTAGGAGCTCATCTAGGAGTTGTGCACCAAAAATGAGAAGCTGAATCCTTGAACCCACCGCGGATCCGCTGCGCAAGCAGGCTCCTGCCGCGGATCCGCGGCTCTTTATGGGGCTTGGGCCTTGGGCTCTCTGGTGTGGTCTTATAATGCCATTTGGGGCTTTATCTGATATGTTGATTTGTATTTTCCCTTTTGGATTGATACCAGATCTGAAATCATTGAGTTGGCGTAATGTTTGATCAGCAGCTGTAAGTTTTTGGCTTTACTTCTGGATTTTCCTGCACAGATCTCAAAACAAGTGTTGCACAAATGTAGGGATGATGCGATGCCATGAAATGCGGTCAATTTCCTTTGTAGTGTCGGTTTTAGAGTCTAATACATGTAATCTGATATTTTGCGACAGTTTTGCTAATATGTAAAATATGAATGCCGTACACTTCAAAATGAGTGCAAATGATGAGGAAATTGCCGGCTAAAATATACAATATTTTCGACTAATCAGGAGCATTAAACAGCGGTGTAATTCTTCTTAACCATAAGTACAGTTTTCAACCTACGACACACAGGGAGTGAGTCACCAGACTCAGGAGACTTATACAGAGTATTGTATATTGTCCAGTTTCCATGAGGACAGAGGGGTTGGTACTCGTACTATATTCTATTTACTTATGACTTCTCTAGTTCTTAGACATGTGTTTCGTAGAAACACAGGGTCCAAGTTTTGAGAAGTTATAGGTATAAGAGTAAACTAGAGAACCAGGTATTGAAAGTATCGGGATTCTTCAAGGTGATCGAAGATGTAGATACTTGTGTATGGTATTCAGTTGATAATTAATGATTAAGAGAACTTGCTTCTCTTTCAGGTTACTCATAATTGGAAGTATTCCTAAGTTGAGTAACGCTGATCGGCCTTCTTCCATTTACTTGACATGTACTGGAGACAGCTGCATGATTTGATTCTGGTTCAATTAAATCAGTGCCTCTGTTTCTATATTGGATATAGAACAGTTCATATCTTAACGATGTTAAGGTACGGGGAGTTGTCCGGCATATGCTTAAAACCAGACTCTGGATAACTCAAGGCACGTTTCTGTAATGGCTGTTTGTTGGTTGACCCAGGCTATGACGAGGGTTGACTTTCTACCATTTGGAAGATCAATAGTGATATTGTTCTTGACTCGCCATAGTTTTAATAAAAATGGATTTTTTTTCAGAAAACAGTAGTGGGAGTATGGTAGAACTGGAAGTGATTCCAGAACCGCAAACGATTACTGAAGATTTGATAAGAACCTAAAGATTCAATCTGGTTTGACATTCCATTGGCCACTCCGCAGATATGGTGGGTAACCTCAGGCACCCAAGAGATACTCCGGTAGCCTTAAGGACGGTGACAGGGAGGTTCTTGTTTACCCAGACTTGCCATTGCTGTTGTCCCAGACTGTGAGACCCGGTAGGAGGATGAGTATAGCGTCATTCTAAACTAGCTTTAGAAATGTACGTCTATATGACTCTGCCAGAGGGTTGTCATAGTCAGTGGGAGCAGCGGAAGCATAGTGGACAAGTGGCTTATGTCTATTTATAGACTAAAGCAGATATAGCGGAGATAGATCATCTATTTCTGATGTGACAGTCATAGGTTTGACTTCATCAGAATAGGGGATGGATCTGTTAAGAAGGTAGTAGGGTGTGATGTCCTGGTATTTGGATGACATACACAGAGTAGGAAGTGATATTCCTATACTACGATCAGTTATATTTTGGTCGTCACACAATGGTTTCTCCACAAAGGACATGGATATTATATCAGACATTCTGGTTACTAGATCTATTGTCTTAGATCTAGATTTGAGAAGTGTCCCAATCTGGGTACTTAGACAGCATTCTAAAGGTGTTTTAGAATGGAAGACTCCTGGCATGGTGGTGTACCTGCAGGTGATGGAGTCACCCTCTCTAAAGGTGTCTTACAGACTAAAGGGGAGAGGAATGCGCATGATTAGCAGATCACTTGCTTAGGCAATTGAGTCAATCATGAGATATCAAGTACCACACCAGATGTTGTTTTTGCATGAGATGCAGTAAGTTGATATTAATCCAATCCTGGAGAAACGATCGGAAGCAGTTTTAGAACATAAGTTGATGTTCTAGGGAAATGATAACGGCAGCGTCCTTTGGGAGACAGTTATCATTCCAGGCTTCCAAGGTGACCTGGATGACAGAGTGACTGTCAGACTTATAGTTCTCCCTCTGAAGAGGGGCAGTATTTTGGACAGGTGGTCCAGGCGGATACTGAGGGAGGCATGGCGCAGGATACTGATTAAATTTAGTTGACGATACAGTCTAAGAAGTTTGGATTTGGAGTTCATTTATGAACTAGGTCCCATCAGACATCCAAACATATTCTAAGACAGGTATTGCTCATTTCGGGAGATGGGTTTCTCCGCGAACTTGAGATAAAGAGAGACATAGAAAGAAATATCACAGCGGATCCACTCACTGAGACTATTCCTCGAACGCAATAGTTTCGCAAACGAGCTTTGTGAGACTGACTAGTAGGGGAGTTGGGTGTTCGGTATCACACGGGCTGTGAGTATGCGACATCGCAATAATTAGCCTTGAGTGCTAGTGGGAGATTGTTGGAGATAGTGCCCTCAGAGTCAATTATTGGATCACAGGCACGTGATTGCAATGATTGAGGGAGGACCTATACCGGTAGGACAATCTTACTCAAGATGATAGTATACTATCTGGTTTATCTTTATCATCGTGTACTGTTTTAGGTGACTTTACAGGTCGCTATTACACGTTGATAGAGCCCCTAGGATTCTTGCTTGACTGCCAGCAGTATGAGGGCGATCATATACGTGGGAGCTGGGGTCTATAAGCACATCCTTAAAAGGTCCCTAGTCGAGGGAGTTTCGAGACAGGGCATCGATACTCCAGAGTAGACTAGTGTATACAGTCGAGACCCCGACGAGGGGCGGTGGCCGGTCTCACAAGCCACTGGTGTCAGTTAGTTTACCTAAGATGTATACAGGTGCTCATTGGGTTATGAGTACACCGGACATGACTCGCCGGGAACATGCTAGTTGGTCTTATACCTGACGTCAGATAGCAGTTCCCTGGTGACATGTATACATGTTAGTTCATCGACCGGAGATCGTCATTTGTCTCGTGTGAGTTCCCACTGTAGTTTGATTACTACCCTACCATGCTCAAAGGAGACGTGCAAATAGGTTTTAGTTGGGTACAGTCCCGAGCCACATGGAGGCAGTGAGCGGATCTGCAGGGGTTTGTCTCTCCCGGTATTAGGGGTGAGGTCGCGCTGTGTCTAGGAGAGCCATTACACGAAGTCCTTGGCCAAGGCAGGAGATTTACTGGTAGGTATTCCAGTAGTATCTCAGGGTGTTCTGGGCTACAATCCGACACGACTTGTACCGCTTTTGGGGGTCTGACTTTTACCAACCCCCTAGGCCCGCCATGCGATGCTCATAGACGAACGGACCGGACTGTACGGATATTTTCACTGACAGACTCAGTAGGGTGTCAGGATGAGTTCGCTCATCGACGTCTCTTTTGGTCAATACCTGGTAGCCCGTTACGCATGGCTAATATCTCTGACGTGCTAGTGGTTAAATCCACAACCAAAGTATTGACGAGTCTTTAGAGTCCCCCACAGACCGTTTCTTAAGTTTCGGGCGAAACGCTGGAGAGGCCGTATGAATATATGGCAGGGTTCGATCATATACGTGCGGTATTGCACGGATCATGATCGGACGGATAATACTAGCGGGCTTTGGTTTAAGCCGGATCCTAGTATTATGCAGTGTAGATTTTGTCTCATTGCATTTGTATTCGGTCGGAATACAAATGCGGGTATGTATATACAGTTGCGGGGTTTTCCTGTAATTTATTACGGGATCAGTTTTCTAAAGTTGCCAGTTTGTATTCCGTTCCGGCCAGTTTTTCTTTGTTCCTTCATGGCCGGATTTTTCCGATGGAAGGGGTTATTTGCAAGTGTGCAAATTTGATTAGTGGAGGGTGTCTTTTGTGATTTGAGGCATTATAACGGGTGTAGCATTATTAGATTCTTTTTGGGTCATTTCTCTTGCATTTATTGGATGGGAATTGATTTGGATTTAGATTAGCAATTGGTGTGACTTTAATCCATTAATATCATCACACATTATCCCCACTTGCATTATTCCCTTTTTTCCCTTCTCAATTGTACAAGGGGCCGACCACTACTAGAGGAGAGAGGATTCATTTTTTAGCGTGTGGGAATTTCTTCATCTCCTTTTTGGCTTGCTTCAAAAATTCCTCACCTCTCTCCAAAGTTCTTCATTCTCCTCCACATCCATACAAGGCAACTTCAAACCCCAAGAGACAAAGCTTTCTACACTTCATCTACAACATTTCTTGGGCACGTCGGCTCGCCAACTTCGTGCCCGAGTTGCCTCGGTCCAGAGGTGGGAGCCCGTAAAAGAACCCGGCAATGTGGTGCCCGTTCCGACGAGGAGCTGAAGACCGAAGATTCCGCGAGGAGATCGGAGTGGAAGCCGAAGACCGAAGGATACGGATCGCTCGGTATAGCTTCCCTCCCATTTTCTAGTTTGCTAGAGTTAGGTTAATGGCCCGATCCGGGTTTTTAGTGCGCGGTGGTGCCGGTTTCTAAGTTTTGTAAAAGTTTCGTTTCCGCATTCCGGCGTCGGATTGACGTCTGGGACGCTGCCGTGCACTTACACTATGATGTCCTTAACCTTGACTGTGAGGTCTTAAAACTCACGGACTATGATGTCCTTAACCTGGACTGTGAGGTCCTTAAACCCATGGACTATGATGTCCTTAACCTTGACTGCGGGGTCTTAAAACTCACGGACTATGATGTCCTTAACCTTGACTATGATGTCTTAAAACTCATGGACTATGATGTCCTTAACCTGGACTGTGGGGTCCTTAAACTCATGGACTATGATGTCTTTAACCTTGACTGTGAGGTTTTAAAACTCACGGACTATGATGTCCTTAATCTTGACAGTGAGGTCTTTAAACCTACGGACTATGATGTCCTTAACCTTGACCGAGATGTCTTTAAACTAACAATGGACCACCATGTCCTTAAACTGGTAATGGACCACTATGTCCTTAAACTGGGAATCGACCGCAATGTCCCTAAACTAAACAATAGAGTCCAAATGCTCTCTTGTCGGATTTAAACGATCCCGTTAAGTTGATTTTAGTCTAAAAATTAGACTAACGTACCCTTAACAAACGTTTAAGTTGATCTTAGTCTCAAATGAGACTAATGTATCCTTAAACCAACCCCCAAACCCAAATCTAAGAAAATACGGATTTGGACTAATCCACGTTCTACGGGCGACAACATAAATTAGTCTCCGTATACAATCCACGGGCAACCAAAAACAAAACAAACACCCACGACACGAAGTGACCATCTGGAGAAGGAGAAAGTGGTTACCGCGATGCGGTAGCGTAATTAACTGCAGAGGCTTGCGCCTGCAGGGAAGAGCGTCCCTACAATCAAAAACCCCTCAACGAGGGGGAATCTGACGAGATCTGCTACATCGGCCGCATCCGTTTAAACCTTCGATATACGGTACCATAAATCAACTTGGTATCTTCGGAGAGGTGGACGGATAGCACCAATCTGCATCTGCCCTCGGAATTCAGTCCCCGACGTCCTAACATCCCGGTCGCATCTTTCCAGTGGGGAACACTGACTATCGGGCGCTTCGAGCCATCCAGACGATTCCCCCGTAGATGTGTACATCTACTCACCGGGACGCCTTGGCTAATCTGATCAAATCTCAGCCTTGTCTTTCCGCGCCACGTCCCACGCCTCTGCACCCAATTTTAGAAACGTACACAAGTAAATAAGAGAATAAATAAATAATAGTCGCAGATACAAACGACACAAGTCAATCCATGCGCAAAACAAGACGCGCACATACTTGATGCACAAAACGCGCTCCCGACAACGCCAAAACCACCACTAGGGTCGCTAATACATGGCCACTACCAAGTCTAGAACCTAATCGCACATTCACAACACATTAAATATTAGGAAATAGGTTATAGTTCAATTCAACCTCAAACTTACTTAGAACCTATTTATACTAAAAACCTAGTAAGCGATCATTAATCATTTTAGTTCAAAACAGATATTTTAACAAAACTAGTGGCCACAATGTTCATCTAATATCATAATTAGGTTTCACAACTCTTAACTAAATTTTAATTTCATCTAATCACACACTAATTAAAAACTTAGTTTGCTAAATTATATAATTAAGACAATTTAAAAATAACAATTTGCCAATTAGCAACTAGCTTAGATTTTGCATGCCTAAAAATGTTAAACTACACATTACAACCCTTTTCAAATGATAAAAACCCTAACTTAACTCAATTCCCCTTTTCTTTAAAATTCTAACTTCAATTAAACCATATTTAAACACCTAAATAAATTAGATTATAACAAATATTAACAAGGTAGCAATTAGAGTAAGATTATACCTCACAAATTTTAAAGATCTAATATGCAACTTAGCCTCCCCAAAATGCTACTAGCCTCAAGATCCAAGCTTAGATTTGGCCAAGGAATAATGGGTAAAAGATTAAAGTGGGAGTTTGCGAGGTTATGTTTTTATCTTCGATGAATTTTTGGAGAATTTTTCTTGAAGATAATGAGGTGGGGAAATATTGGGGCTGCTGAAATAGGGGCTGCTGGAATTGGGTCGGCTGCAAATGGGGAGAGGAGGAGAGAGTGAGTGTGTTGGGTCCAAGTCAAGAAAAGAAAAGCCCATACCTCTATTAATTAAACCCCATGCCTTCTTTATTCTTTTCATTCTTTTTTCTTTCTTTCTTTTTCCTTAGTTTGGAGTGGGCATTTGGGGAGGGGCTGCTGGGAACTTGAGGTCGAAATGGGGAGGGTAAGGTGAATGAAAGAGGTGACCATAGCCCCTCACACACACACACACACCATCATCAAATCTTTCATTTTCCATTAATTAATTCATTTCTTTATTTATTTTATTTCCTTTCTACATAATTCTAGAACCATGTCATATGTAAAAATAAAGTGCAAGTTAACAAAATGTGATTAGGTTTCATGGTTACTTAAACTTGTATTAACCCATTCTAATTTGTAATTATCTCTAATTAAATGTATTAGTGAAAGCTTATAATAATATTTAAAATAATTAATTAAGGAAAATATTTTAGTAAACTAGCAAATTTATAAGTGACTAAATAAATACCAATACTAGCCATTACATAGCTAAAATAAGTATATTTAAGTTTATGTTGAAAAATAATTATATTTTGATTTTTACGGAAAACGCCAGTTATTTTACCGATTATCGGAAATTTCACCTAAACGATTTTTCAGAACGTTACATAAACTCCCAAAAATTTTGTTTTGGAGTTAAACTCCCGAAAAAGGTTTTATTTTAGAGTTAAACTCCCAAATTTTTTTTATTATGGAGTTAAACTCAAAAATATTTTAAATGGAGTTAAACTCCCAAAAGAATTTAAATGGAGTTACACTCCCAAAAGAATTTTTATTATGGAGTTAAATTCCAAATGATTTTAAATGGAGTTAAGCTCTCAAAAGAATTAAAATGGAGTTAAACTCCCAAAAGAATTTTTATTATAGAGTAAAACTCCAAAAGATTTTAAATAGAGTTAAACTCTTAAAAGATTTTAAATGGAGTGAAACTCCAATTTTTTTTATTATGAGTTAAAATCCAAAATATTTTTTCCTTTCCCTTTAGAGAAAAAACCCAAATGGATTATCTGAAATCCCCATGATTTGGATCTTTTGTGATGAGAAGAGATCTCTTTTCTTTTCTTGATGAAACCTTGAAATGTGGGTTTCCCTTCTTCTCTCTCTCTCAAATTGGATCTTGAGGAGGAAGAAGAAGATAACAAAACTCTTTCCTTTTGGATTTGATGTGAGAACTCTCTTTCAATGGATTTATGGTGTAACTTTATATAGTTTTGAGAAAAAAATAGCTAAGCTCTTAATTTAATTGGAAATGAAGATGAAGAGGAAGAACTTGAGGGAGAGAGAGGGAGAAGAGATGGAGGCAAAAATCCTAATATTTTTTAGGGGAATCAATTATTGTTTTATTTCTTCATGATGTTGCCTTATATAGACTTACAAATTTACACATAGCCCCTTGAACTTTACAAAATGGTATTTTGCCCATCTCATGTCCATGTGCTTATTTGTTTTTACACATGAGTCATGGACTTTACAAAAATTTGGGTTTATACTCATTTTCCTTACATTTATTCATAAAAATTACATTAAAATTATTTATTACATAATTTTCTTTTTGGCATGAAGGAGGCCGACCTCTTCATGTTTGGGCTCGACTTGGGCATGGGCCTACTTAGCTTGGTCTTGGGCCCACTTGACTTTGACTTAGTCAACCGGGGTGTAATTATTGACCCCAACAGCTAGAACCTTGGTGTTTATCGTCGAAAATTGGACTGAGACGCGGAGGACGTCTGGCCTGAATTCAGGGTCAGATACTATTTGGACATATCCATCCAGGTCTCCAAAAACACCAAGTTGATTTATAACACCGTATATCGGAGGTTTGGATAGATGCAACCGATATTGCAGATTTGATCAGATTCTCCTTCATTTGTGAGGGGTTTTTTGATTGTGGGGACGCTCTTCCCTGCAGACGCAACCCCTGCAGTTAATTACGTCATCGCGTTGCGATTCTCCTGCGTCGGTAGGTCATTTTGTATCGTATTGTATTTTGTTTATTTTGGTTGCCCGTGGATTGTATACGAAAACCAGTTTATGTCGTCGTCCGTAGAGCGCGGATTAGTCCAAATCCGTATATATGTTGGGTTTGAATTTAGATTGTATGTTCCTTTATTTTAAAGAATATTTCATTTTATTTAAGGACAGTTAATCTAGTTTGAGATTAAGATCAATGTTCGTTAGGTGACATAGGGACCGAGAAGATCGAGCCAAATTAGGAGGATTTCGATCAGTTTACCGCTCAGCCAGATTACTAGTTTTCATTTCTGCAGTTATTTCCAGTATGTCATTGCTTATGTACTTTCCAGTTATTGTATTTTTTGTTTCAGACATCGTATTTGTACTTGAATTTTTGATTGTAAATAAAGTTGTTGAAGTTTAATTCACCTGTCATTTTCTTGTTATGATATATTGCTTATAAACTCTTAACCTATTTATTATGGAAAACGACCATCTCAAAATAAATATGTCATAGGCCTCGTCACGAGCCGATACCGTCTTTTGGGAAGTGGGGCGCGACAGATTCCGCTCTGCAGGGGACTAGTCATATGGTGGGTGAACCTCGTTAACAAATAGTGTCTCTCTCCCCGATTTGATTCTATTGTTATCGCGTTATTTCGTTGTTTTAATGCGTTTTGCATGATTGACCGTTTAGCATAGTTCCACGTGTGCCTCCTCCTCCATCGTCATTCCCCAACATACATCAAATTGTTACATGTTTTATTGGAAGAAACCCAGCAAAATGCTGCTTTTCCTCACACTCATGTCATCATTGTTTTGTTTTCAAAAGTTTTGCTAAAAACTATTTAGTGACCCAGGCCATGTAGAATTTAGGGTAAATTGTAATAAATAAATAAATAAAAAAAACTGGCCCGCTTTGTTTAATTGGTTGCAATATAACAACTCAGCCATCAATATTGACATTTTTTTTAAAATACATTAAAATAAAAATAAATAAAATTCAAAAGGCCAAACTTGATTAGGCTAAGATCCTAAGCAAACTAACTATAGGTTTCCATAACAAATTAGCATAACTAATCTCTATTGTTATAAAGCTAAAACTGAAAGGTTTCAAAATTGAGAATCTAATTTTAATGACAAACTCATAAATGAGTATAAAATATTTCTTCTTTTTTCTAGCACAATAAAAAGAAGAAGAAATTATAAAAAACATTGCCGACCATTCTCTCTCCTCCCTAACTATCCCCACCATCTCTTCCAATAACCAACAATACAAATCTCTCTTAATAACTAATGTGCATTGCACGTGTAAAATCTTTGCTATTATAACTAAAACTCATGAAGGGCATTGCAAAAAATTTCTCATTTTTTCATTAAAGAAATGCAAAATAGGAGAAGAAACCATGAGATGATTCGATAGTAAAAGTATGCCATGTCATTCTTTCATGCCCAGAAAATTACCTTTATATCTTTCAACCATGCCCAATACAAAATATACTTACCTTTTAGGAAAATGAAAAAAACTAAGTAAAAAAGTCACCATCAAGAGAACATAAAATATGTTACATTTTTTCCTCCGGCATACACGTGCATAGCCCGTGCGTGTTGCCAGTACTAGTTAATTATAAGATCATCTCACTAATTCCTATTTCTATCGATTTCCTGCACCCACGTTTAGTTAGGTTGTTGTAAAGTTATCCAAAGTACTTTATAATACTACAACACCACAATAAGACAGTTCTCTATTTGAGTTTAATAGACAATAGATTTATATGCGCATAAACAAAATTGTATACGGGCGTAAATATACTTCTTATTTGCATAACCTGAGGCAAGCAATTTGTATAAAATAAGCTCTTTAGTTTTCTCCAATTTCTCACATTATAATTAAAGCTAATAAAGTCATCTTGCATTTGCATAATTACCTTGCTCTTTTATTGTTAATTTTGAACTTCTAATATAAATATAATATACTTAAATAATATTAACACAAGTGACAAAATTTAATAATCAATATAAATGATCAACCATCCCCGCCCATATATATATATATATATATATATGAAAATTATGAGAATACATGATAGATTTAATTATAAATAAGCTAATATTAATGATGAAGGAGAAACAATATGAAAGATTTAAAAAGGATGATATTTACAAATACAAAGATTACAGGAGGATAAATGTGTAAGATTACATGGGTAATATAAAAGCCCATTTCAAAAAAAAATTCGTTCCTTAATTAAAATGCAAATTTAAAAAGTAATATATTGCTTTAATTTATCTGTCTTGAACTAAGCATGAATATGCTGCCCCAAACAAAAATAAATTGGTTGGTTGGTTTATTTTTATTAATTTCAATGAAAAGAATTATGCCAAAACGTTTTCATGATTAGTGTAATGTCTTTCGAACAATGAAAATTAATACAAAATCGTCCTCATTCTCCACCACACCTTGTAATAAAATGTGATGAATGATTCTATCTATCTCGAAATGAGCGCTTGAAGACGCCATCTAATTAATATAACGGTCAAGCTCATACTTGTGATGAATGAGAATGAAAAACCAATGGTTTATATTTATCAGAGAGCATACAATAGCAACATCTGAGCCTTTTATCCCAAGATTTATCAGAGAGCATGAAAGGGGATTCCAATTCATACTAAAGAGCGAAGAGGGAAAAATATATTGGTTGGCTCACATGTATTTCATGCATGCTGGTTGGCACTTGCTGTTACAACAATGGTCAAATTAACAACATTTTTTTAGAAATAATTAATACATAATTGTCCTCTTGCTCACACCTCGTAATTACAATTAATTAGAGCATTAATTTAATCAACACTTGGCTCTTTTGGTCCCCGCGACTTTCTCTATATAAACCAACCCACAGCCTCTCAACCAAAACACACAGACCTAGCTAGCTCTTCACCTGAGGTATATATATTAAATTTCTGAAAATGAGATCCTCAGCCATTGTCATGGCCATCGCCGTCGCGGCGGTCTTCACCGTTCTCAACGCAAATCTTGCAGAAGCTCAAGATGTCTGCACTGGGGATATAGCAAAGTTGGCCGCAACATGCAGAGACTTTGTTCTGAAACCTGGGCCTCAGAAAGACCCATCGGATGCATGCTGCCAAGCCATCAAGGGTGTGGATGTGCCCTGCGTCTGCAATCATCTTCCAAAGGATATAGAGAAGGTAATTAGCATGGAGAAAGTGGTGTATGTCGCTAAGTATTGTGGCAAGCCTATGAAGAGCGGGGATAAATGCGGAAGTAAGTTTGTATGGTGTTTTGGCTTCTTTTTTTTTAATTATATATTTTGGATAAATTGCATGAAAATCGGCTTTCTCACCTTTTTCTTGTATTGCAGAATACCATCTTTTTTCTTTGTAAAAATCTGCTTAGCGGAGAATTAACATTTTCATTTTCAAAATACCATTCATTTTTTTTATTATACTCCGCACAATAATATATATATATATATATATATATATATATATATATAATAATGGAGAAAAGAGGCCATAGGAGAGGATTTCCTCCTATGGCGTGGAAAAAATACAACCTCCGCTATTTTTTCCGACGATCGGCCCAATCATTTTCATCGTTATCATCTAAAATGTGCGTACACCAAATTTCATGTGATTCCACAACTTTTTCACCGTTGATTTAGCAATGTAAAAAGTTCTATTGTCAGTAAACCGTTAATTTTGAACCCACTAAATCAACGGTGAAAAAGTTGTGGAATCACATGAAATTTGGTGTATGCACATCTTAGATGATAACGATGATGATGATGGGAGCCGATCGTCGGAAAAAATGGCGGAGGTCGTATTTTTTTCACGCCATAGGAGGAAATCCCCTCCTATGGCCTCTTTCCTCCATTAATCTCATATATATATATATATATATATATATATATATATGTCAGTCAAAATGATGGAAGCATTAATTTAATATTGAAAATTGATTGTGAGGTGGCATTTTATTTATTCAAAGAAATCAAATAAAAAAACACCATTATTTTATATACGATGCAAGTAGTTAAATTAAGAAAGAAATTGATTATAAAAATTTCTACAATTACATGCAGCGCACATGCAAAACACGCTAATATGTATGTGTGTAGAGAGAGAGAGAGTGAATCGGTGGGCCTTTTTTAAAATGTGCTCTCGTCCCAAAACATACATACCTTCGTGTATTTCACCAATCCAAACCGGTCATCTTGATTTACGTATGATGAAACTCTTATATACAAAAAATCTCGGGGCTTAGACATCTCTAACGCGTTAATCAAACTACTGCAATTTTCCTATACCGATAAGCCGTTGATTTTTTTATGTGCTTAATGAACGTGTTAGAAGACTTTAAATTCTAAGATTTTTTTATATATATACAGGGGTTTCATGATACGTAGATTAAAATGTCTGGTTTGCATCGGTGAAATACACGGGATATGTGTGTTTTAGGAAGATAGTTCATTTATTTAAAATGGGCCGTCGGCTCATATCCTTTTTCATGTGTGTGTAAATTAATGGCCGATAAAATAGAAGATAAAGTTTCTGAATGTTTTTAATGCAATTTAGTCATTATTTTGATTGAGTTTTGATATGAATGTTTCTTGATGTGGCATTTTTTTTTTAATTTCAGGTTATACGGTTCCAAGGGCTTGATCTTGTGGGAGATCAATTAATGAAGAAAAGATGAAGGAATAAATTAAAGTGTACTTTTTAGTCTGTACCAATTTTTCCAGTGGAAAATGTTTTGAGGAATGAATAATATTAATGAGTTGGGTTATAGCTATTATCTCTTTTTTTATTCCATTCATTTTGTTTTGCACCATTACAAATTAAAGTGCCTAATAGACATTAACACATGAGAATCATGACCAAACGTTATAAATTTAAGAATACATGCAATCAAGAAAAGAGTACATGAAAACAAGATCTATTTATTTAGTAGAGTATGATATCATGCCCCACTTTTCACAATATACAAAAACGGAGTCGATGACAAGATCCGTGACGTATTTATACCAGGAGGTACGCCCTCTTAAAATAAACACAATAAGCATCTATCAAGCTATAACTTAACAAGAAACAATAATAATATTTTTGAAACAAATTAAACCTATCCAACAGCTATTACACCACCCAAATAATTCAAAATAAGTTTACATTGACAGCCTTAAGGCATTTTTTAAAAGGAAATTCAAGAAAACAAGATGATGAAAGAGCTTATTAGAGGAACCGCTACCAAGAAAAATGATCAATCAGCTAGGTTTGCGAAAAGCTTCAAGTCTCCCTCAGAAATCTCGTGCTCTCCTTGCAAATCCTAATTTGCCTCCCACCCTAACGACACAGAAATGCCGTAAGAAAGCTGAAACTCATGTAAGTCTCTCAATTAATATGGAAACAAAAACATAAATAACAAAGGGCATGAACAAGAACAGTAGGCATACATAAATGTAATATCTAGCAATTGTAAGGGCAACATGTAAACATATGAAATAACAATACATGAACATAAATGAATGTGCATATAGAGGTATCTTGTTTGCATGGTATAGCCTATCTATCGTTGTCTTAGTCTAACAAGGGTGTTGGACTGGATTTCTAGAGCATTCTGTTTATCCCACGGAACAACAGTAAAATGAAGGTATGTTGGCTTCCGTCAATACTCGGAATCAGGGCTATATGACAGGGGATTTCTGATCAGAGTGTTTCGTTTTATGCTGACGAAACACGGCTACACGACAGGAATAGTGGGGTACTCTTAATCAGCAAGTGTTTCATTTTATACCGACAAAATACGGCACACGACCATGAAAGTTAGCATTCTGTCTATGTCTCGAACTATGGCAACATAAGGGGACTCCCGAAGCCTTGTCGATTACCATTACTAAACTGCCCTAGCCCCGCATTAAATGATCATGCACTCAACCGATGATATTGGACTTTCAAGAGTATATATTATAGGATGAACCATTAACAATGAGCTATTCTATCTATAAAACATGAGATATCAATAATCAATCAGTCCTGTTACAAATTTTCGATTAAATACTTGACCAAACAATATAGTGTGTTATCATTCACAACAATAAATAGTAACTTTATGAGCTTAAAGTGTAATTAAGGCATTTCAAATTTTAGATTCAAGCTTCCAGGTATAAGAAAGAAAGTTAGAGTTTCCTGTTACAGAGATCCTACAAAAAGAATTTCCCAATTCGGATATCGAGAACTCGAGTTATGAAGGGTTTTAATCAAGTTGCGTGTATATTTCAACCACTATTTCAGAAAGTAGCGCGGATGTGAAAGTGTCGTTTCGGGATGTTTTCGTATAGAATTTTAGGTCGATATAAACTGAGGAAACATACATCACTCAGTGCACTTGTACAACATCTAAGGGTTTGCCTAATATGAAGTCTCGAGGTGGGAGTTACAACCATTTAAGCGACTATTTTTCCCGTTGCTTTCTGAAAATCAGCTAGTATAACGAAGACGAAAACTACTAAGTTGTGTCCCAAAAGAAACAATTTGGTCCTAATAAAATTTACAGTGGTAAGGGCATGAGTCTACTTTAAGTACAAAATGGCGGGTCTATAAAATCTATCTCGATAAATTTTATAAAAAAAAATTTAGGTTGGCAACGTCACTAGATTCAAGCCAACAAGCCAGAAACGCGCAACAAATCTAAATTGCATATGTCGAAGTTTTCGGTTTAGAATTTGACATAAAATAAAATATGAAAGATGTAGGAAGCTCATTTCTATATTTTTTTTTAAAAATAAACAAGTTATTTGGTTACAGAAATAATAAAAATATATACGTTTAAAGTTCACAATCAGTAACTGTCTTGGTATCACACATTACAACGTTTGATCTTAGAGGACTTAAAACTCACAAAAGATATCGTTATTAGGTTTTAGGTTAAACGTGCATGTATGAGTACTGAATATTTTATATTAAGAATGGGAATTCAAAAGTGTACTGCAAGATAAGGCTTTGCCCCAATTACTACAAACTGCGTAGTGAAAATCAGCGAACAGAAAAAATACAAACGAATTGCAATTAACATTCTATTATGATTTAACTTAAACTATGCCAGTCATGACGACCATGGGGAGAGGTCATCGCTCGTAGATTAGTTTACTATGAAGGTAGGTTGGCTTCCGTTAATACTCGGAATCAGGGCTACATGACAGGAGATTTCTGATCAGAGTGTTTCGTTTTATTTCGATAAAACACGGCTACATGACAGGAATAGTGGGGTACTCTTAATCAGCAAGTGTTTCATTTTATGCCGACAAAATACGGCACACGACCATAAAAGTTAGCATTATGTCTATGCCTGAAACCACGGCAACATGAGGGGACTCCCGAAGCCTTGTCG
Source organism: Agapanthus africanus (assembly GCA_030015575.1). Taxonomy (NCBI): domain Eukaryota; kingdom Viridiplantae; phylum Streptophyta; class Magnoliopsida; order Asparagales; family Amaryllidaceae; genus Agapanthus; species Agapanthus africanus. The sequence continues at coordinate 678,337,439 of CM057340.1, read as the reverse complement.
ATTACCATTACTAAACAGCCCTAGCCCCGCATTAAATGATCATGCACCCAACCGATGATATTGGACTTTCAAGAGTATATATTATAGGATGGACCATTAACAATGAGCTATTCTATCTATAAACCACGAGATATCAATAATCAATTAGTCCTGTTACAAATTTTCGATTAAATACTTGACCAAACAATATAGCGTGTTATCATTCACAACAATAAATAGTAACTTTATGAGCTTAAAGTGTAATTAAGGCATTTCAAATTTTAGATTCAAGCTTCCAGGTATAAGCAAGAAAGTTAGAGTTTCCTGTTACAGAGATCCTACAAAAAGAATTTCCCAATTCGGATATCGAGAACTCGAGTTATGAAGGGTTTTAATCAAGTTGCGTGTATGTTTCAACCACTATTTCAGAAAGTAGCGCGGATGTGAAAGTGTGGTTTCGGGATGTTTTCGTATAGAATTTTAGGTCGATATAAACTGAGGAAATATACATCACTCAGTGCACTTATGCAACATCTAAGGGTTTGCCTAATATGAAGTCTCGAGGTGGGAGTTACAACCATTTAAGCGACTATTTTTCCCGTTGTTTTCTGAAAATCAGCTAGTATAACGAATACGGAAACTACTAAGTTGTGTCCCAAAAGAAACAATTTGGTCCTAATAAAATTTACAGTGGTAAGGGCATGAGTCTACTCTAAGTACCAAAAGGCGGATCTGTAAAATCTATCTCGATAAATTTTATAAAAAAAAATTTAGGTCAGCAACGTCACAGGATTCCAGCCAACAAGCCAGATCGCGCAACAAATCTAAATTGCATATGTCTAAGCTTTCGGTTCAGAATTTGACATAAAATAAAATATGAAAGTTGTAGGAAGCTCTTTTCTATATCTTTTTAAAAAAAATAAACAAGTTATTTGGTTGCAGAAATAATAAGATATATACGTTTAAAGTTCACAATCAGTAACTGTCTAGGTATCACACATTACAACGTTTTGTGGGGACGCTCTTCCCTGCAGACGCAAACCCCTGCAATTAATTACGTCACCGTATCGCGGTAACCACTTTCTCCTATTCCGGAAGTTCATTTCGTGTCGTGTGTTTTGTTTTGGTTTTGGTTGCCCATGAATTATATAGGGAGAATAATTTATGTCGTCGTCCGTATGGCGTGGATTAGTCCAAACCCGTATATTTTTAAATCTCCCAATTCGGACATCAATAAGTTTTTTCCAAATTTTCAATTCAAAACTTACAATATCTTTTGAAGGAAAAAATATGGTATTAAATCACATGGGATTGATTTTAACTATACAAATATTCCTTTGACATGACAAAAACTAGTACTGTAAAAATGAATAAAGATAAGTATATTCATAATAGCCTACTGCCTTTAAAAATATTTAATAGTATTTTTAAAATTAATATGAACATATTTTTATATTAGAGTCAATTTTACTTAATCCCCCCCCCCCACCCCATCCCCACCACCCCACACACACACACCAAAAAAATGGTTTTATAGCTCTATCACTGCAATATCCAGTTCCGTTGTAAATATTTTCCATATTTATGAATAAATGTTTTTCCCGAAAATTTTCTATTTAAAATTCTACAATTAATATTTCCTATATTTTTCTAAATATAATTTTCAATTCTGTAGCCTTAACTCAATTTATTTTCCTAACCCAACCCCGACCCAAATTCTTTTCTCTCTCTTTATCTTTTCCTAACCCCAAAGCCCAGACCCGACTCGACCCGAACTCCCCACTCCCTTCTTTTTCTCCTCCTCTTTCCCCGCTTCTCCTTCGCTCTACCCCCCGACCCTGTCCTCGTCCCAACGTCCTCGCGCCTGCTCCACGACGACCGCCCCCATCTCCACCACGACGACGACGCCCAACTCCCCAGCCCAAACACTCCAAGACCGAGCCCTCATCTCTCCTCTCATTCCATCTTCTTCCTCAACCTCCAACGGCTCTCCCCAACCCTCGCACTCATCCCCATGAGACCCCCGCCTCTCCACCGTCACCACGATCTCGTCCATACCCCAGCTGCTTTCTCAAGATCCCCTCGCCGCTCCTATTGTCTCTCTTTCTCACAATCTCTCATCCTCTCTCAAACTCACTGAGCCTCCCACTGCAAACCCCCATCGCCGGCAGCCCCATCTCCAACACTTCGCCGCTGGCCCCCTCCATGAGCACCAACGACCACCTCACGAACACTGCTGCCTCCTCCATTTCCGAGCCCAGAGCCTCCTTATTTGAACCCTCTCTGTAACCTCTCTCTCTCCTCTACCCAACTACAACGCCGACCCATCGTTAACAACACGCTCCCTGCCACCTTCGTCGTCGTCTCAACCCACCACTGATGCCTTCTATTGCCACGGGCCACCCACCACTGACCTCGCCACTCCTCCGACGAGCTCACCTCCCCGGACCGGCACCTCCTCCTCGTCTTCTCCTCCTCCCAACACCTACGAGTCCCTGCACCAGAGCTTCCACCAAGCTTCCAAGCCGAGCCTACCTCAGTCACCATCGAACGCCTTCGAGTCTCCGTAGCCTCCATCGCTGTTGCCATCCCCGACAACAACAACAGCCACTACTACCTAGCTCCCCCTCACTTCCACGGCCACAACCCATAGCACCCCCTCTCAACGCCGACGCATTTCCTTGCCTCGATGTCGTCTGCAGCGATCCCAACACGTCGTCGACAAAGACCAAGCATCACCAAATCAAGCCACATAGCCGAGCTTCGAGCACTTCGAACCTTAGCTATTTCCACCGCCTATGCTATTGTCGTCACTGCCTATGCTATTGTCGCCACTGCCTATGCTATTGTCACCACTGCCCATCGCCTAGACCATCGCCGCCATGGCCTCATCGTCTTCACCACCGTCACCGGCAACTCCCCCGACCCCTCATATCCGCGCCAAGCTCAAATTGAGGTTGCGCCAAGCTCGAGCCAAGACCAAACTTGCTGTGTTGCCGTGTCGTACCTAGCCCATGCATGAGTCGAGCTCACGCTATTCGTCGACGTGAGCGTTGCCAGGCAAGTGAACCCATTCACTTGTTTTCATGCTAGTTAAGACATTTCGTGTATAAATACAACGCTTTTAATATTAACTGAACCGAAATTGAAACTTTAGTGTAAATCAACCATTAATGTTTGCGGAACTTGTAACCAATGAATTTTATACATGATGATGAAAAACATATTAAAAATTGGCACCAGTCAGATAGTGTTTGATCACGAATTTGATACCCCAAGTGGAATATCGAAACAGACTAATGCGGCTCTCTTTAGGTCAATACTCGTCTTTACTCCTTGATGGCGGTACCGCTAATACTTATGGTTGTTTAGTGATAGATAGTGACACATTAAAAGTTTCGTAGCAAAGAACGCAATTACACACTTAAAGTGATGCCTTAATGTCTATACCGAAACTTGCCTTTTATCGAATACTTGACACTGTTAAATTCATAATTAATTCCAAAAAATCCATTCGTAGCGTGCCTGGGTTCGTTGTGAAGGGTACTGCATAATATTTAACACGACGGGCAGGTTTAATGTTAGATATATGCTCTGAACATCAAAAACAAAGAATTTATCTGACCTTGGACTGCAGTCCAGAGCAGGAACTTACCCTTGACCCGCATTTATACACCTGAAACCTTAATGTTTAATTATGATAGTATGCGGAGCTAATTACCGCTGCATAGACAATTGTTTTAACTTTCCAATAGTACCGGTTTCACTAAATTCCAGTATCATTTGGTATTTAAATCATATTTTAAACGGATGACATGTACGGCAGATATCTGTCATTTCAGCTTGCACCCTTCATCAGTAATCTGATCATAACTCCTAAACAAAGATGGCTTTTGTTAATAAGTCTGATGTGTTGGAAACATAACAGATAAATCTAAATATTATCTAACTATAGCGTCACCTAATTATGATTCCAACAGAGAGTAAAACGTGTTACGAAACAGACTTCCAGTTCAAGAATTGGATTTCCAGCAGTAAATACTTAAAATAGAATGACCATAAACCCGATTGACACGAAACCAATTTTGCTATACAAATAATTAAATATACTGCCTACTCCTTTTATATCATTTTTCCAAATTATGCACGTGTGATTTTATATGATTTTTCTAATCCAACCGACACCGGTTGCTCATATGTATTCAGGAGTGCATTTACTATATTCCCATCATGTTGCATGACTGCCATACCCTTGTAAGTAGTGTTCATTTGCATTGATATTCTAGTGACAGTGTTACTGTAATACCCAGCACCTTTTGTACGTCTATATCCGTATTTTTCTTTTACACCTATATCTGTACTTCTTTTAGCCTATAAATTTCATTTATAATAAGTTATTGTTTTAAAAACCCCAATCTATTAGAGTACTTCCCCTCTCAGACCCTAATGTCAATTTCTCATGTTTCTGTCACATTAGTATAAACCTCAGTTTCTAGGCACCCGTCTGTTTTCACATTGTATTTAAACTTAAAACCCAAAATTTTTCCTATCTTAAAATACCAGCCCAGCAGCCTTTTCCCGGCCCTTTTTCCATTCTTTTCCCCCTAATTTAATTTCCTGCGGCCCATCTCCTTCAGCCCACGCCCGCTCACCTACCCGACCCGACCCACTAACCCCTTTCTTCTCCCCAACGGCTACCTTTCCCGCGCTTCTCGCCTCCGCCGACGCCCATGCTCGTGCCCTGTCGCTCGCGCGCGTTACTCCCCACGACGCGCGTCCCTGTCTCCCTCTTCTCGTTCTCTCCCCCCTCATTCTCCATTTCTCTCCTTCTCTTTCGCCCTCCCTCTCCCTACAGAAACCCATCGTTTCGAGTCCACTCGCCGCCGACGAGCTCTCCATCGTCTCGTCCGTCCACCCTCGCAACTCATTCTCCTCTCCACCCACTACTCCACCACTCGCCTGCATACCCAACCCCACTCTTCTCAAACTCCACCCGAGATGCCTCACCGCCGTTCAACCACGCCATCACCCCATCATCATCATCATCGTCGTCGACGTCGTCGTCATCATCTCTCTCACTATCACTCCCTCTCTGTTCTTCTCTCTCTCACTCTGCTTACTCTCTCACTCTCTCTGCCTACTCTCTCTCTCTCTCTCTCTGCTTACTCTCCCTCTATCTCTCTCAAACACCTCTTTCCCCTCCCCCTCACTGCTGCCACCAACCGCCGGCATCGACCTTAACCACGACCGGAGCCTTCAGCCTTCCCCACCGCAGCAGCACCGTCCCATCCTCCTCGACGCCCTCACTCCTTCTTCCCCCGCTCTCATCTCCGCATCCCATTGATACACTGAGCCACCATCGAGCCTTTCACTGCTTATCACCACCACCGCAGCCTGCGCGCCGCCTGAGCACCGCTGACGACCTCACCGTCATCGCCATTACCCTCACACTCCCCACCGTACAGAGCCAAACCCGAGCCCCCACTGGCCGAGAACAGACCCGAACTCACCCGGAGCCGTTGCCGTCGCGGTGCTAGCTCGTCGCGTGCTCATACTGTACCTCGCTGCCATGCACCTCCAGGCAAGTCCCCACTTGCTACATGCTACTTGTTATTAATTACAAATGATAATCGTGTATATATTCCATGCTTTACCTTCTGTTAAATTATACGACTCAACTGTTTGATGCGTGTTGTAATACCCTGCCCCTTTCGTACCAAAACCTGTATTTTATTACTCTACAATTCTATTTATTTTTATTTATAATTCTATTTAGTTTATTTATAATTTTATCTATTTTTAAACCCCATTTATTCTTTATCCTATATTTTCTTTACCCACACACCCCTCAGTTTTATGAAAGGAATTTATTTTCTATTTAAACTGGCCGGCCCAGAATTTGCCTCAGCCCACTCTTTATTTCATTATTAAGTAATTAAATTTTGGCCCAGCCCATCCCTCTTCTCTCCTCAATTTTCCTTTATATTTTTCTATTTACTCCCCAGCCCACTCCCTTGCAGCCCGCGCCTCTTACCCGACCCGGCCCAGTACCCAACCCCTCTTCCTCCAACGGCTACACCCCCAATTTCCCGCTCCACTGTTCCCTGATCCACCATCATCGCCGCACCCCACGTCTGCGCCCACGTCGCCGCTCGTCGCGCGCCACGCTCACGAGCGTTACACCCACGACACGCGTTACCCCCACGAAGCGCGCCTCAACCGCTCCTCTCGTACACACCCACGCACCCGTTTCCTCAACTCATTTTCTCTCTCTCCCTCGTTCTCCTTCTTCCTCCCTCTCTCTCGAACCCACTAACTGCCCCGGCACTCCGCTCCCCTCATTGGAGCTCCGACCCCCACCGTCATCTCCTCCCTACACCGAGCACATCACCGAGCACCTCATCTCTCCTTCCTCCTTTTTCCCGCCACCATCACCCTGCACCCAAACCCACAGCCGAGCTCGAACCCCTGCACTGAGCTCGACATCCCCTGCACCGAGCTCGACATCCCCTGCGCCGACGACCGGTGAGCCTCTCGTCTCGTCGTCGACCTCCCCCGCATCATCATCATCATCATCATCATCATCATCGCCGTCGCTACCCAACTTTATCACCTACAGCCTCCATTCCCGACCATCCCCGCGAGCTACCTCCGGTCACCGCGACAACCCCTCGACCTCCTCCACGTCGCCAACAACCCCCTCTACCAAGCACCTCCTTCTCTCCCTCTGATTTCCCTCACCCGATTTCTCTTTCTCCTTCTCACCCTGCACCCACTCTCTCTGCTCTCCCCCTCTCTCTACGTTTCTCAGCTCTTTCACTCTCTCTCTCTTCCACTACTCTCTCTCTCTTAATCTCTCTTCTCACCCATCCACTGTAGCCCCACCATCAGGAGCTGCGACCACCGCAGACACCCCGACGATGCCCCGAGCCCCCACTGGCTGAGAACAGACCCGAGCTCACTCGGAGCCGTAGCCGTCGCGGTGCTAGCTCGTCGCGCGTTCGTGCCATTACCACTGCCGTGCATCGCCTAGACGCCTCCAGGCAAGTTCTCTACTTGCTTCATGCTATTCTATTTATATTACAAATCCCAAATCATATAAATTGCTATGTTACTATTCCTGAAAACGTACACTATTTACCTGTTCGACGTGTGTTCCCAATGAAAATCTCTTCCTAATTTGGCGGAACTAAACGGTATTGTTTGGCCCGTATGGCTGAGAACCTAGTGCATGAATTTCGTTGGATAATTTGATCGTTAATGACCAAAACGACTACCCCCAAGTTTAATCGTAAAACTGAAATTTTATTGTACCTGAAAATCGTTAAATTCACCATAAATCATATACATACTAGAATGGTGCGTTCGAGGGCTCAATTCGAAGCCGGCCCGATGAACTTTAGTTTCCAGACATTCCTGTACTTAAATTGTGATGATATTTGGATCGGAGTGCGACTCTGGACTGCAGTCCAGAGCGACTCCAGTTGTTGCTTGCTGTTCCGTAATGGGTACCACAAGATCTCCTTAACTCGTAGATTGCGGAACTCCGCTGCTTATTATAGGTAAATATGTTATCTAGACAACACAATTTATTTCACTCTATGTCGTTACCATTTGTTATTTATTCTATAATTTAAAAGATCGGGATGCATAACAGTCCCAGCAGAATCAGAACTGACACATTAGTGTTAAACAGTGTATAACTCCTGACGTACAGATGCGATTGACGATCCATCTATTGAGTTGAAAACCTTACTGAAAACCCTAGAATTCATCCAACTGTAGCGTTGCTAAAATCTGATCCCAACTTGGATTAAAATGCGTTGCGAAACGGACTTCTGATTCTGAAACCGGATTTCCAGCCGCGAGTGCTTAAAATGAAATGGTTATAATTAATGATCCTGGAACCCGATTGGCTTGAAACTAAATTCGATGGATAGATAACTCAACATACTAATTACTACCTGTTTATCGTTTCGCTAAATTATATACGTACGTTTCATGATAAATCGTGCAAGTGATAGAATACTGTTTTTATGACACCTTAATCATGCTTCATTTACTGTTTACGTATCATATCATACTCATATCATTGCAGTGATAACCTAGTGACATCGTGCATTTACCCAGTGTTAGATTTTAGTGATGATTGTGGCAAGTGCGTCAGTGTTCGTGTATCCGTGATTAAGTGAAAGTGATACGTACTTGTACACAATCAGTGACCCTATTATTCTATTGCATTGTCGACGTCTGTGGGATGCGTGTACGTGTGACTATAAGTGGTATGTGACACTTATGGAAGCGCTTGCACGGGTGTCACAGATAAGGCACCAAACTCTGCCATTTATCTTAGGTATTAGTCGGGACGTGCTTGATGGAGGTCCTGCCTCCAGTTCTCGCGCAGACTTGTCACGGATCGATTAGTATTTAGGGTTATGGTTAGCGTTTGATGTAGACCACGGGGTGTGGGGTAGTTTAAGTGTGAGTTCAACAGAATCTCGGGAGTCCCATGCCGGCTTATATATTTAGGGAGTTATATGGAGATTTACAGGGTATGTGATATTTCACCGTGATATACATGTTACATGTTGGGCCCGTGGTCCATTGCTCTTGGGTTCTACCCTTGGGTGGAGGACACTCACGAGTGGTTGACTCTCACACTTGGGCTGACGATAGGCTTAGTGACCTGTACAGTGAGACTTAGAGACTGATAGGGATACTGGCATTTATATACCTTATAAACTGTGTTGACATACGTGGCATATCGTTTTACTGCTTTTACTGTTCTGCTGCATTAATTACTGCCTGTTCATACCTACATCATTCTGATTTACTGCTACATATATCTGTTATCACTGTTAGAATTGTCATATGATTTTATGTATAATATTGCTATTGTGTCGCTCTGACGACCTGAGTATGCATGCTCAGTGGGAGGAGAAGATTTAGCCTGGACCAGAACTAGACGTGCATCACAGACTTCCTGACTTGCCATTCCGAGTTACATTCGTTTGTTTCCCATCAGGTCAGTTTTTATTATTGTTTCTTTCAGTTACTGAATTTCTCATTACCTGCGCATCATTTACTGTTTACCATGAAAAACTAGAAGCCGAAGTGTGACTGCGGCAGGACATTTCCCTGACCATTGGAGCATGACTGACCTTGTCTACCGCTCGTATTCCGTATTTTGGGAAGCGGGGCATGACACGTGTTCCCGACGAAAATTCTCGTCTAAATTGGCGGCACTCACTTGTATAGTTTGGCCCGTAAGCCTATGATTCTAGGGTGTGAATTTCATTAGAAAATACGACCGTTAACGACTAAAACAACTACCCCCAAGTTTAACCGTAAAACTGGAATTTTATTGTACCTGAAAACCGTTAAAATCATCACAAATTATATATATACTAGAATGGTGCGTTAGAGGGCACAAATCGAAGCCAACTCGACGAACTTTAACCCTATGCTAGTTTCCAGATATTCCTGTACTCAAACTGTGATGATATTTGGATCGGAGGGCGACTCTGGACTGCAGTCCAGAGCAACTCCAGTTGTTGCTTGCTGTTCCGAAATGGGTACCACAGGATTTACTTAACTCGTAGGTTGCAGAACTCCACTGTTTATTGTAGGTGAACCTGTTATCTAGACAACACAAGTGGTTTCATTCTGTTTCGTTATCATTTGTTATCTAATCTGTAATTTAATAGATCGGGACGCATAACAGTCCTAACAGAATCAGAATTGACATATTAATATTAAACAGTGTATATCTCCTGACGTGCAGACGCGATCGAAGATCCGTCTATTGATTTGGAAACCTTACTGAAAACCCTAGATTTCATCCAACAGTAGCGTCGTTAAAATCTGATTCCAACTGGGATTAAAATGCGTTGCGAAACGGACTTCTGATTCTGAAACCGGATTTCCAGCCGCGAGCGCTTAAAATGAAATGGTTATAATTAATGATCCTGGAACCCGATTGGCATGAAACTAAATTCGATGGATAGATAACTGAACATACTAATTATTACCTGTTCATCGTCTCACTAAATTGTAACCGTATGATTTATGATAAATTATGCAAGTGGTAAATTGTTGATTCAGGACATCCTAAACATGCTTTATATATTGTTTATGCATCATATCATACCCATATCATTGCAGTGATAACCTAGTGATATCGTGCATTTACCCAGTGTTAGATTTTAGTGATGATTATGGAAAGTACGTCAGTGTTCGTATAACCGTGAATAAGTGAAAGTGATACGTACTTGTACACAATCAGTGACCCTATTATTCTATTGCATTGTCGACGTCTGTGAGATGCGTGTACGTGTGACTATAAGTGGTATGTGACACTTATGGAAGCTCTTGCACGGGTGTCACAGATAAGGCACCAGACACTGCCATTTACCTTAGGTGTTAGTCGGGACGTGCTTGATGGAGGTCTGTTTCCCCCAATCAGAGCAAGGCTCTACTTAAATTTTGAAAATTCAAAATTCGAAGCAACGCTTCGGTTTCCGTGCGCAGCGCGCAATTTGCCACATGGCAAAAGCTGATTCGGCGGCGTAACGCCCGAGACAGTGCGTCCCATCAGAACAAGGCTCTTCAGAAAACAAAATTAAGACTTGAACTGCGCAAATGCATGACAGCGCGACACGTGTCTGCGCAGTTGCGCAATCGCAACTGTGCAAGCGCACGGATGCGCGACACGTGTCTGCGCAGTTGCGCAATCGCAACTGCGCAAGCGCACGGATGCGCGACACGTGTCACACGCTGGTGAGTTGCGCAGCAACAGTATGAAAATTTAAGTGAATCTTTTCTGTTCTTCTGTAAAACAGGGACCCTTGGATCAGAAATCCAATGGTGGGAAAATTCCCAAAATTATTCAGGAAAGATCTTGATAACAAATTTAACAAATTTGTGAGCACTATAAATAAGAGCCCAGACCTCATTCAAAAAAAAAAAGGGGTAGAATCATCAAGAGAAGGATAAACTTCTGGAAAAAAAAAGAAGAGAAAGAACTCTTGAAGATTAATCAAGAACAAAAAAAAGAAAGGTAAAATTTCTGAAGAACAGAAGATTAAAAAAGGGAATAATAAAAAATATATATATAAATAGTGCCTTGCACTTGATATGAACCCTTGGTTCTGTGAAAAGAAAACAAGAAGAAAAACTTGTTTTCTTTTTATCTAAATTTAGATCAAAAGTGCCATGCACTTTTGTTCTTCAATCTGAGAATTCTTGAGTTTCTGCAACTCATTACTTAAAAGGGCCTGGCCCAAATCAAAAATAATAAAAGGGCAGAGCCCTATTTGGAAAATTCTTGAGGGCCTGGCCCAAATCAAATTGCAAAATAATAAAAGGGCAAGGCCCTGTTTGGAAAACTCTTGAGTTTCTGCAACTCAGTATTTAAAAAGGACCTGGCCCAAATCAAATCACAAAAGGGCAGAGCCCTGTTTGGAAATTCTTGAGGGTCTGGCCCAAATTACAAAATAATAAAAGGGGGCAGAGCCCTGTTTGAACTGGTTCTTTCAGTCAGGCAGAGCCTAAAATAAATAAAAAATTGGACTTAACCCAACCCTGGCTGTAAGTCCTTAAATTAAATTGATTGAGCAAAATGGCTCCCCTAAACCAATTCACGACCGTTTCGAGGGTACATCTCCGAACTCCTTTGACATCCGTCGTTGTAATTCCTCAACGACGTCAAAGAGGTGACGGGTCCCAACGACCACTCATCTAATATCGGACCGAAACGTCCTTAAACTAATATCGGACCGAAACGTCCCTAAACTAATATCGGACCGAAACGTCCCTAAACTAATATCGGACCACCACGTCCCTAAACTGGCGATGGACCACTACGTCCCTAAACTGGAATATGGACCACTACGTCCTTAAACTGGCGACGGACCGAAACGTCCCTAAACTAATAATGGACCACCACGTCCCTAAAACTGGCAATGGACCACTACGTCCCTAAACTGGAATATGGACCACTACGTCCTTAAACTGGCGACGGACCGAAACGTCCCTAAACTAATAATGGACCACCACGTCCCTAAAACTGGCAATGGACCACCACGTCCTTAAATTGGCACAATAGAGTCCAAATGCTCTTTTGTCGGATCTAAACGGTCCCGTCTAAGTTGATCTTAGCCCCAAATACGGTTAACGTGTCCTTAGATATTTAAATAAACAATAAAACCCCAAATCAACTTTGGTTCAAGGGTACATCTCTGAACTCCTCTGACGCCTGTCGTTGTAATCTCTCAACGACGTCAGAGAGGTGACGAGTCCCGACGGCCAGATAATTAAATCAATCACTATGTTAGGTTGATCTTAGTCTAGAACATGACTAATGTATCCTTAACGAAGGTTTAAGTTGATCTTAGCCGCAACGCGACTGATGCATTCTTAAACTAAAAAACACCAAACCCAAATCTAAGCAAATACGGATTTGGACTAATCCACGTCCTACGGGCGACGACATCACTAAGTCTCCGTATACAATCCACGGGCAACCACAAACAAAACAAACATACACGACACGAAGTGAAATTCTGGAGAAGGAGAAAGTTGTTATCGCAACGCGATAGCGTAATTAACTGCAGGGGCTTGCGCCTGCAGGGAAGAGTGTCCCCACAATCAAAAACCCCTCACCCTGAGGGGGAATCTGACGAAGTCTGCTACATCGGCCGCATCCGCCTAAACCTCCGATACACTGTGCCATAAGTCAACTTGGCATCTTCGGAGAGATAGATGGATAAAACCAAATAGCATCTGCCCCGAACCTCAGGTACGGACCCGACGTCCGGGCCGCCGTTCGGAGGGGAACAGATTCTGGCACGCCCGGTGGGACCTTTTCCTCTTTCCACTCCACACTTCGTGTGTCGTCTTCGCGAATCAATCGCGGTTTGTTAAATGGTTGTCTTCGGATTTCAAGTTGCTAAGATTTGGTCTTTTATCTGGCGCAGAACTCAAGCATCCATGGATTCCCACTGCACCAAATGCGCGAAGCACCACTGCAACGGACGCTCCACCTCACCGAGAGGTGTAACATATGGGCCCCAAGCGGCCTCTTTCCTTACTCTGCCGGTAGAGCAGGTGACCCAGGCCACCACCGGCCTATTTTTCGGGACCATGGTCCCCCATGCAAGCTTTTCTATGCCGATATCCGCACCAGAAGCGAACAAGAAGTCGGTATTTGACCGGCTCACTGCTACCACGACCCCTGTCAACGGGTCGCCTTCTACTAAACCGACAGCCTCCGTTTTCACCAGGCTAGGTCAGAACTATAAAGTGGCCGTCCCAAAGAGGGCAACGGCCGCTGCTTTGGAAGTCGTTAAAGCGGCTTCTCCTATCAGAAAGTCGGTCTTCACAAGATTGACGGCTCCTACTCCTCCTCCAGCTGGCCAAAAAGCATCAGTCTTTGATAGGCTGACATCAGCAGTTACCCCACATCCAAACGGGGGGCAACAAGAAACTATCCCGAGTTCCGAGCCAGTCCCAATGGCTCGTCGTGCGCGACGTCGTCATTGGCAGCGAGTAAGGAAAGCAGGGGGCAACTCTCCCTCAGGGCTAACCCCACGTGCTCCAGTGGTGGAGGTCAATGCTGCTGTTTCAACTGGGAACAGCTTCGAATTGCTGAGGAAGGTGAGAAAGAACTCTCCGGTTGCTACATTGAAAAGGTCTCCTCCGCCCATGGAAAAAGCTTCGGAGACGAAGCAGGAACAGCCCCCTCAACGGCTATCTTCAAAAGTTTATAAAGTATGGCGTAGGGTTCACGACTCTGTGATCGATCCAGACCACTTGCGTCACCAGAAAAGGGCGAAGGTGGAAAATAACAAAAACTGCCCCATTAAACAGCAGGGGGCGACGGTTGCTAGGATGCCCACTACAACGGCTCCTTTAACCTCGATGGCCCACAAAAGAAGGAGGCCAGAGAAAGCTCCCGCAACAGCAGCAAGAGCTAAAAGCGGTGAACCTAAACGCCCCAAGTCAGGGGGCATAACAGTCCATACGGTTTACATGGCTTCTGGAAAGGAAGAGAGTCGTACTTCTACGGGTCACCGACCACTTACCCGGTCGGTAACCAAGGCCCAGGAGCAACAACAGAAGCTCCAGGAGATGATGACTACAATGGCCGCACTCACGGAGCCGAAGGAGAATTCTGGGACGTCCTTAGACGAACGCCGAGAGGAAGAGACCGACGCCGAGTTCCTCCGCCGAGTACTGGAAAAGAGAGACAAAGAGGCTGCTGAACAAGCAGCCAATATACAGCGTATGGGCCTCCTCTTCCAGGACGTGATAGGAATGATGATACAACCAGACCCCCCAACTGAAGAACCCCCGATCATCCTTGGGGATGATAGGGGAGAGTCATCAAACCCTCAGCCCGTTCTATCGACAGCTAAAGAGGATACAATCTCTAAGACTGATCTGGATGAATATATTGCCCAACAAATACGGATGCATCAGGCGACTGAAGCAGCCGGACACGTCGTGAAAACGGGGCGACCATATCCGGGCTGCTATGACCAAATCAAGTACCCGCCGGGTTACACTATTCCCAAGTTTCATGTTTACAAAGGGACCGGCAATCCCCATCAACATGTGGCCCAATTCAGGGCTCTTTGCGGTAATACCGGCGGCGACGACAAGCTTTTGCTTCGCCAGTTTGTTGGAAGTTTATCTGATACGGCATTTGAATGGTATTCTGAGCTTCCCAACGACTCTATAAAAACCTTTGCGGAGATGGAACTACTCTTCACCCAACGCTTTGCGAGTGCCAGTGAGCGTACTCCGATGACGGCGCTGATTAACGCCAGGGTAAAGCCCGGCGAGACGTGGGTTCAATACGCTATACGGTGGCGTAATCTATGGTCTAAGTGTGAACAGTGCATAGAAGAAGCCCCTGCGGTGGGAATGTTTGTTGGAACGCTTGATCCACAGGCAACCATCTCGCAGTTCATGATGTTCTTCAAGCCGACTTCCTTCCAGGCTTTGATCGACAAATTAGCGCAGATGGACCAGATGGGCCATAAACCCCCTCTCCCGAAGCCGGACTCCTGAAACGATAAAGGAAAGGGAAAAGCGATCATCGTCGCTAATGCCCAACAACAATCGAACGACTCGAAGCCGGTTGCTCGTCCGAACAATACGCGCCCATACGTACCCCTTGAGGACAGGATGGGACGTGCTTACTCCTTCCCCCGTGATAAAACAAGGAGGCTATTCGAGCTGGCATTGCGCAACAGACTCATAAATCTGCCAGATCCGAAACGTCCGTCACAACCAAGTGACGTCAACGAGCCCAATTACTGCCCTTATCATCGAGTGCTAGGCCATCCAATTGAGAATTGCTACGTTTTCAAGAATTGGCTTGAGAACCAGTACCGTCAGGGCAAATTTGCACTATCTGACAAATGGAAGGTGAATCCTCCGCAGCCCCACACCTCTAAGGGGACGAATACGCCAGGGGCAACATGCTCCGTTGTTGAAGAAACTCCCTGGGAGGTTGTATTATCAGCCAAAACGAGGAGAATGCTAAATGATCTTCAGACATGTCCAGCGATCAAGTGGAAGAACCCCTTGTTGGGGTAAAAATTTACACCCCCGTTGACCGAGTCAAAGTCAAGGTCAACCCCAAGCCAGGTGGGCTCAAGCCCAGGTCAAGCGGGCCCATGCCCAAGTCGAGCCCGCCGCCAGCCTCCTCCATGCTAAAATATAGATCATGTAATAAATAATTTTTATGTAATTTTTTATATACATGAATGTATGCAAAATGGGCATAAAGCCAATATTTTGTAAGCCCATGGCTTATGTGCAAAAATGAAATGGCACATGAGCCATGGGATGGCAAAATGCCATTTTGTGAAGCCCAAGGGGCTATGTGTAAAATGTATGGCCTATAAAGGCAAAAGATAATGAAAATATCAAAAGAACTTTTTCTCTCTCCAGAAATTTCTAGATCTGAGATCTCTTTCTCCTTCTTCAAGGTTCCAAAACCTTCTTCTTTCTCTTGAATTAAATCAAGAGTTTTACTCTTCCTTTTTCAAAACTAAATAGTTTTCCACCACAAAACCCACAAAGGGGAACTTGGATCTGCCATCAGATCTTAAAAAGGAGAGATTTTGAGATTTTACATCTCTTGATCTTCAAGACCCAGCAAGCAACAGGAGGAAGAAGAAGAAGCCTTCCATTAACCCAACAGAAAACAAAAAAAAAAACAACAAAACAAAAACACACTCAGGAGTCTAACTCCTCTTTGATTTCTCTTCAGAGAAATCTTTTTAGGCTAAAAGCCTGTTGTGTGCGCAAGTCGCCCGCGTGCCGACACGTGGCGCGCGCGCTTGCGCAACTGCGCAAGTGCGCAAGTCGCCCGCGTGCCGACACGTGGCGCGCGCGCTTGCGCAACTGCGCAAGTGCGCAAGTCGCCCGCGTGCCGACACGTGGCGCGCGCGCTTGCGCACCTGCGCAGTTGCGCAAGGCGCCCGCGTGCCGACACGTGGCGCGCGCGCTTGCGCAACTGCGCAAGTGCGCAAGTCGCCCGCGTGCCGACACGTGGCGCGCGCTCTTGCGCAACTGCGCAAGTGCGCAAGTCGCCCGCGTGCCGACACGTGGCGCGCGCGCTTGCGCACCTGCGCATCCCTTGGATGCCTTTTCCCCCTCTTTTTGCGTACATAAATACATATATACATATGTATACAAATTTATACACACACACATACTTCACAATACTGTCCTCCTCAAATTTTTTTTGGGCCGGGGCGCTGCCCCGCACCCCGCAAGGGGGCTGCTAGCCCCCTTGACCCCCAGCCCGCTATCCGGGTAGCGGGACCCCCGTGAAAACTCTGCGTGGCTCCCGATATATCCAAAACCCCCCTTTCAAAACACAACACACGTACACTGCACATTGAGTTCGCATGACCAGTTTAACCCGTCAATCGGAGGTTCCCTCGCCCCAAAGGCGAGGGGTAATTAACGGCAGCTTAGTCCGCGGCTGCCGGAGATTCGGATCCCCACAATCATTAAACCCCCGCCTACCCTAGGCCGGGGGAATCTGTAGTGCGCCTGACAAGCGCGCGCGTATTCCCATCTCAATGGGGTGACGAAAAACACCCTACAGGTTCTGGCACGCCCGGTGGGACCAATCTCTCCTCCCATATTTCGGGTTAAGCGTTCATGCGAACTCAATCAATATACATACCTATATTTATACTAAAAATAATGCTTTTTTCATGCAGGATTTTCAAGCGATCACCTTTCAACAATGTCTCCGATGATGAACTCAGCTCTCAGCACGGCTCCCGTCTCCTACACGATGAGGATAGACTCTAGGACGGTCCTTCCGGTCAGTCTCGGGCGACAATGGGAGGAGCCGCTGCTACCATTCGGCTCTATTATGTTCATGCCAGTTGGCGCCATCCCAGCTCCTCAAGCCCCGGTGGCAGACAAACCGGTCTCGAAAGGCAGGAGACTAAATGTGGTGATCTCAAGGGCGCCCCAACCCAAACGCAAGTCGGTGTCTGAACGAATTTCCTTGGCCCCAGCTGGGGGCAAGGCCATCAACACCAATAAAGCTACAACACGTCTTGAGCAAGCTCCAGCGATGCCCTTGACCACTGCTCGATCGGGTGTCTTCTCTAAGCTCCCCTATGATCAACTCACAATGGCTTCCCGGGTAGCAGATGCCCGCCAAGCCTTCAAAATTGAGAAGCTGAGGGAGAAAAGGCTCAGATATAGAGCCAACAGAAGGGCTAGGGCTCCTGCCAGGCTAAACCCCATGAGGTTCGAAGAACAGGGTTACCCCGTCAAAGATGAGGGGATGGCTAAATGTGTTATCCACACTGTCTACGTGGTGGGCACGCGCAGCAAGAGCAAGGACGGGGCCACCACATCTCAAATCCAATCAGGCTTGAATGTGGTTGCCACTTCCCAAGAACAGCCGCCTCCGCTGGATGATGAAAACCCTCTCGATGAGGCTGATAGGCAGAGAGAGCCCTCAATTCATGAGGAGTCAGGCTCGGAAAGCGAAGATGAGCCAACTTTCCGTCCTAAGACCACAGAGCAGCAACTTCTCCAAGAGCTCCGAAAACAGCTCAGAAGCAAAGATAAGGAGATGGCCAAGCTCTACTCAAAGATCGACGACTTGACAAATGTCGTCTTACGGCTTACGGCCCAACTTGCCTCTCAGCCGCCCAATCAAGCACAGGGTTCAGCTCATGAACCGGGAAACGATGTCCCGAGACAGCCAACGCCCGTTCCCTCAAATCCAAAAGTGGGCAGACCGCATGAAGATCAGTCGCGTCCTATCTCAGCAAATGTCTTGGCTACCGATGACAGTAGCCCGCTAACTCAAGATCAAATCATGGACTTGGTTGCCAACAAAGTCAAAATCTTGGTAGCCGAAGCCGAAGCGCAAAAAGATATCAGCAGTAGTGGGAGACCATATCCTGCTCAGTATGATCTGGTAGAGTTTCCTAGCGGCTATGTCATCCCTAAATTCGGAAGATTCGATGGGACGGGAAATGCGAATCAACACATCGCCCACTTCAAAGCCTCATGCGGGAATACTGGGGGCAATGATGCGCTTCTCCTCCGCCAGTTCGTTAATAGCCTGACCGATGTTGCTTTCGACTGGTACGCGAGCATACCGGATGACTCCGTTACTACTTTCGTCCAAATGGAATCTTTGTTTCGACAAAGGTTCATGAGCGTCAGCGATAAGATCACCATTGCCGAGCTCGTAAGGACCAAGCCCAAGAACAACGAAAGCAACACGGATTTTATAACCCGATGGCGCAATCTCTCCATCAAATGTGAACCACCGATAGAGCAGGACCAATCTGTCAGTCTCCTTGTCGGAAATCTCAACAATTGGATGGCCCCGTTCCTATGCACCGCGGGTCTCAAAACATTCCAAGAACTGACCAGAAAAGTTCAAATGCTGGAGCGCTCAAAGCAGGAGTCCTCCTCGGATTCCCAAAATAACAATAGGTCCTGGAGAAACCGAAAGGACGATAATCGCAAAGGCGGAAATTCCGACGATTCTGAATCTTTCAATGCCTTGGCCAACCGAAATAAACAAGGGTTGAGCGGGCCTAGCGCCAACCAGCCTCGGAAGCCAATGTTCGGAGAGGGAGGAGAATCTCCACTGAAAGAGAAGCTGGATAAGGTCTATTCCTTCAGAAGGGACAAAATCCGTAAAATATTCAAAGATGCCCTGAAGAACGGTCTACAACTGCCAGAGTCAAAAAGACCGCAGGAAGCGAATAGGACCGATGACCCCAAATACTGCCCCTATCACAGAGTGATAGGTCATGCCATTGAGGACTGCTTCGTCTTCAAAGATTGGGTCGAAAAGCAATACAAGGCAGGAGAGATAGAACTGTCCAAAGGCGTGTTAGTAAACAGTCAAGATGCGACCGCCAATTTCATACAAACGGAGACCGAAGTTCTTCGTGAAACTGATTCTCTCAGGCATCTGCCTTTCTCTGAAAACAATCGACCACCACGTCATTAAACTGGGAACAGTCGACCGCCACGTCATTAAACTGGGAACAATCGACCTCTAAGTCGTTAAACTGGGAATGTAAAAAAAAATGTAAATAAAAAAATGTGTAAATAAAAGAAAAATAAAGAAAAGCCGAAATGATGGGGCAACTCGCAATAAAAATCAGCGAGTAAAAATGAAAATGAAAATAAAGCCGAAATGATGGGGCAACTCGCAATAAAAATCAGCGAGTAAAAATGAAAATGAAAATAAAGCCGAAATGATGGGGCAACCGCGAATAAATAGCCGAAATGATAGGGTGATCGCGACCTTCGCGATAAGAAAAGCTGAAATGATAGAGCAATCGCGGTAAAATAAAAAAAAAACAAAAAAATCAAAAAAAGAAACAGGGGCGGATGATGAGTCGCTCCTGGTACTATATTCCAGTGCAGCGATGCAGACGCCAACAAAAATTCAAATTTCCAAAATTCTCCCAGCCCTACGGCCAGTCCCCAAATTGACTACCGTATACAATCCACGGGCTTAAATAATTCTCAGCATACCCATGCCCCACCGCAACCACCAGTTACGCGGCTGGTCTCCGCCTTTGGAATTATGCTTCATTGGAAAAATCCACTCATGTGTCCTCACGATACATGAGGAGAACAAACCTTCGTGGGATCCTTACGACTCACGAAGGAAAAACACACTTGGGAGTCCTCACGACTCCTAAGGAGAACATACACCTGCGAGATCCTTACGACTCGTAGGGAGAAAATGCTTTTATGGGACCCTCACGGCCCATAAAATTGAAAAGTCTTAGGGGATAGGGATCTAAACCTGTCTCCTAAGCCATCGCTCCCCAATCCCCAAAACGGCGAATGATGAGTCGCTCCTGGTACCACATTCCAGTGCAGCGATGCAGACGCTAACAAAGTCCCGAAATTTTTCCTGCCCTACGGTCTGGATCATACATCCTGCAAAACCGTATACAATCCACGGGCGTAAAACAATCCCGATCTCTCCAAAAAAAAAAAGAAAAAAAATAATAAAAAAAAAATAATAAAAAAAAAGGGTATGTCCACAAGCAAAATGGGCGCGGATGAAAACCCGAAAGGGCTCCGCGAGTAAAAACAGCAGGACTGCCGGCGAGTTTGTGAAAACCCGAAAGGGCGCAAACTCGTGAGAAAAAGATGAAATGCACTCGCAATGTCCTCTCGACTTTGTGAGGAGAAAATTCCCGCGTGAGATCCTTACGACTCACAAAGGAGCGACACACTTGGGAGTCCCCACGACTCCCGAGGAGAAAATACACTTACGGGATCCTTACGACCCGTAGGGAGAAAATACTTTGTGAGACCCTTACGGCTCATAAAATTGAAAAGTCTTAGGTGATAGGGACCTAAAACCTGTCTCCTAAGCCATCGTTTCCTAATAAGCAAGCGCAAATGATGATTCGCTCCTGGTACCATATCCCAGTGTAGCGATGCTGATGCCAAAACAAAAAAAAAAAAACAATTCCCAAATCCTCTCATGACAAATGATGATTCGCTCCTGGTACCATATTCCAGTGTAGCGATGCTGATGTCAACCAAAATTAAATCAACCAACAAGCTCTGCGTCGGAATTATGCTTCGTCTCAGAATGCACCCCGTGTCGAGATGATGCTTCGCCTCGGTATACCTGCCTTCCCTGTCGGAATTATGCTTCGGCTCGGAATCAACCAACGACCTCCTCGTCGGAATTATGCTTTGCCTCGGAATCAAGTCAACCAGCAAGCTCTGCGTCGAAATTATGCTTCGTCTCGGAATCAAGTTAGCCAACAAGTTCTGCGCCGGAATCATGCTCCGTCTCAGAATATATCCCGTGTCGAAATCAATGCTTCGCCTCGGAATATTTTCCTTCCTTGTCGGAATTATACTTCGCCTAGGAATCTACCTCTGCATCGAAATCATGCTTCGGTCAGAATGTCTGCTGTTCTTCGGAATGATGCTCCGATCCCTGGAATTATGCTCCGCCCTTCGGAATGATGCTCCGAATCCTGGAATTATGCTCCGCCCTTCGGAACGATGCTCCGAACCCTGGAATCATGCTCCGCTCTTCGGAAAGATGTTTCGAACTCTGGAATCATGCTCCGCCCTTCGGAATGATGCTCCGATCTCTGGAATTATGCTCCGCTCTTCGGAAAGATGCTCCGAACCCTGGAATTATGCTCCGATCATCGGAATGATGCTCCGATCTCTGGAATTATGCTCCGCCCATCGGAACGATGCTCCGATCTCTGGAATCATGCTCCGCCTTTCGGAAAGATGCTCCGAACCCTGGAATCATGCTCCGCCCTTCGGAACGATGCTCCGATCTCTGGAATCATGCTCCGCCCTTCGGAAAGATGCTCCGAACCTTGGAATTATGCTCCGCAAATCGGAATGATGCTCCGACCCTGGAATCATGCTCCGCCCATCGGAACGATGCTCCGATCTCTGGAATCATGCTCCGCCCTTCGGAACGATGCTCCGATCTCTGGAATCATGCTCCGCCCTTCGGAACGATGCTCCGATCTCTGGAATCATGCTCCGCCCCTCGGAATGATGCTCCGAATCCTGGAATCATGCTCCGCCCTTCGGAATGATGCTCCGAATCCTGGAACAATGCTCCGCAAATCGGAATGATGCTCCGATCCTTGGAATCATGCTCCGCCCATCGGAACGATGCTCCGATCTCTGGAATCATGCTCCGCCTTTCGGAAAGATGCTCCGAACTCTGGAATCATGCTCCGCCCTTCGGAATGATGCTCCGAATCCTGGAATGATGCTCCGCCCATCGGAATGATGCTCCGATCCTCGGGAATAATGCTCCCCGGGATGATGCTTCGCCTCCGGAATGATGTTCCACCTCGAAGTTTAGCTTCAAGATCCATCAATTTCATGCACACAACTCAAATGTGCGGTGTGCATTTATTGATGGGGGGCACTTTGTTGGGGTAAAAATTTACACCCCCGTTGACCGAGTCAAAGTCAAGGTCAACCCCAAGCCAGGTGGGCTCAAGCCCAGGTCAAGCGGGCCCATGCCCAAGTCGAGCCCGCCGCCAGCCTCCTCCATGCTAAAATATAGATCATGTAATAAATAATTTTTATGTAATTTTTTATATACATGAATGTATGCAAAATGGGCATAAAGCCAATATTTTGTAAGCCCATGGCTTATGTGCAAAAATGAAATGGCACATGAGCCATGGGATGGCAAAATGCCATTTTGTGAAGCCCAAGGGGCTATGTGTAAAATGTATGGCCTATAAAGGCAAAAGATAATGAAAATATCAAAAGAACTTTTTCTCTCTCCAGAAATTTCTAGATCTGAGATCTCTTTCTCCTTCTTCAAGGTTCCAAAACCTTCTTCTTTCTCTTGAATTAAATCAAGAGTTTTACTCTTCCTTTTTCAAAACTAAATAGTTTTCCACCACAAAACCCACAAAGGGGAACTTGGATCTGCCATCAGATCTTAAAAAGGAGAGATTTTGAGATTTTACATCTCTTGATCTTCAAGACCCAGCAAGCAACAGGAGGAAGAAGAAGAAGCCTTCCATTAACCCAACAGAAAACAAAAAAAAAAACAACAAAACAAAAACACACTCAGGAGTCTAACTCCTCTTTGATTTCTCTTCAGAGAAATCTTTTTAGGCTAAAAGCCTGTTGTGTGCGCAAGTCGCCCGCGTGCCGACACGTGGCGCGCGCGCTTGCGCAACTGCGCAAGTGCGCAAGTCGCCCGCGTGCCGACACGTGGCGCGCGCGCTTGCGCAACTGCGCAAGTGCGCAAGTCGCCCGCGTGCCGACACGTGGCGCGCGCGCTTGCGCACCTGCGCAGTTGCGCAAGGCGCCCGCGTGCCGACACGTGGCGCGCGCGCTTGCGCAACTGCGCAAGTGCGCAAGTCGCCCGCGTGCCGACACGTGGCGCGCGCTCTTGCGCAACTGCGCAAGTGCGCAAGTCGCCCGCGTGCCGACACGTGGCGCGCGCGCTTGCGCACCTGCGCATCCCTTGGATGCCTTTTCCCCCTCTTTTTGCGTACATAAATACATATATACATATGTATACAAATTTATACACACACACATACTTCACAATACTGTCCTCCTCAAATTTTTTTTGGGCCGGGGCGCTGCCCCGCACCCCGCAAGGGGGCTGCTAGCCCCCTTGACCCCCAGCCCGCTATCCGGGTAGCGGGACCCCCGTGAAAACTCTGCGTGGCTCCCGATATATCCAAAACCCCCCTTTCAAAACACAACACACGTACACTGCACATTGAGTTCGCATGACCAGTTTAACCCGTCAATCGGAGGTTCCCTCGCCCCAAAGGCGAGGGGTAATTAACGGCAGCTTAGTCCGCGGCTGCCGGAGATTCGGATCCCCACAATCATTAAACCCCCGCCTACCCTAGGCCGGGGGAATCTGTAGTGCGCCTGACAAGCGCGCGCGTATTCCCATCTCAATGGGGTGACGAAAAACACCCTACACCCCTTGGAACCGCAGGTTATTGAGAGGATGTTGAAGCCACGACCGACTCCGAAGACCGATGGTGGTAGTTCAAGCGCTCATAGTCAGCCGTCAAAATCTTCGAAAAAGAAGAAGAAGAAATCTAAGAAGCCCGTGAAGTCTGGCGACAAGCGCACGGACCTACAAAAGCAGATCGACGCGCTGGATGAATATAACCAAAAGGCGCGAACTCCCATCACGCTCCAAGATTTCCTTGATCACGTCTTCCAAAAAGAAGATGAAGGAGAAAGTTCATCGGATGAATCTGACGAATATGTGGCAAGCTGTCATATGATCTCCCATTCGACCACGAACGATGAAGGAAATTCTGGCACTGAAACGCTGGGGGCAAATGCCGAATCAGGAACCCCAGGGTTACCGGTTGAAATGATTAGTGCGTTTCTTAATGAAGCTCGGTTGAAAAGCAAGGCTGATCGAGAACGCGAGACGGCTATATTCGAAAAGGCTAAGCGTCAGCGACTTGAGGAAGGAGCTGAAATGATCCCGTTGGAGCAAAATGCCTCCACCACTGACAAAAGCCAATTCAAGATAAAAAAGAAATTTGCTAAGGCCATATCGATGGGCATGAAGCTACCACCCTCTGAAGAAAAAGTTACTGGCGCGGTAGAAATGCACCCCTCTTATTGCTTATACCATCAGAAGGTCTCGCATTCCACCCAAGATTGCAAAGCTTTCAATGGATGGTGGCAAGGATACGTCGCTGATCGACAACGATTTAAACGGGAAAAACGTAAAATTCGCCGAGAGCAAAGAAATGCGACTAAAAAACTTGAAAGAACTGCCGGCAATTGTCACACGGTTAACACTACCGGATCACAAGTGCCTACATTTGGGAGCGACTCCGATGAAGAGCTAGAGCTTGGCCCCCTCTTCGAAGAATCCACTTCGGGAAAAGAAAAAGAACCGAAGGCCTGCGAGAATATACAGCTGCGCAATCGAACATTACCCGAAAAGAACCTCGGACCCTTGAATAAGAAAAACAAAGGGAAAGAGAAGGTCTCTGAAGACATCGCTTTGGATGACCAAGTTGCGGAAGAGTTAACAGCCAAGAATCCCCCAAAAAGGAATAAAGTAGATTATAATGTCTTGGTGCATTTGAGAAAGCTACCCTCACAACTCAGCATTCTTGATGCCCTATTGCTATCGAAAGAAGCGAGGGATTCTTTGATTAAGGCCCTACAAGATCCGAACCAGTTCCAAGCCTTCCTAGCCGAACAAAAGATGAAGGATGAATTGGAAGAGGTGCACACAGCCGACGTAGCTTTTGGTGATGAAGACCTTCTCCTCGGGACGTGTGAACACAATCGCCCCCTTTATGTCTCAGGATACTGCCATGACATAAAGATAGGAAAAATCTTGGTCGATAACGGATCGTCTGTCAATTTACTCAATGTGCGAGTGTTAAAGGAGATTTGCATGAGTGTCCAACACCTCGCCCGGGACAAAATCACCATCTCCGGTTTCGACTCTCAATCCTCAAAGACTCTTGGATCTGTGATATTGACGCTACGCTTCGGGGTGCTCGTCACAGACATCAAATTCCATGTTATAGACGCCAAGACGTGCTACAATGCTCTGCTCGGCCGACCATGGCTACACGAATACAATATCATCCCTTCTACACAGCATCAGTGCATGAAGTATTCTAGGGACGGCCTCGAGTACACAGTAGCAGGAGAGTTGAATCCGTTTTCCGTAAACGAAGTTCGCAAGTATGAAGATGCCAAATACTTCTTACCGAGTTTCGAAGACACGGAAAGGTGTCACAAACCGGAGAACAAAACTAATGCAACCATCCCTGTCTTCGGCAGTGACACCGAGGAGGAGGAGGATATAATTTATTCAGGTCCATCCCAGTCCACCAGGCCAGGACCATCTGTTCCTTCATTGATCTTCGGTAGTGATTCAGAGGATGAAGTTCATGCTGTATTCCCCGCTCGGCCCTTAATACAGATTTCCACTGATGAAGAGCGAAGTCTGCAGGTAACCATGGTGCCGCTTGAACATTACAAAGAACTGGATGCACTCGACACCAACAGCGTAGAAGAATTGCAGACATTCTATATCCCTCCCGGAAGAAAAGGCGAGAAGGCAATCCTATTCTACCGTTCTGAAGAAAACAAGGTGGAAAAAGAAATTTGGCATGGCGCGGATCCCACGCTCGACAGGCTTCAGCCTATCCGTCTTCCCAGATATTATACCGAAGGTTTGAAGAAACTGCTGAAACGCCAAGGGATGTCCTTCACACAGACCGTCAGAAAAGCCGAATTCTATGACAAGGTCTGGAACGTTCCCGGAACTCAATGCAAACTGCCTAACGGGAGAACGGAAACGAAAGGGCTCGGGTATGTTCGCTCAAAGAAGCGGGAGCTAGTAAACAGCTGTTATGCCATGTATGACTTCGATAAAGAGGCGGACGCTCGATGGGAAGACGCTAATCCTGAATCAGCAAGAGTTCCTGATGCAAGACCTCCCAGTCCATCGTCTAAAGACCAGGTGGGCAAACTTATAAAGGATGCGAGTCAAAAAGCCCGAGATGATCACGATCGTGAAATGGCAATCTATGAGAAAGCCAAGACACAGCGTCTCCTTCGACAGGCAGTAAAGAACGAAGATGCTGGCCCACGTCAGCCTGCTACAAAAAGGGGTCGACACGAAAGCAAAAACAAGTCGAAAGGCCGAAAAGGTGCTCGACAACCACAAAGCAGAGCTAAGAAGCCACGCATCCGAGAGTCGAGCGTTATTGACCTAGCCCTTATGAAGAAAATGGGTCGAGCATACTCGTTTCCTCGAAACAAAACAAGGAAAATACTTGATCTTGCTCTAAAACATCAAATGCTTACTCTGCCGGAGTCTAAACATCCTGAGCAAGCGGGCGAAGTCTCCAACCCAAATTATTGCTCTTACCATCGAGTAGTAGGACATCCGCTTGAAGATTGCTTCACCTTTAAGAATTGGGTTGAGGACCAATATCAGCTTGGCAAATTTGCGTTGTCTGACAGTTGGAGGGTAGCGCCGCCGCAAAAGCACGAACCCGAAAACACAAGGATAAAACCAACTCCGCATTGGGATTGGCAGGAAACTCGCACCTGCCATGTGATAACAATATTAAAAGAGGGGTCCGAGGACATGAACAGCCTTCCTTAGTGCTTTGAAAATGACAGCGATGAGGTGATCTCAGAATTTCCCCCAGCTCCGAAAGAACTGGAGGATGGAATCCATACCACTGCGGATAATCTCAAGAAAATTGAGTTGGGGACGGCAAATGACCCGCGACCGACATTCATCAGCGAGCTGCTATCTGAAGAAAAGGTGGCCGCGTTGAAGGATGTGCTTCTACAGCACAAAGATTGCTTCGCATGGAACTATTCCGAAATGCCGGGACTAGATCCAGAAATTGCTGTACACAAATTAGCGATATCCCCGGACATCAAGCCAGTCAAACAAGCGCCGAGAAGAATGCGACTCGAGCTTGAGATGAGCATCAACGCCGAAGTCAAAAAGCTGATAGACTCTGGCTTCATCCAGGAAGTTCAATACCCTGAATGGATTGCCAACATCGTCCCAGTGATGAAGAAAAATGGGATGGTGCGTGTATGCGTGGATTTTCGGGATCTTAATAAAGCCTGCCCAAAAGATGATTTCCCAGTGCCAGTCACCGAACTGATGATAGACAACACATCCACCCATGAGGTTTTCTCCTTCATGGACGGCTCATCGGGGTATAATCAAATAAAAATGCATCCAGAAGACCAGAAGCATACAGCCTTCAGGACTCCTCTTGGTATATTTTGTTATAAAGTGATGCCCTTCGGTTTGAAGAACGCCGGTGCTACTTATCAGAGGGCCATGACGAAGATCTTCGACGACCTTATACATGAAATCGCCGAATGTTATATCGACGATCTTGTGGTTAAGAGCAAATCATACGAGGAACATCTCGAGCATTTGAAGACTGTATTTCAACGCCTTCGGCAATACAATTTGAAGATGAATCCTCTTAAATGTGCGTTCGGGGTTTCCTCGGGCAAGTTCCTGGGATTCATCGTCCGACACCGAGGTATCGAGATAGATCCGTCTAAAATCAAGGCGATCATGGAGATGCCTCCTCCGAGAACTCTTAAACAGCTGCGGTCTCTCCAAGGAAAGCTCGCATACATTCGGCGATTTATCGCTAATCTTTCAGGAAAGTGCCGACCTTATAGTCACCTGATGAAGAAGGGAACCCCATTCATTTGGGACCAAAAATGCCAAAGCGCGCTAGATGAGATCAAGCAATACCTGCAGAACCCACCCGTGCTGGCCGCTCCGGTTAAGGGGAAGCCTCTCATTCTTTATACAACCGCCCTCGAAGGTTCCTTAGGCGCATTATGGGCACAAGAGAACGATCAAGGGAAAGAAAGAGCACTCTACTACCTAAGCCGAGTTCTGCTGGGGGCAGAAAGCAATTACTCTCCCATTGAAAAACACTGCCTGGCGTTGATCTTCGCAATAACAAAGCTTAGGCACTATGCATTAGCACACGAGGTCCGTCTGATTTCAAAGGTGGACCCCCTTAAATACTTAATGTCAAAGGCTATATTGACGGGACGACTCGCTAAATGGGCCCTACTCTTGATGGAGTTTTCGATCACATATCAACCTCTCAAAGCAGTAAAAGGCCAGGCCATCGCTGACTTCCTCGCTGAACATCCCATACCCGCCGATTCTCCATTAAATTGCGATCTTCCAGACAAACACGTGTTTGATGCAATCGATGGTAGTGATACCCGATGGGAACTCTATTTTGATGGTGCATCTTCCATGAAGAAACGCAAACAAAACACCCCTATAATCAAATCGGGGGTAGGCCTCATCTTTGTAACTCCATAAGGAGGGATAATGCGCTTCGCATTCTCCTTAACAGAGTCGAGGACAAACAATGAAGCCGAATACGAAACTTTGATAGCAGGCCTCGAGATCGCCATTGACATGGGAATTGAAGACCTCCTCATATATGGGGATTCCCAACTGGTCGTCAGTCAAGTGAACGGCGACTACCAGACGTGCAAGCCGGAGTTGGTGAAGTACGGCGAAAAGGTGCAACAACTGTTGACCCGAATTCCTTCCTACACTTTGGAAAACATACCGCGCGCGGAAAATAGCAAGGCAGACGCATTGGCCAAGCTTGCTAAAGAACTGGCTGACGAGAACCTCGACGACGTTAGAATCGTGGTACAAAGCCGTCGAGTGCTTGCCCCAACAGAAATATCTCCGGAATCGTCTGAAGAAAAATGAGCGAAAGAGGAGACAACCCTGCAAATAAAAGACTGGGAAAACGCCGAAGACTGGAGAGAAGCCTTCATAGATTACTTCAAGTTCCACCGAATGCCTGAAGAAGCGTCCATAAGACATCAGCTCGTGAAACGAGCTCTGTCTTTCGCCTTCGTCAATGATACTCTATACAAGAGGTCATTCGATTCTCTGTGGTTGAGATGCCTAGGACCTGACGAAGCAAAAAGAGTCGTTCAGGAAGTTCACGACGGACTCTGCGGTTCCCATCAAGCAGGCCCTAAGATGAAGTTGAAGATAAAACGGATGGGCTACTATTGGCCCACGATGATGCGGGATTGTCTCGAATATGCGAGGCAATGTCACTCATGCCAGATTCATGGGGACTTCATCCATCAGCACCCAAATCCGCTACACCCAACAGTAGCTAGTTGGCCATTCGAAATGTGGGGAACTGACATAGTCGGCCCCATCGAGCCAGCATCATCTAAAGGACATCGTTTCATCCTAGCGACGACTGACTACTTCTCCAAATGGGCGGAGGCGATACCGTTGAAGGAAGTGAAGACGGAGAACATCCTCCATTTCTTCAAAACGCATGTCATATACCGGTTTGGAACCCCGAGAAGAATCATCTCTGATAATGGGCCAGCCTACCGAAATCATAAAATTAGCCGCTTCGCACAGCAGCACAATATAGACTGGAGATATTCCTCAGTTTATAACCCCCTAGCTAACGGTCTAGCTGAGGCCTTCAACAAGACATTGACGAAGATCATGAAGAAAACGGTGTCACAAAATAAGAGAGATTGGCACGAAAGATTGCAAGAGGCTCTTTGGGCGTATCGAACTACATTTAAGACGGCCACAAACACAACGCCGTACGCGTTGGTATTTGGGACGGAAGCAGTACTCCCCCTCGAGATAGAGTTACCCTCTCTACGAGTGGCAGTCCATTACGAGTTGATGGACGAAGAACATACCCACCTTCGGTTTGAAGAGCTTGACGCCCTTGATGAAATCCGACTTCTAGTACAGCAAAATCTGGAAGCTTATAAAGCAAAGATGACGCGCTCATATGAAAGATTGAGCCGCCCGAGGACATTCCACCAAGGCGAACTCGTGCTAGTCGTCAAAAGGCCCATAATCCCCAATCGCGCCAAGCGGGGAAAGTTTGAGCCAAATTAT
Source organism: Agapanthus africanus (assembly GCA_030015575.1). NCBI lineage: Eukaryota > Viridiplantae > Streptophyta > Magnoliopsida > Asparagales > Amaryllidaceae > Agapanthus > Agapanthus africanus. The sequence continues at coordinate 678,306,955 of CM057340.1, read as the reverse complement.
GAAGGACCGTACATCATTGATAAAGTCTACCAGGGCGGGGCCTATCTACTCATGGACATGCACGGTGAAAGGCCTTTCAGGCCAATAAACGGTCGCTTCCTAAAGAAATACTACGCTTAACGAGCCTTAGTTTAGGTCAATGATAGATGACGACGACTATGTCCGCTCGCTATCTTCCTAAGCTCAGGCTTTATAAGCAGTAGCCAGCCCTCTCAACGGCGGACCGAAATGTCCTTAAACTAATAGCAGACCGAAACGTCTTTAAACTACTACCGCAGCATCTTTAGGCTGACGAGATAAAAAAAAAACGGTATGTCCATAAGCAAGATGGGCACGGATGAAAACCCGAAAGGGCTCCGTGAGTAAAAACAGCAGGACTACCAGCGAGTGTTTGTGAAAACCCGAAAGGGCGCAACTTCGTTAAAGAACCCTTACAGGGTCCTCTCGACCCTGTAAGGAGAAACCACCCGCGTGAGATCCTTACGACTTACAAGGGAACAACACACTTAGGAATCCCCACGATTCCTAAGGAGAAAATACGCTTGCGAGATCCTCACGACTCGTAAGGAGAACTCTCTTATGGGACCCTTACGGCTCATAGGATTTGAAAGTCTTAAGTCACAGAGACCTAAACCTGTGCTTAAGCAAACCCCCACAAACTTCCAATGTTGCCCTACAAGTGGTTCAATATTGACCCTTGTATACAATCCACGGGCGCGAATAAACGTTTCCCTAACCAAGGTCCATCCGTGACCGGGGATATGTTCGCATAACCCTTGTAAGCCCTCTCGATTTACAAGAAGAAAACCCCCCTGTAGGATCCTTACGACTTACAGAGGAACAAAACACTTTGGAACCCTTACGATTCCTAAAAAAAAAAAAATACACCTACAAGATCCCCACGACTTGTAGGGAGAAATACCTTCACGAGACCCTTTACGGCTCATGAAGTCAAAAGCCTTAGCCGACAGGACCCTAACCCTGGTCGCTAAGCCTCCTTTGTTCGACAACGACAGAGGCAAATGATGATTCGCTCCTGGCAATATCCCAGTTGTAGCGGTGCTGATGCCGAAAGCAGTGTCCAATTTCAGGTTTACGGCGAAAGCCAGTAGGCCGCTCAGGCACACGAAATAACCGAAACGATTGGGCAACTCGTAATAAAAAGCAACGAGTAAAAATAAAATAAATAGCCGAAATGATTGGGCACCGCGAAAAATAGCCGAAATGATTGGGCAATCGCGACCTTCGCGATATAAAAGCTGAAATGATAGAGCATCGCGGAAATAAAATAAAATAAAAAGAAGAAATGATAAAACTTTGGCCCTACAGTCGAGGTCACATCGATCCCTGTATACAATCCAAGGGCGTAAACAAAGAAGGGACCATACTTCCCCAGCGGATTCCGTCAAACGACGAAGCCAAACCTCAACGGTTCATTCCAACCAAAGAAGCCCATGACTTCAACAAAAACTTCTCAACTCACGGATACAAACACTCCTTGACGAGAGCCTTCTGATCCGCGTCGACTCGCAGAGCAACCAGCGCCTCCGTGGGAACCATCGACTCGTTTCAAACCCCAAGGACACAAATAATCCTTGGCGCTTGGGAAACAAATAATCCCAGCAAACTCCTCGACTCACGGATACAAACACTCCTTGACGAGAGCCTTCTGATCCGCGTCGACTCGCAGAGCAACCAGCGCCTCCGTGGGAACCATCGACTCGTTTCAAACCCCAAGGATACAAATAATCCTTGGCGCTTGGGAAACAAATAATCCCTCGCAAAACTTCTCAACTCACGGATACAAACACTCCTTGACGAGAGCCTTCTGATCCGCGTCGACTCGCAGAGCAACCAGCGCCTCCGTGGGAACCATCGACTCGTTTCAAACCCCAAGGACACAAATAATCCTTGGCGCTTGGGAAACAAATAATCCCAGCAAACTCCTCGACTCACGGATACAAACACTCCTTGACGAGAGCCTTCTGATCCGCGTCGACTCGCAAAGCCACCAGTGCCTCCGTGGGAACCATCGACTCGTTTCAAACCCCAAGGACACAAATAATCCTTGGCGCTTGGGAAACAAATAATCCCTCGCAAAACTTCTCAACTCACGGATACAAACACTCCGTGACGAGAGCTTCTCTGACTCACATCTCGGGCAGTAAGGATTCAAAAACTTGCTTCCTGAACAATGGGATCCTGCAAGTCAATCCTAAATGGTCTCTTGCATACTATTCACGGGTCTCACTCTCTGAAGTCGATTTTCGACAAAGAGGGAAACAACCGCTTACGAGCCCTCTCGACTCGTAAGAGGGCAATGGGACCCTACAAGTCAATCCTAAATGGTCTCTTGCATACTATTCATGGGTCTCACTCTCTGAAGTCGATTCTCGACAAAGAGGGAAACAACCGCTTACGAGCCCTCTCGACTCGTAAGAGGGAGAAATTCTCTCATAAGGTCCTTTCGACTTATGAGAGAAAACTACACTTAGGAATCCTTACGATTCCTAAGGAGAAAATCCACCTACGAGATCCTCTCGATCCGTAGGGAGAAAAGTCTCTATGAGACCCTCACGGCTCATAGAGTTGAAAAGTCTTAGGCAGCAGATCTGAACCTGCGGCCTAAGCCATCGCTATATCTCGAAGGAACCAAAATGCTTACTCTATTACCTGTCAATCATGTTTATCAAGACAGCATGCTGATAATAAGAGAAGGGAGAAAGCAAAGAAATGATACAAGACATTGCAAAAAAAACTGTGTACCTTTATTTATTAATTCAATCAAATACAGGGCGAATCGTATAAAAGAATAAAGAATGTATACATCTTGTTCAAAAAAGAAAATTACAAGTATATTGATACAAGGGCAGCTATTGGGAGGGGAGCGTCTTGCACAGATGTAGCAATCGCTCGCATATCTCCTCCCACGCCTTCTCCTGCTCGGCTACCGCCGTCAACTCTGCCTCCACTTGGGCCCGTTGCCGCAAGACCAATGCAAGCTGCTCCCTCGCGACTTGATAAGCAGCCTCCCGACTTGGGATGTTGCGCTCAGCCACGTCAAGCTTCCTCTTTAAGCTTAGCCCATGGGAGATGCGCTCCAAGAGACCTTCAAAGATAGTCTTCACTTGGGCAGCATTCGCCTCAACCTCAGCGCGCAGATGGGCCGTTTCGTTTGAGGTCTTTTGGCATTCCCTTAGTCTTTGGGCTGCTTCTTGCTCCAAGTGGCGGGAGTACGAAGTGTTTTGCTCGAGCCAAGTTGTGCGTTGGGTGCTCAGAGCTAAAACTTCGGGAGAAGGGCGCGTCAACTCCAGCCGGTACAGACAGGCCTCGATCTCCCTGCAGTGGTTAACCCAAGATTCAACGACGCCTTCGTCGTGAAAAGTTACGAGCGCCGCTAACATGGGGTTAACATCCACAGCGAAATCTGTAGCAGAAGGAAGAGCATCCATGCTGAGCTCTTCGATATACCCGCTCAGCATGCCTAGACTCATCACAGCACCCTTTGAAGACGGACGTCTCAAAAAGGGGCCTGCCGGTGAAAAGACGCGAGCCTCGAAAGGGACTGGAGCCGGAATAATAGCTGCAAAACAAAACAGGGTTAAACGATGGTTCAAAAGATGTTGAAGGGTTACCAAAGAGGAAATCTACTATACCAGGTGTAGCGGACGGCAAAGCCGGAAGGGCCGGTAGCGCGGCAAGTCTTGCATCCCCTCCTTCGATTTGTGGCACTGCAACAAAGAAAAGGAAAAGTCAGAAATTATCCCATTGCTAGAAAAAGGGGGTAAATAAAGATATTATGGTGAAAGTATACTCACCGGCGCCACTAGAGGGAGAAGCGAGTTCGGATGGGAAAGAGAAGTGCGGGAGCAACACTTGATATAAGTGATCAAAAAGCACTCCTGCAAAAGCACAATAGTGTAACGTTAGTACAAAAGCCGCATTTTTGAAAGATTAATGCATGAGTCGTGAATCCATACCTTCCAACATCCGTGACGGTACAAGGGAAGAAGGGGAGGTGACTACTGCCAAAGCAGTAGTTGACGGTGCCCCCTCGAGCAATGGAGCATCAGTACTGGCCGCACCTGCAAGAACAAGCTTGTTAGAAGAGATCACAAGATATATACAAAAAAAAAGGGGAAACGCTGGTGACTCAAAATTTACCTGACGAGCTGCCGGCAGAAACTGAGGCAGTCCCTTCCTCCACTGACGGAAGACCACCGCCTGTAGCTTCATCACCCGACTCAAGGGGAACCGTTGTTATGCTCTCAAGCTCTACAGGCGGCGGGGAACCATAGACAGGGAGGGCCAAGATAGGAACATTGCCAGATTCCTGAGAAGGAGCGCCTAGCTCGTCTTCAGGAATCATGGCCGCCTCACCTGCTGCTCCCTCAGGATCAGCGATTACAGCTGCCCCGTCCATCGGCACCATGAGGTCCCCAGCCTCAAGTACCTCGCCCTCTACCGCCTTCGGCTCGGTTGAGGCAATCATCTCATCTGCCGCCACTTCGGGTGCGGCATCAATGACTTTCTCCGCGGTAGGTTCCTCAATCTCGGCTCCAGGCCCCATGACCTCGACAAAGTTGTCCACTGTCGGTTCGGGTTCGGCGAGTACCGCTTCCTCCGCTCCCTTAGGTTCGACGGTCGTCTCCGCCTCCCCCTCAGTTGGACTTGACCCTGCAAGATAAGATATGTATAAGCCAATAGTTTTACAAGTCATACAACAAGACTCTGAAAGGAGTACTACCTGAAGCGGATTTATCATTGGCATTCCGAACCGCGCGTGCAACTTGTCGACGAGCGGTAGACAGGGCCACAGGGGGCTCTTCAGAAGGAGTACTAGCGTGAGGAACAGTGCTAGGGCCCGCTCCTGCGGCCAGAGCAGCTCTGCGCGCCTTAGCTTCGCGTCTGGACCGCTTCCGCTCCTCTCGAGCCGATGAGACGGATGCCATCAGGGCTTCCTTGAGCGAAGCCTCCTCATCCGTATAGAGGGATGCCTCCAGATTTTTCAGAGCATCCCTCGTTGTTGCATCAAGCCGAGGCTCTTGCGGCAGCTTCGACGGAGCTGGGGCTTCGATAACGGACTTGGGAGGGACCCCTGCGTCAATTGATACAACGCCTGCAAAGAAACAAAAGAAGGTCAGGTTGACTATAAAAAAAAGGGACAACAAACTTTTCTTGTAAAAGAGAAAGGGGTGAAACATACCAACGCCTGCCAGGGCACGCTTCTCCTCCTCCTCCTGAAAGGTTTTCAGGGAGGCAGCAATAGCCTCTTCAGCGGAGACACCTGTTGAAAATGGAGCGAATATTATTTAAGGATAACAATATAAAATGCAATAGAATGACAAATAAGGCGTTTGATAATTACCGGACTCAGCGAGTTTGCTCAACATCGCTTCAAGCCTCGCCGATCGCTCTGAAGCTGCAATGGCGGCAGCCAAATTTGTGTCCGCAGGGTCCACCACAAAGCCCTCATTGCTGCCGTACTCGCATATAGTCTCGGCAGGATGAGCCGCGGGTTCTAAGTTAAGGATCGCGTCGAGGGATAAGGTGGACTTCTTCTTCTTCTGTCCACCAGCCTTGGATCCACTCGGAGCAGCTTTGCGCTTGCCAGTTTTGGCAGTCACTTTCGGGCGGCGAGTCCCGATGTCCGCTCCTGCACCCGACTCCGGCGACGCCGCTTTAACCGTCTTTGTCGGAGCACGGGGCGCCGTTGGGGCATCCACCGTAGCGGGCAATGGCAGTCCACGCGGAGGGGCCAACACGCGTGGTCGATCAGCTCCGGCCTCTTTCGTTGGAGGGATAACCTGAACCCTGGGCTGCAATGGAGCCTTGCGATCGCCGCCGGGAGGCGCAGCCCTACGATCGACTAATAGGCGTTTCTCCATCAAGATGATTGGGCCCATCGCGTGCGCGTACCAGGCCACATACGAATTGAGTATCTTAGGGGTACAGCTGGGCTCACTGATAAAAAAGTAGGAGCCTGTATTGAGCTGGATGAAGTGATGCATCGCATTCCGTACTCCCTCTGGACCGACTGCAGGTGTTCCTAAGAAGGCTTCCAACGGGACTCCTTGGTTATAACTCGATTGCCGGGCAAATCGATGCGGGTTATACCTCATGAAGAGGGCTGTTTCATTCTGCCTAAATACCAAGTAGCCCGGCCGAATGGAATAAAGGTGGAGGATTTCCCGAGCCTTCAACACAGAGGCACCGCCCTTAAAGTCATCACGCAGTGGCACCACCAACTTAGTGGTCTCGGAACCCATGGTGATGACCTTATCCACAAAAGAGGTCTTCGCCCCGACTAGATGCGAACGCAGAAGCAATCCCCTAGACTCCCGCGGAGGTGCAAACACGATGGAAGCCCCGACCAATCGTATGATTCTTGGAAGTATGAATCTCTCATAGAATGGAGGAGTTTTATGGGCACCAAACACTCCTCGAATATGCAACTCCATCCAAGAAGTGAAGTAGTGCATCGGGAAATTAGCAGGCTGTACCCCAGGCTCACTAGCGTCCGCCGCTACGCTAAGTCCATGGTAGAGGTAAGCCAACCCGGCGATCCCCACTGATAGCTGCAGACCGGCCACCATTCGATGCGCCGGGTAAAAGACAGAAGACCGCATGAGGCGTGGGTGCATGGGAAGCGCGAAGCTGCACAGCCACAGACCTAAGAACCCGATGAAGAAGGTCTCCTCATCCATGCCAGGAACGGCGATCTCCGAGAAAGGGACGCTAGCAGTGCCGGGAAGGTAAAAACTTCGCTGATCAATTTCCGATGAAGGTCGGCGGTCCAAGCCGAAACCAAAAGGATCAGCAAGTTGGGCGAACTTCTCACCTTGCTCTAATAAAAATTCCGGGCGAATAAAACGAGCAATGAAGTCCGCGAAACTAACGCCTCGGTCGCCCAATTCCAAATGAAGCTCCTCGTAAATCTCCAATACCTTCACCAGGCCCGGATGCTGATGCTGGATGGCATTTTCCGGAGTCAAGTCGAATACCACCTGCTTGGTAGCAAAGACGTACTCATCAGGAGGAAGCAGCTCTTCGTAGTGCTCCCCCCTCGCCGGTAAACCTGAAAGCTCAACGAATTCCTCTAGAGAAATGGAAACTTCCCTATCCGCTGCCAGGAAAGTATGTGTGGGGATATTCCATTGTTCAACGAAGGCCTTTGTCCACCACGTTGGAGGAGTAGGATACTCGAAAAGCGAGACGTAGACGGCGGAGTATAAACCTATCTTCGTCAGGTGAGCTCTTTTCGCCGCTAAAATGTACCGGGCCCATGGCAGGTATCCAGCAAGCGGTCGTGGATTCAATCCAATGTTGTAAGCCTGTCCCCAAGGGCGTGCTTCACCCTGACAGATTCGCCTTCCCAAGATATCTATGGCCGGTGGTGGCTGCACCGGAATAGCGCCGATTGCAGGCTGCAGAAGGTGGTCTGAATTCCAATTTTTTACCTCCACGGCATACTCCACCGGGGGTTTGTCCGCATAGGGGATCGTAACTGTAGGTTCGGAAGGCGAGGCGGAACTAAAACTGCGGCGGCCTTGGATAATCTGGCTGTACCACCTTCCCCACAGGTGAAGTCTCTTGCATTCAGGATCGCGATCTTTAATCAAGGCGAACACTACCCGGTCCACTGGTGCATGTGGGAACCCTCCTTCTGAGCGAACGAAGGGAAAAGACAAGTCGTCAAACATCTTTCCTGCATAAAATATGTATATATATCATTAGTGGCCTGACGCTTAACATCTAATGAAAATAATATAAAAAAAATAATAATAAATAAAAATCTGGCTCCACACTGTGATGCAGTGGGTAGGGGACCAAAGGGGGACCCACAAAATCAAGATGACGGCGCATCATTTAATGAGACAATCCCATCATTGGATGAGACTATCAGTCAATAAAAAGGACCCCCAAGAGAATGTCCTCATTGGGGGGGAACCCCTAGAGACAAGGAGAAGATCTCCTCTTTTCAGAGTAAAGCTCTGTCACAGAGTGACATTTGTCAAACTCCTGAATAAAACTTCTTAAAAAAGAGCCTAGCTCTGTAGCAGTAATAAAAATTCATAACTCCTAAGAATTAAAATTTTGGGATCTTAAAGATCCATGGAAACTTTTAAAAAGTTTTCTAGTTGATCTGTGAGCAGGGCTCTGTTCATGGGTTAAAACCTAAGAACAGAGTCTCTGCAAATTTTTGAGAGCAAGGCTCTGTGAATAAAAACCCCAAAGGGGTTTCCTTTAGATCAAAGATCTATAAGAGCAAGGCTCTGTGAATAAAAACCCCAAAGGGGTTTCCTTTAGATCAAAGATCTATAAGAGCAAGGCTCTGTTGAAGAAACCCCAAAGGGGTTTCCTTTAGATCAAAGATCTATAAGAGCAAGGCTCTGTTAATTAAATTTAATTTAAATTAATTCAATCTTACCTAGAATGGTTCTAAGATTAGAACTTGAAAGTTCTTAGGGAAATCACAAGAGCAAGGCTCTGGAAGTTCTCAAGCAAGAGCAAGACTCTAAAACTCAAATTCTTGGAAATGGTAAAGAATTACCAAGGACCAAGGGTCCTACTTATAGACGCCTGCGCCTGTTCACTTGGCCCTTCGATCCGACGGTCAGGATCTTGCCACCGTTGCACTCACGCGCGCGCCACGTGAGCGCAACGGTGGGGGGGCATCTGTTTCCCCCAATCAGAGCAAGGCTCTACTTAAATTTTGAAAATTCAAAATTCGAAGCAACGCTTCGGTTTCCGTGCGCAGCGCGCAATTTGCCACATGGCAAAAGCTGATTCGGCGGCGTAACGCCCGAGACAGTGCGTCCCATCAGAGCAAGGCTCTTCAGAAAACAAAATTAAGACTTGAACTGCGCAAATGCATGACAGCGCGACACGTGTCTGCGCAGTTGCGCAATCGCAACTGCGCAAGCGCACGGATGCGCGACACGTGTCTGCGCAGTTGCGCAATCGCAACTGCGCAAGCGCACGGATGCGCGACACGTGTCACACGCTGGTGAGTTGCGCAGCAACAGTATGAAAATTTAAGTGAATCTTTTCTGTTCTTCTGTAAAACAGGGACCCTTGGATCAGAGATCCAATGGTGGGAAAATTCCCAAAATTATTCAGGAAAGATCTTGATAACAAATTTAACAAATTTGTGAGCACTATAAATAAGAGCCCAGACCTCATTCAAAAAAAAAAGGGGTAGAATCATCAAGAGAAGGATAAACTTCTGGAAAAAAAAAGAAGAGAAAGAACTCTTGAAGATTAATCAAGAACAAAAAAAAGAAAGGTAAAATTTCTGAAGAACAGAAGATTAAAAAAGGGAATGATAAAAAAAATATATATAAATAGTGCCTTGCACTTGATATGAACCCTTGGTTCTGTGAAAAGAAAACAAGAAGAAAAACTTGTTTTCTTTTGATCTAAATTTAGATCAAAAGTGTCATGCACTTTTGTTCTTCAATCTGAGAATTCTTGAGTTTCTGCAACTCATTACTTAAAAGGGCCTGGCCCAAATCAAAAATAATAAAAGGGCAGAGCCCTATTTGGAAAATTCTTGAGGGCCTGACCCAAATCAAATTGCAAAATAATAAAAGGGCAAGGCCCTGTTTGGAAAACTCTTGAGTTTCTGCAACTCAGTATTTAAAAAGGGCCTGGCCCAAATCAAATCACAAAAGGGCAGAGCCCTGTTTGGAAATTCTTGAGGGCCTGGCCCAAATTACAAAATAATAAAAGGGGGCAGAGCCCTGTTTGGACTGGTTCTTTCAGTCAGGCAGGGCCTAAAATAAATAAAAAATTGGACTTAACCCAACCCTGGCTGTAAGTCCTTAAATTAAATTGATTGAGCAAAATGGCTCCCCTAAACCAATTCACGACCGTTTCGAGGGTACATCTCCGAACTCCTTTGACATCCGTCGTTGTAATTCCTCAACGACGTCAAAGAGGTGACGGGTCCCAACGACCACTCATCTAATATCGGACCGAAACGTCCTTAAACTAATATCGGACCGAAACGTCCCTAAACTAATATCGGACCGAAACGTCCCTAAACTAATATCGAACCACCACGTCCCTAAACTGGCGATGGACCACTACGTCCCTAAACTGGAATATGGACCACTACGTCCTTAAACTGGCGACGGACCGAAACGTCCCTAAACTAATAATGGACCACCACGTCCCTAAAACTGGCAATGGACCACTACGTCCCTAAACTGAAATATGGACCACTACGTCCTTAAACTGGCGACGGACCGAAACGTCCCTAAACTAATAATGGACCACCACGTCCCTAAAACTGGCAATGGACCACCACGTCCTTAAATTGGCACAATAGAGTCCAAATGCTCTTTTGTCGGATCTAAACGGTCCCGTCTAAGTTGATCTTAGCCCCAAATACGGTTAACGTGTCCTTAGATATTTAAATAAACAATAAAACCCCAAATCAATTTTGGTTCAAGGGTACATCTCTGAACTCCTCTGACGCCTGTCGTTGTAATCCCTCAACGACGTCAGAGAGGTGACGAGTCCCGACGGCCAGATAATTAAATCAATCACTATGTTAGGTTGATCTTAGTCTAGAACATGACTAATGTATCCTTAACGAAGGTTTAAGTTGATCTTAGCCGCAACGCGACTAATGCATCCTTAAACTAAAAAACACCAAACCCAAATCTAAGCAAATACGGATTTAGACTAATCCACGTCCTACGGGCGACGACATCACTAAGTCTCCGTATACAATCCACGGGCAACCACAAACAAAACAAACATACACGACACGAAGTGAAATTCTGGAGAAGGAGAAAGTTGTTATCGCAACGCGATAGCGTAATTAACTACAGGGGCTTGCGCCTGCAGGGAAGAGTGTCCCCACAATCAAAAACCCCTCACCCTGAGGGGGAATCTGACGAAGTCTGCTACATCGGCCGCATCCACCTAAACCTCCGATACACGGTGCCATAAGTCAACTTGGCATCTTCGGAGAGATAGATGGATAAAACCAAATAGCATCTGCCCCGAACCTCAGGTACGGACCCGACGTCCGGGCCGCCGTTCGGAGGGGAACAAGGTCCTGCCTCCAGTTCTCGTCCAGACATGTCACCGACCGATTGGTATTTAGGGTTATGGTTGGCGTTTGATGTAGACCACGGGGTGTGGGGTAGTTCAAGTGTGAGTTCAACAGAATCTCGGGAGTCCCATGCCGGCTTATATATTTAGGGAGATATATGGAGATTTACAGGGTATGTGATTATCACCGTGATATACATGTTGGGCCCGTGGTCCCTTGCCCTTGGGTTCTACCCTTGGGTGGAGGACACTCGCGAGTGGTTGACTCTCATACTTGGACTGACGATAGGCTTAGTGACCTGTACAGTGAGACTTAGAGACTGATAGGGATACTGGCATTGATATACCTTTCTTACTGTGTTGACATACGTGGCATGTCGTTCTACTGTTTTTATTGTTCCGCTGCATTGATTACTGCACATTCATATTCATGTTGTCATTGATTTACTGTTATACATATCTATTACCATTGTTAGAATTGTCACATGATTATATATATATATATTATATTACTTTTGTGTCGCTCTGACGACCTGAGTATGCATGCTCAGTGTGAGGAGAAGATTTAGCCTGGACCAGGACTAGACGTATTTTACAGACATCTCGATTTGATATCCAGAGTTATATCCATATTTGTTCCCCCTCAGGTCAGTTCTTTGCATTGTTTCTTTCAGTTACTGCATCTCTCATTACCTGCGCATTATTTACTGTTTACCATGAAAAACTAGAAGCCGAAGTGTGACTACGGCAGGACATTTCCTTGACCGTAGGAGCATGGCTGGCCTTGTCTACCCCTCGTATTCCGTAATTTGGGAAGCGGGGCGTGACATGGTTTAGTTGGTATCAGAGCCAGGTTTTGCATCGATTGGGATTGCAGTTTTCCGTGTATTGCTTGGCAATCTAAGACATTCCTTGGTCTAGATTGTAAACTTGTCATTCTTGATCCATATTCACATCGTACTTTCAACTATCTATTCGCTAGGGTTTCAGGTAACTTGGCAAAGTTTCGTGGTTGTAATTGTGAACTACATCACGATTACACTACCATACTCTGTTTAAGTGAGTTGGAGTCATACAGTTGATTTTTTCCGCTGGTAATGAATTTCATCATATCTGATATTCTTGAATCTTTGTCCAATCCATATTATATTCTTATAGCTTGTGCCTTATATCGTTCTCAAAATCACTGTTTCAGGACCATGTCCTCCAACGATTCTTCCTCTATCTCTGCTCTCCAGAATCAGACTGATAAGATTCTGAGCGTACTGCAAGGTCTTAAGGAAGCCCAGGAACGAACGAACAACTTGTTGGCTGAAGGACTGAGAAGACAGATGAATCAGGCACCAGTGGGAGTCTCCAATCATGAAGGGATCCCCGTTAGATGAGGAAAGGAGAAGAAGATGAAACGCCAATTTGTTTCCCCACGACAGAAGCAGCAGAAGACACCATGTTGTGGGTATTGTAAGAGGCCGGGACATCTTCAGAGGGATTGTCGCCGCGCCCAAGGGAAATGTCTAATATACGGGTCCAACGAACATCTCATCAACGGTTGCCCAGAAAGGAAGGAACTACAAGGAGGAGGCTCGTCCACTCTCCACACTTCTGACAAGTGATGATTACTGCGTAGTTCGAACTTTGAGAATAAAGCAGACCCAACACAGGATTCAACTCGCGTAACGATGATGCAATGGTCTAGCAATCAAAGAAATTTTTTTATGTTTTCTAATTTCAGTATTATGTTGTCACCCCTTATAAACATTTCTTTCCGTTTGAACCTTTGTATCCGTCGAACTTTTAGTTGAACGAAATAAAATTTGAATCGTAATAGATGTATCATTCTCTTGTCATTTCTCTTGTTCATACTATTCATTAGCACAACATTTTAATCTTGATTCTTTTAAAATTCCTCGAACCGCATATCGTTCTATACTTCGTACACTTAACTATTTTTCTTGATATGTTCCGTCGTCTAATCATGACACTTTCTTTTCAGGCCATGGCCCATCCTGGAGCAGCGCCGCATCTAGATGAGGATGCACAGTCATGCGTATCCTTAGACAATACGCTGATGAGTTCTAACGATGAGATCAACGGTCCCCAGGTCAATTTCGAAAACAACGATTCAGAGGACGAAGGAGCAGCCGTCCCAGAGTTTAACATGATAGGCGATCCCGACGAAGAGGAAGAAGATCCTGAGAGAACCCGGTAGAGGAAGATCCCGAGGAAGACCCGATAGAAGGAAATCCAGCGGAGGAAAATCCCATAGAAGAGAATCCCATGGAATCAGACCTTGATGAAGAAGATCCAGCCGAGGAAGAAGGACCAGATGGACAAGAGCCTGCTGTGGAAGAACTCCCAATGGCGGCCCCCGCGAGGCGCTATGGAAATGGACACCCCTACCTGAGTGCGCGAGCCTACCGCAACCTGCTGAATCTCCACAACCATGACTAACGGAATTTCTTTTTGATGTTGTCTTCCTGGCCAAATAAAACTGTGTGTAGTTTAGGGCTACTTTTCGTCTTTGAGAATGCCTTGTTCCAATTTTTTTTCTTGAATGAAATAAATCTTCTGGGTTTGTAAACCTTTGATTATTAGTTCGCTTGACGCTCGATTATTGCCCATATCCATTTATTTTTCTGCTGAGATCCCTGGCTACCCACCCTTACTCATTGTATAGTTTTCACCCCCGTTTCGATTAGAAAGTACCGCACCCTGATCCTTGGAATGAGCCACCATTCATCCGTCGTCTGTGCCTCGGTTGAGATCCTTCTGGGAGGAGAAGTTCATAGTGAAATCCTCGAGGTAGCTAACCCCTTCAAATTCTTGATTCATATGATGTACCGAACGTTATCCTCCCCATACTGTTTTCCCTTGTAGTCCTTTGTGGTTCACCCTTACATCCTGTGCTGACCCGACCCCAATCTTTTTGACCTTCAACTTAAATCCGTCACACTCCGACCTTAGGTATGAACCACACTTCATGGTAACTCTTACCCTAGTTGTTCTATATATAACTATGTTTTCTCGATTACCCTAACTATATTTTGAGACACAATTATTCGGATTTTGGTTTTCATTATTTTGTATTTATCGATGAGTGCGTATTATCGACTATTCCCATTTCACGCATTTCGAGTACTACACTACTAGCTTTCCCATTATTTTCGGTAGCGCAACCTTACACCGCGCATGCTTTCGCTACATGTTTCTTAATTTCACTATACACGTTTTCTAAGTTAGTTTAAACATATTTTACCGATACATTATCTTAAAAATGTTTTAACCTACCGATTAATTTTTCACTACTTTATTCTCGTTAATTTATTTTCGGGATTTGTGCCTATGTTTACTATTATAAATGATTGTGCCTTATGCTTATTTTTCTGTCGTGCTATCTTTAATATACTTATACGTGCACGTATTTGAGTTTCGATTTTGTCGAGTACGCCTCGAATAATATTGTTCGTTATTGTTGTTATTTATATTTCCGTATATATGTAGTTACCCTTATAATTGTTCCTACTTTATACCTAATTATATCCATATTTTTGTATGTTATTCTTACGTATTTATACCTTCGAATATCTTCGTCCATGTAATTCTAGTAAATTTTCATGTGTTAGTGTGTAATGTAATATATTTCGCTTATGGTTGTATAACTTATCGTTTATTTTAAATTTCGAGGACGAAATTTTTGTAAGGGTGGTATGATGTAATACCCAGCACCTTTTGTACATCTATATCCATATTTTTCTTTTACACCTATATATGTACTTCTTTTAGCCTATAAATTTCATTTATAATAAGTTATTGTTTTAAAAACCCCAATCTATTAGAGTACTTCCCCTCTCAGAACCTAATGTCAATTTCTCATGTTCCTGTCACATTAGTATAAACCTCAGTTTCTAGGCACCCGTCTCTTTTCACATTGTATTTAAACTTAAAACCCAAAATTTTTCCCATCTTAAAATACCAGCCCAGCAGCCTTTTCCCGGCCCTTTTTCCATTCTTTTCCCCCTAATTTAATTTCCTGCGGCCCATCTCCTTCAGCCCACGCCCGCTCACCTACCCGACCCGACCCACTAACCCCTTTCTTCTCCCAACGGCTACCTTTCCCGCGCTTCTCGCCTCCGCCGATGCCCACGCTCGTGCCCTGTCGCTCGCGCGCGTTACTCCCCACGACGCGCGTCCCTGTCTCCCTCTTCTCATTCTCTCTCTCCCTCGTTCTCCATTTCTCTCCTTCTCTTTCGCCCTCCCTCTCCCTACAGAAACCCATCGTTTCGAGTCCACTCACCGCCGACGAGCTCCCCATCGTCTCGTCCGTCCACCCTCGCATCTCACTCTCCTCTCCACCCACTACTCCACCACTCGCCTGCATACCCAACCCCACTCTTTTCAAACTCCACCCGAGACGCCTCATCGCCGTTCAACCACGCCGTCACCCCATCATCATCATCATCATCGACGTCGTCGTCATCATCTCTCTCACCATCACTCCCTCTCTGTTCTTCTCTCTCTCACTCTGCTTACTCTCTCACTCTCTCTGCCTACTCTCTCTCTCTCTCTCTCTGCTTACTCTCCCTCTATCTCTCTCAAATACCTCTTTCCCCTCTCCCTCACTGCTGCCACCAACCGCCGGCATCGACCTTAACCACGACCGGAGCCTTCAGCTTTCCCCACCGCAGCAGCACCGTCCCATCCTCCTCGACGCACTCACTCCTTCTTCCCCCGCTCTCATCTCCGCATCCCATTGATACACTGAGCCACCACCGAGCCTTTCACTGCTTATCACCACCACCGCAGCCTGCGCGCCGCCTGAGCACCGCTGACGACCTCACTGTCATCGCCATTACCCTCACACTCCCCACCGCACAGAGCCAAACCCGAGCCCCTACTGGCCGAGAACAGACAGGAACTCACCCGGAGCCGTTGCCGTCGCGGTGCTAGCTCGTCCCGCGCCCGTACTGTACCTCGCTGCCGTGCACCTCCAGGCAAGTCCCCACTTGCTACATGCTACTTGTTATTAATTGCAAATGATAATCGTGTATATATTCCATGCTTTACCTTCTGTTAAATTATACGACTCAACTGTTCGATGCGTGTTCCCTACGAAAATTCTCATCTAAATTGGCGGCACTCACTTGTATAGTTTGGCCCGTAAGCCTATGATTCTATGGTGTGAATTTCATTAGAAAATACGACCGTTAACGACTAAAACAACTACCCCCAAGTTTAACCGTAAAACTGGAATTTTATTGTACCTGAAAACCGTTAAAATCACCATAAATTATATATATATTAGAATGGTGCGTTAGAGGGCTCAAATCGAAGCCAACTCGACAAACTTTAACCCTATGCTAGTTTCCAGATATTCCTGTACTCAAACTGTGATGATATTTGGATCGGAGGGCGACTCTGGACTGCAGTCCAGAGCGACTCCAGTTGTTGCTTGCTGTTCCGAAATGGGTACCAAAGGATTTCCTTAACTCGTAGGTTGCAGAACTCCACTGTTTATTGTAGGTGAACCTGTTATCTAGACAACACAAGTGGTTTCATTCTGTTTCGTTATCATTTGATATCTAATCTGTAATTTAATAGATCGGGACGCATAACAGTCCTAACAGAATCAGAATTGACATATTAATATTAAACAGTGTATATCTCCTGACGTACAGACGCGATCGAAGATCCGTCTGTTGATTTGGAAACCTTACTGAAAACCCTAGATTTCATCCAACAGTAGCGTTGTTAAAATCTGATCCCAACTGGGATTAAAATGCGTTGCGAAATGGACTTCTGATTCTGAAACAGAATTTCCAGCCGCGAGCGCTTAAAATGAAATGGTTATAATTAATGATCCTGGAACCCGATTGGCATGAAACTAAATTCGATGGATAGATAACTGAGCATACTAATTATTACCTGTTCATCGTCTCACTAAATTGTAACCGTATGATTTATGATAAATTATGCAAGTGGTAAATTGTTGATTCAGGACATCCTAAACATGCTTTATATATTGTTTATGCATCATATCATACCCATATCATTGCAGTGATAACCTAGTGATATCGTGCATTTACCCAGTGTTAGATTTTAGTGATGATTGTGGCAAGTACGTCAGTGTTCGTGTAACCGTGAATAAGTGAAAGTGATACGTACTTGTACACAATCAGTGACCCTATTATTCTATTGCATTGTCGACGTCTGTGAGATGCGTGTACGTGTGACTATAAGTGGTATGGGAAACTTATGGAAGCTCTTGCACGGGTGTCACAGATAAGGCACCAGACACTGCCATTTACCTTAGGTGTTAGTCGGGACGTGCTTGATGGAGGTCCTGCCTCCAGTTCTCGTCCAGACATGTTACCGACCGATTGGTATTTAGGGTTATGGTTGGCGTTTGATGTAGACCACGGGGTGTGGGGTAGTTTAAGTGTGAGTTCAACAGAATCTCGGGAGTCCCATGCCGGCTTATATATTTAGGGAGATATATGGAGATTTACAGGGTATGTGATTATCACCGTGATATACATGTTGGGCCTGTGGTCCCTTGCCCTTGGGTTCTACCCTTGGGTGGAGGACACTCGCGAGTGGTTGACTCTCACACTTGGACTGACGATAGGCTTAGTGACCTGTACAGTGAGACTTAGAGACTGATAGGGACACTGGCATTGATATACCTTTCTTACTGTGTTGACATACGTGGCATGTCGTTCTACTGTTTTTATTGTTCCGCTGCATTGATTACTGCACATTCATATTCATGTTGTCATTGATTTACTGTTATACATATCTATTACCATTTGTAGAATTGTCATATGATTATATATATATATATATTATATTACTTTTGTGTCGCTCTGACGATCTGAGTATGCATGCTCAGTGTAAGGAGAAGATTTAGCCTGGACCAGGACTAGACGTATTTTACAGACATCTCGATTTGATATCCAGAGTTATATCCATATTTGTTCCCCCTCAGGTCAGTTCTTTGCATTGTTTTTTTCAGTTACTGCATCTCTCATTACCTGCGCATTATTTACTGTTTACCATGAAAAACTAGAAGCCGAAGTGTGACTACGGCAGGACATTTCCTTGACCGTGGGAGCATGGCTGGCCTTGTCTACCCCTCGTATTCCGTATTTTGGGAAGCGGGGCGTGACAGTTACGTTACCAAGTGCTAAATGTTAGTGATTGGATCGCGGCAAGTACGTTAGTACAAAAGTGTGATGGAATAATGAAAGTGACATGTCACGCCCCGCTTCCCAGAGTACGCAAGATTTGGGCACGTGACATAGCCAACCATGCTACCTGTGGGTGGGAAGTATCCATCCACAGTCACATTACGGTTGTAACGATATCAAGAACAGTAAAAAAATAAACTAAACTAATACATGTCCAAATCCATAATAACAAGAATCAATAAACAATAAGTGCGGAAGCTAATGATCCAATACAATGAATAAACAGTATGTCCCATAATGCGGGCTCACATCTGGAAATGAAATGACATAAATAAACTAAACCTCAAGAACTCACAGTTCAGCCTGCTGGCTGAAGTACTCCTGCTCGGTCGACGTCAAAGGCACGGAATCTGGGCCATGCAAAACCCAGACGTCAGCGCGTCATGATATCAAGTAATGTAGCATAAACATGGTAATAAACAATGCAAGCATGAACATGAATAAAGCAGTAATAAGAAGTAATAAACAGGGTGGTGTGCAGTAGTGACTAAACTGTCCTATCAGGTTTTCTACTCTATTGTCTTTGAAACCAATTGATGAATCGTCGATGTAACTCAATAGTATCCCGTGCGTGCCCGGGACCACGGTCATGATTCTCGGGGCTGAATCCGAGACGTGCCGCTAAGCAGTAAAAGGTAGTAGGATAGATGAGTGATGTCAGCATCAACACTCCGGAGCTGGCCAAGCCCGTAAGACTGATCAGAACAATGTGTCGAACTGTTGAGTTACAAGTCGGTTTCACCTTTGATTTCCCCATACCCCCAAGCTATGTATGTCAGGTCAGGTGTTCAGTGGTCAAGGACTAATGCCAACACAAGTCAAGTAAAGGTAGGTCTGTCTGGATCGACAGCAGGAATGGTTAGGTTTGTCGGCATTAGGCCTGAGATCAGGTAACAGGTCAGGTTACTTTCAACAGGTAGAGTCGATATGCACAGGGTGTCATGTCCGGTGTATCAGTACATGAGTCAGGTATATCAAGATCGGTCAATATGTAATGCAATCAGGTATATGATGATAACAGGTATAGTAACAAGTAATGAACAGTGGCAGGAAACAGTAAATAGCAAATATTATTCTATGTGAACACAGTGATGTTTGTATTTTCATATTAATCCGGTTCACGCACCTTTGAGGTGCAAGAGCCACAAGATGAAACAATATCGATAGTATACACAATGGAGTTATATGAATTTGAACTAAGCATAATAATTGTCTCAGGAGTGATTTTAACCAATGAAGTGGGGATGATCTACTTGGTTTGATTAGTTAAGTATGAATTAATAGCAGACCGGTTAAAGCGAGCAATGTTTCCATTGATTTAAAGTTACGAATAATCGTGGCTAGCAATTCTAAGTTATAACAGGTATCGATATTATATTAGTTGTGTGGTTATAATATGATGGTTAAGTTGTAGCATGTTAAGCAAGTATTCAGATACTTGCCTCGGCGGTTCCGCAAACCGAAACACGGATGCGATGTCGGTAGAAACTGCGATATGGAAGCACGGGCCACGGATCGAGTCCCAACAGAGGTCAACGGAATCACACGGACCAGGGGGCTTCGCTGGAGCGTCGGGTTCGTCAGACGGCACGGTCGGATCCGGCAGTAAACAGAAACAACAAAGTTAGTAAACACAAACTACACATTCACGATACGGACCAGCGGGGTGTTGCACCAAAAAATGAAGGAGAAGGAAACTTACAGGGAAGAAACAAGGTGCAAACACGATGGCTCGACGGCACCGGATCGCCGGCGAGGCGACGGCGGCGGCTGCAGCAGGGGGAAGGATCTCGGGTGTGCAGGGTAGTGGGCTGCGGCGAGTTGGAGAAGGGTGTGGTCGACTCAGGTGGTCGTGGGAGAGGGAGAGATGGTCGGAGGTGGCGTCGACGAGGTCTCCGGCGCGCTTCTCCGGCGAACAGGGAAGTTGCAGGCGAAGGATGAGGGGTTGGCTGCAGGTCGGTGGTCTGGCGAGGGTGGAGGGAAGGCGACGACGGAGATGCGACGAAGAGGAGGAGAGGGAGTCGCGGCGTCGTCGGCGGCTGGAGGCGACGTCGACGACGAGGCCCTGCAGGTTGGAGGCGAGGCCGGGCTGCGCGCAGGTGCGGGCGAGAGGAGGAAGGAGGGAGGAGGAAGGCGCGGCTGACCCGGAGGCGTCGCAGGCGGCGACGGCGAGGTCGCGGTGGCGACGGTGGTGAGGTCGCGGTAGGCTAGGGTTAGGGTTTGTGGGTTTCTCGCGATGGACGAGGGTTGGGTGAAGGCGGCTGTTGCATGTGAATATAGAGGAAGAGAGAGAGAGAGGTTAGAGAGAGAGAGGGAGATTGGAGAGAGACTGGAAAAGATTGAGGGAAGAGAGAGAGAGAGATAGAGAATGGGAGAGGGGCCCACGAGCTCGACCTCGTGATTGGCCACAAGAATAAAATTGAAAGGATTTGCAGTTAACTTGGAAATATAAGTAGTTAAGGAAGTATATAATCGTATAATTTAGTTTATATATATTAAATTGAAACGGGCCCTTTTTGGCGCGAAATAAAACATTTCCAAATCGCGCCCGGATTGCGCCCAAATGTTCTAAATTCAAATTATAGGATTTTAAGCGAGTTCCAAATTTAGAAAAGAGGTGTTTAATGATTAAAATGCATGCCCCCAAGTCGGACACTTGCACGCGCGCGTAGTCGTCCAAACTTGCCCGTTTAGCCAAACGGAACGGAATCTCGACACGCGGACGCTACCACGCGACTAGTGGCGACGAGTAGGCCAACATGGACATCTTAAATTTCATTTTCGGAGTTAAAATTTGTTATGTGCCAAAATGACTTAACCGGGTAAAATTTAGCAATAAACACCAGAAAATCAGGAAAATTGGAAAGAGCGATAAATAACCCTCAACTAGTAATATACATAGTATTATTGGGCTCGGGTGTTACATCATACCCAACTACAAAAGAATTTCGTCCTCGAAATTCCAAGAATACAAGATAACTAACTACTGGAAAAGATGAGGGAATTTCTGCCGGATCTCGTCTTCTCGCTCCCAAGTAGATTCTCCATGCGATCGGTTACCCCAAGAAACTAACACAGGAGGGATAACCTTGTTCTTAAGAACCTTTTCTCTTCGATCCTTGATCTCGACTGGTCGCTCCTCAAAAGTCAGGTCTTCCCGAACGGTCAACTCCGAGTGATCCAAAACATGGGTCTCATCACGAACATACCTCCGTAGTTGAGACACATGAAACACATCATGAACTCCTGCTAATGACGATGGTAACGCCAACCGGTACGATACCTCTCCGACACGCTCCAATATCTCGAAGGGTCCAACGAATCGGGGACTAAGCTTTCCCCGACTTCCAAAGCGAATCACCCCTCTAGTCGGTGATATCTTCAGGAATACCAAATCACCAATGGCGAACTCTAGAGGTCTTCTTGACGTGCCGGCCCAACTTTTCTGTCTGTCTTGAGCTGCCTTCATATGCTTCCTGATCGTATTCACTTTCTCAACTGTCTGTACCACCAAATCTGGCCCTAGTAACCTTCGTTCACCCACATCATCCCAACATACAGGTGAACGGCACTTACGACCATACAACGCTTCGAACGGGGCCATTTGAATAGTTTCTTGGAAGCTGTTGTTGTACGAAAACTCCACCAGGTGTAAATGATCTTCCCAAGAACCTTTGAAGTCTAACATGCAAGCCCTCAACATATCTTCAAGGGTCTGGATCGTTCTCTCTGATTGTCCATCAGTCTGGGGGTGATAAGCTGTGCTGAACTTCAATCGAGTCCCCAAACTTTCTTGTAAACTCCTCCAAAAGTGTGACAAGAACCGAGTGTCCCGGTCGGACACGATGCTTACCGGTACTTCATGCAATCTGACAATCTCCTGCATGTACCGCTCTGCCAAAGTCTCTGTCGATTGACCGACCCGAAACGGAATAAAGTGAGCTGCCTTGGTCAACCGATCGACAATCACCCATACTGCATTGTTGCCCTTTGGACCCCGCGGTAAAGCCGTCACGAAATCCATGGTTATATGTTCCCACTTCCATTGAGGAATCGGAAGTGGTTGCAACAAACCAGCAACCCGTTGGTGTTCAGCCTTGACTTGCTGACACTCCAAGCACTTAGCCACGAAGCGAGCGATTTCCCGTTTCATACCTTCCCACCAAAAATGCTGTCGAATATCTCGGTACATCTTTGTCCCTCCTGGATGTACAGAGTAAGCTGAACTGTGTGCCTCCTTCATAAGCTCTTCACGCACATCTCCTTTTGGCACACATAGACGGCTACCATATCTCAACGAACCATCCTCATGGATCAGTAGATCGGTTCGTAGTCCGGCTCCAACCTGCTATCGAAACTTTTGCAGTCTAGGATCCTGCGATTGCGCCGCTTTAATCTTCTCAACTAAGGACGATTGTACTTGTAACTGCATCAACTGTCCTGTAGCACGCGGTAGCACAACCTCCAAGTCAAATCTCCGAAACTCCTCAATGATCTCTCTCTGTGCAGTCAATAACTGAATTGCTGGTAACCGACTTAGCGCATCTGGCACGACGTTAACTTTTCCCGGATGGTACTTAAGATCAAGGTCGTAGTCGGCCATCAGCTCCAACCATCTGCGTTGCCTCATGTTCAACTCCTTCTGAGTGAACACATATTTCAAACTCTTGTGATCCGTAAAGACTTCAACTCTCTCGCCCAGAAGGTAATGTCTCCAAATCTTCAGGGCGAAGATCACGGCTGCAAGCTCCAAGTCGTGAGTCGGATAGTTCTGCTCATGAGTCTTCAGCTGTCTCGATGCGTAAGCGACCACTTTCCCATTCTGCATCAAAACACATCCCAATCCCTTTCCAGATGCGTCGCTGTGAATCACCAGTCCTCCTGTATTATCCGGTACGGTCAGGATCGGGGCGGTTATCAACTTTTGCTTCAACGTCTCGAAGGCCAATGCACATCCATCTGTCCAAACAAACGGTACCTCCTTACGCGTAAGCTTGGTTAACGGCTCAGCTAGACGAGCGAAGTTCTCCACAAATCTTCTGTAGTAACCGGCAAGTCCAAGAAAACTTCTTATCTCTGCAACATTCTTCGGAACAGGCCAATCTCGAACTGCTGCAATCTTCTCGGGATCAACGGCGATTCCATCGCCCGACACGACATGCCCCAGAAACTTCACTTCTTCCAACCAGAATTCGCACTTACTCATCTTCGCGAATAATTTCTCCTGTCTCAGCGTTTGCAGTGCGATCCTTAAGTGCTCAGCATGCTCCTCCGGACTCTTCGAGTACACCAGAATATCGTCAATGAATACCACAATAAACTGGTCCAAGAACGGTGAAAAGATCCTGTTCATCAAGTCCATAAATATTGCCGGCGCATTAGTCACTCCGAAAGGCATCACTAAATACTCGAAATGCCCATACCGAGTCCGAAACGCCGTCTTGCAAATGTTTCTGCCTTCACTCGGACCTGATGATATCCTGATCGCAAGTCCAGTTTCGAGAATACCCTCGCGCCACTAAGCTGCTCAAAAAGTTCTCCAATGCGAGGGATCGGGTACTTGTTCTTAATAGTCACCCGGTTTAATTCTCGATAATCGATGCACATTCTTCTCGTGCCGTCTTTCTTCTTTACTAAAAGAACTGGAGCTCCCCAAGGTGAGTTGCTGCTTCGAATCCATCCTTTCTCGAGCAATTCACCAACTTGTTTCTTAACTTCTTCCAATTCCACCGGTGCCATCGGATAATAGGATTTTGATACTGGCGCTGCACCAGGAATAAGGTCAATCGCGAACTCCACATCTCGCTTTGGCGGTAAGCCCGAAATATCTGCAAATACATCCATAAAGTCGCGGACAACTGCCGGTTCTTCATTACTATCCACTACCATAGCCGCAAGAACATTGTTCGTCGGCCTAGCCCTAAACTCGACCGGCCCGACAGAACTGCTTCCTTACCGCAACTGCTGTCTGCATCGTTGGCCGCGAAAGGTCCAGCGAGAGTACTGAGTCTCGTCCACTCCGCTGCATGCACGTCCACGGTTGCTCCATTCTGCCTTAGTCCGATAAATTTCTCCTCCATTTCCTACCGTGCAGTCCGCGGGAAGAACTTTTCCAAGAAACTTTTAGAGAAATCCGCCCAACTGATTGGCTTGGACAAGCGGGTCTCCTCCACCAGCCACCACTCTCGGGCGTAATCCACCAGCTGAATGCGCACCACATCAACTCTCTTGTCGTCTGGGATCTGTGCTGCAATCAGTAAATTCTCCGTGTCTACTAGCCACTGCTCGGCTGGCAACGGCTCCTCCAGAAAAGTGAAAGTAGATGGATCCAAAAGTCTGAAATCTGCTACGGTCCTTACTCGGTCAACTGGTCTAGTCCCAACATCGTTTACAGACTGCTGAACGATCTGCAAACCTTCCTGAAACAAGTCCGCTTGCTGCTGGATCAGCTCGGTCTGTTTCTTTGATTTCCAGCATTTCTCTTATCACTCCAAGCATGGCGGCTTCGTTCACACGCCTCTGGTACGTCTTCAACTTCTTACCTGTCATAATCCTGAACTCAAAACACCCAACATTAGCATGATGATAGATTCTGAATGTGGATCAAGGCTAGAACTCCAAGATACTTAAATAGAGTACCGCATCGTAGCTATGCCGCGGTATCATAGCCGCAATTACTTAACTCCACCCAAGTCGCCTAAGTCCTAGAGATAACAAGAAGTTAGGTTTTCGAATTGACAATGCAAAGTAAGTTTGCATGTCGACATGATCTGGAAGAATGATTCAAGAACGGTAAAACGGTCAAGGTGGCAGGACATGTTTCCTAATCACGGGTATTCTGATTCGCGTATCGGGTGCAATACCCAACTACAAAAGAGTCAACCCAACTAACCTATGGCTCTGATACCATAAAACCATGTCACGCCCCGCTTCCCAGAGTACGCAAGATTTGGGCACGTGACATAGCCAACCATGCTACCTGTGGGTGGGAAGTATCCATCCACAGTCACATTACGGTTGTAACGATATCAAGAACAGTAAAAAAATAAACTAAACTAATACATGTCCAAATCCATAATAACAAGAATCAATAAACAATAAGTGCGGAAGCTAATGATCCAATACAATGAATAAACAGTATGTCCCATAATGCGGGCTCACATCTGGAAATGAAATGACATAAATAAACTAAACCTCAAGAACTCACAGTTCAGCCTGCTGGCTGAAGTACTCCTGCTCGGTCGACGTCAAAGGCACGGAATCTGGGCCATGCAAAACCCAGACGTCAGCGCGTCATGATATCAAGTAATGTAGCATAAACATGGTAATAAACAATGCAAGCATGAACATGAATAAAGCAGTAATAAGAAGTAATAAACAGGGTGGTGTGCAGTAGTGACTAAACTGTCCTATCAGGTTTTCTACTCTATTGTCTTTGAAACCAATTGATGAATCGTCGATGTAACTCAATAGTATCCCGTGCGTGCCCGGGACCACGGTCATGATTCTCGGGGCTGAATCCGAGACGTGCCGCTAAGCAGTAAAAGGTAGTAGGATAGATGAGTGATGTCAGCATCAACACTCCGGAGCTGGCCAAGCCCGTAAGACTGATCAGAACAATGTGTCGAACTGTTGAGTTACAAGTCGGTTTCACCTTTGATTTCCCCATACCCCCAAGCTATGTATGTCAGGTCAGGTGTTCAGTGGTCAAGGACTAATGCCAACACAAGTCAAGTAAAGGTAGGTCTGTCTGGATCGACAGCAGGAATGGTTAGGTTTGTCGGCATTAGGCCTGAGATCAGGTAACAGGTCAGGTTACTTTCAACAGGTAGAGTCGATATGCACAGGGTGTCATGTCCGGTGTATCAGTACATGAGTCAGGTATATCAAGATCGGTCAATATGTAATGCAATCAGGTATATGATGATAACAGGTATAGTAACAAGTAATGAACAGTGGCAGGAAACAGTAAATAGCAAATATTATTCTATGTGAACACAGTGATGTTTGTATTTTCATATTAATCCGGTTCACGCACCTTTGAGGTGCAAGAGCCACAAGATGAAACAATATCGATAGTATACACAATGGAGTTATATGAATTTGAACTAAGCATAATAATTGTCTCAGGAGTGATTTTAACCAATGAAGTGGGGATGATCTACTTGGTTTGATTAGTTAAGTATGAATTAATAGCAGACCGGTTAAAGCGAGCAATGTTTCCATTGATTTAAAGTTACGAATAATCGTGGCTAGCAATTCTAAGTTATAACAGGTATCGATATTATATTAGTTGTGTGGTTATAATATGATGGTTAAGTTGTAGCATGTTAAGCAAGTATTCAGATACTTGCCTCGGCGGTTCCGCAAACCGAAACACGGATGCGATGTCGGCAGAAACTGCGATATGGAAGCACGGGCCACGGATCGAGTCCCAACAGAGGTCAACGGAATCACACGGACCAGGGGGCTTCGCTGGAGCGTCGGGTTCGTCAGACGGCACGGTCGGATCCGGCAGTAAACAGAAACAACAAAGTTAGTAAACACAAACTACACATTCACGATACGGACCAGCGGGGTGTTGCACCAAAAAATGAAGGAGAAGGAAACTTACAGGGAAGAAACAAGGTGCAAACACGATGGCTCGACGGCACCGGATCGCCGGCGAGGCGACGGCGGCGGCTGCAGCAGGGGGAAGGATCTCGGGTGTGCAGGGTAGTGGGCTGCGGCGAGTTGGAGAAGGGTGTGGTCGACTCAGGTGGTCGTGGGAGAGGGAGAGATGGTCGGAGGTGGCGTCGACGAGGTCTCCGGCGCGCTTCTCCGGCGAACAGGGAAGTTGCAGGCGAAGGATGAGGGGTTGGCTGCAGGTCGGTGGTCTGGCGAGGGTGGAGGGAAGGCGACGACGGAGATGCGACGAAGAGGAGGAGAGGGAGTCGCGGCGTCGTCGGCGGCTGGAGGCGACGTCGACGACGAGGCCCTGCAGGTTGGAGGCGAGGCCGGGCTGCGCGCAGGTGCGGGCGAGAGGAGGAAGGAGGGAGGAGGAAGGCGCGGCTGACCCGGAGGCGTCGCAGGCGGCGACGGCGAGGTCGCGGTGGCGACGGTGGTGAGGTCGCGGTAGGCTAGGGTTAGGGTTTGTGGGTTTCTCGCGATGGACGAGGGTTGGGTGAAGGCGGCTGTTGCATGTGAATATAGAGGAAGAGAGAGAGAGAGGTTAGAGAGAGAGAGGGAGATTGGAGAGAGACTGGAAAAGATTGAGGGAAGAGAGAGAGAGAGATAGAGAATGGGAGAGGGGCCCACGAGCTCGACCTCGTGATTGGCCACAAGAATAAAATTGAAAGGATTTGCAGTTAACTTGGAAATATAAGTAGTTAAGGAAGTATATAATCGTATAATTTAGTTTATATATATTAAATTGAAACGGGCCCTTTTTGGCGCGAAATGAAACATTTCCAAATCGCGCCCGGATTGCGCCCAAATGTTCCAAATTCAAATTATAGGATTTTAAGCGAGTTCCAAATTTAGAAAAGAGGTGTTTAATGATTAAAATGCATGCCCCCAAGTCGGACACTTGCACGCGCGCGTAGTCGTCCAAACTTGCCCGTTTAGCCAAACGGAACGGAATCTCGACACGCGGACGCTACCACGCGACTAGTGGCGACGAGTAGGCCAACATGGACATCTTAAATTTCATTTTCGGAGTTAAAATTTGTTATGTGCCAAAATGACTTAACCGGGTAAAATTTAGCAATAAACACCAGAAAATCAGGAAAATTGGAAAGAGCGATAAATAACCCTCAACTAGTAATATACATAGTATTATTGGGCTCGGGTGTTACATGACACGTACTTGTATATAATCAACTGAGCTAATTAGTTGTTGTATTGTTGACGCCTATGGGAACTATATAAGTATAATTATAACTGTTATGGGACGGTTATGGAAGCACTTATATTAGTGTCATAGGTAAGACGTCGAGCACTGTCCATTTATCTTGAATACCAGTCAATGCATGCTTGATAGAGACCCTCTCTCTAGTTCTCGCGTAGACTTGTCATGGAGCAACTAGGATTTGGATTCATAGTCGGTATTTGATGTAGACCGCGGGGTTTGGGGTAGTTTGAGTGTGAGTTCGATCAATGGAATCTCAGGAGTCCCACTGCCGGCATATGTAGTATTTCGAAAGTTGTATAGATGGTATTTCTGATTCTTAACGAGCGTGATTCGGGCCCATGTTCCTTTGTCTCTGGGGCTTGCCCTTGGATTGGGGATACTCCTGCGGTGGTTGACGCTCACATTTGGACTGACGATAGTTTTAATGACTTGGACATTGAGAATTAGAGACCGATTGTTTTAATAACATGGACATTGCATTGATTACTAATCTGATACACTTGCTTTATCATTACATGTACCGGTTACTTCATGCTCGCGTCATTACTCTATGTTACTGCTTCATGTTTATCATCATTGCACATATTACATATTTATATATATTGCTATTATGTCGCTCTGACGACCTGAATATACATGCTCAGAGTGAAGAGTGGATTTAGCTCGGATCAGGACATGTCTTTCCTTGAGGATATTGCGGGCATCTAGATCAGCGACGCCAGCGTTATTTTTCCCTTGATTCTATTTGGTTAGTTTTATATTTGTTTTGATAGAATTAGTGACTGCATTTCTCATTACCTGTACTATAATTACTGATTACCACGAAATGCTAGAATCCGAAGTGTGACTACGACATGATAATTTCTTGACCGTAGGAGCATGATTCACCCCTCGTATTCCGTATTTTGTGAAGTGGGACGTGGCAATCACTAATCACATCCGGAGGAAATTTTAGCTCTATTAAGAATATTTTTTCCACTCGCCAAAATTTAACCATCCATACAACACATTATGAACGGTGGATAATCAACTTCTATAAAAAAATATCAACAATGGTCAAACAACATCCAATGGCTTATATTTATCTGATATTATAAAATCTATTAATATAAACGGTTAAACATATCTATCTTTAAAATCTATTAGATATGGTTGAGAAAGAAAATCCAATGGCCTATATTTATCAGAGAACAGCAAAATCAATAACAGAAGATTTCAATTCAATTCAATTCATCCTAAATTTAAAAAAAAAAAAGGAAGGAAGGAAACCTGGTTGACTCACATGAATTTCATGCATGCTTGGAATGGAAAGAACAGTGCCAAAACTTCTTGGCAGCATGCTTGAAATCCTAGTGACACTTAATTAATACAAAATTGACCTTTTTTAGAAATAATTAATACATAATTGTCCTCTTGCTCACACCTCGTAATTTCAATTAATTAGAGCATTAATTTAATCAACACTTGGCTCTTTTGGTCCCCGCAACTTTCTCTATATAAACCAACCCACAGCTCTCAACCAAAACACACAGACCTAACTAGCTCTTCACCTGAGGTATATATATTAAATTTCTGAAAATGAGATCCTCAGTCATTGTCATGGCCATCGCAGTCGCGGCGGTCTTCACCCTTCTCAACGTAAATCTCTCAGAAGCTCAGGATGTCTGCACTGGGGATATAGCAAAGTTGGCCGCAACATGCAGAGACTTTGTTCTGAAACCTGGGCCTCAGAAAGACCCATCGGATGCATGCTGCCAAGCCATCAAGGGTGTGGATGTGCCCTGCGTCTGCAATCATCTTCCAAAGGATATAGAGAAGGTCATTAGCATGGAGAAAGTGGTGTATGTCGCTAAGTATTGTGGCAAGCCTATGAAGAGCGGGGATAAATGCGGAAGTAAGTTCGTATGATATTATATATTGCTTTTATTTTTTCCTTCGGATAAAATTGCACGAGATCAACTTTTCTCACTTTTTCCTGAATTACAGAATGCCGCCCTTTTTTGCTTTATAAAAGTCGGCTATATTGGCCAATTAACATTTTTCTTTTAAAATACTTTTCTATCATACTCCGGGGAAATATATATAGAGATATAGACATAAGAGATTTATTGATGTTTTTAAGCAATTAATTAGCCATTACTTTGATTGAGTTTCGAAATGAATGTTTATTGATATTGTTGCCTTTTTTTTTAATAATAATTTCAGGTTTTACAGTTCCGAGGGCTTGATCCTTGTGGGGGATTAATTGAAGAAAAATGAAGGAATAAAAACGTGCTTTCTAGTTTGTACTAATATATCCAGCGTGGAAAATGTTTGAGGATTAACGAATAACATTAATGAGTTGGATTATATCTATTATCTTCTTTTTTTCTTCCATTTTGTTTTGCACTATGACAAATTAAGGCACCTAATAGACATTGAGACATGCGAATCATGACAAAACGTTATAAATTTAAGAATACATGCAATCAAGGCAAGAGGACATGAACTAGATCCATTTATTTAGAAGAGGACATGATTTTCATGTAGGTGCAACCATTAAATTAACTAAGATAGCAAGCATCTAATTAATGCATTCAATGAGAAAATATTTGTTGCTGGTTATGGAAACATCCTGCATTTTGATCTCTATTAATTGAATTTACCCGTTCCTTATTTTGACGTTTCAAAAAAGAAAAGAAATAAAAGAGAATTTACAATGAGATGTATGGTTGGATCCGGATTCATGCTCTTGTTTTTTCCTAATCTTACGGCCTATATTAGTATAAAACTTGAGTTCCATGGCTGAGTCATGCCGGAATCCAATGGTTGGGATTCATCATGGTAGGAAAAAACAAAGAGACCTGAATAGATCCAACGGTGTGGGAAAGCGTAAAACAGAGAGTCCATAAGTTTGTGTTTTTTTTAAAATTATGATGTGAGATTATAATCTAATAATAACACCATTTCCCGGTTCCTTCCGGCCTACTCAATACTTGCTGAATAGGCTGTTATTTTTCCTATTCTGAAAAGGTCAAGGGATGTTAAACGCATCAAGAAATCATTCTTCATCAAGACAATGGAATAGATATGTATGTAAATTGATACCTAGATCCGGGAGGAGTAGGGGACGGGCAGACGCCCCGGTCTCCATCAATTTCAAGCTCCTCTCGCTATATCCATGGCTTTCGATGGACGGAGATCTAGTACGTGCAACTCTGAGGCTCCTCCTCTCTCAGGTGCCTTAATAGTCAAAATAATGACATGAATAGTATTGGAATTCCCAAAAAAGAATAAAGAGGGAGTTAATTTTTTTTTTCTTGGTGTTTTTCTTAAGCCATATATAAATATAGACTGTGATGATGCTCAATATTGACGATCTCCAAGATTATGACACGTGGCAGATAACGTATCTCAGAACTCAGAAGAGGGGGCCCACAGGGGCCGACCAGGCCATCCCCGTATCCGGTCTGCAAGCCCAACCTAGCTCTCCTCAGACCCCTTGCAAATTGGCATCCTCGGCCTCTCAGCTCGTCCCGAGCTGCCGCAAGACCGAGACTCCTCGGCCCTCGTGCTCGCCTCTGAGCTCCCCAGCAGAGGCCGTCTTCCTCGGTACCTCCGACCGACTAACTCCACCACTCACAGGTGTAACCGCCGCTCCGCAAATCTCGCCATGCGCAGATTCTCCGTCGGCAACATCCCACGTTCCGCGTCATCTGTAACAACCTAGTTCGTTTATACCTATTTCAGTTCTCGTATTTCCTTATTTATGGTATTTTTCTTGATTTATCGTGTTATGGATACGAATGGTATTTTACATTTTATATTGCATTCGACCCGACCCGCTTACTTGAACTGGTTGATTCATATTTATAGATTACCTTAACTTGTTACATAGACACGTGCATCTCATGTTTAGTCCATACTGGCTTTTTATCTGGGATCGCATATTTTACCGTATAATATTTTAAGTCTCAGAAAATAATCTAAAATTTCATTTCATAGCATGCATGATACCCCTAACTCCGTGGTAGCATCCGCGCATCTTGTTCTCGTCCCGTTTAGTGAAACGGACGTGTTTGGATGGCTACACGCACGTACGTGCATCCGTCCTTGGGGGTATGCATTTTATTTGACTGAGCATTCATTTTGAAATTTGGAAGTCGCATATATTTTTCATATTTTTAATCTGAAATTTTAGACCCGACCCGGACGTGTTTTGGGGTAGGTTTGTATTTGCCAAAATCTCAAAACGGACTAATATTATAATATTATATTCCTTAATTCATTTAAAAATTTCCTTTAACTAATAATATGTTTTCATAACTAAATTTATCACAGAATCAATTCTCACAGCAACCCTCTCTGTCTCACTCTGTAAATATTTTTAATATTTTTCTAAATCTAATTGTAACAGAAAAAAAAAACCCCCCTCTCTCTCTCTGCACACATACATATTTTTTTACCCTCATTAATCAATCCCATACACGTTCCTCCATCTTCTCCCTCGTGCTCGTGCCCGCGGGAACGAAACCCTAACCCTAGCCTTGCCTCGCCGAAGCCGCCTCCGCCATCTCGTCGCCGCTTAAACCCCGACCTCGTCTCCTCTCTTCAACCTCCTCCACTCCTTCTCCTCAACACCAACCCGGAACCTTTTTCCCCCAAGCCTGCAACCGTCTTCGCCTACACCCTCGTCGACCATCCTTCGCCGTCGCTACCACCGCCGACGCCATCGTCCTCACCTTTCTCACCTCTATCTCCTCTTCCGACCACCCTCGACGAACCCCCACAAACCTTAACCCCACCTGCACACCCACGACCGCCTTCGCCCTCGAACCCATCACCGAGCAAACCATGCTCCCGTCTCCTCCGATCCTCCACCCTCGTCGTCTTCCTCCGCAAACTCACCTTCATCCTCTCCTTCCTCTTCTCCTCCGCCGGCACAGCCTATCTTCCTGTCCCCGGCAGCACAGAACCTACGCCTGCAACTTCCTCCTCTCCCGTCGCCGTTTCCGACACCATCACCGCTGACCAGCCTCATCAACGTCCCCTTGTCACCTTCTCCAACCCGAGCCAACTCCAGACCAGAACCCCACACCCCGATCTCTTTCTTTCCTTTACCTTAAACCTTAGCAGCCACTGCTTTGGCCGGAACCATCGCCTGAACCTTTCCGTCTATGGCCCGTCATCGTCGTCATGTTCCCTGCCTCGCCTCGCCTCCCTTCTAAACCCAGAATACCAAACACTAGTTCCCTCTTCTTCTTCTTCTTCTTCTTCTTTCTTATTTCCTTCTTGATATTGGTCTTTTCCCCGGTTATCGCCGAAACTCCGATCCCGTCGCCTCCGTGCACTTGTTATCGCAGCTACCCCATCGTCCTCCCTAACCCCAGTGCACCTCGATCCATATAGCAACCCACTTCCTCTCTCTTCTTCTTCTTTCCTTCTTTTCTTCTTCTTTCTTGATCTCGGTTCTTTTCTGGTGGTCGCCCGCCGGAGTCGTGCCGTTGCCGACAATCTGAGCAACCCTGTGGACGTTCCTAACCAGCGTGGTCACTCTCTTGCATTGCCTGGTTCTGTTCCGTACGCGCGAGCGTGCATCAAGACTGTTACCGACTTTGGACGCTGCGTACGCCTTCCTTTTTGGGATCCGTTCAGGCAAGTGAAACTTGCTACATGCTATTTAAACTGCTACATATGCTATTTAAATTACTATTAGAGTGCACGTTAGATCTGTAGTTCCTTTTATTACCCGAATTCCATTTTAGCATGTCGACGTCCCATTATATCATTTTAGAATCATGGCTCGAAACATACCAGTTTGCTTTTAGTTCTGTTATACATAGTACCCGCATTCATATTTAAAACTTGTAACAATTATTTGCATGACCCACAGTACTCTTTTATATTTTATACCGTGTCGGAGGACCGTTTGCATACAACTAACCTGATTTATATTCAATTGTATCTTTAGATTATTTAGTACATATTAGCATGATTTTAACAATCCATATTTGTTTAAGTGTATGATATTTAATGTTGAAACCATAAGCCGAACTCTAAATGTTAACCATGCATCAATATAATTTAACCTGTATCTATTTGCATATTATATTACATGTCCAGTTATTCTTCCGATAGTACCCGTGCTTGTTTACTTATAGCCATGTTTATGCTAGTTTGATTTCTGAGCACCCACATAACATTTTGTGCTTCCTGACATGACCTGTTGCACTTCCTACATGATATGATATGGTACCGTGCACTCTTGACATGACATGACACCTAATTACACGACTTGACCCGACCTGATGTACCATGGCTTTACCTATTACCTGATCTTGTACCTAATGCCAACAAACCTGACATGTAGTCCTCACGGACCGTTCCTGTTGTCTATCCAGACAAACCTGCTCTTACCTGATCCTGTGTTGGCATTAGTTCTTGATTACGGAATACCTGACTTGACACATATAACTTGGGGGTATGGGGAAATCAATGATGAAACCTGACTTGTAACTCGACAGTGTGCTACCTTTACTGACTAGTTTTAGAGGCTGGGCCAGCCTTGGGATGATGCTGCTGACATCATCCATCGTTATTCATTTCCTTTTAGAGGCTAGGCCAGCCTTGGGATGATGCCATGGACATCATTCATCTTTACCCTTTTCCTTTAGTGCTAGCGGCATGTCTCGGTTCAGTCCGAGAATCTGAGACCGTGGTCCTGGGCATGCACGGGATACTATTGAGTTACATCGATGATTCATCAAATTGATTTCAAAGACTTGAGAGTAGAAAACCGAATAGAACAGTTTACTTTACTCACTGCACAATACCCTTCACTGCCCTGATTCTTATTAATGTTACACATGCTTTTCATTCATGATTATTACTTGCATTGCCTGTTACCCTGTTTATATTTTGTTGCTTGATGTTATGACGCGCTGACGTCTGGGTTTTGCATAGCCCAGATCCTTCTACCTTTGTTGCAGACTGTTCAGGAGTATTGCCGCTGTTAGACCGAGCGGTGAAGTTCATGTCGGTATGTAGTTTCACTTCCAGGTGTTTCATTTATTGTATCTTTTGGCTTCCGCATACTATATTATTTCTTGACTCTTTCACTCTGGCTTATGGACATGTACTAGATAGTTAGTTTATTTTCCTGTTCTTGATATCTCTACAGCCGTAATGTGACTGTAGAGGGATCTTTCCTATCCACAGGTAGCATGGTTGGCTATGTCACGTGCCCATCTTAGCGTACTCTGGGAAGCGGGGCGTGACATGGTTCTTTTGGTATCAGAGCCATAGTATATAGGTTAATCGGGTTTGATTCTTTTTAGTTGGGTATTGGACCCAATACACGAATCAGAATACTCGTGATTAGGAATATGTCATGCCACCTTGTTATCGTGATTCTTGAATCATATCTTTCTCGTATCCTTTGCCTTGACGATATGCAAACAACTTTGCATCTCGGCTTGAAACCTTTTGGATCCACCATTGTTTCTCCCTGTTTCTTGATTCTGATACTAGGATTTGGACGACTTGAGTGGAGTTATGTAATTGTACCCATGAACTGCAGCATGGTTACAATGCGGTACTCTATTTGAGTAACTTGGAGTCCTGGTCTTGATTCACTTCCTTGTTTCATGGTTGTTATATTACCTTGCTTCTCTCGGTTTCATTGCTTATCAGTTCTTGTTGCATCGCCAGCTTGAATCGTGTTTACTGTGCTTAATCCTCTTCAGTATCTTGACTTCGGATGAAGTCATCTCGGTATCTTACTTGTTCTTGTTTTCCCCGCATCAGGATTATTCAATTCTGGTGCATCCCTTTGTTTGTTGTTGTCTTGGGAATGGATTTTCGCGGCACTTTCCACGCTCATATTGATTGTAAGGAAGGGAAAGTGATTCTCCAGATTCCCGGACATCCGGAGCTGTTTTGCTGGAGGAAGCAGTTCTGTCGGACCAGTCGAGTTTAGGGCTAGGCCGACAAATCATGTTCTTTCGTCAATGGAAGCTGATAAGGAGCAAGCGCCGGTTATATTTCGAGAGTTCATGGAAGTGTTCAAGAACATCTCGGGTTTACCGCCAAACGAGATGTGGAGTTCGCGATTGATCTTGTTCCTGGTGCAGAACCAACCTCAAAGGCGTACTATCCAATGGCACCAGTGGAGTTGGAAGAAGTCAAGAAGCAGGTTGCCGAATTGCTAGAGGAGTGGATTCGCAGCAGCAACTCACTTTGGAAGAGCTCCAGTTCTTCTAGTAAAGAAGAAAGATGGCACAAGGAGGCTGTGCATCGATTGTCGAGAATTTAAACCAGGTGACTATTAAGAACCGTACCCGATTCCTCGCATTGGCAACTTATGTGAGCAGCTAGGGGTACGAGGGTATTCTCGAAACTGGATTTGCGATCCGGATATCATCAGGTTCGAGTTAAAACATAAGATATTTGCAAGACGGTGTTCAGAACTCGGTATGGACATTACGAGTATTTAGTGATGCCCTTCGGAGTAACGAGTGCACCGGCGATATTTATGGACTTGATGAACCGAATCTTTTCACCATTCTTAGACCAGTTTATAGTGGTATTCGTCGATGATACTCTGGTCTACTCGAGGAGCGTAGAAGAGCATGTAGAACACTTGAAAATCGTACTGCAGATATCGAGGCAAGGAAGATTGTATGCTAAGATGAACAAGTGCGAGTTTTGGCTTGAAGAAGTAAAGTTTTGGAGTATATCGTATCTGGAGATGGAATCGTCGTTGATCCGAAAGATTACAACAGTTCGAGATTGGCCGATTCCGAAGAATGTTGCGAAGATAAGGAGCTTCTTGGACTGGTAGGTTATTATAGAAGGTTTGTGGGGAGTTTTTCTCATTTGGCTGAGCCTCTGACCAAGCTTACGCACTATAGATCAAAACGTTCGACAAATCACTGCTCGTAGATCAAAACGAATATAGATCTTTCAGTATATTACACGGGGAGGAAAGATTCAAAACTTATTCAATTTGTTTTAATTCCCCATTTCTTTTAATTCTAATAGTTGAAAATAATATGATTAAATTTTGCAGGGTGGAGATAATCTTACAGTCGTCAGTCATAGTTCTGACAAGTGGCAAGTTACATATAATCGTATAATCGAGCGGATTTGAAGAGCCGGATTTTATGAAGCTTCATTGCTTCGTCATATCCAAATCGACCACAGTCTCGTTACCTCTCTTATTGAGCGTTGGAGAAAAAAGACCCACACTTTTCATCTCAGATGGGGTGATGCCACTATCACACTCCAGGATATTGGTCTCTTACTTGGTTTACGGATGAATGGGCTTGGATTGGTCGGAGGTAAAATTGTGGGTCCAGATACCGAGCATCCATACTGGGATACATATGTCGAGTATGCTCTCGGACAGGTATAATTCGCAATTTTTTAAATCAAAAGTTTAAGTATGTTACAGTGATATTAATTAACAATTATTTGTAAAATTCAAACACCAGGAGGCTATACTGAGGGATATAAGATCAGTTTAAACTGGCTCAAAGATACATTTACTAATATCCCTGATGAAGCTCCCGATGAAGTCTTGGATAGACATGCACGTGCCTACATTCTGTACATGATCGGTTCTTGGTTGATGCCGGACCAATCGGCAACGCATGTCCATCCTTTATACCTTGGATTTCTTACGGTCTTTGATGTGTGTGGTCAATATGCTTGGGGCGCAGGGGTCCTGACTTATCTTTATAAGGAACTAGATAATGCATGTGCTCCTACGAAGAAGAAAATTTGTGGCTGCATTATATTACTTCAGGTACATTCCTTGTTTTTAACAGCTAGACATTTGCAAAATTGTAATATTGGTTCTTTCTCTTATCATCTGACACTTTATTTACAGATTTGGTCACAGAGCACATGTGTATGGGAAGACCGGATCGAATTAATATTTCTGTCGTGAATACCCCTGAAAAGCCTCTCGGCTCTTGGTGGAGTGGCAAGAAATCTTATAAAGCTTCTCGTCGAGTACTTAGATACTATAGAGATGAGTTGGATCGTATGGAGGCGACTCGGATAACCATACCTTAGGTAATTAACTTTGTTTTAAAATTTTAAATTAGCTTCATTACAATTTTGTACTATGTTATTTGCGCAGTTCACGTGGACGCCTTATACAGCATATCTTCTGCAAGGATTACCCGACATTTGTATCGAAGGAGAGCCGATTTGGCGGGCTCGATGCCCACTCCTCTGCATTAATATCGTGGTCATGCACCTACGGTACCGGGTGTTGTGGCAGTTCAGTAGATTGCAACATATTCTTGTCCCGCCGCCTGCGCCTATGACAATAGAGGGAAACATGCGAGGAGGAAAGGCGGAGCGTGATTGGAGGGAGCATCATCATCAATATTTGCTGAGATGGGAGGATAGGCAGCGTAATATTGCTTTACAACAAACAGATGACCAAACAACCACCGACGCTACCGAAATATATCTACAGTGGTATAAGCGTGTCACTATAAGATATCTTTCTGCTCCCCCTAACGACTTTCCAAACATCCAGTGGTACGATCCTAGAGGCCACGTGGAATGAGAAATGATAAGTTAAATTCTTTAAAATTATATTAGTTTTTAACATCCGGCGGTATGAGTCGATAATTATTTCTTATTTTTAATGTAACGACAGGCTCGTAGGTTGCATCATATACAATCAATGATGCAGAATCCATATCCGACTGATGCTGGTCCGGATACTCAGGCTTTATTTTCAAATGTAGGCTCATATATTGGTGGTATATTCGGTTAATATAATATGCTTCCACGTTTATCGCCATTGCGAGAGCAACAACATGAGCCGGCACCAGAGCAGCAATATGAGTCGGCACCAGAGCAGCAGCATGAGCCGACACCAGACAGCATCAGGGAGATCCAGAGCAGTGTGATCAGTGGTTTGGAACACCATACTGTCAGCAGCAACCCTGGCATACTGAACAAGCGCAACAACCGGAGGAACAACAGTTTGGGGGACCGTTTTTGCGCAACAACAGAAGTCTTGGGGGTCAGATTTTGCACAACAGCAGTCTTGGGGGTCAGGTTTTGCGAAACAACAGCAGTCTTGGAGGTCAGGATTTGCGCAGCCATGGGGGCCAGGTTTTGTGCAACAGCAGCAGTATGAAACCGGGACAGGTTCTTCACAACAACAGCCCAGTTGGGAGACGGATTTTTCGTCCTACATACAGTTGTTGGGAGGCAGCACATATCTGACACATGACCCACATTCAGGATTTGCGGAACAACAGCCTGTCTAAGACGATACTGAAAAAGAAGCAGAAGCCGAAGCAGAAGAGCAGACGCCGCCGCCGCCATATACCAGAGAAACGGAAGGGTCCTCCAGTCATCCCGAGAGGCATAGGCTTATGTCAAGCCTTCTCAGAAAGGAAAGGGGAAATGGAAAGCGATAATTGTATACTTTTATAAACAGATAATTTTTTTGTATTATAAATTTGACGGATTCATTAGAGTGATTTTTTATATTATAAATTTGACAGATTCATTGAAGTGTATACAAAATTCATATTTAAAAAACACTAATATTATTGTTTTATTTTTTTTATTCGATATTTAAATTTCTATTTTTAATAATTATTTTTTAAATAAAAAAAGGGACGGGCTCCCAGAACCCGCCCTCTCCTTATAAAGGAGAGGGCGGGTTCTAGTCCTTTAT
Organism: Agapanthus africanus; assembly: GCA_030015575.1. Taxonomy (NCBI): domain Eukaryota; kingdom Viridiplantae; phylum Streptophyta; class Magnoliopsida; order Asparagales; family Amaryllidaceae; genus Agapanthus; species Agapanthus africanus. The sequence goes on along the minus strand of CM057340.1, from coordinate 678,267,051 downwards.
AAAGGACATGGCGGGTTCTGGGAACCCGCCCTCTAAATTCGAGGGTGGACCCGAGCTCAAAACCGTCCGATAATTAAAAAATAATAATTTTATTTTAATAATTTAAATTTTATTCTATCCTATTTTTAAAAAAACCACATGAATTTCATGCATGCTTGGAATGGAAAGAACAGTGCCTAAACTACTTGGCACTTTCTGTTACGACAATGGTCAAATAACATCATTTTCTTACACTTAATTAATACAAAATTGACCTTTTTTAGAAATAATTAATACATAATTGTCCTCTTGCTCACACCTCGTAATTTCAATTAATTAGAGCATTAATTTAAGCAACACTTGGCTCTTTTGGTCCCCGCAACTTTCTCTATATAAACCAACCCACTGCTCTCAACCAAAACACACAGACCTAGCAAGCTCTTCACCAGAGGTATATATATTAAATTTCTGAAAATGAGATCCTCAGCCATTGCCATCGTCATGGCCATCGCCGTCGCGGCGGTCTTCACCGTTCTCAACGCAAATCTTGCAGAAGCTCAAGATGTCTGCACTGGGGATATAGCAAAGTTGGCCGCAACATGCAGAGACTTTGTTCTGAAACCTGGGCCTCAGAAAGACCCATCGGATGCATGCTGCCAAGCCATCAAGGGTGTGGATGTGCCCTGCGTCTGCAATCATCTTCCAAAGGATATAGAGAAGGTAATTAGCATGGAGAAAGTGGTGTATGTCGCTAAGTATTGTGGCAAGCCTATGAAGAGCGGGGATAAATGCGGAAGTAAGTTCGTATGATATTATATATTGCTTTTATTTTTTCCTTCGGATAAAATTGCACAAGATCCACTTCTCTCACTTTTTCCTGAATTGCAGAATGCCGCCCTTTTTTGCTTTATAAAAATCCGCTATATCGGTCAATTAACCATTTTCTTTTAAAATACTTTTCTATCATACTCAGGGAAAATATATATATATATATATATATATATATATATATATATATATATAGATATATATAAAAGATTTATTGATGTTTTTAAGCAATTAATTAGCCATTACTTTGATTGAGTTTTGAAATGAATGTTTATTGATAATGTTGCCTTTTTTTAATAATAATTTCAGGTTTTACAGTTCCGAGGGCTATATCCTTGTGGGGGATTAATTGAAGAAAAATGATGCAATAAAAGCGTGCTTTCTAGTTTGTACTAATATATCCAGCGTGGAAAATGTTTGAGGATTAATGAATAACATTAATGAGTTTGATTATATCTATTATCTTTTTTTTTTCCATTTTGTTTTGCACTATGACAAATTAAAGAACCTAATAGAGCGAATCATGACTAAACGTTATAAATTTAAGAATACATGCAATCAAGAAAAGAGTACATGAAAACAAGATCTATTTATTTAGAAGAGGACATGATTTTCATGTAGGTGCAACCATTAAATTAACTAAGATAGCAAGCATCTAATTAATGCATCCAATGAGAAAATATTTGTTGCTAGTTATGGAAACATCCTGCATTTTGATCTCTATTAATTGAATTTACCCATTCCTTATTTTGACATTTCAAAAAAGAAAAGAAATAAAAGAGAATTTACAATGTGATGTATGATTGGATCCGGATTCATGCTCTTGTTTTTTTCCTGCTTTGTGAATCTTATGGCCTATATTAGTATAAAACTTGAGTTCCATGGCTGAGTCATGCCGGAATCCAATGATTGGGATTCATCATGGTAGGAGAAAACAAAGGGACCTGAATAGATCCAACGGTGTGTGAAAGCGTAAAACAGAGGGTCGATAAGTTTGTGTTTTTTTTTTTTAAATTGTGATGTGAGACTATAATCTAATAACAACACCATTTCCCGGTTCCTTCCGGCTTACTCAATACTTGCTGAATAGACTGTTATTTTTCCTTTTCTGAAAAGGTTAAGGGAAGCTAAACGCATCAAAAAATTATTCTTCAGGACAATGGAATAGATATGTAATGAGAACATTTAGATTACAATGACAATTACACCCTCACTGAAGTTGATCCCTAGATCACGTTTAGGGGAGGAGCAGAGACGGGCAAGACCCCGGCCTGCACGGGGCTCCATCAAAATAATATATATATAGAGAGAGAGATAGAGAGAGAGTGAGAGAGAGAATAATGGAGAAAAGAGGCCAGAGGAGGGGATTCTCTCCGATGACGTCGAAAAAATCCAACCCTCATAGATTTTTCCGACGATCGGCACCCACCATCTTCATCGTCATCATCTAAGATGTGGGTACACCAAATTTCTTGTGATTCCACAACCTTTTCACCGTTAATTTAGCAATGTAAAAAGTTCTATTCTCGGTAAACCATTAATTTTGAACCCAATAAATCAACGGTGAAAAAGTTGTAGAAAAACATAAAATTTGGTGTACCCACATCTTAGATGATGATGATGAAGATGGTGGGTGCCGATCGTCGGGAAAAACTTGGGAGGGGTATTTTTTCGACGCCATAGGAGGGACTCTTCCCTCCATTAATCTTATATATTAATCTTATATATATATATATATATATATATATATATATATAATCAGCTGTGGCTCCACATTTTAAGTGAGCTATTTTCATTCCTATGCTCCATATCCTTCTCTCTTTCTTCTATTCAATAAAAGAGAGAGAGAGAGAAACCCCAATTTCAAGCTCCTCTCGCCATCTCCATGGCTTTCGATGGAGGGAGATCTAGTACGTTCAACTCTGAGGCTCTTCCTCTCTAACGCACCTTAATAATCAATATAATGGCATGAATAGTATTGGAATTCCCAAAAAGAATAAAGAGGGAGTTAATTCTTTTTATCTTGGAGTTTTTCTCAAGCCATATAAAAATATAGATTGCCAATCGGTATTTAAAAATATAATAACCACTGAAATAAAAAATAAAACGGAAACATGATTTAGAGTAAAATCCCAATTAAACTAAGAATATGTTTAACAAATTAGCATAACCAATCAATTATAACCGATTATACCTTCCTTTACTACTCACTCACACCGTGCCTATAACGATTGCACCACGGTTTCATTCTTGAATTCTTCTTTATTTTCTCCGACGATCATATCTCGACGAAAAGGAAACGAAAGTGCGAACCTTTCATCGCCGTTTGATCTCATTTTGTAATCTTCTTGATTCCTTTTTGAATTCTTGAATCTCATTCATTGAATACATCTCGATTTCTCGTTTCGATTTTCTTAAAGATCACTTCTCGATTTCTTGAATTCCTAAAATTCCTGTCCTTTTTTTCTTGTATCTTTTAGGCCATCTTTTATATTTTATGTTCCAGCTTTTGAACTTTCCGATACGGACACACCTCTTATTTATATGTCTTCCTAGTTCATTGTATCGCGATCTATACTGTCTTCGACTGTCGTCAAAGGAGCATAGTGTTCAAGATTCTCAATCACCCAACATTTGTATTCGGAAATCATTTAAGATTCTAGTCAAGTTACGTACTTTATTGCTTGCAATTCTTGGATCACCCTCCTCCTTACTTTCGAAACTCCTCGACTTTCCGTTGTTATATCATAACCTATTAGATCAATAACTAATAGGTGTGAATGTAACAAACGACGACGTTATTCGTACCTTATCCAGTAGCGGCACAATTCTTCTGAATTTCAAGGACGAAATTTATTTTAAGAACGAGTAGAATGTAACTACCACAAAATTCATGTACTCTTTTTTTTATAATAAGATATTTTCTTTTGAAATTCTATATTTAATCATTTCTTTTCAAATACATGCATGATTATTTTTTCTATCCTTTTGCTTAAGACGTTGAGATGTGTTTCTAGAAGTCACAAGATATAGCCTTTTGATTGGCAACTTTTTATTTATTTATTTATACCTATTCCAGTTCTAGTATTTTCTTATTGGTATTTTATTGATTTATCGTGTTTGAGCGCGAATGGTATTTTACATTTTACATTGCATTCGACCCGACCCGCTTGCTTGAACCTGTTTGATTTTTATTTATAGATTACCTTGACTTGTTGCATGGACACGTGCATCTCATGATTAGTACATACTGGCATTTCATCTAGCACCGCATGTTTTACCATATAACATTTTAGGTTATGTAAATAAATTAAAACTGTATTTCATAGCCTGCATGATACCCCTAACCCCGTGGTAGCATCCGCACATCTTGTTCTCGTCTCGTTCAGTGAAACGGACGTGTTTGGATGGCTACGCGCACGCACGTGCATCCGTTCTTCGGGGTATGCATTTTCGTTACCAGAGCATTCATTTTGGATTTTGAAAGTCGCATATATTTTTCATATTTTAAAACCGGATTTTTAGACCCGACCGGGGCTTGTTTTGAAGTAAATTTGTATTTGCCAAAATCTTAAAACGGACTAATATTATAATATTATATTCTTTATTTCATTCTAAAGTTTTCTTTAACTAAAGAAATATTTTATGTAACAAAACTCGTAACAGTAGATCTCCATTCTCTCACTCTCTTACTTTTTATAAAAATATATTTTAAATATTTTATTAATCATATCTAACATGTTCAAATCTTTCAAAACTAACTAAAAATTTATCCCAACTTATCTAACAACCCATCCTTTCTCTCTCCTTCTCTCTCTTCCCCACAATGCTCTCTCTTTCTCTCTTTCCCCCACAAAACGACGATTTCATCTCTTCTCACAGTTCATTCTCTCTCTCTCTCTCCCCTCTCGATCCCCCTTTCTTTCTATCTCTCTCCCCATTTCTCTCTTTATCTCTCTCTCTTTCCTCTCTCTCTCTCTCTTAATTTTCTTAACCCCATATTTAACACCATGTCTCTCTCTCCCTCCTCGTTCTTTCTCTTCTCCCTCTCTCATCATTTTGTTTCCCGCCTCCTCAAGAACCCCATTGCATGCCCTCGCATGCCGCCGACGACCACCTCGTTGGCCTCGTAACCACCTCCTCGACCTCGTCTCCACCTCCCTCACCCTCATCTTCTTCCTCCTTTTCCACCTCCTTTCCTCTCCCGAGCAAACCTACACACCTCACTGCCCCAAGAACCCAGCACCACCTCATCGCCGCCGATCTCAGCTCCGACCACAACGCCCAAAATGCCATCTCCCTATGCCTCCGCTCCTCCTTCCACTCCGTCATCGATCAATCACTTCGAGAGCTATGCCATCTCTTCAACAAAGGGCTCATCCACCGCTCCATCGCCCTGGTGGAGCTTCAGTCGGCTCTCGAGGGTTGCGATCCCTGGTTCGTCGGGGTTTTCATCAAGGCCATCGGTTTCGTGTCTCGATCCTCGTTCAGGATCGATCCAGATTGGGGGAGGCGGTTCGATCCCGTGGCGTCTCATCCTTTTGTTAAGATGCTTTCTTGCAGGGAACAAGTGCAGGATGAGCTTATCCAACAAGTTCTGTTGTTTATCGCCCATAACAAGACTGCTGGAATGGAGGCTGTTGCAAAGTTCTTGAGGCCTTTCTTCCTGTTTGCAGTAATACGAAAACCTTTCTCGATCTCTTCATCTACATTCAACAGGGATTTAATATCAGCAGTTGCATTACTGTCTTGTTCACTGGAATTTGACTCTATCAGTATAATCAAGCTTCTTACGGAATGCCCAAAGTACTTGCCCTGCACCAGCGAAGAGATCGCTGGAGCCATGACGATGTCGACATCTCGACGACCCAACGAGCGTACCTGACCCGTGTGATCCCCTTGTACGTTGTTTGGATCCGTTCCGTGTACCGTGCGCGCGTCGCGACTTTTCCCGCCGACGTGTGACGTTCCGTATACCCGTTTCTTGATCTGTCGAGATAAGTAAAACTTGCTACATGCTATTCATATTATTTTATACGTATTTAATTGCATATTAAATCTGTTGTTTAAATCTAGTGTCCCATATTTCATTTCGATGTTCCGTTTATATTATTTTTAGATCTAGAACCTGAAACATTTCATATTGTATATTAGATTACGATACACGGCACCCATATCCATATTTGAACCACATAATGCTTATTGAACAGCCTATAGTACCCTTTTAATAGTTTATACCCTATCGGACACCCGTTTGCATCCATTTAACCTATTATATATATAATTCCATCCCCAGATCATTTTAACCCATAATAATGAGATTTTAACATTCCATATTTGACAAGGTGTATCTAATTAGTGTTGGAACCATAACCCTAACTCAAATCGATAACCGTGCATCCATATGTTTTAATCTGTACTTTTTGTGCTTACCACATTACAATGTTCCATTTTATTGTTCCATTAGTACCCCATACTTGTTTTGTATACTCATGGTTATTTTTAGTTTGATTATGAGCACCCATGTGACATGTTGTGCACCCCTGACATGACTTGATACACCTATTACTTGACACGACGTGATACCGTGCACTTCTTGACATGACATGATACCTATATACTACCTGACTTAACCTGATGTACCATAGCTTTACCTGTTACCTGATCTTGTTACTAATGCCAACAAACTTGACATGTTGTCCCTACGGACATTTCCTGTTGTCTATCCAGACAAACCTGTACCTGCTTGATCCTGTGTTGGCGTTAGCTCCAGATTTATTAATACCTGACTTGAATTTATAACTTGGGGGAATGGGGAAATCAATGATGAAACCTGACTTGTAACTCGACAGTTCGACACCTTTACTGATCAGTCTTATGGGCTAGGCCAGCCCCGGGGTGATGCTGCCGACATCACTCGTCATTACCTACTACCCTTTACTGCCTTGCGGCACGTCTCAGATTCAGCCCGAGAGTCTTAGACCGTGGTCCCGGGTACGCACGGGATACTATTAAGTTACATCGATGAATTCATCAAATTGATTTCTAAGACTTGAGAGTAGTTAACCCAGTAGACCAGTTTAGATTACTCACTGCACATCACCTGTGCCCTACCCTTCACTGTCATTACTTATGTTACTGTTATACCTGTTTTACTGTTCATATACATACCTGCATGTCTTGCTACCCCTGTTTAATTTATTGCTTGATATTATGACGCACTGACGTCTGGGTTTTGCATGGCCCAGATCCTCTATCTTTGTTGCAGACTGATCAGGAGTACTGCCGCCGTTAGACCGAGCGGTGAGGATCATGTTGGTATCCAGTTTTACTTTCCAGGTGTTTTATTTATTGGATCTTTGCTTTCGCATATTATTATTTCTTGACTCATTTATTCTGGCTCATGGACCTGTACTAGATAGTTTAGTTTACTTTCCTATTCTTGATATCTTTACAGCCGTAAGTGACTGTGGAGGGATACTTCCTATCCACATGTAGCATGGTTGGCTATGTCACGTGCCTATCTTAGCGCACTCTGGGAAATGGGGCGTGACATGGTTTCTTTGGTATCAGAACCAGGTTATAGGTTAATCGGGTTTGATTCTTTTGTAGTTGGGTATTGGACCCAATACACGAATCAGAATACTCATGATTAGAAACATGTCCTACCACATTGTTATCGTGATTCTTGAATCATATCTTTTTCTTGACCCTTGTCTTGACGATATGCAAACCACTTTGCATCTCGACTTGAAATCTTTTGGTTCCCTATTGTTTCTCCCTGTTCTTTGATTCTGATACTAGGATTTGGGTGACTTGAGTGGAGTTATGTAATTGTACCCATGAACTGCAGCATGGTTACAATGCAGTACTCTATTTAAGTAACTTGGAGTCCTGGTCTTGATTCGCTTCTTTGTTCCATGGTCGTTATATTGCCTTGTTTCCCTTGCTTTCCAGTTCATGTTTTATTGCAAGCTTGAATCCTGTTTACCGTGCTTATCTTCTTCAGTGTTTGGCTTCAGGTGAAATCATTTCTGGTATCCTACTTGTTCATGTCCTTCCCGCATTAGAATTACCCAGTTCCGGTACATCCTTTTTGTTTTGTTGTTGTCTTGGGAATGGATTTTCTCGGCTGTTCCCTGATTAAAAATCAGGAGAAGATTCAGAAGAGGCATCACGTGCTCACACGTGACCAGTGGTCACGTGTTGGCACGTGATGGTTAAGCTGCGGCACAGAGCATATTTGTTCCCTAATTAAAAGTCAAGAAGAAGCTTCAGAAGAGGCATCACGTGCTCACACATGACCAGTGGTCATGTGTTGGCACGTGATGGTTAAGCAGCGGCAAGAAAAAAGAGCGCAGAAGAAAAGAAGCCCATTCCAGGGGTCACGTGCCTACACGTGACCAGGGGTCACGTGGCCACACGTGACCAGGGGTCACGTGGCCACACGTGACCAGGGGTCACGTGGCCACACGTGACCGGCTTTAAAAGCCTTATTCTTTGACAGAATTAAATTCTGAGGGAAGATCTTTCAAATCTTTCCAAAATGAAAAAAGATTATTTGAAACCGTTGGATTAAAAATCTAAAGGTGATTAAATATCACCAATTTATGGAAAAATCTTGGACTTGGAAAGATTTCCCCCTAAATCTAACCGAAATAACAAAGAGAGATATCTTTGGATTTAAAATCCAATGGTGAATAAAATTCACCTAATAATCTAAAGGCCCAGATTAATGATAAATATAAATCAAATCTCTCAATGAACAAATCAAATCTCTCAATGAGAGATTTACTAAACAGATTGCTTCTTTTCCTTCTCCTATAAATAGGAGCCAAGAAAAGAAGGGGGACCTTTTTGTTTTTTTGGAGAGACACAGAGAGAGAGATATAGAGCCTTGAAATCTTGAAAATTCAGAAGGAAGAATTTGATTCTCTAGGAAAGAAAAACCTTAGGTAAGAAAAGAATATGCAGGCTTCAAAAGAGAATTTAATTCTCAAAAGAGTTTAACTCTTATATAAAGAAAAGAACTTAGTTCTTTCTATGGTCGAGGATCTGCAAAGTGCACATCTCCCCATGAATTGAGAATTTAATTCTCATTGGGTTGAGATCCTGCCATGCAGATCTAAAATATCGAGGAGGAATTGAGTTTTGAGAATTTAATTCTCACAGAATTACAAGAATTTAATTTCTTTGAGATAAAATTAGGGTTTAACCCTAGGAATTTAATTCCTTTAGAATGGACAGAACTAGGGTTTAACCCTAATTGAGAACTTAATTCTCTCAAGCTCACAGGAATTTAATTTCTTTAAAGAAAAAAAGAATTAGGGTTTCACCCTATACTAGAATTTAATTCTTTACAGAAAAGAAATTAGGGTTTAACCCTATTTAAGAATATAATTCTTCAGAAGAAAACAGAAATTTAATTCCTCTAAAGTTTATTGCTAGGGTTTAACCCTATGAAGAATTTAATTCTTAAAAGATGAACAGATCTTTAAAACATGCAAAGAGTCAGAGTCACGTGCTACCACGTGACCCCTGTAAAGATCCACAGAAAAGAACTTTGAGTCAGAGTCATATGCTACCACGTGACCCCTGCGAAGATCCACAGAAAAGAACTTTCAGTCAGAGTCACGTGCTACCACGTGACCCCTGCAAAGATCCACAGAAAAGAACTTTGAGGCAATGCCACACGTGCCCCACGTGACCCCTGAAGCGCACAGAGAAAAGGCAAAAGAAACAGAAAAGAGCTCTAGAGCGCCCTCACGTGTCAACACATGACCCCTAAAAAGCATTCTAACAGACCAGAGCGTGGACTTCCATCACGAGCTCACACGTGATGGCCGTCAGAATTAAAAGTGTTAAATACTTATCTGTAGAACAAAATAAAGGGAAGTAGGGCGCTCTCACGTGCTACCATGTGATCCCTTGGCTGAAGCTCTAACAGACAAACGCCCAAATTCTCATCACGTGACAGCACGTGATACTTCAAAGTATTTAATACTTTTGACAGAACAAAATAAAGGGAATCATGGCGCTCTCACATGTCCACACGTGACCCCTCTCTCCTTAATGTTTAACACTAATTGGAAAAATCTATTTGCAGTGTGTAACACTGATCTTCTTAGTGTTTAACACTAATTTGAAAACTTTGTTCCCAGTGTTTAACACTGATTTTCTTAGTGTTTAAAAATAATCTGAAAACTCTATTCCCAGTGTTCAACACTGTTGGTTTTTAGTGTTTAACACTAGTTTTAGCCCAATTGGCTAAGTTTCAGAGGCAAAGCCTCTCCTTCAATAGACCAATAGAGGGTCAATATTAAACATGATTGGACTTAGCCCAAGAAGGCCATAAGTCCTTAATTCAAACTTAACTGGGCCAATGGGCTCATAATATAATTAATTGGTCTGGGTTCCAAATTGGACTACAGATCACTTAAACTATCTTGGTTCAAGGGTACATCTCTTCACTCCTTTGATATTTGTCGTTGTAATTCCTCAACGTCTTCAAAGAGGTGATGGGTCTCGATAACCACACACATTTCACGGACTGTGGGGTCCTTAAATCCATGGACTATGGGGTCCTTAACCTTGACCGGAATGTCTTAAAACTAACGCCGGATTGTGGGGTCCTTAAACTCATGGACTATGAGGTCCTTAACCTTGACCGGAATGTCTTAAAACTAACAACGGACTGTGACGCCTTTAACCTTGACCGTGATGTCTTAAAACTAATGCCGGACTGTGGAGTCCTTAAATCCACGGACTATGAGGTCCTTAACCTTAACCGCAATGTTTTAAAACTAACATTGGACCGCAATGTCCTTAAACTACCTATTGACCATAATATCACTAAACTAAACAACAGGGCTCTCTTAATTGCTCTCTTGTTGGATCTAAACGATCCCGTTAAGCTGATCTTAGTCTAAAAACTAGACTAATGTATCCTTAACAAATGTTTAAGTCGATCTTAGTCTCAAATGAGGCTAACGTATCCTTAAACCCAAACCCCCAAACCCAAATCTAAGATAATACGGATTTGGACTAGTCCACGCCCTACGGGAGACGACATAACTCAGTCTCCGTATACAATCCACGGGCAGCCAAACACAAAACAAACACACACGACACAAAGTGATCATCTGGAGAAGGAGAAAGTTGTTACCGCAATGCGGTAGTGTAATTAACTGCAGGGGCTTGCGTCTGCAGGGAAGAGCGTCCCCACAATCAAAAACCCCTCATGCGAGGGGGAATCTGATGAAGTTTGCTACATCGGACGCATCCGTTTAAACCTTCGATACATGGTGTCATAAATTAACTTGGCATCTTCGGAGAGGTAGACGGATAGCACCAATTAGCATCTGCCCCGAATTTCAGGAAAGACGTCCCTGCGTCGCGCCGTCTTTCGGAGGGGAACAGATTCTGGCACGCCCGGTGGGACCTTTTCCTCTTTCCACTCCACACTTCGTGTGTCGTGATTCGCGAACCAACCGCGGTTCGCTAATGGTTGCCCTTGGGTTTCGAAGTACTAAGATTTGGTGTTTCGTTTGCTGCAGAAAGCAAAAAGATCAATGGCTGGCAACTGCTCAAGCTGCTCCAACTGCGAAAGCAACCGACCCTCCGCCTCACCTGGAGGTGTAGCCTACGGACCGCAGGCTGCTTCCCTGTTTACTATGCCTATGGAACAAGTTACTCAAGCTACCAACGGTCTATTCTTTGGGACCATGCTCCCGCCGGTGAACATTAACATCCCAATGCCCGTACCGGAAGCGTCAAAGAAGTCAGTCTTTGATCGACTTGATACTCCCACGGCCCCTCTCAACGGGTCTTCCAACTCCTCGGTCTTCACCAGACTGAGCCTAAACTCCAAAGGGCCCGCCAAAAAGCCCATGATACCTGAGAAGGCCATCCTAAAGAAGACAACTGCTCCCGAATTCGTCAAGGCGGCTTCTACTGCCAAAGAGTCGGTATTTGCAAGACTGGCTGTCCCAGCTCCCGCTCCGGTTCGAAGGTCTGTCTTTGACAGATTGAACACCGCCACTCAAAAGACGTCAGTCTTCAAGAGGCTGGCACCAGTGACGTCTCATCCAGACAGGGAGCAAGACGAAACCATCCCCGTCACCGGATCAGCCCCAACAGCTCGACACGCTCGACGTCGTCATTGGCGCCGAGTAAGGAAGGCCGGGGGCAACTCTCCCTCAGGGCTAACTCCACCGGCTCCAGTGGTGGAAGTTAACGTTGTTGTTCCAACTGGGAACAGCTTTGAACCACTAAGGAGGGTACGTAAGAACTCTCCGACTGCTACGCTAAAAAGGTCTCCTCCACCCGCGGAGAGTGTTACAGAAGCGAAGCCGGAGCAGCCTCCTCAACGGCTATCCTCCAAGATTTATAAGGTCTGGCGACGGGTCCAAGACTCAATAATCGACCAAGATCACTCTCGCCGTCAGAAGAGGGTGAAAGTTCAGGAAGAAAAGAACCGTCATGTCAAACAATAAAGGACGACAACCGCTTGGGTGCCCGCTGCAACGGCTCCCTCCACGTCGACTACTCAAAAGAGAAGAAGGACGGAGAAAGTCCCACTCCTGCAGCAAATGTCAAGGACAATAAGCCTAAACGCCCTAAGTCTGGGGGTATGATGGTGCATACGGTATACATGGCGTCGGGAAAGGAAGACAGCCGTGCATCCACGGGTCATAGAACGCTTACACGGTCAGGGACCAGAGCTAAGGAGCAACAGCAGAAGCTCCAAGAAATGATGAACGCGATGGCCGCACTCACTGGGCCGAAAGAAAGCCCCGAAGCGTCATTTGATCAACGCCAGGAGCAAGAAACTGACACTGAATTCCTTCGTAGGATATTAGAGAAGAAGGATAAAGAGGCTGCCGAACAAGCAGCCAATATACAACGAATGGCCCTCCTGTTCCAGGACATGGTGGGAATGATGATCCAACAAGATTCTCATGCTGAAGATCCTCCAATCGTCTTTGAAGATGACAGGGGAGAAACGTCAAATCCTCCACTGGCTCTGTCAACAGCCAAGGAGGAGACAATCTCCAAAGCTGACTTGGACGAATATATAGCTCAGCGGATACGGGTTCACCAGGCGACTGAGGCAGCTGGTCAAGTTGTCAGAACAGGACGACTATATCCGAGCTGGTATGATCAGATCAAGTACCCACCGGGCTATACAATACCGAAATTTCATGTCTATAAGGGGACAAGCAATCCCCATCAACATGTGGCCCAGTTCAGGGCACTTTGTGACAACACTGGCGGCGATGATAAGCCCTTGCTTCGCCAATTCATCGGCAGCTTGTCAGAAACAGCGTTCGAATGGTATTCTGAACTCCCGAACGATTCCGTCAAGACGTTCGCTGAAATGGAGTTGCTATTCACTCAGCGATTCGCGAGCGCCAGCGAACTTACCCCGATAACGGCATTGATTAATGCCAGGGTGAAACCAGGCAAGATGTGGGTCCAGTACGCTATACGCTGGTGAAACTTGTGGTCGAAATGCGAACAACGCATTGAGGAAGCGCCCGCGGTGGGCATGTTCGTGGGTACCCTAGATCCTCATGAACCTATCTCACAGTTCATGATGTTCTTTAAGCCAACCACGTTCCAGGCTTTGATCGACAAGTTGGCCCAAATGGACCAGATGGGTCACAGACCGCCTCCCCCGAAGCCGAAACCTCGCAATGACAAGGGTAAAGGGAAGGCAACCTTCATGGGGAACACTCAACAGCAACCCAGTGCCCCAAAGCTAGCGGATCAACTGGAAGAAAGACGGCGGTATTATAATGAGAAAATGAAGCGCCCCTACTCATTCCCACGGGATAAGACGAAGAGGCTATTCGAGCTAGCGATACGCAACAGGCTTATCAACTTGCCAAATCAAAGGCGACCGCCGCAACCCGGTGAGGTGAATAACCCCAATTATTGCCCTTACCATCAAACGGTAAGCCATCCGATTGAGGATTGTTTCTTCTTCAAAGGATGGATTGAAGATCAATACCTACAGGGCAAGTTTGCGCTGTCCGAGAAGTGGAAGGTGAACCCGCCACAATCTCACACTCCTAAGAAGACGGACACACCGGGGGAAACTTGTTCTTTCATTGAAGAAGCTCCATGGGAAATCCCGCTTTCAGCAAAAACCAAAAGAATGCTGAATGAGCTCCAAACATGCCCGGCGATCAGGTGGAAGAACCTGCTGGAACCCCATATCATTGAAGGGATGCTGAAGCCACCCCCAACCCCGAAGATCGGTGGTGATGGCCCAAGCACTCATACCCAGCCGTCGAAATCTTCAAAGAAGAAGAAGAAGAGATCCAAAAAAGCCCGGGAAGCTTGGCGACAAGCGCACGGACTTGTAGAAACAGATTGACGCGCTGGAGGAGTACAATCAAAAGTCGCGGACTCCCATCACACTCCAAGAGTTCCTCAACCACGTCTTTCGGGAGGAAGATGATGAGGAGAGCTCTTCGGATGAATCCGAGGGATACGTGGCGAGTTGTAATGTGATCTCCCACTCATTTACGGACGATGAAAAAACTCCTGGCACTGAGAAACTGGGGGCACAGCCTGAACCAGAACTTGTGTGGCCGGCAGACGAAATGATCGACGCTTTTCTAGACGAGATTCATTTGAAAAGTAAAGCCGATCGGGAGCGTGAGATGGCCGCATCCGAAGGAGCCAAACGCGAGCGACTAAACGAAAAAGTCGAAGCACTTCCGCCAGATCAAAAGACATCCGATCCGGATAAAAACATATTCAAGACGAGGAAAAGGTTTGCCAAAGCCATGTCAATGGGAATGAAACTACCACCTGTAAGTCCATGTCACGCACCCCACAAATTTGCGGGGAGGTGGAATATATGAAAAACGATTACCAAAGCTTCGTAACATGGACTTGAGCGCATGAATCATATCTAAACCGTTACTAGCAAATTACGAGAGGTTTAACTACTCGGATTCGAAGTTATACCTCACGTTACTTGTCCTTCGGGTCTTCATCGCTGTCCTCCACTCCTCGTAGGCTCCTTGGAACATCGGCACCTCAACGGCCTCCTCGAGTCAAAAACGATCCACCCGAGAGCTCCTACGCCAAGCTAGATCTCTAACTTGAGATAACTAGGTTGCTTAAAGTGCTAATCTAAGCTACCTAGGGGATATAGAGTGAGGTTATAGATGTATTAGTCTAACTAACCCTTGATCTCAACACATGAGAGGTTAGGGTTAGGGTTTCAAGAATGAGAGTGCTTGAGGAGAGAGAAGGTGATGATAAGAATGATATTGAAAAATGAACTCATTTGAATATATCAACCATAACAATTTATCAAAATAAATAATATACATGATTAATCATCATGGTTGATGCATTCACCTTGTGTGATTCATCTCATGAGTCATTAGCTCAATAAATGAAGCATTAACTCCATAGATGAATCACACAAACGAGTCATTAAGCAATAAATGCTTATGCCACCTTAACCCCCAAGTCACCATGCTTCTAGAAGCTTCCCGGAAAATTACGAGAACGCCCCTCCAATCCGTGAAAATACGGAAAAACTTTAGACTGTATAAATCCAATAACCTGATACTAGAATCTGGCTTAAACTAAAGCCGGCTAGTAAAAACTGTCCGAACGCCGTACGTGCGTAAACACACGTATGCGTCCGAACCCTTGTCGTAAAACCATACAACCTCTATATCGTTTCGCCTGGAGCAGGGAAACCCTCTGTGTGGGACTCTAAAGACTCGACACTATGTTGGCAGTGGGTTTAACCACAGACCGCAAGCGGCACTAGCTGTACGTAACGGTCTCCAGGTAGATGTCGATAAGAAGGCCGATGAGGAAACCCATCCGAACTCCTACTGAGCTTGATGTGACAATCTCCGTACAGTCCAGTATGTTCGTCTAAGACTATCGTATATCTATCCTAGGGGGCGGTAAGCGTCAGTCCCCTAATAGCGGTATAAGTCGTGTCGGAGCGTAGCCCATTACTGTAAGTGCACGGCGGCGCTCCGGCCTCCATCCCGAGGCCAAATTCGGAAGCGATGGCTAACTTTAGTTTTCTTGAACCGGCACCACCGCGCACTAAAACCCGGATCGGGCCATTAAGTAGTCCTAGCTAACTACTAGATGAGGAAGAGAGATATACTGAGTAATCCGAGTCCTCCGGTCTTCTCGTCGTCGTCCCGATCTCCCGCGGAATCTCCGGTCTCCACCAAGTCGCCGGAAGGGGCACCACGTCGCCTGGTTCTTTTACGGGCTCCCACCTCTATACCGAGGCAACTCGGGCATGAAGCTGGCGAGTCGACGTGCCCAAGGTTTGCTGTAGAATGTGTAGTGCTCATGTCTCACTTTGGGGTTTTGGATGTTGCCTTTGTGGTGGAGGAAATGATATGGACTTTTGAAGATGAAGTTGTAGGGATTTTACAAAGCCAAAGATACCAAAATCCCCACCAAAATAAATTGGGCAGCCCCCATACAAGCTTGGCCGGCCATGGCATGGAATGGGAGAGAGGAGAGTGAATGAGGGAGTGTATGGATCAAAATGATACAAGAGAGAGAGAGAAAAGTGATCATGATCAAGCATGATAACAAAGCCAACCTCACACTCCAACTATCATCATAACAACCAAAAGTCATGCAATCATGATACTACAAGACTAGCCATGATGACTAAAGAAAGTCAAGCAATGATGGTGCAAGTATCATGATACAATAATATGCAAAGACCCTCTTCCAAATTGCTTATTTGCACAAATGCAAATAAGCCCTCCTCCACCAATCTTCGGCTAATGAACGATACAAAGGAAATTGGCCGAAACGGAAAGCAAACTGGCAAATCCAGAAAACTGGTCCCGTAATAAATTACAGGAAAACCCCGATACTGTGTATACACACCCGCATCTGTATTCCGACCGAAATACAAATGCAATGAGACAAAATCTACACTGTACTATACTAGGATCCGGCTTAAACCAAAGCCGGCTAGTATTATCCGTTCGATCTTGATCCGTGCAATACCGCACGTATCTGATCGAACCCTGCCATATATCCATACGGCCTGTAGTACAAACTGTCCGATCCTGATCCGTGCAATACCGCACGTATTTGATCGGACCTTGCCATATCTCCATACGGCCTCTACAGCGTTTCGCCCGAAACTTGAGTAACTGTATGTGTGGTGGACTCTAAAGGCTCGTCAATACTATGGCTGTAGATTTAACCACTAGCACGTCAGAGGTATTAGCCATATGTGACGGGCCACCAGCTATTGACCAAAAGGGACGTCGATGAGCGAACTCATCCTGACACCCTACTGAGCCTATCAGTGACAATATCCGTACAGTCCGGTCTGTTCGTCTATGAGCATCGCATGGCGGGCCTAGGGGGTTGGTAAAAGTCAGACCCCCAAAAGCGGTACAAGTCGTGTAGGAGTGTAGCCCAGAACACCCTGAGATACTACTGGAATACCTACCAATAAATCTCATGCCTCGGCCGAGGGCTTCGTGTAATGGCTCTCCTAGACACAGCGCGACCTCACCCCCAATACCGGGAGAGACGAACCCCTGAAGATCCGCTCACTGTCTCCATGTGGCTCGGGATTGTACCCAACTAAAACCTGTTTGCACGTCTCCTTTGAGCGTGGTAGGGTAGTAATCAAAGTATAGTGGGAACTCACATGAGACAAATGACGATCCTCAGGTCGATGAACTAACTTGTACACATGTCACCAGGGAACTGCTATCTGACGTCAGGTATAAGACCAACTAGCATGTTCCCGACGAGTCCTGTCCGGTGTACTCATAACCCAATGAGCACCTGTATACATCTTAGGTGAACCAACTGACACCAGTGGCTTGTGAGACCGGCCACTGCCCTTCGTCGGGGTCTCGACTGTATACACTAGTCTACTCTGGAGTATCGATGCCCTGTCTCGAAACTCCCACGACTAGGGACCTTTTAAGGATATGCTTATAGACTACCAGCTCCTACGTATATGATCGCCCTCATACTGCTGGCAGTCAAGCAAGAATCCTAGGGGCTCTATCAACGTGCAATAGTGACCTGTCAGGTCACTTAAAGCAGTACACGATGATAAAGATAAACCAGATAGCATACTATCATCTCGAGTAAGACTGTCCTACTGGGACAGTTCCTCCCTCAATCATTGCAATCACGTGCCTGTGATCCAATAATTGACTCTGAGGGCACTATCTCCAACAATCTCCCACTTGCACTCAAGGCTAATTATTGCGATGTCGCATACTCACAGCCCGTGTGATACCGAACACCCAACTCCTCTACTAGTCAGTCTCACAAAACTCGTTTGCGAAACTATTGCGTTCGAGAAATAATCTCAGTGAGTGGATCCGCTTTGAAGTTTCTTTCTATGTCTCTCTATATCTCAAGTTCGCGGAGAAAGCCATCTCCCGGAATGAGCAATACCTGTCTTAGAATGTGTCTGGATGTCTGATGGGACCTAGCTCATAAATGAATTCCAAATCCAAACTTCTTAGACTGTATCGTCAACTGAACTTAATCAGTATCCTGCGCCATGCCTCCCTCAGTATTGCCTTGGACCACCTGTCCAAAATACTGCCCCTCGTCAGAGGGAAAAACTATAACTCTGACAACCTCCTTGTCGTCCGGGTCACCTTGGAAGCCTGGAATGATAACTGTCTCCCGAATGAGGCTGTCGTTATCATATCCCTAGAACATCCACTTATGTTCTAAAACTTCTTCCGACTGTTTCTCCAGGATTGGATCAATGTCAACTTATTGCATCTAGTGCAAGAACAATATCTAGTGTGGTACTTGACATCTCATGATTGACTCAATTGCCTAAGCAAGTGATCTGCCAATCATGCATATCCCTCTCCCCTTTAGTCTGTAAGACACCTTTAGAGAGGGTGACTCCATCACTTGCAGGTACACTACCGTGCCATGAGTCGTCCATTCTAAATACTCTTAGAATGCTGTCAAAGTACCATAATTGGGAAACCACCAAAATCTTGATCTAAAACCATAGATCTAGTAACCAGTATGTCTGATATAATGTCCAAGTCCCATGCGGAGAAACCACTGTGTGACGACCAAAGTGTAACCGATCGTAGTATAGGAGTTTCTTTTCCTACTCTGTGTATGTCATCCAAATACAATGACATCACACCCTACTACCTTCTCAACAGATCCATCCCTTATTCTGATGAAGTCAAACCTATGACTGTCACGTCAGAAATAGATGATCTATCTCCGCTACATCTGCTTTAGTCTATAAATAGACATAAGCTACTTGTCCACCAATGCTTCCGCTGCTCCCACTGACTACGACAACCCTCTGGCAGAGTCATATACACGTACACTTCTGAAGCCAGTTCAGAACGACGCTATACTCATCCTCCTGCCGGGTCTCGTAGCCTGGAACAACAGCACCGGCAAGTGTTGGTAAACAAGAACTTCCCTGTCACCGTCCTTGAGGCTACCGGAGTACCTCTCGGGTGCCTGAAGTTACCCACCTTATCTGCGGAGTGGCCAATGGAATGTCAATCCAAATTGAATCTTTAGGTTCCTTATCAAATCTTCAGTAATCGTTTGTAGTTCTGGAATCACTTCCAGTTCTACCATACTCCCACTACTGTTTTCTGAAAAAATCCATTTTTATTAAAACTGTGGCGAGTCAAGAACAATATCACTATTGATCTTCCAGATGGTAGAAAATCAACCCTCGTCATAGCCTGGGTCAACCCACAAACAGCCATTACAGAAACGTGCCTTGAGTTGTCCAGTGTCTGGTTTTAATCATAAGCCGGACAACTCCCCGTACCTTAACATCGTTAAGATATGAACTGTTCTATATCCAATATAGAACCAGAGGCACTGATTTAATTGAACCAGATTCAAATCATGCAGCTGTCTCCAGTGCATGTCAACTAAATGGAAAGAGGCCGATCAGCGTTACTCAACTTAGGAATGCTTCCAATTATGAGTAACCTGAAAGAGAAGAAAGTTCTCTTAATCATTACTATCAACTAAATACCCTTCACAAGTATCTACATCTCCGATCACTTTGAAGAATCCCGATACTTGCAACATCTGGTTCTCTACTTTATTCAAATACCTATAACTTCTCAAAATTCGGACCCCGTGTTTCCACGAAACACTTGTCTAAAAACTAGAGAAGTCATAAGTAAACCGAATATAGTACGAGGACCAACCCCTCTGTCCTGATAGACCCTGGACAACATACAATACTTTGTATAAGTCCCTTGAGTCTAATAACTCATTCCCTGTGTGTCGTAGGTTGAAAACTGTACCTTTGGTTATGAAGAATTACACCGATGTTTAATGCTCCTTACCTAACCATCCACTGATATAGGTAAATGTCGTAGACATAATTTCAAAAAGGTATATCTCACTCTATGAAAATAGACGTACAGATATATCGATTTGAAATTGGTGCATAACAGCGGATATTCAAAACCAAATATTTGTCGTCCGGCAACCAACCCAGGTGACTTCCTCAAATATCACCGATTACAATGAATCCTGATATAATGAGGATGATCACCCAATTCCCAATAACTTACTCCCACTCATCATCTGTAAAACCATACAGATGTGAGAATCATACCTGGTAAATACATACCCTGGAGCAAGTGTCTAACTGGGAAATCAGTTTTCCTTTAACAGTACACAGTGAAACTGAAATATTGAAATGTTTCGATGGGGTATCCTGGTATTCCTAGTAATGCCTCTTCCATTATCCATATTCACAACTGTAAGCTTATAATTATTTGCCATCTTTCTAAATCCCTTTCTTTGTCTTTAGTCATTACCTTCTGTACACCCCTTTAGGCCAAATGGTTTTCTTCCTTCCCTACCGTTCGGCACCAGCCTATGGTTTGGAAGAAGACTATCCAATAAGCATAATGGGTGTACTGTCCTAATCCTAGGAGCACTCACAAATCGAGAGAAGGTGAAGATAAAAGACAACCGAATAAACCTTATTCCTATTTCTCCTGAACCAGAATCCATCCCCGAACTGGAACAAGTTCCTTTCGAGTTCGTATATAACCATACGATGGAGTATCCAATAAACTGTGGATCTTCGTAGTGATACGGAGTGTCCTGGAGAAATAGAAAGGTGATTTAGGATTGGCGAAAGAAATACTTGGTTTGGTCGTGAATAGCAGTCGCAATCTACTTTGCCCTCCTACTAATCCCTTGCTTTGTCTTAACTTAATACCTTCTGCACACCATCGTTATGCTAATTGGTTTTCTTCATTCCCCACCGTTCGGCACCAGCCTAAGGTTTGGAAGAAGACTATCCAATTTGCGTAATAGGTGTACTACTCCTAAACCAAGGAGTACTCGCAACCTGAGAGAATGTAAAAGGAAAAGACAACTGAATAGTCCTATCCGTTTTCTCCAGAACCTAAAACCATCCTCGAATAAATTCTTTCGAGTTCGTATATAACCATACGATGGTTTTGTCCAATGGAAGTGGACGTTCGTAGTAATACGGGGTGTCCTGGAGAAAAGGGTAAAAGTAGGAGTGGCAATGAGGTTTGCAACTTTGACAATCCAAAAGCCAGTGTTTAAGAAGGTTCGGTCAACTTGGTCACTGAGTCATAGTCTTAGGTTCGGGTCAATGGTCGCTGCCAAAGAGAGAGAGAAAAGAAACACTCAGCGTGCACTCTATCCTAGATCAGAATGGTTACTAATTTATCTAATCTGGAAACCTCCCACTGTACCGTCAAATTCTCCTCCAAACCTGAAAGAAGAATTAGTCGGGATCACCCGAGGAGTAAACCAACTCATCAGTGGGAATCGGGATCGAATTATCATCGCATGATAACGTGACGGAATCCGCTCACGTCATCACACTCCAGAAGGTATGCGCATATCTGGCAAGTTTCAATTTCTTTAGAAACTCCCGATGTGATTTTTGCCCCATGCTCTTATGACCTTGACTTTGGCCAACATATCATAAGTTACATGTTAAGTTCTACCCGTCATTCTCCAGGTTAATTTGAACCCACCCGTACCTACCCTTGACTTTGGCCAAAATGGCAGTACGACAGTCCCAAACCAACGCATCTATCTATGCTGCATATGAATACCCAACAGCTACCAAACACTGTGCCTTGACTTTGGCCAACAAACACAGCATGAATACTATTGACCACCTATATGAAACGACGGAGGGCTACGAATGGTTTCTGGCGAAAACCTTTAACGTAAAGAACTTGATATCGTTGAAGGAACGGATAGCTCTTTAAAAATATAGTAACGAAAACCGTTGCTAAAGAGGTCACTCCCAGTGAAGGGATCTCGGCTCTTTCCCCGTAGAATGAGGTGCAGGATATTCCAACTGAATACCACGATGCAAAGCAAAAGTAAACGGCTATAGTGAAGTTAATGCCCTGACGCAAACTTTTTGTCCAAGGGGTCACTCCCGGTGAAGGGATCTCGGCCCTTGCCTCGTCGACTGAGGAGCAGGATATTCCAACTGAATACCACGATGCAAAACAAATGAGAACGTCCTTGCAATAACAGCTTTTTGAAAAGTGTTCCAACAACATCAGATTAGGTTTGTTTTTAACTTGCATTGATCCGAATCAACGCAGTCCCATCAATTAATCACACCACAAAGAACGAAAATATACTAATGTATGTATATGCCATCCTCATTCGCCACTGGGTCCCGTCATTACCCGTTAGGTTAGCTAACTAACGACAGAGCGGGGACTGGACTAGCGCGGATGCAAAACATATACAACATCTACTAATATATATACCAATATATTATATTTCGCTCAAGGCGTGATAAAATGCAACATCACAGAAATGTACAGCATCACAGAACAATACAGATATCTGGGATCCCCGGGTTTCACAGAGCCACTACTGAAACCCGACGTTCCCCTGGTCGTGTGGATAGCCTGTGCAATGAAATCCTAGACCCCTACGGGCGCGGCAACTTACCCGCCAAAACCTGAAGCGAGGCAGCCCTCTTCAGCAGCGTGAATGGACCACCCAGCACTTCACGGAATCCGGTAACTTGGGCACCCCTCCTGGGTCAACCTGTACCCCCTACGAGTGCGGCGAGTAGCCCGCCAATCCTAGAGTGAAGCCCCCTCCGTCTCAATGCCATGAGATGCGGGCCCGTTGCCCTCTAAAACCCGGCTATCCGTGCACCCTACCTTGGGGTAATCCTAGTACAGAAAGAAAAATATACATACAACGGGTACATCGACCGCAACCTGGTCGTGCACCAAAATAATAATACAATCAGGCAGTGACGGCAGTCCACATGTCGGACGCTCGCCCCGCAATATCTAATGTACAAAATACAACAAAAACTGTACTAGCATTGCATCCAGGCTATCCCCCACGACCGATCCGCAACATCACAGCAATACACAGAACATCAACGTGAAAGTAACGTTCGCAAATCCGTCTAACCGGGCTATAGCAGTCAGACAGGATTTACCGATCAAGTGACATTCACGGTCGCAGATATAATGTAAATACTGTGAAATAATGTGTTTAAAATATCCGATCGATTAAATTTTACCAAGTGGGCCCCAAGTACTACTGTAGCACATCAAGAAATTCTGGGCCCAAAATTAATATTCCAAAAAACCCTATTTTCAACCCAGAAGGCCTCTGTAAAAAATTGGTGCAACGATTGGTCAAAACAGCGGCGGAACCGCGGCCCAAGCATGGGTTTGGCCGCGGTTCCGCGGTTGAATAATGAGATCTTGCGACCACATTTCTACAGTAGGCTTATACTTCCCTGCACAGTATTCTGAGACTACCTGAAAAATTTTTCGAGACAAAAAAATTTCGACAGAAAACTGTTGTTTTGAAAAACACGGTTTTGGAACATTTGTTCGATCGAAAATGTAAAACACATTAGACAAAGCTAGACTATATTAATGGCGAGGTTTTGATACCACTGTAAGTGCATAGCGGCGCCCCGGCCTCCATCCCGAGGCCAAATGCAGAAGCGATGGCTAACTTTAGTTTTCTTAAACTGGCACCACCGAGCACTAAAACCCGGATCGGGCTATTAACTAGTCCTAGCTAACTACTAGATGGGAAAGAGAGATATACCGAGTGATCCGAGTCCTCCGGTCTTCTCGTCGTCGTCCCGATCTCCCGCGGAATCTCCGGTCTCCACCAAGTCGCCGGAAGGGGCACCACGTCGCCTGGTTCTTTTACGGGCTCCCACCTCTATACCGAGACAACTCGGGCACGAAGCTGGCGAGTCGACGTGCCCAAGGCTTGCTGTAGAATATGTAGTGCTCATGTCTCACTTTGGGGTTGTGGATGTTGCCTTTGTGGTGGAGGAAATGATATGGACTTTTGAAGATGGAGTTGTAGGGATTTTACAAAGCCAAAGATACCAAAATCCCCACCAAAATAAATTGGGCAGCCCCCATACAAGCTTGGCCGGCCATGGCATGGAATGGGAGAGAGGAGAGTGAATGAGGGAGTGTATGGATCAAAATGATACAAGAGAGAGAGAGAAAAGTGATCATGATCAAGCATGATAACAAAGCCAACCTCACCCTCCAACTATCATCATAACAACCAAAAGTCATGCAATCATGATACTACAAGACTAGCCATGATGACTAAAGAAAGTCAAGCAATGATGGTGCAAGTATCATGATACAATAATATGCAAAGACCCCCTTCCAAATTGCTTATTTGCACAAATGCAAATAAGCCCTCCTCCACCAATCTTCGGCCAATGAACGATACAAAGGAAATTGGCCGAAACGGAAAGCAAACTGGCAACTCCAGAAAACTGGTCCCATAATAAATTACAGGAAAACCCCGATACTGTGTATACACACCCGCATCTGTATTCCGACCGAAATACAAATGCAATGAGACAAAATCTACACTGTACTATACTAGGATCCGGCTTAAACTAAAGCCGGCTAGTATTATCCGTTCGATCCTGATCCATGCAATACCGCACGTATCTGATCGAACCCTGCCATATATCCATACGGCCTGTAGTACAAACTGTCCGATCCTGATCCGTGCAATACCGCACGTATTTGATCGGACCTTGCCATATCTCCATACGGCCTCTACAGCGTTTCGCCCGAAACTTGAGTAACTGTATGTGTGGTGGACTCTAAAGACTCGTCAATACTATGGCTGTGGATTTAACCATTAGCACGTCAGAGCTATTAGCCATACGTGACGGGCCACCAGCTATTGACCAAAAGGGACGTCGATGAGCGAACTCATCCTGACACCCTACTGAGCCTGTCAGTGACAATATCCGTACAGTCCAGTCCGTTCGTCTATGAGCATCGCATGGCGGGCCTAGGGGGTTGGTAAAAGTCAGACCTCCAAAAGCGGTACAAGTCGTGTCGGAGTGTAGCCCAGAACACCCTGAGATACTACTGGAATAGCTACCAGTAAATCTCCTGCCTCGGCCGAGAGCTTCGTGTAATGGCTCTTCTAGACACAGCGCGACCTCACCCCCAATACCGGGAGAGACGAACCCCTGAAGATCCGCTCACTGTCTCCATATGGCTCGGGACTGTACCCAACTAAAACCTGTTTGCACGTCTCCTTTGAGCGTGGTAGGGTAGTAATCAAAGTATAGTGGGAACTCACACGAGACAAATGACGATCCTCAGGTCGATGAACTAACCTGTACACATGTCACCAGGGAACTGCTATCTGACGTCAGGTATAAGACCAACTAGCATGTTCCCGGCAAGTCCTGTCCGGTGTACTCATAACCTAATGAGCACCTGTATAGATCTTAGGTGAACCAACTGACACCAGTGGTTTGTGAGACCGGCCACTGCCCCTCGTCGGGGTCTCGACTGTATACACTAATCTACTCTGGAGTATCGATGCCCTGTCTCGAAACTCCCACGACTAGGGACCTTTTAAGGATGTGCTTATAGACTACCAGCTCCCACGTAAATGATCTCCCTTATACTTCTGGCAGTCAAGCAAGAATCCTAGGGGCTCTATCAACGTGCAATAGTGACCTGTCAGGTTACCTAAAGCAGTACACGATGATAAAGATAAACCAGATAGCATACTGTCATCTCGAGTAAGACTGTCCTACTGGGACAGTTCCTCCCTCAATCATTGCAATCACGTGCCTGTGATCCAATAATTGACTCTGAGGGCACTATCTCCAACAATTACACCCTGAGAAACTACTGGAACCTACCAGTAAATCTCGCTTGCCCTGGCCAGGGACTTTGCATAATGGCTCTCTGACACAGCGCGATATCATCTCCCAATACCGGGAGAGACGAATCCTTTCTAACTGCCACTGCCTCCAAGTGCTCGGGACTGCACCCAACTGCTACCTGTTTGCACGACTCCTTTGAGCCATGGTAGGGTAGCAATCTAAGAACAGTGGGACAAACTTGAGGCGAAGTAGCAGTATCAAGTCTGCGGACTATGCTGTACTCATGTCACCTGGGAACTGTTAACTGACGATTGGTATAATACCAACCAACAGTTTCCCTGCGAGTCCTATCCGGTGTACCCGTAACCTAACGAGCACCTGTATACTATCTCCAGTATGACGTACTGATGGCTGTGGGACAGACCATCTCCCCAACTGGGATGAGAAGCGTACACACTAGTCTATTCTGGAGTATCGATGCCCAGTCTCGATAATCCTACGACTAGGGACAAGTATAGGATGTTGTTTATAGACTACCCAGCCCCCACTAGTGTGACTGCCATCACAACGCTGGTAATCAAGCAAAAGATCCTATGGGCTCTACTAATATGTATGAGTGATACGTTACAAGAAACATATGCACATATTAAAGTAGACACAAACCAAGTAGCATACTACCATTTTTAGCAAGACTGTTTATACAACTGTGAATATCCCAAGCTTCCATTAAGTAATATACATATAAGTATGATACAACAATGGCCCCTAGGGCATATACACTAACAATCTCCCACTTGCACTAGGGTCATGAGCTGGCATATCGTAGACCTATCATCTCGAATAGCCTCTCGAACTGCGTCTGAGGAATGGCCTTTGTGAATGGATCGGCAATGTTATTCTCCATCTCTACTCTTTTCACCTCGATCTCCCTGATCAGGTGATACCGCCTTAAGATGTGTCTGGACTTCTGATGGGATCTGGGTTCCTTCGCTAAAGCTATAGCGCCGTTGTTGTCACAATACAGAGGTATTGGATCAACACTGGTAGGAACCACCTGAAGTTCTGTGAGGAACATCTTCATCCAGACAGCTTCTTTTGCGGCATCGCAAGCAGCTATGTACTCCGCTTCCATCTTGAGTCAGCAACGGTTTCCTGTTTGGAACTCTTCCAACAGACCGCCCCTCCATTGAGGGTAAAGACATAACCCGACATGGACTTGGAGTCATCTTTGTCACTCTGGAAGCCGGAGTCGGCAAAAGCCTCAATCTGGAGGTCTTTTCCGCCATATACCAAGAACATATCTTTAGTCCTCCTCAGGTACTTGAGTATGTTCTTTACTGCTATCCAGTGATTCTCCCCTGGGTTTTCCTGATACCGGCTTACAACGCTCAATGCGTATGCTACATCTGGTCTGGTACATAACATCGCATACATTATAGAGCCTACCGCTGAAGCGTAGGGTATAATCGACATGCGATCCCTTTCCAAATCAGTCTTGGGAGACATCTCTTTGGAGATGGTGATTCCGTGACAAGCCGGTAGGTTACCGCGCTTAGAATTTTTCATACTGAATCTCTTCACTATGGTGTCTATGTACCTGGACTGCGAAAGTCCCAACATCCTTTTTGATCTATCACGATAGATCCGGATCCCCAGAATGTAGGTGGCATCTCCCAGGTCTTTCATGGAGAATTTATGTGACAAGAATCTTTTGACTGACTGTAACATAGGAATATCATTTCCTATTAGGAGAATGTCATCCACGTACAAGACGAGGAATACTACAGCTCTCCCTACAATCTTACTGTATATGCATGGTTCATCTAGATTTTTGATAAAGTCGAATTCTTTGACAGCATCTTCAAAACAGATGTTCCAACTCCGCGATGCCTGCTTTAGTCTATAAATGGACTTAAGCAACTTGCATACTTTACCGCTGCTCCCACTCTGAATGAATCCCTTTGGCTGATCCATATAGACGCTTTCTTCCAAATTACCATTTAGAAAAGCCGTCTTTACGTCCATCTGCCAGATCTCATAATCGTGGAAGGCAGCAATAGCAAGAAGGACCCTAATGGATTTGAGCATAGCCACTGGAGAAAATGTTTCGTCATAGTCCAAACCAGGTCATTGACGGAAACCCTTTGCAACAAGTCTAGCCTTATAGGTTTCAACCTGTCTATCTACACCAATCTTCTTTTTGAAGATCCATTTGCATCCTACGGGTTTTACCCCATCTGGAGCAATGTCCAAAGTCCATACTTTGTTAGTGTACATGGACTCCATTTCGGTCCGCATTGCATCTAGCCATTTTACCGAGTCACCGCTCTGAATGGCTTGCTGGAAGCTAGTAGGGTCATCATCATCTATGATGCAATCCTCTCTTTCCCCGTCTATGATAAAACCGTAGTATCTCTCGGGAGGATGAGACGGCCTACTACTTCTGCGGATAGGCGCTGGTATATCTTTTTCTTCTGAAACCTCTGGTTCTACCATACTTTCAGTTGTAGTTTGTGGTTCTGGAATTTCTTCCAGTTCTATTTCGCTCCCACTTGTTTCCTTTTCTAAAAACTGATGTTCTAGAAAATGGGCATTACGAGAAACAAAAACCTTTTGTTCCTCTGCGTAATAGAAATAACATCCTTTGGAATTCTTCGGATATCCCACAAACTTACACTGTACTGATCGTGCCTCGAGCTTGTCCACATGCTGCTTTTTAATAAAAGCTGGACATCCCCATATCTTCAGATGCTGAAGATGGGGTTTCTTTCCACTCTATATCTGATATGGGGTGGTAGGCACGGTCTTGGTAGGAGCCCTGTTTAGAAGATATGCCGCTGATTCTAGCGCATAACCCCAGAATGATCGCGGTAACTCAGCGTTACTCATTATGGAACGAACCATATCCAATAGGGTTCGATTCCTCCTTTCCGATACACCGTTGTGTTGTGGTGTGTATGGAGGAGTAAGCTGAGAGAGAATTCCATTCTCTTTTAAGTAACCCAGGAACTCGGCACTTAAGTATTCACCACCTCGATCAGATCTCAGTGTCTTTATACTCTTGCCTGTTTGTTTTTCCACTTCATTCTTGTATTCTTGAAATTTCTCAAAGGCCTCGGATTTATGCTTCATTAAGAAGACATATCAATACCTAGAGAAATCATCCGTAAAAGTAATGAAGTAGGAATAACCACCTCTCGCATGTGTAGACATTGGGCCGCTCACATCACTGTGTACGAGTCCTAAGAGCTCGCTTGCTCTTACTCCGTGTCCAGTAAACGGAGTCTTTGTCATCTTTCCTATAAGACAAGATTCACAAGTAGCATAAGATTGATATTCGAACGGATTCAAATATCCTTCTTTATGTAACTTAGTCAACCTTTTCTCATTGATGTGACATAGTCTACAATGCCATAAGAAAGCCTGATTTAATTCCGGAGACTTTCTTTTAAGTGTATTCTGGATATTGAAAACCTGAGCTTGACTTAATACGTATATACCGTCATCTAATGTACCTGACCCAATCAGAACTTGATTTAGGTGGATGTTAACTACATCGCTTACGAATGTAAAATCATATCCCTCTCTCGAAAGTGAGGACACTGATATGATATTACAAGTCATACTAGGTATATATAAACGGTTACGTAAAATCAATATATGCCCACTTGTCAAACCTAGGCGATATTCTCCCACGGATTCAGCGTCCACGCTCATTCCGTTTGCAACCCTGAGAGACAAATCACCTACCTTCATAATTCTACGGTTTCTCAAAGCATGTAATGAATTACAGATATGAGATCCTGCTCCGGTGTCTAGTACCTAGAAAGTAGAGTTAATTGACAAACAGTTCTCAATTATAAATACACTTGAGGCTGAAGCCACAACATGCTTCGTATCCTGGCTACTGGCTTCTAAAGCCCTGCAACCTTTCTTCCTATGCCTAATCCTATAACAATAGGAACGTTCCTCTTTCACTACATTCAGTCCCGAAACATTTGCCCTTCTCTTTCCTTCTACTTCCCTGGATTCCTTCAGGGTAGAAGGCAGAGACTGTAGAATCAAGTCAGTATCTGACTTGTCTCCCAACGTGGTCTCCAGGTCCTGGAGCTCATTAATACAGCTAGTCATTGTAGGGACGTTGCCCCCTACAGATGACCCGAAAGTCAACCTCGCTTGAATTAATTCGTTCGAGGTCTCACATCTTGCGATATGAGATTTCTCTCCATATAAATCTTTGTTATGGAGAAAGATAGAAACTGAGTCCATCTTCTCGTGCTGCTTCTGGTATACACCATCAACTGAAGCTAATACGAGGCACTTGGCTTTCGCTTTATCCTTTTCCCTTGTCTGGCGGATATCCATATCCGTGACGGTGGAAACTGGACCTGAGACGGCAGGATCTTGAGTAGTAATAGGGTGGTCCAGCTTGTCATAGGTAATGGACATCTGGACAGACCTTTGCCAGTCATATAAGTCAGATTCAGTCAATTTGTTATCTAGATGTAACTTATGTGTGGTCACAAGGTCGCTGCAATTTTAAGAGAGAGAGAGAAGAATTAGCATGATGCTCTTGCAAGTTTAGAGTGGTTTTTAATTTATCTAAACTGGATGGCTCCCACTGTTTCTCGAATCCCTCCTCAAACCATAAAAGAAGAATTAGCCAGGACTATTCTCACCGTACAATTCTTGCTTAACCGTTCAGCCAGGTCAGTGTCGATACTTCGAGGGAGGTTTTCCAACGCTTTCGCGAAGTTCCTTAATTAAATAACCTCTTTTCTCTGGGGGCGTAGCCCCGCTGACACCTTTCTCGACACCTACTTGGTTTGTAGTATTGATCGTTAAGTGACGCATCTCCTGATAAGTAGTATATACTCACAGTAGGATCGAGATCCAAAATATCATCGTATGATAATGTTGAAGGTATCCTACCAACATTCATCAAACTCCAAAATGGTATGCTCTCTCTGCAAATTTCAGTTTCTTTAGAAATTCCCTATATAAATTTTTGCCCCATGCTCTTATGACCTTGGCTTTGGTCAAAATGTCATAAGTCACATGTCAAGTTCTACCCGTCATTATCCAGGTTAATTTGAACCCATCCGTACATACCCCTGACTTTGGTCAAATGATAATATGAATGTCCCAAACTAACTCATCTAACTATGCAACAAATGAATACCCAGCAGCTACCAAACACTATGCCTTGATTTTGGCCAAAATACATAGCTTGAATACTACTGAATATCCAAATGAAATGACGGAGGGCTACGAATGGTTTTGGCAAAAACCGTGAACGTAGTGAACTTGATATAATTGTAGGAACCTGATAGCTTTTTAAAAGGAGTGGTTAAAGCTCCATAATTTAAAAATTCTGCTCTTTTAAAATAACCGAGTGGTTTCTTTTAAATTTGTTCCAACGATTAAACTTTGGTTTATTTTCTTTGCATTATAATAATGTGTCCCATTTTTTATCCTATCATTGCAGAAAACAACGAAAATACCACGTCCTCTTATGCCATCTGCATTTGCCACGGGGTCCCGTCATCACCCGTTAGGTTACTTAAGTAACGACAGAGCGGGGGCTGAGCTAGCGCGGGTGTAAAACATAAGTGACGTCTAATAACTATCATATATAGATATTGTACATTCGTCAGACGCAATAATAAGCATTCCAGATCACTGATGAATTTTATTGGATATACTAGCAATCCGCATTTGCTTTGAGCCTGCAATAAAAAACGGATTACACAGTTGTGATGAATAGCCATTACCCCACCCTAGACCCCTACGGGTATAGCAAACTACCCGCCAAGTACCCGAAGTGAAGCGGTCTCCCTCAACAAAGTGAGTAGGCCACTAAACACTTCAAAATACCCGGTAGTTTGTGTACCCCGCCTTGGGTCTATCCTAGGAGCAAAAACAGTAAAAAGAAATAATATAACGGTGGCTACAACCGCAACCTGGATGCGCCCCGCAAAAGAATATTACATCATAATACATTTACATCGAATGAATGAATATTAAACCCATCTCAAACCCCGGCTAATCATCACAACACTCCAATCAAGTCCATATACACAAACAGTAAACATTACAGAAATGTGCAACCCCCTGCCAACCGACATACTAGCAGTTAGGGGAGGTTTACGAACACATTAAACAATACAGATAAAAATCCAATTAGCAAATAACTTAGAATATCGATCGACAACTTTTATCCGTGTCTACCCCAAAAGCAAACCTGCGCTGAAGTAATCTGGGTAGAAACAGAACATACAGGAAAACAAAACTCCAGAAAATAAGAATTACTGTGCAAATCCGAGTCAACTTGGGGTTTATTCGGCGGCGGATCCGCGGCCAAAAGCACCATCTTGCCGCGGATCCGCGGCCGTCTTGCCGAGTTAGAGGCTCGTATTTTCCCAGTTTTCTTATATTTCCCTGCTGTGAATTTTAAGGCATATCAAATAATTTTTTTGACACTTTTAAAATCAACAGAAACTGTTAGGGTTCCGGGGTTTCATTTTCGTGTTTTCCGTCGATCGAACTTCTAATTAGTTGCTAACAAGCTAGTAAAGGTTTAGTTGGCTCTGATACCACTGTAAGTCCATGTTACACACCCCACGAACTTGCGGGGAGGCGGAATATATGAAAAACGATTATCAAAACTTCGTAACACGGACTTGAGCGCATGAATCGTATCTAAACCGTTACTAGCAAACTAAGAGAGGTTTAACTACTCGGATTCGAAGTTATACCTCACGTTACTTGTCCTTCGGGTCTTCATCGCTGTCCTCCACTCCTCGCAGGCTCCTTGTAACATCGGCAGCTCAACGACCTCCTCGAGTCAAAGACGATCCACCCGAGAGCTCCTACGCCAAGCTTGATCTCTAACTTGAGATAACTAGGTTGCTCAAAGTGCTAATCTAAGCTACCTAGGGGATATAGAGTGAGGTTATGAATGTATTAGTCTAGCTAACCCTTGATCTCAACACATGAGAGGTTAGGGTTAGGGTTTCAAGAATGAGAGTGCTTGAGGAGAGAGAAGATGATGATAAGAATGATATTGAAAAATGAACTCATTTGAATATATCAACCATAACAATTTATCAAAATAAATAATATACATGATTAATCATCATGGTTGATGCATTCACCTTGTGTGATTCATCTCATGAGTCATTAGCTCAATAAATGAAGCATTAACTCCATGGATGAATCACACAAATGAGTCATTAAGCAATAAATGCTTATGCTAACTTAACCCCCAAGTCACCATGCTTCTAGAAGATTCCTGGAAAATTACGAAAACGCCCCTTCAATCCATGAAAACACGGAAAAACTTTAGACTGTATAAATCCAATAACCTGATACTAAAATCTGGCTTAAACCAAAGCCGGCTAGTAAAAACTGTCCGAACGCCGTACGTGCGTAAACACACGTATGCGTCCGAACCCTTGTCGTAAAACCATACGACCTCTATATCGTTTCGCTTGGAGTAGGGAAACCCTATGTGTGGGACTCTAAAGACTCGACACTACGCTGGCAGTAGGTTTAACCACAGACCGCAAGCGGCACTAGCTGTACGTAACGGTCCCCAGGTAGATGTCGATAAGAAGGCCGATGAGGAAACCCATCCGAACTCCTACCGAGCCTGATGTGACAATCTCCGTACAGTCCGGTCTGTTTGTCTAAGACTAACGCATATCTAGCCTAGGGGGAGGCAAGCGTCGGTCCCCTAATAGCGGTATAAGTCGTGTCGGAGCGTAGCCCATTACACCCTGAGAAACTACTGGAACCTACCAGTAAATCTCGCTTGCCCTGGCCAGGGACTTTGCGTAATGGCTCTCTGACACAGCGCGATATCATCTCCCAATACCGGGAGAGACGAATCCTTTCTAACCGCCACTGCCTCCAAGTGCTCGGGACTGCACCCAACTGCTACCTGTTTGCACGACTCCTTTGAGCCGTGGTAGTGTAGCAATCTAAGAACAGTGGGACACACTTGAGGCAAAGTAGCAGTGTCAAGTCTGCAGACTATGCTGTACTTATGTCACCTGGAAACTGTTAACTGACGATTGGTATAATACCAACCAATAGTTCCCCTGCGAGTCCTATCCGGTGTACCCATAACCTAACAAGCACATGTATACTATCTCCAGTACGACGTACTGATGGCTGTGGGACAGACCATCTCCCCAACTGGGATGAGAAGCGTACACACTAGTCTACTCTGGAGTATCGATGCCCAGTCTCGATAATCCCACGACTAGGGACAAGTATAGGATGTTGCTTATAGACTACTCAGCCCCCACTAGTGTGACTGCCATCACAACGCTGGTAATCAAGCAAAAGATCCTATGGGCTCTACTAATATGTATGAGTGATACGTTATAAGAAACATATGCACATATTAAAGTAGACACAAACCAAGTAGCATACTACCATTTTTAGCAAGACTGTATATACAACTGTGAATATCCCAAGCTTCCATTAAGTAATATATATACAAGTATGATACAACAATGGCCCCTAGGGCATATACACTAACACCACCCTCGGAAGAAAACACGCTCAATAGGGCGGAGAGGCACCCTAATTACTGCTCATATCATCGGAAGATTTCACACCCCACTGCGGAGTGCGACGCTTTTAAGACATGGTGGCAGGGATATGTTGCTCATCGGCAACATTTTAAGCGAATGAAATGCAGAACTCGTCGAGAGCAGAGAAGTACGACCAAAGGACACAAAAGAACTACCGGTAAGTGTTACACGATCAACGCCGGGGGATCGCAAGTGCTCACATTCGGGAGCGATTCTGACGAGGAAATGGCTCTGGGACCTCTCTTTAAAGAATCCATCTTAGGGAAAGAGGAAGAACCAGAGGCCTACGAAAACATTCAGCTGCGCAATCGCACGCTCCCGGAAAAGAATCTCGGACCCGCAACTAGAAAAGATAAGGGAAAGGAAAAGGTCGCTGAGGATACGCCTTAGATGACCAAGTTATGAAAGAGCTGACTGCCAAGGACCCGCCTAAGAAGAGTAAGGTGGACTACAACATCCTAATGCACCTGAGGAAGCTACCCTCGCAGCTCAGCATTCTTGACGCCCTCTTATTATCAAAAGAAGCGAGAGATTCATTAATCAAGGTGCTACAGGAACCCGAGCAATTCCAATCTTTCCTCGCCGAAGAAAGGATGAAAGATGAACTGGAAGAAGTTCGCACAGCCGATGTCACGTTCGGTGATGAAGACCTTCCCCTTGGGACGTGCGACCACAACCGTCCCCTATACATCTCTGGATATTGCCACGATATCAAGATAGGCAAAATCCTGGTTGATAATGGATCATCCGTCAATCTCCTTAATGTTCGGTGTTGAAGGAAATCTGCATGAGCGTTCAGCACCTCGCTCGGGACATAATTACCCTCTCCGGTTTTGACTCCCAGTCATCACGAACTCTTGGATCTGTGATATTGACGCTACGCTTTGGGCTATTCGTCACGGACATTAAGTTTCACATCATAGATGCCAAGACATGCTACAATGCTCTGCTCGTCCGACCTTGGTTACACGAGTACAACATCATCCCTTCTATGCAACATCAGTGTATGAAGTATTTCAAGGATGGTCTTGAGTACACCGTGACAGGCGAGCTGAACCCGTTCTCTGTAAACGAAGTCCGCAAATACGAAGATGCAAAGTACTTTTTTCCAAATTTCGAGGATATAGAGAGGTGTCGAAAACCAGAGAACAAAGCCACCGCCACCATCCCTGTTTTCGGGAGCGATACCGAAGAAGAAGAGGAGATAGTTTACGTTGGGCCGTCTCGATGCAACAACCCGGGACCGTCCGCCCCCATATTGATCTTCGGAAGTGACTCTGAAGATGAGGTTAATGCTGTGTTCTCCAGTCGGTCGTCAATACAAGCATCCCCTAGTGATGATCAAAGTTTGCAAATCACCATGACTCTGCGGGAGCACTATAAAGATCTTGACGCGTTTGAAGCTCACAGCGTGCAAGAGCTGCGGACATTTTACGTCCCTCCCAGGCGAAAAGGCGATCTTATTCTATCGTTCCACGGAAACAAGAGTGGAGAAAGAAATCTGGCACGGCGCAAATTCTACCCTCGACAGGCTCCAACCCATTCGTTTGCCCAGATATTACACAAACGGACTAAAAAGGCTATTGAAGAGCCAAAGGGTACCCTTAAAACAGACTATTCGACAAGTTCGATTCTATAACAAGATTTGGGATGTCCCTGGGACTCAGCGCAAGTTGCCCAACTGGAAAATGGAAACGCTTGGGCTCGGATATATGACATCCGGGAAACGAGAACGAATCCACGGTAGCTACGCCGTATATAACTTCGATGAAGAGGAGGACGCCCTGTCGGGAAACGCCGACCCCGTACCAAAACTAGATCCCGCAATCAAAGTGCTGAGTCCGTCATTTGAAGAGCGAATGGACAAGCTTATCAGGAAAGCGGGTCAAAAAGCTCAGGACGACCATAACCGCGAAATGGCCATCTACGAGAAAGCCAGGACGCAACGTCTTCTTCAACAGGCTGCAAAAGATGAAAATACTCCTCCCTGTCAACCTGTTGTGCAAAAGGCCCGACGCAGAGGTAGAAACAAGTCAAAGAGCAGAAAAGGCGTTCGACAGCGACAAAGCGGGACCAAGAAGCCACACGATCGGAAATCGAGCGGTTCGGATTTTTCCCTTATGAAGAAGGTGAGTCAGGCATACTCTTTTCCTCAGAATAAAACAAGGAAGATACTTGACCTCGCTTTAAAACATCGAATGATTACACTTCAGGAGTCAAAACACCCTGAGCAAGCTAACGAGGTCTCTCATCTGGGCTATTGCTCTTATCACTGAGCCATAGGACACTATATCGAAGACTGCTTTACCTTCAAGAACTGGGTCGAAGACCAGTAACAGCAAGGCAGATTTGCTCTATCCAGCAGCTGGAGGGTAACGCCGCCACAAAAGCACGAACCCAAAGCCACAAGAGCAGAACCAGATCCACATCGGTCTTGGAAGCGAACTCGTACCTGTCATATGATAACGGTATCAAAAGAAGAGCCCGAGAACATGAATGACTTTCCCAAGTGCTTTGAAAACAGCAATGACTACGAGGTAATCTCAGAATTTCCGCCAACGCCAAAAGAACTGGAAGATAGCATACATACTACTGCAGATAACCTCAGGAAAATTGAGCTGGGAACGGCGAACAACCCGCGACCGACATTCGTCAGCGAGCTGCTGTCTGAAGAAAGGGTGGCTGCGTTAAAAGACGTGCTTATGCAGCATAGAGATTGCTTCGCATGGAACTATTCTAAAATGCCAGGACTGGATCCAGAAATAGCTGTCCATAAATTGGCGATATCCCCGGACGTTAAGCCAGTCAAACAGGCACCGAGAAGAATGCAGCTCGAGCTTGAGATGAGCATCAACGCCGAAGTCAAGAAGTTAATCGATTCTGGGTTTATCCAGGAAGTTTAGTATCCTGACTGGATCGCCAACATTGTCCCGGTGATGAAGAAAAATAGGACAGTGCGCATATGCGTGGACTTCAGGGATCTTAATAAAGCTGCCCGAAGGATGATTTCCCAGTGCCAGTCACTGAGCTGATGATAGATAACACGTCCACCCATAAGGTTTTCTCTTTCATGGACGGCTCATCAGGATACAATCAGATAAAGATGCACCCCGAAGACCAGAAGCACACCGTTTTCCGGACCCCTTTGGGTATATTCTGCTACAAAGTTATGCCCTTCGGTTTAAAGAACGCCGGTGCCACCTATCAGAGGGCCATGACGAAGATCTTCGATGACCTTATACATGAAATCGTCGAATGTTATATCGACGACCTCGTGGTGAAAAGCAAATCGTACGAGGAGCATTTAGAGCACCTAAAGACCGTATTTCAGCGCCTTCGGCAATACAACTTGAAGATGAACCCTCTCAAATGCGCGTTCGAGGTATCCTCAGGCAAGTTCCTAGGGTTCATCATCCGGCACCGGGGTATCGAGATAGATCCGTCGAAAATCAAGGCGATCATGGAAATACCACCGCCAAGGACTCTTAAACAATTGCGTTCACTCCAAGGGAAACTCGAGTACATCCGGCGATTTATAGCCAACCTTTCAGGCAAGTGCTGCCCTTACAGTCACCTGATGAAGAAGGGAACCCCGTTCGTCTGGGATCATAAATGCCAAGACGCGCTGGACGAAATCAAGCAGTACCTCCAGAATCCGCCAACGTTAGCTACTCCGGTTAAGGGAAAACCCCTTATTCTTTATACAACCGCCCTCGAAAGTTCTTTAGGCACATTATGGGCGCAAGAGAACGACCAAGGGAAAGAACGAGCACTCTACTACTTAAGTCGAGTTCTACTGGGGGCAGAAAGCAACTATTCCCCTATTGAAAAACACTGCCTGGCGATGATCTTTGCGATAACCAAGCTCAGACACTATGCGTTGGCGCATGAAGTCCGTCTCATATCGAAGGTGGACCCCCTTAAATATTTGATGTCGAAGGCCATATTGACGGGACGACTCGCTAAATGGGCCCTACTCTTGATGGAGTTCTCGGTAACCTATCAGCCTCTCAAGGCAGTGAAAGGCCAGGTCATCGCCGACTTCCTCGCTGAGCATCCGATACCGGCCGATTCCCCTCTGAATTGCGAACTACCAGACGAACACGCGTTTGATGCGATCGACGGTGGTGGTAACGTGTGGGAACTTTATTTTGATAGAGCGTCTTCCATGAAGAAGCGTAAACAAAGCACCCCCATAATCAAATCAGGGGTAGGCCTCATCTTCGTAACTCCACAAGGAGGGATAATGCGCTTCGCTTTCTCCTTAACAGAGCCGATGACAAAAAATGAAGCCGAATACGAAGCCTTAATAGCAGGCCTCGAGATCGCCATCGACATGGGAATTGAAAACCTCCTCATATACGGAGACTCCCAACTGGTCGTCAGTCAAGTAAATGGCGACTACCAGACGTGCAAACCAGAGTTGGTGAAGTACGGCGAAAGGGTGCAGCGACTGTTGACCCAAATCCCCTATTACATTCTGGAAAGCATACCGTGTGCAGAAAATAGCAAGGCGGGCGCATTGGCCAAGCTCGCCAAGGAACTAGCCGATGAGAACCTCGATGATGTAAGAATCGTGGTATAAAGCCGTCGGGTACTTGCCCTAGCAAAAGTATCTCCGGAATCATCTGAGGAAAATGAAGCGATTGAACAGACGACCCTACAAGTAAAAGACCAAGGGAAAGTTGAAGATTGGAGAGAGGTCTTTATAAACTACTTCAAATCTCGTCGAACGCCTGAAAATGCGTCCTCAAGACATCAGCTCATGAAGCGAGCCCTATCTTTCGCCTTCGTCAACGATACTCTGTACAAGAGGTCATTTGATTCTTTATGGTTGAGATGTGTGGGACCCGACGAAGCGAAAAGAGTCGTTCAGGAAGTTCACGACGGACTCTGCGGTTCTTACTAAGCCGGCCCGAAGATGAAGTTGAAGATTAAACGGATAGGCTATTATTGGCCAACGATGATCCAGGACTGCCTCGAGTATGCGAAACAATGCCACTCATGCCAGATCCATGGGGACTTTATCCATCAGCACCCAAATCCTCTACATCCAACAATGGCTAGCTGGCCATTCGAAATGTGGGGAACTGACATAGTCGGCCCCATCGAACCAGCATCATCTAGAGGACATCGTTTCATCTTGGCGACGACGGAATACTTCTCCAAATGGGCAGAAGCAATACCGCTGAGGGAAGTGAAGACGGAGAATATTCTCCATTTCTTCAAGACGCACGTCATTTATCGGTTTGGAAATCCGCGACGGATCATCTCCGATAACGTCCCAGCCTACAGAAGCCATAAGATTAGTCTCTTCACGCAGCAACACAACATAGACTGGAGATATTCCTCAGTTTATAATCCGCGAGCTAACGGTCTAGCTGAGGCTTTCAACAAAACCTTGACAAAGATCATGAAGAAGACGGTGTCCCGAAACAAAAAGGACTGGCACGAGAGACTGCAAGAAGCTCTCTGGGCGTATCGAACTACGTTCAAGAAGGCCACGAACACAACATCGTACGCGTAGGTATTCGGTATAGAAGCAGTACTCCCCCTCGAAATAGAGCTACCTTCTTTACGGATAGCAGTCCACTACGAGCTGACGGACGAAGAAAATGCTCACCTTCGGCTTGAGGAGCTTGATGCCCTTGATGAAACACGGCTCATAGCGCAACAAAATCTAGAAGCTTATAAAGCAAAGATGACGCGCTCATATGAAAGACTGACCAGGCCGAGGACATTCCGCCAAGGCGAACTCGTGCTAGTGGTCAAAATACCTATGATCCCCAATCGCCCCAAACGGGGAAAATTCGAGCCGAACTATGAAGGCCCGTACATAATAGACAAGGTCTACCAAGGCGGAGCGTATCTGCTCATGGATATGCACGATGAAAGGCCTTTCAGGCCAGTAAACGGTCGCTTCCTGAAGAAATACTACGCTTAACGGGTCATGGCCTAGGTCAATGATAGATGACGACGACTATGTCCGCTCGCTATCTTCCTAAGCACGAACTCTAAGTAGTAACCGGCCTTCTTCAACGACGGACCGAAATGTCCTTAAACTAACAACGGACCGAAACGTCCTTAAACTAATAATGGACCGAAACGTCCTTAAACTAACAATGGACCACTATGTCCTAAAACTGGCTGTTGACCGAGATGTCGATAAACTACGGTGGATTGCAGCATCTCAAAGCCGATACAAAAAATATATAAAAAAAGAAAAATGTAATAAAATAAAAAACGGTATGTCCATAAGCGAAATGGGCACGGATGAAAACCCGAAAGGGCTCCGTGAGTAAAAACAGCAGGGCTACCGGCGAGTGTTTATGAAAACCCGAAAGGGCGCAACCTCGTTAAAGAACACTTGCAGGGTCCTCATGACCTTGTAAGGAGAAACCACCCGCGTGAGATCCTTACGACTCATAAGGGAGAAACACACTTAGGAGTCCTCACGATTCCTAAGGAGAAATTACACTTGGGAGATCCTCACGACTCGTAAGGAGAACTCTCTTATGGGACCCTCACGGCTCATAAGACTTGAAAGTCTTAAGTTACAGAGACCTGAACCTGTTCTTAAGCAACCCCCACAAACTTCGATATTGCCCTACAAGTGGCTCAATACTGACCCTTGTATACAATCCACAGGCGCGAATAAACATTTCCCTAACCAAATCCCATCCGTGACTAGGGATATGTTCGCACGGTGAACAACCCTTGTGAGTCCTCTCGACTTCTAAGGAGAAAACCCTTTTGTAAAATCCTTATGACTTACAAGGGAACACACACTTAGGAATCTTCACGATTCCCAAGTAGAAAACACACCTACGAGATCCTCACGACTTGTAGGGAGAAATACCTTTGTGAGACCCTTACGGCTCATGAAGTCAAAAGCCTTAGTCGACAGGACCGTAGCCCTGTTTACTAAACCAACTTTGTTCGACATTGACAAAGGCAAATGATGATTCGTTCCTGGCAACATCCCATTTGTAGCGGTGCTGATGCCGAAATCGGTGTCTAAAATCCAGGCTTGCAGCGAAAAGGCTAGCCACACATGCATACGAAATAGCCGAAATGATGGGGCAACTTGCAATAAAAAGCAGCAAGTAAAAATGTATGCATGAAAAATAGCCGAAATGATTGGGTAATCGCGACCTTCGCGATATAAAAGCTGAAATGATAGAGCATCGCGGAAAAAGAAATAAAATAAAAATGAAATTTACGCCCTACAGGTGATGTTACATCTATCCCTGTATACAATCCAGGGGTACGAACAAAGAAGGAATCGCACTCCTCCTCTCCCAGGTTTCATCAGAAGAAGAAGCCAAATCTCGATGAGTCAAAGATAGCTTAGAGATCATTTCGACGTTCGTCTCATTGCAGCATACACAATATCAAGCAAAGCGGAACAACGACAATGCCCAGTTCCATGACTCGACGGTGTACAGATGACCGAGAGTCAAATCCCAACTCCGTGAAATGCGGATACAATCAGCAAAATTCCTAGTCACGTGGAACGCGGATAACGTCACTCTTTGACCCCGTGGAAAACGTCCAGAGCGGATCCTGGTCCTCGCAGAGCACGGCAGTGAACACGTGTGAAGCATCCAGAGCGGAGCCTAGTCCTCGCCAAACACGGCAGTGAACCCGTGTGAAGCATCTAGAGCAAAATTCCTGGTCACGTATAACGCGGATAACTTCACTCTTTGACCCCGTGGAAAACATCCAGAGCGGATCCTGGTCCTCGCAGAGCACGGCAGTGAACCCGTGTGAAGTATCCAGAGCGGAGCCTAGTCCTCACCAAACACGGCAGTGAACCCGTGTGAAGCATCTAGTGCAAAATTCCTGGTCACGTGGAACGCGGATAACGTCACTCTTTGACCCCGTGGAAAACGTCCAGAGCGGATCCTGGTCCTCGCAGAGCACGGCAGTGAACCCGTGTGGAGCATCCAGAGCGGAGCCTGGTCCTCGCCGAATACGGCAGTGAACCCGTGGAAAGCATCCAGAGCAAAATTCCTGGTCACGTGGAACGCGGATAACGTCACTCTTTGACCCCGTGGAAAACGTCCAGAGCGGATCCTGGTCCTCACAAAGCACGGCAGTGAACCCGTGTGAAGCATCCAGAGCGGAGCCTGGTCCTCGCCGAACACGGCAGTGAACCCGTGGGAAGCATCCAGAGCAAAATTCCTGGTCTCGTGGAACGCGGATAACGTCACTCTTTGACCCCGTGGAAAACGTCCAGAGCGGATCCTGGTCCTCGCAGAGCACGGCAGTGAACCCGTGTGAAGCATCCAGAGTGGAGCCTAGTCCTTGCCGAACACGGCAGTGAACCCGTGTGAAGCATCTAGAGCAAAATTCCTGGTTACGTGGAAAGCGGATAACGTCACTCTTTGACCCCGTGGAAAACGTCCAGAGCGGATCCTGGTCCTCGCAGAGCACGGTAGTGAACCCGTGTGAAGCATCCAGAGTGGGGCCTAATCCTCGCCGAACACGGCAGTGAACCCGTGTGAAGCATCTAGTGTAAAATTCCTGGTCACGTGGAACGCGGATAACGTCACTCTTTGACCCCGCGGAAAACGCCCAGAGTGGAGCCTGGTCCTCGCCAAGCACGGCAGTGAACCCGTGTGAAGCATCCAGAGCAAACACCGGACTGTGGAGTCCTTAAAATCCACGGACTATGATGTCCTTAACCTCGACCGTAATGTCTTAAAACTAACGATCAACCATGATGATTCTAGATTGATTTTACCTTGGTTAAAGGGTACATCTCTTCACTCCTTTGATATTTGGCGTTGTAATTTCTCAACGTCTTCAAAGAGGTGACGGGTCCCAGTAACCACACGTTTCGTGGACTGTGGAGTCCTTAAATCCACGGACTATGAGGTCCTTAACCTTGACCGTGATGTCTTAAAACTAACATCGGACTGTGGAGTCCATAAATCCACGGACTATGAGGTCCTTAACCTTGACCGTGATGTCTTAAAACTAACATTGGACTGTGGAGTCCTTAAATCCACGGACTATGAGGTCCTTAACCTTGACCGTGACGTCTTAAAACTAACATCGGACTGTGGAGTCCTTAAATCCACGGACTATGAGGTCCTTAACCTTGACCGTGATGTCTTAAAACTAACATCGGACTGTGGAGTCCTTAAATCCACGGACTATGAGGTCCTTAACCTTGACCGTGATGTCTTAAAACTAACGTTGGACTGTGGAGTCCTTAAATCCACGGACTATGTCCTTAACCTTGACCGTGATGTCTTAAAACTAACATTGGATTGTGGAGTCCTTAAATCCACGGACTATGATGTCCTTAACCTTGACCACGATGTCTTTAAACTACGGTACCTTGAAAAACATCCCAAAGCAACCCCTGACCCCGTGAAATACGGATAAGGGCGACTGCACCCAGCACTTGCGGGTCCTCATGACCTGTAAGGAAGAAAACTCTCTTGTGAGATCCTTACGACTCCCAAGGGAAAATCTGCTTAAGAATCCTCATGATTCTTAAGAAGAACTTACACCTACGGGATCCTCTCGACCTGTAGGGAGAAAAACTCTTTATGAGACCCTCACGGCTCATAAATCTCAAAAGTCTTAGGAGTCAGATCTTAACCCTGAATCCTAAGCTATCGCTGCCCCGCAAGGAGACCTAGATAAATTGTCCGCAGAATACATTCAATAAAAAAGGAGGCACACATTGAGAAGAAAAATATGTCTGTATTCATAAACCAAAATGGGTACAAAGTACAATTCATGAAAGAACAAAAAGAAAATACTCTCATTCAGGAGTATGTACAAGAAGAAAGGAAAAGATACAAGTTTTCAAGCCGGCGGGAGATTTAGCAATTTTGCTAGCTCATCCTGTTTTTGCTGGGCCACAGCTTCATGATTCAAGATCGCCAGAAGACGGGCCTCCGCCTGAGCCTGCTGGGCCTGATACGAGGCAAGCCTGCCTTCGAGCTCTTTCTTAGTAGCTTTGTGAGCCTCGACCCTTTCGCGAGTG
Organism: Agapanthus africanus; assembly: GCA_030015575.1. Taxonomy (NCBI): domain Eukaryota; kingdom Viridiplantae; phylum Streptophyta; class Magnoliopsida; order Asparagales; family Amaryllidaceae; genus Agapanthus; species Agapanthus africanus. The sequence goes on along the minus strand of CM057340.1, from coordinate 678,222,428 downwards.
AACACGGCAGCTTTATCAAGAGCCACCACCTTTTTGATAGACTCTTGAAGCACTCGCCAGAGTTCATACGCTTTATTGGCTTTGGCCGTGAGGCTTGTTTGAAGCTCGCTCAATGCTTTAGAGGCCAGCTCCCTTTCCGAGAATTTGCGGCCAAGCCTCTTCTCGCATGACACCATATTTGTCGCGCACCGCGCTATCAGCCCCTGCAAGTCCGCCTTTGTAGCCACGGCCTCCGAGGAAAGGCGGGAACACTCAAGTGCGTGCAAGCAAGCCTCCACCTGCCGACAGAACTCCACCCAGACTCGCACCACCTCTTCGCTATGGTAAGTGGCAAGAAAAGGAAGAGAACCGTTAGCTTCAGCGGCAAATGCTTCAGCTGTGGTTGCGCCGCCTGCACGAAGCTCCTCGATCAAAGACGACAATGAGACAAGGCTTAAATGGGCCAAACGCTCCGAGGCTCGCAAAGCATAAGGGCCGGGCGGCATGGCGATGCGTGAATCCAGCGCTATGGGGGCTGGCAGGGCTGTTCAGATTCGAAAAATGTCAGTAAAACTCTTAAGCAAAAGAACAAGTGGGGCTATATTGAAATGTCACTTACCTACGGTCATGCAAGTAGGAGCTGAAGGTTCCCCTGGCCCTTCGAGGACCTCAACCTCATCATCGGCCTCCAAAACTGTAGAGAACATCAATGTCAATACGCAAAATAACAACGATGCTATGAGAAATGATGAACGACACTAATTTTGTCCAGAGGAAAGGAAGATGCGCTGAGGGGAGATCTCCTGCGGAGCTGCCATCTCCAATAGACGCTGAAACGATTGCCGGGGAGACAAATCAGTGATAGAAGCCGCCAGCCCGCGCAATTCTGAGAGAGCAAAAGAGTTTAGACGACAAAAAAATGCCAATTTAAAATGTTGAAGGTTACCTTCAACACTCCTCCCATTCTGAGTCGGGGGGATGGCGGCTTCAACGGCCTCCGCCGCGATCTCCGGCTCCAGCAAAGGAAGAGTAGTCCCGGCTACCTCTCCTGCAGCCTCTGGGCCGCCCGCAGGGGGAATCGTTGGGACGGAAACCCCCAAAGGAGCCTCTTCCAAAGGAACAGGCGCTCCGTGATCAGGAACCGCCACCGGAGGCTCTATGGCAAGAGGAACAGCCTCGTCAGCCCCCTCTACATTGAGCAAGGCTGCATCGGGAACGTCAACAGGATTTAGCTTCAACAAGCCCGTTGGGACCTCCCCCATCGCCGAGGACTCTGCACAATCCATAGAAGAAATCAGAATACATATATACGAGCATAAACAATGTGGAAAAAACCGCAAAGAAGTATAAAAAAACATACCAATGCATAGCGAAGCCTTCAATATGGCTCCTTCAAGCTGATGCTCCTTCTCAAGGAGGCGTGCTCGCCGAGGTTCGAGGGTGGACTCGTGGCCGCCAGTCCATAAGGAAAGCGCATCCGCAGCATCCTCCAAACCAGCCTGCTTCAGGGCCCGTTCTCCCCATTCCTCCAAAGGGCCAATAAACCGCCGCCGGATCCATGAGGGGTCTTCATAGAAGATCACGGCAGGATAGGGTTTCTTCGGAACCCTTGCGTTCTGAGACTCATCTTTAGAACGTCTTATGGCCTCAGCCAATTGTGCGGCCTCCTCGGCAGCCGAGCCCGGGAAGAGAAGACCAGCGTCCGACTCTTGCACGACCAACGGCTTATCTGGAAGTATGGGCTCAGACTCCGTTAAAGAATCAAGTAAGTTGGTGGCCACCCTCCTCCGTCTCTTAGATCTAGAACCGGCGAAGACGACCGTTTCTTCCCCCCCGAAGCTTTAGTGCGGCGCCGGCCCATGTCGCCCTCAACACCCTCATCCTTGTCACCCTCACCTGGTGCCACAACCGAGGATGACACCACCATTGTCGATGCCAAGGGAGGCGGTGCTGCCTCGGGTGGTGGCGCTACTACCGGAGCCCGTCTACCCCGCGACCGAGTACCCAGGGGCATACCAGCTGTTGGAGTTAGATCCACCCTCGACTCCCCCGGAATAAGCACGGTGCCGGTATCCCTCAGAGGAAAGCGGACCGGGACGCGCGGTCGCAGCGTAGCTCCCGTGGCCGGAACCTGAGTAGGGGCACCATGACCAAGAAGCACCCTTCTTTCCTCAATAATAATCGGGTTGACCCGATGAAGATACCAGCCCGTGAACGACCCCACGCATCGGGGCACGTAATCACCATCAGGGATCATGAACTGAGAACCGGTGTTCAGCCTCACAAAATGATGGGCGGCATCTCGAACGGCCTCGAGCGAAGGAACCGGCGCGACTATGAAAGCCTCAAACGGGACACCCTGATCATAACCAAACCGCCGGGCAAAGCGGTGCAGATTGTACCGCATGAAAAGGGCCGCGCTATCCTGACGGAATACAAGGTAACCCGGTCTAATTGCGTATAAGCGCGCGGCCTCTCGGGGCTTCAAAGAGGGCGCGTTATCTTTTGACCGGTCCCAAAGTGGCTGGGCTGAACCCGCGAAGGAAGATAAGACCTGATCATTAAAAACCAACCCGTCAGCACTAGCATAAGGAGAAATTAACGCCCGAATAGCCCCGAATTGGGTCGGGTCAGCGGCAGAAGCATCCACCAATCGCATAAGCCGCGGGAAGGTATAGGCGTCGTAGAATGCGGGCCTTTGATGCATAGCGAAAGCACCCAAGATGTGCATTTCGATCCAAGACGTAAAATAGTGAAGCGAAAAATTTACCACATCTACGCCAGGGGTGGAGGTATTAGCTGCAGCACCCAACCCGTGATAGAGATGCGCCAATGCCGGTATGCCAATAGCCAGCCGTATTCCCTCAGCTATACGGTGAGCCAGATAGATGACCGAAGCTCTCATAAAGCGGCGATGCATAGGGATGACAAACCAGCTGAGCCAGACACTGATAAACCCAACGAAGAACATCTCCTCATCTACGCCGGGAGCTGCGATGGATTCAAAAGACATCGGCGACATTATGGGGATGTAGTACTGCAGTAGGTCCGATTTATTGGTCGGCAGCTTCTTTGGACCAAACCCAAAGGGGTCTTTGATATTTGCAAACTTCGGAGCTGTTTTCGACAAGAAGCCCTCACGAAAGAAACATGCAATGAAACTCTTAAAAGTAACGCCCTGCTCCTCAGACTCGGTGAACAATCGATCAAAGATACCCAGCACCTTGATCAAGCTGGGACGCTTGTGGAGGACGACGTTCTCGGCAGACAATCCGTCAAGCGGTGCTGGCTCGGGTTCAAAGACGTATTCATCAGAGGGAAGCAACTCCTCATAAAGTGTCCCTCGAATTGGCAGCCCCGAGATCTCATAAAATTCCCCCAAAGAAATCGAAACCTCTCTGTCCCCCAGAAGAAAGGTGTTGGTAGGGAGATTCTATTGATTCAAGAACGCCTTAACCCACCAGACATGCGGGGATTGATAATGGAAGAGCGACGCATATATTGCCTGGTAAAGCCCAATCTTCTGCAGCCGCGCACGATGGGTAGCAAGGATGTAGCGAGCCCAGAGGAGGTAGCCCATGGGGTGTCGAGGAGTGAGCCCTATCTTATAAATCTGTCCCCATGGGTGGGCCTCACCCTGACAAATGCGTCGTCCCAGGATATCTATAGCGGGGACCGGATGGTTCGGGATACCGGTTGTTGAAGGCTCGAGCCGTCCCATTGGAGTCCAATTTGGCATCTCCACAGCGAAAACCGTCCTCGGAGGGTCCATCGGCAAGAACGGGAAAGTGGGCTCTGTCGGCACTTCACAGAGAAAACTCCGGCGACCCTGGATGATATGACTGTACCAAGTTCCCCATAGAAGTAAGCTGGTGCAGTTCGAGTCATGAGCCCGGATCATCTCCATCGCTTCCTCGTAGGATGGTGATTGAGGAAAAGCGGCCTCCGAGCGAGTGAAGGGAAAGCACGGAACAGAAGCCATCGCACCTGAAATCAAATAAAGAAAACTGTCAGAAGCGAAGCCAGCAATATATATATATATATATACACACACACACACATATATGAGCATAACTATATATATATATATATATATATATATATATATATATATATGAAGACAGTTAAAGAAAGCAGCAACATACTTTTTTTATGGGGCCATTGGCTACAAAACACACGGGTCCCACAGAATTAGGTTGACGGCTCGTTAATAATGAGGCCAAGCAATCATAATGAGATAAAGGGAATATTCTAATTAAATAAACAGGGGACTTCAAATAACCCTACACACTCCCCTAAAAGAAATCCACTTTGGACTCTACAACAAATCAAGCAGGATCAAGGGAATTAAATTCCCACAAAAGATATCATTGCAAGCTTCTTCTTCATTGATTACAGAAGGACAACGCAGGGCAAGAAAACCCTAAGAAGCCTCCATGGGAAGAACTGAGTTCTTCATAGGAATTAAATTCCTTATTAAGAGAAGGGAATGAAATTCCCAGAAACATTTTCTTTAAAGGGAATTAAATTCCTTGGAAAAGATAATGGATCTCATCATCTCCCTAAAGATCAAATGAAACCTAAGAGATCTACTGTTCGAAGATTAAATGGTTTTCTATTTTTTGTTGATGAACTTGAAGAAAATGGGTTCATATTAAAAGGGTGAAACTCTTGAGGTGGATTTAAAATCCAGAGAATTTTATGTATAAAAGTTCTTCGTTCGCTCAAGATGATTACCTGAGGAAGAGGAATCAATCAACAGAGTTAAACTCTGGAGAATTTTTGGAACAGAGAACTAAGCTCTGAAAAGGAGAATTAAATTCTTAGAAAGAAAAGTATGCATTGCCTTTTATGACTGTTTGCAGAGGTATTCTCTGTAGCTTCCCATTTTAAGGGGGCTATTTTTCAATCGTCTGTCCGATCTCCTTCTCTCTTTCTCTAAAAAAAAAAGGAGAAGCCCCAAATTCGAGCTCATCTCCGTCTCCTCTAGCCATCTCCATGGCTCTTGATAGAGAGAAATCTCCTACGTGCAACTCTAAGGCTCTACCTCTCTCCCGCTCGTTCTTGGCTTGCTTCTCCCTCGCATGACTCGCCTAGGGTTTCGCCTATGTTGGCCTGACTGAACAAGAAAATCTGTCTCTTGATTGCGCCTCCTTTGCTTTAATTGGGTTTTGATTGATTTAGTAGATGAAATTGTTTGGCAGTACTTTCAATTTGTCACCGTGGTGGTCTGGGTTAGGAGAGAAAATAAAGAGAGAATTAATTTTTCTTTTATCTTGGAGTTTTTCTTAAGCTATATATAACATAGATTGCCAATTAAATTAAAAAATCACTAAAATAAAAATAAATTAAAAATTAAAGGGAAAACATGATGAGAGTAAAATCTCAATTAAACTAAGAATAAGTTCAACAAATAAGTATAATTGATCCAAGCGCCTTCCTTTACTACTAACTGTGCCCTTACTTCATGATTATAACCATAACTTTTACCAGCTTTCAGCTTAGTTGTTGGAAAACTGTCCAAAAGAATTTATGATATCACAACATTATAAATGTAAAATTCATTTTTAGAGTTTTATAAAACATAGATTTAGATGTGCATAAGCTTGCATACAAGTGTAAATCAATTTTTTATTTTCATAACCAAAGTCAAGCAATACATATAAAATATGCTCTTTAGTTTTCTCCAGATTCTCATATTATAATTAAAATTATCACAATCATCTAGCATTTCATAATTACATTGTTCTTTAATTATTAATCTTGAACTTCTAATATAAATAGCAATATTCATGTTTAAATCATGTCATGTTTAGCAAAACGCATGAGAGGGTGGTGTGTACGAATTAAATTATTTACTAGTATTTTGCATATGCGATGAACGTGTGTATTTTGAACAACATATACTAGTATTTTGCATGTGCGAAGGATGTTACATATTTAGTGCTATTTATTAAAAAAATATTTATGGAGTTGGTTATTGGAAGAGAGGTATGTGGTTATTTACGGTTAGGCTTTGATTATATATATATATATATATATATATATATATATATATATATATATATATATATTTCTCTTGCAAATTGGATAGTCAAAACTCTAAATCAATTTTAAAATTGGATAACTCATTCCTTTTTCACTATAATAAAGACACAGAAGGCGTGTGAATTTTTTTGTTCTGCACGTTACATGAAAATTTCTAAAGGTGTCTATTGCTTTTCTTAATTTAAATTAAATAAATGCGGATAGTAGTAATATTAGAATTGAGAAATTTATGAATTATATAAACTAACAAAGATATAAGGGTTTATATATAAATCTGTAAGATATATCACTTTTGGGGATTTGATGCACGAAAAAGAATGTGTAATGAATGAGAGAGAGAAAAAGAGAGTTGTTGACTTTTCATTTTCTTATTTTTGTTATTGTTGGTGCATGAGATGGACATCTCCGGTGCTCAAATTTGGTTATTGGAATTTTGTTATTTATCTGTTTTTTATTTTGTTGATTAATAACATATTTAAGAAGTTCTAGTTATAACAGTGAAGATGTATAAATAATCTCATGTTTTCAATGAAGTTGAAGAATATTAATACTCCTCCTGCTTGAGCTAACATATCCATACTCTTATGATTGATTCAAATTCCCGATGTGTAGAATATTAATACTCCTCCATCACTGTAATATCCAGTTCCGTTGTAAATATTTTCCATATTTATGAAGAAATGTTTTTCCCGAAAATTTTCTATTTAAAATTCTATAATTAATATTTCATATATTTTTCTAAATATAATTTCCAATTCTGTAGCCTTAACTCAATTTATTTTCCTAATCCAACCCCGACCCAAATTCTTTTCTCTCTCTTTATATATCTTTTCCTAACCCCAAAGCCCAGACCCGACCCGACCCGAACTCCCCACTCCCTTCTTCTTCTCCTCCTCTTTCCCCGCTTCTCCTTCGCTCAACCCCCACGACCATGTCCTCGTCCCAATGTCCTCGCACCTGCTCCACGACGACCGTCCCCATCTCCACGATGACGATGACGCCCAACTCTCCTGCCCAAACACTCCAAGACCAAGTCCTCCTCTCTCCTCTCATTCCATCTTCTTCCTCAACCTCCAACGGCTCTCCCCAACCCTCGCATTCATCCCTATGAGATCCCCGCCTCTCCACCATCACCACGACCTCGTCCATACCCCAACTGCTTTCTCAAGATCCCCCCGCCGCTCCTATTGTCTCTTTCTCTCACAATCTCTCATCCTCTCTCAAACTCACCGAGCCTCCCATTGCAAACCCCCATCGCCGGCAGCCCCATCTCCAACACTTCGCCGCTGGCCGCCTCCACGAGCACCAACGACCACCTCACGAACACTGCTGCCTCCTCCATTCCCGAGCCCAGAGCCTCCTTATTTGAACCCTCTCTGTAACATCTCTCTCTCTTCTCCACCCAACTACAACGCCGACCCATCGTTAACAACACGCTCCCTGCCACTTTCGTCGCCGTCTCAACCCACCACTGCTGCCTTCTATTGCCACGGGCCACCCACCACTGACCTCACTACTCCTTCGACGAGCTCACCTCCCCAGACCGGCACCTCCTCCTCGTCTTCTCCTCCTCCCAACACCTACGAGTCCCTGCACCAGAGCCTCCACCGAGCTTCCAAGCCGAGCCTACCTCAGTCACCATCGAACGCCTTCGAGTCTCCGTAGCCCCCATCGCTGTTGCCATCCCCGACAACAACAACAGCCACCACTACCTAGCTCCCCCTCACTTCCACGGCCACAACCCATAGCACCCCCTCTCAACGCCGACGCATTTCCTTGCCTCGTTGTCGTCTGCAGCGATCCCAACATGTCGTCGACAAAGGCCAAGCATCACCAAGTCGAGCCACCTAGCCGAGCTTCGAGCACTTCGAACCTTAGCTATTGCCGCCGCCTATGCTATTGTCGCCGCTTCCTATGCTATTGTCGCCACTGCCCATTGCCTAGACCATTACCGCCATGGCCTCATCAACTTCGCCACCGTCACTGGAAACTCCCCTGACCCCTCATATCCGCGCCAAGCTCAAATTGAGGTTGCGCCAAGCTCGAGCCAAGACCAAACTTGCTGTGTTGCCGTGTCATGCCTAGCCCATGCATGAGTCGAGCTCACGCTATTCGTTGTCGTGAGCGTTGCCAGGCAAGTGAACCCATTCACTTGTTTTCATGCTAGTTAAGACATTTCGTGTATAAATATAACGCTTTTAATATTAACTGAACTGAAATTGAAACTTTAGTGTAAATCAACCATTAATGTTTGCGGAACTTGTAACCAATGAATTTTATACATGATGATGAAAAAAATATTAAAAATTGGCACCAGTCAGATAGAGTTTGACCACGAATTCGATACCCCAAGTGAAGTATCGAAACAGACTAATGCGGCTCTCTTTAGGTCAATACTCCTCTTTACGTCTTGATGGCAGTACCGCTAATACTTATGGTTGTTTAGTGATAGATAGAGACACGTTAAAAGTTGTCACGCCCCGCTTCCCAGTGTACGGCGAAGTGGACGCGACGAGGTCCGCTACGTATGTACTCAGAAGTACATACGCTAAGCGTAGCTAAGCAATATAAAATATTACACAAGAGACAAGAGCATAAAAAGAACAGCAACTTTTATTTATTAACATTCTTTGTACAAAACATGGAAAGGAAAAAAAAATACAACTGAAATAAAGATGCCTAAACAGTGGCATAACAGGAAATGGAAAGTACTGAAAAGAAAAGTGTACAATGAAATCATACTGCAGGGTCTTCAGCAAATTGCTCCAAGTCTTCCTGGGTTAGCTCAACTTCTGCTGGGTCCAAACTAGCTGACGACATTCAAAGAAGAAAGAAATAGAATGTCGTCAGCGAACAGATCGCTCGTAAGTCCCAAAAATAAGGGAGAAAATAGACAGACAGTAAGAAAGAGAGAGAGAGAGAGAGAGCTTTTACTGTTGTATTATAATATTATAATATTGTATTAACGTTGTTGTTTTTAGCCTGGTACAGAAGATGCCAGTGTATACGAAGGGAGTCCCACTTACACCGGGGACCTTGGTAACCTGTAGTACAAGGCTCCGTCGATAATACCACGGAACAACGGCATGGATGTAATTACGTCTTAAGTGACCACCTCGTGCCACCTTTAACATATTCCGTACCAGTCTACCCCTTAAACCCCGCGATATCTTGTTTGTATTGTTATCTTGTAAAATTGTATTGATTGTAAGATTGATTAACTGACTGACCGAAACCATGATATCAGGAAACGGCTAAAACCGTAGAGTCATGTAAATAGAATACTGGGAAACATGTAAAAGGAATATATCCATGGTTCGGTTCAGTCAAGTTATATACATTGTTAACTGGATTCAGGGATTCATGTATTCGTATTGAGTTGGAATATAAAAAAATATAGATTGACTTGAATCATGTTCAAGTCAGAAATAGTCAGACTCAAACTCGAGTCAGACTAAAAGAAGGTAAGTTGAAGTTCAATAATTGTTAGGGGTCTTATTGTAATTTATAAAACTTGAGGGGGGTTTATGTAAAAAGTACTATTGTATATTTTTTAAAATACACGTCAAGTATTTATTATTCGTCTTTATAGTTATAATGAATGTGAATTTTATTTATGTTATTCTAGTGAATATATCCTAATAAAAGTATTAATTGATTTATTTGAAACTCATGGTATTTTAATGTAACTTTCAAACTTGTAAATTTTAGAAAAAGATGGAAACTTTATATTATAATAAAATAGGTGTTTAAATGATATTTATATATATATTAATACAAGAATAATTTTTAAATAATATTTTATTTTCCAAAATCTCATTTTTTTCTTAAATGCCGTATTTTAAACCTTTCGAGACCGAATGCTCCTTGCGGAGGTCTGAATCTCGCACTACTAGCCCGCGGGTACACGATGAACCGTACTATCCCTAACAGGTTCTCCAAAAGTGGGTTGTAGCGGCGCTTTGCTTAGGTTTAACAAATACCATTCATTTAGAAAAAACGGTTTTATAAATATAAGGTATTTATTTGTAAAAGGGTATAGATTTCCGTATTTTAGTTTCTAAGGTTTCCTAAGCCAACTAGCCTATTTCTAAGGTCTAAAAACAAGTCATTAGAAGCCTCAAATTGCCTCTTCACCGTCATTTGCGGCCAGGTAAGTGCCATGTAAGTGGGAAGGAACCACAGTAGTGGGCCTAATTAAAAACCACTAGCCTAGACACACTTGCCTAGACACTACAAAGTCAGTTTAGATAAACGATCGATATCCATGACATATCGTGCTTTCATTATAAAATATTTTATTTAAAATTGTGTACAACTTAAAGCTTTCAAGAAAGCTTTATAAAGATAATGGTATTTTAGTGAAAAGTCCTGTATTTTCGTATTCTATGTTTTGACGTTTATCAATTAGGGTTATATTTGTGTGTGTGTAGAGGTAGGTCATTACCTCGTGACTTATTTTAAGTTTTACTGAAGTTTAGAGGTTAAACATGAAGGTATTAAAGCGCAAGAATACGCTATTTGAAAACGTTATCATTTCATGTGTGAAAATTCATTCAAATTGATTTCTACAAGTTTATTTATCAAGGTAAACATATTTAGGAGTGAGGGAATTAATTAGAACAAGAAAAATAAACTTTATGGTATTTTTATGAAAAGAATACGGTTTTACAAGAAGCTATCATTTCATGTGAGAAACTTTGTTTAAATTGGTTTCTATGTGATTAATAGTCATCATGAATATAGGTAGGTATTATGGATTAGGTGACAAGTGGGATTTTGTAGAAAAACCGAATCGGAAATCGGTTTGTTCCGATTTCCGTCGGGGTTCGTAATTCCGTATTTTAAGAAATAGAAAAGAGAGAAGATTGGGACTCACGGGTTTTCAAACTCTTCTGAAGAGTAAAGAGGACTAGGGGAAAAGGCCGAGGTATGGTTTCGTCGCCGGTTGCTTCAAAGCACGTCGCCGGAATTCCGTCAGGGCTTCGCTGTGAACTCGGTTTCAAAGCACACACTTCTTGGAAAACTTTTGAGAGAGTGACTCAAGATTTTGGGGGGTGAGAGGGTAGTGTGTAGGGTTGGTATTTATAGGGTTAGGGTAGATGAAAAGTTAAAAATAAAAATGTGATAAAATGTAATAAAAATGTATTAAAAGTGGAGTAATTGGAGTTTTTAAAGAGTTCTGGAAGTTTTATAAAGCTGCAATTTTGCAGGTGCATAGCGAATATGAAAAGAAACAACTTTCATGTTGTGACCATCGCCGGAATTGGCCGAATCGGGGGTGACTCGGCCGTGACTCGGTCGGATCACTGAGTCGGCCGAGTCAAGGCCGAGTTGGCCGATTCCCGGCCGAGTCCGGTGGCCTGGATCTCCCCCGACGGTTCATTTACCCTCTGCAAGTATTACATCTTTGGGTGTAGTGGGGTTTTTGTGAGATATGCACGTGTAAACTCTTGGTATTCTAAAGGTTTTAAAAAATCAATATTAAAAATAATGTGGGGTATGGAATTCTAACTCTGATGGCTTGGTTCAGCAGTGCAAGGTATTACCAATGAGCTATAAGCTCCTTCTTGTAATTATTGTGGTATTTAATTATTTAAACTGATAGCAGCAAGAATAAATACTCCTAATATACATTAAATTTATAGTAAATTCTTGTACACTAAAAATGGAGTTATTATATTCTTTTAGCTTGTAATTAAAAACAAAATAATTACCTATATGTCGTGCTCATGCTAAAATACCCCTTTGTGGATTTTTGAAAAAAAATATTTAAAAAAAAATTTTTGTATAGGAAAATTAGGGTTGTTACATTCTACCCTCCTTATAAAAATTTCGTCCTCGAAATTTGTAAAAGGAAAGTGTAACAGTTTGGTGACAAAATTAAAGATTGTAAAGAAGTTTTGGTCAAAGTGGTGAGGAAGTTACCTGGGTTATCTTGGTTCACAGTTTCAGGTTCTATGGCTGCTAAGGTGAAAGCCTGTCGCCGTGGCACGTTCCTCCTAGCTGGAGGCATATTCCCCTTTACTCGAGGCATATTTCTCAGTGCCTGATGGAATTGACGATTTGGCTGAGCAGGGAATCTACGTGGAGGTGGTGCTGAGAGTGCAGGATGAGTTGCAGGAGCCTGGATAGCTGGCTGCTGCGGGTAGTTGGCGGTGTGTGTGCTGAGTTGCGTCTATAAGGACAGTTTCCAATTCCGTGATTGGACGCGTCACAAACCAAACATAGGCCTTTTGCGCGCCTACAGTCCTTCCACAAGTGACCTTCCCTCTTGCAATAAAAGCAAAAATCGGGTCTTGACCGATCCTTAACTTCTTCCAGTCTTCTGAGTTCAACAGCTGGCCTTGAAGAGGCCCCTCCTGCCATTTGAGTGGCAGGACGTTTCACTCCTGCAGACTGAGGTCTGCCCCTTACCTTTATCACTGCTTCATAACTGCGGGCAGCTTCCAGAGCATCTTCACGAGTCAGAAATTTTCCCGTGGCTAGGACAGCCTGAATCTCCGTGTCCAGTCCTTGTTGAAAGCGACGGGCTCTTATATCGTCCGTCGGTATCAAGTGTGCTGCGGATCTGCTTAACATGGTGAATTCAGCGTCGTATTCATCTACTGATTTGTCCCACATCGATCCTTGTTGTAGATGAATGAACTGCTGCTCCATTGCAAACCTGGCAGTCGCTCGAAAGTATTTCGCGTCGAACTTCTCGCGAAAAGTCTTCCATTCAATAGGCTGCGCAAGACGGCTTTCTTCCGCCTTCCACCAGTTGCGAGTGTTGTCCGTGAGTTGTAGTTTCGCTACACGGACACAAGCGACGTCTGGCACTTGTGCTGCGGCCAGATCATCCTCGATACTTTGAGCCCATTCCTCAGCTTCCAGTGGGCTTCCCTTTCCTGAGAACTGCTTCGGATGTAAAGCCCTGAATTGCTTCACTCCCGGAGCATCAGTCTCAGGACGGTTCAGAAGTTGTTGATGTCCCTCGAGAAGGCTGCGGATCGCCGCAAATAGCATTGTTTGCTCAGTGGGTGGTGCAGGAACAGCCGATGTGAGAAATAGTGCTGAGGGTGTGTTGTTGACGTTGGTGCTGGTGTTGTTTGAGGAATCCATAACCCTGAAGAAAAATTTGGGTTAGGACAGATTCAAGTACATGAAATGATAAGATTCAAGGAAGATGAAATTGCAAGATTTAAGGAACATGAATTGTAAAGAATGTTTTAGTTGCTGGTTCTTGTGTTTTATATTGCTTAGGTTGTTCACGCAGACCAGAACTGCATGATAGGGATGCATACAGCTCTGACCTGCATGGGCCACCAACAAAACCTGTCACGCCCCGCTTCCCAGTGTACGGCGAAGTGGACGCGACGAGGTCCGCTACGTATGTACTCAAAAGTACATACGCTAAGCGTAGCTAAGCAATATAAAATATTACACAAGAGACAAGAGCATAAAAAGAACAACAACTTTTATTTATTAAAATTCTTTGTACAAAACATGGAAAGGAAAAAAAATACAACTGAAATAAAGATGCCTAAACAGTGGCATAACAGAAAATGGAAAGTACTGAAAAGAAAAGTGTACAATGAAATCATACTGCAGGGTCTTCAGCAAATTGCTCCAAGTCTTCCTGGGTTGGCGCAACTTCTGCCGGGTCCAACCACCTGACGATATTCAAAGAAGAAAGAAATAGAATGTCGTCAGCGAACAGATCGCTCGGTAAGTCCCAAAGATAAGGGAGAAAATAGACAGACAGTAAGAAAGAGAGAGAGAGAGAGCTTTTACTGTTGTATTATAATATTATAATATTGTATTAACGTTGTTGTTTTTAGCCTGGTACAGAAAATGCCAGTGTATACGAAGGGAATCCCACTTACACCGGGGACCTTGGTAACCTGTAGTACAAGGCTCCGTCGATAATACCACGGAACAACGGCATGGATGTAATTACGTCTTAAGTGACCACCTCGTGCCACCTTTAACATATTCCGTACCAGTCTACCCCTTAAACCCCACGATATCTTGTTTGTATTGTTATCTTGTAAAATTGTATTGATTGTAAGATTGATTAACTGACTGACCGAAACCATGATATCAGGAAACGGCTAAAACCGTAGAGTCATGTAAATGGAATACTGGGAAACATGTAAAAGGAATATATCCATGGTTCGGTTCAGTCAAGTTATATAGATTGTTAACTGGATTCAGGGATTCATGTATTCGTATTGAGTTGGAATATAAAAGAATATAGATTGACTTGAATCATGTTCAACTCAGAAATAGTCAGACTCAAACCCGAGTCAGACTAAAAGAAGGTAAGTTGAAGTTCAATAATTGTTAGGGGCCTTATTGTAATTTATAAAACTTGAGGGGGGTTTATGTAAAAAGTACTATTGTATATTTTTCAAAATACACCTCAAGTATTTATTATTCGTCTTTATAGTTATAATGAATGTGAATTTAATTTGTGTTATTCTAGTGAATATATCCTAATAAAAGTATTAATTGATTTATTTGAAACTCATGGTATTTTAATGTAACTTTTAAACTTATAAATTTTAGAAAAAGATGGAAACTTTATATTATAATAAAATAGGTGTTTAAATGATATTTATACATATATTAATACAAGAATAATTTTTAAATAATATTTTATTTTCCAAAATCTCATTTTTTTTCTTAAATGCCGTATTTTAAACCTTTCGAGACCGAATGCTCCTTGCGGAGGTCTGAATCTCGCACTACTAGCCCGCGGATGCACGATGAACCGTACTATCCCTAACAGGTTCCCCAGAGGTGGGTTGTAGCGGCGCTTTGCTTAGGTTTAACAAATACCATTCATTTAGAAAAAAACGGTTTTATAAATATAAGGTATTTATTTGTAAAAGGGTATAGATTTCCGTATTTTAGTTTCTAGGGTTTTCTAAGACAACTAGCCTATTTCTAAGGCCTAAATGATAAGTCATTAGAAGCCTCAAATCGCCTCTTCACCGTCATTTGCGGCCAGGCAAGTGCCAGGTAAGTGGGAAGGAACCACACTAGTGGGCCTAATTAAAAACCACTAGCCTAGACACACATACCTAGACACCATAAAGTCAGTTTAGATAAACGATCGATGTCCATGACATATCGTGCTTTCATTATAAAAGATTTTATTTAAAATTGTGTACAACTTAAAGCTTTCAAGAAAGCTTTATAAAGATAATGGTATTTTAGTGAAAAGTCCTGTATTTTCGTATTCTATGTTTTGACGTTTATAAATTAGGGTTATATTTGTGTGTGTGTAGAGGTAGGTCATTATCTCGTGACTTATTTTAAGTTTTAATGAAGTTTAGAGCTTAAACATGATATATTAAACTTGAAGGTATTAAAGCGCAAGAATACGCTATTTGAAAACGTTATCATTTCATGTGTGAAAATTCATTCAAATTGATTTCTACAAATTTATTTATCAAGGTAAACATATTTAGGAGTGAGGGAATTAATTAGAACAAGAAAAATAAACTTTATGGTATTTTTATGAAAAGAATACGGTTTTACAAGAAGCTATCGTTTCATGTGAGAAACTTTGTTTAAATTGGTTTCTATGTGATTAATAGTCATCATGAATATAGGTAGGCATTATGAATTAGGTGACAAGTGGGATTTTATAGAAAAACCGAATCGGAAATCGGTTTGTTCCGATTTCCATCGGGGTTCGTTATTCCGTATTTTAAGAAATAGAAAAGAGGGAAGATTGGGACTTACGGGTTTTCAAACTCTTCTAAAGAGTAAAGAGGACTAGGGGGAAAGGCCGAGGTGTGGTTTCGTCGCCGGTTGTTTCAAAGCACGTCGCCGGAATTCCGTCAGGGCTTCGCCGTGAACTCGGTTTCAAAGCACACACTTCTTGGAAAACTTTTGAGAGAGTGGCTCAAGATTTTGGGGGGTGAGAGGGTAGTGTGTAGGGTTGGTATTTATAGGGTTAGGGTAGATGAAAAGTTAAAAATAAAAATATGATAAAATGTAATAAAAATGTATTAAAAGTGGAGTAATTGGAGTTTTTAAAGAGTTCTGGAAGTTTTATGAAGCTGAAATTTTGCAGGTGCATAGAGAATTTGAAAAGACACAACTTTCATGTTGTGACCATCGCCGGAATCGGCAGAATCGGGGGTGACTCGGCCGTGACTCGGTAGGATCACTGAGTCGGCCGAGTTGGCCGATTCCCGGCCGAGTCCGGTGACCTGGATCTCCCCCGACGGTTCATCTACCCTCTGCAAGTGTTACATATTTGGGTGTAGTGGGGTTTTTGTGAGATATGCACGTGTAAACTCTTGGTATTCTAAAGGTTTTAAAAAATCAATATTAAAAATAATGTGGGGTATGGGATTCGAACTCTGATGGCTTGATTCAGCAGTGCAAGGTACACTAGTAAAATAGGGGGTTGCCCCTACGGATGGAATTATCCGTTGGGGCAGATTTTACTTGGCCCTACGGATTACTCCGTAGGGCTAAAGGGTTGCCCCTACGGGCACTGACGTTCAAGAATAAAAAAATTAATTCTTAATTTGGTGTTTGCCCCTACGGTGGCGCAAACAAAGGACCTACGGATATATCCGTAGGGCCAAGTAAATATCGTTTTAAAACAAAGCCAGATCGAAAAGCCTACGCTCATTTTCTCTCTCTCCCTCAAACGCGCGCGAAAAACCCTAAATCGCCACCGTCGCGTCGCCACCGTCGTTGGGCAGAGTCGCCACCGTCGTCGCCACCGCCGGTTTCGTCGCCACCGTCGTCGCCACCGCCGGTTTCTTCGCCAATTCGCCACCGTCGTCGCTCCAGCCCACCAGCGCACCCGTTCAGGTATAAATCTCGAGGTAAATTAAAGTATTTTTGGATTATTCATGGCTGGGTCTGGGTTGCGCGCGCGAGAGTTGGGTTTGGGCAGGGGCGCGGTGGCGGTCGGGGTCGGGGTCGGGGTCGGGGTAGGGTTAGGGTTGGGGTTCGGCTGCTGCTGGGGTGGGGCTGGGGTTAGGGTTACGGTGGGGCTGGGGTTAGGGTTACTGTGGGGCTGGGGTAGGGTTAGGGTGGGCTGGGGTTAGGGTTGGGGCTAGGGTTAGGGTTACTGTGGGGCTGGGGTTAGGGTTATGAGAGGCATGTCAGCATATTTATGTGTAATAATTGAGAGGATCAAGCTAAGTTCTATGCAAGCAGTCCCTCAGAATACATAGAAAGCTAGCCTTACATTTTAAATTAACATATTCCATAGTTGTCTTAATGGTAAGGCAGATACCCATATTGTGTAAGAGCTGACATTAATACAACCATAGGGAGCTGACTGATTACATCTCATGTGGCATTAAAATCTATAAATGGACATACGAGATAATGCAAAGAAAGAGCAATAGATCAAGACTCAATCAACTTTCCTATGCTTTATGATTTCAGCGGATAGCTCAAGTTTAGTTTCAACTTTATATTCTTATTTTTCTCTCTTTTTTCTTTAGTGCTTCTTCCTCCATTTCTTTGAAGAGTCTCTCACAGCGAAATACACTCCATTTTTTCTTAATGGGATAGAATCCTACCCCCGACAGCCGGAACACATACATACAAACGCATATTTAGATAGCGACTCGTCATGTTCGGGTTAAAACCAATATATGATACTCGATGATGATATGAAACCTTCATATTCCCATCGATACCCGTAAATGAAACTAAAGCGCCACTTAGTCCCCGTCTATCGGTTAACATACGTGCGATGCTCGTCGTGACCTAGAACTATACGAAGGTTGTTAAATATCGGACAGTATAGCTCGATACTAACAACCGTCGTATAGTCTGCGTGACGAGAAAATTCAATCGTATGGTAACCCATAGATTTGTCCCGTGTGGACAAGTTAAAAATGTATAAAGCAAACGCCTTCATTCACTTGTGTTTTCATCCGTTTCGAGATATTTCGTCGGTACCTTTCCGCTGGTTCTCCGTGTACAAAGATAGATTAGATGTTCATTTCAACGTTGTTTCACAGCTTTGAAATGATTATCTATTCTATTACAGTGTACTCGGAGAACAGCGGGGAGGTGCTGCCGAAATTTACTCTAAACGGTTGAAAGCACAAGTGATGGGCGTTCGCTCTATACATTCTTAATGGGATAGAAGCCTACCCCCGACAGCCGGAACACATACATACAAACGCATAATCAGAGAGCGACTCGAGATGTTCGGGTTAAAACCAATATATGATACTCGATGATGATATGAAACCTTCATATTCCCATCGATACCCGTATATGAAACTAAAGCGCCACTTAGTCCCCGTCTATCGGTTAACATACGTGCGATGCTCGTCGTGACCTAGAACTATACGAAGGTTGTTAAATATCGGACAGTATAGCTCGATACTAACAACCGTCGTATAGTCTGCGCGACGAGAAAATTCAATCGTATGGTAACCCATAGATTTGTCCCGTGTGGACAAGTTAAGAATGTATAAAGCAAACGCCTTCATTCACTTGTGTTTTCATCCGTTTCGAGATATTTCGTCGGTACCTTTCCGCTGGTTCTCCGTGTACAAAGATAGATTAGATGTTCATTTCAACGTTGTTTCACAACTTTGAAATGATTATCTATTCTATTACAGTGTACTCGGAGAACAGCGGGGAGGTGCTGCCGAAATTTACTCGAAACGGTTGAAAGCACAAGTGATGGGCGTTCGCTCTATACATTCTTAATGGGATAGAAGCCTACCCCCGACAGCCGGAACACATACATACAAACGCATAATCAGATAGCGATTCGAGATGTTCGGGTTAAAACCAATATATGATAATATGAAACCTTCATATTCCCATCGATACCCATATATGAAACTAATTAAAAGCGCCACTTAGTCCCCGTCTATCGGTCAACATAACGTGCGATAATTTATTCTTTTCAACGACAAACGCACACACAAAGCATATACATGGATTTTCTCCTTTGTCAGTAACTATCCCGTTCTTATATTTCTCAATATAGTCAGCATAACCTACAATTTATATGTTATTCAGTCTAACATGGCCCATGAGTACGTCAGAGTTAAGGACTGGATGTATGTGGATTGGAAAGAACGTATGCAACCTAAGTTTGTCGCAGGGGTTGCTGCTTTCCTTGAATTTGCACGAGCACATAATAAGATCATAATAGAGAAGATTCTCTGTCCGTGCGATAGATGTGGCAATAAGTACTGGCAGAAGATAGAATTGGCAGAGCTTCATATTGTAAAACATGGGTTTACTAGACTTTATTCAATTTGGAAATATCACGGGGAAGGAGAAGAATGCAGTACTGCGGTAGAAGAAGGAGAACACGATAATGCGGTAGGAGAAGAAGAAGAATTCGGTAATACGGCAGGATACGGAAATTTATTTCCATCAGAAAAAATGGAGGATATGGTAGAGGCTGCCCTAGGTGAATCTATTCGTACCGAAGATGACATTCCTTCCGGTCAAGGACCGCGTGCGGATAAATATGAAAATTTCATGAATGATGCTAGGAAACCAATTTATGAGAATGCGAAGTATTCCACCCTCTCATGGTTCGTCCAACTTTTCCAAATTAAGTGTCTAAATGGATGGAGCAACAAGTCATTCACAATGCTTCTTTCGTTCTTGAAAGATTCTATGCCTCCGGGAAATAATGTGCCCGAAAGCTGGTACGAAGCCCAGAAAATGATGTCTGATTTGGGTCTAAAGTGCGAGAAGATTCAAGCATGTCCTAAAAATTGCGTGTTGTACCGGAAAGAGAATTCAGATTTGAAAGAGTGTCCAACATGCGGAGAGGCCAGGTATAAGCCGAAAGATTCTGATAAGAAGCCTGATATACCTGTGAAGATAGCACGATATTTTCCCATAACACAGAGGCTACAGAGGCTATTCATGTGCAAGAAAACAGCCGAGGCAATGATTTGGCATCATCGTGCTCCTCCAAGCGAAAATGGAAAAATGAGCCATCCAAGAGATTCACCGGCATGGAAGGATTTCGATAGGAGGCACGCAATATTCAGTAGCGATCCCCGCAATGTCCGGCTCGGACTGGCTGCCGATGGCTTCTGCCCATTCAACTATATGGCTGGAAGTCACAGTACATGGCCCGTTGTAATGATAATTTATAATCTGTCGCCTTGGTTGGCTATGGACCAATCATACTTTATGATGCCTCTTCTTATCGACGGACCAAACTCACCGGGGAACAATATCGACGTCTATCTCCGACCTCTGATTGAGGAGCTGAAAACTTTGTTTATTGATGGTGTAGAGACATATGATTCAAACACAAATACAACCTTCATACTGCGTGCGGCTTTAATGTGGACAATTAATGACTTTCCTGCATATGGAATGCTTTCAGGTTGGTCCGTACATGGTCACAAAGCATGTCCTCATTGCCATGAACACACAACATCAAAATTTTTGAATTTTAGCAGGAAGGTTTGTTATTGCGGCCATCGACGTTTTCTGCCTCCAGACCACCCCTACAGGTTAGACACGGTTCACTTTGATGGTCATCGGGAGCTTCTTGGGCCTCCATCCCCATTGTCCGGAGAGAACGTGACTGCTAAATGTGATGGTTACAATAACGTGACCTTCGGGATGGATCCGACGAGACAGGTCAAACCACAATATTGGAACAAGTTAAGCATTTTCTTCGAGCTTCCGTACTGGTCTACAAATTCAGTGCGTCATTGTCTGGACGTCATGCATATAGAGAAGGGAGTATCAGAGCACATACTTAACTTGCTTCTGTGTAAAGACGGGAAATCGAAAGACAACATGAATGCCCGAATGGATCTACAAGAGTGGGGAATAAGAAGTGAACTGCACCCTAAACCGGTAGCGGGTAAACCGGGCAAGTTTGTACTTCCCAATGCCGCTTATCATATGTCACAACCGGAGAAGAAAAGATTCCTGCAGGTGAGGCAGAGGCAGAGCGGTTCTGCCGCCCGGAGAGCTCCGTAGGGAGCTTCAGAGGGCCGGTCTTGCACCCAGATCGGAGACCCCTTCGGATGCCTCCTTCCGTGTGGATTTTGCCACACATCCAGGTATACTGCACGCATATCCATTTTCAATTTAATATTACAGATATTCATGCCTGTTTATGTCAAAATTACTTATATTGTCAATGTTTGATTGTCTAGTTGTTGGTGATGCGTCCACATCTGGGACAGAGGCCACCCCCGCTCCTCCAGGTATGTTTATATATCATATAGTGTATGTATATTGATTTAGAATGCTATATCATAAATATACACATTCCTTTTGCTCTTACTTAGCAATTTTTATTATTGTCTAGCTGTAGGTGGTGACACCACCGCACCTGCGGGTATGTTTATATGTCCTATAGTGCATGCATATTGATTTAGAACGTTATATTATTGATCTACACATTCTTTTTGCAATTACTTATCAAATCTATTTTTAATTGTCTAGTTGTTGGTCCTGCGTCCACATCTGGGACAGAGGCCACCCCCGCTCCTCCAGGTATGTTTATATATCATATAGTGTATGTATATTGATTTAGAATGCTATATCATAAATATACACATTCCTTTTGCTCTTGCTTAGCAATTTTTATTATTGTCTAGCTGTAGATGGTGACACCACCGCACCTGCGGGTATGTTTATATGTCCTATAGTTCATGCATATTGATTTAGAACGTTATATTATTGATCTACACATTCTTTTTGCAATTACTTATAAAATCTATTTTTAATTGTCTAATTATAGGTGGTGCGTCCACACCTTCCACAGGGGCCACTCCTGCCGCTTCCATACCCTCCGCATCGTCTGCAGGTTAGTATGAATAAATTTAAAATATTTATTTATTTTACATATGCTCTATAGAATAAATATGAACTTCATGGAGATTTAGCGTCGATGTTTATTTTATAGTTGGAGGGGATGCGTCCGGGTCCGGGACCCCGGTTGTTCCTCACCGGAGGAACTATCGTCCCGCTCGTGCTGCTGCTCGGGCCCAGGCTCGTGCGTTATTCACCGGAGGTATATATCACACTTGAATTTTTGTTTAACCTTGATTTCTTAATACAACTTTGTCTTATTATTGATTGTCTTGATATTTCGTGCAGACGCAGGGCCTCTCCATCCCCAGAGGGGGACTCGAGGCCCGAATCAGTCCCATAGGTTGAGGCCTAATAGAGCTAGGGGGGAGGCAGCATTCCCCTATTTTTTACCCTTGACTATCGCTATACCGGTCCTCATGCCGAGAGGTTCGGCCGGTATTTGGGGGACGAGAGCCGGATCGTGAAGAACTATCCACTTCACGTTGAGTGGGGCGAGCAGCACCAGCGCTCATTCGCCCTCTTCTTTGAACAGGCTCGGGTATGTATTAATATATATTTTCATTTGATCTATCCAATATATTTATTATTAACACTTGCAATCTAATAACAATGTTTTTTTTTGTATTTTCAGTTGGATTACGATTTTCAGCCTGTAGCCGACCCTGATCACTCGGGGAGGGTGCTCGACCTTCATGCTCTGTACAATGGCCTGATGAAGAACATGCAGGCCAAGGTCCGATACAACAGGAATGAGCTGAAGGCCGACTGCTACTCCCTGTGGATAGCGACCCTCGAGGCAGAGAGAGCGGCCCTCCTATCTACTCCGGCGTTTGCGAGAGTCGACGTAGAGACATGGCCTCTATTGTGCACTTATTTCGACTCCGAACGCAAACAAGTATGTATTTTAAATTTAATTCATTATTTATGATATAATTTATTTCTTTGTGTTTCTTAATTAGAAAACTAAATGTTAATGCGTTGTGCAGAAACAGGCCGCTCAGAATACGGAGAACAGGAAGTCGGCGAAGAGGGGTCGCCCCACTTACACAGGTGGCTCGAGGAACATTACTCGAGCCATGGAGTTATCGATAAATTAAGAGTTATTCTCTAATATTCTGCAATATTAAGAGTTATTCTCTAATATTTCTAATATTAAGAGTTACTTTCTAATATTGCAGACATCTCGGACCGTGGCGTCAGGTGGTACACCGAGCGTGCTGTCCGCATATCTTGCCGTCCACGGCACCTCGACAGATCCCGCCACGGGCGAGCTTCGATGTCCCGACGTCGCTACCCAGGAGTACTGCGTAAGTGTTAATATTTTTTCTACCCAAATTTGAAATTTTAGTTTTGGAAGGTTCAAGTTTAAATTTTATACTTATACTTTACTGCTTAATGTGGGTGTAGGAGCGGGTGGTTGAGCAGGCCCAGGCCTCGGGGATCGATTTTACCGGACAGAACGATCCGAGGCTGCTGACCCTAGTTCTGGACGCCGCACACGGAGGGCACCACGGAGGTTGGGAGAGAGGCCGGGGATTGGGCCCTAGCAGGGCCCATATGAGGTTGGACTCCACCCCGGCGGTTACTTCCTCCGTCTCCAGTGGCCGGCATGTCCATCAGGAACTGGATAGCTTGAGGGTCACCGTTCAGGAGTTGAAGGAGATGCTGGTATGTATACTACTTTATAGTAAAATATCATTTCATATTATATACATATCAGCATATCCATAATTAGTACGTAGCTTGAGCTTATTTGGTTTTAGACTTAAGTCTGATTAATCATACATACATATGTAATTAAAATAAACAACGCTTTTCCAAACTAGATATCCAAACAGGGTTTCGAAATAACTTAATAATGAAACGAATTCGAATAATACACAGTTCTTACACACTTCTTACACACGTTATGTCCAGACGCGACAGGGTAGATCGGCCGAGCCTCCACATGCATCTCCTTCGGCTGCGGCTCCGCAAGCCACTACATCGGCTGCGGTTCCGCAGACAGCTCCTGTAGCTCCACCGCCCACTCAGACTCCCGCAGCCGCGGCTCCGCAAGCGACTACCTCGACGGCGGCTGCGCAGACCACATCGCCAGCTCCACATGCCGCTCAGACTCCCTTATATGCAGCATTGCAGAGTGTATTGACCGATGAGCAGGCGCGCGTTATTCTAACGTTATTCGGAGGTGGAGCTGGACCGAACTAGGGTAGCTTTTTGGTTCTTATTTTTTGAAACATGTATTTATATCACATTGTACTACATTTTGAAACGATATTGATATTGGTTTGTATTTATATCATATTCAGTTTTTGGGTTTCTTTTGTATATTATATATATGCGTGAGATGTGATTATGAATACTGCAATATATGATTTGATTGATGTATATAGTATTGTGCACAGGGCGGGAAAAAATCTAGCAGCCCATTTTTTAAAAAAAAATACAGACATTATGTACCTACGGATTAAGCCGTAGGTATATATGTTGCCCCTACGGATATATCCGTAGGGGCAAACTATCAGGAAACCTGATATTTTCCCACCTGATATCAGTGCAGGGTGTTGGGAGTGCCCCTACGGATATATCCGTAGGGGCAACTGTTTATCCCCTACGAATTTATCCGTAGGGGCAAATTATCAGGTTTCCTGATATTTTCCCCCCGATCTCAGTGCAGGGTGTTGGGAGTAGCCCCTACGGATGTCTCCGTAGGGGCTACATTATATCCCCTACGGATGTATCCGTAGGGGTCTAAACAGGACCTACGGGTATATCCGTAGGTATATACAATATATTCAAAAAAAAATTACATAAATGATTTTATTACCCCTACGGGGTACTCCGTAGGTGCTATAACACCTACTGTTATATCCGTAGGGGCTTAAATTTGTCCGTAGGGGCAAGTTCAGGGACTCAACTTGCACCTGCGGCCTTTGCACCTACGAGGTATTTTTCCGCCCCTACGTATATATCCGTAGGGGCAGTGGGTTGCCCCTACCGATAAATCCGTAGGGACAACCCTTATTTGTAGTAGTGGTATTACCAATGAGCTACAAGCTCCTTCTTGTAATTATTGTGGTATTTAATTACTTAAACTGATAGCAGCAAGAATAAATACTCCTAATATACATTAAATTTAAAGTAAATTCTTGTACACTAAAAATGAAGTTATTATATTCTTGTAGCTTGTAATTAAAAACAAAATAATTACCTATATCTTGTGCTCATGCTAAAATACCCCTTTGTGGATTTTTGAAAAAAAAATATATGAAAAAAAAAATTGTATAGGAAAATTAGGGTTGTTACAAAAGTTTCGTAGCAAAGAACGCAATTACACACTTAAAGTGATGCCTTAATGTCTATACCGAAACTTGCGTTTTATCGAATACTTGACATTGTTAAATTCATAATTAATTCTAAAAAATCCATTCGTAGCGTTCTTGGGTTCGTTGTGAAGGGTACTGCATAATATTTAACACGACGGGTAGGTTTACTGTTAGATATATGCTCTGAACATCGAAAACAAAGAACTTACCTGACCTTGGACTGCAGTCCAGAGCAGGAGCTTACCCTTGACCTGCATTTATACACCTGAAACCTTAATGATTAATTGTGATAGTACTAATAAGCCAATTACCGCTGCATAGACAATTGCTACTTTCCAATAGTACCGGTTTCACTAAATTCCAGTATCATTTGGTATTTAAATCATATTTTAAACAGATAACATGTACGGCAGATTTCTGTCATTTCAGTTTGCACCCTTCATCGGTAATCTGATCATAACTCCTAAACCAAGATGACTTTTGTTAATAAGTCTGATGTGTTGGAAACATAACAGATAAATCTAAATATTATCTAACTATAGCGTCACCTAATTGTGATCCCAACAGAGAGTAAAACGTGTTACGAAACAGACTTCCAGTTCAGGAATTGGATTTCCAGCAGTAAATACTTAAAATAGAATGACCATAAACCCGATTGACACGAAACCAATTTTGCTATACAGATAATTAAATATACTGCCTACTCCTTTTATCCCGTTTTTCCAAATTATGCACGTGTGATTTTATATGATTTTTCTAATCCAACCGACACCGGTTGCTCATATGTATTAAGGAGTGCATTTACTATATTCCCATCATGTTGCATGACTGCCATACCCTTGTAAGTAGTGTTCATTTGCATTGATATCCTAGTGACAGTGTTACGTTACCAAGTGCTAAATGTTAGTGATTGGATTGTGGCAAGTACGTTAGTGCAAAAGTGTGATGGAATAATGAAAGTGACACGTACTTGTATATAATCAACGGAACCAATTAGTTGTTGCATTGTTGACGCCTATGGGAACTATATAAGTATAACTATAACTGCTATGGGACGGTTATGGAAGCAATTATATTAGTGTCATAGGTAAAACGTCGAACACTGTCCATTTATCTTGAATACCAGTCAAAACATGCTTGATAGAGGCCATGTCTCCAGTTCTCGCGTAGACTTGTCATGGAGCAACTAGTATTTGGATTCATAGTCAGTATTTGATGTAGATCGCGGGGTCTGGGGTAGTTTGAGTGTGAGTTCGATCAATGGAATCTCAGGAGTCCCACTGCCGGCATATGTAGTATTTCGAAAGTTGTATGGATGGTATTTCTGATTCTTAACGAACGTGATTCAGGCCCATGTTCCTTTGTCCCTGGGGCTTGCCCTTGGATTGGGGATACTCCTGCGGTGGTTGACACTCACATTTGGACTGACGATAGTTTTAATGACTTGGACATTGAGAATTAGAGACCGATCGTTTTAGTGACATGGACATTGCATTGATTACTAATCTGATACACTTGCTTTATCATTACATGTACCGGTTACTTCATGCTCGCGTCATTACT
The DNA here is from genome assembly GCA_030015575.1 of Agapanthus africanus. Taxonomy (NCBI): domain Eukaryota; kingdom Viridiplantae; phylum Streptophyta; class Magnoliopsida; order Asparagales; family Amaryllidaceae; genus Agapanthus; species Agapanthus africanus. The sequence goes on along the minus strand of CM057340.1, from coordinate 678,195,705 downwards.
CTATATTACTGCTTCATGTTTATCATCATTGCACATATTACATATTTATATGTATTGCTATTATGCCGCTCTGACGACCTGAGTATACATGCTCAGAGTGAAGAGTGGATTTAGCTCGGATCAGGACCTGTCTTTCCTTGAGGATATTGCGGACATCTAGATCAGCGACGCCAGCGCTATTTTTCCCTTGATTCTATCTGGTTAGTTTTATATCTGTTTTGATAGAATTAGTGACTGCATTTCTCATTACATGTACTATAATTACTGATTACCACGAAATGCTAGAATCCGAAGTGTGACTACGACATGATATTTTCTTGACCGTAGGAGCATGGCTCACCCCTCGTATTCCGTATTTTGTGAAGTGGGGCGTGGCAATCACTAATCACATCCGGATGAAATTCTAGCTCTATTAAGAATATTTTTTCCACTAGCCAAAATTTAACCATCCATACAACACATTATGAACGGTGGATAATCAACTTCTATAAAAAAATATCAACCATGGTCAAACAACATCCAATGGCTTATATTTATCTGATATTATAAAATCTATTAATATAAACGGTTAAACATATCTATCTTTAAAATCTATTAGATATGGTTGAGAAAGAAAATCCAATGGCTTATATTTATCAGAGAACATTAAAATCAATAACAGAAGATTTCAATTCAATTCAATTCATCCTAAATTAAAAATAAAAAAAAAGGAAGGAAACCTGGTTGGTTCACATGAATTTCATGCATGCTTGGAATGGAAAGAACAGTGCCAAAACTTCTTGGCAGCATGCTTGAAATCCTAGTGACACTTAATTAATACAAAATTGACCTTTTTTAGAAATAATTAATCCATAATTGTCCTCTTGCTCACGCCTCGTAATTTCAATTAATTAGAGCATTAATTTAATCAACACTTGGCTCTTTTGGTCCCCGCAACTTTCTCTATATAAACCAACCCACAGCTCTCAACCAAAACACACAGACCTAACTAGCTCTTCACCTGAGGTATATATATTAAATTTCTGAAAATGAGATCCTCAGTCATTGTCATCGCCATCGCCGTCGCGGCGGTCTTCACCGTTCTCAACGCAAATCTCGCAGAAGCTCTAGATGTCTGCACTGGGGATATAGCAAAGTTGGCCGCAACATGCAGAGACTTTGTTCTGAAACCCGGGCCTCAGAAAGACCCATCGGATGCATGCTGCCAAGCCATCAAGGGTGTGGATGTGCCCTGCGTCTGCAATCATCTTCCAAAGGATATAGAGAAGGTCATTAGCATGGAGAAAGTGGTGTATGTCGCTAAGTATTGTGGCAAGCCTATGAAGAGCGGGGATAAATGCGGAAGTAAGTTCGTATGATATTATATATTGCTTTTATTTTTTCCTTCGGATAAAATTGCACGAGATCAACTTTTCTCACTTTTTCCTGAATTACAGAATGCGGCCCTTTTTTGCTTTATAAAAATCCGCTATATCGGCCAATTAACTTTTTTCTTTTAAAATACTTTTCTATCATACTCGGGGGAAATATATATAGAGATATAGATATAAGAGATTTATTGATGTTTTTAAGCAATTAATTAGCCATTACTTTGATTGAGTTTCGAAATGAATGTTTATTGATATTGTTGCCTTTTTTTTAATAATAATTTCAGGTTTTACAGTTCCGAGGGCTTGATCCTTGTGGGGGATTAATTGAAGAAAAATGAAGGAATAAAAGCGTGCTTTCTAGTTTGTACTAATATATCCAGCGTGGAAAATGTTTGAGGATTAATGAATAGCATTAATGAGTTGGATTATATCTATTATCTCTTTTTTTTCCTTCCATTTTGTTTTGCACTATGAAGCACCTAATAGACATTAAGACATGCGAATCATGACTAAACGTTATAAATTTAAGAAAACATGCAATCAAGGCAAGAGGACATGAACAAGATCCATTTATTTAGAAGAGGACATGATTTTCATGTAGGTGCAACCATTAAATTAACTAAGATAGCAAGCATCTAATTAATGCATTCAATGAGAAAATATTTGTTGCTGGTTATGGAAACATCCTGCATTTTGATCTCTATTAATTGAATTTACCCATTCCTTATTTTGACATTTCAAAAAAGAAAAGAAATAAAAGAAAATTTACAATGAGATGTGTAACAACTCCAATTTTTGTATACCTAAATTTGATTTAAATTTGCAGTATACTTGGAGCATTGATATTGCTGAAAACACTTTAAGTATCTATCTCTCTACAATAATTATAAGAAGGAGCTTGTAGCTCATTGGTAATGCTGAACCAAGCCACAGAGTTCGAATCCCATGCCCTGCATAGTTTTTAAATATTTTTGGAAGGTCAACGGTCAAACAGCCTTAACACACAAAATTAATACAGTATACAAAAAATAAAGTACACCATAATTTCCCCCAGAAAATTCCCCACCCAATGAGCCCCGACTCGGCCAAGTCGTCAACACGAAAAAAATTCGTGTTGACTTGGTCTACTCACCTGAAACCTCCATTTTTCCAGATCGGTTATCAAATGCACCATAAAGCTCTTTTATTTCCAAATTTAATGAAATTTTAATGAATTTTTATATTTTTAATATTTTTTTTAATCCAAACCCTAACCCTAGCGTAGTCCTATATAAACACCCCTACCCTCTACCATTTCACCCTACAACTCAAGTTCACTCTCTCAAATTCTCAAGAGAACTCTGTACAAGGAGCGAGAAGCGAAGCGCTGCCGAAACCGACGACGAATTCCGGCGATCGTCCTAGAACCTTCACGACGTTTTCGACGCACCGACAACCACCACTCCCTTAGCCTCCTTAGCTTGTTCAAACCCGTAAGTCCCATCTCTTCTATCTCTCTTTTCTTTTAATAAAAAAAATACGACTTTTTGGAACCCGACGGAAATCGGAACAAACCGATTTCCGATTCGGTTTTTCTACAAAATTCCACTTGTCACCTAATCCATAGTACCTAGACATATCCATGATGACTATTAATCACATAAAAACCAATTTAAGCAAAGTTTCTCACATGAAATGATAGCTTTCTTGTAAAACCATATTCTTTTCATAAAAATACCATGAAGTTTATTTTTCTTCGTTTAATCAATTCCCTCATTTCTAAATATGTTTATCTTGATCACTAAACTTGTAGAAATTAATTTGAATGAATTTTCACACATGAAATGATAACGTTTTCAAATACCGTATTCTTGCGCTTAAATACCTTCATGTTTAATATATCATATTTAACCTCTAAAACTTCACAATACCTTAAAATAAGTCACGAGGTAATGACCTACCTCTACACACACACAAATATAACCTTAATTGATATCGTTAAAATTTAGAGTACGAAAATACAAGACTTTTCGCTAAAATACCATATTCTTTATAAACCTTTTTAAAAAGCTTTAAGTTGTACACAATTCTAAAACAAAATCTTTTAAAATGAAAGTACGATTTGTCATGGACATCGATCGTTTATCTAAATTGACTTTGTGGTGTCTAGGCAAGTGTGTCTAGGCTAGTGGTTTTTAATTAGGCCCACTACTGTGGTTCCTTCCCACTTACCTGGCACTTATCTGGCCGCAATTGGCGGTGAAGAGGCGATTTGAGGCTTCTAATGACTTATCGTTTAGACCTTAGAAATAGGCTAGTTGGCTTAGGAAACCCTAGAAATTAAAATACGGAAATCTATACCTTTTTACGAATAAATACCCTATATTTATAAAACCGTTTTTCTAAATGAATGCAATTTGTTAAACCTATGCAAAGCGCCACTACAACCCACTTTTGGGGAACCCGTTAGGGATAGTACGGTTCATCGTGCACCCGCGGGCTAGTAGTGCGAGATTCAGACCTCCGCAAGGAGCATTCGGTCTTGAAAGGTTTCAAATACGACATTTAAGAAAAAATGAGATTTTTGAAAATAAAATATTTATTTAAAATTATTCTTGTATTAATATATATATATATATATATATATATATATATATATATAATTATCATTTAAACACCTATTTTAACATAAGATAAAGTTTCCACATTTTTCTAAAATTACAAGGTTAAAGTTACATTAAAATACCACGAATTTCAAATAAATCAATTTATACTTTTATTAGGATATATTCACTAGAATAACACAAATAAAATTCACTCATTATAACTATAAAGACGAATAATAAATACTTGAGGCGTATTTTGAAAACTCTACAATAGTACTTTTTACATAAAACCCCTCAAGTTTTGTAAATTATAATAAGGACCCTAACAATTATTGAACTTCAAATTACCTTTCTTTTAGTCTGACTCGGGTTAGAGTCTGACTATTTCTGACTTGAATATGATTCAAGTCAATCTATATTCTTTATATTCCAACTCAACATGAATCCCAGAATCCAGTTAATAATCTATTCAAATTGACGGAATCAAACCATGGATATACATCCATTATCCTGTTATTCCATTTACCAGATTATACAGTTACAACATGTCTACTGATATCATGGTTTTGGTCAGTCACCCAACTTACACAATACAATACAACAATACTGTTAAAACACTACGGGGTTTAAGGGGTAGATTGGTACGGAAGGTGTTAAAGGTGGCACGAGCTGGTCAGATTAAGACACCTAACCTGAATCCTATTGCTGTTGTACCGTGGCATAACGGTTCCTTGTACTACACGTACCTTAGTCTCTGGCAAGTGAGACTCCCCTCGTATACACTGGCATTCTTCTGTACCAAGCTACAAACAACAACGTTAACACAATATTCCATAATATTCAACAATATAATATTTTTGCACTGTATTTCTAATTCCTCCTTATGTTTGGGACTTACCAAGCGACCTGTTCGCTGACGACATTGTTTCCTGATTTAAAATCAGAAAAGCTTATGGAAAAGGCTTCAGAAAAGGGTCACGTGCTTACACGTGACCAGCAGTCACGTGTTGGCACGTGACATCTAAAAGCATCAGCAAGGCAAATTCAGCTTCCCGACTACATCAAAGAAAAGGGCTTCAGAAAGGGTCACGTGCTCCCACGTGACCTGGGTCACGTGTTGGCACGTGACAATTAAAAGCGGCTTCAAAGGAAAACCGGTTCCCTGATCAGATCAAGGAAAAGGCTTCAGAAGAGGTCACGTGCTCCCACGTGACCAGGGTCACGTGTTGGCACGTGATAATCAAAAGCAGCAGATTTGTTCTCCGGTTAAATCAAGAAAAAGGCTCCAGACGAGGGTCACGTGCTCACACGTGACCAGGGGTCACGTGGTGGCACGTGACAGCTAAGCAGCGACCAGAAAGCAGAACGCAAAAAGAAAGAAGAGGGCTCGTTCCAAGGGGGTCACGTGCCCACACGTGACCAAGGGTCACGTGGCCACACGTGACCGACTTCAAAGCCTATCTGTTAACAGAATTAAGTTCTGAGAAAAGACCTCTCAAATCTTTCCAAAAGCAACCGATTGATTTAAAGATTTAAAGGTGATTAAATATCATCTATCTATGGGAAAATCTCGAATTTGGAAAGATTTCCCCGTAAAATCTAACCAAAATAACAAAGGAGAATCTCTGGATTTAAAATCCAATGATGAATAAAATTCACCTAATAATCCAAAGGTCCAAAACGAATGATGGATACAAATCAAATCTCTCAATGAAAGATTCATCAAAAAACTAATTGACTCGGCTGCTTCTCCTATAAATAGGAGCCAAGAGACACAAAAAAAAATATATAGATAGATAGGTAGAGGGAAGAAAGGAGAGAGAGCCTTGATACTTTGGAGGAATTTGGATCTTCTGCAAAAGAAAACCCTAGGTAAGAAAGGGAAGGTTTTTTAATTCTCAACAGAGTTTAACTCTGATATAAAATAGAAGAACATATTTCTTCTCTTTTTGATGGAGGATCTGTAAAGTGCACATCTCTCCTTGAGTTGAGAATTTAATTCTCAATGGGTTGAGATCCTGCCATGCAGATCCAAAGCATAGAGAGGGAATGGAAGCACGAGAATTTAACTCTCGCAGAACTATAGGAATTTAATTCCTTTAAAATAAAACTAGGGTTTGACCCTGTGTTATGGGAATTTAATTCCTTCAGAATGAAAAGAATCAGGGTTTAACCCTAGTTAAGAACTTAGTTCCGTTAAAACAATAAGAATTTAATTCCCTTGATCTTATTCCCCAGAATAATTCTCTAACAGAGAGTGGGAGTTTAATTCCTTAAAGCTTTTATTAGGGTTTAACCCTATTCAGTTCTTCACATATATGAGGAATTTAATTCTTACAGAAAATTCAGAGTTCAACTCTTCAAAAAGAAGTAGGAATTTAATTCCTCTGAAATTATTATCAGGGTTCAACCCTACGAGGAATTTAATTCCTGAAAGGGATTAACAGATCTTCTAAACAACTACAAAAAAGCAGGGTCACGTGTCACCACGTGACCCCCCAAAAGATCTACAGAAAGCCCCTTTGAGGCAGTGCCTCACGTGACCCACGTGACCCTTGGCAGAGGCTTTAACATACTCCATTCAAACACCCGTCACTTGATGACACGTGATGCTCCAAAAGATGCGATTTTCTCAGCAGAACAAACGAAGGGAGGGCGCCCTCACGTGCTACCACATTACCCCTCTTGCCTCAGCGTCTAACGCTAAATTGGAACCCCTGAATCCAGTGTTAAAATATTGTTTGGCCTTAGTGTTCAACACTAAGTAAAGAACTTTATTTGCAGTGTTCAACACTGATTACCTTAGTGTGCAACACTAATTCGGGATTTCTGTTGCCAGTGTTTAACACTGGTCTGTTTTAGTGTTTAACACTAATTTGAAAGCATTGTTGCTGGTGTTTGACACCAACTATCTTTTAGTGTTAAACACTGACTTATCAATTTCATTCCCAGTGTTCAACACTGATTGGTCTTTAGTGTTTAACACTAGGCATTGGCCCAGTTGGCTAAATGGCCAGAGGCAAAGCCTCTCCTTCAAGGGACCAACAGGAGGGCCGATGTCCCAGACATGATTGGACTTAGCCCAAGCTGGCCACAAGTCCTCAATTCGTAATTAACTGGGCTATGGGCTCATAACATAATTAATTGGTCTTGATCCCAAATTGGGCCAAAGACTATTTAATCCACTCCGGTTCCAGGGTACATCTCTTCACTCCTTTGATACTTGGCGTTGTAATCCCTCAACGTCTTCAAAGAGGTGACGGGTCCCGATGACCACGCATTGATACGGACTGTGGGGTCCTTAAACCCATGGACTACGACGTCCTTAACCTTGACCGAGATATCTTAAAACTAACAATGGACTGTGGGGTCCTTAAACCCATGGACTACGACGTCCTTAACCTTGACCGAGATGTCGTAAAACTAACAACGGACCGTGGGGTCCTTAAACCCATAGACTACGACGTCCGTAACCTTGACCGAGATGTCTTAAAACTAACAATGGACTGTGGGGTCCTTAAACCCATGGACTACGACGTCCTTAACCTTGACCGAGATGTCTTAAAACTAACAATGGACTGTGGGGTCCTTAAACCCATGGACTAGACGTCCTTAACCTTGACCGAGATGTCTTAAAACTAACAATTGACTGCGGGGTCCTTAAACCCATGGACTACGACGTCCCTAACCTTGAACGAGATGTCTTAAAACTAACAATGGACTGAGGGGTCCTTAAACCCATGGACTACGACGTCCTTAACCTTGACCGAGATGTCTTAAAACTAACAATGGACTGTGGGGTCCTTAAACCCATGGACTACGACGTCCTTAACCTTGACCGAGATGTCTTAAAACTAACAATGGACTGTGGGGTCCTTAAACCCATGGACTACGACGTCCTTAACCTTGACCGAGATGTCTTAAAACTAACAATGGACTGTGGGGTCCTTAAACCCATGGATTACGACGTCCCTAACCTTGACCGAGATGTCTTAAAACTAACAATGGACTGTGGGGTCCTTAAACCCATGGACTACGACGTCCTTAACCTTGACCGAGATGTCTTAAAACTAACATTGGACCGCAATGTCCTTAAACTACCCATGGACCGCAATGTCCTTAAACTAGCGATGGACCACTATGTCCCTAAACTGGAATAATAGAGCCCAAACGCTCTTTTGTCGGATCTAAACGATCCCGTTTAAGTTGATCTTAGCCTTAAATATGGCTAACGTATCCTTAAACCTTTCAAACAGACTTTAGTCCCAAACTAGACTATAGATCCCCCCAATTAACTCTGGTTCAAGGGTACATCTCTGAACTCCTCTGACATCTGTCGTTGTAATCCTTTAACGTCGTCAGAGAGGTGACGGGTCCCGACGGCCATACATTAAATGGACCACTATGTCCCTAAACTGGAACAATGGAGCCAAAATGCTCTTTTGTCGGATCTAAACGATCCCGTTAAGTTGATCTTAGTCTCAGGTTAGACTAACGTATCCTTAACAAACGTTTGAGTTGATCTTAGCCTCAAATATGGCTAACGTATCCTCAAACCAAACCCCCAAACCCAAATCTAAGATAATACGGATTTGGACTAGTCCACGCCCTACGGGCGACGACATAACTCGGTCTCCGTAAACAATCCACGGGCAACAAAACATAAAATAAACACACACGATACGAAGTGACCATCTGGAGAAGGAGAAAGTTGTTACCGCGACGCGGTAGCGTAATTAACTGCAGGGGCTTGCGCCTGCAGGGAAGAGCGTCCCCACAATAAAAAAAAACCCCTCAAGCGAGGGGGAATCTGACGAAGTCTGCTACATCGGACGCATCCGTTCAAACCTTCGATACATGGTGCTATAAATCAACTTGGCATCTTCGGAGAGGTGGACGGATAGCACCAATTAGCATCTGCCCCGAATCTCAGGCGAGACAGCCCATGTCTCGGCCGCCATTCGGAAGGGAACAGATTCTGGCACGCCCGGTGGGACCTTTTCCTCTTTCCACTCCACACTTCGTGTGTCGTGATTCGCGAACCAATCGCGGTTCACTAATGGTTGCCCTTGGGTTTCAAGATACTAAGAATTGGCGTCTTACTTATTGCAGAAAGCAAAGAATCGATGGCTTCTACTTCTGCGAAATGCTCCAACTGCTCGGACTGCAATTGCGACCAACGCTCTGCCTCGCCAGGAGGTATAGCCTACGGACCCCAAGCTGCGTCGTTATTCACAATACCGGTGGACCAGGTGACTCAGGCCACTACTGGATTGTTCTTTGGGACTATGCTCCCACCGACAAGCTTCACGGCGCCGGTACTGACAAAGGAAGCTCCCAAGAAGTCGGTCTTTGATCGTCTTACCCCTGCCGCGGCTTCTCTCAACGGTTCACCCAACATCAGCGCCTTGGTCTTCTCTAGATTGGGCCAGAAATCCTGTGGACCCATCATGGGGCCTACAATCCCAGAGAAGGCTGCTTCTAAGAAAGTGACCGGTCCTGCTCCCGAAATCACCAAGGCGGCTTCCCCGGCCAAAAAGTCGGTCCTTACAAGATTGACGGCCCCAGCTCCCGCTCCTGCTACCCAAAGGACATCGGTCTTTGACAGGCTAACGCCAGCAGCGACCCCCCACCTACACAGGGGGCAAGACGAAGCTATTCTCACCGCTGAACCAACGCCGTCCGCTCGACACGCTCGACGTCGCCATTGGCGCCGAGTAAGGAAGGCTGGGGGCAACTCCCCCTCTGGGCTAACTCCATCAGCCCCGATGGCAGAAGTTAATACTGCTGTTCCAACTGGGAACAGCTTCGAGATGCTAAATAAGGTGCGAAAGAATTCTCCTACTGCGGTGCTAAAGAGGTCTCCTCCCCCGCTAAAAAAGGTTGTGGAAATAAAGTCAGAACAGCCCCGATCCCCTCAACGGCTGTCTTCCAAAATCTATAAGGTTTGGCGGCAGGCCCGAGACTCAATGATCAATCCAAACTTCTCCCGCCATCACAAGAAGCTGAAAATCTAATCGGAAGCCGGTCACCAGGCTAAACCACGAAAGGCTGTCTGGACGCCCACCTCAATGGCCCCCTTAACCTCCACTGCTCATAAAAGGAGGAAGCCAGAGAAGATCCCCCAGACTGCAACGACAGCTAAAAGCACTGAGCCCAGACGCCCTAAGTCTGGGGGCATGATGGTCCACACCGTATACATGGCGTCAGGAAAAGAAGACAGCCGTGCGTCTACAGGTCATAGACCGCTCACACGGTCGGTGACCAAAGCTCAGGAGCAACAGCAAAAGCTCCAGGAAATGATGAATGCTATGGCCGCACTTACCGGGCCAAAAGAAAACCCAGAAACGTCCTCAGACGAATGCCAGGAGGAAGAAACCGACGCCGAATTCCTTCGCCGGATACTGGAGAAGAAGGACAAAGAGGCTGCTGAACAAGCAGCCAACATACAGCGTATGGGCCTTCTCTTTCAAGATATGATAGGAATGATGATCCAGCAGGACCTACCCGCCGAGGATCCCCCAATCGTTCTTGAAGACGACCGAGGAGAAACGTCAAACCCACCACCGGCCCTCTCAACGGCCAAAGAGGAGGCAATCTCTAAGGCTGATTTGGTCGACTATATAGCCCAGCAAATCCGGGTTCATCATGCGACTGAGGCAGCTGGTCAAGTCGTAAAGACGGGCCGGCCATATCCAAGCTGGTACGACCAAATCAAATACCCGCCGGGTTATACATTACCAAAATTCCACGTGTATAAGAGGACCGGCAATCCCCATCAACATGTTGCCCAGTTCAGGGCCCTTTGCGGTAACACCGGCGGTGATGATAAATTGTTGCTTCGCCAGTTCGTGGGCAGCTTATCAGAAACAGCGTTCGAATGGTATTCGGAACTCCTGAACGATTCTATCAAGACGTTCGCTGAAATGGAGCTTCTATTCACTCAGCGATTCGCAAGCGCCAGCGAATGCACTCCAATAACGGTACTGATTAACGCCAGGGTAAAACCAGGCGAAACCTGGGTCTAGTATGCTATACGCTGGCGGAATTTGTGGTCGAGATGCGAGCAACGCATTGAGGAAGCACCCGCAGTGGGCATGTTCGTGGGAACCCTAGACCCTCATGCAACTATCTCCCAGTTTATGATGTTCTTTAAACCAACCACATTCCAGGCTTTAATCGATAAGTTGGCTCAGATGGACCAGATGGGTCATAGACCACCTCCCCCGAAGTCGGAACCTCGGAATGACAAGGGTAAAGGAAGGGCAACCTTCGTCGCGAATGCCCAGCAGCAACCTAGCGCCCCGAAGCCGGCAGATCAATTGGATGAAAGACGCCGGTATTATAATGAGAAGATGAAGCGTCCCTACTCGTTCCCACGAGACAAGACGAAACGGTTATTCGAGCTGGCAGTACGCAACAGACTTATAAACCTACCAAATCCAAGGCGACCGCCGCAACCCACTGAGGTGAATAACCCTAACTATTGCCCTTACCATCAAACGGTAAGTCATCCGATTGAGGATTGCTTCGTCTTCAAAGGATGGATTGAAGATCAATACCTCCAGGGGAAGTTTGTACTGTCCGAAAAGTGGAAGGTGAACCCACCATAGCCGCATACTCCTAAGAAAGCAGATACACTGGGGGCAACATGTTCCTTTATTGAAGAAGCTCCATGGGAGGTCGTGTTATCAACTAAAACCAAAAGAATGCTGAGAGACCTTCATGCGTGCCCTGCGATCGAATGGAAGGACCCTCTTGAACCTCAAATTATCGAAGGGATGTTGAAACCCCGCCCAACTACGAAGACTCGTGATAATGGCCCAAATACTCACTCCCAACCGTCAAAATCTTCGAAGAAAAGGAAGAAGAAATCCAAGAAGCCCGTGAAGCCTGAAGACTAGCACACGAACTTGCAGAAGCAAATCGACGCACTGGAAGAGTACAATCAAAAGGCGCGAACTCCTGTCACGCTGCAAGAGTTCCTCAACCACATCTTTCAAGAGGACGATGATGAAGAGAGCTCGTCGGATGAATCCGAGGGATATGTGGCGAGTTGTAACGTAATCCCCCACTCGTTTACTGACGATGAGAAAACTCCTGGCACTAAGAAACTGGGGACAGAGCCTGAACCAGAGCGTGTGTGGCCAACGGATGAAATGATCGACGCCTTTCTGGACGAGATTCGTCTAAAGAGTAAAGCGGATCAGGAGCGTGAGATGGCCGCATCAGAAGGAGCCAAACGAAGGCGACTGAACGAAAGAGTTGAAGTACTCCCGCCAGATCGAAAAGCATCCGAGGCAGACAAGAAGATATTCAAGACGAGAAAAAGGTTTGCCAAAGCCATGTCAAAGGGAATGAAGCTACCACCCTCGGAAGAAAACACGCTCAATGGGGTGGAGAGGCACCCTGATTATTGCGCATATCATCGGAAAATTTCACACCCCACGGAGGAGTGCGACGCCTTTAAGATATGGTGGCAAGGATATGTTGCTCATCGGCAACATTTTAAGCTCATGAAACGCAAGACTCGTCGGGAACGAAGGAGTACTGCCGACTAGTACAACAGAACTATTGGCAGCTGTTACATGGTTAATGCCGGGGGGTCACAAGTTCTCACCTTTGGGAGTGACTCTGACGAAGAAATGGCTCTGGGCCCTCTCTTTAAAGAATCCGTTTTAGGGAAAGAAGAGAAATCGGAGGCCTGTGAGAACATTCAGCTGCGCAATCGCACACTCCCAGAAAAGAATCTCGGGCCCGCGAGTAGAAAAGATAAGGGAAAGGAAAAGGTCACTGAGGATATCACTTTAGATGACCAGGTCATGAAAGAACTGACTACCAAAGACCCTCTCAGGAAGGGTAAGGTAGACTACAATATCCTAGCGCACCTAAGGAAGCTACCTTCTCAGCTTAGCATTCTCGATGCCCTCCTATTATCAAAAGAAGCGCGAGACTCACTAATTAAGGCGTTACAAGAACCTGAGCAATTCCAAGCCTTCCTCGCCACTGAAAGGATGAAGGATGAACTGGAGGAAGTGCATACGGCCGACATCACTTTCGGTGACGAAGACCTCCTTCTCGGGACGTGCGACCACAACCGTCCCCTATATGTCTCTGGATACTGCCATGATATCAAGATAGACAAGATCCTGGTGGATAATGGATCCTCCGTCAATCTCCTTAATGTTCGGGTGTTGAAGGAAATCTGCATGAGTGTGTGTAACACCCGAGCCCAATAATACTATTTCTGTTACTGGTTGAGTGTTAGACATTGCTCATTTCAATTATCTTGCTTGTTTGGTTCTTGTTGCAAAAATTTTAACCGGCTAAGTCAGTTTTGCATATAACAAATTTTAGCACCTAAAATGAAATTAAAAATATCCACTTTGGCCTACTCGTCACCCCTTGTCGCGTGGTAGCGTCCGCGCGTTGAGTTTTCATCCCGTTCGGTGAAACGGGCGAGTTTGGACGGCTACGCGCGCGTGCAAGTGTCCGACTTGGGGGCATGCATTTTAATCATAAGACATCTCATTTTAAAATTTGGAACCCGTTTAAAATCCTATTATTTGAATTTCAAATATTTGGGCGCAAACCGGGCGCGATTTAGAAATGTTTCATTTAGCGCCAAAATACACATTTAATTTAATAATCTAAAACTTTATATTATATATAAACTGTTACTTATTTAACAAACTAATCCTATAAATCTTTACTTAAATTTTCCCTAACCTCCACGAATTTCTCCCAGCCAATCGCGAGGCTTAAACCTCGTGGGCCCGTCTCTCTCCCCCTCTCTCTGTCTCTTCATCTCTCCTCTATCTCTCTCTCTCTTCGTCTAATCTCTCTCTCTCTATCCCTATACATATTTTTTCCTTCGTCCCCTTCAGAAAAGAAAAACCCCCATGAGAAACCCCATCGAACCCTAGCCTCGTCGTGCCCGTCGCCGCCGCAGTCCCCGCGCCGACGACACCACCACCATCACCCTTGCCTCCGCAGCCTCGACCGCACCTCCTTCCTCCGTTCTCCTTTCCTTCCAGCGCTGCAGCCAGCGCCGCAACCACCTGCACTGTCTCCGCTCGTCGTCGCCTGCGCCACCGCCGACCACCTCCTCTTCCCCTGCAACCAAACCCCGGCCATTACCTCCCCCAACGCACAGCACCACCCGATCCAGCAACCTCCAGCCTTCTGCCGCGTTCACTGTTCACCGCCGGAGCCCTTTGCCGTCGAACCCATCGCGGTTGCCATCCTTGATATCCCAGTAAGTTTCTCATGACCTCTTCCCTTCCCTTTTCCCTTCGCTGGTCGATCGTTGTCCATGTATCATATTTTTGCTAACTTTGTCGCTGTTTTGACATTTCGCCGGAATCCGGCCGTGCCGACGACTTGAACCGACATTTCAGCAAGGTACTCCGGTCCGTGCGGTTCCGCTGTTCGTTGTTTGGACTCGATCCGTGACCCGTGCATCCGTCGCGTGTTTTCAGCCGACGTTACGTTCGTGTTTTCCGGTTTGCGAAACCGTCGAGGCAAGTATTACTTGCTACATGCTATGTTATACCAATTAAGTGTGCTTGACTCATAAAAACTTGCAAAGATTAACTAGTGTAGTTACTTTTCCCATTTGGACGAAATATGATTTATATCATGATACAGTAACCTAAACCGTATTTTGCCACTGTAACCCTAATAACAAAATTACCAGTTAATCATTTTGCTATTTAAGGGACGATAGCCGTACACATATGGTTTCATCACTTTCCGTTATTGATATTGCACTACCTTGTGATTATTGCACCCCAAGGATGCTCGAACCTGTTAATATGATAATACAACTGCACCATATTAATGCACCATTGTGATTAAATGAACTGTTATTGTTGTTTACTTTATTTCCTGTTGTTATTCCTTATTCGATTATATACCTGTTATGAGCACACCCTTGATTGCGTTACATATTGACCCGACCTTGATACACATGACATATATACATACTGATGCACCGGACATGGTACCCTTTACTACCAACTCAACCTGTTGTACCATGACCTGACCTGTTACCTGATCTCATGCCTAATGCCAACAAACCTGACTTGGGGTCCTCATGGACCATTCCTGTTGTCTATCCAGACAAACTTGCTTTTACCTGATCCTTTGTTGGCATTAGTTCTTGATTACTGAATACCTGACCTGACATACATAACTTGGGGGTATGGGAAAATCAAAGGTGAAACCGACTTGTAACTCAATAGATTGCTACCTGTTCTAATCAGTCTTACGGGCTCGGCCAGCCCCGGAGTGATGATGCTGACATCACTCGCCCATCCTGCTACCTATTACTGCCTAGCGGCACGTCTCGGATTCAGCCCCGAGGGTCTTGACCGTGGTTCTGGGCATGCACGGGATACTATTGAGTTACATCGACGAGTCATCAATTGATTTCAAAGACTTTAGAATAGAAAACCTGATAGAACAGTTTAGTTACCCACTGCACATTACCCTGCACTGTTGTTTCATATTATTGCTTTATTCATGTTTATCACTGCATTGCTTACTACCATGTTCATATTTTATTATTGGTTGACATGACGCGCTGACGTCTGGGTTTTGCATGGCCCAGATTCTTTACCACTGTCGCCGACTGAGCAGGAGTACTTCAGCCAGCAGGCTGATCTGTGAGTTCTGTAGTGATTAGTTTATTTATTGCATTTCATTTCCAGATGTGAGCCCGCATTATGGGACGTACTTTTCTATTTATTGTATTGGATCATTTGCTTCCGCACTTATTTTTCATTGACTCTTGTTATTATGGATTTGGACATGTGTTAGATAGTTTGTTTATCTTGTTCTTGATATCTCTACAGCCGTAATGTGACTGTGGATGGATACTTCCTACCCACAGGTAGCATGGTTGGCTATGTCACGTGCCCAATCTTGCGTACTCTTGGAAGCGGGGCGTGACATGGTTCTTTTGGTATCAGAGACATAGGTTAATTGGGTTGATTCTTTTGTAGTTGGGTATTGTACCCGATACACAAATCAGAATACCCGTGCTTAGGGAAACATGTCCTACCACCTTGACCGTTTTACCATTCTTGAATCACATTCTTCCGGATTATGTCGACGTGCAAACTTACTTTGCATGTTAATTCGAAAACCTGATTTCTTGTTATCTCTAGGACTTAGGCGACTTGGGTGGAGTTAAGTAATTGTGGCTATGATACTGCGGCATAGTTACAATGCGGTACTCTATTTAAGTATCTTGGAGTTCTAGCCTTGATTTATATATTGAATCTATCATCATTCTAATGTTGGGTGTTTTGATTTCAGGAACATGGCAGATAAGAATTTCAAGACGTATCAGAGGGGCGTAGATGAAGCCGCCATGTTAGGAGTGATACGTGGGATGTTGGAAAATCAGAAGAGGCATACTGAGCTGATCCAACAGCAAGCAGATTCATTTCAGGAGGGTTTGCAGGCCATTCGGCAGTCTGTAAACACCACTGGAGCAAAACCAGTTGACCGAGTAGGGACCGTGGCAGATTTCAGACGTTTGGGTCCTACTACCTTCACTGGTTTGGAGGAGCCGTTGCCAGCCGAGCAGTGGCTAGTGGACACGGAGAATTTGCTGATTGCGGCACAGATCCCAGAGGACAAAAGAGTTGATGTGGTGCGCATTCAGCTGGTGGATTACGCCCGAGAGTGGTGGCTTGTGGAGGAGACCCGCTTGCCCAAGCCAATCAGTTGGGCGGATTTCTCTAAGAGTTTTCTGGAGAAGTTCTTCCCGCGGACTGCACGGGAGGAAATGGAAGAGAAATTTATTGGGCTGAGGCAAAATGGAGCACCTGTGGACGTACATGCAGCAGAATGGACGAGACTCAGCCGCTTCGCTGGACCCTTAGTCGCCAACGAGGCAGACAGGGCGCGAAGGTTCTTGCGCAGTTTGGATGTGGACATCCAGAGGCAGATTGTCTCCCTGGGTTTGACCACTTTCTCGCAGGTTCTTACGGCAGCCAGGGAGCAGCAGAGTTTATCGGGAATGAAAGGGAACCTACAGCAGACAGCAGTTGCGGCCAGGAAGCCCGCATTTGTACCTAACCGAGATCATGGGCGCAGAGGTATTCCAGTGGACCGTCGAGGTGTAGCACCCATGAAGAAGCCTGTGATCGTTGATCGAAGAAATAGCGTGATCTGTGATTACTGCCGTTCACCTGGGCACGTGCAGAAGGAGTGTCGAAGGAGACTGGGACTTTGTTTGGTTTGTGGAGCGGCTGATCACGCAGTTGGTGCCTGTCCGTCGAAGCTTCGCACGAGAGATGATATACAGAAGCCTCCGCAGAGACCGTTCCAAGGGCAGAAACAGCTGACTCAAGGACCTAATCAGGCTCGAGCTTTCACGTTGACAGCTGAGGAAGCTAAGGCATCAGGAGAAGTGGTTTCAGGTACTTTACTCGTTCGTGGTTTTCCCGCATTGGCATTATTTGATTCCGGAGCATCCCACTGTTTTATGTCATCCAAATTCATAACTACACACTCGATTACCTGCACGACCCTGTCTAGTTTTTGGGACATACACACTGGGAATGGGAAAATCATAGCTAGTAGGGAGTGTAGAGATTGTACAGTTGTTGTGTGCGGACGGGAGCTTTTTGCAGATTTCTTGGTAATAGATACGGGCAGCTATGAAGTTGTCTTGGGAATGGATTTTCTTGGCACTTTCCACGCCCACATTGACTGTAGGGCAAGGAAGGTAATTTTCCAGATTCCCGGACATCCTGAGTTTACCTTCACTGGGGGAAGCAGTTCTGTCGGGCCAGTCGAGTTTAGGGCTAGGCCGACAAACAGCGTTCTTGCAGCTATGGAAGTTGATAGTAATGAAGAGCCGGCAGTTGTCCACGACTTTATAGACGTATTTGAGGATATATCGGGCTTACCGCCGAAGCGAGACGTGGAGTTCGCGATTGACCTTATTCCTGGTGCAGCGCCAGTATCGAAATCATATTACCCGATGGCACCAGTGGAATTGGAAGAAGTTAAGAAACAAGTTGGTGAATTACTTGAGAAGGGTTGGATTCGAAGCAGCAACTCGCCTTGGGGAGCTCCAGTTCTTTTAGTAAAGAAGAAGGATGGCACGAGAAGGATATGCATTGATTATCGAGAATTGAACCGGGTGACTATTAAGAACAAGTACCCGATCCCTCGCATTGGAGAACTTTTTGAGCAGCTTAGTGGCGCGAGAGTATTCTCGAAACTGGATTTACGATCCGGATATCATCAGGTCCGAGTGAAAGCAGAAGATATTTGCAAGACGGCATTTCGAACTCGATATGGACATTTCGAGTATCTGGTGATGCCCTTCGGAGTAACGAATGCGCCGGCAATATTCATGGATTTGATGAACAGAATCTTTTCACCATTATTGGACCAGTTTATTGTGGTATTCATTGATGATATTCTGGTACACTCGAAGAGTCCGGAGGAGCATGCTGAGCATTTAAAGATCGCACTGCAGACGTTGAGACAGGAGAAATTATATGCGAAGATGAGTAAGTGTGAATTCTGGCTGGAAGAAGTGAAGTTTCTGGGGCATGTTGTGTCGGGCGATGGAATCGCCGTCGATCCCGAAAAGATTGCAGCAGTTCGAGATTGGCCTATTCCAAGAAATGTGGCTGAGATAAGAAGTTTCCTTGGCTTGGCCGGATACTACAGGAGATTTGTGGAGAACTTCGCTCATTTGGCAGAATCGTTGACCAAGCTTACGCGCAAGGAAGTACCTTTTATTTGGACGGATGGATGTGCATTGGCCTTCGAGACATTGAAGCAGAAGTTGATAACCGCCCCTATCCTGACCGTACCAGATAATTCAGGAGGACTGGTGATTCACAGCGACGCATCTGGAAAAGGATTGGGATGTGTTTTGATGCAGAATGGGAAGGTCGTAGCTTACGCATCAAGACAATTGAAGACCCACGAGAAGAATTACCCGACTCATGACTTGGAGCTTGCAGCCGTGATCTTCGCCTTGAAAATTTGGAGACACTACCTTTTGGGCGAGAGAGTCGAAGTTTTTACAGATCACAAGAGTTTGAAGTATGTGTTCACTCAGAAGGAGTTGAACATGAGACAACGCAGATGGTTGGAGCTGATGGCCGACTACGACCTTGATCTTAAGTACCATCCGGGAAAAGTTAACGTCGTGCCGGATGCGCTTAGTCGGTTACCAGCGATTCAGGTATTGACTACACAGAGGGAGATCATTGCGGATTTCTGAAGATTTGACTTGGAGGTTGTGCTACCACATTCTACGGGACAGTTGATGCAGTTGCAAGTACAGTCGTCCTTAGTTGAGAAGATTAAAGCGGCACAATCGCAGGATCCTAGACTGCAAAAGTTTCGAGAGCAGGTTGAAGCCGGACTACGAACAAATTTACTGGTCCACGATGATGGTTCGTTGAGGTATGGTAGCCGTGTGTGTGTGCCAAAGGGGGACGTACGTGAAGAGCTCATGAAGGAGGCACACAGTTCAGCTTACTCTGTACATCCAGGAGGGACAAAGATGTACCGAGATATTCGACAGCACTTCTGGTGGGAAGGTATGAAACGGGAGATTGCTCGCTTCGTGGCTAAGTGCTTGGTGTGTCAGCAAGTCAAGGCTGAACACCAAAGGGTTGCTGGTTTGTTGCAACCACTTCCGATTCCTCAGTGGAAGTGGGAACACATAACCATGGATTTCGTGACAGCTTTACCGCGGAGTCCAAAGGGCAACAATGCAGTATGGGTGATTGTCGATCGGTTGACCAAGGCAGCTTACTTTATTCCTTTTCGGGTTGGTCAATTGACGGAGACTTTGGCAGAACGGTACATGAAGGAGATTGTAAGATTGCATGGAGTACCGGTGAGCATCGTGTCCGATCGGGACACTCGGTTCTTGTCACACTTCTGGAGGAGTTTACAAGAAAGTTTGGGGACTCGATTGAAGTTTAGCACAACTTATCATCCTCAAACTGATGGACAATCGGAGAGAACGATCCAAACTCTTGAAGATATGTTGAGAGCATGCATGTTGGACTTCAAGGGCTCTTGGGAGGATCACCTACACTTGGTGGAGTTTTCGTACAACAATAGCTTCTAAGCGACTATTCAGATGGCTCCGTTTGAAGCGTTGTATGGTCGTAAGTGCCGTTCACCTGTCTGTTGGGATGATGTTGGTGAACGAAGGTTACTAGGACCAGATTTGGTGGTACAGACAGTCGAGAAGGTGAATACAATCAGGAAGCATATGGAGGCAGCTCAAGACAGACAGAAAAGTTGGGCCGACACGTCAAGAAGACCTCTAGAGTTCGCCGTGGGTGATTTGGTATTCTTGAAGATATCACCGGCTAGAGGGGTGATTCGCTTTGGGAGTCGGGGAAAGCTTAGTCCTCGATTCGTCGGACCCTTCGAGATATTGGAGCGTGTTGGAGAGGTAGCGTACCGTTTGGCGTTACCACAGTCCTTGGCAGGGGTGCACGATGTGTTTCATGTATCTCAACTACGGAGGTATGTTCGAGATGAAACCCACGTCTTGGATCATTCGGAGTTGACTGTACGGGAGGACCTAACTTTTGAGGAGCGACCGGTTGAAATCAAGGATCGAAGAGAAAAGGTTCTTAAGAACAAGGTTATCCCTCTTGTGCTAGTTTCTTGGGGTAATCGATCGCATGGAGAATCCACTTGGGAGCGAGAAGACAAGATCCGGCAGAAGTTTCCTCACCTTTTCCTGTAGTTAGCTATCTTGTATTCTTGGAATTTCGAGGACGAAATTCTTTTTGTAGTTGGGTATGATGTAACACCCGAGCCCAATAATACTATTTCTGTTACTGGTTGAGTGTTAGACATTGCTCATTTCAATTATCTTGCTTGTTTGGTTCTTGTTGCAAAAATTTTAACCGGCTAAGTCAGTTTTGCATATAACAAATTTTAGCACCTAAAATGAAATTAAAAATATCCACTTTGGCCTACTCGTCACCCCTTGTCGCGTGGTAGCGTCCGCGCGTTGAGTTTTCATCCCGTTCGGTGAAACGAGCGAGTTTGGACGGCTACGCGCGCGTGCAAGTGTCCGACTTGGGGGCAGGCATTTTAATCATAAGACATCTCATTTTAAAATTTAGAATCCGCTTAAAATCCTATTATTTGAATTTCAAATATTTGGACGCAAACCGGGCGCGATTTGGAAATGTTTCATTTAGCGCCAAAATACACATTTAATTTAATAATCTAAAACTTTGTATTATATATAAACTGTTACTTATTTAACAAACTAATCCTATAAATCTTTACTTAAATTTTCCCTAACCTCCACGAATTTCTCCCAGCCAATCGCGAGGCTTAAACCTCGTGGGCCCGTCTCTCTCCCCCTCTCTCTGTCTCTTCATCTCTCCTCTATCTCTCTCTCTCTTCGTCTAATCTCTCTCTCTCTCTATCCCTATACATATTTTTTCCTTCGTCCCCTTCAGAAAAGAAAAACCCCCACGAGAAACCCCATCGAACCCTAGCCTCGTCGTGCCCGTCGCCGCCGCAGTCCCCGCGCCGACGACACCACCACCATCACCCTTGCCTCCGCAGCCTCGACCGCACCTCCTTCCTCCGTTCTCCTTTCCTTCCAGCGCTGCAGCCAGCGCCGCAACCACCTGCACTGTCTCCGCTCGTCGTCGCCTGCGCCACCGCCGACCACCTCCTCTTCCCCTGCAACCAAACCCCGGCCATTACCTCCCCCAACGCACAGCACCACCCGATCCAGCAACCTCCAGCCTTCTGCCGCGTTCACTGTTCACCGCCGGAGCCCTTTGCCGTCGAACCATCGCGGTTACCATCCTTGATATCCCAGTAAGTTTCTCATGACCTCTTCCCTTCCCTTTTCCCTTCGCTGTTCGATCGTTGTCCATGTATCGTATTTTTGCTAACTTTGTCGCTGTTTTGACATTTCGCCGGAATCCGGCCGTGCCGACGACTTGACCCGACATTCCAGCAAGGTACTCCGGTCCGTGCGGTTCCGCTGTTCGTTGTTTGGACTCGATCCGTGACCCGTGCATCCGTCGCGTGTTTTCCGCCGACGTTACGTTCGTGTTTTCCGGTTTGCGAAACCGTCGAGGCAAGTATTACTTGCTACATGCTATATTATACCAATTAAGTGTGCTTGACTCATAAAAACTTGCAAAGATTAACTAGTGTAGTTACTTTTCCCATTTGGACGAAATATGATTTATATCATGATACAGTAACCTAAACCGTATTTTGCCACTGTAACCCTAATAACAAAATTACCAGTTAATCATTTTGCTATTTAAGGGACGATAGCCGTACACATATGGTTTCATCACTTTCCGTTATTGATATTGCACTACCTTGTGATTATTGCACCCCAAGGGTGCTCGAACCTATTAATATGATAATACAACTGCACCATATTAATGCACTATTGTGATTAAATGAACTGTTATTGTTGTTTACTTTATTTCCTGCTGTTATTCCTTATTCGATTATATACCTGTTATGAGCACACCCTTGATTGCGTTACATATTGACCCGACCTTGATACACATGACATATATACATACCGATGCACCGGACATGGTACCCTTTACTACCAACTCAACCTGTTGTACCATGACCTGACCTGTTACCTGATCTCATGCCTAATGCCAACAAACCTGACTTGGGGTCCTCATGGACCATTCCTGTTGTCTATCCAGACAAACTTGCTTTTACCTGATCCTGTGTTGGCATTAGTTCTTGATTACTGAATACCTGACCTGACATACATAACTTGGGGGTATGGGGAAATCAAAGGTGAAACCGACTTGTAACTCAACAGATTGCTACCTGTTCTGATCAGTCTTACGGTCTTGGCCAGCCCCGGAGTGATGATGCTGACATCACTCGCCCATCCTGCTACCTATTACTGCCTAGCGGCACGTCTCGGATTCAGCCCCGAGGGTCTTGACCGTGGTCCGGAGATTGCTATGCATAAATTAGCAATATCCCCAGATATCTAGCCAGTCAAGCAGGCGCCAAGAAGGATGCGACTCGAGCTTGAAATGAGCATCAACGCCGAAGTCAAGAAGCTGATCGATTCTGCATTTATCCAAGAAGTCCAGTATCCCGACTGGATCGCCAATATCGTCCCGGTAATGAAGAAGAATGGGACGGTACGCATATGCGTGGATTTCAGGGATCTCAATAAAGCCTGTCCAAAGGACGATTTCCCCGTACCAGTAACTGAGCTAATGATAGATAACACGTCCACTCACGAGGTTTTCTCCTTTATGGACGGTTCATCAGGATACAATCAGATAAAGATGCATCCCGAAGACCAGAAGCATACCGCTTTCCGGACCCCTTTGGGTATATTCTGCTACAGGGTAATGCCCTTTAGTCTAAAGAACGCCGGCGCTACCTATCAAAGGGCCATGAAAAAGATCTTCGACGACCTCATACATGACATCGTCGAGTGCTATATCGATGACCTTGTAGTAAAGAGCATGTCATACGAAGAGCATTTAAAGCATCTGGAGACTGTATTTCAACGCCTTCGGCAATATAATTTGAAGATGAATCCCCTCAAATGCGCATTTGGAGTCTCCTCGTGTAAATTCCTGGGATTCATCATCCGACATCGAGGTATCGAAATAGATCCATCTAAGATCAAGGCGATCATGGAAATGCCTCCGCCAAGAACCCTCTAACAGTTGCGGTCTCTCCAAGGGAAGCTCGCATACATCCGGCGGTTTATCGCCAATCTTTCAGGCAAATGCCGTCCTTACAGCCACCTGATGAAGAAGGGAACTCCATTCGTTTGGGATCACAAATGCCAAGGTGCACTAGACGAAATCAAGCAGTACCTGCAGAACCCTCCAGTGTTGGCTGCGTCGGTCAAGGGAAAACCCCTCATTCTTTATACAACTACCCTCGAAGGTTCCTTAGGCGCATTATGGGCACAAGAGAACGATCAAGGGAAAGAGAGAGCACTCTACTACTTAAGTCGAGCTCTGCTGGGGGCAGAAAGCAACTACTCTCCCATTGAAAAACATTGCTTCGCGTTAATCTTCGCGATAACAAAGCTCAAGCACTATGCGTTGGCACACGAAGTCCGTCTCATCTCGAAGGTGGACCCTCTTAAATGTTTGATGTCAAAGGCTATATTGACGGGTCGACTCGCTAAATAGGCTCTACTCCTGATGGAGTTCTCAATAACGTATCGACCTCTTAAGGCAGTGAAAGGCCAGGCCATTGCCGACTTCCTCGCTGAGCATCCAGTACCTCCCGGTTCTCCTCTGAACTGCGATTTGCCCGACGAACATGCATTCGACACGATCGGCGGCGGTGATACCCAATGGGAACTCTATTTTGACGGGGCATCTTCCATGAAGAAGCGCAAACAATGTACCCCCATAATCAAATCGGGAGTAGGCCTCATCTTCGTAACCCCACAAGGAGGGATAATGCGCTTTGCTTTCTCCTTAACGGAATCGAGGACGAACAATGAAGCCGAATATGAAGCTTTGATAGCGGGCCTCGAGATCGCCATTAACATGGGAATTGAAGACCTCTCTATATACGGGGATTCTCAATTGGTCGTTAGTCAAGTAAATGGTGACTACCAAACGTGCAAACCGGAGTTGGTGAAATACGGCGAAAAGGTGCAACAACTATTGACCCAAATTCCCTCCTACACTTTGGAAAGTATACCACGTGCGGAAAATAGCAAAGCAGACGCGTTAGCTAAGCTCGCTAAAGAACTGGCTGACGAGAACCTCGATGACGTCAGAATCGTGGTACAAAGCCGTCGAGTGCTCGCCCCAGCAGAAATATCTCCGGAATTATACGAAGAAAAGGGGGCGACTGAGCAGACGACCCTACAAATAAAAGACCGTAAGAAGGCTGAGGACTGGAGGGAAGTCTTCATAGACTACTTTAAGTCCCACCGAATGCCCGAAGAAGCGTCCTCAAGACATCAGCTCATGAAACGAGCTCTATTTTTCGCTTTTGTCAACGACACTCTATACAAGAGATCGTTTGATTCTCTATGGCTGAGATGCTTAGGACCTGACGAAGCAGAAAGAGTCATTCAGGAAGTTCACGACGGACTCTGCGGTTCTCACCAAGCAGCCCCGAAAATGAAATTGAAGATCAAACGGATGGGTTATTATTGGCCCACGATGGTCCAAGACTGCCTCGAGTATGCGAAGCAATGCCACTCGTGCCAGATTCATGGAGACTTTATCCACCAACATCCGAATCCACTGCACCAAACGGTGGCTAGCTGGCCATTCGAAATGTGGGGGACTGACATAGTCGGCCCCATCGAGCCAGCATCGTCCCGGGGACATCGTTTCATCCTGGCGACAACTGATTACTTCTCCAAATGGGCAGAAGCAGTACCGCTGAGGGAAGTGAAGACGGAGAATATCCTCCACTTCTTCAAGACGCACGTCATCTATCGGTTTGGAACCCCACAGCGGATTATCTCCGATAATGGGCCAGCCTACAAAAGCCATAAGATTAGCCGCTTCGCGCAGCAGCACAATATAGACTGGAGATATTCTTCAGTTTACAATCCATGAGCTAACGGTTTGGCCGAGACCTTTAATAAGACCTTGACGAAGATCATAAAAAAGACGGTGTCCAGAAATAAGAAAAACTGGCACGAGAGGCTGCAAGAGGCCCTTTGGGCCTATCGAACTACATTCAAGACGGCCACGAACACAACGCCGTACGCGTTGGTATTTGGGACGGAAGCAGTGCTCCCCCTCGAGATAGAGTTACCCTCTCTACGAGTGGCAGTCCACTACGAGCTGACGAACGAAGAAAATGCTCACCTTCGGCTTGAGGAGCTCGATACCCTCGATGAAACCCGGCTCATAGCGCAACAAAATCTGGAAGCTTATAAAGCAAAGATGACGCGCTCATATGAGAGATTGACACACTTAGGGATCCCCACGATTCCTAAGGAGAAAATACACTTGCGAGATCCTCACGACTCGTAAGGAGAATTCTCTTATGGGACCCTCACGGCTCATGAGATTTGAAAGTCTTAAGTTACAGAAACCTAAACCTGTTCTTAAGCAAATCCCCCACAACCTTCGATACTGCCCTACAAGAGGCTCAATACTGACCCTTGTATACAATCCACGGGCACGAATAAACATTTCCCCAGCAAAGTCCTACCCGTGACTAGGGATATGTCCAACCCTTGTAAGTCCTCTCGACACATAAGGAGAAAGCCCTCTTGTAGGATCCTTACTACTTGCAGAGGAACATACACTTAGGAATCCTCCCGATCCCTAGGGAAAAAATACACCTACAAGATCCTCACGACTTGTGGGGAGAAATACTTTTGTGAGACCCTTACGGCTCATGAAGTCAAAAGCTTTGGTCGACAGGACCCTTAACCCTGTTTGCCAAGCCACCTTTGTTCAACATCAACAGAGGCAAATGATGATTCGCTCCTGGCAATATTCCAGTTGTAGCGGTGCTGATGCCGATGCCGAAATCGGTCTCTAAAATCAATCCACGCATGCATACGAAATAGCCGAAATGATGGGGCAACTTGCAATAAAAAGCAGCAAGTAAAAATGTATGCATGAAAAATAGCCGAAATGATGGGGCAACTCGCAATAAAAAGCAGCGAGTAGAAAATAAATAAATAGCCGAAATGATTGGGCACCGCGAAAAATAGCCGAAATGATGGGGCAATCGCGACCTTCGCGATATAAAAGCTAAAACGATAGAGTATCGCGGAAAAAGAAATAAAATAAAAATAAAATTTAGGCCCTACAGGTGATGTTCCATCACACCCTGTACACAATCCAAGGGCGTAAACAAAAAGGGAACATACATCCCCCCCAGGTTTCAGCAAAGAAAGAAGCTAAATCTCGACGGGCCACAAGCGACCTAGAGATCATCCCAACACTCATCTCGTAACGACGGACACAACTTCAAGCTAAGCGGAACAGCGGCAACTCCCAGTTCCATGGCTCGGTGGTATACATATCGCCAACAGTCAAACCTCCATCCCGTGAAATGCGGATACAATCAGCAAAATTCCTGGTTACGTGGAACGCGGATAACGTCACCCTCTGACCCCGTGGAAAACGTCCAGAGCGGAGCCTAGTCCTCGCCGAGCACGGCAGTGAACCCGTGTGAAACATCTAGTGCAAAATTCCTGGTTACGTGGAACGTGGATAACATCACTCTTTGACCCCGTGGAAAACGTCCAGAGCGGAGCCTAGTCCTCGCCGAGCACGGCAGTGAACCCGTGTGAAGCATCTAGTGCAAAATTCATGGTTACGTAGAACGCGGATAACGTCACTCTTTGACCCCGTGGAAAACGTCCAGAGCGGATCCTGGTCCTCGCAGAGCACGGCATTGAACCCGTATGAAGCATCCAGAGCGGAGCCTAGTCCTCGCCGAGCACGGCAGTGAACCCGTGTGAAGCATCTAGTGCAAAATTCCTAGTTACGTGGAACTCGAATAACGTCACTCTTTGACCCCGTGGAAAACGCCCAGAGCGGATCCTGGTCCTCGCAGAGCACGGCAGTGAACCCGTGTGATGCATCCAGAGCGGAGCCTAGTCCTCGCCGAGCACGGCAGTGAACCCGTGTGAAGCATCTAGTGCAAAATTCCTGGTTACGTGGAACGCGGATAACGTCCCTCTTTGACCCTATGGAAAACGTCCAGAGCGGATCCTGGTCCTCGCAGAGCACGGCAGTGAACCCGTGTGAAGCATCCAGAGCGGAGCCTAGTCCCCGCCGAGCACGGCAGTGAACCCGTATGAAGCATCTAGTGCAAAATTCCTGGTTACGTGGAACGCGGATAACGTCACTCTTTGACCCCACGGAAAACGCCCAGAGCGGAGCCTGGTCCTCGCCAAGCACGGCAGTGAACCCGTGTGAAGCATCCAGAGCAAATACCGGACTGTGGAGTCCTTAAAATCCACGGACTATGATGTCCTTAACCTCGACCGTTATGTCTTAAAACTAACGATCAACCACCCCGATTCCCTACGGATTCTGCCTTGGTTTAAGGGTACATCTCTTCACTCCTTTGATACCTGGCG
Source organism: Agapanthus africanus (assembly GCA_030015575.1). Classification (NCBI taxonomy): domain Eukaryota; kingdom Viridiplantae; phylum Streptophyta; class Magnoliopsida; order Asparagales; family Amaryllidaceae; genus Agapanthus; species Agapanthus africanus. The sequence continues at coordinate 678,167,659 of CM057340.1, read as the reverse complement.
TTGTAATTCCTCAACGTCTTCAAAGAGGTGACGGGTCCCTGCGACCAAACATCGGACTGTGGAGTCCCTAAATCCACGGGCTATGAGGTCCTTAACCTTGACCGTGATGTCTTAAAACTAACATCGGACTGTGGAGTACTAAAATCCACGGACTATGAGGTCCTTAACCTTGACCGCGACGTCTTTAAACTATGATACCTGGAGAAACCCCTGACTCCATAAAACACGGACAAGGGTGACCACATCCAGCACTTACAAGTCCTCACGACCTGTAAGGAAGAAAAAACTCTCTTGTGAGATCCTTACGACTCTCAAGGGAAAACCCGCTTAAGAATCCTCACGATTCCTGGGAAGAACTTACACCTATGGGATCCTCCCGACCTGTAGGGAGAAAAACTCTTTATGAGACCCTCGTGGCTCATAAAATGCAAAAGTCTTAGAAGGCAGCTCTTAACCCTGAATCCTGAGCCATCGCTGTCCTGCAAGGAGATCAAGATAGAATATCCGCAGAATACATTCAATAAAAAGGGGACACACCATTGAGAAGAAAAATGTATCTTTTATTCATAAACCAAAATGGATACAAAGTACAATTCATGAAAGAAACAAAAAAGAAAGATACTCTCATTCATGAGTATGTACAAAAAAGGAGAAAAGATACAAGTCCTCAAGTCGGCGGGCGGTGCAGTAATTTTACCAGCTCATCATTCTGTTGCTGAGCCACGGCTTCATGACGCAAGATCTCCAGAAGATGAGCCTCCGTCTGAGCTTGCTGAGCCTGATACGAAGCAAGCCGAGCTTCGAGCCCTTTCTCTATGGCTTTATGAGCCTCGACCCTCTCACGAGTGAACGTGGCAGTTTTATCGAGAGCCACCACCTCTTTTATGGACTCCTGAAGAACCCGCCAGAGTTCGTATGCTTTGTTGGCTTTGGCTGTGAAGCTAGCCTGAAGCTCGCCCAGCGCCTTAGAAACCAGCTCCCTCTCCGAGAATTTACGGCCGAACCCCTTTTCTCGCACGACAATATGTTCGCCACGCGTTGCCCTATCAGGCCATGTAGGCTCACTCTCGCGACCGCAACCTTGGAAACAAGACATTTACAAGACCGTATAAATGAGCTTTCGGTCGACAGGAATAATTGATTGAAAACGCGCTCACATCACCTGACGTGAAAGGCAACAAGAAAGATCTCCGACATATTTCAAGCATGCATTCGCAATCATATGAGTATTCAAAAAAATATAATAGCATTTGCAATCGCATGAACATTCATAATGCCCAAAAAGGTCTGATGCGCAGGAAAGTGATGATAGCATTTGCAATTAAAGAAAGTTCTCATGAGAAGAATACAAACTTTATTTATACAAGCGGAAACATACATACTAGTACCAAGCCTACATGGAAGTTCGGCACAAAACATAGAAAAGGAGGGACTAATTTAAAAATGTTCTACGCTAACGAGAAAAGGTCACCAAACACGGGATCAACGGCACAGGGGTTAATGAAGAAGAGGACAAAATTCTCCATCTCTCTCTGCTTTCTCCAGCACATCAAAGCGACGATTCTCATGAGGAGTCGCTCCTCATCGATTAGCGCCGTATTCGTCCGCGAAAGCAGACATAATAGCTCACCGGGCCTTTATCTGGCTCAGTAGATGAATTGAGCAATCCTTCAATGCCTGAGTAATCAGGCGTGCTTCATGAAAGCCCTCGAGCTTTTCTTCAGCCGCGTCAAGCATCGCCAAGGTCATCTCTGCCGGGTGAGGAGGGATGTCGGCAAGCACGGCCGTGAGAATCATCCGGAGCCAGATGGAACCCATCGGGAGGGGGGACCCCCTACAAATCGAGATTTTGTACATTGCTGAGTCGCATTCGCCGTTGGTAAGAAGTGGATCCACCAACCGAGCAGCAAAGCGGGGGATCATCTCCTCGATAGGCACTTCCTATGGCTGTCGACGAGCGTGTGGACGGTTGCAGGCCATGGCACTCAGATACTCCTCAAATTAAATCACTTCAATATGGGAATAAATTTCTCTGTGAGGAGGAAATAGGCTATGGCCTCAAGACTATAAAGGGGAGCATTAAATGCTGCGCGCGAGAGAAAATTGCATGATGGAACCCTTCCAAGGCCCAAATAAGGGAAGACATTGGAAATCAGGAAAAGGAACGATTTCTAAGGCGCCTTCTCTGCATCCAATGCCATACACAGAAATGTGGCATGAAAAATTGAATAGCCCCATAAAGTCCCCTCACGTGTGGAGCACGTGAGCACCATGCTTGGTGCGTACTAAGAAATAAAACAATGCCTTGCACGCTAAACACATCAACAAAAAAAAATGAACGACAAAATTCCAAAAAAAAGGAAGGGGGCATGCAAACACAAAAGGACACGATAAGTTTATCATTCATGCTTTAAAAAAGGTTCATACAAAATGAAAAGAAAACGATTACAACGGCAAGACCTCAGGCGCGGGGCACGGATTGAGAAACTCAAGCTTGACCTTGTCCAAGATCCTCCAAGTATTTCGAACCGCCCGAGTATGTTTTCTCTCGCGATCGCAAGCGTTGGGGTCCTCGCGGATGTCCTCCACCCTCCGGTAGGTGGCAAGTATGGCCGACTGCTGAAACGCCTGGTGCAAAAGATCAATGAGGTTGTCACGCCTTCTCTTCGAGATCAGACTCATCAGATACACCGAATGTATCTTATCCTCGGCAACGTCCAATGCCCTGAGTGGCACACCAGCGTAGAAGAGAGGAAGCGCCTCCCAAATCGCCAGCACGATGAGCCTCAGAAGAGAAGAGCGACGGGGGAGTAGCCGATGGTTGTACTCATCAAAGCGGCTCATAATCTCAGCACACTGAGCGTTGGTGAACTCCTGATTCTGACTATGGCCCAGGGCACGAATATTCCCGTAGGAAATGATTTCGTTGAGATCATAGTAATGAGCGTCCATGATACCTGAAATAAAAATCAGGACGATTTATTACAAACCCTCTTCTTCTTCACTAATCATAGAATGACAAGGAAACCCCAAGAAGCCTCCGTATGAAGAAACTGAGCTCTTCATTAGAATTAAATTCCTTATTAAGAAAAGGGAATTAAATTCCCAGAAACATTTTTGGATGGAATTAAATTCCATGGAGTTGAAATGCCATCATCATCTCCCCAAAGATCATCTAAACCCTAAGAGATCTACAGTTCGAAGGTTAGGCGGTTTCATGTTCTTATGGAAAAACTTGAAGAAAAATGGGTTCCTTGTTAAAAAAGAGTAAAAACCCTTGTTTTTGATTTAAAATCCAAAGGAATGTGGAAGTTCGCTGTTTATCCAAGAACATTACCTGAGGAAAAAGGGTCACCTGAACAGAGTTAAACTCTGAAGATTGTTTCAAGACAGAGAACTAAGCTCTGGAAGCGAGAATTAAATTCTCAAGGGAAAAGTTCTCAGAAGAAGAAGATGAGCAAAGTGAAGGCTCTTCTGAAGAAACATGAGTGTTTATAGGAGGTGATAGAAACGTTTCATCTTCCCAAATCCCTAGAGGAATCCAACGGTCACAAAAGGTGACAGCGTTGCACTCACATGCGGACACATGAGAACAACGCTGTGGGGGCATTTGTTTCCTGATTTAAAATAAGAAAAGCTTATGGAAAAGGCTTCAGAAAAGGGTCACGTGCTTACACGTGACCAGCAGTCACGTGTTGGCACGTGACATCTAAAAGCATCAGCAAGGCAAATTCAGCTTCCCGACTACATCAAAGAAAAGGGCTTCAGAAAGGGTCACGTGCTCCCACGTGACCTGGGTCACGTGTTGGCACGTGACAATTAAAAGCGGCTTCAAAGGAAAACCGGTTCCCTGATCAGATCAAGGAAAAGGCTTCAGAAGAGGTCACGTGCTCCCACGTGACCAGGGTCACGTGTTGGCACGTGATAATCAAAAGCAGCAGATTTGTTCTCCGGTTAAATCAAGAAAAAGGCTCCAGACGAGGGTCACGTGCTCACACGTGACCAGGGATCACGTGGTGGCACGTGACAGCTAAGCAGCGACCAGAAAGCAGAACGCAAAAAGAAAGAAGAGGGCTCGTTCCAAGGGGGTCACGTGCCCACACGTGACCAAGGGTCACGTGGCCACACGTGACCGACTTCAAAGCCTATCTGTTAACAGAATTAAATTCTGAGAAAAGACCTCTCAAATCTTTCCAAAAGCAACCGATTGATTTAAAGATTTAAAGGTGATTAAATATCATCTATCTATGGGAAAATCTCGAATTTGGAAAGATTTCCCCGTAAAATCTAACCAAAATAACAAAGGAGAATCTCTGGATTTAAAATCCAATGGTGAATAAAATTCACCTAATAATCCAAAGGTCCAAAACGAATGATGGATACAAATCAAATCTCTCAATGAAAGATTCATCAAAAAACTAATTGACTCGGCTGCTTCTCCTATAAATAGGAGCTAAGAGACAAAAAAAAATATATAGATAGATAGGCAGAGGGAAGAAAAGAGAGAGAGCCTTGATACTTTGGAGGAATTTGGATCTTCTGCAAAAGAAAACCCTAGGTAAGAAAGGGAAGGTTTTTTAATTCTCAACAGAGTTTAACTTTGATATAAAACAGAAGAACATATTTCTTCTCTCTTTGATGGAGGATCTGTAAAGTGCACATCTCCCCTTGAGTTGAGAATATAATTCACAATGGGTTGAGATCCTGCCATGCAGATCCAAAGCATAAAGAGGGAATGGAAGCACGAGAACTTAACTCTCGCAGAACTATAGGAATTTAATTCCTTTAAAATAAAACTAGGGTTTGACCCTGTGTTATGGGAATTTAATTCCTTTAGAATGAAAAGAATCAGGGTTTAACCCTAGTTAAGAACTTAGTTCCGTTAAAACAACAAGAATTTAATTCCCTTAATCTTATTCCCCAGAATAATTTTCTAACAGAGAGTGGGAGTTTAATTCCTTAAAGCTTTTATTAGGGTTTAACCCTATTCAGTTCTTCACATATATGAGGAATTTAATTCCTACAGAAAATTCAGAGTTCAACTTTTCAAAAGGAAGTAGGAATTTAATCCTTCGGAAATTATTGTCAGGGTTCAACCCTACGAGGAATTTAATTCCTGAAAGGGATTAACAGATCTTCTAAACAACTACAGAAAAGCAGGGTAACGTGTCACCACGTGACCCCCCTAAAAGATCTACAGAAAACCCCTTTGAGGCAGTGCCTCACGTGACCCACGTGACCCTTGGCAGAGGCTTTAACATACTCCATTCAAACACCCGTCACGTGATGACACGTGATGCTCCAAAAGATGCGATCTTCTCAGCAGAACAAACGAAGGGAGGGCGCCCTCACGTGCTACCACGTGACCCATCTTGCCTCAGCGTCTAACGCTAAATTGGAACCCCTGAATCCAGTGTTAAAACATTGTTTGGCCTTAGTGTTCAACACTAAGCAAAGAACTTTATTTGCAGTGTTCAACACTGATTACCTTAGTGTTCAACACTAATTCGGGATTTCTGTTGCCAGTGTTTAACACTGGTCTGTTTTAGTGTTTAACACTAATTTGAAGGCCTTGTTGCTGATGTTTGACACCAACTATCTTTTAGTGTTAAACACTGACTTATCAATTTCATTCCCAGTGTTCAACACTGATTGGTCTTTAGTGTTTAACACTAGGCATTGGCCCAATTGGCTAAATGGCCAGAGGCAAAGCCTCTCCTTCAAGGGACCAACAGGAGGGCCGATGTCCCAGACATGATTGGACTTAGCCCAAGCTGGCCATAAGTCCTCAATTCGTAATTAACCGGGCTAATGGGCTCATAACATAATTAATTGGTCTTGATCCCAAATTGGGCCAAAGACTATTTAATCCACTCCGGTTCCAGGGTACATCTCTTCACTCCTTTGATACTTGGCATTGTAATCCCTCAACGTCTTCAAAGAGGTGACGGGTCCCGATGACCACGCATTGATACGGACTGTGGGGTCCTTAAACCCATGGACTACGACGTCCCTAACCTTGACCGAGATGTCTTAAAACTAACAACGGACTGTGGGGTCCTTAAACCCATGGACTACGACGTCCTTAACCTTGACCGAGATGTCTTAAAACTAACAACGGACTGTGGGGTCCTTAAACCCATGGACTACGACGTCCTTAACCTTGACCAAGATGTCTTAAAACTAACAATGGACTGTGGGGTCCTTAAACCCATGGACTACGACGTCCTTAACCTTGACCGAGATGTCTTAAAACTAACAATGGACTATGGGGTCCTTAAACCCATGGACTACGACGTCCCTAACCTTGACCGAGATGTCTTAAAACTAACATTGGACCGCAATGTCCTTAAACTATCCTTGGACCGCAATGTCCTTAAACTACCCATGGACGGCAATGTCCTTAAACTAGCGATGGACCACTATGTCCCTAAACTGGAACAATAGAGCCCAAACGCTCTTTTGTCGGATCTAAACGATCCCGTTTAAGTTGATCTTAGCCTTAAATACGGCTAACGTATCCTTAAACCTTTCAAACAGACTTTAGTCCCAAACTGGATTATAGATCCCCCCAATTAACTCAGGTTCAAGGGTACATCTCTGAACTCCTCTGACATCTGTCGTTGTAATCCTTCAACGTCGTCAGAGAGGTGACGGGTCCCGACGGCCATACATTAAATGGACCACTATGTCCCTAAACTGGAACAATGGAGCCCAAATGCTCTTTTGTCGGATCAAAACGATCCCGTTAAGTTGATCTTAGTCTCAGGTTAGACTAACGTATCCTTAACAAACGTTTGAGTTGATCTTGGCCTCAAATATGGCTAACGTATCCTCAAACCAAACCCCCAAACCCAAATCTAAGATAATACGGATTTGGACTAGTCCACGCCCTACGAGCGACGACATAACTCGGTCTCCGTAAACAATCCACGGGCAACAAAACATAAAATAAATACACACGACACGAAGTGACCATCTGGAGAAGGAGAAAGTTGTTACCGTGACGCGGTAGCGTAATTAACTGCAGGGGCTTGCTCCTGTAGGGAAGAGCGTTCCCACAATCAAAAAAACCCCTCAAGCGAGGGGGAATCTGACGAAGTGTGCTACATCGGACGCATCCGTTCAAACCTTCGATACATGTTGCCAAAAATCAACTTGGTATCTTTGGAGAGGTGGACGGATAGCACCAATTAGCATCTGCCCCGAATCTCAGGCGAGACAGCCCATGTCTCGGCCGCTATTCGGAGGGGAACACGTCCACTGAGGTGAATAACCCTCAAGCGAGGAGCTCGATACCGTAGGACAACCCATGTCTTATCACCAAGCCATAGGACATCCTACCGAAGACTGCTTCACCTTCAAGAACTGGGTCGAGGACCAGTACCAACAAGGCAGATTTGCTTTATCCGACGGCTGGAGGGTAACGCCGCCACAAAAGCACGAACCCAAAGCCGCAAAAGCAGAACCAGATCCACCTCAGTCCTGGAAGCGGATTCGCACCTGTTATACGATTACGATATTAAAAGAAGAGCCCGAGAACATGGATGACCTTCCCTGGTGCTTTGAGAACAGCGATGATGAGGTGGTCTCAGAATTTCCGCCAGCTCCAAAAGAACTGGAAGACGGCATACATACTACTGCAGATAACCTCAAGAAGATTGAGTTGGGATCGGCAGATGACCCGCGACCGACATTTGTCAGCGAGCTGCTATCTGAAGAAAGGGTGACTGCGTTAAAGAACGTGCTTCTACGACATAAAGACTGCTTCGCGTGGAACTACTCCGAGATGCCAGGATTAGATCCGGAGATTGCTATGCATAAATTAGCAATATCCCCAGATATCAAGCCAGTCAAGCAGGCGCCAAGAAGGATGCAACTCGAGCTTGAAATGAGCATCAACGCCGAAGTCAAGAAGCTGATTGATTCTGGATTTATCCAAGAAGTTCAGTATCCCGACTGGATCGCCAATATCATCCCGGTAATGAAAAAGAATGGGACGGTACGCATATGTGTGGATTTTAGGGATCTCAATAAAGCCTGTCCAAAGGACGATTTCCCCGTACCAGTAACCGAGCTAATGATAGATAACACGTCCACTCACGAGGTTTTCTCCTTTATGGACGATTCATCAGGATACAATCAGATAAAGATGCATCCCGAAGACCAGAAGCATACCGCTTTCCGGACCCCTTTGGGTATATTCTGCTATAGGGTTATGCCCTTTGGTCTAAAGAACGCCGGCGCTACCTATCAAAGGGCCATGACAAAGATCTTCGACGACCTCATACATGACATCGTCGAGCGCTATATCGATGACCTTGTAGTAAAGAGCATGTCATACGAAGAGCATTTAAAGCATCTGGAGACTGTATTTCAACGCCTTCGGCAATATAATTTGAAGATGAATCCCCTCAAATGCGCGTTTGGAGTCTCCTCGGGTAAATTCCTGGGATTCATCATCCGACATCGAGGTGTCGAAATACATCCATCTAAGATCAAGGCGATCATGGAAATGCCTCCGCCAAGAACCCTCAAACAGTTGCGGTCTCTCCAAGGGAAGCTCGCATACATCCGGCGGTTTATCGCCAATCTTTCAGGAAAATGCCGTCCTTACAGCCACCTGATGAAGAAGGGAACTCCATTCGTTTGGGATCACAAATGCCAAGGTGCACTAGACGAGATCAAGCAGTACCTGCAGAACCCTCCGGTGTTGGCTGCGCCGGTCAAGGGAAAACCCCTCATTCTTTATACAACCGCCCTCGAAGGTTCCTTAGACGAATTATGGGCACAAGAGAATGATCAAGGGGAAGAGAGAGCACTCTACTACTTAAGTCGAGTTCTGCTGGGGGCAGAAAGCAACTACTCTCCCATTGAAAAACATTAATTGGCGTTAATCTTCGCGATAACAAAGCTCAGGCACTATTCGTTGGCACACGAAGTCCGTCTCATCTCGAAGGTGGACCCTCTTAAATATTTGATGTCAAAGGCTATATTGATGGGTCGACCCGCTAAATGGGCTCTACTCCTGATGGAGTTCTCAATAACGTATCGACCTCTTAAGGCGGTGAAGCAGTCTTCAGTAGGATGTCCTATGGCTTGGTGATAAGAGCAATAGCTCAGATGAGAAGCCCTGTTAGCTTGCTCAGGGTGCTCAGACTCTGGAAGCGCGATCATTTGATGTTTTATAGCGAGCTCGAGTAACTTCTCCGTCTTGTCTCGGGGGAAGGAGTACACTCGACTCATCTTCTTTATGAGGGACAAATCCGAGCCGCGCAATACCCGATCACGTAACTCTCTAATCCTGCGTCGTTGTTGTCGGCTCCTCTTTCCGCTTCTTGATTTATTTCCGTCTCTGCGTCGGGCCTTTCGTACAACGGGTTGACAAGGATGAGCATCTTTGTCTTTTGCAGTCTGTTGAAATAGACGTTGCGTCCTGGCCTTCTCGTAGATGGCCATCTCGCGGTTGTGGTCTTCCCAAGCTTTTTGACCCACTTTCCTGATAGGCTTGTCCATTCATTCTTCAAACGACGGACTCGGCATTTCAATTGCGGGATCTAGTTTTGATGAAGGGTTGGTATTTCCTGACGGGGCGTCCTCTTCTTCATCAAAAGTATATATGGCGTAGCTACTGTGGGCCCGTTCCCGTTTTCCGGTTCTCTTGTATCCAAGCCCAAGTGTTTCCATTTTCCCGTTGGGCAATTTGCGTTGAGTCCCAGGGACATCCCAAATCCTGTTGTAGAACCGAGCTTGTCGAACAGTCTGTTTTAAGGGCACTCCTTGGCGCTTCAATAGCCTCTTTAGTCCATTTGTGTAGTATCTGGGCAAACGGATAGGTTGGAGCCTGTCGAGTGTAGCATCCGTGCCATGCCAGATCTCTTTCTCCATTTTCGACTCTGACGATCGGTAGAATAAGATTAACTTCTCACCCCTTTGCCTGGGAGGGACGTAAAATGTTTGCAGGTCCTGCACATTGTGAGCTTGAAGTGTGTCGAGATCCTTGTAGTGTTCTCGCGGCACCATGGTGATTTGCAAACTCTAATCATCGCTAGGGGGTGCTTGTATTGACAGCCGATTGGAGAACACGGCATTAACCTCATCTTCCGAGTCACTTCCGAAGACCAACATGGGGGTGGACGTCCCCGGGTTGTTGCGTTGAAATGGCCCGGCATAAACTATCTATTCTTCTTCTTCGGTATCGCTCCCGAAAACAGGGATGGTGGCGGCGGCTTTGTTCTCCAGCTTGCGACACCTTTCTGTATCCTCGAAATCTGGCAAAAAGTACTTCGCATCTTCGTATTTGCGGACTTCGTTCACGGAAAATGGGTTCAGCTTACCTGTTACGGTATACTCGAAACCATCCTTAAAGTACTTCATACACTGATGTTGTGTAGAAGGGATGATGTTGTACTCATGTAGCCAGGGACGACCGAGCAAGGCGTTGTAGCAGGTCTTGGCGTCAATGACATGGAATTTGATGTCTGTGACGAGGAGTCCAAAGCGTAATGTTAGTATCACGGATCCGAGAGTCCGTGACGATTGTGAATCAAAACCGGAGATGGTAATTTTGTCACGAGCGAGGTGTTGCACACTCATGCAGATTTCCTTCAACACACGAACATTAAGGAGATTGACGGAGGATCCATTATCCACCAGGATCTTGCCTATCTTGATTTCATGGCAGTATCCAGAGACATATAGGGGACGGTTGTGGTCGCACGTCCCAAGAAGGAGGTCTTCGTCACCGAAAGTGATGTCGGCCGTATGCACTTCCTCCAGTTCATCCTTCATCCTTTCAGTGGCGAGGAAGGCTTGGAATCGCTCAGGTTCTTGTAACACCTTAATTAGTGAGTCTCGCGCTTCTTTTGATAATAGGAGGGCATCGAGAATGCTAAGCTGAGAAGGTAGCTTTCTTAGGTGCGCTAGGATATTGTAGTCCACCTTACCCTTCCTGGGAGGGTCTTTGGTAGTCAGTTCTTTCATGACCTGGTCATCTAAAGTGATATCCTCAGTGACCTTTTCCTTTCCCTTATCTTTTCTACTCGCGGGCCTGAGATTCTTTTCTGGGAGTGTGCGATTGCGCAGCTGAATGTTCTCACAGGCCTCCGATTTCTCCTCTTTCCCTAAAACGGATTCTTTAAAGAGAGGGCCCAGAGCCATTTCTTTGTCAGAGTTGCTCCCAAATGTGAGAACTTGTGACCCCCCGGCGTTAACCATGTAACAACTGCCAATAGTTCTATTGTGCTCGTCGGCAGTACTCCTTCATTCCCGACGAGTCTTGCGTTTCATGCGCTTAAAATGTTGCCGATGAGCAACATATCCTTGCCACTATATCTTAAAGGCGTCGCACTCCTCCGTGAGGTGTGAAATTTTCCGATGATATGCGCAATAATCAGGGTGCCTCTCCACCCCTTTGAGTGTGTTTTCTTCCGAGGGTGGTAGCTTCATTCCCATTGACATGGCTTTGGCAAACCTTTTCCTCATCTTGAATATCTTCTTGTCTGCCTCGGATGCTTTTCGATCTGGCGGGAGTACTTCAACTCTTTCGTTCAGTCGCCTGCATTTGGCTCCTTCCGATGCGGCCATCTCACGCTCCTGATCCGCTTTACTCTTTAGACGAATCTCGTCCAGAAAGGCGTCGACCATTTCATCTGTTGGCCACACACGCTCTGGTTCAGGCTCTGTCCCCAGTTTCTTAGTGCCGGGAGTTTTCCCATCATCAGTAAACGAGTGGGAGATTACGTTACAACTCGCCACATATCCCTCGGATTCATCCGACGAGCTCTCTCCATCATCGTCCTCTTGAAAGATGTGGTTGAGGAACTCTTGCAGCGTGACAGGAGTTCGCGCCTTTTGATTGTACTCTTCCAGCGCGTCGATTTGCTTCTGCAAGTTCGTGTGCTCGTCTCCAGGCTTCACGGGCTTCTTGGATTTCTTCTTCTTTTTCTTCGAAGATTTTGACGGTTGGGCGTGAGTATTTAGGCCATTATCACGAGTCTTCGTAGTTGGGCGGGGCTTCAACATCCCTTCGATAATTTGAGGTTCAAGAGGGTCCTTCCATTCGATCGCAGGGCACGCATGAAGGTCTCTCAGCATTCTTTTGGTTTTAGTTGATAGCAAGACCTCCCATGGAGCTTCTTCAATAAAGGAACAGGTTGCCCCCGGTGTATCTGCTTTCTTAGGAGTATGCGGCTGTGGTGGGTTCACCTTCCACTTTTCGGACAGTGCAAACTTCCCCTGGAGGTATTGATCTTCAATCCATCCTTTAAAGACGAAGCAATCCTCAATCAGATGACTTACCGTTTGATGGTAAGGGCAATAGTTAGGGTTATTCACCTCAGTGGGTTGCGGCGGTCGCCTTGGATTTGGTAGGTTTATAAGTCTGTTGCGTACTGCTAGCTCGAATAACCGTTTCGTCTTGTCTCGTTGGAACGAGTAGGGACGCTTCATCTTCTCATTATAATACCGGCGTCTTTCTTCCAATTGATCTGCCGGCTTCGGGGCGTTAGGTTGCTGCTGGGCATTCGCGATGAAGGTTGCCCTTCCTTTACCCTTGTCATTCCGAGGTTCCGACTTCGGGGGAGGTGGTCTATGACCCATCTGGTCCATCTGAGCCAACTTGTCGATTAAAGCCTGGAATGTGGTTGGCTTAAAGAACATCATAAACTGGGAGATAGTTGCGTGAGGGTCTAGGGTTCCCACGAACATGCCCACTGCGGGTGCTTCCTCAATGCGTTGCTCGCATCTCGACCACAAATTCCGCCAGCGTATAGCATACTGGACCCAGGTTTCGCCTGGTTTTACCCTGGCGTTAATCAGTGCCGTTATTGGAGTGCGTTCGCTGGCGCTTGCGAATCGCTGAGTGAATAGCAGCTCCATTTCAGCGAACGTCTTGATAGAATCGTTCGGGAGTTCCGAATACCATTCGAACGCTGTTTCTGATAAGCTGCACATGAACTGGCGAAGCAACAGTTTATCATCACCGCCGGTGTTACCGCAAAGGGCCCTGAACTGGGCAACATGTTGATGGGGATTGCCGGTCCCCTTATACACGTGGAATTTTGGTATTGTATAACCCGGCGGGTATTTGATTTGGTCGTACCAGCTTGGATACGGCCGACCCGTCTTTACGACTTGACCAGCTGCCTCAGTCGCATGATGAACCCGGATTTGCTGGGCTATATAATCGACCAAATCAGCCTTAGAGATTGCCTCCTCTTTGGCCGTTGAGAGGGCCGGTGGTGGATTTGACGTTTCTCCTCGGTCGTCTTCAAGAACGATTGGGGGATCCTCAGCGGGTGGGTCCTGCTGGATCATCATTCCTATCATATCTTGGAAAAGAAGGCCCATATGCTGTATGTTGGCTGCTTGTTCAGCAGCCTCTTTGTCCTTCTTCTCCAGTATCCGGTGAAGGAATTCGGCGTCGGTTTCTTCCTCCTGGCGTTCGTCTGAGGACGTTTCTGGGTTTTCTTTTGGCCCGGTAAGTGCGGCCATAGCATTCATCATTTCCTGGAGCTTTTGCTGTTGCTCCTGAGCTTTGGCCACTGACCGTGTAAGCGGTCTATGACCTGTAGACGCACGGATGTCTTCTTTTCCTGACGCCATGTATACGGTGTGGACCATCATGCCCCCAGACTTAGGGCGTCTGGGCTCAGTGCTTTTAGCTGTCGTTGCAGGCTGGGGGATCTTCTCTGACTTCCTCCTTTTATGAGCAGTGGAGGTTGAGGGGGCCGTTGAGGTGGGCGTCCAGACAGCCTTTCGTGGTTTAGCCTGGTGACCGGCTTCCGATTATATTTTTAGCTTCTTATGCTGGCGGGAGAAGTTTGGATAAATCATCGAGTCTCGGGCCTGCCGCCAAACCTTATAGATTTTAGAAGATAGCCGTTGAGGGGATCGGGGCTGTTCTGACTTTATTTCCACAACCTTTTTTAGTGGGGGAGGAGACCTCTTTAGCACCGCAGTAGGAGAATTCCTTCGCACCTTATTTAGCATCTCGAAGCTGTTCCCAGTTGGAACAGCAGCATTAACTTCTGCCATCGGGGCTGATGGAGTTAGCCCAGAGGGGGAGTTGCCCCCAGCCTTCCTTACTCGGCGCCAATGGCGACGTCGAGCGTGTCAAGCGGACGGCGTTGGTTCAGTGGTGAGAATGGCTTCGTCTTGCCCCCTGTGTAGGTGGGGAGTCGCTGCTGGTGTTAGCCTGTCAAAGACCGATGTCCTTTGGGTAGCAGGAGCAGGAGCTGGGGCCGTCAATCTTGTAAGGACCGACTTTTTGGCCGGGGAAGCCGCCTTGGTGATTTCGGGAGCAGGACCGGCCACTTTCTTAGAAGCAGCCTTCTCTGGGATTGTAGGCCCCATGATGGGTCCACAGGATTTCTGGCCCAATCTAGAGAAGACCGAGGCGCTGATGTTGGGCGACCCGTTGAGAGGAGCCGCGGCAGGGGTAAGACGATCAAAGACCGACTTCTTACGAGCTTCCTTTGTCAGCACCGGCGCCGTGAAGCTTGTCGGTGGGAGCATAGTCCCAAAGAACAATCCGGTAGTGGCCTGAGTCACCTGGTCCACCGGTATTGTGAATAACGAAGCAGCTTGGGGTCCGTAGGCTATACCTCCTGGCGAGGCAGAGCGTTGGTCACAATTGCAGTCCGAGCAGTTGGAGCATTTCGCAGAAGTAGAAGCCATCGATTCTTTGCTTTCTGCAATAAGCAAGACGCCAATTCTTAGTATCTTGAAACCCAAGGGCAACCATTAGCGAACCACGATTGGTTCGCGAATCACGACACACGAAGTGTGGAGTGGAAAGAGGAAAAGGTCCCACCGGGCGTGCCAGAATCTGTTCCCCTCCGAATGGCGGCCGAGACATGGGCTGTCTCGCCTGAGATTCGGGGCAGATGCTAATTGGTGCTATCCGATTGTGTAAGTAACTCAAATGGTCCCCGGAAATGGCGCCATTTGATTGATTATAAAATTCAAGACCCTGTAGTGTGTATCAACTCAAATGATCCCCGGCAACGGCGCCATTTGATTAAAAAGAATTCTAGATGTGTAGTAATTGACAAAATGTATAGAATCACAATCAAAGAATTATTTGACCGCAATCAACTACGGTGTCGGATGTAGATTGTAAGTGAGTGCGGATCGTCCACAGGAACAGTATAATCGTTCGTCTTTAGAATTAGATGAGTCGAAACTTTAAAGAAAAGAAAAAAAAACAATTCATGATTTGAAATTGAAGTTCAAGAATTAGAAAAAACTAGATCTAATAACAAGAAAAAGATAGAATCAAGAATTGATAGTTTGTTGATTTTTCCAAACCAAATATCAAGAATCGAAATGAGGCTCGTAGGAATCGATCGGATCTATAGATGTGATGTAATCTTACAATTACATATTCTTATCCTTCGATGAATTGATACTAGATCGATGATGATCGACAAGAATTAGGGATTTCTAGTGAAACTAGGGTTTTATCTTATCCCTTGTTCTTTCATTGATATCATTCACATTCTAGCCGACATTCTATTTCTTTCTTCTTTGAATGTCGTCAGGTGCGTTGAACCAAGCTGAGATCGAGCCCACCGGTGAGGATTTGGAGCAGTTCCACGAAAATTCTAAGCTCTAGATATTGTACCTTGTTTTTTCCAGTATTTTCATTTTCTGTTATGCCACTGTTTAGGCATCGCTTTTCATTTCAGTTGTATTTTCTTTTCATGCATTGTACAAAAGAATGTTTTTAATAAAGTTGCTGTTATTTCTATATCATTCGTCTCTTGTGATTTACTTTATATTGCTTAGTTACGCTTAGCGTATGTACTTCTGAGTATATACGTAGCGGGCCTCGTCGCGTCCACTTCGCCGTACACTGGGAAGCGGGGCGTAACAGGTCTTGTTGGTGGCCCATGCAGATCCGAGCTGTATGAATCCCTGTCATGCAGTTCTGGTCTGCATGAACAACCTAAGCAATATAACACAAGAACCAGCAACTAAAACATTCTTTACAATTCATGTTTCTTGAATCTTGCAAATTTCTATTCCTTGAATCTTATCATTTCATGTATTTGAATCTGTCCTAATCCAAATTTTTCTTTAGGATTATGGATTCCCCGAACAACACCAGCACCAACGTTAACAACACCCCTTCAGCACTACCTCTCACACCAGCTGTTCCTGCACCACCCACTGAGCAAACAATGCTATTCGAGGCGATCCGCAGCCTTCTCGAGAGACAGCAACAACTTTTGAACCGTCCTGAGACCGATGCACCGGGAGTAAAGCAATTCAGAGCTTTGCACCCAAAGCAATTCTCTGGTAAAGGAAGCCCTCTTGAAGCGGAAGAATGGGCACAAAGTATCGAAGACGATCTGGCAGCAGCTCAAGTGCCAGACAACGTTTGGGTCCGTGTAGCAAAGCTACAGCTCACGGATAATGCTCGCAATTGGTGGAAGGCGGAAGAAACCTGTCTGGTACAGCCGATTGAATGGAAGACATTTCGCGAGAAGTTCGACGCGAAATATTTCCCTGTGACTGCCAGGTTTGCAATGGAGCAGCAGTTTATTCATCTACAGCAATGATCAATGTGGGACAAATCGGTAGATGAATACGACGCTGAATTCACCATGTTGAGCCGGTAAGATATGTCGCAATAGTTCAATTTTAATTATCACATACTACACAGCTAACACAATCTTTAAACAGATTCGCGGCACACTCGATACCGACGGACGATATCAGAGCCCGTCGCTTTCAGCAAGGCTTGGACACGGAGATTCAGGCTGCTCTAGCCACAGGAAAGTTTTTGACTCATGAGGATGCTCTAGAAGCCGCCCGCAGCTATGAGACAGTAATAAAAGCAAGGGGCAGACCTCAGTCTGCTGGAGTCAAACGCCCTGCCAACCAGATGGCAGGTGGAGTCACGTCCAGACCATCTTTCGTGCCAAGGCGACCCGGAGTACCAACCCATCGTCCTAGCCCAGCCTTTTGCACCTACTGCAAGAGAACTGGACATATGATGAAGGATTGCCGTCGAGCCAACCGCCTCTGCTTAGTCTGCGGTTCAGCCACTCACGGTATTGGATCTTGTCCCCAAAGATAGAACCCAGTTGCTGCACCCAGGCCAGCAAATACTTATCAGCAGCGACCAGCTCTTCAGGCACCTGCTCCCAGACTTGCACTACTTGCACCACCCAGGGGACCACAAGCCACACCACCTCCTCGACAGTTCCATCAAGCTCAAAGGAATGTTCCGAGGAATGCTCCTCAGGCCAGGAGGAATGTGCCGAAGCGCCAGGCTTTCATGATGTCTGTAGAAGAAGCTGAGGCCACTGGCCAAGTCATTACTGGTAAACTTTTCTTCTCAAACTTATCTTTTAGTCTTGTTTACCTACACACTTCCCTATACCTAAAACCTATCCCATATACCTTAGGTACAATCCTAGTAGCTTCACTACCTGCACTTGCACTGTTTGATACTGGAGCATCCCACTGCTTTATGTCGCAACGGTTTGTTCGAACCCATGCGATCCCAGTCTCACCGCTTGTATCCAGCTGGAACGTCAGTTCCGGAAATGGTGTTCTAAAGGCAACTATGGGATACAGCATGTGTCCAGTCATCGTCTGCAGTCGAGAGTTTTATACTGACTTCAAGGTACTGGACATACCGAACTTCGATGTGGTTCTGGGAATGGACTGGCTTGGAACTTTTTATGCTACCATCGACTGTCGTCAAAGGAGGGTAGTATTTGAGATTCCAGATCATCCGGTCTTCTATTTCAAGAGTGGAGATCGTACCCTGGAGCTAAGTACCTACAAAGCAAAGCTAAGAGAAGCAGTAGTTGCAGCAGCTCAGACAGAGGAAGAATCAAGACCAGAGGTAGTTCGAGAGTTCGACGATGTATTTCCTGACGATATATCAGGTTTGCCTCCTGATCGAGCTCTTGAATTCAGTATTGACTTAGTACCAGGAGCACAACCGGTGATCAAAGCACCGTATAGACTAAGTCCGGAAGGATTGAAGGAAGTCCGAACACAGTTGGACGAATTACTGGCGAAAGGATGGATTCGTCCCAGCACTTCAAGTTGGGGAGCACCTGTACTATTGGTGAAGAAGAAGGAAGGTTCATACAGAATGTGCATCAATTATAGGGCCTTGAACGAAGTCACAATAAAGAACAAATATCCACTCCCGCGCATCGACGATTTATTCGATCAGCTAAGTGGATCTTGTGTCTTCTCTAAACTAGATCTTCATTCAGGTTATCATCAAGTGAAGGTCAAGGAAGCTGATATTCACAAAACAGCTTTCAAAACTCGCTATGGACATTGCGAATTTCTAGTAATGCCATTTGGAGCGACCAATGCACCCGCAATCTTCATGAACCTTATGAACCAAGTTTTCCGGGAGTATTTAGACAGGTTCGTTGTTATCTTCATCGACGACATCCTGGTATATTCTAAGAATCGGAAAGAGCATGCGGAGCACTTACGAATTGTCCTGGAAACTCTTCGACAACATAAGCTTTATGCCAAGTACAGCAAGTGCGAGTTTTGACTAAAACAAGTTGGTTTTCTTGGACATATCGTATCAGGAGAAGGAATTTCTGTAGACCCAGCAAAAGTTTCAGCAGTTAGCGAATAGCCTACACCAAAATAAGTGAAGGATATTCGAAGTTTCTTGGGTTTAGATGGATATTACAGAAGATTTATTGAAGGCTTTTCAAAGATAGCAACACCCCTGACCAAGCTCACACGAAAAGATGAAGAATTTGTGTGGTCAGAAGCATGCGAGCAAGCTTTCGTAGAACTCAAGTCAAGACTGACATCTGCACCTATTCTCGTCATACCGGATCAATCTGGAGGATTCGAAGTGCATTGCGATGCATCCGGTAAGAGATTAGGATGTGTTCTACATCAGCACGGTAAGGTTGTGGCTTATGCTTCAAGACAACTGAAGACTCATGAGCGCAATTATCCGACGCATGATCTGGAGTTGGCAGCCGTCATTTTTTCTCTCAAAATTTGGCGCCACTACTTACTTGGTGAACGAGTGAACATCTACACAGATCTTGAAAGTCTGAAGTACGTGTTTACTCAGAAGGAGTTGAATATGCGGTAGAGAAGATGGTTAGAACTCATGGCGGACTTTGACATCAACTTGCAATATCATCTAGGAAAGGTGAACGTAGTACGTGATGCTCGTAGTCGCCAACCATTAGCAATGAATCTCACTGCCTAGTGGAAGCTTCAGCAAGACCTACATCAGATGGAGATTGAACTAGTCATGCCAGATGATGTTTCAAGTTTGATGAATCTACAAGTTCAATCAACCATTGTCAATCAGATCAAGGCAGCTCAAGAAAGCGATGCTAAGTTGCAAAAGATCAGAGAACAAGTGGAGAATGGACTCAGAACAGATTTCATCATCCATGAAGACGGATCCTTGAGATACCGCAGCAGATTGTTTGTACCAAAGGGTCCTGTTCGGGAAGAGTTAATGAAAGAAGCTCACAGCTCTCCCTATTCAGTACATCCTGGAGGTATCAAAATGTACAAAGATCTACGTCAGAATTATTGGTGGCATGGAATGAAGTGTGAAATAGCCAGAAGCGTCGCAAAATGTTTAGTGTGTCAGCAGGTAAAGGCTGAACATCACAGGACTGCTGGACTACTTCAACCGTTACCAATTCCAGAATGGAAGTGGCAGCACATCACGATGGACTTTGTAACTGCTCTTCCTCGCAGCACAAAGGGTAACGATGCGATTTGGGTCATTGTGGATCGACTCACAAAGTCGGCTCACTTCATCCCATTTCGAGTTGGCCAATCAACTGAGACACTAGCGAAGAAGTACATGGAGGTAATAATCTAATTTAAATTTAAAACTTTTCATAATGTACTATCTCTGATATCCATAAACTCATACAGGAAATTGTGAGACTTCATAGAGTACCGGTCTGTATTGTCTCCGATCGTGACACCAGGTTCCGATCGCAATTTTGGCAGAGTCTGCAAGCTAGCTTGGGAACAAGTCTGAATTTCAGCACGGCTTATCATCCACAAACAGATGGTCAGTCGGAACGAACTATTCAGATCTTGGAGGATATGCTCAGAGCATGTATGCTCGACTTCAAAGGATCGTGGGAAGATCACCTGCATCTTGTGGAGTTTGCATACAACAACAGCTACCAAGCAAGCATAGGAATGGCACCTTTTGCAGCATTATATGGAAGGAAGTGTCGATCACCATTAAGTTGGGACGACATCGGAGATAGGGAACTCCTTAGACCAGAGATGATAGTAGCGACCGTTGATGTGGTTCGTACTATCAGGGAAAGAATGCGCATAGCCCAAGATAGACAGAAACACTGGGCTGATGCGAAAAGGCGACACTTGGAGTTCCAGCCAGGAGATCATGTATTCCTGAAAATATCTCCGAACCGCGGAGTGATCCGATTTGGAAGACGGGGAAAGCTGAGTCCGAGATACATTGGACCGTTCGACATACTCGAACGAGTCGGTGAAGTGGCATAACGATTAGTGCTTCCACCCTCATTGGTAGGAGTGCATAATGTGTTCCACATATCTCAACTCAGAAGGTATGTGAGTGACCCCAGCCATGTACTTGATCATTCCGAGCTCACTATACAGCCCGATTTGTCTTGTGAGCAACAACCTGTGGAGATCCTGGATAGGAAAGTGAAGACACTTCGGAACAAAGAAGTTAATTTGGTCCGAGTAATGTGGAGGAAAGACACTCCAGGAGAATCCACGTGGGAAAGGGAGGATGAAATGCGTGCAAGATATCCGCACCTTTTTGTAAACTAGTCCTCAAATAAAAGTTGTAAATTTCGAGGACGAAATTTTTGCAAGGAGGGTAGATTGTAACAACTCCAATTTTTGTATACCTAAATTTGATTTAAATTTGAAGTATATTTGGAGTATTGATGTTGCTGAAAACACTTTAAGTATCTATCTCTCTACAATAATTACAAGAAGGAGCTTGTAGCTCATTGGTAATACCTTGCACTGCTGAACCAAGCCATCAGAGTTCGAATCCCATGCCCCGCATATTTTTTATATCTTTTTGTTTTAAATATTTTTGGAAGGTCAACGGTCAAACAGCCTTAACACACAAAATTAATACAGTATACAAAAAATAAAGTACACCATAATTTCCCCCAGAAAATTCCCCACCCAATGAGCCCCGACTCAGCCCCAACTCGGCCAAGTCGGCCGGCGGCTCGGCCGAATCGGCCGGCGCTGCCGGCCGGACTCGGCCGGTCGGCCGAGTCGTCAACACGAAAAAAATTCATGTTGACTTGGTCTTCTCACCTGAAACCTCCATTTTTCCAGATCGGTTATCAAATGCACCATAAAGCTCTTTTATTCCCAAATTTAATGAAATTTTAATGAATTTTTATATTTTTAATATTTTTTTAATCCAAACCCTAACCCTAGCTTAGCCCTATATAAACACCCCTACCCTCTACCATTTCACCCTACAACTCAAGTCCACTCTCTCAAATTCTCAAGAGAACTCGGTACAAGGAGCGAGAAGCGAAGCGCTGCCGAAACCGACGACGAATTCCGGCGATCGTCCTAGAACCTTCGCGACGTTTTCGACGCACCGACAACCACCACTCCCTTAGCCTCCTTAGCTTGTCCAAACCCGTAAGTCCCATCTCTTCTATCTCTCTTTTCTTTTAATAAAAAAATACGACTTTTTGGAACCCGACGGAAATCGGAATAAACCGATTTTCGATTCGGTTTTTCTACAAAATTCCACTTGTCACCTAATCCATAATACCTAGACCTATCCATGATGACTATTAATCATATAAAAACCAATTTAAGCAAAGTTTCTCACATGAAATGATAGCTTTCTTGTAAAACCGTATTCTTTTCATAAAAATACCATGAAGTTTATTTTTCTTCGTTTAATCAATTCCCTCATTTCTAAATATGTTTATCTTGATCACTAAACTTGTAGAAATTAATTTGAATGAATTTTCACACATGAAATGATAACGTCTTCAAATACCGTACTCTTGCGCTTAAATACCTTCATGTTTAATATATCATATTTAACCTCTAAAACTTCACAATACCTTAAAATAAGTCACGAGGTAATGACCTACCTCTACACACACACAAATATAACCTTAATTGATATCGTTAAAATTTAGAGTACGAAAATACAAGACTTTTCGCTAAAATACCATATTCTTTATAAACCTTTTCTAAAAGCTTTAAGTTGTACACAATTCTAAAACAAAATCTTTTAAAATGAAAGTACGATTTGTCATGGACATCGATCGTTTATCTAAACTGACTTTGTGGTGTCTAGGCAAGTGTGTCTAGGCTAGTGGTTTTTAATTAGGCCCACTATTGTGGTTCCTTCCCACTTACCTGGCACTTACCTGGCCGCAATTGGCGGTGAAGAGGCGATTTGAGGTTTCTAATGACTTATCGTTTAGACCTTAGAAATAGGCTAGTTGGCTTAGGAAACCCTAGAAACTAAAATACGGAAATCTATACCTTTTTACGAATAAATACCTTATATTTATAAAACCGTTTTTCTAAATGAATGGTATTTGTTAAACCTATGCAAAGCGCCACTACAACCCACTTTTGGGGAACCCGTTAGGGATAGTACGGTTCATCGTGCACCCGCGGGCTAGTAGTGCGAGATTCAGACATCCGCAAGGAGCATTCGGTCTCGAAAGGTTTAAAATACGACATTTAAGAAAAAAATGAGATTTTTGAAAATAAAATATTTATTTAAAATTATTCTTGTATTAATATATATATATATATATATAATTATCATTTAAACACCTATTTTATCATAAGATAAAGTTTCCACATTTTTCTAAAATTACAAGATTAAAGTTACATTAAAATACCACGAATTTCAAATAAATCAATTTATACTTTTATTAGGATATATTCACTAGAATAACACAAATAAAATTCACACTAATTATAACTATAAAGACGAATAATAAATACTTGAGGTGTATTTTGAAAACTCTACAATAGTACTTTTTACATAAAACCCCTCAAGTTTTATAAATTACAATAAGGACCCTAACAATTATTGAACTTCAAATTACCTTTCTTTTAGTCTGACTCGGGTTAGAGTCTGACTATTTCTGACTTGAATATGATTCAAGTCAATCTATATTCTTTATATTCCAACTCAACATGAATCCCAGAATCCAGTTAATAATCTATTCAAATTGACTGAATCAAACCATGGATATACATCCATTATCCTGTTATTCCATTTACCAGATTATACAGTTACAACATGCCTACTGATATCATGGTTTTGGTCAGTCACCCAACTTACACAATACAATACAACAATTGTCACGACCCGCAGGGTACGGAACGTGACTGGCACTTAAGTTTACGAAACGTCTAAAGACGTCCGTAAAATAAGTAAGCCAAAGCCCAGAAAACCAAACCAAATAAGCAAAAGAGTGAAGAGAACCCAATCAATTGAAAACAAGTTTATCAATAAGTCATATAAAACCCTTTTTGAAAACAATATCAATTTTTCCGAAAATTTCGGCAGAGTCTCCTTTGTAAATACTGGCCCCCAAAATGGGTACAACAAAAATATATATGAATCCAACAAATAAGGCATCCCCAAGCAGGAGCTAGCTCTTCGCCACAAGGCGGTCACAAATCCCACGCAAAATAAAGCAACAACATACGAAATAATCAAAATGAAGCATAAGAAAAACAGTATGTCGACTCAAGTGAGTTCGACCCCAAAATACAGCATAAAAGTCCATAAACCTCACAGTCTCATCTCTAGGTCAATATACAATAATACTGGTAGATACAGTAGATGGAGTGCACTAGATACAAAGAATATACAAGGTGGTACAAAAATAATGATATAACCCACCTAAGAGCAAAACCTCGAGTCCAGGCAAAGGAGGCAAAAGAACAAGTGCGCCCGCCTCTACTGTACTGACGGAGCGGACCTGCAAAAGGCTGTGGCACAACGGGGGTGAGTTGCCAACTCGTGAGTAATAAATAACATCTACAAAGGCTATTGTATGCATGCACACAAGCATCCTAGCATCTAAAATACAGGTATGACTGGATGCACTAGCAGGTGTGTATACAACATCAGTGTACTAGCAGGTGTATGTATGCAACATGAATATCTGAGGTCTCGATAGGTATATATATAAGAAACATTTTATCTCTTTTTGTTTTTGAAACTCTTTTAAAATGCCAGCATAATACTCATTGAATCGACAACAATCTGTGTCCAGCAACGACACCTAAAAACTTTCTCAAATCTCATAAATCCATGTCATAGTGTCTCTGGCCTCAGCCATCCGGCTGACCCATCTCAATATCAATATCACATCCTCTCGCGGCCCCGGTCGGTATCCTCTGGATATCCGCCGTGCCCAATGAAATCACCGGTAGGTAAACCGTCCCCTGCCAGGCTCATCGTCAGCACCACGAGCTTCTTGCCCCGGGGTATCCTACCGGGCCCACCATGTACCCGAGATGGTTCATCCAACTCCTCGAAACGGGTCTCGAAAACCACAGCAAACTCATGGTGGACGACACTTACATCACCAGAAAACCGCAATTTACATATTTTAAAAATATAATAAGTTTAGAAATTTTTGCGGCTTTTCCCCGAAATCCAGAAATATCATAAAATCTCAAGAAATCCTCATAAGTGCATATGTCAATGATAATGAATGCATATGATATCAATAATCCAGTTGCGATGCGTGATTAATAGACTAAGCATGAACAAATAATATGATGAGGTACATGCACATGAATAGCAATCCTACGATTTCATTTTAAGGAATTAAAGCAATAGCGTGAGTTTAAGTATCAATTATAGTAAAATGTTTCAATTTAAAGGTTATCTAGTGTGGTGGCATGGCAATTACCAGGGTGTGTGTGTAAGCATGAATAGTGCTCGTGCTGCATATAAAAACCCTGGCAATGGTGCAGGTGTCCTATAACATGGTTTCGTATATGTATGTCAATATAGGGCATGAATGTAGCAAATAATCATACAAGTATTACACCTCTAATTACTAACATTACTAAGAATCTTTTTAAGGTACTAAACTATCGGGTGACTTCCGCCATACAACGATAGTCCCCCGTAGATATTACATCTACTCACCGGAATCCCTAGTTAGCTGTATCCAATCACCGCTTTCCCCTTTCGTGCCGCGTCTGACGTCTCCGCGACCGAACCTGGAATTTACATCAATACCAAAAATAAGGTTACATATCAAGAATGACGCAAAACCCAAACGAAAATACTAATGTTCACTAGCTAGGTACAACGTGCACAAGGTGCGCGGAACACACGCGAAAATCGCAAAAACTGCAAAAATCGCCGATTTGGTCGCCCGGCAAAACTAAAACCCGACTACTCAAAAATCCGCACACACGCATCCTAAATGTCATAAGATACGCTAAAAATGTTATCAAGACATCGCAATTAATTCATCACAACATTTTAGTAAAAACTAGTAAGCTAGAATAGCAATTTGGTGCAAACATCGACAATAGCGACAAAGTTATCACAGTCCAACACAACTATCCAATCCACACAACTAGTTAGCCACCAAAAACATAATTTTAACTTATTTACCATGCTACAAAACCCACATTCCATACACAAACCTCTTCTTGATTTTGGTAATTAGCAAACTTAATGAAAATTTCACACAAGTTTAACATAGATTAGCTTAATATGAAGCCACTTAAGCAAAGTAACCATATAGATTGGTTAAGTAACAACTAGATTAATTAAAAAAATTTAATTAACTAAAACATGGCTTCAAGAAACCCTAGTTTAATTTTCAACCATAACCCTAAAAAAAACTAGATTAGAACTAACACTAAATTAACACTACAACAATTTAACTTAAGAAACTTAATCAAAAGAATTTAATTAGCAAGAAATTATACCTCAACTAGAGATCTAGCAAGAATAATTTGCCTCCAAAGATGCCTCCTTTCCACAAGATTTAAACTAAGGTGGGTGTGAGAAGAGATGGATTAAGGTTTTGTTGTTGAAATAGTGAAGGATTTGTTGATTTTTTATGGTTTTTGAGATGAATTTGTGAACAAAATAGAGAGGAAAATGAAGGGGGGGAGCTGCTGATTTTCTGGACAGAAATGAAGGAGAGGGGAGTGGTGTGGGTGTGGGAAAAAGTCTCAAGTCAAACTCCCCCAAAGTCAGCACCATACCCAATTAACAATTCAAAAACCTTAAAAAAAACCCTCATTTCCACACAATAACACAAGTCAAAGAGCATGGAATTTTTTTTTCCCATGTGCTACTGGAAATGGCCGGCCTAGGGTGAGGGAGAAGTGAGAGGGAGTGCACAAAAAAAAATTTATGCAAAAAGGCCCCCTACAAGTCCAAAATTGCAAGTTTAAGCTTAAATTCAATAAATTTCGTTTTCTATAATAAAAATTAGTTAAAAATCAAAATAAAATACTAAAAATTTATGTTACAACTAGATTTTAATTAACATAATTTTAAATATTAAAATTAGCCCAGAAAAATTTGTATTTATCGCTAATTTAATGTATTTTCTTACCGGCTTAAAATAATATTAAAAAATTGAAAAATTAGGGAAAATTTTTAAACGACCAGAATATCATAAGTAACTCATTAGCTACTAAAAATAAGCAATTACCTATCTATTTTAGGTATAATTAGTCCTAAACTGCAAAATAACAAGAAAGACGGTTTTCGGAAAAATACCGAATTTTCACCGATTTTCAGGAAAACACCAAAACGACTTTTCAAAGCGCTACAATCTTCCCCCTTAAAGAAATTCGGTCCCCGAATTTAAAAATATAGCTACGCGTACCTTCAAAGAGATGGGGATATTTCTTCCTCATCTCGCCCTCGGTCTCCCAGGTGACCTCCTCGCTGCTCGGGCTACGCCAAAGGACCTTGACGGTTGGTATAATTTTCGATCTCAACTTCTTCACCTGCCGATCCAGGATGGCCACCGGCTGCTCTGCAAAAGAAAGGTCGTGCTCTAGCTGGACTGTCGGGTGCTGAATCGCATGCGAAGGGTTGTGAAGGTACTTGCGGAGCATCGAAACATGGAAAACGGGGTGAACATCGGGAAAGCTGGGTGGAAGGGCCAAACGATATGCAACCGCGCCAACCCGCTCGAGGATCTCGAAGAGACCTACGAATCTAGGGCTAAGCTTCCCCTTTCGCCCAAAACGCATCACGCCCTTCATCGGAGAGACCCTCAGAAAAACATGGTCGCCAACTACGAACTCTAATCTGCGACGGCGCCGGTCCGCATACGATTTCTGCCTGCTCTGAGCCGCTCTCATCCGGTCTCGGATCAACTGTATCTTCGCTGTCATCTCCTCAACAAGCTGCGGCCCCAAAATGCTGCTCTCGCTGAGCTCTGTCCAACAGACGGGCGATCTGCATCTCCTCCCATACAATGCCTCGAAAGGTGCCATCTGAATAGTACCCTGGAAGCTGTTGTTGTAGGAGAACTCCACTAGAAGTAAATGATGATCCCAGCTACCGCCGAAGTCTAAAACGCACGCTCTGAGCATGTCCTCGAGAGTCTGAATGGTCCGCTCTGACTGTCCGTCGGTCTGCGGATGAAACGCTGTGCTGAAGCTCAAACGAGTGCCCAAAGCCTCCTGAAGTCTCTGCCAAAGTCGGCTGGTGAACTGGGTGCCTCGATCTGACATGATACAAGTCGGTACGCCATGCAACCGCACGATCTCGTCGATGTAGAGCTGAGCATACTGAGCGAAGCTGAAAGTGGTCTTCACTGGTAGGAAGTGAGCCGCTTTCGTCAATCTATCCACGATCACCCAGATGGAGTCGTACCCTCGACTGGTCCTGGGTAGACCCACAACGAAGTCCATCGAAATCTGCTCTCATTTCCACTCTGGAATGGGTAACGGCTGTAGCTCTCCTGCGGGCCTCTGGTGCTCGGCCTTGACTTGCTGACAAGTCAGGCATCTCGATACAAACTCCGTAATGTCCCTCTTCATCCCGTCCCACCAGTAGGTCTCTCTCATATCATGGTACATCTTGGTGGAACCGGGGTGGACACTATACACTGATCGGTGTGCCTCCTCAAGAATGTCGCGCCGTAATCCATCAGCATCTGGTACGCACAGTCTAGATCCATAGCGTAAAATCCCCTGATCGTCAATCACGAACTCGGAAAATCTGCCTTGACCCATCTGTGCCATGATCTCTGAGCAACGGTCGTCACTGCGCTGTGCCTCATATATATGGTCAAGCAATTGTGGGCGTGCACGAACATGCGCGAGCTGTCCTCCTGTCTGAGTGAACTCGAACTCAACTCGGCTGTCGCATAACATCTGCCAATCTGCTAACGACTGCCTCTGCACTGCGCGCAAAAAGGATAGACTACCCCCGGGCCTCCTACTCAACGCATCTGCCACCACATTCGCCTTGCCTGGGTGATATAAGATCTCACAGTCGTAGTCTTTCACCAACTCCATCCAACGACGCTGTCTGAGGTTCAGGTCTCGCTGCTGAAATATGTACTTTAAGCTCTTGTGATCGGTGAATATCTGACACGACTCGCCGTATAGGTAATGTCGCCAAATCTTCAGTGCAAAGACCACTGCAGCCATCTCCAAATCATGAGTGGGATAGTTCTGTTCCTGCTTCTTCAACTGCCGAGAAGCATAAGCGATCACCCGGCCATGCTGCATCAATACGCATCCTAATCCCACTCGCGAAGCATCACAGTAGACCACAAATCCGCCTGATCCCGAAGGCAAAGATAATACCGGCGCCGTAGTCAAACATGTCCGCAGCTGCTGAAAACTGCGCTCGCACTCCTCCGTCCAGACGAAAGGAACCCCCTTCCAGGTCAAACCGGTCAACGGTGCAGCTATACGGGAGAAGTCCTGAACAAAACGCCTGTAGTAGCCCGCCAGGCCTAGAAAACTACGGATCTCAGTAACCGATGTAGGTCAGGGCCACTGCTGAACAGCCTCAATCTTCTTCGGGTCCACACATATGCCGTCTCTCGTCACCACGTGACCCAAGAATCCGACGCTGTCCAGCCAGAATGCACACTTGGAGAACTTTGCGAACAGCTGGTGCTCCCTCAGAGTCTGTAACGTAATCCGCAAGTGCTGCTCGTGCTCCTCTCTGCTCCGAGAGTACACCAAGATATCGTCGATAAACACGATGATGAACAAGTCAAGATACGGCCTGAATGTACGGTTCATCAAATCCATGAATGCTGCTGGGGCGTTGGTGAGACCGAACGACATCACCAATAACTCGTAGTGGCCATAGCGCGTGCGGAAAGCTGTCCTCGGTATATCCTCCTGTCGAACTCGCAGCTGATGGTATCCTGATCGCAAGTCGATCCTCGAAAAATACCCCGCACCCTGAAGCTGGTCGAACAAATCATCAATGCGTGGCAACGGATATCTGTTCCGAACGGTAACTTTGTTCAGCTGGCGGTAGTCGATACATAAGCGCAAACTTCCATCCTTATTCTTGACAAACAGGACCGGAGCACCCCACGGAGAAACACTCGGTCAAATAAGCCCCTTATCTAACAAATCCTGCAACTGATCCTTCAGCTCTCGAAGCTCTGCCGGGGCCATCCGATAAGGCGGTATAGAAATAGGCCCCGAGCCGGGAATCAAATCAATGCAGAACTCAACGTCGCGCTCAGGTGGTAGCCCAGGTAGCTCATCAGGGAAAACATCAGGGAACTCACAAACAACCGGGACCCGGTCCAACGGGACCTCTGTAGCTCGAGTATCACAAATATACGCTAAGAATCCCTGACATCCCTTCCGCAAGAGCTGACCAGCGCGAAGAGACGAAATCAAGCTGGGAAGGGTGACGCTGCGGTCTCCCTGAATAACAAGGACTGGCTCTCCCGGAAAGCTAAATCTGACTGCCTTCTCACGGCAGTCCACCGAAGCATAACAAGTGGCTAGCCAATCCATGCCCAGAAGCACATCAAAGTCCAACATATCGAGGAGAATCAAATCAACCGATGAATCCCTCTCCCCGATACGAACGGAACACAAACGAAAAACAAAACGAGCGACAAACGACTCGCCTACCGGAGTACTAACAACAAGCGGATGATCTAACGACGACGACTCACGATCCAACATCGGTGCAAAGTGTGTAGATACGTACGAATGTGTGGAACCTGGGTCGAATAATACCCGTGCGTCGAAAGAACAAACTGGCAAGGTACCTGTCACAACGGTATTGGATGCCTGCGCATCCTGCGGTGTCAAAACAAATACTCGGGCCTGTCCTCCACCGATAGCGGGCTGACCTCGACCTCGGCCTCTGCCTCCTCGTCCTCTCTGAACAGGACCGCCGCGTCCACAGCCTCTGGGTGCACCTAACTGGCGTGGAGCATCGCCTGTGGTAGGAAGTAGGGCTCTCTGAGGAGGGGGTGGTGATGGTGGTAGGGTCACTGTTTCCTGATTTAAATTCAGGAAAGCTTCTGGGAAAAGCTTCAGAAAGGGGTCACGTGTTGGTACGTGACACCTAAAAAAGCATCATCAAGGCAAGTTCAGTTTCCTGACTACGTTGAAGAAAAGGGACTTCAGAAAGAGTCACGTGCCCCCACGTGACCAGGGTCACGTGGCGACACGTGACATTTAAGTGCAAGTGTCAAAGGCAAACCGGTTCCCTGATCAAGTCAAGGAAAAGGCTTCAGAAGAGGTCACGTGCTCCCACGTGACCAGGGTCACGTGTTGGCACGTGACGTTCAAAGCAGCAGACTCGTTCTCCAGTTGAACCAAGGAAAGAGAGTTCAGACAAGGGTCACGTGCTCACACGTGACCAGGAGTCACGTGGTGGCACGTGACGTTTAAGCAAAGATCAGAAGACAGAGCGCAAAAGAAAGGAAAAGGCTCATTCCAAAGGGGGTCACGTGCTCACACGTGACCATGGGTCACGTGGTCACACGTGACCGGCTTTCAAAGCCCATTTTGTCAACAGAATTAAATTCTGAGAGAAATTCAAATCTTTCCAAAGGAAGGCAACTATCTGGAACCAATCAAATTAAAGATTCAGAGGTGATGAAATATCATCTATTTATGGGAAAATCTCGGGTTTGGAAAGATTTCCCCTTTAAATCTAACCAAAATAACAAAGGAGAATCTCTGGATTTAAAATCCAATGGTGAATAAAATTCACCTAATAATCCAACGGCCCAAAATGAATGATGAATGCAAATCAAATCTCAATGAAGATTCGTCAAAAACTGATTGATTCGGCTGCTTCTCCTATAAATAGGAGCCAAGAGACACAGAGAAATATATACATGCGCAGAGAAGAAAAAAGAAAAAAGGAGGAGAGCTTTGATACTTTGAAAAGACTCGGATCTTCTGCAAAAACCCTAGGTAAGAAAAGGGAAGGCCTTTTGAAAGAAGGAGAATTTAATTCTCAACAGAGTTTAACTCTGATAATGTAAAAACAGAAGAACATATTTCTTCTCTCTTTGATAGAGGATCTACAAAGTGCACATCTCCCCTTAAGGTTGAGAATTTAATTCTCAATGGGTTGAGATCCTGCCATGCAGATCCAAAAACAGAGAGAAGGAATGCAGGCACGAGAATTTAATTCTCACAGAACTATAGGAATTTAATTCCTTTAAAACAAAAGTAGGGCTTGACCCTATATCATGGGAATTTAATTCCTTCAGAACAAAAAAAGAAACAGGGTTTAACCCTACTTAAAAAATCCAGTTCTGTTGAAACATCGGGAATTTAATTCCCTTAATCATAATTTAACAGAGGATGGAAGTTTAAACTCCTTAAAAACTTTTATTAGGGTTTAACCCTATTCAGCCCTTCACATATATGAGGAATTTAATTCCTACAGAAAATTCAGAGTTAAACTCTATTCCAGAATACAAAGTCTTCGAAAGGAAGTAGGAATTTAATTCCTCTGAAATTTACAGTTCGAGGAATTTAATTCCTGAAAGAAGATTAACAAAGCTTCTAAACAAAATAGAGGCAGGGTCACGTGTCATCACGTGACCCCCCCAAGAGATCTACAAGAAAGCCCCTTTGAGGCAGCACCCCACGTGATCCACGTGACCCTTGGCAGAAGCTCTAATACATAGGCATTTGAATGCCCATCACGTGATAGCACGTGATGCTCTGAAAGATGCGATAATCTCAGCAGAATAAATGAAGGGAGGGCGCTCTCACGTGCTGCCACGTGACCCCTCTTATCTTAGTGTTTAACACTAAATTGAAACTCTTGAACCCAGTGTTAAAATACTGTTGGGCTTTAGTGTTCAACACTAATTAAAAAGCTTTATTTGCAGTGTTCAACACTGATTACCTTAGCGTTTAAACACTAATCTGAGATCTTCATTTGCAGTGTTCAACACTGATCTGTTTTAGTGTTTAACACTAATTTGAAAAGCCTTGTTGCTGGTGTTTAACACCAATTATCTCTTAGTGTTAAACACTAACTTGTCAACCTCATTCCCAATGTTCAACACTGACTGTTCTGAAGTGTTTAACACTAGGCTTTGGCCCAATTGGCTTAAATGGATGGAGGCAAAGCCTCTCCTGTTTGGACTTAGCCCAAGATGGCCATAAGTCCTCAATTTGTGATCAACTGGTCCAATGGACTCATAACATAATTAATTCATCTTGACCCCAAATTGGGCCAAGGACCATTTAATCCACTCCGGTTCTAGGGTACATCTCTTCACTCCTTTGATACTTGGCATTGTAATCCCTCAATGCCTTCAAAGAGGTGACGGGTCCCGACGACCACACATTGATATGGACTGCGGGGTCCTTAAACCCGTGCCTAATGCAAAATTCCTGGTTACGTGGAACACGGATAATGTCACTCTTTGACCCCGTGGAAAACGTCCAGAGCGGATCCTGGTCCTCGCAGAGCACGACAGTGAACCCGTGTGAAGCATCCAGAGCGGAGCCTGGTCCTCGCTAAGCGCGGCAGTGAACCCGTGTGAAGCATCCAGAGCACATACCGGACTGTGGGGTCCTTAAACCCATGGACTACGACGTCCTTAACCTTGACCGAGATGTCTTAAAACTAACAATGGACCGCAATGTCCTTAAACTACCCATGGACCACTATGTCCTTAAACTAGAACAATAGAGCCCTGTATGCTCTTTTGTCGGATCTAAACGGTCCCGTTTAAGTTGATCTTAGCCTCAAAGATGGCTAACGTATCCTTAAACTTTCAAACAGACTGGACTATAAATCCCCCCAATTAATCCTGGCTCGAGGGTACATCTCTGAACTCCTCTGACATCCGTCGTTGTAATCCTTCAACGTCGTCAGAGAGGTGACGGGTCCCGACGGCCATACATTCATGGACCACTATGTCCCTAAACTAGAACATTAGAGTCCAAACGCTCTTTGGTCGGATCTAAACGATCTCGTTAAGTTGATCTTAGTCATAAAGTTAGACTAACGTATCCTTAACAAACGTTTGAGTCGATCTCAGCCTCAAGTATGGCTGACGTATCCTCGAACCAAACCCCCAAACCCAAATCTAAGATAATACGGATTTGGACTAGTCCACGCCCTACGGGCGACGACATAACTCAGTCTCCGTAAACAATCCACGGGCAACAAAATACAAAGCAAACACCCACGAAACGAAGTGACCATCTGGAGAAGGAGAAAGTTGTTACCGCAATGCGGTAGCGTAATTAACTGCAGGGGCTTGCGCCTGCAGGGAAGAGCGTCCCCACAATCAAAAACCCCTCATTCGAGGGGGAATCTGACGAAGTCTGCTACATCGGACGCATCCGTCTAAACCTCCGATACACGGTGCCATAAATCAACTTGGCATCTTCGGAGAGGTGGACGGATAGCACCAATTAGCATCTGCCCCGAATCTCAGGCAAGACGCGGTGTCGCGCCATCTTTCGGAGGGGAACAGATTCTGGCACGCCCGGTGGGACCTTTTCCTCTTTCCACTCCACACTTCGTGTGTCGTGACTCGCGAACCAATCGCGGTTCGCTAATGGTTGCCCTTGGGTTTCAAGATACTAAGAATTGGCGTCTCGCTTATTGCAGAAAGCAAAGGAGCGATGGCTTCTACTTCCGTGAAATTCTCCAACTGCTCAGACTGCAATTGCAACCAACGCTCTGCCTCGCCAGGAGGTATAGCCTACGGACCCCAAGCTGCTTCGCTATTCACAATGCCCGTGGAACAGGTCACTCGCGCCACCACAGGATTGTTCTTTGGGACCATGCTCCCGCCGACAAACTTCACCGCTCCAGCGCTGACAATGGAAGCTCTCAAGAAGTCGGTCTTTTATCGTCTTACCCCTGCCGCGGCTCCTCTCAACGAGTCGCCCAACGTCAACGCCTCGGTCTTCTCTAGATTGGGCCAGAAATCCTGCGAACCCATCATGGGACCTACAATCTCAGAAAAGGCTGCTTCTAAGAAGGTGGCCGCTCCTGCCCCCAAAGTCGTCAAGGCAGCCTCTCCGGCCAAAAGGTCGGTCTTTACAAGATTGACGGCTTCAGCTCCCGCTCCTGCTGCCCAAAGGACATCGGTCTTTGACAGGCTAATACCAACTGCGACCCCCCACCCAGACAAAGGGCAAGACGAAACCATTCTTACCGCTGACCCTACACCGTCCGCTCGACACGCTCGACGTCGCCATTGGCGCCGAGTGAGGAAGGCTGGGGGCAACTCCCCCTCCGGGTTGATTCCATCGGCCCCGGTGGCAGAGGTTAATGCTGCTGTTCCAACTGGGAACAGCTTTGAAATGCTAAATAAGGTGCGAAGGAATTCCCCTACGGCAGTACTGAAGAGGTCTCCTCCCCCGTTAAAAAAGGTTGTGGAAATGGAATCAGAACGGCCCCAATCTCCTCAACGGCTGTCTTCCAAAATCTATAAGGTTTGGCGGCAGGCACGGGACTCGATCATCGATCCGAACTTCTCCCGCCAACACAAAAAGCTGAAAATCCAACCGGAAGCTGGTCACCAGGCTAAACCCCAAAAGGCTGTCTGGACGCCCACCTCAACGCCCCCCTCAACCTCCATGGCTCATAAAAGGAGGAGGCCAGAGAGGACCCCACAGCATGCAGCGACGGCTAAGAGCACTGAGCCCAGACGCCCTAAGCCTGGGGGCATGGTGATGCACACTGTTTACATGGCCTCTGGAAAAGAGGAAAGCCGCACGTCTACGGGCCACCGACCGCTAACCCGATCCGTGACGAAGGCTCAAGAGCAGCAACAAAAGCTTCAAGAAATGATGAATGCTATGGCCGCGCTCACCGGGCCAAAAGAAAACCCAGAAACATCCTCAGACGCACGTCGAGAGGAAGAAACCGATGCTGAATTCCTTCGCCGGACACTGGAGAAAAGGGATAAAGAGGCTGCTGAACAAGCGGCCAATATACAACGGATGGGCCTTCTCTTCCAAGATGTGATAGGAATGATGATCCAGCAGGACTTACCCGCCGAGGATCCTCCAATCGTTCTTGAAGACGACCGAGGAGAAACGCCAAATCCACCACCAGCTCTCTCAACGGCCAAGGAGGAGGCAATCTCTAAGGCTGACTTGGCTGACTACATAGCCCAGCAAATCCGGGCTCATCACGCTACTGAGGCAGCTGGTCAAGTCGTGAAAACGGGGCGGCCGTATCCGAGCTGGTACGACCAAATCAAATACCCGCAAGGCTATACGATACCGAAATTCCACGTGTATAAGGGGACCGGCAATCCCCACCAACATGTCGCCCAGTTTCGGGCCCTCTGCGGTAATACCGGTGGTGATGATAAATTGTTGCTCCGCCAGTTCGTGGGCAGCTTATCAGAAACAGCGTTCGAATGGTATTCGGAACTCCCGAACGATTCTATCAAAACGTTCGCTGAAATTGAGTTGTTGTTCACTCAGCGATTTGCAAGTGCCAGCGAACGCACTCCAATAACTGCACTTATTAACGCCAGGGTAAAACCGGGCGAAACCTGGGTCCAGTACGCTATACGCTGGCGAAACTTGTGGTCGAGATGTGAGCAACGCATTGAGGAAGCACCTGCGGTGGGCATGTTCGTGGGAACTCTAGACCCTCACGCAACTATTTCTCAGTTTATGATGTTCTTTAAGCCAACCACATTCCAGGCTCTGATCGACAAGTTGGCTCAGATGGACCAGATGGGTCATAGACCACCTACACCGAAGTCGGAACCTCGGAATGACAAGGGTAAAGGGAGGGCAACCCTTGTTGCGAATGCCCAGCAGCAACCTAACGCCCCGAAACCGGCAGATCAACTCGAGGAAAGACGTCGGTATTATAATGAGAAGATGAAGCGTCCCTACTCGTTCCCACGGGACAAGACGAAACGGCTATTCGAGCTGGCAGTACGCAACAGACTTATAAACCTGCCAAATCCAAGGCGACCGCCGCAACCCACCGAAGTGAATAACCCTAACTATTGCCCTTACCATCAAACGGTAGGTCATCCGATTGAAAATTGCTTCGTCTTCAAAGGATGGATTGAGGACCAATACCTCCAGGGGAAGTTTGTACTGTCTAAAAAGTGGAAGGTGAGCCCCCCACAGCCGCATGCTCCTAGGAAAGCGGATACGCCGGGGGCAACATGTTCTTTTATTGAAGAAGCTCCATGGGAGGTCGTGCTATCAACTAAAACCAGAAGAATGCTGAGAGACCTTCATGCGTGCCCTGCGATCGAATGGAAGGACCCTCTTGAACCTCAAATTATCGAAGGGATGCTAAGGCGCCGCCCGACTACAAAGACTCACGGTAAGAGCCCAGATACTCACGCCCAATCGTCAAAATCTTCGAAGAAAAAGAAGAAGAGATCCAAGAAGTCCGTGAAGCCTGGAAAAGAGCACACGAACTTGCAGAAGCAAATCGACGCATTGGAAGAGTACAATCAAAAGGCGCGAACTCCTGTCACACTGCAAGAGTTCCTCAACCACATCTTTCAAGAGGAAGATGATGGAGAAAGCTCGTCGTATGAATCCGAAGGATATGTGGCGAGTTGTAACGTAATCTCCCACTCGTTTACCGATGAGGGGAAAACTCCTGGCACTAAAAAGCTGGAGGCAGAGCCTGTACCAGAGCGTGCATGGCCAACGGACGAAATGATTGACGCCTTTCTAGACGAGATCCGTCTAAAATGTAAAGCGGACCAGGAGCGCGAGATGACCACGTCGGAAAGAGCCAAATGCGGGCGACTGAACGGAAGAGTTGAACTACCTCCGCCAGAGCGAAAGGTATCCGAAGTAGACAAGAAGATATTCAAGACAAGAAAAAGGTTTGCCAAAGCCATGTCTATGGGGATGAAGTTACCGCCCTCGGAAGGAAATACACACGATGGGGTGGAGAGGCACCCTGACTATTGCGCATATCACCGGAAAATCTCACACCCCACGGAGGAGTGCGACGCCTTTAAGATATGGTGGCAAAGATATGTCGCTCGTCGGCAACATTTTAAGCGCATGAAACGCAAGATCCGTCGGGAGCGAAGAAGTACCATCGATGGGCACAGCAGAACTACTGGCAACTGTCACATGGTTAACGCCGGGGGGTCACAAGTTCTCACCTTCAGGAGCGACTCTGATGAAGAAATGGCTCTGGGCCCCCTCTTTAAGGAATCCGTTTTGGGGAAAGAGGAGGAATTGGAGGCCTGCGAGAACATTCAGCTGCGCAATCGCACACTCCCAGAAAAGAATCTCGGGTCCGGGAATAGAAAGGATAAGGGAAAGGAAAAGGTCACTGAAGATATCACTTTAGATGACCAAGTCATGAGAGAGCTGGCTGCTAAAGACCCTCCTAGGAAGAGTAAAGTGGACTATAATATCCTCGCGCACCTAAGGAAGCTACCTTCTCAGCTTAGCATTCTCGACGCCCTCCTGTTATCAAAAGAAGCGCGAGACTCACTAATTAAGGCGTTACAGGAACCCGAGCAATTCCAAGCCTTCCTCGCCACTGAAAAGATGAAGGATGAACTGGAGGAAGTGCATACGGCCGACGTCACTTTCGGTGATGAAGACCTCCTTCTCGGGACGTGCGACCACAACCGGCCCCTATATGTCTCCGGATACTGCCATGATATCAAGATAGGCAAGATCCTGGTGGATAATGGATCCTCCGTCAATCTCCTTAATGTTCGAGTCTTGAAGGAAATCTGCATGAGCGTGCAACACCTCGCTCGTGACAAGATTACTATCTCCGGTTTCGATTCACAATCGTCACGGACTCTCGGATCTGTGATACTAACCTTACGCTTTGGACTTCTCGTCACAGACATCAAATTCCATGTCATTGACGCCAAGACCTGTTACAACGCCTTGCTCGGTCGTCCCTGGCTACACGAGTACAACATCATCCCCTCTACACAACATCAGTGTATGAAGTACTTCAAGGATGGTTTCGAGTATACCGTAACAGGTGAGTTAAACCCACTTTCCGTGAACGAAGTCCGTAAATACGAAGATGCGAAGTACTTTTTGCCAGATTTCGAGGATACAGAAAGGTGTCGCAAGCCGGAGAACAAAGCCGCCGCCGCCATCCCCGTTTTCGAGAGCGATACCGAAGAAGAGGAAGAGATAGTTTATGCAGGGCCATCTCAACGCAACAACCTGAGGACGCCCGCCCCTATGTTAGTCTTCGGAAGTGACTCAGAAGATGAAGTGAACGCTGGTTCTCCAATCGGCTGTCAATACAAGCACCCCCTGGCGATGACCATAGTTTGCAAATCACCATGGTACCGCGAGAACACTACAAGGATCTCGACGCGCTTCAGGCTCACAATGTACAGGACCTGCAAACATTCTACGTCCCTCCCAGGCGAAGGGGTGAGAAAGTGATCCTATTTTACCGATCCTCAGAGTCGAAAATAGAGAAGGAGATCTGGCATGGCGCAGATACTACATTCGACAGGCTCCAACCCATCCGTCTGCCCAGATACTATACGAATGGATTAAAGAAGCTATTGAAGCGCCAAGGAGTACCCTTAAAACAGGCTGTTCGGCAGGCTCAGTTCTACAACAAGATTTGGGATGTCCCCGGGACTCAACGCAAATTGCCCAACGGGAAGATGGAAACACTCGGGCTTGGATACGCAAGAGCCGGAAAACGGGAACGGGCTCACAGCAACTATGCCATATATACCTTTGATGAAGAGGAGGACGCCCTG
The DNA here is from genome assembly GCA_030015575.1 of Agapanthus africanus. Classification (NCBI taxonomy): domain Eukaryota; kingdom Viridiplantae; phylum Streptophyta; class Magnoliopsida; order Asparagales; family Amaryllidaceae; genus Agapanthus; species Agapanthus africanus. Next base: position 678,128,444 of record CM057340.1, on the reverse strand, counting down.
TCAGGAGATGCCAACCCCCCATCAAAACTAGGCCCCGCGATTAAAGCGCCGAGTCCGTCGTTTGAAGAACGAATGGGCAAGCCTATCAGGAAAATGGGTCAGAGAGCTCAGGAAGACCACAACCGCGAGATGGCCATCTACAAGAAGGCCAGGACGCAACGTCTATCTCAGCGTACCGAAAAAGACAAAGACGCATATCCTCGTCAATCCGTTGTACGAAAGGCCCGACGCAGAGACGAAAATAAATCAAAAAGCGGCTCGGGTTTGTCCCTCGTGAAGAAGATGAGTCGAGCGTATTCCTTCCCCCGAGACAAGACAGAGAGATTACTCAACCTCGCTATAAAACATCAAATGATCACGCTTCCAGAGTCTAGACATCCTGAGCAAGCTAGCAAGGTCTCTCATCCGAGCTATTGCTCTTATCACCAAGCCATAGGACATCCTACCGAAGACTGCTTCACCTTCAAGAACTGGGTCGAGGACCAGTACCGACGGGGTAGATTCGCTTTATCCGACGGCTGGAAGGTAACGCCGCCGCGAAAGCATGAGCCCAAGGCCGCAAGAGCAGAACCGGGTCCACCTCAGTCCACGGAGCGGGTTCGCACTTGTTATACGATTACGATATTGGGAGAAGAGCCCGAGAATGTAGATGACCTTCCCCGGTGCTTTGAGAATAGCAATGAAGAGGTGATCTCAGAATTCCCGCCCGCTCCTAAAGAACTGGAAGACGGTATACATACTACTGCAGATAACCTCAAGAAGATTGAGTTGGGATCGGCAGACGACCCGCGACCGACATTTGTCAGCGAGCTGTTATCCGAAGAAAAGGTGGCTGCGTTAAAGAACGTGCTTCTACGGCATAAAGAATGCTTCGCATGGAACTACTCCGAGATGCCAGGATTGGATCCGGAGATTGCTGTGCACAGATTAGCAATATCCCCAGATATCAAGCCAGTCAAGCAGGCGCCAAGGAGGATGCGACTCGAGCTTGAGATGAGCATCAACGCCGAAGTCAAGAAGTTGATCGATTCTGGATTTATCCAAGAAGTCCAATATCCCGACTGGATTGCCAATATCGTCCCGGTAATGAAGAAGAATGGGACGGTACGCATATGCGTGGATTTCAGGGATCTCAATAAAGCCTGTCCAAAGGATGATTTCCCAGTACCGGTAACCGAGCTAATGATAGATAACACGTCAACTCACGAGGTTTTCTCCTTTATGGATGGTTCGTCAGGATACAATCAGATAAAGATGCATCCCGAAGACCAGAAGCATACCGCTTTCCGCACCCCTTTGGGTATATTTTGCTACAAGGTTATGCCCTTTGGTCTCAAGAACGCTGGCGCTACCTATCAAAGGGCCATGACAAAGATCTTTGATGACCTCATACACGACGTCGTCGAGTGCTATATCGATGACCTCGTAGTAAAGAGCATGTCATACGAAGATCATTTAAAGCATCTGGAGACTGTATTTCGACGCCTTCGGCAATATAATTTGAAAATGAATCCCCTCAAATGCGCGTTTGGAGTCTCCTCGGGCAAATTTCTGGGATTCATCGTTCGACACCGAGGTATTGAAATAGATCCGTCAAAGATTAAAGCGATCATGGAAATGCCTCCGCCAAGAACCCTCAAGCAGTTGCGGTCTCTCCAAGGGAAGCTCGCATACATCCGGCGGTTTATCGCTAATCTTTCGGGCAAATGCCGTCCTTACAGCCACCTGATGAAAAAGGGAACCCCATTCGTTTGGGATCACAAATGTCAAGGTGCACTAGACGAGATCAAGCAGTACCTGCAGAACCCTCCAGTGTTGGCTGCTCCAGTGAAGGGAAAGCCTCTCATTCTTTACACGGTCACCCTTGAAGGTTCTCTGGGCGCATTATGGGCACAAGAGAATGATCAGGGGAAAGAAAGAGCACTTTACTACTTAAGTCGAGTGCTGCTGGGGGCAGAAAGCAACTATTCCCCCATTGAAAAGCACTGCCTGGCATTGATCTTCGCAATAACAAAGCTTAGACATTACGCATTAGCACATGAAGTCCGTCTTATTTCGAAGGTGGACCCTCTCAAATATTTGATGTCGAAAGCCATATTGACGGGACGACTCGCTAAGTGGGCCCTGCTCTTGATGGAGTTCTCGATAACGTATCAACCTCTCAAGGCAGTGAAAGGCCAGGCCATTGCCGACTTCCTCGCCGAGCACCCGATACCGGCCAATTCTCCTCTGAACCGTGATTTGCCGGACGAGCATGCATTTGATGCGATTAGCGGTGGAACCACCCGATGGGAACTCTATTTCGATGGAGCGTCCTCTATAAAGAAACAGAAACAAGGTATCCCAATGATCAAATCAGGGATAGGCCTCATCTTTGCAACTCCACAAGGAGGGATAATGCGCTTCGCCTTCTCCTTAACAGAGCCGAGGACAAACAATGAAGACGAATACGAAGCCCTGATAACAGGCCTCGAGATCGCCATCGACATGGGAATTGAAGACCTCCTCATATACGGGGATTCTCAGCTGGTCGTTAGTCAAGTAAATGGTGACTACCAAACGTGCAAGCCGGAGTTGGTAAAGTACGGCGAAAGGGTGCAACAACTATTGACCCAAATTCCCTTCTATACTTTGGAGAACATACCGCGCGCGGAAAACAGCAAAGCAGACGCGTTGGCTAAACTTGCTAAAGAACTGGCTGACGAGAACCTCGATGACGTCAGAATCGTGGTACAAAGCCGTCGAGTGCTCGCCCCGGCAGAAATATCTCCGGAATCATGCGGAAAAAAGGGAACAACTGAGCAGATGACCCTACAAATAAAAGACCATGAGAAGGCCGAAGACTGGAGGGAAGTCTTCATAGACTACTTCAAATCCCACCGAATGCCCGAAGAAGCGTCCTCAAGACATCAGCTCATGAAACGAGCTTTATCTTTCGCTTTCGTCAACGATACCCTGTACAAGAGATCGTTTGATTCTCTATGGCTGAGATGCTTGGGACCTGACGAAGCAGAAAGAGTCATTCAGGAAGTTCATGACGGACTTTGCGGTTCTCACCAAGCAGGCCCAAAGATGAAGTTAAAAATTAAACGGATGGGTTATTACTGGCCCACGATGATCCAGGACTGCATCGAGTATGCGAGGCAATGCCACTCATGCCAGATCCATGGAGACTTCATCCACCAACATCCGAATCCACTGCACCCGACGCTGGCTAGTTGGCCATTCGAAATGTGGGGGACTGACATAGTCGGCCCCATTGAGCCAGCATCATCCCGGGGACACCGTTTTATCCTGGCGACAACTGATTACTTCTCCAAATGGGCAGAAGCAATACCACTGAGGGAAGTGAAGACGGAGAATATCCTCCATTTCTTCAAGACGCAAGTCATTTACCGGTTTGGGACCCCACGGCGGATTATCTCCGATAATGGGCCGGCCTACCGAAGCCATAAGATTAGCCGCTTCGCACAGCAGCACAATATAGACTGGAGATATTCTTCGGTTTACAATCCACGAGCTAACGGTCTAGCCGAGGCCTTCAATAAGACCTTGACGAAGATCATAAAAAAGACCGTTTCCAGGAATAAGAGAGACTGGCACGAAAGGCTGCAAGAAGCCCTTTGGGCTTATCGAACTATGTTCAAGACGGCCACGAACACAACGCCGTACGCGTTGTTATTTGGGACGGAAGCAGTGCTCCCCCTCGAGATAGAGTTACCCTCTCTACAAGTAGCAGTCCACCACGAGCTGACGAACGAAGAAAATGCTCACCTTCGGCTTGAGGAGCTTGATGCCCTCGACGAAACCCGGCTCATAGCGCAACAACATCTAGAAGCCTACAAAGCAAAGATGACGCGCTCGTACGAACGATTGACCAGGCCGAGGACATTCCGCCAAGGCGAACTCGTACTAGTGGTCAAAAGACCTATGATCCCCAATCGTGCCAAGCGGGAAAAATTTGAGCCAAACTATGAAGGCCCGTACATCATAGACAAGGTCTACCAGGGTGGAGCCTACCTACTCGTGGACATGCATGGTGAAAGGCCTTTCAGGCCAATAAACGGCCGCTTCTTAAAGAAATACTATGCTTAAAAAGCCACAGCCTGGGTCAATGATAGATGACGACGACTATGTCCTCTCACTATCTTCCTAGGCTCAGACTTTACAAGCAGCAGCCAGCCTTCCCATATCGGCGGACCGAAACGTCCTTAAACTATCGGCGGACCGAAACGTCCTTAAACTATCGACGGACCGAAACGTCCTTAAACTAACGGCGGACCGAAACGTCCTTAAACTATCGACGGACCGAAACGTCCTTAAACTATTGACGGACCGAAACGTCCTTAAACTAACGGCGGACCGAAACGTCCTTAAACTATCGACGGACCGAAACGTCCTTAAACTAACGACGGATCGAAACGTCTCTAAACTACTACCGCAACATTCTTAGGTTGACGAGATGGATAAAAAAAAAAGAAGAAGATAAAAAAAATGATAAAAAAAAAACGGTATGTCCATAAGCAAAGTGGGCACGGATGAAAACCCGAAAGGGCTCCGTGAGTAAAAACAGCAGGGCTGCCGGCAAGTGTTCGTGAAAACCCGAAAGGGCGCGACCTTGTAAAAAAAAGTGAAAAAGAATAAAAAGAAACGGTATGTCTATAAGCAAAATGGGCACGGATGAAAACCCGAAAGGGCTCCGTGAGTAAAAACAGCAGGACTACCGGCGAGTGTTTGTGAAAACCCGAAAGGGCGCAACCTCGTTAAAGGACACTTACAGAGTCCTCTCGACCTTGTAAGGAGAAACCACCTGCGAGCAACACACTTAGGGATCCTCACGATTCCTAAGGAGAAAATACACTTGCGAGATCCTTACGACTCGTAAGGAGAACTCTCTTATGGGACCCTCACGGCTCATAAGATTTGAAAGTCTTAAGTTACAGAAACCTTAACCTGTTCTTAAGCAACCCCCACAACCTTCGATATTGCCCTACAAGAGGCTCAATACTAACCCTTGTATACAATCCACGGGCGCGAATAAACATTTCCCCAGCAAAGTCCAACCCTTGTAGGTCCTCTCGACCCATAAGGAGAAAACCCTCTTGTAGGATCCCTACGACTTACAGAGGAACATACACTTAGGAATCCTCATGATCCCTAAGGAGAAAATACACCTGCAAGATCCTCACGACTTGTAGGGAGAAATACCTTTGTGAGACCCTTACGGCTCATGAAGTCAAAAGCCTTAGCCGACAGGATCCTAACCCGGTTTGCTAAGCCACCTTTGTTCAACATCGACAGAGGCAAATAATGATTTGCTCCTGGCAACATACCAGTTGCAGCGATGCTGACGCCGAAATCGGTGTCCAAAATCCGAGCTTGCGGCGAAAAAGCTAGCAAGCCACACATGCCTACAAAATAGCCGAAATGATGGGGCAACTTGCAATAAAAAGCAGCAAGTGAGAATGAAGGCATAAAAAACAGCCGAAATGATTGGGCAACTCGCAATAAAAAGCAGCGAGTAAAAATAAAATAAATAGCCGAAATGATTGGGCACCGCGAAAAATAGCCGAAATGATTGGGCAATCGCGATTTTCGCGATATAAAAAGCTGAAATGATAGAGCATCGCGAAAAGAATAAAAAAATGATGAAAGAAAGAAATCCTCGCCCTACAGGTGATGTTACATTTATCCCTGTATACAATCCAGGGGCGCAATCAAAGAAAGGATCATACTCCCCCCCAGGTTTCATCATAAGAAGAAGCTAAATCTCGACGGGCCACAAGCGACCTAGAGATCACCCCGACACTCGTTTCGTAACCGCAGACACAACATCAAGCGAAACGGAACAGCGGCAACCCCCAGTTCCATGGCTCGGTGGTATACATATCGCCAACAGTCAAACCTTCATCCCATGAAATGCGGATATACTCAGCAAAATTCCTGGTCACGTGGAACGCGGATAATGTCACTCTTTGACCCCGTGGAAAACGTCCAGAGCGGATCCTGGTCCTCGCAGAGCATGGCAGTGAACCCGTGCAAAGCATCCAGAGCGGAGCCTAGTCCTCGCCCAACGCGGCAGTGAACCCGTGTGAAGCATCTAGTGCAAAATTCCTGGTTACGTGGAACGCGGATAATGTCACTCTTTGACCCCGTGGAAAACGTCCAGAGCGGATCCTGGTCCTCGCAGAACATGGCAGTGAACCCGTGCGAAGCATCCAGAGCGGAGCCTAGTCCTCGCCTAACGCGGCAGTGAACCCGTGTGAAGCATCTAGTGCAAAATTCCTGGTTACGTGGAACGCGGATAATGTCATTCTTTGACCCCGTGGAAAACGTCCAGAGCGGAGCCTAGTCCTCGCCTAACGCAGCAGTGAACCCGTGTGAAGCATCTAGTGCAAAATTCCTGGTTACGTGGAACGCGGATAATGTCACTCTTTGACCCCATGGAAAACGTCCAGAGCGGATCCTGGTCCTCGCAGAGCATGGCAGTGAACCCGTGCAAAGCATCCAGAGCGGAGCCTAGTCCTCGCCTAACGCGACAGTGAACCCGTGTGAAGCATCTAGTGCAAAATTCCTGGTTACGTGGAACGCGGATAATGTCACTCTTTGACCCCGTGGAAAACGTCCAGAGCGGATCCTGGTCCTCACAGAGCATGGCAGTGAACCCGTGCAAAGCATCCAGAGCGGAGCCTAGTCCTCGCCTAACGCGGCAGTGAACCCGTGTGAAGCATCTAGTGCAAAATTCCTGGTTACGTGGAACGCGGATAATGTCACTCTTTGACCCCGTGGAAAACGTCCAGAGCGGATCCTGGTCCTCGCAGAGCATGGCAGTGAACCCGTGCAAAGCATCCAGAGCGGAGCCTAGTCCTCGCCTAACGCGGCAGTGAACCCGTGTGAAGCATCTAGTGCAAAATTCCTGGTCACGTGGAACGCGGATAATGTCACACTTTGACCCCGTGGAAAACGTCCAGAGCGGAGCCTGGTCCTCGCCAAGCACGGCAGTAAACCCGTGTGAAGCATCCAGAGCAAATACCGGACTGTGGAGTCCTTAAAATCCACGGACTACGACGTCCTTAACCTTGACCGTGATGTCTTAAAACTAACAATCAACCACCCCGACTCCCTACGAATTTTGCCTTGGTTTAAGGGTACATCTCTTCACTCCTTTGATGCCCGGCGTTGTAATTCCTCAACGTCTTCAAAGAGGTGACGGGTCCCTGCAACCAAACGCCGGACTGTGGAGTCCCTAAATCCACGGACTATGAGGTCCTTAACCTTGACCGCGATGTCTTAAAACTAACAGCGGACTGTGGAGTCCTTAAATCCACGGACTATGAGGTCCTTAACCTTGACCGTGACGTCTTTAAACTACGATACCTTGAGAGATCCCTGACTCCGTGAAACGCGGATAAGGATGATCACATCCGGCACTTGCAGGCCCTCACGACCTGTAAGGAAGAAAAACTCTCTTGTGAGATCCTTACGACCCTCAAGGGAAAACCCGCTTAAGGATCCTCACGATCTTTAAGAAGAACTCACACCTATGGGATCCTCTCGACCGGTAGGGAGAAAAACTCTTTACGAAACCCTCATGGCTCGTAAAAAGCAAAAGTCTCAGGAAGCAGATCCTGACCTCGAATCCTAAGCCATGGCCGGCCTGCAAGGAGATCAAAATAGAATATCCGCAGAATGCATTCAACGAAAAGGGGACACACCATTTAGAAGAAAAATGTATCTTTTATTCATAAACCAAAACGGGTACAAAGTACAATTTATGGAAGAAACAAAAAGAAAATACTCTCATCCATGAGTATGTACAAAAAGAAAGGAAAAGATACAAATGTCTCAAGCCGGCGGGCGATTCAGCAGCTTGGTCAGCTCATCCTGCTTTTGCTGAGCCACGGCTTCATGACGCAAGATCTCCAAAAGACGAGCCTCCGCTTGAGCTTGCTGGGCCTGATATGAAGCGAGCCGGGCTTCAAGCTCTTTCTCAGTGGCCTTATGAGCCTCAACCCTCTCACGAGTAAACGTGGCAGCTTTGTCGAGAGCCACCACCTCTTTGATGGACTCCTGAAGCACTCGCCAGAGTTCATACGCTTTGTTGGCCCTGGCTGTGAGATTGGCTTGAAGCTCGCTCAGCGCCTTGGAGGCTAACTCCCTTTCCGAGAACTTACGACCGAGCCTCTTCTCACATGACGTCATGTTGGCCGCGCACCGTGCTATCAACCCTCGTAACTCCACCTTTGCAGCCACGGCCTCCGAGGAAAGGCGAGAACACTCGAGAGTGTGCAGGCAAGCCTCCACTCGCCGGCAGAACTCCACCCAGACTCGCACCACCTCTTCGCTGTGGTAGGTGGCAAGAAAAGGAAGAGAACCGTTAGCCTCTGCAGCGAATGCTTCAGCCGTGGTCGTGCTGCCAGCACGAAGCTCCTCGATCAGAGACAACAAGGAGACGAGGCTTAATTGGGCCAAGCGTTCTGAAGCCCGCAAAGCATAAGGGCCGGGTGGCATCACGATGCGCGACTCCAACGCCGTAGAGACTGGCAGAGCTGTTCAAATTTAAAAGACGTCAACAAAATGCTTAAGCAAGGAACGAGTGAGAGTGCAATGAAATGTCACTCACCGACAGTCATGCAAGTAGGAGCTGAAGGCTCCCCTGGCCCTTCGAGAATCTCGACCTCGTCATCGGCTTCCAGAACTGCAGAAAACGTCAATGTCAGTACAAAAAATAATAACGACGATGCTATGAGAAGAGATAGACAACACCAACCTTGCCCAGACGAGAGGACAATGCGCTGAGGGGAGATCGCCTGCGGAGCTGCCATCTTCAATAAACGCTGAAATGACTGTCGAGGCGACAGATCTGCGATCGTGGCCGCCAAACCGCGCAATTCTGAAAAAGATAGAAGAGTTCAGACTATGAAGGGGTTGCTAAATTAAAACACGGAGGGATACCTTCAACACTCCTCCCATTCTGGGCCGGGGGGATAGCAGCTTCAACGGTTTCTGCCGTAACCTCAGGCTCCAACAAAGGGAGAATAGTCCTGACTGCCTCACCGCAGCCCTTGGGCCGCCCTCAGTAAGAGCCATTGGGGCGGCGGCCTCCAAAGGAGCTTCCCCCAGAGGGGCAGGCACTCCCTGGTCAAGAACCGCCGCTGGAAGTTCCACCATGAGAGGAACAGCCTCGTCAGCCCCCTCCATATCCAGCAAGGCCTCATTGAGAATTTTGGCGGGCTTTAGCTTTAATGGGCCCGTAGGAAGCTCCCCCAGCGTCGAAGATTCTGCATAATTCAAATAAGAATAATGATGTATATGCACAGGCATAAATAATCCGAGAGACTACAAAGGAAGCACAACGTACCTATACGCAAAGAAGCCTTCAATATGGCTTCTTCAAGCCGCTGCTCTTTCTCAAGGAGGTAGGCTCGCCGGGGTTCAAGCGTAGACTCATGACCGCCGGTCCACAAAGAGAGTGCATCAGCTGCGTCTTCTGAAACGGCCTGCTTCAAAGCCCTTTCCCCCCATTCCTCCAAGGGGCCGATAAATCGCCGCCGAATCCACGAAGGGTCTTCGTAGAAAATTACAGCGGGGTAAGACTTCTTCGGAACCTTGGCGTTATGAGACGCGTCTTTTGAGCGCCGTATGGCCTCGGCCAACTGTGCAGCCTCCTCATCAGCTGAACTCGGGAAGAGAAGTCCAGCGTCTGACCCTTGCAGGGCCAATGGTTCGTCTTCAGGGATAGGCTCAGACTCCACCACAGAATCAAGCGGGGCTGTAGCCGCTTTCTTCCGCCGTTTAGACCCAGAGCCGGTCGCTGAGGATGACCGCTTCCTCCCTCGCGAAGCCTTATGGCGGCGCTGGCCCACATCGCCCTCAGCACCCTCATCCCTGTTACTCTCGCTCGGTGCCACAACCGAGGACGGCATCGCCATTGTCGACACCACGGGGGGCGGCGCCGCCACCGGCAGGGGTGCTACCACCGGAGCCCGTTTACCCCGTGATCGAGAACCCAAAGGCATACCAGCTATCGGAGTAAGGTCTACCCCGGACTCCCCTGGAATGAGCGCGGTGCCAATCTCCCTCAAGGGAAAGCGGACTGGAGCCCTCGATCGTAACTCAGCCCCAGGAGCCAGAGGAGGGGCGTCGTGGCCAAGAAGCACCCTCCTTTCCTCGAGAATGATTGGGCTGACCCGATGAAGATACCAACCCGTAAACGCGCCCACGCATCGGGGCATGTACTCGGCTTCGGGGACCATGAAATAAGAGCCGGTATTCAACCTCATGAAATGATGAGCGGCATCGCGAACAGCATCGAGCGAAGGGATCGGGGCAATTATAAAAGCCTCGAAAGGAACGCCCTGGTCGTATCCGAGCTATCGGGCAAATCGATGCGGATTGTACCGCATGAAAAGAGCCGCACTGTCCTGGCGAAACACCAAGTAACCCGGTCTGATTGCATACAAATGCGTGGCCTCCCGGGGCTTCAGAGAAGGTGCGTTGTCTTTCGACTGGTCCCAGAGTTGTTGGACGGGACCCGAAGGAGTATACAGGACCCGATCAGTAAAAACCAACCCGCCAGCGGTGGCATGAGGGGAAATTAGCACCCGAATAGCCCCAAATTGAGTCGGGTCGGCGGCAGAAGCATCCACTAGCCGCATAAGTCGTGGAAAGGGGTAGGCATCGTAAAATGAGGGCCTCTGATGCATGGCGAAAGCCCCCAATACATGGATTTCGATCCAGGACGTGAAATAATGAAGCGAAAAGTTTACCACATCCACGCCAGGCGTAGAAGTATTAGCTGCGGTGCCCAATCCATTATAGAGGTGCGCCAAGGCCGGGATGCCGATGGCCAACCGCGTCCCCTCAGCAACACGATGAGCCGGGTAGATGACCGAGGCTCTCATGAAGCGGCGATGCATCGGGATAACAAACCAGCTAAGCCAAACACTGACAAACCCCACAAAGAATGTTTCCTCATCCATACCGGGTGCTGCAACGGACTCAAAAGACATCGGCGACACGATGGGAATATAATATTGTGGCAGGTCCGATTCAGCAGTCGGTAGCTTCTTCGGACCAAACCCAAAGGGGTCTCTGATGTTAGCAAACTTCGGAGCAGTCTTCGATATGATATCCTCATGAAGGAAGCAGGAAATGAAGCTCTTGAAAGTGACACCCTGCTCCTCGGACTCGGTGAATAATCGGTCGAAGATGCCTAGGGCCTTAATTAAGCTAGGGCGCTCGTGGCGAACGGCGTTCTCAACAGACAAGCCGTCAACCGGTGCAGACTTGGGCTCAAAGACATACTCATCAGGAGGCAACAACTCCTCGTACAATGCCCCCCTGATCGGCAATCCTGAGATTTCATAAAATTCTGCAAGAGAGATCGAGACCTCACGATCTCCTAGGATGAAAGTGTTGGTAGGAAGATTCCATTGGTTCAAAAACGCCTTAACCCACCAGGCATGCGGGGACTTATAGTGGAATAGTGACGCGTATATGGCCTGGTAAAGCCCGACTTTCTGCAACCGCGCACGATGGGCAGAAAGGATGTAGCGAGCCCAGAGAAGATAGCCCGTGGGATGCCGGGGAGTGAGCCCTATCTTATAAATTTGCCCCCACGGGTGGGCCTCACCTTGGCAGATACGCCGCCCCAAGATGTCTATGGCCGGAATCGGATGATTCGGAATACCGGTCGTCGAAGGCTCAAGCCTCCCCGTTGGAGTCCAGTTGGGCATTTCCACAGCAAAAGCTGTCCTTGGAGGATCCATCGGTAAAAAGAGGAAAGTGGGCTCCGTTGGCACCGCGCAGAGAAAACTCCGACGACCCTGAATAATCTGACTGTACCAAGACCCCCACTGAAGAAGGTTGGTGCAGTTCGGGTCATGGGCCCGAATCATCGCCATCGCTTCCTCATCAGACGGTGAGTGAGGAAAAGCCGCCTCCGAGCGAGAAAAAGGAAAACGTGGAGCAGAAGCCATCGCACCTGAAATCCAATAAAAGAAAACCGTTAAAAGGAAAGTCAGCGATATATATTCATGCATGGACATGAAGACTAGGGGGAGAAAGCAACAGCAAAGTTTCCTGGGACCATTGGCTACAAAACACATGGGCCCCACAGAATCCGGATGACGGCTCATTAATAATGAGACCAAACAGTTACAATAAAACAAAAGGGAATATCCTCATTTAATAAAAAATGATGGCCATGCACATTCCCCCAACAGGATCTGTCTCGGGCTCTACAGTGGATCCAATAAAATCAAAGGAATTAAATTCACACAAAAAGACATCATTACAAAGCCCCCATTGCATTAATTGCAGGAAGAACAACCTCGGGCCAAGATACCCCAGGAAGCCTCTGTGTGAAGAAATCGAGTTCTTCGTTGGAATTAAATTCCTTATTAAGAAGAGGGAATTAAATTCCCAGAAACATTTTTGGATGGAATTAAATTCCATGGATCTGAAACGCCATCTCCCCAAGGATCGTCTAAACCTTAAAAGATCTACAGTTTGAAGGTTAAGCGGTTTCATGTTCTTATGGAAAATATGAAGAAAAAAGGGTAAAAACCCTTGTTTTGGATTTAAAATCCAGAGAAATGTGAAGGTCCATCGTTGTCCAAGAACATTACCTGAAGAAAAAGAATCCCTTTAAAGCAGAGTTAAACTCTGAAAATATTTTAAAACAGAGAACTAAGCTCTGGAAGAGGAGAATTAAATTCTCAGAAAAAGTTCTCAGAAGAAGAAGAGGGGCAAAGTGAAGGCTCCTATGAAGAGACAGAGGTATTTATAGAAGACAATGAAAATGTTTCGTCTCCCCAGATCCCTAGAGGAATCCAACGGTCAAAAGAGGTGACAGCGTTGCACTCACGTGCAGACACGTGAGAACAACGCTGTGGGGGCATTTGTTTCCTGATTTAAAATCAGGAAAGCTTCTGGGAAAAGCTTCAGAAAGGGGTCACGTGTTGGCACGTGACACCTAAAAAAGCATCATCAAGGCAAGTTCAGTTTCCTGACTACGTTGAAGAAAAGGGACTTCAGAAAGAGTCACGTGCCCCCACGTGACCCACGTGACCAGGGTCACGTGGCGACACGTGACATTTAAATGCAAGTGTCAAAGGCAAACCGGTTCCCTGATCAAGTCAAGGAAAAGGCTTCAGAAGAGGTCACGTGCTCCCACGTGACCAGGGTCACGTGTTGGCACGTGACGTTCAAAGCAGCAGACTCGTTCTCCAGTTAAACCAAAGAAAGAGAGTTCAGACAAGGGTCACGTGCTCACACGTGACCAGGAGTCACGTGGTGGCACATGACGTTTAAGCAAAGATCAGAAGACAGAGCGCAAAAGAAAGGAAAAGGCTCATTCCAAAGGGGGTCACGTGGTCACACGTGACCGGCTTTCAAAGCCCATTTTGTCAACAGAATTAAATTCTGAGAGAAATTCAAATCTTTCCAAAGGAAGGCAACTATCTGGAACCAATCAAATTAAAGATTCAGAGGTGATGAAATATCATCTATCTATGGGAAAATCTCGGGTTTGGAAAGATTTCCCCTTTAAATCTAACCAAAATAACAAAGGAGAATCTCTGGATTTAAAATCCAATGGTGAATAAAATTCACCTAATAATCCAACGGCCCAAAATGAATGATGAATGCAAATCAAATCTCAATGAAGATTCGTCAAAAACTGATTGATTCGGCTGCTTCTCCTATAAATAGGAGCCAAGAGACACAGAGAAATATATACATGCGCAGAGAAGAAAAAAGAAAAAAGGAGGAGAGCTTTGATACTTTGAAAAGACTCGGATCTTCTGCAAAAACCCTAGGTAAGAAAAGGGATGGCCTTTTGAAAGAAGGAGAATTTAATTCTCAACAGAGTTTAACTCTGATAATGTAAAAACAGAAGAACATATTTCTTCTCTCTTTGATAGAGGATCTGCAAAGTGCACATCTCCCCTTAAGGTTGAGAATTTAATTCTCAATGGGTTGAGATCCTGCCATGCAGATCCAAAAACAGAGAGAAGGAATGCAGGCACGAGAATTTAATTCTCACAGAACTATAGGAATTTAATTCCTCTAAAACAAAAGTAGGGCTTGACCCTATATCATGGGAATTTAATTCCTTCAGAACAAAAAAAGAAACAGGGTTTAACCCTACTTAAAAAATCCAGTTCTGTTGAAACATCGGGAATTTAATTCCCTTAATCATAATTTAACAGAGGATGGAAGTTTAAACTCCTTAAAAACTTTTATTAGGGTTTAACCCTATTCAGCCCTTCACATATATGAGGAATTTAATTCCTACAGAAAATTCAGAGTTAAACTCTATTCCAGAATACAAAGTCTTCGAAAGGAAGTAGGAATTTAATTCCTCTGAAATTTACAGTTCGAGGAATTTAATTCCTGAAAGAAGATTAACAAAGCTTCTAAACAAAATAGAGGCAGGGTCACGTGTCATCACGTGACCCCCCCAAGAGATCTACAAGAAAGCCCCTTTGAGGCAGCACCCCACGTGATCCACGTGACCCTTGGCAGAAGCTCTAATACATAGGCATTTGAATGCCCATCACGTGATAGCACGTGATGCTCTGAAAGATGCGATAATCTCAGCAGAATAAATGAAGGGAGGGCGCTCTCACGTGCTGCCACGTGACCCCTCTTGTCTTAGTGTTTAACACTAAATTGAAACTCTCGAACCCAGTGTTAAAATACTGTTGGGCTTTAGTGTTCAACACTAATTAAAAAGCTTTATTTGCAGTGTTCAACACTGATTACCTTAGTGTTTAAACACTAATCTGAGATCTTCATTTGCAGTGTTCAACACTGATCTGTTTTAGTGTTTAACACTAATTTGAAAAGCCTTGTTGCTGGTGTTTAACACCAATTATCTCTTAGTGTTAAACACTAACTTGTCAACCTCATTCCCAATGTTCAACACTGACTGTTCTGAAGTGTTTAACACTAGGCTTTGGCCCAATTGGCTTAAATGGATGGAGGCAAAGCCTCTCCTGTTTGGACTTAGCCCAAGATGGCCATAAGTCCTCAATTTGTGATCAACTGGTCCAATGGACTCATAACATAATTAATTCATCTTGACCCCAAATTGGGCCAAGGACCATTTAATCCACTCCAGTTCTAGGGTACATCTCTTCACTCCTTTGATACTTGGCATTGTAATCCCTCAATGCCTTCAAAGAGGTGACGGGTCCCGATGACCACACATTGATATGGACTGCGGGGTCCTTAAACCCGTGCCTAATGCAAAATTCCTGGTTACGTGGAACGCGGATAATGTCACTCTTTGACCCCGTGGAAAACGTCCAGAGCGGATCCTGGTCCTCGCAGAGCACGGCAGTGAACCCGTGTGAAGCATCCAGAGCGGAGCCTGGTCCTCGCTAAGCGCGGCAGTGAACCCGTGTGAAGCATCCAGAGCACATACCGGACTGTGGGGTCCTTAAACCCATGGACTACGACGTCCTTAACCTTGACCGAGATGTCTTAAAACTAACAATGGACCGCAATGTCCTTAAACTACCCATGGACCACTATGTCCTTAAACTAGAACAATAGAGCCCTGTATGCTCTTTTGTCGGATCTAAACGGTCCCGTTTAAGTTGATCTTAGCCTCAAAGATGGCTAACGTATCCTTAAACCTTCAAACAGACTGGACTATAAATCCCCCCAATTAATCCTGGCTCGAGGGTACATCTCTGAACTCCTCTGACATCCGTCGTTGTAATCCTTCAACGTCGTCAGAGAGGTGACGGGTCCCGACGGCCATACATTCATGGACCACTATGTCCCTAAACTAGAACATTAGAGTCCAAACGCTCTTTGGTCGGATCTAAACGATCTCGTTAAGTTGATCTTAGTCATAAAGTTAGACTAACGTATCCTTAACAAACGTTTGAGTCGATCTCAGCCTCAAGTATGGCTGACGTATCCTCGAACCAAACCCCCAAACCCAAATCTAAGATAATACGGATTTGGACTAGTCCACGCCCTACGGGCGACGACATAACTCAGTCTCCATAAACAATCCACGGGCAACAAAATACAAAGCAAACACCCACGACACGAAGTGACCATCTGGAGAAGGAGAAAGTTGTTACCGCAATGCGGTAGCGTAATTAACTGCAGGGGCTTGCGCCTGCAGGGAAGAGCGTCCCCACAATCAAAAACCCCTCATTCGAGGGGGAGTCTGACGAAGTCTGCTACATCGTACGCATCCGTCTAAACCTCCGATACACGGTGCCATAAATCAACTTGGCATCTTCGGAGAGGTGGACGGATAGCACCAATTAGCATCTGCCCCGAATCTCAGGCAAGACGCGGTGTCGCGCCGTCTTTCGGAGGGGAACAGTCACATGCGGAACTGTCGCTGCTCCCTGTCGTCTCGCCGGACAGTCTCTGACAAGATGGTGCAGACTCCGGCACCCAAAACACCCTGGCGACGGCTGCTGCCCCTGGGATAAGAACCATATAACTGTCCCCGTCCAAATCCTCTGCCAGGCCTATCTCTCGGAAAGAATCTGGCGCGCTGTCTCTGAGACGGTACATCGGTGCGAATCCTCTTCGGCCCAGAAACGGTCGAAGTCTGCGATATGCGTGCCTCCATCCGTAATGCCGTATCCATAGCAGCTGAATAAGTGTCGTAGTGCTGGGCGCCAATGGCAAGATATAGCTGGGCATCAAGTCCCTGTACAAACCTCTTCACCATCTTCTCTTCGGTATCCACCAAATACGGAGCATATCTGGATAACTGTGTAAACTGGATGTCATACTCAGACACCGTCATCCCAGGTGTCTTGACTAAGGCCTCGAAGCTACGAGCTCTGGCGTCACGAACGCTCTCTGGGAGGAAACGGGCTAGAAAGACCGCTGTAAACTCGGCCCAAGTCATAGGCGGTAGACCTGCAGCTCGACCTCTCAAGACTGACTCCCATCATGTCTGCGCGAGACCCTCTAGTCGGAAACTCGCAAGCTCTACCCATCGATCATCCGAACATCTCAGCGAACGGCAGATCCTGGCTAAACTGTCAAGGAACGTCTGTGGGTCCTCCGCTGCCTCGGTGCCGGTAAATACTGGAGGTCTCAGCCTCATGAAATCCTGTAGCGAAACCGGAATGGCCACGGGGGTAGTAGTAGGAGCAGGTATCATGGTCGTCTGTGATGTAGTAGGTACGTCATCCGGCCTCGGTGTATGACTGGCTGCAACTAGGGATCCTACCATCTGACGTAGCTCCTGCATACTCCCCATCATCTGTCGCAACTCCTCCATACCAGTCTCGAGCCTATCCATACGGCCTGGAGAAGGCGGATCGGTCTGTCCCTGCGGTGTAGGCATACCACCCTGCTCAGTCCTAGTCTCGGACGAGCCAGCTCGAATCTCGTCTCGGGCGGCAGCCCTCTGTGCCCTCGTAGCCTTCGACGGCATAGTGGTTGTTACAGGAAAACGGATAGTAAGAACAGTGCAATAGGATCATAGGATACACGGAATTGAAGAAGGAATTTTCAAGCAAGTATATCCTAAAGTCACTTAGGCGGAGTACCGTATCGCAAGTATGCCGCGGACATACATACGCTACGTTACCCTACTTAAGTCACTTACTCCATCTACCAAGGGTCATCCTACACTCAAAAAGGTAAAACCTATCGCTCTGATACCAACTTTGTCACGACCCGCAGGGTACGGAACGTGACTGGCACTTAAGTTTACGAAACGTCTAAAGACGTCCGTAAAATAAGTAAGCCAAAGCCCAGAAAACCAAACCAAATAAGCAAAAGAGTGAAGAGAACCCAATCAATTGAAAACAAGTTTATCAATAAGTCATATAAAACCCTTTTTGAAAACAATATCAATTTTTCCAAAAATTTCGGCAGAGTTTCCTTTGTAAATACTGGCCCCCAAAATGGGTACAACAAAAATATATATGAATCCAACAAATAAGGCATCCCCAAGCGGGAGCTAGCTCTTCGCCACAAGGCGGTCACAAATCCTACGCAAAATAAAGCAACAACATGCGAAATAATCAAAATGAAGCATAAGAAAAACAGCATGTCGACTCAAGTGAGTTCGACCCCAAAATACAGCATAAAAGTCCACAAACCTCACAGTCTCATCTCTAGGTCAATATACAATAATACTGGTAGATACAGTAGATGGAGTGCACTAGATACAAAGAATATACAAGGTGGTACAAAAATAATGATATAACCCACCGAAGAGCAAAACCTCGAGTCCAGGCAAAGGAGGCAAAAGAACAAGTGCGCCCGCCTCTACTGTACTGACGGAGCGGACCTGCAAAAGGCTGTGGCACAACGGGGGTAAGTTGCCAACTCGTGAGTAATAAATAACATCTACAAAGGCTATCGTATGCATGCACACAAGCATCCTAGCATCTAAAATACAGGTATGACTGGATGCACTAGCAGGTGTGTATACAACATCAGTGTACTAGCAGGTGTATGTATGCAACATGAATATCTGAGGTCTCGATAGGTATATATATAAGAAATATTTTATCTCTTTTTGTTTTTGAAACTCTTTTAAAATGCCAGCATAATACTCATTGAATCGACAACAATCTGTGTCCAGCAACGACACCTAAAAACTTTCTCAAATCTCATAAATCCATGTCATAGTGTCTCTGGCCTCAGCCATCTGGCTGACCCATCTCAATATCAATATCACATCCTCTCGCGGCCCCGGTCGGTATCCTCTGGATATCCGCCGTGCCCAATGAAGTCACCGGTAGGTAATCCGTCCCCTGCCAGGCTCATCGTCAGCACCACGAGCTTCTTGCCCCGGGGTACCCTACCAGGCCCACCATGTACCCGAGACGGTTTATCCAACTCCTCGAAACGGGTCTCGAAAACCACAGCAAACTCATGGTGGACGACACTTACATCACCAGAAAACTGCAATTTACATATTTTAAAAATATAATAAGTTTAGAAATTTTTGCGGCTTTTCCCTGAAATCCAGAAATATCATAAAATCTCAAGAAATCCTCATAAGTGCATATGTCAATGATAATGAATGCATATGATATCAATAATCCAGTTGCGATGCGTGATTAATAGACTAAGCATGAACAAATAATATGATGAGGTACATGCACATGAATAGCAATCCTACGATTTCATTTTAAGGAATTAAAGCAATAGCGTGAGTTTAAGTATCAATTATAGTAAAAGGTTTCAATTTAAAGGTTATCTAGTGTGGTGGAATGGCAATTACCAGGGTGTGTGTGTAAGCATGAATAGTGCTCGTGCTGCATATAAAAACCCTGGCAATGGTGCAGGTGTCCTATAACATGGTTTCGTATATGTATGTCAATATAGGGCATGAATGTAGCAAATAATCATACAAGTATTACACCCCTAATTACTAACATTACTAAGAATCTTTTTAAGGTACTAAACTATCGGGCGACTTGCGCCATACAACGATAGTCCCCCGTAGATATTACATCTACTCACCGGAATCCCTAGCTAGCTGTGTCCAATCACCGCTTTCCCCTTTCGTGCCGCGTCTGACGTCTCCGAGACCGAACCTGGAATTTACATCAATACCAAACATAAGGTTACACATCAAGAATGACGCAAAACCCAAACGAAAATACTAATGTTCACTAGCTAGGTACAACGTGCACAAGGTGCGCGGAACACACGCGAAAATCGCAAAAACTGCAAAAATCGCCGATTTGGTCTCCCGGCAAAACTAAAACCCGACTACTCAAAAATCTGCACACACGCATCCTAAATGTCATAGGATACGCTAAAAATGTCATCAAGACATCGCAATTAATTCATCACAATATTTTAGTAAAAACTAGTAAGCTAGAATAGCAATTTGGTGCAAACATCGACAATAGCGACAAAGTTATCACGGTCCAACACAACCATCCAATCCACACAACTAGTTAGCCACCAAAAACATAATTTTAACTTATTTACCATGCTACAAAACCCACATTCCATACACAAACCTCTTCTTGATTTTGGTAATTAGCAAATTTAATGAAAATTTCACACAAGTTTAACATAGATTAGCTTAATATGAAGCCACTTAAGCAAAGTAACCATATAGATTGGTTAAGTAACAACTAGATTAATTAAAAAAATTTAATTAACTAAAACATGGCTTCAAGAAACCCTAGTTTAATTTTCAATCATAACCCTAAAAAAAACTAGATTAGAACTAACACTAAATTAACACTACAACAATTTAACTTAAGAAACTTAATCAAAAGAATTTAATTAGCAAGAAATTATACCTCAACTAGAGATCTAGCAAGAATAATTTGCCTCCAAAGATGCCTCCTTTCCACAAGATTTAAACTAAGGTGGGTGTGAGAAGAGATGGATTAAGGTTTTGTTGTTGAAATAGTGAAGGATTTGTTGATTTTTTATGGTTTTTGAGATGAATTTGTGAACAAAATAGAGAGGAAAATGAAGGGGGGGAGCTGCTGATTTTCTGGACAGAAATGAAGGAGAGGGGAGTGGTGTGGGTGTGGGAAAAAGTCTCAAGTCAAACTCCCCCAAAGTCAAAGCACCATACCCAATTAACAATTCAAAAACCTTAAAAAAAAACCCTCATTTCCACACAATAACACAAGTCAAAGAGCATGAAATTTTTTTTCCCATGTGCTGCTGGAAATGGCCGGCCTAGGGTGAGGGAGAAGTGAGAGGGAGTGCACAAAAAAAAAATTTATGCAAAAAGACCCCCTACAAGTCCAAAATTGCAAGTTTAAGCTTAAATTCAATAAATTTCGTTTTCTATAATAAAAATTAGTTAAAAATCAAAATAAAATACTAAAAATTTATGTTACAACTAGATTTTAATTAACATAATTTTAAAGATTAAAATTAGCCCAGAAAAATTTGTATTTATCGCTAATTTAATGTATTTTCTTACCGGCTTAAAATAATATTAAAAAATTGAAAAATTAGGGAAAATTTTTAAACGACCAGAATTTCATAAGTAACTCATTAGCTACTAAAAACAAGCAATTACCTATCCATTTTAGGTATAATTAGTCCTAAACTGCAAAATAACAAGAAAGACGGTTTTCGGAAAAATACCGAATTTTCACCGATTTTCAGGAAAACACCAAAATGACTTTTCAAGGCGCTACAACAATACTGTTAAAACACTACGGGGTTTTAGGGGTAGATTGGTACGGAAGGTGTTAAAGGTGGCATGAGGTGGTCAGATTAAGACACCTAACCTGAATCCTATTGCTGTTGTACCGTGGCATAACGGTTCCTTGTACTACACGTGCCTTAGTCTCTGGCAAGTGAGACTCCCCTCGTATATACTGGCATCCTTCTGTACCAAGGTACAAACAACAGCGTTAACACAATATTCCATAATATTCAACAATATAATATTTTTGCACTGTATTTCTAATTCCTCCTTATCTTTGGGACTTACCGAGCGACCTGTTCGCTGAAGACATTCTATTTCTTTCTTCTTTGAATGTCGTCAGGTGCGTTGGACCAAGCTGAGATCGAGCCCACCGGTGAGGATTTGGAGCAGTTCCACGAAGATTCCGAGCTCTAGATGTTGTACCTTGTTTTTTCCAGTATTTTCATTTTCTGTTATGCCACTGTTTAGGTATCGCTTTTCATTTCAGTTGTATTTTCTTTTCATGCATTGTACAAAAGAATGTTATTAATAAAGTTGCTGTTATTTCTATATCATTCGTCTCTTATGATTTACTTTATATTGCTTAGTTTCGCTTAGCGTATGTACTTCTGAGTATATACGTAGCGGGTCTCGTCGCGTCCACTTCGCCGTACACTGGGAAGCGGGGCGTGACAAGATGTATGGTTGGATCCGGATTCATGCTCTTGTTTTATCCTGCTTTGCAAATCTTACGGCCTATATTAGTATAAAACTTGAGTTCCATGGCTGAGTCATGCCGGAATCCAATGGTTGGGATTCATCATGGTAGGAAAAAACAAAGGGACCAGAATAGATCCAACGCTGTGGGAAAGCGTAAAACAGAGAGTCCATAAGTTTGTGTTTTTTTAAATTATGATGTAAGATTATAATCTAATAATAGCACCATTTCCCGGTTCCTTCCGGCCTACTCAATACTTGCTGAATAGGCTGTTATTTTTCCTTTTCTGAAAAGGTTAAGGGATGCTAAACGCATCAAGAAATTATTCTTCAAGACAATGGAATAGATATGTATGTAAATTGATCCCTAGATCACGTTTAGGGGAGGAGTAGGGGACGGGCAGATGCCCCGGCCTCCATCAATTTCAAGCTCCTCTCGCTATCTCCATGGCTTTCGATGGACGGAGATCTAGTACGTGCAACTCTGAGGCTCTTCCTCTCTCAGGCACCTTAATAATCAAAATAATGACATGAATAGTATTGGAATTCCCAAAAAGAATAAAGAGGGAGTTAATTTTTTTTATCTTGGTGTTTTTCTTAAGCCATATATAAATATAGATTGTGATGATGCTCAATATTGGTGATCTCCAAGATTATGACACGTGGCAAATGACGTATCCCAGAACTCAGAAGAGGGGGCCCACAGGGGCCGACCAGGCCATCCCCGTACCCGACCTGCAAGCCCAAGCTGGCTCTCCTCAGACCCCTTGCAAATTGGCATCCTCGGCCTCTCGGCTCGTCCCGGGCTGCCGCAAGACCGAGACTCCTCGGCCCTCGTGCTCGCCTCTGAGCTCCCCAGCCGAGGCCGTCTTCCTCGGTCCCTCCGACCGACCGACTCCACCACTCACAGGTGTAATCGTCGCTCCGCAAATCTCGCCATGCGTAGATTCTCCGTCGGCAACATCCCACGTTCCACGCCATCACGATCACTATTAACGGGCGATCCGCTCTTTATGCGGGCGTGACGTCGGGAGCGTAACTGCCGGCGAGATTATCGCACCTGCTGCTGCATGCCACCACCGCTATATAAACCCACATCACATAGGGGTCAAGTAAGCCATTTTCTACACTTTTATGCCATTGCTCCGCTCGGATCTCATCACTAACTTGAGCGTTGGAGGGTCCTCGGTGGTACCAAACCACCCTGGGACTTCTTTGCAGGTACTCGGCAACAGCTTCCTCACCTCACATCTTCCTCCAAAAACCCATTGAGACCCATACGCAACGAAGAATAATCAGCTAAGTTCACCGCGAGATCAACGGAAGACAACATCTGACGGAGGCCCGAAAAGGAGCTCCATCAGTTGGCGCCGTCTGTGGGAAACGAAACTCCACAAAAAAAAAACAAAGTTGGCCTTCCGATCTCCATCCTCATGGCAAGCGATCACCCTGAAGATCCAGATACCAGCCGCCGCCTCCCCCTCACTGGAGGCACAGGTGAACCACCTCCGGCGACCGTCATCAACGCTCTCGCCGGCCGAATAGACCGACACCCCCTCCATTGACGGGGTCGCATAGAGGGGGCTCGCCACGGCGGCTCGAGGGCCACCTCACCCAAGGATCTAAGCCTTCACTAAGAGGCAGCCCAGCAGCTACCCTGCTCGGATATCCCTGGCGGGTAGCTTCCTTACCGCAACGCCAGAGATCAGAAAGTCCTCCCAGAAGCAGTCGAGCCCGAGGATCCCTCGCTCGGCTATCCCCTGCGGGTAGCTTCCCTACCGCAACGCCATGGATCAGAAAGTCCTCTCAGAGGCAGTCGAGCCCGAAGATCTCTCGCTCGACTATCCATGGCGGGTAGCTTCCCTACCGCAACGCCAGGGATCAGAAAGTCCTCCCAGAGGCAGTCGAGCCCGAGGATCCCTCGCTCGGCTATCCCTGGCGGGTAGCTTCCCTACCGCAACGCCAGAGATCATAAAGTCCTCCTAGGGGCAGTCGAGCCCGAAGATCTGTAACAACTCCAATTTGTGTATACCTAAATTTGATTTAAAATTGAAGTATACTTGGAGTATTAATATTGCTGATAACACTTTAAGTATCTATTTCTCTACAATAATTACAAGAAGGAGCTTGTAGCTCATTGGTAATACCTTGCACTGCTGAACCTAGCCACCAGAGTTCGAATCCCATACCCCACATTATTTTTAGTTTATTTTTCTTTAAAAATCCTTGGAAGCCCAAAAGTCCACAGGCCGTAACTCCCAAATATTGAACTGAACCCCAGAAATGAAATATGCCAAAGTCTACGTTGAAGAACCCCGCACCCAACGCCGGCCGAACCCGTCCAGAATCGGCCAACTCGGCCGGTGGGACGGCCGAATAGGCCGGCGCCGCCGGCCGGAGTAGGGCCGAAGGCCGGGGTCCCAACACGAAAAATGTGGCTTTTGGTCTTCTGAAACTCCCTGTTTACTCCATTTTACTGTATAAGTTTCTGAATGTTAAATACAACCATTTTAATGCAAATTTTAATGCTTTTTTATCTAATTTTAATAATTTTTTTTAAATAAAGAAAACCCTTCACCTACCCTACCCTAACTATCCTATAAATAGACCCCTACCCCCTACCTTCTCATTCCAAAACTATAGAATTACTCTCTTGAAATTTTCACAAGAAAGTGTGCTTTGAAACCGAGTTCACGGCGAAGCCCTGACGGAATTCCGGCGCCGTGATTTGAAGCAACCGGCGACGAAACCACACCTCGGCCTTTCTCCCTAGTCCTCTTTACTCTTTAGAAGAGTTTGAAAACCCGTAAGTCCCAATCTTCTCTCTTTTCTATTTCTAAAACATACGACTTTATGAAACCCGACGGAAATCGGAACAAACCGATTTCCGATTCGGTTTTTCTACAAAATTCCACTTGTCACCTAATCCATAATACCTAAACATATCCATGATGACTATTAATCACACAGAAACCAATTTAAATAATGTTTCTCACATGAAATGATAGCTTTCTTGTAAAATCGTATTCTTTTCACAAAAATACCATAAAGTTTATTTTTCTTGTTCTAATTAAATCTCTCATTCCTAAACATGTTCATCTTGATAAATAAACTTGTAAAAATCAATTTGAATGAGTTTTCACAAATGAAATGATAACGTTTTCAAATACCGTATTCTTGCGCTTAAATACCTTCAAGTTTAATATATCATATTTAACCTCTGAAACTTCATTAAACCTTAAAATAAGTCACGAGGTAATGACCTAGCTCTACACACACATCAAAATAACACTAATTGATAAACGTCAAAACATAGAATATGAAAATACAAGACTTTTCACTAAAATACCATCATCTTTATAAACCTTTCTTGAAAGTTTTAAGTTGTACACAATTCTAAATAAAATCTTTTAAAATAAAAGCACGATATGTCATGGACATCGATCGTTTATCTAAACTGACTTTATGGTGTCTAGGCAAGTATGTCTAGGCCAGTGGTTTTTAATTAGGCCCACTACTGTGGTTCCTTCCCACTTACCTGGCACTTACCTGGCCGCAATTGGCGGTGAAAAGGCGATTTGAGGCTTCTAATGACTTATCGTTTAGACCTTAGAAATAGGCTAGTTGGCTTAGGAAACCCTAGAAACTAAAATACGGAAATTACATCCTTTACAAATAAATACCTTATATTTATAAAACCGTTTTTCTAAATGAATAGTATTCATTAAACCTAAGCAAAGCGCCGCTACAACCCACCTTTAGGGAACTTGTTAGGGACAGTACGGTTCATCGTGCACCCGCGGGCTAGTAGTGCGAGATTCAGACCTCCGCAAGGAGCATTCGGTCTCGAAAGGTTTAAAATACGGCATTTAAGAAAAATGAGATTTTGGAAAATAAAATATTTATTTAAAATTATTCTTGTATTAATATATATTTAATTATCATTTAAACACCTATTTTATCATAAGATAAAGTTTCCATCTTTTTCTAAAATTACAAGATTAAAAGTTACATTAAAATACCATGAGTTTCAAATAAATCAATTAATACTTTTATTAGGATATATTCACTAGAATAACACAAATAAAATTCACACTCATTATAACTATAAAGACGAATAATAAATACTTGAGGTGTATTTTAAAAAATATACAATAGTACTTTTTACATAAAACCCCCTCAAGTTTTATAAATTACAATAAGGCCCCTAACAAATATTGAACTTCAACTTACCTTCTTTTAGTCTGATTCGGGTTAGAGTCTGACTATTTCTGACTTGAATATGATTCAAGTCAATCTATATTCTTTTATATTCCAACTCAATATGAATACATGAATCTCTGAATCCAGTTAACAATCTATATAACTTGACTGAACCGAACCATGGATATATTCCTTTTACATGCTTCCCAGTATTCCATTTACATGACTCTACGGTTATAACCGTTTCCTGATATCATGGTTTCGGTCAGTCAGTTAATCAATCTTACAATCAATACAATTTTACAAGATAACAATACAAACAAGACATCGCGGGGTTTAAGGGGTAGATTGATACGGAAGGTGTTAAAGGTGGCACGAGGTGGTCAGATTAAGACACCTAACCTGAATCCCATTGCTGTTGTACCGTGGCATAACGGTTCCTTGTACTATACGTGCCTTAGTCTCTGGCAAGTGAGACTCCCCTCGTATACACTGGCATCCTTCTGTACTAAGCTACAAACAACAGCGTTAACATAATATTACAACAACAGCTTACACTTTAAAAATGTATCTTCTTATTCTGTCTTCTCTACTCCCCTCTTACCTTTGGAACTTACCGAGCGATCTGTTCGCTGACGATATTCTGTTTCTCTCTTCTTTGAATGTCGTCAGGTGACCTGGACCCGGCAGAAGTTTAGCCAACCCAAGAAGACTTGGAGCAATTTTCCGAAGACCCTGTAGTATAATTTCATTGTACACTTTTCTTTTCAGTACTTTCCGATTCCTGTTATGCCACTGTTTAGGCATCTTTATTTCAGTTGTATTTTCCTTTCCATGTATTGTACAAAGAATGTTAATAAATAAAAGTTGCTGTTCTTTTTAATACTCTTGTCTCTTGTGTATTTATTTTATATTGCTTAGATACGCTTAGCGTATGTACTTATGAGTACATACGTAGCGGACCTCGTCGCGTCCCCCGTCGCGTCCCCTTCGCCATACATTGGGAAGCGGAGCGTGACAAGATCCCTCGCTCGGCTATCCTTGGCGGGTAGCTCCCCTACCGCAACGCCAGGGATCAGAAAGTTCTCCCAGAGGCAGTCGAGCCTGAGGATCCCTCGCTCGACTATCCCTGGCGGGTAGCTTCCCTACCGCAACGCCAGGGATCAAAAAGCCCTCCCAGAGGCAGTCGAGCCCGTGGATCCCTCGCTCGGCTATCCTTCAGGACAAAAGCCCTCGCCAAGAGGCACCGGGCAGTAACCCTGCCCGGCCAAGGGTCCTTGGTAGGCTTATTACAGCCCTATAGCTCTTCCCGTGCCAAGAACCAAAGTCCTACTAGATGCAGTCGGGTCCTTGCTCGGCTATCCCCGACTGGTAGCTTCCTACCACAACCGACAGGGATCAAAGTCCTCGCCAAGAGGCACTGGGCAGTAACCCTGCTCGGTCCCCATCCTGAAGGATCAAAAGTCCTCCCAGAGGCAGTCGAGCCCGAGGATCCCTCGCTCGGCTATCCCTGGCGGGTAGCATCCCTACCGCAACGCCAGGGATCAGAAGGTCCTCCCAGATGCAGTCGAGCCCAAGGATCCCTCGCTCGGCTATCCCCGGCGGTATAGTACGTCTTATTTGGAACAACATGCATGCGATCTCCACTTACATTCAGGAGCTTTCGTACATATCACGGTATAGTACGTCTTATTTGACTCTTCGGTTTTAAATGTAATGTTTTTTTTAATAGCCCACGACTTCAGCTTACAAATAAGATCTCCTTTTTCCTGAAACATATCCCCAACAGTGACGCAATCTTCACTTGCTACTGTCGTTTCCAAATAGGGTTCAGTATTTATTTCTGCCACGACTAAGTCTACCCAACTATCATCTTCCAGCGGATCGAGATCGGGATCTTCTAGTTCGACATTATTCGCAGCCATTTCATCAATCAATGCTACTTCATTCATTCCAGCGGCATATTCCATGCTATCCTCCCCTTGATGACCTTCACCAGTTGCATCATCATCACTGCCATACATATTAATGTCACCCGTTGCAACATAAGGCTCGGGTACAATATATGATTGTTGAAGTCGGTGTAATGTGGATGGTTCGGGATGAAAAGACCGGAAAGATGTGGACGGACATGCTTGGAATACGCTATTTGGATCGTGTTGAAATGATGCGGAGGTATGGCAAAATCTATGTTTAGTATATAAATTGTTCTTATATAATTTTTCCTTAATATTTTCGTATTACGAAGGATATAAATATAATCACCACTTGTTTCAGATTTATTTACCTTTGGAAGGTTGTATATAGTAATCCTTGTTGTTTTTCAGGGGTGTTTGTAACTGCAGCAGTCGATTGGTAAAACCTATATTTAATATATAAAATATATTAGTATTTTTGTATTACAAAAAGTGGGTTTATAAAATGTTTACTCTTGAGTTTGAAGGTTTGAATAATATTGTGTATAGTCAAATTCACTGAGACTAACGGTATCATCGTTAACCATGTGACCGTAACCCCGGGAACTACCTCCAGCATTACCATCAAAATTACCCATTGTAGCAACATCTGATACTTCCAATTGTTCCTTCTGAACTAAAAGTTCAAAAGAATGCTGGGTGTTTGCCAGGCCGAAATCTATTATCGAAGATATTGATACATCGTCTATAATTTCAACCAATGCATTTTCAGTAAACATAGGCCATATACAACTTAACTTAAGCTTAATTTCACGGGGATCATATTTTGTGATTTTAAACACTTTATTCTCGATTTCATTATAAGTAGTTGGTGGTTCTAATCGTATAATTCTTGCACACCAGCCCATATACTCGGGACCTTGTACACTTGTGATAATCTGGTCATCGTATTTACATATAACAAATAAACTTGAACTTGCCAATATCTGCATCAAACAATATCAAGCAAACAATAAAAAAAGCTTAAACAACTTATGTAATGATTATATTCATTGAAAAATAAATAAACGTTAAAATAAATACGATGCGATAACCCGTACCATTCACAAAAGGGTTCTCTAACGAGAGTTATAGAGTCATAATTGTAAAGGGTTAAAAATAGCGATAAAAAAGTATTTTTATAAAGTGCGAGTGTTTTACTGAAAAATCGTTTCATTTAGGATAAAATATTGTGTCTAAAATATCATGCTATGAAACCATAATGTATATGATGGGGTAGGTCGTTACCCCGTGAGTTTTCTATAGGTAATATAGCGATAAAGTCACATGCAAGTTCATGGTATTTTTGTGTAATTTTGGTGTACGATTTATTTAGCACAAATTTTAAACGGTTCAAAAGTAAATGAGATGAATAATATTTTAAAGTGGTGTTTGATTATTTGTGTGATTTATTTGGCATAGTAAGTGATAAAATTCATTTTAAAAGAATATTCTTATGCTAACTCTATTTTAAATTATTATCATTTTAAGAAGTGGTTTGAGATAAAATGAAGAAGAGAAAGAAGGAACTTACGGGTTTTCGAGCTTTGAAAAGAGAGGGAGAGGGGAGGAGATCATCGTGAAATCATGGTAGCGTCGAGAACGGCTCCGGTCTTCGAAAAAATTAACTTGAATCGAGCTAACTCCACTTAACTAGTTTAACTTCTCTTGAACTTGGAAATTTTTAAAGAATTTTTGCTATAGATTTCAGAATAAGGGAAATTGGAGTGGAATGGAGAGCAGATGGAGAGGATGGAGGGCTGTTTTTATAGGAACGCGCCCGCATAAAAATATTGAAGGGGACGCGTTTTAAGAACCCGTCCTCTTCTTTTCAAAATGATAATTATTATTGAAGGGATTTGACAGAAATGATAATTATTATTGAAGGAATTTAACACAAAAAAACAAAAAAAATAAAAGATGGAGGGCGGGTTCTTGGAACACGCCCGCATAAAATTATTGAAGGGGGCGCATTCTAAGAACCCGTCCCCTTCGTTTCAAAATGATAATTATTAGTTCTGTTTAATTTGACAACACAATTTAAGAAAAAATCAAAAAGGAAAAAAACGTAAAAAAAAATGAGGGCGGGTTCTTGGAACACGCCCGCATAAAATTATTGAAGGGGGCGCGTTCTAAGAAGCCGCCCTCTTCTTTGCAAAATATAATTATTAGTTCTGTTTGATTTGACAACACAATTTAAGAAAAAAAATAAAAGGGAAAAAAACATAAAAGATGAGGGCGGGTTCTTGGAACACACCCACATAAAACTATTGAAGAGGACGCGTTCTAAGAACCCGTCCTCTTCGTTTCTCTATCAAAATTATTAGTTCTGTTTGATTTGACAACACAATTTAAGAAAAAAAATAGAAGGGAAAAAACATAAAAGATGAGAGCGGGTTTTTGGAACACGCCCGCATAAAATTATTGAAGGGGGCGCATTCTATGAACCCGCCCTCTTCGTTTCTTTATCAAAATTATTAGTTCTGTTTGATTTGACAACACTAAGAAATTAGTTCTGTTTGATTTGACAACACTAAAAAAAAGGGAAAAAACATTAAAAAAAACACAAAAAACAAGAAGAGCCATTTTGATTTGACATGACAAGAAAACGTATCACTCTGTTTGCAAAGATGAGAGTGGGTTCTCAGAACCCACCCTCCTTTCCCTATAAAAACTCGCCCTCTTCACTATGATTTTCGCTATCTTTATTTTGCTATCTGTGTCCAAATTCCGTTCTAAACCTCTGTCTCCTATCTAAATCTTTCAGTGACCATAATATCAAAATAATTTCAATGGAGAATCAACCGTTCGACAAATCACTGCTTGTAGATCAAAACGAATATAGATCTTTCAGTATATTACACGGGGAGGAAAGATTCAAAACTTATTAAATTTGTTTTAATTCCCCATTTCTTTTAATTCTAATAGTTGAAAATAATATGATTAAATTTTGCAGGGTGGAGATAATCTTACAGTCGTCAGCCATAGTTCTGACAAGTAGCAAGTTACGGATAATCGTATAATCGAGCGGATTCGAAGAGCCGGATTTTATGAAGCTTCATTGCTTCATCATATCCAAATCGACCACAGTCTCGTTACCTCTCTTATTGAGCGTTGGAGAAAAGAGGCCCACACTTTTCATCTCAGATGGGGTGAGACCACTATCACACTCCAGGATATTGGTCTCTTACTTGGTTTACGGATGAATGGGCTTGGATTGGTCGGAGGTAAAATTGTGGGTCCAGATACCGAGCACCCATACTGAGATATATATGTCGAGTATGCTCTCGGATAGGTATAATTCGTAATTTTTTAAATCAAAAGCTTAAGTATGTTACAGTGATATTAATTAACAATTATTTGTAAAATTCAGACACCAGGAGGCTATACTGAGGGGTATAAGATCAGTTTAAACTGGCTCAAAGATACATTTACTAATATCCCTGATGAAGCTCTCGATGAAGTCTTGGATAGACATGCACGTGCCTACATTCTGTACATGATCGGTTCTTAGTTGATGCCAGACCAATCGGCAACGCATGTCCATCCTTTATACCTTGGATTTCTTACGGTCTTTGATGTGTGTGGTCAATATGCTTGGGATGCAGGGGTCCTGACCTATCTTTATAAGGAACTAGATAATGCATGTGCTCCTACGAAGAATAAAATTTATGGCTGCATTATATTATTTCAGGTACATTCCTTGTTTTTAACAGTTAGACATTTACAAAATTGTAATATTGGTTCTTTCTCTTATCATCTGACACTTTATTTATAGATTTGGTCACACGAGCACATGTGTATGGGAAGACCGGATCGAATTAATATTTCTGTCATTGATACCCCTGAAAAGCCTCTTGGCTCTTGGTGGAGTGGTAAGAAATCTTATAAGGCTTCTCGTCGAGTACTTAGGTACTATAGAGGTGAGTTGGATCGTATGGAGGCGACTCGGGTAACCATACCTTAGGTAATTAACTTTGTTTTAAAATTTTAAATTAGCTTCATTACAATTTTGTACTATGTTATTTGCGCAGTTCACGTGGACGCCTTATACAACATATCGTCTGCAAGGATTACCCGACATTTGTATCGAAGGAGAGCCGGTTTGGCGGGCTCGATGCCCACTCTTCTGCATTAATATCGTGGTCATGCACCTACCGAACCGGGTGTTGTGTCAGTTCAGTAGATTGCAACATATTCTTGTCCGGCCGCCTGCGCCTATGATAATAGAGGGAAACATGCGAGGAGGAAAGGCGGAGCGTGATTGGAAGGAGTATCATCATCAATATTTGCTGAGATGGAAGGATAGGCAGCGTAATATTGCCTTACAACAAATAGGTGACCAAACAACTACCGACGCTACCGAAATATATCTACAGTGGTATAAGCGTGTCACTAAGATATCTTTCTGCTCCCCCTAACGACTTTCCAAACATCCAGTGGTACGATCCTAGAGGCCACGTGGAATGAGAAATGGTAAGTTAAATTCTTTAAATTATATTAGTTTTTAACATCCGGCGGTATGAGTCAATAATTATTTCTTATTTTTAATGTAACGACAGGCTCGTAGGTTGCATCATATACAATCAATGATGTAGGATCCATATCCGACTGATGCTGGTCCAGATACTCAGGCTTTATTTTCAAATGTAGGCTCATATATTGGTGGTATATTCGGTTCATATAATATGCTTCCACGTTTATCGCCGTTGCGAGAGCAATAACATGAGCCGACACCAGAGCAGCAGCATGAGCCGACACCAGACAGCATCAGGGAGATCCAGAGCAGCAGGATCAGTAGTTTGGAACACCATACTGTCAGCAGCAACCCTGGCATACTGAACAAGCGCAACAACCGAAGGAACAACAGTTTGGGGGACCGGTTTTGCGTAACAACAGCAGTCTTGGGGGTCAGATTTTGCACAACAGCAGTCTTGGGGGTCAGGTTTTGCGCAGCAATAACAATCTTAGAGGTCAGGATTTGCGCAGCCATGGGGGCCAGGTTTTGTGCAACAGCAGCAGTATGAAACCGGGACAGGTTCTTCGCAACAACAGCCCAGTTGGGAGACGGATTTTTCGTGCTACATACAGTTGTTGGGAGGCAGCACATATCTGACACATGTCCCACATTCAAGATTTATGGAACAACAGCCTGTCTAAGACGATACTGAAAACGAAGCAGAAGCCGAAGCAGAAGAGCAGACGCCGCCGCCGCCGCCATATACCAAAGAAACGGGAGGGTCCTCCAGTCATCCCGAGAGGCATAGGCTTATGTCAAGCATTCTCGGAAAGGGAAGGGGAAAAGGAAAGCGATAATTGTATACTTTTACAAACAGATGATTTTTTTGTATTATAAATTTGACGGATTCATTAGAGTGATTTTTTGTATTATAAATTTGACAGATTCATTAGAGTGTATACAAGATTCATATTTAAAGAACACTAATATCATTGTTTTATTTTTTTTATTCGATATTTAAATTTCTGTTTTTAATTATTATTTTTTAAATAAAAAAGGGGGGCGGGCTCCCAGAACTCGCCCTCTCCTTATAAAGGAGAGGGCGGGTTCTGGGAACCCGCCCTCTAAATTCGAGGGTGGACCCGAGCTCAAAACCGTCCTGTTTCGATAATTAAAAAATAATAATTTAATTTTAATAATTTAAATTTTATTCTATCCTATTTTAAAAAAAACCACATGAATTTCATGCATCCTTGGAATGGAAAGAACAGTGCCAAAACTACTTGGCACTTTCGGTTACAACAATGGTCAAATAACATCATTTTCTTACACTTAATTAATACAAAATTGACCTTTTTTAGAAATAATTAATCCATAATTGTCCTCTTGCTCACGCCTCGTAATTTCAATTAATTAGAGCATTAATTTAATCAACACTTGGCTCTTTTGGTCCCCGCAACTTTCTCTATATAAACCAACCCACAGCTCTCAACCAAAACACACAGACCTAACTAGCTCTTCACCTGAGGTATATATATTAAATTTCTGAAAATGAGATCCTCAGTCATTGTCATCGCCATCGCCGTCGCGGCGGTCTTCACCGTTCTCAACGCAAATCTCGCAGAAGCTCAAGATGTCTGCACTGGGGATATAGCAAAGTTGGCCGCAACATGCAGAGACTTTGTTCTGAAACCCGGGCCTCAGAAAGACCCATCGGATGCATGCTGCCAAGCCATCAAGGGTGTGGATGTGCCCTGCGTCTGCAATCATCTTCCAAAGGATATAGAGAAGGTCATTAGCATGGAGAAAGTGGTGTATGTCGCTAAGTATTGTGGCAAGCCTATGAAGAGCGGGGATAAATGCGGAAGTAAGTTCGTATGATATTATATATTGCTTTTATTTTTTCCTTCGGATAAAATTGCACGAGATCAACTTTTCTCACTTTTTCCTGAATTACAGAATGCGGCCCTTTTTTGCTTTATAAAAATCCGCTATATCGGCCAATTAACTTTTTTCTTTTAAAATACTTTTCTATCATACTCGGGGGAAATATATATAGAGATATAGATATAAGAGATTTATTGATGTTTTTAAGCAATTAATTAGCCATTACTTTGATTGAGTTTCGAAATGAATGTTTATTGATATTGTTGCCTTTTTTTTAATAATAATTTCAGGTTTTACAGTTCCGAGGGCTTGATCCTTGTGGGGGATTAATTGAAGAAAAATGAAGGAATAAAAGCGTGCTTTCTAGTTTGTACTAATATATCCAGCGTGGAAAATGTTTGAGGATTAATGAATAGCATTAATGAGTTGGATTATATCTATTATCTCTTTTTTTTCCTTCCATTTTGTTTTGCACTATGAAGCACCTAATAGACATTAAGACATGCGAATCATGACTAAACGTTATAAATTTAAGAAAACATGCAATCAAGGCAAGAGGACATGAACAAGATCCATTTATTTAGAAGAGGACATGATTTTCATGTAGGTGCAACCATTAAATTAACTAAGATAGCAAGCATCTAATTAATGCATTCAATGAGAAAATATTTGTTGCCGGTTATGGAAACATCCTGCATTTTGATCTCTATTAATTGAATTTACCCATTCTTTATTTTGACATTTCAAAAAAGAAAAGAAATAAAAGAGAATTTACAATGAGATGTATGGTTGGATCCGGATTCATGCTCTTGTTTTTTCCTGCTTTGCAAATCTTACGGCCTATATTAGTATAAAACTTGAGTTCCATTGCTGAGTCATGCCGGAATCCAATGGTTGGGATTCATCATGGTAGGAAAAAACAAAGGGACTTGAATAGATCCAACGGTGTGGGAAAGCGTAAAACAGAGGGTCTATAAGTTTGTGTTTTTTTTAAAAATTGTGATGTGAGACTATAATCTAATAATAGCACCATTTCCCGGTTCCTTCCGGCCTACTCAATACTTGCTGAATAGACTGTTATTTTTCCTTTTCTGAAAAGGTTAAGGGATGATAAACGCATCAAGAAATTATTCTTCAAGACAATGGAATAGATATGTACGTAAATTGATCCCTAGATCATGTTTAGGGGAGGAGTAGGGTACGGGCATGCCCCAGCCTCCATCAAAATAATATATATATATATATATATATATATATATATATAGAGAGAGAATAATGGAGAAAAGAGGCCATAGGAGGAAATTTCCTCCTATGGCGTGGAAAATGTACAACCTCCATCAAATTTTTCGACGATCGGCCTCCATCATCTTCATCGATATCATCTAAGATGTGGGTACACCAAATTTCATGTGATTCTACAACTTTTTCACCGTTGATTTAGCAATGTAAAAAGTTCTATTGTCGGTAAACCGTTAATTTTGAACCCACTAAATCAACGGTGAAAAAGTTGTGGAATCACATGAAATTTGGTGTACGCACATCTTAGATGATAACGATGATGATGATGGATGCCGATCGTCGGAAAAAATGGTGGAGGTGGTATTTTTTTCACGCCATAGGAGGAAATCCCCTCCTATGGCCTCTTTCCTCCATTAATCTCATATATATATATATATATATATATATATATAGAGAGAGAGAGAGAGAGAGAGAGAATAATGGAGAAAAGAGGCCACAGGAGGAAATTTCCTCCAATGGCCTGGAAAAAATACAACCTCCACCAATTTTTACGACGATCGGCTCACATCATCTTCATCGTTATCATCTAAGATGTGGGTACACCAAATTTCATGTGATTCTACAACTTTTTCACGGTTGATTTAGCAATGTAAAAAGTTCTATTGTCGGTAAACCGTTAATTTTGAACCAACTAAATCAACGGTGAAAAGGTTGTGGAATCACATGAAATTTGGTGTACGCACATCTTAGATGATAACGATGATAATGATGGGTGCCGATCGTCGGAAAAAATGGTGGAGGTTGTATTTTTTCCACGCCATAGGAGGAAATCTCCTCTTATGGCCTCTTTCCTCCATTAATTTCATTCATATATATATATATATATATATATATCAGCTGTGGCCCCGCATTTTAAGTGATCTATTTTCATTTCTATGCTCCATATCCTTCTCTCTTTCTTCTATGCAATAAAAAAAAGAGAGAAACCCCAATTTCAAGCTCCTCTCGCTATCTCCATGGCTTTCGATGGATGAAGATCTAGTAGGTGCAACTCTGAGGCTCTTCCTCTCTCAGGCATCTTAATAATCAATATAATCACATGAATAGTATTGGAATTCCCAAAAAGAATAAAGAGGGAGTTAATTTTTTTTATCTTGGTGTTTTTCTTAAGCCATATATAAATATAGATTGCCAATCGGTAATTAAAAAAATAATAACCTCCGAAATAAAAAAATAAAACGGAAGCATGATTTAGAGTAAAATCCCAATTAAACTAAGAATATGTTTAACAAATTAGCATAACTAATCAATTATAACCGATTATACCTTCCTTTACTACTCACTCACACCGTGCCTATAACGATTGCACCACGGTTTCATTCTTGAATCCTCCTTTATTTTCTCTGACGATCATATCTCGACAAAAAGGAAACGAAAGTGCAAACCCTTCATCTCCGTTTGATCTCATTTTGTAATCTTCTTGATTCCTTTTTGAATTCTTGAATCTCATTCATTGAATACATCTCGATTCCCCTTCGATTTTCTCGATTTCTTGAATTCCTAAAATTCCTGTCTGTTTTTTCTTGTATCTCTTAGACCATCTTTTATATTTTATGTTCCAGCTTTCGAACTTTCCGATACGGACGCATCTCTTATTTATATGTCTTTCTAGTTCATTGTATCGCGATCTATACCGTCTTCGACTGTCGTCAAATGAGCGTAGTGTTCGAGATTCTCAATCACCCAACATTTGTATTCGGAAATCATTTAAGCTTCTGGTCAAGTTACGTACTTTATTGCCTGCAATTCTTGGATCACCCTCCTCCTTACTTTCGAAACTCCTCGATTTTCCGTTGTTATATCATAACCTATTAGATCAATAACTAATGGGAGTGAATGTAAAAAACGACGGCGTTATCTGTACCTTATCCAATAGCGGCACAATCCTTCTGAATTTCAAGGACCGAATTTATTTTAAGAAGGGGTAGAATGTAACGACCACAAAATTCATGTACTCTTTTCTTTATAATAAGATATTTTCTTTTGAAATTCTATATTTAATCATTTCTTTTCAAATATATGTATGATTATTTTTTCTATCTTTTTGGTTAAGACGTTGAGATGTGTTTCTAGAAGTCACAAGATATAGCCTTTTGATTTGCAACTTTTTATTTATTTATTTAATATAGTTTTGATTAAAAAGGATCTATTTTAATTTTAAGAAATTAGTTTGAAATTTAAAATTTTATTTTAATGTGAATATTTATTTTAATTTTTTGTATAATTTAAATTTTTACATAAAGTCAAAATCCTTTCTAAGCCGTTTGATCTAACCAATTAAATCATATCCCTTAATCTTTAAAACCCTAATCTCTAGTTCTATATATAAATCTTAGATCTTCCCAAACCCTAATTTTCTCCTCTTCTCCACTGCCTCCTCCATTTCTATCTGCAAAGCCTAACCTAATAAACCAAGCGAAAGAGGAAGACGATCCCGATCACGCACGAGCATCGATCACTTCGAAACTATCCTTACACGCTTTAGAACGATCGTACATCGTTTTACCTTTATAGGTCCCATGCTTCTTCAAGTCTTCATTCTAAAACTACATAATTCTTTTTATGTTAATTTTGGATATAATATTATATAAGTCTTAAATTATAACTCTTCTTTATAATCTCAACTATTACTTATATTCTATTATATAATTATATGTATACACAACTATTTGAATATGATTAAACAAATAACTTATTGATACAATGATTTTATTCAAATATGATATGTCAAAACATAACAAAACATGGTACGTCATTGACATTATAGTGGCTTAATACTCTAGAGTAACACTGTAACAATCCTATACTTTCTGTATAATTTTTTTCAAAAATACAGAAAGAGATATTTGAGCCTGTGCACAAGTTATAAATTTGTTTTACTTTTTAGTAGCAAGAAAGAGCTTGTAACTCATTGGTAAGATCTTGCACTGCTGAATTAAAGCATTGGAGTTCAAATCCCATCAGCCACATTACTTTTTTTATATTGATTTCTTTTAATCTTTTTAGAAGCCCAAGAGTCTACACGTGCATAACCCGTAAATCGAAAAGTCACATATAAAACAAACTGGCCGGTAGACCAAACGGAAAGGGACACGTGGCGACGAGCTCCGGCCGACTCGGGCCGGCGGCGCCGGTTCGGGTGCGTAGGATCGCCGAGTTTCCTTCTTAACTCCTGTGTCTTTTGGCCTCCCCATAACCCCTGTCATATTTAAATACCCTGCACATTAACAGAAACTTTAAAATACAATTAAAACCTAATTTAAAACTATTTTAATGCATAATTTTAATGCATTTTCTATCAAACCTAACCCTAATCTTTTCCTATAAATACCACTCCACTTCACACCCCCTCAGTCACAAACTCTGTCCAAACTCTTAAGAAAAATCCCTAGAACTTGTGTGTACAAGTGGAGTTAGCGAAGGGCGAAGCGCCGACGAACTTTCGCCGACGACTCTAGGAGCTCCCGGCAACGAAACGACGCACCGGCACCTCCTACTACTCTCTCTTCCTATTCTCTACACTAAAATTCTGTAAATCCATCCTCCCTCTTTTCTTTTCTAACCTTAAAACCCGTATTTCTAAAAACCCGACGGAAACGGAGTTAATCCGACTTCCGATTCGGTTTTCTTTAAAAAGTTCAATTTTTTTTTAAACACAACTATACCAAACTTTCACATCATGGCTATTAATCATTAAAAAAATATATTGAACAAGCTTCATAGCAAATGAATTCATATTGTAATCTTTATCGCATCTTTTTCAGAAAAATACCATATAGTTTAGTTTCGACATCAAAATATCATTACCCTTGCTATACCTTTAAATAGTTCACGAGGTAATGACCTAACTCTTCACAACACTCATATATAACATAACACGATACCTTTCGGGAACATAGAATACGAGAAAATACAATTTTACATATAAATATGTTTTACTATTAAAACCGTTTTCTACAAGATTATGTATTTTAAACAAATCTTTGTAAAGCGCCGTTACAACCCATTTTGCGGAACCCGTTCGGGATGGTGCAGATTATCGCGCATTCTCGGGCTTAGTAGTGAGAGATGAATACCTTCGCAAGGAGCATTCGGTCTCGAAAGATTTAAAATACAATTTTCTTTAGAAATTGTTATTTCTATTATAAATAAAACTTATATTTTTAATAAATAAATATATATGTAATTAATATCAAAATATCTATTTTTAATATTTATAATATTCCACATTTCCAAATTTCGAGAAAAACAACTCATTTACAGGAAAATGCCATGCAATTCCATACAAGTTCAATATTGCAAATAAATACCCTATATTATGAAAAATAGGTTTTATTCACTGGAAATGTCACAATGATAAAATATACATCAATGAAAACTTTAAAAATGATAATAAAATACTTGAGGTGTATTTTGAAATTATACAAAATTATTTTTACATAAAACCCCCTCAAGTTCTATAAATTACAATAAGGACCCTAGCAAACATAGGTTTAAGCGGGTCCAATCTCTTGATCCTCAGGGAGCCGGAGAAGTGGGTGCTTGCCTATTTAAGATAGACAACTTAATAAACGGTGTTATCAACACGGTAATCATTTTTGAAAAAGACACAAATCCTGCCGTCCATGTGCAGCGGTTACTGATAACACCAAAACCTAATTCAGGATTCAAGTTCTTTTCTAATTGTCTAACTCAAACTGGGTCTCAATATAATTAACCTGACTTGAACATGATTCAAGTACAATCTACAATATAACAATTCAATATGAATCCATACATTCAATATGTTCAATCCATTCAATCTGTATTGACTGAATCGAACCATGGATATACATCCATCTACATGATTCTCCAGTTACATCTATTTACTGATATTATGGTTTCGGCAAGTCATCTATCTATACAATTCTAGTTACAAGACAATACAATACAGACAATACAATCAAAATATCGCGGGGTTTAAAGGATAGATTGGTACGGAAGGTATTAGAAGTTGCACGAGACAGCAACCATAACACACCTAACCTTTATTCCATTGCTGTTGTACCGTGTCATAAACGGTTCCTTGTGTTCCTGATACCTTAGTCTCCGGGGCAAATGAGACTCCTCTCGTATACACTGGTCTCTTCTGTACCAAGTTACAAACAACAGCGTTAATACTAAATACAACATTATAACAATATGATACAACTTTAAAAGTTACACACACACTCTCTGTCTATTCTACTTCTCCCTTATCTTTGGGACTTATCGAGCGATTGTTCGCTGACGACATTCTTTCTCTTTCTTTTTTGGAATGTTGTCAAGTGGATCGAACCTTCAGAAGATTGAGCCCACCAGCGAGGACTTGGATCAGCTAGCCTACGACTCAGAGTTTTAGATTCCTTGTACACATTTACATTCTGTATTTTCCATTTCTGTTATGCCACTGTTTAGGTATTGCTTTTCATTCCATGTATTTACTTTTCAGATATATTGTAAAAAGAATGTGAATAAATAAAGTTATTGTTCATTACATTTTGTCTCTTGTGTATATTTCTCTTATATTGATTAGATACGCTCAGCGTGTTTATTTCAGAATAAATACGTAGCGGCCTCGTCGTGTGCTCTGCCCGTATACTGGGAAGCGGGGCGTGACAGACACATACCATACATATTTTGTAACCGTGCATCTAAAACAATTACTTTAACACTAATCTTGCCTGCGCTGTCGATCTACTAAATTAATTATAATGCAACCACCAGTTTTATTGTAATTTAATCTCTTGTATATTGCTCATATAAAATAGTCTAATTTTTTTTAATTGATATTAAAAAGACACCCAACTATTTCTATACCAAATCCGATTAAAACCTAAATAAAATAAAAATCTATATTATAATATTTAATTTAATGTATATTATCATGATGTTAATATATAATTGCCCAGCATTATTATTGATTATTGCCTATTTCATATATATTATATAATCTAGTTAGTATTGCAATAAAATCTGAATAATGCATACAAATCTAATATATTGTCAAAATAATAAAGATTGACCTAATGTGCTTGATCAACCGTTGTAATCATACAATTTAACTAAAATTATATATAGAAAAAAAATCTAATAATATTACATCTGTACTTTTATAGCCATATTACATATAAACCTATTAGCAAACATTGTCTAATTAATCAGTTACTGGATTCATACCTAAAACTGACAAGATGAACATAAAGCTAATCATAAACTAGTATTAAATTAATCTGTTAAACAAATTATCTACGTAGCTAGATGCAACATACAAATTACTCGGTAACAAGTATAACTTGAAATTTTTATCTTCCCATATGGTTGACTCAAATTACATAGTATAGACTAAGTATTGCTTCCATATAAGTTTATTTATTGCTAGTTTTCCACACCGTTTATATTACTGCTATTTTGAATTCGGCTATTGCATTTCATATTGTTTAACATGAACCTGAT
Source organism: Agapanthus africanus (assembly GCA_030015575.1). Taxonomy (NCBI): domain Eukaryota; kingdom Viridiplantae; phylum Streptophyta; class Magnoliopsida; order Asparagales; family Amaryllidaceae; genus Agapanthus; species Agapanthus africanus. The sequence goes on along the minus strand of CM057340.1, from coordinate 678,086,317 downwards.
ATGAACCACTTGAATACTTGAAACTCATGAATCTCGTGAATATGACGTGTAAGAGACACTGTGTGTGTATATAGAGAGAGAGAGGGAGGGAGAGAATGGAGGAAAGGTCCCTTCTATGGCGTCGAAAAAATACACCTTTCATGATTTTTTTTCGACGACCGGCATCGACCATCATCATCTTTTTCATGTAAAATGTGGATACACCAAATTTCATATGATTTCATCACTTTTTCACCGTTGATTTAGTGGGCGCAAAATTAACGGTTTACCGACAATAGAACTTTTTACATTGCTGATTCAACGGTGAAAAGGTGGTGGAATTACATGAAATTTGTGGTGTATCCAAATCTTACATGATAAAGATGATAATGATGGGTGCTGATCATCGAAAAAAATTATGGAATATATAGATTTTTGATGTTACCTAACGAAAAAGCCTCCTAAGACATCTTTTCATCGTGTGTGTGTAAAAGATTCCCTTGGAGGGAATTTCGTTAGGTTACACCCTTCACCATTTTGTTCGACGATCAGTACCCATTATCATCATCTTTATTATCTAAGATGTGGATATGCCGAATTTCATGTGATTCCACCGCTTTTTCACCATTGAATCGGAAATGCAAAAAGTTTTATTGTCAGGAAACCGTTAATTTTGCACTCGCTAAATCAACGGTGAAAACATGTTGGAATCATATGAAATTTAGTGTATATACATCTTAGTCGATAAGGATAAGAATGGTGTGTGCCGATCGGCGAAAAAAATATAAAAGTGTAGACTTATCTCATCGCCATAGGAGTAAATTCCTTCCCAGGACCTCTCTCTCTCTCTCTCTCTCTCTATATATATATATATATATATATATATATATATATATATATATATATATGAGATTAATGGAGGAAAGAGGCCATAGGAGGTGATTTCCTCCTATGGCGTGGAAAAAATATAACCTCCGTCATTTTTTCCGACGATCGGCACCCATCATCATCATTGTTATCATCTAAGATGTGCGTACACCAAATTTCATGTGATTCCACAACTTTTTCACCGTTGATTTAGTGGGTTCAAAATTAACGGTTTACCGACAATAGAACTTTTTACATTGCTAAATCAACGGTGAAAAAGTTGTGGAATCACACGAAATTTGGTGTACGCACATCTTAGATGATAACGATGAAGATGATGGAGGCCGATCGTCGGAAAAAATGGCGGAGGTTATATTTTTTCCACGCCATAGGAGGAAATCCCCTCCTATGGCCTCTTTTCTCCATTATTCTCTATATATATATATATATATATATCTCGAAGAATGGAAAGCGATGACGTTATCATGCATATATATATCGAAGAATGGGAAGCGATGACGTTATCATGCATATATTCGAAAAGAAATGATTATATATAGAATTTCAAAAAAAAAGAACTTATTATATAAAAAAAAGTACATGAATTTTGCGGTCGTTACAGTGTCCGCTTTTTTATTGTAACCATACCCCTTACCCGCTTTCAACTTAGTTGTTGGAAAACCATCCCAAATACTTTATGATACTACACCATTACAAAGGTATACTTCACTTTTAGAGTTTTATAGAACGTAGATCTGGATGTGCATAACGATATTGCATATAAATGTAAATAGAGTTTTTATTTTCATAACCCAAGGCAGCTCTTTAGTTTTCTCCAAATTCTCAAATTATAATTAAAATTATTAGCATTGCATAATTGCCCTGCCCTTAATTATTAATCTTGAACTTATAATATAAATAGCAATATTCATGTCTAAATCATGTCATGTTTAGCAAAACTCATGAGAGAGTGGTGTGTATGAATTAAAATATTTATGTATAAATCATGTCATGTTTTCAACGTAGTTGAAGAATATTGCTCCTGCTAGTTGAGCGTACATATCTCTATTCTTATTAGTATTTTACTCTTGCCATACACCTTATATCTTAAAGTGTAATTAAGAGATTTTGTATGGAATTAGTTAACGAGGGAGGAGATTTATGGAGCTAGATATAAGAAGAGATGTGTAGGGTTGTTATATTTGATTTTTAATAATTTTTTGAGGAATTTCTTTTGCAAATTAGATAGCCTTGACTCCAAATCAACATCAAAATTAGAGAACCCCACCTTTTGTCCTATAATAGTAGAGATGTGGTTAGTGAAAATATTAGAATTGAGAAATTTATAAATTATGCAAAATAACAAAGATATAAGAGCTTATGTATAAATTTGTAAGTCATATTTATTTTTGGGCTTTTGAGAGAAGGTGGTTGTTGACTTTTCATTTCATTATTTTTGTGTTTTGTGATGGATGAGGTGGACATCTCCCGTATCTTTAACTATTAGAATTTTGTCATTTTTTTAAATTTTTTATTTTGTTGATTAATGACATGATCTAAGGAATTCTAGGTATAACAGCAAACATAGATTGATTCAAATTCCCCATGTGTAGATCATCAATTGATGGTCCTTTTGGGAAAAAGAGTGGATGCTATTATCAAATAATAGCATGGGTGCTATTCCCTCATCTTGGACACGTATCATACGTGATACACCAATACCAAAGATCTCCTGTTTCATAAATCTCGATCGTTCATCTCGATTTTAGATGAATCTGGACCGTTGAGAATAATAGCATGGAGCTCTTATTCTCATAACAGCAGTCCGAATCCGTCCTTTTTTTCAACAAAGGAATTAAAGTAACAAGAAATATCATTTAATTTATTTCCTTTTTAATGTTGTCCATATCATCATAATATTTAAGTATTAAGAGACTCTCAAATTATCACTAACCACTGCTGCAGCCCTCAACCGTCACCAGTACTCCAGGCCCCCGCCCTCAAGTCCCATCATGAATCCATTAACCAGAAATGACCTCTCTCTCGAACAAATCCATTGGCGGCTCAAATTTTATTTTGTTAAGATGCTCAACTAAATTGTATATTTACGTCATTACAATTTGATAATTAAAATACATCTTTAATATGGGACAAAGCTTCCCTTGTTCAAGAAAAGAAGGAATAAAATCAAAATTAATAATGAGTATTGTGAGGTTTGATCCTATAACCTTATATTTTGAAATCGAATGTAATACAACTTGAGTTATATGCTCTTATAGATTTTGAAGTACAAATATATATAACATTTATCCAAAAAATACCCGATTTCAATTGCAACAAATACTCGATTCTTTTTCTCTGAAATTTGATAAGGTCCCTGTAGGCCACACGAAATTTACAAACAATTGTGTGTCCAAGAGGGTGGCATTTATTCTTAGCTATAAAAAAAACAAGAAAAATTCTCGAGAATTTACTGCACTCTTTTTGAACCCATGCTAACCTTTTTCTTATTATAAAATTTTAAGTAATATTCTATTATACCATCTCCCACGCCCGAACCAAAAGAGAGAGAGATAGAGAGAGAAAAAGACCAGAAAACAAACATCTCTTTCACATATGTTTTAGGATTTCAAATATATCTTTCTACATAAAAATAATAAATTTTTATATTCCGAAATTGCACATGCAAAATATCAGTAAAGATGAAATGCAATGCAGGTGGACATAGCAAAAAAATTAAAGATTTTTTTTTTAATGCACAAATAAACATCCATACTCGATATCTCACACGTTTAGAGCCATTTCCAAACTGAAGAATCGTTACGTTATCTTCTCCCTTTAAACATGCAACCCTCATGCCCTCATTTTTCTCTATTTATATATGCCCAAAATTCTGATCAAACAACCAAATAAAAGTTATAACTCACAAAATGGCAAAGATCATGGGCATCCTCATTCTTTTCTTGGTGCTGAGCTCTGCTATGGCTGATGCCACGCACCCTTATCAAGAAGCCGGCGCTTGCAAAGGCAACATCGGCGCGCTGACGAAGAACTGCGCAGACTATGTCAAGATCCCTGGACCGCCAATTCCGCCTTCAGCCACTTGCTGCAAGGCCATCCAGGATTCGGATATACCATGCATCTGCAAGAAGTACGTCACCCCTAAGATCGAGAAGCTGATCAGTATGAGCAAGCTTGTGTACGTCGCGGCCAAGTGCGATCGCCCTTTCGCTCACAAGAGCAAATGCGGAAGTAAGCTAACACGAGTTAATACTTTTATTAGGGTAAATTACACGAAAATACCTTTGACTGTTGCGTTTTTTCACTAAACTACCTTAATTTTTTATCATAGTAGAATCCCTTACACTGCGCTTTTAAGTTAATTGTTTCACTAGAACACCCCCAAAAGTGGCAGCTTAAGGCAGCTTGCTGTAATAAAGAAAACGTAAAATGTTGAGGTAGTTTAGTGAAAGAACACTATAATGCAGGGTATTTTAGTGTTAATTATTCTTCCTATCGATCCTAGAACATGAGAGTCCGTAAAGCTTGAGAATTTATTATTCTTCCTATTGATCCCAGAACAAGAGAGTCGGTAAAGCTTGAGAATTTCACAGATCGGATTTTCTTTAAATAAATTTACAGATCGATTTTGATTAAATCGTTTTCGTTTGGATTCTGAATTTCACCATCAACACTACTCATAATATAGACTTATTAATGAATTGGATTTCAGGTTACACTGTTCCTGCAGAAGTCTAGAAGACCTTCTAGCAAGAGCAAAAGGAGGAGACTGCCAACTTCTTTAGCCAATAATTAAAATGAACTATGATTAAACTAATGAACTGAGCGTATCAATGCCAATAAGAATAATTTGTTACATCATGATAATCTATTTGCTATATAATGTAATATAAGCTTTTTATTAAGTTGTGTAATCTATCTTGCCTCTGTTTACTTTCTATTTATTTTCTATTAGTATAGATGTAAGCTTTTGGTATCTTGGGGCATATCAAAATAGCCTAAAAGGATATGTAGCTGTGAACAAACTATCGCGTGAGATCCCAGACTCTTCGATATTTTACTTCGAAGAGTGTATACTAACCAATCCGGGCACAAGACTAACAAAATCTCGAAGATTTCTATGCTTTCTTCTATGAACTCGAATGTCAATGTTCCTTAATGTTATAATGCAATATTTTATCGGGACAGTTCTGAAGAACTCGAGTCGTTCAGAATCAGTTGGATGCGAAAACAGCCGAGGATTTGTAGTTTCTCAACTAGGTTCGTTCTGAATCTCTAATGAATAGAAGTTCGGCGGCGTCTCCTCTTTTCATAGTGTTTGCAACTTATCTAATGCTAGATTATTAAATATACAAATCTGACCTTGCTACAAACAAGTTGCTTGCTATTTTTAAAAGTTGATGTTGATATGATTCTAATGTAATTTCCATGTTCAATAATCCACTAATAAAACCAAAAAACCCGGACATACAAAATGAAAAGCCTAGAACAGCTACTTGATCGCTGAATACTTACACAATTTGTAATTGTGAGTAATGTTACAACACCGATATAGAGAGTAACCAACTACGCATAGCTCATGTGGTATAACTTTCTTTTCCAAAATGAGAGGTTTCGCATTCGATTCCGGATGAGGTTGCATCTAAAAAGAAAAAGAAAGAGATATGGTGAGTATTTTCATGAAGGAATTCTACTGAGTAATCAAACTTGTTTTTAGAAAAGTGATTCTTTTCCCATGAAGAATTACTCTTTCGATTTGATTTGTAGATAGAAATCTTTCGATTTCGATTTGATTTGTAGATAGAAATTTCTGATCACCGGTATGAAAAAAAAAATCAACAATTAGAGACTACAAAATAAGCATATACATTAGCAAAGAGCCACAATTTAATTAAGAATACCAACTTCTTTCCTAATAACATTTAGCTCTTAAAAATTTATTATTGAATACAGGGCACTTCCTAAGACATTACATGAACAATTCCAATTCAAATTTGCAAATGTGCTCAAACCCAAGAATCAAATATAAACTAACAAAATTTCAATACTTGGCGTAATCCAAGTTGCTTTTCTCTTGCTACTACTTATCTAAGGGCAATACAGAGGTAGAAACTCGTTCTCCTTCATGTCATAGACATCAATGTAATAAACATCACACTCATGAGAAGCATATCGATCGCTAAAATGGATAGTCTCATCTGCATTTGGGAAAATCCGCTGCCCGAGCAATCGACGAATTTTTACCTGATAGAAAAACCGCAAAACCCCCAATATTATCAGCCTCGACCCACCTCATTTCTTCACCAGTTTCCAATTTAAAAACCCGAATCCTCCGCATCATCTCCGGGTGCTCAATCTGATCCAACTCCTTATAACACAGAACCATGAACATCTCTGAATCTTTCTCACCACAACATGAAACTTTTTGACCCTGAAACTATCATCAGGCGAAGGAATCAGTATCCGTCCCTGTCCCTGTCCGTACTCTAAGCTGTCATAAACCAAACATACAGCATAATCATCAAGCACATAGAATCTCCAGTTATAACAATAGACAGAATCAAGAGGCCATGGCAAAGTCGTGTCCACGACCGTCCAGTTTTCATCTCCAATCTTGCACAAAGCAAACTCTGCAGCAAGCCCTAGTGTTACAATGACAACACACTCATCGTTCAATGGATCGGCAGATAAAGAAACCTTCCATGGATAACCTTTACGGATTGTAATCCATCCCTCACACACCAAACTATATTCACCTTTTGTTTCATCATTTTTCCTGTAGTAGCGAGAAACGCCAGGGCCTAAATAGTTAGGATAGCCGGATGGCGGAGGAAGCAATATTTGGATGCTCTTCGGAGTTATCCCCATATATATGGATGCTCTTTGGATTTATCCCCTGTGAGATTGTCTCCATAATGGACTCCACAGGCATATACATAGATAAAATATGAATAAAAGAACAAAATATATGCATATGCATACTGGGCATGTCTCATACAATACATATCCAAGGCCTTAAATGACCCGTTGACAAAATAGTCAATGTCGGGAACTCATAAATACCCAGAACAAATCTCAAAGTTGTAATAAGTGGCCAAACAGACAATAAACAACAAGTAAAAGCAATGGCGGGTACCTCCAGATGTCCCAGTCCTATCAAGCCAATGGTGCGCACCCCCTAGAGATCCCCTCCCTGTCAAGCAAAAATCACGAAGATTACTATATTACCCCTCCGTGGCACAAATTACCATATCGTCTTTCTGTGGCATAAATGACTATATTGTCCATCCACAACGCAAATCCCTAAAACGTCCTTATGTGGCAAATGACATCAAGCATCCTGTATCTGCAAACCATATAACAAGTCTAGATAAGCAAAATAACTTGTCATACACTATCTACAAGCTACCATTCGTAACATAGAAATCAACACGTGACATTGAAGTCAACTACACCCAACTCAAAAAATGCCCTACGGGCAACCTTCGTAACATTGAAGTCAAAAACTATAAAGACTATATATTTTGCCCTATGGCAAATAATTATAATTTGACATATACGATTTATGGGCGTCTATCGTGATACAAAAGTCAACAAATATACTGACCTAAACCAAATTGCCCTATGGCAAATAAAATAATTTGCGAGATACTATCCATGGCAATGTTCAAAATAGTGATCATAGCGCGTTGCATAATATTCTACTACGAAATAGCGAAAAACACAAAAAGTGTTGCGTATAACGTAAGCTACATGAATTATTAATTATTACTATAATCATCTCATTTACAATAAATTATATTATTATAAAGATCTAAATTAGCTTGAGAACATAGAACAATAAGTAATATAACAGTATATTTTTACGGTTGCAGTTTCTCTGCTCCCTAAAATTCCTAAAAAACAATATTTTCAGAAAAATTCAATTCTTGAGTTCATATTTATGATTCATACTGGTATTAAATCTATCGAAAATCAATTAAATAATCTCTGTTTGAGAAATATGTCTACTAAATATAATTTCAAATTGAGAGGTTACAACTTTAATTAATGAGACCATCTTGATATAGTTTAGGATTAGATACTGAAATCTTAAGAACTTCAATAGAAAATCTTATATGAAAATAGTGTACGCATAGCACAGCGTATACTATTTGTTAAAAACGTAAGCCATTTGAAGAAAAAACGTAAATTACTTTGTATTTGAGCTTTTTTCCAAAGATACGTGGCGAATAGATTAAGATACGCTACATAGCGCAAAATAGTGAGCAATGTAGCGAGCTATTTTAAACATTGATCCATGGGCTACCTTCAGGACATAGAAGTTAATGTCCCCTGATGCCCTATTGCAAATAATTATAATTTATCATATACGATCCGCGGGCAATTATCGTAGCACAGAAGCCAACAAATCGTGATATTGAAGTCGACCATCTGAAGAATAATGTACCTACGGGAGTCTACCAGATTGACTCTCGTTGATATTCTCACTAAATCCCACTGGACATACTGATCAATGATCGCCGTCTTAAAAACATCTATTATTTCGTACAACGTTTGATTTGACATGAAAGCAATACTTTCACCATGGCATACGACAGGCTATATTATATTACTCTCCCATATGCCATCCGCGGGTTTCTTCTTACAAGCACATACTATATGTTTTCCCATAGCTGTCCCACGGTCTGGATAATACATTCTATAAAATTGTATACAGTCCACGGGCATAAATAACAGTTCGAGTGCATATTTCCCCAACGGCAGAGACATGCATGACACGAGACGTATTTTTTTATACGATAAGATGTACATAATATGAGATGTATTTCATGATGCAGCAGAATAGATGTAAATTGAGATGTACAATGTTGTATATGATGATTGTGAAATACATATTCCAATTGTTGTTTCTATATACTTTTGTTGTTGAATACATATATGTATGCCATTGCCATTTTTGTTGCTCTTGTGTTTAATATACTTAGAACTAAACCACTTGTAGAAAGTTCTCTTTATTTAATACGAAGGGGTAATTAACTACATGGGCTTGCGTCTATAGGAAATCTAGCCCCCACAATTAAAAAACCCTTACCGAAAGGTGAATCGTGAAGTCATACTATCACTACTACAATAGGGGGTTGCCCATACGAATAATGAAATCCGTAGGGGCGGATTTATTTTGGCCCTACGGATTAATCCGTAGAGCCCGACAGTTGTCCCTATGGTTCCCGACGTTTTAATTTAAAAATATTAAATCGTAATTTGTTATTTGCCCCTATGGAGCCGCAAACCAATGACCTACGGACTAATCCGTAGGGGCATCTAAATGGGAATTTAATTAAAAAGACACAGAAATGTCCTACGCTGATCATCTCTCTCGCGCACGTTAACTCCCAAAATTTCCAAAATCCCCAAATCTCTCGTTCCCGCCGCGTCGCAGTTCTTGTCGCCGTTCTCGTCGTCGCCGCCGCCGTTTCGTCGTCGCCACCGCTCTCATTCTTCCTCGTCGCCGGTTGTGCGCGTTGTCGACCACCGATCGAGCGTCTCCGTCGTCTCCTCCACCACCTACAGGTTAGTAAATCTTCAATCAAACATAATTTTGATGATTTTAGGGCTAAGGTTCAGGGTTTGGTTACCGATGAGGGTTAGGGTTAGACATCGGTTGGGGTTGCGGTTGGGGCTGGGGTTGCGGTTGGGGTTCGGCTGGGGTTGCGGTTGGGGTTGGGGTTAGGGTTGGGGTTCGGCTGGGGCTGGGGCTGGGCTTAGGGTTAGGGTTGGGGTTGGGGTTCGGCTGGGGCTAGGGTTGGGGATAATGAAAATTTTGTATAGAAAATTACAAAGATTTATAGGCCTATAATCGAAGATGGAGCGACAGTTTGCCTTTTTGGGAATAAGACAAACGAGAGTAGAATTAACAGCCTTGGGCACCTCTTTATGTTTGAAAAAATATTTCCCAACTTTAGGAAAAAGCTTTGCATAATGCATGTTGGCCCTGTACATATTAATCCCTTTGTAAGTCTATATAGAGCATCATTTCTCTGTGCCTCCACTTTGTTTGTGGGCGTGGGCCATGGCTTGATGTATGACAGGAATATTGGCCATGAAGCGAGGAGCGAGATGTTATCGGAAAATTCTAACTAGAGCGAATGTCGACGTGTTGGCTGCTAACTTATTATTAGGTTGAAAAAAGGTGTGCCTATAGATGTGAGAGTGGAAGAGTCAAAATGGTGAGTGTGTAGTGCAAGTCTTGATTCAACAATTTTGCTTGGTTCTGCAATAAACTGGAGTGGATACTGGACTCTAACCCTAAACCTAAACATTTACCCAGAGGCAAGATTTCATGATATATGCAAATTATAATTTGAGAGGAAAATAAAAATATCACATTCACCCTCAAGATGGCCAGCATACATGAAAACACGTGTGTGAAGATTATACAAACTTAATCATTCATATAGGCAGAATGCGCTGTTTCAAGTAAACTTACCCAAATTAACCTAATTAACCCTAACCAACATCCTAACCTTTTCAAATTATCAATAATTAACCAAAATTAACCCTAGGCTCTAATTAACCCAAATTAACCCTAGGCTCTAACCCTAAACCTGATATGTCTGAAATCATATTAGAAATGATATGTCTGCAATCAAATTTTGCATTTATATTTTGTGAAGTAAAAGCTTTTTCAAAATGAGAAGCTGTCATATGAACAATCTGTTTCTGCTCCTCAAAACAAGTGCCTTCTATATTTTGCAACTTTGTAATTCTGTTTTGACAACTTCTGACATTAACCCAACAATGAAAGAATTTGGTATTTTTATCACCATCTGAAATCTATTTTTTCCTTGATTTATATCTCCAAAAAAATTGAGGAAGGTTGTGTTTATTATATCAAAAACCTTTTTGTTGAACCCATGCAACAGGTGAAAGTTTAGAGTTGTTATAGATAGCTCTTACATGTTGTTTAATGCATGTACCACTGTTAAGAGAGTGCAAGGTGGAGAACAATAATTTGTTTCAACTGCACGTTTTTCAAGTTAAAACCAATATATGATATTCGATGATAATATGAAACTTTCATATTCTCATCGATACTCATATATGAAACTCAAAGCGCCACTTAGTCCCCGTCTATCGATTAACATACGTTCGATATTCGTCGTGACATAGAATATACGAAAGTTGTAAAATATCGGACGGTATAGCTCGATATTAACAACCGTTGTATAGTCTATGTGACGAGAAGATTCAATCGTATGATAACCGATAAATTTGTCCCGTGTGGACATGTTAGGAATGTATAAAGCAAACACCTTCAGTCACTTGTGTTTTCATCTGTTTCGAGATATTTCGTCGGTACCTTTCCGCTGGTTCTCCATGTACAAAGATAGATTAGATATTCATTTCAACATTGTTTCACAGCTTTGAAATGATTATCTATTCTATTACAGTGTACTCGAAGAACAGCGGGGAGGTGCTGCCGAAATTTACTCGAAACGGTTGAAAACACAAGCGAATGGGTGTTCGCTTTATACATTCTTAATGGGATAGAAGCCTTACATCCGACAGCCGAAACACACACATACAACAAGAATACACAACAAACGCATCATTAGAGAGTGATTCAAGATATTCAAGTTAAAACCAATATATGATACTCGATGATAATATGAAAATTTCATATTCTCATCGATACTCATATATGAAACTCAAAACGCCACTTAGAATAGTGGGATTGCGACGGTAGGATCGGACGGTGTGATTTATTATGGATACTTAAATTGTATACTCGGCATCCACTATCCCGGACGATCAGAACCCTTTTATATATTCCAGTGTACTTGGTACGATATGCGAACCGATACGGATAAGTGGAGAAGCAATTTTGGGACTTGGAAAGATGAATATGGATTGACCAGTGTGAACACACTTCGATTTTACGTTTATCTTTCCGAACCAAGCTTCCAAGTATACTACTCACAGTGTTTGAAGCATCCGGGATGGAGTGTCGTATGCCGTTGGAAACCCAGGGATGTATACGATGTCCCAGAATTCGAGGACAACGATGGGGATGAAGAAGAGAGAAGGCTTAAAGTGCTCCGACCATCTGTTTCGAAAGACGGGTTGTTTTCGGCTGATCATGAAGTTACGCGGGTTAGAAATGATATCGATGATGAAATCCAAGTAGATATGTCTAATGCGCCCACGAAACGAAAAAGGTTATCAGTAATGTTATATTATTACTTCACATTTTACGATCTATACATATATAGTCAATACTTGTAATGATTGTCTAATGCGTCCACGAACCGTTTATCTAGATTTGATGACGATGACGGGAGCAGCGAGGGGCGGCAGGAGCTCCAGCCGCGGCACCGGCAGAGGCAGAGCGGTTCTGCCGTCCGGAGAGCTGCATAGGGAGCTTCAGAGGGCCGGTCATGCACCCCGATCAGAGACCCCTTCGGATGCCTCCTTCCGTATTTACTTTGCCACACCTCCAGGTATATTGCACGCATATTCATTTTGAATGTAATATTATAGATAGACATGCATGTTCATGTCAAAATTACTTATATTGTCAATATTTGATTGTCTAGTTGCTGGTGATGCGTCCACATCAGGGACAGAGGCCACTCCCACACCTCCAGGTATGTTTATATATCATATAGTGCATGTATATTGATTTAGAATGCTATATCATAAATATACATACATTCTTTTTGCTGTTACGTACTTACATCAGGGACAGAGGCCACTCCCGCACCTCCAGGTATGTTTATATATCATATACCTGCGGGTATGTTTATATATCCTATAGTGTATACATGTTGATTTAGAATGTTATATTATTGATATACGCATTCTTTTTGCAATTACTTATATAGCTGATACTTGATTGTCTAATTATAGGTGGTGCGTCCTCGTCTGATGCAGAGACCACTCCCGTCACTTCCATTCCCTCCGCTCAGTCTGCAGGTTTGTATGAATAAATATAAAATATATATTCATTTTACATATCCTTTAAGAATAAATATGAACTCCATGTAATTTTATCGATGTTTATTTTCTAGTTGGAGATGCGTCCACGTCCGGGTCACCGGCTGTTCCTCACCGGAAGAACTATCGTCTCGCTCGTGCTGCTGCCCGGGCCCAGGCTCGTGCTTTAGTCACCGGAGGTATATATCACACTTCAATTTTCGTTAAACCTTGATTTCTTAATACAACTTTGTCTTAATATTGATTGTCTTGATATTTCTTGCAGACGCAGGGCCTCCCCATCCCGAGAGGGGGACTCGAGGCCCTAATCAGTCCCACAGGCTAAGGCCCGACAGAGCTAGGGGGAGGCATCATTTCCCCTCTTTTTTACCCCTGATTATCACTATACCGGCGATCATGCCGAGAGGTTCGGCCGGTATATGGGGGATGAGAGCCGGCTCGTGAAGAACTATCAACTTCACGTTGAGTGGGGCGACCAACACCGGCGCTCATTCGCCCTCTTCTGGGATCAGGCTCGGGTATTAATATATATTTTCATTTGATTTATCCAATATATTTATTATTAACACTTGCAATCTAATAACAATGTTTTTTTTTGTATTTTCCGTTGGATTACGATTTTCAGCCTGTACCCAACCCTGATCACCCTGTGAGGATGCTCGATCTTCACGCTCTGTACAATGGCCTGATGAAGAACATGCAGATGAAGGTCCGATACAACAGGAATGAGCTGAAGACCGACTGCTATTCCCTGTGGATGGCGAGCCCCGAGATAGAGAGAGCGGCCCTCCTATCTACTCCAGCCTTTGCGAGAGTCGACGTAGATACATGGCCGCTATTGTGCGAATATTTCGACTCTCATCGCAAACAAGTATGCATTTTAAATGTAATTCATTATTTAGTATATAATTTATTTTTTTGTGTTGCTTAATTAAAAAACTAAATGTGAATGTGTTGTGCAAAAACAGGCCGATCAAAATAAAAAGAATATAAAGTCGGCGAAGAGGGGTCGCCCCACTTATACAGGTGGCTCGAGGAATATTACTCGTGCCATGGACTTATCGGTAAATTACAATAGACCGGCCTTTGTGATATAATGTAATGTTAAGAGTTTTTTTCTAACATATCTAATATTAAAAGTTATTTTCTAATATTGCAGAGAGCTCAGACCCTGGCGCAGGATGGTACACCGAGCGTGCTGTCCGCATATCTTACCGTCCACGACACCTCGACAGATCCCGCCACGGGCAAGCTTCGATACCCCGATGCCGCTATCCAGGAGTATTGCGTAAGTGTTAATATTTATTCAACCCCTATTTGAAATTTTAGTTTTGAAAGGTTCAAATTTAAATGATATACTTATATTTTAATTGTTAATGTGGGTGTAGGAGCGGGTGGTTGAGCAGGCCGAGGCATCGGGGATCGATTTTACTGGACAGAACGATCCGATGCTGCTGACCCCAGTTCTAAACGCCGCATATGGAGGGCACCACGGAGGTTGGGAGAGAGGCCGGGGACTGGGCCCTAGCAGGGCCCATATGAGGTTGGACTCCACTCCGGCGGTTACTTCCTCCATCTCCAGTGAGCGACGTTTCCAGCAAGAACTGGAGAGCTTGAAGGCCACCGTTCAGGAGTTGAAGAAGATGTTGGTATGTATACTACTTAATAGTAAAATATTATGTCATATTATAGATAGCAACATATCCAATATTAGTACGTAGTCTGAGCTTATTTGGTTGTAGACTTAGCTTTGATTAATCATACATACATATCTAATTAAAATAAACTACGGTTTTCCAAACTAGATATCCAAACGAGGCCTAAGTCCCTAAGTATACATAGATTGGGGTTTCGAAATAACTTGATAATGATACGAATTCGACTGTTCCTTGATTAAAAATCAGGAGTTACATAATGAGGTATCACGTGTTCACACGTGACCAAAGGTCACGTGTTCACACGTGACGTTTTTACAGAATTAAAATCTATCAAGAAAAAGCACAAACAAGCGGCTGAGAAAAGACTCTAATTGGGGGTCACGTGCTCACACGTGACCAAGGGTCACGTGACAGCACGTGACAGGCTTTGAAAGCCTTACAGTTTAATAGAATTAAAATTCTAAATTTCTCTAAAATCTTTCCAAATGAAAAAGGATTATGGGGAACCGTTGGATTAAAAATCCATGGGTGATTAAATATCACCAATTGAAGGAAAAATCTTAGATAAGGAAAGATTTCCCTAAATCTCACCGAAAATAACGAACAGGATATTTTTGGATTGAAAATCCAACGGTGAATAAAATTCACTGAATGATCTAAAGGATCATATTAAATATGAAAACAAACAAAATCTTTCAATGAAAAATTTATTAAACAAATTGATTCTTTTCCTTCTCCTATAAATAGGAGCCAGGAGGAGGAAAAGAGTTTTGGAGATATAGAATCTTGGAATCTTGAAATTTCAGAGAGAAAAGAAAGGAGAATTTAATTCTCAACAAAGAAAACCCTAGGTGAGAAAAAAAGGGATCAAATTTCATAAAGAGAATTTAATTCTCAAAATCTAAGAGTTTAACTCTTTTGCAAAGGAACTTAGTTCTTCCTCTGGTTGAAGATCTGTAGAAGCAAATCTCCCCATAGGTTGAGAATTTAATTCTCACCGGGTTAAGATTTTGCCATGCAGATCCAAGACTTAGAGGGAGGATTGAGTTCAGAGAATTTAATTCTCCTAAATTTATAGGAATTTAATTCCTCCAAGATATATTAGGGTTTAAACCTTATCTGAGTATTTAATTCTTTCAAGATTTACACGAATTTAATTCCTTCAAGATATGAAATTTGGGTTTAAACCCTATCTGAGAATTTAATTCTCCAAAAATTATAGGAATTTAATTCCTCCAAAACAGAACTAGGGTTTAACCCTAATTGAGAATTTAATTCTCTCAAATTCACGGGAATTTAATTCCTCCAAAATGAAATTAGGATTTAACCCTACATAAGAATTTAATTCTTTCACAATAGAAATTTAATTCCTCCAAAGTCATAATTAGGGTTTAACCCTACAGAGAATTTAATTCTTAAAAATAACAGAAAACTCAAAAGATCTCCATGCATGCAAAAGACTAAGGTCACGTGTCCCCACGTGACCCCTGAAGAGATCCCCAGAAATGAGAAGGAGGAAAGCATTGAGGCAATGCCTCACGTGCTCCCATGTGACTTACAAAACACAGAAAGAAAAAGCGAAGGAAAACAAAGCTTTGGACGCTCTCACGTGACCCCTTAGCAAATGCTCTAATGATTAGTGCATAAATCCCCATCACGTGCCGACACGTGATGCTAAAATTAAAATATAAAAAAAAGTGTTAAACATTTATTTGCAAAGCAAGGTAAAAGGGATCTGGTCCCACTTTCGGGTGCCCTAACATGGCCCCACGTGACCCATTCCTATTTAGTGTTTTACACTAATTTAAAGAACTTATTCCCAGTGTTTAACACTGGTGTTTTCTAGTGTGTAACACTAATCTGACAACTTCATTTCCAGTGTTTAACACTGTTGTTATCTAGTGTTTAACACTAGTTTTAACCAAATTGGTTAATTTTCCAAAGGCAAAGCCTCCCATTCAAAATTGAGTAAAAATTGGAGCTATAATGTCTACTGCTCAATCACAAATAAAAATGTTACCAAAGCCCTCAAACTCTTGTTTAGCATTGCTAAGTAATGTGGGCTGAAACCAGACAAATGTCTAATGGTCCAACAGAGGGCCAACACTTCAAACTTAATTGGACTTAGCCCAAGTTGGCCATAAGTCCTCAATCCAGACTTAACTGAATCAATGTGCTCATAATATAATTAATTGATCTTAGTTCTAAATTGGACTACAGATCATTTAATCCACCTTGGTTCAAGGGTACATGTTCATATCAGATTTTTGCATTTTTATACCGCCCAATTTTTATCACATTGCTTATCGGTAGGTACTCTTGAGCCGTGTTTTCTAGTTAATTGCAGGATACAGGTTCTCAGCTCTAAACAATGAAATTCATGGAAAAACACGACAAATTCCGGATTACTGCCAACCACAGATAAAACACGGGTCTCTGCTCTCTATCCGTATGTTGTCGCACACCAGTTAAGGGACAAAATGGCAAATCGATGTCATTTTCATGCACAAAGCTCAATGTCAACACAAAATCCAACATATCTACGCGGAGCTCAAGGAAATTATGGCAAAAGATCCACATCACATCACCTTTTGATCTGCTGAAATTCTGGAAACATTATGAAGAGTTTCTGAGAAAAAACATATACCACACTGCAGACAACATCAAACCAGGGAACCCCATAAAAGATGATGAGCCAACTCATCATTATGGCCGCGGATCCGCGGCCAACATGGGGTCTAGGCCGCGGATCCGGGCCATATAGGCTCGTCAGATGAAACATTTTCAGGGGTAGTTGGGTCTTTTTATGAAGGGTCAGATGTGGCCCTAGGGTTTCAGTTTCCTGCCTATAAATAGCCCAGAACATTGCCAAGCCAAGGGTGCTTATTCTTGTGTAAAATTTAGGATATGTTTTGTAGTTCTTCTTCCTCTTTTCATCTTTTCTCCATTAAAACTTTGTAATGAGCTTTTTATGAGTGAAGGATGAATAAAAGAGTTCTTTTTGTTACCATGATTGTCTTGTTGTGTTGTTAATGATAATTGCTTGTATTTTTCATTTGCTAATCTAGTTGTTGTTATTTGTTGTTTCTTTCTTTCTTGTTCTCTTTTTCTTTATCCTTAATAACAATGATGCTTAAGCTTGATCCTTGCCAAGATGATGTCTCAAATAGCTAGTTGTAATCTTCTAACCTCTTTCTTTCTATCTTCCTCCTTTGTTTTATTTTCCTTTTTCTTGTAATGGGTGAGTAGTTTTCTTACTTGTTAGGGTAGGATAAGGAAAGTTTGAGAGAAGGAAATCTCTCTCACTCTTTCCTTGCCCAACATCTTAATTCGGACTCCCGTTAATTGAACCATAATCCGCTCCCTACGGCACCCTATCCTATATGATAGCGGTGATTCCTTAGTGAGACCGGTTGTGGTTGAATTAACCGGAGGTTAAGGCTAAGAGCCAAGAACGGACGGACAAGCACCAAAAGGAAGAACTTAATCGTTGGAAAGCCTAGCTTATACTCGCAAGTTCCCTCCTAGTCGTGCTAATCCCCGTTGTTGCCGATTACCGTAACACCGATATTAAGAGTGGCAACGAAAGAAGTGAGCGACTCCTAAATCAAACTAACCTAATCCTAGCCCTAACAAGCTCTCTTTATATAACATTTTAGCACATAGTTAATCTCAAACAAATCTGGACATTTGGACTTAACTCGTTAAAGCACATAGAAAAAATTCCCATCTCCCTGCGGACGACCCGTACTCAACCGGCTAGCTACAAGCGAAACCGTCTTGATTGCGGTAATAAACTTGAACACGCAAAAACTCTATCAATCAAATAGCGCCGTTGCCGGGGAGACGGTAGTTTATTTCTTTATGTAATTTCGGGTTAATTTGTGAATATAACCGAAAAACAAAACAAAAAATATACATTGTAAAAATCATCTTATTATTTTTGATTAGTTTTTGTGCAAGTGTGCAGGATAAAACGAAGTTCGAGTTCAGTGCCAAAGACGTGGGAAGTTAGACCCATATCTCGCGGCTACACCGCGATGGATCAAGACGAGACCAACGGTCTACTGTAAAATTCTGGAGCATATCCAGTGAGCAAAGCAAGATTCAGGAACTCCAGAAAAGAAGAGGACAGCCAAGGCAGCACACACAAGAAATCCAGAGACCCAATTCCACTTTATTGCCGCGGAACCGCGGCATAAGCAGTCTTAGGCCGCGGAACCACGGCCATTTGGTGCCATCAAATCCTAAAATTCACTGTGAGTCCTTCTGCTCTCTTCCCCACTCCTCTGAACTCCACTGAACTGTGTTTTCTGCAGTATTCTTTGCGCAAACTCTTTTCCCCCTTCCAATAAATTGTTTTTGTGCAGGATTCTTTGCGCCGCGCTAAAAAATAAAAAAATTGATTGCAGTTGATTGTTACTGCTTTGCATTTATTAATACGGACTTTAAGAGGCTTGAAACCAATCCAGATTGGGTGGGGATTTCATCACCCTTCTCAGGACCCTAGAAATCACAAAAAGCATATGCATTGACCATTGTTTAATTAAAAAAATACTAGACTCAGCCCTAAGGACTTCGCGCTCAATAGGACAGAGGACTAGTTACAGGCATCGGTCGTTTATCCTATCCTGACTTTGCGGTGTCTAGGCAAGTGTGTCCAAGGCAAGTGGTTACTTAATTAGGACCACTACTTATGTAGTGGGGAGCCTCCCACTTACATGGCACTTACCTGGCCGCAATTGGCGGAGAAGAGGCAGTTTGAGGTCCTATTTCTAGCCCTTTGGAACAGTTAGGAGCTGTCTAGCTGACCTAGATGACCCTAGATCTAGGTGTGATTGTGCATATTTTGTCTGTGATTGTTTGAAGCCGTGAGTCCGTACATATTTCTGTAAAGCTCTTTCTAAAAAAAACACACAAAACCAAAAACTTTTATAAAACCTTGCCCTTTTTCGCCAGAATCCATTTTTTCACCCACCTCCTATCGCATTTCTCCATTGACGTTCTCTTACCCTTACCTTCTCCGCTTTGACTATACTAAACTCGTTTAGTGTATGTCCGCTTGGACTCGGGACACTAGCGCCCACCTAGTCCGTGTTATGTTAGTCGCTATCGACTACGCGATCGACTCAGACGTTGAAACTCCGTCCACGCCTCTTTCACCCTTATCTTTGCCGGACAACTCCGACGTTGACCGGAATTCTGTTCATACATCCTCACCTTCACCATCACCAATCTCTTCTTCTGCGATGTCAGGATTTAATCTAAACATCCCTTCAACTCCCCCGAGATTGATTCGGTCTCCTATGGATGCGAATAACCCACCACCACCGCCTGTCGTAGCGCCACAGCTAATCGCGCTCCAGGATCGTTTCTATCACACCCGCTCTGCACTTCCCACCTGTCTTTCCTTTCCACCGGCCAATGGGGACAATTTTGAAATTAAGCCCCACTTCATTAACATGCTTCAGAAATTTCATGGGCTTGAATCTGAAGATGCCTATATCTTCATCAACAAGTTCCAAAATGTTTGTGCCATGATGAAAACTACCCAGCTGTCGGATGATACTATACGGCTACGGTTCGTTCCGTTCACTTTGTGCGATCTTGCTGAAAAGTGGCTGTATAGCACTGCTTCCCACTCCATAACCAGTTGGGACGAGTTTGTGAAAGCGTTTCTCAAGAAATTCTATCTGAATCATAAAACCGCTAGGATCCGTAACGAAATCAACCAATTCTCCCAGCTTCCTACTAAACCCTTTTAGAAGTGCTTTGACCGGTATAAAGACCTTCTTGTTCAGTGCCCTCACCACGGTATTGAGAAATGGCAACTTTGTCAAACCTTATACGAGGGCCTAAACCCAGCAACCAAGCAGTTGTTGGAAACCATTTGTCAGGGCCACTTCCTATCGAAATCTGACGAGGAAGCGTGGCAATTCTTCGACGACCTTGCGGAACAAACGCTTCAATGGGAGAGCACCAGACCAACTTCTTCTTCCTCCTCCTCTACTTCTACTGGTCAGTCTAGGGTAGGAATTCACCAACTCGATGTCTCTATTGCGATGAAAGCTGAAATGGCTGCAATAACGAGAAAACTTAGAAGCGATAAAGAGCAAATTTTCATCTCCTGCTCCTGCCCCTGTTCTTCCCCTTCGTACCATTTGTGCTTGCTGTTCCGATCCTTCTCACTTAACCGAAAAGTGTCCTTACAATCCACCATCTCAAGGACAGGATCAGGTTAATGCTGCATTTTAGTAAAGACCAAGAAACGATCCATACTTTTCCACCTACAATCCCGGTTGGAGGAACCATCCCAATTTCGCCTGGAATCAGAATCAGCATCAATTCCAAGGCAACAATTTCCAGAAGCCCCCTCCTCCGCAACAACAAGCACAACAACAAACTCAACATCAGTTTCAGCAGCCCTTCCAACCCCAACCTTTTCAAAATCAGACGAACAACTTTGCACCAAATAATTCTTTTCCCCAAAACAACTTTGTTCCGTCAAACAACGATAAGGTTTCCTCGCTCGAACGAAGTCTGGAGGCGTTCTTTAAACAATCGACACAATCCACCGCAAACATCCAGTCGTCTATTCAGTCTTTGGTGCAACACACTGCTGCACACGAGCAAAGCATCAAGACCATCGAAACCCAGATTGCACAGCTGAATGCGGCGTTAAGCGAGTGAGAAAAGGGGAAGCTTCCATCTCAACCACTCCCAAATCCCGGTCACCCACATAATGTGCATGTTGCTCTTGAACAACAGAACCATAATATGAGTGCCGTGACTACATTGGGATCTGGAAGGATGTTGCACAACAGCATCGGCACAACAATTGAGGATAATGACACCCCGGCCGCTTCTTCTTCTTCTTCTTCGTCTTCTGAGCCTATTCTCCATTCGTCAAAGGCTCTTCTTCTTCTTCTTCTGCTCTGAACGGACCCACTTCTCACTCCACGAAAACACCAGCTCTGGGATCCGTTCGAACTCCACAATCTCCTCCACAAGCATTGGACTCAACCAATTTTTAAAACGTTCCATTTCTAAACCGGTTGAGGTCCAATAAACAAAATCCACAAATGGAGAAGATTCTGGAGTTGTTTAAGCAAGTTAACATCAACATTCCCCTTTTAGATGTTGTCCAACAAGTCCCGTCTTACGCGAAAATCTTAAAGGACTTGTGCACGAAAAAGAGGAAATCTCAGGTACCCAAGAAAGTTTTCTTGGCTAGTGCTGTGAGTGATGCTCTTACCCAATCTTTACCTCAAAAACGGAAGGACCCTGGCTGTCCTACGATTTCTATTACCATTGGGGATAAAAACATCAACCGCGCACTTTTAGATCTTGGTGTCACTGTTAACCTGCTTCCGTACTCAGTATATGAGCAACTAGGTGTAGGAGAGCTGAAACCCACGCACTGTACTCTTCAAATGGCTGACCGATCAATCACCCATCCTAGGGATGAGCTAGAGGATGTGTTTATCAAGGTCGGGGACTTCATATTCCCCGTTGACTTCATTGTTTTGGACACACAGCCTGTAGCTAACTCCCGGAATCAAATTCCGGTGATACTCGGTCGCCCATTCCTTGCAACCTCAAATGCTGTGATCAATTGTCGAAATGGTTCGATGAACCTATCTTTTGGAAATATGACAATTGAACCCAATATTTTTAGGCTGGGGAATCAGCCTTCCGAACCTAATGCTCATATACTAGACGTTTGCTCAATCCAGGAGATCATCCCGGAAGAGTGTGAATTCGAGGAGTTTTTGTTCGATCGCGACAACCTTAACGCCACTAGTGCGTTCCTCTTCGAACCTGCTGCTGTTTCTGCGCCCGATAATGACTACGAGTGTTTCACTTTCTCGAACGATCTTAGCCACTCACCACCCGAGTTTGAATCCTTCGAATTTCTGGATGAGTTACCTGAACCATCCAACTCGGTCGCTTACACTCGTTTTGAACCTTTGCTGGAATCCTTTGAGTTCGAGACCTTTTCACCAATCTTGCCTTCAATCGTTTCACCTCCAATGCTCGAGCCTTTTCCGTCTCACCTTAAGTACGCTTACTTGGGTGAGAACGAGACCCTACATGTTATCATCTCGGCTTCTCTAGCTCCCGAGCAAAAGAGAGTCCTTTTTGTGGTCTTGCACAGCAATAGGCAAGCTTTTGGATGGTCCATGGCGGACATCAAGGGGATTAGTCCCCTGATCGTTGAACATCACATTCATCTGATGGATGATGCCAAACCAGCCAGGGATCCACAAAGGCGACTCAACCCAGTCATGAAGGAGGCTGTAAAAAAGGAAATCGTAAAGTGTCTGGATAATGGTATCATTTACCCTATCTCTGATAGCCAGTGGGTGAGCCTCATTCACCTTGTCCCTAAGAAATCAGGCATAACGGTCATAACCAACGAGGCGAACGAGTTAATCCCTACTCGCACCCAGACTGGACGGCGAGTATGCATCGATTACAGAAAACTCAACGCCGCAACGCGAAAGGACCACTTTCCGCTACCTTTCATTGACCAGATGCTTGAACGATTGGCCGGACATGAGTACTACTGCTTTCTTGATGGCTACTCCGGCTATAATCAGATTCCCATCGCCGAAAAAGACCAGGACAAGACCACATTCACTTGTCCTTTCGTCACGTTTGCATATCGTCGTATGCCCTTTGGGTTATACAATGCGCCCGCTACCTTCCAGTGGTGTATGATGGGAATCTTCTCAGACATGGTGGAAAAATTCCTGGAGATCTTCATGGACGATTTCTCCATCTTCGGCGATTCCTTTAATGAGTGTTTGCTGCATCTCGACGCTGTCCTTACCCGATGTAAGGACAAGAACCTCACTTTGAATTGGGAGAAGTGCCACTTCATGGTGCGCGAAGGTATTGTCTTAGGACATATCATTTCGCAAAATGGCATAAAGGTTGACAAAGCGAAGATTAAGATCATTTCCAATCTCCCTCCTCCCAGATGCGTCAGAGACATCCGAGTCTTCCTTGGCCATGCCGGTTTCTATAGACGGTTCATCAAGGACTTTAGCAAGATTGCTAGGCCCTTGACTTTTTTGCTGGCCAAGGAAACGCCATTCGACTTCAACTCGAGCTGTGTGACTGCGTTCGAGTCATTAAAAAGCTCACTCACTTCTGCTCCCGTTCTTTCTTCTCCTGACTGGACGCACCCATTTGAGATTATATGCGATGCATCCGACTTTGCCATTGGTGATGTCCTTGGACAACACATCAACAGGATGCTGCACATAATCTATTATGCTAGCCGAACCCTGAACGACGCCCAACTTAATTATACAACAACTGAGAAGGAATTCTTGGCTGTTGTATTTGCTTTAGAAAAGTTTAGGCCCTACCTCATCGGCTCTCCAGTCATTGTCTATACAGACCATTCTGCTCTGCGCCATCTTTTTGCGAAGAAAGATGCAAAATCTCGGCTGATACGTTGGATCCTCTTGCTTCAAGAGTTTAACCTTGTCATCAAGGACAAAAGAGGATGTGAGAACGTAGTCGCCGACCATATCTCACAACTTCCTTCTTCGCCGTCGCTTCAAATTCCGATCAACGACATTTTTCCGGATGAACAACTCTTGACAGTATCTGCGAACCCTGGTTCGCAGATATTGTGAACTATTTGGCCACAGGATTACTACCGACTGAATGGTCAAGACAGGACAGACTTCGATTCTTATCCCAAGTAAAACACTTTTATTGGGACGAACCATATCTGTTCAAGTATTGTCCCGACCAGATTATTCGTCGGTGTGTCCCTGACGATGAATTCAAGAGTGTGCTGTCATTTTGCCACGATCAAGCATGTGGCGGGCATTTTGGCCCCATAAAGACAGCTGAGAAGATCTTGCAGTGTGGTTTCTACTGGCCACAACTCTTCAAAGACGCTCATGACTACTGCAAAACTTGCTCCCGGTACCAACACTTGGGCCGGATATCCAGGAGGAACGAGCTGCCGCTTCAACCAATCTTGGTTGTGGAGATTTTCGACGTTTGGGGGATAGATTTCATGGGGCCGTTTCCCAGCTCTTTTGGGAACTTGTACATCCTTCTCGCTGTTGATTACGTCTCTAAGTGGGTCAAGGCTGTGCCCAGCCGGACTAACGACAACAAGGTTTCTTAAGGAAAACATTTTCTCCCGGTTTGGGCACCCCCGAGCGATCATTAGCGATAATGGAACTCATTTCTGCAATAAGACTTTCGAGGTCTTGATGCGGAAATATTCCATTAATCATAAGCTATCTACGCCCTACCACCCCCAAACCTGTGGGCAAGCCGAAGTTTCAAATCGGCAAATCAAGCAGATACTGGAGAAGACGGTTTCCAAGAACCGTAAGGATTGGTCGTTGAAACTCACTGATGCCCTTTGGGCATTTCGAACTGCTTATAAGACCGATCTTGGCATGTCTCCCTATCGGCTTGTGTACGGAAAGGCTTGCCACCTCCCTGTGGAAATAGAGTATCGCGCATTTTGGACGATAAAGGAGCTGAGTCTGTCTTTCGAAGATGCGGGCAGCCATCGGAAGCTGCAGTTGAACGAATTGAGCGAGCTTAGGGATGAGGCTTACGAAAACGCGGTTGTCGTTAAGAACCGAACGAAGGTGTTTCACGATAAACATCTTTTGCGCAAAACTTTCACACCTGGTCAACAGGTGCTGCTTTACGACACCCGGCTACATTTCCATCCAGGTAAGCTCAGATCTCGCTGGAAAGGGCCATACTTTGTGCGGAATGTGTATCCGCATGGCGCTGTGGATTTGGAGAATCCAAAGGACGGTTCATTTTTCAAAGTAAACGGACACCGACTTAAACCGTACCTTAGCGCCGAACCAACAGAGAAGCTCCTGGTCTTACAGGAGCCGGTTTATCCTGCATAATCTTCCTCTGCCTACCACCAAACTTCGGTTATCCAGCCAAGAACAGTGGACACTGTTCCAAATAAGTTTGGGGGTATGCATATACCTTTTTGTATATATTTGCGGATATTATTTTCCATTTTTACTATTCTTCTTTTCTTTAAAAACAAAAAAAATGTGTATATTTAACCGACAATTTTGACCTTTTAATGATCTCTTCATGCAATGACAGTGAGGACACTGTCCAGTTTAAGTTTGGGGGTACGCTCGGTACGCATTTCTAACCTTCGTATTCATGTGTATATTTTGCATCTGCATATTAAAATCCATAAAAATCAGAAAATTTTCTAAAAACATAAAAACTTTTTCGTCAAGTTAGCTAGTGGGAGAACTCAGATTCAACATTTTGACGGTTTTGTTTGGTAAGATAAGAATAACTAAATCTTATTTTTATATTTTGAAAACCTGAAAGATAACTCTCCTTTGAAGTTAACTATAGCTGATATACGTCTTTACATCACACTACACGTGTCGTGAGTTTTGGAAATTAGATGACAAGTCTATTATGTCTAAAAAAATTTAAATGGATAAATGATTTTCTGAGGATCAAATAGGTTTGTTATGAAATAAGTAATATCAAGAATAGTTTATGAAGTGAAGCGAATATGAAGGAATGTTATTGATGCCTTAATTGGAACTAATTCTGAAAAATAACCCATCTGGAACTTGATTGGAATGATTACACACCTAACCCACTAAACACGTCTTTTATCCAAAAAATAACTGAACTGCCGGTTATATCTCCGTTCGCATTGAATCATCATGATTTTCATGCTAAATTGTCTTTTGTTTTTGGGCCTAGGTAACTTGAGTAATTAAGTCTGCTGGGGTGTCTCTACACCTAATGCCCTAAAGCCAACTGGTTTGGGTGCATTGGCCCAAAGCTCGTTAAGAAGCCTAGAAAGTCCAGATTAAAACAAAGTCAAGCAAGTGTTCTCCGAGTTAAAATTCCTAACGGTTCTTTGTGTGAGAATAATCTTGACAAAAGACAGGTTTTTATAAAAAAATATTTCTAGCGGAGATATGAAGGTTTTATTCTATGATAAAGACTATTGCACGTTCACAGAGGTGTGCATGAAATGAAAACAAGAAAAAGGTGGAGTGAAAAATAAGACCTAGTTTCCTGTTAAGGAATATAGAAATTCTGAAATTGAAACCTTGCTGGAAAACGAAAGTTGAAAAATACTTAACTCCTTATAAAACTTATGTGATCCTTTTAAAATTTTTATCTGGGCTTTATTTTGTGACATAATGACTTTAATCGATCCTTCTGAAACTTAACGACACTATTTGCACTGCACGTAAAGACATATAATAAGTTAAATAAGAAGCGAGGAGTGAAAAATAAAGGTTCGGTAGTCTAGACTTAGGATAATAGAATTGTTATTTTCTGAAACAAACCTTAGGGTTTGAATCATAGTTATTTTGCAAAACTAGCTTGACCGGATTTTGTGGGTAGTATCCGCTGAAAACCCTTAGGAGACAACACTCCTCCTATTAGGGACACCTAGAGGTTTAAACAGCTTGTTGCACATGCTCAGTGCAATCGCGTTCCCTGCGAAAGTAAGGTTAGGAATTTTTTGTGAATAAATTGGCTTTGCTGGGGACGAACAAATGATAAGTTTGGAGGTATTTGTTCATATCAGATTTTTGCATTTTTATACCGCCCAATTTTTATCACATTGCTTATCGGTAGGTACTCTTGAGCCGTGTTTTCTAGTTAATTGCAGGATGCAGGTTCTCAGCTCTAAACAGTGAAATTTATGGAAAAGCACGACAAATTCCGGATTACTGCCAACCACAGATAAAACACGGGTCTCCGCTCTCTATCCGTATGTTGCCGCACACCAGTTAAGGGACAAAATGGCAAATCGATGTCATTTTCATGCACAAAACTCAATGTCAACACAAGATCCAACATATCTACGCGGAGCTCAAGGAAATCATGGAAAAAGATCCACATCACATCACCTTTTGATCTGCTGAAATTCTGGAAACATTGTGAAGAGTTTCTGAGAAAAAACATATACCACACTGCAGACAACATCAAACCAGGGAACCCCACAAAAGATGATGAGCCAACTCATCATTATGGCCGCGGATCCGCGGCCAACATGGGGTTTAGGCCGCGGATCCGCGGCCATATAGGCTCGTCAGATGAAACATTTTCAGGGGTAGTTGGGTCTTTTCATGAAGGGTCAGAATATGGTCCTAGGGTTTCAGTTTCCTGCCTATAAATAGCCCAGAACATTGCCAAGCCAAGGGTGCTTATTCTTGTGTAAAATTTAGGATATGTTTTGTAGTTCTTCTTTCTCTTTTCATCTTTTCTCCATTAAAACTTTGTAGTGAGCTTTTTATGAGTGAAGGATGAATAAAAGAGTTCTTTTTGTTACCATGATTGTCTTGTTATGTTGTTAATGATAATTGCTTGTATTTTTCATTTGCTAATCTAGTTGTTATTTTTTGTTTGTTTCTTTCTTGTTCTCTTTTTCTTTATCCTTAACAACAATGATACTTAAGCTTGATCCTTGCCAAGGCGAGGTCTCAAATAGCTAGTTGTAATCTTCTAACCTCTTTCTTTCTATCTTCCTCCTTTGTTTTATTTTCCTTTTTTTGTAATGGGTGAGTAGTTTTCTTACTTGTTAGGGTAGGATAAGGAAAGTTTGAGAGAAGGAAATCTCTCTCACTCTTTCCTTGCCCAACATCTTAATTCCGACTCCCGTTAATTGAACCACAATCCGCTCCCTACGGCACCCTATCCTAGATGATAGCGGTGATTCCTTAGTGAGACCGGTTGTGGTTGAATTAACCGGAGGTTAAGGCTAAGAGCCAAGAACGGACGGACAAACACCAAAAGGAAGAACTTAAGCGTTGGAAAGCCTAACTTATACTCGCAAGTTCCTTCCTAGTCATGCTAATCCCCATTGTTGCCGATTACCGTCACACCGATATTAAAAGTGGTAACGAAAGAAGTGAGCGACTCCTAACTCAAACTAATCTAATCCTAACCTTAACAAGCTATCTTTATATAACATTTTAGCACATAGTTGATCTCAAACGAATTTGGACATTTGAACTTAACTCGTTAAAGCACAAAGAAAAATATTCCCATCTCCTTGCGGACAAACCGTACTCAACCGGCTAGCTACAAGCGAAACCGTCTTGATTGCGGTAATAAACTTGGACACGCAAAAACTCTATCAATCAGTACATCTCTTCACTCCTTTGATATTTGTCGTCGTAATTCCTCAACGTCTTCAAAGAGGTGACGGGTCCCGACAACCACACATTTCATAGACTATGACGTCTCTAAACTACGGACTATGGGGTCCTTAAACTCACGGACTATGATGACCTTAACCTCGACCGTGATGTCTTTAAACTAACGTTGGACTGTGAAGTCCTTAAACTCACGGACTATGATGTCCTTAACCTCGACCGTGATGTCTTTAAACTAACGTTGGACTGTGAGGACCTTAAACTCACGGACTATGATGTCCTTAACCTCGACCGTGATGTCTTAAAACTAACAACGGACTGTGGAGTCCTTAAACTCACGGACTATGACGTCCTTAACCTCGACCATGATGTCTTAAAACTAACAACGGACTGTGGAGTCCTTAAACCCACGGACTATGATGTCCTTAACCTTGACCGCGATGTCTTTAAACTAACATTGAACCGAGATGTCCTTAAACTAACAATGGACCGTAATGTCCTTAAACTAATCGACCGCAATGTCCCTAAACTAAACAATAGAGCCCAATTGCTCTCTTGTTGGATCTAAACGATCCTGTTAAGTTGATCCTAGTCTAAAAATGAGATTAACGTATCTTTAATAAACGTTTAAGTTGATCTTAGTCTCAAATGAGGCTAACGTATCCTTAAACCCAACCCCCCAAACCCAAATCTAAGAAAATACGAATTTGGACTAATCCACGCCCTACGGACGACAACATACATTAGTCTCCGTATACAATCCACGGTCAACCAAACACAAAACAAACACCCACGACACGAAGTGACCATCTGAAGAAGGAGAAAGTTGTTACCGCGATGCGGTAGCGTAATTAACTGCAGGGGCTTGCGCCTGCAGGGAAGAGCGTCCCCACAATCAAAAACCTCTCAAACGAGGGGGAATCTGATGAAGTCTGCTACATCGGCCGCATCCGTTTAAACCTTCGATACATGATGCCATAAATCAACTTGGCATCTTCGGAGAGGTGGACGGATAGTACCAATTAGCATCTGCCCCAAAATTCAGGCTAGACGTTCGCCGCGTCCTCGTCGCGTCTTTGGGAGGGGAACAGATTCTGGCATGCCCGGTGGGACCTTTTCCTCTTTCCACTCCACACTTCGTGTGTCGTGTTCGCGAACTAATCGCGGTTTGCTAATGGTTGCCCTTGGGTTTCGAGATACTAAGATTTGGCGTTTTGCTCGGTGCAGAAAACAAAGGATCAATGGCGTCCACTTGTGCAAAGTGTTCCAACTGCAGTTGCAACTCCCGCTCCGCCTCATCTGGAGGCATAGCTTACGGGCCCCAAGCGGCTTTCCTGTTCACAATGCCGGTGGAACAGGTCACTCAAGCCACTACAGGATTGTTTTTCGGGACCATGCTCCCGCCAATGAGCTTCACCGCTCCTGTGCCAACGCCAGAAGCTCCCAAGAAGTCGGTCTTTGATCGGCTTGCTACTACTGCGGCCCCTCTCAACGGGTCGCCCAAGTCCACTGCCTCAGTCTTCGCTAGACTGGGCCAAAGTTCAGGTAGACCCATGATGAAGCCTGAACCTCAAGAAAAGGTTATTCCGAAAAAAGTAACCAACCTTGCTCTCGAAGTCGTCAAGGTGGCTTCTCTTACCAAAGGGTCAGTTTTTACAAGACTGACTGTTCCGGTTCCTATTACGGTTCCTGTCCCTGCTCAGAAGTCTGTTTTTGACCGGCTGGATACCGCTTCTCAACGGACATCAGTTTTCAAGAGGCTGACGCCAGCAACAACCCCCCACCTGGATAGGGGGCAAGACAAAGCCATTCCCATCGCTGAACCAACACCAACGGCTCGACACACTCGACGTCGCCACTGGCGCCGAGTAAGGAAGGCCGGGGGCAACTCCCTCTCTGGGCTAACTCCACCAGCTCCAACGGTGGAAGTTAATGCTGTTGTTCCAACCAGGAACAGTTTTGAGCTGCTGAACAAGGTGCATAGGAACTCGCCTACCGCAGTATTGAAAAGATCTCGCCCACTGATGGAGACTGTCACAGAAGGAAAGCTGGATCAGTCTCCTCAGCGGCTGTCTTCCAAAGTTTACAAAATCTGGCGACAAGTCCGAGAGTCGGTGGTTGATCAAGACTATCCCCGTCGGCAGAAGAAGTTGAAGGTCCGACATGAAGAAAACTGTCTCGTTAAGCCACAGAAGGCGACGACTACTTGGATTCCCACTGCAACAGCCCCCTCAACTTCGACCGCTCATAAGAGGAGAAGGCCGGAGAAAATCCCCATGTCTGCGACAAATGTCAAAGGCACTGAGCCCAAATGCCCCAAGTCTGGGGGCATGGTGGTGCATACCGTCCATATGGCATCCAAAAAAGAGGATAGCCGTATCTCCACAGGTCATCGACCGCTTACGCGATCCGTGACGAAAGCCCAAGAGCAGCAGCAGAAGCTTCAGGAGATGATGACTAGGATGGCCATACTCACAGGACCGAAGCAAGCCCAGAGGAATCCTCGGAG
This sequence comes from Agapanthus africanus, assembly GCA_030015575.1. Lineage (NCBI taxonomy): Eukaryota > Viridiplantae > Streptophyta > Magnoliopsida > Asparagales > Amaryllidaceae > Agapanthus > Agapanthus africanus. The sequence goes on along the minus strand of CM057340.1, from coordinate 678,055,112 downwards.
CAACACCATGAGCAAGAAACAGATGCCGAATTCCTTCAGAGAATACTTGAAAAGAAGGACAAAGAAGCCGCGGAACAAGCGGCCAATATAAAGCAAATGACCCTTCTATTCCAGGATATAGTGGGCATGATGATCCAGCCGGACCCTCCAGCCGAAGATCCTCCAGTAATAATTGAAGATGACAGAGGAGAAACATCGAATCCTCTGCCGGCTCTGTCAGCAGCCAAAGAGGAAATTATTTCAAAAGCCACGCTCGATGATTATATTGCTCAGCAAATATGAGCTCACCAGGCGAATGAAGCGGCTGGCCAAGTCGTTAAAACTGGGCGACCATATCCAGGCTGGTATGACCAAATAAGTTACCCACCGGGATATACGATCCCTAAATTCCATGTGTACAAGAGGACAAGCAATCCCCATCAACATGTCGCTCAGTTTAGGGCTCTTTGCGGCAATACCGGAGGTAACGACAAATTGTTACTTCGTCAGTTCGTCGGCAGCTTGGCGGAAACGGCCTTTAAGTGGTACTCTGAACTTCCAAACGACTCCGTCAAGACTTTCGCAGAAATGGAGCTGTTATTCACTCAACGGTTCGCAAGCACCAACGAACGCACCCCGATCACGGCATTGATCAACGCCAGAGTGAAGCCGGGAGAGACGTGGGTGAAATATGCAATCTGGTGGCGGAATATGTGGTCAAAGTGCGAACAGCGCATCGAAGAAGCACCAGCGGTGGGCATGTTCGTGGGCACCCTAGACCCACATGCAACTATTTCACGGTTCATGATGTTCTTCAAACCGACCACATTCCAGGCTTTAATCGACAAGCTAGCCCAGATGGACCAGATGGGTCATAGACCGTCTCCTCCGAAGCTGGAGCCGCGGAACGAAAAAGGTAAAGGGAAGGCGACCTTCGTTGCGAATACCCAACAGCAACTCAGTGCCTCAAAACTAACGGATCAACTGGAAGAGAGACGGCGCTATTATAATGAGAAAATGAAGCGTCCTTATTCGTTCCCTCGGGACAAAACGAAGAGGCTCTTCGAACTGGCAGTGCGCAACGGGCTCATCACTCTGCCAGATCCAGAACATCCGTCGCAACCGGTGACGTTAACCATCCTAACTATTGTCTCTACCACAGAGTAATGGGTCACCCACTCGAAGATTGCTACGTCTTCAAAGGCTGGATTGAGGATGAATACCAAAATGGCAAATTCGAGTTGTCTGACAACTGGAAGGTGAACCCGCCACAACCACATGCTCAGAAAAGGATGGACACGCCGGGGGCATCATGCTCTTTTATAGAGGAAGCTCCATAAGAAATTGTTTTTCGGCAAAAAACTAAAAGAGCGCTGAAAGATCTTCATGTTGGAGATAGTGCCCTCAGAGTCAATTATTGGATCACAGGCACGTGATTGCAATGATTGAGGGAGGACCTATCCCGGTAGGACAGTCTTACTCGAGATGATAGTATGTTATCTGGTTTACCTTTATCATCGTGTACTGCTTCAGGTGACCTTACAGGTCGCTATTACACGCTGATAGAGCCCCTAGGACTCTTGCTTGACTGCCAGCAGTATGATGGCGATCATATACGTGAGAACTGGTGGTCTATAAGCACATCCTTAAAAGGTCCCTAGTCGTGGGAGTTTCGAGACAGGGATCGATTCTCCAGAGTAGATTAGTGTACACAGTCGAGACCCCGACGAGGGGCGGTGGCCGGTCTCACAAGCCACTGGTGTCAGTTGGTTCACCTAAGATGTATACAGGTGCTCATTGGGTTATGAGTACACCGGACAGGACTCGCCGGGAACATGCTAGTTGGTCTTATACTTGACGTCAGATAGCAGTTCCCTGGTGACATGTGTACAGGTTAGTTCATCGACCTGAGATCGTCATTTGTCTCGTGTGAGTTCACACTGTACTTTGATTACTACCCTACCACGGCTCAAAGGAGTCGTGCAAACAGGTTTTAGTTGGGTACAGTCCCGAACCACATGGAGGCAGTGAGCGGATCTGCAGGGGTTCGTCTCTCCCGGTATTGGGGGTGAGTTCGCGCTGTGTCTAGGAGAGCCATTACACAAAGCCCTCGGCCGAGGCAGGAGATTTACTGGTAGGTATTCCAGTAGTATCTCAGGGTGTTCTGGGCTACACTCCGACACGACTTGTACCGCTTTTGGGGGTCTGACTTTTACCAACCCCCTAGACCCGCCATGCGATACTCATAGATGAACGGACAGGACTGTATGGATATTGTCACTGACAGGCTCAGTAGGGTGTCAGGATGCGTTCGCTCATCGACGTCCCTTTTGGTCAATAGCTGGTGGCCCGTCACGTATTGGCTTATACCTCTGACGTGATAGTGGTTAAATCCACAGCTATAGTATTGACGAGTCTTTAGAGTCCACCACACTTTCAGTTACTTAAGCTTTCGGGCGAAACGCTGTAGAGGCCGTATGGAGATATGGCAGGGTCCGATCAGATACGTGCGGTATTGCACGGATCAGGATCGGACGGTTTGTACTAGAGGCCGTATAGATATATGGCAAGGTTCGATCAGATACGTGCGGTATTGCACGGATCAGGATCGAACGGATATTACTAGCCGGCTTTGGTTTAAGCCGGATCCTAGTTTAGTACAGTGTAGATTTTGTCTCTTTGCTTTTGTATTCAGAGGGAATACAAATGCGGGTGTGTATGCTCAGTATCGGGGTTTTTTCTGTAATTTATTACGGGATCAGTTTTCTGAAGTTACCAGTTTGCATTCTGTTCCGGCCGGTTTTCCTTTGTTCTTTCCCGGCCGGACTTTTCCGATGGAGGGGGTTTATTTGCAAGTGTGCAAATAATATTTTGTGGAGGGGTTTCTTTGTATTTGTGGGGCTTCATGATGGTTCATAATTATGAGATTCTTTCTTAGTCTTTTCTTTTGCATTAATGTGATTAGAAAGGATTAAGATTGATTTGCACCTTTGATGTGAGATTTGCTTTGGATGTGGTCACCCTCCACCTTTTACTACACTCACCTCCCTCTTGTATTTGTTTGATTCCCTCCACCATTTCCATAGGGGATGGGCCGGCCACATTTTCTAGGAGTGAGATGAGAGGTTCATTTTGTATGAGAAAAATTTATCATCTCATTCCATGCTTGATAAATGAGAGCTCCACTTGAAAGTTCCATTCCATTCCTCCATCAAGGCAACTACAAACCCCATTGAGACAAAGCGCATTCTACACTACAATCTACAGCAAACCTTGGGCACGTCGACTAGCCAGCTTCGTGCCCGAGTTGCCTCGGTATTGAGATGGGAGCCCGTAAAAGATGCAGACGATGTGGTGCCCTTTCGGCAAGGAGGCGACGACCGGAGTTTCCGCGGGAGATCGGGACGATGACGAGAAGACCGGAGAACTCGGATCACTCGGTATATCTCTCACCCTTTCTCTTGATTGCTAGCATCAGGTTAATGGTTACGATCCGGGTTTATTGTCCGCGGTAGCGCCAGTTTGAAAGTTAAGAAAATTTTTGATTCCGCATTTTGGCCTCGGATAGACGGCCGGGGCGCTGCCGTGGTGCAACATGGTATCAGAGCCTCGCCATTAACTTAGTCTAGCTTTGTTTAATGTGTTTACATTTCCGATCGACCAAAATTCCAAAAAACCCGCATTTCACATACATTAGTTTTCTGTTGAATTTTTTCTTGCTCAAAATATTTTTCAGGTTGTAGAAAAGTGATGTACTGGAAATTGTAAGAACACTGTAGAAATTCGATGCAATGAATCCATAGTGGGAGCGCGGAACCGCGGCCAAACACCCCTTTGGGCCGCGGTTCCGCCGCACTATGTTGAGATCACTGCATGAAATTTCTGCAGTTGCTCTTTGGGTTGATTTTAGGGTTTCTGGAATATTAATTTTGGGCCCAGAATTTCTTGATGTGCTACAGTAGTACTTGGGGGCCCACTTGTTAAAATTTGATCGATCGGATATTTTAAACACATTGGTTCACAGTATTTACATTATATCTGCGACCGTGAATGTCACTTGATCGATAAATCCTGTCTAACTGCTATAGCCCGGTTAGACGGATTTGCGAACGTGACCTTCATGTTGATGTTCTGTGTTTATGCTGTGATGTTGCGGATCGGTCGTGGGGATAGCCTGGTTGCAGTGGTAGTACAGTTTTGTTTTATATGTACATTTGATATTGCGGGGCGAGCGTCCGACATGTGGACTGCCGTCACTGCCTGTTTGTATTATTCTTTTGGGGCACGACCTGGTTGCGGTCGATGTACCCGTTGTATGTATATTTTACTTTCTGTACTAGGATTACCCCACGGAGGGGTGCACGGATAGCCGGGTTCTAGAGGGCAACGAGCCCGCATCTCATGGCATTGAGACGGAGGGGGCTTTACTCTAGAATTGGCGAGCTATTCGCCGCACTCGTAGAGGTATAGGTTGACCCAGGAGAGGTGCCCAAGTTACCGGATTCCGTGAAGTGCTGGGTGGTCCATTCACGTTGCTGAAGGAGGCTGCCTCGCTTCAGGTTTTGGCGGGTGACTTGCCGCGCCCGTAGGGGTCTAGGATTCTCATTGCACAGGCTATCCACACGACCAGGGGAACGTCGGGTTTCAGCAGCGGCTCTGTGAAACCCGGGGCTTCCAGATATCTGTATTGTTCTGTGATGTTGCATTTTATCACGCCTTGAGCGAAATACAATATATTGGTATATATATTAGTAGATGTTGTATATGTTTTACATCCGCGCTAGTCCAGTCCCCGCTCTGTCGTTAGTTAGCTAATCTAACGGGTAATGACGGGACCCAGTGGCGAATGCGGATGGCATATACGTACATCAGTATATTTTCGTTCTTTGTGGTGTGATCAATTGATGGGACTGCGTTGATTTGGATCAATGCAAGTTAAACAAACCTATTCTGATGTTGTTGGAACACTTTTTCAAAAAGCTGTTATTGCAAGGGCGTTCACTTTTGTTTTGCATCGTGGTATTCATTTGGAATATCCTGCTCTTCAGTCGACGAGGCAAGGGCCGAGATCCCTTCACCGACAGTGACCCCTTGGACAGAATTTTGCGTCAGGGCAATAACTTCACTATAGCCGATTACTTTTGCTTTGCATCGTGGTATTCAGTTGGAATATCCTGCACCTCATTCTACGGGGAAAGAGCCGAGATCCCTTCACCGGGAGTGACCTCTTTAGCAAAGGTTTTCGTCACTATATTTTTATAAAAAGTTATCCAGTTCCTTCAACGATATCAAGTTCATTACGGAAAAAGGTTTTTCGCCAAAAACCATTCGTAGCCCTCCGTCATTTCGGATTAGTATTGCATAATATTCGCGCTACGTTTGTCGTTGCTATTCGCCGAGGCGTAGTGTGCGGTAGCTCTGTAATGCTTTCTGTCGCATGGATATGTGGATTGGTTAGGACAGTCGTACGACTTTGTTGATTATTCGTCAAGGGTCGTGCGGGTGGGTTTAACGCAATCAAGATAATGACGGGTTGAACTTGACTAGGACCTTTTGATTTGTTGATTATTCGTCAAGGTCACTTGGGTCCTAGGGGTAAAAATCACATCGGGAGTTTCAAAAAAACTGAAACTTTCCAGATATGCGCATACCTTCTGGAGTGTGGTGCCTTGAGTGGATTCCGTCAAGTTATTATGCGATGATAGTTGGATCCCGATTCCCACTGATCAGTTGGTTTACTCCTCGGGTGATCCCGGCTAATTCTTCTTTCAGGTTTGGAGAAGAATTTGACGTTACAATGGGAGGTTTCAAGATTAGATAAAGTGATAACCATTCTGATCTAGGTTAGAGTGCACGCTGAGTGTTTCTTTTCTCTCTCTCTTTGGCAGCGACCATTGACCCGACCATTGACTATAACTCAGTGACCAAGTTGACCGAACCTTCTTATAACACTGGCTTTTGGATTGTCAGAGTTGCAAAACTCATTGCCACTCCTACTTCTACCCTTTTCTCCAGGACATCCCGTATTACTACGAACATCCACTTCCATTGGACAAAACCATCGTATGGTTATATACGAACTCGAAGGAATTCGAGGATGGTTTCTGGTTCTGGAGAAAACGAATAGGACTATTCAGTTGTCTTTTCCTTTTACCTTCTCCCTGGATGCGGGTACTCCTTGGTTTAGGAGATAGTACACCTATTATGCAAATTGGATAGTCTTCTTCCAAACCTTAGGCTGGTGCCGAACGGTGGGGAAGGAAGAAAACCAATTAGCATAACGATGGTGTACAGATGGTATTAAGTTAAGACAAAGAAAGGGATTAGTAAGAGGGCAAAGTAAATTGCGACTGCTATTCACGACCAAACCAAGCACTTCTTCGCCAATCCTAAATCACCTTTGTATTTCTCCAGGATACTCCGTATCACTACGAAGATCCACAGTTTATTGGATACTCCATCGTATGGTTATATACGAACTCGAAAGGAACTTGTTCCAGTTCGGGGATGGATTCTGGTTCAGGAGAAATAGGAATAAGGTTTATTCGGTTGTCTTTTATCTTCACCTTCTCTCGCATTGCAAGTGCTCCTAGGATTAGGACAGTACACCCTTTATGCTTATTGGATAGTCTTCTTCCATACCATAGGCTGGTGCCGAACGGTAGGGAAGGAAGAAAACCATTTGGCCTAAGGGGTGTGCAGAAGGTAATGACTAAAGACATATAAAGGGATTTGGAGAGGTGGCACAGAATTACACGGTTACAGTTGTGAATCTGGATAATGGAAGAGGCATTACTAAGGATACCGGGATACCCCATCGAAACATTTCAATGTTTCAGCTTCGCTGTGTACTGTTAAAGGAAAAACTGATTTCCCGATTAGGCACTTGCCCCAGGGTATGTATTTACCAAGTAGGATTCTCACATCTGTATGGTTTTACAGATGATGAGTGGGAGTAAGTTATTGGGAATTAGGTGATCATCCTCATTATATCGGAATTCGTTGTAATTGGTGATATTTGAGGAAGTCACCTGGGTTGTTTGCCGGTCGGCAAATATTTGGTTTTGAATATCCGTTGTTGTGCATCAATTTCAAATTGTTATATCTGTACGTCTATTTTCATAGAGTGAGATATACCTTTTGAAATTATGTCCATCACATTTACCTATATCAGTGGATGGTTAGGTAAGGAGCATTGAACAGCGGTGTAACTCTTCTTAACCATAAGTACAGTTTTTCAACCTACGACACACAGTGAATGAGTTATCAGACTCAAGGGACTTGTACAGAGTATTGTATGTTGTCTAGTGTCCATTAGGACAGAGGGGTTGGTCCTCGTACTATATTCGGTTTACTTATGACTTCTCTAGTTTTTAGACAGCTGTTTCGTAGAAACACAGGGTCCAAATTTTGAGAAGTTATAGGTATTTGAATAGAGTAGAGAACTAAGTATAGCAAGTATCGGGATTTTTCAAAGTGATCGAAGATGTAGATACTTGTGTATGGTATTCAGTTGATAGTAATGATAAAGAGATCTTGCTTCTCTTTCAGGTTACTCATGATTGGAAGCATTCCTAAGTTGAGTAACGCTGATCGGCCTTCTTCCATTTAGTTGACATGCACTGGAGACAGCTGCATGATTTGAATCTGGTTCAATTAAATCAGTGCCTCTCGTTCTATATTGGATATAGAACAGTTCATATCTTAACGATGTTAAGGTACGGGGAGTTGTCCGGTTTATGATTAAAACCAGACACTGGATAACTCAAGGCACGTTTCTGTAATGGCTGTTTGTGGGTTGACCCAGGCTATGACGAGGGTTGATTTTCTACCATCTGGATGAACAATAGCAATATTGTTCTAGACTCGCCACAATTTTATTAAAAATGGATTTTTTCAGAAAATGGTAGTGGGAGTATGGTAGAACTGGAAGTGATTCCAGAACCACAAACGATTACTGAAGATTTCATAGGAACCTAAAGATTCAATCTGGATTGACATTCCATTGGCCACTCCGCAGATAAAGTGGGTAACCTCAGGCACCCGAGAGGTACTTCGGTATGCTCAAGGACGGTGACAGGGAGGTTCTTGTTTACCCAGGTTTGCCATTGCTGTTGTTCCAGACTGTGAGACCCGGCAGGAGGATGAGTATAGCGTCGTTCTAAACTAGCTTTAGAAGTGTATGTCTATGTGACTCTGCCAGAGGGTTGTCATAGTCAGTGGGAGCAGCGGAAACATTGGTGGACATGTAGCTTATGTCTATTTATAGACTAAAGCAGATATAGAGGAAATAGATCATCTATTTCTGATGTGACAATCATAAGTTTGACGTCATCAGAATAGGGGATGGATCTGTTAAGGAGGTAGTAGGGTGTGATGTCCTGGTATTTGATGACATACACAAAGTAGGAAGTGATATTCCTATACTACGATCGGTTATACTTTGGTCGTCACACAGTGGTTTCTCCACACAGGACTTGGATATCATATCAGACATTCTGGTTACTAGATCTATGGTTTTAGATCTAGATTTGGGTGGTTTCCTAATCTGGGTACTTTGACAAGCATTCTATGAATATTTAGAATGGACGACTCCTGGCACGGTAGTATACCTGCAGGTAATGGAGTCATCCTCTCTAAAGGTGTCTTACAGACTAAAGGGAGAGGGTTACGCATGATTGACGGATCACTTGCTTAGGCAATTGAGTCAATCATGAGATGTCAAGTACCACACCAGATGTTGTTCTTGCAGTAGGTGCAATAAGTTGATATTGATCCAATCCTGGAGAAACAATCGGAAGCAGTTTTAGAACATAAGTTGATGTTCTAGGGATGTGATAACGACAGCCTCTTTTAGGAGACGGTTATCATTCCAGGCTTCCAAGGTGAAATGGATGGCAGAGTGGCTGTCAGAGTTATAGTTTCTCCTTCTGACGAGGGGCAGTATTTTGGACAGGTGGTCCAAGGCAATACTGAGGGAGGCATGGCGCTGGATACTGATTAAGTTCAGTTATCGATACAGTCTAAGAAGTTTGGATTTGGAGTTCATTTATGAGCTAGGTCCCATCAGATATCCAGACATACTCTAAGACAGGTATTGCTCATTTCGGGAGATGGCTTTCTCTGCGAACTTGAGATATAGAGAGACATAGAAAGAAACATCACAGCGGATCCACTCACTGAGGCTATTCCTCGAACGCAATAGTTTCGCAAACGAGCTTTGTGAGACTGACCAGTAGAGGAGTTGGGTGTTCGGTATCACACGGGCTGTGAGTATGCGACATCGCAATAATTAGCCTTGAGTACAAGTGGGAGATTGTTGGAGATAGTGCCCTCAGAGTCAATTATTGGATCACAGGCACGTGATTGCAATGATTGAGGGAGGACCTATCCCGGTAGGACAGTCTTACTCGAGATGATAGTATGCTATCTGGTTTATCTTTATCATCGTGTGCTGCTTCAGGTGACCTTACAGGTCGCTATTACACGCTGATAGAGCCCCTAGGACTCTTGCTTGACTGCCAGCAGTATGATGGCGATCATATACGTGAGAGCTGGTGGTCTATAAGCACATCCTTAAAAGGTCCCTAGTCGTGGGAGTTTCGAGACAGGGCATCGATTCTCCAGAGTAGACTAGTGTATACAGTCGAGACCCCGACGAGGGGCGGTGGCCGGTCTCACAAGCCACTGGTGTCAGTTGGTTCACCTAAGATGTATACAGGTGCTCATTGGGTTATGAGTACACCGGACAGGACTCGCCGGGAACATGCTAGTTGGTCTTATACTTGACGTCAGATAGCAGTTCCCTGGGGACATGTGTACAGGTTAGTTCATCGACCTGAGATCGTCATTTGTCTCGTGTGAGTTCCCACTGTACTTTGATTACTACCCTACCACGGCTCAAAGGAGTCGTGCAAACAGGTTTTAGTTGGGTACAGTCCCGAGCCACATGGAGGCAGTGAGCGGATCTGCAGGGGTTCGTCTCTCCCGGTATTGGGGGTGAGGTCGCGCTGTATCTAGGAGAGCCATTACACAAAGCTCTCGGCCGAGGCAGGAGATTTACTGGTAGGTATTCCAGTAGTATCTCAGGGTGTTCTGGGCTACACTCCGACACGACTTGTACCGCTTTTGGGGGTCTGACTTTTACCAACCCCCTAGGCCCGCCATGCGATACTCATAGACGAACGGACCGGACTGTACGGATATTGTCACTGACAGGCTCAGTAGGGTGTCAGGATGAGTTCGCTCATCGACGTCCCTTTTGGTCAATAGCTGGTGGCCCGTCACGTATTGGCTTATACCTCTGACGTGCTAGTGGTTAAATCCACAGCCATAGTATTGACGAGTCTTTAGAGTCCACCACACTTTCAGTTACTCAAGCTTTCGGGCGAAACGCTGTAGAGGCCGTATGGAGATATGGCAGGGTCCGATCAGATACGTGCGGTATTGCACGGATCAGGATCGGACGGTTTGTACTAGAGGCCGTATAGATATATGGCAAGGTTCGATCAGATACGTGCGGTATTGCACGGATCAGGATCGAACGGATATTACTAGCCGGCTTTGGTTTAAGCCGGATCCTAGTTTAGTACAGTGTAGATTTTGTCTCTTTGCTTTTGTATTCAGAGGGAATACAAATGCGGGTGTGTATGCTCAGTATCGGGGTTTTTCCTGTAATTTATTACGGGATCAGTTTTCTGAAGTTACCAGTTTGCATTCTGTTCCGGCCGATTTTCCTTTGTTCTTTCCCGGCCGGACTTTTCCGATGGAGGGGGTTTATTTGCAAGTGTGCAAATAATATTTTGTGGAGGGGTTTCTTTGTATTTGTGGGGCTTCATGATGGTTCATAATTATAAGATTCTTTCTTAGTCTTTTCTTTTGCATTAATGTGATTAGAAAGGATTAAGATTGATTTGCACCTTTGATGTGAGATTTGCTTTGGATGTGGTCACCCTCCACCTTTTACTACACTCACCTCCCTCTTGTATTTGTTTGATTCCCTCCACCATTTCCATAGGGGATGGGCCGGCCACATTTTCTAGGAGTGAGATGAGAGGTTCATTTTGTATGAGAAAAATTTATCATCTCATTCCATGCTTGATAAATGAGAGCTCCACTTGAAGTTCCATTCCATTCCTCCATCAAGGCAACTACAAACCCCATTGAGACAAAGCGCATTCTACACTACAATCTACAGCAAACCTTGGGCACGTCGACTAGCCAGCTTCGTGCCCGAGTTGCCTCGGTATTGAGGTGGGAGCCCGTAAAAGATGCAGACGATGTGGTGCCCTTTCGGCAAGGAGGCGACGACCGGAGTTTCCGCGGGAGATCGGGACGATGACGAGAAGACCGGAGAACTCGGATCACTCGGTATATCTCTTACCCTTTCTCTTGATTGCTAGCATCAGGTTAATGGTTACGATCCGGGTTTATTGTCCGCGGTAGCACCGGTTTGAAAGTTAAGAAAATTTTTGATTCCGCATTTTGGCCTCGGATAGACGGCCGGGGCGCTGCCGTGGCGAACACTTCAAACATGTCCGACCTATGAACCAAAGACCGAAACGTCGTTAAACTAACAATGGACCGCTATGTCCTTAAACTGGATATTGACCGAGACGTCGATAAACTAATACAGACCGCAGCATCTCAAGGCTAATACAAAAAAGAGGCAATAAAAAAAGAGAGAAAAGAGGGAAAAGAAAACGGTATGTCCATAAGCAAAATGGGCACGGATGAAAACCCGAAAGGGCTCCGTGAGTAAAAACAGCAGGGTTACCGGCGAGTTTTTGAAAACCCGAAAGGGCGCAACCTCGTTAGAATAAAACAAATGGAAAACGGTATGTCTATAAGCAAAATGGGCACGGATGAAAACCCGAAAGGGCTCCTTGAGTAAAAAAACAGCAGGGCTACCGGCAAGTTTTGTGAAAACCCGAAAGGGCGCAATCTCGTTAAAGACACTTGCAAGGTCCTCTCGACTTTGTAAGGAGAAACCACCTGCTTGAGATCCTTACGACTCATAAGGGAGAAACACACTTAGGGATCCCCATGATCCCTAGGGAGAAATTACACTTGCGAGGTCCTCTCGACTTTGTAAGGAGAAACCACCTACGTGAGATCCTTACGACTCACAAGGGAGCAACACACTTAGGGATCCCCATGATCCCTAGGGAGAAATTACACTTGCGAGGTCCTCTCGACTTTGTAAGGAGAAACCACCTGCATGAGATCCTTACGACTCACAAGGGAGCAACACACTTAGGGATCCTCACGACTCGTAAGGAGAACCCTCTTATGAGACCCTCAAGGCTCATAAGATTCCAAAGTCTTAAGCTACAGGGATCTGAGCCTGTTCTTAACCGGACACCACAACCTCCAACACTGCCCTACAAGCGGCTCAACGCCGACCCTTGTATACAATCCATGGGCGCGAATAAACATTTCCCTAACAAAGTCCCATCCGTGACTAGGGATATGTCTACATGGTGAACATCTTTTGTAAGTCCTCTCGACTTACAAGGAGAAAACCCTCTTGTAAGATCCTTATGACTTATAGGAGAACATGCACTTAGGAATCCTCATAATTCCTAAGGAGAAAAAGCACCTACGAGATCCTCACGACTCGTAGGGAGAAACAACTTTATGAGACCCTTACGGCTCATGAAGTCAAAAGCCTTAGTCGATGGGATCCTAACCCTGTCTACTAAGCCACCTTTGCTCGACATCGACGAAGGCAAATGATGATTCGCTCCTGGCAATATCCCAGTTGTAGCGGTGCTGATGCCGAAATCAGTGTCTAATTCCAAGCTTGCAGCGAAAAGCCAGCAAACCACACATACATACGAAATAACCGAAATGATGGGGCAACTTGCAAACAAAATCAGCAAGTCAAAACATATGCATGCAAAATAGCCGAAATGATTGGGCGACTCGCAATAAAAAGCAGCGAGTAAAAATAAAACAAATAGCCGAAATGATTGGGCACCATGAAAAATAGCCGAAATGATTGGGCAATCGCGACCTTCGCGATATAAAAGCTAAAATGATAGAGCATCGCGGAAAGAAATAAAAATAAATAAATTTATGCCCTATAGGTGATATCACATCAATTCCTGTATACAATCCAGGAGCGCAAACAAAGAAGGAATCATGCCTTTCCTCCTCGGGTTTCATCATCAGAAGAAGCCAAATCTCAACGGTTCACAGATGGCCTGGAGATCATCTCAACATCCGTTTCATTACGACAAACACAACATCAAGCAAAGTGGAACAGAGGCAACTCCCAGTTCCATGACTCGGAGGTACACAGATGACCGAGAGTCAAACCCCGACTCCGTGAAATGCGGATAAAGTCAAAAATTCCTGCCTACGTGGAACGCGGCTTATGTCAATCCTGACCCCGTGGGAAACGTCCAGAGCGGATCCTGATCCTCGCAGAGCAAGGCAGTGAACCTGTGCGAAGCATCCAGAGCGGAGCCTGGTCTTCGCCGAACACGGCAGTGAACCCGTGGGAAGTATCCAGAGCAAAATTCCTGGTTACGTAGAACGCGGCTTATGTCAATCCTGACCCCGTGGGAAACGTCCAGAGCGGATCCTGGTCCTCGCAGAGCACGGCAGTGAACCCGTATGAAGCATCTAGAGCGGAGCCTGGTCCTCGCCGAACACGGCAGTGAACCCATGGGAAGCATCCAGAGCAAAATTCCTGGCTACGTGGAACGCGTCTTATGTCAATCCTGACCCCGTGGGAAACGTCCAGAGCGGATCCTGGTCCTCGCAGAGCACGGCAGTGAACCCATATGAAGCATCCAGAGCGGAGCCTAGTTCTCGCCGAACACGGCAGTGAACCCGTGGGAAGCATCTAGAGCAAAATTGTAACACCCGAGCCCAATACTACTATTTTCTGTTACTGGTTGAGTATTAGATATTACTCATTTCATTTAGCTTGCCTGTTTGACACTTACCGTGAAATTTTATCTGGCTAAGTCATTTCTGCATATAACAAATTTTAGCGTTTAAAATAAAATTAAAAATATCTATCTTGGCCTACTCGACACCCCTAGCCGCGTGGTAGCGTCCGTGCATCGAGGTCTCGTCCCATTCGGTGAAACGGGCGAGTTCGGACGACTACGCGCGCGTACAGGTGTCCGACTTGGGGGTATGCTTTTTAATCATAAAACACCTCATTTTAAAATTTGGAACCCGCTTAAAATCCTATTATTTAAATTTCAAATTTTTTGACCCAACCCGGGCGCGATTTGGAAATGTTTCATTTAGCGCCAAAATCCCAAATTAATATAATATTCTAAACCATATAATATTTCGTTTATATATAATATTTACTGTTAGTTTAAATTTTTCTAAAATCTTTTAAATATTTCTTTTTAACCTCTGAAATCTCCCTCAGCCAATCACGGGGTTCTTAACCCCCGTGGGCCCCGTCCTTAACCTCTCTCTGTCTCTAACGTCTCTATCTCTCTCTCTGCCTCTCTCTACCTTTCTCTATCTCTCTACCTTTCTTTATCTCTCTTTAACTCGCTTTCTCTCCCCCCTCATATTTATATATTTTCCCTCCCCTTCATATTTTAAAAACCATGAACCAGAACCCCCACGTGAGAAACCCACCGGCAACCTAACCCAAGCCGCCTTCACCGTCGCCGCCACAGCCCCGACGCCGGCGCCAACGTCTCCGTCGCCCTCGCCTCCGCCTCCTCGCCTCAACCGACCCTTGGTTCCTCCCCCACGCAACTGCTACGGCCACCTGCAGAAGTTCCCTGCAGCAACCTCCTCGCTGGCGGCCCTCGTCTTCGCCTTCCGCGCCGCCGACCAACACCTCGCCATGGTTCCCTCACCATCACTCTCCTTCTCCCGATGCACCCCCTGACCAGAACAGCGACCTCGGCTACCCCTGCGACTTCCCTGTGCTGCCTGAAACGTCACCGGCGACCCCCTGCGCCGCCCCTGGCCGTCGCCGACGAGCCCCAACCACCTCTAAACACCTTGTAAGTGCCCCTCCACCTTTCCTTTCCTCTTCTTTTTTTCCAGAACTGAAAACAGTCGCTGGAAGTTTTGCAGATCGCCGGAGACGCCGTCCTCGCCGCCGTCGATCTCGCCGTCGTCGCAAATACCCTCTGGACCAGTGAGTATTTCCCCCCATCATCTTCTTGTCTTTTCCTTCTTTCCAAAGTCTATACCCGCTTGAAACCCTATTTACTGTTTTTGTGCTCGCCGGAATCCGGCCGTGCCGGTGACATGTCCCGACGATCCAGCGGAGTGCTCTGACCCGTGAGGTCCCTTGGTTCGTCGTTTGGGTTCAATCCGTGAACCGTGCGTCCGTCGCGTGTTTCCCCGCCGACGTTACGTTCCGTTTTTTCCCGGTTCGCGACCCGTCGAGGCAAGTATCACTTGCTACATGCTATACTATATATTTATATATGTTTGACACATTAAAACCTGTAAAACCTAACTTGGTATAGTCGTTTCTTATTTGGTTGCAATATGACATATATCATTTTACAGTTAACATAAAATCTTCAGTTTGCTAGTTTAAACCTATAACCAAGTTTACTTATTAATCACATTTTACTGTTTAATAGATGGTAGCACTTACCCATGTAGTTCTATTACATTCGGACATTCGTATTCAAAGCCTTGATATAACTGTATTGCATCATTATCTAAATTATTGCACCGCTAAGGGTGCTCAAACCTGTTAATATAATAAAACGGCTGCACTGTATTACTGCACTCTTGAGATTGAATGAAACATGCTTATTATTTAGCTCATTGCTCATTCCATGTTGTTAAATACCCTGTTCGATTATATATCTGTTTGTGAGCACACCCACGATAGTGTTACATCTTGACTTGACATTGTCACACATGGTATTTATATGATACACCTGATATGGTACCGTTTACTATTGACTTGACCTGATATACCATGACCTGACCTGTTACCTGATCTCGTGCCTAATGCCAACAAACCTGACATGTAGTCCTCATGGACCGTTCCTATTGTCTATCCAGACAAACCTGCTTTTACCTGATCCTGTGTTGGCATTAGTTCTTGATTACTGAATACTGACTTGACTTGCACATATAACCTGGGGGTATGGGGAAATCAAAGGTGAAACCTGACTTGTAACTCGACAGTTCACTACCTGTCATGAGTGTACATATTCCTGTTTTGTGCCTAGCGGCATGTCTCGGTTTCAGCCGAGAATATTGTGGCCGTGGTCCCGGGTATGTACGGGATACCATCGAGTGTACACATTCCTGTTTTGTGCCTAGCGGCATGTCTCGGCTGCAGCCGAGAATATTGTGGCCGTGGTCCCGGGTATGTACGGGATACTATTGAGTTACATCGACGATTCATCAATTGATTTCAAAGACTTTAGACTAGAAAACCTGATAGAACAGTTTAGTTACCCACTGCACACTACCCTGTACGGCTTGTTTCATATTATTGCTTTATTCATGTGTATTTTGCATTGCCTGTTACATTGTTCATGTTATATTACTGGTTGACATGACGCGCTGACGTCTGGGTTTTGCATGGCCCAGATTCTGTACCACTGTCGCAGTCCGAGCAGGAGTACTTCAGCCAGCAGGCTGAGTTGTGAGTCCAGTAGTGGTTAGTTTTATTTCCTGCATTTATTTCCTGATGTGAGCCCGCATTATGAGACATACCTTTCAGTTATTTGTATTGGATCATTTGCTTCCGCATTTATTTATTATTGACTCTTGTTATTCTGGATTGTGGACATGTTTTTAGATAGTTTTATCTTGTTCTTGATATCTCTACAGCCGTAATGTGACTGTGGATGGATACTTCCTACCCACAGGTAGCATGGTTGGCTATGTCACGTGCCCAATCTTGCGTACTCTGATAAGAGGAATGCTGGAGAATCAAAAGAAACAGACCAAGCTGATCCAGCAGCAAGCAGACTCGTTTCATGAAGGTTTGCAGATCGTTCGGCAGTCTGTAAACAATGCTGAAGTTAAACCAGTGGACCGAGTAGGGACCGTGGCAGATTTCAGACGTTTGGGTCCGACTACATTCACTGGTTTGGAGGAGCCGTTGCCAGCCGAGCAGTGGCTAGTCGACACGGAGAATTTGCTGATTGCGGCACAGATTCCAGAGGACAAAAGAGTTGATGTGGTGCGCATTCAGCTAGTGGATTACGCCCGAGAGTGGTGGCTTGTGGAAGAGACCCGCTTGCCCAAGCCGATCAGTTGGGCGGAGTTTTCTAAGAGTTTCCTGGAGAAGTTCTTCCCGCGGACTGCACGGAAGGAAATGGAAGAGAAATTTATTGGGCTGAGGCAGAATGGAGTACCCGTGGACGTGCATGTAGCAGAGTGGACGAGACTCAGCCGATTCGCTGGACCTTTAGTCGCCAACGAGGCAGACAGGGCATGAAGGTTCATGCGCAGTTTGGATGGGGACATCCAGAGGCAGATTGTCTCCCTGGGTTTGACCACTTTCTCACAGGTTCTTACGGCAGCTCGGGAACAACAGAGTTTATCTGAGATGAAAGGGAGCTTGCAGCAGACTGCAGTCGCGGCCAGGAAACCCGCATTTGTACCTAACCGAGCTCATGGGCACAAGGGTATTCCAGTGGATCGTCGTGGTGTAGCACCCATGAAGAAGCATGTGGTCGTTGATCGAAGAAAGAGCATGAATTGTAACTACTGCAATTTACCTGGCCACATGCAAAAGGATTGTCGAAGAAGGCTGGGACTTTGTTTGGTTTGTGGAGCGGCTGATCACGCAGTTGGTGCCTGTCCGTCGAAGCTTCGCACAAGAGATGATATACAGAAGCCTTCGCAGAGACCGTTCCAAGGGCAGAAACAGCTGGCTCAAGGACCTAATCAGGCTCGAGCTTTTACCTTGACAGCTGAGGAAGCCAAGGCGTCAGGAGAAGTGGTTTCAGGTACTTTACTCGTTCATGGTTTTCCCGCATTGGCATTATTTGATTCTGGTGCACCCCACTGTTTTATGTCATCCAAATTTATAACTACACACTCGATTACCTGCACGACCCTGTCTAGTTTCTGGGACATACACACTGGGAATAAGAAAATCATAGCTAGTAAGGAGTGTAGAAATTGTACGGTTGTTGTGTGCGGACGGGAACTCTTTGCAGATTTCTTGGTGATAGATACGGGCAGCTATGAGGTTGTCTTGGGAATGGATTTTCTTGGCACTTTCCACGCTCACATTGACTGTAGAGCAAAGAAAGTAATTTTCCAAATTCCCGGACATCCCGAGTTTACCTTCACTGGAGAAAGCAGTTCTTTCGGGCCAGTCGAGTTTAGGGCTAGGCCGACAAACAATGTTCTTGCAGCTATGGAAGTTGATAGTAGTGAAGAGCCGGCGGTTGTTCGCGATTTTATGGACGTATTTGAAGATATATCGGGCTTACCGCCGAAGCGAGACATGGAGTTCGCGATTGACCTTATTCCTGGTGCAGCACCAGTATCTAAAGCGTATTATCCAATGGCACCAGTAGAATTGGAAGAAGTTAAGAAACAGGTTGCTGAATTGCTTGAGAAGGGTTGGATTCGAAGCAGCAACTCGCCTTGGAGAGCTCCAGTTCTTCTAGTAAAGAGGAAGGATGGCACGAGAAGGATGTGTATCGACTATCGAGAATTAAACCGGGTGACTATTAAGAACAAGTACTCGATCCCTCGCATTGGAGAACTTTTTGAGCAGCTTAGTGGCGCGAGGGTATTCTCGAAGCTGGATTTGCGATCCGGATATCATCAGGCCCGAGTGAAAGCTGAAGATATTTGCAAGACGGCGTTTCGAACTCGGTATGGACATTACGAGTACCTAGTGATGCTCTTCGGAGTAACGAATGCGCCGCCAGTATTCATGGACTTGATGAACCGAATCTTTTCACCGTTCTTGGACCAGTTTATCGTGGTATTCATTGACGATATTCTGGTTTACTCGAAGAGTTTTGAGGAGCATGCTGAGCATTTGAAGATCGCACTGCAGACATTGAGGCAGGAGAAATTGTATGCGAAGATGAGTAAGTGCGAATTTTGGCTGGAGGAAGTGAAGTTTCTGGGGCATGTTGTGTCGGGCGATGGAATCGCCGTCGATCCCGAAAAGATTGCAGCAGTTCGAGATTGGCCTATTCCAAAGAATGTAGCTGAGATAAGAAGTTTCCTTGGATTAGCCGGATACTACAGGAGATTTGTGGAGAACTTCGCTCGTTTGGCAGAGCCGTTGACCAAGCTTACGCGCAAGGAGGTACCTTTTGTATGGACGGATAAATGTGCGTTAGCTTTTGAGACGTTGAAGCAGAAGTTGATAACCGCCTCTATTTTGACCGTGCCAGACAATTCCGGAGGATTGGTGATTCACAGCGACGCATCTGGGAAAGGATTGGGATGTGTTTTGATGCAGCATGGGAAGGTGGTAGCATACGCATCAAGACAACTGAAGACCCATGAAAAGAATTATCCAACTCATGACTTGGAGCTTGCGGCTGTGATCTTCACTTTGAAGATTTGGAGACACTACCTTTTAGGCGAGAGAGTCGAAGTTTTTACAGATCACAAGAGTTTGAAGTATGTGTTCACTCAGAAGGAGTTGAATATGAGGCAGCGTAGATGGTTGGAGCTGATGGCCGACTACGATCTTGATCTTAAGTACCATCCGGGGAAGGTTAACGTCGTGCCGGATGCGCTTAGCCGGTTACCGGCAATTCAGGTGTTAACTACGCAGAGGGAGATCATTGCAGATTTTCGAAGATTTGACTTGGAGGTTGTGCTACCGCGTTCTACGGGACAGCTGATGCAGTTGTAAGTACAGTCGTCTTTAATTGAGAAAATTAAAGCAGCACAATCGCAGGATCCTAGACTGCAAAAGTTTCGAGAGCAAGTTGAAGCCGGACTACGAACAGATTTACTGATCCACCAAGATGGTTCGTTGAGGTATGGTAGCCGTTTGTGTGTGCCAAAGGGAGATATTCGTGAAGAGCTTATGAAGGAGGCACACAGTTCAGCTTATTCTGTACATCCAGGAGGCACAAAGATGTACTGTGATATTCGACAGCATTTCTGGTGGGAAGGCATGAAACGGGAGATTGCTCGCTTCGTGGCTAAGTGCTTGGTGTGTCAGCAAGTTAAGGCTGAACATCAACGGGTTGCTGGTTTATTGCAACCACTTCCGATTCCTCAGTGGAAGTGGGAACATATAACCATGGATTTCGTGACGGCTTTACCATGGAGTCCAAAGGGCAACAATGCAGTATGGGTGATTGTTGATCGATTGACCAAGGCAGCTCACTTTATTCCTTTCCGGGTGGGTCAATCAACGGAGACTTTGGTAGAGCGGTACATGCAGGAGATTGTAAGATTGCATGGAGTACCAGTGAGCATCGTGTCCGATCGGGACACTCGGTTCTTATCACACTTCTGGAGGAGTTTACAGGAAAGTTTGGGGACTCGATTGAAGTTTAGCACAGCTTATCATCCTCAAACTGATGGTCAGACGGAAAGAATGATCCAAACTCTTGAAGACATGTTGAGAGCATGCATGTTGGACTTCAAGGGTTCGTGGGAGGATCATCTACACTTGGTGGAGTTTTCTTACAACAACAGTTTTCAGGCAACTATCCAGATGGCTCCGTTTGAAGCTTTGTATAGTCGTAAATGCCGTTCACCTGTATGTTGGGATGATGTCGGTGAACGAAGATTGTTGGGGCCAGATTTGGTGGTACAGACAATTGAGAAGGTTAACACTATCAGGAGTCGTATGAAGGCAGCTCAAGACAGACAGAAGAGTTGGGCTGACACGTCAAGAAGACCTCTAGAGTTCGCCGTGGGTGATTTGGTATTCTTGAAGATATCACCAACTAGAGGGGTGATTCGTTTTGGGAGTCGAGGAAAGCTTAGTCCTCGATTCGTTGGACCCTTTGAGATATTGGAGCGTGTTGGAGAGGTAGCGTACCGTCTGGCGTTACCACCGTCCTTGGCAGGTGTGCACGATGTGTTTCACGTATCTCAACTACAAAGGTATGTTCGAGATGAAACACACGTCTTGGATCATTCGGAGTTAACAGTACGGGAAGATCTGACTTTTGAGGAGAGACCGGTTGAAATCGTGGATCGAAGGGAAAAAGGTTCTTAAGAACAAGGTTATCCCCCTTGTGCTCGTTTCTTGGGGTAATCGATCGCATGGAGAGTCCACTTGGGAGCGAGAAGATGAGATCCGGCAGAAGTTTCCCCACCTTTTCCTGTAGTTTTCTATCTTGTATTCTTGGAATTTCGAGGACGGTATTCTTGGAATTTCGAGGACGAAATTCTTTTTGTAGTTGGGTATAATGTAACACCCGAGCCCAATACTACTATTTTCTGTTACTGGTTGAGCATTAGATATTACTCATTTCATTTAGTTTGCCTGTTTGACACTTACCGTGAAATTTTATCTGGCTAAGTCATTTCTGCATATAACAAATTTTAGCGTCTAAAATAAAATTAAAAATATCTATCTTCGCCTACTCGACACCCCTAGCCGCGTGGTAACGTCCGTGCATCGAGTTCTCGTCCCATTCGGTGAAACGGGCGAGTTCGGACGACTACGCGCGCGTACAGGTGTCCGACTTGGGGGTATGCTTTTTAATCATAAAACACATCATTTTAAAATTTTGAACCCGCTTAAAATCCTATTATTTAAATTTCAAATTTTTTGACCCAACCCGGGCGCGATTTGGAAATGTTTCATTTAGCGCCAAAATCCCAAATTAATATAATATTCTAAACCATATAATATTTCGTTTATATATAATATTTACTGTTAGTTTAAATTTTTCTAAAATCTTTTAAATATTTCTTTTTAACCTCTGAAATCTCCCTCAGCCAATCACGGGGTTCTTAACCCCCGTGGGCCCCGTCCTTAACCCTTCTCTCTCTCTCTTTACCTTTCTCTGTCTCTCTCTACCTTTCTCCGTCTCTCTCTCTCTCTCTACCTTTCTCTATCTCTCTCTAACTCGCTTTCTCTCTCCCCCTCATATTTATATATTTCCTTTCCCCTTCATATTTTAAAAACCACGAACCAGAACCCCCACGCGAGAAACCCACCGGCAACCTAACCCAAGCCGCCTTCACCGTCGCCACCACAGTCCCGACGCCGGCGCCAACGTCACCGTCGCCCTCGCCTCCGCCTCCTCGCCTCAACCGACCCTTGGTTCCTCCCCCGCGCAACTGCTATGGCCACCTGCAGAAAATCCCTGCAGCAACCTCCTCGCTGGCGGCCCTCGTCTTCGCCTTCCGCGCCGCCGACCAACACCTCGCCGTGGTTCCCTCACCATCACTCTCCTTCTCCCGGTGCACCCTCCTGACCAGAACAGCGACCCCGGCTACCCCTGCGACTTCCCTGTGCTGCCTGAAACATCACCGGCGACCCCCTGCGCCGCCCCTGGCCGTCGCCGACGAGCCCCAACCACCTCTAAACACCTTGTAAGTGCCCCTCCACCTTTCCTTTCCTCTTCTCTTTTTCCAGAACTGAAAACAGTCGCTGGAAGTTTTGCAGATCGCCGGAGACGCCGTCCTCGCCGCCGTCGATCTCTCCGTCGTCGCAAATACCCTCTGGACCAGTGAGTATTTCCCCCATCATCTTCTTCTCTGGTCTTTTCCTTCTTTCCAAAGTCTATACCCGCTTGAAACCCTATTTACTGTTTTGTGCTCGCCGGAATTCGGCCGTGCCGGTGACATGTCCCGACGATCCAGCGGAGTGCTCTGACCCGTGAGGTCCCTTGGTTCGTCGTTTGGGTTCAATCCGTGAACCGTGCGTCCGTCGCGTGTTTCCCCGCCGACGTTACGTTCCGTTTTTCCCGGTTCGCGACCCGTCGAGGCAAGTATTACTTGCTACATGCTATACTATATATTTATATATGTTTGACACATTAAAACCTGTAAAACCTAACTTGGTATAGTCGTTTCTCATTTGGTTGCAATATGACATATATCATTTTACAGTTAACATAAAATCTACAGTTTGCTAGTTTAAACCTATAACCAAGTTTACTTATTAATCACATTTTACTGTTTAATAGATGGTAGCACTTACCCATGTAGTTCTATTACATTCGGACATTCGTATTCAAAGGCTTGATATAACTGTATTGCATCATTATTTAAATTATTGCACCGCTAAGGGTGCACAAACCTGTTCATATAATAAAACGGCTGCACTGTATTACTGCACTCTTGAGATTGAATGAAACATGCTTATTATTTAGCTCATTGCTCATTCCATGTTGTTAAATACCCTGTTCGATTATATATCTATTTGTGAGCACACCCACGATAGTGTTACATCTTGATTTGACATTGTCACACATGGTATCTATATGATACACCTGACATGGTACCGTTTACTATTGACTTGACCTGATGTACCATGACCTGACCTGTTACCTGATCTCGTGCCTAATGCCAACAAACCTGACATGTAGTCCTCATGGACCGTTCCTGTTGTCTATCCAGACAAACCTGCTTTTACCTGATCCTGTGTTGGCATTAGTTCTTGATTACTGAATACCTGACTTGACTTGCACATATAACCTGGGGGTATGGGGAAATCAAAGGTGAAACCTGACTTGTAACTCGACAGTTCACTACCTGTCATGAGTGTACACATTCCTGTTTTGTGCCTAGCGGCATGTCTCGGTTTCAGCCGAGAATATTGTGGCCGTGGTCCCGGGTATGTACGGGATACCATCGAGTGTATACATTCCTGTTTTGTGCCTAGCGGCATGTCTCGGCTGCAGCCGAGAATATTGTGGCCGTGGTCCCGGGTATGTACGGGATACTATTGAGTTACATCGACGATTCATCACTTGATTTCAAAGACTTTAGACTAGAAAACATGATAGAACAGTTTAGTTACCCACTGCACACTACCCTATACGGCTTGTTTCATATTATTGCTTTATTCATGTTTATTTTGCATTGCCTGTTACATTGTTCATGTTATATTACTGGTTGACATGACGCGCTGACGTCTGGGTTTTGCATGGCCCAGATTCTGTACCACTGTCGCAGTCCGAGCAGGAGTACTTCAGCTAGCAGGCTGAGTTGTGAGTCCAGTAGTGGTTAGTTTTATTTCCTGCATTTATTTCCTGATGTGAGCCCGCATTATGGGACATACCTTTCAGTTATTTGTATTGGATCATTTGCTTCCGCATTTATTTATTATTGACTCTTGTTATTCTGGATTGCGGACATGTTTTTAGATAGTTTTATCTTGTTCTTGATATCTCTACAGCCGTAATGTGACTGTGGATGGATACTTCCTACCCATAGGTAGCATGGTTGGCTATGTCACGTGCCCAATCTTGCGTACTCTGGGAAGCGGGGCGTGACAAAAATTCCTGGTTACGTGGAACGCGGCTTATGTCAATCCTGACCCCGTGGGAAACGTCCAGAGCGGATCCTGGTCCTCGCAGAGCACGGCAGTGAACCCGTGTGAAGCATCCAGAGCGGAGCCTAGTCCTCGCCGAACATGGCAGTGAACCCGTGGGAAGCATCTAGAGCAAAATTCCTAGTTACATGGAACGCGGTTTATATCAATCCTGACCCCGTGGGAAACGTCCAGAGCGGATCCTGGTCCTCACAGAGCACGGGAGTGAACCCGTGTGAAGCATCCAGAGCGGAGCCCGGTCCTCTCCGAACACGGCAGTGAACCCGTGGGAAGCATCCAGAGCAAAATTCCTGGTTACGTGGAACGCGGCTTTTGTCAATCCTGACCCCGTGGGAAGCGTCCAGAGCGGATCCTCGTCCTCGCAGAGCACGGCAGTGAACCCGTTTGAAGCATCCAGAGCGGAGCCTGGTCCTCGCCGAACACGGCAGTGAACCCGTGGGAAGCATCCAGAGCAAAATTCCTGGTTATGTGGAACGCGGCTTATGTCAATCCTGACCCCGTGGGAAACGTCCAGAGCGGATCCTGGTCCTCGCAGAGCACGGCAGTGAACCTGTGTGAAGCATCCAGAGCGGAGCTTAGTCCTCGCTGAACACGGCAGTGAACCCGTGGGAAGCATCTAGAGAAAAATTCCTGATTACGTGGAACGCGGCTTATGTCAATCCTGACCCCGTGGGAAACATCCAGAGCGGATCCTGGTCCTCGCAGAGCACGACAGTGAACCTGTGTGAAGTATTCAGAGCGGAGCCTGGTCCTCGCCGAACACGGCAGTGAACCCGTGGGAAGCATCCAGAGCAAAATTCCTGGTTACGTGGAACGCGGCTTATGTCAATCCTGACCTCGTGGGAAACGTCCAGAGCGGATCCTGGTCCTCGCAGAGCACGGCAGTGAACCAGTGTGAAGTATCCAGAGCGGAGCCTGGTCCTCGCCGAACACGGCAGTGAACCCGTCGGAAGCATCCAGAGCAAAATTCCTGGTTACATGGAACGCGGCCTATGTCAATCCTGACCCCGTGGGAAACGTCCAGAGCGGATCCTGGTCCTCACAGAGCACGACAGAGAACCCGTATGAAGCATCCAGAGTGGAGCCTAGTCCTCGCCGAACACGGCAGTGAACCCATGGGAAGCATCTAGAGCAAAATTTCTGGTCATGTGGAATGCGGATAATGTCAACTCTGACCCCGTGAGAAACGTCTAGAACGGAGCCTGGTCCTCGCAGAACACGGCAGTGAACCCGTGGAAAGCATCCAGAGCAACCCCTGACCCCGTGAAATGTGGATAAGGGCAACTTCATCCATCACTTGCGGGTCCTCACGACTCGTAAGGGAGCAAATTCTCTTGTGAGATCCTTACGACTTTCAAGAGAAAACATACACTTAGAAATCCTCACGATTCTTAAGGAGAAACCACACCTACGGGATCCTCTTGACCGGTCGGGAGAAAATTCTTTATGAGACCCTCACGGCTCATAAAGCTGAAAAGTCTTAGGAGGCAGACCTTAACCCTGAATCCTAAGCCATCGTTGTCCTGTAGAGAAATTGAGATAGACTATCCACAGAATACATTCAGTCAAAGAGATACACCACAGTGAAGAAGAAATATGTCTTTAATTCATGAACCAAAATGAATACAAAGTACAATTCATGGAAGAAACAAAAAAATACTCTTATTCAGGAGTATGTACAAAGAAATATATATATATATATATATATATATATATATATATATATATATATATATATATATATATATATACAAGTCTTCAGGTCGGCGGGCGATTTAGCAGATTGGTCAGCTCATCCCTCTTTCGCTGGGCCTCGCCTTCGTGATTCAGTATCGCCAGAAGACGGGTCTCCGCCTGAGCTTGTTGGGCCTGGTATGAGGCGAGCTAGCCTTCGAGCTCTTTCTCGGTAGCCTTATGAGCCTCAACCCTTTCACGAGTGAATACGGCGGCTTTGTCGATGGCCACCATTTCCTTGATGGCCTCTTGAAGCACTCGCCAGAGTTCATACGCTTGGTTGGCTTTGGATGTAAGGTTGGCTTGGAGCTCGTTCAGCACCTTAGAAGCCAGCTCCCTCTCCGAGAATTTGCGGCTGAGCCTCTTCTCGCACGATACCATGTTCGCCGCGCACCGCTCTATCAGACCCCACAAGCCCGCCTTCGCAGCCACAACTGTTAGGGTAAAAATTTGCACCCCGGTTGACCGAGTCAAAGTCAAGGTCAACCCCAAGCCAGGTGGGCCCAAGCCCAGGTCAAGCAGGTCCATGCCCAAGTCGAGCCCGCGGCTAGCCTCCCCATGCCAACAACAAAATCATGTAATAAATAATTGTTATGTAATTTTTTATACATGAATGCATGCAAAATGGGCATAAAGCCAATATTTTGTAAGCCCATGGCTTATGTGCAAAAAAAATGACATATGAGCCATGGGATGGCTAAAATACTATTTTTTGAAGCCCAAGGGACTATATGTAAATATGTAAGCCTATAAAAGGCAACATGATGATGAATAAAACAATACTTTCATTCTCTCAAAAAAAACTAGGGTTTGTATTTCTTTCCCTTTTCTGAAGGTCTCAAACCTTCTTCTTTCTTTTGAATTAAATCAAGAGTTTTACTCTTCCTTTTCAAAAATAAGATAGTTTTCACCACCAAACCCACAAAGGGGAACTTGGATCTGTCTTTAAATCCTAAAAAGGAGAGATTTTGAGATCTCACATCTCTTGATCTTCAAGATCCAGCTAACAGAGGAGGAAGAAGAAGAACCCCTTCCATTAACCCCAAAAACACATTTAGGAGTCCAACTCCACTCCTATTTCTCTTCCGAGAATCTTTTTGGGCTAAAAGCCTCTTTTCCTCGCCGACGCTCAAGCGCAGAGCGCCCACGTGCCGACACGTGGAGCGCTTGCTCTGAAGCGCTGAAGCGCAAAGCGCCCACGTGCCGACACGTGGTGCGCTTGCACAACAGCGCCCTGCGCTCAAGCGCAAAGCGCCCACGTGCCGACACTTGGCACGCTTGCGCTCGAGCGCAAGTCGCCCCAGTGCCGACACGTGGTGCGCTTGCGCTCAAGCGCACAACGCTCTGGCGCAAGTCGCCCCCGTGCCGACACGTGGCGCACTTGCGCTCAAGCGCCTAGCGCTCAAGCGCAAGTCGCCCCGGTGCCGACACGTGGCGCACTTGCGCTCGAGCGTCAGGCGCTGAAGCGCAAAGCACCCACGTGCCGACACGTGGCGCGCTTGCGCTACAGCGCCCTGTGCTCAATCGCAGAGCGTCCACGTGCCGACACGTAGCACGCTAGCGCCTGAGCGCATAGCATCTGGGCGCACAGCGCCCAAGGCGCTTGCCCCACGCATCCTTTGGATGCCTTTTCCCCCTCTTTCTTTTATATATATAAACATATACACACACACACACACATATGCATACATATGTGCACACACACATACACCACGACACTGTCCCTGTTAGAAAAAAATTTCTAACGAGGCGCTGCCCCGCACCCCGCAAGGGGGCTGCTAGCCCCCTTGACCCTCAGCCCGCTATTCGAGTAGCGGGACCCCCGTAAAAACTCTGCGTAGCTCCCGACATATCCAAACCCCCTTCCAAAACAACACACACGTACACTGCACATTGAGTTCGCATGACCAATTTAACCCGTTAATCGGAGGTTCCCTCGCTCCAAAGGCGAGGGGTAATTAACAGCAGCTTAGTCCGCGGCTGCCGGAGATTCGGATCCCCACAATCATTAAACCCCGGCCTACCCTAGGCAGGGGGAATCTGTAGTACGCCTGACAAGCGCGCGCGTATTCCCATCTCAATGGGGTGACGAAAAACACCCTACAACAACCTCCGAAGAAAGGCGGGTACATTCAAGCACGTGCAAGCGAGCCTCCACCTGCCAGCAAAACTCAACCCAGACTTGCACCACTGCCTCGCTATGATAGGTGGCAAGAAAGGGAAGAGAGCCGTTAGCTTCGGCAGCAAATGCTTCGGCCGTAATTACGTTGCCAGTACGAAATTCCTCGATCAAAGATGACAGAGAGGCGAGGCTTAGCTTGGCCATCCATTCCGAGGCTCGCAAAGCATAGGGGCCGGGTGGCATGGCGATCCGCGACTCCAGCGCGGTGAGAATTGGCAGGGCTGTTCAGATTTATAAACGGTCAGTGAAACTTGTAAGCAAAGAACAAGTGGAACGGCGTTGAGACTTTACTTACCCACAGTCATGCAAGAAAGAGCTGAAGGTTCCCCTGGCCCTTCAAGAACCTCAACCTCGTCGTCGGCCTCCAAAACTGTAAAAGACATCAATGTCATTTTATGAAATAGTGATAACGCTGTGAAAAGAAGGCAGACAACGCTAACCTTGCCCAGAAGAAAAGACGATGCGCTGAGGAGATATTGCTTGTGGAGCAGCCATCTCTAACAGGCGCTGAAAAAACTGCCTGGGAGACAAATCGGCAATCGAAGCCGCCAACCCACGCAATTCTGAAAAGACAAAATAGTTCAGATAACGGAAAGATTACTAATTTAAAATGTAGAAGGTTACCTTCGACGCTCCTCCCATTCTGAGCAGAAGGGATAGCAGCTTTAACAGCCTCCGCCGCGACCTCGGGCACAATATCAGGGACGTGGGCTGGTGTAACGGCCTCTGAGGAAGGAGCAGCGGCTGCCGCTGCGGACTCCAACGAAAGGAGGGTAGCCTCGACTATATCCATCCTAGCCTCTGGCCCGCCCTCAGGTAGACCCATTAGAACGGCGACCACCAAAGGTGCCTCTCCCGAGGGAGCGAGGGCTTCGGGAGCAGGAACCACCGCAGGAGGCTCTATCACGAGAGGGACAGTTTCATCAACCCCCTCCACACCGAGCAGTGTTTCACTGGGGGTATCAACAGGCTCTACGGTCAGTAAACCCATGGGAATCTTCACCATCGCCGAAGTCTCTGCACAGTTCACATAAGGATAAGAATACATATATATGCGTGCAAACAATATGAAGTATCACAAAGAGATACAGGAATATGCCAATGCGCAAGGAAGCATGCAGTATAGCTTGCTCAAGCCGACGCTCCTTCTCAAGGATGTGTGCTCGCCGAGGTCCGAGGGTGGACTCGTGGCCGCCGGTCCACAGTGAAAGCGCGTCCGCGGCATCCTCCGAAGCAGCCTGTTTAAGGGCCCTTTTGCCCCATTCCTCCAAAGGGCCGATGAATCGTCGCCGGATCCACGGAGGGTCTTCATAAAAGATGACGGCGGGATAAGGCTTCTTCGGAATCCTTACGTTCTCCAACTCGTCTTGAGAACGTCTTATAGCCTCAGCCAATTGTGCGGCTTCCTTGGCAGTTGAACTTGGAAAAAGTAGGCCAGCATCCGACTCTTGCATGGCCAACAGTTCGTCCTGAAGAATGGGCTCAGACTCTACTAAAGAATCGAGCAAGTTGGTAGCCACTTTCCTCCGCCGCTTGGATCCAGAGCCGACCGCCGAGGACGACCGTTTCCTCCCCTGTGGAGCCTTGGCGCGACGCCGACCCACTTCGCTTTCAACGCCCTCACTCCCAACGCCCTCGCTTGGCGCTGTGACTGAGGATGACACGGCTATAGTCGATGCCGCGAGCGGTAGTACTGCTACTGGCGCCCTTTTACCCCTCGACTGAGCCCGGGAATCCAATGGCATACCAATTGTGGGGGTGAGGTCCACCCCCGACTCCTCCAGAATAAGCGCGACACTGGTATCCCTCAGGGGAAACCGGACCGGTGTGCACGGTCGCGGCGGAACTCCCGTGGCCTGAACCTGAGCAGGAGCACCATATCCAAGGAGCACCCTCTTCTCCTCAGCAATAATCGGGCTGACCCGATGAAGGTACCGGCCCGTAAAGGACCCCACGCATCGGGGAATATCGTCAGCTTCAGGGATCATGAAGCGGGAACCAGTGTTCAGCCTCACAAAGTGGTGAGCAGCATTGCGAACAGCTTCAGGTGAAGGAACCGGCGCAACTGTAAAAGCCTCAAAAGGAACGCCCTGATCATAGCCAAGCTGCCGGGCGAAGCGGTGCGGGTTGTACCGCATAAAAAAGGCCGCACTGTTCTGACGGAATACCATATAACCTGGCCTGATCATGTACAAGTGCGTGGCCTCCCGGGGCTTCAAAGAAGGGACATCATCTTTCGACAGGTCGAAGAGTTGTTGAACTGGACCTGAAGGAGCAGATAGAACCCGATCAACGAATACCAATCCGCCCGTGGTAGCGTAAAGAGCAATCAACACGCAAATGGCCCCAAATTGAGTCGGGTCAGGGGTAGAAGCATCTACTAACCGCAAGAGTCGCGGGAAAGTATAGGCGTCGTAAAATGCGGGTCACTGGTGCGCAGCAAAGGCCCCCAACACGTGCATTTCGATCCAAGACGTGAAGTAATGGAGAGAAAAGTTTACTACGTCCACGCCGGGAGTCGAAATATTAGACGCGGCACCCAACCTATGATAGAGATGCGCTAGCGCCGGGATGCCTACGGCTAGCCGTGTCCCCTTAGCGATACGATAGGCTGGATAGATCACCAAGACTCTCATGAAGTGGCGATGCATAGGAATGACAAACCAGCTGAGCCAGACACTGATAAAACCCATAAAGAATGTCTCCTCATCCATACCGGGAGCTGCAATCGATTCAAAAGATACCGGCGACGTAATAGGAATGTAGTACTGCGGTAAATCCGATTCCTTAGTCGTCCGCCTGTTCAAACCAAACCCAAAGGGGTCATTGATGTTTGAAAACTTCGGAGCCGTCTTCGACAGGACATCCTCCCGAAGGAAGCAAGCGATGAAGCTCTTAAAAGTGACGCCCTGCTCCTCAGATTCTGTGAACAGTTTGTCAAAGATGCCTAGGGCCTTGATCAAACTCGGGCGCTTGTGGCGGACGGCGTTCTTGGTAGACAAGCCGTCGAGCATTGCGGTCTCAGTCTCAAAGACGTACAAGTCGGAAGGCAGCAATTCCTCATAAAGTGTCCTCCTGATTAGCAGCCCCGAGATCTCACGAAATTCTTCCAAAGAAATCGAAACTTCACGGTCCCCTAGGAGAAAAGTGTTGGTGGGGAGATTCCACTGGTTCAAGAACGCCTTAACCCACCAAACGTGAGGGGATTGGTAGTGGAAGAGCGAGGCATATATTGCCTGATAAAGTCCGACCCTCTGCAATCGCGTGCGATGGGCGGACAGGATGTAGCGAGCCCAAAGAAGATAGCCTGTGGGGTGTCGAGGGATGAGCCCTATTTTGTAAATCTGCCCCCCACGGTTGAGCCTCACCCTGGCAAATGCGGCATCCCAGAATATCTATGGCTGGGATAGGATGATTCGGGATGCCAGTCGTCGAAGGCTCAAGCCGTCCCATCGGGGTCCAATTGGGCATCTCCACGGCAAAGACTGTCCTTGGAGGATCCATCGGCAGGAACGGAAAGGTAGGCTCCATCGGTACTTCGCAAAGGAAACTCCGGTGACCCCGGATGATGTGACTGTACCAGGTCCCCCACAACAGTAAGTTGGTGCGATTCGGGTCGTGAGCCCTGATCATCGCCATCACTTCCTCGTCAGATGGCGACTGGGGAAAAGCGGCTTCCGAGCGAATGAAAGGAAAATACGGGACAGACGTCATTATACCCGAAATAAAATAAGGAGAAACTTGATCACCACTGAAAACTGCATTTTAATACCGCTCATTCGTTATCTCTTTTGTTATATATCGGTGCTATTAATCAGTGTCTGCTCTGTAATTACAGTTTACAAGTATTCGTGATAAAACACCGGAAACACATTCAAAATCACGGATATATCATCTGTGAGCCGACACTGCAACCGGAACTGAAAACCGACCGATATCCTAAGAGTTTGTTTGCAACAAATTGATGTGTACACACTTTTTGTATAAATGGTCCAACACAAGGCAAGTGTATACACCAAACTCTTGGGCTAGGACCATGATGGGGCAGCCATGAATCATGGCACAAGTTGGCATAGTGTGATGTGCATTAATGGTGCATTCAATGCATAAAGTGTTGATGTGATTCATAACTACAAGTTTCCCTCCAAATCCTGAGTGCACCCTAAGCCTTTACTGACCAAGCAAACAACATTAGAGTGATGTGGGGGAAAAAACAAGCCAACACACAAAAAACGAGCCTTGGAGCTCGGAATTAGGCCGATATCAATACATGTGTGGCCGGCCCCACCTGCCCCAATTGCCCCCAGTTTCTCACAGCCCCTTCCTAGATGCCACGTCAGCTCATTTTTATTGTTTGTTTATTTTTCTTTTGAGCCTATAAATACAGATCAGTGGGCAAGGGAATTGACTATGCATATACCGTACCATAGTTTTTGTTAGTTTGTTTTGTTTTTGTTTAGCTTGAGGGGGAGAGTGCTTCATCTTGGTTTTTTCTTCTTCTTCACTCTTGAAGATCTCTTTGGAGAGCTTCATTAAGGAGGTTGAACAAGTTACCAAATTTTGTATCTTTTTCTCAAGTAATTAATACATTGTTGTTTCTTTTATTTACTTGCTCTCTTTTCTTGCTTTCTTTTTATTACCATGCTTAACTAATCTTCATTTTGGTTATGGTGTGTGTGAGGAAGTGAGATGAAAGGCTTTGCCTCCTCCACCTCTTGATTATTTTTAATGTGCTTAAAATCCATTTTTTGTTAAGGTTTCTAGGCTAGGATATGGTATGTTGTGATAAAGAGCTTGACAAACTCTTTGTTTCATATACTATATACCTTCATAAATCCTTAGCAAACTCAACACCAATATCTTTTGCTCTCACTAACCTCTTTGTGTTTTCATTATTGCGGTATGCTTGCAAAACCTCGTGTTTAGTGTTGATACCCCAAGCGTGGACATACAAACGGTAAGTGATCAAAACGGACTCGTTTTGTGCTTTGCGGCGAATATCGGACTTTGACGGTTTGTGCTCCGCAACCGCGTTGACAAGTCGTGCTTCATGCTGGAATCAAGGTAAAGCCGGACAACTCATAACCAAGGGAGCATAGAGGTAAACGTCGCGATTCAAGCTTCCAGACCAAGCCACAACCATTCTTTCCTTACACTTGTTTTCTTGCTTTTCTTGCTTTCGTATTGTTTTATAATTTTGTGACAAACCAACCAATTCGTTAATTTGTTAATCTTAAACAACGATACCTAATACTCAACTCCCTGTGGATCGACCCGTGCTTGCCGGCTCGCTACAACGCGCCGTGCACTTGCAGTTATAAATAGTAAAACGAGAACGATCTCATGTGCGCATTCCGTTTTCTATAAAAACGTACACATTTCCATAACACATGCGTTTGCGCGCGCGGGTGGATTCCCAACAAAACTGTTAAAGCGAAGCCAATAGTGTATATATATATATATGATTATATATATATATATATATAAAGACAGTGACAGAGGACTCATTTTATGGGATCATTAGTTACAAAACACATGGGTCCCACAAAATCAAGATGGCGGCTGACTAATGATGAGGCAAAGCAATTATAATGAGACAAAAGGAAGATTCTCATTAAATAAACAGTGGATTTCAAATGACCCTATACATTCCCCTAAAAGAAATCCATCTTGGACTCTGTGACAAATCAAACAGAATCAAGGGAATTAAATTTCTAGAAAGCAACATTGCAAACTTCTTCTTCTTGGTTGTGAAGAAGACAACTCAGGGCAAGAAAACCCAAAGAGTTCTATGGGAAGAACTGATTCTTCATAGGAATTAAATTCCTTTTGAAAAAGGGAATTAAATTCCCAGAAACTTCTTTTTCCAGAGCCAGAGCTCTTTGAGAATGTAATTAAATTCCAGGGGAAAGACAAACATCACCATTGACCCCTGAAGATCAGAAAAACCCTAAGAGATCTATGATTTGAAGATTAAATGGTTCTCTGTTTTTTTAGAGAGTTTCAAAAAGATGGGTTCTTGATTAAAAGGAAAACCCTTGGTGTGGATTTAAAATCCAGTGAAGGTTTCTATGAAAGTTCTTCGATCGTTCAAAGATCATTACCTGAAGAAAGAGTCTTTCAACAGAGTTAAACTCTGAAAATATTCGAGGCAGAGAACTAAGCTCTGGAAAGGAGAATTAAATTCTCAAAAGAAAAATTTGCAAGGAAGAAGATGAGCAAAGAGTGGAGGCGCTTCTGAAGAGACCCCTGCATTTATAGGATGTGATGGAAACGCTTCATCTTCCCGATTCCCTAGACGGATCCAACAGTCACAAAAGCGACAGCGTTGCACTCACGTGCAGACACGTGAGAGCAACGCTGTGGGGGCATTTGTTCTATGATTAAAAATCAGGAGTTACATCAATGAGGTATCACGTGTTCACATGTGACCAAAGGTCACGTGTTGACACGTGACGTTTTTACAGAATTAAAATCTGTCAAGAAAAAGCACAAACAAGCGGCTGAGAAAAGACTCTAATTGGGGGTCATGTGCTCCCACGTGACCAAGGGTCACATGCTCACACGTGACAGGCTTTGAAAGCCTTACAGTTTAATAAAATTAAAATTCTAAATTTCTTTAAAATCTTTCCAAATGAAAAAGGATTATGGGGAACCGTTGGATTAAAAATCCAGGGGTGATTAAATATCACTAATTGATGGAAAAATCTTAAACAAGGAAAGATTTCCCTAAATCTTACCGAAAATAACGAACAGAATATCTTTGGATTGAAAATCCAGCGGTGAATAAAATTCACTGAATGATCTAAAGGATCATATTAATTATGAAAACAAATAAAATCTTTCAATGAAAGATTTATTAAACAAATTGATTTTTTTCCTTCTCCTATAAATATGAGCCAAGAGGAGGAAAAGAGAGTTTTTGGAGATATAGAATTTTGGAATCTTGAAATTTCAGAGAGAAAAGAAAAGAGAATTTAATTCTCAACAAAGAAAACCCTATGTAAGAAAAGAAAGGGGATCAAATTTCACAAAGAGAATTTAATTCTCAAAATCTAAGAGTTTAACTCTTTTGCAAAGGAACTTAGTTCTTCCTCTGGTTGAAGATCTGCAGAAGCAAATCTCTCCATAGGTTGAGATTTTGCCATGCAGATCCAAGACTTAGAGGGAGGATTGAGTTCAGAGAATTTAATTCTCCCAAATTTATAGGAATTTAATTCCTCCAAGATATATTAGAGTTTAAACCCTATCTGAGAATTTAATTCTCTCAAGATTTACAGGAATTTAATTCCTTCAAGATATGAAATTTGGGTTTAAACCCTATCTGAGAATTTAATTCTCCAAAAATTATAGGAATTTAATTCCTCCAAAACAGAACTAGGGTTTAACCCTAATTGAGAATTTAATTCTCTCAAATTCACGGGAATTTAATTCCTCCAAAATGAAATTAGGATTTAACCCTACATAAGAACTTAATTCTTTCACAATAGGAATTTAATTCCTCCAAAGTCATAATTAGGGTTTAACCCTACAGAGAATTTAATTCTTAAAAATATCAGAGAACTCAAAACATCTCCATGCATGCAAAAGACTAAGATCACGTGTCCCCACGTGATCCCTGAAGAGATCCCCGGAAATGAGAAGGAGGAAAGCTTTGAGGCAATGTCTCGCGTGCTCCCACGTGACTTACAAAACACAGAAAGAAAAAGCGAAGGAAAACAAAGCTTTGGGCGCTCTCACGTGTCCCCACGTGACCCCTTAGCAAATGCTCTAATGATCAGTGCATAAATCCCCATCACGTGCCGACACATGATGCTAAAAATAAAATATAAAAAAAGTGTTAAACACTTATTTGCAAAGCAAGGTAAAAGGGATCTGGTCCCACTTTCGGGTGACCTCACATGGCCCCACGTGACCCATTCCTATTTAGTGTTCTACACTAATTTAAAGAACTTATTCCCAGTGTTTAACACTGGTGTTTTCTAGTGTGTAACACTAATCTGACAACTTCATTTTCAGTGTTTAACACTGTTGTTATCTAGTGTTTAACACTAGTTTTAACCAAATTGGTTAATTTTCCAGAGGCAAAGTCTCCCATTCAAAATTGAGTAAAAATCGGAGCTATAATGTCCACTGCTCAATCACAGATAAAAATATTACCAAAGCCCTCAAACTCTTGTTTAGCATTGCTAAGTAATGTGGGTTGAAACCAGACAAATGTTTAATGGTCCAACAGAGGGCCAACACTTCAAACTTAATTGGACTTAGCCCAAGTTGACCATAAATCCTCAATTCAGAATTAACTGAGCCAATGTGCTCATAATATAATTAATTGATCTTAGTTCCAAATTGGACTACAGATCATTTAATCCATCTTGGTTCAAGGGTACATCTCTTCACTTCTTTGATATTTGTCGTCGTAATTCCTCAACGTCTTCAAAGAGATGACGGGTCCCGACAACCACACATTTCATAGACTATGACGTCTCTAAACTACGGACTATGATGACCTTAACCTCGACCGTGATGTCTTTAAACTAACGTTGGACTGTGATGTCCTTAAACTCACGGACTATGATGTCCTTAACCTCGACCGTGATGTCTTTAAACTAACATTGGACTGTGAGGTTCTTAAACTAACAACGGACTGTGGAGTCCTTAAACTCATGGACTATGACGTCCTTAACCTCGACCGTGATGTCTTAAAACTAACAACGGACTGTGGAGTCCTTAAACCCACGGACTATGATGTCCTTAACCTTGACCACGATATCTTTAAACTAATATTGGACCGAGATGTCCTTAAACTAAAAATGGACCGTAATGTTTCTAAACTAAACAATAGAGCCCAATTGCTCTCTTGTTGGATCTAAACGATCCTGTTAAGTTGATCTTAGTCTAAAAATGAGACTAATGTATCATTAACAAACGTTTAAGTTGATCTTAGTCTCAAATGAGGCTAACGTATCCTTAAACCCAACCCCCCAAACCCAAATCTAAGAAAATACGGATTTGGACTAATTCACGCTCTACGGGCGACAATATACATTAGTCTCCGTATACAATCCACGGGCAACCAAACACAAAACAAACACCCACGACACGAAGTGACCATCTGAAGAAGGAGAAAGTTGTTACCGCGATGCGGTAGCGTAATTAACTGCAGGGGCT
The DNA here is from genome assembly GCA_030015575.1 of Agapanthus africanus. NCBI lineage: Eukaryota > Viridiplantae > Streptophyta > Magnoliopsida > Asparagales > Amaryllidaceae > Agapanthus > Agapanthus africanus. The sequence goes on along the minus strand of CM057340.1, from coordinate 678,017,610 downwards.
TGCGCCTGCAGGGAAGAGCGTCCCCACAATCAAAAACCCCTCAAACTAGGGGAAATCTGACGAAATCTGCTATATCGGCCGCATCCGTTTAAACCTTCGATACATGGTGCCATAAATCAACTTTGCATCTTCGGAGAGGTGGACGGATAGCACCAATTAGCATCTGCCCCGAAATTCAGGCTAGACGTTTGCCGCGTCCTCGTCACGTCTTTCGGAGGGGAACATTGACTAATACACAGTTCTTACTCGTTTATTACACACGTAGGTCCGGACGCGATAGGGTACATCGGCTGAGCCTCCATATGCATCTCCTTCGGCTCTGGCTCCGCAAGCCACTACATCGGCTGCGGTTCCGCAGACAGCTCCTATAGCTCCACTACCCGCTCAAACTCCCGCAGCTCCTCGGCGGCGGTTGTGCAGACCACTCCTATAGCTCCACAGCCCGCTCAGACTCCCGCACACTCCGCAGTGCATGATTTATTGACTTAGGGTATATCCGAGGAGCAGGCGCGCCAGATTATGGAGTTTATCAGAGGTGAAGCTGGACCGAGCTAGGGTAGCTTTTTGATTCTTATATTTTAAACATGTATTTATTTATATGATACATATTATACTATATTTTGGATGATATTGATATTGGTGGTGTTTGCGTGTTTATATTGATATCATATTCTGCTTGTTGATTTCTTTTGTATATTATGCATGAAATGTGATTATGAATACTGCGATATATATTCTGCGTGTTGATTAATTTTATATATGATGTATATATTATTGTGCACAGGACGAGAAAAAAATAGGCAGTCCTTTTTTTTAAAAAACCCTAATAATATGTACCTACGGATTAATCCGTAGGGCCCAACATTGCCCCTACGGATTAATCCGTAGGGACCTTCTTTGCCCCTGCAGATTAATCCGCAGCGACCTTCTTTGCCCCTGCCGATTTATCCGCAGGCACCTTCTTTGCCCCTGCAGATTTATCCGTAGGGGCCAAATATCAGGATACCTGTTATTTTGCCCCTATGATCTTAATAATAGAGGTTATACTTGTCCCTACGGATTAATCCGTAGGGCCCAACATTCCCCCTACGGATTAATCCGTAGGGACCTTCTTTGCCCCTACAGATTTATCCGTAGGGGCAAAATATCAGGATACCTGATATTTTGTCCCTATGATCTCAGTAATAGGGGTTATACTTGTCCCTCCGTAGGGGCAAACAAATGCCCCTACACAGGTATCTGTAGGGACAAAATATCAGGATACCTGATATTTTGTCCCTACATATCCGTACCCACGCACTTATCCGTAGGGGTAACTATTTGGCCCTACGGATAAGTCCGTAGGGACACCTAATTTATTTTATAAACCGATAAATTAAATAAATTTTTTGTCCCTACAGCCTAATCCGTAGGGACAACTGGACCTACACATTACTCCGTAGGGGCAAGTTTTTGACCGTAGGGGCATGTTTAAAGCTAAGATTTGCACCTACGGCGTAATTTATTGCCCCTACGGATAAATCCGTAGGGGCAACCCCTATTTATAGTAGTGTATATCGGTCGCATCTACTTGACCTCTCAGCCATATGCGTCGTAGTAATACGTCGTACTGAGGAGCCAAGCAGATCTGCATCGATCTGACCCCTTAAACCCGGGTCTTCTTCCAGAAAGAGAGACCAGATTTTTGGCGGCGAACAAAAGTATTACATATTTCAGTTAAAGTATATGAGAACAAGTATATGGTTAGAATGTGAATGTTAAAATATATGGTTAATTGACATACAAAATCATATAGTATAAAGTATAGTAAGTAGTACAATTGAATTCACTAATAAGTACATTATGTTTTTAGTAACAGTTATATTTGATAGCATATAGTATACTTTGGTCAATATGATATTGAACTTCGGTTGATTAGCATATATATATTTATCTATCGCAGTATAAGCAGATATATCGTAACAAATTATTACACAAGGAAATATAATTAGCAATATATATTAGGAAACAAATAGTAGTGCATTTTACATAATTGAAGATAATAACGGTGGATTGAAAGAAGATAATTATTGGCAAAATATAGAAGTAATGAGGGGAGCAGTACATACTAAAGTAATATTATAGTATATATTAAGAGATTAATGGAGGAAAGAGGCCATAGGAGGGGATTTCCTCTTATGGCGTGAAAAAAAAACCACCTCCACCATTTTTTCCGACGATCGGCACCCATCATCATCATCGTTATCATCTAAGATGTGCGTACACCAAATTTCATGTGATTCCACAACTTTTTCACCGTTGATTTAGTGGGTTCAAAATTAACGGTTTACCGACAATAGAACTTTTTACATTGCTAAATCAACGGTGAAAAAGTTGTAGAATCACATGAAATTTGGTGTACCCACATCTTAGATGATATCGATGAAGATGATGGGGGCCGATCGTCGAAAAATTTGGTGGAGGTTGTACATTTTCCACGCCATAGGAGGAAAATTTCCTCCTATGGCCTCTTTTCTCCATTATTCTCATATATTAAATAGAGCAGATTATGTAGATTAGTTTGCAGTAGCATATTATTAATCAGTCTAGTGATTTTAGAAGTATAAGTAGAAAATAAATATATGAAGACTAAGATATTTAGTATATACAGTATTAATGAAAAATCATAATGATATATATAAATAAAGCACAAAGTATATATGTAGTGTTTAAAAGATCAATGAAGGTTATATTTATATATGTTGTATAAGCATCTCACATGAGTACAACATAATATGTGTAAAATAAAATGTTTAAAGTGTCAACAGCATAGTTGGGCAATACGCGTGGGGGAAAAATGAAAACTACAGAGATGTAAGCAAAACAAATGGTAAAGTGTATCAATAAGTATCCATGTGTATAGAAAGTATATTCGTGCATAGTTGCATACAAAATTTAAATTTTATATTGAGAAGAAAAGGAGGGAACTTACAAAGGTAGAACAATTTACGATCGTTCTAAAGCGTGTAAAGATAGGCTTAAAGTGATCAAGGCTCATGCGTGATCGGGATCGTCATCCTCCTTCATTTGGTTTTTTAGATTAGGGTTTGCTGATAGAAAATAGAGAAGGCGGTGAAGAAAAAAAATAAAATTAGGGTTTGAAGAGGTCTAGGGTTTATATAGGACTAAGGATTAGGATTTTAAAGATTAAGGGTTAGGATTTAACGGGGTTAATTAGATCAAACGGCTTAGAAAAGGTTTTGACTTTAGGTAAAAATTTAAATTATAAAAAATTAAAATAAATATTCAAAGTAAAATAAATTTTTAAATTTCAAACTAATTTCTTAAAAATAAATTAGATCCTTTTTAACCAAAACTATATTAAATAAATAAATAAAAAGTTATAATCTCAAAGGCTCTGATCTTATGACTTCTAGAAGAATATCTCAATATCTTAACCAAAGGGATACAAGTAATGATCATGCAGATAATCGAAAAGAAATGATTGTATATAGAATTTCAAAAGAAAAGATCTTATTATAAAAAAAAGAGTACATGGATTTTACGGTCGTTGTAATACGTATAAATCATTTTGGGCTTCAATCTTTTGTGTTTTCGAACCATTGAATCTTTTGATGATTTTCGAAATACGTGGTTTAAAAATAAGTCATCTTTTCAAATCAGGCATGGAAACAATTTTCCCTTAAATATATTATTTACATGCGCGCGCATGCGTACACGCACACACGTGCGTGTGTGGGTGCACGCACTCGTGTGCTTATGTCCGCGCATGCGTGTGTATATATGGGTAACACCTGAAGTTTTCAATATTGGTTGGTTGTTTGTTTTAAAATGAAAAATAGTAATTTCATGCATGGTAGCTTAAGCCTTTATTGTATAATGTGCTCACTAACATTTGGAAATAAGCGCCAAGAAAAAATTCATAGGATGCATATATGTATTCATGCTTGTAGTTGCTATCAACAGTTGGGGATTATTCAAATCAATTATTGTTTCCTTTTTGCAATCACAAATATTTGAGAATGGAGACAATTCTGAGAAAAGAAAAGCTTGAGACAATAGCTATGCTACTCCAAAGTTGTCCAAAGCTTGATAAATTTGTAATGAACTGTACTAAGGTAAAGTTTTTGCTCATGCTATAAAACAATATATTTTCTCCTAACCTAATTTTGGAAAATATGTTTCTTGTGTTAGGACATGGATATGCCATTGGAGAAAACTGACAAAATTCAGAAATTAAACAATAATGAACTTGGCATTGTGCACTTTTTATAGTATGAGCAATTGAATTGCACAACATGAGTATCAAGATGGGACCGCCGAATGTTGGAAAAATCAGTGGAGATTAATCCAAATTTCGATCGAAAGCAAGTGCATGTATATAAAAATAAAATAATTAATTCTTTATAATCCGTTTCTCTTCTAAAATCACATTTTTTTAAAAAACATTTATATCTGTTTTGATAATGTTTGTGTGTTACCTGTGATTTTTAAATTATTTGCATAATATATAGAATTTCAATAAATTAAAATACTTATGTTTCTATGTTTATATGTGTTTCTGTTTTTGGAATTTTGATTGGATTTGACATGGCTTAATTTAATTTGACTAGACACGTAAGGCCAAAAGTAATTTTTGACGCGTGAACATTTGGTTAATTATAATAATTTGCTAAACTATCGATTAGTCACAGCATTTCCATTTATGATTTTAGTTCCCCCTTCTAAATTATAACATCGTTTAAAATTAATTTTCATTCAATTTTACGAAGAGTGCAAAGTTTCCTATGTATACATTATTTCAATCCTTTACAATGAACAAAGGCTGAATCTTTCCATTATTTCATACTTTATCAAAGGATGGTCATAAGAATTGTATTTTGAGATAATACAATGGGCTACTCCAAGCCTCGGCTAGATCCCGGATCTTCCCAATGGGCTACTCCAAGCCTTTCTATAGTTATAAGAATTGTTACACGTGAAACATTGCGTACTTTATTCTATAGTTATAAACAAAATAAGTGTTCATCCCTTGGCTATTGTAACCCGAAGATCCAAAAATGATAGCCTGTATTATGAAAGTTTACGCATTTCCTCCTTTAATTATGCGGAACTTATCTTGTACTTCTGTTGTATTTGAGTTCACAAACTGGAAAAGGGCAAAAAAAAAACAAAAAGAGAAAACCAAACGATCGGTTAAATTTTCATAATCTTAGGCACGGTAAAGGTAATATAAAACATAAAGAAAAAGACTAATATACAACAATATGCAGTTTCTATACCATAAATTAAATTTCTAGATCCGTATGTTTTATCATAGCAATGGATTTATGCAAATTTTGTTATTTGATCCAGAGAAACTAAAAAAATACCCATGAATACGGTAAAAATGCTTGTAATTATTAGGAAACTGAATTAATTTTGCTCATAAGTGTAGCATATAAGCAAAAGGTAAGAATTAGAGCTGACCTCTACCAAAATGTTATCCTTGGTTGCGTGCACTCGTACATAACCAAATTCCGACAATCTTGCTATGCTCCAATTATTCTTAACCTACACAAATAAGAAAACGAAATGTTTACAATATGCATTTTGATTAATGATGTCTAGCAACAGGATTGAGCTTTTCTAAATACATACATCAATGATGTCTAGCAAAAATATAGTTTGAATTCTAAATCACGAGGAAAAGTAGCTCACATTGCTTGGAAAGGGGGCTAGTTTGAAGCCAGCCATTCCAATTATTGCATGAACTGGTGCAGTGTATTTGTTGCTGTTATAAGTATCAACCCCATCTTGGTCCTGTGTTGGCATTGCTTTACATTGATCTTGGAATATAGCACAAGTTCTTTCATAGTTATGGACATGTCCAAAGAAAACCAAATCAACCTGATCAATGACAAAACATGTTTAAAAAGAAGTTAAGAAATAGACAGCTAATTAATTTTCTCCGATGCTAAAAAAGTAACATAGATATATAAATGTAAAGAATAGACCGAGTTCTGGGATAAGCTGCCGGGTTAAACCAAATATAACTAGAGCTCTTTATACATTGGATAGCCACTTAATTAGTAAAAAGGTTAAGCTGCCGGGTTCTGGGAACGAATATTATTTTATGAAACAGAACGATGACGATTCTCATAGAGAATTACCTGATATTGCATTAAAAGCGGTTCAATCGATCGGACAAATTCAGGATCTGCATCTGGAAGTATACCACCATGAGAGGAATACATTGGTCTGTGCCTGTAACAATTGGTTGAGTGCTAATTAGTTATACTTGCTGAAATTATTCAACTGAATGGTAAAATTACAAAACTATATATTTAAATTAGGTAGTACATGAAAATGAAGAGAGATCTAAAGTGTAATAATTAAGAAATCATTTGATTGACATGAAGCTATTGAAGAAAAAAAATCTAGAAATATGAATAATATTTAATAATAGTATTAAGGACATTTCTAAGCAAAACTTCCCTATATAAAATTGTGTGTGACGATGAAACTACTGTTCTGCAACCCATAAAACTTCTCTAAGTAAATTTTGAATTAATTCGAATTATAAAGTTTTAGCCACCTTACCCCATGAAAATTAGCCAAGGCGTCCTTGTTCTATTAACTGATCCCATGTCGCTTTTGATCCATTTATACTGGTAAATTAATTTTCAAAAATCAAAAGTTAGTTTCATGAATAAGAAAATTTTGTTTTAAAGAAGACATAAGTATTGTAAAAGTTAAAAATTTTACTTGTTCAGAATTCGGTTTCCAATCATGCTCGGTGGAGATCACAGTAAAATGAACACTTGCTTGCTCAATTGAGTACCATGGCTTATCTTTAGTCGTCGTTGGCATCGGGAAATAAGTTTCATAAGCTACTCCACATTCACCACCAGAGTCTGGTGTTATGTATACCGAACCTGTTCCTACATAGTCCCTGCAAATTGTATACATATTTATTCCTAAATATTTTTTTATTTTATATAGAATGACCCCAATAGTTAAGGGCATTTTTGTGAGAATTAGTTACCCGCAGAGAAAATCGAGACAAATGTTGCAGAAGAAACGGCAATAGCAAAAACCACACGTTTTTGCAGGGAAAGAATTACAAATTATTTTTATACCACGTTATCAAATTATTCTACATCTTTCTCTAAATGCCGTTTTTTTAGCTGCCTCCTCGGTGAATTAATAATTTTTTTGGCAAAAAAAGTAAAAAAATCATGCAACATGCCAAACAAAAGCTTGGCATTATTTAATTGCAAATCATGGATGCAACAAATACTAAAATTACACACACTCAAAGACTAAGAATAAGGATATACCTCTCGTGATTACCGATAGCTGTCATGTAGGGGACCTGGCTAGCTAATGGAGTAATCAGATTAAGGAAAAAATCCCATTCAACTAAGAAACCTGTTGCGTAGCTTATGTCACCGATATGAAAGATCGAATCATAGTTTCCGGAAGCAATCTCATTTTTCAGTGCTTTGATTACAGATAGTGATCCTGGCTGCAAGATATCAAAAAGTGAGAATCAGGAATCTTTAGTTTAAGATTCAGTATTGTTCTTTGACTAAAAGATAATCCAGCATTATTTTCTACCAATCAAATAATTTTAGAAATGTCATAAAAAAATATAGTAACGGAATTTTATCCTATTCTTTTCGGTTAGTTAATGATATACTATGTTTGCCTCCACTAACGAAAATTCTGATGTAGCCCAAAATGAATATGAGAATGTAAATGCAATTAACAATAATCTAAATTTCACTAAACCACTCCAAATCATGGGCATCTTTCATTTAACTACCTCAAAAACCTATCCTTAAGGGCATTTTTTGTGAAATATATTCCCTTGAAACCAAAGTTTAATTCCCTTGAAACCAAAGTTTAAGGGAGTTTACTGGAATATTTATAAGGTGGTTATCTGAAAACACATAAAACTAGGAATAGTTTATTGAAAAATCAGCCATTAAATTTATATTACATATGAAGGTACCTGAATATAATGTTCTACAGAAGGATCTAGAGGAGCCTTTCCCATATCACCGTAAGCCAAAAAGTGTAATTCATCAGCCCCCGACGCGGGCGGAGTTTTGAAACTGGTTTGATTGCTCCAACCAACAGAGTCACTATTCAAAAGAGAGGAAATGTTTCACACAAGTATACTTTTAATTTCCAATGATTTCGAATATAAAAAGCAGAAAAGAACTCCATCTAGGCGAAAGGAGTGATATTGCTGCATGTGAATGCTTGGCTATATATTATGCAATGAATAGATTAATAACAGAATGAAATTAAACAATGAAAACATCATTCGGTAAGGAACATGATTTTCAATTTGTTTTTTAAAAATTTCTAGGTATTATTTGAACTAAGAATTATTCATAAAGCATGATGTCAACCTTAGAAAACATATTTCAACAGTTCAAGAATGTTATACTTTCCTAGTCAATATGGGTCAAAACCAATAGTTTCTACAATCTATAATAGTTTTCATCTTTTTTACTTTATAAAATCATTCTTAGGATTACTTTTTTCTCTATGTTCCACTCACTATATACACAAGAACAGGGTTCTATGCTAGTAACTGTGTTTTCTATATAATTTAATATGGAAAAAAATACCACGGTATCGAAAAATGATCCAACTCCGTGTCGTAAATTCTTGAAAGCAATGTCTCCTTTGAAAAAAAAAATTCATATCACATTTGAAATAAGAATATTACCTTCCATATTTATATGTGTAAGATTGAGATGGCTGTAGCCCAGTCATTATGGCCGAATGAATATATCCAGGATCATGCCATCCGAAATCCTTTGCAGGACTAGGCAAGATACCACCTGATACAGAGTAGTCACAGTCAATAAAAGAGATAAAATTTAGTATCAAATCCAATAATGCATTGCTTAGCTACATGCTCTTCTACTCTATGATATTAGCAAGTGTCTAATTGTACAAGTTTATGATCTATTTATACATCCAAGTGCAGATTATTTATACATACAATGTTGTATTATAAAGAAGCATTGAAAAGGCAATGGTTTCGATCGACCGCCATATGTTGTACACGTTCGCGTTGGATAACAAACCAAATTAAAAAAGGGAAGAAACGAAACATATAAATTTTACAAGCTTGTGAGGAGAAACTTACTGCACATATCAGCTCGTGTAAATGTTGTCACAATAGAAGTTGCCGATTTCCCATCTCCGTATCGAACTTGTTGCGGTCTTTTATCACCACTAACCCATGTCAGTCTCATCTGATTGGAATTCAATTCGTAAAGGAAAAAAAAAAGATTAAGAGCATTCTCACAATCACTTCCACTGATACAAGATGGGGTATTGCAAACCGCCCCCATCGGTAAAACCACAGAGTGCCCTTGGTAATGTATTTCATTTTTTCAAAATAAAAAATATTTATTAGGGGGGCGTCAATAATATATAGTTTTCTGTTTCAAAATATATCATATTTCTCCTTTTTTTGGACTTCTCCCTAAGTCTAAAACCATTTGAAGGCCACCATCATTCTGATAGAGTCTCTCCATTGTCACATTTAATTCTCAATCAAAAACTTCGCGCTAATTAAGAGATGGTTGGCATCGGGTTGTTAACCGGTCATAAAACTTTTTGTTGATTTTTTAATGTACTTGATAGCAGGCCCCATCGCTTATAGAAAAGTCTTAGATGATTATGATGGTGAACAAAAATAATCTTGCCATTGACAATTCACCAAGAATGACACTTTTTTGCTCGCCTTCTTTTCTAAACTTCGACTCATTGGCCATTTCATCAAACATGGGCCACATTCAAATGTTGGCGCCCATTCTAAGTTATCAAATTAGTTGGAAAACAAAAAATAGTTGCCCATTAGAGAGACTCGGGATCGAGGCGGGTCTCCCATTATTTATGAAGGGGTGGCTAATTTATTCCGTCCATTATCTCAAAGAAATAATAATAAATTTACTCACTGACGTGGCGGTGGAGTCGATGCTTGAAATGTGGCCATGCAACGGCATCGAAGGGTTGGCGAAACTGATAGGATTCGATCTCCGTAGAATGCATGGCGTGTCGAAGCCGCCCGTAAAGAACACAAACTCGATATCTGTCCTGAAGTTAACAACATGGAACGTTACGGAACCGCTGCAGGTGCGAACTGCGCAGCTGCCATCGTCATGTTGCTCTTTGCATTCACTCACTTGGCAGCTTAAGTATGAGGGGTCGTTGCTCAAGTACTGAGCCTGCAGTGTTTTTCCACATGAAGTTTGAATACCTCTTAGTCTTAAGACTGAATGACCAAGAATGAGGTTTTTATTTTTATTATAAATTAAAGACACGTAACGAAAGGATACTTTTTAGTCTTAAGACTGAATGACCAAGTATATTCGTTGATCTTTATTGTAATTTCAGAGTTTTGGTAAGTAAAAAAGCAAAACGCTTCATACCCAGATGAATATGTAATATGTATCGAGAAAAAGTTTATATTTCAAGGGTAAATAGACTACAAACTCTTTTAATTAATATAATTTAGAATGTAAATAATTTTCTTGCCTTCTAAATAACTTAATTAGTAACAAACAAAAGTTGATATTCCAATTATCGTAAGAAGTTTCAGGTTTACCTTGACAGGATAATGGCAGAGAAGAGGCAGATTGCTTAGATCCCCGGTTTGCGCATAATAAAATTCATTTAGCAAACAATCTTTAGCACTGCTCACGTATAGATCATGAAATTAGTACCATAGTCAAATAAATAAATAAATAATGTACAATGTTTATTTTGAAGGAAAAAATAATACATGATAAAAAATTAAATTATAAATTAATAATAAAATAGCAGAAAAGTCCTCATCAACATATAGAATGTCTACTCAACGACTCTATATTTTCTCCCTTTTTATTATTTTATATTCTAAAAACACCATCAAGTTTGTTTTTTTCCTCTTTTTGTTCTATTTTCATTGACATTAGCATATGTACTGCGTTTTGGAGTAGTCTTTCAAAAGTTATAATTATAGAAGATAAAATAAAATAAATGTTCCTTAAATTAAGAGGGAAAATACAATCGAATGACAGGAATTTGAAAAGCATGTGTGCAGCTACAGTAGCTATGAAAGCATGACACATACCTTGAGTTGGAAGGTGACAACATGGCGATCCAATGAGACTTTTCCGGAATCAGAACTCCGCTGACAGTAACTGTAACGTTTGTTTCATCCGGCAGTGGCAAACTCGTGCTTGTATTGATCGCAAGGTACGGATTTGGATCCAAACAGTTCGCTACAAATCGTCTATTAATAACCTTAAAATCCGATATCCCGGTGTGTCCTTCGAATTCCTTCGTCGAACCACCAAGCAACGGAGTGGGAACACAATAAGAAGAAGAAAGAAACAGAAAGAACAATAATGTTACTGGCCAATGACTCTTTGAAGTTCCCATGAGCAAAAATTAAAAACTAGGTATATGCTTCAAGCAAATTAAATCAATCTTCTACTTGTTTATATATATATATATTGAAAGGCTACTTTTAGTAAATGGAAAAGGATAAAAAAGAATATGCCACCCTAAAAGATAAGGACTTGTTTAAATGAATATGTTAAGATATGCATATCTTTTATTATATCTTTTACCATATCTTTTATATTATTTTGTATTTATCTTTTTGCATTAGGGTTTACGTGTATTATATGTAAAGATAGGGACGTTTGTTTAAATGAATATGTTAAGATATGCATATCTTTTACCATATCTTTTATATTATTTTGTATTTATCTTTTTGCATTAGGGTTTACTTGTATTATATATATATTACGTATTAGGGTTTCATATTATGGGCTATATAGAGACATATTGTACATTGCTCCTTGATTAATTAATAATCGTACATAAATTTTCCTTGTCATTGCCATTGATTGATCCACCAGATTTTTTTCTTCGACACTGTTTGATAGTCCCACATCCATATGCTTTTTGCTATTAAGACGCTTCATCATCGATCACCCCCCAAACAGACAACTTGCTACAATAAATTACCACCGTTAACACCATTAATCCCATTCCCATTAGATGCAACCAAAGCTTTCTTCTCCTCCAAAGCAACTGCTAGATATATATATCCTAGAGACCATTATTGTATATTGGATACTTGGACATATGTATGTACATGACAGTTTTGCTTGATATGATAGTATGCTATTTGGTTTGTCTTTATTATTCATGTATATAGTTTTACTTGATATTGCTATCGCTAATACAAGTTAATAAAGCTCATAGGATCTTTGCTTGACTATTAGGATTATGATAGAGATCATACTAGTGGGACATGAGTAGTCTATATATAAGCTCATCCTTAAATGTTCTTAGTCGTGAGAGTATTGAGACTGGGCATCGATATTCCATAGTAGACTAGTGTATACGTTTCTTGACCCCGACCGGAGCAATGGCTGTTCCCGCAGACGTTGGTGTTTGACACCAAAAATTGTATATAGGTGCTTATTAGAGAATGAGTATATCGAACAGACTCGCCGAGAACTCCTATATGATATTATATCTATCATCAGACAGCAGTTCTCTGGTGACATGAGTACAAGGTAGTCTGTAAATCTGAGATCGTCATAGTGTCTTGTGCGTTTCCCACTGTGCTTTGAGTATTACTCTACCACGGCTTTAAAGAGCCGTGCAAACAGGTTTTAGTTGGGTACAGACCCGAAATACATGGATACAATGAGAAAACGGAAGGGTTTCATCTCTCCTAATATAGGGAGTTGATGTCGTGCTGTGCCTGATCTACTGTAACCATAAGTCCCTAACCAGGACGGATGGGATAAACTGATAAGTGTTATCAGTTGTATCTGTTGTGGTTACAAGTTACTGATTGGCATGACTTATTAGATTATTGGGGGTTTGACGGATACCACCCCCCAGACTTGATATGCGACACTCTCAGACAAAGAGACCGGACTGTACGGAGACTGTCACTTTTAGGCTCTGTTGGATTTCGGACGAGCTAGCTTATTGATCTTCCTATTCGTTTAATACCTGGGTAGCCGTTACGTGCAGCTAGTACCGCTGACGTGTTTAAAGGTATTTGATATAATCATTACCTGCTGCCAGCGTATTAACGAGTATTTAAAGCCCCACACAGAGGTTTCCTATCACGAGCAAAACGAAGTAGGGCATGTATATTGATATGTGCGGGAGCTCGATTAAATACGGGTGTGTGATACCATATTTTAATCGAGCATTTATTAATATTAGCCGGATTATATATGATATAACTGGATTATTAAATCAAGTGTTGATTTAATAATTTTATATATATATATATATATAAACTAATATTGTGCTCACTTTATTTTTCCTTCTCTTTATATAATATTTATATATGATATAAATATTATATATATATCATTTTGTCATGGTTGAATATACATAAGAGTTATGTGTATAAGACTTATATATGATTAAGGATGAGGATAAAGATATTTATTTATTTATTTGGATAAAAGATAAATGAGTCATTCTTTAGTTTTGTGTAGAAACTAGTGACTCGTTATTATTTTATTCTATTAGATAATTAGATATATCTTTAGCTCTTAGCCTTTAATTTTTAGTCATTCTCATCTTCTTCTTCTTCTTCTTCTCTCTTGATTTTCTATTCATGCAAGAGTGAAGCGAAAAGAGAGTGAAAATTAGTGAGCAAAAATCCTACTTCATCTACTTAAACAATTTGGCAAATTAGTTTTAGTAGTTTCTTTACTTAGTAAAGTAAAAGCTTGTGTTAGTGCTACATTAAGGTGGATCATTTTTGGCTCGGAGGATTTTCTACCTAGTTTGTACCAAAGGATCAAAAGGAGCTTTTGAAGAGATGAACTTGGCTACAAAGGTTGTAGTTCTTGATCATAGTAGTTTATAACTCCTAGACAAGTTTATAGTTATAGTCTTTAGGCATGATCTTGTTTCGTTAGTTGATTTGCTCTCTTGATTTTTCGAAATGGCTCTCGCTAATTTAAAAAAATCTTATCTAGTGAGCAAACACAAATTATACTGGTATCAAGAGCCACTCTAATGACTACAACTTGATATTTGTAGTCAAAATATTTCATTAACCTATTTTTGAAAAACATAGTTTTGAAAATTGGCATGAAATGCTCTCATTTTCGCTTGTTCCAAAGACACTAGATTCTTGGCTCGGACCAATATTTTCACGTGCGCTCATGATTTCCCAATACCCATCCTATTTGTGTTCGGTTCGGCCTCGAAACCATGTCGTTTCAGCCCCGGATGGGGGCTAGACAGCCACTGTTCCAGCCCCTATTTAGGGATGTTCCCGACCTCGATTCGGCCCCGTTTTGGAGACGAATCAAGGCTCAAATGGTGTGGTTTTTTTAGGGGTTAATGAGATTCGATTTCGTGCAAAAATGAGAGGTTTGCATTGGTTTGCGATTGAAGATCAAATTATTTGGAATTTCGAACATAAAACTTTGCGGGTTAATGATAGTTTGGTTACGAATTAGTTTTCATTTCTTTTATGTGACAATGCATAGTAAAATGTCGGCTAATCGCTATATGATCTATTTGTCGGAGTTGCACATTTTGGCTTGTTGTGTTGATGATGTTGTTGTTGGAATGGAAAACGGATCGTCGTGTGAATAGCCTAGAATGGGTTTTTTCTACATTCAAGTGTTGTAAGTAATTCGTCATTCATTCGATGTAAAATATGTATATTCTTTTATGGAGCACTTCCGGGAGTGAGGTTGATGTCTCCATTCGATGTATATTTTACTTTTACCGCATCTAGGTTTGACCCATGAAGAGGTGCTCAAGTTATCGGGTCCTAGAATCCAAAAGGTTGCTATCTCAAGGAGTTGAAATCCGGGTCACCTAATTCTAGAATTGGTGGATAGCTTACCGTACTCGTAAGGGTCTAGGATAGATGGGGTAGTGGCTATTCACACGAATGAAGAACTTCACATTTCGTTTGATTGCTCGATCGAAAGCGGAACTCCTAATATATCCGTTTTTCATTTGTTTTTGTAATGTGATCATTATACTACATATGTTACTATTCATACCTGTAATGACTATGTATATATAAACGTTTTTATATGTTTTGTATCCGCGCTAGCCCTGCTTCCGTCCTGCCGTAAATTAAGTAACCTTACGGTGAAGACTCGGGGCCCCATGGCGAATGCGGATGGCATATATGTGCGTTCTATGTTAGTTATTTCTGATGTAGCTAGGAAGTAAATGATGAGACTATATTAATATGATTAATGTAAAGAAAAATAAACCTAAAATGATGTTATAGAAACAAATTTTAAAACCACTCGGTTTTCTTCAAAAACACTCGTTTTAAAAGCGGAGCTTAAGCCACTCTATTTCAAATCACTATAGTTTCTACGGCGATATCAAGTTCATTACGTTAATGGTTTTCACCAAAACCAGTCGTAGCCCTCCGTAATTTCTTACGAGTAGAGTACTTAGTATTCGTGCTATATTTGTTGAATCTGTCAAGACATAGCATATGGTAACTAAGTGATGCTTGTTTATAGCATGTGATGTGATTGGTTAGGACAGTTGTGCAACCTTGTTGACTCTGTCAAGGGTCAAGCAGGTGGATCTAAATTAATCAAGAAATGACGGGTTGAACTTAACTAGCAACTTATGGTTTGTTGACTCTGTCATGGTTATAAGCCATTAGGGGTAAAAACCATATCGGGAGTTTCAATTGTTGAAATTTGTAATGAGATTGTATACCTTATATGTGATAGTTAGGTCCCGATTCCTACTGTGAGTAAGAGTTACTTGATTGATCGTTAAAAAGTGTGTTCGAAAATAACTGTAATCAAGACGGTGTCGCTAATAGCTAGCTGCGATGAGTACGAGTCGTCCGTAAGGAAACGTGAACTCTTTTCTTAGTTTAGACGAGTTGATAAAAGAAGAGTGATTGTTTGTCGTTACGGATATAGAATTTATAATAAAAAGACTTGTAGGGTTCATAGGACTTGGTAGTAATGGATGAATAATTAAAAATGATTCTTTTATCTTTTAATATTTTAAAAATAGACCAATAGTGATGAATATAGATTATGGTTTTTTTGGAAGAAACTATGGTTTCCCCACTATTAACCCATGTCCTTTCATTGATCTCTATTCATATCTAGCCCTTAACAAAACAAGTGTTAAACCAATCTCAAATCGTGGTTGAGCCTATAAATAAATTGATAGCGCGCCCAATAAGAAGGTTAACATTTATTTTACTAAAGTTTATAAACTTTAAAATGTAAAATAAAAGTTTAAGAGATCTTTTCATCCATTATCCGACTCTATCCTATGAACCCTAGTAAACTAGGAATTACTCGCTCATGGTTAAGTTAGAAGAAAGGTAGAAGAATGAAATCATAATGAAGACGCAGAAAAGCAAGTGCAGAAATTAAATGCGGAAAATAAATGCAAAGAGAATTAAAAACAACTACTTTTATTAATCAACTATTGCATTTACAATTTTGCTCCTTAGAAAGTAGATTGCGAGAACCCTAATTTGCTCTAGATCTCTCTCTTGTTGGAGGTAAATGAATAGATGATGATCACTCGGATACGTGGATCTCTTGATCTCTTCGATGATAATTTTTGAATGTACAGCTCTCGGTCATTTATATAGTATTTAAAACCAGAAACCCTAGATTCCATCTGAGAATATATGCTGTTATGATCCAAACTACAAAATATCACATCCTACGGCTATCAAAGAGCCGTGGATCCACCGCAAATACCCCACTTTTGGTCGCCCTTCCGCCGCAACTTGGTGGAATCAGGATTTGGGATTTCTTCTGGTCTCTTGTGTTGCCATGTGGAGATCTTTTTGATGTCTAGATTATGAAAATAATGCTCCGAGTCTCTGCCATTGCTAGATCTCTCGATTTGCTTCTAAATTTTGGCAGATTCGGTTTCGATATCCCGATTTGACTCGGATCTCTTACTTGGATTGTAGACCCGAGCTAATATCTGCACAATATCTCAAATCATAGTGTTCATAGCATTTGGTATTTTTGAGATATTATCCTAACCATTTAAATGATATAATATCTTAAGAATATTGATTATAAATATTTGATATGATATGCATATTTTAATTATTATATGCATATATTTTTCCTCATTATGTTAATTATAATGTAGAAACATATAATAATAAACTTTTACAAATAAACCCTCATATGTTTTATATTCACAATAAACACCTTTTAGTACTTAACAATAGTAGGGAAAATATTCATTCAAAAGTGCAATATTTTAGACAAATCAAATACCTCCAAACTTAACTTTAATCGTCCCGAGCAAACTAGTTATTAAAAAGAAAAATAAGATTGAGAGGGTAGCGGCCTCAAACTCTGACTATAAAAGGAAGGCTGAAATTAGAGTTACTGAAACTTTAATCTGCATTCAATTTTTCTATTGGAACTCGAATAGGAGAGATCCGGCCTTTTGCGGTTTGAGAAAGACGAAGAAGAAGGACGAAGAAGAAATAGTAGAAGAAAATGATGAGCACAAGATCTCCCATTTATTATATTATATGTAGTTTCTTAGAAAATGCTTTGTGATATAAGAATAAGGGTAAAATTGGGATTTTTGGAAAAACATCTAATTATTTATGCGTACAAGTCATTTTAGGCTTCAATCTTTTGTGTTTTAGAACCATCGGGTCTTTTGACGATTTTCGAAATACGTGGTTTAAAAATAAGTCACCTTTTCAAATCGGGCTCGGAAACAATTTTCCCTTAAACATATTATATACATGCGCACACATACATATATATGGTATGGGTGCACGCACTCGTGTGCTTATGTACGCGCGTGCGTGTGTGTGTGTATTTGGGTAGCACCTGAAGTTTTCAATATTTGGTAGTTTGTTTTAAAATGAAAAATAATAATTTCATGGTAGCTTATAAGCCTTTATTGTATAATGTGCTCACTAACATTTGGAAATAAGTGCCAAGAAAAAATTCATAGGATGCATATATGTATTCATGCTTGTAGTTGCTATCAACAGTTGACGATTATTCAAATCAATTATTGTTTCCTTTATGCAATCACAAATATTTGAGAATGGAGACAATTTTGAGAAAAGAAAAGCTTGAGACAATAGCTATGCTACTCCAAAGTTGTCCAAAGCTTGATAAATTTGTAATGAACTATGCTAAGGTAAAGTTTTTGCTCATACTATAAAACTATATATTTCCTCCAAACCTAATTTTGGAAAATATGTTTCTTGTGTTAGGACATGGATATGCCATTGGAGAAAACTGACGAAATTCAGAAATTAAACAATAATGAACTTGGCATTGTGCACTTTTTGCTTGAGAAGAGAATTGAATTGCACAAAATGAGTATCAAGATGGGCCCGCCGAATGTTGGAAAAATCAGTGGAGATTAATCCAAATTTCGATCGAAAGCAAGTGCATGTATATAAAAATAAAATAATTAATTCTTTATAATCCGTTTCTCTTCTAAAATCACATTTTAAAAAAAAATTATATTTGTTTTGATAATGTTCGTGTGTTACCTATGTGATTTTTATATTATTTGCATAATATATAGAATTTCAATAAATTAAAATACTTATGTTTCTATGTTTATATGTGTTTCTGTTTTTGGAAATTTGATTGGATTTGACATGGCTTAGTTTAATTTGACTAGACATGTAAGACCAAAAGTAATTTTTGATGCGTGGACATTTGGTTAAATAGAACAATTCGCTAAACAATCGATCAGTCACAGCATTTCCATTTATGATTTTAGCTCCCCTTCATATATTGTAACATTATTTAATATTAATTTTCATTCAATTTTACAAAGAGTGCAAAGTTTCCTTCATATACATTATTTCAATCCTTTACAATGAACAAAGCTGAATCTTTGCATTATTTCATCCTTTCTCAAACAATAGCCATAAGAATTGAAACATTGCATACATTATTCTATAGTTATAAACAAAATAATTGTTCTTCCCTTTGCTATTTTAACCCGAAGATCCAAAAATGATAGCCTGTATTATGAAAGTTTAGGCATTTCCTCCTTTAATTATGCGGAACTTATCTTGTACTTCTGTTGTATTTGAATTCACAAACTGGAAAAGGGCAAAAAAAAAACAGAAAACCAAACGATCGGTTAAATTTTCATAATCTTAGGCATGGTAAAGGTAATATAAAACATAAAGAAAAAGACTAATATACAACAATATGCAGTTTCTATACCATAAATTAAATTTCTAGATCCGTATGTTGTTGGGAGGGGAAGTCGATCCACGGAACAGTGCTCGCGACAAAACCCAAATCACGCAAAAATACAATCACGCAATTAAATGACGAAAGACAATATAAATTAAAGTGCAGGAATAAGAAAGCAATCAATCACAAACAAGATAGATTTGTTAACGAGGTTCATCCACCGTATGGCTAGTCCCCGGCAGAGCGGAATCTGCAAACGTCTACTATACTTGAATCAAGTTTACAAGCAAGAACAACCCTAGGAGATTTCTCTCAAATCTCTCTATACAAATCTCTCTTGGCCTTCTTTTGTGATGATACTTGTGATGGATACAAGCGATGGATGGATGCTAAAAATGCCTCTCATAAGATGTGCTTTTATAGCACCCAGGACAATGTCACTATCTAACAAAGTCACCACCTTTCATTGTCATCACCTAACAATGTTATGGATGTCAAAAGTAGCACCTACCAAAGTCACCACCTATCATTGTCATCACCTAACAATGTCATGGATGTCAAAAGTGGCACCTACCAAAGTCACCACCTATCATTGTCATCACCTAACAATGTCATAGATGTCAAAAGGTGGTACCTAACCATAGACTTTAATTTGCATCAATTTTCAACAAACTCCACCTTGATGCAAATTCATCACAATCTCGACATTGTCCCACTTGGAGTAACTTTTTGGCTTGATTCTCAGCACTAGTAAACTTCACACGATTCCGCTGCTGCTCTCTCCTCATTAAATTTTCATGGAGAGATTCACCAATCTGCAACAGAGATTCAGCTTATCTCTGTCTACTATTTTGGTGAACATATCCGCCGGATTCTTTTCTCCAGCGATCTTTTGCAGTGTCAACTCACCATCTTCTAACGCCATGCGTATGAAGTGGTACCGCACCTTGATATGCTTCGTCCGAGAATGATATGCTGCATTCTTTGCCAAATGTATTGCACTTTGGCTGTCGCTCCACAAGGTATTGAAGTCTTGCTTCTTACTCAACTCTTCGAGTAACCCTTGTAGCCATATCATCTCTTTGCTGGCTTCCGTGATTGCCACGTACTCAGCCTCCGTAGTTGACAATGCTACCACTTTTTGCAGTTGAGATATCCAACTTACCGCTGTTCCCCCAACTGTAAATACGTATCCCGTTGTGCTCTTCCCACTATCTCGATCACCCGAGTAGTCCGCATCAACGTAACCTTGCACCTTTAGAGAGTCGCCCCCGAAACATAAGCAGTGACTAGACGTACCCTTAAGATACCTCAAAATCCACTTCACCGCATTCCAATGCTCCTTCCCCGGGTTTTGCATATACCGGCTCACAACTCCCACTGCATGTGCAATATCCGGTCTCGTACTCACCATTGCATACATTAAACTCCCCACCGCAGAAGCATAAGGCACTCTTGCCATCTCGTCTTTCTGCTCTTGAGTTGTAGGGCAAAACTCCTTCATGAGTTTGAAATGTTTTGCTAAAGGCATACTCACCGGTTTTGACTTGTCCATGTTGAACCGCTTCAAAACCTTCTCGATATAGTCGCTTTGCGATAACCACAGCTTCCGCTGCTTCCTATCTCGAACGATCTTCATGCCCAAAATTTGTTTGGCCGCTCCCAAATCTTTCATGGAAAACTTTTCAGCCATCATCTTCTTCAGACTTTGAATTTTCTCGAAGTTCGGACCCGCTACCAACATATCATCTACATAGAGTGATAGAATGATATAGTCTCCATCCTCAAAAGTCTGAATATAAACACAGTGATCTGACTCACCGCGCACAAATCCCGTCTCTAGCATGAACTGATCGAATTTGAGATACCACTGCCTTGGAGCTTGCTTAAGGCCGTACAAGCTCTTTCGCAGTTTACACACCATAGTTTCTTTTCCCTTCACCTCGTATCCCGGTGGCTGCATCATATAGATCTCCTCCACCAAATCTCCATGAAGGAACGCAGTCTTCACATCAAGCTGCTCCAAGTGCAGATCCTCCACCGCCACAATACTAAGGATCACCCGAATTGATGTCATTTTCACCACAGGGGAAAATATCTCTTGATAGTCAATTCCTTGCTTTTGTGCATATCCCTTGACTACCAAGCGGGCCTTGTACCGCTTCACACCATCGGCTTCATCTTTTATCCGGTACACCCATCTATTCAGCAACACTTTTCGACCCTTGGGTAGCTTCACTAGGTCCCACGTGCGGTTCTTCTTCAAAGAATCCATCTCCTCGTCCATAGCTCGCTCCCACTGCTTACTAGCACCGTCTTGCGTCGCCTCTTCAAGGGATTCAGGCTCCCCCGAATCCGTGTACAAAATGAAGTCGGTGACAAGTCTTTCAGGTAGTCTCCTTTCTCTCGTAGATCTCCTCAAAACTGGTACATCTGGTTGCTGAACATGGTGGCCATCATGTTCTTGCACCTGATCCTGCACTGCAGCTTCCTCCACGTTTTGATCCCCACTTGAAGACACCTGATTGTTCTTTTGAGTTCCGTCTAACTCCACGAACTCAGATACAACACCATCTTTGGCTTGCTTTTCTTCTCTATATAAGTGTTGCTCATCAAAGACAACGTTCCGGCTTCGTATTACTTTCTTACTTGTGTAATCCCACAGCCGATATCCGAACTCGTCTCCACCATACCCGATGAAAGCACACTTCTTAGATTTGGAGTCAAGCTTACTCCTTTCTGCCTTATCAATCAAAGAATACGCGATACAGCCAAATACTTTAAGGTGCGAATAATTGACCGGTTTACTCGACCAAATTTCTTCTGGAATGCCTCCATCAAGCGCACTCGCCGGGCTTCTGTTGATCAGATATACAGCAACATCGACCGCTGCTGCCCATAAGAATTTTGGCAGATTCGCATCCAAGGTCATGCTTCGCACTCGCTCTAGGATCGTTCTGTTCATCCTTTCAGCGATACCATTTTGTTGTGGTGTCCCAGGTACCGTCTTCAACCAACGAATACCCTTTTGCGAGCAAAACTCCTCGAACTCTTGGGTGCAGTATTCCCCGCCATTATCGGACTTTAGGTATTTAACCTTCATCCCCGTTTGGTTCTGCACCTGCGCAATCCAGTGTTTGAAGATGCCAAACACATCGGACTTTTTCTTCATCGCGTACACCCATGTCTTCCGACTTGTATCATCGATGAACGTCACAAAGTACCGATTTCCGCCATAAGACTCCACCGAGGCCGGACCCCACACGTCCGTATGCACCATCTCCAGTTTCTTGGTCTTTTTCGCTACGCCTCCAATTTGAAAACTGAGCGCGTTTTGTTTCCCACAAACGCAGCTCTCGCAAAACCCCAACTCCACCTTTTTCAGCCCCGAAAGAACCCCCTTAGCTTGAAGAATTTTCATGTTCTTCTCGCTGAGGTGCCCCAATCTTTTATGCCACAACGAAGTCTCCGAATCTTTCTCCGAACTGGCCGTCAATGCAGCCGAGCCTCCGCTGCTCCCATTGAATGAGTACAACGAACCGCTCAGCTTGTCCCTTGCGACCACCAACGATCCTTTGGAAATCTTCCATTGAGAATTCCCAAACGTTGTAATAAACCCTTCGTTGTCTAGCTGACTTGTGGAAATCAAGCTTTTCTTCAAATCAGGAATATGACGAGCATTCTTCAATTTGATTTGACCACCTCCTGACGGTTGCAAGATGATCGTCCCTTTTCCAACGATCTTACACGATTGACCGTTTCCCACCGTCACATGTCCAAGATCGCCCTGAACATACTCGCTAAAGTGGTGTCTGCCCGAAGTGCAATGAAAAGAAGCCCCTGAATCTAGGAACCAAGTATCCACCTTTGTATTATCGTTCGCCGATAGACAAAGACCTTGTTCCCCTTGTTCTTGTGTAGATACCACATTCGCTTCCTTTTCATCCGTCTTCTCATCTGAGCCTTTCTTCGGAAGCCTGCATTCACTTCTTCTGTGGCCATTCTTTCCGCAATTCCAACAGGCGCCTTGGATTTTTCCTTGAGATTTACCTCGGCTTTTAGACTTGCCCTTTTTCCACTTCCCCCTTTCTATTGTTCTGCCACGATTCTCCACCGAAAGTGCAGAAGTTCCAGAACTCCCACTCACGGACTTTCTTCGCATCTCATCGTTTAATATGCAGCTTACCGCATCATTAAACGTGAGAATCCCCGACATAGAGTTGCTAACCGCCATTACTAGGTTCTCCCAACTCTCTGGCAACGAACATAGGAACAGTAGGGCTCGAATCTCGTCTTCAAAGATGATTGAAACGGATTCAAGTTGGCTTGTTACGCTGTTGAATTCGTTCAGGTGCTCTATCACCGAACCATTCTCCACCATCTTCATGTTGAAAAGCTTCTTCATCAAAAATATTTTATTTGATGTTGATGGCTTCTCATACAACTTCGCTAACGTCGTCATTAGCGCTTTAGTTGTTTTCTCCTTTGAGATATTAAAGGCCACCTGCGGAGTCAACGACAATCTGATCGTCGCTAAGGCTTTCCTATCCAAAAGGTTCCACTCCTCATCGGTCATCTTCTCGGGCTTTTCTCCTAGCAACGGAAGATATAGATCCTTTTGGTATAGACAGTCTTCTAACTGCATGCGCCACCAACCGAAATTGTGACCATTGAATTTCTCGATTCTTATCTTATCCTCTGCCATCTTTCGTCTGTATCGCAGCAAACTCGACTTCCTCCTAGATCTGAACCAACGCCTTCAAAACTACAATCTAAGAAAGTGGGGAAGAGGACACAAGCGTCGTTACCCACCGTTATCTAGATTATAGAATCGAAGAACCCTAGGTTCTCTTAACCTCTCTCTGATACCAGTTGTTTGGAGGGGAAGTCGATCCACGGAACAGTGCTCGCGACAAAACCCAAATCACGCAAAAATACAATCACGCAATTAAATGACGAAAGACAATATAAATTAAAGTGCAGGAATAAGAAAGCAATCAATCACAAACAAGATAGATTTGTTAACGAGGTTCATCCACCGTATGGCTAGTCCCCGGCAGAGCGGAATCTGCAAACGTCTACTATACTTGAATCAAGTTTACAAGCAAGAACAACCCTAGGAGATTTCTCTCAAATCTCTCTATACAAATCTCTCTTGGCCTTCTTTTGTGATGATACTTGTGATGGATACAAGCGATGGATGGATGCTAAAAATGCCTCTCATAAGATGTGCTTTTATAGCACCCAGGACAATGTCACTATCTAACAAAGTCACCACCTTTCATTGTCATCACCTAACAATGTTATGGATGTCAAAAGTAGCACCTACCAAAGTCACCACCTATCATTGTCATCACCTAACAATGTCATGGATGTCAAAAGTGGCACCTACCAAAGTCACCACCTATCATTGTCATCACCTAATAATGTCATAGATGTCAAAAGGTGGTACCTAACCATAGACTTTAATTTGCATCAATTTTCAACATATGTTTTATCATAGCAATGGATTTATGCAAATTTTGTTATTTGATCCAGAGAAATTAAAAAAATACCCATGAATACGGTAAAAATGCTCGTAATTATTAGGAAACAGAATTAATTTTGCTCGTAAGTGTAGCATATAAGCAAAAGGTTAGAATTAGAGCTGACCTCTACCAAAATGTTATCCTTGGTTGCATGCACTCGTACATAACCAAATTCCGACAATCTTGCTATGCTCCAATTATTCTTAACCTACACAAATAAGAAAACGAAATGTTTACAATATGCATTTTGATTAATGATGTCTAGCAACAGGATTGAACTTTTCTAAATACATACATCAATGATGTCTAGCAAAAATACAGTTTGAATTCTAAATCACGAGGAAAAGTAGCTCACATTGCTTGGAAAGGGGTCTAGTTTGAAGCCAGCCATTCCAATTATTGCATGAACTGGTGCAGTGTATTTGTTGCTGTTATAAGTATCAACCCCATCTTGGTCCTGTGTTGGCATTGCTTTACATTGATTTTGGTATATAGCACAAGTTCTTTCATAGTTATGGACATGTCCAAAGAAAACCAAATCAACCTGATCAATGACAAAACATGTTTAAAAAGAAGATAAGAAATAGACAGCTAATTAATTTTCTCCGACGCTAAAAAAGTAACAGAGATATATAAATGTAAAGAATAGACCGAGTTCTGGGATAAGCTGCCGGGTTAAACCAAATATAACTGGAGCTCTTTATACATTGGATAGCCACTTAATTAGTAAAAAGGTTAAGCTGCCGGGTTCTGGGAACGAATATTATTTTCTGAAACAGAATGATGACGATTCTCATAGAGAATTACCTGATATTGCATTAAAAGCGGTTCAATCGATCGGACAAATTCAGGATCTGCATCTGGAAGTATACCACCATGAGAGGAATACATTGGTCTGTGCCTGTAACAATTGGTTGAGTGCTAATTAGTTATACTTGCTGAAATTATTCAACTGAATGGTAAAATTACAAAACTATATATTTAAATTAGGTAGTACATGAAAATGAAGAGAGATCTAAAGTGTAATAATTAAGAAATCATTTGATTGACATGAAGCTATTGAAGAAAAAAAATCTAGAAATATGAATAATATTTAATAATAGTATTAAGGACATTTCTAAAGATATCAAATTCAGCCAGGTAATTTGTTCCTTGAGCAAAACTTCCCTATATAAATTTGTACGTGACAATGAAACTACTGTTCTGCAACCCATAAAACTTCTCTAAGTAAATTTTGAATTAATTCGAATTATAAAGTTTTAGCCACCTTACCCCATGAATATTAGCCAAGGCGTCCTCGTTCTATTAACTGATCCCATGTCGCTTTTGATCCATTTATACTGGTAAATTAATTTTCAAAAATCAAAAGTTAGTTTAATGAATAAGTAAATTTTGTTTTAAAGAAGACATAAGTATTGTAAAAGTTAAAAATTTTACTTGTTCAGAATTCGGTTTCCAATCATGCTCGGTGGAGATCACAGTAAAATGAACACTTGCTTGCTCAATTGAGTACCATGGCTTATCTTTAGTCGTTGTTGGCATCGGGAAATAAGTTTCATAAGCTACTCCACATTCACCACCAGAGTCTGGTGTTATGTATACCGAACCTGTTCCTTCATAGTCCCTGCAAATTGTATACATATTTATTCCTAAATATTTTTTTATTTTATATAGAATGACCCCAATAGTTAAGGGCATTTTTGTGAGAATTATTTACCCGCAGAGAAAATCGAGACAAATGTTGCAGAAGAAATGGCAATAGCAAAAACCACACGTTTTTGCAGGGAAAGAATTACAAATTATTTTTATACCACATCAACAAATTATTCTACAACTTTCTCTGAATGCCGTTTTTTAGCTGCCTCCTCGGTGAATTAATAACTTTTTTGGCAAAAAAAGTAAAAAAATCATGCAACATGCCGAACAAAAGCTTGGCATTATTTAATTGCAAATCATGGATGCAACAAATACTAAAATTACACACACTCAAAGACTAAGAATAAGGATATACCTCTCGTGATTACCGATAGCTGTCATGTAGGGGACCTGGCTAGCTAATGGAGTAATCATATTAAGGAAAAAATCCCATTCAACTAAGAAACCTGTTGCGTAGCTTATGTCACCGATATGAAAGATCGAATCATAGTTTCCGGAAGCAATCTCATTTTTCATTGCTTTGATTACAGATAGTGATCCTGGCTGCAAGATATCAAAAAATGAGAATCAGGAATCTTTAGTTTAAGATTCAGTATTGTTCTTTGACTAAAAGATAATGCAGCATTATTTTCTACCAATCAAATAATTTTAGAAATGCCATAAAAAAAATAGTTACGGAATTTTATCCTATACTTTTCGGTTAGTTAATGATATACCATGTTTGACTCCACTAACGAAAATTCTGGTGTAGCCCAAAATGAATATGAGAATGTAAATGCAATTAACAATAATCTAAAATTCACTGTACTACTCCAAATCATGGGCATCTTTCATTTAACTACCTCGAAAAGCCATCCTTAAGGGCGTTTTTTGTGAAATATAT
Organism: Agapanthus africanus; assembly: GCA_030015575.1. Classification (NCBI taxonomy): domain Eukaryota; kingdom Viridiplantae; phylum Streptophyta; class Magnoliopsida; order Asparagales; family Amaryllidaceae; genus Agapanthus; species Agapanthus africanus. The sequence continues at coordinate 677,990,314 of CM057340.1, read as the reverse complement.
TCCCTCAAAACCAAAGTTTAATTCCCTCGAAACCAAGGTTTAAGGGAGTTTACTGTAATATTTATAAGGTGGTTAGCTGAAAACACTTATAGTTAGGAATAGTTTATTGAAAAATTAGCCATTAAATTTATATTACATATGAAGGTACCTGAATATAATGTTCTACAGAAGGATCTAGAGGAGCCTTTCCCATATCACCGTAAGCCAAAAAGTGTAATTCATCAGCCCCCGACACAGGCGGAGTTTTGAAACTGGTTTGATTGCTCCAACCAACAGAGTCACTATTCAAAAGAGAGGAAATGTTTCACTCAAGTATACTTTTAATTTCCGATGATTCGAATATAAAAAGTAGAAAAGAACTCCATCTAGGAGAAAGGAGTGATATTGCTGCATGTGAATGCTTGGGTATATATTAGAATAGAAAACAAATTCTCAGAGCAACCATATAATTATGCAATGAATAGATTAATAGCAGAATGAAATTAAACATAAAAACAATTTCGTTCGGTAAGGAACATGATTTTCAATTTGTATTTTAAAATTTTCTAGGTATTATTTGTACCGGTATGTACTTGAGCTTGTGGACCTTTGCTTAACTTGCCCTTTAGTTCAACAAATAGATATTGAAGTCTTGGCATCGGCACATAAAAAATTTTACAGTCTGATTTTTTTTCATATAAAAAAAAGCCTTATTTGAACTAAGAATTATTCATAAAGCATGATGTCAACCTTAGAAAACATATTTAAACAGTTCAAGAATGTTATACATTCCTAGTCTGATATGGGTCAAAACCAATAGTTTCTACAATCTATAATAGTTTTCTTCATCTTTTTTCTTTATAAAATCATTCTTAGGATTACTTTTTTTCTCCATGTTCCACTCACTATATACACAAGAACAGGGTTCTATGCTAGGAACTGTGTTTTCTATATAATTTAATATGGAAAAAAATACCACGGTATCGAAAAATGATCCAACTCTGTGTCGTAAATTCTTGAAAGTAATGTCTCCTTTGATCAAAAAAATAAAAAAATTCATATCACATTTGAAATAAGAATATTACCTTCCATATTTATATGTGTAAGATTGAGATGGCTGTAGCCCAGTCATTATGGCCGAATGAATATATCCAGGATCATGCCATCCGAAATCCTTTGCAGGACTAGGCAAGATACCACCTGATACAGAGTAGTCACAGTCAATAAAAGAGATAAAATTTAGTATCAAATCCAATAATACATCGCTTAGCTACATGCTCTTCTACTCTATGATATTAGCAAGTGTCTAATTGTACAAGTTTATGATCTATTTATACATCCAAGTGCAGATTATTTATACATACAATGTTGCATTATAAAGAAGCATTGAAAAGGAAATGGTTTCGATCGATTTTCTCAGACCACCATATGTTGTACACGTTCGCGTTGCCCAGATAACAAACCAAATTAAAAAAGGGAAGAAATGAAACATATAAATTTTACAAGCTTGTGAGGAGAAACATACTGCACATATCAGCTCGTGTAAATGTTGTCACAATAGAAGTTTCCGATTTTCCATCTCCGTATCGAACTTGTTGTGGTCTTTTATCACCACTAACCCATGTCAGTCTCATCTGATTGGAATTCAATTCGTAAAGGCAAAAAAAAGATTAAGAGCATTCTCACAATCACTTCCACTGATACAAGATGGGGCATTGCAAACCGCCCCCATCGGTAAAACCACAGAGTGCCCTTGGTAATGTATTTCATTTTTCCAAAATAAAAAATATTTATTATGGGGGCGTCAATAATATATAGTTTTCTGTTTCAAAATATATCATCTTTCTCCTTTTTTTGGACTTCTTCCTAAGTCTAAAACCATTTGAGGGCCGCCATCATTCTGATGAAGACTCTCCATTGTCACATTTAATTCTCAATCAAAAACTTCGCGCTAATTAAGAGTCAGGTCAACAACCGGTCACAAAAATTTTTGTCGATTTTTTTATGTACTTGATAGCAAGCCCCATCTCTTATAGAAAAGTCTTAGGGTGAACAAAAATAATCTTGCCATTGACAATTCACGAAGAATGACACTTTTTTGCTTGCCTTCTCTTCGAAACTTCGACTCATTGGCCATTTCATCAAACATGTTGGCCACATTCAAATGTTGGCGCCCATTCTAAGTTATCAAATTAGTTTAAAAAAAAAAAATTTGTTGCCCATTAGAGAGACCGGGATTGAGGCGGGTCTCTGGGGTGGCTAATTTATTCCATCTATTATCTCAAAAAAATAATAATAAATTTACTCACCGAAGTGGCGGTCGAGTCGATGCTTGAAATGTGGCCATGCAACGGCATTGAAGGGTTGGCGAAACTGATAGGATTCGATCTCCGTAGAATGCATGGCGTGTCGAAGCCGCCCGTGAAGAACACAAACTCGATATCTGTCCTGAAGTTAACAACATGAAACGTTACGGAACCGCTGCAGGTGCGAACTGCGCAGCTGCCATCGTCATGTTGCTCTTTGCATTCACTCTCTTGGCAGCTTAAGTATGAGGGGTCGTTGCTCAAGTACTGAGCCTGCAGTGTTTTTCCACATGAAGTTTGAATACCTCTTAGTCTTAAGACTGAATGACCAAGAATAATTAGACTGCAAATTCTTTTAATTAATATAATTTAGCATGTGAATAATTTTCTTGCCATCTAAATAATTTAATTTGTAACTAACAAAAGTTGATATTTCAGTTATCTTAAGAAGTTTCAGGGTTACCTTTACAGGATAATGACAGAGAAGAGGCAGATTGCTTAGATCTCCGGTTTGCAAATAATAAAATTCATTTAGCAAACAATCTTTAGCACTGCTCACATATAGATCATGAAATTAGTACCATCGCCAAATAAACAAACAAACAAACAATGTACAGTGTTTATTTTGAAGGAAAAATAAACGTGATAAAAAAATTAAATTATAAATTAATAATAAAATAACAGAAAAGTCCCACATATAGAATGTCTATTGAACGTATGTATATGTATGTGTGTGTGTATATATATATATATTCTCCATTTTTTATTTTATATTCTAAAAACACCATCAAGTTTGTTTTTTCCTTCTTTTTCATTGACATTAGCATATATGTACTACGTTTTGGAGTAGTATTTCAAAAGTTATCATTATAGAAGCAGATAAAATAAAATAAATGCTCCTTAAATTAAGAGGGAAAATACAATCGAAGGACGGGAATTTGAAAAGCATGTGTGCAGCTACACTAGCTATGAATGCATGACACATACCTTGAGTTGGAAGGTGACATCATGGCGATCCAATCAGACTTATCCGGTATCAGAACTCCACTGACAGTAACCGTAATGTTTGTTTCATCCGGCAGTGGCGAACTCGTGCTTGTATTGATCGCAAGGTACGGATTCGGATCCAAACAGTTCGCCAGGAACCGTCTATTAATAACCTTGAAATCCGATATCCCGGTGTGTCCTTCGAATTCCTTCGTCGAACCACCCAGCAACGGAGTGGGAACACAATAAGAAGAAGAAAGAAACAGAAAGAACAATAATGTTACTAGCCAATGGCTCTTTGAAGTTCCCATGAGCAAAAATTAAAAACTTGGTATATGCTTCAGGCAAATTAAATCTATCTTCTACTTGTTTATATATATAGAGAGAGAGAGGGAGAGATTTGGAAGGCTACGTTAGTAAATGGAACTCTATGAAGAATCAAGAAGAATATGCCACCCTAAAAGAAAGGGACGACGTTGGTTTAAATGAATGCATGAGGTGTTTGATAGATGAAAGCTAGCAATTAATATTTTTGTACGTAACGAATTCTAGTCACAATATTTTGCACACAAACGTGTGTGAAATGGAATGAGATGGAATTAAACAGTTTCAAAGCTTCAATGAGAAACAAATAAATATCTTGAGCATGACATTCATTTATAAGTGAGACATAGCCAACTCTCGTTTTGTTTGGTCGTTATCAAGTGTCAACAAATTTTTTTTTTTTCCTCCAAGAAAATTCTAGTAAAGAAACTTTGTTTTCTACTTCTCTTTTTCTTTTTCCTTTTTTCCATCAACATAAAACCGATTTAATGAGAAGAATGCAAATCTATCAAATAAAATTTTCATATTGAAGTCGATTCTTGATTATAGTATATTTACGCTAATTAAATTCCTAGATATATAGCATATATAAATAATGATGAACAAATAATTCTAAAAAGCCTTAAAAATTTCTTGTAAATTAACATACCAGTAAATATCTAGAAGAAAGCGACAATGATAATAAATATACTTCCATCAATCAAATGGGAAAAAAAAGTAAGAATATGACGAACTTTTTTGTTTTTGTGTTATAAACAATTCCAGGCATATAAAGATGATGTTAATGTGGATATGAACGACAGGCACAAACCCTAGGTCCGCCTGTTTAAGTTGCAGGGATCCATATGGGGAGGGATATGTGTCCGTTGTTCATAGCCATGAACGTCGTTCACAAACCCTTTTTTTGTTGTACGGTGTGGTTTCTTTTGGGGAAAAAAATACTTTACCTTTTCGGTTATATATATCTTTCATCGATCGACAAACTTCTTGAAATCTATTTTGGACCTTTTCTTTTGTGGTTCGTCCGTCGTGAAAATTGAGCCGAGGACCATTGAGGGTCATAAACATGTAGGTACGGCGTTTGTCTTGGCTCTCAAGTGATTCACATTGTTTTCAGTCGACACAATAATGTGTGGAGCTGAACAAATGCATGCATGGTCTTAAGATTGCAAAATCATCTACTCAAGAGGTGATTGATTGTGTGGATAAGTTGTGTATTTTTGATTAGTTGTCAACGAAAATCAAATATGGGCCAATTTTATTATGATTTATTGATGTTGACATGAGAATAGACATGACCATGAAAGGCTTCATAAATGATCCCTAAAATGTTAGGTAAGCTTCCAATTGATGATGTATTTAATATTATCTAATCAGAGAATTATTTGTTTAGTTAAGTTTTGTTTGATTCCATGTGGCAGCTTTAAAGGTTTGCCTATTAATGAATTTGATCGAAAAATAAAAATGGAAACTAATTAACATTGAATAGCAGTTACAAAGTTTGCATTATAATTGTAAAGATAAAGATGTAAACGGCAAATTATGTTACTTTTCTGATTTGATTTTGATTCAAAAGTCGATAGATAACAATCAATTATAATCGATTTGAACTCCGCTGGACCGAGTCACTAAAAATGGTAGGATTTGGATCATAACTTAGGCATGTTTGGATCCCATGACAGAGATGTGTAAGATTTGTCATTTAATGTTTGTTAGGTTCTTGATGTCGGCTCTGCTTGAGTTAAATTTTAATGATTTCCTCTAATTAAGCAGAAATTAGATGTGCGGACATATGAATTGGTTATAGAAATGATTTGGATTTGGATAACGTATAATCGGGCTCTAATCAAAATATAACCTAGCCAATTCGAAGAGGTCAATCAATATTGGAGTCATGTGTCCAATAACTAATTAAGTCCAAATCTATAAAGTTTTGAACATATATACAGGTTTAACTTTGAAGCAAGCTTCACTATGGATTTATTCTTAGTCATTGCTTGAGAATGCTAAACACATGTATATTATTCAAGAAGAAAAAGAGACCTTTTCTTTTCTTATGAATTGTTTGATTGCTTGAAGAAAAACATGTCCTTTACCATCATTACTTTCTCTTTATTTAGGATGGGGTGTTGGCTTTTTAGAAGCATCCAAAAAAAAAAAATTTAACTTTTCTGAAATTTTTAATTTGCACTTACATAAAACCAAACGAGTATATGTAAATTGTTTTTAACCTGAAGGACATTGAAAGGAAATGTCACTTTATAAGTAATACTACCGACGTCTGGCCAACAACGACGACGACTCTTGTAGTTTGTATTCCACGAAACAACCACGATAGCACCATTTCGTCATGGATTTAGCTTTGCTGTAGTTCTGTTTGCTGTTGCTTTTCATAAACTCGGTTCCATGAAAATACGGATATTTTCTTACATTTACGGTAGCAGACCTTTTCATGTGTTTGTACTATCTCTAAAGCGAAAACAACACATCAAAGTCAGATCCATAGTCAATCTCCAAGACTATCATCTCTATCTCTGTCATTACAGGGCAAAAGGAAAAGGTCGGTTAAATTTGAAATTGATTGGAAATGTGTTTTTTTTTAAATTTTTTTCAAAGAGAAAAAAAGACATCACTCTTTTATATGCAATTAATGCTTATAATTAAACGTCATGTCATTATTATGTTGCAAGTACGATGCATGTAATTAAATTGTCATGTTATTATTATTTTACAAGTGTGGTGCACATAATGAAATTAATAAAGAAATTTATAAATAAAAGTTCAATGATTATCTGCAACACATGTGCCAAAAACGCTAGTACACAAGGATGTTAATAAGCCTAATAAGGCTTTGTCAGATCATTTGCATACTATAAATAAAAAAGAGATCTTTTGATATTGGACTCCAAAGTTTTTGGGATTCCTAAAGCTACTCAATCTCTGATTGTTTAAATAAGCGCTGATTCTCTTAATTTATCTATGTAATTAGCTCACCGATTAGTTTATCATCCATCAAATAATATAAAAATACTTTAAATATGAAATTTTAGATGTGATGATGCTCAGTACTGAGAACTCCCCAGATCATGACACGTGGCAGATGACGTGTCCCGAGGCTTACGGGAAACGAGCAAGAACGGTACCCCGGGCCTTCGATCCGAGGATGTTCTCGACCTTCGATGACCTCCCAGAATACTCCTATGCTCGTCTTACAAATAACCATTGGCTCATCTCCGAGCCTTCCTGTGCATTGGGCTTCCTCGGCCCTCCCAGCTCGCCCCCGAGCTATCACAGAATCGAACTAGCTCGGCCTCCCGCCCTCTTTAGACCTCTCGCCGAGCTGGGACTCCTCGATCTCACCGACCGACCCAGAGCACAGATCACAGGCGTTCTCGCCATGGCTCTGCGAATCTCTCCATACTCGAGATATCCGTCGTCCCACGATCCCGCGTTAACAGGCATATCATATCATTAATGGAGGATCCCGCCATTTGCGCATGCGTAACTCCAGGGGCGTAACAGCCGGCGTAAATCTCACGCCCGCCGGCCCATGGCTGCTACTATATAAACCCCATCGCAGACGACCCAGGTAAGGCAATTCTTATCCAATGGGCCGCTACTCTGCCCAAATATCTCGACTAACTTGATCGTCGGAGGATCCACGGTGGTATAACCATCCCGGGACTTCTTTGCAGGTAGCTCGGCTTTGCACTAAACCAAACCCATTGAAATCCACATGCCTCAAGTGACAGTCCTCAAACCCGATCTCAGCCGCTCGTCTACGTCGTCAACAGATCGTAGAAGACAACATCTGAAGGAGATCCAGAGCTCCATCGGTTGGCGCCGTCTGTGGGATCCGAAAAGTTCCACTCATCGAAAGTTGATCTTCCAAACTCAAGCTAATAGCGAGTGATCATCGCGACGATCCCAGCACCATCCACCGTCCTCCCCACAGCGGAGGCGCGGATGGATCCCCTCCTCCTCCGAACGCCGTTCGCGTCCTGTCTGCACGGATCGACATGCTCGCGTCCATCGTGGATGCCCATGTCCGTGTCCAGACTGCTAGTCAAGCCACACAGGTCGCCGTTCCCCCACCTCGAGACCGTGACCTCCGCGGAGGGGGAGACGACCTGCCCACGCTGGCACAAAAGAACAGCGTCTCGCTATTTCCGGCGGCCACAGATCCCCCGTGGCGACCAATTCAATGACCCGCTGGGCACCTCACAGCTCTATGCTGAGGTCTCACGCAAGAGCACCCCGGCCCGAGGCACATCGCCCACATGTCCCTCCCGATGAGGTGTCGGTCAGCTCGCCTACACCCGGGCACGGCCGACACCCTCTCCCTCGACAGGGTCGCGTGGACGGCACTCACCACGGTAGCTCAAGGACGACCTCGCCAGGGGACCTGAGGAACCTCATAGAACCGAACCGGAGTCGCAGCCAGACGTAGGCCACCGGCGAGAGGGGCCATAACTCCGAGTATGCCGAATAGTCGGGATACCACGACTGGCTCGATGCCCTCAAAAAGAAGATCGAAGGTATACATCGGGAGAGCCGTCCTTCGAGTGAAGGGGCTAGATATGCCGCCGACTCGGTTACGAAGCTCTTCACCGAAGAGTTACCCGTTGTCCGCGTCTTCTCCAGGAACAAGCCTCTAAAGGTGTCCCTCTTCGACGGAAAGTCCGACCCGAAAGACCACCTGGACGCGTTCACGGCGGGGATGAGCTTTCAGGACAACTCTGACGCCGCCCAATGCCGAGTGTTCCCCGCCACTCTCATCCATGCCGGACGAGATTGGTTCCGAGGACTCACGCCACGCTCCATCTCTACCTTCGATGAGCTGGCCGCCCAGTTCCTCGAGAATTTCGTCGGGAACAGACGGCAGAGGCGGACGGTCGATTACCTCTTCACTATAAAGAGCGAGGACAAGGAATCCTTCAAAAGATACGTCACCTGCTTCTACAACGCTTTTCTTGACGTCCTAGAGCACCGAGACGAGACTGTCATCACGGCCCTTAGGTCGGGTCTTAGGCACAAGGAGTGGCTCTGCTCCTTTGCATTAGCGCAACCTAAGACCATGGCTGAGGTAAAGGCTTGGACCGAGCGAGAAATCCAGCTCGAGTCTGAGGTAAATGCGAACCTACCCCGAAGCGACCAGGCCGATCAAAAGAAGAGGGGTAGAGAAGAGAAGAAGAAGGCAGACCGGCCAAATCCATACTCCTCGAAGTTCCAGGAGTATACCCCACTCAACATCTCCCAGACAGAGCTGTTGGAGGAGGTAAAGGGCGAGCGATTTTTCAAACTCCCCCCGGTCACCAATAGGGCGGCCAAACGGACACGAGGCCCTTACTGCGCCTTCCATAGGTCGCAGGGACACCCCACCGAGAACTGCAAACAGCTCTGAGACTACATTGAGGAGTTAATTCGCTCGGGGCACCTGGCAAAATACTTGCAGGAAAAGCAACAAGTCGATCGAGAGCAAGAGAACCATCCCCCTCCCGGTGAGCTGACGATCGGCCAAATCATGGTCGTGTCAACAGGGAGTGTGCCTGGAGCCGGCGAGATTCGACACCTCCTACCGATTGAGGGGACTAGCAGCCAGCCCCGGAAGAAGAGCAAAGCAGCTGAGCCCATCACCTTCACTGACGAGGACCTCCACAGGATATCATTGCCTCACAACGACCCCCTGGTGATTACAGCACGGGTCAACCACTACAAGGTTCAAAGGATACTGGTCGACTCGGGAAGCTCGGCAGACATCCTTTTCTACGACTGCTTTTTACGTACGGGGCTCGGCCCGTCGGACCTAAGGCTGACCACCTACATTCTGTCGGGGTTTACTAAGCACTCCATCCCAGCAGAAGGAGTGGTCACCCTCCTACTTAACATCGGGGAGGCAGGCCATACGCGTACTGTACCAGTGGAGTTCATCGCCGCTAGAATTCCATTGACCTACAATATCCTCCTAGGACGCCCGACGCTAAAATCCCTCCGGGCCCAGATCTCGACCTACCACCTCGCGATCAAGTTTCAACTCGACCAAGGAGGAATAGGCCGGGCCTACGGGAACCAGCAAACCGCAAAGATTTGCTTCACAGCGACATCTATGCCCGTGAAGCGAAGCGATGACCTTGAAAGCACGGATGATTTCAGGGGGTCTTTGGATACTCGGGACGAGCAAAAAGAAATCCTAGGGGCCCCGGTGGAGCCGCTAACGGAGGTCCCCCTCGTCGAATGGGACAATGAACGAACCGTCCAAATCGGGTCACTCTTAACGGGGGCCCGGCGCGATGACATGGTACACTTCCTCAGACTCGGACGTGTTCACTTGGGCGCCCGCTGACATGCCCGGGATCGACCCCTAAGTAATATCACATAAGCTCGGGGTCGACCCGACGGTCCAACCCGTCAGACAGAAAAAACGAAGCTTCGCTCCGATCAAACAAAAGGCTATCGAGGACGAAGTTGACAGGTTGCTCGCAGCCAACTTCATTCGAAACGTGGCCTACTCAGAATGGCTGGCGAATGTAGTAATGGTTAAAAAGGCGAGAGGGAAGTGGCGAATGCGTCTCGACTTCACAGACCTCAATCAGGCCTGCCCGAAAGACAACTATCCCCTCCCTTGGATAGATCAGCTCGTGGACAGTTCGGCAGGCCACGAGTTACTCAGCTTCATGGATGCTTTCTCCGGCTAAAACCAGATCCGTATGAATCCGGCAGACGAGAAGCTCACCGCATTCATAACGGATCGGGGGTATACTGCTATAAGGTGATGCCCTTCGGCCTAAAAATCACTGGAGCTACGTACCAACGCTTGGTCAACAGGATGTTCAAACCACAGATCGGGAGGAACATGGAGGTATACGTCGACGACATGCTCGTTAAATCGACCTCGTCAGATGAGCACACTAAAGATCTTGGCGAGACTTTCGACATCCTCTGCAAATACAAGATGAAACTAAATCCCGCCAAGTGCGCATTCGAGGTCACTAGCGGGAAGTTCCTCGGATTCATGGTTACCCACCTAGGAATCAAGGCTAACCCAGAGAAAATCAACGCCATCCTCAACATGACCGTGACCAACGTCGAAATCATGCGGCTCACGGGGAGAGTAACCGCTCTGAGTCGCTTCATGTCGAGGTCCGGGGAAAAGTGCCTTCCATTCTTCAAAGCCCAGAGGAAAATCCTAAGGGTCGAATGGTCGGAGGAGTGTCAGATCGCTTTCTAGCAACTGAAAGTACACCAAGCGACTCCCCCACTGCTCACCTGACCGATTGAGGGAGACGAGCTATCACTGTATCTAGCTGTGTCCGATCAGGATGCCAGCTCGGTGCTTGTCCGAGAAGTCGAAGGAGTTTAAAAGCCGGTCTACTACATAAGCTGCGTCTTTAAAGACGCGGAAACAAGGTACCCGGCCATAAAAAAGATCGTCTTGGCGCTTATCCTAACCTCGAGGAAACTACGACGCTACTTCCAAGCACACACCATCCTAGTTCTCACCGAGCATCTGTTGGGGGTTATTCTCGCCTCCCCCGAGTCTTCTGGTCGCTTGGAGAAGTGGAGGTGGGGGTTATCTCAATTCGACATCAAGTGTCACCCGAGGCAGGCTATCAAAGCACAAGTGCTGGCCGATTTTATTGTCGAATATACTATCCCCAGCAAGGAGGCAGTGTCAGTGCCGGCCTCCGGATCTCAACCCTCGATCGAAGAGAGGCCCGTCTCCGTCCCCGATTGGGTCTTTTATGTCGATGGATCATCAACCGAGGATGGATGTGGTGCCGGCCTCATCATTCGAGGCCCGAACGAGGCAGAGATAGAGTATTCTTTGAAGCTCGGATTCAAGGCCTTAAACAACGCCTCGGAGTACGAGACTTTGCTAGCTGGACTACGAATCGCCTCCGGAGTGGGGCTGAAGACGATCCGAAACCGCAGTGACTCCGCCCTGGTCGTAGGCCAGGTGACCGGCCGTTTCGAGGCACAGGAGCCTCTGATGGTGAAATATTTAGCTGAGGTAAGGAGACTGCGAAAAGACTTCGACGAAATTCAAATAGAGCAGATCCCCCGGCACCTAAACGCCCAGGACGATGCTCTGAGCAAACTAGCTTCCACCTATACGGCCAACAACAAGAGAAATATCCTCTTCGAGGTCTTGCCACGGCCCAACGTGGAAGACAGAGAAACAACACTTCATGTTTACGCTACCCAGGAAGAAGACCGGGATTGGAGGAAGCCCATAGTAGAATTCCTTAAGGAAGGTACGCTACCAGAAGATCAAGGGGAAGCCCGCCGCCTCCGAGCCAGAGCACGCCATTTCGTTTAGAGCAGTGGAAACCTCTACAAGAAAGCCTTCACTCAACCTCTGCTTCGGTGCGTCGACCCCCATGAGGCCGACTACGTCCTCCGTGAGGTTCACGAAGGGGTCGGCGGAGCACATCAAGGGGCCCGCACCTTAGTCCAGAAGACGCTACTCCAAGGATGCTATTGGCCGACCATCCATCAGGACGCTCAGAAGCTCATCAGAAGATGCAAGAGCTGCCAGCTCTATGGAAGCATACCCCGTCTTCTGGCTACCGAGCTAATGGCCCTGACTTTCCCATGGTCGTTTGCCCAGTGGGGAATGGTCATGATAGGCCAACTCCCTACCGGTACGGGCGGGCACAAATACATCCTCGTCGTGCTGAACTACTTTACGAAGTGGGTCGAGGCCGTCCCCATCAGAAAACCGGACGCCACCACGACCATCAAATTCCTGCAGAACAACATAATATTCCGGTTCGGGATCCTGAGGTGTATCATTACCGACCATGGGACGAACTTCGAAAACGACAAAGTTAAAGGATTCTGCAGCGAATACCATATACTGATGAAGTTTGCCGCAGTCGCGCATCCCCAGTGTAACGGGCAGGCCGAGGTCGCTAACCGGGACGTCATTCAAGGTCTTCGAGATCGCTTGGAAGGACGGCAGGGCAGTTGGGTCGACGAATTACCCCGGGTTTTATGGGCCTTGCGTACGTCAAAGAAGACCCCCACTGGAGAGACCCCCTTCAGCCTCTGCTAGGGCACCGAGGCGATAGTCCCAGCAGAGATCGGGCTGCCAGTTACAGGGTCGAGCATTTCGATGACGAAGTAAACACTTCGGCCCTCCGGACTAATCTGGACATCTTGTTGGAGAAACGAGACCGGGCACAGATCAAAGCTGCTGCTTATCAACAACAAACCGCCCACTGCTACAACGCTCGAGTCAAGCATCGCGCCTTCAAGACCGAAGATTTGGTCCTAAGGCGGAACGAGTTCATTGACCAAGGCAAGTTACACAAGTTTTTCCCAAAGTGGGACGGCCCATTCCTCATCTCCGAAATATTGTCCGGCGGGGCCTATCGCTTACAAGACACGGCGGGTTGCAAATTTCCATGGCCTTACAACGCTGAGAAGCTCAAGTTGTACCTTTGAAAAGCATATCTATGAGTATATGTTTCTTCTTTTACAAAGCGATGTAAATTTTTCTAAGATTTTTTTAATAAGAAGAAGCTTCTCCTATGTGTTTCCCTCTTCCTCGGTTCAAAGGTCATGGATTTCATTTCATGAAAATACTCAAACGCACCCAGAAGACCAAACAGGAAACAACAGAACGTCACAAAAGGAGAGCTTTATTTATCTATCAAAAGGTATTATGGGCTCCTCAGCCTTACATAAAGATTAAAATTACAACAGGGGGTACGGGGTCAAGGAAGCACTGCTGGTGATACTCCGTGGAGATCTCCGCCAGCCAAGCCGTGGTCTCTTTAGCCCGCTCCCGCTGATGCTACCCACGAACCCGGGACGCCACGGAAGTGCCAGGCCCTTGATCTATCAAGCCCTGGCTTGCGATCTGTTTCTTTTGGAAGCACTCCAAAATAAGGTCCAAAGATCGGTCGTGCATGTTCTTCGAGATTAGGCCGAGCACATAGATCGTATGTATCTTGTCGAGCGCCTCGTCCAGCAGCTCCTCGGAGAGGGGATTGTACAGCCCCGGGGACCTCCTCCAGACTGCGTACATCAGCAATTGGAGGAGAGAAGACCGACGAGGAAGTAGACGGCCGAAGTGGTCCTCAATGCGCTAGACCACACCCCGGTATATCTCCTCAGAAACGGACTGATCATACAGGTAGATGTCATCGGGAGTGATGATCTTTTCAATCATGTAGATACGCCCGGCCATCTCGAAAAAGCAATGATAAAACAAACCCATCTCCTTCTCTATTTATAGCCTCAACAGAATCCCCAAGGGCCCAAATTTGCGCGCGTGGGCGCGAATCCTGGGATTTTCTCAATTCTTCCAATACCGCACCGCCACGTGGTGGGAATCCCGTATTTCTCGGCCAACCGAAGTCGGAACGACGCAGATCTTGGAACGCCTCGCCTCACATGTGCGTTCCTGCCACATGCCGTCCGCGACGGTCACTCTTCCAGATTTTCACACATCGAGGAAGGTCGGGCAACGCCTCGCAAAACCGAGCAGCTTCCCCGCTCGGTCAATCCATGGCTGGTAGTTTACTACCCACCGACGCCAAGGACCAAAGCCCTCTTCAAGAGGCCACTGAGCAGCTTCCCTGCTTGGTCAATCCATGGCTGGTAGTTTACTACCCACCGACGCCAAGGATCGAAGCCATCATCAAGAGGCCACCGAGCAGCTCCCCTGCTCGGCTCATCCTTAGTAGGTAACTTCTTACCCATTTACGCTAAGGATCCAAAGCCCTCATCAAGAGGCCACCGAGCAGCTCTCCTGCTTGGTCCATCCTTAGTGGGTAACTTCTTACCCATCTACGCTAAGGATCAAAGCCCTCCTCAAGAGGTCACCGAGCAGCTCCCTGCTCGGTCTATCCTTAGTGGGTAACTCCCCACCCATCTGTACTAAGGTTCAGAAGCCCTCAACCTCGGAAAACGTCGACCTATCTTAAGAGAGGTGGTCGCCGGTCCAACTTAAGGGAATGGGCAAATCTACACCATTCTACTCGGAGGTGCCAACCGACAAACCTTCAGCGAGCGATCTCCACCTCGACTCGGGGCCATAAGGACGCCGACCTTACACCGGCCTTCGTACACTTGACAAATAACTGGATTTAACTTGACGCGCGATCTCCAACTAAAGGACCGGTCGCCGACCTAGCGCATGGCTCATCAGGTGAGGAAAATGAAAACATTACCACAAAATGAAAACATTACCACACAAAAATTTCTGCAAAATGGCTTTATTCACTACTCGGGAGTCTTTACAAAGGTATTGTAGGCTCCTCAGCCTTACAAAATCGCCCGAAGGCTTACAAAATTCTAAAACAAAAAAAGAGGAGAAGGAAGAGAGGCTTAGGCCTCGGGGCCGGGAAGGACCTCGATGTGCTCCGCGCTAGCGTCGGAAGCCGGGGTGGCGGCCTTAGGGCCGACGCCCTCAATGGGGGCTTCGGCACTGGGAGCCGGGGTGATCGCCTTATCCCCAATGCTCCCATCAGGAGCCTTCCCCCCGGCGGCACTTCCAGCGGCGTCCCCCTGCGTCTCATCCTCGAGGGGGTACTCGAGCCGAAGCCCTTCGTCGGGAAACTCCGGCATCAGCGCCTTGACAGCGTCGAAGGCCTGATGCCAGAAGAGGGCCGAGACGTCAGCAAGGTCGTTGTAGAATTGATCTGACGTCTTGTAGATCTCCACTGCCTTTGCGGTCCGAAAGTCGGCACGCTTCATCCCTTCCTTCGCCACCTCATTCTCCTCTTAAGGGTGTCCCGCTTTTTATTCAGAGTGGCGTTGAGCACCCTAGCCTCCTCCAACTTGGCCTCGACGACCCTGTTGGACTCCTGCAAAATTCGGATGGACTCCCTGCAGTTGGAGTTCACCCCCTCCTCGGCGGCCATCCGATCTTTGAGGACTGTGATCCTCTCCCTCGCCGAACGCAGCTCCCGGCTCAGGCTCTCCTCCCACGAGGAATACTCGCCCGCTATCTGCATCGCCGGGGAAATTTTCTCGTGCTCCATGTTGGCGATGAGGACGCAGTGCTGGAGGACTGAGGAAAACAAAAGGAGGGGTTAAAAAAAGTATCCGATCCGAAAAACAAAAGAGGCTTAATGAAAACCCGAACGGGAGACGGACACTGACCTGTACAGCCTCCTGAGCTATGGCCGCGATTTGGGCCTTGAGGGTCCCTGAGGGATTTTGCCCCTGGCCGATCGCTCCATCTCTGAGAGTAAGCTATCGGCGACAGAAAGCCCCGAGGGCACCTCAAAGCAAAGGTCTCCCTCCTGCACCCAGACCGGGGAAGACGGAGGTCGAGATACCGTCCTTTTGTGCCGCTTGAGGGGGGTTCAGGAGGGTCGGCCTCATCCGCCACCTCCAAAACCCGGGGCTCCGACTCCCGAGCATGTTTACATCTCTCCCCGCGGCTGGTCTCCATAGCCCGGGGCGAGATGGAACGCCTAGCCAATGCGGCCCCTGACGGGGCCGGACTTGTAGCAGGGCGTGACGGGCCGGCGCCTCCGGCCTTCCTCCCCTTCTTCTTAGCCATGGCAGCCAGAAATTTAGATCAGTCCATCGGTTCTGCAAAAAGGGAACATACACAAAGGGAGTTAGCGATGCCAGAAAGAATAGAAGAAGAATATGCAAGTCTAAATGGGTCGCATAGGCTCCTAACTTACCCACGAACTAAGCGGAGCTGAGCCCGTCCCAACTGAGGGCCTGCTCGGAAAGCAACACATCGGCCCGTTGGACGGGCTCCCACGCCGACACTACCCTCGCTTCGGGAGAGGACGACCGCCTCACCCGCGGGTAGTCGGCCCTGTGCCACTGAACAGGCACATGCCAATCCTCACCCTCGGATGGCCCGACAAATAAGAACTTCTCCTTCCATTCATGGATGGAAGAAGGAACTGTTACGACCCCCTCCCCGGCCGCCCCTCCCCGGTGTTTTCTAAAGGAAACATATACCCAGCTTGGCTCGTCCTTACGGGTGTCGGGATGATTTTTGTAGCAAAGGGAGTAAAGGAGAAGGGTCAAGCTAAAGGGGATTTCTTGTAGTCTCAACCGGACCAGGAATCCGAGGAGAATCCTCCACGAGTTCGGCACTAGCTGGCCCAGAGCTAATTGAAAACAACACAGCGCCGCGCTCACCGCGGGGGAGAAGGGAAGACGCATTCCAGCCCAAAAGGCATCCAGGTACAAGGCGATCTCCTTTCCCTGCACCTGGTCTTCCTTCTCTCCCTCCCTAGCTAAGCGAAGTGAGTAGCCAGGGGAATGTGGAAGCGAGTCCGGATCGGGGTGAGCTCGTCCACATTCCTCAGGAGAGAAGGCGCGTCGCGAGCACTCCTGATACGCGCTTTGGGGACCGTCCCCGTCGCACGACCACGGGAAATCATGTCTAACCCTAACTCCCCGGGGGGGAATCCGACTCGGATGGGGCAGAGGAAGAAGCAGAGGAAGGCTCCCTAGACTCTACCCGAACTATCTCAGCAGACTTCCCAGAGGAAGACATCTAACCTGAGCAAAGGAAAGAGTCCTCCGAGAAAAGAGCGCGAGAAATCCGACCTAAAGGGAAGAGCGCCGAGCTAACTCACGCAGCGATGAGGAAATTATAGCGAAGGGTGGACCTTGGGGGGATCCCACCACTATTTATAGCATTTGGAAATCGCATCCAACGGCGCCGATCGTTTCCCGCCAAAACAACGCTTCGCGTTCGACGGCCATCAACGTTCCACGTGTCTCAAGAGCATTGGACGCGTCCCCTCAAGTATAAAGGACACCGGCGACCCGTCACGTCAGCCAACCAGGTTCCGGCACGTGGCCTGACGCCTCAACGAACGTACGATCGAATCGGCGCTTCCCCTTTAATGCACGATCTCCTCTCTGATCCGCTGACGTCATCAAAAGATACGACTGTTGGGGTCGAAAATTACACCCCGGTTGACCAAGTCAAAGTCAAAGTAAACGCCAAATAAGCAGGCCCAAACCCAGATCAAGTGGACCCATGCCCAAGTCGAGCCCCGCGGCAGGCCTCCCCCATGCCACAATGAAATCATGTAATAAATAATTTCGATGCAATTTCTTATGCATGAATGTAAGGAAAATGGGCATAAAGCCACTTGTACTTGCTCTGCTATTCTTCCCAAGCTCATGGCTCATGTGCAAAAAAAATGAGCACATGAGGCATGGGATGGGCAAAATGCCATTTTGTAAAGTTCAAGGGTTATATGTAAATTTGTAAGCCTATATAAGACAACATGATAATGAAATTAAAAAAAAGAACTTTTCATTCCCCCAAAATTTTAGGGTTTCTGTGCCTCCTTCTCCTTCCTCAAGGTTCTAAAACCTTCTCCCATTTTCTTTGAATTAAATCAAGAGTTTAACTCTTTCTTTTCCAAAAATAAACAGTTTTCCACCATCAAACCCTTGAAGGGGAACCCAGATCTTCCATCAGATATCAAAAAGGGAAGATTTTTAAATCTCACCCCCTTTCTCCAAGATCCGGCCAACCGAGAGGAAGAAGAAGGGGACCCATCTCCAAAAATCCCATCTTGGGAAAATCCAGGGCCAAAGGAGAGAGAAAAAAGGGCTCCTTTGATCATTTCCAAAGATTTATAGGAGTTTAACTCCATTTAAGATCTGTTGGAGTTCAACTCCATAAATTAATCTCTTTTCAGGAGTTTAACTCCATAAGTCAAATCGGGAGCACAACTTCCAGTGCAGGGACCAAGTCCCTTTTCCTGCTGACGCCCAGCGCCCGCGTGCCAGGCACGTGGGGCGCCAGCGCCCGCATGCCAGGCACGTGAGGCGCTGGCACCTACGCGTCCTTTGGACGTTATTCTTCCCTTTTTTAAATACACACACACTTCACAACATTGTCCCCGTTAGAAAAAAATTTCTAACGGGACGCTGCCCCACACTCCGCAAGGGGGCTGCTAGCCCTCTTGACCCCCAGCCCGCTATCCGGGTAGCGGGACCCCCGTAAACTCTGCGAGGCCCCCGATATATCCAAAACCCCTTTCAAAACATACACAACACTGCACATTGAGTTCGCATGACCTGTTTGACCCGTCAATCGGATATTCCCTCGCTCCAAAGGCGAGGGGTAATTAACGACAGCTTAGTCTGCGGTTGCCGTAGATTCAGATCCCCATAATCAATAAATCTCAGCCTACCCTAGGTAGGGGGAATCTTTAATGCGCATGACAAGCGCGCGCGTATTCCCATCTCAATGGGGTGACGAAAAACACCCTACAGATTCTGGCACGCCCGGTGGGACAGATCTCTCCTCCTATATTTCGGGTTAAACGTTCATGCGAACTCAATCAATATACATATCGATTGCCTGTATTGAAATCATGCTTCTTTGTGTAGGTTCACAAATTTCAAATTGCAATCTCCGGACGCAACAAAATGTCGCTATGGATCAGCTCGGCTCTTGGCACAGCTCCTATCTCCTACACAATGAAGATGGACGCCAGGACGGTCCTCCCGGCCAGTCTCAGACGACAATGGAAGGAGCCGCCGTTACCATTTGGCTCTATTCTGTTCGTGTCAGCTAACGCCATCCCAGCTCCTCAAGCTCCGGTAACAGACAAACCGACCTCGAAAGGCAAGATGCCAAATGTGGTGATCTCGAGGGCACTACTACCCAAACGCAAGTCGGTGTTTGAACGACTTTCCTTGGCCCCAGCTGGGGGAAAGGCCATCAACACTAACAAAGAAACAAGGCATCTCGGGCAAGATACAACGGCGCCCCTGACAACTGCTCAATTGGGTATCTTCTCTAAGCTCCCCGTTAATCGGCTCACAATGGCTTCCTAGATGACGGATGCCCGCCAAGGCCTCAAAATCGAGAAGCTAAGACACGTGGCAGATGACGTGCCCCGAGGCTTATAGGAAAGAAGAAAGAACGGTACCCCAGGCCTTCGACCCGAGGATATTCTCGACCTTCGATGACCTCCCAGAATACTCCTATGCTCGTCTTACAAATAACCATTGGCTCACCTACGAGCCCTCCTGCGCACTGGGCTTCCTCGGCCTTCCCATCTCGCCCCCGAGCTATCACAGAATCGAACTAGCTCGTCCTCCCGCCCTCTTTAAGCCTTTCGCTGAGCTAGGACTCCTTGGTCTCACCGACCGACCCAGAGCACAGATCATAGGAGTCCGCGCCATGGCTCCGCGAATCTCGCCATACGCGAGATATCTGCCGTCCCACGATCCCGCATTCCACGCCATCGCGTTCCCTCGTTAACGGGCGTATCTCGTCATTAATGGAGGCTCCTGCCATTCGCACAGGCGTAACTCCAGGGGCGTAACGGCCGGTGCAAATCTCGCGCCCGCCAGCCTATGGCTGCCACTATATAAACCCCCTCTTAGACGACTCAGGTAAGACAATTCTTATCCAATAGGCCGCTACTCTGCCCAAATACCTCGACTAACTTGATCGTCGGAGGGTCCACGGTGGTATAACCACCCCGGGACTTCTTTGTAGGTAGCTCGGTTTTGCACTAAACCAAATCCATTGAGATCCACACGCCTCAAGCGATAGTCCTCAAACCCGATCTCAGCCGCTCGCCTACGTCGTCGACAGATCGTAGAAGACAACATCTGAATGAGATCCCGAGCTCCATCAAGATGCCATCGAAACCAACAGCAGCAACATCAACAATATGCAACAACAAACAATAATAGTAAAAAAAGGAACAAGGAGGAGGAAAAGAAGAGCAGACTAGCACACCAAAAAGGAAAGGGGAAGGAGATAAAGGGGGAGAAGATTAAGGGGTAGAAAATAAATAAATAAAATTCCTCTAATTACTTAACCAATAAATTAATCTTAAATTTAACTATAAAAATCTAACTTGGAGGCTAATATAGTTCACATGAAGAATTACGAGGCTTACTAAAAAATATGTAGATATAGGGGGCTTATTTAGAAATCCCCAATATTTGATGGCCACTATCTAAAAACCCATTAAAAATAAAATAAAATAAAAAGGGGGAAAAAGAAAAAGAAAAGAAAAGATTTCCCCCTTTCTTTCTATCTTTTGCGTTTCATGGCAGCTACAGCTCCAAGTAAGGCCCTTTTCTTAAATATTTCATACCTAGTTTCTTATATAATATGAGTAAATCTATCTTTTATTTGGAAGAATTAATGAATAATTTGTTCCATCGTTTTGATTACAACGTTCCATTGGCTTGGGTTGTGATATTTCAAGGTTAAGATATTTAACTATCATAAAAAAAACCTTTAAGATAGTTTGGTGAAAAACCGCAATAGTGTAAGGAATCTTAGTGTAATTTACCTTTATATATCATATATGTATAAGGTGGATTGGAATTGTTCTTTACTGTCCAGTGCAGCCGGATAACTTAATATAGAAATTGGGATTATCGTCCTTACATAGTTATATTCAGAAAATGATCGGAAAATCTTTTTTAAAAATCTCTTCGATCATGTTTTGGGACTAATTGTTGAAAAATACCCAATGTTTCATCAACTTACCACTTTTTCTTTTTTTATTTGTTGCACTTAAATACCATGTCCTTTCAGTGTTTCTCACCTGGTCGCCTCTGTTATCTTTCCGATTTTAAGTTCTCCAGGAATATTCCCACAAAGCAACATGTGCAAGTTCTCATGATTATGCCCTTTGGTGATAAAATATCATGATGTTTCACCAAATTTACACACCCCCTGATGATGTTCAATATTGGCGGTCTCCAAGATATGGACACGTGGCAGATAACGTGTCCTAAAACTCAGAAGGAAGGGCCACAGGGGCTGACCAGGCAACCCCTGTACCCGGCCCACAAGCACAAGCCGGCCCTCCTTGAGGCCCTCTGCAAGTTGGCCTTCTCGACCCCTCTTGCTCATCTCCGAGCTCCCTAGCCGAGGCCGTCTTCCTCGGTCCCTCCGACCAGCTCCACCGCTCACAGGAGTAACCGCCGCTCCGCGAATCTCGCCATGCACGGATTCTCCGCCAGCAACATCCCACGTTCCACACCTCCGCGATCCCCATTAATGGGCGATCCGCTCTCTACGCAGGCGTGACGTCGAGAGCGTAACTGCTGGCGAGATTCTCATGCCTGCTGCTGCGTACCATCACCGTTATATAAACCCCCATCACCGAGGGGTTAAGTAAGCCATTTTTATTCCACTTAGCCGTTACTCTGCTCGGATCTAGCACTAACTTGATCGTCGGAGGGTCCTCGGTGGTACCAAACCACCCTGGGACTTTTTTGCAGGCACGTGGCACCAAACTCCTCAAATCACCATTCTCATCGAAACCCATTGAGATCCATACGCAACAGAAGACCACCACCAAAATCTACCGGGAGATCAATGGAAGACAACATCTGACGGAGACCTGAAAAGGACCTCCATCAGTTGGCGCCGTCTGTGGGAATCGCAAACTCCACAAAAACAAAGTTGGCCTTCCGATCTCCGCCCGCATGGCGAGCAACCATCCTGAAGATCCCGGTACCAGCCGCCGCCTTCCCCTCACCGAAGGCGTGGATGGGCCTCTTTCAGCGACCATCAACGTCCTCGCCAGCCGAATAGATCGGCTACAGTCCCTCGTGAAGGCGCTCGTCCGCGTCCAAGCGGCCGGGCCTGGCCCCCAAATCGCTGCTCCACCACCTCCAAAAGGCTCTGCCCCCGTCTGTACGGCTGACCACCAACGGCCTACGACTCCTGGTCACCGATCTCTCGAGCCGGTACCCCGGTACCCCCTGAGACCCGCTGGGCGCCCCACGGCTCCACACCAAGGTCCGCCGCCTGAACGGCTCACCTCGAGCTTCCTCATGACCTTTAGCCCCCTGAGGAGATGTCAGTCACCTCGCCTGACCACAGGCATGGTCGACACCACCCCCTTCGGCGGGGCCGCACTGAAGGGGTTCACGTCGGCGGCTCGAGAGCCACCTCGCCCAGGGATCTGAGGCACCTCATCGAGAGGAACCGGGGCCCTGTTGCCGCGACCGTTCCTATTCCCCATGCCTACAGCTGGACGGTCAGGCTACACTTCGCGAAGATTCAACTCAGCAGCTACCCTGCTCGGTCACCCCTGGCGGGTAGCTTCCCTACCGCAACGCCGGGGATCAGAAAGCCCTCCCAGAGGCAGTCGAGCCCGAGGATCCCTCGTTCGGCTATCCCCAGCGGGCAGCTTCCTTGCCACAACGCCGGGGATCAAAAAGCCCTCCCAGAGGCAGTCGAGCCCGAGGATCCTTCGCTCGGCTATCCTTCAGGACAAAAGCCCTCGCAAAGAGGCACCGGGCAGTAACCCTGCCCGGCCAAGGATCCTTAGTAGGCTTCTATATCCCCTCCCATGCTAAGGACCAAAGTTCTCCCAGAGGCAGTCGAGTCCTTGCTCGGCTATCCCCGGCTGGTAGCTTTCTACCACAACCGACAGGGATCAAAGTTCTCGCCAAGAGGCACTGGGCAGTAACCCTGCTCGGTCCCCGTCCTGAAGGATCAAAGCCTTCGCAAGAGGCAATCGAGCAGCTACCCTGCTCGGTCATCTCCGGCTGTTAGCTCCCTACCTATTACGCCAGGGATCGAAGCCCTCGCAAGAGGCATCCAAGCGGCTGCCCTGCTCGGTCACCCCAGGCTGGTAGTTGCCTACCCGTGACGCCAGAGATCAAAACCCTCGCCAAGAGGCAACCGCGCAGCTTCACTGCCCGGTCATCCTTAGTGGGCTTCCTACAGCCCCTCCAACACTAAGGATCCAGGCCCTCAACAGAGGAGAACGAGCGGCTAACCCGCTTGGTCATCTCCGGCCGGTAGCTCCCTACCCGCGACGCCAGAGATCGAAGCCCACGCAAAGAGGAGACCGCGCAGCTTCACCATCCGGTTATCCTTGGCGGGCTTCTTACAGCCCTACCAATGCTGAGGATCCGAGGCCCCAACAAGGGGCAACAAGTCCATCAAAGTTTAAGCGATCCCCCCTCGGCTCCGGGGCCATGGAGATGCCTCCTCGGCAGCGCTTGGCAAGTGATCGAAATCAACCTGACGAACGATCGCTAGACAGATAGCTGACCCAACAGTGCAAGCAGAAATATTTTACAAACATTCTTCAAAAACAGATGGTAGAGCGCGATTCGATGAAACCAAAGAAAATTTTTATTACTGCCAAAGACGAAGGCTTTACAAAGGGTATTTTTTGGGGCTCTCCAGCCTTACAAAATTCCAAAAACAAAGAAATAAAAGAAAGAAGACGGGGCTCTAGACCTCGGGGCCAGGTGCGAGCTCAAGGTTCTCGACATCCACCATGTGGCGCACGGGGTCCTCGGCGAGTTCCTCGCTAGGAACCTCTTCCCCCTGCTCATCGGTATCCGCGAGGGCGAACTCAGCCCGGAGATCTCTGTCGGCAAACTCCGGCATCCGGGCCTTAACGGCGTCGAGGGCGTCATACCAGATGTGGGTTGTAGCCACGGCCAGGTCATCATAGAAGTCCTTCGACTTCTTATAGCTCTCCACAGCCTTCAGTTCGTCCGACTTGGCCGCCTCAGCTGCCGTCCCAAGCTCCTTCCGGAGGGTCTTCACCGTCCTCTTTAGGTTGCCGGCGAGAACCTGGGCATCCTCGAGCTTAACCTCGGCAATCACAGCAGCCTCACGATGCCGGGCTACCTCCCGCTTCCCGGCCTCCACCTCGCCTTCCAAGGCGGCAACCCTCGCCGTCATCGCCTTCAGCTCCCGCCTGGAGCTCACTTCCAGCGAGGCGAGCCGGCCCGCAGCCTCCAGCGCCGAAGCTACCACATCGGCTTCCATACGCAAGGCGAGGGCCACATGCTGGAGAACCTGGAAGACATGAAAAAGATCAGAAAGGTGAAGGAGGCACCGAATCTTATAATGAACCAAACACTTACCTGCACGGACTCCTGGGCGATGGACGCCAGCTGAGCCCTGAAGGTCCCCTCGGGAATAGTACCCCCGGCCGAGGTCTCTATCTCATGTAGAAGGCTATCCGCTACGGATAGCCCCGATGGCACCGCGAACCGGAGGCCCCCTTTCTCCACCATGGTCGGCGAGGACCGGCCCCGGGAAGGTCTCCGGGAGCTCCTCTTGAGCGGCTCCGAGGGAGAGCCGATCTCCTCTTCCGAGGCCGGGTCCTCCAGAATCATGGCCCGCTTTCGGCCCGACACTCTGTTGGGACCCGGGGCGGGATCCGCCCCGAGCGCTCGCGGGGCACCGCCACCGGAGCAGTAGGAGCTGGGGCAAGCTTCGCGCGAGAAGAACTGGCGCCCCCCAGCATTCGTAGCCTGCCTCAGCTGGCGTATGGAGGCTTTGAGCGAGTCGAAGTCCATGGATCCTGCACAAAACAAATACCCAACAAATCAGCGACACGAGCAAAACACAAGCCAAAAAGCTAACCTAACTTAACGACGAACTCAACGGGGCTAAGCCTGGCCCAGCTCAGAACCCTCTCGGACAGCAGCACGTCAGGTCGGGGGATGCGCTCCCATGACGCCACCCTCACCGCGGCGGGGTCATTGGACTGGTTCCCCGGCAAACATTTCTCCCTCGACCACTTGGTAGGCACGGGCCAGTCCTCGTCCTCGGGAGGGGAAACGAAGAAAAATTTCTTTTTCCAGTCATGAATAGAAGAGGGCAAGGCCACGACCCCGATCCCGATCCCGGCAGCGCCCCCCGGCTGCTTTTTAAAAGAGAGATAGACCCATCTCGGGTCGCCCGCTCGACTACCAGGGTGACTTTTGAAGACGAGAGAAGAATCGAGAAGGGAAAGGCTGAAGGGAACCGCCTGTAACTTCAGGCGGATCAAGAACCCGAGAAGGATCCTCCATGAGTTGGGCACTAACTGGCCGGGGGCCAAACCGAAAAAATTCAGCGCAGCAACGACCTCGGGAAAGAAGGGTAGGCGCATTCCGCCCCAAAAAGCTTCTAAATACAGGGCGATTTCCCTGCCCCGTACTTGATCCGCCCTCTCTCCCTCCTTGGCCAGTCGGAGCGTGTAGCTTGAGGGGATGTGGAAGCGAGCCCGAGCATTAGCGAGCTCGTCCTCATGCCTCACCCAACACGAGGAGCCGGGGCCGCATCTGCCGCCTCCTCCCTGGGGGCTGCCCCCGCCTCACAATCCCGGGGAGAGGATCCGACCCCTGCTCCCCGGGGGGACTCAGACACAACTGAGGGGTCTCTAGAACCTACTCCTACGACACCTACTGACTCTACAAAGGAAGACATCTAACCTTGAAAAAGGGAATCTTCAGGGGCCGAAAGCGGGAGAGAGAAGACGAGCGCCGAGCAACCAGGACTTAAGAGAGGGAAATATGAAGGAGTAGGGGCCCAAAGGAGGACCCCACCCCTGTTTATTGCTGCGAGCGGCCTCATACAACGACGCCCTTCATCTCCTGCCGAAACGACTCCTCGCGTCCAGCGGCTCTGATCGCTTCACGTGTCGATCCTGCGCTGGACCGCGTCCCATCAGACGCCGCAGGCCTGCATACGTCGTGTCAGCCAATTGACGCTTGACGCGTGGACCGTCCCTTCAGTGGCAAAGTGCACGAACCGGCGCACCTTCTTTAAATGCAAAGATCTCGCCCTGATTCGCTAATAGAAAAGATAACTGACAGCCCGAGGACTCGTCCCGACAAAAGCCATAGGAAGGAGCTCGCCTCGGGAGACCTAGCAGTCCACTCCTGACCCGACCCGCTAGCTGGTCGGGACAAGAGTGGGGGGCTAATGATGATGCTCAACATTGGCGGTCTCCAAGATCTGGACACGTGGCAGATGACGTGTCCCAAAACTCAGAAGGAAGGGCCACAAGGGGGCCGACCAGGCAACCCCTGTATCCGACCCACAAGCACAAGCCGGCCCTCCTCGGGGCCCTTTGCAAGTTGGCCTCCTCGACCCCCCTCCCCCTTGCTCATCTCCAAGCTCCCTAGCTGAGGCCGTCTTCCTAGGTCCCTCCGACCAGCTCCACCGCTCACAGGCGTAACCGCCGCTCCGCGAATCTCGCCATGCGCGGATTCTCCACCAGCAACATCCCACGTTCCATGCCTCCGCGATCCCCATTAATGGGTGATCCGCTCTCTACGCGGGCGTGACGTCGGGAGCGTAACTGCTGGCGAGATTCTCGCG
This sequence comes from Agapanthus africanus, assembly GCA_030015575.1. NCBI lineage: Eukaryota > Viridiplantae > Streptophyta > Magnoliopsida > Asparagales > Amaryllidaceae > Agapanthus > Agapanthus africanus. The sequence goes on along the minus strand of CM057340.1, from coordinate 677,963,650 downwards.
CCTGCTGCTGCGTACCATCACTGTTATATAAACCCCCATCACCGAGGGGTCAAGTAAGCCATTTTTATTCCACTTAGCCGTTACTCTGCTCGGATCTAGCACTAACTTTATCGTCGGAGGGTCCTCGGTGGTACCAAACCACCCCGGGACTTTTTTGCAGGCACTCGGCACCAAACTCCTCAAATCACCATTCTCATCGAAACCCATTGAGATCCACACGCAACAGAAGACCACCACCAAAATCCACCGGGAGATCAACAAGAGACAACATCTGACGGAGACCTGAAAAGGACCTCCATCACCCCCTTCTCATGAAGCCCTTAATACTCTGTAGCTTCCAAAATTTTGTGGTTAACTTCTTTTTATTGTCAGGTCGTTTTAGATTCACTTGGAATATTTGATAATATGAGGACTAAGATTTTAAATATCTAATATCCATATATATCAGAATCATATAACATTTATCGGAATCGTATCAGACAGGTGTTTGCTATATCATATAGGCCAATGTATCAGCCAATATCACCATGTCGGCCAATATATCTGCAAAAAGATATCGGTTTTATGACCTATATATGATTCAATGATTGAGATATCTACCTTTTCATCGCAATCAACTGAAATTTATTGTAGAAAGTAGGAACTTATCCTTCTCTTTCTTCAAATTTTGACTTTTCCTAATATTAATTTAAAGGAGAAGTAATCATGCTTTCTTTCATAGGATTCATTATTGTTATGAAAGTGTATTTGATAGCAAAGAGTGGTCAGACATCTGAACCATAGTGCTTTAGATGTCTGAAGAAGAGATTTTCATAAATCCAGAGAGTGTTTGGACGTCTGAAGATATGCAGACGTCTGAGGGTTGGTCTTCAGACGTCCGTCGATGATTTTGGCGTGTTGTGGAAAGATTCGTTTGGAAAGATTTATTTGAAGATTTGTGAAGCGATATTTGAAGATTTGTGAAGAGCTGATGAGATCCTAATTGGAGTAGCAATTCTATTATTTTGTGCTATAAATAGATAAGGGTCTCATCAGAGAAAAGTGGTCAAGCATGAAGAAGAAAAAGAAGAATTAAGGAGAAGACGAAGGCGCAGGGTAGTCATCCACAGCTGAAGGTGGATCACCAGAAGAGTATTCTTTGTGTTTGTATGAAAAGACGAAGGCAAAGACGAAAGGCAGTCATCTACGAATGAAGGTGGAGGGATTTACCAAGAGTAGCCTTTGTATTTGTATGAGCATTAAGATGTAAAGAGAGATAGAGAGTATAAAATGTGCCAGTATTCTTGATCATTAATGAAGGGATTCTCATGTTTATTCCGTGGATATAGGCTGTTGGTCGAAACACGTTAAATATTGGTGTTGTGTTCTTATTCTTGTTCGTCGTCCTTGCATGCTTAGTGAAAAAACCCAACAAATTGGTATCAAAGCGTAGAGAACCGAAGGATCTTCGATTCTACGCTCTAAGTTTATGGTGGGTGACGAAGCTTATGTCCGCTCCCTATCTTCTTAGATTGTAATTTCGAAGGCGTTGGTTTAAGGATCTGAGGGAGAAGGTTAAGTTTACTACGGCAGTAAACAGAAGATGGCATGGAGGAAGTTCGGGTCAAGGTGGAGCTTAGAAGAAGAAGAAACGGCTGTAAGACGTTGAAGAGAGAAGATAGAAGACAGCTTGTTGAATATAAATCAAGGTGGAGAATATTATGAAAGTGACTTGTATTCAACAACAGAGAGCGGTAAGACGTCTGAGACATAGTGCTTCAGACGTATGAATAAGAGATTTTCAGAAATTCATAGAGCGTTCACACGTCTGAGGATTGTTCTGCAGACGTCTGTCGACGATTTTGGCGTGTTATGGAAAGATTTGTTTGAAAATTTATTTGAAAATTTGTGAAGAGATATTTGAATATTTGTTTTAAAGATTTGATGAGATATTGGAGTATGAATTCCATTATTTTGTGCTATAAATTGAGAAGAGTCTCATCAGAGAAAAGTGGCCAAACATGAAGAAGAAAAAGAAGAAGAATTGAAGAGAAGATGAGGCGAAGACGAAGGGTAGTCATCCACAAGTGAAAGTAGAGCACCAGAAGAGAAGTTTTTGTGTTTGTATGAAGAGACGAAAGTAGAGACGAAGGGCAGTCATCCACAGGCGAAAGTGAAAAGATTTGCCAAGAGTAGCTTTTGTGTTTGTATTAGCGTTGAGATGTGAAGAGAGATGAGAAAGGATATAAAATGTACCGGTATTCTTGATCATTAATGAAGAGATTCTCATGTTTTCCCCGAGAATGTAGGCCGTTGGTCGAACCACGTTAAATATTGGTGTTGCGCGTTCTTATTCTTGCTCGTCGTCCTTGCATGCTGATAGGTGTAGTTTATTGCATATTTTTTAACCCATTTATCATGTTATTGTCATATATTATACTGTTCCCGGTATCTTTTGTGAATTATTACAAATATCAGGGTTTAGATGCAAAAGGACGAAAAATTGTCCTAAAAGAAGGATTACGTGCGTTTAAAGAAGACTTAAGAGAATTATTCAGAAAATCAAAAGATAATCTGCAAATTTGGAACAAATTTGAAAATGTTATTACAAATCAGCTAAAATTGCAACAAATAGAGGCGAATCAATCATCAAACAACAAATCAGTTGGAGAAACCAAATCAAATCAAAAGCAACAAATCAATCTGCCTAATTATATGCCAAATTTGGGAACAATTCGGAAATATACGCAATTACAGAGATACAGCGAGATATTCAAGATTTTATATGCTTAAAAATCATCTAAATTGAAAATTGTAAATCCCGGTTCCCATCTATAAATTTTTTCTATATTTTTCCTATTCCCCCGATTTCTTCTCTATTTTTCCTCGTAATCTTGTAGGTATTTGGTTGTTCAAGTTTTACTAATTGTTTTTTTCTAAACCCTTAAAATCAAGCCCAAAAGAAAATTTTAAATTAAATTAAAACCAAAACATAATATATATTCCGCAAACCCAGCCCAAACAAAATATTAAAACAAATAATAAAATCCCTAATTTCCCCGGCCCAGCCCATGCTTCTAAGCCCTGCCCGTGCCCAAACCCTCACCCAACCAACCCGACCCGACCCGTATCTCTCCTTCTTCCCCACGTAAAACTTTCCCTCTCCTTTTTCCTGCGCGACCTCACGTTTCCCTACGTCGCCCACGTCGCCAACGTCCCCGTGCTCGTCGCCCACGCCGTGCACCCCCTCGAGCTCCTCAACCCCTCGTCTCCCATATCTCCTCTCTCCCTCACACTCTCGATCTCAAACTCCTCTTCTTCTCTCTCTCTACAGAAAACCCCAAGCTTCAACCCCGCTCACCCCCGACGACGACGACGAACCTCCTCCAACCTCCTCCTTCATCACCGAGCACCCTAGCCCCCTCGCCTAACCCCTCCTCACCACTCTCAACCCACGTCGAGCTCCCCTGCACCATCTCGGCCACCCCCTGCACCCTCATGCCGATGAGCTCCCATCACGCCGCCGGCCACATCGTCAACGCTTCTGCACCCTCTGCGTCATCAGCATCATCACCATCACTACAAACCCGAGCCCCCACTACCTCTCTCTCTCTCACAAACCCAAACCACCAAGCTCCGACCCCCCGCTGCGCCATCGCCGGAGCGACCACCACCGACCAACTTCAGCGCACTCACAGGAACTTCCCAGCACCACACTCCGCCTCCAACAATCGCGAACCATCACCGGACAACTCCGACGACGAACCCGAACGCGAGCCGAGGCCGCGAACCCTAGCCGCGCCGTTCGTAGCGCGATCGTGCCGTTGCCACTGCCGTGTGTCGCCAAAGCATCTCCAAGCAAATTACCTACTTGCTTCATGCTATTTGTTTTACTAAAACTTGAAATACCGTCAAATTCCACATGAACATTTAGTGCGACTTAAAGTAGTGTATGTGTTCGATGCAAAACTCGAACAAAACCTTTTCTTTAAACTGACGGAACTCGATTGCATATGCTGGCCTGTGTGTCAATGAACATTGTGATGAAATTTTACTGAAAAACATGATTGTTACTGGCTTAAACGATCACCCCCAATTACACCCGTTAAAACTGAATATTTCCTGCACCTAAAACTTGTTAAAATCATAATTAATTGCTTACACATTGAAATGATGCGTTCGAGGGCTCAAATCGAATCTGACTCGACGACCTATAACTATATACAAGTTCATAATTGTTTCTGTACTGAAATTATGGCGAGAATTGGCTCGGAGAGCGGCTCTGGACTGCAGTCCAGAGCAGCCCTGGCTGTTGATTTCTATCTCGTGATGCTTGCTACCTTGCTGCCTGAACTTGTATGTTGCGGAACCCTACACCTTATTGAAGATAAAACTGTTATCTAAATAACACAAGTGCTTTCACCATTTTTTGTCGTCGTTTACTATTTAAACTGCAATTTAAAAGAACAGGACGTATAGCAGTCCCAAACTGAAATAGAACTGATACCCTAGTGTTGAACTGTGCATAACTTCTGAAGTAGAGACGCGATTGAGAATAAGTCTATTGCGTTGGAAACCCTATTGAAAACCCTAAATTTTATTAAACTGTAGCGTCGCTAAATTCTGATCCCAACTGGGTGAAAATTGTGCCGCGAAAAGTACGTTCAGTTCAGAAACTGAATTTCCTGCAGCGAGCACTTGAATTGAAACGGCTGTAACTTGAATACCAGAAATCCGATTGTACTGAAACAAATTTTTCTGAACTGCTGACAGAGTGTACTTGTTACCGTATGTGTATCATTCCACTAAATTCTGAGCATATGAATTACTGCAATTTTTGTAAGCTTGTGACGTGCATAATAGTTCATATTACACATGACTTGTTAACTGCGTAAATGTACATAGCTTACCCAACTGCCATATACATAGTGATAGTGCGCGTTATTATTCAGTGGACATTGCATTATCATGTGCGAATGATATTGGTTTAGGAGTGTCAAGTACGCCAATGGAAAAGTGAATGATTCATGATAGTGATTAATACAGTGAACAGTGACAAAACCGTGTTATTGGTGCATACTTATACACGACTAAATCATAATCATTAATAGTGTAAACCTGGGGAAAAATGGGAAATCGAAGTGGAAAGAGCATCGTATTTAGCGAGGACCGTGTTTTAGAGGATGATCATTCGAACAACGGTTCTTATATATATTAGGTAGGATCTAGCGATCCGGCTGACAGGGTTATGTCCCGGGCGTGTGGGCCGTTGTCTCGGGTAAACATGATCCTCCTTTCCACTATTCGATTTCAAACATGACTTAGAGACTGATAGGGACACAGATCATATTTTGTATCATTTAGGGACATAGTGATTATCCGCATTTTACTTTCACTGTTATTACCTTATTTGTCTGTTTCATGTCATTATTATAATGTTGCTATTGTGCTCTGACGACCTGAGTATGCATTCTCAGACCTCGAGGAAGAACCAGCGCAGGAGTCGGCTTTACCTTTCGAGCTAGCGGAGATCTAGTCTGGAGCACCTTTTTCTTCTTTCCTGCTTTCCCTAAAAGAGACCTTGTATTCGAACTTGGTTAGTAGTTCTTTTCCTGTTTATTTGTAAATTGTGGACAATGAACTTTGATGTAATATTTTAGTGATGTATTTCCTTTACTTCTGTACTTTGTTCACTGATTACCATGTAATACTAAAAGCCGAAGTGTGACTACGGCGGGATTATTCCTTGACCGTAGGAGCATGGCTGGCCTAGTCATCTCTCGTTTTCCGTATTTTGGGAAGCAGGGCGTGACAAAAATAAAACCACATAAAAAATCTGGAGCCACGAAACCAAAAAACGGCGGCGGATCAGCAGTCGATTTTGGGCCGTTCGATAAGATTTTTTATGGGCACGATTGTCTTTCCACATCGATTAATATAAGATGTAGGGTTTCGTCTTTTGAAGATTCTGAAGGCACGTAATAGTATTCAACATAGCAATTAGATTATATTGTCATAATTGTTAGAAAGTAGATTCTCTTGTATCTTCTATTACTTGTTCTCTAATCTTCTTTAGCCCTATATAAGCATTCAAGTTAAGTTTCATCTCTTTCTCATAGGCTTCTCATTAGGGTTTTCAAGAAGAAGAGATCGAGTCTATTGTAAGTACTTTTGATTATGAATAAGGTTTATTTTTCTTTTATAAACATGAGTAACTAATTCTTTTCTAAGGTTTTGTTTGTATTTATTTTGTGGTTGGGTAATCTTTTATCTCTTTTTTTCTATACTTTTATGATGAATGTCTTATGATTTAATTATCCTCTTTATAGTTTTTCATCTAATAAACTAATCTCATAATGAAAGTTGATGCCTAAAATAATATTAGGGAAGGGTGATAACACCAATAATCTAATTAGGTTAAGAAAAGTTTGACAAACTAGAAATTTAATTAGGGAAGGTAAGAAAATAATTTAATCATAAGATATTCAACCCAGGTAATTAAAAGGGATCTAGATTAATCGATAAGATATTAATTGTATACCCATGACCTATATATTTTTTTGTGGAAGATTAAAACTAGGTTACTTCTAATTAACCAGAACTAGGGTTTTAATATGATTAAGATGATGTTATAATTTTGATATGCTATGTCTATAATTTAAATATAAGCTATGCTTAGTTATAATTAATGGAAATATATTAGAACTAGATTAGAAAAGAAGATAAATCTTTTAAACCAACCATAGAAATAAAGCAAATAAAAACCCTAGATTTTTCTTTCTTGAAAACCAACTTTTATTTTATTTTGCATTTAAATGTTTAGATTTTAAAAACAACTCAAGTTTAACTTAATTTAAAAGCAGTTAACACACCTCTATGTGGGAACGATTCTCAAGTACAACTGCAATAAGCTGTATACTTGTGGTTAAAATTGGAGGACTAATAAAATCTACATCAAGTTTTTGGCGCCGTTGCCAGGAAGGTGTAGTTTAATTACATTTAAATTTATGTTTTATATTTTAGTTGTAGATTAAATTAAATTTCCTTTAGTGCGTTTGATTCTGCAAAATTTCTGTTTAAAATTTCAGGAATCGAGACAAACTTACTTGAAGAGAAGATCAAGACGAACTAAGGCAAATTTAGGTAAGATCTTGTTCTTCCCAAAATCTCGATTTGATTCCAACTAACAGATTTTTGCAGGATTCTTTGCGCTAAAAAAATTAGTTTAGATTTTAGATCTTTGATTGTTTTAGACTGCATTGCATATTTTAAAAGATTATAAGGGGCAACAACCCAAATCCAGATTAGGTGGGGATTTCATCACATTTTATAGGCCCCACAAATCACAACCAAGAATCCACATCGACCTACAATAATTTAAAAAATATCTAGACTTCAGCCCTTAAGGACAAATCGCGCTCAATAAAACAAGAGAATGTTGTAGCCAATCTAACAGTTATCTGATTCAATCTTGAGGTGTCTAGTGACGTGTGACTAGTTGTGGTTATTTAATTAAGGCCCGCTATTTCGGTGATTCGTATAGCGGAATCCTCCCACTTAACTGGCACTGAGCTGGTTTCAAGATTGTTAAAGAGCTGTTGGAGGATTTCTCCTACAATTTGTCTCTTGGCAGTTAAGAGCGGGTCTAGCAACTTGACCTAGGTAATTTTAGATCTAGGTTTGTCTGTGCACTATGTTGGTGATTTGTTAGAATTTTTATTCATCTTAGTTTTTGCATTAAAATAAAAAAAAACATTTACGTACAGTGTATGTACATATGGGGTCAAAACAAAACAAAACGTTTGACTCGTCTTGATTTCATAGATACTATGGCTGAAATCGTCCCCGCTTCACCTGTCCTACAGGATAGATGCTATCATGTCCGCACATCACTGCCGTCTTGCATAGTCTTACCGATTGCTGCCGGTGACTATGAAATTAAACCTGCTTTCATAAACCCACTTCCTAAATTCCATGGTCTAGAATCGGAAGACGTCTCTGTCTTTATAAGGGAGTTTGAGGACTTATGCCAATTGTTCAAATTGAAGTAGTTAAATCAAGATACTCTAAAACTTAGATTAATACCATTTGCCCTCACCGATAAAGCTAAGCATTGGCTGTATAGTGTGCCGGCTAACACTATTCACACATGGGAGGAGTTTACTAAAGCTTTCCTTAAAAAATTCTACCCGCATTTAAAACCACTAAATTCAGAAATGAAATTAGGACATTTTCACAAGAACCGGGGGAATCTTTTTGAAAATATTTTGAACGTTTTAAAGACATTCTTATTAAATGCTCACATCACAATATAACTAAGTGGGAATTATGCTAGATAATGTATGATGGTATGGAGTCTAAACTTATGGTAGAGTCGATGTGTCAAGACGACTTTATGATGAAAAAGGAAGATGGCGCATGGAACTTTCTAGAAGAATTATCTGATAAAACCATGCACTGGGAAAGTATTAGTGAGAAAAGTTCGACCACGTCTAGGGAAGGGTTACACGCAGTTGAAACTACTATAGGGATGCAAGCCGAGCTAGCAGCAATAAGAAAATCAATAGAAAAGCTATCAACTGCAACCGTCCCAGTCCAAAAAATTAGCAAACCCTTTTCTTGCCTAAATTGTCAAGAATCGTTCCACCTTTCTGAAGAATGTCACCTTCTAAGTGGTCCTCAAGGGCAAAAGACCGCCAATGCTGCATATCAAAATAATAATAATAATCCTTATTCTCAAACTTATAATCAAGGATGGAGGAACCGCCCTAATTTACAATGGAATCAAGGCGACACTAGCCAGCAATTCCAAAACATAAGAAAAGGTCCTCCATCTAACCCAACCCAACACACAACAAGGGGATGAGGACAAGGAAACTAGACTTAATAAGATTGAAAAGCAGTTGGAAAATATTGAAAAGCAAATTGGCCAGCTACTTGCAGCACTGGGAGGACGAGAAATGGGCACCTTACCTAGCCAACATGTAACAAATCCAAAAGATCCACGTGCAAATCCCGCACAAGCAAATGCTATAATTACTTTGCGATCGAGAAAACATGTTGATAATCAGGTTAGGATGTTCGAAGATTTGGAAGAGATACCGGCAAATGAGAAGCTGTTAGTGTTTATGCCCTAGAAGGCCATTACTGTATCATACTAGTTTGTATATTACTTAATGGAAGCTTGGATATTCACATGTATATAACAGTCTTGCTAAACATGGTAGTATGCTACTTGGTTTTTCTATCTTAATATGTGAGTATACGTATTGATAGAGCTCTTAGGATCTTGCTTGACTACCGGCGTTGTGATGGCAGTCACACTAGTGGGGGCTGGGTAGTCTACAAGCACATCCTTATTCATGTCCCTAGTCGTTGGATTATCGAGACAGGGCATCGATACTCCGGAGTAGACTAGTGTGTACGCTTCTCATCCCAGTTGGGGAGATGGTCTGTCCCACAGCCGTCAGTACGTCGTACTGGAGATAGTATGCAGGTGCTCGTTAGGTTACGGGTACACCGGACAGGACTCGCAGGGAACTGTTGGTTGGTTTTATACCAGTCGTCAGTGAACAGTTCCCAGGTGACATGAGTACAGCATAGTCCGCAGACTTGACACTGCTACTTCGCCTCGAGTGTGTCCCACTGTTCTTAGATTGCTATCCTACCACGGCTCAAAGGAGTCGTGCAAACAGGTAGCAGTTGGGTGCAGTCCCGAGCACTTGGAGGCAGTGGCGGTTAGACAGGATTCGTCTCTCCCGGTATTGGGGGTTGATATCGCGCTGTGTCAGAGAGCCATTACGCAAAGTCCCTGGCCAGGGCAAGCGAGATTTGCTGGTAGGTTCCAGTAGTTTCTCAGGGTGTAATGGGCTTCCCTCCGACACGACTTATACCGCTATTAGGGGACTGACGCTTGCCGCCCCCTAGGCCCGATATGCGATAGTTTAAGACGAACGGACCGGACTGTATGGAGATTGTCACATCAGACTCAGTAGGAGTTCGGATGGGTTTCCTCATCGGCCTTCTTATCGACATCTACCTGGGGACCGTTACGTACAGCTAGTGCCGCTTGCGGTCTGTGGTTAAACCCACTGCCAGCGTAGTAGTCGAGTCTCTAGAGTCCCACACAGAGAGTTTCCCTACTCCAGGCGAAACGATATAGAGGTCGTATGGTTTTACGACAAGGGTTCGGACGCATACGTGTGTTTACGCACGTACGACTTTCGGACAGTTTTTACCAGTCGGCTTTGGTTTAAGCCAGTTACTGGTATCCGGTTATTGGATTTATACAGTCTAAAGTTTTTTCGTATTTTTGCGGAAAGGAGGGGCGTTCTCGTAATTGCGCGAGAAGCTTCTAGAAGATGGTGACTAAGGAGGTTTAGGTGGCATATGCAATGAATGTGATTAGTGAGTCATATGGATGATTCATCCATGTCATTAATGCATGATAAATGCTTAATGACTCATGGAGTGAATCATCACTAGATATTATCAAGCATGGTTGCTAAATTCATTTATTATTCTTTTCTTGATAAAAAGAAATGCTTGATATATATCATGTTATCTTACTATTCTCATTTCATTATCTTTATCATCTTCTCTCTCCTCAAGCTCTCCCTCTTCAAACACTAATCCTCCCCTCTCATGATTTGAGTACAAGGATTAGTAAGACTACTTAATCCATAACCCTCTCTATATTTCACCTAGCTTCTTTGATTAGCACTTAAAGAAGTTTAGTTGCCTCAAGTTTAGAGGCTAAGCTTGGAGTAAAGCTCTCGGGTGGATCGTCTACTACTTCGAGAAGGCCGAGGAGGAAGAGGAGTTCACAAAGACGAAGGACACGATTCGTTAGGTATAATCCCTAAACATAGTAGCATAGAAACTCTATGTTTTAAGTTAGTTATCGTTTAGCTTCGATTCAAGCGGTTAGTCGATGTTTGTTCACTAAACAAGTTCGTTTTTGAAAATTCCGCCTCCCCACAAGTATTGGGGTGTTGTACATCGACTTACAGTGGTATCAGAGCCTCGCTAAACAATAAATAACTTTTTTGCAAATTTGTATGAATTTCGAACGAAAAAAACGAAACCGGAAAACCCTAAAATATCAAGTTTCTGTCGATTTATAAATGAAGTCCAAAAATTTTTCAGGGATGTTCAGAAAGCTTAAAATGACAGTAGTAGAACACACAAAAAATTTGGTCCCCTGAATCGCCTACGGCGCCGCAGAACCGCGGCGGATAGCACAGATCCCGCCGCGCTTCTGCCGCCGAGTTTACGATTCAGGGACCCATTTTTCTTGTGATGGTTCTCTGTGATATTTGGGATTTTCTGGTATTTTTTAATCTTGCTCAGGTTTCAAGTTTACAGAGAAGTATTGGAGCAATATTAAATGTGTTTAATCGATCGAAATTATACAGTATTTGCTTATTGGATTATATCTGTGTTTGTATAATGTGTTCGTAAACCTCCCCTAACTGCTAGTATGTCGGTTGGCAGGGAGTTGCACATTTCTGTAATGGTTTTTACTGTTTGTGGATATGAACTGTGTTGGACTGTTGTGATGATTAGCCGGGGTTATGTGATTGGTTATTATTTAATTCATTTGATGTAAATGTAATTTGTTGTAATATTATTTTGCGGGGCACATCCAGGTTGCGGTTGTAGCCACCGTTGTATTATTTCATTTTACTGTTTTTGCTCCTAGGACAGACCCAAGGTGGGGTGCACAAACTGCCGGGCGGGTAGTTTGCCGTACCCGTTGGGGTCTTGGGTGGGGTAATGGCTATTCATCACAACTGTGTAATCCGTCTTTTATTGCATGCTCAAAACAAACACGGATTGCTTGCAAATCCAATAAAGTTCATCTGTGATCTGGAATGCCTATTATTGCGTCTGACGAATGTACAATATCTATATATGATAGCTATTTAGACGTCACTTATGTTTTACACCCGCGCTAGCCCAGCCCCCGCTCTGTCGTTAGTTAAGTAACCTAACGGGTGATGACGGGACCCCGTGGCGAATGCGGATGGCATAAGAGGACGTTGTATTTTCGTTGTTTTCTGCAATGATAGGTTAATGATGGGACGCATTATCTATAATGCAAAGAAAAACAAACCAAAGTTTAAATCGTTGGAACAATTTAAAAGAAACCACTCGGTTAATTTGAAAACAGATATTTTTAAATGCGGAGACTTAACCACTCCTTTTAAAAGCTATCATGTTCCTTCGGTTATATCAAGTTCACTACGTTCACGGTTTCGCCAAAACCATTCGTAGCCCTCCGTCATTTCATCTGGGTATTCAGTAGTATTCAAGCTATGTATTTTGACCAACGCCAAGGCATAGTGTTTGGTAGCTGCTGGGTATTCATTTGTTGTATAGATAGATGAGTTAGTTTGGGACAGTCGTATGATCATTTTGGCCAACGTCAAGGATATGTACGGATAGGTTCAAATTAACAAGATAATGATGGGTAGAACTTGACATGTGACTTATGATATTTTGACCAACGCCAAGGTCATAAGAGCATGGGGCAAAAATATATTTCGGGAATTTCTAAAGAAACTGAAATTTGCAAAGAGATGCATTCCATTTGGAGTTTGATGAATGTTGGTAGGATTCCTTCAACATTATCATACGATGATATTTGGATCCCGATCCTACTGTGAGTATATGCTACTTATCAGGATATTCGTCACTTAACGATCAATGCTATAAACCAAGTAGGTGTCCAGAAAAGTGTCAGCGGGGTTACGCCCCCAGAGAAAAGATGTTATTTAATTAAGGAACTTCGCGAAAGCGTTGGAAAACCTCCCTCGAAGTATCGACACTGGCCTGGCTGAACGGTAAAGCAAGTATTGTACGGTGAGAATAGTCCTGGCTAATTCTTCTTTTATGGTTTGAGGAAGGATTCGAGAAACAGTGGGAGCCATCCAGTTTAGATAAACTAAAAACCACTCTAAACTTGCAAGAGCATCATGCTAAAGAGTTTTCTTCTCTCTCTCCTAATTGCAGCGACCCTGAAAATGACTGGACTTAAGTTACTTTTAGAGAAAAATATACTGACAGGGCCAAACTATAAAGATTGGCCGCGGAATGTCAAAATGGCTTTGACCTATGACAAATTGGGGTACATCCTCACCGCTACGGCACCTGCTGTCCCTGGTCCCAAATCCAGCAATGCGGATAAGGAAATCCGCAAAACCTGGGATTTAGATTGCGCGAAAGCCAAGTGCATCGTGCTTGCCTCAATGAACAATGAACATCAGAGGAGGCACGAGGATATGACCCTAGATGGCATATTTCTCCATACAAAGGAACTTTATGGAGAGCAATCTCGTATAGCAAGATACGAGACCTCTAAGAACTTGTTTCGAGCGAGGTTGGCTGTCGGGTCATCGGTAGGAGAACATGTCCTAAAGATGATCGGCTATATTGAAGAGCTCGCAGACCTTGGGACGACTTTGGATAATGAGCTATATACAGACCTTATTCTCCAGTCCCTTCCTCCCACCTACGCCCAGTTTATCCTGAACTTCAACCTTCAAGGAAAAGAGGTTGAACTTCCGGAACTCCTAAACATGTTAAGGAGTGCAGAGGGCACCTTGCAGAAGGCAAGGGAAACACCCGCTATGTTTGTTGGCGGTGCATCTTCTTCCGGGTCCAAGGCTAGGGCCAAAGGAAGGAAGAAGAAGGCCGTCCCCAAACCTAGAGGAGGTGTTAGTAAGGTGGGAGGGAAGGGAAAGAAAAAGTTTGCAGTACCGGTAGTTGGCCAGGATGAGTGCTTCCATTGTCACAGGAAATGGCACTGGAAGAAGGATTGCAAGGCGTGGAACGCCAAGAACCAGGAACCGAAGCAAGCTGTGGCTTCGACTTCAAGTGTGTTTGTAATTGAGAATTGTCTGTCGATCAACTCTACTTCCTGGGTATTGGATACCGGATCAGGATTTCATATTTGCAATTCATTGCAGGCACTGAGAAACCGTAGAGTGCTGAAGGAAGGTGATATGGCCCTAAAGGTTGCTAACGGAGCTAGCGTGGGAGCTGCGTCCGTCGGGGATTATCACCTAGGATTGACGAGTGGACACATTTTGGTTTTACATAACTGTTATTTTGTACCAAGCTTAACGTGTAATATCATATCAGTTTCCTTGTTATCAAATAAAGGTTATGATTTCACGTTTGTAAGAGATGTTGTCAACATCCACCTTAATCATGGTTTGATTGGGTCCGGTACCCTAAATAACGGTATATATGTTTTAAACCAACTCCAAATTTTCAATGTCCAGAACACACTAAAAAGAAAGTCTCCAGATTTAAATAAAGCTTTCTTATGGCATTGTAGACTGGGTCACATCAATGAGAGAAGGTTGACTAAGTTGCATAGAAAAGGATATTTGGACTCGTTCGAATATCAAACTTATGACACTTGTCAATCTTGTCTCAAAGGAAAGATGACAAAGACTCCATTTACTGGACAAGGAGTAAGAGCGAGCGAGCTCTTAGGACTCATACACAGCGATGTATGCGGTCCGATGTCTACACATGCAAGAGGTGGTTTTTCCTATTTCATTACTTTCACGGATGATTACTCAAGATACGGATTCATTTATCTGATGAAACATAAATCCGAGGCTTTTGAGAAATTCCAAGAGTATAAGAATGAAGTAGAAAACCAAACCGGCAAAAGTATCAAGACACTTAGATCTGATCGAGGTGGTGAATACTTGAGTGCCGAGTTCCTAGGTTACTTAAAAGAGAAAGGAATTCTCTCTCAGCTTACTTCTCCATACACTCCACAGCATAACGGTGTATCGGAGAGACGCCCTATTGGATATGGTACGATCCATGATGAGTAATGCTGAGTTACCGCGATCTTTCTGGGGTTATGCGCTAGAATCAGCGGCATATCTTTTGAACATGGTTCCTACCAAGACTGTGCCTACCACGCCATATCAGATGTGGAGTGGGAAGAAACCCTATCTTCAGTATCTGAAAATATGGGGATGTCCAGCTTTTGTTAAAAAGCAGCATGTGGACAAGCTCGAGGCACGATCAGTAAAGTGTCAGTTTGTGGGATATCCAAAGAACTCCAAGGGGTATCTATTCTATTACGCAGAGGAACAAAAGGTGTTTGTTTCTCGTAATGCCCATTTTCTAGAATATCAGTTTTTAGAAAAGGAAATAAGTGGGAGCGAAATAGAACTGGAAGAAATTCCAGAACCACAAACTGCTACTGAAAGTTTGGTAGAACCGATAGTTCAAGAAGAACAGGACATTCCCGCACCCCTCCGCAGGAGTAGTAGGCCGTTTCATCCGCCTGAGAGATACTACGGTTTTTTCATAGATGGGGATAGAGAGGATTGCATCATAGATGATGATGAACCTACTGACTTCCAGCAGGCTATCCAGAGCGGCGACTCGGTACGATGGCTAGATGCAATGCGGACCGAAATGGAGTCCATGTACACCAACAAAGTATGGACTTTGGACTTTGCTCCAGATGGGGTAAAACCCATAGGATGCAAATGGATCTTCAAGAAAAAGATTGGTGTAGATGGACAGGTGGAAACCTATAAGGCTAGACTTGTTGCAAAGGGTTTTCGTCAAAGACCTGGTTTGGACTATGACGAAACTTTTTCTCCAGTGGCTATGCTCAAATCCATTCGGGTCCTTCTTGCTATTGCTTCCTTCCATAATTATGAAATCTGGCAGATGGACGTAAAGACGGCTTTTCTGAATTGAAATTTAGAAGAGAGCGTCTATATGGATCAGCCAGAGGGTTTCAATCAGAGTGGGAGCAGCGGGAAAGTATGCAAGCTGCTTAAGTCCATTTATGGACTAAAGCAGGCATCGCGGAGTTGGAACATCTGTTTTGATGAGACATCAAAGAATATGACTTTATCAAAAATCCAGATGAACCGTGCATATATAGTAAAGTTGTAGCCAGAAATGTCGTATTCCTCGTCTTGTAAGTGGATGACATTCTATTGATAGGAAATGACATTCCTATGCTACAATCTGTCAAAGGATTCTTGTCACACAGGTTCTCCATGAAAGACCTGGGTGATGCCTCTTACATTCTGGGGATCCAGATCTATCGTGATAGATCCAAGAGGATGTTGGGACTTTCGCAGTCCAGGTACATCGACACTGTACTGAAAAGATTCAGTATGGAAGATTCTAAGCGCGGTAATCTACCGGCTTGTCACGGAATCACCCTCTCCAAAGAGATGTCTCCCAAGACTGATTTGGAAAGGGAACGCATGTCTATTATACCCTACGCTTCTGCGGTAGGCTCTATAATGTATGCAATGTTGTGTACCAGACCAGATGTAGCTTACGCACTGAGCGTGGTAAGCCGGTATCAGTCAGACCCAGGGGAGAAGCACTGGATAGCAGTAAAGAACATTCTCAAGTACCTGAGAAGGACCAAGGAGATGTTCTTGGTTTACGTCGGAAAAGACCTCAGGTTGGAGGCCTTTGCTGATTCCGGCTTTCAGAGTGATAAGGACGATTCCAAGTCCATGTCGGGTTATGTCTTTACCCTCAATGGAGGGGCGGTGTGCTGGAAGAGCTCCAAGCAGGACACCGTTGCTGACTCGACGATGGAAGCGGAGTATATAGCTGCTTGCGATGCCGCAAAAGAAGCAGTCTGGATGAAGAAGTTCCTAACAGAACTTCAGGTGGTTCCTACCATTGTTGATCCAATACCTCTGTATTGCGACAACAACGGAGCTATAGCTTTAGCGAAGGAACCAAGGTCCCATCAGAAGTCCAGACACATCTTAAGGCGGTATCACCTGATCAGGGAGATCATTGATCGTCAGGAGATCGAGGTTCGGAGAGTTGCTTCTGAAGAGAACATTGCTGATCCATTCACGAAGGCCCTACCTCAGATTCAGTTCGAGAGGCTACTCGAGATCATCGGTCTGCGATACGCCAGTACATGGCCCTAGTGCAAGTGGGAGATTGTTAGTGTTTATGCCCTAGAAGGCCATTACTGTATCATACTAGTTTGTATATTACTTAATGGAAGCTTGGGATATTCACATGTATATAACAATCTTGCTAAACATGGTAGTATGCTACTTGGTTTTTCTATCTTAATATGTGAGTATAAGTATTGATAGAGCTCTTAGGATCTTGCTTGACTACCGGCGTTGTGATGGCAGTCACACTAGTGGGGGCTGGGTAGTCTACAAGCACATCCTTATTCAGGTCCCTAGTCGTTGGATTATCGAGACAGGGCATCGATACTCCGGAGTAGACTAGTGTGTACGCTTCTCATCCCAGTTGAGGAGATGGTCTATCCTACAGCCGTCAGTACGTCGTACTGGAGATAGTATGCAGGTGCTCGTTAGGTTACGGGTACACCGGACAGGACTCACAGGGAACTGTTGGTTGGTTTTATACCAGTCGTCAGTGAACAGTTCCCAGGTGACATGAGTACAGCATAGTCCGCAGACTTAACACTGCTACTTCGCCTCGAGTGTGTCCCACTGTTCTTAGATTGCTACCCTACCACGGCTCAAAGGAGTCGTGCAAACAGGTAGCAGTTGGGTGCAGTCCCGAGCACTTGGAGGCAGTGGCGGTTAGACAGGATTCGTCTCTCCCGGTATTAGGGGTTGATATCGCGCTGTGTCAGAGAGCCATTACGCAAAGTCCCTGGCCAGGGCAAGCGAGATTTGCTGGTAGGTTCCAGTAGTTTCTCAGGGTGTAATGGGCTTCCCTCCGACACGACTTATACCGCTATTAGGGGACTGACGCTTGCCGCCCTCTAGGCCCGATATGCGATAGTCTAAGACGAACGGACCGGACTGTATGGAGATTGTCACATCAGACTCAGTAGGAGTTCGGATGGGTTTCCTCATCGGCCTTCTTATCGACATCTACCTGGGGACCGTTACGTACAGATAGTGCCGCTTGCGGTCTGTGGTTAAACCCACTGCCAGCGTAGTAGTCGAGTCTCTAGAGTCCCACACAGAGAGTTTCCCTACTCCAGGCGAAACGATATAGAGGTCGTATGGTTTTACGACAAGGGTTCGGACGCATACGTGTGTTTACGCACGTACGACTTTCGGACAGTTTTTACCAGTCGGCTTTGGTTTAAGCCAGTTACTGGTATCCGGTTATTGGATTTATACAGTCTAAAGTTTTTCCGTATTTTTGCGGAAAGGAGGGGCGTTCTCGTAATTGCGCGAGAAGCTTCTAGAAGATGGTGACTAAGGATGTTTAGGTGGCATATGCAATGAATGTGATTAGTGAGTCATATGGATGATTCATCCATGTCATTAATGCATGATAAATACTTAATGACTCATAGAGTGAATCATCACTAGATATTATCAAGCATGGTTGCTAAATTCATTTATTATTCTTTTCTTGATAAAAAGAAATGCTTGATATATATCATGTTATCTCACTATTCTCATTTCATTATCTTTATCATCTTCTCTCTCCTCAAGCTCTCCCTCTTCAAACACTAATCCTCCCCTCTCATGAGTTGAGTACAAGGATTAGTAAGACTACTTAATCCATAACCCTCTCTATATTTCATCTAGCTTCTTTGATTAGCACTTAAAGAAGTTTAGTTGCCTCAAGTTTAGAGGCTAAGCTTGGAGTAAAGCTCTCGGATGGATCGTCTACTACTTCGAGAAGGCCGAGGAGGAAGAGGAGTTCACAAAGACGAAGGACACGATTCGTTAGGTATAATCCCTAAACATAGTAGCATAGAAACTCTATGTTTTAAGTTAGTTATCGTTTAGCTTCGATTCAAGCGGTTAGTCGATATTTGTTCACTAAACAAGTTCATTTTTGAAAATTCCGCCTCTCCACAAATATTGGGGTGTTGTACATCGACTTACAGAAGCAACAGTCTCCTACCCCACTTACACAGCCGGCATTTATTGATACACCTACATTCCATCCATCTTCTATGTATACCCTTCTTAAGCTTAGAACAATATCCAAAATGTTTAAAAGCCAAGAAGCAAGATGCTAAAGTGGCGAAGATGATGGAGACGTTTAAACAAGTTAAGGTCAATGTCTCTCTTTTGGACATGATTGACCAAGTTCCTTTCTATGCTAAATTTCTTTAAAATCTATGCACTAAAAAGAGGCAAACACAAGTGCCTAAAAAAGTTTTTCTGGACGGCAATGTTAGTGACGTCATCCGTAATGCAATACCCGTAAAGTATAAGAACCTCGGTTGTCCTACCATTTCTTGTATTATAGGTGCCAAGGTCATAAACCGAGCTTTACTTGATTTAGGAGCTAGTGTGAACTTTCTACCTTTTTCGGTCTATGAACAGCTAGGATTGGGTGATCATCAACTCACGAAAATTACTTTACAATTGGCCGACCGATCTATTAAGAAACCGAAGGATAAAATTAAGGATGTGTTACTTAAAATAGGAGAATTTATATTTCCTGTAGACTTCATTGTTCTAGAAACACAACCCGTATCTAACCCTAGGAATCAAATTCCAATGATTTTAGGTCCACCATTCTTAGCCACCTTAAACGCGTTGATCAATTATCGTAATGGTTCTTTGTAACTTAGCTTTGGGAATCTAAAAATGGAATTGAATATTTTTAACCTAGGAAGGAAACAAAACGACATATATGATCAAAATCGCGAAGTCAATATGATTAAAGGTGTTTCTCACGATAAGGTGTTTAATTTTAAGGATGGTGGGTTGAAAGAGCTAAAAGAAACATCTAGAAATGATGTATTTAATAGTGATGACGATGAGAGCGATTCTTCTGTTGTTGATACACATAATCAACTTAATGATACTTCTCCTAGTTTTCATCATCAACTTAATACGGTAATGTCTCGAAATAGTTTTCTTGAAAATAAAGTTTTGTTGTTAGAAAAGGAGAAAAAGGAATTGACTTCGTTGAATGAATTTTTGAAAAACGAAAAAGAGAATTTGATTTTGTCTCGAAATTCTTTGAGAGAAGAAAATGATGGTTTGATTGAAATTTTTACTAGTGAAATTGATATTTTAAAATCTTCTACTAGTTCACAAGAAGTTTTGAGAAATATTGTTTTGATTGATAGATTAGAAAAAGAGAAAAATGATTTTCTGGCACAAATTGATAAATTCGAGAAGGAGAAAATTGAGTTTCTTTCAAAAATTGATATTCAATCAAAAACCATTGATGCTTTAAACACTGAAAATGAAAATTTGATTTTGTCATGTGATGTTTTAAGAAATGATCATGAAAATTTGGTTTCATCTTTTAAAAGAGAAGTTGATTCTTTAAAATTGTCCTGTATTTCTCAAGAAAAGTTGATCGAGGAAATTACTTTCTTTAAGAAACAAAATAATGATTTAACAATTTCTTTTGCTAAGTTTTCAAAAAGACAGAAAACGATTGATCCTTTACCAAACAAAAGGAAGAAATTTTTAAATAAAGGAGATGTTAATCTTATAACTTCGAAAATCAAAAATTATTTTCATCTAAATTTTTCAACCATTATTCTAAACATAAGTCTAGCCCCATGGGTACACCTAATCACACTTGTCACTATTGTGATGCACATGATCATTTTGAATATTCTTGTGGGTTGAAAAGAAATATATTTTTATATACCAATTTGAAATGGGTCCCCAAAATTTACCCCTATAAACCCAAGTTAGTTTGGGTACCCAAATACACATCCACATCTTTTGTAGGTAATGAGAATTTGAAACCAAGAAGATTCAACAAAGGTAAGCACAACTATGTGGGTGTAATAATGTATGTACTCTAACATAATGAGGGCATTGTCTGCTTTAAGTGTGGGGGTGGTTTTGCACAAAATTTTTCTTTTATTTTTAGTTCTTTAAAAAAAATTAGAAAATTTTGAAAATGAAAATTAGAGAGTGAAAAATGTATATAAAAGAAAGAAAGATTTTAAGAAAAATAAGAAAAAGAGATGGTTAAATGGATCTAGTAATAAGTTGTCATGAGCCCGTTTCCAAAACACTAGTATAATGAAGGAGGTACTAGATTTGAGAAGATAAAAGTGGAGGCTATTTTTTAGTCTAAACATTTGAACATTGTACCCTACTATATGCACATGCACACATCTTGAAGTTTGGGATAGTAGAAGAAACATGTCATGCTCTTGTATATAATGTCCTGGTATGAAGAAGAAAAATTAATATCATAAAAAAATGAATATCTTCTTGCAATTATCAAGGTAGCATAAAAAAATTCAGCGAGTGTGCTTCATCACCTAGTGACTTAGACCAACTGGTTTGGGATCATTTGTTGGGTCTTAGGTGTTGCAAGGTTAGGATACTGTTATTTACACCCAATAAGTGATCACATTCGGTAATCGGTTGGTTAGTGCCTCACGAAATATTAACGGCCGCATGAAAAATATGGAAACAAATCCATTAATTTGATCCGCCGATTAAAAAAGTAATAGGGAGCTAAGGTCAAAAGAGTATGAGAGCTTGAATTAAATTCTCCGAGTGTAGGGATAATTTTTTTTACACATGTAGGGGTATATAATCATGTTTGGAAGTAAAATAGGTAGGAAAGATTGAAAGAATGATGGGGAAGTAATTTTCGACATATATCAAAGTCTATTAAGGCATGGTTCATGACGACCGAAAATCTAGTGAAGGTTAAACTCTTGTTTTTCGTATTTTTCTTATCTATTCCTATCTTTGTATATTGTTTTATTTTTTTTATTTTTGTTTCCTTTATTTTCTTTTATAAGAATAGGAGTAGGATTTAGTTAAATAGTAGTTTAGTTTAGTTTAGAGTTTGAAATCCTAGATTTGCTCGAGAACTAGCAAAAGATAAGTGTTGGAATGTTTCATAGGTTTAATTTATTGCACATTTTTAACCCATTTATCGTGTTATTGTAATATATTCTGTTATTTCGAGTATCTTTTGTGAATTATTACAGATAACATGGCTTAGATGCAAAAGAATGAAAAATTGTCCTGAAAGAAGAATTACGTGTATATAATGGAGACTTAAAGGAATTATTCAGAAAATCAAAAGACAATTCCCAAATTTGTTCCAAATTTAGGAATATCATTACAAATCAGCAAAGATTATAACAAATAGAGATGAATCAATCATCACAGCAACAAATCAGTTGGAGAAACCAAATCAAATCAAAATTAACAAATCAACCTGTCTAATTATATGCCAAATTTGAGAACAATTCAGAAATCTACGCAACTACAGAGATACAACGAGATATTCAAGATTTTTTGTGCTTAAAAATCATCAAAATTGAAGATAAAACCACAAAAAAAATCTTGAGCCGCAAAACCAAAATACGGCGACGGATCAACAGCCGATTTTGGGCCGTGCAATGAGATTTTTTATGGTCACGATAATCTTTCCATATAGATTAATATGAGATGTAGGGTTTCGTTTTTTAATGATTTTGAAAGTATGTAACAGTATCCAACAAAGCAATTAGATTATATTATCATAATTGTTAGAAAGTGGATTCTCTTGTATCTTCTATTAGTTGTTCTTCAATCTTCCTTAGCCCTATATAAGAATTCAAGTTGGGTTTTATATCTCTCCCATTTCTTTCTCATAGGCTTCTCATTAGGGTTTTCAACGAGAAGAGATCGAGTCTATTGTAAGTACTCTTGATTATGAATAAAATTTATTTTTCTTTTATAAACATGAGCAACTAATTCTTTTCTAGGGTTTTGTTTGTATTTATTTTGTGGTTGGATAATCTTTTATTTCTTCTTTTCTATGATTTTATGATGAATGCCTTATGATTTAAGTATCATCTTTATAGTTTTTCATCTAATAAACTAATCTCATAATAAAAGTTGACGCCTAGAATAAAATTAGAGAAGGTTGATAACACCAATAATCTAATTAGGTTAAGGAAAGTTTGACAAACTAGAAACTTAATTAGGGAAGGTAAGAAAATAATTTAATCACAAGATATTCAACCCAGCTAGTTAAAAGGGATCTAGATTAATCGATAAGATATTAATTGTAGACTCATGACCTGCATATTTTTTGTGGAAGATTAAAACTAGGTTACTTCTAATTAACTAGAACTAGGGTTTTAATATGATCTAGATGTTATAATTTTGATAGGCTATGTTTATAATTTAAATATAAGCTATACTTAGTTATAATTAATAAAAACATATTAGAACTAGATAAGATAAATCTTTTAAACTAACCATAAAAATAAAGCAAATAAAAACCCTAGGTTTTTCTCTCTTGAAAACCAACTTATATTTTATTTTGCATTTAAATGTTTAGATTTTAAAAACAATTCAAGTTTAACTTAATTTAAAAGTAACTAACACACCTCTTTGCGGGAACGATTCTCAAGTACAACCGCGATAAACTGTATACTTGCGGTTAAAATTGGAGGACTAATAAAATCCACATCACATGCCAAGCGAAAAATCCCAACAGTTATGATAAGTAGTTTTGTAACACCCTAATACTTTTATACTATATATTTGGCATTTCAAATCTTGCGGTAAAATCCTTTACTATTGTTGCATTGGGTTGCGAATGATGCAATTAGTAGCTGTGGTTATTATCCGATCCGACCCGCATGGTTGAAAGCCAACATGATTCGAGATTATATCAAATATTTGCCAGTACAGTGTATCCATGCAAATCTAGAATATATATACATATATAATATTTATAGACTCTAAATATCCTTTTATAATACAATATAAAACCAGATAATATTTTTCCCATCTAGTTTTACATGACAAGGTACCCCATATTGGATGGTTGCGCCTATATATCATGTTCTATCCTAAGCGTTAGGCAGACTAGTATTTGGATTGCTACGTATATTTACGTAGATTTTTATTTGGGGGTATATGTTTTTAATTATAAACATTTGCATCATGGTTTAAATCCTTACGTATATTCTTCATATTTAAAAACTAGATTTTTGAAGGGATACAGGGAATGTTCGGAGTAATCTGGTATTATCTGTAAAATCCCACAATATATATATAATATTATATATAACTAACATATATATATATAATATTATATATAACTAACATATATATATATATATATATCAGTTAATACATATAAATATATTTAAATTTTAAATAAAACCCTCTCTTTCTCTCTTTCTCGAATCTCTAATTCTCTTTCTGTCTTTCTCTCTATCCCGGTCCCCACTCTCTCTCCCCTATATATATATTATATATATAATATAAAAATTATAATTTTTTTTAAAAATAACTCTCTCCCTCGTCGTGAACCCTAACCACTCTATCCCCTCGCGTCGTCGTCATCCTCTCGTCCTCGTCCTCACCTCTATCTCACCGACATCACCTCCTTCCTTTTCCCGAACGCCACCCAACTCCATGACCCGACACCAAGAACCCATCACCCCGTCGCCGATCCCGTCGCCGAAAACTGACCATCACTCGACCACCTCCATCACGTCCTCGTCTCGCCAGCAACCCCCGAGCACCCATACACCACCAATACACCTTTTCCCTTGCTCGTCCCCGTTCACCACCAAAACTCACGGCCATACGTCTCGCCGTCACCTCGCCACTGACCGTCTCTTCCATATCCTTGCCCTCGCCAAATCCAGAGAACCCCAACAACCCCCAACAGCCCATTACGTTCTTTTCTTCTTATTTTCTTCTCTTTTTCTCGATTGTCTCGCCGGAGTTGTGTAGGTCGTTGACGATCCAGACGACTCAGTCACCGTCATCGTCTAACCCAGTTACCACGTCACGCAGTTGCTCAGCCAGGTCAAGTCCTGCGTGCGTAAGTTTTGCGTCGTGATTTTATTCGTCGTCGGAACGTGACATCCGTATCTCAAAGTGAGATTCGATCAGGCAAGTTCTAAATTTGCAACATGCTATTTGATTATATCGATATTTATATGCTTAACTATAGTGTATACGTTTTAATATTCAGCAAGTAGCAGCGATTTATCGTTTTATAATATCTGTATGTATCCGTACCGATAATGGTTTACTTAGTTACATGCCGGATCATCACAATATTATCATACTAGTACATCAGTTCAGTATGTTATCTAGATTGCACTATACATGGTAATGGACGTGAAACAGTTATTATAGATAGATACATATGCATCCAGGCATTAGTTGTGTTTACCATATTTAGCTATTGGTTACAGTTTTACATTTGGTGTCTATTCTGGTTAGAATACATTGCATGACATGTTCATGACCACTACCAGACTTGTTACTTGGATCTTATTACTAATGCCGACAATCCTGACTTGTTGTCCTGACGGATGTGACTTGTTGTCTACATATACAAGACCTGTATTTGCTTGATCCTGTGTTGGTATTAGATTTATATCATTAATACCTGACTTGAACATAAAACATTGGGGGTAAGGAGAAATCAATAATGAAATATGACTTGTAACTCAACAGTTCGATACTTCCTGATACTGATTAGTCTATATGGGCTCGGCCAGTCCCGGAATAATGATGCTAACATCATTCATCTGTACATGTTATATGTTTACTGCTTAGCGGCATGTCTCAGATTCAGCCCGAGAATTTTGACCGTGGTCCCGGGCACGCACGGGATACTATTGAGTTATATCGATGATTCCATTAAATTGATTTCAAAGACTCGCAGAATAGATAACGTAGAAGCACAGACTTTTGGATACACATCATATACCTATATCTCACTGTTTTATACATGTGTTTATTATTTATACTCATGTTTAATCATAGTATCCTATCCTGGTTATTACTATTATTTTGATATTTATGACGCACTGGCGTCTGGGTTTTGCATGGCCCAGTTCCTCTGACATTATCGCAGGTAGATCAGGAGTATTTTAGTAAGCAATCCAAGCAATGAGGAGCTAGACGTTTAGTTTAGAGATGTTTAGTTTCTTTTATTTCCATAGTTTTATTTTATCGATGTTATCTTATAAGGGACGTGATCCAGATATTGTTATTTATTGGATCTTGATTCGTTTCCGCTATATGCATTTCTTGACTTTTATTTACTATGGTAGATGGACATGTGTTAACTAGATTTTATTTTACTGTTCTTGATATCCGATTGACAGCCGTAATGTGACTATGGAGGGATAATTCCTATCCATAGGTAGCATGGTTGGCTATGTCACGTACCGTGTTTACGTATTTTGGGAAGCAGGGCGTGACAAGTTTTGTTAAAAGACCTTGATGTCATTACCATTGATTAATCAAATTTGAATTTAATGGTGATTTGAAAGCTGATTTTGTATTTAAAAAACAATTTAGGGAAAAAAGTGATCGAAAATCATATCGTTAGATTCTATCATGTACCTCCATGTCCTATGTAGCTACAAAGTACGGACATCGTCGCTTTTGAAAGTAGACAGTAGAAAATACATGGAAAGCGAGACTTAAATTTAGCCTTTCATTTACTAACTTTTACCTTTCATGTAAGATTTCTTTATAAATGAATGTGGATTGCAATCTACAGATGTTGATGAGACAGGAAATGGAAGCTCGGATAACTTCAACGTTTTAGATGTATCAATGGAGAAGCTGAACCTTGAAACGGCTTTGCTGGCATCTTCTCACGATAATATAAGTAATCTGGATGGTATGATTTCTCAGTCATGTACATTGGTTGATTTCTTAAGACACAAGACCCTTATCCCAAATTTTTGGAGTCAGATACACAAATCCATAATATTTTATGGAGGAGTCCCTATCAAATTCAACTCTGACATATCAATTTAGGCATCATTTTAAGAAAATGATTATGGTGATTAGGTATTACGATTAATATAGAATCAAGCCATGCAATTTTAAGCCATTGGTGTATGTTGTTTCGCCTCCTTTTTCCTTTTTGAGTTGTTTGGCGTGTAATGCTCTATGGTATACATTAACTGGCGTCGAATACATGAATGTTGAAAAACTTTTAGACCCTGTTTCTCAATCCCATACATATACATAAACAATTGCCGATGGTATTGTTCCAAACTTGTGTCAACAGTTTCCCACAAAAGTCTTATTCAAAACTTTGTAACTACTAGTATAAATGTGATGCTACCTTGGGCTTCTACGGATTAAGCTGACAAGAATACTGATTAGTCTATACGGGCTCGTCCAGTCCCGGAATGATGATGCTGACATCATTTATCTATACATGTTATCTGTTTATTGCTTAGCGGCATGTCTCGGATTCAGCCTGAGAATCTTGACCATGGTCCCGGGCACGCACGGGATACTATTGAGTTGCATCGACGATTCCAATAAATTGATTTCAGAGACTCGTAGAATAGATAACGTAGAAGTATAGACTTTTGGATACACATCACATACCTATATCTCACTGTTTTATACCTGTGTTTATTATTTATACTCATATTTAATCATAGCATTCTATCCTGGTTATTACTATTATTTTGATATGTATGACGCACTGACGTCTGGGTTTTGTATGGCCCAGTTCCTCTGACATTATCGCAGGTAGATCAGGAGTATTTTAGCAAGCAATCCGAGCAATGAGGAGCTAGACATTTAGTTTAGAGATGCTTAGTTTCTTTTATATCGATGTGATCCCATAAGGGACGTGATTCAGATATTGTTATGTATTGGATCTTGATTCGTTTCCGTTATATGCATTTCTTGACTTTTACTTACTGTGGTAGATGGACATGTGTTAGCTAGATTTTATTTTACTGTTTTTGATATCCGATTGACAGCCGTAATGTGACCATGGAGAGATTGTTCCTAGCCATAGGTAGCATAGTTGGCTCTATCACGTGCCGTATTTATATATTTTGGGAAGCAGGACGTGACAAGTTTTGTTAAGAGACCTTGATGTCGTTACCATTGATTAATCAAATTTGAATTTAATGGTGATTTGAAAGCTGATTTTGTATTTAAAAAACAATTTAAGGAAAAAAGTGATCGAAAATCATATCGTTAGATTATGTACCTCCATGTCCTATGTAGCTACATAGTACGAACAGCATTGCTTTTGAAAGTAGACAGTAGAAAATACATGGAATGCGAGACTTAAATTTAGCCTTTCATTTACTGACTTTTAGCTTTCATTTAAGATTTCTTTATAAATGAATGTGGATTGCAATCTACAGATGTTGATGAGAAAGGAAATGGAAGCTCGGATAACTTCAACGTTTTAGATGTATCAATGGAGAAGCTGAACCTTGAAACGGCTTAGCTGGCATCTTCTCACGATAATATAAGTAATCTGGATGGTATGATTTCTCAGTCATGTACATTGGTTGATTTCTTAAGACACAAGACCCTTATCCCAAATTTTTGGGGTCAGATACCCAAATCCATAATATTTTATGGAGGAGTCGCATATCAAATTCAACTCTGACATATCAATTTAGGCATCATTTTAAGAAGATGATTATGGTGATTAGGTATTACGATTAATATAGAATCAAGCCATGCAATTTTAAGCCATTGGTGTATGTTGTTTCGCCTCCTTTCTCTTTTTTGAGTTGTTTGGTGTGTAATGCTCTATGGTATACATAAACTGGCTACAAATACATGAATGTTGAAAAACTTTTAGACCCTGTTTCTCAATCCCATACATATACATAAACAATTGCCGATGGTATTGTTCCAAACTTGTGTCAACAGTTTCCCAAAAAGTCTTATTCAAAACTTTGTAACTACTAGTATAAATGTGATGCTACCTTGGGCTTCTACGGATTAAGCTGACAAGAATACTGATTAGTCTATACGGGCTCGTCCAGTCCCGGAATGATGATGCTGACATCATTTATCTATACATGTTATCTGTTTATTGCTTAGCGGCATGTCTCGGATTCAGCCTGAGAATCTTGACCATGGTCCCGGGCACGCACGGGATACTATTGAGTTGCATCGACGATTCCAATAAATTGATTTCAGAGACTCGTAGAATAGATAACGTAGAAGTATAGACTTTTGGATACACATCACATACCTATATCTCACTGTTTTATACCTGTGTTTATTATTTATACTCATATTTAATCATAGCATTCTATCCTGGTTATTACTATTATTTTGATATGTATGACGCACTGACGTCTGGGTTTTGTATGGCCCAGTTCCTCTGACATTATCGCAGGTAGATCAGGAGTATTTTAGCAAGCAATCCGAGCAATGAGGAGCTAGACATTTAGTTTAGAGATGCTTAGTTTCTTTTATATCGATGTGATCCCATAAGGGACGTGATTCAGATATTGTTATGTATTGGATCTTGATTCGTTTCCGTTATATGCATTTCTTGACTTTTACTTACTGTGGTAGATGGACATGTGTTAGCTAGATTTTATTTTACTGTTTTTGATATCCGATTGACAGCCGTAATGTGACCATGGAGAGATTGTTCCTAGCCATAGGTAGCATAGTTGGCTCTATCACGTGCCGTATTTATATATTTTGGGAAGCAGGACGTGACAAGTTTTGTTAAGAGACCTTGATGTCGTTACCATTGATTAATCAAATTTGAATTTAATGGTGATTTGAAAGCTGATTTTGTATTTAAAAAACAATTTAAGGAAAAAAGTGATCGAAAATCATATCGTTAGATTATGTACCTCCATGTCCTATGTAGCTACATAGTACGAACAGCATTGCTTTTGAAAGTAGACAGTAGAAAATACATGGAATGCGAGACTTAAATTTAGCCTTTCATTTACTGACTTTTAGCTTTCATTTAAGATTTCTTTATAAATGAATGTGGATTGCAATCTACAGATGTTGATGAGAAAGGAAATGGAAGCTCGGATAACTTCAACGTTTTAGATGTATCAATGGAGAAGCTGAACCTTGAAACGGCTTAGCTGGCATCTTCTCACGATAATATAAGTAATCTGGATGGTATGATTTCTCAGTCATGTACATTGGTTGATTTCTTAAGACACAAGACCCTTATCCCAAATTTTTGGGGTCAGATACCCAAATCCATAATATTTTATGGAGGAGTCGCATATCAAATTCAACTCTGACATATCAATTTAGGCATCATTTTAAGAAGATGATTATGGTGATTAGGTATTACGATTAATATAGAATCAAGCCATGCAATTTTAAGCCATTGGTGTATGTTGTTTCGCCTCCTTTCTCTTTTTTGAGTTGTTTGGTGTGTAATGCTCTATGGTATACATAAACTGGCTACAAATACATGAATGTTGAAAAACTTTTAGACCCTGTTTCTCAATCCCATACATATACATAAACAATTGCCGATGGTATTGTTCCAAACTTGTGTCAACAGTTTCCCAAAAAGTCTTATTCAAAACTTTGTAACTACTAGTATAAATGTGATGCTACCTTGGGCTTCTACGGATTAAGCTGACAAGAATATCTTTGAGGAACATTTTTTTGATCTTTTCTTCAATTATCCGTATGCGCTACAACTCTCAACTGAATTGCTTCTGCTGTTATTCTTAAAACATTGTTGTCAACAATTACTCGCAAGCATTCTATTATTTGCATTGTTGTAACTATTAGCTGAGATATAGTTTGTAGTGTGTGCATAACTGCATATATACTTTTAAGGGTTTTGAAGGATTAAACTGTTCTATTAATTTTGTTCAATAAAAATATCTTGATCTTTTCCACCTTGCCCATCTACTATCAATTAACTCTCTTTTCACCTGAATTTGGGTTGCTATATCTGCAATTCATAGATGCCGATAATGCGAGCATCTTCCACATTTCATGTGATGAAGATAATAATTTCATCTTTTACTTTTGTCCGTGCTCGATTGCTTGCAGATGGTGATGATGACTTCTGGGGTGAAGATGAAGCATTAACCGACATTGCAGATGATAGGGAGTGGAAAAGGAGGCAGGAGCAATTTCATACAGTATCCTTATATCAGAAAATTTGCAACTATTTGTTTATATTTGTACGTGCGCAACACATCATTTTAGCATTCGAAAGCACGGATTCGCCAATTTCTTGACAATGTTAGATGGGGTATCGAGAAGGCATTACAAAAGGCAAGGAAGCTTCGGCACAAGAGGGTTTTAACATTGGCTTTAAACAATATGCAGGAAACGGTTACAATTGGGGCCTTGTTAGAGGCTTTTCTAGGTGCGAACCTAGAAGATACTCAATCTTTTAGCACAGATCGTAATTCTCAAGTCCATGTCAATGCACCAAAGTTCTGAAGTTTGGGTGATGGTTGAGGGTTATACTTTACTATTCTAACCCGCTCCTGCATCAGTGTTACTTATTTAAAAAAAATTACCGTCTCGAAAGTCCTTGTTACTACACCAGAACGCTATAGGTTTAAAGGATATATCTTCATATTCTAAACTTATTTTTTTGTGTGCTCTTAATTACTTTCCTTCCCTTTTATGTGCGTTTTGTTAGAAAAAATTCTTTATATGACTCATATATCCTATTAATAAATGATATAACATTTGAGTCAAAGTTTAGGATTATTATTCTCATGTAAGCACATTTAGTTTTGAGTGGTTAC
Source organism: Agapanthus africanus (assembly GCA_030015575.1). Classification (NCBI taxonomy): domain Eukaryota; kingdom Viridiplantae; phylum Streptophyta; class Magnoliopsida; order Asparagales; family Amaryllidaceae; genus Agapanthus; species Agapanthus africanus. The sequence goes on along the minus strand of CM057340.1, from coordinate 677,932,212 downwards.
ATCGAACCACCATGTAGTTATGGAAACCGCAATAGCTCTCTTGATGGAAGGGGTTATAAAAATGAGTCCCTTACCTACACATAACATACAATTTGTGAATTAAGTTTGTTTTCTATCCATCGGTAAATGAAGTAAGCAAGAAAGAACAATGAAATTGGTTTATTCTTATTCTTTAATCATGGTATCAAGAGGATTTCGGCCAAATTCCGATCAAAATCGAATTCTCTGTCGATTTATAAGAAAAGGGATTTTTTCTTCTTTCTTTCTCCTCGATTTTTTCGGCGAACTCGTCGGCGATGGCGTCATGGCGACTTGAAGTGGCCGGCCTCCTGCATCGTGCCTCCGGTATCGCCGGAGGTGACCGCCGCGGGCATAGGATGGCCATGATATCGAGAAAGAGAAGAACCAGTTAAGTTTTTAATGAGTTCGTTGAAGCTATCAAACTCTTATGAAGAGAAAAGAAAAATTATTAGAAGGCCCTCGGAAATTGTTTGGGTTATTTAATTTTCCATTTCTTTTATAACCATATATTTTTTCTGTTAAGCCTATGTGATAATGGTGTTTTTAAATTTGTATATATTATTAGCAAGGAAAACATAGCTCTACTCCTTGATTGTGGGTTTCGACCATTTTCTTGAGAGATTAGCGTTCTAAATGCTTGCATTTTATTATGATAATTTTTTTATATAAATTTTAAAATTGATTTTTCTCGATTCTATTTGAGATTGGCTTTTATGCTCTACTCAATAGAGACTAGCCTACAATTAATTCATTAAGTTTATTGATCTTTATGTATATTCAAATTTGTTTAGATATTCCATCATCTTTTATTTTCTTGATCAATATTGACTTGTGGTTTAAACCTTTTTATGAATTAGAGACAGTTGATTTATTTTTATAGATAAAATATATTATTTAGTCAATTTTCGGATTTAAATTATTTCTGCAATTTTCTGCGCTGTTTTGCAATTATTCAGGATTTTTATGCAATTACAGAATGTAAATTTTTGGATCTGTTTTGCAAATTTTTGATAGAACCTGAATCCAGGGGCCTTACTGCAAATGTTACAGTAAATTTCAGTATTTATAGATTAGTCCAGGATTGTTGTTTTGCAAATTTCAGTGGCTATTTTGTAACAACCTAAATTCATTATGTAAGTTTATTGTGTTATGCCTATGTTCAATAGTTTTTCCATAAAAATTTGGGTTAAAATAATTTACATGATTTTCTTTTTGTGATTATCATGCCAAAGTTGTCCTATATTGAGATTATATGGATTAGCATGACATTTAGTAGATTTTATAAATTGCAAATTTTATAAAACTTTGCATATGTTATACATATCTTAAAGTAATAATATCTTTTGATATACTTATCTATTTTTAATGATCCAACATTCATTTGAAAGCATTTATCATGCTCTACACATATTGTCAGTTTATACTATCATGTATCAAGTATAAATATTGTGTTTATGTGCATATATTGTTTCATCATATATGTTTAAAATGTTGGGTTAAAGTTTAGATGTCATTCATAACTAAATTATCTTATGAGTTAGGAACAGCCACATCATCCTAATTCATGTGATAGAAGTATATTATGGTTTTCATTACATCATGTTATTAGTTGTTTTTATTTATTTATTTACATGACATCTAATATTGCAATTATTGTCATTTAGATAATTACTTAGCCCCACAGAAAAGTAATTATTTATGTGATTCAATTGGAATAAAATATCTTAAGGCGATATTAGAATAGAAATTTCTTATATCCATAGGAAAAGAAATTGTTTATCTGATATTATATTGCTAGTCGTATTATATATGCAGGTTTTTGTTAGTTATATGTATGCCTTAGAGGCCATTGCTATACATAGGATGTATATTGTAGTGGATGCTTGGACATATATAGGAAGGACTTTCTTACTCGACATGATAGTATGCTATCTGGTTGCTCTTTACCTTAACGTGTACACTGATTGTCTCTCTGTTACATGTTGGTAAAGCCTTTAGGATGTGTACTTGACTACCTGGACTATGATGCGGATCATACTAGTGGGGACATGGTAGTCCATAAGTACATCCTTCAAGGTCCCTAGTCGTGGGTGTATCGAGACGGGGTATCGATATACCAGAGTAGACTAGCGTATTCCTTCTCGACCCATACAGATGGGCGATGGATGATCCCATATCCATTGGTGTTTGACATCAGAGATGATATACGGGTGCTCAGTGGAGACTGGGTACACTGGACGGACTTGTCGAGAACTCCCAGATGGTATTATACCTTACGTCAGATGGCAGTTCTCTGGTGACACTGGTACAGGTTAGTCTGTAGACCCGAGATCGTCATAGAGTCTTGTATGATTCCTACTGTGCTTTGATTTCCACCTTACCACGTCCAAGAGGGCATGCAAAACGGTGGTTTTTGGGTACAGTCCCGAATCACATGGAGGCAATGAGCGATATTTATATGCTTAACTATAGTGCATACGTTTTAACTATAGTGCATACGTTTTAATATTCAGCAAGTAGTAGCGATTTACCGTTTTATAACATCAGTCTGTATCCGTACCGATAATGGTTTACCTAGTTACATGCCGGATCATCACAATTTATCATATTACTATATCAGTTCAGTATGTTATCTAGATTGCACTATACATGGTAATGGACGTGAAACAGTTATTATAGATAGATATATATGTATTCTGGCATTAGTTGTGTTTACCATGTTTAGATATTGGTTACAATTTTACATTTGGTGTCTATTCTGGTTAGAATACATTGCATGACATGTTCATGACCTACTACTAGACTTGTTACTTGGATTTTATTACTAATGCCGACAATCCTGACTTGTTGTCCTGATGGATGTGACTTGTTGTCTGCATATACAAGATTTGTACCTGCTTGATCCTATGTTGGCATTAGACTTACATCATTAATACCTGACTTGAACACAAAACTTTGGGGGTAAAGGGAAATTAATAATGAAATCTGATTTGTAACACAACAGTTCGATACTTCCAGATACTGATTAGTCTATACGGGCTCGGCCAGCCCCAGAATGATGATGCTGACATCATTTATCTGTACATGTTATCTGTTTATTGCTTAGCGGCATGTCTCGGATTCAGCCCGAGAATCTTGACCGTGGTCCCGGGCACGCACGGGATACTATTGAGTTGCATCGACGATTCCATTAAATTGATTTCAAAGACTCGTAGAATAGATAACGTAGAAATACAGACTTTTGGATACACATCACATACCTATATCTCACTGTTTTATACCTGTGTTTATTATTTATACTTATGTTTAATCATAGCATTCTATCCTGGTTATTACTATTATTTTGATATTTATGACGCACTGACGTCTGGGTTTTGTATGGCCCAGTTCCTCTGACATTATCGCAGGTAGATCAGAAGTATTTTAGCAAGCAGTCCGAGCAATGAGGAGCTAGACATTTTGTTTAGAGATGCTTAGTTTCTTTTATATCGATGTGATCCCATAAGGGACATGATTCAGATATTTCTTATGTATTGGATCTTGATTCGTTTCCGTTTTATGCATTTCTTGACTTTTATTTACTGTGGTAGATGGACATGTGTTAGCTAGATTTTATTTTACTGTTTTTGATATCCGATTGACAGCCGTAATGTGACTATGAAGAGATTGTTCCTAACCATAGGTAGCATAGTTGGCTCTATCACGTGCCGTATTTATATATTTTGGGAAGCAGGACATGACAAGTTTTGTTAAGAGACTTTGATGTCGTTGCCATTGATTAATCAAATTTGAATTTAATGGTGATTTGAAAGCTGATTTTGTATTTAAAAAACAATTTAAGGAAAAAAGTGATCGAAAATCATATCGTTAGATTATGTACCTCCATGTCCTATGTAGCTACATAGTACGAACAGCATTGCTTTTGAAAGTAGACAGTAGAAAATACATGGAAAGCGAGACTTAAATTTAGCCTTTCATTTACTAACTTTTACCTTTCATTTAAGATTTCTTTATAAATGAATGTGGATTGCAATCTACAGATGTTGATGAGAAAGGAAATGGAAGCTCGGATAACTTCAGCGTTTTAGATGTATCAATGGAGAAGCTGAACCTTGAAACGGCCTTGCTGGCATCTTCTCACGATAATATAAGTAATCTGGATGGTATGATTTCTCAGTCATGTACATTGGTTGATTTCTTAAGACACAAGACCCTTATCCCAAATTTTTGGGGTCAGATACACAGATCCATAATATTTTATGGAGGAGTCGCATATCACATTCAACTCTGAGATATCAATTTAGGCATCATTTTAAGAAGATGATTATGGTGATTAGGTATGACGATTAATAAAGAATCAAGCCATGCAATTTTAAGCCATTGGTGTATGTTGTTTCGCCTCCTTTTTCTTTTTTGAGTTGTTTGGTGTGTAATGCTCTGTGGTATACATTAACTGGCGTCGAATACATGAATGTTGAAAAACTTTTAGACCCTGTTTCTCAATCCCATACATATACACAAACAATTGCCGATGGTATTGTTCCAAACTTGTGTTAACAGTTTCCCACAAAAGTCTTATTCAAAACTTTGTAACTACTAGTATAAATGTGATGCTACCTTGGGCTTCTACGGATTAAGCTGACAAGAATATCTTTGAGGAACATTTTTTTGATCTTTTCTTGAATTATCCGTATGTGCTACAACTCTCAACTGAATTGCTTCTGCTGTTATTCTTAAAACATTGTTGTCAACAATTACTCGCAAGCATTCTATTATTTGCATTGTTGTAACTATTAGCTGAGATATAGTTTGCAGTGTGTGCGTAACTGCATATATACTTTTAAGGGTTTTGAAGGATTAAACTGTTCTATTAATTTTGTTCAATAAAAATATCTTGATCTTTTCCACCTTGCCCATCTACTATCAATTAACTCTCTTTTCACTTGAATTTAGGTTGCTATATCTGCAATTCATAGATGCCGATAATGCGAGCATCTTATACATTTCATTTGATGAAGATAATAATTTCATCTTTTACTTTTGTCCGTGCTCGATTGCTTGCAGATGGTGATGATGACTTCTGGGGTGAAGACGAAGCATTAACCGACATTGCAGATGATAGGGAGTGGAAAAGGAGGCGGGAGCAATTTCATAGAGTATCCTTATATCAGAAAATTTGCAACTATTTGTTTATATTTGTACGTGCGCAACACATCGTTTTAGCATTCGAAAGCACGGATTCGCCAATTTCTTGACAATGTTAGATGGGGTATCGAGAAGGCATTACAAAAGGCAAGGAAGCTTCGGCGCAAGAGGGTTTTAACATTGGCTTTAAACAAAATGCTGGAAACGGTTACATTTGGGGCCTTGTTAGAGGCTTTTCCAGGTGCGAACCTATAAGATACTCAATCTTTTAGCACAGACCGTAATTCTCAAGTCCATGTCAATGCACCAAAGTTCTGAAGTTTGGGTGATGGTTGAGGGTTATACTTTACTATTCTAACTCGCTCCTGCATCAGTGTTATTTATTTAAAAAAAATTACCGTATCGAAAGTCCTTGTTACTACACCAGAACGCTATAAGGGTTAAAGGATATATCTTCATATTCTAAAATTATTTTTTTGTGTGCTCTTAATTACTTTCCTTCCCTTTTATGTGCGTCTTGTTAGAAAAACTCTTTATATGACTCATATATCCTATTAATAAATGATATAACATTTGAGTGAAAGTTTAGGATGGTTATTCTCATGTAAGCACATTTAGTTTTGAGTGGTTACATGGAACCACCATGTAGTTATGGAAACTACAATAACTCTCTTGATGAAAAGGGTTATAAAAATGAGTCCCTTACCTAGACATAATATACAATTTGTGAATTAATTTTTTTTTCTATACATCAAGAAAACTCTACAGTAAATGAAGTAAGCAAGAAATAACAATGGAATCGGTTTATTCTTATTCTTTAATCCTGATATGAAGAGCCCAATGATTTGATTTCGGCCAAATTTCGATCAAAATCGAATTCTCCGTCGATTTATAAGAAAAGGGATTTTTTTCTTCTTTCTTTCTCTTCGATTTTTTCGGCGAACTCGTTGGCGATGGCGTCACGGTGACTTGAAGTGGCCGGCCTCCTGTATCGTGCCTCCGGTATCACCGAAGGTGACCGTCGTGGGCATAGGGTGGCCATGATATCGAGAAAGAGAAGAACCGGTCAAGTTTTTAATGGGTCCGTTGAGGCTATCAAACTCTAATGAAAAGAAAAGGAAAATTATTAGGACCTTGGAAATTGTTTAGGTTATTTAATTTTCCATTTCATTTATAACCATATTTTTTTTCTGTTAAGCCTATGTGATAATGGTGTTTTTAAACTTGTATATATTATTAGCAAGGAAAATATAGCTTTACTTCTTGATTGTGGGTTTCGACCATTTTCTTGAAAGATTAGCGTTCTAAATGCTTGCATTTTGTTATGATATTTTTTGATATAAATTTTAAAATTGATTTTTCTCTACTCTATTTGAGATTGGCTTTTATGCTCTACTCAATAGAGACCAGCCTACAATTAATTCATTAAGTTTATTGATCTTTATGTATATTCAAATTTGTTTGGATATTCCATCATCTTTTATTTTCTTGATCAATATTGACTTGTGGTATAAACCCTTTTATGAATTAGAGGCAAAGTTGATTTATTTTTATAGATAAAATATATTATTTAGTCAATTTTCGGATTTAAATTATTTCTGCAATTTTCTGGACTGTTTTGCAATTATTCAAGATTTTTATGCAATTACAGAATGTAATTTTTGTAATTTTTTGGATCTGTTTTGCAAATTTTTGATAGAACCTGAATCCAGGGGCCTTACTGCAAATATTGCAGTAAATTTTAGTATTTACAGATTAGTCCAGGATTGTTGTTTTGCAAATTTCAGTGGTTGTTTTATAACAACCTAAATTCATTATGCAAGTTTATTGTTTTATGCCTATGTTCAGTAGTTTTTCCATAAAAATTTGGGTTAAAATAATTTACATGATTTTCTTTTTGTGATTATCATGCCAAAGATATCCTATATTGAGATTATATGGATTAGCATGACATTTAGTAGATTTTATAAATTGCAAATTTTGTAAAACTTTGCATATGTTGTACATATCTTAAAGTAACAATATCTTTTGATATACTTATCTATTTTTAATGATCCAACATTCGTTTGAAAGCATTTATCATGCTCTACACATATTGTCAGTTTATACTATCATGTATCAAGTATAAATATTGTATTTATGTGCATATATTGTTTCATCATATATGTTTACAATGTTGGGTTAAAATTTAGATGTCACTCACAACTAAATTATCTTATGAATTAGGAATAGCCACATCATCCGAAATCATGTGACACAAGTATATTATGGTTTTCTTTAAATCATGTTATTAGTTGTTTTATTTATTTATTTACATGACATCTAATATTGCAATTATTTTCATTTAGTTAAGTACTTAGCCCCACAGAAAAGTAATTATTTATGTGATTCAATTGGAATACAATAGCTTAAAGGAATATTAGAATAGAAATGTCTTATGCCCATAGGAAAAGAAATTGTCTATCTGATATTATATTGCTAGTCGTATTATATATGCAGGTTTTTTTTTCTAGTTTCTTTTAATTGGATTAAAATGGCTTAAAGAATGTTGGAATAGAGATTTCTTATGCCTACGAGAAAAGAGATTTCTATTTTGATGTTGAATTACTAATTTTAATATATGATAATTAGTAAATTCATACATAAAGCGACCTCTACTCACATGAAGTTGAATTTACTAATGCAAATTAGACATTAGTCTAATTCAATAAAGTTAGTAAATCATAACAATAATATATATTATAACATTGTCATAAAGTTACCTTTTCCCAGCTTGTAATCCCGCAACTTTATTCCAATTTTAAATTTTAAGGATTTTGAGTTCAGTGGGAGTAACTTTTCTCATGATGTAAAGATCGAGAAAATTTTGTATTTTCCTTGTAAAGAAAATGGAAGGATAAAACTATGCCCATGAAGAACTAACTCACGATGCATATTTTCTCAATATAGATATAAATATTGGAAATAAAGGGTTAAGTATTGTGGCAAGGGAAGTGCAATTGATGGAAATGGAAGAAGAATTAGATATTGCTATGATATCTTCATGAGTATAAAGAACGAAGAATTATTGACATATATTAAAACCTTTACCGTCTATTATGACAAAACTTCCTTTTCTAACAACAATATGTAAAGCGTCGATCAAATGTATATCGACATAAGTTTCTTAAGACTATAGATCGATTTCATGATCATTTTTTAACACATAAAGATAGAGTCCATAATTATTAACCCATTGACTAAAATATTACGTGTCATTCCATTTACGGGTCATATAAGAAATACGAGACTCATAAGTATTCACGTGTTGTATGCCATTCTTCTAACATTAATATATAGTTTTATGTCTAGACATATATGGATGTTGTAAGTATCTTGTACATGACTTTTAAAGTGTACACATTCAATTCAAGCCATGTAATTTTTTTTTGTTTTTGAAGCAATTTAAAGTTGGACTCGGATATTCATATGGTTATTTGTATATATGTATATGAAAATTCTTAAAGTTAATTTTTTTTGCTCATTAAAGTGTAACTATTTAATTGGCCATAAATTATAGTTACAATAATGTTATATATTAAAAATTAATAGGATAGTCTGAGTCAAGTGGGAGAATGTTAGAAAATCTCTTTATATGACTCATATATCATATTAATATATGATATAACATTTGAGTCAAAGTTTGGGATAGTTATTCTCATGTAAGCGGATTTAGTTTTGAGTGATTATCATGGAATTACCATGTAGTTATGGAAACTGCAATAACTTCCTTTATGGAAGGGGTTATAAAAATGAGTCTCTCGTCTACACATTAACATACACTTTTATGAATTAAGTTTGTTTTCTATCCATCTAGAAAACTCTAAAGTAAATGAAGTAGGTAAGAAAGAACAATGGAATCGATTTATACTTATTCTTCGATCATGGTATCAAGGTCCGTTTCTTTTGACTCATGTATGACATATGCATGAGATTTTGATTAGAGAGTTAATCATGCCTCACGTTTCTTTCACGTTTCTCTTTGCAGCGCCTATGCTAATCTTCCTGAGCACCTGAAAGAAAAGCTGCCCAAAACTATCGACGAAAGAGCGAGGCTTGAGAATTTGTTTAAAGCTGCTTGGATAATTTCGACCACGGATGCACTCAAAATGTTTCATGAGAGTGTCCAACGCTCAGAAAGCGAATCTCCTTTAGATGGCCTTTATATGGAGCTTATGTCACTTATGAACGAGTACCCAGAATTTAATGAGAAAATAAGAACAGCACAAGAAAATTCAGGGTAGACTTTCTGATCCCACAGGCATTCTTATCATCTGTTTTAACTTGAGCTGAGCTGAGCTGCTCTTCAAAAATATTGTATTTGACTCTTGTACCTTTCATATCTTGTTACATGAAAATCAAATCATTATCTATGTTCATGGTTTTTTCCTGTGTTATTCTTTGGTAGTTTCACTGTATGGTGTTAATATGTGTGAAGTCTCTACAGCTGCAATGAAACTTGCAGGTGAAATAAATAATGTTATGGAACTTATGGAGACTAGACGGATTTGGGATGCATGTTATTATGAAATAATAGCATTGGTGTTATTATGTCCTTCCAATGATGGGTGTGAGTGGAAAACATGAAATCCATGGTTGTTATGTTTGCTTGATTGGGGATATGTGGTTTGGATTCTCCAAGGAAAATAACAGCACCAACTTCCATGAACCATCAATCTGCCAATCCATCATCAAATGAACCATCAATCTGTCATCAAGAGATCCATCAGGATAACCAAAATGTTTGTGATGGGATGACGTGATATCCAATTTTAATTTCAAGCAAAAAAGAAAATGAGATACAAATATAGTTTTTAAACTATATCCTTGAAGTAATACAATGATTAGCCATTTAGCCTGATCAACTCCACGTATAAACAAATATGAACTCTGCTACCAAAATACATTTGTATAATAAACATGTACATCATCTTCTCTCAATCAATTTTCATTCTTTTTCATCAGGTCTACAATCATCACAATTCGGACCTAATTTACCGTCGAATTCCAACTCACGACCACATTCTTCACAGCATTCGGAAACCGAACTGGCATCTTCGATATGTAAATTCTCTACATCTGCTTCCAGAGAGAGACTCTGCTGCTGTTCTAAATTATCACTGCTACTCCTTCGTATCTGATTTAAAACCTCTCTCCTCACAACATTGAACACTATCCCATTCTCGATCCTCTCGGGTTGTATCAAGTCCCCTTCAGAAACCATAATGCTCGTCGGGGCTGGCTCAGTGCTCTCTGAGCTTTGATCTGGGGTTGTAACTCTCGAGTTTGTGTTATTATTAAACTCTCTTCTCACTTGGCTACTGAACTCGACATCAAGCTCGAGATTCTGAACAAAATTTATAAACTTGTGGGCCGATGCTGTCCTCATGAGGGGCCCACCCGACCTTGTCCAGTTGTTGAGATCGATGCTCTCAGATTCGCTGTCACTTCCATCGTGTAAATTTCTGTGAAAAACTCTAGTAACGTTAACATCTTCTTCGAGCGAACCCCAAGAATTCTCTCTTGCGATGCAATTCCACGAGGGGATTCTTCTGGAAGCGTTGAACCTAAGGGTGGGGCCTGTTGGTTGTTGTGCCTGGGCAGCCGCGGCTCTCTGGGCGCTTCTTTTTAGGCGGCGCATGTGATTTAGGAGAGCGACGCATTCGTCTAATGCGAGTTCGATGGCACAATTGGCTTTTATGGCAGAGAGCTTTTCCCAAGTGCATCTTCGTCCTTGGTTTGCGGCCTTTTGGAGCTCAACGTAAGATGGGTTTTGTATGATCTTTGAATACTGAAAAAGAAAATGTATGTTAATTTAGTATTATGTGTATATCTCGTTAAATGCTATGAAATTTCAGTAATTTTCAGATAAATGCCATGCACTTTACACAATGCAAGTTGATGTCATGATCTTATGCGATTTTTAAATATATTACAAGGCCTGTCCACAATTTCCAATCTAATAGCATCCATTGTTTTCAGTGAAATAAAGGAGAGCTGTATAAAGTAAGAAAGCTCTTGCCAAAAATAACTTATGCTAGGTATTATATTGAAAAAATGTTAAGAGGTGGTGGTACTTATTTTAAAACTGCTACCTGGTATCAACATGCAACTAATAAAGTATACAGTATTTACCTAAGAAACGCTAGAAGATCATGGTATTTTAATGAAATTTAACCCTATTAAATTGCCTGTATGAGGAAATGGCAATGTCTGGTACCTGAGCAAGTGTAGCTGGCATAACCACTGTAACATCACCCTCCCATTCTTGAGAAAACAATTTAGCAAGTCCTCCCAGTGGAAAGCCAAGTTCTAGAATTTGATTGCATCGATGTTTTACCTCCATCTCAGCAAGATGAGCAAGCTGTGAGTGAATCAGAAACAAAAAGATTAGATTTTGATGCCTGGAAGAAAAGAAAATGAAAGAAAAATAATATAAGGGCAAACTTAAATGTGAGCTAAACTTGCTGATCTTTCTATTAACTTCTTACAAATCAAACTTGATGCATATTTCAGAGAAAGGAAATCGGAGTTGGTGAGGGCAGTTAAACTTCCAAAATCCATCAAATTTAATAGCAAGCACAATTTTAGAATACCTTCAATATCCTTTGTTATGCATTAAGGTTGACTTGTAAGAAGTTAATAGAAAGAGCACTAAGCTTTCAAGATATGTGGCAGTAAAAGCAAATTCTCTCTCTCTCTCTCTCTCTCTCTCTCTCTCTCTCTATATATATATATATATATATATATATATATGATAAAACCCTTATATACAAAAATGATTGAGATTTAAAGACCTCTAACGCATTCATTAAATGAATAGAAAATTAACGGCTTATCGGTATAGGAAAATAAGGTCGCTTGATGGACGTGCTAGAGGTCTTGAAATCTCAAGATTTTTTGTACATAAGGATTTCATAATACGTAGATTAAATTGACCGGTTTGGATCGGTGAAATACATGGGGGAGGCGTGTATTGAGGTGGGGTCTCTTTTTGAAAAGGGGCCGCCACCTCATATCCCTCCCTCCCTCCCTGTGTGTGTGTGTTTCAGTTCCTTGTCGTACTTATTAGAGTTTCTTCCTTCATTTTGACCACCAAGTTGTATGAATGCAAGTAAGCATAACCCTTCAGTATAGAATATTAAATCTCTACCTTGGCAGCAAAATTGCCTCCATAAGCTCTCACGAGTTCCTTCAACCTAAGCAACGGTGCAATATGTGGATTAGCCTGACTCACAATAAAATGATTAACATTAAACAACTCCTTCAACTGCATCATTGGAAGATCGCTCTCCAAACTCCCATCCCTCCATCTCCTAATCGAACTCCTTGACCCCGCCTCCGGCCCCACCAAGAACGGCGCATGGAATGGTACAATCTCCCCAAACCTATCCTTTGCCATCAACTCCTGCGCCTCGAATAGCCCAGGAAATGCACAGGACGCAGTCACCGCGCTCCAAATCACAACATGAGGCGAGGTTAGGTAATTCAAACACCGTGGCGGTTCATGCTTTCTAGGAGAACAGACTGTAATACCAAGAATTCGACCCGTCATATCATAAGCCTCTTGGAAAGTTAAATTGCTCGTTAAATGCCTCAAAAGCCTTTGAAGTTGTCTAATTTCATGCACTGCCCCCTGTGTCAAGACTCGTTTGACCACTGCGAAAATTCCGCCCATTTGGTCGAAGAATTCGAGGGAATGCCATGAATCCTCAAAAAAGGACTCCACTTCGGGCCAAGAGCGTGTGGCTACAATTGCACACATAATTGAGCCGACGCTGGAGCCTGCGACAATTCTGGGGAGGAGTTTGTGTTCGACTAGGGTTTTGACAACGCCGACGTGGAATGAGCCTAGGGATGCACCGCCGCTTAAAAGAAGGGCGGTTCGTCCGAAAGCGTGCCTTGTTTCGTGCATGAATGCGAGTTTCTCTTCTAGGAGGAGGTCGTCGGAGTCTGAATCGCAAACGATTTTGAGCTGGGTTGATACCTCGTCGATATATTCCTTTATGAGTTTCGGCACCTGTGCAGAAAGAAATTTGTGCTTTTAAGTTCAACTATATAGATGAAATTGGATATTTCATATTTGACATGAACATTGAGGTTGAGTCCTGGCATTTTATATTAATGTGGGAAATTTTGATATACTCATTAGTTAGGTTGACTTATGGAGACTTGAAGAAGATTAATTCTATGTCAATAATAATTCTTATATTAACATCACATACTGAATATAATATTTGGAATATTCATTTTTTATATTTTGGCAAAAGAAATGTTAATTTTTTTAATTATATATTGGGATAGCAGGTAAGAAGATCAACATATGCTGCTAATACTGTACAATTTAGTACCAGTTTCAGGGAGAATTATATTTGGAATATTTATTCTATTAATATGTGCCAGCGATGTGAGTTGATCTTTCTCCTCAACAAAGAATGTGACACCCTATAGCATTCCCTGATGTTCCAAGAAAAACATGTTACCATGGCAGTATAATGCTATCCTGTCATGTCGTATCCGTGACTGCCATTATAGGATGTCGCATTAGGTTACAAATGAAAAGGATGTACTTGAGATGTTAATCTCCATAGATAGGACTTGATCGGTCTCAATATAATTGCAATAAGTCGTAGGAAGTATTGAAGGTTAGATATGATGTCAATTATATTGCCGATTCTAGAGAAAAACTGAAAGGATAAACAGAGCAAAAAGAGAATAAAGTTTGATTTTTCATTTTTCATTTTCAACCTTCACAAAGCTCAAGTGAATAGTCTGTTTCCTTCAAGTATGGAAGATCGATCACAAGATTGCACGGATATGAATATGGGGGCACGGCCACGACACAGCGAAATCCAAAAATATATGCTACGGGGACTATATATATGAGAATAATGGAGGAAAGAGGCCATAGGAGTCTTTCTCGTCAGGGGTGGCAAAAAGTTTCACCCTCCACCTATTTATTTGATGATCGACATCGTCCAAAACCTACACCCTCCAAAACACACACACACACACATTTAAGTAATAAAATATCATACCATCACAAACAAGAAAAATTAATAGGTCTAATATCATAATAACACTCATATAAACTAAGTTATTTCAGCACAATTCATCAATTTCAGCAAAAACAATACGATTTCAACATTTCGTAACTACATTTAACATAATTTTAGCAAAAACTATACGATTTCCTAATTATAATTAAGATAATTCCAACAAAAAACATATAATTTAAGTATTTTCTTGAAAATTTCAGCATTTTCCTAACAAAACCCACTACAACGTATCCGACCTGTGTCCAAGACATGTCATGCCCATGTCCCGGTCTAGATACACCCCAATTTGAAGGTGGACACAGAATTTCTGAGTCAAGCACGTGTCTGGCTTGAATCCATGTCCAAAAATAACACGGCACTAGAAAAACTGTGTCGACGCAACCTTGATCAGTCCAATCCAATGTACAATATTAGGCTCAATATTTAAAGTTACAAGTACGAGAAAAACGAAGGCTCACACAATATCCGCTTCACATTTAAGCATCACTAAGACCTTACACATTGTAATTACAGGGAATAGAAAAACATTCAACCAAATTTCATCTAGCATCAAGTTTCCATAACCATAACCACAATTAGGTATTTCATTTGGTGCGGGCATAAGTTCATTGGTCAAAAGAAGTCAACTTACACCATGTCATGATCCAACATATATTTTCTATATGCCAATCATTGCAATGCATCAATTTTCTAGAAATTGAAATCGATACACGCTTATTATTGGCAATAACCGGAATCAAGAGGAACTCTAGATACCACTCCATGACTCAATAAATAATGGAAAGAAAATGAACAACAAATTGATGAACTAACTAGTGCAGAAACTCCTCCCAAGTGATCTCGCTAGACTTACAAGGAAAAAACATAGCAAGCCACTTAAACCTAATCCACAGTTAATCAATAATGACCTATATATTAACCAAAGTAAAACTAAAGCATAACTCCATTAAGTTCCAACTCCTGTTTTTATCACCACTTTGATCTTCATTATGCATAAAGTAATGTAATAAAAATAAAATCAGTTGTAGTTTGTTTAAGGCGTTTTAGTGATACATGGAACATTTGATTTCTCTCTGAGAAAACTAAAACCAACCCTAACCCTATAAGCTCTTGTGTCATATCTTCCTCTCCATAAGGCATATTGTAAATAATAGTTTAGTTATTGTTAAACGTCTACAATTATAACTACGCCGGTATACTTTCCTGAATGTGTATGCCAATGAAACTAAGTAACAATTTTCCAAATTTTATGGGACATATTTTATATATTTTGTGTTTCTGAGCTTGCATGGTTTTGATTTGCCAGTAAACTTGAAGCTAGCTAACTTCATAACTCATAACAGCATATATCAACTAGTAAATACATGAATCTTAAGCATCACAAATAGAATCCAAATTGATGGTTACCTGAAGCCTGCCCTTATGGAGCTGGGGGTTACACATATTCCCCAGATTCCTCATCAAATCGGCTCGCATACAAAACACAATGTCCCTCAAAGACCCTTCCTCTCTCCTATGCCTCGACTCCTGCAACTTATTTCTCACCAACTCCTCATCATACAAATCCCCTTCATTCATCTTCGGGCTCTCTTTCTCGAGCATTTTCGCCGCATGGGCCCACTCCTCGTACGTCAGCGCACTCCTCATCAGGTTCCTCCAAAACTTCCTTCTGTATGCCGACTCAGCCCTAGACCTCACATTGGTGAATCTCTTTAGGAAAAATGCCATTAGAGTCACCATTACAAGAATGCCTTGCGTGTTCTTTGGATGGAACCATGAAACGAATGAAAAGGTGTAGCTTTTGAAATCACGAAGCAAAACTGAAAGAAATTCAGCAATTTGATGGCGCAAATGGGAGAATGATTTGCAGAAGAGCACACGAAAGGCAATCGTGCGGCCGATGATTGAAGATGGGCCAATTTTGAAGGGATCGATGCTTGCCTCATTGCTTATATCCATTTCCTATTAAATTTTTTATCAGGGTTTCAAAATTTGGGGGATTTGGGCACAACCCAATCGAGCCAAGATTGAATTTTGGGGCTGAAAAATCAATCTAAAACTCAATCAAAAAAGATCAAAATAAACGAACACTATCTAGATCTAACCTTCTTCTGAAAACAGGCCTTTGAAACAGCTTCAAGATTGTATTTTGAGCAGAACCCAACTCATAAAACTACCAACTGAATCTAGAAACAGATAGAATCGAGGCTACAAGGAATCAATCAAGAATCTGGGAGGTACCCAATTAAGGAAACCTAATGTAAATCAAGATTGCTTTTTGAGCTGGACCCAACTCATAAAACCTACCAAATCAAATGAAAATCAATCAAAATGGGGGCATGAAAAAGGGCAAAAGCGCAATGACCTGGATCCAAATCATCATCAACGAGAAAGAGATAAGAATGATGCTCTTTTTTGGCTTTGAAGGAATGAAGACAAGATCGATGGCTGCAAAGGGATGAAGAGATCGCTGTCGCTGTATAGATCTGATCCCAAATAAATAAGAAAGCTTGAATTTTTCAGAGGAGGAAGCTTCGATTGAGGTCCCACTGCCTGAGAAAGTTGGAGGAGAAATAGATTAAGTTATCTCAATTCAGATGGCCGCGCCTCAAAGCTATAACCTTATCATGTGGTTAAGCTGACGTGAGTATGTTGGGTCAGAAATCGATTATTATCGGCTTCTTTTCTCGTCATTTTTATGCCGGTATATTCTGAAAAGAAAATGAAACACTAACAAGTGACACTATTTGATTGAATGAAACTAGCTTGTAACCTGATGCAAATGGCCGGACCTATTGCTCGACCATAAAGAGGCAAGTGATTTTCTAATATGTAATTTCCTAACCATGAAGGAATATTCTTAGAAATTCACACTTCTCTACTGCTTCTGGCTTGAAGAGGGGGCATGGTTGTCGGACACAAATTCTTGAACCTCATAGATCATCAGGAAATTAAAGAAAATCAATTAAATGGTCATTTCATCATCAAAATATATTAATTTTAGTCGATCTATTTTGCATAATACCGATCCAATCCGGATGCTAATAATAATTATTACTCCGTGTTATGTCCCGAAACTAACCATCCATGAATAATAACTACCTACAATTTTAAGAACTGACGTGCGTACAAAATACCGGTTTTCAAGAATGCGACTCCAGGAATGCCACCGCAACACATCCATGTTGCATTGTTTTTGGGCTTGACAGCCATTGTGGGCTAGGTTTAGAGTTTGGACACATGACTTTAAAGTTGGGTGGTTTGCCCTTTTAGGTCTAAGCCCAACCCACTTAAGGCCTAGTTTAAATATGAATTAGAAGCATCATCCAATCATAATTAAGTTGATTTAACTTGTATTGGATCCAAGCCATTAAGTGAAATGAAAACATTATCACTTAATCAGACCCTCATGGTGGTTGTATCTTGTATGAAGCTGTCTACTGATTTTTGGAGAGAGACTTTTGAGTTCAAACTTTTTTCCATAGACTTGAAAATCCAAACCAAAGATATGGGGGATTGCTATTACAATAACTATATATTGTTTGAAACAGAAGATCTATATATACTCATTATTATAGGGCATCTCTTTGGCTCTCCATGGCATTTGGTCAAAAATTGCTCAAGCATCCAAAGTATTGTTTCTGTTTGTTAATAAGTTGTCGTTTTTTTAGGTTTAATATTTAATATATCGGTGGCATATTCTCTAAGTTTATATCCTCGACTGGACAATTCCCTTAACTAACCCATTAAGAATCGCCAGCGAGTTTGAACAAAACTTTTGGATTTGGATACATATACTTCATGACCACATGTCTAAATATACCTAGTGTTCTACATATCTCGACATGTTTAACAAAGTGACTTATTGGAAGCCTCCCTCGTCATGCGCTCAATCTTCAAATTTGCGGCACCTATCCGTAATCTTACCTGAAATCATATTACCATCTTCAGGGATGAAATTCCTCATGCCATTTCATCTCTGATGTACTTCCTCATGTATGCTGATCGATGGTCTGGGGTTCATCCAAGGTTATAATTAATGAGCTTTCCTTCCAAACCCGACTTTTGTTTTCAAAAACACGCCATTCGTCATGACAGGTATCCAGAAAATCATACGGTTATCTAGGCAAGTCAGATGCTATGGTCGTACCCGTGATCAATTCCGGGGTTTTATGCTATGATATGCAATATTCTTTTGTGACCTATCAATTAAAGACTATATATGTATAGTCTTGGACAAAATAATGGTGGTCTGCATTGAGCTGCCAATAACTTGCAATGAAAGTACTCTTGCGCTTTCTATTCATCAACCGAGGGTAAATCTTGAGATCAGTAGCATACAAATATAGTAATGTTTTTGGGTTCTTGTGAGCTGTGGGCAAGTGCATGGTAGGTTTCATAGAAGGAGAGGAGCTGTTAAGAGGCTCCCTCTCAACTGCCCTTTTAGAATCTCACAAGATTCCAATGAAATAATTACACTTGGATTAATTTGAGGTTAACTGGGGACAAAATTGTGCATGCAGTAAAAAAAAGTGAGCTTTTGCTGTTAAAAATCCATTCTATTATTGATGCTTGGAATTTGGAAGGAGTGCATATATGGACTCATTGACCTTGACAACCAACTTTGTCTAGACCATGACTATTCTATGAGTTTTCTTTTTTAGGTAAATTGATGAATAAAAAAATGGGGAAATTAATGGGGGATAGGGGAAAAAAAGAGGAAGAAAAGGGAAATATCAATGTCCAAACAGTAACCAAGTTCTATGATAACCATATGCAATTATAATGTTATAAATTGCTAGATAACAACGATTGTGTGGCCAACATGAAGAAACTATAAATGATCTGCAATCAATGATACTCAAAAATCTATTATATGCTTGTATAAAATGATCACAATGAAAATGTAAATATAGTACAAACATTAAAAATTTAAACTTTATCAATAAAGACCGATAGAAAAAATAAAAAAGGGAACTTACTAGTTTGCAACTTGATCTCTAAATCAAGTTGCCAACCGGGTAAAGTTAGCCTCGAACTTATTTTCGAAGCCACGGTGGACAGATCGGGACTTCTTCTTCTTCTTTGTCAAAGAAATCCTTTATTTTTGAGAAAAATAGATTGGAGATGAGAGGAGGCAGAGGAGTTTGTTCATCAGAAAGAAATAAATGAATATTTATTAAAGAAATAGAAAAATATTTTTGGTTTATTCTTAATAAAAAAATAATAACAGTAAAAATCTAAATCGTAACTATTTTGCTGTGATGTCAAAACAAATAGGATATATATACATACATAATAATATATAAAATATTTACAAAGTTAAAAAAATATATATGATTTGTTAAATATCTTATTGATATGAGATCTCATTATTATCTAAAATTATTATGGCTATTATACTTATATCATTTAGTATATTTATCATACGAAATTACTAACACCAGCCTAACACTTTTGAATTCTAACAAAATCAAAACAACAAACAAACAAATTAAAATAAAGAAATATTTTTTTTTGTTTTTTTACTTAAAAAAACCTTATTAACCAAAAAGGTATAGAGAATTGTAGTAGTTGTTTCAAGCAACTAACGGATAAGTTTCTTCATTTTCTTATGGTCGTTCAAAAAGGTATAGAGAATTGTAGTAGTTGTTTCAAGCAACTAACGGATAAGTTTCTTCATTTTCTTATGGTCGTTTTGAGATGGTCTTGCAATCTAAAATTAGACTAATCGTGTTTAGACTTTATGGAGTTTAAATAAATTAACTATAATATTTACATTGGATTGTGCATTCTCAATAAAACTTCGTATTTATTCATAGTATCTTGTTAGAATTCATAGGATTGTTATGATACCAGTTATAGGATATATCTAGTTCTGATATTGTAATGATATAATAACTTTAGTAAGTAAAAGTATTGATTGAAGAATTGATGGTGAATAGAAATGAGTGAAGTATACAAAAGGAAATAGAAATGTTATTAAGACAGATTTGTTACATATAAATCGATTTTTTGTTATTGGAGCACCATTTCTCTCCAACTTACATGTAGTGTTTGTTTGAACTTCTTATCTCCAACAATTTAGTTATTGAAGCTTGTTAGATTACTTACAACTTGAACCTTCATTGACCTCATTAGAATTGTCTAGAAGTAAATCTTTTTTAGAGCTTCTAATCACTCCATAGAAAGAAGCTCTATCTATAGCCATGAGTTATAACCTTCTTCCAGATACTTTTCATTAACATTCTTTAAAAGTAATTAGAATGTTCTAAAGAATTCTTACATATTCTAGAACATTTTAGAATATTCAAGAGAACTTTTTATGTTTTTGGAAAACGTGATAATACTCAAATTATTGTTGACTTCCAAAACTCTTCCTTAACAACTTCTGTAGTAGCACTTATGAAGTTTTAGCGTACCTTGAACCCCTTCTTCAATCTAACAATTTTAGCTGGAAAAGCTCAGAGGTTTCTTAAGTCGTCGTGCCGCTCTTTGTTGGATGATATAGAGATCCTTTGCATTCTCTTTCTTATTCTTTTTTCTCCTTTTATTGATCAGAGTCTTGCTTATTCTTTTTCTTTTGCTGACCAGTTACGTTGCAACCAATCATATGTTGTCATTTGGACGCCTACACATGGTAATTTTGCAATTAAATCTAAACTCTTTAACCCATTCGGCTGAAAATCTTTTAACCAAATCGATCATGTTGTTATTAGGATCTGATTTTTTTTTCCAGAAAAATCAACGTTTGAAAAAAAGCAACGTAGAAAAAAAGCCACACCCTTTCTCGTTTTATTCATTAAATCAATGGCGCCATCATGGAGGAGGTAAGATTTTTTCATATTTTTCAGGCTCGGCATTTTATGGGTTTTGATTTTTGTATGAAGATGCTCTAGTTTTCATTTTTATTTTTATATTTTTGGAATTTTAGACAATGTGGGTAGTGGAAAATCCATTATAGAAATTTCAGATTGGTCAAGTTCTTTCACATGCTACACTATTTTAGGTTGAACATTATATAAAATGGATTTTCTAATTAAAGTTGTTTATTTTTCTTTTGGATAAATCATTTTGCTTTAATTATCCGTTTTAACGCTTCTCTGTCTACTTTATACGTAATATTATGTCACGAAATTATGTAGAATTTAGATATATATCGGCTTTAATCCTTGATTGCTCTTTCATTATTAGATGACGCGGGATACAATAAATCAAATCTTATGCAAACGAAGATTTGCAACTCAGAATAGGAATGACATTCAAGTCAGAAGATGAAGCTTACAATGGATATAATGATTATCCCATAAACAACAGGGGTTTGATGAATATGTTGGAAGCAACGAGAACACCAAGTCTTCATCGGTTACATTACATCTAAATAGATTAATGAAGAATTCATTTTATGCGATGAGTACGGGTGCTAGTGACGAAGATTCAGAAAAAAATAGCTAACCAATACTTAGATCACTTAGCTGTGGAGCTTTCCAAACGCTAAAATAATACCTTGCCTCTGACATGTACTTACCTGTTTTTTGTTGTGTTGTATTTTATAGCAGTGGTACATCCGTAATAATTGAATCCTTGATCAAAATCCTTTGTGGTCCCTTGTGTTAAATCGAATATTTTATTAGTGGTCCATCCCATGTCTTGAAGTTGTTATATTTACATATATTATAGCATAATATTCAGTTTATTTATAAATTAGTTCTTATATTAAATCAATTTCCATTCACAGACAATTGATTATGCATATAGAAGTTCATCCACTACTACAAATAAGGGTTGCCCCTACGGATTTATCCGTATGGGCAACCCACTGCCCCTACGGGCATATGCGTAGGGGCTAAAAAATGCCCCGTAGGTGCAAAGGCCGCAGGTGCAGGTTGAAGCCCTGAACTTGCCCCTACGGGCAAATTCTTGCCCCTACGGATATATGTGTAGGTCCTGTTGCCTCTACGGAGTAATGTGTAGGGTAAAAAAAAGTTATATTATTTATGGTTTTTTTAATTTATTGGCTGTACCTACGGACATAACCGTAGGGGCAGGATATAACGCCTACGGATATAGGCGTAGGTACCTATCCGTAGGGGCCATATATCAGGAATCCTGATATATGGCCCCTACGGATAACGCTGTAGGGGCTAGACAGTTGGCCCTACGGTTGTATCCGTAGGGGCACTCCCAACCCCTGGTACTGCGATCGGGTAGAAAATATCAGTTACTGCTGTTATTGTGTACCTACGGGCTGAGCCGTAGGGGCAACATGTGTACCTACGGATTAATCCGTAGGTACACATTATCTGTATTTTTTTTTTAAAAATGGGCTGCCTGATTTTTTCCCGCCCTGTGCACAATAATATATACATCAATCAAATATAAAATTAATCATCACACAACATATATCGCAGTATTCATATTCACATCTCACGCATATAATATACAAAAGAAACCAAAAAACTGAATATGATATAAATATAAACCAAAATCAATATCGCCCAAAATATTTCAAAATGTAGTACAATATGTATCATATAAATAAATACATGATTCAAAAAATAAGAATCAAAATGCTAGCCTAGCTCGGTCCAGCTCCACCTCTGATAAACGCTAGAATCTTGTGCCTACCCCGTCGCGTCTGAACCTAACGTGTGCAATAAGCGTGTAAGAACTCTGTTTTATTCGAATTCTTATCATTATCGAGTTATTTCGAAACCCCATTTGGATATCTAGTTTGGAAAACTGTAGTTTATTTTAATTAGATATGTACATGTATGATTAATAAAACATAAGTCTACAACCAAATAACCTCATATGGGCCCTGCTAGAGCCCAGTCCTCGGCCTCTCTCCCAACCTCCGTGGTGTCGTCCGTGTGCGGCGTCCAGGACTGGGGTCAGCAGATTCGAATGCTGCCTTCCCCCTAGCAACTGTCAGAACATTATATTTAGCACATACTGGTCTATAAAATTGACAAGAAATACCAAAATCAACAAATTCAAAGCCTTACCTACAGAGATAGAAGATGTGCTCCTCTGGTATCTGCATGTATCAAAATTTGAATAATATTAATTAATTTCAGTACATACATATTAACAAGGTAAACTCGCATATAGTGCTGCTTACACATATGACAGGGAGTGAACAAGCTCTTGTAGATCATCAGGCGCAAATCTAATCTCATCAAGCAGCCCATGATAATGAGTTGGACGACTAAGAGCAAAAGGAATGTGTGTATATTTATGATATAGCATTCTAAATCAATATACATGCCTTATATAATATATAAACATATCTGGAGGAACGGGAGTGGCCTCTGTCCCTGATATGGACGCATCACCAACAACTAGACATTCAAACATTGACAATATAAGTAATTTTGACATAAACAGGCATGGATATCTATAATATTACATTCAAAATGAATATTTGAGAGCGCAACTGCAGTGAGAAGTGATAAAAGTATCACCCAATAAGAGTGTAATTTACAGAATCAGTTGAGACTCTTGAAAGTCATAGAAGAACCTGACCTGCACAAATCTGATGTATGCTTTCTATTGGACACTAAGAAGTCTCTAAAGGGAAAAGCCTATGTGAAAGCCATCATTAGTTCATATCAGAAGATTGATGCTAAAACAGAGAACAAGGAATGCCATTTTCTTCTTCTTCTGCCACATTACTGTCTTCTCCTTCTTTTTCTGCCACATTACTGTCTTCTCCTTCTTATTATGTGCGCGTGCAAATTCAATGACTATATTGAGAATATGGATTAATAGTGGGTAGGAAAAGTATTTCTCAAATGGCTTTTGCGTCTAAAAACCATAAACTACTAAGTAATAGCATACATAATTTTTTTAGTATAAAGGTTGTTATTTTAAGTTTTCCTTTATAGAGATATGATCTAACTGCCTTTATAAATTATAAGTGTGCAGAAAATTATGATAAGAAACCATAAGAAAGGGTCATAGCCATGCATAACCTTGAATCTACATACCAAATCATGCACAAGCAAGCAATTATTGTCACCTTGCCGTGGAATATAAAATATCTTGGAAGACTATAAGGGAGGATTTAAATCTTGATAGCTTTTGACTTCAACATATATTTTTCTCAAGTACCATGAAATATACTTCCTCCGTATAAACCGTTTTCAGGAAGATGGATTAATAATGACAAATTATCCATTGTAGCTCACTAGGTTAGCATTTTCTCTTCTATTGACCATCTTACTAATCTACTTGGTAAATTTATTCGGAACCGGCTGCGAATCATTAAAAGACATGCATAAGAAAGAAATCTAAAATACAGATATATAGCATACCGATACATCGAAACTTCAAAGTTGCGATAACAATCCAGAGATATTTATTTCTACACACGTGGTGCGCCTGCGAATGCGTCAGGCATCATGGACAAATATTTCAGAACATGGAAAGTATTATTAGTATAAAGTAATTAAAACTTTTAAACACCTTGGGTAGATATTTTCTTAGTTGATACAATCATATCATGAGGACTAAATTTAAGCTATTATACATATGCATATGTATTTTTCTAACCTAATATATCACACACACACACACACACACAGAGAGAGAGAGAGAGAGAGAGAGAGAACACCAGTTTGGTAGAGAAATCAGGTAGCAGGATCCTGAAGAAATGGAGTCCATAGCATTGCTCATCATCATCATCCATGATCCCTTTGAAAAAATATTATCAAAGGGATCATGGATGATGATGATGAGCAATACTATGGACTCCATTTCTTCAGGATCCTGCTACCTGATTTCTCTACCAAACTGGTGTTCTCTCTCTCTCTCTCTGTGTGTGTGTGTGTGATATATTAGGTTAGAAAAATACATATGCATATATATAATAGCTTAAATTTAGTCCTCATGATATGATTGCATCAACTAAGAAAATATCTACTCAAGGTGTTTAAAAGTTTTAATTACTTTATACTAATAATACTTTCCATGTTCTGAAATATTTGTCCATGATGCCTGACGCATTCGCAGGCGCACCACGTGTGTAGAAATAAATATCTCTGGATTGTCATCGCAATTTTGAAGTTTCGATGTATCGGTATGCTATATACCTGTATTTTAGCTTTCTTTCTTATGCATGTCTTTTAATGATTCGCAGCCGGTTCCGAATAAATTTACCAAGCAGATTAGTAAGATGGTCAATAGAAGAGAAAATGCTAACCTAGTGAGCCACAATGGATAATTTGTCATTATTAATCCATCTTCCTGAAAACGGTTTATACGGAGGAAGTATATTTCATAGTACTTGAGAAAAATATATGTTGAAGTCAAAAGCTATCAAGATTTAAATCCTCGCTTATAGTCTTCCAAGATATTTTATATTCCACGGCAAGGTGACAATAATTGCATGCTTGTGCATGATTTGGTATGTAGATTCAAGGTTATGCATGGCTACGACCCTTTCTTATGCTTTCTTATCATAATTTTCTGCACACTTATAGTTTATAAAGGCAGTTAGATCATATCTCTATAAAGGAAAACTTAAAATAACAACCTTTATACTAAAAAAATTATGTATGCTATTACTTAGTAGTTTATGGTTTTTAGACGCAAAAGCCATTTGAGAAATACTTTTCCTACCCACTATTAATCCATATTCTCAATATAGTCATTGAATTTGCACGCGCACATAATAAGAAGGAGAAGACAGTAATGTGGCAGAAAAAGAAGGAGAAGACAGTAATGTGGCAGAAGAAGAAGAAAATGACATTCCTTGTTCTCTGTTTCAGCATCAATCTTTTGATATGAACTAATGATGGCTTTCACATAGGATTTTCCCTTTAGAGACTTCTTAGTGTCCAATGGAAAGCATACATCAGATTTATGCAGGTCGGGTTCTTTTATGACTTTCAAGAGTCTCAACTGATTCTGTAAATTACATCCTAGTTGGGTGATACTTTTATCACTTCTCACTGCAGGTGCGCTCTCTAATATCCATTTTGAATATCTATAATATTACATTCAAAATGGATATTAGAGAGCGCACCTGCAGTGAGAAGTGGTAAAAGTATCACCCAACTAGGGTGTAATTTACAGAATCAGTTGAGACTCTTGAAAGTCATAGAAGAACCTGACCTACACAAATCTGATGTATGCTTTCCATTGGACACCAAGAAGTCATAGAAGAACCTAACCCTGACGTACTCATGGACCATGTTAGACTGTATCATATAAATTGTAGGTTATGATGACTATATTGAGAAATCTAAGAACGGGATGGTTACTGACAAAGGAGAAAATCCGTGTATATGCTTTGTGTGTGCGTTTGTCGTTGAAAAAAATAAATTATCGATAATTAAAGTTAGATTTGAGGATACCCATGTATGAGTTGTATTCTATATATGTGTGTTTCGATTTATGATTTCGCTTAAGTGTAGGGTTGTTTTTACTTAAAAAAGTATCACCATCTACTATATATAAAAAATGTAGCAAACTAGGACTATAGAACTCATTTAACATTATCAACTAGTGAGATTTCAATGTCGAAAACTCCCTAAAAAGGAAAATTACTAAAAGGAAAAGACTCTTTGAACAAAACGCATCCACTAGCAATAATATGGAACTGAGACTCGATCAAGATTCTCTGGACTAAAAAATTCCAAGGAATTGCTATTTGAATTACGTTAATTTGGAACATGATCGTTGTAAGTTGTACTTTTCCCGACTTGTGTCATGCCCATGAGCACACAAACTTCTCCCCAATCACAAATCCCAGTCCAGATTGGTATTCAAAATTTATTTAATTAGTTTGTGATCCACATCATTGATTCATTGCTTGAGGCATCAATGTAGGCACAAATATCACTGAAGCAGCCTAAATCACCATATGAACCGGTTATCGATTTCAATTCCACCAGAATTAGAATTTCATCCGAACAACTTTCACACAGTAATCGGAACCTGGTCAACAAATTTGTCATGCCCGTTGTGGTTTTACTTATGTACAGTACTTCCACAAAATACGTGCTGTCATTTCTAAATGGAAGTTTCTCAGTGCCACCATAGTAGCAGAAGATGGAATTGTTTATCGCAACTAGATTATGCTAAGCCTCGGATAGATTAGGCAAACATGATCTAGAAGAATATAATTAGCAGAGAAAAAATATAATAAAACAAAACAAAGCGTAGCAAATAAGATAAAATAAAATAAAGATATAGAAAATAAAAGAGAAATAAGTTTTCGAGAGGAGAGGTGCAAGATATCATGTGCCCCGAAGAAAAGGAGGGCAAAAACAGTGTTGGCATTCATAAGAGGAAAGCTAGACTAACAAGAAGAAACATTACAAATATTACTATGTTTATGAATTATCACAGAAAATCAACCCAGAATCTGCAAGAAAATCAAAAGTATGGCTCAAATATGAGACGAACAAATATCTTTTCCTCTCTTATCTTTTCTTTTTGAAAACAAATACCAGAAGATGTTGACTTTCTGGATAGATAGGAGTGGATATGATAAAAACATGTAAAGGGTGCATGGAAGTGCTAACAGAGACTCTTTGTTGCAACTTTATAGTAAACGGAACAATAACTGGCATATTCAAGTTAAAAGAATTGCAAGAATAATGAACATGGCTTACAAACTTGGGTGAGAACGATGTGACACTCAGAAAAACATCTAAAAGACAAATTCATAAATGCGGTTAGGCCAAAACCGGACTAAATCCTGCCATGCGACTGATATTCCTTGATGTAGAAGTAAATATAACTGTGGCACACACGCACACATGCACACAAAAACTATGGCACAAACAAGTGGAAATATGCAAATAAACATGCATGCATGCAGACATTAAAAGATTAATATAACAGAGATGTCTACTGATGATTTGTAAGATGTTATCGCAGGTAGGACAACTGCCAATTCTATGGCTTGTGGCCACCAACGACTGCTTTCTCACCATAGTAAAAATAATGAGGGACTATAACATATCATGAATTCGATATGCACCGTGATTTCATAGCATATGTCTATTAACCTATAATGTACAAGTTCTTGGCGTTGATTGCAGAGGTGCATACAGTCTGAACTAGTAAATATACGTAAGAAGGAAAAAGAAGAAACGATTCATAAATATGGTTGGGCCAGAAACAGACTTAGTCACTGGATGACATATAACTGATATTCCTTGATGTAGAAGTCAATACACCTTTGATAACAAACTCATTCTTTTTTGGGAGATATATGAATAACCGACTCTGACCCTCAGCATTCCATTGAACACATGGAAATCCATCGTATCTCATATCCAGCCACCTCACTTCACCGATCCTATGATCGCCTTCTGGAGGACGCACAACCCTAGCTGCAGCCCGAGCCCCAGCCCCAACCCTAGCCCTAGCCGCAGCCCGAGCCCTAGCCCCAACCCTAACCCTAGCAGCAGCCCAGCCCTAGCCCCAGCCGCACCCCCAATAAAAAATTTGATAAATTGACCCGACCCCGACCCCGAACCCGACCCCGACCCCGCAGCCCAGCCCCTGCCCCAACCCTAACCCTACCCCGACCCCGACCGCGACCGCGACCGCGACCGAGACCCCTGCCCAACCCCAACTCGCGCGCCATGAACCCTAAGCCCAAAATAATCCAAAAATTCTTTAATTTACCTCGAGATTTACTCACATGAACGGCTGCTGGGGCTGGGGCGACGACCTGAACGGCGGTGGCGACGACCTGAACCGCGGTGGCGACGAGAACTGCGGTGGCGACGAAACCGGTGGCGGCGACGAGGAGAACAACGTTGGCGACGACGGCGTGGTGATTTGGGGCTTATTTTCGTGCGCGATCGAGATCGAGAGAGAAAGAAATTGTGAGCGTAGGCGATCGATCTGTGCTTTAGTAATTTGATATTTAGTTGCCCATACGGATATACCCGTAGGTCCTTTGTTTGCAGCTCCGTAGGGGCAAACACCAAATTAAGAATTAATATTTTTATTCTTGGACGTCTTTGCCCGTAGGGGCAACCTTTTAGCCCTACGGATTAATCCGTAGGGCCAAGTTATATCTACCCCTACGGATTCCAATATCCGTAGGGGCAACTCCTTATTTTACTAGTGATCATGGCAGGTTATTTAGAATAGATGATCGTAGGAAGTCATATGAAGGTTGAACTTATACTATCATCAATAATTATTACTTAATGGTTGGTTGAAGTTGAGAAGTATGTTGAAGAAATTGATATGAAATGTCGAAAGTTTTACTGTTTATCAACTTCTTCCCAATGTGCCTATGTCTAGAGGGCTTGTTGTGATCGATGGTGATGAGAGTGTTGTAAAGATTTTGAAGTATCAATCATCTTTTATGAAACTTTACATAGAAATATTTGAGGAGGAGAAAACAATTAAGAAATCACCAGACAAGAAAACATATGATAGTAACTATTGTCTCTTCACATCTTGAGACTGTTTTTTTTTGATAAATATGCTTAACAAAATTGTAATGATATTGCAGATGTTAAGAACAAGGATGGAAACCTAAGAAGAGAGTGCGAAAAGTTGACCATGAAAATGTTTGATGATGCAAAGGGGAAAAAACAGTAGAAACGGGGTATGAAGTGGAAGAAGAAGCAGCAATAGTAATAGCAGCACAGAAGAATATTAAAGTTGCAGATTACATAATAATGGAAGAAGAAGCAGCCATCAAGAAAAGAGCAAGTGATGAAGCTGTAACACCCTAACACGATCGTACGTTTTTTTAAAAATTATATTGAATGTGTGGGGGGCAGTTTAATTATTATTGCTATTGGGTTATGATTGGTATTTGGATGTGTAACAACCCCAAATTTTCTGTACAACTTTCTGTACAATTTTTTCAAAAATACAGAAAGGGGTACTTTTTCCTGAGCACAAGATATAAGTTAGTTTTGCTTTTTAATAGCAAGAAGGAGCTTGTAGCTCATTGGTAAGACCTTACATTGCTGAACCAAACCACCAGAGTTCAAATCCCATCCCGCATTATTTTTAATATTGTTTTATTTTGAATTTTTAGAAATCCAAGGGTCTACACGTGCATAACTCGTAAAACCCCACTACACATTTAAAACAAATTGTCTCAGGGGGTAGATGATACGACGAGGAACCCAACACACGCCTGACTCGGCCGGACTCGGCCGGCGACTCGGCCGACTCGGACCGCCGCCGCCGGCCGGACTCGGCCGGACCGCCGAGTCCCCAACATGAAAGTTGGGCCTCTTCACCTCCCCTATACCCCTGTATACTTTACATATACTACCCAGTAACAGAGTCCCTTTAAAACCCTATTTACTCCATTTTATTACATTTTTAATACTTTTTAATACAATTTTCATACAACCTTTCACCTACCTTAACCCTAGCCTTACCCTATAAATACAACCCCTAAACACACACCCCTCACTCTAAAATTATGATCAAAACTTTGAAGAAAATCTCTAGAAGTTTAGTGTGCAATTGAAGCTAGCAAGGGGTGAAACTTCGGCGATCTTCCGACGACGACCCTAGGAGCTCCCGGCGACGAAACAACACACCGGTGCCTCCTACCGCTTTCTCTCTCTCTTCTCTTGATTTTAAACTCATAAGTCCCACCTTCCTCTTCTATTCTCTAGTCTTAAAATTTCTCTTAATAAAACCTGACGGAATCGGAGTTAATCCGATTTCCAATTCGGTTCTTCCTAAAAATTCAAATTTTTCTTAAATACAATCATATTAAACCCTTACATGTTGACTATTAAATATTAACAAGTCATATTGAACAAGTTCCATATCAAAATGATTTCTATTTCAATTTTTATCGTACTTTTTCACTATAATACCATGTAGTTTAATTTCGACATTTAAAACATCACAATCTTACTATACTTTTAAGTAGATCACGAGATAATGACCTACCTCCTCACACACTCATATGCAACATAGCACAATACCTTTCGGGAACATAGAATTCGGGAAAACGAAACTTTACATATAAGTACCGCTAACTATTAAAACCGTTTCTATAAGATTACGTATTTTTTTGCTAAATCTTTGCAAAGCGCCGCTACAACCCACTTTGGGGAACCCGACTGGGATGGTGTGGATTATCGCACATCTCTGGGCTTAATAGTGTGAGATGCAAACCTCCGCAAGGAGCATTCGATCTCGAAAGATTTGAAATACAAATATCTTAAGAAAATGAGATTTCTAGAAATATAATATATATTAAAATTATATATATATATATATCATTAAAATATTTATTTTTGTGGTAATATAAATATTCCAATTTTTCCTAAAATCACAAGAATCACTTTATATTAAAATACCATGAATTCCATACAAGTTCAATATTACAATTAAATAATCTATATTATAAAATTAGGTTATTTTCACTAGAAATATCACAAATATAAAATCTACATCTATGACAATCTAAAGACGATAATTAAATACTTGGGTTGTATTTTGAAAATTATACAAAAGTATTTTTACATAAAACCCCCTCAAGTTCTATAAATTACCCTAAAGACCCTAGTAAATATAGATTTAAGCGGGACCAATCTCTTGAGACTCAGGAAGCCGGAGAAATGCGTACTTTCCTATTTAAGGTAGACAACTTAACAACGGTGTTATCAACACGGTAATCGTCTTTAAAAAAGACACAAATCCTGCCGTCCATGTGCAGCGGTTACTGATAATATAAAAACAATCAGGACTTCAATTTCTTTTCTAATTGTTCTGACTCAGACCGAGTCTCATTAAATAATCTGACTTGAATATGATTCAAGTACAATCTACAATATTACAATTCAATATGAATCCATAAATTCATATATTCAATCGGATCAAACTATTCAATCTATATTGACTGAGCCGAACCATGGATATACATCCATTTACATGATTCTCCAGTTACATCCATAATTCTCCAGATTACATCCATTTACTGATATCATGGTTTCGGCAAGTCATCCAATTATACAATCTATATTACAAGACAATACAAGTTTCAATACAAACAAGATATCGCGGGGTTTAAGGAGTAGATTGGTACGGAAGGTGTTAGAAGTGGCACGAGACTGCAACCATAAGACACTTAACCTGTATTTCGTTGCTGTTGTACCGTGGCATAAACGGTTTCTTGAGTTCCTGATACCTTAGTCTCCGGGACAAGTGAGACTCCTCTCGTATACACTGGTATCTTTCTGTACCAAGCTACAAACAACAGCGTTAACACTAAATACAACATTATAATAATATAATATCACTTTAAAAGTTACACACTCTGTAACAACTCCAATTTTTGTATACCAAAATTTGATTTAAAATAGAAGTATACTTGGAGTATTAATGTTGCTGGTAACACTTTAAGTATCTATCTCTTTACAATAATTACAAGAAAGAGCTTGTAGCTCAATGGTAATACCTTGCACTGCTGAACTAAGCCACCAGAGTTCGAATCCCATACCCCACATTATTTTTATTATTGATTTTTTTTAAAAAACCTTTAGAATACCAAGAGTTTACACGTGCATATCTCACAAAAACCCCACTACACCCAAAGATGTAACACTTGCAGAGGGTAGATGAACCGCCGAGGGAGATCCAGGTCACCGGACTCGGTCGGGAATCGTCCAACTCGGCCATGACTCGGCCGACTCAGTGATCCGACCGAGTCACGGCCGAGTCACCCCAGATTCGGCCGATTCCGGCGAGGGTCACAACATGAAAGTTGTGTCTTTTGGTATTCCCTACGCACCTACAAAGTTTCAGCCTCATACCACTTCCAGAGCTCTTTAAAACCCCCAATTACTCCACTTTTAATACATTTTTATTACATTTTATCACATTTTTATTTTTTAACTTTTCATCTACCCTAACCCTAACCCTAGCCTAGCCTTATATAAAGGCCCCTACCCTCTACCTTTTCCCCTCACAACTCTAAGCATACTCTCTAAAACTCTTGAGAACTTGGTGCAAAGAGCGAGAAGCGAAGCGCTGCCGAAACCGACGACGGATTCCGGCGACCGGATCAAGACCGACGTGACGTTTCCAACGAATCGGCAACCACCACACCTTTTAGAACGCTTAGCTTGTCCAAACCCGTAAGTCCCAACCTTCTATCTTTCTTTTCTATAATTGTAAAATACGACTTTTTGGAACCGACGGAAATCGGACAAAACGATTCCCGATCCGGTTTTTCTTTAAAATTCCACTTGTCACCTAATACATATTATCAACCCTATTGCATGTTGACTATTAATCACCCTTAAATCAAATTTAATCACACTTTTCCACATGAAATGATAATTTCTTTACAAAACCGTATTTCTTGCATAAAAATACCATCAAGTTCAATTTTAATGTTCTAATTAGATCCCTCACTCTTAATCATGTTTATTTTGATAACAAAACTTGTTTCATTCAATTTGGATGAAATTTCACACATGAAATGATAACGTTTATGAATACCGTATTCTTGCACCTTAATACCCTTAAGTTTAACATAGCTTATTTCACCTTGAAACTTCACCAAAACTTAATATAAGTCACGGGGTAATGACCTACCCTTACACACACTCATTATAACCCTAATTGATAAATAACAAAAATACAGAATACGATATTATAGGACTTTTTCACTAAAATACCATAACCTTTATAACTTTTAGTTTAACCTTTAAATTGTAAACTTTTCTAAATAAAACTTATATAAAATGAAAGCACGATTGGTCATGGACATCGATCGTTTATCTAAACTGTCTTGTGGGTCTAGGCAAGTGTGTCTAAGGCTAGTGGTTTTTAATTAGGCCCACGACTGTGGTTCCTTCCCACTTACCTGGCACTTACCTGGCTGCATTCGACGGTGAAGAGGCGATTTGAGGCTTCTAATGACTCATCGTTTAGACCAAAGGAATATAGGTTAGGTGTCTTAATCTGACCACCTCATTCCACTTTTAACATCTTCCGTACCAATCTACCCCTTTAAACCCCGCGATGTCATGTTTGTATTGTTATCTTGTAAACTTGTAATGATTGCTTGATTGACTTGATTAACTGATTGACTTACCGAAACCATGATATCAGGAAATGGTTATAACCGTAGAGTCATGTAAATGGAATACTGGAAACTTGTAAAAAGAATATCCATGGTTCGGTTCAGTCAGACAGATTGTTAACTGATTCTGGAATTCATGTATTCAAGTTGTGTTGGAATATAATTGAAATATAGATTGACTTGAAATATATTCAAGTCAGAATTAGT
This sequence comes from Agapanthus africanus, assembly GCA_030015575.1. Lineage (NCBI taxonomy): Eukaryota > Viridiplantae > Streptophyta > Magnoliopsida > Asparagales > Amaryllidaceae > Agapanthus > Agapanthus africanus. Next base: position 677,897,688 of record CM057340.1, on the reverse strand, counting down.
CAGACTCTAACCCGAGTCCGACTAAAAGAAATATAATTTGAAGTTCAATATTAGTTAGGGGCCTTATTGTAATTTGTGAAACTTGAGGGGGTTTTATGTAAAAATACTTTTGTATAGTTTTCCAAATACACCTCAAGTATTTAATAATCATCTTTATTGTTATAATGAATGTGAATTTTATTTGTGTTATTCTAGTGAATATATCCTAATAAAAGTATTAATTGTTTATTTGAAATTCGTGTTATTTTAATGTAACTTTTAATCTTTGAATTTTAGGAAAAAGTGGAAATTTTATATTATAACAAAATAAATGTTTAAATGATAATTATATATAATTAAACACATAAATAATTTTTAAATGAATATTTTATTTACAAAAAATATCACTTTCTTTAAATATCGTATTTTAAACCTTTCGAGACCGAATGCTCCTTGCGGAGGTCTGAATCTCGCACTACTAGCCTGCGGGTGCACGATGAACCGTGCTATCCCTAACAGGTTCCCCAAAGATGGGTTGTAATGGCACTTTGCTCAGGTTTTTATAAATACTTTTAATTTAGGGAAAAGGTTTTCTAAATATAGGGTATTTATTTGTAAAAGTATATAGTTCTCCATATTTTAGTTGTTAGGGTTTCCTAGACCATCTAACCTATATTCTATGGTCTAAACGATGAGTCATTAGAAGCCTCAAATCGCCTCTTCACCGTCGAATGCAGCCAGGTAAGTGACAAGTAAGTGGGAAGGAACTATAGTCGTGGGCCTAATTAAAAACCACTAGCCTTAGACACACTTGCCTAGACCCACAAGACAGTTTAGATAAACGATCGATGTCCATGACCAATCGTGTTTTCATTTTATATAAGTTTTATTTAGAAAAGTTTACAATTTAAAGGTTAAACTAAAAGTTATAAATGTTATGGTATTTTAGTGAAAAAGTCCTATAATATCGTATTCTGTATTTTTGTTATTTATCAATTAGGGTTATAATGAGTGTGTGTAAGGGTAGGTCATTACCCCGTGACTTATATTAAGTTTTGGTGAAGTTTCAAGGTGAAATAAGCTATGTTAAACTTAAGGGTATTAAGGTGCAAGAATACGGTATTCATAAACGTTATCATTTCATGTGTGAAATTTCATCCAAATTGAATGAAACAAGTTTTGTTATCAAAATAAACATGATTAAGAGTGAGGGATCTAATTAGAACATTAAAATTGAACCTGATGGTATTTTTATGCAAGAAATACGGTTTTGTAAAGAAATTATCATTTCATGTGGAAAAGTGTGATTAAATTTGATTTAAGGGTGATTAATAGTCAACATGCAATAGGGTTGATAATATGTATTAGGTGACAAGTGGAATTTTAAAGAAAAACCGGATCGGGAATCGTTTTGTCCGATTTCCGTCGGTTCCAAAAAGTCGTATTTTACAATTATAGAAAAGAAAGATAGAAGGTTGGGACTTACGGGTTTGGACAAGCTAAGCGTTCTAAAAGGTGTGGTGGTTGCCGATTCGTTGGAAACGTCACGTCGGTCTTGATCCGGTCGCCGGAATCCGTCGTCGGTTTCGGCAGCGCTTCGCTTCTCGCTCTTTGCACCAAGTTCTCAAGAGTTTTAGAGAGTATGCTTAGAGTTGTGAGGGAAAAAGGTAGAGGGTAGGGGCCTTTATATAGGGCTAGGCTAGGGTTAGGGTTAGGGTAGATGAAAAGTTAAAAAATAAAAATGTGATAAAATGTAATAAAAATGTATTAAAAATGGAGTAATTGGGGGTTTTAAAGATCTCTGGAAGTGGTATGAGGCTGAAACTTTTCAGGTGCGTAGGGAATACCAAAAGACACAACTTTCATGTTGTGACCCTCACCGGAATCGGCCGAATCGGGGGTGACTCGGCCGTGACTCGGTCGGATCACTGAGTCGGCCGAGTCATAGCCGAGTTGGCCGATTCCCGACCGAGTCCGGTGACCTGGATCTCCCCCGGCGGTTCATCTACCCTCTGCAAGTGTTACATCTTTGGGTGTAGTGGGGTTTTTGTGAGATATGCACGTGTAAACTCTTGGTATTCTAAAGGTTTTTTTAAAAAAATCAATAATAAAAATGGAGTAATTGGGGGTTTTAAAGAGCTCTGGAAGTGGTATGAGGCTGAAACTTTGCAGGTGCGTAGGGAATACCAAAAGACACAACTTTCATGTTGTGACCCTCACCGGAATCGGCCGAATCGGGGGTGACTCGGCCGTGACTCGGTCGGATCACTGAGTCGGCCGAGTCATAGCCGAGTTGGCCGATTCCCGACCGAGTCCGGTGACCTGGATCTCCCCCGGCGGTTCATCTACCCTCTGCAAGTGTTACATCTTTGGGTGTAGTGGGGTTTTTGTGAGATATGCACGTGTAAACTCTTGGTATTCTAAAGGTTTTTTTAAAAAAATCAATAATAAAAATAATGTGGGGTATGAGATTCGAACTCTGGTGGCTTAGTTCAGCAGTGCAAGGTATTACCATTGAGCTACAAGCTCTTTCTTGTAATTATTGTAAAGAGATAGATACTTAAAGTGTTACCAGCAACATTAATACTCCAAGTATACTTCTATTTTAAATCAAATTTTGGTATACAAAAATTGGAGTTGTTACAATCTACCCTCCTTACAAAAAATTTCGTCCTCGAAATTTACAACTTTTATTTAAGGACTAATTTACAAAAAGGTGTGGGTATCTTGCACGCATCTCATCTTCCCTTTCCCACGTGGATTCTCCTGGAGTGTCTTTTCTCCACATTATCCGGACCAAATTAACTTCCTTGTTCCGAAGTGTCTTTACCTTTCTATCCAGGATCTCCACAGGTTGTTGCTCACAAGACAAATCGGGCTGTATCGTAAGCTCGGAATGATCAAGTACATGGCTGGGGTCACTCACATACTTTCTGAGTTGGGATATATGGAACACGTTATGCACTCCTTCCAATGAGGGTGGAAGCGCTAATCGGTATGCCACTTCACCGACTCGTTCGAGTATGTCGAACGGTCCAATGTATCTCGGACTCAACTTTCCCCGTCTTCCAAATCGGATCACTCCGCGATTCGGAGATATCTTCAAGAATACATGGTCTCCTGGCTGGAACTCCAAGTGTCGTCTCTTTGCATCAGCCCAATGTTTCTGTCTATCTTGGGCTATGCGCATTCTTTCTCTGATAGTACGAACCACATCCACGGTCGCTACTATCATCTCTGGTCTAAGGAGTTCCCTATCTCCGATGTCGTCCCAACTTAATGGCGATCGACACTTCCTTCCATATAATGCTGCAAAAGGTGACATTCCTATGCTTGCTTGGTAGCTGTTGTTGTACGCGAACTCCACAAGATGCAAGTGATCTTCCCACGATCCCTTGAAGTCGAGCATACATGCTCTGAGCATATCCTCCAAGATCTGAATAGTTCGTTCCGACTGACCATCTGTTTGTGGATGATAAGCCGTGCTGAAGTTCAGACTTGTTCCCAAGCTAGCTTGCAGACTTTGCCAAAATTGCGATCGGAACCTAGTGTCACGATCGGAGACAATGCAGACTGGTACTCCATGAAGTCTCACAATTTCCTGTTTGAGTTCATGGGTATCAGAGATAGTACATTATGAAGAATTTCGTTTAAATCTAAATTAGATTATTACCTCCATGTACTTCTTCGCTAATTAGATTATTACCTGCATGGGCCACCAACAAAACCTGTCACGCCCCGCTTCCCAGTGTACGGCGAAGTGGACGCGACGAGGTCCGCTACGTATGTACTCAGAAGTACATACGCTAAGCGTAGCTAAGCAATATAAAATATTACACAAGAGACAAGAGTATAAAAAGAACAGCAACTTTTATTTATTAACATTCTTTGTACAATACATGAAAAGAAAGTACAACTGAAATAAAGATGCCTAAACAGTGTCATAACAGGGAATGGAAAGTACTGAAGAGAAAAGTGTACAATGAAATCATACTGCAGGGTCTTCAGCAAATTGCTCCAAGTCTTCCTGGGTTGGCTCAACTTCTGCCGGGTCCAAACCACCTGACGACATTCAAAGAAAAGAGAAACAGAATGTCGTCAGCGAACAGGTCGCTCGGTAAGTCCCAAAGATAAGAGAGGGATAGACAGACAGTAAGAGAGGGAGAGAGAGCTTTTACTGTTGTATTATAATATTGTAATATTGTATTAACGTTTTTGTTTTTAGCCTGGTACAGAAGATGCCAGTGTATACGAGGGGGGTCCCACTTACACCGGGGACCTTGGTAACCTGTAGTACAAGGCTCCGTCGATAATACCACGGAACAACGGCATGGATGTAATTACGTCTTAAGTGACCACCTCGTGCCACCTTTAACATATTCCGTACCAGTCTACCCCTTGAACCCCGTGATGTCTTGTTTGTATTGTTATCTTGTAAAACTTGTAATGATTGCATGATTGACTTGATTGACTGACCGAAACCATGATATCAGGAAACGGTTATAACCGTAGAGTCATGTAAATGGAATACTGGGAAACATGTAGAAGGAATATTCATGGTTCGGTTCAGTCAAGTAGATTGTTAACTGGATTCTGGGATTCATGTATTCATCTTGAGTTGAAATATAAAGAATATAGATTGACTTGAATTATATTCAAGTCAGAAATAGTCAGACTCTAACCCGAGTCAGACTGGAGAAGATAATTTGAAGTTCAATATTAGTTAGGGGCCTTATTGTAATTTGTGAAACTTGAGGGGGTTTTATGTAAAAAGTACTTTTGTATAGTTTTCAAAATATACCTCAAGTATTTAATAATCATCTTTATTATTATAATGAATGTGAATTTTATTTGTGTTATTCTAGTGAATATATCCTAATAGAAGAATTAATTGTTTATTTGAAATTCGTGGTATTTTAATGTAACTTTTAATCTTGAATTTTAGGAAAAAGTGGAAACTTTATATTATAACAAAATAGGTGTTTAAATGATAATTATATATAATTAAACACATAAATAATTTTCTTTTATATGAATATTTTATTTACAAAAAGTCTCACGTTCCTTAAATATCGTATTTTAAACCTTTCGAGACCGAATGCTCCTTGCGGAGGTCTGAATCTCGCACTACTAGCCTGCGGGTGCACGATGAACCGTACTATCCCTAACAGGTTCCCCAAAGATGGGTTGTAGCGGCACTTTGCTTAGGTTTTATAAATACTTTTCATTTAGGAAAACGGTTTTATAAATATAGGGTGTTTATTTGCAAAAGAGTATAGTTTCCGTATTTTAGTTATTAGGGTTTCCTAAGCCAACTAGCCTATTTCTAGGATCTAAACGATGAGTCATTAGAAGCCTCAAATCGCCTCTTCACCGTCAATTGCGGCCAGATAAGTGCCAGGTAAGTGGGAAGGAACCACAGTCGTGGGCCTAATTAAAAACCACTAGCCTTAGACACACTTGCCTAGACCCACAAGACAGTTTAAATAAACGATCGATGTCCATGACCAATCATGCTTTCATTTTATATAAGATTTTATTTAGAAAAGTTTACAATTTAAAGATTTAACTAAAGGTTATAAAGGTTATGGTATTTTAGTGAAAAGTCCTGTAATTTCGTATTCTGTATTTTTGATATTTATCATTTAGGGTTATATTGAGTGTGTGTAAGGGTAGGTCATTACCCCGTGACTTATATTAGGTTTTGGTGAAGTTTAAAGGTGAAATAAGCTATGTTAAACCTAAAGGTATTAAAGTGCAAGAATACGGTATTCGTAAACGTTATCATTTCATGTGTGAAATTTCATTCAAATTGATTGAAACAAGTTTAGTTATCACAATAAACATGTTTAGGAGTGAGATACTTGATTACATTAAGAAAAATGAACTTCGTGGTATTTTAATGAAAGAAATACGGTTTTGTAAAGAACTTATCATTTCATGTGGAAAAGTGTGATTAAATTGGTTTAAGGGTGATTAATAGTCAACATGCATATGGGTAGGTAATATGTATTAGGTGACAAGTGGAATTTTAAAGAAAAATCGAATCGGAAATCAGTTTGTCCGATTTCCGTCAGGTTCCAGAAATTCATATTTTTTACATTAAAGAAAAGGAAGGTAGAAGAGGTGGGACTTACATGCACAAGTCGGTATTGTCACCGGGCTTGTCTATCCGCCGATAGCCTCGCGTTACTAGCGAGACCTTCTTGAAGACTTCTTCATGTTCTTCTTCTTGTCATCTTGATGAAGAGGAAGAAGTGAGAGATAGAAAAATATGAGGAAGGAAAAGATGGAGGAGGACAAATAAAGATGTTGTAATGGTGAATAATAATATATGCATTTAACATGAGAATTAAAAGAGAAATGAAAGGTCACCATTCATTTTGGAAATGAAAGGTTTCATTTGTAGGTTATGGGAAGAATAAAAAATGATAAAAAATAATTGCAAGAATGGGGATTTGAACATGTGACTTATGGAATAACAATGTAAAGACTTAACCAATAAGCTACAAGGTTGTTCATGCATATATTTAATTAGAATTAAATATATGATGTTGCTTAAAAAGAAAATGGGCTTTTTAGATGGGCTGTAGAGAATTAGAATAATGGATTTGCTGTTGTACCGTGGCATAAACGGTTCCTTGTACTATACGTGCCCTTAGTCTCTGGCATATAGAGACTCCCCTCGTATACACTGGCATCCTCCTGTACCAAGCTACAAACAATTACGTTAAACAATATTTCATAATATTCTACAATACAATACTTTAGAAAATACTATACTCTGTCACTCTCATTCTTCATTCTTCTTTGGGACTTACCGAGCGACCTGTTCGCTGACGACATTCTATTTCTCTTTTCTTTGAATGTCGTCAGGTGCGTTGGACCAAGTTGAGACCGAGCCCACAAGTGAAGATTTGGAGCAGTTCCAGGAAGACCCAGAGCTCTAGACATTGTATCTTGTTCTTTCCAGTATTTCCTTTTATTGTTATGCCACTGTTTAGGCATTGCTTTTTCATTTCAGATGTATTTTCATTTCATGCATTGTATAAAGAATGTTATTAATAAAAGTTGCTGTTATTTCTATTATTCGTCTCTTGTGATTCATTTTATATTGCTTAGTTACGCTTAGCGTATGTACTTCTGAGTACATACGTAGCGGGCCTTGTCACGTCCACTTCGCCGTACACTGGGAAGCGGGGCGTGACACACTCTCTCTTTCTCTGTCTATTCTACTTCTCTCTTATCTTTGGGACTTACCGAGCGATTTGTTCGCTGACGACATTCATTCTCTTTCTTTTTCTTGGAATGTCGTCAGGTGTTTCGGACCTTTCAGAGATCGAGCCCAGCACTGAAAACTTGGACCAGTTTATTGAAGATCCCGAGCTGTAGTTACACTTGTACATATTTCACTTCAGTATTTCCTTTTCTGTTATGCAATTATTTAGGCATTACTTTCATTCAGATGTATTTACTTTTTCATGCATTGTATAAAAGAATGTTAATAAATAAAGTTTATGTTTCATTACATTTGTTTCTTGTGTATATTTTTTTTATATTGCTTAGATACGCTTAGCGTATTTACTTCAGAATAAATACGTAGCGGCCAGTCGTGCTCCCTTCGCCGTACACCAGAAAGCGGGGCGTGACATGATGATTATTCATAATAACTGTATTTTATCTTGTCTTGATCCCTAATTCAAATTACTTTAAGATTTGGGTAAATACCTGACCCGCATGCATGTTAACCTATTCTGTTTAAACTATAATATTTTTTTAGTATTTAATTTTGGTTTTCTAATCTACAATATCTTAATTAATAAAACACAATATATTGTCAGATATTAAATATGTAACATAAGATATAAGGTGATACTTTTATATTAAAGATAAGATAAGATATAGATGAGATATGATAGATTTTTTGAAAATCCACTTTAAATATTTTAACAGTTTGCTAGAGGGAGGTTTTGTGGCAAATCAATTCCATGGTAGGGGTTTTGTGCAAGTTTTGCATCTAAAACCTATATAAACTCAACCCATCTCTTTTCCTCAATATTTTTTTCTAACTTATATATATATATATATATATATATAAGGTTAATGGAGGTAAGGAGGGAATTTCCTTTTATGGCGTCGGAAAAATGCACCCTCCATGATTTTTTTTGACGATCGGCATACATTATCTCCATCTTTCTCATCTAAGATGTGGATACACCAAATTTCATGTGATTATACCATTTTTTTCACCGTTGATTTAGTTAATGCAAAATTAATGGTTTACCGACATTAGAACTTTTTACGTTGCTAATTCAACGGTGAAAAAGTGGTGGAATCACATGAAATTTGGTGTATGCATATCTTAGATGATAACGATGATGATGATGGATGCCGATCGTCGGAAAAAATGGTGGAGGTTGTATCATTTCGACGTCATAGGAGGAAATCCCCTCCTATTGGCTCTTTCCTCCATTATTCTCTCTATATATATACATGTATATGTATAAATATATAAACCCAATCATATTCATCTCTCTCCTCGAAATTTTGCTTAGCCACGACCTAATCCACGCCTTCCCCTACCGTGTGCCTTTCCCCTCCATCTCGTCAACACACCACCCATCCTTCATCATCTTTTCGACCATGACTCGACTGACGTCACCACCTCCTGCACCTCCTTATAGCCGCAGCCTTCGCCACGTTTGTCGTTGTCTCCATCTTCTTCCTTATTCCTCAAAGCCCATCACCGATGCACCAACCTCGATCCTGAGCACCTCTCCGCGACAACCACCATCGAAGCTGTCACCTCCTTCATCTCTCTTCAACCCATCTCCTCAACCCGGACTCCAAACCCATCGCCGCAGCCATCTTCTTCACCAAGCATCCTCATCATCGATTAGCTAACCCGATAACCCATCCTATCTCCATTGCCTTCGATATCTTCTTCCACTTGTTCACGTCATCAGCCAAGAAACCGAGCACACCCGAGCACTTTGACCTCGTCGCCATCATCTTCATCTCCTTCCATGCAGCCGAACCCAGGCCGAGATCACCCCTCCTGCATCTCACCCTAACACCGACCATCTCCTTAACTTCAAACTCCACCTTTCAACCTCGACTCGATCACCTCACCATCGCCATCCTCTTTTTCGATCTCTCCTTGCACCATCTCGAAGCCCACAACCGAGACCCATCATCCCAACTGCCTTCTTCTTTTTGCAACTCCATTGCCGACGCCTCCATTGAATACCAATTCATCATCGCCACCTCCTCATCCTAGCCACCTTATTCCATCATCACCATAGCCATAGCCACCATCTCGCCTTCACCCCGCCATCATCATCGTCACCTTCTTCTTCTTCTTTCCAGCCACGGCGCCAACACCGAACTCATCGCCCTCATCACCCACGGCCTTAAACCCTAGCTCAAGAACTCACCGATAGCCATAGATCCAGCCGTCGCGCACTGCAGCCTTCTTCTTTTGGGCAGTAAGAACCCAACCAGCGAGCACCTACCCGAGAAGTGCAATTCGAGACCATAGTCGAGCAAGTTCTAGCCTAGATCTTGCGGAGTTTCGCGTATTCGTGTTGCGTTCGTCTCTCCGTCATTTCCATGGCCGTGTTCGTCTCCGAGGAAAGTATTCGATACTTGCTTTTACATTCTTGTTATGACGACGATTGCATTGTCGTAATAATTTTTATAATTACTATATCTCTTGAATTGTGTACACATTAGTATTTATATAGTATACATATGAAAATCTCATACATATTATACATTGCGGTTACTGTGAATAATAAATTAATTATTATGAATATGTATAGTTCAGAGAATAGTAGCGATCATGTTAAGGCAGTTTAAATAATAAAATTATAGTTCACATATATTGATGGTTAGGTTGTAGTTAGTTTCATATGAATCCTTTAATATAAATTGTAGGAATTTTAGGCTTTTTACATCTGGAATCTTTAACTTAGTTTATAGTTTCTTTAATGTTAATTGTTATATATAACCCGTTTTTACGAAGTATTGCAAACGGAAATTGCATCTAAATCTTTTCTAAAAAATAACATACATTGTTTAATTTAAAGCAAGATAAGACGTAATAATTATATTAAGATACAACTCTTTATTATTAATGTCGATGTGTTTTATATTATCTTCGATAATACTAGTACACTGCTTATTTAGCTACGATAATTCTAATCATACTAGTATATTGATTGTTTCATGAACACATGTTTGAACTTTTTATCTTGTTATTGTTACCGTTATTGCTATCTCATTATCATTACCGTTATCATGCTAGAACATATTTGCCTTTGATATTTACTGATGTCAACAATCCTGACATGTTGTCCTGGTAGACGTATTCTTGTTGACTTAATGGGTATCTTGTACCTATTTGTTACTGTGTTGGTATTAGGTAGATATTATCTTCATACCCGACATGAAAAACGAAACCCGACGAAATGTGGAATCAAAAGTGTAACTGAAGTGTAACTCAAAAGGATATTATATGTTTCCGTGGTTCCGGGGGTTAACGGAACAAAATCATTCTTGATTTATAGATCGTGCATCTGTGGTCCCGGAACAAAACGAGACCATAGTCGAGCAAGTTCTAGCCTAGATCTAACAAACGGGTGAGCGACACTTGCGACCATACAATGTTTCGAATGGAGCCATCTGTATAGTCTCCTGAAAGCTGTTGTAAGAAAACTCCACCAAGTGTAGATGATCCTCCCATGAACCCTTGAAGTCTAACATGCAAGCTCTCAACATGTATTCAAGAGTTTGGATCGTTCTCTCCGACTGGCCATCTGTCTAAGGATGATAAGCTGTGCTAAACTTCAATCGCATATCCAAACTTTCCTGTAAACTCCTCCAGAAGTGCGATAAGAATCAGGTATCACGATCAGAAACGATGCTCCCAGGTACTCTATGCAATCTCACAATCTCCTGCATGTACCGCTTCGCCAACGCTTCCGTCGACTGACCAACTCGAAATGGTAAGAAATGAGCTGCCTTGGTCAATTGATCAACAATCACCCAAACTGCATTGTTGCCCTTTGGGCTCCGCGGTAAAGCTATCACGAAATCCATGATTATATGTTCTCACTTCCATTGAGGAATCGGAAGTGGTTGCAATAAACCAGCTACTCTTTGATGTTCAGCCTTAACTTGTTGATACGCCAAGCACTTCGCTACAAAGCGAGCAATCTCCCTTTTCATGCCTTCCCACCAGAAATGTTGTCGTAGATCATGGTACATCTTCGTGCCTCCTGGATGTACGGAATACGCGGAGCTGTGTGCCTCCTTCATAACTTCTTCACGAATGTCTCCTTTCGGCACACATAAACGGCTACCATATCGCAACGAACCATCTTCATGAATCAACAAGTCCGTTCAAAGTCCTACTTCAATCTGTTCTCGAAACTTCTGCAATCTTGGGTCCTGTGACTGCACTGCTTTAATATTATCGATCAACGACAACTGTACTTGCAGCTGCATCAACTGTCCCGAAGAATGCGGTAGCACGATCTCCAACTCGAATCTCCGAAAATCTTCGATAAGCTCCTTCTGTGCAGTAAACATTCGAATTGCTGGCAACCGACTAAGCGCATCCGGCACAATATTAACTTTCCCCGGATGGTACTTAAGATCAAGATTGTAGTCAGCCATCAGCTCCAACCATCTACGCTGCCTCATGTTAAGCTCTTTCTGTGTGAACACATACTTTAGGCTTTTGTGATCGGTGAATATTTCGACCCTTTCACCCAGTAAGTAGTATCTCCAATTATTCAAAGAGAAAATCACTGCTGCAAGCTCCAAGTCATGAGTTGGGTGATTTTTCTCATGGGTCTTCAACTGTCTCGATGCGTAAGCTATAACCTTCCCATGCTGCATCAAAACACATCCCAAACCTTTCCCAGATGCGTCGCTGTGAATCACCAATCCTCCGGAACCGTCTGGTACGGTCAGAATAGGAGCGGTTATCAATCTCTGCTTCAACGCCTCAAAAGCTGACGTACATCTATCCGTCCAAACGAACGGTACGTCCCTTCGCGTAAGCTTGGTCAAAGGCTCAGCCAATCGAGCAAAATTCTCCACGAACCTTCTGTAATATCCGGCAAGTCCAAGAAAACTTCTGATCTCTGCTACATTCTTCGGAATCGGCCAATCTTGAACTGCTGCAATCTTCTCAAGATCAACGGCGATTCCATCTCCAGCTACGACATGCCACAAAAACTTCACTTCTTCAAGCCAAAACTCGCACTTGCTCATCTTTGCATATAATCTTTCTTTCCTCAATGTCTGCAGTGCGATCCTCAAGTGTTCTGCATGCTCTTCTAGGCTCCTCGAGTAGACCAGAATATCATCGATGAACACCGCTATAAACTGGTTCAAGAACGGTGAAAAGATTCGGTTCATCAAGTCCATAAATATCGCCGGTGCATTCGTGATTCCGAATGGCATCACTAAATACTCGTAATGTCCATATCGAGTTCGGAACGCAGTCTTGCAGGTATCCTCTGATTTAACTCGAACCTGATGATATCCGGATCGCAAATCCAGCTTCGAGAATACCCTCGTGCCACTAAGCTGCTCGAACAATTCGCCAATGCCAAGGATCGGGTACTTGTTATTAATAGTCACCCGGTTTAATTCTCGATAATCGATGCACATTCTCCTTATGCCATCTTTCTTCTTGACTAGAAGAATTGGAGCCCCCCAAGGTGAATTACTGCTGCGAATCCAACCCTTTTCTAACAATTCAGTAACCTGCTTCTTGACTTCTTCTAACTCTACTGGTGCCATTGGATAGTACGCCTTTGAGATTAGCTTTGCACCATGAACAAGATCGATCGCGAACTCCACATCTCGTTTTGGTGGTAAACCCGAGATGTCCTCGAACACGTCCATGAACTCTCGAACTACAGTTGGCACTTACTCCTTAACAACTTCCATCGACGAAAGAACACTGTTTTTCGGCCTAGCCCTAAACTCGACTGTCCCGACAGAACTGCTACCTCCAACAAAAACAAACTCCGGATGTCCGGAAATATGGAAAATCACTTTTTTTGCCCTCCAATCAATGTAAGCGTGGAAAGCGCCGAGAAAATCCATTTCCAAGATAACTTCAAACGATGGGATGCACCAGAATTGTATAATACTAATGCAGGAAAAACATGAACAAGTAGGATACCGAAATGACTTCATCCGAAGCCAAGATATTGAAGAAGATTAAGCACGGTAAACATGATTCAAGTTGGCGATAAAACAAGAACTGGTAAGCAATAAAACCGAGAGAAGAAAGGTAATATAACGATCATAAAACAAAGAAATGAATCAAGACTAAAATTCCAAGTTACATAAATAGAGTACCGCATTGTAACCATGCTGCAGTTCATAGTTACAATCACATAACTCCGTTCAAGTCGCCCAAATCCTAATATCAGAATCAAAAGAACAGGGAGAAACAATAGGGAACCAAAATGTTTCAAGCCGAGATGCAAAGTTGTTTACATATCGTCAAAACAAAAGTCAATAGAAAGATATGATTCAAGAATCACGATAACAATGTGGCAGGACATGTTTCTAATTACCGGTTTTCTTATTCGTGTACTGGGTCCAATACCCAACTACAAAAGAATCAAATCCGATTAACCTAAATCCTATGTCTCTGATACCAAACAAACCCTGTTACACCCCACTTCCCAGAGTGCGCTAAGATCAGCACGTGACAGAGCCAACCATGCTACCCGTGGCTAGGAAATATCCCTCCACAGTCATATTACGGCTGTTTAGAAGATATCAAGAACAGGAAAAATAAAATAACTATCTAGTACATGTCCATGAGCCAGAATAAACGAGTCAAGAAATAATATGCGGAAGCAATAGATCTAATAAACAATAATAATTTGGAATGTACGTCCCAAATACGGGCTCACATCAGGAATGAAAATGCTGAAAGAAAACTAAACTAAAATACTAACAGGTCCTCACTGCTCGGCCTGTTCACTGAAATACTCCTGATCGGCCTGCTGCAAAGGTAGGGGATCTGGGCCATGCAAAATCCAGACATCAGTGCGTCATAATATCAACAATAATATAATCAAGGGTAGCAAACATGCAGGCATGAGTATGAATAGTAATAAAGGTATAACAGTAACACGAATGTGGAACAGTGAAGGGTAAAAGCATATGTGACGTGCAGTGGGTAATCTAAACTAAACTACTGGATAACTACTCTCAATTCTGTGAAATCAATTTAATGAATCGTCGATGTAACTCAATAGTATCCCGTGCATGCCCGGGACCACGGTCAAGACTCTCGGGCTGAATCCGAGACGTGCCGCTAGGCAGTAAACAGGTAATATGTACAGACGAATGATGTCAGCAGCATCATCCCGGGGATGGCCTTGCCCGTAAAACTGATCAGTATAAGCATCGAACTGTCGAGTTACAAGTTAGATTTCATCATTGATTTCCCCATACCCACAAGTTATGTGTTCAAGTCAGGTATTGATAAATCTGAACCTAATGCCAACATAGGATCAAGCAGGAACATATTTGTCTATACAGATAACATGATATGTCCATCTGGACAACATGTCAGGATTGTTGGCATTAGAAATAGAATCAGGTAACATGTCAAGTAGTGATATATCAGGTCAAGTCAGGTAGTATACATGTATCAAGTCAAGTAATGATATATCAGGTCAGGTCAAATAGTGTACAGGTATCAAGCGGGTGCTCATAATCGAACTGTAGCAAGTATTGAATCAGGGTGGAATTACGGATGTACAATAAAAGCATGGATGCACAAATATCGATAAGGGGTCACATCATGACTAAGTAGGATGCATAATTATCAAGCATGGTGCGCTAATACAACAGTAACATGAAATAATATGGTCTCGGCGTGCAACTAGATATGTAATAAACCGTACGGATACAGACGGATACTATAAAACTGTAAATCGGTAAAATTTGCTGAATATTAAAACACAAGTACTATTATTTATTAAATAGATATTGATATAATAATATTAAAATGGATAACATATTCAAACCGATTAATAACTATAAAAGTGGTATTGATTAACCATGCACAAGAAAGTTCCGTTCAGAAATTCAGCGTCACCCTGATTTGTAAAATAACTTAAAAATAACAAACTTTCTCCAAAAGGAACGTGTCTTATACCAAAACAAAGATAATTCAATAAGATTTTCATTTTTATAAGTTGAATTATCTCAGGTTGTTCCTACAAAAAGTTGTGAACATTCGAAATTGAAAGTTTGCTGTTGGAATTTTCCTGGACAACAGTTTAGAGATATTTTCATTTGCATTTTACGTTATTTAAACAATTTAGTTTGCAATTAAATATTTCATAGAGTTATAGTATTCGGAGTTAGCTTCGTAACGAACTAAAAAACGTATACTAATAATTTTTCTATGATTTATAATAAATTTTATAAGGTAAGGTGTACAGTAAATTTCAAATTTGTCGGCTTTGCAACGACGTTTCATGTGTAAATTATAATATTTTCAAACTGTATTTTGTATAACATTATAAAATGCAGATTATAAACTAATTAAAGATAATAATAAGAAATATTACGACGATATATATTTTAAATGATATGGATGCAAATGAGTATCCGAAAACGGTAAAACTTTAATATGGATGTACAATGCAATCAATATGTGATATTTTTATTCATATGGATGCAAAATAAGATACATAGTATGTAGCAAAATGAATTAGCATACGACTAGATATGTAAATAGTGACATGGATGCATACGGATGTCCGAAGACAGTAAAACTATAAAATGGTAATGTGGGATGCATAACTAAACATTATGTGATGTTATTATTCAAATGGGTGCAATATATTATAGTCTAGTATGTAACAAGATAAATTTGCATGCACTAGATACGAAATAAATTGTACGGATGCAAACGGACGTCGTAAAACTGTAAAACTATAATATGGGATGCATAATTTTAAATATATGTATTATATTTATTCAAATAGATGTAAATATAGTAATATAGCATGTAGTAAGATAAACTTGCCTCGATCGAATCACGCGACGGATACGCACGGCACGTCCGACGTCGGTAAATCGTCGCAACGCACACGCGGCACGCGGGGCGGATCCATGCAAGGCAAGAGGGTGATCACACAGGCAAGGTACGTTCACTGGATCATTCGGATCGTCAGCGACGAGCACGGCTCCGGCGATGATCACCGGAATCAAGAAACAAGATCAAGAAAAAGAAAGAAGAAAGAAGAAGAAGAAGTAAGACGAAAAGGCTGTGTATTAAATAAGGAAATAAATAAATATATAAATATATATATGCAGAGGAGAGAGAGAAAGGGGTTGTTAGTTTGTTAGGAAATTAGTTTAGATTTAAATTTAAAAAATCTTTTATTAATTAACTAAATTTTAATTTGTATCAGTTTATAATTTTAATATTATATAAATAAAATTTGATATTCTGGTAAATACAAACATAGTCCAAAACACGCCCGGGTCGGGTCTAAAATTCAGTTTTAAAATACGAAAAATATATGTGTTGACCAAAACTAAAATTACATATCCCGGTAACGAAAATGCATACTCCCAAGAACGGATGCATGCACGTGCACGTAGTCATCCAAACAAGTCCGTTTCACTGAACGGGATGAGAACAAGATGCGCGGATGCTACCACAGGATTAGGAGTATCATGCAGGCCATGCAATGTATTTTTAAAATATTTTATGTGATTTAAATGTTATATTAAAATGCAGATGCCAGGTAAAATGATAGTATGCAAATGAAAGTGCACGAGTCCACGTATTAAGTCAGGATAAATCATAAACATGAATCAAGACAGGTTTCAAGTAAGCGGGTCGGGTCAGATGCAAATATAAATGTCAAATACACCATTCGCACCAAAAACATAGTAAATCAGGAAAATACCATAAATAAAGAAATACTTGAAATAGAACTGGTATAAATGAACCAGGGTGTTACACATCTCAAGGGGGTGACGAAAAACACCCTACAATCATTATGTGTATTCATTTTATTACGTGTCATTAAATACGTAATAATAAAGCCCATGGGATTCTTACTTGACTACCAGCATTATAATGGCTATCATATAAGTGGGAGATGGGTAATCCATAAGTACATCCTTAAATGTCTCTAGTCAAGAGAGTATCAAGATCGAACATCAATAGTCCGGAGTAGACTGGTGTATACGTTTCAAGACCCCGACGAGGGGCGGTGGCCGGTCTCACAAACTATTGGTGTTGTGTCACCTAAGATAGTATACAGGTGCTCACTGGATGTGAGTGCACTGGACGGACTCGCTGTGAATATCTAGATAGTATTATACCTATCGTCTGATACCAGTTCTCTAGTGGCATGAGTACATGTTAGTCTTTTGACCTGATATCGTCATTTTTCTCTTCTGAGTTCCCACTGTACTTAGATTATTACCCTACCATGGCTTAAAGGAGTTGTGCAAACATGTTTTAGTTGGGTATAATCCCGAGCAATATGGAGGCAGTGAGCAATTGTTGGGGATTCATCTCTCCCGGTATTAGGAGTTGACGTCGCGCTGTGTTCGATTGGCTATCACCATAAGTCTCTGGCCAGAGCGGATGAGAATTACTGATTAGAGATCAGTAGTTTCTCGGTGGGTGATTAGCTTGACACCGACACGATTTATCGGGTTATTAGGGGTCTGACGTTACCCCCCCGTAGACCCGTTATGTGATACTCTTAGAAGAAGAGACCGAACTGTACGGAGATTGTCACATTCAGACTCAGTAGGGTACGGACTGACTTGATTATCGATCTCTCTTTCAGCATATACCTGGGTAGCCGTTACGTACAGCTAGTACCGCTGACGTGCTTGTAGTTACGGATTTATCTAGTAGCTCACCGCCAGTATATTGTCGAGTCTTTAGAGTTCCATACAGAGCATTTTCCCGGTTCAGGCGATATGATATAAAGGTCGTACTTTGGTACGTGCAGGGGTTCGATTATATACGTGTATTACTTACACAAATTTTAATCGGACGGTTGATAATACTAGCCGGTTTAGGATTAGCCCGGATTATTAAATCAAGTTTTGATTTGATAATTTCCATATATATTTTAAATATATATTCTAGTGTTATGTTCACTATTCATTTTCTCTCTCTTGACTATCCGTATTTTTATACGGATACACGTATTTGTATTTCGATACATATATATAGGTTGTATTCTGTATTTATACGGAATATTTCTAGAAGAAGGAAACCTCATTTAGGATTTTATTTTGTGAAAAAGAACAGAAAATGAGGTGGCATGTGAGGTGTAAAGAAATATGGTTGAGAGGAACGGGCAAGGAATTGTCGATGAAAAATTTCATTTGTCAAAACTATTGTTCCATTCTTGCTTCTCTCTTCTCTAGCTCATTCTCTTCTCTTGCTCCTCTCTCTTCTCTTGCTCCTCCTTCCTCTAAACTTTTAAGTGTTGAGAAAAATATGAAGAAATGAGAAAGATAAATGAAAGCGGAAAAATTCCTACATCCCCACACTTCATTTCTAGCAAGTTTGGAGTGTCAATTGTTTCACTAGATGAAGCTGGAGCTTGAATTGTTAGGATTTTTGAGAAGAAAAGAAAATATAAAGTGCAATCAAAATACAAAGAAATTATCTTCAAACTTCACTTATTTATTCAACTTCAATACGAAATACAAAATTCTCTTCTTCTCAATTCTTCTTCTTCATACCATACAAAATACGCTAATCGATCTAAATTTATAGGTCTCGAAAACCCTAAACCTATTTATACTAGAATACCTAATTCAACTAATTTATATCTACTCAAATCTCCCAAACAAAACTTCAAATATCTTTCTAAACAAACTTTCCTAATTAAGTTTCAAACGAATCTTTCCAATAATCTGCGGCTGACCGATGCAGATGTCTGTCCTAGAAATGGACAGATGCCTGTAGTTCAATCTAGCTTTCTATTGATTGTTTTCACAGACGTCTGTGGACTTCAAAACTACAAGTCAAATTTCAACAAATCTCCACCTTGACTTGTACTCTCTAAGCCGACTTCTATCTTCTCTTCACAACCTCCGCTCATGACATCTTCTGAGTTCCGTTCAAATCTCCACTTTGCTCCAAGGGTTTTCTTCCATACACAGGCTTCCCTACAACTTGGTATATGTTGCTTAAGGTTTTGACTCCTTTCATCATGATACAGTTCTTATGGTACACCTTCATTACTCCACCTTGAGCAATAATTGTGTAATTTCTTATATCCAATCTTCTAAGTGAAATTAAATTCCTCTTCAGTTTTGAGACATACCTAACATCACCAAGAATTCTCTACTCTCCATCGAACATCTTCATCTTCATGGTGCCCACGCCTTTTGCTTCTATTTCAGAATTATCCGCTAACGTCACCGTCTCTTTTTTCTCCTTGATTTCATCGAACCACTCCTTCTTTGAACATACGTGAAAGGATGCTCCCGAATCCATATACCACATATCTTTCTTCTTGACTTTATCATCACTAGTCATAAGCAAATTGTGCTCTATCTCGACATCGTGGGCCACGTTCGCTTGATCTTCCACGTTCGCTTGCTCTTCCTCTCTACGTCTTTTCAGATCATATAAACTCTCCTTCATCTTGAGACAATTAGACATATAGTGACCCATCTTATTGCAGTGATGCCATATTATCTTTGAAACATCTTTTGCAGGACACGATCTTTGATTTCTTCCACAGTTGCTCTGTTCTTTCCTCCACTTCAGAGCCTCTCTTGTAATAAGTGAAGATGAATCAGATGATCTATTTTATAATTTCCTTCTTAATTCTTCATTTAAGAGACATTTTGTTACCGCGCTCATAGAAATAATTCCGTCAGAAGACGAATTGCTCAAACAAACTACCATAGTTTCCCAACTGCTCGGAAGGGAACACAATACGATAAGTGCTTACATCTCGTCTTCAATCGGCATCTTCATGACTACAAGTTGATTCGCAATATTCTGAACTTCGTTGAAGTGCTCTGCTATTGAGGAATCATCCTTTGGAGCTTCAAATTTATTAATTCTCTCATTAGAAAAGTCTTGTTCGTAGCCATCTTTCTCCCGTAGAGATCTGTCAACATCTTCCACAAAGTTTCTGCAGTACTTTCTGATGATATATGGTGGAACACAGGATATTCTATCCAACCGCGAATAAGATTCATCGCTTTTCGATCCATTCTCGCTTAATCTTTATTAGACATCTTCTCTGGCTTGGCGCTAATCCCATAAAAAGGCAAATCTAAATCTTTGATGAACAACATGTGCTCCATTCTCGACTTCCATATCGATCAATTTGCGATATTCAAACATACCATCTTCATTGTGATTTGAGTTGTCTCCTTATTTTTTCTCTCAACCAAGCTCTGATACCAAATTGTTAGGATTTTTGAGAAGAAAAAAAATATAAAGCACAATCAAAACACAAAGAAATTATCTTCAAACTCTCTTCTTCAATTTCAATACGAAATACAAAATTCTCTTCTCTTCAATTCTTCTTCTCTTCAATTCTTCTTCTCCATACCATACAAAATACTCTAATCAATCTAAATTTATAGGCCTAGAAAACCCTAAACCTATTTCTACTAGAATACCTAATCCAACTAATTTAGATCTAATCAAATCTTCCAAACAAACTTGAAATATCTTTCCAAACAAACTTTCCTAATTAAGCTTCAAACGAATCTTTCTAATAATCTGTGGTTGACCGACACAGACGTTTGCCCCATAAATGGACAGACGTCTGTAGTTCAATCTAGCTTTCTATTGATCGCTTTCACAGACGTCTATAGTTCTGGAGCAGACGTCTGTAGTTAAATCTAGCTTTCTATTGATCGCTTTCACAGACGTCTGTAGTTCTGGGGCAGACGTCTGTGGTCTTCAAAACTACAATTCAAACTTCAACAGATCGGTTTCACTGGGTGGATCATCTTCAGCAAGGGCAGCCGTCTCTCAAGCTTGTTCCTGACGGCCTACGAGAAACTTGGAGGGGTCTTCTACGATTGGGTGGACACGTGACAAAAGTTGTAGTTTCTATAACCTTATATGTTGTTTTCTAGTTTAGTGTTTGGAACGGATTCTAGGCTACGGTTTCCTCGCACTCCCAAGAAATTTTATTCACATTTTCTGTTTCCTCAACACGTTGGCCGCGAGCGCCAGGGGAACCCCAACATAAACTTCATATACTTATGTTGTCATTTCTTTTTGTATATATGTATGGTTAAATTTATGAAATCTTATGTTTATATTGTCATTTGTACGGTTAAATTTCTGAGAACTTACATCTGATGAGAAATCTGTTGTTCATTGTTGTTGATACCCGCTAGTTTTTTGAAATTTTATAGAGTTGGCCGAGAGTTTTGTGGACATCAACCAAAGCTTCATGGTAGTTTTCTGAACATTAACTAAACCTTCAGGGTAGTTTGCTGAACATTATCTAAACTTGTTAGGTAGTTATTTGAATATTATCTAAACTTGTTAGGTAATTATTTGAACATTAATTGCACTTTCAAGGATTTTTTTCTAAAAGTATAATTTTAGACAAATTTTTCAAAAGATTTTAATCCATTGCATACAAAAAAGCTTATAGTTTTCATAAACATTCTTCATGTAATCAATTACTTCATACACATCTCCATTCAGAAAATAAAATTACAGACCGTAATCAATTACATTACATATTTCTCCATTCATAACATAAAAATAAACTTTTTTCTTGGTTATTCCTGGTAGACCGGGGCCTCCTTGCAGATCAGAGCCTCCTAAGAAGAAATCCAACAAAAATACCCATAAAATCAGCAAGAAGAACAGAAAAACGAAAAAAAGTTCACTTCTTAACTCAGTTTTTTGCCTTCATCACTTCCCGCTGACACTGATCTACTTCACCATTTTCTTCATTTTCAATGACCATTGCTTGCAGATGTTTTTTCTTCACCCAATCCATGAACCCACAGCTATCAGCGATAGGCCATTTAGGGCATCCCCAAAATAATCGACCAAGGTTTTTGGGCGTTTAAGACTTGCAAATTTTTGCTCGAAAACCAAACTTACAAATTGGTCTTGCATTAGAGCTTGAAGCCATCCAAATACGAGAGATCTAAGGTTAGGTAAAGGAGATTGATGAAGAAAAAAAAGAAAAACTAATTTTTTTCGTTCAAAGTTGAATGAAAAAGTATTGTAACCGATCAACAAAAGTATTTTTAAGATTTTCAGGGCGCGTGCATCGCACATTACCGCAACTTAACGCCGGCGGACATGTCACCGTCATAAAAGATCGATTTTCAAACATTAGGGTAGTTATTTCAAAAATGTGGAGTTTTTGGTATTAAGCCTTAAAAATATGTGAAATATATAGTTTTAAACTGGCACATATATTTCTATCATTTGTTTTGACTGCATCATTACTTGATGCTAGGATTAAATCTGGTTTATAATTCAGGGGATGATAGAAAATTAAAACCGTGACATGCAGTCATACATATTAGCCAATAATGAAATATATATCAGGAGAGGGAGAGGGAGAGGGGGAGAGGGGGG
Source organism: Agapanthus africanus (assembly GCA_030015575.1). Taxonomy (NCBI): domain Eukaryota; kingdom Viridiplantae; phylum Streptophyta; class Magnoliopsida; order Asparagales; family Amaryllidaceae; genus Agapanthus; species Agapanthus africanus. The sequence continues at coordinate 677,875,073 of CM057340.1, read as the reverse complement.
AGGGATTTTACTCCCATGGCGCCGAAATAAATCTATCCTCCAATATTTATTTTGCCGATCGGCAAACGCCATACTCATCCTCATCGACTAAGATGTGTAATACCAAATTTCACATGATTCCAACATATTTTTACCATTTTTTTAGTGGGTGCACAATTAACGGTTTTCTGATAATAGAACATTTAAAAAAAATTACATCGACAGTGAAAATGTGTAAGAATCGTATGAAATTTGGTGTATCTATATCATAGATGATAAGGATCAAGATAGACGGTTCCGATCGTCGGAAAAATAACGGAAGATATACTTTTATCAACGTCATAGAGGGTTTTCTCCTGAGGCCTCTTTGGTCTGTTATTCTTGCATGAGTGTCTCTCTCTCTCTTAAAGTAATTTAGATCAACCCAAATTAAATGCAACAAATTTGGTAGAGGGTACGGTATGAGGGCATCACAGATTTATTATTGAAATAGAAGCAAAATAAAAGTTATTACACCGACAACGATGTGGCTTTTTTCTCTGTTGATTTTTTGTCTCCGTTTACTTTTATGATTTTTTTTCTAGAGCGAAAAAAAATCTGGAACTCCTTAAGTTTTTCTTTCTCTCTTGATTATTTTTCGCCATTGATTTTTTTGAGAGAAATCAGATCTTGGTAACAACATGATTGATTCGGTTAAAAGATTTTCGGCCAAATGGGTTAAAGAGTTTGGATTTAATTGCAAAATTACTATATTATATGTAGGTGTCCAAGAGGCAACAAATGATTGGTTGTAAGCGTAACTAGTCAACAAATGACTAGTCATGTAGCAAGCACCATAAAATTTCTCCAGCCAATCCTTCACTCGTTTTTTTGGTGCCTGCAGACCGCTTTTTCATATGTACTCTTGGATTCGAACTCTGACAGCTCTTTTATTCGGCATTGTATACCCGATATCAACATGCAATCTTCTGTAATTTTTGATATTGGAGTAGTGTCGTCATCTTAATAAAACAAAAGTTGCAGTTATCGCCATCAAATATTAGAGCTGTTGGATTGGATGATCCGAAGGTAGCCATGCTCTTGAAGTGAATAGATTTGATGTCCTGATAATAGATCGGCAATACTCTGATACCTCGTTAGAATTTTAAGGTTTACTATCCATTAAGGAGAATATATGATATTTAATTTTAAGGGGTGAATATATGATATTTAATTTTAATATTTAATTTTAAGGGGAGAATAGATTTAATAGGTATATGAGTATTGACGGAATAATTGCTAATTGATAGAAGCGAGTGAATGAAACAAAGTAAAATAGGAATTTCATCAAGAAAGATTTATTACAAGGCATTTGTAGCTGTTGATACATCGATTTCTTGTTATTAGAGTACCATTTCTTTCCGGCTTATATCTGGTGGTTGTTGAAGCTTCTCATCTCCAACAACTTAATTGTTGAATCTTGTTAGCTTATTAACAACTAGAATTTATGCAAGTGTCTTGCATGTGTCAGTTTAAAAAAATTTAAGAAGGGGAGAGGAGTAGAAAGATGTGGAGAGTTCTAGAGTTTTATTTATTTATTTTTTTAAAAAAAGGGATTGATGATGCGGAGAGTTCTAGATAAACAATTAATAATATTTTGGGAGGAAAGAAAGATGATGTGGAGGGCTTAAGAAATAAGGGAGATGACGTGGAGGGCTTGAGAAATGAGGACTTTTCTTCTTTTTTTTTCTAGGAAAAAAAGAGAATGATGATTTCTAACCATGAGTATTTGCATTATATATAAAGATTTGAGGTCTCATTCTCTATTTATAGCTAGACATCATAGTTATTGTCTAGAAATAGATCTTTCTATCACTTCTAATCATGACATTAGATAGAAGCTTCTAAATATAGCTATGAACATTCAAAGTTTTAGATGCTCTCCATAGACATTCTTTAATTAGAAGCATACAGAAGTTTCATCTAGAAAAGGCTAGAACACTTTAGAATATTTTAGAGAAATCTTTTGTTGTCTTGAATGCCTGATAATGCTCAAGTTATTCTTGATTTTCAAAATATCTTCAATATAACAAAATTGAAGCTCATATCGGTGTTTACTGGACAACCCATGAACGGTTCACGGGTCATTATGCACCTCTATTAGCAACCATCTGGTACCAATTCTCCTAGCATAATCAATTTGAGATATGGAAGAAGAACTATGAAAAATTCTAATGATCATGGACAGGGCAAAGCAGAATGAATCACGAATATAAAAAAAAATGAGATCCCGGGATGATAGTTCGGATAAATTAGCCACCCCATAGGAATGATGAATGTAGAGTGTTAATAAAAATATGCCATGAGACTTAGCACTCCAAAATTTGGCCACATGTAATCCTCTCAATAAACAAAAGCAGTTGTCTATGAACAAATAGTGTGTCCCAGGGCCACAAGGGGGGCTCCAATGAAGGAAATATTTTATTGCATCTCTTAATCTGACAATCAATAGAAAGTGTAGTTTATAACATGATGGTCCAATTCAGCATCTTTGTTTACATAATCACTCAACCCCGCATGCTTCTCTCTCTCTTTTGTTGTTACTTGCTGGTGGAGCAACTCATCTGCCCATTAACCCCTGATGAGTCATGTCAAAACACAGTCCCTTTGAAGAGAGCTATGCATGCTTCTAGTTCATTGGAAAGCTGCACTTCCCAAAATTTCCGGTGAAGGGTTCACCCTTTTTAAGCCAAGCACTCTACCTCATAGGCCAAGGGCATGGGTCTTCTCCCTACCTACCCAACAAATCATTTGGCACATGGAGCAAGATCAAGGAGAGTTTGGCAAACCAAAAACTATTTAAGGAAAAAAAAAAGGGGAGTGAAAAACTAGGGCGCCCATCTTGTTGGATCCGGATTAGGTCAGGTTTCGATCGATCCACATATACCTGATTATAAGCAGACTCCAATAATATTTGGATGACTCGAATCAGACCTCTTGTAGTTATAACCCACGAGAGGAGAACCTTTTTTTCTGCCACGCAAAAAACGAATGCACGAAGAAAGACGGTATGGATGTAGAGTTCTATACTAAGGAGGGTAGGGTTTGCTACATTTGCTTGTAATGTCAATGTTAAACAGATTGGATTCAGGTTAATCAAGCATGTCTGTTTAACTCTAACTCAATTCGATTACCAGTAGGGTTAATCGTGTTGATGGAAAATATGGATACCACTCCTAAACATCTACATCCTAATAGAACCCGCCGAATCCGCATCGGACCCAAGTTTGATAATCAGAGAACACCTACGAGTTAAGGTTTAGTACCAAAATAGGAACAAAACAAATGTAACATATTTACATACCCAAATCTTGTTAAAATCATCACTATATTATTAATTTTGTGAAAGGCCTCCATGGCCTAAAACGAAACTAGAATCAAATATAATTCTGGTTAGTTTGTTGATCAAGTATTATTAAATTTCAAATTTTGTTATAATATGTATTTAGAAAAAATGATACACAAACCATTTATTTGTAGACCAAAAATAATATGCAATCCTATTTGGTGTGTGGCTATCACAGACCCACATATTGAAATGCTTTATAGCAATTACAACCACTAGGAAGAGGATCGTCCTCGTGCACATAGTCTTGTTTCATCATTTTTAATTTGATTAAATAGCACTCAACTCCCTTCTTGAATCTTTCATTTGTCACACACACACACACACACGTGTTCATCTATTATCATTATGAAGCGTCTCTATCTTTATATTGCCATTTTTTCCATTACATAATCACTCAACTAGATCCTTTATTTGTTTCATTGTCATCCGCTGGTGAAGCAACTCGTCTATCTCATTATGTGTTGATGCAAATTATTGCTTGTTTTCCTAAATTATTACATAATCACTCAACACGTTACGAATGATCAATGAGCAATAGCTTAGTTGATATAGTTACTTCCCTTTTTGGGGAGAGTGGGGGCTTCGAACCTCATTAATCCCAGAAAGAAAATGGCCACAAATTAACGCTTTCGGGAAAATTAAGTCCGTGGGTCACCTGAGTGCAATTGTGTGTTATGTGCTTGCGTGTGGTGTGCGTGGATGTGTTGTGTGCTTATGTTAGGGCTTACGGGCCAATCTCCAAAACAAAAAAATAGTGTTAGGAATGAGATACTAGTTGCATTTTAATCGACTAGTGTTTTGCACGTGCTACGCACATGGAAAAAATTAATAAATTATTTGCCTTTTGATAATTTCAAATGTTATATAACCAAAAAATTGTAAGATGGCTATATTTCTGGAGAAAACAGCTTATTGAATGTGCTCGAGCATTGTATTTTAGTAAAAACTCAAAATACTAAGAACTTAAACGATAACTAAAAAATGGAAACTGAAGAATATCAACTTAATTCTTGTTGTGCTGGCGTTTTTGCATGTGGATTGCATATAATTAATGCGAATATAACATAAAGGTATAGAAGATCTAATTTTGTTATAAAAAATTATTGTTACTTATTATTTTAATTTGTTATTAATTTATCATTTTAGAAGATGTGATAAGATTCGAGAAGTTAATTATTATTGTTTAAATATTTTTTCAAAATTTTGTTTTCGTGCCATATGTGACTCAGAGAATCAGTTGGAAATTTTATGGGTTTTTTTTTGAAATATTATTAATTTAAATTTAAATTTAAATTATTAAAATCGGGGGGGAAAAATAAAAATTATGGGAATAGGGTGGTTTCGAACCACCCTATGGCCCACCCCACCCCCCTCAGTATAGGGGGCGGGTTCTCAGAACCCGCCCTCTGTACTTTTGTATAGAGGGCGGGTTCTCAGAACCCGCCCTCTGTACTATTGTATAGAGGGCGGGTTCTCAGAACCCGCCCCCTGTACTATTGTATAGAGGGCGGGTTCTCAGAACCCGCCCCCTGTACTATTGTATAGAGGGCGGGTTCTCAGAACCCGCCCTCTGTACTATTGTATAGAGGGCGGGTTCTGAGAACCCGCCCCCTATACAATAGTACAGAGGGCGGGTTCTCAGAACCCGCCCCCTTATTTTTTTTTAAAAATATTAATTTAATTAATAATCTAATTATAATTATAATTATTATCATAATATCATAATATTATAATTATAATTATAATTATATTATAATTATAATATTATTTCATAAAAATAGAATAAAAGTAAATAGACGAAAAAAAACATTTAAATTAAATAATAAAATTTCACTATATCAATGTTTTTTACAGAATGAATCCGTCAAAATGTACAATTCCAAAAAATCCTATCTATTTGTAAAATCTAAATGCTATATCGACGGTCAAATTTATAATACAGAAAAATCTGAGTGCACTTGTCACGATCCTGAAGGTCCCGCCCCTGATGCATATCCTGGACATCTGGTCCTATAATGGCCTGGTTGTTTGCATAGGCTACATCTGGATTGCCTTTGCTGAGGATCAGTATCCATTGTCATTCGATCTCGACGTACCTTCGGTCTTCCGGGCTTTATATTTTTTTCCGGCGGTAATACAGTCGGTGTTTGTCTGTTGGCAGTATAATAGTGCCAATAGCGATTGTCCGGTATAGGATGAAATTTTGGATCGTATGCACCTTGGTAATTAGAAACTGTATAGTAATTGGAAGCGAAATTGTAATGTGAGATATGCATACTGCTCGCAGCAGCAATAGCATGGGCACAAGGTAAATGTTGTTGCTGGAAAAGACCGCATGTACACGAAAAGAGCCCTTCATCTCTAAAGTTCACGGTATATTGATTCCCATTACCGCCCGTCACCTGAAACTCCGCCGTGTCAAACCTTTCGGATCTGTAGTATTGTGCTCTGCGCTCTCTTTTCCGAAAGATATCTTCGTAATACGCGGTGAGCGGAGTGTCCATCCCCAAGGACTTTTCTCTTCTGTGCACAAAATAAGTATTCATCCGGAAAAATGTTCGAACAATCAACCCCTGTATCGGTAAGCCTCTAACCCCTTTAAGGACCCCGTTGAAGCTTTCAGACATATTAGTCGTCATTAGGAGATATCTGCACCCATCATCATGTGCGTGTGACCACATGCGGACTGGATACTCATCTAACCACGCTTTCGCGGCTTGACTCATCTCCCCAATTTTCGTCATGTATATGTCGTGAACATTAGGGTCAGGCGTTTCACCGGCTCTGTACATAAGTTTATGTAGATCCGAATTTTTAAATTTTCGATCAAAATTTTGCCTGAAGTGTCGTAGGCAAAACCTATGTGGGGTCGTCGGAAATACAGATCTCATTCCAGCCAGTATTCCCAGATGTCTATCAGATATGATGCATAAATCCGTTCTATGAAGAACAGATGGGATATTTTTGAGGTTACGGAAAAACCATGACCAGGATGATGTATTTTCACCCTCGACAATAGCAAATCCCAACGGAAATATACCGTTATTAGCATCAACACCTGTAGCAATTAACATGCAGCCTCTGTACTTACCGTATAGATACGTACCATCAACGCACAATACCGGCCGACAGTGTGTGAAACCAGCAGCACATCGACCAAAGCACCAGAAAATTCTCTGAAACCTGACAGAGCCCTCGACGTCGGTTTCTGTGGTTTTTAACCGGTATACGGTCCCCGGATTTGATGCTTTCATGGCTTCCATAAAAGAAGGGACTAGGGAGTTGTACGAGCTTTCCCAGTCCCCGAATATCTTGCACAAAGCCTTTCTTCGAGCATCCCATGCCTTCACATACGAAATCTGAATTTTATGCTCTCCGCTAACCAAGAGCCGTATCTCTCGGGGAGTCATCGCCACATCTGTACGGATCATGGGCATGATTAGCGAGCAAATGTAAGCTGAAGTGCAATTCCGGTGATCCTGTGACATAATAGAATTGATGCAAGTGTGTTCTTGGTTGTATTTCGTGACCTTCCAAGCCTTGGCTCTTTTGGAACAACACGCATGCAATCTCCACTGACATTCAGGAGATTTCGTACATACCACAGTATAGTACGTCTTATTTGACTCTTCTGTTTTAAATGTAACGTTTTGCTGAATGGACCACGACTTCAGCTTACAAATAAGATCTTCTTTTTCCTGAAACAAATCCCCGACGCTGATGCAGTCTTCGCTTGCTGCTGTCGCGTCCAAATAGGGTGCCGTATTTACTTCTGCAACGGCTAAGTCTACCCAACCATCATCTTCTAGCGGATCGAGGCCGGGATCTTCTAGTTGGACAAAATCGTTATTCGCAACCATACCATCAAAGAATGCTACCTCATTCAATCCAGCAGCATATTCCACGCTATCCTCCCCCTGATCACCTTCACCGATTTCATCATCATCACTCCCACACACATCAATATCACCCGTAGCTACATAAGGTTCGGGTGCAATATATGATGGTTGTGGTCGGTGTATTGTGGATGGTTCAGGGTGAGAAGACCGGAAAGATGTGGACGGACATGCTTGGAATGCGCTGCTTGGATCGTGTTGGAATGATGCGGAGGTGTGGGGAAATCTGCGTTTAGTATATAAATTGTTATTATAATATTATTCCCTAATTTTTTCGTAACTAAATCATCACTTGTTTCAAATTTATTTACCTGTGGAAGGCTGTGTATGGTAGTTCTTGCTGTTCTTCTGGGGTGCATGTAACTGCAGCAGTCGGCTGGAAGAACCTGGATTTATGCATTTTATTAAATGTTTGAATATTAGTATACAGGTATTACTAAAATGCTTAAATATGGGTTTATAAAATGTTTACCCATGTGCTTGAAGATTTGAATAATGTTGTGTATAGTCATATCCACCGGCACTGATGACATCATCGTTGACCATGTGACCGTACCTCCAGGAACTATCTCCAGCATTACCATCAAAATTATCCGTTGGAGGGGCATCTGATACTTCCAATTGCTCCTTCTGAACCAAAAGTTCAAAAGAATGCTGGGTGCTTGAGAGACCGAAATCTATCATCGAAGATATTGATGCATCGTCTGTAATTTCAACCAATGCATTTCCACTGAACATAGGCCAGATACAACTTAACTTGACCCTACTTTCACGGGGATCGTATTTCGTAATTTTGTACACTTTTGCCTCTAGTTCATCATATGTCGTTGATGCTTCCAATCGCATGATTCGTGCAGACCCGCCCATATACTCGGGACCTTGTGCACGTGTGATAACCTGGCCATCGTATTTACATACAACAAATATACTTGGGGAGGCCATAATCCTGCACAAATATAATTTCTTATGTTGTGTTGAAATCGCCAAAAAAATTCAAACTCGAAGATTGCAGTGAAACCATGAGACTCTCACCTAATCACAACAAAATGTGATGCACAATCGATTGTTAAAAAAGAAGCATGGTTTTTGCAGTGAAACGAGAAGGAAAATGAATTTAAAGATACAAGTTTAGTTTAGTTCTGTGTCTTATTTAAAGAAGTTTAGTTTTTGCAGTGAAACGAGAAGGAAAATGAATCTAATGATGCAAGTTTAGTTTAGTTCTTAGACTTATTTAAAGAAGTTTAGTTTTCGCAGTAAAACGAGAAGGAACTGTTCTACTGCTCGAAGAGGGCAAAAAAAATGGATAGTGGAGAAAGTTTGAAATTGCAAAAAAAATTCATACTCGAAGATTGCTTACTTCCAATACTTTATGAACTGTTCTACTGCTCGAAGATTGCTTACTCGCAGACTATGGTACTGAACTTCACCTTCTTCTAAAACTCCACACTTACACAAAATTGATAGCGGAGAAGAACTGATCGAAGTAAATGGATAGTGAGCGGTGTAGGATGCAAATTTGACAGAGATGAAATGAAATGGGTAGTGCGGAGACATATTTATAGCGATCTGATATTGAAGAGAGCGGGTTCTAACAACCCGCCCTATTATTCACCAGAGTCTAATTATTTCTGCATCGTAGACCGCGTTTACTGAAGCCACCGATTATTCACGCACAAACATTGATGTGACAACAAAGAACAAATAGTACTTGAATAGTACTGATTTGACAACTCATAAATTAATGAAGAGGGCGGGTTCCTGGATCCCGCCCTATTCTATGCGAATAAGACCGCGTGATTTTTGAAGAGGGCGGGTTCCTGGAATCCGCCCTCTTCATTAATTTGACTAATTATTGAAGAGGGCGGGTTGAACCCGCCCTCTTCATTTCTGAAAGTGATTTGACAACACACCAGATTAAGTAAAAAGGAGTGTAATAAAAAGCATTTCTGAAGCCACCGATTATTCACGCACAAACATTGATGTGACGACAAAGGACAAATAGTACTTGAATAGTACTGATTTGACAACTCATAAATTAATGAAGAGGGCGGGTTCCTGGATCCCGCCCTATTCTATGAGAATAAGACCGCGTGATTTTTGAAGAGGGCGGGTTCCTGGAATCCGCCCTCTTCATTAATTTGACTAATTATTGAAGAGGGCGGGTTCCAGGAACCCGCCCTCTTCATTTCTGAAAGTGATTTGACAACACACCAGATGAAGTAAAAAGGAGTGTAATAAAAAGCATTTCTGAAGCCACCGATTATTCACGCACAAACATTGATGTGACGACAAAGGACAAATAGTACTTGAATAGTACTGATTTGACAACTCATAAATTAATGAAGAGGGCGGGTTCCTGGATCCCGCCCTCTTCTATGCGCATAAGACCGCGTGATTTTTGAAGAGGGCGGGTTCCTGGAATCCGCCCTCTTCATTAATTTGACTAATTATTGAAGAGGGCGGGTTCCAGGAACCCGCCCTCTTTATTTCTGAAAGTGATTTGACAACACACCAGATGAAGTAAAAAGGAGTGTAATAAAAAGCATTTCTGAAGCCACCGATTATTCACGCACAAACATTGATGTGACGACAAAGGACAAATAGTACTTGAATAGTACTGATTTGACAACTCATAAATTAATGAAGAGGGCGGGTTCCTGGATCCCGCCCTCTTCTATGCGAACAACGTTTATTAACAAACAAACATTGATGTGACGACAAATAGTACTTGAATAGTACTGATGTGACCATTCATAAATTAATAAAGAGGGCGGGTTCCAGGAACCCGCCCTCTTCTTTGTGAATTAAGGGCGGGTTCCAGGAACCCGCCCTCTTCATTAATTTAGGAATTGATTTGACTAATTATTGAAGAGGGCGGGTTCCAGGAACCCGCCCTCTTCACAGGAGACGAACTCGTTCACCTCTATAAATACCGAGCCTCCACACGTTCATCAACCACACAATTTCTAATCTCTTGATAAAACTCTCGACAAATCTCTGCTTCAGTACATTTCAATGGAGAATCAACCACTCGACAAATCTCTGCTTGTCCATCAAAATGAACACAGATCGTTCAAAATATTACACGGGGAGGAAATTTTCTAAACTTAGTTAATTTGTTTTAATTACACCTTTCATTTAATTTTTGTACTTGAAAATAACAATATTTAATTTTGCAGGATGGAGATAATCTCACCGTCGTCACGCATAGCTCCGACAAATGGGTAGTTAGCGACCAAAGAATAAACCAACGGCTTAGACGGGCCGGATTTTATGAAGCGTCGTTGATTCGACATATCCAACTCGACCACGCTCTCGTCACCTCTCTGGTCGAACGTTGGAGAAAAGAGACCCACACCTTTCATCTAAGATGGGGTGAGTCCACAATCACACTCCAGGATATTGGCCTCTTACTCGGTTTACGGGTTAATGGGCTTGGGTTGGTCGGAGGAAAAATTGTTGGTCCAGATACCGACCACCCATACTGGGATACATATGCCGAGTCTGCTCTCGGACAGGTAAACAATATCATTCTGCTTTCCCTATTTAGTGTACCTATTTTATATTTTACATTATTTCTAGCTTTAACATTTAAAAAAATACTAATATCAGGCACCAGGAGGCCACAGTAAGGGGTATAAAATCAATCTGAACTGGTTAAGAGATACATTCAGTAATATCCCTGATGAAGCCACCGATGAAGTTTTGGATAGACATGCACGTGCCTACATTCTGTACATGATCGGTTCTTGGTTGATGCCGGACCAATCAGCAACGCATGTCCATCCGTTATACCTTGGCTTCCTAGCGGATTTTGATGTCTGTGGCCAATATGCTTGGGGAGCAGGGGTCCTGGCCTTTCTCTATAAGGAACTCGACAAAGCATGTGCTCCTACGAAGAATAAAATTTGTGGATGCAGCACATTACTTCAGGTAAATTCTTTATTTTTCACAGCTAGAATTTTGCAATATTGGTTTTCTCTCTTATAATCTAAAACTTTTTTTCTAGATCTGGTCGTGGGAGCATATGTATATAGGAAGACCAGATACTATTAAAATAACTGGCTTGGATAACCCCGGAAAGCCGCTCGGCTGCTGGTGGAATGGGAAGAAAGCGTATAAGGCTCCTCGTCGAGTGCTTAGGTACTATAGAGATGAGTTAGATCGCATGGAGGCGGCTCAGGTAATCATAATTTGGGTAATTTAATTTGTTTTACAATTTTGAAAATACCTAAATCACAATTTTTTTTCTATGTCATTTGCACAGTTTCTGTGGACGCCTTATACAGCAGATCGTCTACAAAACTTACCCGGCATCTGTCTCGAAGGAGAGCCGGTTTGGCGGGCTCGATGCCCATTCCTCTGCATCAATGTTGTTGTTATGCACCTCCCAGATAGGGTATTGCGGCAGTTTGCTAGATTGCAACATATTCCTGTCCCGCCGCCTTCGCCTATGACAGTAGAGGGAGACATGCGAGGAGGAAATACGGAGCGTGATTGGAGGGAGCATCATCATCAGTATTTGCTGAGATGGGAGGATAGGCAGCATAGTATTGCCTTACAGCAAATAGGCGACCACACAGCTACCGACGCTACCAAAGTATATCTACAGTGGTATAAGCGTGTCACCGTAAGATATCTTTCTGCTCCTCCACAAGACTTCCCAAACATCTCGCGGTACGAGCCTAGAGGACACATGGAACGAGATTTGGTAAGCCGCCATCTTTATATCATATTACTTTTTAACATCCGGCGGTATGAGTCAATACTTATTTCTTATTTCTAATGTAACGACAGGCTCGTGGGTTGCATGTCGTACAAACAATGGTGCAGGAACCATACCCGACTGATGCTGGTCCGGCATCTCAGGCTCAATTTTCAAATCTCGACCAATTTATTGGTGGTGTACTTGGTTCACATGGTATTTCTCAGCATTTATCGCCGGCACCGGAGCCCCAGTATCAGCCGGCACCGGAGCCGCAGTATGAACCGGCACCGCAGCCGCAGTATGACCCGGCACCGCAACCGCAGTATTACCCGGCACCAGAGCCGCAGCATCAACGAGATCCAGCGCAGCTGGATCAGTGGTTTGGATCACCATACAGTCAACAGTAACCCTGGCATACCGGACAGGCGCAACAACAACAGACTCGGGGATCAAGTTTTGCAGAACAGCCGTCTTGGGGGTTAGGTTCAGCGCATCAACAGCACTCTTGGGGGTCAGGATTTGAGCATCCATGGGGCCAAGGTTTTGTGCAAAATCAGCCGCATGAAACCGGGACAAGTTCTTCGCTACAACTGCCCAGTTGGGCTTCAGATTTAGCGTCCTACGGAAATTTGTTGGGAAGCAACACATATCCGACACCTGTCCCACATTCAGGTTCAGGATTTGTGGATCAACAGCCTGTCCAAGACGTTGCTGAAGACGAAGCTGAAACAGAACCCGAACCCGAAGCAGCAGAGCAGACGCCGACGCCGCCACCGCCATCTATCCAAGAAACAGGTGGTTCCTCCAGTCATCCGAGGAGGCATAGGCTTATGTCAAGCCTTCTCGGATTTCATAAAGGAAAAGGGAAAGGAAAAAAATAGCATTTACATTTTACAAATAGATAGGATTTTTTGGCATTGTAACTTTTGACGGATTCATTCTGTAAAAAACAATTTGATATAGTGAAATTTTATTATTTCATTTCAATATTTTTTTTGTCTATTTTATTTTATTTTATTTTTAAGAATTATAATTATAATTATAATTATAATAATAATTATATTATAATTATAAACGATAATAATTAAAATTAACAAATTAATTTAATTAAAAAAAATAGGGGCGGGTTCTGGGAACCCGCCCCCTATACAAACGTATAGGGGGCGGGTTCCCAGAACCCGCCCTCTATAGAAAACTATAGAGGGCGGGTTCTGGGAACCCGCCCCCTATAGTGGGGGGGGGGGTGGGGGGGCCACGGGTGGTTTGAAACCACCCTATTCTGCTAAATAAATTTCCCCCCCTATTTTAATAATTTAATTTTAAATTTATAATATTTCAAAAAAAAACCCAAATTTTATACTCTTTAGGCATTAAAATAGTAGAAGAAATATGGCAAGAAGACATAAGAGATTTAATTATGTTATCAAAAAATCACATGTCTTATTATTTTAATTTATTATCAATTTATTGTTTTAGAAGATTTGATATGATTTGAAAAGTTAATTATTTCATGTCAACGTCTGCTGATCAATTGGCAATTTTAAATTCAGTACTGATTTAGGATTTCTAGACTAATATAGTTGGTAATTTAATTTAATTTTCTGTTATAAAGATTTGATTGTATGATAGGCAATCTGGATTTCGTATGATGAAAACAAAACGATTTAGGACCCTTTGGTTGGGCGTTTTGAACTCCTAAAAGCTCTTTTGGAGCTTAAAAAAACATCTCTGAAGAAAAAAAAAATACTAAACAAGTCCTATACCCAAAAATTCTTTTGGAGCTAAAGAAGAAAAAGATTTTTTTTCCAGAAGCTACAAAATAAAGTTTTTGAGAAAAAACTCTTCCTAAATTTTTTTATTCATATTATCTCCTTATCATAATCACTCCAACTTGGATTACGTTACGCTTTTAGACGTTGCGTGATTTAAGTGCTGGTCATGAGCTAATATTTCGGGTCGTAACAAATTTGGTATCAGAACGCTAGTTTAACCTTTGTTGGAGTTTAGATTTGACCATATGGAGTCTAAGACGTTTATATATATTCGGAATCTAGGCTTGACCTTACGGAACTTAGACTTGGACAGAGGGTATTAAACCCGAATTTTCGTTACATAGGCTGACCCTGATTGATATAGTAGGTAGCTTGAGTAGAATGACGTACCGTACGTATGTTCCGCGGCATATTTACGATACGATACTCCACTTAAGAAACCTTAGTATGTACATATATTGAGATCTTTGATTCTATTTGTTTCCGTGATCATACTCTTATTGATTCCATTCATCCTTATGATCATGTATCCATTTTGGGATCTGTTGATTCCTTTCATTCCATTGATTTGGTTTCATCGATACATACTTGAGATTTCTGTCACCATGGTTTGAGCGCAGATTGAGCTGCTGCTAGTGTTGCGGTCAAGGAAAGCTCGTCATGGACGAGGACTGACCATCGTGTTTTCTGGTGACACGAGAACGTCTCGATTTTGTATTGGTGTTGTGATTTTTCGTTTGAGGCGAGTGTTCGGTGTTGCACCGTATGATCGGGCAGTTGTTAGAGGCTGCATGTTGTGAGAGGACTGTTGATGTACAACCTACCTCAGACATTGTGATGTCGTCTACCATGCAGACAGATGACCCAGTTGTAGCTGAGATTGATGTGATGTCGCCTCCATAGTTTACGAGCTGAGATTGCTGGAGCTTTCAGGCAGAGATACGACAGATGATAGATAGTCTATCTTGAGTTGAAAGACGAAGGGTATTAACATGTTGTCTAGACAAAGTTAAAAAGTTCGAAACGAATGTCAGAAACCCAATTTTCTAAGTTTAAAGTATTCGGAGGAACATGCAAGTAATTCTGTGGACCCTCTAGAAAAATGAAACCCTAACTCGATATGATGACCATGGAACCACTTTTGAACATTAGGGTTTGCGGCAGTTTAGCGGTGCCATCAGTGAGGCTTGGATTTGCCCTTCTACGGTTGGTCTATAGGTACTGTGTCATGTACTAGATATTGTTAAACTGTGCTCAAGTGTTGAGCTTTCTGGGAATTATGAGACTTTGACAAATCGAACAAAAAGTTTAACGTCGTCCGGATATCATGTGATAGGAGACCAGTAAGTGGACCAGTTTCAGATAGAGGACCTCACCCAGATGCGTTGTGAGTTGATTGAGAACGGACATGTATTGAGTATTCCTCCGATGGTATGGACGAGTTCCCGAGAACGTGTTCGGCTAGAGATCTTCTACAGAGAGATGAAAATACCGAGTTTATGATTTCGAGTTCGTGTGAGAGACTCCAGATTGATGGTAGCCGAGACAATTGCAGTACGCAGATAGCATGACGTGACATCGAAGCAGACGATAATAAAGACGGGTGGAACAAGAGATTCGTGCGAGATGTCAGCGAGCTGTCGCTATTCCCCGTCGAGATTAGAGATCTGATATGTATACAAAGGCGTAAGATACGAGCAGTTCCCGAAGAGAAGCTGTGCTGAGAACGCAGATGTTCAGAAAGCGAGAAAAGATTAGGCAAGAGTACCAGCCTTCGTATAGTTTGGCATAGGCAAGGTTGGAAGAGACCTGAACAGGTTCCTTCCAGGACACTGCTGCAATAAGATTTGCACCAAGGATCAGATGCGTGGCATGTATTCAGAGGACCGGAGGCCGACGCCAGTGACGTGCTGCTTTACGAGCGGTCATACTAATTGGCCAAGAGACGACCAGAGATGTGCCAGAGCGGAATCGTTTCCGTTAGCACACCTGATTGAACCGATGAACCGATGGATTGCGAGATTGGTAATCCACAGATAAATGAAGACCCACAGACAGAGGACGCCAGACCGTGAGCAGGAGGCAAACGGATGTTCTTACTCTGCCAGTTTTGGGTGAACCGATATTTTTCGACATTGTAGGAGGTGTACCTCAATGTCAATCGCTGCGATTTGCGTTGTGATCCGAGTATCACGCTTATATCGCTTGGATTTGAGTTTTAATGATTGAGTTTCATGATATTGATTTCGTGCACCATGGCTGCATCTACTGAGTATTTATATTTTTGTGCATAGTTATCGCACTTGATATACGATTTACACACTGTTGTATTGGTTTATGATTTGTGCATATCTATTACACTTGATATTGATTTTGTGCCTTGGCTGCACATGTTTATGATTTCTTGGATTTCAAACAGTTGATTTGATTTTTGTGCGTGTGGTACACACTCGATTTGATTTTTCACTCGGTATAGCTTATATGTGTTTGCAGTGTATTGATAAGTACTTTGTGCACACAGTTGCACGCGTTTATGACTTTATACACCTTGGTACACTCGGTGTTACTTTTTACGCATTGGAGTATTGTTTGTATTTCGTGCATTTGATGCACCAGATTTGTATTTTTGTACATTTGTTACACCAGACTTGTATTTTTCGTACATGTTATTACACTAGATGCTTTTTACGGACCTGACACGTTTGATTTGGATTTTGCGCATATTAGGTGCTTGGTTTTAGGTTTCGTGCATATTGAATGTACTTGATTTAGATTTTCATTTGTGCATGATATGAGATGTGATTTTGTGCACACCGGATGCACACGATTGAGATTTTCGTGCACAATAGATGCACCAGATATTGTTGTCGTGCACACCCATTGCACTGGACAGATGCTTTCGTGCACACCCGTTGCACTTAGTTTTGCCTTGTGCATATTGTAGCACCTGTATTTGGATTTGATTTCCATGCGCACCAGACGTACGCGATTGTTGGATACGCCTTTTGAGCCTGATTTTGCTTTTGAGCATATTGTTTTCATGTTGGGCACTACATTGTGTAGTAGCCAAACAGGACTGATCTGGGGACAGTACCTAAGTACTTTGCATGCATTAAAATTTTTAACCAGAGGTTTTCAAAAAAAAGGGGAGCTATAGTCTCACTATTTCCTACGTGTCTATGAGCGACACGAACGTTATAAAGGAAAATCTTTTGGGATATTTTAAAAACGGCAGAACATATAATTTGAGCAAAAACATATGTAGATATATTTACTACTTTACAAATGAGCGTCCGCCCCTTCTTGCCGTGAGTTACGCATCACACGGCAATTCAGAAAAGACTTTGCATATGTTTTATTCAGTTTTAAGACTTTTCCAAGAATGCGTGCTATATTTGTATTATAGTATTTGACTATGCATATTGGATTTCAGTAGTGGATTTCGAGATCGGTATCTCCATTGTAACTCCGATGATATGCGTGTAAATCCGATGATTTGCGAGACGCTTGACGAAATTTGATTTTGAGTTTGTATTCGTTTTCAGTCGCACGCGATGCGCTGCGGCTTTTCTATATCTTCCATGGTTTCGGAGCCCTATCAATTTGAGTTGATTACTGAAATGTTTTAGTGTTTGGGGGTTTAAATTTAAATTCGGGGACCGAATTTCTTTAAGGGGGGAAGATTGTAAAATTTCAGAAAAATATAAAATATTATTTTTGGAATTTAATATTAAAATAATATATTTCGCGAAAACTACCCGATTTGCGAAAATGGGATTTGCGAAAATGGGGTCGTCCCCGCGTTCGCCGACCACGACCGCGCACCCCCTCGAGCTCTTCAACCCCTCCCCTTTCTCCTCTCTCCCTCACACGCTCGATCTCTAACTCCCTCCTCTCCTCTCTCCACACTCGCTGCTCCACCTCTGCACCCCAACGACGACGATCACCCAAATCTCCTCGTCGTCCTTCCTCACATCTCTCTCCTCCTCACCCACTACTCCACCCCTCTCCTGCACACCCAACCCACCGCCGAGCTCGAGCCCCCTGCACGCCCTCCGCCACCGAACATCCCTTCCACCCCTCACGCCTCGAACTCCTCCCTCGCTGCCTCCTCCCACGGGCCACCTTGACCATCTCGACGGCGCCTCCGTCGACCGCACATCGCAACCACCGAGCTCTCTCACTCCCCCTCTGCAAACATTTCTCCCCCCCTCTCTCCTTCTGCGACATTCCCCTCTCTCTCTCCCTCTCTCAGCATCTCTCTCTTTCTCTCTCTCAGCATCCCTCCCCCCTCTCTAAATCTCTCTCTCTCCCTCTCTCAGCATCTCCCCCCTAAATCTCTCTCTCTCTCTCTCTCTCTCTCTCTCTCTCTCTCTCTCTCTTTCAGCATCTCTGCCATCACCTGAGCTCTCTTCTCCGGCGCTCCTGGACCTCCGCAGCCTCTCCTAGCCCTCGTCGGTGCACTGTCGATCACCCCCTGCGGGCCCATCATCTTCACCGCAGCGCCAAGCTAGCCCAAGTTTCAAATCGAGCCTCGGCATTTCGTCGAACACTTACATCCGACCCAGTTCCTGTTCCTCTGATCACCGGCGTCGTCATCAAACTGTGACCCCGAACCCCTGAAGCCGTCATCGTCAGCAACACGTCATACGTCGCAACGCCAGCGCACGTCCATCGCACCTACCGAGCCATCGAGTCCAAAAGCCCAAGCTTGAGCCGAGGCCGTGAACCCTAACTGTACCGTTCGTTGCGCGTTCGTGCCGCTGCCGCTGCCGTTGCCGTGCATCGCCAAAGCATCTCCAGGCAAGTTACCTACTTGCTTCATGCTATTTGTTTTACTAAAACTTGAAATACCGTTAAATCCCACATAAACACTTAGTACGACTTAAAATAGTGTATGTGTTCGACGTAGAATCTGAATGAAAACCTTCCACTAAACTGGCGGAATTTGATTACATATACTGGCCCATGTGATAATGAACATTGTGTAGAAATTTGACTGAAAAATATGATTGTTACTGGCTTAAACGATCACCCCCAATTACACCCGTTAAAATCGAATATTTCCCCGCGCCTGAAACTTGTTAAAATCATAATTAATTGTGTACACATTGAAATGATGCGTTCGAGGGCTCGAATCGAAGCCGACTCGACGACCTAGAACCCTATAAAAGTTTTTAATTGTTTCTATACTAAAAATATGACAAGAACTGATCCGGAGAGCGGCTCTGGACTGCAGTACAGAGCAGCTCTAGTTGTTGTTTTCTGTCTCGTAATGCTTACCCCTTTTCTGCCTGAACTTGTATGTTGCGGAACCCTGTACTGTAGTAAATATAAAACTGTTAGATAAATAACGCAAGTAATTTCACCCCTTTTTGTCGTTGTTTACTATTTTAACTGCAATTTAAAAGAACAGGACGTATAGCAGTCCCAAACAGAACCAGAACTGATACCCTAGTGTTGAACAGTGCATAACTTCTGGCGTAGAGACGCGATTGAGAATCCGTATGGTGCGTTGGAAACCCTATTGAAAACCCTAAATTTCATTCAACTGTAGTGTCACTAAATTCTGATTCCAACTTGGATTAAAATGCGTTACGAAACGGACTTCCGATTCTGAAACCGGATTTCCAGCAGTGAACGCTTAAAATGAAATGGCCATATCTAGTGATCCTGAAACCCGATTAACGTGAAACCAACTTTTATGGATAGATAATTAAACATACTGCTTACCCGCTTTCCATTGTTTCACTAAATTTTGCATGTATGATTTATGATAAATTATGCAAGTGGCAGGACACCGACTTATGACATCTTAATCATGCCTGAATTATCGTATTCTCATCACATTACATATATGTGATTGCATTGGTAACCTAGTGATCATGTATATTACCCAGTGTTAGGTTTTAGCGTTTGATTGTGGCAAGTACGTTAGTATTTAAGCATGAATGGATAAGTGAAAGTGACAGTACTTGTACACAATCAGTGGACCCTATTGAGTTATTGCATTGTCGACGTCTGTGAGACGTGTATAAGTGTGACTATAATTGGTATGGGACAATTATGGAAGCACTTGTATGCGTGTCACAGGTAAGGCACCAAACACTGTCCATTTATCTTGGGTATCAGTCGGGACAGGCTTGATGGAGATCCTGTCTCCAGTTCTCGCGCAGACTTGTCATGGACCGACCGGTATTTAAGTTTATGGTTGGCGTTTGATGTAAACCACGGGGTGTGGGTTAATTTGAGTATGAGTTCAACAGAATCTCGGGAGTCCCATGCCGGCATATATGGAGATATATAGGGATACCACTGATTATTAGCGAGCGACTCGGGCCCGTGTTCCCTTGTCCTTGGGTCCTACCCTTAGGTGGGGGATACTCACGAGTGGTTGACTCTCACACTTGGACTGACGATAGGCTTAGTGAGCTGTACAGTGAGACTTAGAGACTGATATGGATAGTGACATTGACATGCATTGCTTACTGATTCAACACACCTGGCATACTATTTACTGCTTTACTGTTCACCTGCTCTATTAGACACCCTCACTGGCTACTTCATGTTCACGTCTTTACTCTCTTGATTTACTGTTACATATTCATTACTATTGTACGAGTTACCATTTGTATCTATATATATTGCTATCGTGTCGCTCTGACGACCTGAGTATGCATGCTCAGAGTGAGAAGTGGATCTAGCCTGGACCAGGACCTGAATTATCTCGAGGACATCGCGGACATCTTGACCAGCGACTCAGAGCTATACTTCATTGATCTCCCCCGGTTAGTTCTTTTGATTTAGTTACTGCATTTCTCATTGCCTGCGCATTGTTTACTAATTACCACGTAAAGCTAGAAGCTGAAGTGTGACTACGGCAGGATATTTTCTTGACCGTAGAGGCATGGCTGGCCTTGTCAATCCCCCGTATTCCGTATTTTGGGAAGTGGGACGTGCATTATCAAAATATCATATGCCTTGTTATTTTAATTGGTTATCAATTTGTCATTTGATATGATTTGAAAAGTTAGTTTTTATTTTTTAAATATTTTTTCCAAAACTATGTGATTTTTCAGAGAATCAATTGGCAATTTTAAATTTAGTGCTAATTAAGAGTTTAATTATAGATTTAATTTAGCTGTTGCTTTTATTTAATTTTCTATTATAGTTAGTAATGTAGGATTTGATTGTACTAGGGTGTGTAAACGATCACACCTTTTTTAAAACAAATAAAATTTTGTTCGAATATAATCTTGATTGTTTTGCTTCATCATAGATAATAAAGGGGATTTTGTTTGTTGGAAAAGGAAATGAAAAACTATTTTGTAAGAAAAGAATTTATTGGTTTTAGAAAAGAAAAGAAAACTAAAGTTTTGGTTTTAAGACAAAGAAATTTGGAATGTTATTTATTTTTTTGTTGGAGAAAAGAAGTTTTGAGAATTTCGATGATGAAATTATTTTAAGCAGGGTAGATTGTAATGACCGTAATTTTCATATATTTAATAAAAGTCTTTTTATATTTTTTCGTAGCGTCGTTGTGTTTGTTTTAATGCTTCTTGTGATGGAAAAAACTTTGATAAAGTTGTTTTTAATTTAAAGATTTTTAATATGAATTTTGGGTGAAAGAAAAGAATTTAAAAATGATTTTTAAGATTTTCTAAATTTATTCTAAAAAAAGACTTCGAGAGAAAGGAATTATTTTTGAGATGAAAATTATTAGATATGACTACGTATTTACTTGAAATTTTTCCGAGATATTTTTCATAATTTTCCGATAATTAAAAATACTTGTAATTATCAAAAAATTATGAAAAATATACTATAAACTTTTCTAAAGTTATAATACCTGAACTTCTATTAAACTCTAGTTCCTAAAAATACCTTTTACTTACCTCTTTTAAATGGATATGCTTACCCTTCACATCTTGTATGCGATATTTAACCTAACTCATGGAACTCTGCATGACATTTTAGCTTGTACGGTTAGGGTTAGAAGCGTGAATCTAGGCATGGAGTATTATTGAAGATTTTGCTACGGATGACCATACTATTGAAGATTCCGATATACGTATGACTATAATATTGAAGATCCCGATATACGTATGACTATACTATTGAAGATTCGATATACAGATGAGCTTACTGTTGAAGATTCAGAATAAGGATGGCCTTAATTTTGGAAACACAACCCCCGTGTTCCATGCATAGTAGAGCCGCATGCTAATACCTACATGTACCCATACAAAACTAAACAAAACCGCGGTGAGGTAGTTGGACAGGCAAAGCTGCATTAAGGTTCTCAGATTCCCCTTTTGATTAAACATGGTTAGGGGAGTGAAATGACGTACTATTCACTCCCAATTGATGTTGTTCCGTGTCTCTAACGGAATAATCGTGAAAGCCCAATACCCTTGCCTATCAAACAGAGACGGGTACAACACTTAGTAGATACCCGATATTTTCTTGTCACTACACACATATGACATCATGCATTGCACACATCCATGCAATCTTACTCATACTTGACCTTTATAAGATATCCTATCCAATTTTATCTCGCTGATGGACATTTCTCTTTCTTTCTTTCTCTCTCCCGAAATGTCCGTTAAGGCTAGATGAAGGCTTGGCTGAAGTCGAAGCTACGGAAGAAGGTTACGCTCAACTCTTGACTTACGATTAAGATTTTTGTTTCCTTCGCCCACCTGTTTAAAGCTTGCTTTCTTGGTGTAATAAAACTTTGATGTGAACATAGCTTGTAATAAATGTTGGTTAATGAATAAAAGTTTCTTTATTTTTACTTGCTTTTGTATACTCCTGTATACTATACGTTTAGCGTAACTGTATCGGATAGAGTGTCTACTTGGTATAATTACGTTGCGGGTTTCGTCGCGTCTCTGCTCCCGTATCTTAGAAAGCGGGACGTGACAGGATGCATAGCATTTATAGAAATAAAATAGAATAGAATAATATTAGAATAAATTTAGTGCTAATTTAGGGTTTATAGACTTAATTTAGTTGGAAATTTAATTTATTTCTATATTATAATTGATAATTCAGGACTTGATTGTATGAGGGGGGCTGGATTTTGTTTAACAAAAAAAGACCAATTTGCTTTAAGGAGTGATATAGATAAATATTCTCTTTTAGGCCAAAAGAAAGTTGAGGTCCACCATTGTTTAGTATTTTTCATTTACCGCTATTTTGCACATGTGAGGCACATTATTGATATATTTTAGACTTGAGAAAAAGATTGAATAAGTTTATTTTTAGTATAAAATTGGAATAATGGAGATTTTAATTTTTGGTTTTAAAGTTTTTAAAGATAATTAGAAGTAAAAATAAATATTTATTCTTTAAATTATTAGAATCGTTCTTCATACTGAGTATGTCACGCCCCGCTTCGTAAAATACAGGAGCAGAGACGCAACGAGCTCCGCAATATAACTATACCGGGTAGATTTTCTACCCAATACAATTGTGTTAAGTGTATAGTATGCGGGAGTTATACAAAACAAGTAAAATAAAAACGCAAGATTTATTCATTAACCAACATTTATTACAAGTTAAGTTCATATCAAAACTTTATTCATCCAGAAAGCAAGCCTTAAATAGATGGAAAAAAGAAAGGAAACAAGAAAACAAAAATGCTAATCGTAAGTCGAGAGTTGAGCGTAGCTTTCTTACGTAGCTTCGACTTCAGCCAAACCTTCTTCCAACCCTAGCGAACATTTCGGAAGAGTGAAAGAGAAACATTCGTCAGCGAGATAAACACGAATAGGATTCTCAAGATAAGATGAGTGAAAAGAAACAATAGTAAGTGTGATGAAATTCGCATATGTCAGTGTGGGGATATGTAAATGGATGTCACAAGAAATATATGTCAAGCGTGACCATAGTATTTTCAACTAATTATAAGGTATAGTGTAATACCCAGTTCTTTTTGTACACCAATATTTGTATTTTTATAAAATACTAATTACAATATATTTATTTTATTTATAATTATTTTATTCCTTTAAACCCTGAACCCAGATCCCAATCCCCTCTATTGTTGTGTCTCAGCCCGTTCCCATTTCAGATTATTTTTCCCAGTTTCCTAAGCCCACTCCCTTTTATTTTCCTTAACCCGGGCTCAGCCTCTTTCCCTTTGATTTTTCACTTAAATTACTTGGCCCGGCCCAAACTTCTTGTCTTATTTCATAGCCTTCTTCTGAAATGTATTCCTAAGCTTGGTCCCCAAATAAATCTCTTTTAATTAAATCCTTTTCATAACTTGGCCCAGACCCTTGTTTTTTTCCTTTATTGTTCAGGCTCAGCCCAATCTAATTCTCTCAGCCCAACTCAGCCCGGCCCCCTCATTTTTTATTCATTCTTGTTTTCTTATAAGTTTTCCTTTGGCCCGGCCCGTGTCTCCCTTTCCCTTTTAATTGATTTTTCCTGCCGGCCCATCAGCTTCCCCAGCCCACTCTATATATTTCCCATTTATTTCCCTTTTAAATTCTTCGGCCCGGCCCAGTCCCCTCTCCTAGCCCACGCTCGCTGCCTAACCCCTCAGCCCGCCACTGTACTTCTTCCAACGGTAACTTCCCTGTTCACGTGCGATTCCAGCCCCTCGCCGCGCCTCTCGCCCACGCCTGCGCCCACGTTGCCGCTCCTCGCGCCCCGCTCGCGTACGTTACCACGACGCACAGCCTTTCGCCTCCTCGTTCTCTTCTCTTTCCCTCACCTCTCTCACTTCCTTTCTCATCTTCCCCACTGCACCGAGCCTGTCCCCTTCGTAAACACCACATCGCTGGCCACCGCTAGCTTCACCAAGCACCACCGGAGCTACCCTCCTCATCTCCTCTCCCAGGCTGCTCCGCCTCCTCTTTCTTCAAACCCCGCTCCTCCACCAACCCACAACTGAGCAATCCCCTCACTGCCTCCACCGCTAACGCGCCGCCTGAGTACCACCGTAGCCAACTCCGCTGTCGAACGCCACCGGTGACCCCACCCGAGTTCCCCCTCAATCTCTAATTCTCACTCTCTCTCTCCCGACCACTCCCTCTCTCTCTCGTTTCTCTATCTCCCTCTCTCTTTCTAAGCTTTTTCTCTCTCACTCTTCTTCTCTGTTCTCTCTAAAGCTCACTCTGTGCCCTCTCTCCTCCTCTACTCTCTCAATCGCACTGGTCCCTCTCCCTCTGCTTCCTCACTCACTCCCCATCTTCCTCTCTTTCTCCTGTAACCTCTCTCTTCCTCTCTCCCTCTCTCTAATTCTCTCTATTGCTACCTCTTTCTGCCTCTCTCAATCTCACTGTCTCTCTCTATCTCACTCTGTCTCTCTCTATATCCCCTCTCTGTCTCTCTCTATCTCCAATTTTCTCTTCCCATCTCTCTACAAACAACCACTGTATCGAGCCGTCAAGCGAAACCCAAGCCGAGCTTGAGCCGAGGCCACGGACCTTGCACGCGTCACTCATCGCGCGTTCACGCCGTTACCACTGCCGTGCATCGCCAAGACGCCTCCAGGCAAGTTCTTACTTGCTTTCATGCTATTCTATATATATTACAAATCAGAATCGTAGATATATTTCATGTTTTGCTTGATGCTAAATATTGTCACAAAACTGTTCGATGCTTGTTCCCATAGAAAAACATTATCAAATTTGACGGAACTCGATGGTGTAGGTTGGCCCGTAGGGCTGTGAACATAGTGTGTGATTTTGCTTGGATAATGTAATCGATAACGACTAAAACAACTACCCCCAAGTTTGATCGTAAAACTGTAATTCTGTTGCACCTGAAAATAGTTAAATTCATCATAAATCATATACATATTAGAATGGTGCGTTCGAGGGCTCAAATCGAAGCTAACTCGACGAAATTTAACCCTATGCTAGTTTCCAGACATTCCTGTACCTAAATCGTGATGATAATTGTATCGGAGTGCGACTCTGGACTGCAGTCCAGAGCGACTCAAATTGTGCTTGCTGTTCCGTAATGGATACCATAGGATTTCCTTAACTCGCAGGTTACGGAACTCCGCTTCTTATTGTAGGTAACTCTGATAGCTAGACAACACGATTGGTCTCATTCTGTTTCGTTACCGTTTGATATTTAAACTGTAATTCAGAAGATCGGGACACATAACAGTCCCAGCAGAATCAGAATTGACATGTTAATATTAAACAGGTTATAACTGCTAACGTACAGACGCGATTGAAGATCCGTCTGTTGCGTTGAAAACCTTACTGAAAACCCTAGAATTCATTCAACTGTAGCGTCGCTAAATTATGATCCCAACTGGGGTTAAAATGCGTTGCGAAATGGATTCCTGATTCTGAAACTGGATTTCCAGCCGCGTGCGCTTAAAATGAAACAGTTATAACTAATGATCCTGAAACCCGATTGACTTGAAACAAAATTCTATGGATAGCTAACTGAACACACTAATTACTACCTGTTCATCATTTCGCTAAATTATATACGTATGTTCCATGATAAATCGTGCAAGTGAAAGAATGCTGTTTCATAACGTCCTCATCATGTTTATATACTTGTTCACGCATCATATCATACCCATATCATCATATTGATAACCTAGTGACATCGTGTATTTACCCAGTGTCATATTTTAGTGATGATTGTGGCAAGTACGTCAGTGTTCGTGTATTCGGGATTAAGTGAAAGTGATACGTACTTGTGCACAATCAGTGACCATATTATTCTATTGCATTGTCGACGTCTGTGGGATGCGTGCACGTGTGACTAATAAGTGGAATGGGACATTTAGGGAAGCGTTTGCACGGGTGTCACAGATAGGACACCAGACACTGCCATTTATCTTAGGTATTAGTCGGGACGTGCTTGATGGAGGCCCTGCCTTCAGTTCTCGCGCAGACTTGTCACGGATTGATTAGTATTTAGATTGATGGTTAGTGTTTGATGTAGACTTCGGGGTGTGGGGTAGTTCAAGTGTGAATTCAACAGAATCTCGGGAGTCCCATGCCGGCTTATATATTTAGGGAGTTATATGGAGATTTACAGGGTATGTGCTATATCACCGTGATACACTCGTTACATGTTGGGCCCGTGGTCCCTTGCCCTTGGGTTCTACCCTTGGGTGGAGGACACTCGCGAGTGGTTGACCCTCACACTTGGACTGACGATAGGCTTATTTGACCTGTACAGTGAGACTTAAAGACTGATAGGGATACTGTCATTTACATTCCTTATATACTGTGTTGACATACATGACATATCGTTATACTGCTTTACTGTTCCGCTGCATTGATCTCTGCTCATATATATTCATGCTGTTATTAATTTACTGTTATTCATATCCTTTACCACTGTTAGAACTGTTACTTGATTATATATATATTATATGGCTATTGTGTCGCTCTGACGACCTGAGTATGCATGCTCAGTGTGAGGAGAAGTTTTAGCCTGGACCAGAACTAGACGTGCATCACAGACTTCTGGACTTGCCCTCCCGAGTTACATTCATTTGTTCCACTTCAGGTCAGTCTTTACATTGTTTACTTCAGTTGCTGTATTTCCCTTTACCTGTGCATCACTTACTGTTTACCATGATAAACTAGAAGCCGAAGTGTGACTACGGCAGGACATTTCCTTGACCGTAGGAGCATGGCTGGCCTTGTCTACCCCTCGTATTCCGTATTTTGGGAAGCGGGGCGTGACATATAGTTAGCTTGTTATAGTTTTGTTACGTAAAGATACCGACATACTCGAGAATATTTCATTTTAGTCACGGAACAACAACAGACCAGAGAGATAGCATTCTGTTTCATCCCGGAACCACGGTTATCTGGAAAAAAATCCCGAGACCCTTAATACAACCTTATATAATCCAAACTACCCAACCCCGATCTTGTTTAGTTGTGTTTGGATACAGGTAGGCATTAACATGCAGCTCTACTAGACATAGAACATGGGGGTTCGCTTTCAAATTAAGATCATCCATATATCGAAATCTTCAATTGTAATTAAGTTCATCCGTATATCGGAATATTTAATAGTAATTAAGGCCATCCGTATATCGGAATATTCAATAGTAATTAAGGTCATCCGTAAAGACGGAATCTACCAGTTATCCATAAAGACGGAATCTACACTTTTCATATCCGGGTCATTCGTAAAAACGGAATTTACATAAACCCACATGATAAGGAGCCCGCTTCTAACCCTAACTATACAAGTTTAATATGTCATGTGGAGTTCCATGTAAAAGGTTAAGTATCGCATACAAGATAGGGGGAGTTGCATTTTCATATAAACGGGGTAAGTATAAGTATTCCCAAGTATTAGGGTTTGGTAATAGTTCGGAGTATACTGATAAAATTATAACTTAGAAAGGTTTATGTATTTTATCGAAAAAGGGTTTCCAAGTTCACGGTATTATTGTGAAAAGAATTTATAAATATTAAGACACTTATTTGGAAAGGAAGTTATATTAGTTTAGGGAATTTGTTTTTTTATTAAAACAATACGACTTTAGAAAGTCGAGGAGTTTTAGTGAATTACTGACTTCAGGAAAGTTCAAGGTATTTTAGTGAAACACGTGGTTTATGAAACTTTTGGGTATTTTAGTGAGATGCAGATTTGGAAACTTTTGGGTATTTAATCGAAACAAAAGCTCATAAGAATTTAGGGTATTTTAATCAAAAAGTTGTTTAAGATCTCGGCGGTATTTTGGCTTGAAAAAAGGGGTTTTTCTCAAATACAATTGAGCAGCATAACGGCGCATGTGGGTTTCACAGATGACAGATAAAAGAGGTAGGACGTTACCCTGTGCAAAAGTGTGAAAAAGGTGTTCTTGAGAACGTGTATGATGTCGATGAAGTGGTATCAACAAGGTATTGTTACATTTAGTTAAAAGGAACTAAAATAATATTATAACTGATTATTAAAATGAAGTTGTGAATATGAAGGCCTTAACTAGCATGAATATAATAATAGAAGGGCATAAAAGCTAAGGAGATTCGATAGAGAATCCTACAGGTTGAAACGGGTGTTGGAAAATTGTTGAATCGTATGGAAATGTGAGTACCTCATGATCCATGAAAGAGTGGAGCGCTGTGTATACAGCCTCAAACCGCAACAAACCCAAGCCCTTTTCTCTCACAGCCGTTCGATCGGACTCTGGACGGTCATAATTTCGCCACGTGGCATTGGTTGCTTGCCCATGTGCATTGGATCTGAACTTACGTGTTTTGCACGTAAGTGGGTGGGGCCCCCTGCACATCTGCGGCTGCTGCCGTTGCTTTTCCCCCCCTTTAAAATTAAATTCGAAAATCATTTTAAAATTTTGTTTTTAATTAGAAAGTTGTTTTAAAATACTTTGAAATATCAGAAAAATATTTAAAATTCTAATTAAATATTTTAATCAGTTTTAATAATTTTGTCTCTAAAATAATTTCTTTTTTCAAAATTCCCTTTTTAGAATAAATCTTTTTCCTTAATTAAAAATGCTTTTAAAAAATAGTTTTAAATAACGAAAAATCTAAATAATTCTAGAAAATTCTAAATAATTTATTTCCTATTTTAAAATAATTTTTATGCCAAAATATATTCTTTTCTAAATAATAAATTCATTTTAATATCAAATAAATTCCAAAAAAATCTTTAAAATCAAAATAAAATTTCTATAAATAATTAAAAATTATTGTCTCCATTTAGAAATACTAATAAATTAGTTTACCAAAAGTTCTCTCACAATTTTCTTTTCAAACAAACAAAATGAAATACCATAATAACAACATTTATCTTCAGAAAATAAAAATAGGTTTTTATTTACTATATGAAAATTATGGTCATTACAAAGTTTTCTAAGTTAGGGTCTCAATTTCAAACACCCTTCTTTATATAGTTGAATGACAGTGATGCTATTTTCTTAGCACATGCAGTAAAATTCTCTTACTCAGCACATGAAAGACGAGTAGTTCACATCAAACTGAAGGTTTGGCATCTCGATGTCGGCTCTTCGCAACCCGAGGCTGTAGTATGTCCAAGGTTTGGGTTGTTCACCCATTAAAGTGTCACGTAAACTAGGTTCAATCCTGTAAATGTATAATAATATCGGTCCCCCTTTAAAAACGAACGTAAAGCATCCATGCCCCCTCCCTCCACACCCCCTTCTGGGTTTCATTAAAAGAAAATTTTAACGAAACAACGTATATATCAAAGAATGAAAAAGAAGCGCAAAAATAATTTTTAAAAACAAGAAGAAAGAGAAACAAAGTCTATGGTCTCAACGCATCGTACATAAAGCCTGATGAAACTCCGGAAAAAAAAAGAAAGAAAGAAATCCCTCCCTCCCTCCCTCGCGTAAGCCATCTCTCACAGCTCCTACTCCTGCTTCTGTAGGCCTATTGGCTCGTGTTCCCATCAGTCTCTATATATGTAATCTCCGTATCGATCTGAATCGTCTCAAGGTCAAGCTCCACTCTCGCTCTCTTGTTATCCTTTATTGATACCGTCCAGAATAAAATATTTGTTTCAATCCAATTAATAATAAGTTCATTTAATTTCTTGGCGATGTTAAAAATTCTATTATATCTTTTGTTTCAGATAAACTAGAATATAGCCGCTAGCTGTTGAAATGTCCCTCAAGCCTGAAGCTCTTTTATTAATCCCATCCCTCCAGGTCCATCACAAATCCCCAAGAGTTTGCGGGAGTTACCTATCTCCTATGAAGTATCTGAATATATCCTAAATTTGACTGACCATTTAGCATGTTAATAGCAGATGACCAATAGACTCTGCTTTTCTCTCATATATACCATATTGTAAAGCATCTACCCATTTGCAACGGGCCAGATTATTCCCAATAAAAATGACGTTTTTCATGACTAATCACATAAAAGTTTTTCACCGGGAACTTTGGTTTGCCATAAAAAAAAACTATGGTTTATTTATTCTACAACCCACCTCCCCTCCCCTCCCCCCCCCCCCGCCACCCCCACACACAGAGTTAAAATGTAGCAAAAACTTTTAACCGAAAATGTTCGTTTAGTCGACCAACTCCGAACAGCCGTGTCCTCGCTATCGTCTCTAATTGGTTTCCAGACCTATAGAAATGTGAGTATGTAGCTCTTGCCTCTCTTTCCTATCTCTAAGTGTAAGTGCGGTAATAAATCTTGGCCACCATTTAATGTTTTTCCATTGATTATGTGTCGACGTGTCTTTTGGTTTTGCCAGCTCAAATAGGACCAGGAATTTTTCTTGCAAAGTCAGATCTTCATACCGATAGTCTTTCCCAAAAGTTAAGATTCTCCCATCTCCAATTGATTGCATAGGAGGCTCCTTTGGAAAAGCCTCTTTGAGTGACATTACTCCTTCCCAAAATCGAGATACCGTATCTTCTTATTGGAGGTATTAACCATTTCTGGTCGTTGCCATATGCTGCATTTATAATTACTACCCATCCCTTCCTGTTTTGGGAAACTCGCCTCCACCTCTATTCATGTTCTTTAGATCTTTAATCCCTAATCCATCTTTTATCTTTGGTTTGCATACTAACCTCACTTAACCAAGTTGTATTTTTCCGAATGAGAATCCTCTATAGAGGAAGTATCGATCAATCTTCTTGATCATCCTTCTCGATTGTAGGTAGATGGACGTATAATACGTTCGATATTGCTGACAAAACCGTATTAATTAGCGTTACCCTTCCTCCGAATGACATGCATCTTCTCTTCCATCCGTCCAATTTCTCCTGAATTTTACTGACTACTGTCATTCACTCTATCTTTTTCAACTTCACGGATCTTAATGGTAGACCTTGATACATGGCTGAAAGTCTTCTAACTTACGGTTAAAAGTCGCACCTATATTTTCCACTCATTCAACTCTAAAAGATCGCACCTATTCTTTCCACTCATTCAACTCTATCTTTTAGGCATATGACTAAGCTTTTGGAAAAGTTGATTTTTAAACCTGACTATATTTGGAACGATTATAAAATCCATTTAATTATAACCGATTGTTGTTCGCAGAACTTCCCAAAAAGTAAGGTGACGTCCGCGTTGTAGAGTGTTTTTTGTCATCCATTGAAATAGATGCGTGTTCACCTTGTACAGATTCCTTTTGCCCATTTTATTGATAGTGGGGATTTTAATCTCCAACAGCCGTGAACAAAACTGCTGTTAATTACTTCTCGTTTTGACACGAGTGCACCTCCGATTAACGGGTCATACGTATCATGCGAACTCATTTTGAGACGTGTGTGCATGCATGCACAATGGTGTTTGATTTGCACATAACGGGGGCCTCACAGAGTTTACGGAGATCCCGCTTTTCGGTCGGTATGCGAAGGTGGATACCCCGGGTATCCGATGGCAGATACCTCCATGGGGGTATCCGAAGGCACTATACCTGTTTAGGGGGTATCCGACTGCAGATACCTCCGAGGGGGTATCCGAAGGTACGATATCCTTTTAGGGGGCATCCGACGGCAGGTATCCTTTTAGGGGGCATCCGACAGGTGGGTACCCTTTTGGGGGCATCCGACGGCAGGTATCCTTTTTAGGGAATCTGCATGGTTGAACGTGGGGTTACCGAGGTCCGTGTCGGATCCAATGGATCTCGTGAGAGATCCAATGGCGAAAGGGCTTCACGGGGCAACCCAAAGTCATTGACTTTGTATAGTTCGATGGTTCTTCGTCGGAGATGATTTCCCGAGGTGAAAGCTATGGGCTTTCGCCTCCGAGAACTCTTCAACTTCACCTACTCAAGATAAGATGATCCCTTTTCTTTGTCCTTCAAGAGTAATATTGTGTACATTTTCTTTTGAGGAAGAGTGCTCTCTCTCTCTCTCTCTCTCTCTTCTTTTCGTTTGGTTGATTTGGGTGAAGGTAAGAGAGGCGTCTAAGAGATGGAGTCTCAAAACCTAGAAATTTTAGAAAGAGGAATCGAATTGTTTCATTTCTTCGGATGGTTGGGTTTAAGTACCTTTACATTTTTGCATTTTAGTTCTTGGGCTTTACAAATTTGGTTCTTTGCTCATTCATTTTACATTTATTCCTTCTTATTCATATATTACATTTATTTATTACATTTTTCTTTCCCTCCTGATGTGCCGGCCGACCCCTATGCTTGGGCTTGATCTTGGACCGAGCTTGGATTTGATCTTGAGCTTCAGCAGTAGGGTGCAATTTTCGATCCCAACATACGTATTGTAGATTAATCACCGCACACCGGGATCTGTCTGGCCCCAATCCATCCCAGACACTATTCTCCTTACATATGTGAATCATAGATGCCAATCCATCGGCTATTAAAGAGTAACAGTGAAAATGGATCTGTTTGCATTAGCGGTGTGGACTCACAAGACTTCTCATGTTTAATAGTGTGGATTAAATTTATTCTTTCTCTTTGCATTTGCCATTTTATGAAAATAAGCAGTATTTTCATACCTGTTCTTCAACCATTGTTCCTTTGCCTTTTGGCTCCATTCTAGCTTATTATATATCTCCTTTCTAAAAATTTCTTCACCTTCTAAGCGTCACTTGGGTAGTTTTATGAATTCTTGGTGTTCCAATTCCTCTACTTCCTCTGTCTTTTCTATCTTCTCGATGTATCGTACGACGTCCTCATTATCTGTTTCTCCAATAACATGTTTCTCTTAACCCGCTTTCTTAAACCTCTACGCAGCCTTTGAAACTTAGCAGTCAAATTGCTGGCGGCATCTAAATAATTCGTTGGACATCTACAACTTTCTATGTTCAGGTTAATTGCCTCTTCCTCCTCTAACTATGTTTTCTCCAGGATTCTGTGATTGTATTAATAGCAGTTAATCATTAGTTTTGAATCCGAATATTCAAAACCAACAACAGGCTAATTATTTCCAATGATCGATAATATCTACTCAAATAGGCATTTCTAAACCCAATAGATCTATCAATTATTTTTCAAATGATCATTAATGGTTTGGAAATATACATATTCAGATTTTCATATATTATTGAAACACTGTTAATTAATTTGCACGGAGGAAGAAAGTATGATATCTAATGATTTTTCAGGATAACTACTTCTTAAACAATAAAGATCAAGATTGATGTGACTGATTATTTTAATGAATATTAATATAGAAGGGTTGACTTCTTTTTAACCCTTAAAATCATGTTTAAACAAATGGCTTTTTACTAAAAAGATCATTCTTAGTTCACTAATTACTAAAATCCCCTCCCCCAATATTTCGTATTTACTTAAAAGATCTTCCATATATATAACTTGCACTAAAAAAACCCCTAAAAGGTCAAAAAGAGGAAAAAAAAAATTCATCGTTCGTTGCTCCATTATGGGATCAACGCTGAGTATGGGGACAGGGTTTTAAATAAATTCGAAGTATGAAAAGGGGTTTTAGTTAAAAAATCCTTTAACAAATTTCTTTTTCTCTTGTTTTTGACAGGGCCAGACAGCTAGTGCTCAACTAGGCAACTCACCTGTCTTAAACAAAGCTGATTAGTCAGGTCAAAAACACAGTTCTAGCTATTGAAATATGTGTATAATTAATCAATAAGCTCCATTATAAAGCTAGCCAACCCCCACTCATATATGATTGATTGCCAGATAAAAGTTAAACCCTTTTTGGTTAAGCATTCTCCTTCATGGCTTACAAACAAATCAGTGGCCACGTGGGTACAGCAAATTTAAACAAATAGAGCATCGACAAATAAGAGGCTAGCATGATGTCCGAGTCCCCACGCTTTGTTTTAATTTTGAATTCCCCTCCCCCCCCCCCCGTGCGCCCCCCCCCCCCCCCCAAGCCGGTTGCTAATTATTATGAGATAGTTGCTAGCAAGTGTGTGTGTGTGTACAGATACATACATATATAAAGAGAAGCTAGAGCCGTCTCCATCAGATGAGTTTGCTCCCACTCTTTGAAAGAAAGAAAGAAAAGAAAGTTTGTTATCTTCTCTCCTTTTTAAGGATTCGGACATGACATGAGTGTTCAAAGACTCTTTTGGGCGTGAAAGCCACAAAATATATATATATATATATATATATATATATATATATATAGAGAGAGAGAGAGAGAGAGAGAGAGAGAGAGAGAGAGAATAATGGAGGAAAGAGTTCATAGGAGGGAATTTCCTCCAATATATGGCGTCAAAAAACACTCCCTCCATCGTGTTTTCCGACGATCGGAATGCATCGCCTTCATCGTTATCATCTTAAGATGTGGATACACCAAATTTCATGTGATTCTACAACTTTTTCACTATTGATTTAGCAATGTAAAAAGTTCTATTGTGGGTAAACCGTTAATTTTGAACCCACTAATTCAACGGTGATAAGGTTGTAGAATCACATGAAATTTGGTGTACCCATATCTTAGATGATAACAATGAAGATGATGCATTCCGATCGTCGAAAAACACGATGGAGAGAGTGTTTTCTCGACGCCATAGGAGAAAATTCCCTCCCACGGCACCTTTCCTTTATTATTCTTATATATATATATATATATATATATATATATATATATGAGAATAATGGAGAAAAGAGGCCATAAGAGGTTCCTCCTATGACGTCGAAAAATATAATCTCCATCGTGTTTTCCGACGATCGAACTCCATCATCTTCATCGTTATCATCTAAGATGTGGGTACATTAAATTTTATATGATTCTACAATTTTTTCACCGTTGATTTAGCAATGTAAAAATTTCTATTATCGTTAAACCGTTAATTTTGAACCCACTAATTCAACGGTGATAAGGTTGTAGAATCACATGAAATTTGGTGTATCCATATCTTAGATGATAACAATGAAGATGATGCATTCCGATCGTCGAAAAACACGATGGAGGGAGTGTTTTCTCGACGCCATAGGAGAAAATTCCCTCCCACGGCACCTTTACTTTATTATTCTTATATATATATATATATATATATATATATATATATATATATATATATATATATATGAGAATAATGGAGAAAAGAGGCCATAAGAGGTTCCTCCTATGACGTCGAAAAATATAATCTCCATCGTGTTTTCCGACGATCGGACTCCATCATCTTAATCGTTATCATCTAAGATGTGGGTACATTAAATTTTATATGATTCTACAATTTTTTCACCGTTGATTTAGCAATGTAAAAATTTCTATTATCGTTAAACCGTTAATTTTGAACCCACTAATTCAACGGTGAAAAGGTTGTGGAATCAAATAAAATTTGGTGTACCAATATCTTAGATGATAATGATGAAGATGATGCGTGTCGATCGTCGGAAAAAATGATGGGGATTGTATTTTTGCGATGCCATAAGAGGAAATTCCCTCCTATGACATGTGTTAATGGAGGAAAGGTGTCATATGAGGGAATTTCCTCCTATAGCGTCGAAAAAATATACCCTTTATGATTTTTTTCGACGATCGGTATATATCATGTCCATCTTTATCATCTAAGATCTGAATATACCAAATTTCATGTGATTATACCATTTTTTCACCGTTAATTTAGTTGGTGAAAAATTAATGGCTTACCAATAATAGAACTTTTTACATTGCTAATTTAACGGTGAAAAAGGAATGGAATCATATGAAATTTGGTGTATGCACATCTTAGATGATAACGATGATGATGCTGGATGCCGATCATCGGAAAAAATGGTGGAGGCTGTATTTTTTTGACGCTATAGGAGGAAATCCCCTCCCATGGCATCTTTCCTCCATATATATATATATATATATATATATATATATAAAGAGAGAGAGAGAGGGAGAGAGAGAATAATGGAGAAAAGATGCCATAGGGGGGAATTTCCTATGGCGTCGAAAAAATACATTCTCCACTTTTTCCGCCGATCGACATCCACCATCTTCATCGTTATGATCTAAGATGTGGGTACACCAAATTTCATGTGATTCTACAACCATTTCACCGTTGATTTAGCAATGTAAAAAATTCTATTGTCGGTAAACCGTTAATTTTGAACCCACTAAATCAACGGTGGAAAAGTTGTAGAATCACATGAAGTTTGGTGTACTCGCATCTTAGATAATAACGATGAAGATAGTGGATGCCGATCGTCGGAAAAAATAAAGGAGCGTGTATTTTTTCGACGCCATAGAAGGAAATTCCCTCTTATGGCCTCTTTCCTCCATTAACCTCTCTCTCTCTATATATATAGACACACACACACACACACGAGGTTAATGGAGGAAAGGTACGGAATTTCCTCCTGTGGCCTCTTTTCTCCATTTTATATATATATATATATATGTTAGTTATATGTATGCCCTAGAGGCCATTACTGTACATAGGATGTATATTGTAGTGGATGCTGGGACATATATAGGGAGGACTTTCTTGCTCGACATGATAGTATGCTATCTGGTTACCCTTTACCTTAACGTGTATACTGATTGTCTCTCTGTTACATGTTGGTAAAGCCCTTAGGATCTGTACTTGACTACCTGGACTATGATGCGGATCATACTAGTGGGGACATGGTAGTCTATAAGTACATCCTTCAAGGTCCCTAGTCGTGGGTGTATCGAGACGGGGCATCGATATACCAGAGTAGACTAGCGTGTACCTTCTCGACCCATACAGATGGGCGATGGATGATCCCATATCCATCGGTGTTTGACATCAGAGGAGATATATGGGTGCTCAGTAGAGACTGGGTACACTGGACGGACTCGCCGAGAACTCCCAGATGGTATTATACCTCACGTCAGATGGCAGTTCTCTGGTGACACTGGTACAGAGTAGTCTGTTGACCCGAGATCGTCATAGAGTCTTGTGTGGTTCCCACTGTGCTTTGATTTCCATCTTACCACGTCCAAGAGGGCGTGCAAAACGGTGGTTTTTGGGTACAGTCCCGAGTCACATGGAGGCAATGAGCGATAGGAGGGGATTCGTCTCTCCCGGTATAGGGGGTTGATGTTGCGCTGTGTTCGATTGGCTATAACAGGAAGTCCCTGGCCAGGGCTGATCAGAGAATTGCTGGTAAGTGTTACCGGTAGTTTCTCGACCCGTTATGAGCCTCATATCGACACGACTTATCGAGCTATTGGGGTCTGACGTTTACCACCCCTAGGCGAGATATGCGACATATCAGACGATCAGACCGGACTGTACGGTAGTGTTACTGGTCGGATTCACTGGAGTGTGAGCGGGCTTGCTCGTCGATCTTCAGATCGCTCAATACCCGGGTGGCCGTTACGTTTAGCAGACCGCTTGCGGCTTGTGGATGCTTGATATGATCATCATCTGCTGCCGGCGTATTGACGAGTCTTTAGAGTCCTACACAGAGGTTTCCTTGCTCAAGCGAAACGAAATAGGAGCGCATATGAGATATGTGCGGGACCGAGAATAATGCGTGTATGTGATACCGTATTCTATTCTCGCGATAAATATATCGAATGGTTGTATGCGATATAACCTAGTTATCGATTCAAGCGTTGATTCGATAAGCCGATATATTGTATACTAGTCGGTTGTGTGCGACATAACCGGGTCATTGAATCAAGTGTTGATTTAATGATTTAATGCATATTTATATATTTGATATATTACTTTGCATCAACTAGTATCGGTTTACTTAAGATGGATTTTCTCACTCGGATGTGCGCATTACATATGCGATATGATTTTGTGCACTTGATTGTATCATGTTTGATGATACATGTCATGCTAGGGTTCAAGTGTAAAGATTAAACCTTGGTTAATGAAATGGTTAGGGTTTATTATTTATTATTCATTTATCTTATTTAATTATCTTTTTGTTTTTGATAAATGAATAAAAGAAAAGAGAAAAGAATGGTGGCTAATTTTGTTCTTTAGTTGAAGCTTCATGAAGCTTTGTTCAAGTCAACCATTCTTATCTCATCCTTAACCCTAACCATTCCCACTAACCATGATTCATTCTCTACACTTAACTCTAGTTAAAATTATGATAAGAATTCATTTTTATTTTCTTATTCTTTTAACTTATCATAAATTATTCTTCTTCTTCTTCCTTGAACTCCATGAAGAAAGCTTGCTACTCCAATGGCAAGTGAAGAAAATGAGTGAGAAATCCAAATCTAAAGTCTACCCACTTCCTATTTCTTCATCCTCTACCTCTTGCCAAGTAGTAGAGTGTGTTTACTTCACAAGTTTCATGACTTGTTGAAGTTGTGAGCTTGATCTAGCGATGCCTCGACGTAGATCATCTTCGGCATGGACATCGACGACCTAGCTTGCCCATTCTCCGACGAAGCCGATCCTAGAGCCCGGATTTGACTTGGACAGCGGAGAGGACCTCGTTGCGGAGCTATGGAGGTGGAGCACCGGATCTACAAAGGTTGTATTTCCGTTAAACTTTTAGTTAAGTGTTAACTAATTAGTTGTTCGCCTAGACATCTAGTTATCGATCCGTAGTTTAGGGTTTGTAGGCACCATAATTTTTGAAATTGCCATGGTTGATGGCTTGGGAGACCTCACTAGAGTGCCTAGGAACCATACAATATATATATATATATATATATATATATATATATATATATATATATATATATATATATATATATATATATATAATTTTTCCTATTTTTTGAGTCAACTTAATTAATCTATGATTTTAGCTAGCTAGGTTGTGAGATCAAATGGTTACAAGTTATACCCCTAGAACTGGATAGTATATACTTGCTACTATATCCAGGATTCTAGACTACTGGATCAGATGGTTATATTTTCAACCTAATTAAATGTAATAAAATAACGGCAAATGAAGTTATCTAGGCCCGTTTTGTCTAGTGAATAATAAACGCATCGGCATGCTGTTCTGCCCCAGCAAAGGAATGGAATTTTTTCATGTAAAGACAGACAAATAGATTGATGTGTCTTATATTCAGCCAGTGGATCCGACTCTTCTGCTTTGGTGAATGGTCTTTCTCGAATGGAGATTCCTATGAAGGGAATCTTTTCCTAAAGGTTGGCGAAATGAGGAACATCGAAGTTGCTCATTCAGACAGAGATGCATCTGTCAAAGTATAGCTACAAGGATAGATTACCTGAGTTCCATTACTAGCATGCAGGAATAACCGGCTGGAGTCACTCGTTAAGAATTGATCATGCTACTCATGGTTATGGAATGAACACTCAAACAATTTACTTTACTAGAACGACTTATCCAAGCATTTTGGTCCATCGTAGCTCCGCCCAGAAGGACAATTTGTGGCCTTTATGACCAATCACCAACTTTTAACGAGCCCGATAATGAATTTTTAAGCTTCGAAAGCCATAGGGGCAATGCATTTGCTTCTGATTGATGCATTATTTATGTAGTAAGCTAAAGTAAGCACAACGTTTTAATGTTTTCCTAAATTTTTTGGCATTAGAGGTAAATACGAATGAAGTGAAGTAGGCAAATATAGTAACATATGTAGACTCGTAGACCATGAATACACAGTAGAGTGATGCATAAATTAAATGTCAGCTGAACTATAATAACGATGAGGTTTAAATTAAGTAGGAACCGATGCTAACGATTTCTGAAAAATAAATAAACAAAATTGTATATGACTTCAGAAATTGCCTGACTTTGTTCAAGGGCTTGTGGAATTTAAAGAGAAAAATAGTTGCAAGAAGTGTGTTTATTGCTTCATCTTTCAAGGGCCCATACAAGATATCCCCCTCTTTTACCTTAACTTTTTCCTTTTTTTAAGCATGAGTTACTAATTAAGAAAATTTTCCATTTATATGTCTTTATTATTATAATCCAAACCTTTTAGATGGTGGTGTCATTATTGTATCATTTTACAAAAAATTAAATTCAAAAAAAAGAAGTAAAAGCTATTCCTCAATGATGCACCATGAGTTTGACCACATCATCTGTAGAAAAAGACAAAAGAGTATACGGCCCATCTCTCTCTCTCATATTTTCCTAGAATTTAATAAATCTTAACCTCTCGATATTGTTCGAATATTAGGTATTATGTGGATGTATACATTCCAACGTTTTATACTTGCAATTATATATACGGTGCATAAATTATTTTAGTACTAACATTTCATGCGTATACATTCAATTAAAAGTTGGATTTTAGTTGGATACAAGTGCCAAGATAAAAACTGTAATACATATAGCTGTAGTATGATTAAATTTGAATTTAATGTTATCATAAGAAATTTTACATGTAATTAGTATATTTAATGTATATTATATTCACAAGTAAAACTTGGTTAGAGTTTTTATCATGTCACTACTACAATAAGGGTTTGCCCTTACGGCTACAGGAATCCGTAGGGGCAACTTTTTATTTCCCCTACGGATTAATCTTTAGGGCCATCCGGTTGCCCCTACGGTGTCCTACGGATTAATTTAAAAATATTAAAATGCAATATTTTATTTGGCCCTACGGAGCCGCAAAAAAAACCATACGGATTAATCCGTAGGGGCAACTAAGTGTTATTTATATAAAAAAATAAAGCCCAGAAATTCCTCACCCACAATTTTTCCCACCAACTTTTCCGCGTGTCGTCTCCTCGGTCTCGTCACCCGCCGGACCCACTTCTCATCGCCAAAACTTCCCGCCATCGTCGTCACCTCAGTCTCCGCCACCACCTCATAGAGCTCCTCAACCTCAGTCTCGTCACAGTCTCGCCAAAATTTCCTGTTCGTCGCCATCTTGCTGCCACCACCTTATCGAGCTCCATCCCCGGCCTTCTCCACCTTATCGAGCTTCATCCACCAGCAAAACTACAAGTGAGGTGAGTTAATTTCCATTTGAACTATTAATTATTCTTAATTTTTGTGTTATTGTTGATTTTAGGGTTAGGGTTAGTTCCGAGTTAATTAGGGGTTAATTAGGGTTAGGGTTAAGGTACGGTTTGGGGTTAGGGTTTGGTTTAGGGTTAAGGTTAGGGTTAATTAGGTAAAATTGGGTTGGTGATGGTTAGGGTTAGGGTTAATTAGGTTAATTAAGGTTAATTTTGGTTTAGGCTAGAGTTAATTTGGGTTAGGATTTGGGTGATGATTAAGGTTAGGTTGATTTGGGTTAGGGATTAGGCTAGGGTTAATTTGGATTAATTAGGTAAAATAGAGTGTATTTATATTAGAGTGTTGATTAGGGTTTATTTGGGTTAATTTTGGGTTGATTAGGGTTTATTTGGGTTAGGGTGATGATTACGGTTAAATTGGGTTAGTTAGGTTAATTTAGGTTAATTTAGAGTGATGATTAGGGTTTAATTTTGGGTTAATTGAGGATAATTTGGGTTAATTAGGGTTAGGGTTTATGCTGCACTAATTCCTTCAGTAGGATACTCGATGATAATATAAACGCACAATTTTACCATAAACTTAATTCTTCATATAAGAACTTAGTTCTTTCTCTGGTTGAGATTTGCAGAAGCAAATCTACCTATAAGTTGAGAATTTAATTCTCATTGGGAAGATTTTGTTCTGCAGATTCAAAACTTAAAAGAAAAGAACTAATTTAAAAACAAATAATAAGAACATATGGGAATTTAATTCCTCCAAAAATTAGACTTAAGGTTTAGGGTGCACTAGTTCTTTCAATACGATACTCGATGATAACGTAAACGCACAATTTTACCATAAACTTAACCCTTCATATAAGAACTTAGTTCTTACTCTAGTTGAGATTTGCAGAAGCGAATCTCCCCACAAGTTGAGAATTTAATTCTCATCGGGAAGATTTTGTTCTGCAGATTCAAAACTTAGGGAAAAAGAACTAAGTTAAAATGAAATAACAAGAACATATGGGAATTTAATTCCTCCAAAAATTAGGGTTAGGTTTTAGGGTGCACTAGTTCTTTTAGTAGGATACTCGATGATAAGGTAAACGTACAACTTTACCGTAAATTTAACTCTTCATATAAGAACTTAGTTCTTCCTCTGGTTGAGATTTGCAGAAGCAAATCTCCCCACAAGTTGAGAATTTAATTCTCATCGGGAAGATTTTATTCTGCAGATTCAAAACTTAGGAGAAAGAATTAACTTAAAAAGAAATAATAGAGACATATGAGAATTTAATTCCTCCAAAAATTAGGGTCAGGGTTTAGGGTGCACTAGTTTTTTCAGTAGGATACTTGATAATAACATAAACGCACAATTTTATCGTAAATTTAACCCTTCATATAAGAACTTAGTTCTTACTCTGGTTGAG
Source organism: Agapanthus africanus (assembly GCA_030015575.1). Lineage (NCBI taxonomy): Eukaryota > Viridiplantae > Streptophyta > Magnoliopsida > Asparagales > Amaryllidaceae > Agapanthus > Agapanthus africanus. Next base: position 677,832,190 of record CM057340.1, on the reverse strand, counting down.
ATTTGCAGAAGCAATTCTCCCCACAAGTTGAGAATTTAATTCTCATCGGGGTGATTTTGTTCTGCAGATGCAAAACTTAGGAGAAAAGAACTAACTTAAAAAGAAATAATAGGAACATATGAGAATTTAATTTCTCCAAAAATTAGGCTTAGGGTTTTGGGTGCACTAGTTCCTTCAGTAGGATACTTGATAATAATATAAACGTACAACTTTACCGTAAACTTAACCCTTCATATAAGAACTTAGTTCTTCCTCTGGTTGAGATTTGCAGAAGTAAATCTCCCCACAAGTTGAGAATTTAATTCTCATCGGGGAGATTTTGATCTGCAGATTCAAAACTTAGGGGAAAAAAACTAACTTAAAAAAAATAACATGAACATATGGGAATTTAATTACTCCAAAAATTAAGGTCTAACCTTATATAATTAACTTAGTTCTTCAAAAATATGATGATGATCCAAGATCCTCTTAACCGAAATCTTGATGATTATCAATGACTAAAAATGTCATTAACAGGAGATCAATATCTCTAAGAAAACACAAGAATAGCTTGGTGACTCGTTAGTGCTTAGCACTATTTTGAAGCCTCACGTGTTTCCTACGTGAGAACTTCAAACGAACAAAAAGAAATAACATGAACATATGGGAATTTAATTACTCCAAAAATTAGGGTTTAACCCTATATATAGAACTTAGTTCTTAAAAAAATGAAGATTTATTCTTTTCAACCCCACACAAAGCACATACACACTAACAACCTTAAACTTAAGCGAAATCATAATTTGAAACACAGATATACAGAATACAACTCATACTTGGGTATCTTCAAATCTAATTTTGTTTATCAATAATTTATTCTTTTCAACGACAAAATTTTATCTACGGATTTTCTTCTTTGCCAGTAATCATCCCGTCCTTAGATTTCTCAATATAGTTATGATAACCTATAATTTATGTTATACAGTCTAACATGTCCCATGAGTACATCAGAGTTAAGGACTGGATGTACATGGATTGGCAACAACGTATGCAACCTAAGTTTGTCGCAGGAGTTTCTGCTTTCATTCAATTTGCTTTCGCACATAATAAGATCGTGTTAGAGAAGATTCTCTGTCCGTACGATAGATGTGGGAATAAGTACTGACAGAAGGTAAAATTCGTAGAGTTTCATATTGTTAAATATAGTTTTACAAGATTTTATACAATTTGGCTATATTACGGGAAAGGACAAGAAGAAGACAGTAATGCTGCAGAAGAAGAAGGAGAAGACGGTAATGCGGCAGAAGAAGAACAAGATAATTTCTTTCTAGGAGAAGAAATGGAGGATATGGTAGAGGCTGCCTTTGGTGATAGTATTGCGACCTAAGATGACATTCCTTCCGTTCAAGGACCGCGTGCGGATAAGTATAAAAAGTTCATGAATGATGCTAGAAGACCAATTTATGAGAATGCAAAGTATTCCACCCTATCATGGTTCGTCCAACTTTTCCAGATTAAGTGCCTAAATGGATGGAGCAACAAATCATTCATGATATTTCTAAAGTTCTTGAAAGATTCTATATCCCCGGGAAATAACGTGCCTGACAGCTGGTACGGAGCTCAGAAGATGATGTTTGATTTGGGTCTGAAGTGTGAGAAAATTCAAGTATGTCCCAAAAATTGCGTGTTGTACCGGAAAGAGAATTCAGATTTGAAAGAGTGTCCAACATGCGGAGAGGCCAGGTATAAGCCAAAAGATTCTGATAAGAAGCCCGAGATACCTGTCAAGATAGCACGATACTTCCCATAACACAGAGGCTGCAGAGGCTATTCAGGTGCAAGAAAACAGCCGGGACAATGATTTGGCATCACCGTGCTCCTCCAAGTGAAGATAAAAAATGTGTCAACCAAGAGATTCACCGGCATGGAAGGATTTCGATAGGAGGTATGAAATATTCAGTAGTGGTCATCGCAATGTCAGGCTCGGATTTGCTAGTGATGGCTTCTGCCCATTCAACTATATGGCTGGAAGCTACAGCATATGGCCCGTTGTAATGATAGTTTATAATATGTTGCCTTAGTTGGCTATGAATCAATCCTACTTTATGATGCATCTTCTTATTGACGGACCAAACTCACCGGGAAACAATATCGACGTCTATCTCCGATCTCTGATCGATGAGTTAAAATCTTTGTTCATTATTGGTGTAGAGACTTACGATGCAAACACTGATACAACCTTCACACTGCGTGTGGCTTTAATGTGGATAATTAATGACTTTCCTGTGTATGGAGTGTTATCAGGTTGTTCCGTATATGGTCACAAAGCACACCCTTATTTCCATCAATATACAACATAAAAATTCTTGAATTTTAGCAGGAAGGTTTATTATTGCGGTCATCGGCGTTTCCTGCCACTAGACCATCCCTACAGGTTAGACGCTGCTCACTTTGATGGTCATCAGGAGTTTCTTGGGCCTCCAGCCTCATTGTCCGAAGAGGACGTGACTTCTCACTGGGATGGTTACAATAATGTGACATTCGGGATAGATCTGGCAAAACATGTCAAACCACCATACTGGAACAAGTTAAGTATCTTCTTCGAGCTTCTATATGTTGGAGAAAGTGGCCTCAGAGTCAATTATTGGATCACAGGCACGTGATTGCAATGATTGAGGGAGGACCTATCCCGGTAGGACAGTCTTACTCGAGATGATAGTATGCTATCTGGTTTATCTTTATCATCGTGTACTGCTTTAGGTGACCTGATATGTCGCTATTACACGTTGATAGAGCCCCTAGGATTCTTGCTTGACGACCAGCAGTATGATGGCGATCATATACGTGGGAGCTGGGGTCTATAAGCACATCCTTAAAAGGTCCCTAGTCGTGGGAGTTTCGAGACTGGGCATCGATACTCCATTAGTAGACTAGTGTATACAGTCGAGACCCCGACGAGGGGCGGTGGCCGGTCTCACAAGCCACTGGTGTCAGTTGGTTCACCTAAGATATATACAGGTGCTCATTGGGTTATGAGTACACCGGACAGGACTCGCCGGGAACCTGCTAGTTGGTCTTATACCAGATGTCAGATAGCAGTTCTCAGGTGACATGTGTACAGGTTAGTTCATCGACCTGAGATCGTCATTTGTCTCGTGTGAGTTCCCACTGTGCTTTGATTACTACCCTACCACGGCTCAAAGGAGTCGTGCAAACAGGTTTTAGTTGGGTACAGTCCCGAGCCACATGGAGGCAGTGAGCGGATCTGCAGGGGTTCGTCTCTCCCGGTATTGGGGGTGAGGTCGCGCTGTGTCTAGGAGAGCCATTACACAAAGCCCTCGGCCGAGGCAGGAGATTTACTGGTAGGTATTCCAGTAGTATCTCAGGGTGTTCTGGGCTACGCTCCGACACGACTTGTACCGCTTTTGGGGGTCTGACTTTTACCAACCCCCTAGGCCCGCCATGCGATACTCATAGACGAACGGACCGGACTGTACGGATATTGTCACTGACAGGCTCAGTTGGGTGTCGGGGTGAGCTTCCTCATCGACGTCCCATTTGGTCAATAGCTGGTGGCCCGTCACGTATTGGCTTATACCTCTGACGTGCCAGTGGTTAAATCCACAGCCATAGTATTGACGAGTCTTTAGAGTCCACCACAGTTACAGTTACTCAAGTTTCGGGCGAAACGCTGTAGAGGCTGTATGGAGATATGGCAGGGTTCGATCAGATACGTGCGGTATTGCACGGATCGTGATCGGACAGTTTTTACTAGCCGGCTTTGGCTTAAGCCGGATCCTAGTATTAGATAGTGTAGTTTTGTCTCTTTGCATTTGTGTTCAGTGGGAATACAAATGCGGGCATGTATTTGCAGCAGTGGGGTTTTCCTGTAATTTATTACGGGATCGGTTTTCTGAAGTTGCCAGTTTGCATTCCGTTCCGGCCGGTTTTCTCTTTTTCCTTCTCGGCCGGACTTTTGGTGGAGGGGGTTATTTGCAGTTTGCAAATAACTCTTTAGTGGAGGGCTTCCTTGCTTTTGTTCCTTCTTATCATCATGAGATGCCTTTCTAGTCCATCCATTATGCTTTTCATTTGATGGTGCTTTGTTATGATGAGAAAAGAAATGAAAGTGACCATTTTTCTTATTTGGTTTTACCATTGTATTTTTATATACTTGGAGAATTCTTTTTCTCTCTCCAATCTCATTCTAGAGAGAGGGGCCGGCCATTTGATAGAGAGAGAGAGAGAGGAATAACATTTTGGTGTGGCATTTTTCATCTCATTCCATGGTTGCAAAAGATTAGCTTCAAAGCTCATTTCTTTCTCTCCTTCTCTTCTCCATTCCTCCACATCAAGGCAACCTCATAACCCCAAGAGACAAGTTCACTACACTATTCTACAGCAAGTCTTGGACGCGTCGGCTAGCCAACTTCGCGCCCGAGTTGCCTCGGTCAAGAGGCGGGAGCCCGTAAAAGATTCCGGCTACGTGGTGCCCTTTCCGACGAGCGAGGAGGTGACGGAGATTCCACGGGAGATCGGAGTGGAGACGAAGACCGAAGGACACGGATCGCTCGGTATACTTCTCACCCTATCTCTTTATTGCTAGCATTAGGTTAATGGTTACGATCCGGGTTTTCATTGTCCGCGGTAGCGCCGGTTTCCGAGTAAGGAAATTTTTGATTCCGCATTTTGGCCTCGAGTACGAGGCCGGGGCGCTGCCGTGGCGCAACATGGTATCAGAGCCACGCCATTAACCTTATCTAGCTTGTTCTAATGCGTTTTACTTATCCGATCGACCAAAATCTCAAAAACCGTATTTTTCCTTCACATCAGTTTCTGTTGAAATTTTTTGAAGTCTAAAAATTTTTCAGGTGATCTCAGAAAGATGTACAGGGAGTTTTAAGAACTCTGGAAAAAACCGATACAGTGATCCCTTAGTTGTACCGCGGAAGCGCGGCAATACCCACATTTATGCCGCTCTTCCGCCGCAATAGAGTGGGCCCACTTTGTCGTTTTTCTTCAGTTGCTTTCTGGGCTAAAAATAGGGCTTTTGGGATATTAATATTGGGCCAGTTATTTCTGTGAGTGCTATAGTTTTCATTTGGGGCCCGCTTGTTAATTATTTGATCGATCGGATATTTTTAAACACATTATTTCACAGTATTTACATTATATCTGCGACCGTGAATGTCACTCGATCGGTAAATCCGGTCTAACTGCTATAGCCCGGTTAGACGGATTTGCGAACGTGACTTTCACGTTGATGTTCTATGTTTATGCTGTGATGTTGCGGATCGGTCGTGGGGGATAGCCTGGTTGCAATATAGTACAGTGTTGTAGTATTATGTACATTTGATATTGCGGGGCGAGCGTCCGACATGTGGACTGCCGTCACTGCATGTTTGTATTATTCTTTTGGGGCACGGCCTGGTTGCGGTCGATGTACCCGGTGTATGTATATTTTACTTTCTGTACTAGGTTTGCCCCGCGGTGGGGTGCACGGATAGCCGGGTTCTGGAGGGCAACGGGCTCGCATCTCAGGGCATTGAGACGGAGGGGGCTTCGGTCCAGGATTGGCGGGCTATTCGCCGCACTCGTAGGGGGTACAGGTTGACCCAGGAGGGGTGCCCAAGTTACCGGATTCCGTGAAGTGCTGGGTGGTCCATTCACGGAGCTGAAGGGGGATGCCTCGCTTCAGGTTTTGGCGGGTGACTTGCCGCGCCCGTAGGGGTCTAGGATTTCATTGCACAGGCTATCCACACGACCAGGGGAACGTCGGGTTTCAGCAGCGGCTCTGTGAAACCCGGGGTTTCCAGATATCTGTATTGTTCTGTGTTGCTATACATTTCTGTGTTGCTGCATTTTTTATCACGCCTTGAGCGAATATAATATATTGGTATATATATTAGTAGATGTTGTATATGTTTTTCATCCGCGCTAGTCCAGTCCCCGCTCTGTCGTTAATAAGCTAACCTAACGAGTGATGACGGGACCCAGTGGCGAATGCGGATGGCATATACGTACGTCATTATATTTTCGTTCTTTGTGGTGTGATTAATTGATGGGACTGCGTTGATTCGGATCAATGCAAGATAAACAAACCTATTCTGATGTTGTTGGAACACTTTTCAAAAAGCTGTTATTGCAAGGACGTTCACTTTTGTTTTGCATCGTGGTATTCATTTGGAATATCCTGCTCCTCAGTCGACGAGGCAAGGGCCGAGATCCCTTCACCGGGAGTGACCCCTTGGACAGAAGTTTGCATCAGGGCATTAACTTCACTATAGCCGATTACTTTTGCTTTGCATCGTGGTATTCAGTTGGAATATCCTGCACCTCATTCTACGGGGAAAGAGCCGAGATCCCTTCACCGGGAGTGACCTCTTTAGTAAAGATTTTCGTCACTATATTTTCTAAAAGGCTATGCAGTTCCTTCAGCGATATCAAGTTCATTACGTTAAAGGTTTTTCGCCAAAAACCAGTCGTAGCCCTCCGTCATTTCTTACAAGTATTACTTAGTATTCGTGCTGCGTTTGTTGACTGTGTCAAGGCGTAGTGTGCGGTAGGTAAGTAGTGTTTGTTTGCAGCATATTAATGGGATTGGTTAGGACAGTCGTGCGGCCTTGTTGACTGTGTCAAGGGCTCGTACGGGTGGGTTTAATGCAATCCAGGATAATGACGGGCTGAACTTGACTAGGACTCTTTGATTTGTTGACTGTGTCAAGGTCACTTGGGTCCTAGGGGTAAAAATCACATCGGGAGTTTCAAAAGAACTGAAACTTGCCAGGCATGCGCATACCTTCTGGAGTGTGGTGGCTTGAGTGGATTCCGTCAAGTTATCATGCGATGATAGTTGGATCCCGATTCCCACTGATGAGTTGGTTTACTCCTCGGGTGACCCCGACTAATTCTTCTTTCAGGTTTGGAGAAGAATTTGAGGTACAGTGGGAGGTTTCCAGATTAGACAAAGTGATAACCATTCTGATCTAGGTTAGAGTGCACGCTGAGTGTTTCTTTTCTCTCTCTCTTTGGCAGCGACCATTGACCCGACCCTAAGACTTTGACTCAGTGACCAAGTTGACCGAACCTTCTTAACACAGGCTTTTGGATTGTCAGAGTTGCAGACCTCATTGCCACTCCTACTTTTACCCTTTTCTCCAGGACACCCCGTATTGCTACGAACGTCCACTTCCATTGGACAAAACCATCGTATGGTTAGATACGAACTCGAAGGACTTCGAGGATGGTTTCTGGTTCTGGAGAAAACGGATAGGACTATTCAGTTGTCTTTTCTTTTCACCTTCTCTCAGGTTGCGAGTACTCCTTGGTTTAGGAGTAGTACACCTATTACGCAAATTGGATAGTCTTCTTCCAAACCATAGGCTGGTGCCGACCGGTAGGGAATGAAGAAAACCAGTTAGCCTAAACGGTGTACAGAAGGTATTAAGTTAAGACAAAGCAAGGGATTAGTAAGAGGGCAAAGTAAGTTGCGACTGCTATTCACGACCAAACCAAGTATTTCTTCGCCAATCCTAAATCACCTTTGTATTTCTCCAGGACACTCCGTATCACTACGAAGATCCACAGTTTATTGGATAATCCATCGTATGGTTATATACGAACTCGAAAGGAACTTGTTCCAGTTCGGGGATGGATCCTGGTTCAGGAGAAATAGGAATAAAGTACATTCAGGTGTCTTTTATCTTCACCTTCTCTCGCATTGCGAGTGTTCCTAGGATTAGGACAGTACACCCTTTATGCTTTTTGGATAGTCTTCTTCCAAACCATAGGCTGGTGCCGAACGGTAGGGAAGGAAGAAAACCATTTGGCTTAAAGGGGTGTACAGAAGGTAATGACTAAAGACATATAAAGGGATTTGGAGAGGTGGCAAAGAATTATACGGTTATAGTTGTGAATCTGGATAATGGAAGAGGCATTACTAGGAATACCAGGATACCCCCACCGAAACATTTCAATGTTTCAGTTTCACTGTGTACTGCTAAAAGAAAACTGATTTCCCGATTAGACACTTACTCCAGGGTATGTATTTACCAGGTTGGATTCTCACATTTGTATGGTTTTACAGATGATGAGTGGGAGTAAGTTATTGGGAATTGGGTGATCATCCTTATTATATCAGGATTCGTTGTAATCGGTGATATTTAAGGAAGTCACCTGGGTTGTTTGCCGGACGGCAAATATTTGGTTTTGAATATCCGCTGTTGTGCACCAATTTCAAATTGATATATCTGTACGTCTATTTTCATAGAGTGAGATATACCTTTTGATATTATGTCGATGACATTTACCTATATCAGTGGATGGTTAGGTAAGGAGCATTGAACAGCGGTGTAATTCTTCTTAACCATAAGTACAGTTTTCAACCTACGACGCACAGTGAAAGAGTTGTTAGACTCAGCGGACTTATATAAAGTATTGTATGTTGTCCAGTGTCAATTAGGACAGAGGGGTTGGTCCTCATACTATATTCTGTTTACTTTTAACTTCTCTAGTTCTTAGACATGTGTTTCGTAGGAACACAGGGTCTAAGTTTTGAGGAGTTATAGGTATTTGAATAGAGTAGAGTACCAGGTGTAGCAAGTATCGGGATTCTTCAAAGAGATCGAAGATGTAGATACTTGTGTATGGTATTCAGTTGATAGTAATGATAAAGAGAAATTGCTTCTCTTTCAGGTTACTCATAATTGGAAGCATTCCTAAGTTAAGTAACGCTGATCGACCTCCTTCCATTTAGTTGACATGCACTGGAGACAGCTGCATGATTTGAATCTGGTTCAATTGAATCAGTGCCTCTGTTTCTATATTGGATATAGAACAGTTCATATCTTAACGATGTTAAGGTACGGGGAGTTGTCCGGCTTATGCTTAAAACCAGACTCCGGATAACTCAAGGCACGTTTCTGTAATGGCTGTTTGTGGGTTGACCCAGGCTATGACGAGGGTTGACTTTCTACCATCTGGCAGATCAATAGAAATATTGTTCTAGACTCGCCACAGTTTTATTAAAAATGGTTTTTTTTTCAAAAACAGCAGTGGGAGTATGGTAGAACTGGAAGTGATTCCAGAACCGCAAACGATTACTGAAGATTTAATAAGGAACCTAAAGATTCAATCTGATTTGACATTCCATTGGCCACTCCGCAGATAAGGTGGGTAACTTCAGGCACCCGAGAGGTACTCCGGTAGCCTCAAGGACGGTGACAGGGAAGTTCTTGTTTACCCACACTTGCCATTGCTGTTGTTCCAGGCTGCGAGACCCGGTGAGAGGATGAGTATAGCGTCGTTCTAAACTAGCTTTAGAAGTGCGCGTCTATATGACTCCACCAGAGGGTTGTCGTAGTCAGTGGGAGCAGCGGAAGCATTGGTGGACATCAGGCTTATGTCTATTTATAGACTAAAGCAGATGTAGCGGAGATAGATCATCTGTTTCTGATGTGACAGTCATGGGTTTGACGTCATCAGAATAGGGGATGGATCTGTTGAGAAGGTAGTAGGAAGTGATATTCCTATACTACGATCGGTTATACTTTGGTTGTCACACAGTGGTTTCTCCACACAGGACTTGGACATTATATCAGACATACTGGTTACTAGATCTATGGTTTTAGATCTAGATTTGGGTGGTTTCCCAATCAGGGTACTTTGACAGCATTCTATGAGTATTTAGAATGGACGACTCCTGGCACGGTAGTATACCTGCAGGTAATGGAGTCACCCTCTCTAAAGGTGTCTTACAGACTAAAGGGGAGAGGGATACGCATGATTGACATATCACTTGCTTAGGCAATTGAGTCAATCATGAGATGTCAAGTACCACACCAGATGTTATTCTTGCACTAGATGCAATAAGTTGATATTGATCCAATCCTGGAGGAACAGTCGGAAGCAGTTTTAGAACATAAGTGAATGTTCTAGGGATATGATAACTGCTGCCTCCTTTAGGAGACGGTTATCACTCCAGGCTTCCAAGGTGACATGGACGACAAGGAGGTTGTCAGAGTTATAGTTCTCCCTCTGACGAGGGGCAGTATTTTGGACAGGTGGTCCAAGGCAATACTGAGGGTGGCATGGCGCAGGATACTGATTAAGTTCAGTTGATGATACAGTCTAAGAAGTTTGGATTTGGAGTTCATTTATGAGCTAGGTCCCATCAGACATCCAGACATTCTAAGACAGGTATTGCTCATTTCGGGAGATGGCTTTCTCCGCGAACTTGAGATATAGAGAGACACAGAAAGAAACATCACAGCGGATCCACTCACTGAGGCTATTCCTCGAACGCAATATTTTCACAAACGAGCTTTGTGAGATTGACTAGTAGAGGAGTTGGGTGCTCGGTATCACACGGGCTGTGAGTATGCGACATCGCAATAATTAGCCTTGAGTGCAAGTGGGAGATTGTTGGAGAAAGTGCCCTCAGAGTCAATTATTGGATCACAGGCACGTGATTGCAATGATTGAGGGAGGACCTATCCCGGTAGGACAGTCTTACTCGAGATGATAGTATGCTATCTGGTTTATCTTTATCATCGTGTACTGCTTTAGGTGACCTGATATGTCGCTATTACACGTTGATAGAGCCCCTAGGATTCTTGCTTGACGACCAGCAGTATGATGGCGATCATATACGTGGGAGCTGGGGTCTATAAGCACATCCTTAAAAGGTCCCTAGTCGTGGGAGTTTCGAGACTGGGCATCGATACTCCATTAGTAGACTAGTGTATACAGTCGAGACCCCGACGAGGGGCGGTGGCCGGTCTCACAAGCCACTGGTGTCAGTTGGTTCACCTAAGATGTATACAGGTGCTCATTGGGTTATGAGTACACCGGACAGGACTCGCCGGGAACCTGCTAGTTGGTCTTATACCAGATGTCAGATAGCAGTTCCCAGGTGACATGTGTACAGGTTAGTTCATCGACCTGAGATCGTCATTTGTCTCGTGTGAGTTCCCACTGTGCTTTGATTACTACCCTACCACGGCTCAAAGGAGTCGTGCAAACAGGTTTTAGTTGGGTACAGTCCCGAGCCACATGGAGGCAGTGAGCGGATCTGCAGGGGTTCGTCTCTCCCGGTATTGGGGGTGAGGTCGCGCTGTGTCTAGGAGAGCCATTACACAAAGCCCTCGGCCGAGGCAGGAGATTTACTGGTAGGTATTCCAGTAGTATCTCAGGGTGTTCTGGGCTACGCTCCGACACGACTTGTACCGCTTTTGGGGGTCTGACTTTTACCAACCCCCTAGGCCCGCCATGCGATACTCATAGACGAACGGACCGGACTGTACGGATATTGTCACTGACAGGCTCAGTTGGGTGTCGGGGTGAGCTTCCTCATCGACGTCCCATTTGGTCAATAGCTGGTGGCCCGTCACGTATTGGCTTATACCTCTGACGTGCCAGTGGTTAAATCCACAGCCATAGTATTGACGAGTCTTTAGAGTCCACCACAGTTACAGTTACTCAAGTTTCGGGCGAAACGCTGTAGAGGCTGTATGGAGATATGGCAGGGTTCGATCAGATACGTGCGGTATTGCACGGATCGTGATCGGACAGTTTTTACTAGCCGGCTTTGGCTTAAGCCGGATCCTAGTATTAGATAGTGTAGTTTTGTCTCTTTGCATTTGTGTTCAGTGGGAATACAAATGCGAGCATGTATTTGCAGCAGTGGGGTTTTCCTGTAATTTATTACGGGATCGGTTTTCTGAAGTTGCCAGTTTGCATTCCGTTCCGGCCGGTTTTCTCTTTTTCCTTCTCGGCCGGACTTTTGGTGGAGGGGGTTATTTGCAGTTTGCAAATAACTCTTTAGTGGAGGGCTTCCTTGCTTTTGTTCCTTCTTATCATCATGAGATGCCTTTCTAGTCCATCCATTATGCTTTTCATTTGATGGTGCTTTGTTATGATGAGAAAAGAAATGAAAGTGACCATTTTTCTTATTTGGTTTTACCATTGTATTTTTATATACTTGGAGAATTCTTTTTCTCTCTCCAATCTCATTCTAGAGAGAGGGGCCGGCCATTTGATAGAGAGAGAGAGAGAGAGAGGAATAACATTTTGGTGTGGCATTTTTCATCTCATTCCATGGTTGCAAAAGATTAGCTTCAAAGCTCATTTCTTTCTCTCCTTCTCTTCTCCATTCCTCCACATCAAGGCAACCTCATAACCCCAAGAGACAAGTTCACTACACTATTCTACAGCAAGTCTTGGACGCGTCGGCTAGCCAACTTCGCGCCCGAGTTGCCTCGGTCAAGAGGCGGGAGCCCGTAAAAGATTCCGGCTACGTGGTGCCCTTTCCGACGAGCGAGGAGGTGACGGAGATTCCGCGGGAGATCGGAGTGGAGACGAAGACCGAAGGACACGGATCGCTCGGTATACTTCTCACCCTATCTCTTTATTGCTAGCATTAGGTTAATGGTTACGATCCGGGTTTTCATTGTCCGCGGTAGCGCCGGTTTCCGAGTAAGGAAATTTTTGATTCCGCATTTTGGCCTCGAGTACGAGGCCGGGGCGCTGCCGTGGCGCAACATTTCTATACTGGTCAACAAATTTAGTGCGTCATTTTCTGGACATCATGCACATAGAGAATGGAGTATCCGAGCACGTACTCAACTTGCTTCTTTGTAAAGACGGAAAATCGAAAGACAACCTCCGTGCTCGGATGGATATTCAGGACTGGGAAATTAGAAGTGAATTGCATCCTAAACCGATAGCGGGTAAACCAGATAAGTTTGTACTTCCCAATACCGCGTATCATATGTCACAACCGGAGAAGAAAAGATTCCTGCAGGTGTTGCATGATTTGAAAGTTCCCACAGGCTTCTTAGGATCATTTAGCAAGAAAATAAATATTGTGAAAGGCAAGATCGATGGGTTGAAAAGTAACGATCACCATATTATTATGGAGTACCTTCTCCCATTAGCCCTCAGGACTTCCCTTCCCGAATCAATTGCTCTAGTAATCAATGACCTTTGTTACTTTTTTTCAGAGAATTGTATTCTAAAACCTTGAATGTTGTGACGCTGGAGAATCTAGAAAATTCTACTTCGTTGATACTTTGCAAGTTTGAGCGTATTTTCCCACCGTCATTCTTCGATATCATAATACACCTGACGGTTCATCTTGCAACTGAGGCTAAGTTAGTCGGACCGGTACAATATCGATAGATGTATCCCGTCGAAAGGTACGTGGAATTTTTCGTTTCACGAATTTATAAAATTATTTTTGTCCTATATACCCGTATTTATTTATTTAATATATTTTTCTTTAGGTACCTCTACACTCTAAAAAAGTATATACACAATAGAAATCGACCAGAGTGTTCTATCATGCAAGGTTATCTTCTAAATGAAGCAACCACATTTTGTTCCCGCTATCTAGACGAGAACATTGAGACGAAGCTTAACCGGCCTCGGAGAATTCAGGACGGGACATATGGTAAAGCTGATTATAAGAGAGTAGATACTATATTTATCAACAAGAAATATCGGTTTATCCTTCTCAATAGCACATGTCTTGAAGAAATTAGAGAGTAAGTTTTTCGGATTAATTGTTATATTTGTGTTTGTGTTTTTGTGTGTATGAAATGATATAATATTAATGTCATAATTTATTGTTGAGAACAGAAATCATTTTAACGAGGTACGTGAAGAGCATCCTGATTGGAATGATGAACGATTGGAAAAATATCATCAGGATAATTTTTGCGATTGGGTTGCAGATCATATAAGTTGTTCGAATAATATGTTATTTCTACCAGTCTTAATCTAAACTTATATCGTTATGTATTTGTCGTAAAATTTGTTTTGTCAGATCCACGATCCGAACTTGTCTGCATCATATGAGAGTGATTCAAGATGTTTAGCTCAGTTTCCTAGTATGGAGTTTGCATATTATAAAGGATTCGGTGTTCTTAGATACAACTTTGAAGTTAAGGACAGAAACATTTCGAACCACTCAGAATAGTAGGATTGTGACGGTAGGATCGGATGGTGTGATTTATTATGGATACTTACATACTTGGCATCCAATATCCCGAACGATCAGAACTATTTTATATATTTCAATGTACTTGGTACGATACACGAACCGATACAGATAAGTGGAGAAACAATCTCGGGACTTGGAAAGCTGAATATGGATTGACTAGTGTGAACACACTTTGATTTTATGGTCAGGACGATCCATATATCATTCTGAACCAAGCATTCCAAGTATACTACACACAGTGCTTGAAGCATCCGGGATGGAGTGTCGTATGCTGTTGGAAATTCAGGGATATTTACGATGTCTCAGAATTCGAGGATCGTATGGAGGACAGCGATGATGATGAATAAGAGAGAAGACTTAGAGTGCTCCGACCGTTTGTTTCAAAAGACGAGTTGTCTTCGGCTGATCATGAAGTTACGTAGGTTAGAAATGATATCGATGATGAAATCCAAGTAGATATATCTAATACGTCCACGAAACAAAAAAGGTTATCAGTAATGTTATATTATTACTTCACATTTTTACGATCTATACATATATAGCATGCATATCTAATGATTGTACTATTGTCTAGATTTGATGACGACGACCGGAGCAGTGAGGGGCGGCAGGAGCACCAGCCACAGCAGAGGCAGAGGCAGAGTGGTTCTGCCGCTCAGAGAGCTGCGTAGGGAGCTTCAGAGGCCCAGTCTTGCACCCCGATCGGAGACCCCTTCGGATGACTCCTTCCGTGTAGACTTTACCACACCTCCAGGTATATTGCACGCATATTCATTTTGAATGTAATATTATAGATATATATGCATATTTATTTTAAAATTGCTTATATAGTCAATGTTTGTTTGTCTAGTTGTTGGTGGTGCGTCCATATCAGAGGCAGATGCCACTCCCTCACCTCCAGCTATGTTTATATATCCTATAGTTCATACATATTGATTTAGAATCTTATATCATAAATATACACACATTCTTTTTGCTCTTACTAGATAATTATTATTTTATTGTCTAGCTGTAGATGGTGCCTCCACATCTCGGGCAGAGGCCACCACCGCACCTGCGAGTATGTTTATATATCCTATAGTGCATGCATATTGATTTAGAATATTATATTATTGATCTACACATTCTTTTTTCAATTACCTAAAAATCTATTTTTAATTGTCTAATTATAGGTGGTGCGTCCACATCTGGCATAGGGACCACTCCCGCCACTTCCGTACCCTCTGCTCAGTCTGCAGGTTAGTATGAATAAATATAAAATATTTATTCATTTTACATATCTTCTAAGAATAAACATGAACCTCATGGAAATTTAACGTCAATGTTTATTTTCTAATTGGAGGGGATTCGTCCACATCCGGGTCACCGGCTGTTCCTCACCGGAAGAACTATCATCCTGTTCGTGCTGCTGCCCGGGCCCAAGCTCATGCTGCTGTCGCCGGAGGTATATATCGCACTTCAATTTTCGTTAAACCTTGATTTTGTAATACCACTTTGTCTTAATATTGATTGTCTTAATATTTCTTGTAGATGTAGGGTAGCCCCATCCCGAGAGGGGGACTCGAGGGCCGAATTAGTCCCACAGGCTGAGGCCCGACCGAGTTAGGGGGAGGAAGCATTCCCCCTCTTCTTTACTCCCAATTATCGCTATACCGGCCATTATGCCGAGAGGTTCGGCTGGTATAAAAGGGATGAGAGCCGCCTCGTGAAGAAGTATCAACTTCATGTTGAGTAGGGCGATCAGCACTGGCGCTCATTTGCCCTCTTCTGGGATCAGGCTCGGGTATTAATATATATTTTCATTTGACTTATCCAATATATTTATTATTATTTAACACTTGCAATTTAAATTGTTTTTTTGTATTTGCAGTTGGATTATGACTTTCAGCCTATAATCGACCCTGATCATCCTGAGAGAGTGCTCGATCTTCACGCTCTGTACAATGGCCTGATGAAGAATATGCAATCAAAGGTCCGATACAATAGGAACGGGCTGAAGATCGACTGCTATTCCCTGTGGATGGCGACCCCCGAGACAGAGAGAACGGCTCTCCTACATACTCCGGCCTTTGCGAGAGTCGACGTAGATACATGGCCTCTTTTGTGCCAATATTTCGACTCTCAGCGCAAACAGATTTGTAATTTAAATGTAATTCATTGTTTAGCATATAATTTTTTTTTGTTGCTTAATTAGAAAACTAAATCTGAATGTGTTGTGCAGAAACAAGCCGATCAAAATAAAGAGAATAAGAAGTCGGCGAAGAGGGGTCGCCCCACCTATACAGGTGGCTCGAGAAACATTACTCGTGCCATGGAGGCATCGGTAAATTATAATAAATCTATTTTGATATAATGTAATATTAAGAGTTATTTTATAATATATGTAAATTTTTTGCGAATTGCAGAGAGCTCAGACCCTGGCACAGGGTGGTACACCGAGCGTGCTGACCGCGTATCTTGCTGTCTACGGCGCCTCGAAAGATCCCGCCACGGGCGAGCTTCGATTCCCCGACACCGCTACCCAGGAGTATTGCGTAAGTGTTAATATTTATTCCAACAAGTTTGATTTTTTTTTTGAAAAGTTCAAATTTAAATGATATAGTTATATTTTAATAGTTAATGTGGGTGTAGGAGTGGGTGGTGGAGTAGGCGGAGTTATCGGGGATCGATTTTACTGCACAGACTGATCCGATGCTACTGACCCTAGTCCTAGATGCCGCACACGGAGGGCACCACGGAGGTTGGGAAAAAGGCCGGGGACTGGGTCCTAGCAAAGTCCATATGAGATTGGACTCCACTCCGGCGGTTACTTTCCCTACCTCTCGTGAGCGATGTCTAGAGCATGATGTTGCCGCCTTAAAAACCACCGTCGAGGAGTTGAAGGATTTAAGAAGTGGTTAAAATTTAATATTAAAGATTTAGTAAGTAGATTATTATCAATTTGCTTCATATGGCGTTATCCAATTATTCGGTTTTTTAGGATGTTGTTAGTGCACATATCAGTATGGTAGTTTTCATATTACATGTTAACGTATATATTTAATTCTATTTAGATTAAGTTCATACTAATTTTAGTTTGTTTGTTATATTTTTGTTATTAGATAGTTATGTTTTGTTAAGTGTTATATCATCAACATATATCATATGATTATCTAAATATTCATATTATTTTCTAGAAATGGTAATAAATTATTAGTTGTGTACAGTTCATGTCATTTTGATATTTCAGATTATTATACATGTGTTTAACTGTTATTTACCATTTTAATTCAAATCTGTTTTTGGTTAGTATGTTGAACTGATTTTTCCCTTTTCTTAGAATAGACATATCTCCTAACTCCAAATTCCAATTTGAGCAAACTCAAATTGCTGGAATATGTACATAGAGTTAACTACATTTTATTCATAGGTTAGTTTATTTGAAAAGTTAAAGAAGTATATGAAAACCGGATACTAAAAAATGTAACGAATCTAGACAACAGCAGAAACTATATGTGCAGCTGTAGTAAAATAGGTATAACTCACTACTCGCTGATCGCAATCAGGATTTTCTTATTGTGAATCGTTCACGACTCGCAGAAGCTCAGTTTTCTACCTAATAGGGAAAACCAAAATTTGAACCAAAACCTATAAAATATCAAATACTATCAATGTATGTATTCTGAAATTTGCACCGGCCTAATTTACACATTATTACGAAAATTGCCATAATTCTCTCACCAGAAATCCGATCGAGGCAAGCTCAGTCTCGTTGTTTACAAGACACTCTGAAATAAAATTTATTCCTTGTGTAAGATCTCCTAATTCTAAACCAAACCTATAGAATTCTACATTCGAACTTATGCTTATTTTTGTCCTTAAACTGAACTATTATTACATGCTTGTAATATATATACATGGAGACTTAGAATTGTAACTGAGACTTGACCTATATTCTCAGGAGTCTCATAACCAATTTATGAATGGGCACGTATTTCCTTTCCCCTGAATGACAACCTTGGATTTGTGAATACTCTTGCGTTAGATTATACAATCTTGATCTGAACTTGACATGAACCACTTGAATATCTTGAATATCATGAATCTAATGAATATCTTGAATCTCGTACATCTCGTGAACATGACATGTACACTATTTATTGGATATATATAAACTATATAAATATATATCATGGGAATGGGGCAGCTTGAAAATAGGGTATTTATATGTAATGGAGGACCATATCTTGTTTCTCATGCTACCGGAAAAAAAAAACGGTACATTGCATTATATATATATAAATCTTTAATTTCGTGAATCTCATTTTGCGGTTGTTCCGTGGCATTACGGAATATCCTTGTTACATAATAAAACTCCCACAATCGAGCTTATATTTATACTTGTATTTATACTTAAACATATATTTGTAATTACTAGCACTAAAACATCGAATATCATGATACTCCAGTTACATTGCACTGATTAACACATGCTATTTATTTGACATGCACATTACAGTTTACTGTTCACAGTCATTCTCATGCCTATTATTATGTATACCATGTTTCGTGTCAAATATCGTTTAATGATTATATTAATACACTATAATTCATCTAGTATACCAAAAATAATTCTACACTACATTCTTATTGGTATGACATGATACTTTATTAAACTAATTAATTATCAAATAAATCTAAAATAAAATATGCCTTATATATTTTTATAATCATGAAAATTTGTGCCTTATTACCTTTTGATGATATTAAAAGCAATCTTATACATATTGTTATTCCTAAATTACAAAACTTTATTATTAATATTTTTTATAAATTAAACAAATATTATTATGTGTTACATTTGTTCCAACTGATTTAAACCCTGTATTAAACCTATTAAATTATAAAAATTAGTAACTAAATTGTAGCCAAAATATCATGTTTCATTTTAAATACTGTTAAAATAGAAAATATTGTTTTCTAATAAAACGGGAACTTACCGAACTTTAGTTCGCTGACGGCATTCCTGTTTTCATATTTTCTTTTCTTGGAAATATCGTCAGAAGACTTTGGAACAGATGATGAGGCTAGGTATGAGGTGGTACCAACCGAGGAGAACAGTCAATATCTTTCAAGTCAGGCCGAGCTCTAGTTTTCTTTTTTAGTAAGTATGTCTTTTATTCAAGCCTATCTTTCATTTCTAATTTCTGAATTTTCGAACTGTGTTGAGTTATCGTTTTTGGGACTATTATAAATATTGTTAGATATTTTATAAGTTTTAAAATTCTTTTACTTTAATTTTCTTTACTGCTCATATAGACGCTTAGTGTATTCTTGTCGAGAAAGAGTGCTTCTCGATATGAATACGTTGCGTACTTGTCGCTCTCATTCTCTTTTCTGGAAAGGGGGACGTGATAAGTTTTATTGGTGGGCCATACAGGTCAGTTCTGTATGACCATTGAAAACAGGTAATACAAGGATTTAAAACGTCCAACAACATTTATTACTCTTCTTGAATTTTATTCCTTTAATCCATCTTGATCCGTTTCTTGTATTTCCAATCCTTGATATTATTATCTATTATCTATCTTATTTCCTTGAATCTATCATTACTCTTATGTTTTTCAATTTTTGGCATTTCGTTCTGTTCCAAATCGTATTCCTTTCTTCCAGACGTAGCATCAATACTTGAGAGTGACAATTGGAAGCACGAAAACAACTTATACGACACCATTTTTTTTACCCTGTTACAATCTACTCCTTGAGATAATTTCGGGGACAAAATTATTTTAAGGAGACTAAACTGTAACTACTATAGCATGATATCACTCTTGAATCATAGTACCTTGAATCCTTCCATACTCTCCTGACGATCATGACACAACGTGAACCTTACCATTTATTGTGTTCTTTTAAATTTCCTCATTTGAATCCGTCTTGAGTTTTTTCTTATCTTTCCTGATGATCAACTCTCGACGAAAAAGAAATGGAAGTTCGAACCCTTCATCTCTGTTATGACCTTTTCTTATTATCTCCTTGATTCCATCTGAATTTATTGAATCCCTATTAGTCATTCTTGCTTGCACCTCTTAATATATCACCTGCATATATTTTTGAAAAGTTTTTGATCACTTCTAATAGTCTTTTTCCTAGCTTTGGAACTTTTGATTCAGAAGTATCTCATGTCCTTCTAATTTATCGTATCCTTTCTTACATCGACTGATGGAGTGCGAAGGAGAAAAACGACGGTGTTATTTCTACCTTATCCAGTAATGGCAGACTCTTGTGTAATTTTGAGGACGAAATTATTTTAAGGAGGGTAGAATGTAACGACTACAAAATCTTAATACTTTCTTTGTATTTTCCTTTCTTCATGAAATATCATTTTCTTTGAAACACTTGTATACATATTTATTTTCGTTCAAATTATATATGGTCCATTCTTGTATATCTTACTTATCACACTGCATTGTTATTCCATAGGTCCTAGGTTCGAGCCCCGACTGAAATATTTTAGTTTTTATTTTAATTTCATAAGTTTTAAAACTAATTTCATATTTTTATATAACCAAATATTTATTAATATTTTAAAGGAAGAGAAAACATTTTCTTCTAATTAAAAACAAAATTTATTTGTTTATTTTAGTTAGTTAGTTTGTTGTTTTGATAGACTTGTTTTTCTTTTTGTTGAATTTTAAAAGATTGATAAGATTTAATAAATCTTAACCCCTCGTCTTTGTTCGAATATTAGGTATTTTGTGGATATATACATTCCAACATTTTATACTTGCAGTTGTTTATATGGTGCATAAATTATTTTAGTACTAACATTTCATGCGTATACATTCAATTAAAAGTTGGATTTTAGTCAGATACAAGTTCCAAGATAAAAATTGTAATACATATGGTTGTAGTATGATTAGATTTGAATTTAATGTTATCATATGAAATTGTACACATAATTAGTATATTTAATGTATATTATAATCACAAGTAAAACTTGGTTAGAGTTTTTATCATGTTTTCAATCATTTGTGTTTAGTTATCAGTTTAATATTATACATTCTGCAGTTTTTAGTGTTATATACATTTTATACAAATTTAGACATTTGTTAGTTTACATTATATTTGTTTTATATTTTTACAGTTTTATGGGCATAAATCTATTATACAGAAAATTTTATATATTAGTTACAATTTTATTCGGTTAATGTTTTTACAAAAAATACAAACAATATGTTTTATTGGTCTTTCAAAAAAACGCTACACTTCCAAGTCTAATATTTTTTCATAAAACAAACCAAATATTTTAGATTTAATCTTATTTTTGTTATTTTTTTTTAAAACAAATACTGAGATGGTTGTCAAATCTCATTATTTTTGTTCAGATTTGATTTCTTATATTCGATATTGTGATTTGATATATTCATTGACTATTTGAAATTTAAAGAAATTCTAGGTCTTTTAAACAACCCAGAAACCTTTTCTTTCTTTCTGCTGTATATTAAAAAAATTACCGTCCAAAATTTTTCTCCCCTGTCCTCTTTGTCATCTCCAATTAGAATCCCGATAATGAGAAAATCAAACGAAGAGAGATGAAGACTCATCCCCTCGTCTCGATCTAATTGAGTCATCTTTCACCTATTAAGAAACGCTCCTAAATCATCCCTTTATGGTAAGTACCTCTTTCATCTTTATTTCTTTTACATGTTTAAAATTTGCATTTTAAAACAAAAGAAATGATTTTTAACCAAACCCTAAATTGTTTAAATAAAAGGATTTTTATTTTTGGTTTAAAGTTATATTTTTTTTTAAAAAGGGGTTATTTTTATAAAGGAAATATCAACCCTAATTCTTATTTGTAAGGAAAAAAATAAATTTTATAAGTATATTGTTTTATGGTGATGGTTAACATTATTGATGCATTAACAACGTTTTTTTGGTGTATTATCAATACATATATTATGGGGATTTAAGAAGTGGTTAGAATTTAATATTAAAGATTTAGTAAGTAGATTATTATCAATTTGCTTCGTATGATGTTATCCAATCATTCGGATTTTTTAGGTTGTTGTTAGTGCACATAACAGTATGGTGGTTTTCATATTACATGTTACGTATCTATTTAATTCTATTTAGATTAATTTCATACTAATTTTAGTTTGTTTGTTATATTTTTGTTATTAGGTGGTTATGTTTGTGTTATATCATCAGCATATATCATATGATTATCTAAATATTCATATTATTTTCTAGAAATGGTAATAAATTATTAGTTGTGTACAGTTCATGGCATTTTTATATTTCAGATTATTGTACATGTGTTTAACTGTTATTTTCCATTTTAATTCAAATCTGTTTTTGATTAGTATGCTGAACTAATTTTTCCCTTTCCTTAGAATAGACATACCTCCTAACTCCAAATTCCAGTTTGAGCAAACTAAAATTTCTGGAATATGTACACAGAGTTAAATACATTTTATTCATAAGTTAATTTAACTGAAAAGTTACAGAAGTGTATGAAAACCGGATACTAAAAAAATGTGACGAATCTAGACAGCAGCAGAAACTATCTGTGCGGCTGTAGTAAAATATGTATAACTCACTACTTGCTGATCGTAATCAGGATTTTCTTGTTATGAATCGTTCATGACTCACAGACGCTCAGTTTTCTATGTAATAGGGAAAACAAAAATTTGAACCAAAACTAACAAAAAATGTCAAACATTATCAATGTATGTATTCTGAAATCTGCACCGGCCTAATTTGCACATTGTTACAAAAACTTCCGTAACTCTCTCAATAGAAATCAAATCGAGGCAAGCTCAGTCTCGTTGTTTACACGACACTCAGAAATAAAATTTATTCCTTATGAAAGATTTACTAATTCTAAACTAAACCAATAATATTCTGCATTCGAACTTATGCTTATTTCTTTCCTTAAACTGAACTATTATTACATACTTGTTATATATATATATACATGGAGACTTAGAATTGTATCTAGGACTTGACCTATAATCTCAGGAGTCTCATAACCAACTTAAGAATGGGCATGCATTTCCTTACCCCTGAATGACAGTCTTGGGTTTGCAAATACTCTTGCGTTAGATTATACTATTTTGACCTGAGCCTGACATGAACAACTTGAATATCTTGAATATTGTGAATCTAATGAATATATTAAATCTTGTGCATCTCGTGAATATGACATGTAAACTATTTATTTGGTATATATATACACTATATAAATATATATCATAGGAACAGGGCAACTCAAAAATGAGGTATTTATATGTAACACCCTAGTTCATTTATACCAGTTCTGTTTTGGGTATTTCTTTATCTATGGATATTTCTTGATTTATTGCTGTTGTGGGTGCGAATAGTGTATTGGTATCTGTGTTTGCATCCGACCCGACCCGTATGATGGAAATCCGTCTTGATTTTTGTTTATGTTTTATCCCGGCTAGTTATGAGGATCCCTGCATTTTTATATTGTTTATCCTGTATATCTGCATTATATCTGGCATCTGCATTTTCACAATACAATTATAACCTAATAATACATTTTAAAAATATCTAGCATAGCCTGTATCATACCCCTGATCCTGTGGTAGCATCCGTATACCGTGTTCTTATCCCGTTCAGTGAAACAGATTCGTTTGGATAGCTACGTGCACGCTACGTGTATCCGTTCTTGGGGGTATACATTTTCGTTAAACGGATATCCTATTTTGGTTTTGGTTGATACGTATATTATCCGTATTTTCAAACAGTAATTTGAGACCCAACCCGATTATATTTTAGAGTAAGTTTGTATCATCCAAAATCTCAAATCTAACCAATATTATATCCTAATCGTATTTTAACTGTTAATATTATATATATATATATATATGTTATATATGTATATTTTTAAAAAACAAAAATATATTCCCCAACTAATCTCAACAGCCCTCTATCTCCCTCTATTATATATATTCATTATCAATAAGCATGAATCCCGTCACCTCCCTCTCCCCACTACTCTTACCTCCCTTCTCGTTCGCCCTTGTCTTCGTCGCGAAGCCTTCGCGAGAACCCATGCCTCGCGCTCGCTCATCGCCGCCTCCACCCTCGCCCTCAGCCCCTCGTCGCCGACACCACACCACCACCTCAACCTCACCTCTCTTTCCTTCCGTCCCCGATGAACCCGCAACCCCACAACCCATTCCTGAGCACCACAAAACCGACCTAAGAAACCCAACTCGTCACCTGCACTCGCCTCGTCGCCACCACCACTGACCCTTTCGCCTCTTCCTCTCCTCAACCACCTCCTCATCTTCCTCTCCTCTCCTTCCTAGACCGAAACCCATCAACCCGACCCCTGCAAGAACCCCGCCTGCACTTCCTACCTCGCCGGAATCGTGACCTCGTCAGTACTCTTCCCTGTGACCACCTTCTCCTCCCTCTCCCCTCTCTACAAACCATCACTACCTCCTCTTGCCGGGAAAGAACCCTGCACACCATCACCCCGACTTCAAGAACCCGAAACCCTTACTGCCCTTGCCGTGAAACCTCGCCGAAAAACCCACGACTCATCGTCACGTCTCCCTCGCCTTCACCTCTGACCCCAGAGCACCAAAACCCCAGAAGCAACCCAGCTTCTCCTCCTCCTTCTTCTTTCTTCGTCTTCTTTCTTGTTTGTGCGTTCCCGGTGATCGCCAGA
Source organism: Agapanthus africanus (assembly GCA_030015575.1). Taxonomy (NCBI): domain Eukaryota; kingdom Viridiplantae; phylum Streptophyta; class Magnoliopsida; order Asparagales; family Amaryllidaceae; genus Agapanthus; species Agapanthus africanus. The sequence continues at coordinate 677,807,519 of CM057340.1, read as the reverse complement.
GCCGTGCCTGTCACCGACAATCCGGGAAAATCAGTAGACGTTCCCAGTCAGCGTGGTCACATTCTTGCTTTGCCTGGTCCTGTCCCGTGCGCGCACATGTACATTGCGACGTTCACCCGACGTCGGACGCAGCGTATGCATCCTGTTGTGAGATCCGTTCAGGCAAGTTTATCTTGCTACATGCTATACTACTATATTTTGCATTCATGCGAATAATAATATTACAAATTGTTTAGTTATGCATCCATATCATTTATTGCATCTGTATTTGCATGCAAGTTTATCTTGCTACATGCTATATTATTATATTTGCATCCATATGAATAAAAATATCACATGTTTACTGCATTGTGCATACTATGTTACAGTTTTATGGTTTTATAATATCCGTTCACATCCGTACAGCTTATTACATATCTATTCGCATGCAATTTTATCTCGTTACAGGTTATGCAACGTATTTTACATCCATAGGTATAGAATTATTACATGTTCATTGCATTTCACATTCATATTACAGTTTTACCGTTTCTCCGATATCCGTTCGTATCCGTGTTATTGATTATATATCTAGTTGCATGCCATGTCATATTATATCATGTTACCGTGATGTTAGCATCCCATGCTTGATAATGTGCATCATGCGTAGTCATGGAGTTGTAGACGTAATCCCTGATAGATATTTGTGCATCCGTATTTTACTGTGCATCCGTACTTTTATCGTATATCCATATTTACTACAGTTTTACTTTGAGCATCCGTGTGATATATATGCACCACATGACATGACCTAATACACCACTGCTTGACCTGTTACTTGATCCTGTTCCTAATGACGACAATCCTGACTTGTTGTCCCGACGGACATATCATGTTGTCTATTCAGACAAAACATGTACCTGCTTGATCCTGTGTTGGCATTAGCTCCAGATTTATCAATACCAGACTTAGACACATAACCTTGGGGGTAAGGGGAAATCAATGATGAAAGCTGACTTGTAACTCAACAGTTCGACGCTTATACTGATCAGTTTTACGGGTTAGGCCAGCCCCGGGATGATGCTGCTGACATCATTCATATGTATATGTTTCCTGTTTAATGCCTAGCGGCATGTCTCAGTTTCAGCCTGAGAATCTGGACCATGGTCCCGGGCATGCACGGGATACTATTGGGTTACATCGACGATTCATTAAAATTATTTCAAAGACTTGAGAGTAATTAACCTAATAGCATAGATTACTCACCGCATGCACATACACTTCACTGTTCCATATTCGTGTTACTGTTATACACTTATTACTGTTCATACTCATGCCCGCATATCTTGTTACCTCCTGATTATATTTTATTGTTTGATATTATGACGCACTGACGTCTGGGTTTTGCACGGCCCAGATCCTTTGTCTCTTTCGCAGGCTGACCTGGAGTAGTTCAGCCGACAGGCCGAATAGTGAGGAGCATGTTAGTATTTAGTTTAGTTTAGTTTTTCTTTCCGTACTTTCATTTCCTGATATGAGCCCGTATTTGGGATGTATTTTCCAGATTGTTACTGTTTATTGGATTATTGCTTCCGCATATTGTTTATTCTAGCAGATGGACATGTACTAGATAGATTATTTATTTCTACTATTCTTGATATCTTATAGATAGCCGTAATGTGACTGTGGAGGGATGTTTCCTAACCACAGGTAGCATGATTGGCTCTATCACGTGCCGGTCTTAGCGCACTCTGGGAAGCAGGGCGTGACAGGGTTTGTTTGGTATCAGAGCCATAGGATTTAGTTTAATCGGGTTTGATTCTTTTGTAGTTGGGTATTGGACCCAATACACAAAAATCAGAATACCCGTATTTAGGAACATGTTCTGCCACATTGTTGTCGTGATTCTTGAATCTTATCTTTCTCTTGACCCTTTATCTTGACGAGACAGAATAACTTCACATCTCAGATTGAAATCCTTTTGGTTCCTTACTGTTTCTCCCTTCCTATTCCTTCGATTCTGATACTAGGATTTGGACGACTTGAACGGAGTTATGTGATTGTAACTATGAATTTCAGTATGGTTACAATGCGGTACTCTATTTAAGTAACTTGGAGTCCTATTCTTGATTCACTTCCTTGATTTATGGCCGTCATATTATCTTGCTTCTCTCGGTTTCATTGATTACCAGTTTATGTTTTATCGCAAGCTTGAATCCTATTTACCGTGCTTATCTTCTTCAGTGTTTGGCGCCAGATGAAGTCGTTTTCGATATCCTTCTTGTTCATGATTTTCCCGCATTAGCATTATTTGATTCTGGTGCATCCCATTGTTGTATATCGTCCAAGTTTATTGCTGCACACTTGATTGCTTACATGACCCTGTCTTGTTGTTGGGACATACATACTGGGAACGGGAAGATCATATCTAGTAGTGAGTGCAAGGATTGTTCGGTTGTTATCCGCGGATGTGAGTTATTTGCAGATTTCTTGGTGATCGATACCGGCAGTTATGATGTTGTCTTGGGAATGGATTTTCTCAGCACTTTCCATGCTCACATTGATTGTAGGGCAAACAAAGAGATTTTCCAGATTTCCGGACATCCGGAGTTTGTTTTTGCTGGAGGCAGCAGTTCTATCGGGCCAGTCGAGTTTAGGGCTTGGCCGACAAGCGCCGTTCTTTCGTCGATGGAAGTTGATAAGAAGGAAGCGCCAGTTTTAGTTCAAGAGTTCATGGACGTGTTCGAGGACATCTTGGGTTTACCGCCAAAACAAGATGTGGAGTTCGCGATCGATCTTGTTCCTGGTGCAGTGCCAATTTCAAGTGCGTACTATCCGATGGCACCAGTGGAGTTGGAAGAAGTCAAGAAGCAGGTTACCGAATTGCTAGAGAAGGGTTGGATTCACAGCAGTAATTCATCTTGGAGAGCTCTAGTTCTTCTAGTCAAGAAGAAAGATAGCACAAGGAGGATGTGCATCGATTATCGAGAATTAAACTGGGTGACTATTAAGAACAAGTACCCGATCCCTCGCATTGGCGAATTGTTCGAGCAATTCGGTGGCGCGAGGGTATTCTCGAAGCTGGATTTGCGATCCGGATATCATCAAGTTCGAGTTAAATCAGAGGATATCTGCAAGATTGAGTTCCGAACTCGATATGGACATTACGAGGATTTAGTGATGCCATTCGGAGTCACGAATGCACCGGCGATATTTATGGACTTGATGAACCGAATCTTTTCACCGTTCTTGGATTAGTTTATTGTGGTATTCATCGATAATATTTTGGACTACTCGAGGAGCCTAGAAGAGCATGCAGAACATTTGAAGATCGCACTGCAAACATTGAGGCAAGAAAAGTTGTATGCGAAGATGAGCAAGTGCGAGTTTTGGCTCGAAGAAGTGAAGTTTTTGGGGCATGTCGTATTCGGAGATGGAATCGCCGTTGACCCTGAGAAGATTGCAGCAGTTCAAGATTGGCCGATTCTGAGGAATGTAGCGAAGATCAGAAGTTTTCTGGGACTTGCAGGATACTACAGAAGATTCGTGGAGAATTTTTCTCGATTGGTCGAGCCTTTGACCAAGCTTACACGGAAGGAGGTACCGTTCGTATGGACAGTTTATTGTGCGTCAGTTTTTAAGGTGTTGAAGCAAAAATTGACCACCGCTCCTATTTTACCATGCCAGATAGTTCCGGAGGATTGGTTATTCACAGCGACGCATTTGGGAAAAGTTTGGGATGTGTTTTGATGCAGCATGGGAAGGTTATAGCCTATGCATCGAGACAGTTGAAGACCCATGAGAAGAATTATCCAACTCATGATTTGGAGCTTGCAGCAGTGATTTTCGCTTTGAAGATTTGGAGACACTACTTATTGGGTGAAACAGTCGAAATATTCACCGATCACAAAATCCTAAAGTACATATTCACGCAGAAAGAGCTTAACATGAGGCAGCGTAGATGGTTGGAGCTGATAGCTGACTATGATCTTGATCTCAAGTACCATCCGGGAAAGTTAATGTAGTACCGGATGCGCTTAGTCGGTTGCCAGCAATTCAGATGTTGACTGCACAGAAGGAACTTATTGATGATTTTCGGAGATTCGAGTTGGAGATCGTGTTACCGCATTCTTCAGGACAGTTGATGCAGCTGCAAGTGCAGTCATCGTTAATCGATACTATTAAAGCAGCACAATCACAGGACCCAAAATTGCAGAAGTTTTGAGAACAGGTAGAAGTGGGACTTCGAACGGACTTGTTGATTCATGAAGATGGTTCGTTGCGATATGGTAGCCGTTTGTGTGTGCCGAAAGGAGATATTCGTAAAGAAGTTATGAAGGAGGCGCATGTCACGCCCCGCTTCCCAATGTACGACGAAGTGGACGCGACGAGGTCCGCTACGTATGTACTCAGAAGTACATACGCTAAGCGTAGCTAAGCAATATAAAATATTACACAAGAGACAAGAGTATAAAAATAACAGCAACTTTTATTTATTAACATTCTTTGTACAATACATGAAAGGAAATACAACTGAAATAAAAGATGCCTAAACAGTGGCATAACAGGAAATAAAAAGTACAGAAATGAAAAGTGTACAATGAAACTACAGTGCAGGGTCTTCAGTAAACTGCTCCAAGTCTTCTTGCGATGGCTCAATCTCTGCCGGGTCCAAATCACCTGACGACATTCAAAGAAGAGAGAAACAGAATGTCGTCAGCGAACAGGTCGCTCGGTAAGTCCCAAAGATAAGAGAGGAATAGACAGAGAGTAAGAGAGGGAGAGTGTAGCTTTTAATGTTGTATTATAATATTGTAATGTTGTATTAACGCTGTTGTTTGTAGCCTGGTACAGAAGATGCCAGTGTATACGAGGGGAGTCCCACTTACACCGGGGACTTTGGTAACCTGTAGTACAAGGCTCCGTCGATAATACCACGGAACAACGGCATGGATGTAATTACGTCTTAAGTGACCACCTCGTGCCACCTTTAACATATTCCGTACCAGTCTACCCCTTAAACCCCGCGATGTCTTGTTTGTATTGTTATCTTGTAAAATTGTGTTGATTGTATGAGTGATTAACTGACTGACCGAAACCATGATATCAGGAAACGGCTATAACCATAGAGTCATGTAAATGGAATACTGGGAATCATGTAAAAGGAATATCCATGGTTCGGTTCAGTCAAGTTATATAGATTGTTAACTGGATTCTGGGATTCATGTATTCATCTTGAGTTGAAATATAAAGAATATAGATTGACTTGAATTATATTCAAGTCAGAAATAGTCAGACTCTAACCCGAGTCAGACTAGAGAAGATAATTTGAAGTTCTTTATTTGTTAGGGGCCTTATTGTAATTTATAAAACTTGAGGGGGTTTATTGTAAAAAGTAATATTGTATAGTTTGCAAAATACACCTCAAGTATTTAATAATCGTCTTTATTGTTATAATGAATGTGAATTTTATTTGTGTTATTCTAGTGAATATATCCTAATAAAAGTATTAATTGTTTATTTGAAATTCGTGTTATTTTAATGTAACTTTTAATCTTTGAATTTTAGGAAAAAGTGGAAATTTTATATTATAACAAAATAAATGTTTAAATGATAATTATATATAATTAAACACATAAATAATTTTTAAATGAATATTTTATTTACAAAAATATCACTTTCTTTAAATATCGTATTTTAAACCTTTCGAGACCGAATGCTCCTTGCGGAGGTCTGAATCTCGCACTACTAGCCTGCGGGTGCACGATGAACCGTGCTATCCCTAACAGGTTCCCCACGAATGGGTTGTAATGGCGCTTTGCTCAGGTTTTATAAATACTTTTAATTTAGGGAAAAGATTTTCTAAATATAGGGTATTTATATATAAAAGTATATAGTTCTCCATATTTTAGTTGTTAGGGTTTCCTAGACCATCTAACCTATATTCTATGGTCTAAACGATGAGTCATTAGAAGCCTCAAATCGCCTCTTCACCGTCGAATGCAGCCAGGTAAGTGCCAGGTAAGTGGGAAGGAACCACAGTCGTGGGCCTAATTAAAAACCACTAGCCTTAGACACACTTGCCTAGACCCACAAGACAGTTTAGATAAACGATCGATGTCCATGACCAATCGTGCTTTCATTTTGTATAAGTTTTATTTAAAAAGAATTTACAATTTAAAGATTAAACTAAAAGTTATAAAGATTATGGTATTTTAGTGAAAAAGTCCTATAATATCGTATTCTGTATTTTTGTTATTTATCAATTAGGGTTATAATGAGTGTGTGTAAGGGTAGGTCATTACCCCATGACTTATATTAAGTTTTGGTGAAGTTTCAAGGTGAAATAAGCTATGTTAAACCTAAAGGTATTAAAGTGCAAGAATACGGTATTCGTAAACGTTATCATTTCATGTGTGAAATTTCATTCAAATTGATTGAAACAAGTTTAGTTATCACAATAAACATGTTTAGGAGTGAGGTACTTGATTAGATTAAGAAAAATGAACTTCATGGTATTTTAATGAAAGAAATACGGTTTTGTAAAGAACTTATCATTTCATGTCGAAAAGTGTGATTAAATTGGTTTAAGGGTGATTAATAGTCAACATGCATATGGGTAGATAATATGTATTAGGTGACAAGTGGAATTTTAAAGAAAAATCGAATCGGAAATCGGTTTGTCCGATTTCCGTCGGGTTACAGAAATTCGTATTTTTACATTAAAGAAAAGGAAGGTAGAAGAGATGGGACTTACGGGTTTAAACTCTTCTAAAGAGTAAAGAGAACTAGGGAGGAAAGCCTAGGGTGGTTACGTCGCCGGTTGCTCCAAAACGCGTCGTCGGAATTCCGTCAGGGCTTCGCCGGGAACTCGATTTCGAAGCACACTTCTTGTGGAAACTTTTGAGAGAGTGGCTAAAGATTTTGGGGGGTGAGAGGGTAGTGTGTAGGGTTGGTATTTATAGGGTTAGGCTAGGGTTAGGGTAGATGAAAAGTTAAAAATAAAAATGTGATAAAATGTAATAAAAATGTATTAAAAGTGGAGTAATTGGGGGTTTTAAAGATCTCTGGAAGTTGTATTGGGCTGAAACTTTGCAGGTGAGTAGGGAATACCAAAAGACACAACTTTCATGTTGTGACCCTTGCCGGAATCGGCCTAAAAGGGGGTGACTCGGCCGTGACTCGGTCGGATCACTGAGTCGGCCGAGTCAAGGCCGAGTTGGCCGATTCCCGACCGAGTCCGGTGACCTGGATTTCCCCCGACGGTTCATCTACCCTCTGCAAGTGTTACATCTTTGGGTGTAGTGGGGGTTTTTGTGAGATATGCACGTGTAAACTCTTGGTATTCTAAAGGTTTTAAAAAAAAATCCATATTAAAAATAATATGGGGTATGGGATTCGAACTCTGGTGGCTTGGTTCAGCAATGCAAGGTATTACCAATGAGCTACAAGCTCCTTCTTATAATTATTGTGGTATTTAATTACTTAAACTGATAGCAGCAAGAATAAATACTCCTAGTATACATTAAATTTAAAGTAAATTCTTGTACACTAAAAATTGAGTTATTATATTCTTATAGCTTGTAATTAAAAACAAAATAATTACCTATATCTTGTGCTCATGCTAAAATACCCCTTTGTGGATTTTTGAAAAAATATTTGAAAAAATTTTGTATAGGAAAATTAGGATTGTTACATTCTACCCTCCTTATAAAAATTTCGTCCTCGAAATTTGTAAAAAGAAAGTGTAACAGTTTGGTGTCAAAATTAAAGGTTGTAAAGAAGTTTTAGTCAAAGTGGTGAGGAGGTTACCTGGGTTACCTTGGTTCACAGTTTCAGGTTCTATGGCTGCTAAGGTGAAAGCCTGTCGCCGTGGCACGTTCCTCCTAGCTGGAGGCATATTCCCCTGTACTCGAGGCATATTTCTCAGTGCCAGATGGAATTGACGATTTGGCTGAGCAGGAAATCTACGTGGAGGTGGTGCTGGGAGTGCATGACGAGTTGCAGGAGCCTGGATAGCTGGCTGCTGCGGGTAGTTGGCGGGTGTGTGTGCTGAGTTGCGTCTATAAGGACAGTTTCCAATTCCGTGATTGGACGCGCCACAAACCAAACATAGGCCGTTTGCGCGTCTACAGTCCTTCCACAAGTGACCTTCCCTCTTGCAATAAAAGCAAAAATTGGGTCTTGACCGATCCTTAACTTCTTCCAGTCTTCTGAGTTCAACAGCCGGCCTTGAAGAGGCCCCTCCTGCCATCTGAGTGGCAGGACGTTTCACTCCTGCAGACTGAGGTCTGCCCCTTGCCTTTATCACTGCTTCATAGCTGCGGGCAGCTTCCAGAGCATCTTCATGAGTCAGAAATTTTCCCGTGGCTAGGGCAGCCTGAATCTCCGTGTCCAGTCCTTGTTGAAAGCGACGGGCTCTGATATCGTCCGTCGGTATCAAGTGTGCTGCGAATCGGCTTAACATGGTGAATTCAGCGTCGTATTCATCTACTGATTTGTCCCACATCGATCCTTGTTGTAGATGAATGAACTGCTGCTCCATTGCAAACCTGGCAGTCGCTGGAAAGTATTTCGCGTCGAACTTCTCGCGAAAAGTCTTCCATTCAATAGGCTGCACAAGACGTCTTTCTTCCGCCTTCCACCAGTTGCGAGCGTTGTCCGTGAGTTGTAGTTTCGCTACACGGACCCAAGCGACGTCTGGCACTTGTGCTGCGGCCAGATCATCCTCGATACTTTGAGCCCATTCCTCAGCTTCCAGTGGGCTCCCTTTTCCTGAGAACTGCTTCGGATGTAAAGCCCTGAATTGTTTCACTCCCGGAGCATCAGTCTCAGAACGGTTCAGAAGTTGTTGCTGTCCCTCGAGAAGGCTGCGGATCGCTTCAAATAGCATTGTTTGCTCAGTGGGTGGTGTAGGAACAGCCGGTGTGAGAGGTAGTGCTGAGGGTGTGCTGTTGACGTTGGTGCTGGTGTTGTTTGGGGAATCCATAACCCTGAAGAAAAATTTGGGTTAGGACAGATTCAAGTACATGAAATGATAAGATTCAAGGAAGATGAAATTGCAAGATTCAAGGAACATGAATTGTAAAGAATGTTTTAGTTGCTGGTTCTTGTGTTATATTGCTTAGGTTGTTCACGCAGACCAGAACTGCATGACAGGGATTCATACAGCTCTGACCTGCATGGGCCACCAACAAAACCTGTCACGCCCCGCTTCCCAATGTACGACGAAGTGGACGCGACGAGGTCCGCTACGTATGTACTCAGAAGTACATACGCTAAGCGTAGCTAAGCAATATAAAATATTACACAAGAGACAAGAGTATAAAAATAACAGCAACTTTTATTTATTAACATTCTTTGTACAATACATGAAAGGAAATACAACTGAAATAAAAGATGCCTAAACAGTGGCATAACAGGAAATAAAAAGTACAGAAATGAAAAGTGTACAATGAAACTACAGTGCAGGGTCTTCAGTAAACTGCTCCAAGTCTTCTTGCGATGGCTCAATCTCTGCCGGGTCCAAATCACCTGACGACATTCAAAGAAGAGAGAAACAGAATGTCGTCAGCGAACAGGTCGCTCGGTAAGTCCCAAAGATAAGAGAGGAATAGACAGAGAGTAAGAGAGGGAGAGTGTAGCTTTTAATGTTGTATTATAATATTGTAATGTTGTATTAACGCTGTTGTTTGTAGCCTGGTACAGAAGATGCCAGTGTATACGAGGGGAGTCCCACTTACACCGGGGACTTTGGTAACCTGTAGTACAAGGCTCCGTCGATAATACCACGGAACAACGGCATGGATGTAATTACGTCTTAAGTGACCACCTCGTGCCACCTTTAACATATTCCGTACCAGTCTACCCCTTAAACCCCGCGATGTCTTGTTTGTATTGTTATCTTGTAAAATTGTGTTGATTGTATGAGTGATTAACTGACTGACCGAAACCATGATATCAGGAAACGGCTATAACCATAGAGTCATGTAAATGGAATACTGGGAATCATGTAAAAGGAATATCCATGGTTCGGTTCAGTCAAGTTATATAGATTGTTAACTGGATTCTGGGATTCATGTATTCATCTTGAGTTGAAATATAAAGAATATAGATTGACTTGAATTATATTCAAGTCAGAAATAGTCAGACTCTAACCCGAGTCAGACTAGAGAAGATAATTTGAAGTTCTTTATTTGTTAGGGGCCTTATTGTAATTTATAAAACTTGAGGGGGTTTATTGTAAAAAGTAATATTGTATAGTTTGCAAAATACACCTCAAGTATTTAATAATCGTCTTTATTGTTATAATGAATGTGAATTTTATTTGTGTTATTCTAGTGAATATATCCTAATAAAAGTATTAATTGTTTATTTGAAATTCGTGTTATTTTAATGTAACTTTTAATCTTTGAATTTTAGGAAAAAGTGGAAATTTTATATTATAACAAAATAAATGTTTAAATGATAATTATATATAATTAAACACATAAATAATTTTTAAATGAATATTTTATTTACAAAAATATCACTTTCTTTAAATATCGTATTTTAAACCTTTCGAGACCGAATGCTCCTTGCGGAGGTCTGAATCTCGCACTACTAGCCTGCGGGTGCACGATGAACCGTGCTATCCCTAACAGGTTCCCCACGAATGGGTTGTAATGGCGCTTTGCTCAGGTTTTATAAATACTTTTAATTTAGGGAAAAGATTTTCTAAATATAGGGTATTTATATGTAAAAGTATATAGTTCTCCATATTTTAGTTGTTAGGGTTTCCTAGACCATCTAACCTATATTCTATGGTCTAAACGATGAGTCATTAGAAGCCTCAAATCGCCTCTTCACCGTCGAATGCAGCCAGGTAAGTGCCAGGTAAGTGGGAAGGAACCACAGTCGTGGGCCTAATTAAAAACCACTAGCCTTAGACACACTTGCCTAGACCCACAAGACAGTTTAGATAAACGATCGATGTCCATGACCAATCGTGCTTTCATTTTGTATAAGTTTTATTTAAAAAGAATTTACAATTTAAAGATTAAACTAAAAGTTATAAAGATTATGGTATTTTAGTGAAAAAGTCCTATAATATCGTATTCTGTATTTTTGTTATTTATCAATTAGGGTTATAATGAGTGTGTGTAAGGGTAGGTCATTACCCCGTGACTTATATTAAGTTTTGGTGAAGTTTCAAGGTGAAATAAGCTATGTTAAACCTAAAGGTATTAAAGTGCAAGAATACGGTATTCGTAAACGTTATCATTTCATGTGTGAAATTTCATTCAAATTGATTGAAACAAGTTTAGTTATCACAATAAACATGTTTAGGAGTGAGGTACTTGATTACATTAAGAAAAATGAACTTCATGGTATTTTAATGAAAGAAATACGGTTTTGTAAAGAACTTATCATTTCATGTCGAAAAGTGTGATTAAATTGGTTTAAGGGTGATTAATAGTCAACATGCATATGGGTAGATAATATGTATTAGGTGACAAGTGGAATTTTAAAGAAAAATCGAATCGGAAATCGGTTTGTCCGATTTCCGTCGGGTTACAGAAATTCGTATTTTTACATTAAAGAAAAGGAAGGTAGAAGAGGTGGGACTTACGGGTTTAAACTCTTCTAAAGAGTAAAGAGAACTAGGGAGGAAAGCCTAGGGTGGTTACGTCGCCGGTTGCTCCAAAACGCGTCGTCGGAATTCCGTCAGGGCTTCGCCGGGAATTCGATTTCGAAGCACACTTCTTGTGGAAACTTTTGAGAGAGTGGCTAAAGATTTTGGGGGGTGAGAGGGTAGTGTGTAGGGTTGGTATTTATAGGGTTAGGCTAGGGTTAGGGTAGATGAAAAGTTAAAAATAAAAATGTGATAACATGTAATAAAAATGTATTAAAAGTGGAGTAATTGGGGGTTTTAAAGATCTCTGGAAGTTGTATTGGGCTGAAACTTTTCAGGTGAGTAGGGAATACCAAAAGACACAACTTTCATGTTGTGACCCTTGCCGGAATCGGCCTAAAAGGGGGTGACTCGGCCGTGACTCGGTCGGATCACTGAGTCGGCCGAGTCAAGGCCGAGTTGGCCGATTCCCGACCGAGTCCGGTGACCTGGATTTCCCCCGACGGTTCATCTACCCTCTGCAAGTGTTACATCTTTGGGTGTAGTGGGGTTTTTGTGAGATATGCACGTGTAAACTCTTGGTATTCTAAAGGTTTTTAAAAAAAATCCATATTAAAAATAATATGGGGTATGGGATTCGAACTCTGGTGGCTTGGTTCAGCAATGCAAGGTATTACCAATGAGCTACAAGCTCCTTCTTATAATTATTGTGGTATTTAATTACTTAAACTGATAGCAGCAAGAATAAATACTCCTAGTATACATTAAATTTAAAGTAAATTCTTGTACACTAAAAATTGAGTTATTATATTCTTATAGCTTGTAATTAAAAACAAAATAATTACCTATATCTTGTGCTCATGCTAAAATACCCCTTTGTGGATTTTTGAAAAAATATTTGAAAAAATTTTGTATAGGAAAATTAGGATTGTTACAGCGCACAATTCCGCATATTCCGTACATCCAGGAAGCACGAAGATATACCGTGATCTACGACAACATTTCTGGTGGGAAGGCATGAAAAGGGAGATTGCCCATTTTGTAGCGAAGTGCTTGGTGTGTCAGTAAGTTAAGGTTGAATATCAAAGGGTAGCTGGTTTATTGCAACCACTTCCGATTCCTCAATGGAAGTGGGAACATATAATCATGGATTTCATGACTGCTTTACCGCAGAGTCCAAAGGGCAACAATACAGTTTAGGTGATCGTTGATCGATTGACCAAGGCAGCTCATTTCTTACCATTTCGAGTTGGTCAGTCAATGGAATCGTTAGCAGAGCGGTACATGCAGGAGATTGTGAAGTTGCACGGAGTACCTGTGGGTATCATTTCCGATCGTGATACCCGATTCTTATCGCACTTCTGAAGGAGTTTACAGAAAAGTTTGGGGACTCGATTGAAGTTTAGCACCGCCTATCATTCTCAGACAGACGGCTAGTCAGAAAGACAATCTAAACTCTTGAAAATATGATGAGAGCTTACATGTTGGATTTCAAAGGTTTGTTGGAGGATCATCTACACTTGTTGGAGTTTTCTTACAATAACAGATTTTAGGCGACTATTCAGATGGCTCCATTCGAAGCGTTATATGGTTGCAAGTGTCGCTCACCCGTTTGCTGGGACGATATCGGAGAGCGAAGGTTATTGGGACCGGATCTTATTATGTAAACTGTGGAGAAAGTTACTACGATCCGGAATCACATAAAGGCAGCACAGGATCGACAGAAGAGTTAGGCCGATATATCGAGAAGGCCTTTAGAGTCCGCTGTTGGTGATCTTGTATTCTTGAAGATATCACCGACTAGAGGAGTGATTCGTTTTAGGAGTCGAGAAAAGCTTATTCCTCGATTTGTGGGGCCTTTCGATATTTTTGAGCGTGTTGAAGAAGTAGCTTATCGATTGGCTTTACCACCATCTTTGGCGAGTGTTCATGACGTGTTTCATGTATCTCAACTCCGTAAGCATGTTCGAGATGAGATGCACGTACTAGATCATTCGGAGCTGACTGTAAGGGAGGACTTGACCTATGAAGGACGACCGATGTCTATTGTTGATCGAAGAGAAAAGGTCCTCAAGAACAAAGTTATCCCTTTCGTACTTGTTTCATGGGGGAATCGCTCGCACAGAGAATCGACTTGGGAACGAGAAGACGAGATTCGACAGAAGTTTTCACACCTCTTCTCTTAGATTCATGCTTGTATTTCTTTTCTTATTCCGGGAATTTCGAGGACGAAATTCCTTTTGTAGTTGGGTATAATGTAACACCCTAGTTCATTTATACTAGTTCTGTTTTGGGTATTTCTTTATCTATGGATATTTCTTGATTTATTGCTGTTGTGGGTGCGAATAGTGTATTGGTATCTGTGTTTGCATCCGACCCGAACCGCATGATGGAAACCCGTCTTAATTCCTGTTTATATTTTATCCTGGATAGTTATGAGGATCCGTGTATTTTCATATTGTTTATCCTGTATATCTGCATTATATCTGGCATCTGCATTTTTACAATACAATTATAATCTAATAATACATTTTAAAAATATCCAGCATGGCCTGTATCATACCCTGATCTTGTGGTAGCATCCGTACACCGTGTTCTTGTCCCGTTCAGTGAAACAGACTCGTTTGGATAGCTACGTGCACGCTACGTGTATCCGTTCTTGGAGGTATGCATTTTTGTTACCCGGATATTCTATTTTGCTTTTGGTTGATACGTATATTATCCATATTTTCAAACCGTAATTTTAAACCCAACCCGGGCATATTTTGGAGTAAGTTTGTATTATCCAAAATCTTAAATCTAACCAATATTATATTCTAATCGTATTTTAACTGTTAATATTATATATATACGTTATATATATATTTTTAAAATACAAAAATATATTCCCCTACTAATCTCAACAGCCCTCTCTCCCCCCCTTTGTTATATATATTCATTATCAATAAGCATGAATCCCGTCTCCTCCCTCTCCCCACTACTCTCACCTCTCTTCTCGTTCGCCCTCGTCTTCGTCGCGAAGCCTTCGCGAGAACCTACGCCTCGTGCTCGCTTGTTGCCGCCTCTACCCTCGCCCTCAGCCCCTCGTTGCCGACACCATACCACCACCTCAACCTCACCTCTCTCTCCTCCCATCCCAGACGAACCCGCAACCCCACAACCCATTCCCGACCACCACAAAACCGACCCAAGAAACCCAACTCGTCGCCTGCCCTCGCCTCGTCGCCACCACCACTGACCCCTTCGCCTCCTCCTCTCTTCAACCACCTCCTCACCTTCCTCTTCTCTCCTTCCCCGACCGAAACCTATCAACCCGACCCCTGTAAGAACCCCGCCTGCACTTCCTACCTCGCCGGAACCGCGACCTCGTCGGCCCTCTTCCCCGTGACCACCTTCTCCTCCCTCTCCCCTCTCTGCAAACCATCACCACCACCTCTAGCCGGGCAAGAACCCTGCACACCATCACCCCGACTTTAAGAACCCGAAACCCTTACTGCCCTTGCCGTGAAACCTCTCCGGAAAACCCACGACTCATCGTCACGTCTCCCTCGCCTTCACCTCTGACCCTAGAGCACCAAAACCCAAGAAGCAACCCAGCTTCTCCTCCTCCTTCTTCTTTCTTCGTCTTCTTTCTTGTTTGCACGTTCCCGGTGATTGCCGGAGCCATGCCCGTCACCGAAGATCCGGGAAATTCAGTAGACATTCCCAGCCAGCGTGGTCATATTCTTGCTTTGCCTAGTCCTGTCCCGTGAGCGCGCGTGTACATTGCGACGTTTACCCGACGTCGGACGCAGCGTACGCATCCTTTCGTGAGATCTGTTCAGGCATATTGATCTTGCTACATGCTATACTACTATATTTTGCATTCATGAAAATAATAATATTACATATTGTTTAGTTATGCATCCATATCATTTATTGCATCTGTAGTTGCATGCAAGTTTATTTTGCTACATGCCATGTTATCATATTTGCATTCATATGAATAAAAATATCACATGTTTACTGCATTTTGCATCCTATGTTACAGTTTTATAGTTTTACAATATCCGTTCACATCCGTACAGCTTATTACATAATTAGTCGCATGCAATTTTATCTCGTTATAGGTTAGGCAACGTATTTTACATCCATATGTATAGAATTATTACATGTTCATTGCATTTCACATCCATGTTACGGTTTTACCGTTTTTCCGATATCTGTTCGTATCCGTGTTATTGGTTATATATCTAGTTGCATGACATGTTATATTATATCATGTTACCATGATGTTAGCACCCCATGCTTGATAATGTGCATCATGCGTAGTCATGAAGTTGTAGATGTAATCTCTGATAGATATTTATGCATCCGTATTTTACTGTGCATCCGTACTTTTATCGTATATCCGTATTTACTACAGTTTTACTTTGAGCATCCATGTGATATATATGCACCACATGACATGAACTGATACACCACTGCTTGACCTGTTACTTGATCCTGTTACTAATGCCGACAATCCTGATTTGTTGTTCCGACGGACATATCATGTTGTCTATTCAGACAAAACCTGTACCTGCTTGATCCTGTATTAGCATTAGCTCCAGAAATATCAATACCTGACTTGAACACATAACCTTGGGGGTAAGGGGAAATCAATGATGAAACCTGACTTGTAACTCAACAGTTTGACGCTTATACTGATCAGTTTTACGGGCTAGGCCAGCCCCGGGATGCTGCTGCTGACATCATTCATATGTACATGTTTCCTGCTTAATGCCTAGCGGCATGTCTCGGTTTCAGCCCGAGAATCTGGACCGTAGTCCCGGGCATACACGGGATACTATTGTTGGAGATAGTGCCCTCATAGTCAATTATTGGATCGCTGGTACGTGATTGCAATGATTGCGGAGGATCTATCCCGGTAAAACAGTCTTACTCGAGATGATAGTATGCTATCTGGTTTGCCTTTATCAGTCGTGTACATGTTCAGGTGACTGATTGCTTGTTACACTTTGATAGAGCCCTTAGGATCTTGCTTTACTACCAACAGTATGATGGCGATCATATACGTGAGAGTTGGGTAGTTTATATGCATATCCTTAATTGTGGTCCCTAGTCGTGGGAGTTTTGAGACAGGGCATCGATACTCCGGAGTAGACTAGTGTATACAGTCGAGACCCCGACGAAGGGCGGTGGCCTGTGTCACAAGCCACTGGTGTCAGTTGGATCACCTAAGATGTATACAGGTGCTCATTGGGTTATGAGTACACCGGACAGGACTCGCCGGGAATCTGCTAGTTAGTACTATACCTATCGTCAGATAGCAGTTCCCTGGTGACATGTGTACAGGTTAGTTCATCGACCTGAGGTCGTCATTTGTCTCTTGTGAGTTCCCACTGTGCTTTGATTTCTACCCTACCACGGCTCAAAGGAGTCGTGCAAACAGGTAGTTTTTGGGTACAGTCCCGAGCCATATGGAGGCACGTGAGCGGATCGGCAGGGGATTCGTCTCTCCCGGTATTGGGGGCGAGGTCGTGCTGTGTCTAGGAGAGCCATTACACAAAGTCCATGGCCATGGCAGGAGATTTACTGGTAGGTACTCCAGTAGTATCTCAGGGTGTTATTGGGCTACACTCCGACACGACTTATACTGCTTCTGGGGGTCTGACGTTACTAGCCCCCTAGGCGGATATGCGATACTCATTGACGAACGGACCGGACTGTATATACATTGTCACTGTTAGGCTCAGTAGGGTTTCTGGATGAGTTCACTCATTGGCCTCCCTTGAGTTCGCTCATCAGCCTCCCTTGAGGTCAGTCCATGGGCAGCCGTTACGCATAGCTAGTGCCGCTGACGGTTTGTGGTTAAACCCACTGTCAGGGTACTGACGAGTCATTAGAGTCCCCCACAGACAGTTTCCCAAGTTCGGGCGAAACGTTGTAGAGGCCGTATGGTTTTATGGCAGGGTTCGGAAAATGCACGTGCGTCTACGCACGTGTTATTTTTCGGGCAGATGATACTGGTCGGCTTTGGTTTAAGCCGGATCCGAGTATTATATTGAGTAGGTATAATATCTTTTTCTCAGTTACATTTGTATTCGGTCGTAATACAAATGCGGGTATATTTATACAGTTACGGGGTTATCCTGAAAGTCGTTTCAGGATCACTTTTGGAAGTTGCCAGTTTTCAGTTTTCTATCAGCCGTCTTTTAACATTCGGTTAAAGACGGATTTATCTTTTCTTGGATAAGAGTGAGTCATGCTTCTAGAAGGTTCTAGAAGGTTCTAGAAATTGGTGACAAGGATTGTGACTCATGCTTTGATTTCAACCATTTCTTGTTTTGCTTAAGATCTTTATGCTTGATATTCTTTTGTATTCACATTATGATATTTATCCTACGGTCACCCCCCTCTCTCCTACGGTCACCTCCCTCTTTGCTATAAGAGGCCGGCCCCCTCTCTCTCCTCATACTCTCTCACTTGAGGTTTCATTATGGTAGAAAAAGATATGATGGTATTTGGGGTGCATGGAATTTTACAGTTCATTTCATTCCATCACCCGATTCCCTCGGCAACTTCATTAACCGATCGTCCACGGACTTGGACGAAATGAGACAAAGTCATCTACTCATTCTCTACATCAATCTTGGTCGTCTCTTTTAGCAAACTTGACGATCGAGTTGCCTCGAGTTAGAGGCGGGAGCCCGTTTAAAGAATCAGTGATGTGGTGCCACCTGGACGAGCAGATCAGAGATCGACGAGATCGGAGCAGCCGCAACGGAGCGTGGGATGATGGTTAAAGAACGAAGGACTCGGATCGTTCGGTATAACCTTTCTACACTCTTTACAGTTTGTTAGTTTAGCAATAATGGCAGATCCGGGTTAAAGTATATGATAGCGCCAGTTAAAAAGTTTTTGTTCCGCATTTGGAGTCTGTAGACGGCCGGGGCGCTAGCGTAGACTTACAACTATTGAGTTATATCGATGATTCATTAAATTGATTTCAAATACTTAAGAGTAATTAACCTAGTAGCATAGATTACTCACCGCATGCACATACACTTCACTTTTCCATATTCGTGTTACTGTTATACACTTATTACTGTTCATACTCATGCTCGCATATCTTGTTACCTCCTGATTATATTTTATTGTTTGATATTATGACGCACTGAAGTCTGGGTTTTGTATGATCCAGATCCTCTGTCTCTTTCGCAGGCTGACCTGGAGTACTTCAGCTGACAGGCCGAACAGTGAGGAGCATGTTAGTCTTTAGTTTAGTTTAGTTTTTTTCCCGTACGTTCATTTCCTGATGTGAGCCCGTATTTAGGACGTATTTTCCAGATTGTTACTGTTTATTGGATTTATTGCTTCCGCATATTATTTCTTGACTCGTTTATTCTGGCAGATGGACATATACTAGATAGATTATTTATTTCTACTGTTCTTGATATATTATAGACAGCCGTAATGTGACTGTAGAGGGATATTTCCTAACCACAGGTAGTATGGTTGGCTCTGTCACGTGCCGATCTTAGCGCACTCTGGGAAGCGGGGCGTGATATTATATGTAATAAAGGATCATTTCTTGTTTCTCGTGGTACCGGAAAAAAGGTACAATTCATTATATATATATATATATATATATATATATATATATATTGAATCTCTTGAATCTCGTGAATCTCGCGTTGCTGTTGTTCTGTAGTATTACGGAATATTCTTGTTACAAAATTAAACTCCCACAATCGAGCTTATATTTATACTTGTATTTATACTTATACTTATACCTGTAATTACTAGCATTGAAATATCGAATATCATGATACTCTAGTTGTATTGCACTGATTAACACATGCTATTTATTTGATATGCATATTACAGTTTACTGTTCACAGTCATTCTCATGCCTATTATTATGTATACCATGTTTCATGTCAAATATCGTTTAATGATTATATTAATACACTATAATTCAACTAGTATACCAAAAATAATTCTGCACTATATCCTTGTTAGTATGACATGATACTTTATTAAACTAATTAATTATCAAATAATTCTAAAATAAAATATGCCTTATATATTTTTATAATTATGAATCTTTGTGTCTTGTTATCTTTTGATGATATTAATAGCGACCTAATATATATTGTTATTCCTAAATTACAAAACTTTATTATTACTATTTTCTATAAATTAAACAAATATTATTATTGTCTTACATATGTTCCAATTGATTTAAACCCTGTACTAAATCTATTAAATTATAAATATTAATAACTAAATTGTAGCCAAAATATCATGTTTCTTTGTAAACACTGTTAACATAGAAAAATATTGTTTTCTAATAAAACGAGAACTTACCGAACTTTAGTTCGCTGACGACATTCCTGTTTTCATGTTTTCTTTTCTTGGGAATGTCGTTGGATGACTTTGGGACAGATGATGAGGCTAAGTACGAGGTGGTATCAACCGAGGACATCAGTCAATATCTTTCAAGTCAGGTTGAGCTCTAATTTTCCTTTTTAGTAAGTATGTCTTTTATTCAAGGTTATCTTTCATTTCTAATTTTTTGAATTTTCGAACTGTGTTGACTTATCGTTTTTGGGACTATTATAAATATTGTTAGATATTTTATAAGTTTTAAAATTCTGGTACTCTAATTTTCTTAACTGTGTATATAGACGCTTAGTGTATTCATGTCGAGAAAGAGTGCTTCTCAATATGAATATGTTTCGTGCTTGTTGCTCTCGTTTCTCTTTTTTGGGAAGCGGAGCATGACAAGTTTTATTGGTGGCCCCATGCAGGTCAGTTCTGCATGACTACTGAAAACAGGTAATACAAGGATTTAAAACGCCCAACAACATTTATTACTCTTCTTGAATTTTATTCCTTTAATCCATCTTGATCCGTTTCTTGTATTTCCAATCCTTGATATTATTATCTATTATCCATCTTGTTTCCTTGAATATATCATTACTCTTATCTTTTTCAATTTTTGGCATTTCGTTCTGTTCCAAATCGTATTCCTTTCTTGCGGACGTAGCATCAATGCTTGAGAGTGACAATTGGAAGCGCGAAAACAACTTGCATGATACCATTTTTCTTATCCTGTTACAATCTACTCTTTAAGATAATTTCGGGGACGAAATTATTTTAAGGAGGCTAAACTGTAACAATTATATCATGATATCACTCTTGAATCATAGTACCTTGAATCCTTCCATACTTTTTTGATGATCATGGTACAACGTGGACCTTATCATTTATTGTGTTCTTTTAAATTTCCTATTTTGAATTCGTCTTGAGTCTTTTCTTATCTTTCCTGATGATCAACTCTCGAAGAAAAAGAAATGGAAGTTCGAACCCTTCATCTATGTTATGACCATTTCTTATTATCTCTTTGATTCCATCTGGATTTCTTGAATCCTTATTAGTCCTTCTTGCTTGCATCTCTTAGTATATCACTTGCATATATTTTTGAAAAGTTTTTGATCACTCCTAACAGTCTTTGTCCTAGCTTTGGAACTTCCGATTCGGAAGCATCTCATATCCTTCTAATTTATCGTATCCTTTCTTACATCAACTGATGGAGTGCGATAGAGATAAACGACCGTGTTATCTCTACCTTGTCCAGTAATGGCAAACCGTTGTGTAATTTTGAGGACGAAAATATTTTAAGGAGGGTAGAATGTAACGACTACAAAATATTAGTAGTTTCCTTGCATTTTCTTTTCTTCAAGAAATGTCAGTTTCTTCGAAACACTCTTATATATATTTATTTACGTTCAAATTATATACATGGACCATTCTTTTATATCTTGCTTATCACACTGCATTGCTATTCCATAGGTCATAGGTTCAAACCCCGACAGAAATATTTTAGTTTTTATTTTAATTTCCTAAGTTTTAAAACTAATATCATATTTTTATATAACCAAATATTTATTAATATTTTAAAGGAAGAGAAAAGATTTTCTTCTAATTAAAAATAAAATTTATTTATTTATTTTAGTTAGTTTGTTTGTTGTTTTGATAGGCTTGTTTTTATTATTTTCTTTTTGTTGGATTTTGGGAGATTGATAGGATTTAATAAATTTTAACCCCTTGACTTTGTTCGAATATTAGGTATTATATGGGTATATACATTCCAACGTTTTCTACTTGCAGTTGTTTATATGGTGCATAAATTATATGGAGAAGAAGACTCATCCGCTCGTCTCGATCAATCGATTCATCTTTCACCCGTTAAGAAACGCTCCTAAATCGTCCCTTTATTGTAAGTACCTCTTTCATCTTTATTTATTTTACATGTTTAAAATTTGCATTTTAAAACAAAAGAAATGATTTTTAACCAAACCCTAAATTTTTTAAATAAAAGGATTTTTATTTTTGGTTTAAAGTTATAGTTTTTACAAAAAGGCATTATTTTTATAAAGGAACATCAACCCTAATTTTTATTTGTAAGGGAAAAATAAATTTTATAAGTATATTATTTTATAGTGATGGTTAACATTATTGATGTAGTAACAATATTGTTTTGGTGTATTATTAATACATATATCATGGGGATTTAAGAAGTGGTTAGAATTTAATATTAAAGATTAAGCAGATTATTATCAATTTGCTTCATATGGTGTTATCCAATCATTCAATTTTTTTAGGTTGTCGTTAGTGCACATATCAGTATGGTAGTTTCATATTACATGTTAGATATCTATTTAATTCTATTTAGTTTAAGTTCATACTAATTTTAGTTTGTTTTTTTATATTTTTGTTATTAGATAGTTATGTTTTGTTAAGTGTTATATTATCAGCATATGTCATATGATTATCTAAATATTCATATTATTTTCTAGAAATGGTAATAAATTATTAGTTGTGTACAGTTCATGTCATTTTGATATTTCAGATTATTATACATGTGTTTAATTTTTATTTGCCATTTTAATTCAAATCTGTTTTTTGTTAGTATGCTGAACTGATTTTTCCCTCTCCTTAGAAAAGACATACTTCCTAACTCCAAATACCAATTTGAGCAAACTCAAATTGCTGGAATATGTATACAGAGTTAACTACATTTTATTCATAAGTTAATTTATCTAAAAAGTTACAGAAGTGTATGAAAACCGGATACTAAAGAAATGTGACAAATTTAGACAGCAGCGGAAACTATCTGTGCGGATGTAATAAAATAGGTATAACTCACTACTCGCTGATCGTAATCAGGATTTTCTTGTTGTGAATCATTCACAACTCACAGACGCTCAGTTTTCTATATAATAAGGAAAACCAAAATTTGAACCAAAACCTACATAAAATGTCAAATACTATCAATGTATAAATTCTGAAATCTGCACCGGCCTAATCTGCAGATTGTTACGAAAACATCCGTAACTCTCTCACCAGAAACCCGATCGAGGCAAGCTCAGTCTCGTTATTTACACGACACTCTGAAATAAAATTTATTCCTTGTGTAAGATCTCCTAATTCTAAACCAAACCTATATAATTCTGCATTCGAACTTATACTTATTTCTTTCCTTAAATTGAACTATTATTACATGCTTGTTACACACACACACACATATGGAGACTTTGAATTGTATTTAAGACTTAACATATATTCTCAGGAGTTTCATAACCAACTTATGAATGGGCATGTATTTTCTTGCCTCTGAATGACAGCCGTGGGTTTGTGAATACTCTTACGTCAGATTATACTATCTTGACCTGAGCCTGACATGAACCACTTGAATATCTTGAATATTGTGAATCTAATGAATATCTTGAATCTCGTGCATCTCGTGAACATGACATGTATACTATTTATTGGATACACACACACACACACACACACACACTATATATATATATATATATATATATATATATATATATATATATCATGGGAATGGGGCAGCTCGAAAATGGGGTATTTATGTGTAACGGAGGATCATATCTTGTTTCTCATGGTAGTGGGAAAAAATGGTACATTGCATTATATATATATATATATATATATATATATATATCTTGAATCTCGTGTTGCTGTTGTTTCGTGACATTACGGAATATTCTTATTACATAAGAAAACTCCCACAATTAAGCTTATATTTATACTTGTATTTATACTTATACTTGTAATTACTAACACTGAAATATCGAATATCATGATACTCGAGTTACATTGCACTGAATAACACAAGCTATTTATTTGACATGCACATTACAGTTTACTGTTCATAGTCATTTTCATGCCTATTATTATGTATACCATGTTTCGTGTCAAATATCGTTAAATGATTATATTAATAGACTATAATTCAACTAGTATACCAAAAATAATTCTGCACTATATTCTTGTTAGTATGACATGATACTTTATTAAAATAATTAATTATCAAATAATTCTAAAATAAAATATGCCTTATATATTTTTATAATCATGAATCTTTGTGCCTTGTTACCTTTCGATGATATTAATAGCAATTTTATACATATTGTTATTCTTAAATTACAAAACTTTATTATTAATATTTTCTATAAATTAAACAAATATTATTATTGTGTTACATTTGTTCCAACTGATTTAAACCCTGTATTAAACCTATTAAATTATAAACATTAATAACTAAATTGTAGGCAAAATATCATGTTTCTTTGTAAATATTGTTAACATAGAAAAATATTGTTTTCTACTAAAACGAGAACTTACCGAACTTTAGTTCGTTGACGGTATTCATGTTTCCAGGTTTTCTTTTCTTAGGAATGTCGTCAGAAGACTTTGGGACAGATGATGAGGCTAGGCACGAGGTGGTACCAAACGAGGAGAATAGTCAATATCTTTCAAGTCAGGCCGAGCTCTAGTTTTCCTTTTCAGTAAGTATATCTTTTGTTCAATGCTATCATTCATTCCTAATTTCTTGAATTTTCGAACTGTATTGAGTTATTGTTTTTAGGACTATTATAAATTTTGTTAGATATTTTATAATTTTTAAAATTCTTGTACTTTAATTTCCTTTACTGCTTATATATAGACGCTTAGTGATTCATGTCGAGAAAGAGTGCTTCTCGATATGAATACGTTGCGGGCTTGTCACTCTCGTTTCTCTTTTTTGGGAAGCGGGGAGTGACAAGATTTATTGGTGGCCCATGCAGGTCAGTTCTGCATGACCATTAAAAACTAGTAATACAAGGATTTAAAACGTCCAACAATATTTATTACTCTTCTTGAATTTTATTCCTTTAATCCATCTTGATCCGTTTCTTGTATTTCCATTCCTTGATATTATTATCTATTATCCATATTATTTCCTTGAATCTATCTTTTTCAATTTTTGGCATTTCGTTCTGTCCCAAATCGTATTCCTTTCTTCCGGACGTAGCATCAATGCTTGAGAGTGACAATTGGAAGCGCGAAAACAACTTGCACGACACTATTTTTTTTACCCTGTTACTATCTACTCTTTGAGATAATTTCGGGGACGAAATTATTTTAAGAAGGTTAGACAGTAACGATTATACCATGATATCACTCTTGAATTATAGTACCTTGAATCCTTCCTTACTCTCTTGACGATCATGACACAGCGGAGACCTTACCATTTATTGTGTTCTTTTAAATTTCCTCTTTTGAATCCGTCTTGAGTCTTTTCTTATCTTCCCTGATGATCAACTCTCGACGAAACGGAAATGGAAGTTCGAACCCTTCATCTCTGTTATGACCTTTTCTTATTATCTCCTTGATTCCATCCAAATTTCTTGAATTCCTATTAGTCCTTCTTGCTTGCACCTCTTAATATATCACTTGGATATATTTTTGAAAAGTTTTTGATCACTTCTAAAAGTCTTTTTCCTAGGTTTGGAACTTCCGATTCGGAAGCATCTCATGTCCTTCTAATTTATCGTATTCCTTCTTACATCGACTGATGGAGTGCGAAGGAGATAAACGACAGTGTTATCTCTACCTTATCCAGTAATGGCAGACCCTTGTGTAATTTTAAGGACGAAGACTATCTGAAAAGTTATAGAAGTGTATGAAAACCGGATACTAACAAAATGTGATGAATCTGGATAGCAGCAGAAACTTTCTGCGCGGCTGTAGTAAAATAGGTATAACTCACTACTCGCTGATCATAATCACGATTTTCTTGTTGTGAATCGTTCATGACTCGCAGCCGCACAGTTTTCTATCTAACAGGGAAAATCAAAATCTGAACAAAACCTATAGAAAATGCCAAATACTATCAGTGTATGTATTCTGAAATCTGCACCGGCTTAATCTCTGCATTGTTACGAAAACTTCCGTAACTCTCTCACCAGAAATATGATCTAGGCAAGCTCAGTCTCGTTGTTTACATGACACTCTGAAATAAAAATTATTTCTTGTGTAAGATCTCCTAATTCTAAACCAAACCTATAGAATTCTGCATTTGAACCTATGATTATTTCTGTCCTTAAACTAAACTATTATTGCATGCTTGTTATATATATACATGGAGATTTAGAATTGTATCTAGGACTTGACCTATATTCTCAGAAGTCTCATAACCAACTTATGAATGGGTACGTATTTCCTTGCCCTTTAATGATATCCCTGGGTTTGTGAATACTCTTGTGTTAGATTATACTATCTTGATCTGAGCTTGACATGAACCACATGAATATCTTGAATATAATGAATCTAATGGATATCTTGAATCTCGTGCATCTCGTGAACATGACATGTACGCTATTTATTGGATACACACAAACACACACATTATATAAATATATATATCATGAGAATGGGGCAGCTCGAAAATAGGGTATTTATGTGTAACGGAGGACCATATCTTGTTTCACGTGGTACCGAAAAAATGGTATATTGCATTATATATATATAAATCTTGAATCTCATGAATCTCGTGTTGCTGTTGTTCGGTGGTAATACAGAATATCCTGGTTATATAATAAAACTTACATAATCAAGCTTATAATTATACTTATATTTATACTTGTACTTATACTTGTACTTATACTTGTAATTACTAGCACTGAAATATCGAATATCGTAATACTCCAGTTATATTGCACTGATTAACACATGCTATTTATTTGACATGCACATTACAGTTTACTGTTCATTGTCATTCTCATGCCTATTATTATGTATACCATGTTTCGTGTCAAATATCGTTTAATAATTATATTAATACACTATAATTCAACTAGTATACAAAAAATAATTCTACACTATATTCTTATTGGTATGCCATGATACTTTACTAAACTAATTTATTATAATATAATTCTAAAATAAAATATATCTTATATATTTTTATAATCATGAATCTTTGAACCTTATTACCTTTTGATGATATTAATAGCAATCTTATATGTATTGTTATTCCTAAATTACAAAACTTATTATTACTATTTTCTATAAATTAAACAAATATTATTATTGTGTTACATTTGTTCCAACTGATATAAACCCTATATTAAACCTATTATATTATAAACATTAATAAGTAAATTGTAGCCAAAATATCATATTTCATTGTAAATACCGTTAACATAGAAAATATTATTTTCTAATAAAACGGGAACTTACCGAACTTTAGTTTGCAGACAACATTCTAGTTTTCATGTTTTTTTTCTCAGGAATGCCGTCGGAAGACTTTATGATAGGTGATGAGGTTAGGTATGAGGTGGTACCAACTGAGGAGGACAGCCAATATGTTTCAAGTCATGCTGAGCTCTAGTTTTTCTTTTCAGTAAACATGTCTTTTTTTCAAGGCTATTTTTCATTCCTAGTTTCTTGAATTTTCGAACTGTATCGAGTTATCATTTTTGGGACTATTATAAATATTCTTGGATATTTTATAAGTTTTAAAATTCTTGTACTTTGATTTCCTTTACTGTTTATATAGACGCTTAGCGTTATTATGTTGAGAAAGAGTGCTTCTCAATATGAATATGTTGTAGCTTATCGCTCTCGTTTCTCGTTTTTGAGAAGCGGGTCGTGACACCTTCTTTCTCCTTCTATTCAACACCGCCACCGCCACCGCCACCACACCGTAAACACCGCCACCATCTTCCTCCTCCTCTTCTTCATCAATCCATCAACACCTCAACCCATCAACACCTCCTTTTTCCCCTTCTTCAACACCGCCACCGCCACCATCACCATCATCAACACCATCACCACTGCCTTCTTCTTCCTCTTCAACCGATAATCGCCGCCGCCATCCTTCTTCCTCCTCCTCCTCTTTAACCCGCCACCTTCACCTCTTTCTTCTTCCTTCTCCTTCCTGGGCATCGCCACCGTCCCCACCGTCACTTTCTCCTTTCTTCTCTTCTTCAACACCGCCACCATGACGGTGTTGAAGAGGAGGAGAAAGGAGGAGGTGGCGGTGGGGACGGCGGAGATACCCGAGGAGGAAGAGGAAGAAGGAGGCAGCGTCGGCGGTGGGTTAAAGAGAAGGAGGAAGAAGGATGGCAGCGGCGGTGTATTGTTGATGATGACAGCGGCGATGGCTGTGGTGATGATGTCGATGATGGTGGTGGTCACGGTGGTGTTAAGGAGGAGGAGGAGGAGGAAGAAGGAGGCGATGGGTTGAAGAAGAGGAAGAGGATGAAGATGGTGGGGTGGTGATGGTGGTAGCTGGGGCGATGTTGAAGAGGAGAAAGAAGACGGCGGCGGCAGGGACGGCGACGATGGCCGCGAAGGAGGAGGATGAATAATTTCAAAAGCGAAATAGGGGCTGCAAGAGTAACCTATAAGTATAAGGGATACAGGTAAATACTAATTATGGAGGGATATAAAAATATTGAATTATGGGGGGCTAACGGAAAAAAACCCGAACTATAAATATCTTTAGAAATTTTCTTGTATTGATTAGGATAAAAAAAATTATACATGAATTCAATGCGAAGTACATATGTTGTTCAAGATATACATATGTGCATCGGGCGTGCAAAATACTAATATATGTTTTGTTTCCGCTGATATAAGTTGAGGTCAAAGAGCTCTCGTTATCATTTTTCATCGCCGAATTACCGGACCGAGACATTGGGACGCCTGGCCTGAATTTGGGGGCAGATACTATTTGGACTTATCCATCCATCTCTCTAAAAATACTAAGTTGATTTATGGCACCATATATCGGAGTTTTGGACTGACGTGACCATTGTAGCGTGACTTTATCAGATTCTTCCTCATTTGTGAGGGGTTTTTGATTGTGGGGACGCTCTTCCCTGCAGTCTTAAGCCCCTGCAGCTAATTACGTTATCACATTGCGATAACCACTTTCTCCTTCTCCAGCAGTTCACTTCATGTCGTGTGTTGTTTGTTTTATTTTGGGTTGCCCGTGGATTGTATACGAAAACTATTTTATGTCGTCGCCTTTAGAGCGTGGATCGGTCCAAATCCGTATATTTTAGATTTGGGTTTGTTTTATTTAAGGACCGTTAATCTAGTTTGAGATTAAGATCAACTTAAATATATGAGCATTTGGGCTCAATTTATTTTTAATTAAGGATACGTTAGTCTTATTTGAGACTAAGATCAATTTAGTAACATTTTAAGGATAAATTTTATTTAAGCTCCAACAACAGAGCATTTAGGCTCAGCTGCAAGAGACTTAGCCAATTTGGGCTTAGTCTGCTTAGTTTTCTTTTTTTTTTTTCAAAAGTGCTAAATACTTATTTGGGTTCTGTTTGTTCAATCCATTTTTTATGCAAAAGTGCTAAGCACTTGTTTAGAGTTCTGGCGCTCACATGAGTATCATGTGAAGTCTTCAGTTATGGGCACTGCCCAATTAGTGCAAAACACTCAGTCATTTTGACTGAATAAATAGGTAGTGCTAACCACTTTTATATGGCGTCCAAGTGAGGAGCACGTGCGGCGCTATCCTATTTATTTTGTTGGGCGCCCACGTGTGTTTCACGTGAGGCGTTGGGCGCTGCCCAATCAGTACTAAGCACTTAAATGTTTTGGCTGTATATGAATTGCTAAGCACTTTACTCAGCGCTCACGAGTGTTTCACGTAAGGCGCCGACCTTCTATTTTGGACGCCCGCGTGTTTTTCACGTGAGGCGCTGGGCGCTGTTAAGAGCACCCACGTTGGAAGTACGTGAGTCGCTAAGTTTTTTTCTTTTCCGGAGATTGAATCTCTGTTAATGGCCCTTTGACCATTAATGATCACCAAGATCTTTGTTTTGAAGATCTGGGATCAAGTTTTCTTTAAGAACTAAGTTCTTATATTTTTTTCCTTTTATAAGAACTAAGTTTCTTTTTAGACTTAAACCCTATTTTCAGAGGAATTGAATTCTTATAAGATAGGTTCTTTTTCTTAGTTCTTTTCTGAATCTTTGATTCTTAAGAACAAGATCTTCCCAATGAGAATTAAATTCTCAACTTGTGGAAGACTTGCCTTGTGGATCTTAGATTCAGAGAAAAAACTATGTTCTTGAGAAGAGTTAAATCCTTAGATATGATATGATAGGTAAAGGGGATGTTTTGATCTCTGTGGTTTCTTTACCTAAGATTTGAGAGGAGAAAGATCTTCTTCTCTATTAAGAATTAAATTCTCTGTTGTTTTTAAGAGCCTTCTGTATTTTTTTGCAGAAGCTTATGGGGGGTTCTCTTTATATGAGACTTGAAGTCTTGGGTCTTTTATAAAGTATAGGCAAATTATTAGTTTTGAGAAAATCTATCATTGAGAGATTCCAATTTGTTCAGGAGATTTTACCTACCGTTGGATTTTTGATTCAATGATTTCTATTCTACAGAATATATTTTCTTATTTTTAATAAGATTGGGGAAATATTTTCCCATGTACAGCATTTTATTCTGTAAAACGGTGATTTTTAATCACCATTGGATTTTCAATCCAAGAGCTCTATGTTTTACAGAGAGCAATCTTTTTTGTTTGTAAAGATTGGGGAAATATATTCCCAAAATAGAATTTTATTTTATCATTGGATTTTTGATCCAACCTAGAGTATTTTTCTCACTTAGAAAGATTTGGGAGATATTTTCTCCTAATAGAATTTAATTCTATATTCTGATGATTTATCATTTCCATTGGATTTTTGATCCAATGGCTCTGTTTAACAGAGAGAATCTCAGTTTTTAGGGAAATATCCCATATAGAATTTAATTCTACTGATTTTAACTTGGACGCCGACGCTCACGTGTCATGCACATGGTTGCTACTTAAGAATTTAATTCTAGGCGTTCCTGTGCTTTGCATATTGGCGCCCACATGAGCTTCACATGCGACGCCATCATAGGATTCAATCCTAAGGGGTTGGCACTAGCACTGGCGCCCTCGTCGGGAGCACGTGAGACGTTGCCTCATTAAATTTCAACAGAGCTTAACTCTTCAGTTATGTTCAAATATTAGGGGAACAAATGCCGCTCACCATTTTTCTCATGTTGCTCACACATGAGTGCAACGGTGTCACCTTTACCACCGTAGGATCTTCTAGGAAGTTAAACTGTCCTCCCACGTCCTATAAATAGGGGTTTTAGCCCTTGAGATGACTGCCATCTCTTGATCTTCTTTCTTGAACCTTCCTTTCTTTTAAGAATTTAATTCTCGTTTTCCAGAGTTTAGATTTCTATCTCTCAGAACTCTTTTGAACAAAGTATACTCCGCCAGATTTCTTGGTAAGAACTATGAACATAGCTTAGCTCTTAACTCCTTTTGAGCATATATACTTTCTTAGTTTTGGATTTTAAGTCCATTATTAGTTTCGACAAAGCTTAGCACTTTTTTTTTTTTTTTGTGAATCGATATCCTGGAGATCTAAAAAAACATTCTTTCTACAGATCATGGATCTTAATGTTCTCATCCAAGACTTAAGAATATTTAATTCTCTTATTTAGGATTTTACCCTACTGTCAATCTTGATACTTGTTCTGGAATTTGATTCCATCAATTAACCCATGAATTTTTTTAGTATGGAGATTGTTTTGTGATTTGATTCCACTGTTTAGGGGAATTTAATTCCATTTTTTTGCAAAGCTTGGCTCTGATTTGGATCTTAAGAACTTTGGAAAATTTATTCTCTTTGCTGTTCTTGTATGTTTTTTTTTATTTTTTTATTTTTGAAATTTTAATTCTTTTTTTTTACAGATTTGAATCTGTTGCTTGTTTTAGAGAGCCAGCCTTTTGGGGAATATTGGGAGTTTTTAACTCCACTGTTTAATGAGCACTATTCATTTAATGAGAATTCTTTTGGATTCACACAATGGGCAAATGTCTCATCATTGATGAGCCATCATTTTGATTTTGTGGGGCCCACTGTAGTGATTTTAATATACTAATCGCTAACTCTCCACTGATTTATCTTTTCAGGTACCATGGCAGGTCGTCTGTATGACCTTGAAGGAGATTCACATCCGAGGCCGCTGTCAAGGCCAGGAGTTTACTGACGCCCAATGCGACGCGGTGATACGTCGGTTCGACGATTACAACGGTCGATTGCTCTCCTGCCGTTCTGCCCTTTTGAAGATCGTCGTTGGGTCGATCTGGGAAGCTATACCTGGGTGCCTTGAGATTATGCCGCTTCAAGCACTTGATGATGCTGAAGACAAGGTGCATTCTGTGTATATGATGGGGCTGATATCGAAGAAACGGCGAGATAATCTTTTTGCCATCTTGCACCATGTTTTTCAACAAAAGGCGATAGTATTAGCATGCCAGAGGGTGGAGAACATTAGTGGTGACCCTGACGCTTGCATCCGAGAGAAGATGCACAAAAAGATGGTCGATAAAGCTGAAGGCACACTGCTCAAACTTGCTTTTGAATTTGAGAATCCATGTCTGGAGTTTAGCGTCTTGCCGTTGTATAACTCAGATGATGTAGTAGCGTTTTTTTTTTCTTTTTTAGTCGTTCTTATCATCACTATGTAATCTTTTCTGAAGTATGAATGATAAGCCCTTTTTTCTTTCATATCTGCACTTTCCTTTTCTTGATTGCCTTGATTCGGCGCAAAGTAGTTTATGTATCCATTTCGAAGTTTGTAGTTTATTCACTCGTTTCGAAGTTTCTAGTTTATGTACTCGTTTCGGAGTTTGTAGTTTATTTACTCGTTTCGGAGTCTTTAGTTTATGTACTCGTTTCGGAGTTTGTAGTTTATTCACTTGTTTCGGAGTTTCTAGATTATGTACTCATTTCGGAGTGTTTTTAGTTCACCTCCCTTGTGTTTACAGACAAACTTGTCCTAACATTGTATGTAGATAACCTCCATTCTTTATGACAGGGGTCCGTTAGGTTTGTGGTACTAGGGTTTTAGTCCGTGGTACCGTCACGTTGGCTGATATATTCCTCAATATGCAGTCTTTAAACCGCTGTTCGAGTAGCCCCGCAACCGTCGTGCCTCTGATCCCTTCAAGGGTTGGGCAAGACGTCTTCAAGTAATCTCCTTAGGTCATATTACCGTCAGAAGAGAAAGCGTTAGAAATTTTCCATGATGCGTTTTTTTACCTAAGGTTAAGTTCAATTTGGAGTCTCGATGAGTCATAACGCACCCTTCTGGGATGGGATGATCTCCAATGGTCTTTTAGGCTTTATATGAGTTACCGTCAAGACCCGAAGTTAGGAATATGCCGTCTCTTCTTTTTTTTTTTGACGATGTTGCGCCAATTCTTTACTGAAGTCAGGAAACATCTGTGTGATCTCTATGCTGTATGTATTGCAATCGAGATCTGAAGCTAAAGATATGCCATTGCTCCAATTTCATTTGATAATTGCATCCGCATCCTTCTGAAATGAGGGGGAACGCTGGGATAGTATCTAGATGATATGTACCGTCAAGACTTGGAGCTGGGATTTTGCCATTACTCCATTTTTTTCTTTGATCCTTGGGTCTCTTGGTGACATTGCATCTGCATCCTGCTGGAATGAGAAGGAACACCGGGTAGTCTCTAGATTATATATGTATCGTTAGGACTTAGAGCCCCATTTAACGAATCATGGTGGGAAAATATGTTTCCCCTCTTTTTTTATTTGTGCCCATGGATCGTATACAAGAGTCAATATGGATATACTTGCAGAGCAAAAATAATTTATTTTATTTTATTTTTATTTCTGCAATGCTCTATTTTTTCATCTTTTTATATCGCAAAAGTCACTATTGCCTAATCATTTCGGATATTTTTCACGGTGCCTGATCATTTCGGCTATTTTTTATATTTACTCGCTATTTTTTATTGCGGGTTATCCAAACATTTCGGTTTTTTCATATGCATTTTTTTTACGACTCGCTGTGTTTTATTACAAGTTATGAACTTGAGATCTGATACCAATCTTGGCATTAGCATCGCTGCAACTGGAATATTACCAGAAGCGAATCATCATTTGCCATGAGAGGACATGGAGTTTGACACCTGTTTAGGCATCAATATCGCTACAACTGGGATATTGCTAGAAGCGAATCATCATTTGCCTTTGTTAATTTGGACAAAGGTGGCATAGCAAACAGGGTTAGGATCCTTTCGACTAAGGCTTTTAACTTTATGAGCCGTAAGGGTCTCATAAAGGTATTTATCCCTACGAGTTGTGATGATCTCATAGGTGTGTTTTCTCCTTAGAAATCATGGGGATTCCTAAGTGGTACTTTCCCTTCTAAGTCGTAAGGATCATACAAAAGTATATTCTCCTTATAAGCCGAGAGGACCTACAAGTGTCGTTCATTACATAGGGATATTTCTCCATTGATGGAACTTGGTGAGGAATAGTTTATTTATGCCCGTGGATTGTATACAAGGGTCAATATTAGATCACTTGTAGGGCAACATTGGGAGAATATGACGACTTAAGAACATGTTTAGATTTCTGTAGTTTAAGGCTTTTGAATCCTACGAGCCATGAGGATTTTATAGGGGAAATTCTCTTTACGAGTCGTGGGGATCTCGCAAGTGTGATTTCTCCTTACGAATCATGGGGGTTTCTAAGTGTGTTGCTCCTTTGTGAGTCTTAATGATCTCTTGCAAGTATTTTCACCTCGCAAAGTTGAGAGGGCCTTCCAAGTGCACATAAATTTTTTTCTCTACGAAATTGCACCATTTTGGGTTTTCACAAGCTCGCTGGCAGTCCTACTGTTTTTACTCACGGCGTCCTTTCGGGTTTTCATCCATACCCATTTTGCTTGTGGACATACCTTTTTTTATGATGGAACCCCCGAAAGTAGTTTAGCTGCAAGTGCCCATCTGTTTGCCGGTAGGACTTGAGTTGCAACCCTGCCGTTGTGACTTCGATTGTGATGTAGATCTCAAAGGAGGACACCGCCGTATTTGGGACGATGCGCTTTGTATGAGGCGACACACTAGTTTAGAGACGTTTTGGTCCATTATCGCCATATTTGAGGCGATGTTTTAGTTCAAGGACTCTTTGGTCTAGCATTCCCATTTTGGGGACGAATATTAGTTTAGAGACATTCCGGTCCATTATCACCATATTTGAGGCGAAGTTTTAGTTTAAGGACTTTTCGGTCCAGCATTCCCATTCTGTGGAGGAATATTAGTTTAAGAACATTTCGGTTCAAATTAGTTTCGGTCCAGCATTCCCATTCTGTGGACGAATATTAGTTTAAGAACATTTCGGTCCAAATTAGTTTAGGGACATCTCGGTCCGTCATTTCCATTTTTGGGACGAGTATTAGTTTAAGCACGTTTCGGTCCAATATATCCATTTTGGGGACAGATGTTAGTTTAAGGACTGTAACACCTGAGCCCAATGCTACTATTTTCAGTTACTGTTTGAGCATAATGTGGTACTCATTTCATTTAACTTGCTTGTTTGTTGCTTACTGTAAAATTTACCCGGCAAAGTCATTTCTATATATAACAAATTTTGGCATCTAAAATAAAATTGAAAATATTCATCTTGGCCTACTTGACACCCCTAACCTCGTGGTAGAGTCCGTGCATTGTGTTCTCGTCCCGTTCCGTGAAACGGGCGAGTTTGGACGGCTACGTGCACGTACGTGTGTCTGTTTTGGGGGTATGCTTTTTTTTATCATAAAACACTTTATTTTAAAATTTGGAACCCGCTTAAAATCCTATTATTTCAATTTCAAATTTTTGGACCCGACCCGGGCGCGATTTGGAAATGTTTTATTTGGCGCCAAAATCCCAAATTTTAATATTATTAAAACCATCGCATATATTTTTCTAACTAACCTGATATCTTACTGTTCATTACCTATCTTTTAAATCTTTAAATTAACCTATATATATATTCTACTGTTCCTTAAAATGTTTTGAATCTTTAATTAATATTTATCCCTAACTAACGATTCCCCTTTAGCCAATCACGTTCCTTTTAATTCCGTGGGCCCCCACCTGCAGCTCTCTCTCTCTCTTTCTCTCTCTCTTTCTCCACTTTTTCTCTCTCTCTCTCATTCATATATTCTCTCGTACTTCTCTTTATCATTCTTTCTCTTCTTACTTCATGTCTCGTTTCTCATTTTTTTTAACTGTTCTTTTGTTACCGGAATTTCGTTGTGCCGGTGACGCTTCTCGACGTTCCAGCGAAGTACCCCGACCCGTGTGGTTCCTTTGTTCGTCGTTTGGGTTCATTCCGTGAACCGTGCGCCCGCCGCGAGTTTTTCCCGCCGACGGTTAACGTTCCGTTTTCCCGATTCGTGACCCATCGAGGCAAGTTAATCTTGCTACATGCTATATAATTCATTTTATACCTATTTAAATAAATACCATACCTATAGTTTAAATCTAGTGCCCCATGTTTAATTTTATAACGTTTCGATATTCCGTTTGCATCCGTTTATATCATATTAAATCTAGATCATGAAAACTTATCTTGTGACATACTAGATTACATTATACTGCATTCATATCAATTAAAATATACATCGTCATAATATTTCTTATTATTATCTTTAATTAGTTTATAATATTCATTTTATAATGTTATACATTTGAAAATCTTATAGTTTACACATGAAACGTCGTTGAAAAATCGGCTATGACAAATCTGAAATTTACTGTACACCTTACCGTATAAAATTCATTATAAATCATAGAAAAATTATTTCGTTCTTTAGTTCGTTACGAAGATAACTCAGAATACTATAACTCTATGAAATATTTACTTGCAAAATAAATTGTTTAAATAACGTAAAATGCAAATGAAAATGTCTCCAAACTGCTGTCCAGGGAAATTCCAGCAGCAAACTTTCAACTTTGAATGTTTATAACTTTTTTTAGGGACAACCTGAGATGCTTATACTTATAAAAATGAAAACCTTATTGAATTATCTTTGTTTTGGTAGAAGACACGTCCCTTTTGGAGAACGTTTGTTATTTTTAAGCTATTTTACAAATTAGAGTGACGCTGAATTTCTGAACGGAACTTTCTTGTGCATGGTTAATCAATACCACTTTTATAGTTATTAATCGCTTTGAATATGCTATCCATATTAATATTATTATATTAATATTTATATCACATATTGCTTAGTTGTACGTCCCACATTACTATTTTATAGCTTTATAACTTTTCGGATACCCGTTTGCATCCATCGCATTTAAGATACATATAATTGCATCCATAGATCACATTACTACATAATAGTGTGATATTAACATTCCATGTTTAATAAATTGCATCCTAATTAATATTGGAACTATAAATGTAACCCTAATCGATAACTGTGCATCCATATCCTTGAAATTATATCTATTTGCATATCATATTACATGTTCCAGTTTATTGTTCTGATAGTACTCATGCTTGTTTATTTATACACATGCTTACGTTAGTTGATTATGAGCACCCACATGACATCTTGTGCTTCCTGACATGACCTGTTACACTTTCTACTTGACATGACATGGTACCGTACACTCTTGACATGACATGACACCTTTATACATTACCTGGCTTGACCTGATGTACCATGGCTTTACCTGTTACCTGATCTTGTGTCTAATGCCAACAAACATAACATGTAGTCCTCATGGACTGTTCCTGTTGTCTATCCAGACAAACCTGTTTACCTGATCCTGTATTGGCATTAGTTTCTTGATTACTGGATACCTGACTCGACATACATAGCTTGGGGGTATGGGAAAAATCAAAAGTGTAAACTAAAGTGTAACTTAAAAGGGTATTACTTGATCCGTGGTCCCGGGGGGTAACGGGACAGAGCCATTCGTGACTCTTACATTTTCCTGATCCGTGGTCCCGGGGGGTAACGGGACAGAACCATTATTGGTTCACATATTCCTGATCCGTGGTCCCGGAGGGTAACGGGACATATCCTTTGAGTTACATGGAGGATTACTCAATTTGATTTCAAAGACTTTAGAATAGAAAACCTGATAGAACAGTTTAGTTTACCCACTGCACGTTACCCTGTACTGGTATGATTCATATTATTATTATTCTTGTTGTATTCATGTTTATATTACATTTCCTGCTACACTGTTCATATTATATTACTTGATGACATGACGTGCTGACGTCTGGGTTTTGCATGGCCCAGATTCCGTACCGCTGTTGCAGTCCGAGCAGGAGCACTTCAGCCAGCAGGCTGAGCTGTGAGTTCAGTAGTAGTTAGTTTTATTTCCTGCATTTATTTCCTGATGTGAGCCCGCATTATGGGACACACTTTTCAGTTATTTGTATTGGATCATTTGCTTCCGCATTTATTTATTATTGACTCCTGTTATTCTGGATTATGGACATGTTTTAGATAGTTTTATCTTGTTCTTGATATCTCTACAGCCGTAATGTGACTGTGGATGGATACTTCCTACCCACAGGTAGCATGGTTGGCTATGTCACGTGCCCAATCTAGCGTACTCTGGGAAACGGGGCGTGACATGGTTCTTTTGGTATCAGAGCCATAGGATAGTCGGGTTGATTCTTTTGTAGTTGGGTATTGTACCCAATACACGAATCAGAATACCCGTGTTTAGGAAACATGTCCTGCCACCTTGACCGTTTTACCATTCTTGAATCACATTCTTCCTGATTATATCTTTTACGATGTGCAAACTTCCTTCGCATATCGATTCGAAAACCTGATTCCTTGTTATCTCTAGGACTTAGGCGACTTGGCTGGAGTTATGTAATTGTGGCTATGATACCGCGGCATAGTTACAATGCGGTACTCTATTTAAGTATCTTGGAGTTCTAGCCTTGATCTATATTCAAAATCTATCATCATGCTAATGTTGGGTATTTTGAGTTTAGGAATATGGCCGGTAAGAAATTGAAGACATACCAGAGGCGTGTGGACGAAGCCGCCATGCTTGGTGTGTAAGAGGAATGCTGGAGAATCAAAGAAATAGACCGAGCTGATCCAGCAGCAAGCGGACTCGTTTCGGGAAGGTTTGCAGATCGTTCAGCAGTCTGTGAACAATGTTGGAGCTAGACCAGTTGACCGAGTAGGGACCGTAGCAGATTTTAGGCGGTTGGGTCCGTCTACATTTACTGGTTTAAAGGAGCCGTTGCCAGTGGAGCAGTGGCTAGTTGACACAGAGAACTTGCTTTTTGCGGCACAGATTCCAGATGACAAAAAAGTTGTTGTGGTACGCATTCAGCTAGTGGATTACGCCCGAGAATGGTGGCTTGTAGAAGAGAACCGTTTGCCCAAGCCGATCAAGTGGGCGGATTTTTCGAAGAGTTTCCTAAAGAAGTTCTTCCCGCGGACTGCACGGGAGGAAATGGAAGAGAAGTTCATCGGACTAAAGCAGAAGGGAGCACCCGTAGATGTGCATGCAGCAGAATGGAGGAGACTCACTAGTTTCGCTGGACCTTTAGTTTCCAACGATGCAGACAGGGCACGGAGGTTCATATGCAGACTGGACATGGACATCCAGAGGCAGATTGTCTCCCTGGGTTTGACCACTTTCTCACAAATACTTGCAGCAGCCAAGAGCAGTAGAGTTTATCTGGGATGAAAGGGAGTTTGCAGCAGACAGCAGTTGCGTTAAGGAAGCAGTTCTGTCGGGCTAGTCGAGTTTAGGGCTAGGCCGACAAATAATATTCTTGCATCAATGGAAGTGATGAAAGTGAAGAGTCGACTGTTGTTCGTGATTTTATGGACGTGTTTGAAGATATATCGGGTTTACCGCCAAAGTGAGACGTGGAGTTCGCAATTGATCTTATTCCTGGTGCAGCGCCAGTATCTAAAGCGTATTATCCAATGGCGCCAGTAGAGTTGGAAGAAGTAAAGAAACAGGTTGCTGAATTGATTGAAAAGGGTTGGATTCAAAGCAGTAACTCGTCTTGGGGAGCTCTAGTTCTTCTAGTAAAGAAGAAGGATGGCACAAGAAGGATGTGCATCGACTATCGAGAATTAAATCGGGTGGCTATCAAGAACAAGTACCCGATCCCTCGCATTGGAGAACTTTTTGAGCAGCTTAGTGGCGCGAGGGTATTCTCGAAGTTGGATTTACGATCCGGATATCATCAGGACCGAGTGAAAACAGAAGATATTTGCAAGACAGCGTTCCGAACTCGGTATGGACATTACGAGTACTCAGTGATGCCCTTCGGAGTAACGAATGCGCCGGCAGTATTCATGGACTTGATGAACCGAATCTTTTCACCGTTCTTGGATAAGTTCATTGTGGTATTCATTGACGATATTCTGATTTACTCGAAGAGTTTTGAAGAGCATGCTGAGCATTTGAAGATCGCACTGCAGACGTTGAGACAGGAGAAATTGTATGCGAAGATGAGTAAGTGCGAGTTTTGGCTGGAGGAAGTAAGGTTTTTAGGGCATGTTGTGTCTGGCGATGGCATTGTCGTCGATCCAGAAAAGATTGCAGCAGTTCGAGATTGGCCTATTCCAAAGAATGTTGCTGAGATAAGAAGTTTCCTTGGATTAGTCGGATACTACAGGAGATTTGTGGAGAACTTTGCTCGTCTGGCAGAGCCATTGACCAAGCTTACGCGCAAGGAGGTACCTTTTGTATGGGCGGATAAGTGTGCGTTAGCTTTCGAGACGTTGAAGCAGAAGTTGGTAACCGTCCCTATTCTGACCGTGCCAGACAATTCCGAAAGATTGGTGATTCACAGCGACGCATCTGGGAAAGGATTGGGATGTGTTTTGATGCAGCATGGGAAGGTTGTAGCATACGCATCGAGACAGTTGAAGACCCATGAGAAGAATTACCCAACTCATGACTTGGAGCTTGCGGCTGTGATTTTCGCTTTGAAGATTTGGAGACACTACCTTTTGGGCGAAAGAGTCGAAGTTTTTACAGATCATAAGAGCTTGAAGTATGTGTTCACACAGAAGGAGCTTAACATGAGGTAGCGTAGATGGTTGGAGCTGATGGCTGACTACGATCTTGATCTTAAGTACCATCCGGGGAAGGTTAATATTATGCCGGATGCGCTTAGTCGGTTACCGGTAATTCAGGTGTTAACTACGCAGAAGGAGATCGTCGTAGATTTTCGAAGATTTGACTTGGAGGTTGTGCTACCGCGTTCTACGGGACAGTTGTTGCAGCTGCAAGTACATTCGTCTTTGATCGAGAATATTAAAGCAGCTCAATCGCATGATCCTAGACTGCAAAAGTTTCGAGAGCAGGTTGAAGCCGGGCTATGAACAGATTTATTGATCCACGAAGATGGTTCGTTGAGGTATGGTAGCCGTTTGTGTGTGCCAAAGGGTGATGTTCGTGAAGAGCTTATGAAGGAGGCACACAGCTCAGCTTATTCTGTACATCCAGGAGGCACAAAGATGTACCGAGATATTCGACAGCATTTCTGGTGGGAGGGCATGAAGCGGGAGATTGCTCGCTTTGTGGAAAAGTGCTTGGTGTGTCAGCAAGTTAAGGCTGAACATCAAAGGGTTGCTGGTTTATTGCAACCATTTCCGATTCCTCAGTGGAAGTGGGAACATATAACCATGGATTTCGTGATGGCTTTACCGCGGAGTCCAAAAGGCAACAATGCAGTATGGGTAATTGTTGACCGACTGACCAAGACAGCTCACTTTATTCCTCTTCGGGTTGGTCAATCAACAGAGACTTTGGCAGAGCGGTACATGCAGGAGATTGTAAGATTGCATGGAGTACCGGTGAGCATCGTGTCCGATCGGGACACTCGGTTCTTATCACACTTCTGGAGGAGTTTACAGGAAAGTTTGGGGACTCGATTGAAGTTTAGCATAGCTTATCATCCTCAAACTGATGGTCAGTCGGAGAGAGCGATCCAAACACTTGAGGATATGTTGAGAGCATGCATGTTGGACTTCAAGGGGTCTTGGGAGGACCATATACTTTTGGTGGAGTTGTCTTACAACAACAGTTTTCAGGCAACTATTCAGATGGCTCCATTTGAAGCTTTGTATGGTCGTAAATGCCGTTCACCTGTTTGTTGGGACGATGTCGGTGAACGAAGATTATTGGGACCAGATTTGGTTGTGCAGAAAGTTGAGAAGGTTAACCCTATCAGATATCATATGAAGGCAGCACAGGACCGACAGAAGAGTTGGGCAGATACGTCAAGAAGACCTCTAGAGTTCACCGTGGGCGTTTTGGTATTCTTGAAGATATCACCGACTAGAGGGGTGATTCGTTTTGGAAG
Source organism: Agapanthus africanus (assembly GCA_030015575.1). NCBI lineage: Eukaryota > Viridiplantae > Streptophyta > Magnoliopsida > Asparagales > Amaryllidaceae > Agapanthus > Agapanthus africanus. Next base: position 677,765,363 of record CM057340.1, on the reverse strand, counting down.
TCGAGGAAAGCTTAGTCCTCGATTCGTTGGACCCTTGAGATCGTGGAGCGTGTTGGTGAGGTAGCGTATCGTTTGGCGTTACCGCAGTCCTTGGCAAATGTGTACGATGTGTTTCACGTATCTCAACTCCGTAAGTATGTTCGAGATGAAACACACGTTTTGGATCATTCGGAGCTAATAGTACGAGAAGACTTGACTTTTGAGGAGCGACCGATTGAAATCGTGGATCGAAGGGAAACGGTTCTTAAGAACAAGGTTATCCCCCTTGTGCTTGTTTCTTGGGGTAATCGCTCGCATGGAGAGTCCACATGGGAACGAGAAGATGATATCCGGCAGAAGTTTCCTCACCTTTTCTTGTAATTATCTATCTTTGTATTCTTGGAATTTCGAGGACGAAATTCTTTTTGTAGTTGGGTATAATGTAACACCCGAGCCCAATGCTACTATTTTCAGTTACTGTTTGAGCATAATGTGGTACTCATTTCATTTAACTTGCTTGTTTGTTGCTTACTGTAAATTTTACCCGGCAAAATCATTTCTACATATAACAAATTTTGGCATCTAAAATAAAATTGAAAATATTCATCTTGGCCTACTTGACACCCCTAACTTGTGGTAGCGTCCGTGCATTGTGTTCTCGTCCCGTTCCGTGAAACGGGCGAGTTTGGACGGCTACGTGCACGTACGTGTGTCCGTTTTAGGGGTATGCTTTTTTATCATAAAACACTTTATTTTAAAATTTTGAACCCGCTTAAAATCCTATTATTTCAATTTCAAATTTCTGGACCCGACCCGGGCGCGATTTGGAAATGTTTTATTTGGCGCCAAAATCCCAAATTTTAATATTATTAAAACCATCGCATATATTTTTCTAACTAACCTGATATCTTACTGTTCATTACCTATCTTTTAAATCTTTAAATTAACCTATATATATATCCTACTGTTCCTTAAAATGTTTTGAATCTTTAATTAATATTTATCCCTAACTAACGATTCCCCTTTAGCCAATCACGTTCCTTTTAATTCCGTGGGCCCCCCACCTGCTGCTCTCTCTCTCTCTCTCTTTCTCTCTCTCTCTCTCCACTTTTTCTCTCTCTCTCATATATTCTCTCGTACTTCTCTTTATCATTCTTTCTCTTCTTGCTTCATGTCTCGTTTCTCATTTTTTTTAACTGTTCTTTTGTTGCCGGAATTCCGTCATGCCGGTGACGCTTCTCGACGTTCCAGCGAGGTACCCCGACCCGTGTGGTTCCTTTGTTCGTCGTTTGGGTTCATTCCGTGAACCGTGCGCCCGTCGCGAGTTTTCCCCGCCGAGGGTTAACGTTCCGTTTTCCCGATTCGCGACCCATCGAGGCAAGTTAATCTTGCTTCATGCTATATAATTCATTTTATACCTATTTAAATAAATACCATACCTATAGTTTAAATCTAGTGCCCCATATTTAATTTTATAACGTTTCGATGTTCCGTTTGCATCCGTTTATATCATATTAAATCTAGATCATGAAAACTTATCTTGTGACATACTAGATTACATTATACTGCATTCATATCAATTAAAATATACATCATCGTAATATTTCTTATTATTATCTTTAATTAGTTTATAATCTTCATTTTATAATGTTATACATTTGAAAATCTTATAGTTTACACATGAAACGTCGTTGAAAAATCGGCTATGACAAATCTGAAATTTACTGTACACCTTACCGTATAAAATTCATTATAAATCATAGAAAAATTATTAGTATACGTTCTTTAGTTCGTTACGAAGATAACTCAGAATACTATAACTCTATGAAATATTTACTTGCAAAATAAATTGTTCAAATAACGTAAAATGCAAATGAAAATGTCTCCAAACTGCTGTCCAGGGAAATTCCAGCAGCAAACTTTCAACTTCGAATGTTTATAACTTTTTTTAGGGATAACCTGAGATGCTTATACTTATAAAAATGAAAACCTTATTGAATTATATTTGTTTTGGTATAAGACACGTCCCTTTTGAAGAACGTTTGTTATTTTTAAGCTATTTTACAAATTAGGGTGACGCTGAATTTCTGAACGGAACTTTCTTGTGCATGGTTAATCAATACCACTTTTATAGTTATTAATCGCTTTGAATATTGTATCCATATTAATATTATTATATCAATATTTATATCACATATTGCTTAGTTGTACATCCCACATTACTATTTTATAGTTTTATAACTTTTCGGATACCCGTTTGCATCCATCGCATTTAAGATACATATAATTGCATCCATAGATCACATTACTACATAATAGTGTGATATTAACATTCCATGTTTAATAAATTGCATCCTAATTAATATTGGAACTATAAATGTAACCCTAATCGATAACTGTGTATTCATATCCTTGAAATTATATCTATTTGCATATCATATTACATGTTCCAGTTTATTGTTCTGATAGTACTCATGCTTGTTTATTTATACACATGCTTACGTTAGTTGATTATGAGCACCCACATGACATCTTGTGCTTCCTGACATGACCTGTTACACTTCTTACTTGACAAGACATGGTACCGTACACTCTTGACATGACATGACACCTTTATACATTACCTGGCTTAACCTGATGTACCATGGCTTTACCTGTTACCTGATCTTGTGTCTAATGCCAACAAACATAACATGTAGTCCTCATGGACTGTTCCTGTTGTCTATCCAGACAAACCTGTTTACCTGATCCTGTGTTTGCATTAGTTTCTTGATTACTGGATACCTGACTCGACATACATAGCTTGGGGGTATGGGAAAATCAAAAGTGTAAACTAAAGTGTAACTTAAAAGAGTATTACTTGATCCGTGGTCCCGGGGGGTAACGGGACAGAGCCATTCGTGACTCTTACATTTTCCTGATCCGTGGTCCTTGGGGGTAACGGGACAGAATCACTATTGGTTCACATATTCCTGATCCGTGGTCCCGGGGGGTAACGGGACATATCCTTTTAGTTACATGGAGGATTTCTCAATTTGATTTCAAAGACTTTAGAATAGAAAACCTGATAGAACAGTTTAGTTTACCCAATGCACGCTACCCTGTACTGGTATGATTCATATTATTATTATTCTTGTTGTATTCATGTTTATATTACATTGCCTGCTACACTGTTCATATTATATTACTTGATGACATGACGCGCTGACGTCTGGGTTTTGCATGGCCCAGATTCCGTACCGCTGTTGCAGTCCGAGCAGGAGTACTTCAGCCAGCAGGCTGAGCTGTGAGTTCAATAGTAGTTAGTTTTATTTCCTGCATTTATTTCCTGATGTGAGCCCGCATTATGGGACACACTTTTCAGTTATTTGTATTGGATCATTTGCTTCCGCATTTATTTATTATTGACTCCTGTTATTCTGGATTATGGACATGTTTTAGATAGTTTTATCTTGTTCTTGATATCTCTACAGCCGTAATGTGACTGCGGATGGATACTTTCTACCCACAGGTAGCATGGTTGGCTATGTCACGTGCCTAATCTAGCGTACTCTGGGAAGCGGGGCGTGACAAGGACATTTCGGTCCATATTATTTTAGGGACATCTCGGTCCGTTATTAATTTAGGAACATCTCGGTCTGATGTCACCGTTTTTGAGGCGACGGAGATTTTTGGATACTACTTTCAGAGTTCTGACTCAAGAAGATATCGAACGGACATAAACGTCGTCATCTATCATTGACCTAAGTCATGACTCTTCAAGCGTAGAATTTTTTGAGGAATCGGCCATTTATTGGCTGGAATGGTCTTTCGCCATGCATATCCCTGAGCAGGTAGGCTGCCCCTTGGTAGAATTTGTCTATAATGTACGGGCCTTCATAGTTCGGCTCAAATTTCCCCCGTTTTGCATGATTGGAGATCATTGGTCTTTTGACGACTAGTACGAGTTCTTCTTGACGGAATGTTCTCGGCCTGAAAGTTTTTCGTATGACCGCATCATCCTTGCCTTATAAACCTCCGGATTTTGTTGTGCTATAAGGCGAGTTTTGTAACACCCTAGTTCATTTATACCAATTCCAGTGCATATATTTCTTTATTTATGGTATTTTCCTGATTTACTGTGTTTTGGGTGCGGATAGTGTTTTGACAATGTATTGCATCCGACCCGACCCGCTTGCTTGAAATCTATCTTGATTCATATTTATGATTTATCCTGACTTGTTACGTAAACTTGTGCACTTTCGTGAATACTGCATACTGGCATTTTATCTGGCATCTGCATTTTATTTATAACATTTTAAGTCACAAAATATTTTAAAAATATATTGCATAGCCTGCAAGATACCCTTGACCCTGTGGTAGCATCCGCGCATCTTGTTCTCGTCTCGTTCAGTAAAACGGACTTGTTTGGATGGCTACGCGCACGTACGTGCATCCGTTCTTGGGGGTATGCATTTTTGTTCTCCGGATATCCTATTTTGGTTTTGGTTGACACGTATATTAACCGTATTTTCAAACCATTAATTCTATAACTATTCGCATACCATGTCATATTATTACATATTGTTGTTATATTGACACCCCATACTCGATATTGTGCACCCTACATAGTCATGATTTAACCCCTGATCAATATTTATGCATCCATGCTTTTATTGTACATCCGTACTTTTACCCTGATTCAATATTGCTTGATTCCATGCTTTTATTGTACATCCATACTTTACCATCTTGCCATTTTGAATCTTAACTTTCTCTTGATCCTTTGCCTTGATGATATGCAAACCACTTTTCATCTCGACTTGAAACTTTTGGTTCCCTATTGTTTATCTCTAGGATTTAGGTGACTTGAGTGGAGTTATGTAATTGTAACTATGTACCGCGGCATGGTTACAATGCGGTACTCTATGTAAATAACTTGGAGTTCTAGTCTTGATTCATATCCTTGATCTATGGTTTGAATCTTGTTATCATACTAATCATTTTCGGTGTTTTGGTTTCAGGAACATGACAGACAGAAATCTGAGAGCGTACCAGAGGCATGTTGATGACGCCGCTTTACTTGGAGTAATTCGGGGGATGCTGGAGAACCAGAAATGGCAGACCGAGCTGAACCAGCATCAAGCCGAAGCTTTTCAGGAAGGTTTGTGGACCGTCCAGCAGTCTGTAAACAATGTTGTGGCCAAATTAGTTGAGCGTGTGGGTACGGTGGCGAATTTCAGGAGACTTGGTCCGTCCGTCTTTACTGGTCTGGAGGAGCCGTTGCCAGCGGAGTAGTGGCTGGTTGATACGGAGAATTTGCTCGTTGTGGCACAGATTCCAGAGGACAAGAGAGTGGATGTAGTACGCATCCAATTGGTAGACTATGCCCATGAATGGTGGCTTGTGGAAGAGACCCGCTTACCCAAACCGATCAGTTGGGCAGATTTTTCGAAGAGTTTTTTGGAGAAGTTCTTCCCGCAGACTGCACGGGAGGAAATGGAAAAAAAGTTTATCAGTTTGAAGCAGAACGGCGTACCCGTGGATGTACATGCAGTTGAGTGGACACGGCTTAGTAGATTCGCTGGACCTTTGGTTGCCAACGATGTTGATAGGGCAAGAAGGTTCATGCGCAGTTTGGATGTGGAAATCCAGAGGCACATTATATCTCTGGGATTGACCACTTTTTCGTAAGTGCTTAAAGCGGCCCGAGAGTAGCAGAGCTTATCAGTGAAGACTAGGGGTATGCAGCAGCAGGCAGTTACAGTGCGGAAGTCGGCGTTTGCATCGAACCGAGCGCCTATGCGCAGAGGTATTCCGGTGAATCGACATGGCGTAGTGCCGATGAAGAAACCCGTCGCAACCGAGCAGAAAGGAAGAACATTTTGCGACTACTGCCAACGATCGGATCATTTCTGGAAAGATTGTCGAAGGAGGCTTGGACTTTGTTTGGTTTGCGGATCAGCTGATCATACTATCAGTGTTTGCCCGTCGAAGCCTCATTTAAAGGATGATGTTCAGAGGCCACCGCAGAAGCAGTATCAGGGACAGAAGCAGTTGACTCAGGGACCCAATCAAGCTAGAGCATTTACCCTAACGGCTGAAGAGGCCAAGGTTTCAGAGGAAGTCGTTTCAGGTATCCTACTTGTTCGTGATTTTCCTGCATTAGCGTTAATTCGATTCTAGTGCGTCCTATTGATTTATGTCGTCCAAGTTTACTACTACACACTCGATTACTTGCACGACCTTGTCTAGTTGTTGGGACATACACACTGGGAATGGGAAAATCATAGCTAGTAGAGAATGTAAGGATTGTTCTGTAGCTATTTACGGACGGGAGTTATTCGCAGATTTCTTGGTGATTGATACCGGTAGTTATGAAGTTGTCTTGGCAATGGATTTTCTCGGCACTTTCCACGCTCATATTAATTGTAGAGCAAAGAAAGCGAATTTCCAGATTCCCGGACATCCAGAGATTGTTTTGGAGTTAGCAGTTCTGTCGGGCCAGTCAAGTTTAGAGCTAGGCCGACAAACAATATTCTTTCGTCGATAGAAGTTGATAACGAAGAGGCGCCAGTTGTAGTTCTAGATTTCATGGACATGTTCGAGGACATCCCAGGTTTACCACCAAAACGAGATGTGGAGTTCGCGTTCGATCTTGTTCCTGGTGCAACGCCAAGCATACTATCCAATGGCACTAGTGGAGTTGGAAGTAGTCAAGAAGCAGGTTACCAAATTACTTGAGAAGGGTTGGATTCACAGCAGTAATTCACCTTGGGGAGCTCCGGTTCTTCTAGTTAAGAAGAAAGATGGCACAAGAAGGATGTGCTTCGATTATCGAGAATTAAACAGGGTGACTATTAAGAACAAGTACCCGATCCCCCGCATTGGTGAATTGTTCGAGCAGCTTAGTGGCGCGAGGGTATTCTCGAAGCTGGTTTTGCGATCCGGATATCATTAGGTCCGAGTTAAATCAGAAGATATTTGTAAGACTGCGTTCTGAACTCGGTATGGATATTACGAGTATTTAGTAATGCCATTCGGAGTCACGAATGCACCGACGATATTTATGGACTTGATGAACCGAATCTTTCACCGTTCTTGGACCATTTTATAGTGGTGTTTATCGATGATATTCTGGTCTACTCGAGGAGCCTAGAAGAGTATGCAGAACACTTGAAGATCGCACTGCAGACATTGAGGCAAGAAAGATTGTACACAAAGATGAGTAAGTGCGAGTTTTGGCTTAAAGAAGTGAAGTTTTTGGGGCATGTCGTATTCGGAGATGGAATCGCCGTTGATCCCAAGAAGATTGCAGCAGTTCGAGATTGGCCGATTCTGAAGAACATAGCAGAGATCAGAAGCTTTCTTGGACTTGCCGGGTATTACAGAAGGTTCGTGGAGAATTTTGTCCGTTTGGCTGAGCCTTTGACCAAGCTTACGCGTATGGAAGTACCGTTCGTATGGACAGAAAAGTGTGCGTCAGCTTTTGAGGCGTTGAAGCAAAGGTTGATAACCGCTCCTATTTTGACCGTACCAGACGGTTCTGGAGGATTGGTGATTCACAGCGACGCATTTGGGAAAGATTTGGGATGTGTTTTGATGCAGCATGGGAAGGTTATAGCCTACGCATCGAGACAGTTGAAGATCCATGAGAAGAATTACCCAACTCATGATTTGGAGCTAGCAGCAGTAATTTTCGCTTTGAAGATTTGGAGACACTATTTATCGGGCGAAAGGGTTGAAGTATTCACCGATCATAAAAGCCTAAAGTACATGTTCATACAGAAAGGCTTAACATGAGGCAGCGTAGATGGTTGGAGCTGATGGCTGACTACGATCTTGATCTTAAGTACCATCTGGGGAAAGTTAATGTTGTGCTGGATGTGCTTAGTCGGTTGCCAGCAATTCAGATGTTGACTGCACAGAAGGAGCTTATTGAATACTTTCGGAGATTCGAGTTGGAGATTATGCTACCACATTCTTTGGGACAGTTGATGCAGCTGCAAATACAGTCGTTATTGATCGAGAATATTAAAGCAGCGCAGTCGCAAGACCCAAGATTGCAGAAGTTTTGAGAACAGGTTGAAGCTGGATTTTGAACGGACATGTTGATTCATGAAGATGGTTCGTTGCGTTATGTTAGCCGTTTGTGTGTGCCAAAGGGAGACATTCATGAAGAAGTTATGAATGAGGCGCATAGTTCAGCGTATTCCGTACATCCTGGAGGCACGAAGATGTATCGTGATGTACGAAGCATTTCTGGTGGGAAGGCATGAAACGGAAGATTGCTCGCTTTGTAGCGAAGTGCTTGGTGTGTCAGCAAGTTAAGACTGAATATCAAAGGGTTGCTGGTTTATTGCAACCACTTCCGATTCCTCAATGGAAGTGGGAACATATAACCATGGATTTCATGACAGCTTTACCGCGGAGTCTAAAGGGCAACAATGCATATTGGGTGATTGTTGATCGATTGACCAAGGCAGCTCATTTCATACCATTTCTAGTTGTCAGTCAACGGAAACGTTAGCAGAACGGTATATGCAGGAGATTGTAAGATTGCATGGAGTACCTGTGAGTATTGTTTCTGATCGTGATACCCGATTTTTGTCGCACTTCTGGAGGAGCTTACAGGAAAGTTTGGGGACTCGATTGAAGTTTAGCACAGCTTATCATCCTCAGACAGATGGCCAGTCGGAGAGAACGATCCAAACTCTTGAAGACATGTTGAGAGTTTGCATGTTAGACTTCAAGGATTCATTGGAGGATCATCTACACTTGGTGGAGTTTTCTTACAATAACAGATTTCAGGCTACTATTCAGATGGCTCCATTCGAAGCATTGTATGGTCACAAGTGTCGCTCACCCGTTTGTTAGGATGATGTTGGAGAGCAAAGATTGTTGGGACCGGATTTGATTGTGCAAACAGTTGAGAAAGTTAATACTATCCGGAATCATATAAAGGCAGTACAAGATCGACAGAAGAGTTGGGCCGATATATCGAGAAGACCTCTAGAGTTCACTGTTGGTGATCTTGAAGATATCACCTACTAGAGGAGTGATTCGTTTTGGGAGTCGAGGCAAACTTAGTCTTCGATTCGTAGGGCCTTTCGAGATTTTGGAGCTTGTTGGAGAAGTGGCTTATCGATTGGCTTTACCACAATCTTTGGCGAATGTTCATAACGTATTTCATGTATCTCAACTCCGTAAGTATGTTCGAGATGAAACACACGTGCTGGATCATTCGGAGCTGACTGTAAGGGAGGATTTGACCTTTGAGGAACGACCAATACCGATTGTTGATCGAAGAGAAAAGGTCCTCAAGAACAAGGTTATCCCTCTTGTACTTGTTTCTTGGGGAAATCGCTCGCACGGAGAATCGACTTGGGAATGAGAAGACGAGATTCGACAGAACTTTCCACACCTATTCTTATAGATTCATGTTTGTTTATCTTTTCTTGTTTTGGGAATTTCGAAGACGAAATTCTTTTTGTAGTTGGGTATAATGTAACACCCTAGTTCATTTATACCAATTCCAGTGCACATATTTCTTATTTATGGTATTTTCCTGATTTACTGTGTTTTGGGTGCGGATAGTGTTTTGACATTGTATTGCATCCGACCCGACCCGCTTGCTTAAAACCTGTCTTGATTCATATTTATGATTTATCCTGACTTGTTACGTAAACTTATGCACTTTCATGAATACTGAATACTGGCATTTTATCTGGCATCTGTATTTTATTTATAACATTTTAAGTCACATAAAATATTTTAAAAATATATTGCATGGCCTGCATGATACCCCTGACCCTGTGCTAGTATCCGCGCATCTTGTTCTCGTCCCGTTCAGTGAAACGGACTTGTTTAGATGGCTACGCGCACGTACGTGCATCCGTTCTTGGGGGTATGCATTTTTGTTATCCAGATATCCTATTTTGGTTTTGGTTGACACGTAAATTAACCGTATTTTCAAACCATTAATTCTATAACTATTCGCATACCATGTCACATTATTACATATTGTTGTTATATTGACACCCCATGCTCGATATTGTGCACCCTACATAGTCATGATGTAACCCCTGATCAATATTTGTGCATCCATACTTTTATTGTACATCCGTACTTTCACCCTGATTCAATACTTGCTACAATTTGATTATGAGCACCCGCTTGATACATGTGCACTACTTGACATGACCTGATACACCACTACTTGACATGACTTGATACATGTACACTACCTGACTTGACCTGATATATCACTACTTGACATGTTACCTGATTCTGTTTCTAATGCCGACAATCCTGACATGTTGTCCCGATGGACATATCCTGTTGTCTATGTAGAAAAACCTATTCCTGCTTGATCTTGTGTTGGCATTAGCTTTAGATTTATCAATACCTGACTTGAACACATAATTTGGGGGTATGAGGAAATCAATGATGAAACCTGACTTATAACTCGACAGTTAGATGCTTATATTGATCAATTTTACGGGCTAGGCCAGCCCCGGGATGATGTTGCTGACATCATTCATCTGTATATGTTACCTGTTTACTGCGTAGCGGCACGTCTCGGATTAATTCCGAGAATCTTGACCGTGGTCCCGGGCATGCACGGGATACTATTGAGTTATATCGACGATTCATCAAATTGATTTCACAGACTTGAGGGTAGTTAACCCAGTAGCACAGTTTAGTTTCACCGCTGCACTTCACATATACTGTTACACTTCACTGTTCTATATCCCTGCTCACTTATTACATTCATGTACCCTTTTATAATTCATGTCTGCATGTCTTGTTACCTCCTGTTCATTTATTATTGTTTGATATTATGACGCACTGACGTCTGGGTTTTGCATGGCCCAGATCCTCTACCCTTGTCACAGGCTGGTCAGGAGTATTTCCGCCATCAGGCCGAGCAGTGAGGGTCCAGTTAGTATCCAGTTTAGTTATGTTTACTTTCCAGATATTATTGCTCATTGGATCTTTTGCTTCTGCATATTATTTCTTGACTCGTTTATTTCTGGCTCATGGACATATACTAGATAGTTAGTTTATTTCTCCTGTTCTTGATATCTTCCAGACAGCCGTAATGTGACTATGGAGGGATGTTTCCTAGCCACAGGTAGCATGGTTGGCTCTGTCACGTGCCGATCTTAGCGCACTCTGGGAAGCGGGGCGTGACAAGTTTCGTTGAGGGTGTTAATCTCCTCAAGCCTAAGATGAGCATTTTCTTCATCTGTCAGCTCGTATCGAACCGCTACTCGTAGAGAGGGGAGTTCTATTTCCAACGGGATCACTGCTTCCATGTAGAACACTAATGCGCATGGTTTTGTATTCATGGCCGTCTTGAACGTTGTTCGGTATGCCCAGAGAGCTTCATGCAGCCTTTCGTGCCAGTCCTTTTTATTTCTGGACACTGTTTTCTTTATAATCTTTATCAAGGTCTTGTTGAAAGCTTCAGCTAGACCGTTGGCCCGAGAATTATAGACTGAAGAGTATCTCCAATCTATTTTATTTTGTTGTGCGAAGCGTATTATTTTATGACTTCTATAAGCTGGCCTATTATCCGAGATTATCCGTCGCGGAGTTCCGAACCGATAAATGACATGGATTCTGAAGAAATGGAAGATATTCTCCGTCTTCACCTCCCTTAGTGGTACTGCTTTTGTCCACTTAGAGAAGTAATCGGTCGTTTCCAATATAAACCGATGTCCTTTGGAGAACGCTGGTTCGATAGGACCAATTATATCTGTTCCCCACATTTCAAACGGCCAACTAGCCACTGTTGGGTGTAGAGGATTTGGATATTGATGGATGAAGTCCCCATGAATTTGGCATAAGTAATATTGCTTCGCATATTCGAGGCAGTCCTGAATCATTGTGGGCCAATAGTAACCCATTCTTTTAATCTTCAGCTTCATCTTTGGTCTAGCTTGGTGAGAACCGCAGTGTCCATCATGTATTTCTTGGACGACTTTCTTTACTTCCTCCGGCCCTAGGAATCTTAACCATAAACAATCAAACGATCTCTTATATAGAGTATCATTGACGAAGGTGAAAGATATAGCTCGTTTCACGAGCTGATATCTAAACGACGCATCTTCGGGCGTTCGTTGGGACTTAAAGTAGTCTATAAAGACTTCCCTCCAGTCCTTGACCTTTTCTTCGTCCTCTATTTGAAGGGCTACTTGTTCGGTCGCTTCTTTTCCTTTGGATGGCTCTATTAAGTCTTCCAAAGTTATATCCGTTGGTGCGAGGATCCTGCGGCTTTGTACATGATCCTCACGTCATTGAGGTCTTCATCGGCTAATTCCTTAGCTAATTTGGCCGATGCATCCGCCTTACTATTTTCTACACACGGTGTACTCTCCAGAATGTAGGATGGGATTTGTGTCAGCAGTTGCTGCACTCTTTCGCCATACTTTATCAGCTATGACTTGCAAGTATGATAGTCGCCATTTACTTGGCTAACGATCAGCTGGGAGTCTCCATATATGAGGAGGTCTTTGATTCCTATGTCGATAGCGATCTCGAGACCTGCTATCAAAGCTTCATATTCAGTTTCGTTATTAGTCTTTGGCTCTGTTAAGGAGAGAGCATAACACAATATCCCTCCTTACGGAGTTATGAAAATAAGGCCTACCCCAGCTTTGATTATGGGGGTGTTTTGTTTTCGCCTCTTCACAGAAGATGCTCCATCGAAGTAGAGTTCCCATTGGGAATCATTTTCTTCTTTCTCTTCTTCGATTGCGTTGAACTCATGTTCATCCGGTAACTCGCAATTCAAGAGGGAGTCGGCTGGTATCAGATTCTCCGCGATAAATTCGGCAATGACATGGTCTTTCACTGCTTTAAGGGGACGATATGTTACTGAGAACTCCATCAGAAGGAGGGCCCATTTAGCAAGCCTTCCTGTTAGTATGGCCCTTGATATCAGATATTTAAGAGGATCCATCATCGATATGAGACGGACCTCATGTGCCAAGGCGTAATGTCCGAGCTTCGTTATTGCGAAGATCAGAGCCAGGCAATACTTTTCGATGGGGGAATAGTTGTTTTCTGCCCTCAGAAGAACTCGAATTAAATAGTATAAAGCTCTCTCATTTTCTTGATTGTTCTCTTATGCCTATAGCGCACCCAAAGAACCCTCAAGAGTTGTTGTATATAGGATAAGGAGTTTTCTCTTAACCGGGGCAGTCAATACTAGCGGATTTTATAGGTATTGCTTGATTTCGTCCAGTGCATTTTGGCACTTTTGATCCCAAGCGAATAGGGTCCCCTTCTTCATCATATGACTGTAGGGACGACATTTTTCGGAAAGGTTGTTTATGAACAGTCGGATATATGCGAGCTTTCCTTAGAGAGACCGCAGTTGTTTGAGGGTTCTCGGCGTGGGCATTTCCATAATAGCGATAATCTTTTAGGGATCGATTTCGATACCCTGGTGACGTATGATGAATCTTAGGAATTTGCCAGAGAAAACTCCAAACGTTCATTTTAGAGGATTCATGTTCAGATTATACTTCCGAAAATTTTGGAACACTATTTTTAGATGTTCCCAATGTTCCTCGTAAGATTCGATTTTTACCACAATATCATCGATGTAGCATTCGACAATCTCATGGATGAGGTCAACGAAAATCTTTGTCAAGGCCCTCTGGTAGGTAGCGCCGGCGTTTTTCAGACTGAAAGGTATCACCTTATAGCAGAATATGCCCAGCGGAGTCCAGAAGGCGGTATGCTTTTGGTTTTCTGGATGCATTTTAATTTGGTTTTATCCTGAAGATCCATCCATGAAGGAGAAGACATCATGGGTAGAAGTGTTATTGATCATTAGCTCGGTAACGGGGACTGGGAAGTCGTCCTTCGGGCAAGCTTTGTTGAGATCCCGAAAGTCCACGCAGATGTGAACCGTCCCATTTTTCTTCATCACTAGGATGATGTTAGCGATCCAGTCGGGATATTGAACCTCTTGGATGAAGCCAGAGTCGATTAGTTTCTTTACTTCAGCGTTGATACTTATCTCAAGTTCGAATCGCATCCTTCTCGGCAGTTGTTTGATTAGCTTTATACCTGGCGATATAGCCAGTTTATATACTGCCACTTTTAGATCTAGACCCGGCATTTCAGAGTTGTTCCAAGCGAAGCAATCTTTATATTGCATGAGCATGTCTTTTATCGTGGCCACTTGTTTTTCAGATAGTAGCTCACTGACGAACGTTGGTCTCGGATCATTTTCCGTCCCTAAGTCAATTTTTCTTAGGTTGTCCACCATAGTGTGTATCCCATTTTCCAGCTCTTCTGGTGCTGGTGGAAACTCTAAGACTACCTCGTCCTCGTCTTCATTTGCAAAGCACCTATAGAGATCATTCATAGTTTCGTGCCCTCCCTCTTTTGAGAGTGTTATCATATGGCTTATACGAGTTGACTTCCATTCTTGATGTTGAGCCGGTCCTATCCTGACGGTATAGGTCCTTTTTGGCTCATGTTTTTGCGGCTGGGTTACCCTCCAGCTATCGGATAAAGCGAACCTGCCTTGTTGATACTGATTTTCTACCCAGTCTTTGAAGGTGAACCAGTCTTCGAAGGTGAACCAGTCTTCAAGGGGATGACCTATTACTCGGTGATAGGAGAAATAATCCAGATGGTGTACCTCATTTATTTGTTCGGGATGCCGAGACTCCGGAAATGCCATCATTTGGTGCTTCGTGATAGGGTTGAATATTTTCCTTGTCTTGTCTTGAGGGAAAGAGTATTCTCGACCCATCTTCTTTATAAAGGACGGGATCCATTCAAGCTTTTCTTGATTGAACGACGACTTTGATCCTCTTTATTGTTTTCGAACGTTGTTTGCGTTCTTGGACCTGTTTTTGCCTCCATTTCAGGGCTTTCCCTTTTCGCGAGAACACGTAGCAGGCCGCGGGTAAAGAGCACTACAGTCTACTTTCTCTCCAGATTGCTGACTGAGACGCTGCGTCCTGGCCTTTTCATAAATGGCCATTTCGTGGTTGTGGTTGTCCCGGCTCGTTTGGCAAGCCATTTTTATTAACTTGTCAATTTGTTCTTCCAGCGACGACCTTAACGTTTTTAGAGCGGGATCTTGCTCCGATTTGACGTCACGCTATTTGGAAGAGCATTTTCCACTTCACAAGAGCAATTTATGACATGACAATTGTAGATCTGCTCCTGTTTCTTGGACCGAACGTATCCGAGCCCAGTTGTCTCCACCTTCCTGTTGGACATCTTTTGCTGAGTCCCGGGAATATCTCAAATATTTTTTTAGAATTGAGCTTGTCAAACAATTTGTTCGAGGAGTATCTTGGCAGAAGGATTGGTTGAATCTTGTCGAGTGCAAAATCTGCACCATGCCGGATTTCTTTTTCTACTTTAGTTTCCGTAGATTGGTAGAAGAGGTTCGTTTTTTCACCTCTTCGCCTGAGAGGTACGTAGAAAGTTTGCAGTTCTTGTATGCTGTATGTATGGAGTGCATCAAGTTCCTTATAGTATCGAGGCAGAGCATTGTGATTTGCACACTCTGATCTGCTCCGGCAAAAGTTTTCATTGACGGACAGACGGAGAACACTGCGTTGGCCTCGTCCTCTGAGTTGCTGCCTAAGACCAAAATAGAAGTAGATGGTCCGAGCTTATTGTTTTCTTTTTGGGGTTGCCCCGAGTAGACTATTTTTTGTCTTCCTCGGTATCGCTCCCAAAGATCTGGATAGTGGCGATGGATTTCTGTTTATTCTCCAGCTTGTGGCACCTTTCAGTAACCTCGAAGTCTGGTAGGAAGTACTTTGCGTCTTCGTATTTCTGGACTTCATTTATGAAGAATGGATTTAACTCTCCCATGACAGTGTACTCCGAGCCATCCTTGAAATACTTCATACACTGATGTTGTGTAGAAAGGATGATATTGTACTCGTGTAATCAAGGCCTGCCGAGCAAAGCGTTATAGCAAGTCTTGGCGTCAATGACATGAAATTTGATGTCAGTGACAAGTAGTCCGAAGCGTAGCGTCAATATTATGGACCAAAGCGTCTGTGACGATCGTGAGTCGAACCCGGAGATGGTAATTTTATCTCGGGCAAGGTGCTGAACGTTCATTCAAATTTCCTTCAGCACTCTCACGTTGAGAAGGTTGATGGAGGATCCGTTATTGATAAGGATTTTCCCTACCTTGATGTCATGGCAATACCCGGTGACGCATGGGCGATTATGTTCGTATGTACCAAGGAGGAGATCTTCATCACTGAATGCAATGTCAGTCATGTGGACCTCTGCTAGTTCATCTTTCAGCTTCTCTTCTGCGAAGAAAGATTGGAACTGATCGGGCTCTTATAATGCCTTGATCAGGAAATCTCATGTCTCTTTGGACAGGAGGAGAGCATCCAATATGCTCAGTTGTGGGGATATTTTTCTCAGATGTGCCAGGACGTTGTAATCCACCTTATTTTTTTAGACGGGTCTTTTGTGGCGAGCTCTTTGACAACTCCATCGTCGAGGGCAATTTCCTTAGGGATTTTCCCTTTCCCTTTGTCTTTTTTGTTCGAACCTTTGTTTGCAGGTCCGAGATTCTTCTCAGGCAGCGTGCGGTTACACAGCTGAATATTCTCGCAGTTCTTCTCCTCCTCTTCTTTTTCGGAGGGGGAGTCTTTAAAGGTAAGAACTTGAGATTTTTTCCTTACTAAACTCGTACCAACCATATAACATTTACTAGTCGTTTCTTCATGCGCATTTGTCGCACCATTTTGCCGCTGACGGGCACGAGCTTCGCGCTTCATCCTATGGAAGTGTTTTTGATGGGCAACATATCCTTGCCACCCGCCACCATTTCTTAAAGGCGCTGCATTCCTCGATGGGGTGGGTAACCCTTCGATGATATAGACAGTAGTTTGGATGTGAATCCTTTCTGTCGAGGCATATGACCAAGGGAGTGTTCCTTATGAGAGGTGGAAGTTTCATCCCCATTGATAAGGCTTTAGCGAACCGCTTCTCTGTTTCGATCCTGCTCTTATTTGTAGCAAGTATGTTTTGGTTTTGTTGGAGTACTTCATGACTTGTCCTTGCCATAGCTTCTTTATCCTGACGCTGAACCTTAGCCTTTTCATATATGGCTGTCTCGTGTTCTCTGTCAATTTTGCTTTTTTGAAAGGTTTCGTTTAACAGCCTCTCGATCGGGTCTTCTGGCAGTTCTGGGCTTTTTAGCGCCGATTCTACCCCCAGTTTCTCTGCGTTGTTTTCTGACGCTGAGGGAGCTTCTTCGTCATATAACGACGAATGGGAGACCATGTGGTAACTTGCTACATGGTTTTTGGTGTCTTCTGATTAGTCATTTTCCTCATCGTTGTCACTATTTTCGTCCTCAAGAATATATGTTCCGTTATAAAAAAAAGGACGAGGGAAAGTTCCCCACTAAAATAACCCCACGTGTTTAACACATGAGTGTCTATATGCAACGCATATAGGCACAACAATTAAAACAATTTCTAGGCTAAAATAGCCCCACGTGTTTAACGCGTGAGTGTTTATATGCAACACAGGAACAACAATTAAAACAATTGCCAGGCTAAAATAGCCCCACGTGTTTAACACGTGAGTGCTTATATGCAACGCATATAGGCACTGCAATTAAAACAATTGCTAGGTTAATAAGCTTCACATGTTAAACACGTGAGGGCATTTCCCTACGTAGAATTAAATTCTACTCAACAAGGAACCATTGGTTCAAAGATCCAACGGTGACCATCCGGTAGAATAAGATTCTATCATAGGAAAATATTTTCCTAATCTTGTTAAACTAATTAGATATTCATATGATAAGAATAAAGTTCTATGTTAAACTAACGAGATAGAATTAAATTCTATATTAAGAAAATATATTTCTGATCTTGTTAAACTAAAAAGATATGATAGAATAAAATTCTAATCTTGTTAAAACTAATAAGATATTCATAATCTTGTTAAACAAACAAGAAATCTTCTCTGCTACACAGAGAGCCTTTGGATTAAAAATCTAATGGTGAATAAAATTCACCGATTGATCTAAAAGAAATCAATCATGATCTCTCAATGAGAGATTCTCTTAAAAAATTGATTATTTTTTTCTCATATAAATAGGAGCAAGAAGAGGAGGAAAGAAAGGAGAGGGAGAACATACAGAAAACACAGAGAAGAAAGAGTATAAAAAAAGAGAATTCAATTCTCGAAAAAGAAGAAGATCTCCCTTTTGAAAAAAAAAGAAACCCTAGCTAAGAAGAAAGAAACAGAGATTATCTTATCTCTTCTTCGCCTCTCCAAGGGTTTAACCCTTTAAAAAAAAAAGAACTTGGTTCTTCCTTTGGTTGAGGTCTGCAGAAGCAGATCTCCCCACAAGTTGAGAATTTAATTCTCATCGGGAAGATTCTATTATGCAGATTTAAAACTTAGGAGAAAGAACTAAGTTCAAAAAATTTAATTCTTCTAAAAGGATATAAAAATTTAATTCCTCTGATAAAACTAGAGTTTAACCCTGTATAAGAATTTAATTCCTATAAAACAAAGAACCTGAAATTCTTAAAACTCAGATCAAAATCTCTATGAATATAACAGAACAGATCGGTGATTCATTAGTGTTCAACGCTATAACGAAAGCTCATGTGTTCCTACATGAGCACCTCCGATGAACAAAAAGGAATAACTGAGATCGAATCACATGTTCTCACATGACCCCCAAATAGTTGCTTAACACTCATATGGAAAAGGGGAAAAATCCAAAGACAACGCTCACATTTTTTAGCACCTCACGTGTTCGCACGTGAGCATTTTATGAGCTAAGTGCTTAGAACTTATAAAAGGAAGAG
Source organism: Agapanthus africanus (assembly GCA_030015575.1). Classification (NCBI taxonomy): domain Eukaryota; kingdom Viridiplantae; phylum Streptophyta; class Magnoliopsida; order Asparagales; family Amaryllidaceae; genus Agapanthus; species Agapanthus africanus. The sequence continues at coordinate 677,746,551 of CM057340.1, read as the reverse complement.
AGAATAAATCCAAAGAGGCAGTGCCCAACTGGGCTCCTCACGTGCCCATATGTGAGAGCCACAAGAATTAAGTGTTTAACACTTATATATATACGGGGATTTAGACCCAAGTGTACAACGCCAACTTTCAGGAGCCTCACGAGCCACACGTGAGCGCCCCAAATTTCAGTGTTTAACACTGCTTTAGAGTCTCACGTGGGAGCACGTGAGCATCGAGCATATATTAGTGTTTAACACTATAAGAAGTCAACTTCAGCCCTAAATTGGGTAAGTCTTCCTAAGATTAAAACATTTTGAATCTCAAAATAGACCGAGCCTCTATGCTCAAGACTTCCCAAACTAATGATTCCTCAATTGATAATGACCAGAACGATATCCATCCCACATCTCCTAAGTTAATCTTAGTCTCCCAAAGATGACTAATGATTCTCAGATGGTCCACCATGATTTCTCCCCTCAATCTGGAATATGGTTCAAGGGTACATCTCTTTACACCTCTGATACATGTCATTGTAATTCTTCAACGTCTTCAGAGTGGTGGCGGGTCCCGACTACCAACAACTCTTTGGTGCACTCCCAAACCGATGGGCACATCCCAATACGGACCGCAACGTCCTTAAACTAAAACGGACCGAAACGTCCTTAAACTAAACCCTCACCTCAAAAATGGTGATCTACGGACCGAAACGTTCTTAAACTAACAACGGACCGAAATGTCCTTAAAATAAAACGATAGAGCCCAAATGCTCTTTTGTTGGGTTTGAATGATCCCAAAATCTTGTTAAGTAGATCTTAGTCTCAAAATTAGGCTAACGTATCCTTAACAAACATTTAAATTGATCTTAATCTCGAACGAGATTAACGATCCTTAAATCAAACCAAACCTAAATCTAAGAATATACGGATTTGGACTAATCCACGCTCTACGGGCAACAACATAAATTAGTCTCCATATACAATCCACGGGCAACCAAAAATAAAACAAACACACACGACACGAAGTGAACTTCTAGAGCAGGAGAAAGTGGTTATCGCGATGCGGTAACATAATTAACTGCAGGGGCTTGTTCCTGCAGGGAAGAGTGTCCCCACAATCAAAAACCCCTCGCAAACGAGGGGGAATCTGACGAAATCTGCTACAACGGCCGCATCCATCCAAACCTCCGATATACGGCTCCATAAATCAACTTGGCATATTCGGAGAGGTGGACGGATAAATCCAAAAAGCATCTGCCCCCAAATTCATGCAAGACGATCCATCCCGGTTCCGTCTCTATTTTCGACGGTGAACAGATTCTAGCACACCCGGTGGGACCTTTTCCTCTTTCCACTCCACACTTCGTGTGTCGTGTTCATGAACAAATCACGGTTTAATATGGTTGCCCCTGGATTCGAGGTACTAAGATTTGGTGTCTTTCTTCTGTGCAGAGAAAAGAAGATCAATGGCTTCTAACTGCACCTGCAACAGCAACTCCCACTCCGTTCTCGCCGGAGGAGTGACTTATAGGCCCCAAGGGGCCTCCATCTTTGCAATGCCAGTGGAGCAGGTGACTCAAGCAGCCACTGGACTGTTCTTTGGGACCATGATCCTGCCAGCAAGCTTCAGTGCCCCAATGCAATTACAAGAAGCTCTTAAGAAGTCGGTCTTCGATTGATTTGCAATCTCCACGACCCCTCTCAATGGGTCGTCCAAGTCTGCCACCTTAGTCTTTGACAAACTGAGCTAAAGCTCTAGTGGGCCTACAAAGAGGCTCGCAATACCTGAAGGGGTTATCCCGAAGAGGATAGCCATTCCAGTTCCGGCAGATGAAGTCGTCAAAGGGGCTTCTCCTACTAAAGAATCGGTCTTCGCAAGACTGGCCGTTCTGACTCCTGCTATGGGTGAAGTCATAAAAAATGCTCCCTCTACCAGAAAGTCAGCCTTTGAATGATCGGTCATTCCATCTCAACGGATGTCACTCTTCAACAGGTTGGCACCAGCAGAAGCCCCTAATCAAAGCAGGGGGCACGACGGAGCCGCTTCTACAACTGATGTGGTCCCATCGGCAAGATATGCTCGACGTTGCCATTGGTGCCGAGTGAGGAAAGCTGGGGGCAACTCCCCCTCTGGACTTACCCCACCAGCTCCAATGGTGGAAATTGATGTTGCTGTTCCAACTGGGAATAACTTCGATCCGCTCATGAGGGTGCGAAAGAACTCCCCAAACGCCGTATTGAAGAAGTCTCCCCCGCTTGCTAAAAACATGATGTAGGCAAAGCCGGAGCAACCCTCTCAGCGGTTGTCCTCCAAAATTCACAGGGTCTGGCGGAAAGTCCAAGACTCTGTAATTGACAAAAATTACTCTCGCCGACTAGAGAAAAAGAAGACTATGCAAGAGGAGGACCATCCCTCCGCCATACAATGGAAAGCCTCGTCTACATGGGTACCTCTTACACCGGCCCCTACGACTTTAACCTCTCACAAAAGGAGAAGGCCGGAGAAAACCCCGCACTGGACCCAAATGCCCTAAGTCTAGGGGTATGATCTTGCACACGGTGTACATGGCTTCCGGGAAAGAGGAAAGTCGTGCTTCCGTAGGTCATCGACAACACACTCGGTCGTTGACAAAAGCTCAGGAGCAGCAACAAAAGCTCCAAGAAATGCTGATGAAAATGTCAGCACTCACCGGGCAGAAAGAAAGCCAGGAATTAACGTTTGAGCAGCGCCAGGAACATGAGACTGACACCGAGTTCTTGTGAAGGGTGCTAGAAAGAAAGGATAAGGAGGCCGCGGAACAGGCTGCAAATATAAAGCAGACGGCGCTCCTTTTTCAAGACATGGTTGGGATGATGATCCAATTGGAACCTCCCATCGAAGACCCTCTAATAATCATCGAAGACGACAGAGAGGAAATGTCAAACCCTCCTCCTGCTGTCTCAGCAGCCCAAGAAGAGACAATTTCCAAAGCTGCCCTTGATAACTACACAGCTTTACAAATACGAGCTCATCAAGCGAGTGAAGCGGCTAGCCAAGTCGTCAGAACTGGGCGATCTTATCCAGGCTGGTACGATTAAATCAAGTACCCACCAGGATATAAGATCCCTAAGTTCCATGTGTATTAAGGGAAGGGCAATCCACACCAGCACTTTGCTCAATTTAGAGCTTTGTGCGGTAATACTGGAGGCGTTGACAAACTGTTGCTTCGCCGGTTTGTTGGCAGCTTGTCGGAGACGACAATTGAATGGTACTCCGAGCTCCCAAATGATTTTATCAAAATATTTACGGAGATAGAATTACTATGCACACGGCGGTTCCCAAGTGCAAGAGAGCGCACCCCAATCACGACTTTGATCAATGCCAGGGTGAAGCCTGGAGAGACCTGAGTTCAATACGCAATTCGATGGCGGAACCTATGGTCAAAATCGAACAACACATAGAAAAAGCTCCTACCGTGGGCATGTTCATGGGGGCCCTTGATCCTCAGGCAACTATATCCCAATTTATGATATTCTTTAAGCCGACCACCTTCCAGGCCTTGATTGACAAGCTGGCCTAAATGGATCAGATGGGCCATAGGCCGTCTTCTTAAAAAATAGACATCCGGAATGAAAAGGGCAAAGGGAAAGCGACCTTCGTTGCCAACACTCAACAACAACCGAGTGACCCGAAACCGGTTGCTTGCCAAAGCAACACACGCCGATCCCTCGAAGAGAAGTTGAGACGTCCTTACTCATTTCCTCGGGATAAAACAAGAAGACTGTTCGAACTGGCAGTGCGCAACAGACTTATCACTCTACCGGATCCGAGATATCTACTGCAGCCTTGTGATATCAACAGTCCCAACTATTACTCCTACCATAGAGTATTGGGCCACCCAATTGAGGATTGCTATGTTTTCAAAAATTGGGTTGAAGACCAATACTAGCAAGGCAAGTTTGCGCTGTCCGAAAATTGGAGGGTGAACCCGCCACAGAAGCACGTTCCTAAAAAGGTGGACATGCCAGAGGCATCATGCTCGCTTGTAGAAGAAGCTCCGTAGGAAGTTGTCATTTCAGCTAAAGCTAAAAGAATGCTGAAGGACCTTCAAGCATGTCTGGTGATCAAGTAGAAAAGCCCGCTGGACCCCGAGATCATTGAAGGGATGCTTAAACCACGCCCAACACTGAAAACTGGTAACGATGGGCAAGTCCTCCAGGCCAAGCCTTTGAAGTCTTCGAAGAAAAAGAAGAAGACCAAGAAGCCCGTACAGCTTGATAACAAGCGCACGGACCTGCAAAAATACATCGATGCACTGGAGGAGTACAATCAGAAGGTACGGTCCTCAGTCACTCTCAAAGAGTTTTTCAACCATATCTTTGAGAATGGTGACAGTGACAATGATGAAGGGAACGACTCGTCAGAAGAACCCGAGGATTATGTAGCGAGTTGCCACATGGTCTCTCATTCATCGTTAAAAAACGAAGAGACCCCCTCGGAGTCAGAAAACGACGCTAAAAAACTGGGGGTAGGACCGGTGCAAAAATCCCTGGAGCCGTCAGACGGCTTGATTGACAGGTTGTTAAACGAAGCCCTTCAAAAGAGCAAAGCTAACCAAGAGCGTGAAACAGCCATATCTGAAAAGGCCAAGCGTCGGCGTCAGGATGAAGAAGCAGCGTCGAGGAAGAGTCACAAAATACTCCAACCAGATCGAAGCACATCCGTGATAGACAAAATCAGGTTTAAGACGGGGAAACAGTTCTCCAAAGACTTGTTAATGGGGATGAAGCTGCCACCTTTCAAAGGAAATACTCCCGGGAGTAAGTGTCTTGATGAAGCGAATATACACCCAAACTACTGCTCATACCATCGGAAGGTTACACAACCCACCGAAGAGTACAATGCCTTCAAGAAGTGGTGGCAGGGATACGTTGCCCACCGATAACACTTCAAGAGGATGAAGCATGAAGCTCATCGACAGCGAAAAAGTGCGACAGATGAGCACGGAAAAATGAATGGCAACTATTATATGGTTGATACCAGTTCGACAAAAGGGAAAACTTAGGTTCTCAAGTTCGGGAGTGATTCTAAGGAAGAAATAACTCTTGGCCCTCTCTTCAAACAATCCACTGTTCTTCGCCGAAAGACGCGACCGGGATGTTGGGACGTCCGGCCTGAATTTCGAGGGTAGATGCTATTTGGTGCTATCCGTCCACCTCTCCGAAGATGCCAAGTTGATTTATGACACCGTGTATCGAAGGTTACGACGGATGTGGCAGTTGTAGCAGACTTCGTCAGATTCCCCCTCGTTTGAGGGGTTTTTGATTGTGGGGACACTCTTTCCAGCAGGCGCAAGCCCCTGCAGTTAATTACGCTACCGCATCGCGGTAACAACTTTCTCCTTCTCCATATGATCACTTCGTGTCGTGTGTGTTTGTTTTGTTTTTGGTTGCCCGTGAATTGTACACGGAGACTAATTTATGTTATCGCCCGAACGGCGTGGATTAGCCCAAATCCGTATTTTCTTAGATTTGGGTTTGGGTTGGGTTTAAGGATACATTAGTCTCATTTGAGACTAAGATCAACTTAAACGTTTGTTAAGGATACGTTAGTCTAATTTTTAGACTAAGATCAACTTAACCATTTGTTAAGGATACGTTAGTCTAATTTTAGACTAAGATCTACTTAACAGGATCCTTTAGATCCAACAAAAGAGAATTTGAACTCTATTGTTTTAGTTTTGGGACTTTGCGGTCGATTAGTTTAGGGACATTACGGTCCAAGATTAAGGACATCATAGTCTATGGGTTTAAGAACCCCACAGTCCAAGGTTGAGGACATCATAGTCCATGGGTTTAAGGACCCCACAGTCCAAGGTTAAGGACATCATAGTCTATGAGTTTAAGGACTCCATAGTCTATGAAATGTCTGGTTTTCAGGACCCGTCACCTCTCTGAATACGTTGAAGGATTACAACGACACATATCAGAGGAATGCAGAGATGTACCCTTGAACCAATTTTGGTTGGGAAATCTGTAGTCCAATTGGGACTAAGATCTGAGATTTATGAGTATATGGGCTCAATTAATCTGAATGAGGGGTTTATGGCCAACTTGGGCTCGGCCCACTTAGTTAAAATGTTAAACATTTTACAATGCTGAGCATTGATTTAGGTTCTAACAGCCTTTCTGCCTTTTATTGAATGCTGAGCATTCATCATAGCTCTAGGGCTTTATTTAAAGAACAGTTTATATTCTATCAGCGCACACGTGAAGAACACGTGGCGTGCTTGGCATTAGCGCCAGTTAATGAGCGTAAAGCGCTTCTGTGATATAGCGCACACGTGAGGAGCACGTAGCGCGCTTGGCGCTAGCGCCAGTTAATGAGCATAAATCGCTTCTGTGATATAGCGCACACGTGAGGAGCACGTGGCGCGCTTGGCGCTATGCACCAGTCCAAGAGTACAGAAGCGCTTCTGATCAATTTTATGATCTGAGAAATATATTCTCGTTTATAAGAGACTTTGTCTCAGGGTTCTAAGAACAAAGTTCTTATTTTATAGGAGACATTTCAATCTCTTATTTTGGTGAAAGGTTTTGCCTTTATGGATCTGTGATCCTAAAAGAATTGAATTATTCTTTCCCCTTTTTATAATGAGATGTTCATGATCTCTTTTGTAAAAAGACATTAGTCTTATAGATCTATGATCTGTGAGAAGAATTATGTTTTTCTTCTTTAATGAGATTTTTTCTTATCTCTGTTTTTTTTTACCTTGAAGAAAAGTTCTTCTTCTACCGAGAGCTTGCTCTTCTTTCTGAGATTTCTCAAAATTTATGGGGAGGGGGGTTCCTCTCTCTGAGACTTGAAGTCTCGGGGCCTTTATATAGTGAAGGCCGATTTGTTAAATCGGTTAAGGAGATTTTTTCTCCAATTGATTTGGGGATTTCCCCATCGTTGGTTCTTTGATCCAAAGGCTTCTGATTTACAGAAGGCAATATTCTTTTTTTTAACAAGATTAGGAAATCTTTTCCCATACAGAATTTATTTTGTATTTTGGTGATTTTTTAATCACCATTGGATCATTTGATCTAACGGTGCTCTGATTTACAGAGCACAATCTTTTTGTTTGGAAAGTTTTTGAGGAATCTTTCCATAACAGAATTTCATTCCGGTCAATTGATGATTTATCATCTTTATTGGATCTTTGATCTGACAGTGGGGAACATTTAGTTCCTGCGCTAGCGCACTCGTGGTTTGCACGTGAGCGCTGCTTCAGAGCGCTGGCACTCTTTACGCTAGCGCACTCGTGCTTTGCATGTGTGCTCTGCTTCAGAGTGCTGGCGCCCTTTGCACTAGCGCACTCGTGCTTTGCACGTGAGCGCTGCCTCAGAGCGCTGGCGCTCTTATGAAGCACTGCTCATTTCAAATTTTGAAAACTTGAACAGAGTTTTGCTCTGATTGGGGAAAGAAATGTCCTCCCCACCGTTGCGCTCACATGGCTCATACGTGAGTGCAGCGGTGGCAGCATCTCCACCATTAGATCAACTTTGAAGTTGAAACGGCTCTCAGTGCCTATAAATAGGGCCTTTGGCCCTTAAGATGACTTCTGTTCGTCTTCTTTCTTGTTTTTTGAGAATCAATTTCTCCTTTAGAGCATAGCTCTCTGTTTTAGGAACTCTCTTAAAGACAGAACTCTGTCAAATTTTTAGGTAAAAGATCAAATCTTTAAAGAGATTAGTCAATAAACTAGGGTTTCACCCATTAACAGAGCTTTTGCTCTTCTTAGATCATAGATCTTCAAGAAAACCTTTTTTAGCGTTTCTCAACAGAGTTTTGCTCTTGTTAGATCTTTCTTAGGGTTTTCTAATCCATCAACAGAGCTTAGCTCTTTTCAAATCATATAGATTTATTAATCTTTCATGAAAACTCTTAGAGTTTGTTCATAGATCTTGAAGATCTCAGAATTTTAATTCATTTAAAATTTTATTTTAAGTTTTCTAATGGGTTATTCCATCATTTTTACAAAGCAAGGCTCCTTAGGATTTTTGGGGAATTTTGTTCCCTTCATAATTGATTTTGACAGGTGTCACTCCTGTCTACAGAGTGTTGCTCTCAAGGAGTTAACTCCTTGAGTCGAGGAGTCTCTTATTAAATGAAAATCCTTTTTAGGATCCCCCCTTAATTGCTCAAACTTGAATCTGTTGGGTGCTTTAATCAGTACTTTTTTTCTTCATGCGGATACCAAGAGTTTTTTGAATCCCCGTATTTTGATCAGTTTGTCCGCTAAACTCTCACTGATTTTTCCTTTTCAGATGTCATGGCCGCTCATCTGTATGATCTCGAAGAGATTATTTCTTATGGAGACATTCGCGCACTAGGCCACCGCCAGAACCAAGAGTTTACGAATGCTCAATGCGCTGAAATCATGTGTCGCTTTGATGAATACAATGGTCGACTGCTTCCTTGTCATTCCGCTCTTTTGAAGCTCAAGGTGAGAGCGATCTGGGAAGCACTTCCTTTGTTCTATGACGGCATGCCGCTTAAAGCATTGGAAGACACCGAAGATAAGGTACACTCAGTGTATCTGATGGGCCTAATCTCAAAGAAAAGGCAAGACAATCTTGTTGATATTCTGCATCAAACTTTCCAACAAGCGATGATAATCGTTGCCTATCAAAGGGCGAAGGACATCAGTGAGGACCCTGATGCTTGTGACTGTGAGAGGAAGCATACGAGAATGGTCAGAGAGGCCAGAAACATTTTAGGTGGCCTTACTTTTGAATTTTTTAATCCATGTCCTGGATCTAATGTCTTGCCATTGTAAATATTTTAACGATGATTTTGTTTACTGTTTTCATCAATGTAAGAATTTTCTGAAGTACGAATGGAAAATTTTGCGTTTCCATTCTTCTATTTTCTGCGTTAACCCTTCTCATATATACATGAATGGGCGCTCTCTAAATGCTTAACTGAATGCGAATCAAATGTTCTCTTTATTGTCTTGCATGGTATGTGGTTGACGCCTGTAGGTTGTGCCTATTGTTTTGACTTGGCGCGGAGCAGTTTACGCGTTCTTGAGTAGCACCTTTATTTTCCTAGCATGTAATTTCAGCAAAGGTGGTCTGTAGATAATAGTTCATCTTGAACTCTTTGCAGGGTAGCGACGGCTTAGGAAACAGGTTCAGATCTGCTGCCTAAGACTTTTCAACTTTATGAGCCGTGAGGGTCTCACAAAGACTTTTCTCCCTACGAGTCGAGAGGATCTTGTAGGTGTATTTTCTCCTTAGGAATCGTGAGGATTCCTAAGTGTACTTTTCCCTTGAGAGTCGTAAGGATCTCACGAGAGAATTTTCTTCCTTACAAGTCGAGAGGACTTGTAAGTGGTTGTTTCTTTTCTTATCGATGTTTGACTTAGGAGAGTGTGGTCTGTAGAAAATCTACCTTGACCTCTCTGCGAGGCAATGATGGCTTGGGAGACAGGGTTAGGATCTGCTACCTAAGACTTTTCAACTTTATGAGCCGTGAGGGTCTCATAAAGACTTTTCTCCCTACGAGTCGAGAGGATCTCGCAGGTGTGGTTTCTCCTTAGGAATCGTGAGGATTCCTAGGTGCGTTCTCTCTTGAGAGTCGTAAGGATCTCACAAGAGAATTTTCTCTTTACAAGTCGAGAGGACTCGTAAGTGATTGATGAGTTGACCTGCTCCTGAGTTAAAATATTACTTTGACGGGGAGTTCGAGGGTTAACTCTGGTTGTTTCCCACGGAATCAGAATTGAGTTTAGCCGTATTCTATGAGACCAGGATTTGCTCTGACCGTTTTCCACGGGGCTAGGATTGACTTTAGCCGTGTTCTACGGGACCAGGATTTTCTCTAGCCATTTACCATGGGGTCAGGATTGACTTTAGCCGTGTTCTACGGGACCAGGATTTGCTCTGGCCGTTTCCCACGGGGCCAGGATTGACTTTAGCCGTGTTCTACGTGACCAGGATTTGCTCTTGCCGTTTCCCACGGGGTCAGGATTGATTTTAGCCGTGTTCTACGGGACCAGGATTTGCTCTGGCCATTTCCCACGGGGTCAGGATTGACTTTAGCCGTTCTATGGGACCAGGATTTGCTCTGGCTGTTTCCCACGGGGTCAGGATTGACTTTAGCCATGTTCTACGTAACCAGGATTTGCTCTGGCCGTTTCCCACGGGGTCAGGATTGACTTTAGCCGTATTCTACGTAACCAGGATTTGCTTTCTCGGTTGTCTGTGAACCGTCAAGGTTTGGAACAAGGACTTTGCCATGGCTCCAAGGTTGATTGTCGTTTCTGAATCATGTTGGAATGAGGAGGAACGCTGTTGGTGATCTCTAGGCAGTCTGTGAACCGTCAAGATTTAGAACAGGGACTTTGCCATGGCTCCAAGGTTGATTGTCACTTCTGAATCCTGTTGGAATGAGGAGGAATGTTGTTGGTGATCTCAAGGCTGTCTGTGAACCGTCGAGATTTGTAACAGGGACTTTGCCATGGCTCCAAGGTTGATTGTCGTGTCTGGATCCTGCTGGAATGATGAGGAACGCTGTTGGTGATCTCAAGGCTGTCTGTGAACCGTCGAGATTTGGAACAGGGACTTTGCCATGGCTCCAAGGTTGATTGTCGCATCTAGATCCTGCTGGAATGAGGAGGAATGCTGTTGGTGATCTCTAGGCTGTCTGTGAACCGTCGAGATTTAGAACAGGGACTTTGCCAGGGCTCCAAGGTTGATTGTCGCGTCTGAATCCTATTGGAATGAAGAGGAACGCTGTTGGTGATCTTAAGGCTGTCTGTGAACCGTCGAGATTTGGAACAGGGACTTTTCCATGGCTCCAAGGTTGATTGTCGCGTCCGAACCATGCTGAAATGAGGAAGAACGCTTTTGGTGATCTCTAGGCTGTCTGTGAACCATCGAGATTTGGAACAGGGACTTTTCCATCGCTCCAAGGTTGATTGTCAGGCCCAAACCCTGCTGAAATGAGGAGGAACGCTGTTGTTGTTCTCTCGAGATGCAGATTTTGCCATCGAGACTTAGCTCTCTTCCTGACGGAGCCTGGTGAGATGATATGATCCTCTCTTTATTTGTGCCCCTGGATTGTATACAGGGATCGATGTGATCTCATCTGTAGGGCAAAAAGTTTCATTTCATTTCATTTTTTCATTTCTTTTTGTGATGCTTTATCATTTCATCTTTTTATATCGCGAAAGTCGCGACTGCCCAATCATTTCGGCTATTTTTCGCGGTGCCGAATCATTTCGGCTATTTCATATGCATATATATTTTTACTTGCTGACTTTGTTGCAAGTTGCCCCATCATTTCGGCTATTTCATATGCATTTTTGGCTCGCTGATTTTTTATCACGAGTATTGAGTTTGGAATCCGATGCCAATCTCAGCATCAACATCGTTACGGCTGGAATATTGCCAGGAGCGAATCATCACTTGCCATGAAATGACTTAGAATTTAATACCGATATAGGCATCAGCATCGCTACAACCGGGATATTGCCAGGAGCAAATCATCATTTGCCGTTGTCGATTTAAACAATGATGGCTTAGCAAACTGGGTTAGGATCCTGTTGACTAAGGCTTTTGACTTCATGAGCCGTAAGGGTCTCATAAAAGTGTTTCTCCCTACGAGTCGTGAGGATCTCGTACGTGTGTTTTCTCCTTAAGAATCATGAGATTTCTTAAGTGTGTGTTCTCTTATAAGTCGTAAAGATCTTACATGAGTGTTTTCTTTTTGCAAGTCGAGAGGACCTACAAGTGTTTGTTCACCGTGTGAACATATCCCAAGTCGCTGGTGGGACTCTGTTAGGGAAATGTTTATTCGTGCCCGTGGATTTTATACAAGGGTCAGCATTGAACCGCTTGTTGGGCAATTCTGGGTACTGTGATAGCTTAAGAACAGGTTCAGATCCCTGTAGCTTAAGGCTTTTGAATCCTATGAGCCATGGGGGTCTCAAAGGGGAATTCTCCTTACGAGTCGTGAGGATCTCGTAAGTGCGTTTTCTCCTTAAGAATCGTGAGGATTCTTAAGTGTATTGCCCTTGTGAGTCGTAAGGATCTCACGCAGGCATTTTCTCCTCACAAGGTCGAGAGGACCTTGCAAGTGTCTTTTAACGAGATTGCGCCCTTTCGGGTTTTCACAAAACTCGCCGGTAGCCCCGCTGTTTTACTCACGGAGCCCTTTCGGGTTTTCATCCATGCCCATCTCGCTTATGGACATACCGTTTTTTTTCTTTTTTTTACCACATCAGCCTGGGGACGCCGCGAGTTTGTAGTAATTTAACGATGTTTCGATCAATCGTTAGTTTAGGGACGTTTCGGTCCATTGTTAGTTTTAGGACATTTAGGTCCGTCGTTAGTTTTAGGACATTTCGGTCCGTCGTTAGTTTTAGGACATTTCGGTCTGTTGTTACAACGGCTTCGTTGGCTACCACTTCTGGAGTTCGGGCCTGTGAAGATAGCGAGCGGACATAGGCGTCGTCATCTATCATTAACCCAGGCCGTAACTCGTCAAGCGTAGTATTTCTTTAGGAACCGACCATTTATTGGCCAGAAGGGTCTTTCGCCATGCATATCCATGAGCAAGTAAGCTTCGACTTGGTAGACCCTGTCTATGATATACGGGCTTTCATAGTTCGGCTCGAATTTCCCCCGCTTGGCATGATTAGGGATCATAGGTCTTTTGACCACTAGCACGAGTTCGCCTTGGCGAAATGCTCTTGGCCTAGTCAATCTCTCGTATGAGCGCGTTATTTTTGCTTTGTAAGCATCCAAGATTTGCTGCGCCATGAGCCGAGTTTCTTCGAAGGAATCAAGCTCCTCAAGCCGAAGATGAGCATTCTCTTCACCTGTTAGCTCATAATGAACTGCCACTCGTAAGGAGGGTAACTTTCTCTCTAAAGGGAGTACTGCTTCATGCAGTTTCTCGTGCCAGTCCTTTTTGTTTTTGGACACCGTCTTTTTCACGATCTTCTTCAAGGTCTTATTGAAAGCCTCAGCTAGACCATTAGCTCAGGGATTATAGACCGAAGAGTATCTCCAGTCTATATTATGTTGTTGTGCAAAGCGGCTGATTTTGTGGCTTCTGTAGGCCGACCCTTTATCGGAGATAATCCGTCGCGGAGTGCCGAACCAATAGATGACATGTGTCTTGAAGAAATGGAGGATATTCTCCGTCTTCACTTCTCTTAGTGGTACTTGGAGAAGTAATCAGTTGTCGCCAATATGAACCAATGTCCTCTGAACGATGCTGGTTCGATGGGCCCAATTATGTCAGTTCCCCGCATTTTGAATGGCCAGCTAGCCACCGTTGGATGTAGCGGATTTGGATGCTGGTGGATAAAGTCCCCATAAATCTGGCACAAGTGGCACTGCTTCGCATATTCGAGGCAGTCTTGGATCATCGTGGGCCAATAGTAGCCCATCCTTTTGATCTTCAGTTTCATCTTCAGCCCGGCTTGATGAGAACCGAAGAGTCCGTCGTGAGTTTCTTGGACGACTCTTTTTGCTTCTTCCGGTCCTAGGCATCTTAGCCACAGGAATTCAAACGATCTTTTATACAGAGTATCACTCACGAAGGCAAAAGACAGAGCTCTTTTCATGAGCTGATGTCTCGAGGACGCATCTTCAGGTGTTCGACGGGATTTGAAGTAGTCTATAAAGACTTCTCTTCAATCCTTGACCTTTCCCTGGTCCTCTATTTGTAGGGATATTTGCTCGGTCGCTCCCTTTTCTTCGGACGACTCCGGAGATATTTCTGCCGGTGCGAGAACTCGACGGCTTTGCACAACGATCCTTACATCATCGAGGTTTTCGTCAGCCAGTTCTTTGGCGAGTTTGGCTAACGCATCCTCCTTGCTATTCTCCGCCCGTGGTATGCTTTCCAGGGCATAGGAAGGGATCTGAGTTAGTAATTGTTGTACTCTCTCACTGTACTTTACCAACTTCGGTTTGCACGTTTGATAGTCGCCATTTACTTGACTAACGACCGGCTGGGAATCTCCGTATATGAGGAGGTATTCAATTCCCATGTCGACTGCGATCTCAAGACCTGCTATCAAAGCTTCATATTCGGCTTCATTGTTTGTCCTTGGCTCTGTTAAGGAGAAGGCAAAGCGCATTATCCCTCCTTGTAAAGTTACGAAGATGAGGCATACCCCAGACTTGATTATGGGGGAGCTGTGCTTTCGCTTGTTCATGGAAGATGCCCATCGAAGTAAAGTTCCCATCGGCTATCATTCCCTCCTTTCTCCCCGTCGATCATGTCGAACGCGTGCTCGTCTGGAAATTCGTAGTTCAAGGGAGAGTCGGCAGGTATAGGATGCTCGGTGAGGAAGTCGGCGATGGCTTATTTATCTCAAAAACTATCTATTACCGCAATCAAGAACGGCGTCGCTTGGTAGCTAGCCGGTGAGTACGGGTCGGTCCACAGGGATGTTGTGAATCTCCTAATCACGCTAACGAGTTAATTCCGAAGGGTGTTCGTGGATTAATTAAATCTAAAAACTAAATTAATCTAGGGCAATTGAATTAAAGATCTAACTATCTAACTAGGGCAAGGAATTAAATTTAATCTAGGGCAGAGAATGAAAAATTACCTAGGGCAAGAATTAAAATTACCTACTTACTTTACAGATGGCTCTCTCCAAATATCAACACAAGACTTGTCAGATCTGAATTTCTGAAATGAAAAGAGGCATCGATGCTCTCCAAAAGAAATCTAAATTTTATTTATAAAAAGAGGCATAAGGAGGCATGGCCTTTACAATGATTTAGAGTTCCTATTTATAGAGGATAGGAAGCCCTAGATTACAATTGATTCGCATGTCTACATTTACCAAAATATCCTTAGGAAGACCTAGTCAAAGTAGACTCCAAGCTTTGGTAAAATTTTATGGCTCTGTCTCTTTAAAAGGAAGTGTTGGGTCTTGAAATTTCCTTTGTTTACTCTTCTGTTTTTTGGCTTCCTTATTCTTTGGTTTTTTTTATTAAAATAGCTTCTATGTTTCTTCCAGATCTCTAGTGAACAATTGCGGTGGACTTTTAACCGTTCGCTTTGTAATCTTGGACCTTGCATTGCTTTGTACTTTGTGAGTTTTATTTTTGATGTAGGCTTGATCAAGAGTCTTCTGTTTGTTGGTCAAAGTCCACTTTTGCATCGTCTTTTCATCGTTTTCACTGTTTTCTGTCCAAGAACCTGTAACCTGTAATATGTAGCAGATATGCGTCAAAAGCACCTGTTTATTTATAAAATGAATAAAAATGGGGAATATAATAATGCAATATTATGGTATGAACAAATACCCCCAAACTTATCTTTTGCTCGTCCTCGAGCAAACTTAATTTTATTCTCTATAAAAACCTAACCGCACTTTCACAGGGAAACGCGATTGCACTGAGCTTGTGCAACAAGCCGTTAAACCTCTAGGTGTCCCTAATAGAAGGAGTGTTGTCTCCTGAGGGTTTTCAGCGGATACTACCCACAAAATCTTATCAATTTGGCTTTTTCGACTTTTGTTTTCTAATTAGGTTTTCTAACAAGGAATTCTATTATCGTCGACTTGCAAATTATCCACCCATATTTTTCACACTTCCTCATCATTTAACTTAAGATTATACATGTTCTACAGACTTACTTAGTTTTCGGCATCTCTTAAGTTTTCCTTCTTCGGTTCCATCTCCACTTAGGAATTCTTATCAACTCTATTAAAGATACAAGTTCTATTCTTCACTCCTTTCTCTCATCTAAACTCCAATCACATACCCCTACGTGTGTGTATATATCACCCCTACACTTGGAAATTCAAATCAAGCAATCATACTTCTGTCCGTTGTCCAAAGCACTTCTTAATTGGTGAATTTTTAAATGAATTTTGCTTACACATCCTTCATGCGACCGTTAATACTTCTTAAGGTATCAACGACCGATTACAAAATGCGTTTGCACATTAAAGCGTAATTCCTAGTCTTGCAACACCTAAGGCTTTTAGCAGTGACTCCCAAACCAGTTGGTCTAAGGCACTAGGTGATGAAGCACCCTCGCTAAATATTTTTCTATTTTTACAGCCATAAGTAATCACAAAAACCAGTGTTCATTTTTTTCTTCTTTATTCACATTTTTTTTCTTTTATTTTCATTATACTAAGGACTTTAGACAAGAGCATTTCAAGGTCTCTTCTACTATCCCAAGTTTCAAGGTGCGTGATTGTGCAAATTATAGGTTATACATTTTCAGAATCTAGACTTAAACTTAGGAATTATTTTTCAAACTTATACTTTAATAAAAACATCAATACTCTTCCCTTGTTTAAACTTAGCCCAAGAAGTGAACTTAAAATTTGCCTATTTCTAAATAAACTACAAAGACATATAATTTCTACCGTTAAACTTTAAGAAAGGTTATTTTTAGGATTTTTAATTTACTACGTCTAAGATCTAGTTGTTCCTAGCTAGTTAACCTGTTTGTCAAACTCAAGTCAAATACGGCCAAAATTGAATACATAAATTTTTATAATTTTTGAAATTTTTCAATTTTTTATGGGTTTTTAAAGTAAGTATGCAAATGCAAAAAATATACATATGAATGCGAAGAAAGAAAACGTACCGAGCATACCCCCAAACTTAAACTTGACAGTGTCCTCACTGTCATGCTACACCAAGAGGGTCAAAATTGTCGGCACTCCCCTATTTATTTATTTATAATTTTTTTTATTGTTTTGAAATTTTTTTGTTATTTTTTTATAGAAAAAGAAAACAAAAAAAAATATATACATATATACAACAAGATTCCCTCCAAACTTAAGCTTGGCCTTACACAAGCCAAAAGTTAGCACCAACCATTCAAAAATCTTATCGTGGTAATGGTGGAGTTCGTAAAAGAATGTAGTGGAAAGAAAAGAGATGAGAAGCACACGAGACCGTGTGGAGATAGAAACGGGATACGGTCTCGGGGGGGAGAAGAATGGCGGAAAAGAGAAAGAAGTGGAGTACGATCTTGAGGGTGTAAATCGAGTGAATAAGTTAGCGCAATTTGTGATGATCGATGTGTTAAAAGCGATTGCGCTAACCTATCAACCTGTTGAGAAATGGGGTCAAATCCTTCAAGATTCGCAAGAAGGCATGGGTACGCCGAACTTGGTATTGGAGATGAAAGCGAAACGGTCTCTTGTACGGTCGGAATGATAGGAAGGACGTAAGGGAGTGATTTAGGGATAATCTCATTCTCACCGTAGTAAACTGTCTCGAATTTGAAAGATTCCATTAATGGTTCGAAACGACTGTAAGCAACCGAGTCTGATGGTTCAACTAATTCATCTGAAAATGTAAAGGACTCAAACTCGGGCGGTGAGTCATCAACATCGTCCGAAAAAGTGAAACACTCGTACGTGTTATCGGCTGTGAGAAATGTTTCAGATTCAAAGGAAAATTTTTCAAGCTCACAGTCCTCAAGTGTGATCTTTTGCGTGGTCAGAACGATGGAAAGGAGGGAGGGTGATATAACAGTTAAAGGTTCAAGAGGATGAATTGGAAAATCCGACACATCAAACAAAAATGGTTCAACCTCAATATTATCCTCAATACTCTCCTCAATACTATACTCATAATTCTCCTCAATATTTAACTCATCCATGCCATTATCATCAAAATCAAGACGCATATGAGGTTCGGGAGAAACATCTAATGACTCGGAATGATGAATTGGACATAAAAGTTCAATCAAATCGACAGGTTCATCATCCGAAATATTCCCGGCGTCTATATCCTCAATCAAGTGAAAATCAATTTTTTCTGACACCTCATCAAAAGTATGGATATTTATCGATTTAGGTTCTAGAGTGGAGGTGTAAAGATCGAAAGGATTATGAGTGGTTTCACTCAAAAGGGGTTTTTCACAATCTGGCAAATCAAGCACTACAAAATCACACAACTCGTTTTTATTTTCAACTGGTGAATATTTGGGACAATCGATGGAAAACCAGAGTTGTGGGCTGGAATTGGGTATGGGTAGGTTTGATTTGGAAATCCTCTCAAATTCGCACTCTGTCCAACCGCCTCCTCATACATTGAAAAATTTGAAGCTAGTTGGAAACTAGCTACTGGTTCAGCAGGTTGCATAAGGGCGGCCATGGACGCTTCCACATTCCTAGTCATTTTGTTTGTTGCTGCAATATAAGCTGCCAACGACTGTTCCAAACTAGACATAGGTGGTGAAGGGCTTTCGGTAAAGGATTCGAAATTGTTTGGATTCATGAAACTCCCAAATGGCTGTGTAGAAACAGTGTCTAGTGAAGGTGGGAAAGTCAGGTAGGACTGGTAGGAATTGGATGGTTGGACAGGAGTAGGGTCAACATATGGATAAAAAGGTGGATGGACTTGTTCATTCCTAGAACTAGATGTGGGGAGAGGGGTGAAAGATCGGCTACAAGATTGAGCAATATGCTCAGCAATGGACATCGGTTTAGAAGTTACAGCTGGACTCGAAAAAGTGGCATCAACGTACGAAGGTGGTGAAGGTTGACATGGTTGACACAAAGTGGGTTGCAAAGTCAAACTGTTTCTCCTAGACGCTTCTATTTGATCTTTCAAAGATATTTTGGGCATGGATGGATCTTCCTTAAATTGACCGAAACAATTGACGTACGAGGCAAAATTAGGTTCGGGATATCAAAGTTCGGCAAGAGATTTATGATGTTGGGTACCCATGATAGAAGAAAGAGAAGAGAAAGAAGATTGGGGTGCACGGATTTCTTAGCGACAAAAGTTGCAAGTCTTTTTATAAAATTTTTTCCTATTATTCCCCGGCAACGGCGCCATTTGATTGATCAAAAATATTTCTAAACCGCAATCAAGAACGGCGTCGCTTGGCAGCTAGCCGGTGAGTACGGGTCGGTCTACAGGAATTTTGTAAATTTCCTAGTTGCTCAAACGAGTTAATTCCGAACGGTATGAACGGATTGATTATTTTTAAAAACTAAATTGATCTATACTAAGATTATCTAGATCTAAATCTTGCTAGGGTTAGGTCTAGGGTAGGTTTGGAAATGTAAATAAATCTCACTGCTTTCTATACCCAAATTAAGATTTATGAGGTGTTATGGTAATTATTAATAAAGGGGATTAAAACCATTCGGGAAGATGTTTCTTCCTCTAAGTTCTTGTCCTTCCTTTATCAATCCTTACCCTAACCTCCATGGAAAACATGCGCAACCGGGCCTTTATACTACGGTAGCACCGCTACCTCATGGGATAGGATGCCGTAGGGAGCGGTGTGTGCTTGTATGCATGAAGTCCTATTGATTATATGTGATGGGCAAGAAAGGGATGAGAGATCTCATCTCTCAAAAGCCTTCCCCAAAGCTAACCCTAACAAGCGAGGAGACTACTCGCTCATTAGGAAATTGAAGAACATGTTATCTATCTATCTAGAGTAAGGAATTAAAGATCTATACTAAGGCAATTAAATAAAACTACTTACTTTACAGATGGCTCTCTCCAAACATTTACACAGGGTTGTCAGATCCGAATAGATGAAATGAAAAGTGGCATCGATGCTCTCCAAAAGAAATCTGAATTTTATTAATGAAAGGAGGCATACCTTAAAAGAGGTATTAGGGTCTCTATTTATAGATTCATAGAAAACCCTAGGGTTATAATTGACTCGCACATCTGCTATTACAAAAATACCCCTTAAGAAAAAGACCTAGTCAACGCTCGCAGCCTCCAGTAGAATTTTGCACCGCCACGGGCCCCGCACGGTCGCGGATCTGCAGCCAAAGTCCATATTTGGCCGCGGTTCTGCGGCCATTTATGGGCTTTGTGGGCTCATTTTTCCTGGGCTGATTCTGGCTGCTGTTGTCTTCTGTTTTCTTCACTTTTTTCTCAGGTTGGTTCTAGGTTTCTTCCAGATATCCACAGTGAATAATTGTAGTGGACTTTTACCGTTGCTTCGTGACGAAGTCTTGAACCTTGCACTGCCTTGTACTTTGTGAACTGATCTTCGTGTAGGATTGATCAGGATTCCATCATTTATTGGTCGTAGTCTCACTTTTGTATCGTCTTTTGTCTTTTTCACTGTTTTTGTCCCGAGAATCTGTAACCTGTAACTATGTAGCAGACATGGGTCAAAAGCACCTGTTTATTTGTAAACTGAATAAAAATGGGGAATAAAATAATGCAATATTACGGTATGAACAAATACCCCCAAACTTATCTTTTGCTCGTCCTCGAGCAAACCTAGTTTTATTCTCGAAAAAATCCTAACCACACTTTCGCAGGGAAACGCGATTGCACTGAGCTCGTGCAACAAGCCGTTAAACCTCTAGGTGTCCCTAGTAGGAGGAGTGTTGTCTCCTGAGGGTTTTCAGCGGATACTACCCACAAAATCCTATCAATATGGCCTATTAACTTTTATTCTCCAATTAGGTTTTCTAACAAGGAAGTCTATTATCTTCGATTTATAAATTATCCACCCATATTCTTCACATTTCCTTATCATTTAACTTAAAATTATATATATTCTGCAGACCTACTTAGCTTTTGGCATCTCTTAAGTTTTCCTTCTTATGGATTCGTTGAGAGGGTTCTATCTCAACTTAGGAATTTTTATCATCTCTATTAAAGATATAAGTCCTATTCTTCATTCCTATCTCTTATCTAAACCCCAATCACATACCCTTACGTGTGTGTATATATCATCCCTACACTTGGAAATTCAAATCAAGCAATCATACTCTTGTCCGTTGTCCAAAGCACTTCTTAATTGGTGAATTTTTTAGATGAATTTCGCTCACACATCCTTCATGCGATCGTTAATACTTCTTGAGGTACCAACAACCAATTGCAAGATGTGTTTGCATATTAAAGCATAATTTCTAGTCTTGTAATACCTAAGACTTTAGCAGTGACTCCCAAACCAGTTGGTCTAAGGCACTAGGTGATGAAGCACCCTCGCTAAATATTTTTTTCTATTTTTGCAGCCTTAAGTAATCACAAAAACTAGTGTTCATTTTTTATTATCTCTTTATTCACATTTATATTTTTATTTTATTTTCTTCGTACTAAGGACATTAGACAAGAGCATTTCAAGGTCTCTTCTACTATTCCAAGTTTCAAGGTTCGTGTTTGTGCAAGTTGTAGGGTATACATTTTCAGAATCTAGACTTAAGCTTAGGAATTATTTTTCAAACTTATACTCTAATAAAAATATCAATACTCTTCCCTTGTTTTAACTTAGCCCAAGAAGTGAACTCAAAATTTTTCTATTTCTAAATAAACTACAAAGACATATACTTTCTACTATTAAACTTTAAGAAAGATTATTTTTAGGGTTTTTAATTTACTAAGTCCAGGATCTAGTTTTTCCTAGCTAGTTAACCTATTTGTCAAACTCAAGTCAAACATGGCCAAAATTGAATACATTTATTTTTATAATTTTTAATTTTTTTTAATTTTTTATGGGTTTTAAAATAAGTATGCATGTACATATGAATGCGAAGGAAGAAGGCTTACCGAACATACCCCCAAACTTAAACTTGACAGTGTCCTCACTGTCATGCCACACCAAGAGGGTCAAAATGTCGGCACTCCCCTGTTTATTTATTTACAAAATATATGTTTTTTTATTTTTTTATATTTTTAAAAGAAGAACAAAAATATATATACATATATATAACAAGGTCCTCCCTAAACTAAACAAGGCCTTACATAAGCCAAAAGTTAGCACCAACCATTCAAAAATTTTATCGTGATAATGGTAGGGTCGGTGAAAGAATAGGGTGTAGTGAAAGGAAATGAGAAGCACATGAGACCGAATGGGAAGAAAGGTCGAATATGGTCTCGGTGGAGGAGAAGAAGGGCGGAAAAGAGAAAGAAGTGTAGCACGATCTTGAGGGTGTAAATCGAGTGAATAAATTAGCACAATTTTTGATGACCGATGTGTTAAAAGCGATTGTGCTAATCTATCAACCCGTCGAGAAACGGGGCCAAATCCCTCAAGATTCGCAAAAAAACATGGGTACGTCGAACTTGGTAAACCCTCCATTGAAAATGGAAACGCGACGGAGTCTTTCGTGGTCGAAGCGATAGGAAGGACAAAAGGGAGTGATTTAGGGATAGTCGTAATCTCACCTAAGTAATATGTCTCAAAGTCGAAAGATTCCTTCAATAGTTCGAAATGACTGTAAGCAACTGAGTCTGATAGTTCAACTAACTCATCTGAAAATGTAAAGGACTCAAACTCGGGAGGTGAGTTTTCAACATCGTCCAAAAAAGTGAAACACTCGTAATCGTTATCGTCTATGAGAACTGTGTCAGATTTAAAGAGAAAGTTTTTTAAGCTCACAGTCTTCACGCGTGATTTTTTGCGTGGTCGGAACGATGGAAAGGAGGGAGGGTGATTTAGGAAGTATAACGGTTAAAGGTTCAGGAGGATAAATTGGAAAATCCGACACATCAAACAAAAATGGTTCATCCTCAATATCATCCTCAATACTCTTCTCAATACTATCCTCATAATTCTCCTCAAAATTTAGCCTATCCATGCCATTATCATCAAAATCAAGACGCATATGAGGTTCGGGAGAAACATTTAATGACTCGGGATGATGAATTGGAGATAAAATTTCAGTCAAATCTATGGGTTCATCATCTAAAATATTCTCGGCGTCAGTATCCTCAATCAAGTGAAAATCAATTTTCTTAGAAATCTCATCAAAAGTATGGATACTTATCAATTCAGGTTCTAAAGTGGAGGTGTAAAGCTCAAAAGGATTAGGTGTGAGTTCACTCGAAAGGGATTCTTCACAATCTGGCAAATCAATCACTACAAAGTCGCACAACTCATCATTTTGGACACATGTTGTTAGTTATATGTATGCCCTAGAGGCCATTACTGTACATTGGATGTATATTGTAGTGGATGCTGGGACATATATAGGGAGGACTTTCTTGCTCGACATGATAGTATGCTATCTGGTTGATCTTTACCTTAACGTGTATACTGATTGTCTCCCTGTTACATGTTGGTAAAGCCCTTAGGATCTGTACTTGACTACCTGGACTATGATGCGGATCATACTAGTGGGGACATGGTAGTACATAAGTACATCCTTCAAAGTCCCTAGTCGTGGGTGTATCGAGACAGAGCATCGATATACCAGAGTAGACTAGTGTGTACCTTCTCGACCCATATAGATGGGCGATGGATGATCCCATATCCATCGGTGTTTGACATCAGAGATGATATACGGGTGCTCAGTAGAGACTGGGTATACTGGACGGACTCGCCGAGAACTCCCAGATGGTATTATACCTTACGTCAGATGGCAGTTCTCTGGTGACACTGGTACAGAGTAGTCTGTTGACCCGAGATCGTCATAGAGTCTTGTGTGGTTCCCACTGTGCTTTGATTTCCATCTTACCACGTCCAAGAGGGCGTGCAAAACGGTGGTTTTTGGGTACAGTCCCGAGTCACATAGAGGCAATGAGCGATAGGAGGGGATTCGTCTCTCCCGGTATAGGGGGTTGATGTTGCGCTGTGTTCGATTGGGTATAACAGGAAATCCCTGGCCAGGGTTGCTGAGATTTACTGGTAAGTGTTACCAGTAGTTTCTCGAATTGTTATAGACCTCATATCGACACGACTTATCGAGCTATTGGGGTCTGACGTTTACCACCCCTAGGCGAGATATGCGACATATCAGACGATCAGACCGGACTGTACGGTAGTGTTACTGGTTGGATTCACTGGAGTGTGAGCGGGCTTGCTCATCGATCTTCAGATCGCTCAATACCCGGGTGGCCGTTACGTTTAGCAGACCGCTTGCGGCTTGTGGGTGCTTGATATGATCATCATCTGCTGCCGGCGTATTGACGAGTCTTTAGAGTCCTACACAGAGGTTTCCTGGTTCAAGCGAAACGAAATAGGAGCGCATATGAGATATGTGCGGGACCGAGAATAATGCGTGTATGTGATACCGTATTCCATTCTCGCGATGAATGTATCGATTAGGTTATATGCGATATACCCTAGTTATCGAATCAAGGATTGATTCGATAAACCGATACATTGGATACTAGTCGGTTATATGTGATATAACCGGATCGTTAAATCAAGTGTTGATTTAATGATTTAATGTATAATTATATATTTGATATATTACTTTGCATTAACTAGTATCGGTTCACTTTAAATGGATTTTCTCGCTCGGATGTGCACATTGTATATTCGATATAGTTTTTGAGCACATGATTGTATCATGTTTGATGATACATGCCTTTTGGTTAAGTGTAAAGAATTAAACTATGGTTAAGTGGATGATTAGGGTTTTTGATTTCCTTATTCATTTAGTAATCTTTTTCTTTTTTGGAAAAATAAAATGGCATGAGAAAAATGGTGGCATTCTTTTGTTCTTTCATGAAGCTTCATGAATACTTTGACTTTGTGACCATTTTGTCTCATGCTTAAACCTAACCATTCCACTTAACCCTAATTAATTCTCTACACCTAACTATGGTTAGCTTATGATAAGAATTCATTTTCTTTTCTTTTTGAATTATTCTTATCATAACATTCTTCTTCTTCTTCTTCATTTTCTTTATGGAAGAAAGCTTGCTCCATTAATGGCAAGTGATGAGAAAGAGTGAGAAATCCAATTCTAAAGTGAACCCACTTCCTATTTCTTCATCCTCTACCTCTTGCCAAGTAGTATAGGGTGTTTCCTTCACAAGTTTTCATGGCTTGGTGAAGGTGGAGCTTGATCTAGCGATGCTTCGACGTAGATCATCTTTGGCATGGACATCGACGACCTAGCTCGCCTATTCTCCGATGAAGCCGACGCTAGAGCCTATGATTTGTTTTGGACAGCGAGAGGACTTCATTGCGGAGCTATGGAGGTGGAGCACCGGATCTACAAAGGTTGTATTTCCGTTTCCTTTTAGTTAAGATGTTAACTAGTTTGCTTTGTCGCCTAGAAATCTAGCCAACGATCCGTTCTAGGGTTTCTCGGCACCGTTAAAATTGGAAATTGGCATGGTTGATGCCTTGTGAGACCTCATTAGGGTTCCTAGGAACCCGTAAGTGGTATCAGAGCCTAGCTAGAGCCTTAGGCGAAGTCTAGACGCAATTTGAAGTCCGAACGAACCCGTAACCCAATTCCAAACATGCTCTCTGTCCTTTTTCTAAAATTTAGGATTTTTCAACATTAAAAATATGCAGAAAAATCAGCAGGGATATCTAAGAGTTACGGTGAATTTTGATGACCTAATTCCATCATTACGCCGCGGATCCGCGGCACGAGCATGGCTTGTGCGGCGGATCCGCAGCCGTTTTGTCGTATTGCTCATCGAAATTTGCACCATAATAAATAATAGTCAGTGCTGGTTTTCCTGGGAATATTTTAATATTTATTCCAGAGTTTTATTTTCTGGGTTGTTTTGGGGATTCGGTGTTTCGATCGGAGTATCAGATTTTGTCTATATGGCTTTCCGGATAATTTTAGAATATGTTAAAAAGTTCGACCGGATATAAATACCCAATTTTTCCCCTGTCGGGAAATTTCCAAGTGTTGGATCTTTCCGTAGTTTAATGACGTTCTAAGTAGTGCAAGTAATGCAATGGACCCTCTAGAAGACAACAAACCTTAACTCGATTATGTGACCGTCTTGAACTGCCCTTTGAACCTTCGGGTTTGGGGCAGTACGGCGTGCCACATGTGAGGCGTTGGCTTGACCCTTCTACGGCTGGACCGTTGGTACTGAGGCACGAACTGAATGTTGTTAGACTCATATTTCATGTGTTGATCTGTATCGGGAAAACTTGGGTGTTCGATTGTTCGATCGGAAAGTTTGACATTTTCTATTTATCCGGAATGGGACACAATAATTGGAATTCATAAGAAGTTATGAGATAACTGAATGACTGTTATAAACATAGCAGTTTAGTCTCACTTGATCGGTTGCCACGGAATTTTGATGTGATCAAAAGTCCGTCGCAATCACGTAGCGTACGCGGATACTCGCCGGGTGAACTTAATAGACAGCCTCACGCCATAGCCCCGACAAAGTGACTGTAGGAGAACCCCGTCGCCAAAAGCATCCGTCCGGGTGCTCGCGGTAGCGGTGTTCCGCCTTGGTGCACTTCGTCGACGGTATCGGGGGTGCAGCCGTCTACTGAAGTTTGCGACGAGCATTCGATCAGGGTGTGTCAGGAATCTTGTTGAATTACCCGACTTGGTATTGAAAAGTGTTTTCGATTTTGAGACTAAAATGCGGGGTTTATAATTGTTAGGCATGCGATGTCTAAGTAATTCATTTGGTCAGGCATGCGATGTCTGAGGAGGTTGCGGATTCCAACTGTTGTAGTTTTACACTTTCTTTTCTGTGACCGTAAGTGTAATATGTGATATCGCCGGTTTCGTTGCTATATGTCAACGACAATTGGGATGGACATATTTACTTACGTTGATGACATGTGATGTTATGTGTTGCTGGATATGTTATATTGGATCGTCGTCTTTGAATAGCCGGGGGTTTTTATGTGAGATGAGTGTTTTTCATTTTCATTCATGTAAAAACTTGTATGTAATATTCTTTTATTGGGACACTTCCAGGTTGCGGAAGTTGTCACCTTTTGTATATTATTTACTTTTCCGCACTAGGATAGACCCAAGGAGGGGAGCACAAGTAACCGGGTTCTGGAGTCCAGTGGGAGACCAACTCGAGGAGTCGAGTCCGGGTCTCCTAACTCCAGAATTGGTAGGGTTGCTTGCCGCTCTCGTAGGGGTCTAGAGGTGTGGGTTTGGCTATTCATCGCGACCGTGGAATCCGTGTTTTATACTGGCTCGTATTGAAAACACGGACGTCCTAGTATATCCAATATTTCATATGTTTCTTCTGCTGCGATATCTGTGATGTGATCATGTGATGTTCTGTGATAGATACAGTATATAGTATATATGATATATTATATAGACGTTACTTATGTTTTACACCCGCGCTAGCCCTGCCCCGCTTTGCCGTTAATTACCTAACCTAACGGTGCACGAGGGGACATCGAGGCGAATGCGGATGGCATAAGTGTACGTCGTATTTATCTGTGATGTTTAGGTACATAAATGATGGGACTTCATTAATGTGATTAATGAAATAAAATAAACCTAAGATGTTGTAGAATCGAATTTCAAAGTAAAACAGGTAGCTACAGTTCTTGCTTTGCACAGTGATATATATGATATATCCCGCACCTTATTCGATGAGGAAAGGACCGAGATCCTTTCACCGGGAGTGACTCCTTTAGCAATAACTGGCAGATGCTACACACTCGGTTTGTCTTTTGATTGCTTTTAAGAGTTTTTGCTTTGCACAGTGATATATATGATATATCCCGCACCTCATTCGACGAGGAAAGGACCGACGATCCCTTCACCGGGAGTGACTCCTTTAGCAAAACTAGAAAAGCCTAAAAAACACTCCATTTTAAAAATCATTTGATTCTACAACGATATCAAGTTCATTACGCAATAGGTTTTCAGAAAAACCTGTCGTAGCCCTCTGTCATTTCAGATAAGTAGTAGTTAGTATTCGTGCTGCGTTTGTTGGCCTTTGTCAAGGCGCAGTGTGCGGTAGCTAACTGGTGCTTATCTGCTTATGCATATGATGCAGATTGGATTAGGGTAGTCGTGCGACCTTGTTGGCCTTTGTCAAGGGCCGTGCGGGTGGATTTAATTCAATCAGGAAATGACGGGTTGAACTTGACTAGCATCCTATGGTTTGTTGGCCTTTGTCAAGGTCATAGGAGGTTAGGGGCAAAATATTATCGGGAATTTCAAGTGTTGAAATTTGCAATGAGATTGCATACCTTCTATGAGATAGTTGGATCCCGATACCCGCTGCGAGTAAGAGTTACTCCTGGGAGAGTTTTATACATTACAATTAGCCGATCAAGTAGGTGTCTAGAAAGGTGTCAACGGGGTTACGCCTCTGGGAAAACGAGGTTTACATTAATTAGGTTCGTGCGAAAGCACGGGGGACCTCCCTCAAAGTACCGACACTGGCCTGGCTGAAAGATTGGCGAACTTGTAGTATGTAATTAATCCCGGCTAGTCTTTCCTTTTAGGGTTTGAAGGAAGATTTGATAAAAAGCAGTGGGAGCCATCCTGATTAGATAAAATAAAACCAATCTATTCTTGCAAAGAGCGCACGCTGAGTGTTTTCTTCTCTCTCTCTCTCCAGGTAGCGACCATATCACGCCTTAATCAAGATAATAATACGGAATATTGACCGAACCCGTTTGTTATACTGAGCTGGGGAACGTTGGTCCCGCTCCAACTTATAATTGTTATAAGACAGAGCAGGAAATTGGGGAATACCAGAATTCCCGTGCCGCCCAAACGAAGAGAGTGCATGCTGATGCATCATCTTCGGGTGTGTTCATTACAGAGAACTGTTTCTCAGTGTCCTTTACGTCCTGGGTATGTGATACCAGATCAGGATCCCAGATATGTAATATGGTACATAGGGCTACAGAAAGGTAGAGAACTGAGAACGGGTGATAAGTTTCATGAGACAGAAGACGGGGCAAGAGTTGCAGCCAAGTCTGTTGGTCACTGTCACCCTGTATTACAATACATTGATTCTGAATGAATGTTATTAGATACCGAACCTGATATACAAAATCATATCTGTCTCTTTATTAGTAAAGAAACGGTAAAATTTTGTATTGTTGGATAATGTTTTGAACATTTCCTATATCAAAAGTTGATCGGTTCAGGCACGTTATCTAAAAGCGTTGATGTTCTAAATCAAACTACAGTTCTTAATATATGGAACACACACAAGAGGAAGAGTTCAGAAAAGAACGGATCCTTCTTGAGGTATTGTAGACTAGGTCAATCAATGCGACCCGACTAGCTGATGTTACATGTAGATGCATATTTAAATCAGTTTGAATTTACATCTTGTGAAACTTGCCAGTCATGTCACAAAGATATAATGACACCAGCTCTGTTTATTGGAAACAGAGAAAGAGTTAGTAAACTCTTGGGATGATACATGTTGATGTATGTAAGATCCCCTGTCTACACATGCCAGGACTGGTTCTTTGTAATTCATTACATTCTCTGATAATCTCTCAAGATTCAAACATATGTTCCTGTTGAAACATAAGTCCGAACCTTTTGAGATATTCACAGAATATAAGCGAGAAGTAGAGAACCAGAATACGGGTATAAGTATTATGTCCTTTGATGAGATCAAGGAGGAGAATACTTGAGCATGGAATTCCTGGACTTTTCTAAAGGAGAATGAGATTCTCTCTCAGCATTACTCCTCTGTATACACCATAGCACGATGGTATATCAGGGCGGAGCAATCACACCCTATATGATAAGGTGTGCTCTATGATGAGTACTACTGAGTTACCTGTTTCCTTTTGGGTGTTATGCACTTAAGAAGTTGCATACCTATTGAATAGGGTTCGAATCAAATCAGATCACTGCCTACCACTCCATATGAGATATGGAAAGGGAAGAGCCCATGTCTTAAGCTAGTTAAGATTTGGGGTTGTCCGGCCTATGTCTGAAAAGCAAAATCCGGACAAGCTCGAGGCAAAGTCAGTTATGTAGAACTGGAAATGTTCCAGCTATACAGACTGCAGCTGATGATTTGATAGAACCAAAGGATTCAGTAGATTCTAACGAACCTCAGCCTCTCCGTCGATCTAGTAGGGTTCCTCACCCATCTGAGAGATACTTCTGTTTCTCTATGACAGTGGGAGCGAGGATTGCATCATGAGATGATGACCCAACTAGTTTCGACCTGGCCATCAGGAGTAGGACTCTGTGAGAATGGCTGGATGTTTATCGATCTGAGATGGAATCCTTATACACCAACAAAGTATGGACTTTGGTTGCTATATCTGAAGGGTTAAATTCCCATCAGGAGCAAGTATATCTTGAGAAGATTACTTGGTGTATATGGAAAAGTTGAGACTTTCAAAGCTAGACTTGTTAAAAGTTTGCATCATTGACCAGGTGTGGATAATGATGAAACCTTTTCAAGTAGCTATGCTTAAGTCCATCCAGATCCTACTTGTCACGGCTACATACCATGACTGCGATATCTGGTGGTTGGGTGTCTTGACTGCTTTTCTAAATGATGATTTAGAAGAGAGCGTCTATAAGTACACAGCCAGAGGGCTTCGTAGACAGTGGGAGCAGCGGAAACGTGTGCAAGATGCTTTATAGGATAGAGCAGGCATCGCGGAGTTGGAACATCTGTTTTGATGTATTAATCAAAGAAGTTGACATCATCAAAATGGTAGATGAACCTTGTATGAACAAAAAGGTAGTAGGGAGTATGGTGACGATCTTCGTAGAGTACGTGGATGACATACTCTTGATAGGGAAGGAGTTTCCTATGCTACACTCGATCAATCTCCGCTTATCACTATAATTCTCCATATAGGATCAAAGTGATACCTCCTAAATCCTGGGTTTTGGATCTATGAGATAGATCTAAATGGATGTTAGGATTCTCACTAGTTGTAGTGAGATGGTATCAATCGATCCTGGGGAGAATCACTGGAAATGTTCCAGGGTGATAAAGACGACTGAATGTCAGTCACAGGCATTGTCTTTACCCTCAGTAAATGGACGGTATGTTGGAAGAGTTCCAAGCTAGATACCGTGACATACTAGACGATAAAGGCAGGATACATCGCTACTTAAGATGCTACCAAAGAGGCAGTCTGGGTGTATATTGGTTCATGAGATGAACTACGTTCCAACCATTGTGAGACAATGGAGTTGTGGCTTATGCCAAGCAACGTCCGTCCCATCAGTGATCCAGACATATTCTAAGGCAGTGTCACCTGATCATGGAGATGGTTGATCTCCAGGGAGATCGAGGTTAGGAGAGTAGACTCAGAGGACAACACAGCGGATCCACTCACAAAGGCCTGTTCCCAGAGAGAGATTTTTATGGGATGGTTGAGTATGAGATACTACAACCACTGCTACAGATGGCCCTAGTGCAAGTGGGAGATTGTTAGTTATATGTATGCCCTAGAGGCCATTACTGTACATTGGATGTATATTGTAGTGGATGCTGGGACATATATAGGGAGGACTTTCTTGCTCGACATGATAGTATTCTATCTGGTTGATCTTTACCTTAACGTGTATACTGATTGTCTCCCTGTTACATGTTGGTAAAGCCCTTAGGATCTGTACTTGACTACCTGGACTATGATGCGGATCATACTAGTGGGGACATGGTAGTACATAAGTACATCCTTCAAAGTCCCTAGTCGTGGGTGTATCGAGACGGGGCATCGATATACCAGAGTAGACTAGCGTGTACCTTCTCGACCCATATAGATGGGCGATGGATGATCCCATATCCATCGGTGTTTGACATCAGAGATGATATACGGGTGCTCAGTAGAGACTGGGTACACTGGACGGACTCGCCGAGAACTCCCAGATGGTATTATACCTTACGTCAGATGGCAGTTCTCTGGTGACACTGGTACAGAGTAGTCTGTTGACCCGAGATCGTCATAGAGTCTTGTGTGGTTCCCACAGTGCTTTGATTTCCATCTTACCACGTCCAAGAGGGCATGCAAAACGGTGGTTTTTGGGTACAGTCCCGAGTCACATGGAGGCAATGAGCGATAGGAGGGGATTCGTCTCTCCCGGTATAGGGGGTTGATGTTGCGCTGTGTTCGATTGGCTATAACAGGAAATCCCTGGCCTGGGTTGCTGAGATTTACTGGTAAGTGTTACCAGTAGTTTCTTGAATTGTTATAGACCTCATATCGACACGACTTATCGAGCTATTGGGATCTGACGTTTACCACCCCTAGGCGAGATATGCGACATATCAGACGATCAGACCGGACTGTACGGTAGTGTTGCTGGTTGGATTCACTGGAGTGTGAGCGGGCTTGCTCGTCGATCTTCAGATCGCTCAATACCCGGGTGGCCGTTACGTTTAGCAGACCGCTTGCGGCTTGTGGGTGCTTGATATGATCATCATCTGCTGCCGGCGTATTGACGAGTCTTTAGAGTCCTACACAGAGGTTTCCTGGTTCAAGCGAAACGAAATAGGAGCGCATATGAGATATGTGCGGGACCGAGAATAATGCGTGTATGTGATACCGTATTCCATTCTCGCGATGAATGTATCGATTAGGTTATATGCGATATACCCTAGTTATCGAATCAAGGATTGATTCGATAAACCGATACATTGGATACTAGTCGGTTATATGTGATATGACCGGATCGTTAAATCAAGTGTTGATTTAATGATTTAATGTATAATTATATATTTGATATATTACTTTGCATTAACTAGTATCGGTTCACTTTAAATGGATTTTCTCGCTCGGATGTGCACATTGTATATTCGATATAGTTTTTGTGCACATGATTGTATCATGTTTGATGATACATGCCTTTTGGTTAAGTGTAAAGAATTAAACTATGGTTAAGTGGATGATTAGGGTTTTTGATTTCCTTATTCATTTAGTAATCTTTTTCTTTTTTGGAAAAATAAAATGGCATGAGAAAAATGGTGGCATTCTTTTGTTCTTTCATGAAGCTTCATGAATACTTTGACTTTGTGACCATTTTGTCTCATGCTTAAACCTAACCATTCCACTTAACCCTAATTAATTCTCTATACCTAACTATGGTTAGCTTATGATAAGAATTCATTTTCTTTTCTTTTTGAATTATTCTTATCATAACATTCTTCTTCTTCTTCTTCATTTTCTTCATGGAAGAAAGCTTGCTCCATTAATGGCAAGTGATGAGAAAGAGTGAGAAATCCAATTCTAAAGTGAACCCACTTCCTATTTCTTCATCCTCTACCTCTTGCCAAGTAGTATAGGGTGTTTCCTTCACAAGTTTTCATGGCTTGGTGAAGGTGGAGCTTGATCTAGCGATGCTTCGACGTAGATCATCTTCGGCATGGACATCGACGACCTAGCTCGCCTATTCTCCGATGAAGCCGACGCTAGAGCCTATGATTTGTTTTGGATAGCGAGAGGACTTCATTGCGGAGCTATGGAGGTGGAGCACCGGATCTACAAAGGTTGTATTTCCGTTTCCTTTTAGTTAAGATGTTAACTAGTTTGCTTTGTCGCCTAGAAATCTAGCCAACGATCCGTTCTAGGGTTTCTCGGCACCGTTAAAATTGGAAATTGGCATGGTTGATGCCTTGTGAGACCTCATTAGGGTGCTTAGGAACCCGTAAGTGGTATCAGAGCCTAGCTAGAGCCTTAGGCGAAGTCTAGACGCAATTTGAAGTCTGAACGAACCCGAAACCCAATTCCAAACATGCTCTCTGTCCTTTTTCTAAAATTTGGGATTTTTCAACATTAAAAATATGCAGAAAAATCAGCAGGGATATCTAAGAGTTACGGTGAATTTTGATGACCTAATTCCATCATTACGCCGCGGATCCGCGGCACGAGCATGGCTTGTGCGGCGGATCCGCGGCCGTTTTGTCGTATTGCTCATCGAAATTTGCACCATAATAAATAATAGTCAGTGCTGGTTTTCCTGGGAATATTTTAATATTTATTCCAGAGTTTTATTTTTTGGGTTGTTTTGGGGATTCGGTGTTTCGATCGGAGTATCAGATTTTGTCTATGTGGCTTTCCGGATAATTTTAGAATATGTTAAAGTTCGACCGGATATAAATACCCAACTTTTCCCCTGTCGGGAAATTTCCAAGTGTTGGATCTTTCCGTAGTTTAATGACGTTCTAAGTAGTGCAAGTAATGCAATGGACCCTCTAGAAGACAACAAACCTTAATTCGATTATGTGACCGTCTTGAACTGCCCTTTGAACCTTCGGGTTTGGGGCAGTACGGCGTGCCACATGTGAGGCGTTGGCTTGACCCTTCTACGGCTGGACCGTTGGTACTGAGGCACGAACTGAATGTTGTTAGACTCATATTTCATGTGTTGATCTGTATCGGGAAAACTTGGGTGTTCGATTGTTCGATCGGAAAGTTTGACATTTTCTATTTATCCGGAATGGGATACAATAATTGGAATTCACAAGAAGTTATGAGATAACTGAATGAATGTTATAAACATAGCAGTTTAGTCTCACTTGATCGGTTACCACGGAATTTTGATGTGATCAAAAGTCCGTCACAATCGCGTAGCGTACGCGGATACTCGCCGGGTAAACTTAATAGACAGCCTCACGCCATAGCCCCGACCAAGTGACTGTAGGAGAACCCCGTCGCCGAAAGCATCCGTCCGGGTGCTCGCGGTAGCGGTGTTCCGCCTTGGTGCACTTCGTCGACGGTATCGGGGGTGCAGCCGTCTACTGAAGTTTGCGACGAGCATTCGATCAGGGTGTCGGGAATCTTGTTGAATTACCCGACTTGGTATTGAAAAGTGTTTTCGATTTTGAGACTAAAATGCGGGGTTTATAATTGTTAGGCATGCGATGTCTAAGTAATTCATTTGGTCAGGCATGCGATGTCTGAGGAGGTTGCGGATTCCAACTGTTGTAGTTTTACACTTTCTTTTCTGTGACCGTAAGTGTAATATGTGATATCGCCGGTTTCGTTGCTATATGTCAACGACAATTGGGATGGACATATTTACTTACGTTGATGACATGTGATGTTATGTGTTGCTGGATATGTTATATTGGATCGTCGTCTTTGAATAGCCGGGGGTTTTTATGTGAGATGAGTGTTCTTCATTTTCATTCATGTAAAAACTTGTATGTAATATTCTTTTATTGGGACACTTCCAGGTTGCGGAAGTTGTCACTTTTTGTATATTATTTACTTTTCCGCACTAGGATAGACCCAAGGAGGGGAGCACAAGTAACCGGGTTCTGGAGTCCAGTGGGAGACCAACTCGAGGAGTCGAGTCCGGGTCTCCTAACTCCAGAATTGGTAGGGTTGCTTGCCGCTCTCGTAGGGGTCTAGGGGTGTGGGTTTGGCTATTCATCGCGACCGTGGAATCCGTATTTTATACTGGCTCGTATTGAAAACACGGACGTCCTAGTATATCCAATATTTCATATGTTTCTTCTGCTGCGATATCTGTGATGTGATCATGTGATGTTCTGTGATAGATACAGTATATAGTATATATGATATATTATATAGACGTTATTTATGTTTTACACCCACGCTAGCCCATCCCCGCTTTGCCGTTAGTTACCTAACCTAACGGTGCACGAGGGGACATCGAGGCGAATGCGGATGGCATAAGTGTACGTCGTATTTATCTGTGATGTTTAGGTACATAAATGATGGGACTTCATTAATGTGATTAATGAAATAAAATAAACCTAAGATGTTGTAGAATCGAATTTCAAAATAAAACAGGTAGCTACAGTTCTTGCTTTGCACAGTGATATATATGATATATCCCGCACCTTATTCGATGAGGAAAGGACCGAGATCCCTTCACCGGGAGTGACTCCTTTAGCAATAACTGGCAGATGCTACACACTCGGTTTGTCTTTTGATTGCTTTTAAGAGTTTTTGCTTTGCACAGTGATATATATGATATATCCCGCACCTCATTCGACGAGGAAAGGACCGACGATCCCTTCACCGGGAGTGACTCCTTTAGCAAAACTAGAAAAGCCTCAAAACACTCCATTTTAAAAATCATTTGATTCTACAACGATATCAAGTTCATTACGCAATAGGTTTTCAGAAAAACCTGTCGTAGCCCTCCGTCATTTCAGATAAGTAGTAGTTAGTATTCGTGCTGCGTTTGTTGGCCTTTGTCAAGGCGCAGTGTGCGGTAGCTAACTGGTGCTTATCTGCTTATGCATATGATGCAGATTGGATTAGGGTAGTCGTGCGACCTTGTTGGCCTTTGTCAAGGGCCGTGCGGGTGGGTTTAATTCAATCAGGAAATGACGGGTTGAACTTGACTAGCATCCTATGGTTTGTTGGCCTTTGTCAAGGTCATAGGAGGTTAGGGGCAAAATATTATCGGGAATTTCAAGTGTTGAAATTTGCAATGAGATTGCATACCTTCTATGAGATAGTTGGATCCCGATACCCGTTGCGAGTAAGAGTTACTCCTGGGAGAGTTTTATACATTACAATTAGCCGATCAAGTAGGTGTCTAGAAAGGTGTCAACGGGGTTACGCCTATGGGAAAACGAGGTTTACATTAATTAGGTTCGTGCGAAAGCACGGGGGACCTCCCTCAAAGTACCGACACTGGTCTGGCTGAAAGATTGGCGAACTTGTAGTGTGTAATTAATCCCGGCTAGTCTTTCCTTTTAGGGTTTGAAGGAAGATTTGATAAAAAGCAGTGGGAGCCATCCTGATTAGATAAAATAAAACCAATCTATTCTTGCAAAGAGCGCACGCTGAGTGTTTTCTTCTCTCTCTCTCTCCAGGTAGCGACCATATCACGCCTTAATCAAGATAATAATACGGAATATTGACCGAACCCGTTTGTTATACTGAGCTGGGGAACGTTGGTCCCGCTCCAACTTATAATTGTTATAAGACAGAGCAGGAAATTGGGGAATACCAGAATTCCCGTGCCGCCCAAACGAAGAGAGTGCATGCTGATGCATCATCTTCGGGTGTGTTCATTACAGAGAACTGTTTCTCAGTGTCCTTTACGTCCTGGGTATGTGATACCATATCAGGATCCCAGATATGTAATATGTTACATAGGGCTACAGAAAGGTAGAGAACTGAGAACGGGTGATAAGTTTCATGAGACAGAAGACGGGGCAAGAGTTGCATCCAAGTCTGTTGGTCACTGTCACCCTGTATTACAATACATTGATTCTGAATGAATGTTATTAGATACCGAACCTGATATACAAAATCATATCTGTCTCTTTATTAGTAAAGAAACGGTAAAATTTTGTATTGTTGGATAATGTTTTGAACATTTCCTATATACAAAATTCTCTTTTTTTTCCTTTTATTTGGAACTTTTTGCAAAAATTTTTTTCGATAAAAGGCTTTTGACACAAATGCAATCACCACAAATGCACAATTAGGCCTAGATCTAGGGTCACCTAGGTCAGCTTGACAGCTCCTAACTGTTCCAAAGGGCTAGAAATATGACCTCAAACCGCCTCTTCACCGTCAATTGCGGCCAGGTAAGTGCCAGGTGAGTGGAAGGCTCTCTACTACAAGTAGTGGCCCTAATTAAGTAACCACTCGCCTTAGACACACTTGCCTAGACACCGGAAAGTCAGGTTAGGATCAACGATTGATGCCTACAACTAGTCCTCTGTCCTATTGAGCGCGAAGTCCTTAGGGCTGAGTCTAGTATTTTTTCAATTAAAAATTGGTCAATGCAAATGCCTTATGTGATTTCTGGGGTCCTAGGATGGGTGATGAAATCCCCACCCAATCTGAATTGGTCTCATGCCCCTTAAAGTCAGATTAAATACATGCAAAACAGTAATAACCACATGCAATCAAAAATTTTATTTTAAGCGCGGCGCAAATAATCCTGCACAAGATTTGTTATTGGAAAGGGGAGATTTTATAGCTCAAAGAATCCTGCAGGAGATTTTTCAGAAAATATATTAGAGATTTGCAGAGGAGGAGATCAGAAGACTTACAGATTTTTTTTAACCGCGCTTCAGACTTTATTGGGGAACCGATCCGTCACCTCCACCTGGGAACCGCAGCGAAAAGCACCCTCTGACCGTGGATCCGCCGCCGGTTGGTCACTTCGGCACCGGTTTTTTTTTTTGCTCTCCAGATCTCCGCGGTTCTTCTTGTTGACTCGGTCCTCCAAATTTCTTCTGTTATCTGTTGTGATATTCTTCTGTTTGTTCGGATTTGATATTTGCTGTTTTGATCTCTGGAGATTTCCGGATCCGAACTTGATTGTAGATCCTGCAAAATTCAAACAAAGATACCCTTCACAAAATAACAAAATGATAAATTTTTATATTTTTTTGATTTTTCAGTTTTTATGATTTTTTAATTTTAGATTAACCCGAAATTGCAAAAAGAAAATAGCACGCCATCCCCGGCAACGGCGCCATTTGATTTAGAGAGATTTTATAGATCAAAAATAATTTACCGCAATCAAGAACGGCATCGCTTGGCAGCTAGCCGGTGAGTACGGGTCGGTCCACAGGAATTTTGTAAATTTCCTAGTTGTTCAAACGAGTTAATTCCGAACGGTGTGAACGGATTGATTATTTCTAAAAACTAAATTGATCTATACTAAGATTATCTAGATCTAAATCTTGCTAGGGTTAGGTCTAGGATAGGTTTGGAAATGTAAATAAATCTCACTGCTTTCTATACCCAAATTAAGATCTATAAGGTGTTATGGTAATTATTAATAAAGGGGATTAGAACCATTCGGGAAGATGTTTCTTCCTCTAGGTCGTTGTCCTTCCTTTATCAATCCTTACCCCAACCTCCATGGAAAACACGCGCAACCGAACCTTTATACTACGGTAGCACCGCTACTTCCTGGGATATGGTACCGTAGGGAGCGGTGTGTGCTTGTATGTATGGAGTCCTATTGATTATATGCGATAGGCAAGAAAGGGATGAGAGATCTCATCTCTCAAAAGCCTTCCCCAAAGCTAACCCTAACAAGTGAGGAGACTACTCGCTCATTAGGAAATTGAAGAACATGTTATCTATCTATCTAGGGAAAGGAATTAAAGATTTATATTAAGGTAATTAAATAAAACTACTTACTTTACATATGCCTCCCTTCATTAATAAATTTTAGAATTCTTTTGGAGAGTATCGGTGCCTCTTTTCATTTCATGAATTCAGATCTGACAACCTCGTGTTGATGTTTGGAGAGAGCCATCTGTAAGTAGTTTTATTTAACTGCTCTAGTTTAGATTTTAATTTCTTGCCTTAGATGTTAGCTTTGGGGAGGGCTTTTGAGAGATGAGATCTCTCATCCCTTTCTTACCCATCACATACAATCAATAGGACTCCATGCATACACGCACACGCCACGCCCTACGGCACACTATCCCTCAAGGTAGCAGTGATACCGTAGTATAAAAGCCCGGTTGCGCGCGTTTTCCATGGAGGTTAGGGTAAGGATCTCTAAAGGAAGGACAAGAACCTAGAGGAATGAACACCTTCCCGAATGGATCTAATCCCCTTTATTGATAATTACCATAACTCCTCTTAGATCCTAATTTGGGTATAGAAAGCGGTGAGATTTATTTACATTTCCAAACCATTCCTAAACCTAACCTTAGCAAGATTTAGATCTAGATAATTTTAGTATAGATAGATTTAGTTTTTAGATTTAATAAATCAATCCGAACACCCTTCGGAATTAACTCGTAAGAGCGATTAGGAGATTCACAACATCTCTGTGGACCGACCCGTACTCACCGGCTAGCTACCAAGTGACGCCGTTCTTGATTGCGGTAAATTATTTTTGATCTATAAAATCTCTCTAAATCAAATAGCGACAAAAGTTGCAAAAGTTGCTAAGACTTTCACTGCTTTGAGAGGTCGGTATGTCACCGAGAATTCAATTAAGAGTAGGGCCCATTTAGCTAGCCGTCCTGTAAGGATGGACATCAAATACTTGAGAGGATCCACTTTTGATATGAGATGGACCTCATGTGCTAAAGCGTAGTGCCTGAGCTTCGTTATCGTGAAGATCACTGCCAGACAGTGTTTTTCAATAGGGGCAATTGTTTTCTGCTCTAAGAAGAACTCGACTCAAATAGTAGAGGGCTCTCTCCTTCCCTTGGTCATTTTCTTGTGCCCATAATGCGTCCAGAGAACCCTCAAGGGCGGTTGTTGTCACGCCCCGCTTCCCAGAGTGCACTAAGATCGGTACGTGACAGAGCCAACCATGTTACCTGTGGCTAGGAAACATCCCTCCACAGTCATATTACAGTTGTCTAAGATATCAAGAACAGGAAAATAAAATAAACTATCTAGTACATGTTCAAGAGCCAGAATAAACGAGTTAAGAAATAATATGCGGAAGTAATAGATCTAATAAATAATAACAATCTGGAATGTACGTCCCAAATACGGGCTCACATCAGGAATAAAAATGCTGAAAGAAAACTAAACTAAAATACTAACAGGTCATCACTGCTCGGCCTGTCGACTGAAATACTCCTGCTCGGCCTGCGACAAGGGTGGCGGATCTGGGCCATGCAAAACCCAGACGTCAGAGCGTCACAATATCAAAAATAATATAAACAGGGGGTAATAGGAATGCAGGCATGAATATAAAAAGGTAACATGAATGTAATAAGTGAGCAGGGATATAGAACAGTGAAGTGTAACAGTATATGTGAAGTGCAGCGGTGAAACTAAACTGCGCTACTGGGTTAACTACTCTCAAGTCTGTGAAATCAATTTGATGAATCGTCGATGTAACTCAATAGTATCCCGTGCGTGCCGGGGACCACGGTCCAGATTCTCGGGCTGAAACCGAGACAAGCCGCTAGGCACTAAACAGGAAACATTTACAGATGAATGATGTCAGCAGCATCATCCCAGGGCTGGCCTAGCCATAAAACTGATCAGTATAAGTATCGAACTGTCGAGTTACAAGTCAGATTTCATCATTGATTTTCCCATACCCCCAAGTTATGTGTTCAAGTCAGGTATTGATAAATCTGAAGCTATGCCAACACAGGATCAAGCAGGAACATGTTTGCCTATACAAACAATAGGATATGTCCATCGGGACAACATATCAGGATTGTCGGCATTAGGAACAGGATCAGGCATCAAGTCAAGTAATGATATATCAGGTCATGTCAGGTAGTGTACATGTATCAAATGGGTGCCCAACAGTAAAATGTAGCAGTATTGAATCAGGGTAGAATACGGATGTATGATAAAAGCATGGGTGCACAAATATCTACCATGGTTATACCATAACTAAGCAGGATGCACAATATTAAGCATGGGATACTAATGTATTAATAATATGAGTTAATGTAATATGGGGTGAAACTAGGTATGCAGAATTAATGGTATGGATACACAATAGACATGGATGCATAACTAACTATCAGGGGTTACAACTATAGTTCCAAGACTAAATGGGATCCACATTATCTAGCATGGGGTACTAATGTATTAATAATATGAGCTAATATGATCTGTAGATGCAACTACATATATATTAAATGATATGGATGCATACAGGTATCCGAAAACAGTAAAACTTTAGTATGGATGTATAATGTGATAAACGGATAACATTTTACTCATATGGATGCATAATAATATACCTAGCATGTAGAAAGATGAATTATCATGCGACTTGATATGTAAATAACGATATGGATGCACACGGACGTCGTAAAACAGTAAAATGGTAACAGGGGATGCACAATACACTAAACATGTAATATAATTATTAATATGGTTGTAAAATATATCATAGCATGTAGCAAGATCAACTTGCCTCGA
This sequence comes from Agapanthus africanus, assembly GCA_030015575.1. NCBI lineage: Eukaryota > Viridiplantae > Streptophyta > Magnoliopsida > Asparagales > Amaryllidaceae > Agapanthus > Agapanthus africanus. The sequence goes on along the minus strand of CM057340.1, from coordinate 677,705,144 downwards.
TTGGATCTCTCGACGAATGGAAACGCAGCTTCCGATGTCGGCAAAATGCCGCTACGCACACGCTGGTGTACAAAACTAAACCAAGCAAATCAAGAAGGTGACCACGCTGGCTGGGGATGCCCGCTGGGTTTCCTGGATCGTCGGTGACGGTCACGGCTCTGGCGGTGACCGGAAAATACGGATCAAGAAACGAAAAGAAGAAGAAAGAAGGAGAAGGGCAAGAAGAAGAAGAGAGGAAGGGACTGGGTTTGGTTGTTGTGGTGTTCTGGGGTCAGAGGAGGCTGCAAGTGGGTGACGTCGACGGCGAGGGTTATGGCAAAGGGCAGTGAGGTGTTAGGGTTCTTGAAGTCGGGGCTATGGGTTTCTTGGATTCTTGGGGTCGAGTTTGCAGGGGAGAGTCGGGAAAGGAGAGTGGAGAGGAAGAGGGAGTAGGTCGTGATGATGAGGCCGATGAGATGGTCGGGGGCGAAGGGTTGCTCGAGTGAAGGTGGTTAAGGGTGCTGCCGAGGGGGTGCAGTGTTGGGTTCGGGGTTTCAAGTGCAGGGATCTTGAGTTTGGAGGGGGACGAGAGGAGAGAGGAAGATGGAAGTGAGAATGATGGTGAGGAGGTGGTGTGGAGGTGAAGGCGACGGAGGCGACGGCGAAGTGTGTGCACTGGCTGTGGGTTGTGCAGGGTTTGCGACGGAGATCGAGGAGAGAGAGAGGTGAGGTTGAGGAGGTGGAGAGGAACGAGGTCGGGGAGATGAGAGGAGGAGGTCAAGGGTCGGCGACGAGCAAGCGCGGCTAGATTAGGGTTAGCGTTTTGTGTGGGTTCTCGTGGTGCGCGCGGGGATTTAAAGAAGAAGAAAAGAAAATAGAGGAGGGAGGTGAGCGTAAGGGGGAGGGCGGTGACGAGAGTCGAGGAATGCACAGTAAGTGCGAAAGGAGAAAGAAAGGAATAGAGAGAGAGTGTGTGCTGCATATGAGAGAGAGAGAGAGAGATAGAGAGGCAGAGAGAAGAGAGAGAAAAGGAGAGAGCGAGAAAGAGAAAGAAAGGGAGAAGAGAGAGAGTGCCAGAGAGAGAATTCTGTTGTTTAGTGGTTAGGATTTTAATTTAAAAAGATATGTTTAGTTAACTAAATTTTAAACAGTATTAATATTTAAAATATTATATTAATAAAATTGATATCCAGGTAAAATACAAACTTACCCCGAAATATGCTCAGGTCGGGTCTAAAATTTCAGTTTCAAAATATGAAAATATATGTGTCGACCAAAACTAAAATTGGATATCCGCGTAACGAAAATGCATACCCCCAAGAACGGATGCCCGTACGTGCGCGTAGCCATCTAAACAAGTCTGTTTCACTGAATGGGACGAGAACAAGATGTGAGGATGCTACGACAGGGTTAGGGGTATCATGCAGGCCATGCAATGTATTTTTAAAATATTTTATGTGACTTTAAATGTTATATTAAAATATGCAGATGTCAGATATAATGCCAGTATGCAGTATGTATAATATGAAAGTGCACGGATCCACGTAACAAGCCAGGATAAATCACAAATATGAATCAAGGCTGGTTTCAAGCATGTGGGTCGGGTCGGATGCAAATACAGATGTCAAATACACTATTTGCACCCAAAACACGGTAAATAAAGAAAATACCATAAATAAAGAAATATTTGAACTAGAACTGGTATAAATGAACTAGGGTGTTACATTATACCCAACTACAAAATGAATTTCATCCTCAAAATTCCTAAAAGAAGAAAAGATAAACAAATATGAAACTACAGGAAGAAATCTGGAAACTTCTGTCGAATGTCGTCTTCTCGTTCCCAAGTCGATTCTCCGTGCGAGCGATTCCCCCATGAAACAAGTACGAGTGGGATAACCTTGTTCTTAAGGACCTTTTCTCTTCGATCAACGATCGACATCGGTCGTTTGTCAAAGGTTAAATCCTCTCTTACAGTCAGCTCCGAATGATCTAGCACGTGTGTTTCATCTCGAACATACCTACGGAGTTGAGATACATGAAACACGTCATGAACATTCGCCAAAAATGGTCATAAAGACAATCGATAAGCAACTTCCCAACACGCTCAATAATCTCAAAAGTCCCCACGAATCGTGGACTAAGCTTGCCTCGACTCCCAAAACGAATCACTCCACTAGTCGATGATATCTTCAAGAATACCAGATCACCAACAGCGAACTCTAGAGGTCTTCTCGATGTGTCGGCCCAACTTTTCTGTCGATCTTGTGCTGCCTTCATGTAATTCCGGATAGTATTAAACTTTCTCCATGTTTTGCACAATAAAATCCGGTCCCAACAATCTTCGTTCTCCAACATCATCCTAACGAACGGGTGAGCGACACTTGTGACCATACAATACTTCGAATGGAGCCATCTGAATAGTCACCTGAAAGCTGTTATTGTAAGAAAACTCCACCAAGTGTAGATGATCCTCCCACGAACCCTTGAAGTCATACATGCAAACTCCCAATATGTCTTCAATAGTTTGGATCATTCTCTCTGACTGGCCATCTGTCTGGGGATGATAAGCTGTGCTAAACTTTAATCGCGTCCCCAAACTTTCCTGTAAACTTCTCCAGATGTGCGATAAGAATCGGGTATCACGATCGGAAACGATACTCACAGGTACGCCATGCAATCTCACAATCACCTGCATGTACCGTTTTGCTAACAATTCCGTTGACTGACCAACTCGAAATGGTAAGAAATAAGCTGCCTTAGTCAAACGATCAACAATCACCCAAACTGTATTGTTGCCCTTTGGACTCCGCGGTAAAGCTGTCACGAAATCCATGGTTATATATTCCCACTTCCACTGAGGAATCGTAAGTGGTTTCAATAAACCAGCAACCCTTTGATATTCAGCCTTAACTTGCTGACACACCAAGCATTTCGCCACAAAGTGGGCAATCTCCGATGAATCAATGATGATTCCATCTTCGGATACGACGTGTCCCAAAATCTTCACTTCTTCAAGCCAAAACTCGTACTTGCTCATCTTGGCATACAATCTTTCATGCCTCAATATCTACAGTGTGATCTTCGAGTGTTCTGCATGCCACTCTAGGCTTCTCGAATAGACCAGAATATTATCGATGAACACCACTATAAACTGGTCCAAGAACGGTGAAAAGATTCGGTTCATCAAGTCTATAAATATTGCCCGTGCATTCGTGACTCTGAATGGCATCACTAAATACTCGTAATGTCCATATCGAGTTCGGAACGCAACCTTGCAAATATCCTCTGATTTAACTTGGACGTGTAAGTCCACGTTGCTCACCCCGGTTCTTACGGGGAGGTGGAAACGGCGAAAAACAATTTTTGGCGCAAAGGCAACATGGACTAAAACACGGATCTTTGCTAAACTAGAAACTAGCAAACTACTAGAGGTGCTATCTACTATGCCATAGAGATTATACCTCACGATACCGGTCCTTCGGGTCTTCTCTCCGCTGTCCCGCTCGTCCATCCAAGCTCTGAGGATCGATCCGGATCTTGGTCACCTCCACGGCCTCCTTGAGTCGAAGACGATCCACCCGAGAGTTGTACACCGAGCTCCACCTCGAACCGAGGCAACTAGGGCAACAAGATCGCTAGTCTTGATGTCCTAGGTTGTGTAGAAGAGGTTGATGGAAGTGTTTGTCTATGTGGATTCTTTTTCTCTCAACACATGAGATCAAAAGAAGAAATCAAGAGGAGGAAAAAGGAGGATCACTAGCAACCATGGAGTTCATTTTCTTTCTTCTCACAAGCAAGAGAGAGAATGAGAAAAGAGAAATGAAAATGATCACTAAAGAAAAAATGAACCATGGTCGCAATAATACTAAACATCATCATTACTAATCCTATCATGATAAAGTTGATGGCTCCATTGACATGATCATTTTCATAATTCAAAAAGAAAAAGAAAACCAAAGAAGAGTGTAGACCTCTCATGAAGGTCAAGGTCAACTTTGGTCAACGGGTCAACAAAGTCAAGAGTGGTCAAGGTGGTCAAATGGTCAAAGCAATTAGCCATCACAAAATTATCACTAAAAGGATTAGTAAATAATGTCTCCGGCTCATAATGGTTTTGACCGAACGAATTGCCAAAACCCCAATGAGCCTGCCACATAACGGTTTTGGCCGAACCAACTGCCAAAACCCTAATGAGGCACCTCCACCTTCATCGCTCCTCAAAACTGTGCATACACACCCGCATCCGCATTCCATAGAATGCGAATGCACAGAAAACAAAACGAATCCATCCGTGCAATACTAGTATCCGGCTTAAACCAAAGCCCACTAGTATTGCCTGCCCGAACAGCATACGCACACAAGTGCACGTAAGTGATCGCAGCCCTGCCGTAAAACCATACGGCCTCTACACGTTTCGCTCAGTGCAGGGAAACTCTTTGTGTGGGACTCTAAAGACTCGACACTACGCTGGCAGTGGGTTTAACTACAGACCGCAAGTGGCACTAGCTGTACGTAACGGTCTCCAGGTAGACGTCAATAAGAAGGCCGATGAGGTAAACCCATCCGAACTCCTACTGAGCCTGTATGTGACAATCTCTGTACAGTCCGGTCTGTTCGTCTGATACATCGCATGGCGGGCCTAGGGGGTGGTGAACGTCAGACCCCTAATAGTGGTACAAGTCATGTCAGAGTGTAGCCCAGAACACCCTGAGATAACACTGAAAACCTACCAGTATATCTCGCTTGCCCTGGCCAGGGACTACTAGTGTAATGGCTCTCCTAGACACAGCGCGATGTCAATCCCCGATACCGGGACAAACGAATCCTGTCTAACTGTCACTGCCTCTAAGTGCTTCGGGACTGCACCCAACTACTACCTGTTTGCACAGCTCTTTTGAGCCGTGGTAGGGTAGTAATCTAAGTACAGTGGGGACACACTCGAGGTGAAGTGACAGTGTCAAGTCAGCGGACTAAGCTGTACTCATGTCACCTGGGAACTGATAACTGACGATAGGTATAATACCAACCAACAGTTCCCGACGAGTCCTGTCCAGTGTACTCGTAACCTAACGAGCACCCGCATACTATCTTAAGTACGACGTACTGACGGCTGTGGGACAGACCGTCTCCCCCGCTGGGATGAGAAGCACATACGCTAGTCTACTTCGGAGTATCGATGCCCTGTCTCGATAGTCCTACGACCAGAGACCTGTATAAGGATGTGCTTATAGATTACCCAGCCCCCATAAGTATGACCGCCATCACAACGTGGGTAATCAAGCAAAAATCCTAAGGGCTCCACTAATATGTATATAAGCGATATGCTAAAAGAAACACATGCACATATTGAAGTAGAGACAAACCAAGTAGCATACTACCATTTTGAGCAAGATTGTCTATACAACTGTGAATATCCAAAGCTTCCACTAAGTAATATACAAGCTAGTATGATACAGTAATGGCCTCTAGGGCATATACATTAACAATCTCCCACTTGCACTAAGGCCATGTACTGGCGTATCGAAGACCTATCATCTCGATTAGCCGCTCGAACTGAGTCTGAGGTAGGGCCTTCGTGAGTGGATCTGCAGTGTTATTCTCCGAATTTACTCTCTTCACCTCGATCTCCCGGCGATCTACGATCTCCCGGCGATCTACGATCTCCCTGATCAGGTGGTACCGCCTCAAAATGTGCCTGGACTTCTGATGGGACCTGGGTTCCTTCTCTAAAGCTATAGTGCCGTTGTTGTCGCAATACAGTGGCATTGGATCAACAATGGTAGGAACCACCTGAAGCTCCGTGAGGAACTTCTTCATCCAGACAGCTTCCTTTGTGGCATCGCAAGCAGCTATGTACTCCGCTTCCATAGTTGAGTCAGCAACGGTTTCCTGCTTGGAACTCTTCCAGCAAACCGCCCCTCCATTGAGGGTGAAGACATAACCCGACATGGACTTGGAGTCATCCTTGTCACTCTAGAAGCTGGAGTCAGCAAAGGCCTCGATCTGGAGGTCTTTTCCGCCATACACCAAGATCATCTCCTTAGTCCTTCTCAGGTACTTGAGAATGTTCTTTACCGCTATCCATTGTTTCTCCCCTGGGTCCGACTGATACCGGCTTACAACGCTCAATGCGTATGCTACATCTGGTCTGGTACATAACATCGCATACATTATAGAGCCTACCGCAGAAGCGTAAGGTATAGACATGCGATCCCTTTCCAAATCAGTCTTGGGAGACATCTCTTTGGAGAGGGTGATCCCGTGACAAGCCGGTAAATTACCGTGCTTGGAATCTTCCATACTGAATATTTTCAGTATGGTGTCGATGTACCTGGACTGTGAAAGTCCCAACATCCTCTTAGATCTATCACGATAGATCTGGATCCCCAGAATGTAGTTGGCATCGCCCAGGTCCTTCATGGAGAACCTCTGTGACAAGAATCCTTTGACTGACTGTAGCATAAGAATATCATTTCCTATTAGGAGAATGTCATCCACGTACAAGACAAGGAATACTACAGTTCTCCCTACAATCTTACTGTAAATGCATGGTTCATCTGGGTTTTTGATAAAGTCGAATTCTTTGACAGTATCATCAAAGCAGATGTTCCAACTCCGCGATGCCTGCTTCAGTCCATAGATGGACTTGAGCAACTTGCACACTTTACCGCTGCTCCCACTCTGAATGAATCCCTCCGGCTGATCTATATAGACGCACTCTTCTAAATTTCCATTTAGGAAAGCCGTCTTTACGTCCGTCTGCCAGATCTCATAATCGTGGAAGGCAGCAATGGCAAGAAGGATCCGAATGGATTTGAGCATAGCCACTGGAGAAAAGGTCTCGTCATAGTCCAAACCAGGTCTTTGACGAAAACCCTTTACAACAAGTCTAGCTTTATAGGTTTCAACCTGCCCATCTATACCAATCTTCTTTCTGAAGATCCATTTGCAGCCTACGGTCCCCTTCTGGAGCAAAGTCCAAAGTCCAAACTTTGTTGGTGTACATGGACTCCATCTCGGTCCGCATGGCATCCAGCCATTTTACCGAGTCACCGCTCTGAATGGCTTGCTGGAAGCTAGTAGGCTCACCATAATCAATAGTGCAATCCTCTCTATCCCCGTCTACAAGAAAACCGTAGTATCTCTCGGGTGGATGAGACTGCCTACTACTCCTGCGGAGCGGCGTAAGAATGTCCTGTTCTTTCGAACCCTCTGGTTCTACTAAGCTTTCAGTAATAGCTCGTGGTTCTGGAATTTCTTCCAGTTCTATTGCGCTCCCACTTATCTGATTTTCCAAAAACTCAGTTTCCAAGAAGCGGGCATGACGAGAAACAAAAACTTTTTGTTCCTCTGCGTAATAGAAAAGATACCCCTTGGAGTTCTTTGGGTATCCCACATACTTACACTGTACTGAACGTGCCTCGAGCTTGTCCGCATGCTGCTTTTTAACAAAAGCTGGACACCTCCATGTCTTAAAGTGTTTAAGGCAGGGTTTCTTCTCACTCCACATCTGATATGGTGTGGTAGGCACTGACTTAGTAGGAACTTGGTTCAAAAGATATGCAGCTGTTTCTAGTGCATAACCCCAGAAGGATCGCGGTAACTCAGCCTTATTCATCATGGAACGAACCATATCCAATAGGGTTCGATTCCACCTTTCTGATACACCGTTGTGTTGTGGTGTGTATGGAGGAGTAAGCTGAGAGAGAATTCCATTCTCTTTTAAGTAGCCCAGAAACTCGGCACTCAAGTATTCGCCACCTCGATCAGATCTCAGTGTCTTGATACTTTTGCCTATTTGTTTTTCAACTTCATTCTTGTATTCCCGAAATTTCTCAAAGGCCTCGGATTTATGCTTCATCAGGAAGACATGTCCATACCTAGAGAAATCATCTGTGAAAGTAATGAAGTATGAATAACCACTTCGCGCATGTGTAGACATTGGACCATACACGTCACTGTGTATGAGTCCCAAGAGCTCGCTTGCTCTTTCTCCGTGTCCAGTGAATGGAGTCTTTGTCATCTTTCCTATGAGACAAGATTCACAAGTTGCATAAGACTGGTACTCGAACGGATCCAAGTATCCTTCTTTATGTAACTTTGTCAACCGTGTCTCATTAATGTGACCCAGTCTACAATACCATAAGAAAGCCTGATTTAATTCCGGAGACTTTCTTTTAAGTGTGTTCTGGACACTGAAAATCTGAGCCTGATTCAATACGTATATCCCGTTTTTTAATGTACCTGGCCCAATCAGAACTTGATTTAGGTGGATGTTGACCACATCGCTTACAAAAGTAAAATCATATCCTTCCTTAGAAAGTAAGGATACAGATATGATATTACAAGTCGCACCTGGTCCATAAAAACAGTCACGCAGAATCAATATCTGCCCAGTTGTCAGTCCAAGATGATACTCCCCTACGAATTCAGCGTACATGCTCATTCCGTTAGCAACCCTGAGAGTCATATCACCTATCTTGATAACCCTACGGTTTCTCAGAGCCTGTAACGAATTACAGATATGAGATCCTGATCCGGTATCCAATACCCAGGAAATAGGGTTAACTGATATACAGTTCTCTATTACAAACACACCCGAAGCCGAAGCCACAACATGCTTCGAATTCTGGCTACTGGCTATGCTAGCCCTGCAATTCTTCTGCCAATGTTCATTCCTGTAACAATAGGAACGCCCCTCTTTTACTACATCCAGCCCCAAAACTTTTGCCCTTCCCTTCCCTTCTACTTCCCTAGTTTCCTTCAGGGTAGAAGGTAGAGACTGCAGAATCAAGTCAGTACCTGACTCGTTTTTCAATGTGGTCTTCAGGTCTGTGAGCTCAAAATAGCTGGTCTTTGTAAGGATGTTGCCCCCTACAGATGACCCGATTGCCAACCTCGCTTGAAGCAATTCGTTCGAGGTCTCATATCTTGCGATACGAGATTGCTCTCCATATAAATCTTTGTTATGGAGGAAGATAAAAACTAAGTCCATCTTCTCGTGCCGCCCCTGGTTTGCATCATCAACTGAGGCTAACACGAGGCACTTGGCTTTCGCACAGTCTTTTTCCGATGTCCTATGGATATCAATATCCGTGACAGGGGAAACTGGACCTGAGACGGCAGGGGTTGGATTAGCTAAGAGGTGTCCCAGCTTGTCATGGGCAATGGACATCTAGACAGACCTTTGCCAATCATAACAGTCAGATTCAGTCAATTTATTATCTAGATGTAACCTAGGTGCAGTCACTGGGTCGCTGCAATTAAGAGAGAGAGAAGAAAACACTCAGCATGATGCTCTTGCAAGTTTTGATTGGTTTTTAATTTATCTAAACAGGATGGCTCCCACTGTCTCTCGAATCCCTCTTCAAACCATAAAGGAAGAATTAATCGGGATCAATTTCACCGTACAATACTTGCTTAACCGTTCAGCCAGGCCAGTGTCGGTACTTCGAGAGAGGTTTTCCAACGCTTTCGCGAAGTTCCTTAATTAAGTAACATTTTTTCCCTGTGGGCGTAGCCCCGCTAACACCTTTCTAGACACCTACCTGGTTTATAGCATTGATCATTAAGTGAGAAAGTTCCTGAGGAGTAGCATATACTCACAGTAGGATCGGGATCCAAATATCATCGCGTGACAAAACTGAAGGAATCCTACCAGAATCACCACACTCCAAATGGTATGCAGCGCTAGCAAGTTTCAGTTCTTTTGAAACTCCCGATGTGAATTTTTGCCCCATACTCTTATGACCTTGACTAAGGCCAACAAATCATAAGTCACATGTCAAGTTCTACCCGTCGTTGTCCAGGTTGATTTGAACCCACATGTATATACCCTTGACTATGGCCAACAAAGTAATACGACTGTCCCAAACCAATGCATCTATCTATGCAACATATGAATACCCACCAGCTACCAAACACTATGCCTTGACTAGGGCCAACAAACACAGCTTGAATACTGTTGGATATTCATATGAAATGACGGAGGGCTACGAATGGTTTTGGCGAAACCGTGAACGCAGTGAACTTGATATAATCGAAGGAACGAGATAGCTTTAAAAAGGAGTGGCTCAAGCTCCGCGTTTAAAAGCTGATTTTTGAAAAGAACCGAGTGGTTTTGAAAGTATTCCAACGACTTTTACTTGGTTTATTTTCTTGCATTAATTTTAATGCGTCCCATCATTTAGTCCTACCATTGCAGAAAACAACGAAAATATGACGTACGCTTATGCCATCCGCATTCGCCACGAGGTCCCGTCATCACCCGTTAGGTTACTTAACTAACGACAGAGCGGGGGCTGGACTAGCGCGGATGCAAAACATAAGCAACGCTTAAATAGATATCATATATAGATATATATACATTCGTCAGATGCAATGATAGCCATTCCAGATCACAGATGAACACTTTGGATATACTAGGAATCCGCATTCCGTACGAGCCTGTAATGAAAAGCGGATTACACGGTCGCGATGAATACCCAAACCCCACCCTAAACCCCTACGGGTGTGGCAAACTACCCGCCAAGTACCCGAAGCGAAGCAACCTCCCTCAACCCGTGAGTAGGCCACTCGGCACTTCGAGATACCCGGTAGTTTGTGCACCCCACTTTGGGTCTATCCTAGGAGCAAAAACAGTAAAAAGAAATTATACAATGGTGGCTACAACCTCATCCCGGATGTGCGGCCAAACAAATAATATTATATCAATTTACAAATTTTACATGAATGAAAGAAAAAGAAACTCCCATCTCACATCCATCCGGCTATTCATCCGCGACAATCCAACGAGTTCATATACATAAACCATCAACATTACAGATCACAGATATGTATAACCCCCACTAATCGATGTATAGCGATTAGTAGACGTTCAATACATATATCACATCACAGATAATATCCATTAGCCAAAGTCTACGGAATATCGATCAAAATACGGATTTGTAACCACCCCAAAAATCAATTTGTTCTCTGGAAAATCTGGGTAGAAACAACATGAACTAAAAATCCCAAAACAGCTAACTAAGCACACTGCACCAAACTTGGTCCACGGCCGAGTGAACTCGGCCGCGGATCCACGGCAAGAAGTATGTTCTTGCCGCGGAACCGCGGCGCATTGACCAGTTCAGTGGATCGTTTTTGGTGTGTGTCTTTAGAAAACCCTGAGCCAATTTTTCATGTATGTTAAATTATTTTTAGAACAGTATAAAAAATCGGCAGAAAGTTGATTTTTTCGGACATGTTTTGTGATTTTTTCCGATCGATATTCTAAATACTTTACTAACTTGATAGTTTTTGTTTAGCCTGGCTCTGATACCACTGTAAGTCCACGTTGCTCACCCCAGTTCTTACAGGGAGGCAGAAACGGCGAAAAGTAATTTTTGGCGCAAAAGCAACATGGACTAAAACACGGATCATTGCTAAACTAGAAACTAGCAAACTACTAGAGGTGCTATCTACTATGCCATAGAGATTATACCTCATGATACCGGTCATTCAGGTCTTCTCTCCGCTGTCCCGCTCGTCCATCCAAGCTCCGAGGATCGATCCGGATCTTGGTCACCTCCGCGGCCTCCTTGAGTCGAAGACGATCCACCCGAGAGTTGTACACCGAGCTCCACCTCGAGCCGAGATAACTAGGGCAATAAGATCGCTAGTCTTGATGTCCTAGGTTGTGTAGAAGAGGTTGATGGAAGTGTTTGTCTATGTGAATTCTTTTTCTCTCAACATATGAGATCAAAAGAAGAAATCAAAAGGAGGAAGAAGGAGGAGCACTAGCAACCAAGGAGCTCATTTTCTTTCTTCTCACAAGCAAGAGAGAGAATGAGAAAAGAGAAATGAAAATGATCACTAAAGAAAAAATGAACCATGATTGCAATAATACTAAACATCATCATTACTAATCCTATCATGATAAAGTTGATGGCTACATTGACATGACCATTTTTGTAATCCAAAAAGAAAAAGAAAACCAAAGAAGAGTGTAGACCTCTCATGAAGGTCGAGGTCAACTTTGGTCAACGGGTCAATAAAGTCAAGAGTCGTCAAGGTGGTCAAATGGTCAAACCAATTAGCCATCACAAAATTATCACTAAAAGGATTAGTAAATAATGTCTCCGGATCATAATGGTTTTGACCGAACGAATTGCCAAAACCCCAATGAGCCTGCCACATAACGGTTTTGGCCGAACCAACTGCCAATACCCTAATGAGGCACCTCCACCTTCATCGCTCCTCAAAACTGTGCATACACACCCGCATCCGCATTCCGTAGGATGCGAATGCACAGAAGACAAAACGAATCCATCCGTGCAATACTAGGATCCGGCTTAAACCAAAGCCCACTAGTATTGCCTGCCCGAGCAGCATACGCACACAAGTGCACGTAAGTGATCGCAGCCCTGCCGTAAAACCATACGGCCTCTACACGTTTCGCTCAGTGTAGGGAAACTCTCTGTGTGGGACTCTAAAGACTCGACACTGAGCTGGCAGTGGGTTTAACCACAGACCGCAAGCGGCACTAGCTGTATGTAATGGTCCCCAGGTAGACGTCGATAAGAAGGCCGATGAGGTAAACCCATCCGAACTCCTACTGAGCCTGTATGTGACAATCTCCGTACAGTCCGGTCTGTTCGTCTGATACATTGCATGGCGGGCCTAGGGGGTGGTGAACGTCAGTCCCCTAATAGTGGTACAAGTCATGTCGGAGTGTAACCCAGAATACCCTGAGATAACACTGGAAATCTACCAGTATATCTCGCTTGCCCTGGCCAGGGACTACTAGTGTAATGGCTCTCCTAGACACAGCGCGATGTCAACCCCCAATACCGAGAGAGACGAATCCTGTCTAACCGTCACTGCCTCCAAGTGTTTCGGGACTGCACCCAACTACTACCTATTTGCACGACTCCTTTGAGCCGTGGTAGGGTAGTAATCTAAGTACAGTGGGAACACACTCGAGGCGAAGTGACAGTGTCAAGTCAGCGGACTAAGCTGTACTCATGTCACCTGGGAACTGATAACTGACGATAGGTATAATACCAACCAACAGTTCCCGACGAGTCCTGTCCAGTGTACTCGTAACCTAACGAGCTCCCGTATACTATCTCAAGTACGACGTACTGACGGCTGTGGAACAGACCGTCTCCCCCGCTGGGATGAGAAGCGCATATGCTAGTCTACTCCGGAGTATCGATGCGCTATCTCGATAGTCCTACGACCAGAGACCTGTATAAGGATGTGCTTATAGCTTACCCTGCCCCCACAAGTATAACTGTCATCATAACGCTGGTAATCAAGCAAAGATCCTAAGGGCTCCACTAATATATATATAAGCGATATGCTAAAAGAAACACATGCACATATTGAAGTAGAGACAAACCAAGTAGCATACTACCATTTTGAGCAAGATTGTCTATACAACTGTGAATATCCCAAGCTTCCATTAAGTAATATACAAGCTAGTATAATACAGTAATGACCTCTAGGGCATATACACTAACAGGACCTGATGATATCCGGATCGCAAATCCAGCTTCGAGAAAACCCTCGCGCCACTGAGTTGCTCGAATAATTCACCAATGCGAGGGATCAGGTACTTGTTCTTAATAGTCATATGGTTTAATTCTCGATAGTCGATGCACATCCTCCTTATGCCATCTTTCTTCTTTACAAAAAGAACTGGAGCTCCCTAAGGTGAATTGCTGTTGCGAATCCAACCCTTCTCAAGCAATTCAATAACCTGCTTCTTGACTTTTTCCAACTCTATTGGTGCCATTGGATAGTACGCCTTTGAGATTGGCGCTGCACCAAGAACATGATCGATCGTGAACTTGTCACAACCCAAATATGGCACGTGACCGGCACTTAAAACACGTGACATCAAAAGACATCAACGTAATCTAAGTCAGCCGAAACCCAGAATCTAAACCCTTTTTGAAGATATTGGAGGTGAGGTTTAAATAATCATCAGATAAAATCAAGTTAAAATAACATCTAAATTTAACTAAGTATATTGAAAAGCATTTATGACGTTTTGAAACTTGTCATCACCTCCTTTGCATATTTATAAAAAAAACTGATACAACATAATAAAATAGCACCCCAACGGAAGCTAGTCTCCACGTCCAAACGGTGGAGCAACCAATCAATCTAAAGCAGAAGTCGACTCCAAAGAGTGCGACAACTCAAGACACCACTCTAATCCTCGCTTCTAAGTCCATAATATATCATTTCTAAGTTGATAGAGTTTCCACTAGATACAAGAATATATGAATAATCAAGAGTGAGTAGGATACAATAAAAACTCACTTACCCATCAATCCCCAAAAGAATGTGTGCCCAAATCGCTGATAATCCACGCGGTAAAACCTGCAAGAAACTATGGCACAACGGGGATGAGTTGCCAACTCAGTGAATGAAAGTATATCTAAAGGTAGAAATCGAAATGCATGACGATACCTAGGTCATAAGTATAGTACTATCAAAATCTGTATCGATATACTATATGATATGCAAAGGTACAATACTAAATATCATGAAATCATAAGTATAATATCTTAATGTCATATGAATCAAAATCATGAATCTATTATCCGTATTGGAATTCCCTTTTTGTCTATGAATGTCTGTACAAATATATTCAGGTACTGTCCCTCGGATCAGTCCTGGTGGAATCCGATATATACCTATCTAACTGTGTACCTCATGATAATGATCACATCAATATACATATAGATGTCCAGCATCGACATCGAAATCCGCAATCTCTTGTGTCCAGCATCGACACGTAAAAAAAAGATACCGTCGACATCATCTCAACAGATGATCGCCACCCGATATCCTGGCTATGATCAGTATCCCCTGGATATCTGTCGTACCTAATCGAACCCCGGTCAGTATTCCCTGGATATCTGTCATGCTCATTTCTATCTCCGGAATCGAGTCACCTCGTTAGGCTCCCCTGCCTCAAATGCGGCTATCCTGCCCCTCGGTCTCGACCGGGTCCACCAGGTATCCAACTGTATCCACACCGACTCAGTCTGGATAAAATTGTAAATCCGTAACCGTATACCCACTGACTCGGTCCGGATATCCAAATCAGAAAACACAAATCTCCTGGTGGACATTTACTCATCATATAAAAATATCAAGTGAAGAACAAGAAACTTGCATAGGTTGTATTGATGATATATTATATATGTATATATATAACAATGTCCCATGCCACCGCTATATATATCATCATGAGTAAAAATACTCAGAAATCCCAAAAATCAAATACAGCATCTATAGTACTACAGCATGAATAGGAAACGACTACGTAATCATATCACATAACATAATAGTATCAATTCTAATGTGTCATGGCACTACTAATGATGTATAGTGTAGCATATGCGTCTGTGCTTCGTGCA
This sequence comes from Agapanthus africanus, assembly GCA_030015575.1. NCBI lineage: Eukaryota > Viridiplantae > Streptophyta > Magnoliopsida > Asparagales > Amaryllidaceae > Agapanthus > Agapanthus africanus. Next base: position 677,689,740 of record CM057340.1, on the reverse strand, counting down.
GCATGGAAATTATTAGTATTTGTGGAAGTGTTCTACGGTGTAACATGGCAGTACCAATGAGGTGTAGTGTAACATATATTTATGTGCTTGTGCAGTATAGTACTCATTGGTATTTGTGCAGTGTTCTATCAGAGTGTGCGTAACGCAGAAACATATATTATAGATAATATAATCTAAATGTACTTATTGTAATTACTTGTTATAAGCTATACCATTATCTTTAGAAATTATCGGAACGTTAAGTTTGAAATAAGGAAGCTGCCTTAGATTTAAAAAAGATGTTTGTTTTAGAAACTGGCACGCATCCTGATAGTTTATTTAAAATGCAACGAACCGTGGTTTTTAAAATAATATAGCTCATACCAGTATTACCTCCTAAAACAGAACATAATCTATCTCTACGAGTCAAAAAATAAATTGGCCGTTATTCGGCATACAAAGTTCATCATTTCCGATACGTATAAACTCTTGTATTATAGCTCATCATATCGCTATATCCATATCATCTTGAGTACGGCATAATCCCTTGTACAGACTCATCAAATCATACCCATATCATACGGATCAAATATCACGTATATCTCATTTAAAAACTACATGTAAAACTTTATGCAAATAGAGGGTATACAACATGCAATACCATATCAATGCTTTGACGAACAGCTAATCTTAAGTAGATATCATAATAATAGTTATAAGATTGCGGGGGTGCTATACTCCATCCACCCGACTTTCCCCGTAGATGTAAATCTACTCACCAGAAATATGTCGTCTCTACTCAGGAATCGCCAATTCTTTTCCTTTCCTCACGGCCTCCGAAGTTCCCGTATTTGAATCTAACATCGAAAATTAACTTATATAAGGAAAAGGTTATTCCAACACGGCGAATATACAAACACACGTTTCTACGTACCTGTTATATTGTATATGATTATTTCAAGCTATCATACACTTAACCTTTCTGGATTTTAACCTTATTCTGCATCGCGGCAGAAAACAAATCGCGATACGTTTTAACCGTGTCGTATTTCGAGTTTTAAGATATCTTTTCCGATATTAGCTTCCAAATTTTATATACAGTTAAACTAACTTGTTTAAATAATACCAAAATTGCCAGAATTCTACACAGAAACCTACCCAACTAGCCAAAACTCCCAAGCTTCCTACAAATCCGGCGACGCCGGAATCTGCCCTTATGTCGCCGGCCCAAAACCGATCTCCTTGGTTCGTGTTTCTATGATGTTCTAAGTCTAACATATATCATTGTGGCACTATTTTGTTATGTTAATTTTCCTCTAAACTATAGCAGATTCAAACAGAGCCTAGTTTTGACTAAAATACGATATTATAGAAATTTTCATTTCAATTTAAACTAATTACAGAATCTAAATTCTTACTGTGATTAAGGATTTTACCATCATGTAATTTGCTGGAAGAACACCCTCCAAGATGCACAAGCTCCTTGACCTATCGTGATGTTGGAACCCCTTAGCCCTTTTCTCCTTCTCACTTCTCTTTTCTTTTATTTTTCTTTTCTTGTTCTTCATTTTCTTTAACTTTTGAAATTTTTCTGAATGTTTAACTTGGTAAAATGATCTGAACACCTTAGATAAAAGGATGAAGGGAAGGGTGAGGTGTAGAAGGTGGTGTCACCAAGCAAGATGTGGTGATTTCATGCAAGTAGGAGGTGTGGGGAGTGTGTTGTGCTTGAGAGGAGGTGGTGGCAACACAATATCACACCAATATATTTTATTTTTGTGATATATCTGAATTAAAACATTATCTACCCTTTTTCACTTACAACCCCCACATTTCTTAGTTTGCACAACTTTCCTTACTTTATACACAAAGACCCTTCACTAACTATATTATTATATAACACTATTTTACTTTAAAATGAAGCTAAATTTTACATTAAAACTCTTATAATTTATTTAGGTTGCATACTAAAATTTTAATTTAATTTGTTTCACATACATCTTATGAAAGTGTCTAATTTGGTTTTAATAACTTTTTAATTTAATATTTTATTATTTAATTAATTAATTTTAATTATTTCCAAAATTTCAGAATGTTACAATATTCCCCCCTTAAGAAAATTCGGTCCCCGAATTTAAAAATTAACTGGACATACCATCTAAAAGATGTCGAAAACTCTTTCGCATCACATCCTCGCGTTCATCGGAGACATATGAGGAATACACGGTCTCCCACATCAAACTTGGGTTTACGACGTCGTCGATCTGCATATGATTTCTGTCTGCACTGGGCCGCTCTCATTCTGTCTCGTATCAGTTGAATCTTTTCCGTAGTCTCCTGTACTACCTGCGGTCCCAAAATGCTACTCTCGCTTAGTTCCGTCCAGCAAACAAACGATCGACATTTTCTTCTATACAAAGCTTCAAAGAATGCCATCTGGATCGTCTCCTGAAAACAATTTTTGTACGAGAATTCTATTAAAGGTAGGTGACGATCCCAACTACCACCAAAATCAAGGCTGCAAGCTCGAAGCATATCCTCTAAAGTCTGAATGGTCCACTCTGACTGACCATCTATCTGTGGGTGAAAAGCTGTACAAAACTTCCATCGTATACCAAGAGCTTCTTGAAGTTTCTGCCATAGCCTGTTAGTAAACTGGGTACCCCTATCTGACACTATGCTCGTTAGAACTCCATGCAATCGTATTATCTCGTCGATATAAATCTGAGCATACTGTGTAACCCATACGTCGTTTTCACCGGAAGAAAGTGAGCTGCCTTTATCAATCTATCTACAATCACACAAATGGAATCATACCCACTGCTAGTCCTGGGTAGTCCCACAAGGAAATCCATTGAAATCTGTTCCCATTTCCACTCCGGAATGGGTAAGGGCTGCAATTCTCCAGCCGGCCTCTGGTGCTCTGCCTTGACTTGTTGACAAATCAAGCATCTTCTGCCTTGATTTGCTGACAAATCAAGCATCTTGAAGCAAACTTCACAACATCCCTCTTCAATTCCTTCCCACCAATAAACATCCCTCAAGTCATGATACATCTTGGTGGAACCAGGATGAATACTGTAGGTTGATCTAAGGGCCTCCTCTAAGATCTCACATCTCAGTCTATCCGAATCTGGCACACAAAGATAGGTCCCAAAACGTAATACCCTACTGTCATCAATCACAAACTCCGACTCTCTGCCCTGCCTAACCTGATCCAAAATCTCTGACATACGAGCCTCTGCGGCTATGTCTCTAGAATACGATCCAATAACTGAGGACGATGCGAACATGTGCTAACTGTCCTCCTGTCGATGAGAACTCGAACTGTACACGACTATTACATAAAACCTGCCAGTCTGTAGAAGACTGCCTCTGTAAGATGCGCAGATGAGATAAGTTATTTCCAGGCCTGGGACTCAAGGCATCTGCTACAACATTTGCTTTGCCTGGATGATACAAGATCTCACAATCGTAATCCTTCACGAGTTCCATTCACCTACGTTATCTTAGGTTCAGATCCTTCTGCTGAAAATATACTTTAAGCTCTTATGATCTGTGAAGATTTGACACGAATCACCGTACAAGTAATGCCTTCAAATCTTCAGTGCGAATACTACAGCAGCCATCTCTAATTCATGAGAGGGTAGTTCTGCTTGTGTCTCTTCAACTGCCGAGAAACATAAGCTACTACCCTGCCGTGCTTCATTAATACACAGCCTAAACCCACTCGAGAGGCATCACAATATACCACAACCCACCTGACCCAAAAGGTGATGATAAGACAGGTGCCATCGTCAATCGAGTCTCTAACTGCTGGAAACTCTGTTCACATGCATCTGTCCAAAGAAATGGAATTTCCTTCCTAGTCAATCCGGTCAACGGTGCAGCGATCCGAGAAAATCCTGCACAAAACATCTGTAAAAACCGGCCAGACCCAAGGAACTTCGAACCCCTATAACTGATACAGGTCTGGGCCAGTGTTGTACTGCTTCTATCTTCTTTGGGTCTATACGTATCCCATCTCTTGCAACTACGTGACCAAGGAAATCTATACTATCTAGCCAGAAAGCACACTTGGAAAATTTAGCGAATCTGTTACTGATGATACCCTGAAAAATTCTGGCTAATTCCACCTTCGAAGACTCGTCCCAATTTGTCGGAGAAAAGCTTACTACACGTTCTCTTTCTTGAACTACTTGCATCTGGTCTGAACAAGCTCTATTGAAAGAAGTACAACAACTTCATCAATCTCGTATTGAAGCGCCACAATGGATTTAAAAATCATAACCATCGCACACCTGAACGACTATGAATCTTGATGATCCATCTACACTTGTAACCTCGTCAATCTTTAACTTCGTGAACTCCGGAATTAACATCTCAATAATCTTAGCAAAGATTAATACTGCTATCTGAACAGTACCCAACACCATGATTTTCGGAAAGGGGAAAACATTAAGTCTCAAGTTTGTCTGAGCTCTATCAATGACTTTACTATCTGGCGCGGATCCCGAAGAAACTTGCCCCACAATTTAAACTCGATCATATATGATGAACGACGTATCTCTATATCATCAAAAAGTCACCCCAGTCAGTCTTTATCCCAGACAAGTCTGCTCTGACCGTCTCTCTAACTGTAGCACCTCGCGGCCCACATAACATGGTGATCGAACAACCAATCATGCACTGACGAAGATAGATCAACGGAAAGAATAGAAGGAAGATCTCAAGATATAAATCCTAAGGTATCTTAGGCGGAGTATCATATCGTAAATATGCCGCGGAACATATGTACGGTACGTCACTCTACTTAATACCTACTCCATCAACAAAGGTCATCCTATATAACGAAGGTTCGGGTATAAGACCCCCAAAGTCAAGTCTAAGTCCTATAAGGTCAAGCCCAAGTAACAAAATGTATTCCCAGACTCCATATAGTCAACCTAGACTCGAACAAAAGTTAAACCAAACGCTCTGATACCAACTTTGTCACGACCCAAATATGGCACGTGACTGGCACTTAAAACACATGACATCAAAAGACATCGACGTAATCTAAGTAAGCCGAAACCCGGAATCTAAACCCTTTTTGAAGATATTGGAGGTGAGGTTTAAATAATCATCTGATAAAATCAAATTAAAATAACATCTAAATTTAAGTAAGTATGTTGAAAAGCATTTATGACGTTTTGAAACTTGTCATCACCTCCTTTGCATTTTTATAAAAAAAAAGCCCGATACAACATAATAAAATAGCACCCCAACAGAAGCTAGTCTCTACGTTCAAACGGTGGAGCAACCAATCAATCTAAAGCAGAAGTCGACTCCAAAGAGTGCGACAACTCAAGACACCACTCTAATCATCGCTTCTAAGTCCATAATATATTATTTCTAAATTGATAGAGTTTCCACTAGATACAAGAATATATGTGTTAGTTATATGTATGCCCTAGAGGCCATTACTGTACATTGGATGTATATTGTAGTGGATGCTGGGACATATATAGGTAGGACTTTCTTGCTCGACATGATAGTACGCTATCTGGTTGCTCTTTATCTTAATGTGTATACTTTCTGTCTCTCTGTTACATGTTGATAAAGCCCTTAGGACGTGTACTCGACTTCCAGGACTATGATGCAGATCATACTAGTGGGGCCTGGATAGTCCGTGAGTACATCCTTCAATGTTCCTAGTCGAGGGAATATCGAGACGGGGCATCGATATTCCAGAGTAGACTAGCGTATATCTTCTCGACCCATGTGATGGGCGATGGATGATCCCATATCCATTGGTGTTTGACATCAGAGATGGTATACGGGTGCTTAGTGGAGACTGGGTACACTGAACGGACTCGCCGAGAACTCCCAGATGGTATTATACCTCACGTCAGATGGCAGTTCTCTGGTGACACTGGTACAGCTTAGTCTGTTGACCTGAGATCGTCATAGAGTCTTGTGTGTCTCCCACTGTGCTTTGATTTCCACCCTACCACGGCTCTACTGAGTCGTGCAAATAGGTAGTTTTTGGGTACAGTCCCGATTCACATGGAGGCAATGAGCGATAGGAGGGGATTCGTCTCTCCCGGTATTGGGGGTTGATGTTGCGCTATGCTCGACTGGCCATAACAGGAAATCCCTAGCCAGGGTTGCAGTGATATACTGGTAAGATTTATCAGTAGTTTCACATATGTCATGGATTTCACGTCGGCATGACTTATCGAGCTATTGGGGTCTAACGTTTACTACCCCTAGGCGAGATATGCGATATATCAGACGAACAGACTGGACTGTACGGTAAGTGTTACTGGTTGGATTCACAGGAGTGTGAGCGGGCTTGCTCGTCGATCTTCTGATCGCTCAATACCCGAGTGGCCGTTACATTTAGCAGACCGCTTGCGGCTTGTGGGTGTTTGATATGATCATCATCTGCTGCCGGCGTATTGATGAGTCTTTAGAGTCCTACACAGAGGTTTCCTGGCTCAAGCGAAACGAAATAGGAGCACATATGGGATATGTGCGGGATCGAGAATAATGCGTGTATGTGATACCGTATTTCACTCTCGTGATTTATGTGTCGAATGGTTGTATGCGATATAACCTAATTATCGAATCAAGGATTGATTCGATAAGCCGATACATTGGATACTAGCCGGTTATATGCGACATGACCGGATCATTGAATCAAGTGTTGATTTAATGATTTAATGTAGAATTATATATTTGATATATTACTTTGCATCAACTAGTATTGGTTCACTTTAAATGGATTTTCTCACTTGGATTGTGCAAGTTGTATATGTGATATACTTTTGTGCACAAGATTGTATCATGTTTGATGATACATGCAAGCTTGGGTTTGTGTAAAGAATTGACCATGGTTATATGAATGGTTAGGGTTTCATTTTATTTACTTATTCATTTATCTTTTTATTGATTTATTTATTTATTTCTTATTGGCAAAAGAATAGAAAATGGTGGCTTGATTTGTTTGTAGTTGAAGCTTCTTGAAACTTTGACTAAGTCACCATTCTTGTCTCATGCTTAACCCTACCCATATGAACTAACCATAGTACATTCTCTACACTTAACCAAGGGTTAGTAAATGATAAGTATTGATTTATTTATCTATTTTACATAACTTATGATATCTTCTTCTTCTTCTTCTTCTTCTTCTTCTTTCATGAGAAGAAAGCTTGCTACATCAATGGTGATTGATGAAAAAGTGTGAGAAATCCAAATCTAAAGTCTACCCACTTCCTATTTCTTCATCCTCTACCTCTTGCCGGTGTTTCCTTCACAAGTTTTCTTGACTTGGTGAAGTTGGAGCTTGATCTAGCGATACCTCGACGTAGATCATCTTCGGCATCGTCGTCGATGACCTAGCCCGTTTTTTCTCCGATGAAGCCGACGCTAGAGCCCAAGATACGATTTGGACAGCGAGGGGACTTCATCACGGAGCCTAGGAGGTGGTGGACCGGATCTACAAAGGTTGTAGCCCCTTTCCTTTAGCTATATTTCCGTTTACTTGCTTGCATCGCCTATATATCTAGTTGACGATCCGTATTAGGGTTTGTAGGCACCCGTAAAATTTGATTTGTGCATGTTTGATCACTTGTGAGACTCCATTAGAGTGCCTAGGACCCTACAATATGAATAATCAAGAGTGAGTAGGATACAATAAAAACTCACTTATCCATCAATCCCCAAAAGAATGTGTGTCCAAACCGCTGATAATCCACGCGGTAACCTGCAAGAAACTATGACACAACGGGGATGAGTTGCCAACTTAGTGAATAAAAGTACATCTAAAGATAGAAATCGAAATGCATGACGATACCTAGGTCATAAGTATAGTACTATCAAAATATGTATCGATATACTATATGATATGCAAAGGTACAATACTAAATATCATGCAATCACAAGTATAATATCTCAATGTCATATGAATCAAAATCAGGAATCTATTATCAGTATTGGAATTCCCTTTTTATCTATGAATGTCTATACAAATATATGCAGGTACTGTCCCCCCGATCAGTCCTGATGGAATCCAATATATACCTATCTAACTGTGTACCTCATGATAATGATCACATCAATATACATATAGATGTCCAGCATTGACATCGAAATCCGCAATCTCTTGTGTCCAGCATCGACATGTAAAAAAACAGATACCGTCGACATCATCTCAACAGATGATCGCCACCCGATATCTTGGCTACGATCAGTATCCCCTGGATATCTGTCGTACCTAATCGAACCCCGATCAATATCCCCTGGATATCTGCCGTGCTCATTTCTATCTTCGGAAACGAGTCACCTCGTTAGGCTCCCCCGCCTCAAATGCGGCTATCCTGCCCCTCGGTCTCGACCGGGTCCACCAGGTATCCAACTGTATCCCCACCGACTCAGTCTTGTTAAAATTGTAAATCCGTAACCGTATACCCACCGACTCGGTCCGGATATCCAAATCAGAAAACACAAATCTCCTGGTATACATTTACTCATCATATAAAAATATCAAGTGAGGAACAAGAAACTTGCATAGGTTGTATTGATGATATATTATATATGTATATATATAACAATGTCCCATACCACCGCAATATATATCATCAGGAGTAAAAATACTCAGAAATCCCAAAAATCAAATACAGCATCTATAGTACTACAGCATGATTAGGAAACGACTACGTAATCATATCACATAATATAATGGTTTCAATTCTAATATGTCATGGCACTACTAATGCTGTGTAGTGTAGCATATGCGTCTGTGCTTCGTGCAACATAGAAATCATTAGTATTTGTGCAAGTGTTCTACGGTGTAACAATTTATATATTAACACATATATATCAGAACGATTCTATAGTGACATGGAAGTACCATTGAGGTGTAGTGTAACATATATTTACGTGTTTGTGCAGCATAGTACTCATTGGTATTTGTGAAGTGTTCTATCAGAGTGTACGTAACGCAGAAACATATATTATAGATAATATAATCTAAATATACTTATTGTAATTACTTATTATGAGCTATACCATTATCTTTAGAAATGATCGGAACGTTAAGTTTGAGATAAGGAAACTGCCTTAGATTTAAAAAAGATGTTTGTTTTAGAAACTGGCAGGTATCCTGGTAGTTTATTTAAAATGCAACGAACCGTGGTTTTTAAAATAATATAGCTCATACCAGTATTACCTCCTAAAACAGAACATAATCTATCTCTACGAGTCAAAGAATAAATTGGCCGTTATTCGGCATACAAAGTTCATCATTTCCGATACGTATAAACTCTTGTATTATAGCTCATCATTTCGCTATATCCATATCATCTTGAGTACGGCATAATCCCTCGTACAGACTCATCAAATCATACTCATATCATACGGATCAAATATCACGTATATCTCATTTAAAAACTACATGTGAAACTTTATGCAAATGGAGGGTATACAAGATGCAATACCATATCAATACTTTGACGAACAGCTAATCTTAAGTAAATATCATAATAATAGTTATAAGGTTGCGGGAATGCTATACGCCATCCACCCGACTTTCCCCGTAGATGTAAATCTACTCACCGGAAATATGCCGTATCTTCTCAGGAATCGCCAATCCTTTTCCTTTCCTCACGGCCTCCGAAGTTCCCGTATTTGAATCTAACATCGAAAATTAACTTATATAAGGAAAAGGTTATTCCGACACGGCGAATACAAACACACGTTTCTACGTACCAGTTATATTGTATATGATTATTTCAAGCTATCATACACTTAACCTTTCTGGATTTTAACCCTATTCTGCATCGCGGCAGAAAACAAATCGCGATACGTTTTAACCGTGTCGTATTTGGAGTTTTTAGATATCTTTTCCGATATTAGCTTCCAGATTTTATATACATTTAAACTAACTTGTTTAAATAATACCAAAATGGCCAGAATCCTACACAGAAACCTACCCAACTAGCCAAAACTCCCAAGCTTCCTACAAATCCGGCGACGCCGGAATCTGCCCTTATGTCGCCGGCCCAAAACCGATCCCCTTGGTTCGTGTTTCTATGGGTTGTTCTAAGTCTAACATACATTATTGTGGCACTATTTTATTAAGTTAATTTTCCTCTAAACTACAGCAGATTCAAACAGAGCCTAGTTTTGACTAAAATACGATATTATAGAAATTTTCATTTCAATTTAAACTAATTACGGAATCTAAATTCCTACTGTGATTAAGGATTTTACCTTCAAGTAATTTGCTGGAAGAACACCCTCCAAGATGCACAAGCTTCTTCTCCTATCTTGATGTTGGAACCCATTAGCCCTTTTCTCCTTCTCACTTCTCTTTTCTTTTATTTTTCTTTTCTTGTTCTTCATTTTCTTTAACTTTTGAAATTTTTCTAAATGTTTAACTTGGTAAAATGATCCGAACACCTTAGATAAAATGATGAAGGGAAGGGTGAGGTGTAGGAAGAGGTGTCACCAAACAAGATGTGGTGATTTCATGCAAGTAGGAGGTGTGGGGAGTGTGTTGTGCATGAGAGGAGGTGGTGGCAACACAGTATCACACCAATATATTTTATTTTTGTGATATATCTGAACTAAAACATTATCTACCCTTTTTCACTTACAACCCCCACATTTCTTAGTTTGCACAACTTTCCTTACTTTATACACAAAGACCCTTCACTAACTATGTTATTATATAAGACTATTTTACTTAAAAATGAAGCTAAATTTTACATTAAAACTCTTATAATTTATTTAAGTTGCATACTAAAATTTTAATTTAATTTTTTCATATACATCTTATGAAATTGTCTAATATGGTTTTAATAACTTTTTAATTTAATATTTTATTATTTAATTAATTAATTTTAATTATTTCCAAAATTTCAGAATGTTACAGAACTCCACATCTTGTTTTGGCGGTAAACCCGAGATGTCCTCGAACACGTCCATGAACTCTTGAATTACAGCCGGCGCTTCCTCCTTATAAACTTCCATTGACGAAAGAACGTTGTTTGTCGGCCTGGCCCTAAACTTGACTGGCCTGACAGAACTGCTTCATTTAGCAAAAACAAACTCCGGATGTCCAGAAATCGGGAAAATCACTTTCTTTTCTCTACAATCAATATGAACGTGGAAAGTGCCGAGAAAATCCATTCCCAAGACAATTTCATAACTGCCGGTATCGATCACCAAGAAATCTATAAATAATTCTCGTCCGCAAATAACAACTGAACAATCCTTGCACTCACTACTAGATCTGATATTCCCATTCCCAGTGTATATGTCCCAACAGCTAGACAGGGTCATGCAATAAATTTAATGTGCGGCAATAAACTTGGACGACATAAAACAATGGAATGCACCAGAATCGAATAATGCTAATGCGGTAAAATCATGAACAAGTAGGATACCTGAAACAACTTCATTTGAAGCCTTGGCCTCTTCGGCCGTCGGAGTAAAGGCTCGAGCTTGATTGGGTCCCTGAGTTAACTGCTTCTGCCCCTGAAACTGCCTCTGCGGTGGCCTCTGAACATCTTCCTTCAAACGGAGCTTCGACGGACAGGCATTGATAGTATGACTCGCCGATCCGCAAACCAAATAAAGTCCTAGCATCCTTCGACAATCTCTCCTTAGGTGCCTAGGTAGATGGAAAAAGTTACAAATCACGCTCTTTCTCTGATTTGCAACGAAGGGCTTCTTCATCGGTACTACGCCACACCGGTTCACCGTAATACCTCTACGCACAAGCGCTCGGTTCCGCATAAACGCCGGCTTCCGTACCACAACTTCCTGCTGCTGCGTACCCTCCGCCTTTGTTGATAAGCTCTGCTGCTCTCTGGCCGCTTTAAGCACTTCCGAAAAAGTGGTCAATCCCAAAGATATAATGTGCCTCTGGATTTCCACGTCCAAACTGCGCATAAATCTTCATGCCCTATCAGCCTCTTTGGCCACCAAAGGTCCAGCGAAATGACTGAACTGTGTCCACTCAGCTGCATGCACATCTACAGATCCGCCATTCTGCTTCAAGCTGATAAACCTTTCTTCCATTTCTTCTCTTGCGATCTGCGGAAAGAACTTTTCCAAGAAACTCTGCGAAAAAGTTGCCCAACTGATCGGCTTGGGCAAACGGGTCTCTTCCACGAACCACCATTCACTAGCATAGTCCAGCAATTGGATGCGTACGACATCCACTCTCTTGTCCTCCGGAATCTGTGCCGCAATGAGCAGATTCTCCGTATCAACCAGCCACTGCTCTGCTGGCAACGGCTCTTCCAAACCAGTGAAAATGGACGGACCAAGTCTCCTGAAATCCACCACGGTACCCACACGCTCAACTGGTTTGGCCGCAACATTGTTCACGGACTGCTGGACGGTCCGCAAACCTTCCTGAAAAGCTTCGGCTTGCCGCTGGTTCTGCTCGGGTTGCCGCTTCTGGTTCTCCAGCATCCCACGAATTACTTCAAGTAATGCGGCGTCATCAACACGCCTCTGGTACGATCGCAGATTCCTGTCTGCCATGTTCCTGCAACCAAGACACCGAAGAGGATTAGTATGATAAACAAGATTCAAAACTTATGATGAATAATGACCATAAATCAAGGATATGAATCAAGACTAGAACTCCAAGTTACTTAAATAGAGTACCGTATTGTAACCATGCCGCGGTATAAAGTTACAATCACATAACTTCACTCAAGTCATCCAAATCCTAGTATCAGAATCAAAGGAACAGGGAGAAACAATAAGGAACCAAAAGATTTCAAGCCGAGATGTAAAGTTGTTTGCATATCGTCAAGACAAGAGTCAATAGAAAGATATGATTCAAGAATCATGATAACAATGTGGCAGGACATGTTCCTAGTTACGAGTATTCTGATTCGTGTGTTGGGTTCAATACCCAACTACAAAAGAATCAAACCTGATTAACCTAAATCTTATGGCTCTGATACCAAACAAACCCTATCACGCCCCGCTTCCCAGAGTGCGCTAAGATCGGCACGTGACAGAGCCAACCATGCTACCTGTGGCTAGGAAACATCCCTTCACACTCACATTACGGCTGCTTAAGATATCAAGAACAGGAAAATAAAATAAACTATCTAGTACATGTCCATGAGCCAGAATAAATGAGTCAAGAAATAATATGCGGAGATCCAATAAACAATAACAATCTAGAATGTACGTCCCAAATACGGGCTCACATCAGGAATGAAAATGCTGAAAGAAAACTAAACTAAAATACTAACAGGTCCTCACTGATCGGCCCGTCGACTGAAGTACTCCTGCTCGGCCTGCGACAAGAGTAGCGGATCTGGGCCATGCAAAACCCAGACGTCAGAGCGTCACAATATCAACAATAATATAAACAGGGGGTAATAGGAATGCAGGAATGAATTATAAAAAGGTAATATGAATGAAATAAGTGAGCAGTGATATAGAACAGTGAAGTGTAACAGTATATGTGAAGTGCAGCGGTGAAACTAAACTGTGCTACTGGGTTAACTACTCTCAAGTCTGTGAAATCAATTTGATGAATCGTCGATATAATTCAATAGTATCCCGTGCGTGCCCGGGACCACGGTCCAGATTCTCGGGCTGAAACCGAGACATGTCGCTAGGCACTAAACAAGAAATATGTACAGATGAATGATGTCAGCTGCATCATCCCAGGGCTGGCCTAGCCATAAAACTGTTCAGTATAAGCATCGAACTGTCGAGTTACAAGTCAGGTTTCATCATTGATTTCCCCATACCCCCAAGTTATGTGTTCAAGTCAGGTATTGATAAATCAGAAGATAATGCCCACACAGGATCAAGCAGGAACAGGATTGTCTATACATACAACAGGATATGACCATCAGGACAACATGTCAGGATTATGGCATTAGGAACAGGATCAGGTATCAAGTCAAGTAATGATATATCAGGTCATGTCAGGTAGTGTACATGTATCAAGTGGGTGCCCAACAGTAAAATGTAGCAGTATTGAATCAGGGTAGAATACGGATATACGATAAAAGCATGGTTGCACAAATATCTACCAGGGGTTACACCATGACTAAGCAAGATGCACAATATCAAGCATGGGGTACTAATGTATTAATAATATGAGTTAATGTAATATGGGGTGCAACTAGGTATGCAGAATTAATGGTATGGATACACAATAGACATGGATGCATAACTAACTATCAGGGGTTACAACTATAGTTCCAAGACTAAATGGGATGCACATTATCTAGCATGGGGTACTAATGTATTAATAATATGAGCTAATATGATCTGTAGATGCAGCTATATGTATATTTAATGATATGAATGCATACGGGTATTCGAAAATGGTAAAACTTTAGTATGGATGTTTAAAGTGATAAACGGGTAACATTTTATTCATATGGATGCATAATAATATACCTAGAATGTAGCAAGATGAATTAGCATGTGACTTGATATGTAAATAACGATATGGATGCACACGGACGTCGTAAAACAGTAAAATGGTAACAGGGGATGCACAATACATGAAACATGTAATATAATTATTAATTTGGTTGTAAAATATATCATAGCATGTAGCAAGATCAACTTGCCTCGATTGGATCTCACGACGGATGTAAACGCAGCGTCCGATGTCGGTAAAATGCCGTTACGCACACGCGGGTGTACAAAACTGGACCAAGCAAATCAATAAGGTGACTACGCTGGCTGGGGATGTCCGCTGGGTTGCCTGGATCGTCGGTGACGGTCACGGCTCCGACGGTGATCAGAAAATACGGATCAAGAAATGAAAAGAAGAAGAAAGAAGGAGAAGGGCAAGAAGAAGAAGAGAGGAAGGGTTTGGGTTTAGTTGTTATGGTGTTCTGGGGACATAGGAGGCTGCAAAGGGGTGACGTCGATGGTGGGACGTCGACGGCGAGGGTCACGGCAAAAGGCAGCGAGGTGTTAGGGTTCTTGAAGTCGGGGCTGTGGGTTTTTTGGATTCTTAGGGTCGGGTTTGCAGGGGAGAGTCGGGAAAGGAGAGTGGAGAGGAAGAGGGAGTAGGTCATAGTGATGAGGCCGATGAGATGATCGGCGGCGAGGGGTTGCTCGGATGAAGGTGGTTGAGGGTGCTGCCGAGGGGGTGCAGTGTTGGGTTCGGGGTGTCAAGTGCAGGGATCTTGGGTTTAGAGGGGGAGGAGAGGAGAGAGGAAGATGGAGGTGAGAATGATGGTGAGGAGGTGGTGTGGAGGTGAAGGATGCGGAGGCGACGGCGAAGTGTGTGCACTGGGCTGTGGGTTGTGCAGGGTTTCCGATGGATATCGAGGAGAGAGAGGGGTGAGGTTGAGGAGGTGGAGAGGAACGTGGTCGGGGTGCTAAGAGGAGGAAGTCAAGGGTCGGTGACGAGCAAGCGCAGCTAGGTTAGGGTTAGGGTTTTGTGTGGGTTCTCGTGGTGGCGTGGGGATTTAAAGAAGAAGAAAAGAAAATAAAGGAGGGAGGTGAGCGTAAGGGAGAGGGCGGTGACGAGAGTCGAGTAATGCACAGTAAGTGCGATAGGAGAGAGAAAGGAATAGAGAGAGTGTGTGCTATATGAGAGAGAGAGATAGAGAGGCAGAGAGGAGAGAGAGAAAAAGAGAGCGAGAGAGAGAAAGAAAGAGAGAAGAGAGAGTGCCAGAGAGAGAGAATTATGTTCTTTAGTGGTTAGGATTTTAATTTAAAAAGATATATTTAGTTAACTAAATTTTAAACAGTATTAATATTTAAAATATTATATTAATAAAATTGATATCCTGGTAAAATACAAACTTACACCAAAATATGCCCAGGCCGGGTCTAAAATTTCAGTTTCAAAATTCGAAAATATATGTGTCGACCAAAACTAAAATTGGATATCCGGGTAACGAAAATGCATACCCCCAAGAACGGATGCACGTACGTGCACGTAGCCATCCAAACAAGTCCGTTTCACTGAACGGGATGAGAACAAGATGCGTAGATGCTACGATAGGGTTAGGGGTATTATGAAGGCCATGTAATGTATTTTTCAAATATTTTATGTGAATTTAAATGTTATATTAAAATATGCAGATACTAGATATAATGCCAGTATGCAGTATGTATAATATGAAAGTGCACGGATCCACGTAACAACCCAGGATAAATCACAAACATGAATCAAAACTGGTTTCAAGCATGTGGGTCGGGTCGGATTGAAATACAGATGTCCAATACACCATTCGCACCAAAAACACGATAAATCAAGAAAATAGCATAAATAAAGAAATACTTGAACTAAAACTGGTATAAATGAACTAGGGTGTTATAGTTGTATACAGAATGAGAGGCTTTCCCTTGACCGGAGCGGTTAGTACCAGCGGGTTCTGCAGGTTTTGCTTAATTTCGTCAAGTGCGCTTTGGCATTTGCGATCTCAGACGAACGGGGTTCCCTTCTTCATCAGGTGACTGTAGGGACGACATTTGCCGGAGATGTTAGCTATGAACCGTCGGATGTACGCGAGCTTTCCTTGGAGAGACCGTAGTTGTTTGAGAGTTCTTGGCGGAGGTATTTCCATGATCGCCTTGATCTTCGACGGGTTTATTTCGATGCCTCGATGTCGTACGATGAATTCTAGGAATTTGCCTGAGGAAACTCCGATTGCACATTTGAGAGGGTTTATCTTCAGGTTGTATTTTCGAAGATGTTAAAACACTATCTTTAGATGCTCCCAATGCTCCTCATGCGATTTGCTTTTTACCACGAGGTCGTCGATATAGCATTCGACAAATTCATGTATGAGGTCATTGAAAATCTTCGTCATGGCCCTCTGATAGGTAGCGCCGGCGTTCTTCAAGCCGAAAGGCATCACATTGTAACAAAATATGCCCAGAGGAGTCCGAAAAGCGGTATACTTCTGGTCTTCGGGATGCATCTTTATTTGATTGTACCCTGATGAGCTATCCATGAAGGAGAAGTCTTCGTGAGTGGACGTGTTGTCTATCATCAGCTCGGTGATTGGTATGGGAAAGTCATCTTTCAAGCAAGCTTTGTTGAGATCCCGAAAGTCCACACAGATGCACACTGTCCTATTTTTCTTCATCACTGGAACAATGTTGGCAATCCAGTCAGGATACTGAACCTCTTGGATAAAGCCGAAGTCGATTAGCTTTTTGACTTTGGCGTTGATGCTCATTTTAAGCTCGAGCCGCATTCTTCTCGGCGCTTGTTTGATTGGTTTGATGTCCAGAGAAATCGCCAATTTGTGGACAGCAATCTTTGGATCTAGTCCCGGTATCTCTGAATAGTTCCATGCGAAGCAGTTTTATACTACATGAGCACGTCTTTTAGCATAGCCATCCTTTCTTCAGACAACGGCTCACTGACGAACGTCGGCCGTGGGTCACTTGCCGTCCCCAAGTCAATTTTCTTAAGGTTATTTGCAGTAGTATGTATCCCATCTTCCAATTCTTTTGGTGATGGTGGAAACTCTGAGATCATCTCGTCATCATCGTTTTCGAAGCACCAGCGGAGGTTGTCCATATCCTCGCATACTCTTTCTCCTGACAGCGTTATCGCGTGACAGGTATGAGATCGCTTCCAAGACCGATGTTGACCCGGCTCTACTCTCGTGGCTTTCGGTTCATTCTTCTGTGGCGAGGTTACCCTCCAACTGCTGGATAAAGCGAACTTGCCTTGCTGATACTGGTATTCTGCCCAGTCTTTGAATGTAAAGAAGTCTTCGAGAGGATGCCCTATCGCTTGGTGATAAGAGCAATAGTCCGGATGATGAACCTCACCTGCTTGCTCGGGGTGTTTGGATTCCGGGAGTGTCATCATCTGATGTTTTATGACAAGATCGAATATCTTCCTTGTCTTGTCTTGGGGAAAAGAATATGCTTGACCCATCTTCTTTATAAGAGACGGATCCAGGCTGCCCAATTCTCGATCGCGTGGCTTCTTGGACCCGCTTTGCCTCTAACGAACGTTTTTTCCGTTCTTTAACTTCTTTCTACCTCTGCATCGGGTCTTTTGTATGACGGGTTCACGACGAGGATTATTGTCATTCTCTGCAGCCTGCTGAAGGAGGCGTTGTGTCCTGCCTTTCTCGTAAATGGCCATTTCGCGGCTATGGTCATCCCGAGCCTTTTGACCCGCTTCCCTTATTAGCTTGTCCATCTGTTTTTCGAACGACGGACTTGGCATTTTTATGGCGGGACCTTGTTTTGGTTCAGGGTTAGCGTCTTCTAACAGAGCATCTCCCTCCTCATCAAAGTCATGTATAACGTAGCACCCACGGAGTCGTTCCCGTTTCTTGGATTGAACATATCTGAGCCTGATCGTTTCCATTCTCCCTGTGGGCAATTTTCGCTGAGTTTCAGGGATGTTCCAGATCATATTGTAGAACTGAGCTTGTCGTGTGGTCTGCTTAAGGGGTACGCCTTGGCGTCTCAACAGCCTTTTTAATCCTTCTTTATAGTATCTGGGTAGACGAATGGGCCGGAGCCTGTCGAGCATAGAATCGGCGCCATGCCAAATCTCTTTCTCCACTTTGGTTTTTGTGGATTGATAAAAGAGGATCACCTTTTCATTTCTTCGCTTGGGAGGGACGTAGAACGTCTGCAGTTCTTGCACACTGTAGGTATCAAGTGTGTCGAGCTCCTTATAATGCTCATGCGGGACCATGGCGATCTGCAAACTCTGATCATCCCCAATGAAGGCTTGTACTGATGGATGAGCCGAGAATACTTCGTTGACCCCATCCCCAGAGTCGCTGCTGAAGACCAAAATAGGGGTGGACGGTCCTGGCTTCTTGCATTAGGACGGTCCTGAATAGACTATCTCTTCCTCCTCCTCGGTATCGCTCCCGAAGACCGGAATGGTGGCGATAGCTTTCTGCTTATTCTCCGGCTTATGACACCTTTCCATGTCTTCGATGTCTGGCAAGAAGTATTTTGCGTCTTCGTATTTGTGGACTTCATTTACGGAGAATGGGTTTAGCTCCCCCTTCACGGTATATTCGAGACCATCTTTGAAGTACTTCAAACACTGATGTTGTGTAGAAGGGATGATGTTGTACTCGTGTAACCAAGATCTGCCGAGCAAAGCGTTGTAGCAAGTTTTGGCGTCAATAGCATGAAACTTGATGTCAGTGACGAGCAGCCCAAAGCGTAACGTCAGAATTACAGACCCGGGCATCCGTGATGACTGGAAGTCGAATCCGGAATAGTGATTTTATCCCGAGCGAGGTGTTGAACGCTCATGCATATCTCCTTCAACACCCTCACATTGAGAAGATTGACGGAGGATCCATTGTCAACCAGGATCTTCCCTATCTTGATGTCATGACAGTATCCAGTGACGTACAAAGTACAATTATGCTCGCATGTCCCGAGGAGTCGCTGAAGGTGATGTCGGCTGTGTGAACTTCTTCCAGCTCGTCCTTTATTTTTTTCGTCGGCAAGGAAAGCTTGAAACTGGTTAGGTTCTTGTAATGCCTTGATCAAAGAATCTCTCGCCTCCTTAGATAGAAGAAGGGCGTCAAGAATGCTAAGCTGTGAGGGGATCTTCCTCAGGTGTGCCAGAACGTTGTAATCCACCTTGTTTTTCTTGGGCGGGTCCTTGGCTGCCATCTCTTCGACGACTCGATCATCGAGGGAGATATCCTCAGGGACCATTTCTTTCCCCTTATCCTTTTTGTTCGATCCCTTGTTTACGGGTCCGAGATTCTTTTCAGGTAACGTGCGATTGCGCAGCTGAATGTTCTCGCAGCTCTTCGGTTCTTCCTCTTTTCCTGGGGTGGATTCTTTAAAGAGAGGGTCGAGAGTCATTTCTTCTTCAGAATCGCTCCCGAAGGTGAGAACTTGCGATCCCCTGTTATCAACCATGTGATAGTTGCCGGCAGTTCTTTTGTGCTCATCTGTCGCGCTCTTCTTCTCTCGACGCCTCTTGTGGTTCATTCGCTTGAAATGCTCCCGGTGGGCAACATATCCTTGCCACCAGTTTTTAAAGACGTTGCACTCTTCATAGGATGTGTAGTCCTCCGAAGGTACAAGCAATAGTTTGGATGTGCGTCTGCCTCGCAGAGGTATATCCTGCCGGGAGTATCCCCTATGGAGGATGGTAGCTTTATTCCTATTGACAAGGCTCTAGCGAACCAGTTCCTCATCTTAAACCTACTTTTGCTGGCGGCGGATGTGTTTCGATCTGTTAGGAGTGTTTTTACCCTTTCATTCCATCGTCGGCGTTTAGCTTTTTCGAATATGGCCAGTTCGCGCCCTCAATCAGCTTTGCTTTTCTGACGGGCCTCATTCAGGAATGCGTCAATCATCTCATCTGACGGTCTTAGGAGTTCCGGTTCGGGATCTGCCCCAAGTTTCTCTGTATCACGAGCTTCTTCTCCATCTACCGACGAGTGAGAGATCACGTGGTAGCTTGCCACATAATCCTCAGGCTCATTTGATGAGTCTTCTCCCTCATCTTCCTCGCTATCTCCGTCTTCAAGGATGTGGTTAAGAAACTCTTGGAGTGTGACTGGAGTTCACGCCTTCTGGTTATATTCTTCCAGCGCGTCTATATGTTTTTGCAGGTCCATGCGCTTGCCATCAGGTTTCACAGGTTTTTGGGTCTTCTTCTTCTTCTTCGAATATTTTGACGGCTGGGCATGGGCGTTTTGGTTATCGCTACCAATCCTTGGCATCGAGCGCGGCTTCAGCATTCCCTCAATGATCCCGGGCTCCAGCGGACTTTTCCACATGATTACCGGGCATGTTTGGAGATCCTTCAGTATTCTTTTCGTCTTGACTGAAAGAGCGACCTCCCATGGAGCTTCTTCTATAAAAGAGCATGATGCCTCCGGTGTGTCCCCACTTTTGAAAACGTGACGCTGAGGCGGGCTTACTTTCCAATTCTCGGACAGTGCGAATTTGCCCTGTTGGTATTGGTCCTCAATCCAACCTTTGAAGACGAAGCAATTTTCGATTGGATGGCCTATCACTTGGTGATAGGGGCAATAATTGAGATTACTGGCCTTACTGGATTGCAATAGGCGTTTTGAATTCGGCAAGGTGATGAGCCTGTTGCGCACCGCTAGCTCAAACAATCTCCTCATTTTATCCCGGGGAAACGAATAGGGGCGTTTCAGTTTCTCATTGAAGAATCGTCGTCTTTCATCTTGGCGATCGGTTGGTTTTGGACCACTGGGCTGCTGCTGAGTATTGGCGACGAAGGTCGCTTTCCCTTTCCCTTTTTCATTTCGAGATTCCAGCTTCAAAGAAGATGGTCTATGACCCATCTGATTCATTTGGTCTAGCTTGTCAATCAAGGCCTGGAAAGTAGTTGGCTTGAAGAACATCATGAACTGGGATATGGTCGCATGTGGATCAAGAGTACCCACGAACATGCCTACCGCAGGCACTTCTTCGATGCGCTGCTCGTACTTCGACCATAGATTCCGCCACCGTATCGCGTATTGCACCCATGCTTCTCCTGGCTTTACTCTGGCGTTAGTTAATGCTATGATTGGGATGCGTTCGCTAGTGCTTGCGAAACGTTGGGTGAACAGCAATTCCATCTCTGTAAAAGTTTTGACGGAGTCATTGGGAAGTTCTGAGTACCATTCGAACACCATATCAGCCAAGCTGCCGACGAACTGGCGAAGCAGTAACTTATCATCCCCTCCAGTGTTGCCGCAGAGAGCCCTGAACTGAGCGACATGTTGATGGGGATTGCCTGTCCCCTTGTACACATGGAATTTAGGAATTGTGTATCCTGGCGGGTATTTTATCTGATTGTACCATCCTGGATATGGTCGCCCAATTCTGACGACTTGGCCAGTTGCTTCATTTGCTTGATGAGCCCGTATTTGCTGAGCTATATAATCACCGAGCATGGCTTTGGAGATGGTCTCTTCCTTGGCTGCTGACAGAGCCGGCAGAGAATTTGATGTCTCTCCTCTATCATCTTCAATTATTACTGGAGGACCTTCGGCTGGAGGGTCCGGCTGGATCATCAGGCCCACCATATCTTAGAATAGGTGGGTCATTTGTATTATGTTGGCCGCTTATTCCGCAACCTCTTTGTCCTTCTTCTCAAGCATTCTTCGAAGGAATTCAGCATCTGTTTCCAGCTCACGATGTTGCTCCGATGATATCTCTAGGCTTGCTTTTGGTCCCGTGAGTGCAGCCATGGCTGTCAGCATTTCTTGGAGCTATTGTTGTTGTTGCTCCTGAGACTTAGTCACTAATCGCGTAAGCGGTCAATGACCTGTGGAGATATGGCTATCCTCTTTTCCGGATGCCATATAGACGGTATGCACCACCATGCTCTCAGACTTGGGGCATTTAGGCTCAGTACCCTTGACATTTGTCGCAGACACGGGGATCCTCTCCGGCCTTCTCTTTTTGTGGACTGGTGACGTTGAGGGGGCCGTTGCAGCGGGCACCCAGGTAGATAACACCTTTTATGGTACAACAGAGTGGTCCTTCTTTTGCCGAACCATTATCTTCTTCGGTCGGCGGGAGTAATCTTGATCAATCACCGAGTCTTGGACTTGACGCCAGACCTTATAAATTTTAGATGACAGCCGCTGAGGGGGCTGCATCGACTTCACCTTTGTGATCTTTTCAACAGGCAGAGGAGAATTTTTTAGCACAGCAATTGGCGAATTCCTGCGCACCCTGTTAAGTAGTTCAAAGCTGTTCGCAGTTGGAACAGCAGTATCAACTTCCACCATTTGAGCTGGTGGAGTCAGTCCGGAAGGAGAGCTGCCTCCAGCCTTCCTCACTCGGCGCCAGTGGCGACGTCGAGCATGGCGAGCGGCCAGGACCACCTCTATTGTTGAATCAGCTTTTCCATTCCCTCTGTTCTGATGAGAGTCTGTTGTTGGCACCAGCCTGTCAAAGACAGACGTCTGCTGAGAGGGAATGGTCAACCTGTCGAAAGCCGACCTCCAAGTAGGGAGAGCAGCTTGGACGACCTCAACTGTAGCAGGAGTTGGAGTGTCCTTCTCTGATATTGTGAACCTTTTTACGGGCCCACTTGAGCTTTGGCCTAGCCTGTCGTAGACTGAGGCATTGGAGCTGGACGACCCGTTGAGAGGGGCCGCAGTAGTTGCAAGCCGATCAAAGACCGACTTCTTTGGATCTTCTTGCGATGGTACAGGAGCGCTGAAGCTTGTTGGCGGGATCATGGTCCCGAAGAATAGCCCAGTGGTGGCTTGGGTCACTTGTTCCACCAGCATTGTGAAAAGGGAGGCCGCTTGGGCCCGTAAGTCACGCCTCCGGACCGGACGGAGTGAGAGTTGCAATTGCAGTTAGTACAGTTTGAGGCCATTAATCTTCTGTTTTCTGCACGGAGCAAGACGCCAAATCTTAGTACCTCGAATCCAGGGGCAACCATATCAAACCGCGATTCGTTCGCGAACACGACACATGAAGTGTGGAGTGGAAAGAGAAAAATGTCCCACTGGGCGTTCCAGAATCTGTTCTCCGCCGAAAGACGCGATCGGGACATTGGGACGTCCGGCCTGAATTTCGAGGGCAGATGCTATTTGGTGCTATCCTTCCACCTCTCCGAAGATGCCAAGTTGATTTATGACACCGTGTATCGAAGGTTTAGACGGATGTGGCCGTTGTAGCAGACTTCGTCAGATTCCCCCTCGTTTGAGGGGTTTTTGATTGTGGGGACACTCTTCCCTGCAGGTGCAAGCCTCTGCAGTTAATTACGCTACCGCATCGCGGTAACAACTTTCTCCTTCTTCAGATTATCACTTCGTGTCATGTGTGTTTGTTTTGTTTTTGGTTGCCCGTGGATTGTATACGGAGACTAATTTATGTTGTCGCCCGTAGGGCGTGGATTAGTCCAAATCCGTAATTCCTTAAGATTTGGGTTTGGGTTGGGTTTAAGGATACATTAGCCTCATTTGAGACTAAAATCAACTTAAACGTTTGTTAAGGATACGTTAGCCTAATTTTTAGACTAAGTTCAACTTAACCATTTGTTAAGGATACGTTAGTCTAATTTTAGACTAAGATCTACATAACCGGATCCTTTAGATCCAATAAAAGAGCATTTGAACTCTATTGTTTTAGTTTAGGGACTTTGCGGTCGATTAGTTTAGGGACATTACGGTCCAAGGTTAAGGACATCATAGTCCATGGGTTTAAGGACCCCACAGTCCAAGGTAAAGGACATCATAATCCATGGGTTTAAGGACCCCATAGTCCAAGGTTAAGGACATCATAGTCCATGAGTTTAAGGACCCTACATTCCATGGAATGTCTGGTCGTCGGGACCTGTCACCTCTCTGAAGACGTTGAAGGATTACAACGACACATATCAGAGGAATGCAGAGACGTACCCTTGAACCAATTTTGGATGGGAGATCTGTAGTCCAATTGGGACTAAGATCTAAGATTTATAAGCATATGAGCTCAATTAATCTGAATGAGGGGTTTATGGCCAACTTGGGCTCGGCCCACTCAGTTAAAATGTTAAACATTTTACAATGCTGAGCATTGATTTGGGTTCTGAAGCTTTTTGGCCTTTTATTGAATGCTGAGCATTCATCATAGCTCTAGGGCTTTGTTTAAAAAACAGTTTATGTTCTATCAGTGCACACGTGAGGAACACGTGGCGCGCTTGGCGTTAGCACCATGAACGCAAAGCGCTTCTGTGATATAGCACACACGTGAAGAGCACATGGCGCGCTTGGCGCTAGCGCCAGTTAATGAGCGCAAAGCGCTTCTGTGATATAGCACACACGTGAGGAGCACGTGGCACGCTTGGCGCTATGCGCCAGTCCAAGAGCGCATAAGCGCTTCTGATCAATTTTATAATCTGAGAAATAAATTCTTGTTTATAAGAGAATTTGTCTCAAGGTTCTGAAAACAAAGTTCTTATTTTATAGGAGATATTTCAATCTCTTATTTTGGTGAAAGGCTTTGCCTTTATGGATCTGTGATCCTAAGAGAATTGAATTATTCTCCCCCCTTTTTTATAATGAGATGTTCATGATCTTTTTTGTAAAAAGACCTTAGTCTTATAGATCTATGATCTGTGAGAAGAATTATGTTCTTCTTCTTTAATGAGATTTTTTCTTATCTCTGTTTTTTTTACCTTGAAGAAAAGTTCTTCTTCTACCGAGAGCTTGCTCTTCTTTCTGAGATTTCTCAAAATTTATGGAGGGTTTCCTATCTCTGAGACTTGAAGTCTCGGGGCCTTTATATAGTGAAGGCTGATTTGTTCAATCGGTTAAGGAGATCTTTTCTCCAATTGATTTAGAGATTTCCCCATCGTTGGATCTTTGATCCAAGGGCTTCTGATTTACAGAAGGCAATATTCTTGTTTTTTTAACAAGATTAGGAAATTTTTTCCCATACAGAATTTATTTTGTATTTTGGTGATTTTTTAATCACCATTGGATCATTGATCCAATGGTGCTTTGATTTACAGAGCACAATCTTTTTGTTTGGAATGATTTTGAGGAATCGTTTCTTAACAGAATTTCATTCTGGTCAATTGATGATTTATCATCTTTATTGGATCTTTGATCTGACGATGGGGAACATTTAGTTCCAGCGCTAGCGCACTCGTGCTTTGCACGTGAGCGCTACTTCACAGCGCTGGCGCCCTTTGCGCCAGCGCACTTGTGCTTTGCACGTGATCGCTGCCTCAGAGCACTGGCGCTCTTATGAAGCGCTGCTCAATTAAAATTTTGAAAACTTGAACAGAGCTTTGCTCTGATTGGGGGGAACATCCACCTCTGGAAAAGAAGAAGAGGCAAAGAAATGCGAGAACATTCAGCTACGTAACCGCACGCTGCCTGAGAAGAATCTCGGGCCAACAAACAAAGGTTCGAGCAAAAGAGACAAGGGGAAGGAAAAAGTCCCTGAGGAAATTTCCCTCGATGATGGAGTCGTCAAAAAGCTCGCGGCCAAGGACCCGCCCAAGAAAAACAAGCTGGATTATAATGTTCTGGCACATCTGAGGAAGATAACTTCACAGCTGAGCATACTGGATGCTCTCCTCCTGTCCAAAGAGGCACGGGATTCTCTAATTAAGGTATTGCAAGAACCTGATCAGTTCCAAGCTTTCTTTGTGGAAGAAAAGATGAAGGACGAGCTGGCAGAGGTTCATACAGCTGACATCACATTCGGCGATGAAGATCTCCTCCTCGGAACGTGCGAGCACAACCGTCCTCTATATGTCATTGGGTACTGACACGATATTAAGATAGGCAAGATCCTGGTCGACAACGGGTCCTCTGTCAACCTTCTCAACATGAAGATGCTGAAGGAGATCTGCATGAACGTTCAGCATCTGGCATGGGACAAACTTACCATCTCCGGGTTTGACTCCCGGTCATTACGGACGCTTGGGTCCGTGATATTGACATTACGCTTTGGGATGCTCGTCACTGACATCAAATTTCTTGTCATCGACGCCAAGACTTGCTATAACGCTCTGCTAAGTCGGCCTTGGTTGCACGAGTACAACATCATCCCTTCTACACAACACCAGCGTATGAAATCCTTCAAAGATGGCCTTGAGTACACAGTTACAGTGAAGCTAAACCCATTCTACGTAAATGAAGTCCACAAATATGAAGACGCCAAGTACTTCTTGCCAGACTTCGAAGACATGGAAAGGTGTCGTAAACCCAAGAACCGACAAAAAGTTGTCGCCACCATCCCGATCTTTGGGAGCGATACCGCGAAAGATGAAGAAATGGTCTACTCGGGGCAACCACAAGGCAACAGGCTAGGACCATCTACTCCTATTTTGGTCTTTGACAGTGACTCTGAAGACAATGCCAATGCAGTGTTCTCTGTCCGCCCGTTAATGCAGACCTTCGCTGGAGCTGATCAGAGTTTATAAATTACCATGGTTCCGCAGCGGCATTACAGGGAACTTGATGCGCTCGATACATACGGCGTGCAAGAGCTGCAGACGTTCTACGTCCCTCCCAGGCGAAGAGGTGAAAAAGTGATCCTCTTCTATCAGTCTACGGAGACAAAAGTGGAAAAGGAAGTCTGGAATGGTGCCGAACTTGCGCTTAATAGGCTTCAACCAATCCGTCTGCCCAAATATTACACAGAGTGATTGAAAAGTCTATTAAGATTCCAAGGCGTACCTTTCAAACAAACCACTCAACAAGCCCAGTTTTACAACAAGATTTGGGACATTCCCGGGACTCAGCGAAAAATGCCCAACGGGAGGATGTTGACGACTGGGCTTAGATACGTTCAGTCCAAGAAACGGGAGCGATTCTATGACTGCCATGTCATAAATAACTCCGGTGGAGAAGAGAATGCATTTCCAGATAGCGCTGATATCGAACTAGAGTGAGATCCCGTCGTACGAATACCAAGTACGTCATTCGAAGACCAGATTGACAAGCTAATAAGGGAAGCGGGTCGGGATGACCAAAGCCGCGAAATGGCCATTTACGAGAAAGCCAGTACACAACGTCTCATTCAGCAATCCACGAAAAGAGAAGACTACGATACCCTTCACCCTCGGCCTGCTGTGCGCTATCGTGGTAAGGAAAAAGCTCGACGCAGAAGCAACAACAAGATCAAGAACGGGAATGGCGTTCAAAAACAACGAAGCGGATCCAAGAACCCACGTGATCGAGAAAAAGTCAGCTGGAATCCGTCTTTTATGAAGAAGATGGGTCGGGAATACTCTTTCTCTCAAGACAAGACAAGGAAAATATTCAACCTTGTCATGAAACATCAAATGATGACGCTCCCAGAGTCTCGACACCCCGAGCAAATAAACAAGGCCCATCATCCGGCTTATTGTTCCTACCACCGAGCAATAGGACATCCTCTTGAAGATTACTTCACCTTCAAAGACTGGGTCGAAGACCAGTATCGGCAAGGCAGGTTTGCTCTATCTGACGGTTGGAGGGTAGCCCCACTACGAAAGCATGAGCCAAGAGCAATCTACACCGCGAGGGAAAGTGTAGATCATCATCGAACTTGGAAACGAGCTCATACCTGCCACGTGATAACACTATCAAAAGAAGGAGAGCACCAGAATATGGATGACCTTTCCCGGTGCTTCGTAAATGAGGATGAGGATGATGTAGTTTTAAAATTTCCACCGGCGCCAAAAGAGCTGGACGATGGGATACACTACGGCGGACAATAAGAAAAAAATCGACTTGGGGACAGAAAATGAGCCGAGGCCAACGTTCGTCAGTGAGCTACTGTCTGTAAAGCAGGTGGCCACACTAAAGGACATGCTTATGCAGTATAAAGACTGCTTCGCGTGGAACTATTCCGAGATGCCCGAACTAGATTCAGAAATAGCAGTTCATAAATTGGCTATATCGCTGAACGTCAAGCCAGTCAAACAGGCGCCAAGAAGAACGCGGCTCGACCTCGAGATGAGCATCAAAGCCAAAGTCAAGAAGCTAATCAACTACGGCTTCATCCAAGAAGTTCAATATCCTAACTGGATCGCCAATATTGTCCCAGTGATGAAGAAAAATGGGACGGTACGTATCTGCGTGGACTTTCGAGATCTTAACAAAGCTTGCCCGAAGGATGACTTTCTAGTACCTGTTACCGAGCTGATGATCGATAACACGTCCACCCATGAGGGCTTCTCCTTCATGGACGGATCTTCAGGGTACAATCAAATAAACATGCATCCTGAAGACCAAAAGCGCATCGCCTTCCGAACCCCGCTAGGCATATTCTGCAACAAGGTGATGCCCTTTGGCTTGAAGAACGCAGGCACTACATATCAGAGGGCTATAATAAAGATCTTTGATGACCTCATCCATGAGATCGCTGAATGCTATATTGATGACCTTGTGGTGAAAAGAAAATCGTACGAGGAGCATTGGGAGCATTTGGAAATAGTGTTCCAGCGTCTTCGGAAATATAATCTGAAGATGAACCCTCATAAATACGCATTTGGAGTCTCATCAGGAAAATTCCTAGGATTCATCGTACGACACTGAGGCATCGAAATAGACCCATCAAAGATCAACGCAATTATGGAAATGCCCTCACCAAGAACTCTCAAGAAACTGCGGTCTCTCCAAGGAAAGCTCACCTATATCCGACGGTTTATAGCTAACCTCTCTGGAAAATATCGACCCTACAGCCATCTAATGAAGAAGGGGACCCCGTTCGTTTGGGATCGTAGATGCCAAGATGCACCGGACGAAATCAAGCAATATCTACACAAACTACCGGTACTGACCGCTCCGGTCAATGGAAAGCCCCTCATCATATACATAACAGCCCTTGAAGGTTCTCTAGGCGCGCTATGGGCACAGGAGAATGATCAGGGAAAGGAGAGAGCTCACTATTTGAGT
The DNA here is from genome assembly GCA_030015575.1 of Agapanthus africanus. Lineage (NCBI taxonomy): Eukaryota > Viridiplantae > Streptophyta > Magnoliopsida > Asparagales > Amaryllidaceae > Agapanthus > Agapanthus africanus. The sequence continues at coordinate 677,660,425 of CM057340.1, read as the reverse complement.
CAAGTTCTCCTGGGGGCAGAAAACAACTACTCCCCCATCGAAAAGCATTGCCTGGCACTGATCATCGTGATAACGAAGCTTCGACATTATGCCTTGGCACATGAGGTCCATCTCATATTAAAGCTCAAATATTTGATGTCAAGAGCCATACTAACAGGAAGTCTTGCCAAATGGGCTCTCCTCTTGATGGAGTTCTCGATAATATATTGACCCCTCAAGGCAGTGAAAGGCCAGGCCATCACCGACTTTCTCGCTGAACATCTAATACCAGCCGATTCTCCCTTAAATTGCGAATTGCCAGATGAACATACGTTCGACGCAATCGACAGGGAGGATGAAGGAAATAATGCTCGATTGGAACTCTACTTCGATGGAACATCTTCCATGAAAAAGCAAAAGCAAAACACCCCCATGATTAAAACCGGGGTGGGCCTTATCTTCGTGACTCCGCAAGGAGAGATAATGCGTTTCGCCCTTTCGTTAACAGAGCCGAGAACAAACAATAAGGCTGAGTACAAAGCTTTGATAGCGAGCCTTAAGATTGCTGTTGACATGGGCATCGAAAACCTCCTCATATATGGAGACTCCCAACTAGTCGTTAGCTAAGTAAATAGTGACTATCAGACATGCAAACCAGAGTTGGTAAAATATGGCGAAAGAGTGCAGCAACCGCTGACTCAAATTCTCTCCTACACCCTGAAAAGCATACCGCGGGCGGAAAATATCAAGGCGGATGCGTTGGCCTAGCTCGCTAATGAATCGGCCGACGAAAACCTTGATGACGTAAGGATCATTGTGCAAAGTTGTCGGATTCTCGCGCCAGCAGAAATATCTCTGGAGCCCCCTGAAGGAAAGAAAGTGACCAAACAAGCAGCCTGCCAAATAGAACACGAAGAATAGACTAAGGATTGGATAGAAGTCTTCATAGACTACTTCAAATCTCATCAAACACCCGAAGAAGCGTCGTCAAGAAATCAACTCATGAAACGAGCTCTATCCTTCTCATTCATCAATGATACTCTATATAAGAAATCCTTCGACAGTTTATGGCTAAGATGCTTAGGACCGGAGGATTCAAGGAGGGTCGTCCAAGAAACTCACGACGGACTCTGCGGTTCTCATCAAGCTGGACCAAATATGAAGTTGAAAATCAAGAGAATGGATTACTATTGGCCCACGATGATTCATGATTGCATCAAATATGCGAAGCAGTGTCACTCATGCCAAATTCATGAGGACTTCATCCATCAACATCCAAATCCGCTACACCCAACGGTATCCAGCTGGCCGTTCGAAATGTGGGGAACCGATGTAATCGGGCCCATCGAGCCGATATCGTCCAAGGGACATTGGTTCATACTGGCAATGACCGATTACTTCTCTAAGTGGGTAGAAGCGGTACCGCTAAAGGAAGTGAAGACAGAGAACATCCTCCATTTCTTCAGGACACACGTCATCTACCAGTTCGGCACTCCGCGACGAATCATCTCGGATAATGAACCGGCCTACAAAAGCGATAAAATTAGCCGCTTCGCACAGCAACATAATATAGATTGGAGATAATCTTCAGTCTATAATCCCTGAGCTAACGGTCTAGCTGAGGCTTTCAACAAGACCTTGACGAAGATCATAAAGAAAACGGTGTCACAAAATAAAAGGGACTGGCATGAGAGACTCTATGAAGCTCTTTAGGCTTATCGAACCACGTTCAAAACGGCCACAAATACAACGCCATTCACATTGGTATTCGGCACGGAAGCGGTACTTCCCTTGGAGATAGAGCTATCCTATCTAGGAGTAGCAGTTCGATATGAGCTGACGGATGAAGAAAATGCCCATCTTCGGCTTGAGGAGCTCGATGCCCTCGATGAAACTCGTCTCATGGCGCAGCAAGACGTGGAAGCTTACAAAGCAAGGATGACGCGCTCATACGAAAGAATGACCAGGCCGAGAACATTCCTCCAAGGCGAACTCATGCTAGTCATAAAAAGACCTATGATCCCCAACCGTGCAAAGCGGGGGAAATTCGAGCCAAATTACGAGGGTCCGTACATCATAGAGAAGGTCTACCAAGGAGGGGCCTACTTGCTCATGGATATGCACGGCGAAAGACCCTTCCGGCCAATAAATGGCCGGTTCCTTAAGAAATACTACGCTTGACAAATCTTAGGTTAATGATAGATGACGACGCTCGTGACCGCTCGCTGTCTTCCTGAGTCCAAACTCTATAAGTAGTATCCAGCAAAACTTCGCATCGAAGCTGGCAATGGACCGAAATGTCCCTAAACTAACTGTGGACCGAAATGTCCTTAAACTAACCGTTGCCACCAAAATGGTGATAATGGACCACTACGTCCTTAAACTGGCAATGGACCGAGATGTCCCTAAACTAACAACGGACCGACATGTCCCTAAACTAACAATGGACCGTAATGTCCTTAAACTAAATATGTAGCCTCAAGCACGGCGATAATGGAATTCAAGTCCATAAGTCCCAGCAGCGAGGACCGCAACTCAAGTCCCACTGGCTACATAGCTATCCCGGTGGCGAAGTCTCCCATAAGTTCCATTGGCGCAAAAAAAAAGACGGTACATCCACAAGCGAAATGGACACGGATGAAAACCCGAAAGGGCTCCATGAGTAAAAATAGCAGGGCTACCGGCGAGTTTGTGAAAACCCGAATGGGTACAATCTCGTTAAAATAAAAACACCTGCAAGGTCCTCTCGACCTTGTAAGGAGAAAACACCTGCGTGAATCTTTACGACTCACAAGGGAGCAACACACTTAGGGATCCCCACGATTCCTAAAGAGAAATTACAGTTACGAGATCCTCACGACTCGTAAGGAGAATTCCTACCTATGAGACCCCCACGTTCATAGGATTCAAAAGCCTTAAGATACAGGGACCGGAACATGCTCTTAAGCCATCACACTCCCCAAGTTGCCCTACAAGCGGTCCAATATTGACCCTTGTATACAATCCACGGCCACAAATAAACGTTCTCTCATCAAGTCCCACCAATAACAAGGAATGTCCTCATATGGTGAACGACACTTGTAAGTACTCTCGACTTATAAGGAGAAAATACTCTTATAAGATCCTTACAACTTATAAGAGAACACACACTTAGGGATCCCCACGATTCCTAAGGAGAAAATACACCTACGAGATCCTCACGACTCGTAGGGAGAAATACCTTTATGAGACCCTTACGGCTCGTAAAGTCAAAAAGCCTTAGTCAACAGGATCCTAACCCTGTTTGCTAAGTCACCTTTGTTCAAATCGACAAAGGCAAATGATGCTTCACTCCTGGCAATCTCAGTTGTAGCGATACTGATGCCAAATCGGTATCAAATTCCAAGTCTTTTCAAGGTAAATGATGATTCGCTTCCGGTCATATTCCAGTCTCAGCAATGCTGATGCTAAGATTGGTATCAGGATCCAAGTTCCCGACTCGCAACAAAAATCAGCGAGCAAAAAAAATGCATATGAAATAGCCGAAATGATAGGGCAACTCGCAATAAAAATCAGCGAGCAAAAAATATATGCATAAGAAACAGCCGAAATGATGGGGCAACTCGCATTAAAAAATAGCGAGTAAAAATATACACAGCCGAAATGATTGGGCACCGCGATAAAAAGCCATAATGATTGGGCAATCGTGACTTTCGCGATATAGAAAGATGAAATGATAGAGGATCGCGGAAAGAAACAAAAAAAAAGAATAAGGGAAAATTTTTTCCCTGCAAGTGAGTCCGCATCAATCCTTGTATACGATCCATGGGCACAAACGAAAAGGGAACCACATTTTCCTACTAGGCTTTGTCAAAGGGAAAGCCAGGTCTCGACGGCAACATCTATAGCCTAGAGATCACCCCGGCGTTCCTTCTCACTCCAGCAGGATGCAGACGTAACGTCAACAAACGACCCCAGGGTCAAAACAACGGAGCCATGGCAAAGTCCCTAGTTCCCAGTCTCGACGGTAACATCTACAGCCTAAAAATCACCCCGATGTTCTTTCTTACTCCAGCGAGATGTAGACGCAACGTCAACAACCGACCCCAAGGTCGAAACAAAGCGGAGCCATGGCAAAGTCCCTAGTTCCCAGTCTCGACGGCAACATTGACAGCCTAGAGATCAAAAACGGCGTTTCTTCTCACTCCAACAGCATGCAGACACGACGTCAATAAAACGGAGCCATGGCAAAGTCCCTAGTTCCAGGTCTCGACGGCAACATCTACAGCCTAGAGATCAATAACGGCGTTTCTTCTCACTCCAGCAGGATGCAAACGCAACGTCAACAAACGACCCCAGGGTCAAAACAACGGAGCCATGGCAAAGTCCCTAGTTCTAAGCCTCGACGGTTCACCAACAACCTAGTGACTACCTTAGAGCCATGGCAAAGTCCCTAATTCCAGGTCTCGACGGTTCAAAGACAGCCTAGAGATCAAAAACGACGTTCCTTCTCAACGCCAGCAGGATGCAAATGCAACATCAACAACTGACCCCAGGGTAAAAACAACAGAGCCATGGCAAATTCCGTAGTTCCAAACCTCAACGGTTTACCAACAACCTAGAGACTACCTCGAAGCCATGGCAAAGTCCCTAGTTCCCAGTCTCGACGGCAACATCTACAACCTAAAGATCAACAACGGCGTTCCTTCTCACTACAACAGGATGCAAACGCGACGTCAACAACCGAACCCAGGATCAACAAAACGGAGCCATGGCAAAATCCCTAGTTCCGAGTCTCGACGGTTCAAAGACGACCTAGAGACAACCTCGACATTCATCGCAATATAGCAGAAACAATGTCAACAAACGAAGCAAAGGAAGATCCCTAGATTTAGGGTCTTGACGGCAACTTAAATAAAACAAGAAAGACTATCGGAGATCATCCCACACCAGCGCGGAGTGGTCATGACTCATCGGGGTTTCCAAATTGAGCCTAACCTCAAGTAAAAAACGGCATGGAAAATCTCTAACGCTTGCTCTTCCGACGGTAATATGACCTGGGAGATTACTTAAAGATGTCTTTTTCATCTCAGAAGGGATCAGAGACACGACAGTCGCGAGGCTACTCGAACAGCAAGATTGCGTATCGGGAAATGCATCAGCCAACGCGACGGTACGACGGACAAAAACACTAGTACCACAGACCCTAACGAACCTCTGCCGTAAAGAGTAGAGGTTAACTGTGACGTTAGGACATTCTTGCGAGAACTTCTTGATTCGTCTCGACTCGTAGGGAAAACAATGTTCCTGTGAGAACTTCTCGACTCGTAGGGAAAAACAACTTCGTGAAACCCTTACGGATCATGAAGGTGGAAAGCCTTAGGCAACGGGGATGTCAACCTGTTTCCTAAGCACTGTGGCCCTACAAGTAGGTCCAAAATGGACTATTGTATACTATCCACAGGCCATATTCTCCAAAGTCGAATATCGACAAGGAGGAAAAAAACCACTTACAAATCCTCTCGACTTGTAAGGAGGGAAATTCTCTTGTGAGATCCTTACAACTCTCAAGAGAAAATGCACTCAGGAGATCCTCACGACTTCTAAGAAGAAAATACACCTGCAGGATCCTCTCGACTCGTAGGGAGAAAACCCTTTATGAGACCCTCACGGCTCATAAAGTTGAAAAGTCTTAGGCGATAGATCTAAACATGTTTCCTAAGCCATCGCTGCCCTGCAGGGAGGTCAAGATGGACTATCTACGGGCCACATTTGCCAAAGTTACATGCCACTAAAGTAAAGAAGCTACTTACGGGTCCTCACGATTCGTAAGGAAAAAAATACCCGAGTGAGATCCTTGCGACTCACGGAGGCGATGAACACTTAGAAATCCTCACGATTTCGAAGAAGAATGTGCTCTCCCGACGGTAATATGACCTGTGAGATTATTTGAGGACATTTCGTCCAACCCCGAATGGATCAGAGACACGACAGTTGCAATGCTACTCGAACAGCAAGACTGCATATCGGGGAATGCATCAGCCAACGTGACGGTACGACGGACAAAAAACCTTAGTACCACAGACCCTAACAGACCTCTGTCGTAAAGAGCAGGGATTAACTGTGATGTTAGGACAGGTTCGCCTGCAAACCCAAGGGAGGTGAACTAAACAAGCTCCGAAATGAGTTCGTAAACTAGAGACTCTGAAATGAGTGCATAAACTATTTTACGTCAAGTCAAGACAGAAAGGCGCAACCCATGGGAACCAACCGTATGCTATGCAAGGCAGTAAGGAGAGCATATGATTCACACCTGATGAAGTGTTCATTCACAACTGTATTCAAAGCTTGCTGATTTATGTATGTGTGAGAAGGTTTAGTGCACGACACAACAATGGCGCTCGCACTTAGCAAAAATTCCTAAAGGTAAAATATAAAGCTCATGTACAGAGGCGAGATACACGTATGAATATATGACGAAGAGGAAACATTTAACAGTCAATAATAAGAGAAATATATTGATAAAAACATACTACTCTACAGGGAAGAGATCACCAAATATGGGATCAGAAATATATGGGTTAACAAAATAATACACAAAGTTCTCCAATTCCCTCTCTGCCCTGTCCACCATGTCGAAGCGGCGGTCTTCGCAAGGAGTTGCTCCCCATCGATTAGCACCGTGCTCATCAGTGAAGGCAGATATAATAGCCCACTGAGCCCGTATCCGGCTTAGCAAATGAACTAATCGGTTCCTCAAAAACTGGGTAATTAAACGTGCCTCGTGAAAGCCCTCGATCTTGTCCTCCGCCGCATCGAGAATCGCCGGAGACATCTCTGTCGGATGAGGGGGGATGTCGGTAGGCATAGATAGAAAGATCATCTGGAGCCAAATGGAGCCCATAGGAATAGGAGAGCCCCTATGAGTCAGGAGCTCATATATCACCGTGTCACATTGAGCACTGGTGAGAAGGGGATCCACTAGCCGCGCAGCAAAGCGAGGAATAGTCTCCTTGATGGGCACCTCCCATAGTTGCCGACAAGCGTGAGGACGATCGCAAGCCATAGCTCTTGGTTTGTTTCTTTGGAAAATGACTTGCCTTGAGTTCTGTTAATAGAAATGGGTTTCTCTTTGAGAAGAAGAAGGAAGATATAGCTTCGGATTATAAAGAGAAACATTCAAATCTAGGCACAGAAAATTCTGCGCATGGTGAAACTATTTCCAAGGCCAGGAAAAAATGGCATTGGGAAACAAGATAGTTGACCCATACGGATCAGAGTAAGAAGGTGAATCGATCTCGGCAGTTCACGAACGGTGGAAAAGGTGACAACGTTGCACTCACGTGCAAGCCACGTGAGAACAACGCTGGGGGGCATTTGTTCCCTTATAAAAAAAGGGATGAAAGAAAGTTCCCCATTAAAAAAGCCCCACGTGTTTAACACGTGAGTGCCTATATGCAACACATATATGCACAGCAATTAAAACAATTGCTAGGCTAAAAAAAAACCCACGTGTTTAACACTTGAGTGCCTATATGCAACACATATACGCACATCAATTAAAATAATTGCTAGGCTAAAATAGCCCCACGTGTTTAACACGTGAGTGCCTATATGCAACGCATATAGGCACTGCAATTAAAACAATTGCCAGGCTAAAAATCCTCACATGGCATTTCCCTACGTAGAATTAAATTCTACTCAATAAGGAACCGTTGGATCAAAGATCCAATGGTGATCATCTGGTAGAATAAAATTCTATCATAGGAAAATATTTTCCTAATCTTGTTAAACTAACAAAATATTCATATGATAAGAATAAAATTCTATGTTAAAGTAACGAGATAGAATTAAATTCTATATTAAGAAAATATATTTCTGAACTTGTTAAACTAAAAAGATATGATAGAATAAAATTCTAATCTTGTTAAAACTAATAAGATATTCATAATCTTGTTAACAAACAAGAAATCTTCTCTGTTACACAGAGAGCCTTTGGATTAAAAATCCAACGGTGAATAAAATTCACCGATTGTTCTAAAAGATCATCGAATCAATCATGATTTCTCAATGAGAGATTCTCTTAACAAATTGATTATTTTTTTCTTATATAAATAGGAGCAAGAAGAGGAGGAAAGAAAGGAGAGGGAGAACATACAGAAAATACAGAGAAGAGAGAGTATAAAAAAAAGAGAATCCAATTCTCGAAAAAGAAGAAGATCTCCCTGATGGGAATTCACCCGCGCGTGCAAACGCGTATGTTTTGAAAACGGATATAATTTTAAGGAAATGGAATGCGCACGCGAGATCGTTCTCGTTTTAAAATTTATAAACCGCAACTGCACAGCGCGTTGTAGCAAGCCGGCAGGTACGGGTCGATCTGCAGGGAATTGTGTATTAGGTCTTGGTTTTTAAGGTTCAACAAATAACGAATGGTTTGGTTTTTCATAAAAAATGAAATAATACGAAAATAAAGAAAAGCAAGCAAAGAAGCTAAGAAAGAAGTGGTTGTGGTTTTGGCTCGGAAGGTCGAATTGTGACGATTCCTTCGACTCTCTCTTGATCAAGAGTTGTCCATCCTTACGTCGATCCCGGTGCGAAGTATGACTTGTCAAGGTGGTTGCGAGGCACAAGTCATAAAGTTGCCGCTATTTGACGCAAAAACGAAATGAGTCCATTTTGTTCACTTACTGTTTGTATGTCCAAACATGGGGTATCAACCCTAAACACAAGGGTTAGCACGTATACCACAACATCAAAAACACAAAGCAAATGATTTCAGTGTTAAGTGTGCTAAGTGTTTGAGATGGTATATGGTATATGAAACCAAGAGATTTGTCAAGTCACTTAATCACAAAATACCACATCCAAACTTTGTAAACTTAACACCAAATTGATTCTAAGCTTAGGCTTGCAAGATGGGGTTTGTGGGGAGAATATAGTATGTGATGAGATTACAAACTAACCATGGAACCAACATACCATATCAACCCTTCCAAGTTACAATACTAGGTTTATAATCATATTAAAGCACATTAAATATTAATAAGAGGAGGAGGAGGCAAAGCATTTCACTCACTTCCTTACCATTACCACAACCAAAGATAGTTAGTTACACAAAATAATGAAAAGCAAAGCAAAGCAAGAAAAGAAAAGAAAGTAAATAACAAAGCAATATATTAACACATGAAGTTGAGGTACAAGATATTGGTAACTTGTTCAATCTCCATAATGAAGCTCTCAAGAGAAAACTTCAAGAGGGAAGAAGAAGCAAAGACCAAGTTACAGACCACTCACTCTTAAGCCTAAACCAAAAACAAAAGAAATTATCAAAATGTAAGCATCTATATGAATATGAGAGATAGCCTTCCCTTGCACACTGATCTGGTTTTTATAGGAACCAAAAAAGATTAAACAAGTAATAAAAATAAGGTGATGTGACTGCAAGGGAGGGGCAGAGAAAAGATGGGGACAAACTGGGCAAGAGGGCTGGCGAGCTCGGATTTTCATGGGGTATTGCCGGTCCAAATCCGAGCACATGGACTCGGATTGGCATGGTGGCCTTGTGTCTACTCTAACATCTCTCTTATGCTGCTTGATTTATCAATTTAAGCCTGATTTGCATTCAGAGATATGGAGGGAAACTTGATGCCAATATCACATCAAAACTTTTTTGCATTTATTGCCCATCACATCCACATGTGCCCACTTGCTCAAATTGTGGTGCCAAGGCAGCCCCACCATGGTCCAAGCCATCAAAGAGTCGTGTGCACACTTGTATGTGTTAGACCAAAATTGTGTGCACACATTTATTTTGCAAAAGCTCTTTAAATATCGGTCGATTTTCTGTTCTGTTTGCAGTGTCGGCTCCCAAATATTATATCCGTGATATTGAGTTTGTTTCCAGTATTTAATCACGAACACCTGTAATCTGTAATTACTGAGCATGCACTGGTTAATAGCACCAATATATAATAAAATAGATAATGAATGAGAAGTATTAAAATGCAGTTTTCTTTGATGAATACTCACTTTTGAAAAAAAAACCTAGGTAAGAAGAAAGACACAGAGATTATCTTATCTCTTCTTCGCCTCTCCAAGGGTTTAACCCTTTAAAAAAAAGAACCTAGTTCTTCCTTTGGTTGAGATCTGCAGAAGCAGATCTTCCCACGAATTGAGAATTTAATTCTTCTAAAAGGATATAAGAATTTAATTTCTCTGATAAAACTAGGGTTTAACCCTGTATAAGAATTTAATTCTTATAAAACAAGGGACCTGAAATTCTTAAAACTCAGATCAAAATCTCTATGAATATAACAGAAAAGACGGGTGATTCATTAGCGTTCAATGCTATAACGAAAGCTCACGTGTTCCCACGTGAGCACCTCCGATGAAAAAAAAAATCTGAGATCGAATCACGTGTCCTCACGTGACCCCCAAACAGTTGCTTAACACTCATATGGAAAAGGGGAAAAATCCAAAGACAACACTCACATTTTTTAGCACCTCATGTATTCACACGTGAGCATTTTATAAGCAAAGTGCTTAGCACTTATAAAAGGAAGAGGGAATAAACCCTAAGAGGCAGTGCCCAACTCTGGGGCTCCTCACGTGCTCATACGTGAGAGCCACAAGAATTAAGTGTTTAACACTTATATATATATGGGGATTTGGACCCAAGTGTACAACGCCAAATTTTAGGCGCCTCGCGTGCTATATGTGAGCGCCCTAAATTTCAGTGTTTAACACTGCTTTAGAGTCTCACGTGGGAGCACGTGAGCACCGAGCATATATTAGTGTTTAACACTATAAGAAGCCAACTTCAGCCCCAAATTGGCTAAGTCTTCTTCAGATTAAAACATCTTGGATCTTCAAATAGACCGAGCCTCTATGCTCAAGACTTCCCAAACTAATGATTCCTCAATTGATAATGACCAGAACGATGTCCATCCTATATCTCCTAAGTTAATCTTAGTCTCCCTAAGATGACTAATGATTCTTAGATGGTCCACTATGATCTCTCCCCTCAATCTGGAATGTGGTTCAAGGGTACATCTCTCCATACCTCTGATACATGTCGTTGTAATTCTTCAATGTCTTCAGAGAGGTGGTGGGTCCTGACAACCAACAATTCTTTGGTGCACTCCAAAACCGATGGGCACATCCCAATACGGACCGCAACATCCTTAAACTAAAACGGACCGAAACATCCTTAAACTAAACCCTAACCTCAAAAATGGTGATCTACGGACCAAAACGTTCTTAAATTAACAACGGATCGAAACGTCCTTAAACTAAAACGATAGAGCCAAATGCACTTTTGTTGGGTCTGAATGATCCCAAAATCCTGTTGAATAAATCTTAGTCTCAAAATTGGGCTAACGTATCCTTAACAAACATTTAAGTTGATCTTAATCTCGAGCGAGATTAACGATCATTAAATCAAACCAAACCCAAATCTAAGAATATACGGATTTTGACTAATCCACGCCCTACGGGCGGCAACATAAATTAGTCTCCGTATACAGTCCACGGGCAACCAAAAATAAAACAAACACACACAACACGAAGTGAACTTCTAAAGCAGGAGAAAGTAGTTATCGCGATACAGTAACGTAATTAACTGCAGGGGCATGTGCCTGCAGGGAAGAGCGTCCCCATAATCAAAAACTGAAACAAACAAGGAAAAATCTAACGAAGTCTGCTACAACGGCCGCATCCATCCAAACCTCCGATACACAGCTCCATAAATCAACTTGGCATCTTCGGAGAGGTGGACGGATAAATCCAAATAGCATCTACCCCCAAATTCAGGCAAGACGATCCATCCCGGTTCCGTCTCTGTTTTCGGCGGTGAACAATATGCTTGAGGAATTCTTCGAGAGTGACTGGTGTCCGCGCCTTCTGGTTGTACTCCTCCAGTGCATCAATGTATTTTTGTAAATCTGTGCGCCTGTCGTCATACTCGGCAGGCTGCACAGGCTTCTTGGTCTTCTTCTTTTTCTTTGAAGACTTCGAAGGCTTGGGGTTTTCCTTTTTGTTAATAATTTTAGGTGCAGGACAAGATTTTATCATCCCTTCGATGATTTTGGGTTCAAGTAGGCTTTTCCACCTGACTGCCGGACACACTTGTAGATCCCTCTGTGCATCCACCATTTTGTTTTTTTTCTGAAAGAACAACTTTCAATGGAGTTTCTTCCACAAGTGAGCATGATGCCCCTGCGCATCCACTTTTTTGGGAGTATGCTTCTGGGGTGGGTTTACCTTCCAGTTATCAGACAGCCTAAATTTCCCCTGTTGATACTGGTCTTCGACCCAGTTTTAGAAGTCATAGAAATCTGTAATTGGGTGGCTCACCATTCCGTGATAGGAGCAGTAGTTAGGATTGTTGACGTCGCCGGGTTGCGGTGGACACCTCGTGTCTGGTAATGTGATGACTTTATTACGCACTGCCGATTCGAACATGTTTACCGCCGAAAGAAAGGGACCAAGATGTTGGGACGTCTGGTCTGAATCCTGAGGGCAGATGCTATTTTGACTTCTCCATCTACCTCTATGAAGATACCAAATTGATTTATAGCACCATATATCGGATGTTTGGACAGATACGACCATTGTAGCAGACTATATCAGATTCCTCCTCATTTTATGAGGTTTTTTTTTATTGTGGGGGCACTCTTCCCTGCAGGCGCAAGCCCGTGCAATTAATTACGTTACCGTATTGCGATACCACTTTCTACTTCTCCGGCAGTTCACTTCGTGTCGCGTGTGTTTTTGTTTGTTTTGGTTGCCTATGGATTGTATACGAAGACTAGTTTATGTCGTTGTCCGTAGGGCGCGGATTAGTCCAAATCCGTATATTTTAGATTTCGGTTTGTTTTATTTAAGGACCGTTAATCTAGTTTGAGATTAAGATCAACTTAAATATATATGAGCATTTGGGCTCAATTTATTTTTAACTAAGAATACGTTAGCCATATTTGAGACTAAGATCAACTTAGCAAAATTTTAAGGATCATTTTTATTTCAGATCCAATAACAGAGCATTTGGGCTAAGTTGTAAGAAAACCTTTTTAGAGAGACTAAACCAATTTGGGTTTAGTCTGCTCAGTCTTTTTGTGTTCGAAAGTGCTAAGCACTTATTTGGGCTCTGTTTGTTTAGTCCCCCTTTTTATGCAAAAGTGCTAAGCACTTATTTGACGTTCTGACATTCATATGGATATCATGTGAAGCATTCAATTATGGGCGTTGCCCAATCAGTACTGAGCACTCAACCGTTTTGGCTGTATATGAAGTGCTAAGCACTTTTTATATGACGCCCATGTGAGGAGCACGTGTGGCGCTGGGCGCTGCCTAATCAATGCTTAGCACTTAGCCGTTTTGGCTATATATGGAGTGCTAAGTACTTTTTATATGGCGCCCACGTCCGGCGCTGGGCGCAACCCAATCAGTGCTAAACACTTAGCCGTTTTGTCAATTTATTAAGTGCAACGCACTTTTTATATGGCACCCACGTGAGGATCACGTGCGGCGCATGACGCTACCCAATCAGTGCTAAGCACTTAGTCGTTTTGGCTATTTATAGAGTGCTAAAGACTTTTATTCAGCGCTCACGTGTGTTTCACGTGAGGCACGGCCTTTTGCTCTGGGTGTCTGCGTGTTTTTCATGTGAGGCGCTAGGCGTTGTTAAAAGGGCGTCTACGTAGGAAGCACGTGAGGCGCTAGTTTTTTTTCATCTTTTAAAGATTAAATCTCTTTTAATGGCATTTTGACCATTAATAATCACCAAGATCTTCATTTCAAAAGATCCGGGATCAAGTTTTAAGAACTAAGTTCTTTTATAGGTTCTTTTTCCTTTTGTTTTTCTTTTGGACCTAGTTCTTTTCTGAATCTTTGATTCCTAAAAACAAGATCTTCCCGATGAGAATTAAATTCTCAACTTGTGGGAGACTTGTTTTGTGGATCTCTGATCCAGAGAAAGAACTAAGTTCTTTGAGAAGGGTTAAATCCTTAAAAGAGATATTTTCATCTCTGTGTTCTCTTTACCTCGATTATCTTTTTGAAAAGGAAGCCATCCTCCTTGAGAATTAAATTCTCTATTGTTTTTCATCGAGCTTTCTGTATTTTTTTTAGAAGCTTATAGGGGATTTTTTTCTATGAGATCTTTCTGTGTGTCTCCTCTGGTCTCTCTGTGTCTTGTGAGGTCTGTATCTTTTGAGACTTGAAGTCTCGAGTCCTTTATATAGTGGAAGCAAGTTTGTTAATTAATTTTGAGAAAATCTCTCATTGAGAGATTCCAATTGATTTAATTGGACTCAAAATTGATTTGGGGAATTTTACCCAACGTTGGATCTTTTGATCCAAGGACTTCTGTTTTACAGAATATATTTTCTTGTTTTTAACAAGATTGGGAAAACATTTTCCCATATACAGAATTTATTCTGTAAAATGGTGATTTTTAATCACCATTGGATTTTCAATCTAAGGGTTCTCTTTTTTACAGAGAGCAATCTCTTTTTATTCAGAAAGATTGAGGGAATATATTCCCATACTAGAAATTTATTCTATTATTGGATCATTGATCCAACCGAAAGTATCTTTCTTATTTAGAAAGATTTGGGAGATATTTTCTCTTAATAGAATTTAATTCTATATTTTGATGATTTATCATCTCCATTGGGTCTTTGATCTAATGGTTCTGTTTAACAGTGAGTATCCCAAAATCTCATGTAGAATTTAATTCTATTGATCTTGACTTGGGCGCTGGCGTTCACGTGTTGTGTACGTGGGCACCGCTTAAGAATTTAATTCTTATAATGGGTACTCCTGTACTTTGCACATTGGCACCGGCGTGATAAGCATGTGCGGCGTCATATAAGAATTTAATTCTTACTCAGAAAGCATTTCTGTTCTTTGCACATTGGCGACCGCGTGATGAGCACGTTCGACGCCATATAAGAATTTAATTTTTATTCAGAAAGCGTTTCTGTTTTTTGCACATTGGCGCCGGCGCCCTCATGAGAAGCAAGTGAGGCGCTGCCCTGTTAAATTTCAACAGAGCTTTGCTCTTTTAATATTGGGGGAACAAATGCCCCCCACCGTTGCTCTCATATGGCTCACACGTGGGTGCAACGGTATCACTCTTTCCACCATTTGATTTCCTAAGGAGTTGAACCGTCTCTTCACATCTTATAAATAGGGATTTTGGCCCTTGAGATGACTGTCGTTTCGCCATCTTCCTTCTTCTTTCTTGAGAATTTAATTCTTCTCTCAGAGCTTAAATCTCTGGCCAAAAAAACTCTTAGAGTATGAACTCTGTTTTTAAAAAAATTGGTAAGGATTATAACCAACTTTTTAACTCTTAGAAGAAACTCTTTTTTGCTTTGGATCTTAAACCCATCAACAAAGCTTGTCTCTTTTTCTTGAAGTGGTCCCTTAAAGATCAAAGAAAAAAAAACTTTATCTGGGTAGATCGTAGGTTGTTGGAGATCTTAGGGTTTTATCCTATTATTAACTCTGGTCTTTGAGAGTTCTCTGGAATTTAATTCCAGTATATTTCCTGTAGGGATTTCTGGGATTTAATCCCCTCATCGGAAGAATTTGATTCCGGTTCATATGACAGAGCTCAGCTATGGGGAATTTTGAAAATCTTTAAGAATTTTATTCCTCTTTCCTCTTTTTTTTAGGGTTTTTGTTTGTAGATTCTTCTTATAGGTTTGGATCTGTTGTAGAACACGTTCTTCAAGAACATTGGGAGTTTTGAACTCCATTGCTTAATAAGATTTCTCATTTAATGAGAATCCTTTTGGATTCTCACAACGTGTGCATGTCTCATCATTGATGCGGCGTCACCCTGATTTTGTGGGGCCCACTGTAGTGACTTTAGTATGTTAATCACTAACCTTTTTGGTACTATGGCTGGTTATCTGTACAATCTTGAAGAGATTATTTCTTACGAGGAGATTCTCATCCAAGGCTGCTGCCAAGGCCAGGAGTTTACTGAAGCCCAATGCGCTGATGTGATGCATCGCTTCGACGATTACAACGGTCGATTGCTCCCCCGTCGTTTTGCCCTTTTAAAGATCGTCATTTGGTCGATCTGAGAAGTTATACCCTGATGTCTTGAAGTTATGCCGCTTCAAGTGCTTGATGATGCTGAGGATAAGGTACATTCAATGTACTTGATGGGGTTGATCTCAAAGAAACAGAGAGATAATCTTGTCACTATGTTGCACCGCATCTTTCAGCAGAAAGCAATAGTATCAGTATATCAGAGGGTGGTGGAATCAGTGGTGATCCTGACGTTTGCATCCGAGAGAAGATGCACAAAAAGATGGTCGATGAAGCTGAAGACGCACTGCTCAAACTTGCTTTTGAGTTTGAGAATACGTGTCCTGAGTTTAGCGTTTTGCCGTTGTAAACATTTTGATGATGTTTCTTTTTTTTATCATCCTTATCACCAATGTATAAATTTATTCGAAGTATGAATGACAAAGCTCCCCATTTTCTTTACGTCAATGCTCATATGTGCCTCACGTGACGTGTTGTTATATATATATATATATATATATATATATATATATATATAAACTAGTGCCGACGCTTACGTGTCATGCACATGAGGCGCTGCTACAGGATTAAATCCTGAACTAGCGTCGGTGCTCACATGTTATGCACGTGAGGCGCCGTTATAGGTTCTAATCTTGCAAAGAATCGGAGTCGGAGCTCACGTGTCATGCACGTGAGGCGCTGCCGAGGGAATCGTTTCACCTTCTTACTATAATTTTCATGAGTCAACCTTTTCTTTTCCCATGCCCTTTTTGTTAGGACTTGGAAATAGCTCCACCATACACAACATTTTCTGTGCCTAGATTTAAATGCTTCTCTTTATAATCCGAAGCTATGTTTTCCTCCTTCTTTACAAGGAGAGAACCATTTTTAACAAACCAAGAGTTATGGCTTGTAATCGTCCGCATGCTCGTCGGCAACTGTGGGAGGTACCTATCCAGGGAATTGTTCCTCGTTTTTCCGCGCGTTTAGTAGATCTCGTTCTCACAGATGACCAATGTGACACGGTGATGTACGAACTTCTGGCTCGTAGAGGCTCTCCTCTTCCTATCGGCTCCATTTGGTTTCGGATGATCTTCCTGTTTGTGCTTGCTAACATCCTCCCTCATCCAGTGGAGATGACTCCGGCGATTCTCGACGCAGCGAAAGACAAAATCGAGTGCTTTTATGAGGCACATTTAATTACCCGGTCTCTGAAGGACCATTCTGTTCAGTTGCTAAGTCAGATGTGGGCTCAGCGGGCCGTCATGTCCGCCTTCGCTGATGGGCACGACGCTGACCGATGGGGAGCGACACCTCACGAAGATCGCCGCTTCGACATGGTGGAGAAGGCAGAGAGGGAGTTAGAGAATCTTGTTTATTGTTTTGTTAATCCCTGTATCACTGATCCCATATTTGGTGATCTTTTTCTGTGGAATAATAAAAGAAAATTTTTTGTTGACCGCTGAACGTTTCACCCCAGCGCATATCCATGTGGGCATCTTGCCTCTGCGCATATCCATGTGGGCATCTTGCCTCTGCACATATACTTTGCATTTTAACCTTAGAAGTTTCCGATGCGAACAAATACTTCCCCCTACCACCTTGCTCACGGTGGTATACCCGTAAGTGAAGTAATGCATAGCATATGGATGGTTTCAGGTTGGCATGTCATACACAATTTTTTTATAGAATTTTGATTTGAGAAGATAGCGAACGGACACAGGTATCGTCATCTAGCATTAACTCAGATCTCGATCCTTAAGAAATATAGTTCTAAGCCCCGAAGCCTATGAGTTGCGCATTTCTGTTTCTTGATGTCTTGATCTGGTGCGGAGTAGTTTATTCACTCATTTCAGAGTCTCTAGTTTATGTACTCATTTCGGAGTTGGTAGTTTATTCACTCGTTTCAGAGTCTCTAGTTTATGTACTCATTTCGGAGTTTGTAATTTATTCACTTCTTTCGGAGTCTCTTTAGTTTACCTCCCTTGAGTTTACAAGCAAACTTGTCCTAACGTTGTATATAGATAATCTCCATTCTTTATGACAGGGGTCCGTTAGGTTTGTGGTACTAGGGTTTTAGTCCATGGTACTGTCGTGTTAGCTGATATTTTCCTCGATATGCAGTCTTTAAGACGATGTTTGAGTAGCCCCGCGACTGTCGTGTCTCTGATCCATTTGGGGGCTGGACAAGATATTTTCGAGTAATCTCCTTATGTCATATTACCGTCGGAAGAGCAAGCATTAAGAATTTTCCATAACGCTTTTTACTTGAGTTCAGGCTCAATTTGGAGCCCCGATGAGTCATAACCGCACCCTTTTGGGGTGGGATGATCTCCAATGGCCTTTTGGGCTTTATATGAGTAGCCATCAAGACCCGAACCTAGGAATATGTCGTCACTTCGTTTTTTTGTTTTGACGATGTCATGCCGATTCTTTTGCTGAAATAGAGTAGACATCTGTAGGACCACTGTGCTAATCGTATTGCAATTAAAGTCCGGAGCTTGGAATATGCCATCGCTCCAATTTCATTTGATAGTTGTATCCGCACCCTGCTGAAATGAGGGGGAATGTCGAGACAGTCTTTAGGTTGAATATGAACCGTCAAGATTAGGAGCTAGGATTTTGCAATGGTACTATTTTTTCTTCGACCCTTAGGTCTTTTTTTATGATGACGTTGCGTCGGCATCCTACTGCAATGAGAAGCACGTCGAGTCGATCTTTAGGCTGTAGATATTGCCATCATGATCAGGCTATCCCTTGGTTGGAGCCTGGTGAGAAAGTATGGTTTCTTTTCTTTCATTTGTGCCCATGAATTGTATACAGAGGTCGGTGTGGACCTACCTGCAGGGCAGAGGTAATTTTATTTTTTATTTTCGCGATGCTTTATCTTTTCAGCGTTTTATATCGCGAAAGTCTCTATTGCCCAATCATTTCTCCTATTTATCGCGGTGCCCAATCATTTCAGCTTTTTTTGTTTTTACTCGCTACTTTTTATTGCTAGTTGCCCAAATATTTCGGCTTTTTTTTTGTTTTTACTCGTTGCTTTTCATTGCGGGTTGCCCAAACATTTTAGCTTTTTTGAGTTGGGGATTTGAAGTCTGATATCAATCTTGGCATCAGTATCGCTACTACTGGGATATTGCCCGGAGTGAATCATCATTTGCCTTGAGAAGACTCGGTATTTGACACCTATTTAGGCATCAGCATCGCTACAACTAGAATATTGTGAGGAGCGAATCATCATTTGTCGTTGTTGGTTTAAACAAAGATGGCTTAGCAAACAGGATTAGGATCCTGTCATCTAAGGCTTTTTGACTTTATGGGTCGTAAGGGTCTCATAAAGATATTTCTCCCTATAAGTCGAGAGGATCTCGTAGGTGTATATTCTCCTTAGGAATTGTGAGGATTCCTAAATGTGTCTTCTCTTGTAAGTCGTAAGGAACTTACAAGAGTGTTTTCTCCTTATAATTCGAGAGGACTTACAAGTGTCGTTCACCATATGAGGACATTTCTCGCCATTGTTGGAACTTGGTGAGAGAATATTTATTTATGCACGTGGATTGTATACAAGGGTCAATATGGGATCACCTGTAGGGCAGTATTAGGGGAATATGACGGCTTAGGAACAGCTTTAGATCCCTTTAACCTAAGGCTTTTAAATCCTATGAGCCGTGAGGGTCTCATAAGGGGAATTCTCCTTACGAGTCATGAGGATCTTGTAAGTTCTTTTTGGCGAAACTCTCGAAAGTAGCTTCATCGCAGGGGACCCATCTGTTTGCCAATGAGATTTTAGAGTGGCCTCATCGCTGGGGTAGCTGTGTAACCGGTGGGACATGAGTTGTAACCTCCGCCGTTAGGACTTTGATTGCAATATGGATCTCAAGGGAGCATATCATCGTATTTGGAGGCGATGTGCTAGTTTAAGGACATTTCGGTCCATTATCACCCTGTTTGAGGCAAAATTTTAGTTTAGACACAGCTCGGCCCGTTGTCGCCATTTTTGAGGATAAGTTCTAGTTTAGTTTAGGGACATCTCGGTTCATTGTCGCCATGTTTGAGGCGGATAGTTTGTTTAAGGACTTCTCGTTCCGTTGTTAGTTTAGGGACATCTCGGTCCATTGTCGCCATGTTTGAGGCGGATAGTTAGTTTAAGGACTTCTTGGTCCGTTGTTAGTTTAGGGACATCTCGGTCCATTGTCGCCATGTTTGAGGCGGATAGTTAATTTAAGGACTTCTCGGTCTGTTGTTAGTTTAGGGACATCTCGGTTCATTGTCGCCATGTTTGAGGCGGATAGTTAGTTTGGGACGGATAGTTAGTTTAAGAACTTCTTGGTCCGTTACCGCCATGTTTGAGGCGACGGAGCTTTTTGGATACTACTTTCGGGGTTCTGACTCAGGAAGATAGAGAGCGGATACAAGTGTCGTCGTCTATCATTGACCTAAGTCATGACTCTTCAAGCGTAGTATTTTTGAGGAATCGGCCGTTTATTGGCCGGAAGGGTCTGTCGCCATGCATATCCATGAGCAGGTAGGCTCCACCTTCGTAGACATTGTCTATAACGTACGAGCCTTCATAATTCGGCTCGAATTTCCCTCGTTTTGCACGATTTTGGATCATTGGTCTTTTGACGACTAGCATGAGTTCGCCTTAGCGTAATGTTCTCGGCCTGGTCAGGTTTTCGTACGACCGCGTCATCTTTGCCTTATAAGCTTCCAGATTTTGCTGTGTTATAAGGTGAGTTTCGTTGAGGGCATCGAGCTCCTCAAGCCGAAGATGAGCATTTTCTTCATCTGTCAGCTCGTATCGGACCGCTACTCGCAAAGAGAGGAGTTCTATTTCCAGTGGAAACATGGCTTCTGTGCCGAATACCAATGCGTATGGTGTTGTATTCGTGGCCGTTTTGAACGTTGTTCGGTACAACAAGAGAGTTTCGTGCAGCCTTTCGTTCCAGTCTTTTTTGTTTCTGGACACCGTCTTTTTATAATCTTTGTCAAGGTCTTGTTGAAAGGTTCAGCTAGACCGTTGGCCCAAGGGTTATAGACTGAAAAGTATTTCCAATCTATTTTATACTATTGTGCGAAGCGGCTGATTTTATGACTTCTATAAGCTGGCCCATTATCCGAGATTATTCGTCATGGAGTGCCGAACCGATAGATGACATATGTCCTGAAGAAATGGAAGATGTTCTCCGTCTTCACCTCCCTTAGTGGTACTTCTTCTACCCAGTTAGAGAAGTAGTCGGTCGTTGCCAGTATGAACCAACGTCCTTTGGACGATGGCGGCTCAATGGAGCCAATTATATCGGTTCTCTACATTTTGAGCGGCCAGCAAGCAACTGTTGGGTGTAGCGGATTTGGATGTTGGTGGATGAAGTCCCCATGGATTTGGCATGAGTGACACTGCTTCTCATATTCGAGGCAGTCCCGAATCATTGTAGGCCAATAAGAACCCATTCTTTTTATATTCGGCTTCATATTTGGCCCGGTTTGATGAGAACCGCAAAGTCCGTCGTGAGTTTCTTAAACGACTCTCTTCGCTTCTTCTGGTGCAAGGCATCTTAGCCACAGATAGTCGAACGATCTCTTATACATAGTATCATTGACGAAAGCGAATGACAGAGCTCGTTTCATGAGCTGATGTCTTGACGACGCATTTTTAGGCGTTCTTTGGGATTTGAAGTAGTCTATGAAGACTTCCTTCCAGTCGATGACCTTTTCTTCGTCCTCTATTTGAAGGGATACTTGTCTGGTTGTTATTTTCTTTCGGATGTCTCTATTAAGTCTTCCAAAGATATATCAGTTGGCACGAGGATCCTGCGGCTTTGCACAATGTTCTTTACATCATCAAGGTCTTTATCGGCCAATTCTTTAGCTAATTTGGCCAATGCGTCTGCCTTGCTATTTTCTGCATGCGGTATACTCTCCAGGATGTAGGAGGGGATCTGTGTCAGCAGTTGCTGCACTCTTTCGCCATCCTTTATCAGCTCTGGTTTGCATGTCTGATAGTCGTCATTTACTTGGCTAACAATCAACTGGGAGTCTCCATATATGAGGAGGTCTTTGATTGCCATGTCGATAGCGATCTCTAGACCTGCTATCAAAGCTTCATATTCAGCTTCGTTGTTAGTCCTTGGGTTCGTTAAGGAAAGGGCATAATGCAATATCCCTCCTTGCGGGATCACAAAGATAAGGCCTACCCCTGCTTTGATTATGGAGGTGTTTCGATTTCGTTGCTTCGCGGAGGATGCTCCATCGATGTAGAGTTCCTAATGGGAATCATTTTCTTCTTTCTCTTCTTCGATTGTGTCGAATGCATATTCATCCGGCAACTCGTAATTTAATAGGAATTTAGCTGGTATCGGATGCTCCGCAAGAAAGTCAGCTATGACCCGACCTTTCACAGCTTTAAGGGTTCGATACGTCACTGAGAACTCCATCAGGAGGAGGGCCCATTTGGCAAGCCTTCCTGTTAGTATGGCCCTTGACATCAGATATTTGAGAGGATCCACCTTTGATATGAGATGGACCTCGTGTGCCAAGGCGTAATGTCTGAGCTTTGTTATCGCGAAGATCGGTGCCAGGTAATGCTTTTCGATCTGGGAGTAGTTGTTTTCTACCCCCAGGAGAACTCGAATCAAATAGTACAGAGCTCTCTCCTTTCCCTGACTATTTTCTTGTGCTCATAGCACGCCTAAAGAACCCTCAAGGGCTGTTGTATATAGGATAAGGGGTTTTCCTTTAACCGGAGTAGTCAATACCGGCTGATTTTGCAGGTATTGCTTGATTTCGTCTGGTGTATTTTGGCACTTCTGATCCCAGATGAACAGGGTCCCCTTCTTCATCAAATGACAATAGGGACAGCATTTTCTAGAGAGGTTGGCTATGAACCGTCGGATATATGCGAGCTTTCCTTGAAAAGATCACAACTGTTTGAGAGTTCTTGGCGTGGGCATTTCTATAATCGTCTTGATCTTTGGGGGATTGATTTCGATACGCTGGTGCCGTATGATGAATCCTAAGAATTTGCCTAAGAAGACTCCAAACGCGCATTTTAGAGGATTCATCTTCACATTATCCTTCCGAAGACATCGGAACACTATTTTTAGATGTTCCCAATGCTCCTCGTGAGATCTGCTCTTTACCATAAGGTCGTCAATGTAGCATTCGACGATCTCGTGTATAAGGTCATCGAAGATCTTTATCATGGCCCTTTAGTAGGTAGCGCCAGCGTTCTTTAAGCCGAAGGGCATCACCTTATAGCAGAATATGCTAAACGGAGTCTGGAAGGCGGTATGTTTTTGTCTTCAAGATGCATTTTTATTTGATTTTATCCTGAAGATCCATCTATGAAAGAGAAGACCTCATAGGTAGACGTGCTATCGATCATCAGCTCGGTAACAGGTACTGGGAAATCATCCTTCGGGAAGGCTTTGTTGAGGTCCCAAAAATCCACGCAGATGCGCACCGTCCCATTTTTCTTCATCACCAAAACGATGTTAGCGATCCAGTCGGGATATTGAACCTCTTGGATGAAGCCGGAGTCGATTAGTTTCTTAACTTCAGTATTGATACTCATCTCGAGTTCTAGCCATATTCTTCTTGGCGCCTGTTTGACTGGCTTTATGTCCTGCGATATGGCCAATTTATGTACTGCCACCTTTGGATCTAGACCTGGTATTTCCGAATAGTTCCATACGAAGCAGTCTTTATATTGCATGAGCACATCTTTTAACGCGGCTACCTGTTTTTCAGATAGTAGCTCAATGACAAATGTCGTCCTCGGATCATTTTTCGTCCCTAAGTCAATTTTTCTTAGTTTGTCCGCCGTGGTGTGTATCCCATCTTCCAGCTCTTTTGGTGCTGGTGGAAACTCAAAGATCAGCTCGTCCTCGTCTTCATTTGCGAAGCACATGTGGAAGCCATTCATAGTCTTATGCCCTCCCTCTTCTGAGAGTGTTATCATATGGCAGGTATGAGTTCGCTTCCACTCTTGATATTGAGCTGGTCACATCGTCATGGTATAGGTCCTCTTTGGCTCATGCTTTTGCGGTGGGGTTATCCTCCAGTTGTCGGATAAAGCGAACCTGCCTTGTCGATATTGGTTTTCTACCTAGTCTTTTTAGGTGAAGCAATCTTCGAGGGGATGACCTATTACTCGGTGATAGGAGAAATAATCCGGAAGGTGTACCTCGTTCATTTGTTCGGGATGCCGAGACTCCCGAAGTGTCATCATTTGGTGCTTCATGACAAGGTTGAGTATTTTCCTCGTTTTGTCTTGGGGGAAAGAGTATTCCCGACCCATCTTCTTTATAAAGGACGGGTTCCAATCGACCTTTTCTTGATTGCACGGCTTCTTGGATCCACTTTGTTGTTTTCGAACGTTGTTTGCATTCTTTTCCCTGTTTTTTCCTCTATTTCGGGATTTTCCTTTTTCGCGAGGACATGCAGCGGGCCGGGGATGAAGAGCATTAAAGTTTTCTTTCTCCGTAGATTGCAAATTGAGGCACTGCGTCCTGTCCTTTTCATAAATGGCCATTTCGTGTCTGTGATTATCCTGGCTCTTTTGACAAGCTTCCTTTATTAGCTTGTCTATTTGTTCTTCGAGTGACGGGCTTAACTTTCTTAGAGAGGGATTTTGCTTTGTTTCAATGTCACAGCCATTTGGAAAAGCGTTTTCCCATTCACTGGAGCTTTTTATGACGTGGCAACTATGGAACCATTCCCGTTTCTTAGACTGAACATATCCGAGCCCAGTTGTCTCCATCTTCCCGTAGGGCATCTTTCGTTGAGACTCGGGGATATCCTAAATCTTTTTTGTAGAATTGGGCCTTTCGAACAGTTTATTCGAGAGATACACTTTGGCATCTTAACAGCCTTTTCAATCCCTCCAAGTGGTTTCTTGGCAGATGGATTGGTTGAAGCTTGTCAAATGCAAAATCGGCACCATGCCAGACTTCTTTTTCTATTTTGATCTCCGTAGATTGGTAGAAGACGATCGCCTTTTCACCTCTTCGCCTGGAAAGGACGTAAAAAGTCTGTAGTTCTTGTACGCTGTATGTATCGAGCACATCAAGTTCTTTGTAATGCCAAAGCGGAGCCATTGTAATTTGTAGACTCTGATCTGTTCCTGCAAAAGTTTGCACTGAAGGGCAGATGGAGAACACTATGTTGGCTTCGTCCTTTGAGTCGCTGTCAAAGACTAAAATAGGACTAGATGGTCCGGGCTTGTTTTTTTCTTTCTAGGGTTGCCCCGAGTAGACTATTTCTTCATCTTCCTCGGAATCGCTCCCAAAGATCGGGATAGTAGAGACGGATTTCTGTTTATCCTCTGGATTGTGACACCTTTCCGTATCCTCGAAGTCTGGTAGGAAGTACTTTGCGTCTTCATAATTCCGGAGTTCGCTTACCGAGAACGGGTTTAGCTCTCCCATGACGGTGTACTCTGAACCATCCTTAAAACACTTCATACACTGATATTGTGTAGAAAAGATGACGTTGTACTCGTGTAACCAAAGCCTACTGAGCAAAGCGTTATAGCAAGTCTTAGCGTCAATGACATGAAATTTGATGTCTGTGATGAGCATCCCGAAGCATAACGTCAGTATTACGGACCCAAGCGTCCATGACGACTGTGAGTCGAACCCGGAGATGGTAATTTTATCTTGGGCAAGGTGTTGAACGTCCATACAAATTTCCTTCAGCACCCTCACATTGAGAAGGTTGACGGAGGATTCGTTATCGACAAGGATTTCTCCATCTTGATGTCGTGGAAGTACCCGATGATGTATAATGGGCGATTATGTTCGAACGTACCGAGGAGGAGATCTTCATCCCTAAATGCAATGTCAGCCGTGGGGATCTCTGCCAGTTCATCTTTCATCTTCTCTTCTGTGAAGAAAGCTTAGAACTGATCGAGCACTTGTAATGCCTTAATCAGAGAATCTCATGCCTCTTTAGACAGGAGGAAAGCATCCAATATGCTCAATTATGAGAGTATATTCCTCAGATGTGCTTGGACATTGTAATCCACGTTATTTTTTCTAGATAGGTCTCTCGCTGCGAGCTCTTTGACAACTTTATCATCGAGGGCAATTTCCTCAGAGATTTTTTTCCCTTTGTCTTTTTTTCTCGAACATTTGTTTGTAGGTCCGAGGTTCTTCTCAGACAACGTGCGGTTATGAAGCTGAATATTCTCGCAGTTCTTCTCCTCCTCTTTTTTTCGGAGGTGAAGCCTTTGAAGAGAGGGCTGAGGGGTATCTCGTCCTAAAAATTGCTCCCGAAAGTGAAAACTTATGGTTTTCCCCCTTCCGAACTGGTATCAACTATATGAAAGTTGCCAGTCGTTTTTTCATGCACATCTGTCGCACTATTTTGCTGTCGACGAGCTTCGCGCTTCATCTTATTGAAGTGTTTTTGATGGAAAACATATCATTGCCACCACATCTTGAAGGCGCTGCATTTCTTGATGGGGTGGATAACCCTCCGATAATATAGGCAGTAGTTTAGATGTGAATCCACTCTGTCGAGGAATATGACCCCGGGAGTGTTTCCTACGAGAGGTGGCTGCTTCATTCCCATTGACGGGGCTTTAGCGAACCGATTCTCTATTTTGATCCTGCACTTATTTGTCGCGGGTATGCTTTGGTTTGGTTAGAGTACTTTACGACTCATCCTCGCTACAGCTTCTTCATCCTGACGGTGACGCTTAGCCTTTTCGTATATAGATGTTTCGCGTTCTCGGTCATTTTTGCTTTTTTTAAAGGCTTCGTTTAACAGCCAATCGATCGGGTCTTCTGGCAGTTCCGGGAAATTTAACGTCGATTCTGCACCTAGTTCCTCCGCGTTGTTTTCAGACGCCGAGGGAGTTTCTTCGTCATTAACAACGAATAGGATATCATATAGCAACTTGCTACACGGTCCTCGGTATCTCCTGATGAGTCATTTTCCTCATCGTTGTCGCTATCTTCGTTCTCAAGAATATGCTTGAGGAACTCTTCGAGTGTGACCGGTGTCCGCGCCTACTGTTTGTACTCCTCCAGCGCGTCAATGTACTTTTGTAGGTCTATGCGCTTGTCGTCATACTCGGCAGGCCGTACAGGCTTCTTGGTCTTCTACTTTTTCTTCGAAGATTTTGAAAGCTTAACTTGGGGGTTTTGCCCTTTGTCAACAACTTTTGGTACGGGATGTGGTTTCAGCATCCCTTCGATGATTTCGGGTTCAAGTGGGCTTTTCCACTTGAATGTTGGACATGCATGTAGATCTTTCAGCATTCTTTTGGTTTTTGCTGAAAGAACGACTTCTCATAGAGTTTCTTCCACAAGTGAGCATGATGCCACCGGCACATCCACCTTTTTACAAGTTTGCTTCTGTGTGGGTTTACCCTCTAGTTATCAGATAGCGCAAATTTTCTCTGTTGATACTGATCCTTGACCCAGTTCTTGAAGACGTAGCAATCCTCAATTGGAAGGCTCACCATTCTGTGATAGGAGAAATAGTTAGGCTTGTTGACGTCGCTGGGTTACGGTAGACGCCATGGGTCTGGCAATGTCATGAGTTTATTACACATTGCCAATTCAAACAGTCTTCTCGTCTTGTCGCGGGGAACGAGTAAGTATGTCCTAGTCTTTCCTCCAAAGATGGGCGCGGACGTGCGTTGTTTTGGCGAGCAGCTGGTTTTGGACCACTCGGTTGTTGTTGAGTGTTGACGACGAAGACTGCTTTCCCTCTACCTTTGTTATTTCAAGGGTCCTTATTTGAGGAGGAAGGTCGTGGCCCATCTGGTCCATTTGGGCCAGTTTATCGATCAGAACCTAGAAGGTGGTTGGTTTGAAGAATGTCATGAACTGGGACACAGTTGTTTGAGGATCAGGGGTCCCGATGAATATGCCTACGACGGGAGATTCTTCGATGCGTTGTTCGCACTTACACCTTAGGTTCGGCCACCGGATCACGTATTGGACCCAAGTTTCTCCAAACCTTACCCTGGCGTTGATTAATGTCATGCTCGGGGTATGCTCGCTTATGCTGGCGAACCGCTTTGTGAACAGCATCTCTATCTCTGTGAATGTCTTTACAGAGTCATTTAGGAACTCTAAGTACCATTCAAAGGCAGTTTCTGACAAGCTGCCAACGAACTGGCGAAGCAACAGTTTGTCGTCACCTCCGGTGTTGCCGTACAGAGCTCTGAAATGCATGACGTGCTGATGTGGGTTGCCTGTTTCTTTGTATACATGGAACTTGGGGATCGTGTATCCCGACGGATACTTGATTTGATCATACCAGCCTGGATACGTTCGCCTAGTTCTGACGATTTGGCCAGCCCCTTCATTTGCTTAATAAGCTCTTATTTGTTGAGCAATATAATCATCAAGAGCAGCCTTAGAGATAGTTTCCTCCTAGGCTGTTAATAAAGCCGGAAGAGGGTTTTTTGTTCCCCTTTGTCATCCTTGATGATTATCGGCAGATCCTCGGTTTGGTGTTCTGGTTGGATCATCATTCCAACCATGTCCTGAAACAAGAGTGCCATCTGCTTCATGTTAGCAGCTTGTTCAGCGGCTTCTTTCAAGCACCCTGTTTACCGCCATAAACAGAGACGAAACCGGGATGGATCATCTTGCTTAAATTGGGGGGTAGATGCTATTTGGATTTATCCGTCCACCTCTCCGAAGATGCCAAGTTGATTTATGGCACCGTGTATCGAAGGTTTAAATGGATGCGGCCATTGTAGCAGATTTCATCAGATTCCCCCTCGTTTACGAAGGGTTTTTTATTGTGGGGACGCTCTTCCCTGTAGGCACAAGCCTTTGCAGTTAATTACGTTGCCACATCGCGATAACCACTTTCTCCTGCTCCAGAGGTTCATTTCATGTCGTGTGTGTTTGTTTTATTTTTTGTTTGGGTTGCTCATGGATTGTATACGGAGACTAATTTATGTTATTGTCCGTAGACGTGGATTAGTCCAAATCCGTATATTCTTAGATTTGGGTTTGGTTTAATTTAAGGATCGTTAATCTCGTTTGAGATTAAGATCAACTTAAATGTTTGATAAGGATACGTTAGTCCAATTTTAAATTAAGATCTACTTAACAAGATTTTGGGATCAGATCCAACAAAAAAGCATTCGGGCTCTATTGCTTTAGTTTAAGGACGTTGCGGTCCGTTGTAGTTTAAAGATGTTGTGGTCCGTATTGGGATGTGATCATCGGTTTAGGAGTGCACTAAAGAGTTGTTGGTTATCAGGACCCTCCACCTCTCTGAAGACGTTGAAGAATTACAACGACATATATCAGAGGTGTGTGGAGATGTACCCTTGAACCAATTTCCAGATGGAGGAGAGATGTGGGATGAATATCCGTCAGAAGATCATTAGTCATGTTTGGGACTAGGATCGATTTAGGAATACATGAGAATGGGGGCTCGATTGATCGGAGATCAAAGAGGTTTTGATCTCATGAAGACTTAGCCAACTTGAGGCTGGAATTGACTTCCCATAATGTTAAGCACTAGTATACGTTCAGCACTCACGTGTTTCCACGTGAGGTTCTAAAGCAGTGTTAAACACTTGATTTTGGGGGGCACTCACATGTGGCACGTGAGGCACCTCAAAGCAGGCGCTGTACATTGGGTTCATATCCCCGTTTATATATAAGTGTTAAACACTTAATTATTGTGGCGCTCATATGTGAGCACGTGAGGCGTCCCAAAGTTGGGTATTGCTTTTTTTGTTTTTACATCCTTCTTCTTTTATAAGTGCTAAGCATTTGGCTCACGTGTGAGTACGTGAGGCGCCTGAAATGGGAATTATTCTCTGGATTTTATTTCTCTTTTATAAGTGCTAAGCACTTGGACCCTGTGGTGCTCACGTGCGAACACGTGAGGCGCCTTCAAAATGTGAGCGTTGTTTTCTGGGTTTTATTCCTCTTTCCTTTATAAGTGCTAAGCACTTGATTGGGGGGTCGCATGGAAAACACGTGACTGACCTAGGAGGCACTTCTTGTTCTTCTTCTAAGCGCTCGCGTGGGAAGCACATGACTCGGTCTCATCCATTCTTTTTTGTTCATCAGAAGTGGTCATGTGGGGAAACACGTGAGGTTTCGTTATAGTGTTGAACACTAATAAGTCACCAGTCTTTCCTTCTATGTGCATGAAGATTTTGATCTCATATTAACGATGCTGGGATCTGAGTTTAGAGAATTTCAAGTCCCTTGTTTTATAAGAATTAAATTCATTTTACAGGGTTAAACCCTAGTTTTATTAGAGGAATTAAATTCCTATATACTTTTGTAAGAATTAAATTTTTTGAACATAGTTCTTTTCCCTAAGTTTTGAATCTGCATAACAGAATTTCCCCGATGAGAATTAAATTCTCAATTTGTGGGGATATCTGCTTCTGCAGACTTCAACCGGAGGAAGAACTAAGTTCTTTTTTTGAAGGGTTAAACCGTTTGTTTATGTCATGACCCGAAGGTACAGAACGTGACCGGCACTTAAATTACGAAGCGTCTAGAGGCGCAACGTAATCTAAGTAAGCCGAAGCACAGAAATCTAAACTCTTTAAAAGAAGAAGTAAAGGAAAACATGTTTAAAACCAACATCAAATTTCTCAAAAATTTCAGCAGAGTTTCCTTTGTAAAAACTGGCCCCAAACGGGTACAAACAAGAATGATATATACAAACAATAAAAAGGCATCTCCAAGCGGGAGGTAGCTCTACGCCAAAAGGCGGAAACAACCACACAATACACTAAAATATACAACGCTGAAGGGCGAAGCTCAAAACTCAAAAGAAAACCAAATCCACCAGAAAATCATAATAATACAAGTGCGACTCTAAGGTCGAAATAAAAACCACTGGTCTTCTAAATCTATTAAGTAATACAAGTCTGGTTGATGGAGCTTACTAGATACAAATGAAATAATAAAAGTACAATGGCGGTCCTGACACAAGTGAACCAACCTACCAAGAAAATCACCCTGAATGAAATGATGTACCAGCAAACTGCCAAGGAAACCAGTACATCGAAACCTGTAAGAAAATTTAGCACAACGGAGGTGAGTTGCCAACTCGTGAGTAGAAGACATCTGCGAGTAGAATCGCATGCACGACGCTTTCCTAGATCATAAAAATATACCTAATATAACACTAGTCATCTAGTAGTAGCAGGGTAATAATCTATGTGTAAGTGCAATGCTCAGTGCTTGTGTCAGTGCCTCAAGTAGTAACATGTCATGTGTATGAGTATGCATGCACCATGAATGTAAAACAATCAACCATGAAATCTGGATATATCTGTATAAGAAATCTTTAACTTGTATCATAGTAAAAATTTGTACGGTAATCTGAAACATCATCAATGAAATCCATGGAAATCCGTGTCAAGTATCGACACAAAACATGTAAATCTCAAAGTCTCAATACCTCATAGTCTCAATATCTCATGGTCTCAATATCTCGGGCTCCGTCAGTCCGGATCGGCCCATATCATCAAATCTCACGACAACGGTCGGTATCTTCCGGATATCCGCCGCGCCAGACATCACCGGTAGGTATTCATCCTCTGTTAGGCTCATCGTCTACAACTCGAGCTTCTTGCCTCGGGGTACCATACCGGGCCCACCATGTACCCGAGACGGTTCATCCACTCCTCGAATCAGGTCTTGAAATCCAACAGAAAACATGAAATCTCATGGTGGACGACACATACATCACGAGAAAACCGCAACTTGTATTTTAAAAAGAGAGGGAGAGAGAGAGAATTTTTTATATATATTCTTGCGATTTTCCCCAAAATCCAGAAATCTCATAGAAATCTAAAATCCCAAAATCATGAGTAAATAATAATGAGTATCGGTATAAACCCCACAATACTGTATGATAATATGAAAATGTGAATACATGAAGTGTCTAAGTAATAAATGCAATGTCTAAACTAGCACATGAGAGTAATCACACAATATTATATTGGACTAACATTTAGCTGATTATATCAATAAAAGATAATATGTTCTAAAGTGTACGTGATATGGCAATTACTGATGATAATGTGTGTGAGCCGGCAAATAAGTGTACGTGGAACATGCGCATCATCGGTAATGGTGCTGGTGTCCTAACAGGCAGAGCTTCATATTAGCTAAATAACATATGTATGAATATGCGATGCGATGAACACAACATGAATATAACGGTGAAAATGTAGTAACGCACAACTAGAAAATACATACTGATTACGAGTCATACGGTTTGTTGTTTGAAAAAAAGCATGATTCAACAGTTTGAAAATAAGTATGACTCGAGCTTAAACTAAGATCTACCTAACCAATTAAGAAACTAACTAAAGACACTAGTCGAAAGGTAAGAAAAATCCTCCTAAAATCTGAGTCGATATCTCTAGTAGTCGACGATCCAGCCTCAATAGCGTCACGTACATAGTACGACTTTCTCGAGTCAGGAGTGCAGATCAATCATCACATCTATGCCTCGTACAGTAAAATCCATCGTACGGCATCCCAAAATCGGGATACGGGTCAACCATCATATATATACATCATCGTTCGTATAGTATCATCATCAAACAATATCATGATCAAGGGTACTGTACTATAATCGCATACATCCCAATATCATCAAATATATATCATCGTCTGCGTAAATATACATCGTCAAATGATCCACTAAAATATCATGTCATATATCATGTCGTGATTAAGTCACAAATTAAAATCCGGGTTCTATTCTAGAGTCTCGTTCATTCTAATGTCATCAACTAATATTGTCGTTTATATAAATATATTTTATATAATCTCATTACCCAACGATCCGCTACCATCATAACACATCTCATATCATAACTCGATCATATATCCAATAAATCACGGCATCAAGTCTAATCATATCGACTCATCCCCATGTATCATAACCCCCTCATATCACATGTATATATATATATATATTGTGTGTGTGTGTGTGTCTCTCTCTCTCTCTACACACATACACACACACACACATCCCAACACACACACACACACATATACACCAAGTCAAGTTTGTGTGTGTGTGTGTGTGTGTGTCTACATGAAACCTACAAATTCCCTCTAAGGCAGTCATCCTCATGGTTAAGTATTTCTAAATCAGTCCAGTCCAACCTCAAGTCTTCAATAGGACCCTACTCGCCAAGAATCTAAGGTCACGTCCGACTTCCCAATAAAAGTAAGTAATATTCCTATTCTATGTTTGCGGGGGTAGTATACGTCATCCACCCGACTTCCCCCGTAGATATATATCTACTCACCTGGTCCTTATCTGCCGAAGTCGATGTCTCCCTCCTCTTCTTCCTCGTCTGAAATCCATATGAGGGGTACCTATACGCAAATATATATAATATCGTAAACCGAATCACGGACAAAACCAAAACGGCGCACAAAACGCGCATAGGTTAAAACCTATAACCCGCCCATGCAAAAGAACCGAAAAACCCTCGACATCGGTGTACAAACGCCGATTGATCGAGATAAAACACGAACACACCAATCGTGGTTTCACAAATCACTAATTATAATATGAAATAGATTGCAACTCATCAAAACCTCAAAATAAATCAAATCGATTTATTTCCGAAAACCTAGAAAACGCTTAATTTTTTTTTAATTCGAAACTTGATATTTTAACAAAACTAATGGACATAATATTCACTAAATATCATAATTAGGTTATATAAACCATTTCTATAATTTATTCTCATCAATTTGTATTGAATTGAAAATTCTAGTTTGCAAAAATATCAAATTTTAACACTTTTTAAAACAAAATTCACAATTCCACAACTAAACTTAGTTTTGCATGGACTGAATTATTAAACTACAATTTAAAATGTTAATAATGTCATAAAACCGTAATTGGATTTTAATCTCAATTACTTAATGAATTTCCAAAAACCTAGTTTGCAAAAACTAGCATAATTTCCAGCTAACAATTTGAAACTAGTAACTAGATTATGTTTAGCATTTCATTAACATGTTAAACTACTCATTAAAACCATAAACTGAAAAAAATCCTAATTAGGACAATTTAAATGCAACAATTAACAATTTTGTTACTATATTAGGTTTTGTATTATATAGCATGTTAAACTACACCATGTAATCATAAACAATTTATAAAAACTCTAACTTGATTTACAAATCCTTTTCTTGAATTTTAAATCTACAGTTTAAACCATATTAAACACCAAATTGAACTAGATTAAAATAATTAGCAACAAATTAAACATGGGGTTAGGATTTATACCTCCATAAACATGAAATCAAACATGCAAACTTGTCTCCAAAATGCTAATTTTACTCCAAGATCCTTGCTTGTTTGGAAAGAGAATGAAGGGTAGAGATTTAATTAGGAATTAGTGGTGTTTTATTTTGGATTTTTGATGGATTTTTAAAAAATTTTGAGGTAAAATGAAGCGGAGAAATGGGGGGGCTGCCCATGGTGATTCCGGCCAAGGAGAGGGGAGAGAAAGAGTTAGGTGAGAATGTGTGGAACTGTGTAGAAACATCTCCAATTATTTACATCTAATTAAGTCTTTTCAATAATTTATTTAATTTTATTTATTTTCTTTTCTAAACCAATCCTAGAAAAGTCTAGAACCATGGAAAATTTTGAGAAAGAATTTTGCATATTACACACTTGTTTTAAATTGTCATGGTTCACTTTACAAAATTAACCCATTTCTAATTTGTAATTTGCACTAATTTAATGTATAATTAAAGCTTATGTTAATATTTGAATTTAATTAATTAAGGAAAAATATTTAAGTAAACTAATAATTTATAAGTCACTAAATAAATACCAAATACTACCAATTACATAGTTAAAATAGGCGTATTTAATTCTATATTAAAAAATAATTATAGTTGAGTTTTATGGAAAATACGGTTTATTTTACTGATTATCCGAAAATTCACCTAAAGGATT
Organism: Agapanthus africanus; assembly: GCA_030015575.1. NCBI lineage: Eukaryota > Viridiplantae > Streptophyta > Magnoliopsida > Asparagales > Amaryllidaceae > Agapanthus > Agapanthus africanus. The sequence goes on along the minus strand of CM057340.1, from coordinate 677,625,454 downwards.
TTATTTATTTAATTATTTATTTATTTATTTATTTATTTTAAAACGTTACAATCTTCCCCCCTTAAAGAAATTCGGTCTCCGAATTTGAATTAAAACTCCCCCCAATACTAAAACATTTAGCAAAACACTCAAATCGTCGGGACTCCGAAATCATCAATACATAACTAAAAATCAACTCCGTCAAGCATAACGCAATCATCGGAGTTATAGTGAAAATACAATGTCAAAGTCCAATACGAAAACCAATATGAAATACATCAAAACTATAACTTGTATATAGTGCGCATCGTAGTAAAATCGTCCAAACATCTGAATAAAGAAGCATGTAAAAACACCTAGGTACTGGTCTCAGGACAGTCCTGCTCGATTATTAAACCAAAGTAAATATCATAAAAACGTACTGCTCAAGATGAAATCATCCTTAAATACAGCATACAAAAACACCACGTGGGTCTGGTGCGCACGAAAATCGAAACTAAATACAGAAGCCACGAATATGCACAAAAACAAAACTGAGTGCAACAGGTGTGCACCAAAAACATTTGTCAAGTGCAACGGGCGTGCACGACAACAATATCAGGTGCATCTAGTCTGCACAAATCCCGATTTAGTGCATTCGGTGTGCACAAAATCGCATCAAGTGCGCCAAGTGTGCGCAAGAATCTCAATCAAGGGCACATGGTGCACGAAAACATATGTCGAATATCCAAAATCATGTGCAACCCATATACACGAAATCAAATCAGTATCTCAAAATGTATAAAATCAAAATCAAGTGCAATGGATATGCATAAAACAACATCAATACAACTGATATATGAAACACGAATAGAGTGTAATGAATGTAGACATAGGAAATACCAATCATAAAACAAATTCATCAAAATACCAGAAACCAAGCAACTGAAATATGAAATTCAAATCACCAAATCGCAATCGTAAACACTAATGTCAATGTGCGCCTTTTCTAATGTCGACTGATTCGGACTCGTCTCCTCGGAGCTGTGCTGACTGCGCTATAAACGGCTATACTCATATCGAGAGTCTCCTGAGTAATGTATCCCATCACATGATTTCCGGACTACGTTAAACTTTTTGATCGATTTATCAAAGTCCCGTAATTCCCCGAGAGCTCAACACTCAAATACAGTTTAAAAATATCCAGTACATGCCCCAGCATCTGGGGACCAGCCGTAGAAGGGCAAACTCAAGCCTCACTAATGGCACCGCGGAACTGCCGCAAACACTAAGGTTCACCAGCGTTCTCATAGTCATTATGTCGAGTTATGCTTTCATTCTTCTAGAGGGTCCATAGAAATACCTGCATGTTCTTCCGAATACCTTAAATTTGGGAAAATGAGTTTCTGACATTCGTTCGAACCTTTTTAACTTCATCTGGACGAGATGTGAATACCCTTCGTCCGCACGCTAAACAATACTTCGACCCTCCAGAATAGACAATACTCTAACGGTCATCGTATTCTAGCAGCAGCTCTCACTGCCCGTGCGACCGTGGTAAAAGAAACCACCAACCGATATTGACGAAGATAGATCAAAGGAACGAATAGAATACAGTGCAAAGAAATGTATATCCTAAGGCTTCTTAAGCAGAGTAGCGTATCGTAAGTATGCCGCGGATCATACCCACGGTACGTCACTCTACCTAACTCACCTACTCTATCAACCAAGGTCAACCTAGACTTAGATAAGGGTTAAACGTATCGCTCTGATACCAACTTTGTCATGACCCGAAGGTACGGAACGAGACCAGCACTTAAATTACGAAGCGTCTAGAGGCACAACATAATATAAATAAGCCGAAGCCCAGAAATCTAAACCCATTAAAAGAAGAAGTAAAGGAAAACATATTTAAAAGCAACATCAAATTTCTCAAAAATTTCAGCAGAGTCTCCTTTGTAAAAACTGGCCCCAAACGGGTACAAACAAGAATGATATATACAAACAATAAAAAGACATCCCCAAGCGAGAGCTAGCTCTACGCCAAAAGGCGGAAACAAGCACACAATGCACTAAAATATACAACGCCGAAGGGCAAGACTCAAAACTCAAAAGAAAACCAAATCCACCAGAAAATCATAATAATACAAGCGCGACTCTAAGGTCGAAATAAAAACAACTGGTCTTCTAAATCTATCAAGTAATACAAGTCAGGTTGATGGAGCTTACTAGATATAAATGAAATAATAAAAGTACAACGGCGGTCCTGATACAAGTGAACCAACCTACCAAGCAAATCACCCTGAATGAAATAATATGCCAGCAAACTACCAAGCAAACCTGCACATCGAAACCTGTAAGAAAATTTGGCACAACGGGGATGGGTTGCCAACTCATGAGTAAAAGACATCTGTGAGTAGAAATCGCATGCACGACGCTTTCCGCTTTCTTAGGTAATAATAATATACCTAATATAACACTAGTCATCTAATAGTGGCAGAGTAATAATCTATGCGTAAGTGCAACGCTCAGTGCTTGTGTCAATGCCTCAATTAGTAACATGTCACGTGTATGAGTATGCATGCACCATGATTGTAAAATAATCTACCATGAAATCTGGATATATCTGTATAAGAAATCTTTAACTTGTATCATAGTAAAAATTTGTACGGTAATCTGAAATATCATCAATGAAATCCATGGAAATCCGTGTCAAGCATCGAAACAAAACATGTAAATCTCAAAGTCTCAATACCTCATAGTCTCAATATCGCATAGTCTCAATATCTCGGGCTCCGTCAGTCCGGATCGGCCCATATCATCAAATCTCACGACAACGGTCGGTATCCTCCGGATATCCGCCGCACCAGACATCACCGGTAGGTAGTCTTCCCCTGCCAGGCTCATCGTCTACAACTTGAGCTTCTTGCCCCGGGGTACCATACCGGGCCCACCATGTACCCGAGACGGTTCATCCACTCCTCGAATCAGGTCTCGAAATCCAACAGAAAACATGAAATCTCATGGTGGACGACACATACATCACAAGAAAACCGCAACTTTTATTTTAAAAAGAGAAGGAGAGAGAGAGAATTTATATATATATATTGTTACGATTTTCCCCAAAATCCAGAAATCTCATAGAAATCTAAAATCCCAAAATCATGAGTAAGTAATAATGAGTATCGGCATAAGCCCTACAATACTGCATGATAATATGAAAATGTGAATATATGAAGTGTCTAAATAATAAATGCAATGTCTAAACTAGCACATGAGAGTAATCACACAATATTATATTGGACTAGCATTTAGCTGATTATATCAATAAAACATAATATGTTCTAAAGTGTACGTGATATGGCAATTACCGATGATGATGTGTGTGAGCCGGCAAGTAAGTGTACGTGGAACATGCGCATCATCGGTAATGGTGCTGGTGTCCTAACAGGCAGAGCTTCATATTAGCTAAATAACATATGTATGAATATGCGATGCGATGAACACAACATGAATATAATGGTGAAAATGTAGTAACGCACAACTAAAAATACATTCTGATTACGAGTCATACGGTTTGTTGTTTGAAAAAAAGCACGATTCAACAGTTTGAAAATAAGTATGACTCGAGCCTAAACTAGGATCTACCTAACCAACTAAGGGACTAACTAAAGACACTAGTCGAAAGGTAAGAAGAATCCTCCTAAAATGTGAGTTGATATCTCTAGTAGTCGACGATCCAGTCTCAATAGCGTCACGTACATAGTACGACTTTCTCGAGTCAGGAGTGAGGATCAATCATCACATCTATGCCTCGTACGGTAAAATCCATCGTACGGCATCCCAAAATCGGGATACGGGTCAACCATCACATATATACATCATCGTTCGTATAGTATCATCATCAAATAATATCATGATCAAGGGTACTGTACTATAATCGCATACATCCCAATATCACCAAACATATATCATCGTCTGTGTAAATATACATCGTCAAATGATCCACTAAAATATCATGTCATATATCATGTCGTGATTAAGTCACATATTATAATCCGGGTTCTATTCTAGAGTCCCGTTCATTCCAATGTTATCAATACATATTATCGTTTATATAAATATATTTTATAAAATCCCATTGCCCAACGATCCGCTACCATCATAACACATCTCATATCATAACTCGATCATATATCCAATAAATCATGACATCAAGCCTAGTCATATCGACTTATCCCCATGTATCATAACCTCCTCATATCACATGTATATGTTGTGTATATATATACATGTACCTACACACATCCCCCCCCACACACACACATATACACCAAGTCAAGTTTAATTGTGTACGTATGTGTGTGTGTCTACATGAAACCTACAAATTCCCTCCAAGGCAGTCATCCTCATGGTTAAGTATTTCTAAATCAGTCTAGTCCAACCTAAAGTATTCAATAGGACCCTACTCGCCAAGAATCTAAGGTCACGTTCGATTTCCTAATAACAGTAAGTAATATCCCTATTCTACGTTTGCGGGGGTGCTATATGCCATCCACCCGACTTCCCTCATAGATATACATCTACTCACCTGGTCTTTGTCTGCCGAAATCGATGTCGCCCTCCTCTTCTTCCTCGTCCAAAGTCCACGTGAGGGGTACCTATACGCAAATATATATAGTATCGTAAACCAAATCGCGGACAAAACCAAAATGGCGCACAAAACGCGCATAGGTTAAAACTTATGACCCGCTCATGCAAAAGAACCGAAAAACCCTCGACATCGGCGTACAAACGCGGATTGATTGAGATAAAACACGAACACACCAATCGTGGTTTCAAAAATCACTAATTATAATATGAAATAGATTGCAACTCATTAAAACCTCAAAATAAATCAAATTGATTTATTTCTGAAAACCTAGAAAACACTTAATTTTTGTTTTAATTTGAAACATGATATTTTAACAAAACTAATGGTCATAATATTCACTAAATATCATAACTAGGTTATATAAACCATTTCTATAATTTATTCTCATCAATTTGTATTGAATTGAAAATTCTAGTTTGCAAAAATATCAAATTTTAATACTTTTTAAAGCAAAATTCACAATTCCACAACTAAACTTGGTTTTGCATGAACTAAATTATTAAACTACAATTTAAAATGTTAATAATGTAATAAAAACCCTAATAGGATTTTAATCTCAATTACTTAATGAATTTCCAAAAACCTAGTTTGCAAAAACTAGCATAATTTCCAGCTACCAATTTACACACTTGTTTTAAATTGTCATGGTTCACTTTGCAAAATTAACCCATTTCTAATTTGTAATTTGCACTAATTTAATGTATATTTAAAGCTTATGTTAATATTGAATTTAATTAATTAAGGAAAAATATTTCAGTAAACTAATAATTTATAAGTCACTGAATAAATACCAAATACTATCAATTTCATAGTTAAAATAGGCGTATTTAATTCTATATTGAAAAATAATTATAGTTGAGTTTTATGGAAAATACGGTTTATTTTACCGATTATCCGAAAATTCACCTAAAGGATTTTATTTATTTATTTATTTAGTTATTTATTTATTTTTTTAAACGTTACAGTTTGAGAATTAAATTCCCTTTTGTTTTTGTGGGAGCTTTTTGGAAAGCTTATGGGGTGGTCTCCTCCTTTTAGAGAACTAAATTCTCTCTGTATTTTTCTTCCCATCTCCCTCTGTGTGTTTCTTCTCCTCTCCTCGCTCCTATTTATACGAGAAGAAAAAAATCAATTTGTTACGAGAATCTCTCATTAAGAGATCATGATTGATTCCATGATCTTTTAGATCAATCGGTGAATTTTATTCACCGTTGAATTTTTAATCCAAACGCTCTTTGAAAAAAGAGAAGATTTCTTGTTTGTTTAACAAGATTATGAATATCTTGTTAGTTTTAACAAAATTAGAATTTTATTCTATCATATATTTTTAGTTTAACAAGATCAGAAATATGTTTTCTTAATATAGAATTTAATTCTATCATATGGACATCTCGTTAGTTTAACATATAATTTTATGAATATCTTGATAGTTTAACAAGATTAGGAAAATATTTTCCTATGATAGAATTTTATTCTACCAGATGTTTAATTGGTGATATTTTATCACCATCGGATTTTAAATCCAGGATTCTCTGTTAGAGAAAAATCTTTCCATATTAGAAAGATCGGGAAACATATTTCCCAAATAGGATTTAATTTTATCCCATAGAATTTAATGGGAACATTTTAAATTGGGGCGCTCACATGCTTTGCATATGAGAGGCAAGAGGACTCACATGTTTAACACGTGACCCTTGCTGTGGGTTTTAGCCTGATTATGTTCAGCGCTCATATGCTTTGCATATGAGTGCTCACGTGTTTTACACGTGAGGCCTGTTTGGCCATTAGTTGTTTTATTTAGTTTATTTTCAGCGCCCATATGCTTTACATATGAGCGCTCACGTATTTAACACGTGAGGCCTGTTTGGCCATTAGTTATTTATATTCAGCGCTCATATGCTTTGCGTATGAGCGCTCACGTGTTTAACACGATAGACATGTTTGGCCCTTAGTTGTTTGTTTTTAATGCTCATATGATTTGCATATGAGCGCCCACGTGTTTAACACGTGAGACCAAATTTTGAGGACTCTCCCCCTTTTTTCTTATAAGGGAACAAGTAGCTTTTAGGAAAAAAATTTGGCGGGAACACACCCTTCGCAGGAACTCTGTATCGGTCTCCTGCTCCTGCCGTTATTCAACCGCTGGATCCGGACTTTCTTTTTGCCCGGTAAGTGTTGGCATTTTGGTCAGCATTTCCTGGAGCTCTTGTTGTTGCTCCTGATCTTTTGTCAGCGATCGAGTTTGCGGTCAATGACCTACGGAAGCACGGCTTTTTTCTTTCCCGGAAGCCATTTGGACCGTATGTATGATCATGCCTCATACTTAGGGCGTTTAGATCCATCACCTTTGGGATTTGCTGCAGGCGGTGGGATTTTCTCCAGCATCGTCCTTTTATGGGAGGTTGAAGTTAAAGGAACCGATGTAACAGGCACCTGTGTAGAAGAAGTCTCTCGCTGTATGACGGGAGAGTGGCCCTTTTCTTGCCGAGCCTTCAATTTCTTCGGCCGAGGAAAGTAATCTTTGTTGGTCACAGAGTCCTGAACTTTTTGCCATACACTATGAATTTACGAAGAGAGCCGATGATAGGGCTGCTCCGTCTTTGCCTGGACTGTGGCTTCAGCAGGCGGGGGCGATTTCTTTAGCATTGCCATTGGAGATTTCTTACGCACCCTCCTGAGCAGATCAAAGCTGTTCCCGGTTGGAACAGCAGCGTCAACTTCCACCATTGAAGCTGGTGGGGTAAGTCCAGAGAGGGAGTTGCCCCCAGCTTTTCTCACTCAGCGCTAGTGGCGATGTCAAGCGTGTCAGAAGGGACGCCTCAGATTTGAAAGCGGCTTCTTCATGCCCCCGGCTTTGCTGAGGGGCTGCTTTTAGAGTCAACATGTTGAAGACTGACGTTCTTGGTAAGGTTTGAGGAAGGCTGACCAATCTTATAAAGACCAACTTTCTGGTGGAGAAAGCACCTTTGACGACTTCGCCCGTAGAAGGTGTTAGGAGGACTATCCATTTTGGGGCAGCCCCTTCAGGTATCACGAACCTCGTTGCAGTCCCGTTTGAGCTTTTGCTCAGCCTGTTGAAGACTGAGACACCAGATTTGGACGGCCTATTGAGAGAGGCCGTTATGGTTACCAGTCGATCAAAGACCGACCTTTTGGGAGCTTCCTCTTGCAGCGCTGAGGCACCGAAATTCACTGGTGGGAGCATGGTCCCGAAAAACAATCCAGTAGTGGCTTACGTAACTTGCCACACTGACATTGAGAAGATAGAGGTCGCGTTGGACCCGTAGGTCACTCCTCCAGTTAGGATGGAGCAAGAGTTGCTGTTGCAAGAGGTGCAGTTGGAAGCCATCGTTTTTTTTTTTTTGCATAGGAGCAAGACACCAAATTTTAGTACCTTGAATCCAAGGGCAACCGTAGCAAACTGCGATTTTGTTCGCGAAACACGACACACAAATTGTGGAGTGGAAAGAGGAAAAGGTCCCGCAGGGCGTGCCAGAATCTGTTTACCGCCGAAAGACAGGGACCGAGAAGTCAGGACGTCTGGCCTGAATTCTGGGGGCAGACGCTATTTGGACTTCTCCATCACCTCTCCGAAGATTCCAAGTTGATTTATGGCACCATATATCGGAGGTTTGGACATATGTGACCGTTGTAGCAGACTATATCAGATTCCCCTTCAATTTATGAGGGTTTTTTGTATGGTGGGGACGCTCTTCCCTGCAAGTACAAGCCCCTGCAGTTAATTATGTTTCCGCATTGCGATAACCACTTTCTCCTTCTCAGGCAGTCACTTCGTGTCATGTGTGTTTTTGTTTGTTTTGGTTGCTCATGGATTGTATACAGAGACTGGTTTATGTCGTCGTCCGTAAAGCGTAGATTAGTCCAAATCCGTATATTTTAGATTTGGGTTTGTTCTATTTAAGGACCGTTAATCTATTTTGAGATTAAGATCAACTTAAATATATATGAGAATTTGGGCTCAATTTATTTTTAACTAAAGATACATTAGCCATATTCGAGACCAAGATCAACTTGGAAAAATTTTAAGGATTATTTTTATTTCAGATCCAACAACAGAGCATTTGGGCTCAGTTGTAAGAAAACCTTTTTAGAATGACTAAACCAATTTGGGTTTAGTCTACTCAGTCTTTTTTTGTGTTCGAAAATGCTAAGCACTTATTTGGGCTCTGTTTGTTTAGCCACTTTTTTTTATGCAAAAGTGCTAAGCACTTATTTGACGTTCTGACATTCACATGGATATCATGTGAAGCATTTAATTATGGGCACTGCCCAATCAGTGCTGAGCACTCAGCCGTTTTGGTTGTAAATTGCTAAACACTTTTTATATGGCGCCCACGTGCGGAGTACGTGCGGCGCTGGGCACTGCCCAATCAGTGCTAGGCACTTAGCCGTTTTGGCAATATATAGAGTGCTAAGTACATTTTATATGGGCGCCGCTTAAGAATTTAATTCTTATGATTGGTACTCCTATGCTTTCCACATTGGCGCCCTCATGATGAGCACGTGCGGCGCCATATAAGAATTTAATTCTTACTCAAAAAAGTTTTTGTGCTTTGCACATTGGTGTCCGTGTGATGAGCACGTGCGACGCCATATAAGAATTTAGTTCTTACTCAGAAAGCATTTATGTGCTTTGCACATTAGCACTAGCGCCCTCGTGAGAAGCACGTGAGGCACTGCCCTGTTAAATTTCATCAGAGCTTTGCTCTTTTAATATTGGAGGAACAGAACAGTCTCCTCATCTTGTCGCGGGGAAACGAGTAAGTGCATCCTAGTCTTTCCTCTGAGGATGGGCGCGGACGCGTATTGTTTTGGTGAGCAGCCGTTTTTGGGCCACTCGGTTGTTGTAGCATATTTGCAATGAAGGCTTCTTTCTCTTTACCCTTATATTTGGAGGGTCCTTATTTGAGGAGGAAAGCCCATGGCACATCTGTTCCATTTGGGCCAGTTTATCTATAAGTGCCGGAAGGTGGTTGGTTTGAAAAATATCATAAACTATGACACAGTCGTTTATGGATCAAGGGTCCCGATGTACATGCCCACGGCGGGAGATTCTTCAATACGCTGTTCGCACTAAGACCATAGGTTCTGCCACCGGATCGCATATTAGACCCAGGTTTCTCCCGGCTTTACCCTGGCATTGATTAATACCGTGATTGGAGTACGTTTGCTCACGCTGGCGAAATTCTGTATGAACAGCTGCTCCATTTCTGTGATTGTTTTTACGGAGTCATCTGGGAGCTCCGAGTACCATTCAAAGGTTGTTTCTGACAGGCTGCCAACGAATTGATGAAACAAAAGTTTGTCATCACCTCTAGTATTGCCGCACAGAGCTCTGAACTGCGCGACATGCTGGTGAGGGTTGCCTGCCCCTTTGTATACATAGAATTTGGGGATCGTATATCTCGACGGGTACTTGATTTGATCATACCATCCTGGATATGGTCGCCTGGTTCTGACGATTTGGCCAGCAGTTTCATTAGCTTGATGAGCTCTTATTTGTTGAGCAATGAAATCATCAAGGGCGACCTTGGAGATCATTTCCTTCTTGGCCGCTAACAAGGCCGGAAGAGGGTTTGATGTTTCCCCTCTGTCATCATCGGTGATTATTGGCGGATCTTCGGCTGAGGGTTCTGGCTGGACTGTCATTCCAACTATTTCTTGGAACAAGAGAGCCATTTGCTTCATATTAGCAGCTTCCTTAGCGGCCTTTTTGTCCTTTCTCTCGAGCACCTTTCACAGAAACTCTGTATCGGTCTCGTGCTCTTGACTCTGTTCGGCCTCTTTGTCTGGACTTTTTTTTCTATCCAGTGAGTGCTGTCATCTTGTTCAGCATTTCCTGGAGCTTTTGTTGTTGCTCCTGAGCCCTTTTCAGCGACCGAGTTTGCGGTCGGTGACTCACCGAAGCACAACTCCCTTCTTGCTCATTGGTCATAAAGACCGTATGGACGATAATGCCCCCAGACTTGAGGCGTTTGGATCCATTGCCTTTTGAATTTAACGTGGGAGGTAGAGTTTTCTCCAACCCCGTTCTTTTATAAGAGATTGGAGTTGAAGGAGCCGTTATGACAGGCGCCTCCTTAAGAGAAGTCCTCCGTTGTATGGCGGAGGAGTAGTCCTTTTCTTGTCGAATCTTCGATTTCTTTGGTCGACGGGAGTGGCTTTGGTCAATCACAGAGTCCTGGACTTTTCACCAGACCTTATGAATTTGCGAGGAGAGCCGCTGACGAGGTCGCTTCGGTTTTTCCTGCATTGTAACTTCTGCATGTGGGGGTGATTTTTTTAGCACCGCCGTTAGAGAGTTTTTGCGCACCCTCTTAAGCAGATCAAAACTGTTCCCGATTGGAACAGCAGCGTCGACTCCCACCATTGGAGCTAGTGGGGTGAGTCCAGAGAGGGAGTTTCCCCCAGCTTCTCCCACTCGGCGTCAGTGGCAACGTCGAGCGTGCCTTGCTGAAGGGACCGCCTTAGTTTTGAAAGCGGCTTCATCACGCCCCTGGTTTTGCTGAGGAGCTTCAATTGGTGTCAGCCTGTTGAAGACCGACGTCCTTGTTAAGGTTTGAGGAGGGTCGGCCAATCTTTCGAAGACCGACTTTCTGATGGGGGAAGCACTTTTGTCGGCTTCGCCTGTAGCAAGAGTTGGGAGGGCTTGCCGTTTTGGGGTAGCCCCTTCAGATATCACAAGCTTCTTTGCAGGTCCGCTAGAGTTCTTGCTCAGCCTATTGAAGACCAAGACACCAGATTTGGACGGTCAATTGAAAGGGGCCGTTGTGGTTTCCATTCGATCGAAGACCGATATTTTGGGAGCTTCTTCTTGCAGCACTGAGGTGCCGAAACTCACAGGTGGGAGCATGATCCCAAAGAACAATCCAAAAGTGGCTTGTGTGACTTACCCCACTGGCATTGAGAAAATAGACGCCGCGTTGGGCCCATAGGTCACTCCTCAAGTTAGGGTGGAGCGAGTGTTGCTGTTGTATGCAGTCCATTGAGAAGCCATCGATTTCTGCACATGAGCAAGACTCCAAGTTTTAGTACCTCGAATCCAAGGGCAGCCATAGCGAACCGCGATTTTGTTCGCGAAACACGACACACGAAGTGTGGCATGGAAGAAGGAAAATATCCTACCGGGCGTGCCAGAATTTGTTCCCCGCCGAAAGACCGGACCGAGACATTGGGACGTCTGGCCTGAATTTGGGGGAAGATGTTATTTGGACTTATCCATCCACCTCTCTGAAGATACCAAGTTGATTTATGGCATTATATATCGGAAGTTTGGACAAAAGCGACCGTTGTAGCGTGACTTTATCGGATTCGCCCTCATTTGTGAAGGTTTTTTTTATTATGGAGACGCTCTTCCCTGCAGGCGCAAGCCCCTGCAGTTAATTACGTTGCCTCATTGCGATAACCACTTTCTCCTATTCCAGCAGTTCACTTCATATCGTGTGTTGTTTGTTTTATTTTAGGTTGCCTGTGGATTGCATACGGAGACTATTTTATGTCGTCGCCCGTAAGACGCGGATCAGTCTAAATCCGTATATTTTAGATTTGGGTTTGTTTTATTTAAAGACCGTTAATCTAGTTTGAGATTAAGATCAAATTAAATATATGAGTATTTGGGCTCAATTTATTTTTAACTAAGAATACGTTAGTCTTATTTGAGACTAAGATCAACTTAGTATCATTTTAAGTATCATTTTTATTTAAAATCTAACAAGAGAGCATTTGGGTTCAGCAGCAAGAGACTTTTCCAATTAGGGTTTAGTCTGCTCAGTCTTCTTTTTTTTTTTATGCAAAAGTGCTAAGCACTTGTTTGGAGTTCTGGCGCTCACATGGGTATCATGTGAAGCCTTCAGCTATGGGCGCTGTCCAAGCAGTGCTAAGCACTCAGTTATTTTGACTGAATATATATACAGTGCTAAGCACTTTTATATGGCGTCCACATGAGGAAAACGTACGGCTCTATCCCATTTTTTTTGTTGGGCATTCATGTGTGTTCCACGTGAGGCGCTGGGCGCTGCCCAATCAGCGTTGAGCACATAGCCATTTTGGCTGTATATGAAGTGCTAAGCACGTTACTCAGCGCTCACGGGTGTTTCACTTGAGGCACTGGACTTCTGCTTTGGGCGCTCGTGTGTTTTTCATGTGAGGCACTTTTGGGGGCGTCCATGTGGGAAGCACGTGAGGCACTAAGTTTTTTCTTTTCCAGGAACTGAATCTCTGTTAATGGTCTTTTGACCATTAATGGTCACCAAGATTTTTATTTTGAAAATTTAGGATCAAGTTTTCTTTAAGAACTAAGTTCTTATGTTGTTTTTTTCTTTTATAAAAACTTAGTTTCTTTTTAGGATTAAGCTCTATTTTCAGAGGAATTGAATTCCTATAAGATAAGTTCTTTTTATTTTTTTTAGTTTTTTTTGAATTTTTGATTCTTAAGAAAAAGATCTTCCCAATAAGACTTAAATTTTCAATTTGTGGGAGATTTGTCTTATGGATCTCAGATTCAGAGAAAGAACTAAGTTTTTTAGAAGGGTTAAACTCTTAGATATGATATGATAGGTAAAGGAGATATTTTGATCTCTGTGGGTTTTTTTATCTAGAATTTGAGAGTAGAAAGATCTTCTTCTCTATTAAGAATTAAATTCACTGTTGTTTTTTTAGAGCCTTCTGTATTTTCTATATGAGATTTGAAGTTCGGGTCCTTTATATAGTATAGACAAATTATTAATTGGTTTTGAGAAAATCTCTTATTGAGAGATTTCAATTTGTTCAGGGAATTTTACGTACCGTTGGATTTTTTATCTAATAATTTCTGTTTTACAGAATATATTTTCTTGTTTTTAACAAAATTGGGGAAATGTTTTCTCATGTACAGCATTTTATTCTATAAAATAGTGATTTTTAATCCCCGTTGGATTTTTAATCCAAGGGTCATCTGTTTTACAGAGAACAATTTTTTTGTTTGTAAAGATTATGAAAATATATTCGCAAAATATAATTTTATTCTATTATTGGATTTTTGACCCAACCTAGAGTATCTTTCTCACTTAGAAAGATTTGGAAGATATTTTCTCCTAATAGAATTTAATTCTATATTCTGATAATTTATCATCTTCATTGGATCTTTTAATCCAACGGCTCTGATTAATAGAAAGTATCCTGGTTTTGAGGGAACTATCTCCCTGTAGAATTTAATTCTGCTGATTTTAATTTGGGCAACGGCGCTCACGTGTTATGCACATGGATGCCGCTTAAGAATTTAATCCTAGACGCTCCTGTTCTTTTGCACATTGGCGTCCACGTGAGCTTCACGTACGGCGCCATCATAAGATTCAATCCTAAAGGGTTGACACTGGCACTCTCGTGGGGAGCACGCGAGGCGCTATCTCATTAAATTTTAATAGAGTTTAGCTTTTCAGTTACGTTCAAATATTGGGAGGAACAAATGACCCCGAACCTTACGTCCAATCATGTTCAGTTCTGTTTATTAAAATAGAAAATGAGACAGTCAAAAATTAACTTTATTTACTCATCACTATGTATAGCAGTGTTATAAATATCAAAAATATCTTTTCCCACCAAATATTTTCACCAGCCCCTAAAAACAATTGATTTTCTGTTGCACACTAAAATTTTGAACCACGCTCCCATTTCTTTTTCCAAAAACAGATCATACCAACAATCAATAAATCTCAAGCCCTTTATTAATTCAATCCTTTATTTTCTCGCAAATTTTGTTGAAATTTCACCAGCTGAAAATATATATTAGGAAAAATTGATTCAGCACCTAGTTTCTTAACTTGATTTATTTTTAAACCCAACAAATTCCAAAATTATGAAAAGAAACCTAAAAATATGCGTCGAATTTCTTTTGAAACCAAACATTGATTTGTATATGTATTTGTGTATGAATTGCCAATAATACCACTTTTATGATTTCATAAAATACGTGTTTTAATTTGATAAATAATCTTATATTATTATAAACAATGTTATCATTTGAAAATCAATTTTATGATTTGATAAATAATATCATACCTAAACAAAAAAAGTTGCTATAATTATAATTATAATATTGTGTATATCTTTAGCAAGGGCAAAACTGGTATTTCTGAAAAACATCTCAATCAAGATACATATGGGCTTGAAACACCCTCATTTTCTTAGTTGTGAGTTTAAAGATAAGTCATTTTCAAAATTGGGTCAGGAACAATTTTTTCTATGGAGTAAAATTAAAATGGGCAAACTGTCAAAAGCCCCAGGAAAATTTTACAAAAAACACTGATCCCGAAACGGCAGTCAAAAACCTTTTTGAAAATTTTCCTACAGTACATGTACAGTTGTCTGCCAAATCTAATTGAAAACAGCCTTAGAGAGGGATGAATAAGGTTTTATGACAAACTCAGCGTGATTTGTAATAATTTAAAAATTATGCAGCGGAATATAAAATCAGAATCTGAAGTACAAATACTATCACAACACAGATTAACAGAAACAATACAGAATCACAGAAAATGTAAATGGACATAAAAGATTGTTATCGAGATTCACCAACCATGTTGCTATTCCCCATCTGAGAACTCCTGCTCAGAATTCAAACAATATCCAGTGAATCCTTGCGGACAAAGAAATTCATATTTTTTACCAGACTCAGATTTTAGAACCTTTATACTTAGTGGCGGTAAACACCTAAACTTTTTACCAAAATCTCAAATCTGAAACATTTTACATTTGCAAGTGGTGAATACCTAGACTTTTTCCAAGCCTCAAATCCGAAACCTTTACAATGTGAAAATCTTATATCTTTCTTCACTAGGTAGTACAAAATAAGATTTTTACATATCTGTACAACCCAACTTAAACAATCCTAATGATCTCAAAAAATAAATCAAATTTTCAATTCAAGAAGATGGGGGATTGTATTTTTAGAGATTGATAAAAGTTTAAAAATGATTCGAAGAAGTTTTTCAAAAGATTAAGAAAACTTTAAAACGGAAACTTCTTCGACAATTTAGAGCTCTTTCAATTCTAATGATTAGAAAAATCTAAATCACCGAAAGATCTCTTCTTTCAAAAAGAATAGTAAAAACTTAAGAATGATTCAAACATGTTTTCAAAAAGAATAAGAAATATTAGAATCAAAAGAAACTTTTTTGAAAAACTAAAGATCTTCATTTTTTTTAAACTAGAAAATTCTAAAACTCTTGAAAGATCCTTTCTAAAGAGTATTGAAAATTTAAAAACAGAGAGTGAAAGAGTTTTCTCACAAAAATATTTAAAAATGATGAAAACTAGAAAAGAAAGTTCCGTGAGAAGATAGTGTGTGTTAAAACATAAGTTAGGGGTCCTTTATATGGGATTTTTGAGTGTGGGAAGTTAAAATAACCGTTCCCGTACTTTGGGACCGTTGGGGGGAGTTATGGAAAGTTACGATTTGAATTTCAAATCAAAAACCGACTTTTTAAAAAATTAATTGCTAAAGACGTCGATAAGGGACATCCATTTCTGATATGTTCGACACTGAAACAATCATAAATTTTTACTCGGTTATCCGATTTCGTTATTCTTGGGCTCGTTAGAAAGATATCCTGGAGACCTATATTTTGGAACTCTAATTTTGGAACCCTAATCAAAATTCTTGAATACTCTATTCTGTGACTTCTTTGATATTTCCTTTGAAATTGCAATTTAGTCCTCAAAGCCACTCGATGTCACTGTTGTAATGCCAGTTGAAGTATTAATTGTTCTCTTATTTGAATAATTCCATTGTTGTAGCACTTTAATTCTGGCATGGTTAGTAACGTATAATATTTTTGAAATATAGTTTTTTTGTAAAATAATCAAAATTAAAGAGAATGAGACTCTCGTAGGTCAACAATCTCCTCTTTTTTGATATTTTACAAAACTTTATTAATAATATATTTTATTGCAAAAAGATTTATTATTCAAATACTCCCCCAGAATATATGCGTATTAATTCTCCCTCTTTTGGGAAATATCAAAAAGTTTTAGCATGGAAGAAGAATAAAAAAAATTAGGTAGCAAGCGTGTCACGCCCCGCTTCCCAAAAGAAGGTGAAGGATGACATGGCATGATCCGCAACCTAACTGTATTGAAAGTGGTTTATTCAATACAGTTATGTTAAGCGTATGAATATCTATAACATGCAGGATATGTATCGAAACAAAATAATAAAAGCGGAAGGTATTTATTTCCATTAACCAAACTTTATTACATCTCAAAAGAATGAGTATGTAATATTTCAAAATAATAAAATATTATTTTTGGGAATTTTTATAATTTAATATTATTTTATTGATTATTTTAATATTAAATTTATAATTAAATACCGATAAATGGGAAAAAAATTGAAAAAATTATGGAAAATTCTAAAATAATGTATTCTATGGAATTATGTCATTTTAAAGTTTTTATGAGCATTTATATGCTAATTTAGTGCTAATCGCGATTAAACATCGCTAATCGGATTTTTGGCTTTTTTTGTGCAAAACATGCACATATCATTTTTGGACTTGTGTTACATTTTTCCTACCATGAGTGTTTTGGGTCTACTATTTGAGTGAGAAGGAAAAGAAAAGAAAAGGAAAAAGGAAATGGTATCTTGATGAAGCGAGAGAAAGACTAGATCAACCTTCACCTTTTAAACCACACTCCCATCATTTCCCCATTCCATTTCTCTCTCCCCCTTCAAAGAGCTGCTGCTGCTCCTGCCCCTTTCCCTCTTCGTCCTCCCTCTTCAAGCCTAGATCCACCATGAATACAACCCCGAAACCCTATTTCGATTTCACAAAAAGTGTGCACAAGCTCGCAAGCTTTAGAATGGACCAAGAAAGATGATGTTTTAGCGATGTTGAGGATTCATGAGGGTCTATTGAGGTATTTCCTTCACAATTAGTGTTGTAATTCTTGTGCTTAAGCCTCAATTCAAGTTTCATATCGATATCGTGTGATTTTGTGCACCTTGGACAAACCTAGAGAGGGTTAAGGTTAAATTGAATTGTGTTAGTGTAGTTAAGCCCTATTAGTGACCCTTGAACCCCCCCTTAGTGCTATGAACCCAGATCCAACACCATACAAGACCTGGAACCCAAAAAACAGAACAATCCATGTCGGTTTGTGAGTGTTTAGAGCGTGCAGGTAAATCTGGAGTGATCCGGGATCAATACAAGGAAAATAAACAACACCAGGAGCCTAGTTAGACCACTAGGAGACCACCCTAGGCAGACGAGAGCCCAACTCCATGACCAGGCCGGCCAGGCCGGTTTTTCCTGCTGAGAGGATCGGCCACTTGGTGATGGTACGGATCCAGATTTCTACTGTAGGTCATATGCACCCTGTATATCACTCTAGACTTATTTGCTTGCCTTTATTTGGCCTGAGACGAAATCTGGGATCATTTTCTTGGGTTGCTGCTTTGAATTTAGCTTTGATTTTTCGTATCTTGATTTCCAGATTTTGATATTTGTGCGTTATCTCGATCGTGTGACGTTTGTACGTCTATATCGAGTGATTTCGAGTTGTTTTGCGAAAGCTAATCATAGCTTCTGACCTATAGGCCTTTTAGCGCATCGTGTTGGTTTTTGCGTGTCGTTTTAAGTTCGATTTGGTTTTAATGCGATGCGATACGTATGATATGTAGGTACCCCCACGGCGATCCGATACGATGCAGAAGATGAAGGCGACATCGACACCGACATGCAGGATACAGGTGAGTAGATTATATCTACGGGGGAAGTCGGGTGGATGGCGTATAGCACCCCCGCAGTCCGAAGTTGGTATACTATATATGTATATATTATGTATATGTGATAGCTTATAGTGTGTCGTGGACATTGAGATTAGATGTACTATAGTTAGATTAGGGTGTAGAAGTAAACTAGTATAGTTCCTAATTGCGAACCCTAGAATATGTTTACACCACCCATACGCACAGGCTTATTGTTATACTTACTGTGTTGATGATGATAGTGGGTGACATTGGAGATGAGTCGATGACATTGGGCATAGTACCATGAGATCGGTGATATGATGTGATTCGTATTTGGGATACGACATGTGATCTTTAGCGGGCCTTTAGACGTGTGTTTCACACACGCACTTATATTTATATAGATGGCTAAAACTAGACTAACGTATCCTTAACAGTATCGATTTGCATTAGATTTAGATCAGTACCCCAGATCATGCGATATAAGGATAAGGATACCAAATAATTGATGAGACAATTGTGATATTGACCCGTACCCAGCTATTGGGATGTCGTACGATGATTTACCGTACGAGCTTTATATTGATGATAGATCCGCACTCATGACTCGAGGATGTCATATGTTATACTGTATCGTACGTGATACTATTGAGGCGGGATCACCAACTATTATATATATATATATATATATATATATATATATATCGACTCAGATGTAGGTGGTTTCCATACCCCTCCTGCTTAGCTTGTTAGTTAGGTCTGTACATTACTTAGTAGATATTAGACTAAACCCAAGACATACCTATTTCAAAACTAACGAACCGGGAATATTTTAAAGATAGGCAAAAAGGGATTCTACGAATAATTTCAAAAGGCGTATCTTTTCTTAAAAATATCGTAGCCCTTATTTTACTAAAAACCCCGATTCGTCTTATTTCAAAAGGCAAAACTGCATGACACTTACACATTGATATAGATTCTTCACTGTTGCGTTGATTACTTGATTCCGCATACTCATGTTATTTGCATCGCATTACTTGTGTTTATTGCTATATTACCATCATGCTGTTAGGACACCAGCACCATTATCGATGATGCGTATGTTCCACGTACACTGTTTGCCGGCTCACACACTTCATCATCGATAATTGCCATGTCACTACACTGTAGTACTGTTGCATTCAGGATATGATCCCTTACATTCATACTAATGTACCTACATAGCGTACACTCATACTTGTGCACATACCTATTGTACATTCATATTCGTATACTCACATATTGTACACTCATACTCGTGCACCTACCTGTTGCATACTTATACTTGTACACTTACATATTGCGCATACATAGATGATTCTGACTTGACTCGCAAATTGGGAATCGTAAGATACTTTTAAAAACTGATTCATTTTAAAGAAGCGGTCTTCCCTAATTATGTGCATATTGCTACTCCATGTTGCATGATATAATGATATGCTTACATTTTGGTTATATATTGCATACATCATGCTTTTGATTATACGCATTGAGATATGTTGTTTCCATGATATTTTTGGATCTGGGAACCGTGGGTATTTTAAAAGAGAGTATATATTGTTTTAAAAACCCGGTTACCCTTGATATGATATTTCAGTGCGTCCACCATGTGTTTTCTCGGTTCTGAGAGTGGCATGTGAAACCCGATTCGAGGAGCGGTAGGCACCGTCTGCGGGTACATGGTGGACCCGGTGAGGTACCCCGGGGCAAGAAGACTCGTATATGTTAGACGGTGAGCCTAGCAGGGGAGTACTACCTACCGGTGATAGTATTTGGACCCGGCGGTTATCGTGGGGATACCGACCGGAGTTATGTTCGTATGGATACGTCGGAATTCAAGGGTCGAAGCTGTGCACTCGGGTTTCCGAGATAGCGTATGATACGTACCTATCAGGGCCAGTCGTGGTGACAGCGCCTGATAGATGAGGATTTACGTGCCGATGCTCGGCACATGTTTCATGATGTTTTCGAATGTCAATGCTAGGCACTCAGGTTCCATGATTTTGATTATATCCTCATACTTACATGCATGATATTTATTGTCATTGGGTGACAGATGGACGGGATCCATATACATACAGACATTGATCACATAGTTAGATGATATCCATATACATACAGACTTTGATTACATTGATCATACTTCATATGTATATATAACAGTGGATGAGGACGCTGTTATATATGCCCTTACACCAATATTAGTGGAATGGGACGCTAATATATGTGTATTGATATCAGTTTAGATACTTCATCATACTTATTCATGCAGACATACCTCATCCTATGATATGTTGTTACCTGAGGCACTGGCACGAGCATTTGGCACTGCATACTTGTTTAGATGTTATATTTCTATCTTATCATGCTTCAGACTTATCTTTTGAGGTTTATATTATATCTGATCGTATTGACCTAGGATTATGTCATGCATTCGATTTCTGCTCGTAGATGTTTTCTACTCACGAGTTGGCAACTCACCTCCGTTGTGCCATAGTTCTTACAGATTTTTGCCGTACAGGTTCCATAGCGGCATTTCTGGCACACTGCTTCCTTTGCGGGTGATTTGCTTTGGTAGGTGGATTCTTTTGCATCGGAACCACCCTTGTATATGTATTATTTTTTAGTTGTATCTAGAAATTCCATCAACCAAAACTTGTATATTGTTTCAGACTTAGAAACCAGTTATGTATTATTTCGACCTTAGAGTCGCGCGTTGTAGTATTACGCTTTTCATGCTATTTGAGTTTTCTTTTGAGTTTTGATTCTCGCCCTTCGGCGTTGTATATTATATTACTTGCATGGTTGTGACTGTCGATTGACGAAGAGCTAGCTCCCGCTTGGGGATGCCTTTTATCATTGCATATATATTATTTATGTTGTACCCCGTTCGGGGCCAATATTTACAAAGGAAACTCTGCCGAAATTTTCAGAAAAGATATGTGATTTTAAAAAAATGCATATTCGGCCTACTTATTTAAAAACTTGATTTCAAATCATCTTTTTTTTACTTATTAAAACCAGTTTTCTTTATTTTACTCCTTTAAACGGTTTTAGATTTCTGGGCTTTTGGCTTACTTGGATTAGATGGGGTCCTATAGACTTCATATGATTCAAGTGCCAGTCACGGGCTATTTCGGGTTAAGACAAAGTTGGTATCAGAGCGCTAGGTTAACCTTGGTTCGAGTCTAAGTTTGACTATGTGGAGCCTAGAGCGTCTATATATATATATGGAACTTAGGCTTGACCTTACGGAATTTAGACTTAGTCGAGAGGGTATTATACCCGAACTTTCGTCGCATAGGATGACCCTTGGTTGATGGAGTAGGTGGCCTGAGTAGAGTGGCGTACCGTACGTATGTTCCGCGGCATATTTACGATACGCTACTCCGCTTAAGAAATCGTAGGATGTACATTTCCTTACACAGTGTTATATTCTTTCTTATGATCTATCATCATCGATACTAGTTATGATTTTGCTGCCATGATTACACGGGCAGAGAGAGAGAGAGAAAGCTACGGCTTGAGTTGCGTCAGCATGAGCTCGTCGTGGACGAGGACTGACCAGGGTGTGATCCCAGGGACATACGATTGCATAGAGACTTCGTTTTATTGTGCTTTCGCGCCATGAGCGTTTGACAGATCGCTTTTACGAGATTTCTCAGTGGTGCTGATCGATACCAGAGGTTCAGGCTACTGCTAGAGGCCAGCCAGGATATGATGACCGTTGATATATCGCTTATTCAGGACGATTGAGGCGCTGTTCCGCGTACAGACGAATGAGCCATTTGTTACTGCAAATGACGAGATATCGCCCAGGTGATTGGAGCCGCTGCAGCATGAGCATATACCTAGAGATATGATGGTGAGTCTCTAGTCACCCGAGGATGAATGACTGGACATATGGTTCGTTCGCTTACCCTGATGCGACGTCATCAGATAGATTGATTCCAATTAGAAACGATTTCACGCAGATACATTGAGAGTCGATAGAGACGATCGAATGTCAGGAACCCGATTCCAAGTTTAGAGTATTCGGAAAGACATGCAAGCAAGTCTATGGACCCTCTAGAAGAATGAAACCCTAACTCGACATAATGACCGTGTGAAAGCCTTTGAACCTTAGGGTTTGCGGCAGTTCCGCGGCGCTATTAGTGAGGCTTGGGTTTGCCCTTCTACGGCTGGACCACCGATGCTGTGGTATGTACTCGATAGTATTAAACTGTACCCAAGATGTTGAGCTCTTGGGGGATTATGAGGTTTTGATAAATCGATCGAATAGTTCGACATCATTCGGATATCATGTGATGGGACATATTGCTTGGGAGACTCCAGATACGAGTATAGCCATTGGAGCGCCGTCCATGCAGCCGCGATGAAACGTGTTCGAAGCAGTCGACAGCAGAGAAAAATGAAGTATGAGAATCGTGTGAGCTCTTGACGAGAGGACGTTCCACTCCGCTGACATCAGAGATGCGATACGCACGCAGAGGCATTGTATATAGATATGTCTTCCAGAAAGAGGTGCGATGAGTATGCAGCCGTTCCGGAACAATAATTAGCTTCAATAATGGATGATGACTTCCGGACAATTCGGCAGAAAAGAGATATGAGAGAGACTTCGGATGGACCGTAGCCGAGAAAATTGCAGTGCGCAGATAGCGACGTGACGTTGAAACGGACGATGATGCAGACAAGCGGGACACGAGGTTCGTACGAGATGCTGATGAGCTGTTGTTACTCCCCGTTGAGATATGGTCGAATATGTCTACAGAGGCGTTAGAATGCGACCAGTTGCCGAGGAAATGCCATATTGAGGACGCAGATGTCTAGGGAGTGAGAAGAGGTTTTGCAAGAGTACCTACCTCCGTACAGTTCGGCATAGGCAAGATCGGAAGAGACCCTGAGTAAGATTCCTTCCGGGACACTGCTACAATGTGATTTGCACCCAGGATCAAATGTGTCACGTGTATTCAGAGAGCCAGAGGCCGACGCCAGTGACGTGCCGCTTTACGAGTGGTCGCAATGATTGGCCGAGAGATGACTAGAGAAGTGCCAAAACGGAATCGTTCCCATTAGCACACCTGACAGGGTCGATGAGCCGATGGATTGCGAGATTGGTTATCCACAGAGAAGATAAGGACCCAGAGACAGAGGATGCCAGACTGCGAGAAAGAGGCAAGTAGATATCTTGCGCTACTAGCATTAGATGCATCGACACCTTCTCGACTTTGAAAGAGGTTATACCGATGACAGTATTTATGATTTGTGATTTTGAGATTCGATTATCACGTATCCGTTACTTTCGATTCCGGTATTTTGGGCGATTTATTCGCATGATTTAGTCTTGATGGCTGAGTTCCATGATATTTTTTTCATGCACCATGGTTGCACCTACTGGGCATTTATATCTTGCGCATAGTTATTACACTTGAGATGTACTTTACACACCGTTGTGTTGATTTTTGATTTGTGCACAGTATTGCACTCGATATCGTTTTCGTGCCTTGGCTGCACCTGCTTATGACTTCATGGATTTCATACAGTTGAGTTGATTTTGTGCATATGATACGCACACGAATTGATTTTTGCACTCGGTATAGCTTATATGTGCTTGTAGTGCATTGATATGTGTTTTGTGCACGCAGTTGCACACGTTTATGATTTTTACACCGTGGTACACTCGATGTTGCTATTTACGCATTTGAGTTATTGTTTGGGTTTTGTGCACAAGATGCACCGTATTTGTATTTCTTGCACAGGATGCACCAGTTTTATATTTCGTGCGTTGTCGCATCAGTTTTATGTTTTGTGCGTTTAACGCACCAGATTTATATTTCGTGCTTTTATTGCACCGGATTTATATTTTGTGCACTACGGTTGCACCTGACTTCGATTTGATGTCATTCCATATGCTGATTTTGATTTCATGCCTGTGTTATGCATGCGATTGACTTATGCCTTCGGCATCGTTTAAATGCACACCTAGTGTTTAGATGTTGATTTCTTACACTACGTGCATTTGAATTAGACTTTGCGCATGTTAGACACTTGATATTGGATTTCGTGATTTCGTGCATGTTGAATACGCATGATTTAGATTTTATTCGTGCGTGATGGATGCACCTGATTTGGATTTTCGCGCGTATTGAGCGCATGATTTGAGATACGATTTTAGTGCACACCAGATGCACTAAATCGGGATTCTTCGTGCATGTCAAATGCACCTGATTTTGCTGTCAGGCACACACGTTGCCCATGACAGATATTTTGATGCACACCCGTTGCACCTAGTTGTTGTTTTGTGCACCTGTATGGCACATATATGGATTTTGGGTTTCCGTGCGCACCGGACGCACAGAGTATTCTTATATACATTCTTGGGATTGATTCCTTATGGAGCGGTACATTTTTTTATTTATGATATTTGCTGTATGTTTCCATACTGAGCAGGACTAGTCAGAGGACAGTACCTGGATATATTTTGCATGCACTGATAGTTATCGAAGGGATTTCCAAAAAGCGAGCTATAGTCTCAGTATATACCTACATGTCTGATATGACACGAAACGTTTAAAACAAGGAAACCCTTCTAAATTGTTTTCAAAACGGCGGGACGTGCATATTAAATAAAGGATATATATGTATATGGGTATTTTATTATAACGGACGTCCGCCACTGTGCAGTGTTATGCACATCGCACAGCGACTTAAAAAGATTTGGTATGCATTTACTTCAGCTAATTACATGTATAGTTTTGATATATATCATATTGGTTTTGTATTGGATTTGACATTTGTGTCTTTACCATAACTCCGATGATTGCGGGATGCTTGACGGAGTTTTATTTTTGAGTTATCTTCTCATTACTCATGCGCAAGTATTGCGTTATGATGCGTTTTATGTATTGATGATTTCGGAGCCCCGACGATATGGACTTCTTATTGAAATGTTTAGAATTTGGGGGTTTAAATTTAAATTCGGGGACCGAATTTCTTTAAGGGGGGAAGATTGTAACATTTCAAAATAATAAAATATTATTTTTGGGAATTTTTATAATTTAATATTATTTTATAGATTATTTTAATATTAAATTTATAATTAAATACCGATAAATGGGAAAAAATTTGAAAAAATTATGGAAAATTCTAAAATAATGTATTCTATGGAATTATGTCATTTTAAAGTTTTTATGAGCATTTATATGCTAATTTAGTGCTAATCGCGGTTAAAAATCGCTAATCGGATTTTTGGCTTTTTTGTGTAAAACATGCACATATCATTTTTGGACTTGTGTTACATTTTTCCTACCATGGGTGTTTTGGGTCTACTATTTAAGTGAGAAGGAAAAGAAAAGAAAAGAAAAGAAAATGAAAAAGGAAATGGTATCATGATGAAGAGAGAGAAAGACTAGGTAACCCTTCACCTTTTAAACCACACTCCCATCATTTCCCCATTCCATTTCTCTCTCCCCCTTCAAAGAGCTGCTGCTGCTGCTGCTGCCCCTTTCCCACTTCCTCCTCCCTCTTCAAGCCTAGATCCACCATGAATACAACCCCGAAACCCCATTTCGATTTCACAAAAAGTGTGCACAAGCTCACAAGCTTTAGAATGGACCAAGTGTTTTGGCGCTGTTGAGAATTCATGAGGGTCTATTGAGGTATTTCCTTCACAATTAGTGTTTTAATTCTTGTGCTTAAGCCTCAATTCAAGTTTCATATCGATATCGTGTGATTTTGTGCACTTTGGACAAACCTAGAGAGGGTTAAGGTTAAATTGAATTGTGTTAGTGTAGTTAAGCCCTATTAATGACCCTTGAACCCCCTAGTGCTATGAACCCAGATCCAACACCATACATGACCTGGAACCCAAAAAACAGAACAGTCCATGTCGGTTTATGAGTGTTTAGAGCGTGCAGGTGAATATGGAGTGATCCATGGTCAATACAAGGAAAATAAACAACACCAGGAGCCTAGTTAGACCTCCAGGAGACCACCCTAGGCAGACGAGAGCCCAACTCCATGACCAGGCCGGCCAGGCCGGTTTTTCCTGTTGAGGGGATCGGCCACTTTGTGATGGTACGGGTCCAGGTTTCTACTATAGGTCATATGCACCCTGTATATCACTCTAGACTTGTTTGCTTGCCTTTATTTGGCCTGAGACGAAATCTGGGATCATTTTCTTGGGTTGCTGATTTGAATATAGTTTTGGTTTTGCTTATCTTGATTTCCAGATTTTGATATTTGTGCGTTATCTCGATCGTGTGACGTTTGTACGTCTATATCGAGTGATTTCGGGTTGTTTTGCGAAGGCTAATCATAGCTTCTAACCTATAGGCCTTTTAGCGCATCGTGTTGGTTTTTGCGTGTCGTTTTAAGTTCGATTTGGTTTTAATGCTATGCGATACGTGTAATGTGTAGGTACCCCCACGACGATCCGAGACGATGCAGAAGATGAAGGCGACATCGACACCGACACGCAGGATACTGGTGAGTAGATTATATCTACGGGGGAAGTCGGGTAGATGGCGTATAGCACCCCTGCAGTCCGAAGTTGGTATACTATATATGTATATATTATGTATATGTGATAGCTTATAGTGTGTCGTGGACATTGAGATTAGATGTACTATAGTTAGATTAGGGCGTAGAAGTAAACTAGTATAGTTCCTAGTTGCGAACCCTAGAATAGGTTTACACCACACACATGGACAGGCTTATTGTTATACTTACTGTGTTGATGATGATAGTGGGTGACATTGGAGATGAGTCGATGACATTGGGCATAGTGCCATGAGATCGGTGATATGATGTGATTCCTATTTGGGATACGACATGTGATCTTTAGCGGGCCTTTAGACGTGTGTTTCACACACACACTTATATTTATATAGATGGTATCAATTTGTACTAGATTTAGATCAGTACCCCAGATCATGCGATATGATGATAAGGATACCAGATAATTGATGAAACAATTGTGATATTGACCCGTACCCAGCTATTGGGATGCCGTACGACGATTTACCGTACGAGCTTTATATTGATGATAGATCCGCACTCATGACTCGAGGACGTCATATAATATATTGTAACGTACGTGATACTATTGAGGCGGGATCACCGACTATTATATATATATATATATTTATTTATATATATATCGACTCAGATGTAGGTGGTTTCCATACCCCTCCTGCTTAGCTTGTTAGTTAGGTCTGTACATTACTTAGTAGATATTAGACTAAACCCGAGACATACCTATTTCAAAACTAACGAACCGGGTATATTTTAAAGATAGGCAAAAAGGGATTCTACGGATAATTTCAAAAGGCGCATCTTTTCTTAAAAACACCGTAGCCCTTATTGTTAGTGTATATGCCCTAGAGGCCATTACTGTATCATACTAGTATGTATATTACTTGATGGAAGCTTGGGATATTCACAGTTGTACAGACAATCTTGCTCAATATAGTAGTATGCTACTTGGTTTGTCTCTGCTTTAATGTGTACTTGTGTGTTTATTTATTATATCACCTATACGCATTAGTAGAGCCCTTAGGATCTTTGCTTGATTACCGGCATTGTGATGGCGATCACACTCGTGGGGGCTGGGTAATCTACAAGCACATCCTTATACACGTCCCTAGTCATGGGAGTATCGAGATAGGGCATCGATGCTCCGGAGTAGACTAGCGTATGCGCTTCTCATCCCAGCACGGGAGACGGTCTGTCCCACAGCCGTCGGTACGTCGTACTTGAGATAGTATGCGGGTGCTCATTAGGTTACGAGTACACTGGACAGGACTCGTCGGGAACTGATGGTTGGTATTATACCTATCGTCAGTTATCAGTTCCCAGGTGACATGAGTACAGCTTAGTCCGCTGACTTGACACTGTCACTTCGCCTCAAGTGTGTTCCCACTGTTCTTTGATTGCTACCCTACCACGGCTCTACTGAGTCGTGCAAACAGGTAGTAGTTGGGAGCAGTCCTGAAGCACTTGGAGGCAGTGACGGTTAGACAGGATTCGTCTCTCCCGGTATTGGGGGTTGACATCGCGCTGTGTCTAGGAAAGCCATTACACAAGTAGTCCCTGGCCAGGGCAAGCGAGATGTACTGGTAGGTTCCAGTGTTATCTCAGGGTGTTCTGGGCTTCACTCCGACACGACTTGTACCGCTATTAGGGGTCTGACGCTTGCCGCCCCCCTAGACCCGACATGCGATGTATCAGACGAACATACCGGACTGTACGGAGATTGTCACATACAGACTCAGTAGGAGTTCGGATGGGTGTACCTCATCGGCCTTCTTATCGACATCTACCTGGGGACCGTTACGTACAGCTAGTGCCGCTTGCGGTCTGTGGTTAAACCCACTGCCAGCGTAGTGTCGAGTCTTTAGAGTCCCACACAGAGAGTTTCCCTGCACTGAGCGAAACCTGTAGAGGCCGTATGGTTTTACGGCAGGGCTGCGATCACTTACGTACACTTGTGTGCGTATGGTGTTCGGGCAGGCAGTACTAGTAGGCTTTGGTTTAAGCCGGATCCTAGTACTGCACGGATGGATATGTTTTTGTCTTCTGCGCATCCGCATTCTACGGAATACGGATGCAGGTGTGTATGCACAGTTTTCCGGAGCGATGAAGGAGGAGGTGCCTCATTAGGGTTTTGGCAGTTGGTTCGGCCAAAACCGCTATGTGGCAGGCTCATTAGGGTTTTGACAGTTCGTATTGGTCAAAGCCATTATGAGCCGCGAACATCATTTACTAATCCTATTAGTGATAATCTTATGATGGCTAATTGCATTGACCATTTGACCCCGTTGACCTCTCTTGACTTTGTTGACCAGTTGACCGGGTTGACCATTGACTTTCAAGAGGGTTCTACACTTTTCTTTTCTTTTCCTTTTTCTTTTGGATTATGATAATGGTCATTTCAAAGTAGCCATCAACTTTATCTTGATGGAATTAGTAATGATGATGTTTTGCATTATTTGCAACCATGGTTGTTTTTCTTTTGTTCATAATATTATTCTCATTCTCTCTCTTGAAATGAGAAGCTCCATGGTTGCTAGAAAAACTCCTTCTTCTTCCTCCTCTTGATTTCTCCTTTGATCTCATGTGTTGAGAGAAAAAGGTTTCTACTTGACAAACACATCCATACATCTTCTCTACACAACCTAGGGCTTCTAGATTAGCTATCTCCTTGCCCTAGTTACCTCGGCTTGAGGTGGAGCTCGGTGTACATCTCTCGGGTGGATTGTCTTCGACTCAAAGAGGCCGCGGAGGTGACCGAAGTCCGGATCAACCATTGAGCAAGCAATGAGAAGAACAATAAGAAGAGTAGAACATCAAAGAAGAACAACAACAAGAAGAGAAGGAGTTCAAGTTGAGGTATAACCCCTAACCGAGTAGATACATCTCATGTTAGGATGCTAGTATATTGTTTAGCAAAGATCCGGCTTTTACGGTCCATGTTACAAAGTTTAGAAAAATTTTGATTTACCGTTTCCGCAACCCCGAAAGTACCGGGAGAGGTAACGTGGACCTAACAGTGGTATCAGAGCCTAACTAAACATAAACTAGCTTGGTAGTAAAGTGTATCGAAGTTCGAAACGGAAAAATCGAGAAAAAAAACCAAGTTACAAAAACCTGAGTTTCTGTTAAAATATTTTCTGGTCAAAACAAAATTTGTTATACTCCAAAAATCTTCTCAGGGTTTTTAGAAGAAAGTCACCAAACACGAAACAGCGACTCGACTACAGGGCCGCGTTTCCGCGGCAATAGCAAGCTATTGCCGCGGAAACGCGCCCAACTTGGTGAGTTGCTGCCTCGTTTTTGGTGCAGTATGTTTCTGACATGGTTTTACGATTTTTAAGATATATTATATGTGCCCAGATTTTCCAGAATAGAAATTTGTTTTTGGGGGCCTATAATTCCGTATTTTTTCGAACTTCTATATACTTTGACTATAAAGGTTATATCTGTGATGTTCTTATGTATTGCACGTCGGCTAATCGCTATATGTCGATTAGTCGGGGTTATACATATTGTGATCTGTGATTGTTGTTGATGGTTTGTGTATATGAACTCGTTGGATTGTCGCGGATGAATAGCCGGTGTGGATGTGAGATGAGAGTTTCTTTTTCTTTCACTCATGTAATAAATTTGTAAATTGATGTAATATTATTTGTTTGGCCGCACAACCGGGTCGGGGTTGTAGCCGTCATTGTATAATTCTTTTTACTGTTTTTGCTCCTAGGATAGACCCATGGAGGGGGTGCACAAACTACCGGGTAGCTCGAAGTGCCGAGTGGCCTACTCATGGCATTGAGGGAGGTTGCTTCGCTTCGGGTACTTGGCGGGTAGTTTGCCGCACCCGTAGGGGTCTTGGGTGGGGTTTGGCTATTCATCGCGACCGTGTAATCCGTTTTTCGTTGCAGGCTCGAACGAATCGCGGGTTCCTAGTATATCCAAAGTGTTCATCTGTGATCTGGATTGGCCATCATTGCTATATTGTTATATATAATAACTATTTAGGCGTTGCTTATGTTTTACAGCCGCGCTAGCCCGGCCCCCGCTCTGTCGTTAGTTAAGTAACCTAACTGGTGATGACGAGGCCCCGTGGCGAATGCGAATGGCATAAGCGTACGTCATATTTTGGTTGTTTTCTGCAATGGTAGGATTTAAATGATGGGACGCATTAAAAGAACTAATGCAAGAAAATAAACCTAAAAGACGTTGTTGGAACAATTTTTCAAAAAGCTGTTATTGCAAGGACGTTCATTTTTGTTTTGCATCGAGGTATTCAGTTATGAATGCCCAGCACCTCAGTCGACGAGGCAAGGGCCGAGATCCCTTCATCGGGAGTGACCCCTTGGACAAAGATTTGCGTCAGGGTAATAACTTCACTATAGTCGATCATTCTTGCTTTGCATCGAGGTATTCAGTTTGGAATATCCTGCACCTCATTCGACGAGGAAAGAGCCGAGATCCCTTCACCGGGAGTGACCTCTTTAGCAAAAGTTTTCGCCACTATATTTTCAAAAAGGTGTATCACGTTCCTTCAACGATATCGAGTTCATTACGTTAACGGGTTTTCGCCAAAACCCAGTCGTAGCCCTCCGTCGTTTCGGATTAATATTGCTTAGTATTCGTGCTACGTATTTCGTGCTCAGCCGAGGCGTAGTGAACGGTAGCTATGTAATATTTTTCCGTAGGATACAAAGTGATTGGTTAGGACAGTCGTGCGGTCATTTTGGCTCAGTCAAGGACTCGTACGGGTGGGTCTAATGCAGTCAAGATAATGACGGGTTGAACTTGACTAGGATCTTTTTGATATGTTGGCTCAGTCAAGGTCACTTGGATCCTAGGGGCAAAACCCACATCGGGAGTTTCAAAAGAACTGAAACTTGCAGACTTAGCATACCTTCTGGAGTGTGGTGACTAGAGTGGATTCCATCTAGGTTATCACACAATGACAGTTGGATCCCGATCCCACTGATGAGTTGGTTTACTCTCGGGAGATTATTTCACTTAACGATCAATGCTATAAACCTAGTAGGTGTCTAGAAAGGTGTTAGCGGGGCTACGCCCCCAGGGAAAAGAGGTTCTTTAATTAAGGAACTTCGCGAAAGCGTTGGAAAACCTCCCTCGAAGTACCGACACTAGCCTGGCTGAAAGGTTAAGCAAGTATTGTGACGTGAATTAAAACCCGGCTAGTTCTTCTTTTAAAAAGGTTTTAAGAAGAATTTGAGGAAACAGTGGGAGACATCCTGGTTAGATAAATTAATAAACCAATCTAATCTTGTAAGAGCATACGCTGAGTGTTTCTTTTCTCTCTCTCCAGGCAGCAACCTTTTCACGCCCTAATCAAGATAAAAAAATGTATCGCTTGACCGATCCGAATTCTTATTCGGGACTGGGGAAAGTTGGTTCAGCTCTAACTTGTGACAACAGTCATGAGTATGAGAATGGGAAAGAGGAAAGTATGGATTTCCAGGATACCCAGTTGAAGAAGAAGCATGGTTTTGCATCTACTTCAGGTGTTCTTGTAATTGAGAACTGTTTTACGGTCAGCCCTACCTCCTGGGTACTTGATACCGGATCAGGATCTCATATCTGTAATTTATTGCAAGGACTGAGAAAAAGTAGGAAAGTTGCACCGGGTGATATGTCGCTCAGAGTAGCGAACGGAGCACAAGTTAATGCGGCAGCCGTCGGTGAATATCACCTAGTATTGCCTAATGGCAAGACTATGATTTTGAACGATTGCTACTATGTACCCTCCATGGTTTGCAACATCATATCAGTTTCTTTACTCGATAAAGATGGATATAACTTTGTTCTTGAAAAGAATATCATGAACATTTACCTTCATAAGGTACTGGTTGCAGAGGGTACACTGTGTAATGGTATCTACGTTCTAAATCAGAATACAGTTCTCAATATACAAAACACACGCAAAAGGAAGAATTCAGATATGAATGAATCCTACTTGTGGCATTGTAGACTTGGTCATATCGGAGAGAAAAGACTGAGCAAGTTGCATAAAGATGGACTCTTGAATGCGTTCGAGTTTTCATCTTATGAAACTTGTCAGTCTTGTCTCAAAAGAAAGATGACCAAATCTCCGTTCACCGGACATGGAGAAAGAGCAAGAGAGCTCTTGGGACTCATACACAGTGATGTGTATGGTCCGATGTCTATACATGCAAGGGGTGGGTTCTCATACTTCATCACATTCACTGACGATCTCTCTAGGTTCGGATATGTGTATCTGATGAAACACAAATCTGAAGCTTTTGAGAAATTCAAGGAATTCAGAAAGGAAGTAGAGAACCAGATTGGCAAAAGTATCAAGATCCTCCGGTCTGACAAAGGAGGGGAGTACTTAAGCACGGAATTCCTGGATTACTTAAAAGAGAATGGTATTCTCTCTCAGCTTACTCTTCCTTATACACCACAGCACAACGGTGTTTCGGAGCGGAGGAATCATACCCTATTGGATATGGTTCGCTCCATGATGAGTAGTGCTGAGTTGCCTCTTTCATTTTGGGGACATGCGCTTCAGACAGCGGCGTACCTATTGAACGATGTTCCGTCTAAATCTGTGCCTAAGACACCGTTCGAGATATGGAATGGTAAGAAGCCGTATCTTAAAGGCATTAAGATATGGGGTTGTCCGGCCTATGTAAAAGTA
Organism: Agapanthus africanus; assembly: GCA_030015575.1. Classification (NCBI taxonomy): domain Eukaryota; kingdom Viridiplantae; phylum Streptophyta; class Magnoliopsida; order Asparagales; family Amaryllidaceae; genus Agapanthus; species Agapanthus africanus. Next base: position 677,591,854 of record CM057340.1, on the reverse strand, counting down.
CAAAATCCGGACAAACTTAAGGCACGTTCAGTTCTATGTAAATTTGTGGGATATCCTAAGAACTCCGCAGGATATCTGTTCTACCACACCGAGGAACAGAAGGTGTTTGTATCTCGCCACGCCACTTTTTTTAGAGTGGCAATTTCTTGCAAAAGAAACAAGTAGGAGTTCGGTAGAACTGGAAAAAATTCAGCGACCACAAAATGAAACTGAAAATTTGACAGAACCTCAGAATTCAATAACCCCAGAAGAACCTCAGCCACTCCGCAGATCTGGTAGGATTTCTCATCCGCCCGAGAGATACTACGGTTTTCTTATTGACGGGGATCGAGAGGATTGCATCTTGGAAGAAGATGACCCTACCAGTTTCAGGCAGGCCATTATCAGTAGGGACTCTGATAAGTGGTAGGAAGCAATGCAATCCGAAATGGAGTCCATGTACGCCAATAAAGTGTGGACCTTGGATATTGCTCCTGGGGGTAAAAACCCGTTGGATGCAAATGGATCTACAAAAGGAAACTTGGTGTAGATGGGCAGGTGGAAACCTATAAAGCTAGACTCGTTGCAAAAGGTTTTCGTCAAAGACCTGGTTTGGACTATGACGAGACTTTTTCTCCGGTGGCTATGCTCAAATCCATCCAGATCTTACTTGCCATTGCTGCCTTCCATGACTATGAAATCTGGCAGATGGATGTTAAGACGGCTTTCCTAAACGGTTGTTTGGAAGAGTGCGTTTACATGGATCAACCAGAAGGTTTCGTAGACAGTGGGAGCAGCGGAAGGGTGTGCAAGTTGCTTAAATCCATTTATGGATTAAAGCAGGCATCGCGGAGCTGGAACATCTATTTTGATGAGGCAATCAAGGAATTTGATTTCATCAAGAACGAAGATGAACCCTGTGTATATAAGAAGATTGTAGGACGAACTGTCGTATTCCTAGTCTTGTACGTGGACGACATTCTTTTGATAGGAAATGACATTCCTATGCTACAATCGGTCAAGCTGTTTTTGTCACAAAGGTTCTCCATGAAGGACCTGGGTGATGCCTCGTACATTCTGGAGATCAAGATCTATAGAGATAGATCCAAGAAACTGTTGGGACTTTCACAGTCCAGGTACATAGAGACCGTACTAAAGAGATTTAGTATGGAGGGTTCCAAGCGCGGTAACATACCCGCATTGCACGGAATTACCCTCTCCAAGAAGATGTCTCCTAAGAATGACGAGGAGAGGGTTCGCATGAGCACTATACCCTACGCTTCGGCGGTAGGATCTATAATGTATGCGATGCTATGTACAAGACCAGATGTAGCTTACGCATTGAGCGCGGTAAGCCGGTATCAGTCAGACCCAGGGGAGGACCACTGGACAGCAGTGAAGAACATTCTCAAGTACCTGAGAAGGACTAAGGAGATGTTCCTGGTTTACGGTAATGGAGACCTCAGGGTCGAGTCCTTTACCGATTCAAGCTTCCAGAGTGACAAAGATGACAGCAAGTCCGTCTCGGGTTTTGTGTTTACCCTCAACGGAGGGGCGGTATGTTGGAGTTGTTCCAAGCAGGATACCGTCGCAGACTCGACGATGGAGGCTGAATACATTGCTGCAAGCGATACCGCAAAAGAGGCGGTCTGGATAAAGAAGTTCATTAGTGAACTTCAGGTGGTTCCGTCCATTGTTGACCCAATACCTTTGTATTGCGATAACAATGGGGCTATAGCTTTAGCGAAGGAACCAAGGTCCCATCAGAAATCCAGGCACATCTTAAGGCGGTATCACCTGATCAGGGAGATCATTGATCGCCAGGAGATCGAGGTGCGGAGAGTGGACACAAAGGACAACACTGCGGACCCATTCACGAAGGCTTTGCCCCAGACTCAGTTCGAGCGGCTGATCGAGATGATAGGTCTTCTATACGCCAGTACATGGCCTTAGTGCAAGTGGGAGATTGTTAGTGTATATGCCCTAGAGGCCATTACTGTATCATACTAGTATGTATATTACTTGATGGAAGCTTGGGATATTCACAGTTGTACAGACAATCTTGCTCAATATAGTAGTATGCTACTTGGTTTGTCTCTGCTTTAATGTGTACTTGTGTGTTTATTTATTATATCACCTATACGCATTAGTAGAGCCCTTAGGATCTTTGCTTGATTACCGGCGTTGTGATGGCGATCACACTCGTGGGGGCTGGGTAATCTACAAGCACATCCTTATACACGTCCCTAGTCATGGGAGTATCGAGATAGGGCATCGATGCTCCGGAGTAGACTAGCGTATGCGCTTCTCATCCCAGCACGGGAGACGGTCTGTCCCACAGCCGTCGGTACGTCGTACTTGAGATAGTATGCGGGTGCTCGTTAGGTTACGAGTACACTGGACAGGACTCGTCGGGAACTGATGGTTGGTATTATACCTATCGTCAGTTATCAGTTCCCAGGTGACATGAGTACAGCTTAGTCCGCTGACTTGACACTGTCACTTCGCCTCAAATGTGTTCCCACTGTTCTTTGATTGCTACCCTACCACGGCTCTACTGAGTCGTGCAAACAGGTAGTAGTTGGGAGCAGTCCCGAAGCACTTGGAGGCAGTGACGGTTAGACAGGATTCGTCTCTCCCGGTATTGGGGGTTGACATCGCGCTGTGTCTAGGAGAGCCATTACACAAGTAGTCCCTGGCCAGGGCAAGCGAGATGTACTGGTAGGTTCCAGTGTTATCTCAGGGTGTTCTGGGCTTCACTCCGACACGACTTGTACCGCTATTAGGGGTCTGACGCTTGCCGCCCCCTAGGCCCGACATGCGATGTATCAGACGAACAGACCGGACTGTACGGAGATTGTCACATACAGACTCAGTAGGAGTTCAGATGGGTGTACCTCATCGGCCTTCTTATCGACATCTACCTGGGGACCGTTACGTACAGCTAGTGCCACTTGCGGTCTGTGGTTAAACCCACTGCCAGCGTAGTGTCGAGTCTTTAGAGTCCCACACAGAGAGTTTCCCTGCACTGAGCGAAACCTGTAGAGGCCGTATGGTTTTAAGGCAGGGCTGCGATCACTTACGTACACTTGTGTGCGTATGGTGTTCGGGCAGGCAGTACTAGTAGGCTTTGGTTTAAGCCGGATCCTAGTACTGCACGGATGGATATGTTTTTGTCTTCTGCGCATCCGCATTCTACGGAATACGGATGCAGGTGTGTATGCACAGTTTTCCGGAGCGATGAAGGAGGAGGTGCCTCATTAGGGTTTTGGCAGTTGGTTCGGCCAAAACCGCTATGTGGCAGGCTCATTAGGGTTTTGACAGTTCGTATTGGTCAAAGCCATTATGAGCCGCGAACATCATTTACTAATCCTATTAGTGATAATCTTATGATGGCTAATTGCATTGACCATTTGACCCCGTTGACCTCTCTTGACTTTGTTGACCAGTTGACCGGGTTGACCATTGACTTTCAAGAGGGTTCTACACTTTTCTTTTCTTTTCCTTTTTCTTTTGGATTATGATAATGGTCATTTCAAAGTAACCATCAACTTTATCTTGATGGAATTAGTAATGATGATGTTTTGCATTATTTGCAACCATGGTTGTTTTTCTTTTGTTCATAATATTATTCTCATTCTCTCTCTTGAAATGAGAAGCTCCATGGTTGCTAGAAAAACTCCTTCTTCTTCCTCCTCTTGATTTCTCCTTTGATCTCATGTGTTGAGAGAAAAAGGTTTCTACTTGACAAACACATCCATACATCTTCTCTACACAACCTAGGGCTTCTAGATTAGCTATCTCCTTGCCCTAGTTACCTCGGCTTGAGGTGGAGCTCGGTGTACATCTCTCGGGTGGATCGTCTTCGACTCAAGGAGGCCGCGGAGGTGACCGAAGTCCGGATCAACCATTGAGCAAGCAATGAGAAGAACAACAAGAAGAGTAGAACATCAAAGAAGAACAACAACAAGAAGAGAAGGAGTTCAAGTTGAGGTATAACCCCTAACCGAGTAGATACATCTCATGTTAGGATGCTAGTATATTGTTTAGCAAAGATCCGGCTTTTACGGTCCATGTTACAAAGTTTAGAAAAATTTTTGATTTACCGTTTCCGCAACCCTGAAAGTACCGGGAGAGGTAACGTGGACCTAACACTTATTTTACTAAAAAACCCGATTCGTCTTATTTCAAAAGGCAAAACTGCATGACACTTACACATTGATATAGATTCTTCACTGTTGCATTGATTACTTGATTCCGCATACTCATGTTATTTGCATCGCATTACCTATGTTTATTGCTATATTACCATCATGCTGTTAGGACACCAGCACCATTATCGATGATGCGTATGTTCCACGTACACTGTTTGCCGGCTCACACACTTCATCATCGATAATTGCCATGTCCCTACACTGTAGTACTGTTGCATTCAGGATATAATCCCTTGCATTCATACTCGTGTACCTATATAGAGTACACTCATACTTGTGCACATACCTATTGTACATTCATATTCGTGTACTCACATATTGTACACTCATACTCGTGCACCTACCTGTTGCACACTTATACTTGTACACTTACATATTGCGCATACATAGATGATTCTGGCTTGACTCGCAGATTAGGAACCGCAAGATACTTTTAAAAACTGATTCATTTTAAAGAAGCGGTCTTCCCTAATTAGTGCATATTGCTACTCCATATTGCATGATATACTGATATGCTTACATTTTGCTTATACGTCGCATACATCATACTTTTGATTATACGCATTGAGATATGTTGTTTCCATGATATTTCTGGATTTGGGAACCGTGGGTATTTTAAAAGAGAGTATATATTGTTTTAAAAACTCGGTTACCCTTGATATGATATTTCAGTGCATCCACCGTGTGTTTTCTCGGTTCTAAGAGTGGCATGTGAAACCCGATTCGAGGAGCGGTAGGCACCGTCTGTGGGTACATGGTGGATCCGGTGAGGTACCTCGGGGCAAGAAAACTCGTATATGTTAGACGGTGAGCCTGGCAGGGGAGTACTACCTACTGGTGATAGTATTTGGACCCGGCGGTTATCATGGCGATACCGTTCGGAGTTGTGTAGTATGGATACGTCGGAATTCAAGGGTCGAAGCTGGGTACTCAGGTTTTTGAGATAGCGTATGATACGTACCTATCAGGGCCAGTCGTGGTGACAGCGCCTGATAGATGAGGATTTACGTGCCGATGCTCGGCACATGTTTCATGATATTTCGAGAGTCGATGCTAGGCACTCAGGTTCCATGATTTTGATTATATCCTCATACTTACATGCATGATATTTATTGTCATTGGGTGACAGATGGACGGGATCCATATACATACAGACATTGATCACATAGTTAGATGATATCCACATACATACAGACTTTAATTACATTGATCATACTTCATATGTATATATAACAGTGGATGACGACGCTGTTATATATGCCCTTACACCAATATTAGTGGAATGGGATGCTAATATATGTGTATTGATATCAGTTTAGATACTTCATCATACTTATTCATGTAGACATACCTCATCCTATGATATGTTGTTACCTGAGGCACTGGCACGAGCACTTGGCACTACATACATGTTTAGATGTTATATTGCCACCTTATCATGCTTCAGACTTATCCTTTGAGGTTTATATTATATCTGATCGTATTGACCAGGATTATGTCATGCATTCGATTTCTGCTCGTAGATGTTTTTTACTCACGAGTTGGCAACTCACCCCCGTTGTGCCACAGTTCGTGTAGGTTTTTGTCGTACAGCTTCCATAGCGGCATTTCTGGCACACTGTTTATTTTGAGGGTGATTTTCTTTGGTAGGTGGGTTCTTTTGCATCGGAACCACCCTTGTATATGTATTATTTTTCAGTTGTATCTAGAAATTCCATCAACCAAAACTTGTATATTGTTTCAGACTTAGAAACCAGTTATGTATTATTTCGACCTTAGAGTCGCGCGTTGTAGTATTACGCATTTCATGCTATTTGAGTTTTCCTTTGAGTTTTGATCATCGCCCTTCGGCGTTGTATATTATATTGCTTGCGTGGTTGTGACCGTCGATTGACGAAGAGCTAGCTCCCACTTGGGGATGCCTTTTATCATTGCATATATATTATTTATGTTGTGCCCCGTTCGGAGCCAGTATTTACAAAGGAAACTCTGCCGAAATTTTCAGAAAAGATATGTGATTTTAAAAAAATGCATATTTGGCCTACTTATTTAAAAGCTTGATTTCAAAACATGTTTTCTTTACTTCTTAAAACCAGTTTTCTTTATTTTACTCCTTAAAACGGTTTTAGATTTCTGGGCTTTTGGCTTACTTGGATTAGATGGGGTCTTATAGACTTCATATGATTCAAGTGCCAGTCACGGGCTATTTCGGGTCGTAACAGAGTAAAATAAACTAAATAGTTTAATTAAATCGAAGAAGGAAGTAAAAGCTCTAAACATGTGGGCAGCAAACAAAAATATAACAAGCTAATCTTCCGCCGTCAAGTCCGCATATTCTTCATTAGTAGGATCCACACTTTGATCCTCATCATAATACTCGTCCTCATCTAACGGGCATTCCAGAGATAGAGAAAGAGAAAAGGAACGTCCGTCAGCGAGTTACACTCGAGTGGGATTGCCTCATAAGAAAGTAAGGGTACAAAAATGAGCAAGTGTATATGATATGATGTGTTTGTATAGGTATGATGTATATGGGTACGAGGGTATGAGGTATATGTAAATAAAGGCATGTCGAATGAGGTATATGTGAACAAAGATATGTTGTATGAAGTATCTGTTAGGTAAAAGTTCAAGTCAAGTCAATCGGGTATTCAGTCTAAAAGTTAAATCAGGTTAAACAAGATGTGTATTGATGCAATTGACTGATGGATGTACTTGTATTCTTGAGGAATCTCATAACTAACTGGAAGCAGTATGAGCTGGCGCTCGTCTCTGGGGTGGCAATAATAGCATGAATCAATGCAGTAGGATGAACATCCCCGAAAGGTATCCCATGACAACGATGGAGTTTTGTCTAGCGTGAATATCACTCAATTGTACAGGTATTTCCACCCTTCGGTTCCACAATAAACAACAAGTCTAAACTGCTAAAATATCCACATCCAAGATACTGAATAATCCATGTCTCATAAAGAAAGGTAGATAAAGTAACATGTGGGTACAGCGCAAGATATTATGTGGGTTTAGTGGTAAACCTCAATAGGTATATATTAAGTATTGTAATCATTTTAGTTTGTCAAACAAAGGTCCGGATACTCACGATTATTCCATTGTGGCCACGGAATAATAACTGGGGAAGTGAAATGTACCGTTTCACTTCCCGGGATCATGATCGAGTAGTAGGAGAATCCGAGTTTCGCATCTCCTTACATAATCAAACTACCCATCCCCGTTATTCAGTGAAAGGGTTTTGACGAATTAGAGTTAGTATGTATATCATCTAGATATGGAATTTCTACATTATATGTCATCCACATATTGGATTATTCGCCCTCAAAGTAGGGTTAGTATTCGCCCGAATATCGGATTAGTATTCATCCGAAGACCGGGTTAGTTTTCGCCCGAATATCGGGTTAGTAGTCATCCACACATTGGACTGTTCACCCTGCCTGTAGAAATCTTCATTTATAAGTATTCCATACATAGGTTCGCGCATTCTAACCCTAACCGTAAATAATTGATCTCATTTAATATGGCATTCCACAACCACTCATTTTATCTTATTACCTTTTAAAATCTATAAGGTATATCATAATATTTTATTGAACCCTTAGTTAAAAAGATCGTGGCATTTAATGGTAATTATTGTTTATAAGAAAACCATGATATTTTAGAGTAATTATAATTTTGGGAAACCCATGGTATTTTAATGAAAATATCTTTTTAATGAAAGTTTATTGTATTTATTTGAAATTATCTTTCAATAAAGTTTTAGGTATTCCTTTTTTAAAAATATCATTAATAAATATTATGGTTTTTGCTGAAAATAGCTTTTTAGTAAAGATCAAGACATTTAAATGAAATTGTATCCCTTTTAGAATGGATTAAGGTATTTTATTGTAAATAATAATTTATAAAATTATCGAGTATTTTTAGAAATACATCCGTGTTGGCAACAGCTGCACATGGGCGGCAGGAATTGTGTCATTTTCAGGAACGATTGCCTATCAACCACGGGGTATTTACATAAAATATTATCCTATTTAAAATTAGGGTATTTTATTAAAAGTGATATTCTATAAGAACAACTCCACGTTGACAACCGTTGCATATGGACGACAGAATTTGTGTCTTTTTCAGGGACGATTGTCTAGTAACCACAGAATGTTTCATGTAAAATATTACCCTATTAGGGTATCTTATTAAACCTTAGTTAATAGGCTAAGAAAAATTAACATAAAAATATTCTCTTTAAGTGAAAAGAGATTAAGTTGAAAACCATAGCATAATTATTTAGATTAGTATTACCCCTTTTCAAAAGGTAAAGGGATTTTAACAAAACTAAGATAATTGGTGGATAAGAGCGCGAGTAAAAGTATATCATTTTAATGCGACTAAAGTATTTTTTTCAAATCGTCTTATATCATATGGGTAATTTAATCAGATACAACATTTGAATAAAATGAGGGTATTTTGTGAAAGTAACCTATTTCGAGATTTTATTGGTATCATAGTTAAGTGTGTGTACATATAGGGTGGATTGATACCCCGTGCGTTATAATATCAAACATATCATTTTCCATATAGGACGATGGTGCAATATTTACGCATATAAAGATGATTTATTTATTCCATTTCAAGCATGTATCAAATCTATACTTAGGATGTATCACAAAGGGCATAAGGAATTGTTTTTAACATCATTTTAAAATAAGGTTGGAGATTAGAATATAAAACTAAGACCACTAAAGGAAAGAAGGTGACAGACAAGTAGTGAGAGGCGGATCCTACCTTTGTTTTGAGTTGAATGTCGATGGGTTGAATGCGTAGACTTGTACTAAAATCTCAATAACTTTGCGGTCGAATTTTTCCTTGATGATTGGGTAGAACCACAGCGTCGGCGTCGTCGATACGAAGGTCTGGATATTATTTTCAGAATTTTCGGAGTTATGTGGGGATGAGAAAATAGAGTTTGAAGGTCTCTATTTATAGGGACTTCCTCCCAACAATAAAATCCAAAAAATCCGGTCAAATCCCCAAAAATCCACGCCAGCAATCATTCTCAATCATCACCTGATGATTTGCCGCCGCCGCCCTAAATCGTGGCCGTTGGATCTAAATCCAACGGCCCACGAGCCGCCGCCCGCTCTGCGATGTGGCCGCTTAAGGGATTACGTGTTTTCGCATGGTCCTCACTACGTGGGCGTCGCCAGTCGCCCTGGGCCGTTGGATATCTCATCCAACGGTCCAGGTTAAAGGGAGGTTTAATATTTTTTTTAAATCTAAAACTACTTTTAATAAATCGAATTTGTTTTGGAAAATTTGTTTAAAATATTGTAAAATACGCAAAAATATGATTGGTAGCTGCTGGATATTCATCTGTAGCATAGATAGATGCGTTGGTTTGGGACAGTCGTACTACTATTTTGGCCTTCGTCAAGGGTATGTACGGGTGGGTTCAAATTAACCTGGACAATGACGGGTAGAACTTGACATGTGACTTATGATATGTTGGCCTTCGTCAAGGTCATAAGAGCAAAGAAACTGAAACTTGCTTGTGATGCATACTATTTGGAGTATGATAATATTGGTAGGATTCCTTCAGAATTATCACACAATAATATTTGGATCCCGATCCTACTGTGAGTATATGCTACTCCTTGGGAGATTTTTCACTTAACGATCAATGCTATAAACCAAGTAGGTGTCTAGAACGGTGTTAGCGGGGCTACGCCTCCAGGGAAAAGAGATTATTTAATTAAGGAACTTCGCGAAAGCGTCATAAAACCTCTCTCAAAGTACCGACACTAGCATGTCCGAACGGTTAAGCAAGTATTGTACGGTGAGATTAATTCTGACTAATTCTTCTTTTATGGTTTAAGGAAGGATTCGAGAAACAGTAGGAGTCATCCTGTTTAGATAAATTAAAAACCAATCTAAACTTGCAAGAGTATCATGCTGAGTGTTTTCTTCTCTCTCTCCTAATTGCAGTGACCAGGTGATAAGATTTAGGTTACAGATAGATAATAAAATGACTGAGTTATACTATATTGACTGGCAAACATTTATCCAGATGTCAATTACCGATGAAAAGCTGGACCACCTCATTACTACTCAAGCCCCCGCCGTCCCAGGTCCAGTTTCCACCGTCGCGGATGTTGTTATCCGTAAGACAAGGGAAAAAGACAGTGTGAATGCCAAATGCCTCGTATTGGCCTCAGTTGATGGTGTATACCAGAAGGAGCACGAGAAGATGGAATTAGTTTCCATCCTCCTCCATAACAAAGATTTATATGGAGAGTAATCACGTATCGCAAGATATGAGACCTCGAAAGAATTGCTTCAAGCGAAATTGGCTGTCGGATCATCTGTAGGGGACCATGTCCCTACAATGATCAGCTGTATTAAACAGCTCATAGACCTGGAGACCACGTTGAAGAATGAGTCGTGTACTGACTTAATTCTACTGTCCTTACCTTCTACTTACGTCCAGGGAAAGAAAGTTATAATTCCAGTTGAGGGCACCGTGAAGGAAACCAGGGTGACACCCGCTCTGCTTATTGGGGAATCTTCCTCATCTGGATCCAAGGCGAAAGCTAAGGGTGAGTAGAAGAAGAGCTTCACAAAGCCGATAGGCGATGTCAGTAAGGTAGAAGGAAAGGGCAGGGCAAAAGTTTCGGGGTTAACAATAGGGAAGGAGGGATGTTCCTATTATCACAGGAAAAGGCATTGGTAGAAACGATGCAAGGCTTGGAAAGCCAGAATCCAGGATCCGAAGCACATTGTGGTTTCGACTTCCGGTGTGTTTGTGATCGAAAACAGTCTATCAATTAACTCTACTTTCTAGGTACTAGATACCGGATCAGAATCTCATATCTTTAATTTATTACAGGTTTTGAGAAACCGTAGAGTTATCAGGAAAGGTGATATGACTCTCAGGGTTACTAACGGAATGAGCGTAGACGCTGTATCTATAGGGGGAATATCACCTAGGATTGACAAGTGGGCAGATATTGATTCTACGTAACTGTTTGTGTGTACCTGGTCTAGTTTGTAAGCTATGTGGTCCACATCCACCTAAATTAAAGTTTGATTGGGTCAGGTACACTAGAGGACAATATATACGTGTTAAATCAAGCTCAGGTTTTCAACATCCAGAACACACTTAAATGAAATTCTCCAAAATTAAATAAGGCTTTCTTAAGACATTGTAGACTGGGTCACATTAATGAAGCACGGTTGAAGAAGTTACATAGAGAGGGATATTTGGATCCGTTCGAATACCAGTCTTATGCAATTTGTCAATCTTGTCTCATAGGAATGATGACAAAGACTCCGTTCACTGGACACGGAGTAAGAGCGAGCGAGCTCTTAAGGACTGTTTACCGTCGAAACAGAGACGAAATCGCGTAGGTCGTTTCTCCTGAATTTAGGGGCAGATGCTATTTGGTTTTATCTGTCTACCTCTCCGAAGATGCCAAGTTGATTTATGGCACGGTGTATCGAAAGTTTAAACAGATGCAGTCGTTGTAGCAGATTTCGTCAGATCCCCCCTCGTTTGCGAGGGGTTTTTGATTGTGGAGACGCTTTTCCCTGCAGGCGTAAGCCCCTGCAGTTAATTACGTTACCGCGTAGCGATAACCACTTTCTCCTGCTCCAGAAGGTCACTTCGTGTCGTGTGTGTTTGTTTTATTTTTGGTTGCCCGTGGATTGCATACGGAGACTAATTTGTGTTGTCTCCCGTAGAGTGGGGATTAGTCCAAATCCGTATTTTCTTAGATTTGGGTTTGATTTGACTTAATGATCATCAACCTCGTTTGAGATTAAGATCAACTTAAATATTTATTAAGGATACGTTAGTCTAATTTTAGAATAAGATCTACTCAACAAGTTTTAGGATCATTTAGATCCAACGAAGGAGCATTTGGGCTCCATCGTTTTAGTTTAGGGACATTACGGTCCATAAGTTTAAGAACATCATAGTCCGTGTTTAAAAACATCATAGTCCATAAAGTTTAGTTTAGGGATGTTGCGGTCCATAAGTTTAAGGACATCATAGTCCATAGAGTTTAGTTTAGGAACGTTACGGTCCATTAGTTTACATCATAGTCCATGGAGTTTAGTTTAGGGACGTTACGGTCCATAAGTTTAAGCGCATCATAGTCCATAGAGTTTTGTCTCATCAGTTTGAGGGTGCGCCAAGAGTTATTGGTTATTGGGACCCTCCACCTCTCTGAAGACGTTGAAGAATTACAACGACATGTATCAGAGGTGTGGAGAGATGTACCCTTGAACCAAAGAATGCTTATCAGGGACTTGGTAGTCCTGTTTAGCACTAAGGCCAATTTAGTAGAAGTCCCATGGGCTCAGTCGATTTGGGGTATGGCCAACCTTGGGCTCAACCCACCTAATTACTTATTTCGGTTTAATCCCCTTTGTTCAATAATGCTGAGCATTGATATGAGCTTTGATGCTCACCCCTTTTCTTTGTTTTTTTATTGAGTGTTAAACACTCTTTATGGCGCCGGGCTCTATTTACGGAGTGCTTTTTATTAAACAGCGCCCACGTGAGATGCTCGTGGAGCGCTCGGCGCTGAGCGCCAACTATTGAGTGCAGAGCACTCTGTAATCTATTAGCGCTCACGTGAGGGGCACGTTGAGCGCTTTGGCGCTAAGCACCAGACTTTAAGTGCTAAGCGCTTTATTATTAAATAGCTCTCACGTGAGGAGCAAGTGGAGCGCTTGGCGCTGAGTGCTAGACTTTAAGTGTAAGCGCTTCTTATAAGATAGCGCCCACGTGAGGAGCACGTGGATCGATCGGTGATGAGCGCCAGACTTGGAGTGCTAAGCATTGAATTTTCTATTCTGCTCGATTCAATTCTCTGAGAATTAGATTCTCACTTCTGAAAGATTTTGTCTTATAAATCTGAGATCTGGAAAAAGAACTAAGTTCTTATAATGTGAGAGTTAAACTCTTAAATATGGAGGAGATGCTGTGATCCCTCTTATTTTTATTTACCTTTAGAAAAAATTGCTCTCGTCTGTGAAATTTAAAGTTTATGGGGGGGTTCTTCTGTACAAGACTTGAAGTCTTGGGTTGTTTATATAAGAGAGGCTGATTTGTTGATTCAGTTAAAGAAATCTCTCATTGAGCGATTTCTTAATTGATGTGGGGAATTTATCCACCATCGGATTTTTGATCTAAGGACTTCTGTTTTACAAAAGACGTTTTTCTTGTTTTTAACAAGATTGGAAAATATTTTTCTATACAGAACTTATTCTGTATCTTGGTGATTTTTTAATCACCATTGGATCTTTGATCCAACGGTGCTCTGATTTACAGAACACAATCTTTCTTATTTAGAAAGATTTGAGGAGTATTTCCTCAATCAGAATTTAATTATGTGTCTTGGTGATTTTTAATCACCATTGGATCATTGATCCAACGGTGCTCTGATTTACAGAGCACAATCTTTCTTGTTTAGAAAGATTTGAGGAGTATTTCCTCAATCAGAATTTAATTCTGTGTCTTGGTGATTTTTAATCACCATTGAATCATTGATCCAACGGTACTCTGATTTACAGAGCACAATCTTTCTTGTTTAGAAAAATTTGAGAAGTATTTCCTCAATCAGAATTTAATTCTGTGTCTTGGTGATTTTTAATCACCATTGGATTATTGATCCAACGGTGCTCTGATTTACAGAGCACAATCTTTCTTGTTTAGAAAGATTTGAGGAGTATTTCCTCAATCAGAATTTAATTCTGTGCTCTGATAATTTATCATCTCCGTTGGATCTTTGATTCAAGGGTGGAGAACTTTTAGTTCTGGCGCTGCCTCAGAGTTTTTAACCCTGAGCGCTGGCGCTGCCTCAGAGTTTTTTAACTTTGAGCGCTGGCGCTCTCGTGCTTTGCACGTGAGGCGCTGCCTCAGAGTTTTTTAACTCTTGGCGCTGCTTCAAGGTTTTTAACTCTGAGCGCTGGCGCTCTCGTGCTTTCTATGTGAGGCGCTGCCTCAATTCAAATTTTGAACAGAGCCTTGCTCTCTTATTGGGGGGAAACAAATTCCCCCCACCGTTGCGCTCACGTGGCTCAAACGTGAGTGCAGTGGTGGCAACCTTTCCACCGTTGGATCGTCTTGGAAGTTGGACCGTCTTCCAGCGCCTATAAGTAGGGCCTTTGGCCCTTAAGATGACTTTTGTTCATCTTCTTGCTTTCTTGTTTCTGAGAATTTAATTCTCCCCTTCAGAGCTAAGATCTCTGCCCAAGTAAATTCCTTTTAGAGTTAGAACTCTGTCTAAATTTGGTAAGAATCATAATCGAACCCCCTTTAAACAGAGCTTTTCTCCTATTAGATCATAGATCAAAAAAATTGATTTTTAGGGTTACATAACCCATTAATTAGAACGTTGTTCATCTCTATGAAGAACTCTTAGAGTTCATTTTGTAGATTTTAAAGATCTTAGAGTTCCTACTCTGTAAAAAGCTTTGCTTTTTCAGGGTTCTGATGGATTACTCCATCGTTTTCACAGAGCATGGCTCTTAGAAATTTTGGGAAATTTTTATTCCCTTCAAGATTAAATTCGACAGATGTTATTTCTGTTTGCAGAGCACTGCTCTCGAAGGAGTTTAACTCCTTGGCCCAATGAGCTTCTCATTAAATGAGAATCCTCTTAGGATTTTCCCTTAATGATTGATTTTCTCATCAATGATGAGCCGTCACTTTGATTTCGTGGGTCCCCCTTGGTCCCCTTTTTCCTGTATTGCAGGGTGGTACAAATTTAACGTGCCGGATCTCAGAATTTGTAATGTAGAATTGACATCTAACCCTCGTTCCTTTACGCGCAGGTACTATGTCTTTCAAAACTTCTTTCCCATTTGCTCGCCCCGAGAGTGCATATGCCGACGCGCCCGTGGATCGGGAAGTTTTTGCATTGATCAAAGACCATGACCCAAAGCAGAAGCCTCTTCACTTTTGGGGGTTATGGTACAACCAAATTATCCAGGGTCGGCGCAGCTTCTCCTATGCGACGCCTTCAGAGCCGATTTTAGCCATTCACTACGTCGACTCGTCCCCGGTGAATTATGCTGTAGAGGAGGTTAACTGGATTACGGATGGATACCTCCAGCCCTCTATAGGCTCAATACCTATGCAGCCGCCGATGGCTTTAGATATTCTGGGGCGGCGCATATATCAAGGCGAGTCGCGCCCTTAGGGACAGGCATACATGATAGTCTTGACTCCTCGCCATTCAGTCGGATACTTGCGGTGGGCTCGATACATCTTTCCAGCCAAAAAGTCGCTGCTACTGAAGCTCGGGTTGTACCCTGCTATCTACGCGTCTCTTTTTCAGTATCCCGTGCCTCACGTATGGTGGGTCAAGGCTTTCTTGGAACAGTAGAACATGCTGACTCACACTTTCCTTTTATCGAACCGGGAGGTTTCGATTTCCTTGGAGGAATTTGCAGAAATTTCGGGCCTACCGGTTAAAGGGGAACATTATGAGGAAATACTTTCCCCTGACGAGTACATCTTCGCCACCAAATCAGTGGTGATGGGTCTCACCCCGGAGAATGCCATTCAACATCGATTCCCGAGTCTAATCAAGGTGTTGAATATTTATGAGAGTTTATTTCTCGAGTCCGAAGGGCACGGGGTCAGCTTCGTGGATTTTATCGCCGGCTTTCTTCATCCGAAAGTCTCGTCAAAATAAGTTGCAAAGTTCGCCAAACTTGACGATCTTTTTGATTTTGGCTTAGATAGCCAGCCGATAGAGGAAGCAGATCAAAGGCATTTCTTCCTCCCAGATACCCCGGTCATCCCCTTTGCAGAGCTCGCAGCTTCAGATATTGACGAAGAGGCGTTCTTTTTGGGGTTCCTCGGCCTATGGTTAAGCCGGTTTGTGCTCCTAATGGACCCTCAATACATGAGGCCATTCGTCTTCTACCCGGCTCACCGAATGGTTGCTGGGAAGCGAGTAGCCGTTGGGATCGCTGGGCTGGCTCACATGTACCATAGCCTCAGCTTAGCGGCAGACACCACTCAGCCAAAGGTACAGCCCATAAATCTCCCGCTGCATTATTTCACATCGTGGATCGAGCTGCATGTGGTCGGCGCTTTTGGAGTCCACAAACGGCCCCGTTTCTACGACAGTTATAATTTCCCATGGGTTATGTTCCTAGTTGACGCCTCTGCTTTAGATCCGTCACAGCGAGAGGCTCGGGGTCTGGTCCTTCACCCGCATACGTCGGGGATAGCATGACCTTCATCGATAAGGTCCTAACTATCGGCAAGGAATACACTAAAACGGTGCAGCCGATGCGTGATGCTTTCAAAGACGAGGCTCCTACGAAACTGGAAGGATAAAGAAACCCACCCGGTGGACTGTCGAGCTACAAGTCTTACGACACAGGAGCGGGATTCTCTAATAAGCATTGAAAGCTCGGGTGATTCTGCATTTGTATTCAATCAGGCCAGGATTTTTAGTGTTTAGGCAGAACGACTCGGCGTTGTTCATAAGGTACAACCTGCACCGTTTCGCTCAACAGTCGAGCTACGATCAGGGTGTCCCGATATAGGCTTTTTTAGCTGAGCCGGTTGCTACGGAAGAGGGTATCCGCAACGTGCTGCACCATTTCATGCGGCTAAACACCGGATCCAACTTTTTTATCAGTGAGTCGAGCTGCACTCCAAAAGCCTTGAACGCATACATCGCGTGGTACCAGCATGCGACAGGTGCTGTTATTAGGGAAGAAAGGCGGTTACTGCTCGATCGCAAGGGTGTAATCCCTGCCGATAATCCAGCTATCCCTTTAAAGCGACGGACCATTGCTGGTCCTTCTTTAAGAGAAGCTGCCGCGGTTGCGGTCCCACGCGCCTTTCCTGAGAAGCCTCTACCCCGTGTTCCTGTAGAAACGGTAGCTGCAGCGTCCCCGGAGTCTGGCGTGGGTACGGAGATCGGGACTCATCGCCCAAAAATCCTCGTCAAGCGCATGCTCCTGTCATCGGCTTCCAGCACTCGCTCGCAAAAGAAGAAGAAGTCGTTTTCTGCTGACGTCATATTTGGCCAGGAGCCACATGCTCCTTACAGCGAGGGTTTTTGCGAGTATGGGACCAATGAGGGTTTATTCATCATGCCTACGGATGATACTGATCTCCAGGCTTCCCTTGTGGCTTCCGAGAGACTTGCTCGCGATGAAGCGGCACTGATCACTATCGCAAAGTCAGGTATACTTCAGTTACATTCTTTCATGGTTATCTTCTTTTATTATGCTTCTACTGACGCCTTCTTCTTCAACAGGTATCTTTGCCGAAGAGGCTCTCGCTGCTTCCCTCAAAACATTTGAAGAGGAAGAAAGGCTCCGTGCTTCTTTTGGCCTTGGTAAAATTTCGTTCATTATGCTTTTATCCCTTTCTTTATTCGTGCTATGACCCTTTCTTTCATCTTGTTGTAGGGACTACCTTGACTCGGGTTATTCTAAGTGTAGTGCCGATCCCGAGCAGCGATATGCAAAACTTCCGAAGCTAGCTATTGTGGCCCCAGCTCTACCAACGTCCCCACAGGAGGCTTTGCTAAAGCAGCCAATGAAGGATGCCATAACGGCTCCAGAGGAAGAACTTGGTTCGGACGACGGCGTCCCTTTGTCAGAGGTCTTGAGGAGGTCGGCTCTCACGGCCCAAACTGAAAGGAAACGCAAGAAGCGCACAACGAAGGAACATAATGCCGCCTTGGCTGTAGGTGCAGCCTCAAGCACCACTCCATCTGTCGCTATTCCTTCAAAGGGTGCTCCAGCTGCCCTTTCTACCGCACATAGACAAGTTGTGCGCGCGGATCGGGATGCAACCG
This sequence comes from Agapanthus africanus, assembly GCA_030015575.1. Taxonomy (NCBI): domain Eukaryota; kingdom Viridiplantae; phylum Streptophyta; class Magnoliopsida; order Asparagales; family Amaryllidaceae; genus Agapanthus; species Agapanthus africanus. Next base: position 677,573,814 of record CM057340.1, on the reverse strand, counting down.
AGAATCTTTCGCAAGGTAAAGTAATGCCCATTTTTTTTATTAGAACTCAATCTGCAAATTCTTATATACCATATCCTGCAGGGCCGAGTCTTGACGATGAGATGGCAGACGAGACGATGGCGACCACGGAGCCCGAAGTGGCTACTCTCTCTCGGGAGTCTGAGACTGCCCAAACTGCTGTTCTTTCCTCTTGTGGCTCCCTGGTATCGGCGGGCATCACAAGCGTCACGACGGCCCTTGTCGAATCAGGGGATGAAGCCATGGGCGCAGAAACTACCCTACTGAAGGAGAGCGAAGAAGCCGCTATGCCTGGTAATGCTTCCGTCATGGTTTTGGTCGATGACCTATTAAGTATGTCTTGAGTCACTGTTTTATTTCTCAATCTTGTTTGGCTTCTTCTAACGATATTTCGTTTGTAGGTGCAGCGAACGCTGAGATTGTGCCATCTGAAGCACCTCCGGTCGTCGCTATGATGGTTGTTGCTCCCTCGCCTTCTCCTATGCCCTCTGGAATGCTGGAAGGTATGGGTTTGCGATTTATCATTTTCATTGTGGGTATCATCCTCCTTGTATTGACAGTATATTGTCACAACTTTGCAGGAGTCCTTTTTGACCATCTGTATCAGGTGCAGAACCCGCATTTCTCCTTCCATTCAGAAATCGTCTTACCCGCTGGTGTCGGTAAGTATAGCTTTTAACCGACATCCTTTCCTTTCTTTTTCGGGTAGCCATGTCGTTACTAATTCTTCTTCATATTGAATATAGCATCACGGTTCGAAGGAGGAGGTGAAGGAATAGCCGTGGCTCTAACACTCCCCCTCCTCTGCCTGTCACAGCTGGTATAGTAGACTCTGTTGCTCGTGTATTTTCTTTAGCTCTCAAGTCGATATTTTACCATAATTTGTTTTGCAGCAATCGCACTAGCTCCAGCTTCCTTTGAGTCTCGCATCCCAATGCCTGCAGGGCCCTTTGCTAAACGCCCGTCTTCCAGGGGCGCTGCAACTAGCATGCGAATGTTGAGAGAATTCGTCGAGAATCTTGACGCCGAGGCCCTCGCATTCGCTACAGATTTTGCTGCTGAGATTAATCCTATGCTGGCGACGCTCGTGAACTTCTATGACGAAGGTGTCATCGAGTGTTGGGTTAATTACTTAAGAAAGATCGAGGCTTGCCTGCATGAGATTGAGCTCAAGTGTCCCGCTCCTGAAGTATCAGCTATGAACTCCCAGTAGGCTACGTGGGTCGAGAGTAGTGTTCCTTTCATTCGCCATTTTGAACAAGAGGCAACCCTGAAGCGAAAGGAACATCAAGCGGCTTTCAGCGAGTCTGTCCAATTGCGTACCCAGGTCGGAACGAATATTGCACGGCTGAAAGCTATTTTTGAAGACCTCCAACGATGTATTTCTGACGGGCTGGCGCTGAGGCAGAAGCTTGACTTCACTGAGCGGGTTACGCAGAGTTGCGAACCTGCTCAGCAGGAAATCGATGAGAAGCTTTCATCATGTTTGCAGCAACGGGTTCGAATTGAAGCGGAGTTGGCCGCGGTGGCTGACTATGAAAAGGAGTTGAGAGGAGTGCGCAAGCGGCTTGCTTACTTACTGAAGATGCCTCCTTCTCAGTAATCACCTTTGTATCGACTGAAAATTTGTAATCTATGAATAACATGCATTCATTTTCATTCATCATTTCATTTTTTATTATTTTATTTGATGTATCTTGTACTCAATTAAATTCATGAATAAAAGGCACATTTTATCTCATATTATCGCTTTCTTTACTTTGCTGCGTTGTTGGCGTTTTACTTTAGTAAATGTGGCTCATAGATGGTAGCCAACAGTCCATGTTAACCTCCTTGTAGGGTCGCGATGGATTAGGAAACAGGTGTTTCCCCCCAAAAAGAGAGCAGGGCTCTGTTCAAAATTTGAAATTTGAACCGAGCCAACGCCTCACGTGCAAAGCACAAGAGCGCCAGCGCCATGAGTCAAAGACTCTGAGATAGCGCCTCACGTGCAAAGCATGAGAGCGCCCGCGCTAAAAGCGCCGGCGCCAGGAGTTAAAGACTCTAAGGCAGCGCCTCACGTGCAAAGCGCCAACGCTAGAACTAAATGTTCTCCACCATTGGATCAAAAATCCAACGAAGATGATAAATCATCAAATTACCAGAATAAAATTCTGTTGAGAAAATACTCCTCAAATCTTTCCAAATAAGAAAGATTGTGCTATGTAAATCAGAGCACCGTTGGATCAAAGATTCAATGGCGATTAAACATCACCAAGACACAGAATAAATTCTGTATGGGAAAATATTTTCCTAATCTTGCGAAAAACAAGAAAGACGTCTTCTGTAAAACAGAAGTTTTTGGTTCAAAGATCCAACGGTGGATAAAATCCCCAAATCAATCAGAGATCTCTCAATGAGAGATTCCCTTAACTGATTCAACAAATCTGCCTCTCCTATATAAAGGACCCAAGACTTCAAGTCTTGCAGAGAAGAACCTCTCTATAAGTTTCAAATCGGAAGAGAAACCCCCCCTAAATTTCAAGTTCTCAGAAAAGAAAAAGAGAAAAGCAAGCTCTAAGAAGAAGAACCCTCTTCAAGGTAAATAAAAAGAAGAGAGATCATAGCATCTTCTCCATTTTCGAGAGTTTAACTCTCATATCAGAAGAACATAGTTCTTTTTCCAAATTTCAGATCTATAAGATGAATTCTTTCACAAGGGAGAACCAAATTCTCAGAGAATTGAATTGGGCAGAACGAAAAACTCAGTGCTTAGCACTCCAATCTGGCGCTCAGCGCCGAACGCACCACTTGCTCCTCACATAGGCGCTATTTAATAAAGAGTGCTTAGCACTCAAATCTTGCACTCAGCGCCGAGCGCTCCACGTGCTCCTCACGTGAGCGCTATTTAATAAAGTGTGCTTAGCACTCAAATCAGGCGCCGAGCGCTCCGCGTGCTCCTCACGTGAGTGCTATTTAATAAGAGCGCTCAACACTCAAATGCTAGCGCTCGGCGCCAAGCGCTCCACGTGCCCCTCACGTAGGCACTGCTCAAAATAAAGAGCGCTTAGCTCTCAAATGCTGGCGCTCAGCGCCAAGCACTCCACGTGCTCCTCACGTGGGCGCTACTTAACACAGAGCGCTCTGTGCTCCTTAAGAAGAGCCTAGCGTTATGAAGAGTGTTCAACACTCATAAAAAAAAAAAGTGGGTGTCAGTATTCACATAAATGTTTAGGATTATGTGCACAGAGAAAGGACTGTGTCCTAGCAAGTGTCTAACACTTTATAATAAAAAGGGAAATGACAGAAACTAAGTAGGCTAAACCCAAGGTTGGCCAACCCCCAAAATCGACCGAGCCTATAGGTCTTCTTCTAAATTGGACTTAGTCCCAAACAAGGTTATCAAATCTTTGATGAACATTCATTGGTTCAAGGGTACATCTCTCCACACCACTGATACATGTCGTTGTAATTCTTCAACGTCTTCAGAGAGGTGGAGGGTCCCAATAACCAATAACTCTGGACACATCCCCAAACTGTCAAACCAAGATCCTACAGTCTATGATGTCTTTAAACCTTGACTATGATGTTCTTAAACCCAAGGACCGCAACGTCCCTAATATAAGACGATAGAGCCCAAATGCTCTTTCGTTGGATCTAAATGATCCTCAAACCTTGTTAAGTAGATCTTATTCTAAAATTGGACTAACATACCCTTAACAAACATTTAAGTTGATCTTAATCTCAAACGAGATTAACGATCCTTAAATCCACCGAACCCAAATCTAAGAGAATACGGATTTGGACTAATCCATGTCCTACGAACGACAACATAAATTAGTCTCCGTATACAATCCACGGGCAACAAAAAATAAAACAAACACACACGACACTAAGTGACCTTCTGGAGCAGGAGAAAGTGGTTATCGCGATGCGGAAACGTAATTAACTGCAGGGGCTAGCGCCTACAGGGAAAAGCGTCCCCACAATCAAAAACCCCTAGCAAATGAGGGGCAATCTGACGAAATCTGCTACAACATCCATATCCGTCCAAACCTCCGATACGCAGTGCCATAAATCAACTTGAAATCATCGGAGAGGTGGACGGATAAATCTAAATACCATCTACCCCCAAAATGCAGGCCGGACGTCCCAACGTCCCGGTCCCGGTTTTCGGCGGCGTACAGATTCTGGGACGCCCGGTGGGACCTTTTCCTCTTTCCACTCCACACTCCGTGAGTCATGTTCGTGAACGAATCACGGTTTAATGTGGTTGCTTCTTCATTCGAGATACCAAGATTTGATGTCTTGCTCCGTACAGAAGTGAAGATGACGTCGATGGCTCCCAACTGCACCAACTGCAACAACAACTTCGACTCCGACCCTGCTAGAGGTGTGACTTACGGGCCCCAAGCGGCCTCCATCTTTATAATGACGGTGGAACAGGTGACACAGGCCACCACTGGATTGTTCTTCGGGACCATGCTCCCGCCAATAAGCTTCAACGCTCCAGTGCCGTCACAGGAAGCTCCAAAGAAGTCGGTCTTTGATCGGCTTACCACTACCACGGCCCCTCTCAACGGGTCGTTCAAGTACAACGCCTCGGTCTTTAATAGACTAGGCTAAAGCTTAAGTGGACCTATGAAGAAGCCTGCAATACCCGAAGGAGCTATCCCGAAGAGGATAGCCATTCCAACTGCGGTAAACGAAATCATCAGAGGGGCTTCTCCTGCTAAGGGATCGGTCTTTGCAAGGCTGTCCGTTCCAACTCCCGCTTCAGGCGAAGTCACTAAGGTTGACTCCCCTTCCCAAAGGCTAGTCTTTGACAGGTTGGACGTTTCTTCTCAGCGGACGTTAGTCTTCGATAGACTTGCATCAACAGCAACCCTTCACCAGAACAGGGGGCATGATGAAACCACCCCCGTAACTGAGCCAGTACCATCTGCAAGACATGCTCGACGTCTCCACTGGCGCCGAGTGAGGAAATCTGGGGGAAGTTTCCATTCTGGACTTACCCCCGCCAACTCCAAAGGTGGAAATTGATGCTGCTGCTCCAACTGGGAATAGCTTTGAGCCGCTCAGGAGGGCGCGCAAGAATTCTTCAATTGTCGTACTAGAAAGGTCTCCTCCGCCTGCTGAAAACATCACAAAGGCGAATCCGGTGCAGCCCACTCAGCAGCTGTCCTCCGAAATCCACAGGGTCTAGCAAAGGGTCCAAGACTCTGTGATTAACCAAGACTACTCCCGTCGACCGAAGAAAATGAAGGTTCGGCAAGAGAAGGACCACCCCGTCGTAGCATAGAAGGTATCGTCTATATGTGTGCCCGCTGCAACGGCCCCCTCAACTTCGACCGTCCATAAAAGGAGAAGGCCGGAGAGGATCCCCGTGTCTGCGACGAATCTTAAAGGCACTGAACCTAAATGCCCCAAGTCTGGGGGCATGGTAGTTCACACCGTCTACATAGCTTCCGGAAAGGAGGAAAGCCGTACTTCTATTGGTCATCGACCACTTACGCGTTCCGTAACAAAGACTCAGGAGCAACAACAGAAACTTCAGGAGATGATGACAAAGATGGCCGCACTCACTGGGCAGAAGGAAAGTCCGGAAGCAACGTCGGATCAATGCCAGGAGCAGGAAACTGATGCCGAATTATTATAAAGAATGCTCAAGAAAAAGATAAAGAAACCGTGGAACAAGCGGCTAAAATAAAATAGATGGTGCTTTTGTTCTAGGATATGGTGGGGATGATGATCCAACTGGACCCTCCAGCCGAAGACCCTCCAATAATCCTTGAAGACGATAGAGGGGAGATATCAAACCCTGTTCCGGCTCTATCAATAGCCAAGGCATAGATCGTCTCCAAAGCCGCCCTTGACGACTATATAGCTCAACAGATACGAGCTCATCAGGCGAGCGAAGCGGCCGGCCAAATCGTCAAGACTGGACGACCCTATCCGGGTTGGTACGATCAAATAAAGTACCCGCCAGGATATACGATCCCTAAATTCCACGTATATAAGGGGACGGGTAATCCACACCAACACGTTGCTCAATTCAAGGCTCTGTGCGGTAATACTAGGCGTGACGACAAACTGCTGCTTCGCCAGTTTTTTGGCAGCTTATCGGAGACGGCGTTCGAATGGTACTCCGAGCTCCCGAATGACTCTGTCAAGACATTTGCAGAAATGGAGCTACTGTTTACACAAAGATTCGCAAGCGCTAGCAAGCGCACCCCGATCACCGCACTAATTAACGCTAGAGTGAAGCTAGGAGAAACCTGGCTTCAATACGCCATTCGGTGGAGGAACCCGTGGTCAAAGTGTGAACAGCGCATAGAGGAAGCTCCTGCCGTGGGCATGTTCGTAGGGACCCTTGACCCTCAGGAAACCATTTCCCAATTCATGATGTTCTTCAAGCTGACCACTTTTCAGGCCTTGATCGACAAGATGAGCCAAATGGACCAGATGGTCTATAAGCCGTCTTCCTCAAAAACAGATTTTCGGAATGAAAAGGGGAAAGGGAAAGCGACCTTCATAGCCAACGCTCAGCAACAACCGATTGGCCCAAACCCGATTGCTCACTAAAACGATAAACATCGATCACCTGGAGAAAAGATGAGACGCCTTTACTCGTTCCCTCGGGATAAGACGAAGAGATTATTCGAGTTAGCGCTACGCAACAGGCTCATCACTTTGCCAGAGCCGAGACGCCCAACGCAATCAGGCGACATTAACAGCCCCAATTACTGTCCTTACCACAGAATATCGGGTCACCCAATCGAAGATTGTTACATCTTCAAAAGTTGGATCGAAGACCAGTAACAACAGGGCAAGTTCGCGCTATCCGAAAACTGGAGGGTGAACCCGCCACAACCGCACGCTCCTAAAAAGGTGGACACGCTGGGGGCATCATGCTCACTTTTAGAGGAAGCCCTATGGGAGGTGGCCCTTTCAGCTAAGACTAAAAGAATGCTGAAGGACCTTCAAGCATGTCCGGCGATTAGGTGGAAGAGCCCGCTGGAGCCTGAGATTATTGAAGAGATGCTGAAGTCGCGCCAAACGCTGAAAGCTGGTGATTGTGGATAGAACCTTCGGGCTAAGCCTCTGAAGTCTTTAAAGAAGAAGAAGAAGGCCAAGGAGCCTGTCCAACCTGACGACAACCATACAGGTTTGCAGAAATATATCGATGCACTGGAAGAATATAACCAGAAGGCATGGACCCCAATTACATTGGACGAATTCTTCAAGCATGTTCTTGAGAATGAAGACGATAACGCTGATGAAGGAGAAGATTCTTCAGAAGAGCCCGAGAATCATGTGGCGAGCTACCACATGATCTCCCACTCATCAATAAACGGCAAAGAAGCTCCTGATGCAGAAAAACTGGGGGTAGATCCAGAACCGGAACTCTTGGAACCGTCAGACAAGATGATTGACATGTTGCTGAATGAAGCCCGTCAGAAAAGCAAAGCTGATCGAGAGCGCGAAATGGCCATATTCGAAAAGGCCAAACGTCGGCGATAGGATGAAAAGGTTGAAGCACTCCAATTAGATCAAAACACGCACACGGCAGACAGAAGCAGGCTTAAGACGAGAAAATGGTCCGCTAAATCCCTGTCGATGGGAATGAAGCTGCCACCTTTTAAAAGAAATACTCCTGGCAACATACACCTTGACAAAGCTGATGGGCATCCAAACTACTGCTTATACCATCGGAGGATCACGCACCCTACCGAAGAGTGCAACGCCTTTAAAAACTGGTGGCAGGGATATGTTGCCCATCGACAACACGTCAAGCGATTGAAGCGCAAGGCTCGTCGGGAGCAGAGAAGCACGACAGATGAGCACAAAAAAGTTATCGGCAACTGCCACGTGGTTGGTTCCAAGGGATCGCAAGTTCTCATATTCGGAAGCGATTCTGACGAAGAAATAGCTCTCGGCCCTATCTTCTAAGAATCCACCTCAGGAAAAAAGGTAGAGGTGAAGAACTATGAGAATATTCAGCTGCGCAACCGTACGTTGCCCGAAAAGAATCTTGGACCCACAAACAAGGGATCGAACAAAAAAGATAAGGGGAAGGAGAAAATCCATGAGGAGATTACCCTCGATGATGGGGTTGACAAAGAGCTCACAACTAAGGACCCGCCTAAGAAAAGTAATGTGGATTACAATATCCTAGCGCATTTTAGGAAGATACTCTCACAACTAAGCATACTGGATGCCCTCTTTCTGTCTAAAGAAGCACGGGATTCCATGGTCAAGGCGTTACAAGAGCCCGATCAGTTCCAGGCCTTCATCACAGAGAAGAAAATGCAAGATGAGCTAGCAGAAGTCCATACGGCTAATATTATATTTAACGACGAGGATCTTCTCCTTGGTACGTGCGACCACAATCGTCCTTTATATGTCACTGGATACTGCCATGACATCAAAATAGGGAAAATACTTGGTTACAACGGGTTCTCTGTCAACCTTCTCAACGTGCGGGTGCTAAAAGAAATCTGCATTAGCGTTCATCATTTAGCGCAAGATAAAATCACTATCTCTGGATTCGACTCCTAGTCATCATGGACGCTCGGGTCCGTGATACTGACATTGCGCTTTGGGCTTCTCGTCACATACATCAAATTTCATGTCATCGATGCCAGGACTTGCTACAACGCTCTACTTGGTCGGCCTTGGTTACACGAATATAACGTCATCCCTTCTACAAAACACCAGTGTATGAAGTATTTTAAAGACGGCCTCGAGAATACCGTGACGGGGGAACTGAACCTATTTTCCGTAAATGAAGTCCGAAAGTACGAGGATGCAAAGTATTTCCTGCCAGACTTTGAAGACACAGAAAGATGCCATAAACCAGAGAATAAGCAAAAATCTATCACCACTATTCCGGACTTCGGGAGCGATACCGAGGAGGAAGAAGAGATAGTCTATTCGGGGCCAACCCAATGCAATAGGCCGGAACCATCTACCCCTATTCTGGTCTTTGGCAGTCACTCTGAAGATGAAGTCAACGCAGTGTTTTCGGTCCGTCCATCAATACAGGACCTCACTGGAGATGATCATAGTTTTCAAATCGCCATGGTTCCGCGGCAGCACTACAGAGAGCTTGATGTGCTTGAAACATATAGTGTGCAAGAGCTGCAGACATTCTACGTCCCTCCCAGGCGAAGAGGTGAAAAGGAGATCCTATTCTATCGATCCACGGAGACTAAAGTCGAAAGAGAAGTCTGTCATGGTGTCGATCCTGCACTCGATAGGCTCCAACCCATTCGCCTGCCCAGGTATTACACCGAGGGATTGAAAAGGTTATTAAGATGCCAAGGCGTACCATTCAAACAAACTCCTCGACAAGCTCAGTTCTACAACAGGACTTTGAACGTCCCCGAAACACAGCAAAAATTGCCCAACAGAAAAATGGAAACGATCGGGCTTGGATATGTCTAGTCCAAGAAACGGGAACAATTCCTTAACTTCCATGTCATAAAAGACCTTGATGAAGAAGAGGATGCTCTTTTAAAAGACGTTGGCGTTGAACTAGAACGAGGTCCTGCCATAAAATTGCCGAGTCCGTAATTTGAAGAATAGATGGACAAGCTAATAAGGGAAGTGAGTCAAAAGGTTCGGGATGACTATAGCCGCGAAATGGACATTTACGAGAAAGCCAAGACGCAACGCCTCCTTCAGCAGGCTATGGAGGATGATGATGCCCTCCACCGTCAGCTCGCTGTGCATTCCCAAAACAAGAAAAAGGCCCGACACAGAGGCAAAAACAAGTTAAAGAGTGAAAAAACGTTCGACAGCGGTAAAACGGGTCAAAAAGGCCACGTGATCAAGAAAAGGACAGTCGGAATCTGTCTCTAATGAAAAAGATGGGTCGAGCATATTCCTTCTCTCAAGACAAGACAAGGAAGATATTCGACCTCGTCATGAAAAATCAGATGATTACGCTCCCGAAGCCAAGCACCCCGAACAAGCAAACGAGATTCATCACCCGGATTATTGCTCCTATCATCAAGCAGTAGGACATCCTCTTGAAAACTGCTTCACCTTTAAAAACTGGGTCGAAAACCAATATCAACTCGGCATGTTTGCTCTATCTAACATTTGGAGGGTAGCCCCACCGCAAGGGCATGTGCCAAAAGCAATGTATATGGCGAGAGTAGAGCCAGATCAACATCGGTCTTGGAAACGAACTCGTACCTGTCACGTGATAACGCTGTCGGAAAGAGGAATGCATAAGAATATGGATGACCTCTCCTGGTGCTTCGAAAATGAAGGGGAAGATGAGTTGATCTCAGAATTTCCACCGGCTCCAAAAGAATTGGAGGATGGGATACACACCACGGCGGATAACCTAAGGAAAATCGACTTGGGGACGGCAAACGATCCATGGCCAACATTCGTCAGTGAGTAGCAGTCTAAAGAGCATGTGGTTACACTAAAAGATGTGCTCATGCAGCATAAAGACTGCTTCGCATGGAAGTATTCCGAGATGCCTGGGCTAGATCCGGAAATGGCTGTGTATAAATTGGCGATATCTCTGGACATCAAGCTAGTTAAACAAGCACCAAGAAGAATGTGGCTCAAACTTGAAATGAGCATCAGCGTCGAAGTTAAGAAGCTAATCGACTCCGGATTGATCCATGAAGTTCAATACCCCGACTGGATCGCCAACATTGTCCTAGTGATGAAGAAAAATGGGACGGTGCGCATCTGCGTGGACTTCCGGAACCTCAACAAAGCCTGTCCAAAGGATGATTTTTCCGTACCGGTTGCCAAGCTGATGATAGACAATACATCCACTCACGAAGTCTTCTCCTTTATGGACGGCTCGTCATGGTACAATCAAAAAAAGATGCATCCCGAAGACCAGAAGCATACCGCTTTCCGGACTCCTCTGGGCATATTCTGCTACAAAGTAATGCCTTTCGGTCTGAAGAATGCCGGCGCAACTTATCAGAGGACCATGACGAAGATTTTCAATGACCTCATAAATGAAGTCGTCAAATGGTATATTGACGACCTCGTGGTGAAAAGCAAATCATACGAGGAGCACTGGGAGCATCTGAAGATAGTGTTTCAGCACCTTCGGAAATACAACCTGAATATGAACCCTCTGAAATGCGCGTTCAGAGTTTTCTCAGGTAAATGCCTAGGATTCTTCGTACGACATCGAGATATCGAAATAGAACCATCAAAGATCAAGGCAATTATGGCAATGCCTCCGCTAAGAACTCTCAAGCAACTGCGATCTCTCTAAGGAAAGCTCGCATATATCTGAAGATTTATAGTCAATCTCTCTGGCAAGTGCCCCTACAGCCATTTAATGAAGAAGGGGACCCCGTTCATCTGGCATCGCAAATGCCAAATCGCACTCGACAAAATCAAGCAATACCTGCAGAATCCGCCGGTACTGACAGCTCCAGCTAAAAGAACAGGAGAGCGACCAAGGGAAAGAGAGAGCCCTCTACTATTTGAGCCGAGTTCTCCTGGGGGTAGAAAACAACTACTCTCTTATCGAAAAACACTGCCTGGCGTTAATCTTCGCGATAACGAAGCTTCGGCTTTACGCTTAGGCGCATGAGGTCAATCTCATATCAAAAGTGGATCCTCTCAAATATTTGATATCGAGAGCCATACAAACGGGATGGCTCGCTAAATGGGCCATACTCTTAATGGAATTCTCGATAACATACCGACCTCTCAAGGCAGTGAAAGGCCAGGCCATCGCCGACTTCCTCGCTGAGCATCCGATACCTTCTGATTCACCCCTAAATTGTGAATTGCCGGACGAGCACTCGTTTGACACGATCGACAGGGAGAAAAGAGGGAGTGATACCCGATGGGAACTCTACTTCGATGGGGCATCTATCATGAAGAAGAGAAAGCACAACACCCCTATAATCAAATCTGGGGTAGGCCTTATCTTCGTGACTCCGCCAGGAGGGATAATTCGCTTTGCCTTTTCCTTAACAATGCCGAAGAAAAATAATGAAGCGGAATATGAAGCTTTGATAGCAGGTCTTGAGATCGTTGTCGACATGGGAATCGAAAACCTTCTCATATATGGAAACTCCTAGCTAGTCGTTAGTCAAGTAAACGGCGACTATCAAACGTGCAAACCAGAGTTGGTGAAGTACGGTGAGAGAGTGCAATAATTGCTGACTTAAATCCCTTCCTACGCCCTGGAAAATACACCACGAGCGGAGAATAGCAAGGCGGATGCGTTAGCCAAGATCGCTAAAGAACTGGCTGATGAAAACCTCGATGACGTAAGGATCATTATACAAAGGCGTCGGGTTCTTGCACCAATAGAAATATCTCTGGAGTCGTCTGAAGAAAAGGAAGCGACCAAGCAAACAACTCTACAAATAAAAGACCAGGAAAAGGCTAAGGATTGGAGAGAGGTCTTTTTAAATTATTTCAAATCCTATCGAACACCTGAAGATGCGTCCTCAAGACATCAGCTCATGAAAAGAGCTCTGTCTTTTGTCTTCGTTAATGATACTCTATATAGGAGATCTTTCGACTCTCTGTGGCTAAGATGCCTGGGACCGAAAGAAGCAAGTAGAGTCGTCCAAGAAACTCAAAACGGACTCTGCGGTTCTCATCAAGCCGGGCCAAAGATGAAGCTGATGATCAAAAGGATGGGCTATTATTGGCCCACGAAGATTCAGAATTGTCTCGAATACGCAAAGCAGTACCACTCATGCCAAATTCATGGACACTTCATCCACCAGCATCCAAACCCGCTACACCCAACGGTGGCTAGCTGGCTGTTCGAGATGTGGGGAACCGACATAATTGGGCCCATCGAGCCAGCATCGTCCAGGGTACATCGGTTCATATTGGCAACAACCGATTACTTCTCTAAATGGGCAGAGGCAATACCGCTAAGAGACGTGAAGACGGAGAACATTATCCATTTCTTCAAGACACACATCATCTATCGGTTCGGCACTCCGCGACGGATTATCTCTGATAACGGACCGGCCTACAGAAGTCACAAAATCAGCCGCTTCGCACAGCAACATAATATAGACCGGAGATACTCTTCGGTCTATAATCCCCGAGCTAGTGGTCCAGCTGAGGCTTTCAACAAGACCTTAACGAAGATCATAAAAAAGACGGTGTACAAATATAAAAAGGACTGGCACGAGAGACTGCATGAAACTCTCTGGGCTTATCGGATCACATTTAAAACAGCCACAAATACAACGTCGTAGGCATTGGTATTCGGCATAGAAGCGGTACTCCCCCTCGAAATAGAGCTACCCTCCCTCCGTGTGGCTGTTCATTATGAACTAACAAACGAAGAAAATGCTCATTTTTGGCTTGAGGAGCTCGACGCCCTCGAAGAAACTCGTCTCATGGCGTAGTAAAACTTGGAGGCTTACAAAGCAAAAATGACGCGCTCATACGAGAGATTGACCAGGCCGAGAACGTTTCGCCAAGGTGAACTCGTGCTAGTGGTCAAGAGACCTATGATCCCCAATCATGCCAAATAGGGAAAATTCGAGCCAAACTATGAGGTCCGTACATCATAAATAAAGTCTACTAAGGTGGGGCTTACTTGCTCATGGATATGCATGGCAAAAGACCCTTCCAGCCAATAAACTGCCGGTTCCTTAAGAAATACTATGTCTGACGAGTCACGGCCTAGGTTAACGATAGATGACGATACTTATGTCCGCTCACTATCTTTCTAAGCCCAAACTCTATAAGTAGTATCCAACGAAAACTTGCCTCAAAATCGCTGCAGACCGAAACGTCCCTAAACTAACAATGGACCGCAATATCCTAAAACTAACTACGAACCGAAACGCCTTTAAACTACTACAAACCACACCATCCTAAGGCTGACCCAAAAGAAACGGTACGTCCATAAGCAAGATGAGCACGGATGAAAACCCGAAAGGGCTCCATGAGTAAAAGCAGCAAGGCTACCGGCGATGTTTGTGAAAATCCGAAAGGGCGCAGACTCATAAAAAATGGTACGTCCATAAGCAAGATGAGCACGGATGAAAACCCGAAAGGGCTCCGTGAGTAAAAACAGCAGGGCTACCGGTGAGTCTGTGAAAACCCGAAAGGGTGCAAACTCGTAAAAAATTCATACATGCTGGCAAGGTCCTCTCGACCTTGTAAGGAGAAAAATACCTGCATGAGATCCTTATGACACACAAGGGAGCAACACTCTTAGGGATCCCCACGATTCCTGAGGAGAAATTACACTTACGAGATCCTCACGACTCGTAAGGAGAACCCTCTTATGAGACCCTCACGACTCATAAGATTCGAAAGCCTTAAGCTACAGGGATCTGAAGTTGTTCTTAAGCCATCACATTTCCCAGACTGTCCTACAAACGGTTCAATGTTGACCCTTGTATACAATCTATAGGCACAAATAAATGTTTCCCCCACCCGGTTCCACCAATGGCGCGAAATTTCCTTATGTGGTGTATGACACTTATAAGTCCTCTCGACTTATAAAGAGAAAACACTCTTGTAGGATCCTTACGACTTATAAGAGAACACGCACTTAAGAATTCTCATGATTCTTATGGAGAAAACGCACCAACGAGATCCTCACGACTCGTAGGGAGAAACACCATTATGAGACCTTTACGGCTAATGAAGTCAAAAGCCTTAGTCGACAGGATTCCAACCCTGTTTACTAAGCCATCTTTGTTTAAATCGACCAAGGCAAATGATGATTCGCTCCTGGCAATATCACATTTTTAGCGATGATGATGCCTAAATCGGTATCGAATTTTAAGTCCTTTCACGGCAAATGATGCTTCGCTCCTGGCAAAATTCCAGTCGCAGCAATGCTGATGCTAAGATTGGTATCAGATCTTGAGTTCCATACTCGCAAAAAAAAATGCATATGAAATAGCCGAAATGTTTGAGCAACTCTCAATAAAAATTAGTGAGTAAAATATATGCATATAAAAATAGCCGAAATATTTGGGCAACTCGCAATAAAAAGTAACGAGTAAAGAAAAAGAAAAATATCCGAAATGATTGGGCACCGCGAAAAATATCCGAAATGATTGGGCAATCGCGACTTTCATGATATAAAAAGCTGAAATGATAGAGCATCACGGAAAGAAATAAAAAAATGATGAAATAATGAATCTTTTGCCTTGCAGGTAAGTCCATACTGACCCTTGTATACAATCCACGGGCATAAACGAAAAGGGAACCACATGTCCTAACAAACTCTGTCAAAGGGAAAGTCAAATCTCGACAGCAACATCCGCATCCCAGAAGACCAATAACAGCGTTCCTCCTCATGCCAGCAGGGCACGGACGCGACACAACGAAACGGAGCCATGGCAAAGTCCCTAGTTCCAAATCTCAACAGCAACATCTATAGCCTAAAGACCAACAACGGCGTTCCTCCTCATGCCAGTAGAGCACGGACGCGACACAACGAAACGGAGCCATGGTAAAGTCTCTAGTTCCAAATCTCAACGGCAACATCTACACCTAGAAGACCAACAACGGTGTTCATCCTCATGCCAGCAGGGCACGGACACGACACCAACCAAAATCCAATTTCCCAAAATTCTTCCAGCCTTACGGCCAGTCCCCAAATTGACTACCGTATACAATCCACGGGCTTAAATAATTCTCATCACACCCAGGCCCCATGGCAATCACAAGCCCCACAGTCGGTCTCCGCCATCGGAATTATGCTCCATTTGGGTAGACCCACTCATGTGTCCTCATGATACATGGGGAGAAAAAAACTTATGGAATCTTCTCGACTCATAAGAAAACACCTTCGTGGGATCCTTACGACTCACAAAGGAAAAACACACTTGGGAGTCCCCAAGACCCCTAAGGAGAAACCACACCTACAAGATCCTTTCAACTCGTAGGAGAAAATACTTTTATGGGACCCTTACGGCTCATAAAATTGAAAAGCCTTAGGTGATAGGGACCTAAACCTATCTCCTAAGCCATCGCTCCCCAACAGGAAAAGGCAAATGATGAATTGCTCCTGGCACATGTGCTTCAGTGTTAACAACGCTGATGGCTACCCTAACCCTAAAATCCCAAACTCCAATCTAATAGACCCCTAAGTCTTTAAACTGGGAACAGATGACCCTTAAGTCGTTAAAACTGGGAACAGATGACCCCTAAGTCGTTAAACTGGGAACGAGAGAAATCCTCTCATGGAAAATGATGATTCGCTTCCAGTACCATATTCCAGTATAGTGATGCTGATGTCGACCCAATTTACATCAAATCAGCAAATGACCCCATCTCGGAAATACGTCATCCAATGATCCCGTCGCGGAGATACGTCATCTAATGACGCCATCACGGAAATACGTCATCCAGTGACCCCGTCGCGGAAATACGTCATCCAGTGACCTCCGTCGTGGAAATACATCAGCAAATGACCCCGTCGCGAAAACACGTCAGCCAATGACCTCCGTCTCGGAAACACGTCATACGATGACCCCATCACAGAAATACGTCAGCAAATGACCCCGTCTCGGAAATACGTCATCCAATGACCTCGTCATGGAAATACGTCAGCAAATGACCCGGTCTCGGAAATACGTCATCCAATGACCTCCATCTCGGAAATACGTCACCCAATGACCCCCGTCGCGGAAATACATCATCCAATGACCCCGTCATGGAAATACGTCAACAAATGACCCTATTGCGGAAATACTTCAGCGAGTGACCCTGTTTCGGAAATACGTCATCCAATGACCCCGTCTCAGAAATACATCAGCCAACGACCTCCGTCTCGGAAACACGCCAGCAAATGACCTCTGCCTCGGAAACATGTCATCCAACGACCTCCCCGTCGGAGCAATGCTTCGACTCGGAAACAAGTCAATTCACCAACCACTTACGAGTCCTCTCGACTTGTAAGAGAGAAAATTCTCTTGTGAGATCCTTACGACTCTTAAGAGAAAACACACTTGGGAATCCTCACGATTCCTAAGGAGAAAATACACCTATGAGATCCTCTCGACTCGAAAGGAGAAAAGTCTTTATGAGACCCTCACGGCTCATAAAGTTGGAAATTCTTAAGCGACAAATCTGAACCTGTTTCCTAAGCCATCATTGCCCTGCAAGGAGGTTAAGATGGACCATCTACAGGCCACACTCGCCAAAGTTACATGCCACTGAAATGGAGGTCCTACTCAAGTGTACATAAACTACTTCGCGCCAAGTCAAAACAAAATGGCATAACCCATGGACATCAGTCTCCCCTATATAAAGGACCCAAGACTTCAAGTCTTGCAAAGAAGAACCTCTCTATAAGTTTCAAATCGGAAGAGAAGAACGCCCCCTCCCCCCATAAATTTCAAGTTCTCAGAAAAGAAAAAGAGAAGAGCAAGCTCTAAGAAGAAGAACCTTCTTCAAGGTAAATAAAAAGAAGATAGATCATAGCATCTTCTCCATATTCGAGACTTTAACTCTCACATCAGAAGAACTTAGTTCTTTTTCCAGATCTCATATCTATACGATGAAGTCTTTCACAAGGAAGAACCATATTCTCAGATAATTGAATTGGGCAGAACGAAAAACTCAGTGCTTAGTACCCCAATCTGGTGCCGAGCGCTCTACGTGCTCCTTACGTGGGCGCTATTTAATAAAGAGTGCTTAGCACTCAAATCTGGCACTCATCGCCGAGCGCTCCACGTGCTCCTCACGTGAGCGCTATTTAATAAAGAGTGCTTAGCACTCAAATCTGGCGCTCAGCGCTCCGCGTGTTCCTCACGTGAGCGCTATTTAATAAGAGCGCTCAATACTCAAATGCCGGCGCTCAGCGTCAAACTCTCCACGTGCCCCTCATGTGGGCGCTGCTCAAAATAAAGAGCGCTTAGCGCTTAAATGCTGACGCTCAGCGCCAAGAGCCCTACGTGCCCCTCACGTGGGCACTACTTAACACAAAGCGCTCTGCGCTCCTCAAGAAGAGCCTAGCGCCATGAAGAGTGTTCGACCCTCATAAAAAACAAAAAGAAAGTGGGTGTCAATATTCACATAAATTTTTAGCATTATGTGCACAGAGAAAGTATTGTGTCCTAGCAAGTGTCTAACACTTTATAAAAAAAGGGAAATGACAGAGACTGAGTGGGCTGAACCCAAAGTTGGCCAAACCCCAAAATCGACCGAGCTCATAGGTCTTCTTCTAAATTAGACTTAGTCCCAAACAAGGTTACCAAATCTTTGATGAACATTCATTGGTTCAAGGGTACATCTCTCCACATCTCTGATACATGTCGTTGTAATTCTTGAACGTCTTCAGAGAAGTGGAGGGTCCTAATAACCAATAACTCTTGGCACGTCCCCAAACTGTCAAACCAAGACCCTACAGACTATGATGTCTTTAAACATGGACTATGAGGTCCATAAACTCATGGACTATGATGTCTTTAAACCCAATGGACCGCAACGTCCCTAAACTAAGACGATATAGCCCAAATGCTCTTTCATTAGATCTAAATGATCCTCAAACCTTGTTAAGTAGATCTTAGTCTAAAATTTGACTAACATTCCTTAACAAACATTTAAGTTGATCTTAATCTCAAACGAGGTTAACGATCCTTAAATCCACTGAACCCAAATCTAAGAGAATGCAGATTTGGACTAATCCATGCTCTACGGACGACAATATAAATTAGTCTCCGTATATAATCCACGAGCAACCAAAAACTAAAACAAACACACACGACACGAAGTGACCTTCTGGAGCAGGAGAAAGTGGTTATCGCGATGTGGTAACGTAATTAACTGCAGGGGTTTGCGCCTGCAGGGAAAAGCGTCTCCACAATAAAAAAAACCCCTCGCAAATGAGGAGGAATCTGACGAAGTCTGCTACAACGGCCGCATCCGTCCAAACCTCCGATACGCAGTGCCATAAATCAACTTGACATCATCGAAGAGGTAGATGGATAAATCCAAATAGTATCGGCCCCCAAAATTAAGGCTGGATGTCCCAACATCCCGGCCCCGGTTTTCGGCGGCGAACAACAGGTTCAGGTCTGCTGCCTAAGACTTTTCAACTCTATGAGCCATGAGGGTCCCATAAAGACTTTTCTCCCTACGAGTCGAGAGGATCTCATAGGTGTAATTTCTCCTTAGGGGTCGTGAGGATTTCTAAGTGCGTTTTTTCTCGAGAATCGTAAGGATCCCATAAGAGAATTTTCTTTATGCGTAGGGACACTAATTTCCCCACAGGTCGAGACGAATCGCGAGATTCTCGCAAAGACACTGATTTCCAAGCGTGCCGAAACGAATCAAGAGGTTCTCGCCAAGAATGCCGATTTCCCTGAATCGAGAGGTTTTTGCCAAGGACACTGATTTCCCTGGAGGTCAAGAAGAATCGAGAGATTCCTGCAAAGACACTGATTTACTTGTGGGTCCACGCAAATCGAGAAGTTCTCGCCAAGGACGCTGATTTTCCTGAATCGAGGGGGTTTTACCAAGGACATTGATTTCCCTGGGGACGAGACGAATCGAGAGATTCCTGCAAAGACACTGATTTTCCTGCGGGTTGACGCGAATCGAGAGATTCTCTCCAAGGACACTGATTTCTCTGAATCAAGAGGATTGTGCCAAGGACACTGATTTCCCTGGGGTCTAGACGAATCAAGAGATTCGTGCAAAGACACCGATTTCCCTGCGGATCGAAGGGAATCGAGAGATTCTCGCCATGGACGCTAATTTCCCTGAATCGAGAGGTTTGTACCAAGGACACTGATTTCCCTGGGGTTGAGACGAATCCAGAGATTCTTGCAAAGACACTGATTTCCCTGTGGGTCGACGCGAATCGAGAGATTCTCACCAAGGACGCTGATTTCTCTGAATCGAGAGGTTTCTGCCAAGGACATTGATTTCCCTGGGGTAGAGACAAATCGAGAGATTCCTGCAAAGACACTGATTTTCCTGCGGGTCGACGCAAATAGAGAGATTCTCGTCATGGACGTAGATTTCCCTGAATCGAGAGGTTTTTGAGTTGATTTGATTCCGAGACGGAGCATTGATCCGACGGGGAGATCATTGGTTGACTTGTTTCCGAGACGGCGCGTTGTTCTGACGGGGAGGTCATTGGCTGTCGTGCTCCGCTTTCTGCGGTGTCAGGGTTGGCTTGCTCCACTTTCCGCGGTGTCTAGGTTAACTTGCTCCGCTTTCCGCGGTGTCTGGGTTGACTTGCTCCGCTTTCTGCGTTGTCAGGATTGACTTGCTCTGCTTTCTTCGGTATCAGGGTTGACTCTAGGTTGTCTGTGAACCATGGAGTCTTAGAACTAGGGACTTTGTCATGGTTCCAATTGGTGGTTTCGTGTCCGTATCTTGCTGGAATGAGGAGAAACGCCATTGTTGATCTCTAGGCTGTAGATGAGTCCTTTGAGATCTGACTCTCCGTTTGAAAGAGCTCGGAGGGGAAATGTAGTTCCCTTTTCGTTTATGCCCATGGATTGTATACAGGGGTTAGTATGGACTCACCTGTAGGGCAAAAGTTTCATCTCTTTTTTTTGTTTCCTTCCGTGATGCTCTATCATTTCAGCTTTTTATTTTGCGAAAGTAGCGATTGCCCAATCATTTCGGCTATTTTTCGTGGTGCCCAATCATTTCGGCTATTTTTTCTTTTTACTTGCTGCTTTTTATTACGAGTTGCCCAAACATTTCGGCTATTTCATATGCATTTTTGGCTCGCTGATTTTATTGCGAGTTTGGAACTTAAGATCTGATACCAATCTTACCATCAGCATCGCTGCGACTGGAATATTGCCAAGAGTGAATCATCACTTGCCGAGAAAGGACTTGGAATTTGTTACCGATTTAGGCATCAGCATCGCTAAAACTGGGATATTGCCAGGAGTGAATCATCATTTGCCTTCGCCGCTATCGAACAAAGGTGGCTTAGTAGACAAGGTTAGGGACCTGATGACTAAGGCTTTTGACATCGTGAGCCGTAAGGGTCTCATAAAGGTATTTCTCCCTACGAGTTGTGAGGATCTCGTAGGTGTAATTTCTCCTTAGGGGTAATGAGGACTCCTAAGTGCGTTTTCTCTTGAGAGTCGTAAAGATCTCACAAGAGCATTTTCTCCTTGCAAGTCAAGAGAACCTGCAAGTGTTGTTCACCAAATAGGGGAATTTCACACCATTGGTGGAACTGGGCGAGGGAACGCTTATTTATACCCGTGGATTGTATACAAGGGTCAATATTGACCGCCTGTAGGGCAATTTGGGGGATATGATGGCTTAAGAATAGGTTCAGGACCCTGTATCTTAAGACTTTTGAATACTGTAAGCCGTGAGAGTCTCATAAGGGAATTCTCCTTACGACTCGTGAGGATCTCGTAAGTGTAATTTCACCTTAGGAATCGTGGGGATCCCTAAGTGTGTTGCTCCATTGTGAGTCGTAAGGATCTCACGCAAGTATTTTCTCCTTACAAGGTCGAGAGGACCTTGCAAGTGTGCTTGAATTTTTTTACGAGTCTGCGCCCTTTCGGGTTTCACAAACTCGCCGGTAGTCCTGCTGTTTTCACTCATGGAGCCCTTTCGGGTTTTCATCCCTGCCCATTTCGCTTATGGACATACCATTTTTTTTGCCGCGTTAGCCTAAGGATGCTGCGGTTCATAGTAGTTTAAAGATGTTTCGGTCCGTAGTTAGTTTCAGTACATTGCGGTCCATCGTTAGTTTAGGGACGTTTCAGTCCGTTGTTTTCCGTGTTTGGGACAGGGTATCGTTGGATACTACTTTTAGAGTCTTAACTCAAGAAGATAGCGAGCGGACATAGGCATCGTCATCTATCATTGACCTGAGTCGTGATTTGTCAGGCGTAGTACTTCTTAAGGAATCGGCCGTTTATTGGCCGGAAGGGTCTTTCTCCATGCATATCCATGAGCAAGTAAGCCTCACCTTGGTAGACTTTATCTATAATGTATGGGCCCACATAGTTTGGCTCGAATTTCCCCCGTTTGGCACGATTGGGAATCATAAGTCTCTTTACCACTAGCACGAGTTCGCCTTGGTGGAATGTTCTCGGCCTAGTTAATCTTTCGTATGAGCGTGTCATCTTTGCTTTGTAAGACTCCAAGTTTTGCTGCTCCATGAAACGAGTTAAATCGAGGGCGTCGAGCTCCTCAAGCCGAAGATGAGCATTCTCTTTGTCTGTTAGTTCGTACCGAACCACTACTTGTAGAGAGGGTAGCTCTATCTCCAAGGGAAGTACCGCTTCCGTGCCGAATACCAACGCGAATGGCGTTGTATTCGTAGCCGTTTTGAACGTGGTTCGATATGCCCAGAGAGCTTTATGGAGTCTCTCATGCCAGTCCTTTTTATTTTTGGACACCGTCTTCTTTATGATCTTTATCAAGGTTTTGTTGAAAGTCTCAGCTAGACCGTTAGCTCGGGGATTATAGACCGAAGAGTATCTCCAGTCTATGTTATACTGCTGTGCGAAGTGGCTGATTCTGTGACTTCTGTAGGTCAGCCCGTTATCGGAGATAATTTGCCGCGGAGTGCCGAACCGATAAATGACGTGTGTCTTGAAGAAATGGAGAATATTCTCCGTCTTCACTTCTCTTAGCAATACTGCTTCTGCCCACTTAGAGAAGTAATCAGTTGTCGCCAATATGAATCGATGTCCTTTGGATGACGCTGGTTCGATGGGCCCAATTATGTTGGTTCCCCACATTTCAAACGGCCAGCTAGCCACTGTTGGGTGCTGGTGTATGAAGCCTCCATGAATTTGGCACGAGTACCACTGCTTCGCGTATTCGAGACAGCCCTGAATCATCATGGGCCAATAGTAGCCCATTCTTTTGATCTTCGGCTTCATTTTTGGCCCAGCTTGATGAGAACCGCCGAGTCCGTCGTGAGTTTCTTGGACGACTCTCCTTACTTCTTCCGGTCCCAGGCATCTTAGCCACAGAGAGTCGAACGGCCTCTTATATAGAGTATCCTCGTTTCATGAGCTGATGTCCTGAGGATGCATCTTCAAGTGTTCGACGGGATTTGAAGTAGTTTATAAAGACTTCACTCTAATCTTTAGCCCTTTCCTGGTCCTCTAGTTGTAGGGATGTTTGCTTAGTCGCTTCCTTTTCTTCAGACGACTCCTGAGATGTTTCTGCTGGTGTAAGAACCTAACGGCTTTGTACAATGATCCTCACGTCATCGAGGTTTTCGTCAGCCAGTTCTTTAGCGAGTTTGGCTAATGCGTCTGCTTTGCTATTTTCTGTACATGGTATGCTTTCCAGAATGTAGGAGGGAATTTGAGTCAGCAGTTGCTGTACTTTTTCGTCGTACTTTACCAACTCTGGTTTGCACGTTTGATAGTCACCGTTTACTTGACTAACGACCAGCTGGGAGTCTCCGTATATGAGGAGGTTTTTGATTCCCATGTCGACAGCGTTCTCAAAACCTGCTATCAAAGCCTCATATTCTGCTTCATTGTTTGTCCTCGGCTCTATTAGGAAAAAGGCAAAGCGCATTATCCCTCCTCATGGAGTCACGAAGATGAGGCCTACTCCAGATTTGATTATAGGGGAGCTGTGCTTTCGCTTTTTCATGGAAGATACCCCATCGAAGTAGAGTTCCCATCGGGTATCACTCTCTCCTCTCTCCCTGTCGACCGTGTCAAACTTGTGCTCGTCTGGCAATTCATAATTTAGGGGTGAATCGGCATGTATCGGATGCTCAGTGAGGAAGTCGGCGATGGCCTGGCCTTTCACTAGCTTGAGAGGTCGGTATGTTATCGAGAATTCCATTAAGTGTATGGCCCATTTAGCGAGCCGTCCCGTTAGTATGGCTCTTGACATCAAATATTTGAGAGGATCCACTTTTGATATGAGATGGACCTCATACGCCAAAGCATAATGCCGAAGCTTCGTTATAGAGAGATTAACGCTAGGTAGTGTTTTTCGATAAGGGAGTAGTTGTTTTCTACCTCGACTCAAATAGTAGAGGGCTCTCTCCTTTCCTTGGTCGTTTTCTTGTGCCCATAGTGCGCCAAATCAACCTTCAAGGACGGTTGTATACAGGATGAGGGGATTTCCCTTGACTGGAGCGGTCAGTACCGGCGGATTCTGCAGGTATTTCTTGATTTCGCCCAGTGCACTTTGGCATTTACGATCCCAAATGATCTGGGTTCTCTTCTTCATCAGGTGACTGTAGGGACGGCATTTTCCGGAGAGGTTGGCTATGAACCGCTGGATATACGCGAGCTTCCCTTATAGAGACCGCAATTGTTTTAAAGTTCATGGAGTGGGCATTTCCAAAATCACCTTGATCTTCGATAGATCTATTTCGATGCCTCGGTGTCGTGTGTTGAATCCTAGGAAC
This sequence comes from Agapanthus africanus, assembly GCA_030015575.1. NCBI lineage: Eukaryota > Viridiplantae > Streptophyta > Magnoliopsida > Asparagales > Amaryllidaceae > Agapanthus > Agapanthus africanus. Next base: position 677,549,483 of record CM057340.1, on the reverse strand, counting down.
TTGCCTGAGAAAACTCCAAATACGCATTTCAGAGGGTTCATCTTCAGGTTATACTTACAAAGACGTTGGAACACTATTTTCAAATGCCCCCAGTGTTCCTCATACGATTTGCTTTTCACTACGAGGTCATCGATATAGCATTGAAAGATTTCATGGATGAGGTCATCGAAAATCTTCGTCATGGCTCTCTGGAAGGTAGCGCCGGCGTTCTTCAGACCGAAAGGCATCACTTTGTAGCAGAATATGCCCAGAGGAGTCCGGAAAGCGGTATGCTTCTGGTCTTTAGGATGCATCTTTATTTGATTGTACCTTGATGAGCCGTCCATGAAGGAGAAGACTTCATGAGTGGACGTGTTGTCTATCATCAGCTCGGTAACCGGTGCGGGGAAATCATCCTTCGGACAGGCTTTGTTGAGGTCCCGAAAGCCCGCGCAGATGCGCACCGTCCCATTTTTCTTCATGACTGGGACAATGTTGGCGATCAAGTCGGGGTATTGAACTTCCTGGATGAAGCCGGAGTCGATTAGCTTCTTGACTTCGGCGTTGATACTCATCTCAAGTTCGAGCCGCATTCTTCTTAGTGCTTGTTTGACTGGCTTAACGTCCGGAGATATCATCAATTTATGCACAGCTATTTCTGGATCTAGCCCCAACATCTCGGAATAGTTCCAAGCAAAGCCGTATTTATACTGCATAAGCACATCCTTTAACGTAGCCGCCTGTTTCTCAGACAGCAGCTCACTGACGAACGTTGGCCTTGGCTCGTTTGCCGTCTCCAAGTCGATTTTTCTCAGGTTCTCTGCTGTGGTGTGTATTCCATCTTCCAGCTCTTTTATCGCCAGTGGAAATTCTGAGATCATCTCGTCCTTATCTTCATTTGCGAAGCATTGGGAGAGATTGTCCACATTCTCATGCTCTCCTTTTTCCGTCAGCGTTATCACGTGACAAGTACGAGATCGTTTCCAAGACCGATGTTGATCTGGTTCTACTTTCGCTATATATGTCGCCTTTGGCACATGCTTTTGTGGTGGGGTTACCCTCCAATTGTTTGATAGAGCGAATCTGCCGAGTTGATAATGGTCTTCGACCCAGTTTTTGAAGGTGAAGCAGTCTTCAAGAGTATATCCTATCGCTCGGTGATAGGAGCAATAATCCGGGTGATAAACCTCGTTTGCTTGATCGGGGTGCCGAGACTCTGGGTGTGTCATCATCTGATGTTTCATGACAAGATCAAACATTCTCCTTGTCTTATCTCGTGAGAAAGAATATGCTCGACTCATCTTTTTCATAAGAGATGGATTCCGGCTGACCTTCTCTCGATCGCGTGGCCTTTTGGATCCGTTTTGCCATTGTCGAACGTTTTTTCTGTTCTATAACTTGTTTTTGCCTTTGCGTCGGGCCTTTTTCTTATCATGGGAGTGCATGGCAGGCTGATGGTGGAAGGCATTGTCATCCTCCGTGGCCTGCTGAAGGAGGCGCTGCGTCTTGGCTTTTTCGTAAATGGCCATTTCGCGGCTGTGGTCATTCTAAACCTTTTGACTCGCTTTCCTTACTAGCTTGTCCATTTGTTCTTCAAACGACGTACTCGACATTTTTATGACAGGACCTTGTTCTGGTTCAACATCAGCGTCTTTTAAAAGAGCATCCCCTTCTTCATCGAGGTCATTTATGACATGGCAGTCGTGGAATTGCTCCCGTTTCTTGGACTGGACATATCCAAGCCCAATTGTTTCCATTTTCCCGTCGGGCAATTTTCGCTGAGTTCCGGGGACGTTCCAAATCCTATTGTAGAACTGAGCTTGTCGATCAGTCTGTTTGAAAGGTACGTCTTGGCATCTTAATAAGCTTCTCAATCCCTCCGTGTAGTATCCAGGCAGACGGATGGGTTAAGCTTATCGAGCGCAAAATCGACACCATGCCAGACTTCTCTTTAGACTTCTTTTTCACCTCTTCGTCTGGGAGGGACGTAGAATGTCTGCAGCTCTTGCACGCTATATGTCTCAAGCGCATCAAGCTCTCTGTAATGCTGCTATGTAACCATGACGATTTGCAAACTCTGATCATCTCCAGTGAGAGCCTATACTGATGGACGGACCGAAAATACTGAGTTGACTTCGTCTTCAGAGTCGCTGCCAAAGACCAGAATAGGGGTCGATGGCCCCGGCCTGTTGCATTGGGATGGCCCCGAATAGACTATCTCTTATTTCTCCTCAGTATCGCTCCTGAAGACCGGGATAGTGGCGATAGCTTTTTGTTTGTTCTCCGGTTTATGATATCTTTCTGTCTCTTCGAAGTCTGGTAGGAAGTACTTGGCATCTTCGTATTTACAGACTTCATTTATGGAGAATGGGTTTAGTTCCCCCGTCACAGTGTACTCAAGACCATCTTTGAAATACTTCATACACTGATGTTGTGTAGAAAGGATGATGTTGTACTCGTGTAACCAAGGCCTGCCGAGCAAAGCGTTGTAGTAAGTCTTGGTGTCAATGACATGAAATTTGATGTCAGTGACGAGCAGCCCAAAGCGTAACGTCGGTATTACAGACCCGAGCGTCCGTGATGACTGGGAGTCGAACCCGGAGATGGTGATTTTATCCCGAGCGAGATGCTGGACGCTCATGCAGATTTCTTTTAGCACCCTCACATTTAGGAGGTTGACAGAGGACTCGTTGTCAACTAAGATTTTTAGTATCTTGATATCATGGCAATATCCGGTGACATACAGGGAACGGTTGTGCTTGCACATCCCGAAGAGGAGGTCTTCATCGCTGAATGTGATGTCAGCTGTATGCACTTCTTCCAGCTTGTCCTTCATCTTTTCTTCGGCAAGGAAACCTTGAAATTGCTCGGGCTCTTGTAAGGCCCTGATCAGAGAATCTTGTGCCTCTTTAGACAATAGAAGGGCATCCAAAATGCTTAGCTGTGACGATATCTTCCTCAGGTGTTATAGGACATTGTAATCCACTTTGCTTTTCTTGGACGGGTCCTTGGCTGGCAGCTCTTCGACGACTCGGTCATCGAGAGAGATATCTTCAGGGAATTTTTCTTTCCCCTTATCGTTTTTATTCGATCTCTTGTTTGTAGGTCCGAGATTCCTTTCGGGCAACGTACGACTACGTAGATGAATGTTTTCACAGTTCTTTCTCTTTTCCTCTTTTCCTGAAGTGGATTCCTTGAAGAGAGGGCAGAGAGCCATTTCTTCATCAGAATCGCTTTCGAAAGTGAGAACTTGCGATCCCCCGGAATCAACCATATGACAGTTGCCGGTAGTTCTTTTGTGCTCATCTGACATGCTTCTCTGCTCCCGACGAGTCTTGCGCTTCATCCTCTTGAAATGTTGTCAATGAGCAACGTATCCCTGCCACCACTTTTTAAAGGCCATGCATTCTTCAGTAGGGTGTGCAATCCTCTGATGGTATAAGCAGCAGTTAGGATATGCAACCGCTTTGTCAAGGTGTATACCGCCAGGAGTATTTCGTTTGAAAGATGGCAGCTTCATTCCTATTGACAGGGCTTTAGCGAACCGTTTCCTCGTTTTAAGCATGTTTTTGTCTGCTGCAGGCGTGTTTTGATCTGATTGGAGTGCTTTGCGACTCATCCCTACCCTGATTTCTTCAACTTGACGCCGATGCCTGGCCCTTTCAAATATGGCCATTTCATGCTCTTGATCAGCTTTGCTCTTCTGACGGGCTTCATTCAGCAACATGCCAATCATCTCGTCGGACGGTTCTAAGGATTTTGGCACCGACCCTGCCCCCAGCTCCTCTATATTATCTTCTGATGCTGAATGAGCTTCTTCGTCAGTTATTGGTGAATGAGAGATTATGTGACAACTTACCACATAATTCTCAGGTTCTTCTGACGAGTCTTCTCCCTCATCATCGTCGCCATCTCCGCCCTCAAGGATATGGTTGAGAAACACTTGGAGTATGACCGGGGTTCACGCCTTCTGCTTATATTCTTCCAGCGCATCAATATGCTTTTGCAGGTCCATTTGCTTGTCATCAGACTGCGTGGGCTTTTTGGTCGTCTTCTTTTTCTTTGAAGACTTTGACGGCTGGGCCTGGGTATTTTTCCTATTGCAACCAACTATCAGCGTTGGGCGCGGTTTCAGCATCCCCTCAATGATTTCTGGCTCCAGTGGGCTCTACCATCTAATGGCCGGACATGCTTGAAGATCCTTGAGCATTCTCTTAGTCTTCTCTGAAAGAACAACCTCCTATGGAGCTTGCTCTATAAACGATCATGATGCCCCCGGCGTGTCTACCTTTTTAGGAGCGTGTAGTTGTGGCGGGTTCCCCCTCCAGTTTTTAGACAGCGAGAATTTGCCTTGTTGATACCGGTCCTCAATCTAGTTTTTGAAAACGTAGCAATTTTCGATTGGGTGACCCACTACTCTATGGTAGGGAAAGTAATTAGGATTGTTGATGTCGCCCGGTTACAGTGGGCGTCTCGGATCTAGCAGAGTGATGAGCCTGTTGCGCACCGCCAGTTCGAATAGTCTTCTCATTTTATCCCAAGGGAATGAGTAAGGACGTCTCAGCTTTTCTCCGAGTGATCACTGTTTATCATTTTGGCGAGCAGCTGGTTTCGGATCACTCGGCTGTTGCTGAGAGTTGGCGACGAAGGTCGCTTTCCCTTTGCCCTTTTTATTTCAAAGCTCCATTTTCGAGGAGGGCGGTCTATGGCCCATCTGGTCCATTTGGGCCAGCTTGTCAATCAAGACTTGGAAAGTGGTCGGCTTGAAAAACATCATAAACTGGGATATAGTTGCCTGCGGATCTAGGGTCCCCACAAATATGCCCAAGGTATGAGCTTCTTCTATGCGTTGTTCGCATCTCGACCATAGGTTCCGACACCGAATCGCATACTGAACCCATATCACTTCTAGCTTCACCCTGGCATTGATCAATGCCGTGATCGGGGTGCGCTCGCTAGCGCTTGCGAAACGCTGGGTGAATAGCAACTCTATTTCCGTAAATGTTTTGATGGAATCACTCGGAAGCTCCGAGTACTATTCAAAAGCTGTCTCTGCTAGGCTGCCTACGAACTGGCGAAATAGCAGTTTGTCATCACCTCCAGTATTGCCGTAAAGAGCCCTGAACTGAGTGACGTGCTGATGGGGATTGGTTGTCCCCTTATACACATGAAATTTAGGGATCGTATATCCCGGCGGGTACTTAATTTGATCGTATTATCCTGGATATGGTCTCCCAGTTTGGACGACTTGGCCAGTTGCTTCACTTGCCTGATGAGCTCATATTTGTTGAGCTATATAGTCATCAAGTGCAGCTTTCGAGATCGTCCCCTCCCTGGCTGCTGATAAAGCGGTAAGAGGGTTTGATGTCTCCCCTCTGTCATCTTCAACGATTATTGGGGGATCTTCGGCTGGAGGGCCTGGTTGGATCATCATCCATACCATATCTTGGAACAGGAGCGCCATTTGTTTTATGTTAGCCGCTTGTTCCGCGGCTTCTTTATCTTTCTTTTTGAGCACTCTTCGGAGGAACTTGGCGTCGGCTTCTTGCTCCTAGCGTTGATCCAACGATACTTCCGGGTTTTCTTTCTGCCCAGTAAGCGCGGCCATCTTTGTTAGCATCTTCTGAAGTTCTACTGTTGCTCCTAAGACTTTTTTACGGACCGCGTAAGTGGTCGATGACCTCCAGAAGCACGGCTTTCCTCTTTTCCGGAAGCCATGTAAACGGTGTGCACTACCATGCCCCCAGACTTAAGGCGTTTAGGTTCAGTGCCCTTGAGATTTGTCGTAGACACGGGGATCTTCCCCGGCCTTCTCTTTTTATGAACGGTCAAAGTTAAGGGGGCTGCAACAGGCACCCTTGCAGACGACGCCTTCTGTAGCATGGTGACGGGATGATCCTCCTCTTTCCGTCCCTTCATTTTCTTCTGTTGGCGGGAATAATCTTTGTCGATCACAGAGTCTTGGACTCTTCGCCAAACCATGTGGATTTTATAGGACAGCCGCTGAGAGGGTTGTTCCGGGTTTTCCTTTGTAACGTTCTCCACGGTTGGAGGAGACTTTTTCAACACGGCAGTTGGAGAGTTCTTGCGCACCCTCCTGAGCGGCTCAAAGATGTTCCTAGTTAGAACAGCAGCATCAGCATCCACCATTGGAGCTGGTAGGGTAAGTCCAGAAGAGGAATTGACCCCAGCTTTTCTCACTCGGCACCAGTGACGACATCGAGCATGTCGTGTAGCCGGGATCACCTTTATCGTTGGAGCAGCTTCGTCATGCCCCCTGCTTTGAGGAGAGGCTGTTATTGGTGCTGACCTGTCAAAGATTGACATCCGCTGGGAAGGAATGGTCAATCTGTCGAAGGCTGACTTTTGAGTAGGGGAAGTAGTTTGGACGACCCCATCTGCAGCAGGAGTTGGGATAACCTTCTCTGGTACTGCGAGCCTCTTCACGGGCCCCTTTGAGCTTAGGCTCAGCCTGTCAAAGACTGAGGCAGTGGACATGGATGACCCGTTGAGAGGGGCCGTGATAGTTGCAAGCCGATCGAAGACCGACTTTTTCGGAGATTCCTATGATGGCACTGGGGTGTTGAAGCTCATTGGTGGGAGCATGGTCCCGAAGAACAATCCAGTTGTGGCCTGTGTCACCTGTTCCACCGGCATTGTGTAGATGGAAGCCGCTTGGGGCCCGTAACTTACTCCTCCAGATAGGACGGAGCGGGAGTTAGTGCAGTTGGTGCAGCTAGAAGCCAATGAACTTCTTTTCTCTGAACCGGAGAAAGACACCAAATCATAGTACCTCGAATCCACAGGCAGCCATAGCAGACCACGATTTGTTCACGACACACGACACACGAAGTGTGGAGTGGAAAGAGAAAAAGGTCCTGCCGGGCGTGCAAGAATCTATTTACCGCCAAAAACAGAGACGAAACCGAGTAGGTCGTCTTGCCTGAATTTGGGGGCAGATGCTATTTGGTTTTATCTGTCTACCTCTCCGAAGATGCCAAGTTAATTTATGGCAACGTGTATCGAAGGTTTAAATAGATGCGGCCATTGTAGCAGACTTCGTCAGATTCCCCCTCGTTTGCGAGGGGTTTTTGATTTTGGGAACGCTTTTCCCTGCAGGCGCAATCCCCTGCAGTTAATTACGTTACCGCATTGCGATAACCACTTTCTCCTGCTCCAGAAGGTCATTTCGTGTTGTGTGTGTTTGTTTTATTTTTGGTTGCCCGTGGATTGTATACGGAGACTAATTTATGTTGTCGCCCATAGGGCGGGGATTAATCTAAATCCGTATTTTCTTAGATATGGGTATGTTTTGACTTAAGAATCGTTAACCTCGTTTGAGATTAAGATCGACTTAAATATTTATTAAGAATACGTTAGTCTAATTTTAGACTAAGATCTACTCAACAAGGTTATAGGATCATTTAGATCCAACGAAAGAGCATTTGGGCTCCATCACATTACGTTCCATAAGTTTAAGGACATCATATTCCGTGTTTAATAGAGTTTAGTTTAAGGACGTTGTGGTCCATAAGTTTAACGACATCATAGTCCATAGAGTTTATTTTAGGGACGTTACGGTCCATAAGTTTACATCATAGTCCATGGAGTTTAGTTTAGGGACGTTACGGTCCATAAGTTTAAGGACATCATAGTCCGTAGAGTTTTGACTCATCGGTTTGAGGGTGCGCCAAAAGTTATTGGTTATTGGGACCCTCCACCTCTCTGAAGACGTTGAAGAATTACAACGACATGTATCAGAGGTGTGGAGAGATGTACCCTTGAACCAAAGAATGCTTATCAGGGACTTGGTAGTCCCGTTTGGCACTAAGGCCAATTTAGTAGAAGACCTATGGGCTCGGTCGATTTGGGGTTTGGCCAAACTTGGGCTCAGCCCACCTGATTACTTATTTAGGCTTAATCCCCTTTGTTCAATAATGCTGAGTATTGATATGAGCTTTGATACTCACCCCTTTTCTTTGTTTTTTTATTGAGTGTTAAACACTCTTTATGGCGCTGGGCTCTATTTACGGAGTGTTTTATGTTAAACAGTGCTCATGTGAGAAGCACATGGAGCGCTCGGCGCAGAGCGCCAACTATTGAGTGCAGAGCACTCTTTAATCTACTAACGCCCACGTGAGGGGAACGTGGAGCACTTTGGCGCCGAGCGCAATACTTTAAGTGCTAAGCGCTTTATTATTAAATAGTGCCCACATGAGGAGCACGTGGAGCGCTTGGCGCTGAGCGCCAGACTTTAAGTGCTAAGCGCTTCTTATAAGATAACGCCCACGTGAGGAGCACGTGGAGCGCTCAGCGATGAACGCCAAACTTGGAGTGCTAAGCACTGAATTTTATCTGAAGATATAGGGGATGTCCAGCTTTTGTCAAAAAGCAGTATGCGGATAAGCTCGAGGCATGCTCGGTACTGTGTAGGTTTGTGGGACACCCAAATAATTCCAAGGGGTGTCTTTTTTATTACGCAGAGGAACAAAAGGTTTTTGTTTCTCGTCATGCCCATTTTTTTAAAAATCAATTTTTTAAAAAGGAACTAGTGGGAGCGCAATAGAACTGGAAGAAATTCCAGAACCACAAACTATTACTGAAAGTATGGTAGAACCAGAGGTTTCAAAATAACAGGACATTCCTGCACCACTCCGCATGACTAGTAGGAAATCTCATCCGCCCGAGATATACTGCGGTTTTCTCCTAGACGGGGATAGAGAGGATTGCGTCATTGACAATGATGGGCCAATTAGCTTCCAGCAAGCCATTCAGAGCAGAGACTCGGTAAAATGGATGGATGCAATGCGGACCGAGATGGGGTCCATGTACACCAACAAAGTATACACTTTGAACATTGCTCCAGAAGGGGTAAAACCCAAAGGCTGCAATTGGATCTTCAGAAAGAAGATTGGTGTATATGGACAGGTTGAAACCTATAAGGCTAGACTTATTGAAAAGGATTTCATCAAAGATCTGGTTTGGACTATGATGAAACCTTTTCTTCAGTGGCATGCTCAAATCCATTCGGATCCTTCTTACCATTGCTGCCTTCCACGATTATGAGATCTGTCAGATGGACGTAAAGACGGCTTTTCTAAATGGTTATTTGGAAGTGTGCGTCTATATGGATCAGCCAGATGGTTTCATTCAGAGTGGGAGCGGCGGGAAAGTGTGCAAGTTGCTTAAGTCTATTTATGGACTAAAGCAGGCATCGCGTAGTTGGAACATCTGTTTTGATGAGACGGTAAAAGAATTTGAGTTTATCAAAAATCCAGATGAACCATACATTTATAGTAAGATTGTAGCAAGAACTGTGGGATTCCTCATCTAGTACGTAGATGACATTCTCCTGATAGGAAATGACATTCCTATACTACAATCAGTCAAAGGATTCTTGTCACTAAGGTTCTCCATTAAAGACCTAGGTGATGCCAACTACATTCTGGGGATCCAGATCAATCGTGATAGATCAAAGAGGATAGTGGGACTTTTACAGTTAAGGTACATCCACACCATACTAAAAATATTAGTATGGAAGATTCAAAGCGCGGTAGTCTACCTACTTATCACGGAATCACCCTCTCCAAAGAGATGTCTTTCAAGACTGATTTGGAAATGGCTCACATCACATCTATACCTTACGCTTATGCGGTGGGCTCTATAATTTATGCGATGTTGTGTACCAGACCAGATATTGCTTACGCACACAGGGTGGTAAGCCAGTATCAGTCAAACCCAGGGAAGAAGCACTGGATAGCAGTAAAGAACGTTCTCAAGTATCTGAGAAGGAATAAGAAGATGTTCTTGGTGTATGGCAGAAAAGACCTCTAGATCGAGGCCTTTAGTGACTCCAGCTTCCAGAGTGATAAGGATGACTCCAAATCCATGTCGGGTTATGTCTTTACCTTCCTTAGAGGGACGGTCTGTTGGAAGAGCTCCAAGCAAGACACCATTGCTGACTCGATGATGGAAATGGAGTAGTTCGCCGCATGAGACGCCGCAAAAGAGACAGTCTGGATGAGGAAGTTCTTAACTGAACTTCAGGAGGTTCCTTCCATTGTTGGTCCAATACTTTAGTATTGTGACAACATACGACGCTACAGCTTTAGGGAAGGAACCCAGGTCCCATCACAGATCCAGACATATCTTGAGGCGGTACCACCTGATCAGAGAGATCGTTGATCCCCAGGAGATCGATGTGAGGAGAGTAGATACGGAGAACAACACTGCAGATACACTAACAGAGTCCATCCATCAGACAGAGTTCGAGTGGCTATTCTAGATCCTAGGTCTGCGATATGCCAATAAATGGCCTTAGTGTAAGTGGGAGATTGTTAGTGATATATGCCCTAGAGGCCATTATTGTATCATACCGGTTTGTATATTACGTAATGGAAGCTTGGGATTGTTTCCTGATTTAAAATCAGGAAATCTTACGAAGAAGGCATCACCTGCTAGCACGTGACCAGCAGTCACGTGTTGGCACGTGACATTTAAAAGCAGCGGCAAAGGCACATCAGTTCCCTGATCAAATTAAGAAAAAGGCTTCAGAAAAGGTCACGTGCTCACACGTGACCAGGGGTCATGTGTTAGCACGTGACATTTAAAATTAGCGGCAAAGGCACATCAGTTCCCTGATCAAATCAAGAAAAAGGCTTCACAAAAGGTCACGAGCTCACACGTGACCAGGGGTCACGTGTTGGCACGTGACGGCTGAACAGCGGCTAGGAGACAAAGCGTAGAAAGCAGAGGAAAGCTCGTTCCAAGGGGGTCACGTGTCCACACGTGACCAAGGGTCACGTGGCCATACGTGACCGGCTATCAAAGCCTATTTATTTAACAGAATCAAATTCTGAAGAGATCATTCAAATCTTTCCAAAGGAAAATGATTATTTGGAACCGATTGGACTAAAGATTAAAAGGTGATTAAATATCACCTATCTATGGAAAAATCTTGAACTTGGAAAGATTTCCCCTTAAAATCTAACCGAAATAACAAAGGAATATCTTTGGATTTAAAATCCAATGGTGAATAAAACTCACCTAATAGTCCAAAGGTCTAAACGAATGGTGAATACAAATCAAGTCTCTCAATGAAAGATTCATCAAAACTAATTGATTCTGCTCCTTCTCCTATAAATAGGAGCCAAGAGACACACAGAGACAGACAGGGATCGATACATAGAGAGAGGGAGAGAAAAATAGAGCCTTGAGACTTTGGAGGAATTTGGATCTTCTGCAAAGAAAACCTTAGGTAAGAAGGGGGAGGCTTTCAAGAAAAAAGAGAATTTAATTCTCGAAAGAGTTTAACTCTGATATTAAAAAGAAGAACTTAGTTCTCTCTTTAGCAGAGGATCTGCAAAGTGCACATCTCCCCATGAATTGAGAATTTAATTCTCATTGGGTTGAGATCCTGCCATGCAGATCCAAAGCATAGGGAGGGAATGGAAGTTTGAGAATTTAATTCTCACAGAACCATAGGAATTTAATTCCTTTAAAATAAAATTAGGGTTTAACCCTATGTCATAGGAATTTAATTCCTTCAAAATGAATAGAACCAGGGTTAACCCTAGTCAAGAACTTAAATCTGTCAAAATAACAGGAATTTAATTCCTCAAAAGTTTGTTGCTAGGGTTTAACCCTATGAAGAATTTGATTCTTAAAAAGATAAACACTTCTTCAAACAGGCAGGGTCACGTGCTACCACGTGACCCCTGTAAAAAGCCACCGCTAAAACTTTGAGGCAACGCCTCACGTGCTTCACGTGACCCCCAAAGCGCGCAAAGGAAAAGAAGCTCTGGGGCGCCCTCAGGTGTCACCACGTGACCCCTAATGAATAGTCTAACAGATCAAAGCGCAAGCCCCCATCACGTGCCCACACGTGATGGCTTTTAGAATCAAAAGTGTTAAACACTTATCTGTAGAACAAAATAAAGGGAAACAGGGTGCTATCACGTGCTACCACATGACCCCTTGGCTGAAGCTTTAACGGACAAGCACCAAAATGCCCATCACGTGACAGCACGTGATGCTCCAAAGCATTCAATACTTTTGACAGAATAAAATGAATCGAGGGCGCCCTCATGTGCTACCACGTGACCCCTCTTACCTTAGTGTTTAACACTAGAGTTGAAACCTCTACATCCAGTGTTCAACAATGATTTCCTTAGTGTTTAACACTATATTTGAAACCCCTATTTACAGTGTTTAACACTGACTTTCTTAGTGTTGAACACTAACCTGGAAAACTCTGTTTCCAGTATTTAACATTGATCTGCCTTAGTGTTAAACACTAATTTGAAATCTCCACTGCCAGTGTTTAACACTGATTTTCTTTAGTGTATAAACACTAATTTGAAAGCCCTGTTGCTGGTGTTTAACACCAACTATCTTTTAGTGTTAAACACTAACTTGTCAATCTCATTCTCGGTGTTCAACACTGGTTGATCTTTAGTGTTTAATACTAACTTTAGCCCCATTGGCTAAGAGTCCAGAGGCAAAGCCTCTACTCTAATGGACCAACAAAGGGCCAATATCCTAAACATGATTGGACTTAGCCCAAGCTGGCCATAAGTCCTCAATTCAAATTCAACTGAGCCAATGGGCCCAAAATATAATTAATTGGTCTTGGTTCCAAATTGGGCCAAAGATTATTTAATCTACCTCGGTTTGAGGGTACATCTCTTCACTCCTTTGATACGTGGCGTTGTAATTCCTCAACGTCTTCAAAGAAGTGACGGGTCCCGATGACCACATATTGATACGGACTGTGGGGTCCTTAAACTCATGGACTATGAGGTTCTTAACCTTGACCGGGATGTCTTAAAACTAACGATGGACTGTGGGGTCCTTAAACTCATGGACTATGAGGTCCTTAACCTTGACCGGGATGTCTTAAAACTAACGACGGACTGTGGGGTCCTTAAACTCATGGACTATGAGGTCCTTAACCTTGACCGGGATGTCTTAAAACTAACGACGGACTGTGGGGTCCTTAAACTCATGGACTATGAGGTCCTTAACCTTGACCAAGATGTCTTAAAACTACATCGGACTGTGGAGTCCTTAAATCCACGGACTACGACGTCCTTAACCTTGACCGCAACGTCTTAAAACCAACAATGGACTGCAACGTCCTTAAACTACCTCCTGACCGTGATGTCCTAAACAAAACAACAGGGCTCTCTTAATTGCTCTATTGTTGGATCTAAATGATCCCGTTAAGTCGATCTTAGTCTAAAACTAGACTAACGTATCCTTAACAAGGGTTTAAGTCAATCTTAGTCTCGAATGAGGCTAATGTATCCTTAAACCCAAACCCCCAAACCCAAATCTAAGATAATACGGATTTGGACTTGTCAACGCCCTACGGGCGACGACATAATTCAGTCTCCGTATACAATCCACGGGCAACTAAACACAAAATAAACACACACGACACGAAGTGACCATCTGGAGAAGGAGAAAGTGGTTACCGCGATGCGGTAGCGTAATTAACTGCAGGGGCTTGCGCCTGCAGGAAAGAGCGTCCCCACAATCAAAAACCCCTCAAGCGAGGAGGAATCTGACGAAGCCTGCTACATTGGACGCATCCGTTTAAACCTTCGATATACGGTGCCATAAATCAACTTGGCATCTTCGGAGAGGTAGACGGATAGCACCAATTAGCATCTGCCCCGAACCTCAAGCGAGACGACCCCGCGTCGTCGGCTGCCGTTCGGAGGGGAACAGATTCTGACACGCCCGGTGGGACCTTTTCCTCTTTCCACTCCACACTTCGTGTGTCGTGTTCGTGAACCAAACACGGTTTGCTAATGGTTGCCCTTAGGTTTCAAAGTACTAAGATTCGGCGTTTTGCTTATTGCAGAAAGCAAAGAATCAATGGCTTCCTCTTGCGCGACATGCTCCAACTGCAACTGCAACCAGCGCTCTGCCTCGTTAGGAGGTATAGCCTACGGACCCCAAGCTGCTTCGCTATTCACAATGCCCATGGAACAGGTCACTCGAGCCACCACAGGGTTGTTTTTTGAGACCATGCTCCCGCCGACAAGCTTCACCGCCCCGATGCTGACAGCGGAAGCTCCCAAGAAGTCGGTCTTCTCCAGACTAGGCCAGAGCTCCTGTGGAACCGCAATGGGGCCTGCAATCCTAGAGAAGGCTGCTCCTAAAAAAATAACTAGTCTCGCTCCTGAAGTCGTCAAGGCGGCTTCTCCTTCCAAAAAGTCGGTCTTTACAAGATTGACTGTTCCAGTTCCCACTCCTGCTACCCAAAGGACATCAGTCTTTAACAGGCTGGCACCAGCAACGACCCCCACCTACACAGGGGGCAAGACGAGACTATCGCCCTCACCAAGCCGGTTCCATCAGCACTGTAGGGTTCCTAGGCACCCTAGTGAGGTCTCACAAGGCATCGAACATGCCATTTTCAAAAAATCTAGGTGCCGAGAAACCCGACTACGGATCGTTTGCTAGAAAACTAGGCGAAAAAGCTAACTAGTTAACACTTAACTACAAGATACGGAAATACAACCTTTGTAGATCTGGTGCTCCACCTCCATAGCTCCGCAACGAAGTCCTCTCCGCTGTCCAAAAAGAATCCGGGCTCTAGCGTCGACTTCATCGGAGAATAAGCGAGCTAGGTCGTCGATGTCCATGCCGAAGATGATCTACGTCGAGGCATCGCTAAATCAAGCTCCGACTTCATCAAGTCAAGAAACTTGTGAAGAAAACACACTCTACTACTTGGCAAGAGGTAGAGGATGAAGAAATAGGAAGTGGGTTCAATTTAGAATTGGATTTCTCACTTGTTTCCATCAATCACCATTGATGGAGCTTGGTTTTCTTCAAGGAAGAAGATGAAGAAGAAGAAGAAACTCTTATGATAAGTTAATTGAAAAAGAAAAGAAAATCAATTCTTATCATAAAATTAACCATGGTCAAGTGTAGAGACTAAACTAGGGTTAGTGGGAATGGTTTGGGTTAAGGATGAGATAAGAATGGTTGACTTGATCAAAGCTTCATGAAGCTTCAACTAAAGAACAAATAAAGCCACCATTCTTTTCTCTTTTCCATTTATTTTCCAAAATGTATAAACAAATAAATAAATGAATAAATAAGTAATGGAAAATAAAACCCTAACCACTCTCACAACCATGGTTTAATCTTCACACAAAACACAAGTTAGCATGCATCATCAAACATGATACATACAAGTGCACAAAAATATATCACATATACAATGTGTACATTCCAAGTGAGAAAATCCGTTTAAAGTGAACCAATACTAGTTAGTGCAAAGTAACATATCAAATATATAATTATGCATTAAATCATTAAATCAACACTTGATTCAATGATCCGGTCATGTCGCACACAACCGACTAGTATTCAATGTATCGGCTTATCGAATCAACGCTTGAATCGATAACTAGGTTATATCACATACAACCTTTCCGATACATTCATCGCGAGAATGGAATGCGGTATCACATACACGCATTATTCTCGGTCCCGCACATATCTCATATGCGCTCCTATTTCGTTTCGCTTGAGCCAGGAAACCTCTGTGTAGGACTCTAAAGACTCGTCAATACGCCGGCAGCGGATGATGATCATATCAAACATCCATAAGCCGCAAGCGGTCTGCTAAACGTAACGGCCATCCGGGTATTGAGCGATCTGAAGATCGACGAGCAAGCCCGCTCACACTCCAGTGAATCCAACCAGTAACACTACCGTACAGTCCGGTCTGATCGTCTGATATGTCGCATATCTTGCCTAGGGGTGGTAAACGTCAGACCCCAATAGCTCGATAAGTCGTGTCGATATGAGGTCTATAACCATTCGAGATACTACTGGTAACACTTACCAGTAAATCTCAGCAACCCTGGCCAGGGATTTCCTGTTATAGCCAATCGAACACAGCGCAACATCAACTCCCTATACCGGGAGAGACGAATCCCCTCCTATCGCTCAATGCCTCCATGTGACTCGGGACTGTACCCAAAAACCACCGTTTTGCACGCCCTCTTGGACGTGGTAAGATGGAAATCAAAGCACAGTAAGAACCACACAAGACTCTATGACGATCTCGGGTCAACAGACTACTCTGTACCAGTGTCACCAGAGAACTGCCATCTGACGTAAGGTATAATACCATCTGGGAGTTCTCGGCGAGTCCGTCTAGTGTACCCAGTCTTCACTGAGCACCCGTATATCATCTCTGATGTCAAACACCAATGGATATGGGATCATCCATCGCCCATCTGTATGGGTCGAGAAGGTATACGCTAGTCTACTCTGGTATATCGATGCCCCGTCTCGATACACCCACGACTAGGGACTTTGAAGGATGTACTTATGGACTACCATATCCCCACTAGTATGATCCGCATCATAGTCCAGGTAGTCAAGTACAGATCCTAAGGGCTTTACCAACATGTAACAGAGAGACAATCAGCATCCACGTTAAGGTAAAGGGTAACCAGATAGCATACTATCATGTCAAGCAAGAAAGTCCTCCCTATATATGTCCCAGCATCCACTACAATATACATCCTATGTACAGTAATGGCCTCTAGGGCATACATATAACTAACAATCTCCCACTTGCACTAGGGCCATCTGTAGCAGTGGTTGTAGTATCTCATACTCAACCATCCCATAAAAGTCTCTCTCTGGGAACAGGCCTTTGTGAGTGGATCCGCTGTGTTGTCCTCTGAGTCTACTCTCCTAACCTCGATCACCCTGGAGATCAACTATCTCCATGATCAGGCGATGCTGCCTTAGAATATGTCTGGATCACTGATGGGACCGGCGTTCCTTGGCATAAGCCACAACTCCATTGTCTCACAATGGTAGGAATGTAGTTTATCTCATGAACCAATATACACCCAGACTGCCTCTTTGGTAGCATCATAAGTAGCGATGTATCCTGCCTTTATCGTCTAGTATGTCACGGTATCTAGCTTGGAACTCTTCCAACATACCGTCCCTTTACTGAGGGTAAAGACAATGCCTGTGACTGACATTCAGTCGTCCTTATCACCCTGGAACCCTTCCAGTGATTCTCCCCAGGATCGGTTGATACCGGCTCACTACAACTAGTGAGAGTCCTAACATCCAATTAGATCTATCTCATAGATCCAAAACCCAGGATTTAGGAGGTATCACTTTGATCCTATATGGAGAATCATTGTGATAAGCGGAGATTGATCGAGCGTAGCATAGGAAACTCCTTCCCTATCAACAGTATGTCATCCACGTACTCTACGAGGATCGTCACCATACTCCCTACTACCTTCTTGTTTATACAAGGTTCATCTACCATTTTGATGATGTCAACTTCTTTGACTAATCCATCAAAACAGATGTTCCAACTCCGCGATGCCTGCTTTATCCTATAAAGCATCTTGCACACGTTTTCGCTGCTCCCACTGTCTACGAGGTCCTCTGGCTGTGTACTTATAGACGCTCTCTTCTAAAACATCATTTAGAAAAGCAGTCATGACACCCAACCACCAGATATCGTTCTCATGGTATGTAGCCGTGGTAAGTGGGATCTGGATGGACTTAAGCTTAGATCCTTAGAAAAAGTTTCATCATGATCCACACCTGGTCAATGATGCAAACCTTTAACAAGTTTAGCTTTGAAAGTCTCAACTTTTCCATGTACACCAAGTAATCTTCTCAAGATATACTTGCTCCTGATGGGAATTTAACCCTTCAGATATAGCAACCAAAGTCCATACTTTGTTGGCGTATAAGGATTCCATCTCAGATCGCTAAACATCCAGCCATTCTTACAGAGTCTCACTCCTGATGGCCAGCTCGAAACTAGTTGGGTCATCATCTCATGATGTAATCCTCGCTCCCACTGTCATAGAGAAATCGAAGTATCTCTCAGGTGGGTGAGGAACCCTACTAGATCGGCGGAGAGGCTGAGGTTCGTTGGAATCTACTGAATCCTTGGGTTCACCAAATCATCTGCTGTAGTTTTTATAGCTGGAACCTTTCCAGTTCTACATAACAGTATTTGCCTCGAGCTTGTCCGGATTATGCTTTTAGACATAGCCCGGTCAACCCCAAATCTTAACTAACTTGAGATATGGGCTCTTCCCTTTCCATATCACATATGAAGTGGTAGGAAACTGATTTGATTGGAACCCTATTCAATAGGTATGCAACTTCTCAAGCGCATAACACCCAAAAGGAAATAGGTAACTCAGTATTACTCATCATAGAGCACACCTTATCACATAGGGTGTAATTGCTCCACCCCGATATACCATCTTGCTATGGTGTATACGGAGGAGTAATGCTGAGAGAGAATCTCATTCTCCTTTAGAATAGTCCAGAAATTCCGTGCTCAAGTATTCTCCTCCTTGATCACATCAAAGGACATAATACTTATACCCGTATTTTGGTTCTCTACTTCTCGCTTATATTCTGTGAATATCTCAAAAGGTTCGGAATCATGTTTCAACAGGAACATATGACTGAATCTTGAGAGATTATCAGAGAACATAATGAAGTATAAAGAACCAGTCCTGGCATGTGTAGACAGGGGACCCACATGCATCAACATGTATCATCCCAAGAGTTCATTGACTCTTTCTCTGTTTCCAGTAAACGGAGCTATGGTCATCTTATCTTTGTGACATGACTGGCGAGTTTCATAAGATGTAAGTTCAAACTAATTTAAATATGCATCTTTATGTAACTCTAGCCAGTCGGGTCGCATTGATCTGACCTAGTCTACAATACCTCAAGAAGAATTCGTTCATTTCTGAACTTTTCCTCTTGTGTGTGTTCCGTATACTAAGAACTGTAGTTTGATTTAGAACATCAATGCTTTTAGATAACGTGCCTGAACCGATCAACTTTTGATATAGAAAATGTTCAAAACATTATCCATCTATACAAAATTTTATCATTTCTTTACTAATAAAGAGATAGATATGATTTTGTATATCAGGTTCGGTATCTAATAACATTCGTTCAGAATCAATGTACTATAATACAGGGTGACAGTGACCAACAGACTTGGCTGCAACTCTTGCCCCGTTTTCTGCCTCATGAAACTTATCACCCGTTCTCAGTTCTCTACCTTTCTGTAGCCCTATGTAACATTTTACATATCTGGGATCCTGATCTGGTATCACATACCCAGGACGTAAAGGATACTGAGAAACAGTTCTCTGTAATGAACACACCCGAAGATGATGCATCAGCATGCACTCTCTTCGTTTGAGCGGCACGGGAATTCTGGTAATCCCCTATTTCCTGCTCTGTCTTATAATATTTATAAGTTGGAGCGGGACCAACGTTCCCCAGCTCAGTATAACAAGCGGGTTCGGTCAATAATCCGTATTATTATCTTGATTAAGGCGTGATATGGTCGCTACCAGGAGAGAGAGAAGCAAACACTCAGCGTGCACTCTTGCAAGAATAGATTGGTTATTATTTTATCTAATCAGGATGCCTCCCACTGCTTTTTATCAAATCTTCCTTCAAACCCTAAAAGGAAAGACTAGCCGGGATTAATTACACACTACAAGTTCGCCAATCTTTCAGCCAGGCCAGTGTCGGTATTTTGAGGGAGGTCCCCCGTGCTTTCGCACGAACCTAATTAATGTAAACCTCGTTTTCCCAGAGGCGTAACCTCGTTAACACCTTTCTAGACACCTACTTGATCGGCTAATTGTAATGTATAAAACTCTCCCAGGAGTAACACTTACTCGCAGCGGGTATCGGGATCCAACTATCTCATAGAAGGTATGCAATCTCATTGCAAATTTCAACACTTGAAATTCCCGATAATATTTTGCCCCTAGCTCGCTATGACCTTGACGGAGGCCAAACAACCCATAGTCTGCTAGCCAAGTTCAACCCGTCATTTCCTGATTGAATTAAACCCACCCGCACGACCCTTGACGGAGGCCAAACAACGCCGTACGAATACCCTAATCCAATCGCATCATATGCTAGCAGATAAGCACTAGTTAGCTACCGTACACTACGCCTTGACGGAGGCCAAACAACCGCAGCACGAATACTAACTAGTACGTATCTGAAATGACGGAGGGCTACAACAGGTTTTTCTGAAAACCTATTGCGTAATGAACTTGATATCGTTGTAGGATCGAATGAATTTTGAAATGGAGTGTTTTTGAGGCTTTTCTAGTTTTGCTAAAGGAGTCACTCCCGGTGAAGGGATCGTCGGTCCTTTCCTCGTCGAATGAGGTGCGGGATATATCATATATATCACTGTGCAAAGCAAAAACACTTAAAAGCAATCAAAAGACAAACCGAGTGTGTAGCATCTGCCAGTTATTGCTAAAGGAGTCACTCCCGGTGAAGGGATCTCGGTCCTTTCCTCATCGAATAAGGTGCAGGATATATCTCATATACCGCTATGCAAAGCAAAAACTGTAGCTACCTGTTTTATTTTGAAATTTGATTCTACAACATCTTAGGTTTCTTTTATTTCATTAATCACATTAATGAAGTCCCATCATTTAAATACCTAAACATCACAGATAGATATGACGTACACTTATGCCATCCGCATTCGCCTCGATGTCCCCTCATGCACCGTTAGGTTAGGTAACTAACGGCAGAGCGGGGCAGGGCTAGCGCGGGTGTAAAACATAAGTAACGCCTATATAATATATCATATATACTACATACTATATCCATCACAGAGTCACAATACAGATATCGCAGCAGAAGAAACATATGAAATATTGGATATACTAGGACGTCCGTGTTTTCAATACGAGCCAGTATAAAACACGGATTCCACGGTCGTGATGAATAGCCAAACCCACACCCCTAGACCCCTACGAGAGCGGCAAGCAACCCTACCAATTCTAGAGTTAGGAGACCCGGACTCGACTCCTCGAGTTGGTCTCCCACTGGACTCCAGAACCCGGTTACTTGTGCTCCCCTCCTTGGGTCTATCCTAGTGCGGAAAAGTAAATAATATACAAACGGTGACATCTTCCGCAACCTGGAAGTGCCCCAATAAAAGAATATTACATACAAGTTTTTACATGAATGAAAATGAAAAACACTCATCTCACATAAAAACCCCCGACTATTCAAACACGACGATCCAATATAACATATCCAGCAACACATAACATCACATGTCATCAACATAAGTAAATATGCGCATCCCAATTGTCGTTGACATATAGCAAAGAAACCGGCGATATCACATATTACACTTACGGTCACAGAAAAGAAAGTGTAAAACTACAACAGTTGGAATCCGCAACCTCCTCAGACATCGCATGCCTGACCAAATGAATTACTTAGACATCGCATGCCTAACAATTATAAACCCCGCATTTTAGTCTCATTATCGAAAACTCTTTTCAATATCAAGTCGGGGAATTCAACAAGATTCCCGACATCCTGATCGAATGCTCGTCGCAAACTTCAGTAGGCGGCCGCACCCCCGATACCGTCGACGAAGTGCACCAAGGCGGAACACCGCTACCGCAAGCACCCGAACGGATGCTTTCGGCGACGGGGTTCTCCTACAGTCACTTGGTCGGGGCTATGGAGTGAGGCTGTCTATTAAGTTTACCCGGCGAATATCCGCGTACGCTACGTGATTGCGACGGACTTTTGATCACATCAAAATTCCGTGGCAACCGATTAAGTGAGACTAAACTGCTATGTTTATAACATTCATTCAGTTATCACATAACTATTTGTGAATTCCAATTATTGTATCCCATTCCAGATAATTAGAAAATGTTAAACTTTCCGATTGAACATTCGAACACCCAAGTTTTCCCGATACAGATCAACACATGAAACAAGTCTAACAACATTTCGTTCGTGCCTCAGTACCAACGGTCCAGCCGTAGAAGGGTCAAGCCAACGCCTCACATGTGGCACGCCGTACTGCCCCAAACCCGAAGGTTCAAAGGGCAGTTCAAGACGGTCACATAATCGAGTTAAGGTTTGTTGTCTTCTAGAGGGACCATCGCGTTACTTGCACTACTTAGAACGTCGTTAAACTACGGAAAAATCCAACACTTGGAAGTTTCCCGACAGGGGAAAAATTGGGTATTTATATCCGGTCGAACTTTTTAACATATTCTAAAATTTATCCGGAAAGCCACACAGACAAAATTTGAAACTCCGATCGAAACACCGAATCCCCAAATACACAGCAGAAAATTCAACGCTTGAATAAATTTTAAAAATTCCCAGAAAACTCAGCATAATTTATCAGGAATTACTGTGCAAACAAAGTGGGCTGACGTCACTAGATTGCCGTGGAACCGCCGCAGAAGCAAGGCTTCTGCCGCGGTTCCGCCGCAATAAACACTGTTCATCCAAATATTTTTGCATCGTAATTCTTATTTTTCCCTGCTGAATTTTTTAGCAATTTTTAATTTGGAAAAATCCCAGTTTTTGGAAAAAGGACAGAAAGCTATTTTGGTTTGGGATTTCGGGTTCGTTCGGACTTCAAATTCCGTCTGGACTTCGCCTAAGGCTCTAGCTAGGCTCTGATACCACTGTAGGGTTCCTAGGCACCCTAGTGAGATCTCACAAGGCATCGAACATGCCATTTTCAAAAAATCTAGGTGCCGAGAGACCCGACTACGGATCGTTTGCTAGAAAACTAGGCGAAAAAGCTAACTAGTTAACACTTAACTACAAGATACGAAAATACAACCTTTGTAGATCCGGTGCTCCACCTCCATAGCTTCACAACGAAGTCCTCTCCACTGTCCAAAAAGAATCCGGGCTCTAGCGTCGACTTCATCGGAGAATAAGCGAGCTAGGTCGTCGATGTCCATGCCGAAGATGATCTACGTCGAGGCATCGCTAAATCAAGCTCCGACTTCATCAAGTCAAGAAACTTGTGAAGAAAACACACTCTACTACTTGGCAAGAGGTAGAGGATGAAGAAATAGGAAGTGGGTTCAATTTAGAATTGGATTTCTCACTTGTTCCATCAATCACCATTGATGGAGCTTGGTTTTCTTCAAGGAAGAAGATGAAGAAGAAGAAGAAAGTCTTATGATAAGTTAATTGAAAAAGAAAAGAAAATCAATTCTTATCATAAAATTAACCATGGTCAAGTGTAGAGACTAAACTAGGGTTAGTTGGAATGGTTAGGGTTAAGGATGAGATAAGAATGGTTGTCTTGATCAAAGCTTCATGAAGCTTCAACTAAAGAACAAATAAAGCCACCATTCTTTTCTCTTTTCCATTTATTTTCCAAAATGTATAAATAAATAAATAAATGAATAAATAAGTAATGGAAAATAAAACCCTAACCACTCTCACAACCATGGTTTAATCTTCACACAAAACACAAGTTAGCATGCATCATCAAACATGATACATACAAGTGCACAAAAATATATCACATATACAATGTGCACATTCCAAGTGAGAAAATCCGTTTAAAGTGAACCAATACTAGTTAGTGCAAAGTAACATATCAAATATATAATTATGCATTAAATCATTAAATCAACACTTGATTCAATGATCCGGTCATGTCGCACACAACCGACTAGTATTCAATGTATCGGCTTATCGAATCAACGCTTGAATCGATAACTAGGTTATATCGCATACAACCTTTCCGATACATTCATCGCGAGAATGGAATGCGGTATCACATACACGCATTATTCTCGGTCCCGCACATATCTCATATGCGCTCCTATTTCGTTTCGCTTGAGCCAGGAAACCTCTGTGTAGGACTCTAAAGACTCGTCAATACGCCGACAGCGGATGATGATCATATCAAACATCCACAAGCCGCAAGCGGTCTGCTAAACGTAACGGCCACCCGGGTATTGAGCGATCTGAAGATCGACGAGCAAGCCCGCTCACACTCCAGTGAATCCAACCAGTAACACTACCGTACAGTCCGGTCTGATCGTCTGATATGTCACATATCTTGCCTAGGGGTGGTAAACGTCAGACCCCAATAGCTCGATAAGTCGTGTCGATATGAGGTCTATAACCATTCGAGATACTACTGGTAACACTTACCAGTAAATCTCAGCAACCCTGGCCAGGGATTTCCTGTTATAGCCAATCGAACACAGCGCAACATCAACTCCCTATACCGGGAGAGACGAATCCCCTCCTATCGCTCATTGCCTCCATGTGACTCGGGACTGTACCCAAAAACCACCGTTTTGCACGCCTTCTTGGACGTGGTAAGATGGAAATCAAAGCACAGTGGGAACCACACAAGACTCTATGACGATCTCGGGTCAACAGACTACTCTGTACCAGTGTCACCAGAGAACTGCCATCTGACGAGAGGTATAATACCATCTGGGAGTTCTCGGCGAGTCCATCCGGTGTACCCAGTCTTCACTGAGCACCCATATATCATCTCTGATGTCAAACACCAATGGATATGGGATCATCCATCGCCCATCTGTATGGGTCGAGAAGGTATACGCTAGTCTACTCTGGTATATCGATGCCCCGTCTCTATACACCCACGACTAGGGACTTTGAAGGATGTACTTATGGACTACCATATCCCCATTAGTATGATCCGCATCATAGTCCAGGTAGTCAAGTACAGATCCTAAGGGCTTTACCAACATGTAACAGAGAGACAATCAGCATACACGTTAAGGTAAAGGGTAACCAGATAGCATACTATCATGTCGAGCAAGAAAGTCCTCCCTATATATGTCCCAGCATCCACTACAATATACATCCTATGTACAGTAATGGCCTCTAGGGAATACATATAACTAACAAGCACGACGCGCTCGACGTCGTTACTGGCGCCGAATAAGGAAGGCCGGAGGCAACTCCCCTTCTGGGCTAACTCCTCCAGCCCCGATGGCAGAAGTTAATGCTGCTGTTCCAACGGGGAACAGCTTTGAGATGCTAAATAAGGTGCGTAGGAATTCTCCTACCGCCGCGCTAAAGAAGTCTCCCCATCCGCTGAAAAGAGCTATGGAAGTAAAGCCAGAACAGCCCCAATCTTCTCAACGGCTGTCCTCCCGAATCTATAAGGTCTGGCGGCAGGCCCGAGACTTGATGATCGATCCAAATATCTCCCGCCAGCACAAGAAGCTGAAAATCCAACAGGAAACCAGTCACCAGGCTAAGCCACGAAAAGCTGTCTGGGTGCCCACCTCAACGGCCTCCTCAACTTCCACTACTCATAAAAAGAGGAGGCCGGAGAAGATCCCGGGGCCTGCAACGAGAGCTAAAAGCGCTGAACCTAGACGCCCTAAGGCTGGGGGCAGGATGGTCCACACTGTGTACATGGCGTCAGGGAAGGAAGACAGCTGTGCGTCTGCAGGTCATAGACCGCTTACACGGTCAGTAACCAAAGCTCAGGAGCAACAGCAAAAGCTCCATGAAATGATGAACGCAATGGCCGCGCTTACTGGGCAGAAAGAAAGCCCCGAGGCGTCCTCGGATCAGCAACAAGAACAGGAAACCGACGCCGCGTTCCTCCGGAGGATGTTGGAAAAGAAGGATAAAGAGGCTGCGGAACAAGCGGCCAATATAAAACAGATAGCCCACTTATTCCAAGACATGGTGGGAATGATGATCCAACAAAACCCACCTGCTGAGGATCCTCCGATCGTCCTTGAAGACGACAGGGGAGAAACATCAAATCCACCGCCGGCTCTCTCAACGGCCAAGGAGGAGACAATCTCTAAGGCTGACTTGGAGGACTATATAGCCCAGCAAATCCGGGTTCATCATGCGACTGAGGCAGCTGGTCAAGTCGTAAAAACGGGGCGACCATATCCGAGCTGGTATGACCAAATCAAATATCCGCCAGGTTATACAATACCAAAATTCCATGTGTATAAGGGGACCGGCAATCCCCATCAACATGTTGCCCAGTTCAAGGCCCTTTGCGGTAACACCGGCGGTGATGATAAACTGTTGCTTCGCCAGTTCGTGGGTAGCTTATCAGAAACAGCGTTCGAATGGTATTCGGAACTCCCGAACGATTCTATCAAGACGTTCGCTGAAATGGAGTTGCTATTCACTCAGCGATTCGCGAGCGCCAGCGAACGCACTCCAATAACGGCATTGATTAATGCCAGGGTAAAATCAGGCGAAACGTGGGTCCAGTACGCTGTACGCTGGCGAAATTTGTAGTCGAAATGTGAGCAACGCATTAAGGAAGCGCCTACGGTGGGCATGTTCGTGGGAACCCTAGACCCTCACGCAACTATTTCCCAGTTTATGATGTTCTTCAAGCCAACCACATTCCAGGCTCTAATCGACAAGTTGGCCCAGATGGACCAGATGGGTCATAGACCGTCTCCCCCGAAGCCCGAGCCTCGGAGTGACAAGGGTAAAGGAAAGGCAAACTTCGTCGCGAATGCTCAGCAGCAACCTAGTGCCCCAAAGCTGGCGGATCAACTGGAAGAAAGACGCCGGTATTATAATGAGAAAATGAAGCACCCCTACTCGTTCCCACGGGACAAGACGAAACGGTTATTCGAGCTGACAATACGCAACAGACTTATAAACTTGCCAAATCCAAGACGACCTCCACAACCCACTGAGGTGAATAACCCCAACTATTGCCCTTACCATCAAACGGTAAGCCATCCGATTGAGGATTGCTTCATTTTCAAAGGATGGATTGAAGATCAATACCTCTAGGGGAAGTTTGCACTTTCCGAAAAGTGGAAGGTGAACCCACCACAGCCGCATACTCCGAAGAAGACGGACACACCGGAAGCAACCTATTCCTTTATTGAAGAAGCTCCATGGGAGATCGTGCTGTCAACTAAAACCAAAAGAATGCTGAGAGACCTTCAGGCATGCCCGGCGGTCGAATGGAAGAACCCGCTTGAACCTCAAATCATCGAAGGGATGTTGAAGCCGCGCCCAATTACAAAGATTCGTGGTGATGGCCCAAATACTCACACCCGACCGTCAAAATCTTCGAAGAAAAAGAAGAAGAAATCCAAAAAGCCCGTGAAGCCTGGAGACAAGCGCACGGATTTGCAGAAATAGACTGACGCGCTGGAAGAGTACAATCAAAAAGCGCGGACTCCCGTCACGCTATAAGAGTTCCTCAACCACGTCTTTCAGGAGGAAGGAGATGGAGAGAGCTCATCGGATGAATCCGAGGGATATGTGGCGAGTTGTCACGTGATTTCCCACTCGGAAGATGAGAAAACTCCTGGCACTGAGAAACTGGGGGCACAGCCTGGGCCAGAACTTGTATGGCCAACAGATGAAATGATCGACGTCTTTCTAGACGAGATTCGTTTGAAGAGTAAAGCCGATCAGGAGCGTGAGATGGCTGCATCTGAAGGAGCCAAGCACAGGCGACTAAACGAAAGAGTCGAAGCACTCCCGCCAGATCAAAAGACATCTGATACGAATAAAAACAAGTACAAGACGAGGAAGAGGTTCGCCAAAGCCATGTCAGTAGGGATGAAGCTACCACCTTCGGAAGAGAACGCGTTCGATGGGGCGGAGAGGCACCCTAATTATTGCTCATATCATCGGAAAATTTCACACCCTACGGAGGAGTGCGACGCCTTTAGGATATGGTGGCAGGGATATGTTGCTCACCGACAACATTTTAAGCGCATGAAACGCAGAACTCGTCGGGAGCAAAGAAGTACGACCGACAGGCACAAAAGAACTACCGGCAGCTGTTACGTGGTCGACGCCGGAGGATTACAAGTTCTCACCTTTGGGAGCGACTTTGATGAAGAAATGGTTCTGGGCCCTCTCTTTAAAGAATCCGTTTTAGGGAAAGAGGAAGAACCAGAGGCCTGCGAAAACATTCAGCTGCGCAATCGCACGCTTCCGGAAAAGAATCTCGGGCCCGCAAATAGAAAAGATAAGGGAAAGGAGAAG
Organism: Agapanthus africanus; assembly: GCA_030015575.1. Lineage (NCBI taxonomy): Eukaryota > Viridiplantae > Streptophyta > Magnoliopsida > Asparagales > Amaryllidaceae > Agapanthus > Agapanthus africanus. Next base: position 677,521,631 of record CM057340.1, on the reverse strand, counting down.
GTCACTGGGGATATCGCCTTAGATGACCAAGTCATGAAAGAGCTGACTGCCAAGGACCCTCCCAGGAAGGGTAAGGTGGACCACAACATCCTAGCGCACCTAAGGAAGCTACCTTCTCAGCTCAGCATTCTCGATGCCCTCCTATTATCAAGAGAAGCGCAAGATTCATTAATCAAGGCGTTACAAGAACCCGAGCAACTCCAAGCCTTCCTCGCCGAAGAAAGGATGAAGAATGAACTGGAAGAAGTGCATACGGCCGACATCACTTTCGGTGACGAAGACCTCCTCCTCGGGACGTGCGACCACAACCGTCCCCTATATGTCTCTGGATACTGCCATGATATCAAGATAAGAAAGATCCTGGTGGATAATGGATCCTCCGTCAATCTCCTTAATATTCGGGTGTTGAAGGAAATCTGCATGAGCGTACAGCACCTCGCTCGTGACAAAATTACCATCTCCGATTTCGACTCCCAGTCGTCACGGACTCTCGGATCCGTGATACTAACATTACGCTTTGGACTACTCGTCACGGACATCAAATTTTACGTCATTGACGCCAAGACCTGCTACAACGCCTTGCTCGGTCGTCCTTGGTTACTTGAGTACAACATCATCCCTTCTACACAGCATCAGTGTATGAAGTACTTTAAGGATGGCTTCGAATATACCATAACAGGTGAGCTGAACCCATTTTCCGTGAATGAAGTCCGCAAGTACGAAGATGCGAAGTACTTTTTGCCAGATTTCGAGGATACAGAAAGGTGTCGCAAGCCGGAGAACAAAGCCGCTGCCACCATACCTATTTTCGGGAGCGATACCGAAGAAGGAGAAGAGATAGTTTACGCGGTCCGTCTCGCCGCAACAACCCAGGAACGTCCGCCCCCATGTTGATCTTCGGAAGTGACTCGGAAGATGAGGTCAATGCCGTGTTCTCCAGTCGGCCGTCAATACAAGCATCCCCTAGCGATGATCAGAGTTTGCAAATCAACATGGTGCCGCGGAAACACAACAAGGATCTCGACGCACTTCAGGCTTACAATGTGCAGGACCTGCAGACGTTTTACGTCCCTCCCAGGCGAAAGGGTGAAAAGGTGATCCTACTCTACCAATCCACAGAGACGAGAGTGGAGAAAGAGATATGGCATGGCGCGGATGCTGCACTCGACAGGCTCCAACCCATCCGTTTGCCCAGATATTACACAAATGGACTAAGGAGGCTATTGAAGCACCAAGGAGTACCCTTAAAACAGACTATTAGAAAAGCTCAGTTCTACAACAAGATTTGGAATGTCCCTGGGACTCAGCGCAAATTGCCCAACGGGAGAATGGAAACGCTTGGGCTTGGATATGTGAGATCCGGGAAACGGGAGCGAGTCCACGGCAGCTACGCCATATATAACTTCGATGAGGAGGAGGACACCCTGTCGGGGAATGCTAACCCCTCGTCAAAACCAAATCCTGCGAGTGAAGTGCCGAGTCCGTCATTTGAAGAACAAGTGGACAAGCTTATCAGGAAAGCAGGTCAAAAGGCTCGGGAAGACCACAACCGTGAGATGGCCATCTACGAGAAGGCCAGGACGCAATGTCTGTTTCAAAAGGCTGCAAAAGACAAAGATGCTCCTCCCTGTCAACCCGTTGTACAAAAGGCTCGACGCAGATACAGAAGTAAGTCAAGAAGCGGAAAGAGGAGCAGACAACAACGACGCAGGATTAGAGAGTCATGTGATCGGGTATTGCGCAGCCCGGATTTATCCCTCATGAAGAAGATGAGTCAAGCGTATTCCTTCCCCCGAGACAAGACGAAGAAGTTACTCGAGCTCGCTATAAAACATCAAATGATCGCACTTCCAGAGTCTAAGCACCCTGAGCAAGCTAACAAAGTTTCTCATCCGGGCTTTTGCTCTTATCACCGAGCCATAGGACACCCTATCGAAGACTGCTTCACCTTCAAGAACTGGGTCGAAGACCAGTACCAGCAAAGCAGATTTGCTTTATCCAGCAGCTGGAGGGTAACGCCGCCACAAAAGCACGAACTTAAAGCCGCAAGAGCAGAACCAGACCCACATCGATCTTGGAAGCAGATTCGCACCTGTCACATGATTACAATATTAAAAGAAGAGACCGAGGACATAGATGAGCTCCTTTGGTGCTTCGAAAACAATGACAATGAGGTAATCTCAGAATTTCCACCGGCTCCGAAAGAACTGGAAGATGGCATACATACTACTGTAGATAACCTCAAGAAGATTGAGTTGGGATCGACAGACGATCCGCGACCGACATTCGTCAGCGAGCTTCTATCTGAAGAAAGGGTGGCTGCGTTAAAGGACGTGCTTCTACAGCATAAAGATTGCTTCGCGTGGAACTATTCCGAGATGCCAGGATTAGATCCAGAGATTGCTGTGCATAAATTACCAATATCCCCGGATATCAAGCCAGTCAAGCAGGCACCGAGAAGGATGCGGCTCGAGCTTGAAATGAGCATTAACGCCGAAGTCAAGAAGCTGATCGATTCAGGGTTTATCCAGGAAGTACAGTATCCTGACTGGGTCGCCAACATCGTCCCGGTAATGAAAAAGAATGGGACAGTACGCATATGTGTGGACTTCCGAGATCTCAATAAAGCCTGCCCGAAGGACGATTTCCCAGTGCCGGTCACCGAGCTGATGATAGACAATACGTCCACTCATGAGGTTTTCTCCTTTATGGACGGTTCATAAGGGTACAATCAGATAAAGATGCACCCCGACGACCAGAAGCACACCGCGTTCCAGGCTCCTTTGGGTATATTCTGCTACAAAGTTATGCCCTTCGGTTTAAAGAACGCCGGTGCTACCTATCAAAGGGCCATGAAAAAGATATTTGATGATCTCATACATGAAATCGTCGAGTGCTATATCGACGACCTCGTAGTGAAGAGCATGTCATATGAAGAGCATTTAGAGCATCTAAAGACCGTATTTCAACGCCTTCGGCAATATAATTTGAAGATGAACCCCCTCAAATGCGCGTTCGGAGTCTCCTCGGGTAAATTCCTAGGATTCATCGTCCGACACCGAGGTATTGAGATAGATCCGTCCAAGATCAAGGCGATCATGGAAATGCCACCGCCAAGGACTCTCAAACAGCTGCGATCTCTCCAAGTAAAGCTCACATATATCCGGCGGTTTATCGCCAACCTGTCAGGCAAGTGCCGTCCTTACAGCCACCTGATGAAGAAGGGAACTCCGTTTGTCTGGGACCACAAATGCCAAGGCGCACTGGACGAGATCAAGCAATACCTGCAGAACCCGCCGGTGTTAGCTACTCCGGTCAAGGGAAAGCCTCTTATTCTTTATACAACAGCCCTCGAATGTTCCTTAGGCGCATTATGGGCACAAAAGAATGATCAAGGGAAGGAAAGAGCTCTTTATTACTTAAGTCGAGTTCTGCTGGGGGCAGAAAACAATTACTCCCCTATCGAGAAACACTGTCTGGCGTTAATCTTCGCGATAACAAAACTCCGGCACTATGCATTGGCACATGAAGTCCGTCTAATATCAAAAGTGGACCCCCTAAAATATCTAATGTCAAAGGCCATATTGACAGGGAGACTCGCTAAATGGGCCCTGCTCTTGATGGAGTTTTCAATAACCTATCAGCCTCTTAAGGCAGTGAAAGGCCAAGCCATCGCCGACTTCCTTGCTGAGCATCCAGTACCTGCCGGTTCTCCTCTAAATTGCGATTTGCCGGACGAACATGCGTTTGACGCAATCGATGGTGGTGATACCCGATGGGAACTTTATTTCGATGGAGCGTCCTCCGTAAAGAAGCGCAAACAAAGTACCCCAATGATCAAATCGGGGGTAGGCCTCATCTTCGTAACTTCACAAGGAGGGATAATGCGCTTCGCTTTCTCCTTAACAGAACCGAGGACGAACAATGAAGCCAAATACGAAGCTTTGATAGCAGGCCTCGAGATCGCCATTGACATGGGAATTGAAAACCTCCTCATATACGGGGATTCTCAACTGGTCGTTAGTCAAGTAAATGGCGACTACCAAACGTGCAAACCGGAGTTGGTGAAGTACTGTGAAAGGGTGCAACAACTGTTGACCCAAATTCCCTCCTATACTTTGGAAAGTATACCATGCGCGGAAAATAGCAAAGCAGACGCGTTAGCTAAGCTCGCTAAAGAACTGGCTGACGAGAACCTCGATGACGTCAGAATCGTGGTATAAAGCCGTCGAGTGCTCGCAACAGTAGAAATATCTCCGGAATCATACGACGGAAAGGAAGCGACTGAGCAGACGTCCCTACAAATAAAAGACTGTGAGAAAGCTGAGGACTGGAGGGAAGTCTTCATAGACTACTTTAAGTCCCACCGAATGCCCGAAGAAGCGTCCTCAAGACATCAGCTCACGAAACGAGCTCTATCTTTCGCTTTCGTCAACGATACTCTATACAAGAGATCGTTTGATTCTCTATGGCTAAGATACTTAGGACCAGACGAAGCAGGAAGAATCATTCAGGAAGTTCATGACGGAATCTGTGGTTCTCATCAAGCAGGCCCGAAGATGAAGTTAAAAATTAAACGGATGGGTTACTACTGGCCCACGATGATCCAGGACTGCCTCGAATATGCGAAGCAATGCCACTCATGCCAAATCCACGGGGACTTTATCCACCGGCATCCAAATCCACTCAATCCAACGGTAGTTAGCTGGCCATTCGAAATATGGGGAACTGACATAGTCGGCCCCATCGAACCAGCATCGTCCAAGGGACATCGTTTTATCTTGGCGACGACTGATTACTTCTCCAAATGGGCAGAGGCAGCGCCGTTGAGGGAAGTGAAGACGGAGAATATCCTCCATTTCTTCAAGACGCACGTCATTTATCGGTATGGAACTCCACGACGGATCATTTCCGATAACGGGCCAGCTTACAGAAGCCACAAGATCAGTCGCTTCACGCAACAACACAATATAGACTGGAGATATTCCTCGGTTTATAATCCGCGAGCTAACGGTCTACCTGAGGCCTTCAATAAGACCTTGACAAAGATCATGAAAAAGACGTGTCCCGAAATAAGAAGGACTGGCACGAGAGACTGCAAGAGGCACTTTGGGCGTACCGAACTACGTTCAAGACGGCCACAAGTACAACGCCATACGCATTGGTATTCGGTACGGAAGCAGTACTCCCCCTTGAGATAGAGCTATCGTCTCTACGAGTGGCAGTCCACTGCGAGCTGACGGACGAAGAAAATGCCCACCTTCGGCTTGAGGAGCTTGACGCCCTTGATGAAACCCGGCTCATAGCGCAACAAAATCTGGAGGCTTACAAAGCAAAGATGACGCGCCCATATTAAAGATTGACCCGACAGAGGACATTCCGCCAAGGCGAACTCGTGCTAGTAGTCAAAAGGCCTATGATCCCCAATCGCGCCAAGCGGGGAAAATTCGAGCCAAACTATGAAGGCCCGTACATCATAGATAAGGTCTACCAGGGTGGGGCCTATCTACTAATGGACATGCACGGTGAAAGGCCTTTCAGGCCAATAAACGGCCGCTTCCTGAAGAAATACTACGCTTAATGAGCCACAGCCTAGGTCAATGATAGATGACGACGACTATGTCCGCTCGCTATCTTCCTAAAGCTCAAAGCTCTATAAGTAGTAGCCGGCCCTCACCTCAACGGACCGAAATGTCCTTAAACTAACGATGGACCGAAATGTCCTTAAACTAACAATGGACCAAAACGTCCTTAAACTAAAGACGGACCGAAACGTCCTTAAACTAATGACGGACCGAAACGTCCTTAAAACCACTATCGCGGCATCCTTAGGCTGACGAAAAAAATAATAATAAAAATATATTAAAAAAATAATAAAAAAAATAAAAACGGTACGTCCGTAAGCAAAATGGGCACGGATGAAAACCCGAAAGGGCTCCGGGAGTAAAAACAGCAGGACTACTAGCGAGTGTTTGTGAAAACCCAAAAGGGCGCAACCTCGTTAAAAGACACTTACAAGATCCTCTCGACCTTGTAAGGAGAAACCACCCGCGTGGGATCCTTACGACTCACAGGGGAGCGACACACTTAGGGATCCCCACGATTCCTAAGGAGAAAATACACTTACGAGATACTCACGACTCGTAAGGAGAACTCTCTTATGGGACCCTCACGGCCCATAAGATTTGAAAGTCTTAAGTTACAGAAACCTAAACCTGTTCTTAAGCAAATCCCCCACAACCTTCGATATTGCCCTACAAGTAGTCCAATATTGGCCCTTGTATACAATCCACGGGCGCGAATAAACATTTCCCCAGCAAAGTCCCACCCATGACTAGGGGTATGTCCATATGGTGAACAACCCTTATAAGTCCTCTCGGCTTATAAGGAGAAAACCCTCTTGTAGGATCCTTACGACTTACAAAGGAACATACACTTAGGAATCCTCACGACTCCTAAGGAGAAAATACACCTACAAGATCCTCATGACTTGTAGGGAGAAATACCTTTGTGAGACCCTTACGGCTCATGAAGTCAAAAGCCTTAGTCGATAAGACCCTAACCCTGTTTGCTAAGCCACCTTTGTTCAACATCGACAGAGGCAGATGATGATTCGCTCCTGGCCATATCCCAGTTGTAGCGGTGCTGATGCCGAAATCGGTGTCTAATTTCAGGTTTATGGCGAAAAGCCAGTAGGCTGCACGTGCATACGAAACAGCCGAAATGATGGGGCAGCTTGCAATAAAAAACAGCAAGTAAAAATGTATGCATGAAAAACAGCCGAAATGATGGGGCAACTCGCAATAAAAAGCAGCGAGTAAAAATGAAATAAATAGCTGAAATGATTGGGCACCGCGATAAATAGCCGAAATGATAGGGCAATCGCGACCTTCGCGATATAAAAGCTGAAATGATAGAGCATCGCGGAAAATGAAATAAAAAAAAGTTTTAATTTATGCCCTACAGGTGATGTTCCATCACTCCCTGTATACAATCCAAGGGCGTAAATAAAGAAGTGATCACATGTCCCTCCAGGATTCATCAAAGAAAGGAGTAAAATCTTGACGGTCCGCAAGCGACCTAGAGATCATCCCAACACTCGTCGCGTAACAACGGACACAACTTCAAGCAAAGCGGAGCAGCGGCAACTCCCAAGTCCATGGCTCGGCGATATCCTGACCACCGAAAAAGTCAAATCCCAACTCCGTGAAATGCGAATACAATCAACGAAATTCCTGGTTACGTGGAACGCGGATAACGTCACTCTTCGACCCTGTGGAAAACGTCCAGAGCGGATCCTGGTCCTCGCAGAGCACGGCAGTGAACCCGTGTGAAGCATCCGGAGCAGAGCCTAGTCCTCGCTAAACACGGCAGTGAACCCGTGTGAAGCATCTAGTGCAAAATTCCTGGTTACGTGGAACGCGGATAACGTCACTCTTTGACCCCGTGGAAAACGTCCAGAGCGGATCCTGGTCCTCGCAGAGCATGGCAGTGAACCCGTGTGAAGCATCCAGAGCGGAGCCTAGTCCTCGCCAAACACGGCAGTGAACCCGTGTGAAGCATCTAGTGCAAAATTCCTGGTTACGTGGAATGTAGATAACGTCACTCTTTGACCCCGTGGAAAACGTCCAGAGCGGATCCTGGTCCTCGTAGAGCACGGCAGTGAACCCGTGTGAAGCATCCAGAGCGGAGCCTAGTCCTCGCCGAACACAGCAGTGAACCCGTGTGAAGCATCTAGTGCAAAATTCTTGGTTACGTGGAACGCGGATAACGTCACTCTTTGACCCCGTGGAAAACGTCCAGAGCGGATCTTGGTCCTCGCAGAGCACGGCAGTGAACCCGTGTGAAGCATCCAGAGCGGAGCCTAATCCTCGCCAAGCACGGCAGTGAACCCGTGTGAAGCATCTAGTGCAAAATTCCTGGTTACGTGGAACGCAAATAACGTCACTCTTTGACCCCATGGAAAACGTCCACAGTGGATGCTGGTCCTCGCAGAGCACGGCAGTGAACCCGTGTGAAGCATCCAGAGCGGAGCCTAGTCCTCGCCAAACACGGCAGTGAACCCGTGTGAAGCATCTAGTGAAAAATTCCTGGTCACGTGGAACGCGGATAATGTCACTCTTTGACCCCGCGGAAAACGCCAAGAGCGGAGCCTGGTCCTCGCCAAGCACGGCAGTGAACCCGTGTGAAGCATCTAGAGCAAACACCAGACTGTGGAGTCCTTAAAATCCACGGACTATGATGTCCTTAACCTCGACCGTAATGTCTTAAAACTAACGATCAACCACCCTGATTCCGTACCGATTCTACCTTGGTTTAAGGGTACATCTCTTCACTCCTTTGATACCTGGCGTTGTAATTCCTCAACGTCTTCAAAGAGGTGACGGGTCCCTGCAACCAAACATCGAACTGTGGAGTCCCTAAATCCACGGACTATGAGGTCCTTAACCTTGACCGTAATATCTTAAAACTAACATCGGACTGTGGAGTCCTTAAATCCACGGATTATGAGGTCCTTAACCTTGACCGTGATGTCTTAAAACTAACATCGGACTGTGGAGTCCTTAAATCCACGGACTATGAGATCCTTAACCTTGACCGTGATGTCTTAAAACTAATATCGGACTGTGGAATCCCTAAATCCACGGACTATGAGGTCCTTAACCTTGACCGTGATGTCTTAAAACTAATATCGGACTGTGGAGTCCCTAAATCCACGGACTATGAGGTCCTTAACCTTGACCGTGATGTCATAAAACTAACATCGGACTGTGGAGTCCCTAAATCCACGGACTATGAGGTCCTTAACCTTGACCGTGATGTCTTAAAACTAACATCGGACTGTGGAGTCCTTAAATCCATGGACTATGATGCCTTGAGCAACCCCTGACCCCGTGAAACACGAATAAGGGTGACCACATCCAGCACTTGCAAGTCCTCACGACCTGTAAGGAAGAAAAACTCTCTTCTGAGATCCTTACGACTCTCAAGGGAAAACCCGCTTAAGAATCCTCACGATTCTTAAGAAGAACTCACACCTATGGGATCCTTTCGACCTGTAGGGAGAAAAAACTCTTTATGAGACCCTCCTGGCTCATAAAGTGCAAAAAGTCTTAGGAAGCAGATCTTAACCCTGAATCCTAAGCCATTGCAGCCCCACAAGTAGGCCAAGATAAATTGTCCGCAGAATACATTCAATAAAAGAGACACATCATTGAGAAGAAAAATATATCTTTTATTCATAAACCAAGATGGATACAAAGTACAATTCATGAAAGAACGAAAGAAAATACTCTCATCTATGAGTATATACAGGAAGGCAGGAAAAGATACAAATGTTTCAAGCCGGCGGGCGATTTAGCAGCTTGGTCAGCTCATCCTGCTTTTGTTGGGCCACGGCCTCATGATTTAAGATCGCCAAAAGACGGGCCTCCACCTGAGCCTGCTAGGCCTGATACGAAGAGAGCCGGCCTTCAAGCTCTTTCTCGGTGGCCTTATGAGGCTCGACCCTCTCACGAGTGAACGTAGCAGCTTTATCAAGAGTCACCACCTCCCTGATAGACTCTTGAAGCACCCGCCAGAGTTCATACACTTTGTTGGCCTTGGCAGTAAGACTCGCCTGAAGCTCGCTCAGCGCCTTAGAAGCCAGCTCCCTCTCCGAGAATTTACGGCCGAGCCCTTTTTCTCGCACAATAATATGTTCGCCACGTGTCGCCCTATCAGGCCATGTAAGCTCACTTTCGCGACCGCAACCTTGGAAACGGGACATACACGCTCAAGACCATATGAATGGGCTTCCAGTCGACAGCAATAATCGATCTAAAACGCGCTCACATCACCTGGTATGAAAAGCAACGAGAAAATTTCCGATATTTATCCTATCGAGCATGTGTTCGCAATCATATGAACATCCGAAAAAGAAATAAAATTCGAAGATTTAATGTGCATGCGACATGATGACAGTGTTGATAATTAAAGGAAGTTTTCATAAAAAGAACACAGAGTTTATTTATGCAAGCGAAAATATACATACGAGTACCGAGCCTACATGGAAGTTCAGCATAAAGCATACAAAAAGAAGGACTAATTTAAAAATGCTACGCTAACGGGAAAAGGTCACCAAACATGGGATCAATGGCACAAGGGTTAACAAAGCAGGGGACAAAATTCTCCATCTCTCTCTCTGCTTTCTCCAGCACATCAAAGCGACGGTTAACGCGAGGAGTCGCTCCCCATCGATTGGCGCCATGTTCGTCCGCGAAAGCAGACATAATAGCTCGCCGGGCCTTTATCTAGCTCAGCAGATGAATTGAGCAATCCTTCAAAGCCTGAGTAATCAGGCACGCTTCGTGAAAGCCCTTGAGCTTTTCTTCAGCCGCGTCAAGCATCGCCAGGTTCATCTCCGCCGGGTAAGGAGGGATGTCGGCAAGCACGGCCGCGAGAATCATCCGAAGCCAAAGGGACCCCATCGGGAAGGGGGACCCCCTACGGATCGAGAGTTCATACATTGCCGAGTCGCATTCGTCGTCGGTAAGGAGTGGATCCACCAACCGGGCAGCAAAGCGAGGGATCATCTCCTCGATAGGAACTTCCCATGGCTGTCGACGAGCATGAGGGCGATTGCAGGCCATGGCGCTCGGTTGTTTCTCAAGACAAATTACACTAAAATAAGAAAGAAAAAGAATATAAATCTCTCTGTGAAGGGAAAAGAAGGCTATAGCCTCAGATATAAAGAGGTGCATTAAGTGCTGTGCGCAGAAAATCTTGCATGAAGAAGCTGTTTCTAAGGCCCAAAAAAGGAAAGGCATCGAAAATCAGGGAAATGGAAATATTTCCAAGGCTAACTATTTCCAAGGCTCATTTTCTGCATCTGATATTGTGCACTAAAAATATGGCATGAAAAATTTTTGAACAGTCCCATCAAAGGACCCCACGTACAGAACACGTGAGCCCCAAACTTGACTTGCACTAAAAAATGGAATAGCACCCTGCATATTAAAAAAGAGCAACAGCAACAATAGCGAAATGATAAAATCCCATAGAAAGGCATGCAAACATGGAAAGGCACGATAAAGCTTATCATTCATGCTTTAAGAAATCCATACAAAATAAAAAGAAAACGATTACAATGGCAAGACCTCAGACGCGGGGCACGGATTGAGAAACTCAAGCTTGACTTTGTCCAAGATCCTCTAAGCATTTCGAACCTCCCGAGTATGTTTTCTCTCACGATCACAAGCGTCGGGGTCCTCGCGAATGTCCTCCGCCCTCTGATAGGCGGCAAGTAAGGCCGACTGCTGAAATGCCTGGTGCAAGAGATCAATGAGGTTGTCGCGCCTTTTCTTCGAGATTAGACTCATCAGATACACCGAATGTATCTTGTCCTCAGCAGCGTCCAATGCCCTGAGCGGTACACCGGCGCAAAAGAGAGGAAGCACCTCCCAAATCGCCAGCACGATGAGTCTCAAAAGAGGAGAGCGACGGGGGAGTAGCCGATGGTTGTATTCGTCAAAGCGGCTCAAAATCTCAGCACACTGAGCGTTGATGAACTCCTGGTTCTGATTGCGGCCCAGTGCATGAATGTTCCCATAGGAAATGATTTCGTCAAGACCGTACATATGGGCATCCATAATACCTGAAATAAAGGTCATGAGAATTGTTATAAAGCTTCTGCTGCATTGATCACAGAAGGACAACCTGGGGCGAAGGAAACCCTAAGAAGCCTCTATGGGGAAGAACTTAGTTCTTCACAGGAATTGAATTCCTTTTGGAAAGGGGAATTAAATCCCCAGAAGCATTTTTTCTGTGAACGGGGTTAAGCTCCATGGATTATCACCATTATTTCCCCAAAGATCATTTAAACCCTAAGAGATCTACTTTTGAAGGCTAAAATGGTTTCATACTTTGGTTAAAAAGCTTGAAGAAAAATGGGTTCTTTGTTAAAAAAGGGTAAAAACCTTTGTTTTGGATTTAAAATCCAGAGGAATGTGAAAGTTCATCGTTTGTTCAAGGACATTACCTGAGGAAAAGAATTCTTTTCGAACAGAGTTAAACTCTGAAAATTGTTTCAAGGCAGAGAACTAAGCTCTGGAAGAAGAGAATTAAATTCTCAGAAAAAGTTTGCAAGGAGGAAGATAAGCAAAGTGGAGGCTCTTCTGAAATGACCCCAATATTTATAGGAGGTGATGGAAACGCTTCATCTCCCCAAGTCCCTAGGGAGATCCAACGGTCACCAAGGCGACAGCGTTGCACTCACGTGCAGACACGTGAGAACAACACTGTGGGGGCATTTGTTTCCTGATTTAAAATCAGGAAAGCTTACGAAGAAGGCATCACGTGCTAGCACGTGACCAGCAGTCATGTGTTGGCACGTGACATTTAAAAGCAGCGGCAAAGGCACATCAGTTCCCTGATCAAATCAAGAAAAATGCTTCAGAAAAGGTCACGTGCTCACACGTGACCAGGGGTCACGTGTTGGCACGTGACATTTAAAAGCAGCGGCAAAGGCACATCAGTTCCCTGATCAAATCAAGAAAAAGGCTTCAGAAAAGGTCGCGTGCTCACACGTGACCAAGGGTCACGTGTTGGCACGTGATGGCTGAACAGCGGCTAGGAGACAAAGCGTAGAAAGCAGAGGAAAGCTCGTTCCAAGGGGGTCACGTGCCTACACGTGACCAGGGGTCACGTGGCCACACGTGATCGGCTTTCAAAGCCTATTTATTTAACAGAATCAAATTCTGAAGAGATCATTCAAATCTTTCCAAAGGAAAATGATTATTTGGAACCAATTGGACTAAACATTAAAAGGTGATTAAATATCACCTATCTATGGAAAAATCTTGAACTTGGAAAGATTTCCCCTTAAAATCTAACCGAAATAACAAAGGAATATCTTTGGATTTAAAATCCAATGGTGAATAAAACTCACCTAATAATCCTAAGGTCCAAACGAATGGTGAATACAAATCAAATCTCTCAATGAAAGATTCATCAAAATTAATTGATTCTGCTCATTCTTCTATAAATAGGAGCCAAGAGACACACAGAGACAGACAGGGATCGATACATAGAGAGAGAGAAAAATAGAGCCTTGAGACTTTGGAGGAATTTGGATCTTCTGCAAAGAAAACCTTAGGTTCTTGGGGGAGGCTTTCAAGAAAAAAGAGAATTTAATTCTCGAAAGAGTTTAACTCTGATATTAAAAAGAAGAACTTAGTTCTCTCTTTAGCAGAGGATCTGCAAAGTGCACATCTCCCCATGAATTGAGAATTTAATTCTCATTGGGTTGAGATTCTGCCATGCAGATCCAAAGCATAGGGAGGAAATGGAAGTTTGAGAATTTAATTCTCACAGAACCATAGGAATTTAATTCCTTTAAAATAAAATTAGGGTTTAACCCTATGTCATAGGAATTTAATTCCTTCAAAATGAATAGAACCAGGGTTAACCCTAGTCAAGAACTCAAATCTGTCAAAATAACAAGAATTTAATTCCTCTAAAGTTTGTTGCTAGGGTTTAACCCTATGAAGAATTTGATTCTTAAAAAGATAAACACTTCTTCAAACAGGCAGGGTCACGTGCTACCACATGACCCCTGTAAAAAGCCACCGTTAAAACTTTGAGGCAACGCCTCACGTGCTTCACGTGACCCCCAAAGCGCGTAAAGAAAAAGCAAAGGAAAAGAAGCTCTAGAGCGCCCTCACGTGTCACCACGTGACCCCTAATGAATAGTCTAACAGATCAAAGCGCAAGCCCCCATCACGTGCCCACACGTGATGGCTTTTAGAATCAAAAGTGTTAAACACTTATCTGTAGAACAAAATAAAAGGAAACAAGGCGCTATCACGTGCTACCACGTGACCCCTTGGCTGAAGCTTTAACGGACAAGCACCAAAATGCCCAACACGTGACAGCACGTGATGCTCCAAAGCATTCAATACTTTTGACAGAATAAAATGAATCGAGGGTGCCCTCACGTGCTACCACGTGACCCCTCTTACCTTAGTGTTTAACACTAGAGTTGAAACCTCTACATCCAGTGTTCAACAATGATTTCCTTAGTGTTTAACACTAGATTTGAAACCCCTATTTACAGTGTTTAACACTGACTTTCTTAGTGTTGAACACTAATCTGGAAAACTCTGTTTCCAGTATTTAACATTGATCTGCCTTAGTGTTAAACACTAATTTGAAATCTCCACTGCCAGTGTTTAACACTGATTTGCTTTAGTGTATAAACATTAATTTGAAAGCCCTGTTGCTGGTGTTTAACACCAACTATCTTTTAGTGTTAAACACTAACTTGTCAATCCCATTCTCGGTGTTCAACACTGGTTGATTTTTAGTGTATAACACTAACTTTAGCCCCATTGGCTAAGTGTCCAGAGGCAAAGCCTCCCCTCTAATGGACCAACAGAGGGCCAATATCCTAAACATGATTGGACTTAGCCCAAGCTGGCCATAAGTCCTCAATTCAAATTCAACTGAGCCAATGGGCTCATAATATAATTAATTGGTCTTGGTTCCAAATTGGGCCAAAGATTATTTAATTTACCTCGGTTTGAGGGTACATCTCTTCACTCCTTTGATACGTGGCGTTGTAATTCCTCAACGTCTTCAAAGAGGTAATGGGTCCCGATGACCACATATTGATACGGACTGTGGGGTCCTTAAACTCATGGACTATGAGGTCCTTAACCTTGACCGGGATGTCTTAAAACTAACGACGGACTGTGGGGTCCTTAAACTCATGGACTATGAGGTCCTTAACTTTGACCGGGATGTCTTAAAACTAACAACGGACTGTGGGGTCCTTAAACTCATGGACTATGAGGTCCTTAACCTTGACCGGGATGTCTTAAAACTAACGACGGACTGTGGGGTCCTTAAACTCATGGACTATGAGGTCCTTAACCTTGACTGAGATGTCTTAAAACTACATCGGACTGTGGAGTCCTTAAATCCACGGACTACGGCGTCCTTAACCTTGACCGCAACGTCTTAAAACCAATAATGGACCGCAACGTCCTTAAACTACCTCCTGATCGTGATGTCATTAAACTAAACAACAGGGCTCCCTTAATTGCTCTATTGTTGGATCTAAATGATCCCGTTAAGTCGATCTTAGTCTAAAAACTAGACTAGCGTATCCTTAACAAGGGTTTAAGTCGATCTTAGTCTCGAATGAGGCTAATGTATCCTTAAACCCAAACCTCCAAACCCAAATCTAAGATAATACGGATTTGGACTAGTCCACGCCCTACGGGCGACGACATAATTCAGTCTCCGTGTACAATCCACGGGCAACTAAACACAAAATAAAAACACACGACACGAAGTGACCATCTGGAGAAGGAGAAAGTGGTTACCGCGATGCGGTAGCGTAATTAACTGCAGGGGCTTGCGCCTGCAGGGAAGAGCGTCCCCACAATCAAAAACCCCTCAAGTGATGGGGAATCTGACGAAGTCTGCTACATCGGACGCATCCGTTTAAACCTTCGATATACGGTGCCATAAATCAACTTGGCATCTTCGGAGAGGTAGACGGATAGCACCAATTAGCATCTGCCCCGAACCTCAGGCGAGACGACCCCGCGTCGTCGGCTGCCGTTCGGAGGGGAACAGGGATATACACGGATATAGTAACAGTCTTGCTCGAAATGGTAGTATGCTACCTGGTTTGTTTGTACCTCAATATGTGCATGTGCTTTCTTAGGTTATGAGTACACTGGACAAGACTCGTCGGGAAGTGTTAGTGGGTATTATACATATCGTCGGGTAGCAGTTCCCAGATGACATGAGTACAGCTTAGTCCGTCGACTTGACACTGCTACTTCACCTCGAGTGTGTTCCCACTGTACTTTGATTACTACCTAACTACGGGTCAAAGGAGTCGTGCAAACAGGTAGTACTTGGGTGCAGTCCCGAAGAACTTGGAGGCAGTGGCGGTTAGATAGGATTCCTCTCTCCCAGTTGGAGGTTCATATCATGATGTGTTAGGAAGGCCATTACACAAAGTTGTTGGCCAAAGCAAGCGAGATTTACTGGTAGGTATTCTAGTAGTTTCTCAGGGTGTTTTGGGCTATACTCCGGCACGACTTATTGAGCTATTAGGGGTCTGACGTTTATCGCCCCTAGGCCCGATATGCGATACACTTAGACGAACAGACCGAACTGTACGGAGATTGTCACGGATAGGCACCGTAGGAGTTCGGATGAGTTAGCTCATCGGCCTTCTTATCGACACATACCTGGGTAGCCGTTACGTGCAGCTAGTATCGCTTGCGGCTTGTGGTTAAACCCGCTGCCGGCGTAGTGTCGAGTCTTTAGAGTCCCACACAGAGGGTTTCACTGTGCCGGGCAAAAGGTGTAGAGGTCGTATGGTTTTACGACAGGGCTTCGATCACGTACGTGCACTTATGCACGTATGATAATCAGACGGATAATACTACTGGGTTTTGGTTTAAGCCGGATCCTACTATTGTATTGATAGATTGTTTTCGTCTCTTTGTATTCCTATTCTTCGGAATGCGGATGCGGGTCTGTATATACGGATGAGGAGCATTCTCGTAATTCTCAGGAAAGCTTCTAGAAGAGACACCTAATTAGGGTTTTAATTCTTTATGGATTAAACAAAATTGGGTGGAGGAACGAGGTGGAGTTTTACATTGAATCTAGCATGGCTACTTGGTGACTTATAGTCATAACTCATCACTAGATATTTATGAAGAATACTTGATATTTTGTTGTGATATATTTATCTCATTTATTATTCATATGCTTCATATTTATCAAGAGGCAACCATCTCTTTTCAATGGAACACAACACACTCTCACTTTTCCTCAAGTCTTCTTCTTCTTCCATCAAACCCTAAAGCTCTCATGTGTTGAGAATTCTAGGGTTCTAAGAGATAAATCAATTCATCTTCTCACTCTACACCATCTAGGACTTCTAGTTTAGCGAACTAGAAGCCGTAGCTATCTCAGATTCGAGGTAGGAGCTCAAACTATAGACTCTCGGGTGGATCGTCTTTGACTCTAGGAGGCCGTAGAGGTTGCCCGATCTATTTTCGATCCTTGGAGCTGATGACGAGGTGGAAGACAGCGAAGAAGACCCGAAGGACTTGGTATCGTGAGGTATAACTTTCATCCGAGTAGTTAAACCTCATTGCATCTTAGCTAGTTAGGGTATAGTATCGAACCTGGAGTTCATGTCGGTGTTACGAGCTTTGAAAAATCTTTTTTTCCATATTCTGCCTCCTCACGAACACTCGGGGTGCACGACATCAACTTACAGTGATATCGGAGCCTAACTAAACCTTATCTAACTGTTTTGACAACGTGTAAAACTATGAAACCGAAATAATTCCGAAACATCGAAATCTAAATCCAAGTTTCTGTCTCTAATATTTTTTTAAACAATTGCAGAGTACTCTACTTCTTGTGGGATGAACATACACAGAAAACGAGTCTTTTTCACCTGCTTTGGACCGGCCACAAGTGTTGGGGTCAAAAATTGCACCCCGGTTGACCAAGTCAAAGTCAAGGTCAATCCTAAGCCAGGTGGGCCCAAGCCCAGATCAAGTGGGCTCATGCCCGAGTCGAGCCCGAACATGAAGCGACCAGCCTCCCCCATGCAAATAAAAAATCATGTAATAAATAATTTTGATGTATTTTTTTTATGCATGAATGTAAGCAAAATGGGCATAAAGCCAAATTTTTGTAAAGCCCATGGCTCATGTGCAAAAGAAATAAGCACATGATGCATGAGATAGGAAAAATGCCATTTTGTAAAGCCTAAGGGGCTATGTGTAAATTTGTAAGCCTATAAAAGGCAATATGATAATGAAATAAAGACACAATTCATTCCCCTCAAATTCTAGGGTTTTTGTGCCTCCTTCTTCTTCCTCAAGGTTCTAAACCTTCTTCCCCTTTTCAATTAATTCAAGAGTTTTACTCTTCCTTTTCCAAAAATTAATAATTTTTCACCACAAAACCCATAAAGGGAAACTCAGATCTTCCATCAAATCTCAAAAATATGAGATTTTTTAAATCTCATCCCCCTTTTTCTCTAAGATCTGGCCAACCGAGAGGAAGAAGAAGGAGATCTATCTCCGAAAATCCAACTTTGGGAAGATCCAGGGCCAAAGGGGAGAAGAAAAGGACCTCCTTTGATCATTTCCAAAGATTTCTATGAGTTTAACTCCATTCAAGATCTGTTGGAGTTTAACTCCATAATTTAATCTTGTTCTCCTCCAAACACAGAGATGGAACCGCGTAGGTTCGTCTTGCCTGGATTTGGGACAGATGCTAATTGGTGCTATCCGTTCACCTCTCCGAAGATGCCAAGTTGATTTATGACACCATGTATCGAAGATTTAAACGGAAGCGACCGATATAGCAGACTTCGTCAGATACCCCCTCATTAAGGGGTTTTTGATTGTGGGGACGCTCTTCCCTATAGGCGCAAGCCCGTGCAGTTAATTACGCTACCGTATCGCGGTAGCCACTTTCTTCTTCTCCAGATGGTCACTTCGTGTCATGGGTATTTGTTTTGTTTTTAGTTGCCCATGGATTGTATATGGAGACTAATTTATGTTGTCGCCCGTAGGGGGTGGATTAGTCCAAATCCGTATTTTTTTCTTAGATTTGGGTTTGGGGTTGGGTTTAAGGATACGTTAGTCTCATTTGAGACTAAGATCAACTTAAACGTTTGTTAAGGATACGTTAGTCTAATTTCAGACTAAGATCAACTTAACAGGATCATTTAGATCCGACAAAAGAGCATTTGGGCTATATTGTTTAGTTTAAGGACTTTTCGGTCCAAAGTTAGTTTAAGGACATTACGGTCCAATATTAGTTTAAGGACATTACGGTCCAGTTTAAAGACATCATAGTCTATAAAGGTTAAGGACATCATAGTCCATGGGCTTAAGGACCCCACAGTCCAAGGTTAAGGATATCATTGTCCATGGGCTTAAGGACCCCACAGTCCGTAGTTTAAAGACGTCATAGTCTATAAAGTTTAAGAACATCATAGTCCATGGGCTTAAAGACCCCACAGTCCAAGGTTAAGGACATCATAGTCCATGGGCTTAAGGACCCCACAGTCCATGGAATGATTGGTTATCGGGACCCGTCACCTCTCTGAAGACGTTGAAGGATTACAACGACAAATATCAAAGGAGTGAAGAGATATACCCTTGAACCAAAGTTGATTGGGAAATCTGTAGTCCAATTTGGGACTAAAATCAATTAATTAGATTATGAGCACATGGGCTCAGTTAAATCTGAATTGAGGACTTATGGCCAATTTGGGCTAAGTCCAATTTTAAAATGTTGGACCTTTGTTTGGACTGTTGAACATTTGTCTGGGTTCAGCCCCCCATTATTTAGCAATGCTAAACAGGGGTTTGGGGCTCTGACAACATTTTGTCCTTGGCTGAGCACTAACCATTCATTATAGCTCTGGACTTTACTTTGCATATCATATGAACTGATCAATTTTGAGGTTCAGTTGAAGAGGAGACTTGCCTCTGGAAAACTTGGCCAATTTGGGCTAAAATTAGTTTTAAAATAGAGTTAAACACTAGAGAATATCTGCCGATCACGTGTTCCCACGTGATGCGCTTAAAATAGTGTTGAACACTAGGGACGAAGCACTTAAAGTAGTGTTAAACACTAAAATTGAAGTGGTCACATAGAGTCATGTGAGGCATCTGAAGATAGGGCCGGACTTCCTTTATTCTATCCTCAGAATACGCAAGTAAGTGTTAAACACTTAAACTTTGTAATCATCACATGTGGACACGTGACAGTGCCCATGTATTGGGTATTAATTCCTTTGTTTCCCTCATTTGCCCTTTTAAAAAGGTGTTTGTCACGGGTCACGTGGGGACACGTAAGGTGCCATAAATTAGTATTGCCTTTGGCTTTGTTCCCTTTATTTTGAGGATCACGTGGGAGCACGTGAGGTATTGCCTCCAGGCTTGTTCTTTCTCATCTTGAGGAGTCTATTTAAGGATCACGTGGGGGCATGTGACCATGTCTCATTCATTCTTTTCTGACCACTGAAGGGAGGGTCACATGCTGCTACGTGATCAGGTTTACGTGCATGAAGAGTTTAAGTCCCATGTTTGAGAATTAAATTCTTTTGTAGGGTTAAACCCTAATTTTGTTTAGAGCAATTAAATTCATATGTATATGGAAGAATTAAATTCTTTTATAAGGTTAAACCCTAATTTTGTTAGAGGAATTAAATTCCTATATGCCTTGTGGGAGAATATAATTCTCTGAACTTAGGTCTTCTCTTAGGTTTTAGATCTGCATGGCAGAATCTTCCCTATGAGAATTAAATTCTTAACTTGTGGGGAGATCTGCTTCTGCAGACCTTCCACCATGAAGAAGAACTAAGTTCTTATTCAGAAGAGTTAAACTCTTAGTATGAGAATTAAATTCTTCTTTTTCTTTTATGGGAGCTTATAGGATGATCTCTCACCTAGGATTTTTTTCTTTTCTCAAGAAACCTTCTTTTCTCTCTGGAGAATTAAATTCTCTTCTTTTTTTCTCTTTGTTCTTGTTTTTCATTCTTTTTGTTCTTTGTCTTTCTTTCTTTTTGTTCATTGTCTATCCTCCTTTTTTCCCCCTTGGCTCTTATTTATAGAAGAAAGAAAAGAATCAGTTCGTTTAATCAATCTTTTATTGAAAGATTTTAATTGATTTTGTAATCAACATGATCTTTTAGATCACTCAGTAAATTTTATTCACCATTGGATTTTTAATCCAAAAGATATTTTGTCTGTTATTCTTGGTAAATTTCAGGGAAATCTTTCCTTGTATAGAATCTTTTTATAAATTGGTGATTTTTAATCACCATTGGATTTTTAATCCAACGGTGCTCCACTTTATAGAGCACAATTTTTTTTGTTTAGAAAGATTTAGAGAAATATTTTTTCAGTTAGGGTTCTCGATTCCCTCTTAATTAGAATTTAATTCTATTAGTTCAGAAGGCTTAAGAGCCTATCACGTGTTGACACGTGACCTTCTAATTGACCATTTAATTAGAATTTAATTCTATTATTTCAGAGATTTTAGGATCCCATCACGTGTTAACACGTGACCCCCTGATTAAGCATTTTAACCAGAATTTAATTCTGTTGTTTTAAAGAGCTCAGGAATTATCACATGTCAACACGTGACCCTTGGTCACGTGTGGGTACGGGATGCCCCATTAGGGTTTTTCCCTGTTGTTTTATTATACCTTTTTCAGTGGGTTTAATGGCCAATCATGTGTTGGCACGTGACTCCATCTCAAGTTGTGTATCTCAGCGCCTATAACTTTGCCCATAGAAGGTCACGTGTCCCCACGTGATGCTCGATCACATGTGGACATGTGATACTTCTCTTGTGTATTTCTTTGCTTCTTTATTCAGTTCCCATGAGGGAAAAAATCTCTTTTCAAAGAAGTAAAATCGGGAGCACAGCTCGCAGTACAGGGACCAAGTCTTTTTTCCTGCTGACGTCCAGCGCCCGCGTGCCAAGCACGTAAGGCGCTGGCGCCTAGCGCCCGTGTAATAAGCATATGGAGCGCTGGCGCCCAGCGCCCGCGTGCCAAGCATATGGGGCGCTGGTGCCCAGCGCACGTGTTCCAAGAACATGGGGCGCTAGTGTACCACATACATGGGGCGTCCGCACCCAGGGCCCGCGTACCACGCACGTGGGGTGCCCACGCCCAGCGCCCGCATGCCACGCACGTGGGGCGCCCGCGCCTAGTGCTTGCATGTTGGGAACGTGAGGCGCTGGCACCCATGCGTCCTTTGGACGCCATTCTTCCTTACACACACACACACACACTCCACAACGCTGTCTCCGTTAGGAAAAATTTCTAACGGGACACTGCCCTGCATCCCGTAAGGGGGCTACTAGCCCTCTTGACCCCCAGCCCGCTATCCGGGTAGCGGGACCGCCGTAAAAACTCTGTGAGGCCCCTAATATATCCAAAACCCTTTTAAAATACAACACTGCATATTTAGTTCGCATGACTTGTTTGACCAGTCAATCAGAGGTTCTCCCGCTCCAAAAGCCGGGGGTAAGTAATGGCAGTTTAGTTCGTAGCTGCCGGAGATTCGGATACCCACAATCAATAAACCCCCGCCTATCCTGACCAGGGAGAATCTATAGTACGCCTGACAAGCGACGTGTATTCCCATCTCAATAGGGTGACGAAAAATACCCTATAACAAGCTAAAAAAAAACCGGCCACACCTTTTTAGTTGTGGTGAAATTCTTTGAATTTTGGTCTGTGTTCTAGTTGCTTGGATCTAAGGTCTCAGGTGTTGTTTATTTTTGCCAATTTTGGATATACTGTTATGTTTTTACTTTGGAAATACGGAGTGTTTCGAAGTCGTAGTTTTAACGTCATTTAAAGTTTTAAGTTGTGATATATGTGTTTGAAAACGTCGACTAATTGCTATATGTGGATTAGTCGGGGTTGCACATATCTATGTTGTTGTTCTTGTGATTTGTGTATATGAACTTTATTGGATCATCGTGGATGAATAGCCAGGGATGTGAGATGAGGGTTTTCATTCTTTCATTCGATGTAAATTTGTAAAGTGGCGTAATATTATTTTGCGGGGCACATCCGGGTTGAGGTTGTAGCCACCGCTGTATTATTTCTTTTACAGTTTTCTGCTCCTAGGATAGACCCAAGGTGGGGTGCACAAACTACCGAATAATTTGAAGTGCCGAGTGGCCTAATCACTTTTATGAGGGAGGTTGCTTCACCTCGGGTATTTGGCAAGTAGTTTGCTGCACCCGTAGGAGTCTGGGGTGGGGTTTGGCTATTCATCACGACCGTGGAATCCGTTTTTCGTTACAAGCATAAAAGAAACGCAGAATTCCTAATATATCCAACATGTTCATCTGTGATCTAGAATGCTTATTATTGCATCAGATGAATGTTTGTTATATATATGCTATATAGTAGACGCTGCTTATGTTTTGCACCCGCGCTAGTCCAGCCCTCGGTCTAGCATTAGTTAAGTAACCTAACGGTGTTAGACGGAGCCCAGTGGCGAATGCGGGTGGCATAAGTGGACGTGTTATTTTCGTCTTTTTCTGTTATGATAGGTGTAAATGATGGGACCGTATTATATTAATGCAAAGCAAACAAACCAAAGCTGAATCGTTAGAATAAATTTTTAAACCACTCGGTTTTTTCAAAATGGGAGACTTTTAAATGCGGAGGTTAAACCACTCATTTTAAAAGCTATCGGGTTCCTTTGATTATTTCAAGTTCACTACGTTCACGGTTTTGCCAAAACCATTCGTAGCCCTCCATCATTTCAGTTGAATATTCAGTAGTAGTCAAGCTATGTATTTTGACCTTCGTCAAGGCATAGTGATTGGTAGCTGTTGGATATTTATCTGTAGCATAGATAGATGTGTTGGTTTGGGACAGTCGTACAACTATTTTGGCCTTCGTCAAGGGTATGTACGAGTGGGTTCAAATTAACCTGGACAATGACAGGTAGAACTTGACATGTGACTTATGATATGTTGGTCTTCGTCAAGGTCATAAGAGTATGGGTCAAAATTCTATATCGGGAGTTTCTAAAGAAACCGAAACTTGCTAGTGCTGCATAACATTTGGAGTGTGATAATATTGGTAGGATTCCTTCAGAATTATCACACAATGATATTTGGATCCCGGTCCTACTATGAGTATATGCTACTGCTCGGGAGATTTTTCACTTAATGTTCAATACTATAAACCAAGTAGATGTCTAGAACAGTGTTAGCGGGGCTACGCCACCAGGGAAAAGAGATTATTTAATTAAGGAACTTCGCGAAAGCATCGTAAAACCTCCCTCGAAATACCGACACTAGCCTGGCGAACGGTTAAGCAAGTATTGTACGGTGAGATTAATCCTGACTAATTCTTCTTTTATGGTTTGAGAAAGGATTCAAGAAACAGTGGGAGCCATCCTGTTTAGATAAATTAAAAACCAATCTAAAATTGCAAGAGCATCATGCTGAGTGTTTTCTTCCCTCCCTCCTAATTGCAGCGACCAGGTGACCAGATTTAGGTTACAAATAGATAATAAAATGATTGAGTTATACTATACTGACTGGCAAAGGTTTGTCCAGATGTCAATTACCAATGAAAATATGGACCACCTCATTACTACTCAAGCCCCCGCCATCAAAGGTCCAGTTTCTACCGTCGCGGATGTTGATATCCATAAGACAAGGGAAAAAGACAGTGTGAATGCCAAGTGCCTCGTATTGGCCTCAGTTGATGGTGTATACCAGAGGGAGCATAAGAAGTTGGAATTAGTTTCCATCCTCCTCCATAACAAAAATTTATATGGAGAGCAATCTCGTATCGTAAGATATAAGACCTAGAAGGAATTGCTTCAAGCGAGGTTGGCTGTCGGGTCATCTGTAGGGGACCATGTCCCTACAATGATCAGCTGTATTAAACAGCTTATGGACCTGGAGACCATGTTGGAGAATGAGTCATGTACTGACTTAATTCTACAGTCCTTACCTTCTACTTACACCCAGAGGAAGAAAGTTATAATTCCAGTTGAGGGCACCCTAAAGGAAACCAGGGTGACACCCGCTCTGTTTATTGGAGAATCTTCCTCTTCTGGATCCAAGGCGAAAGCCAAGGGTGAGTAGAAGAAGACCTCCACAAAGCTGATAGGCGGTGTCAGTAAGGTAGAGGAAAAGGGCAGGACAAAAGTTTCAGGGTTAACAGTAGGGAAGGGGGGATGTTCCTATTATCACAGGAAAGGGTATTGGCAGAAAGGATGCAGGACTTAGAAAGCCAGAATCCAGGATCTGAAGCACGTTGTGGCTTCGACATCGGGTGTGTTTGTGATTGAAAATAGTCTGTCAATTAACTCTACTTCCTGGGTACTAGATACTGGATTAGGATCTCATATCTGTAATTTATTACAGGCTTTGAGAAACCGTAGAGTTATCAGGGCAGGTGATATAACTCTCAGGGTTACTAACGGAATGAGCGTGGACGCTGTATCCGTAGGGGAATATCACCTAGGATTGACAAGTGGGCAGATATTGATTCTACGTAACTGTTTATATGTACCTAGTCTAGTTTGTAAGCGATGTGGTCCACATCCACCTAAATCAAAGTTTGATTGGGTCAGGTACACTAGAGGACAGTATATACGTGTTAAATCAAGATCAGGTTTTCAACGTCCAGAACACACTTAAAAGAAATTCTCCAAAATTAAATAAGGCTTTCTTAAGGCATTGTAGACTGGGTCATATCAATAAAGCACTGTTGAAGAAGTTACATAGAGAGGGATATTTGGATCCGTTCGAATATCAGTCTTATGGAACTTGTCAATCTTGTCTCATAGGAATAATGACAAAGACTCTGTTCACTGGACACGGAGTAAGAGCGAGCGAGCTCTTATGGACTCATACACAGCGACGTGTGTAGTCCAATATTTACAAATGCACGAAGTGGTTATTCCTATTTCAATACTTTTACGGATAATTTCTCTAGGTTAGGACATGTCTTCTTGATGATGCATAAATTCGAGGCCTTTGAGAAATTCCAATAATATAAGAATGAAGTGGAAAACATACAGGCAAAATTATCAAGACACTGAGATCCGATCGATGTAATGAATACTTAATTGCTGAGTTCCTGGATTACATAAAAGAGAATAGAATTCTCTCTCAGCTTACTCCTCCATACACACCACAACACAACGGTGTATCGGAAAGGCGGAACAAAACCCTGTTGGATATGGTTCATTCCATGATGAGTAACGCTGAGTTACCGTGATTCTTTTGAAGTTATGCACTAGAATCAGCTGCATATCTTTTGAATAAGGTTCCTACCAAGACTGTGCCTGCCACACCATATTAGATGTAGAGTGGGAAGAAATCCTATCTTCAGTATCTGAAGATATAGGGGATGTCCAGCTTTTGTCAAAAAGCAGTATGCGGACAAGCTCGAGGCACACTCGGTACTGTGTAGGTTTGTAGGATACCCAAAGATCTTTTTTATTACGCAGAGGAACAAAAGGTTTTTGTTTCTCGTTATGCCCATTTTTTAGAAAATCAATTTCTGAAAAAGGAACTAGTGGGAGCACAAAAGAACTGGAAGAAATTCCAGAACCACAAACTATTACTGAAAGTATGGTAGAACCAGAGGTTTCAAAATAACAGGACATCCCTGCACCACTCCGCAGGACTAGTAGGAAATCTCATCCGCCTGAGAGATACTATGGTTTTCTCATAGATGGGGATAAAGAGGATTGCATCATTGACAATGATGAGCCAACTAGCTTCCAGCAAACCATTCAGAGCAGAGACTCGGTAAAATGGATGGATGCAATGCGGACCAAGATGGAGTCCATGTACACCAACAAAGTATGCACTTTGAATATTGCTCCAGAAGGGGTAAAACCCAAAAGCTGCAATTGGATCTTCAGAAAGAAGATTGGTGTAAATGGACAGGTTGAAACCTATAAGGCTGGACTTATTGCAAAAGTATTTCGTCAAAGACCTGATTTGAACCATGATGAAACCTTTTCTACAGTGGCTATGCTCAAATCCATTAAGATCCTTCTTTCCATTGCTGCTTTCCACGATTATGAGATCTGTCAGATGGACGTAAAGACGGCTTTTCTAAATGGTTATTTGGAAGAATTTGTCTATATGGATCAGCCAGAGGGTTTCATTCAGAGTGGGAGCAGCGGGAAAGTGTACAAATTGCTTAAGTCCATTTATGGACTAAAGTAGGCATCGCGGAGTTGGAACATCTGTTTTGATGAGACGGTAAAAGAATTTGACTTTATCAAAAATCCAGATGAACCATACATTTATAGTAAGATTGTAGCAAGAACTGTGGGATTTCTCATCTAATACGTAGATGGTATTCTCCTGATAGGAAATGACATTCCTATGCTATAATCAGTCAAAAAACTCTTGTCACTAAGGTTCTCCATTAAAGACCTAGGTGATGCCAACTACATTCTGGGGATCCAGATCTATCGTGATAGATCAAAGAGGATAGTGGGACTTTTACAGTCAAGGTACATCCACACCATACTAAAAATATTTAGTATGGATGATTCAAAGCGCGGTAGTTTACCGGCTTATCACGGAATCACCCTCTCCAAAGAGATGTTTTCCAAGATTGATTTGGAAATGGCTCACATCACATCTATACCCTACGCTTATGCGGTGGGCTCTATAATTTATGCGATGTTGTGTACCAGACCAGATATTGCTTACGCACACAGGGTGGTAAGCCGGTATCAGTCAAACCCAGGGAAGAAGCACTAGATAGCAATAAAGAACGTTCTCAAGTACCTAAGAAGGACTAAGGAGATGTTCTTGGTGTATGGCGGAAAAGACCTCCAGATCGAGGCCTTTAGTGACTCCAGCTTCCAGAGTGATAAGGATGACTCCAAGTCCATGTCGGGCTATGTCTTTACCCTCCATAGAGGGACGGTCTGTTGGAAGAGCTCCAAGCAGGACACCGTTGCTGACTCGATGATGGAAACGGAGTAGTTCGCCGCATGAGACGCCGCAAAAGAAGCAGTCTGGATGAGAAAGTTCTTAACTGAACTTCAGGAGGTTCCTTCCATTGTTGGTCCAATACTTTAGTATTGTGACAACATACAATGCTATAGCTTTAGGAAAGGAACCCAGGTCCCATCACAGATCCAGACATATCTTGAGGCGGTACCACCTGATCTGGGAGATCGTTGATCCCCAGGAGATCGATGTGAGGAGAGTAGATACGGAGAACAACACTGCAGATCCACTCACAGAGGCCATCCCTCAGACAGAGTTCGAGTGGCTATTCCAGATCTTAGGTCTGCAATATACCAATATATGGCCTTTGTATAAGTGGGAGATTGTTAGTGATATATGCCGTATAGGCCATTATTGTATCATACTGGTTTGTATATTACTTAATGGAAGCTTGGGATATACACGGATATAGTAACAGTCTTGTTCGAAATGGTAGTATGCTACCTCGTTTGTTTATATCTCAATATGTGCATGTGCTTTCTTAGCATATCGCTTATACATATTGGTAGAGCCCTTAGGATCTTTTGCTTGATTACCAGTGTTGTGATAGCAGTCACTCTAGTGGGGGCTGGGTAGTCTATAAGCACATCCTTTACAGGTCCCTAGTCATAAGATTATTGAGACGGGGCATCGATACTCCGGAGTAGACTAGTGTATACGCTTCTCATCCCAGTAGGGGAGATGGTATGTCCCATAGCCATCAATACGTCATACTGGAGATAGTATGCATGTGCTTATTAGGTTATGAGTATACTAGACATGACTCATCGGGAAGTGTTGGTGGGTATTATACCTATCTTGGGGTAGCAGTTCCTAGGTGACATGAGTACAGCTTAGTCCGTCGACTTGACACTGCTACTTCTCCTCGAGTGTGTTCCCACTGTACTTTGATTACTACCCAACCACGGCTCAAAGGAGTCGTGCAAACAGGTAGTAGTTGGGTGCAGTCCCGAAGCACTTGGAGGCAGTGGCGGTTAGATAGGATTCATCTCTCCCGGTGTTGGGGGTTGATATCACGCTGTGTTCGGAAGGCCATTACACAAAGTCCTTGGCCAAGGCAAGCGAGATTTACTGGTAGGTATTCTAGTAGTTTCTCAGGGTGTTTTGGGCTATACTCCGACATGACTTATTGCGCTATTAGGTGTCTGATGTTTACCGCCCCCTAAGCCCGATATGTGATACTCTTAGACGAACAGACCGGACTGTATGGAGATTATCACAGATAGGCTCAGTAGGAGTTCGGATGAGTTAGCTCATCGGTCTTCTTATCGACACATACCTGGGTAGCCGTTACGTGCAGCTAGTACCGCTTGCGGCTTGTGGTTAAACCCACTGACGGCGTAGTGTAAAGTTTTTAGAGTCCCACACAGAGAGTTTTCCTGCACCGGGAAAAAGGTGTAGAGGTCGTATGGTTTTACGACAGGACTTCGATCACGTACATATATTTGTGCGCGTATGATGATCGGACGGATAATACTAGTGGGCTTTGGTTTAAGCCGGGTCCTAATATTGTATTGATGGATTGTTTTCGTCTCTTTGTATTCGTATTTTTCGGAATGCAGAAGCGGGTATGTATATACGGATGAGGGGCGTTCTCGTAATTCTCGGGAAAGCTTCTAGAAGAGATACCTAATTAGGGTTTTAATTCTTTATGGATTAAACAAAATTGGGTGGAGGAATGAGGTGGAGTTTTACATTGAATCTAGCATGGCTACTTGGTGACTTATGGTCATAACTCATCACTAGATATTTATGAAGCATACTTGATATTTTGTTGTGATATATTTATCTCATTTATTATTCATATGCTTCATATTTATCAAGAGGCAGCCATCTCTTTTCAATGCAACACAACACACTCTCACTTTTCCTCAAGTCTTCTTCTTCTTCCATCAACCCTTAAAGCTTTAATGTGTTGAGAATCTTAGGGTTCTAAGAGACAAATCAATTCATCTTCTCACTCTACACCACCTAAGACTTCTAGTTTAGCGAACTAGAAACCGTAGCTATCTCAGATTCAAGGTAGGATCTCGAACTATAGACTCTCAGGTGGATCGTCTTTGACTCAAGGAGGCGGTCGAGGTTGCCCGATCCGTTTTCGATCCTTGGAGCTGACGACGAGGTGGAGGACGGCGAAGAAGACCCGAAGGACTTGGTATCGTGAGGTATAAGTTTCATCCGAGTAGTTAAAACTCATTGCATGTTAGCTAGTTAGGTTTAGTATCGAACCTGGAGTTCAAGTCGGTGTTGCGAGCATTGAAAATCGTTTTTTCCATATTCCGCCTCCCCGCGAACACGCGAGGTGCGCGACATCGACTTACAAAAAGATCATGGCATTTAATGGTAGTTATTATTTATAAGAAAACCATGCTATTTTAGAGTAATTATAATTTTGGGAAACTCATCGTATTTTAATAAAAATATCTTTTTAATGAAAGTTTATTGTATTTATTTGAAATTATCTTTTAATAAAGATTTAGGTATTCTTTTTTTGAAAATATCATTTATAAGGTTACGATTTTTGCTGAAAATAGCCTTTTAGTAAAAATCAAGGTATTTAAATGAAATTGTATCCCTTTTAGAATGGATAAAGGTATTTTATTGTAAATAATAATTTATAAAATTATGGAGTTTATTTGCAGATAACATTTTAGAAAAACATCCGTGTTGACAACCGCAGCACATGGGCGGTAGGATTTGTGTCCTTTTCAGAGACGATTGCCTATCAACCATGGGGTATTTATATAAAAAATTATCCTATTTAAAATTAGAGTATTTTATTAAAAGTGATATTCTAGAAGAACAACCCCGAGTTGACAACCGCTGCACATGGACGACAGGATTTGTGTCCTTTTCAGGGACAATTGTCTAGTAACCACGGGGTGTTTCATGTAAAACATTACCCTATTCTGGCATCTTATTAAACCTTAGTTAATAGGCTAAGAAAAATTAATATAAAAATATTATCTCTAAGTAAAAGAGGGTTAAGTTGAAAACCATAGCATAATTATTTAGATTAGTATTACCTCTTTTCAAAAGGTAAAAGGATTTTAACAAAACTAAGGTAATTGGTGGATAAGAGCGCGAGTAAAAGTATATCGTTTTAGAGTGACTAAAGTATTTCTTTCAAATCGTCATATATCATATGGGTAATTTAATCAGATACAACATTTTAATAAAATGAGAGTATTTTGTTGAAGTAATCTATTTCGAGATCTTATTGGTATCATAGTTAAGTGTGTGTACATTAAGAGTGGATTGATACCCCGTGAGTTATAATATCAAGCATATCATTTTCCATGTAGGACAATAGTGCAATATTTACGCATATAAGGATGATTTATTTATTCTATTTCAAGTATGTGTCAAATCTATACTTAAGATGTATCACTAAAGGCATATAGAATTGTTTTTAACATCATTTTAAAATAAGGTTGGAGATTGGAAGGTGAAACTAAGACCACTAAAGGAAAGAAGGTGGCAGACAAGTAGTGAGAGGCGAATCCTACTTTTGTTTTGAGTTGGATGTCGATAGGTCGAAAGCGTAGACTTGTACTCAAATCTTAATAACTCTACGATCGGATTTTTTTCTCGATGATTGGGTGGAACCACAGTGTCGGTGTCGGCGATATGAAAATCTGGGTATTTTTTAAAGAATTTTTGGAGTTCTGTGGTGTGAGAAAATAGAGTTTGAAACTCTCTATTTATAGGGTCTTTCTCCCAACAATAAAATCCAAAAAATCCGGTCAAATCCCCGAAAATCCACGCCAGCAATCATTTCCAATCATCACCTGATGATTTGCCGCTGCCGCCCTAAATCGTGGTCGTTGGATCTAAATCCAACGGCCCACGAGCCGCTGCCCGCACTACAACGTGGCCGCGTGAGGGATCACACTTTTTTGCGTGGTCCCCACCACATGGGTGCCGCCAGTTGCCCTAGGCCGTTGGATCTCTCATCCAACGGTCTAGGTTAAAGGGAGATTTAATATTTTTTTTAAATCTAAAACCGTTTTTAATAATGCGAATTTGTTTTGGAAAATTTGTTTAAAATATTGTAAAATACGGAAAATATTAGAAAAATTCTAGAAAATATATTTTATTGTTATCTTCAGTTTAAAAATTATTTTGGGCTAAAAAATTAATAATATTCCAATATATATTATATTTTCTAGTTATTAATATATTTTATCCTTGAAAATATTTTAATTATGAAATAATTATTTTAATTGATAATAAAAATATGTAATTTATTTTAAGGTATTATAAAATTTTATTAGAACATTTTAAGCCCAGAAAAATAGAATTTTAGAAAATTCCTTTAATTATTTTTCAATGTTTTTTTTTTAAAAAAAATTACTTACATCACTTTTAAAAATAAAAAAATTAGGATAAAATATTTTTCCATCAAGTAAATACGAAATTAAATACTTTGCACTACTTAAAAGACATTTTATTGGGTATTAGAAAACACGGTCGTTACAATCTACCCTTCTTAAAACAATTTCGTTCTCAAAATTATGAAGATAGACGAAAGAGACAATTTACATAAGGGAAACCCCAAATAGGTAAGAATATCGTTCTCTTATCTCATGTGGACTCGCCCGGAGAGTCCTTCCTCCATATGACCCTAACCAATTTGATCGTCTTGTCCCTCAAGGTCTTCTTTTTCTGGTCTAGAATCTCAACCGGTTGCTGCTCGTAGGTTACTCTAGCCCTTACTGTGATTTCGGAATGATCAAAAAAAATGTGACTAGGGTCGCCGACATACCCTCTTAACTGCGAGATATAAAAGTATTATGCACGCTCTCCAAAGAAGGTACCAAAGCTAGGCTATCCGCAATCCCGCCGTCTCTTTTCAGGATGTTAAACGGACGATGAGTCATGAGCTGAGCTTTCCACGTTTTCTGCATCTTCACCATCTCAATTGTTTCTATAATCATCTCAATTTTACAAGTTCTCCATCTTCATGATTGTCCCAATAGATCGCCTCTTCTCCCATATGACCCCTCTCATCTGCTTCATGTGTTTCGACCATCTATGTCCGCACGTTCTCCTTATAGTAGGGTCTCTATATCTTTAAGATGAACATCACAATTGCCAGTTCTAGATCTGGATAAGATAGTTGCATTCACGAGTCTTTAGTTATCATGATGAGTCTATTGAGTATGGCAAAGATGGTGCATTAGTTACAACCTACCCTCCTTAGAGTAATTTCATATTTGAAATTTCAAAGGAGTAGCCACTACTGGGCACAGGAATCAGTAACGCTGTCAAGAACCCACTTTTACTACATGTGTCGCTCCCGGGAGTTGATGTACCGCTTGATGCATGGACAGTCTATGAATGGTTTAGATATAAGGAATCGGAATGTGTAAAATCGGTAGTCGCTTCCGGATATATAGAAAAGTTTGGCAGTTAAAAGAGGGTTATAGGTATTTCTAAACATATGAAAAAGGTATAAGTGAATTGATGGATAACTTAAGAGATATAAATATAAAGACAACTAGTCGAAACTACGGAAACTAGAAGAATTATGGTGAGTCTAACTAAGATTTGCATCAAAGGATAAATAAGTATGGTATCGAAAAGGAAGGTTGAAAAAGAAAATAGTACCTCTGCTATCTTGTCTTGTGGCATCAGCCTTCTCGGCTGTCATGGCGAAAGTCTAGTGTTTGGATCCATTCTGCTGCGCTTGTTGAAAAACACGCTTCTGTGATAGCAAGGGTGGTCCCTTTGGAGATGCCCATTATTAGCTGGCTTGTTGACTTGATCTAATTGTCTCCTTCTCTGAGAACAGTCCCCAATAGCATGATCCGGGGACCCACAGACTATGCAAAGTTTGTTTAAAATGCGATAATCTCTCATATAATGTCCGTCTCTACCACACTAGTTGCATACAATGGCTGACGTTCTTGAGACAGTTGGCCCTGCTGGCCCCATGAATTGATGCTCTCCGTTTAATTTGGAAGACGATCTCCCAAAAAGTTGATTGGTCTGTCGCTTAACACCTGACAAGCGATCATTCTTCTTTATGCGTTTCGATAGATCTTCAAAATTTCGCGCTGCATCTAAGATTGCGTCATAAGTCGAAAGAGTAGCAGAAGATATGGCATCTTCAGGTCCAATCCTTATCGGAACCTCTTAGCATAAAGTTTTGAGGTTGCCACCAAGTTAAGTGCGAACCGACTTAAACTTGTAAACTCTGAAGCATACTCGTCCACAGGCTTATTCCACATGCTCCATTGTAGGAGTTGTACGAATTCCCTTTCCATCTCTAGGTGTGCCATGGCTGGAAGGTACTGAGTATCGAAATGTTGTTTGAACATTTCCCAGTCAATAGGCTCCTTCAGTCTACTTTCTTCTGCCTCCCACCATATTCTGGCATTATCCGTGAGTTGTAGTTTAGCAATGTTTACCCACGCAACCTTAGGAATTTGAGTGATACCGAGATCATTGACGGTTCCTTTGAGCCATTCCTCGGATTCTAAAGGAGTTTCCTTTCCTGAGAGGGTCTTAGGGTGAAGTGATCCGAATTGCTTCACTCCTGCTGATCCTTAAAGAACCAGGGCTAGTGACCTCCTTAAAACCTCCCCTTGTGGCTGCCTACTTTCTCGCATCTCCTGATGAAAGGCAGTCGTTTGCTGTTGTTGTTGTTCTAAAAGCCCATGCATCATTTGTAACTAGTTGCTTGTTGAGCGGTGGCTTAATTGATCCTATTTCCTCTTCTATTACAGTTAGGGTGTTGTTCGGCCATTGTGATCTTAATAAGTAGGGGGTCAGGTTACAAACAAACTGATGGATGACACAAGATAGTAACTTGCACGAAAGAACAAAAATTAATACAAGATGAAAACTAATAAAAGGACAATCAAAAGACACGAGGGATATTTTGCTCGAAACAAAGGTTTTATTATCCAACTTCAATAAGGAGAGTACAACTAAAAGGAAAGACATGTCCCTACTGCTATACATCGTTTTATTCGGTCAAAAGGAAAAAAAATAAGTCTTATTAATCTCGATTATGGGAGTTCAACATGTTGCGATAGGCTATCGCACTAAGAGAGGGACAGCTATTCCCACGGTGTCTTGCGGGGACAACTGCCTGAGTTTTTTCGGCCTCGAGTTTCTCCCCACTCGAAGTTTCATCTTTTGACCCATTCTTGGCTGGAGATTCATTCTCAGACTTCACCTCTATAGGTACTTCTTCTTTTGCGGAAGCCACCTCTTCAAAACCATCTTCCATAGGTTCATCTTCTATAAGATCTTCTTCATCGTCTTCGGAGTCATTGGCCATCAAAAACTCCGGTGCTGCAACATCGACTTCCTCATCCTCCGAGTTATTGTCAAAATTAACTGTCTGGGGGCCCAACACTTCATCATCTGAAAATCCAAGCGTAAACTCAAAGGTGATGTCTGACATGTTGTTCTCGTCCAAAAGATTGGCCATGACATGAAAGAAAGGCTATGGTCAGGACACAGAATGCCAAGGAAAAGACAAGGAACGTGTGGATATTATGAAATTGATATAAGTGGATGAAATTCATAAATATAATAAGTCGGTTAACAGTTTCATTTTAGTACATTGAGGACCTGCATGGGCCACCACTAAAACCTGTCACGTCACGCTTCCCAAAAGAAGGTGAAGGGTGACGTAGCATGGTCCGCAACCTAACTGTATTGAAGGTGGTCTATTCAATACAGTTACGTTAAGTATATGAATACCTATAACGTGAAGGATATGTACCAAAACAAAATAATAAAAGAGGAAGGCATTTATTTTCATTAACCAAACTTTATTACATCCTAAAAGAATGAGTAAAATAAAGTAAATAATTTATTTACATCGAAGAAGGAAGCAAAAGCCCTAAACATGTGGACAACAAACAAAAATATAACTAGCTAATCTTCCATCGTCAAGTCCGCATAATCTTCATTAGTCGGCTCCACACCTTGATCCTCATCATAATACTCATTCTCATAACGTACATTCCAGAGATAGAGAAAAGGAACGTCCATCGGCAAGTTACACTCGAGTAGGATTGCCTCATAAAGAAGTAAGGGTACAAAAACGAGCAAGTGTATATCGATATGATGTGCGTGTACGGGTATGATGCATATGGGTATGACGGTATGAGGTAATATGTAAATAAAGGCATGTCGAATGAGGTATATATGAATAAATATATGTTGTATGAAGTATCTGTTGGGTAAAAGTTCAAGTCAAGTCAATCGGGTTTTCAGTCTAAGAGTTAAATCAGGTTAAACAAGATGTGTATTGATGGAATTGACTGGTAGACGTACTTGTATTCTTGAGGAATCCCATAACTGGCTGGAAGCAGTATAAGCTGGCGCTCGTGCCTGGGATGGCAATAATAGCATGAATCAATGCAGTAGCGTGAACATCCCCGAAAGGTGTCCCATAACTACTGTCACGCCCCGCTTCCTGGTGTACGGCAGGGGATATGACGAGGCCGCTACGTATTTACTCTGAAGTAAATACGCTAAGCGTATCTAAGTAATATAAAAGTAAAATCATAAGAGACAAGATATAACAAAACAGCAACTTTATTTATACACATTCTTTCTGTACAATACATGGAAAGTAAATACAGCTGATAAAAAGCAATGCCTAAACAATGGCATAACAGAAATGAAAAGTACTGAATGGAAAGTGTACAATGATTAGAGCTCGGGGTCTTCACTGAACTGGTCCAAATCTTCAGCAGTGGGCTCGATCTCTGAAGTGTCCAGATCACCTGATGACATTCAAAGAAGAAAGAAAGAGAATGTCGTCAGCAAACAGGTCGCTCGGTAAGTCCCAAAGATAAGGGAGAACTAGAATAGACAGAGAGTAAGAGAGAGAGTGTAACTTTTACAGTTGTATTATATTGTTATATTGTTGTATTAAGGGTTAACGCTGTTGTTTGTAACTTGGTACAGAAGGATGCCAGTGTATACGAGAGCAGTCTCACTTTCCCCGGAGACTAAGGTATCAGGAACTCAAGAAACCGTTATGCCACGGTACAACAGCAACGGAATATAGGTTAGGTGCCTTATGGTTGCAGTCTCGTACCTCTTCTAACACCTTCCGTACCAATCTACCCCTTAAACCCCGTAGTGTTTTGATTGTATTGTTGTATTGTGTTGGATAGATTGTATAGTTGAATGACTGACCAAAACCATGATATCAGTAAACGAATGTAACTGTATAATCATGTAAATGGAATAACTATAGAATCATGTAAATGGATGTATATCCATGCTTTGGTTCAGTCAAGTTGATAGATTGATAAATTGAATATATGGATTCATGGATTCATGTTGAATTGTAAATTGTAGATTGTGCTTGAATCATATTCAAGTCAGATTATAATGAAACTCAAAGTAAATTGAAGTCCTGATTGTTTTGATGTTATCGGTAACCGCTGCACATGGGCGACAGGATTTGTGTCTTTTTCAAATACGATTACCTTTTTAATAACACCATTGTTAAGTTGTCTAGCTTAGATAGGCAAGCACCCACTTCTCCGGCTCCCCAAGGCTCAAGAGATTGGCCCCGCTTAAACCTATGCTTACTAGGGTCCTTATTGTAATTTATAGAACTTGAGGGGGTTTTATGTAGAAATACTTTTATATACTTTTCAAAATACACCCCAAGTATTTATTATTCGTCTTTAGAGTTATAATGAATGTGAATTTTATATTGTGATATTTCTAATGAAATTATCCTAATTTCATAATAAATGGTATTTATTGGTAATATTGGTTTTGTATGGAATTCATGGTATTTTAGTGTAAAATTGATTCTTGTGATTTTTAGAAAAAAGTGGAATATTTATATCATAACAAAATAGGTATTTTAATGATAAATATACATATATTTATACAAAAATAATTTTAATATATATTTTATATTCTAAAAATCTCATTTTCTCAAGATGTCGTATTTTAAATCTTTCGAGACCGAATGCTCCTTGCGGAGGTCTGAATCTCGCACTACTAAGCCCGAGGATGTGCGATAATCCGCACCATCCCGAACGGGTTCCCCAAAATGGATTGTAGCAGCGCTTTGCAAAGATTTATATAAATACTAAATTCTTTAAAAAAACGGTTTTATTAAGTAAATGGTATTTATTTGTAAAGATGTCGATTTCCTATATTCTATGTTCTAGGGTCTTCTAAGTCAACTAGACTACTCCTAACTGGTCCAAAGCGACAAGTTGTGAGATATCTCTCCAATCGTCTCTTCACTGCCAATTGTGGCCAGGTAAGTACAAGTGAAGAAAGGAGGGATCCACTCACGAATCACCGTGAGACGGGCCTTTTAAAGTTACCTTTCTCACTTGTCTAGCCTAGGCACCACAAAGTCAGATTTAGATAAACGACTGAATGCCCAAAACCTTCCTCTGTCCTAATGAGTGCGACGGTCCTTAATTGGCTGAGTCTAGATATTTTTATTATTAGCTCAAAGGTTATTTATTTGTAAAGATGTATCAATACTAAATCTTTTAGAAATGGTTTTATTGAGTAAAGGGTATTTAAATGAAAATGTTTGTTTTCCTGTATTCTAAGTTCTCGAGGGTATCGTGTTATGTTGCATATAAGTGTGTGAGGAGGTAGGTCGTTACCTCATGGTATACTTAAAGGTATAGCAAGTTTAATGAAGTTAAATGTATAATTGAAACAATGTGGTATTTAAATGAAAAATACGATAAAGTGAAATAGCCATCATTTTATGAAATGAAACTTGGTCAATTTAGTTGATTAGTGTTTAATAGTCAACATGAGGGGGTTTAAGCATAATTGTATTAACGAGAAGTGAAGTTTGATAAGAAAACCGAATCGGAAATCGGATTTGCTCCGATTCCGTCGGGTTTTGTAAATCCATATTTTTAGAATAGAAAAGAGAGATAGAAAATGGGACTTACGGGTTTTGGACAATAACGAGAGTGAGATGGAAGAAGAAGAATCGCCGGTGCGTCGATTCGTCGCCGAGAGTTCCTAGAACGATCGCCGGAAATTCGCCGGGAATTTCTCCGTGGCTTCGCTTCGTGCTCGTTTTCAAAGCACACAAGATTTCTTGAGAATTTTAGAGAGTTGGCTCAGAGTTTTGGGGTTAGAGGGTAGAGGGTAGGGGTGATATTTATAGGGTTAGGCTAGGGTCATGGTAGATGAAGGGTTTTAAATAAAAAAAAGTATGGAAAATGTATTAAAAATAGAGTAAAAGAGGTATTAAAAGCTCTCTGGAAATGATCTCAGAAATTGAAGTGTGCAGTGAAGGTGGGAA
Organism: Agapanthus africanus; assembly: GCA_030015575.1. Classification (NCBI taxonomy): domain Eukaryota; kingdom Viridiplantae; phylum Streptophyta; class Magnoliopsida; order Asparagales; family Amaryllidaceae; genus Agapanthus; species Agapanthus africanus. The sequence goes on along the minus strand of CM057340.1, from coordinate 677,482,753 downwards.
GGAGGAAAAGGCAACTTTTTGCCGTTGACGACTCGGCCGACTGGCCGAGTCCGGCTGAGTCGGGGGCTCGGAAGTTGGAGGGTCGCCGGAGGTAGTCACTGGTGCATTAACATTTTCATGTGTGGTGGGAAATGTGGGAGTTATCACGTGTGGACTGTTGGGCTTCTATAAAATTTAAAACAAATAAATATTAAAAATAATGTGGGGCATGGGATTTGAACTCTGGTGGCTTGGTTCAGCAGTGCAAGGTATTACCAATAAGCTACAAGCTCCTTTTTGTAATTAAATTACTAATTAATTACTTAAATCTTGTGCTCAGGAAATAAATACCCCTTTGAAAAAATTTTGTAAAAACTTGTATAGAAAATTTAGGGTTGTTACATTCTACCCTTCTTATAAAAATTTCATCCTCGAAATTTGTAAAAGGAAAGTGTAACAGTTTGGCGACAGAACTAAAGATTGTAAAAAGTTTTGGTCAAAGTTGTGAGGGAGTTACTTGGGTTATCTTGGTTCACAGTCTCAGGTTCTATGGCTGCTAAGGTGAATGTCTGTCGCCGTGATACATTCCTTCTAGCTGGGGGCACATTCTGTCCTTGAGGCCTGTTTCTCTGCCCTCGAGGCATGTCCCTCATTGCCTGTTAGAATTGGCGAGTAGGCTGTGCAGGAGTTCTGTGTGGAGGTGGTGCTGGGAGTGCAGGACGACTTGTAGGAGCCTGGATAGCTGGCCGCTGCAGGTAGTTGGTAGGTATGTGAGCTAAGTTGTATCTATATGGTCAAATCTCAATTCTGTGATTAGACGCGTCACAAACTAGGCACAGGCCTTTTGCGCGCCTACAGTTCTTTATCAAATGTCAATCTCTCTTGCAATGGAAACAGAAATGTGGTCTTGGCTGGTTATTGGGTTCTTCAGTTCTTCTGGGTTCGAACGTTGGCCTGGAAGAGGCTCCTCCTGCCATTTGAGTGGCAGAGCGTTTCAAACCGGCAGATTGAGGTCTGCCCTTCCTCTTTACTACTGCCTCATATTTTCGGGCAGCCTTCAAAGCCAAATCATGGGTTGGGAAATCCCCTGTAGCCAGAGCAGCTTGGATTTCCAGGTCCAACCCTTGCTGAAATCTTCTAGCCCTGATCTCAGCAATCAGTATGAAATGGGCCGCAAACCTGTTACGGTCTTGTTTTAGCTGTGTAGTATATGATATTAAAATTGAACACTGAGACATGTCTTACCTGCTGAGCATGGTAACTCAGCGTCATACTCATCTACCGACTTGGTCCACATTGAACCTTGTTGCAGATGTATGAACTGCTGTTCCATATCAAACCTGGCAGTGTCAAAGAAGTACTTTGCGTCGAACATGTCTCGGAAAGTCTTCCATTCGATAGGTTGGTCAAGACGACTTTCTTCCGCCTTCCACCAGACCCGTGCATTATCCATGAGCTGTAATTTTGCAGCACGAAACCAAGCTATTTCTAGCACTTGTGCTGCGGCCAGATCATCTTCGATACTCTGAGCCCATTCCTCAGCTTCCAGTGGGCTCTCCTTTCCTAAGAACTGTTTGGGGTGCAAATCCCTGAATTGCTTCACCCCAGGTGCTTCTGCTTCGGGACGGTTCATTAAAAGAGCAGTCTGCTGCTGCTGTCCCTCTAGGAGGCTTCGGATTGCCTCAAGTAGAACCGTCTGCTCATTGATCGGAGCAGGGACGGCAGGTGTGAGTGGTAGTGGTGGAGGTGTGTTGTTGACATTAGTGATGGTGTTGTTGGGGAATCCATAACCTTGAATGAAAAATTTAGGTTAGGACAGATTCAAAGTATATAATTCAAGAAATGTGAAATTGATAAGATTCAAGGAACATGGATTGTAAAGAATATTTTAGTTGCTGGTTCTTGTGTTATATTGCTTAGGTTGTTTACGCAGAAAAGAACTGCATAGTATGGTTCTATACAGCTCTGACCTACATGGGCCACCAACAAAACCTGTCACACCCCGCTTTCCGGTGTACGGCAGGGGACATGACGAGGCCGCTACGTATTTACTCTGAAGTAAATACGCTAAGCGTATCTAAGTAATATAAAAGTAAAACCATAAGAGACAAGATATAACAAAACAGCAACTTTATTTATACACATTCTTTCTGTACAATACATGGAAAGTAAATACAGTTGATAAAAAGCAATGCCTAAACAATGGCATAACAGAAATGAAAAGTACTGAATGGAAAGTGTACAATGACTAGAGCTCAGGGTCTTCACTGAATTGGTCCAAGTCTTCAGCAGTAGGCTCGATCTCTGAAGTGTCCAGATCACCTGACGACATTCAAAGAAGAAAGAAAGAGAATGTCGTCGGCGAACAGGTCGCTCGGTAAGTCCCAAAGATAAGGGAGAAATAGAATAGACAGAGAGTAAGAGAGAGTGTGTAGTTTTTACAGTTGTATTATATTGTTATATTGTTGTATTGAGTATTAACGCTGTTGTTTGTAGCTTGGTACAGAAGGATGCCAGTGTATACGAGAAGAGTCTCACTTGCCCCGGAGACTAAGATATCAGGAACTCAAGGAACCGTTATGCTACGGTACAACAACAACGGAATATAGGTTAGGTGTCTTATGGTTGCAGTCTCGTGCCACTTCTAACACCTTCCGTACCAATCTACCCTTTAAACCCCGTAATGTTTTGATTGTATTGTTGTATTATGTTGGATAGATTGTATAGTTGAATGACTGACCAAAACCATGATATCAGTAAACGGATATAACTGTATAATCATATAAATGGAATAACTGTAGAATCATGTAAATGGATGTATATTCATGCTTTGGTTCAGTCAAGTTGATAGATTGATAAATTGAATATATGGATTCATGGATTCATGTTGAATTGTAGATTGTAGATTGTGCTTGAATCATATTCAAGTCAGATTATAAAGAAACTCAAAGTAAATTGAAGTCCTGATTGTTTTGATATTATCGGTAACCGCTGCACATGGGCGGCAGGATTTGTTTCTTTTTCAAAGACGATTACCTTTTTGATAACACCATTGTTAAGTTGTCTACCTTAGATAGGCAAGCACCCACTTCTCCGGCTCCCCGAGGCTCAAGAGATTGGTCCCACTTAAACCTATGCTTACTAGGGTCCTTATTATAATTTATAGAACTTTAGGGGGTTTTATGTAGAAATACTTTTATATACTTTTCAAAATACACCCCAAGTATTTATTATTCGTCTTTAGAGTTATAATGAATGTGAATTTTATATTGTGATATTTCTAATGAAAATATCCTAATTTCATAATAAATGGTATTTATTGGTAATATTGGTTTTGTATGGAATGCATGGTATTTTAGTGTAAAATTGATTCTTGTGATTTTTAGAAAAAAAGTGGAATATTTATATCATAACAAAATAGGTATTTTAATAATAAATATACATATATTTATACAAAAATAATATTTTAGTGTAAAATTGATTCTTGTGATTTTTAGAAAAAAAGTGGAATATTTATATCATAACAAAATAGGTATTTTAATAATAAATATACATATATTTATACAAAAATAATTTTAATATATATTTTATATTCTAAAAATCTCATTTTCTCAAGATATCGTATTTTAAATCTTTCGAGACCGAATGCTCCTTGCGGAGGTCTGAATCTCGCACTACTAAGCCCGAGGATGTGCGATAATCCGCACTATCCCGAACGGGTTCCCAAAAATAGGTTGTAGCGGCGCTTTGCAAAGATTTGTAAAAATACTAAATCTTTTAGAAAACGGTTTTATTAAGTAAATGGTATTTATTTGTAAAGATGTCGATTTCCCATATTCAATGTTCTAGGGTCTCCTAAGTCAATTAGACTGCTCCTAACTGGTCCAAAGCGACAAGTTGTGAGATATCTCTCCAATCGCCTCTTCACCGCCAATTGTGGCCAGGTAAGTACAAGTGAAGAAAGAAGGGATCCGCTCACGAATCACCATGAGACGGGTCTTTTAAAGTTACCTTTCTCACTTGTCTAGCCTAAACACCACAAAGTCAGGTTTAGATAAACGACTGAATGCCCACAACCTTCCTCTGTCCTAATGAGTGCGACAGTCCTTAATTGGCTGAGTCTAAATATTTTTATTATTAGCTCAAAGATTATTTATTTGTAAAGATGTATCAATACTAAATCTTTTAGAAATGGTTTTATTGAGTAAAGGGTATTTAAATGAAAATGTTTGCTTTCCCGTATTCTAAGTTCTCGAGAGTATCGTGTTATGTTGCATATGAGTGTGTGAAGAGGTAGCTCATTACCTCATGGTATACTTAAAGGTATACCAAGTTTAATGAAGTTAAATGTATAATTGAAACAATGTGGTATTTAAATGAAAAATACGATAAAATGAAATAGCCATCATTTTATGAAATGAAACTTGGTCAATTTGGTTGATTAGTGTTTAATAGTCAACATGAGGGGGTTTAAGCATAATTGTATTAACGAGAAGTGATGTTTGATAAGAAAACCGAATCGAAAATCGGATTTGCTCCGATTCCATCGGGTTTTGTAAATCCGTATTTTTAGAATAGAAAAGAGCGATAGAAAATGGGACTTACGGGTTTTGGACAATAACGAGAGTGAGATGGAAGAAGAGGAATCACCGGTGCGTCGATTCGTCGCCGAGAGTTCCTAAAACGATCGCCGGAAATTCGCCGGAAATTTTGCCGTGGCTTCGCTTCGTGCTCGTTTTCAAAGCACATAAGATTTCTTGAGAATTTTAGAGAGTTGGCTCAGAGTTATAGGGTTAGAGGGTAGAGGGTAGGGGTGATATTTATAGGGTTAGGCTATGGTTAAGGTAGATGAAGGGTTTTAAATAAAAAAATGTAAAAATATAGGAAAATGTATTAAAAATGGAGTAAAAAAGGTATTAAAGCCTCTCTGGAAACGATCTCAGAAATTGAACTATGCAGTGAATGTGGGAAGGGGAAAAGGCAACTTTTTGCCATTGACGACTCGGCCGACCGGCCGAGTTGGGGGCTCGGAAGATGGGGGGTCGCCGGAGGTAGTCACTGGTGCATTAACATTTTCATGTGTAGTGGGAAATGTGGAAGTTATTACGTGTGAACTGTTGGGCTTCTATAAAATTAAAAATAAATAAATATTAAAAATAATGTGGGGCATGAGATTTGAACTCTGGTGGCTTGGTTCAGCAGTGCAAGGTATTATCAATGAGCTACAAGCTCCTTTTTGTAATTAAATTACTAATTAATTACTTAAGTCTTGTGCTCAAGCAATAAATACCCCTTTGAAAAAATTTTGTAAAAACTTGTATAGGAAATTTAGGATTGTTACAACTACAATGCTGTTTTGTCTAGCGTGAATATCACTCAAGTGTACAGGTATTTCCACTCTTCAGTTCCATAATAAACAATAAGTCTAAACTAGTAAAATATCCACATCCAAGATGTTGAATAATCCATATCTCATAAAGAAAGGTAGATAAAGTAACATATGGGTACAGCGCAAGATATTATGTGGGTTTAGTGGTGAACCTCTATAGGTATCTATTAAGTATTGTAATCTTTTTAGTTTGTCAAATAAGAGTCCGGATACTCGTGATTATTCCGTTGTGGCCACGGAACAACAACTGGAGAAATGAAATGTACCATTTCACTTCCCGGGATCATGATCGAGAAGTAGAGGAATCCAAGTTCCGCATCTCGTTGCCTAATCAAACTACCCATCTCCGTTATTCAGTGAAAAGGTTTTGACGAATTAGAGTTAGTGCGTATATCATCTAAGCATGTAATTTCCATATTGTATGGCATCCACATATTGGATTATTCGCTCTCAAAGTAGGGTTAGTATTTGCCCGAATATCGGGTTAGTATTCGTCCGAAGGCCGGGTTAGTATTCGCCCGAATATCGGGTTAGTAGTCGTCCACATATTGGACTGTTCACCCTGCTTGCATGGATCTTCATTTATAACTATTTCATACCTAAGTTCGCGCATTCTAACCCTAATTGTAAGTAATTGATCTCATTTAATACGGCCTTCCACAACCACTCATTTTATCTTGTTACATTTTAAAATCTGTAAGATGTATCATAATATTTTATAGAACCCTTAGTTAAAAAGATCATGGCATATAATGGTAGTTATTGTTTATATGGAAACCATGATGTTTTAGAGTAATTATAATTTTGGGAAACCCATGATATTTTAATGAAAATATCTTTTTAATGAAAGTTTATTGTATTTATTTGAAATTATCTTTAAATAAAGTTTTAGGTTTTCTTTTTTTGAAAATATCATTTATAATGGTTATGGTTTTTCCTGAAAATAGCATTTTAGTAAAAATCAAGGTATTTAAATAAAATTGTATCCCTTTTAGAATGGATTAAGGTATTTTATTGTAAATAATAATTTACAAAATTATAGAGTTTATTTAGACATAACATTTTATAAATACATCCGTATTGGCAACTGCGGCACATGAGCAGCAGGATTTGTATCCTTTTCAGGGACGATTGCCAATCAACCACGGGGTATTTACGTAAAATATTATCCTATTTAAAATTAGGGTATTTTATTAAAAGTGATATTCTCAATTCCGCGTTGACAACCGCTACACATGAACGGCAGGATTTGTGTTCTTTTCAGGGACGAGTGTCTAATAACCACGGGATGTTTCAGGTAAAATATTACCCTATTAGGGTATTTTATTAAATCTTAGTTAATAGGCTAAGAAAAATTAATATAAAAATATTCTCTTTAAGTGAAAGGGGGTTAAGTTGAAAATCATAGCATAATTATTTAGATTAGTATTACCCATTTTCAAAAGGTTAAAGGATTTCAACAAAACTAAGGTAATTGGTGGATAAGAGCGCGAGTAAAAGTATGTCGTTTAGTGTGACTAAAGTATTTTTTTCAAATCGTCTTATATTATATCGGTAATTTAATCAGATACAACATTTTAATAAAATAAGTGTATTTTGTGGAAGTAATCTATTTCGAGATCTTATTGGTATCATAGTTAAGTGTGAGTATATAAAGGGTGGATAGATACCCCGTGGGTTATAACATCAAGCATATCATTTTCCATGTAGGACGATGGTGCAATATTTACGTATATAAGTATGATTTATTTATTCCATTTCAAGCATGAGTCAAATCTATATTGAGTAGGTATCACAAAGGGCATACAGAATTATTTTTAATATCATTTTAAAATAAGGTTGGAGATTAGAACATGAAACTAAGACCAGTAAAGGAAAGAAGGTGACAGACAAGTAGTGAGAGGCGGATCCGACATTTGTTTTGAGTTGGATGTCGATGGGTTGAAAGCGTAGACTTGTACTAAAATCTCAATAACTCTACGCTCAGATTTTTTTCTCGATGATTGGGTGGAACCACAGCGTTGACGTCGTCGATACGAAGGCCGGGGTGTTTTTTTCAGAATTTTCGGAGTTCTGTAGTGTGAGAAAATAGAGTTTAAAGGTCCCTATTTATAAGGTCTTTCTCCCAGCAAGAAAATCCAAAAAAATCTGGTCAAATCCCCAAAAACCGCGCCAGCAATCATTCCCAATCATCACATGATGATTTGCCGCCGCCGCCCTAAATCGTGGCCGTTGGATCTAAATCCAACGACCCACGAACCGTTGCCCGCGCTGCCACGTGGCCGCATGAGGGATCACGCGTTTTCGTGTGGTCCCCACCACGTGGGCGCCGCCAGTCGCCCTGGGCCATTGGATCTCTCATCCAACAGTTCAGATTAAAGGGAGATTTAATATTATTTTTTAAATCTAAAACTGTTTTTAATAAACCGAATTTGTTTTAGAAAATTTGTTTAAAATATTGTAAAATACGGAAAAATATGAGAAAAATTCTAGAAAATATATTTTATTGTTATCTTCAGTTTAAAAGTGATTTTGGGCTAAAAAGTAAATAATATTCCTATATATGATATTTGCTCGTTATTATAATTATTTAAAAATCTATTTTATCCTTGAAAATATTTTAATTATGAAATAATTATTTTAATTGATAATAAAAATATGTAATTTATTTTAAGGTATTATAAAATTTTATTAAAACATTTTAAGCCCAGAAAAATAGATTTTAGAAAATTCCTTTAATTATTTTTCAATGTTTTTTTAAAAAAAAATTACTCACATCACTTTTAAAAATAAAAACATTAAGATAAAAAAAAATTCCTTGAAGTAAATATGAAATTAAATACTTGGTACTAATTAAAATACGTTTTATTGGGTATTAGAAAATACGGTCATTACATAGTGAATAGTAGATAAATACTAATAAAAATATAAGAAAAATACTTTTTATTTATAAAATTAATAATACATATTAAAGTAATACCATAAACACAATAATTAAAAAACATACAAACATACTTAAAACAACAGACATAAAAACACACTAAGAAATTAAAGCAATCTATGATAAACGGCCTATTGGATTCTAGAGGCTATGGAGATGCTTTGAGTATTCTATTGTCTTCGTTTAAAAACTTATTCATTCAGAACAAATACCTAGACACTAAAGATAAAGTATTACTAATTTCTAGACCTAATTTTTCTTTAGTTACATGATCGAGATAAAAACCTAATTTATAACTTAGCAACTACTCTTTTATCTATTTCTCCTATTATTAAGTTCTCAGGATGATTTTTTGTTGAATTACTTTTTCATGTTCTTCCAATTAATTAATTTTAATTTTTTTTGACCTAATTACTACTCCTTTTTCAAATTATCCTATTATTAAATTATTAGAGTGATATTTGTTGAATTACCAATTTTTTAGAAAAGAAGTATTAACTACTTCCTCATATTGTTCCAATTTATTGGTTTCAACATTTTTGTCTATTAATATATTATCTAAACCTTTTAACAGGTTAGAATCATTATTGTTTATTGAATTATTAGGATTAAAAGAGTTAATTTCAGTAAATTGGTCATGTATAATTTCTTGAATTAAAATTTGTTTGGGTTGATTATTTTTAACCTTAGGAACCCATACTATTTTTGATTCATTTAGATCGGCCTTAGGAGTAAAGTAAGATTTATAAGTTGATTTGTTTTTAATATTACAATATTGTGAAATATTCCCTGAAATGCAACAATAGTCACACGCGTAGTGGGCTTATTTATTACCATATCTATAATAATATCTATGTCTAAAATGTTTGGTTTTAGGGACTAACTCAGAGTATTAGGCGTAACCTATATTTTCTTTCTTACAGTGTTTTATAAATTGTCCTAATATAATATCTAAGTTACATTTACTCATAGTAAATTTTAAAAGTAGTTTATCTTTTAAATCTACTTTTCTTTTTAAGTTAAAATTTTGAAGTTTAGCGTATTATTAGTTTCAATTAACTTATTATTTGTTGAAGTTATAGATTTTAATTTTTCGTTTAAATTTTCATTTTCTAATATAATTTAATTTAATTTAATTTGTTTTGTGTGAATATTTCTAAATTGTTTTTAGCATATAGGTTTGACTTTAATATTTTATATTTAGTATTAACCTTATCATAATTATCTTTAAGATAATGGCATAAATCTATTAAATCGTCTTACTAAGGAAATCTAAATCAAAGTCTTCTCTAATTACCTTATCGTCTTGTGCCAGCACATATTTGCGACTTCTTCGGCTTCTGAGTCGTTGGAATCCGTATCGTCTCAAATGGCTTGAAACAAACATTTTTCTGATTCCTTCTTAGACTTTCACATATCCTTATTGAGCGTAGGACGCTCTGAATTGATATGATCTTCCTTATTGCATTCAAAATAACGAAGAGAATTAAAAAATTTATGTAAATTATACGTTCCTTTCTTCGAATATAAATTTCATGACTTCAGATACTTCCTATAGTGTCTTTCAATATCAGCCATTTCTTCATCGTCGCTTTCATCATCATCAGATGTTTCTTTAGGTTTTGACTTGCCTGTCATTGCCTTTAGCGCGATATTCTTCATTTGAGCGTTCTTCTCCTTCTTTTGCTTAAAATTCCCCAATTGCATCTCGTAAGTTTTTAATTTTCCTATAAGAGTGTCAACTTTCAACGCTGTTATGTCATTAGCCTTTTCGATTGTAGTGATCTTAGATTGTCATGATATCGTAAGAGATCTCAGCAAGTTATAACATTTTTCTTTGTCATTGAATTTCTTTTCTAAATTGAAAAGCTCGGTAATGACATTTTTGAACCTAAAATACATAGAGTCAATGGTTTCATCGTCTCTCATTCGGAATATCTCATACTCATGCATGAGACGGTTGATCTTACTCTCTTTAACTTGACTGGTTTCTTCATAAACAGTCTGGAGAGTAGTCCAAATCTAATTTGCCATTTGACATGTAAAGATTCTATTGAATTCTTATGAATTCAAAGAACAATGAATTGCATTCATTGCCTTGACATTCAATGTCATTGATCTCTTGTCGGCATTAGATAAAAAAATCGTGGTAGGGATGACAAAGGGTTTTTCTATAATTTCTAAGATTTCTAGATCTATACACTGAAAGAAAACTCTAATCTTGGTTTTCCAGAATTGGTAGTTGGTAATGTTGAAAAGAGGAGGACGGTAAATAAATTATCCTTCCATTTGGTTAGCCCTAAGATTAGAAACTCAAGAGATTAATCTTGCAAATAGACTAACCTGCTCTGATACCAATTGAAAACAACCTTACAGGGAGGTGGATAAGACTTTATGACAAACTCAGCGTGATTTGTAATAATTTAAAAATTATGCAGCATAATATAAAATCAGAGTCTAAAGTACAAATGCTATCACAACACAGATTCACAGAAACAATAAAGAATCACATAAAAAGTAAATGGACACAAAAGATTGTTATCGAGCTTCACCAATGTCACGACCCGGAAATGGCATGTAACTGGCACTTGGATCATATAAAGTCTATAGAACCTCACATTAACTCATGTAAGCCAAAAACCAGGAATCTAAACCATTTTACAAGAAACAGCGGAGATGAAGTTTTGAAAAGGTTTTACTACATTAAATTCAAGTTTGGTTAGAAATCATTATTGTTGTTTAAATATCGGACAACACCTCCTTTGTAAATTTTAATAAAAATAGATATAATAACATAATAATAAATCTTCCTGACACGGAAACAAAATCAACGCCCAATGGCGGATCAACAACCACAATATATATACGACGACTTGGCGAAGGATCAAATGCGAAAAGTAAAATAGAATATATATACATCGAGTCGACTCCAAATGATTCTAACAACAACATACAACTCTAAAATCTCGACAAATAACTAGACTTGATCTTTGATTGAGTAATTCTAGATACAATAGGTACAAGGCAAATGCCGATACAAAAGAATATAACCCACCACTCATATACATGCGCAACTACACCCACAAAACAGAAGATGTGTCCAACTAGCCGCTACTAATCCAAGCGGTCAAACCTGCACAGAACTACGACACAACGGGGGTGAGTTGCCAACTCGTGAATAGTATTATATAACGAGCTAAAAATCTCTAGGATAAGCATTGAAATATCTAAACAATATAAATGTGTACATCAAGGAGGGTAAAATAGTATGAATCGAAACTAGAGTTCGAGCAATGGATTATTGATAATAAGCCATCATGTACAACTCGTGTGCCGCTATCCCATATGTGAATCTGTGTGTATTTAACAAGTCAATATCAACTAACAGCATCAAGCCCGGTACAAGCATAACATAACCATAAATATCTGAAAGTATGTGAGTCATGGAAATAAACGCAATACGATGTAATGTAATGATGATCTATCGTCAATAAACGGTAGCTTACTGCGTACCAAATATACCGGTGTCAAATCACGATCACCGTAGCCATGACACACAACCAAACCGAATTAGAATCAAAGCTATAATAGTATAGCACACATCTTTATACAATCCAATAAAAGTAGACGAAAGATGTATGTATGTTAAATCTTTTCAAAATAGCCATATGATGTCTATGTGATGACACTAGTAACGGACGTTAATGTGTAAAGAAAATATGTGTTTCATTTAAATATATGTCCCGCTCAGTTTATTTGAAAATGGTTTAGAAGGGGTTTTCTTTTGAAAGTTTTTTGTACCGATCCCAGGCATATGAAAAATATGAGACTATACCTCTGTTGAAACCCACTTCGATATACATTGATATATGAAAATAATGTTCAGCTACTGTCTCGTGGACTAGTCCTTTCCGGCTACTATATATAAAGCACAATATATCTCATTTGTGCAGGATATCTATCTTGATCCCTCATATATATAATATATCCATCTCAATGCAGAACATCTATATCGATCTCTCACATATATAATATATCCGTAGGGATATCCTCTGTCAACTACCCTCAATCTTTATGGATTGATCATAAATATATCCGTAGAGATATCTTGTGTCAACTACCCTCAATCCCTCGTGGATTGATCACAAATATATATATATATATATATATATATATATATATATATATATATATATATATCATGGATTTCCGGCTATATTCACCGTGTCCGAATCATAATCGTCTTTCTCATATTCTTTTCATATATATAATATATATACTCAATCTCTTAGGATTGATATCATATCATATCATATTTTTGTACCCTTTAGTCTGTGTGAACTAGTCATGTCATAGACGGGTAATACATAACAGTATCAACGAATATAATAACAGTAACATGAATAATAATGTAAGCGTAGCACATCTGATAAAATGAATAACGCGTAAGCGATAACATGTACGGTAAACGTAATGTAAACAGACAGTAATTATGTAACGACTCTGTTTTAATGTACAAAAAAATTTTAAAGTTAATATACAAATGGAGTATTTGGAAATCCTGGGCACAAATTATAAATTTGATTTGTTTTTAAACAGCAAGAAAATACTTGTAGGTCATTGGTAAAGTCTTGCACTGCTGTGATGTAGCCCATGTATTCGAATCCCCTCAGCCACATATTATTTTCGCTGATTTTTCTTTTAAACTTTTTGGGAGCCCAAAAGTTTACACATGCAATACACGTAAAATGAAAAGTCACTGAAAAATCAAACATGTGCAAAATACTATTAACTACGACTAGGACACGTGGTATTCATCCAGACCCCAACCCACTCACTATGACCGGCGAGATTGCGCTCTGGGCTGGCACCCCCCTATCCCTAATGCTTTCAATTTTTGCCCTAGCACCTCTTGGACTCCCCCCACTAACCCTATTCTGTTTGTTTTCCCTGCACATTAACAGAGAATTAAAATGAGGCATTAATCCAAAATGTTAATGCATTTTAATTCCATTCTTCAATCCTCAAAACCCTAATTTCTCCTATAAATACCAACATACACACTAGCCCTCCTAATTTTGAAATCTCTTGTTAAAACTCTCAAAATTTTCTAAGTCCAAAAAGTTTTATAAGTAGAGTTAGCCCAAGGTCAAGTTCCGGCGATGTTTCGGGACAAATCCGGCGACACCGCGACCCCACGATGCTTTCAAAATCTTCCTCCATCTCTTCTCTTTACCCTAATCCAGTAAGTCCCCTCTACTATCTTCTTTTCACCTCTCAAAACTTCTTCTTTTCAATGATATTGGTAAGTGGAGTTATACCGACATCCATCTCTAAAACTTCTTAAACTAATAATTTTTCTTAAGAACTATTTATCTAAATCATTGTACTTAGTTTTTTAAACATTAAACTATAATTAGAAACAAATTTTAATTCAAAACTCCATATAAAAAACACTTTTATTGCACTTTTATGGTTAAATACCACAAACTTTCTATTCGACATTACTTCATCATATAGCTTATATTACCTTTAGAAACTCACGAGGTAATGATCTACCTCATCACAACACTCATCATGACATAGTACGATTGCCTCCTTACAATATTTTTGTAACTAATATAATTTTACGATAAAATACCCTAAACTATTAAAAACCGTATTCTTTAAGATTGTTTTAATTAAATTCCAAACAATTATGTCCTTACAACCCATTTAGGGGAATCCGATTTGGTTGGTGCGGGTTATCGCACATCCATCGGACTAGTAGGGCGAGATGCAGACCTGCTCACGGAGCATATGATCTCGATGGAAATTTTATTATAATTTTTAAGAAAACGTGATTTCTATTTAATAAATAAATTATATTTTTAATATATATATAAATATTATCAAAATATCTATTTTAAATATATTTAATAATTTCATATTTTCTAAATAAAAAGAAAAAAATCACAAAAGTTCATGAAAATACCATATACTATTCAATTTAGGTTTATATTCACTAGAATATCTTATCACTTTTAAAACTATATCTATGAAAACCCTAAAGACGATAATTAAATACTTGAGCTTTATTTTGAAAATATATCAAAACTATGTTTCATAAAACCCCTCAACTTTATTAATTTACAATAAGAACTCTAGTAAACATAGATTTAAGCGGGACCAATTCTCTTGAGCCTCAGAAAGCCGGAGAAAGTGGGTTTAAGGTAGACAACTAAAACAGGATTATCAATGGTAATTGGATTGGAAAAAGTCACAAATCCTGCCGTCTATGTGCAGCAGTTACCGATAATTCCAAAACTAATTCAGGACATCAATTCTGTTTAAGTGTCTGACTCAGTCGGAGTCTCAGTCTAATCTGAAATCAATCCATCCATGTATACAATTCAATATAAGTCTGATGCAATATGAATCCTTTTATACCAGAATACAATCTATATCAACATGACTTGATTTGACCGAATCATGGATATACATTGACTTGTCTACATGACTATCCGTTATATATCCTTATCCGTTTAGATGAACAACTAATATCATAGTTTCGGCAAGACTTATATTTACAAATCACTATAAAAAAAATACAATAATACATTACGGGGTTTAAAGGGGTAGATTGGTATGGAATGTGTTTAAAGTAGCATGAGATGGTCACTTTAATACACCTAACCTAAATATCCGTTGTCGTTGTCCCGTGGGTTTTGAAGGGGCCTTGTACACCTTATACCATAGTCCACAGGGTAAGCTGGGCTCCTCTCGTATACACTGGTATATTCTGTATCAAGCTACAAACAACCGCGTTAACATAACTATCAACATTATACCAGTTATATTCTCATTACCTGTTTAGTCTATTTTCATCTCTCTTTGGGACTTACCGAGCGATTGTTCACTGACGACATTCCTTTTCTATTCTTTCTTTGGAATGTTGTCAGGAGGACCCGACTCTCTGGAGATCGAGCCCAGCTCAGAAGAATTGGAACAGTTCGTCAACGACCCAGAGCTCTAGACACTTGTATATACTTTTATTTTCAGTTTCATGCCATTATTTAGGTATTGATTTCCAGTCTTGTATTTACTTTCTAGCATTGTATTATAAAGAATGTTTAATAAATAAAAAGTTGATGTCCATTTACATCTCATGTCTTTCTTGTGTACATTTACATTATATTGCTTATATACGCTTGGCGTGTTTACTTCTGAGTAAATACGCCGAGTGACCCGTCACGTCTCTTTACCGTACTCTGGGAAGCGGGGCGTGACAGGTTTTGTTGGCGGCCCATGCAAGTCAATTCTGCATGAAAACCTAAGCAATATAACACAAGAATTATAAGACTCATCAACTAAACATTCTTTATATTTCATATTCCTTGAATCTATCCTAACCCTATTTTTCTGTCAATGTTATGGATTCCTCGAACAATACTAGCACTAACGTGATCGGCAACACCACACCACCACCTCTTCCACTTACACCGACCGTTGTAGCTCCGATCAATGAGCAGACGGTACTGCTCAAGGCAATTAAGAGCCTCCTGGAAGGACGGCAGTAACAGACTGCCATACTAATGAACCGCCCAGAAGCAGAAGCACCTGGAGTGAAGCAATTCCGGGCACTGCATCCGAAGCAATTTTCTGGGAAAGAGAGCCTCTTGGAACCTGAAGAATGGTCTCAGTCGATCGAAGACGATCTGGCAGCAGCACAAGTGCCAGACATTGCTTGGGTAAAGGTTGCGAAGCTGTAACTTACTGATAACGCCCAAGTATGGTGGAAGGCGAAAGAAAGCCGTCTTGCCCAGCCGATCGAATGGAAGACTTTTCGCGACATGTTCGACGCAAAGTATTTTCCAGAGACTGCCATATTCGACATAGAGCAGCAATTCATTCACTTACAACAAGGCTCTATGTGGAGCAAATCAGTGGATGAGTATAATGCCGAGTTCACCATGTTGAGCAGGTAAGATATGTCTTAATATTCGATTTTTCTAATAACACATACTATACAGCTGACACAAAACCGTAACAGGTTTGCGGTCCATCTCATACCGACTACTGAGATCAGGGCCATACGATTTCAGCAGGGGTTGGACTCAGAGATCCAAGCTGCTCTAGCTACAGGGGATTTTCCAACCCACGATTTGGCTCTGAGAGCTGCCCGTTAATATGAGGCAGTAATGAAGAAGAAGGGCAGACCTCAATCTACCGGTATGAAGCGTCCTGCTACTCAGATAGTAGGAGGAGCCTCTTCCAGGCCACCGTTTGTATCCAGGAGACCAGGAGTACTTTTCAACCGGCACAGTCCAGATTTATGCTTTTATTGCAAAAGGAATGGACACCTGGTGAAGGATTGTAGACATGCTAACCGTCTCTGCTTAGTTTGTGGCTCACCCGCACATGATATTGGGTCTTGTCCTTAAAGACTTAATCAGAATCAGGCACCCAGACCAGCAATCACCTATCTGCGGCGGCCAGCTATTCAGGCACCTGCACTATGCCTTGCTCTCACAGCTCTACCTTCTCGTGGACCTACTGCACCTTCTCCTCATCAGTTCCATCAAGAGCAAAGGAACCTACCTCAAGAACAGAGGAATGGACAAAGGAATGCTTCTCCAACACGGAGGAATGTACCGAGGCGACAGGCTTTCACAATGACTGTAGAAGAAGCTGAGGCCACTAGCTAAGTCATCACTGGTAACTTCCTATCTTTCAAATCTATTCAATACTTGTTTGCATCCATATATCTTTTCCTATACCTAGAACATATCCCACATAATTTAGGTATAATCCTAGTAGCCTCACTTCCTGCACTAGCTCTCTTCGATACTGGAGCATCTCATTTCTTAATGTCGCAAAGGTTCGTTCGAAATCATGTGATTCTAGTCAAACCGCTCATATCCAACTGGAATGTCAGTTCAGGGAACGACGTTCTAAAGGAAACAATGGGATACGACCTGTGTCCAATGGTCATATGCAGCAAAGAATTCTATGCTGATTTCAAGGTGCTGGACATACCGAACTTCGATCTAATTTTGGGTATGGATTGGCTAGGAGCTTTCTACGCTACCATCGACTATCTTCAAAGGAGGGTAGTGTTCGAAATTCCAGAGCATCCGGTCTTTTATTTCAAAAGTGGAGACCGTACCCTGGAGCCTAGCACATACAAAGCAAAACCGAAGAAGGCAGTGATTGCAAATCTACAGGCAGAGAAGACAAGCCAGAGGTAGTTCGAGAGTTCGACGATGTATTTCCTGAAGACATATCAGGTTTGCCTCCCGATCGAGCTCTTGAATTCAGAATTGATTTAGTACCTGGTGCACAACGGGTAATCAAAATACCGTATCGATTAAGCCCTGAAGGTTTGAAGGAGGTCCATACTTAGCTGGACGAACTTCTGCAGAAAAGATGGATTCGTCCCAGTACTTCAAGTTGGGGATCTCCAGTTTTGCTTGTGAAGAAGAAGGAAGATTCATACAGAATGTGCATTGATTATAAAGTTTTGAACAAAGTCACGATAAAGAACAAGTATCCACTACCGTGAATCAACGATCCGTTCGATCAGCTAAGGGTCTTGCGTTTTCTCAAAGTTAGATTTTCGTTCGGCTTATCATCAAGTGAAGGTCAAAGAGTCTGATATTCTGAAGACGGTATTTAGGACTCGCTATGGACATTATGAGTTTCTTGTAATGCCATTTGGAGTGACCAATGCACTAGCCATATTCATGAACCTAATGAATCAAGTTTTCCGAGAGTACCTAGACAGGTTCGTTATCATATTCATCGACGGTATCCTGGTATATTCAAAGAATCGGAAAAAGCACGCTGAACATCTACGAATTGTCTTGAAGACCTTGCGACAGCATCAAATCTATGCCAAGTATAGCAAGTGCGAGTTTTGGCTAGAACAAGTCGGATTTCTCGGACATATTGTATCAGGCGATAGAATCTCTGTAGATCCAGCTAAACTATCAGCAGTAATCGAATGGCCGACACCGAAAACAGTAAAGGACATTCGAAATTTCTTGGGTTTAGCAGGATATTACAGAAGATTTATTAAGAATTTTTGAAGATTGCAACACCCCTGACCAAGCTCACACGCAAAGATGAAAAATTTGTGTGGTCATAAGCATGCGAACAAGCCTTCATATAACTCAAGTCAAGATTGACATCAGCACATATTCTCGTAATACTGAATCAATCTGGAGGTTTCGTAGTGCATTGCGATGCATCCGGTAAGGGATTAAGATGTGTTCTATATTAGCACGGTAAAGTTGTAGCTTATGAATCAAGACAGCTGAAGGTTTATAAGCACAACTATCCGACACATGACCTGGAGTTGGCAGCCATTATCTTTGCACTCAAGATTTGGCGTCATTATCTTCTTGGAGAATGGGTAGATATTTACACAGACCACAAAAGTCTGAAGTTTTTGTTTACTCAGAAAGAGTTGAATATGCGGTAGAGAAGATGGTTAGAACTCATGGCGGACTTTGATATCAATCTACAATATCATCCAGGGAAGATAAATGTAGTACCCGATACACTTAGTCATCAACCACTATCAATGAACCTCACCGCACAGTGGAAGCTACAGCAAGATTTGTATCAGATGGAGATAGAAGTGGTCATGCCAGGTAACGCTTCAAGTTTGATGAACTTACAAGTTCAGTCTACAATTGTCAACCAGATCAAAACAGCTCAAGCAAGTGATGCCAAGTTTCAAAAGATCAGAGAACAAATAGAAAGTGGACTTAGAAAAGACTTTATTATCCATGAAGACGGATCTTTGAGATGCGGCAGTAGATTGTGTGTACCACAAGATTCTGTTCGGAAAGAATTGATGAAAGAAGCTCACAGCTCTCCCTACTCAGTACACCCTGGAGGTATAAAGATGTACAATGATCTACGTCAACATTACTGGTGGTATAGAATGAAGCGTGAAGTAGCCAGAAGCGTCGCTAAATGTTTGGTATGTCAGCAAGTGAAAGCTGAATATTACAGGACTGCTGGTTTACTTCAACCGTTACCTATCCCAGAATGAAAGTAGCAACACATTACCATGGACTTCGTGACTGCACTTCCTCGCAGCACGAAAGGTAACGATGCGGTATGGGTTATTATGGATCGACTCATAATGTCGGCTCACTTTATTTCCTTTCGAGTTGGCCAATCTACCGACACTCTTGCAAAGAAGTACATGAAGGAGATCGTAAGATTACATGTAGTACCGGTTTGCATTGTCTCCGATCGTGATACTAGATTCTGATCGCAATTTTGGCAGAGTCTGCAAGCTAGCTTGGGAACAAATCTGAAATTTAGCACATCTTATCATCCACAAACAGATGGTCAGTCTGAGCGAACGATTCAGATTCTTAAAGATATGCTAAGAGCGTGTATGTTAAACTTCGGAGGATCGTGGGAAGATCACCTACATCTTGTGGAGTTTTCATACAACAACAGCTACCAAGTAAGTATTGGAATGGCACTCTTTGTAGCTCTATATAGAAGGAAGTGTCGTTCACCATTAAGTTGGGACGACATCGGAGATAGAGAACTCCTTAGACCCGAAATGATAATAGCAACTGTTGATGTAGTTCGCACTATCAGGGAAAGAATGCGCATAGCCCAAGACCGACAGAAGCACTGGGCTAATGCAAAGCGCCGACACTTAGAATTCCAACCGGAAGATCATGTCTTTCTGAAGATTTCTCCAAACCGTGGAGTGATTCTCTTTGGAAAGCGGGGTAAGTTAAGTCCGAGATACATTAGAACGTTTGACATACTCGAATAAGTCGGAGAAGTGGCATACCGCTTGGCACTTCTACCCTCATTAAAAAGAATGCAAAACGTGTTCCACATATTCTAACTCAGAAGGTATGTGAGTGACCCCAGTCACATTCTTGATCACTCCGAACTCACGGTACAGACAGATCTATCTTGTGAGTAACAACCCATTGAAATCCTGGACAGAAAAGTGAAGTCACTACGGAGCAAGAAAGTAAACTTAGTTCGAGTGATTTGGAGAAAAGACTCACCAGGAGAATCAACGTGGGAAAGAGAAGACGATATGCGTGCAAGATACCCTCACTTGTTTGTAAATTAGTCCTTAAATAATTGTAAATTTTGAGAACAAAATTTTTGTAAGGAGGGTAGAATGTAACGAATCTGTTTTAATGTACAAAAAATTGTTAAAGTTAATGTACAAATGGAGTATTTGTAAATCCTGAGCACAAATTATAAATTTGTTTTGTTTTTAAACGGCAAGAAAGCACTTGTAGCTCATTGATAAAGTCTTGCACTGCTGTGACGTAGCCCCTGTTCGAATCCCCTCGGCCACATATTATTTTTGCTGATTTTTCTTTTAAACTTTTTGGAAACCCAAAAGTTTACACTGCAATACACGTAAAATGAAAAGTCACTGGAAAATCAAACATGTGCAAAATACTATTAACTACGACTAGGAAAAGTGGCATTCATCCAGACCCCAACCCACTCACCACGACCGGCGAGATTGCGCTCTGGGCCGGTGCCACCGGGCCTCCCCGTCCCTAATGCCTCTAATTTTTGCCCTATCACCCTTTGGACTCCCCTACTAACCAGTCTTTTTGTTTTCCCTGCACGTTAACAGAGAATTAAAATGAGGCATTAATCCAAAATATTAATGCATTTTAATTCCATTCTTCAATTCTCAAAACCCTAATTTCTCCTATAAATACCACCCTACACCCTAACCCTCCTCATATTAAAATCTCTTGTTAAAACTCTGAAAATTTTCTAAGCCCAAAAAGTTGTACAAGTGAAGTTAGCCCAAGGTCAAGTTCCAGCGACGTTTCGGGACAAATCCGGCGACACCGCAACTCCACGACGCTTTTAAAATCTTCCTCCATCTCTTATCTTTACCCTAATCCAGTAAGTCCCCTCTACTATCTTCTTTTCACCTCTCAAAACTTCTTCTTTTCAATGATATTAGTAAGTGGAGTTATACCGACATCCATCTTTAAAAGTTCTTAAACTAACAATTTTTATTGAGAACTATTTATCTAAATCATTGTACTTAGTTTGTTAAACATTAAACTATAATTAGAAACAAATTTTAATTCAAAACTCCATATAATAAACACTTTTATTGCACTTTTACGGTTAAATACCACAAACTTTCAATTCGACATTACTTCATCATATAGCTCATATTACCTTTAGAAAACTCACTAGGTAATGACCTATCTCATCAAAACACTCATCATGATATAGCACGATTTTCTCTTTACAATATTTTTGGAACTAATATAATTTTACGATAAAATACCATAAACTATTAAAAACCGTATTCTTTAAGATTGTTTTAATTAAATTACATACAATTATGTCCTTACAACACATTTTGGAAAATCCGATTTGGTTGGTGCGGGTTATCATACATCCATCGGACTAGTAGGGCGAGATGCAGACCTCCCTCACGGAGCATATGATCTCGATGGAATTTTTATTACAATTTTTAAGAAAACGTGATTTCTATTTAATAAATAAATTCTATTTTTAATATATATATAAATATTATCAAAATATCTATTTTAAATATATTTAATAATTCCATGTTTTCTAAATCAAAAGAAAAGAATTACAAAAGTTCATGAAAATACCCTCAAAATCAATATAAGTCAAATTACATGAAAATACCATATACTATTCATTTTAGGTTTATATCCACTAGAATATCTCATCACTTTTAAAATTATATCTATGAAAACCCTAAAGACGATAATTAAATACTTGAGCTTTATTTTAAAAATATATCAAAACTATTTTTCATAAAACCACCTCAAGTTTATTAATTTATAATAAGGACTCTAGTAAACATAGGTTTAAGCGGGACCAATTCTCTTGAGTCTCAGGGAGCCGGAGAAAGTGGGTGCTTGCCTATTTAAGGTAGACAACTAAAACGTGGTTTTCAATGGTAATTGGCTTGGAAAAAGTCATAAATCCTGCCGTCCATGTGCAGCAGTTACCGATAATTCCAAAACTAATTCAGGGCTTCAATTCTGTTTAAGTGTCTGACTCAGTCGAAGTCTCAGTCTAATCTGAAATCAATCCATCCATGTATACAATTCAATATAACTTCATTGCAACATGAATTCTTTTATACCAGAATACAATTTATATCAACATGACTTGATTTGACCGAACCATGGATATACATTGACTTGTCTACATAACTATCCGTTATATATCCTTATCCGTTTACATGAACAATTGATATCATGGTTTCGATAAGACTTATATTTACAAATCACTACAAAACAATACAATAATACATTACGAGGTTTAAAGGGGTAGATTGGTACGTAATGTGTTTAAAGTGGCATGAGACGGTCACTTTAATACACCTAACCTGAATATCCGTTGCCGTTGTCACGTGAGTTTTGACGGGGCCTTATACTCCTTATACCATAGTCTAAGGGGTAAGCCGGACTCCTCTCTTATACACTGGCATATTCTGTACTAAGCTACAAATAACCGCATTAACATAACTATCAACATTATACCAATTACATTCTCATTACCTGTTCAGTCTATTTCCATCTCTCTTTAGGACTTACCGAGCGATTGTTCGCTGACGACATTCCTTTTCTATTATTTCTTTGGAATGTTGTCAGGAGAATCCGACTCTCTGAAGATCGAATCCAGCTCAGAAGACTTGGAGCAGTTCGTTGACGACCTAGAGCTCTAGACACTTATATATACTTTTATTTTTAGTTTCATGCCATTGTTTAGACATTACTTTCCAGTCTTGTATTTACTTTCCAGTATTGTATTGTAAAGAATGTTTAATAAATAAAAAGTTGTTCATTTACATTTCATGTTTTTCTTGTGTACATTTATATTATATTGTTTATATACGCTTAGCGTGTTTACTTCTGAGTAAATACGTCGTGTGACCCATCACGTCTCCTTACTGTACTCTGGGAAGCGGGGCATGACAAATTGAATATATACTGCAAGTAACCCCCTATATACATTTTGTAAAATATAACGAAACGTTGATTGTAAATAAGAATGCTGCAGTGTTTTAAAATATATATTTGCCCTTTTCAAATCCAACAGCATATTCTTGTTATCTCTTTTGAAAATATGAAGCGAATCGTTATTGTGAAATTAGGAGTTACAATCTGACTATCCTAATCTCCTTATCAGGGTAAAATAAGACTCTACGAGTCAAAGTCAATAAAACCGTATTCGGCAAATCCTCATCATCACGTCATCCAGTACGGAAATCTCTTCTTGTACAATGACTGCTAGATATGTCATTATATAATAATAATGATCGGTATGAATATCTAATTTACGTACCCAACACACAACAATAGTAGTGTGGAGCTCAAGTCTACGCACACCTCGCAACTCATACGGACCTCAAGTCTACGTACGCACACCGTGACCAATGCGAACATCTCGTCAACGCATATGCACAACGATTAGCATGGACATATCGGATCACGTACACACACGGCGATCAGTATGGACCTCCAGTCGCGTACTCGCCCAACAATAAGTATGGACATCTAGTCTTGTACACGCACACAATATAAATTGCATAATAACATAATGCTACAATAACGTCAATTTTGCTGTAATATATAAGAATGACAGTTCTACGTGGTATGGCAGTACTAATGATGTGTAGTGGGAACATGCGAGTCTGTGATTGGGCAACATGGCAATTATTAGTATTTGTGCTTGTGTTCCATAAAGTGTATCTACAATAAGTCTACTAAACAATAATAACAAAATATTCTACATATCAGACATGTTAAAACATGCATGGAATATATCCTAAACGCATTTAATGATATAATAAACAATATGTTTCATGGGGTGCTATACGCCATCCACCTGATTTCCTACTCGTAGATATAATATACTCACAGTGTGCGATCGCGCTAGTGGTATCCAATAATCGTCTTGCGCATCTTTGCCGCCTCAGAGGTCTCCACAACAAAACCTAGCATTCATATAATATGTAATGCACATAAGAAACCGTAATGGAACCGATATATCAAACAAAGGTTCATAGGTTAGAACCTATGACCAACAAAATCTAGGCGAATGCTAACAATAAGGAATTACCCTCCAGGCATCACTACTCAACCAAATTCATCAAAACCAGAATTATAAATATGGATACGCAAGTTAAAATGTCGCCAAAACCATACTAAAACACTCCCAGATTTTGCCTTGGGCATCTAGGGAAAAACAAAGTATACCGGAGATTTAATCTCCTCATAAAACCAACCCAAACCAAGACCCGCACCCTAATTCTAAAACATGGCCGCCAATTTATTCCTTTTTCCCGCAATTTGCGGTTCGAACTTGATGGTGTTGTTTCGTGCTTCTGTGGGTGACTTCTGGTGATCCTACTAGGCCAATTTTATACTCAGAATATTTTACAAATGTCCTAGTTCATCCCAGAATTCATTTGAACACCAAAACCCTTACAAAACATCATTTTTCTGACATCTAACCAAAAACCTGAAACTGAAATACTTGGAAATTTGAAAAAGATGAAATTTTACCTATATGGATGGATGTCAAAGAAAGTGCAAGCTCATGAGATGTCTTGAGGCTTTGCGAGGTTGTATGGGTTTTGATTGAGCTCTTGAACAATCTAGATGAAGATATCATTTAAAATTCTTATGAATTTGTGAAGGGTAGCCATGATTTGAGGTGAGAGTTGAGGAGAAGAATGAGTTCAATTTGGAAATAAAAGTAACCATAAACATTATGAGAGAAGAAGAGGAGGTGTAAAGGGAGAGTGTAGAGAAAGGAGGAGGTGTAAAGGGCATAAGGAGGAGGTGTAAGTATGAGGGTGTAGGATATGGTGTGATATTTGTGAAGGTATAATGCAACCCTAACATATACCATACCCTCTCTCATTTAAAGCAAAATACATTTTGCAAATAAATACCTCATACACATAACTACTTTTACAAATAATTACCACAATCTTAATAAAACTTTTTTATCGTTATTCGAAAATTCTAAAGTAACATTTAAGATTTTCTGAAATGTTACAACCAACCTTGTGGTTAATTCTCGCCTGAGAACTCCTTCTCAGGATTCAAACACTATCCAGTGACTCCTTGCGTGTGGAGAAACCCAGATCTTTTATCAAGCTCAGATATTAGAATCTTTACACTTAAAGGCGGTGAATACCTAGATTTTTTACCAAATTCTCAAGTCCGAAACATTTTACATTTGCAGGTGGTGAACACTTAGACTTTTTTCAAGACGCGAGTTCGAAACCTACGCCTTTGTGTGACTTGCAATTTGGCCTTCAGAGTCGCTCGATGTCACTGTTTTATGACTTCTTCAATATATTTTCCTTTGAACTTGCAATTTGGCCTTCAGAGTCGCTCGATGTTGTCACGCCCCGCTTTCCGGTGTATGGGGAGGAGACGCGGTGAGGCCCGCTACGTATTTACTCCGAAATAAACACACTAAGCGTATCTAAGCAATATAAAATAAAATATACATAAGAGACATGAATATAATGAACAACAACTTTATTTATTAAACATTCTTTTACAAGTACAACTGGAAATGTAAATACATGAATGGAAAGCAATGCCTAAACAATGGCATAACTGAAATGAAAATATGTACAAATAAAGTCAATGCTCAGGATCTTCTGTGAACTACTCCAAATGCTCCTGACTGGTCTCGAGCTCCTCAGAGTCGGGTCCTCCTGACAATATTCCAAAGAAAGAAGAAAAGGAATGTCGTCAGCGAACAATCGCTCGGTAAGTCCCAAAGATGGGTAGAGATAGAATAGATAGAAAGAGAATATAACTAGTAATATTTGATTATAATGTTAATGCAGTTGTTTGTAGCTTGGTACAGAATATGCTAGTGTATACGAGAGGAGTCCAACTAACACCGTGGACTTTGGTAACCCGTAGTACAAGGCTCGTCGAAAATACCACGGAACAACGGCATTGATGTAATTACGTCTTTAGTGACCACCTCGTGCCACCTTTAACATGTTCCATACCAGTCTACCCTTTTAAAAACCCCGTAGTGTTTATTGTATTGATTATATTGATTGTACTGATGGTATTGTATTATCTTGTAGTAAATGGAAGACTTGCTGAAACCATGATATCAGTAAATGAAATAGATGTAAATAGATAGTCATGTAAGCAGAGTATATCCATGGTTCGGTTCGGTCAATATAAATTGATATAGATTGAATAGATGGACTCATGAATTCATATTGTATTGTAGTTTACACTTGAATCATATTCAAGTTGGATTAATTAGATTGAGACTCGGTCTGAGTCAGACACATTGAAAAGAACTTGAAATCCTGAATTAGTTTTGATATTATCGGTAACTGCTGCACCTGGACGACAGAATTTGTGTCTTTTTCCAAGACAATTACCGTGTTGATAATACTGTTTGTTAGATTGCCTACCTTAGATAGGCAAGCACCCACATTCTCCGTCTCCCTGAGGCTCAAGAAAATTGGTCCCGTTTAAACTTATATTTACTAGGGTCCTTATTGTAATTTAGTATCACTTGAGGAGGTTTTATATAAAAATAGTTTTGATATATTTTAAAAATACACCTCAAATATTTAATTATCATTTTTAGGGTTTTCATAGATGTATATTTTATAAAAGTGAAATTTCTAGTGAGTAGAACCTAATTTTCATAGTATATGGTATTTTATTGAAATATCGGTATTTTGCATTGAATTGTAATGGTATTTTTCTATAATGGTAATTTCTTTGATTTAGAAAACTTAGAATATTTATATCATATAATTAAAATAGATATTTTGATAATAGTTATATATATATATATATATATATATTTAATAAAAATAAATTTTATTTATTTTTGTAGAAATCTCATTTTTATAAAGAAAAAATGCATTAAAATTCCATCAAGATCGAATGCTCCTTTCGGAGGTCTGCATCTCACTCTACTAGGCCCGAGAATGTACGATAACCATCCCGAACGGGGTCTCCAAAAGTGAGTTGTAGAGGCGCAATTGCAAGGAATTTATTAATACTTTTCTTAAAGAAAATGGTTTTGTAATAGCTTAGGGTATTTTATTGTAACTCGTGATTTTTCCAAAAACATTGCCCAAAAGTAAATCGTACTATATCAAAGATGTGTGTTGTGATGAGATAGGTCATTACCTCGTAAGTTATCTAAAGGTAATACAAGTATTATGTGAATTATGGCGAAATGTAAAGTATATGGTATTTTACCGTAAAAATACGATAAAAGTTACATAAAATATTCTTTTGAGATGAAACTTGTTTTAATGTGTTTGTTAAGTATTATATAAGAGTATGGTATTTTATTGTTTAAGAAAAATAGAATTTTTAAAGAAAAACCGAATCGGAAGTCGGATTAACTCCGCTTTTATTGGGTTTTGAATAATGTAAGTTTTAGAATAGATAAAGAGAGGGGGAGAAGGGACTTACTGGCTATTGAGAAGGAAGAGAGGTAGGGGAAGACTTGTGAAGGTGTCAGAG
Source organism: Agapanthus africanus (assembly GCA_030015575.1). Taxonomy (NCBI): domain Eukaryota; kingdom Viridiplantae; phylum Streptophyta; class Magnoliopsida; order Asparagales; family Amaryllidaceae; genus Agapanthus; species Agapanthus africanus. Next base: position 677,454,894 of record CM057340.1, on the reverse strand, counting down.
CCTCGTTTCGTCGCCGGAATCTTCTCGGAACTTCACCAGAACTTCACCCTTTGCTAACTCCACTTGGACACAACTATAAGGACTTGAGAATTTTTGAGAGTTTTTGTAATGAAATTTTGAGTAAGGAGGGATGAAATGGAGTGTGATATTTATAGGGAAAATTAGGATTTAGATGGTTAAATAATGCATTAAAAATGAATTAAAGGGTGATTTATTGTTCTCTGGATAAATTCAAAGTAAACAAAAAATATGGGGTTAGTAGGGTAGAAGAAGAGGTGCCAGGGGAGAAATTTCGTGGCAATATCGATGGGGGGAACCGGCGGTACCGGGGTTTTTGATGGTTTCGCCGGTCATAATCCGGTAGAATGGGGTTGGTTCATCGCCACGTGTCCCCGTCGCTTGGTATAACCTAATGCGCGTGTTTGTTTATTTTGTGTCTTTTCATTTTACGGATAGTGCACGTGTAAACCCTTAGGCTTCTAAAAGATTAAAAGAAAATAAAATAAAAATAATATGTGGCTGAGTGGATTCAAACATAGGGGCTACGTCACAGCAGTGCAAGACTTTACCAATGAGCTACAAGATATTTCTTGCTGTGTAAAAGTAAATTAAGTTTATAACTTGTGCTCAAGCTAAGGTATCCCTTTCTGTATTTTGAAAAAAATTCTGTACAGAAAGTTTAGGGTTATTACATTCTACTCTCCTTATAAAAATTTCGTTTTCGAAATTTGTAGAAGGAAAGTGTAACAAATTCAAACAATTTGGTGATAGAACTATTGATAGTGCATGAAAAATATTTAGAAGAACGAAAAAATGCAAAAGTTTTGGTAAAGATGTGAGAGAATTACTAGGGTTGCCTTAGTCTACAGTCTCGGCTTCTATGGCTACTAATGTGAAAGCCTGACGTCGGGGTGCATTCCCCCTAGTTAGAGGCATATTCCTCTGTTCTGGGGCATGTTTCTCTATCCTCGAGATATGTTCCTCAGTGCCTGATGGAATTGGCGATTAGGCTGTGTAGGAGGTCCACATGGAGGTGGAGCTGCGAGTGCAAGACGAGGTGCAGAAGTCTGGATAGCTGGCCGATGCGGATAAGAGTTGTAAGTTGGAACAGGGTTGCGTCTATAAGGACATGTTCCAATTCCATGATTAGATACGCCACAAACTAAGCACAGGCTTTTTACGCGCCTATAGTCCATACACAAGTGTCCATCCCTCTTGCAATAGAAGCAAAAATCTGGACTTGGCTGGTCATTGGTTTCTTCCAGTCTTCTGGGTTCAACAGTTGGCCTTGAAGAGGCTCCTCCTGCCATCTGAGTGGCAGGGCGCTTTACTCCGGCAGATTGGGGTCTGCCCTTCCTCTTTACTACTGCCTCATATCGACGGGCAGCTTTCAAAGCCAAATTTTGTGTTGGGAAATCCCATGTAGCTAATGCAGCTTGGATCTCCTGATCTAACCCTTGCTGAAATTGTCGGGACCTGATCTCGGCAGTCGGTTTGAGATGGGCCGCAAACCTGTTACGGCCTTGTGTTAGCTGTGTAGTATGTGATATAAAATCGAATATTGAGACATATTTTACCTGCTGAGCATGGTAAACATAGAATCATACTCATTCACGGATTTGGTCCACATCGAACCCTGTTGTAAATGGATGAATTGTTGTTCCATGTCAAATCGGGCAGTCTCAGGGAAGTACCTCGCGTCGAACATGTCGCAAAAAGTCCTCCATTCGATAGGTTGTTCAAGACGGCTTTCTTCCGCCTTCCACCAAACTCGGGCATTGTCAGTGAGCTGTAGCTTCGCAACTCGAATCCAAGCGATATCTGGCACTTGTGTCGCTGCCATATCATCTTCAATATTCTGAGCCATTCTTCAGCTTCCAGAGGGCTCTTTTTTCCCGAAAATTGTTTGGATTGCAAAGCCCGGAATTGCTTTACCCCAGGTGCTTCCGCTTCTGAACGGTTCATCAAAATAGCAGTCTACTACTGCTGTCCCTCCAGGAGGTTGTGGATTGTCTCAAGCAGTACCGTCTGCTCATTGATCGGAGCAGCGACGGTAGGCGTAAGCGGTAGAGGTGGTGGTGTGTTGTTGAAATTGGTGTTGGTGTTGTTCAAAGAATCCATAATCTTGAAAGAAAAATTTGGGTTAGGACGGATTCAAAGTATATGAAATTGTAAGATTCAAGGAATATGTAAAGAATTTTTTAGTTGCTGGTTCTTGTGTTATATTGCTTAGGACTTCATGCAGAATTGACCCGTACGTCCATGCAGAACTGACCTGCATGTCCATATAAAGATGACCTGTAAGGGCCGCCAACAAAACCTCTCACGCCCCGTTTCCCGGTGTATGGGGAGGGGATGCGGCGAAACCCGCTACGTATTTACTCCGAAATAAATACGCTAAGCGTATCTGAGCAATATAAAGTAAAATGTACACAAAAGACATGAATATAATGAACGGCAACTTTATTTATTAAACATTCTTTTACGGGTACAACTGGAAATGTAAATATATGAATGGAAAGCAATGCCTAAACAATGACATAACTGAAATGAAAATATGTATAAGTAAAGTCAATGCTCAGGATCTTCTGTGAACTACTCCAAGTGCTCCTGGCTGGTCTCAAGCTCCTCAGAGTCGAGTTCTCTTGACAATATTCCAAAGAAAGAAGAAAAGAAATGTCGTCAGCGAACAATCACTCGGTAAGTCCCAAAGATGGGTAGAAATAGAATAGACAGAAAGAGAGTATAACTAGTAATTTTTTATTATAATATTAACGCAATTTTTTGTAGTTTGGTACAGAATATACCAGTGTATACCAGAGGCATCCAACTTACACCATGGACTTTGGTAACCCGTAGTACAAGGCTCCGTCGAAAATACCACGGAACAACGGTATTGATGTAATTACGTCTTTAGTGACCACCTCATGACATCTTTAACATATTCCGTACCAGTCTACCCCTTAAAAAACCCCGTAGTGTTTATTGTATTGATTGTATTGATAGTACTGATGGTATTGTATTGTTTTGTAGTAAATGGAAGACTTGCCGAAACCATAATATCAGTAAACGGAATGAATGTAAATGGATAGTCATGTAAACAGAGTATATCCATGGTTCGGTTCGGTCAATATAGATTGATATAGATTGAAGAGACGGATTCATGAATTCATGTTGTATTGTAGTTTATACTTGAATCATATTCAAGTCAGATTGATTAGATTGAGACTCAGTCTGAGTCAGACACTTTGAAAAGAACTTGAAATACTGAATTAGTTTTGATGTTATCGGTAACTGCTGCATATGAACGGCAGGGTTTGTGTTCGTGTTGATAACACCGTTTGTTAGATTGTCTATCTTAGATAGGCAAACACCCATATTCTCCGGCTTCCTGAAGCTCAAGAGAATTGGTCCCGCTTAAACCTATATTTACTAGGGTTCTTATTGTAATTTAGTATAACTTTAGAGGGTTTTATGTAAAAATAATTTTGATATATTTTCAAAATACACCTCAAATATTTAATTATCGTCTTTAGGGTTTTCATAGATGTATATTTTATAAAACTGAAATTTCTAGTGAGTATAACCTAGTTTTCATAGTATATGGTATTTTATTGAAATATCGGTATTTTGCATTGAATTGTAATGGTATTTTTCTGTAATGGTGATTTCTTTGATTTAGAAAACTTGGAATATTTATATAATATAATTAAAATAGATATTTTGATAATAGTTATATATATATATATATAATAAAAATAAATTTTATTTATTTTTGTAGAAATCTCGTTTTTCTAAAGAAAAAATGCATTAAAATTCTATCGAGATTGAATGCTTTTTTCAGAGGTCTGCATGTCACTCTACTAGGCCCGAGAATGTGCGATAATACGTACCATCCCGAACGGAGTCCCCAAAAGTGGGCTGTAGAGGCACAATTGTAAGGAATTTATTAATACTTTTCTTAAAGAAAATGGTTTTGTAATAGCTTAGGCTATTTTATTGTAACTCGTGATTTTCCCAAAAACATTGCCCAAAAGTAAATTGTGTTATATCAAAGATGTGTGTTGTGATAAGGTAGGTCAGTACCTCGTAAGTTATCTAAAAGTAATACAAGTATTATGTGAATTATGGCGAAATGTAATGTATATGTTATTTTACCGTAAAAATATGATAAAAGTTGCATAAAAATTGTTTTGAGATGAAACTTGTTTTAATGTGTTTGTTAATATTTGTTAAATATTATATGAGTATGCTATTTTATTGTTTAAGAAAAATAGTTTTTTTTAAAAAAAAACGAATCGGAAGTCAGATTAACTCTGCTTCCGTCGGGTTTTGAAGAATGTAAGTTTTAGAATAGATAAAGAGAGAGGAAGAAGGGACTTACTGGCTATTGAGAAGGAAGAGAGGTAGGGGAAGACTTGGGAAGGTATCGGGGCGTCGTTTCGTCGCCGGAATCTCCTCGGAACTTCGCCGGAATCTTCTCGGAAATTCGTCGGAACTTCACCCTTTACTAACTCCACTTGCACACTATAAAGACTTGAGAATTTTTTAGAGTTTTTGTAATGAAATTCTGAGTGAGGAGGGGTGAAATGGAGTGTAATATTTATAGGGGAAATTAAGGTTTAGAGGGTTAAAGAATGCATTAAAAAATGGATTAAAGGGTGCTTTATTGTTCTCTGGATAAATTCAGAGTAAACAAACAATATGGGGTTAGTGGGGTAGGGGAAGAGGTGCCAGGAGAGAAATTTCGTAGCAATACCGACGGGGGGAACCGGCAGTACCAGGGTTTTTGATGGTTTCGCCGGTCATAATCCGGTGGAATGGGGTTGGTTCATCGCCACGTGTCCCCGTCGCTTGGTATAACCTAATGCACGTGTTTATTTATTCTGTGTCTTTTCATTTTACGGGTAGTGCACGTGTAAACTCTTGGGCTTCTAAAATATTAAAAGGAAATATAATAAAAATAATATGTGGCTGAGAGGATTCAAACACAGGGGCTACGTCATAGCAGTGTAAGGCTTTACCAATAAGCTACAAGCTATTTCTTGTTGTTCAAAAGCAAATTAAGTTTATAACTTGTGCTCAGGCTAAAGTGACTCTTTCTGTATTTTGAAAAAAAAAATCTGTACAGAAAGTTTAGTGTTGTTACAGATGTCACTGTTGTGATATTGGTTGAAGTGTTGATTCTTCTCTTACTTGAGTAATTCTATTGTTGCAATATTTAACTTATCTGGTATGGTTAGTAACATATAATATTTTTGTAAAATAATCAAAACTAAAGAGAATGAGACTCATAGGTCAACACTAATTAGCTCATACATATCTCATACAACTGTATACATATCGCATACAAATTAGATATTGCAAGCAACCATATAGCTACCGCAAGCCATGTTTTTTTAACAAATGAAAAAAATTCAAGGAGTTTTTTGACAACCGCCGTGGGGTGAGGGTTTCTTTTCAACGGAAAAAGCTTACCCAGTTAAAAACGCTATACTATATATGTGATGGCCCAAACTAGGGCAAGAGACAAGCATAGAGAGGGGAAGGCAGGGCACACCGAAATGTACCATGCATGTTAGAGAGAGAAATGAAATAATGAGGAGAGAGAAAGAAAGAAATGGGAAGGGGTAAGGTTGAGTAGTTGAGACTTGGACTTGAGAGAGAGAAGGGAGAAGAGAGTTTGAGAGAGAGAGGGAGGAATGAATGACTAGTCAAACGTCACCTTAACATCTTCAAATCATAAGACGGTCAGTGATATGTCAATCCCACTTTTGGTTTCGGTAAACGCGCAGCCCATTCTCATTTCTCACAATCACACGCAAACACATATATTGAGATTTTAAGAAAAAGATGTACTCCTATTACATATTTTTTGATATATTCCACTAATGTTTGCTGTTAGAACCAAAAATTAGTACCAAGTTGTTTTAAGCTAGAGTATATGAGAAAGTTTATTCAACGCTTTTAGTTACAAATGTATTCGGATGGGACAATGATATAGAGAGATAGAATGTTTGAACGGATCTCCGGCACCGCCCTGCCATAGCAGGCATGGATTGCATCGCCTTTGCCGTCGCCCGAGGTGCAGACGGTGATGAATGTACGGGCGTCCTTCCTTGCTTAACAAAACCCGAACCAGCTTAGAAGAGTATGCAGCAATGTATAATAATCGCAGATCTGTATGCTTTTTCGAATATAAAAATATACTCTTTGACACACGGCATAGCGGGACGTGGGGAAAGACGGGATAAAATCTTGTAGCCTGCTCTTGGTACTTGGAATGGAAAATTACCGGGAATCCTTGCATTCCCGGAAATGGGATGACCGGACATCTAATTCCAAGAAATCTTGCATTAACATTCTTGGTATATTATAATCGCTGCCGGTAATATATGTATGTTCGGCCGTCGACCGGCAGTGAGGTCGGAGGAGGGCCGGTAGATAGCGGCGAGGCCGGTGACGAACGGCCGATCGACGAATGTCCGTTCGGCGGCAGGCCAGCAACGGGAGACGGAGCCGGCAGTAGATGATCGGCAACGAACTACAGCCGACCGGCGGATGATCGGCACCCGGGTTGCGGCGAACGACCGATTGGTGTTCGAACGACCGATAGGCGACCGACGATGGACGGCATGGCCGTCCGGCCGTCAGGTGGCGAGGAAGGACGACGGTAGATGGTCATGGCTAATTTCATGTTAGGCGAAATTGTTTCGTGGTAATTTAAGATACACATGTTTTAGGGGGAATAACATTACCATGAAAGTGAGCCATTTGATTACCACGGTAACGCTATATTCTCGGAAATATCTTTTACACGTAAATAAGCAAGGTAATATTTTATGGTAATCTAGAATTACCACCTAGACTGCCTCCCTCCGAACACACCCTGAGAAAACTTTCAAAACTTTAATTGAACCAAAACTTCATCTAAGAAAGTAACAATGAGGCCCTTTATACTAAGAGAAATTATTTGGTGTGTTAGGTGTAATACATCTGGGTAGGAGAAAGAAAGAGATGGAGAATTTAGGACACCCTTTGGACAGATTGCTTGGGTTTGTATGCTTATATCTTTTTCTTTTATGTCTATGCATATATGGTCAGCATAACGTAGAATTTTCCTCTATAGGCATAAAATAATCCTATATATAATCTAATTAGATTAAATCAAATTAAATCTAATCCAACAATACTAAATAAAATCTTATCGAACTAAATTAATTATATTTCTAAAGATGAAATACAAACTAATATTTCTAGAACTTATACCCAAATATAAAATTATATTAAATCCTAAATTTAGCAACTTCCCTCCTAGTCATTCTCTTCCATTTTGGAGAAAAAACCTCTTCCTCGAATTTATCTTGATGAACTCGGAGTAAATTATGTACGGTCTCAAGATGAGGAGGACACTTACTGGACCCACAATATGTGTCATAGTTAATGGGTTTGATAAAAACTTAAATAGTCGAGTAGCTTTAAAGCGAAGAAAAACATTGATTTTGGTGGTGGAGACTTCACATGACTTGGTAACAGACATGCACATGATATAACATGATATCTAAGAAATCAAGTCTTAAATTCAAGCGGACTCAAATATCAATATTTCAGAGTTTTGATAAAGAAGCATTTAGAATTCTGCATACCAGCTTAGTAATATGTATATAGATATAAATATAGATATAGATATAGATAGGACTAATTGAATTGACCTTTTCATCAACATATGCAACAAAAGAAGGGGCAAAAAAGGAACAAAAAGGAGGTGAATTCTGATATACGAGTACTCTGGTACTGTGGCTCACACGCTTGAGAAAGATAGAATTCATTGAATGAATGAATGAGAGGGAGAGGTGTCGATTGTTAATTAATCGATTAAATGTGTTGTGTTGGTGTTTGTTGTGCTTGTGCAGGAGAACATGACCACCCTTGCCTTCACCTCACATATTTCATCACTATGCTTTGAATAAATCTTGATTTGTTTTGAGTGTTGATAGAGGGTACGATCTTCTTCAGATGCTGTCTTCCGTCGATCTATAGCGAGCGTTGTTGAACGGTTGAAATTTGAGTTGAAAGTTGTCTTCTGGAGTATGTGGATCTCAATGGGTTGAGTTTGAGGTGGAAGCCGAGCAACCTGCAAGTAAGTCCCGGGATGGGTGACCACCGTAGGACCCTCTGACGATCAAGTTAGTGCCGAGGAATATTTACAAAGTAGTGCTTATTGAAATAAATTCGAGTTACCTGAGTCGTCTGAGAGAGGAGTTTTTATAGTGGTCGCATGGAGCGAGCAGGTGCGGGATCTTCGCCGTCAGTTACGCCCCTGGCGTTATGCCTGTGATTGATCTAGTTTTATGTGTAGTAGTTAACCGCAATCAATAACGGTGTCGCATGTAGCTAGACCGAGATGAGTACGGGTCGTCCTCTGGGAAACGTTGAATCTTTTAATCTTACTTTAGGCGTGTTGAAAAAGAGAGGAAGAATAAAGAATGATTGTAGGTTCTAAATCTACGTTAAACACGGATGCAAAATATAGATCTAGATTAGCTACGGATGTAGGTTTATATAAAAAGGGGGCTTGTAGGGTTCATTGGGATTTAGTAGTCATTGATGATTAATTAAAAATTATTTTTTTTATCCTTTAATGGATTTAAAACTAGAACGGCAGTGATGCATGTAGATTAGGATTTCTGGAGGGAAAAGAGTCCACACTCTTAAGCCCTATCTCGACATGGAACTCCGTTCATATCTATCATTTACCAAAGCAATTATTAATCTAATCTCAAATCGCGGTCGTGACTATAAATGAATTGGTAGTGCTCCCGATTAGTATGTTAACTATTTTTTTGATAAACTTTATAAACTTTATAGGACGTAAAAAGAGTTTAAGAATCTTCATCATCTATTAACCTACCCTAATCACATGAACCCTAACAAACGAAGAATTATTCGCGCATGATGGAGATAGAAAAATGGATAGAGATCATGAAATGAATAAGAAAGTAAAATGCAATAAAAATAAAATGATATAAAAAAACAACTAGCTTTATTAATCTACAAGATCAAGTACACTTTGTTCCCTTAGAAAATGATTACAAAATTCTAGTTTGTTTCTCGATCTCTTCTAAGAAGGTAGATAAACAGTTGATGATCAGCCTGGATGCGTGAGCCTGTCGTGGACTTCGTGATCTTTTCAGCTTGATGATTTTTCCAAGAGACTCTCGGTCCTTATTTATAGTCACAGAGCAAGAACTCTATAGTTTCCTAATATGGTAACTAGTTATTACGATTCTAACCAAAATATCCAGAATCCCAACTCCTTAAAGTGCGGCGGAACCGCGGCCGTTGGATGGGTTTGACAGCGGATCCACAGTCTTATGGTGGGATCTTGGCCTTAAATTTCTGGGGCTTCATCTATGTAGCTCTTGGTGATCTTTTGAATATCTAGATTTTGAAAATCTTCTCTATATTTCTGCCAAAATTGGTTTCTTCAATTTACTTGAATATCTTCGGCAGATTTGATCTCGCCAACTCGGATTTCCTTGATTTTAGTCATGATATGATTCCTGCACAATTATCTTAATAAATGATATTAGTAGAATTTGTTTTTATTGAGATATTATCTTAAACATTTGTCATGATATTTTAGTTTTAAGAGAATTGGTCAAAAATATTTCATATTAAAATAGTCCAAATATTATATGAATATTATATGCTTACCATTTTCCTTTATAATGTTAATTATAATATATAAACACATGAAAAATAGTATTTTTACGGATAAACCCTTATATGTGTCATATTTATAATTAACATCTTTTATTATATATAAATAGTAAGGAAAATGTTATATTAAAAGTGCAGTTTTATCAACTGAACAAATACCCTCAAACTTAATTTTGATCGTCCCGAGCAAACTAGTTATTCAAGAGAAAAAAAAGAAAGGAGAAAACTAAGCACACTTTCGTAGGCAACACGATTGCACTGAGCGCGTGCAACAAGCCGTTAAACCCCTAAGTGTCCCTAGTAGGAGGAGTGTTGTCTCCTGAGGGTTTTCAGCGAATTACACCCACAAAATCCTATAAATAAAAGAGAGATGGTGAAACTTACATCTAAAGATAAGAACTATAAAAGAAAGAACTTGAAAATAAAAGTTTTCAACTACACTAGTTTTTCAGTTGCTATGAGCCCTATCTTAAAAGTCGTGAAAAATTGTTAGAAATCACATTATCTCTCAATAAAATATCGTCTTTATTCTTCATTCCTATCTTTTCTTCCAAACATCGATCATATACCCCTACGTGTGTATAAAAGACATCTCTACACTCGGAGAATTCAATTCAAGCTATCATATTCTTGTCCATCTACCTCAGTACTTTTTAATTGATGAATATTTAGATGGAATTTGCTCACACATTTTTCATGTAACCGTTAATACTTCTTGAGGTATTAACTGACCGATTACTCATGTGCTTGCTTATTAGGCGTATTAGTATTTTCCTCGTCTTGCAACACCTAAGACTTAGCAGTGACTCCCAAACCAGTTGGTCTAAGGCACTAGGTGATGAAGTACCCTCGCTATATTTTTTTATTGCTGCCTTGGTGATTACAAAACCAGTGTTCATTTTTTTTTTCCATTTTATCTTTTTATTCATTTATTATTTTCTTCATACTTTGGCTTTTAGACAAGAGCATTTCAAGGTATTCTCTACTATCCCGAGTTTCAAGACGTATGTAAGTGCGTAAAGTAGGGTATCAACGTTCAAATGTTTGGCTTCCGGAATAGGAACTATTTTTCAGATTTATTTTTATTCTCAGATTAGTGATTTCCTTCATCTTACTAACCCTTGGGACAACGGCTCATAACTACTTATTACTAGTTTCGTTTAAGAAAACTTCTAACTTTCTTGGTTTTCTTAAATTTTTCTAATCTTTTATATGTAAATTTTTACTTTCAAACTTTCATCATTAAAATTTTTTTGTGCGCTTATATATAATATAATGCAAAGTAATGCGTAAATAAGCACAAGCCTCCCCCAAACCTGTTTGCAGCAGTGTCCTCACTGTTGTTTCTTTTAAATCTCAAAAACCTGTAGACTTGGGAGGAAAGGTTATTAACGGGGGCTACAAAAATTGAAACTGAAAATCCTCCCCCAAACTTATTTTTGGCTCACAATTTTGAGGACAAATTTTATTTTCAAGAGCCAAAAATATACCCCCCTCCCAAACTTGAGTTAAACAATATTAAGCATTTTAAGGGGGGTAAAGTTATTTGGTCAATATAAGACTTTACAAAGACCAAAAGTTAATACCAACCATTAAAAAATTTTATCGATATAACGTATAGGTCGGTGGAAGGACATGTTATATAGAGCCAAGAAAAAGTGGGGAAGAGATAAGTGGTGGTATAGAAAGGCTTTGCGTGAACGTGAATGTGAAGAGATAAGAGATGATGATAAATAAAAACGAGAATGTGAAATGAGTGGATTATTGGCATTCTCGTATTTTATAAGAAGAAAGGGTGGTGGTTCAACTTCTATAGGTAGAGGTTGATTAATCACAAAATCCGTGTTGTTTAGGAATGCAAGTTCGTCAGCAAAAAGTTCTTCAAAACTTTCATCGATAGTGTAACTGAATATTTTGCTGTCAGTAAGTTTTATGCCAGAATTTATCATACTTGATTTGTCAAAAATTATGAAGACAGGAGACTCGAAAAACTCATCTACCTTATTTTCAAAAGTATCCAAATCAAGTTGGCTTTCTGAAATTATCAAATTTGAATTATCGGATTGTGATTCATCAACACTCACTAAAATTATAGGAAGAATAGAAGAAAAACCTGAGAAAGTAGAAGGTGAAATGGGTAAACAAATTGATGTATCAAGTATCGCTGAACCGGATGTAGAAGATGAAGGCTGAATTTCGGTCTGCTGTTCGGTTATACAATTATCACCAACTTCAAGACGCATATGGGATTCGGGAAGAATAATTAAAGGCTTGAGATGATGACCACAAGGAAGTGAAAGGACCTGATGAATTGTGGGACAAACTCATCCAAAATTTTGGGTTCATCATTCAATATATCCCCAACGTCAATCTCCTCATTCAAGTGAAGATTAGAATTCTCAAATACCTCATTAAAATTATGATTTTCAATCAATTTTGGTTCAAAAGTGGAGGTTTAGAGATCACAAGGGTTGGGTATGGTTTCACTTGAAATAGACCCTTCACAATCGGGTAAATCAAACACTACAAAGCCACACAACTTATCAGACATTCTATCTTCAATTGATGAATCATTTGGTGTACTCGATGAATCTATGAAACTGAAGTTGTGAATTTTAGTTTGGAATGGGGAGGTTTGATTAGGAAGGGTGTACAGTTCTCTCTCACTATCCAAATTCTCACTTTGTCCTATGGCCGTATCATACACTGAAAAATTTTGAGCTGGTTCAAAACTAGTTGCTCGTTCATATTTAGCCATGCTTTCTTTCCATTCCTCTCTGATGCGGTTAAACATCACTATACCTTCTTCTAATTTCCGCTCAAGACTAGACTTGGGTTGACAAGAGGTTTCAGGATAAGATTGAAATTCTTGTGGATAAGTAAAAATCCCAAATGATTGGTTAGAATGAGTGCCTAGGGAAGGTGTAAAAGTCGGATAGAATTGATAGGAATTGAATGATTGTGAAAATTGGGCAGGAGTAGGGTCAACATTGTGATAAGAAGAATATTGATATTGGTTGGTTGGTTGGCTATTTTCAGTAGACATCATATATGCCACAAACTGATTATGAAATTCTTCTTTAGAAAGTGGTGGTGATGGTTGATATTGGTCCGGATTGAAACTTTAGCCGTTAGCCCTTGCTATATGCTCAGTGATGGACATGCGTTTAGGAGTTCCTTCACCCGGAGTATCAACTGAAACAGATGTAGAATTAGAATACGGTTGATAAGACCTAGACTGAGGTGGCCAACCGTTTCTATCCGCATGTTCTATCTGATCTCTTAAAGAAATGGGAGAGTCGGATGGTACACCGAAGCGATTACGAAGACAAGAAATATCTGGTTATGGATAGCAAAGCTCGGCAAGAGTTCGTCTGTTTGGGTTACCCATTATAAGAAGAAAAGAGGGGGGAAGGGTAAAAAGGAAAAAAAAATTGGATTGTTTTGCTTTAAAAGTGGACTTGGGGGTTGACTCACAAAATCACAAAAAATGCACAAACAACCCTAGAACTATGGTTACCTAGGAAAAGCTCGAGACCGCTCTTAGACTTCCAACGGACAAGCCGAGGGATAAATTCTCTACCACCTCTTTATCGCGCTTGTGGCCAGGTAAGTACCAGGTAAGTGGAAGATATCCGCTATACGAATCACCAAAAATAGCGGGCCTAATTAAATAATCACTTGCCTTAGACACACTTGTCTAGGCACCACAAAAGAAATGCAGATAAGCGATAGATTACCCACGACCTTCCTCTGTCCTTATTGAGCGCGACAGTCCTTAGAGTTTTGGTCTAGATATTTTTTAAATTAATGTAGGGTAATGCGGATGCTCGTTTTGTGATTTGTGGGGCCTAGGAAGGGTGATGAAATCCCCACCTAATCTGAATTTGGTCTTTTCCCCTTAATGTCCGTATTAAAATATGCAACAACAAACCAATAATAAAACTTTGCAAAAAGATTTTTGGGCGGCGATATTTTGCAAAGAATCCTGCAGAAAAGATATTTTATTGGATTTCAGAGGAGAGAGAAAGATATAGAAAAGATACCAGAGAAGTTTGAAACCCTAATTCCTCAATTAAGCCGCGGTTCCGCCGCCGAATAGGCCTTATTGCCGCGCTTCTGCAGCCGACTTGGGAGATCAGGTGGAGATTTTTGCTACGTGGCCTCCTTTACTCCTCTGGATCTTGATGAATGTCTCTGGCTCTCTGTCTCCTCAAGTCTGTGACTCCAGATTCCCTCGCAAAATTCACACAATAATCCTTAAATATACAATTTGCAGTTTTATTTTATTTATGATATTGATCGAATAAGAATTCAACACAAATAGTAAGAATAAAAAATTACGCACGTATCCCCGGCAACGGCGCCATTTGATTGGTATAATTTATGTGTAGTAGTTAACCGCAATCAATAACGGCGTCACATGTAGCTAGACCGAGATGAGTACGGGTCGTCCTCTGGGAAACGTTGAATCTTTTAATCTTACTTTAGACGTGTTGAAAAAGAGAGGAAGAATAAAGAATGGTTGTAGTTTCTAGATCTACGTTAAACACGGATGCAAAATATAGATCTAAATTAGCTACGGATGTAGGTTTATATAAAAAGAGGGCTTATAGGGTTCATTGGGATTTAGTAGTCATGGATGATTAATTAAACATTACTCTTTTTATCCTTTAATGGATTTAAAACTAGAACGACAGTGATGCATGTAGATTAGGGTTTCTGGAGGGAAAAGAGTTCCCACTCTTAACCCCTATCTCGACATGGAACTTCGTTCATATCTAGCCTTTACCAAAGCAATCGTTAATCTAATCTCAAATCGCGGTCGTGACTATTAATGAATTGGTAGCGCGCCCAATTAAGATATTAACTATTCTTTTGATAAAGTTTATAAAGTTTATAGGACGTAAAAAGAGTTTAAGGATCTTCATCATCCATTAACCTACCCTGATCCCATGAACCCTAACAAGCGAAGAATTATTCGCGCATGATGGAGATAGAAGAATGGATAGAGATCATGATGTGAATAAGAAAGTAAAATGCAATAAAAATAAAATGATATAAGAAAACAACTACCTTTATTAATCAACAAGATCAAGTACACTTTGTTCCCTTAGAAAATAATTATAAAATACTAGTTTGCTTCTCGATCTCTTCTAAGGAGGTAGATGAACAGTTGATGATCAGCCTGAATGCGTAAGCCTGTCGTGGAATTCGTGATCTCTTCAGCTTGATGATTTTTCCAAGAGGCTCTCGGTCCTTATTTATAGTCACGGAGCAAGAACCCTAGTTTTCTAATATGGTAATTGGTTGTTACGATTCTAACCAAAAAATCCAGAATCCCAACTCCCTTAAAGTGCGGCGGAACCGCGGCCGTTAGATGGGTTTGACCGGGGATCCGCGGTCTTATGGTGGGATCTTGGCCTTAAATTTCTGGGGCTTCATCTATGTGGCTCTTAGTGATCTTTTGAATATCTAGACTTTGAAAATCTTCTCTATGTTTCTGCCAGAATTGGTTTCTTCAATTTACTTGAATATCTTCGACAGATTTGATCTCGCCAACTCGGATTTCCTTGATTTTATTCATGATATAATTCCTGCATAATTATCTCAATAAATGATGTTAGTAGAATTTGTTTTTAATGAGATGTTTTCTTAACCATTTGTCATGATATTTTAGTTTTAAGAAAATTGGTCAAAGATATTTCATATTAAAATAGTCCAAATATTATATGAATATTATATGCTTACCATTTTCCTTTATAATGTTAATTATAATATATAAACACATGAAAATAGTATTTTTACGGGTAAACCCTTATATGTGTCATATTTATAATAAACATCTTTTATTATATATAAATAGTAAGGAAAATGACATATTAAAAGTGCAGTTTTATCAACTGAACAGCCTGCGTGAATGATGGGATCCCTCCATTAATGACGGGATACGCTCATTAATGGAGGAATGCGCCAGCGTGGGACGCAGGACGTGGGGCGGCGGATATCTCGCCCTGGCGATATACGCGGAGCCGTTGTGGGGCGCATGGGATCTGCGCTCCTGGTAGATCGGAAGAGGCCGAGAAAGCTCGGCACGTCAAGGGCTCGAAGACGAGCCGGGAGTCTGAGATAGCTCGGAGATGAGCTGTTTGTAGTTTCCTGGACGAAGGTGGAATGTATTTAGGGAGGTCTCCTGGAAGGTCGGACACGTTCCTCGAGACGAAGTCTCGAAGAATCCTCATAATGCGACTTATTTATTCCACCCCGTAATCTTCGGGACATGTCATCTGCCACGTGTCGTAATCTTGAGGAGATACCACTTATGAGCATCATCATTAGCCCTCCACTCTCGTTCCGACCTATCCAAGGGTCGGGTCAAGAGTGGTCTGCTCGGTCTTTCTTCTGTTCAATTTGGCGCCAAGGAATCGTAATGCGGATCGTCCGGGAACAGCATGGCGTTTGGTGGTTACGTTTTTTCGATCCTTGGGCCCACGTATCTCCTCGTCGTTCGCCTGAATCTTCGCGCGTACCCCTATGGCGTCAGCGGATCAATGAAATGATCGCGCTTTAAAGAGGGGGCGCCATTTCAGTCGGTCGCCAGTTGTGATACGGCCCACATGTCGGACGTCGGTTGGCGGACGCGATAGGCTGTCGCTGTCACTTGCAACCGAAGGGACGACCTCAATGGCCGATCGCCAGGTGGAGCTCTAACGGCTGGCAGGCGCGACGTTTCGTTTTGGCGGAAATCGATCTGGGCCGTCAGATGCTCTCTTTGGAGTGTATAGATAGGAGGGGACCCTTCTAGGGCCAACACTTCCACCATAATTCACTATCATTGCCAAAGATTGCCCGGCGTTCCTTCCTTTTAGACCGGATGACCCACGATTTTTCCTTGGCGAGCCTCTTCCCTTGAATCAGGTTAGATGTATTCATCTGAGTAGTTTGTAGAGGTAGTTAGGGTAGAGTCGGACGATGAGGTTTCAGTTGTTGGAGTCGAGTCCGGTGGGTCTTCCCCCTGGCTTCAGATAGCCAAGAGAATTCTTCTGCTGCGTCATCTGTGTAGGGCTCGCCTCTAGAGCCAGGGCTGCCCGCATCGTTCGCCGTCGGGCGGCGACAAGGGCCCCTAAGGTGCGCATCGGGAACGCCCGCGATGCGCCCTCCGTATTGAGGAATATAGACGAGCTTACCGAGATTCGGGCTTGATTCCATATTCCCTCCAACTATTCGCTTCATTTAGCTAGAGAGGGTGAGCGGGCGGACCAGGTGCAGGACAAGGAGATTGCCTTGTATTTGGAAGCATTCCGGGCCGGAATGCACCTTCCCTTCTCAACCGAGGTATGTGAGGTGCTTCGTTGCTTCCATCTTGCCCCGGACCAGCTAGCGCCGAACTCGTGGAGAATTTTTCTCGGGTTTCTGGTCTGGTTGAAACTTGAAAACATCCCCTTCAGTTTGACCCTCCTCGTATCCTTCCTCTGTTATAAGAATCATCCTGGCACCAGCAAGGATGAGCCGAGCTGGGTGTATTTTTTCTTTAACAAATGTAAGGACGGGATGGCCGGGTCGTATGTGGTAGTCGTCCCTTCTTCCATGCATGAATGAATGGAAGGACACTACTACAATAAGAGGTTGCCTCTACGGCTACATGAATCCATAGGGGAAACTTTTTATTGCCCCTACGGATTATTCCGTAGGTCCCCATGGTTATCCCTACGATGCTCTACGGATTAATTTAAAAATATTAAAACGTAATTTTTTATTTGGCCCTAAGGAACCGCAAAATAAGGCCCTGCGGATTAATCCGTAGGGACATAAATGAGTTATTTATAAAAAAAATAAAGCCTATAAATTTCCTCGTTCCCAAAATTTCCTAACTCGCTCTCACGATCTCCCGCTTGCCCCTCCTTGCCACCACACCTGCACGCGCCTCGTCGTCGACTTCATCGTCGACTTCCTCGTCGACAGTAGGATCCCTCTCGTCACCGCTCTCTGGCTTGCGTTGTCGACAATGGAATCTCCGGTCTCCTCCACCTTGTCGACAGTAGAATCGCCGACTTAAGGTGAGTTAATTTCAATTTTTAACTTGTAATTATTCTTTTATTTGTGTTATTGTTGATTTTTGGGTTGCTACAATTGCTTAGAGTTAGGGTTCGGTCTAGGGTTTAGGCTAGGGTTAGGGTTAATTAGGTAGGGTTAGGGTTAAGGCACGGTTTAGGGTTAATTAGGTAGGGTTAGGGTTAGTTTGGGTTAATTAGGTAAAATATGGTTGGTGATGATTAGGGCTAGGGTTTGGGTTAATTAGATTAATTAAGGTTAATTTTGGTTTGGACTAAAGTTAATTTGTGTTGGGGTTTAGGTGATGATTAGGATTAGGTTAATTTCGGTTAGGGTTTGGGCTAGGGTTAATTTGGGTTAATTAGCTAAAATAGAGTGTATTTGTGTTAGTGTGTTGATTAGGGTTAATTTAGGTTAATTGGGTTAATTAGTGATAATTTGAAGGGTTAGAGTGCTGATTAGGGTTAATTTGGATTGATTAGGTTAATTTGGGCTAATTGGGTTAAGTTTGGGTTAATTAGGGATAATTTTAGTTAGGGTGATGATTAGGGTTAATTTGGGTTAATTAGGTTAATTTGGGTTAATTAGGGTTAGGGTTTAGGGTGCACTAGTACTTTCAGTAGGATGCTCGATAATAACGTAAACGTACAATTTTACCGTAAACGCAAGAAAAATTTACCCTAAACTAAACGTAAACGTAAAACCTATTCATGTTAAATGTTCAAGTTAAAACTAATATATGATATTCGATGATAATATGAAACTTTCATATTCTCATCGATACTCATATGTGAAAATCAAAGCGCGACTTAGTCCCCGTCTATCGGTTAACATACGTTCGATGTTCGTCGTGATATAGAACTATACGAAGGTTGTTAAATATCGGACAATATAGTTCGGTACTAATAACCGTCGTGTAGTCAATATGATGAGAAGATTCAATCGTATGATAACTGATAGATTTGTCCAGTGTGGACAAATTAGGAATGTATAAAGCAAACACCTGCATTCACTTGTGTTTTCATTCGTTTCGAGTTATTTCGTCGGTACTTTTCCGCTAGTTCTTCGTGTACAAAGATAGATTAGATGTTCAATTCAACATTATTTCACAGTATTGAAATGATTATCTATTCTATTACAATGTACTCAGAGAACAGCGCGGAAGTGCTGCCGAAATTTACCCGAAATGGTTGAAAGCACAAGCGAATGGGTGTCTGCTCTATACATTCTTAATGGGATAGAAGTCTTACCCCCAACAGCCGAAACACACGCATACAACACGAATACACAACAAACGCACACACAAAGCACATACACACTAACAACCCTATATTTAAGCGAAATCATAAATTGAAACACATATATACAGAATACAGCTCATACTTGGATATCTTCAAATCTAACTTGGTTTATCGATAATTTATTCTTTTCAACGACAAACGCACACACAAAGCACATACACGGATTCTCTTCTTTATCAGTAACCATCTCGTTCTTAGATTTCTCAATATAGTCATCATAACCTACAATTTATATGTTATACAGTCTAATATAGCCCATTAGTACATCAGAGTTAAGGACTGGATGTATGTGGATTGGCAACAACGTATGCAATCTAAGTTTGTCTCAGGAGTTGCTGCTTTCATTGAATTTGCACGCGCATATAATAATATCATGTTAGAGAAGATTCTCTACCTGTGCGATAGATGTGGAAATAAGTACTGGCAGAAGATAGAATTCGGAGAGCTTCATATCGTTAAATATGATTTTACTAGATTTTATACAACTTGGCTATATCATGGGGAAGGAGAAGAAGAAGACAGTAATACGGCAGAAGAAAAAGGCAAAGACGGTAATGCCGCAGAAGAAGAAGGTGGTAATTTGTTTTCAGGAGAAAAAATGAAGGATATGGTAGAGAATGCCCTAGGTGATAGTATTTGTACCGAAGATGACATTCCTTCCGGTCAAGGACCGCGTGCGGATAAGTATGAAATGTTCATGAATGATGCTAGAAAACCAATTTATTAGAATGCAAAGTATTCCACCTTCTCATAGTTCGTTCAACTTTTCCAGATTAAATTCCTAAATAGATGGAGCAATAAGTCATTCACAATGCTTCTGAAGTTCTTGAAAGATTATATGCCCCCGGAAAATAACGTGCCCGACAGCTTGTACGGAGCCCAGAAGATGATGTCTGATTTGGGTCTGAAGTGTGAGAAGTTTCAAGAATGTCCCAAAAATTGCGTGTTATACTGGAAAAAGAATTCAGATTTGAAAGAGTGTCCAACATGCGGAGATACCAGATATAAGCCGAAAGATTCTAATAAGAAGCCCGATATACCTGTTAAGATAGTACAATACTTTCCCATAACACGAAGGCTGCAGAGGCTATTCAGGTGCAAGAAAACATAGGAGGCAATGAAATATTTAGTAGTGATCCTCACAATGTCAGGCTCGGACTCGCTAGTGATGGCTTCTGCCCATTCAACTATATGGCTGGAAGCCACAGCATATGGCCCGTTGTAATGATAGTTTATAATCTGTCGTCTTGGTTGGTTATGGATAAATCCTACTTTATGATATCTCTTCTTATCGACGGACCAAACTCACCGGGAAACAATATCAACGTCTATCTCCGACCTCTGATCGATTAATTAAAATCTTTATTCATTGATAGTGTAGAGACTTACGATGTAAACACAAATACAACCTTCACACTGCGTGCGGCTTTAATATGGACAATTAATGACTTTCCTGCATATGTAATGCTATCAGGTTGGTCTGTATATGGTCACAAAGCATGCCCTTATTGCCATCAATATACAATATCGAAATTCTTGAATTTTAGCAGGAATGTTTGTTATTGCGGCCATCGATATTTCCTGCTACTAGACCATCCCTACAGGTTAGACGCTGCCCACTTTGATGGTCATCAGGAGCTTCTTGGGCCTCGAGCCCCATTGTCCGGAGAGGACGTGACTGCTCGGTGGGATGGTTACAATAATGTGACCTTCGAGATAGATCCGACAAAACATGTCAAACCACTCTTCTGAAATAAATTAAGCATTTTCTTCGAGCTTCCGTACTGGTCAACAAATTTAGTGCGTTATTGTCTGGACGTCATGCACATAGAGAAAGGAGTATCTGAGCACGTACTCAACTTACTTCTTTGTAAAGACGGAAAATCGAAAGACAACCTCCATGCTCGGATTGATCTTCAGGACTAGAAAATTAGAAGTTGCATCCTAAACTGATAGCGGGTAAACCAGGCAAGTTTGTACTTCCCAATGCCGTATATTATATGTCATAACCGGAGAAGAAAAGATTCCTGCAGGTGTTGCACGATTTGAAAGTGCCCACAGGTTTCTCAAGATCATTTAACAAGAAGATAAAAATTACGAAAGGCGAGATCGATGGGATGAAAAGTCATGATCACTATGTTATTATGGAGCACCTTCTCCCATTAGCCCTCAGGACTTCTCTTCCCGAATCGGTTGGTCTAGTAATCAATGACCTATGTTGATTTTTTAGAGAATTGTGCACTAAAACCCTGGATATTGTGACACTGGAGAAACTAGAAAATTCTATTTCGTTGATACTTTGCAAGCTTGAGCGTATTTTACCACCGTCATTCTTCGATATCATAATACACCTGACAGTTTATCTTGCAACTGAGGCTAAGTTAGCTGGACCGGTACAATATCGATGGATGTATCCCGTCAAAAGGTACGTGGAATTTTTCATTTCGCGCAATTTTAAAATTATTATTGTCCTATATACCCGTATTTATTTATTTAATATATTTTTCTTAAGGTACCTCTACACTCAAAAAAAGTATATACGCAATAGAAATCGACCAGAGGGTTCTATCATGTAAGGTTATTTTCTAGATGAAGCAACCACATTTTGTTCCCGCTATCTGGACGAGAACATTGAGACGAAACTTAACCGACCTCGAAGAATTCAGGATGGACCATATGGTAAAGCTGATTATAAGAAAGTAGACATTATGTTTATCAACAAGATATATCGGTTTATCCTCCTCAATAGCGCATGTCTTGAAGAAATTAGAGAGTAAGTATTTTTGGATTAATTGTTATATTTGTGTTTGTGCGTGTATGAAATAATATAATATTAATGTCATAATTTATTGTTGAGAACAGAATTCATTTTAACGAGCTACGTGAGGGGCATCCTGATTGGCATGATGAACGATTGGAAAAGTATCATTAGGATAATTTTTGCGATTGGGTTGCAGATCATGTAAGTTGTTCGAATAACATGTTATTGCTACCAGTCTTAATCTAAACTTATATCGTTATGTATTCATCATAAAATTTGTTTTGTCAGATCCACGATCCGAACTTGTCTGCATCATTAGAGAGTGATTCAAGATATTTAGCTTAGTTTCCTAATATGGAGGTTGCATATTATAAAGGATTCGGTGTCCTTGGATACAAATTCGAAGTTAAGCACATAGAAACATCTCGAACCACTCAGAATAGTGGGATTGCAATGGTAGGATCGGATGGTGTGATTTATTATGGATACTTAAATTGCATACTTGACACCCAATATCCCGGACGATCAGAACCGTTTTATATATTTCAGTGTACTTGGTACAATATACGAACCGATACGGATAAGTGGAGCAATAATCTAGGGACTTGGAAAGATGAATATAGATTGACCAGTGTGAACACATTTTGATTTTACGATCAGGACGATCCGTTTATCTTTCCGAACCAAGCGTTCCAAGTATACTACTCACGGTGCTTGAAGCATCTAGGATGGAGTGTCGTATGCCGTTAGAAACCCAGGGATGTTTACGATATCCCAAAATTCGAGGACAGCGATGAGGATGAAGAAGAGACAAGACTTAGAGTACTCCGACCATCTGTTTCAAAAGACGGATTTTCTTCGGTTGATTGTGAAGTTATGTGGATTAGAAATGATATCGATGATGAAATCCAAGTAGATATGTCTAATGCGTCCACGAAACAAAAATTTTTATCAGTAATGTTATATTATTACTTCACATTTTTATGATCTATACGTATATAGCATGCATATGTAATGATTGTACTATTGTCTAGATTTGATGACGACGACCGGAGCAGCGAGGGGCGGAAGGAGTACCAGCCGCGGCAGAGGCAGAGGCAGAGGCAGAGCGGTTCTGCCATCCGGAGAGCTGCGTAGGGAGCTTCAGAAGTCCGGTCTTGCACCCCGATCGGAGACCCCTTCGGATGGCTCCTTCCGTATGGAGTTTGCTACAACTCCAGGTATATTGCACTCATATTCATTTTGAATATAATATTATAGATATACATGCATATTTATATCAAAATTACTTATATAGTCAATGTTTGATTGTCTAGCTGTTGGTGGTGCGTCCACGTTAGAGGCAGAGGCCACTCCCGCACCTCCAAGTATGTTTATATATTTTATAGTGCATACATATTGATTTAGAATGCTATATCATAAATATACATATATTCTTTTTGCTCTTACATACTTAGATAATCATTTTTTTATTGTCTAGCTGTAGGTGGTGTCTCCACATCTCGGGCAGCGGCCACCACCGCACCTGCGGATATGTTTATATATCCTATAGTGTATGCATGTTGATTTAGAATGTTATATTATTGATATACGCATTCTTTTTGCAATTACTTATATAGTCTATTTTTAATTGTCTAATTATAGGTGGTGCGTCCATATCTGGCGCAGGGGCTACTCCCGCCACATCCGTACCCTCCGCTCAGTTTGCAGGTTAGTATGAATAAATATAAAATATTTATTCATTTTACATATCCTTTAATAATAAACATGAACTTCATATAATTTTATCGTCAATATTTATTTTCTAGTTGGAGGGGATGCGTCCACGTCCGAGTCACCGGCTGTTCCTCATCGGAGGAACTATCGTCCCGCTCGTGCTGCTGCCCAGGCCCAGGCTCGTGCTTCTGTCGCCGGAGGTATATATCACACTTCAATTTTCGTTAAACCTTGATTTCTTAATACCACTTTGTCTTATATTGATTGTCTTGATATTTCTTGTAGATGCAGGGCAGCCCCATCCAGAGAGGGGGACTCGATGCCCGAATCAGTCCCACAGGCTGAGGCCCGACAGAGCTAGGGGGAGGCAGCATTCTCCCTCTTCTTTACTCCTGATTATCGCTATACTGGCGATTATGCCGAGAGGTTTGACCGGTATATGGGGGATGAGAGCATCCTCATGAAGAAGTATCCACTTCACGTTGAGTGGGGCGATCAGCACCGGCGCTCACTTGCCCTCTTCTGGGATCAGGCTCGGGTATTAATATATATTTTCATTTGACTTATCCAATATATTTATTATTATTTAACACTTGCAATTTAAATACATTGTTTTTTTGTATTTACAGTTAGATTACGACTTTCAACCTGTACCCGGCCCTGATCGCCCTAAAAGAGTGCTCAATCTTCATGCTCTGTACCATGGCCCGATAAAGAACAAGCAATCAAAGTTCCGATACAATAGGAACGAGCCGAAGATCGACTGCTATTCCCTGTGGATGGCGACCTCCGAGGCAGAAAGAGCATCTCTCTTACATTCTCCGGTCTTTGCGAGAGTCGACGTAGATACATAGCCTCTCTTATGCCAATATTTCGACTCTCAGCGCAAACAGGTTTGTAATTTAAATACAATTCATTGTTTAGTATATAATTTATTTTTTTTGTGTTGCTTAATTAGAAAACTAAATCTGAATGTGTTGTGCAGAAACATACCGATCAAAATAAAGAGAATAGGAAGTCGGCGAAGAGGGGTTGCCTCACTTATACAGGTGGCTTGAGGAATATTACTCGTGCCATGGAGGCATCGGTAAATTACAATGGATCTACTCTGATATAATGTAATATTAAGAGTTATTTTAAAATATATGCAAATTTTTTGCGAATTGTAGAGAGCTCAGACCCTGGAGCAGGGTTGTACACCGAGCGTGCTGACCGCGTATCTTGCCGTCCACGGCACCTGGATAGATCCTGCCACGGGCGAGCTTTGATTCCCCGACACCACTACTCAGGAGTATTGCGTAAGTGTTAATATTTATTCTAACAGGTTTGAAATTTTTTTTTTGAAAAGCTCAAATTTAAATGATATACTTATATTTTAATGGTTAATGTCGGTGTAGGAGCGGGTGGTGGAGCAAGCGGAGGCATCGGGGATCGATTTTACTGGACAAACTGATCCGATGCTGCTGACCCCAGTCCTAGACACCGCACACGGAGGGCACCACGGAGAGAGGCCGGGGACTGGGTCCTAGCAGGGCCTATATGAGGTTGGACTCCACTCCGGCAGTTACTTCCCCTACCCCCGTGAGTGACGTCTGGAGCATGATGTTGCCGCCTTGAAGACCACCGTCGAGGAATTGAAGGAGATGGTACGTATACTACTTAATAGTAAAATATTATATCAAATTATAGATAGTGACATATGCAATATTAGTAACCCGAACTTATTTGGCTGTAGACTTAGCTTTGATTAATCATACTTATATAAAACTATCAAATTAAAATAAACTACGGCTTTCCAAACTAGATATCCAAACGAGGCCTAAGTCCCTAAGTATTCTTAGATTGGGGTTTCGCAATAACCTGATAATGATACGAACTCGACTAAAATATAATACACCGTTCTTACTCGTTTATTACACACAAAATTTAACAGGTGCGACAGGTTAGTTCGGCTGTGGCTCCACATGCATTTCCTTCGGCTGCGGCTCCTCAAGCCACTTTCTTGGCTGTGGTTGCGCAGACCATTCCTGCAGCTCCACAACCCGCTCAGACTCCCGCACAGTCCGCTCCTTCATTAGTCAATTTTTTGACGACTCAAGGCTGCACCGAGGAGCAGATGCACCAGATTACGGCGATTATCAGAGGTGGAGTAGCTGGACCAAGTTAGGGTAGCTTTATTTATATTTTGAGGATGTATATACTTATCTGATACATATTATATAAATTTTGGACGATATTGGTGGTTGTTTGCTTGTTCACGATGATTTAGTTTGATATCGTATTCTGTTTGTTTATTTCTTTTATATATTATGCGTGAGATGTTGATTATGAATATTTTTGTATTTGGTTATATGATGTATCTATTATTGTGTACAGGGCGGGAAAAAAACCGGAAGCCTTTTGTTTTAAAAACCTGATATTTTTTCCTTACGGATTAATCCGTAGGACCATCTGTTGCATTTACGGATTAATCCGTAGGTCCAATGTTTGCCCCTACACAGTTAGCCGTAGGGACAAAATATCAAGATACCTGATATTTTGTCCATATGGACTCAGTAAAACTTGCCCCTATGAAGTTATCCGTAGGGGCATTTATCTGGACCTACGGATGTATTCGTAGGGGCACCAATCAGGCCCTACGGATACATCCGTAGGGGCAATTATTTTATTTTATTAACCAATAAATTAAAATATTTATCTGGACCTATGGATTACTCCGTAGGGATAAGTGTCCCTACGGATTAAGGCGTATGGGCAATTATTACTTCGTAGGGGCATGTTCAGGGCGAAAACTTACACCTGCGGTCTTTGCACCTACATGGTATTTTTTTTGCCCCTATGAATATATCCGTAGGGGCAGTGCTTTTCCCCTACGAATAAATCCGTAGGGGAAACCCCTTATTATAGTAGTGGGAGAATTTCATTTTCGTCGGGCCACCCGAGGGCGAGAATTGGCCTGTGCTTACACAGTGGCACAGGGCTGACTGCCCTAGGGTGAAACTGTCATCCTCACCCGAGGTGAGGGTGGTGTCTATGTGGGAGCCGATCCAGTGGGACGATGTCATGTTTTCTGAACAGGCTCTGAGCTGGGCTGGGCTCAGCCCCGCATGCTTTTTAGGTAAGCTAGGGCAGTAGACGATCCATTTAGACTTTGATGAATTTTCTTTTGCCCTTTTCGGAGTCACTAACTCTCTTTTATGTATTCTCCTTTTTGCAGAGCGAATGGACCGATCCAAGTTCTTAGCTGCCATGGCCGCGAAGGCCCAGAAAAAAACTAGGGGTGGAAGTTCATCCCGACCCAGTTCGAGTTCGGCCCCGAGGCTAACTCTGCCAAGCAAGCCTTCCGCTGCGTCCAAAGCTCCGAAAGACAGCCGCGGGGGGAGCCAGGAGCATGCACAGGTCCCGACGCCCCGGGCGAGGAAGGAGGAGGAGGAGGAACCCACCGTCGTTCCCCTCAAACGGCAAAAAAGAACGGTCTCTCGGGCGCCCTCCATCGGAATTCCAGTGCAGGATGGGGACTTCTGCTTCAGGGTGCCCTCGGGGCTCTCTATCGCCGACAGCCTGCTCTCCGATATGGAGAAAGCAGCTGGGGGAAAGATTCCCTGCGGGGCCCTGAAGGTCCAGGTGGCAGCCATTGCTCAGGAAGCTGTTCAGGTCGGTATCCGTTTTCCTTTAAGAATTTTCTTAAATATCCTTTTTTTAGTTTGAACTTTTTTAACTCCTTTTACTGCTTTCCTCAGGTCCTCCACCATTGCGCCCTCATTGTCAATATGGAATTTGAGGAGATCGCCCCGGTCATGAAGAAGGCGGGCAAATCGTCTTCGCGGGAGGAGTATTTGCGCCTGCGGCTGCAACAGGCGGAGGAGAAGATAGCCGCCCTCGAAACCCGGGTGGTCGCCAAGGAGTTGACGAACTCCAAGTACAAGGAATCTCACCGACTTCTGAGTGAATCCAACCGGGCTATCAATGCCAAGTTGGAAGAGGTTGGTAACCTCTATAACGCAATGAAGAAGTCAAGAGATGTCAGCAGGAAGGACGCCCCGGTGGCGCTCGAGGCTGTGAAGCTCGCCAAGGTCCGAGCGGTGAAGTCCGTGGAGAGGTATGAGGCGTCGGACCAGTTCTACGCCGACCTCACCGAAGCCTCGGCCATCGTTTGGTATGGGGCTCTTGACGCCGTCAAGGTGTCAATGCCGGAGTTTGCTTACGGTGAGCTTCGCGCTATGTACCCGCTCTCCGAGAATGTGCCACAGGGGGTGGGAACCGAGGTGGCCACAGGGGGCGAAGCCGTCCAAGAGACCGGAGCTCCGACCCCCAAGGGCAGAGTCAAGCAGGGCGAAATCCCGGCGGAGCCTACGGCCTGAGCTTTCTTCCCTTGGGAGCTTTTGTTTTTCTTTCTAAAATTTTGTAAGCCTCCGGGCATTTTTTGTAAGGTTGAGAAGTCCAGAATACCTTGTAAAATTTTGGAATATAAATAAAGTTGAGCTTATTTTCCTCTGCATGACTGTCTGCTTTCTGGGTGAGTAATTTAGCTCGTCAGTCTTCTTCTTATTTGAATGTTCATTCTGCTGCAAGTGTTAGGTCGTAGGTCGTTGCCCGGCTTTTTATATGACGATCGCGCGTCGAGTGTAAGTTAAATAATAGCCAAGTGTAGAAAGGTCAGTATCAGTCCATACCTCGGAGTCGAGATGACGACCACGTGTCTTAGTATGACTTGAAAAACAGCCAAGCTAGAATAGGTCAACATTGATCGATTTCCCCTTGATGTGGGTCCTAGATCCACGTCTTCGTAGGGTAGGAATCTACCCCTCGGAGATTAGCCGAGCAGGAATCTGCACGGTGGCCTCTGTGGGAGGGTTTTAGATCCTTAGCGTTGATGGGTAGGAAGCTACCCGCTAAGGATGGACCGGGCGGGGACACTGCTCGGTGGCCTCGTTAAGAAGGTTTTAGATCCTTCGCGTCGATGGGTAGGAAGCTACCTGCTAGGGATGGACCGGGCAGGGAAGCTGCTCAGTGGCCTCAAGAGGAGGGCTTTAGATCCTTAGCGTAGATGGTTAGGAAGCTACCCGCTAGGGATGGACCGGGTAGTGAAGCTGCTCGATAGCCTCAAGAGGAGGGCTTTTGATCCTTAGCGTTGTTGAGTAGGAAGCTCCCCGCTAGCGATGACCGAGCAGGAAGCTACTCGGTCGCCTCGCGAGGAGGGCTTCGATCCACAGCATAGTTGGGCAGGAACTTACCCACTGCGGATGGACCGGGCAGGGAAGCTGCTCGGTGGCCTCGAGAGGAGGGCTTTTGGTCCTTAGCATTGTTGGGTAGGAATCTACCTGCTAGGGATGACCGAGCAGGAAGCTACTCGGTCGCCTCATGAGGAGGGCTTCGATCCACAGCATAGTTGGGCAGGAAGCTACCCACTGCGGATGGACCGAGCAGGGAGCTGCTCGGCGGCCTCGAGAGGAGGGCTTTTAATCATTAGCGTTGTTGGGTAGGAAGTTACTCGATCGCCTCGCGAGGAGGGCTTCGATCCACAACGTAGTTAGGCAGGAAGCTACCCACCGCGGATGGACCGGACAGGGAAGCTGCTCGGTGGCCTCAAGATGAGGGATTTTGATCCTTAGCGTTGTTGGGTAGGAAGCTACCCGTTAGGGATGACCGAGCAGGAAGCTGCTCGGTCGCCTTGCGAAGAGAGCTTTAGATATGCTAGTTATACGCGCATCCGAGCTTCCTTTACTTGAGTGAAGGGCGTGCTCTTGCTTGACGGGCAGAAAGCTACCCACCAGCCTTGCGGGATGTTTTTAGCATGGAAACAAAAATAAGCGGTTTAGATCGCAGAGAAGCATGAATCTTTATTATTAAACAAAATACCAATTCATTGATACAGTTTAAACTTTTCTTTATTGAATGACTAGATTTGGCGGCAGTCCCTGTTTCTTGGACCTAGGTCAGTCGGCGATGACCATAATCTATCCGATCGTCAGCTCTCCGTCTTTAATTTCACCGGCTTGCCCCCTATCTGCTTGACGTTTATCTCGCAGGTACTTTGCCAAGTGACCGGAGCAGATCATCTCCTCGATATAATCGCGTAGCTATTTACAATCCTCGGTCGGATGTCCTTGCGTCC
Source organism: Agapanthus africanus (assembly GCA_030015575.1). NCBI lineage: Eukaryota > Viridiplantae > Streptophyta > Magnoliopsida > Asparagales > Amaryllidaceae > Agapanthus > Agapanthus africanus. The sequence continues at coordinate 677,425,226 of CM057340.1, read as the reverse complement.
GATGATATGCGCAAAACGGGCCTCGAAGCCGTTTGCCCGTCCATCGGGTAGCTGGCGGGAGCCTGAAGAACTCTTCGCCCTTAACTTCCTCCAGCAGCTCGGTCTGGGAAATTTTTAGAGGAGTGTACTCCTGGAATCTCGGGGAGTAAGGTTTCGGACGATCGTCATTCCTTTTCTCTTACTGGTCCCTCTTCTTCCGGTCAGCTTGGTCGCTTCCAGGCATGTTGGGGTTCATCTCGGACTCGAGTTGGACTTCTCGCTCGGTCCACGCGTTCACTTCGGCCATGGTTTTAGGTTACGCCAATGCAAAAGAGTGTAGCTACTCTTTGTGTCTAAGACCCGACCTCAGCCTGGTGATGAACGTTTCGTCGCGGTGCTCGGGTATCTCCAAGAGAGTATTGTAGAAGCAGGTAACATACCCTTTGAAGGATTCCTTGTCTCGTCTCTTAACAGTGAATAAGTAGCCGACTGTCTTCTTTTGTCGTCGGTTCCCGACAAAATGGACGAGGAATTGGGTAGCCAGCTCGTCAAAGATGGATATGGAGCATGGCACAAGACCCCGGAACCAGTCCCGGTCGGCCTGGATTAGCGTAGTGGGGAAAGCTCAGCATTGGTCCGCATCTGAGTTATCTTGGAAGCTCATGCTCGCCGTAAATGCATCTAAGTGGTCCTTTGGGTCAGATTTCCCGTCGAAGAGGGTCACTTTGGGCGGCTTGTTCTTGGACGAGACGTGCTCGGCCAGCAGATCTTCTGTAAAGGGCTTTGTGAGTGAATCGGCGGAATATCGGTCCCCTTCTCCGGACTTTTAGCCATCTCGTCGTATGCTGTCACGCCCCGCTTCCCAATGTACGGGTAAGAAGGCGCGACTGGCCCACTACGTATTTACTCAGAAATAAACATACTAAGCGTAACTAAGCAATATAATGTAAATATACACAAGAAGACATGAAGTGTAATTGAACAGCAACTTTTATTTATTAAACATTTCATTACAATACAACTGAAAAGTAAATACAATGATAAAAATAATGCCTAAATAATGGCATGAACTGAAAGAAAAGTAAGTACAAGTAAAGCCTGATGGTCGTGCTGCTCAGTGGTCTGCTCCAAATGCTTCTGGATGATCTCGAACTCCTCAGAGTCGGGTCCTCCTGACAACATTCCAAAGAAAGAACAGAAATAGGAATGTCGTTAGCGAACAATCGCTCGGTAAGTCCCAAAAAAAAGTAGGAATAGAATAGACAGATATAAGAATATAACAGGTGTATTGTGAGTTTGTTATGTTAACGCAGTTGATTGTATCTTGGTACAGAATTTGCCAGTGTATACGAGAGGAGTCCAACTTACACCGTGGACTATGGTAACCCGTAGTACAAAGCTCCGTCGATAAAACCATGGAACAATGGCAATGGATGTATAGTTACGTCTTTTAATGACCATCTTGTGCCACTTTTAACACATTCTGTACCAGTCTACCCCTTTAAAACCCTGTAATGTATTTTGTATTATTTTGTTTAATGGATGTACGACTTATCGAAACCCTGATATCATATAAACTGAATGGATATAAATGGATAGTCATATAACCAGAGTATATCTATGGTTTGGTTTAGTCGAGTCATATTGATATACATTGAATTCTGGTATAACTGGATTCATATTGAATAGGAGTTAAACTTGAATCATATTTAAGGATAGATTGATTGATTGATTTCAGATTAGACTGAGGCTCTGTCTGAGTCAAACACTTTAAAACGAATTGAAGTCCTGAATTAGTTTTGATGTTATCGGTAACTGCTGCATATGGACAACAGGATTTGTGTCTTTTTCCAAGATAATTACCGTGTTTATAACACCATTTTTAGGTTGTCTGCCTTAGATAGGCAAGCATCCATTTTCTCCGGCTCCCTGAGCCTCAAAAGAACTGGTCCCGCTTTAACCTATGTTTACTAAGGTCCTTATTGTAAATTAATATAACTTGAGGGGATTTTATGAAAAATAGCTTTGATATATTTTCAAAACACACCTCAAGTATTTAATCATCGTCTTAACGGTTTTTATAGTTGTAAATTTTATAAAATGAAATATTCTAATGGATATAAACATAACTTGAATAGTATATGGTATTATAGTGTAATATTGGAATTGTATTGATTTGTAATGGTAGTTTCAATAAATTTGTGATTCTTTTGATTTAGAAAAACATGGAATATATATATAATATATTTAAAGTAGGTATTTTGATAATATTCATATATATATATATATATATATATATATATATATATTAAAAATAAATTTTATTTATTAAGTATAAATCTCATTTTTCTTAAAAATTGCATTAAAAATTCCATCGAGATCGGATGCTCCATGAGGAGGTCTGTATCTCGCTCTATTAGGCCCGAGAATATGTGATAACCCGCACCATCCCGATCAGGGTTCCCCAAAATGGGTTGTAGTGGTGTATTTGCAATGGATTAAATAATACACTTTTAAAGAAAACGGTTTTTGAATATTTATCGTATTTAAATACAAACTCGTATTTATCCAAAAAACTAATGTTCCAAAAACCATCGTACTATGTCAAGAATGAGTGTTGTGATGAGGTAGGTCATTACCTCGTGTGTTCTGAAGGTAATATGGGCAAAATAAATAAGCAATATCGTATGTAAACATGATGGTATTTTACGGTAAAACTGAAATAGAAGTTGCAATACATATTATTTTGAGATGAAACTTGTTCTAATATGTTTGTATATGATTGCTAAACAATATACAAAAAGATTGTAAATTTGTTATTAAGATACATTGTGTTTTTAGTTAAATTAGAAACGGACGGATTAACTCCGCTTCCGACTAGTTTTGAAAATGGAATTCGTTTTGATAGAAGGAGAAGAGGCAAAGTGGGACTTATAGATTATAAAGAAAGAGGAGAGGTAGAGAAAGCTTATGGAATCATCGGGGAGTTGTTTCATCGCCGGATTTGTCACGAAACGTCACCGGAACTTAGCCTTAAGCTAACTCCACTTGTACAACTTTTTGGACTTGAAATTTTTAGAGAGTTTTAGCACTAGATTTCTGAATGAGGAGGAATAAAGGGTAGGGGTATTTATAAGATAAATTTGGGTTTAGGGTGATGAAAAATGGAATTAAAATGTGTATTAAAAATGGATTTAAGAGGGGAATTATCACTCTGGATAATTGCAGAGAAATCAAACAATATGGGAGTAATAGGGTAGGCCAAGAGGTGCTAGGGAAAATTTTTGGGAGTATTTGCAACGGGGGGCCCGGTGGTGCCGGCCCCATTGCAAATCTCGCCGGCTAAAACCGAGGGGATAGAGCTTAGATCTTGGCCACGTTTTCTCGGCCGCTTAATTAACATTTTCCACATGTTTGTTTTTATTGTGACTTTTCATTTTACGTATTTTGCACGTTTAAACTTTTGAGCTTCTAAAAGTTTAAAAGAAAAATAAATAAAAATAATATGTGGCTGGGGGAGATTTGAACACAAGGGCTACGTCACAGCAGTGCAAGGCTTTACCAATAAGCTACAAGTGCTTTCTTGCTGTTCTAAAGGAAATTAAATTTATAACCTGTGCTCAGGCTTATGTGCTCCTTTCTATATTTTTGAAAAAAATTCTGTACAGAAAGTTTAGGGTTGTTACATATGCCTTCGATTTTCTTTTCGAGAGCTGCGAGACGATGGTGGTATCCTGAGGATTCAGCACAGTCGGAATGGTGGCTACCCCTGCTCCGGGTCGACGCGACGGAGCGGCTTTGATTCCGCTCTATCAGATTTCTTAAATCCTCGGGCGTAGCTCTTCTTGAGTAGTCCCAACATTCTCCGCGTGCGCGATCTCGGTGGGAGTGAGGGTGTCGGTTGTGCCTGGAAGCAAGCGAACTGACAGACATCTCCTCAGGCAGTGTGAGTGCACGGTGAGTGTTGAAGCGACAGCCTACTCTCTCCTGAGATCAGGGTGTGGAGTTGTCCGGCGCCCAGCGGATCATGGACTCATTCACCGCGCGAGGCCCGTGGTTGCCGTAGTTGGCATGCCGGCGCTCGGTGACGCTAAGGTGAGCGTGATTGAGGGCCTGAGCATAGCCATCCGTCCTTCTTCGGGCATCGTCATCCCGAGGAGGGGGAACTGCGATCTGGTGGGTAAGGCCCGCTGCTTGAACACGGACGAGGGCATCCACTAGTGATGTGAGCCTATCTATCCGAGTGGATAAGGCGTTGATGACGTTATGAGGGGGGAAAAGAGCCGCTCTTATCTCTATTGTGGCGGCTCGTATTCGGATCGCTGCGGTCTTCGCTCGCTATTGGGTTGAGGACGGAAGATCAACTTTTGTTGTGGAACAAAAAGTTCTTTCTTTCCCACAAACGGCGCCAACTGATGGAGGGTACGATCTCCTTCAGATGCTGTCTCCCGTCGATCTATAGTGAGCATTGTTAAACGGTTGAGATTTGAGTTGAAGGTTATCTCCTGGAGTGTGTGGATCTCAATAGGTTGAGTTTGAGGTGGAAACCGAGCTACCTGCAAGTAAGTCCTGGGGTGGGTGACCACCGTAGGACCCTCCGATGATCAAGTTAGTGCCAAGGAATATTGGCAGAGTAATGGCTTATTAAAATAAATTCGAGTTGCCTGAGTCGTCTGAGAGAGGGTTTTTTATAGTGGTCGCATGGAGCGAGCAGGTGCGAAATTTTCGCCGTCAGTTACGCCCCTGACGTTACGCTTGCGTGAATGATGGTATCCCTCCATTAATGACAGGATACGCTCATAAATGGGGGAATGCGCCAGCGTGAGACGTGGGGCGGCGGATATCTCGCCCTGGCGATATATATGGAGCTGTTGCGGGGCGCATGGGATTTGCACTCCTGGTAGATCAGGGGAGGCCGAGGAAGCTCGGCACGTCAAGGGCTCGGAGACGAGCCGGGAGTCTGAGATAGCTCGGAGACGAGCTGTTGATAGTTTCCTGGACGAACATGGAATATATTTAGAGAGGTCCCCTGGAAGGTCAAACACATTCCTCGAGATGAAGTCCCGAGAAATCCTCATAATGCAACTCATTTATTCCACCCCCATACCTTTCGGGACACGCCATCTGTCACGTGTCGTAATCTTAAGGAGATACCACTTGTGAGCATCATCATTAGCCTCCCACTCTCGTTCTGAACTATCCAAGGGTCAGGTCGAGAGAGTCCCGTGAAATTATTTGGTGTGTTAGGTGTAATACATCTGGGTAGGAGAAAGAAAGAGATGGAGAATTTAGGACACCCTTTGGGCAAATTGCTTGGGTTTGTATGCTTACATCTTTTTCTTTTATGTCTGTGCATATATGGTCGGCATACCGTAGAATTTTTCCTCTATAGGCATAAAATAATCCTATATATAATCTAATTAGATTAAATCAAATTAAATCTAATCCAACAAAACTAAATAAAATCTTATTGAACTAAATTAATTATATTTCTAAAAAATGAAATACAAACTAATATTTCTAGAACTTATACCCAAATATAAAATTATATTAAATCCTAAATTTAGCAACTTCCCTCCTAAGCATTCTCTTCCATTTTGGGGGAAAAAACTCGTCCTCGAGTTTATCTTGGCGAACTTGGAGTAAATTATGTACGGTCTCAAGATGATGAGGACACTTACTGGACCCACAATATGTGTCGTAGTTTATGGGTTCGATAAAAACTTACATAGTCGAGTAGCTTTGAAGCGAAGAAAAACATTGATTTTGGTGGTGGAGACTTCACATGACTTAGTAACATACATGCACATGATATAACATGATATCTAAGAAATCAAGTCTCAAATTCAAGCGGACTCAAATATCAATATTTCAGAGTTTTGATACAGAAGCATTTAGAATTCTGCATACTGGCTCAATAATATCATTATATATATATATATATATAGGTCTAATTGAATTGACCTTTTCATCAACATATGCAACAAAAGAAGGGGAAAAAAAGGAACAAAAAGGAGGTGAATACTGATATATGAGTACTCTGGTACTGTGGCTCACTCGCTTGAGAAAGATGGAATTCATTGAATGAATGAATGAGAGGGAGAGGTGTTGTTTGTTAATTAATCAATTAAATGTGTTGTGTTGGTGTTTGTTGTGCTTGTGCATGAGAATATGGCCCCCCTTGTCTTCGCTTCACACACTTCATCACTATGCTTTGAATAAATCTTGATTTGTTTTGAGTGTTAATTAGTTTGTTTGGTTGCTTCCTCTTCATTTGTCGCCTTTTGATGCTCGACTCCTTATAACTCAATGAAGAGAGAGAGATGAGACAGAAGAAATTAAACGAGTGGCAGAGGAGAGAGAAAGAGAGGGAGTGGTGGCACAAAGCACGAGGCAATATCTTTTGCCCTCTCTGTAGTCTTTTCCATTTGACCTCTCTCTCTCTCTCTCTCTCTCGAAAATACTACACTTGTTACTTTACTGACCACTGACTGCTAGTTCTACTTCTTCTCACAGTCACAGAGGTGAGTTGAGGTTTGCAGTTTGGAGAAACTCTGCTACTTCCCAATGGCATATTTTAACTCTACTCTACCGAGTGTGTGTATATATATTTATATATCATCAAAATATCAATCCTGGTTATCATTTAATAATAAATATCATTTCTATGGAACCGATATATAGATTACTTATGGTTATCGAACTTCTCGTTGGATAAGAAATATACTTATATAATATCCATTATCTAGTTATCTGCATTCTCTGTCTTTACTTGTATCTAATGAAAAACCATATAGCCTGTGTTGGTATGTAAAGTATTTCTTTTAGTTAATTGAGAATCTGTTTCTATCCTCTAATTTCCGCGTATGATATCAGGTTAATTATTAGTTGTTCATGGAGACAGGATTGCTTTACCACTTCAGAAAATTACCTCAATCTTTAACCAATCATCACTGTGGCATCTATTTGAAATCAACCAGGTTAGCAGGAAAAGTATTGATTTGCAATAAATATGGATATTACACTTATGCCATATGTGTATCTCGGTCAGGGAATCAAATATGCCGGCTGATAATTTGTTTTGGAACCCTAATGATACGATAAAACTGATATAATATCGGCCGATATGACGATATTTCTGAATATATTGACGATATCCACTTTATGAAGCATCTCTCTCATATGTTTTAGATACCCGATAGTTAACCTTGATCTCAGTTTATCTATTTAGGCTAAACTATAGAAAACCTACTCATGCTAGTGATAAGTTAATCGTTTTTAATGATATCATATATGTGTTCATAATTATTGCCCTTTTCCATCATTTTTCTATTAAATTACCCTAATTAATCTTTCCAAATAACAAAAACCGAGATTACTGTAGTCACAATAGTGAAGTTACATTAATGATAAAATGCATAATTTCAAAACACAGAATGGTCCCTCCCTCCCTGCATCTCTAGCCTTGTAATATTTACCTAGTATTCTTTGACTTGGCTTATGCTAAAAAGCTAAATAATTAAGTACTATATATCTCTTATTATTGAAAGAAATTAAAGAATGAAATGAGACAAGGGAACATTTGGGTCAGTACACAATATAAAAATATATGGTTTCCCTACGCAGCATTGTGAATTAATTAAATCATGATGTTCCGAAATTGCTCATTAATTCATGTAGGATCGATCCCATGGTATCATATGCCTAGTTATAGGTGACCTCTGAGAGTTGACACTAAAAGAGGCTAGATAGATCAGTTGTTATTTCAGGCCACATATTCTAAAGTTGAGCATAACTTTCCTTCTTTGGGGTGGAGACTTTGGAACCAATCTCTTTCCATTTGTGAAAACACATGGTGGGCCCACTCTAAACGAAGATTTCCTATTCTTTAGTTTCATTCTCATGTTTAATGGACATCCGCGCGCCAAGGAACCTTAGTGGCAAGACACTCCCCCGAGAATCCGGTTTCCAATCCCCCGCAGGCAGCTGCAGGAGAGAATTTTCGACCAAATACGTGAAACAATTTTCAACGAACCTAAGGGCTAGGGGTCCACCCTCCTCCCCCCAAATACTTACAGGCTGCTGCCACAAGGAATAAAAAGACATCCTAAGCGATGTTAAAGTCATGTATATTGGTTACAACATGTAAATAAATTCTCTCAATCCTTATCACAATTTCATAGTCGTGAAGTAGTGGAAAGGACATTTAAAATGGCATCAGAGCAGATTTGATTCCCAGCCAGCGCTTATTAAATATGTGCAGTTTACTTCAAATTAAAAATTATATTTCGCAAAAGCCTAGGTTTTGTCCCAAAATGCTTTTGACCTAAGGGGGCCTGTTATAACACAAAATAAATTTCCTCAGCTCTCGCATAACTTCGAAGATTTGGTGTAGTGGTAAATACATTTAAATGTAAGAAAAATTATTATCAAACGCAGAGTTTAAAGTGACTTATTTAAACTCATGTTTATTTAAAATTGTTAAAAAAACCAAATACAAATAAGCCCATACTTAAGGCCAGTTCAGATGAGCGGTGTGAATATGGTTGTGAAACCATGGTTTTGTAACCTAACCAATTTTGAGGTGCGTTCGAGAGTGGTATGAAACCATTATTTTGTAAATATAGAGTGTTTAGATAAACTGAACCATGGTTTTGTAACCATGATTTTAAATATAAATTATCAAAATAATGTGTAAATATATATTTGTAATTAATATATATATATATATATATATATATATATATATATATATATATATATATAAAAAATGCATTAAAAAACAAAATTTAAATAGATGGACCCCGCCATAAATTTTAAAAATTAAAGAAAAAGAAAATTTAAAGGAAGGCCCACCCGCCCCCTTCTTTTCCACCGCTCCTCCGAAAAAAAAGAAAACCGAGTGTTTGGGTAAACTCAGGAGCGGTGGGAAACACCGCGTCAAGCGGCCCGCTGGGGGGAGCGGCTGGTGCCACTCCCCCGAACGGGACCTTATTCTAATTAATTTTTTGTCCAAAAATATTAGCTTTGCCCTATCCCAAGCTATACACATTCTAAGTTTCTTAATTTTATTTATTCAACTATAATATTATTATAAGACCATAAAAAAAAGTATCAAACCATAACATTGTTTATCAAATCATAACACTATTATATATATGAGAATAATGGAGGAAAGAGGTCATAGGAGGGAATTTCCTCTTATGGCGTCGAAAAAACACCCCCTCCCTCGTGTTTTCCGACGATCGGAATGCATCATCTTTATCGTTATCATTTAAGATGTGGGTACACCAAATTTCATGTGATTCTACAACTTTTTCACCATTGATTTAGCAATGTAAAAAGTTCTATTGTCGGTAAACCGTTAATTTTGAACCCACTAATTCAACAGTGAAAGGGTTGTAGAATCATATGAAATTTGGTGTACCCATATCTTAGATGATAACGATAAAGATGATGCATTCCGATCGTCGGAAAACACGATGGAGGGTATGTTTTTTCGATGCCATAGAAGAAAATTCCTTCTTATGGCATTTTTCCTCCATTATTCTCTCTCTCTCTCTCTCTCTCTCTCTCTCTATATATATATATATATATAATCAAAAAACTCCATTTATCAAAATAACCAAATACAAATAACACCATTTATCAGAAAAACACCATTTATAATCATACATTTAGTGAAATTTTAAAAGGGTATTATAGATAATATACATATACAAATAATCTTTACTATTATATGGTAGAAGGAAGGGGTCATTTAATTTTGAATTGATTGATGATGTAATTTCTTATTTTTTTAAAAAATTATTGATTTATATGCAATGCACGTAATTAAATACCACATCATCATTATTTTCCAGGTGCAATGCAAGTAATGAATTGCCATATCATTATTATTTTACAAGTGTAATACGCATAGTTAAATTAATTTAAAAATTTACATAAAAATTCTATAATTATGAGCAACCCCAACCCCACGTGCCAAAAACATGCATGCTCGGTAGTGTGAAATGGAGGGAGTGGCAATTTTTATCATTTTACCCACAAGAGTCCTGAAAGTAAACTTCTTTCGATCTTATTTCTTAATATTCTTCAATTTATCTACATGGAGGAACAACATTTCACAGGTAAATTAATCATATAATATTTTTAGGCTCTACTATAATCTTTGAAGTGTTAAGCATCTGTGAATAATTATATGAATATAAAAATGTTTGAAGAGCATTACGAAGTAGCAATTTTGAGAAAGATCATTATATAATTTTTTGTTGATCACAGAAAATTAAGATCTTGAATCAGTTCGGTTTAATTTCTATATATGAGTTTATTATGATTAATCATGATTACTTTTTTCTAATAAAACACAAAAGGATGAGCAAAGAAAAGTTAAATAGTTGTTTGGAATAGAACAACAGTTGCCTAATATATGTAGACAACATATAAAAACATCTCAATCTCACTCCAACACTGTACTTGTTCCCAGATGAAAAATATGTCTTAAAACTTTTTGATAACATCTTTATTTATTTATTTTGTTAATGCTGATTAGACCAGCTAGAAATTGGCTGTAGAGAGCTGGATAAATATTATGATTCTTGATAATAATTCCTGAATAAATGCATCCCTTCACATGAAATTGTTCAATATAAGTCATTGGCCTTAGACCATAACTAGATCCCTGCACAATCCTTATAACGTTATAGAAAAGTCCCCTAAAGTCCCCTGGACAATCCTTATTAGTCATTGGCCTTAGACCATTATATATATATATATATATATATATATATATATATATATATAGACAAGTCATTGTACCCTTTATTCTGAATCACTATATATATACATCCCTAACCCAAAAGAGAAATGAAAGTAGGTTGAGTTTTCATACAGTGTTACATTTTACAAACCAATAGCCTTATTTCTTACTACAACAGTCCTTGTAGCGTTATAGAAGAGTCCCTAAACTAGACCTATTTTATATTTAGTCCTTAAAATCTCAATTTTTGCGTTAGTTGTATAAAAAATTTAATTCTAGATAATATTTAATATTTAACTAAACATGGAAAAATGTCTAAATGACACTTTCTCCTATAGTAGATTCCTCAATTAACTTGCAAAATATTTAATTGAGCGTAGAAAAAAGGCCTATTGGACTGTTGCTTAGTTATGCATAGCAGTTCAAAGTAAAAGGGTTCTTAAAGGAAAAGGAAGCAAATATAAGGACAAAGCGGTCACTTGGAGAAAACAACTAGTTGGATTATTCGATTCTAAGCAAATGTCCTGATTTGATTTAACTCATCGGATTGGAAGGACCTTATAGCAATTAAGCAGTGAGACTAGACTAATCCAAAGTAGTTATTAAGAAAAGAAATCAATCCTCCAATAACCTGCACACCGTCCACATCTTCCCCATGTTTCTTCAAAACCCAAGTAGAAATGTACAAAGATTAGGGGACCTTAGCCCTAAGCTAGCAAATCCTAATTATTTATAAATATAACCCTAATGATCAGCATGCATCCCTCATTAAAACAAAAACAAAATAAAATACATAAAAAAGAAAAAAGAAATCTTTACCCTATCATGATATATACATACAAGTACTCACTCACAAACAAGAGTGTCACTAACAATTGAGCCGAAAGAAAGAAGTAGACATGAGAAGGTGCATGGCTCTCACTCGTCCACGCCTGTCTTTCTCCTTTCCAAACCCCTAACCCTGCCTCCTCTCTCTCCCCCTCTGGCCTCACTCTCAAAATTAATTAGTCAATGGAGGAGTCCCTAAAGTCTCTCTCTCTAGACTTCCTCAACCTACTCATCAACAGCCAGGCCTTCTCCGACGTCACCTTCTCCGTCGAGGGACGCCTGGTCCACGCCCACCGATGCATCCTCGCCGCCCGCTCCCTCTTCTTCCGCAAGTTCTTCTGCGTCCCCGACCCGCCGGCTGGCCTCCAATTGCTGAGCCCCTGCAGGTCCCCATCATCGTCCTCGGCCTCGAGCCCGAGATCATCCGACCCTAATTTCGTGATCCCTGTGAACTCCGTGAGCTTCCAGGTGTTCCTCCTCGTGCTCCAGTTCCTCTACAGCGGCCAGGTCTCCCTCGTCCCTCCCAAGCATGAGCCTAGGCAGAATTGCGGGGAGCGGGGATGCTGGCACACCCATTGCTCCTCCGCCGTCGACCTCGCTGTCGACACCCTCGTCGCCGCCAGATCTTTCGGTGTCGACCAGCTCGTCCTGCTCACACAGGTGACTGAATTGATGATGAACTTAATCTTTCGATCATAGGTTTTTTTTTTTTGGGGGCGGAGGGGGAATAGTTGGGTACTTTGTAATTTAGCTTTTGTTTGCTTTGAGTCAGAAGAGTTCAGAGTAGTTTGAGGTCCCCTACTTCTACTACTACTAATCTTTACTCAATGTGAAGCATGTCTTCTGATGATGACGAGCAGCTAGCAAAGCTTCAGAAAAGGCTTGGGTCTCTTTCAAATCAGTTAGAGTTAGGCTATATAACTTGAGAGATCCCATCACATCTCTCAATCCCCATTAATTCTAGGGTTTCCCATCGCATTTTACCAGATCAAAACCCTATATATCTATCTATCTCATGTCATGCAGCATTCCCAATTTCTAGATTTGGGTGCCCAATCACATGAAATTTTGATTTCTCTTGCTATATATATATATATATAACTTCGATGCAAACCCACACTTCCCCTTGATTTATTTATTTAATTAATTATAATATATTATTCTCTTGCAGAAACAACTAGAGAGCATAGTGGATAAAGCCTCAATTGAAGATGTGATGAAGGTGCTGATCGCCTCGAGGAAGCAAGAGATGCCTCAGCTGTGGGCGACCTGTTCCCACCTCGTCGCCAAGTCGGGGCTTCCCCCGGAAGTCCTCGCCAAACACCTCCCCATCGAGATCGTCGCCAAGATCGAAGAGCTGAGGAAAAAATCGTCGATCGCGCTCCAACGGTCCCCTTTCTTCATCCACCACCACCACTTCCCCATCGAGCTCGCGTCCGCCACCTCGTCCTCCAACCTGCAGGGAGAGGACCACCACCAGAAAATCCGGAGGATGCGCCGTGCCCTAGATTCCTCCGACGTCGAATTGGTGAAGCTGATGGTGATGGGAGAGGGCTTGAACCTTGACGACGCGCTCGCATTGCACTACGCGGTACAAAACTGCACCAGGGAGGTGGTTAAGGCATTGCTTGAGTTGGGAGCGGCCGACGTGAATTGCACCGTGGGGCCGAACGGTAAGACCCCGCTGCACATCGCCGCCGAGATGGTCTGCCCCGATATGGTGGCGGTTTTGCTTGACCACCATGCGAATCCAACGGTTACGACAGCCGATGGGGTGACACCGTTGGATATCTTGAGGACGTTGACTTCGGACTTCTTGTTTAAAGGCGCGGTGCCGGGGTTGACCCACATTGAGCCTAACAAGCTTAGGTTGTGTTTGGAGTTGGTGCAATCGGCCGCGATGGTCATTTCTAGAGAGGAGGCGGCGGCGGCGGCGGCGGCTAGTGGTGGTGGTGGTGACGGCAGTGATGGCGGCGGTAACAACAATCAAGATACATCGATTTATCAGCCGATGAATTCGGAGAATGTTGGGAGTTGCACCTTGAGTTCGGATTCAAGGATGGTGTATCTGAACTTGGGGATGGCTCATGGATTAGATTGTGAGAGCGGAGGTGATGGTAGGTCGCAAGGGAGCAGCGGGATTGGGAATTTGTCCATGTATTCTCATCATCATCATCATCATGATTTCCGTTGACAGCGTCCACTGCTTCTGCTGCTATATGCTGTGATGGTCAAGCATCATGGAGGTGACAAAATTAATTATCTTTTTTAAATTTGATTATAATGATCATGATCACTCTAGATGTGTTTCGTGTTTGTTTTTTTCCTTCTCTTGTTGCATGGGGTGTTTGGGTTTGGATTTAGTGATTAAGTGAAGCTCTCTAAATTCATTGAATTCTTGCTCTTCATAGTTAATATCTTTGTTGGCTTAAAATGTGTGGAGATTGGCCTACATGATTTGAAGAAGGAGACAGTGAGAATCTATGCAAGACTTGTATGATGGAGGAGATGCAGGTCAATCTTTTTTCATCCTCTCTCTAGTCTTGTCACTCTTTTGTTTTTATTTCCATATTTATTATATATATACATTTTCTATATAATATTTCGCATGGACTGGTTATCTTAAATGCGAACCTTTATGTTTTTTTGTCTTCCTCATTTTCCTTCTCTCACAGTTGGACATTCTGTCCAAACCTTTTTGTTCTATTTTGGTGCAAACTTCCTATTATAGTAATGCATTTTTTCAGGGGTATCATACATTATGTCTATGATTATATATATCTCACTAAAAACAACTATAAGTATATTTAAGTTAACGATCTTAAATTTATTTGTCATGCATCACTCAATTATATTTTGATTGTAATCATGATTGAGCAAGTTAATATAAGTGATCAACAGCTAGCTTCTTGAACTTGTGAATAGTTTTTTCTCCTTTTTAGCATGGCTCTAATTTATATGAGACATGGCAATCTTTTGTACATTTAGCTCCTTTTGATAATTATAGAAAAAAATAAGGAAATTATTCAACCATGGACAAGCATTTCTTTTTGTCTAGCAGGAATGAAGCAGTGAGTGAGACTATACAAAGATCAAACCTATATATTTATGTTCAATCTATCTAAAGTAGAGGTTCATAGCTCATGTCTTTTCTTCTTTTTTCTTTATCCTTTTTGGGTATATTTGTGCCTCCCAGGCTTTGAACAGTTTGCATATTTTGATAGAAAGTGAAAGAAACAATCTTCATATCATGTGTATCATGCATCATGTTGGAGTATTTCCTATATTCTCATCTCTGAACACTACATGTAAACCTTAATTTTCTCTAGTCACTTTGAGCATCACATAACAGTATACATTTGCAAAACAATATATACATATCATTATCATTTATCATTTTACTCTCCCTCTCTCTCTCTCTCTCACACACACACACACACACACACATTCTCTCTTCCAAATTGTCAACTTTGTAGCAATGCTTTCTTTTCAACAATATTTTTGGGGAAAGTAACAGTTAAAATACCAATCTTAATTATATAGCATGCAGTACTTGAAGCTGTTTGACTTCTAAGAGCTTTATACTCAGTGTAAACGATATTTCCTGGTAAGTTAGGTTGTTTATGATGATGTTAGTAAGGTACAATAAGAAAGCAGAAAAAGACACTGCCACGCTGAATGTTGAAAATTTCCCATATTCATCTGCATGTGAGTTCTCACAAGGCCATCTTTTACCAATATTTCACTGGATGCATGCACTTTTAGACTTGGATAATTTTTTTCAGTAATTTAATTTTGTCGGCATTGGACTTAAATAGCGAACAAGAATTTTGATACCATTTTGTTATATATGGCAGGCCATGCATGATTTCACTCACCCTAACCTTCACTAATTAGGTTTTTTTTCATGCAACTCTAAAAAGAATCAAACATCTAAACTACTATTTGAAAAAAAAAGTTTTACCGCAACACAATTAAGATTATATGTAAATAAGACCATGACTATAGATTCTTGAGGAGTCCTTTCTACACACCTCTTCAATATATTTTTCATGACTCTTTATTAGAGACATTTCTAGATAGATATATAACATGACACTTTAAATTATATATTTCCTTCCCTACTCTTGCCCCTAGCTACTCTTATGTATACCCATTATTTTAGACACTACTATACCCCTCTACTACTCGTCTGAAAGAATTTGACATTTGATTTACAAATTATAAAAGTTGGTTTACTTGCAACATCTTTTTAAACCTAATTGCATGTAATGCATCAACATATTTCAGTAATGTCTTCAATTGTTAGCCATTGGTCTCGATCATGCCCAATATCCGTCCATATGAATGGGTACTCTATATATTCAGGCAAGACGTTCAAACCCCAAATTCAGACAAGACGTTCATACCCAGTTCGTCTCGGTTTTCGGTGGTAAACATGGTGACATGTTTTAGAAGATCCCGTTATTACGGGTAACATGTACAACTGTTAAAATTCCATGCCTATATGACATACACGTTAACACTAATCCATAATTTTTGAATACAACGGAATGATCACACGAACTGGGTATCCTTGTTTAATCAACTGAAACAATTACAATACTTAGTAGATACTTATTGGGGTTCATTCACATGACAAAATGCACCGTATACACATATCTTCTTTACATATTTTCCTTATGAGGCAATCTTACTCGAGTGCAACTCGCTGACGGGCTTTCCTTTCCTTTTCTCTACCCTTGAGATGTTCGTTAGATGAAAACAAGGTTCGACAAGACGATGAAGGAGTGGAGCCCACCGACAATGATTTTGCGGAACTGACGCCCGATTACTAGGATTAGCGATTTTACTTTTCTTTTTGCCCACTTGTTTAGGGCTTTGCATTCTGTTCCTTGATGTAATAATCAATCTTTCTATTTCAGTACCAGTGATGTAATAAAGTTATCAGTTAATGGAAATAAACATTTTTGGCTTTTATTATTTGTTTCGGTATATTGCCTGCATGATACACGCACGCATATACGCTTAACGTAACTATATAGAGATAGACCATCTTCAATAAAGTCAGGTTGCGGATCTTACCACGTCACGTTTCTGTCCTTTAGGAAGCGGGCGTAACAGTTATCAAGAACCACAAGTAGATCTCCTTCTCCATCCTGCTATACTAGCTTGAGCTGAAAACTCCTTCTGTTTGTCTTCAAACTTTGGCTTGTTCTGCAATTTAAAACAATCGACCTTGCAGTGCCCCTTTTTCTTACAATATTTGCTGGTCAAGTTTTTATTCTTGGACTTCGACCTTGTCTTCTTCTTACTACCTTCTGGATCTCTCTTCTCCGTTCGCTCTCGAACAAATAAGCCTGAAAATTGACCATTGCCTTTGCTAGAACTTAACTCCTTATCGATCTTCTCCTTATTCATCAAATTTTTTTTTGACATCCTTAATCGAGATAATATCTCGTCCATAGACCATGATATCACGAAAGTGCTTATAAGAGGGTGGCAAAAAACATAACAATAAAAGTGCATGATGTTCATCATCAATCTTAATATCGATTTTACCCAGATCTTTAACGATCGAATTAAACTCGCCGATGTGAGATTTAATAGGAGGGCTTTCTGACATATGAATTGTGTAGAGATGCTGCTTTAAAAGGAGTCGATCTGTGAGATATTTCTTCAAATATAACTCATCTAACTTCAACCATAAATAAGCCACTATATTCTCCACCAAAACTTCTTCAATCACAAATAAGCCACTGTATTTTCCACCAAAACTTCTTGCAAAACTTCGTTTGTCAAATACAATTGGATAGCCGTGAGAGCACTTTCATCCTACTCCTCCCATGCTTCCTCCCTCATGGTGGAAGTCCTTGAATCCTTCCCAAGAATTATCTTCTTCAAATTATTTTGTGTCAATACGGCAATCATATGAACTTGCCATAGACAAAAGCTCATATTCCCATCGAACTTCTCAATGTCGAACTTCATAATCGTTGGAGACATGATATATGATCAAAAGAACCCAGAAAATTTCAAAATTATAATCTAAGAAGATGGGGAGTGGACACAAGCGTCGTCACCTACCATAAACTTAGATCATAAGATCGAAGACCTAACGGTTCAAACAAAAAAAATCCCTAAAAACCAAATCTCCTAACTAAAATAAGACTCTGATACCAATTTGTTGCAGCAAATACGATCACGAACAAATAAACAAATGATAAAGAGAAGCAAACAAATAAATCAAAAATAATAGAAATAGAGCACAAACCAAAAGACACAAGATTTACGTGGAAAACCCTTAGGGGAAAAACCATGGACGAAAGAGAATCACTTTACTAATCAAACAAATATGGAGCATTGCAATGGTGGATGAACTCTCACATCCCTCTCAAAACCCTAGCCTCTTCTCTCTTAATTTAGATTTACAAAGGGTTAACACAATTAGGGTTACAAACTACTATATATATAGTATGAGGTAAATCAGAGTACAAATAGGATTTCCAAAATAGTCCAGAGTTCGGTCCAAGAAGCGCGAAAAACGTTGAGCCGGCTCAAGATTACCTTGAGTCGTCCCATACAAACAGAACGTAATCTGTAATTCCAGACGATCTGTTAGCCGGCTCAAAAATTGTCTTGAGCCATCTCTTACAAACAGAGAATAATTGATAATTCCAAACGACTTGCAGACTTCACTTGAGCCATCTCAGCTTCCAAGGATCAGAGAATGCGATGTAAACTCTAATAGATTCTAAATATATAGAACATGCATAAAAAAAAACCGAGAAAAAACAATCTATTGTTGTTTCCTTGTGAAAATTTTCATTTTCTTAATTTAGACTTGCTAAAAGTTTCATTTTCTTTATTTAGACTTGCTAAAAGGTAGCCCCCCTCCCATCCCCTCCCCCCGGCACGCGCGCACACAGTAAAAAAAAGTAGCTTACCGGCAAGAGTCATATCTTAGCATTTTTAAAAATTATGAACCATCTATATGAGCTGTATACACTACAGGAATACGAAGCTTATTTAGACACGCCTATTTTGACGGGACCTTCTAAATGGCAACTGCATACTGCCGTCGTGGTAAACCTCGTTGATGTAGGTCTAATTCAACGAGCAGTACGTGTTGAATTAAAATTATCTAATTCGACGCGTGATTCCCATCAAATTAGATATTATTTCGACGGGAAACCCCGAAATAGTTCTCCCGTCGAAATTCTCTCGGTTTCTTGTAATGATATATGTCCCATATCCGAATCATGCTTGCTTAGATTTCCTCCTCGGAAACATCTTAAATTCGTTATTCCATTACTTCTTCGTATATGATGATCATCCATTTAAGTTTCCAACTTCAATCTTATAGCCAACTTCTTCTCAAACACCCTTGCCACCACTTGCTCTAGAATCACCCTACCTGTTGCCAACTAAAACTCAGCATTGTGGGGATTAACATGGCATTAGGCAGAGGCACAGGAAAACAATTGGTGGAGAGATGTGCAATTCTTAAAGCCATCAACTCTCTACCCTAAAAAGGCCCCTAGATCATTTAAACTTGATGGTGGTAAGAATAATGTAGACCTTCTATGTGACATCTAAAACCTTTGTGATGTTTGAAGGGATAACCATGGGCTTTTATCGGCCTCCATGACACTCATGGTTCTTAATAAAACCATTGTTTGTTTATACTTTTGTAAAGTGTGTATAAATACAAAGACCGGGTTGTATTCAACACCCTGTTATTATATTTAAACTTCCTCAGATATTTCAATACCAAAACCCGTAGGGTTCACTGTCTTCCTGTAGTTTCCACCGTACAAGCAATTATTTTTTTTAAAAAAATAATAATATCTTGTCCTACAGGCAAACCATATTTTTTTTAAAAAAAAACTTTCATGTCTCTCTCCCACCAGGAGGCATCATTTTATGCATTTAAAAAACATAGAAATTCCTAAATAAATTGAGATGATAAAGATTTAGCATCACATTTTGACAATAAACTGATTGATAAAAATTCTCTTTAGCCTCGTATTAAACAAAGATAATCAAGTAAATAAATATTTACAACATAATTAACTACCTCAACAACCAAATAAATTATCTTTTCACAAATTTCATACCAAATACATATAATCATCATGCCCCCAAGACATCAAAACGTTTGCAAGGCCGCAAAGTTCGGAATAAATTCCCAACTTTGTGTTGTATTTGGAGTTGTAGTAGTCTGGATTAACTTCAATGTACTGTTTGTCATCATAAACAAATATAAGAAATTAATCTTTGAACCATATCCAAATAATTACTAAATATTAACTTTGGTTTGAATATCGACGATACCTTGCGATGAACGGTTGATTCATCATAGGCACAACCAACAGGAAATGTATCGCCTACAATAGCCCATTGTGGAAGTGCTTTAAATTTCTCAAGCAGAAGAATCTTTCCAAGATCTAAGAGCATAAAACAAACATGAACAATGTGCATAACTTTATGAGGTCCAAAAACCTTGCACAAAATTAAATTTTGATTGATCATGAAAAAAAATGTATACCATGTATAAGACTAGTTAGGTGCATCCAATCTTCATCAGGGTAGTCCCTTATAGCCTCAGCAGTCTGCAGCAAATGCTCGATCTGAGGGTCGTCGAGACCGTGGTCGCTCTCTTCGCGAATTCGTTGAGCAACTCACAAGACTCCCAAATGCTCATCTCTACTCTGTTCAGTTTGCCATACTCCCTCATTTTCTTCACCTAAATTAGTAAATATATATGTACAATTATATTACATACAAAGATCCAATAGAATAATTTAAATTATGGTAAGTACTAAGACTTACAAATTCAACTGATTGATGAATGTGGTACTTTCTATAGAATTCAACAGTTTTCTTCCTCTGATCTGATTCTGCTTCATAGTCCCTGCCATGCATGTCCTCTTGCAAATTAGTCTCCTTCAAATTGTTAATATTTACAACATCAAGAGTTTAATGTGTACTTCTATTTAGGGCCCTTAGAATTCATGCTCTACTACCCAGAGAGCAAAATTATTTTTAGCATGGGTGAAACATTTTAGGATCAAAATAATTAGAGTACAAAAATTTTACTTAATTCATATCAAGTTAAAATACATTGCCTAATTAAACTACAAGAATATTTGTATAGACTATTGTTTATGTGCTTGTCTTCTGTGTCGCATGATGTATTGGATTATTTCCGATGTGGGGTCATACTGATTGGCTTTCATGAAATTGTATTATAGGACTTTTGCGTTTCACTGCTGATGGACTCTTGTCTATGGTTAGCCAAATCAATGCGCTGATGGATGTCTGAAAAATTAGAAAACTGATGTCATGGAGTCGTCATTTATGACCTTTTGTTTCAAAAATTAGAAAATTTGGTGGATTTATTAAAAATGAAAAGGAGAAAAAAGAGTCCAATGGACAAACACTTCCCCATCATACATGTGATTCCAAAACATCTATTTTTTTATTGGCTTTGATTTTGTCGATTTCATCTTTATTAATTGTAATCATATTCCAATGTTGAGCCAGATGCTATAAGATCAAAGTTCCCAGCAGATTTTAAAACAAGTTTAAATCTTGATCCAAGGGTGGCATCAATTCATTGTTAATAAGAACAAAGAAATTGAAATTTTGATAGAAATCGAAACCCTAGAAGAGAGGGGTGACCTGAGAACGGCTTCGCAGATGAAGGTGGTGTCGTAGAGCTAGTCAAGCTTCATGGCGGGCAAAGCAGCGACCATGTCCATGAAATTCTTCGCTACGATCCTCACCTGAGCATCTTTGCCTTCTCCTCGGAAATTCTTCGCTACATATCTTGCAACCAAACATCCCCTTAAATTACAAAATATGGATTCCTAAATCCTTAAAAATCCAAATGCATGGATTTAGAATTTTTTTTTTGTTTTGCACCAAATAGTTTGTGATGACTTCCAAAATCTCCATTCTCATATTTGGTTGTCCCAAACTTGTTGATGGATAGGAAACAAGAATTTGGAGGTAATCTGGGAGTTTTGTTAAACTCTACACTAAAAAATTGCATAAATATTTGGAATTGAAAATATTACCTTGTGTTCTCGTTTGATATTGTTTGATATTGATGATGCTCTATATTGGCGATCTCCCAGATCAGGACACGTGGCAGATGACGTGTCCCAGAACTCAGAAGAAAGGGCCCACAGGGGCCGACCAGGCCACCCCTATACTCGAAATGCAAGCACAAGCTGGCTCTCCTCAGGACTCCTGCAAATTGGCCTCCTCGGCCTCCCAGCTCGCCCCGAGCTGCCACAGGACCAAGACTTCTCGGCCCTCCCTCTCGTTCCCGAGCTCCCCTGCCGAGGCCATCTTCCTCGGTCCCTCCGACCGATCAACTCCACCACTCACAAGCGTAACCGACGCTCCGCAAATCTCGTCATGCGCAGATTCTCCGCCGGCACCATCACGATCCCCATTAATGGGTGATCCGCTCATTACGCGGGCGTGACGTCGAGAGCGTAACTGCCGGCGAGATTCTCGCGCCTACTGCCGCATGCTGCCGCCACTATATAAACCCCCATCACAGAGGGGTCAAGTAAGCTTTTTTCACCCCACTTAGCCGTTGCTCTGCTCGGATCTCGTGCTAACTTGATCGTTGGAGGGTCCTCGGTGGTACCAAACCACCCAGGGACTTCCTTGCAGACACTCGGCGCTAAACTCCTCCTCAAAACTCATTGAGGCCTACACGCAACAGAAGATCACCTCCAAAATCCACCGGAAGATCGACGGAAGACAACATCTGACGGAGACCCGAAAAGGACCTCCATCAGATGTTCTTCGCTGTTCAAAGAGAGAGTGAAGCAATCGTCGGCGAGAGGATGGGCATGAGGAGAACGTCGGCGAGAGGACGGACGACAAAGAATATTGTTGTTGAGAGATGGAGATTAAGACGGCGAGAGGAAATCGCCGACAAGAGATGGCGAGAGGAGAGAGACGATGAGAGGCCTCGTCAGCTATGGGAGATAGACACGAGCGATGGAGATCAAGATCCCAAATCGGTTGAGGTTGGCGAAGGAGGCGGCGGCGGCGGCGGCGGCGAGCGAACGAGGGTTAAGGTTTTTTTTCGCAAAAGGAAAGAGACGATGATCGATAGTTGGATTGGGGAAGCAATTTCTGTTTTTTTCTAAACTCCGGCATTGCCCTTATGGTTCCCACAGTAAGGTTTCTCTACCGGCACCGTAAGTGCAACTACAAAAGTTAATTTTTTCTGTAAAAATGCCTCTACGGTGGTAACCGTAAAGGCAACCTAAAATTGCCCCTACGGTTTTCTGAACCGTAGGGACAAGCCATCTTTGTGCTCTATAAATTAGACAGGAGTTTCAAATCGGGCTTAATATTTTTCCAAAATTAATGCCAGGACATCCTTAATTTCTCCTCGAACCGAGTCAAAACTTCATCAATCTTATGTAATCGTATCTCATATATTTCGACCGCATCAAAAAAGAATATTAGACTGCCGCCGAAAAAAGAGAAAAACTCCACAAAAATCACAAAACACGATTTTTAATCAAATTTCATAATATCATGGTCTATCTTACAACCCAAATTTTTGTTCTATAAATAGAGATACCCTATTTCAACATTATGAAAATTTCCAAATACATCAAAATTATATATTAGGTTCAACTATTAAAATGCAAAATATCATAAATAAATTTCAAATGATGGTATCTATCATTCTTCCTAATTTCCAAAAACTTCACCACCTGGTGAAGGTAAAGAGGTGATGAATCTGCAAATATCACATGTCTGGGTCAAATTTAAAATCTACTCTGTTTGAAAATACTGGCCACCAAAATCTAATACATGAACTACTGATAGTGTGACTAAATTGTATCCTGAATAATAGTAAATTTTTTAATAGGATCATAAAGGTGGATCAAGTCCTCAATATTAAACATGATCAGAGTATTTCGTTTTAATCTATGTATATGACCCAAACTTTAAATAAATATAATGTATATGTATATGTTGAGTATTAGTTCTTCTACTCTCTTTGGCCGCACTTTTATCAACATTTATGCCTACTTCAAGAAATGGTTGATCTTCCTACTATTTGCAATTCCTTATTTACAGGTGAATTCAATGTAATCCACACTATTCTCCCAATCAGGAAACAAGCACCGAGTTAGGTTACCCACTTTTAAGCTCACATCTATTGATTACTAAGTCTAGAGTCTATACTTTTTATCATTCAAGTGGAAACCCATTCATACATATATAGGGATAGACAGTTTGAGTGGTTTATCCAACGCAGTTGAACACAAATCATTCGAGTCATGTCTTTCAAAGCTTATTTTAAAGAGTATGCAGCTCATTTACATCGATATGCATAATAGAATTTTGAGATCATTCAGAAGACAGTTGATATAATTAAATTATAATAAACTCTAGCTAATGTTCAAAGGCAAACTAAAGCAGAAAAGCTATTTTGTGAAAAGCGAATATAAATGTTGACAAAATAGGGTAAACAAACGAACACTCAGTGTACACATACGTATTCTATTTTGTGAAAATTTTGATCAATACCTAGTTTAGATGTTTTGATTGGATTTAATATTAAGGACTTGATCCACCTCACGAGTCGGTTCATTTTCCTGGTATTACTCCACATACAGTTCAGCATTCATTCGAAAGATTTCATATATTGGAAGTTCTGTGATGCACACTTTTGATAGAGCAGACTGAGCATTCAACCCAAACATGCGATATTGCATACTCATCACTGTTGCAGCAAATATGATCACAAAGTAATACAAATGATATAGAGAAGCAAAACAAATAATCAAAGCAATAAAGAATAAAATGCACTAACCAAAAGACATAAGATTCGCGTGGAAAACCCTTTCGGGAAAAACTACGGGCGAAGGAGAAGCTTTATTAATTGTACAAATATGGAGGATTACAATGGTGGAACAAATCTCTCACAATAATCCTTAACAAAGAACCCTAGCTTCATCTCTCTTAATTTTAATTACAAAGGGTTAACCCAATTAGGGTTACAAACTATATATATATATATATATATATAGAGAGAGAGAGAGAGAGAGAGAGAGAATAATGGAGAAAAGAGGCCATAGGAGGAAATTTCCTCCTATGGCGTGGAAAAAATACAACCTCCGCCATTTTTTTCAGCCCCCATCATCTTCATCGTTATCATCTAAGATGTGGGTAAACCAAATTTCATGTGATTCTACAACTTTTTCACCGTTGATTTAGCAATATAAAAAGTTCTATTGTCGGTAAACCGTTAATTTTGAACCCACTAAATCAACGGTGTAAAAGTTATGGAATCACATGAAATTTGGTGTACGCACATCTTAGATGATAACGATGATGATGATGGGTGCCTATCGTCGGAAAAAATGGCGGAGGTTGTATTTTTTCCACGCCATAAGAGGAAATCCCCTCCTATGGCCTCTTTCTTCCATTAATCTAATATATATATATATATATATATATATATATATATATATCATGAGACAAATCTGATTAAAACTAGGATTTCCAAAACAGCCCAGAATTCGGCCCAAGTCGTGTTGAGCCGGCTCAAGATGGCCTTGAGCCGTCTCATGCAAACAGAGAACCATCGATGATTCCAAACGACTTGTGAGCTGGCTCAAGCTTATCTTAAGTCGTCTCATACAAACAGAGAACTCTGTAATTGCAGACATGTTGTGAGCCGGCTTCCAGGGATTTAGAATAAGATGCAAATTCAACAAATCTCCACCTTACCTAGCATTCACCACAAAACTCCTCCATAATATTAATCATAGCTCCACCTTCTCCATAAAACCCCTCAATAGCTCAATGAGTGCGACACACTCCAATTAAATTCAAGCAATACTCAAACTTAACAAACGAAAGAAACTTAGTTAACATGTCGTCCTGATTATCCGTTGTGCCAATCTTCTTTACGATTATCTTTTCTTCTTCAACGACATTCTGAACAAACCAATACCGAACGTGAATGTGTTTCGTTCTGTCATGATGCATCTGGTCCTTCGTCAATTGAATCACGCTTTAGCTATCACAGTAGACTATTATGATATCCTTTTAGATACCAAGTTCCGAAAATAGTCTCTTCAACCAGATTACTTCCTTAATGGTCTCAACAACGGCTATATACTCCGCCTCCATCGTAGGAAAACGCTACCGTAGGCTGTAACGAAGCACGTCAACTAATAGCATATACTCGCAAAGAGAATACATAGTCGGTGGTCAATTTTCGCCTGTCGAGGCCACCTGCATAGTCAGAATCGCTAAAACCAACCAAACTGTCATTATCTTTCCAAACACTAACCCCACATCAGACGTACCTCGTAAATATCGTAAAATCCATTTCACTGCTTGCCAATGGTCTTTACCAGGAGATACCATATAGCGACTAACACTTACTACATGTAAAATATCAGGTTGGGCATAAACCATGGCATACATAATGCTACCTACCGCACTCGAATAAGGAACATGCGACATACACTGAATTTCTTCCTCTATTTACAGTGATAAACGAGTTGAAAGTTTGAAATGAGCTGCCAACGGAGTACTTAGAAATTTAGCGTCTGTCATGCCAAAACGTCCCAAAACTTTCTCAACATATCGCTGTTAAGACAAATAAAGTTTATCTCCCTTGCAATCATGCCTAATTTCCATACCGAGAATTTTCTTGGTCTCTCCTAAATCTTTAGTCTCGAACTTGCTTTTCAACTAGTCCTTAATCTTTTCAATATCAACCATATACTTTACAGCTATCAACATATTATCAACATAAAACAATAAGTATATGAAAGAAACATCGACGAGCTTCTTGCAGTAAACGCAACTGTCGCCATTCTCGTAAACTGAATATCCTTCATAAAGGAGTCAAATTTATTATACCAACGTCAAGGTGACTGCTTCATACCATTGCGAGACATCTATAACAAACAAACGCGATCTTCCTTACCTTTAATTTCGAACCCATCGGGTTGTTGCATGTAGATCTTCTCGACCAAATTACCACGCAAAAAACCAGTCTTAACATCGAGCTGCTCGAGCTCCAAATCCTGCATATCTACCAAACCGCACAATACACGTATAGAGGTGTGTTTTACAACCAGAGAAAATACTTCATTGAAGTCCACTATCCGAACCTTCGAATAGACTTTACTTACCAACCGTGTCCTGTATCGAGTATCTGCAACCCCTTGATCTCCTTCCTTCTTTTTCAAAACCCATTTTCAACCAACTAGTTTCTTTCCTCTTTCAGGCTTAACGAGCTTCTATGTTTAGTTCTTGTGAAGAGGTTCAATCTCTTCATTCATAACGACTACCCAACGAGTTGACTCATCGGATGAGATAGCTTCTTGATAACTCATAGGTTCGCTACTATCAACTGTCTCTGCAACGAGCAGCGCATAGGCCACTAGATCATCGTAGGCATATCTCTGTGGCGGTCTAATGTCCCTTCGTTGTCGGTCTCGAGCGAGTAGATACTGCTCATCTTAGGACCGATCTTCATCAGAAGATGGTGAAAGAGAGATCTCCTGAGAACCCGAGCATTCACTGACTTCAAATTCAATGCTCGGCTCATCCTTCCCTGAATCGTCTTGAACAGGAGATTGTGCGTTCTTCGGCTTCAACATAGCAGATTCGTCAAAAGTAACATCTCTGCTAATCATCAACTTTGGTGACTTAGGATCTGAACATAACCATCTATAACCTTTAACTCCGATAGCATAACCGAGAAAAAATGCATTTCGCTCGAGGATCCAACTTGTCTTCACGACAATGTGCATAGCAAGACAACCAAATACTTGAAGTGTAGAATAATCGACGTGCTTTCCTATAACGACTGTTTTATCGTACAAAAAATTTTAAAGTTAATGTACTGAATGGAGTATTTGCAAGACAGAGCATACTTTAAGTATTATTTTGTTTGAAAAACAACAAGAAACAACTCGTAGCTCACTGGTAAAGCCCTTGCACTGTTGTGACGTTGCCCCTGTATTCGAATCACATCAGCCACATATTATTTTTAATAATTTTTCTTTTAAACTTTTTGGAAGCCCAAAAGTTTACACGTGCAATACACGTAAAAATGAAGTCGCTGAAAACAAACATGTGAAAAATGTTATATGGACAGACCCCGACACGTGGCAAGAATCCCACACCCCATTTCAACGAAACGACCAACGAGATGGGCATAAGGGTCAGCGCCGCCGGGCCCAACCGTCGGGAATGCTCCAATATTTTGAACCCTAGCCGTTTGGCCTACCTCCACTGCTCCTCTTCTGTTTTTTTTTTAAAATTAAACAGAGAATTAAAAATGAGCATTAATCCAAGTTTAAATTTATTTTTAATTCCTTTCTTCAATTCTCAAAACCTTGATTTCTTCTATAAATACCACATCATATTCTAGCCCTCTTCATTCTGAAATCGATTATCAAAATTCTCAAATTTTTCCAAGTCAAAAAAATGTACAAGTGGAGTTAGCCCAAGGTCAAGTTCCAGCTAGAATTCAAGAAGATTCTGGCGACCCCGCAACTCTACGAAGCTCTCAAATCCTTTCTATACCTTCCCTATCTCATTTCAACTTGTAAATCCCCTCTACTCTCTTCTTTTCACCTCTCAAAACTTTTTCTTTTCAATGATGTCGGTAAGTGGAGTTATACCGACATCTATTTCTAAAACTTCTTAAACTAACAATTTTTCTTAAGAACTATCTATCTAAATCATTGTACTTTGTTTGTTAAACATTAAACAATAATTAGAAACAAGTTTAAATTCAAAACTCCATATAAAACCATTTTTATTGCACTTTTACAGTTAAATACCACAAACTTTACGTACGACATCTTTTATCATATTTGCTTGTACTACCTTTAGAAAAATCTCACGAGATAATGACCTACCTCTCACAACACGCATCTTGACATAGCACGATTTTCTTTTAACAATATTTTGGGGCCAATTCTACTGTTACATTAAAATATCATAAACTATTAAAAACCATATTCTTTAAATTTTTATTATTTACATTCCTTGCAATTAAGGCTCTACAATCCATTTTAGGAAACCCGATCGGGATGGTGCGGATTATCGCATATCCTCGGGGCTAGTAGAGCGAGATGCAGACCTCCTTACGGAGCATCCGATCTCGATGAAATTTTTAATACAATTTTTAAGAAAAACATGATTTCTATTTAATAAATTAATTTTATTTTTATACTTATATATAAATATTATCAAATCATCTATTTTAAATATATAATAAATTCCATATTTTTCCAACAAAAGAAAAGAATCACGAGTTTCATGAAAATACCATCAAGAATCCATACAGTCAAATTTACACAAAAATACCATATATTATTCAAGCTAGGTATTTATTCACTAGAATACCTCACTTTTAAAAATAACATCCACGAAAACCCTAAATACGATAAATAAATACTTGAGGTTTATTTTGAAAGTATACTAGAACTATTTTTCATAAAACACCCTCAAGTTATATTAATTTACATTAAGGACCCTAGTAAATATAGGTTTAAACGGGACCCTTGAGCCTCAGGGAGCCGGAGAAGTGAGTGCTTGCATATTTAAGGTAGAAAACTAAAACGGGGTCATCAATGGTAATTGGCTTGGAAAAAGTCACAAATCTTGCCGTCCATGTACAGCGGTTACCGATAACTCCAAAACCTAATTCAGGAATCCAATTCTGTTTAAGTGTCTGACTCAGACAGAGTCTCAGTCTAATATGAAAACAATCCATACATGAATACAATTCAAATAAAACTCCAATACAACATGAATCCATATATACTGGAACTTGAACATGAATACCGGAATACTATCAAATATCAACATGGCTCGACTGGACCGAACCATGGATATATATTGACTTGACTACATGACTATCCGTTTATATCCTATTCCGTTTACATGATCAATCTATACCATGGTCTCGGAAAGTCTTATATATACAAATCATTAAAATCAATACAAAATGCATTACGGGATTTTTTTAAAGGATAGACTGATACGGAATGTGTTAAAAGTGGAACGATGATGGTCACTATAATACACCTAACCTGAACATCTGTTGCCGTTGTCCTGTGGATTTTGACGGGGCCTTATACTCCATATACCTTAGTCCACGGAGCAATTTGGACTCCTCTCGTATACACTGGCACATTCTGTACCAAACTATAAACAACTACGTTAGCATAACAAACATATATTATACAGTTATATTCTCGTTAATTGTCCATTCTATTCTCTCTTTAGGAACTTACCGAGCGATGGTTTGCTGACGACATTCTTATTTCTTATTTCTTTAGAATGTTGTCAGGAAGACCAGACTCACTGGAGATCGAGCTCAGCCAGGTGGATTTGGAGCAGTTCATTGAGAACCCAGAGTTTTAGTTCACTTGTATATACTTTTACTTTCAGTTCGTGCCATTGTTTATGCATCGCTTTCCAGTATTGTATTTACTTTCCTGTTGTATTGTAAAGAATGTTAATCAATAAAAAGTTGCTGTTTATTTATATCTGTTGTCATTCCTCGTGTACATTTATTATATTGCTTATTTACGCTTAACGTATTTACTTCTGAGTAAATACGTTGCGGGCCTCGTCGCGTCTCCTTACCCGTACACTGGGAAGCGGGACGTGCATTTCCAGACTATACCTACTCCGGTATTTTACTACCAAACGTTGTATGAGGTGATCAATTCACAATGAAGCATGCCGTGTTCTCCACCTCTGCTCAAAACTCCTTACCGAGCCCTACATTAGATAACATGCACCGAGCTTTCTCTATAAGAATCCGATTCATGCGCTTCATGACTCCATTTTGTTGTAGTGTATAGACAACGGTATGATGCCGAACAATACCTTCGTTTTTGTAGAATTCATTGAAATCTCCACCACAAAATTCTAATCCGTTGTCTGTCCTTAGTCTCTTAATCTGTCTGCTTCTCAATCAATATCTTTCATTGCTTAAACATAAAACACATCACTCATGTACTTCAAGAAATAGACCTAAACCTTGCTCGAATAGTTATCGATGAAAATAACCAGATATTTGACACCGCTTTCTTTGGAAACAACTTGAGAGGGTCCCCAAAGATCCAAATGGATATAGTCAAGAGTATCTTTTGTGTTGAGCACCGCCGAATTGAAGCTGACTCGTTTCTGTTTTCTTGTGAAACCCCGCTTCCCAAAATACGGAAAACGAGGGATGACTAGGCCAGCCATGCTCCTACGGTCAAGGAATCATCCCGCCATAGTCACACTTCGGCTTCTAGCATTACATGGTAATCAGTAATTAAAGCACAGTAGTAAAAGAATCACATCACTAATTTATTACATTAAAATCCATTGTTCACAAATTACAAATAACAAGAACAGTTACTAACCAAGTTCAATCTCACGATCACTTTTATGGAAAGCAGTAAAGAAAGAAAGTACACCAGACTATATCTCCGTGAACTCGAAAGGTAGATCCGTCTCCTGCACTGGTCCTTCCACGGAACCTGAGCATGCATACTCAGGTCGTCAGAGCGACACAATAACAATATTATTATAATAAGATGAAACAAGTAAAAGAGGTGATACTAGTGAAAGTACAATGCGAGTAATCACTGTCACTATATGATGCAGAATATGATCTGTGTCCCTATCGGTCTCTAGGTCATGTTTGAAATCGCATAGTGGAAGGAGGATCATGTTTAACAGGAGTCTCGTACATACCCGAGACAACGGCCTACATGCCCGGGACATAACCCTGTCAGCCGGATCGCTAGATCCTCCCTAATATATATATCGCTGCTCGAATGATCATCCTCTAAAACACGGTCCCGCTAAATACGATTCTCTTTCCACTTCGATTTCCCCTTTATCCCCATGTTTACACTATTTATGATCTTGATTTAGTCGTGTACAAGTATACCAATGTCACGGTTTTATCACTGTTCACTGTATCAATCACTGTCACGAATATTCACTTCTCATTGGTGTACTTGTCACTCCTAAACCAACATCAATCACGCACGATAATGCAGTGTCCACTGACTCTAACACGCACTAACACTAAGTATATGGCAAATGGGGTATGATATATGTGTGTATGCCATTAACAAGCTGATTATGTTATTAACCAATGTGCACGTCATTAACTTATAAAAATTGCATAAATTCATATGTTTAGAATTCAACGAAATGATACAAATACGATAAATAGAACACTCAGTCAGCAATTCATCAAAATTAGTTTCAGTTCAATCGGGTTTCCGGTATTCAAGATACAGCTGTTTCATTTTAAGTGCTCGCGGCTGGAAATTCAGTTTCAGAACTGAACGTCCATTTCGTGACACGAATTGCACCCAGTTGGGTTCAGAATTTAGCGATTCTACAGTTGAATAAAATCTAGGGTTTTCGATAGGGTATTCAACGCAATAGATGGATCCTCTATCGCGTCTGTACGTCGAAAGTTATACACAGTTTAACATCAGTATGTCACTTCTGGATCTGTTCTGGACAGTTATACGTTATGCCGTTTTATTTACAATTTAAATAGCAAACGGCAATGAAACGGAATGAAACCACTTGTTTTGTTTAGCTAACAGATCCATCTTTAATCCACTGCAGAGTTCCGTAACATACGAATTCAGGAAACAAAGTGACACATTTTGGGACAGTACACAGTAATCAGAGTCGCTCTGGACTGCAGTCCAGAGTCGCACTCCGATCTAAATATCATCGCAGTTACAGAACAGAAATCATTAGAAGTTTACATAGAGTTAAGGTTCGTCGAGTCGGCTTCGATTTAAGCCCTCGAACGCATCATTCCAGTATGTACATAATTTACAGTGATTTTAACCATTTTCAGATACGGGAAATTTCTAGTTTTATCGGTATATTTGGGGGTATTCATTTTAGTCACTAACAGTCGTATTTTCCAGTGAGATTTATACACAATATTCGTCGTTATATGGTCCAACAGAAAACATCTATTTCCGTCAAATTAAGCAAGTATTTTCATCGGGGTCTAGCATCGAACACATATGTCACTAAGTTTTATCGGGAAAAGTAATTTCATAACTTATCCGTTTGAAATTGAAATAAGTGTAGATTAGCATGTAGCAAGTAAATTACTTGCCTGGAAACGTCTCAGGGTTGCACGGCAGCAGCGGCGTCACGAACGCGAGATGTACGGCGTGAAACGATTTGCGCGAGCTTGCGACACGGATTTGGTATCGGAATTGCCCGGAGACTTCTTGTGCTCGATGGAAGCGGAGGGGGTGCTCTGTGGTTCGCCTGAGAAGTGCTGGGGTCGCCGACGGTCGGCGGCGGCGCTCCGGCGATGAGCAAGAGGGTGTCGGGTTGTGTGTGGGTTTTTTTTGGGTTTTGTAGTTTTTCTCGAAGAGAGAGAGGGCTCGGGTGTGGATTTTGGAGGAGGAGAAGAAGATGCAGAGGGTGTAGAGGTCGACGGTGTGGGGTGGAGATCGCCGGCGTCGAGGGGGCAGGGTGGTGGTCGAGCTCGGCGGAAGGGGTTGGTGTGCAGGGAAGCTCGGTTGATGGAGGGAAGAGCTTGTAAGAAGTGAGTTGAGTGTGAGGGAGGAGGTATGGGGTCGCCGACGGTCGGCAGCGGAAGGGTCGAGCGGAGTTGGGTTGATGTGGATTTGTGAGTTTTCGAGAGGGAGAGAGATGAGGGATTTGGGAAACGAGAGGGGAGCGAGGTGTGAGGGAGATAAGGGAGATGAGGGGAGCGCGTCGCGGGTGTAACGTCGCACGAGCGGGGGCGTAGGCGTGGGCGCGAGGCGCGGGGGAGAAGACGAATCGTGCGTTGAAGGAGGGTGAGCGAGAAAAAGTATCCGTTGGGGGAGAAGAAGTGTTTGAAGCGGGTCGGGTCGGCGCGGGTCACGGGCCGAAAGGAGTTGGGCTGGGCTGAGAATTTTTTTTTAAAAGAATTCTTTTTAGTTTTGTGTGGGCTGAGGTTAGAACGGGCTGATTAATTTTAAATGGAAAAAATAAAATAGGCTGAGGGTTTTAAATAGGGAATTCATTTTAACTTTAAATTTTGGATGGGCTAAGGATTTAGTGTAGTTTGGGTTAGGATTTTATTAGTAAAATTTTGGTTTTAGTTTAATTTAGCTTTGATTTTAAATCTTGGGTTTTGACTTTTAGGGTTTGGGAAAAATATAAATATTGGAGTTTAAACAACCACTTTCCTACAAAAATTTACAAGGGAAAAAGAAAAGGACAACTCGGGAATTTAGGAAAATTTTGAAGACTTTTATTGAGATGGGAACGGGGATTTACATTTCTAAAAATGCAATGCTCACAAAACTCTATTTTCGATATACTTTGACCACATAATAGACCCTGCTTCGACAACTAGGTTATACCTCTCACTCATATGCCCGAGCCTCATGTGCCATAATCTGGTTACATCTGAATCTGACATGGATTTAGATGAAGAAATTGTTGTCGGCTCGGTAGTCGTCGAACTCTGCAACACATATAAGGACCCCGTTTTCAAGCCTTTCATAACAATGAGCGCATCTTTGGTTACTGTAATACCCTAAAATGTGTGTACGGTACTTTCTCGAATAAACTATTGATAGGTATTCTATCTTTGTTTATTGTTTCTCAAAGAAGAGGGTCGAGCCGGCTTAAAGAAGTCCTGAGCCATCTCCTGGACACAGAGAATCGATCGTTCGAAAAGATTTGTGAGCCGGCTCGAGTATGTGTGAACCGTCTCAAAACCTGACATGCATGTATGTGGCCCATGTTCTTAACCCATACTATTTAAACCCTTTAATCTTCATGAAAACTCGATTCTTATATTTTTCCAAACAAAACCCTAGCCTCCTCTCTTGACACCAAACCGAGAAACACTACCCGTGCACCGCCATCTTCATCAACCAAGTACCCTACTCAATCATCGTCTTCATCATCGTCGTCGTCACCAAGAACTCATTCAAATCAAGATTTACATAGGCTTTACGTCATCTTCATCTTCCTGCTGCGATGATGAGATCCATCGCAGCTTCATCTCTTTCTCGATTGCATCCAAGCCAAGTCCATCGTCGCCATCAGGATCGTAAATCGAGGCAAGTATCTCTAGATACTTATTGCATGCTAGTTATAGCCAGATCAGATCTGGCGTAACATTAATATTATTTTTACATTGTATATATGTGTTTATGTGTAACCCTGGTTAACGATATATCAAGATCGGAATCACGATATGTCGATAAACTGGATCTAGTTATATCACTATACATTGATTGCTAAAGACACCACCTCTGTCTCCTAATGGTATTTAACTTGGAGAATTTATTGATTTGTTATTACATGTACAGACTTTAAACGAAAAACTTAAATAAGAATTCGGATCGTGTCAAAACCATCTTAAGCCATCTCATATACACAGAGAATTGATAAACGTCCCAGGCGATCTTGAGCCGTCTCAAAATATTTTGAGCCATCTCAAGACCATCTTAAGCCGTCTCTCACACCCAGAGAATAGATAATGACTTAAGACAACTTGTGAGACATTTTAAACCCTTTAGAGCCGTTTCTAACACACTTGAGCGTCTCATCCATTGATGAGCCGTCTCAAACCTAACATTGAACTGATATGAACATGATCATGTTACTTAACTTGTACCGTGATATTTATGACATGATATTGATATGATAATGCTATTCCTGACGTACTAGTATACTAATTGATTACAAGTATTCATGTTGATTTGTTATTGTATTCCTTGATCAAAATATTCCGATTAATACTAGTGCTTGATTGCTACATGTATTTATACTTAACATGTCCACTAGTTTCCATGCTAGGACTCATGCAATGTAATTATTATCCCATGACATCTAGTTCATGACATTGAGGAGGCACTATCCTAATACATGGGAAGGTTTATCCTAATACATGGGGAGGTTTATTGAAATGCCAGAGGAGGTATATCCTAATACATTGAGAACAGTATTTGTTCTGGAATAATGATACTATCATTATTCATCTAATACATTGACCCTAGTTTCTACATGACATGATTGATTTACTGCATATTACTTGTTATATCACTTGTTTTGTTAATGTTATAGTATGCTTCCATGATATGGACTTATTATGTATTACTTGTAATTTCACATACCTTGCTTATTGTCACGCCCCGCTTCCCGAAATACGGAATACGAGAGGTTGACAAGGCCAGCCATGCTCCTACGGTCAAGGATACATCCTGCCGTAGTCACACTTCGGCTTCTAACTTTACATGGTAATCAGTAAATAATGCGCAGGCAATGAGAAATGCAGTAACTGAAACGAAACAATATAAAGAACTGACCTGATGGAAACAAAAGAGTATAACTCTGGATAGCTAATCAAGGTGTCCGTGATGTGCGTCTGCTCCTGGTCCCGGCTGAATACTTTCCTCACACTGAGCATGCATACTCAGGTCGTCAGAGCGACACAATAGCAATATAATATATAAATCCAAGTGACAACTCTAACAGTGATAATAAGTATATATACAGTAAATCAATGACAGTATAGGTATGAGCATGCGGTAATCAATACAGTGGAACAGTAAAAGCAGTAAAATAATATGCCAAGTATGTCAACACAGTAAGTATGTATATCAATACTATCATCCCTATCAGTCTCTAAGTCTCACTGTACAGGTCACTAAGCCTATCGTCAGTCCAAGTGTGAGAGTCAACCACTCGCGAGTGTCCTCCACCCAAGGGTAGAAACCAAGGGCAAGGGACCACGGGCCCAACATGTAACTCACGGTAATAATCATGTACCCTGTAAATCTCCATATATCTCCATATATATAAGCCGGCATGGGACTCCCGAGATTCTGTTGAACTCACACTCAAACTACCCCACACCCCGTGGTCTACATCAAACGCTAACCATAACTTCAAATACCAATCGGTCTGTGACAAGTCTGCGCAAGAACTGGAGGCAGGACCTCCATCAAGCCCGTCCCGACTAATACCTAAGATAAATGGCAGTGTCTGGTGCCTTATCTGTGACACCCATACAAGAGCTTCCATAAGTGTCCCACACCACTTATAGTCACACGTACACGCGTCCCACAGACGTCGACAATGCAATAGAATAATAAGGTTCACTGATTGTGTACAAGTACGTATCACTTTCACTTATTCACTTATACACGAACACTAACGTACTTGCCATAATCATCACTAATACCTAACTCTGGGTAATGCACATTATCACTAAGTTATCAATGCAATGACATATGTATGATATGATGCGTAAACAGTATGTAAAGCACGATTAGGATGTCATGAATCAGTAATTTACCACTTGCAATATTTATCATAAATCAAAAGTGTACAGTTTAGCGAAACGATAAACGAGGAATAAATAGTATGATTGATTATCTAACCAGCGAATTTGGTTTCACGGTAATCGGGTTCCAGGATCACTAATTATAGCCATTTCATTTTAAACGTTCACGACTGGAAATCTGGTTTCAGAATCGGAATTCCGTTTCGCAACGCATTTTAATCCCAGTTGGGATCAGAATTTAGCGACTCTACAGTTGAATGAAATCTATTTTTTCCAATAAGGTTTTCAACGTAACAGACGGATCTTCAATCGTGTCTGTACGTCAGGAGATATACACTGTTCAATACTAATATGTCAATTCTGATTCTATTGGGACTGTTATACGTCCACATCTATTAAATTACAGATTAAATAACAAACGATAACGAAACAGGATGAAACCACTTGTGTTGTCTATCTAACGGATTCATCTTTAATAAACAGCGGAGTTCCGCAACCTACGAGTTAAGGAAACAGTGTGGTACCCATTACGGGACAGCACACAGTAAACAGAGTCGCTCTGGACTGCAGTCCAGAGTCGCACTCCGATCCAAATATTGTCACAGTTTAAGTACAGAAACAATTAGAAACTTGCATAGGGTTATAGTTCGTCGAGTCGGCTTCGATTTGAGCCCTCGAACGCATCATTCCAGTATGTATATAATTTATGATGATTTTAATGATTTTCAGATACCAGAAATTTTCAGTTTTACAGGCAAACTTGGGGGTAGCCGTTTTAGTCGTTAATAGTCGTATTATCCAGTGAAATTTATACAGGATATTCATCACTACAAGGGCCAATTCAGAAAATCTAATTCCATCAAATTAGGCAAGTATTTTCATTAGGACCAAGCATCGAACACATACGTCGTTTAATTCTATCGTGAAAAGGAATTTTATATCATACATGTTTGGGCTTGTAATATGGTTAAATTAGCATGTAGCAAGTAAAGTACTTGCCTGGAAACGTTTCGGGGTTGTACGGCAGCAGCGGCGACGACCGAGACAGCAGTGATCGACGACGAATGAAAAGTGCTCGATGAAATGCCAAAGCTTGAAGGTTGTGTGGTGATCTCGACTCGGCTTGTGGAGATGGTGGTTTTGGGTTGCTATCTCGGTGCTAGAGACGGCGGCTTGTCAGTGACGGCGTGCAGCAGGTGGCCGGAGCAGGGGTGTCGGGGAGTTGGAGTTTGAGCGAGGGGTGCTCGGTGGGTTTTGGGGTAATGGGTGGTGGTTGCAATGAGCTGGATGAAGGGAGTCGACTGAGGCGGTTCAGGGCGTCGGGGTACGGGTGGCCGAGCTCGGGTGTGCAAAGGAAGTGAGGGGTGCGGTCGGGGATTCTGGGTTGAGGGGCGCCGGCAGTGGAGGTCTTGGCCTTGGTGATTGGGTTTTTGTGAGGAGAAAGGAGATGAGGAGAAGGGTAGGAGTTGAAGTGTGAGGAGACGAGGGCAGTGACGGTGGTCGTTCTCGTCGTCGTCGGCGACGGGAACCGGGTGTGCAGGGGCACGAGTGGGTGCAGGTGAGTTCGAGGAGGAAGGAGAACGAGGGAGAGAGAAAGCGAGATGAGAAAGATGGTGTGAGGGAGGTAAGGAGGAGTGAACGTTGGGGAAGCGGGTCGCAGGGGAAACGTGCGCGTCGTGGGCAAGAGCGCGGGCATGGGCGGAGGAGGCGGGTCGAGGAAACGGTGGGCGGGAAAAGGGGGTAGCCGTTGGGGAGAAGGAGGAGTAGGGTTGTTGGGCCGGGTCGGGTTGGGTTGAAGGAGAAGGGCCGGGCCAGTGAAAATTAAAGGAATTATAAGGGAAAAAGAAAACGGGCCGGGCCAAGGTTGGGTTGAAGAGTAAAAGATTAAGGAAATTTGAGGAGAAAAGAGTGGGTGGGCTCGGGCTGAGAAAAGCTAGGGTATGGGCCGGGCCAGAGGAATAAAAATCAAGGATAAATAAAAAGAAGGGGGCCGGGCTTAAAGAAATAGAATGGGGAAAAGAATGGGCTGAGGGTTTTAAAATGGAAAAAATTTGGGTTTAGTTTTAAATGAGTAAAAGAAATGGGTTGAAGGTAAAAATTAAGGTTTTGAGTTTAAATAAAAATATGAAAAGAGATGAGTGTATATAAATTGAGGTTTATATTAATGGGACAGGAAACATAAGGAATTGGGATTAGGGTCTGAGAAAGGAGAGAGGAAGTACTATAATAGATTGAGAGTTTTAAAACAATAAATAATTATAAATAAAAATTTATAGGTTAAAAGAAATACGGATATAGACGTATATAAATGAACCGGGTATTACACTTATTATATCCCATCTTATTATTACTACTATTATTATATCTCATTCCGGTCTTTATCAATATGTTTTTATCTACGACACTCTGACGTTTGGGTTTTGCATGGTCCAGATCTTTTAACTTTAGCACCGCATGATCGGGATTACTTTGGGAAGCTTGCCGAGTAATGGGTAGTTTCTCGTTTATCTAGTTATTGATAGTTAAGGCTATTTCTAGTATTGAACTATTTATTGGTTTTATCTTGTAAGCCTTCAGGGACCAGAATTGTTATTGCTTCGTATTTATCCCTTAGATCATATTGAGACTTGTTATTCCAGTTCTTGCTTCCACTATTGTCTTGATTTCTACTATTTTTTATTGTGGCATTTGATATATATTTAGTGTTAGATATTTTATATTATTACTTGATTATTGCATGACAGCCTTAATATGATTATGGAAGGATGATTCCTTAAAATTAGTATGGTTGGCCAAGTTACGTCCCGAAATTTTGGTATCTTAGAAAGCAGAACGTGACAGTTACTTTTAAAACTCCACCTTCAGCGGAGAACTTATAACCCTTAACGTCGAGTGTACCCAATGAGATGGGATTCTTTTTTAAGTCAGGTACATACGTAACTTCCGCTAATGTTCTCACAACGCCATCAAATATCTTGATTTGGAACGTCCCCTTACCATTAGCTTGACACGAGCTATTGTTGATCATCACTCCACCATCAACAAACTCATAGGTGGTGAACAAATCTCTATTGAGACACCTATGGTAGAAACAATCTGAATTCATAATCCATTCGTTCTTGAATCGATGTATGTTATCAAAAACCACAAGTAGATCTCCTTCTCATTCTGCTATACTAGCTTCAGCTGAAAACTCCTTTTGATTGTCTTCATACTTCTGCTTGTTCTGCAA
Organism: Agapanthus africanus; assembly: GCA_030015575.1. Classification (NCBI taxonomy): domain Eukaryota; kingdom Viridiplantae; phylum Streptophyta; class Magnoliopsida; order Asparagales; family Amaryllidaceae; genus Agapanthus; species Agapanthus africanus. The sequence continues at coordinate 677,385,041 of CM057340.1, read as the reverse complement.
TTTGAAACAATCGACTTTAAAATGCCCCTTTTTCTTACAATAGTTGCAGGTCATGTTCTTAGACTTGAGCTTCGACCTTGACTTTTTCTTGCTACATTCTGGATCTCTCTTCTCCGCTCTCCTATGAACAAATAAGCCTGAAGATTGACCATCGTCTTCTTTAAAAGTTAACTCCTTATCGATTTTCTCTTTGTTCATCAAGTTTTCTTTGACACCCTTGATCGAGATAATATCTCGTCTATAAATCATAGTGTCACAAAAATGCTTATAAATGGATGGCAAAGAACGTATTAACAAAAATGCTTGATCTTCATCATCAATCTAAATATCGATCTTATCCAGATCTGTAACGATCAAATTGAACTCACCAATATGAGATTTAATAGGAGATCCTTCTGACATACGAAGTGTGTAGAGACATTGCTTTAATTGGAGTCGATTTGTGAGAGACTTCTTCAAATATAACTTCTCTAATTTCAACCACAAACAAGCCGCCGTCTTCTCTACCAAAACTTCTTGCAAAACTTCGTTTGTCAAACACAATTGGATAGCCATGAGAGCATTTTCATCCAACTCCTCCCATGCTTCATCCGTCATAGTGGAAGGTCTTGAATTCTTCCTAAGAATCACCTTCTTCAAATCATTTTGTGTCAATACGGTAATCATAGGAACTTCCCATAAACAAAAGCTCATATTCCAATCAAACTTCTCAATGTCGAACTTCATAATCGTTGGAGACATGATGCTAGATCAGAAGAACCCAAAAAATTTCAAAATCACAATCTAAGTAGATAGGGAAGAGAACACAAACGTCGTTACCCACCGTAAACCTAGATAGTAAGATCAAAGACCTAACAGTTCTAACAAAACAAATCCCCAACACACCAAATCTCCCAAAGAACCATAACGTAGCTCTGATACCAATTTGTTACGGCAAATACGATCACGAAGGAATACAACGATATAGAAAAGCAAAACAAATAATCAAAACAATAAGGAATAAAAAGCACTAACCAAAAGACACAAGATTTACGTGGAAAAACCACGGGTGAAGGAGAAGCTTTGCTAATTGAACAAATATGGAAGATTACAACGGTGGAACAAATCTCTCACAATAATCCCTAACAAAGAACCCTAGCCTCATTTCTCTTAATTTTGATTACAGAAGGTTAACCCAATTAGGATTACAAACTACAATATATATAGTATGAGGCAAATCTTATTAGAACTAGAATTTCCAAAACAGCCCAGAATTCGGTCCAAGTCATGTTGAGCCGGCTCAAGATGGCCTTGAGCCGTATCATGCAAACAAAAAACTATCGATGATTCCAAACTATCTATGAGCCGGTTCAAGCTTATCTTGAGTCATCTCCTACAAACAAAGAACTCTGTAATTTCAGACATATTGTGAGCAGGCTCAAGATTACCTTGAATCGTCTCATGCTTCCAGGGATCCGTAAATTCAGAATAAGAGGCAAATTCAACAATCACAGCTTTACATTCACCAAGTGATTGGTTTTTTCAAAGACGGGAAGAATGATGTACAACCAACTTTTGACATTTAGCTTTTATAATAGTTTGAGCTTAATAGTAAATTTATTTTTTAGGAGTTTTTGGTAAAATTGTAACTTGTAAGACTCTTTATTTAATGGAGAAGAATTAGGGTTTTGAAATAGAACATGATATTTTTATATTTAATTAAATCTTGTGTTTTGAGATCTGGTTTTCTCTTTATTAGGTTAAGGTCAATCAACCTATTGTCAACAAATCTACATCCTCGTCATCAAATAGTTCTTATCATCAAGACCTAGCATCGATCAACCTAGTCAATCGATGTTTATGGGGTTGTAGCCAAGTTTAAAGCTTTTCTTGGTGAACTCTAAGTTCAATTAGATTTTATCTATGAATTCCCAGCCACATATTCAGAAGGTAGTCATTCAAGATTAAACCGCCACTACCATAATCTGATCAAATTAGGTTTCAGATCTTGACACGTCTTATCATACCATGTCTGATAACAACTCTGAGCCTTTATTCCATTGCTATTTGATGTTCGGTGGGTTACTGAACGAAAGAAAAAATTCAAATAGCTTCACAAATGCTTGGACTTAAATGTTTGTACATATGTCGTGATAGATCAATACAACAAATTTTAGAAAGTAAAGTTTAATAAAGTTTCTTTTGGTTTAGTAATAAGGAATAAACTTAGTTGCGATTTTTGAATATAAATATCAAACCTTTTTAATATTCCGGATTCAGGTTTACTTGGATTCGTTCTTCAACAGATATAATAATTGATCGCTACATCAATTGTTAGTGATTTACCCTTCATGGAGAGTCCGATAACACAAATTCTGATCACTGATTTGTATGTTCTGTTGCTAATGTAAAGGCGATGGTGTTTATATTATTTATCAACTCACGGTTTTTTAGTCCCGGATCTCTTTGTGTGGGCTAACATATTGCTGCACTCGTCTGGGATCTTATGTTTACGGTACTACACAGCATTTGCTTGCTTGTGAATGTCATCTTGGAACCGCAAGTGTATGGCTAGCAGCCTTGGCATTCCCATCCTGCGTCCAAGACATCCTTTATTTCTCCCAAATCCAGTCACTGCTTTGCCAGGTTTGGCAACTAAAATTCACCGATAGGAGCTATTATAGAGCACTCAAGAGAAAGTTTTCAAGTATGTTTAAGCATTCAACAAACTTCTTGTGTCCCACATTAAAAAATTATTTCAGGTGTAATCATATGACAAAGTTTGGGAGAACGAATTTAATGAAAGTCTAAGGCAGGTTTCAAGACTGAGATGAAAACAGTGTATCCTATCGATGTGGGAGAACAAATTTAATGAAAGTCTTAAGACAAGTTTCAAGTTAGATTGAGATGAAAACAGAGTGTATCCTATATATGTATATTTTCAATTAAACATAATTTTTTCTCACTTTAACAGCTTATAAGGCCTAAGGAGAGAGCTAGTATAAGCTAAAGAAATATGGCATGAAATCAAGAAAATGAGTTTTACTACATGTTAGATATGCTATATCTGATTCTGTCACACCCCGCTTTTCAAAATACGGAATACAGAGAGCAACGAAGGCCAGCCGTGCTACCTACGGTAAGGAAAGATCCTTCCATAGTCACATAAGCCTGTCTAGCATACCACGTATAACTCCAAGTAGTGCAGCATTGTTGTGACGCCTTCTACATACTAGCAAATTTTCTTCAACTATGATTCTGAAGTCAAAACGAACAACGAGGTTTAGCAACTAAAACGAGGTTCAAATTCAAAATATTAAAACAACTAAGCGAAGAAAAGAGATAATGCAAAATAATCAACTCAAAGAATACGAATTAAGGATAGGACTCTAAGTTACTCATATAGAATACCGTATTGTATCCATGCCGCGATATATGGGCACAATATCGTAACTCTATGTAAGTCGCTCGAATCCTACAATCAGAGTCAAAGGAATATGCAGCATGACATACGGGGAAAAACCTAGACATGTGATTCTAACTCTAAAGGTCGGTAGAATCCAGACTAATTTCGGCGTCAACCTGGCTCTGATACTAACAAAACCTTGTCACGCCCCGCTTTCCAAAATACGGAATACGGAGAGCAATGAAGGCCGGCCGTGCTACCTACGGTAAGAAAAGATCCTTCCATAATCATATAAGACTGTCTAGCTTAACCTATCAAAAATAAAATGCAATACCAAAAGGGATAATACTGACAATCATGCTGCAGCGAAACCATAAGGAATACAAAAAAAATGGGTCCACTAGATAATTGATGTGAATAAAAACCCAATACAAAAGGTTCAAAATAAGAACGGGATCCAAAAGGAGATACATAAGACCCAATGTCCCACAATGATGCACATGCTAAATACTAACAGAAATGAAATAAACCTATGGAATACTGATCTTTGGCAAAGTCCTGATAGCCGCTCCGATCCTGCTCAGCCTGAAAATCTGCCTCTAAACCTGATATGGCAAATTTCAGGAATGTCAGAATATCCCAGCAAGTACTCAACGTATAAGGTGTATGTGTGGTATGAAACATGAGTATATATAAGTGTAGTGAAGCCAATGTGCGCAAGTATATATATATATATATATATATATAGACACACACACACACACATTTATACTGTGAAACAAACATGTAAAGAGGTCACGTCATAACCTAACTGGTCGCTAAAAACATGAACTATCCTATCGTAAACTCGAGTGTGTGCGTCAACCTCTGCAGGAATATTCCTAACCCAAGAGTAGTACCCCAGGGATTAGGAACCATGGGCCCAACTGTGGAATGAACAAGCGATCGATATAGCCCGGTACGAGCTGTAATAACATGTGACCGGTATAGCCCGGTACGAGCTGTAATAACATGCGACCGATATAACACGGTACGAGCTGCCGGCATGGGACTCATGAGATCCTGTTGTACGAACGCACACTCAAACTACCCGAACACCCGCGTATTCATATCTACTATGGTAGAACTAGATCACTACTTAGGAATGCTGAAATGACTGGAATTTGTAGTATGATAATTGTACAAAAAAGAAGCTGGTAAATAGTAGTGTAACATGGCATATAATTCAGCATCCTAACTAGAGATCTCGTATTTAAATAAAATGGACTTGCATAATGGATAATCATGACATGTCGATGAAATTTTAATATGGTAATAGTGTCCGTATGAGCGTGATGCACAAGCTAGCACAAGTCACAAATGTTGCCTTTACCGTTAGCCTTGATGTGTAAAATAAAATAATTACAAGTTAGAAACTTATATATATGAGATAGGTTAACAACCTCGAACTTTTATTTGTATTTAAAATAAATTTCATTTTAAAACCATATTTGCTAATTTTTCTTACTTACTGCATAAAAGTTTGCCTATATATATTTTTTGTACGATATAAAGAAAAATAGGTACTAACGCATATCTCTTTTATTCTAACAGGACAGGAAATACACACACGAAAGAATGCCGATGTACATCGACCAAAAGTAAAGCAAGAATACTTGCCTTGGTGACTGAAGCACGACAATCACAGTACGAAGCAACGGACAATCACAGTTTCAATTCCTGGTGTGCACTTGGACCCAGCTAAAATCTAGTCTGATGACGAGGTCGTCAACGACAGGAGTTGGGATCTTGGCTTGATGGTGGCTGCGGTTTGCTGCAGTAGAGGTGACGAGATCGACGAAAGGGAGCGATAAGGCTGGAGGTTGGGTTTGGGTTCTCGGTGAAGGAGGGTTGCAGGTGATGCGTCGCGGTGGCGATCGTTTGGGTGATGTGAGAACGAGTCGAGGTTGTGGGGTTGCTACAGGGGAAGCGATGATGAGGACGATGGAGTTCTGGGTAATGGGGTCATCGAGAAGGGAGATTTCCAGCGAGGAAGGACGGTGAGGGTTTGTGGTGTTGCGGTGGTGGGGAAGGGTAGAAAGAGGCGGCAATGACGAAGACGAGATGGGTCGTGGGCGATTCGAGGTGGAGCTCGGTGATGGAGTGAGGACGTCGGTGGCGGTGGGTGCGAGGATGAGGGCGAGGGAGGAAGGAGAAGGAGGAGAGGGTTGTCGGGTGAGGAGCGGGAGTCGGGGGTTGCGCGGCGGTGATGGTGGCGACGAGGCTGGAGAACGGGGCTGCTGCGATGATGTTGGGGTGAGAGGAGGGGGTCAGTGGTGAAGAGGGGAAATTGAGGAGCAGAGGGGGAAGAGTGAGAGGAAGTGTGTGAGTATCCGAGAGAGAGAAGGATATTGATTTGTGTGTGTGTGTGTGTGTGTCTGTGTATTTAGAGATTTGGTATGGATTTTACTTACTCTCATAACAACAACAAATGAAGTTAGGCAAAGAAATGTATCTAAAACTGAAGATTTTCATATCAAAAGATATACGAAAAAGCCAAAATAATTATACTGGCAACCAATTATAAAGTAAATTTTAAAATTGTAGTAAAAGTTTCTTATTAAAAAAATATTTCGGTTCTCTAGAAACACCGCATCCAAACTAGGGTGTTCCAGATTCTGTGTAGGATAAGACATAATCATTCACAGATTCGCTTCTCAGCTCAAATGGTCCATGCATTGATCTGACGAGGCACAAAGGAGCCCTCATTGAATACGTACTCTAGATAAAGGGCTTGAAAAGTTAATTAGAAAGCCACTCACACGGAGAACAAGGTTTGGAGGTGGAATAGCTGTGACTCAATTTAGTGATTCTAAAAGCATTGTGCGCTATAATACCAAACACACATAAGACCTCCTTTAAGGTTCATTTTCATCATATAAACTTTACTCACAAGCTTTTGCTATGAGAGAACTTCAATCTGTTGCAACCCTTCAATTACAAGACCAACACATTAACAACAGTAAGTGTGTAGCAGCACTTCTAACAAGGGCAGCCACCCACTTTAAACAACCATCAAGAGTTGTCAAGAGACTCCAGACCTGTGCATCATGTCCTAAACCTGGGCAGTTTAACATAGTTTTTGACCATTTTCTCATCCTAGAGGAAATTCATCCAAATCTTTTTATTAAAAAAAGAAAGGAAAGTATTAAAGGCACTCATGATATCATCAAAGACTGCTCGAGATTCCCATCTCAAGATAAGAAGTTGTACTCCGAAAATCATGTTAATCAAAGCAGTGAATCAAAAATTGTAGCGTAAGAAGTTTAATGCTGATACTAGAGCATGTTCAGAACCATACCAAGTCTAAAATGAGTGATGCACGTGAAAGCTGCAAAAAGATAAACAAATGTTATAAGATTCAAACTATACGGATATTGATAATATCAGAAAAGATGTTCAGCCAAAGCTTACCATTTCTTTGTTCTCTCTTTTAGGATCAGGAGTAAATCCAATAAGACTAGCCATCCGCAAATTGCGCTCTTTCTCATTTTCAAGTTCCGAATGTGATGATCCATGTTTATGGTCATATGGGGTCACTGATAGTGCAGCTAATAAAACCGATGATGCTATCAGTTGCAGATCCTTTTGTGTTAAGTTCTTATTGTAGCTTTTCTGCAGAGTAAAGAGCTTCAGCCATGCATATGCATGGTAAAGGTGATTGTCCGCAGCCCAGAATATCCCTGTTAGCTTTGCATAATATACAACCATCAATGATGGCTTTGGGCTTTTCTTTACCATGGTCATCAAACCATGAATATCCTCTACATAGCAGAAAGCTTCCTATAATAGCGAAGAAATTACGTTACAAGATGAAAGAAACCTCACCCAGCAAACAATACAGAAAGAATTTGCTACCACAAACCTGCCATAGAGACAAATCCGTAGCTATCTTGAGTTGCTCTACTCTCGTATCCAAAAAAAGCTGCAAGCTTTCAGGAGCTGTAAGGTCAGGCCTATCTCTTTGATCTCGGTATCTGTTTAAGTTGGCCAAGTGATTTCTTATAATTTCACATAATCTCCGAAATTCTGTGGTCCTCTTGTACTGCTTACAGAACTGAAATGCTCAATGTGCTGTCATCTACCCATGAAAAAAAACATAAAATTAATAGACAGAACACGCTAGTTAAAACTAGATAAAGAGCAAAAGCCTTGTATTTATTACTCCATTAAGTACATTAAAGTATTGATATGTAGCATATATACAAACAAACTATTATGAATTACATGCAGACACCGTCCAAGATTTTTTCAGAAACAATAAAGATAGATAGGAAAGCAAATTCCATTGTTTCATCAAAATCAATGTCTGGGTATCTTTTTCATGAATAAATTAAGAGACCGGCCAGATAAATTCTGTGGGTGAGAGTGTTAAAGAGGAGCCAATATCGCAGCATAAAGTTAAAGTATGCTTAACAACGCACCATTTATCCATAGACCATTGTCGATTGTCTGCGGTGATGAAATCATGAAAATGCCTTCAAAAATTCAACCTTAAAAGTTGAGTTAAACCAAGAGCATCGACTCAGCCTTTCATCAACTACTCTGCAAAGATTCATTCACTTGACCAGAAGATTACAGCATCCGTATATTGCAAAAGACGTGTTGATTTGTTACTCCAAGTGCATAGCTATTGACATGAAATACCCGAAATTAGGGCACATGAAATATAACAGAGCTGGTAAGAACTAAAGCTAAAGCATTTACAGCGACGAAGACAAGGATTATAAATGCAACCTTCTACTGCATTTCGTTGATTTATAGATCTCAAATTCCTTGACTTTAATGCAGCCAAACTACTAAAGTTGGCTACATGAACCCTATTTTTCCATTCAGCTCATAAAGTGATAGTTCCCAACTAGATTCTCAACCAACCTATCCTTTTTAATTGCCTCAATTCATATTCGTTTATACCTTTAGTCTTTGCCGTTAATTTTGTTACTCTTGTGCATTTATTCACCTCTGTTGCAAATGTCCAAACCATCTCAATTGGTTCACCCTTATCCTCTATGGGAGCTTCATCTAACTAACTACGAGTGCATTAGTTTGGGTCCCCCGTGCTATATGGGGCGCCCCATACATTTTCAAAGGGACTCCTCTATGAATTGTATGGGGTGCACCTGTCAAATATGCCCCCTAGAAAAAAAAATTTAAAAGAAAAAAGAGCACTGAGCTGGCGTTGATGTGGCCAAAAGTGGTCTAAATTTGTAAATATTTTGGAAAGTGGCCTAAATTTTAAAATATTATTTAAAATTAGCCTAAATTGAAATATTTTCCTTTTTCTAAAGCATAAGAAAAAAATACTAGGGTCCCCTGCATGTAACATCATCTATACAACTATACATTATCTTTTAAAAAACGCTTAACCTACGAACCCGATTGATTCCAGATAGGCTACCAGGTTAGCGATTGGCTTCACAGATGGGGTAGGATTTCAAGTTCTATCAACCCCACCTATAAACCCAATTATCAACCTGGTAGCTAATGTGGAATCTACCGGGTTGGTAACGGTATTATTTTATCTAGAATTATCTTCCTTCAACTTATTTATTAGCACATAGCATCCGTGAGATCAGTCCTCGAATTTCAATATGGCTTAGAAGAGAGAACTTGAAATCCTATATCACGTGCTTAAATCCTATAGCTATTGCAGAGGTGTCAGGTGCTAATAAAGCATTCGAGAGGGGTGACAAGAGCAAGACACCATAAAATTATAAGGGGAGTTAAATGCAGTCAACCTATGTCTAGTGCAGTTTTCGATCAAAACACATCCCACCATATTTCGATCAAAACACGGCAGCGACAAGATAATTCACAGTGTAGCCAGAACAATCAATCAAGTTTTAAGAATAATGACAGCATAAATTTTTTTGTGAAATTATCAAACATTACCTTCAGCACACTTCAAAGCGTTCTCAAGCTTCGCAAACTGGGCCATGATTGCAAAAAAGATCCAATTAGCACCTGGTTACCAACAATAGGCGCAATCAACCCTAAATTACAAAATAATTAGGTTAAGATCGGTTTGGTTTCAATCGATCTATGAGAATGAGAATCACAATGCTTAGGGGAAAAAATTAAAATTTAGATGTTACAAAGATTAGGGTTTTGAATTGCGAACCTTGTGAATGAGAATCGAAAGAAAACGGGGGGAAACGAAACCCTCTAATCGCAGTGAGAAAGATTTTGGAAATATTTAGCAAAATGGTTTCCCTCAGGAATATTTAGGAGCTTGACCTTGGGCTGGTGATTAACTGGAATTAGCATCGTTTAAGTAAACCCATATTTTTAAAGCGCCGTTTTATGCTGATAAATTCAAAACAAACTTGTAACTTTTGTTTGATTGTAGAGATAGTGATTGTATTTTTTGAACACTCGCTTTAAAAGTGTCGCTTCTAATATCCAAAGTTGCTTAGATTTTGGGTTTAAAACCACACTTCTAGTTAACAAATATTAAAACAGACTAATCTCCAGTTCAACACCATTGTCCTAAATATTTTTTCGGGAACACCATTTTGCTAAATATTTCAAAAAATTTGAAAATTCCCAAAATTTGTAGGTTTTATAGGAATTCATCATAATGGATCGGGGTCAGCTAGATTGAAACCCAATAATTAAGAAGATAAAAATATATACCATCTATTCTATTCTATATCATGATGCTAATACATTTGGTTAAAGATCCTTCTCCTTTTTGCAAAAATTGAAGAAAAAAAGAGAAAAATCATCCAGTCTCATCACTCTTAAGATGTCCACATCATCTCTTTCTCTCTCTCTCTCTCTCCTCCCTCCATCCCTGCTCCCAAAAAATAATTAATTGTTTATCCAAAACCCTCTCGTCATCACTCTGTATATACAAAGCCTTCCACATCTCTCTCCCTTTTCTCCCTTCTTCCAAAAAAATAATTAATTGTTTAATTAACACGTGCAACGCACGTGCACAAATTCAAGTACTACTCTATAACGCAAATGGATTTGGTTAGAAGCTGCCCTCTCTTTTTTTTTAAAAATCAAAAAAAAGAGAAAAATGCTCCATTCTTAGGGCTTCCGCATCATCACAAGAAAAGAACAAAAATAATTATATTTTTCCATTTTTTGAAAATCAAAGAAAAAAGGAACTTTCTATAACTTTTGACATAAAAAGAACTTCGTAGAAATTACTTTGAATTCTAGATTCAATCTACATTATTCTCAAACTTAAGACAAAAAATAAGTTTCTAGAAGTTATTTTAATTTTATCATTTTTCAAATTCTACTTTCATTTACTTACAACTACCTTCTTTTATTTAAATATGGTAAATAACAAATTATAATATTTTCTAGAATACTTTTGATTCAAGTTACTAAAATAACCATTTTATTCATTTATTAACATTCAAAATAATTTTAAACCAAAAGCTCCCTATTTTATATTTATCCATGAGCTCAAAAAAATTGGATTCTAAATAGGATAAAGTTACAGACATGCATCGCACGTGCAAAAAGCTAGTAAAATATAAAAGGACTTACAAATCCGAAGACTGATTTAAAAAATAATAATAAATAAAATATGAGAAGATTAGAAACGAGTTTACTTTGAATTTTAATACATCTAAATATACAAACTCTTTTCAGTACAAGCATTTCAAAAGAGTTGTAAAATCTGAAAATTAAAAATAAAAAATTAAAAGCTTTTTATGGATATCCTATGGAATCCAGAACCATAAAAGCCTAAAATAATATCTTTAAACCAAAAATATTGGCCAAAACAAATGAAACCCTCCTAAGCATGAAAACATGCGGTTTAAGCCTAAAATCTTAACGGTGCTAATCCATAAGAACTTTTTTATATCAAAATTGTCTTTTTAATGCATTTAATTGACTAGCCTAATTATTTCCATTTCTTTTTCTTTATCTTTTCCATTCCATACACGCTTAAATCGGTGCTCACTCTCTTAAGAAGAAGTGTTGAAGAAAGTTTTCTTTATCTTTTCCAATTTCATTCCATACTCACTTAAATCCGTGCACACTCTCCTAAGAAGATGTGAGAAGATAGGTGGTGATTTGAATTAGAAAATGTTGGGGACAAAAGCAAAAAGAAGTTGGAGGGGGGAAATTCATGGGAGAAAGAAGGGGTGATTTTGGAGAAGAAGCCCCGTGGGGCATTTTGGAAAACACACACCATAAAATCGTTTTGAAGCTCCTTCGAATCTTGCATTTCTTTTGAAGTTCAATAATTTTTGATGCATCTTTCTAACAAAAAAACCGCCATTTTACTGAGAAAAGTTCTGCGCTGCTCGCCACTCCCCGAGGCCAAGGACAAGGCTTCGAAATATAGCACGCTCAATTCAAACCAATTTTGCGTGCTATATTCAGTCGTGCTCATCCCTTGCTTGTTGGCTCACACAAGTCCTGCGGCGTTTTCGCCAGACGGTCTTTACCAGTAGTGACATCCTCCCCGCAGGCTGTCCATATGAGTGAGTTGTCCCTTGCTGCTACGTTCTGGGTAATTTTGGAGAAGAAGCCCTGTGGGGCATTTTGGAAAACATACACCATAAAAATTAATGGTAAGGTAAAATGCATGTTTTCTAAGTTTAGGAAGGTAATCTGCTTTCTAGGCTAAGACGATGGTTTCCTGCATTTTAGCCAAAAATACATTTTTCCTTTTTTCTAGGTGTCCAAATTTTTTCCCAGTATACATGCAAAAGCCATCAAAATCTCTAAATCTATGTAGCACTAATAACATTTAAAAGCGGTGGTGCATGTGCAAAAGTAACTGAAAAATAGGGGTTGTTTGGTTGGATGTGAAGTTGCGTGCAACATTTATTGCATAAAACCAAATAAAGAAGAGAATAGAAAAGTTAAAACTTCATTTTCAATGAACGGTTAGCAACACTTATATTTGGATTTGGAAATCAAGATGCAGCCAGCATTCAACAAATGTTGCAACCAGTTTGAAGCGGCTTTCGCCTTAGGCCCATAAAAGAAATTAAGTTTCTTTTCACCTCAGCAACAACGAAAATCTTCAAAGTCACAAATGTACTCACAGATAATGAAGATAAACTTTGGAATCAATCAACCAGTTATCAAATAAAGATTACATACAGAACTCTTGTATGAGATTTATCAAATCCAAAATGCTAAAGGTGCATACCGCCAAATTTAGATACAAACCCCTTCAAAATACCTATTTGAGATATATCACTTCTAGCAAGAGACTAAAGGGATACGGAATTCTAAATTAGCCACTGAAATCAAGCCACAGAGTAAAAATGTACATTGTTACAATGTCACTAAACTTTAGGTAGAGCAAAGCATTACATAACACATCGGTAAGTGACATGATTTTGAGTAAGCTCGCCTTCGTAGGTTATTTTGAGAACCGTGCCTTTTTCGTACCCATAATACCTCGCAATTGCATCATTTTCAAGCATTCGAGGAAGCTGGAGGGGAAAAAACATGGTTGATTATTAATAAGAAAATATAAGAGACTTGGATTCCATAAACAAAGATCGGTTTGGCCAAGATTATCTAGGTACTTGGCAAAATGGAAATGAAATTGCTACCAAGGGAAACACGAGAACAATTTACGAGCGTCAAAAGACTTCAGGACAAATATACAGAAAAAAAAGTTGTCTTAGATTTGAAAGATAGACCAGATATAACATAAGATGCAACAACTGTCTCTATAAAGACGGCAACATCTTTAAATTAATAGAGTCAAGGTTTTGGAGCTCGAAAACAAACAAATGCACTTTGTGTCTACGAACAGGAAATAGATTCTTCTATCAGATCCATGAAAACAATCGAGATTAGATATGTAGCAGTCCAGCTTCATGATCAAGACTTGTCTCATGAACAAAGAGTAGATAGGGGGCTAAAGCTCTGCATGTACGTGAAAGTCGGACATGTATATAAATTTTAAGGTAAAATGGGGAGAGCCCTTTCATAACATACTATGTTAATGCATTGTTGAGTGATATTCCAAATCCTAGCAGCTTAAACTTTTAAATTAAATATTAAATGGTTCTTGGTTTCTTCGGATGGTATTAGAGCACAAGGTCAAGAGGTCCTGGCTTCAAACCTTATCATTGTCAATTTAAAAGCATAATTATTTAAACATAGCCTTCTCTTCTACTCATTAGTGATCATTAGAATACCTGGGCATCCTCTATATTATACTTCTTCAAGAGCTTCTGCTTTTCCTCTGCTGATAAACGTTCATGATTTGGCTTCAAAGTATGCTTTGTAATGTTGATCAGCAATTCAGTAATCTGAAATCAAATACAAATATGCTGAATTAATGACAATAAAGATGTAATTGCACAATTTCTCAAATAGATTGTTCTAAAATAAAGGAATGATATAATGTTCGATCATGATTTGACAAATTTGATGGTGTGATATATACTTGGTAAACAAATTACTGAAAGGAACAAAACAATAAATCTCACACAACTATGGTAAGCATTAAATTTTTGTTGTTACAAATTCTAAAGCATCAACACCTATAATTACAGGTCATATCACATAAATTTTATGGTTTATCCCTTAGAAAAATAAAATTAAGTCTATGACTTTGAAGAAACTGTAATTAGAAAGGTTTGAAGGATCCCATATTGTCGTTAGGAAACCAGGTAAATGAAGATTATAAGTGGAACAGAATTTCCGGTTCCAGACCTCCGGTATAATCCTAATGGCAGAATTTTTTCCATTCTGGGGACACTCTTTTGCAACCATAAATTTGTAAGAAGATATCGACTCTAAAATCCTATGTTTTCAATATTTAAAAAATACCAGAAACTTCGATATTTAGTTAATAAAATACAAAACGAAGTGTAAAAACTAAGCATTGGAAACCATTCAGCATCACTCGTGAACGAGACACTGTTATATTGAAGTGCAACAGAAAGAATGAAATATCAACAAAGTGAACCCAGCAGACAGTGAAATAATTAAATTTTCCATGTTTTACAACCTATAGTGTCAGTGAAGTACAGTTTACAATCTAAAAAATAAGCACTATTAAATTATACAACAATACCTCTATTAATTTCAACTATATCAAAAAGTATGTAGCCAGGTATTAACAGGAGAAACAGAATTTTCCATAGAAACATACCTGAAAGGTTTCCACTTTGTATGGAAAAAGCAGTTTCATATTTTCTCGAGCCTTGGAAGTAATTTTGCTCTGTAAGACTAAAATCATTCGGCTCCAGTTTTCATTCCCATATTGTGTGGCAATATCCCTTAGAACCGGCAGCTTGACTTGCTCAGTTCCCAAAAAGATCACAATAATCTGAAATAGAAACAGAAATTTTTATATCAGTGAAAATGTATTAAGATTGAAAGAGTAAGTTGTCAGACAATCGAGCATTGCACTCCTCTAAACGGGGGGGGGGGGGGGGGGGGAGATGATGTCAGTTAATATAAGATTGGAAACCTGTCTCATATTTTCAAATCAGACAGATATTATAAAGGGGGTATAAGGTGTGGGAAAGAAACAACAACCAATCCTATATAAGGTGTCAAAAATAATATTTCATAGTTAAAAGCAGATTGTTAATTAGCAAGGGGGGGGAACCCCTCTCATCTGAGAGAGAGAGAGAGAGAGAGAGTGGTATGATTCAGTTATCACAAATATGTACACACACGCACGCCATGTTCTGAGACACATGTAGCACATCTAATATCAAACTTAGAAGGAATACAATGTTCAATATACATCTACAGCTAATTCAAACTGGAATTTGAATTTGCTCTAGTTGCAAAGAATCATGCTTAACAGCCAAAATATCAGCCTTTAATGATATCCTAATGCTGCCACAATGTTCAACAACAACACAAGCCTTTATCCTTGATTTTTTTCAGGTTGGCTAGATACAACAAGAAGCCTTTATCCCAAAATTTTGGGGTCCCATATATGAATCTGTTTCTTTCATTCTACTCTTTTATGGGTCGTTTCCTCGATTAAATTATCAATTAACATATTGTTTCTAATCACCTTTTTCCAGTCAGCTATATAAACGCTTTTTCCATCATGCTATATTAAGAGCCGTCTCCTCGGTTATGACCGCTAATACCATTTTAACTGTCTTTAGCCACTATTGTTTAGATCTACCCCTAACCCCCATTGCGTCTTTAACTGTATTTTTGTTACTTTTCTTAATTGGAGCATCTATTAGTCTTTGATGCGCATGTCCAAAGTAACTCAATTGGTTCTCCCTCATTTTATCCTCTATGGAAGTGGCCTCTTAACTTGTTATGAATACACTCATTCTTTTCGCTATCTTTAGAGCATCACCACTCATGCACAATGACCTGCCAATGTTTCTTGAAAAATACCCAGCAATATCATTATTCATGCATAATATTCTGACAAGCACACTTATTATTGATTGGTCATATATGATATTCACAACCATTTATTCTCCATAAATGAATTTTTTGAAAAAAAAATGGACCTTAGGAGCGGCAATGTAGCATGACAATACACTTATAAGAAAATGTGTTTTGAGAATGGATTTAGGTCTAAACTTTGCACTTGGTTGCTTAAAGATCCTAAATTGCATAATCCTTTTAATTCCAACAACAAGATACCAAAGCTCAATTGACAAGATTGATAATTATACCAGACTACTAAATTTAACGATTATATAAGAAAGTTCTTGGTGTGCTGCTATTACCTATCGATGCTTAAAACCATCTTACACCGCACCAATTCTTAGCTTGATCAATGTGCATGATATAACGCCAAAAGTTTAAAGAATTGGATATAAAAGTAATGGTCCGAGTAGAATTTGGATACACCTGAAGCTTATAAGAGCAAAAGGTAATGGACCCGCTAAAGAATATTGGGTTCAGATTCATGTTCCATAGGTCTCCCATATTAATTAATTGTATAAGCAATCAAGAGCAGCCTGAAAAAAGAATGCTTTTGGTGAAATAACTCTCCTTGCATCAAGGTCACTAAGACTCCTAGAAGGCTACTATGATTAAAAATTGCAGATTTCCTAGCTCTCAAACCTTACCCATGTTCGAACCAGCGGTTTCCCCTCATCTTATCCTCTAAATCTACCCCAGCCACCCCACCCCCACCCCCACCCCAAACAAAATCATAGAGACACTTTCCTTTCTTATCTTACATTTTGGTCATCGTCACTCATCCATCTCATTTTTTGACTAGACCTGGTTTTCTAAACATGATTCCAAATTGCCGACAATGTAGCTACCATATAAATGAGGTTTTTATAAATCCAGATATCTAAACGATAGGTTAAGATAATTCCAGTTACATAGACTTCAAAACAAAAGCCAAACAAGGTAAAGTTACAAACTTTAAAGTTAAGTTTAGGCATTCTACAGAACTCCAAAGCCAAACAGGCCCTAAGATTTTCGCAAACCAGTAATATTATGTTTCCTTTTCCACTACTAGTTTCAAATCTCATTAGTTCTAATGCACTATATAGTGTATACACACAACAAACCTACACCCAATACATAAACACTTAAGGAATGTTTTAAAAAAAATTGGAAATGAAGCTTTTTTTTATGGGATTATGAAGGCATTAGATGAAAGGAAAAAAATTCACAGCATCCTCACTTAAACCCTACAGCAACTACATCAAGATTTGAACTTTACTCAAATACTCAAGCAAAATTATCTCATCGACCATCTACTCAACAATCTAAACACTAATATGACTAAAAATTGGGGCGGCATTGTCAAGTCGATACCTTTTGGGATGGATCGCGCAGCAGAACGGAAGAGATCTTGAGCTTCTCGAGATCGGGAGCTTGGCCGTAGAGGGATCGGAACTCGGCTAGGGTTTGGTCCATCTCGGTGACGGAGATGGCGTAGCCTCGGTCCCTAAGCATCTCGAGGGCGGTTCGCCTCGCGAGGTAGAGGCGGTGGCTCTCCACGCTGCCGCTGTCCACCACCATGCTCAGGCAACTGTCTTCTTCTTCTGCTTCGTCTTGCTCCATCATATCTGCTACTATCGCGCTTTCTTTCTCCATCTCTCTCTCTCTCTCTCAAAGTCCAAAGCTTCAAAATTTTAAACTTAGGGCAGAGTGAAGAAGACTGAAGTATGAATATTAGGGTCAGAAATTTTAATTAGGGTTAGAAATTGGGCGTCGAGTGAGGGTTTCAAGGAAAGCCATCCACCTTTGAATTTTTTTGCCACGTGCGATGTATAAAGGTAGATGTTAACCATTCGAAAGATATCCTTCCCTTTTTGGGGTCGTTTCCAGTCGGGTTTGCAATTTCCAAACCCTCTATCTAACCGTTGAACCGAATTTAGCGGATTTTGGAATTGATGGAGGTCCTTTTCGGGTCTCCGTCAGAAGTTGTCTTCCGTTGATCTCCCGGTGGATTTTGGTGGTGCTCTTCTGTTGCGTGTGGATCTCAATGAGTTTTGGTGAGATTGGTGATTTGAGAAGTTTAGCGCCGAGTACCTGCAAAGAAGCCCCGGGGTGGTTTGGTACCACCGAGGACCTTTCGACGATCAAGTTAGTGCTAAATCCGAGCACAGTAACGGCTAAGTGGAATAAAAATGGCTTACTTGACTTCTCTGTGATGGGGGTTTATATAGCGGCGGCAGCACGCAGCAGTAGGCGCGAGAATCTCGTCGGCCGTTACGCTCCCGACGTCACGCTCGCGTGAAGAGCGGATCGCCCATTAATGGGGATCGTGATGGCGTGGAACGTGGGACGTTGCTGGTGGAGAATCTGCGCATGGCGAGATTTGCGGAGCGGCGGTTACGCCTGCGAGTGGTGGAGTTGGTCGGTCGGAGGGGCTGAGGAAGACGGCCTCGGCTGGGGAGCTCGGAACCGAGCAAGAGGGCTAAGGAGTCTTGGTCCTGTGGTAGCCCGAGGCGAGCTGAGGGGCCGAGGAGGCAAATTTGCAGGGGCCCTGAGGAGGGCCAGCTTGTGCTTGCAGGTCGGGTACAAAGGTGGCCTGGTAGGCCTCTGTGGGCCCTTCCTTCCGGGTCTTAGGACATGTCATCCGCCACGTGTCCTGATCTCACATCGCCAATACTGAGCATTATTATTAGCCCCCACTCTTGTCCCGACCAGCTAGCGGGTCAGGTCAGGAGTGGACTGCCAGGCCTCCCGAGGTGAGCTTCTTCCTAAGGCTTTGTCGGGACGAATCCTCGGGCTGTCAGTTGTCTTTTCTGCTAGCGAATCAGGGCGAGATCTCTGCATTTAAGGAAGGTGCGTCGGTTCGTGCATTCTGCCACTGAAGCGACGGTCCACGTGTCAAGCGTCGATTGGCCGACGCGACGTATGCAGGCCTACGGCGTCTGATGGGATGCGGTCCAGCGCAGGGTCGACACGTGGAGCGATCGGAGCCGCTGGACGCGAGGGGTTATTTTGGCGGGAGATGACGGGCGTCATTGGATGAAGCCGCTTACAGCAATAAATAGGGGTGGGGTCCGTCCTTGGGCCCCTACTCCTTCATACTTCCCTCTTCTAAGTCCTGGTTGCTCGGCGCTCGTCTTCTTTCTCCGGCTTTCGGTTCTCGAGGATTCCCCTTTTCAAGGTTAGATGTCTTCCTTTGTAGAGTCAGTAGAGAGTGTAGGAGTAGGTTCTAGGGACCCTTTAGTTGTGTCCGCGTCCTCCCGGGGAGCAGGGGTCGGATCCTCTTCCCGGGATCGTGCGGCGGGGCAGCCCCCAGGGAGGAGGCGGCAGATGCGCCCCCCGGCACTTCGTTTTGGGTGAGGCATGAGGACGAACTCGCCAATGCTCGGGTTCACTTCCACATCCCCTCGTGTTATAAGCTCCAACTGGCCAAGGAGGGAGAGAGGGCGGATCAAGTACGGGGTAGGGAGATCGCCTTGTATTTGGAAGCTTTTTAGGGCGGAATGTGCCTGCCCTTCTCTCCCGAGGTCGTCGCGGCGCTGAATTTTTTCGGTTTGGCCCCCGGCCAGTTAGTGCCGAACTCGTGGAGGATCCTCCTCGGGTTCTTGATCCGCCTAAAGTTACAGGCGGTTCCCTTCAGGCTCTCCCTTCTCGATTCTTCTCTCGTCTTCAAAAGTCACCCTGGTGGTCGAGCGGGCGACCCGAGATGGGTCTATCTCTTTTTCAGAAAGCGGCCGGGGGCGCTACCGGGACCGGGGTCGTGGCCTTGCCCTCTTCTATTTATGATTGGAAGAAGAAAATTTTCTTCGTTCCCCACCGAAGGCGAAGACTGGCCCGTGCCTACCAAGTGGTCGAGGGAGAAATGTCTGCCGGGGAACCAGTCCAATGACCCCACCGCGGTGAGAGTGGCATCGTGGGAGCCCATCCCCCGACCTGACGTGCTGCTGTCTCAGAGGGTCCTGAGTTGGGCCGGGCTCAGCCCCATTGAGTTCGTGGGTAAGTTAGGCTTGCTTTTTGGCTTGTGTATTTCCCGTGCCGCTGATTTATTGGGTATTTATTTTGTGCAGGATCTATGGACTTCGACTCGTTTAAAGCCTCCATGCGCCAGCCGAGGAAGGTTACGAAGGCTGGGGGCGCCAGCTCTTCTCGCGTGAAGCCCGCCCCGGCTCCTACTGCTCCGGTGGCGGTGTCCCACGAGCGTTCGGGGGCAGATCCCGCCCCGGGTCCCAGCAGAGTGTTTGGCCGGAAGTGGGCCCTGGTTCTGGAGGACCCGGTCTCGGAGGAGGAGATCGGCTCTCCCTCGGAGCCGCTCAAGAGGAGCTCCCAGAGACCTTCTCGGGGCCGGTCCTTGCCGATCATGGTGGAGGAAGGGGGCCACCGGTTCGCGGTGCCATCGGGGCTATCCGTTGCGGATAGCCTTCTACATGAGATAGAGGCGTCGGCCGGGGGTAGAGTTCCCGGGGAGGCCTTCAGGGCTCAGCTGGCGTCCATCGCCCAGGAGTCCGTGCAGGTAAGCGTTCATTTCATTGTGAGATTCGGTGCCTCCTTCATCTTTCTGATCTCTTTCGTATCTCCAGGTTCTCCAGCACGTTGTCCTCGCCTTGCGTATGGAAGCCGAGGTGGTAGCCCTGGCGCTGGAGGCTGCGGGCCGGCTCGCCTCACTGGAAGAGAGCTCCAGGCGGGAGCTGGAGGCGGTGACGACGAGGGTTGCCGCCTTGGAAGGTGAGGTAGAGGCCGAGAAACGGAAGGTAGCCCGGCACTGCGAGGCTGCCGTGATTGCCGAGGCCAAGCTCGGGGATGCCTAGGTGCTTGCCAGCAACCTGAAGAGGACGGTGAAGACCCTTCGAAAGGAGCTTGGGGCGGCGGCCGAGGTGGCCAAGTCGGCCGAACTGAAGGCGATGGAGAGCTATAAGAGGTCGAAGGACTTCTATGATGACCTGGCTGTGGCTACGACCCGCATATGGCACGACGCCCTCGATGCCGTTAAGGCCCGGATGCCGAAGTTTGCCGACGGAGATCTCCGGGCCGAGTTCCCTCTGGCGGACGCCGATGAGTAGAGGGAAGAGGTTCCTAGCGAGGAAACCGCTGAGGACCCCGAGGTCGCACCTGGCCCCGAGGTCTAGAGCCCCCGTCTTCCTCCTTTTATTTCTTTGTTTTTGGAATTTTGTAAGGCTGGGAAGCCCCAAAAAAATACCCTTTGTAAAGCCTTTGTCTTTGGTAGTAATAAAATTTTTCTTTGGTTTCATCGAATCGCGCTCTACCATCTGTTTGTGAAGAATGCTCGTAAGATATCTCTGCTTGCACCGTTGTGTTTTCATGTCAGGTTGGCCATCTGTCTAGCGATCGTCCGTCGAATTGATTTCGATCACTTGTCGACGAGCATGCCAAGCGCTGCCGAGGAGGTATCCCCATGGGCCCTGAAGTCGAGGGGAGATCGTTTAGACCCGGATAAACTTGATTCCCCTCACTGGGATCTCGGATCCTCTGCGGGTGGTGGGCAGAGCGCTGTTCGCCGTATTCGTGCCTAGTGTGAGTGGGAAGCTGCTCGGTGGCCTCATGGGGGGTGTCATCTTTTGACTTCTGGCAATGCGAGCACCGACCACCAGCCAGGGATGGTCGAGCCAGGGTCGGGCTCGACTGCCTTTAGGAGGATTTCGGGTCCTTAGCGTTGGAGGGGCTGTAAGAAGCCCGCTAAGGAAGACCGTGCAGTGAAGCTGCGCGGTCGTCATAAGTAGGCAACTACCAGCCTGGGATGACCGAGCAGTGAAGCTGTGTGGTTGCCTCTTGGCGAGAGCTTTCAATCCTTCAGGACGGGGACCGAGCAGGATTACTGCCCGGTGCCTCTTGGCGAGGGCTTTTGTCCCAAAATATAGCCGAGTGAGGGAACCTCGGGCTTGACTGCCTCTGGGAGGGCTTTCTAATCCCAGGAGTTGCGGTAGGGAAGCTACCCGCCGGGGATAACTGAGTGGGGATGACCGGGCAGTGAAGCTGCGCGGTTGCCTCTTGGTGAGGGCTTTGATCTCTGGCGCCGTGGGTAGGCAACTACCAGCCTGGGATGACCGAGCGGGGTAGTCGCTCGGACGCCTCTTGTGAAGACTTCGATCCCTGGAGTCATGGGTAGGGAGCTACCAGCCGAAGATGACCGAGCAGGATAGCTGCCCGGTTGCTTCTTGCGAGGGCTTTGATCCTTCAGGACGGGGACCAAGCAGGGTTACTGCCCAGTGCCTCTTGGGGAGGACTTTGATCCCTGTCGGTTGTGGTAGGAAGCTACCGGCCGGGGATAGCCGAGCAAGGACTCGACTGTCTCTGGGAGGACTTTGGTCCTTGGTATGGGAGGGGCTGTAGAAGTGTAACAACCGAGTTCATTTATACCAATCCAGTTCACGTATTTATTTATCTGTGGTATTTTATTGATTTATCGTGTTTGGGTGCGAATGGTAGTTTACATTTTACATTGCATTCGACCCGACCCGCTTACTTGAAATTTATTTGATTCATATTTATGAATCACCCTGACTTGTTATGTAAACTTGTGCATTTTCAACTTTATCGCATACTGGCATCTTTTACCATATAATATTTTAGGTCATGTAAAATAATTTAAAATTACGTTTCATAGCCTGCATGATACCCCTAACCCCATGGTAGCATCCGCGCATCTTGTTCTCGTCCCGTTCAGTGAAACGGATGTGTTTGGATGGCTACGCGCGCGTACGTGTATCCGTTCTTGGGGGTATGCATTTTGTTACCTGGGCATTCATTTGGAAATTTGTACGTTGTATATATTTTTCATATTTTAAATCTGAATTTTTGGACCCGACCCGGGCGTGTTTCGGAGTAAGTTCATATTTGCCAAAATCTCTAAACGAACGATTAATATATCCTTATTATATTCTACGGTTATAAGTTTTATATTTTAAAACTAAAAATATTTTTTTAAACGATTTTAAAATCCTTTCTGTTCACAGAACTTCTCTCTCTCTCTAATCTCTCTCTCTAATTTCATATATTTTTTACTCCACCCCAGAACCCTACGTCCCTCTCCCCCCCTCATCTTCCTCATTTCATTTTCCCGCCTCTTCTTCCTCGCGTGAACCCACGCCGCGCGTCGCGCCCTCGCCCTCGCCGCCGGAGATCCTTCGCCGTCACGACCACCATCACTTTCTCCTCTCTCTTACTTCCCGACTCTGAACCCATCAGCATCGATCAACCCTGCATCTCGAACTCAACCCTAGCCACCTCCACCCTCGATCGTTTGCCCTCGTCGTTGCCACCATCACCTTGCCTCCGCGACCGCGCCTCGCCGTCACCTTCTCCGCCTCCTTTCTATCCTCTCTCGACCTCGACTTCACCCCGAGAATCCACAGAAAACCCTATCCACGCCTGCAGCCCACGCCCGCGACTTCTCACCACCTCGTCGCCGATCCCCCTTACATTATCGCCGCCTCATCACCTCACCTTCTTCTTCCCTCTCTCTTCTCCTTACCTTCCCAGCAGACTCCCGACACCACCCTCACCTTCTTCGCCGACCAACCCAACCCGACACCAAGAACCCTCGCCTGCACCCTTCACTTGCATCCTCGCCGGAGCTCGCCTCCCCGTCGACCACATCATACTTGCCACCACTTTCTTCCCTTCTCTCCTCTCTCCTACCCCTAACCTGAATCTCTCCCCTGCGCAAGAACCCCGATCACCCGACTTCAAGAAACCCACGGCTGCATCACCGTGAAACCTCACCGGAAAACCCTCGACAGCCTATCATCGACTTCATCCCATTGCCATCTCCTCTGAACCCTGAGCATCTAACACACAGCCTTCTTTTTCTTCCCCTTTCTTCTTCTTCTTCTTCTTCTTCTTTCTTTCTTGTTTTCTTGTTCTTTCCAGTCACTCGCCGGAGCCGTGCCGCTGCAGACGATCCGAGCAACCCTGTGGACGTCCTCTACCTGCGTGGTCACCTTCTTGCTTTGCTTGGACATGTCCCGTGTGCGGCGTATACGCATTGCAACTTTTACCAACATTGGACGTTGCAATGCGTATCCGTATCGGGTTCCATCGAGGCAAGTAAAACTTGCTACATGCTATTCATATTATTTTATACTTACTTAATTGCATATTAAACCTGTAGATTAAATCTAATATCACATGTTCCATTTTAATATTCTGATGTTCCATTTATATCACTTGTAGATCTAGAACCTGAAACATTTCATATTGCATATTAGATTACGATACACGATACCCATGTCCATATTTTAAATCACATAATGATTATCTATATAGCCCATATTACCATTTTAAATAGTTTATAACTTTCGGATACCTAGTTGCACCCTTTTAGCCTATTTTATATACAATTGCATCCCTATATCATTTAATACATAATAACGAGATTTTAACATTCCATATTTGATTAAGTGTATTTTACTTAGTGTTGGAACCATAACCCAAACTCAAATCGATAACCGTGCATCCATATATTTTAATCTGTACCTATTTGCATACCACATTACAATGTTCCATTTTATTGTTCCATTAGTACCCCATACTTGTTTGTATGCCCATGCTTATTTTTAGTTTGATTATGAGCACCCATGTGACATGTTGTGCACCTCTGACATGACTTGATACATCCATGATAACTATATATTACCTGACTTGACTCGAGGTACCATGGCTTTCTCTATTACCTGATTTTGTTACTAATGCCAACAAATCTGACCTGTTGTCCCTACGGACATTTTCTGTTGTCTATCCAGACAAACCTGTACCTGCCTAATCCTGTGTTGGCATTAGCTCCAGATTATTTAATACCTGACTTGAACATATATAACTTGGGGGTATGGGGAAATCAATGATGAAACCTGACTTGTAACTTGACAGTTCGATACCTTTTCTGATCAGTCTTACGGGCTAGGCTAGCCCCGGGGTGATGCTGCTGACATCACTCGTCATTACCTACTACCCTTTACTGCCTTGCGGCACGGCTTGGATTCAGCCCGAGAGTCATAGACCGTGATCCCGGGCACGCACGGGATACTATTGAGTTACATCGATGATTCATCAAATTGATTTCAAAGACTTGAGAGTAGTTAACCCAGTAGACCAGTTTAGAATACTCACTGCACATCACCTGTGCCTTACCCTTTACTGTCACTTTTATATCACTGTTATACATGTTTTACTGTTCATACACATACCTGCATGTCTTTCTACCCCTGTTTATTTTATTGCTTGATATTATGACGTACTGACGTCTGGGTTTTGCATGGCCCAGATCTTCTACCTTTGTTGCAGACTGATCAGGAGTACTGCCGCTATTAGACCGAGCAGTGAGAATCCTGTTGGTATCCAGATTTACTTTCCGGGTGTTTTATTTATTGGATCGTTTGCTTCCGCATATTATATTATTTCTTGACTCATTTATTCTGGCTTATGGACATGTATTAGATAGTTTAGTTTACTTTCCTGTTCTTGATATCTCTACGGCCGTAATGTGACTGTGGAAGGATTTTTCCTATCCACAGGTAGCATGGTTGGCTATGTCACATGCCTATCTTAGCGTACTCTGGGAAGCGGGTCATGACAAGAAGCCTACTAAGGACCCTTGGCCGGGCAGGATTACTGCCCGGTACCTCTTGGCGAGGGCTTTTGTCCTAAAGGATAGCCGAGCGAGGGATTCTCTGGCTCGACTGCCTCTGAGAGGGCTTTCCGATCCGTGGCGTTGCGGTAGGGAAGCTACTCGCCAGGGATAGCCGAGCAACGGTTGGGCTCGACTGCCTCTGGGAGGACTTTCTGATCCCTGGCGTTACGGTAGGGAAGCTACCCGCCAGGGATAACCGAGCGACGGTTGGGCTTGACTGCTTCTGATCCCTGGCGTTGCGGTAGGGAAGCTACCCGCCAGGGATGAGCGAGCAGGGTAGCTGCTGGGTTGCCTCTTGGTGAGGGCTTTGAATCCTGGCGTTGCGAGTAGGGAAGCTATCGGCCAGGTATAGCCGAGCAGGGTAGCTTCTTTGGTTAATTCTTCACGAGATTTAGCCCGACCATCCAGCTGTAGGCATAGGGAACAGGAACGGTCGCGGCGATTGTGCGCGTAGCATGTGCATTGAATGTGGGGGGAGGCGAAGCGCTAGGGGCGCGCCGTTTCGATTCCACTAGAGAAGGCTTGATGACCGCCGCGTGGGAGCGACTTTTTGGGTGAAAGCGGGCGACTGTTGAGCTCCGTTGGGGCGCGGTGGGCTATATAAGGCTGAAAGAGTATTGGTCCTTCCATCCTTCATAAACAGGTCGTCGAAAATGCAAGACTTCCCATTTACCATCCCCGACATCATCCACTTCGAAGACGTGTATCTTTACGACCAGAACTGCATTGAAGACACGGTGCAGTTGGTTTATGGGAGCATCGAGGACCATTTCGGCCGGCTGCTCCCCCGACGCTCCTCCCTGCTGCAGCTGCTGATGTACTCCATCTGGAGGGCATCGCCGGGGGTTTACAACCCCCTGTCCGAGCAGCTCTATGACGAGGCCATGGGCAAGCTGCGGTCTCTGAGGCGCTTCGTCCTGATCTCCGCGAACCGGCTGGCTCGCTCGGAGGCGCTCGTCCGTGAGTGCTATGAGTTGAGGCTCGGGGTCAACGTGCGTGGGGGGAACCGAGGGGAGAGGTTGGATCTCTCGAGGTCTCGGCTGGTGGAGATCTTTGCCGAGTATCACGAGCAGTGCTCTCTGTACCCCCTTTCCCCGCTGTTGTAATTTTCTTTTTCTTTTTGTATGTATGGCTGAGGAGCCTATAATACCTTTTTTGAATAAATGAGATCTTTCCCTCTTTTCCGCAATGTTCTATTGATCTTTATTAAATTAACAACAGACGCTAGGAAGAGTTTACATTGCCCCAAAGGAAAAGTACATGCTAATAGATGACCTTATTAGCATGGCCCGAGCTCACCGGGGGCTTGTTGGTCTTCGTGCTCGGCACCGGGTATGGGGCTCCCTGAGCGTCAGACAAGTTATCTGCCGAAACGAGCATGATCTGGCCGATGGTCAGCTCGGCGGGAGGGGGACGCTGCTCCTGCTCGCGGTCGGCTTGCCGTTTGTCTCTCAAGTAGGCGGCGAGGTGCCCCGATCGGATGAGCTCCTCGATGTAGTCCCGGAGTTGCTTACAATCCTTCGTGGCATGGCCCAGCGTCCGGTGGAAAGCGCAGTAAGGGCCCCGGGTTCGCTTCGCGGCCTGACGCGGGATTGGAGGGAACTTGAAGAACTCCTCGTTATGGGCCTCCTCTAGCAATACCGCGAGGGAGACGTTGAGTGGGATATACTCCTGGAATTTCGGGTGATAAGGCTGTTGACGCTCCGGCCTCTCCTCCCGAGCCCTCTTCTTCTGGTCGGATCATTCTGCTCGGGGGAGGTTTGCGTTCACCTCGGATTCCAGCTGAACCTCGCGCTCAGTCCACGCCTTGACCTCGGCCATGGTCTTAGGTTGTGCCAACGCGAAGGAGCGTAACCACTCCTTGTGCCTCAGACCGGATCTGAACGCCGTGATGATGTCTCGTCCCGGTGCTCGGGGAACTCGACAAGGGCGTTGTAGATGCGGGTGATGTAGGCCTTGAACGTTTCCTTGTCCTCACTCTTAACTGTGAAGAGGTAGTCGACCGTGCGCTTATGCCGACGGCTCCCAACGAAGTAGCCGAGGAACTGAGTAGCCAGCTCATCGAAGGTCGAGATTGAGCGGGGCTCGAGCCCCGGGAACCAGTCCCGACCTGCACGGATGAGGGTGGCCGGAAAGGCTCTGCACTGGGCGGCGTCGGAGTGGTCCTGGAAGCTCATCCCCGTGGTGAAATCATCCAAATGGTCCTTCGGGTCGGTTTTCCCTTCAAACAGAGAGACCTTTGGAGGCTTGTTGCGCGAGGAGACGTGGACGGCGAGCAATTCCTCGGTGAACGGCTTTGTGAGTGAATCGGAGGCGTACTTAGCCCCGTCGCTCGAGAGATGAGCCTCCCGGCGCATGCCCTCGATCTTCTTTTCGAGGGCGTCGAGTCGACCGTGGTATCCCGAGGAATCGGCGCCTTGGGATCCCTGGCCTCTGCTGCGGGTGACCTGTGTCTGGGAGCGGCCCCGATTCCTCTCGATAAGGTGCCTCAGATCCCTGGGTGAGGTGACTCTTGAGCCGCCGAGGTGAACCCCTTCTGTGCGGCCCCGCCGAGGGAAGTGGTGTCGACCATGCCTGTGGACAGGCGAGGTGACTGACATCTCCTCAGGGGGATAAGGGTCGTGAGGAGGCTCGAGGCGAGGCGTTCAGGCGGCGGACCTTGGTGTGGAGCCGCGGGGCGCCTAGCGGGCCTCAGGGAGTACCGGCCCGAGAGATTTGTGGCCAGGAGTCGTAGCCTGCTGGTGGTCAGCCGTCCCGACGGGGGCAGAGCCTTCTGGAGGCGGTGGAGCGGTGATCTGGGGCCCAGGCCTGGCCGCTTGGATGCGGACGAGCGCCTCCACGATGGACTATAGCCGATCTATCCGGCTGGCGAGGGCGTTGATGATGGTCGCTGGAGGAGGCTCATCCACGCCTTCGGTGAGGGGAAGGCGGCGGCTGGTACCGGGATCTTCAGGATGGTTGCTTGCCATGCGGACGGAGATCGGAAGGCCAAGTTTGTTTTTATGGAGTTTGCTTTCCCACAGACGGCGCCAACTGATGGAGGTCCTTTTCGGGTCTCCATCAGATGTTGCATTCCGTTGATCTCCCGGTGGATTTTAGTGGTGCTCTTCTGTTGCGTGTGGATCTCAATAGGTTTTGGTGAGATTGGTGATTTGAGGAGTTTAGCGTCGAGTACCTGCAAAGAAGTCCCGGGGTGGTTTGGTACCACCGAGGACCCTCCGACGATCAAGTTAGTGCTAGATCCGAGCAGAGTAACTGTCACGCCCTACTCCCAGAGTGCACTAAGATAGGCACGTGACAGAGCCAACTATGTTACCTGTGGATAGGAAAAATCCCTCCACAGTCACATTACGGCTGTAGAGATATCAAGAACAGGAAAGTAAACTAAACTATCTAGTACATGTCCATGAGCCAGAATAAATGAGTCAAGAAATAATATAATATGCTGAAGCAAAAGATCTAATAAATAAAACACCTGGAAAGTAAACTGGATACCAACAGGATCCTCACCGCTCGGTCTAACAGCGGCAGTCTCCTGATCAGTCTGCAACAAAGGTAGAGAATCTGGGTCATACAAAACTCAGACGTCAGTGCGTCATAATATCAAGCAATAAAATAAACAGGGGTAGCAAAACATACAAGCATATGTAAGAACAGTAAAACAGGTATAACGGTAATATAAATGAGGACGGTGAGGGTAATGTGTAGTGAGTAATCTAGACCGGTCTATTGGGTTAACTACTCTCAAGTCTTTGAAATCAATTTGATGAATCATCGATGTAACTCAATAGTATCCCGTGCATACCCGGGACCACGGTCAAGATTCTCGGGCTGGAACCGAGACATGCCGCTAGACACTAAAACATGAAATATGTATAGATGAATGATGTCAGTAACATCATCCCAAGACTGGCCTAGCCTCTAAAACTGATCAGTATAAGCAAGCGAACTGTCGAGTTACAAGACAGGTTTAATCATTGATTTCCCCATAACCCCAAGTTATATATGTCAAGTCAAGTATTAATAAATCTGGAGCTAATGCCAACACATGATCAAGTAGGTACATGTTTGTCTGGATAGACAACAGGAAATGTCCGTCGGGACAACAGGTCAAGTTTGTTGGTATTAGTAACAAGATCAGGTAACAGGTCAAGCTATGGTACATCAGGTCAAGTCAAGTAGTGTATATAAATCCAATCATGTCAAGAAGTGCACGGTATCAAGTCGTATCAAGTAGTAGTGTATCAAGTCATGTCAGGGGGGTGCACATATGTCACGTGGGTACTCATAATCAAACTATAATAAGCATGGGTACACAAAAACAAGTATCGAGTACTAATGAAATGAACTAGCATGAATGGTATGCACATAGATAGAAAGACAACGACATGGATGCACGCTATCGATTAGGGTTACATTTAATAGTTCTAAAACTAATTAGATTACACTTTATTAAACATGGGGTATTAAAACAACAATATTGGGTTATTAATAAGATCTGTAAATGCAGCTATATGTATTCTATTCGATATGGATGCGGATGGATATCATATAACCTTTAAATGATAAACTAGTTAATGCACGATGTTCAATTAAACAATGTGAATGGTTATATTCAATTTGATGCGGTATACTATAGTATGATATGTGACAAGATAGGTTTGCATATGTTAGATATGAAATGATAAGAATAGATGCATACGGTCATTGTAACACTGTGAAACAAGTACTTTAGATGCACGGTTTGAAATTCAAATATTATATTCATTAAAATAGATGCATAAAATATAATGTAGCATGTAGCAAGATAAACTTGCCTCGGGGATCCACAGATGCACGACACGCAGCAAGAATGCAAGAAACGACGGAAAATCTCCATTGGGGCATTTCGTCGAACACTTTGCGCGCACAAATACAGAACAGAACCAAGCAATGCAAGAATGTAACCACGCAGGTAGGGGACGTCCACAGGGTCGTCGGGAACGGCAGCCACGGTTACGGCTCCGGCGAGGTAGTCGGAAAACACTAATCCAAGAAGTAAAGAGAAGAAAAGAAAGCGAGAAGAAGAAAGGAGAAGAAGAATAAGGATGGGGTTTTGATGATTTGGGGTTTAATGTTTCTGGAGTCAGAGGAGGCGATGGGAGATGATAACGAGTCGAGGGTTTTCCGGCGATGGGTTTGCCGGCGAAAAGGCAGTGAGGGTTTCTGATTCTTAGGGTGCAGGGGGTGTATTGGGAAGGAGAGTTGAGAACGAGGAGGGGAAGAGAAGAGAGGTGGTGAAGAGGTGGAGGTGAGGTCGACGAGGTCGACGGTGATGGCTGGCGACAAGGGTTGAGACAGCACTGGCGAGGACAGCGGCGAGGATGAGTGTGCAACGGGGATATCTTGATGTTGGGAAAGAGAGGCGAGGAAGGAGTGCGGGGAAGATGAGGAAGGAGAGGAAGGGGGATGAAGGTGATGGCGAGGGACAGGGTTGCCGGCGGTGGAGGTTGAGTCGAGGTCGGTGTGTGTGTAGGCTCGGGGAAGGACGTGGTCAAGGAGTGCAGGGAGGAGGAGAGGGGAGAGGAGAGAGGTGATGGAGAGGTCGACGACGTGGGTTAGGCGGCAACGGCGTGAGGCGGCGAGGGACGAGCGCGAAGCGCGGCGTGGGTCGCAGGTGAAGGGTCCAAGTCGGGAAAGGAGAGTCGGGAAGGAGGAAGAAGAGAAGAAGGCATAGGTGGTGTTGGCGGCGACGTGGAGGTCGATGGCGACGAGGACGGGCGGGGGCGACGGCAATGGGCGAGCGCGAAGGCATGGGCAGGGAAAAAGGGTTCTCGTGAGGAAGAGAGAGGAAAGGCATGGGGATTAGGGTTTAATTAATATAAAAAATAAGAAATATATATATAAGAGAGAGAGAGAGACAGAGAAAGAACGAGATGAGAAAGATAGAGAGAAAAGATAGATCGAGAGGAGAGAGGGGGGGAAATGAACAGTAGGGAGAAAGAAAATTGTTTGGTAGTGGTGGAGAGAGAAAGAGAGAGAGAAAAAGAGAAGAGAGAAAAAGAGAAAGAAAGGGAGAGAGAGAAAGGTGGGGCCGGGGTTGTTAAGGAGTTAGGAAAAAATAAGATTTAAAAATTTAAAAGATTTTTGGTAAGTTGTGAAAATATTAACAGTTACGAGATTTTAAATATAAAATTTAAAATAAATATTAAATAAGTTTGAATTTATGCGGGACACAAATATTCCAAAACGCGTCCGGATTGGGTCTAAAAATTCAGATTTTAAATATGAAAAATATATGCGACTTCCAAATTTTAAAATGAATGCTCAGTTAATGAAAATGCATACCCCCAAGAACGGACGCACGCAGGTGCGCGTAGCCATCCATACACGTTCGTTTCACTTAACGGGACGAGAACAAGATGTGCGGATGCTACCACAGGGTTAGGGGTATCATGCAGGCTATGAAATGCAATTTTAATTTATTTAACATGACCTAAAAATGTAAAATATGCGATGCTAGATGAAATGCTAGTTTGCAGTACACACTAGATGCACGTGTCTATTTAACAAGCCAGGGTAGTCTATAAATATGATTCAACAAGTTCAAGCAAGCGGGTCGGGTCGAATGCAATGTAAAGATGTAAAGTACCATTCGCACCCAAACACGATAAATCAATAAAATACCACATATATATAAATACGGGAACTGGAATTGGTATAAATGAACTCGGTTGTTACATTATACCCAACTACAAAAAGAATTTCGTCCTCGAAATTCCAAGAACAAGAAAAGATAAACAATCAACACACTACAAGAATAGATTTGGAAACTTCTGCCGGATTTCATCTTCTCGTTCCCAAGTTGGTTCTTCATGCGAGTGTTTTCCCCAAGAAACAAGCACAAGAGGGATAACCTTGTTCTTAAGAACCTTTTCTCTTCGATCCACGATCGACATCGGTCGCTCCTCAAAAGTCAAATCTTCACGTACAGTCAGCTCCGAATGATCCAACACATGTGTTTCATCTTGAACATATTTACGGAGTTGAGATACGTGAAATACGTCATGAACATTCGCCAAGGATTGCGGTAACACCAATTGATATGCCACTTCTCCAACACGTTCCAAAATCTCAAAAGGTCCAACGAATTGAGGACTGAGCTTTTCTCGACTTCCGAAACGAATCACCCCTCTAGTCGGTGATATCTTCAAGAATACCAAATCACCAACGGCGAACTCCAGAGGTCTTCTCGATATATCTGCCCATCTTTTTTGTCGGTCTTGTGCTGCTTTCATATGATTCCGGATGGTGTTAACCTTCTCAACTGTTTGCACGATCAAATCCGGTCCCAACAATCTTCGTTCTCTAACATCGTCCCAAAAAACATGTGAACGACACTTGCGACCATATAAAGTTTCGAATGGAACCATCTGAATAGTCGCTTGGAAACTGTTATTGTAAGAAAACTCCACCAAAGTAGATGATCCTCCCATGAACCCTTGAAGTATACCATGCAAGCTCTCAACATGTTTTCAAGAGTTTGGATCGTTCTCTCTGACTGGCCATCTGTCCGAGGATGATAAGCTGTGCTAAACTTCAATCGAGTCCTCAAACTTTCCTATAAGCTCCTCCAAAAGTGTGATAAGAAACGGGTGTCACGGTCGGACACGATGCTCACCGGTACTCCATGCAATCTTACAATCTCCTACATGTACCGTTCTGCCAAAACTTCTGTTGATTGACCAACTCGAAATGGTATGAAATGAGCTGCCTTGGTCAATCGATCAACAATCACCCAGACTGCATTGTTGCCCTTTGGACTCCACGGTAAAGCCGTCACGAAATCCATGGTTATATGTTCCCACTTCCATTGAGGAATCGGAAGTGGTTGCAATAAACCAGCAACCCTTTGATGTTCAGCCTTAACTTGCTGACATACCAAGCACTTTGCCACAAAGCGGGCAATCTCCCGTTTCATGCCTGTTTCCCCCAATCAGAGCAAAGCTCTGTTTGAATTTCAAAAATTCAAAAATTGAAGCAACGCTTTAAATTCCTTGCGCTGCGCGCAACGCGCCACGTGTCAAAAGCTGATACGTCAGCGCGCCCAATCAGAGCAAGGCTCTATTTAAAAACAAAATTAAAAGAAGCAACGCTTCAGATGCGCTGCGCTCTGCGCTGCGCGACACGTGTCAGCGCAGTTGCGTTAGCGCAGTTGCGCTGCGCCTTGCGCTGCGCGACACGTGTCAGCGCAGTTGCGCTGCAGTCTGCGCTGCGCGACACGTGTCAAGCGCAGATGCGTTTACGCCAAACAGAATTAAAATTCCAGTAAGATCCTTCTGTTCTTGTTAAAACAAGAAAATTGTCTTCTGTAAAACAGAAACCCTTGGATCAAAGATCTAACGGTGGGGAAAATTCCCCAAATCACTCAGAGAATGATCTCTTTAACAGATTTAACAAATTAATGGGCACTATATAAAGGCCCCTAGACCCCAATTTCAGAAAAATAACAACACAGAGATAGAAAAACACATAAACAAAGAGAGAACTCCTCTAAAGAACTCTGAGAAGAACTCAAAAAGAGAGAAAGGTAAAACCTTTGGATAAAAAAAGAAGAATTTCTTCTGAAAAAATCATTGATCTAAAAACAAGATTAAGGATCTTCAATATAAAAATATAATAATAACAAAGGCATTGCCTTTTTTATGAACCATTGGTTCTGGAATCTTAAAGATTCTTTTCTTGAATCCAAAATTGGATTAAGATATTAAAATAGTGCCTTGCACTTGAAAATCTGCATCGTTGCGCTCTTGGGTTGGCGCAAGCCACCCGAGAGCGCCACGTGTCAGCATCATGACCACTTGCGCTATGCGTTTTTAAGATAGAGTATTGCTCTCTGAAGTTGGCGCAACTCACCAGAGCGCGCCACGTGTCAGCAGCGCAATAACGCAGCGCACTGCGCTGTTGCGCTTGTGCTCACCAGAGTGTGACACGTGTCACCACCATAAGCGCTTGCGCTCAATAATTGGCGCAAAGCGCTTGACAAGTCACTGTCAGATAATTAATACACTGTATTATTTACAGAAGGGCCAAGCCCAATTAAAAAAGGCCTAACAGGCCTAATAAAATGCTATGCATTATTTTAAAAAGGGCAAAGCCCCAACAATGACAGATGCTCTGCATCATAAATAAAGGGACAGAGCCCAAATCAAAAAGGCCTAGCAGGCCAGAATAAAATGCAGTGCATTATTAAACAGGGGCAAAGCCCTAGCACAGGCCTAATAGGCCAAAAATAAAAACGTTGAATATTCTCATCTGGACTTAGCCCAATCATGGCCGTAAGTCCTCAAATTAAATTAACTGAGCAAGATTGCTCTCTTAAATCAATTTACATCCGGTTCAAGGGTACATCTCTGAACTCCTCTGACACCTATCGTTGTAATCCTTCAACGATGTCAGAGAGGTGACGGGTCCCAACAACCACACAACAATAATATTATCAACTGGACCTACCCCAATCATGGCCGTAAGTCTTCAAATTAAATTGACTGAGCAAGATTGCTCTCTTAAATCAATTTACATCCGGTTCAAGGGTACATCTCTGAACTCCTCTGACACCTATCGTTGTAATCCTTCAACGACGTCAGAGAGGTGACGGGTCCCGACAACCACACATCGATACGGACTGCGGGGTCCTTAAACTCGTGGACCGAAACGTCCTTAAACTAATATTCGTCCCAAAATGGGAACGTTGGACCGAAATGTCCTTAAACTAATGTTCATCCCCAAATAGGAATGATGGACCACCATGTCCCTAAACTAGAAATCGACCGCAATGTCATTAAACTAAACAATAGAGCCAATTGCTCTCTTGTCGGATCCAAACGATCCCGTTAAGTTGATCTTAGTCTGGAGATTAGGCTAATGTATCCTTAATAAAAGTTTAAGTTGATCTTAGCCTTAAATAGGGCTAACGTATCCTTAAACCAAAATCCCAAACCCAAATCTAAGAAAATACGGATTTGGACTAATCCACGTCCTACGGGCGACGACATAAATTAGTCTCCGTATACAATCCACGGGCAACCACAAACAAAACAAACACCCACGACACGAAGTGAAATTCTGGAGAAGGAGAAAGTTGCTACCGCGGTGCGGTAGCGTAATTAACTGCAGGGGCTTGCGCCTGCAGGGAAGAGCGTCCCCACAATCAAAAACCCCTCAAGCGAGGGGGAATCTGACGAAGTCTGCTACATCGGCCGCATCCGTCTAAACCTCCGATACACGGTGCCATAAATCAACTTGGCATCTTCGGAGAGGTGGACGGATAAAACCAAATAGCATCTGCCCCGAATCTCAGGCGATACGCCCTCGTCTCGGCCGCCATTCGGAGGGGAACAATGCCTTCCCACCAGAAATGCTGTCGTAGATCACGGTACATCTTCGTGCCTCCAGGATGTACGGAATATGCGGAACTATGCGCCTCCTTCATAGCTTCTTCGCGAATATCTCCTTGTGGCACACACAAACGACTACCATACGCATCGAACCATCTTCATGAACTAACAAGTCTGTTTGAAGTCCGGCTTCAACCCGTTCTCGAAACTTCTGCAATTTTGGGTCCTGCAATTGCGCTGCTTTAATATTCTCGATCAACAATGACTGTACTTACAGCTGCATCAACTGTCCCGAAGAATGCGGTAGCACGACCTCCAAATCAAATCTCCGAAAGTCTTCAATAAGTTCCTTCTGTGCAGTCAACATCTGAATTGCTGGCAACCGACTAAACGCATCTGGCACGACATTAACTTTCCTCGGATGATACTTAAGATCAAGATCGTAGTCAGCCATCAGCTCCAACCATCTACGTTGCCTTATATTAAGCTTTTTCTGTGTGAACACATACTTCAGGCTTTTGTGATCGGTGAATACTTCGACCCTTTCGTCCAATAAGTAGTGTCTCCAAATCTTTAAGGCGAAAATCACAGCTGCTAGCTCCAAATCATGAGTTGGGTAATTCTTCTCATGGGTCTTCAATTATCTCGATGCGTAGGCTATAACCTTCCCATGCTGCATCAAAACATATCCCAATCCTTTCCCAGATGCGTCGCTGTGAATCACCAATCCTCCGGAACTGTCTGGTATGGTCAAAATAGGAGCGGTTATCAATCTTTGCTTCAACGCCTCAGAAGCTGACGCACACTTATCCGTCCGCACAAACGGTACTTCCTTGCGCGTAAGCTTGTTCAAAGGCTCAGCCAAACGAGCAAAATTCTCCACGAACCTTCTGTAATATCCGGCAAGTCCAAGAAAACTTCTGATCTTTGCTACGTTCTTCGGAATCGGACAATCTTGAACTACTGCAATCTTCTCGGGATCAACGGCGATTCCATCTCCGGATACGACATGCTCCAAAAACTTCACTCCTTCAAGCCAAAACTTGCACTTGCTCATCTTTGCATATAATCTTTCTTGCCTCAATGTCTGCAGTGCGATCTTCAAGTGTTCCGTATGCTCTTCATTGCTGCTCGAGTAGACCAGAATATCATCGATGAACACCACTATAAACTGGTCCAAGACGGTGGAAAGATTCGATTCATCAAGTCCATAAATATCGCCGGTGCATTTGTTACTCCGAAGGGCATCACTAAATACTCGTAATGTTCATACCAAGTTCGGAACGCAGTCTTGCAAATATCTTCTGATTTAACTCGGACCTGATGATATCCGGATCGCAAATCCAGCTTCGAGAATACCCTCACGCCACAAAGCTGCTCGAACAATTCTCCAATGTGAGGGTTCGGGTACTTGTTCTTAATAGTCACCCGGTTTAATCCTCGATAATCGATGCACATCCTCCTTGTGCCATCTGTCTTCTTGACTAGAAGAACTGGAGCTCCCCAAGGTGAATTGCTGCTGCGAATCCAACTCTTCTCTAGCAATTCGGCAACCTGCTTCTTAACTTCTTCCAACTCCATTGGTGCCATTGGATAGTACGCCTTTGAGATTGGCGCTGCACCAGGAACAAGATCGATCGCGAACTCCACATCTCGTGTTGCGGTAAACCCGAGATATCCTCGAACACGTCCATGAAATCTCAAACAACAGTCGACGCTTCTTCCTTATCAACTTCCATCGACGAAAGCACATTATTTGTCGGCCTAGCCCTAAACTCGACCAGCCCGACAGAACTGCTTCCTCCAGCAAAAACAAACTCCGGATGTTCGGGAATCTGGAAAATCACTTTCTTTGCCCTACAATCAATGTGAGCATGGAAAGTGCCGAGAAAATCCATTCACAAGACATCAACAAACAAAGGGATGCACCAGAATTGAATAATTCTAATGCGGGAAAGACATGAACAAGTAGGATACCTGAAACGATTTCATCTGAACCCAAACACTGAAGAAGATAAGCACGGTAAACAGGATTTAAGCTTGCGATAAAGCATGGACTGGAAAGCAAGAGAAGAAAGGCAATATAACGGCCATGGAGCAAGGAAATGAATCAAGACCAGGACTCCAAGTTGCTTAAATAGAGTACCGCATTGTAACCATGCTGCAGTTCATGGGTACAATCACATAACTCTTTTCAAGTCGCCCAAATTCTAGTATCAGAATCAAAGGAACAGGAAGAAACAATAGAGAACCAAAAAAAGGTTTCAAGTCGAGATGCAAAGTGGTTTGCATTTCGTCAAGGCTAACGTTAAAAGAAAGATATGATTCAAGAATCATGATAGCAATGTGGCAGTACATGTTCCTAATCACGAGTATTCTGATTCGTGTATTGGGTCTAATACCCAACTACAAAAGAATCAACTCGATTAACCTATATCCTATGGCTCTGATACCAAACAAACCCTGTCACGTCCTGCTTCCCAGAGTGTGCTAAGATAGGCACGTGACAGAGCCAACCATGCTACCTGTGGATAGGAAAAATCCCTCCACAGTCATATTACGGCTGTAGAGATATCAAGAACAGGAAAGTAAACTAAACTATCTAGTACATGTCCATGAGCCAGAATAAATGAGTCAAGAAATAATATAATATGCGGAAGCAAAAGATCCAATAAATAAAACACCTGGAAAGTAAACTGGATACCAACAGGATCCTCACCGCTCGGTCTAACAGCGGCAGTACTCCTGATCAGTCTGCAACAAAGGTAGAGGATCTGGGCCATGTAAAACCCAGACGTCAATATGTCATAATATCAAGCAATAAAATAAACAGGGGTAGCAAGACATACAGGCATATGTAAGAACATTAAAACAGGTATAACAGTAATATAAATGAGGACGGTGAGGGTAATGTGTAGTGAGTAATCTAGACTGGTCTATTGGGTTAACTACTCTCAAGTCTTTGAAATCAATTTGATGAATCATCGATGTAACTCAATAGTATCCCGTGCATACCCGGGACCACGGTCAAGATTCTCGGGCTGGAACCGAGACATGCCGCTAGGCACTAAAACAGGAAATATGTATAGATGAATGATATCAGCGGCATCATCCCAAGGCTGGCCCGGCCTCTAAAACTGATCAGTATAAGCAAGCGAACTGTCGAGTTACAAGTCAGGTTTCATCATTGATTTCCCCATACCCCCAAGTTATATATGTCAAGTCAGATATTAATAAATCTGGAGCTAATGCCAACACAGGATCAAGCAGGTACAGGTTTGTCTGGATAGACAATAGGAAATGTCCGTAGGGACAACATGTCAAGTTTGTTAGCATTAGTAACAAGATCAGGTAACAGGTCAAGCTATGGTACATCAGGTCAAGTAAGTAGTTTATATAAATCCAATCATGTCAAGAAGTGCACGGCATCAAGTCGTATCAAGTAGTAGTGTATCAAGTCATGTCAGGAGGGTGCACATATGTCACGTGGGTACTCATAATCAAACTATAATAAGCATGGGTACACAAAAACAAGTATCGAGTACTAATGAAATGAACTTGCATGAATGGTATGCACATAGATAGAAAGACAACGACATGGATGCACGCTATCGATTAGGGTTACATTTAATAGTTCTAAAACTAATTAGATTACACTTTATTAAACATGGGGTATTAAAACAAAAATATTGGGTTATTAATAAGATCTGTAAATGCAGCTATATGTATTCTATTCGATATGGATGCGGATGGATATCATATAACCTTTAAATGATAAACTAGTTAATGCACGATGTTCAATTAAACAATGTGAATGGTTATATTCAATTTGATGCGGTATACTATAGTATGATATGTGACAAGATAGGTTTGCATATGTTAGATATGAAATGATAAGAATGGATGCATACGGTCATTGTAACACTGTGAAACAAGTACTTTAGATGCACGGTTTGAAATTCAAATATTATATTCATTAAAATAGATGCATAAAATATAATGTAGCATGTAGCAAGATAAACTTGCCTCGGGGATCCACAGATGCACGGCACGCAGCAAGAATGCGAGATCGACGGAAAATCTCCATTGGAGCATTTCTTCGAACACTTTGCACGCACAAATACAGAACAGAACCAGGCAATACAAGAATGTAACTACGCAGGTAAGGGACGTCCACAAGGTCGTCGGGAACGGCAGCCACGGTCACGGCTCTGGCGAGGTAGTCGGAAAACACTAATCTAAGAAGTAAAGAGAAGAAAAGAAAACGGGAAGAAGAAAGGAGAAGAAGAATAAGGATGGGGTTTTGATGATTTGGGGTTTAATGTTTCTGGAGTCAGAGGAGGCGATGGGAGGTGATAACGAGTCGAGGGTTTTCCGGCGATGGGTTTGCCGGCGAAAAGGCAGTGAGGGTTTCTGATTCTTGGGGTGCAGGGGGTGTATCGGGAAGGAGAGTTGAGAAAAAGGAGGGGAAGAGAAGAGAGGTGGTGAAGAGGTGGAGGTGAAGTCGACGAGGTCGACAGTGATGGCCGGCGACAAGGGTTGAGACGGCACTGGCGAGGACAGCGGCGAGGATGGGTGTGCAGCGGGGATATCTTGATGTTGGGAAAGAGATGCGAGGAAGGAGTGTGGGGAAGATGAGGAAGGAGAGGAAGGGGGATGAAGGTGACGGCGAGGCACAGGGTTGCCGGCGGTGGAGGTTGAGTCGAGGTCGGTGTGTGTGCAGGCTCG
Source organism: Agapanthus africanus (assembly GCA_030015575.1). Lineage (NCBI taxonomy): Eukaryota > Viridiplantae > Streptophyta > Magnoliopsida > Asparagales > Amaryllidaceae > Agapanthus > Agapanthus africanus. The sequence goes on along the minus strand of CM057340.1, from coordinate 677,344,531 downwards.
GGAAAGGACATGGTCAAGGAATGCAGGGAGGAGGAGAGGGGAGAGGAGAGAGGTGATAGAGAGGTCGACGACGTGGGTTAGGCGGCGACGGCATGAGGCGGTGAGGGACGAGCGCGACGCGCGGCGTGGGTCGCAGGCGAAGAGTCCAAGTCGGGAAAGGAGAGTGGGGAAGGAGGAAGAAGGAAAGAAGGTGTAAGCGGTGTTGGTGGCGACGTGGAGGTCGATGGTGACGAGGACGGACGGGCGCAACGGCGATGGGCGAGCGCGAAGGCATGGGCAGGGAAAAAGGGTTCTCGTGAGGATGAGAGAGGAAAGGCCTGGGATTAGGATTTAATTAATATAAAAAATAAGAAATATATATATATATATATATATATATATATATATATATATATATATATATATATATATATATATATATATATAAGAGATGAGAGAGAGAGAGAGAGAGACAGAGAAAGAACGAGAGGAGAGAGATAGAGAGAAAAGAGAGATCGAGAGGAGAGAGAGAGGGAAATGAACAGTAGGGAGAAAGAAAATTGTCTGGTAGTGGTGGAGAGAAAAAGAGAAGAGAGAAAAAGAGAAAGAAAGGGAGAGAAAGAAAGGTGGGGCCGGGGTTGTTAAGGAGTTAGGAAAAAATATGATTTAAAAATTTAAAAGATTTTTGGTAAGTTGTGAAAATATTAACAGTTACGAGATTTTAAATATAAAATTTAAAATAAATATTAAATAAGTTTGAATTTAGGCGGGACACAAATATTCCAAAATGCACCATTGGGTCTAAAAATTCAGATTTTAAATATGAAAAAAATATGCGACTTCCAACTTTTAAAATGAATGCTCAATTAATGAAAATGCATACACCCAAGAACGGACGCACGCACGTGCGCGTAGCCATCCAAACACGTCCGTTTCACTTAACGGGACGAGAACAAGATGCACGGATGCTACCACAGGATTAGGGGTATCATGCAGGTTATGAAATGCAATTTTAATTTATTTAACATGACCTAAAAATGTTATATGTAAAATATGCGATGCTAGATGAAATGCCAGTTTGCAGCATACACTAGATGCACGTGTCTATTTAACAAGCCAGGATAGTCTATAAATATGATTCAACAAGTTCAAGCAAGCGGGTCGGGTCGAATGCAATATAAAGATGTAAAGTACTATTCACACCCAAACACGATAAATCAATAAAATACCATAGATATATAAATACGGGAACTGGAATTGGTATAAATGAACTCGGTTGTTACAGTAATGGCTAAATGGAATAAAAATGGCTTACTTGACTCCACTGTGATGGGTGTTTATATAGCGGTGGCAGCACGCAGCAGTAGGCGTGAGAATCTCTCCGGCCGTTACGCTTCCGACGTCACGCTCACGTGAAGAGCGGATCGCCCATTAATGGGGATCGTGATGGCGTGGAACGTGAGACGTTGCTGACAGAGAATCTGTGCGTGGCGAGATTTGCGGAGCGGCAGTTGCACCTGCAAGTGGTGGAGTTGGTCGGTCGGAGGGGCCGAGGAAGACGGTCTCGGCTGGGGAGCTCGGAACCAAGCAAGAGGGCTGAGAAGTCTTGGTCCTATGGCAGCCCGGGGCGAGCTGAGGGGCCGAGGAGGCAAATTTGCAGGGGGGCCCGAGGAGGGCCAGCTTGTGCTTGCAGGTCGGGTACAAGGGTGGTCTGGTCGGCCTCAGTGGGCCCTTTCTTCCGGGTCTTGGGACATATCATCCGCCACGTATCCTGATCTCGCATCGCCAATACCGAGCATCATCAGGAATTGACCTGGCCCGACCTTACCCATTTTCTAAACAACCTCTATTTAGACGGGTCAAGTCAGATACAATCAGTTTTCCGTTTGACATATGAGTTTTACTCCACCAGCAATGTAAATCTTTTAAAGAGAAATATTTTTTCTAACGGCCATGAATTATACTGGGATCCAGCGAGCTTGGTTATGCTTGACCGCCTATTTAGCCCTGGTTCATTTCATGGCTAATAAGAAAATTATTTTTCTTTTATAAGAGGTTTTTCATGTGTCAGATTCAAATTTGGGCTATTTCCATATACCAATTTGCTAGCTTGATATTTTTATTTGTCATGTTTTAGTGCATAGTAAGAACCAAATAACTTTTTTGGTATAAATTTATTGATACAACGACTAGAGCAGTCACTTTCAAGTCTTCAAATTCAATTGTATAATCTACAGCCTTTTAAAGGTCATAGTGTTCTTAAGTGTCATATAAGTTATGAACCGTTATACCATATTAGACGAAATTCTTACTTACCATAATCGCATTCAATTCCAACATATTACAATAATTCTTCGAAAATTCTTAAATATTCTTCATTTCTAAAATGAAAGAAGATGTCAGGTAATCATTGATTTTAGTGATGACATATAACTATATGAAATTTATGGGATGATCTATAGAAATAGCTCAATTTAAGGATATCATAGAAAACTACCTATTTAGAACAGAATTTGAGCGTAATTAAAAATTTCGGGAGGGAGTGTTTACGCCAATAAATCAATGGATAGAAGTGCTACAAAGGGTATTGTCACGATCCGAATTTGATACGTGACCGGCACTTAGATCACGTGACGTCTAAATATGTCGACGCGATCCAAGTAAGTCAACAACCAAGATCTGAACCTTTTTAAAGAATTAAGAAGGTGAAGTTTTAAAAAGGGTATTTAACATGAAACGCAATTTGTTTATAAGGATTGTTTGTTTTAAAACATATGTAACATGTTTTGAAATAGGGTTGAAAACGTTTTCGTTATTTGAATTTTCGGCAATATCTCCTTTGTATTTTTTGTTAAAAATAAGTACATAAACATAATAAATATCAGCATCCTTACTCGAGAGCTATCTCAACGTCAATCGGCGGAATCACAACCACACAGTTAATATACGACGCACGAAGACGAAGGATCACAAGTAAATATAGTAAACTGCGTAAGTAAAGCTAATAGTCGACTCTACCCGAGTTTGACCCAAAAGAATATACATAAAGTCCCAACTTGATCTAAGTCAAATAATAATACAAGTGATGTGATGCAGTGACACTAAATATAAGGAAAAACATATACAAAAGAGGCGGAACTATGCGACTAACCCACCAAGCAAAATATATGATGAATCCCAAAAGATGTGTCAATGACGCCGCTAAGTATCCGTGTGGTCCGTCATGCAAGAAGCTAAGGCACAACGGGAGTGAGTTGCCAACTCAATGAATAGGAATATAACATCACAAGGTATACTATGATATGCGTTGTAATGAATGCAAGTGCGGCATAAATGAAGTCGCATAAAATAATATCGATCATCATCAAATCATGATCAATCTCGTGTCTATCATCGACATCAAAAATCCATATATCGTAGGCATCGTCTCACAGATCGGCCCTCTCTTGATATCAACTCGAACTCGGTCGGTATTTTCCGGACATCCGTCCTGCTCCAAAATCATCTCCGGTATCGATTATCCTCGCTAGGCTTCCCGTACCTCCCTACGGACTTCTTGTCCCTCAGAGTCGTACCAGGTTCACCATATATCCGTAATTGTTTAACCCCTATCTCGATTCAGATATCTCATCATGAAAACCAGAAAACTCATGGTGGACGTCAAAACATAAATCACGAGAAAACCGCAATTTGAAAACAAAATCAGTTTCGTAAAAAGTTACCCGCGGTTTCTCAAATCCATAGAAAACATCATATCTATGATATCAATATTGAATGATTCATTCTTGCAATAGTTGGCAGCTATAACATGTAAATGTACGAACGATAGCATTCAAATAATGAAATATGGTAAATAGCAATTAATATTATACCGAAATATTATAATACGACTAGACGTGGAAATTCTGTCACGCCCCACTTCCCAAAATATGGAATACGAGGGGTTGACAAGGCCAGCCATGCTCCTACGGTCGAGGAAACATCCTGCCGTAGTCACACTTCGGCTTCTAACTTTACGTGGCAATCAGTAATCGATGCACAGGTAATGAGAAATGCAGCACTAAATCAACACAAATACAAAACTAACTAGATAGACATCAAGGAAGTGTAGCGCTGAGTCGCTGATCCAGATATCCACAATATCCTCGAGGTACGTCAAGTCCTGGTCCAAGCTAAATCCACTTCTCACTCTGAGCATGCATACTCAGGTCGTCAGAGCGACACAATACACACACACACACACACACACACACACACACACACACAGAGAGAAGTGAACACGTGCAATAATGATGAATATGAAACAGTAAGCATGGAATGATGACGTGAGCATGAAGTAGCCAATACAGGTAGCTGATAGAGCAGGTAAACAGTAACGCAGTAAACAGTATGGCAGGTATATTGAATCAGTAAGCAATGCATGTCAATGTCACTAACCCTATCAGTCTTTAAGTCTTACTGTACAGGTCGTTAAATTTATCGTCGGTCCAAGTGTGAGAGTCAACCACTCGTGAGTATCCCCTACCCAAGGGTAGGACCCAAGGACAAGAGAACACGGGCCCGAGTCGCTCGCTAATAATCAGTAATATCCCCATATATCTCCAGAATCGCTGTATGTGCCGGCTATGTGACTCCCGAGATTCTATTGAACTCACACTCAAACTACCCCACACCCCGTGGTCTAAATCAAATGCCAACCATAAACTTAAATATCAGTCGGTCCATGACATGTCTACGCGAGAACTGGAGGAGGTAACTGGGTCGAAGGCGGAGGTGCGGTTGCTCGATGGTCGGAGGTGGCTCCGGTGAGAGCTGAGATTCTGGAGGAGGTAACTGGGCTCGGAGGTGGTAAGGTCGAGGGCCCGGTGGTGTTGGAAATGGGTTCGGCGGATGGAGGTGATGGTGGTTGGTTCTTGGGAAGTCCGGGGTGGAGAAGGTAGGGCGAGGGGTGCTCGAGGGAGGTAGTCGGAGCTCCGGTGACGAGGGGACAGCGAGGGTGCTCGTGAAAGGAGTAGGTGCGGTGAAGGAGGTGACGGAGCTCGGAAAGGCGATGGGTTTCCTCAGTGCAGGGTTCGTTGTCGGGGATGGGAGGAGGAAGGTGGTGATGGTGATGCTGAAGGAACGACGAGGCGGTCGGCGGCGAGGGGTGACGGAGACGAGGTCGGAGGTGGTGGCTGGAGTCCGGTTCCGGTGTGCAGGTGAGGGGGTGCGCTCGGGGCCTGCAGCTTGGAGGGGGCACGGACGAGGGCTTGGTGTCGGGGGTGGTCGAAGAAGTGATGAGTGCTCGGGAAAGTGGTCGGCGGTGACGATCTCGAGGATAAATAGGGGCGAGAAAGTGATGGTGACGAGTAAGTCTACGGTAGCGCCCCGGCCGTCTGTCCGGGGCCAAAATGCAGAAACGAAAACTTTTTCTAAACTAGAAACCGGCGCTATCGCAGACTTTAATCCCGGATCGAACCATTAACCTACAACTAGCTAATAAGAGAAGGGTTGGAAAAGATATTTTACTAAAACTGTGGCGAGTCAAGAACAATATCACTATTGATCTTCCAGATGGTAGAAAGTCAACCCTCGTCATAGCCCGGGTCAACCTACAAACAGCCATTACAGAAACATGCCTTGAGTTATCTAGAGTCTGGTTTTAAGCATAAGCCCGACAACTCCATATACCTTAACATCGTTAAGATATGAGCCATTCTATATCTAATATAGAAACAGAGGCACTGATTTAATTGGAACCAGATTCAAATCATGCAGCTGTCTCCAGTGCATGTAAACTAAATGGAAGGAGGCCGATCAACGTTACTCAACTTAGGAATGCATCCAGATATGAGTAACCTGAAAGAGAAACAAGTTTCTCAAAACCATTACAATCAACTGAATACCGAATACAAGCATCTACATCTTCGATCACCTTGAAGAATCCTGATATTTGCAACACCTGGTTCTCTACTTTATTCTTATACCTATAACTTCTCAAAACTTAGATCTTGCATTCCTACGAAACACTTGTCTAAAAACCAGAGAAGTCACAAGTAAACAGAATATAGTACGAGGACCAACCCCTCTGTCCTAATGGACACTGGACAACATACAATACTCTGTATAAGTCCCCTGAGTCGAATAACTCAAACCCTGTGCGTCGTGGGTTGAAAACCGTACTATGGTTATGAAGAATTACACCGCTGTTGAATGCTCCTTACCTAACCATCAACTGATATAGGTAAATGTCATGAACATAATTTCAAAAAGTTATATCTCACTTCATAAAAATGAACGTACAGATATATCGATTTGAAATTGGTGCATAACAACGGATATTCAAAACCAAATATTTGCCGTCCGGCAAAAACCCAGACGATTTCCTCAAATATCACCAATTACAATGAATCCCGATATACTGAGGATGATCACCCAATTCCCAATAACTTACTCCCACTCATCATCTGTAACACCATACAGATGTGAGAATCAAACCTGGTAAATGCATACCCTAGAGCAAGGACTAATTGGGAAATCGGTTTTTTTTTAACAATACACAGTGAATCTGAAACATGTAAATGTTTTGAAGGGGTATCCGGGTATTCCTAGTAATGCCTCTTCCATTATCAGATTCACAACTTTAACCGTATATTTCTTTGCCATCTCTCCAAATCCCTTTATATGTCTTTAGTCATTACCTTCTGTACACCCACTTAGGCTAAATGGTTTACTTCCCTCCCTTCCTTTCGGCACCAGCCTATGGTTTGGAAGAAAACTATCCACTAAGCGTAATAGGTGTACTGTCCTAATCCTAGGAGCACTCGCAACCTGAGAGAAGGTGAGGATAAAAGACAACTGAATAAAACCTTATTCCTATTTCTCCTGAACCAGAATCCATCCCCGAACTGGAACAAGTTCCTTCGAGTTCGTATATAACCATACGATGGAGTATCCAATAAACTGTGGATCTTCGTAGTGATACGGGGTGTTCCGGAGAAATACAAAGGTGAAGTAGGAGTGGCTATGAAATACCTGGTTTGGTCGTGAATAACAGTCGCAATTTACTTTGCCCTCTTACTAATCCTTTTATTTGTCTTTACTTAATACCTTCTGTACACCTTCGTTAGGCTAATTGGTTTTCTTCATTCCCTACCGTTCAGCACCAGCCTATGGTTTGGAAGAAGACTATCCAATTAACGTAATAGGTGTACTGTCCTAATCCAAGGAGCACTCGCAACCTGAGAGAAGGTAAAAGGAAAAGACAACTGAATAGTCCTATTCGTTTTCTCCAGAACCGGAAACCATCCTCGAATAAGTTCCTTCGAGTTCGTATATAACCATACGATGGTTTTATCCAATGGAAGTGGATGTTCGTAGTAATACGGGGTGTTCTGGAGAAAAGGGTAAAAGTACGAGTGGCAATGAGGTATGCAACTCAGACAATCTAAAAGCCAGTGTTTTATGAAGGTTCAGTTAATCTTGGTCACTGAGTCATAGTCAAGGGTCGGGTAATGGTCGCTGCCAAAGAGAGAGAGAGAAAAGAAATACTCAGCGTGCACTCTAACCAAGATCAGAATGGTTATCAATTTATCTAATCAGGAAACCTCCCACTGTAACCTCAAATTCTCCTCCAAACCTGAAAGAAGAATTAGTCGGGATCACCCGAGGAGTAAACCAACTCATCAGTGGGAATCGTGATCCAACTATCATCGCATGATAACGTGATGGAATCCACTCACGTTATCACACTCCAGAAGGTATGCGCATGTCTGGCAAGTTTCAGTTTTTTTAGAAACCCCCGATGTGATTTTTACCTCTAGGACCCAAGTGACTTTGACACAGTCAACAAATCAAAGAGTCCTAATCAAGTTCAACCCGTCATTATACTGGATTGCATTAAACCCACCCGTGCGAGCCCTTGACACAGTCAACAAGGCCGCACGACTGTCCTAACCAATCGCATTAATATGCCACAAACAAACACTACTTAGATACCGCACACTATGCCTTGACACAGTCAACAAACACAGCACGAATACTAAGTAATACTTGTAAGAAATGACAGAGGGTTATGGCTGGTTTTTGGCAAAAAACCATTAACGTAATGAACTTGATATCGTTGAAGGAACCGGATAGATTTTTATAAATATAGTGGCGAAAACCTTTGCTAAAGAGGTCACTCCCGGTGAAGGGATCTCGGCTCTTTCCCCGTAGAATGAGGTGCAGGATATTCCAACTGAATACCACGATGCAAAGCAAAAAAGGCAATCGGCTATAGTGAAGTTATTACCCTGACGCAAACTTCTGTCCAAGGGGTCACTCCCGGTGAAGGGACCTCGGCCCTTGCCTCGTCGACAGAGGTGCTGGATATTCATAACCGAATACCACTGTGCAAAACAAAAGAAAACGTCTTTGTAATAACAGCTTTTTGAAAATTGTTCCAACAACGTCAAACAGGTTTGTTTAGCTTGCATTGATCCAAATCAATGCAGTCCCATCAATTGATCACACCAATAAAGAACGAAAATACGATGTACGTATATGCCATCCGCATTCGCCACTCGTTCCCGTCATCACCCGTTAGGTTACTTAACTAACGACAGAGTGGGGACTGGACTAGCACGGGTGTAAAACATATACAACATCTAATAGTATATATATCAATATATAATAATCGCTCAAGACGTGATAAAATGCAACATCACAGAAATGTAATAAGCATCACAGAACAATACAGATAATCTGGAATCCCCGGGTTTCATAGAGCCGCTACTGAAACCCGACGTTCCCCAGCTCGTGTGGATAGCCTATGCAATGAAATCATAGAACCCTACGGGCGCGGCAAGTTACCCGCCAAAACCTGAAGCGAGGCAGCCCCCTTCAACAAAGTGAATGGACCACCCAACACTTCACGGAATTCGTTAACTTGAGCACCCCTCCTTGGGTCAACCTGTACCCCCTACGAGTGCGGCGAACAGCCCGCCAATTCTAGAGTGAAGCCCCCTCCGTTTCAAAGCCATGAGATGCGGGCCCGTTGCCCTCTAGAACCCGGCTACCCGTGCACCCCACCGCGGGGTAATCCTAGTACAGAAAGTAGAATATATACAAGGGGTACATCGACCTCAGCCCGGTCGTGCCCCAAAAGAATAATATACAAACGGGCAATGACGGCAGTCCACATGTCGGACGCTCGCCCCGCAATATCAAATGTACAAATACAACCAAACTGTACTACCATTGCATCCAGGCTATCCACCACGACAAATCCGAAACATCACAGCACAACACAGAACATCAACGTGAATGTCACGTTCGCAAATCCGTCTAAAAGGGCTATAGCAATTAGACAAGATTTACCGATCAAATGACATTTACGATCGCAGATATAATGTAAATACTGTGAACTAACATATTTAAAAAATTTCGATCGATAAAATTTCCCGAAGTGGGACCCAAGCACAATTCCCAGTACTCAAACAAATCTAGGCCTAAACAAAAATTACCAAAAACCCCATTTCCAAGTCAGAAACCAGTGTAGGAAAATTGGTGGGCTGATGCTACAGTACGGCGGCGGAACTACGGCCAAAACGTGGGTACGGCCGCTGTTCCGCGCTGCTACAGTGGAATCAGTGAACCAATTTTTATCAGATTTCTTAAAAAAGCCTGCCTGATTTTCTGCAATACTCAAAATAATTTTTCGACGACGAAAAAAATTCGACAGAAACTCAGAATTGGAAATGCAGTTTTTGGAAATTTCGTCCGATCGAAGTTCTAAACATGTTAGAGCAAGCTAGTAAAGGTTAATGGCGTGGCTATGATACCATGTAAGTCTACGGTAGCGCCCCGGCCGTCTGTCCGAGGCCAAAATGCGGAAACGAAAACTTTTTCTAAACTAGAAACCGGCACTATCGCAGACTTTAATCCCGGATCGAACCATTAACCTACAACTAGTTAACAAGAGAAGGGTTGGAAAAGTTATACCGATCGATCCGTGTCCTTCGGTCTTGGCCACCATCCCAAGCTCCTCACGGCATCTCCGGTCTCGATCTCCTCGTCGGAAAAGGCACCACATCTTTGAGTCTTTTTACGGGCTCCCGCTTTATCCGAAGCAACTCGGGCACGAAGTTCGCTAGCCGACGTGTCCAAAGCGATGTAGAGAATGTGTGTGATAACTTTGTCTCAAGCATCCATTGATTCTCATCACATGAGAGTGTATGGATGGAGGTTAGAGATGATGCCATTAATGGAGGTTGTGGGCTAGAGCAAGAGGAAGAAGAAGAAGCCTTTTCTTTCTTGAGTTGTATGATAAAAATGAGAGCAAGAAGAATAATACAAGAGCAAACCCAAAGGGATATGGCTTCCCTTCTCTCTCTTCCTCTCATTTCATCACTCAAATCCAACACAAAATGTGACATATGCACAATAAAAGAGACCATGAGTCACTAGGTTGCATGTGTCACAATAAATGCACCTCATGATGAATTCTAGCTCATAATTTTCATTTGTAAACATTAACCCAAATGTTTACAACAATAAAAAGATACGGCAACATCTAAAGTAAACTCGTGACGGATCACAAGGATACCCCTCACCTGTATATACATACCTGTATCCGCATTCAACTGAATGCGAATACGATGAGACTAAAGTAATCCAACAAATCTAATACTAGGATCCGGCTTAAACCAAAGCCCACTAGTATGATCCGTCCGATCATGATCCGTGCAATCCCGCACGTATATGATCGGACCCTGCCATATATCATACGGCCTCTACAACGTTTCGCCCGAAACTTGAGAAACTGTCTGTGGGGGACTCTAAAGACTTGTCAATACTTTGGCTGTGGATTTAACCACTAGCACGTCAGAGGTATTAGCCGTACGTAATGGGCTACCAGGTATTGACCAAAAGGGAGGTCGATGAGCGAACTCATCCTGACACCCTACTGAGCCTGTCAGTGACAATATCCGTACAGTCCGGTCCGTTCGTCTATGAGCATCGCATGGCGGGCCTAGGGGGCTGGTAAAATTCAGACCCCCAAAAGCGGTACAAGTCGTGTCGGAGTGTAGCCCAGAACACCCTGAGATACTACTGGAATACCTACCAGTAAATCTCCTGTCTTGGCCAAGGACTTCGTGTAATGGCTCTCCTAGACACAGCGCGATCTCACCCCCAATACCCGGGAGAGACGAAACCCCTGCCGATCCGCTCACTGCCTCCATGTGGCTCGGGACTGTACCTAACTAAAACCTGTTTGCACGACTCCTTTGAGCCGTGGTAGGGTAGTAATCAAAGTACAGTGGGAACTCACACGAGACAAATGACGATCTCAGGTCGATGAACTAACTTGTACACATGTCACCAGGGAACTGCTATCTGACGTCAGGTATAATACCAACTAGCATGTTCCCGGCGAGTCCTGTCCGGTGTACTCATAACCCAATGAGCACCTGTATACATCTTAGGTGAACCAACTGACACCAATGGCTTGTGAGACCAGCCACCGCCCCTCATCGGGGTCTCGACTGTATACACTAGTATACTAATGGAGTATCGATGCCCGGTCTCGAAACTCCCTCGACTAGGGACCTATTAAGGATGTGCTTATAGACCCCAGCTCCCACGTATATGATCGCCATCATACTGCTGGCAGTCAAGCAAGAATCCTAAGGGCTCTATCAACGTGTAATAGCGACCTGTAAGGTCACCTAAAGCAGTACACGATGATAAAGATAAACCAGATAGCATACTATCATCTTGAGTAAGACTGTCCTACCGGCATAGGTCCTCCCTCAATCATTGCAATCACGTGCCTGTGATCCAATAATTGACTCTGAGGGCACTATATCCAACACTCGGTAGTCTCCTGAACCAACTGAGGCTTTAGGAGACTCCTCTCACTAAGCTTGATCCAACAAACCAGCAATCGACACTTTCTCCCATATAACGCCTTGAAAGGTGACATCTGAATCGTCTCCTGAAAGCTATTATTGTAGGAGAACTCAATCAAGGGAAAGTGATGATCCCAACTGCCACCCAAATCTAGTGCACAAGCTCGTAGTATATCCTCAAGAGTATGAATAATACGCTATGACCGACTATCGGTCTGTGGGTAGAAGGCAGTACTGAATCTCAAGCGAGTGCCTAAAGCATCCTGAAGGTTCTGCTAGAGATGACTGGTAAACTTTGCGCCTCTATCGGAAACTATACAGGTCGGAATGCCGTGCAACCACACAATTTCATCAACGTAAATATGAGCATACCGTGTAAATCCGAAAGTGGTCTTCACCGGAAAGGAATGAGTCGCTTTTGTCAACCGATCCACAATTATCCAAATGCAGTCATACCCTATGCTGGACCTAGGTATACCCACAATGAAATCCACGGAGATTTGCTCCCATTTCCACTCCAGAATGGGTAAAGGCTGTAACTCTCCTGTCGGCCTCTGATGCTCGTCCTTGACTTGCTTACAAGCCAGGCATCTCGAAACAAAATCAGACACATCCTGTTTCATCCTTTCCCACCAGTATACGTCTCGTAAATCATGATATAGCTTAGTAGACCATGGATGAACGCTGTAAGTAGACTGATATGCCTCCTCTAAGATCCCGCGCCTCAACCCATCAAAGTCGGGCATACATAAATGGGTCCCAAACCGCAACACCCCCTCGTTGTCGATCACAAACTTGTTCCCGCCAAAATTTTGTCTCACAACCTGCTCCCTTATAAAAAAATAATAAATAAATAATAAAATAAAAAATAATAATAAAATAAAAAATGAAGGAAAAAACTCCACATGCAAAGAATGTAACAAATGCCTCAAAGCCAAGAGTTAAAACATTGTGAAGCAACGCTTCAGATACAGCGCCAAGTGCGTTGCGTCCTAAATAGCGCACCACGTGCAAAGGACATGTGCGCTAGCACTAGGTGCGCTGCGCTCCAAGCAGTGCACCGCGTGTCATAAACGTGTGCGCTAGCGCAATGTGCGCTGCCTTTTAAGCAGCGCACCACGTGTAAAGCATGGGTGCGCCAGCGCTGTAACCTAAAAGCTCTCCAACCGTCAGATCAAATAATAATGATAAATCATTAATTAATCAGAATTAAATTCTTTTAAGGAAAAATTCCTCAAAATCTTTCCAAATGACAAGATTTTACTCTGTAAATCAGAGCACCGTTGGATCAATGATCCAATGGTAAATAAAAATTACCAAAGACAATAAACTCTGTTATGGAAAGATTTTTCCAATCTTGTTAAAAACAAGAAGATTGCCTTCTGTAAAACAGAAGGCCTAGGATTAAAGATCCAACGGTGGAGAAACATCCCCAAATTAATCAGAGAAAGATCTCTTTAACTGATTTAACAAATCAACTTGCTCTATAAAAAGGCCCCAAGACTTCAAGTCTGATATAGAGAAACCCCCTTACTAACTTTGAGAAAGACTCAAAGAGAAAAGAAAAGCAAGCTTTTAGCGAAAGAATATCATTTTCTTCAAGCTAAAGAACATGATTATTGAACATAGAGATGAAATCATCTCATAAAAAGAAGAACCATCTTCTAAGAAAGATCATAGATCTATAAAAGACCAAGGTCTTTGATAAAAAAGAGTTCAAAAGATCTTATTATAAAAACAAAAAGAAGTATTTACTTCATTCACAGATCATTGATCTACAAAGGCAAAGCCCTTTCAAAAAATAAGAACCGCTGTTCTTGAATCTTGAGGCAAAGCCTCCTTTAAAAAGAACATAAACTTGTTCTCTGATCATAAATTTGATCAAATGCGCTTTGCGCTATTGGAAAGTGCCTTGCACTCTTGAACTGCACTTTTGCGCTCCCTGGATCGGCGCTAAGCACCAAAATGCGCCACGTGTCAACCGTATATGCAGCTTGCGCTTTGCGCTTCTGAAACAGCGCACTGCACTCATGGGCTGGCGCTCAGCCCCAAGCGCGCCACGTGTCATTCACCGGTGCGCCATTAAACTAGCGCAACGCGCTCATAAACTGAAAGCACAATGCGCTTATAAACTGGCACATAGCGCAGAGCGCGACACGTGTCCTTATCGTGCGCGCTACTTGGCAGAAGCGCAATGCGCTCTTTAAATTGGTGCAAAGCGCCTAGCGTGCCACGTGGCGCACTGTCAGAACACACATTGCTTTGATGAATGCTACGCATTCAATACAAGACAAAAATTGTTAGGACCTAATGCTCAGCATTATTAAAACGGTCAAGCTCACGTAAAGGCTCAACAGCCCAGAACAATAAAATGTTAAACATTTTAATCTTATTGGATTTAGCCCAATATTGGCCATAAGTCCTCAACTTATATTGAACTGAGCCCATCTGCTCATGAATATTTAACAGATCTTAGTCCCAAACTGGACTACAGCTCTTTCAACAAACTCACGCCGGTTCGAGGGTACATCTCTTTACTCCTCTGATATTTGTCGTTGTAATCTTTCAACGTCTTCAGAGAGGTGACGGGTCCCGACAACCACACATTTCATGGATTATGATGTCCTTAACCTGGACTGTGGGGTCCTTAAGCCCATGGACTATGATGTCCTTAAACATTGGACTGTGGGGTCCTTAAACTCACGGACTACGATGTCCTTAACCTCAGACTGTGGGGTCCTGAAGCCCATGGACTATGATGTCCTTAACCTTGGACCACCATGTCCTTAAACTGGTAATCGACCGCAATGTCCCTACACTAAACAACAGAGTCCAAATGCTCTCTTGTTGAATCTAAACGATCCTGTTAAGTTGATCTTAGTCTAAAATTAGGCTAACGTATCCTTAACAAACGTTTAAGTTGATCTTAGTCTCAAATAAGACTAACGTATCCTTAAACCTAACCCCCAAACCCAAATCTAAGAAGATACGGATTTGGACTAATCCACGCCCTATAGGCGACAACATAAATTAGTCTCCGTATGCAATCCACGGGCAACCACAAACAAAACAAACACACACGACACGAAGTGACCATATGGAGAAAGAGAAAGTTGTTACCGCGATACTGTAGCGTAATTAACTGCAGGGGCTTGCGCCTGCAGGGAAGAGCGTCCCCACAATCAAAAACCCCTCAAACGAGGGGGAATCTGACGAAGTCTGCTACATCGGCCGCATCCGTTTAAACCTTCGATACATGGTGCCATAAATCAACTTAGGATCTTCGGAGAGGTGGACGGATAGCACCAATTAGCATCTGCCCCGAATTTCAGGCAAGACGAACCTGCGTGGTCGCGTCTCTGTGTTCGGCGGGGAACAAAACTCAGTGTCTCTCCCCTGCCGAACCTGCTCCATAATCTCAGATATACGGGCATCCTCAGACTGTGCATTTCTGATGCTACCGAGCAAAAGCAGATGAGCACGAACATGAGCAAACTGTCCACCTGTGGATGTAAACTCGAACTATATGCCACCGTCACACAAAATCTGCCAATCCGTAGTCGACTGTATCTGAACTGTGCCCAAATGAAATAAGCTACCTCCAGGCTTTTGACCCAAAGCATTGGCCACTACATTCGCTCTGCCCGGATGATAAATAATCTCACAATCATAGTCCTTCATAAGCTCCATCAAGCGACGCTGCCTCAAGTTCAAATCCCGCTGCTAAAATATGTATTTCAAACTCTTGTGGTCTGTAAAGATCTGGCATAACTCTCCGTACAAGTAATGTATCCAAATCTTAAGCGTAAAGACCACCACGGCCATCTCTAGATCGTGAGTAGCGTAGTTCTGCTCGTGTTTCATCAACTGCCGAGAATCATTGTCACGCCCCGCTTCCCGGTATACGGCGGAGAGGACAAGCTGGTCCGCTACGTATTTACCGTGAAGTAAATACGCTAAGCGTATCTAAGCAATTTAAAAGTAAATACACAAGAGACAAGATATATAAACTGAACAACAACTTTATTTATTAACATTCTTTTGTACAATGCATGAAAAGTAAATACAACTGAAATAAAAACGGTGCCTAAATAATGGCATAACAGGAATGTAAAGTACTGAAAGGAAATGTGTACAATGAAACTAAAGTGCTGAGTTTTCAGCAAACTGATCCAAGTATTCAGTAGTAGGCTCGATCTCTGACGTGTCCAAATTACCTGACGACATTCAAAGAAGAAAGAAAGAGAATGTCGTCAGCGAACAGGTCGCTCGGTAAGTCCCAAAGATAAAAGAAAAGTAGAATAGACAGAATAAGAAGGTATCTTTTAAAGTTGTATTATCTTGTTGTAATGTTGTATTAATGCTGTTGTTTGTAGCTTGGTACAGAAGAATGCCAGTGTATACAAGAGGAATCTCTATAAGCCAGAGACTAGATGCAAGTATACTAAAACGAACCGTTTATGCCACGGTACAACAGCAATTGGATTCATGTTAGGTGTATTAAGTCTTACAGTCTCGTGCCACTTTTAACACCTTCCGTACCAATCTACCCCTTAAACCCAGTAGTATCTTGTTTGTATTGTATTGTATTATAAATTGTATCGATTGTATAATTGGATGACTGACCGAAACCATGATATCAGTAAACGGATGTAACGGTAGAATCTTGTAAATGGAGTAACTGGAGAACCACGTAAATGGAATGTATATCCATAGTTCGGTTCAGTCAAGTTGTATAGATTGATAATTGGATTCATAGATTCATGTTGAATTGTAATATTGAAGATTGTAGATTGTACTTGAATCATATTCAAGTCAGATTATAATGAGACCCACTCTGAGTCAGTAAATTGAAGTCCTGATTGTTTTGATGTTATCGGTAACCACTGCACATGGATGGCAGGATTTGTGTCTTTTTCCAAGACGATTACCGTATTGATAACACCATTATTAAGTTGTCTACCTTAAATCGGCAAGCAGACACTTCTCCGGCTCCCTGAGGCTCAAGAGATTGGTCCCGCTTAAACCTATGTTTACTAGGGTCTTTAGGATAATTTATAGAACTTGAGGGAGTTTTATGTAAAAATACTTTTATATACTTTTCAAAATACACCCCAAGTATTTATTATTCGTCTTTAGAATTGTAATGAATGTAGATTTTATATTGTGATATTGTAGAAAAGGTGGAATATTTATAATACTTCAAAAATAGATATGTTTATGTTACATATGTTAGTGTATATGCCCTAGAGGCCATTACTGTATCATACTAGTTTGTATATTACTTAATGGAAGCTTGGGATATTCACCTTGTATAGACAATCTTGCTCAATATAGTAGTATGCTACTTGATTTGTTTCTGCTTTAATGTGTACATGTGTTTATTTTAGTATATCACCTATACACATTAGTGGAGCCCTTAGGATCTTTGCTTAATTACCAGCGTTGTGATGACAGTCACACTAGTGGGGTCTGGGTAATCCACAAGCACATCCTTATGCAGGTCCCTAGTCGTAGGACTATCGAGACAGGGCATCGATACTCCGGAGTAGACTAGCGTATGCGCTTCTCATCCCAGTGTGGGAGACGGTCTGTCCCACAGCCGTCAGTACGTCGTACTTGAGATAGTATGCGGGTGCTCGTTAGGTTACGAGTACACTGGACATGACTCGTCGGGAACTGTTGGTTGGTACTATACCTATCATCAGTTATCAGTTCCCAGGTGACATGAGTACAGCTTAGTCCGCTGACTTGACACTGTCACTTCGCCTCGAGTGTGTTCCCACTGTACTTAGATTACTACCTTACCACGGCTCAAAGGAGTCGTGCAAACAAGTAGTAGTTGGGTGCAGTCCCGAAGCACTTGGAGACAGTGACGGTTAGACAGGATTCGTCTCTCCCGGTATTGGGGGTTGGCATCGCGCTGTGTCTAGGAGAGCCATTGCACAAGTCGCCCCTGGCCAGGGCAAGCGAGATATACTGGTAGGTTTCCAGTGTTATCTCAGGGTGTTATGGGCTACACTCCGACACGACTTGTACTGCTATTAGGGGACTGACGTTTACCGCCCCCTAGGCCGGCCATGCGATGTTATCAGACGAACAGACCGGACTGTACGCAGATTGTCACATTCAGGCTCAGCAGGAGTTTAGATGGGTTTCACCTCGTCCTTCTTCTTATCGGCATCCACCTGGGGACTGTTACGCACAGCTAGTGCCGCTTACGGTCTGTAGTTAAACCCACTGCCAGCGTAGTGTCGAGTCTTTAGAGTCCCACACAGAAAGCTATTCGCCTTTAGGTAAAAGAGTAGAGGTCGCATGGTTTTGTGACAGGGTTCGGTCACATCCGTGCACTTGTGCACGTTTAGTGTCCGGACAGTTAACACTAGCGGGCTTTGGTTTAAACCAGATCCTAGTGTACGTTTTGGGATTGGTTTTATCTCGTATGTATTCGTGTTCCTCGGAACGTGGATGCGGGTGTGTATGCACAGTTGACAGAGAGACAGAGGCAGAGGATTTTTATTGGGGTTGTTGACTGTTGACAGATGACCATTGACTTTTGCTAAACCCTAATGAGAATAAGAAATATGATTAATGATAATATTAATTAAGTATTATTGTGTCATGGTTGAGATGAAAGGTTGACTTGTTGACTTTGTTGACCGGTTGACTAGGTTGGACTAGTTGACCACCATCATTACAATGGCTATCATTTCAAGGAAAAGACTTTTGCTTGCTTGTTTCTTTTTGCAAAATGAGTGCATGAAATGATATGGCCATTTTGATTTGAACCATCACATAATACTCAATTACTATTATGAGTTATCATGATTTTGGATTATGAGAGCTTGGATGGCAAAAGAGTTGCTCATTCTCTCATTTCTTTTATCTCTCTTGCTTGAGCTCTCCCTCTTCCTCTTGCTCTCTCTCTAGTCTATGGTTCACTTGTCTCATGAGTTGAGAAGCAAGAACCATAGAGATAAAACCCAACACACTCCTCTACTCATCCTAGTTCACAAGGTTTAGCAAACCAAGTGTTCTAGTTTCTTCTAGTTTGAAGTGAAGCCAAAGGTAGAAGCTTTCAGGTGGATCCATCTTTGGCGCAAGGAGACGACGAGGTGAGGCCGATCCGACCACCGCGAGGAGTTGAAGACGAAGGAGATCAAGTTAAGGTATAACCACCTAACCGAGTAGGTAAAACTCTTGTTAGGATTGTTAGATAGTTGTTTAACAAAGATCCGTATTTTGAGTCCATGTTACCACCTCTAGAAAAATCGTTTTTCATCATTTCCGCAAGCCCGTAAGTACCAGGAGAGGTAACGTGGACTTACAGTGGGATCAGAGCCTAGTTAAACACTATCTAACATGTTGGCAAAGTAACTAGAAGTTCGATCGGAGAAAAAGTTGCGAAACGAACCCGAAAAATCAAGTTTCTGTCGATTCTGTATTCTGTTCAAAAAATAATAAATCTTGCACCAAAAATCGACTCAGGCTTTTTAAAATACACCCAAGAAATTTGGTCCACTGGCTCGGTCAAAGCACCGCGGAACCGCGGCAAGAGCATGATCCCGCCGCGGATCCGCGGCCGAGTTGACTCGGCCGTGGCACAAATTTCCTGCAGTGTGTTTCTGGGGTTATTTTAGGATTTTTACAATATGATTTTTCTGCCCAGATTTTCCAGAAAGCAAAATTTGTTTTTGGGGCCTAAAAATCCGTATTTTGATCGAACTTCTAAAGACTTAAGTTAAGGTTATATCTGTGATGTGATATATGTATTGAACGTCTGCTAATCGCTATTCGTCGATTAGTGGGGGTTATACATATCTGCGATCTGTAATGTTGATGGTATGTGCATATGAATTCATTGGATTGTCGCGGATGAATAGCCGGGGGGTTGTGAGATGAGAGTTTTCTTTTTCTTTCAATTCATATAAATTTGTAATTGATGTAATATTATTTATATGGCCGCACAACTGGGATGGGGTTGTAGCCGTCATTGTATAATTTCTTTTACTGTTTTTGCTCCTAGGATAGACCCAAGGTGGGGTGCACAAACTACCGGGTATCTCGAAGTGCCGAGTGGCCTACTCACGGTGTTGAGGGAGGTTGCTTCGCTTCGGGTACTTGGCGGGTAGTTTGCCGCACCCGTAGGGGTCTAGGGTGGGGTCTTGGCTATTCATCGCGACCGTGTAATCCGCTCTTCGTTACAGGCTCGTATGGATTGCGGATTCCTATTATATCCAATGTGTTCATCTGTGATCTGGAATGTCTATCATTGCATGTGACGAATGTGTATACCTATATATGATATCTATTTAGGCATTGCTTATGTTTTGCATCCGTGCTAGTCCAGCCCCCGCTCTGTCGTTAGTTAAGTAACCTAACGGGTAATGACGGGGCCCCGTGGCGAATGCGGATGGCATAAGCGTATGTCATATTTTCGTTGTTTTCTGCAATGGTAGGATTAAATGATGGGACATATTAAAATTAATGCAAGAAAAATAAACCAAGTAAAAGTCGTTGGAATACTTTCAAAACCACTCGGTTCTTTTCAAAACCAAATTTTAAATGCGGAGCATGAACCACTCCTTTTTTGAAAGCTATCTCGTTCCTTCGATTATATCAAGTTCACTACGTTCACGGTTTCGCCAAAACCATTCGTAGCCCTCCGTCGTTTCACATGAATGGTCAATAAGTATTCAAGCTATGTATGTTGGCCAAAGTCAAGGCATAGTGATTGGTAGCTATTGGGTATTCATGTGCAACATAGATAGATGTGTTGGTTTGGGACAGTCGTACTGCCATGTTGGCCAAAGTCAAGGGTAGGTACTGGTGGGTTCAAATTAACCTGGAGAATGACGGGTAGAACTTGACATGTGACTTATGATATTTTGGCCAAAGTCAAGGTCATAAGAGCATGGGGCAAAAATCCACATCGGGAGTTTCAAAAGAACTGAAACTTGCTAACACTGCATACCATTTGGAGTGTGATGATTCTGATAGGATTCCTTCAGTTTTGTCACGCGATGATATTTGGATCCCGATCCTACTGTGAGTATATACTACTCCTCGGGAAATTTCTCACTTAACGATCAATGCTATAAACCAAGTAGGTGTCTAGAAAGGTGTTAGCGGGGCCACGCCCCCAGGGAAAAGAGGTTATTTAATTAAGAAACTTCACGAAAGCGTTGGAAAACCTCCCTCGAAGTACCGACACTAGCCTGGCTGAACGGTTAAGCAAGTATTGTACGGTGAGATTGATCCTGACTAATTCTTCCTTTTTGGTTTGAGGAGGGATTCGAGAGACGGTGGGAGCCATCCTATTTAGACAAATTAAAAACCACTCTAAACTTGCAAGAGCATCATGCTAAAGTGTTTCTTCTCTCTCTCCTAATTGCAGCGACCAAACATCATGACCGGACTTAAGTTACTACTAGATAAAAACATACTGACAGGGCCGAACTACAAAGATTGGCTCAGGAATGTCAAAATGGCAATCACTTATGACAAGTTAGGGTATCTCCTTACCACCAAAGCTCCCCTGTCCCAGGTCCCAAAACCAGCGTCGCGGATAGGAAAATCCGTAAGACCTGGGAAATCGATTGCGCGAAGGCCAAGTGCTTCGTGCTTACCTCTATGGACAATGAACATCAGAGGAGCCACGAGAATATGGACCTTGAATCCATATTTCTCCATACAAAAGAACTGTATGGAGAGCAATCTCATATCGCCAGATACGAAGTCTCGAAAAAGCTGTTTTCGGCGAGATTGGCCGTCGGATCATCGGTAGCGGAACACGTGCTTAACATGATTGGCTTCATTGGGGAGCTCGCGGACCTAGAGACCACGTTAGAGAACGAGCTCTATACGGACTTGATTCTCCAGTCCCTTCCTTCCACTTACGCTCAGTTTATCCTGAACTTCAACTTGCAAGAAAAGGAAGTTGAACTTTCAGACCTCCTCAACATGCTGAGGAGTGCAGAGAGCACCCTACAGAAAGGTAGGGAAACATCCACTTTGTTTGTAGGAGGATCTTCCTCTTCTAGGTCCAAGGCGAAAGCCAAGGGAAAGAAGAAGAAAGCCCCCGCCAAACTAAGGGGCGGTGTTAGTAAAGTGGATACGAAGGGAAAGGCAAAAGCAACAAAGGTAGCGGGGAAGCTTGTAGGGAAGGAAGGGTGCTTTTACTGTCACAAGAGTGGACACTGAAAGAAAGATTGCAGGGCTTGAAAGGCCAGAACACAGGTTCTGAAGCAAGTTGCGGCTTCAGTTTCAGGTGTGTATGTTATTGAAAACTGTCTATCAATAAACTCTACTTCCTGGGTATTGGATACCGGATTAGGATCTCATATCTGTAATTCTTTGCAGGCGTTGAGAAAGCGTAGGTTTTTGAAGGCAGGTGACATGACCCTCAAAGTTGCAAACGGAGCTAGCATGGATGCTCAGGCCATGGGGGACTATCACCTGGGAATGTCAGATGGACATGTTTTGGTTTTACATAATTGCTTTTTTTTACCCAATGCAACTTGTAATATCATTTCTGTATCTTTAATATCTAAAGAAGGTTATGAATTTGCGTTTGTAAGTAATGTTGTAAACATTCACCTTAATCAAGTTCTGATTGGGTCAGGTACATTAAGCAATGGTATATACGTATTAAACCAACCACATAATTTTAATGTCCAAAATACACAAAAAAGAAAGTCTCCGGAAACAAATCAGGCTTTCTTATGGCATTGTAGACTGGGTCACATCGATGAGAGAAGGTTGGCGAAGTTACATACAGGAGGATATTTGGATCCGTTCGA
This sequence comes from Agapanthus africanus, assembly GCA_030015575.1. Classification (NCBI taxonomy): domain Eukaryota; kingdom Viridiplantae; phylum Streptophyta; class Magnoliopsida; order Asparagales; family Amaryllidaceae; genus Agapanthus; species Agapanthus africanus. The sequence goes on along the minus strand of CM057340.1, from coordinate 677,321,877 downwards.
ATATCAATCATATGCAACTTGTCAATCCTGTCTCAAAGGAAAGATGACAAAGACTCCGTTCACTGGACACGGAGTAAGAGTGAGCGAGCTCTTGGGACTCATACACAGCGACGTGTGCGGTCCAATGTCTACGCATGCACGAAGCGGTTATTCTTACTTCATTACTTTTAAGGATGACATTTCAAGGTACGGATATGTCTTCTTAATGAAACATAAATCCGAAGCCTTTGGAAAATTTCAGGAATATAAGAATGAAGTAGAAAAACAAACAGGCAAAAGTATCAAGACACTAAGATCTGATCGAGGTGATGAATACTTAAGTGCCGAGTTCCTGGATTACCTAAAAGAGAATGTAATTCTCTCTCAGCTTACTCCTCCATACACTCCACAGCATAACGGTGTATCGGAGAGACGGAACCGAACCCTATTGGATATGGTACGGTCCATGATGAGTAACGCTGAGTTACCGCGATCATTCTGGGGATATGCACTAGAATCAGCTGCATACCTTTTGAACCGAGTTCCAACTAAAACTGTGCCACCATATCATATGTGGTGTGGGAAGAGACCCTATCTTAATCACATTAAGACATGGGGATGTCCAGCTTCTGTCAAAAAGCAGCATGCGGACAAACTCGAGGCACGCTCAGTACAGAGCAACTTTGTGGGATATCCAAAGAACTCCAAGAGATATTTCTTCTATTGTGAAGAGGAACAAAAGGTTTTTGTTTCTCGTTATGCCCACTTCTTGGAAACTTAGTTTTTGGAAAAACAGATAAGTGGGAGCGCAATAGAACTGGAAGAAATTCCAGAACCACGAGCTGTTACTGAAAGCTTAGTAGAACCAGAGGGTTCGAAAGATCAGGACATTCCTACGTCGCTCCGCAGAAGTAGTAGGCACTCTCATCCGCCTGAGAGATACTACGGTTTTCTCATAGACGGGGATAGAGATGATTGCATCATTGATAGTGATGAGCCGACTAGCTTTCAGCAGGCCATTCAGAGCGTTGACTCGGTAAAATGGCTAGATGCAATGCGGACCGAAATGGAGTCCATGTATACCAACAAAGTATGGACGTTGGACATTGCCCCAGATGGGGTAAAACCCGTAGGATGCAAGTGGATCTTCAAAAGGAAGATTGGTGTAGATGGACAGGTTGAGACCTATAAGGCTAGACTTGTTGCAAAGGATTTTCGTCAAAGACCTGATTTGGACTATGAGGAGACCTTTTCTCCAGTAGCTATGCTGAAATCCATTCGAATCCATCTTGCCATTGCTGCCTTCCACGATTATGAGATTTGGCAGATGGACGTAAAGACCGCTTTTCTAAATGGAAATTTAGAGGAGTGTGTTTATATGGACCAGCCAGAGGGTTTCATTCAGAGTGGGAGCAGCGGAAAGGTGTGCAAGTTGCTTAAGTCCATCTATGGACTAAAGCAGGCATCGCGGAGTTGGAACATCTGTTTTGATGAGACGGTCAAAGATTTTGGCTTTATCAAAAATCCAGATGAACCATGCATCTATAGTAGATTTGTAGCAAGAACTGTCATATTCCTCGTATTATACATGGATGACATTCTCTTGATAGGAAATGATATTCCTATGCTACAATCTGTCAAAGGGTTCTTGTCACACAGGTTCTCCATGAAAGACCGGGGTGATGCCTCTTACATTCTGGGGATCCGGATCCATCGTGATAGATCCAAGAGGATATTAGGACTTTCACAGTCCAGGTACATCGACACCATTCTGAAAAGATTCAGTATGGAAGATTCCAAGCGCGGTAATCTACCGGCATGTCACGGGATCACCCTCTCCAAAGAGATGTCTCCCAAGACTGATTTGGAAAGGGATCGCATGTCTATTATACCCTACGCTTCTGCGGTAGGCTCTATAATGTATGCGATGTTGTGTACCAAACCGGATGTAGCTTATGCACTGAGTGTGGTAAGCCGGTATCAGTCAAACCCTGGGGAGAAACACTGGATAGCGGTAAAGAACATTCTCAAGTACCTGAGAAGGACTAAGGAGATGTTCTTGGTGTATGGCGGAAAGGACCTCCAGATCGAGGCCTTTGCTGACTCCAGCTTCCATAATGACAAGGATGATTCCAAGTCCATGCCGGGTTATGTCTTTACCCTCAATGGAGGAGCGGTGTGTTGGAAGAGTTCCAAACAGGAAACTGTTGCTGACTCGACGATGGAAGCAGAATATATCGCTGCTGCAGATGCCGCAAAAGAAGCAGTCTGGATAAGGAAGTTCTTGACAGAACTTCAGGTGGTTCCGTCCATTGTTGATCCAATACCTCTGTATTGCGACAAAAACGGGGCTATAGCTTTAGCGAAGGAACCCAGGTCCCATCAGAAGTCCAGACACATCTTGAGGCGGTATCACCTGATCAGGGAGATCGTGGGTCGCCAGGAGATCGAGGTTCGGATAGTTGCTATGGAAGATAACACTGTTGATCCATTCACGAAGGCCTTACCCCAGACTCAGTTCAAGCGGCTGATCGAGATGATAGGTCTTCGATACGCCAGTACATGGCCTTAGTGCAAGTGGGAGATTGTTAGTGTATATGCCCTAGAGGCCATTACTGTATCATACTAGTTTGTATATTACTTAATGGAAGCTTGGGATATTCACATTATATAGACAATCTTGCTCAATATAGTAGTATGCTACTTGGTTTGTTTCTGCTTTAATGTGTACATGTGTTTATTTTAGTATATCACCTATACACATTAGTGGAGCCCTTAGGATCTTTGCTTGATTACCAGCGTTGTGATGGCAGTCACACTAGTGGGGGCTGGGTAATCCACAAGCACATCCTTATGCAGGTCCCTAGTCGTAGGACTATCGAGACAGGGCATCGATATTCCGGAGTAGACTAGCGTATGCGCTTCTCATCCCAGTGTGGGAGACGGTCTGTCCTACAGCCGTCGGTACGCCGTACTTAAGATAGTATGCGGGTGCTCGTTAGGTTACGAGTACACTGGACAGGACTCGCCGGGAACTGTTGGTTGGTACTATACCTATCGTCAGTTATCAGTTCGCAGGTGACATGAGTACAGCTTAGTCCGCTGACTTGACTCTGTCACTTCGCCTCGAGTGTGTTCCCACTGTACTTAGATTACTACCCTACCACGGCTCAAAGGAGTCATGCAAACAGGTAGTAGTTGGGTGCAGTCCCGAAGCACTTGGAGGCAGTGATGGTTAGACAGGATTCGTCTCTCCCGGTATTGGGGGTTGACATCGCGCTGTGTCTAGTAGAGCCATTACACAAGTCGTCCTTGGCCAGGGCAAGCGAGATATACTAGTAGGTTTCCAATGTTATCTCAGGGTGTTCTGGGCTACACTCCGACACGACTTGTACCGCTATTAGGAGACTGACGTTTACCGCTCCCTAGGCCTGCCATGCGATGTTATCAGACGAACAGATCGGACTGTACGCAGATTGCCACATTCAGGCTCAGCAGAAGTTATGATGGGTTTCACCTCGTCCGTCTTCTTATCGGCATCTACCTGGGGCCCGTTACACACAGCTAGTGTCGCTTGCGGTCTGTGGTTAAACCCACTGCCAGCGTAGTGTCGAGTCTTTAGAGTCCCGCACAGAAAGCTATTCGCCTTTAGGCAAAAGAGTAGAGGTCGCATGGTTTTGCGACAGGGTTCGGTCACATCCGTGCACTTGTGCACGTTTAGTGTCCAGACAGTTAACACTAGCGGGCTTTGGTTTAAGCTAGATCCTAGTATACGTTTTGGGATTGATTTTATCTCGTATGTATTCATGTTCCTCGGAACGCGGATGCGGGTGTGTATGCACAGTTGACAGGAGACAGAGGCAGAGGATTCTCATTGGGGTTGTTGACTGTTGACAGTTGACCATTGACTTTTGCTAAACCCCAATAAGAATAAGAAATATGATTAATGATAATATTAATTAAGTATTATTGTGTCATGGTTGAGATGAAAGGTTAACTTTGTTGACTTGTTGACTTTGTTGACCGGTTCACTAGGTTGGACTAGTTTACCACCATCATTACAATGGCTATCATTTCATGGCAAAGACTTTTGCTTGCTTGTTTCTTTTTGCAAAATGAGTGCATGAAATGATATAGCCATTTTGACTTGAACCATCACATAATACTCAATTACTATTATGAGTTATCATGATTTTGGATTATGAGAGCTTTGATGGCAAAAATGTTGCCCATTCTCTCATTTCTTTTCTCTCTCTTGCTTGAGCTCTCCCTTTTCCTCTTGCTCTCTCTCTAGTCTATGGTTCATTTGTCTCATGAGTTGAGAAGCAAGGACCATAGAGATAAAACCCAACACACTCCTCTACTCATCTTAGTTCACAAGGTTTAGCAAACCAAGTGTTCTAGTTTCTTCTAGTTTGAAGTGAAGCCAAAGGTAGAAGCTTTCAGGTGGATCCATCTTCGGCGCAAGGAGACGACGAGGTGAGGCCGATCCGACCACCGCAAGGAGTTGAAGACGAAGGACATCAAGTTAAGGTATAACCACCTAACCGAGTAGGTAAAACTCTTGTTAGGATTGTTAGATAATTGTTTAACAAAGATCCATATTTTGAGTCCATGTTACCATCTCTAGAAAAATCGTTTTTCATCATTTCCGCAAGCCCGTAAGTACCGGGAGAGGTAACGTGGACTTACAACATATACATATATTTATATGAAAATAATTTTTGTATATACCTATAATATTCTAGAAATCTCGTTTTCTTAAGATGTCGTATTTTAAATCTTTCGAACTGAATGCTCCTTGCGGAAGTCTGAATCTCGCACTACTAAGCCCGAGGATGTGCGATAATCCGTACCATCCCGAACGGGTTCCCCAAATGGGTTGTAGCGGCGCTTTGTAAAGACTTGTATAAATACTAATCATTAAGGAAAACGGTTTTATTAATTATGGTATTTAAATGAAAAAGTGTCGTTTTCCCGTATTCTATGTTCTAGGGTCTCCTAAGTCAACTAGACTGCTCCTAACTGGTCCAAAGCGACAAGTTGTGAGATACATCAAATCGTCTCTTCACCGCCAATTGTGGCCATGTAAGTACAAGTGAAGAAAGGAGGGGTCCGCTCACGAATCACCGTGAGACGGGCCTTTTAAAGTTATCTTTCTCACTTGTCTAGCCTAGACACCATAAAGTCAGGTTTAGATAAATGACTGAATGCCCACAACCTTCCTCTGTCTTAATGATCACGACAGTTCTTAATTGGCTGAGTCTAGATATTTTTTATTAACTCAAAGGTTATTTATTTGTAAAGATGTATCAATACTAAATCTTTTAGAAATAGTTTTATTAAGTAAAGGGTATTTAAATGAAAATATTTGTTTTCACGTATTCTGGTTCTCGAGGGTATCGTGTTATATTACATATGAGTGTGTGAGGAGGTAGGTCGTTACCTCATGATCTACTTAAAGGTATATCAATTTTAATGGGGTTAAATGTAGAATTGAAACAATGTGGTATTTAAGTGAAAAATACGATAAATTGAAATAGTCATCATTTTATGAAATGAAACTTGATCAATTTGGTTGATTAGTGTTTAATGGTCAATATGAAGGAGTTTAAGCATAATTGTATTAACGAGAAGTGAAGTTTTATGAGAAAACCGAATCGGAAATCGGATTTGTTCCGATTCCTTCGGGTTTTGTAAATCCGTATTTTTAGAATGGAAAAGAAAGTTAGAAATGGGACTTACGGGTTTTGGACAGTAACGAGAGTGAGATGGAAGGAGAGGAATCGCCGGTGAGTCATTTCATCGCCGAGAGCTCCTAGAACGATTGCCGGAAGTTCGCCGGGAATTTCGCCGTAGCTTCGCTTCGTGCTCGTTTTCAAAGTACACAATTTTCTTGGAAATTTTAGTGAGTTGGCTCAGGGTTTTGGGGTTAGAGGGTAGAGGGTAGGGGTGATATTTATAGGGTTAGGGTAGATGAAGGGTTTTAAATAAAAAAATATAAAAATATATAAAAAAAATCATTAAAAATAGAGTAAATGGTGGTTAATGGGCTCTTTGAAACCGATCTCTGTAAATGAAGCATGCAGGGGGTTTCAGAAGATGGAAAGTCACACTTTTGATGTTGATGACTCGGCCGATTCGGGCCAAGTCAGGGGCTTGGGAGGTGGGGGGTTGCCTGGTGAAGCCTCTGGTACCTTCAGTTTTTCAGGTTCAGTAGAAAGTTTGGAAGTTATCTCGTGTGGACTGTTGAGCTTCTATAAAATTTAAAACAAATAAATATAAAACATAACGCGGGGCATGGGATTTGAACTCTGGTGGCTTGGTTCAGCAGTGCAAGGTATTACTAATGAGCTAAAAGCCCCTTCTTGTAATTATGGAGTGGAATAGATACTTAAAGTGGTAACAACAACATTAAATACTCCAAGTATACTTTAAATTTAAAGCAAATTTATATACACTAAAAAATGGAGTTGTTACAAGCATAAGCAATAACTCTGCCGTGCTGTATCAATACGCAACTTAAACCCACTCGAGAAGCATTGCAATATACAACGAAACCGCATGAGCCTGAAGGCAAAGATAGAACTGGAGCAGTCGTCAGACGAGTCTTCAACTGCTGGAAACTCAGCTCACATGCATCAGTCATAAAAATGGAAATCCCTTTCAGGTCAGACCGGTCATAGGTGCAGCAATAAGAGAGAAATCCTGCACGAAGCGACGGTAATAATCTGCCAAGCCCAAAAAGCTACGAATCTCAGTAACTTAAACGAGTTTGGGCCAATGTTGTACCGCCTCAATCTTCTTCGGATGTACCTGCATCCCGTCTCTCGTAATGATGTGACCCAAGAAATCCACACTGTCATGCCAGAAATCACACTTCGAGAATTTGGTAAAAGGCCGATGCTCTCACAGAGTATGCAATGCAATCCTCAAGTGCTGCTCATGATCCTCTCGACTAGAGTAAACCAAGATATTGTCTATGAATACAATGATAAAATGGTCGAGGAATGGCTTAAAGATCCGGTTCATCAGATCCATGAATGTTGTTGGGGCATTGGTAAGCCCTAACGACATCACCAAGAACTCATAATGCCCGTAGCGCGTCCGAAAAGCAATCTTTGGAATGTCGTCATTCCAAACTCGCAACTGTGACACCCTGATCACAAGTCAATCTTCGAGAAAAATCCTGCTCTCTATAGCTAATCGAACAAATCGTCAATGCAAGGTAATGGATACCTATTCCGCACCGTAACTCAGTTCAGCTGACGATAATCGATACACAATCTCATGCTGCCGTCCTTTTCTTAACGAATAGAACAGCCAGAGCGATACACTCGGACGAACAAGTCCTATATCAAGCAACTCCTGCAACTGATCCTTAAGCTCCTTGAGCTCCGTCGGGGCCATCCAATAGTGTGGTATAGAAATAGGCCCCGTGCCGGGGATCAGGTGAATACAAAACTCAATATCATGATCTAGAGGCAATCCTGGTAGCTCATCAGGGAACACGTCGGGAAACTCTCGCACGATCAGAACCTGATCCAACGGGACCTTTGCGGCTCCAATATACAGAATATACGCTAAAAATCCATGGCATCCCTTTCTCAAAAGCCGACTAGCACATAGTGTAGAAACCAGATTGGCAGGAGCGGCACTGCGGTGCCCCTGCACAACCAAATCCGACTCACGCGGGAAACAGAATCTGACCGCCTTTCCACGGCAATCAACGTACGCATGACAAGCAGCCAGCCAATCCATACCGAGGAGGACATCGAAATCTAACATATCTAGAAGAATCAGATCGACTAACAAATCTCGATCACCAATCCATACGGAACATGATTTGTATACGTGTCGTGCTATGCAAGACTCTCCCACTGAAGTTACCACAACTAACGGTTGGTCTAACAATGACGAATCTCTACCCAAAATCGATGCAAAGTGTATGGATACAAACGAGTGTGTTCCCTCATAAAAAAATAGGGCAATGCCTCATGTGTTAGACATAAGAGTTCCCGCGTGAACACATGTCTCTATCAGGGTTAAATCTTAAGGCGGAGCTTCAGGTTTAAGATACGTGAGCGCTCTGCGCGTAAAGCATGTGGGCACCTGTTTTTGATAGGATTAAATCCTAAGGAGGCGCCTCACGTGTCAGACACATGAGCGCCCACGTGCATAGCACATGAGCGTCAGCACCCAAAGTTGAAGCATTTTGCTTCGGATAGAATTAAATTCTACATGGGAAAATATTTTCCTAAACAAAAAAAAGAAAGATATTATCTATTAAACAGAGAGCCGTTGGATCAAAGATCCAATGGTGATTAAAAAATCATCAAAAGATAGAATTAAATTCTATTTGGAGAAAAATATCTAACTGATCTTTTTTGTTAAAAAATAAACATTGCTTTGTTAAATAGAGAACCGTTGGATCAAAGATCTAATGGTGATTAAAAAATCACTGTTCAAATCAAAAGATAGAATTAAATTCCATACGTGGGAAAATATTTCCTTCAATCTTGTTAAAAACAAGAAAAATTTACTCTGTTAAACAGAAAGCCTTAGATCTAAGATCCAACGGTGAATAAAAATCATCACCTGATTATGAAATAAGGATGAGATATCTTAAATGAGGGATTCTCTCAACTAATCAACAGTTTTTCCTCACCTATATAAAGACCCGAGACTTCAAGTCTCAGAGAGAGAATCAACCCCATAAGGTGATAAAATCCACAACAGAGAATTTAATTCTTTTTTTGAAGAAAGATCATCTTCCTCATTCAAAAAACTCTAGGTAAAAAAGTATAGAGATCAAAATATCTCATTTTCCTATTTTATATATATATATATATATATATATATATATATATATAAGGGTTTCACCGTCTAAAAAGAACTTAGTTCTTTTTCTGGATCTGAGATTCGTAAGACAAATCTCCCACAAATTGAGAATTTTATTCTCATCAGAAGATATTGTTCTTCAGACTCAAAAAATCTAGGGGAGAACTATCCTGTTTTATCAATCACCATATAAACACAATGGAAAAGAGGACATGAAAAGGATGGAGTTCATACTCCAGGAACTTAGTTTCTTCATAATCAAGAACTTAGTTCTTAAATAAATCTAATTCCATATTTTCAAAATAGTGATCTTGGTGATTACTAATAGTAAAAATACCATTAACAGAAGGTTAACTTCTTTCAAAAATATAGACAAACATTAAATCTCTAAGGACACAGCGTCTCACGTGATATCCACGTAAGCGCACAGAAGGCACATATGAAGACAGTGCTTCACGTGCTATACACGTGAGCGCCCATAAGCAAGGACTCAGCGCCTCACGTGCTACACACATGAGCATTTGAAAAATGCCAGAGCCTGAGTGTCTCACATGATACTCACGTGAGCATTGTATAAAAGTGCTTAGCACTAATAGGGCAATACCCAAACTTGAGCGTTCCACGTGATACTCATGTGAGCGCCAAAGCCTGAGCGTCTTACGTGATACCCACGTGAGCGTCAAAGCCTGAGCATCCCACATGATACCCACGTGAGCGCCAGGACATAATCTGGATATTATAACCACAGTCTAAATGACTAAGTGCTTAGCACTGATAGGTCAATACCCAAGCCTGAGCGTCTCATGTGATATACACGTGAGTCTCATAAAATGACTGCTTAGCACTGGGTGGGCAATAGAAAACCCAATACCCAGTCCAAAAGGGACTAGGCTTTTCTGAAAATAAACTTATGTGATTATAGATCAAATGAGCCCATATGCTCACTGTAATCGAGCCCATATGCTCACCCCTATTAAATTGATCTTAATAAGATTAATGATCCTTAATTATACTTCTAAGTTGATCTTAGTCTTATATGAGACTAACGTATCCTTAGCCCATACGCTCATATATTTAAGTTGATCTTAATCTAAAACAAGATTAATGATCCTTAAACCTATGAACTAATGGAATATATGACCTAGGTTCAAACTCAAGTCTAATATATGGATTTGGACTAATTCGTGCCCTACGGACAACGACATAAACTAGTCTCTGTATACAATCTACGGGCAACCATAATAAACAATATATATAACACGACGCGAAATGACCTACTGGAGTAGGTAAAAGTTGTTATTATAACGCGATAGCGTAATTAACTGCAGGGGCCTGCGCCTGTAGGGAAGAGCGTCCCCATAATAAAAAAAAACCCTTAAAGAGGGGGAATCTGATAAAATCATGCTACATCGGTCGTATCTGTCCAAACCTCTGATATACGATTCTATAAATCAACTTGGTATCTTTGGAGAGGTGGACAGTTATGCTCCAAAGTATCTGCGCCCAAATTTAGGCTAGACGCCTTCGCATCTCAGTCCAATTTTCGACGGTAAACAGATTCTGGCACGCCCGATGGGACCTCTTTCTCTTTCCACCCACATTTCATGTGTCGTGTTTCGCGAACAAAATTGTGGTTCACTATGTTCATAGTTGCCATTGGATTCGAGATACTAAAATTTGGTGTTTCACCTCTGTGCAGACTCAATGGCCTTCAACTGCACTTCATGCAACAACAACTCTCACTCCATCTCATTTGGAGGAGTTACTTACGGGCCCAATGCGACCTCTATCTTCTTCATACCGGCGGGGCAGGTCACCCAAGCAACCACCGGACTGATCTTTAGGACCATGCTCCCATCCTTGAGCTTTGGCGCCTTAACGCCCAAGGATGAAGCTCTCCGAAAGTCGGTCTTTGATCGGCTAGCTACCATGGCGGCCCCTATTAGCAAGCCGACCAACTCTGAAGTTTCAGTCTTCAAAAGACTGAAGGAAAACTCGACGAGCTCCGCAAAGAAGCCTATGATTCCTGAGGGGGTTGCCCCAAAATGGCTAGCTCTCCCCGCTCCTGCCATGCGTGAAGCTAGCAAGAGTGCTTCGCTACCAAGATGGTCGGGCTTCGATAGGCTGACCAATTCTGCTCCGGATCCGCTAAGAACATCCGTCTTCTATAGGCTAACACCAAGCGAAGCTCCCAAACAACATCGGGGGCATGATGAGAATGCCTCCAATACCGAGACGGTTCCTACTGCGAGATATGCTCGATGTCACCATTGGTGCCAAGTGAGACAAGCTGGGGGAAACTGCCCTTCCGGACATACCCCACCAGCTCCCGTGGTGACTATTGATGCTGCTGTTCTAACTAGGAACAATTTCAAACCGTTTAAGAGGGTTTGCAAAAACTCCCCTACGGCGGTATTAAAGAGATCACCTCCTTCTGTAGAGGCTCCGACACAGCCAAAGCAAGAGCAGTCTTATCAGCGACTCTCTTCGCAAATTCATAGGGTCTGGAGGAAAGTTCAGAACTCAGTTCTTGATGAAAACTAATATCGTCGACCGAAAAATCCAAATTTCGACAAGAAAATGATTGCTCTTCCACCATACAACAGAGGACTTCTCAAATGGCAGTACCTGTCATAACAGTTTCTCCTATTGCGGCTTCTCATAAAAGATCAAGGCCGGAGAAAATTCTAGCGCCAGAGGCAAAACCTAAAGGCGGGAGCTCCAAAAGCCCCAAGTCTTAGGGCGTAACTATATACACAGTCTACATGACTGATGGTAAAGAGGAGAGCGGGGTTTCCGTTAGTCACAGACCGCAAACTCGGTCACTGAAAAAAGCTTAGGAGCAACAACAGAAGCTCCAGGATATGCTTGCCGAGATGGTAGTGCTTACCGAGCCAAAAGGAAGTCCAGACAAGGAAACGGAAGAGCGCTAGGAGAAAGAAACTGATACCAAGTTCTTGCGACAAGTTCTTGAAAAGAAAGATAGGGAAGCTGCAGAGTAGGCTGCTAAAATAAAGCAGATAGCTCTTCTATTTCAAGATATGGTTGGGATGATAATCCAACTAGAACCACTGGCTGAAGAACTACCGGTGATTATCGAGGATGATAAAGGGGAAACGTCTAATCCTCCCCAGGTCCTATCAACGACCAAGGAGGAAATGATCTCCAAGGCAGTATTGGATGATTATATCACTCAATAAATCAGAGCTCATCAGGACAATGAAGCGGCAAATCAGCTCGTCAAAACTGGGTGACCATATTCGGCATGGTACGACCAGATAAAATACCCACCAGGATATATGATCCTAAAGTTCCATGTATATAAAGGAACAGGTAATCCCCATCAACACGTTGCATAGTTTAGCACTCTGTGTGGCAATACCGGAGGCGATGACAAATTGCTGCTTCGCCAATTCGTCGGAGGCTTATCAGAGGCGTCTTTCGAATGGTATTCGGAGCTCCCAAATGACTCCGTAAAAACATTCTCTGAGATGGAGCTGCTATTCATACAAAGGTTTGCCATTGCGAGTGAGCACACTCTAATCATGGCACCGATCAATTCTAGGGTCAAGCCAGGGGAAACATGGGTCTAATATGCGATCCGATGGCGGAACTTGCGGTCCAAATGCGAACAACGCATTGAGGAGTCTCCAGCTATGGGGATGTTCATTGGGACTATCTATCCTCAATTGACTGTATCCCAATTCATGACTATCTTCAAGCCCACCACGTTCCAGGCGTTGATTGATAAACTGGCTCAGATAGATCAGATGGGTCATGGTCCTTCCTCTTCAAGCAAGGACCCCTAAAATAATAAGGGCAAAAGAAAAGCATCCTTTGTTACTAATACACAGCAACAACCGAGCGGTCCAAAAGCAGCGGCCCGCCAAAACAACAGCCGTACGCGTCCGACCTTAGTAGAAAGGATGGGACATGCATATTCTTTCCCTTGCAATAAAATGAGGAGATTTTTTGAGCTGGTGATGCGAAAAAATTTGGTAATATTTCTAGAACCGCGACGATCCGTGCAAGCTGGTGATGTTAACAACCCTGACTACTACCCCTATCACCGGGCAGTGAGCCATCTAATTGAGGACTGCTAGGTCTTCAAAAACTGGGTCAAGGACCAGTATCAACAGGGTAAATTCACACTGTCAGATAATTGGAGCATAGATGCGCCCCAAAAGCACGCTCCCAAGAAAGTGGATATGCAGGGGGCATCCTGCTCGCTCGTGAAAGAAGTTCCATGAGAAGTATTTCTTTCGGAAAAAACTAAAAGAATGTTAAAAGATCTGCAAACATGCCCGGCGATCAAGTGGAAAAGCCCGCTTGAGCCTAAGATTATAGAAGGGATGCTGAAACCATGTCCCGCACTAAAAATCGCTGACAAGGGGAAAAGCCCTCAAGTCAAGTCTTTGAAGTCTTCTAAGAAAAAGAAGAAGACTAAGAAGCCTATGCAACCTACTGAAAATGTCGACGGACGCACAGACCTCCAGAAATATATAAATATGTTGGAAGAGTAAAATCAGAAAGCACGAACACCGGTCACGCTCGAAGAGTTCCTCCAGCATATTCTCGAGGACAAGGACACCGACGATGATGAGGAAAATGACTCATCGGAGAAAGCGGGAGAACGTGTGGAAAGATGCCATATGGTCTCCCATTCATCCATATATGATGAAGGAGCTCCACCAGCGTCAGCAAGTGACATGGATGAACTGGGGGCAGAATCGGTATCAATAACTCCAAAACTGCCAGAAGAAAACTCGATAGAAAGGCTGCTCAAAGAAACCTTTTAAAAGAGCAAGAACGATCAAGAACGTGAGATGACCATATATGAAAAGACCAAACGACAGCGTTTGAATAAAGAAACTGTGGCGAGAACGAGTCATAAAACTCTCCGACCAAACCAAAGCATGCCTGCAAAAAATAAGAGCAAGACTAAAGCTGAGAAGTGGTTTGCTAAGGCCCTATCAATGGGGATGAGGCTACCACCGCTTATGATGTACACTCCTGGGGTTCTATATTTCATGGTGGAGAAGGACACCCAAAATACTGTGCATATCACCGAAGGATTGCTCATCCTATCGAGAAATGTAACGCTTTCAGAAAGTGATGGAAATGATATGTTGCCCATAGAAAATACTTCAAGAAGGAGAAGCGCGAAGCTCGCGCTTGTAGATGTGAGAGCAGCAAGACGGCAGTGCATAAAGAAGCAACTGGCAGTTATCATATGGTTGGTACCAGTTCAGAAGGGGAAAAATCTCTAGTTCTCACGTTTGGGAGTGATTCTGAGGATGAAATGCCCCTCAACCCTCTCTTTGAAAGCTTCGCCTTGGAGAAAGAAAAGGAGGAAAAGACTTGCGAGAAAATCCAGTTGTGTAACCACACGCTGCCTGAAAAGAACGTCTGACCCATAAATAAGGGTTCGAATAAAAAGAATAAATAGAAGGGGAAAATGCCCGAGGAGATCGCCTTTGATGAAGAGGTGGCCAAAGTGCTCACCGTAAAGAACTTGCCTAAGAAAACCAAGCTGGACTATAATGTCCTTGCACATTTAAGGAAAATACCCTTACAGTTGAGCATATTAGATGCTCTACTCTTGTTCAAAGAGGCACGAGACTCCTTTATTAAGGCTTTACAAGAACCCGATCAGTTTCAAGCCTTCCTCACAGAAGTGAAGATGAAAAATAAACTAGCAGAGGTCCACACAACTGATATTACATTCAGTGCTGAAGATCTACTCCTCGGTACATGCGAGCATAATCGACTGCTATATGTTACTAGGTACTTCCGTGACATCAAGATAGGGAAAATGCTTGTCGATAACGGATCCTCCGTCAATCTCCTCAACGTGAGAGTGCTGAAAGAGATATGTATGAATGTTCAACATCTTACCCGAGACAAAATTACCATCTCGGGTTGGACTCGCAGTCATCATGGATGCTTGGGTCCATAATATTGATGCTCTGCTTCCGGCTACTCGTCACTGACATCAAATTCCATATCATTGACGCCAAGGCCTGTTATAACGCTCTACTCGGCAGGCCTTGGCTACACGAGTACGACGTCATCCCTTCTACACAACATTAGTGTATGAAGTATTTCAAAGATAGCCTGGAGTATATCGTCATGGAAGAACTCAATCCTTTCTCGGGGAATGAGGTGCAAAAGTATGAAGATGCAAAATACTTTCAGCCAGATTTCGACGATAATGAAAGGTGCCACAGGCTGGAAAATAAGAAAAAATCCATGGCAACCACACCGGTCTTCGGAAGTGATACCAAAGAAGACAAACAAATAGTTTACTCGGAACAGCCTCAGAGGGAAGACAATAAATCCGGACCGTCGACCCCTATCCTAGTCTTTGGCAGCGATTCCAAGGATGAGACTAATGCAGTGTTCTCTATTTTCCCATCGACGCAGACTCTTGCCGAATCGGACCAGAGTCTAAAAATTATGATGGCTCCACCTTGACATTATAAGGAACTTGACGCGCTCAATACTTATAGCGTACAAGAAATGGAGACTTTTTATGTATCTCTTAGGTGAAGAGGTGAAAAGACGATCCTTTTTTATAAATCTATGGAGACCAAAATAGAAAATGAAGTCCGGCATGGGGCTAATCCAACTCTTGATAAGTTTCAGCCCATCCGTATGCCATGATACTACAGAGAGGGATTAAAGGAGATGTTAAAGTGCCAAGGTGTGCCTCTCGAATAAACTGTTCGACATGCCCAATTCTATAAAAAGATTTGGGATATCCCCGGAACTTAACGAAAAAAGCCCAACGGGTAGACGGAAACAACTGGGCTGAGATATGTTCGGTCCAAGAAACAAGAGCAAATCTGCAGCTGCCACGCCATAAACAACTCGAGCAGAGAAGAAGACGCTTCCCCAAGTAGCCATGATGTCGAATTGGAGTGAGATCCCGCTCGAAGAACTCTAAGTCCATCATTTGAAGAGAAAATTGACAAGATAATAAACGAAGCTTGTCAAGTAAGCTGAGACAACCACAGTCATGAAATGACCGTTTATGAAAAGGCCAAGACATGACGTCTCAGTGAGCAATCAGTGGAAGAAGTAGATCATAATACTTTTCATCCACAGCCCGTTATGTACTCTTGCGAAGAAGGAAATCCCGAAGCGGAGATAAGAATAAGGCGACAATCGCAAGTAACGCTCAAGGAAAACAAAGCGGGTCCAGGATGCCGCTTAATCGAGAAAAGTTCGGTTGGAGCCCTTCCTTTATAAAGAAGATGGGTCGGAAATATTCGTTCCCTCGAGACAAGACAGGGAAGATCTTCAGACTTGTCATGAAGAACCAGATGATGATGCTTCCGAATTCTTGGCACCCCGAACAGATAAATGAAGTTCATCATCCGGATTATTGCTCCTATCACCAAGCAATAGGTCACCCCTTAAAGACTGTTTCACGTTTAAGAACTGGGTGGAGGACCAATATCAACATGACAGGTTTATGTTATCCGATATCTGAAGGATAAGCCTGCCACAAAAGTACGAGCCAAAGAAGACCTATACCATCAGGTTGGAACCATCTCGACCATGAAAATGGAACCGGACTCGTACCTGTCATATGATAACACTCTCAAGAGAGGGAGAAGACGAGAATATGATTGACCTTTTCGGATGCTTCACAAACGAAGACAATGACGAGGAGATCTCAGAATTTCTACCAGCACCAAAAGAGCTGGACGATGGGATACATACCACGGCAGACAACCTAAGGAAAATCGACTTAGGAACGGAGGATGATCCGAGACCGACGTTTGTCAGTGAGCTGCTATTCGAAAAACGGGTAGCCACATTAAAAGATGTGCTTATGCAGTACAAAGATTGCTTCGCTTAGAACTAATCCAAACTGCCGGGTTTAGATCTAGAGGTGGCGGTATACAAACTGGCTATATCGCTAGACATAAAGCCAGTCAAACAGGTACCAAGAAGGATGCGGGTCGAACTTGAGATGAGTATCAACACCAAATTCAAAAAATTAATCGACTCCGGCTTCATCCAGAAGTTCAATATTCCGACTGGATCGCTAATATCGTTTCAGTGATGAAGAAAAATAGGACGGGATGGTTCGGATCTGCGTGGACTTTCGAGACCTCAACAAGGCATGCCCGAAAGATGATTTCCCAGTGTCCGTTACCGAGCCAATGATCGATAACACATCCACCCATGAAGTCTTCTCCTTTATGGATGGATCTTCAAGATACAACCAAATAAAGATGGATTCTGAAGACTAGACGTATAGCACCTTCCGGACCCCATTCTGTTATAAGGTGATGCCCTTCGGTTTGAAGAACGCCAGAGCTACCTACTAAAGGGCCATGATGAAGATATTCGATGACCGCATACATAAGATCATCGAATTCTATATCGATGACCTTGTGGTCAAGAGCAAATCTCATGAGGAGCACTGGGAACATTTAAAGATCGTGTTCGAATGTCTTCAGAAGTATAATCTGAAGATGAACCCTCTAAAGTGCGTATTTGGAGTCTCCTCAGGCAAATTCCTAGGCTTCATCATCCGCCACCGAGGTATCGAAATTGATCCCTCAAAGATCAAGGAAATTATGGAAATGTCTGTAGGGTGTTTTTCGTCACCCCATTGAGATGGGAATACGCGCGCGCTTGTCAGGCGTATACTACAGATTCCCCCTGCCTAGGGTAGGCCGGGGTTTAATGATTGTGGGGATCCGAATCTCCAGCAGCCACGGACTAAGCTGCCGTTAATTACCCCTCGCCTTTGGAGCGAGGGAACCTCCGATTAACGGGTTAAACTGGTCATGCGAACTCAATGTGTAGTGTGCGTGTGTTGTGTTTTGAAAAGATGTTTTGGATATATCGGGAGCCACACAGAGTTTTTACGGGGGTCCCGCTACCCGGATAGCGGGCTGGGGGTCAAGGGGGCTAGCAGCACCCTTGCGGGGTGCAGGGCAGCGCCCCGTTAGAAATTTTTTTCTTACATGGACAGTGTCGTGGAGTATGTATGTATGTAAATATGTATGCATATGTACATATATATATGTATGCATGCATGTATATATATATATATATATATATATATATATATATATAAAAGAAAGAGGGGGAAAGACATCCAAAGGATGCGTGGGGCAGCACCTTGGGCGATGTGCGCCTAGGTGCTGTGCGCTTAGGCACTAGAGTGCCACGTGGGCGCTCTGCTCTTGAGCGCAAGTGCGCCACGTGTCGGCACGGGGGCGATTTGCGCTTGAGCGCAGACGCGCCACGTGTCGGCACGGGGGCGACTTGCGCTGGAGCGCAAGCACGCCACATGTCGGCACCGGGGCGACTTGCGCTGGAGCGCTTGTGCTGGAGCGCAAGCGCGCCACGTGTCGGCACCGGGGCGACTTGCGCTCGAGCGCTTGCGCTGGAGCGCAAGCGCACCACGTGTTGGCACGTGAGCGCTTTGCGCTCGAGCGCTGAGCGCTGGAGCGCAAGCGCGCCACGTATCGGCACGCGGGCGCACTACGCTTGAGCGCCGGCGAGAAAAAGAGGCTTTTAGCCTAAAAAAGATTTCTCGAAAGAGAAATCAGAGAGGAGTTGGACTCCTGAGTGTGTTTTTGGGGTTAATGGAAGGGGTTCTTCTTCTTTCTCCTCTGTTAGCTGGATCTTGAAGATCAAGAGATATGAGATCTCAAAATCTCTCCTTTTTGAGATTTGATGACAGATCCAAGTTCCCCTTTGTGGGTTTCGTGGTGAAAAACTATTTTGTTTTGGAAAAGGAAGAGTAAAACTCTTGATTTAATTCAAAAAAAAGAAGAATGTTTGAAGCCTTCAGAAAAGGGAAAGATGTACAAACCCTAGGTTTTTGAGAGAATGAAAAAGTGTTCTTTATTCATCATCATGTTGCCTTTTATAGGCTTACATATTTACATATAGCCCCTTGGGCTTCACAAAAATGGCATTTTGCCTATCCCATGGCTCATGTGCCATTTCATTTTTGCACATAAGCCATGGGGTTACAAAATATTGGCTTTATGCCCATTTTGCATACATTCATGTATAAAAAAATACATAAAAATTATTTATTACATGATTTTGTTGTTGGCATGGGGAGGCTGGCCGCGGGTTCGACTTGGGCATAGGCCCGCTTGACCCGGGCTTCGGCCCACCTAGCTTGGGGGTTGACCTTGACTTTGACTTGGTCAACCGGGGTGTAAATTTTTACCCTAACAATGCCCTCGCCAAGACCCTTAAACAACTGCGATCTCTCCAAGGAAAGCTCACGTATATCCGGCGGACCATAGCTAACCTTTCCGGAAAATGTCGTTACTATAGCCATCTGAAGAAGAAGGGGACCCCGTTCGTTTGGAATCAAAAATGCCAAAATGCATTATAAAAAATCAAACAATACCTGCAAAATCCGTCAGTATTGGCCGCTCCGGTTAAGGGAAAGCCCCTTATCCTATATACAACAGCCCTTGAGGGTTCTCTAGGCGTATTGTGGGCACAAGAGAATGATCAAAGAAAAGAGAGAGCTCTTTACTATCTAAGCCGAGTTCTCCTAGGGGCAGAAAGCAACTACCCCCATCGAAAAGCATTGCCTGGCGCTAATATTCGCAATAACGAAGCTCGGACACTACGTCTTGACGCATGAGGTTCATCTCATATCAAAAGTGGATCCTCTTAAATATCTGATGTCAAAGGCCATACTGACGGGAAGGCTTGCCAAATGGGCCCTCTTGCTGATAGAATTCTTGATAACGTATCGACCCCTCAAAGCGGTGAAAGGACAAGCCATCGCCGACTTTCTTGCGGAACATCCGATACCAACCGATTCTTCCCTAAATTATGATTTGCCGGATGACACGCGTTCGACATGGCCGTAGAGGAGAAAGAAGAAAATGAATCTAGGTGGGAGCTCTATTTCGATGGAGCGTCTTCCATGAAGCAGCGGAAGAAAAACACTCCTATAATCAAAACCGGGAAGGGTCTTATTTTCGTAACTCCACAAGAAGGAATATTGCGGTATGTGCTCTTCTTGACAGAGCCTAGATCTAATAATGATGCGAAATATGAAGCTCTGATAGCCGATCTTGAGATATCTATCGGTATAGGAATCAAGGATCTCCTAATATACAGAGATTCTCAGCTAATTGTCAGTCAAGTAAATAGTGACTATAAGACATGCAAGCCAGAACTAATAAGGTATGGAGAAAAAGTGCAGCAGTTGCTGACCAAAATCCCTTCCTATACCCTGAAAAGCATATCGAGAGCGAAAAATAGCAAAGTGGAAACGTTAGCCAAGTTGGCTAAAGAATTGGCCGACGAAGACCTCGATGACGTAAGGATCATTGTTCAAAGTTGCAGGATCCTGGCACCAGCAGATATGCCTTCGGAAGCCCTGATTGAACCATCCGAAGAAAATGAAACGACTGAACGAGAAGTTCTCTAAATAAAGAACGAAGAAGAGGTCGAGGACTGGAGAGAAGCCTTTATACGCTACTTTAAGGCCCAACAAACACCTCAAGATGTGTCATCTAGACATCAGCTCATGAAATGAGCTCAATCATTCACCTTCGTCAATAATACTCTATACAAGAAATCATTCGACTTCGTATGGTTAAGATGCCTAGGGCTAAAGGAAGCAAAGAAAGTCGTCCAAGAAGTACATGACGGACTTTGCGGCTCCCATAAAAAAATTCCAAAGATGAAGCTAAAGATAAAAAGGATGGCCTATTATTGGCCCACGATGATTTAGGACTACCTCGAATATGCGAAGCAGTATCACTCGTGCTAAATACACGGGGACTTCATATATCAACATCCAAATCCACTGCATTTGATAGTAGCTAGTTGGTCGTTCGAGATGTGGGGAACATATATAATCGGCCCTATTGAACCAGCGTCATCCAGAGGACATCGATTTATACTAGCAACAACCGATTACTTCTATAAGTGGGCAGAAGCAATACCGCTAAGGTAGGTGAAAACGGAGAATATCCTTCACTTCTTCAAAACCCATGTCATCTACCGGTTCGAAACTCCGCGATAGATAATCTCGGATAATGGACCGGCCTATTGAAGCCACAAAATAAGCCGCTTCGCACAGCTACACAAGATAGACTGGAGATACTCCTCAGTATATAATTCTCTAGATAATGGTCTAGCTGAAGTATTCAACAAGACCTTGACCACGATTATAAAGAAGACGGTGTCCATAAACAAGAAGGACTGGCACGAGAGACTGCATGAAACCTTTTGGGGGTACCGAACAACGTTCAAGACGACCATAAATACAACACCGTATGTATTGGTGTTTGGCATTGAAGCAGCACTCCCACTGGAGATAGAACTCCCCTTATTATAAGTGGCAGTTCAATACGAGCTAATGGATGAAGAAAATGCCCATCTTAGGCTCGAGGAACTTGATGCTCTCGATGAAACCCGCCTTTTAACACAACAAAATCTGGAAGCTTATAAGGTAAGATGACACGATCATATGAAAGACTAACCAGGCCGAGAACATTCCGCAAAGGCGAACTCGTGTTGATTTTCAAAAGACCAATGATTCCCAAAACGGGGGAAGTTCGAGCCAAACTATGAAGGCCCATACATCATAGATAAGGTCTACCAAGGTGGAGCTTACCTGCTCATGGATATGCATGGCGAAATACCATTTCGACTAATAAACGGTCGATTCCTCAAAAAGTATTACGCTTGAAGAGTCACGACTTAGGTTAATGATAGATGACGACGCTTGTGTCCGCTTGCTATCTTCTTGAGTCAAAACTCTGAAAGCTGTATGCGCCCCATTAAGCCGGGATAGTGGACCACTACGTCCTTAAACTGATATCAGACCGAAATGCCCTTGTAGGGTGTTTTTCGTCACCCCATTGAGATGGGAATACGCGCGCGCTTGTCAGGCGCATTACAGATTCCCCCTGCCTAGGGTAGGCCGGGGTTTATTGATTGTGGGGATCCGAATCTTCGGCAGCCGCGGACTAAGCTGCCGTTAATTACTCCTCGCATTTGGAGCAAAAGAACCTCCGATTTGACGGGTTAAAGTGGTCATGCGAACTCAATATGCGGTGCGTTGGTGTGTGTATTTTTTTGTTTTATTCCACTTGTAAAAAGAGATATATACATACATATATATTTTATATATATATAAACGAAAATAAATAAGTAAATAAATATTTGGAGAATTTTTTTTTCTAATTTATAAATTTTTTTTATTATTATTATTTTTTTAAAAATATTATTTAATATTTATTTAATATTTTTTTTAAATAAATAAAGACTTATATAAAGAAAAGAAGGAAAGAAAATAATTATTTTTTTTATTTTTAAAATATTATTTATAATTTATTTTTATTTATTTAATATTTATTTATTTTTATTTTAAATAAAAAAAGGAGGAAGAAAGAAGAAAAGAAAAAAAGAGAATTTTGTTTTTTGTTAAAAAAAAATGGGGTCACATGTTAGCATGTGACCCCTCATATGGGGGGGGGTCACATGCTAACATGTGACAAGGGGGTCACATGCTAGCATGTGACCCCTTACATGCTAAGACATGCTCAGCATGTGACCCGTCACATGCTCAGCATGTGACCCACATCACATGGTAAGCATGTGATGGGGCCGTCACATGCTTACCTTTTATTTTTATTTTTATTTTTATTTTTTTTATTTTTTTTGAACGTGGAGTTCAATTCCAAAAGAATTTTATATGGCTAAAAGAATTCTAATGTGGAGTTAAACTCCCCAAAAAAAGGTATTTTTTTTTGTGGAATTAAACTCCAAAAGAATTTCTGTAGTGGAGTTAAACTCCAAAAGAATTTTATTTATAGAGTTGAACTCCAAAGTAATTTTATTTGTGGAGTTGAACTCCAAAAGATTTTTACTGTGGAGTTGAACTCCAAAATAACTTTCCTGGTGGTGGAGTTGAACTCCAAAAGAATTTTATTTGTGGAGTTGAACTCCAAAAGAATTTTATTTTCTCCTTTCTCCTTTGAGAAGAAACCCAAAATGGGTTCTCTTGAAACTCCAAGATCTAGATCTTGGATGATAAAAAAAAGAGACCTTTTTCTTCTTTTGATGGAGTTTTGGGAGATGGGTTTATGGTAAAACTTTATTTAGTTTTAAAAAAAAAAGAGCTGAGCTCTTGATTTATTTGGAAAATAAAAAGGAAGAGGAAGAACTTGAAGAAGAGAGAGTGGAGGCACAAACCCTAGTTTTTTGAGGGAATGAAAAAGTGTTGCTTTATTCATCATCATGTTGCCTTTTATAGGCTTACACATTTACATATAGCCTCTTGGGCTTTACAAAAATGGCATTTTAGCCATCCCATGGCTTATTTGCCATTTCATTTTGCACATAAGCCATGGGCTTACAAAATTTGGTTTTATGCCCATTTTGCATATATTCATGCACAAAAATTACATAAAAATTATTTGTTACATGATTTTTGTTGTTGGCATGGGGAGGCTGGCCGCGAGCTCGACTTGGGCATGGGCCCGCTTGACCTGGGCTTGGGCCCACCTAGCTTGGGGTTGACCTTGACTTTGACTCGGTCAACCGGGGTGTAAATTTTTACCCCAACAAATTGCCCCCCATCAATAAATGCACACAGCATATGTGAGTCGTGTGCATGAAATTGATGGATCTTCCTTTGCATGGAGGCGATTTGCTTTGGTTCCCACTTTTTGGGATGCACTGCCCTTTTTACGACATGGACGGTCGGCGCTTAACGCGTCTCCGAGACGGAGTGTCCGTGGTAGACGTTTCCCTGGCCCGGAATGATCTGGTTCCTGCTTTGTAGGAAGCCTGCACTGCCTTTTTTTGCGACATGGACGGTCGACGCTCTGATCGGGAGCGATTTGGTAGACGTGTCCCCGGCACGGAGTGTCGCTGTTGGACGTTTCCCTGATGTGGAGTGTCTGTATTGGACGTTTCCCCGATGCAGAGTGTCGTTGGTTGACGTGTCCCCGCGACGGAGTGTCGCTGATCGACTTTTCCCCGGCGCGGAGTGTCGGGTTGACTTTTCCCCGGCACGGAGTGTCGCTGATCGACTTTTCCCCGGCGCGGAGTGTCGTGTTGACTTTTCCCCTGTCGGGTTGACTTTTCCCCGGCACGGAGTGTCGCTGATCGACTTTTCCCCGGCGCGGAGTGTCGGGTTGACTTTTCCCCGGCACGGAGTGTCGTTGATCGACTTTTCCCCGGCGCGGAGTGTCGGTGGTTGACTTTTCCCCGGCACGGAGTGTCGCTGATGGACTTTTCCCCGGCGCGGAGTGTCGCTGATCGTCTTTTCCCCGGCGCGGAGTGTCGGTGGTTGAATTTTCCCCGGCACAGAGTGTCGCTGATCGACTTTTCCCCGGCGCGGAGTGTCGGGTTGACTTTTCCCAGGCACGGAGTGTCGCTGATCGACTTTTCCCCGGCGCGGAGTGTCGATGGTTGACTTTTCCCCGGCACGGAGTGTCGCTGATGGACTTTTCCCCGGCGCGGAGTGTCGCTGATCGACTTTTGCCCGGCGCGGAGTGTCGGGTTGACTTTTCCCCGGCACGGAGTGTCGCTGATCGACTTTTCCCCGGCGCGGAGTGTCGGTGGTTGACTTTTCCCCGGCACGGAGTGTCGCTGATGGACTTTTCCCCGGCGCGGAGTGTCGCTGATCGACTTTTGCCCGGCGCGGAGTGTCGGGTTGACTTTTCCCCGGCATGGAGTGTCGCTGATCGACTTTTCCCTGGCGCGGAGTGTCGGTGGTTGACTTTTCCCCGGCACGGAGTGTCGCTGATGGACTTTTTCCCGGCGCGGAGTGTCGGGTTGACTTTTCCCCGGCACGGAGTGTCGCTGATCGACTTTTCCCCGGCGCGGAGTGTCGGGTTGACTTTTCCCTGGCACGGAGTGTCGCTGATCGACTTTTCCCCGGCGTGGAGTGTCGGGTTGACTTTTCCCCGGCACGGAGTGTCGCTGATCGACTTTTCGGGTTGACTTTTTCCCGGCACGGAGTGTCGCTGATCGACTTTTCCCCGGCGCGGAGTGTCGGTGGTTGACTTTCCCCGGCACGGAGTGTCGCTGATGGACTTTTCCCCGGCGCGAAGTGTCGGGTTGACTTTTTCCCGGCGCGGAGTGTCGCTGATCGACTTTTCCCCGGCTCGGAGTGTCGCGGGTTGACTTTTCCCCTGCGCGGAGTGTCGGTGGTTGACTTTTCCCCGGCGCGGAGTGTCGGTGGTTGACTTTTCCCCGGCAGGGAGTGTCGCTGATGGACTTTTCCCCGGTGCGGAGTGTCGGGTTGACTTTTCCCCAGCGCGGAGTGTCGCTGATCGACTTTTCCCCGGCGCGGAGTGTCGGGTTGACTTTTCCCCGGCGCGGAGTGTCGCTGATCGACTTTTCCCCGGCGCGGAGTGTCGGGTTGACTTTTCCCCGGCACGGAGTGTCGCTGATCGACTTTTCCCCGGCGTGGAGTGTCGGGTTGAATTTTCCCCGGCACGGAGTGTCGCTGATCGATTTTTCCCCGGTGCGGAGTGTCGGTGGTTGACTTTTCCCCGGCACGGAGTGTCGCTGATGGACTTTTCCCCGGCGCGGAGTGTCGGGTTGACTTGTCCCCGGCGCGGAGTGTCGCTGATCGACTCTTCCCCGGCTCGGAGTGTCGCGGGTTGACTTTTCCCCAGCACGGGGTGTCGCTGATCGACTTTTCCCCGGCACGGAGTGTCGCTGATCGACTTTTTCCCGGCGCGGAGTGTCGGGTTGACTTTTCCCAGGCGCGGAGTGTCGCTGATCGACTTTTCCCCGGTACGGAGTGTCGCGGGTTGACTTTTCCCCGGCACGGAGTGTCGCTGATCGACTTTTCCCAGGCGCGGAGTGTCGGGTTGACTTTTCCCCGGCGCGGAGTGTCGCTGATCGACTTTTCCCCGGCGCGGAGTGTCGGGTTGACTTTTCCCCGGCACGGAGTGTCGCTGATCGACTTTTCGCCGGCGCGGAGTATCGGTGGTTGACTTGATTCCGAGACAAAGCATAATTTCGACAGGGAAGGCAGGTACACCGAGGCGAAGCATCATTTCGACACGGGGTGCATTCTGCGACGAAGCATAATTCCGACGCAGAGCTTGCTGGTTGACTTGATTCCGAGGCGGAGCATAATTCCGGCGGGGAAGGTAGATATCCCGAGGCGAAGCATGATTTCGACACGGGGTAAATTCTGGGACAGAGCATGATTCCGCTGTAGAGGTTGTTGGTTTGATTTGATTTGGGTTGACATCAGTATCGCTACACTGGAATATGGTACCAGGGGCGAATCATCATTTGTCATGAGAGGGTTTGGGGATTTTGGTTTTGGTCGGCATCTGCATTGCTGCACTGGAATAATGCCAGGAGCAACTCATCATTTGCCCCGGAAGGATTTGGGATTTGGTTTTTGTTTGGCATCAGTATCGCTACACTGGAATATGGTACCAGGCGCGAATCATCATTTGCGCTTGCTTATCAGGAAGCGATGGCTTAGGAGACAGGTTTTAGGTCCCTATCACCTAAGACTTTTCAATTTTGTGAGCCGTAAGGGTCTCACAAAGCATTTTCTCCCTACGGGTCGTAAGGATCCCGTAAGTGTATTTTCTCCTTAGGAGTCGTGGGGACTCCCAAGTGTGTTGCTCCTTTGTGAGTCGTAAGGATCTCACGCGGGAATTTTCTCCTCACAAAGTCGAGAGGACTTTGCGAGTGCATTTCATCTCTTTTTTTTACTAGTTTGCGCCCTTTCGGGTTTTCGCAAACTCGCCGGTTAGTCCTGCTGTTTTTACTCACGGAGCCCTTTCGGGTTTTCATCCGTGCCCATTTTGCTTGTGGACATACCTTCTTTTTTTTCTTCTCTTTTTTTTATCTTTTTTTTTTGAATCTTCCCTGCCGGTGGACTTTGAATGTGGTCTCACCGGTAGGACTTGGGAGAGATTGAGATCATTTTACGCCCGTGGATTGTATACGGTTTTACAGGATGTATGATCCAGACTGTAGGGCCAGAAACATTTCAGGACTTTGTTGGCGTCTGCATCGCTGCACTGGAATATGGTACCAGGAGCGACTCATCATTCGCCGTTGGGGTATGGGATTTGGAATTTGGTTGGCGTCTGCATCGCTGCACTGGAATATGGTACCAGGAGCGACTCATCATTCTCCGTTGGTATGAGATTTGGAATTTGGTTGGCGTTTGCATCGCTGCACTGGAATGTAGTACCAGCAGCGACTCCTCATTCGCCGTTGGGATATGGGAGTTGGAATTTGGTTGGCGTCTGCATCGCTGCACTGGAATGTAGTACCAGCAGCGACTCATCATTCGCCGTTGGGGTATGGGAGTTGGAATTTGGTTGGCGTCTGCATCGCTGCACTGGAATGTAGTACCAGCAGCGACTCATCATTCGCCGTTAGGGTATAGGAGTTGGAATTTGGTTGGCGTCTGCATCGCTGTACTGGAATGTAGTACCAGCAGCGACTCATCATTCGCCACTTGGGGATTGGGGAGCGATGGCTTAGAAGACAGGTTTAGATCCCTATCACCTAAGGCTTTTCAATTTTATGGGCCGTGAGGGTCCCATAAAAGCATTTTCTCCCTGCGGGTCGTAAGGATCTCGCAGGTGTATGTTCTCCTTAGGAGTCGTGAGGGCTCCTAAGTGTGCTTTTCCTTTATGAGTCGTAAGGATCCTACAAAGATTTGTTCTCCTCATGTATCGTGAGGACATATGAGTGGATTTCCCTCGTTCCCAGTTTAATGACTTAGAGGTCGACTGTTTCCAGTTTAACGACTTAGAGGTCATCTGTTTCCAGTTTAAAGACGTAGAGGTCATCTGCTTCCAGTTTAACGACTTGGAGGTCATCTGTTTCGAGTTTAACGACTTGGTGGTCATCTGTTTCCAGTTTAACGACTTGGAGGTCATCTGTTTCCAGTTTAACGACTTAGAGGTCATCTGTTTCCAGTTTAACAACTTAGAGGTCATCTGTTTCCAGTTTAACGACGTGGTGGTCATCTGTTTCCAGTTTAACGACGTAGAGGTCATCTGTTTCCAGTTTAACGACTTAGAGGTCTGCTGTTTCCAGTTTAAAGACTTAGAGGTCTTCTATTTCCAGTTTAAAGACT
Organism: Agapanthus africanus; assembly: GCA_030015575.1. NCBI lineage: Eukaryota > Viridiplantae > Streptophyta > Magnoliopsida > Asparagales > Amaryllidaceae > Agapanthus > Agapanthus africanus. The sequence continues at coordinate 677,293,949 of CM057340.1, read as the reverse complement.
TAGTGGTCATCTGTTTCCAGTTTAACGACTTGGAGGTCATCTGTTTCTAGTTTAAAGACTTAGGGGTCTACTGTTTCCAGTTTAAAGACTTAGAGGTCTTCTATTTCCAGTTTAAAGACTTAGAGGTCTAATGTTTCCAGTTTAACGACTTGATGGTCATCTGTTTCCAGTTTAACGACTTGGTGGTCATCTGTTTCCAGTTTAAAGACTTAGAGGTCTAATGTTTCCAGTTTAACGACTTAGAGGTCATTTGTTTCCAGTTTAACGACTTGGTGGTCATCTGTTTCCAGTTTAACGACTTGAAGGTCATCTGTTTCCAGTTTAAAGACTTAGGGGTCTATTGATGGCGAGCTTGGAATTTTGGGGTGGGGGCCGGCATCAGCGTTGCTAACACTGAAGCAGAGGTGCCAGGGGCAATTCATCATTTGCCTACTCTTGTTGGCGGAGCGATGGCTTAGGAGACGGGTTTAGGTCCCTATCGCCTAAAGCTTTTCAATTTTATGGGTCGTGAGGATCCCATAAAAGCATTTTCTCCCTGCGAGTCGTAAGGACCCCGCAGGTGTATTTTCTCCTTAGGAGTCGTGAGGACTCCTAAGTGTGTTTTTCCTTTATGAGTCGTAAGGATCCCACAAAGGTTTGTTCTCCTCATGTATCGTGAGGACACATGAGTGCGTCTTCTCAATGGAGCATAATTCTAAAGGCGGAGACCAGCCGCGTAACTGGTGATTACGGTGGGGCATGGGTATGATGATAATTATTTGAGCCCGTGGATTGTATACGGTAGTCAATTTGGGGACTAACCGTAGGGCTGGAAGAATTTTGGAAAACTGGACTTTGGTCGGCGTCTGCATCGCTGCACTGGAATATAGTACCAGGAGCGACTCATCATTCGCCGTTTTTTTTTATTTTGTTTTGTTTTTGTTTTTCTTTGTTTTACCACGATCGCTCTATCATTTCTGCTTTTCTTATCGCGAAGGTCGCGGTTGCCCCATCATTTCGGCTTTTATTCGCGGTTGCCCCATCATTTCGGCTTTATTTTCATTTTCATTTTTACTCGCTGATTTTTATTGCGAGTTGCCCCATCATTTCGGCTTTTCTTTATTTTTCTTTTATTTACACATTTTTTTTTATTTACACATTTTTTTTACATTCCCAGTTTAACGACTTAGAGGTCGATTGTTTCCCAGTTTAACGACGTGGTGGTCCTTTGTTCCCAGTTTAATGACGTGGCGGTCGATTGTTCCCAGTTTAATGACGTGGTGGTCGATTGTTCCCAGTTTAATGACGTGGTGGTCTTTTTTGCTTATCCCAGCTCCTTGAACTTTGATCTTGGCGGAGCTGTGTTGATGACCTAGCTCTGTGGCTTGCCGATACATCCGAGAATTGTGAGGTTTTTCCAAGCTTATATTGGTCCTCTGCCTAATCTTTGAAAATATAGCAGTCTTCGATGGTATAACCCACCACTCTATGATATGGGCAGTATATGGGATTGCCGGTCATGTTCATTTCCTGTGGCCTCTTTGGAACAGGCAGTTGCAGACCGCTGTTCAGGGCGTCCATGAATATTTTGCGGATTTCATCCCTCCTGAAGGAGTATACCTTCTTCTTTCCCTCCATTGGAGTAGGTGCCTTTACTGATGCTGGTCCTCGAGGCATATGTCTGGGAGGATTAGGTTCCCGAAAGGTTTCGGTCTCCATTTGCATGAAATCGGCGATCGTAGCTTGACTGTTTGCTAACACGCCTTTAGACAGTTCTATCTCTCCCATCTTATATTGCCTTTCGACCCAATCTTTGAAGACGAAGCAGTCCTCAATGGCATGACCTATCACCCTGTGATAGGGGCAATATTCTGGGTCGTCGGTCATATTCGCTTCTTGCGGTCTCTTTGATTCCGGCAGTTGTAGACCGTTTCTTAGGGCGTCCCTGAATATCTTGTGGACCTTTTCCCTCTTGAAGGAATAGACCTTTTCCAACTTCTCTTTCAGAGGCGATTCCCCCCCAGCGTATGTATCGGAGGGACTGGAGGCTGATTGCGGCCGTTTTTTGCGAAGGCGCTCCGCTTTTAGGTTGAAAGGGATATCAGTTGGCTGCCCCCAGGTATCAATCCCTGGCTCATGAGCCAAAATTTGATTCTGCTGTAATTGCAATCGGGCAACTTGGGTCGCGAGATCTGCCACGACGTTTGCCAGCTCGTCGACTTTGGAATAGACCTCGGCCATCTTCTCATCCCTGTCCTGAAATCGCCTTTGAAGCCATTGGAATAATGCTTGTTCTGTAGTTCCGGCTATGACAACCGGGTAATCTTTATTGCCTGAGCTCAATTCCGCAGGAACCACGGGCTCCTCTGGCTTATCGGCCTGAGCGGGCTATTCATCATTTAGATTGAGCCAATACTGGGTAGCGTCAACCATATCATCACCATGACTGTGAAGAAGAGGAGGGTTCGTTTCTTCATATCCGGCCATATAGACAGTGTGGATAACACATTCAGCCATTCTTTCATCACTGGCAGCTGGTTTAGCGGAGCGGTCCGGGCTTTGGAAATTCATAAATTTTAACATGGCCAGAGCCCTAGCCCTTTTGTTGGCTCTATATCTGAGCCGCTTCTGCCTCAGCTTTTCTGCCTTGAGCGTCTGGCAGGCTTCTGCTCTTCGGGAAGCCGCCATAGGCTGAGTGATGGGGAGGCTTGAGAAGACACCCAATCGAGCAGTTGTCGGAGGCGCCGCTGGAGATTGCTCAAGACGCGTTGTAGCTTTGTTGGTGTTGATGGCCTTGGCCCCAGTTGGGGCCAAGGAAAGTCGTTCAGACACCGACTTGCGTTTGGGTTGGGGCGCCCTCGAGATCACCACATTTGGTCTCTTTCCTTTCGAGACCGGTCTGTTTGTTGCTGGAGCTTGAGGAGCGGGAATGGCGTTAGCGGGCACGAACAAAATAGAGCCGAACGGTAGCAGCGGCTCCTCCCACTGTCGCCTAAGACTGGCTGGGAGGACCGTCCTGGAGTCCATCTTCATTGTGTAAGAGATGGGAGCTGAGTTCATCATTGGAGACATTGTTGAAAGGCGATTGCTTGAAAACCTGCATGAAAGAGAATTATTTTAGTATAAATATAGACATGTAAATTGATTGAGTTCGCATGAACGTTTAACCCGAAATATGGGAGGAGAGATTGGTCCCACCAGGCGTGCCAGAATCTGTAGGGTGTTTTTCGTCACCCCATTGAGATGGGAATACGCTCGCGCTTGTCAAGCGCATTACAGATTCCCCCTGCCTAGGGTAGGCCGGGGTTTATTGATTGTGGGGATCCGAATCTCCGGCAGCCGCGGACTAAGCTGTCGTTAATTACCCCTCGCATTTGGAGCGAAGGAACCTCCGATTTGACGGGTTAAACTGGTCATGCGAACTCAATATGCGGTGCGTTGGTGTGTGTATTTTTTTGTTTTATTCCACTTGTAAAAAGAGATATATACATACATATATATTTTATATATATAAAAACGAAAATAAATAAGTAAATAAATATTTGGAGAATTTTTTTTTCTAATTTATAAAAAAAAAATTATTATTATTTTTTTATAAAAATATTATTTAATATTTATTTAATATTTTTTTTAAATAAATAAAGAATTAAATAAAGAAAAGAAGGAAAGAAAATAATTATTTTTTTTTATTTTTAAAATATTATTTATAATTTATTTTTATTTATTTGTTTTTATTTTAAATAAAAATAGGAGGAAGAAAGAAGAAAAGAAAAAAAAAGAAATTTGTTTTTTGTTAAAAAAAAATGGGGTCACTTGCTAACATGTGACCCCTCATATGAGGGGGGGTCACATGCTAGCATGTGACAAGGGGGTCACATGCTAGCATGTGACCCCTTACATGCTAAGGGGGGTCACATGCTCAGCATGTGACATGGAGGGTCACATGCTCAGCATGTGACCGGTTACATGCTCAGCATGTGACCCACATCACATGGTAAGCATGTGACCCCGTCACATGCTTTGCATGTGACCGCCTTTTTTTTTTTGAACGTGGAGTTCAACTCCAAAAGAATTTTATATGGCTAAAAAAATTCTAATGTGGAGTTAAACTCTCCAAAAAAAGGTATTTTTTTTGTGGAGTTAAACTCCAAAAGAATTTCTGTAGTGGAGTTAAACTCCAAAAGAATTTTATTTATAGAGTTGAACTCCAAAGGAATTTTATTTGTGGAGTTGAACTCCAAAAGATTTTTACTGTGGAGTTGAACTCCAAAATAACTTTCCTGGTGGTGGAGTTGAACTCCAAAAGAATTTTATTTGTGGAGTTGAACTCCAAAAGAATTTTATTTTCTCCTTTCTCCTTTGAGAAGAAACCCAAAATGGGTTCTCTTGAAACTCCAAGATCTAGATCTTGGATGATAAAAAAAGAGACCCTTTTTCTTCTTTTGATGGAGTTTTGGGAGATGGGTTTATGGTAAAACTTTATTTAGTTTTAAAAAAAAAAGAGCTGAGCTCTTGATTTATTTGGAAAATAAAAAAGAAGAGGAAGAACGTGAAGAAGAGAGAGTGGAGGCACAAACCCTAGTTTTTTAAGGGAATGAAAAAGTGTTGCTTTATTCATCATCATGTTGCCTTTTATAGGCTTACACATTTACATATAGCCTCTTGGGCTTTACAAAAATGGCATTTTAGCCATCCCATGGCTTATGTGCCATTTCATTTTGCACATAAGCCATGGGCTTACAAAAATTTGGTTTTATGCCCATTTTGCATACATTCATGCACAAAAATTACATAAAAATTATTTGTTACATGATTTTTGTTGTTGGCATGGGGAGGCAGGCCGCGAGCTCGACTTGGGCATGGGCCCGCTTGACCTGGGCTTGGGCCCACCTAGCTTGGGGTTGATCTTGACTTTGACTCGGTCAACCGGGGTGTAAATTTTTACCCCAATAGCCCTTAAACTATCCTTTCATCCTGAATATGGGAATGTTGGACCGGAATGTCCCTAAACTTATATGTCATCCCGTATATCATAATGTTGGACCACTACATTCTTAAACTGGTATCGAACCAAAATGTCCTTAAACTATCCTTTCGTCTTGAACATGGGAATGTTGGACCAAAATGTCCTTAAACTAATATCTGTCTTAAACACGAGAATGTTGGACCGAGACGTCCCTAAACTAATATGTTACTCCACATATTCTTCATGATATGCAAAATGATGGACCGAAATGTCCTTAAACTAACATCTGTCCCAAACACTGGAATATTGAACCGAAATGTTCCTAAACTAACATTAGACCGAAACGTCCTTAAACTAATAATGGAACGTAATGTCTTTAAACTAATATGTTTCCATATGGTGGATCTTCATATCGATCACCATATACAATCCACGGGCACAAACAATATGACCCCATACTATGTTCCCCTGGACTGAAACGTCCCTAAGCTAACGATGGACCGAAATGTCCTTAAACCAATATATTTAGCCCTACGGTATGGGTCATATGACCGGCCGTATACAATCCATGGTAATAAACAATTCATATCTATTCTAGATCCCATATGATGTGATCCTTCGAAAAAGGTCGTGACCTACAGCTGACAGTGCGTTACCTTACGGGCCGCCTGTCTCCTCAAGCAATGTTGGATCATTTATGAGAGGTAAAAAACGGTACGTCTACAAGAAAAATGGGCACGGATGAAAACCTGAAAGGACGCGTGAGTAAAAACAGCAGGCTACCGGCGAGCTTGTGAAAACCCGAAATGACGCAAACTCGTTGAAAGAAAGAAAAGATGCACTTGCAAAGTCCTCTCGATTTTGTAAGGAGAAAATACCTGCGTGGGATCCTTATGACTCACAAAAGAGCAACACACTTAGGAATCATACAATCCCTAAGGAGAAAACACACTTACGAGATCCTCATGACTCGTAAGGAGAATATACCTTCTGTAAGACCCTCACGGCTTATGGAATTCAAAAACCTTAAGTTACAGGGATCTAAACATGTTCTTAAGCCATCATAACCTTACAAATTTATGCCTTACAAGTGGTCCAATATTGATTCTTGTATATAATCCACGAGCATAAATAAATATATTCCCCGACCAAGTCCCACCAAAATCGAGAAAGATTGCTTGACAAGGTGAACGACACTTGCAAGTCCCCTCGACTGGTAAGGAGAAAGTACTCCTGTAAGATCCTTACGACTTATAAGAGTAAGATACACTTAAGAGCCCTCACAACTCATAAGGAGAAAATACATCTATGAGATCCTTACGATTTACAGGGAGAAACACTTTTATGAGACCCTTACGGCTCGTCAAGTCAAACAACCATAGTTAGCAGGGATCTAAACCTGTTACCTAAGCTACCATTGGCCGAAATTGGTAATAGCATATGATTTGTCGCTCCTGGAAATATTCCAGTGGTAGCGATACTGATGCCAAAACTGGTATCAGACCTCAAGTTTCCGACTCACAACAAAATTGATGAGTATGAAAAAGAAAAATAGCCGAAATGATTGGGCACCATGAATAAAATAGTCGAAATGATTGGGAAATCATGACTTTTGCGATATGAAATGCTAAAAGGATAGAGCATTGCGAAAAATAAAAAGAAAATGATAAAAATAAATTTTTTCTGCTCTGCAAGTAGGTCCACACTGACTCTTGTATACAATATATGGGCACAAATGAAAGGGAACTATATTTTCCCACCATGCTTCGTCAAAATAAGAACCAGGTCTTGATGGTAAATCTATAGCCTAGAGACTATCTTAGCGTTCCTTCTCATTCCAACAGGGTGCAGGCGTAACGGCCAAATAAAATCAGAGTAATGACATATTTCTAGCTCCGGATCTTGATGGCAATACATACAAAGCCTACAAACCTTTGGATGTCATCCCAACTCAGAAGGGTGCGCTCTGTAAGTGCACGGCAGCGCCCCGGCCGTCTGTACAAGGCCAAAATGCGGAAAACAAGAACTTTTATTTAACTTAGAAACCGGCGCTACCGCGGACTATAAACCCGGATCGGACCATTAACCTACTACTAGCAACTAAAAAAAGGGTAGAGAGCTATACCGAGCGATCCGTGTCCTTCGGTCTTTGGCCACCATCCCGATCTCCCCGCGGAATCTCCGGTCTCGATCTCCTTGTCGGAAAGGGCACCACATCACCGAGTCTTTTTACGGGCTCCCATCTCTGAACCGAGGCAACTCGGACACGAAGTTGGTAAGCCGACGTGTCCAAGATTGCTGTAGGCTAAGTGTAGAATGCTATGTCTCGAGGGGGTTTATGAAATTGCCATTTTAGAGTGGAGGAGAAATGAACTTTGGAGAGGGTAAGGAATTTTGTTGCAAGCCAAGAAAAATATAAGAACCATATTTTCCCCACTCCAATCTTTTTACAGCCCCCACCCCCTTGTGTGGCCGGCCATGTGTTGTGAAGGGAGAGAGAGAATAATGTAAGGAGGAGAAAAGAGTGATCATTAGGAACAATGATCACAACCAAGTCAAATCAAAAACCATCACCTAAAACAAGTAATGATGAACCTAAAAAGGCAATCATGAGTGGCTAGAACCATGATGAACCCTCCATCACAAAGAACACTCTCCATATTACTAATTTGCACACTTGCAAATAAGCCCCTCCCATCAAAGGAATTTCAGCCAAGAAGGAACAAAGGAAAAATGGCCGAAACGGAATGCAAACTGGCAACTTCAAAAAGACGATCCCGGAATAAATTACAGGAAAACCCCGCGACTGTATATACATACCCGCATTTGTATTGCGACCGAATACAAATGCAATGGGACAAAATCTATACTGTACAATACTAGGATCCGGTTTAAACCAAAGCCCGCTAGTAACATCCGTCCGATCATGATCCGTGCAATACCGCATGTATATGATCGAACCCTGCCATATATCCATACGGCCTCTCCAGCGTTTCGCCCGAAACTTGAGAAACTGTCTGTAGGGGACTCTAAAGACTCGTCAATACATTGGCTGTGGATTTAACCACTAGCACATCAGAGGTATTAGTCGTACGTAATGGGCTACCAGGTATTGACCAAAAGGGAAGTCGATGAGCGAACTCATCTTGACACCCTACTGAGCCTGTCAGTGACAATATCTGTACAGTCCGGTCCGTTCGTCTATGAGCATCGCATGGCGTGCCTAGGGGGTTGGTAAAAGTCAGACCCCCAAAAGCGGTACAAGTCATGTCGGAGTGTAGCCCAGAACACCCTGAGATATTACTGGAATACCTACCAGTAAATCTCCTGTCTTGGCCAAGGACTTTGTGTAATGGCTCTCCTAGATACAGCGCGACCTCACCCCCAATACGGGGAGAGACGAACCCCTGCAGATCCGCTCACTGCCTCCATGTGGCTCGGGACTGTATCCAAATAAAACCTGTTTGCACGACTCCTTTGAGCCGTGGTAGGGTAGTAATCAAAGTACAGTGGGAACTCACACGAGACAAATGGCGATCTCAGGTCGATGAACTAACTTGTACACATGTCACCACGGAACTGCTATCTGACGTGGGTATAAGACCAACTAGCATGTTCCCGACGAGTCCTGTCCGGTGTACTCATAACCCAATGAGCACCTGTATACATCTTAGGTGAACCAACTGACACCAGTGGCTTGTGAGACTGGCCACCGTCTCTCGTCGGGGTCTCGACTGTATATACTAGTCTACTCTGGAGTATCGATGCCCTGTCTCGAAAACTCCCACGACTAGGGACCTTTTAAGGATGTGCTTATAGACCCCAGCTCCCACGTATATGATCGCCATCATACTGCTGTCCGTCAAGCAAGAATCCTAAGGGCTCTATCAACGCGCAATAGTGACCTGTAAGGTCACCTAAAGCAGTACACGATGATAAAGATAAACTAGATAGCATACTATCATCTTAAGTAAGACTGTCCTACCGGCATAGGTCCTCCCTCAATCATTGCAATCACGTGCCTGTGATCCAATAATTGACTCTGAGGGCACTATCTCCAACAATCTCCCACTTGCACTCAAGGCTAATCATTGCGATGTCGCATACTCACAGCTCGTGTGATACCGAACACCCAACTCCTCTACTGATCAGTCTCACAAAACCCATTTGCGAAACTAATGCGTTCGAGGAATAGCCTCAGTGAGTGGATCCGCTCTGATATTTCTTTCTATGTCTCTCTTAATCTCAAGTTCGCGGAGAAACCCATCTCCTGAAATGAGCAATACCTGTCTTAGAATATGTCTGGATATCTGATGGGACCTCGTTCATAAATGAACTCCAAATCCAAACTTCTTAGACAGTATTGTGAACTGAAACCAATCAGTATCATGCGCCATGCCTCCCTCAGTATCCCCTTGGACCACCTGTCCAAAATACTGCCCCTTGTCAGAAGGAAAACTATAACTCTGACAACCTCTCTGTCATCCAGGTCACCTTGGAAGCCTGAAATGATAACTGTCTCCCGAATGAGGCTGTCGTTATCATATCCCTAGATATTCACTTATGTTCTAAAACTGCTTCCGAATGTTTCTCCAGGATTTGATCAATATCTACTTACTGCATATCGTGCAAAAACAATATCTGGTGTGGTACTTGACATCTCATGATTGACTCAATTGCCTGAGAAAGCGTTCTGCCAATCATGCACATCCCTCTCCCCTTTAGTCTGTAAGACACCTTTAGAGTGGGTGACTCCATCACCTGAAGGTACACTACCGTGCCAGGAGTCGTCCATTCTAAAACACCTTTAGAATGCTTTCTAAGTACCCAGATTGGGAAACTACCCAAATCTAGATCAAAAACCATAGATCCAGTAACCAGAATGTCTGATTTAATATCCAAGTCTCTTTGTGGAGAAACCACTGTGTGACAACCAAAGTATAACCGATCGTAGTATAGGAACTTCACTTCCTACTCTGTGTATGTCATCCAAATACCAGGACATCACACCCTACTACTATCTTAACAGATCCATCCCCTATTCTGATGAAGTCAAATCTATGACTGTCATATCAGAAATAGATGATCTATCTCCGCTACATCTGCTTTAGTCTATAAATAGACATAAACTACATGTCCACCAATGCTTCCGCTGCTCCCACTGACTACGACAACCCTCTGGCAGAATCATATACACGTACACTTCTAAAGCTTGTTTAGAACGACGCTATACTCATCCTTCTGCCGGGTCTCATAGCCTGGAACAACAGTAGTGTCAAGTCTGGGTAAACAAGAACCTCCCTGCCACCGTCCTTGAGGCTACCGGAGTACCACTCGGGTGCCTGAGGTTACCCACCTTATCTGCGGAGTGGCCAATGGAATGTCAAACCAGATTGAAATTTTAGGTTCTTATCAAATTTTCAGTAATTGTTTGCGGTTCTGGAATCACTTCCAGTTCTACCATACTCCCACTATTGTTTATTGAAAAAATCCATTTTACTAAAACTGTGGCGAGTCAAGAACAATATCACTATTGATCTTCCAGATGGTAGAAAGTCAACCCTCGTCATAGCCCGGGTCAACCTACAAACAACCATTACAGAAACTTACCTTGAGTTATCCAGAGTCTGGTTTTAAGCATAAGCTGGACAACTCTCCGTACCTTAATATCGTTAAGATATGAATCGTTCTATATCCAATATAGAAACCTGTCAGTACACTAGCACCAAACTTTTCTTGGATTTTTTATACTTTCCTTTTACAAATTTCGAGGACGAAATTTTTATAAGGAGGGTAGAATGTAACAACCCTAATTTTCCTATACACTTTTTTTTTAAAATTTTTAAAAATCCATAAAGGAGTATTTTAACCTGAGCACAATATATATAAGTAATTATTTTGTTTTTAAATAATTCCATTTTTAGTGTACATAAAATTGTTTTAAATTTAAGTATACTTGGGGTATTTAATGTTGCTGTTACCACTTTAATTAGTTATTTTCCCACAATAATTACAAGAAGGAGCTTATAACTCATTGGTAACACCTTGCACTGCTGAACCAAGCCACCAGAGTTCAAGTCCCATGCCCCACATTATTTTTGTATTTATTTTGTTTTAAATTTTTGGAAAGTCAACAGTCCAAACGTCATAACTCACAAAACTTGAACTGAAGACCAAAAACTAAATATACCATAAATCCCCCAGGAGACCCCCTACCTAACGGTACCCCGACTCGGCCGAGTCGTCAACACGGAAAAATTCCATGTTGACCTGGTCTTCTCACCTGCATACACTAAATTCCTAGATCGTTTATCAAATGCCCATTAAACCTCTTTTACTCCCAATTTTTAATGAATTTAATGATTTTTATATAATTTTTATATTTTTTTATTTAAAACCCTGACCCTAGCCTAACCCTATATAAACTCCCCATACCCTCTACCCTCTCATCACTTTTTCTAAGTCCACTCTCCCAAAATTTCAAGAGAACTTGGTACGTTAGAAAACGAGCGAAAGACGAAGCGCTGACGAAATCGACGGCGAAATCCCGGCGATCGTGCTGGGACCTCTCAACGACGATTCGACGCACCGACAAACCTTCTACCTTCCTCTCACTCTCTAGCGTTGTCCAAAACCGTAAATCCCCCTTTTCTATCTTTCTTTTCTTCCATTAAAATACGACTTTTCAAACCCGACGGAAATCGGAACAAACTGATTTCCGATTCGGTTTTCTATCAAAACTCACTTATCACCAATTCCATAATGCTTAAACATATTCATGTTGACTACTAATCGCATAACAACTAATTTGGATAAAGTTTCTCACATGAAATAATAACTTTTGCAATATACCGAATTTTTGCACTTAAATACCACCATATTTAGTTTATCACTTTTAACCCTTTAACATTGCTATATCTTAAAGTAGATCACGAGGTAATGACCTACCTCCACACGCACGCAAATACAACCCTAAATGTATCATCAAAATTTAGAATACGATAAAACAAGATTTTACATTAAAATACCATTTTCTTATTAAAACCTTTTCTAAAAGTTCTAAATTATATACAATTTTAAAACAATATATTTTAATAGGAAAATACGATATGTCGTGGACATCGATCGTTTATCTAAACCTGACTTTGTGGTGTCTAGGCAAGTGTGTCTAAGGCGAGTGGTTACTTAATTAGGACCACTACTTGTAGTGGAGAGCCTCCCACTCACCTGGCACTTACCTGGCCGCAATTGGCGGTGAAGATGCAATTTGAGGCTTCTAATGACTTGTTGTTTATACCAATTAGAAATAGGCTAGTTGGCTTAGAAAACCCTAGAATCTAAAATACTGAAATTTACACATTTTACAAATAAATACCTTATCTTTATAAAACCGTTTTCTAAATGATTAGTATTTATTAAATCTTTGCAAAGCGCCACTGCAACCCACCTTTGGGGAACTCGTTAGGGATAGTACGGTTTATCGTGCACCCTCGAGCTTAGTAGTGCGAGATTCAGACCTCCGCAAGGAGCATTCGGTCTCGAAAAGTTTAAAATACGACATTTAAGAAAAATGAGATTTTTGGAAAATAAAATATTTATTAAAAATTATTCTTGTATAAACATATGTATATTTATCATTTAAACACCTATTTTATTATAAGATAAAATTTCCACCTTTTTCTAAAAATTACAAGATTAAAAGTTACATTAAAATACCATGAATTTCAAATAAATCAATATCACAAATTAATACCTTTATTTATATAATTATGATATTTTCACTAGAAATATCACAAAATAAATCACACTCATTATAACTATAAAGACGAATAATAAATACTTAAGGTGTATCTTGAAAACTATACAAAAGTATTTTTACATAAAACCCCTCAAGTTTTATAATTTACAATAAGGACCCTAACAATTATAGAACTTCAAATTACATTTCTTTTAGTCTGACATGGGGTTGAGTCTGATTATTTCTGACTTGAATATGATTCAAGTCAATCTATATTCTTTAATATTCCAACTCAATATGAACACATGAATCCCAGAATCCCAGAATATAGATTGACTTGAATATGATTCAAGTCAATCTATATTCTTTAATATTCCAACTCAATATGAACACATGAATTCCAGAATCCAGTTAACAATCTATACAACTTGACTGAATCAAACCATGGATATACATCCATTATTCCGTTATTCCATTTACCTGATTATGCAGTTACAATCTGTTTACTGATATCATGGTTTTGGTCAGTCATCCAACTTATACAATACAATACAATAATACAATCATAGCACTACGGGGTTTAAGGGGTAGACTGGTACGGAATATGTTAAAGGTGGCACGAGGTGGTCACTTAAGACGTAATTACATCAATGCCGTTGTTTCGTGGTATTATCGACGGAGCCTTGTACTACAGGTTACCAAGGTCCCCGGTGTAAGTGGGACTCCCCTCGTATACACTCGCACCTTCTATACCAGGCTACAAACAACAGCGTTAATACAATATTACAATATTATAATACAACATTAAAAGCTCTCTCTCTCTTACTTTCTGTCTATTTCTCCCTTATCTTTGGGACTTACCGAGTGACCTGTTCGCTGACGACATTCTATTTCTTTCTTCTTTGAATGTCGTCAGGTGTTTTGGACCCGTCAGAGATCGAGCCCACCAGTGAAGACTTGGATCGGTTTCACGAAGACCCCGAGCTCTAGATATTGTACCTTGTTCTATTCAGTATTTTCATTTCCTGTTATGCCATTGTTTAGGCATCGCTTTTCATTTCAGTTGTATTTACTTTTCATGCATTGTACAAAAGAATATTATTAATAAAGTTGTTATTTCTATATCTCTTGTCTCTTGTGATTTACTTTTATATTGCTTAGATACGCTTAGCGTATGTACTTCTAAGTATATACGTAGCGGATCTCGTCGCGTCCCCTTCGCCGTACACCGGGAAGCGGGGTGTGACAGGTTTTGTTGGTGGCCCATGTCGCTCGGTAAGTCCCAAAGATAAGGGAGAAATAGACAGAAAGTAAGAGAGAGAGAGAGAGCTTTTAATGTTGTACTATAATATTGTAATATTATATTAACGCTGTTGTTTATAGCCTGGTACAGAAGATGCGAGTGTATACGAGGGGAGTCCCACTTACACCGGGGACCTTGGTAACCTGTAGTACAAGGCTCCGTCGATAATACCACGGAACAACGGCATGGATGTAATTACGTCTTAAGTGACCACCTCGTGCCACATTTAACATATTCCGTACCAGTCTACCCCTTAATCCCCGTAGTGTTATGATTGTATTATTGTATTGTATTATATAAGTTGGATGACTGACCAAAACTATGATATCAGTAAACAGATTGTAACTGCATAATCAGGTAAATGGAATAACGGAATAATGGATGTATATCCATGGTTTGATTCAGTCAAGTTGTATAGATTGTTAACTGGATTCTGGGATTCATGTATTCATATTGAGTTGGAATATTAAAAAATATAGATTGACTTAAATCATATTCAAGTCAGAAATAATCAGACTCAAACTCGAATCAGACTAAAAGAAATGTAATTTGAAGTTCTATAATTGTTAGGGTCCTTATTGTAAATTATAAAACTTGAGGGGGTTTTATGTAAAAATACTTTTGTATAGTTTTCAAGACACACCTCAAGTATTTATTATTCGTCTTTATAATTATAATGAGTGTGATTTATTTTGTGATATTTCTAGTGAAAATATCCTAATTTCATAAATAAGGTATTTATCTGTAATATTGTTTTATTTGAAATTCATGGTATTTTAACGTAAATTTTAATCTTGTAATTTTTAGGAAAAGGTGGAAACTTTATCTTATAATAAAATAGGTGTTTAAATGATAAGTATACATATGTTTATACGAGAATAATTTTTAATAAATATTTTATTTTCCAAAAATCTCATTTTTCTTAAATATCGTATTTTAAACCTTTCGAGACCGAATGCTCCTTGCGGGGGTCTGAATCTTGCACTAATAAGCTCGAGGGTGCACGATAAACCGTACTATCCCTAACGATTTCCCCAAAGGTGGGTTGTAGTGGCGCTTTGTAAAGATTTAATAAACACTAATCATTTAGAAAACGGTTTTATAAAGATAAGGTATTTATTTGTAAAAGGTGTAAATTTCCGTATTTTAGATTCTAGGGTTTCCTAAGCCAACTAGCCTATTTCTAATTGGTCTAAACGACAAGTCATTAGAAGCCTCAAATTGCATCTTCACCGTCAATTGCGGCCAGATAAGTGCCAGGTGAGTGGGAGGCTCTCCACTACAAGTAGTGGTCCTAATCAAGTAACCACTCGCCTTAGACACGCTTGCCTAAACACCACAAAGTCAGGTTTAGATAAACGATCGATGTCCACGACATATCGTATTTTCCTATTAAAAGATATTGTTTTTAAATTGTATATAACTTAGAACTTTTAGAAAAGGTTTTAATAAGAAAATGGTATTTTAATGTAAAATCTTGTTTTATCGTATTCTAAGTTTTGATGATATCATTTAGGGTTGTATTTGCGTGTGTGTGGAGGTAGATCATTACCTCGTGATCTACTTTAAGATATAGCAATGTTAAAGGGTTAAAAGTGATAAACTAAATACGGTATATTGCAAAAGTTATCATTTCATGTGAGAAACTTTATCCAAATTAGTTGTTATGTGATTAGTAGTCAACATGAATATGTTTAAGCATTATGGAATTGGTGATAAGTGAGTTTTGATAGAAAATCGAAATGAAAATCGGTTTGTTCCGATTTCCGTCGGGTTTGAAAAGTCGTATTTTAATGGAAGAAAAGAAAGGTAGAAAAGGGGGACTTACGGTTTTGGACAACGCTAGAGAGTGAGAGGAAGGTAGAAGGTTTGTCGGTGCGTCGAATCGTCGTTGAGAGGTCCTAGCACGATCGCCGGGATTTCGCCATCGATTTCGTCAGCGCTTCGCCTTTCGCTCGTTTTCTAACGTACCAAGTTCTCTTGAAATTTTGGGAGAGTGGACTTAGAAAAAGTGATGAGAGGGTAGAGGGTATGGGGGGTTTATATAGGGTTAGGCTAGGGTTAGGGTTTTAAATAAAAAAATATAAAAATCATTAAATTCATTAAAAATTGGGAGTAAAAGAGGTTTAATGGGCATTTGATAACCGATCTAGCAATTTAGTGTATGCAGGTGAGAAGACCAGGTCAACACGGAATTTTTCCGTGTTGACGACTCGGCCGAGTCGGGGTACTGTTGGGTTGGGGGTCTCCTGGGGGGATTTATGGTATATTTAGTTTTTGGTCTTCTATTCAAGTTTTGTGAGTTATGACGTTTTGACTGTTGACTTTCCAAAAATTTAAAACAAAATAAATACAAAAGTAATGTGGGGCATGAGATTTGAACTCTGGTGGTTTGGTTCAGCAGTGCAAAGTGTTACCAATGAGCTACAAGCTCCTTCTTGTAATTATTGTGGGAAAATAACTACTTAAAGTGGTAACAGCAATATTAAATACCCCAAGTATACTTAAATTTAAAACAATTTTATGTACACTAAAAATGGAATTATTTAAAAACAAAATAATTACTTATATATATTGTGCTCAGGTTAAAATACTCCTTTATGGATTTTTAAAAATTTTAAAAAAAAGTGTATAGGAAAATTAGGGTTGTTACAAAAATAAATAGTAGCAATGATTGGGCAACTCGCAATAAAAAGCAGCGAGTGAAAATAAATAGCCGAAATGATTGGGCATCACGAAAAATAGCCGAAATGATCGGGCAATCGCGACCTTCGCGATATAAAAGCTGAAATGATAGAGCATCGCGTTAATAAAATAATAATATAAAAAAATGAATGAAACTTTTGCTCTACATGTGAGATCACATCGATTCCTGTATACAATCCAGGGGCACAAACAGAGAGGGAACCATATCTTCCCAACAGGCTCCACCAGAAAGCGAAGCCAAATCTCGACGGTTCATAGACAACCTAGAGACAACCTCGACATTTGTCGCAATATTGCAGACACAATGTCAACAAATGAAGCGAAGGAAGATCCCTAGTTTCAGGGTCTCGACGTCAATATCGACAACTTAGAGATCACCAACGGCGTTCCTTCGCAGTCCAGCAGGATGCGGATACAACGCCAACAGAAGACCTCACGGTCGAAACAAAGCGAAGCGACGGAAAAATCCCTGCTTCACCTTAACATTCGTCTCAATACAACAGACGAGATGTTACGACAGCGTTCTTCCAACAACAGGATTCGGATGTGATAAAGCAAACAAAGCGAAGGCCAAATTCCTAGCTTCAGGGTCTTAACGGCAAGTCATATAAAGCCTGAAAGACAATCGGAGATCATCTTGCACCAGTGTGGAGTGGTCACCACCTCGACGTTCGTCTCGACACAGCAGACGCAATGCCAGCAAACGAAGCGAAGGCCGAAGCGAAGGCCGAAGCGCTAGCTTCAGGGTCTTAACGACAAGTCATATAAAGCCTGAAAGACAATCAGAGATCATCTCGCACCAGTGCGGAGTGGTCACCACCTCGACGTTCATCTCGACACAGCAGACGCAACATCACCAAGAGGAGCCACGGCAAAATCCCTAGTTCCAAATCTCGACGGTTCACCGGCAACCTAGACACAACCATGACATTCGTCTCGATATAGAGGATGCAATGCCAACAAACAAAGCAAAGGCCAAATTCCTAGCTTCAGGGTCTTAACGGCAAGTCATATAAAGCCTGAAAGACTATCGAAGATCATCTCACATCAGCGTGGAGTAGTTATGACTCATTGGGGCTCTCCAAAATGAGCCTAACCTCAAGTAAAAAGCGGCATGGCAAAATTCCTAACGCTTGCTCTTCCGACGGTCAAACTGCCTAGGAGGATTGCTTGAAGACGTCTTGTCCAGCCCCCGAAGGGATCAGAGACACGACAGTCGCAAGGCTACTCGAACAGCAAGATCGCCTATCGAGGAATAATCAGCCAACGCGACAGTACGACGGACAAAACCCTAAGTACCACAGACCCTAACGGACTTCTGTCGTAAAGAGCAGAGGTTAACTGTGACGTTAGGATATTCTTGCGAGAACTACTCGATTCGTCTCGACTGGTGAGGAAATTAGTGTCTTTGCGAGAACTTCTCGATTCGTCTCGACTCGTGAGGAAAAGCCTTAGGCAACGGGGATTAAAAAAACCTGTTTCCTAAGCACTGGGGTCCTACAAGTCCAAAACGGACCCTTGCATACTATTCACGGACCACACTCTCCAAGGTCGAATCTCGACAAGGAGGGAAACAACCGCTTACGAGTCCTCTCGACTTGTAAGAGGAAAAATTCTCTAGTGAGATCCTTACGACTCTCAAGAAAAAACACACTTAGGAGTCCTCACGACCCCTTAGGAGAAAATACACCTACGAAATCCTTTCGACTCGTGGGGAGAAAAGTCTTTGTGAGACCCTCACGACTCATAAAGTTGAAAAGTATTAGGCGGCAGATCTGAACATGCGGCTTAAGCCACACTACCTCTTGATGAAGCCAAGACAGGATGCTCGCTCTATCATCTGTCGACCATGCTTACTTAAGAAATATGTCAATAACAAAGCAGAAAATGAAGGGAAGGAGGCAAAAGATTTGTCATTCATACTTGGAAAATTCTTACAATTATAAAAACAATAAACAAAGACATTATCCAAATGATTACAACGGCAAAATCTCAAATCCCGGACATGGGTTGAGGAACTCGAAAGTGACCTTGTCCAAGCCTTTCCAAGCCTGGCGAACCATCCTGGTGTGCTTCTTTTCGCGAGCACGGGCGTCAGGATCCCCACTGATGTCTTCCACCCTCCGATAGGCAGCAAGAATGGCGGACTGTTGAAAGGCCTGGTGCAAGAGATCGACAAGATTGTCTCGCCGTCTCTTTAAGATTAAGTTCATCAGATACACCGAGTACACCTTATCCTCAGCGGCATCCAATGCTCCAAGTGGCACGCCGGTACAGAATAAAGGGAGCGCTTCCCAGATCGCTCCCACGATAAGCTTCAAGAGAGAGGAACGCCGGGGAAGCAATTGACCATTGTATGCGTCGAAACGACTCATGATTTCAGCACACTCGGCGTTGGTAAACTCTTGATTCTGAGAACGGCCGAGTTGGCGGATGTCCCCGTAAGAGATAATCTCATCAAGGTCATACATGTGGGCGTCCATTGTTCCTGGAAAAGAAAACCAACAAAAATTAGAGGACAGACTGATTAAGCAGGACGATATAATTCATCAAAAAATGAAATGCCATCTTTAACCTCCAAAAATCCATGAAAAACTCTTAAGAGTTCTTCTATATGGTTTGGAAGGAGCAAAGCTCCATTAATGAATTAAGAAAAAATAAGAAAAATCTTTTAGAGAGCAAAGCTCTATTAATGGAACCCTAATAGGATTCTCTTTAGTTCTCTTTAGATCCCTAAAGCAAAGCTCTTCTAGTGAAACCCTAAATGAGTTTTCTTTAGATCAGGGATCTATCAAGAGCAAAGATCTTAAAATTAATTTAATTTAATTCTTATCTAAAAATTCTCTAGAGTTCTAACTCTTAAAAGTTCTTGAAAACAAGAGAAAAGCTCTGGACAAAATTCTCAAGAAAGAGATGAAAATCATCTAAGGGACCAAAGGTCCTATTTATAGGCATTGAGAGCCGTTTCAACTTCTAAAAGTTGGCACAACGGTTGGAATTCTGCCACCGCTGCGCTTACGTCTGGGGCCACGTAAGCGCAACGGTGGGGGGCATTTGTTTACCCCAATCAGAGCAAAGCTCTGTTCAAATTCTAAGGCGGGAAATGAAGCAACGCTTCTGTTTCCCTCAATCAGAGCAAAGCTCTGTTTTAAAAAATTCAAATAATAAAGGAAGCAACGCTTCAGCTGAGTTGCGCTCTGCGCTGCGCGACACGTGTCAGCGCAGTTGCGCTGCGCTCTACGCTGCGCGACACGTGTCAGCACAGTTGCGCTAGCGCAGTTGCGCTGCGCGCTGCGCTGCGCGACACGTGTCAGCACGGTTGCGCTGCGCTCTGCGCTGCGCGACACGTGTCAAGCGCAGGTGCGTTTGCGTGAACTATGCCAGAATTTAAACAATGAAATTTTGGAAAGATGTTTCTAATCTTGTTAAAAACAAGAAAATTACCTTCTATAAAACAGAAGCCGTAGGATCAAAGATCCAACGGTGGGGAAACATCCCTAAATCACTCAGAGAAATATCTCTTTAACTGATTTAACAAATCAATTGGTACTATATAAAGGCCCCTAGACTCCAAGTTTAAAACATATACAGATACACAAGAGATAGAGAGACGGAACTCCTCTAAAAAATTTCAGAAGAGAAAGAGAAAAAGGTAAAACCTTTGAAAAAAGAAGAATTTCTTCAAAAAAGATCAATGATCTAAGAATAAGATCAAGATCTTCCATAAAAAAAATAGAAAAAGATCAATAAAAGATCCAATAAAGAAAAAGAGAAGTAATTTACTTCATATAAAGGCATTGCCTTTTGATGAACCACTGGTTCTTGAAATTTGAGGTAGAACCTCTCTGGAAAAAGAAAAACTTGTTTTCTTTGATCTAAATTTGATCAAGATATTAAACAGTGCCTTGCACTTTTGAAATTTGCACTGTTGCGCTCCTTGGATTGGCGCAAGCCACCAGAGAGCGCCACGTGTCAATCACAGAACAACTGCTCCTTGCGCTTCTAAAAACAGAGCACCGCTCTCTTGGTTTGGCGCAAGTCACCAGAGCGCGCCACGTGTCAGCAACGCACTGCGCTAACAGACTTGCGCTCACCAGCGCGTGATACGTGTCACCTACACATGAATTTGCGCCTTACGCTCCTCAATTGGCGCAAAGCGCCTGACAAGCCACGTGGGGCATTGTCAGAACATTTAATGCAGTGCATTCCTAAGGGCAAAGCCCAATTAAAAGGTCTATCAGACCAAATAAAAATGCTCTGCATTATTAAACGAGGGCAGAGCCCAATTAAAAGGTCTATCAGACCAAACAAAATGCAATGCATTATTAAACAAGGGCAGAGCCTAAATAAAGGCCTGACAGGCCAAACACAAATAAAATGTTGAATATTCTCAACTGGACTTAGCCCAATTCTGGCCGTAAGTCTTCAAATTAAATTGAACTGAGCACGACTGCTCTTTCAAATCAATTTACACCCGTTTCAAGGGTACATCTCTGAACTCCTCTGATATTCGTCGTTGTAATCCCTCAACGTTGTCAGAGAGGTGACGGGTCCCGACAACCACACATTAATACGAACTGTGGGGTCCTTAAACTCATGGACTAATGCGTCCTTAAACCAATATTCGTCCCCAAAATGGGAATGCTGGACCACCATATCCCTAAACTGGCAGTGGACACCATGTCCCTAAACTGGTAATACGAACTGTGGGGTCCTTAAACTCATGGACTAATACGTCCTTAAACCAATATTCGTCCCCAAAATGGTAATGCTGGAACACCATGTCCCTAAACTGGCAATAGACCACCATGTCCCTAAACTGGTAATACGGACCATGGGGTCTTTAAACTCAATGCGTCCTTAAACCAATATTCGTCCCCAAAATGGGAATGATGGACCACCATGTCCCTAAACTGGTAATACGGACTGTGGGGTCCTTAAACTCATGGACTAATGCGTCCTTAAACCAATATTCGTCCCCAAAATGGGAATATTGGACCACCATGTCCCTAAACTGGTAATACGGACTGTGTGGTCCTTAAACTCATGGACTATGATGTCCTTAACCTCGACCGTGATGTCTTTAAACTAACACTGGACTGTGGGGTCCTTAAACTCATGGACTTGATGTCCTTAACCTCGACCGCGATGTCTTTAAACTAACACTGGACTGTGGGGTCCTTAAGCCCACGGACTATGATGTCCTTAACCTTGACTGTGAGATCTTTAAACTAACGGACTATGATGTCCATAACCTTGGACCACCATGTCCTTAAACTGGTAATGGACCACCATGTCCTTAAACTGGTAATCGACCGAAATGTCCCTAAACTAAACAATAGAGCCCAAATGCTCTTTTGTTGGATCTAAATGATCCTGTTAAGTAGATCTTAGTCTAAAATTAGACTAACGTGTCCTTAACTAACGTTTAAGTTGATCTTAGTCTAAAATTAGACTAACGTATCCTTAACAAACGTTTAAGTTGATCTTAGTCTAAAATTAGACTAACGTATCCTTAAACCCAAACCCTAAACCCAAATCTAAGAAAATATGGATTTGGACTAATCCACGTCCTACGGGCGACAACATACATTAGTCTCCGTATACAATCCACGGGCAACCACAAACAAAACAAACACCCACGACACAAAGTGACCATCTGGAGAAAGAGAAAGTTGTTACCGCGATGCGGTAGCGTAATTAACTGCAGGGGTTTGCGCCTGCAGGGAAGAGCGTCCCCACAATCAAAATCCCCTCAAACGAGGGAGAATCTGACGAAGTCTGCTACATCGGCCGCATCCGTTTAAACCTTCGATACATGGTGCCATAAATCAACTTGGCATCTTCGGAGAGGTGAACGGATAGCACCAAATAGCATCTGCCCCCAGATTCAGGCAAGACTTGCGTCTTCCCGGTTTCCGGCGGGGAACATCGGGCGATGAGGTTCCAGTTGTTGGAGATGAGTCCAGGGTGTCTTCTCCCGCCTCTTTGGCTGCCCTATCTGCGTTGGGTTCCCCCATAGAGTTAGGGTTACCTGCACCGCTCATCACCAGGCAACGGCAAGGGCCTCTAAAGTGCGCATCAGGAACGCTCGCGATGGCCCTTCCTCTTGAGAAACCTGGATGAGCTTACCGCGATTCGGGCTCGTTTCCACATTCCCCTTAGCTATTCGCTTCGTTTAGCTAAGGAGGATGAAAAGGCGGATCAGGTGCAGGGCAAGGAGATTGCCCTGTACCTAGATGCATTCTGGGCTGGAATGCGTCTGCCCTTTCCAGCCGAAGTATGTGGGGGTACTTCTTTGCTTCCAACTTGCCCCGGGCCAGCTAGTGCCAAACTCGTGGAGAATTTTCCTAGGGTTCCTGGTCTGGTTGAAACTTGACGACATCCCTTTCAGCCTGACCTTTCTTACTTCCATCCTCTATTACAAAAATCACCTTAGCACCCGCAAGGATAAGCCGAGCTAGGTGTGTATTTCTTTCAAAAAACGTAAAGGAGGGGTGGCCGGGCCGGGAGTAGTAGTCGTTCCTTCTTCCATTCACGAATGGAATGAGAAGTTTGTATTCGTCGGGCCACCCGAGGGCGAGGATTGGCCTGTGCCTATACAGTTGCACAGGGCCGACTGCTCGCGGGCGAAGCAATCGTCCTCTACCGAGACGAGGGCGGTGTCCATAATGGAGACGATCCAGCATGCCGACGTCTTGCTTTTCGAGCAGGTCCTTATCTTGGCCGGGCTCAGCCTCGCGCGCTTCGTGGGTAAGTTAGGAGCTTGGACGATCTGTTTAGACTTGAATAATTTCCTTTTGCCCTTCTTACATCACTAACTTTTCTGTGTATTCTCCTTTTGTAGGACAAATGGACCGATCCAGGATCCTAGCTGCCATAGCCACTACGTCCCAGAAGAAGGCCGAGGCGTGAGCTTGTCCCAAGATGGCCCGAGCTCGGCCCTAAGACCAGAGCCACCGGCGAGGCCTTCCACATCACCCCGAGCCCTCGATGGCCGCCGCGGGGGTAGCCAGAATCACGCACGAGACCTGGAGCCCCAGGCAAGGGAGGAGGAGGAGGGAATCGAGGTTCCCCTCAAGAGGAAAAGGACGGTCTCCCGCGCGCCGTCGACTGAGATCCTTGAGGGGATTCCCGTGCAGGAGGGGGACGTCTGCTTCATGGTCCCCTTGGGGCTTTCCGTCACTGACAGCTTGCTTGCGGACAAGGAGCAATCGGCCGGGGGCAAGATTCCCCGGGGGACCCTAAAGGCCTAAGTGGCCTCCATTGCTCAGGAGGCAATTCGGGTTGGTATCCATTTAAGTATTATCTTAAGTGCCCTTTCTTGATCTAAACACCTCTAAATCCATCTGCTGCTTTCCTTAGGTCCTCCAACATTGCACCTTTATCATCAACATGGTATCCGAGGAGATTGGCCTGGCCATGAGGAAGGCTGGGGAATCATCTTCGGAGGCGGAGGATCTGCGCCTTCAGCTGCAGCAGGAGAAGGAGAGGACGGCCGCCCTCGAAACCCAATTAGCCGCCGGGGAGCTCATGATCTCCAAGAGCCAGGAGTCCCACCGACTTCTGAGCGAGCGCACCGAACCGTTGAGGCCAAGTTGGAGGAGTTGGGCAAGCGCTACTCCATAATAAAGAAGGCGAGGGACGCCGGCAAGAGGAAGAACGAGGCGGTGCTTTAGGCGACGGAGCTCGCAAGTCGATGGACTCGTACAAGGCGTCGGACCAGTTCTACGCCGACATCGTTGAAGCCTCTGCACGAAGCTCTTGATGCCTCGGGTCCCACTTTCAGTGGACGCGCCGCAAGCGGCTGGCACCGGGGGAAAGGCGATTATGGAAGTAGAAGCTCCGTCCCCTGAGGGCGGTGCCGAGCAAGAAGAAATTCGGGCCTAGCCTGCAGCCTGAGCTTTTGTTTTTCCCTTTATTTTTCTCAAATTTTGTAAGGCTGAGGAGCCCAGAATACCTTGTAAAGACCTTCTGAACATGAATAAAACTGGGTTTATTTTCATCTCCATGACAATGCGTTTCTTGCATGAGCACTTGAGCATGTCGGGCTTTTCCTCGATTCAAGTGTTAGGTCGTAGGTCGATGATCGGCCTTTTAGATGACGATCGCGCTACGAGTGTAAGTTAATTAATCGCCAAGTGTAGGAAGGTCGGTTCCCTCCCACCCCCCGAGTCGAGGTGGTGATCGTTCACTTAGAATACATCAGAAGATCCCTCAGTATAGGAAGGTCAGTATCTGTCCATCCCTTAGAGTCGAACCAACGACCACGTCTCTTAACGTGAGTTGGACATTAGCCGAGTTAGAATTGGTCGGCGTTGGATGATTCCCCCGTGATGTAGTTCCTAGACCTTTGTCTTGAGATGGTAGGAATTTATCACTCGGAGGTTAGCCGAGCATAGAACTGCGCGGTTTCCCCTTGGTGGGGTTTTAATCTTTAGCGTCGGTAGGTAGGACGTTACCCGCTAAGGATTGACCGAGCAGGGAAGCTGCTCGGTGGCCTCTTGATGAGGGCTTTGATCGTTAGCATAGGTCGGTAGGAAGTTACCTGCTAAGGATTGGCCGAGCAGGGAAGCTGGTCGGTGGCTTCTTGATGAGGGCTTTAGATCCTTAGCGTCGATGGGTAGAGGACTACCCGCCAGGGATTGACCAAGTAGGAAAGCTTCTCGGTGGTCTCTTAATGAGGGCTTCGATCCTTGGTGTATATGGATAGGAAGCTACCCGCCAGGGGTTGACTGGGCATGGAAGCTGCTCGGTGGCCTCTTAATGAGGGCTTCGATCTTTAGCGTAGGTGGGTAGGAAGTTACCCGCTAAGGATGGACCGAGCAGGGAAGCTGCTCGGTGGCCTCTTGATGAAGGCTTCGATCCTTAGCGTAGATGGATAGGAAGTTACCCGTTAAGGATGGACCAAGCAGGGAAGCTGCTCGGTGGCCTGTTGACGAGGGCTTTGATCCTTAGCATAGGTAGGTAGGAAGTTACCCGCTAAGGATTGACCGGGTAGGGAAGCTGCTCGGTAGCCTCTTGATGAGGGCTTTTTAGGCTTCTCTTCGTCTTCATGGGGCGGCGTTCAATCTCCCTTGACCCATAAGATCTGGAAGAGTGACCGTCACAGACAACACGTGGCAGAAACGTACAGGCGAGGCGCGACGCTCCGTAGTTTGCGTCGTTCCAACTTCCATTGACCGCTTAAGGGCTCGTGAGGATCTGCATGGTCGCCACGTGGCAGTTCTGTATTGGGAAATTTGAAAATATCCCGTGATTCGCGTTGCTGCGCGCGCAAATTTCGGCCTTTAGGGATTCTGTTGGGGCTATAAATAGCGAAGGCGTGTTGGTTTCTTATAGCCTTGCGTTTCTGAAAATGGCCGGACGTCCGTGTGTGCTCATCAGGAAGATCATTTCTTGCGACGATGTGTATCTCTAAAACCTCGATAGATCCGAACAGACGTACGAAGCGGTGATAGACCGCATGGAAGGCCACTTCGGACGCATTCTTCCCCGGCGATCACCACTCCTCCAAGTGCTTATTTATGCGATCTGGAGGAGGTCCTCAGGTCTGCACAATGCCTTGTCTCCGCAGTTGAGGGATGAGGCGATCGAGAAGTTGCACTCGATTTACCATCTCGGCCTGATCTCGAAGAGTAGGCGGGACCGATCAGCGGACCTTCTTCTGGAGTATTTCCAAAAGAAACCGATCGTTGATTTTTGTCCGGCGGGTGGCGCTTCCGAGGTAGCCGACGAGGCTAGGGCTTGGCTGGCGGAGATTTCATCGGAGTACCATCAACAATACTTCCTCAATCCCCAGCCTCCTTTGCTGTAATTTTTATAAGGCTAAGGAGCCTATAATACCTCTTAATGAATAAAATTCTTCTTTTCTGATGTGTTTTGTCTTCTTTTATCCCTTAGCATTTTTTTACATATTTTCTCAAAACGAATCTAGGGATCTCAGAACCAAGGAAGAAGAAAATATATCGAAGAAGTCTCTTCTAATTCAGAAGACTTAAGAAAAACTACATAGCTTTGAAAAGAAGAAAATACATTCATTTGTATAGTTTGAGTTTTTCAGTGTTGTAGGGCCGAAGAAACTTGCGTCCCTCGGCGTCTTGGAAGCGATAGGCTCCATCGGGCAATACTTCGGAGACGAGGAAAGGGTCGTCCCATTTCGGGGAGAACTTGTGCAGTTTGCCCTGACCTACGAATTCGTTCGGCCTTAAGACCAAATCTCCTGCTTTTAAGGTGTGATCCTTAACTCGTGTGTTGTAGTAGAGAGCAGTTTGTTGTTGGTAAGCGGCTACCTTGATCTGCGCCCAGTCTCGCTTCTCTAGCAATATGTCTAAATTGGCCTGGAGCGCCGAGGTATTGGCCTCGTCATCGAAGTGTTCGACTCTGTAACTGGTCAGTCTGATCTCCGCTGGGACCATTGCCTCGATACCATAGAAGAAGCTGAAAGGGGGCGTTTTCTTCTATGTGCGTAAGATTTCATCCATGAAGCTGAGCAATTCGTGGCCTGTCGAGCTGTCTACTAGCTGGTCTATCCGAGGGAGGGGATAGTTGTCTTTCGGACAGGCCTTGTTCAGGTCTGTGAAGTCGATGCACATGCGCCACTTCTCGCTCGCCTTTTTAACCATGACTACATTCGCCAGCCAATCCGAGTAGTCAACATTTCGAATGAAGTTGGCTGCGAACAATCTATCGACCTCTTCCTCGACCGCTTTTTGCTTGATCGGCATGAAACTTCGCTTCTTTTGTCTGACGGGTCGGGCCTTCGGGTAGACCCCGAGCTTGTGCGAGATTACTTTAAGGTCAATCCTGGGCATGTTAGCAGGCGCCCAGGCGAACGCGTCTGAGTTCTCTCGGAGAAAGCGGATCAAGTCTTCGCGCTGGGTCCCTGTTAAAAGGGATCCGATCTGGACGGCTCGTCCTTTACTCCCCTCGACAAGGGGGACTTCTATTAGCGCCTCCACCGGGGCTCCACAGATTTCTTTCTGTTCATTGCGAGTGTCCAAGGACCCCTGGAAATCATTTGCGCCTTTGAGGTCGCCGCTCTACTCTCCGGTGGTAGATGTCGTGGTGAAGTAGATCTTGGCGATTCGCTTGTTCCCGCAGGCACGGCCTATTCCCCCTTGATCTAATAGAAATTTGATCGCTAGGTGGTAGGTCGAGATTTGAACCCGGAGGGCGTTTAATGTCAGGCGTCCCAGGAGGATGTTGTAGGATGAGGGGATCTTAGCGACGATGAATTCCACCGGTACAGTCTTCATACGGCCTACTTCCCCAATGTTGAGGAGGAGGGTGACCACTCCTTCGTCCGAGATGGAGTGGTTGGTAAACCCTGATAGGACGTGGGAGGTTGGCCGTAAGTCAGACGGCCCTAGCCCCATATGCTGGAAGGAGTCATAGAAGAGAATATTTGTCGAGCTTCCGGAATCGACCAACATCCTCTGAACCTCGTAACGGTGGACTCGTACCGTAATCATGAGAGGGTCGTTGTGAGGCAAGGATATACCATGGAGGTCTTCATCAGTGAAGATGATGGGCTCAGCGGTCCTGCATTTCTTCTGGGGAGGGTCGCTTGTTCCCTCGACGGGCAGGAAACGGAGAGTCTCGCCGGCTTCTCATGGGAAGACCCCGAGGAAACGATCCTGATTTGGCCGATCGTTAATTCGCCGGGATGGGGTTGGTTCTCATGCTCCCTATCTGCCTGTCGCTTGTCCCGCAGGTACTTCGCCAGGTGGAGAGAGCGGATCAACTCCTCGATATAGTCGCGGAGTTGTTTGCAGTTTTCGGTCGGGTGGCCTTGCGACCAATGGAAGTCGCAATATGGGCCCCGAATACGTTTAGCCGCTCTATAGGTGACCGGTGGGAGCTTGAAGAATCGCTCACCCTTCGCCTCCTCTAACAGCTCGGTCTGGGAGATGTTGAGAGGAGTATACTCCTGGAACTTTGGGGAGTATGGTCTTGGCCGGTTGACCTTCCTCTTCTCTTTTCTACCCCTCTTCTTTTGATCGGCTTGGTCGTCTCTAGGCAGGTTAGCGTTCACCTCAGACTCGAGTTGGATCTCTCGCTCGGTCCGAGCTTTTACCTCGGCCATGGTCTTAGGTTGCGCTAATGCAAAAGAGCGGAGCCACTCTTTGTGCCTAAGACCCGACCTTAGAGCGGTGATGACAGTTTTATCCCTGTGCTCGGGAACCTCGAGAAGAGCGTTGTAGAAGCAAGTGACGTATCCATTAAAAGATTCCTTGTCCCCGCTCTTTATGGTGAAGAGGTAATCGACAGTTCGCTTCTGTTGTCTGTTTTCGACGAAGTGACCGAGGAACTGGATGGCCTGCTCATCAAAGCTAGAGATGGAGCGTGGCGTGAGTCCTCGGAACCAGTCCCGTCCGGCCCGGATGAGGGTGGCGGGAAATGCTCGGTATTGAGCAGCGTCGGAGTTATCCTGGAAGCTCAAGCCCGCCGTAAATGCGTCCAGATGGTCCTTTGGGTCGGATTTTCCGTCGAAGAGGGCCACCTTAGGAGGCTTGTTCCTGGACGAGTCGCGTATGGCGAGCAACTCCTCGGTGAAGGGCTTCGTAAGTGAGTCGGCGGTGTACCTGGCCCCTTCACCGGATGGATGACCCTCCCAATGTATACCCTCGATTTTCTTTTCGAGGGCGTCGAGGCGGTCGTGATACCTCAAGGATTCGGCGCAGTCAGAGTGGTGGCCCTTCCCGCTTGTGGTCTGCGCCAGCTTGCGACTCCGATTCCGTTCTATCAAATTCCTTAGGTCCCCTGGCGAGGTCTTTCTTGAGTCTTCGCGGTGAATGTCGTTCGTGCGATCCCGTCGAGGGAGAGGGAGTCGGTCATGCCTGGGAGCAGGCGAGCTGACCGATACCTCCTCGGGAGGGACGGGAACGCGAGACCTCGGCGTGGAGCCATGTAGCGCCCAGCGGGCCATTGAATCGTTCACTGCGGAGGAGCCGCGGTCGCCGGAGTGAGCATGACGTTGTTTGGTGGTGCCAGCATGGGCGATGTCATCCGCCCCTCTGTAGAGGTCATGATCTCTGGGAGGCGGAACGGCGACCTGGGGGGCTGGGCCCGACGTTTGGATACGGACAAGGGCGTCCACTGTGGACGCGAGTCTGTCGATCTTTGCCGAGAGGGCATGGATAGCGTTCGGGGGGGGAGGGGAGTAGATTCGTCCACGCCTCCATTGTGGGGAAGGCGGCGGCTTGTGCTGGGATCGTCACGGTTTTCACTCGCCATGAAGTCGAGAGCGGAAGATCAACTTTCGATGGGTGGAAAAAATTGCTTTCCCACATACGGCGCCAACTGATAGAGGTCTGGATCTCCTTCAGATGTTGTCTTCCGTCGATATGTCGCGAGCGTTGACGAAGGGTTGAGATTGGTGTTGAAGGTTGTCTCCTTGGACGTGTGGATGTCAATGGGGTGATTTTGAGGTGAAGCCGAGCTACCTGCAAAGAAGTCCCGGGGTGGTTGTACCACCGTGGATCCTCCGACGATCAAGTTAGCCGTGAAATTTGAGTATAGTAGCGGCTTGTTGGATTGAAATGCCTTACCTGAGTCATCTGAGAGAGGGGTTTTTATAGTGGTCGCTTGGAGCTAACTGGCGCGAGTCGCTGTCGGTTACGCTTCAGACGTTACGCCTGCGTGAATGACGGGATCCCCCCATTAATGACGAGATACGCTCATTAATGGGGGGATACGACGGCGTGGAACGCGGGATGTTGGGTGGCGGGTATCTCGCTTCTGACGAGATACGCGGAGCCGTAGCAGAGACGCTTGGGCTCTCCGTTCTTGGTTGCTCGGTAGAACCAGAGAGGATTAGCTCCGCGGGAGGCTCGGAGGCTAGCAGGAGGCCGAGAAAGCTCAATTCTGTGATAGCTCGTAGGCGAGTAGGGAGGCTGAGGAAGCTCGGCGTGTAGAAGGGCTCGGAGACGAGCCGATGGTTATTTGTAAAGCGAGCATAGGAGTGTTCTGGGAGGCCATCGAAAGTCGGGTCAATCCTCGGAGTGAAGGTTCGGGGAATGCCTTCAATGTATCGTGTTTGCTCATGTCCCGTGAGTCCCGGGAAACGTCATTTACCACGTGTCATGATCTGGGGAATTCTCACTTATGAGTATCATCACTTTCGAAAAAAATATGCAAAATGACTTAATATGGTGATAAAAAGTTACAAAAACAAGTGTTATAAAAAAATTATCGTGACAGATAAAGAAACAAATGGGAGCAAGTAGATTATGTTAAGATATAACATATTAATCGAATTAATTACGCGTAAAATAAATAAATACTAAGACTAATATAGTGCAGCAAAAATTACAATTATGAAGTTATTAGGTATTGGTTAAAGGCATAGTCACATAATTCGCGAATTATTCGCCGAATTCGTGAATAATTCGCGAATTTTTGATCAGCCGACTTAATCGCCGAATTAATCGGCGGGCCGAATAATTCATGAATAATTCACGAATTATTCCCGAATTATGTGAGAAAACAGCGAATAATTCAAAAAACAACAAATAATTCACAAAATCAAAAGCTAGCATCTCATATATTAATTTCTTGCTCGAAATCCTTCCCGAACATTTCGCGAACACTTACCGAATTTTTCCTGAATACCTGCCGAATTTTTCTGAATAGTTCTCCGAATCCGAATTTTCGACCTCGCCGAATTATACCCGAACGGCGAATTTGTGACTATGATTAAAGGTAGAAACAAAAACACAAGTTATCCAATCAAAATAAATTAACCATAAAACTTTAAAATATATTTGTTTAAAAAAATATGAGTTCAAAGGAGAGTCAGAAATGTTAATATAATTTGAATTCGGTTGCTTGGGAAACAGAAGCATAGAAAAAAAAATTAAACAGGACTAAAAAAATTAAAAAGAAGACAGTTGAAGACTTATTGAACGCAATAATGAAAAATATATATAATTAGATAAAATTATAGAATACAATAATTGCATTAGGTAACTTAGCTATAAAAGGAGTAACAGAAGCAACATATCTTGTTCATAGAAGTAGCACGAGTTGCATATAATGGGAAAAAAAAATCACAAGCCAGAAGGAAGTCAATTAGGGATAACAAGCCCTAAACAAAAAAAAATCATACCAGAATATTCAGCGAGGTGCAGGGCTTCGAGGCAGCGGAGCCAGTAAGAGGGCCAGATCTGGGCCAAATCGTACCAGAATATTCCATGAACCTCATTTAATTTTCCTTTCTTTCCTCAGTGTTGGAATCAAGTTTAAAAGCAATTAGGATTCGGCCTCCCTTCATATCTCTCGCTCAACTTACTACTGAACTGTAGTGGTGCTCGCCATAGATTATTAGGTATTGGATGTTTATTTAGAGCAACATTTTTAACTCCATTAATATATGCAAAATTTCATGCAACTTAGTATCTATCTACCGTTGTATATATATAAATGGAACTCTAAAGACATATGGCAAGCTTGATTGAAATAGAAAAAATACAAAAATAAATATGTTTGATTTTTTCGGATAAGAAACCTTTCGAATTCTAATATAGTTGTATCAGCATAATTAAGTTTAATCTTACTATTGCGTTTTTCAAAAATTGAATGAATGAGATATGTAAATAGCAAGATTTGGTAGATTTTAGAGTGTCGATGTCACCATGCTAATCTTCATTGTTATGAAAAAATTATAGACAAGTGCAACTAACATGTGATTAAATAAAAATAAATATGTTTGATTTTTTTGGATAATAAACCTTTCGAATTCTAATATAGGTGTATCAGCATAATTAATTTTAATCTTACTGTTGCGTTTTTCAAAAATTTAATGAATGAGATATGTGATTACAAAATTTAGTTTGTATGTTGAGTTTTATATGCAAAATTAGCTATAATATAGGGTTATAATTGTAAATAGATTTATTTTAACGGTTAGTAACCAGTTAACATGTTGTGGGTCATATTTGTCATCTCCTGGCTCTATGCAACCTAGGATTATCTTAGGTGTCAAAATATTCTTAAACTATCGCATTAGATGTAAAAAGGAAAGGAAAAAAACCTTATAACTAAAATCTTCATGAGAGAAACTACCCCATCCTTTGTGGAAACTATCTATCTCTGTCTCTAAAACTAATCATATCATTTTAAAATTAAGAAACTTTTGGCTTTTAATTATTTTTGAAACTATGTTTCACACATTCTAATTTGTACATTTGTATCATTTATATTTTATTTTCAAAGCAAGAGTATTGCATGTGAAAAATTACTGGTTTCATTTAAATGCACAAGCACAAGTGATGACTTTAGTAGGGCCGCTTCATTAAAGGGCTCCAGGCTTTGGTTCTTTAGTGTTTTGTGAGATAATTTTTTATAATTTATAAATTTATTAGGGCTTGTTTGTTTAGATGAAGTTTGAAAAATCAGGAATTATCATTCTAGATTTTAGGCCATAATTAAACCTTTTGTGTTTGTTTTATCATTATAGTACAACAAACTACTTCTAATGGAACACAAGAATTCAAAATTTGCACTCATCTATTTTCATGCATGAGTTATACTTCTTGATTTTGAACTCCATTGAAACAAACATGTTTGTCAATTTCTTAAAGAGTGCTTCAATTCAAAATTTTAGTGGAATTGCAAATCCACTAAAAAGTTTGCATTATAAAATAAAAGAAACATTTACCTACAGTCGTTCTCTCTCTGTCTCTAACTCACCAACTCACCGATTTTCAGATTCTTTTTACGAGGATCGCACGTGCTTAATCTAATCCTTACCTATTTGAGCACAATCCGTTTGAGTAAAGGTGTCAAGAATGTCCAGTAATCTGTTTGATAAGTAGAACGACTGTAAAACATGGTCATGGATACAAGACATTCAAAGATTATTTGTATCCGGCCATGGGTTCGTAGATTTTACCCTATCTATAATAAAGAATTCATTTTTCTTTTTCATATGAACTGCTATGATAAATATATTCAAATTACAAATTCCACACACAAAATTATGCATGTTTTGAATTGTGAAGCTATTCGTTAATTAACAAAAAAACTAGAAACACTTAGCAATGTTACCTTTCTTGGATGGTGGAAGCCCACCACGTGATCGATTACATAACACAACTTGGATGTCCATTCTAACCCAAAAACCGAAATTGATAGGTAGAGGTCCAAGTTATATTATATATAACATCAATTTCTTATAAACTCCCGATGTGGGACTAAACATACGAGTCACAACCCAACAACCTTAATAACATGTTTTTTTGAAGGAAATAGTTGGTTCGACCTAAAAGGAACCGTCCAATAAATTTTTTTATATCAGTAATACAATATATTGTACAGTTACAGATAATAATGAGGGGAAAAAAGAAAGAATAGAGGATACACAGCCACAACAAAGGGCTAACATAACATGAACCTCAAAAAACCTTAATAACCTTAATTAAACTTATTTTAATTACCAAAAATGATCATATCATTTTCCATACCAACATGTTCCTACATGACATGTTTATCCTCACATGAGTTAACAATACATATCTTCGTCGTATAAGAGTCGGCTGATAAGCATATGATCTGACATCCATTTTAACATTAAGCATTTTTATCCGTCAAACTGCAATTAGCCTTTAGGGCAACTCCCATCAGCCTGGCACATCTGCAATTGAAAAGACCCCATTCCAAAAGGTCCCATCACTAGGGCCCCCTTAGATTGAATTCCATGGCGGCCAAGACTCCCAACCCAAATCCCAAACGCATCTTTTGTTTGGCATCCCTTTCTATATATATATATACACAGAGAGAATAATGGAGAAAAGAGGCCATATGAGAAAATTTCCTCCTATGGCGTGGAAAAAATACAACCTCCACCAATTTTTTCGACGATCGGCCCCCATCATCTTCATCGTTATCATCTAAGCTGTGGGTACACCAAATTTTATGTTATTCCACAACTTTTTCACCGTTGATTTAGCAATGTAAAAAGTTCTATTTTCGGTAAACCGTTAATTTTGAATCCACTAATTCAACGGTGAAAAGGTTTTGAATCACATGAAATTTGGTGTATCCATATCTTAGATGATAACGATGAAGATGATGGATGCCAATCATCGGAAAACACGATGGAGGACGTACTTTTTCGACGCCATAGGAGGAAATTCTCTCCGTATCTTATATATATATATATATATATATATATATATATATATAGATATATATATATTGTTGTTTTAAAAATAAAATTAAAAATATAGAGAGAAAAAAAAGAAACGGTCCCTTGTTGATGTCACCATTTGAACAACCTATGTACAAAGAATCTATTCAAACATTAAAACAAAAAAGCAAAGGACAAATGTTGGAATGCTTCATGCTAAAGCAAACCGTCCTCAGCTCAACTACCGACTTTGATATTTGTAACCTCTGCTGCATCCCACACGTACAAAGCACGCAAAAAATCAAAGCCATCCGATTTTACACCCGTTTTGCAGCGATCTTAATTTTTCAGATCAAAGAATCCTAATCGTTGAACTTATTAATAGCAAAAAAAAATAGCGGGGACGGCGGATCCCCCACTTTGAGCCTTTTTATAATTCCCTTCTTCTCCAGTTCCCTTAATTGTCTCAAAGGCACGCTTCTTCCTTCTTCTTTCTCTTTCTCAAGTTAAGCAAAGCATAAAATATTTCAAGAAACAAAATCATCAACAAACATACTATCCATTCATTATCTTCATCGTCTTTGATTTCTTTAATTTCGATGGCGTTGCAAAGGGAGGAGGCTGTGTACATAGCAAAGTGCGTGCTGTTTGCGCTTCAAGGATGGATCTCTTCGACCTTGATCGCTGCGGATGAGATTGCAAACGCCTTCAGGACCGGAGATTTCAGCTCTCTCTCTCTTCTCACCAGCTGATTCATATATATATATATATTGTTTTCTTTTTTCTTTTTTCCTCCTCTATTTTCCATTTTGTAAGGATATCAAATAATATGTTGATTATACAAGTTGATTGTCTCCCCTTCTGGTAATAAAATATTTTCATTATTTTTTGTTTTTGGGATATATGATTCATCAACTAGATAAATTTACAGAGATTAGACTTTTGGTATGTGGTGTGATATATAGATGCATGCATTCCTGGTTTGATGATCACTATTATTGGATGAAAAATTCTTAACAAACCGGATTTAAAGTACTTCCGTAACTCATTTAAAAGACAAATTCGATGGATCCACTTGTTTGGCACTACGATCTAGATGACGTGGATCAAGCCTATAATTTTTATTTTACCAAATTAAAAGCAAACGATGTGATGTGATGTGATACATAGATGAATGCTTGGTTTGATTGATCACAATTATTGGACCTTTTATTGATTTTTCTTTTTTACCAAGCGGAGAGTGTATCAGATTCGGATTGGATGTTATTTTGAGCAAATAGTATTGGTGCTATTCATAATCCAATGGTGTCCAATAGGAACAAATAGGGAGGCCTATGATCTTGTGATCATGATGTGAGGTTAGGATTCACCAAATAGCATAGAACCAATATCATCTGCTCCAAATCCGAGTATATCCTATGGTGCTTGATGGGATTTCATAAATAATAAACAACCTAGGGCTAAACCAAAAGAAAATATTGTTCAAACACGAAAGAAAATGTAAGATATTCATATCAATTTTCTTATGACTCTAGATTTTTGGCATGGGAAAGTTGAAGAGTAAGAAGTGGAAAGTGATGTACAAAGTGTCCTATATTCTATACTTTTAGTACAAGTGTTATATTGCTATAATATACGAGAATAATATAGAAAAGAGGACGTAAGAGGGGAAAAATACACCCACCACCATTTTTTCGATGATCGGCATTCATAATCTTCATTTTTATCATCTAAGATGTGGATACACCAAATTTCATATGATTCTGCCACCTTTTCACCGTTGATTTAGTGGATGCAAAATTAACGGTTTACGGAAAATAGAACTTTTTGCATTTGCTAATTCAACGACGATAAAGTGGTAGATAGAACTTTTTGCATTTGCTAATTCAACGATGAAAAAGTGATAGAATCACATGAAATTTGGTGTATCCACATTGTAGATGATAATGATAAAGACGGTGAATGTCGATCGTCGGAAAAAAAAAATCGTGGAGGACGTATTATTTTGATCCCATATGAGGAAATTTCCTCCTATGACACCTTTCCTCTGTTATTCTTGTCACGCCCCGCTTCTCAATATACAGTAAATACAGGAACTTAACTTTACTAGCCATGCTATACGATAAATAATCATCCTTCCATAGTCATATTAAAGTAGTCATGCAATACACAATCACAATATAATCATATATATCTATCACATGTCCAATATACCACAAAAAATAACGATAATCAATAGAATCAATAACCGATAATTAATACCTGAAGCAAGAAGAAATATCAAAGATCTAAAGGTGATTAAATGAACAATAACGGTACTTGGCCCTTATGGGTTCACAATGAAAATCCAATAACAGTTCAATACAAAAATAAGTCTAAACCATAAATAGCTAGATAAGTAAATTGCTTATCAATGATCAACGTTCTTCTCGCAACCCTCACGATCCTCCTGTGTTAAGGTCAAATAATCTGGGTCAAGAAAAATTCAGTTGTCGGTGCGTCATAGATAATATCATAATGAATATAGCTGGAAACAATGTGAAGTGAGCATAGCAATAGACGATAGCAACAACGATAATATCATAACAATAGGGCAATCGTGTTAATGTGTATCCTATGGGTTCATGTCGCTAAATTATCTATCCTACAGGTATTTAAAACCAATCAATGCATAAAGCGCTTGGTACTCATCAGCCAGCGTCCAGCGTTTAGCACCTAGCGCCTCACGTGCTCCGTACGTGGACACCATAAATAGTGTTTAACACTCCACAAAAAACAAAAGAAAAGGTAAAGTAAAATAAAGTATGAGTGTCAAAACCCGTATAAATGCTCAGTATTGTTTGCACAGAAAGGGGACTGAGCCCAAGCAAGCGCTTGGCACTTTATTTAAATGACAGACTGAGGGGGCTGAGCCCAAGTTGACCAGATCCCTAATTCAGATCAACCGAGCCGATGTGCTCATTATTTTCCAAGTTGGTCTTATTTCCAAACACGACTACTGATCTTCCGACAGGATATTCATCTCACACCTCCCCTCAATCAGGAAATCGGTTCAAGGGTGCATCTCTCCACACCTCTGATACAAGTTGTTGTAATACTTCAACGTCTTCAGAGAGGTGGTGGGTCCCGATAATCAACAATTCTTTGGTGCGCTCCCAAATCAATGAGTACATCCCAATCGGACAGCAACGTCCTTAAACTAGTTACGGACTGCAACGTCCTCAAACTAACACAATTGAGCCCAAATGCTCTTTTGTTGGATCTGAATGATGCTAAACCCCCGTTGAGTAGATCTTAGTCTAAAATTAGACTAACGTATCCTCAAAAAATATTTAAGTTGATCTTAATCTCTAACGAGATTAACGATCCTTAAATCAAACAAAACCCAAATCTAAGAATATACGGATTTGGACTAATCCACACCCTATGGGCGAAAACATAAATTAGTCTCTATATACAATCCACGGGCAACAAAAAAATAAAACAAACACACACGACACGAAGTGAACTTCCGGAGCAGGAGAAAGTGGTTATTGCTATGCGGTAATGTAATTAACTGCAGGGGCTTGCGCCTGCAGGGAAGAGCGTCCCCACAATAAAAAAAACCCTCGCAACGAGGGGGAATCTGACGAAGTCTGCTACAACGGCTGTATCCATCCAAACCTCTGATACACGATGCCATAAATCAACTTGGTATTTTCGGAGAGGTGGACGGATAAACCTAAATAGCATCTGCCTCTAAATTCAGGCAAGAAGAACCATCCCGGTTCCGTCCCCGTTTTCGGCGGTGAACAGATTCTGGCACGCCCGGTGGGACCTTTTTTCTCTTTCCACTCCACACTTCGTGTGTCGTATTCGCGAACAAATCGCAATTTAATATGGTTTCCCCTAGATTCGAGGTATTAAGATTTAGTGTCTTGCTCCTGTGCAGAGAAAAGAAGATCGATGGCTTCCAACTTCATCTGCAACAACAACTCCCACTCCGTCCCCGCCGGAGGAGTGACTTACGGGCCCCAAGCGGCCTCCATCTTTGCAATGCCAGTGGAACAGGTGACTCAGGCCACCACTGGACTATTCTTTAGGACCATGATCCCGCCAGCAAGCTTCAATGCCCCAGTGTTATCATAGGAACCTCCGAAGAAGTCGGTCTTTGATCGACTTGCAACACCACGACCCCTCTCAACGGGTCGTCCAAGTCTGCCACCTCGGTCTTTGACAGACTGAGCCAAAGCTCCAATGGGCCCGCAAAGAGGCTCGCGATACCTGAAGGGACTATACCGAAGCGGATAGCCATTCCAGTTCCGGCAGATAAAGTCGTCGAAGGGGCTTCTCCTACTAAAGGATCGGTCTTTGCAAGACTAGTTGTTCCAACTCCTGCTTCCGGCGAAGTCATCAAGATTGCTCCTCTTACTAAAAGGTCGGCCTTCGAAAGATTGACCGTCCCCTCTCAACGGACGTCAGTCTTCAATAGGCTAGCACCAGCAGTAGCCTTTCATCAGAGCAGGGGCAGGACGAAGCCATTCCCATAACTGAGGCAATCCCATCGGCAAGGCATACTCGACATCGCCACTGGCTCCAGGTGAGAAGATCTGGGGGCAACTCCCCCTCTGGACTTACTCCACCAGCTCCAATGGTGGAAATTGACGCTGTTGTTCCAACTAAGAACCGTTTTGATCCGCTCAGGAGGGTGCGAAACAATTCTCCAACCGCTGTACTGAAGAAGTTTCCTCTACGTGTTGAAAACATGGTACAGGAGAAGCCGGAATAGCCCCCTCAGCGGCTGTCCTCCCGAATCAATAGAGTCTGGCAGAAAGTTCAGGATTCTGTGATCAACAAGAACTATTCTCGTCGACCGGAGAAAATGAAGGTTCGACAAGAAGGAAGTCTCCCTCTAGCATGCAGCGAGGGACTTCTGGTGCGCCTATCACAGTAGCTCCTTCGACTTCAACTTCTCACAAAAAGAGAAGGCCAGAGAATCCACCACCACCGGCGGTAAATCCCAAGGGTGATGGATCCAAACGCCCCAAGTCTGGAGGCATGATCGTGCACATGGTGTACATGGATTCCGGGAAAAAGGAAAGTCGTGCTTCTGTAGGCCATCGACCACTCACTCGGTCATTGACAAAAGCTCAGGAGCAGCAACAAAAGCTCCAAGAAATGCTGATGAAAATGTCAGCACCCACCGGGCAGAAAGAAAGCCGGGAATCAATGTCTGAGCAGTGCCAGGAACAAGAGACTGACACCGAGTTCTTGCGAAGGGTGCTGGAAAGGAAGCATAAAGAGGCCGCAGAACAGGCCTCTAATATAAAATAGATGGCTCTTCTATTCCAAGATATAGTTGGGATGATGATCCAGCCGGAACCTCCAGCCGAAGATCCTCCGATAATCATCGAAGACGACAGAGGGAAAACGTCAAACCCTCCTCCGGCTGTCTTAGCAGCCCAGGAAGAGACAATCTCCAAGGCTACCCTTAATGACTACATAGCTCAACAAATACGAGCTCATCAAGCGAATGAAGCGGCTGGCCAAGTCGCCAGAACTGGGCGACCTTATCCAGGCTGGTACGATCAAATCAAGTACCCGCCAGGATATACGATCTCTAAATTCTATGTGTATAAGGGGATGGGCAAGTCACACCAGCACGTTGCTCAATTCAGAGCTCCATGCAGTAATACTGGAGGCGACGACTAACTGTTGCTTCGCCGGTTTGTTGGTAGCTCATCGGAAACGGCATTTGAATGGTACTCCGAGCTCCCAAATGACTCTGTCAAAACATTCACGGAGATAGAATTACTATTCATACAGCGGTTCGCAAGCGCAAGAGAGCGCACCCCGATCACGGCAATAATCAATGCCAGGGTGAAACCAGGAGAAACCTGGGTCTAATACGCAATTCGGTAGCGGAACCTATGGGCCATAGGCCGTTCTCTTCAAAAACGGCTCTCCGGAATGAAAAGGGCAAAGGGAAAGCGACCTTCGTTGCCAACGCTCAACCACAACCGAGTGACCCGAAACCGGTTTCTCTCCAAACCGACACATGCTCACGCCGATCCCTCGAACAGAAGCTAGGACGTCCTTACTCGTTTCCCCGGGATAAAATAAGGTGACTGTTCGAACTGGAAGTGCACAACAGACTTATCACTCTGTCGGATCTGAGACGTCCACTGCAGCCTGGTGATGTCAACAGTCCAAACTACTGCTCCTACCACAGAGTATTGGACCACCTAATTAAGCATTGCTACGTCTTCAAAAATTGGGTCGAAGATCAGTACCTACAAGTCAAGTTTGCACTGTCCGAAAACTGGAAGGTGAACCCGCCACAGAAGCACGCTCCTAAAAAGGTGGACATGCCAGGGACATCATGCTCGCTTGTAGAATAATCTCCGTGGAAAGTTGTCCTTTCAGGTAAAACTAAAAAAATGTTGAAAGACCTTCAAGCATGTCCGGCGATCAAGTGGAAAAGCCCGCTGGAGCCTGAGATCATTGAGGGAATGCTTAAACCGCGCCCAACACCGAAAGCTGGTAACGATGGGCCAAACATCCAGGTCAGGCCTTTAAAGTCTTCGAAGAAAAAGAAGAAGATCAAGAAGTCCGTACAACCTGATAACAAGCACACAGACCTGCAAAAATACATCGACGCACTGGAGGAGTACAACCAGAAGGTGCAGACCCCAGTCACTTTCGAAGATTTTCTTAACCATAGCCTTGAGAACGGAGTTAGTGACAATGATGAGGGGAACGACTCGTCGAAAGCACCCTAGGATTATATAGCGAGTTGCCATATGGTCTCTCACTTGT
Source organism: Agapanthus africanus (assembly GCA_030015575.1). Lineage (NCBI taxonomy): Eukaryota > Viridiplantae > Streptophyta > Magnoliopsida > Asparagales > Amaryllidaceae > Agapanthus > Agapanthus africanus. Next base: position 677,252,326 of record CM057340.1, on the reverse strand, counting down.
CGTTAAAAAACGTAGAAGCCCCACCGGAGTCAGAAAACGGCACAGGAAAGCTGGGGGCAAGACCGGTGCAAAAATCCCTGGAGCCGTCAGACGACTTGATTGAAAGACTGCTGAACGAAGGCCTTCAGAAGAGAAAAGCTAACCGAGAGCGTGAAACGGCCATATATGAAAAAGCCAAGCATCGGCGTCAGAATGAAGAAGCTGCGGTGAGGAAGAGTCATGAAGTACTCCAACCAGATCGAAGCACACCCGTGGCAGACAAAATCAGGTTTAAGATGGGGAAACGGATCGCCAAAGCCCTATCCATGGGATGAAGCTACCACCTTTCAAAGGAAATACTCCCGGGAGTACGTTCCTCGATGAAGAGGATGTACATCCGAACTACTACTTATACCATCGGAGGGTTACACACCCCCACCGAAGAGTGCAATGCTTTCAAGAAGTGGTGGCAAGGATACGTTTCTCACCGACAACACTTCAAGAGGATGAAGCGCAAAGCCCGTCGGGAGTGGAGAAGCACGACAGATGAGCATGAAGGAACAGCTGGTAACTGTTATATAGTTGATACCATTTCAACAAAAGGAAAATCTCAAGTTCTTACATTCGGGAGTGATTCTGAGGAAGAAATAACCCTTGGCCTTCTCTTCAAAGAATCCACTTATGGAAAAGAAGAAGATAAGAAGAACTGCAAGACATTTCAGTTGCATAATCGCATGCTGCCTGAGAAGAATCTCGGGCCAACAAACAAAGGTTCGAGCAAAAGAGACAAGGGGAAGAAAAAAGTCCCTGAGGAAATTGCCCTTGATGATAAAGTCGTCAAAGAGCTCGCAGCCAAGGAACCGCCTAAGAAAAACAAGGTGGATTATAATGTCCTGGCACATCTGAGGAAGATACCCTTATAACTGAGCATACTGGATGCTCTCCTTCTGTCTAAAGAAGAACGAGATTCTCTGATCATGGCGTTGCAAGAGCCTAATCAGTTTCAAGCCTTCCTTGCAGAAGAAAAGATGAAAGACGCGCTGGAAGAAGTTCACACAGCTGACATCACCTTCAGTGATGAAGACCTTCTCCTTGGAACTTGCGTGCACAACCGTCCATTATATGTGACCGGGTACTACCACGATATCAAGATAGGGAAGATTCTGATTGACAACGGGTCCTCCGTCAACCTTCTCAATATGAGGGTGCTAAAGGAGATCTGCATGAACGTTCAGCACCTGGCTCGGGATAAAATTACCATTTCTGGGTTCGACTCGCAGTCATCACGGATACTTGGGTCTGGGATACTGACATTACGCTTTAGGATGCTCATCACTGACATCAAATTTCATGTAATTGATGCCAAGACTTTCTATAACGCTCTGCTCGGCCGGCCTTGGTTACACGAATACAACATCATCCCTTCTACACAACATCAGTATATGAAGTACTTCAAAGATGACATCGATTACACATTTACAGGGAAGCTAAACCCATTCTCCGTAAATGAAGTCCGCAAATATGAAGACGCCAAGTACTTCTTACCAAACTTCGAAGACACAGAAAGATGTCGTAAACCAGAGAATAAACAAAAATTCATCGCCACTATCCCGATCTTTAGGAGTGTTACCGAGGAAGATGAAGAGATAGTCTTCTCGGGGAAACCCCAAGGCAACAGGCTAGGGCCAGCTACTCCTATGTTGGTCTTTGGTAGCGACTCTGAGGACGAGGTCAACGCCGTGTTCTCCACTCGCCCATCAATGCAGACCTTCGTTGGAGCTGATCAGAGTTTACAAATTACCATAGTTCCGCAGCAGCATTACAGGGAACTTGATGCGCTCGATACGTACAGCATACAAGAGCTGCATACCTTCTACGTCCCTCTTAGGTGGAGAGATGAAAAGGCAATCCTTTTCTATCAATCCACGGAGACCAAAGTGGAGAAAGAATTCTGGCATGGGGCCGATCTTACGCTTAACAGGCTTCAACCAATCTATCTTCTCAGGTACTACGCAGAGAGATTGAAGAGGATATTAAAATGCCAGGGCATACCCTTCAAACAAACTGCTTGATAAGCCCAGTTCTACAACAAGATTTGGAACATCCCCGGGACTCAGCGAAAGATGCCCAATGGGAAGATGGAGACGACTGGACTTGGATACGTTAGGTCTAAGAAACGGGAGCCACTCTATGGCTGCCATGTTATAAATGACTCCGGAGGAGAAGGGAATGCTTTTCCAGATAGCGCCGATATCGAGCCAAAGCGGGATTCCGCCGTAAAAATGCCAAGCCCGTCATTCAAAGAACAAATTGACAAGCTAATAAGAAAAGCGGGTCAAAAGGTTCGGGATGACCACATCAGCGAAATGGCCATTTACGAGAAAGCCAGGACGCAACGTCTCATTTAGCAGGCTACGGAAGATGACAATGCCCTTCACCCTCAGCCCGCTGTGCACTCTCATGGTAAGGAAAAAGCCCGACATAGAAGCAACAACAAGGTGAAGAAAGGGAATAACATTCAAAAACAGCGAATCGAATCCAAGAAGCCGCGCGATCGAGAAAAATTCAGCTGGAATCCGTCTTTTGTGAAGAAGATGGGTCGGGAATACTCTTTCCCTCAAGAAAAGACGAGGAAAATATTCGAACTTGTTAAGAAGCATCAAAAGATGACGCTCCTGGAGTCTCAGCACCCCGAGCAAATAAACGAGGCCCATCATCCGGCTTATTGCTCCTACCACCGAGCAATAGGACATCCTCTTGAAGACTGCTTCACCTTCAAAGACTGGGTCGAAAACCAGTATCAGCAAGGCAGGTTCGCTCTATCCGACAGTTGGAGGGTAGCCCCGCCACGAAAGCATGAGCCAAGAGCAACCTACACTGCGAGGGAAAGTCTAGATCGGCATCGAGCATGGAAACGAACTCGTACGTGCCATGTGATAACATTCTCAAAGAAGGGGCAGCACAAGAATATGGATGACCTCTCCCACTGCTTCGAAGACAAGGATGAGGATGAGGTAATCTCAGGATTTCCACCGGCGCCAAAAGAGCTGGAAGATGGGATACACACCTCGGATGAAAATCTGAGGAAAATTGACTTAGGGGCGGAAAACGATCCAAGGCCAACGTTCGTCGGTGAGCTGTTGTCCGAAACACGGGTGGCCACACTAAAGGACGTGCTTATCCAGTATAAAGATTGTTTCGCATGGAACTACTCCGAGATGCCTTGACTAGATCCAGAAATACCAGTGTATAAATTGGCTATATCACCGGACGTCAAACCAGTCAAACTGGCGCCAAGAAACATGCGGCTCGAACTCGAGATGAGCATCAATGCCGAAGTCAAGAAACTAATCGACTCCGGCTTCATCCAAGAAGTTCAATATCCTGACTAGATCGCCAACATTATCCCAGTGATGAAGAAAAATGGGACAGTGTGCATCTGCGTGGACTTTCGGGATCTGAACAAAGTTTGTCTAAAGGATGACATCCCAGTACCTGTTACCGCGCTGATGATCGATAACACATCCGCCCATGAAGTCTTCTCCTTCATGGATGGATCTTCAGGGTATAATCAAATAAAGATTCATCCCGAAGACCAAAAGCATACTGCCTTCCGAACTCCGCTAGGCATATTCTGCAATAAGGTGATGCCCTTTGGCTTGAAGAACGCATGAGCTACATATCAGAGGGCTATGACAAAGATCTTTGATGACCCCATCCATGAGATCGTCGAATGTTATATCGACGACCTCGTGGTGAAAAGCAAATCATACGAGGAGCACTGGGAGCATTTGAAAATAGTGTTCCAGCGTCTTCGGAAATATAATCTGAAGATGAAACCTCTGAAATGCGCGTTTGGAGTCTCCTCAGGAAAATTCGTAGGATTCATCATACGACACCGAGGTATCTAAGTAGACCCATCAAATATCAAGGCGATTATGGAAATGCCCTCACCAAGAACTCTTAAGCAACTGCGGTCTCTCCAAGAAAAGCTCGCGTATATCCGACGAATCATAGCTAACCTCTCCGGCAAATCCCGCCCCTATAGCCATCTAATAAAGAAGGAGACCCCGTTCATTTGTGATCGTAAATGCCAAAGTGCATTGGACGAAATCAAGCAATATCTGCAGAACCCGCCGGTGCTGACCGCTCCGGTCAAGGGAAAGCCACTCATCTTGTACACAACAGCAATTGAAGGTTCTCTAGGCGCGCTATGGGCATAGGAGAACGATCAGAGAAAGGATAGAGCTCTCTACTATTTGAGTTGAGTTCTCCTAAGGGCAGAAAACAGCTACTCCCTCATCGAAAAGCATTGTCTGGCACCGATCTTCGCGATAACGAAGCTTCGACATTATGCATTGGCGCATGAGGTCCATCTCATATCAAAGGTGGATTCTCTAAAATATTTGATGTCAAGAGACATACTAACGAGAAGGCTTGCCAAATGGGCCCTCCTCTTGATGGAGTTCTCGATAATCTATCGACCCCTCAAGGCAGTAAAAAGCCAGGCCATCGCTGACTTTCTTGCTGAACATCCAATACCAGCCGACTCTCCCTTAAATTGTGAATTGCCAGATGAACACGCATTCGACGCAATCGACAAGGAGGAGGAAGGAAATAATGCCCGATGGGAACTCTACTTCGATGGATCATCTTCCATGAAAAAGCGAAAGCAAAACACCCCCATGATTAAAGCCAGGGTGGGCCTTATCTCCGTGACCCCGCAAGGAGGGATAATACGTTTCGCCCTTTTCATTGACAGAGTCAAGAACAAACAATGAGACTGAGTACGAAGCTTTGATAGCAGGTCTTGAGATTGCTGTTGACATGGGAATCAAAAACATCCTCATATATGGAGACTCCCAGCTAGTCATTAGCCAAGTAAATAATGACTATCAGACGTAAAAGCCAGAACTGATCAGGTATAGTGAAAGAGTGCAGCAACTGCTGACGCAAATCCCTTCCTACATACTAGAAAGCTTACCGTGTGCGGAAAATAGCAAGGCATATGCGTTATCCAAGTTCGCTAAAGAACTGGCCGACGAAAACCTTGATGACGTAAGGATCATTGTGCAAAGCCTTCGGATTCTCGCACCATCAAAAATATCTCCGGAGTCGTCTAAAAGAAAAGAAGCGACCAGACAAGCGGTCCTCCAAATAGAAGACGAAAAAAGGGTCAAGGACTGGAGAGAAGTCTTCATAGACTACTTCAAATCCCATCGAACACCCAAAGATGCGTCGTCAAGACATCAGCTCATGAAGCGAGCCCTGTCCTTGGCCTTCTTCAATGATACTCTTTATAAGAGATCATTCGACTGCCTTTGGCTGAGATGCCTGGGACCAGAAGAAGCAAAAAGGGTCATCCAAGAAACTCACAACGGACTCTGCGGTTCTCATCATGCCGGACCGAAGATGAAGCTGAAGATCAGGAGAATGGGTTACTATTGGCCCACAATAATCCAGGACTGCCTTGAATATGCGAAGCAGTGTCACTCGTGCCAAATTCACGGGGACTTCATCCACCAGCATCCAAATCCGCTACACCCAACACCGGCTAGCTGGCCATTCGAAATGTAGGGAAATGATATAATCGGGCCCATCGAACCAGTATCGTCCAAGGGACATCGGTTCATATTGGTAACAACCGATTACTTCTCTAAGTGGCCAGAGGCAATACCGCTAAGGGAAGTGAAGACGGAGAACATCCTCCATTTCTTCAGGACATATGTCATCTACCGGTTCGGCACTCCGTGAAGAATCATCTCGGATAATCGATCGGCCTACAGGAGCCATAAGATCAGCCGTTTTGCACAGCAACATAATATAGATTGGAGATACTCTTCAGTCTATAATCCCCGAGCTAATTGTCTAGCTGAGGCTTTCAACAAGACCTTGACGAAGATCATAAAGAAAATGGTGTCCAGAAATAAAAGGGACTGGCACAGGAGAATGCATGAAGCACTCTGGGCATATCGAACCACGTTCAAAACGGCCACGAATACAATGCCATTCGCGTTGGTATTCGGCACGAAGGCGGTACTTCCCTTGGAGATAGAGCTACCCTCTCTACGAGTTGCAGTTCGATATGAGCTAACGGATGAAGAAAATACCCATCTTCGGCTCGAGGAGCTCAATGTCCTCGATGAAACTCGCCTCATGGCGCAGCAAAACCTGGAAGCTTACAAAGTAAGGATGACACGCTCATACGAAAGACTAATCAGACCAAGAACATTCCGCCAAGGCGAACTCGTGCTAGTTGTCAAAAGACTTATGATCCCTAACCATGCAAAGCGGGGGAAATTCGAGCCAAACTATGAGGGGCCATACATCATAGACAAGGTCTACCAAGGTGGGGCCTACTCGCTCATGGATATGCATGGCGAAAGACCCTTCCGGCCAATAAACGGCCGGTTCCTTAAGAAATACTATGCTTGACAAGTCACGGCTCAGGTTAATGATAGATGACGACGATTGTGTCCGCTCGCTGTCTTCCTGAGTCCAAACTCTATAAGTAGTATCCAGCAAAACTTTGCCTCGAAACAAACACTGGACCGAGATGTCCCTAAACTAACACTAGACTGAGATGTCCCTAAACTAACAACGGACGGAGGTGTCCCTAAACTAACGATGGACCGTAATGTTCTTAAACTAATACGTTGCCTCAAGCACGGCGATAATAGAATTCAAGTCCACAAGTCCTAATGGCAAGAGCTGCCACTCAAATCCCGCTGGCTACGTGCTACCCAGGTGGCGAAGTCCCCTCTGAGTGCCATTGGCGAACAAAGGGGTAAAAGAAAAAAAACGCCCACAAGCGAAATGGGCACGGATGAAAACCCGAAAATGGCTCCGTGAGTAAAAATAGCAGGGCAGCCGGCGAGTTTGTGAAAACCTGAAAGGGCACAATCTCGTTGTTAAAAAAACGGTACGCCCATAACCGAAATGGGTACGGATGAAAACCCGAAAGGCTCCATGAGTAAAAACAACAGGGCTACCGGCGAGCTTGTGAAAACCCGATAAGGCGCGATCTCGTTAAAATAAAAACACCTGCAAGGTCCTCTTGACCTTGTGTGGAGAAAACACCTGCATAAGATCCTTACGACTCACAAGGGAGCAACACACTTAGGGATCCCCACGATTCCTAAGGAGAAATTACAATTACGAGATCCTCACGACTCATAAAGAGAGTTTCCCCCTTATGAGACCCTCACGGCTCATAAGGTTCAAAAGCCTTAAGATACAGGGACCTGAACCTGTTCTTAAGCCATCACACTCCCCAAGTTACCCTACAAGCGGTCCAATATTGACCCTTGTATACAATCCACGGGCACAAATAAACGTTCCATCACCAAGTCCTCATGTGGTAAATGACACTTGTAAGTCCTTTCAACTTATAAGCAGAAAATACTCTTATGAGATCCTTACGACTTATAAGAGAAAACACACTTAGGGATTCCCACGATTCCTAAGAAGAAAATACACCTACGGGATCCTCTCGACTCGTAGGGAGAAATATCTTTATGAGACCCCTACAGCTCGTAAAGTCAAAAAGCCTTAGTCAACATAACATTAACCATGTTTGCTAAGCCACCTTTGTTCAAATCGACAAAGGCAAATGATGATTCGCTCCTGACAATATTCCAGTCGCAGCGATGCTGATGCCTGAACGGGTGTCAATCCCAAGTCCTTTCATGGCAAATGATGATTCGCTTCTGGCAATATTCCAGTCGCAGTGGTGTTGATGCCAAGATTGGTATCAGATCTCAAGTTCCATACTCGCAACAAAAATCAGCGAGCAAAAAATGCATATGAAATAGCCGAAATGATGGGGAAACTCACAATAAAAATCAGCGAGCAAAATATGTGCATATAAAAACAGCCGAAATGTTTGGGCAACTCGCAGTAAAAAGCAGCGAGTAAAAATAAAAAACAGCCGAAATGATTGGGCACCACGATAAAACAGCCGAAATGATTGGGCAATCGTGACTTTCGCGATATAAAAAGCTGAAATGATAGAGCATCATGGAAACAAAGAAAAATAATGAAACTTCTGCCCTGCAGGTGAGTCCACATCGACCCCTGTATATAATCCATGGGCACAAACGAAGAGGGAACCACATTTTACCATCAGGCTCCATCAGAAGGAGAGCCAGGTCTCGACGGCAGCATCTACAGCCTAGAGATCCACAATGGCGTTTCTTCTCTCTCCAGCAGGATGCAGGTGCAACGTCAGCAAATCGGAGCCATGGTAAAGTCCCTAGTTTCAAATCTCGACGGTTTATAGACAGTCCAGAGATCAACAGCGGCGTTCCTTCTCAACTCCAACAGGATGCAGATGCAACGTCAACAACCGACCCCAGGGTCAAAACAAATTGGAGCCATGGCAAAGTCCCTAGTTCCAAATCTCGACGGTTCACTGACAACCTAGAGACTATCTCAGAGTCATGCCAAAGTCCCTAGTTCCAAGTCTCGACGGTTCATAGACAACCTAGAGATAAACAACGGCGTTCCTCCTCACTCCAACAGGATGCAGATGCAACGTCAACAACCGACCCCAGGGTCAAAACAACGGAGCCATGGCAAAGTCCTTAGTTTCGAGCCTCGACGGTTCACAGACAACCCAGAGATAAGCTCGACATTCGTCGCAATATAGCAGATACAATGAACAAGCGAAGCAAAAGAAGATCCCTAGCTTCAGGGTCTTGACGGCAACTCAAATAAAACCTGAAATACTATCGGAGATCATCCCGCACCAGCGCGGAGTGGTCATGACTTGTCGGGGCTCCCAAATTGAGCCTAACCTCAAGTAAAAAGCGGCATGGAAAATCCCTAATGCTTGCTCTCCTGAAGGTAATATGACCTGGGAGATTATTTGAAGACGTCTTGTCCAGCCCCCGAAGAGATCAGAGAGATGATGATCGCGAGGCTACTCGAACAGCAAGATTGCGTATCGGGGAATGCATCAGCCAACGCGATGGTACGACGGACCAAAACCCTAGTACCACAGACCCTAACGGACCTCTGTCATAAAGAACAGAGGTTAACTGTGATGTTAGGACATTCTTGCGAGAACTTCTCGATTCGTCTTGACTCTTAGTGAAAACAATGTTGCTGCGAGAACTTCTCGACTCGTAGGGAAAAACATCTTCATGAAATCCTCATGGATTATGAAGGTGGCAAGCCTTAGGCAACGAGGATATCAACACGTTTCCTAAGAACCATGGCCCTGCAAGTAGGTCCAAGATGGAATATTGTATACTATCCACGGGCCATATTCTCCAAAGTCGAATATCAACAAGGAGGGAAAAAATACTTATGAGTTCTCTCGACTTGTAAGGGGGGAAATTCTCTTGTGAGATCCTTACGAATCTCAAGAGAAAACGCACTTAGCATTTCTCACGACTCCTAAGAAGAAAATACACCTACGGGATCCTCTCAACTCGTAGGGTGAAAAGTCTTTATGAGACCCTCATGGCTCATAAAGTTGAAAAGTCTTAGGCGGCAGATCCAAACCTGTTTCCTAAGCCATCGCTGCCCTGCAAGGAGGTCAAGATGGACTATCTACGGGCCATATTTGCCAAAGTTACATACCAATATGAAATAAAATATGTCTTTTATTCATGAATTCAAGTGAATACAAGATACATTTCATAAAGGAATCATAATGAATACATGTTATTCCTGAATCACAAGTTTACAGTTGATACAAGAATAAAGGTACAATGACAATTATTAAAGAGGAGGCGTCTTCAAAAAATTGATAAGCCGCTCGCGCGCTCCTCTCTATCCTTTCTCATGATCAGCTATTGTGTCCAATTCCTCTTCAATTTGAGTCCTTTGTCGTAAACAGGATGAAATCTTTTTATTAGTTTCTAGCATGGCAGCTTCACAGTCCTGCGTGATCCGCTCAGTGAAGGCGAGCATCTTCCTTAACGTCAACTCGTACGAAATACATCGTTGGAGGTTGTCAAAAATAGCTTTTAACTGTGCAACATTCACTTCAACCTGGGCACACAACTGGAAGGATTCGCTGAAGGCCGCCTCATGTTCTTTTCGTCTCAGGGCCACCTCTTGTTCAAAACGGCGAATGAAAGAAACACTCTGCTCGACCCACGCAGCCCACTGGGAGTTAGAGGCAAACACCTCAGGAGCGAGATGCTTGAGCTCAATCTCGTGCAGGCAAGCCTCGATCTTTCTGCAATAATCAACCCAAGAGCCGACGAGATCTTCATTATGGAAGTTCACAAGTATCGCCAGCATTGGATTGACTTCAACGGCAAAATCCGTAGCAGAAGTAAGGGCATCAGCATTGAGATCTTCGATAAACTCACTTAACATTCTCCGGCTATTTGCGGTGCCCCTGGAAGATATGCGTTTAGCGAAGGTCCCTGCGGGCATTGGAATGTGAGACTCAAAAGGAGCTGGAGTCGGTGCAATTGCTGCAAAATGAATTAAGGTCAAATTTTGACTCGGGAGATAAAGAAAACATATCAGTGATGGGGTTTATTATACCGGCTGCGGTAGGCGGCAGAATAGGGAGTACCGAAGGCGCGGCTATTCTCTCATCTCCTCCTCCGACCCGTGACGCTGTGATCAATATAAAGAAGACTTAGTAATAATAAGTTTATTCATAAAAGAAGGGGAAACATTAGCTAAAGAATATACTAACCAATACCAGAAGGTGGCACGATTTCCGACTGAAAGGAAAAATGCGGGTTCAACACCTGGTATAAATGGTCGAAAAAGACTCCTATAGAGTTGCGACAATATACAGTCAATACAAGGAGGATTTTATCCATAGCTAAACAAATAAGTGGCAAATCCATACCTTCCAAGATTTGAGGGGGCACAAAAGAAGGCGATGGGACAGCGACCGTCAGAGCAGCGACCAGTGACACTTCTTCAGACGGCATAGCCTCAGGGTTCACCATGCCAATGCTCAAGACAAACGAAATATCATCAGAAGGGATAAATAGGATTGAAAAACTTGAAAACAACGACCCAAGGACTACCTGATAGATCATGGACCAAAGCCGCGACGGAGGCGTCACCAGGTGTAACGGCTTCTTCAATCACTTTCGGGGGAATAGATTCCGCGCCTATAGCTTCATCCCCTGACTCGACGAGGGCCATTGTAACACTTGCGACACCCACCGATACCAAGGAGCTACAGGGAGAAAGAGCAGCGGTCTAGACAGTCCCAGATTCATGAGCAAGAGTAGCCACTTCGGGCTCTGTAATCGTCAACGTTTCACCTGCCATACCATCGCCAGGACTCGGCTCTGTGTGAAAGAAAATGTGTATGTCAGAATTCGAGGACCGAGTTCTAATAAAAAACTGGGCATTACGTTACCTTAGAGTAGCTTTTCAGTTCCTTCCCGAGCCGCACGTGCAAATTGTCTATAGGCGGTGGACAAGATAGAGGGAACATCCTCCGAAGGAGTGTCAGCAGGCGGGATACTGCTTGAGCTTGCACCTGTGGCCAAAAGGGCATCGCGTTCCCTCGCTGCGCACTTCCTGCGCTTCCTGTCAGTCTGAGTAGTGAGAACCGACCTCCTTAAGACTTTCGATAGGGGGACTTCGTCGTCCGAACCGAGCTCTGCCTCTGGAGCCACTACGGCGTCCATCATCGACTACTTCAAAAAAGCCTCCTGTTGTGACTTTGGGATGGCCATGGCCATAGTAGCTGGCTCTAGAAGTTTTGTTGCATCACCACTTTGGATCGGCACTGCATTTGGAATAACCTGAGTTGAGGTCGTCCTTACAATAAGGTGAAAGAGAGGGCCAGAGCATGAATAAAAAAGATAAAGGTGTAATGAAGCAACTTATACCAAGACCCAAAGAAACGCGAAGCCTCTCTTCCTCCTCAAATGTCCTGAGGGAAGCCGCGAGAGCCACTTCGGCAGAAATACCTGCTGAAGAAGAGAAAGTTAGTAAAAGCATAATAATGAGAAAGGGATAGACGCAGAAGAATATAGCTGAAGTATACCTGACTTCACGATAGTGATCAACACCGCTTCCTCGTGAGCCAGTCGCTCGGAAGCTGCGAGGGAAACCTGAAGATGAGTATCAGTTGTAGGCGTGTCGAATAAACCCTCGTTGGTACCGTATTCGCACAAACCCTCAGTGTAGGCAGCATGTGGCTCCTGGCCAAATATGACATCGGCAAAAAATAGAGACTTCTTCTTTATCTGCGAGCGGACACCAGCGGCTGATGACATGAGTTTGCACTTGACAGGCATTTTCGGGCGGTGGGTCCCGATTTCCATACCAGCACCAGATTCTAGGGATGCCACGGCTACCGCAATTACGGGAACATCAGATTGAGTCCTCTCAGGGAAGACTCTAGGGACTACGGCTGTAGTAATTTCCCTCAAGGAAGGACGAACGGCAGTCCGTCGCTTTAAGGGGACAGATAGATTGCCAGTGGGGACGACATCCTTGTGATCGAGCAATAATCGCTTTCTTCCCTGGTAAAAGCACCCATCGTATGCTGGTACCACGCCACATAAGCGTTCGAAGCTTTCGGCACATAGCTCAGCTCGCTGATGAGAAAATTGGACCCCGTATTTAGTCGCATAAAGTGATGCAGCGCGCTGCAAATACCCTCTTCCATAGCGACCGGCTCGGCTAAGCATGCCTCGAGAGGAACACCCTGATTATAACCTGAATGTTGAGCGAAGCGGTGCGGGTTGTACCTCATGAATAGTGCCGAGGCGTTTTGCCTGAATACTAAAAAGCCCGGCCTAATAGAATACAAGTGCAGGATTTCCCGAGCCTTCAACGTGGGAACCCCGTCTTTGAAAGTATCACGCAACGGTTGCGCTACCTTGGTAGATTCCTTGCCGATAGTCAAGATTTTATCGTCAAAGGTCATGCTGTCCCCAACCATGCGCGAGCGGAGGACCAGTCGCCGAGCCTCTTGCTGCGATAGGTCTGACGCAGAAACGTCAACCAGATACATGACCCGAGGAAAGTTGTAGCTATCGTAGAAGCAGGGTCGTTTGTGGACGCCGAAAGCACCTAGCACGTGCATCACGATTCACGACGTGAAGTAGTGCAACAGAAGATGTACGGGCTTTACCCTCGGCTAAGTAGTGTCTGCCGCTAAGCTCATGCCATGATATAGATGAGCTAGCCCTGCAATCCCAACGGCCACACGCGTCCTTATGATAATGCGGTGGGCCGGATAAAAAATGGACAGCCTCATGTAGCGATGGTGCATCGGAAGTACAAACCAGCTCAACCACAGGCCGATGAACCATAGAAAGAACGTTTCTTCATCGACGTCTGAAGCAGCAAGTTCTGCAAAAGAGACGACCAGAGTGTCTGGAATAAAGAAATTTTTAGATCCGCTTCCGCCGTCGTCTGGTTATCCAAACCAATACCAAATGGGTCGTCAAGCTTGGCGAATTTCGCGGCTTGTTTTGACAAGACTTCTGGGCAAAGAAAGCGAGTGATGAAATCTGCGAAGCCGACTCCGTGCCCTCCAGCCTCTAAAAACAGACTCTCATAAATGTTCAACACCTTGATTAGGCTCGGGAAACGATGTTGAATGGCATTCTCTAGAGTGAGACCCATTACCACTGATTTGGTGGCAAAGATGTACTCATCAGAGGGAAGTATTTCCTCGTAATGTTTCCTTCTGACGGGTAGGCCTGAAATTTCCGCAAACTCCTCCAAGGAAATTGAGACATCCCAGTCTGACAGAAAAATGTGTTGGTTGGGATGTTCCACTATTCCAGAAAAGCCTTAACCCACCACACATGAGGCGCGGGATATTGGAAGAGGGAAGCATATATGGCAGGATATAGCTCAAGCTTCAGCAATAGTGACTTCTTAACCGACAAGATATACCGGGCCCACTGCAGGTAGCCGGCTGATTGGCGATGAGTTAACCCTATCATATAGACTTGTCCCCAAGGGCGCGACTCGCCTTGACATATGCGCCGACCCATAATATCCAAAGCCATCGGTGGCTGTATGAGTATTGATGCCATAGAAGGCTGAAGGCGACCCTCCGAAGTCCAGTTGACCTATTCTATAGCATAATTCACTTGATGCGAATTGGCATAATAAATTGATGAAATGGGCTCTTAGGGCACTGCACAAGAAAAACTGCGCCGACCCTGGATAATCTGATTGTACCACGACCCCCATAGGTGAAGAGATTTCTGCTCCGGGTCATGATCCTTAATAAGCGTGAACACTTCCCGATCCACGGTGCGTCGGCGAAGGCGCTCTCTGAACTTATAAAAGGGAATGAAGAGTCAGAAGCCAAAGTACCTACACAAAAAGAGACGAGGGTTAGTTATCAACGCTATGTTCTGAACTCTAACACTTGGTAATTAAAAAATTGTACCACACTGCAATGCAGAAGAAATGGACAAAGAGGGGCCTACAAAATCAAGGTGACATCCCATCATTAATGGGGCAGTCACTCATTAAGGATGGAATCGTAAGAGGATTCTCATTAATGAGAAACCTCATTAGGATAAGGAGTTAAACTCTCTCAAGAGCTATACTCTGCCAACAGAATTCACATCTGTCAACTTTAATTAAGAGGGGAATAAAATTCCCCAAAAATTTCTAAGAGCTATGCTCTGTAAAAACAATGGGATAATCTACCAGAACCCTCAAAAGTAAAACTTTTTAACAGGGCAAAACCCGAAGATCTTTAAGAAATGAAAGAAGAATCCTAGAAACTCCAAGAAGTTCTTCATGGAAGATGAGCGATGATCTGATTAATGGGTTAAGCAATCCTAAAATACATCTTAAGATCTACGATCTAAAAAGAGCAAAGCTCTGTTAATGGGTTCGATTATAATGCTTACCAAACTTTTAGGCAGAGTTTTAACTCTAGAAAGGATTTCTTTAGGGCAGAGATTTAAGCTCTGAATCGAGAATGAAATTCTCAGAAAAAAGAAAGACAAGAGAAGATGAACAGCAGTCATCTCAAGGGCCAAAGGCCCTACTTATAGGCACAGGAAGACGATTCAAATTCCAAGAAGATCCAACGGTGGAAAAGCTGCCTACGCTGCATTCACGTGATAGCCACGTGAGCGCAACTGTGGGAGGGCATTTGTTTCCCCCAATAAAACGGCAAAGCTCTGTTCAAAATCGGAAGGGCAGCGTCTCACGTTCCTTGCACGAGAGCGCCAACGCCAAGAGTTAAAAGCTCTGAGGCAGCGCCTCACGTGCCTTGCACGAGGGCGCCAGGGCCAGGAGATAAAAACTCTTAGGCAGCGCCTCATGTGTCTCGCACGAGGGTGCCAGCGCCAGAACTAAAATCTCTCTGTTAGACAGATCCGTTGGATCAAAGATCCAACGGAGGTGATAAATCATCAAAATGCCGAATTAAATTCTGCTGAGGAAATATTCCTCAAATCTTTCTAAACAAGAAAGATTACTCTCTGTAAAACAGAGCACCGTTGTATTTGTAGGGTGTTATTGTTAGTGTATATGCCCTAGAGGCCATTACTGTATCATACTAGTTTGTATATTACTTAATGGAAGCTTGGGATATTCACCTTGTATAAACAATCTTGCTCAATATAGTAGTATACTACTTGGTTTGTTTCTACTTCAATGTGTACTTGTGTTTATTTCAGTATATCACTTATACGCATTAGTGGAGCCCTTAGGATCTTTGCTTGATTACCAGCGTTGTGATGGCAGTCACACTAGTGGGGGCTGGGTAATCTATAAGCACATCCTTATACAGGTCCCTAGTCGCAGGACTATCGAAACTGGGCATCGATACTCCGGAGTAGACTAGCGTATGCGCTTCTCATCCCAGTGTGGGAGATGGTCTGTCCCACAGCCATCAGTACGTCGTACTGGAGATAGTATACGGGTGCTCGTTGGGTTACGAGTACACTGGACAGGACTCGTCGGGAACTGAAAGGTTGGTATTATACCTATCGTCAGTTGTCAGTTCCCAGGTGACATGAGTACAGCTTAGTCCGCTGACTTGACACTGCCACTTCGCCTCGAGTGTGTTCCCACTGCACTTTGATCACTACCCTACCACGGCTCAAAGGAGTCGTGCAAACAGGTGATGGTTGGGTGCAGTCCCGAAGCACTTGGAGGCAGTGACGGTTAGACAAGATTCGTCTCTCCCGGTATTGGGGGTTGACATCGCGCTGTGTCTAGGAGAGCCATTAAACGAGTAGTCCCTGGCCAGGGCAAGCGAGATATACTGGTAGGCTTCCAGTGTTATCTCAGGGTGTTTTGGGCTTCACTCCGACACGACTTGTACCGCTATTAGGGGACTGACGTTTACCGCCCCCTAGGCCCGCCATGCGATGTATCAGACGAACAGACCGGACTGTACGGAGAATGTCACATTCAGACTCAGTAGGAGTTCAGATGGGGTTTCACCTCGTCAGCCTTCTTGTCGGCATCTACCTGGGGACCGTTACGCACAGCTAGTGCCGCTTGCGGTCTGTGGTTAAACCCACTGCCAGCGTAGTGTCGAGTCTTTAGAGTCCCACACAGAGGGTATTCGCCTCTGGGCAAAACAGAGTAGAGGTCGCATGGTTTTGCGACAGGGTTCGTTCTCATCCGCGCACTTGTGCACGTTTGGAGTCCGGACGGATTATACTGGCAGGCTCTGGTTTGAGCCAGATACTGGTATATGTTTTAGGGTTGCTTTTATCTCTTGGTATTCTTGTTCCTCGGAACGAGAATGCAGGTGTGTATGCACAGTTGCTTGAGGCGGAGGATGAGGTTTTTCATTAGGGTTTCGGAACGGGTGCGTATGCACAGTTGACAGTCTTCATTTTCCAAACCCTAATGGATTTATATATTATCTATTAATAATAGTAATTAAATGAGAATTTTGTTATGGTTGATTTTGTTGACTTGTTGACCATGGTTGACTTGTTGACCATGGTTGAATGTTGACCACCATCATGCTTTGAAAGATCCTCCTTGATTTATGCTTACACTTCATTTAAAGAAGCATGATAGTGGTCATTCCAAATTACCATCAACTATTCTTATTTTGAATTATTATTATTTAGATAATACTTTTCTTTTGGCATTATGGTTGCAAGAAAGAAAAATAGAGCTCATTATCTCATTTAGCTTCTCTCTCCTCACTTCTTCTTCTTCTTCCTCTAGCAAAGAGAAACCTTCTCATGTGTTGAGAATCCTTCTCTTTAAAAGGAAAAGCAAACCCTAGTCACTCTCTACTCATTCTAGGTTGAAGGTTTAGCAAGCTGGAAACCCTAGTTCATTCAAAGA
Organism: Agapanthus africanus; assembly: GCA_030015575.1. Classification (NCBI taxonomy): domain Eukaryota; kingdom Viridiplantae; phylum Streptophyta; class Magnoliopsida; order Asparagales; family Amaryllidaceae; genus Agapanthus; species Agapanthus africanus. Next base: position 677,235,100 of record CM057340.1, on the reverse strand, counting down.
TCGAGGAAGAGCCCAAAGGTCGAACCTTCGAGGTGGATCCATCTTCGACGGAAGAAGGCGACGAAAAGAGAACCATCAACCTCTACAAGTTTTCAAGAAGAAGGAGTTCAAGTTTAGGTATAACCTTCATCCGAGTAGCTAACTCTCTTTAGCGTATTTGCTAGTTTAGTTTAGACAACGATCCCGACCTTGTTTAGTCCATGTTGCCTCTTGCGATAAAAATTCGTTTTTTATACCGTTTCCGCCTCCCCGTAAGCACCGGGGGTCGCAATATGGACTTACAGTGGTATCAGAGCCTAACTAAACTTAAACTAGCTTGGTAGTGAAGTGTAACGAAGTTCGGAACCGAAAAAATCACAAAACCGGAAAAACAAAACCCTAAGTTTCTGTTGAAATTTTTTCTGCTCTAAATGAAAAACTTTATACTTGTAAATTCGGCTCAGGGTTTTGTATGAACACCTAAGAAAAATGATGCAGTGATTCGTTCAAACCGCCGCGCTTCCGCCGCACGAGGTAGGCATGTGCCGCGGAAGCGCCGCGGTTTGTCGTCTTCTGCGCATCGTTTTTCGTGCAGTATGTGTCTGTGTTGGTTTTGGGATTTTTAAAATATATTATATGTGCCCAGATTTTCCAGAACTGAAATTCACTTTTGGGGTCCTATAATTCCGTATTTTTTCCGAACTTCACTGCACTTTGACTATGATGGTTATATCTGTGATGCTTGCATGTATTGAACGTCGGCTAATCGCTATAAGTCGATTAGTCGGGGTTATACATGATCTGTGTTTGATATTGGAATGTGTATATGAATGTGTTGGACTGTCGCGGGTGAATAGCCGGGGTGGATGTAAGATGAGCTTTTGTTTTTCTTTCATTCATTGTAAATGTAAATTGATGTAATAATATTATTTGTTTGGCCGCACAACCGGGTCGGGGTTGTAGCCGTCATTGTATAATTCTTTTTACTGTTTTTGCTCCTAGGATAGACCCATGGAGGGGGTGCACAAACTGCCGAGTTCTTGGCGGGTAGTTTGCCGCACCCGTAGGGGTCTTGGGTGGGGTATTTGGCTATTCACCGCGACCGTGTAATCCGTTTTTCATTGCAGGCTCGAAAGGATTGCGGATTGCTAGTATATCCAATGTATTCATCTGTGATCTGTAATGTCTATCATTGCTTTCTATTTAGGCGTTGCTTATGTTTTACAGCCGCGCTAGCCCAGCCCCCGCTCTGTCGTTAGTTAAGTAACCTAACGAGTGATGACGGGACCCCGTGGCGAATGCGAATGGCATAAGCGTACGTCATATTTTGGTTGTTTTCTGCAATGGTAGGATTAAATGATGGGACGCATTAAAAGAACTAATGCAAGAATATCACGCATTAAAAGAACTAATGCAAGATAATAAACCAAGCTAAAGTCGTTGGAACACTTTCGAAAAACCACTCGGTTCTTTTCAAAAACTAACTTTTAAATGCGGAGCTTGAGCCACTCCTTCTAAAAGCTATCTCGTTCCATCGATTATATCAAGTTCCCTACGTTCACGGTTTTACCAAAACCATTCGTAGCCCTCCGTCGTTTCGCATGAATAGGCAATAGTATTCAAGCTGTGTATTTTGGCCAAAGTCAAGGCACAGTGATTGGTAGCTATTGGGTGTTCATGTGTAGCATAGATAGATGCGTTGGTTTGGGACAGTCGTGCTGCCATTTTGGCCAAAGTCAAGGGTATGTACGGATGGATCCAAATTAACCTGGAAAGTGACGGGTAGAACTTGACATGTGACTTATGATATTTTGGCCAAAGTCAAGGTCATAAGAGCATGGGGCAAAAATCCACATCGGGAGTTTCATAAGTACTGAAACTTGCTAGATTTGCATACCATTTGGAGTGTGATGATTATGGTAGGATTCCTTCATTTTCGTCACGCGATGATATTTGGATCCCGATCCTACTGTGAGTATATGCTACTCCTCGGGAAATTTCTCACTAAACGATCAATGCTATAAACCTAGTAGGTGCCTAGAAAGGTGTTAGCGGGGCTACGCCCCCAGGGAAAAGAGGTTCTTAAATTAAGGAACTTCGCGAAAGCGTTGGAAAACCTCCCTCGAAGTACCGACACTGGCCTGGCTGAACGGTTAAGCAAGTATTGTACGGTGGGATTGATCCCGGCTAATTCTTCCTTTGTGGTTTGAGGAGGGATTCGAGAGACAGTGGGAGCCATCCTGTTTAGACAAATTAAAAACCATTCTAAACTTGCAAGAGCATCGTGCTAAGTGTTTCTTCTCTCCCCCTGCAGCGACCAAATTGAAATGACTGGACTTAAGTTACTTCTAGATAAAAACGTACTGACAGGGCCAAACTACAAAGATTGGCTCAGGAATGTCAAATTGGCAATCGCTTACGACAAGCTGGGGTATCTTCTTACCACCAAAGCTCCCCCCGTCCCAGGTCCCACCTCCAGCGTCGCGGATAAGGAAATCCGTAAGACTTGGGAGATTGACAGCGCGAAGGCCAGGTGCCTCGTACTTGCCTCGATGGACAACGACCATCAGAGGAGGCACGAGAATATGGATTTGGAATCCATATTTTTTCATACAAAAGAACTGTATGGAGAGCAATCTCGTATCGCAAGATACGAAGTGTCGAAGAAGTTGTTTTCGACAAAGTTGGCCGTCGGATCATCGGTAGCGGACCACGTGCTTAAGATGATTGGCTACACTGAGGAGCTCGCAGAACTTGGGACCACGTTGGATAGTGAACTCTATACAGATTTAATTCTCCAGTCCCTTCCATCCACTTACGCCCAGTTCATACTGAATTTCAACTTGCAAGAAAAGGAAGTTGAACTTTCAGAACTCCTCAACCTGCTGAGGAGCGCAGAGGGCACCCTACAGAAGGGTAGGGAAACATCCACTTTGTTTGTAGGAGGATCTTCTTCTTCTAGGTCCAAGGCGAAAGCCAAAGGAAAGAAGAGGAAAGCCCCCGCCAAACCAAGAGGCGGTGTTAGTAAAGTGGGTACGAAGGGAAAGGAAAAGGCAACAATGATTGCGGGGAAGCTTGTTGGAAAGGAAGAGTGCTTCTATTGTCATAAGAGTGGACACTGGAAGAAAGATTGCAGGGCTTGGAAAGCCAGGACACAGGAACTGAAGCAGGTTGCGGCTTCAGCTTCAGGTGTGTATGTTATTGAAAACTGTCTTTCTATAAACTCTACTTCCTGGGTATTGGATACCAGATCAGGATCTCATATCTGTAATTCTTTGCAGGCGTTGAGAAACCGTAGGGTTTTGAAGGCAGGTGACATGACCCTCAGAGTTGCGAACGGAGCTAGCATGGATGCTAAAGCCGTGGGGGACTATCACCTGGGAATGTCAGATGGGCATGTTTTGGTTTTGCGTAATTGCTTTTTTGTACCCAACGCAACTTGTAATATCATTTCTGTATCTTTGGTTTCTAAAGAAGGTTATGAATTTGCGTTTGTAAGTAATGTTGTTAACATTCACCTTAATCAAGTTCTGATTGGGTCAGGTACATTGAGCAATGGTATATACGTATTAAACCAACCACAGATTTTCAATGTCCAGAATACACACAAAAGAAAGTCTCCAGATATCAATCAGACTTTCTTATGGCATTGTAGACTGGGTCACATCAATGAGAGAAGGTTGACTAAGTTACATACAGAAAGATATTTGGATCCGTTCGAATATCAATCGTATGCCACTTGTCAATCCTGTCTCAAAGGAAAGATGACAAAGACTCCGTTCACTGGACACGGAGTAAGAGCAAGCGAGCTCTTGGGACTCGTACACAGCGACGTATGCGGTCCAATGTCTACACATGCGCGAAGCGGTTATTCTTACTTCATTACTTTTACGGATGATTTTTCAAGATACGGTTATGTCTTCTTAATGAAACATAAGTCCGAAGCTTTTGAAAAATTCCAGGAATTTAAGAATGAAGTAGAAAAACAAACCGGCAAAAGTATCAAGATTCTAAGATCGGATCGAGATGGAGAATACTTAAGTGCCGAGTTCCTGAATTATTTAAAAGAGAATGGGATTCTCTCTCAGCTTACTCCTCCATACACTCCGCAACACAACGGTGTATCGGAGAGACGGAACCGAACCCTATTGGATATGGTACGGTCCATGATGAGTAACGCTGAGTTACCACGATCATTCTGGGGGTATGCGCTAGAATCAGCTGCGTACCTTTTGAACCGAGTTCCTACTAAGACTGTGCCTACTACACCATATGAGATGTGGTGTGGGAAGAGACCCCATCTCAGTCACATTAAGACTTGGGGAAGTCCAGCTTTTGTTAAAAAGCAGCATGCGGACAAGCTCGAGGCACGCTCAGTACTGTGTAAGTTTGTGGGATATCCAAAGAATTCCAAGGGATATCTTTTTTACTACGAAGAGGAACAAAAAGTTCTTGTTTCTCGTCATGCCCACTTTCTAGAACATCAGTTCTTAGAAAAAGAATTAAGTGGGAGCGCAGTAGAACTGGAAGAAATTCCAGAACCATAGACTATTACTGAAAGCTTAGTGGAACCAGAGGGTTCAAATGAACAGGACATTCCTACGCCGCTCCGCAGGAGTAGTAGGCAGTCTCATCCGCCCGAGAGATACTACGGTTTTCTCATAGACGGGGATAGAGAGGATTGCATCATAGACTATGATGAGCCTACTAGCTTCCAGCAGGCCGTTCAGAGCGTTGACTCAGTAAAATGGCTGGATGCAATGCGGACCGAAATGGAGTCCATGTACACCAACAAAGTATGGACGTTGGACATTGCTCCAGACGGGGTAAAACCCGTAGGATGCAAGTGGATCTTCAAAAGGAAGATTGGTGTAGATGGACAGGTTGAGACCTATAAAGCTAGACTTGTAGCAAAGGGTTTCCGTCAAAGACCTGGCTTGGACTATGATGAAACATTTTCTCCAGTGGCTATGCTGAAATCCATTCGGATCCTTCTTGCCATTGCTTCCTTCCACGACTATGAGATTTGGCAGATGAACGTAAAAACCGCTTTTCTAAATGGAAATTTAGAGGAGTGTGTCTATATGGATCAGCCAGAAGGTTTCATTCAGAGTGGGAGCAGCGGAAAGGTGTGCAAGTTGCTTAAGTCCATCTATGGACTAAAGCAGGCATTGCGGAGTTGGAACATCTGTTTTGATGAGACAGTCAAGGAATTTGACTTTATCAAAAACCCAGATGAACCATGCATCTATAGTAGATTTGTAGCGAGAACTGTAGTATTCCTTGTTTTATACGTGGATGACATTCTCTTAATAGGAAATGACATTCCTATGCTACAATCTGTCAAAGGTTTCTTGTCACACAGGTTCTCCATGAAAGACCTGGGTGATGCCTCTTACATCCTGGGGATCCGGATCCATCGTGATAGATCCAAGAGGATATTAGGACTTTCACAGTCCAGGTACATCGACACCGTACTGAAAAGATTCAGTATGGAAGATTCCAAGCGCGGTAACCTACCGGCTTGTCACGGGATCACCCTCTCTAAAGAGATGTCTCCCAAGACTGATTTGGAGAGGGATCGCATGTCTATTATACCCTACGCTTCTGCGGTAGGCTCTATAATGTATGCGATGTTGTGTACCAGACCGGATGTAGCTTATGCACTGAGTGTAGTAAGCCGGTATCAGTCAAACCCTGGGGAGAAACATTGGATAGCGGTAAAGAACATTCTCAAGTACCTGAGGAGGACTAAGGAGATGTTCTTGGTGTATGGCGGAAAAGACCTCCAGATTGAGGCCTTTGCTGACTCCAGCTTCCAGAGTGACAAGGATGATTCCAAGTCCATGTCAGGTTTTGTCTTTACCCTCAATGGAGGGGCGGTGTGTTGGAAGAGTTCCAAACAGGAAACCGTTGCAGACTCGACTATGGAAGCGGAATACATCGCTGCATCTGATGCCGCAAAAGAAGCTGTCTGGATAAGGAAGTTCTTAAAAGAACTTCAGGTGGTTCCGTCCATTGTTGACCCAGTACCTCTGTATTGCGACAACAACGGGGCTATAGCTTTAGCAAAGGAACCCAGGTCCCATCAGAGATCCAGGCACATCTTGAGGCGGTATCACCTGATCAGGGAGATCGTGGATCGCAAGGAGATCGAGGTTCGGAGGGTTGCTTCAGAAGAGAACACTGCAGATCCATTCACCAAGGCCCTACCCCAGACTCAGTTCGAGCGGCTGATCGAGATGATAGGTCTTCGATACGCCAGTACATGGCCTTAGTGCAAGTGGGAGATTGTTAGTGTATATGCCCTAGAGGCCATTACTGTATCATACTAGTTTGTATATTACTTAATGGAAGCTTGGGATATTCACCTTGTATAAACAATCTTGCTCAATATAGTAGTATGCTACTTGGTTTGTTTCTACTTCAATGTGTACTTGTGTTTATTTCAGTATATCACTTATACGCATTAGTGGAGCCCTTAGGATCTTTGCTTGATTACCAGCGTTGTGATGGCAGTCACACTAGTGGGAGCTGGGTAATCTATAAGCACATTCTTATACAGGTCCCTAGTCGCAGGACTATCGAGACTGGGCATCGATACTCCGGAGTAGACTAGCGTATGCGCTTCTTATCCCAGTGTGGGAGATGGTCTGTCCCACAGCCATCAGTACGTCGTACTGGAGATAGTATACGGGTGCTCGTTGGGTTACGAGTACACTGGACAGGACTCGTCGGGAACTGAAAGGTTGGTATTATACCTATCGTCAGTTGTTAGTTCCCAGGTGACATGAGTACAGCTTAGTCCGCTGACTTGACACTGCCACTTCGCCTCGAGTGTGTTCCCACTGCACTTTGATCACTACCCTACCACGGCTCAAAGGAGTCGTGCAAACAGGTGATGGTTGGGTGCAGTCCCGAAGCACTTGGAGGCAGTGACGGTTAGACAGGATTCGTCTCTCCCGGTATTGGGGGTTGACATCGCGCTGTGTCTAGGAGAGCCATTACACGAGTAGTCCCTGGCCAGGGCAAGCGAGATATACTGGTAGGTTCCAGTGTTATCTCAGGGTGTTTTGGGCTTCACTCCGACACGACTTGTACCGCTATTAGGGGACTGACGTTTACCACCCCCTAGGCCCGCCATGCGATGTATCAGACGAACAGACTGAACTGTATGGAGAATGTCACATTCAGACTCAGTAGGAGTTCAGATGGGGTTTCACCTCGTCAGCCTTCTTGTCGGCATCTACCTGGGGACCGTTACGCACAGCTAGTGCCGCTTGCGGTCTGTGGTTAAACCCACTGCCAGCATAGTGTCGAGTCTTTAGAGTCCCACACAGAGGGTATTCGCCTCTGGGCAAAACAGAGTAGAGGTCGCATGGTTTTGCGACAGGGTTCGTTCTCATCCGCGCACTTGTGCACGTTTGGAGTCCGGACGGATTATACTGGCAGGCTCTGGTTTGAGCCAGATACTGGTATATGTTTTAGGGTTGCTTTTATCTCTTGGTATTCTTGTTCCTCGGAACGAGAATGCAGGTGTGTATGCACAGTTGCTTGAGGCGGAGGATGAGGTTTTTCATTAGGGTTTCGGAACGGGTGCGTATGCACAGTTGACAGTCTTCATTTTCCAAACACTAATGGATTTATATATTATCTATTAATAATAGTAATTAAATGAGAATTTTGTTATGGTTGATTTTGTTGACTTGTTGACCATGGTTGACTTGTTGACCATGGTTGAATGTTGACCACCATCATGCTTTGAAAGATCCTCCTTGATTTATGCTTACACTTCATTTAAAGAAGCATGATAGTGGTCATTCCAAATTACCATCAACTATTCTTATTTTGAATTATTATTATTTAGATAATACTTTTCTTTTGGCATTATGGTTGCAAGAAAGAAAAATAGAGCTCATTATCTCATTTAGCTTCTCTCTCCTCACTTCTTCTTCTTCTTCCTCTAGCAAAGAGAAACCTTCTCATGTGTTGAGAATCCTTCTCTTTAAAAGGAAAAGCAAACCCTAGTCACTCTCTACTCATTCTAGGTTGAAGGTTTAGCAAGCCGGAAACCCTAGTTCACTCAAAGATCGAGGAAGAGCCCAAAGGTCGAACCTTCGAGGTGGATCCATCTTCGACGGAAGAAGGCGACGAAAAGAGAACCATCAACCTCTACAAGTTTTCAAGAAGAAGGAGTTCAAGTTTAGGTAACCTTCATCCGAGTAGCTAACTCTCTTTAGCGTATTTGCTAGTTTAGTTTAGACAACGATCCCGACCTTGTTTAGTCCATGTTGCCTCTTGCGATAAAAATTCGTTTTTTATACCGTTTCCGCCTCCCCGTAAGCACCGGGGGTCGCAATATGGACTTACAGTTTTTTGTCACCCCATTGAGATGGGAATACACGCGCGCTTGTCAGGTGTACTACAGATTTCCCTTGCCTAGGGTAGGCTGGGGTTTATTAATTGTGAGGATCCAAATCTCCGGCAGCTACGGACTAAGCTGCAGTTAATTACCCCTTCCTTTTGAAGCGAGGGAACCTCCGATTGAAGGGTTAAACTGGTCATGCGAACTCAACATGCAGTGTTGTGTTTTGAAGGGGTTTTGGATATATCGGGGGCCCCGCAGAGTTTTTACGGGGGTCCCGCTATCCGGATAGCGGGTTGGGGGTCAAGGAGGCTAGCAGCCCCTTGCGGGGTGCGGAGCAGCGCCCCGACCCAAAATTTTTTTTAGAGGGATGGTGTTGTGGAGTGTGTATCTATACACACACACACACACACACATGTATACATATATATAAAAAGGGGGAAAAGCGCCCAAAGGACGCGTGGGGCCAGCGCCTCGTATGCCTAGCGCTTGAGCGTTGTACGCTTAGGCGCTGTGCGCTCAAGAGCGAGTGCACCACGTGTCCGACACGTGGGCGCTGTGCGCTTGAGCGCTGTGCGCTTAGGCGCTGTGCGCTCAAGCGCTAGCACACCACATGTCCGACTCGTGGGCGTTGTGCGCTTGAGCGCTGTACGCTTTGGTGCTGTGCGCTTAAGCGCTAGCGCTCCACGTGTCTGACACGTGGGCGGTGGGCGCTTGAATGCTAGGTGCCTGAGCGTTGTGCGCTTAAGAGCTAGCGCACCACGTGTCCGACACATGGGCGCTGGGCGCTTGAGCGCTGGGCGCTTGAGCGCTGGGCGCTCGAGCGCTAGCGCACCACATGCCCGGCACGTGGGCGCTGGGCGCTTGAGCGCTTGGGGCTCTAGGCGCTCGGGCGCTTGGGCGCCGGCGAGGAAAAGAGGATTTTAGCCCTAGAAATAGGATTTAAAATCCCAAAAGGGGATTTAGGGTGGAGTTAAACTCCTAAGATGTTTTGGAGTTGATGAAAGGGGTTCTTCTTTGGAGCCCTGGGTCTTCCCAAAAATGGGGTTTTCGGAGATGGGCCACCTTCTTCCTCCTCTGTTGGCAGGATCTTGAAGATCAAGAGATGTGAGATTTTAAAAATCTCTTCTTTTTGAGATCTGATAGGAGATCTAAGCTCCCCTTAATGGGTTTTGTGGTGAAAAACTCTTTAGTTTTGGAAAAGGAAGAGTAAAGCTCTTGATTTAATTTCAAAAGAAAGAAGAAGGTTTAGAACCTTCAGAAAGGGGAAAGAGGCACAAACCCTAAATTTTTGAGGTAATGAAAAGCATATCTTTATTCATCATCATGTTGCCTTATATAGGCTTACATATTTGCATATAGCCCTTTGGGCTTTACAAAATGGCATTTTGCCCATCCCATGGCTCATGTGCCATTTCTTCTTGCACATAAGCCATGGGCTTACAAAAATTTAGTTTTATGCCCATAAAAATTACATCAAAATTATTTTTTACATGATCTTTATTTTGGTATGGCGGAAGGTCGGACGCTTCGTGTTCGGGCTCGACCCGGGCATTGGCCCACTTGCTTGGGCTTGGGCCCACCTGGCTTGGGGTTGAACTTGACTTTGACTTGGTCAGCCGGGTTGCAAATTTTGACCCGAACAAAGTGCCCCCCATCAATAAATGCACACCACATATGTGAGTCGTGTGTATGAAATTGATGGATCTTCTTTCGCGTGGAGGCGACTTGCTTTGGTTCCCACTTTTTGGGATGCACCGCCCTTTTTACGACGTGGACGGTCGACGCTTGACACGTCTCCGAGACGGAGTGTCCGTGGTAGACGTTTCCCTGGCCCGGAGTGATCTGGTTCCTGCTTTGTAGGAAGCCTGCACTGCCCTTTTTACGACATGGACGGTCAACGCTCTGATCCGGAGCGATTTGGTTCCCGCTTTGTAGGAAGCCTGCACTGCCTTTTTTGCGACATGGACGGTCGACGCTCCGATCCAGAGTGATTTGGTTCCCGATTTATGGGAAGCCTGCACTACCTTTTTTGCGACATGGACGGTCGACGCTTTGATCCGGAGCGATTTGGTTCCCGCTTTGTAGGAAGCCTGCACTACCCTTTTTGCGATAGGACAGTCGACGCTCTGATCCGGAGCAATTTGGTTCCTGATTTGTGGGAAGCCTGCACTGCCCTTTTTCCGACATGGACGGTCGACGCTCTGATCCGGAGCGATTTGGTTCCCGATTTGTGGAAAGCCTGCACTGCCCTTTTTCCGACATGGACGGTCAACGCTCTGATCCTGAACGATTTGGTTCCCGCTTTGTAGGAAGCCTGCACTGCCCTTTTTGCGACATGGATGGTCGACGCTCGACGCGTCTCCGAGACGGAGTGTCCGTGGTAGACGTTTCCCTGGCCTGGAGTGATCTGGCTCCTGCTTTTTAGGAAGCTTGCACTGCCCTTTTTGTGACATGGACGGTCGACGCTCTGATCCAGAGCGATTTGGTTCCCGATTTGTGGGAAGCCTGCACTGCCCTTTTTCCGACATGGGCGGTCGATGCTCTGGCCCGGAGTGATTTGGTTCCCGATTTGTGGGAAGCCTGCACTGCCCTTTTTACGACATGGACGGTCGACGCTTTGATCCGGAGCGATTTGGTTCCCGATTTGTGGGAAGTCCGCACTGCCCTTTTTGCGACATGGACAGTCGACACTTGACGCGTCTTCGAGACGGAGTGTCCATGGTAGACGTTTCCCTGGCCTGAAGTGATCTGGTTCCTGCTTTGTAGGAAGCCTGCACTGCCTTTTTTGCGACATGGACAGTCAACGCTCTGATCCAGAGCGATTTGGTTCCCGATTTGTGGGAAGCCTGCACTGCCCTTTTTACGACATGGACGGTCGATGCTCTGATCCGGAGCGATTTGGTTCTTGATTTATGGGAAGCCCGCACTGCCCTTTTTACGACATGGACGGTCGACGCTCTGATCCGGAGCGATTTGGTTCTCGATTTGTGGGAAGCCTGCACTGCCCTTTTTGCGACATGGACGGTCGACGCTTGATTTGACTTGCTCTGCTTCTTGCAGTGTCAGGGGTGGACTTGATTTGCTCTGCTTTTTGCGGTGCCGAGATTGGATTCTGACTTGCTCCGCTTTCTGTGGTGTCGGAGTTGAAGTTGACTTGTTGATTGTGATTTGGGTTGACATCAACATCGCTATGCTGGAATATGGTACCAGGAGTGAATCATCATCTTTCTTTGAGAGAATTTAGGAATTGTTTTTTTTTGTCGGCATCTGCATTGCTGCACTGGAATAATGCCAGGAGCAACTCATCTTTTTCCCCGGGAAGGTTTGGGAATTGGTGGCGTAAGGGTCTCACAAAGCATTTTCTCCCTACGGGTCGTGAGGATCCCGTAGGTATATTTTCTCCTTAGGAGTCATGGGGACTCCTAAGTGTGTTGCTCCTTTGTGAGTCACAGGGATCTCACGTGGGAATTTTCACCTCACAAAGTCGAGAGGACTTCGCGAGTGCATTTCATCTCTTTTTTTATGAGTTTGCGCCCTTTTGGGTTTTCACAAACTCGTCGGCAGTCCTGCTGTTTTTACTCACGGAGCCCTTTCGGGTTTTCATCCGTGCCCATTTTGCTTGTGGACATACCATTTTTTTGGGACTTTGAATGTGGTCTCACCGATAGGACTTGGGAGAGATTGGGATTGTTTTATGCCCATGGATTGTATACGGTTTTGCAGGATGTATGATCCAGACCGTAGGGCCGGACAAATTTCGGGATTTTGTTGGCGTCTGCATCGTTGCACTGGAATATGGTACCAGGAGCGACTCATCATTCACCGTTTTGGAGTATGGGATTTGGAATTTGGTTGGCGTCTGCATCGCTGCACTGGAATATGGTACCAGGAGCGACTCATCATTCGCCACTTGGGGATTAGGGAGCGATGGCTTAGGAGACAGGTTTAGATCTCTATCACCTAAGGCTTTTCAATTTTATGGGCCTTAAGGGTCCCATAAAAGCATTTTCTCCCTACGAGTCGTAAGGATCCCGTAGATGCATTTTCTCTTTAGGAGTCGTGAGGACCCCCAAGTGTGTTTTTCCTCGTAAGGATCTCACGCGGGGATTTTCTCCTCACGTATCGTGAGGACACATGAGTGGGTCTTCCCAAATGGATCATAATTCCAAGGGTGGAGACTGTTCATAACAGATTTTTGCATTTTCATACCGCCCAATTTTTATCACATTGCATATCGGTAGGTACTCTTGAGCCGTGTTTGCTAGTCAATTGCAGGATACAGGTTCTCGGCTCTAAACAGTGAAATTCATGGAAAAACACGACAAAATCCGGGTTCCTGCCAACCACAGATAAAACACAGGTCTCCGCTCTCTATCCGTCTGTTGCCGCACACCAGTTTAAAAGACAAAATGGCAAATCAATGTCACTTTCATGCACAAGGCTCAATGGCAACACAAGATCCAAGAAAATCTACGCGGAGCTCAAGAAAATCATGACAAAAAGATCCAAATCCAATCACCTTTGATCAACAGAAATTCTGAAGAAATTGTGAAGAGCTTCTGAGAAAAATCACATACCACACTGAAGTACAAAGAAATCCAGGAAAAACCACAAAATCCGAGGAGCCAACTCCTCTAAAGAGCCGCGGTTCCGCGGCATTAGCACGCTTAGGCCGCGGAACCGCGGCCGTATGGTGGCGGCAGAAGGTGGTATTTTAGGGGCATTTTGGTATTTTTATGTAGAGGCAGAATTTTGCCCTAGATTTCCTTTTCCCTGCCTATAAATAGCCCAGAACCTTGTGAAGCCAAGGGTGCTTAATCTTGTATTTTTTAGGGTTTAGAATACTTGTTCTTCTTCCTCTTCTCATCTCTTCTCCATTGAAAAACTTGTAGTAAGCTTTTGTGAGTGAAGAATGATGAATAAAGAAGTTCATTTTGTTATTATACTTGTCTTGCTCTTTTTATGTTAATCGCTTGTAATCGTTAATTGATAAGTAGTTGTTGTTATTTATTGTTGTTTCTTTCTTTCTCTTTTTCTTTATCCTTAAAACAACCATGATGCTTACGCTTGATCCTTGCCAAGGTGAGGTCGCAAATAGCTAGTTGTTATCTTCTAATCTCTTTCTTTCTATTTTCCTCTTTGTTTAATTTTCTTTTCATTATGATGTGTGAGTAGTTTCCATACTTGTTAGGGTAGGATAAGGGAAGTTTGAGAGAAGGAAATCTCTCTCATTCTTTCCTTGCCCAACATCTTAAATCAACTCCCGTTAATTGAACCACAATCCGCTCCCTACGGCACCCTATCCTACATGATAGCGGTGATTCCGTAGTGAGACCGGTTGTGGTTGAATTAACCGGAGGTTATGGCTAAGAGCCAAGAACGGACGGACAAGCACCAAAAGGAAGAACTTAAGCGTTGGAAAGCCTAGCTTATACTCGCAAGTTCCTTCCTAGTCGTGCTAATCCCCGTTGTTGCCGATTACCGTAATACCGATATTAAGAGTGGCAACGAAAGAAGTGAGCGACTCCTAACTCAAACTAACCTAATCCTAACCCTAACAAGCTCTCTTTATATATCATTTTAACACTTAGATAATCACAAACAAATCTGGAAAATTGGACTTAACTCGTTAAAAACACATAGAAAAAGATTCCCATCTTCCTGCGGACGACCCGTACTCAACCGGCTAGCTACATGCGAAACCGTTTTGATTGCGGTAATTAACTAAACTTAAACACGCAGAATCTCTAACAATCAAATGGCGCCGTTGCCGGGGAGACGGTAGTTTATTTCTTTGTGTAATTTTGGGTTAACTTGTGAATATAAATATAACCGAAAAACAAAACAAAAAAATATACTTTGTAAAAAAAAATCATCTTGTTATTTTTGATTAGTTTTTGTGCAAGTGTACAGGATAATACGGAGTTCGAGTTCAGTGCCAAAGACGTGGGAAGATAGACCCATATTTCGCGGCTACACCGCGACGGATCAAAACGAAGCAAACGGTCTACTGTAAAAATCTAGAGCAGATACAGTAAGCAAGTCAAAATTCAGCACATCCAGACAAGCAGAGGACACCCAGCAGAGCATAACCTAGAAAAATGAAGGCCCAAGCCCATCATACCGCCGCGGAACCGCGGCATAAGGAGGCTTAGGCCGCGGAACCGCGGCCGTTTGGTGCCTTCGGGCTGCCAAAATTTCTGTAAGTTCTCCTTTTCTCTCCCCCACTCCTCTGGACTCCACTAAACTGTGTTTTCTGCAGCATTCTTTGCGCAAATTCTCCTCCCCCTTCCAATAAACTGTTTTTGTGCAGGATTCTTTGCGCCGCGCTAAAATAAAAATTGTTTGCAGTTGATTTGTTACTGCTTTGCATTTATTAATACGGACTTAAGGGGCTTGAAACCAATTCAGATTGGGTGGGGATTTCATCACCCTTCCCTAGACCCCAAAAATCACAAAAAGCATATGCATTGACCATTGTTAATTAAAAAAATACTAGACTCAGCCCTAAGGACTTCGCGCTCAATAGGACAGAGGACTAGTTACAGGCATCGGCCGTTTATCCTATCTGACTTTTGCGGTGTTTAGGAAAGTGTGTCGAAGGTAAGTGGTTATTTAATTAAGGAACTTCTCGAAAGCGTTGGACAACCTCCCACTTACCTGGCACTTACCTGGTCGCAATTGAAGGAGAAGAGGCGGTTTGAGGTCCTATTTCTAGCCCTCTGGAACAGTTAGGAGCTGTCTAGCAGACCTAGGTGACTCTAGATCTAGGTGTGATTGTGCATATCTTGTTTGTGATTGCTTAATGCCGTAAGTCCATACATATTTCTGTAAAGCTCTTTCTAAAAATAAAATAAAAAAAAGGAAAAAATCAAAAACTTTTATAAAAACTTGCCCTTTGTCGCCAAAATCACCCACCACCCATCGCCTTTCTCCATTGACGTTTTCTTACCCTCACCTTCTCCGCTTTGACTATACTAAACTCGTTTAGTGTATGTCCGCTTGGACTCGGGACAATAGCGCCCGCCTAGTCCGCGTTACATTAGTCGCTACCGACTACGCGATCGACTCAGATGTCGAAACTCCGTCCACTCCTCTTTCACCTTTACCTTTGCCGGCCAACTCCGACGTTGACCGGAATTCTGTTCATACATCTTCACCTTCACCATCACCAACCTCTTCTTCCGCGATGTCAGGATTTAATCCGAACATCTCTTTGACTACCCCTGGATTGGCTCCACCTCCTACGGAGACCACTAACCCACCACCACCGCCTATTGTAGCGCCGCAGCGAATCGCGCTCCAGGATCGTTTCTATCCCACCCGTTCTGCACTTCCCACCTGCCTTTCTCTTCCACCGGCCAATGGGGATAATTTTGAAATTAAGCCCCACTTCATCAACATGCTTCCACGATTTCATGGGCTTGAATCTGAAGATGCCTATATTTTCATCAATAAATTTCAAAACGTTTGTGCCATGATGAAAACTACCCAACTGTCGGACGATGCTATACGTCTACGGGTCATTCCGTTCACTTTATGCGATCTTGCTGAAAAATGGCTGTATAGCACCGCTTCCCACTCCATAAGCAGTTGGGACGAGTTTGTAAAAGCGTTTCTCAAGAAATTTTATCCGAATCATAAAACCGCAAGGATACGTAACGAAATCAACCAATTCTCTCAGCTTCCTTCTGAACCCTTCTGGAAGTGCTTTGACCGGTACAAAGACCTTCTTGTTCAATGTCCTCACCACGGTATAGAGAAATGGCAACTTTGCTAAACCTTATATGAGGGCCTGAACCCAGCAACGAAGCAGTTGTTGGAAACCATCTGTCAGGGCCACTTCCTATCGAAATCTGACGAGGAAGCGTGGCAATTCTTTGACGACCTTGCGGAGCAAACGCTACAATGGGAGAGCACCAGACCGACTTCTTCTTCTTCTACCTCCACTTCTACCGGTCAGTCTAGGGTAGGAATTCACCAACTTGATGTCTCTATTGCAATGAAAGCTGAAATGGCTGCAATAATGAGAAAGCTTGAAGCGATAGAGAGCAAATTTTCTTCTCCTGCTCCTACCCCTGTTCTCCCCCTTCGTACCATTTGCGCTTGTTGTTCCGATCCTTCTCACTTAACCGAAGAGTATCCTTACAACCCACCATCACAAAGACAGGATCAGGTTAATGCTGCATTCCAGCAAAGATCGAGGAATGATCCATACTCTTCCACCTACAATCCCGGTTGGAGGAACCACCCCAATTTCGCCTGGAATCAGAATCAGAATCAATTTCAAGGCAACAATTTCCAAAGGCCCCCTCCGCCGCAACAACAAGCGCAACAACAAACTCAACATCAATTTCAACAGCCCTTCCAACCCCAACCTTTTCAAAATCAGACGAACAACTTTGCACCCAACAATTCTTTTCCACCAAACAACTTTGTTCCGTCAAACAACGATAAGGTTTCCTCGCTCGAACGAAGTCTGGAGGCGTTCGTTAAACAATCGAGTCAATCCACCGTAAACATCCAGTCTTCCATTCAGTCCTTAGTGCAACACACTGCCGCTCACGGGCAAAGCATCAAGACCATCGAGGCCCAGATTGCACAGCTGAATGCGGCCTTAAGCGAGCGAGAGAAGGGGAAGCTCCCGTCCCAGCCACTCCCAAATCCCGGTCACCCACAGAATGTACATGTTGCTCTTGAACAACAGAACCATAATGTGAGTGCCGTGACCACATTGAGATCGGGAAGGATGCTGCAAAACAACATTGGCACACGGATCAACGATGACACCCCGGCCGCTTCTTCTTCTTCTTCTTCTTCTTCTTCTTCTTCTTCTTCTCCTGCTTCTTCGTTTTCTGAGCCTATTCTCCATTCTTCAAAAGGCTCTCCTTCTTCTTCTTCTTCTTCTGCTCTGAACGGACCCACTTCTCACTCCACGAAAACACCTGTTCTAGGGTCCGTTCCAACTCCACAATCTCCTCCACAAGCATTAGACTCAACCAATTTTAAAAACGCCCCATTTCCAAACTGGTTGAGGTCTAATAAACAAAATCCTCAAATGGAGAAGATTCTGGAGTTATTTAAGCAGGTTAACATTAACATTCCTCTTTTAGATACCGTCCAACAAGTCCCATCCTACGCGAAAATCTTAAAGGACTTGTGTACGAAAAAGAGGAAGTCTCAGGTACCAAAGAAAGTTTTCTTGGCTAGTGCTGTGAGTAATGCTCTTACCCAATCTTTACCACAAAAACGGAAGGACCCTGGCTGTCCTACGATTTCTATTACCATTGGGGATAAGAACATCAACCGCGCACTATTAGATCTTGGTGCCAGTGTTAACCTGCTTCCGTACTCAGTATACGGGCAATTAGGCGTAGGAGAGCTGAAACCCACACACTGTACTCTCCAAATGGCCGACCGATCGATCACCCATCCTAGGGGTGAGCTAGAGGATGTGTTAATCAAAGTCGGGGACTTCATATTCCCCGTTGACTTCATTGTATTAGACACACAGCTTGTAGCTAAACCCCGAAATCAAATTCCGGTGATACTCGGTCGCCCTTTCCTTGCAACCTCAAATGCTGTGATCAATTGTCGCAATGGTTCGATGAACCTCTCCTTTGGAAACATGACAATTGAACTCAACATTTTTAGGTTGGGGAATCAGCCTTCCGAACCTAATGCTCATATACTGGACGTCTGCTCGATCCAGGAGATCACCCCTGAAGAGTGTGAATTCGAGGAGTTTCTGTTCGATCATGCTAACCTTAACGACACTAGTGCGTTCCTCCTCGAACCTGCTGCTGTTTCTGCGCCCGACAACGACTACGAGTGTTTCACGTTTTTGAACGATCTTAGCCGCTCGCAACCCGAGTTTGAATCCTTCAAATTTCCGGATGAGTTACCTGAACCATCCGACTCGGTCGCTTACACTCGTTTTGAACCTTTGCTGGAGTCCTTTGAGTTCGAGACCTCTGCACCAATCTTGCCTTCAATCGTTTCACCTCTGACGCTCGAACTCAAGCCTTTGCCATCTCACCTTAAGTACGCTTACTTAGGTGAGAACGAGACCCTCCCTGTCATCATCTCGGCTTCTCTAGCTCCAGAGCAAGAGAAAGCCCTTCTCGCGGTCTTGCACAGCAACAGGCAAGCTTTTGGCTGGTCCATGGCGAACATCAAGGGGATTAGTCCCCTGATCGTTGAACATCACATTCATCTGAAGGATGATGCCAAACCAGCCCGGGATCCATAAAGACGTCTCAATCCATTCATGAAAGAGGCTGTGGAGAAGGAGATCGTAAAATGTCTGGATAGTGGTATCATTTACCCTATCTCTGATAGCCAGTGGGTTAGCCCCATTCATGTTGTCCCCAAGAAATCAGGTATAACGGTCATCACTAACGAGACGAACGAATTAATCCCTACTCGCACCCAAACTGGGTGGTGAGTATGCATCGATTACAGAAAACTCAACGCCGCAACGCGGAAGGACCACTTTCCGCTACCTTTCATTGACCAAATGCTTGAACGATTGGCCGGACATGAGTACTACTGCTTTCTTGATGGCTACTCTGGCTATAATCAAATTCCCATCACCGAAAAAGACCAGGACAAGACCACTTTCACTTGTCCTTTCGGCACGTTTGCATATCGTCGCATGCCCTTTGGGTTATGCAATGCGCCCGCTACCTTCCAGCGGTGTATGATAGGAATCTTCTCAGACATGGTAGAAAAATTTCTGGAGATCTTCATGGATGATTTCTCCATCTTCGGCGATTCCTTCAACGAGTGTTTGCTGCATCTTGACGCTGTCCTTACCCGATGTAAGGACAAGAATCTCACTTTGAATTGGGAGAAGTGCCACTTCATGGTGCGCGAAGGTATTGTCTTAGGATATATCATCTCGCAAAATGGCATAGAGGTCGACAAAGCGAAGATTGAGGTCATTTCCAATCTCCCTCCTCCCCGATGCGTCAAAGATATCCGAGCCTTCCTTGGCCATGCCGGTTTCTATAGACGGTTCATCAAGGACTTTAGCAAGATTGCTAGGCCCTTGAC
This sequence comes from Agapanthus africanus, assembly GCA_030015575.1. Classification (NCBI taxonomy): domain Eukaryota; kingdom Viridiplantae; phylum Streptophyta; class Magnoliopsida; order Asparagales; family Amaryllidaceae; genus Agapanthus; species Agapanthus africanus. The sequence goes on along the minus strand of CM057340.1, from coordinate 677,215,695 downwards.
TCTTTTGCTGGCCAAGGATATGCCATTCGACTTCAACTCGAGCTGTGTGACTGCGTTCGAGTCACTAAAAAGCTCACTCACTTCTGCTCCCGTTCTTTCTTCACCTGACTGGACGCACCCATTTGAGATTATATGCGATGCATCTGACTTTGCCATTGGTGCTGTCCTTGGACAACACATCAACAAGATGCCGCACGTAATCTATTATGCGAGACGAACCCTGAACGACGCCTAACTCAATTATACAACAACTGAGAAAGAATTCTTGGCTGTTGTATTTGCTTTAGAAAAGTTCAGGCCCTACCTCATCGGCTCTCCAGTCATTGTCTACACAGACCACTCTGCTCTGCGCCATCTTTTTGCGAAGAAAGATGCAAAATCTCGGTTAATACGTTGGATCCTCTTACTTCAAGAGTTTGACCTTGTCATTAAGGACAAACGAGGATGTGAAAACGTAGCTGTCGACCATCTCTCACGACTTCCTTCTTCGCCTTCGCTTCCAATTCCGATCAACGACGTTTTCCCGGATGAACAGCTCTTGACAGTATCTTGCGAACCCTGGTTCGCAGATATTGTGAACTATTTGGCCACTGGATTACTACCGACTGAATGGTCAAGTCAGGACAGACTTCGCTTCTTATCCCAAGTAAAACACTTTTACTGGGACGAACCCTATCTGTTCAAGTACTGTCCCGACCAGATTATTCGTCGGTGTGTCCCTGACGAAGAATTCAAGAGTGTGCTGTCATTTTGCCACGATCAAGCGTGTGGCGGGCATTTTGGCCCCAGAAAGACAGCTGAGAAGATCTTGCAATGTGGTTTCTACAGGCCACAACTCTTCAAAGACGCTCATGACTATTGCAAGACTTGCTCCCGGTGCCAACACATGGGCCATATATCCCGGAGGAACGAGATGCCGCTCCAACCAATCATGGTTGTGGAGATTTTCGATATTTGGGGGATAGATTTCATGGGGCCGTTTCCCAGCTCTTTTGGGAACTTGTACATCCTTCTCGCTGTTGATTACGTCTCTAAGTGGGTCGAGGCGGTGCCCAGCCGGACTAACGACAACAAGGTTGTCGTTAGGTTTCTTAAAGAAAACATTTTCTCCCGTTTTGGGCACCCCCGAGCGATCATTAGCGACAATGGAAGTCATTTCTGCAATAAGACTTTCGAGGCCTTGATGCGGAAATATTCCATTAATCATAAGCTCTCTACGCCCTACCACCCCCAAACCTGCGGGCAGGCCGAAGTTTCAAATAGGCAAATCAAGCAGATACTGGAGAAGACGGTTTCCAAGAACCGTAAGGATTGGTCGCTGAAACTCACTGATGCCCTTTGGGCATTTCGAACTGCTTATAAGACCGATCTTGGCATGTCTCCCTATCGGCTTCTATACGGAAAAGCCTGCCACCTACCTGTCGAAATAGAGCATCGCGCGTTTTGGACGATTAAGGAGCTGAATCTGTCTCTCGAAGATGCGGGCAGCCATCGGAAGCTGCAGTTGAACGAATTGAGCGAGCTTAGGGATGAGGCTTACGATAACGCGGTTGTCGTTAAGAATCGAACGAAGGTGTTTCACGATAAACACCTTTTGCGCAAAACTTTCATACCGGGTCAGCAGGTACTGCTTTACGACACCCGACTACACTTCCATCCAGGAAAGCTCAGATTTCGCTGGAAAGGGCCGTATTTTGTGCGGAATGTGTATCCGCATGGCACTGTAGATTTGGAGAATCCAAAAGACGGTTCATTTTTCAAAATGAACGGACACCGACCAAAACCGTATCTTAGCGCCGAACCAACAGAGGAGCTCCTGTTCTTACAGGAGCCGGTTTACCCTGCATAATCTTCCTCTGCCTACCACCAAACTTCGGTTATCCAGCCAAGAACAGTGGACACTGTTCCAAATAAGTTTCGGGGTATGTATATACATTTTGTACATTTTTGTGGATATTCTTTTTTCTTTTTCTTTTCTTTAAAACCAAAAACAAAAAAAAATTAAAAATAAAAATTTTGTGTATAGCTAACCGACAATTTTGACCCTTCAAGCAATCTCTTCTCGCAATGACAGTGAGGACACTGTCCAGTTTAAGTTTGGGGGTACGCTCGGTACGCATTTCTTACCTTCGCATTCATATGTATATTTTGCATCTGCATACTAAAATCTATAAAATCCATAAAAATCAGAAAATTTTCTAAAAACATAAAAACTTTTTGTCAAGTTAGCTAGTGGGAGGACTCTGATTCAACATTTCGACGGTTTTGTTTGATTAAATAAGAATAACTAAATCTTATGTTTAGATTTTGAAAACCTAAAAGATAACTCTCCTTTGAAGTTAACTATAGCTGGTATACGTCTTTACATCACACTACACGTGTCGTGAGTTTTTGGGAATTAGATGACAAGTCTTTTATGTCTAAAAACTTTTAAATGGATAAATGATTTTCTGAGGATCAAATAGGTTTGTTCTGAAATAAGTAATATCAAGAATAATTTATGAAGTGAAGTGAATATGAAGGAATGTTATTGATGCCTTAATTGGAACTAAGTCTGAAAAATAACCCATCTGAAACTTGATTGGAATGATTACACACCGAACCCACTAAACACGTCTTTTATCCAAAAAAAATTGAACTGCCGGTTATGTCTCCGTTCGTATTGAATCATCATGATTTTCACGCCAAACTGTCTTTTGTTTTTGGACCTAGGTAACTTGAGTAATTAAATCCGCTGGGGTGTTTCTACACCTAATGCCCTAAAACCAACTGTTTGGGTGCATTGGCCCAAAGCTCGCTAAGAAGCCTAGAAAGTCCAGTTTAAAACAAAGTCAAGCAAGTGTTCTCTCCGAGTTAAAATTCCTAACGGTTCTTTGTGTGAGAATAATCTTGATAAAAGACAGTCTTTTATAAAAAAAAAATTAGCGGAGATATGAAGGTTTTATTCTATGATAAAGACTATTGCACGTTCACAGAGGTGTGTATGAAATGAAAACAAGAAAAAGGTGGGGAGAAAAATAAGACCTAGTTTCCTGTTAAGGAAGATAGAAATTCTGAAGTTGAGACTTTACTGGAAAACGAAACTTGAAAAATGCTTAGCTCTTTATAAAACTTATGTGATCCTTTTTAAAATTTTTATCTGGGCTTTACTGTGTGACATAATGACTTTAATCGATCCTTCTGGAAACGTAACGACACTATTTGCACTGCACGTAAAGACATATAAAATCTGTAGTTAAATAAGAAGCGAGGTGTGAAAAATAAAGGTTCGATAGTCTAGACTTAGGATAATAGAATTGTTATTTTCTGAAACAAAACGTTAGGGTTTGAATCTGAGTTATTTTACAAAACCAACTTGACCGGATTTTGTGGGTAGTATCCGCTGAAAACCCTCAGGAGACAACATTCCTCCTACTAGGGACACCTAGAGGTTTAACGGCTTGTTGCACATGCTCAGTGCAATCGCGTTCCCTGCGAAAGTGAGGTTAGGAAATTTTTTGTGAATAAATTGGCTTTGCTCGGGACGAGCAAATGATAAGTTTGGGGGTATTTATTCATATCAGATTTTTGCATTTTCATACCGCCCAATTTTTATCACATTGCATATCGGTAGGTACTCTTGAGCCGTGTTTGCTAGTCAATTGCAGGATACAGGTTCTCGGCTCTAAACGGTGAAATTCATGGAAAAACACGACAAAATCCGGGTTCCTGCCAACCACAGATAAAACACAGGTCTCCGCTCTCTATCCGTCTGTTGCCGCACACCAGTTTAAAAGACAAAATGGCAAATCAATGTCATTTTCATGCACAAGGCTCAATGGCAACACAAGATCCAAGAAAATCTACGCGGAGCTCAAGAAAATCATGACAAAAAGATCCAAATCCAATCACCTTTGATCAACAGAAATTCTGGAGAAATTGTGAAGAGCTTCTGAGAAGAATCACATACCACACTGAAGTACAAAGAAATCCAGGAAAAACCACAAAATCCGAGGAGCCAACTCCTCTAAAGAGCCGCGGTTCCGCGGCATTAGCACGCTTAGGCCGCGGAACCGCGGCCGTATGGTGGCGGCAGAAGGTGGTATTTTAGGGGCATTTTGGTATTTTTATGTAGAGGCAGAATTTTGCCCTAGATTTCCTTTTCCCTGTCTATAAATAGCCCAGAACCTTGTGAAGCCAAGGGTGCTTAATCTTGTATTTTTTAGGGTTTAGAATACTTGTTCTTCTTCCTCTTCTCATCTCTTCTCCATTGAAAAACTTGTAGTGAGCTTTTGTGAGTGAAGAATGATGAATAAAGAAGTTCATTTTGTTATTATACTTGTCTTGCTCTTTTTATGTTAATCGCTTGTAATCGTTAATTGATAAGTAGTTGTTGTTATTTATTGTTGTTTCTTTCTTTCTCTTTTTCTTTATCCTTAAAACAACCATGATGCTTACACTTGATCCTTGCCAAGGTGAGGTCGCAAATAGCTAGTTGTTATCTTCTAATCTCTTTCTTTCTATCTTCCTCTTTGTTTAATTTTCTTTTCATTATGATGTGTGAGTAGTTTCCATACTTGTTAGGGTAGGATAAGGGAAGTTTGAGAGAAGGAAATCTCTCTCACTCTTTCCTCGCCCAACATCTTAAATCAACTCCCGTTAATTGAACCACAATCCGCTCCCTACGGCACCCTATCCTACATGATAGCGGTGATTCCGTAGTGAGACCGGTTGTGGTTGAATTAACCGGAGGTTATGGCTAAGAGCCAAGAACGGACGGACAAGCACCAAAAGGAAGAACTTAAGCGTTGAAAAGCCTAGCTTATACTCGCAAGTTCCTTCCTAGTCGTGCTAATCCCCGTTGTTGTCGATTACCGTAACACCGATATTAAGAGTGGCAACGAAAGAAGTGAGCGACTCCTAACTCAAACTAACCTAATCCTAACCCTAACAAGCTCTCTTTATATATCATTTTAACACTTAGATAATCACAAACAAATCTGGAAAATTGGACTTAACTCATTAAAAACACATAGAAAAAGATTCCCAACTCCCTGCGGAGGACCCGTACTCAACCGGCTAGCTACATGCGAAACCGTTTTGATTGCGGTAATTAACTAAACTTAAACACGCAGAATCCCTAACAATCAGAGACCGACCTCTGGACTGGTGATTGCAGTGGGGTGTGAGTGTGATGAGAACTATTTGAGCCCGTAGATTGTATACGGTAGTCACTTTGGGGACTAACTGTAGGGCCGGAAAATTTTTGGGAAACTGGATTTTGGTTGGCGTCTGCTTCACTGCACTGGAATATGGTACTAGGAGCGACTCATCATTCGCCGTTGGGGCATGGGATTTAGAATTTGGTTGGTGTCCGCATCACTGCACTGGAATATGGTACCAGGAGCGACTCATCATTCGCCGCTTGGGAATTTGAGTTTGGAATTTGGTTGGCGTCTGCATCGCTGCACTGGAATATGGTACCAGGAGCGACACATCATTCGCCGTTAGGGCATGTGTTTGGAATTTGGTTGGCGTCTGCATCGCTACACTGGAATATGGTACCAGGAGCGACTCATCATTCGCCACTTGGGATTGGGGAGCGATGGCTTAGGAGACAGGTTTTGATCCCTATCACCTAAGGCTTTTCAATTTTATGGACCGTGAGGGTCCTATAAAAGCATTTTCTCCATACGAGTCGTAAGGATCCCGCAGGTGTATTTCTTCCTTAGGAGTCATGAGGACTCCTAAGTGTGTTTTTCCTTTATGAGTCGTAAGGATCCCACAAGGGTTTGTTCTCCTCATGTATCGTGAGGACACATGAGTGGGTCTTCTCAATGGAGCATAATTCCAAAGGCGGAGATCAGCCGCGTAATTGGTGATTATGGTGGGGCATGGGTATGATGAGAATTATTTGAGCCCGTGGATTGTATACGGCAATCAATTTGGGGACTAACCGTAGGGCTAGGAGAATTTTGGAAAATCGGATTTTGGTTGGCGTCTGCATCGCTGTACTGGAATATGGTACCAGGAGCGACCCATCACTCACCGGTTTTTTTTTGTTTTACCGCGATTGCTCTATCATTTCAGCTTTTCTTATCGCGAAGATCGCGATTGCCCCATCATTTCGTCTTTTATTCGCGGTTGCCCTATCATTTCGGCTTTAATTTCATCTTCATTTTACCCGCTGATTTTTATTGCGAGTTGTCCCATCATTTCGGTTTTATTTTCCTCTTCATTTTACTCGCTGATTTTTATTGCGAGTTGCCCCATCATTTCAGCTTTCCTTTATTTTTCTTTTATTTACATATTTTTTGTTTATTTACCCACACACACATATATTTTTTTACATTCTCAGTTTAACGAATTAGAGGTCGATTATTACCAGTTTAACGACGTGGTGGTCATCTTTACTTATCCCGGCTCCTTGAATTTTGATCTTGGCGGAGCTGTATTGATGACCGTAGCTATGTGGCTTGCCGATACATCCGAGGACTGTGAGGTTTTTCCAAACTTGTATTGGCCCTCTGCCCAATCTTTAAAAACACAGCAGTCTTTAATGGCATGACTCACCACTCTATGGTACAGACAGTATACGGGATTGCCGGTCATATTCATTTCATGTGGCCTCTTTGGAATAGGCAATTATAGACCGTTGTTCAAGGCTTCCTCGAATATATTGCGGACCTCATCCCTCCTGAAGGAGTACACCTTCTTCTTTCTCTCCATTAGAGTAGGCGCCCATACTGATGCTGGTCCTTGAGGCCGATCAGTCTTTGGTTCGCCCTTTTCGGATAATGGCACATGTCTGGGAGGATTAGGTTCCCGAAAGGCTTCGGTCTCCATTTGTATGAAATCGGCGGTCATAGCTTAACTGTTTGCTAACACGCCTTTAGACAGTTCTATCTCTCCCGTCTTGTATTGCCTTTCGACCCAATCTTTGAAGACGAAGCAGTCCTCAATGGCATGACCTATCACCCTGTGATAGGGGCAATATTTTGGGTCGTCGGTCATATTCGCTTCTTTTGGTCTCTTTGATTCTGGAGTTGTAGACCGTTTCTTAGGGCGTCCCTGAATATCTTGTGGACTTTTTCCCTTTTAAAGGAATAGAATTTTTCCAGTTTCTCTTTCAGAGGGGATTCCCCCCTGGCGTATGTATCGAAAGGACTGGAGGCTGATTGCGGCCGTTTTTCGTGAAGGTGCTCCGCTCTTAGGTTGAAGGGGTATCAGTTGGCTGCCTCCGGGTATCAATCCGTGGCTCATGAACCAAAATTTGATTATGCTGTAATTGCAATCGGGTGACTTGGGTTACAAGATTTGCCGCGAAGTTTGCTAATTCGTCGATCTTGGACTGTACCTTGGCTAACTTCTCGTCCCTGTCCTGAAGCTGCCTCTGAAGCCATCGGAATAACGCTTGTTCTGTAGTTCCGGCTATGACAACCGGGTCATCTTTATTGCCTGAGCTCAATTCCGCAGGAACCACGGGCTCCTCTGGCTTATTGGACTGAGCGGGCTCTTCATCACTTAGATCAAGCCGTTGCTGGGTAGCGTCAATCATATCATCACCATGGCTGGGAAGAAGAGGAAGATTCGTTTCTTCATGTCCGATCATGTAGACAGTGCGAACCACATACCCAGCCATCTCTTTATCTTTGGCGGCTGATTTCGCAGAGCGGTCCGGGCTTTGGAAATTCATAAATTTTAACATGGCCAGAGCCCTAGCCCTTTTGTTGGCTCTGTATCTGAGCCGCTTCTTCCTCAGCTTCTCTGTCTTGAGCGCTTGGCAGGCTTCTGCTCTTCGGGAAGCCGCCATAGGCTGAGTGATGGGAAGGCTTGAGAAGACGCCAAATAGAGCAGTTGTCAGAGGCGCCGCTGGAGCTTGCCCAAGATGCTTTGTTGCTTTGTTGGTTTTGATGGCCGTGCCCCCAGCTGGGGCCAAGAAAAGTCATTCAAACACCGACTTGCGTTTGTGTTGGGGCGCCCTGGCGACCATGACATTCGACCTTTTCACCTTTGAGACCGGTTTGTCTGTTACCGGAGCTTGGGGAGCTGGGACGGTGTTAGCTGACACGAACATAATAGAGCCAAATGGTAGCAGCTACTCCTCCCATTGTTGCCCGAGACTGGCCGGAAGGACCGTCCTGGAGTCCATCTTCATCGTGTAGTAGACGGGAGTTGTGTCGAGAGCTAAGATTGTCCTTAGAGATATTTTGTTGCGTCTGGAGATTGCAGTCGAAAGTTGTTAACCTGCAAACAGAAGCATGATTTCAGTACAGTCAAGCGATATGTATATTGATTGAGTATGCATGAAAGTTTAACCCGAAATATGGGAGGAGAGATAGGTCCCACCGGGCGTGCTAGAATCTGTAGGGTGTTTTTTGTCACCCCCTTGAGATAGGAATACGCGCGCGCTTGTCAGGTGTACTACAGATTCCCCCTGCCTAGGGTAGGCCGGGGTTTATTGATTGTGGGGATCCGAATCTCCGGCAGCCGCGGACTAAACTGCCGTTAATTACCCTTTGCTTTTGAAGCGAGGGAACTTTCGATTGACGGGTTAAACTGGTCATGCGAACTCAACATGCAGTGTTGTGTTTTAAAGGGGTTTTGGATATATCAGGGGCCCCGAGAGTTTTTACGGGGGTCCCGCTATTCGGATAGCGGGCTGGAGGTCAAGGGGGCTAGCAGCCCCCTTGCGGGGTGCGGGGCAGCGCCCCGGCCCAAAACTTTTTTTTAGAGGGACGGTGTTGTGGAGTGTGTGTGTGTGTATATATATATATATATATATATATATATATATAAAGGGGGAAAAGCGCTAAAAGGACGCATGGGGCCAGCGCCTCGCGTGTCTAGCACGCGAGCGCTGGGCGCTTGAGCGCTGGGCGCACCACGTGTCCGACACGTGGGCACTGGGTGCTTGAGCGCTGTGCGCTTAGGCGTTGTGCGCTCAAGCGCTAGCGCACCATGTGTCCGACACATGGGCGCTGTGCGCTCAAGCGCTAGCGTACCACGTGTTCGACACGTGGGCGCTGTGCGCATGGGCGCTGTGCGCTTAAGCGCTAGCGAACCATGTGTCCGACATGTAGATGCTGGGCGCTTGAGCGCTAGGCGCCTGAGCGCTGTGTGCTTAAGCGCTAGCGCACCACGTGTCCGACACATGGGCACTCGAGCGCTGGGCGCACCACGTGCCCGGCATGTGGGCGCTGGACGGTTGAGCGCTTGGGACGCTAGACGCTTGGACGCCGGCGAGGAAAAGGGGATTTTAGCCCCAGAAATAGGATTTAAAATCCCAAAAGAGAATTTAGGGTGGAGTTAAACTCCTAAGATGTTTTGGAGTTGATGAAAGGAGTTCTTCTTTGGAGTCCTGGGTCTTCCCCAAAATAGGGTTTTCGGAGATGGGCCTCCTTTTTCCTCCTCTGTTGGCAGGATCTTGAAGATCAAGAGATGTGAGATTTTAAAAATCTCTTCTTTTTTAGATCTGATGGGAGATCTAAGCTCCCCTTTATGGGTTTTGTGGTGAAAAACTCTTTAGTTTTAGAAAAGGAAAAGTAAAACTCTTGATTTAATTTCAAAAAAAAGAAGAAGGTTTAGAACCTTTAGAAAGGGGAAAGAGGCACAAACCCTAGATTTTTGTGGGAATGAAAAGCATATCTTTATTCATCATCATGTTGTCTTATATAGGCTTACATATTTATATATAACCCCTTGGTCTTTACAAAATGGCATTTTGCCCATCCCATGGCTCATGTGCCATTTCTTCTTGCACATAAGCCACGGGCTTACAAAAATTTGGCTTTATGCCCATAAAAATTACATCAAAATTATTTTTACATGATTTTTATTTTGGTATGGCGGAAGGCCGGACGCTTCGTGTTCGGGCTCGACCCGTGCATTGGCCCACTTGCTTGGGCTTGGGCACACCTGGCTTGGGGTTGACCTTGACTTTGACTTGATCAACCGGGGTGCAAATTTTGACCCCAACAGTATTGAAAATCCAATGGTGATTAAAAATCACCTATCTGCAAAATATATTCTGTATGGGAAAATATTTCCCTAATCTTGTTAAAAACAAGAATGATATCTTCTGTAAAACAGAAGTCCTTGGATCAAAGATCCAGTGGTGGATAAAATTTCCAAATCAATTAAAGATCTCTCAAGGAGAGATTTCTTTAACTAAATCAACAAACTTGCCTCTACTATATAAAGGACCCAACACTTCAAGTCTTGTATAGAGGAACCTCCCCGCTAAGCTTCAAACATAAAAAAAAAGAGCAAGTAAGAAGAAAGCTTTGAGAGGGAAGAAAGAAGAATATCTCTCTTCGAGGTAAATAAAAATAATAAAGATCAGAGCATCTTATCTGCATATCCAAGGGTTTAACCCTTATAAAAGAACTTAGTTCTTCCTCTGGATCTAAGATCCATGAGACAAGTCTCCCACAAATGAGAATTTAATTCTCATAGGGATGAACTTGTTCTTGGGGATCAAAGATCTAGAAAAGAACAGAGAATTGAACTCTTCAGAACAGACTATACGAAGAAAACCTAGCGTCCAAGCGCCTCACATGTCCCTCACGTGGGCGCTGCTCAATAAAGAGTGCTTAGCACTCAATGGTTGGCGCTCAGAACCAAGCGTCTCACGTGGGCTTTGCTCAATAAAGAGTGTTTAGCACTCAATGTTTGGCGCTTAGTGCCAAGCGCCCTGTGTGCCCCTCATGTGTGCGCTATCCAACATAAAGCGCTTGGTACTCATCATCCAGTGCCCAGCGCTTAGCACCTAGCGCCTCACGTGCTCCGCACGTGGATGCCATAAAGAGTGTTTAACACTCCACAGAAAACACGAAAGTAAAATAAAGTATGAGTATCAGAACCCATATAAATGGTCAGCATTGTTTGCATAGAAAAAGGACTGAGCCCAAGCAAGCGCTTGGCACTTTATTTAAATGACAAAGACTGAGGGGGCTGAGCCCAAGTTGACCAGATCGCTAATTCAGATCAACCGAGCCCACGTGCTCATTATTTTCCAAGTTGGTCTTACTCCGAAACACAACTACTGATCTTCCGACAGGATATTCATCTCACACCTCCCCTCAATCCGGAAATCGGTTCAAGGGTACATCTCTCCACACCTCTGATACAAGTTGTTGTAATTCTTCAACGTCTTCAGAGAGGTGGTGGGTCCCAATAATCAATAACTCTTTGGTGCACTCCTAAATCAATGAGTACATCCCAATACGGACCGCAATGTCCTTAAACTAGCTACGGACTGCAACGTCCTTAAACTAACACAATTGGGCCCAAATGCTCTTTTATTGGATCTGAATGATCTTAAACCCCCGTTGAGTAGATCTTAGTCTAAAATTAGACTAACGTATTCTCAACAAACATTTAAGTTGCTCTTAATCTAGAACAAGATTAACGATCCTTAAATCAAACCCAACCCAAATCTAAGAATATACGGATTTAGACTAATTCACGCCCTACGGGCGACAACATAAAGTAGTCTCCATATACAATCCACGGGCAACCAAAAAATAAAACAAACACACACGACACGAAGTGAACTTCCGGAGTAGGAGAAAGTGGTTATCGCTACGCGGTAATGTAATTAACTGTAGAGGCTTGCGCCTTCAGGGAAGAACGTCCCCACAATAAAAAAAACCCTTGCAACGAGGGGGAATCTGACGAAGTCTGCTACAACGGTCGTATCAGTCCAAACCTCCGATATACGGTGCCATAAATCAATTTGGCATCTTTGAAGAGGTGGACGGATAAACCCAAATAGCATCTGCCCCCAAATTCAGCCAAGAAGAACCATCCCGGTTCCGTCCCCATTTTCGGCGATGAACAACCTTTAATTGATATGAATCAATTAAGATCAAATTGAGATCAAAACTCACATGATTATGGGAAACAAATCCTAATAAATCCTCTCCTATAAATAGGACCCCCCCATCACAATGAAAAAAGGATATTCTTTTTGGCAAAAAAGTAAGAAGAAAGAAGAACTGAAGTTTTCAAAAAAGAAGAAACCCTAGTTAATTAGGTAATAAAAAGAAGTGGATCCTCTCTTTCTTTTAGAAAAAAGCTAATGCTTTTCATAATGAAGTTAGGGCTTCTCCAAATAAAATAAAGATCAAACAGTTTTATAATTTCTCTCTCTTATACAAAAATCCATTACTTTCATGAGAGATCTATTCTAAGATCTAAGATTTTAGATAAAACCCATGTAAAAGGAAGATCATCAAAAATATAGATCGAAGCTAGTAATTCTTTTGAAAGTTTTTACTTTCGACCTTAAATCAAACAACAGAAATTTCAATCTCTTTGAAATCCAAAGCTTTCTGCATCCTAGTGTGCATATTGGCTCAGGGTGTGAACTAGGGATGTGCGCATCACATGATTGAATGTGGAGGATATTATCCATATACTTTAATGTTTGAAAATCAAGTGAGCATCATATGGCCCTCGCATGCGCATCCCTTTCTGAACAGCACTTCATACATATGCGGGCACGTGATATCTACGTGTGCTCTTTATACAGATGCACGTCATGTGATATCCACATGCGCACCCCATAGACAAAGATGTATGTGTGTCACATGATACACACGTGCGCATCACATGAACCCAGCCAAGTGCGCATCACGTAATATTCACTTGCTCACTTCTTGAATGAAACTGCATGCGTATCCCATACCCATGCGCACTGTTCGATATGTATGCCCTAGAGGCCATTATTGTATTTGTATATATTATGGATGCTTGGACATATGTATGTACAGGACAATCTTGTTCGATATGATAGTATACTATTTGGTTTGTCGTTATTTTAACATGTGTATATGTTTTTCTTGTTATTATGTATCGCTAATACATGTTGATAAAACCTGTAGGATTATTGCTTGACTACCAGTATTATGATGGCAATCATACATGTAGGGGCTGGGTAGTCCATAAGTACATCCTTAAATGTCTCTAGTCGTGAGAGTATCAAGACTGGGCATCGATACTCCGTAGTAGACTGGTGTATACATTTCTAGACCCCGATGAGGGACGATGGTTGGTCCCATAGCCATTAGTCTTTAGCACCTAAGATCGTATATAAGTGCTCACTGGGGGCGAGTACACTGGACGGACTCACCGAGAACTTCTAGATGGTACTATACCTATCATCAGATAGCAGTTCTCAGGTGATATAAGTACAGTTTAGTCTTTAGACCTGAGATCGTCATTTGTCTCGTGTAAGTTCCTACTCTGCTTAGATTGGTACCCTACCACGGCTCTACCGAGTTGTGCAAATAGGTTTTAGTTGGGTACAGACCCGAGTCACAAGGAGGAAGTGGGGGATTGTTGGGTTTTTGTCTCTCCCTGTATAGTGAGTCAATATCGCACTGTATTCGGTTGGCCAGCACCATAAGACCTTGGCCAAGACAGATGGGATTTACTGATAGTTAGATCGGTAGTTTCCCACATTGGTCCTGAGCCACATCGACACGAATTATCAGGTTATTAGGGTATGACGTTTACTACCCCTGGACCCGGTATGCGATACTCTTATACGAAGACACCGGACTGTACGGAGATTATCACGGATAGGCTCAGAGGGGGTTGTTGGATTTAGTGCCCTCAAGGAAATTATTGTGATTGCAAGGCGATTATGATAAATGAGGGAGGACATATACAAGTAGAACAGTCTTGCTCGAAATGATATTGATGAAGCCCATGAGATTCTTACTTGACTACCAGTATTATGATGGCGATCATATATGTAGGAGCTGGGCTGTCCATAAGCATATCCTTAAATGTCCCTAGTTGTGTGAGTATTGAGACTGAGTTTCGATATTCTGGAGTAGACTAGTGTATATGTTTCTAGACCCCGACGAGGGGCGGTGGCCGGTCTCACAAGCTATTGGTGTTGTGTCACCTAAGATGGTATACAGGTGCTCACTAGAGGTGAGTACACCGGACGGACTCATCGAGAACTTCTAGATGATATTATATCTATCGTCAGATGGAAGTTCTCCGGTGGCATGAGTACAGGTTAGTCTCTTAACCTGAGATCAACATTTGTCTCGTCTGAGTTCCCACTGTATTTTGATTACTACCCTACCATGACTCAAAGGAGTTGTGCAAACAGGTTTTAGTTGGGTACAGTCCCGAGCCACATGGAGGCAGTGGTCGATATCAGGGATTCGCCTCTCCTAGTATGAAGAGTCGATGTCGCGCTGTATTCACTTGGCCATCATCCTAAATCCGTGGCCACAGTGGATGAGATTTACTGATAGTTGATCAGCAGTTTCTCTGTTGGTGATGAGTTTGACTCCGACAGGACTTATTGGGTTATTACGGGTCTGATGTTATCTACCCCCCAGACCCGATATGCGATACTCTTAGATGAAGAGACCGAACTGTATGAAGATTTGTCACATTCAGGCTCAGTGGGATAAGGATATACTTGATTATGGACCCCCCTTTCGAAAAGTACCTGGATAGCTGTTACGTACAGCTAGTGCCGCTGACGTGTTTATGGTTAAACCCACTTCCAGCATATTGTCGAGTCTTTAGAGTCCCATACAGAGAGTTTTTTCTGTTCTGGCGATAGATGTAGGTGTCGTACGTTGGTACGTGCAGGGTTCCAATTAAATACGTGTACGGGATGCACGGACTCTAATCGGACGGTTGATAATACTAGATGGCTTAGGATTAAGCCAGATTATTAAATTGAGTTTTGATTTAATAATTTATATATATATATATATTGATATATATGTTTTAATATTATTTTTCATTATTCGTTTTCTTTTTTTGGTGCTATCCATATTTTTATACGGACATGCGTATATGTAACAATATATATACCAGGTGAAGTATTCCATATTTATACGGGAATGCTTCTAGAAGAAAGATGCCTCATATTTGATTTTCTTTTTAGAAAATTAAATGATAATGGGGTAGAGGGTGAGGTTACATGAAGTATGGTTGTAGAAATGTTGTGAGGTATGGCTTTGGGTTTTTATTTATAAAATCATTTGGATGTACTATTGATCCATGGTTGTAAAATAGAAGCCATTCTAATTCTACACTTGATTTTTTCCTACATGCTAGTGTTGCTTCATTGTTGAAAATGACTTAGCCATATTTCCTCACCTCCTACTCCTTCTTCTTCTTGCTCTCTTGAGCATGGATATTGAGAGGAAAAATTAGTGAAAAATTCCTACATCACCTATAATCCATCCTTAGCAAATTTGGAGCTTCGATCGGAGCCTTTATCGGTTTTCCTTGGGTGGATCTTCTTCGGAAAGGGTGATCGTCTTTTAAGCGGGTTCTCGGCGTCTATGAGCATGGAGCGGTCTTCCACAATTAGGTGGACATGCGTCGATGATTGTTTTTCCTAAACCGTTGCTTGTTTGGTTTGCTAGTTTAGATGTTTGGGGTGAATCCTAGGATATATGTGTTTTGTACTTGCATAAAATTATTGTTTTCGCTTCCGTCTTGGCCGCGGCTTTCGTGGCGCAAGCACTACACACCAACATAGTATCAGAGCCTCCCAAACACCTTAAACTAGTAGTAGACGATACTTTAGTTTAAAGACCAAAAAAATCCGACTTTCAAAACTCGTTCTCTGTTCGAAAAAATTTGTTCTCTGAATTTTTTTAAATAAGTGAAAAGGCTTACTCTTGATATGATAGAGACACACAATGAAAACAAGGAAAAACAACCAAGAAAAAACATCCAGAAATCCATTTCTGACCGCTATGGGCGGTTTTTCTGTTTCTTTTGGTCCTCATTTTCATCCAGTGTCTTGGGTTTTGGAAATTGGTATTTTTGCTCTTATTTGATTTGCCCCTGATTTAACTTAGTGTTATCTTTGCTTTGGGAAAATTTGGAAAGTTTAGAACTTGAACCTTTTGCATTGTCTATTTGCTATAGTGTATGTGTTTTAAAACGTCGTCTATTTGCTATATGTCATTTAGACGGGGTTGCACATACTTACTTTTATTGCTGTGATGGTTTATTCGGATTGTCTTATGGGACAGCCCCTTGTGCAATGGTAGTTGTACAGTTTAGATTCATATGTATATTCATTTTTACGGGGGAAGCATCTGACATGTGAACTGTCGTCTCTGCTAGTTTGTATATTTTTTTATTGGGGCACGACCGGGTTAAGATCGATATCACCATTTGTATATATATTTTCTTTTCTACACTAGAATTACCCCCACGAAGGAGTGCTTGAATAGCTGTATTCTAGAGGGCAACATGCTCGCATCTCATGGCGTTAAAAGTAAGGGGGCCTTGCTCTAGAATTGGCGGGCTATTCGCCGCACTCGCTAGGGGTATAGGATGACCCACGGAGGGACGCTCAAGTTACTGGGTTCTGTGAAGTGCTGGGTGGCCCATTCACTTCGTTGATTGGGTTGACTCACTTCAAGGATTGGCGGGTAACATGCCGCACTCGTAGGGGTTTAGGTTCTTCATTGTACAGGCTATCCACACAACCGGGGATCGTCAAGTTTCATTCGCGGCTCAAATGAAACCCGGGGCTCCTAGATTATCAGCTAGTCTATGTTGCTTATCGTTGTTCTGGGATGTTGCTTATATCATTCCTGGGACGAATGATTATACGTGCGCGCGCATAGACACACACCTAGTAGATGCTGTATATGTTTTGCATCCACGCTAGTCTAGCCCCCACTCTACCGTTAGTTAAGTAACCTAACGGTGCATGTCAGGGCCCCAGGCGAATGCGGATGGCATATACGTATATTTTATTTTCATTCTTTTCTGGTGTGATAGAATTTAAAATGATGGGAATGTTGGATATGTGTATGCCCTAGAGGCCATTATTTGATATTGGATTCTTGGATATGTATATATATACTGAGGACTTTCTAGCTCAACATGATAGTATACTATCTGGTTACTTTTTATCTTAACATGTTCACTTGATTGTATATACTATTCATTTAATACATGTTGATAAAACCCTTAGGATATCCGCTTGACTATCATGATTATGATGCAGATCATACTAGTAGGGCATGACTGGTCTATAAGCGTATCCTTAAATGTTCCTAGTCGTGGGTGAATCAGGACAGGGCATCGATATTCTAGAGTAGACTAGCGTATACGTTTCTTGACCCATTTGATTGGTGGTGGATGATCCTATATCCATTGGTGTTTGAAATCAAAGATTGTATATGGGTTCTTAGTGGAGACTGGGTACACTGAACGGACTCGTCGAGAACTTTTATATGGTATTATATCTATCGTCGGATAGCAGTTCTCAGGTGACACTTGTACATGTTAGTCTGTAGACTTGAGATCGTCATAGAGTCTTGTGTGTTCTCCCACTATGCTTTGATTTCCATCCTACCACGGCTCTACTGAGTCGTGCAAACAAGTGGTTTTTGGGTATAGTCCCGAGACACATAGAGGCAATGAACGATAGGAGGAGTTTCGTCTCTTTCGATATTGGGGGTTGATGTTGTGCTTTGCGCGATTGGCTATAACTGAAAGTCCCTGGCAAGGGCCGATGAGATTTACTGATAAGTGTTATCAGTAGTTTCTCGATCTGTTATAGGCCACACATCGGCATGACTTATTGAGTTATTGGGGTCAACGATACCATCCCTAGACTCGATATCCAACATATCTGACGAAGAGACTAGATTGTACGGTAAGTGTTGCTGGTTGGCTCTACGGGAGTTTGGACAAGTTTGCTTGTTGATCTTTTGTTCGCTCATTACCTGGGAGCCATTACGTGCAGCTAGTACCGCTGAAGGTTTGTGGGTATATGATATAATCACTACCTACTGCTAGCATATTGACGAGTCTTAGAGTTCCACAAAAGGGTTTCCGAGCTCAGGCGAAACAATGTGGGGCGCATATGGAGATATGTGCGGGAGCTTGATTAAATAAGAGTATATGATACCGTATTTTAATCTGGCGTTTTCTAGTGGTCGGGTCGTATGTGATATGACCGGATTATTAAATCAAGTGTTGATTTAATATAAAGTGACCATTAGCTCATTTATTAATTCCTTTCTTTATTAGTATGCATGTATGTATGTATGCTTATATGGATATGTATGCACACATACATGTATGCAAGTGTCATGGTTGATGATACATTGGAGATGGCTATGTTAGACTCACATGGAACCATTTGTGATATTTTATTTATTGGGTTAATAGAAATTAAAAAATTAATCCATGGTTGATATTTAATTTCTACACACTTCTTATAAATATCTTAGTAACCATGGTTTGATTTCTAATCCTCCACTAACTCAATTACTAAAATATCTAGATATTTTTGTGCCATGGTTAAGAGTGAGTGTGACTCTCTCATTTCTCATAATTATTCTTGTGCTTATCTTTTCTTGAGCTCAAGCTAAGCCATTTCCACCTCCTTCTTCCTCCAAGCTCTCTACCATATTCTAGTGAATAAAGAGAAAGAAAAAGAAAGTTTTTTTTAGTGAGATTAATACCCATTCATCAATCTATACCAGTCTAGCCAACTTGTATAGGTTGTTTGCATCACTTCCACTTAGGTCAAGTGAAGAAAGGAGCTTGAGTAAAGGAACTCCGTGGTGGATCATCATGGACTTCGAAGGTTTCAAGTGTTCAATCTTTGAGTGAAACCAAGGAGTCAATGATATCTACACAGAGCTAAAGACAAGGAGGAGAGGTCAACAAAGGTTGTATTTCTTTTCTCTTAGTGTTAGACACTTGTATGTGATACATATTAGCTTCACGCCTAATTCTCTAGTTCGATTCTAGGTTCGAGTTGGTTAGCACCCTAGTTTTTTAAAAGTTGCATACTTAATGCTTGTTAAAACCTAGTGAGGGGGCTGAGCAACCCCGACAGGGAACTCACTATCTGAATAATGCAAGGAAAATAAACCTAAACGATATTGTCGGAACCAGTTTTAAAACTACTCAGTTTTCTTCAAAACGCATAGTCGTATTCATTTACTTTATATAGAGGTATTCGGTTAGGAATATCTTGCACCTCATTCTACGTGGGAAGAGCCTTGATCCCTTCACTGGGAGTTAGCTTTTAAGCAAAGGTTTATATTACTAGTTTTAAAAAGCGGAGCCTAAACCACTTCATTTCAAAGCCACTCGAGTTTCCTTAACGATATCAAGTTCATTACATTATAGTTTTTTCGCCAAAAACCAGCCGTAGCCCTCCATTATTTCAAATTGGCATTACCTAGTATTTGTGCTGCGTTTGTTGGCCTTTGTCAAAGGCATAGTGTTCGGTAGCTATGTGGTGTTTTTCTGTTGCATAGTAATGCGATTATCTAGGACAGTCTTACAGCCTTATTGGCCTTTGCCAAGGGCTTATACAGATGGGTTTAGAGTAATCTAGGATAATAACGGGTTCAACTTGACTAGTGGTTTATGGTTTGTTGGCCTTTGTTAAGGGCATAAACCGCTATGGGTAAAATCCATATCGGGAGTTTCAAACATACGGGAAACTTGCGAAGTTTGCACATACCTTCGAAAGTGTGGTAATTTTGGTCGGCTTCCATCAAAGTTATCATACAATGATACTTGGGTCCCGATTCCCACTGATGAGTAGGTATAACTCCTCAGAAGATTTTCATTTCACAACTAGCTAACCTATTATGTGTCTAGAAAGTGTTAGCGAGGTTATGCCTCTGCGGAAACGGGGTAATTTAATAGGGTCCATGTGAAAGCATAGGGGACCTCTCTCAGAGTACCAACACTGGCCTGACTGAATGGTTAGTGAACTTGTAAAGTGTACATAATCCCGACTAGTTCTCTTTTTAGGGTTTGAAGGAGAATTCGAGAAAACGGTGGGAGCCATCCTGATTAGATAAAGTGATAACCAATCAAATCTTGATAGAGTGCACGCTGAATGTTTCTTTTCTCTCTCTCTGGTACAGTGACCCATGACTTATCTTAAACTAAAACTCATGAACCAAGTTAACCGAACCTTCTTACACCCTTTGACTTTGGGTTGTCTTGATTCGCAGCAAAGTCAAACATGTCCCTGCTACTCCTACTTTCCCCTTTCCATTTCTTAAGAACAATTCATATCACTACGATGATCCATATTTCTTGGAACGACCATCGTATAGTCACATATGAACTCTAAGAAGTTACTTCAGTCGAGGATGGCCACAGGTTCTGGAAAAATTGAATAGGATTATTCGGTTGTCTCTTCTCTTTACCTTCTCTCAGCTTGTGAGAGCTCCTTATATTAGGAGTGTACACCTATTACGTTTATTGGATAGTCTTCTTTCAAATCTTAGGCAGGAGCCGAAAGATAGGGAAAGAAGAAAACCAGTTAGCGCAAGTGCGGTGTACAGAAGGTAAGATGTAGAGACATATAAAGGGATTGAAGTGAGGTCAAAGAAAATTGCAACTACTGTCATGAATCTGGGTGATGAAAAAAGCATTACTAGGAATACACGGCCACCCCATTTGAAATATTTATATTTTAGATTTTCTATGTACTTGTTACCGAGAACTGTTTTCCCAATCAATTCTCACTCCAAGGTATGTATTTACCGGATTTGGATCTCTCATCTGTACGGTGTTACAGATGTTGAGTAGGAGTAGAATATTGGGAAATGGACAATTTGATCCTCAATATCGGAATTCGTTACAATTGGTAATATTGGATTAAATCGCCTGGTTTTTCCTAATGGCAAATATTTGGTTTCGAATAACCGTTGTTATGCACCAAATTTTAAAATGAAATATTTGTACCTTTATTTTATAAAGTGAGATATACATTTTGAAAATTGTGTTATAAATATTTAGCTTTATCAGTTGAGAATAAGGTAAGGTGCATTGAATAACGGTGTAAGAAATTCTTAACCAAGATATAGTTTTCAACTTACAATACACGGAGTTTGAGTTAGTACACTCTTGGAACTTATACATAAAAATGTATGTTGTCCAGTATCCTTCGGGACAAAGAGATAGTAATCTTATTTCATTCAGGTTTACCTATGTGTTGGGTTACGTTAGCGCCCCGACCATCAAACCGTGGCCAAATGCGGAACAAAAATTTACAAAACTGGCGCCACCATTACCCGATACTCGGATCTACCTTAAACCCTAAACTAGCAAGCTAATAAAAGAGATAGGAATGGTTATACCGAGTTGATCCGTGTCCTTCAGTCTTCAACCATCATCCCCAAGCTCCTAGTGGCTCCTTGATCGAGTTTGGTTGCCGGTCTTCCTCCATCTACGATGATCCACCTGAAGGAAACAGCGCAAGTTTCAGCCTCGTCGAGCGAGGCAACCGACGCTCCAAAGTTGCTAGCAATGGAGAGTGGAGGTGTAGGAATGTGTGACTATCTTTTTCTCTCATGCACAATGTGCTCAATGAGCAACCATAGAAGATGAAGGAGGTGAGGAAACAAAGGCATGAGGAACTCAGGAATGGCTAAGTCTTTTTAGTGAGAATGTGAATGAGTGGTGAAAGAGAGAGCAAGCAAGTGAGAAAAACAAATGAGCAAGCCATCCTTAAAAATTAGTGGCTACCTCTACTCTCTCTCTCATGCACAACCAAAGAAAAATATCTCATCAATTTCCAAATAAACAATTGCAAACCATACCTTGATCCATGCTTATGCCAACTCACCTTCCACCTCATTTCCAAATTGATTTTCTAAAAATAAAATCAATTAAGAAGTTGGACATCTTCTAGAAGCTATTCCATATAAACACAGAATACTTCCCGGTACACGTATCAAAATACATATACACGTATTCGTACAAAAATACGAATAGCCAAGAGAGAAAATGAATAGTGAACAATAATACCAGAATACATATATATACATATATATATATACATATATATAAATTATTAAATAAAAACCTGATTTAATAATCCGGCTCAATCCTAAACCGCTGGTATTATCAACTGTCTGATTAAAGTCTGTGCAGCATGTGTACATATTTAATCGGACACCTGTATGTACCAACATACGTCATCTGCACTATATCGCCTGAACCGTGAAAACCCTCTGTGTGGGACTCTAAAGACTCATCAATACGCTGGCAGTGGGTTTAACCACAAGCACGTCAGCGGCACTAGCTATACGTAACGGCTACCCTGGTATTGAGCGAAAGGGAGGCCGACGAGAAAACTCATCCTGAACCCCTACTGAGCCTGACAGTGACAATATCCGTACAATCCAGTCTGTTCGTCTAAGAGTATCGCATATCGAGTCTAGAGGGTGGATAAAGTCAGACCCCTAACAACGCGACATTTAGTGTCGTCATGAAACCCATCACCACCTGAGAAATTATCGATCTTGGATCGGTAATTCTCGTCCACCGTGGCCATGGATTTCTAGTGATGGCCACCCGTGCACAACGCGACATCAACCCCCAATACCGGGAGAGAGGAATCCCCGACGATCCGATCACTGCCTCCATATGGCTCGGGACTGTACCCAACTAAAACCTATTTGCACGACTCCTTTGAGCCATGGTAAGGTAGTAATCAAAATACATGTTTCGCCCAATCAGAGCAAAGCTCTGTTGAAATTCAAAATTCAAAAATTCTGAAGCAACGCTTCAAGTCTCGAGCGCAACGCGCCACATGTCGGGCGCTGATACGTCAGCGCAGAGCCCAAGAAGGCACACCTAATCAGAGCAAAGCTCTATTAAAGGAAGCAACGTTTCAGTTGTGCTGGCGCTGCGCTGCGCGACACGTGTCAGCGCAGATGCGCTAGCGCAGTTGCGCTGCGCCGTGCGCTGCGCGACACGTATCAGCGCAGATGCGCTAGCGCAGTTGCGCTGCGCCGTGCGCTGCGCGACACGTGTCACGCGCTGGGGCATCTGCGCCAAACAGAATTAAAATTTTAAGAAATCTTTTCTGTTCTTGTTAAAACAAGAAAATTTTCTTCTGCAAAGCAGAAGCCCTTGGATCAAAGATCCAACGGTGGGGAAAATTCCCCAAATCACTTAGAGAAAGATCTCTTTAACAAATTTAACTAATTTATGGGGCAATATAAAAAGGACCCTAGGCCTCAATTAAAAGGCATCAATATCTTTCTAAAAAAAAGGGAGAAAAGAGAACTCTGAGAAACTCCTCAAGAATAAAAAAGGTAAAAACCTTTAGAAAAAAGAGAAAGTTCTCTTATGAATAGATCAAAGATCTAAAAACAAGATCAATGATCTTTAATAAAAATAAAATAAAACAAAAAAATAGTGCTTTGCACTTTTCATGAAGATTTGGTTCTCTGAGATAAGAAAAACAAGAAAAAAATTATTTTTCTTTGATCTAAATTAGATCAAGAAATCAAATAGTGCTTTGCATTTCTGTTCTTGAATCTAAAAGATTCTTGGTGCTTTGCACTTGCAAACTACGCTGTTACGCTCTTAGGAGAGCGCCACGTGTCAGCATCTAAACCACTTGCGCTATGCGCTCTTGAAATAAGAGCTTTGCTCTCTGGAGTTGGCGCAACACACGAGAGCGCGCCACGTGTCAGCAGCGCAACAGCGCAGCGCACTGCAGTGTTGCGCTTGCGCTCACCAGAGCGCGCCACGTGTCAGCAGCGCAACAGCGCAGCACACTGCGCTGTTGCACTTGCGCTCACCAGAGCATGACACGTGTCTTCACCACAAGCGCTTGCGCCCAGTGAGTGGCGCAAAGCGCCTAACAAATGCAAGACATTTCTTAAAGGGCCAAGCCCAAATAAAAAAGACCTAGCAGGCCAAAATAAATTGCAAAGCAATAAAAAGGGGGAAAAGCCCAAGTGAAATTGATGCTCTGCATCTTTAATGGGCAGAGCCCAAAAAAAGAAAATAGAAGTAATGCAATGCATTATTTAAGTGTGGGCAAAACCCCAGCACAGGTCTAATGGACTAAAAATAAATAAAATGTTGAAAATTTTCAACTGGAGTTAGCCCAATTCTGGCCGTAAGTCCTTAAATTAAATTGAACTGAGCACAAATGCTCTCTCAAATCAATTATATCCGGTTCGAGGGTATATCTCCGAACTCCTTT
Source organism: Agapanthus africanus (assembly GCA_030015575.1). Classification (NCBI taxonomy): domain Eukaryota; kingdom Viridiplantae; phylum Streptophyta; class Magnoliopsida; order Asparagales; family Amaryllidaceae; genus Agapanthus; species Agapanthus africanus. Next base: position 677,191,706 of record CM057340.1, on the reverse strand, counting down.
GACATCCATCGTTGTAATTCCTCAACGACGTCAAAGAGGTGACGGGTCCCAACGACCATACATCAATACGGACTGCGGGGTCCTTAAACTCGTGGACCAAAACGTCCCTAAACTAATATTGGACCGAAACGTCCCTAAACTAATGGTGGACCACCACGTCCCTAAACTGGAATATGGACCACTACGTCTCTAAACTGGAACAATAGAGCTCCCAAATGCTCTTTTGCCGGATCTAAACGGTCCCGTTTAAGTTGATCTTAGCCCTAAATACGGCTAACGTATCCTTAAACATTTAAATGGACTATAAAACTCCAAATCGACTTTGGTTCAAGGGTACATCTCTGAACTCCTCTGACATCTGCCGTTGTAATCCTTCAACGACGTTAGAGAGGTGACGAGTCCTGATGGCCAGATATTAAATGGATTATCACGTTAAGTTGATCTTAGTCTCAAACAGGACTATTGTATCCTTAACGAACGTTTAAGTTGATCTTAGCCGCAACGCGACTAATGCATCCTTAAACTAAAAACACCAAACCCAAATCTAAGTAAATACGGATTTAGACTAGTCCACGTCCTACGGGCGACGGCATTATTCAGTCTCCGTATACAATCCACGGGCAACCACAAACAAAACAAACACACACAACACGAAGTGAAATTCCGGAGAAGGAGAAAGTTGTTACCGCGATGCGGTAGCGTAATTAACTGCAGGGGCTTGCGCCTGCAGGGAAGAGCGTCCCCACAATCAAAAAACCCCTCAAGCGAGGGGGAATCTGACAAAGTTTGCTATATCGGCCGCATCCGTCTAAACCTCCGATACATGGTGTCATAGATCAACTTGGCATCTTCGGAGAGGTGGACGGATAAAACCAAATAGCATCTGCCCCGAATCTCAGCATCAGGACCCATCGGGGTCCTGTGCGCCGCCGTTCGGAGGGGAACAGATTCTGGCACGCCCGGTGGGACCTTTTCCTCTTTTCACTCCACACTTCGTGTGTCGTCCTCACGAACCAATCGTGGTTTGTTAAATGGTTGCCTTCGGATTTCAAGTTACTAAGATTTTGTCTTTTTCCTGGCGCAGAACTCAAGATTCAATGGCCTCTAACTACACCAAATGCTCGAAGTGCCACTGCAATGGATGCTCCACCTCCCCCGGAGGTGTAGCATATGGGCCCCAAGCGGCTTCCTTCCTCACTCTGCCTGTAGACTAGGTGACCTAAGCCACCACTGGTCTGTTCTTCGGGACCATGATCCCACCTACAAGCTTTCCTATGCCAATACCTGCACCGGAAGTGAACAAAAAGTCGGTCTTCGACCGGCTCACTGCTACGACGGCCCCTGTCAACGAGTCGCTCACTACCGAACCGACAGCCTCTGTTTTCACCAGGCTAAATCAGAACTCTAAATTGGCTGTCCCGAGGAAGGCGATAACTGTTGCTCCAGAAGTCGTCAAGGCGGCTTCCCCTGTCAAAGAGTCAGTCTTTTCAAGGCTGACGATTCCTGCTCCTCCCCCTACTCGAGGATCTGTCTTCGACAGGTTGAATATCACCCCTCAAAAGACAACCTCAGTCTTTAAGAGGTTAACACCGGCGACGCCTCATTCAAACAGGAGGAAAAAAGAAGATGTCTCAATCTCCGAGCCAGTCCCAACGGCTCGTCATGCTCGACGTCGTCATTGGCAACGAGTGAGGAAGGCAGGGGGCAACTCTCCCTCAGAGCTAACTCCACCGGCTCCAGTGGTGGAAGTCAACGCTGCTGTTCCAACTGGGAACATCTTTGAGCTGCTGAGAAGGGTACGGAAGAACTCTCCAACCGCTACATTGAAGAGATCTCCTCCACCTGCGAAGAGAGCTCCAGAAACGAAGCAAGAACATCCCCCTCAACGGCTGTCATAAAAAATATACAAGGTTTGGCGTAGGGTTCAACACTCCGTGATTGACCCAGGTCATTCTCGTCAACAGAAGAAGGCGAAGGTGTAAAAAGAAAAGGACCATCCTATTAAAAAAACAAAGGACAACAATCACCAAGATGCCTATTGCAACGGCCCCCTCCACTTCAACGGCCCACAAAAGAAGAAGACCGGAGAAAACCCCCGCGCCCGCGGCAAAAGTTAAAAATAGCGAACCCAAACGCCCTAAGTCAGGGGGCATGATAGTTCATATAGTTTATATGGCATCGGGAAAAGAAGATAGCCGCATATCAACAGGTCATAGACCGCACACGAGGTCAGTGACCAAGGCTCAGGAGCAGCAGCAGAAGCTCCAAGAAATGATGAACGTTATGGCCGCACTTACAGGGCCAAAAGAAACCCCTGAAACGTCCTCGGACGAGCGTCAAGAACAAGAAACTGACGCTGAATTCCTTCGTCGCGTACTGGAGAAGAAGGATAAAGAAGCTGCGGAACAGGCAGCCAACATAAAGAAAATGGCCCTCCTGTTCCAGGATATGGTGGGTATGATGATTCAACAAGATCCACCTGCTGAAGATCCCCCGATCATCCTTGAAGACGATAGGGGAGAGACGTCGAATCCTCCGCCAGCTCTGTCAGCAGCTAAAGAAGAGACAATCTCCAAAGCCGATCTGGACGAATACATAGCTCAGCAGATCCGGGTTCATCATGCAACCGAAACAGCCGGCCAGATCGTGAAAACGGGGAGACCATATCCGAGTTGGTACGATCAAATCAAGTACCCACCCGGTTACACAATTCCCAAGTTCCATGTCTACAAAGGGACGGGCAATCCTCACCAGCATGTTGCCCAGTTCAGGGTACTCTGCGGCAACACCGGCGGTGACGACAAGCTGTTGCTTCGCCAGTTTGTTGGAAGTTTATCAGATACGGCGTTCGAATGGTACTCTGAGCTCCCGAACGATTCTATTAAAACCTTCACGGAGATGGAGCTGTTGTTTACTCAGCGTTTTGCAAGCGCCAGTGAACGTACCCCGATGACAGCACTGATTAACGCCAGGGTAAAACCCGGCGAGACGTGGTTTCAGTACGCTATACGATGGCGGAACTTATGGTCGAAGTGTGAGCAGTGCATTGAAGAAGCTCCCGCGGTGGGTATGTTCGTGGGAACCCTCGATCCACAAGCAACCATCTCGCAGTTTATGATGTTTTTCAAGCCGACTACCTTCCAAGCCTTGATTGACAAACTAGCGCAAATGGATCAAATGGGTCATAAACCCCCTCTTCTAAGGCCGGACTCCCGAAATGACAAAGGGAAGGGGAAAGCGATCGTTGTCGCTAATGCTCAACAACAACCGAGCGACTCGAAGCCGGTTACTCGTCAAAATAATATGCGCCCTTACGTGCCCCTTGAGGATAGGATGGGACGTCCTTATTCCTTTCCCCGCGATAAAACGAGAAGGTTATTTGAGCTGGCGTTGCGCAACAGACTCATAAATCTGCCGGATCCAAAACGTCCGTTGCAACCAAATGACGTCAACGAGCCCAACTTATCATCGAGTACTAGGCCATCCGATCGAAGATTGCTACGTCTTCAAGAATTGGCTTGAAAACCAGTACCGACAGGGCAAATTTGCGTTATCTGACAAATGGAAGGTGAATCCCCCATAGCCCCACACCTCTAAAGGGACGAATACGCCGGGGGCAACATGCTCCGTCGTTGAGGAAGCTCCTTGGCAGGTTGTATTGTCGGCTAAAACGAAGAGGATGCTAAATGATCTTCAAACATGCCCGGCAATCAAATGGAATAACCCATTAGAACCGCAAATTATTGAAGGAATGCTGAAACCTCGCCCGACTCAAAAGACTGATGGAAGTGGCTCGAACATTCATAACCAGCCCTCGAAATCTTCAAAGAAAAAGAAGAAGTCGAAGAAGCACGTGAAGCCTGGTGACAAGCGCACAGACTTGGAAAAACAAATTGACGCGCTGGAAGAATACAACCAGAAGGCACGAACCCCCATTACGTTCCAAGAGTTCCTCAGCCATGTCTTTCAAGAGGAAGATGAGGGAGGTAGTTCGTCGGATGAGTCCGAGGAATATGTGGCAAGCTGCCATATGATTTCCCATTCGTTCATAGACGATGAGGAGACTCCTCATGCTGGAAAGCTGGGGGCAAATCCTGAACCAAAAATTCCGGAGCCGTCGGATGAAGTAATTGATGCATTCCTCAATGGAGCGTTCTTAAAAAGCAAAGCTAATCGGGAGCGCGAGGCGACTATATTCGAAAAGGCCAAACGCCAACGCCTTGACGAAAGAATTGAGACACTCCCGCTGGAGAAAAGTGCACCCACAGCGGATAAAAGCAAATTCAAGATGAGCAAGAGGTTTGCTAAAGCCGTCTCTATGGGTATGAAGCTGCCATCCTCCGAGGGAAGCGTTACTGGTGAAATGGAAAGCCACCCTTCCTATTGCTTATATCATCGGAAAGTATCGCACCCCACTGAAGAGTGCAAAGCTTTCGACAGATGGTGGCAAGGATATGTTGCTCACCGGCAACAGTTTAAGCGGGAAAAGCGCAAGACTCGCCGAGAGCAGAACGGAACGATCAAAGGGCTTAACAAAGCAACCGGTGATTGTTGCATGATTAACGCCGGAAGATCACAAGTGCCCACATTCGGGAGCGATTCTGATGAGGAGCTAGAGCTTGGCCCCCTCTTTAAAGAATCCACTTTGGGAAAAGAAGGACCGAGGGTTTGCGAGAATATCCAGCTACGCAATCGGACGCTACCTGAGAAGAATCTCGGACCTCTAAACAAGAAAGAAAAAGGGAAAGAGAAGGTCTCCGAAGACATCGCCTTGGATGACCGAGTTGCGGAAGAGTTAAACGCCAAGAACCCGCCGAAGAGAAATAAGGTAGATTACAACGTCTTAGCGTATCTGAGAAAGCTACCCTCACAACTCAGCATTCTTGATGCCTTATTACTATCAAATGAGGCGAGGGATTCTTTGATTAAGGCGCTACAAGATCCGGACCAGTTCCAAGCCTTCCTGGCCGAAGAAAAGATGAAGGATGAAGTAGAAGAGGTGCACACGGCCGACGTTGCTTTTGGTGATGAAGACCTCCTCCTAGGGACGTGCGAACACAATCGTCCCCTTTATGTCTCAGGGTACTGCCATGACATAAAGATAGGTAAAATCTTGGTCGATAACGGATCGTCTGTTAATCTACTCAATGTGCGGGTGTTAAAGGAAATTTGCATGAGTGTCCAGCACCTCGCCCGAGACAAAATCACCATCTCCGAGTTCGACTCCCAATCATCAAAGACTCTTGGATCTGTGATATTGACGTTATGCTTCGGGTTGCTCGTCACAGATATTAAATTCCACGTCATAGATGCCAAGACGTGCTACAATGCCCTACTCGGTCGACCATGGTTACACGAGTACAATATCATCCCTTCTACACAGCATCAGTGTATGAAATATTGTAGGGACGGTCTCGAGTACACTGTGGCAGGAGAATTGAATCCGTTTTCTGTAAATGAAGTTCGCAAGTATGAGGATGCCAAATACTTCTTGCCGAGTTTCGAAGACACGGAAAGGTGTCACAAGCCGGAGAACAAGACTAACGCAACCATCCCTGTCTTCGGCAGTGATATCGAGGAGGAGGAGGATATAATTTATTCGGGCCCACTCCAATACACCAAGCCGGGACCATCCGCTCCTTCATTGATCTTCGGTAGTGATTCGGAGGATGAAGTTCATGCTGTATTCCCTGCTCGGCTTTCAATACAAGCTTCTGCTGATGAAGAGCGAAGTCTGCAGATAGCCATGGTGCCCCTTGAACATTATAAAGAACTGGATGTGCTCGACACCGACAGCGTGGAAGAATTGCATACATTTTATATCCCTCCCGGACGAAAAGGCGAGAAGGCAATCCTATTCTACCGTTCTGAAGAAAACAAGGTGGAAAAAGAGATTTGGCATGGTGCGAATCCAATGCTGGACAGGCTTCAGCCCATCCGTCTACCCAGATATTATACAGAGGGCTTGAAGAGGCTGTTGAAACGCCAAAGAATACCCTTCCAACAGACCGTTAGAAAAGCCAAATTCTATGACAAGGTCTGGAACGTCCCCGGGACTCAACGTAAACTGCCTAACGGGAGAATGGAAACAAAAGGGCTCGGATACATCTGGTCAAGGAAACGAGAGCTACTAAACAGCTGTTACGTCATGTATGACCTCGATGAAGAAGCAGATGCTCAATGGGAGGACGCTAATTCTAAGCCAGCAAAAGTTCCTGATGAAAAATTGCCCGGTCCATCATTTGAAGAACAAATGGACAGGCTTATAAGGGAAGCTGGTCAAAAAGTCCGAAATGATCACAACCGCGAGACGGCCATTTACGAGAAAGCGAAGATGCAACGCCTTCTCCAACAGGCCGAAAAGGACGAAAATGCCGCCCCCCGTCAACCTGTTATAAAAAGGGCTCGACGCGGAGGCAAAAACAAACTGAAAAGCCAAAAAGGCGCTCAACAGCAACAAAGCAGGGCTAAGAAGCCACGCAAACGAGAATCGAGCGTTATCGATCTATCCCTCATGAAGAAAATGGGGCGAGCATACTCGTTCTCTCGGGACAAGACGAAGAGGATACTTGATCTTGATCTAAAACATCAAATGCTCACATTGCCGGAGTCTAAACACCCCGAGCAAGCGAGCGAAGTCTCACACCCGGACTATTGCTCGTACCATCGAGTAATAGGTCATCCTATTGAAGATTGCTTCACCTTCAAGAATTGGGTCGAAGATCAGTATCAGCTTGGTAAATTTGCTCTGTCTGACAAATGGAGGGTAGCGCCACCACAAAAGCATGAGCCCAAGGCCACGAAAGAAAAACCAGTTCTACATTGGGATTGGAAACGAATTCGTGCATGTCACATGATAACAATACTAAAAGAAGGACCCGAAAACCTGGACAGCCTTCCCTGGTGTCTCGAAAACAACAATGATGAGGTAATCTCAGAATTTCCCCCAGCTCCGAAAGAACTGGAGGATGGAGTACATACCACTGCAGATAACCTCAAGAAAATTGAGTTGGGGACGGTAAACGATCCGCGACCGACTTTTGTCAGCGAGCTGCTGTCTGAAGAGAGGGTGGCTGCGTTAAAGGACGTCCTTGTACAGCATAAAGATTGCTTCGCATGGAACTATTCCGAGATGCCAGGACTAGATCCAGAAGTTACTGTACATAGACTGGCGATATCCCCGGGTGTCAAGCCAGTTAAACAAGCGCCGAGAAGAATGCGGCTCGAGCTCGAGATGAGCATCAACGCTGAAGTCAAAAAGCTGATAGACTCTGGCTTTATCCAGGAGGTTCAATACCCTGAATGGATTGCTAATATCGTCCTAGTGATGAAGAAAAATGGGACGGTGCGCATATGCGTGGACTTCCGGGATCTCAACAAAGCCTGCCCGAAAGATAATTTCCCAGTACCAGTCACCGAACTGATGATAGACAATACGTCCACGCATGAGATTTTCTCCTTCATGGACGGCTCATCAGGGTATAATCAAATAAAAATGCATCCTGAAGACCAGAAACATACGGCTTTCCTGTTAGTTATATGTATGCCCTAGAGGCCATTACTATACATAGGATGTATATTGTAGTGGATGCTTGGACATATATAGGGAGGACTTTCTTGCTCGACATGATAGTATGCTATCTGGTTGCTCTTTACCTTAACGTGTACACTGATTGTCTCTCTGTTACATGTTGGTAAAGCCCTTAGAATGTGTACTTGACTACCTGGACTATGATGAGGATCATACTAGTGGGGACATGGTAGTCCATAAGTACATCCTTCAAGGTCCCTAGTCGTGGGTATATCGTGACGGGGCATCGATATACCAGAGTAGACTAGCGTATACCTTCTCGACCCATACAGATGAGCGATGGATGATCCCATATCCATTGGTGTTTGACATCAGAGATGATATGTGGGTGCTCAGTGGAGACTGGGTATACTGGACGGACTCGCCGAGAACTCCCAGATGGTATTATACCTTACGTCAGATGGCAGTTCTCTGGTGACACTGGTACAAAGTAGTCTGTTGACCCGAGATTGTCATAGAGTCTTGTGTGGTTCCCACTGTGCTTTGATTTCCACCTTACCACGTCCAAGAGGGCATGCAAAACGGTGGCTTTTGGGTACAGTCCCGAATCACATGGAGGCAATGAGCGATAGGAGGGGATTCGTCTCTCCCGGTATAGGGAGTTGATGTTGCGCTGTGTTCGATTGGCTATAACCGGAAATCCCTGGCCAGAGTTGCTGAGATTTACTGGTAAGTGTTACCAGTAGTTTCTCGAACTGTTATAGACCTCATATCGACACGACTTATCGAGCTGTTGGGGTCTGACGTTTACCACCCTTAGGCGAGATATGCGACATATCAGACGAACAGACCGGACTGTACGGTAAGTGTTACTGGTTGGATTCACAGGATTGTGAGCGGGCTTGCTCGTCGATCAGCTGATCGCTCAATACCCGGGTGGCCGTTACGTTTAGCAGACCGCTTGCGGCTTGTGGGTATTTGATATGATCATCATCTACTGCCGGCGTATTGACGAGTCTTTAGAGTCCTACACAGAGATTTCCTGGCTCAAGCGAAACGAAATAGGAGCACATATGAGATATGTGCGGGACTGAGAATAATGCGTGTATGTGATACCGTATTCTATTCTCGTGATGAATGTATCGATTGGTTGTATGCGATATAACCTAGTTATCGAATCGAGGATTGATTCGATAAGTCGATACATTGGATATTAGTCGGTCATATGCGATATGACCAGATCGTTAAATCAAGTGTTGATTTAATGATTTAATGTATAATTATATATTTGATATATTACTTTACATTAACTAGTATAGGTTCACTTTAAAAGGATTTTCTCACTTGATGTACACAAGTTGTATATGTGATATACTTTTGTGCACTTGTTTGTATCATGTTTGATGATACATGCTCACTTGGGTTTGTGTAAAGAATTAAACCATGGTTAAGTTGATGATTAGGGTTTATATTTTTCTTATTCATTTATTTATTTTTCATTTTGGAAAGATAAATAAGAAATGGTGGCTTTCTTTGTTTGCTTGTTGAAGCTTCATGAAGCTTTGAACAAGTCCACCATTTTTGTCTCATGCTTAACCCTAACCATTCACTTTAACCTTAGTTTATTCTCTACATCTAACCATGGTTCAAATTATGATAAGAATGATCTATTTTCTATTTTCTCATTATTCTTATCATATTCTTTTCTTCATCTTCTTCTTCTTGAACAAAAGGAAGAAAGCTTGCCTCCATCAATGGCAACTTGAGAAAAGAGTGAGAAATCCAATTCTAAAGTGAACCCACCTCCTATTTCTTCATCCTCTACCTCTTGCCAAGTAGTATAGGGTGTTTTCTTCACAAGTTTCATGACTTGGTGAAGTGGGAGCTTGATCTTGTGATGCCTCGACGTAGATCATCTTCGGCATCGAAGCCGACGACCAAGCCCGCCCATTTCTCCGATGAAGCCAATGCTAGAGCCCGGGATTCAATTTGGACAGCAAGGAGACTTCATCATGGAGCTATGGAGGTGGAGGACCGGATCTACAAAGGTTGTATTTCCGTTCCCTTAGTTAAGTTGTTAACTAGTTGCATGTTTCGCCTAAAATTCTAGTTAACGATCCGTATTAGGGTTTCTCGGCACTTGTACAATTTGAAATTGGCATGGTTGATGCCTTGTGAGACCTCATTAGCATGCCTAGGAACCCTACATTTCCGGACTCCTTTGGGAATATTCTGTTACAAGGTAATGCCCTTCGGTCTAAAGAACGCCGGTGCCACCTATCAGAGGGCTATGGCGAAGATTTTCGACGACCTTATACACGAAATCGTCGAATGCTATATCGACGACCTCGTTGTTAAAAGCAAATCATACGAGGAACATCTCGAGCATCTAAAGACTGTATTTCGACGCCTTCGACAATACAATTTGAAGATGAACCCTCTTAAGTGTGCATTCGGGGTTTCCTCGGGCAAATTCCTGGGGTTCATCGTTCGACACCGGGGTATCGAAATAGACCCGTCTAAGATCAGGGCGATTATGGAGATGCCTTCGCCAAGAACTCTTAAGCAGCTGCGATCTCTCCAAGGAAAGCTCGCATACATTCGGCGGTTTATAGCTAATCTTTCAGGAAAGTGTCGTCCTTATAGCCACCTGATGAAGAAGGGAACCCCATTCGTTTGAGATCATAAATGCCAAGGCGCGCTGGACGAGATTAAGCAGTACCTGCAAAACCCTCCAGTGTTGGCTGTCCCGGTTAAGGGGAAACCTCTTATCCTTTATACAACTGCCCTCGAAGGTTCTTTAGGCGCATTATGGGCACAAAAGAATGACCAGGGAAAAGAAAGAGCACTCTACTACTTAAGTCGGGTTCTGCTGGGGGCAGAAAGCAACTACTCCCCCATTGAAAAACACTGCCTGGCGTTGATCTTCGCAATAACAAAGCTTAGACATTATGCATTAGCACATGAAGTCCGTCTCATTTCATAGGTGGACCCTCTTAAATATATAATGTCAAAGGCCATATTGACGGGACGACTCGCCAAATGGGCCCTGCTCTTGATGGAGTTCTCGATAACATATCAGCCTCTGAAGGCAGTAAAAGGCCAGGCCATCGCCGACTTCCTTGCTGAGCACCCGATACCTGCCGATTCTCCTCTGAATTGCGATTTGCCAGACAAACATGCGTTTGACGCAATCGACAGTGGTGATACCCGTTGGGAGCTTTATTTCGATAGGGCGTCTTCCATGAAAAAGCACAAACAAAGTACGCCAATGATCAAATCGGGAGTAGGCCTTATCTTCGTGACCCCACAAGGAAGAATAATGCGCTTCGCTTTCTCCTTAACAGAGCCGAGAAAGAATAATGAAGCTGAATATGAAGCTTTGATAGCAAGTCTCGAGATCGCCATCGGTATGGGAATTGAAAGCCTCCTCATATATAGGGACTCCCAGCTAGTCGTTAGTCAAGTGAACGGCGATTACCAAACATGCAAACCGGAATTGGTAAAATACGGTGAAAAGGTGCAACAACTGCTGACCCAAATTCCCTCCTATAGTTTGGAGAACATACCGCGTGCGGAAAACGGCAAAGCGGACGCGTTGGCCAAACTTGCTAAAGAAATGGCTGACGAGAACCTCGATGATGTTAGAATCATGGTACAAAGTCGTCGGGTGCTCGCCCCCGCAGAAATACCTCCGGAATCACCTGAAGAGAAGGGAGCGACTGAACAAGCGACCTTACAAATAAAAGACCATGAGAAGGTTGAGGATTGGAGGGAAATCTTTATAGACTACTTCAAGTCCCATCGAATGCCCGAAGAGGCATCCTCAAGACATCAGCTCATGAAACGAGCTCTGTCCTTCGCCTTCGTCAATGATACTCTATACAAGAGGTCATTTGATTTTCTGTGGCTGAGATGCTTAGGACCAGACGAAGCGAAAAGAGTCGTTCAGGAAGTTCATGACGAAATCTGCGGTTCTCACCAAGCGGGCCCAAAGATGAAGTTGAAGATCAAACGGATGGGCTACTACTGGCCCACGATGATTCAGGACTGCCTCGAATATGCAAAGCAGTGTCACTCATGCCAAATTCATGGGGACTTCATCCATCAGCATCCAAATCCATTGCATCCAACGGTGGCTAGCTGGACGTTCGAAATGTGGGGAACTGACATAGTCGGCCCTATCGAACCAGCATCGTCTAGGGGACATCGTTTCATCCTGGTGACGACTGACTACTTCTCCAAATGGGCAGAGGTAGTACCGCTGAGAGAGGTGAAGATGGAGAATATCCTCCATTTCTTCAAAACGCACGTCATATATAGGTTTGGAACGCCGAGACGGATTATCTCCGATAACGGGCCTGCTTATAGAAGCCACAAGATCAGTCGCTTCGCGCAACAACACAATATAGACTGGAGATATTCCTCGGTTTATAATCCGCGAGCTAACGGTCTAGCTGAGGCCTTCAACAAGACCTTGACGAAGATCATGAAGAAAATAGTGTCACGAAATAAGAAGGACTGGCACGAAAGGATGCAAGAGGCTCTCTGGGCGTATCGAACCACGTTCAAGACAGCCACTAACACAACGCCATATGCATTGGTATTCGGTACAGAAGCAGTACTCTCCCTCGAGATAGAGTTACCCTCTCTACGAATGGCAGTCTACTACGACCTGACGAACGAAGAAAATGCTAACCTTCGGCTTGAGGAGCTTGACGCCCTTGATGAAACCCGGCTCATAGCACAGCAAAATTTGGAAGCTTATAAAGCAAAGATGACGCGCTCATATGAAAGATTGACCCGACCGAGGACATTCCGCCAAGGCGAACTCGTGCTAGCGGTCAAATAGCCTATGATCCCCAATCGCGCCAAACGGGGAAAATTCGAGCCAAACTATGAAGGCCCGTACGTCATAGATAAGGTCTACCAGGGCGGGGCCTATCTACTCATAGATGTGCACGGTGAAAGGCCTTTCAGGCCAATAAGCGGTCGCTTCCTAAAGAGATACTATGCTTAATGAGCCACAGCCTAGGTCAATGATAGATGACGACGACTATGTCCCCTCTCTGTCTTCCCAAGCCCAAAACTCTATAAGTAGTAGCTGGCCAACGGACCGAAACGTCCTTAAACTAATAGCGGACCGAAACGTCCTTAAACTAATAGCGGACCGAAATGTCCTTAAACTAATAGCGGACCGAAACGTCTTTAAACTAATACCGCAGCATCCTTAGACTGACGAGATGAATAAAAAAATAATAAATAAAGAAAAATTATAATAAATAAAAACGGTATGTCCATAAGCAAAATGGGCACGGATGAAAACCCGAAAGGGCTCCGTGAGTAAAAACAGCAGGGCTACCGGCGAGTGTTCGTGAAAACCCGAAAGGGCGCGACCTCGTAAAAAAAAGAGAGAAAAAGAAAATAAAAAGAATAAAAAAAAACGGTATGTCCATAAGCAAAGAGGGCACGGATGAAAACCCGAAAGGGCTCCGTGAGTAAAAACAGCGGGGCTACCGGCGAGTGTTTGTGAAAACCTGAAAGGGCGCAACCTCGTTAAAAGACACTTATAGGGTCCTTTCGACCTTATAAAGAGAAACCACCCACGTTAGATCCTTACGACTCACAACGGAGCAGCACACTTAGGGATCCCCACGATTCCTAAGGAGAAAATACACTTGCGAGATCCTCACGACTCGTAAGGAGAACTCTCTTATGGGACCCTCACAGCTCATAGGATTTGAAAGTCTTAAGTTACAGAGACCTGAACCCGTGCTTAAGCAATCCCCACAATTTCCGATATTGCCCTACAAGTGGCTCAATACTGACCTTTGTATACAATCCACGGGCGCGAATAAACATTTCCATAACCAAGTCTCATCCGTGACTGGGGATATGTTCGCACGGTAAACAACCCTTGTAAATCCTCTTGATTTATGAGGAGAAAACCCTCCTGTAGGATCCTTACGACTTACAGAGGAAACGAACATTTAGGAATCCTCACGAGTCCTAAGGAGAAAATATACTTACAAGATCCTCACGACTAGTAGGGAGAAATACCTTTGTGAGACCCTTACGGCTCATGAAGTTAAAAGCCTTAGACGACAGGACCCTAACCCTGGTCGCTAAGCCACCTTTGTTCAACATCGACAGAGGCAGATGATGATTCGCTCCTGGCAATATCCCAGTTGTAGCGGTGCTGATGCCGAAATCGGTGTCTAATTCCAGGTTTACGGCGGAAAGCCAGTAAGCCGCACATGCATACAAAATAGCCGAAATGATTGGGCAACTCGCAATAAAAAGCAGCGAGTAAAAATAAAATAAATAGCCGAAATGATTGGGCACCGCGAAAATAGCCGAAATGATTGGGCAATCGCGACCTTCGCGATATAAAAGCTGAAATGATAGAGCATCGCGGAAATAAAAAAAAGAAATGATAAAACTTTGCCCCTACAGTTAAGATCACATCGATCTCTGTATACAATCCAAGGGCGTAAACAAAGAGGGAACCATACTTTCCCAACAGGCTCCGCCAGAAGAAAAAGCCAAATCTTGACGGTTCAGTCCAACTCCGAAGAAACCAGTGTCTTCAGCAGATACCTCAACTCAGGGAAACAAACAATCCTTGACGAGAGCCTCCCGATTCGCGTCGACTCGCAGAGCAACCAGTGCCTCCGTGGGAAATCCTCGACTCGTTTCAAACCCCAAGGAAACAAATAATCCTTGGCGCTTGGGAAACAAATAATCCCTGGAAAATTCCTCGACTCACGGATACAAACACTCCTTGACGAGAGCCTCCTGATCCGCGTCGACTCGCAGAGCCACCAGTGCCTCCATGGGAAATCCTCGACTCGTTTCAAACCCCAAGGAAACAAATAATCCTTGGTGCTTGGGAAACAAATAATCCCGAGCAAATTCCTCGACTCACGGATACAAACACTCCTTGACGAGAGCCTCCTGATCCGTGTCGACTCACAGAGCCACCAATGCCTCCGTGGGAAATTCTCGACTCGTTTCAAACCCTAAGGAAACAAATAATCCTTGGATCTTGGGAAACAAATAATCCCTAGCAAATTCCTCAACTCACGGATACAAACACTCCTTGACGAGAGCCTCCTGATCTGCGTCGACTCGCAGAGCCACCAGTGCCTCCGTGGGAAATCCTCGACTCGTTTCAAACCCCAAGGAAACAAATAATCCTTGGCGCTTGGGAAACAAATAATCCCTAGCAAATTCCTCGACTCACGGATACAAACATTCCTTGACGAGAGCCTCCTGATCCGCGTCGACTCGCAAAGCCACCAGTGCCTCCATGGGAAATCCTCGACTCGTTTCAAACCCCAAGGAAACAAATAATCCTTGGCACTTGGGAAACAAATAATCCCGAGCAAATTCCTCGACTCACGGATACAAACACTCCTTGACGAGAGCCTCCTGATCCGCGTCGACTCGCAGAGCCACCAGTGCCTCCGTGGGAAATCCTCGACTCGTTTCAAACCCCAAGGAAACAAATAATCCTTGGCGCTTCGGAAACAAATAATCCCTAGCAAACTCCTCGACTCACGGATACAAACACTACATGACGAGAGCTTCCTGATCCACGTCAACTCGCAGAGCCATCAGTGTCTCCACGGGAGAACTCCCGATTCGTCTCAACTCGCAAGATGAAGCCTCAGGCAGCAAGGACTAAAAAACTTGCTTTTTGAACAATGGGACCCTGCAAGTCAATCCAAAATGGTCTCTTGCATACTATTCACGGGTCTCACTCTCCAAAGTCGAGTTTCGACGAGGAGGGAAACAACCGCTTACGGGTCCTCTCGACTCGTAAGCGGGAAAAATACTCTTGTAGGATCCTTACGACTTATAAGAGAAAACCACACTTATGGATCCTCACGATTCCTAAGGAGAAAAACCCACCTACGAGATCCTCTCGATCCGTAGGGAGAAAAGTCTCTATGAGACCCTCACGGCTCATAGAGTTGAAAAGTCTTAGGCGGCAGATTTGAACCTGCGGCCTAAGCCATCGCTATCTCTTGGAGAAATTAAGTTATCGGCCAATTAGGTTCATCGAAAACATCATGATTCAAAGGGAGAAAGCAAAGAGATAGTACAAGACATTGCAAAAAGAAAATGTGTACCTTTATTCATTGACTTCAATCAAATACAAGATGAATCGTACAAAAGAATAAAGAATGGATACATATTATTTAAAAGGAAAATTTTACAAATACATTGATACAAAGGCAGCTACTGGGAAGGAAGCGTCTTAAGTAGCTTTATCAGTTGTTCACACACTTCCTTCCATGCCTTTTCCCGACTGGACACCACTGCCAACTCCGCCTCCACTTGGGCCCGTTGCTGTGCGACAGATGCAAGTTGATCCCTGACGGCCTGATGAGCAGCTTCACAGCCTGGAGTGTCATGCTCGGCGACATCAAGTGCCTGCTTCAGTCTCAGCCCATTTGAGATGCGCTCCAGAAGGCCCTCGAAGACGGCCTTCACCTCAGCGGCGTTTGCCTCAACTTCAGCACGCAGGCGAGCAGTTTCGCTTGAAGATTCTTGGCACTCCTTCAGCCTCAAAGCTGCTTCTTGTTCCAAATGACGGAAATGAGAAGTGCTTTTCTCGAGCCATGCTCCCCGTTGAGTGCTTACGGCCAAAGTCTCTGGGGATGGACGCATCGACTCTAGCTGATGAAGGCAAGCCTCAATCTCCCGACAATGGTTAACCCAAGAGGCGACAATGCCCTCGTCATGGAAGGTGGCAAATATCACCAACATCGGGTTAACCGTCGTAGCGAAGTCCTCAGCAGATGTAGGAGCCTCAACGTCGAGTTCCTCGATGTAGTCACTTAACATGCGCAGACTATTCGCCGCACCTTTTGAGGACGGACGTCTCTGGGAAGGGCCGTCCGGTATTGTAATACGAGACTCAAAAGGCACCGAGACTGGAACGACAGCTGAAAAGGACAAAGTGTGATTAGATGATGATTCAATAGACACGGAGAAAGTCATTGATAAGATAGTTTACTATACCGGTTGAAGCAGGTGGCAAGGCCGGAAGGGCCGGTGGCGCAATCGATCTTTCTTCTCCCCTTTCGATTTGTAACACTGCGGTCAGGACAAGAGAGAGTTAGAAATAATTCTACCACTGAAAAACAAAGATATCAATCGGGAACGGTACTCACCAGCGCCACCAGAGGGGGAGGCGAATTCAGATGGGAAGGAGAAGTGTGGGAGCAACACTTGATAAAGGTGGTCAAAAAGCACTCCTGAAAGACACAACAGTATAACTTTAGTACACAAATTATGCATCTGGAATATAAGATTAATAAATTACAGACCCATACCTTCCAACATCTTCGAAGGTATGAAAGAGGGTTGAGAGGTGACCACCGCCAAAGCAGTCGTTGAAGGCGCTCCCTCGAGCAGTGGGGCATCGGCACTGGCTGCACTTGCATTACAACAGATGCAAATTTGTCAGAAAGGATTGTAAGATAAAAAAAAGAAGATAGCAACTTGGGATTTACCTGATGAGCTGACGGCTGAAACGGAGGCGATTCCCTCCTCTATTGACATGAGACCACCGCCCGTGGCCTCATCACCTGACTCAATGGGAACCGTCGTGGTGCTCACGAGACCTGGAGACGGCGGAGGACCATAGACGGGGAGGGCTATGACTGGAGTATTGCCAGATTCCAGAGAAGGAGTGGTTGACTCGTCCTCGGGAATCATGGCTGCCTCACCCACTACTCTCTCAGGTTCAGTAGTCGCGGTTGTATCGTCCACTGTCACCACGAGGTCGCCGGCCTCAAGTGCCTCGTCCACCACCACCCTCGGTTCAGTTATAATGATCATATCATCTACCACCGCTTCAGGTTCGGCATCAATGACCTTCTCGGCTGCAGGCCCCTCGACCTCCACCTCAGGCTCCAAAGCCACAACGACGTTGCCCAGCGTCGGCTCGAGTTCAGCAGGTACCGCCTCCTCTGTTTCTTTGGGATCAACGGTTTCCGCCTCCCCCTCGATCGGACTCGGCCCTGCAAGATAAGGGATATAAGGACCAATGACATTAAAAATCCTTATAACAAAAAACTCTGAGAGAAATATTACCTGAAGCGGATCTACCGTTTGCGCTCCGAATTGCGCGCACCACCTCTTTGCGGGCAGTGGATAGGGCGACAGGGGCCTCTTCAGATGGAGTATCAGCACGAGGGGCGGTGCTGGGACCCGCTCCCATAACCAAGGCAGCCATGCGCGCCTTCGCCTCACGCCTCAGCCGCTTCCTTTCCTCCCGGGCTGTCGCGATGGACCTTAGTGACGCCTCCTTCAAGGTGTCGTCATCCTCGTTCAGGGATGCCTCCAGAGCCTTTAAGGCATCCTTCATCGGCTCTTCAAGACGAACCTCCTGCGGTGGCCCAGAGGAAGCATCGGCAGCTGGTAAAACATCTGCGTCGCTTGGTGGGAACGGCATTGAGGTTTCTGCAATAAAAAGAGAGAGGTTAGATCGACCATAACACGAGGGAGATGGAGACTTGATGGATTAAAACTTACTAAGGCCCATAGATGCTCTAAGACGTTCCTCCTCCTGGAAAGTCTTCAAAGAAGCGGCAATAGCTTCTTCGTCAGTGATGCCTGTTGAAAGGAAAGAAAGAAAGGCGTTAGTCAAAGGCAATGAAGAGGATATGTTGCAATAAAGAAAAGGCGACTAATAGTTACCTGATTGCGCAAGCTTAGCTAGCCACGCATCACGCCTCACCAGCCATGCTGAAGCTTCGAGAGCAGCCTCCAAGTCTGTATCTTCTGGTGGCGGCATCACTAATCCTTCGTTAGTCCCGTATTCGAGCAGACCCTCGGGATAAGGAGCATGGGGTTCCTGACCGAACATGACGTCCGCAGCGAAGAGCGACTTCTTTTTCTTTTGCCCTCCGACCCTAGGCTCACGGGGGATCGACTTCCGTTTAGCAGCCACGTTGGGACGACGGGTCCCGATGTCCGCACCCACGCCAGACTCCGGCGAGGGTACAACCACTGTCTCCGCCGGAGCACGGGGCGCTGCAGGTGCATCTGCGACATCAGGGAGCGACGAGTCACATGGAGGGCTTCGCGCACGCGATGGTCCGGTTCTGACCTCTTTTAAAGGGGCAACTACTGGGGTCCTTGGGACCAAAGGAGCGTTGCGATCGGTACCTGGAGGCACACCCTTACAATCGACCAACAGTCGCCTTTCCTCCTTTATAACTGCTCCTGTTGCATGATTGTACCAGTCTTTGTACATATTGAGTAGTCTCGGAGCATAAGCCGGCACATTGATAAAAAAATGAGAGCTCGTATCCAGGCGCATGAAATGGTGCAGTGTGTTCTCCATCCCTTCTTCAGTGGCAGTGGGTTCCAGCAAGAAGGCTTCCAAGGGGACCCCTTGATCGTAGCCCAGTTGTTGAGCAAAACGATGCGGGTTATACCTCATAAAAATTGCCACACCATTCTGCCTAAAGACTAAGAAACCCGATCAAATGGAATATAAGTGAAGGGTCTCCCGAGCCGTCAAAAATGAGGCTCCATCTTTAAAGACATCTTGTAATGGCCGCGTCACAGTGGTAGACACCTTTCCAATGGTCAATACCTTATCGACAAATGACATACCGGCTCCAACGGTGTGAGGGCGAAGGAGTAAGCCCCTGGCGTTCCGCGGTGATGGGGTTACAATTTATGCGCCGATCAGCTGTATAATGCGGGGAAAGCCGCACTTGTCAAAGAACGAGGGCCTTTTATGCATGCTGAAGACACCCGCTGTGTGTAGCTCAAGCCACGATGCAAAGTAATGCATCGGGAAGACCACATGCAGTACCCCGGGCTCATTAGCATCCGCTGCTCGACTGAGGCCATGGTATAAGTGCGCCAAGCCAGCAATCCCAACAGCTACCTTTACCCCGATGACCATTCGGTGGGCTGGGTAAAAGACAGAGGGTCGCATCCGATGAGAGTGCATTGGGATCGCAAACCAGCTCAGCCACAATCCAAGAAATCCCAAGAAAAAGGCCTCCTCATCCATTCCAGGGGCCGCAATTTCTGCAAATGACATAGTAGGGAAGTCCGGAAGAAAAAAACCCTTTTGATCTATATCCTTCTCCGGTAGGTTGTCCATACCTAGACCGAAAGGGTCATCCAGGGTGGCGAACTTGGCAGCTTCCGATGAGATGACGCTTAGACGAAGGAAACGAGCAGTGAATTCCTCAAAGTTAACTCCCCGACCCCCATGTTCGACGAAGAGGGACTCATATATGTTCAACACTTTAATCAAGCTTGGGAATTGATGTTGAACGGCATTCTCTGGTGTGACCCCCCTTACCATCGGCCTAGCACCAAAGACGTACACATCTGTCGGGAGCAGCTCCTCATAATGTTCCCCCATCACTGGTAAGCCGGATACCTCCGCAAACTCCTCCAAGGAGATTGACACTACCCGATCCATGGTAAGGAAAGTGTGGGTAGGAATATTCCATTGCTCCAAGAAAACTTTGAACCACCAGGTGGGGAGCGTGGGATACTGGAAAAGAGAGAAGTAGACCGCGGTGTACAGTCCTAATCTTATCAACTGCGACTTCTTTGTCGACAGGATGTACCGAGCCCACGGCAGATAGCCAATCGGGTGGCGGGGGATCAGACCAAGGTTATACGATTGCCCCCAAGGTCGTGCTTCACCCTGATAGATACGGCGCCCTAGGATGTCCAAAACCATAGGACGCTGAACCGGTATCGCATCTATAGCGGCATGTAGAAAACCCTTCGATGTCCAATCCACCAACTCCACGGCATACTGCACCGAGGGTGGGGTAGCATAGTGAATCGCCATGATGGGTTCCGACGGCACCGCGCATGTGAAGCTCCGGCGGCCCATGATGATCTGATTATACCACGATCCCCAAAGGTGGAGACTTTTGTATTCCGGGTCGTACTCCTTAATCATTGTCAGGACCTCACGGTCTGAGGGTGCCTCGGGAAATCCCTCCTCCGAGCAGACGAAAGGGAATGAAGTGTCTGGAGACATGATCGCTGCAAAGGAACAATTTAGCCATTAGTGTTGTAATTCCAACGTTTGGCATCAAAAATAAATGCATTAAATTAAAATTAATTAATTACACCACACAGCAGTGCAGTAAGTAGGAGACCAAACGGGGACCCATAAAATCTGGATGACAATATGTCAGTTAATAAGACAACCTCATCATTGGATGAGATTGTCAGTTGGTCCCCAGGAAAACATTCCCACTAATAATAATAATAAATCCCCAGAGACAAGGAGAAAATCTCCTCTTTCAGAGCAAAGCTCTGCCACAGAGTGACACTTGTCAAACTCTGATCTCAGGGAAATAAGATTCCTTAAAAGAGCCTAGCTCTGTGGTGATGATGAGGAAATTTATTTAAAACTCCTAAAGAGATTAGAACATTTTGAAGACTCTTAGAAGTTCTTCATTTTTAGATCAAAAAGATCTATTTTTGGATCCATGAGCAAAGCTCTGCTCATGGGTTAAAACCCATGAACAAGATCTCTGTAGATCTATGGATTCATGAGAGCAAAGCTCTATTGGTGAAACCCTAAAGGGAATTTCTTTAGATCAAAAGACCTATGAGAGCAAAGCTCTTTTGGTTAAGATTAATGTAAATTAATTTGATTTAAATTAATTTTACCTAAAAGTTTTCTAACTTTAGAAACGAGCAAAGCTCTGAAGTCCTTAAGCAAGAGCAAGCTCTGAAAATAAAAATTCTTGAAGATGGTAATCATCTACTGAGGGCCAGAGGTCCTATTTATAAGGCGCTTGCACCCCTTGAGCTCACCCCTTGATCCAACAATTAGGAGTTTGCCACCGCTGCACTCACGTGTGCGCCACGTGAGCGCAACGGTGGGGGGGCATTTGTTTCGCCCAATCAGGGCAAAACTCTGTTGAAATTCAAAATTCAAAAATTCTGAAGCAACGCTTCAAGTCTCGGGCGCAACGCGCCACATGTCGGGCGCTGATACGTCAGCGCAGCGCCCAAGAAGGCGTACCCAATCAGAGCAAAGCTCTATGAAAGGAAGCAACGCTTCAGTTGCGCAGGCGCTGCGCTGCGCGACACGGTCAGCGCAGATGCGCTAGCGCAGTTGCGCTGCGCTGTGCGCTGCGCGACACGTGTCAGCGCAGATGCGCTAGCGCAGTTGCGCTGCGCTGTGCGCTGCGCGACACGTGTCACGCGCTGGGCCATCTGCGCCAAACAGAATTAAAATTTTAAGAAATATTTTCTGTTCTTGTTAAAACAAGAAGATTTTCTTCTGCAAAACAGAAGCCCTTGGATCAAAGATCTAACGGTGGGGAAAATTCCCCAAATCACTCAGAGAAAGATCTCTTTAACAAATTTAACTAATTTATGGGCACTATAAAAAGGACCCTAGGCTTCAATTAAAAGGCATCAATATCTTTCTAAAAAAAATTGAGAGAAGAGAACTCTGAGAAACTCCTCAAGAATAAAAAAGGTAAAAACCTTTAGAAAAAGAGAAAATTCTCTTATGAATAGATCATAGATCTAAAAACAAGATCAATGATCTTTAATAAAAATAAAATAAAACAAAATAATAGTGCTTTGCACTTTTCATGAACCTTTGGTTCTCAGAGATAAGAAAAACAAGAAAAAACTTATTTTTCTTTGATCTAAATTAGATCAAGAAATCAAATAGTGCTTTGCACTTCTGTTCTTGAATCTAAAAGATTCTTGGTGCTTTGCACTTGCAAACTGCGCTGTTGCGCTCTTGGGAGAGCGCCACATGTCAGCATCTAAAACACTTGCGCTATGCGCTCTTGAAATAAGAGCTTTGCTCTCTGGAGTTGGCGCAACTCACCAGAGCGCGCCACGTGTCAGCAGCGCAACAGCGCAGCGCACTGCGCTGTTGCGCTTGCGCTTACCAGAGCATGACACGTGTCTTCACCACAAGCGCTTGCGCCCAGTGAGTAGCGCAAAGCGCCTAACAAATGCAAGGCATTTCTTAAAGGGCCAAGCCCAAATAAAAAAGACCTAGCAGGCCAAAATAAATTGCAAAGCAATAAAAAGGGGGCAGAGCCCAAGTGAAATTGATGCTCTGCATCTTTTATGGGCAGAGCCCAAACAAAGAAAATAGAAGTAATGCAATGCATTATTTAAGTGTGGACAAAGCCCCAGCACAGGTCTAATGGACTAAAAATAAATAAAATGTTGAACATTTTCAACTGGACTTAGCCAAATTCTGGCCATAAGTCCTTAAATTAAATTGAACTGAGCACAAATGCTCTCTCAAATCAATTTATATCCGGTTCGAGGGTACATCTCCGAACTCCTTTGACATCCATCGTTGTAATTCCTCAACGACGTCAAAGAGGTGACGGGTCCCAACGACCATATATCAATACGGACGGCGGGGTCCTTAAACTCATGGACCGAAACGTCCCTAAACTAATATTGGACCGAAACGTCCCTAAACTAATGGTGGACCACCACGTCCCTAAACTGGAATATGGACCACTACGTCTCTAAACTGGAACAATAGAGCTCCCAAATGCTCTTTTGCCGGATCTAAACGGTCCCGTTTAAGTTGATCTTAGCCCTAAATACGGCTAACGTATCCTTAAACATTTAAATGGACTATAAAACTCCAAATCGACTTTGGTTCAAGGGTACATCTCTGAACTCCTCTGACATCTGCCGTTGTAATCCTTCAACGACGTTAGAGAGGTGACGAGTCCCGATGGCCAGATATTAAATGGATTATCACGTTAAGTTGATCTTAGTCTCAAACAGGACTATTGTATCCTTAACGAACGTTTAAGTTGATCTTAGCCGCAACGCGACTAATGCATCCTTAAACTAAAAACACCAAACCCAAATCTAAGTAAATACGGATTTGGACTAGTCCACGTCCTATGGGCGACGGCATTATTCAGTCTCCGTATACAATCCACGGGCAACCACAAACAAAACAAACACACACGACACGAAGTGAAATTCCGGAGAAGGAGAAAGTTGTTACCGCGATGCGGTAGCGTAATTAACTGCAGGGGCTTGCGCCTGCAGGGAAGAGCGTCCCCACAATCAAAAAACCCCTCAAGCAAGGGGGAATCTGACAAAGTCTGCTACATCGGCCGCATCCGTCTAAACCTCCGATACATGGTGTCATAAACCAACTTGGCATCTTCGGAGAGGTGGACGGATAAAACCAATAGCATCTGCCCCGAATCTCAGCGTCAGGACCCATCGCGGTCCTGTGCGCCGCCGTTCGGAGGGGAACAATACAGTGGGAACTCACATGAGACAAATGACGATTTCAGGTCGACAGACTAAGCTGTACACATGTCACCTGGGAACTGTTATATGACAATAGGTATAATACCAACTAGCAGGTTCCTGGGAAGTCCGCCCATTGTACTCATAACCCAATGAGCATTTGTATAGTATCTTAGGTAAACAAACTAACACCAATGGCTTATGAGACCTGGCCACCACCCCTCGTCGAGGTCTCGATCAGTATACACTAGTCTACACTGGAGTATCGATGCCCGGTCTCGATACTCCCACGACTAGGGACATTTAAGGATGTGCTTATAGACCACCAGCTCCCACGTATATGATCACCATCATAATGCTGGTAGTCAGGCAAGAATCCTATAGGCTCTATCAACATGTACATGATGATAAAGACAAACCAGATAGCATACTATCATTTCGAGTAAGATTGTTCTACCGGTACAGGTCCTCTCTCAATCATCATAATCACCTGCCTGCGATTAAGATAATTTCCTTGAGGGCACTATAGCCAACACTATGAGTTCTCTGGTTTTAGACATGTATTCGTTGTAATACAAGGTATAAAAATTTTGAGAAGTTTATAGGTATACGAATAAATTAGAGAACCATACATTGGAAGTATCAGACTTCTTCGAGGTGATCGAAGATGTAGATACTTATACAAGGTATTCCATCATAGTAATATTGAGAACTTAATTCTATCACAGGTTGCTCATCCGTGAGTGTGCTCCTTGATGAGTAATGTTGTATAGGATTTTTCCATTAGGTGATATGCACCGGAAACATCTGCATGACATTTGAATCTGGTTCCATCTAAATTAGTGTCTTGATTCTACTTGGACATAGAATGGTTACATATCTTAAGCTGGTTAAGATATGGAGTTATCCGGTGTTTGTTTAAAAGCAGAATCCGGAAAAACTCAAGGTACGCTTCGGTAATGGCGGTTTGTGGATTATCCCAAGCATTCGCTAGGATTTTGTTTTTACAATATTCAAGATCAATAGTTACATTGTTTTTGACTCGCCACCTTTTTATAAAAGGAATATTTTTACAAAAGAAACTGGTGGGAGTATGGTAGAATTGGGAGTGATTCCAGAACCACAAATGATTGCCAAAAATTTAGTAGAACCTAAGAATTCAATTGGACATGACAAACCATTAACCACTCTGCAGATTAAGTATGTGACCTCAGCCACCCGAGAGGTATTTCGGTTTTCTCGTAGACGGTGACATGGAGGTCAGCATCATAGTGATGATGGTCCTACTAGTTGTAGGCAGGTCATAGGAAGTGGTAACTTCCAGGTGACTGGATGTTTCATATCCAAGATGGACTCCACGCACTTCAGCAAATTATGGATTTTGGACTTTGTTGGGTGCTCCTGAAGGAATAAAACCCATTAGAAGCAAGTAGATTTTTCGAGATTTGTGTAGGTGGAAAGGTACTAACTTAATAAGTCTAGACTTGTTGTAAAGAGTGTTCATCAAATACCCGTTGTGCATTTTGATGATACTTTTACTTCAGTATCTATACCGAGGTCCATATGAATATGACATGGCGCTGATACTGTTCTTGGCTATGATATCTGGCAGATGGATGATTATGACGTCATTCCAAATGGGAATTTGGAAGTGCACTTGTATATGACTCTACCAGAGAGTTATCATAGTCAGTGGGAGCAGCGGAAGGTGTGCAAGTTGCATATGTCTATTTGTAGACTAAAGCATGAATAGAGGAGACAAATCATGTGTTTTGATGTGACAGTCAAGGTGGCTGACTTCATTAAAACAATAGATGAACCTAGTAAGAAGGATGTAGGGAGTACTGTCCTGGGATTTGGATGA
Source organism: Agapanthus africanus (assembly GCA_030015575.1). Classification (NCBI taxonomy): domain Eukaryota; kingdom Viridiplantae; phylum Streptophyta; class Magnoliopsida; order Asparagales; family Amaryllidaceae; genus Agapanthus; species Agapanthus africanus. The sequence goes on along the minus strand of CM057340.1, from coordinate 677,166,027 downwards.
CATACTCCAGATAGGAAGTGATGTTCCTATACTACAATCGGTCAAACTTTGATGTCACATAGTGTTTTCTCCACAATGGATATGGACAATATATCAGGAATTCTGGTGACTAGATCTATGGCTTTAAATCTATACTTGGAAAGTTCCCCAATGTAACATTTCAGGAAAATAAAATATTATTTTCGGAATTTAAATAATTAAAATAATAAAATATATGAATATTTTTAAATACGAGAATTTGTATTAATGAAAGGGTATAATTATATACCGATAATTTGGAAAATGTTTGGAAATTTATATCAAATATTGATTTTCAAAGAAATTATATAAAATGAGCATTTAGAGATTTTTAAATAATTATTGGTAAATGGGTTAATTACTAAACTCGATTAGCATTTACTAATTTTGCTTTAAGCATGTTATGTGCATGTGGCATGCAACAAGTCATGTTGCAAAAACCACTTGTTACATTTATTTTACTCATGGTTTTGTGTTGTTTTAAATGAGAAAATAAAATGAAAAATGGAGAAGATATTTTAGAGGAGAGAAAGATGGTGAGGTGACTTGTGGCTTGTGGGGAGAGAGGGGGGAGGATTATTCTCACCTTTGACTCCCTCAACCATCCTCATTTGTTCATCCTCATTCTCCTTCTCCTCCTCCTTCATCCTCCCTCCACCTTCTCTACCACCCTCTATTACCTCCAAAACTACCCCAAAACACCACACATCCTTCATAAAAAATGGTGCACAAGCTCACTACAAACCTTTTGGACCTACCAATTTGAGGTTTTGAAGAGTTAGGGCAACTCAAGAAAATTCTGTGAGATGAGGATATATATACGTGAGATGGTGATAGTATATGTTGTGGAGATAAGCCGATATGATCGGGCATGATGCCGTGAGATTTCTGATATATGACCGAGTCGTGATACTGTATACGATATGATATTATAATGGATCGTTGGGTAATTGTATTCATACATGCGATAATATATGAATTGGTGATATTTGAATGTACGACACTTTAGAACCGTACCCGTGATCATGATATTGTACGAATGATGATATTATATATGATTTTGACCCGTACCCTCGATTTTGAGGATGTCGTACGATGGATATTACCTTACGAGACGTATAAGATGATTGATCCACACTCTTGACTCAAGGATACCGTACTAAGTATTATACAATACGTAACGCTATAAGGCTGGATCGCCGACTACTAGGTATATCGACTCGGAATATATGTAGATTTTCTTATCCCTCCGACTAGTTCCTTAGTTTAGTCTCTTAGTTGTTAAATAGATCCTAGACCTGGCTTGAGTCATACCTATTTTCAAAACCAACGAATCATGAGTATTTTCAAAGGCCATCCATTTTCTCAAAACACCGTAGTCCCTACTTTTCTAAAAAGTATGATTCGTGCTATTTCAAAACACAAAAACTGTATGGCTCATATACCAATATGTATATCCCCTATTGTTGCATTTGCTATTCATTTTCTGTTTTATTCATATTTCTTTCATCGCACTTCATATATATATTATGTGTTTTCTTTAGCTTTTATGATCTCGGCTGTTAGGACACCAGCACCATTACCGATGATGCGTATGTTCCACTTACACTTGCTTGCTGGCTCACACACATCATCATCGGCAATTGCCATGTCACGTACATCTTAGAAAATGTTACTTCATTGCTGTAATCTGCTAGCTGGTAGTTTAAACATATTATTAGTATGCTTGGTCTCATATGCTAGCCTAGATATTGCATTCCTTATTTAATTACTCGATGCATTCATATATTCATTCTGTTATGTGCTATTGTGTGGCTTTACGCCGATATTCACTGTTCACTGACTCGTGATTTAAGATCTCGGATCTTTCATGAGATTTGTGGATTTGGGAAACCGCATGTGAAGTTTTATAAACTTATGATTATTTTAAAAAGAGAATGTTGCGGTTTTCCTTGATATGATATTTCATGTCCACCATGATGTTTTCTCGGTTCTGGGCTTTGTTTTCGATACCCGGTTCGAGGAGTAGGATGATCCGTTTGCGGGTACATGGTGGACCCGGTAAGGTACCCCAGGGCAATAAGCTCAAGTTGTAGACGATGAGCTTGGCAGGGGAGCACGACCTACCGGTGATAGTTGGCGCGGCGGATATCTGGAGGATACCGACCGTAGTCATGAGATTGGATGATATAAGCCAATCTAAACTGACGAAGCCTGAGATTTGAGGATTTTGTATCGATGTTGACACGGATTTCTGTCGCTTTTATTGATGATACTCTAGTTTTTATACAACAAATCTTACTGAGATAAGAACACTGCGTTCTCGTACAGATAAATTCTGATTTCATTCTTGACGCATTCGTACATCATTTATGTGACATGTTGCTACTTGAGGCACTGACACGAGCACTTGGCATTATACTTATGTTTAGATGATTACCCTTGCCACTACTAGATTTTTTCAATGTATATTATGAGTACATTATTGTATGACCTAGGAGATCATCATACATGCGATTTCTACTCGGTGATGTCTTCTACTCATGAGTTGGCAACTCACCCCCGTTGTGCCACAGTTTTCTTTACAGGTTCGGACATACAGGTCCCGTTGCGGTTTACTGGCACATCATTTCTTTCGGGAGATTGCTCGGTAGGTGGGATCACTTGCATCGTGACCACCGTTGCACATGCACTCTATATTTCAGTTGTATCTAGTAAAAAGCTCCATCAACCAGACTATATATATTCGTAGACTTAGAAACCATTACTGTGTATTCTTTCGGCCTTAGAGTCGCGCTCATGTATTTTCATTGTCTTTTGGATTTCTTGATGATACTTTAGTAGTCTTATTTTCTTTCTGTGTTTTGATCCTCGCCCTTCGGCGTTGTATATTGCTTTACTTGTGTGGTTGTTTCCGCCAATTGGCGAAGAGCTAGCTCCCGCTTGGGGATGTCTTATATTATATTGTTTGTACCGTTTTCGGGTTAAGTTTTACAAAGGAGGTGTTGCCCAAATTTTCAATGACGAAAATGTTTTCAAGTTAAATATAAACATTTGTTTTCGTATACTATTATCTATGTATTGTAGAAAGAACTTGGTTTCATTATACCATTCTTTCAAAACTCCACATCCACTATTTTCCCTAAAAGGTTTAGACTTCTGGGCTTTGGATTACTTGGATTAGGTGGAGTCCTATAAACTTTACATAATTCAAGTGCCAGTCACATGCCTTTCGGGGCGTGACACCTAATCAGGTACTTGACAGTATTCTAAAAGTAGTTTAGAATGGGCGACTTCTGGCGTGATGGTTTACCCGCAAGTGATGGAGTCACCATCTCTAAAGAGATGTCTTCTAGACTGATGAAGATAGGGATTGGTATGAATAGCATATCATTTGCTTAGGCAATTGATTCAGTCATGCAATGTCTTGTACAAAACCATATAGATAATGCATAAGGGATTCTGGTAACTAGATTTATGGTTTTAAATCTACATTTAGGCAGTTCCTCAATCGGGTACTTAGACAACATTATAAAAGTATTTTAGAATGGACAACTCCTGGTGTAGTGGTGTACCAGGAGGTAATGGATTCACCCTCTCTAAAAGGATGTCTTCTAGACTAATGACGAGAGAGACTGGCATAAATGACATATCATTTGTTTAGACGATTGAGTCGATCATGCAATGTCTTGTACAAAACCAGATGTTTTTCATACACTTGCTGTAGCAAGCAGATATTAATCAGATTCTGGAGAAATAAAGGGAAGTTATTATGAACATAAAAGGATGTTCTTGGTATAAGGTAACGGCAGCCTCCTATAGGAGGCGGTTATCAGTTCAAGCTTCTAAGGTGACCTGGATGACAGAAATACTGTCAGAGTTTTGAGTTTAGCCTCCTCTGAGAATTAGTATATTGGATAGTGTTCCAATAGGGATACTTTGGTAGTCGTGGTGCAGGATGCTGGTTATGACTCAACCGAGGATACAGCCTAAGAAGTTTGTTGGATAGAGTTGTTCATTTATGAACTTGGTCTCATTAAGTATCCAGACAAATTCTTGAGGTGGGATATCGCTCAGCTTGGGAGATTTATAATCTCCGCATAGTTGAGATATAGAGAGGTGAAGTTGGAACATTGTAGTGGATCCACTCACTAAGGCTATTTCTCGAACACATTAAGAAACTGATTAGTAGAGAATTTTGGAATTCGGTAGCACACAAGCTGTGGGTATGCGATACCGCAATAATTGACCTTAAGTGCAAGTGGGAGATTGTTGGATTTAGTTCCCTCAAGTCAATTATTGTGTTTGCAAGTAGGCAATTATGATAATTGAAGGAGGACCTATACAGGTAGAACAGTCTTGCTCGAAATGATAGTATACTATTTAGTTTGTCTTCATCATTGATGAAGCTCGTAGGATTCTTACTTGAATACCAGTATTATGATGGCGATCTTTAAATGTCTCTAGTTATGGGAGTATTGAGACTGGACATCAATATTCCGGAGTAGACTAGTGTATACGTTTCTAGACCGCGACGAGGGGCGGTGGCCGGTCTCACAAGCCATTGGTGTTGTGTCGCCTAAGATAGTATACAGGTGCTCACTAGAGATGAGTACACCAGAAGGACTCGCCGAGAACTTCTAGATGGTATTATATCTATCGTCAGATGGAATTTCTCAGGTGGCATGAGTGCAGGTTAGTCCTTTGACATGAGATCGTCATTTTTCTCGTGTGAGTTCCCACTGTACTTTGATTACTACCCTACCACGGATCAAAGGAGTCGTGCAAACAGGTCTTAGTTGGGTACAGTCCCGAGCCACATGGAGGTAGTGGTCGATTGTCAGAGATTCGTCTCTCCTGATATTAGGAGTCGATGTCGCGCTGTATTCGGTTGGCCATAACCCTAAATCCAAGGCTATAGTGGATGAGATTTACTGATAGTTGATCGGTAGTATCTCTGCTGGTGATGAGACATGACTTATCGAGTTATTAGGGATCTAACATTATCCACCCCTTAGACCCAATATGCGATACTCTTAGATGAAGAAAACGAACTGTACGGAAATTGTCACATTCAAGCTCAGTAGGGTAAGGACATACTTGATTGTCGACCCCCCTTTCAGCAAGTACCTGCGTAGCCATTACATACAGCTAGTACTGCTACGTGCTTATGGTTAAAGCCAATGCCAGTGTATTGTCGAGTCATTAGAGTCCCACACAGAGGGTTTTCCCAATTCAGGCGATAGATGTAGGTGCCGTACTTTGGTACGTGTAGGGGTCCAATTAAATACGTGTACGGGATACACATACTTTAATCGAACGGTTGATAATACTAGCTGGTTTAGGACTAAGCCGGATTATTAAATCAGGTTTTGATTTATTAATATATATATATATTAGTATTATTGTTCACTATTCATTTTCTCTCTTTAGTACTATCCGTATTTTTATACGGATATACTTATATGTAGCGATACATATACTGGGTGAAGTATTCCGTATTTATACGGGAATGCTTCTAGAAGAAGGACATCTCATATTTAATTTTCTTTTTAGAAAATTAAATGATAATGAGATGGAGGGTGAGGTGGCATGAAGCATGATTGTAGATATGTTATGAGGTATGGCTTTGGGTTTTATATTGATAAAATCATTTGGATGCACTATTGATCCATGGTTGTAAAGTAGAAGCCCTTCTAATTCTACACGTGATTTTTTCCTACATCCTAGTGTTGCTTCATGGTTGAAAAAGACTTATCCATATTTCCTCACCTCCTTCTCTTTCTTCTTCTTGCTCTCTTGAGCATGGATATTGAGAAGAAAAATTAGTGAAAATTCCCACATCATCTACAGTCCATCCTTAGCAAGTTTGGAGCGTCGGTTGGAGCCTTTATCGGTTTTCCTTGGATGAATCTTCTTCGGCAAGGGTGGTCTCTTTTCAAGCACGTTCCCGGCGTCTACGAGCTTGGATGGGTTTTCCACAATTAGGTGGACACGTGTTGAAGGTTTTTTTTCCTAAACCCATGCTTGTTTGGTTTGCTAGTTTAGATGTTTGGTGTGAATCATAGGGTATGTGTGTTTTGTGCTCGCATAAAATTAATGTTTTCGCTTCCTCCTTGGCCGCGGCTTCAGCGGTGTGAGCACTACACACCAATAGGGGTTCGAGTGAGCTTGCTCATTGGCCTTCTTTTTCTACAGGTACCCGGGTAGCCGTTACATATAGCTAGTTCCACTGATGTGCTTATGGTTATGGATTTATCCGGTAACTCATTGCCGGCATATGGTCGAGTCTTTAAAGTCCAATACAGAGGATTTCCCTGGCTCAGGCGAAATGATATAGTGGCCGTATGATTGATGTAAAAAAGGTGTGTCTAAGTGTGTTGTAAATAACCGCAATCAAGACGGTATCGTAAATAGCTAGCCGCGATGAGTACGGGTCGTCCGCAGGGAAACGATGAACTGCTTTTCTTATTTTAAAGGAGTTGATAGAAGAAAGATAAGATTGTTGTTGTTTATTGCTAAGAAGGTTTGAAAAATTTATAATAGAAGGCTTGTAGAGTTTATAGGATTTAGTAGTTAATGGATGAAGTTAAAAAAATATATAACTCTTTTTTTTCTTTTAATTATTTAATACTAGAGAAATAGCGATGAATGAGAATTAGGATTCTTGGAGGGAATTATGGTTTCCCTTTACTAACCCTTGTCTTTCTATTGATCCCTATTTGTCTCAAGCTCTTAACAAAACGATTATTAACAAATCTCGAATTGTGGTCGTGACTGTCATGAATTGATAGTGTCACGCCCCGCTTCCCGGTGTACGACGAAGGGGACGCGACGAGGTCCGCTACGTATATACTCAGAAGTACATACGCTAAGCGTATCTAAGCAATATAAAATAAATACATAAGAGACAAGAATTAAAAAGAACAACAACTTTTATATTAACATTCTTTTGTGCAATTTTATGAAAAGAAAATACAACTGAAATAAAACGATGCCTAAACAATGACATAACAGGAAATGAAAAGTGCTGAATGGAAAATGTACAATATCTAGAGCTCGGGGTCTTCACTGATCTGGTCCAAGTCTTCTGTAGATGGCTCGATCTCTGCCAGGTCCAAACCACCTGACGACATTCAAAGAAGAAAGAAATAGAATGTCGTCAGCGAACAGGTCGCTCGGTAAGTCCCAAAGATAAGGGAGGAATAGACAGAGAGTAAGAGAGAGAGAGTAGCTTTTACAGTTGTATTATATTGTTATATTATTGTATTACGCTGTTGTTTGTAGCTTGGTACAGAAAAATGCCAGTGTATACGAGAGGGGTCTCAGTATACTAGAGACCAGGGCAAATGGAAGTACAAGGCTCCGTTATACAACCCGGAACAACGGCAATTGGATTCATGTTAGGTGTCTTAATCTTACCGTCTCGTGCCACTTTTAACACCTTCCGTACCAATCTACTCCTTAAACCCCGCGATGTCTTGTTTGTATTGTTATTTTGTAAATTGTGTTGGTTGTATGATTGATTAACTGACTGACCGAAACCATGATATCAGGAAACGGTTATAACCGTAGAGTCATGTAAATGGAATACTGTGAATCATGTAAAAGGAATATATATCCATGGTTCGGTTCAGTCAAGTTGTGTAAATTGATAATTATATTCATGGATTCATGTGTTCATATTGACTTGGAATCTTGAAAATTTATATGGTACTTGAATCATATTCAAGTCGGATTATGATCAGACTCAAACCCAAGTCAGACCATAGAAATGTAAATCGAAGTTCTATAATTGCTAGGGTCCGTAGGGTAATTTATAAAACTTGAGGGGGTTTTATGTAAAAATACTTTTGTATAGTTTTCAAAATACAACTCAAGTATTTAATTATTGTCTTTATGTATATACAACAATTTAATGATCAAGATAAATATGTATACATGTTCAAATAGCATGAAATGAGTCAAGTATATTATACGAGTAACTACCAAAAACAATGCTGTAAAGAAATATTATGTACGACTAATTAATCAAGTCAAATGAATGCGAGAACAAAACAAAAATATGGCTCTAAGTGTTTTGCATGCGTGAGTTCCAGTTTCACCTAAATACGACTACCGGTTTGAGAGATATATATGTTTTCGTATCGTCGCGCAAAACAGATCAAAATCTATTCGGCACCGTCACATATTTTTAAAATGCAGTTTGAGTTAATTTCCATCGGTTTTCAGGTTATGAAAATTATTAGAAAATTATAGGTATTTCAATGAACTTATCGAAAACACCAAGATTCACATGATTTGGAATTCTAAAACTCTAGTTATGATCATTTTAATATCAGCGTTTAAAACAGAAATTCAGATTTCTGAACAGCAACTATATATTCTATTGCAAAGCCTATATCAGGTTGTTTCATGCATTCCTAAGTAATATAATATACAGAAAATTATATTTCTATCAATGGTGCATCTACACATCTAAATTTTGTCACAAACGGACATCGGGTGTTCGAGTTATGTCCAATTTAAAAACAGTGTGCAAATCGGAACAGATTCTGTCCAGATCCGTCACTTAATATTGTAACGCAATTTTCTTTATCTTAGATGGGTTTTTAGTAAAACTATAAAACTAATAAAATCTAGATCATTCGATGTAGATATTAAAAACACCTGAGTTTACTCAATTTGGATACCGGTATACCAAGTTATATGTCCTAGAAATTGACCAATAACTGCAGTTTTCTGTTTTACGATCAGTGAATAAATACGATGTAATTCCTAAACCGTTATGCGGATCGATCTAAAATTTTTACAGCATGTATAAAATAATATAATCTATCATATTTAAATTCCGTGAAATTTTCAGAAGTAAAAATTAATTTCTAAAAATTATTTTAAAATTAAAGGTATTGATGTGTATACTAAAATCGGCAGAAAGATTAACTAGTATTTTATGCAAGCTTCTATTTTTCTTTTAATAAACAAACCGATTTAATGTGACATTATAGATATATTGTGGCATGAAATTTTTGTTCTCACAACTTGTAATAAACATTCCTAGCCATGAACAAAGAATTAAAAATACTTTAATTTGAACAAGAGATAATAAGATATTATTAAACCATATAGAATCATATATATCTAAACTTATGTATATGTATATGTATATGTTTATGTGTATCTTCTCTTATGCATTATGATATGAAAAGAATAGGGGGTTCACGATGCATGACAAGAGGAAAATAAGAGGGGGAAAGGAGAGAGAAGGGACTTACATACACAAGCCGGTATTGTCACCGGGTTTGTCTATCCGCCGATAGCCTCGCGTTACTGGCGAGACCTTCTTGAAGACTTCTTCATGTTCTTCTTCTTGGACTCTAGGTGAAGAGGGAGAAGTGAGAGATAAAAAATGTGAGGAAGGAAAAGATAGAGGAGGACAATAAAGATGGTGTAATGGTGAATTAAGCATAATAATATATGCATTCAACATGAGAATTAAAAGAGAAATGAAAGGTTACCATTCATTTTGGAAATGAAAGGTCTCATTTGTAGGTTATGAGAAGAATAAAAAATGATAAAAATAATTGCAAGAATGGGGATTTGAACATGTGACTTTATGGAATAACAATGCAAGGACTTAACCAATGAGCTATAAGGTTGTTCATGCATATATTTAATTAGAATTAAATATATGATGTTGCTTAAAAAGAAAATAGGCTTTTTAGATGGGCTGTAGAGAATAAGAATAATGGATTTGGGTTAAATATTTATGAAAGGAAAAATAAGAATGTGAAGTTAAAAACTTAAATATAAGAAAAAGAAATTGTACCTAGAAAAAAATACATAATATATTGAGGAATAAAATAATAATAAATTTAATAGAAAAAGGAAAATGCCAAGTACAAATAAATACGGTATATTATTGAAGAGGGATAATACAAATGTATAAAGATTTTGGGGTGATTACAGATAGCGCGCCCGATAAGAGGGTTAATATTCATTTTGCTAAAGTTTATAAAAATTAAAACTTTAAAAAGAATTTAAGTTATAGTTTTTATCCATTATTCTACGCTATTCTATAAACCCTAGCAAGCAAGAATTTACTCGCTCATGGAGATCAACGAAGTAAAAGAAAGGTGGAAAAAAACGAAACCCATAATTAAAATTAAAAATACAAAAAGTAAATGCAAAAAGTAATTGCGGAAGGTAAATATGGAAAGTAAATGCAGAAAGTAAATGCGACAATATTAAAAGAATGAACTACTTTTATTGATTTACTAGTGCATTACAAAACTTGCTCGCTGAAAAAGTAATTTACAAAACCCTATTTTGCTCGCTAGATCTTAATCGATCCTTAGATAGATAGTTCGATGATATTTTTGATGATAGATGCTCTCGGTCCTTTTATAAACTCTGGAACTAGAAACCCTAGATACCATATTGAAATGTGTGAAATTACGATCATGACCATGAAGTTTCAGATCCTACGGCCATCAAATGAACACTAAACCGCTGTCCCAAGGCCTATTTGACCGCGCTTCCGCCGTCGTTTGGTGGGTTTGAGCTTCCAAATTTCTCTTAGCTTTTTCTCTCGATATTTGGAGGTCCTTATGATAAAAAGATTCTGAAAATATATCTCTTAGTCTCTGCCATTACGATATTCTTCGATTTGCTCCTAATATTCGGCAGTTTTGGTTTGATAAATCGATTTATTGTAGATCTCCTACTTATAGTTCAGACCTGAGCTAATCTTATTATAATACCTGTACAATATCTCAAATCATCTTATTAGTAGCATTTATTTTATTTGAGATATTATTCTAATCAATTAATTGATATGATATCTTAAGAATATTTGATATGATATGCATATTTTAATAATAAATAATCTCATGGATATTTTATTTAAATATGATATGCATATATTTCCCTAATTATATTAATTATAAATTAAAAAATATATGATAATAATCTTTTTACAAATAAACACAATATGTTCTTAATTTACAAATAACACCTTTTAGTAGTAAGCAATAATAGGGAAAAATGTTTATACAAATATGTAATAAATTTGACTGATCACCGTATTTTGATATGTACAGGGTTCAGATCAAATGAGTGTACTAGCTACCCGAAATTTTGATTGAACGGTTGATAATAGTAGCCGGCTTAGGATTAAGCCGGATTATTAAATCGGGTATTAATTTAATAATTTACACACACACACACACATATTTCAATATGTATATTCTAGTATTATATTTTTTGTATTATTCTATCTCTTTGGGTATTCGTATTTTGGTACGATTACGGGTATATATATACGGTAGAATGCATTTCATATTTATACGGAAATATATTCTAGAAGGAGAACACCTCATTTTGACTTATCCATTAACTTAATTAAATAGAAATGAGGTGGATGGGTGAGGTGGCTAAGAAATGGTGAGAGACATGGTTGAATAGTTTAGAAAAATGAATTTTAATTCATTTGTCTATATTATATTTGCAAAAATGATTTATCAAAATCATGGCAATATTTTTCTCTCACTAAACTTTCTCATTCCACCATTTTCTCTCTCTCTCTCTCTTTCTTGAGCTCCTCCTTCTTCTTTCTCCATACACTCTCATGTGTTGAGAATCAAGGATGGAAGAAAGGAAGAAAAATACTAGAACAGTTCACTATATCTCTAGACATATTAGTGTAGCAAGTAGGACTTTTAGTTACTCCACTTGATTTTTAGTGTGGAGCTAGAGTCTTGAACCAAATTTCTCGGGTGGATTATCTTCGACAAGGAAAGACCGGCAGTCACACTCGATCACGGCGACTACAGGGTGCTAAGGAAGAGGATAGAAGATGAAATGACATGGATCATTTTGTATAACCCTTCTTTCAACAGGAAGCGATATGGGCCTACCGAACGACGTTCAAGACGGCCACAAAAATGAACACCTAATGCATTGGTGTTCGGATCGAAAGCGGTGCTCCCATTAGAGATTGAACTCCCTTCTCTACAAATGGCAATGCAGCAGGAGCTCACTGATAAGGAAAATGCTAACCTTCGGCTTGAAGAACTTGAGGTGATGGATGAAACTCGTCTTGGAGCACAACAAAACCTCGAGGCCCACAAAGCAAGGATGGTCCAAGTATATGGAAGATTAATCAGACCGAGAACGTTTCATCAAGGCGAACTCGTATTAATGGTCAAAATACCGATGATTCCCAGCTGTGCAAAACGGAGAAAGTTCGAGACCAACTATGAGGGCCCTTACATCATAGAAAAAATCTATCAAGATGGAGTATACACACTGATAGACATGCATGGAGAAAGACCTCTTCGACCAATAAATGGTCGATTTCTCAAGAAATACTAGGCTTTAAGAGTGGCGATTTGGGTCAAAGATAAATGATGACGCTTGTATCCGCTCTCTATCTTTCCATAATCGAAACTCTGAGAAAACTTTACTGGATGATGGTACCTCAAATACAGTAAGGCCTAAGCCATGGATCATATAACTATCTGTTAGCTATATGTATGCCCTAGAGGCCATTACTGTACATACGATGTATATTGTAGTGGATGCTGGGACATATATAGGGAGGACTTTCTTGCTCGACATGATAGTATGCTATCTGGTTGTACTTTATCTTAACATGTACTCTGATTGTCTCTATGTTACATGTTGATAAAGCCCTTAGGATATGTACTCGACTACTGGGACTATGATGAGATCATACTAGTGGGGCCACGGTAGTCGGCGAGTACATCTTATAACTGTTCCTAGTCGAGGGTGTATCGAGACAGGGCATCGATGCACCAGAGTAGACTAGCGTATACGCATCTTGACCCATATGATGGGCGATGGATGATCCCATATCCATCGGTGTTTGACATCAAGGATGGTGTACGGGTGCTCAGTGGAGACTGGGTACACTGGACAGACTCGCCGAGAACTCCCAGATGGTATTATACCATACGTCAGATGGCAGTTCTCCGGTGACACTGGTACAGAGTAGTCTGTCGACCCGAGATCGTCATAGAGTCTTGTGTGATTCCCACTGTGCTTTGATTTCCATCATACCACGTCCAAGAGGGCGTGCAAAAAGGTGGCTTTTGGGTACAGTCCCGAATCATATGGAGGCAATGAGCGATAGGAGGGGATTCGTCTCTCCCGGTATAGGGAGTTGATGTTGTGCTGTGATCGATTGGCTATAACCGGAAATCTCTGGCCAGGGTTGCTGAGATTTACTGGTAAGTGTTATCAGTAGTTTCTCGAACTGTTATAGACCTCAAATCGACACGACTTATCAAGCTACTGGGGTCTGACGTTTACCACCCCTAGGCGAGATATGCAACATATCAGACGACGAGACCGGACTGTACGGGAGTGTTACTGTTTGGATTCGCAGGAGAATGTACAGGCTTGCTTGTTGATCTTCTGAGCGCTCAATACCTGGGTAGCTGTTACGTTTAGCTGACCGCTTGCAGCTTGTGGGTGTTTGATATGATCATCACCTACTGCCGGCGTATTGACGATTCTTTAGAGTCCTACACAGAGGTTTCTTGACTCAGGCAAAACGGAGTAGGAGTACATATGTGATATATGCGGGACCGAGGATAATGCGATATGTGATACCGTATTGTATTCTCGCGATATTTGATATCAGCCGGGTCATCGGATCAAGTGTTGATTCGATGAATCGGTACGGATAAATATTAGTCGGTTATATGCGATATAGCCGGATTGTCGGATCAAGTATTGATTCGATAATTTAATGTATAATAATATATATGATATATTAAATTGCATTAACTAATATTTGCTCACTAAAAGATTCTTTTTCTCACTCGGATAATACATTGATATATATGCGATATATGTTAATTGTATTATTTTATTTTGTTACGATAAATATTATATATGTGATATATAATATTGTAACATGATATGATAACTAATGCAACTTGTTTAGTAGAGATTAAACATGGTTAGGGTTTGATTAGGGTTAAGGTTTTCTAGAAGTTTCTAGAAGCTTTCTTTCTTTGTCTTTGTTAAGATATTATGCTAGATATTTCCTTAACCTAACCAAACCTTTAACCTTAGTCAAATCTCTACAAGGGTTAGTTTGACCATGGTTACATTATTCATCATATCATTTCTTTTTCTATTCATCACAAAAGGATTCTAATATTGTTCATCATCTTCTTCCTTCTTCTTCTTTGCTTGAAATGGTTTCTTGCTTTGATTTTTGCGATGGATAAATATGAGAAAAAGATAAATAAAGAGAGCAAAAATCCTACTTCATCATCCTCATCTTCCCTTACCATTTAGATGAGAGTGTTCACATCATTCCATGAGTGTTAGCTTGTGTTAAAGAAACTTCAAGGTAGATCATCTTAGTATCGAAGATCGGAAGCAAAGGTTGCGTCTTTCTCTTCGTGGAACCTCTCAAGAGTCCGGATCCCGATGATCGCAGCGAAGGGACCACAACACGGAGCATATGAAGTGAAGGACCGGATCTATAAAGGTTGTAATCCCTCTCACTTAGTGTTAAAGTGTTTAGCATGCTTGTTTTCGCCTAATCTCTAGTTTAAAGTTCCGTATTCGGGTTGTTCGGCACGACTAAATTTTTAATCGGGCATGGTTGATGCCTCGTAGACTCTTGTGCGCATGCCTAGCAACCCTACAGTGGTATCAGAGCCAAGCTAGAGCTTTAGGCGAAGTCTAGACGAAGTTTAAAGTCCGATCGAACCCGGAAAACCCGATATAACCCCTTCTCTGGAAATTTTCTGAAACTTTGGATTTTTGTGTATTAAAAATTGCCAAAAAATTCAGCAGGGAATTCTATGAGTTACTGTGAAGCACGTGATGCTAACTCGACAAAGGAGGCGCGGAACCGCGGCCCAACCCTGGGTTTCGCGGCGGTTCCGCGGCCACTTTGGTGAGTTACACCACTTGGCTTGCACAGTAATTCTTGTCTTCAAGTGCTGAGTCTTCTGGAAATTTTTATTTTTTTATTCAACTGTTGAATTATCTGGGTTGTATTGGGGACATAAAGATTCGATCGGATATTTTAACTTTGTTTAGTTTTGTCCGGATAATTTTTAGAAACTGTTAAAAAGTTCGAACGGATATCAATAACTCACTTTTTCCCCTGTCGGAAAATTTTTCAAAAGTTGGATTTTTCCTCGTGTTTAAGAACGTTCTAAGTCGTACAAGTAACGAGGTGGACCCTCTAGAAGACAAAAAACCTTAACTCGATTATGTGACCGTCTTGAACTGCCTTTTGAACCTTAGGGTTTGGGGCAGTACGGCGTGCCACATGTGAGGCGTTGGCTTGACCCTTCTACGGCTGGACCATTGCTACTGTGGCATGTAATGGATGTTTTTAAACTGATTTCAAGTGTTGAGATATATTGGGGAAATCTTGGGTGTTTGATGATTCGATCGGAAAGTTTAACTTTTTCTATTTATCTGGAATGTGATACAATATTTGGAATCCACAGGTAGTTATGAGATAACTAATTTGAATATTATAAACATAGCAGTTTAGTCTCAGATGATCGGTTGCCATGGAATTTTGATGTGATCAAAAGTCCGTCGCAATCACGTAGCGTACGCGGATACTCGCCGGGTAAACTTAATAGACAGCTACGCCCCATAGCCCCGACCAAGTGACTGTAGGAGAACCCCGTCGCCGAAAGCATCCGTTCGGGTGCTCGCGGCAGCGGTGTTCCGCCTTAGTGCACTTCGTCGACGGCATCTGGGGGTGCGGCCGTCTACTAAAGTTTGCGACGAGCATTCGATCAGGGCGTCGGGAATCTTGTTGAATTGCCCGACTTGATATTGAAAAGAGTTTTCGATAATGAGACTAAAATGCGGGGTTTATAATTATTAGGCATGCGATGTCTAAGGAATTCATTTGGTTAGGCATGCGATGTCTAAGGAGGTTGCGGATTCCAACTGTTGTAGTTTTACACTTTCTTTTCTATGACCGTAAGCGTAGTATGTGGTGTATCGCCGGCTTCGTTGCTATACATCAACGACAATCGGGATGCGCATACTTGCTTACGTTGATGATATGAGATATTATGTGTTGCTGTGATATGTTGTATTGGATCGTCGCGTTTGAATAGCCGGGGGTTTTATGTGAGATGAGAGTTTTTCTTTTTCATTCATGTAAAATTCATTTGTATGTAATATTCTTTTATTGGGGCACTTCCAGGTAGCGGAAGCTGTCACCGTTGTATATTATTTACTTTTCCGCATTAGGTAGACCCAAGGCGGGGAGCACAAGTAACCAGATTCTAGGGTCCAGTGGGAGACCATCTCGAGGAGTCGAGACCGGGTCTCCTAACCCTAGAATTGGCAGTGTTACTTGCCTCTCTCGTTGGGGTCTAGGGATGTGGGTTTGGCTATTCATCGCGACCGTGGAATCCGTGTTTTATACAGGCTCGTATTAAAAACACGGACGTCCTAGTATATCCAATATTTCATATATGTTCTTCTGCTGCAATGTTCTGTGATGAGATCATATTACTGCCTGAGACGAATGTTTATATTATATATATGAGATATATGTTATATTGCAGATTTTGTTTCAAAAGAGATGCTTATGAAGCATATTAAAATGGGACCTCATTAATAAGATTAATGAAATAAATGAAACCTAAGATGTTGTAGAAACTTGTTTAAATTAAAAACTGATAGCTCTAGTTCTTGCTTTGCATAGCGGTATTCCTTGTAGAACATCCAGCACCTTATTCGATAAGGAAAGGACCGAGATCCCTTCACCGGGAGTGACTCCTTTAGTAATAACTGGCAGATACTACAAACTCGGTTTGTTTTTTGATTGCTTTTATAGTTCTTGCTTTGCACAGTGATATATATGATATATCCCGCACCTCATTCGACGAGGAAAGGGCCGACGATCCCTTCACCGGGAGTGACCCCTTTAGCAAAACTAGAAAAGCCTCAAAAACACTCCATTTAAAATCACTCGATTATACAACGATATCAAGTTCATTACGCAAAGGGTTTTCTGAAAAACCCGTCGTAGTCCTCTGTCATTTCAGATAGATATTATTTAGTATTCGTGCTATGTTTGTTGACTTAGTTAAGGCATAGTGTACGGTAGCTAAGTAAATGTTTATCTGCTAAAACATGAGATGTGATTGGATTAGGGTATTCGTACGGCCTTGTTGACTCAGTTAAGGGTCGTACGGGTGGGTTTAATTCAATCGGGAAATGTACGGATTGAACTTGACTTGCGATTTATAATTTGTTGACTTAGTTAAGGTCATAGATCGCTAGGGGCAAAATATTATTGGGAATTTCAAGTGTTGAAATTTGCAATGAGATTGCATACCTTCTATAAGATAGTTGGATCCCGATACCCGCTGCGAGTAAGAGTTACTCCTGGGAGAGTTTTACACATTACAATTAGCCGATCAAGTAGGTGTCTAGAAAGGTGTTAACGGGGTTACGCCCCTGGGAAAACGAGGTTTACTTTAATTAGGTTCGTGCGAAAGCACGGGGGACCTCCCTCAAAGTACCGACACTGGCCTGGCTGAAAGATTGACGAACTTGTAGCGTGTAATTAATCCCGGCTAATCTTTCCTTTTAGGGTTTGAAGGAAGATTTGATTAAAACAGTGGGAGACATCCTGATTAGATATATGAGATAACCAATCTAATCTTGCAAGAGCATACGCTGAGTGTTTTCTTCTCTCTCTCTCCAGGTAGCGACCATATCACGCCTTAATCAAGATAATAATATGGATATATTGACCGAACCCGCTTGTTATACTGAGCTGGGGAACGTTGGTCCCGCTCCAACTTATAATTGTTATAAGACAGAGTAGGAAATTGGGGAATTCCAGATTTCCCGTGCCGCCCAAACGAAGAAAGTGCATGCTGATGCATCATTTTCGGGTGTGTTCATTACACAGAACTGTTTCTCAGTATCCTTTACGTCTTGGGTATGTGATACCGGATCAGGATCCCCTATATGTAATGATGTTACATGGGCTACAGAAAGGTAAAGAACTGAGAACGGGTGATAAGTTTCATGAGACAGAAAACGGTGCAAGTGTTGCAGCCAAGTCTGTTGGTCACTATCACCCTTATTACCAGAATACATTGATTCTGAACAAATGTTATTAGATACCGAACCTGATATACAAAATCATATCAGTCTCTTTATTAGTAAAGAAAGGATATAATTTTGTATTGTTGGATAATGTTTTGAACATTTCCTATATCAAGAGTTGATCGGTTCAGGCACGTTATCTAAAAGCATTGACGTTCTAAATCAAACTACAGTTCTTAGTATAAGGAACATACACAAGAGGAATAGTTCAGAAATGAATGAATCCTTCTTGAGGCATTGTAGACTAGGTCATATCAATGCGACCCGACTGGCTGAAGTTACATTTAGATGCATATTTAAATTAATTTGAATTTACATCTTATGAAACTTGCCAGTCATGTCACAAAGATAAGATGACCACAGCTCTGTTTGTTGGAAACAGAGAAAGAGTTAGTGAACTTTTGGGATAGATACATGCTGATGTATGAAAGTCTCCAGTCTACACATGCCAAGACCGGTTCTTTTTACTTCATTACGTTCTCTGATAATCTCTCAAGATTTAGACATGTGTTCCTGTTGAAACATAAGTCCGAAGCTTTTGAGATATTCACAGAATATAAGTTAGAAGTAGAGAACCAAAATACGGGTAAAAGTATTATGTCCTTTGATGTGATCAAGGAGGAGAATACTTGAGCACGGAATTCCTGGACTATTCTAAAGGAGAATGAGATTCTCTCTCAGCATTACTCCTCCGTATACACCACAGCACGTCGGTGTATCGGGGTGGAGCCATAGCACCCTATGTGATATGGTGTGCTCTATGATGAGTACTACTGAGTTTCCTATTTCCTTTAGGGAGTTATGCACTTGAGAAGCTGCATACCTATTGAATAAGGGTTCAAATCAAATCAATTGCCTACCACTTCATATATGATATGGAAAGGGAAGAGCCTGTATCTTAAGCTTGTTAAGATTTGGGGTTGTCCGGCCTATGTCTGAAAGCAAAATCCGGACAAGCTCGAGGCAAGATCTGTTATGTAGAACTGGAAAGGTTCCAGCTATACAAAATGCAGCTGATGATTTGGTAGAACCAAAGGATTCAATAGTTTCCAACGAACCTCAGCCTCTCCGCCGATCTAGCAGGGTTCCTCACCCACCTGAGAGATACTTTGGTTTCTCTATGACAGTGGGAGCGAGGATTGCATTATGAGATGATGACCCAACTAGTTTCGAGCTGGCCATCAGGAGTGGGACTCTTTAAGAATGGCTGGATGCTTATCGATCTGAGATGGAATCCTTATACACCAACAAAGTATGGACTTTGGTTGCTTTATCTGAAGGGTTAAATCCCCATCAGGAGCGAGTATATCTTGAGAAGATTACTTGGTGTGCATGGAAAAGTTGAGACTTTCAAAGCTATACTTAAGTCCATCCAGATCCTACTTGCCACGGCTACATACCATGACTACGATATCTGGTGGTTGGATGTCATGACTGCTTTTCTAAGTGATGTTTTAGAAGAGAACGTCTATAAGTACACAGCCAGAGGGCTTCGTAGACAGTGGGAGCAGCGGAAACGTGTGCAAGATGTTTTATATGATAAAACAGGTATCGCGGAGTTGGAACATCTGTTTTGATGTGGTAGTCAAAGAGTTTGACTTCATCAAAATGGTAGATGAACCTTGTATATACAAAAAGGTAGTAGAGAGTATGGTGGAGATCCTCGTAGAGTACGTGGATGACATACTCTTGATAAGGAAGGAGTTTCCTATGCTACGCTCGGTTAATCTCCGCTTATCACAAGGATTCTCCATAAAGGATCAAAGTGATACCTCCTAAATCCTGGGTTTTGGATCTATGAGATAGATCTAATTGGATGTTAGGACACTCACTAGTTGTAGTGAGATGGTATCAATCAATCCTGAGGAGAATCACTGGAAAGGTTCCAGACTGATAAGGACGACTGAATGTCAGTCGAAGTCATTGTCTTCACCCTCAGTGGAGGGACGGTATGCTGGAAGAGTTCCAAGCTAGATACCGTGACATACTAGACGATTAAAGGCAAGATACATCGTTACCAAGGATGCTACCAAAGAGGCAGTCTGGATATATATATAAGTTCATAAGATGAACTTCGTTCCTACCATTGTGTGACAATGGAGTTGTGGCTTCAGCCAAGGAACTACCGTCCCATCAGAAATCCAGATATAATTCTTAGGCAGTATCACCTGATCATGGAGATGGTTGATCTCCAGGGAGATCGAGGTTAGGAGAGTAGACACAGAGGACAACAGCGCGGATCCACTTACGAAGGCCTTTTTCCCAGTAGAGACTTTTATGGGATGGTTGAGTATGAGATACATCAACCGCAGCTAATTGTTGGGTATGTGATACCACAACAGATGACCCTAGTGCAAGTGGGAGATTGTTAGTTATATGTATGCCCTAGAGGCCATTACTGTACATACGATGTATATTGTAGTGGATGCTAGGACATATATAGGGAGGACTTTCTTGCTCGACATGATAGTATGCTATCTGGTTGTACTTTATCTTAACATGTACTCTGATTGTCTCTATGTTACATGTTGATAAAGCCCTTAGGATATGTACTCGACTACTGGGACTATGATGAGATCATACTAGTGGGGCCACGGTAGTCGGCGAGTACATCCTATAACTGTTCCTAGTCGAGGGTGTATCGAGACAGGGCATCGATGCACCAGAGTAGACTAGCGTATACGCATCTTGACCCATATGATGGGCGATGGATGATCCCATATCCATCGGTGTTTGACATCAAGGATGGTGTACAGGTGCTCAGTGGAGACTGGGTACACTGGACGGACTCACCGAGAACTCCCAGATGGTATTATACCATACGTCAGATGGCAGTTCTCCGGTGACACTGGTACAGAGTAGTCTGTCGACCCGAGATCGTCATAGAGTCTTGTGTGATTCCCACTGTGCTTTGATTTCCATCATACCACGTCCAAGAGGGCATGCAAAAAGGTGGCTTTTGGGTACAGTCCCGAATCATATGGAGGCAATGAGCGATAGAAGGGAATTCGTCTCTCCCGGTATAGGGAGTTGATGTTGTGCTGTGATCGATTGGCTATAACCGGAAATCCCTAGCCAGGGTTGCTGATATTTACTGGTAAGTGTTATCAGTAGTTTCTCGAACTGTTATAGACCTCAAATCGACACGACTTATCAAGCTACTGGGGTCTGACGTTTACCACCCCTAGGAGAGATATGCAACATATCAGACGACGAGACCGGACTGTACGGGAGTGTTACTGTTTGGATTCGCAGGAGAATGTACAGGCTTGCTTGTTGATCTTCTGAGCGCTCAATACCTGGGTAGCTGTTACGTTTAGCTGACCGCTTGCAGCTTATGGGTGTTTGATATGATCATCACGTACTGCCGGCGTATTGACGATTCTTTAGAGTCCTACACAGAGGTTTCTTGACTCAGGCAAAACGGAGTAGGAGCACATATGTGATATGTGCGGGACCGAGGATAATGCGATATGTGATACCGTATTGTATTCTCGCGATATTTGATATCAGCCGGGTCATCGGATCAAGTGTTGATTCGATGAATCGGTACGGATAAATATTAGTCGGTTATATGCGATATAGCCGGATTGTCGGATCAAGTATTGATTCGATAATTTAATGTATAATAATATATATGATATATTAAATTGCATTAACTAATATTTGCTCACTAAAAGATTCTTTTTCTCACTCGGATAATACATTGATATATATGCGATATATGTTAATTGTATTATTTTATTTTGTTACGATAAATATTATATATGTGATATATAATATTGTAACATGATATGATAACTAATGCAACTTATTTAGTAGAGATTAAACATGGTTAGGGTTTGATTAGGGTTAAGGTTTTCTAGAAGTTTCTAGAAGCTTTCTTTCTTTGTCTTTGTTAAGATATTATGCTAGATATTTCCTTAACCTAACCAAACCTTTAACCTTAGTCAAATCTCTACAAGGGTTAGTTTGACCATGGTTACATTATTCATCATATCATTTCTTTTTCTATTCACCACAAAAGGATTCTAATATTGTTCATCATCTTTTTCCTTCTTCTTCTTTGCTTGAAATGATTTCTTGCTTTGATTTTTGTGATGGATAAATATGAGAAAAAGATAAATAAAGAGAGCAAAAATCCTACTTCATCATCCTCATCTTCCTTTGCCATTTAGATGAGGGTGTTCACATCATTTCATGAGTGTTAACTTGTGTTAAAGAAACTTCAAGGTAGATCATCTTAGTATCGAAGATCGGAAGCAAAGGTTGCGTCTTTCTCTTCGTGGAACCTCTCGAGAGTCCGGATCCCGATGATCGCAGCGAAGGGACCACAACACGGAGCATATGAAGTGAAGGACCGGATCTACAAAGGTTGTAATACCTCTCACTTAGTGTTAAAGTGTTTAGCATGCTTGTTTTCGCCTAATCTCTAGTTTAAAGTTCCGTATTCGGGTTGTTCGGCACGGCTAAATTTTTAATCGGGCATGGTTGATGCCTCGTAGACCCTTGTGCGCGTGCCTAGCAACCCTACACTATCCGTATACAATCCATAGGCACGGACCCCTATGTCTCTAAACTAGAATGATGGACCGCAATGTCCCTAAACTAATAATAGACCACTATGTCCCTAAACTGGAAAGATGAATTGTAATGTCCCTAAACCAATGTTTTGCCCTATGGTAGATCTCCATATTGATCGTTGTATACAATCCATGGGCATAAACGAACCCCTCTAGCCTGGACCGAAATGTGGAAGACTAGATCGAGAAACGGAAACCTTCTAGCCTGAATTTGGGGGAAGATGCTATATGAACATATCCATCCACCGCACCGAAAATACCAAGTTGATTTATGGCACAATATATCGGAGGTTTGGATAGATGTGACCGATGTAGCGTGACTTATCAGATTCTCTCTCATTTATGAGGGATTTTTTTATTGTGGGGATGTTCTTCCCTGCAGGTGCAAGCCCCTGCAATTAATTATGTTATCACATTGCAATAACAAATTCCACTGCTTCAGGTAGATCGGTTCGTGTCATGTTATGCTTGTTTATACGAGGTTGCCCTTGTACGGAGACTATTCTTGTCATGCCCATAGGACGCGGATTAGTCTAAATCCGCATATTAGATTTGGAGTTTTGAACTTAAGGCGTAGATCTCATATAAATGAAGTCCATAAGTTCATAGGATACATAGGTTTGATCTAAGAATCGTTAGTCGTGTATCGGACTAAGCTCAACTTAGGAACAGTGAGCATATGGGCTCAACTGATCATCAGATCATATATGAATAGCCCATGAATAGTATACAGTAGTCTATATGGAGACAGCCCACAGGGCAAAATATATTAGTGTAAGTACATTACGGTCCATAGGAGACATGGATAGAATATGGCTTATTTGTGCCCGTGGATTGTATACGGGGGTCAATATGAAGACCAGCCGTAGGGTCAAACATATATAGGTTTAAAGACATCGCGGTTCAATATTAGTTTAGGGACATTTCGGTCCGACATTCCCGTGTTTAGGATGAAATATTAGTTTAAGGACATTTCGGTCCAACATTCCCGTTGTAACAACTCCAATTTTGGTGTACAAAAATTTGTTTAAAAATTAATATATATTTGGGGTATTTGCATTTCCTGTGAGTACCATAAATATTTGTGTCACGCCCCACCCCCAATACAGGGAGTATTGTCCGCTCTGGCCGAGCCGCACTGTTTTCTCCTTTGGGGCGAACCAGACCCGGTCAGGGGCCACTTCCCAGGAGGTCACCCATCCCAGAACTTCCTTGGCTCGAGCACGCTTAACTAAGGAGTTCTCAAGCTCCTGTAGTGCCGGTTCACTTAAAAGACGCCTCTGTATTGAAGAGTGGTATCATTCCATTTATAGTACAGATCTGCCCCCTTTCGGAATGTATTCCGAAGAGTCCCCATTATTCTACAGTGGGTCCCACGGACTCAAGAGGTGGCCCCCACGGATTCAAGAGGTGGCCCCCGCCCACTTAACACGACACTTAGCGTGGCACTTTGTTCCGTATGGCACTTTGCTCCGTGAGCAAGAACCGGGTCCCGACATTCTCCACACCTTTGAACAATGGTTCGTCCTCGAACCACAGACCTACTATTGAGGGACCAGCTCTGATACCATTCTGTCACGCCCCACCCCCAATACAGAGAGTTTGTCCGCTCTGACCAAAGCCGCACGGTTTTGTCCTTCGGGACGAACCGGACCCGATCAGGGGCCACTTCCCAGGAGGTCACCCATCCCAGAACTTCCCTAGCTCGAGCACGCTTAACTACGGAGTTCTCAAGCTCCTGTAGTGCCGGTTCACTTAAAAGGCGCCTCTGTATTGAAGAGTGGTATCATTCCATTTATAGTACAGATCGGCCCCCTTTCGGAATGTATTCCGAAGAGTTCCCATTGTTCTACAGTGGGTCCCACGGACTCAAAAGGTGGCCCCTACGGATTCAAGAGGTGGCCCCCGCCCACTTAACACGACACTTGGCGTGGCACTTTGTTCGTGTGGCACTTTGCTCCGTGAGCAAGAACCGGGTCCCGACAATTTGTTTTGCTAATTATTAGCAAGAAGGAGCTTGTAGCACATTGGTAAGATCTTGCACTGCTGAACCAAGCCACCAGAGTTCAAATCCCATACCCCACATTATTTTTAATATTGTTTTATTTTGAATTTTTAGAATACCAAGGGTTTACACGTGCATAACTCATAAAAACCCCACTACACATGGAAAACTAACTGTACCAGGGGACTAATGAAACGACAAGGAGGACTACGACCACCTGACTCGGCCGGACTCGGTCGAATCGGCCTGTGGACCGGCCCACTCGGGCCGCCGCCGCCGGCCGGACTCGGCCGGACCGCCGAGTCATCAACATGAAACTTTTGTCTTTTCACCTCCCCTGCACCTCTGTACACTTTATTTCTTCAGACCAGTAACAGAGACCCTTTTAAAACCCTAATTACTCCATTTTATTACATTTATTATATTTTATCACATTTTTTGAATTATACCTTTCACCTACCCTAACCCTAGCCATACCCTGTAAATACAAGCCCTGCACACACCCTCCTCACTCCAAAATTCTGATCAAAACTCTCAAAAAATCCCTAGACTCTTAGTATACTTTTGGAGTAGCGAAAGGCGAAAGCTTTGGCGAAATTCCGACGACAACCCTAGGAGCTCCCGGCGACGAAACGACGTATTGGCGCCTCCTACCGTTCTCTATTCCTCTCTTCTAATATCTAAGCCAGTAAGTCCCCCTCCCTCTTCTCTAATTTTGTTCTAAAAATACGAAATTTCAAAACCCGACGGAATCAGAGTTAAACCGATTTCCGATTCGGATTTTTCTAAAAATCCAACATTTTCTTACATACATTCACACAAAACTCTTATATGTTGACTATTAATCATTAATAAATATGTTGATCATGTTTCACGACAATCTAATTCATTTTGTAACTTTTACCGTACTTTTTCACTAAAATACCATATAGTTTCATTTCGACATTTAAATATCACAAACTTGATATACCTTTAAGTAGATCACGAGATAATGACCTACCTACTCACAACACTCATATGCAACATAGCACAATACTTTCGAG
Source organism: Agapanthus africanus (assembly GCA_030015575.1). Classification (NCBI taxonomy): domain Eukaryota; kingdom Viridiplantae; phylum Streptophyta; class Magnoliopsida; order Asparagales; family Amaryllidaceae; genus Agapanthus; species Agapanthus africanus. The sequence continues at coordinate 677,140,225 of CM057340.1, read as the reverse complement.
TACCTAGAATACGGAAAAACGAAACATTTCAAATAAATACCATTTACTAATAAAACCGTTTTCTAAAAGATTAAGTATTTTACAAATCTTTACAAAGCGCCGCAACAACCTATTTTGGGGAACCCTACTGGGATGGTATGGATTATCGCACATCTCTAGGATTAGTAGTGCGAGATGCAGACCTCCGTAAGGAGCATTCGATCTCGAGAGATTTAAAATACGAAAATCTTAAGAAAATGAGATTTCTAGAAATATAATATATATTAAAATTTATTTTTAAAGAAATATATATATGTATCATTAAAATATCTATTTTTTAATAATATAAATATTCCAACTTTTTCTAAAATCACAAGGATCACTTTACATTAAAATACCATGAAATCCATATAAGTTCAGTATTACAATTAAATACCATATATTATGAAATTAGGTTATCTTCACTAGAAATATCACAAATATAAAATCTATATTTATTACAACTCTAAAGACGATAAATAAATAATTGGGGTGTATTTGAAAATTATACAAAAGTATTTTTACATAAAAACCTCTCAAGTTCTATAAATTACCCTAAAAACCCTAGTAAATATAGGTTTAAGCGGGACCAATCTCTTGAGCCTTAGAGAGCCGGAGAAGTGGGTGCTTGCCTATTTAAGGTAGACAACTTAACAACGGTGTTATCAACACGGTAATCGTCTTTGAAAAAGACACAAATCCTGCCGCCCATGTGCAGCGGTTACCGATAATATCAAAACAATCATGACATCAATTTCTTTTCTAATGGTTATGACTCAGAATGAGTCCCTTCTTAATAATCTGACTAGAATATGATTCAATTACAATCTACAATATTACAATTCAACATGAATCCATGAATTCATATATTCAATCTATTCAATCTGTATTGACTGCACTGAACCATGGATATACTTTCATTTACATGATTCTCCAGTTACATCCATGATTCTCCAGTTATATCCATTAACTAATATCATGGGTTTCAGCAATTCATCCAAATATACAATTTATATTACAATTCAATTACAAGTTTCAATACAATACAAACAATACAATCAAGACATTGCGGGGTTTAAGGGGTTATTGGTACGGAAGGTGTTAGAAGTGGCACGAGACTGCAAGATTAAGACACATAACCTATATTTAGTTGCTGTTGTACCGTGGCATAACGGTTCCTTGTACTTTCCGTTTGCCCTAGTCTCTAGCATATACAGACTGCTCTCGTATACACTGGCATCCTTCTGTACCAAACTACAAACAACAGCGTTAACACCAAATACTTATATAATACAACTTTAAAAGCAACCTTCTCTTTCTGTCTAATCTATTTCTCCCTTATCATTGGAATTTACCGAGCGATTTGTTCGCTGACGACATTCTTTTTCTTTCTTCTTTGAATGTCGTCAGGTGATTCGGATCTTCCAGAGATCGAGCCTACTAGCGAGGACTTGGACCAGCTTGCATACGATCCGGAGCTCTAGCTACACTGTACACTTTTATTTCAGTACTTTTCCTTTTCAGTTATACCACTGTTTAGGCATTGTTTTCTTTTAGATGTATTTACTTTTCCTTGCATTGTACAAAAAGAATGTGAATAAATAAAGTTGTTATTTTATTATATCTTGTCTTTTGTGCATTTATTTTTTTATATTGCTTAGATACGCTTAGCGTATTTACTTCAGAGTAAATACGTAGCGGTCTCGTCGCGTACTCTACCCGTATACTGGAAAGCGGGGCGTGACGGGTTTTGTTGGTGGCCCATGCAGGTCCAAAATATGTGTTTACTCAGAAATATGTGTTTACTCAGAAGGAATTGAATATGCGGCAGAGACGATGGTTAGAACTCATGGCGGACTTTGACATCAACCTGTAATATCACCCAGGGAAGGTGAATGTGGTTCCAGATGCTCTTAGTTGCCAACCATTAGCAATGCATCTCACCGCTCAGTAGAAACTTCAACAAGACTTGCATCAGATGGAGATTGAAGTAGTCATGTCAGGTAATGCTTCAAGTTTGATGAATTTACAAATTCAATCAACAATTGTCAATCAGATCAAAGCAGCTCAAGAAAGTGATGCTAAGTTGCAAAAGATCAGAGAACAAGTGGAGAAAGGACTCAGAACAGACTTCATCATCCATGAAAACGGATCTTTGAGATACGGTAGCAGATTATGTGTACTAAAAGGTCATGTTCGGGAAGAGTTAATGAAAGAAACTCACAGCTCTCCCTACTCAGTACACCCTGGAGGTACAAAGATGTACAAAGATCTATGTCAGAATTACTGGCGGCATGGAATGAAGCGTGAAGTAGCCAGAAGCATCGCAAAATACTTGGTGTGTCAGCAAATAAAGGCTGAACATCACAGGACAGCTAGATTACTTCAACCGTTACCAATCCCAGAATGGAAGTGGCAACACATCACGATGGATTTTGTGACTGCTCTTCCTTGCAGCACAAAGGGTAACGATGTTGTATGGGTCATTGTGGATCGACTCACAAAGTTGGCTTACTTCATTCCATTTCGAGTTAGCCAATCAACTATGACATTAGCAAAGAAGTATAAGGAGGTAATAATCTACTTAAGATTTAAACTCTTTAAATATGTACTATTCCTGATACCCATGAATTCATACAGGAAATTGTGAGACTTCATGGAGTACCGGTCTGCATTGTCTCTGATCGAGACACCAGATTCGGATCGCAATTTTGGCAGAGTCTACAAGCAAGCTTGAGAACAAGTCTGAACTTCAGCCCGACTTATCATCCACAAACAGATGGTCAGTGTGAGCGAAATATTCAGATCTTGGAGGATATACTCAGAGCATGTATGTTAGACTTTAAAGGATCGTAGGAAGATCAATTACCGCTTGTGGAGTTTTCGTACAACAACAGCTACCAAGCAAGTATAGGAATGTCACCTTTTGCAGCACTGTATGGAAGGAAGTGTCGATTGCAATTACGTTGGGATGACATCGGAGATAGGGAACTTCTTGGACCTGAGATGATAGTAGCGACCGTTGATGTGGTTCGTACTATCAGAGAAAGAATGCACATAGCCCAAGATCGACAGAAACATTAGGCTGATGGAAAGCGACGTCACTTGGAATTCCAGCCAGGAGATCACGTATTCTTAAAGATATCTCCGAACCGCGGAGTGATCCGATTTGGAAGACGGGGAAAGCTAAGTCCGAGATACATTGGACCGTTCGACATACTCGAACGAGTCGGTGAAGTGGCATACCGCTTAGCACTTCCACCTTCATTGGAAGGAGTGCATAATGTGTTCCACATATCCCAACTCAGAAGGTATGTGAGTGACCCCAGCCATGTTCTTGATCATTCCGAGCTCACTATACAACCTGACTTATCTTGTGAGCAACAACCTGTGGAGATTCTGAACAGGAAAGTGAAGTCACTTCGGAATAAAGAAGTCAACTTGGTCCGAGTGATGTGGAGAAAAGACACTACAGGAGAATCAACTTGGGAAAGGGAAGATGAAATGCGTGCAAGATATCCTCACCACTTTGTAAACTAGTCCTCAAATAAAAGTTGTAAATTTGGAGGACGAAATTTTTGTAAGGAGGGTAGACTGTAACAACTCCAATTTTAGTGTACAAAAATTTGTTTAAAAATTAATGTATATTTGGGGTATTTGCATTTTCTGTGAGTACCATAAATATTTGTATTGCTAATTAATAGCAAGAAGGTGCTTGTAGCACATTGGTAAGACCTTGCACTGGTGAACCAAGCCACCAGAGTTCAAATCCCATACCTCACATTATTTTTAATATTGTTTTATTTTGAATTTTTAGAATACCAAGGGTTTACACGTGCATAACTTACAAAAACCCCACTACACATGGAAAACTAACTGTACCAGGGGACTAATGAAACGACAAGGAGGACTCCGACCACCTGAATCGGCCGGACTCGGCCAAATCGGCCGGCGGACCGGCCGACTCGGGCCGTCGCCGCTGTCCGAACTCGGCCGGACCGCCGAGTCATCAACATGAAACTTTTGGCTTTTCACCTCCCCTGCACCCCTGTACACTTTATTTCTTCAGACCAGTAACATAAACCCCTTTAAAACCCTAATTACTCTATTTTATTACATTTTATTATATTTTATCATATTTTTTTCAATTAAACCTTTCACCTACCCTAACCCTAGCCTTACCCTATAAATACAAGCCCTACACAAACCCCCCCTCACTCCAAAATTCTGATCAAAACTCTCAAGAAATTCCTTGACTCTTAGTGTACTTTTGGAGTAGCGAAAGGCGAAAGCTTCGGCGAAATTCCGACGACAACCCTAAGAGCTCCCGGCGACGAAACGACGCACCGGCGCCTCCTACCGTTCTTTCTACCTCTCTTCTAATATCTATTCTAGTAAGTCCCCCTCCATCTTCTCTAATTTTGTTCTAAAAATACGTAATTTCAAAACCGACGGAATCGGAGTTAAACCGATTTCCGATTCGGATCTTTCTAAAAATCCAACATTTTCTTAAATACATTCACACAAAACTCTTACATGTTGACTATTAATCATTAATAAACATGTTGATCAAGTTTCACGACAATATAATTCATTTTGTAACTTTTACCGTACTTTTTCACTAAAATACCATATAGTTTCATTTCGACATTTAAACATCACAAACTTGCTATACCTTTAATTAGATCACGAGGTAATGACCTACCCCCTCACAACACTCATATGCAACATAGCACAATAATTTCGGGTACCTAGAATACGCGAAAACGAAACCTTTCAAATAAATACCATTTACTAATAAAACTGTTTTCTAAAAGATTAAGTATTTTACAAATCTTTGTAAAGCGCCGCTACAACCCATTTTGGGGAACCCGAATGGGATGGTACGGATTATCGCACATCCCTGGGTTAGTAGTGCGAGATGCAGACCTCCGCAAGGAGTATTCAGTCTCGAGAGATTTAAAATACGAAAATCTTAAGAAAATGAGATTTCTAGAAATATAATATATATTAAATTTTATATATATATATATATATATGGATGTATGTATTATTAAAATATCTATTTTGTAATAATATAAATATTCCAACTTTTTCTAAAATCACAAGGATCGCTTTACATTAAAATACCATGAAATTCATACAAGTTCAGTATTACAATTAAATACCCTATATTATGAAATTAGGTTATCTTCACTAGAAATATCACAAATATAAAATCTACATTTATTACAACTCTAAAGACGATAAATAAATACTTGGAGTGTATTTGAAAATTATACAAAATTATTTTTACATAAAACCCCATCAAGTTATATAAATTACCCTAAGGACCCTAGTAAATATAGGTTTAAGCAGGACCAATCTCTTGAGCCTCATAGAGACAGAGAAGTGGGTGCTTTCCTATTTAAGGTAGACGACATAACAACGATGTTATCAACATTGTAATCGTCTTTGAAAAAGACACAAATCCTGCCGCTCATGTGCAGCGGTTACCGATAACATCAAAACAATCATGACTTCAATTTCTTTTCTTTTGGTTCTGAATCAGACTGAGTCCCTTCTTAATAATCTGACTTGAATATGATTTAAGTACAATCTACAATATTACAATTCAACATGAATCCATGAATCCATATATTCAATCTATTCAATCTGTATTGACTGAACCGAACCATGGACATACTTTCATTTACATGATTCTCCAGTTACATAAATGATTCTCCAGATACATCCATTTACTGATATCATGGTTTCGGCAAGTCATCCAAATATACAATCTATATTACAATTCAATTACAAGTTGCAATACAATAAAAACAATACAATCAAGACATCGCGGGGTTTAAGAGGTAGATTGGTACGGAAGGTGTTAGAAGTGGCACAAGACTGCAAGATTAAGACACCAAACCTATATTCAGTTGCTGTTGTACCGTGGCATAACGGTTCCTTATACTTTCCGTTTGCCCTAGTCTCTAGCATATAGAGACTCCTCACGTACACACCGGCATCCTTCTGTACCAAGCAACAAACAACAGCGTTAACACCAAATAGTTATATAATACAACTTTAAAAGCTACCTTCTCTTTCTGTCTATTTTATTTCTCCCTTATCCTTGGGACTTACCGAGCGATTTTTTCGCTGACGACATTCTCTTTCTTTCTTCTTTGAATGTCGTCAGGTGATTCGGATCTTCCAGAGATCGAGCCTACTAGCGAGGACTTAGACCAGATTGCATACGATCCGGAGCACTAGCTACATTGTACACTTTTACTTAAGTACTTTTCCTTTTCTATTATGCCACTTTTTAGGCATTATTTTCTTTCAGATGTATTTACTTTTCCATGCATTGTACAAAAAGAATGTGAATAAATAAAGTTGATGTTTTATTATATGTTTTCTCTTGTGCATTTATTTTTTTATATTGCTTAGATACGCTTAGCGTATTTACTTCAGAGTAAATACGTAGCGGCCTTGTCGCGTCTTCTACCCGTATACTGGGAAGCGGGGCGTGACAGGTTTTGTTGGTGGCCCATGCAGGTCCGAAATATGTGTTTACTCAGAAATATGTGTTTATTCAGAAGGAATTGAATATGCGGCAGAGACGATGGTTAGAACTCATGACGGACTTTGACATCATCCTGCAATATCACCCAAGGAAGGTGAATGTGGTTCCAGATGCTCTTAGTCGCCAACCATTAGCAATGCATCTCACCGCTCAGTGGAAGCTTCAACAAGACTTGCATCAGATGGAGATTGAAGTTGTCATGTCAGGTAATGCTTCAAGTTTGATGAATTTACAAGTTCAATCAACAATTCTCAATCAGATCAAAGCAGCTCAAGAAAGTGATGCTAAGTTGCAAAAGATCAGAGAACAAGTGGAGAGTGGACTCAGAACAGACTTCATCATCCATGAAGACGGATCTTTGAGATACGGCAGCAGATTATGTGTACCAAAAGGTCTTGTTCGGGAAGAGTTAATGAAAGAAGCCCACAGCTCTCCCTACTTAGTACACCCTGAAGGTACAAAGATGTACAAAGATCTACGTCAGAATTACTGGTGGCATGGAATGAAGCGTGAAGTAGCCAGAAGCGTCGCAAAATACTTGGTATGTCAGCAAGTAAAGGCTGAACATCACAGGACAGCTATATTACTTAAACCGTTACCAATCCCAGAATGGAAGTGGCAACACATCACGATGGATTTTGTGACTGCTTTTCCTCGTAGCACAAAGGGTAACGATATTGTATGGGTCATTGTGGATCGACTCACAAAGTTGGCTCACTTCATTCCATTTCGAGTTGGCCAATCAACTAAGACATTAGCAAAAAAGTACATGAAGGTAATAATCTACTTAAGATTTAAACGCTTTAAATATGTACTATCCCTGATACCCATGAACTCATACAGGAAATTATGAGACTTCATAGAGTACCGGTCTGCATTGTCTCCGATCGTGACACTAGATTCGGATCGCAATTTTGGTAGAGTCTGCAAGAAAGCTTGGGAACAAGTCTGAACTTCAGCACGGATTATCATCCACAAACAGATGGTCAGTCTAAACGAACTATTCAAATCTTGGAGGATATGCTCAGAGCATGTATGTTAGACTTCAAAGGATCGTGGGAAGATCACCTACATCTTATGGAGTTTTCGTACAACAACAGCTACCAAGCAAGCATAGGAATGGCACCTTTGTAGCATTGTATGGAAGGAGGTGTCGATCGCCATTAAATTGGGATGACATCGGAGATAGGGAACTTCTTGGACCTGAGATGATAGTAGCGACTGTTGATATAGTTCGTACTATCAGAGAAAGAATGTGCATAGCCCAAGATCGACAGAAACATTGGGCCGATGCAAAACGACGTCTCTTGGAGTTCCAGCCAAGAGATTACGTGTTCTTAAAGATATCTCCAAACCACGGAGTGATCTGATTTGGAAGACGAGGAAAGCTAAGTCCAAGTACATTGGACCGTTCGACATACTCGAACGAGTCGGTGAAGTGGCATACCGCTTAGCTCTTCCACCTTCATTGGAAGGAGTGCATAATGTGTTCTACATATCCCAACTCAGAAGGTATGTGAGTGACCCCAGCCATGTTCTTGATCATTCCGAGCTCACTATACAGCCCAACTTATCTTGTGAGCAACAACCTGTGGAGATCCTGAACAGGAAAGTGAAGTCACTTCGGAACAAAGAAGTCAACTTGATCCGAGTGATGTGGAGAAAAGACACTCCAGGAGAATCAACTTGGGAAAGGGAAGATAAAATGCGTGCAAGATATCCTCACCACTTTGTAAACTAGTTCTCAAATAATAGTTGTAAATTTCGAGGACGAAATTTTTGTAAGGAGGGTAGACTGTAACAACTCTAATTTTAGTGTACAAAAATTTGTTTAAAAATTAATGTATACTTGGGGTATTTGTATTTTCTGTGAGTACCATAAATATTTGTTTTGCTAATTAATAGCAAGAAGGAGCTTGTAGCACATTGGTAAGACCTTGCACTGCTGAAACAAGCCACCAGAGTTCGAATCCCATACCCCAGATTATTTTTAATAGTGTTTTATTTTGAATTTTTAGAATACCAAGGGTTTACACGTGCATAACTTACAAAAACCCCACTATACATGGAAAACTAACTGTACCAGGTGACTAATGAAACGACAAGGAGGACTCCGACCACCTGACTCGGCCGGACTCAGCCGAATCGGCCGGCGGACCGGCCGATTCGGGCCGTCGCCGCTGTCCGAACTCGGCCGGACCGCCGAGTCATCAACATGAAACTTTTGGATTTTCACCTCCCCTGCACCCCTGTACACTTTATTTCTTCAAACCAGTAACAGAGACCCCTTTAAAACCCTAATTACTCCATTTTATTATATTTTATTATGTTTTATCATTTTTTTTCAATTAAAACTTTCACCTACCCTAACCCTAGCCTTACCCTATAAATACAAGCCCTACACAAACCCCCCCTCACTCCAAAATTCTGATCAAAACTCTCAAGAAATCCCTTAACTCTTAGTGTACTTTTGGAGTAGCGAAAGGCGAAAGCTTCAGCGAAATTCCGACGACAACCCTAGGAGCTCCCAGCAACGAAACGACGCACCGACGCCTCCTACCGTTCTTTCTTCCTCTTTTCTAATATCTAATCCAGTAAGTCTCCCTCCCTCTTCTCTAATTTTGTTCTAAAAATATGGAATTTCAAAACCCGACGGAATCGGAGTTAAACCGATTTCCGATTCGGATCTTTCTAAAAATCCAACATTTTCTTAAATACATTCACACAAAACTCTTACATGTTGACAATTAATCATTAATAAATATGTTGATCAAGTTTCATGACAATCTAAATCATTTTGTAACTTTTACCGTACTTTTTCACTAAAATACCATATAGTTTCATTTTGACATTTAAATATCACAAACTTGCTATACGTTTAAGTAGATCACGAGGTAATAACCTACCTCCTCACAACACTCATATGCAACATAGCACAATACTTTCGGATACCTAGAATACGGGAAAACGAAACCTTTCAAATAAATACCATTTATTAATAAAACCGTTTCCTAAAAGATTAAGTATTTTACGAATTTTTCTAAAGCTCCGCTACAACCCATTTTGGGGAACCCGACTGGGATGATGCGGATTATCGCACATCTTTGGGCTTAGTAGTACGAGATGCAGACCTCCGCAAGGAGCATTCGGTCTCTAGAGATTTAAAATACGAAAATCTTAAGAAAATGAGATTTCTAGAAATATAATATATATTAAAATTTATGTGTGTGTGTGTGTGTGTATGTATCATTAAAATATCTATTTTGTAATAATATAAATATTCCAACTTTTTCTAAAATCACAAGGATCGCTTTACATTAAAATACCATGAAATCCATAGAAGTTCAGTATTACAATTAAATACCCTATATTATGAAATTAGGTTATCTTCACTAGAAATATCACAAATATAAAATCTAAATTTATTAAAACTCTAAAGACGATAAATAAATACTTGGGGTGTATTTGAAAATTATACAAAAGTATTTTTACATAAAACCCCGTCAAGTTCTATAAATCACCCTAAGGACCCTAATAAATATAGGTTTAAGCGGGACCAATCTCTTGAGCCTCAGGGAGCCAGAGAAGTGGGTGCTTGCCTATTTAAGGTAGACACCTTAACAACGGTGTTATCAACACGGTAATCGTCTTTGAAAAAGACATAAATCCTGCCGCCCATGTGCACCGGTTACCGATAACATCAAAAAAATCATGACTTCAATTTCTTTTCTAATGGTTCTGACTCAGACTGAGTCCCTTCTTAATAATCTGACTTGAATAGATTCAAGTACAATCTACAATATTGAAATTCAACATGAATCCATGAATCCATATATTCAATCTATTCAATCTGTATTAACTGAACCGAACCATGGATATACTTTCATTTACATGATTCTCCAGTTACATCCGTGATTCTCCAGTTATATCCATTTACTGATATCATGGTTTCGGCAAATCATCCAAATATACAATCTATATTACAATTCAATTACAAGTTGCAATACAATACAAACAATACAATCAAGACATCGCGGGGTTTAAGGGATAGATTGGTACGGAAGGTGTTAGAAGTGACACGAGACTGCAAGATTAAGACACCTAACCTATATTCGGTTGCTGTTGTACCGTGGCATAACTGTTCCTTGTACTTTCCGTTCACTCTAGTCTCTAGCATATAAAGACTGCTCTCGTATACACAGGCATCCTTCTGTACCAAGCCACAAACAACAGCGTTAACACCAAATACTTATATAATACAACTTTAAAAGCTACCTTCTCTTTCTGTCTATTCTATTTCTCCCTTATCCTTGAGACTTACCGAGCGATTTGTTCGCTGACGATATTCTCTTTCTTTCTTCTTTGAATGTCGTCAGGTGATTCGGATCTTCCAGAGATCGAGCCTGTAACACCTTAGTTCATTTATACCAGTTCTAGTTCATGTATTTCTTTATTATGGTATTTTCCTGATTTATTGTGTTTTGGGTGCGAATAGTATTTTAACATTTGTATTGCATCCGACCCAACCCGCTTGCTTGAAATCGTCTTGATTCCTGTTTATGGTTTATCCTTGCTTGTTACATGGATCCGTACACTTTCATATTTTACACATTGCGTACTCGCATTATATCTAGCATCTGCATTTTAATATAACATTTTAAGTCACATAAAATATTTTTAAAATATATTGCATGGCCTGCATGATACCCTATGGTAGAATCCGCGCATCTTGTTCTCTTCCCGTTCAGTGAAACGGACTTATATTGATGGCTACGCGCACGTGCATGCATCCATTCTTGGGGGTATGCATTTTCGTTACCCGGACATTCAACTTTAAATTTGGTCGACATGTATATTTTTCGTATTTTAAAACTGAATTTTAGACCCCACCCGGGCATGTTTTGGACTATGTTTGTATTTACCAGAATATCAAATTTTATTTATATAATATTAATTTTATAAACCGATACAAATTAAAATTTAGTTAACTAATAAAAGATTTTTTAAATTTAAATCTAAACTAATTTCCTAACAAACTAACAACCCCTTTCTCTCTCTCTCTCTCGACTCTCTCTCTCCCCTTCTCTCTTCTGCATATATATATTTATATATATTTTATTTATTTATTTTTTTCTTTCCTTATTTAATACACAGCCTCTTCTTTTTACTTCTTCTTCTTCTTTCTTCTTTCTTTTTCTTGATCTTGTTTCTTGATTCCGGTGATCACCGCCGGAGCCGTGCTCGTCGCTGACGATCCGAGTGATCCAATGAAAGTACCTTGCCTGTGTGATCACCCTCTTGTCTTGCCTGGACCTGTCCCGCGTGCCGCATGTGCGTTGCGACGATTTATCGACGCCGGACGTGCCGTGAGTATCCGTCGCGTGATTCGATCGAGGAAACTTTACAACTTGCCACATGCTATGCTTTATGTAATTTATTTATATGTTTCCGTATCATCATCATCATCATCATCATCATCATCATACAACTATATCTATATAATTTATACACCGTAGTTATTTAACGTTAATCGGTTTTATAATATAAAATGTATGAAAGTTTACAACTTGCGACATGCTATATATATATATATATATATATATATATATATTTCTTATTATTATATTTAATTAGTTTATAATCTGCATTTTATAATTTTATACAAAATATAATTTGAAAATATTATGGTTTACACATGAAACGTCGTTGCAAAGCGGATACGACAAATCTGAAATTTACTGTACACCTTACTTTATAAAATTCATTATAAATCATAGAAAAATCATTAGTATACATTCTTTAGTTTGTTACGAAGCTAACTTAGAATAATATAACTCTATGAAATATTTACTTGCAAAATAAATTGTTAAAATAACGGAAAATGCAAATGAAAATATCTCTAAACTGCTGTCCAGGAAAATTCCAGCAGCAAACTTTCAATTTCGAATGTTCATAACTTTTTGTAGGAAGAACCTGAGATATTTTAACTTATAAAATTAAAATCTTATTGAATTATATTTATTTTGGTACAAGACACGTTCCTTTTGGAGAACGTTTGTTATTTTTAAGCTATTTTACAAATCAGGATAAAGCTGAATTTCTGAACGGAACTTTCTTGTTCATGGTTAATCAATACCACTTTTATATTTATTAATCGGTTTGAATATGTTATCCATATTAATATTATTATATCAATTTCTATTTAAAAAATAATAGTGCTTGTGTTTTAATATTCAGCAAATTTTACCGATTTACAGTTTTATAGTATCCGTCTATATCCGTACGATTTATTACATATCTAGTTGCACGCCGAGACCATATTATTTCATTTTACTGTTACATTAGTATCCCATACTTGATCTTGTACATCCTACATAGTCATGATGTAATCGCTGATAAATATTTATGCATCCATGCTTTATTTGTGCAACCGTACCTGTTACAGTTTTATTATATGCTTCCGCTTGATACCTATGCATTACTTGACATGACTTGATACATGTACACTACTTGACATGACTTGATACACCATTACTTGACATGACTTGATACATGTGCACTACCTGACATAACCTGATATATCACTACTTGACATGTTACCTGATCCTGTTTCTAATGCCGACAATCCTGACATGTTGTCCCGATGGACATATCCTGTTGTCTGTATAGACAAATCTGTTCCTGCTTGATTCATGTGTTGGCATTAGCATCAGACTTATCAATACCTGACTTGAACACATAACTTGGGGGTATAGGTAAATCAATGATGGAACCGACTTGTAACTCAACAGTTCGACGCTTATACTGATCAGTTTTGGGGGGTAGGCCAGTCCCGGGATGATGTTGCTGACATCATTCATCTGTACATATTTCCTGTTTGTGCTTAGCGGCACGTCTCAGATTCAGCCCCGAGAGTTTGGATCGTGGTCCCGGGTACGCATGGGATACTATTGAGTTACATCGACGATTACTTAAATTGATTTCAAAGACTCGAGAGTAATTAACCCAGTAGCTTAGTTCAGATTACTTACTGCACATCGCATATGCTTTTACCCTTCACTGTTCCTTATTCGTGTTACTATTCTACCTTTATTACTGTTCATACTCGTGCCTGCATGTCTTTCTACCCCCTGATTATATTATTGTTTGATATTATGACACACTGACGTCTGGGTTTTGCATGGCCCAGATCCTCCACCTTTGTCGCAGGCTGATCAGGAGTCCTTCCGCCGTTAGGCCGAGCGGTGAGGATCCTGTTAGTATCCAGTTAGTTATTTTCGAACTTTCCAGATGTTATTGTTTATTGGATCTATTGCTTCCACATACTATTTCTTGACTCGTTTATTCTGGCTCATGGACATGTACTAGATAGTTTATTTTTATTTCTACTGTTCTTGATATCTTATAGACAGCCGTAATGTGATTGTGGAGGGATGTTTCCTAGCCACAGGTAGTATGGTTAGCTTTGTCACGTGCCGATCTTAGCACACTCTGGGAAGCGGGGCATGACAGGGTTTGTTTGGTATCAGAGCCATAGGATTTACTTTAATCAGGTTTGATTCTTTTGTAGTTGGGTATTGGACCCAATACACGAATCAGAATACTCGTAACTAGGAGCATGTTCTGCCATATTGTTATCGTGATTCTTGAATCATATCTTTCTCTTGACCCTTTGTCTTGACGATATGCAAACAACTTTGCATCTCGTCTTGAAATCTTCTTGATTCCTTATTGTTTATCCCGTCCTATTCCTTCGATTCTGATACTAGGATTTGGGCGACTTGAACGGAATTATATGATTGTAGCCATGAACTGCAGTATGGTTACAATGCGGTACTCTATTTAGGTAACTTGGAGTCCTGGTCTTAATTCATTTCCTTGATTCATGATCGTGAAATTTCCTTGGTTCTCTCAGTTTCATTACTTACCAGTTCATGTTTTGCAGATTTCTTAGTGATCGAAACCGGCAGTTATGACGTTGCCTTGGGAATGGATTTTCTTGGCACTTTCCATGCTCACATTGATTGTAGGGCAAAGAAAGTGATTTTCCAGATTTCCAGACATCCGGAGTTTGTTTTGTTAGAGGAAGCAATTATGTCGGGCCAGTCGAGTTTAGGGCTAGGCCGACAAGCAATATTCTTTCGTCGATGGAAATTGATAAGGAGGAAACCCCAGTTGTAGTTCGAGAGTTCATGGACGTGTTCGAGGACATCTTGGATTTACCACCAAAACGAGATGTGGAGTTCACGATCGATCTTGTTCCTAGTGTAGCGCCAATCTGAAAGGCGTATTATCCAATGGCACCAGTGGAATTGGAAGAAGTAAAGAAGCAGGTTACCAAATTACTTGAGAAGGGTTAGATTCGCAGCAGTAATTCACCTTGGGGAGCTCCAGTTCTTTTAGTAAAGAAGAAAGATGGTACAAGGAGGATGTGCATCGATTATCGAAAATTAAACCGGGTGACTATTAAGAACAAGTACCCGATCCCTCGCATTGGCGAATTGTTCGAGCAGCTTAGTGGCATGAGGGTATTCTCGAAGCTGGATTTGCGATCCGGATATTATCAGGTCCGAGTTAAATCAAAAGATATTTGCAAGATTGCATTCCGAACTCGGTATGGACATTACGAGTATTTAGTGATGCCATTCGGAGTCATGAATGTACCGGCGATATTTATGGACTTGATGAACCGAATCTTTTCACCGTTCTTGGACCAGTTTATACCGTTGTTCATCGATGATATTCTGGTCTACTCGAGAAGCCTTGAAGAGCATGCAGAACACTTGAAGATCGCACTGCAGACATTGAGGCAAGAAAGACTATATGCAAAGATGAGCAAATGCGAGGTTTTGCTTGAAGAAGTGAAGTTTTTGGGGCATGTCGTATCTGGAGATGGAATTACCGTTGATCCTGAGAAGATTGCAGCAGTTCAAGATTGGCCTATTCCGAAGAACGTAGCAGAGATCAAAAGTTTCCTTGGACTTGTAGGATATTACAGACGGTTCGTGGAGAATTTTGCTCGTTTGGCTGAGCTATTGACCAAGCTTACGCGCAAGGAAGTACAGTTCGTATGGACGAATAAGTGTGCATCAGCTTTTGAGGCGTTGAAGCAGAGATTGATAACCGCTTCTATTTTGATCGTACCAGACGGTTCCGGAGGATTGGTGATTCATAGCGACGCATCTGGGAAAGGTTTGGGATGTGTTTTGATGCAGAATGGGAAGGTTATAGCTTACGCATCAAGACAGTTGAAGATCCATGAGAAGAATTACCCAACTCATGAGTTGGAGCTTGCAGCAGTGATTTTCGCTTTGAAGATTTAGAGACACTACTTATTGGGCGAAAGGGTCGAAATATTCACCGATCACAAAAGCCTAAAGTATTTGTTCACACAGAGAGAGCTTAACATGAGGCAGCATAGATGGTTAGAGCTGATGGCTGACTACGATCTTGATCTTAAGTACAATCCTGGGAAAGTTAATGTAGTGCCGGATACGCTGAGTCGGTTGCCAGCAATTCAGATGTTGACTGCACAGAAGGAGCTTATCGAAGACTTTCGGAAATTCGAGTTGGAGATCATGCTACCGCATTATTCAGGACAGTTGATGCAGCTGCAAGTACAGTCATCATTGATCGAGAGTATTAAAGCAGCGCAGCCACATGATCCAAGATTGCAGAAATTTCGAGAACAGGTTGAAGCTGGACTTCGAACGGACTTGTTATTTCATGAAAATGGTTCGTTGCGATATGGTATCCATTTGTGTGTGCCAAAGGGACATATTCGCGAAGAAATTATGAAGGAGGCGCACAGTTCCACGTGTTCCGTACATCCAGGAGGCACGAAAACGTACCGCGATCTGAGACAACATATCTGGTGGGAAGGCATGAAAAGGGAGATTTCTCGCTTTGTAGCGAAGTGCTTGGTGTGTCAGCAAGTTAAAGCTGAACATCAAAGGGTTGCTGGTTTATTGCAACCACTTCCGATTCCTCAATGGAAGTGGGAACATATAACCATGGATTTCGTGACAGCTTTATCGCGGAGTCCAAAGAGCAACAATGCAGTTTGGGTGATTGTTGATTGATTGACCAAGGAAGTTCATTTCATTCCGTTTCGAGTGGGTCAGTCTACGGAAGCGTTAGAAGAACAGTGCATGTAGGAGATTGTGAGATTGCATGGAGTACCTGTAAGCATCGTGTCCGACCGTGACACCCGATTCTTATCACACTTCTGGAGGAGTTTACCGGAAAGTATGGGGACGCGATTGAAATTTAGCACAGCTTATCATCCTCAGACAGATAGACAATCGGAGAGAACGATCCAAACTCTTGAAGACATGTTGAGAGCTTTCATATTAGACTTCAAGGGTTCGTGGGAGGATCATCTACACTTGGTGGAGTTTTCGTACAACAACAGTTTTCAGGCGACTATTCAGATGGCACCATTCGAAGCGTTGTATGGTCGCAAGTGTCGCTCGCCCGTTTGTTGGGATGATGTTGGAGAGCGAAGATTGTTGGGACCGGATTTGATCGTGCAAACAGTAGAGAAAGTTAACACTATCCGGAATCATATGAAGGCAGCACAAGATCGGCAGAAGAGTTGGGCCGATACATTGAGAAGACCTCTAGAGTTCGTTGTTGGTAATTTAGTATTCTTGATGATATCACCGACTAGAAGAGTGATTCATTTTGGGAGTCGAGGTAAGCTTAGTCCTCGATTCGTGGGGCCTTTTGAGATTTTGGAGCGTGTTGGAGAAGTGGCTTATCGATTGGCGTTACCACAATCTTTGGCGAATGTTCATGACGTGTTTCATGTATCTCAACTCCGTAAGTATGTTCGAGATGAAACACACGTGCTGGATCATTCAGAGTTGACTGTAAGAGAGGATTTAATCTTTGAGAACGACCGATGTCGATTGTTGATCGAAGAGAAAAGGTCCTTAAGAACAAGCTTATCCCTCTCGTACTTGTTTCTTGGGAAAATCGCTCTCACGAAGAATCGACTTGGGAACGAGAAGACGAGATTCGACAGAACTTTCCACACCTATTCTTATAAATTCTTGATTGTTTATCTTCTCTTGTCTTAGGAATTTCGAGGACGAAATTCTTTTTGTAGTTGGGTATAATGTAACACCCTAGTTCCTTTATACCAGTTCCAGTTCATGTATTTCTTTATTATGCTATTTTCCTGATTTATTGTGTTTTGGGTGCGAATAGTATTTTAACATTTGTATTGCATCCGACCCGACCCGTTTGCTTGAAACCGTCTTGATTCCTGTTTATAGTTTATCCTAGCTTGTTACATGGATTCGTGCACTTTCATATTTTACACATTGCATATTCGCATTATATCTGGCATTTGCATTTTAATGTAACATTTTAAGTCACATAAAATATTTTAAAAATATATTGCATGGCCTGCATAATACCCTGTGGTAGCATCCGCGCATCTTGTTCTCGTCCCGTTCAGTGAAACGGACTTGTATGGATGGCTACGCGCACGTGCATGCATCCGTTCTTGGGGGTATGCATTTTCGTTATCCGGACATTCAACTTTAATTTTGGTCGCCATGTATATTTTTTGTTTTTTAAAACTGAATTTTAGACCCGACCCGGGCATGTTTTGGACTATGTTTGTATTTACCAGAATATCAAATTTTATTTATATAATATTAATTTTATAAACCGATACAAATTAAAATTTAGTTAACTAATAAAAGATTTTTTAAATTTAAATCTAAACTAATTTCCTAACAAACTAACAACCCCTTTCTCTCTCTCTCTCTCGTGACTCTCTCTCCCCCTCTCTCCTCTGCACATATATATTTATATATATTTTATTTATTTATTTTTTCTTTACTTATTTAATACACAGACTCTTCTTCTTAATTCTTCTTCTTCTTTCTTCTTTCTTTTTCTTGATCTTGTTTCTTGATTCCGGTGATCACCGTCGGAGCCGTGCTCGTCGCTGACGATCCAAATGATCCAGTGAATGTACCTTGCCTGTGTGATCACCCTCTTGCCTTGTCTGGACCTGTCCTGCGTGCCGCGTGTGCTTTGCGACGATTTACCGACGTCGGACGTGCCATGCGTATCTGTCGCGTGATTCAATCGAGGCAAGTTTACAACTTGCTACATGCTATGCTTTATGTAATTTATTTATATGTTTCCGTATTATTATCATCATCATCATCATCATCAAACAACTATATCTATATAATTTATACACCGTAGTTATTTAACGTTAATCGGTTTTATAATATAAAATGTATGAAAGTTTACAACTTGCGACATACAATAATTATATCTATAAAAATATATATCGTCGTAATATTTCTTATTATTATCTTTAATTAGTTTATAATCTGCATTTTATAATTTTATACAAAATATAGTTTGAAAATATTATGGTTTACACATGAAACGTCGTTGCAAAGCGGATAGGACAAATCTGAAATTTATTGTATATCTTACCTTATAAAATTCATTATAAATCATAGAAAAATCATTAGTATACGTTCTTTAGTTCGTTACGATGCTAACTCAGAATACTATAACTCTAAGAAATATTTACTTGCAAAATAAATTGTTTAAATAACGTAAAATGTAAATGAAAATATCTCTAAACTGCTGTCCAGGGAAATTCCAGCGGCAAACTTTCAATTTCGAATGTTCATAGATTTTTGTAGGAATAACCTGAGATACTTTAACTTATAAAATGAAAATCTTATTGAATTATCTTTGTTTTGGTATAATACATGTCCCTTTTGGAGAACATTTATTATTTTTAAGCTATTTTACAAATCAGGGTGACACTGAATTTCTGAACGGAACTTTCTTGTGCATGGTTAATCAATACCACTTTATAGTTATTAATCGGTTTGAATATATTATCCATGTTAATATTATTATATCAATAACTGTTTAATAAATAACAGTTCTTGTGTTTTAATATTCAGCAAATT
Organism: Agapanthus africanus; assembly: GCA_030015575.1. Taxonomy (NCBI): domain Eukaryota; kingdom Viridiplantae; phylum Streptophyta; class Magnoliopsida; order Asparagales; family Amaryllidaceae; genus Agapanthus; species Agapanthus africanus. The sequence goes on along the minus strand of CM057340.1, from coordinate 677,120,677 downwards.
TTACCGATTTACAGTTTTATAGTATCCGTCTGTATCCGTACGGTTTATTACATATCTAGTTGCACGCCAAGACCATATTATTTCATTTTACTGTTATATTAGTATCCCATACTTGATATTGTGCATCCTACATAGTCATGATGTAATCCCTGATAAATATTTGTGCATCCATGCTTTATTTGTGCAACCGTACCTGTAACAGTTTTATTATGAGCATCCGCTTGATACCTGTGTATTACTTGACATGACTTGATACATGTACACTACTTGACATGACTTGATACATGTGCACTACCTGACATGACCTGATATATCACTACTTGACATGTTACCTGATCTTGTTTCTAATGCCGACAATCCTGACATGTTGTCCCGATGGACATATCCTGTTATCTGTATAGAAAAACATGTTCCTGCTTGATTCATGTGTTGGCATTAGCTTCAGACTTATCAATACCTGACTTGAACACATAACTTGGGGGTATGGGTAAATCAATGATGGAACCTGACTTGTAACTCAACAGTTCGACGCTTATACTGATCAGTTTTGGGGGGTAGGCCAGTCCTGGGATGATGTTGCAGACATCATTCATCTGTATATATTTCCTGTTTGTGCTTAGCGGCACGTCTCGGATTCAGCCCCGAGAGTCTGGACCGTGGTCCCGGGTACGCACGAGATACTATTGAGTTACATCGACGATTCATTAAATTGATTTCAAAGACTCAAGAGTAATTAACCCAGTAGCTTAGTTCAGATTACTCACTGCACATCACATATGCTTTTACCCTTCACTGTTCCTTATTCATGTTACTGTTATACTTTTATTACTGTTCATACTCGTGCCTGCATGTCTTGCTACCCCCTGATTATGTTATTGTTTGATATTATGACGTACTGACGTCTGGGTTTTGCGTGGCCCAGATCCTATACCTTTGTCGCAGGCTGATCAGGAGTACTTCCGCCGTTAGGCCGAGCAGTGAGGATCCTGTTAGTATCCAGTTAGTTATTTCCGTACTTTCCAGATGTTATTGTTTATTGGATCTATTGCTTCCGCATATTATTTCTTGACTCGTTTATTCTGGCTCATGGACATGTACTAGATAGTTTATTTTTATTTCTACTATTCTTGATATCTAATAGACAGCCGTAATGTGACTGTGGAGGGATGTTTCCTAGCCACAGATAGCATGGTTGGCACTATCACGTGCCGATCTTAGCGCACTCTGGGAAGCGGGGCATGACAGAGCCTACTAGCGAGGACTTAGACCAGCTTGCATATGATCCGGAGCTTTAGCTACATCATACACTTTTCTTTCGGTACATTTCCTTTTCTGTTATGCCACTTTTTAGGCGTTGTTTTCTTTTAGATTTATTTCCTTTTGCATGCATTGTACAAAAAGAATGTGAATAAATAAAGTTGATGTTTTATTATATCTTGTCTCTTGTGCATTTATTTTTTTATATTGCTTAGATACGCTTAGCGTATTTACTTCAGAGTAAATACGTAGCGGCCTCGTCGCGTCCTCTGCCCGTATACTGGGAAGCGGGGCGTGACAGGTTTTGTTGGTGGCCCATGCAGGTCCGAAATATGTGTTTACTCAGAAGGAGTTTAATATGCGGCAGAGACGATGGTTAGAACTCATGACGGACTTTGACATCAACCTGCAATATCACCCAGGGAAGGTGAATGTGGTTCCAGATACTCTTAGTCGCCAACCATTAGCAATGCATCTCACCGCTCAGTGGAAGCTTCAACAAGACTTGCATCAGATGGAGATTGAGGTTGTCATGTCAGGTAATGCTTCAAATTTGATGAATTTACAAGTTCAATCAACAATTGTCAATCAGATCAAAACAGCTCAAGAAAGTGATGCTAAGTTGCAAAAGATCAGAGAACAAGTGGAGAATGGACTCAGAACAGACTTCATCATCCATGAAGACGGATCTTTGAGATACGGCAGCAGATTATGTGTACCAAAAGGTCCTGTTCGGGAAGAGTTAATGAAAGAAGCCCACAGCTCTCCCTACTTAGTACACTCTGAAGATACAAAGATGTACAAAGATCTACGTCAGAATTACTGGTGGCATGGAATGAAGCGTGAAGTAGCCAGAAGCGTCGTAAAATGCTTGGTGTGTCAGCAAGTAAAGGCTGAACATCACAGGACAGCTGGATTACTTCAACCGTTACCAATCCCAGAATGGAAGTGGCAACACATCACGATGGATTTTGTGACTGCTCTTCCTCGCAGCACAAAGGGTAACGATGTTATATGGGTCATTGTGGATCGACTCACAAAGTTGGCTCACTTCATTCCATTTCGAGTTGGCCAATCAACTAAGACATTAGCAAAGAAGTACATGAAGGTAATAATCTACTTAAGATTTAAACTCTTTAAATATGTACTATCCCTGATACCCATGAACTCATACAGGAAATTATGAGACTTCATGGAGTACCGGTCTGCATTGTCTCCGATCGTGACACCAGATTCGGATCGCAATTTTGGCAGAGTCTGCAAGTAAGCTTGGGAACAAGTCTGAACTTCAGCACAGCTTATCATCCACAAAAAGATAGTCGGTCTGAATGAACTATTCAGATCATGGAGGATATGCTCAGAGCATGTATGTTAAACTTCAAAGGATCGTGGGAAGATCACCTACATCTTGTGGAGTTTTCGTACAACAACAGCTACCAAGCAAGCATAGGAATGACACCTTTTGCAGCACTGTATGGAAGGAAGTGTCGATCGCCATTAATTTGGGATGACATCGGAGATAGGGAACTTCTTGGACATGAGATGATAGTAGCGACTGTTGATGTGGTTCTTACTATCAGAGAAAGAATGCGCATAGCCCAAGATCGACAGAAACATTGGGCTGATGCAAAGCGACGTCACTTGGAGTTCCAGCCAGGAGATCACGTGTTCTTAAAGATATCTCTGAACCGCGGAGTGATCCGATTTGGAAAACGGGGAAAGCTATGTCCAAGTATATTGGACCATTTGACATAGTCGAACAAGTCGGTGAAGTGGCATACCGCTTAACACTTCCACCTTCATTGGAAGGAGTGCATAATGTGTTCCACATATCCCAACTCAGAAGGTATGTGAGTGACCCCAGCCATATTCTTGATCATTCCTAACTCACTATACAGCCCGACTTATCTTGTGAGCAACAACCTGTGGAGATCCTGGACTGGAAAGTGAAGTCACTTCGGAACAAAGAAGTCAATTTGGTCCGAGTGATGTGGAGAAAAAACACTCCAGGAGAATCAACTTGGGAAAGTGAAGATGAAATGCGTGCAAGATATCCTCACCTCTTTGTAAACTAGTCCTCAAATAAAAGTTTTAAATTTTGAGAACGAAATTTTTGTAAGGAGGGTAGACTGTAACAACTCCAATTTTAGTGTACAAAAATTTATTTAAAAATTAATATATATTTGGGGTATTTGAATTTTCTGTGAGTACCATAAATAGTTGTTTTGCTAATTAATAGCAAGAAAGAGCTTGTAGCACATTAGTAAGACCTTGCACTGCTGAACCAAGCCACCAGAGTTCAAATCCCATACCCCACATTATTTTTAATATTGTTTTATTTTGAATTTTTAGAATACCAAGGGTTTACACGTGCATAACTCACAAAAACCCCACTACACATGGAAAACTAACTGTACCAGGGGACTTATTGTAACGTTTTGAAAATCGTTCAGGTGAAATTTCGGTTAATCGGTAAAATAACGGGTGTTTTCCGTAAAAATCAAGATATAAATATTTTTTAATATAAAATTAAATATACATATTTTGGCTATGTAATTAATAGTATTTGGTGTTTATTGAGCCACTTGTAAAATTTCTAATTTATGGAAAAAATTTCCGAAATTAATTATTTTAATATTATTTTAAGTCGTCACTAATACATTTAATTAGGGAAAATTACAAATTGGAATGGGTTAATATAAATTTTGTGCATCATGACACACTAAACTAACTTGTAAAATATTATTTTTGAAATGAAATGAAACTATCAAACGGTGTTAGAAAATATCGAAGAAAATGGCTTAAATAGTGAAATTGGTGTAAATTGAAATTGGGGTATAATATTTATCATTTTCTTTCCTCACCCACACTCACCCACACCCTCTCACCCCTCCCTATGGGCTTGGCCGGCCATAGGATTCCCCCACTTCCACTTTTCCCCACTTATTGATTTGGAAAACAAAAGAAAAGAAAAGAATTAAAGTGAAAAGAGGTGTGGTGGAAACATGTGAGGTATGGGTTCTTTGACTTGGACTTTTCCCCACCTCACTCTCTCTCCTCCCTCACCCACATCTGGTCGAGCCCCTCTCCCCCCCTCTCCCTCAACAGCATCCCCCTCCTTCTTCTCCTCTCATTTCTCATCAAAAATCCACCATTTTGCCTCAAAATCCATACAAAATCATAGCCAAATCCAAATCCAACTCTTACCCATTTTTCCTTAGCCTAACATGCATGGATTGTGGTGAAAAGAGAGCATTTTGAGAGGCTAGTTTGCAAGTTTGATCCATGGTTCATGAGGTATAAATCTTGACCTTTTGTTTAATTGTTGCTATAATACTTCCTTATTAGCTAATTAGATGCTTAATGAGGTTTTAATTTGAAAACTTGGAAATTCTAGAATGGGGTTTAATTGCTAGTTAGAGTTTTGGTTAATTAGATCATGGTTGTGTGTTGTAATTAAGATCTTAAGTCATGTAAAGGCAAAGCTCGTTGTAGTTTGCTAATTGTATTTTAAAAGTTGTTCTAATTAAGATTTCTTGCATACTAGGTGTTTGGAACTAATTCAAAACATGAGATTAAAAGCTAATTAGGGTATTCATGACATTATTAACATTTTAATTTGTTGTTTAGCAACTTAGATCATGCAAAACTTAGTTTAGTTGATGAATTACGAATTGTTACTTTGAAATTGTTAAAATTGGTTATGTTTGCAAACTAGATTTTTGAGTTAATGTAATTAAGCGAGGTTAAAAAGCTAGTAATGGTTTGTGTGTCCTAATTAAGATAATTAGTGAGTATTGTGACCAATAGTTTGCTAAAATATCAAGACTTGTAGTAAAACGGTTAACGACCCCCTTTACTAGACTTTTTGGAAATAAACCGATTTGATCAATTTATTGGTTTTGATGATTTGCAATCTTATTTCATATATTTTTAGTGAGTTGTAAAACCATAATTGGTATGTTTGGTGTTTTCTCTATGGTTTGACGTTTGTACATCGACATCGAAGGTTGGTTTGGCTATTCTTGCATGCGTAGGCGATAGGTTTTGACCTATGCGTGATACGCATGCCGATTTGGTTTTCGTATGCCGTTTCGATTTTGAATTGGGTTTTTATGCGATACGATATGTTGTGACATGTAGGTACCCCCATGTGGACTTCGAGACGACAAGCAAGCGCGTGGCGACGTCGGCACCGGCGAGCGAAGATCAGGTGAGTAGATTTATATCTACGGGGAGAAGTAGGGTGGATGGCGTATAGCACCCCCGTAGTTCGTAGTATATTTATGATATATAATTGAATATATATGTGGTTTATGATCCGTGGATGATTATCAAGTCATGAATATGTGTTTATGGTTAGTTTGGTGTTATTAGAAGGGAACTAGCATAGCTTCTTAGTCGCGAAACCTAGAATAGGTTTACACCCACACGTACACACCTGCTTTCACTTTATTACCTGTGCGTATATGGGGATATGTATATATATACACACACACACACATGGGTATGGGACTATACACACACACACACACACACGCACGCACGCACGCACGCACGCATACGGATTATGAGGATAGTACTTGGACTTGGAGATGAGTCGATGAGATTGGGCTTGGGGCCATGAGATCGGTGATATGATATGGTTCGTATTTGAGATACGACATGATATTTTAGTGTGTTCTTTAGGCATGGTGTTTTCATACACACATGCATTACATAGATGGTATCAGTATTGTACTAGACTTAGATCAGTACCCCAGATCATGATATATGATGGAAAGGATACCAGACGAATAATGAGATAAATGTGATATTTGACCCGTACCCAGATTTGGGAGGCCGTACGACGGATTTACCGTACGAGCTATATATTGATGATAGATCCGCACTCTTGACTCGAGAATGTCATATTATATAGGGTATAGTATCGAATACTATTGAGGCGGATCACCAACTATTATATATATATATATATATATATATATATATATATATATATCGACTCAGATTTAGGTGGTTTCCATGCCCCTTTCGATTGGTTGTTAGTTAGACCTGTAGTTTACCTAGTAGATATTAGACTGGACCCGAGTCATACCTATTTCCAAAACTAACGAATCGTGAGGATTTTAGAGACATGTCAAGGGATACTACGGATATTTCAAAAGACGTACCTTTTCTTAAAAACACCGTAGCCTTATTTTCAAAACACCACGATTCGTAATATTTCAAACGGCAAAACAGTATAACACAGGTGTAGCGATGTAGATTCTTATTGTTACGTTATCATTCATGTTCCGCATATTATTGTTGCAATTACTATTCACTGCCATTTATCATGTTGTTATCGTCTCATTGCATATTTATTGTGTACTTAGTGATTATGAACCATGCTGTCAGGACACCAGCACCATTACCGATGATGCGTATGTTCTACATACACTTACTTGCCGGCTCACACACATCATCATCGGTAATTTCCATGTCACGTACACTTTAGAAAATACCTTTTCATTAACATAGCTTGATAACTGATAGTCGCAATATGTTATAGCTTCCATATGCTAGTTTAAATATTGCATTCATTGCATGATATTAGGTGCATTCATATTCATTGGTTATGCAGTATTGTGGGGATTTATGCCGGTATTCACTGTTTATTGGTATCATGATTTTGATGATTTCGGATTTACATGAAATTTCTGGATTTGGGGGAAAACCGCAAGAATTTAATAAAAGCTCAGTATCATCATTTTAAAATGCAAATTGCGGTTTTCTCATGATGCATGAGTCGTCCACCATGAGTTTTCATGATTGCTGTTGGATTTCGAGACCCGATTCGAGGAGTTGGATGAACCGTCTCGGGTACATGGTGGGCCCGGTATGGTATCCCGGGGTAAGAAGCTTGAGTTGTATTCAATAAGCCTGGCAGGAGAGCACTACCTACCGGTGATGTTATTTGGATTCGTCGGTTATCCGGAGGATACCGACCGGAGTCATGAGATGGATACGGGCTGATCCATTCTGCCGGAGCCCGCGGGCCGATCCCGCAGATGATATGGATGACTGAGATATTTATATTTGAGATCTGAGATTTGAGATATTTAGATTTGATATTGAGATACTGAGACTAATGTTTTATGTCGATGCTGACACTGATTTCTCTGTTGCTTTCATTGATGATACTTAATTGATATACATATAGAAATTTCATTGATTAAGGAAAACAGTTGTCTCACTCATGATATATTCTGTTTCCATTCATAATGCATTCATACATCATATATATCTGATATGTTGCTATCTGAGGCACTGACACGAGCACGTGGTATTGCACTTATATGTAGATGGATCAGAATATTATTTGAGGATATTACCTGATATGACCCAGGATAGCTTTATGCATACGATTTCTACTCGTAGATGTTTTCTACTCACGAGTTGGCAACTCACCCCCGTTGTGCCACAGTTCCTTGCAGGTTTTGCCGTACAGGTTTCGTTGCGGCTTTGCTGGCACACTGTTCCTTCCGGGCGATCGCTTTGGTAGGTGGGTTCTTTGCATCAGGATCACCATTGTTTATTTATTATTTCAGTTGTATCTAGAAACTCCATCAACCAGATTGTATATTTGATAGAGATAGGAGACCAGACTTGTTATTATTTCGACTTTAGAGTCGCGCGTTGTATTATTAAGGTTTTCTTGCTGATTTTGGGTTTTCTTTTGAGTTTTGATCCTCGCCCTTCGGCGTTGTATATTATATTGTTTGCGTGGTTGTGACCGTCGATTGACGAAGAGCTAGCTCGCGCTTAGGAATGCCTTTTTACTTATTTCATATACTATTCATGTTGTATCCTGTTTGGGGCCAGTATTTACAAATGAGACACTGCCGAAATTTTCAGAAAATACTTGAGATTTTAAAAATACATACTTCGGCCTATGTTGATTAAAACTACTTGCTTTAAATTGGTTTTTCCTTCACTCTACTGCTTCTTGGGTTTGATTTCTGGGTTTTTGGCTTACTTAGATTACATATGCCTCGAGACGTTTCGTAATTTAAGTGCCGGTCATGTTCCGTACTTTTCGGGTCGTGAAAAAGTTGGTATCAGAGCGTTAGGTTTTACCTTCGGAATGTAGGACGACCCTTGGTTAATGGAGTAGGTAACTTGAGTAGAGTGACGTACTGTACGTATGTTCCACGGCATATTTACGATACGATACTCCACTTAAGAAGCCTTAGGATATACATTTCTTTGCACAGCATTATATTCATTCCTATGATCTAGCCTCATCAGTACCAGTTTATGGTTTTGTTATCACGGTTGTACGGGCGTGGAGAGCTCGGCTAGAATTGCGGTCAGCATGAGCTCGTCATGGACGAGGACTGACCAAAGCGTGATTCCAGGGACATACGATTGCGTAGAGACGTCATTTTATTGTGTTTTCGCGCCACGAGCATTTGATGGATCGCTTTTACGAGATTTCTCGGACGTGCATATCAACACCAGAGGATTGGGCCTCTTCAAGAGGCCATCCAGGTTGTGATGACTGTCAGAGCACAGATTATTTTGATGATTGAGGCACTGTTCAGCATGCGGACTAATAAGCCAGTGATTTTGGCGAACGAAAAGATATTGCCCCAGATGTTTGAAGCTAACGCTCACGAGTTATACTTCGAGATTGTAGGGTGTTTTCCGTCACCCCATTGAGATGGGAATACGCGCGCGCTTATCAGGCACATTACAGATTCCCCCTGCCTAGGGTAGGCTGGGGTTTATTGATTGTGGGGATCCGAATCTCCGGCAGCCGCGGACTAAGCTGTCGTTAATTACCCCTCGCCTTTGGAGCGAGGGAACCTCCGATTGACGGGTTAAACTGGTCATGCGAACTCAATGTGCAATGTGCATGAGTTGTGTTTTAAAAGGGGTTTTGGATACATCGGAGGCCCCGCAGAGTTTTTACTGGGGTCCCGCTACCCGAATAGCGGGCTGGGGGTCAAGGGGGATAGCAGCCCCCTTGCGGGGTGCGGGGCAGCGACCGGTTAGAAATTTTTTTCTAACAAGGACGGTGTCGTGGAGTGTGTGTGTACCTATATATATACATGTATACATATATATAAAAAAGGGGAAAAGTGCCCAAAGGACGCGTGGGGCCAGCGCCTCACGTGCCTAGCACACGAGCGCCGGGCAGTTAGGCGCCGGGCGCTTAAGCGCTAGCGCACCACGTGTTCGACACGTGGGCGCCGTGCGCTTAGGCGCCGTGCGCTTAAGCGCTAGCGCACCACGTGTCCGACACGTGGGCGTTGGGCGCTTGAGCACTGTACACTTAGGCGCCATGCGCTTAAGCGCTAACGCACCACGTGTCCGACATGTAGGCACTGGGCGCTTGAGCATCGTGCGCTTAGGCGCTAGCACACCACGTGTCTGACACGTGGGCGTTGTGCACTTAGGCGCTGTGCGCTTAAACGCTAGTGCACCATGTGTCCGACACGTGGGCGCTGGGCACTTGAGCGCTAAGCGCTGGGCACTTGAGCGTTTGGGGTGCTAGGCGCTCGGGCTCCGGCGAGGAAAAGGGGCTTTTAGCCCCAGAAATGATATTTAAACTCCCGAAAGAGAATTTAGAGTGGAGTTAAACACCTAAGAAGTTTTTGGAGATGCTGAAACGGGCTCTCTCCCTTGAGCTCTGGATCTTCCCAAAGTGGGATTTTTAGGAGATGGGTTACCTTCTTCCTCCTTTTTTGGCTGGATCTTGAAGATCAAGAAGTATGAGATTTTAAAAATCTCTCCTTTCTGAGATCTGATGGCAGATCTGAGTTCCCCTTTGTGGATTTTGTGGTGAAAAACTATTTAGTTTTATAAAAGGAAGAGTAAAACTCTTAATTTAATTCAAAAGAAAGGAGAAGGTTTTAGAACCTTGAGGAAGGAGAAAGATTTCAGATTTGGATTTTTTTTGGAGAGAGAAAAAGTTGTTGGGATATTTTCATTATCTCTGCCTTTATAGGCTATACACTTTACATATAGCCCCTTGGGCTTCACAAAATGGCATTTTGCCTATCCCATGGTTCATGTGCCATTTCTTTTTGCACATAAGCCATGGGCTTTACAAAAATTTGGTTTTATGCCCATTTTCTTACATTTATTCATAAAATAAAATAAAAGAAATATAACAAAATTATTTATTACAAAATTCATTTTGGCATGGGGGGAGGCCGGCCACTTCATGCTCGGGATCGACCCGGGCATTAGTCCACTTGACTTGGGCTTGGGCCCACCTGGTTTGGGGTTGACTTTGATTTTGAATTGGTCAACCGGGGTATAAATTTTTACCCCAACAGAGATATGATAGAAGATCGCTAGTCACAAGAGAGGAAAGACTAGGACATGTGATCCATTGCCTACCCCGATGCGAGGTCATCAGATTGATTGATTCCAGCTAGAGACGACTTCACGCGGATACGTTGAGAGTCGATAGAAACGATCGAATATCAGGAACCCATTTTTCAAGTTTAAAGTATTCGGAAAACAATGCAAGCAATTCTACGGACCCTCCAGAAGAATGAAACCCTGACTCGACCTAATGACCATGGAACGCCGGTAAACCTTAGGGTTTGCGGCAGTTCAGCGATGCCATTAGTGAGGCTTGGGTCTGCCCTTCTATGGTTAGTCCATAAGTGCTGTGGCATATATTCGATACTATTAAACTGTACCCAAGATGTTGAGCTCCTGGGGGATTATGGAATCTCGACGAATCGATCGAAAAGTTCGACATCATTCAGATATTATGTGAGGGGATACATTGCTTGGGAGACTCCAGATACGAGTATAGCCGTTGGAGCGCAGTCCATGCAGCTACGAGGAGGCGAGTCCGAATCAGTCGACATTAGAGAAAAATGGAGCAAGAGGTTCGTACGAGATCTTGATAAGATGACGTTCCACTCCGCTGACATCAGAGATGCGATACGCGAGCAGATGCGTTGACTATGGATATATCTTCCAAGAGGAGTCGTGATGAGTATGTAGCCGTTCCGGAACAAGAAATAGATATAGTAAGAGGATGATAACTTCCGGGAAGTTCAGCAGAAACGAGACTTGGGAGAGACTTCGACATGACATTTCTGGAATACTATACGAGAAGACTTGGACCCAGGATCGGTCATATTACGCACACTCAGTAGGTCAGAATTCGGCATCATCGACGAGACATGTTATGAGTAACCATGATAGTTGGCCAGAGATCTTTAGAGGATGTGTTAGAACGGACTACTTCCGTTATCGTTGTTGGGGTTGAAAATTGCACCCCGGTTAACCAAGTCAAAGTCAAAGCCAACCCCAAGCCAAGTGGGCCCAAGCCCAGGTCAAGTGGGACCACGCCCAGGTCGAGTCTGAACATGAAGCGGCCGGCCCTCCTCCATGCCAAAATGAAATCATGTAATAAATAATTTTTATGTAATTTTTTATGCATGGACGTAAACAAAATGGGCATAAAGCCAAATTTTTGTAAGCCCATGGCTTATGTGCAAAAAGAAATGGCACATGAGCCATGAGATAGGCAAAATGCCATTTTGAAAATCTTAAGGGGCTATATGTAAATATGTAAGCCTATATAAGGCAACATAATGAAAATATCTAATATACAATTTTTCATTCCCCCTAAAAAAACTAGGGTTCTTTGTGCCTCCTGCTCCTTCTCCAAGGTTCTAAACCTTCTCATTTCTTTTGAATTAAATCAAGAGTTTTCCTCTTCCTTTTCCAAAACTAAATAGTTTTTCACCACAAAACCCACAAAAGGGCACTCAGATCTCCCATCAGATCTCAAAAAGAAGAGATCTTTAAAATCTCATACTTCTTGTTCTTCAAGACCCAGCCAATAGAGGAGGAAGGAGGAGACCAATCTCCAAAAATCTCATATGGGGAAGATCCAGAGCCAAAGGGAGAAACAAAGAAGCCCCCTTTGATCACTTATAAAACCTTTTAAAAGTTTAACTCCACAAATCGGGAGCACAGCTCCCAGTGCAGGGACCAAAGTCCCCTTTCTGTTTGACACCCAGCGCCCAGAGCACATGTGTCCACGTGCCGAGCACGTGGTGCGCCCAGCGCCCAGGGCGCTTGCGCCCATGTGCCAAGCACGTGGGGCGTCCAGCGCATAGAACGCTCGCGCCCACCGCCTAGTGCGCTAGCACCCAGCGCCTGCGTGCCATGCACACGAGGCACTGGCCCCCACGCATCCTTTGGATGCCCTTTCTTTATATATATATATATATATATATATATATATATATATATATATATATATATACACACACACACACACATACACACATACATACACACACACATACACCACGACACTGTCCTCTGTTAGGAAAAATTCCTAACGAAGCGCTACCCCACACCCCGCAAGGGGGATGCTAGCCCCCTTGACCCCCAACCCGCTATCCGGGTAGTGGGACCCCCGTAAAAACTCTGCAAGGCCCCCGATATATCCAAAACCGCTTCAAAACATAACACTGCACGTTGAGTTCGCATGACCAGTTTAACCCGTCAATCAGAGGTTCCCTCGCTTCAAAGGCGAGGGGTAATTAGCGGCAAATTAGTCCGCGGTTGCCAGAGATTCGAATCCCCACAATCAATAAACCCCAGCCTACCCTAAATAGGGGGAATCTGTAATGTGCCTGACAAGAGCACGCGTATTCCCATCTCAATGGGGTGACGAAAAACACCCTACAGATTCTGGCACGTCCGGTGGGACCATCTCTCCTCCCATATTTTGGGTTAAGCATTCATGCGAACTCAATCAATATACATATCGATATTTATACTAAAATAATGCCCTTTCATGCAGGTTTTCAAGCAATCACTTCTCAACGATGTCTCCAAAGATGAGCTCAGCTCTCAGCACGGCTCCCATCTCCTACACGATGAAGATGGATGCCAGGACGGTCCTTCCGGCCTGTCTCGAGAGATAATGGGAGGAGCTGCCGCTACCATTCTGCTCTATCCTGTTCGTGTCAGCTAACGCCATCCCGGCTCTTCGAGCCCCAGTGGCAGACAAACCGATCTCGAATGGCAAGAAGCCAAATATGGTGGTCTCAAAGGCGCCCCAACTAAAACGCAAGTCGATGTTTGAATGACTCTCCTTGGCCCCAGCTGGGGGCAAGGCCATCAACACCAACAAAGCAACAAGGCATCTCGAGCAAGCTCCGGCGGTGCCCCTGACAACTGCTCGATCGGGTGTCTTCTCTAAGCTCTCCGCTAATCGACTCACGGTGGCTTCCCAGGAAACAGATGCCCGCCAAGCCCTTAAAATTGAGAAGCTAAGGCAAAAAAGGCGCAGGTATAGAGCCAACAAAAGGGCTAGGGCTCCTGTAACAACCGAGTCCAGTTCTACAAATTTTTGTTACCGTATGGGTTGTTGTGGTATTTATTTCATTTATCATGCTTTGGCTGTTACTAGTTATAGTTTACCCCGACATTTCATATTCTTGCATATAACAATTTAAGTCATTTAAAATAAATTAAAAATACTTGTCATGGCCTGTTTGATACCACTAACCCTGTGATAGCGTCCTTGCATCGTGTTCTCGTCCTGTTCAGTGGAACGGACGTGTTTAGACAAATACGCGCACGTACATGCATCCATTCCTGGGGGTATGCTTTTTCATTACAAAATCCTTCATTTCAAATTTTGGAACTTGCTAATATTTTTCATATTTCAAATTCAAATTTTTGGACCCGACCCGGGCGCAATTCTGAATTATTTTGCATTCTGCCAAATTCTAATTATTTAAATATTTTAAATTCTTTTAGCTTTCACCAGCGAAAGATTTTGGTAAGATTAACAGAAGAAAATATTTTTTTCACAATGGAAAAATCTTTCCCTGTCAATGGAATCACTTTTAGAATATTAAAAAATCTTTATAAATGTTTCCTGAGCCAATCAAAGCTCTTTTATTTGCTTTGGGCCCCACCTTCGAATCTTTCCCTCTCTTCTATCGTTTCTTCTATCCCTTTTCAACCAATCAGAAGTTTCCTCTTCAAACCAAGAGGCCCCACGTCTCCTTCTCTCTCCTTTCCCTTCCTCTTTCTCTCTTTGCTGCGAGTCTCTCTCTCTCTCTCTTCATTTTCTCTCTCCTCTCGCGCCCTCTCTCAGATCTCACGAATACTGTAGATTCCTCAAACCTCATCACCGCGCCTCGCTTCTGGTCACCTCCCTTAGGCATCCCCTCCTTCTTCTTCTGTCTTCTTTAAAAACCTCGCCACGAGAAACCCTTGAAACAAAACCCTAACCCTACTTTTCCCTCGTCCCCTCTCTCCTCGTTGACACCTCCTGCATCCCCCTCGTCACCCTCAACTCCATCATCTCTTCTCCTTCTTCCTCCCTCAAGTGAGCCCACTAAACCCAGAAACCCACTGCAGCCCTGAACCGAGCACCGCCACCTCATCGCCGCCGACTCCCTCATCTCATCGTCATCTTCTTCCTCTCCCTCTCTTCCTCTCCCTGCCGTTTCCCAGCACCAGAACCCACATCCAAGCAAACCCTAGCAGAAACCCTAGCCCCGAGCCATTCCCTGCAACTTGGACCTTGTCGCCTTGCCGTTGATCTCGCCGGCGATCCCTTGCCAATAACTACCCACCTTTGCAACCACAGCCGTCTCCCAAACCCCTGTGAGCAACCTTTCTCTCCCTCATCCTTCTCTTCTTCTTCATCTTAAAATTTCTTTTCTGTTAAGTGTTAAAGGGTCCTCTATAGATCGTCGGAGCTCCGTCGACGGGTCTCTATTTATAGGACATAGAAAACCCTAGGTTTACAATCGCCGCATGTCTGCTTTTACAAAAATTCCCCTAGGAAGACTAGTCAGCGCCGCCAAGAATTTTGGAAATTTTTTCCGCCACTACGGGCATCACACGGTCGCGGAACCGCGGCCGCAGGCCAGGTTTGGCCGCGGTTCCGCAGCCAAAAGAGGGGTTTGTGGGCTGAAATTTGGTCTGCTGATTTGTGTTGACTTTTGCTTCCTGTTTCTTCAGTTGGTTCTTTAGGATGTCTTCTCGTTCTTTTCCAGATCTCCACAGTGAATAATTGTAGTGGACTTTTACCGTTGCTTCGTGATAAAGTCTTGAACCTTGCGCTGCCTTGTACTTTATGAACTGATCTTCGTGTAGGCTTGATCAAGATTCTTCCATTTATTGGTCGTAGTCTCACTTTTGCATCGTCTTTTATCTTTTTCACTGCTTTTGTTCCGAGAACCTGTAACATG
Source organism: Agapanthus africanus (assembly GCA_030015575.1). Taxonomy (NCBI): domain Eukaryota; kingdom Viridiplantae; phylum Streptophyta; class Magnoliopsida; order Asparagales; family Amaryllidaceae; genus Agapanthus; species Agapanthus africanus. The sequence continues at coordinate 677,105,168 of CM057340.1, read as the reverse complement.
TAACTATGTAGCAGACATGGGTCAAAAGCACCTGTTTATTTGTAAAATGAATAAGAATGGGGTCTATAAGAATGCAATATTATGATATGAACAATATCCTAAGCATTCGCATGGATATCTGGTATACCACACCGAGGAATAGAAGGTGTTTGTTGCTCACCACGTCGTTTTTTTAGAGAAGAAATTTCTTGCAAAAGAAATTAATGGGAGCACGATAGAACTTGAAGAAATTCAAGAACCACAAACTTGAAATGAAGATTTGGTAGAACTTCAGGATTCAATAATCCCGGACGAACCTCAGCTACTCCGCAGATCTAGTAGGATTTCTCTTCCACCCGAGAGATACTACGGTTTTCTCATAGATGGGGATCGAGAGGATTACATCTTGGAAGAATATGATCCTACTGGTTATAAGCATGCCATTAACAGTTGGGACTCTGTAAAATGGCTCGATGCTTTGCAATCCGAAATGGTGTCCATGTACACCAACAAAGTTTAGACTTTGGATATTGCTCCTTCTGGAGTAAAACCCGTTGGATGAAAGTGGATCTTCAGAAAGAAGATTGGTGTAGATGGACAGGTGGAAACCTATAAGGCTAGACTTGTTGCAAGAAATTTGAGAGAAAAAGCAAGGAGAGTGGGAAAGAGTTTTCGTCAAAGACCAGGAGTGGACTATGACGAAACCTTTTCTCTAGTAGCTATGCTGAAATCCATTCAGATCCTATTTGCCATTGCTGCCTACCATGACTATGATATCTGACAAATGGACGTAAAAAGGCCTTCTAAATGGAAGTTTAGAAGAGTGCGTTTATATAGATCAGCCGGAGGGATTCGTAGACAGTGGGAGCAGTGGGAAGGTGTGCAAGTTGCTTAAATCCATTTATGGATTGAAGTAAATATCGCGGAGCTGGAACATCTGTTTTGATGAGATAGTCAAGGAATTTGACTTCATTAAAAATGAGGATGAGCTTTGTATCTACAAGAAAATTGTAGGGAGAACTGTCGTATTTCTCGTCTTGTACGTGGATGACATTCTATTGATAGGAAATGACATTCCTATGCTGCAACAGTCAAGCTGTTCTTGTCACAAAAGTTCTCCATGAAAGACCTGAGTGATGCCTCCCATATTCTGTGGATTAAGATCTACAGAGATAGATCCAAGAGACTGTTAGGATTTTCACAATTCACATACATAGAGACTATACTAAAGAGATTTAGTATAAAAGATTTCAAGCGCGGTAATATACCCACCTTGCACGGAATCACCCTCTCCAAAGATATGTCTCCCAAGACTGATGAGGAGAGGGTTCATATGAGCACTATACCCTACGCTTCGACGGTAGGATCTATAATGTATACGACACTGTGTACCAGACCAAATGGAGCATATGCGCTTAGCTTGGTGAGCCGGTATCAGTCGAACCCGGATAAGAATCATTGGACAGCTATAAAGAACATTCTCAAGTACCTGAGAAGGACTAAGGAGATATCCTTGGTATACGGTAATGGAGACCTTAAGATCGAATCTTTTACCAACTCAAACTTCCAGAGTGACAAAGATGACAGCAAGTCTGTCTCGGGTTTTGTGTTTACCCTCAATGGAAGGGCAATGTGTTGGAAGAGCTCCAAACAGGACACCGTCGCAGACTCGACGATGGAGGCTGAATACATTGCTGCGAACGATGCCGCAAAAGAAGCGGTCTAGATGAAGAAGTCCATTACTGAACTTGAGGTGGTTCCGTCCATTGTTGATCCGATACCTTTGTATTGTAATAACTATAGGGCTATAGCTTTAGTGAAGGAACCACGGTCCCATCAGAAGTCCAGACACATCTTGAGGCGGTATCACCTGATCAGGAAGATCGAGATCCGGAGAGTAGATACAAAGACAACATGGCAGATCCATTTACCAAGGCCCTGCCTCGAGTGCGGTTTGAGCGACATTTTGAGACGTTGGGTATGCGGTACACCAACAACTGGCCTTAGAGCGGACATTGGGTATTCAGTACGCCAATTATAGGCCTTAGTGCAAGTGGGAGATTGTTGGATATGTATGCCCTAGAGGCCTGTATTTTATATGATGCTGGGAATATATATGTACAGTAAAATCTTGCTCGGTTGTATATAATATATTATTTGAGTTGTCTTTATCATGATGTGTGTATTTCTTTCTATTGATACTTTATATTGCTTGCATATATTGATAAAGACTCGATACAATAATACACTATTATAGTTTGACTTTATCTTAACATGTGCATATGTTATACTCGATATAACATATGGCGGTTACATGTTGATAAAGCCCGTAGGATTTTTCTTAACTAAGCAAGCTAGATTAGCAAACTATTTTGCCTAGTTTACTTCTTTTAGAGGTAAGAGCTTGGATCAATGACCTTCAGGTGGATCATCTAGGACCGAGAAGGCCGGCCATCAAGTTTGATCAAGATCACCTAAGGAGCTTAAGAAGAGGAGTAAAGACTCGAAGGACACAAGTCTCTAGGTATAACTCCTTATCACAGTAGCTAGATTTCTTTAGCTAGCTAGTTTCGGTGTATGGTTAGATTCTAGGATGTGTTTTCTAGCGCCGGAATTTTAAAAGTCAAAGTTTTTCGTTCCGCAACGGCCGCGGTAGACGACCAAGGCACTAGGAAAACCAACATCGAGGACTAGGCTTTCATCGAATGCCAAACTGTTTCACTCCTTTTATCGGTGATATCTTCAAGTACACATGATCTCCAATGGTGAATTCTAACAGTCTCGTGTCAGCCCTACTCTTTTGCCGATCTTGCGCTACCTTCATTTTATCTCGAATCAAACGAACCTTATCCACGGTTTGCACACTCAGTTCCGGTCCCAATAACCTCCATTCTCCAACGTCGTCCCAATATACGGGTGAACGAAATTTGCGTCTATACCATGCCTCAAATGGAGCCACCCGAATGCTCGTCTGGAAGCTGTTATTATACGAGAACTCAACCAAGTGCAAATGGTTCCCCCTCAAACACTTGAAGTCTAACATACACGCTCTTAACATGTAACAACTCTAATTTCAATGTACAAAAAATTGTTTAAAAGTTAATGTACAAATGGAGTATTTGCAATTCGGTGTACACTATAAGTATTTGATTTGCTTTTGAACAGTAAGAAAACACTTGTAAATAAAGCCTTTTACTGCTGTGACGTAGCCCCTGTGATCGAATCCCCCCAGCCATATTATCTTTTTATTAAATTTTTCTTTTAATATTTTAGAAGCCCAAAGTTTTACACGTGCACTACACGTAAGATGAAGAGTTACAGAATAAACAAACATGTGCACTGTGGTATATGAAGCGAGAGGGACACATGGCCAAAGATCCAAGCCCCACCACCGGACTTCGACCGGCGAGATGAACTCCAAGATCGGCACCGCCGGGCCGCCTGTAAGGAATGGTCCCCATATTTCAACCTGGCGCCTCCTCGCCTACCCCCACTAACCCCATATTAGTTGTTTTCTCCGCATTCATCCAGAGAATGTTAAATCACCCTTAAATCCAATTTTTAATGCATATTTTTTATGCATTCTTTAACCCTCAAAACCTTAATTTTCCATATAAATATCATACTCCTTTTCACACCTCCTCACTCAAAAATTTCCTGCCAAAACTCTCAAAAATTCTTAAGTCCATATAGTTGTGCAAGTGGAGTTAGGAAAGGGCAAGAGTCCGACGACGTTTCGAGGAGTTTCCGGCAACAAAACGTCGTCCCGACGCTTTCCTAACCTTACCCTTCTCCCCTCTACTTTATTAGCTAGTAATTCCCATCTCCTCTCCTATTCTACTATTCTAAAACTTTCATTTTTCAAAACTTGTCGGAAGCGGAGTTAATCCGACTTCCGATTCGTTTTTCTTTTAAAATTCCATTTTTCTTAAACTATAAAATACCATACTCTCATATAATATTTAATAAACATAAATAAACATATTAGAACAATTTTCATCTCAAAATAAATCATGTTACAATCTTTATTTCATTTTTACAGTAAAATACCACCATGTTTTGTTATCCACTTTTCACCGTATTACCTTTAGAAAACTTATGAGATAAGGACCTACCTCATCACAATACTCATATTGGACATAGCACGATTTACTTTTGGGCAATATTTGTGGGAATATTACAAGTTACAATAAAATACCCTAAACTATTACAAAACCGTTTTCTTTAAAAAGAGTGTTCATTAATTCCTTGCAATTATACCTCTACAACCCATTTTGGAAAACCACGATCGGGATGGTGCGGGTTATCGCACGTCCTCGGGTCTAGTAGAGCGAGATGCAAACCTCCGCAAGGAGCATTCGATCTCGATAGAATTTTTAATGCTATTTTTAAGAAAATGATATTTCTACAAAATAAATAAAATTTATTTTTATTAAATATATAAATATATATATATATGAATATTATCAAAATATCTATTTTAAATATATTATACAAATATTACAAGTTTTCTAAATCCAAGGAATCACCATTACGTGAAACTACCATCCAAATACAATACAAATTCCAATATTTCATTAAAATACCATGAAAAATGAAAAGTATGTTCTACTCACTAGAAATTTCACTTTTATAAAATATACATCTATGAAAACCCTAAATACGATAATTAAATACTTGAGTTGTATTTTGAAAATATATCAAACTATTTTTATATAAAACCCCTTCAAGTTATACTAAATTACAATAAGGACCCTAGTAAATATAGCTTTAAGTGGGACCAATTCTCTTGAGCCTCAGGGAGCCGGAGAATGTGGGTGTTTGTCTATCTAAGATAGACAATCTAACAAACGGTGTTATCAACACGGTAATTATCTTGGAAAAAAACACAAATCATGTCGTTCATGTGCAACAGTTACCGATAACGTCGAAACTAATTCAGGACTTTAATTTCTTTTTAAGTGTCCGACTCAGACTGAGTCTCAATTTGATCAATCTGACTTGAATATGATTCAAGTATAAACTACAACACAACATGAATCCATGAATCCGTCTATTCAATCTATATCAATCTATATTGACTGAACCGACCATGGATATACTCTGTTTACATGACTATCCATTTATCCATTCCATTTACTGATATCATGGTTTCGGTAGGTCATCCATCTATATAAAAAAACAATCCAATCAATACAAAAGACATTGTGTGGTTTAAAGGGGTAGATTGGTACGGAATATGTTAGAAGTGGCAAGAGACTGTAACCATAATACACCTAACCTGAATATCCATTACCGTTGTACCGTGGCTGAATGGTTCCTTGTGCTCCATATACCTTAGTCTTCGGATAGTGGGACTCCTCTCGTATACACTGGCATATTCTGTACCAAGGTACAAACAACTGCGTTAACATTATAATCAAATATTACTAGTTATACTCTCTTTCTGTTTATTCTATCCCTACTCATCTTTGGGACTTACCGAGCGATTGTTCGCTGACGATATTCCTTTCCTTCTTTCTTAGGAATGTTGTCAGGTGAATCGGACTCACTGGAGATCGAGCCCAGCACTGAAGATTTGGAGCAGTTAGCCTTTGACCTAGAGTTGTAGGCACTTGTACATACTTTTCATTTCTGTTATGTCATTGTTTAGACGTTGCTTTCTATTCATGTATTTACATTTTCAGTTTTACTTATAAAGAATTGTTAATAAATAAAAGTTGATGTTCAATTACTTCTATTATCATTTTTCTTGTGTACATTTATTTTATATTGCTTAGATACGCATAGCGTATTTATTTCGGAGTAAATACGTAGCGGACCTTGCCGCGTCCCTTCCCCGTACACCGGGAAGTGGGGTGTGACAGGTTTTGTTGGCGGCCCATGCAAGTCTGCTCCGGATGGACATGCAGGTCAATTCTGCATGAAGTCCTAAGCAATATAACACAAAAATCAACAACTAAAAATATTCTTTACATTTCATATTCCTTGAATCTTACAATTTCATATACTTTGAATCTGCCCTAACCCAATTTTTCTTTTAAGGTTATGGATTCTCCAAACAACACCAGCACCAACTTCAACAACACGCCGCCACCTTTACCGCTTACACCTACCGTCGCTGCTCCGATCAATGAGCAGACGATACTGCTTGAGGAAATCCGCGGCCTCCTGAAAGGTCAGCAGTAGCAGACTGCTATTCTAATGAACCGTCCAGAAGCGGAAGCGCCCGGAGTAAAGCAATTCCGGGCATTGCACCCAAAACAGTTTTCGGGAAAAAAGAGCCCTCTGGAAGCTGAAGAATGGGCTCAGAGTATTGAGGATGATCTGGCAGCAGCACATGTGCCAGAAATAGCTTGAGTTCGAGTTGCAAAGCTGCAACTCACTGACAAAGCACGAGTTTGGTGGAAAGCGAAATAAAGCCGTCTTGAACAGCCGATCGAATGGAGGACATTTCGCGATATGTTCGACGCAAAATACTTCCTAGAGACTGCCCGATTTGACATGGAGCAGCAATTTATCCATCTACAACAGGGTTATATGTAGACCAAATCCATGGATGAATATGACGCTGAGTTTACCATGCTTAGTAGGTTCGCGGTACATTTGATACCAACTGCTGGGATCAGATCCACACGGTTTTAGCAAGGGTTAGATCCGGAAATCCAAGATGCCTTAGTTACAGGGGATCTCTCAACCCACGAGTTAGCCCTGAAAGGTGCCTGCCGATATGAGACAGTAGTAAAGATGAAGGGCAGACCCCACTCTGCCGGGTTGAAGCACCCTGCTACTCAGATGGCAGGAGGAGCCTCTTCAAGGCCACAATTTAAGCCCAGGAGACCAGGAGTACCGAACAACCGGCCCCATCCAGCCTTTTGTATCTACTACCAGGAGAGATAGACATTTGGCGAAAGACTGTCGGAATGCAAATCGCCTTTACTTAGTCTGCGGCTCAGCCACTCATGACATTGGGTCTTGTCCTCGTAGACATAACCCAAATTCTGCACCCAGATCAGCAATTACTTATCAGCAGCGCCCAGCCATCCAGACACCTTCTCCAAGACTCACTCTCCCTGCTCTACCTCCTCATGGACTGACTGCACCTCCTCCTCATCAGTTCCATCAAGCTCAAAGGAACATACCTCAAGTAAAAAGGAAAGGGCAGAGGAATGCTCCTCCAGTAAGGAGGAATATACCGAGGCGATAAGCTTTCACAATGACTGTGGAAGAAGCTGAAGCCACCGGCTAAGTCATCACTGGTAACAATTCCTTTCAAACTTTCTTTCAGTCTATATACATACCCATATATCTTTTCAATATACTTAAAACATATCCCACATAATTTAGGTACAATTTTAGTAGCCTCACTTCCTACACTAGCATTCTTCGATACTGGAGCATCTCATTGCTTTATGTCGCAACGGTTCGTCCGAACTCATACGATTCCAGTCAAACCTCTCGTATCCAGCTGGAATGTCAGTTCAAGGAACGACGTTCTAAAGGAAATAATGGGATACGACCTGTGTCTAGTGGTCGTTTGCAGTAGAGAATTCTATGTTGACTTCAAGTTGCTGAACATACCAAATTTTGATGTCGTTTTGGGTATGGATTGGCTCGGAACTTTTTACGCTACCATCGACTATCATCAAAGGAGGGTAGTGTTTGAGATTCTAGACCATCCGATCTTTTATTTCAAAAGTGGAGACCATACCCTGGAGCCAAGCAAATACAAGGCAAAACTGAAGAAGACAGTGATTGCAACACTTCAAGCGGAGGAAGGATAGAAGCCAGAGATAGTTCGAGAGTTTGATGATGTATTTCCTGAAAATATATCAGGTTTTTCTCCTGATCGAGCTCTTGAATTCAGCATTGATTTAGTACCTGGAGCACAACCGGTGATCAAAGCACCATATCGGTTAAGCCCTGAAGGTTTGAAAGAAGTCCGTACTCAGTTGGACGAATTATTGACAAAGAATGGATTCGTATCGAATGGAAATTGAAGTGATCATGCCAGGTAACACTTAAGTTTTAAGAACTTACAATTTCAATCTACCATTGTCAATCAGATCAAAGCAGCTCAAGCAAGTGATGCTAAATTGCAAAAGATCAAAGAATAAGTAGAAAGTGGACTTAGAACAGACTTCATCATACATGAAGAAAGATCTTTGAGATACGCCAGTAGATTGTGTGTACCAAAAGGTTCTGTGCGAGAAGAGTTGATGAAAGAAGTTTACAGCTCTCCTTATTCAGTACACCCTCGAGGTAAAAAGATGTACAAAGATCTGCGTCAAAATTACTGGTGGTATGGAATGAAGCGTGAAGTAGCTAGAAGTGTCGCTAAATGCTTGGTGTGTCGGCAAGTAAAAGCTGAACATCACAGGACTGCTGGTTTATTTCAACCTTTACCTATCCCAGAATGGAAGTGGCAATACATCACAATGGATTTCGTGACTGCACATCTCCGCAGCACGAAGGGTAACGATGCGGTAAGGGTTATTGTGGATCGACTCACAAATTCGGCTCACTTCATCCCATTTCGAATTGGCCAATCTACTAAGACACTAGCAAAGAAGTACATGGAGGTAAGAATCTAAGATTTAAAATCTTCAATATGTACTATCTCTGATACCCATGAACTCATGCAGGAAATCGTGAGATTGCATGGAGTAACTTTTTGCATTGTCTCCGATCGTGACATCAGATTCCAATCGTAATTTTGGCAAAATTTGCAAGCTAGCTTGGGAACAAGTCTGAACTTCAGCATAGCTTATCATCCACAAACAGATGGTCAGTCTGAGTGAACTATTCAGATCTTAGAAGATATGCTCAGAGCGTATATACTAGACTTCGGAGGATCGTGGGAAGATCGCCTACATCTTGTGGAGTTTTCATACAACAACAGCTACCAAGCAAGTATAGGAATGGCACCATTTGCAGCTTTATATGGAAGGAAGTATCGATCGCCATTAAGTTAGGACGACATCGAAGATAGAGAACTCCTTGACCTGAGATGATAGTAGCAACAGTCGATATAGTTCACACTATCAGAGAAAGAATACACATAGCCCAAGATAGACAGAAGCACTGGACGGATGCAAAGTGCCGTCATTTGGAGTTCCAACCCGGAGAACATGTATTTCTGAAGATATCTCCGAACCGTGGAGTGATTCACTTTGGAAGATGGGGTAAGCTCAGTCCGAGGTATATTGGACCGTTCAACATACTCGAACGAGTCGAAGAAGTGGCTTATCGCTTGGCACTTCCACCTTCATTAGAAGGAGCACAATGTGTTCCATATATCCCAACTCAGAAGGTATGTGAGTTACCCCATCCATATTCTTGATCACTCCGAGCTCACTGTATAGCCAGATTTATCCTGTGAGCAATAACCTGTTGAAATCCTAGATAGAAAGGTGAAGTCACTTAGGAACAAGGAGGTCAACTTGGTTCGAGTGATGTGGAGAAAAGATTCACCAGGAGAATCAACATGGGAATGTGAGGACGACATGCATGCAAGATACCCTCATTTGTTTGTAAACTAGTTCTTAAAATAATTATAAATTTCGATGACGAAATTTTTGTAAGGAGGGTAGAATGTAACAACTCCAATTTCAATATACAGAAAATTGTTTAAAAGTTAATGTACAAATGGAGTATTTGCAATCCGGTGTATACTATAAGTATTTGATTTTCTTTTGAACAGAAAGAAAATAGTTGTAGCTCATTGGTAAAGCCATGCACTGCTGTGACGTAGCCCCTATGATCGAATCCCCCCAGTCACATTATCTTTTTATTAAATTTTTCTTTTAATATTTTAGAAGCCCAAAGGTTTACACGTACACTACACGTAAGATGAAGAGTTACAGAATAAACAAACATGTGCACTTGAGTATATGAAGCGAAAGGGACACGTGGCCAAAGATCCAAGCCCCACCACCGGACTTCGTCCAGCGAGATAAACTCCAAGACCGGCACCGCCGGGCCGCCTGTAGGAAATGGTCCCCATATTTTCACCCTAGCGCCTCTTCGCCTACCCCACTAACCCCATATTATTTGTTTACTCTGCATTCATCCAGAGAATGTTAAATCACTTTTTAATGCATATTTTTAATGCATTCTTTAACTCTCAAAACCCTAATTTTCCCTATAAAATCCATACTCCATTTCACACCTCCTCACTCAAAAATTCCCTACCAAAACTCTCAAAAATTCTCAAGTCCATATAGTTGTGCAAGTGGAGTTAGCAAAGGGCAAGATTCCGACGACGTTTTGAGGAGTTTCCGGTGATGAAACGATTCCCCGACGCTTTCTTAACCTTACCTTTCTCCCCTCTACCTTATTAGCTAGTAAGTCCCCTCTCCTCTCCTCTTCTACTATTCTAAAACTTTCATTTTCAAAACTCATCGGAAGCGGGGTTAATCCGACTTCCGATTCATTTTTCTTTTAAAATTCCATTTTTCTTAAACTATAAAATACCATACTCTCATATAATGTTTAAAAAACATAAATAAACACATTAGAACAAGTTTTATCTTAAAATAAATCATGTTACAATCTTTATTTCATTTTTACAGTAAAATACCATAATGTTTTGTTATCCACTTTTTACCGTATTGCCTTTAGAAAACTCAGAGGTAAGGACCTACCTCATCACAACACTCATATTGGACATAGCACGATTTACTTTTGGACAATATTTGTGGGAATATTAGAGTTACAATAAATTACCCTAAACTATTACAAAACCATTTTCTTTAAAAAGAGTGTTCATTAATTCTTTGCAATTACGCCTCTACAACCCATTTTGGGGAACCCCGATCGGGATGGTGCGGATTATCGCACGTTCTCGGGTCTAGTAGAGCGAGATGCAGACCTCCGCAAGGAGTATTCGATCTCGATGGAATTTTTAATACTATTTTTAAGAAAATGAGATTTCTACAAAATAAATAAAATTTATTTTTATTAAATATATAAATATATATATGAATATTATCAAAAGATCTATTTTAAATATATTATACAAATATTCCAAGTTTTCTAAATCCAAGGAATCGCCATTACATGAAATTATCATCCAAATACAATACAAATTCCAATATTTCATTAAAATACCATGAACAATGAAAACTAGGTTCTACTCACAAGAAATTTTACTTTTATAAAATATATATCTATGAAAACCCTAAATAAGATAATTAAATACTTGAGGTATATTTTGAAAATATATCAAACTATTTTTACATAAAACCCCTTCAAGTTATACTAAATTACAATAAGGACCCTAGTAATATAGGTTTAAGTGGGACCAATTCTCTTGAGCCTCGAGGAGCCGGAGAATATGGGTGCTTGCCTATCTAAGATAGACAATCTAACAAACGGTGTTATCAATTCGGTAATTGTCTTGGAAAAAGACACAAATCCTGTCGTTCATATGCAGCAGTTACCGATAACATCGAAACTAATTCAGGACTTCAATTTCTTTTTAAGTGTCCAACTCAGACTAAGTCTCAATCTGACTTAAATATGATTCAAGTATAAACTACAATACAATATGAATCCATGAATCCGTCTATTCAACCTATATCAATCTATATTGACAAAACCGAACCATGGATATACTCCGTTTACATGACTATCCATTTATATCCATTCTATTTACTGATATCACGGTGTCGGCAAGTCATCCATCTATATAACAAAATAATCCAATCAATACAAAAGACATTACGGGGTTTAAAGGGGTATATTGGTACGGAATGTGTTAGAAGTGGCACGAGATTGTAACCATAATACACATAACCTGAATATCTATTGCCGTTGTACCGTGGGTAAACGGTTCCTTGTACTCCGTATAACATAGTCTCCGAATAGTGGGACTCTTCTCGTATACACCGGCATATTTTGTACCAAGTTACAAACAACTATGTTAACATTATAATAAAACATTACTAGTTATACTCTCTTTCTGTTTATTCTATTCCTACTCATCTTTGAGACTTACCGAGCAATTGTTCGCTGAAGACATTCATTTTCTTCTTTCTTTGGAATGTTGTTAAGTGGATCAGTGTAACAACCGAGTTCAATTATACCAATTCCAGTTACTATATGTGTTGTTTGTGGTGTTTAGTTCATTTATCATGTTTGGTTGCAAAATGGTAATTTACTTTATATTCGACCCGTTTACTTGAGCTCGTGTTTTCTTAATTATAGATTACGCTAACATTTAATATTCTTGCATATAACCATTTAAGTCATTTTAAATAATTTAAAAATACATGTCATGGCCTGCTTGTTACCCCTAACCCTGTGGTAGCGTCCTTGCATCGTGTTCTCGTCCCGTTCAGTGAAACGGACGTGGTTGGACGACTACGCGCACGTGCGTGTGTCCGTTCTTGGGGGTATGATTTTCATTACAAAATCCTTCATTTCAATTTTTGGAACTTGCTAATATTTTTCATATTTCAAATTCAAGATTTTGGATCCGACCCGGTCGCATTTCTGAAATATTTGTACCCCGCTAATTTCTAATTATTTAAATATTTGTTAAATTCATTTAATCTATTTTTTCTTTCAGTTAGGGTAATTGTAAAAATATTTTTGTGCTGAGAATCTCTTTCCCTAGTTTCCCAGCCAACGAAAGGATTTGAAAATCTTTTATAAAAATTTTTTCTAAAAACCATTTTAACCCTGAGCCAATCACATTCTTCCTTATTGTTTTCCCGGCCCCACAAATTCTTTCTCGCTCTCTCCCTTTTCTCCTTCTCTCTCCCTTACTCTTTCTCTCTCTCCCCACTACGAGACGAATCTATTTCTCCTCCTATTTCTCTCTCCTCTCGCTCTCTCCCTATCTCTCTCTTCTCGCGTTCTTTCTCTCTCTTATCGCGGTAATCCCGACACCTCCCCGCGATATCCTCACCTCCCTCTATCTTCTTCTCCCTCTGTTAAAGAAATGGAACCCATGCACGAGAACCACAAAGTTAAACCCTAACTTTTCCATCGTCCCCTCTTTCCTTGTCGACACCTTCGGCATCCCCCTCGTCACCCTCAACTCCATCATCTCTTCTCCTTCTTCCTCCCTCAAGCGAGCCCACTAAACCTAGAAACCCACTGCAGTCTTGAACCCAGCACCGCCACCTCGTCGCCGCCGACTCCCTCATCTCATCGTCATCTCCTTCCTCTCCCTCTCTTCCTCTCCTCTTCCGTTTCCCAGCACCAGAACCCACATCAAAGCAAACCCCGGTAGAAACCCTAGCCCCAAGCCATTCCCTGCAACCTGAGACCTTGCTGCATTGTCGTTGATCTCGCCGGCGATCCCTTTCCGACGACTTCCCACCTTTGCAACCACAGCCGTCTCCCAAACCCCAGTGAGCGACCCTTCTCTCTCTCATCCTTCTCTTCTTCTTCTTTCTCTTCTTCTTTATGTTAATTTTCTTTTCTGTTAAAGAAAGGGGACCTCTGTAGATCGTCGGAGCTCCGTCGACGCCTCGCCGGCGACGCTGTCACCCTCTGCAATCCAGTGAGTAAGTTTCCTCCATCAATCTCCTCTGTTCTATTTCATTCTTCTTGCTTCTTCTTTCATGCATTCTATTTCAATCTAAATGTTCACTGCGTTTCTTGATTACCGGGATCCGACCGTGCCGACGACGATCCCCGACGATCCAACTAGGACCTCTGACCCGTGTGATTCCACTGTTCATCGTTTGGACTCATTCCGTGTACCGTGCGCGCGTCGCGACTTTTCCCGTTGACGCGAGACGTTCCGTTTTCCGTATTGCGATCCGTCGAGACAAGTGAAACTTGCTACATGCTAGTCATACTATTCCTATATTAATTTATCTATTTTCCTATTAAATCTATAGATAGAATCTAAAGGCTTGAATTCCAAGTTAACAGCACAATGTTCCGTTTACATATTTCAGATCTAAAACTTGAAACCTAATTGTTGCATCTAGTTGACTATATCTAGTAATCGCATTTATATGTTAGATCGCATAATCACAATTGTTTTATAGCCATATTACCCTTTTGTAGTTTCACCCTATCGGACGACCTGTTGCATACATTTAGCCTTAATCACATTCAATTGCATTTCTAGATGGTTTTAATACATATTAATATGATTTTATCATCCACATTTGTTATACTGCATTCCTGAAATGTTAAAACTATTCCTTAAACCTAAACGGATAACCGTGCATCCTAGTAGTTTAATCCGTACCTATTTACATATCATATTACATGTGCCAATTTCTTGTTCTGATAATAACCATGCTTAATTATTTGTAACCATGTTTTTGGTAGTTGTTTATGAGCACCCACATGATATCTTGTATACCCTGACGTGACTTGCTACACATATTACTTGACCCGATATGGTACCGCACACTCTTGACATGACATGACACCTAAATACACTACTTGACCTGACCTGATGTACCATGGCTTTATCCGTTACCTGATCTTGTGTCTAATGCCAACAAACATAACATGTAGTCCTTACGGACCGTCCCTGTTGTCTATCCAAACAAACCCGTACTTGCCTGATCCTGTGTTGGATTTAGCTCCAAATTACTTGAATACCTGACTTGAACACATTATAACTTGGGGGTATGGGGAAATTAATGATGAAATCCTGACTTGTAACTCGACAGTTGATTGCTTATACTGATCAGTTTTTAGAGGCCAGGCTCGCCTCGGGACGGTGCTGCTGACATCGTTCGTCTTTACCCTTTTCCTTTTAGTGCCTAGCGGCACGTCTCGGTTTCAGCCCGAGAGTCTTAGACCATGGTCCCGGGCATGCACGGGATACTATTGAGTTACATCGATGATTCATCAAATTGGTTTTAAAGACTTGAGAGTAGATAACCCAACAGACCAGTCAGATTACTCACCGTACACTGCTTTCACTGCCTTGATTTATATTGCTGTCATACCTGCTTTATAACTTATGATTGTATTTGCATGCCTTTCTATATTATTACTGATTGATGTTATGACGCCCTAACGTCTGGGTTTTGCATAGCCCGGATTCCGTACCTTTGCTGCAGTCCGAGCAGGATTACTTCAGCCAGCAGGCTGAGCTGTGAGGATCTCTAGTAGTTAATTCTTTATTTTTCAGTATTTTATTTCCTGATGTGAGCCCGCATTATGGGACATACATTCCAGTTATATTTTGTATTGGATCTTTTGCTTCTGCATTATTATTCTTGACTCATTTTACTTTGGTTTATGGACATGTATTAGATAGTTTTATTTTTGTTCTTGATGTCTCTACAGCCGAAATATGACTGTGGAAGGACAATTCCTATCCACAGGTAGCATGGTTGGCTATGTCACGTGCCTACTTAGCGTACTCTGGGAAGCGGGGCGTAACATGGTTCTTTTGGTATCAGAGCCATAGGTTAATCGGGTGATTCTTTTGTAGTTGGGTATTATACCCAATACACGAATTAGAATACTCATGATTAGGAAACATGTCCTGCCACCTTGTCGTTAAACCGTTCTTGAATCTTAACCTCTTCCTGATTATACTTTTATGATATGCAAACATCCTTTGCATATCGACTCGAAACCTGGTTCCTTGTTTATCTTTAGAACTTAGGCGACTTGGGTTGAGTTATGTAATTGTAGCTATGATACCGCGGCATAGTTACAATGCGGTACTCTATTTAAGTAACTCGGAGTTCTAGCCTTGATCTACATTTTGAATCTGTTATCATGCTAATCCTTGGGTGTTTTGATTTCAGGAATATGGCAGACAAGAATCTGAAGACGTACCAAAAGCGTGTTGACAAAGCCGCTATGCTTGGGGTAATACGTAGAATGTTAGAGAACCAAAAGTGGCAGACCGAGCTGATCCAGCAGCAAGCTGAATCTTTTCAAGAAGGTTTGCGGACCGTTCAGCAGTCCGTGAACAATGTTGGGGCCAAACCAGCAGATCGTGTGGGGACCGTAGCAGATTTCAGGAGACTGGATCCGTCTGTCTTTACTGGCCTGGAGGAGCCGTTGCCAGCGGAGCAGTGGCTAGTTGACACGGAGAACTTACTCATTGCGGCACAGATCCCAGATGATAAAAGGATGGATGTAGTACGCATCCAGTTAGTGGATTACGCACGTGAATGGTGGCTGGTGGAGGAGACCCGCTTGCCCAAGCCGATCAAGTGGGCGGATTTTTCAAAGTGTTTCTTGGAGAAGTTCTTCCCGCGGACCGCACGGGAGGAAATAGAAGAGAAGTTCATCGGTCTAAAGCAGAATGGTGCACCCGTAGATGTACATGCAGCGGAGTGGACGCGGCTCAGTAGATTCGCTGGACCGTTGGTTGCCAATGATGCTGATAGGGCAAGGAGATTCATGCGCAGTTTGGATGTGGACATCCAGAGGCAGATTGTCTCCCTGGGTTTGACCACTTTCTCACAGGTACTTACGGCAGCCCGAGAACAGCAGAGCTTATCTGGGAAGACCGGGAGTTCACAGCAGACAGCAGTTACAGTAAGGAAGCCGGCATTTGTACCAAACCGAGCTCATGGACGCAGAGGTATTCCAGTGGACCGTCGTTGTGTAACACCGATGAAGAAGCCTGCTTTCGTTGATCAGAGGAAGCCCGTGATTTGTAGCTATTGCCACTTACCCAGACATTTGCAAAGGGAATGTCGCAGGATGCGGGGGCTTTGTTTGGTTTGTGGATCGGCGGATCATACTATTAATTCTTGTCCGTCGAAGCTTCGTACAAAGGATGATGTTCGGAAGCCACCGCAAAGACCGTTTTAGGGACAGAAGCAGCTGACTCAAGAACCCAATCAGGCTCGAGCTTTTACCTTGACGGCTAAGGAAGCTAAGGCTTCGGGAGAAGTTGTTTCAGGTATTCTACTTGTTCATGGTTTTCCCGCATTAGCGTTATTTGATTCTGGTGCATCCCACTGTTTTATGTCGTCCAAGTTTATAGCTACACACTCGATTACCTGCACGACCCTGTCTAGTTTCTGGGACATACACACTGGGAATGGGAAAATCATAGCTAGTAGAGAGTGTAAAGATTGTGCAGTTGTTGTTTGCGGACGGGAGCTTTTTGCAGATTTCTTGATGATTGATACGGGCAGCTATGAAGTCGTCTTGGGAATGGATTTTCTTAGCACTTTCCATGCTCACATTGATTGTAGGGCAAAGAAAGTAATTTTCCAGATTCCCGGACATCCCGAATTTATCTTCACCGGAGGAAGCAGTTCTGTCGGGCCAGTCGAGTTTAGGGCTAGGCCGACAACTAATGTTCTTTCGTCAATGGAGGTTGGTAAAAGTGAAGCGCCAGCTGTTGTTCGAGATTTCATGGATGTGTTTGAAGACATATCAGGTTTACCGCTGAGGCGAGACGTGGAGTTCGCAATTGATCTTATTCCTGGTGCAGCGCCAGTTTCTAAAGCGTATTATCCAATGGCACCAGTGGAATTGGAAGAAGTTAAAAAGCAGCTTACTGAATTACTTGAGAAGGGTTGGATACGAAGCAGTAACTCGCTTTGGGAAGCTCCAGTTCTTCTAGTTAAGAAGAAGGATGGCACAAGAAGGATGTGCATCGACTATCGAGAATTAAACCGGGTGACTATTAAGAACAAGTACCTGATCCCTCGCATTGGCGAACTATTTGAGCAGCTTAGTGGCTTGAGGGTATTCTCGAAGCTGGATTTGTGATCCGGATATCATCAGGTCCGAGTGAAAGCAGAGGATATTTGCAAGACGGCGGACGGCGTTCCAAACTCGGTATGGACATTACGAGTACTTAGTTTATCCGCTTTTTATTTTTTGTGATGTTCTATATCATACCTGAGATGACTATATATATAATATATAAATAAATGCTTTTATATATTTTGCATCCACGCTAGCCTTGCTTTCATCCTACCGTAAGTTAAGTAACCTCACGGTGAAGACCCACGGCCATGGTGAATGCTGATGGCATATATGTTCGTTCTATTTTCATTGTTTCTAGTGTGATAGGAACATAAATGATGTGACCGCATTAATTTGGATTAATGCAAACAAATAAACCTAAAATGATGTTGTCGAAACCAAATTTTAAAACACACTCAGTTTTCTTCAAAACCACTCTTTTTAAAAATGGAGCCTAAACCACTCTTTTTCGAAGTCACTCAGTTTCTACAACGATATCATGTTCATTACGTTAATGGTTTTCATAAAAACTAGCTATAGCCCTCCATCATTTCAGATAGGTAGCACTTCATATTCGTGCTGTGTTTATTAGCCTCCGTCAACGCATAGTGTATGGTAGCCGAGTGATACTTTTCTGCCTCATGTTGATGAGATTGGTAGGGACAGTTGTGCAGCTTTGTTGGCCTCCGTCAAGGGCCACTGAGGGTATGTTCGAATCAATCACAAAATGATGTGTAGAACTTGACTAGAGGCCTATGTTTTGTTGGCATCCGTCAAGATCATAAGTCATGAGGGGTAAAAACCATATCGGGAGTTTCAAGTGTCGGAACTTGCAATGTGATTGCATACCTTCTATATGATAGTTGGGTCCCGATTCCCACTGTGAGTAAGAGTTACTTCCGGGAGATTTTTTCACTTCGCAATTAGCTAACCCATTAGGTGTTTAGAAAGGTGTTAACGGAGTTACACCCCTGTGGAAATGGGGTTATTTAACTAGATCCGTGCGAAAGCACGGGGACCTCCCTCGGAGTACCAACATTGGCCTGGCTAAACAGTTACCAAACTTGTAAGGTGTAAATAATCCTAGCTAGTTCTACTTTTAGGGTTTGAAGGAAAATTCGACAAAACAGTGGGAGCCATCCTGATTAGATAAATTAATAAACCAATCTAATCTATCAAGAGCACATGCTAAGTGTTTTCTTTTCTCTCTCTCTAGGTAGCGACTATTTCACGCTCTAATCAAAAGTTAATAAAAATGTATGACTTGACCGAACCCGCTTATAACATTAGGCTGGGGAATGTTGTTTCTTCTCTAACTTGTGACAGCTGTCATAAGTATGGGCATGGAATAGAAGAATGTAAGGATTTCTATGAAACCCTGATGAAGAAGAAGCATTCTGATATATCTTTTTCGGATGTGTTGGTTATTGAGAACTGTTTCTCAATATGCTCTATGTCTTGAGTATTGGATACCGGATCAGAATCCCACATTTGCAACATATTATAAGGGTTAAGAAAAAGTAGAGCATTAGGAAAGGGCGGTATGTCCCTTAAAGTAGGGAATGGATCAATTGTTGCTACTGATGCCGTAGGCGATATCACCTGGTGTTGTCGAATGGCAATACATTGATTTTAAACAACTGTTACTATGTATCGTCTATGCTATGCAATATAATATCCGTTTCTTTATTACATAAAGAAAGATATAATTTTTCCCTCGAGAAAAATGTTATGAACATTTTCCTGAATCAAATGTTGATTAGGTTTGGTATATTAAATAATGGATTATATGTTCTAAATCAAAATACAGTTTTCAATATACATAACACACGTAAGAGTAAAAGTTCTGAAATGAACGAAGCCTTCCTGTAGTATTATAGACTTGGTTATATCAATGAGATCAAACTAGCTAAGTTACATAAGGATGGATATTTGGATCCATTCGAATTTACATCTTATGAAACTTGTCAGTCTTGTCTCAAAGGGAAGATGAACAAAACTCCGTTTATGTGAAATGGAGAAAGAGCTATGGAACTCTTGGGATTGATACATAGTGATGTATGAGGTCTTATGTCTACACATGCGATGGGTGGGTACTCCTACTTCATTACATTCACTAATGATCTCTCTAGGTTCGAATATGTATTCTTGTTGAAACAAAAAACTGAAACTTTTGAGAAATTTAAAGAATATAAAGAAGAGGTAGAGAAACAAACGGGAAAAAGTATCAAAATCCTACGATCTGATCGAGAAGGAGAATACTTGAGCACGGAATTCCAAGACTATCTAAAAGAGAATGGGATTTTCTCTCAGCTTACTCCTCCGTATATACCACAATACAATGGTGTATCGAAGCAGAGGAATCGTACCCTATTAGATATTGTGCACACTATAATGAGTGTTGTTGAGTTATCTCTTACATTCTGGGGCTATGTACTTGAGTTAGCTATATGTATTAAATAGGGTTCCAACCAAGTCCGTGAATACCACCCCATATGAGATATAGGAGGGGAAGAGACCATGTCTTAAGCTTTTTGAGATATGGGGTTGTCTTGCTTACGTAAAGAAGCAGAATCCAGACAAGCTCAAGGCACGGTATGTTCTGTGCAAGTTTTTGGGATATCCCAAACACTCGTGAGGGTATATCTTCTACCATATCGAAGAACAAAAAGTGTTTGTTTCTCGACACGTTACCTTTTTGGAAAATGAATTTCTTGAAAAAGAAATTAGTAGAAGCATGGTAGAACTGGAAGAAATTCCAGAACCACAAACTATCACTGAAAATTTGGTTGAACCAGAAGTTTCAAAACAGCCCGACGAGCCTCAGCCTCTCCACAGATCTGGTAAGATTCCTCATCCATCTGAAAGATACTATGGTTTTCTCATAGACTGTGATAGAGATGATTGCATCATAGAAGATAATGACCCTATTAGTTTCGAGCGGGCCATCACAAGTAGTGACTATGAAATGGCTGGAAGCTATACGATCTGAGATGGAATCCATGTAAACCAACATAGTATGGACTTTGGAGGTTGATCCTGAAGGGGTAAAACCCATTGGGAGAAAATGGATCTTCAAAATGAAGATCGGTGTAAATGGAAAGGTTGAAACCTTCAAATCTAGACTTGTAGCAAGGGGATTTCGTTAAGACCGGTTGTGAACTATGATGAAACTTTTTCTCCAATAGCTATGCTTAAGTCCATCCGAATCATACTTTTCATTGTTGCCTTCCATGATTATGAAATCTGGCAGATAGATGTCAAGTCAACCTTTCTAAATGATAATTTAGAAGAAAGCATGTATATGACATAATCATAGGGGTTCATAGACAGTGGGAGCAGCGAAAAAGTGTGCAAGCTACTCAAATCAATCTATGGATTAAAGCAGGCGTCGCGGAGTTGGAACATCTATTTTGATGTTGTAGTCAAAGAGTTTGACTTCATCAAAAATATAGATGAACTATATATCTATAAAAAGGTTGTAGGAATCGTTTTCATATTCCTTGTATTGGACGTAAATGACATTCCCTTGATAGAAAATGATATTTCTATACTACAATCGGTCAAACTCATCTTCTTACAGAAATTCTCCATGAAAGACCTAGGTGATGCTTTCTACATCTTGGAGATTAAGATCTATAGGGATAGATCTAAAAATATGTTGGGATTGTCCCAATTCAGGTACATTGACACCAGACTAAAAATGTTTAGTATGGAAGATTCAAAGCGCAGTAATTCACCTGCTTGTCACGGAATCACTCTCTCTAAAAAGACGTCTTCCAAGACTAATGAGGAGAGGGCTCGCTTGGATGATGTATCTTACACCTCAACGGTGGGATCCATCATGTATGCGATGTTATGTACCAAACCGGATGTATCTTACGCACTAATCATGGTAAGTAGGTATCAATCGAACCTGGGGAGAAACACTGGACAGCTGTGAAGAACATTCTTAAGTACTTGCAAAGGACTAAAGAAATGTTCTTGGCATATGGTAATAGCGATCTCCAAATGGAGGCCTTTACGGATTCAAGCATCCGAAATGACATAGATGACAGCTAGTCTGTCTTGGATTATGTGTTTACCCTCAACGGAGGGGCGGTCTGTTGGAAGAGTTCCAAATAAGATACCGTAGCAGAATCGACGATGGAAACTGAATACGTGACTGCTAACGATGCTACCAAGGAGTCTATCTGGATGAGGAAGTTCATCATCGATCTTGGAGTTGTTCCAATAATTGTTAATCCAATACCCTTGTATTGTGTTAACAATAGGGCTATGGTGCTAGCCAAGGAAACCCGGTTTGATAAGCGATCCAGAAATATTCTAAGACGATATCATCTGATCCGGAAGATTGTTCATCACCACGAGATCGAGATTCAGAGAATAGACACGAAGGAAAATACAGCGGATCCACTCATCAAGGCCCTCAGACACAGTTTGAGCAAATTTTTGAGATGTTGGGTATGAGATACTGTAACAACTGGCCTTAGTGAAAGTGGGATATTGTTAGATATGTATGCCTTAAAGGCCATAATTGTATATTATAGTGGATGCTTGGATATATGTATGTACAGGACAATCTTACTCGATTGATAGTATACTATTTGGTTTATTTTTATCATTCATGTGTATAGTTTCTACTTGTTATTGCAATCGCTAATACATGTTGATAAACCCCGTAGGATGTTTGTTTAACTACCAGGATTATGATAGAGATCATACTAGTGGAGCCTAGATAGACTATAAGCACATCCTTAAATTGTTCCTAGTCGTAAGAGTATCGAGACTATGCATCGATACTCCAGAGTAGACTAGTGTATACGTTTCTTGAACCCGACCAGGACGATAGTTGTTCCTATAACCATTGGTGTTTGACACCAAAGATTGTATACATGTGCTCATTGAAGAATGAGTTTCACCGAACGTACTCACTGAGAACTCCTGGATGGTATTATACCTATCGTCAGATAGAAATTCTAAGGTGACATGAGTGCAGGGTAGTCTGTAGACCTGAAATCTTCATACTGTCTTGTGTGTGTTCCCACTGTGATTACTACCCTACTAAGGTGTTAAAGAACAGTGCAAACAGGTTTTAGTTGGGTACGGTCCCGAAGCACATGGAGGCAGTAAGCGATTAAAAGGATTCATCTCTCCCGGTATAAGGAGTTGATGTTGTGCTGTGCTAGATTGACTATAACCATAAATCCCTGGTCAGGACGGATGGGATAAACTGATAAGTGTTATCAGTTGTATCTCGAGTGGTTATGAGTCAGATATCAGCACGACTTATCGGGTTATTGGTAATCTGGCGGTTTTCACCTCCCAGACCCGGTATGTAACACTCTCAAATGAAGAGACCAGACTGTACGGTGAATGTCATTGATAGGCCTTGTAGGGGTTAGGATAAGCTTGTTTGTCGATCTTCTTTTTGTTCAATACCTGGATAGCCGTTACGTACAGCTAGTACCGCCGACGTGCTTATGGGTTAATCCGAAAGGGGATTGATATGAAAGTGTTTCGGATCAATCAGATGTGATCCTAATCTACTGCCACCATATTGTTGAGTCTTTAGAGTCCGACACAGATTTTTCTGGTTCTAGCAAAATGATGCAGAGTGCATATGGTGATGCGTGCAGGAGTTCGATTAAACATGTGTATTTGATATGCATAGATTAATCGGACATTTGTTGATTACTAACCGATCTTTATGAATGCTGGATATTAAATCAATTGTTGATTTAATATAGATATAAATATATTTGATATATTAGTATCTCTGGTAATTAATATCTTTATATTATTCCCTGTTTATCATTTTACATTTGGTGAAAAATGATATTAGAATACGTTAACGCTCACGCCTGCGCACACACATATATATTCTTTTATTCTTTTCTTTATTATTTTAAGTGGAGACCATGTGATGATTAGATAGATTAGGGTACATACCCACCCTAATTATTTGGACAAGTAGAGAGGTGAGAAAAGATTAGGATTATGAGAGGAGTCTCCTTCTCATTATCTACACTCATATTTTTCATTAGGAAAATTTCTTTCTCTCACCTTCTCTTGGGCTCTCATATCTCTACCAAAAAGAAAGAAGAAAAGAGTGAAAAAGAAATGAAAATAAAGAGATTAGATAACTACATCTCTTGTAGTTTCATCCTAGCAAGTTAGAACTACAAGTTGCTTCACTAAAGTTGCTAGCTTGGAGTGGAGTTGAAGGTAGAACTTGAAAAACCTCAAGTGGATCATTTTTTATAAAGGGATTGATTTTCAAGCCTGATCATGGAGCCTACAAGCTTAGGAGGAGTCTACCATAAAGCACATGAAGAAGCTACAAAGGTTGTAATTTCAACTCTATAATTTAGCTCTCTTTATATTGTAAGTTTATGTCTTTAGGCTTGTTTCTAGGGTTTATGTCGTTTTCCTTCTCTTGAAAATTTTTAAAATCCTTCCGTCTTACTTTTACCCGATATCAAGAGAGCTATCAACCTTGCACAGCCTTCACTTGCAGACACACCAAGTATCTTGACACAAAACGAGTGATCTCTCGCTTCAATCCTTCCCACCATAAGTGGTGTTACCTCCCCTTGTACATCCTTATACCTTCCGGGTGTACCGAATTTATCGAAATAGGTGCTTCCTGAATACTTCTTCATGAATCTCTCCTTTCGGTATGAATAAGCGGTTCCCTTACCTTAAAGATCCCTCTTCAAGAATTTTTGAGTCTGTTCTAAAACTTGACGGTCATCGGCCCACCAAGTCTCCACTGCGCAACTTTGATAAATTTTGGCAGGCCTTCAAAATTTCTTCAATCGAGTACCCTACGCTTGAGCGGCCTTGATACGATCTATCCATGATGGCTGTTCTTGTAGTTGCATCAACTACCCTAAAGAATCCGGTAAGACTAATTCCAATTCCAGTCTCCGATAATCGGTCTTCAGGTCCTCCTCGACGTCAATATCATTCTGGCTGGCAACCAACTTACAGCGTCTGGCACTATACTTTCCTTTCCGAATGATACTTTTAGATCTAGGTTGTGTAAGTCTACGTTAGCGCCCCGGCAGTCTACAGACGCCAAATGCGGAATAAAACTTTTTAACTTGGCGCTATCGTATACTTTAACCCGGATCTGCCATTATTGCTAAACTAACAAACAGTAAAGAGTTGTAGAATGGTTGTACCGACTGATCCGAGTCCTCCGGTCTTCATCTCCACTCCGATCTCCTCGCGGGATCTCCGTCCGTCTCCTCCTCGTCGGAAAGGGCACCACATCGCCTGTAGCTTTTACGGGCTCCCACCTCAATACCGAGGCAACTCGGGCGCGAAGCTGGCGAATCGACGCGTTCAAGATTTGCTGTAGGAAGTGTAGTGTCTATGTCTCATTTGGGGTATTGGAGTTGCCTTTGATGGAGGAATGAATGTATGAAAATGGTGCTTTCATTTTTCCTTGTATCAAAATGAGATGAATGAAATTTTTGCCACACTCAAATGAAACACTCTCATTTTCTCTCCTCAAAATGTGTGGCCGGCCATTGTATCTTGGAATGGTGGAGGGAAAAGAATTTTATCCATGAAGGGAGGTGATGGTAGGAGAAGAAAAGAGAGTGACCATAAACAAACATACACCATTCTTCACACTATTAAAACCATACCCTCACTTTATCACAATAAATGCAAAAGCATGGAGGAAAAGATAATGAAGCCATCATAATCAAACATTATGCAAGAAAACCCCTCCACAAATGTAATTTGCAAAACTGCAAATTACCCCCTCCATCGGAAAAGTCCGGCCGGGAAAGAACAAAGGAAAACCGGCCGGAACGGAATGCAAACTGGCAACTCCAGAAAACTGGTCCCGTAATAAATTACAGGAAAACCCCGATACTGTGCATACACACCCGCATCTGTATTCCGTCCGGATACAAATGCAAAAAGACAAAATCTACACTGTACTAAACTAGGACCGGCTTAAACCTAAAGCCGGCTAGCAATATCTGTTCGATCCTGATCCGTGCAATACCGCACGTATCTGATCGAACCCTGCCATATACCGATATGGCTACTAGTACAAACTGTCCGATCCTGATCCGTGCAATACCGCACGTATCTGATCGGACCCTGCCATATCTCCATACGGCCTCTACAGCGTTTCGCCCGAAACTTGAGTAACTGAAAGTGTGGTAGACTCTAAAGACTCGTCAATACTATGGCTGTGGATTTAACCACTAGCACGTCAGAGGTATAAGCCAATACGTAACGGGCCACCAGCTATTGACTAAAAGGGACGTCGATGAGCGAACTCATCCTGACACCCTACTGAGCCTGTCAGTGACAATATCCGTACAGTCCGGTCCGTTCGTCTATGAGCATCGCATGTCGGGCCTAGGGGGTGGGTAAAAGTCAGACCCCCAAAAGCGGTACAAGTCGTGTCGGAGTGTAGCCCAGAACACCCTGAGATACTACTGGAATACCTACCAGTAAATCTCCTGCCTTGGCCAAGGACTTCGTGTAATGGCTCTCCTAGACACAGCGCGACCTCACCCCCAATACCGGGAGAGACGAAACCCCCGAAGATCTGCTCACTGCCTCCATGTGGCTCGGGACTGTACCCAACTAAAACCTGTTTGCACGACTCCTTTGAGCCGTGGTAGGGTAGTAATCAAAGCACAGTGGGAACTCACACGAGACAAATGACGATCCCCAGGTCGATGAACTAACCTGTACACATGTCACCTGGGAACTGCTATCTGACGTCAGGTATAAGACCAACTAGCATGTTCCCGGCGAGTCCTGTCCGGTGTACTCATAACCCAATGAGCACCTGTATACATCTTAGGTGATCCAACTGACACCAGTGGCTTGTGAGACCGGCCACCGCCCCTCGTCGGGGTCTCGACTGTATACACTAGTCTACTCTGGAGAATCGATGCCCTGTCTCGAAACTCCCACGACTAGGGACCTTTTAAGGATGTGCTTATAGACTACCAGCTCCCACGTATATGATCGCCCTCATACTGCCGGTAGTCAAGCAAGAATCCTAGGGGCTCTATCAACGTGCAATAGCGACATGTCAGGTCACCTAAAGCAGTACACAATGATAAAGGTAAACCTGATAGCATACTATCATCTCGAGTAAGACTGTTCTACCGGGATAGGTCCTCCCTCAATCATTGCAATCACGTGCCTGTGATCCAATAATTGACTCTGAGGGCACTATCTCCAACAGGTTGTATTCAGCTATTAAATCCAACTATCTATGTTTCCTTTTATTGTGCTTTTTCCACGTGAACATATAGGCTTTTATGATCGGTAGATATCTCGGCCTTCTTACCTAATAAGTAATGTCTCCATAGTCCCGATTATCACTGCAACTATCTCTGAGTCGTACGTTAGACAATTCTTCCCATGTGTCTTCAACTGTTTGACGCATAGGCCCTCACCCATCCATGTCGCATCGATACACAGTCCAAAACCTTTCCCAATGCATCGCATTGAATTACTTAATCTTCGAAACTGTTCGGCACCATTAGAATGAGAATGGTCATTAACTTCTTCTTCAACAAGTCGACAGTTCGTGTACACTTCTCGGACCAATGAATGTTTCCTCCTTTCAAGTCACTTGGTCAACAGCTCTACCATTAGAGAAAAATCTTGTACGACCTTTCGATAATAACCAATTAGTCCAACTTATACACATTCGAATTTCCCTCGGATTCTATCAATCTCAAGTTGCCGCAATCTTTCCAGATCTACTGTGATTCCATCTCTTGGTATGTCATTACCCAAAACTTCACTCCATCAAATCAAAACCCACGTTTTCTCAAATTGGCAGACAACGTCTGAAATATGCTCCTCGATTTCTCTTCTTGTTCCTCCTGGCTCTTCTAAAATTCGGAAGGATTTTGTCACTACTGCACAGGATAGATATCACACGGTTGCATGTCGCCTTTGTGTTGCATCAGATCAGTATGAAAGGATAAGCTAAACTAAAGGACAAGATATTGTTCCTGCCAAAAATTTGGGTGTTCATGTCAAACATAAGCACAACATAAAAGCAAAAAAACCCTAAAGCATCAAGTGGCCTTAATATGTTCAAGAGAATATAAAGCAGTTTTTTACGGATTATATTTTGCCGTACTCCTAAATAAGAATCAGGTAGATTATGATGGCATCGAAAGCGTCTCAAAAAGAGCTTCGATTTGATATATTATATGCCTCACAGCTCTTCCGGAATCAAAAATTAAGAGCAAACGTGTGATACAAGTATAGCTTAAGCAAAACTCTTTCACAGGAGAGGATGTATTTTAGTCCCATATTGGCCACACCAAAAAATTGAGAAGTATTTATATAACACTTCTATCTTTTATTGCATTAAGACCAATGAAAGAGGATATGTTGAAACCACACGTGCGCGCCGCCGTCGCCGCACCGAGCAAGCCGCGTGTGCCTGCACCTGCGGACACGAATGCCACTCCGATTTCAATCCCCGAACTCTCAAGTATTCTTTTTGCGGAAAATTATATCAATTTTGAAAAATGTTTTATTAAAATATTTTTAAGTGTGCACCTGGTCATTACTATGAAACATGCGAAGGCACAAATGCGCACCTAAAGCACGAGATCGCAGCGATACGTGCAATGCACGTGCGCACTATCTTAAAATGTGCATCCGCCCAAACAAAGCAGATGCTTCCAAATAAAGAAACAAAATCTTCTTCGTTAAAACAAATTTAACAAATCAAACTAAATTGATACGAGATCATAAGATCCGACGGTGTGCATGCACTGGGAATCAATCCGATAATTGATATGAATCAATTTAAACCAAATTAAATCAAAAACAAACTAAATAAAATATTTAAAAAATCTAATTTGTAGGGAACAGACCCTAATTTTTCCTCTCCTATAAATAGGAGCCCTATATACAGAAAAAAGAGAGGAGAGAATCGACCTCATAAGGTGCGCACATACCGCACCCCCCCATAAGCTTGGAAAAAAATATAAACCTCAAGTCTTCAACATCTTCTCCCTCAGCAAATAAGTGCGCAAAGTAGAAATAAAAGAGATACTTCTCTTTTCCTTCATTAAAAAGGTTTTGCTTTTAGACAGAAGCCTTTGCTTCTTTTCGAATCTATTGATTCGCTATAAAAGATCAAATGATCTTAGGATTTGTCCCTCACTCATAAAGTTTATATTTTTGCGAGAGATCAATTATAAGATCTAAGAAACAAGATGCGTACCATAAAACGCATATACATAACTTTGAAATAGATAAAAATAAAGTTTTTGCTTCTTGATGGAAGCTTTTGCTTTCTAGAAAAGGGCGTACCCCATATAAGGTGCACTTAATAAAATTATCAAAATAGACATGCTCATATGTATATGCGCACATGTCAAAATTGACTTTTTCCATAGATGCGCGTATAAACATGCGCACTTGTCAAAAACGACCTTCCCATGTATGTGCATATAAGCATGCACACTTGACAAATATGACTTTCACACACAGGCGCTCAGTAAATATGTGCACTTGTGATTTTCGAACCAAAAAATAGGTTCGCAACCATGTGGCGTGCACATGCGTAACCCCCATGACTGATAACAAGTGCGCAACCACATGATATGCATGTGCGCAACCCTCATGACTGGTAACAAGTGTGCAACCACGTGATATGCACGCGTGCAGCCCCTCGATCACAAGCGAGTACGCAATCACGTGATATGCACGTGTGCACCCTCTTTAAACAAGTTACATGTACATGTGTACCTTAAATGTACATGCGCAACCTTAAATGTACATGCACACTTGGACCAGCAAGCTGTTGCTAGAACACTTAGTTAAAATAAACTAAGTATGGAAGCTTATGCTTCTCATATGTGATTCTATGATCAAAAAGACAAGTTTAACTTGATCTTAATCTAAAACAAAATTAATGATCCTTAATCCATGATACCTAAATCGATCTTAGTCTTATATACGACTAATGATCCTTCAAACCCATGCTCATGATATCTAATTTGATTTTAGTCACATATACGACTAGAAATCCTCAACCTATGTTACCTAAGTTGATCTTAGCCTAATATAAGACAAACGATCCTTAGATAAAATATAAGTTCACCAAGAAGCCATTCTCCAACATGTTCTCTTCCCTTATATACGGGATTTGGTTCAAGGGTATATCCTTCTACACCTCTGATATACGGCATTATAATTCCTTAGCGTCTACAGAGAAGTGGCGGATCCCAATAACCAAAGAGTCATTTCTCGTCCCAACTTGATGAAAGATATGAAATTTCATCAAAACAGGGAATGACTTAGTCCCATATAAATGTATGTCCTATACAGATGTGCCCCTATGCAGGTGTGCACCCCATAGAGACATGTGCACCACAATCTCAACAATCTATGATAGCATAAATACATGTATATGTATACTTTTGAAGGAAATATAAATGCCTTCAAATTGGATCGCACCCTAATATTGGATGCCTTCCCATATTACCATATTTCATTTCACCACGTAATATATACATATGCGCGCAAGCTGAAAGATGGACCGTAATGTCCCTAAACCAATATGTTGCCCTACGGATTGTCTCCATATTGACTACCGTAAACTATCCATGCGCTACCCATGGTATAGAAGCATATGCCTCATAAGTGATGATATGATCAGTTGAACCCATATGCTCACTATTACATAAGTTGATCTTAGTCTCATATACGACTAATGATCTCAAATACCATATCATCTAAGTTGATCTTAGTCCCATATATGACTAACGATCCTTAGTCATATCTTCTAAGTTGATCTTAGTCTCATATAAGAATAACGATTCTTAGACATATATCCCTTGAACAAATGGACCTCATTTATATGAGATGGGTGTCCTAAGTTTACCCTAAATCTATTATATACGGATTTGGACCAATCCATGCCCTGCGGACAACGACATAAATTAGTCTCCGTATACAATCCAAGGGCAACTTCAAATAAATAAAAACATGACACACAAAGATTTCTGGAGTAGAGAAAGTTATTATAGCTTTGCGATAACGTAATTAACTGAAAGGGCTTACACCTGCAAGAAAAAAACGTCCCCACAATCAAAAAAACCTCACATATGAGGGGGAATTTGATAAGTTCAGCTACAACGGTCACATCCATCCAAACCTCCGATATACGGTGTTATAAATCAACTTGGTATTTTCGGAGAGGTGGATGGATATATTCCATATAGTATCTGCCCCCGTATTCAGGCTTGGACATGCTCTCTGCACCTTACTTCCTCTTTTCCGGCGGTAAACAGAGATACTTTCAAACCGGAAGTTCCAAAGCCGGAGTATATGATGTAAAAGATGAACCCCGAGGGGAAAAAGGATCACGCATGAATTTTAGGGATTCAAGACGTCGAGAAGTGAACTTTAAAAAGAATTGAAGAAAAAATTCGAATTCAACATTCAAGATAAGACATAGCTTTGGAAAATACTTGAAGGTAGTACAACAAAGATAAATCAAGAGATAGATCAAGAGTAGGATTCTAAATTACTTAAATAGAATACAGTATTGTAACCATGTCACGATACATGATTACAATCGCATATCGCTATCCAAGTCACCAAAATCCTGCCATCATAGTCAATGGAATATGATTCAAGAAAGCAATAAGAAAATCAGGAAGATTAGGAGTAAGATTAACGAAGATAGAAGGTTCGCAATTTCGTTTTCCTTCCATTAAGATATAATCATTAGGAAAAGTAGGAAGGATTCTAAGGAAAAAGATTAAGGGATGAACCCGGGGTGCAAACGTTACAATCTCGCTATACAATCTATCTGGGCATGTGAATTACTAAGTAAATCTATACACAAACCATCTCGTGACTACTGATATCAATCATTAGGAAAACCGTAAACTACTCCTGGCCACCAACTACGACGAGACACTCCTTAAGTTCCCTTCTAGAAACGATCTTCACATCTTCATATGTAAATCCTAGATCAGATCTAGAAATAACGTGTTTCAACCTACGTCGAGTTTATCTAGAGGGTGGACTAGCTAATATGGAAGACATAAAGCAAAGGGATGACCTAGAGTCAGCTAATAGTAATACTGGAAAAACGAGAAAAATACCTAATACCATCTCTTTAGAAGTCTCTGCTTATTCGGTCGCCGAGGTGAAATCATGTTCCTGATTTGACCCTTGCGTAATCTGCCTCTGTACGCAAGCTTATTCCTTCGATAAGTGCGGTGTTCCCGGAGCATCACCTCCGAACTAAACCTTCGTTGGACAAATGATGATCTGGTGGTCAGCGTCTCCACTCCCAAAACATAGTCCATTCCTCCTCCGACATTCTCTTTGAACATGGCCTGGTCGCTGGCAGAAATCACAAATCAAGTTCTTCTTCTAAGTTGCAATAAATGGTCGCTTCATGGGGACAGTTCCTTGTCTCCGAACAGGCACACCTCCCCGTTCTGGAACTCTGATTGGCGGATCAACTACCATACGCGCCTTAACATCCTGCTGATGATCACCACTCTCTGTGTCTGTGGATCGCTTTTGCTCACTAGCCACCCACTCAATGGCAGCGGTAGTAGTCTGTTAAGCCACCTTCAAAATCTTCTAAAATGCCATAGTCTGTTGCTAGAACAAGTCTGTTTGACGTTGTTGATTTTCCAACATCCCTTGTAGAATACCAAGAAGCGCGGTATCGTCATTAAGTGAAGCGGGTTGATCCTTTCTAGCCAAAACTCGAAATTCCAGAACGAAATATGAGGTTAGCGATAGAAATGAGATTCAATGGAAGTAAGAGATTCAACGGAAGTAAGGTTTAATAAAGACAAGGATTCAAGAATCGAATGAAAAGGCAATAATATGGAAGGACATGTTTCTGTAATTCAAGGGATCCAAAGTCAATGTGTTGGGTACAATACCCAACTACAAAAAGAACCAAGCCCATCTAACCTAAACATATGCTCTGATACCAACAAAACCTTATCATGCCTCGCTTCCCAATATACAGTAAATACGAGAACATAACTCGACCAGCCGTGCTACTTACGATAAGAAACCATCATTCCATAGTCACATTAAGGCTGTCATGTAGTACACAAGCACATTATAATCATATCTATCTATCACACGTCTAATATTCTACAAAAACAATAACAATAATCAATAGAATCAATAACCAATAATTAATCGCGGAAGCAAGAAGAAATATCAAGTATCAAAGATCTAAGGGTGATTAAACTAACAATAACGGCACTTGGACCTTATGGGCTTACAATGAAAATCCAATAACAGTTCAATACAAAAATAAGTTTAAACCATAAATAGCTAGATAAGTAAATCACTCTCAATGATCGGCGATCTTCTTGCAGCCTACATGTTCCTTCTGTGCTAAGGTCAAATAATCTGGGCAACGTCAGTATGTCATAGATAATATCATAATGAATATAGCCAGAACAATATCAAGTGAGCATAGCAATAGACGATAGCAATAACGATAATATTATAACAACAGGCCAATCGTGTCAATGTGTATCCTAGGGGTCCATGTCGGTAAGTTATCTAACCTACAGGTATTTAAAACCAATCAATGCAATCATCCTCATAACTCAATAGTATCACATGCGTGCTGGGGGCTAAATCCGTGATGTACCGCCAGGCAGTAAAACAATGTAAATGGATCGATGAATAATGTCGGCATTATCATTCTAGAGTCCAAAGCTCGTATCGACTGATCATTCTCTAGCAATAAATAACTTTTGAGGTACGGTTACGGTTCCATTCTTGATTTCCCCTTTTCCAAGTTTCATGTTCATGTCAAGTATCAATATAATATGTTTCCTGATGCTAACACGGTAACAATCAATTACATGTACAATTTGTGTCACTCAGGACAATCAATTGGGTCAATCAATTCAATAACAATGGGTTGCTGGCATTTATATAAACATCTCGATCTAAGTGGTTTGACATGGTAACAATACAAGGTAATGTCAATATCATGATTATATGTGAACAATCAATAACGGGGTAGTAATAATATATGTCATCAATCATAATTACATGTGTACAATCAATAAATGGCATGTCAATAATATCATACGGTCAAAATAATATTATTAACAAGAATAGCATGTTCAATCAAATTAATAGCAAATAAATGTGATGTTTATTAATCATGCACAAGAAAGTTCAATTCATGAAAATGAGCGTCACGTTGCTTTGTAAAATACCTTAAAAGAACAAACTTCCTCCAAAAGTAATGTGTCATATAGCAAAACAATGCTAATTCAATAATATTTTCATTAGTATAAGTTAGGACATCTCAGATTTTCCTATAGAAAGTTATGAATGTTCGAAATTGAAAGTTTGCTGCTGGAAATTCCCTGGACAGCAGTCCAGAGGTGAGTTCCTTCATAACTTACGTTATCTAAACAATTTATTTTTCAAGTAATCTTTTTACAAGGTTAAATTATTCTGAGTTAGCTTCCTAACGAACTAAAGAACACATACTAACGATTTTTGTATGATTTATAATGAATTTTACAAGGTAAGGTGTTCAGATCTGTTCTGACAGGTTTAGACGACTCATGATGGTCTTGAGCCGGCTCAATGTATGCATGAAGCATTATTTTAGTTCTCTACTTATATGAGACGGCTCAGGAAATGGTTGATCCATCTCATAGCCTAAAATCTGATACGATCAGGTTTTCAATTGGGGTTTCCAGCCTCTATTTGATATAAACAATGCTAACTATGATCACCTCTGTTTCTCTAAGTCGTAATAAGTGAATATATCAATAAAAAGAGTAAGTTTAGGGTTTCACAACAAGCATGACTAGATTAAGATTGGTGACATATCGAGATTCGGATCTTGATATATCGTCAACTATGAATTCATAAACTTAAATATACCATTTGAACATTAATAAATATGTTATACCAGATCGGATCTGATCGTAACTAGCATGTATCAAAATCTAGATATACTTGCCTCGATCTACGATTTTCACGATGAAGATGATACAATCACGATGTCGGAACCTTATGCAGAACCTTCACTTGTACATTCGGTTTTGATGTTGCAGCCATGAGAAGATGTAAATGCAAGAAAGAGATAATGGCAGTGACGATGATTTCCTCAAGACGGTATAAACGATGATGATGGTGAGGTTCGACCACAAGATCGAAGGATATCATGTTTTGGAGTTAAGGTTAAGGTTCGGCCATGATGAGGAAAATGGAGGCTAGGGTTTTGAGATTTGATATAGTTGAATGAATGTTGTATAGGTTTATATAGGACAGGTCAATCAATTTGCCGGATAGGTTACAATTCATATATCAATTAGGACTGGGGATTTAGAGATAAGGTTATAAATTATTGGTTTGATAAATATTTAATTTATTAAAGATATGCATGGTTTTAAAGATTGAATATATATATATATATATATATATATATATATATATATATATTCAATCTTTAAAACCATGCATATCTTTAATAAATTAAATATTTATCAAACCAATAATTTACCATATCCCAATAATAACCAATAATAAACCCAAAGCCTTATAACCCAAGTCAGAATCCTAACAGGAAACAATATCAAGTCGCAGTCCACTTTGAGATGGCTCACCAAGCTATCCAAGCAATCAATTATTCTCTGGATGCAAGAGACGACTCAACCCAATGTTGAGCCGGCTCATGATACCCTAGAGCCAAAACTCAGAATAACCAGCATAATTAATCAATTCAATTTATTTATTTAAATGCCGTATGATCGTTCTAGGGTGTTACAATTCTATAACATGGTATAAATCAGAGCACAAATAAGATTTTTTTTCCCCAAAAGAAAAAGAAGATAAAAAAAATTAGATATCTCAAATCAATGAGATAAATAGGGCTGGGTCAACCCCAGCCCCATAGCAGCGGTTTGGGGCCCGCATCCCTACTAGATCGAGAGACCCGTGACCGTGCTTAAAGAAAAAAAGAAAAAAAAAAGTAAAGAAGATGAAGCAGCAGCGACCATCTTCGTTTCGGGATTTGTTCATCACAAAAAACTGCATTTCAATATCGCTCATTCATTATAATTTTTATGTTATATCGGTACTATTAATTCATGTCTGCTCAATAAGTACAGATTATGTATTTATGACAATACACTGGAAACACACTCAAATGCACGAATACAACATTTGTGAGCCGACACTGCAACCGGAACGGAAAACCGATCAATATTCAAGAGTTTTTTTACAACAAGACAAGTGTGCACAACATTTTTATATAAATGGTCTATCATGATACATGTTGTGAAAAGAAATTACAAGTGTGAACACAATCTTTTGATGCACAATCCAAGTGGGCAGCTATGATGTGGAGGTGTGAACTCAGTTGGATGAGCAAGTGAGCATGGCTGATGAGTGAAGAGATAAAGATGTGATGTGATCGTTTAAAGTTAAACATTTTTCCCTCCAAATCTCTAGATCAAATCCAATGAATTTATAAAAGAATCAAAAATTACCAGAGAGATAGTGGAGAGGACATGAGATCACCACACAAAGACGGGCCCCACTGGCCGCCGAAAACCACTAGAAATTCCCTATTTGCTGCCACCGGTAGTCCCACTTTCTCTTCTTGCCTCCATTTTCCTTCTGGTCGTTCCAAGTTGTCACATCATGTCAAGTTTATTGTTTATTTTTTTATGAAGTTCCTATATATACCAGAACAAAAAACAAGCTTGGCAGCCATATTTTATCACACTTCACTTCATTTTCATTCTTACATTTTTGTAATTTTGTTTTACTCTTTGTACATAATAGTTAGTTGGCTTGAATTCCTTGCCTTCTCCTGATCTTGTAATCTCTTCATTGAGCTTGCAAATTTAGGTTTTGGTTATTGAACTCAAAGTTCGTATCTTGAAGTTGAATTTTAAATGAAGACTAATTTCTTGCAATTTGGTTCCTAATATCTTGTACTTGCTATTTACTTCCTTGCAATTTCATTTGATGCTATTTACTTACTTGCAATGATATTTTCTTTGATTTTTTCTCTCTTGTGTTCTTTTATGATGTTTATGATGGCTTGTGAATAGTTGATCTTATTAGGGAATGAGAGATGATGTTTAAATTAGGTTTCTCTTTATGCTTTCCTTTTTCCTTTAACTTACCTATTGAACTCCGTCCAAACTTTATGCAAGTGCTCCATTAGGCACCCTACCCTATCACGGTAGCGGTAATTCCTAAATATGACCGGTTGCGTTTGGTTTAGCCAGAGGCAAAAGTTAAGAGACGGGAACGAAAGGAGAAGGGTCAATAAGCCGAATTTTACAAATACCATGCTTAAGCACCCTAGTCCACGTTGTTGCCGATTACCTTAGCGTCAATAGTCAAGTGAGGCACAAAGCAAAGTATACGGATTTTCCTAATTTAAACTAACCTATCTCTATCCCTAACAAACGTTATTTTGCATATACAAAACACATAGGTTAGAATCAAACAAATTTAGACCTTTTGGCTTAACTCGTGAAAATAAGAACCTAAAACGCACCATCTCCCTGCGGACGATCCGTACTCATCACGGTTAGCTACACTCGACGCCGTCTTGATTGCAGTAACTTTATACTTAAAACGACATGTAAAATCCATACCAATCAAATAGCTCCGTTGTCGGGGAGACGGTAATATTTTTATTCTTGTTATTTCGGATTAATCTCTCTATATTTTTTTTATAAAACTAACACTATTCTGAAAAACGAAACTAAAAATCGAAAAAAAATTCAAAAACAAAAACAAAAATCTAACCGTTTTAACTTTTTATTCTCTATTATTTTGATCTGCTAGCACTATGAGATTAATTGGAAAAATTAAACTATAAAATTAAGGCACTAGAAGAACAGGAAGTACACAAAAGAAATTTGGAGCATTAAGTCAAAATTTTGACCGCCGGTGTTATCATTTTTCCCGCTACCAGCGGTCCAATCTCCTCTGTTTGCTCCAATCTTTTGTCGTGGGCTCCATTGTTCTATTATTATCTTATTTTTATAGTTTGATTTTCATAATTTTGTGTGTGCAAGAGTTTGGGCACTTAGATCGCTTTATCGTACTAAATATCCGTTTTTCCGACGTTTTTAGATTTTAAGGAATTGCGAACTGCGATCGTGCGGAGAAAAATGTACATTCAAGGCCAAGACGATAGTGAAGTACAGTGTCAAAGATCCGCAAGCGAACTTTCCAAGCTAATCGGATTCAAATCAATGAAGGTTTCTTAACCCAAAACCTATCGGTACGTATTTCCAAACATCTTTCTCAAATCCGACGCGTCCACTATTCTATCTTTGCAGGATTCTTTGCAAGTTCGCCATCAAAAGGTAAATTGACTAACCCATAATTGTTGCAGCGCCGCGCTTAAACTTAAAAAAACAATTGTTTGATATTTTGAACAACTTTTTATTGATTGCGCATTGCATACATTAATACGGATTTAAGGGCAAGCAAACCCCACAACATACGGTAAACGATTTCATCATTTTTTCCGTGGCCCGCAAATCACGAAATCAAGCATATCTCACCCGTACAAATTTTAAAAGAAACTAGACTTTAAACCTTTAAGGACTTCGTGCTCATTAGCAAAAGTTAACTATGTTTAGAACACCGCTTAAAGTTATATCGTTCACGGGGTGTCTGGAAAATTGTTCATGGCGCAACCGCCAAAAAAGAAAGAGTTATTCTAATTAAGGAAGTTCACGAAGCGTTGGAAAACCTTCTCTTATCTCTGCACTTACCTGGCCTCGTGATCAGTATATCTTGAGCCCGTTTCTCGACACATTTTTGTTTCGACAATCAAGTTCTTGAGCAGATCTAGTTGATCTAGGTGAACCCTAGACTGATTAGGTGTGTGGTATTTTTGTCGTGGTTGTTTTTGTTTTACCTTTTGTGTGTATATTTCATTCTTTTATTGATAACTAACATAAAAACAAATCAAAACCTCACCACCTTTTTCAGCCCTTCTTCTTCTTTTCATATCATGGGTACCCCAAAATGACCAACTCTTGCCGAACTTTGGTACCATCAACCAGATATTTCTTCATACAGCTCTTACTTTGGTAAAACTCCAAACAATCCATATATGCCCAAAATCTCTTTGAAAGATCGGATAGACACTTCTAAAAACACCACAATCCACGTTATATCAACCATTTCCAACTTTCACCCCTTCTCATGTTGATACCTCTTCTGAGGGTAATGTGGAGACTTTTAAACCCTTGTCCATTGTTGAACGTATTACACAATCCCGTAGTCGATCTTTCACGCCTTTCACCGCTCTGAATTCATTAGGACAACAATTCCAACTATCTTCCTATCAAGATGTTAATCCTAATCCTACCCATTTTACGCATCCATTCGATTCCTATCAATCATGCCCGACTTTCACACCTTCGTATACACCACTTCTGAACATCAATTTGGGAGTTTTGCATATCCGAACGGATTTGAATCATTCATCAAAACCCCTTCTCAACCCATGTCTAGTCTTAAACGCACATTGGAAGAATTTTGGGTAGCTTCGTGCCAACAGATAGAGAGATTAAATGCCTTCATGGCCACACTCATACAACCTTATGAACCAGCAGGTAGCTCCCAACTAGCTCAAAATTTCCATGTATGCTGTGGCAATAGAGCAATTTGACAATTTGAGTAGTGAAAGTGAGCCTTACAACCTTCAAAATCAAGCCTACCTGTTTCCAATTGAATTCTACAACTCCAGTTCCAAAGGTCTATCGAGTAGACTAAATGATTCACTAATTGAAGATAGAATGTTTAATAAGTTGTGTGACTACATAGTGTTTGATTTACCCGATTGTGAAGGGTCCATTTCAAGTGAAACCGATGCCACTCCCATTGATCTCTACATCCCTATACTAAAAACCCAACCGATTGAAAACCATGCTTTTGTTGAGGTGTTTGAGAACTTAAAGTTTGATTTAATTAAGGATATTGATATTGGGGATAATTTTGATGATGAATCCATAAATTTGGGTGATTTTTTCTCACCAATTCAACACATCCCTTCAAATTCGTGTGGACATCATCCCGAACCATTAACTTTTTTCCTGAACCTATTTTGCTTCTAGATATTATTGATGAAGATTTGAATGAATGCATGGATGATCTTGATTTTATAGAGAATTTTGAGGATATACACGTTTTGTTGGATGAGTCAGATTTTCCGATTTATCATGTCCCCTCCATTGATTATGAACATCTTCCTGAGTTTCTAACCGATACTATTCCTCGGTTACTTCCCTCCATCGTTCCCATCATTTCCCTACCAAAAGATGACTTGCTACTTTCATCTCCTGCATTTGGTTCACCTAGTTCGAGCCCATGTTTTCTTATGAATCTTGACAGGTTTGATCTCATTTCTCGAAGTATTGATAGATTAGTACAATCCAATTTTACACTTCGATCATTACAGACTGTGTTAATTCATTCAGTCAATTTACAAGCTTGAGTTCGTATTCCATTTTCTTCTCCCTTCCGTTCATCTTCTCATCTACCGAGGCCGTATACAACTTTCATCCATCCACGGTCTCATGAATTCTTCATTTTCTTTCTCGCTGCGTTCTTTCACCAACCCTGGTCGCATCACGATAGAATTTTTGAATGGTTGGTGTTAACCTTTGGTCTGTATAAGGCTTTATATAGATTGGCGATGTTCCCTTCCCTAATTTTGAACTTCAACGCTTAACAGTGGAAACATTATTTCACTTAAATTTGGGGGCTTGTTTATATATATATATATATATATATATATATATATATATATATATATATATATATATATATATATATATATTGTTTCCTTTTTTTTGGTGTGTGTAGAGAACCGACATATTTTGACCCCTCAACAATTTTGACCCTCTTTGTGTAGCATGACAGTGAGGGCACTGTCAAGTTTAAGTTCGGAGGTATGCTCGGTAAGCATTTCTATCTTTGCACTCATTTGTATATTCTGCATTTGCATACATATTTGAAAACCCATAAAAATCAGAAAATTTTCCAAAAACTGAAAAACTTTGTCGTCAAGTTAGCTAGTAGGAGAATTTAGATTCGAAATTCCAACGATTTAGTTTGATAAGATAGAACCAACTAAATCCTTTTTTTTAGATTTTGAAAACCTGAAAGATAACCCTCATTTGAGTATAACCATAACTAATATACGTTTTTGCATCATACTACACGTGTCGTAAGTTTTGAAAATCAGATGACAGGTTTGATATATCTTAAAACTTTTAAATTAATAAACTATTTTTTAGGATCAAACAGCTTTGTTTTGAAATAAGTAATATCAACAATAGTTTATAAAGTGAAGTGGATATGAAGGGATATTATTGAAACCTTAATAGGAACTAAGTCTGAAAAATAACCTATCTGGAACTTGATTTGGGTGATTGCACACCTTGAATACACAAACACGTCTTTTATCTTAAAAAATACTTGAACAAATGGTTATATCTCCATTCGCATTGAATTGTTATGATTTTCATGTTAAAATGAGTCGTTTTGTTTTAGGGCCTAAATAACTTTAGCAATTAAGTCCGCCGGGTGTCTGTACACCTAATGCCCTAAAACCAACTGGTTTAGGTGCATTGACCTAAACCTCGCTAAGAAACCTAGAAAGTCCATTTTAAAACAAAATCAAGTAAGTGTTCTCTCCGAGTTAAAATTCCTAACGGTTTTTTATGTGGGAATAATCTTGACTAAAGACATGTTTTTATAAAATTATTTTTAAACAGAGATATGAAGGTTTTACTTGATGATAAAGACTAATACATGTTCACGAAGGTGTGTATGAAAAAAAATAAGTAAAAGGTGGAGTGAAAAATAAGACCTAGTTTTCTGTTAAGGACGATAGAAATTCTGAAGTTAAAACCTAACTGAAGAACGAAACTTGAGAAAAACTTAACTCTTTGTAAACTTATGTGATCCTTTTGAAGATTTATCCGGTCTTTATTTTGTGACATTACGACTTTAATTGAACTTTTTGAAATATAATGACGCTATTTTGCACTGCACGTAAAGAAGTATAGGATCTTATGTTAAACAAGATATGAGGTGTGAAAACTAAGGGTTCGAAATATTTAACTTAAGATAATAGAATTTCTAGTTTTGATACTAAATTTTAGGGTTAGAATCAACAGTTATTTCGCGAAACTAGCTTGACGGGATTTTGTGGGTGTAATCCGCTTAAAACTCTCAGGAGACAACACTCCTTCTATCAGGAACACCTAAAAGTTTAACGGCTTATTGCCCGGGCTCAATACAATCGCATTCTCTGCGAAAGTGAGATTAGAATTTTATTTTACTCGGGACGAGCAAAAGATAAGTTTGGGGGTATTTGTTCATCACGAAAAACTGCATTTCAATACCGCTCATTCATTATCATTTTTGTATTATATCGGTACTATTAATCCGTATCTGCTCAATAAGTACAGATTATAGGTATTCATGACAATACACCGGAAACACACTCAAATGCACGGATACGATATTTGTGAGCCGACACTATAACCGGAACGGAAAACCGATCAAAGTTCAAGAGTTTTTTACAACAGAGCAAGTGTGCACAATATTTTTATACAAATGGTCTATCATGATACATGTTGTGATAAGAAATTACAAGTGTGAACATAATCTTTTGGTGCACAACCCAAGTAGGCAGCTATGATGTGGAGGTGTGAACTCAAGTTAATAAGCAAGTGGGCATGGGTGATGAGTGAAAAGATAAAATTATGATGTGATGGTTTAAAGCTAAACATTTTTCCCTCCAAATCTCCAGATCAAATCCAATGAATTTATAAAAGAATCAAACAATATCAGAGAGATGGTGGAGAGGACATGAGATCACCACATAAAGACGGGCCCTACTGGCCACCAAAAAACCGCCAGAAATTCCCTATTTGCCACCACCAGCGGTCCCACTTTCTCTTCTTGCCTCCATTTTTCTTCTGGTCATTCCAAGTTGTCACATCATCTCAAGTTTATTGTTTGTTTTTGTTGATAAAGCGCCTATATATACCATAACAGAGAGCAAGCTACACGTGACACCGTCATAATTGTGGTAACTTTAAACTTAATACGACACGTAAAATCCATACCAATCAGGTTTCCTCCTCTGTTTCTCTTTTCATCATCCACACTGATTCCATGAGGATCTCCTATCTCTCTCTCTCTCCCCCCCAATCTAGCATGATGAATGATCTTTCCTCGGTTACAACCTAACCTAAACCTAGACTATTCTTTCTTGGGGTGTTTCTCCTCTTTGTTGGGTGCCTTTTAGGTGTGTAATGTATGGATTTTTAGGTGTGTAAGGTGTGCATGGATTTTTATGGTGAAATATATGGTGCCTTTGAGGTGTGTGTGGCATGCAGGGATTTTTATGGTGAAATTTATGGTTTTGAAGTTTTATTGCTTGAAATTTAGGTAAAATTGCAGGATTATGTTATGGATTTCTTATTCTTTAAGTGACTAGTTGGGGAATTGAATCCTTAAATTTTGCTAAAAAGATGCTTGCTTTTTAGCATGAAATATATTTTCTTTGGATGCATTGCTACTAATTCTCAATGGATTGATGAATTGCTATGAATCGTATGGGAAAAATCGAAACTTGGCAATGATGTAAAAATAGCCTATGTAGAGGTTATATGGCACAGCAATTTTATTGCAGCCAATGATATATGGCATGGCTATTTAATTGCAAAAACATGTTTAATCTGCATAGGTTATATTAGGCCATCGATTCAATATTGATATTGTCTTTCTAAATCTTTTTTTTAAATGCAAAGAGAAATACCAACACATTCTATGTAGTTTACATTGGGATATGTGGTTTGCATTAGGAAAACATGGAGATTCTTGAGAAGAATATAGGTGACAAGTGATCAGATTGTTCAGTTCAATTTTTAAAAAGTTTTCATCAAATGAAAGAAGCTTGTAAAAGTTTTGAAGAGTACTTTGTGAAGGAAAATACAAATTCCATACAAATGAAGGTGTTCCCACATCTAAAGTTGAACTTCTAATACTAGAAGTTATAACACTCGGAATTGATCCTATATCTCTGAACTTGTTTGACCACAAATTGTTCTGAAGCCCGAAGTTATTCCAATCTACTGAATTTGGCGTTATTTAAACATCAGTGATTATTCCTCCGCATAAAGTTGTTTCGCCACTCGTCAAGAACGTTCTTTTTCCTCATCGTTGGGTCGAAATATAAAATGATGTAATTTGTATTATTTCCATGAATTGATGGTGTCATTAAGCTAAAAATTGTTATATTAGTTTGATGGATGACTTTTAGTAGTTAAAATATTGGAATGGAATAATGATTTGCAAATAAATATTTTGTTATAACTCAAGTTTTATTGCTTTGATCGTTAATATTTGAGATATGGAGTATTGTTATTGTTTCTCATCTAAAATTTAGATTAACTTGAGATGGCACATTATTTTTGCATTTTATTATAGTAATTAGAGATAGTAAAAGTCTGTGCATAATTTTTTTAAAATGAATTAAGTGTTTAAATCCCATAAAATATAAATAAAGCAGTGTTTCACGTTCACATTTAGTCTTCTATTCTTTCTGTCCTACTTTGTTTGAACGTCCTTTCCTTTGTTTTTTGACCTTGCTATAAAGTAATATCTCTCAACAAATATCTCGAACACAAACAGAAAAGAAGATAAAGAGAAGCTCGAGACTTAAAATGGGTTCGATTTCACTAGAAAAGGTCTCATGCCTCACTTCAGCCATATAACCCCAATGCTACAACTAACCACACTCCATCTCTTTTTAATGAATCGTTAAGAAATCTTAATAAATGTGACAAGCATGAAATTCAAATGAACAAACATCATAGATTACACCAAGTATAAAAAAATCAATTCCAAGGAACAAATTTTTACAGTTTCAGATTTTGCCCCAAAATAATTAATAACCATTATAGATTGCATCAAGTACAAAAACTCAATTCAAAACAACATCCAACAAAAGGGAAAGTGCAGGATTCGAATATTGAATTCAAAATCATAATAAAATGTAAACAAACAAATCAAACATCAAAATTAATATCCTTACACCAAATTACAAAGCATTAGACAAAAAAATCTCCACAACAAGCTTTCAAAACATAAATATTTTTCTTAATATTTCAAGACAAATTTGACA
This sequence comes from Agapanthus africanus, assembly GCA_030015575.1. Lineage (NCBI taxonomy): Eukaryota > Viridiplantae > Streptophyta > Magnoliopsida > Asparagales > Amaryllidaceae > Agapanthus > Agapanthus africanus. The sequence continues at coordinate 677,060,284 of CM057340.1, read as the reverse complement.
ACTTTTCCTTTCACAATATTCTCATATAGCGATGTCATGCCATGGATATCTATAATTATGGAAGTTCCTGAACATAAGAAAAAATATTAAAAGATTAGAATGAATCAATATCAAGTATAATAAATTTAAATAAAACCTTATAGAAATTTTATTATATTACCTTCGCTTTAGGACATGTTCTTTTATCATTCCCATGTAGCTTACAAATCCCATATGTATGTGGTTTAGGTTTCATCACGTGACGTCCTAAAGGGATTCTTGTAGCAACTTTTGGATGTCCCTTATTATCTTTTTTTAATTTTAGGATAGTAAACTGTAACATTAAGAGATAATTTTATAGTGGTATTGAAAGCAACATGTGTAGAAATATCAATAGGAGCATTAGAAGCTATTTGTGTAGAAGTATCAACATGTGCATTACTGATGTTCAACTCTTCAAAAAATTTCCAAAACATATCAAGAAATTATTTATCATGCATTAGTAATTCTCTACAGTGAGGCCCCATTTCCCCAGCTTCATCGCGGATGCATGAAAGCTCCAAGCCTCAAAGGGTGTAACATTCTCTTCGTTTCCCGTTGGATCACCATTGCAATTGATTCAAATACTATAAGTACGATATCGTGCATCTAGTGTCCATCGGCATAAGAAATAGCAATCGGGAATCGCTTTTAAATTCATCTTTTGCTTCATTATACACAAAATGTGTTTGCATAACATTCCTTCGGTCTCAAATTTCGCACAAGTGCATACAAACTCATTTAACTCATTATACTAGACAATATGACTGCTCAAGTTATCTTTCATGGTGCAAATTACTTTGTATGTTTTCATGCACCCGTCACTTCTTAAAATTTCATTACTGACAATGGAAAACACTTGTAAACTCTTTTTGAAAATTTTTTAATACCTTAAGAGTATAAATCTTTGATGTGTATGCCTCTATAACATGCATATCTTGAATGTCGGGTTACTTGTCAAGCATATAGTGTCTTGTCTTTCTTCTTTATCATAACGGGAAGCAACGGGTTTATCGTATTGATTAATGAACTTGGACAGCGGTGTTTTTGAATTTACATAGCCATCAAAGAATGCGTTTATGCTCTCACTTCTTTGCATTGATCGCATTCCAGCAAAAAAGGTATCCTTTAAATATGCCCCAATCCAATAGTGTCTTTGGTCATACATACCTTGAATCCGTTTCCAAGCTTTTATTTCATTCATTTGCTTATCGGTCAATGGATATTCATATTCTTGCATATACCATTCATTTAATATAGTCCACCAACTCTCGGATTCTTCAATTGTAACACCCTTTCTACTCCACTTCATGTAATCTTCATTAAATGAAAAGCTTTCTGGATCATCATCTTGATGATTCTTATTATAAGCACAACGCAAAGATCAGAGGTGGTCATCATCATGTAATCCAATATGCCATATACAAAAACTATGAAGTGCCGCCGGGAATACCCTCTTGATTGGATTTCTCATTGCAGGATATTTATCCGTAAATATGGCGGAATAGGTGCTTTACCCCACATATAATCCAACCATTGTTCAAACAACCAATTGAAAGTCTCTTCTCGTTCATCGGCTAAAAGAGCATGACCGAACAATGTAGATTGACAAGGGTGGTTAACACCAGTAAAAGATGCGAATGGAAGTAAGAATTTATTGGTCTTATAAGTGACGTCGAACACAAAAACATCACCAAATTTCATGTAAGATGCTCTTTCCCTCCCATTGGCCCAAAATATACTTATACAAGTATTTTCCTCATCAACTTGAATGGCATGGTAAAACTCACATTCTGCAGCTTTCCTCTTCATAAATTGATGGATGACAAACATGCACTCATGTCCGATATTGCTCTCTCTTTTCTTTCTTAAATGGTCAATGACTTGTTGAGGGGTAATATTATTCGAAGAAGTAGCACCGGTAGAATTCAAAAGACTTGTTATCCCTGTAAGACCGGTTGCACCAGATTCATCGAACTAATCGACGAGTGACTTGTAAGCAGGTTTTAAATGTTCTTGGTTATAAGAAATCTTAGAAGGAGAGTGGATAACAAAATATGATCGTGGATATCGACAAATGATTTGATTATCCAACTATCATCTTGACTTTTATGAATAATAATTCTTACTATACAACATTCTCTTTCAATTCTTCTGCGTTTAATTTCTCTTTCAATTTTTCTTTTATCATTCAGATCTTTATATATCCTTCTTTGCCACAAACATACGTTCTTCTTGTAGTTATGCCACCACTTCCCTTTCCAGTGCTTGATCTTCGGATACTGAAACCTCTACTCTTAGCAAATGCATTATAGAATTCATAAGCTTCATTAAATGTTGAAAATATCATGCCTTCATAGAAGATACAGTTGTCATGGTTTTTAGTATCATTATTTATGTCACTGTGGCCCTCCAATATAGCAACAAGATTACGATCATCATCTTCATTGTTATACATTAGTAAGTTATCATTGATTTCATCTATCGATCAACAAAATTTTTTAGATTGGTCATCAACAATACACGGATTTTGTTCCATTACCTACAACAATTTTTTTTAAAAATTATGTTTAATATGTAACGGCAAGATATATGATATTTTCCATAAAACATATAATTCATTAATTAAGTTAAAAATAAAAGTTATTTTACCTTGAGAAGAAAACACTATATTAATCCTCAAGCAACAAGAAGAGGCCAAAACCAACAAAGAGCGGGGGGAAACCCCCCCCCCCCCCCCCCGAAAGAGTAGTCTGGGGTTGGTTAGGTCGAAACCGAGAAAAGATCAGACATTATGCAAGATGAGAGAGGTAGGTAGGAGATACTCATGGAATCAGTATAGATGAGGAACAGAGAAAGAGAAGAGGAAACTCGAGACGAAAATGATCGCCGCTGCTTCTTCTTCTTTACTTTTTTTCTTTTTTAGCGCGATCGCGAGAGGAAACCAGAGTTTCCTCTTGCGATCTAGTGGGGATGTGGGCCTCAACTGCAGCTATGGAGCTGGGGTTGACCCGGCCCTATTTATCTCTTTTGGAATACCCCACGCAAAACTTTCATATTTTGATAAAATACGCTCAAAGTTTGATATTTCTAAATACCACACCGAACAGTTAAAATTAAACTAAAAACAACATTATGTTAACTTATGTTAGTTTAAGTTGGATAATTAGGGTTAAATTAGGGTCTATAATTCCTTATCTACCCTTCTTTACTACTTTCTTGTCATTTCTCAATTCCAAATCCCGCCTTATATTTCCTAGGATCTATTCATCCTCACTACTCATCTCAGCCTTACAAAAAATGAAATGGTGATATATATATATATATATATATATATAGAGAGAGAGAGAGAGAGAGAGAGAGAGAGAGAGAGAGAGAGTTGAGGAAAAAAACAGGGAGACGGAGGGACGGGAAGAGAGAGACGGCAACGACAGCAGCAAGGGAGGAGAAAAATATGCGGATGATAAAGAAATAGGACAGTAAGACATGTTGAAGTCATGATATAGCCCTTTAAGGGGTATTTTGGTCTTTTCACCTCCTGAATTGCTATATTTAACGGTGGCTTAACGGAAAATTAACCGAAATTAACCAAAATGTTGTTTTTAGTTTAATTTCAATTTTTAGATGTGGTATTTACCAAATTTTGGGTATGCTTTATCCAAATATGAAATTTTGTGTAGGGTATATCAAAATAACCCAAAAATATAATTGAATTCGATCTGAGGAAGAAGAGTTGATCTTATAAAACTGATTAACCAAAAAGTATTTTTGGAAAAAAAAACCAATAAATATATAACATGAAAATACGGTGTTATAGTCGAGAAATTATTCCTGTGTCGCGTGTGATACACATGGGCAGGGGAAGAGAGGAGAGAGAATTTCATGTAGCATTGAGCAACGTATAGGGCATGCGTGCATTTCTATTTTCTCTCTCTCTCTTATCCGGATGTATACGGCCCGCATAGGAAACAATTTCTTGGTTGGAGTTGAGAGGAAAACTAGTGGATTTTTTATTTAACGTATAGGAGGGCTTGCTGCTAATGGGGCAAAATTGGTGTCCATAGGAAAATGAGACAAACATGTAAAGCCTCACCTTGATTTGTCCCGTACATGCCAGACTAGCTAGTTAGATATTAATTTGTCCAAGGTTTATCATCTTTCTCCACCATCCAAATGTTATCTTCTCAACAAGCCACCTGAGATTATACCTCTAAGTTCCCTCTCATACTGTCTTTTCTTCACGGTGTCAATTGTATTGGACCCCTTAACAACACAAAGAATTTAAGGGAAACAAACTATTAACTTTATAATATGCATGCTTGGATCTATCATTGGTGGCCCCCCAAAAAAATTTTACATATCATCCCCAAAGAAATGATTTGTCCAAAAATCACCCTAAAAAATTCGGTATTCTAAAACTCAACCCTAAAAGTTCTTCGTTACTTAAAAACACATTTCGTTACCGTTTTCCGTCCAAAATCTAACCATGGTTTATTAGGCTAGCTAGGGTTAGGATCATGCATTCCCTTCTCTTTTTAAGTTTTTATCCTTTACTCCCTTCTTTCAAATTCCCTAACCATTTCTTCTAATCCTAATCCAACTTTAAGAAAACCCCTTAAAAATCCTATTTTTATTTCATTTCGAACTCCAAAAAAGGTTTAATTATGTGAAAGAAGATGTTTTGTAGCCTAGAAGTCATTTTTTGTTCAGAGTTCATTTTATTGCTTTACTTATCATAATTGTTGCGACTTGCGATAAGTCAAGCAATCTTCCCCACATCAAAGAATGTAAATTGGTTTAAGAGAAAAACCACTAATTATTCATGTATAAAAAACCTTAATTTTCAATTTGGGGTCAATTCCATAACCCTAAACCTCAAAATGATGAAGAAGATGATTAATTGTTTGAGGGTAATTTAGCCTTTTACTTACCCTCCAAACGGCTCTAAACTGGAATAAAGGAATATTCTCAAAAAATGCTAGATAATACTAATCAGAAGCATGTTTTTGGATAACTTATGAATTTTAGAGGTGATTTTTAGAATATCGAATTTTTTGGGATGATTTTTGGAACTAGCATTTCTTTCGGAGCGGTATATCAAAAAACCCAAAAGAAGCTAACTTGTGCCTGTGATGTCTTTAGCCAATTATGAGGAATGTGCGGGTCTAATCGGGTAACAAGTCAATAATATTATTAAATTTGTCATTGATCGACACCGTTCATCTTGATCGGTATATTTCTAAGCTATGCAACTCACTTTTTTTTGTTTGAGTTTGATGTTTCTTGAACTCGCATCGGCGTGTAACAAATTTAACGGTTTTAGATAGTACAACATATTCCATAACAAATCATCGAACAAAAAGTATCAAAACCACATAATTAAAGAGAATGTGAATTTAGGGTTTTGAACTTGATTATATTAAGTATTTTATAGAAGTATATATATTAGAATTGTATGATGGAGAATAAAATCAAATAAAATCTTTCCTAATCTTGCTACAACTAATTTGGTAGTTGTGAATTTGATTCGCCTGATTGAGATCCAGGACAACTTGCGCTTGTATTAGGCAGACATCTGACTCGTTTTCATCAGACATCTGCGTGATCTCTGGTTTTTGCTTAAGACTCATGTCCAGACGTCTGGAGCTTCTTCTTCAGACGTCTAGCCCTGCTCTATTATTTGAGCAGACTTATTGTAAACGTTTGCTTCTTCTTTTAGGCATCTGGTCCACTCTGTTATTTGGTCAGACGTCTGGCAAACGTCTGCCACGCCTTCTTCAAGCATCTGTCGTCGCCTTAGGCATGTGTCGCTAACACGCCCCCTAAAGATTGAGGCGCCATTGGAGACTCCGATTTTGTAGCGAAGTTGGAGAAAGGGCATGCGACCAAGTGCTTTTATGAGGACATCCACAAGTTGATCATGAGTGCTGATATGGTAAACATGAATAGTTCTATCTACAATGCGCTCCCAAACAAAGTCGTAGTCAAGAACAATGTGTTTTGTTCAAGAGTGGAAGGCTGGGTTCGTACTGAGATAGGTAGCCCCGGTATTGTCGCGGTATAGAGAGGGTGGTTTTCTGAGAATTATCTTGAGTTCATGTAAAAGATTTTTTAACCATAGTACCTCAGCCGTGGCATTCATAAGGGTTTTATATTCAGTTTCGGAGGAGCATAGAGAAACAGACTTTTGTCGAGCCGATTTCCATGATATTGGATTCGAGCCTAAGTAGAGGATGTAAGCAGTGGTGGAGCGGCTATTATCACGACTGCCACCACAGTCAGAGTAACATGAAGGTCTGAAGAGTTAGAGGAGATCTTCTACGGAGATAAAGACCATGATGTATTGTGCCTTTGAGGTAGCGAAGAACACGTTTGAGTACCGTCCAGTGAAGTTCTATAGGAGAGTGCATAAATTGTGATAGAAGATTAACGGAAAATGAGACATCGGGCCGATTAAGGGAAAGGTATTGAAGAGCACCAACTAGTTGACGATATGGTATAGGGTTGACAGAGGAAGAACCGTCATGAAGGAGGAAAGGAGTGGTATTGCACATTGAAGTGGTGGTTTCTTTAGCTCTTACCATGGAAGACTTATTTAGTAGATCAACGATGTGGCGATGTTAGGATAAAAATAAACCTTGTGATATGGGAATAGTTTCTATACCAAGAAAGGAATGAAGGACGCCAAGATCCTTTAGAGCAAAGCGTTGCCCAAGTTGACGAACAAAAGATTGAATGCACTAAATATTGTTACTAGTGATAATGATGCTATGGATATACACCAAGAAGTAGGCGACGGAGGCTTTCTTGGAGTAGACGAAAAAAAAGACGCATCCGCCACGAAGTTTGCAAAGCCAGCTTGGAGGAGATAGCCTTTGATTTCGTGGTACCATGTCCTGGGTGCTTGTTTAAGATCGTAGAGTGCTTTTCATAGTTTACATACATGATGGGGTAGGGAGGAGTGGATAAAACCGGATGGTTGAGCCATATACACATTTTCATGTAGGGTATCGTTGAGAAAGGCATTATTAATATCGAGTAGACGAAGAGGCCATCCATAAGAGAGTGTGAGGCATAAGACTACACGAAGTGTTGTCAGTTTGATAACCGGGCAGAATGTGGCAGAATAGTCCATACCAGGCCGTTGATGGAAGCCTTTGTCCTTAAAATGAGCTTTGTATTGGGCAATGATACCATCGGAGTTTCACTTGATTCGGAAGACCCATTTGCAGCCAACAAGATTTTGATTTGATTTTGAGACAAAGTCCCATGATCTATGCTCCGTGAGGGCATCAAATTCTTTGGACATTACAGCACGCCATTAGGGATCCTTCACAGCTTGAGAAACACATGTTGGTTCAAAAGTTTAGGGTATTGGGTGAACAGTTGTATGGTTGATGTATAGCGAGTTGAAGTATTTAGGATTCAGTTTTCGTTCATTGGTGGTTCAAAGATTTGAGGCTGGGGGAGTAAGGAATAGTTGTGGAGAGGTAAAATGGGGTTGGGCAGTTGTTAAGGAGGACGAGGAGATAGAGTTGGGGAGATGGACGGTGTGATTGAGCTTGGAGGGTGAGTTTTGTAAGGAGTCGGCAGAGGGGGATAGGTTTAGGGTATGAGAGGTTAATGATTGGGTTTCAGAAGGGTTGGGTTAGTTGAAGTGGGGAGGATGTGAAATTTGGTGGATTTGATGGTCGTGGATTGGTGTGATGCTACGCCAGGTGAGTCCAAATCTTACGGAAGAGTATGTAACAACCCTAAACTTTCTGTACAACTTTATGTACAATTTTTTCAAAAATACAGAAAGTTGTATTTTTGCCTGAGCATAAATTATAAATTTGTTTTGCTTTTTAATAGCAAGAAGGAGCTTGTAGCTCACTGGTATGATCTTGCACTACTGAACCAAAGCACCAAAGTTCAAATCACATCCCCCACATTATTTTTAATATTGATTTTTTTTTAAATTTTTAGAATCCCAAGAGTTTACACGTGCTAAACCCGTAAAACCAAAGGTCACACTAAAAACAAACTATCCCAATGTGCTAACCAAACGACGACGGACCTTCGACGGCGAGACCCGGCCCGACTCGGCCGACTGGGGCAACCGACTCGGCCGGCGAGGTCGGGTTGACTCGGCTGAATCCGAGTTGACTCTTCATGGAACTTGTGTTTCTTTGTTTTCTGGAAACTCCTGTATACTTTAAAAATCCTGCACATTAACAGAGCCATTCAAATCCCCATTAAACCATATTTTTAATACAATTTAATATATTTTTCTTCACACTCTTTCACCTACCCTAAACCCTAGTTTTACCCTATAAATATCACCCCTAAACACACACCCCTCACTCACAATTCTGTCCAAACTCTCAAAAAAACTCTCTAGAAATTTTATGTACAAGTGGAGTTAGCGAATGACGAAACTCCGGCGAACTTCCGACGGCGACTCTAGAAGCTCCCGGCGACAAAACGACTCACCGGCAACTCCTACGTCCTCCTTTTCCTCTTCTCTTGACTCTAATCCTATAAGTCCCACCTCTCTCTTCTCTAATCTATTCTTAAAACTTCTTTTATTAAAACCCGATGGAAGCGGAGTTAAATCCGACTTCCGATTCGGTTTTCTTTATAAAGTTCAATTTTCCTTAACATAACCATATTAAACTCTTATATCTTGACTATTAATCATTAACAAAATATGTTGAACAAGTTTCATAGCAAAATATTTTATGTTGCAATTTTTATCATACTTTTTCGCTAAAATACCATGTAGTTTAGTTTCGACTTTAAAATATCATTAATCTTGCTATACCTTAAGATAGATCACGAGGTAGTGACCTACCTCTTCACAACACTCATATGCAATATAACACAATACCTTTTGGGAAATATAGATTCGGGAAATACCGTTTTACACAAAACTACCTTTAACTTATAAAAACCGTTTTCTACAGGATTACGTATTTTTACAAATCATTGCAAAGCGCCGCTACAACCCATTTTTGGGGAACCCGAATGGGATGGTGCAGATTATCGCACATCCCGGGTCTTAGTAGTGCGAGATTCAGACCTCCACAAGAAGCATTTGGTCTCGAGAGATTTAAAATACAAATATCTTAAGAAAATGAGATTTCTAGAAAATAATAAATTAAAATTATTTTATATAAAATATATATATATATGTATGTATTATCAAAATACTTAATTTTGATATAATATAAATATTCCAATTTTTCTAAATCAAAAAAATCATTTTACATGAAAATACCATGAAATTCCATACAACTCCAACACTTTACAATTTATCCACTAGAAATGTCAAAAATATAAAATCCACAGTTATGAAAACTCTAAAGACGATAATTAAATACTTGAGCTGTATTTTGTAAAGTATACAAAATTATTTTTACATAAAACCCCCTTAAGTTTTATAATTACAATAAGGACCCTAGTAAATATAGGTTTAAGCGGGACCAATCTCTTGAGCCTCAAGGAGCCGGAGAAGTGGGTGCTTTCCTATTTTAAGGTAGACAACTTAATAAACGGTGTTATCAACACGGTAATCGTCTTTGAAAAAAACACAAATCCTGCCGTCCATGTGCAGCGGTTACCGATAACATCAAAACCTAATTCAGGACTTCAATTTCTTTTTTAATTGTCTGACTCAGACTGAGTCTCACTATAAATAATCTGACTTGAATAGATTCAAGTACAATCTACAATACTACAATTCAATATGAATTCATGAATCCATATATTCAATCTGTTCAAACTATTCAATCTATATTGACCGAACCGAACCATGGATATTCTTCCATTTACATGATTCTCCAGTTATATTCATGATTCTCCAGTTATATCCATTTACTGATATCATGGTTTCAGCAAGTCATCCAACTATACAAATCAAATTACAAGACAATACAGGTTGCAATACAATACAAACAATACAATCAAGACATTGCGGGGTTAAGGGGTAGATTGGTACGGAAAGTGTTAGAAGTGGCACTGTTTCCCCCAATCAGAGCAAAGCTCTGTTCAAATTCCAAGGCGGAAAATGAAGCGACGCTTCTGTTTCCCCCAATTAGAGCAAAGCTCTGTTTGAATTTCAAAATTCAAAAATCGAAGCAACGCTTTAGATTCCTTGCACTGCGCGCTGTGCGCCGCGTGTCAAAAGCAGACACGCCAGCGCCAGGAGCGCTGCGCCCAAGGCAGCGCACCCCCAATCAGAGCAAGGCTCTGTTTCAAAATTCAAATTTTAAAATAAAGCAACGCTTCAGATCCCTTGCGCTCTGCGCTGCGCGCCACGTGTCAAACATAGGCGCGCTAGCGCAGTTGCGCTGCGCTCTGCGTTGCGCGCCATGTGTCAAACACAGGCGCGCTAGCGCATTTACGCTGCGCTCTGTGCTGGACGCCACGTGTCAAACACAGGAGCGCTAGCGTAGTTGCGCTGCGCTCTGCGCTGGACGCCACGTGTCAAACACAGGAGCGCTAGAGCAGTTGCGCTGCACTCTGGAATTTAAATAATAAATTATTAATTAATCAGAATTAAAATTCTGTTCTAGAAAGATCTTTCCAATCTTATTAAAATAAGAATATTATCTTCTGTAAAATAGAGATCTTAGGATCAAAGATCCAACGGTAGAGAAATATCCCCAGATCAATCAAAGAAAGATCTCTGTAACTAACTTACCAAATCAATTGGCCCTATATAAAGGCCCCAAGACTTCAAGTCTCATATAGAGAGAACCCTCTGCAAACTTTGAGAAAAACCTCAAAGAGAAAAAAAAAGGCAAGTCTCTGAAAAAAGAAGATCATTTTCTTCATCTTTAAAAGTAAAGAATCATATTCTTGAAGAACAGAGATGAAAACATCTCAGAAAAAGAAGAATCCTCTTCTAAAAAAATCAAAGATCTAAGAACAAGATTAAGATCTTCAATAAAAAAGAAAAAGATCAAAAAGATCTAATTATAAAAGATTAAAAAAGAAGTAATTTACTTCATTCATAGATCTTTTGATCTATAAAGACACAGCCTTTTGACGAGAATAAGAACCTTGGTTCTTGGATCTTAAGGCAATGCCTCTTTTGAAGAACAGAACAAAAAACTTGTTCTTTGATCTGAATTTGATCAAAATGCGCTCTGCGCTATTGGACAGTGCCTTGCACTTTTGAAATGCGCCTTTGCGCTTATTGGACTGGCGCATTGCGCCAGAACGCGCCACGTGTCAACCACAGAACGGTTTGCGCTTCTAAAAATAGCGCACTGTGCTCTTGGACTGGCGCACTGCGCCAGAGCGCACCACGTGTCACTCACTGGCGCAGCGCACTCATAAAGCGCAGTGCGCTAACAGACTTGCGCTTAGCGCAGAGCGTGACGTGTGTCACCTTCGCATGCGCTAGCGCATTGCGCTTTTTCATTGGCGCAAAGCGCCTGATGCGCCACGTGGCACACTATCAGAACACCACTTTAAAATGCTATGCATTATAAAAGGGCAGAGCCCAAATAAACCCTAATAGGCAGAACATGAATAAAATGTCAAACATTTTTAACTGGACTTAGCCCAATTTTGGCCATAAGTCCTTAATTTAAATTGAACTGAGCTCATCCGTTCTTCCAATCAATTTACACCCGGTTCAAGGGTACATCTCATTACTCCTCTGATATCTGTCGTTTAATCCCTCAACGTCGTCAGAAAGATAACGGGTCCCAACAACCACACACTGCTACGAACTGTGGGGTCCTTAAACTCATGGACTATGACGTCCTTAACCTCGACCGTGACGTCTTAAAACTAATACCGGACTATGATGTCCTTAACCTTGACCGTGATGTCTTAAAACTAACATCGGACTGTAAGGTCCTTAAGCTCATGGACTATGATGTCCTTAACCTCGACCAAGATGTCTTAAAACTAACGCCGGACTGTGAGGTCCTTAAACTCATGGACTATGACGTCCTTAACCTTGACCGAAATGTCTTAAAACTAACATTGGACTCATTGTCCTTAAACTACTTATCGACGGTAATGTCACTAAACTAAACAATAGAGCCCAATTGCTCTCTTGTCGGATCTAAGCGATCCCGTTAAGTCGATCTTAGTCTAAAATTAGACTAACGTGTCCTTAACGAACGTTTAAGTTGATCTTAGCCTCAAATAAGGCTAATGTATCCTTAAACACAATCCCCCCAAACCTAAATCTAAGAAAGATACGGATTTGGACTAATCCACGTCCTACGGGGTACAACATAACTTAGTCTCCGTATACAATCCACGGGCAACCGAACACAAAACAAACACCCACGACACGAAGTGACCATATGGAGAAGGAGAAAGTTGTTACCGCGATGCGGTAGCGTAATTAACTGCAGGGGCTTGCGCCTGCAGGGAAAAGCGTCCCCACAATCAAAAACCCCTCAAATGAGGGAGAATCTAACGAATTCTGCTATATCGGACGCATCCGTTTAAACCTTCGATACATGGTGACATAAATCAACTTGGCATCTTCAGAGAGGTGGACGAATAGCACCAATTAGCATCTGCCCCGAATTTCAGGCAAGACGGACCCACGAGGTCGCGTCTCCGTTGTTTGGAGGGGAACATATTCTGGCACGCCCTATGGGACCTTTTTCTCTTTCCACTCCACACTTCGTGTGTCATATTCGCGAACGAATCGCGGTTTGTTAATGGTTACCCTTGGGTTTCAAGTTGCTAAGATTTGGTCTCTTGCTTGGTGCAGAAAGCAAAACAGCAATGGCATTCACCTGCTCGAAGTGCTCCAACTGCAGCTACAACTCGCGTCCTGCCTCAACTGGGGGCATAACCTACGGGCCCCAAGCGGCCTCTCTGTTGACTATGCCCGTGGAGCAGATTACTCAAGCCACCACTGGGCTGTTTTTCGGGACCATGCTCCCGCCAACGAGCTTCACTGCTCCCGTGCCTGTACCAGAAGCTCCCAAGAAGTCGGTCTTCGATCGACTTACAGCTACTGCGGCTCCTCTCAACGGGTCGTCCAACACCAGCGCCTCGGTCTTCTCCAGATTGGGCCAAAATTCCTGCGGGCCTACAATGAAGCTTGCAGTCCCAGAGAAGGTTATTCCGAAGAGAGTAACCAACCCTGCTCCCGAAATCGTCAAGGCGGTTTCTCCTACCAAGGGGTCGGTCTTTACAAGACTGACCGTCCCAACTCCCACTCCCGCTCCTGCTACTCAAAAGACATCAGTCTTTAACAGGCTGACACCGGCAACGGCCCCTCACCTGAACAGGGGGCAAGACAAGGCCATCCCCGTCACCTAGCCAACTCCATCAGCGCGACATGCTCGACGTCGCCACTGGCGCCGAGTGAGGAAGGCCGGAGGCAACTCCCCTTCTGGGCTAACTCCACCAGCCCCGACGGCGGAAATTAATGCTGCTGTTCCAACTGGGAACAGTTTTGAGCTGCTGAATAAGGTGCGTAGGAATTCTCCTACCGCCGTACTGAAAAGGTCTCCCCCTCCACTAGAGAAGGTTGCGGAAGCAAAGCCAGAACAGTCCCCTCAGCGGCTGTCCTCCAAGATCTACAAAGTCTGGCGGCAGGTCCGGAACTCAGTGGTTGATCAAGACTATCCTCGCCAACAGAAGAGGCTGAAGGTCCGACAGGAAGAAAGCCATCCTGCCAAGCCACGAAAAGCTATCTGGATGCCCACCACGACGGCCCCCTCAACTTCAACCGCTCATAAGAAAATAAGGCCGGAGAAGATCCCCATGCCTGCGACAAATGTCAAAGGCACTGAGTCCAAACTCTCTAGATCTGGGGGCATGGTGGTCCATACTATTTACATGGCATCCGGGAAGGAGGATAGCCGCGCTTCTACGGGGCACCGACCACTCACCCGATCCATCACAAGAGCCCAGGAACAGCAACAGCAGAAGCTTCAGGAGATGCTGACTGCGATGGCCGCACTCACCGGACCAAAAGAAAGCCCGGAGGCGTCATCGGAACAATGTCGCGAACACGAGACTGATGCTGAATTCCTTCGGAGAATGCTCAAAAAGAAGGACAAGGAGGCTGCGGAACAAGCGGCCAATATAAAGCAAATGGCTCTTCTGTTCCAAGACATGGTGGGCATGATGATCCAGCTGGATCCCCCAGCCGAAAATCCTCCAGTAATAATTGAAGATGATAGAGGAGAAACATCGAATCCTCTGCCGGCTCTGTCAACAGCCAAAGAGGAAACAATCTCCAAAGCTTCCCTGGATGACTATATTGCTCAGCAAATAAGAGTTCACAAGGCAAATGAAGCAGCCGGCCAAGTTGTCAAAACTGGGTGACCGTATCCAGGCTGGTATGATCAGATAAAATACCCGCCGGGATACACGATCCCCAAATTCCACGTATACAAGGGGACAGGCAATCCCCACCAGCATGTCGCCCAGTTCAGAGCTCTGTGCAGCAACACCGGGAGCGATGATAAGCTTTTGCTCCGCCAATTCGTCGGCAATTTATCGGAGACGGCGTTTGAGTAGTATTCCGAACTACCAAACGACTCCGTCAAGACTTTCGCAGAAATGGAGTTATTGTTCACCCAGCGATTCGCGAGCGCAAGTGAACGCACCCCGATAACGGCGTTGATCAATGCAAGGGTGAAGCCAGGCGAAACTTAGGTCCAATACGCAATCCGATGGCGGAACCTATGGTCGAAGTGCGAACAGCGCATCGAAGAAGCACCAGCGGTGAGCATGTTCGTGGGCACCCTAGACCCTCATGCAACTATTTCACAGTTCATGATGTTCTTTAAACCGACCACGTTCCAGGCTTTAATCGATAAGCTAGCCCAGATGGATCAGATGGGTCACAGACCGTCTCCCCCGAAACCGGAACCTCGAAACGACAATGGTAAAGGGAAGGCGACCTTTATCGCGAACACCCAACAGCAGCCCAGTGCCCCAAAGCTAGCGGATCAACTGGAGGAGAGACGACGCTATTACAATGAGAAAATGAAGCATCCTTACTCATTCCCACGGGACAAAACGAAAAGGCTGTTCGAGCTAGCTATGCGCAACAGGCTTATCAATTTGCCAAATCCCAGGCGACCGCCGCAACCCAGCGAAGTGAATAATCCCAATTATTGCCCTTACCACCAAACGGTAAGTCACCCGATCGAGGATTGCTTCGTCTTTAAGGGATGGATCAAGGATCAATACCTGCAAGGCAAGTTTGCGTTGTCTGAGAAGTGGAAAGTAAACCCACCACAACCTCACACTCCTAAGAAGACGGACACACCGGGGGCAACTTGTTCTTTTGTTGAAGAAGCTCCATGGGAGGTCGTGCTGTCAGCCAAAACCAAAAGGATGCTGAATGATCTTCATACATGCCCGGCGATCAAGTGGAAGAACCCGCTAGAACCCCAGATAATCGAAGGAATGCTGAAGCCGCGCCCAACTCCAAAGATTGGTGGTGATGTCCCAAGCACCCACACCCAGCCGTTAAAATCTTCAAAGAAGAAGAAGAAGAGATCCAAAAATCTCGTGAAGCCTGGCGACAAGCGCACGGACCTGAAAAACAGATCGACGCGCTGGAGGAGTATAATCAAAAGGCACGGACTCCCATCATGCTCCAAGAGTTCCTCAGCCACGTCCTTAAGGACGAAGATGATGGAGAAGAATCGTCGGACGGATCTGAGAATCACGTAGCAAGTTGCCATGTGATCTCTCATTCATCACTAGACAATGAAGAGGCTCCTTGCACAAAGAAACTGGGGGCAGACCCTGAACCAGAACTTCTGGGGCCGTCAGATGAAATGATCGACACATTCCTCAACGAAGCTATCCTGAAAAGTAAAGCTGATCGGGAGCGCGAGACGGCCATATTTGAAAGAGCCAAACGCCGGCGACTAGATGAAAGAGTCGAGAACTCCCACCAAATCAAGAGACATCCGTCGCGAATAAAAACAAGTTCAAGACAAGAAAAAGGTTCGCTAAAGCTATATCAATGGGAATGAAGCTACCACTCTCCGAAGGAAACACTCCCGGTGAAGCAGAGATGCACCCTGGCTACTGCTCATATCATCGAAAGATTTCGCATCCTACCGAAGAATGCGACGCTTTTAAAAGATGGTGGCAGGGATATGTTGCTCACCGGCAATATTTTAAGCGGATGAAACGCAAAACTCGTCGAGAGCAAAGAAGTGCGATTGAGGAGCATAAAAGAACTACCGGTAATTGTCGCATGGTCAACACCGGGGGATCGCAGGTTCTCACTTTCGGAAGCGACTCTGACGAAGAGATGGCTCTTGGCCCTCTCTTTAAAGAATCCACATTGGGGAAGGAGGAAGAACCGAAGGCCTGTGAAAACATTCAGTTGCGCAATCGCACGCTTCCAGAAAAGAATCTCGGGCCCATGAGCAGAAAAGATAAAGGAAAAGAAAAGGTCTCTGAGGATATCGCCCTGGATGGCTAAGTCATGAAAGAGCTGACTGCCAAGGACCCGCCAAAGAAAAGTAAGGTGGACTACAACGTGCTGGCACACTTGAGGAAGTTACCCTCGTAGCTCAGTATTCTCGACGCCCTTTTATTATCCAAAGAAGCGAGAGATTCATTGATCAAGGCGCTACAAGAACCAGAGCAATTCCAAGCTTTTCTCGCCGAAGAAAAGATGAAGGATGAGCTGGAGGAAGTACATACAGCCGATATCACCTTCGGCGACGAAGACCTCCTCCTCGGGACGTGCGAGCACAACCGTCCCCTATATGTCTCAGGGTACTACCACGATATAAAGATATGCAAAATCCTGGTCGACAATAGGTCTTCCGTCAATCTCCTAAACATGCGAGTGTTGATGGAAATCTGTATGAGCGTCCAGCATCTCGCTCGTGATAAAATCACCATCTATGGTTTTGATTCCCAGTCATCACGGACTCTCGGGTCTGTAATATTGACATTACGATTCGGGCTACTTGTCACGGATATTAAATTTCATGTCATTGACGCTAAGATATGCTATGACGCTTTGCTCGGCCGGCCTTGGTTACATGAGTATAACATTATTCCTTCTACACAGCACCAGTGTATGAAGTATTTTAAGGACGGTTTTGAGTATACCGTAACAGGAGAACTGAATCCATTCTCCGTAAACAAAGTCCGAAAGTATAAAGATGCAAAATATTTCTTGCCGGATTTCGAAGACACGGAGAGATGTCGCAAACTGGAGAACAAAGCTATCACTACCATTCCCGTCTTCGGGAGTGATACTGAAGAAGAGGAAGCAATAGTTTATTCAGGTCCACCCCAGCACAACAAGCTAGGACCGTCCGCTCCTATGTTAATCTTTGGCAGCGACTCGGAAGATGAGGTCCATACTATATTCTCTGCTCGGCCTCCAATACGAAAATTCGCTGATGAAGAACAAAGTTTGCAAGTTGCCATGGTTCCGCTTAAACATCATAAAGAACTGGACATGCTTGATACCTACAGTGTGGAAGAGCTGCAGACGTTCTACGTCCCTCCCAGACGAAAAAGTGAACAGGCAATCCTATTCTACCGATCCACGGAAACAAGAGTGGAGAAAGAAGTTTGACACGGCACGGATTCTACACTTGACAGGCTCCAACCCATCCGTCTGCCTAGATATTACACAGAAGGCTTGAAAAGGCTGTTGAAGCGCCAAGAGATACCCTTCAAACAGACCGCTCGAAAATCCAAGTTCTATGACAGGGTCTGGAACGTTCCCGGAACTCAATGCCAGTTGCCCAATGGGAGAATGGAAGCAATCGGGCTTGGATACGTTCGGTCCAAGAAACGGGAGCTACTCCGCGACTGCTATGTTGTACATGACTTTGATGAAGAAGGAGATGCTCAATGGGAGAGTGCTAATCCCGAACCAGAAAAATTCCCCGACGTGAAAATGCCCAATCCGTCGTTCGAAGAACAAATGGACAAGCTTATAAGGGAAGCTGGTCAAAAAGTCCGAGACGACCATAATCGCGAAATGGCCATCTACGAGAAGGCCAGGACGCAACGCCTTCTCCAACAGGCTGCGAAAAATGAAAATGCCCCTCCCTGTCAACCTGTTATAAAAAAGGCCCGACGCAGAGGCAGAAACAAGTAAAAAAGAGGAAAAGGCATTCAGCAACAACAAAGCTGGACCAAAAAGTCACACGAGCGGGAATCGAGCGGTCCGGATTTATCCCTTATGAAGAAGATGAGTCGAGCATACTCTTTTCCTCAAGACAAGACAAAGAAGATACTTGACCTCGCTATAAAACATCAAATGATTATCCTCCCGGAGTCCAAGCACCTCGAACAAACAGGCGAAGTCTCACATCCGAACTATTGCTCTTATCATAGGGTAATAGGACATCCTATCGAAGACTGCTTCACCTTCAAGAACTGGGTCGAAGATCAGTATCAGCTTGGCAAGTTCGCTCTATCCGACAATTGGAAGGTAACACCACCGCAGAAGCATGAACCCAAATCCACGAGAGTAGAACCAGATTCACATCGATCTTGGAAGCGAACTCGTACTTGTCATATGATAACATCATCAAAAGAAGAACCTGAGAATTTGCATAACCTTCCCTGGTGCTTCGAAAACAATGATGACGAGGTGATCTCAGAGTTTCCACCGGCGCCAAAAGAGCTGGAAGATGGAATACACACTACTGCAGATAACCTCAAGAAGATTGATTTGGGAACGGCAAGTGACCCGCGACCTACATTCGTCAGTGAGCTGTTATCTGAAGAAAGGGCGGCTGAGTTAAAAGACGTGCTTATGCAGCATAGAGATTGCTTCGCATGGAACTATTCCGAAATGCCAGGATTAGATCCAGAGATCCCGGTCCACAAACTAACGATATCCCTGGACATCAAGCCAATCAAACAAGCACCGAGAAGAATGCGGCTCGAGCTTGAGATGAGCATCAACGCCGAGGTCAAGAAGCTGATTGACTCTGGCTTCATCCAAGAGGTTCAGTACCCTGATTGGATCGCCAATATCGTCCCGGTGATGAAGAAAAATAGGAGGTGCGCATCTGTGTAGACTTTCGGGATCTCAATAAAGCCTGTCCGAAAGATGACTTCCCAGTATCGGTCACCAAGCTGATGATAGACAATACGTCCACTCACGAAGTTTTCTCCTTCATGGACGGCTCATCAGGATATAATCAGATAAAGATGCATCCTGAGGACCAGAAACACACCGCTTTCCGAACCCCTTTAAGTATATTCTGCTACAAGGTGATGCCTTTCGGTCTAAAGAGCGCCGGTGCCACCTATCAGAGGGCCATGACGAAGATCTTTGATGACCTTATACATGAAATCGTCGAATGCTATATCGACGACCTCGTGGTGAAAAGCAAATCATACGAGGAACATCTCAAGCATCTGAAGATCGTGTTTCAACGTCTTCGGCAATACAAATTGAAGATGAGCCCTCTCAAATGCGCATTCGGGGTCTCCTCGGGCAAATTCCTAGGATTCATCGTCCGACACCGAGGTATCGAAATAGATCCGTCGAAGATCAAGGTGATCATGGAAATGCCTCCACCAAGGACTCTCAAGCAATTGCGGTCGCTCCAACAGAAGCTCACGTACATCCGGCGGTTTATAACCAATCTCTCCGGCAAGTGCCGTCCTTACAGTCACCTGATGAAGAAAGGAACCTCGTTCATCTGGAATCACAAATGCCAAGGCGCGCTGGACGAAATCAAGCAGTATCTACAGAACCCGCCAGTGCTGGCTGCTCCGGTCAAGGGAAAGCCTCTCATTCTTTATACAACCGCCCTCGAAGGTTCTTTAGGCGCGCTGTGGGCACAAGAAAATGACCAAGGGAAAGAAAGAGCTTTCTATTACTTGAGTCGAGTTCTTCTGGGGGCAGAAAGCAATTACTCTCCCATCGAAAAACACTGCCTGGCATTGATCTTCGCGATAACGAAACTCCGGCACTATGCATTGACGCATGAAGTCCATCTCATATCGAAGGTGGACCCTCTCAAATATTTGATGTCAAAGACCATATTGACGGGGCGACTTGCTAAGTAGGCCCTGCTCTTGATGGAGTTCTCAATAACCTATCAGCCTCTTAAGGCAGTGAAAGACCAGGCTATTGCCGACTTCCTCGCTGAACATCCAATACCAGCCGATTCTCCCTTGAATTGCGACTGCCAGACGAACATCCGTTTGATGCGATCGACGGAAGTGGTACCCGGTGGGAACTCTATTTTGATGGAGCGTCTTCCATGAAGAAACGCAGACAGAACATGCCTATAATCAAATCAGGGGTAGGCCTTATCTTCGTGACCCCACAAGGAGGGATAATGCGATTCGCCTTCTCCTTGACAGAGCCGAGGATGAACAATGAAGCCAAATACGAAGCTTTAATAGCAGGCCTCGAGATCGCCATAGACATGGGAATTGAAAACCTCCTCATATACGAAGACTCCCAACTGGTCGTTAGTCAAGTAAATGGCAATTACCAGACGTGCAAGCCAGAGCTGGTGAAGTATGGAAAGAGAGTACAGCAACTGTTGACCCAAATTCCTTCCCACACCCTCGAAAGCATACCGCGTGCGGAAAATAGCAAGGCGGACGCGTTAGCCAAGCTCGCTAAAGAAATGGCTGATGAGAACCTCGATGACGTAAGAATCGTGATACAAAGCCGTCGGGTCCTCGCACCGGCAGAAATATCTCCGGAATCATCCGAGGAAAAGGAAGCGACTGAGCAAATGGCTATGCAAATAAAAGACCAAGAGACGGTTGAAGATTGGAGAGAAGTCTTTATAGACTACTTCAAATCCCGTCGAACGCCAGAAAATGCGTCCTCAAGATATCAGCTCATGAAGCGAGCCCTATCTTTTGCCTTCGTCAATGATACTCTGTACAAGAGGTCGTTTGATTCTCTGTGGTTAAGATGCCTGGGACCTGAAGAGGCGAAAAGGGTCGTCCAAAAAGTTCACGACGGACTCTACGGTTCTCACCAAGCAGGCCCGAAGATGAAGTTGAAGATTAAACGGATGGGTTATTATTGGCCCACGATGATCCAAGACTGCCTCGAGTATGCGAAGCAATGTCACTCGTGCCAGATCCATGGGGACTTTATCCATCAGCATCCAAATCCACTACATCCAACGGTAGCTGGCTGGCCGTTCGAAATGTGGGGAACTGACATAATCGGCCCTATCGAACCCGCATCGTCTAGAGGACATCGTTTCATTTTGGCGACAACTGATTACTTCTCCAAACGGGCAGAAGCAGTACCGCTGAGGGAAGTGAAAACGGAGAATATCCTCCATTTCTTCAAGACGCACGTTATTTATCGGTTTGGAACTCCGCGGCGGATCATCTCCGATAACGGGCCAGCCTACAGAAACTACAAGATCAGCCACTTCGCACAACAGCACAACATAGACTGGAGATACTCTTCAGTTTATAATCCCCGAGCTAATGGTCTAGCTGAGGTTTTCAACAAAACCTTAACAAAGATCGTAAAAAAGACGGTGTCCCGAAAAAAGAAGGACTGGCATGAGAGACTGCACGAAGCTCTCTAGGCATATCGAACTACGTTCAAGACGGCCACGAACACAACACCGTACGCATTAGTGTTCGGTACAGAAGCAGTACTCCCTCTCAAAATAGAGTTACCTTCTCTACGAGTGGCAGTCCATTACGAGCTGATGGACGAAGAGAACGCTCACCTTCGGCTCGAGGAGCTCGATGCCCTTGATGAAACCCGGCTCATAGCGCAACAAAATCTGGAGGCTTATAAAGCAAAGATGATGTGCTCACACGAAAGATTGACTAGGCCGAGGACATTCCGTCAAAGTGAACTCGTGCTAGTGGTCAAAAGACCTATGATCCCCAATCGTGCCAAGCTGGGAAAATTTGAGCCGAATTATGAAGGCCCATACATCATAGACAAGGTCTACCAGGGTGGAGCCTATCTACTCATGGACATGCATGGTGAAAGCCCTTTCAGGCCAATAAATGGTCGCTTCCTGAAAAAGTATTACGCTTGACGAGTCACGGCCTAGGTCAATGATAGATGACGACGACTATGTCCGCTCGCTATCGTCCTAAGCCCAAACTCTATAAGTAGTAACCGGCTTACTTTATAACGGACCGAAACATCTTCAAACTAGCAGCGGACCGAAACATTCTTAAACTAACAGCGGACCGAAACGTCCTTAAACTAACAACAGATTACTATGTCCTAAAACTAACTGTTGACCGAGATGTCGAGAAACTACGGCGGATTGCAGCATCCCAAAGCTGATACAAAAAAAAAGAAAATAAAAAAAAAGAAAACGGTACGTCCATAAGCAAAATGGGCACGGATGAAAACCCGAAAGGGCTCCGTGAGTAAAAACAGCAGGGCTACCGGCGAGTATTTGTGATAACCCGAAAGGGCGCATCCTCGTTATATATAAAAAAAGAATATAAAAAAAAAAAGAAAACGGTACGTCCATAAGCAAAATGGGCACGGATGAAAACCCGAAAGGGCTCCGTGAGTAAAAACAGCAGGGCTACCGGCGAGTGTTTGTGAAAACCCAAAAGGGCGCAGCTTCGTTAAAAAATACTTACAGGGTCCTCTCGACCTTGTAAGGAGAAACCACCTGCGTGAGATCCTTACCACTCACAAGGGAGCAACACACTTAGGGATCCCCACGATTTCTAAGGAGAAATTACACTTGCGAGATCCTCACGACTCGTAAGGAGAACTCTCTTATAAGACCCTCACGGCTTATAAGATTTGAAAGTCTTAAGTTACAGAGACCTGAACCTGTTCTTAAGCAACCCCCACAACCTCCGATACTGCCTTACAAGCGGCTCAATACTGACCCTGTAACACCCGAGTTCATTTATACCAATTCCAGTTTCAGTATTTACTTATCCATGGTCTATTCTTGATTTATCGTGTTTGGGTCGAATGGTAGTTACTTGGTACATCGAATTCGACCCGACCCGCTTACTTAAACTTGTTTGATTTATATTTATAGTTTATCCTGACTCGTTGCTTTGACACGTGCATCTGGTATAAACTGCATATCGGCATTTCATCTGGCATCACATATTTTAACATATAACTTTTTAGTCACTGAAAATATTTATTAAAATACATTGCATAGTTTGCTTGTTACCCCAAATCCTGTGGTAGCATCCGCGCATCTTGTTCTCGTTCCGTTCGATGAAACGGACGTGTTTGGATGGCTACGCGCACGTACATGCATCCGTTCTTAGGGGTATGCATTTTCCTTGACTGAGCATTCATTTTGAAATTTGGAAGTCGCATATATTTTTTATATTTTAATCTGAATTTTTAGACCATACCCGGGCTTGTTTTAGAGTAAATTTGTATTTGCCAAAATCTCAAAACGTACTAATATTATATTAATATATTCTAAACTATAATTATATATACTATATTATATTTCGTTATCAGAATCAAATTTTCTGAATCCAAACAGTTAGTAAATCTTTTAAAAAGCAAACATATCTCTCTCTCTCTCTCATTAATTTACACATGAACTCTCTCTTTCTCTCTCTCTCTCTCTCTCTCTCTCTCTTTCTTCTCCTTCTCTGAATTTTTCTTCCCGCCTCATGCAACCTTAACCCAAGCGTTCCTTCAGCCTCGCCATCGCCGGAACTCGTTGCCGCCGCTGCACCACCGTCGACCATCCCTCACCTTCCTCGACCATCCCTCACATTCACTTCTCCCCCTCGCCTTCTTTCCTTGAAGAACCCAACAACCTACAGCCCCCGACTTCACCTGCACCCTTCACCGCCGGTGACCCCACTTCCTCGTCAGCCTCTACTCGTCTTCCTCACCTCTCTCTAACCCCGACACCACCATCACCCACACCTGCAGCCCGACGAACCCATTGTTCCCCTCCGAAGGACGGCGCACAGGACCGCGATGTCCTGGCACTGAGATTCGGGGCAGATGCTATTTGGTTTTATCCGTCTACCTCTCCGAAGATGCCAAGTTGATTTATGGCACCGTATATCGAAGGTTTAGACGGATGCGGCCGATGTAGCAGACTTTGTCAGATTCCCCCTCGCTTAAGGGGTTTTTGATTGTGGGGACGCTCTTCCCTGCAGGCGCAAGCCCCTACAGTTAATTACGCTACCGCAACACGGTAGCCACTTTCTCCTTCTCCAGAATTTCACTTCATGTCGTGTGTGTTTGTTTTGTTTGTGGTTGCCCGTGGATTGTATACGGAGACTGAGTAATGCCGTCGTCCGTAGGACGTGGATTAGTCCAAATCCGTATTTACTTAGATTTGGGTTTGGTGTTTTTTAGTTTAAGGATACGTTAGTCACGTTGCGGCTAATATCAACTTAAACGTTCGTTAAGGATACGTTAGTCCAGTTTGAGACTAAGATCAATTTAACGGGATCGTTTAGATCCGACAAAAGAGCGTTTGGGCTCTATTGTTCCAGTTTAGGGACATAGTGGTCCAACATTCCCATTTTGGGGGCGGATATTGGTTTAAGGACACATAAGTCCATGAGTTTAAGGACCCCACAGTCCGTATTAATGTGTGGTTGTCAGGACCCGTCACCTCTCTGACGACGTTGAATGATTACAACGACAAATATCAGAGGAGTTCAGAGATGTACCCTTGAACCAAAGTTGGTTGAGAGATCTATAGTCCAATTTGGGACTAAAGTTTGTTTGAAGGTTTGATTTAAGGATACGTTAGCCATATTTGAGGCTAAGATCAACTTAATCGTTTGTTAAGGATACGTTAGTCCAATTTGAGACTAAGATCAACTTAACGGGATCGTTTAAATCCGACAAAAGAGCATTTGGGCTCTATTGTTCCAGTTTAGGGACATAGTGGTCCATTGCATGTATGGTCGTCGGGACCCGTCACCTCTCTGACGACGTTGAAGAATTACAACGACAAATGTCAGAGGAGTTCAGAGATGTACCCTTGAGCCAAAATTGATTGGGGGAATTTATAGTCCAATTTGGGACTAAAGTCTGTTTGAAGGTTTAAGAATGCGTTAGCCATATTTGAGGCTAAAATCAACTTAAACGGTTGTTAAGAATACGTTAGTCCAGTTTGGGACTAAGATCGACTTAACGGGATCGTTTAGATCCGACAAAAGAGCATTTGGGCTCTATTGTGCCAGTTTAGGGACATGGTGGTCCAATACCAGTTTAAGGACATAGTGGTCCATTGCCAGTTTAGGGACATGGTGGTCCATAGGTAGTTTAAGGACGTTGCGGTCCATATTCCAGTTTAGAGACGTGGTGGTCCAGGTTTAAGGACGTTTCGGTCCGACATTGGTTTAAGAACGTTTCAGTCCGACATTAGTTTAGGGACGTTCCGGTCCATCATTAGTTTAGGGACGTTTCGGTCCGATATTAGTTTAGGGACGTTTCGGTCCACGAGTTTAAGGACCCCGCAGTCCATATTCATGTGTGGTCGTTGGGACCCGTCGCCTCTCTGACGTCGTTGAAAGATTACAACGACAGGTGTCAAAGGAGCTCGAAGATGTACCCTCGAACCGGATATAAATTGATTTAAAGGAGCAATCTTGCTCAGTCAATTTAATTTGAGGACTTACGGCCAAAATTGGGCTAAATCCAGTTGAAAATATCCAACATTTTATTTGCTTTTGCATTGCATTTCTTTTTATTTTTATTTGGGCTTTGCCCAGAAAGGATGCAGAGCATCAATTTGTTTTGGGCTCTGCCCTTTATAAATGATGCAGAGCATCAATTTCATTTGGGCTCTGCCTTTTTATTGCTTTGCAATTTATTTTGGCCTGTTTGGTCTTTTTGATTTGGGCCTGGCCCTTTTAGGAAATGCATTGCATTTATCAGGCGCTTTGCGCCAATCAGAGAGCGCATAGCGCAATTGGTTCAGATGCTGACACGTGGTGCTCTCTGGTGGTTTGCGCCAACCCAAGAGCGCAACAGTGCAGATTTATAAGTGCAAAGCATTATTAATTTGAGAATCTTTTAGATTCAAGAACCGATGGTTCATAAAAGAAGTGCAAAGCACTATTTGATTTAAATCTAAGAAAAAACAAGTTTTTTTCTTGTTTTTCTTATCTCAGAGAACCAAAGGTTCATAAAAGTGCAAAGCACTATTAATTTAAGAACGTTTTAGATTCAAGAACCGATGGTTCATAAAACAAGTGCAAAGCACTATTTGATTTAGATCTAATAAAAAACAAGTTTTTTCTTGTTTTTTCTTATCTCAGAGAACCAAAGGTTCATAAAAGTGCAAAGCACTATTTTTTTATTTATTTTTATTTTTTCCTGTTTTAAAGAACCAGTGGTTCATAAGAAGTGCAAAGCATTGTTTATTATGTGTAGATCATTGATCTTGTTTCTAGATCAATGATCTATTAGAAGAAATTTCTTCTCTAAGGTTTTTACCTTTTTCTTAAAATTTTTCTCAGAGTTCTCTCTGTTTGAAGCTCTTGATTTTTCAAGAAATGTTGATGCCTTTGAATTGAGGTCTAGGGTCTTTTTTATAGTGCCCATAAATTAGTTAAAGTTTGTTAAAGAGATCATTCTCTGAGTGATTTGGGGAATTTTCCCCACCGTTGGATCTTTGATCCGAAGGCCTCTGTTTTACAGAGAAAAATCTTCTTATTTTAACAAGAACAGAAAAGATTTCTCAGAATTTTAATTCTGCTTGGCGCAAATGCTCCAGAGCGTGACACGTGTCGCGCTGCGCTGACACGTGTCGCGCAGCTGATTTTTTTATTTTTTTTATTTTTTTTTGCGCTGCGCACAGTTGCGCTGCGCTGACACGTGTCGCGCAGCGCAGCTGCGCAAGAATTTTTTTTTTTTTGGCGCAGCGCGCAGTTGCGCTGCGCTGACACGTGTCGCGCAGCTCCCAGATGCGCTGCGCTGACACGTGTCGCGCAGCGCAGCAGCGCAAGTTTTTTTTTTTTTTGGCGCAGCGCACAGGTGCGCTGCGCTTGACACGTGTCGCGCAGCGCACAGTTACGCTGCGCTGACACGAGTCGCACAGCGCAGCTGCGCAAGTTTTTTTTTCCTTTCTTTTTTTTTTGCACTTTAATTTTGAAGACAGAGATTTGCTCTGATTGGAGAAAAACAGAAGCATTGCTTCTTTTTCCACCTTGGAATTTGAACAGAGCTTTGCTCTGATTGAGGTAAACAAATGCCCCCCCACGTTGCGCTTACGTGGCCTCCTAACGTGAGCGCAGCGGTGACAGACTCCGAACCGTCGCGCCATCCCTTGGAAGCTGAAATGGCACTTGATGCCTATAAATAGGACCTTTGGTCCCTTAGATGATTCTCATCTCTAAAATTTTACTTTCAGAACTCAGAGCCCCGCTCTTTATTTTCAAGAACTTTAAGAGTTAAACTCTTAAAAGTTTTAGGTGAAAATTTTAATTTGGATTAAATTAAATTAAATTAATTTTCATTGATAGAGCCTCGCTCTCAATAGATCCCTGATCTAAAGGAAACCTATTTAGGGTTTCACTTAGCAGAACTTTGCTCTGCAGGTCTTAAAAGGATCTAAAGAGAACTAAAGGGGACCCTACTAGGGTTTGTTTCGCCCAATCAGAGCAAAGCTCTGTTTGAATTCAAAATTTAAAATTTAAAATTTTTGAATTTTTGAAGCAACGCTTCAAGTCTCAGGCGCAACGCGCCACGTGTCAGGCGCAGATATATCAGCGCTGCGCCCAAGAAGGCGCGCCCAATCAGAGCAAAGCTCTGTTTAAAGGAAGCAACGCTTCAGATCCTTTGCGCTAGCGCTCTGCGCTCTGCGCTGCGCGACACGTGTCAGCGCAGATGCGCTAGCGCAGTTGCGCTGCGCTCTGCGCTGCGTGACACGTGTCACGCGCTGGGGAATCTGCGCCAAACTAAATTAAGATTTTCAAGAAATCTTTTCTGTTCTTGTTGGAACAAGAAGATTTCCTTCTGCAAAGCAGAGGCCCTTGGATCAAAGATCCAACGGTGGGGAAAATTCCCCAAATCACTCAGGGGATGATCTCTTTAACAAATTTAACTAATTTGTGAGCACTATAAAAAGGACCTTAGGCCTCAATTCAAAAGCATCGAAATTTCTCTTGAGAATTCAAGAACTTTAAACAGAAAGAACTCCGAGAAAATTTCAAGAAAAAGGTAAAGAACCTTCATGGATTAGAAGAAATTCCTTCTAAAAGACCATTAGTCTAAAAAAATATAAGATCAATGATCTTTATAGAAAACAGTGCTTTGCACTTCTTGTGAACCTTCGGTTCTTTAAAAACGATATAAAAAAATATATATATATATATATATAAAAATATATATATAAAATAAAATAAATAAAAGAATAGTGCTTTGCACTTTTATGAACCTCTGTTCTTCGAACAAAGAAGAAATTTATTTTTTCTTTGATCTAATTTAGATCAAGAACTTAAACAGTGCTTTGCACTTCCCTTCTTGAATCTAAAAAGATTCTTAGTGCTTTGCACTTCCAAGTTGCGCCGCTGCGCTCTTAAGAGAGCGCCACGTGTCGGCCATAAAACCACTTGCGCTAAGCGCCCTTAAGATAGAGCTTTGCTCTCTGGAATTGGCGCAACTCGCTGAGAGCGCGCCACGTGTCAGCAGCGCAACAGCGCATTGCACTGCGCTAGTGCGCTTGCGCTCATCGAGCACGACACGTGTCATCACCATATGGACTTGCGCTCATTACTTAGCGCAAAGCGCAGATGCATTGAAAAGGGCCAAGCCCAATTAAGAGAAGGCCTAACAGGCTCAATAAAGCGCAAATACATTATTTTAAGGGGCAGAGTCCAAACAAGAACAGATGCTTTGCATCATTTATAAATGGGCAGAGCCCAAACAAAATATTCAGAATGCTATGCATTTTAAAAAGGGGCAAAGCCCAAACGAAGTAGATGCTTTTGCAAATGGGCAGAGCCCAAAATAAACTGATATTCTGTATCTTTTGCGAGTAGAGCCTAAATAAAAAAATGCAATGCAAATAAAATGCTGAAATGGACTTAGCCCAATCGTGGCCATAAGTCCTTAAATTAAATTGACTGAGCAAAATGGCTCTCCTAAATCAATCTACATCCGGTTCGAGGGTACATCTCCGAACTCCTTTGACATCCGTCGTTGTAATTCCTCAACGACGTCAAAGAGGTGACGGGTCCCAACGACCACACATCGCTATGGACTGCGGGGTCCTTAAACTCGTGGATCGAGACGTCCTTAAACTAATATCGGACCGAGACATCCTTAAACTAATATCGGACCGAGACGTCCTTAAACTAATAATGGACCACTACGTCCCTAAACTGGCATCGGACCGAAACGTCCTTAAACTAATGATGGACCACTACGTCCTTAAACTGGCGGCGGACCGAAACGTCCCTAAACTAATAATGGACCACTACGTCCCTAAACTGGAACAATAGAGCCAATTGCTCTTTTGCCGGATCTAAACGATCCCGTTTAAGTTGATCTTAGCCCCAAACACGGCTAACGTATCCTTAAACACTTAAATGGACTATAAAACCCTCAATCAGCTTCGGTTCAAGGGTATATCTCTGAGCTCCTCTGACACCTATCGGTGTAATCCTTCAACGATGTTAGAGAGGTGATGAGTCCCGATGGCCATAAATTAAATGAATCACCACGTCAGGTTGATCTTAGTCCAAAACAGGACTAACGTATCCTTGACGAATGTTTAAGTTGATCTTAGTCGCAACGCGACTAATGTATTCTTAAACTAAAAACGCCAAACCCAAATCTAAGTAAATACGGATTAGTCCTACGGGCGACGGCATTACTCAGTCTCCGTATACAATCCACGGACAGCCACAAACAAAACAAACACACACGAGACAAAGTGAAATTCTGGAGAAGGAAAAAGTTGTTACCGCAAAGCGGTAGCGTAATTAACTGCAGGGGCTTGCGCCTGCAGGGAAGAGCGTCCCCACAATCAAAAACCCCTCAAGCGAGGGGGAATCTGACAAAGTCTGCTACATCGGCCGCATCCGTCTAAACTTTCGATACACGGTGCCATAAATCAACTTGGCATCTTCGAAGAGGTGGACGGATAAAAACCAAATAGCATCTACCCCGAACCTCAGGCACGTGACGTCCCAACGTCGCAGGCCGCCGTTCGGAGGGGAACAGATTCTGGCACGCCCGGTGGGACCTTTTCCTCTTTCCACTCCACACTTCGTGTGTCGTCTTCGCGAATCAATCGCGGTTTGTTAAATGGTTGTCTTCGGATTTCAAGTTGCTAAGATTTGGTCTTTTATCTGGCGTAGAACTCAAGCATCCATGGATTCCCACTGCACCAAATGCGCGAAGCACCACTGCAACGGACGCTCCACCTCACCGAGAGGTGTAACATATGGGCCCCAAGCGGCCTCTTTCCTTACTCTGCCGGTAGAGCAGGTGACCCAGGCCACCACCGGCCTATTTTTCGGGACCATGGTCCCCCCTGCAAGCTTCTCTATGCCGATATCCGCACCAGAAGCAAACAAGAAGTCGGTATTTGACCGGCTCACTGCTACCACGACCCCTGTCAACGGGTCGCCTGCTACTAAACCGGCAGCCTCCGTTTTCACCAGGCTAGGTCAGAACTATAAAGTGGCCGTCCCAAAGAGGGCAACGGCCGCTGCTTTGGAAGTCATTAAAGCGGCTTCTCCTATCAGAAAGTCGGTCTTCACAAGATTGACGGCTCCTACTCCTCCTCCAGCTGGCCAAAAAGCATCAGTCTTTGATAGGCTGACATCAGCAGTTACCCCACACCCAAACGGGGGGCAACAAGAAACTACCTCGATTTCCGAGCCAGTCCCAACGGCTCGTCGTGCTCGACGCCGCCATTGGCAGCGAGTAAGGAAAGCAGGGGGCGACTCCCCCTCAGGGCTAACCCCACCTGCTCCAGCGGTGGAGGTCAATGCTGCTGTTCCAACTGGGAACAGCTTCGATTTGCTGAGGAAGGTGCAAAAGAACTCTCCGGTTGCTACATTGAAAAGGTCTCCTCCGCCCATGGAAAAAGCCTCGGAGACAAAGCAGGAACAGCCCCCTCAACGGCTATCTTCGAAAGTTTATAAAGTATGGCGTAGGGTTCATGACTCTGTGATCGATCCAGACCACTTGTGTCACCAGAAAAGGGCGAAGGTGGAAAATAACAAAAACTGCCCCATTAAACAGCAGGGGGCGACGACTGCTAGGATGCCCACTACAACGGCTCCTTTAACCTCGATGGCCCACAAAAGAAGGAGGCCAGAGAAAGCTCCCGCAACAGCAGCAAGAGTTAAAAGCGGTGAACCTAAACGCCCCAAGTCAGGGGGCATAACAGTCCATACGGTTTACATGGCTTCTGGAAAGGAAGAGAGTCGTACTTCTACGGGTCACCGACCACTTACCCGGTCGGTAACCAAGGCCCAGGAGCAACAACAGAAGCTCCAGGAGATGATGACTGCAATGGCTGCACTCACGGAGCCAAAGGAGAATCCTGGGACGTCCGTAGACGAACGCCGAGAGGAAGAGACCGACGCCGAGTTCCTTCGCCGAGTACTGGAAAAGAGAGACAAAGAGACTGCTGAACAAGCAGCCAATATACAGCGTATGGGCCTCCTCTTCCAGGACGTGATAGGAATGATGATACAACCAGACCCCCCAACTGAAGAACCCCCGATCGTCCTTGAAGATGATAGGGGAGAGACATCGAATCCTCCACCGGCTCTATCTGCAGCTAAAGAGGATACCATATCAAAAGCTGATTTGGATGAATATATTGCCCAACAAATACGGATGCATCAGGCGACTGAAGCAGCCGGACACGTCGTGAAAACGGGGCGACCATATCCGGGCTGGTATGACCAAATCAAGTACCCGCCGGGTTACACTATCCCCAAGTTTCATGTTTACAAAGGGACCGGCAATCCCCATCAACATGTGGCCCAATTCAGGGCTCTTTGCGGTAATACTGGCGGCGACGACAAGCTTTTGCTTCGCCAGTTTGTTGGAAGTTTATCTGATACGGCGTTTGAATGGTATTCTGAGCTTCCCAACGACTCTATAAAAACCTTTGCGGAGATGGAGCTACTCTTCACCCAACGCTTTGCGAGTGCCAGTGAGCGCACTCCGATGACGGCGCTGATTAACGCCAGGGTAAAGCCCGGCGAGACGTGGGTTCAATACGCTATACGGTGGCGTAATCTATGGTCTAAGTGTGAACAGCGCATAGAAGAAGCCCCTGCGGTGGGAATGTTTGTTGGAACGCTTGATCCACAGGCGACTATCTCGCAGTTCATGATGTTCTTCAAGCCGACTTCCTTCCAGGTTTTGATCGACAAATTAGCGCAGATGGACCAGATGGGCCATAAACCCCCTCTCCCGAAGCCGGACTCCCGAAACGATAAAGGAAAGGGAAAAGCGATCATCGTCGCTAATGCCCAACAACAACCGAACGAATCGAAGCCGGTTGCTCGTCCGAACAATACGCGCCCATACGTACCCCTTGAGGACAGGATGGGACGTGCTTACTCCTTCCCCCGTGATAAAACAAGGAGGCTATTCGAGCTGGCATTGCGCAACAGGCTCATAAATCTGCCAGATCCAAAACGTCCGTCACAACCAAGTGACGTCAATGAGCCCAATTACTGCCCTTATCATCGAGTGCTAGGCCATCCAATTGAGGATTGCTACGTTTTCAAGAATTGGCTTGAGAACCAGTACCGTCAGGGCAAATTTGCGCTATCTGACAAATGGAAGGTTAATCCTCCGCAGCCCCACACCTCTAAGGGGACGAATACGCCGGGGGCAACATGCTCCGTCATTGAAGAAGCTCCCTGGGAGGTTGTATTATCAGCCAAAACGAGGAGAATGCTAAATGATCTTCAGACCTGTCCAGCAGTCAAGTGGAAGAACCCCTTGGAACCGCAGGTTATTGAGGGGATGTTGAAGCCACGACCGATTCCGAAGACCGATGATAGCAGTTCAAGCGCTCATAGTCAGCCGTCAAAATCTTCGAAAAAGAAGAAGAAGAAATCTAAGAAGCCAGTTAAGCCTGGTGACAAGCGCACGGACTTATAAAAGCAAATCGATGCACTGGATGAATATAACCAAAAGGCGCGAACTCCCATTACACTCCAAGATTTCCTCGATCACGTCTTCCAAAAAGAAGATGAAGGAGAAAGTTCATCGGATGAATCTGACGAATATGTGGCAAGCTGTCATATGATCTCCCATTCGACCACGAACGATGAAGGAAATTCTGGCACTGAAACGCTGGGGGCAAATGCCGAATCAGGAACCCCAGGGTTACCGGTTGAAATGATTAGTGCGTTTCTTAATGAAGCTCGGTTGAAAAGCAAGGCTGATCGAGAACGCGAGATGGCTATATTCGAAAGGGCTAAGCATCAGCGACTTGAGGAAGGAGCTGAAATGATCCCGTTGGAGCAAAATGCCTCCACCACTGACAAAAGCCAATTCAAGATAAAAAAGAAATTTCCTAAGGCCATATCGATGGGCATGAAGCTACCACCCTCTGAAGAAAAAGTTACTGGCGCGGTAGAAATGCACCCCTCTTATTGCTTATACCATCAGAAGGTCTCGCATTCCACCCAAGATTGCAAAGCTTTCAATGGATGGTGGCAAGGATACGTCGCTGATCGACAACGATTTAAACGGGAAAAACGTAAAATTCGCCAAGAGCAAAGAAATGCGACTAAAAAACTTGAAAGAATTGCCGGCAATTGTCACATGGTTAACACTACCGGGTCACAAGTACCTACATTTGGGAGCGACTCCGATGAAGAGCTAGAGCTTGGCCCCCTCTTCGAAGAATCCACTTCGGGAAAAGAAAAAGAACCGAAGGCCTGCGAGAATATACAGCTGCGCAATCGAACATTACCCGAAAAGAACCTCGGACCCTTGAATAAGAAAAACAAAGGGAAAGAGAAGGTCTCTGAAGACATCGCTTTGGATGACCAAGTTGCGGAAGAGTTAACAGCCAAGAATCCCCCAGAAAGGAATAAAGTAGATTATAATGTCTTGGCGCATCTGAGAAAGCTACCCTCACAACTCAGCATTCTCGATGCCCTATTGCTATCAAAAGAAGCGAGGGATTCTTTGATTAAGGCCCTACAAGATCCGGACCAGTTTCAAGCCTTCCTAGCCGAACAAAAGATGAAGGATGAATTGGAAGAGGTGCACACAGCCGACGTAGCTTTTGGTGATGAAGACCTTCTCCTCGGGACGTGTGAACACAATCGCCCCCTTTATGTCTCAGGATACTGCCATGACATAAAGATAGGAAAAATCTTGGTCGATAACGGATCGTCTGTCAATTTACTCAATGTGCGAGTATTAAAGGAGATTTGCATGAGTGTCCAACACCTCGCCCGGGACAAAATCACCATCTCCGGTTTCGACTCTCAATCCTCAAAGACTCTTGGATCTGTGATATTGACGCTACGCTTCGGGGTGCTCGTCACAGACATCAAATTCCATGTTATAAACGCCAAGACGTGCTACAATGGTCTGCTCGGCCGACCATGGCTACACGAATACAATATCATCCCTTCTACACAGCATCAGTGCATGAAGTATTCTAGGGACGGCCTCGAGTACACAGTAGCAGGGGAGTTGAATCCGTTTTCCGTAAACGAAGTTCGCAAGTATGAAGATGCCAAATACTTCTTACCGAGTTTCGAAGACACGGAAAGGTGTCACAAACCGGAGAACAAAACTAACGCAACCATCCCTGTCTTCGGCAGTGACACCGAGGAGGAGGAGGATATAATTTATTCAGGTCCATCCCAGTCCACCAGGCCAGGACCATCTGTTCCTTCATTGATATTCGGTAGTGATTCAGAGGATGAAGTTCATGCTGTATTCCCCGCTCGGCCCTTAATACAGATTTCCACTGATGAAGAGCAAAGTCTGCAGGTGACCATGGTGCCGCTTGAACATTACAAAGAACTGGATGCACTCGACACCAACAGCGTAGAAGAATTGCAGACATTCTATATCCCTCCCGGAAGAAAAGGCGAGAAGGCAATCCTATTCTACCGTTCTGAAGAAAACAAGGTGGAAAAAGAAATTTGGCATGGCGTGGATCCCACGCTCGACAGGCTTCAGCCTATCCGTCTTCCCAGATATTATACCGAAGGTTTGAAGAAACTGCTGAAACGCCAAGGGATGTCCTTCACACAGACCGTCAGAAAAGCCAAATTCTATGACAAGGTCTGGAACGTTCCCGGAACTCAATGCAAACTGCCTAACGGGAGAACGGAAACGAAAGGGCTCGGGTATGTTCGCTCGAAGAAGCGGGAGCTAGTAAACAGCTGTTATGCCATGTATGACTTCGATAAAGAGGCGGACGCTCAAGGGGAGGACGCTAATCCTGAATCAGCAGAAACTCCTGACACAAAACCGCCCAGTCCATCGTCTGAGGACCAGATGAGCAAACTTATAAAGGATGCGAGTCAAAAAGCCCGAGATGATCACGATCGTGAAATGGCAATCTATGAGAAAGCCAAGACACAGCGTCTCCTTCGACAGGCAGTAAAGAACGAAGATGCTGGCTCACGTCAGCCTGCTACAAAAAAGGGTCGACACGAAAGCAAAAACAAGTCGAAAGGCCGAAAAGGTGCTCAACAACCACAAAGCAGAGCTAAGAAGCCACGCATCCGAGAGTCGAGTGTTAGTGACCTAGCCCTTATAAAGAAAATGGGTCGAGCATACTCGTTTCCTCGAAACAAAACAAGGAAAATACTTGATCTTGCTCTAGAACATCAAATGCTTACTCTGCCAGTGTCTAAACATCCTGAGCAAGCGGGCGAAGTCTCCAACCCAAATTATTGCTCTTACCATCGAGTAGTAGGGCATCCGCTTGAAGATTGCTTCACCTTTAAGAATTGGGTTGAGGACCAATATCAGCTTGGCAAATTTGCGTTATCTGACAGTTGGAGGGTAGCGCCGCCGCAAAAGCACGAACCCGAAAACACAAGGATAAAACCAACTCCGCATTGGGATTGGCAGGAAACTCGCACCTGCCATGTGATAACAATATTAAAAGAAGGGTCCGAGGACATGAACAGCCTCCCTTGGTGCTTTGAAAACGACAGCGATGAGGTGATCTCAGAATTTCCCCCAGCTCCGAAAGAACTGGAGGATGGAATCCATACCACTGCGGATAATCTCAAGAAAATTGAGTTGGGGACGGCAAATGACCCGCGACCAACATTCATCAGCGAGCTGCTATCTGAAGAAAAGGTGGCTGCATTAAAGGATGTGCTTTTACAGCACAAAGATTGCTTTGCATGGAACTATTCCGAAATGCCGGGACTAGATCCAGAAATTGCTGTACACAAATTAGCGATATCCCCGGACATCAAGCCAGTCAAACAGGCGCCAAGAAGACTGCGACTCGAGCTTGAGATGAGCATCAATGCCGAAGTCAAAAAGCTGATAGACTCTGGCTTCATCCAGGAAGTTCAATACCCGGAGTGGATCGCCAACATTGTCCCAGTGATGAAGAAAAATGGGACAGTGCGCGTATGCGTAGACTTTCGGGATCTTAATAAAGCCTGCCCAAAAGATGATTTCCCGGTGCCAGTCACTGAACTGATGATAGACAACACATCCACTCATGAGATTTTCTCCTTCATGGACGGCTCGTCGGGTTATAACCAGATAAAAATGCATCCCAAAGACCAGAAGCACACAGCCTTCAGGACTCCTCTTGGTATATTTTGTTATAAAGTGATGCCCTTCGGTTTGAAGAACGCCGGTGCTACTTATCAGAGGGCCATGACAAAGATCTTCGATGACCTTATACACGAAATCGTTGAATGCTATATCGACGATCTCGTGGTTAAAAGCAAATCATACGAGGAACATCTCGAGCATCTGAAGACTGTATTTCAACGCCTTCGGCAGTACAACTTGAAGATGAATCCTCTTAAATGTGCGTTCGGGGTTTCCTCGGGCAAGTTCCTGGGATTCATCGTCCGACACCGAGGTATTGAGATAGATCCGTCTAAAATCAAGGCGATCATGGAGATGCCTCCGCCGAGAACTCTTAAACAGCTGCGGTCTCTCCAAGGAAAGCTCGCATACATTCGGCGGTTTATCGCCAACCTTTCAGGAAAGTGCCGACCTTATAGTCACCTGATGAAGAAGGGAACCCCATTCATTTGGGACAAAAAATGCCAAAGCGCACTAGATGAGATCAAGCAATACCTGCAGAACCCACCCGTGCTAGCCGCTCCGGTTAAGGGGAAGCCTCTCATTCTTTATACAACCGCCCTCGAAGGTTCCTTAGGCGCATTATGGGCACAAGAGAACGATCAAGGGAAAGAAAGAGCACTCTACTACCTAAGCCGAGTTCTGCTGGGGGCAGAAAGCAATTACTCTCCCATTGAAAAACATTGCCTGGCGTTGATCTTCGCAATAACAAAGCTTAGGCACTATGCATTAGCACACGAGGTCCGTCTGATTTCAAAGGTGGACCCCCTTAAATACTTAATGTCAAAGGCCATATTGACGGGACGACTCGCTAAATGGGCCCTACTCTTGATGGAGTTTTCGATCACGTATCAACCTCTCAAAGCAATGAAAGGCCAGGCCATCGCTGACTTCCTCGCTGAACATCCCATACCCGCCGATTCTCCATTAAATTGCGATCTTCCAGACGAACACGCGTTTGATGCAATCGATGGTGGTGATACCCGATGGGAACTCTATTTTGATGGTGCATCTTCCATGAAGAAACGCAAACAAAACACCCCTATAATCAAATCGGGGGTAGGCCTCATCTTTGTAACTCCACAAGGAGGGATAATGCGCTTCGCATTCTCCTTAACAGAGTCGAGGACAAACAATGAAGCCGAATACGAAGCTTTGATAGCAGGCCTCGAGATCGCCATTGATATGGGAATTGAAAGCCTCCTCATATATGGGGATTCCCAACTGGTCGTCAGTCAAGTGAACGGCGACTACCAGACGTGCAAGCCGGAGTTGGTGAAGTACGGCAAAAAGGTGCAACAACTGCTGACCCGAATTCCTTCCTACACTTTGGAAAACATATCGCGCGCGGAAAATAGCAAGGCAGACGCATTAGCCAAGCTTGCTAAAGAACTGGCTGACAAGAACCTCGACGACGTTAGAATCGTGGTACAAAGCCGTCGAGTGCTTGCCCCAACAGAAATATCTCCGAAATCGTCTGAAGAAAAAGGAGCGAAAGAGGAGACAACCCTGCAAATAAAAGACTGGGAAAACGCCGAAGACTGGAGAGAAGCCTTCATAGATTACTTCAAGTTCCACCGAATGCCTGAAGAAGCGTCCATAAGACATCAGCTCGTGAAACGAGCTCTGTCTTTTGCCTTCGTCAATGATACTCTATACAAGAGGTCATTCGATTCTCTGTGGTTGAGATGCCTAGGACTTGACGAAGCAAAAAGAGTCGTTCAGGAAGTTCACGACGGACTCTGCGGTTCCCATCAAGCAGGCCCTAAGATGAAGTTGAAGATAAAACGGATGGGCTACTATTGGCCCACGATGATGCGGGATTGTCTCGAATATGCGAGGCAATGTCACTCATGCCAGATTCATGGGGACTTCATCCATCAGCACCCAAATCCGCTACACCCAACAGTAGCTAGTTGGCCATTCGAAATGTGGGGAACTGACATAGTCGGCCCCATCGAGCCAGCATCATCTAAAGGACATCGTTACATCCTAGCGACGACTGACTACTTCTCCAAATGGGCGGAGGCGATACCGTTGAGGGAAGTGAAGACGGAGAACATCCTCCATTTCTTCAAAACGCATGTCATATATCGGTTTGGAACCCTGAGAAGAATCATCTCTGATAATGGGCCAGCCTACCGAAGTCATAAAATTAGCCGCTTCGCACAGCAGCACAATATAGACTGGAGATATTCCTCAGTTTATAACCCCCGAGCTAACGGTCTAGCTGAGGCCTTCAACAAGACCTTGACAAAAATCATGAAGAAAACGGTGTCACGAAATAAGAGAGATTGGCACGAAAGATTGCAAGAGGCTCTTTGGGCGTATCGAACTACATTTAAGACGGCCACAAACACAACGCCGTACGCGTTGGTATTTGGGAAGGAAGCAGTACTCCCCCTCGAGATAGAATTACCCTCTCTACGAGTGGCAGTCCATTACGAGTTGACGGACGAAGAAAATACCCACCTTCGGTTTGAAGAGCTTGACGCCCTTGATGAAATCCGACTTCTAGCACAACAAAATCTGGAAGCTTATAAAGCAAAGATGACGCGCTCATATGAAAGACTGAGCCGCCCGAGGACATTCCACCAAGGTGAACTCGTGCTGGTCGTCAAAAGGCCTATGATCCCCAATCGCGCCAAGCGGGGAAAGTTTGAGCCAAACTATGAAGGACCGTACATCATTGATAAGGTCTACCAGGGCGGGGCCTATCTACTCATGGACATGCACGGTGAAAGGCCTTTCAGGCCAATAAACGGTCGCTTCCTAAAGAAATACTACGCTTAACGAGCCTTAGTTTAGGTCAATGATAGATGACGACGACTATGTCCGCTCGCTATCTTCCTAAGCTCAGGCTTTATAAGCAGTAGCCAGCCCTCTCAATATCGGACCGAAATGTCCTTAAACTAATATCAGACCAAAACGTCTTTAAAACTACTACCGCAGCATCTTTAGGCTGACAACAACAACCAAAAAAAAAACGGTATGTCCATAAGCAAAAAAGGGCACGGATGAAAACCCGAAAGGGCTCCGTGAGTAAAAACAGCAGGACTACCGGCGAGTGTTCGTGAAAACCCGAAAGGGCGCGACCTCGTAAAAAAAAAAAAACGGTATGTCCATAAGCAAAAATGGGCACGGATGAAAACCTGAAAGGGCTCCGTGAGTAAAAACAGCAGGACTACCGGCGAGTGTTTGTGAAAACCCGAAAGGGCACAACCTCGTTAAAAGACACTTATAAGGTCCTCTCGACCTTGTAAGGAGAAACCACCTGCGTAAGATCCTTACGACTTACAAGGGAACAACACACTTAGGAATCCCCACGATTCCTAAGGAGAAAATACGCTTGCGAGATCCTCACGACTCGTAAGGAGAACTCTCTTATGGGACCCTCACGGCTCATAGGATTTGAAAGTCTTAAGTCACAGAGACCTAAACCTGTGCTCAAGCAAACCCCCACAAACTTCCAATGTTGCCCTACAAGTGGTTCAATATTAACCCTTGTATACAATCCACGGGCACGAATAAACGTTTCCCTAACCAAGGTCCATCCATGACCGGGGATATGTTCGCATAACCCTTGTAAATCCTCTCGATTTACGAGGAGAAAACCCTCCTGTAGGATCCTTACGACTTACAGAGGAACAAAACACTTTGGAACCCTTACGATTCCTAAAAAAAAAATACACCTACAAGATCCCCACGACTTGTAGGGAGAAATACCTTCACGAGACCCTTACGGCTCATGAAGTCAAAAACCTTAGCCGACAGGACCCTAACCCTGGTCGCTAAGCCTCCTTTGTTCGACAACGACAGAGGCAAATAATGATTCGCTCTTGGTAATATCACAGTTGTAGCGGTGCTGATGCCGAAACCGGTGTCCAATTTCAGGTTTACGGCAAAAGCCAGCAGGCCGCTCATGCATACGAAATAGCCGAAATGATAGGGCAACTTGCAATAAAAAGCAGCAAGTAAAATATATGCATGCAAAATAGCCGAAATGATAGGGCAACTTGCAAAAAAAAGCAGCAAGTAAAATGTATGCATGCAAAATAGCCGAAATGATTGGGCAACTCGCAATAAAAAGCAGCGAGTAAAAATAAAAAAATAGCCGAAATGATTAGGCACCGCGAAAAATTGCCGAAATGTTTGGGCAATCGCGACCTTCGCGATATAAAAGCTGAAATGATAGAGCATCGCGGAAATAAAATAAAATAAAAGAAGAAATGATAAAAAACTTTAGCCCTACAGTCGAGGTCACATCGATCCCTGTATACAATCCAAGGGCATAAACAAAGAAGGAACCATACTCCCCCAGCGGATTCCGTCAAACGACGAAGCCAAACCTCAACGGTTCATTCCAACCAAAGAAGCCCATGACTTCAACAAAAACTTCTCAACTCACGGATACAAACACTCCTTGACGAGAGCCTTCTGATCCGCGTCGACCCGCAGAGCCACCAGTGCCTCCGTAGGAACCCTCGACTCGTTTCAAACCCCAAGGACACAAATAATCCTTGGCGCTTGGGAAACAAATAATCCCTCGCAAAAATCCTCGACTCACGGATACAAACACTCCTTGACGAGAGCCTTCTGATCCGCGTCGACTCGCAGAGCCACCAGCGCCTCCGTGGGAACCCTCGACTCGTTTCAAACCCCAAGGACACAAATAATCCTTGGCGCTTGGGAAACAAATAATCCCTCGCAAAAAAAAAAATCCTCGACTCACGGATACAAACACTCCTTGACGAGAGCCTTCTGATCCGCGTCGACTCGCAGAGCCACCAGCACCTCCGTGGGAACCCTCGACTCGTTTCAAACCCCAAGGACACAAATAATCCTTGGCGCTTGGGAAACAAATAATCCCTCGCAAAAATCCTCGACTCACGGATACAAACACTCCTTGACGAGAGCCTTCTGATCCGCGTCGACTCGCAGAGCCACCAACGCCTCCGCGGGAACCATCGATTCGTTTCAAACCCCAAGGACACAAATAATCCTTGGCGCTTGGGAAACAAATAATCCCTAGCAAAATACTCAACTCACGGATACAAACACTCCTTGATGAGAGCCTTCTGATCCGCGTCGACTCGCAGAGCCACCAGCGCCTCCGTGGGAACCCTCGACTCGTTTCAAACTCCAAGGACACAAATAATCCTTGGCGCTTGGGAAACAAATAATCCCTCGCAAAAAAAAAAAATCCTCGACTCACGGATACAAACACTCCTTGACGAGAGCCTTCTGATCCGCGTCGACTCGCAGAGCCACCAGCGCCTCCGTAGGAACCCTCGACTCGTTTCAAACCCCAAGGACACAAATAATCCTTGGCGCTTGGGAAACAAATAATCCCTCGCAAAAATCCTCGACTCACGGATACAAACACTCCTTGACGAGAGCCTTCTGATCCGCGTCGACTCGCAGAGCCACCAACGCCTCCGCGGGAACCATCGATTCGTTTCAAACCCCAAGGACACAAATAATCCTTGGCGCTTGGGAAACAAATAATCCCTAGCAAAATACTCAACTCACGGATACAAACACTCCGTGACAAGAGCTTCTTGACTCACACCTCGGGCAGTAAGGATTCAAAAAGAAACTTACTTCCTGAACAATGGGATCCTGCAAGTCAATCCTAAATGGTCTCTTGCATACTATTCACGGGTCTCACTCTCTGAATTCGATTCTCGACAAAGAGAGAAACAACCGCCTACGAGTCCTCTCGACTCGTAAGAGGGGCAATGGGATCCTGCAAGTCAATCCTAAATGGTCTCTTGCATACTATTCACGGGTCTCACTCTCTGAAGTCGATTCTCGACAAAGAGAGAAACAACCGCCTACGAGTCCTCTCGACTCGTAAGAAGGGCAATGGGATCCTGCAAGTTAATCCTAAATGGTCTCTTGCATACTATTCACGGGTCTCACTCTCCAAAGTCGAATTTCGATGAGGAGGGAAACAACCGCTTGTGGGTCCTCTCGACCCGTAAGAGGGAAAAAACTCTCTTGTAGGATCCTTACGACTTATAAGAGAAAACCACACTTAGGAATCCTCACGATTCCTAAGGAGAAAACCCACCCACGAGATCCTCTCGATCCGTAGGGAGAAAATTCCCTATGAGACCCTCACGGCTTATGGAGTTGAAAAGTCTTAGGCAGCAGATCTGAACCTGCGACCTAAGCCATCGCCGATTATTAGGAAAGTCAAGATGTGCCCTACTATCCGTCGACCATGTTCGCTAAGATGATGTGCTGATAATAAAAAAAAGACGGAGAAATGACACAAGGCATTACAAAAAAATATGCATCCTTCATTCATAAAATTTGATTGAGTTTAGGATACATCGTACTAAAGAATACAAGATATACATATATGTTACAAATACCAACGATACAAGGAAAATTACTGAGAAGGAAGCGTCTTGCACAGATCCAGCAATTGCTCGCACACTTCCTTCCATGCCTTTTCCCGATTGGCCACCACTGCCAACTCCGCCTCCACTTGGGCCCGCTGCTGTGTGACGGAGGCAAGCTGGTCCCTCATAGCCTGATGAGCAGCCTCACGGCCTGCGATGTCACGCTCGGCAATATCGAGCGCCCGCTTCAGTCTCAGCCCATTTGAGATGCGCTCCAGAAGGCCCTCGAAGACGGCC
Organism: Agapanthus africanus; assembly: GCA_030015575.1. NCBI lineage: Eukaryota > Viridiplantae > Streptophyta > Magnoliopsida > Asparagales > Amaryllidaceae > Agapanthus > Agapanthus africanus. The sequence continues at coordinate 677,016,943 of CM057340.1, read as the reverse complement.
TTTACCTCAGCGGCGTTCGTCTCAACTTTGGCTCGCAGGCGAGCAGCATTGCTTGAAGATTCTTGGCAATCCTTCAGCCTCAAAATCACTTCTTGTTCCAGATGACGGAAATGAGAAGCGCTTTGCTCGAGCCACGCTCCCCGTTGAGTGCTCGAGGCCAAAATCTCAGGGGACAGGCGCATTGACTCTAGCTGATGAAGGCAAGCCTCGATTTCCCGACAATAGTTAACCCAAGAGGCGACAGCGCCCTCGTCATGAAAGGTAGCAAATATCGCCAACATCGGGTTAACCGTCGTGGCGAAATCCTCAGCAGACACCGGAGCCTCAATGTCGAATTCCTCGATGTAGTCGCTCAGCATGCGCAAACTATTTGCGGCACCTTTCGAAGACGGACGTCGCTGGGAAGGGCCACCCGGTACTGTAATACGAGACTCAAAAGGCACTGAGACTGAAATGACAGCTGAAAAAGACAAAATGTGATTAGATGATGAGCCAATAGATATGGAGAAAATCATTGACAAGATGATTACTATACCGGTGGGAGCAGGTGGCAAGGACGGAAGGGCCGGTAGCGCAGCCGATCTTTCTTCTCCCCCTTCGATTTGTAACACTGCAGTCAGGACAAGAGAGAGTTAGAAATAATTCTACCACTGGAAAAACAAAGATATCAATCAGGAACAGTACTCACCGGCGCCACCAGAGGGAGAGGCGAGCTCAGATGAAAAGGAGAAGTGTGGGACCAACACTTGATACAAATGGTCAAAAAGAACTCCTAAATAAAAAAAAAACACAACAATGTGAATATAGTATATGGATTATACGATTGAAAGATGGGTGTAGTAAATTGAAAACTCATACCTTCCAACATCTTTGACGGTGTAAGAGAGGGCTGAGGGGTAACCATCGCCAAGGCAGTCGTGGAAGGAGCTCCCTCAAGTGCTGGGGCATCAACACTAGCTGCACCTGCATTACGAAAAATGAACTTGTCAGAAAAGATTGTAAAGCAAATAAAAACAACAACTTAAGGTGTACCTGAGGAGCTCCCGGCGGAAACAGAGACGACTCCCTCCTCCATCGACATGAGACCACCGCCTGTGGCCTCATCGCCCGACTCAATGGGGACCGTCGTCGTGCTCGCAAGACCGGGAGACGGCGGACGACCGTAGACGGGAAGGGCTATGACTGGAGTATTGCCAGATTCCAAAGAAGGAGCGGTTGGCTCTTCTTCAGGAATCGTGGCCACCTCGCCCACTACCATCTCAGGTTCCGTAGTAGCGGTTGTATCGTCCACCATCACCGGGGGATCACCGGCCTCGAGTGCTTCACTCGCCGCCACCCTGGACTCATTTATAATGATCATGTCATCTGCCACCACTTCAGGTTGGGCATCAATGACCTTCTCGGCGGCAGGCCCCTCGACCTCCGCCTCAGGCTCCGAAGCCACAACGACGTTGCCCACCGTCGGCTCGAGTTCGGCAGGTACCACCTCCTCTGGTTCTTTGGGATCAACGGTTTCCGCCTCCCCCTCGATCGGACTCGGCCCTGCAAGATGAGGGATATAAGGACCAATGACATTAAAAAACCTTTATAATAAAAACTCTGAGAAAAATATTACCTGAAGCGGATTTACCGTTTGCGCTCCGAACTGCACGTGCCACCTTCCTGCGGGCAGTGGATAGGGCGACAGGGGCCTCTTCGGATGGAGTATCAGCTCGAGGAGCGGTGCTCGGGCCCGCTCCCATAGCCAGGGCAGCCCTGCGCGCCTTCGCCTCACGCCTCAACCGCTTCCTCTCCTCCCGAGCGGTCACAAAGGACCTTTGTGATGCCTCCTTCAAGGCATCATCGTCTTCATTCAGGGATGCCTCCAGAGCCTTTAAGGCATCTTTCATCGGCTCTCCAAGATGAACCTCCTGCGGTGGCCCAGAAGAAACAGGAACGTCAGCAGCTGGTACAACATCTGCATCGCTAGGAGGGAACGGCATTGAAGTCCCTGTAATTAAAAGGGAAGGGTTAGATCGACCATAACACAAGAAAAATGAAAAAACTTGATGAGTGGAAACTTACTAAGGCCCATAGATGCCCTAAGACGTTCCTCCTCCTGAAAAGTCCTCAGAGAAGCAGCAATGGCTTCTTCATCAGTAACGCCTGTTGAAAGGAAAGAAAGAAAAGCGTTAGTCAAAAATAATAAAGAGGATATGTTGCAATAAAGAAAAAGCGACTAGTAGTTACCTGATTGCGCAAGCTTAGCCAGCCACGCGTCACGCTTCACCAACCATGCCGAAGCTCTGAGAGCAGCCTCCAAGTCTGTATCGTCCGGCGGCGGCATCACCAACCCTGCGTTAGTCCCATATTCGAGCAGACCCTCGGAATAGGGAGCATGAGGTTCCTGGCCGAACGCAACGTCCGCAGCAAAGAGTGACTTCTTTTTCTTTTGCCCTCCAACCCTAGGCTCGCGGGGAACCGACTTCCGTTTAGCAGCCGCTTTGGGACGACGAGTCCCAATGTCCGCACCCACACCAGACTCCAGCGAGGGTACAACCACTGCCTCCACTGAAGCACGGGGTGCGGTAGGTGCGTCTGTGATATCAGGGAGCGGCAGCTCACGTGGAGGACTTTGCGCACGTAATGGTCTGCCCCCAGCATCTTTTAGAGGAGGGACCACCAGGATCCTTGGTGCCAAGGGAGCGTTACGATTGGTACCGGGGGGTACTTCTTTACGGTCAATCAACATCGCCTCTCTTCCTTTATAACAGCCCCCGTCGCATGATTGTACCAGTCTTTATATACATTAAGGAGTCGTGGAGCACAGACCGGCGGGCTAATGAAAAAACGAAAACCCGTGTTCAGGCGCATGAAGTGGTGTAACGCGTTCTCCATCCCTTCTTCATTTACAGCAGGTTCCAATAAGAAAGCCTCTAAGGGTACCCCTTGATCGTAACCCAGTTGTCGGGCAAAACGATGCGGGTTATATCTCATGAAGACTGCTGCACCGCCCTGCCTGAAGACTAGAAAACCCGGTCTAATAGAATACAAATGGAGGATCTCCCGGGCCGTCAACACTGAAGCTCCATCCTTGAAGGAGTCCTGTAATGGTCGCACCGCAGTGGTGGACGCCTTCCCAATGGTTAATACCTTATCAATAAAGGACATCCCAACTCCAACGGTGTGAGGGCGAAGCAGTAAACCCCTGGCGTCCCATGGTGAAGGGGTCACGATTGATGAGCCAATCAGATGTAAAACGCGAGGGAAACCGCACTTGTCAAAGAATGAAGGCCTTTTATGCATGCCAAAGACACCCGCCGTGTGTAACTCGAGCCACGATGCAAAGTAGTGCATCGGGAAGACCACGTGCAGTGCCCCGGGCTCATTGGCATCCGCTGCTCGGCTGAGGCCATGATATAGGTGCGCCAGGCCGGCAATCCCCACGGCCACCTTTACCCCAATGACCATGCGGTGGGCTGGATAAAAGACAGAGGGCCGCATGCGATGAGAATGCATTGGGATCGCGAACCAACTCAGCCACAGCCCGAGAAATCCTAAGAAAAAGGCCTCCTCATCCATCCCAGGGACTGCAATCTCCGCGAAAGATATGGTAGGAAAGTCTGGGAGGAAGAAAGCCTTTTGGTCTATTTCCTTCGTCGGCAGGTTAGCCAAACCCAGACCAAAAGGATCATCCAGAATAGCAGATTTGACGGCTCCTGGCGAAATAACGCTAGGACGGAGGAAGCGAGCAATGAAGTCCTCAAAATTAACTCCTCGGCTCCCGTGTTCGATGAAAAAGGACTCGTAGATGTTCAACACCTTGATCAGGCTTGGGAATTGGTGTTGAACGGCATTTTCCGACGTAATCCCCCTTACCATCGGCTTAGCACCGAAGACGTATTCATCTGTCGGGAGCAGCTCTTCATAGTGTTCCCCCACGACTGGTAGGCCGGATACCTCCGTGAATTCCTCCAAGGAAATGGACACTTCCCGATCCATGGCAAGGAAAGTGTGGGTGGGAATATTCCATTGCTCCAAGAAAGCCTTGAACCACCAAGTAGGGAGCGTAGGATATTGGAAAAGAGAGACGTAGACCGCGGTGTACAGTCCTAGTCTTATCAACTGCGACTTCCTCATCGACAGGATGTACCGGGCCCATGGCAGATATCCAATTGGGTGGTGGGGAATCAAACCAAGGTTATATGATTGTCCCCAGGGTCGTGCTTCTCCCTGACAGATACGGCGTCCTAGGATATCCAAAACCATAGGACGCTGAACCGGGACCGCATCCATAGCGGGATGAAGAAAGCTGTTCGCGGTCCAGTCTATCATCTCCACGGCATACTGCACTGGAGGTGGGTTAGCATAATGAATTGCCGTGATAGGTTCTGACGGCACCGCGCAGGTGAAGCTGCGTCGACCCATAATAATCTGGTTATACCAAGACCCCCAAAGGTAGAGTTTCTTGTACTCCGGGTCATATGCCTTGATCATGGCCAGGACCTCACGGTCCAAAGGCGCCTCTGGAAATCCCTCCTCCGAGCGGATAAACGGGAATGAAGTGTCTTCAGACATGATCGCTGCAAAAAGAGCAATGTAGCCGTCAGTGTTGTAATCCCAACGTTTGACATTGAAAAAAGAAAATGCATTAATTAAATTAAAATCAAAATTAATTAATTACACCGCACCACAGTGCAGTGAGTAGGGGACCAAAGAGGGACCCACAAAATCTAAGTGACAATACGTCAATTAAGAAGACAAACTCATCATTGGATGAGATTGTCAGTTGGTCCTTGGGGGGAACATTCCCATAATAAAAGGGGGAAAGAATCCCTAGAGACAAGGAGAAAATCTCCTCTTTCAGAGCAAAACTCTGTCACAGAATGACACTTGTCGAATTCTGGTCTCAAAAGAATTAAAATTCCTTAAGAAAGAGCTTAGCTCTATAATATTCCATCAAAAAGAAAGTTTTTGAAAAGAAATTTAAAATTAAAATTTCTGGAATCTCGAAAAATCCATGAAGACTTAAAAAAGAAAAGAGTTCTTTGTTTTTCAGATCTAAAAGATCTACATTTGATTCAAGAGCAAAGCTCTGTTCATGGGTTAGAACCCATGAACAAGATCTATGTAGATCTATAGATCTGTGAGAGCAAAGCTCTGTTGATAAAACCCCAAAGGGAATTTCTTTAGATCAAAAGATCTATGAGAGCAAAGCTCTGTGGGTCGAAATTGACTTAAATTAATTTAACTTAATTTTAAATTAAATATTACCTAAAGTTTTCTAAAAAACTTTGGGAAATGAGAGCAAAGCTCTAGAGTTCTGAAAGCAAGAGCAAAGCTCTGAAATTCTTAAGCAAGAGCAGAGCTCTGAAAATCTAAACCTAGAAAATGGTGGAGAATTTTCTAAGGGCCAGAGACCCTATTTATAAGGCGCTTGCGCCTCTTGGAATTCCCCTCGATCCAACGGTCAGGAGGGGTTGCCACCGTTGCACTCACGTGTGCGCCACGTGAGCGCAACGGTGGGGGGGCATTTGTTTCGCCCAATCAGAGCAAAGCTCTGTTTGAATTCAAAATTTAAAATTTAAAATTTTTGAATTTTTGAAGCAACGCTTCAAGTCTCAGGCGCAACGCGCCACGTGTCAGGCGCAGATATATCAGCGCTGCGCCCAAGAAGGCGCGCCCAATCAGAGCAAAGCTCTGTTTAAAGGAAGCAACGCTTCAGATCCTTTGCGCTAGCGCTCTGCGCTCTGCGCTGCGCGACACGTGTCAGCGCAGATGCGCTAGCGCAGTTGCGCTGCGCTCTGCGCTGCGTGACACGTGTCACGCGCTGGGGAATCTGCGCCAAACTAAATTAAGATTTTCAAGAAATCTTTTCTGTTCTTGTTGGAACAAAAAGATTTCCTTCTGCAAAGCAGAGGCCCTTGGATCAAAGATCCAACGGTGGAGAAAATTCCCCAAATCACTCAGGGGATGATCTCTTTAACAAATTTAACTAATTTGTGAGCACTATAAAAAGGACCTTAGGCCTCAATTCAAAAGCATCGAAATTTCTCTTGAGAATTCAAGAACTTTAAACAGAAAGAACTCCGAGAAAATTTCAAGAAAAAGGTAAAGAATCTTCATGGATTAGAAGAAATTCCTTCTAAAAGACCATTAGTCTAAAAAAATATAAGATCAATGATCTTTATAGAAAACAGTGCTTTGCACTTCTTGTGAACCTTCGGTTCTTTAAAAACGATATAAAAATATATATATATATAAAATATATATATAAAATAAAATAAATAAAAGAATAGTGCTTTGCACTTTTATGAACCTCTGTTCTTCGAACAAAGAAGAAATTTATTTTTTCTTTGATCTAATTTAGATCAAGAACTTAAACAGTGCTTTGCACTTCCCTTCTTGAATCTAAAAAGATTCTTAGTGCTTTGCACTTCCAAGTTGCGCCGCTGCGCTCTTAAGAGAGCACCACGTGTCGGCCATAAAACCACTTGCGCTAAGCGCCCTTAAGATAGAGCTTTGCTCTCTGGAATTGGCGCAACTCGCTGAGAGCGCGCCACGTGTCAGCAGCGCAACAGCGCATTGCACTGCGCTAGTGCGCTTGCGCTCATCGAGCACGACACGTGTCATCACCATATGGACTTGCGCTCATTACTTAGCGCAAAGCGCAGATGCATTGAAAAGGGCCAAGCCCAATTAAGAGAAGGCCTAACAGGCTCAATAAAGCGCAAATACATTATTTTAAGGGGCAGAGTCCAAACAAGAACAGATGCTTTGCATCATTTATAAATGGGCAGAGCCCAAACAAAATATTCAGAATGCTATGCATTTTAAAAAGGGGCAAAGACCAAACAAAGTAGATGCTTTTGCAAATGGGCAGAGCCCAAAATAAACTGATATTCTGTATCTTTTGCGAGTAGAGCCTAAATAAAAAAATGCAATGCAAATAAAATGCTGAAATGGACTTAGCCCAATCGTGGCCATAAGTCCTTAAATTAAATTGACTGAGCAAAATGGCTCTCCTAAATCAATCTACATCCGGTTCGAGGGTACATCTCCGAACTCCTTTGACATCCGTCGTTGTAATTCCTCAACGACGTCAAAGAGGTGACGGGTCCCAACGACCACACATCGCTATGGACTGCGGGATCCTTAAACTCGTGGACCGAGACGTCCTTAAACTAATATCGGACCGAGACGTCCTTAAACTAATATCGGACCGAGACGTCCTTAAACTAATAATGGACCACTACGTCCCTAAACTGGCATCGGACCGAAACGTCCTTAAACTAATGATGGACCACTACGTCCTTAAACTGGCGGGGACCGAAACGTCCCTAAACTAATAATGGACCACTACGTCCCTAAACTGGAACAATAGAGCCAATTGCTCTTTTGCCGGATCTAAACGATCCCGTTTAAGTTGATCTTAGCCCCAAACACGGCTAACGTATCCTTAAACACTTAAATGGACTATAAAACCCTCAATCAGCTTCGGTTCAAGGGTACATCTCTGAGCTCCTCTGACACCTATCGGTGTAATCCTTCAACGATGTTAGAGAGGTGATGAGTCCCGATGGCCATAAATTAAATGAATCACCACGTCAGGTTGATCTTAGTCCAAAACAGGACTAACGTATCCTTGACGAATGTTTAAGTTGATCTTAGTCGCAACGCGACTAATGTATCCTTAAACTAAAAACGCCAAACCCAAATCTAAGTAAATACGGATTTGGATTAATCCACGTCCTACGGGCGACGGCATTACTCAGTCTCCGTATACAATCCACGGGCAGCCACAAACAAAACAAACACACACGACACAAAGTGAAATTCTGGAGAAGGAGAAAGTTGTTACCGCAAAGCGGTAGCGTAATTAACTGCAGGGGCTTGCGCCTGCAGGGAAGAGCGTCCCCACAATCAAAAACCCCTCAAGCGAGGGGGAATCTGACAAAGTCTGCTACATCGGCCACATCCGTCTAAACTTTCGATACACGGTGCCATAAATCAACTTGGCATCTTCGAAGAGGTGGACGGATAAAAACCAAATAGCATCTGCCCCGAACCTCAGGCACGTGACGTCCCAACGTCGCAGGCCGCCGTTCGGAGGGGAACAGGGTTCCATAGAGCTCTGCTCTCTGAAAGATTTTTCTTGGATTTTCTTAATTCATTAATGGAGCTTTGCTCCTCCCAAATCATATAGAAGAACTCTTAAAAATTCTTAATGGATCTTGGAACTTAAAGATGGCATTTTATTCCTCAGTGCATTATATCGTTTTGCTTAATCAGTCTTTCTGATAATTCTGTTGATCCTCTTTCACAGGAACAATGAACGCCCACATGTATGCGCTTAACGGAATCATCTCTCATGAGGACATCCGCCGACTTGGCCGCTCTCAAAATCGGGAGTTCACAAACGAGGAGTGTGCTGAAATAATGAGTCGCTTCGACGTATACAATGGTCCACTGCTTCCCCGACGTTCCTCTCTTCTTAAACTTATCGTGGGAGCTATCTGGGAAGCGCTTCCCCTATTCTGTTCCGGCGTGCCGCTTAGGGCGTTGGATGCCGCTGAGGACAAGGTGCACTCTGTGTACCTATTGAACTTTATCTCAAAGAGACGGCGAGACAGTCTTATTGACCTCTTGCACGAGATCTTTCAACAGTCTGCCATACTCGCTGCTTATCGGAGGGTGGAAGACATCGGGAGGGACCCTGACGCTTGTGCTTGCGAAAGGAAGCACAGTAGGATGGTCTGCGAGGCTTGGAAAATCATAGATAGAGTCGCTTTTGAATTCCTCAATCCATGCCCTGGATCTGAGGTTATTCCATTGTAACTTTCGTTTATTGTTTTTATGACTGTAAGAACTTCGGGCAATATTAATGGAATTTTTTTGTTATCCCAGCTTGTCTTTATTTTATATCTTTTGTCCTGAGTCTTTTTGCCCATGCATGAATGAATGTGTTTTGAACGCTTGATCAAATATAAATCGGATGCTCTTTCTGTTGCTTTTCCTCTTTCTCAGCATGTCGTCACAATTAGCAGGTAATAGAGTAAACTTCTTGATTTCTTCACGAGATAGCGAGGGCTTAGGCCGCAGGTTCAGATCTGCTGCCTAAGACTTTTCAACTCTATGAGCCGTGAGGGTCTCATAGAGACTTTTCTCCCTACGGATCGAGAGGATCTCGTAGGTGGATTTTTCTCCTTAGGAATCGTGAGGATTCCTAAGTGTGGTTTTCTCTTGTAAGTCGTAAGATCCTACAAGAGAATTTTTCACTCTTACGAGTCGAGAGGACTTGTAAGCGGTTGTTTCCCTCCTTGTCGAAGTTCGATGTTGGAGGATGAGACCCGTGGATGGTATGCAAGAGACCGTTTTGGGCCAACTTGCAGGGTCCCAGTGCTTAGGAAACAGGCTTCTTTTATGCCCACTGCCTAAGGCTTTATCTCACGAGTCGAGCCGCCTCAACAATTTTTTTTGCAAGTCAAGACGAATCGAGCGTTTCTCGCAAGAACATCTTAACGTCACATTTAACCTCTGCTCTTTACGACAGAAGCCCGTTAAGGTTGGTGGTACTTAGGGTTTTGGCCATCGTACCGTCGCATAAGCTGATATAGTCCTCGATAGGCAATCGTGCTGTTCGAGTAGCCCTGCGACTGCCGTGTCTCTGATCCCTTCGGGGGCTGGACAAGACGTCTTCAAGTAATCCTCCTTGGCAGTTTGACCGTCGGAAAAGCAAGCGTTAGGAATTTGCCATGTCGCTTTTTACTTGATGTTAGGCTTATTTTGGTGAGCCCCGATGAGTCATAACCACTCCGCGCTGGTGTGGGGATGATCTCAGATAGTCTTTCGGGCTTTATATGAGTTGCCGTCAAGACCCTGAAGCTAGGAATTTGGCCTTTGCTTCGTTTGCTGGCATTGCGTCTGCTGTATCGAGACGAATGTTGCGGTGGGAACTAGGGATTTTGCTGTGGCTCCGTTTGTTTGATGACGTTGCGTCTGCTGTGTCAAGACGAACGTTGGGATGACATCTCGTCTGCTGTATCGAGACGGACGTCGAGGTTGTCTCTAGGTTGCTGGTGAACCGCCGAGGTTTGGAACTAGGGATTTTGCCGTGGCTCCATTCGTTTAATGACGTTGCGCCTGCTGTGTCGAGACAAACATTGGGGTGACATCTCGTCTACTGTATCGAGACGAATGTCGAGGTGGTGACCATTCTGTGCTGATGCGAGATGATCTCCGATTGTCTTTCCGGTTTTATATGAGTTACCGTCAAGAAGTTGAAGCTAGGAATGTGGCCTTCGCTTCGTTTGCTTTGGTGTGTCCAAATCCTGTTGGAGGAAGAATGCTGGGGTTGACATTTCGTCTGCTGTATCGAGACGAACGTCAAGGTGGTGACCACTCTGTGCTGGTACGAGATGATTTCCGATTGTCTTTCCGGTTTTATGTGAGTTACCGTAAAGACGTTGAAGCTAGGAATGTGGCTTTCGCTTCGTTTGCTTTGTCACGTCCGAATCCCTGTTGGAGGAAGAATGCTGGGGTTGACATTTCGTCTGCTGTATCGAGACGAACGTCAAGGTGGTAACCACTCTGTGCTGGTGCGAGATGATCTCCGATTGTCTTTCCGGTTTTATGTGAGTTATCGTAAAGACGTTGAAGCTAGGAATGTGGCCTTCGCTTCGTTTGCTTTGTCACGTCCGAATCCCTGCTGGAGGAAGAATGCTGGGGTTGACATTTCGTCTGCTGTATCGAGATGAACGTCAAGGTGGTGACCCCTCTGTGCTGGTGCGAGATGATCTCCGATTGTCTTTCCGGTTTTATGGGAGTTACCGTAAAGACGTTGAAGCTAGGAATGTGTCCTTCGCTTCGTTTGCTTTGTCACGTCCGAATCCCTGCTGGAGGAAGAACGCTGGGGTGACAACTCGTCTGCTGTATCGAAACGAACGTCGAGGAGGTGACCACTCCATGTGGGATGATCTCCGGTGGTCTTTCAGGCCTTATATGACTTGCCGTTAAGACCTTGAAGCTAGGAATTTAGCCTTCGCTTCATTTGCTCACACTGCGTCTGGTGTATTGAGACGAATGCTGAGGTGGAGCTGGGATTTTGCCGTCACTCCGCTTTGTTTCGACCGTGAGGTCTTTTGTTGACGTTGCATCTGCCTCCAGCTAGACTGCGGAGGAACGCCGTTGTTGACATTGCGTCTGCTGTATCGAGACGAATGCTAAGGTGGAGTTGGGATTTTGCCGTTACTCCGCTTTGTTTCGACCGTGAGGTTTTTTGTTGACGTTGCATCTGTCTCCAGCTGGACTGCGGAGGAACGCTGTTGTTGACATTGCGTCTACTGTATCGAGACGAATGCTGAGGTGAAGCTGGGATTTTGCCATCGCTCCGCTTGTTTCGACCGTGAGGTCTTTTGTTAACTTTGCATGTACACCCTGCTGGATTGCGAAGGAACGCCGTTGGTGATCTCTAAGTTGTCGATGTTGACGTCGAGACCCTGAAGCTCGGGATCTTCGTTTGCTTCATTTGTTGACATCGTGTCTGTAATATTGCGACAAATGTCGAGATGGTCTCTAGGTTGTCTATGAACCGTCGAGATTTGGCTTCGCTTTCTGATGGAGCCTGTTGGGAAGGTATGGTTCCCTCCTTATCTGTGCCCCTGGATTGTATACAGGGATCGATGTGATTTTACCTGTAGGGCAAAAAGTTTCATTCTTTCATTTTTTTTTTATTCTTTCCATGATGCTCTATCATTTCAGCTTTTATATCACGAAGGTCGCGATTGCCCAATCGTTTCGGCTATTTTTCGCGGTGCCCAATCATTTCGGCTATTTTTTCTTTTTACTCGCTGCTTTTTATTGCGAGTTGCCCAATCATTTCGGCTGTTTAATATGCATTTTCAGCTCGCTGATTTTTATCGCGAGCGTAGAACTTGGAATCTGGTGCCAATCTCAGCATCAGCATCGCTACAACCAGAATATTGCCAGGAGCGAATCATCATCTGCCATGAAAGGACTTGGAATTTGATACTGATTTAGGCATCTGTATCGCTACAACTGGGATATTGCCAGGAGCGAATCATCATCTGCCTCCGTCGATGTCGAACAAAGGTGGCTTAGCGAACAGGGTTAAGGTCCTGTTGACTAAGGCTTTTGACTTCATGAGCCGTAAGGGTTTCACAAAGGTATTTCTCCCTACAAGTCGTGAGGATCTTGTAGGTGTATTTTCTCCTTAGGAGTCGTAAGGATTCCTAAGTGTATGTTCCTCGGTAAGTCGTAAGGATCCTACAAGAGGGTTTTCTCCTTGAAAATCGAGAGGACTTACAAGTGTTGTTTGCTGTACGAGCATATCCCTAGTCACGGATGAGACTTTGTTAGGGAAATGTTTATTCACGCCCGTGGATTGTATACAAGGGCCAATATAGGACCACTTGTAGGGCAATGTCGAAAGTTGTGGGGGTTGCTTAAGCACAGGTTTAGGCCTCTGTAACTTAAGACTTTCAAATCTTACGAGCCGTGAGGGTCCCATAAGAGCCTTCTCCTCACGAGTCGTGAGGATCTCGCGAGTGTATTTTCTCCTTAGGAATCGTGGGGATTCCTAAGTGTGTTGTTTCCTTGTGAGTCGTAAGGATCTCACGCGGGTGGTTTCTTCTTATAGGGTCGAGAGGCCCCTATAAGTGTTTCTTAACGAGGTTGCGCCCTTTCGGGTTTTCACAAACACTCGCCGGTAGTCCTGCTGTTTTTACTCACGGAGCCCTCTCGGGTTTTCATCCGTGCCTGTTTTTCTTATGGACATACCGTTTTTTTTTCTTTTATTCTTTTTATTTTCTTCTTCTTCTTCTTTTTTTACGAGGTCGCGCCCTTTCGGGTTTTCACGAACACTCGCCGGTAGTCCTGCTGTTTTTACTCACGGAGCCCTTTCGGGTTTTCATCCGTGCCCTTTTTGCTTATGGACATACCGTTTTTTTTTATTTTATATATATATTTTTTTATCTCGTCAGCCTAAGGATGCTGCGGTATTAGTTTAAAGACGTTTCGGTCTGCTATTAGTTTAAGGACGTCTCGGTCCGCTGTTAGTTTAAGGACATTTCGGTCCATTGTCGCCGTATTTGAGGCGAATATCTGGTTTATTGACTTTTTGGTCTATGAGTCCTTCTCCATGAATGAACATGATGTCCCCGGCATATCCATCTTCTTCGGAGCGTGCGGTTGTGGCGGACTCACCTTCCAGTTCTCAGACAGCGCAAACTTGCCCTGTTGGTATTGGTCTTCAACCCAGTTTTTGAAGACGTAGCAGTCTTCGATCAGGTGACCTACTGTTTGGTGGTAAGGGCAATAATTAGGATTATTAACATCGCCTGGCCGCAATGGACGTTTTGGACCCGGCAGATTGATGAGTCTGTCGCACACTGCCAGCTCGAACAGTCCCCTTGTTTTATCTTGCGGAAATGAGTAAGGACGTTTCAACTTTTCCTGGAGGGGTTGCCGCTTGTTGCTTTGGCAAGCAACCGGTCTAGGGTCACCTAATTGTTGTTGAGCACTGGCGACGGGGGCCTTTTTTCCTTTTCTTTTATCCTTTTTGTTCGCTCCGTCGTTTGCGAGGTCGGGATTTTTTCCGAGTAGCATGCGATTGCATAGCTGAACGTTCTCGCAGCTTCTCAATTCCTTTATTTTTGAAATAGATTCCCCAAGGGAAGAGTTGGGGATACCTTCTTCGTCAGAGTTGCTTCCAAAGGTGATAATTTGCGATGTCTTAGAGTCGGCTATATGGCAATCGTCGGCGACTCTTTTGCGCTCATATATCGCATTTTTCCGATGTCCACAAGCTTCACACTTTGTCCCGTTGAAGTGTTGCTTTTGAGCGACATACCCTTGCCACCAACAGTTAAAGGATTCGCAGTCTTGGGTAGGATGTATGATCTTCTGATGATATAAACAGAAGTTAGGGTGCATCTCTGCCTCAGCGAGAGTATTTTCTTCAGAGGGCGGTAGCTTCATTCCTACTGACAGAGCTTTAGCGAACCTTTTCCTCGTCTTGAATTTGTTTTTACCCGCAGTGTATGGCTTCTGATTTGACGGGAATGCCTTGGCTCTTTCCAGTATGGCCATTTCATGCTCTTGATTGGCTTTTGCTTTCAGACGAATTTCATTTAGGAAGGCATCGATCAACTCGTCTGACGGCCGTGGAATTTCTGTTTCAGGGTCCGCCCTCGTTTTCTCGGCGCAAGGAGCCTCTTTATTATCTGCCAATGAGTGAGAGATCACATGACAAGTTGCCCCCGGCGTGTTTGTCTTCTTTGGAGTATGCGGCTGTGGTGGGTTCACCTTCCAGCTTTCAGACAGCGCGAACTTGCCTTGTAGGTATTGATCCTCGATCCATCCCTTAAAGACGAAACAATCCTCAATCGGGTGACTTACCATTTGGTGGTAAGGGCAATAATTGGGATTATTAAGATCGCCTGGCTGCGACGGACGCTTTGGACTCGGCAGATTGATGAGTCTGTTACGCACTGCCAACTCGAACAGTCTTCTCGTTTTATTCTGAGGAAACGAGTAAGGACGTCCTAACCTCTCTTCGAGGGATGGGCGTGGACGCGCGTTGTTTTGGCGAACGACCGGCTTTGAGTTGCTCGACTGTTGTTGAGTATTGGCGACGACGATCGCTTTCCCTTTTCCTTTCTTATCTCGGGAATCTGATTTTGGAGGAGACGGTCTATGGCCCATCTGGTCCATTTGGGCTAATTTGTCAATCAGGGCCTGGAAGGTGGTCGGCCTGAAGAACATCATGAATTGTGAGATGGTCGCCTGCGGATCGAGAGTGCCCACAAACATGCCTACCGCAGGTGCCTCTTCTATGCGTTGTTCGCATTTCGACCATAGGTTCCGCCATCGTGTTGCGTATTGAACCCACGTTTCGCTTGGCCTTATCCTTGCATTTATTAGTGCTGTTATCGGGGTGCGTTCACTAGCACTCGCGAATCTTTGTGTAAACAGCAGTTCCATCTCTGCAAATGTTTTGACAGAGTCGTTAGGTAGCTCCGAATACCATTCAAAGGCTGTTTCTGCTAAGCTGCCGACGAATTGACGTAGCAACAATTTGTCATCGCCTCCAGTATTGCCGCATAAGGCCCTGAATTGAGCGACATGCTGATGCGGATTCCCTGTCCCTTTATATACATGGAATTTAGGGATCGTATATCCTGCCGGGTAACTGATTTGGTCATACCAGCCCGGATATGGTCGTCCGGTTCTAACAATTTGCCCAGCCGCTTCATTCGCCTGATGAACCCGGATCTGCTGAGCTATATATTCGTCTAGGTCAACTTTGGAGATTTCCTCCTCCTTGGCTGTTGACAGAGCCGGCGGAGGATTTGACGTTTCTCCCCTGTCGTCTTCAAGGATAATCGGAGGATCTTCAGCAGGAGGGTCCGGCTGTAATATCATCCCTACCATATCTTGGAAGAGGAGCGCCATCTGTTTTATGTTAGCCGCTTGCTCTGCAGCTTCTTTGTCCCTCTTTTCGAGGATTCTGCGTAAAAAATCAGCGTCGGTTTCTTGTTCTTGACGCTCATCCGAAGACGTTTCAGAGCTTTCTTTTGGCTCAGTGAGTGCAGCCATTGTAGTCTTCATTTCCTGAAGCTTTTGTTGTTGCTCCTGGGCTTTCGTCACGGATCGGGTGAGCGGTCGGTGGCCCGTAGAAGTGCGGCTTTCCTCCTTTCCAGAAGCCATATAAACAGTGTGCACCACCATGCCCCCAGATTTGGGGCGTTTGTGTTCAGCGCTTTTATGCTTCGCCATGTTCACAGGGGCTTTTTGTGGACTCCTTTTTTGAGTGATTGGAGTTAAGGGAGCCGTTGTAGTGGGCACCCAAGTAGCTTTTGCTTTTTGTGGTTTGACAGAGTAATCCTTCCCCTGCCGAACCTTCATCTTTTTCTGTCGTCGGAGGCAGTCTTGATCGATCACTGACTCTTGGACCTACCGCCAGACTTTGTAAATTTTAGAGGACAGCCGTTGAGGGGGCTGCTCTAGCTTCTTCTCTGGAGTATTCTCCACAGGTGAAGGAGTTCGTTTCAACATCGCAGTAGGAGAGTTTCTGCGCACCTTGTTGAGCAGTTCAAAACTATTCTTGGTTGGAACAGCAGTATCGATCCTCACCATCGGAGCTGACGGAGTTATCCCAGAGGGGGAGTTGCCTCCAGCCTCCCTTACTCGACGCCAGTGGCGACGTCAAGCATGTCTTGCGGATGGAGTTGTTTCAGCTACAAGGGTGACTTCGTCGTGCTCCCTGCTTTGAGGAGAGACTGTTATTGGTGCTAGCCTATCGAAGGCTGACACCCGTTGAGAAGTAATGTCTAATCTGTCAAAGACAGACCTCTGGGCAGGGGAAGCAGCTTTGAGGATCTCGCCTGGAGCAGCAACTGGAATGGCCAGCCTTGTAAAAACTGACTTCTTGGAAGGAGGGGCCTTTCCAATGATTTCGTCCGCTTGAGCCGGGATGGCTATCCGCTTTGGGATGGAAACTTCGGGTATCGCGGGCTTTTGCATGGGCCCGTTAGAGCTCTGACCTAGCCTATTAAAAACCAAGGCAGTAGAGTTGGGCGACCCGTTGAGAGGGGTCACAGTAATAGCAAGCCGATCGAATGCCGACTTCTTGGGAGCTTCTTGCGATGTCGTTGGGGCATTGACGCTCATCGGTGGGATCATGGTTCTAAAGAACAGCCCAGTGGTGGCCTGAGTTACCTGTTCCACCGGCATAGCGAAAATGGAGGCCGCCTGAGGCCCATAAGTCACTCCTCCGGACGGGATGGAGCGAGAGTTGCAGTTGCAGGTAGTGCAGTTTGAAGCCATTGATCTTCTGTTTTCTGCACGGAGCAAGACACCAAATATTAGTACCTCGAATCCACAGGCAACCACAGCAAACCGCGATTCGTTCGCGAACACGACATACGAAGTGTGGAGTGGAAAGAGGAAAAGGTCCCACCGGGCGTGCCAGAATCTGTTCCCCTCCGAAGGACGGCGCACAGGACCGCGATGTCCTGGCACTGAGATTCGGGACAGATGCTATTTGGTTTTATCCGTCTACCTCTCCGAAGATGCCAAGTTGATTTATGGCACCGTATATCAAAGGTTTAGACAGATGCGGCCGATGTAGCAGACTTTGTCAGATTCCCCCTCGCTTAAGGGGTTTTTGATTGTGGGGACGCACTTCCCTGCAGGCGCAAGCCCCTGCAGTTAATTACGCTACCGCATCGCGGTAGCCACTTTCTCCTTCTCCAGAATTTCACTTCATGTCGTGTGTGTTTGTTTTGTTTGTGGTTGCTCGTGGATTGTATACGGAGACTGAGTAATGCCGTCGCCCGTAGGACGTGGATTAGTCCAAATCCGTATTTACTTAGATTTGGGTTTGGTGTTTTTTAGTTTAAGGATACGTTAGTCGCGTTGCGGCTAAGATCAACTTAAATGTTCGTTAAGGATAAGTTAGTCCAGTTTGAGACTAAAATCAACTTAACGGGATCGTTTAGATCCGACAAAAGAGCGTTTGGGCTCTATTGTTCCAGTTTTGGGACATAGTGGTCCAACATTCCCATTTTGGGGGCGGATATTGGTTTAAGGACGCATAAGTCCATGAGTTTAAGGACCCCACAGTCCGTATTAATGTGTGGTTGTCAGGACCCGTCACCTCTCTGACGACGTTGAAGGATTACAACGACAAATATCAGAGGAGTTCAGAGATGTACCCTTGAACCAAAGTTGGTTGAGAGATCTATAGTCCAATTTGGGACTAAAGTTTGTTTGAAGGTTTGATTTAAGGACACGTTAGCCATATTTGAGGCTAAGATCAACTTAATCATTTGTTAAGGATACGTTAGTCCAATTTGAGACTAAGATCAACTTAACGGGATCGTTTAGATCCGACAAAAGAGCATTTGAGCTCTATTGTTCCAGTTTAGGGACATAGTGGTCCATTGCATATATGGTCGTCGGGACCCGTTACCTCTCTGACGACGTTGAAGAATTACAACGACAAATGTCAGAGGAGTTCAGAGATGTACCCTTGAGCCAAAATTGATTGGGAGAATTTATAGTCCAATTTGGGACTAAAGTCTGTTTGAAGGTTTAAGAATGCGTTAGCCATATTTGAGGCTAAGATCAACTTAAACGGTTGTTAAGGATACGTTAGTCCAATTTGGGACTAAGATCGACTTAACGGGATCGTTTAGATCCGACAAAAGAGCATTTGGGCTCTATTGCGCCAGTTTAGGGACATGGTGGTCCAATACCAGTTTAAGGACATAGTGGTCCATTGCCAGTTTAGGGACATGGTGGTCCATAGGTAGTTTAAGGACGTTGCGGTCCATATTCCAGTTTAGGGACGTGGTGGTCCATTATTGGTTTAAGGACGTTTCGGTCCGACATTAGTTTAAGGACGTTTCGGTCCGATATTAGTTTAGGGACGTTTCGGTCCGTCATTAGCTTAGGGACGTTTCGGTCCGATATTAGTTTAGGGACGTTTCGGTCCGTCATTAGTTTAGGGACGTTTCTGTCCGATATTAGTTTAGGGACGTTTCGGTCCGATATTAGTTTAGGGACGTTTCGGTCCACGAGTTTAAGGACCCCGCGGTCCATATTCATGTGTGGTCATTGGGACTCGTCGCCTCTCTGACGTCGTTGAAGGATTACAACGACAGGTGTCAAAGGAGCTCGGAGATATACCCTCGAACCGGATATAAATTGATTTAAAGGAGCAATCTCGCTCAGTCAATTTAATTTGAGAACTTACGGCCAAAATTGGGCTAAGTCCAGTTGAAAATGTCCAACATTTTATTTGCTTTTGCATTGCATTTCTTTTTATTTTTATTTGGGTTTGCCCAGAAAGGATGCAGAGCATCAATTTGTTTTGGGCTCTGCCCTTTATAAATGATGCAGAGCATCAATTTCATTTGGGCTCTGCCCTTTTATTGCTTTGCAATTTATTTTGGCCTGTTTGGTCTTTTTGATTTGGGCCTGGCCCTTTTAGGAAATGCATTGCATTTATCAGGCGCTTTGCGCCAATCAGAAAGCGCATAGCACAATTGGTTCAGATGCTGACACGTAGCACTCTCTGGTGGTTTGCGCCAACCCAAGAGCGCAACAGTGCAGATTTATAAGTGCAAAGCACTATTAATTTGAGAATCTTTTAGATTCAAGAACCGATGGTTCATAAAAGAAGTGCAAAGCACTATTTGATTTAGATCTAAGAAAAAACAAGTTTTTTTCTTGTTTTTCTTATCTCAGAGAACCAAAGGTTCATAAAAGTGCAAAGCACTATTAATTTAAGAACGTTTTAGATTCAAGAACCGATGGTTCATAAAAGAAGTGCAAAGCACTATTTGATTTAGATCTAAGAAAAAACAAGTTTTTTCTTGTTTTTTCTTATCTCAGAGAACTAAAGGTTCATAAAAGTGCAAAGCACTATTTTTTTATTTATTTTTATTTTTTCCTGTTTTAAAGAACCAGTGGTTCATAAGAAGTGCAAAGCACTGTTTATTATGTGTAGATCATTGATCTTGTTTCTAGATCAATGATCTATTAGAAGAAATTTATTCTCTCTTATGAAGGTTTTTACCTTTTTCTTAAAATTTTTCTCAGAGTTCTCTCTGTTTGAAGCTCTTGATTTTTCAAGAAATGTTGATGCCTTTGAATTGAGGTCTAGGGTCTTTTTTATAGTGCCCATAAATTAGTTAAAGTTTGTTAAAGAGATCATTCTCTGAGTGATTTGGGGAATTTTCCCCACCGTTGGATCTTTGATCCGAAGGCCTCTGTTTTACAGAGAAAAATCTTCTTCTTTTAACAAGAACAGAAAAGATTTCTCAGAATTTTAATTCTGCTTGGCGCAAATGCTTCAGAGCGTGACACGTGTCGCGCTGCGCTGACACGTGTCGCGCAGCTGATTTTTTTTTTTTTGCGCTGCGCTGACACGTGTCGCGCAGCGCACAGCTGCGCAAGTTTTTTTTTTTTCTTTCTTTTTTTTTTGCACTTTAATTTTGAAGACAGAGATTTGCTCTGATTGGAGAAAAACAGAAGCATTGCTTCTTTTTCCACCTTGGAATTTGAACAGAGCTTTGCTCTGATTGAGGTAAACACCCATCACCGAGAACCCACAGAAAACCATCTTCTCCAACTTCTCCTCGCCGTCACCCTCGTCGTCGGCAACCCCTCGCTGTCGCCACCATTCTCGTCACCACCCTCGTCTGCTCCCATCTCCCTCTCCTCGACCTCATCCTTACCTTCCCTACACTCCTCGACGGCCTTCTTTCCCCGAGCCTGCGCACACCTTCCTCACCGGCGATCCCTGCCACCATCTCGTCGACCTCACCGCCGACCATTCTTGTCGGTCTCCCCTCTCGGCCACCTCCTCACCTATCTGTCCCTTCACCTGATGACTCCCCTGTAAACCCTTGCATCCACTCTCTCTGAATGCAACACCTACACTTCCTGCCTCGCCGGAGACCTCCTCGGCGACCATACCTCGTCGTCGTCGTCATGTTCCCTGCCTCGCCTCACCTCCCTTCTAAATCCAAGACACCAAACCCTAGTTTCTTCCTCTTCTTCGTTTCTTCTTATTCTCCTTTTCTTGGTTTCGTGAATACGCGTTTTCCGGTGATCGACGAAGTCGTGGCCGTCGCTGTTGATCCGGGTGACCCTGGGGACGTTCCAGATAGCGTGATCGTATTCTTGCCATACCTGGTTCTGTTCGGTGCTCGCGTAGACATATCGCGACGTTTCTCCCGATATCCGCCGTGGCACGTACCGCTTTGATATCCGTTCAGGCAAGTTAATCTTGCTACATGCTATTTAAATCATTATATATCTATTCTAATATATAGAATACATGTAGCTTAAATATAGTACCCCATGCATCATTTTATAACATTTCGATGTTCCGTTTGCATCCGTTTGTATTATTTTAGATCTAGAACATGGAAACTTATCTTGTTGCATATTAGATTACGTTATACTGCATCCATACCAATATTTACATCACGTATTGCTTAGTGGTACATCCCATGTTAACATTTTATAGTTTATAATTTCGGATACCCGTTTGCATCCATTCCATTTAGAATATATATCATTGTATCCATAGATCACCTAAATATATAACACTGTAATATTGACACCCCATGTTTAATAAATTGCACCCTATTTAGTTGGGAACTATAGGCGTAATCACACTTATATTTTTAAATCACATAATAACTGTTTGCATGGTCTATGGTATCCTTGTACAGTTTTACCCTATTGGACATCCGTGTGCATCTAACCTGTTTTACATATATGATTGCATCTCTAGGCCATTTAATACCTGTTAATGAGATTGTAGTATTCCATCTTCATTTATGTGTACAATACCAATGTTGAAGCTATAACTCTAATCCTAATTGATAACCATACATCCTTATAGTTAGCCGATACCTGTGTGCATATCATCTTACATGTTCCAGTTTATTGTGCTATTAGTACCCATGCTTGTTTAGTTATAATCATGTGTATGTTAGTTTGATTATGAGTACCCACATGACATCTTTTGCGTTCTGACATGACTTGTTGCACTTCCTACTTGATATGATATGGTACCGCACATTCTTGACCTAACATGACACCTTTATACATTACCTGGCTTGACCTGATATACCATGGCTTTACCTGTTACCTGATCTTGTGTCTAATGCCGACAAACCTGACATGTAGTCCTTACGGACCGTTCCTGTTGTCTATCCAGACAAACCTGCACCTACCTGATCCTGAGTTGGCATTAGTCCTCGATTACTTAATACCTGACTTGAACACATATAACTTGGGGGTATGGGGAAATCAATAATGAAATCCTGACTTGTAACTCGACAGTTGCTTGCTTATACTGATCAGTTTTAGAGGCTAGGCCCGCCTCGGGACGATGCTGCTGACATCGTTCGTCTTTACCCTTTTCCTTTTAGTGCCTAGCGGCACGTCTCGGTTTCAGCCCGAGAGTCTTAGACCGTGGTCCCGGGCATGCACGGGATACTATTGAGTTACATCGATGATTCATCAAATTGATTTCAAAGACTTGAGACTATTCAACCCAATAGACCAGTTTAGATTACTCACTGTACACTGCCTTTCACTGCCTTGATTTATATTGTTGTTACACCTGTCTTACTATTTATGTTTATACTTGCCTGTATTGCTACCCCTGTTTTACTATTGCTTGATGTTATGACGCGCTAACGTCTGAGTTTTGCATGGCCCAGATCCTTCTACCTTTGTTGCAGACTGATCAGGAGTATTGCCGCTGTTTAACCGAGCGGTGAAAATCCTGTTGGTATGCAGTTTTACTTTCCAGGTGTTTCATTTATTGTATCTTTTGCTTCCGCATATTATCATTTCTTGACTCATTTATTCTGGCTCATGGACATGTACTAGATAGTTTAGTTTACTTTCCTATTTCTTGATATCTCTACAGCCGTAATGTGACTGTGGAAGGATTTTTCCTATCCACAGGTAGCATGGTTGGCTATGTCACGTGCCCGTCTTAGCGTACTCTGGGAAGTGGGGCGTGACAGACCCTTGTATACAATCCACGGGCGCGAATAAACATTTCCCTAGCCAAGTCCCACCCGTGACTAAGAATATGTTCGCACGGTGAACAACCCTTGTGAGTCATCTCGACTTATAAGGGGAAAACTCTCTTTTAAGATCCTTACGACTTACAAAGAGCCATACACTTAGGAATCCTCACGATTCCTAAGGAGAAAACACACCTACGAGATCCTCACGACTTGTAGGGAGAAATGCCTTTGTGAGACCCTTACGGCTCATGAAGTCAAAAGCCTTAGGCGACAGGACCCTAACCCTGCTTGCTAAGCCACATTTGTTCGATGTCGACAGAGGCAAATGATGATTCGCTCCTGGAAATATCCCAGTTGTAGCGGTGCTGATGCCGAAATCGATGTCTAATTCCAAACTTGCGACGAAAAGCCAGCAAGCCACACATGCATACGAAATAGTCGAAATGATGGGGCAACTTGCGACAAAATCAGCAAGTAAAAATGTATGCATGCAAAATAGCCGAAATGATTGGGCACCACGAAAAATAGCCGAAATGATTGGGCAATCGCGACCTTCGCGATATAAAAAGCTGAAATGATAGAGCACCGCGGAAAGAAATAAAATAAAAATAAAAATGAAATTTATGCCCTACAGGTGATATTACAGCAGTCCCTGTATACAATTCAGGGGCGCAAACAAAGAAGGAATCACACTCCTCCTCCCCAGGTTTCATCAGAAGAAGAAGCCAAATCTCGATGAGTCACGGATAGCCTGGAGATCATCTCAACATCCGTCTCATTACAGCAAACACGACATCAAGCAAAGCAGAACAGCGGCAACTCCCAGTTCCATGACTCGACAGCGTACAAATGACCGAGAGTCAAATCCCAATTCCATGAAATGCGGATATAATGAGCAAAATTCCTGGTTACGTGGAACATGGATAACGTCACTTTTGACCCCGTGGAAAATGTCCAGAGCGGATCCTAGTCCTCGCAGAGCACGGTAGTGAACCCGTGTGAAGCATCCAGAGCGGAGCCTAGTCCTCGCCGAACAGGACAGTGAACCCGTGGGAAGCATCTAGTGCAAATTCCTGGTTACATGGAACACGGATAACGTCACTACTGACCCCGTGGAAAACGTCCAGAGCGGATCCTGTTCCTCGCAGAGTACGGCGGTGAACCCGTGTGAAGCATCCAGAGCGGAGCCTAGTCTTCGCCGAACACGGCAGTGAACCCGTGGGAAGCATCTAGTGCAAATTTCTGGTCACGTGGAACGCGGATAACGTCACTTCTGACACCGTGGAAAATGTCCAGAGCGGATCCTGGTCCTCGCAGAGCACGGTAGTGAACCCGTGTGAAGCATCCAGAGCGGAGCCTAGTCCTCGCCGAACACGGCAGTGAACCCGCGGGAAACATCTAGAGCAAAATTCCTGGTTACGTGGAACATGGATAACATCATTTCTGACCCCGTGGAAAACGTCCAGAGCGGATCCTGGTCCTCGCAGAGTACGGCAGTGAACCCGTGTGAAGCATCCAGAGCGGAGCCTGGTCCTCGCGAAACACGGCAGTGAACCCGTGGGAAGCATCCAGAGCAAACATCGGACTGTGAAATCCTTAAACTTACGGACTATGATGTCCTTAACCTCGACCGTGATGTCTTAAAACTAACAATCAACCAAAATGATTTTAAACTGATTTTACCTTGGTTCAAGGGTACATATCTTCACTCGTTTGATGTCGTTGTAATTCCTCAACGTCTTCAAAGAGGTGACGGGTCCCAATAACCACACATTTCGCGAACTGTGAGGTCCTTAAACTCACAGACTATGATGTCCTTAACCTTGACCGTGATGTCTTAAAACTAACATTGGACTGTGGGGTCCTTAAATCCACGGACTATGATGTCCTTAACCTCGACCGTGATGTCTTAAAACTAACATTGGACTATGAGGTCCTTAAACTCATGGACTATGATGTCCTTAATCTCGACCGTGATGTCTTAAAACTAATATTGGACTGTGGGGTCCTTAAACTCATGGACTATGATGTCCTTAATCTCGACCGTGATGTCTTAAAACTAATATTGGACTGTGGAATCCTTAAACTCATGGACTATGATGTCCTTAACCTCGACCGTGATGTCTTAAAACTAATATTGGACTGTGGAATCCTTAAATCCACGGACTATGATGTCCTTAACCTCGACCGTGATGTCTTAAAACTAACATCGGACTGTGGAGTCCTTAAATCCATGGACTATGATGTCCTTAACCTCAACCGCGATATCTTTAAACTATGGTATCTTAGAAAACGTCCAGAGCGGAGCCTGGTCCTCGCCAAACACGGCAGTGAAACCGTGGGAAGCATCCAGAGCAACCCCTGACTCCGTGAAATGCGGATAAGGGCAACTTCACCCATCACTTGCGGGTCCTCACGACTCGTAAGGGAGTAAATTCTCTTGTGAGATCCTTACGACTCTCAAGAGAAAACACACTTAGGAATCCTTACGATTCTTAAGAAGAAAATTACACCTACGGGATCCTCTCGACCCGCAGGGAGAAAATTCTTTATGGGACCCTCACGGCTCATAAAGTTGAAAAGTCTTAGGTGACAGATCCTAACCCTGTTTTCTAAGCCATCGCCACTCTACAAAGAGCCTAAAACTGACAGCTATACACTATCTACAGACCGCACTTGCTAAAATCACATGGCAAACAACACAGCAAAGAGAAGAAAGCGACAGAAAGAACATCCGATTTGCATTTGATTAAGCGTTCGAGACATACTCATTCATGCATGTGCAAAAGATTTAGTACGTGAAATAAGACAAGCTGAAATGAGAGATTTGTCATTCATACTTCAAAAAAAAGGGGTTCTTACAATTATGAAAGCAATAAACAAAGATGCTACTAAAGTAATTACAATGGCAAAACCTCAAATCCAGGACATGGATTGAAGAACTCAAAAGTGATCTTGTCCAGAATTTTCCAAGCCTGGCGAACCATCCTAGTGTGCTTTCTTTCGCGAGCACGAGCGTCGGGATCCCCACGGATGTCCTCCACCCTCCGATAGGCAGCAAGTATGGCAGACTGTTGAAAGGCCTGGTGCAGGAGATCGACAAGATTGTCTCGCCGTCTCTTCGAGATTAGGTTCATCAGATACACCGAATGCACCTTATCTTCAGCGGCATCTAATTCTCTAAGTGGCACGCCGGCATGGAATAGAGGGAGCGCTCCCCAGATTGCTCCCACAATAAGCTTTAGAAGAGGGGAACGCCGGGAAAGCAGTTAACCATTATATGCGTCAAAGCGACTCATAATTTCGGCACACTCAGCGTTTATGAATTCTCGGTCCTGAGAACGGCCGAGTCGGCGGATGTCTCCGTAAGAGATAATCTCTTCGAGATCATACATGTGAGCGTCCATTACTCCTGTAAAAGAAAATCAACAAAATTAGCAAACAGACTGATTAAGCAATTTCTTATTCAAAACAGGCGCAGGAAGTTAAACTCCTCGAGAGCAATGCTCTACAGACAGGAGTGACACCTGTCAAAATCGATTATGAGGGGAAGTTAAAGAAATCCCTCGAGAACATTGAGAGCTTTGCTCTGAGAAGATGATATAATTCATCAAAAATAAAATGTCATCTTTAATCTTCAAGATCCATGAAAAACTCTTAAGAGTTCTTCTATATGATTTGGAAGGAGCAAAGCTCCACTAATGAATTAAGAAATCACAAGAAAAATCCTTTTAGAGAGCAGAGCTCTATTGATGGAACCCTAATAGGATTCTTTTTAGTTCTCTTTAGATCCTTTAGACCTATGGAACAAACCTCTGCTAGTGAAACCCTAA
Source organism: Agapanthus africanus (assembly GCA_030015575.1). Classification (NCBI taxonomy): domain Eukaryota; kingdom Viridiplantae; phylum Streptophyta; class Magnoliopsida; order Asparagales; family Amaryllidaceae; genus Agapanthus; species Agapanthus africanus. The sequence goes on along the minus strand of CM057340.1, from coordinate 676,990,542 downwards.
ATGGGTTTTCTTTAGATCAGAGATCTATTAAGAGCAAGGCTCTGTTAATGGGTAAAAATCTTAATTTTTTTAGAATTAAATTAATTTTACCTAAGTTTGGAAAGAGTTCTAACTCTTAAAAGTTCTTGAAAGAACAAGCAAGGCTCTGAATAAAAATTCTTATGAAGAAGATGGTAATCATCTGAGGACCAAAGGTCCTATTTATAGGCATTGAGAGCCGTTTCAAATCCCCAAAAGTTGATCCAATGGTTGAGATGCTACCACCGATGCACTCACGTTTGGGGCCACGTAAGCGCAACGGTGGGGGGGCATTTGTTTCCCCCAATCAGAGCAAAACTCTGTTCAAATTCTAAGGCAGGAAATGAAGCGACGCTTCTGTTTCCCCCAATTAGAGCAAAGCTCTATTTGAATTTCAAAATTCAAAAATTGAAGCAACGCTTCAGATTCCTTGCGCTGCGCGCTGCGCATCAAAAGCAGACACGCCAGCGCCAGAAGCACTGCGCCCAAAGCAGCGCACCCCCAATCAGAGAAAAGCTCTGTTTCAAAAGTCAAATTTTAAATGAAGCAATGCTTCAGTTGCGCTGCGCTCTGCGCTGGGCGCCACGTGTCAAACACAGGCGCGCTAGCGCAGTTGCGCTGCGCGCCACGTGTCAAATGCAGATACGCTAGCACCAATTGCGCCAGCACTGGAATTTAAATAATAAATTATTAATTAATCAGAATTAAAATTCTGTTCTAGAAAGATCTTTCCAATCTTATTAAAATAAGAAGATTATCTTCTGTAAAACAGAGGTCTTAGAATCAAAGATCCAACGGTGGGGAAATATCCCCAGATCAATCAGAGAAAGATCTCTGTAACTAACTTAACAAATTAATTGGCCCTTTATAAAGTCCCCAAGACTTCAATTCTCACATAGAGAGAACCCTCTGCAAAGTTTGAGAAAAACCTCAAAGAGAAAAAAAAAGGCAAGCCTTTGAAGAAAGAAGATCATTTTCTTCATCTTTAAAGGTAAAAAATCATATTCTTGAAGAACAGAGATGAAAACATCTCACAAAAAGAAGAATCATCTTCTAAAAAGATCAAAAATCTAAGAACAAGATCAAGATCTTCAATAAAAAAGAAAAAGATCAAAAAGATCTAATTATAAAAGATTAAAAAAAAAGTAATTTACTTCATTCATAAATCTTTTGATCTATAAAGGCACAGCCTTTTGACGAGAATAAGAACCTTGGTTCTTGGATCTTGAGGCAATGCCTCTTTTGAAGAACAGAACAAAAAACTTGTTCTTTGATCTGAATTTGATCAAAATGTGCTCTGCGCTATTGGACAGTGCCTTGCACTTTTGAAATGCGCCTTTGCGCTTATTGGACTGGCGCACTGCGTCAGAACGCGCCACGTGTCAACCACAGTACAGTTTGCGCTTTGCGCTTCTAAAAATAGCGCACTGCACTCTTGGACTGGCGTACTGCGCCAGAGCGCGCCACGTGTCACTCACTGGCGCAGCACACTCATAAAACGCAGTGCGCTAACAGACTTGCGCTTAGCGCAGAGCGTGACACGTGTCACCTTCGCATGCGCTAGCGCATTGCGCTTTTTCATTGGCGCAAAGCGCCTGATGTGCCACGTGGAACACTATCAGAACACCACTTTAAAATGCTATGCATTATAAAAAGGCAAAGACCAAGTAAAAGCCTAATAGGCGGAATATGAATAAAATGTCAAACATTTTTAACTGGACTTAGCCCAATTTTAGCCATAAGTCCTCAATTTAAATTGAACTGAGCTCATCCGTTCTTCCAATCAATTTACACCCGGTTCAAGGGTACATCTCTTTACTCCTCTGATATCTGTCGTTGTAATCCCTCAACGTCGTCAGAGAGGTAACGGGTCCCAACAACCACACACTGCTACGGACTGTGGGGTCCTTAAACTCATGGATTATGACGTCCTTAACCTCGACCGTGACGTCTTAAAACTAATACCGGACTATGATGTCCTTAACATTGACCGTGATGTCTTAAAACTAATATCGGACTGTGAGGTCCTTAAGCTCATGGACTATGATGTCCTTAACCTTGATCGTGATGTCTTAAAACTAACGCCGGACTGTGAGGTCCTTAAACTCATGGACTATGACGTCCTTAACCTTGACCGCAATGTCTTAAAACTAACATTGGACCGCAATATCTTTAAATTACTTATCGACCGTAATGTCACTAAACTAAATAATGGAGCCCAAATGCTCTCTTGTCGGATCTAAGCGATCCCGTTAAGTCGGTCTTAGTCTAAAATTAGACTAACGTGTTCTTAACGAACGTTTAAGTTGATCTTAGCCTCAAATAAGGCTAACGTATCCTTAGACACAACCCCCTAAATCCAAATCTAAGAAAGATACGAATTTGGACTAATCCACGTCCTACGGGCGACAACATAATTTAGTCTCCGTATACAATCCACGGGCAACCGAACACAAAACAAACACCCACGACACGAAGTGACCATATGGAGAAGGAGAAAGTTGTTACCGCGATGCGGTAGCGTAATTAACTGCAGGGGCTTGCGCCTGCAGGGAAGAGCGTCCCCACATTCAAAAACCCCTCAAATGAGGAGGAATCTGATGAAGTCTGCTACATCGTACGCATCCGTTTAAACCTTCGATACATGGTGCCATAAATCAACTTGGTATCTTCGGAGAGGTGGACGGATAGCACCAATTAGCATCTGCCCCGAATTTCAGGCAAGACGGACCCGCGAGGTCGCATCTCCGTTGTTCGGAGGGGAACAGGCACGAGACTGTAAGATTTAAGACACCTAACCTAAATACATTTGCCGTTGTTCCGGGTTGTACAACGGAGCCTTATACTTCCATTTGCTTCTAGTCTCTGACATATAGAAACTCCTCTCGTATACACTAGCATCCTTCTGTACCAAGCTACAAACAACAGCATTAACACTAAATACAACATTATAAAAAAATATACTCTATCTCTCTCTCTCTCTCTCTATGTGTGTCTATTCTATTTCTCCCTCATCTTTAGGACTTACCGAGTGATTTGTTCGCTGACGACATTCTCTTTCTTTCTTTTTGAATGTCGTCAGGTGATACGGACCTTCCAGAGATCGAGCCTAGCACTGAAGACTTGGACCAATTTATTGAAGATCCCGAGCTGTAGTTACACTTGTACACATTTCATTTTCGTACTTTCCATTTCTGTTATGTCATTGTTTAGGCATTGCTTTCATTCAGATGTATTTACTTTTCCATGCATTGTACAAAAAAACGTTAATAAATAAAGTTGCTGTTCAGTTATATCTTTTGTCTCTTGTGCGTTTTTATATTACTTAGATACGCTTAGCGTATTTACTTCAGAGTAAATACGTAGCGTCCAATCGGGTCCTCTGCCCGTATACTGGGAAGCGGGGCGTGACAGAGTATCTTGATGTCGACTAGAGAACTGCATGAGAAATGTGGTTTCGACGAATTTGACATAACGAGAAATGTAAAGTCTATAGGTGACGGGATCTAGGCATTTATAAGCAGATTGAGATGTTGAATAATCTAGAAAAATGCAGAGAGTGGATCTATATTGAAGTTTGGAGAAGGTTTACGGCCTTAGACAGGGATAGCAAAGACGCCCAAAAATTTTGAGACGGTTGTAGTTTGATGGACGTTGGAAGAGTATTTTGAATGGGAACTGGAAATTAAGAACCGGTGTAGGAAGAAGATTTATGAGATAGACAGATGTTTCAAAAGCATGACTCCAATACTTAAAGGTAATAGAGACCGTATACAAAAGTGTAAGACCAATTTCGACAATATGATGACGATGTTCTGATATGCCATTGTATTCAAGAGTGTGGAAGAGTGGTGACATGAGAGACACTATAGAAGGTGAGAGTGGAGACAGGAGATGTGTGTTCCCCACCATTATCAGAGTATATTGATATTAGCGGTAATTGAAAATACATTTCAACAAGTTTTTTAAATTGAGAGAAAATGGTGGCAACATTAGATTTACGTTTCAAAGGATAAAGCTAAATATATTTTGTGTAATGATCGACAAAGATTACATAATAACGAAAACCGTCAAACGAAAGTTCAGTGGGTCCCCAAATATCAGTGTATATTAACTGCAAAGGTTTGAAAGTGCGGAGTGAATTTTCAGAAAATGGAAGTTTATGATTTTTATTACAATCACAGGAGTTACATTGAAAATTATTAACGATAGAAACATTAGACGGTAATTTATTGCTCCTAACAACGGATTGAAGAATTTGAAAAGAGGGGTGATCAAGAAGACGGTGCCACTTACTTATTTCTAATTTGAAGGTAGCGTGAATTTGAGGTTTGATAGAACGTTGAAGGTAGCAGACATCATTATAACTATATCCGCAAAGAAGAGGCTCCCCCGTGCAAAGATCCTACACCAAAAAATAAAAGGGAAAAAATTCAAGCGAGACTGTATTTGATTTGTAAAATTTGGCAACGGAAATTAAGTTTTGAGTAATAGATGGTGCACATAGAACATTATCTAAAAGAAATGATTATTGGGGAGAGTGCAGTTTTGTTTTACCGATGTGAGAGATTTTCAAATCTGAACCATCATCTATGTTGATCTCATCGGAGCTACCGTAATCGATATAGCTGTGAAGGGTCTCAACGTTTGACGTGACGTAGTGAGAAGCACCGGTGTCCAATAGCCAGGAAGAAGGAATGGGCCAGTCGACATTCATGGTGTTTACAACAGGTTGAGAGTGGGGCTGCCACGGATGCTGCAGTGGATTGATTTGCACCACGTTCTCACGAAGGAAACGAGCGAGTTGATGACGGTCTTTGGTGTTGTGACCGGGACGTTTGCAGAAGTTGTAGTATGAGTTGGAGCGGGTCGAGTTGTTGTTGCGTGCGACGAAATATTGGTTGTTGTTGTTGTGAGCGAAGTTGTTGTTGCGATTGTAGAAGATGCTTCCGCGGTGTTGAGAAAGGTGTAAGGAGGAGCGATTGTGTTGGTTGGTATAGTTGGCGGTTGTGAAAGAGATGGACGCAACCGTGTCTTCCTTTTTTAGATGGCGTTCATAGTTTATGAGCTTATCATAGAGCTTGTCAAAGGTGATGGCGGTATCACGGACTCGGATAGCAGCTGCGATTTCTTTGAACTCATGTCCGATGCCAGTGAGTATGTGGAGATGCAAGGTTTTTTACTTTCTTTATACGTATGCTTCGAGGAATGGTGATCAAGATGAACGCATAACGTAATATGATATTTTTTCATAAAAATACCTTTCATCTTTATTACAAAAATTACCTTCCATGGAGTTTTATAAAGCAATTTAAAGTTCGATGGGTTTATTTCGAAAACCCAAAAAGATGGATGGGGTACATGTTATTTTGGATGGAACTTAGGTAATTAAAACTTATGACTATTTGAGTTCCTCAAACTTTTGACTGAAATTTTCTTCCAGCTTCAAGATTAATTAGGTTAAAAATAATAAAAGAACATTTCAGAAAATTCCAAACTAATCATTCTTTGGGAACTATTCCTTATAAAATAAGAAAGAAAACTTTGTGGATCAGGTGCTCATTTTTCTATTCATATTTTGAAATCAGAAGAATCTGTATACCCACTTCTATTATTGTTGAAAATGAAAGCTTACTGGTTTTGTATTTGTTGGAAGGGGGTAAAAAGGAAAATAATAATAATAAAGAAAAACATTAAGTATGGGAATGACAACGCCATTGGGATTTGCAGTGTGCATAATGAAAATGGTGTGGTTTTCTTTTGAGAGATGGATATCTTCATTTCTAACGGTTGCTGATATCATCGCCGACGCTCTCCGGACCGGCGACGCTCACCATCTGAGTTCTGGCTCTTCCCTTTTCTAGATCTACATCTTCTTAATTTGTATGAGTCCCTAGTCTTATTTGGTCTCATGCATGTGCTCTTTGTGATTGTGATTGTGATTTCAATGCTTTCATTCTTCATTATGTGTTTGTTGGATGTTTATTATATGCACGATTTCTAAATGCTAAACTGTATTATTTCAAGAATTTTATGCATGGTTTTGGGGATTGATATTATATAAAAGGAACAGGAGACCACGATTGAGCTATTAATGATTTGTTTTTCTTTAATTAGTATGCAAGCCTTTCTTGGGTGTGTGCCCTAGCGTAGGTAGTTTGAGATATTGTTTGCATCTTTAAATTTGATTTGCTAAAGTTGAAGTAAATTTTATTATAATAGCATGAAATCACAATATGGTTTGCAGATTTGCACGTTGCCTCCTATATCAGCGATCGATAGCTGATTTTTTACATTTCTGTCATTTAAATGATATTTAGTGTTGGGTCTTGTTGATTTTTTTATACTTTGTAAAACCTCCATGAAGTTTCAAACTTCTAGTCTATAGTATTATCTATTTTACTTATTGACCAAAAGACTTAAGTAATACCCAGTGGTTGTTATTATTTTTTCTCCCAGTAGGCACCAATAGGCACTAATAGAAAAAATTACATATATTAGCGAGCGAACAAGAGGGACAACATTTCTTAGGGAGAAACTTAGCTCAGCAATGTGTACATCATCAAGTGAATTTTCCCTCTTGTTAATATTCTTTCAGCAATAATCTATCTTTAAAGGGAAAGAATACATTACCGGGGAAAAACATAAAAAAACGTAATTTTAATTGGACCAAAATATATGGAGGGAAATATTGCCGAGAGATATATCCCTTGGCAATATTTCTCTCATCATATTTAGGCCGAATTAAACTTACGATTTTTATAATTTCTCTCGGTAATGTATTCTTTCCCTCTTAAAAATAAATCACTCCCCAGGGATTATTTTTTTTAGTAAACTCCCAAGGGAATATTAACAAGAGGGAAATTCGCTTAATAGTTTACATATTAGCGAGCGAAGTTTGTTCTGGCTAATGTAGGTTTTTTCTATCAGCGAGGATTAAATCCCTTACAAGTTATACTATGGTGGGCTTGGGTTGGTGGATTGTGGATTGGGGCCAATCGGGCTAAGGCACATTGAGGCGTATTTTGCACTTAGCACATGCGCATCGTGGCCTAGTGGACGGGTTGAGCTGACTTTAGTAGAGACCACTGGTCTACCCAGCAGTTACTTGGGCTGTGCAACCGGGTGACCCTTGGGCTGGATACATTTACTTCACTGGTTGCGGATCACTGATCTTGTTGTGGCCCTAGGGCTATCTGACCAATTACATGGCTCTGTAACTGGTGTGTCTAGCGGTCTGGGTCTGAGGCCTATATAAGAAGCTCAAACTAAATAGTTAGACAACACGAAATTTGAGTAAAGAAATTATCCAGCCAAAGTCGACCGAACCCATAGAGAGCCCAGTCCGTGCGCAAAGTCTGACGAGGTCCAAACACTGCGGCCAAGGTTCAGAGCAGCTGATCGGTCTACACCAGTGCTTGTGTGAATGTTCCTATAAGCATTTCGGCTTTAGGATCCTTAAATACACCGGTGTAAACCTTTAAATTCCGCATTTGTGGACGCCGAGCAACTCGTCATATTTCCGTTGTTTCTTTGATGTTAAGTTTTCATAATCAAAATTTCAATTTCGCCATCCATCCATTTCGCTCTTCTACTCCAACAATAAATTATTACTTTAATAGAAAAAATTAAGGTAGAAGCCTGAAGATACATACGCAGGCTTTAAAACAGAACGAGGTTTTCGCCCAACGAGTACGAAATAGAGGATTTTCTTCAAAACTACTAAATAATACACCCAACAACAATTTCTAGAAAACAACTAGTACTTGTAAGAATTAAAGGAGAACGATTTTTATTTATAGAGTTTGCCATATTACCATATCTTTATTATTATAATTAGAACACATGGAGGATCAAAAAAGTTTCTTCATTTTTTCAGTAAGATAATTCATAAAAATAAGACAAATCCCTCATTAAACTCTTGCCCCGAAACATACCAAGCCATACACTTACCCTCATGAATTTACATATTTACCCTTAAACATTGAAATGTAATAATAGTTTTTCAAAGTGGGCCAATTTTTTTTTTTAAAAACCCAATAATTAACATATTTATAAATAAGATAGTTTAAACAAGTTGGCCATCTAACAAACATTTTTGCATAACTTATTAATGAATCATATTAATTATTAAATGAATTATAAATATTTTATATATTAGACCAACAGGTTATTAAAGAGTTTAACAGCTAAATCAAATAAAGGAGAAACAAGTTTCCAACTAGTAAATTTCAGAAAGGGGGTTATGTTCTTCGATATTCTTCCCAATACCTACAATAAACTCATCAAATTGGCCAAATCATCAACAGTTTTTTTCTTTCCCTACCTGGATTTGTTTTCTCGATGAAGAAATTCTTTCTGCTGATGAGGATTCTTGAAGGAGCTTTTTCTGCATTGGATTTCTGCTTTCTGGAGTGATTATTGGAAGAGTTGATAATTGATCCTGGTGAAGGCTTTTTGAGGTTTTCAAAGGATTGATTTCGAATTTTTCGATCAATTCTTTGCTGCTGTAAGCTTTCTTTCTGTTTTGATTAGTTCTATTTCGTCTCTTCAACATGGAATTATGTTGTTAAAGCAATCAGGATCCTGTTCTTCGTTCTGAATTTGAAGTTGTTTTGCTTTCTGCAAATAATATGGTTGAAACTACTGTTATGGATAAGGGTTTTGAGAATGAGATTTCAACAAAAAATACTGGAAAAAATAAAGAACTTATCTTAAATAAAACCTTGGAGGGATCTTCTCTTCAGAACCGAAAAGAATCATTTGTAAATCTGAATTCTGCCGGGAATATGATGATAAAGACTTCATATGCTGATGTACTTACTTGTAAAATTCATGGCTCATATGCAAAAGCAAAAAAGCACATGAGAAATTGGATGAGCAAAATGCCATTTTGTAAAACCCAAAGGGTTGTGTGTAAATTTGTAAGTCTATATAAGACAACATGATGATGGAAAAAAAAAGATTTGGGATTCCCCTCAAAAATTAAGGTTCTATGCCTCTTTCTACTCTTTCAAGATTTTAAATCTACTTCTTTTTTTTGAATTAAATCGAGAGTTTAACTCTTCTTTTTCCCAAAAAAAAATAGATTTTCACCATAAAACCCTTGAAAGTGGCTCGGATCTCCCATCAAATCTCTAAAAAGGGAAGATTTTTTAAGTCCCACCCCCTTTTCTCTAAGATCCAGCCAACAGAGAGGAGTAAGTAGACCCATCTCCAAAAATCCCACTTTGGAAAAATCCAAGGCTCGAGAGAAGATCTAGGACTCAAGAGAGAAGCAAGGGATCCCTTTTCATCATCTCCGAAAATCTCTTGGGAGTTTAACTCCGAACAAGAATCTTTTTTTTAGAAGTTTAACTCTAAACCAATCTTTGAGAAGCTCAACTCCAAAATCCAAATTCTGAGTTGAAAAAAAAATCCAGATCTTTTAGAAGTTTAACTCCACAAAAAAATCCATTTTTTTAGGAGTTTAACTCCAAAATGCACTTGGAAGATCAACTCCCAGTTCAGGGGTTAAGCTTCTTTTTTCCACTCCAGGAGCTAAGCCCTTTTTTCCACGGGCATCCAGCGCCCACGTGCAGGGCATGATCTGCTGGCGTCAGACACCCACACGCCATGCACGTGAACCATGGCGCGTGAACCGTCGACGCCCAGCGTCTGCGTGCAGGGCGCGTGATCCACTGGCGCCCGACGCCCACCGCCAAGCACGTGACGTCCAGTACCCGCGTGCAGGACACGTGACCAGCTGACGCCCACACGCCAAGCACGTGAACCGCTGGCGCCCAGCGCCGCGTGCAGGGCACATGGCCCGCTGGCGTCCAACCTCCGCACGCCACGCACTGCAAAATGGTAGTGTTATAGAATAAGAAATGTCATCATATACATAGCTTCGCATGTACAAATTAATATAATTGCATCCAAGAAAGCCAATTTGGTTAGTTTTAAAGTCCGAACCATAAGGGTTTCCCTGAATGCCCATATATCGGCATCGACTCTATACTTTGATTATGATCATGCATTCGACTTGGTTTAAATTTTAAATCGACATGATCGTCTACTCAATTTCCGAGTACAGGGATGACAATGAACTAGCAACCATATCATCTCCTAAATATATATTTTTTCTCTCATATGATACAAGAGTTAATTATTTAGTACAATTTTATTTCTATCGCTATACTTCTGTACTGTTATAACCACAAAACTTGTGCGTCCCAAATTGATTTCAATTTGAAAGTCTGACGTAGCCTCAAATTGTGCCACATCAGCAGTAAAATTATTAAACATAGAATTTTCTTTAATAAATACAATCATCAACTAAATCAGTTATAACTACTAGTTTATTTGCATATGTGATGCACATGAGTATTGAAGTTTTAAATATATTTGAAGAGCTAAATTGTTGGCAAAATAAATGTATTGATAACAAAAATAAAATCTAAGAAAAGTTTCTGACGAAAGAAACTATTTTTAAATTAAAACTAAAAAGGAAATAAAAAAACAATTTTGGGCAAAGGTATATAAAATCAAAGATGAGTGAAAAAAATAACATGTATAAACAATCAAATACAGCTCTAATAAAAAAATACTTTTATTTATGGAGGCAAAAAAAAAGTTGGCTTTGGAAGGATACCCGGAATTCCATCACCAAAATTAATTACTTTCTTATGATATTATAACCTTTTCTCACCACTCTTATCTTATTCTTTCTTCAAAAGAGCATTCTTGGACTCATTGAACTTGTGGAAAATATTGAAAATTTAGAAGATGAAGGTAAGTGATCCTTGCACTCGCTTTCTTCATCACCTCTTCCTCTTCCTTCTCTTCTTCTTATTTCAATATCCATTTTAGTATATTTTTATTTTGAAATTCAATTTTTGTAACTAATATTTACTGAGATCCAGAATTTGGCAAGGTTTTTCTTTATTTTTAATTTCCATAATAATTTCTTTTCCACATGACATTGTATGAAGCAATATTAGTTGAATTTTGCCATCCAATTTAGTTTTACCCTCAGATTTTGCAGTTATAATAGTAGAGATATAATCAGCTCTGCTGATCTTAAATAACTACTAGAATCATTGTGGATCATTTTGAAAATAAATTAACCATCCTAACCATATAAGTTTCAATCTTCTCTAAATCTTTTGATTCCAAAGTCAAACATAATTTTTATTTGAACACGTGCATCACGCGTGCAAGATAGTAGCCATTGAAAACCCCAAAAGATGGGCGTAAAAGCTCATGTTAACAGCAGTAGTAGGACAATCCACACACACATGATTAATGATGGAGTTCTCCCTTGCCTGTTAATGATAGAACATCTGAAGAGGACACAAATTAACAGACGGTTATAAGTAGATAGAAAACTAATATATTTTTTTCAAGAAAGAAAAAGAAAAGTAAAGAAAAGGTAAAACAAGGAAATGACTTATTTTCATATTTAATCAAGGAAGAGAAATAATATTAATTTCACCAAGAGAGAAGAGTGCGGATGGCACTACCATTCAGCTTTGCGGTGTGCATTGTGAAACTAGTATTTTTTTGCGTGCGAATGCACGTGGAATGTGATTTTTGAACTGCACAAATTTATTATTTTTTATATGGAAATATATATATACACACTTGAAACTTCAAACCGTAGATGAGAAAGATGTTTCAATTTGGTGTTTGATCTCTTTGTGGAGATAGAATATTGTTTAAAAATTTGTGTGTGTGTGTGTGTGTGTGTATTGGGGGTGGGGGTTGGGGGGATCGGCATAGCTTTATATGAATTAATATTTTTTTCTTCTCTTAGCTACATATATAATTGATAGTAAACTTGGATCCAAGTGAGTTAGTATTATGATAGTAGATAGAGGGGGGGGGGGGGGGGGGGGGGGGGCGGTTTGCTTCGTAATTAAATATCTCCCACTTTGTTTGTCCGCGAATAACATTTCTTGTAGCCTTCATAATGACAATTTTCGATTGTTAATAATTTATGTATAGTAAGATCTTTCCGTGTTTTCGGTATATGTCTAAATTGAGTGTTGGATTAGCTGTGTGTCATTCAATCATCTAAATTTAGACAAAAATGATACTTTTCTCATCCGTGCTACATTTTCATGAGTCATCATTATGATGAGGGTTGAAAGAATATAGTTTTGTATAGAGATATTTTTAATTTATATTAATCCGCATTTAATACGCGTCCAGCGTGATTTAACCTAGGTTGCTCTGATACCATGTAAAAAATTCCCTTCCACTATACGCAAACTCCGAATTTATGATGAGTTTGAGGGATTTTATTTTTTATTCCAGCAATACAATGGTTTAAGAGATCGGATTGTGACACATGGGGAAAAAGAAATTTTTTCTAAATAAGGGAAAACAAAAAATGGTAAATTCAACCAAAAAAACCTGGCCCATTACAGGCCTGTCAAAAAAACTCTGGGCCTTTTTTTCTAGAGAAAACCACATTCACCTACTATAAAATCTCTGCGTACCTTCTGACTTAAATAATTTTGCATATTTCAAAGCGGCTCTTGCTCATGTGCGCAGATAGTTTGTACGGTTGTTCAAATGATTATCACAATACCATAGACTTGTAATATCAAAGACTTGGCTGTAATAGCTGAAGACTTGCTTCTAATATCTATCATGTTTTCAGTCGATTCTTGAAAGTCTAAGCATTTAAAGATTCTAACTTCTTGCCTAAAATTTATAAACAGCTTTCTACAACATCTATGCACTTGCATGTAAAATATAAGTAATTGCATATAGTATCTATGCAGTTGCTAGTTGCCTATATATCTAAATAGTTATCAGTATTATTTGATCGGTTTCATGTAATATTTAAGCATTGTCGCTTTCTTCACCGAAACCATCTCGGAATGGTGGAAGAGAGGAGAGAAAAGAGAAGGTGCGGCGGATGAGGAAGAGGAGGAAGAAGAAGCTTCCTTGGAGGAAATAGAGTAGAGGGGGAAGAAGGAGGAGAGGATGAGCGGCAAAAGAGGAAAAGGATGTAGGAGGAGCTACGGAGCAACGAAGGAGGACGGAGAGGAGTGAGGAGGAGCAACTGAGGAGGAGGAGGGAGAAGCGAGCGAAGTTTTTGGGGTGGAGAGATCGAGAAAGAGAGAAAGGAAGAAGCTGAACATGATAGAGATTTAGAGGGACGATCGGTTTTTTTGGAACTTCGGCACAAATAAATAAATGGGCTAATGGAAATATAGTCCAAAGTCTTTTTGTGAAACATCTTTGAATTAGAGACTTCCCATCTATTCGCAGAATTGCAAGGTTTTTAAATATATCTGGAACCAAGTTTTTTTCTTCTTCACAATTTACTAAAAAGAAAAAACTTCCAACATGCCATCCAATTGCTTCTTTTGTCTCTTCCAAAAAATAGGGGGGAAATGAAAAGAAAAATCATCTATCTATAATATTTTCAAATGGAACTCGAACATCTTAATGAGGAAACCAAGGTACCGAAAATGGCAAACTTACATAGTTATCCAAAAATATTATAGTCGATAGATATAAGTCAGGATGGCAAATGGGCCGGACAGCCCGTGGCCAGGCCTGGCCCGCGCACCATGTGCCCGGCCCGGACCAGCCCCGCTGAGGGGCCAGCTCGGCCTAGGGCCGGGTTGGCTTGCCTCTTGCAGCTCGTAGGCCCGGCCCAGGCCCCTTTCGGGCCAGCCCGCAAGCCCAAGCCTGAGTAATTTTTTGGGCCGATGCAGAGAGAGGCAATGAAGGTTAGCCTCTTCAATTGCAAAACATCATAATCTTCTCCTTATCTTGGATCTGCTACCATATGTATTGTGTCATCAGTCAAATGGGGCTTAGCATGTGGCAGTTGTTACTATTAGCTACGGCATGATTTATAACAAAATCGAAAAGTTTAAGTTGACATTTACCCAGCTAAGCAAGTTCCTATGAGAACCATCTACAGGTTTCCTTCCAGAAATGAACTCCAACAGCAAAACCCCAAATGAAAACACATCGGTTTTCTTATCGACGATCCCATGCATAAAATATTATGGTGCCAAACATCTAAAAAGATTCAATAATGTGAAGGTTTACCCTAATGCCCCGGCCAACTACCGTGGCCAAATGTGGAACAAAACCTGTCACGCCCTGCTTTCTATTCTACGGTGAAGGGGACGCGACTGGCCCGCTACGTATTTACTCAGAAGCAAATACGTTAAGCGTAACTAAGCAATATAAAAGAAAATACACAAGAGGCAAGGTATAATAAAAACAGCAACTTTTATTTATTAACATTCTTTTGTACAATGCATGAAAATGAACTACAACTGAAATAAAAATGATGCCTAAACAATGGCATGACAGGAAATGAAAAGTACTGAATGGAAAATGTACAATGAAACTAGAGCTCTGGTTCTTCAACAAGCTGATCCAAGTCTTCTGCAGATGGCTCGATCTCTGTCGGGTCCAAACCACCTGACGATATTCAAACAAGAAAGAAATAGAATGTCGTCAGCGAACAGATCGCTCGGTAAGTCCCAAAGATAAGGGAGAAATAGAAAAGAAGAAAGAGAGAGAGGGTGGCTTTTAATATTGTATTATATTATTATAATGTTGTATTAACGCTGTTGTTTGTAGCTTGGTACAGAAGAATACCAGTATATACGAGAGGGGTCTCAGTATGTTAGAGACCAGGGCAAATGGAAGTACAAGGCTCCGTTATACAACTCGGAACAACGGCAATTGGATTCATGTTAGGTGTCTTAATCTTACCGTCTCGTGCCACCTTTAATACCTTCCGTACCAATCTACCCCTTAAACCCCGTAGTGTTTTATTTGTATTGTTTTGTACTGTAAATTGTATTGAATGTATAATTGAAAGACTGACCGAAATCATGACATCAGTAAACGATGTAACCGTAGAATCATATAAATGGAATAACTGGATAACCATGTAAATGGAATGTATATCCATGGTTCGGTTCGGTCAAGTTGTATAGATTGATAATTGGATTTATGAATTCATGTTGAATTGTAATATTGAAAATTGTAGATTGTACTTAAATCATATTCAAGTCAAATATAATCAGACTCAAACCCGAGTCAGACAATTAGAAATGTAAATCGAAGTCTTGATTAATTCTTACCTATAATTTGCTAGGGTCCTTAGGGAAATTTATAAAACTTGAGGGGATTTTATGTAAAAATACTTTTATATAATTTTCAAAATACATCTCAAGTATTCGTTATTCGTGTTTAGAATTGTAATGAAGGTGGATTTTATATTGTGATATTTCTACTGAAAATATCCTAATTTCTTAAATAAAGGTATTTATTTGTAAAGTTGATTTATTTGGAATTCATAGTATTTTAGTGTAAAATTTATTCTTGTGATTTTTAGAAAAGAGTGGAATATTTATATCATAATAAAATAGGTATTTTAATGATAAATATACATATATTTATGCAAAAATAATTTTAATAAGTTTATATTCTAAAAAATCTCATTTTCTTAAGATGTCGTATTTTAAATCTTTCGAGACCAAATGCTCCTTGCGGAGGTCTGAATCTCGCACTACTAAACCCGAGGATGTGCGATAAACCGCACCATCCCGAACGGTTTCCCCAAAGTGGGTTGTAGCGGCGCTTTGCAAAGATTGTAAATACTAAATCCTTTAGAAAACAATTTTATGAAGTAAATGGTATTTATTTGTAAAGGTGTGTATTTTCCGTATTGTATGTTCTAGATTCTTCTAAGTCGGCTAGTCTATCCCTGGACGACAAGTTGTGAGATAGCTCAAATCGTCTCTTCACCGCCAATTGTGGCCAGATAAGTACAAGTGAGAAAAGGAGGGATCCGCTCACGAATCACCGTAAATCGGGCCTTTTAAAGTTACCTTTCTCACTTGTCTAGCCTAGACACCACAAAGTCAGGTTTAGATAAACGACCGATGTCCACAACTTATCGTATTTTCATAATAAGTGGTACTTCTTTAAAAAGTGTATCAAAATTAAATCTTTTAGAAATGGTTTTATTAAATATATGGTATTTAAATGAAAATGTTTATTTTCTCTTATTCTAGGTTCTCGAGGGTGTTGCATATGAGTGTGAGGAGGTAGGTCGTTACCTCATGATCTATTTTAAATGTATAGCAAGTTTGATGGGGTTAAATGAAGGATTGAAACAATGTGGTATTTAAGTGAAAATACGATAAATTGAAAAAGCTATCATTTCATGTGACGAAACTTGATCAAATTGTTTGATTAGTGTTTAATAGTCAACATGAGGAAATTTAGGTATGACTGTATTATTGAGAAGTGGAATTTTATAGAAAACCGAATCGGAAATCGGATTTGTTCCGATTCCGTCAGGTTTTGTAATTTCGTATTTTGAGAATGGAAAAGAGGGATAGAAAATGGACTTACGGGTTTTAGATTACTCAAGAGAGTGAGAGGGAACTAGAGCGATCGTCGGTGTGTTGCGTCGTCGCCGATAGTTGCTAAGATGATCGCCGGAAGTTCCGCCGGAATCCCGGCCGAGTCAGGCGGATTCGGCCGATTCCCGGCCGAGTCAGGCGGCCGGGATCCCCCCCCCCGACGGTTCATCTAACTCCTGGAAATGTTACATTTTTGGGTGTAGTGGGGTTTTTGTGAGATATACACGTGTAAACTCTTAGTATTCTAAAGGTTTTTAAAAAAATCAATATTAAAAATAATGTGGGGTATGGGATTTGAACTCTGGTGGCTTGGTTCAGCAATGCAAGATATTACCAATAAGCTACAAGCTCCTTCTTGTAATTATGGAGCTAATTAATTACTTAAAATAATAACAGTAAATGTAAATACCCCAAGTATACATTAATTTTAAAGCAAATTTTTGTACACTAAAAATGGAGTTGTTACATTCTTAACTTGTAATTAAAAAGCAAAATAATTACTTATAACTTGTGCTCAGGCTAAAATACCCCTTTATGGATTTTATGAAAAATTTTTGTAAAAAATTGTATTGAAAATTTAGGGTTGTTACAAAAATTTTTCTAACGATTAGAACATGGCACTAGATTAACCTTTAACTCGAATCTTAACCATAAACCTGACTAGCAAAAGAAGTAGTGCTATCTACTATGTTAAGAAGTTATACCAAGAGGCTCAAGTCCTTCGGTCTTCTCTCCTCGTCATGTGCTCCAAGTGGCCACCTTGAACTTGGTTGATCTCCATTTCCGGCTTCATCGGTCCTCCGAGATCGAGTTTGTTCTCCGGCCCTCCTTTATCGTAGATGATCCACCCGAAGGATGTGATCCATGGCTCTAGTTCCTAACTAAGTAACAAAAGGAGCAACTAGAGAACTTGGGATGCTAATCCAAGTTTTCTAGGATGTAGTATGAAGATCTATGTGTTCTACTATCTCTACCTTGCCTCTTCACTTGTTTCTCAACTCATGAGAGGGTAGTAAAAGAGTAAGATGATGAAGGTGGGGGGACTCAAGAGGAGAGAAGAGATGAAGTGAAATGGGAGCTCAAGAAAATAATGAAGCATCCATGAGAGAGAAATTACACACAAAGGTTTGTATGAATTTCTCGAATAAACAATTAACAACCATGCTTCAATAGTAACTCCAAATGAATTAAAAATTCATTTGTTAAATATTGAAGCATGGTTATCTCCATTCCTCCCATACCTCACACTTTACACCTCATTTCCATTTATCAAATAAATGGAAAAAACATAATCATGTGGCCACCTTCTAGAAGATAATTTGTAATAAATACGGATTACAGTTTGCTGTATATACATACCTGCATTCGGATAAAAACCCGAATGCCCAAAGAGATAGAATAACACGAAGAACGTAATACTAGAACATACATATCGAAATACATATATATAAACTATTAAATCAATACCTGATTTAATAATCTGGCTCATACCCGAGCCGGCTAGTATTACCAACTGTCCGATCGAAAGTCCAAGTACAAAGTACATCAATCGATCGAGACCCTACACGTATCCAATACGGCTACTACATCATTTCTCCTGAACCAGGGAAGCCTTCTGTGTGGGACTCTAAAGACTCGACAGTACGCTGGTGTAGTGTGTTTTTCATCACCCCATTAAGATGGGAATACGCGCGCGCTTGTCAGGCGCACTACAGATTCCCCCTGCCTAGGGTAGGCCAGGGTTTAATGATTGTGGGGATCCGAATCTCCGGCAGCTGTGGACTAAGCTGCCGTTAATTACCTCTCGCCTTTGGAGCGAGGGAACCTCCGATTGACGGGTTAAACTAGTCATGCGAACTCAATGTGCAGTGTACGTGTGTTTTGTTTTGGAGGGGGCTTGAATATATCGGGAGCCACGCAGAGTTTTTACGGGGGTCCCGCTACCCGGATAGCGGGTTGGGGGTCAAGGGGGCTAGCAGCCCCCTTGTGGGGTGCGGGGCAGCGCCCCGGCCCAAAATTTTTTTGAGAGGGGTAGTGTTGTAAAGTGTGTGTGTGTGTGTATACATATATATATATAATAAAAAAGGAAAGGACATCCAAAGGATGCATGGGAAAAGCGCCAGCGCTTTGGGCACCCGTGCTTTGAGCGCAAGGGCGCTAACGCACCACGTGTCAGCACGTGGACGCTCGGGCGCTAGCGCTTTGGGTGCTAGCGCTCTGAGCGCAAGGACGCTAGCGCACCACGTGTCAGCACGTGGGCGCTCGGACGCTAGCGCTCCGAGCGCAAGGGCGCTAGTGCTTTGAGCGCTAGCGCACCACGTGTCAGCACGTGGGCGCTTGGACGCTAGCGATTTGGGCGCTAGCGCTCTTAGCGCAAAAGCACTAGCGCTTTGAGCGCTAGCGTCCCACGTGTCAGCACGTGGGCATTCGGGCGCTAGCGCTCTAAGCGCAAGAACGCTAGCGCTTTGAGCGCTAGCGCACCACATGTCAGCACATGGGCATTCGGGCGCTAGCGTTTTGGGCGCTAGCGCTCTGAGCGCAAGAGCGCTAGCGCCCCACGTGTCAGCACGTGGGCTTTCGAGCGGCAAAAGGGACTTGGTCACTGCAATGGGAGTTGTACTCACAGAAAGAAGCAGTTATTATTTTGTGTGTGTGTGTGTGTATGAAGAGTTAAACTCCTAGGATATTTTGAAGCTGATGAAGGGGCTTCTCCTCTTGAGCCCTAGATCTTTCCCAAAGTGGGGTCTCTGGAGATGACTCTCCTTCTTCCTTCTCTGTTGGCAGGATGTTGAAGATCAAGAGATGTGAGATTTTAAAAATCTCTCCTTTCTGAGATCTGATGGCAGATCTGAGTTCCCCTTTGTGGGTTTTGTGGTGAAAAACTGTTTAGTTTTGGGAAAGGAAGAGTAAAACTCTTGGTTTAATTCAAAAGAAAGAAGAAGGTTTTAGAACCTTGAGGAAGGAGAAAGAGGCACATGCCCTAATTTTTGGGGGAATGAAAAGTGTCTCTTTATTCATCATCATGTAGTCTTATATAGGCTTACATATTTACACATAGCCCCTTGGGCTTTACAAAATGACATTTTTCCCATCTTATGGCTCATGTGCCATTTCTTTTTGCACATAAGCCATGGGCTTTACAAAAATTTGGCTTTATGCCCATTTTGCATACATTCATGCATAAAAAATTACATAAAAAATTATTTATTACATGATCTATATTTTGGTATGGAGGAGGCTGGCCGCGGGCTCGACTTGAGAATGGGTCCGCTTGACCTGGGCTTGGGCCCACCTGGCTTGGGGTTGATCTTGACTTTGACTCGGTCAACCGGGGGTGCAAATTTTGACCCCAACAAAGTGCCTCCCATCAATAAATGCACACCGCACATTTGAGTTGTGTGCATGAAATTGATGGATCTTGAAGCTGAACTTCGAGGTGGAACATCATTCCGGAGGCGGAGCATCATCCCGGGGAGCATGATTCCCGGGGATTGGAGCATCATTCTGATTCACGGAGCATAATTCTAGGGTCGGAGTATCCCTCGGGGAGCATGATTCCCGGGGATCGGAGCATGATTCCGAAGAGCGGAGCATGATTCCAAGGATCGGAGCATCATTCCGAAGAGCGGAGCATGATTCCAGGGATCGGAGCATCATTCCGATGAGCGAAACATGATTCCAAGGATCGGAGCATCATTCCGAAGAGCGGAGCATGATTCCAGGGATCGGAGCATCATTCCGATGAGCGGAGCATGATTCCAGGGATCGGAGCATCATTCCGATGAGCGGAGCATGATTCCAGGGATCGGAGCATTATTCCGATGAGCGGAGCATGATTCCAAGGATCGGAGTATCATTCCGAAGAGCGGAGCATGATTCCAGGGATCGAAGCATCATTCCGATGAGCGGATTCCAAGGATCGGAGCATCATTCCGAAGAGCGGAGCATGATTCCAAGGATCGAAGCATCATTCCGATGAGCGGAGCACGATTCCAGGGATCGGAGCATCATTCCGATGAGCATAGCATGATTCCAAGGATCGGAGCATCATTCCGAAGAGCGGAGCATGATTCCAGGGATCAGAGCATTATTTCGATGAGCGGAGCATGATTCCAGGGATCGGAGCATCATTCCGATGAGCAGAGCATGATTCCAAGGATCGGAGCATCATTCCGAAGAGCGGAGCATGATTCCAGGGATCGGAGAATGATTCTAGGAATCGGAGCATCATTCCGATGAGCGGAGCATGATTCTAGGGATCGGAGCATCATTCCGATGAGCGGAGCATGATTCCAGGGATCGGAGCATTATTCCGAAGAGCGGAGCATCATTCCAAAGATCGGAGCATCATTCCAAAGAGTCGGAGCATAATTCCTGGATCGGAGCATCATTCCGAAGAGCAGAGCATGATTCCCAAGGGCGGAGCATAATTCCAAGGATCGGAGTATCATTCCGAAGAGCGGAGCATGATTCCAAGGATCGAAGTATCATTCCGAATAGCGGAGCATGATTCCAAGGGGGTCGAAGCATAATTCCGACGAGCGGCAGACATTCTGACCGAAGCATAATTTCGATTCAAAGGTTGATTCACAGGCGAAGCATAATTCCGACAGGGAAGGCAAATACTCCGAGGCGAAGCATAATTTCTACACGGGATACATTCTGAGACGGAGCTTGATTCCGGCACAGAGCTTGTTGGCTGACTTGATTCCGAGACGAAGCATAATTTCGACAGGGAAGGCAGGTACACCGAGGCGAAGCATGATTTCGACGCGGGGTACACTCTGAGATGGAGCATGACTCCAACGCAGACCTGGTTGGTTGATTTGATTCCGAGGCGGAGCATAATTCTGGCAGGGAAGGTAGATATCCCGAGGCGAAGAATGATTTTGACACGGGGTAAATTCTGGGACGGAGCATGATTCCACAGCAGAGGTTGTTGGTTTGATTTGATTTGGGTTGACATCAGCATCGCTATACTGGAATATGGTATCAGGAGCGAATCATCATTTGCCATGAGAGCATTTGGGGATTTTTTTTGTCGGGATCTGCATTGCTGCACTGGAATAATACCAGGAGCAACTCATCATTTGCCCCGGGAGGATTTGGGAATTGGTTTTTGCTTGGCATCAGTATCGCTACACTGAAATATGGTACCAGGAGAGAATCATCATTTGCGCTTGTTTATCAGGAAGCGATGGCTTAGGAGACAGGTTTTAGGTCCCTATCACCTAAGACTTTTCAATTGTGTGAGCCGTAAGGGTCTCACAAAGCATTTTCTCCCTACGGGTCGTAAGGATCCCGTAGGTGTATTTTCTCCTTAGGAGTCGTGGGGACTCCTAAATGTGTTGCTCTTTTGTGAGTCGTAAGGATCTCATGCGGGATTTTCTCCTCACAAAGTCGAGAGGACTTTGTGAGTGCATTTCATCTCTTTTTTTATGAGTTTGCGCCCTTTCGGGTTATCACAAACTCGCCGGCAGTCCTGCTGTTTTTACTCACGGAGCCCTTTCGGGTTTTCATCCGTGCCCATTTTGCTTGTGGACATACTTTTTTTTTCTTTTTTTGAATCTTCACCGCTGGTGGGACTTTGAATATAGTCTCACCGGTAGGACTTGGGAGGGATTTGGATTGTTTTACGTCCGTGGATTGTATACGGTTTTGCAGGATGTATGATCCAGACCGTAGGACCGGAAAAATTTTGGGGCTTTGTCGGCGTCTGCATCGCTGCACTGGAATATGGTACCAAGAGCGACTCATCATTCGCCGTTGGGGTATGGGATTTGGAATTTGGTTGGCGCCTGCATCGCTGCACTGGAATATGGTACCAGGAGCGACTCATCATTCGCCATTTAGGGATTGTGGAGAGGTGGCTTAAGAGACAAGTTTAGATCCCTATCGTCTAAGGCTTTTCAATTTTATGGGCCGTGAGGGTCCCATAAAAGCATTTTCTCCCTACGAGTCGTAAGTGTCACGCCCCGCTTCCCAAAATACGGAAAACGAGGGATGACTAGGCCAGCCATGCTCCTACGGTCAAGGAATCATCCTGCCGTAGTCACACTTCGGCTTCTAGCACTACATGGTAATCAGTAAATAAAGCACAGTATTAAAGGAATCACATCACTAATTTATTACATTAAAATCCCATTGTTCACAAATTACAGATAATAAGAACGATAACTAACCAAGTTCAATATCACGTTCACTCTAAGAAAACAATAAAGATAGGGAGTACACCAGACTATATCTCTGTGAACTCGAAGGGTAGCTCCGTCTCCTGTGCTGGTCCTTCCGCGGAATCTGAGCATGCATACTCAGGTCGTCAGAGCGACACAAATAATAATATTGTTATAATCAGATGAAACAGGTAAATAAAGTAATACTAGTATGAGAATTATGCAAGTAATCATTATGTCACAATATGATGCAGAATATGTTATGTGTCCCTATCGGTCTCTAGGTCATGTTTTGAAATCACATAGTGGAAGGAGGATCATATTTAACAGGAGTCTCGTACATACCCGAGACCACGGCCCACATGCCCGGGACATAACCCTGTCAGCCGGATCGCTAGATCCTGTCCTACACGTATAAGTATCACGGTTCGAATGATCATCCTCTAAACACGGTCCCGCTAAATACGATACTCTTTCCACTTTGATTTCCCCTTTTTCCCCAGGTTACACTATTTAAGATATTTATCTAGTTGTGTACGAGTATACCAAAGGCACGGTTTCATCACTGTCCACTGTATCAATCACTATCACGAATATTCACTTTCCATTGGTGTACTCGTCACTCCTAAACCAACATCTATCACGCACGATAATGCAATGTCCACACGCACTAACACTGTGTAAATGACAAGGGTATGATATATGTATTATATGCTACCAATAAGCTTTGTATGTTATGAATTAGCATGCATGTCATGAACTAAAATGAATTGCACAGATAATATGTTACGAATTCAGCGAAAATGATGTAGGTAAGATATATAGAACAATCAGTCCGTAATTCATAAAAATTTGTTTCAGTTCAATCGGAGTTTCGGTTTTCAAGATATAACTGTTTCGGTTTAAGTGTTCGCGGCTGGAATTTCAATTTCAGAACTGAACGTCTGTTTCGCGACACGAATTGCGCCCAGTTGGGCTCAGAATTTAGCGATGTCACAGTTAGGTGAAATTTAGGGTTTTCAATAAAGTATTCAATGCAACAGACGGATCCTAAATCGCATCTGTACGTTGAAAGTTATACACAGTTCAATCTCAAATGTCATTTCAGAAATTGTTCTGAACAGCTTTACGTTCTGCCTTTTTAAAATAAGTTTAAAATAACAAACTGCGATGAATCGGAAAGAGACCACTTGTTTTCTTTCACTAACAGGTATATCTTATAACTACTGTAAATTTCCGTACCATGCGATTTCAGGAAATACGGGGACGCAGGACTTTAGACAGAACACACCAATCAGAAACGCTCTGGACTGCAGTCCAGAGTCGTGTTCCGACCCAGTTATCATCATGATTACAGAACAGGAATCATTAGGATTTTCCATAGGGTTAAAGTTCATCGAGTCGGCTTCGATTTAAGCCCTCGAACGTCTCAATCCAGTATGCATATGATTTATGGTGATTTTATTCGTTTTCAGGCACGAGAAAATTCCAGTTTTAACGGCATATTTGGGGGTATCAGTTTTCGTTACAAACATTCGTATTTTCCAGCGAGATTCATACACTATATTTAACATTATATAAGCCAACAGAAGGTATCGGTTTCCGTCAAATTAAACAGCTATATCCATGAGAGACTAGCATCGAACACCTTGGTCAATATATATATAGGTAATCATTAAGTTCGTAAACTATGTGATCTAGGTGTGTAACACGACTATAATAGCATGAAGCAAGTAAACACTTGCCTGGAGAATGCCTCGGTGTCGTACGGCAACAGTGTCGTCGCGAACGCGCGTTGTGCGCCACGTTCCGGATTCCCGCGAGCCTAGTTCGAAACACGAATTGCGCGTCGGAGTTTTCCCGGAGCCGTCTTGCGTGCGCTGGAAGCTTAGGATTGCTCTCTGGTCCCTCTGAGAAGTGTTGGGGTTTTCGAAGGTCGACGGCGTCGCTCCGGCAACTTGCGCAGTGAAGTGCCCAGTGGGGAAAAATTTGTTTGGAAAAGGTTTTGGAGTTTTGGAGATAGATGGGGAGCAGTGGTGTAGTGGATTACGGTGACGGTGATGATGCTGAGGGGGTCGTAGGGAGATCGATGGGTGATTCAGATGAGATGGGGGTTCACCAGCGTCGAAGGGGTGATGCGGCCGAGATTTGTTTAAGTGGGGTTTGTGTGCAGGGGATATTTGACAGGGCTCAGTTTGAAGAATGGTGTAGTCGTGGAGGGGGAGACTGGTGGAAGAGGAGTGATCGAAGGTTGCCGAGGGATTGTCGTCGTCGTCGTCGTCGGAGGTGGAGGTAAAGTGGTTTTGATGGAGGTTTTTGGGTGCTCGGGTGATGAAAGGAGGAGTTGGTGAGTGAGAGAGAGGTGAAGGCGACGGTTAAGAGAGAGGAGTGTGAGGGTAACGTCGCACGACGGGTGCGTGGGCGTGGGCGTGAAGCGCGGCGAGGAGCGGGGATCACGCGCGAGTTAAGGGAGTAGCCGTTGGGGATTTCTTTTTGAATGGAAGAAGAACAGTGAGGGTCGGGTCGGGTGCAGCGGCTAAGGAAATGGGAAAATGGGCTGGGCCTGTCAAAATTTTCTTTTCTTTAAAAGGAACGAAATGGCTGAGGTAAATAGATTGGGCCGGGAAAATAGTATGGAATTAAAAAAAGAAAGTGGGCTGGAAGGGGAGATTGGGCTGAGGGATTTTTGTATTTTAAAAAGTTTGTTTAAAAATCTAAATGGGCTGATGGATATTGATAAAAGGGTTTGAGGAATTTAGTGTTTAAAAGAAAATTTGGGTTAAATTAAATTGGTTTTATTTGCTTTAGTTTTAAATCTTGGGTTTTAACTTTTAGGATGTGGAAAAATAAACATTTGGGCTTAAACACCCAATACAGAATAAGAAGGAAAAAAAAATCCTACCGGAAATCAGTGAATAGGAAACTTGTATTAAAATGGAAACGGGGATTTACAGTAAGCATCCCGCAGGTGTATTTTCTCCTGAGGAGTCGTGAGGACTCCTAAGTTTGTTTTTTCCTTTATGAGTCGTAAGGATCCTACAAAGGTTTGTTCTCCTCATGTATCGTGAGGACACATGAGTGGGTCTTCTCAACGGAGCATAATTCCAAAGGCGGAGACCAGCCGCGTAACTGGTGATTACGGTGGAGCATGGGTATGATGAGAATTATTTGAGCCCATGGATTGTATACGATGGTCAACTTGGGGACCAACCGTAGGGCCGGGAGAAATTTGAGAAATTGGATTTTGGTTGGCGTCTGCATCGCTACACTAGAATATGGTACCAGGAGTGACTCATCATTCGCCATTTTTTTTGTTTTTGTTGTTTTTTTTTGTTTTACCGCGATTGCTCTATCATTTCAGCTTTTCTTATCGCGAAGATCGTGATTGCCCTATCATTTCTGCTTTTATTCGCGGTTGCCCAATTATTTCGGCTTTATTTTCATCTTTATTTTACTCGCTGATTTTTATTGCGAGTTGCCCATCATTTCGGCTTTTCTTTATTTCTCTTTTATTTACACATTTTTTGTTTATTTACATATATATATATATATATATATATATATATATATATATTTTATATTCCCAGTTTAACGACTTAGAGATCGATTATTCCCAATTTAACGACTTAGAGATCGATTATTCCCAGTTTAATGACATGGTGGTCAATTGACGGGGAGCTTAGAGAAGATACCCGATTGAGCAGTTGTCAGGGGCACCGCTGGAGCTTGCCCGAAATGCCTTATCACTTTGTCGGTGTTGATGGCTTTGCCCCCAGCTGGGGCCGAGGAAAGTCGTTCAAATACCGACTTGCGTTTGAAGATGGTAACTGAAAATTGTTAACCCCTGCAAATAGAAACATGATTTCAGTATATACAATCGATATGTACATTGATTGAGCTCGCATGAGCATTTAACCTGAAATATGGGAGGTGAGGTTGGTCCCACCGGGCGTGCCAGAATCTGTAGGGTGTTTTTCGTCACCCCATTGAGATGGGAATACGCGCGCACTTGTCAGGCGCACTACAGATTCCCCCTGCCTAGGGTAGGCCGGGGTTTAATGATTGTGGGGATCTGAATCTCCGGCAGCCGCGGACTAAGCTGCCGTTAATTACCCCTCGCCTTTGAACCGAGAGAACCTCCGATTGACGGGTTAAACTGGTCATGCAAACTCAATGTGCAGTGTACGCGTGTTTTGTTTTGGAGGGGACTTGGATATATCGGGAGCCACGCAGAGTTTTTACGTGGACGCTCAGGCGCTAGCGCTTTGGGTGCTAGCGCTCTGAGCGCAAAAGCGCTAGTGCACCACGTGTCAGCATGTGGGCGCTAGCGCTCTGAGCAAAAAAACACTAGTGCTTTGAGCGCTAGCGCCCCATGTGTCAGCATGTGGGCACTCGGACGCTGGCGCTTTGGGCGCTAACGCTCTGAGCGCAAGAGCGCTAGCGCTAGCGCACCACGTGTCAGCACGTAGGCGCTCGGGCGAGCGGCAAAAGGAACTTGGTCCCTGCAATGGGAGTTGTACTCCCAGAAAGGAGCACTTATTATTTTGTGTGTGTGTGTGTGTGTTGTAATACCCGGTTCCTTTATACACCAATACCCGTATCTTTCTATAGAAAGGGTTACTCACAAATTTATTTATTTATACTTATAAATTAATTTATATATTTTAAACTCCAAATCCTTTTATTTTCCTTATATATATCTTTCCCTCTCTCTTTTCCTAACCCTAGCCCCAGTTTCAATTCCCTTGCTTTTCCTATGACCCTCACAGCCCGACCCACTTCTCTATCTCTCTTTCCCCATTTCATCTAATTCCCAGAACTTAGCCCATCACACCCCTCCCCTCTTCCCATTCTTCTCCCTTTTCCTTAATTCCCTTCCTGGCCCAATCTGCCAAGCCCCTACCCGCGCCCACGGAATTCACTAACCCTAATTTATCTAAACCCTTTTTATTTTTCCAAAAACCCTAACCACACATCCATCTTCTCCTTCATCACGTTTCCCTAAACTAGACCAAAACCCTATTACCTATTTCTTTTTATTTTATTACAACCCAACCCAAATTCCTATCATACCCAAATTCACCCCCAGCCCAAACTTAAATTAAAACCAAAACAAAAATAACCATATAATTTTCCTCACTGGCCTTTCCTCCAGTCCACTCTCCTTTTCCTTCAAATTTATTCAAAAATCGCCGGCCTAACATCCCCTCAGCCCAAAGGAAATTCAAATTTAATTTAAAACCTCATTTCTTGGCCCAGCCCTTGCTCCTAACCCAAACCCAAACCATATTTCTTTAATCCCTTAGCCCGTGCCCAATTTCCTCAACCCATCCCAACAAACTAATTTAATTAAATTAAAACGTAAAAGCTTCCCGGCCCGGCCCAGCAGCCGTGCCCAACCAACCCGACCCGGCCCACGCTGCAACCTCCCTTCTTCCCTGTTCCCCTCCGAATGGCGGCCAAGACAGGGGCGTCTTGCCTGAGATTCGGGGCAGATGCTATTTGGTTTTATCCGTCCATCTCTCCGAAAATGCCAAGTTGATTTATGGCACCGTGTATCGAAAGTTTAGACGGATGCGGCCGATGTAGCAGATTTCGTCAGATTCCCCTTTGCTTGAGGGGTTTTTGATTGTGGGGACACTCTTCCCTGCAGGCGCAAGCCCCTGCAGTTAATTACGCTACCGCATCGCGGTAACAACTTTCTCCTTCTCCAAAATTTCACTTCGTGTCGTGGGTGTTTGTTTTGTTTGTGGTTGCGCATGGATTGTATACGGAGACTAATTTATATCGTCGCCCGTAGGACGTGGATTAGTCCAAATCCGTATTTTCTTAGATTTAGGTTTGGGGTTTTGGTTTAAGGATACGTTAGCCATATTTGGGGCTAAGATCAACTTAAACGTTTGTTAAGGATACGTTAGTCTGATTTGAGACTAAGATCAACTTAACGGGATCATTTAGATCCGACAAAAGAGCATTTGGGCTCTATTATTCCAGTTTAGGGACATAGTGGTCCATTGAATGTATGGCCGTCGGGACCCGTCACCTCTCTGACGACGTTGAAGGATTACAACGACAGATATCAGAGGAGTTCAGAGATGTACCCTTGAACCAAAGTTGGTTGGGAGATCTCTTGTCCAATTTGGGATTAAAGTCTGTTTGAAGGTTTTGGTTTAAGGATACGTTAGCCATATTTGAGGCTAAGATCAACTTAAACGTTTGTTAATGATACGTTAGTCCAATTTGAGACTAAGATCAGCTTAACAGGATCGTTTAGATCCGAAAAAAGAGAATTTGGGCTCTATTGTTCCAGTTTAGGGACATGGTGGTCCATGAGTTTAAGGACCCCACAGTCCGTATCAATGTGTGGTTGTCGGGACCCGTCACCTCTCTGACGACGTTGAAGGATTACAACGACAAATATCAGAGGAGTTCAAAGATGTACCTTTGAACCGGGTGTAAATTGATTTAGGAGAGCAGTCGTGCTCAGTTCAATTTAATTTGAGAACTTACGGCCAGAATTGGATTAAGTCCAGTTGAGAATGTTCAACATTTTGTTCACATTTGGCCTGTTTAGGCCTCTAATTGGGCTCTGCCCTCTTTTATTATAATGCACAGTATTGGGCTTTTTATTTAAATGCATGGCATTTATTTTGACCTGTTAGGCCTTTTTAATTGGGCTCTGTCCCTTTTCTTTAATAATGCAGAGCATTCAATGGTCTGACAGCGCGCCACGTGGCCTGTCAGGCGCTTTGCGCCGATTGAGGAGCGCAAGGCACAAACTGATATGGAGGTGACACGTGTCATACTCTGGTGAGCGCAAGTCTGTTAGCGCAGTGCACTGCGTCAGTGCGCTGCTGACACGTGGCGCGCTCTGCTGAGCGCAAGTCTGTTAGCGCAGTGCGTTGCGCCAGTGCGCTGCTGACACGTGGCGCTCTCTGGTGACTTGCGCCAATCCAAGAGCGCAACAGTGCAGATTTCAAAAGTGCAAGACACTGTTAAATATCTTGATCAAATTTAGATCAAAGAAAAACAAGTTTTTCTTGTTCCAGAGAGGTTCTACCTTAAATTTTAAGAACCGGCGGTTCATCAAAAGGTAATGTCTTTATATAGATCAAAAGATCTAGTCATGAAGTAGATTACTTCTTTATTATATTTTTTTTATTAAAGATCTTGATCTTGTTCTTAGATCTTTAATCTTTTTAGAAGAACTTCTTCTTTTTTCTAAAGGTTTTACCTTTTTTCTTTCTCTCTGAATTCTTCTCAAAGTTTTTAGAAGAGCTCTATGTATCTCTATTTCTGTATATCTGTATGTTTTAGACTTGGAGTCTAGGGGCCTTTATATAGTGCAAATTGATTTGTTAAATTAGTTGAAGAGATCTTTCTCTGAGTGATTTAGGGATGTTTCCCCACCGTTGGATCTTTGATCCTAGGGCTCTGTTTTACAGAAGAGAATCTTCTTGTTTTTAACAAGATTGGAAAGATCTTTCCAGAATTTTTCTGTTTAAATGCTGGCACAGCTGGCGCAAGCGCACTTGCGCTTGACACGTGTCGCGCAGCGCAACTGCGCTGACACGTGTCGCGCAGCGCAGAGCGCAGGTCAACTGAAGCGTTGCTTCCTTTATTTTTATTTGAATATTTAACACAGAGCTTTGCTCTGATTGGGGGAAACAGAAGCGTTGCTTCATTTTCCGCCTTGGAATTTGAACAGAGCTTTGCTCTGATTGGGGGAAACAAATGCCCCCCACCGTTGCGCTTATGTGGCCCCAGACGTGAGCGCAGCGGTGCCAGAATTCCTACCGTTGGGAAGTTGAAACGGCTCTCAATGCCTATAAATAGGAACTTTGGTCTCTTAGATGATTTCCATCTCTTCATAAGAATTTTTATTCAGAGCCTTGCTCTTTTGTTCAAGCACTTTTAAGAGTTAAAACTCTAGAAAAAATTTTAGGTAAAAATTAAATTAGATTAAATTAAATTAATTTTAAGAGCCTTACTCTCAATAGATCCCTGATCTAAAGAAAAACCCATTTAGGGTTTCACTAGCAGAACTTTGCTCTATAGGTCTAAAGGGATCTAAAGGGGATTAAAGAGAACCCTATTAGGTTCCATTAATAAAGCTCTGCTCTTTAAAAGATTTTCCTTGTATTTTCTCAACTCATCACTGGAGCTTTGCTCCTTCCAAATCATATAGAAGAACTCTTAAGAGTTTTTCATAGATCTTGGAGGTTAAAGATGGCATTTCATTTTTTATGAATTATATCATCTTGTTTAATCAGTCTGTCTGCTAATTTTGCTGATTTTCTTTTGCAGGAGTAATGGACGCCCACATGTACGATCTCGATGAAATCATCTCTTACGGAGACATCCGCCGACTCGGCCGTTCTCAGAACCGAGAATTTACCAACGCCGAGTGTGCCGAAATCATGAGCCGCTTCGACGCATACAATGGTCAACTGCTTCCTCGGCGCTCTCCTCTCCTGAAGCTTATTGTGGGAGCAATTTGGGAAGCGCTTCCTCTATTCTGTACTGGTGTGCCACTTGGGGCATTGGATGCTGCCGAGGATAAGATGCACTCGGTGTATCTGGTGAGCCTAATCTCAAAGAGGAGGTGAGATAATCTTATCAATCTTCTGCACCAAGCTTTTCAATAGTCTACAATACTTGCCGCCTATCGGAGGGAGGAGGACATCAGTGGGGATCCCGACGCTCGTGCTCGCGAAAGGAAGCACACTAGGATGGTTCGCCAGGCTTGGAAAGTCCTGGACAAGGTCACTTTTGAGTTCCTCAATCCATGTCCTGGATCTGAGGTTTTGCCATTGTAATCATTTGGATAATGTCTTTGTTTATTGCCTTTATTGATGTAAAACTTTCCAAGTATGAATGAAAAATCTTTTGCTTCCTTCCTTTTATTTTCTGCGTTGTTATTGGCATATTCCTCAAGTAAGTGTAGCCTGTAGAAGATATAGAACATTCTGTCTTGAATACTCTGGGGAGCAGTGATGGCTTAGGAAGCAGGTTCAGATCTACTACCTAAGGCTTTTCAACTTTATGAGCCGTGAGGGTCTCATAAATACTTTTCTCCCTACAAGTCGAGAGGATCCCGTAGGTGTATTTTCTCCTTAGGGGTCGTGAGGACTCCTAAGTGCATTTTCTCTTATAAGTCGTAAAGATCTTATAAGAGAATTTTCCCTCTTACAAGTCTAGAGGACTCGTAAGTGGTTGTTTCCCTCCTTGTCGAAATTCGACTTTGGAGAGTGTGGCCCGTGAATAGTATGCAAGAGTCCGTTTTGGGATGACTTGCAGGGCCCCAATGCTTAGGAAACAGGTTTTTTAATCCCCGCTGCCTAATGCTTTTCCTCACGAGTCGAGACGAATCGAGCATTTCTCGTAAAGACACTACTTTCCTCACGAGTCGAGACGAATCGAGCATTTCTCGCAAGATTATCCTAATGTCACAGTTAACCTCTGCTCTTCACGACAGAGGTCCGTTAGGGTCTGTGGTACTTAGGGTTTTGTCCGTCGTACCGTCGCGTTGGCTGATATATTCCTCGATAGGCAATCTTGCTGTTCGAGTAGCCTTGCGATTGTCGTGTCTCTGATCCCTTCGGGGGCTGGATAAGACGTCTTCAAGCAATCCTCCTAGGCAGTTTGACCGTTGGAAGAGCAAGCGTTAGGAATTTTGCCATGCCGCTTCTTACTTGAGGTTAGGCCCATTTTGGAGAGCCCCGATGAGTCATAACCACTCCGCGCTGCTGTGGGATGATCTCCGATAGTCCTTAAGGCTTTATATGACTTGCCGTTAAGACACTGAAGCTAGGAATTTGGCCTTCGCTTCGTTTGCTGGCATCGCGTCCTCTATATCGAAACGAATATTACGGTTGTCTCTAGGTTGCTGGTGAACCGTCGAGGTTTGGAACTAGGGATTTTGCCGTGGCTCCTTTTGGTGATGTTGTGTCTGCTGTATCGAGACGAACGTCGAGTTGGTGACCACTCCGCACTGATGCGAGATTATCTCCGATTGTCTTTCACGCTTTATATGACTTGCCGTTAAGACCCTGAAGCTAGGAATTTGGTCTTCGCTTCGTTTGCTGGCATTGCGTCTATTGTATTGAGACGAATGTCGCGGTTGTCTCTAGATTGCTGGTGAACTGTCGAGGTTTGGAACTAGGGATTTTGCCGTGGCTCCTTTTGGTGATGTTGCATCTGCTGTATCGAGACGAACGTCGAGGTGGTGACTATTCCGCACTGGTGCGAGATGATCTCCGATTGTCTTTCAGGCTTTATATGACTTGCCATCAAAACCCCGAAGCTAGGAATTTGGCCTTCGCTTCGTTTGCTGGCATTGCGTCTGCTGTGTTGAGACGAATGCTGCGGTTGTTTCTAGGTTGCTGGTGAACCGTCGAGATTTGGAACTAGGGATTTTGCCGTGGCTCCTTTTGGTGATGTTGCGTCTGCTGTGTCGAGACGAACGTCGAGGTGGTGACCACTCTGCACTGGTGCGAGATGATCTCCGATTGTCTTTCAGGCTTTATATGACTTGCCGTTAAGACCATGAAGCTAGGAATTTGGCCTTTGCTTCGTTTGCCGGCATTGCGTCCGCTGTATCGAGACGAATGTCATGGTGGAGCTGGGATTTTGCCGTCACTCCCTTTGGTGATGTTGCGTCTGCTGTGCCGAGACGAACGTCGAGGTGGTGACCACTCCACACTGGTGCGAGATGATCTCCGATTGTCTTTCAGGCTTTATATGACTTGCTGTTAAGACCCTGAAGCTAGGAATTTAGCATTCGCTTCGTTTGCTGGTATTGCGTCTGTTGTATCGAGACAAATGTCGCGGTTGTCTCTAGGTTGCTGGTGAACCGTCGAGATTTGGAACTAGGGATTTTGCCTTGGCTCCTGTTGCGTCTGCTGTGTCGAGAAGAACGTCGAGATGGTGACCACTCCGCACTGGTGCGAGATGATCTCCGATTGTCTTTCAGGCTTTATATGACTTGCCGTTAAGACCCTGAAGCTAGGAATTTGGCTTTTGCTTCGTTTGTTGGCATTGCGTCCGCAGTATCGAGACGAATGTCGCGGTGGAGCTGGGATTTTTCCGTCACTCCCTTTGGTGATGTTGCGTCTGCTGTGCCGAGAGGAACGTCGAGGTGGTGACCACTCCGCACTGGTGCGAGATGATCTCCGATTGTCTTTCAGGCTTTATATGACTTGCCGTTAAGACCCTGAACCTAGGAATTTGGCCTTTGCTTCATTTTCTTTATCGCGTCTGAATCCTGTTGAAGGAAGAACGCTGTCGTGACATCTCGTCTACTGTATCGAGACAAATGTGGAGGTGAAGTTGGGATTTTGCCGTCTCTTCGTTTTGTTTCGACCGTGGGGTCTTTTGTTGACGTTGCATCTATATCCTGCTGGACTGCGAAGGAACGCCGTTGTTGACATCTCGTCTGCAGTATCAAGACAAATGTGGAGGTGAAGCTGGGATTTTGCCGTCGCTTCGTTTTGTTTCGACCGTAGGGTTTTTTGTCGGCGTTGCATCTGCATCCTGCTGGACTGCGAAGGAACGCCGTTGTTGACATCTTAGGCTGTAGATATTGCCGTTAAGATTTGGAACTAGGGACTATGCCATGGCTCCGTTTCGTTGCGACTCTGAGGTCGGTTGTTGACGTCATGTCTGCATCCGGTTGGAGTGAGGAGAAACGCCGTTGGTGATCTCTAAGTCGTCGACATCGACGTCGAGACCCTGAAGCTAGGGATCTTCCTTCGCTTCGTTTGTTGACATTATGTCTGCAATATTGCGACAAATGTCGAGATTGTCTCTGAGTTGTCTATGAACCGTCGAGATTTGGCTTCGCCTTCTGATGGAGCCTATTGGGAAGGTATGGTTCCCTCTTTTTTTGTGCCCCTGGATCGTATACAGGGATTGCTGTGATATCGCCTGTAGGGCAAAAGTTTCATTCATTTTTTTATATTATTATTTTATTTCCGCGATGCTCTATCATTTCAGCTTTTATATCGCGAAGGTCGCGATTGCCCAATCATTTCGGCTATTTTTCGCGGTGCCCAATCATTTCGGCTATTTTTCTTTTTACTCGCTGCTTTTTATTGCGAGTTGCCCAATCATTTTGGCTGTATTTTTTATTTTACTCTCTGCTTTTTATTGCGAGTTGCCCAATCATTTCGGCTATTTATTTTATTTTTACCCACTGCTTTTTATTGCGAGTTGCCCAATCATTTCGGCTATTTATTTTATTTTCACTCGCTGCTTTTTATTGCGAGTTACCCAATCATTTCGGCTATTTATTTTATTTTCACTCGCTGCTTTTTATTACGAGTTGCCCAATCATTTCGGCTATTTATTTTATTTTTACCCGCTGGTTTTTATTGTGAGTTGCACAATCATTTCGGCTATTTTGCATGCATACATTTTTACTTGCTGATTTTGTTGCAAGTTGCCCCATCATTTCGGCTATTTCGTATGCATGTGTGGCTTGCTGTCTTTTCGCCGCAAGTTTGGGATTAAACACCGATTTCGGCATCAGCACCGCTACAACTGGGATATTGCCAGGAGCGAATCATCATTTGCCTCTGTCGATGTTGAACAAAGGTGGTTTAGTAAACAGGGTTAGGATCCTGTCGACTAAGGCTTTTGACTTCATGGGCCGTAAGGGTCTCACAAAGGTATTTCTCCCTACAAGTCGTGAGGATCTCGTAGGTGTGTTTTCGCCTTAGGAATCATGAGGATTCCTAAGTGTATGTTCCCCTGTAAGTCGTAAGGATCTTATAAAAGGGTTTTCTCCTTATAAGTCGAGAGGACTTACAAGGGTTGTTCACCATATGGGCATATCTCTAGTCACACGTGGGACTTTGCTGTGGAAATATTTATTCACGTCCGTGGATTGTATACAAGGGTCAGTATTGGGCCACTTGTAGGGCGATATCGAAGGTTGTCAGGGTTGCTTAAGAACAGGTTCAGGTCTCTGTAACTTAAGACTTTCAAATCTTATGAGCCGTGAGGGTCCCATAAGAGAGTTCTCCTTAAGAGTCGTGAGGATCTCGCAAGTGTAATTTCTCCTTAGGAATCGTGAGGATCCCTAAATATGTTGCTCCCTTGTGAGTCGTAAGGATCTCACGCGAGTGGTTTCTCCTTACAAGGTCGAGAGGACCCTATAAGTGTCTTTTAACGAGGTTGCGCCCTTTCGGGTTTTCACAAACACTCGCCGGTAGCCCTGCTGTTTTTACTCACGGAGCCCTTTCGGGTTTTCATCCGTGCCCGTTTTGCTTATGGACATACCGTCTTTTTTTTTAACGAGGTTGCGCCTTTTCAGGTTTTCACAAACACTCGCCGGTAGTCCTGCTGTTTTTACTCACGGAGCCCTTTCGGGTTTTCATCCGTGCCCATTTTGCTAATGGACATACCATTTTTTTTTGTTTTTTTATTCTTTTTTTTAACACCACGTCGGCCTAGGGATGCCGCGGGTTGGTAGTAGTTTAACGACGTTTCGGTCATCATCCAGTTTTAGGACATAGTGGTCTATCGTTAGTTTAACGACGTTTCGGTCTACAGCCAGTTTTAGGACATAGTGGTCCATCGTTGCCATATTTGAGACGAGTTTCTAGTTTACGGACTTTTCGGTCCATGGGGCTTTCCCTATGGATGAGCATGATGCCCCCGGCATGTCTATCTTTTTCGGAGCATGTGGTTGTGGTGGGTTCACCTTCCATTTTTCGGACAGCGCGAACTTGCCCTGTTGGTACTGGTCTTCAATCCAGTTTTTGAAGACATAGCAGTTATCGATCGGATGGCCCAATACTTGGTGGTAAGGGCAGTAATTAGAATTGTCGACATCATTCAGTTGTAGCTGGTGTTTCGGCTCCGGTAGAGTGATAAGCCTGTTGCGCACTGCTAATTCGAACAGCCTCCTTGTTTCATCCCGGGGAAATGAGTAAGGACGTTTCAACTTCTCATAGAAAGGTTACCGCTTGTTGTTTTGGCGAACAACCGGTCTATGGCCACTTGATTGTTGTTGAGTGTTGGCGACGAAGGTCGTTTTTCCCTTTCCTTTATCCTTTTTGTTCGATCCCTTGTTTGCGGGTCCGAGATTCTTTCCGGGTATCGTGCAATTGCACGGCTGAATGTTCTCGCAACTCCTCAATTCTTTCGTTTTAGAGATGGATTCCTTGAAGAGAGGACCGAGGGCTACTTTTTCGTCGGAGTCGCTCCCGAAGGTGAGAACTCACGATTCCCCGGGATCAACCTTATGAAAATTGCCGGCAATTCTTTTACGCTCATCCGTCACATTTTTCCGTTGTCTACGAGCTTCACATTTTGTCCTGTTGAAGTGTTGCCCGTGAGCGACATATCCTTGCCACCAATACTTAAAGGAGTAGCAGTCTTCAGTAGGAGGTGCGATCTTCTGATGATATAAGCAGAAGTTAGGATGCACGTCCGCTTTATCAAGATGTATACCACCGGGAGAATTTTCTCTGAAAGAGGACAGCTTCATCCTCATCGATATGGCTTTGGCGAATCGCTTCCTTGTCTTGAATTTGTTTTTATCCGCAATGGATGTCTTTTGATTTGACGGGAGTGTCTCAACTCTTTCGTCTAATCGCCGGCGTTTGGCTTTTTCAAATATAGCCAGTTCACGCTCTCGATTGGCTTTGCTTTCCTGACGGGCTTTGTTTAGGAATGCATCAATCATTTCGTCTGATGGTCCTAAAAGTTCTGGTTTGGGACCTGCCCCTAGTTTCTCTGTGCAAGAAGCCTTATCACCGTCTGTAAACGAGTGAGAGATCACATGACAACTTGCTACGTAACCCTCAGATTCATTCGACGAGCTTTCTCCATCATCTTCTTCCTGAAAGACGCGGCTAAGGAACTCTTGGAGCGTGATGGGAGTCCGCGCTTTCTGGTTATACTCTTCCAGCCCGTCGATTTTTTTGTGCAGGTCCGTGTACTTGTCGCCAGGCTTCACGGGCTTTTTGGATTTCTTCTTCTTTTTCGAAGATTTCGACGGCTGCGTGTCCGAGCTTCGGCTATCACCACTGATCTTTGGAGTTGGGCGCGGCTTTAGCATCCCTTCGATGATCTGGGGTTCTAACGGGTTCTTCCACTTGATCGCCGGGCATGTCTTGAGATCATTCAACATCCTTTTGGTTTTGGCTGATAGGGCCACCTCCCATGGACTTTCTTCAAAAAAAGAGCAAGTTGCCCCCGGCGTGCCCGTCTTCTTTGGAGTGTGCGGCTGTGGTAGGTTTACTTTCCACTTTTCAGATAGCGCAAACTTGCCTTGTAGGTACTGATCCTCGATCCATCCCTTAAAGACGAAGCAATCCTCGATCGAGTGACTTACCGTTTGGTGATAAGGGCAATAATTGGGATTATTCACCTCGCTGGGTTGCGGTGGTCTCCTTGGATTCGGGAGATAGATAAGCCTATTGCGCATCGCCAGCTTGAACAGCCTCTTCGTTTTATCCCGCGGGAATGAGTAAGGGCGCTTCATTTTCTCATTATAATACCGCTGTCTCTCTTCCAGTTGATCCGCTAGCTTTGGGGCGCTGGGCTGCTGTTGGGTGTTCGCAACGAAGGTCGCCTTCCCTTTACCCTTGTCGTTTCGGGGTTCCGGATTCGGAGGAGACGGTCTGTGACCCATTTGATCCATCTGGGCTAACTTATCAATTAAAGCCTGGAACGTAGTCGGCTTGAAGAACATCATGAATTGCGAGATGGTCGCTTGAGGGTCAAGAGTGCCCACGAACATGCCCACTGCCGGCACTTCCTCGATGCGTTGTTCGCACTTCGACCATAAGTTTCGCCACCGTATTGCGTATTGGACCCACGTCTCGCCTGGCCTTACCCTGGCATTAATCAGTGCTGTTATCGAGGTGCGTTCACTAGCGCTTGCGAAACGCTGGGTAAACAACAACTCCATTTCAGTGAAGGTTTTAACAGAGTCGTTCGGAAGCTCAGAGTACCATTCAAACGCTGTCTTCGATAAGCTGCCGACGAATTGGCGAAGCAGGAGCTTATCATCACCGCCGGTGTTGCCACAAAGAGCCCTAAACTGGGCAACATGTTGATGGGGATTGCCTGTCCCCTTGTAGACATGGAACTTTGGGATCGTGTAGCCCGGCGGGTATTTGATCTGATCATACCAGCTCAGATATGGCCGCCCCGTTTTGACAACTTGACCGGCTGCCTCAGTTGCCTGGTGAACTCGTATCTGCTGAGATATATATTCATCCAGGACAGCTTTGGAAATTGTCTCCTCCTTGGCTGTTGAAAGAGCCGGCGGTGGATTTGACGTTTCTCCTCTGTCATCTTCAAGGACAATCGAAGGATCTTCGGCTGGGGGATCTTGCTGGATTATCATACCCACCATGTCCTGGAACAGAAGGGCCATTCGTTTTATATTGTCTTCTTGTTCTGCAGCCTCTTTGTCCTTCTTTTCCAGTATCCTGCGAAGGAATTCGGCGTCGGTTTCTTGCTCCTGGCGCTGATCCGAGGATGCTTCTGGGCTTTCTTTTGGCCCAGTGAGTGCGGCCATCGCAGTCATCATTTCTTAGAGCTTCTGCTGCTTCTGAGCTTTAGTCACCGATCGCGTAAGCGGTCTATGACCCGTGGATATACGACTGTCCTCTTTCCCGGACGCCATGTAGACGGTATATACCATAATGCCCCCGGACTTAGGGCGTTTAGGCTCACTGCCATTGACATTCGCCGCGGGCGTGGAGACTTTCTCCGGCCTTCTTCTCTTGTGGTCCGTTGAAGTTGAAGGGGTCGTTGCTGTGGGCACCCAGGTGGCCGTCGTCTTCCGTTGCTTAACAGGGCGGTTGTCTTCCTGTCGGGCTTTCGACTTCTTATGCTGATGGGAGAAGTTCGGATCAATCACCGATTCTCATACTCGTCGCCAAGTCTTGTAGACTTTGGAAGACAGCCGTTGAGGAGAATGCTCCGGCTTTGTTTCTACGACGGTCTCTACCGGTGGAGGAGACTTTTTGAGGACAGCAGTTGGCGAATTCCTGCGTACCCTGTTCAGTAGCTCAAAGTTGTTCCTGGTTGGAACAGCAGCATCACTTTCCGCCGTTAGAGCTGGAGGAGTTAGCCCAAAGGGGGAGTTGCCCCCAGCCTTCCTTATCCGGCGCCAGTGGCGACGTCGGGCGTGACAGGTTGTTAGGATTGGTTCAGCGACGGCTTTATCTTGCCCCCTGTTTAGGTGAGAGGCTGTTGCCGGTGTCAGCCTCTTGAAGACTGACATCCGTTGAGAAGCCGTGTCCAACCGGTCAAACACAGATTTCTGAGCGGGAGCAGGAACGGGAGCAGTCAGTCTCGCAAAGACCGACCCTCTGGGAGGAGAAGCCGCCTTGACGACTTCAGGAGCAGCTATCTTCTTTGGGACGGCCACTTCAGGTATTATGGGCTTCTTGGTAGGCCCTTTGGAGCCCGAGTTCAGCCTGGTGAAGACTGAGGAATTGGACGACCCGTTGAGAGGGGCCGTAGGAGTAACAAGTCGATCGAAGACCGACTTCTTTGAAGCTTCCGATACGGGTACAGGGATGGTGAAGCTCGCTGGCGGGAGCATGGTCCCGAAAAACAGACCGGTAGTAGCTTGGGTAATTTGTTCCACCGGCATCGTGAATAGTGATGCCGCCTGCGGTTCATAGGCTACACCTCCAGGTGAGGCGGAGCGTCGGTTGCACTTGCAGTTGGAGTAGTTCGAGCAGTTGAACGCCATTGCTGTTTGATTTCTGCGCCAAGCAAGAGACCAAATCTTAGTAACTTGAAACCCGAGGGCAACCATCAACAAACCGCGATTCGTACGCGAATACGATGCGAAGTGTGGAGTGGAAAGAGGAAAAGGTCCCACCAGGCGGGCCAGAATCTGTTCCCCTCCGAATGGCGGGCAAGACAGGGGCGTCTTGTCTGAGATTCGGGGCAGATACTATTTGGTTTTATCCGTCCACCTCTCCGAAGATGCTAAGTTGATTTATGGTATCGTGTATCGAAGGTTTAGACGGATGCGGCCGATGTAGCAGACTTCATCAGATTCCCCCTCGCTTGAGGGGTTTTTGATTGTAGGGACGCTCTTCCCTGCAGGCGCAAGCCCCTGCAGTTAATTACGCTATCGCATCGCGGTAACAACTTTCTCCTTCTCCAGAATTTCACTTCGTGTCATGGGTATTTGTTTTGTTTGTGGTTGCCTGTGGATTGTATACGGAGACTAATTTATATCGTCGCCCGTAGGACGTGGATTAGTCCAAATCTGTATTTTCTTAGATTTGGGTTTGGGGTTTTGATTTAAGGATACGTTAGCCATATTTGGGGCTAAGATCAACTTAAACGTTTGTTAAGGATACGTTAGTCTGATTTGAGACTAAGATCAACTTAACGGGATCATTTAGATCCGACAAAAGAGCATTTGGGCTCTATTGTTCCAGTTTAGGGACATAGTAGTCCATTGAATGTATGGCCGTCGGGACCCGTTACCTCTCTGACGATGTTGAAGGATTACAACGACAGATATCAGAGGAGTTCAGAGTTGTACTCTTGAACCAAAGTTGGTTGGGAGATCTCTAGTCCAATTTGGAACTAAAGTCTGTTTGAAGGTTTTGGTTTAAGGATACGTTAGCCATATTTGAGGCTAAGATCAACTTAAACGTTTGTTAAGGATACGTTAGTCCAATTTGAGACTAAGATCAGCTTAACAGGATCGTTTAGATCCGACAAAATAGCATTTGGGCTCTATTGTTCCAGTTTAGGGACATGGTGGTCCATTGCCAGTTTAGGGACATGGTGGTCCAACATTCCTATTTTGGGGACTAATATTGGTATAAGGACGCATTAGTCCATGAGTTTAAGGACCCCACAGTCCGTATTACCAGTTTAGAGACATGGTGGTCCAACATTCCCATTTTGGGGACGAATATTGGTTTAAGGACGCATTAGTCCATGAGTTTAAGGACCCCACAGTCCATATTACCAGTTTAGGGACATGGTGGTCCAACATTCCCATTTTGGGGACGAATATTGGTTTAAGGACGCATTAGTCCATGAGTTTAAGGACCCCACAGTCCGTATCAATGTGTGGTTGTCGGGACCCGTCACCTCTCTGACGACGTTGATGGATTACAACGACAAATGTCAGAGGAGTTCAGAATGTACCCTTGAACCGGGTGTAAATTGATTTGGGAGAGCAGTCGTGCTCAGTTCAATTTAATTTGAGGACTTACGGGCAGAATTGGGTTAAGTTCAGTTGAGAATGTTCAACATTTTGTTCATATTTAGCCTGTTTAGGCCTCTGATTGGGCTCTGCCCTCTTTTATTATAATGCACAGCATTGGGCTTTTTATTTAAATGCATGGCATTTATTTTGACCTGTTAGGTCTTTTTAATTGGGTTTTGTCCATTTTCTTTAATAATGCAGAGTATTCAATGGTCTGACAGTGCGCCACGTGGCCTGTCAGGCGCTTTCCGCCGATTGAGGAGCGCAAGGCACAAACTGATGTGGAGGTGACACGTGTCACACTCTGGTGAGCGCAAGTCTGTTAGCGCAGTGCGCTGCGCCAGTGCGCTGCTTACACGTGGCGCGCTCTGCTGAGCGCAAGTCTGTTAGCGCAGTGCGCTGCGCCAGTGCGCTGCTGACACGTGGCGCGCTCTGGTGACTTGTGCCAATCCAAGAGCGCAACAGTGCAGATTTCAAAAGTGCAAGGCACTGTTTAATATCTCGATCAAATTTAGATCAAAGAAAAACAAGTTTTTCTTGTTCCAGAGAGGTTCTACCTCAAATTTCAAGAACCAGTGGTTCATCAAAAGGCAATACCTTTATATAGATCAAAAGATATAGTCATGAACTAGATAACTTCTTTATTATATATATATATATTTTTATTAAAGATCTTGATCTTGTTCTTAAATTTTTGATCTTTTTAGAAGAACTTTTTCTTTTTTCCAAAGGTTTTACCTTTTTTCGTTCTCTCTGAATTCTTCTCAATGTTTTTAGAAGAGCTCTCTGTATCTCTATCTCTGTATATCTGTTTGTTTTAGACTTGGAGTCTAGCGGCCTTTATATAGTGCCAATTGATTTGTTAAATTAGTTGAAGAGATCTTTCTCTGAGTGATTGAGGGATGTTTCCCCACCGTTGGATCTTTGATCCTAGGGCTCTGTTTTACATAAGAGAATCTTCTTATTTTTAACAAGATTGGAAAGATCTTTCTAGAATTTTTCTGTTTAAATGCTGGCACAGCTGGCGCAAGCGCATTTGCGCTTGACACGTGTCGCGCAGCGCAGAGCGAAGCGCAACTGCGCTGACACGTGTCGCGCAGCGCAGAGCGCAAGTCAACTGAAGCGTTCCTTCCTTAATTTTTATTTGAATTTTTAACACAGAGCTTTGCTCTGATTGGGGGAAACAGAAGCGTTGCTTCATTTCCCGCCTTGGAATTTGAACATAGCTTTGCTCTGATTGGGGGAAACATTCGTACTAAATTTTCTCGCTCACCTCCTTCATCACGAACCCACGTCCCCGAGCCTCCCCCTCGTGCCCACGTCGCCCTCGACCGCGCACCCCTCAAACTCCTCGTCTCCCTTTTCTTCTCTCCCCCTTACACACACACTCTCTCTCTCGATCTCTCGTCCTCACCCATGTCGTTCACCCAAACCCACTGCTTCGAGTCCCATCACCCGCTCAACCACGACGACGACGACCGACCTCCTCCTTCATCACCGAGAACCCTAGCCCCCTCCTAAAGCCCTCACCTTCACCTCTACACCCACTCCCTTCAGCCGCCTCCAAGCTCCCCTGCACACCCGAGCTCGGCCACCCCTGCACCCTCACACCGGCGAGCTCCCCACCATGTCGTCGACGCCCCTGCACCCTCTGAGTCGTCAGCATCATCACCATCATTACTTCCCGAGCCCCACTACCCCTCTTCCCCTCTCTCCAAAACCCACAGCCAAACACCCCCACTGTGCCCATCGCCCGAGCGACGCCGCCGACCGTCGTCGACCCCAGCACACCACGGGAGATCCACAGAGCATCCCACTCCTCTTCCAGCGAACACGAGTCACCCCCGGACAACTCCGACGTCAAACCCGAAACGCGAGCCGAGGCCGCGAACCCTAGCCGTGCCGTTCGTCGCGCGTTCATGCCGTTGCCGCTACCGTGCATCGCCAAAACGTCTCCAGGCAAGTACCTTACTTGCTGCATGCTATATTATATCCGTTACAATTCATAATACTATAAATTCCACGTTTACGTTTCGTGAAACCTTATATGACTTAAGTGTTTGATGCATGATCCAAATGAAAACCTTCATTTAATTTGGCGGAACTTGATTGCATATTCTGGCCCGTGTGGTAATGAACACTGTGTAGAAATTTTACTGGAAAATACAATTGTTAATGGCTTAAACGAACACCCCCCAATTACACCCGTAAAACTGGGAATTTCCCGCACCTGAAACTTGTTAAAATTATAATTAATTGTGTACATATTGAAATGATGCGTTCGAGCGCTCAAATCGAAGCCGACTCGACGAATTGTAACCCTATGCAAGTTCTTAATTGTTTCTGTAC
Organism: Agapanthus africanus; assembly: GCA_030015575.1. Taxonomy (NCBI): domain Eukaryota; kingdom Viridiplantae; phylum Streptophyta; class Magnoliopsida; order Asparagales; family Amaryllidaceae; genus Agapanthus; species Agapanthus africanus. The sequence continues at coordinate 676,946,383 of CM057340.1, read as the reverse complement.
TGATATTACGACGAGAATCGGCTCGGAGACCGGATCTGGACTGCAGTCCAGAGCAACTCTGGTTATTGTTTTATGTCCCGTAATGTTTACTACCTTACTGCCTGAACTCGTATGTTGTGGAACCCTACACTGTATTGAAGATGAAACTGTTAGATAGATAACTCAAGTGATTTCACCCCGTTTTATCGCCGTTTACTATTTAAACTGCAATTTAAAAGATCGGGACGTATAGCAGTCCCAAACAGAACCAGAATTGATATACTAGGGTTGAACAGTGCATAACTTCTGACGTACAGACGCAATTGAAAATCCGTATGATGCATTGGAAAGCTTATTGAAAACCCTAAATTTCATTCAACTGTAGCGTCGCTAAATTCTGATCTCAACTGGGATTAAAATGCGTTACGAAACGAACTTCCGATTCTGAAACCGGATTTCCAGCAATGAACGCTTAAAATGAAATGGCCATATCTAGTGATCCCGAAACCCGATTGACGTGAAACTAAATTTTCTGGTTAGATAATCAAACATATTACGTATCCCCTATTCATAGTTCCTTTTAATTGTGCACGTATGATTTATGAAGAATTATGCAAGTGGTAGGATATCGTTTGATGACATCTTAATCATGCCTTAAATCCTGTTTTCTCATCACATTATATATATGCCATTGCATTGGTAACCTAGTGATCATGTGCATTACCCAGTGTTAGGTATTAGCAGTGATTGTGGCAAGTATATTAGTGTTTGAGCATGAATGGATAAGTGAAAGTGGCACGTACTTGTACACAATCAATGGACCCTATTGTTCTATTGCATTGTCGACATCTGTGGGACGTGTATAAGTGTGACTATAAGTGGTATGGGACACTTATGGAAGCACTTATATGGGTGTCACAGGTAAGGCACCAAATACTGACCATTTATCTTGGGTATCAGTCAGGACATGCTTGATGGAGATCCTGTCTCCAGTTCTCGCGCAGACTTGTCATGGACCGACAGGTATTTGAGTTTGTGGTTGGCGGTTGATGTAGACCACGGGGTGTGGGGTAGTTTGAGTGTGAGTTCAACAGAATCTCGGGAGTCCCATGCCGGCATATATGGAGGTATATGGAGATTTACAGGGATATCACTGATTATTACCGTGCGTTTTTAGGGCCCGTGGTCCCTTGCCCTTGGGTCCTACCCTTGGGTGGAGGATACTCGCGAGTGGTTGACTCTCATACTTGGACTGACGATAGGCTTAGTGACCTATACAGTGAGACTTAGAGACTGATAGGGTTAGCGACATTGACATGCATTGCTTACTGAATCAACACACATGACATACTATTTTACTGTTTTACTGTTCACCTGCTCTATTAGACACCGCATTGGCTACTTCATGTTCACATCCTTACTATCTTGATTTACTGTTATATATCCATTATCACTGTTCGAGTTACCACTTGCATATATATATATATATATATATATATATATATATATATATATTGCTATCGCGTTCCTTTGACAACCTGAGTATGCATGTTCAGAGTGAGAGGTGAATCTAGCTTGGACGAGAACCAGACGTACGTCGCGGACATCTTGATCAGTTATCCAGAGCTATACTCTTTTGATCTCCATCAGGTTAGTTCTTTGTATTTGTGTTGTTTCAGTTACTGCATTTCTCATTACCTGTGCAATGTTTACTGATTACCACGTAAAGCTAGAAGCCGAAGTGTGACTACGGAGAGATATTACCTCGACCGTAGGAGCATGGCTGGCCTTGTCAACCCCTCGTACTCCGTATTTTGGGAAGCGGGGCGTGACATGGTTTTGTTGGTATCAGAGCCAGGTTTTGCTATGATTGGAATTGCAGTTTCCGAGTAGGGCTTGACAATTTAAGTCGCTCTTTCGGTCCAGATTGTGACGTGTTATCTTTGACTTGAATCTTTATTATTCTTCATGCTATATTTTGACTCCATCCGTTAGAATTTTGGGTGACTTAGTTGAGTCAGCATAGTTACAATACTGTACTCTATTAGGTAACTTAGAGTTCTACATTTGTTTTTCCGTTTGAATGAGTTTCACCTCACCCAATATTCTTGTTTCATTATCAATTTTATACCTTGTTCTGATTTTTCCCCTGTATCTTATGCCGTCCTAAAACTGTTGTTTCAGGACCATGTCTTCCAAGACCCTTCCTCTATCTCCACTCCCCAGGATCAGACCGTAGAGATTCTGAATGCACTGCAAAGTCTGGAGGAAGCCCAGGAACGAACAAACGACCTATTAGCTGAAGGATTAAGAAGGCAGGTGACTCAGGCACCAGCGGAAGTCTCCAATAGTAAAGGGATCCCTGTTAGATGAGGAAGAGAGATGAAGATGAAGCGCTCACTTGTTTCCCCGCGACAGAAGCAGCAGAAGACCCAATGTTATGGGTACTGCAAGAAGCCAGGACACTTTCAGAGGGATTGTCGCCACGCCAAAGGGAGATGCCTGATTTGCGGATCCAGCGAACACTTTATCAATGGTTGCCCTAAAAGGAAGGAGCTACAAGGAGAAGCTTCGTCCACACTCCCCACCCCTGCTAAGTGATGCTTATTTCATAGTTCGAGCTTCGAGGATAGTGCGGACCCCGCGCAAGATTCAACTCGCGATACAGGAATGCAGCAGTCCAGAAATCAAAGAAGAATTACCACGTTTTCTACTTTCAATAAAGATATTGTCACTCTTTTGTAAATATTTCTTTTCGTTTGAATCTTGTATCCGTCGAACTTTTAGCTGAATGCAATAAAACTCTGAGTTGTGATGTATGTATCGTTCTCTTGCTTCTCAATTTCCTTATACTATTCATTGCATCAGCATTTTTTACATTTTAACTTTTCTGTCCTTGCCTCCAGCATATCCTCCCTGTGCCACCGTATCCTTAGATATCTTCTTAATGTGCCCCACTGTCTAATCATGACTTCCCCTTTTCAGGTCATGGCCCACTTTGGAGAAGTGTCGCCCCTAGATGAGGACACACGGTCGTGCGTTTCCTCGAACTACATGCTGGTAAGATCAGGTGACGAGATTAATGGCTCACAGGTTATTTTCGGAAACAGCGATTCCGAGGGTGAGGGATTCGCATCCCCAGAAGTCGACGTAGTCAGCGACTCTGACGACGAAGAAGAGGACCTCGAAGAAGACCCAATAGGGAAAGATTCCGAGGAGGACCCGATAGAAGAAAATCCTGGAGAGGAAAACCTTGGGGAGAATCCAGTGAAAGAAAATCCTATGGGAAAGGATCCAGCAAGAGAGGATCACGTAGAATCAGACCTCGATGAAGAAGCTCCAGCAGAGGAAGAAGGGCCAGAAGAAGAAGACTCCATGGCAGAAGAACTTCCAGTGGCGATCCCTGCGAGGCGATATGGGAATAGATGCCTCTATCTGAGCGCGCGAGCCTACCGTAACATGATGAACCTCCACAACCGCGACTGACGTGATTTAGTTTTGTTTCCTCTGGCCAAATAAATCTGTGTATAGTTTAGAGCTATCTTTTATTCGTCGTGGATACCTTGTTTAAAATTTTCTGGAATGAAAAAATTGCTGAGTTCGCTAATCTTTTGATCTTGTTGGTTCGCATGATGCTTGACTGTTTCCCCTATATCTTTATTTTCCTCCTTAGACCCCTGACTGTTCACCCTTACACCCTGGGCCGACCGACCCCGGCTTCAGCTTAAAGTGTCACACTCCAACCTTTTTGAATGAGCTATACACCATCGTAATCCCTACCCCGGCTAGCCCCTATACATCTTTATGCTATCTCCTATTACCCTGACTATATTTAGGGACTTCGTTATTCGAAAATCTAGTTTTCATTATATTGTGTTTATCGAAAAGTGCGTGTTATTAACTATTTACATTTTATGCATTACAAGTACTTTACTACCTACCTTCCCATTTTTAGATAGCGCAACCATATATTGCACATATTATTTTGTGCTATGTTTCTTGTTTTCACCATATGGTTTTTCTAAGTTATGTTAAAATTGTTTGATTGATACGTTATTCTAAAATGTTTTAACCTACAGACAAATCCTTCACGATTTCATTATATTTCTGCCTTATATTTATTTAGACCTATCCTTTTAGTTGTGTTATTCTTACATATATAGACCTTCAAAAAAAAAAAATCCCACCCGTTTTAAGTAAATCACTATGTGTTAGTGTTCGATATGGTAGCATTTCGCCGATATATATATATATATATATATATATATATATATATATATATATATATATATATTATCGTTTATTTTAAATTTCGGGAACGAAATTTTTGTAAGGGTGGTATGATATAATACCCGGTTCCTTTATACACCAATACCCGTATCTTTCTATAGAAAGGGTTACTCACAAATTTATTTATTTATACTTATAAATTAATTTATATATTTTAAACTCCCAATCCTTTTATTTTTCTTATATATATCTTTCCCTCTCTCTTTTCCCAACCCTAGCCCCAGTTTCAATTCCCATGCTTTTCCTATGACCCTCACAGCCCGGCCCACTTCTCTATCTCTCTTTCCCCACTTCATCTAATTCCCAGAACTTAGCCCATCACACCCCTCCCCTCTTCCCATTCTTCTCCCTTTTCCCTAATTCCCATCCTGGCCCAATCTGCCAAGCCCCTACCCGCGCCCACAGAATTCACTAACCCTTATTTATCTAAACCCTTTTTATTTTTCCCCTTTTATTTTTCCAAAAACCCTAACAACACTTCCATCTTCTCCTTCATCACGTTTCCTTACACTAGACCAAAACCCTATTACCTATTTCTTTTTATTTCCTTACAACCCAACCCAAATTCCTATCATACCTAAATTCACCCCCAGCCCAAACTTAAATTAAAACAAAAACAAAAATAACCATATAATTTTCCTCACTGGCCTTTCCTCCAGTCCACTCTCCTTTTCCTTCAAATTTATTCAAAAATCGCCGGCCCAACATCCCCTCAGCCTAAAGGAAATTCAAATTTAATTTAAAACCTCATTTCTCGGCCTAGCCCTTGCTCCTAACCTAAACCCAAACCTTATTTCTCTAATCCCTTAGCCCGTGCCCAATTTCTTCAACCCAGCCCAACAAACTAATTTAATTAAATTAAAACGTAAAAGCTTCCCGGTCCAGCCCAGCAGCCGCGCCCAACCAATCCGACCCGGCCCACGCTGCAACCTCTCTTCTTCCCTCAACGTACTAAATTTTCCCGCTCACCTCCTTCATCACGAACCCACGTCCCCTCCTACTCCCCCTCGCACCCACGTCGCCCTCGACCGCGCACCCCTCAAACTCCTCGTCTCCTTTTTCTTCTCTCTCCCTCACACTCTCTCTCGATCTCTCGTCCTCACCCATCTCGTTCACCCAAACCCACTGCTTTGAGTCCCATCACCCGCTCACCCACGACGACAACGACCGACCTCCTCCTTCATCACCGAGCACCCTAGCCCCCTCCTAAAGCCCCCACCTTCACCTCTACACCCACTCCCTTCAGCCGCCTCCAAGCTCCCCTGCACACCCGAGCTCGGCCACCCCTGCACCCTCACGCCGGCGAGCTCCCCACCACGTCTTCGACGCCCCTGCACCCTCTGCGTCGTCAGCATCATCACCATCATTACTTCCCGAGCCCCACTACCCCTCTTCCCCTCTCTCCAAAACCCACAGCCAAACACCCCCACTGTGCCCATTGCCGGAGCGACGCCGCCGACCGTCGTCGACCCTAGCACACCCCGGGAGATCCACAGAGCATCCCACTCCGCTTCCAGCGAACACGAGTCACCCCCGGACAACTCCGACGTCGAACCCGAAACACGAGCCGCGGCCGCGAACCCTAGCCGCGCCGTTCGTCGCGCGTTCGTGCCGCTGCCGCTGCCGTGCATCGCCAAAACGTCTCCAGTCAAGTACCTTACTTGCTGCATGCTATATTATATCCGTTACAATTCATAATACTATAAATTCCACGTTTACGTTTCGTGAAACCTTATATGACTTAAGTGTTTGATGCATGATCCAAATGAAAACCTTCATTTAATTTAGCGGAACATGATTGCATATTCTGGCCCGTGTGGCAATGAACACTGTGTAGAAATTTTACTGGAAAATACAATTGTTAATGGCTTAAACGAACACCCCCCAATTACACCCGTAAAACTGGGAATTTCCCGCACCTGAAACTTGTTAAATTTATAATTAATTGTGTACATATTGAAATGATGCGTTCGAGGGCTCAAATCGAAGCCGACTCGACGAACTGTAACCCTATGCAAGTTCTTAATTGTTTATGTACTGATATTATGACTAGAATTGGCTCAGAGAGCGGCTCTGGACTGCAGTCCAGAGCAACTCTGGTTATTGTTTTCTGTCCCGTAATGTTTACTACCTTGCTGCCTGAACTCGTATGTTGCGGAACCCTACACCGTATTGAAGATGAAACTGCTAGATAGATAACTCAAGTGATTTCACCCCATTTTATCGCCGTTTACTATTTAAACTGCAATTTAAAAGATCGGGACGTATAGCAGTCCCAAACAGAACCAGAATTGATATACTAGCGTTGAACAGTGCATAACTTCTGATGTACAGATGCAATTGAAAATCCGTCTGATGCGTTGGAAAGCTTATTGAAAACCCTAAATTTCATTCAACTGTAGAGTAACTAAATTCTGATCCCAACTGGGATTAAAATGAGTTACGAAACGGACTTCCGATTCTGAAACCAGATTTCCAGCAGTGAACGCTTAAGATGAAATGGCCATATCTAGTGATCCCGAAACCCGATTGACGTGAAACCAAATTTTATGGTTAGATAATCAAACATACTACGTTTCCCCTATTCATAGTTCCGTTAAATTGTGCACGTATGATTTATGAAGAATTATGCAAGTGGTAGGATATCATTTGATGACATCTTAATCATGCCTTAAATACTGTTTTCTCATCACATTATATATATGTCATGTTGGAGATAGTGCCCTCAGAGTCAATTATTGGATTACAGGCACGTGATTGCAATGATTGATGGAGGACCTATCCCGATAGGACAGTCTTACTCGAGATGATAGTATGCTATCTGGTTTATTTTTATTATCGTGTACTGTTTTAGGTGACCTGACAGGTCACTATTACACGTTGATAGAGCCCCTAGGATTCTTGCTTGACTGCCAGCAGTATGAGGACGATCATATACGTGGTAGCTGGTAGTCTATAAGCACATCCTTAAAAGGTCCCTAGTCGTAGGAGTTTCGAGATAGGGCATCGATACTCCAGAGTAGACTAGTGTATACAGTCGAGACCCTGACGAGGGGCGGTGGCAGGTCTCACAAGCCACTGGTGTCAGTTAGTTCACCTAAGATGTATACAGGTGCTCATTGGGTTATGAGTACACCGGACAGGACTCGCCGGGAACATACTAGTTGGTCTTATACCTGACGCCAGATAGCAGTTCCCTGGTGATATGTGTACATGTTAGTTCATCGACCTGAAATCGTCATTTGTCTCGTGTGAGTTCCCACTGTACTTTGATTACTACCCTACCACGCTCAAAGGAGACGTGGAAACAGGTTTTAGTTGGGTACAGTCCCGAGCCGCATGAAGGCAGTGAGCGGATATGCAGGGGTTCGTCTTTCCCGGTATTGGGGGTGAGGTCGCGCTGTGTCTAGGAGAGCCATTACACGAAGTCCTTGGCCAAGGCAGGAGATTTACTGGTAGGTATTCCAGTAGTATCTCAGGGTGTTCTGGGCTACACTCCGACACGACTTGTACCGCTTTTGGGGGTCTGACTTTTACCAACCCCCTAGGCCCGCCATGAGATGCTCATAGACGAACGGACCGGACTGTACGGATATTGTCACTGATAGGCTCGGTAGGGTGTCAGGATGAGTTCGTTCATCGACGTCCCTTTTAGTCAATACCTAATAGCTCGTTACGTATGGCTAATAGCTCTGACGTGCTAGTGGTTAAATCCACAGCCAAGGGATTGACGAGTCTTTAGAGTCCCCCACAGACAGTTTCTCAAGTTTCGGGCGAAACGCTCTAGAGGCCGTATGGAGATATGGCAGGGTTCGATCATGTACGTGCGGTATTGCACGGATCATGATCGGACGGATAATACTAGCGGGCTTTGGTTTAAGCTGGATCCTAGTATTGTACAGTGTAGATTTTGTCTCATTGCATTTGTATTCGGTCGGAATACAAATGCGGGTATGTATATACAGTCGCGGGGTTTTTCCTGTAATTTATTACGGGACCAGTTTTCTGAAGTTGTCAGTCTGCTTTCCGTTTCAGCCATTTTCCTTTGTTTCCTTTCTTTGGCTGAAAATTGGTGGAGGGGGTTATTTGCAATTGTGCAATTAACAATTGAGGAGACTTTTGCATCATGATGATTTTATGATGGTGCGCCATCCATTGATTTCATTTGACTTCATGATGGCTTGACCTTTGTAGTTATGATGGTTGATGGAGTGTTGGACTTGTGTGGTGATCATTGTTCATAATCATCACCTTTCTCTCTCTCATGCATGATGGCTTTCCCCCCTTGACTTTTCCTCACTCCCATTCCTTTGTTTCAAGAGGCCGGCCACATTTGTGAGGGGATGGGATTCATTTTGTGTGTGAAGATTTGATCTCTTTTGTCTCTCACAAAATGATATAGCTATCTCCAAAAAGTTCATCTCTTTTTCCTCCACCAAAAGGCAACTTCAACCCCAATGAGACATAGCACTACACTATTCTACAGCAATTCTTGGGCACGTCGGCCAGCCAACTTCGTGCCCGAGTTGCCTCGGTCCAGAGGTGGGAGCCCGTAAAAGAACCCGGCGATGTGGTGCCCTTCCGATGAGGAGATGAAGACCGGAGGACCGGAGATTCCGCGGGGAGATCGGGACGATGATGAGAAGACCGAAGGACACGGATCACTCGGTATATCTCTCTACCCCTTCTCTAGTTAGCTAGGATTAGATTAATGACCCGATCCGGGATTTTTGTGCGCGGTGGTGCCGGTTTAAAAGTTAAAGTAAAATCATCGTTTCCGCATTTTGGCCTCGGATTGACGGTCGGGGCGCCGCCGTGCACTTACACTGGTATCAGAGCCACGCCATTAACCTAGTCTAGCTTGCTCTAGCATGTTTAAAACTTCGATCGAACAAATATCCCAAAACCGCGATTTCAAAGCATCAGTTTTCTGTCGAATTATTTTTGGCTCGAAAATTTTTTAAGTGTGTTGCAGAAATACATGCAGGAAGTTTTAAGACTTCTGTAAAAAATTGGTAAGGTGATACTGTAGACCGACCGCGGAACCGTGGCCAAACCCCCCTTCTGGCCGCGGTTCCGCCGCAGTACAGTGTCTTCACTGTACCAATTTTGTACAGAGCTCTTTAAATTTGGAATTGGGGTTTTTGGAATATTATTTTTGGGCCTAGATTTTCTTTGAGTGCTACAGTAGTGCTTGGGGCCCACTTCGGTAAATTTGATCGATCGAAAATTTTAAACATATTAGTTCACAGTATTTACATTATATCTGCGACCGTGAATGTCACTTGATCGGTAAATCCTGTCTAACTGATATAGCCCTTTTAGACGGATTTGCGAACGTGACATTCACGTTGATGTTCTGTGTTGTGCTGTGATGTTGCAGATTGTCGTGGTGGATAGCCTGGATGCAATGGTAGTACAGTTTGGTTATTTATGTACATTTGATATTGCGGGGCGAGCGTCCGACATGTGGACTGCCGTCACTGCCTGTTTGTATATTATTCTTTTGGGGCACGATCAGGTTGAGGTCGATGTATCCGTTGTATGTATATTTTACTTTCTGTACTAGGATTACCCCAAGGTGGGGTGCATGGATAGCCGGATTCTAGAGGGCAACGGGCCCGCATCTCATGGCGTTGAGACGAAGGGGGCTTCACTCTAGAATTGGCGGGCTAGTCGCCGTACTCGTAGAGGGTACAGGTTGACCCAAGGAGGGGTGCCCAAGTTACCGGATTCCGTGAAGTGTTGGGTGGTCCATTCACGTTGTTGAAGGGGGCTGCCTCGCTTCAGGTTTTGGCGGGTAACTTGCCGCGCCCGTAGGGGTCTAGGATTTCATTGCGCAGGCTATCCACACGACCAGGGGAACGTCGGGTTTCAGTAGCGGCTCTATGAAACCCGGGGATCCCAGATATCTGTATTGTTCTGTAATGCTTATTACATTTCTGTGATGTTGCATTTTATCACTCCTTGAGCAAATATTATATATTGATATATATACTAGTAGATGTTGTATATATTTTGTATCCGCGTTAGTCCAGTCCCCGCTCTGTCGTTAGTTAAGTAACCTAACGGGTAATGACGGGACCCAGTGGCGAATGCGGATAGCATATACATACATCATTATTTTCGTTCTTTATTGGTGTGATCAATTGATGGGACTGCATTGATTCGGATTAATGCAAGCTAAACAAACCTAATCTGATGTTGTTGGAACATTTTTCAAAAAGCTGTTATTGTAAGGGCGTTCTCTTTTGTTTTGCACAGTGGTATTCGGTTATGAATATCCAGCACCTCAGTCGACGAGGCAAGGGCCGAGATCTCTTCACCGGGAGTGACCCCTTGGACAGAAGTTTGCGTCAGGGCAATAACTTCACTATAGTCATTTACTTTTGCTTTGCATCGAGATATTCAGTTGGAATATCCTGCACCTCATTCTACGGGGAAAAAGCCGAGATCCCTTCACCGGGAGTGACCTCTTTAGCAAAGGTTTTCGTCACTATATTTTTATAAAACTATCAAGTTCTTTCAACGATATCAAGTTCATTACGTTAAAGGTTTTCGCCAGAAACCATTCGTAGCCCTCCGTCGTTTCATATGGGTAGTCAATAGTATTCAAGCTGTGTTTGTTGGCCAAAGTCAAGGCACAGTGTTTGGTAGCTGTTGGGTATTCATATGCAGTATAGATAGATGCGTTGGTTTGGGACAGTCGTACTGCCTTGTTGGCCAAAGTCAATGGTAGGTACGGGTGGATTCAAATCAACCTGGAGAATGACGGGTAGAACTTGACATGTGACTTATGATTTGTTGGCCAAAGTCAAGGTCATAAGAGCATGGGGCAAAAATCACATCGGGAGTTTCTAAAGAAACTGAAACTTGCCAGATATGCGCATACCTTCTGGAGTGTGATAACGTGAGCGGATTCCGTCACATTATCATACGATGATAGTTGGATCCCGATTCCCACTGATGAGTTGGCTTACTCCTCGGGTGATCCCGACTAATTCTTCTTTTAGGTTTAGAGGAGAATTTGACGTTACAGTGGGAGGTTTCCTGATTAGATAAATTGGTAACCATTCTGATCTAGGTTAGAGTGCACGCTGAGTGTTTCTTTTCTCTCTCTCTCTCTTTGGCAGCGACCATGACCCGACCCTAAGACTATGACTCGGTGACCAAAATTAACCGAACCTTCTTAAACACTGGCTTTTGGATTGTCAGAGTTGCAAACCTCATTGCCACTCCTACTTTTACCCTTTTCTCCAGGACATCCCGTATTACTACGAACGTCCACTTCCATTGGACAAAACCATCGTATGGTTATACGAACTGGAAGGAATTTATTCGAGGATGGTTTCCGGTTCTGGAGAAAACGAATAGGACTATTCAGTTGTCTTTTCCTTTTACCTTTTCTCAGGTTGCGAGTACTCCTTGGTTTAGGAGATAGTACACCTATTACGCAAATTGGATAGTCTTCTTCCAACCTTAGGCTGGTGCCGAATGGTGGGGAATGAAGAAAACCAATTAGCATAACGATGGTGTACAGAAGGTATTAAGTAAAGACATATCAAGAGATTAGTAAGAGGGCAAAGTAAATTGCGACTGCTATTCACGACCAAACCAAGTATTTCATTACCACTCCCACTTCACCTTTGTATTTCTCCAGGACACTCCGTATCACTACGAAGATCCACAGTTATATGGATACTCCATCGTATGGTTATATACGACTCGAAAGGAACTTGTTCCAGTTCGGGGATGGATTCTGGTTCAGGAGAAATAGGAATAAGGTTTATTCGGTTGTCTCTTATCTTCACCTTCTCTCGCATTGCGAGTGCTCCTAGGATTAGGACAGTACACCCATTATGCTTATTGGATAGTCTTCTTCCAAACCATAGGCTGGTGCCGAACGGTAGGGAAGTAAGAAAACCATTTAGCCTAAGAGGGTGTACAGAAGGTAATGACTAAAGACATATAAAGGGATTTGGAGATATGACAAAGAATTATACGGTTACAGTTGTGAATCTGGATAATGGGAGAGGCATTACTAGGAATACCCGGATACCCCTACGAAACATTTCAATATTTCAGTTTCACTGTGTATTGTTAAAAGAAAACTGATTTCCCAATTAGTCCTTACTCCAGGGTATGTATTTACCAGGTTTGATTCTCACATCTGTATGGTTTTACAGATGATGAGTGGGAGTAAGTTATTAGGAATTAGGTGATTATCCTCATTATATCGGAATTCTTTGTAATTGGTGATATTTGAGGAAATCACCTGGGTAGTTTGCCGGATGACAAATATTTGGTTTTGAATATCCGCTGTTGTACACCAATTTCAAATTGATACATCTGTACGTCTATTTTTATAGAGTGAGATATACCTTTTTTAAATTATGTCTATGACATTTACCTATATCAGTGGATGGTTAGATAAGCAGTATTAAACAGCGGTGTAATTCTTCTTAACCATAGGTACAGTTTTCAACCTACGACACACAGGGAATGAGTTATTAGACTCAAGGGACTTATACAGAGTATTGTATGTTGTCCAGCGTCTATGAGGACAGAGGGCTTGGTTCTCGTACTATATTCGGTTTACTTATGACTTCTCTAGTTTTTAGACAGGTGTTTCGTAGAAACACAGGGTCTAAGTTTTGAGAAGTTATAGGTATAAGAGTAAAGTAGAGAACCAGGTATTGCAAGTATCGGAATTCTTCAAGGTGATCGAAGATGTAGATACTTGTGTGTGGTATTCAGTTAATAGTGATGATTAAGAGAACTTGATTCTCTTTCAGGTTGCTCATAATTGGAAGCGCTCCTAAGTTGAGTAATGCTGATCGGCCTCTCTCCATTTTGTTGACATGCACTGGAGACAGCTGCATGATTTGAATCTGGTTCAATTAAATCAGTGCCTCTGTTTCTGTATTGGATACAGAACAGTTCATATCTTGACGATGTTAAGGTATGGGGAGTTGTTCGGCTTATGCTTAAAACCAGACTCTGGATAACTCAAGGCACGTTTCTGTAATGGCTGTTTGTGGGTTGACCCAGGCTATGACGAGGGTTGACTTTCTACCATCTGGAAGATCAATAGTGATATTGTTCTTGACTCGCCACAGTTTTAACAAAAATGGATTTTTTTCAGAAAACAGCAGTGGGAGTATGGTAGAACTGGAAGTGATTCCAGAACCGCAAACGATTACTGAAGATTTGATAAGAACCTAAAAATTCAATCTGATTTGACATTCCATTGGCTACTCCGCAGATATGGTGGGTAACCTCAGGCACCCGAGAGGTACTCCCGTAGCCTCAAGGACGGTGACAGGGAGGTTCTTGTTTACCCAGACTTGCCATTGCTGTTGTTCCAGACCGTGAGACCCGGCAGGAGGATGAGTATAGCGTCGTTCTAAACTAGTTTTAGAAGTGTATGTCTATATGACTCTGCCAGAGGGTTGTCATGGTCAGTGGGAGCAGCGGAAGCATTGGTGGACAAGAGGCTTATGTCTATTTATAGACTAAAGCAGATATAGCGGAGATGGATCATCTATTTCTGATGTGACAGTCATAGGTTTGACTTCATCAGAATAGGGGATGGATCTGTTAAGAGGGTAGTAGGGTGTGAAGTCCTGGTATTTGGATGACATACACAGAGTAGGAAAAGAAACTCCTATACTACGATCGGTTAAACTTTGGTTGTCACACAGTGGTTTCTCCACAAAGGGACTTGGATATTATATCAGACATTCTGGTTACTAGATCTATGGTTTTAGATCTAGATTTGGGAAGTGTCCCAATCAGGGTACTTAAACAGCATTCTAAAAGTATTTAGAATGGACGACTCCTAGCATGGTAGTGTACCTGCAGGTGATGGAGTCACCCTCTCTAAAGGTGTCTTACAGACTAAAGGGGAGAAGGATATGCATGATTGGCAGATCACTTGCTTAGGCAATTGAGTCAATCATGAGATGTCAAGTACCACACCAGATGTTGTTTTTACTGCAGATGCAATAAGTTGATATTGATCCAATTCTGGAGAAACATTCGGAAGCAGTTTTAGAACATAAGTGGATGTTTTAGGAATATGATAACAACAGGCTCATTCAGGGGACGGTTATCATTCCAGGCTTCCAAGATGACCTGGATGACAGAGAGGTTGTCAGAGTTATAGTTTTTCCTCTGACGAGGGACAGTACTATGGACAGGTGGTCCAAGCGGATACTGAGGGAGGCATGGCGCAGGATACTGATTAAGTTCAGTTGACGATACAGTCTAAGAAGTTTGGATTTGGAGTTCATTTATGAGCTAGGTCCCATCAGACATCCAGACACATTCTAAGACAGGTATTGCTCATTTCGGAAGATGGTTTTCTCCGCGAACTTGAGATATAGAGAGACATAGAAAGAAACATCAAGGCGGATCCACTCACTGAGGCTATTCCTCGAACGCAATAGTTTCGCAAACGGGTTTTTGTGAGACTGATTAGTAGAGGAGTTGGGTGTTCGGTATCACACGGGCTGTGAGTATGCGACATCGCAATAATTAGCCTTGAGTGCAAGTGGGAGATTGTTGGAGATAGTGCCCTCAGAGTCAATTATTAGATCACAAGCACGTGATTGCAATGATTGATGGAGGACCTATCCCGATAGGACAGTCTTACTCGAGATGATAGTATGCTATCTGGTTTATCTTTATCATCGTGTACTGTTTTAGGTGACCTGACAGGTCACTATTACACGTTGATAGAGCCCCTAGGATTCTTGCTTGACTGCCAGCAGTATGAGGGTGATCATATACGTGGGAGCTGGTAGTCTATAAGCACATCCTTAAAAGGTCCCTAGTCGTAGGAGTTTCGAGATAGGGCATCGATACTCCAGAGTAGACTAGTGTATACAGTCGAGACCCCGACGAGGGGCGGTGTCAGGTCTCACAAGCCACTGGTGTCAGTTGGTTCACCTAAGATGTATACAGGTGCTCATTGGGTTATGAGTACACCGGACAGGACTCACCGGGAACATGCTGGTTGGTCTTATACCTGACGTCAGATAGCAGTTCCCTGGTGACATGTGTACAGGTTAGTTCATCGACCTGAAATCGTCATTTGTCTCGTGTGAGTTCCCACTGTATTTTGATTACTACTCTACCACGCTCAAAGAAGACGTGCAAACATGTTTTAGTTGGGTACAGTTCCGAGCCACATGGAGGCAGTGAGCGGATCTACAGGGGTTCGTCTTTCCCGGTATTGGGGGTGAGGTCGCGCTGTGTCTAGGAGAGCCATTACACGAAGTCCTTGGCCAAGGCAGGAGATTTACTGGTAGGTATTCCAGTAGTATCTCATAGTATTCTGGGCTACACTCTGACACGACTTGTACCGCTTTTGGGGGTCTGACTTTTACCAACCCCCTAGGCCCGCCATGCGATGCTCATAGACGAACGGACCGGACTGTACAGATATAGTCATTGACAGGCTCAGTAGGGTGTCAGGATGAGTTCGCTCATCGACGTCCCTTTTAGTCAATACCTGGTAGCTCGTTACGTATGGCTAATACCTCTGACGTGCTAGTGGTTAAATCCACAGCCAAGAGATTGACGAGTCTTTAGAGTCCCCCACAGACAGTTTCTCAAGTTTCGGGCGAAACGCTCTAGAGGCTGTATGGAGATATGGCAGGGTTCGATCATTTACGTGCGGTATTGCACGGATCATGATCGGACGGATAATACTAGCGGGCTTTGGTTTAAGCCGGATCCTAGTATTGTACAATGTAGATTTTGTTTCATTGCATTTGTATTCGGTCGGAATACAAATGCGGGTATGTATATACAGTCGCGGGGTTTTTCCTGTAATTTATTACAGGACCAGTTTTCTGAAGTTGCCAGTCTGCTTTCCGTTTCAGCCATTTTCCTTTGTTTCCTTTCTTCGGCTGAAAATTGGTGGAGGGGGGTTATTTGCAATTGTGCAATTAACAATTGAGGAGACTTTTGCATCATGATGGTTTCATGATGGTGCACCATCCATTGATTTCATTTGACTTCATGATGGCTTGACCTTTGTAGTTATGATGGTTGATGGAGTGTTGGAATTGTGTGGTGATCATTGTTCATAATCATCACCTTTCTCTCTCTCATGCATAATGGCTTTCCCCTCCTTTGGCTTTTCCTCACTCCCATTTCTTTGTTGCAAGAGGCCGGCCACATTTGTGAAGGGATGGGATTCATTTTGTGTGTGAAGATTTGATCTCTTTTGGCTCTCACAAAATGATATAGCTATCTCCAAAAAGTTCATCTCTTTTTCCTTCACCAAAAGGCAACTTCAACCCCAATGAGACATAGCACTACACTATTCTACAGTAATTCTTGGGCACGTCGGCTCGCCAACTTCGTGTCCGAGTTGCCTCGGTCCAGAGGTAGGAGCCCGTAAAAGAACCCGGCGATGTGGTGCCCTTCCGACGAGGAGATGAAGACCGGAGGACCGGAGATTCCGCGGGGAGATCGGGACGACGATGAGAAGACCGAAGGACACGGATCGCTCGGTATATCTCTCTACCTCTTCTCTAGTTAGCTTGGATTAGATTAATGGCCCGATCCGGGATTTTTGTGCGCGGTGGTGCCGGTTCAAAAGTTAAAGTAAAATCATCGTTTCCGCATTTTAGCCTCGGATTGACGGCCGGGGCGCCGCTGTGCACTTACATGTCATTGCATTAGTAATCTAGTGATCATGTGCATTACCCAGTGTTAGGTATTAGCAGTGATTATGGAAAGTACGTTGGTGTTTGAGCATGAATGGATAAGCGAAAGTGACACGTACTTGTACACAATCAGCGGACCCTATTGTTCTATTGCATTGTCGACGTCTGTGGGACGTGTATAAGTGTGACTATAAGTGGTATGGGACACTTATGGAAGCACTTGTATGGGTGTCACAGGTAAGGCACCAAATACTGACCATTTATCTTGGGTATCAGTCGGGACATACTTGATGGAGATCCTGTCTCCAGTTCTTGCGCAGACTTGTCATGGACCGACCGGTATTTGAGTTTATGGTTGGCGGTTGATGTAGACCACGGGGTGTGGGGTAGTTTGAGTGTGAGTTCAACAGAATCTTGGGAGTCCTATGCCGGCATATCGATATATGGAGATTTACAGGGATATCACTGATTATTACCGTGCGTTTTTAGGGCCCGTGGTCCCTTGCCCTTAGGCCCTACCCTTGGGTGGGGGATACTCGCGAGTGGTTGACTCTCATACTTGGACTGACGATAGGCTTAGTGACCTATACAGTGAGACTTAGACACTGATAGGGTTAGCGACATTGACATGCATTGCTTACCGAATCAACACACATGACATACTATTTTACTGTTTTACTGTTCACCTGCTCTATTAGACACCGCATTGGCTACTCCATATTCACATCCTTACTATCTTGATTTACTGTTATATATCCATTATCACTGTTCGAGTTACCACTTGCATCTATATATATATATATATATATAGACCTGAGTATGCATGCTCAGAGTGAGAGGTGGATCTAGCTTGGACTAGGACCAGACATACGTCGCGGACATCTTGATCAGTTATCCAGAGCTATACTCTTTTGATCTCCATCAGGTTAGTTCTTTGTATTTGTGTTGTTTCAGTTACTGCATTTCTCATTACCTGTGCATTGTTTACTGATTACCACGTAAAGCTAGAAGCCGAAGTGTGACTACGGAGAGATATTACCTCGACCGTAGGAGCATGGCTGGCCTTGTCAACCCCTCGTACTCTGTATTTTGGGAAGCGGGGCGTGACATATATGAAGAGTTAAACTCGTAGGATATTTTGAAGCTGATGAAGGGGCTTCTCCCCTTGAACCCTAGATCTTTCCCAAAGTTGGGTCTCTGGAGATGAGTCTCTTTCTTTCTCCTCTGTTGGCAGGATCTTGAAGATCAAGAGATGTGAGATTTTAAAAATCTCTCCTTTCTGAGATCTGATGGCAGATCTGAGTTCCCCCTTTGTGGGTTTTGTGGTGAAAGACTGTTTAGTTTTGGGAAAGGAAGAGTAAAACTCTTGGTTTAATTCAAAAGAAAAAAGAAGGTTTTAGAATCTTGAGGAAGGAGAAAGAGACACAGTCCCTAATTTTTGGGAGAATGAAAAGTGTCCATTTATTCATCATCATGTTGCCTTATATAGGCTTACATATTTACACATAGCCCCTTGGACTTTACAAAATGGCATTTTGCCCATCTCATGGCTCATGTGCCATTTCTTTTTGCACATAAGCCATGCGCTTTACAAAAATTTGGCTTTATGCCCATTTTGCATACATTCATGCATAAAAAATTACATAAAAAATTATTTATTACATGATCTATATTTTGGCATGGAGAAGGCTGGCCGCGGGCTCGATTTGGGCATGGGTCCGCTTGACCTGGGCTTGGGCCCACCTGGCTTGGGGTTGACCTTGATTTTGACTCGGTCAACCAAGGGTGCAAATTTTAACCCCAATAGCTGGCAGTGGGTTTAACCACAAGCACGTCAGCGGCACTAGCTGTACATAACGGCTACTCGGGTATCTGTCGAAAAGGAAGACCGGCTAGCAAACTCGTCCGAACTTCTACTGAGCCTATCCGTGACAATATCTGTACAGTCCGGTCTTTTCGTCAAAAAGTATCGCATATCAGGTCTAGAGGGTGGTAAAATGTCAGACCTTAATAACCCGATAAGTCATGCTGATGTAGTTCAGGACCAATCCGGGAAACCACTGATCAACCTATCAGTAAATCCCAACTGCCTTGGCCAAGTTCTTGTGGTCCTGACCAATCGATCATTGTGCAATATCAACTCCCAATACCGGGAGAGACGAATCCCCAACAATCGCTCACTGTCTCCATGTGGCTCGGGACTGTACCCAACCAAAAACTGTTTGCACGACTCAGTAAAGCCGTGGTAGGGTAGTGATCAAAGTACAGTGGGAACCCACACGAGACAAATGACGATCTCAGGTCCGAAGACTAACCTGTACACATGTCACTTGAGAACTTCCACCTGACGATAGGTATAGTACCATCTAGAAGTTCTCGGCGAGTCCGTCCGGTGTACTCACCCCTAGTGAGCACATGTATACGATCTTAGGTGTATCAGACCAATGGCTGCGGGACCAACCATCCCCCGACGGGGCTAGAAATGTATACACTGGTCTACTCTGAAGTATTAATGCCCAGTCTTGATACTCGCGCGACTAGAGACTATTTAAGGATGTGTTTATAGACTGCCTTGCTCTCACAAGTATGATCGCCATCACAATGCAGGTAGTCAAGCCAGATCCTACGGGCTTTATCAACATGTAACTGCAATATGTAATAACGAGTATAACATATACCATGTTAAGATAAAGAAAAACCATAATAGTATACTACCGTATCATGTCTTTATCAATATGTGCAAGCTGGATAAAACAACAATAGAAATAAATACACATATCTTGATAAAGACAAGTCAAACAATATAGTATAAAACTGAGCAAGATTGTCATGTCCATACATATCCCTAGTATCCATATGTATACATATACAATACTGGCCTCTAGTGCATACATATCCAACATAATGTCATAAAATTTTCATTATCTATCTGTAAATCTATATATGAATGAGATTCCGAGTACTGAACAGACCCGAATGTGCCTTCCATAGACCGCCTATTTTTAAAAATAAAAAAATCAAGAAAATTTAAAAAAAAACATTTTTAAATTTTTTTTTTAATAAAACTGCAGTTGGGCCAGCCCGGTTGGGCCAGCCCAACAGGCCCGGTCCAGGCCCGACCTGACCTGGCCCGAACTGGGCCTAAGGCCGGACTGGGCTCGGTCCTAGGGCAATCGGGTTGGCCTGAGGACCGGCCCGATTATGGTCAAACAAGGCTTGGCCAAGCCCGAAGACTGGCTAAGCCCGATGGGTTTAGGCCCGGCCCGGCCTTTTGCCACCCTTGAGATAGAAAAATGAAATAGTACTATTGACTTGGATAAGGATGATGAGCTTGATGTGCTGTCCTTTGCTCTGTTGAAGTGTTATAGCTTTGATAAGAACAAACAGACACTTCCTCATATCCTCAAAAGACTTCAAATAGATATTGGCTTCCTATAGTTTCTATATATGCATCTTCTCCTCTGCTTCCTCATGCTTATAAATTTTCTTTTAAAGACTTATTAAGGTAACATATTTGTTCTCATATATCAAATTTAAATCTTATATAATTACATTCATTTTGTTATCTCTGTTACTGATTTGCAGTGAACCAAAATATATAAAGAAAGGATGGGTCTTGTGATGCCTTGGAGAATGGCAACATACATCATCAAAATGGTTAGCGTGGAGCTATATGGATGGATCTCTTACACAATAATGGTGGCCGATGAAATAGCCCGTGTTCTTCGTTCCCGCGATTTCGTTGCATCTTCACCTGTTGCATCATCTCTGCCTCTCATTCTTCCCGGCGTTCTTCCTTTTGCTCCATCTTTTTTCGTTTGAGTTGAGTTTGTTAAACTTTTTACGAGTTTCTTTTGATTAAAAAGTAAGTTTCTTTTGAGTATTTAATTGGAACTTTGGTTCTTTTGTTATGCTGGTTGTAAATGGCAGAGAGAAAGGTGTGTGTTATTTGTAAATATGGTGTTGTCGAGGAAAATTTGCACCTGAAATTGAAACCTGAAGAGAATGGTGTGTGTGCATAGAGTACGGATCCCTCCAGACAATTTCGAGTTTTTTTTTTTCAAATTCATGAACTTTTTGTGTGGCTGACTTATGAAAGATCCGTTTGGCTTCGTTCAAATTGTTCTATGCGGTTTAGATAGTGAATAGTCACATCGATAAGTTCAGTATCTGTAGAAACATATGGATTTATTTCATCCATGCAGTTTTTTAACTTTTGAAACTGGGTTTGACATATACATAATACTTCCAATCGATGCATGCTCTGTCATACCTGATATGATTCTGATACTGAATCATTACAGTTTTTTTTGTTCTTTTTTATTTTCCAAACAACTTTTGAGATATTGATTGCAATAATCAAACCATATATATGCTGTCTGGTTGGTTCATAAAACAAATTTGGTGAATTCAAGCTTGTGAAAACTAGCAAAGAAATCAAGCAACCAGCTTAAAATAGAAACATGCTATCTTTTGATATACCATTTTTCATTTTTGGCTTATTAATGAAACTAGATGGTACACGTAACTGTGATGGATTGTATTGTCATGTCAGGTCATAATATAAGTGAAGATATTTTTTAAGTTGAGTTCAAGCAGCTGTCAACTCATATTTGACAATAATTTTTTCTTGGTCGGTTCAGCTAGACTAGACAGCTTTACTGTTATAACTAGAAAGAGACCCATGTGGGAAAAATTCTGCAGATGCTCTCTTATATTAATGGTTCACAAAAGACCAAGCATGCATCTTGAAAACAAAGATTTATTTCTAATTCTCTTAAAGATCTTTTGGTACACCTTATAGATTTTATATAATTGCTCAAATCATCTAAAACGGTGTTAGTCCTGTGTTATTTTACAATCGAGAATTTTGAAATGAAATGATCATACCATCATTTTAAGAAATTTCAAATCTAATCAAAATTTTAGCCATTTTGATATCTAAATCGGAAGGGTAACTTTAATGTTGGATGTGCATATCATTTGTGTAGGTATATTATTTCTCCGTACACAACTGCTAGATGGCGTGATCTCCTTCAGATGTTATTGATCCTGCAATGACGGTCTTCGACGGCTAAGATTTAGTTTGGGAGCTGTTGAGTGTGGATCTCAATGAGTTGGTGCTGGACGCCGAACTACCTACAAAGAAGGCCCGTGGTGGGCGACCACCGTAGAACCCTCCGACGATCAAGTTAGAGCCGAGGTATAGGGTAGCGGCGTATTGGGATAAATTCGAGATATCTGATGCGTCTGAGAGAGGGATTTATATAGGGGCCGCGTAGAGCGAGCAGGCACAAGATAACCGCCGTTAGTTACGCCCCAGCGTTATCCTCGTCTTGAATGGCGGGATGCGTCCATCAATGGCGGGATGCGCCTATCAATGAAGGGATGCGCCAACTTGAGACGTGGATCGTGGGGAGGCGGATATCTCGTCCTGGTGATATACACGGAACCGTTGCAAGACGCATGAAATCCGCGCTCTTGGTTGATCGAGGGAGGCCGAGGAAGCTCGGCATGGCATGAGCTCGGAGATGAGCCAGGAGGCCGATGAAGCTCGGCATGTCATGAGCTCGGAGACGAGCCGGGAGGCCGAGGAAGCTCGGTATGTCAGGGGCTCGGAGACGAGCCGGGAGGCCGAGAAAGCTCGGCATGTCAGGGGCTCGGAGACGAGCCGGGAGGCCGAGAAAGCTCGGAGACGAGTAAGGAGACTGGAAAATCTCAGAGACGTGCTGTTGGTAGTTTCTATAACCACCCTAAACTTTCTGTACAGCTTTCTGTACAAATTTTTCAAAAAATACAGAAAAGGGTATTTTTGCCTGAGCACAAGTTATAAATTTGTTTTGCTTTTTAATAGCAAGAAGGAGCTTGTAACTCACTGGCAATAACTTGCACTATTGGACCAAAGCACCAGAGTTCAAATTCCATACCCCACATTATTTTTTAATATTGATTTCTTTTTAAATTTTTAGAATTCCAAGGGTCTATGCGTGCTAAATCCGTAAAACCAAAAATCACACTAAAAACAAATTACCCCGCTGTACTAAACGGACGACGACGGACCTTTGATGGCGAGCCCCGGCCCGACTCGGGCCGGCGAGGCCGGGTTGACTCGGCTGAATCCGAGTTGACCCTTCATGAAACTTGTGCCTCTTTGTCTTCTGCAAACTCCTGTATACTTTAAATTCCCTGCACATGAACCGAACACTTTAAAACATCATTAAATCATATTTTTAATACATTTTTAATGCAGCCTTTCACCTACCCTAATCCTGATTTTACCCTATAAATATCACCCCTAAACGCACACCCCTCACTCACAATTCTGTCCAAACTCTCAAGAAAACTCTATAGAATTTTAGTGTACAATTGGAGTTAGCAAATGGCGAAGCTCCGGCGATTTTCCGACGACGATCAGAGGAGCCCCCGACGATGAAACGACGCACCGACGCCTCCTGCATCTTCCTCTCACTTCTCTCTTGAATCTAAACCCGTAAGTCCTAGCTCACTCCTCTCTAATCTATTCTTAAAACTTCTTTTTCTAAAACCCGACGGAAGCGGAGTTAAATCCGACCTCCGATTCAGTTTTCTTTATAAAGTTCAATTTTCCTTAACACAACTAAACTAAACTCTTACATCTTGACTATTAATCATTAAAAAAATATGTTGAACAAGTTTTATAGCAAAACATTTCATTTTGCAACTTTTACCACTCTTTTTCAGTAAAATACCATGTATTTTAGTTTTGACTTTAAAACATCATTAATCTTACTATACCTTTAATTAAGATCATGAGTTAATGACCTAACTCCTCACAGCACTTATATGCAACATAGCATAATACCTTTCGGGAATATAGAATACGGGAAAAGGAAACTTTACATATAAATACCATTTACTATTAAAACCGTTTTCTACAAGATTACGTATTTTTATAAATCTTTGCAAAGCGCCGCTACAACTCATTTTGGGGAATCCGACTGGAAATGTGCGGATTATCGCATATGCCTGAGCTTAGTAGTGTGAGATGCAGACCTCCGCAAAGATCATTCGGTCTCGAAAGATTTGAAATACAAATATTTTTAAAAAATGAGATTTCTAGAAAATAATAAAATTATTTATATATATATATGGATTATCAAAATACCTATTTTTGATATAATATAAATATTCCAATTTTTATAAATCAAAAAGATCATTTTATATGAAAATACCATGAAATTCCACACAGGTTCAATATTACAATTAAATACCCTATATTATAGAAAAAAAGGTTTATTCACTGTAAATGTCACAAATATAAAATCCACAACTATGAAAACTCTAAAGACGATAATTAAATACTTGAGGTGTATTTTGAAAATTATACAAAATTATTTTTACATAACACCCTTTAAAGTTTTATAAATTACAATAAGAAGCCTAGTAAATATAGGTGTAAGCGGGACCAGTCTTTTGAGCCTCAGGGAGCCGGAGATATGGGTGCTTGCCTATATAATGTAGGCAACTTAACAAACGGTGTTATCAACACGGTAATCGTATCTGAAAAAGACACAAATCATGACGTCCATGTGCAACGGTTACCGATAATATCAAAACCTAATTCATGACTTCAATTTTCTCTTTCTAATTGTTCGAACTCGACTGGGTCTCATTAAATAATCTGACTTGAATATGATTAAAGCACAATCAACAATCTACAATTCAATGTGAATTCATAAATACATATATTCAATCTATTCAATCTGTATTGACCAAACTGAACCATAGATATACTTCCCTCTACATGATTCTCCAGTTACATCCATGATACTCCAGTTACATCCATTTACTGATATCATGGTTTCGGCAAGTCATCCAATTATACAATATATATTACACGACAATACAAATTGCAATACAATACAATACAAACAATACATTGCGGGCTTTAAGGGGTAGATTGGTACGGAAGGTGTTAGAAGTGACACGAGACCGCAAGATTTAAGACACCTAACCTGTATTTCCGTTGCTGTTGTACCGTAGCATAAACGGTTCCTTGTACTCCTATTGCCCTTAATCTCTAGCATATAGAGACTCCTCTCGTATACACCGACATCCTTCTTTACCAACGTACAAACAACAGCGTTAATCGTATAATACAACTTTAAAAGCTACACTCTCTTTCTCTCTGTTTATTCTATTTCTCCCTTATCTTTGGAACTTACCGAGCGATTGTTCATTAACGACGTTCCTTCTCCTTCTTCTTTGGAATGTTGTCAGGTGATCTGGACACTCATGAGATCGAGCTTACCAGCGAGGACTTGGATCAGCTTGCCTACGACCCAGAGCTCTAGATTCATTGTACACATTTCATTTCAGTACTTTTCATTTCTGATGTCATTGTTTAGGCATTGCTTTCACTCAGATATATTTACTTTTCCATGTATTGTACAAAAGAATGTTAATATATAAAGTTGTTGTTCATTACATTTGTCTCTTATGTATATTTCTTTTATATTGCTTAGATACGCTTAACGTATTTACTTCAGAATAAATACGTAGCGGTCTCGTTGCGTATTTTGCCCGTACACTGGGAAGCGAGACGTGACAGTTTCCCAGATGAAAGTGGAATGTATTCAGGGAGGTCTCTTGGAAGGTCGGATACGTTCCTCGAGACGAAATCCCAAGAAATCCTCATAATGCAACTCATTTATTCCACCTCCGTAGACTTCGGGACACGTCATCCGCCACGTGTCGTAATCTGAAAAGATATCACTTATGAGCATCATCAACCACCATATCCAAATTATCAAATGGACCAAATGCCACATGCCAAATATAAAAAGGAAAACAAACAATCATTCACCTCTTTGACAACTTTCCCATCTCAAATATCAAAGCAAAAAGTAAGCTATGGAACAAACAAGATAAAATCTTTTGCACATGGATGCATTTGCTATATTCCTTCTAATGTTCATCACATCATAGATTTCATTCTATTGAATTTGTGAGGTAAGAAACCAATTGGAACACTTCTTCGTACAGTCGTTGTAAATATTGTTTAACATATTTGGAAAGAACGGAACCATAGATCTTTTAGGTCCCAATATAGACCTAAAGAGATTCTTTTCCAGAGACGATCTTCGATGATGGCTTAATTTTTTTATACTAAGGATTTTGGCAGTGAACCAATTGCTTGAAATTGGAATGCATTGGGTTCGACCTCAAGCTATCGGTTTGTGACTAGTCTTGTACTCAATTTTCTTTTTATAACTAATTTTATTTTAATATATAAAAATTTGGGATTTTTGCCCTGGCGGATCTGGCAAAAAAAATTCTTTATTACTGTATATTCACAATCATAGGTCATGTCTCTCCCACCGAATAAATGTATAATTAATGAAATTAGTTGTTTGCAGCTCCAATCTATTGATGATTACTATGTATCTTGAGAGAGAAAAAAGAAAGAAAAGAAAAGAAAACTTGGAAGAGAAAAAACAAAAAAAATTGATGGGCATGGCGATGCCATGGAGCTTGATGGTCTGCTTCTTAAATATTATGTGGACTGTGCTTGATGGATGGATCTCTTCATCCTTGATGGTGGCCGAGGAGATTGCCCAATCTCTTAGGGCTGGTGATATTGGCCCTGTACCAATCGGTTGAGATTCCTTTCCCCCCCTTGTATATAGGTATGGTCTCTCGATTTTGCAGTTTTTTATTTTTGATTGTGTTGCTTTTTTCATTGACTGGTTCATCCAGCAGCTTTTCATCCAGCAGCTTTTTCATTGTGGGTTTTCTCAAGATGGAGAAGATTTGATATTTGCTGGGGTTTATTGCATATAGCAACATCCCTCGTTCATACCACAAAATGGCATTTATATAGCACTTTTAACTTCCAATTTATATGTTTCGAACTCAAGTCCTCCCACCAAATGAGGAAGTGTCATTGCCGCTCGAGCAAAGGCCATGCGACAAGGCTCAGCTGGTTTATTAACATATGGCACCCCGTTTGCAGTGGCAAAAAGTATTTTCAACCAATTATGTGGATAAAATACCAAGCTTTCATAAGAATGAAAAATAATTATTAAAAAAAAGAGAGTGAAGAGGGAGAGGTTGGGTACCCCTATCGGATGTCCCACACCCGACCATGCTTATTGGAGCGGGACCGGGTGCCAGAAAGGGGTGGGGCATCCGATCAAGTGAGTGGTTGGCGTGGGTGGGTGGGGTGGGTGGTGGGGTTTACAGTCTCCTCACCAGCGGCGGACCTATGTAAG
This sequence comes from Agapanthus africanus, assembly GCA_030015575.1. NCBI lineage: Eukaryota > Viridiplantae > Streptophyta > Magnoliopsida > Asparagales > Amaryllidaceae > Agapanthus > Agapanthus africanus. Next base: position 676,919,178 of record CM057340.1, on the reverse strand, counting down.
GGCAGGGCAGGGCAGGGCAGGGTCTGGCCATGGCCCCATCGTATTTATGGTTTTTCGTTTGATGGGGCATAAAGCAGGAGGGTGAGGACTGTAAGCATCCCAATAAATATTGTCAAATCAAGGAAGAGAGAGAGAGATAGAGAGAGGAACAGTAAAGCTGTAAGCATGCCAGCACATCCCATCTTTCTTTTCATTTTTTCTCCTCTTTGATTCTTATTAGATCTTCTGCTTGTCTGCTAGTAATCATTGGACTCGTATACTAAATTTTAACGGATTATTGTTTGGTGCTTCCCTATATTTTGCATCTCTCTCTCTCTCTCTCCACAAGATTCTTTGGTGAGAAGCATCAAAGAATTTCCCAACTTTAACACCCAAAAAGATATGAACAGTAAGATTCGTTAAGACACTGTTTATTCACTAAGCAGATGTGATCAATGAAGCTAGGGTTTACTGTATTAGCTACTTGACATATACATAACAACAAATAATTTGTCAAACCAGTTTGGGAATATAGCTCGTTCCGTAATAATTTTGTCTTCGGAGTGAGGTGGATTGCGGATTGATTCTAACCGTAAGAGAGTCGCATCCAATTAATTTACACGCATGGCCATCTAAGGATTTTCTAAGCATCGAGCAGTATTCCATATATTTTGCAATAGGTCATCTGCAATTAGCATTTAAATGATCAATTAGCTAATTGTTCGAATTTATGGATTTTATTCAAGAAATGAATCAGAGATTTTTTTTATAAGCAATGTTAATATATTTGGCCTCATCCTTTGGAAATTCATGGATCCGCCACTGCCCCTCACTCACCCGAATGAGTGGTTTGACAACAACTCATCTAAAAGAGTATATGTACTCTCCTGTTGGCACAAAAAAAAAACCGAGAACAACGAGAGAGTTAGAAGAAGAAGAACAAAAGAGAACTCGAAGAATTCAGGTTTGAAGAAGGAAGAAGGTAGGAATAGGAGAGCAATCTCCGACCATATAAATCCTCTTCCTTGCATTTTCTTTCTTTCTTATTGAATGCCTTCCTTTCTACATTATCTAGAGCCATCTTCCTCCCTTTTGGCCGCGGCTCTCAAATGAAGACTAACAAGAACATGGACAATTCCATGCTTGTTTAACCTTCTGAACATGAATTTCAAATCTATGCTTCCATATAACTTAGGAAACGAGAGAAACCTTATTTTCCTTATATAATCCGAAACATGGTTTAATACCCTATGTTTCACCAAAATAAAAATAGATTTAACACTCTATTTTTAATGAAACAAAATTCAGGAAATTGTAGAAATGTCGTCTTCCATTTTGAACATTTTAATAAAACACGCTTCACTAAATACAGAAATAACACAACACATTATTTTTACTTAAAACACAAGAATTACAAACATTAACTCTCTGTTTAAAATCAATGTTTTATACAATGAACAATTAAAGGACTCCCTGCACGAATGAACCGAGAAAGAGTATAAATTTACCACCCCCACCAGATGTTCGGGTGCTCATCCGATAGTGGAGGCCCCATCCGATAGTGGGCCCCTACCCTATCTTAGGGTGGCCACTTAACATGGCATTCTCCCTTTTGTTTATAAAAATGTATCAAACGGTCTTTTGTAATCCTTTTGTACAAATTTAGAGATTATAAAGAAATGTACCTGAATCAAAATTGTAAACAAAACAATATGAATGAAATCTCTTGATGACTTCTTTTATATCATTTCTTTTGCAAGTATATATAACTGTAATGTGATCTTTTCTTTAAGTGATGTGATTTAGAACGACCTAACAAGATATACCGTCTAGGTATTTCCTAAAACAATAGAGTGTAATTAACGGTAATTGCTTGCGTTTATCGGAAGTCTCGAACCCTACGATTTTTTAGTCAAACGTTTAAACTTTATTTTATTAAAACTCTACATTTATTTTTAACGATACGTTCGTTAAAGGCAGTAAAGAGGGCAAACAGTTTTATTTGTGCAATACACTTGAATATAATGCGACGCAAATCTATGATCTTTCCCGCTTCGAGATGAAATTAAGAGGCAACTGGCATTTATAATTAGTATATGCTTTATAGCAACTCCTTCTATTGTCCTTTTCCTTATTTTCTTGCCAAGACTTTGGCACTAATTAACATAGAGTCTATTCATATATACTTGCATAGTTCTCTTAAAATGTATATATACTGCATAGTTGTGTGAAATCTTTTATGGAGATTTTAATAGCGACCCAATATTTCTCGAGTGTTTAAGGAATTCTAATTACGGAAGAGGATTTGACAAATATAGAATGTGATGTTTGTGTTAAAGAGTACGGGCATGGGACAAATGGAAAATTTTATTGATTATGTCACCTTATGGCCAATTTCCCGTGTGTGAGTGAGAGAGAGTACATATGTTATGATAAACGTACAAAGTAGGGCAAATTAATGATAAAGAGAAGAATCAAAACTGAACACAAGAATTTAATAATGTTTGACCAAATCGACCTACGTCCTCGGACGAAGAAAAAGCAAAATCTATAACAAAAATTGTAAGGTTTACAATAACGGTAAAGGAACTCTAGTTGCCTCATATGGCGTCGAAACAATACACCCTACATGATTTTTCTCGACAATCGGCATCCATCACCTCTATCTATATCATCTAAGATATAGATACACCAAATTTCATGTGATTCTACCACCTTTTCACCGTTGATTTAGTGGGTGCAAGATTAATGGTTTACCAACAATATAACTTTTTACATTGCTAATTCAACGATGAAAAGTGGTAAAATCATATGAAATTTGATGTATGCACATCTTAGATGATGAAAATGATGTGTGTCGATCGTCGAATATAGATTTTTGATGCCACCTAACGAAAAAATCTTTTAGGGCATCTTCTCTTCATTATTCACACACACGTGTGTGTATAATGGAGGAAAGATACTATAGGAGGTGATTTCCTTCTATAGTGTCGAAAAAATACATCCTCCGTGATTTTTTTTGACGATCGGCATCCATCACCTCCATTTTTATCATCTAAGATGTGGATGCATCAAAATTCATGTGATTCTATCACTTTTTAATCATTGATTTAGTGGGTGCAGAATTAACGGTTTATCGACCATAGAACATTTTACATTGCTAATTCAACGGTGAAAATGTGGTAGATTCGTGTGAAATTTTGTATATCCACATCTTAGATGGTAAAGATGAAGATGATGAATGCCGACTGTAAAAAAAAATGGTAGAGGATATAGATTTTTGACGTCACCCGACGAAAAAGCCTCATAGGGCCTCTTTTCTTCGTTATTCTTATATATATATATATGAGAATAATAGAAGAAAGAGGCCATAGGAGGGGATTTCCTCCCATGGCGTCGAAAAAATACAACCTCCACCATTTTTTCAGACGATCGGCATTCATCATCATCATCGTTATCATCTAAGATGTGCATACACTAAATTTCATGTGATTCCACCACTTTTTCACCGTTGAATTAACAATGTAAAAAGTTATATTGTCGGTAAACCATTAATTTTGTACTAACTAAATCAACGGTAAAAAAATGGTATTATCACATGAAATTTAGCGTATCTACATCTTAGATGATAAAGATGGACGTGATATATGCCGATCGTCGAAAAAATCATGGAGAATGCATTCTTCCGACGCCATAGGAGGAAATTCCCTCCTATGGCATCTTTCCTCCATATATATATATATAGAGAGAGAGAGAGAGAGGGGAAAGAGGCCATAGGAGGGATTTTCTCCTACGGCGTCGAAAAAATATGCTATCCATCGTGTTTTCCGATGATCAGAAACCATCATCTTCATCGTTATCATCTAACATGTGGATACGCCAATTTTCATGTGATTCTACAACTTTTTCACCATTGATTTAGCAATGTAAAAAGTTCTATTGTTGGTAAACCGTTAATTTTGAACCCACTAATTCAATGGTGAAAAAGTTATAGAATCACATGAAATTTGATGTACCCATATTTTAGATGATAACGATGAAGATGATGGGTGCCGATCGTCGGAAAACACGATGGAGATTGTATCTTTTCGACGCCATAGGAGGAAATTCCCTCCCATGGCCTCTTATATATATATATATATATATATATATATAGAGAGAGAGAGAGAGAGAGAGAGATTAATGGAGGAAAGAGGTCATAGGAGGGGATTTCCTCCTATGGCGTGGAAAAAATACAACCTCCACTATTTTTTCCGACGATCGGCACCCATCATCATCACCGTTATCATCTAAGATGTGCGTACACCAAATTTCATGTGATTTCACAACTTTTTCACCCTTGATTTAGTGGGTTCAAAATTAACGGTTTACCGACAATAGAACTTTTTACTTTGCTAAATCAACGGTGAAAAAGTTGTAGAATCATATGAAATTTGGTGTACCCACATCATAGATGATAACGATGAAGATGATGGGAGCCGATCGTCGAAAAAATTGGTGGAGGTTGTATTTTTTCCACGCCATAGGAGGAAATTTCCTCCCTCTATTCTCCATTATTCTCATATATATATATATATATATATATATAACGCCTCATGTAAAATCTGAACCAGGGGCTCTGGCCTACCACCCCTAGCCATGGGTTTCAGGCTTAGCCAATCCCGTTGAGGCCGAGTGGCCTCAACCCACGAGAAATAACAAATAACTTTGCGGCTCGTTCTATGTGCCCGGCTATAAAGAGGACTCGAATAACCATTCGAGCTCGCTCTATAGCTCGGCAAGTATTGCGAATAGGGATCAACAAGTAATGCGGATCCGGGTCATTAAATTCACAAAAACATTTCTTGCATATTGTGGGAGTGTTGTAACATTGTTCCGTTTTGTAAGGGTTTTAGATATTGCTACCCTGCGGTTGCTATCTATAAGGCTATGTCGATATATTATCGCATATCAGAAGGTCCAGATGGCAGATGGATCAAATTTCTCTCTTTTCCTGTCCATACATCTGACATGCTATGAGAATCTTTTTTGCAGATAGGCTGTTCTTATTTGCTTTCAGGATTAATGCATCACTAGTTACCGACATAATGTCGCAAGGGTTTTGATTCATTATTTAAATGTCCTTCATTAACATTAGACCGTGCAAATCCATCATTGTGCCATGGATTTGATATAGCGTATTGTCAATATTAAATATATGTTATTGAACTGATTTGCTAGCTTATGTTGCATATATAGATTTGTCATCAAGGAGACGTATCCAAATAAGGTTCATATCGTATCGGTTTTGTATCCATATTAGATCCCTATCTGCAACTCGTTTTAGCACATCATAGAATTTATATTGAAGTCTGGATATATCAGCCTTGTATCCATGACTCAGAACCAACAATCTATGCATCAACACTGTACACTAACAAACAATTACATCCTTCCTTTAAATATATCACAACAATAATGTATTTGTATTTTGTATGTATATATATCTAAGAAACAAAATTATCCCATTCCTGCATCAAAATGTAATCTTTGAAAACTTCCCTAAATATCTGCATATATCTCATCTTTTTTTGTTGTTTGAACTAGATTATGATCAAATGCACGAATGCATTCTCTTTGCCTCTTTAGTATATGCCTGACGACTGGAATATAGTTCTTTTTATAATTATTTTTTATCATCTTCTTGTATATTCTTAGTATTAGACACATTCGTAGAATTGACCTTGTCTGCATGAGTTTGGCTATAGGGTTAACACGGCCATTACTTCCCTAGCCCCTCGTTAATTGTAGCATCCTTTCCATGATTATGGTGAATTGATTATGGGAAAATGTTTTAAAACTTCCGTCGATCTTTGTTCCGAAGCTGGCTCACTTTAGTAGGGAGAGGCCTGGATGTCTGAGGACGAGTACTAGATCATGCTCTAAAACAATCAAACGCTTTCAGGTTCATTAGAATACCATTGAATTTTGAAAATACAACAAAGGCTACTGGTATTTCGTAATTAAGCTTAACACCCTTGCGGCGGCTTCGGGATGTCCCCGCTAGAAATAATAGCGGAGGCACAACTACACCCTATCTCACCGTGTTATCAGAAAAAATGTTATTTTACCAAGTTGCTTCCTTATCGGTCCTTCTACTGACTTGCTCACGGGCGTCCCGTGGGGTTCCGCCGTATGTTTAATGTTTGAAAACGGAATGGGTTGGGTTCAGTACGTTCTCTTAAAATTTATTATTGAGTTGGTAGTGTTTTATTGAGAACTAAAAAGATTTGTCTTTTATGTAATTTCCACCAAAAACAAATATATTAGTATGGTGTAACAGGCTGAATAATACAAGGTTCATGCTTCTACCGTTTATTATTATTTTTTCCTTTTTAAGATTTAAGATTTGGATGCACCTTTATCTTCTACCAAACTTTTGGATACTTTCAATCCTCCCCTCCGCCCCCACCCCACCCCCACCCAACCACACAGGCCAAAAATAAAATGAAAAACCTATGCTTCGGTAAATAATTTATTTAGGGAAGTCCTCCAGTCAATCTTGTAATCTTATCTATGTTGCTGAAATACGATATCAAAAAAAATCTGTATGTGATGTGCAGGTATTCATGGAAATTATGGAATTGTAAAATTCTATCGAAAGGAAAACAAAATCAAGATGAAAATAGGTCGCTGTTGACAGACACAAGAATTCACCGCCATGATGCCAATTTCTCATATTCTGAATGGTTCTCAACTGTTGAAATAAATCCGTTTTCTCTTCTGTTTTCCCTTGTATTATTATTTACATTCAAGCATGAGAAATGCATTCATCTGGACCTTGACTTTGTATACAATTTGCTTCAAGAAGGTGATTTATGAGCGACAATCCGAATGGACAATCCGAATGGACGAATACTTAGTTTTTTCTGCTTCTCATTAATGTTATTGTTTATAATTTCGATATTTGGCGACACAGTTGTAAAAGGAAAACTTGACTCACAGTCAAAATGCACAAAATTAATGGACATACATAACGCAAATAAAAAATAAATGCGAATTATCGATTTATGAGTTCAATATAGCTTTTGTAAATGGCCATATAGAAGTGGTTAATCTAAATTCTGCTGCTCAATTTCAGAAAATCATTCAACTCTTCATCATTTGATATAAGCCATTTCAAAAATCATAATTTTTTTTAAAAAAAGAGAACAAAGCAAGCACACAAATAATATTACCACAACTAATGAATACAACTGCTTCAAAGCTTAGAAAAGCAGAAAGCAATCTCATGATGGTGAAATCAATAGTTCACATACTTTCTTCAAGGGTGTGGTAGAAACATGAGTAGCCATCTCACCTCCAATATTTATTCTGAAGTTTAAGGCTTAACAGCCTCTCTTTATTACACATTATTACACACAGAAACCTGAAACCAGCTCTTGTGACACATACGAAACTGATATTTTTGCATAAAACTCGAAAATATACGCAGGTGAGTAAGAAGAAGAAAACTTTTCCAGAACCCTTGCACACAGCCGAAGTGGGATCCGAACAAGCAGCTATTATATATATTCTGACAAGGACAAAAACAACTCATCACCAGAAAACCATTCTTCGCATTGTAAAAAGTATCTTACTAAATATATATACATTTGAAACATTTTTTTTTGATTTGAAGTAGAAAGTTCAATTAATACATCTTACTTTATTGAGAAGTTGTCACGTCAATTTCTCCAAAGCCTTCTAAGTTTCCCTTGGACGCATTTTCATGAATCTTTAGAGTGCTTGGAGACTAACAATAGAGAATTAGTTCGTTTTTATTTTTATTAAGTTTCAATAGATTGTTTATAGTAGGCTAAATTACACTAAACTACCCTTGACCATGATCGTTTTAAATTAACTACTTTAAAGTATATTCATTACAGTATAATCCATTTATGTACTAAATTTAAGGATATTTACGAAAGAAAACTCAGTTGAAACCGAAGTTTAAGGAAATTTATTGTAATTAAAAACTTAAAAGGGAGTTTGGTGAAAAGCAATAATAGAGAAGCGTAGTTTAATATAATTATAGCCTCTCATGTATGAAAAAGGTTTTGAAGAGAAGCCTAGTTACCTGGAGTATAGATTACGATCGACTGAGGCATTCTGTCATTTATAGGTTTTGTAAAAGGGTCTAAAGGCCTATGAAAGAGAAGCTGAGCCACATTTCGATCTATAGGGTTTGTGTACGTTTCCATATCCGAAAGAAAACTCCCTTGAAACCAAAGCTTAAGGGAATTTACTGTAATTAAAAACTTAAAAGGGAGTTTGGTGAAAAGCAACAATAGAGAAGGGTAGTTTAATATAATTAGCCTCTCATGTATGAAAAAGGTTTTGAAGAGAAGCTTAATTACCTGGAGTATTGATTACGACTGAGGCATTTCGTCATGTATAGGTTTTGTAAAAGGTTTTAAAGGCCAATGAAAGAGAAGCTGAGCCACAGTTCGATCTATAGGGTTTGTGTACGTTTCCATATTCGGCATTCTCGAATGCCTGCAAAAAAATTAAGGTTATGTAAATGATTGCATATGGTAATCAAAGAAAGGGGTTTACTACTCGCTTTAGGCTTAAGGAACTATTTACGTGGATAAACGGGTAAACACAAAATCAAAGATACAAGTTTTTAAAGTAAAGCCAAGATATGGACCAGGAGTTGGGAACAAGATGTGGATATGATCACAATTCAAAATTCACTATGAAACACACGTGGTCAATGGTATTCGTTGGTTATGCTTGTGGTAAAAATTCCTTGAGTGCAATGAAAGATGGAAGTGGCAAAGCTAAGATACTCAAAAAAAGCACCTCGCGCGGGGGGATGAGCTATAGCTAAGTTGGTATGGCACTTCCCCTCATGGGGAGAGTGCAGGGTTCGAACCCCATAAAGGGAAGTGTTCACAATTTAACACTTTCAAGGCAAATTTATGGGTCCTTTGGATGCGTGTGTTATGTGCTTGTGTGGGTGTGCATGAGTAGGCTTACGAGCCGGTTACCAAAAAAAACAAGGGAAAAAAAGGATGCATCTAAACGAGAAATGAACCCAACAATTCTGTTCAAACATAAGATAGGTTATGCATGCGTGTGCATATGTAGGGGGCTAATCCTATGAGGTCAGGTCTCGTTTCATTTTTTAGGCCAACTTTCTAACCACACAACCCGTCCTGTGTTGTTCCCCGATCAATATCTATCATCATGATCTACATGTCTTAGATAGGTTATGCATCAAATTTCACGAGATTTGGAGACCTCTAACACAACAATCAAGTGCACTAAAAATTGACGGTTCTTCATACATGAAAGAAAGTAATATCTTGATGGTTGTGTAAGAGGTCTCCAAACCTCGTGAAATTTGATGCATAACCTATCTATGACATGTAGATAGTGATGACTGACAGGTCGTGTGTTTAAAAAGTTGGTCTCAAAATAAAAAATGAGGCCTAGCTTCATAGGAACTATTCTCATATATATATATATATATATATATATATATATATATATATATATATATAATGAAGGAAAGAGACCATAGACGGGGATTTCCTCCTATGGCGTCGAAAAAATACACCTCCACCATTTTTCACGACAATCAACACCCATCATCATCATCGTAATCATCTTAAATGTGGACACACCAAATTTCATGTGATTCTACAACCTTTTCACCGTTGATTTAGTGGGTGCAAAGTTTAACGGTTTACCGACAATAGAACTTGTTAGATTACTAATTCAACGGTGAAAAAATGGTAGAATCACATGAAATTTGGTGTGTCCACATCTTAGATGATAACCGATCGTCAAAAAAAATTGTGTACTTTTACGACGCGATAGAAGAAAATTCCCTCCTATGGCACCTTTTCTTGCGTGTTAATTGGTGAGATCCTATGGTGTATAAATGCATCATTGACATTTTAGAGGATGAATAGTACTTGTAATGAGTCCATAGTCCACATTGAATGGCGCGTGGCTGCAATATGATCTTGATAAATTCACCGATATGAACGCAAGTGTGAGGCTCCCTAGTTGCAAATAGAAAAAGGTCGTCAAAAGAAATGCTAATGTACATTTTACGTTTCTTCTAAGATACAACAGTTGTTGCCGGAATCAAGTAACCCGTCACGTTCCACATAGACTACATGATAATTGGTTAGAAAGGCAGGCTAGGCATTCAAGTCCCAAAGTGTGTTTATGGGTATAATTGCATCATATACACCCTCCATCTATGAGCACTCATGAATTTTCGGGTAAAGCCGCCGTAATGCCAAACTGTCCAAACATGTTTCTCTTAAGATTTGTATAGTGTGGATGACAAACTCTAATGGTTTGCTAAAAGGGATTTGGTTCATAAAAATGTGTTTCACCAATCTTAGATCATTGTTTGTTTGCCTAAGGTCTTGGTTTATCGTCTAAAAGCACCAAGGCTGATGCATTGCAATATATCTCTTGTACTCCTCTCCCCCTCTTGACCACCATTTAGCAAATGTGGAATTTGTATTGGATTATTGTATACATTAAAGAATAACAAAACCTATAACCTTCTAACATGGTAATAAAACCGCAGATGCTTTCTTGGGGATCCTGCCGACTGGTCAGTGGGCTGAGGGATCAAGGGATAGAAGCCCCTTTCATGGTGCAGGGAGAAGTCCCTTACAATATTCTATTGGTGAATTCAAATCTTTACTATTATAACTAGAAGCCTTTAGATGATGTCATAATCAACAAAATAAAAAATAAAAAAATGACAAAATTCCAATAGACAAAGTTGACAATTGGAGATGTCCATTTCATCCACACAAAAGACAAAAATAAAAAAATGAAGGTCAACAACCATCTTTCTCTCAGTCATTACATATTCTTTCTAATGCTCAAAAGCCTAAAAAGAGACGTGCCTTATAAATTTATACACGAGACCTTATATCTTTGTTATTTTGTATAACCCATAAATTTCTCAATTCTATCATTACCACTAACCGCATTCATTTAATTTAAATTTAGAAAAATTATAGACCATCTTTAAAAATTTTCATGTAATGTCCAGGATTAAAGAAAATTACACGCCTCCGGAGTTGTTCAAAATATACACACATGCATCACACGTGCATAATACTAGTTCCAAGTAACTCAAGCATTCTACATGTGACTTAAAAGAAATTAATTTCAAATATAACTTTTGCGGCCATTGAAAAACACGTGTTTAAAAAACTCGTTTAAGGGATAGTTGTCTCTTGCCCATGTGGAAATGCACAATGTGATTTGAGTTCATGGTGATAATTGCGGCGAAGACACCATACAGCTATTGATCATGACAAAACCTCTTTATGTTTTTTGACCTCCCATATATTAAGTGTTTTATATGTTAAATCGAATATATTTTGCAACCAGGGAGTGGCTATATAGACATACGCGATGTATTTGATGGTCGGATCGAGCCATATCAAGCACTGGTTGACAGCGGTTAATAACCCGTTTTCTCATATATATATATATATATATATATATATATAAGAATAATGGAGGAAAGAGGCCATAGGAGGAATTTCCTCCTATGGCGTCGAAAAAGTACTCCCTCCATCGTGTTTTCCGACAATCAACACCCTTCATCGTTATCATCTAAGATATGGGTACACCAAATTTCATGCGATTCTCCAACTTTTTCACCGTTGAATTAATGGGTTCAAAATTAACGGTTTACCGACAACCGACAATTGAACTTTTTACATTGCTAAATCAACGGTGAAAATGTTGTAGAATCACATGAAATTTGGCGTACCCACATCTTAGATGATAACGATGAAGATGACGGATTCCGATCGTCGGAAAACACGACGAAGGACGTACTTTTTCAACGCCATAGGAGGAAATTCCCTCCTATGGCCTCTTTCCTCCATTATTCTCTCTCTATCTATATATATATATAGTCAAGTGGCCCTAAGGTGACTCCTTTGGATGCAATATAAGGAGCCATCCATTTTATACTTCATGAATGTCTTTAGCTCATAAATGCATGAGCCTTCATTAATTACATTAGCATTTACATATGAGCTAAGGCCACTCATGAAGTGCCATGTCGGCGAATCCTTAGGTTGTACCCTAAGGTAAAGCCTTAGGAACGTTTTTCCCATATATATATATATATATATATATATATATATAGCTCTTTTATGTTTTGGGATTTATATTTCGGGATATATCCAACTAAGATTCTGAAACATTGGTAAAGGGTGTGCTTATAAAACATATAGGAATGATCAAATCAGAGTTCCTCCTACCCAGATACTTAACAGTGTTTGAATGATACTTGTGTTTTACCTACACAAGCACACAAATAACTGAGGACCGACAAGTCCTAATGGGAACATATAAACGCTTGCAATGAAGGAGTTGGTCAAAAGTTGCACGATAATGTCAAATATCAGACTTAACTGACTTAAAACCTCAATTTCCCACCTGATGGGAGATTCCCGGGGGAACCATATAATGAAACAAACACAGCCATAATTTGGTAGGAAGTATCAAAAGCCAATTTTAAAGATCACAGAAAAGGGTTATTCATAGACTGGATTTACTTTTTGGAAGGAAAGAAAAGAATAGGCGGGATTTACTAGAAGCATATGAGCAAGAAAAATACAGTTGGTGGTGGATCTTCAAATATTATGACCTTATGGATACTTTAACACTACAGGCCTCGCACCTAAGATCAAGTTCGTAGTAATTTTTTTCCAAATCAGCCATAGTCATAACAAGCCCCATTCCACAAACCTCGTCTGATGGGAAAAAGATCAAAACAATCCAAGCACCTAGAATCTTATTGTTAGTATCAAGTATAAATATATTGTTGACTCAAAGAAAGGATTTTAAATATATATTTCTAGATATATTTTAGTATATTTAGCCCCATGTAGTGCTGGACTGAGAATAGCATTCTGCTACAAGCAAACAATGGAATCCATATTTTTCTTATGGGATACACTTCTGCAACACTATGGACTAGAAAATAAATCTGCGGTTCCTTATTAAAAAAATAGTTAAATGATTGTAGGAGAAATGATAGATGTAAGCAACAATTTAACATAGCAGATTAGACTAGCAGCGTAGTAGTAATGAGAATGCAGAGATCGATCAGCGGCTATTTGTTGTATGATATAAAACAGAAATTCAATACACTCGTAAAATGTAAGATTCTGTAGAGGGATGATCAGTTGGACTGGTTTGGGAGTATGCAGCGGAAACCAACAAGTTGTTACTCAAGAAAAGTGACAGGATTATAGTTAGATGAGCAAGGACGGACTTAGGCTAGACCTAAATGAACACGGAATCATGGATGAAGGCCATGAAATGAGCATGCTAAATGTCAATGTGACAGAGGCAATGACCATTTAATATGAACCTCATAATCATTATAATTAGTATCATTATTATCATCATCGTCTAAAGCATTGAAATAAGCAAATATTTTATAGTGGTTCATGGCTGTCCACCTCATGTCAATTCTATCTTAATCAGTACCTCCTGGCTGAGGATAAAATAAATGATGTCAACCCTATTATATAGCTGAACATTAAAAAAAGATTCATGTAGCCGGCGCTAAAGATTAGGGACATGGTCTCTTTAGTTGTTTTACCATGTCAATGTGTATGCTACAAGCATACACATGTATGGACTTTTGACCTCATATACAGCACAGGTGCATGATACAAATACTGAGAATTAAATAGCAGCAGTAAAAATATTATCTTTCCCAGCACATATTTATAAAGAATAAGAAGACACTTGACAATTTGTGAGTTTGATATTGTAGACACTAAAATTGGCTGTTATTTTTTGCCTAAAAGCCGATCCACAGCAGACACATTTCATGCCTATTAATTAAAGGAATTGGAAATATGTTGTTTGCAAATTTGTTGGATACATATTTAAATTTCCAAAACAAATCAACATCTAATTTGAATTTTAAATATATATTTAAAATTTATAAGTTATAACCAACAAATCCATAACAAATAAAATTAAAAGATCATGATATTGATTTAAACAAATATATATTTGTTAAATCAACTTATCTAAAATATAATCACAACATAAAATTAAACTAGTATGTTAAATTATTAATCTCTTTTATAATCTAATATTATACATGCTTTGCACGTGCATGAATACTAGTATGATATGTTGATTGAGGAAATATATTCTTAAATATCTTTTCATCACACATCAATATGAGGATAAAACACACATCTTCAACCTGGTACAATAAACATGGGTAACACATATATTTACCCCCTACAATAAAAGCACAAACACTTTCATATATTTTTGGTGCCGTGGACACGTAACATAATAGAGATGTATACACAAGGGTAATACATATACCTATCCTCATTTGATATAAATATTTTCAATCTAAACCTTCTGACTTTCTTGATGGTTCATGATATTAAACACACTAGGTTAAGGAGAGACGCACATCCTTAGGCTATCTTGAGAGTTGGTCACATTTCTTATCTGCCTTGAGGCATATAAAATGCGCGGCTCAATATTAAGGCTACTCATGCCTTCAAAACTCATGATATTTATTTGACATCAACATCTATACGAAGATGTCCACATTCATTTTAATACCCTTAAATATTGATCTAAGGATACAAAATCTTTACATGTGCAAACTTGACAGACTTTATGTTTGTCGATCAACTTTGAGCAACTCGACAGACTTTATGTTTGCCAATCAACTTTGAATCAACTCGACAAACCTAAGACTTTATGTTTGTCGTTTGACTTCACAAATTAATATCTTTAACATCCAACATTTTTAATCATGGGTACAATACCCTACATATACCGATTTATTTTGTTTATAATAAATGACATACAAATCTATGATGAGCAAAAATACATATGTATACTCTGATACGTATGTTGTAAATAAACAGGAGCGGTGAAGGGTTATAATAAGCAAACATGATACGCTGACTTTCTCACTAATCGCCTCTTGCCACACATCATTAACCATTGTTTCTTTACCCTATAAATTGCACTGCGCTAAGGCTTTGCACGAGGGAGGAGAACAAAAGGAGAAATAGAAAAACAACGCAAGGACAGAGACAAGAAGAAAATTATAAGGGGAGGCTGAGAGAACAATATAGGAGGATTATGAAGAATTTGATTTGTGAAAAAGTGAGGGGCCTAGATAACGATGAGAAGCCCTAGGCCCTTCTCAAATATTCTCTATCATTTTGTTTTATATTCTTCTATTTATAAAAATAATTTCTTCAAATGTCTATGTAATAATATAATGTACCGTTGTTCAATATGTCAATTAAATAACATGTATTCATTCAAATTTAGTTTTACTTTTACTTTCTTTTAGTCAGGGGTATTCTGGGGTATTCTGATAGATGTAATTAACAAAAAAGCATAAATAGCACGGCTCGTCGATCAGCAATCTCTAGACTCTTTTCTTGTGAGATTAGAGTTCTGCTTTTTTTGAAGTGTGGATCCCGTCATTTTGTTTATTTTTGTTAATTATACTATGGTTTTGAGTTGTTTGAGTCATTGTTGGATAAAGAACCATTTTTGTTTTGTTTCTATACTTCGGGTAATGGTTCGATCATATTCAAACCACACACACAGACACACACACACACATATATGTTTCAACAGGGGTCATGAGTTGTTAGGGTCATTGCTGATGGAGAGAATATTGTTGTTGTGATTCTCTATCTCAAGTAATGGGTCTAACACATTCATGCCATTGTTTATTATATTATTTAATTGTAAACACTAGATCGGTTTCGACCGATTTCGCGTGAACAGATATATGCTAGTATTTTTGGAGGAAATTATAAAACCAACCTTTTCCCACTGCTTGCTTCTTGTTTTGCAGTTACTTCACGCTCAACGCTTATGGTTTTGTTTGTACTACTTTTATTGCTTGCATTGTGTCTTTCCACTGAGCTTTTGGCCAGCCGCAACAAACCATCTCGTACACAGAGCCTGACTCTAATATCCAGCTAGACAAAGATGATGTTTGCTTTGTGTGTCAAAGTTAATATTTAAAAGAAATATCTTAGAAAATAAGTGAGAAAGAGATAAGACAATATAACCTGTCTCAAAGCATCTTGAAGCTGACAATATATGTTTGTTTCTAACGAATTCTCGTCACTCAATGCAGAGATTCTTTGGGAGCTACCCTGCTCCAATAATAAGTTGAGACCTGAACTTGGCAATTTGTTTTCATTTTCTTCGATATTTTCAGCACCAATGACTTGGTGAGCAAATTGTTGTTGCTGTTGTTGTATAGCAAGCAATGCATGTGCTTGCTGGCGCCGCCTCAATTTTTCTATCTTTTCTTGAGGAGTCATAATACTCAATTGTTTATTTTGTTCCTCAGGAACTAAATTTGATGTGTTTGAATAATTCAGGGGATCGGGATATATATTATGGCCAGAAGGGATACCAGAAAATAAATATGCAGGATATCCATAATGAGCGTACATAACTTGGCTTGAGGAACTGAAGTTTTCAATAGGCTCAGCATCACTGGGTTTGCTTTGTTGAGCGAGTGCTTGAGATGGTATGGCTTGTGAATGAGCTATAGCAAAATGATGTTCATTTTGCGTTGGAAACTGTTGATTTTGGTTTTGGCTTGTATTCTGGGGCCAATGGGCGTTTGGAGTTTGTAAGGCCTTAGTCTTGATCCTTTCTTCAGGTTTCTTGTGAGACTTCAACAGTTTCGTTTTCCTATCATCCTGCATAATCAATTTAAAATGATGTATTTCTATTGCGCTGAATAGATAATTGACAGAACAAATTATAACATATTGCTTCTGTTAGATTGTTGTAAAGCAAGGTTTAAACTGCTGATCAATCACCGCTTAAATGTTTTTTGCTAGCAACCGCATTGTATGTAGGGCAGACTGATCGCATAATTGGCCCTATGCTAAAAACATGGGCAAATAACCATTTTAATCAAGCACCTCTACAATGTACATAAACTATCCTTGTACCAAAATCCGGAGTAATGGACTTGAAATTAACTTATATAAGGCCCAGGTCGTTCTTTTTTTCTCCCCGTCAACATACTTTCTTCCTTGTTTTATTGAACTCTTTTGGAATTTTTATTTATGTATAGATATATGGATTAAAAACCTATATGTGATATCCTGCATAATCCCAGGCGATCCTTCAAAAGTTTTAGAATAAGCATGGGGGCAAGGGGAACTGCGTTACGTGCTGGTTAACCGAATAGAGAACAAAAACGTGATTTACAACATTGCTTTTGCTAGTATTTCTAGAAGACGAAATGCAAAAAGCATACGATAAAAAAATACAAGGTAGATCATCTTAAATCATTAAAACACTACAAAATTTAAAAAGAAAAATATAAAATATTTGCATCTTACATTTTCCACCAGTTGGTTGCTATGTGGGGGTTGATGAAAAGCACTCTCTCTATTTTCCACAGTATCTGCTGTCTGTCAAAGCGATTAAGGGAATGTAGCCAACAAATACTTTCTATAATAACCAAACAAGGACAAACTAATATACCTTATCTGTTGCCTTCCTCTTCCCACTAGAATGCTCAACTAACTGAAAGGAGGAACAACCTTGATCAGAAGCTAGGTTCCTGCTTAATGGTGTCTCCTGCATGTCAAGATATCCACTTCATTTTTAGGGTCTTTTCGAGATTTCATATAAATGCTGGTTTTATGTCCAAATATAGCCATGAAAATAAAACTATATATGTACATTTTAGTTTGGTGATTATCAATAAAAATGGTTATTATTTATTGTACACAATAATAGGTTTTCTTTTGTGAATTAATTATAAGATAATTTTTGATATAAGATATCAAGATATGTGGGATGCATTGTATAAATATCTAGCAATCATTACGATGAAATTGCAGGGGATCGGATATTTAATAGTCTTGCGCCTTATATATTGTCACAACTAAAATTAAGCTTCGGAGAGTTTAATAAGAATAGTTGTCATACGTATGCATAGTGTTTTAACAATTTCATTTAATATTAATAGTTTTTCTACTATCGTGAATCTCACGATACAAGATAAGATCTTGGATTGATACAATGAATGCTTTAGGAACGCATTGACAGACTGATCATGAAAACTTGTTACACGCAACAATAGCCAAGACAAGTTTTATATGTAATGCAATTTATTCTCACATGAGAGATCTATGTTAGGTATCATAACGAATAGGTGCAAGACAGAAGAATTATCGGACTTTTAAAGTTATGAGTTGGGTGTAGGGTTACATTTGAAGAGGATACGGATCGGATATGAGCATTACCACATCCATATTCGCTTTCTCGTTTCGGATACGTATACGGATATACATATAATTTGGTAAAAAATATTCATATCCATATTTGATAAAATCGAATGCATATACGAATCGGATGTGAGAAACGTATACGGTTACGAATCGGATATTGATAAATAAATATATAAAATGTAAAATAAATGACTATGATGTGAAAATAAGCATGTAACCGATACGTACTGCATATAAAATTGAGTATGAATTAAATATGAAAGCTTAAAGCATTTGAAACGAATAAACATGCATACTACAAAATATATTAACAAATAATTATACATATTTATTGTCCTATTATTATATTAATAAAAATAATAAAATAATATTTTAGATGTATAATTTCTAGTACGCTTAAAATAAACAAATTAATATATTATTTTATTTTAATTTTACTATAAAAGTATTAATTAATCAACCATACAAACATTTGAAATTTAATTTAAAATTCTATATTTAACTTGATATGTCTGCGGATATCCGTATCCGAATTCGTATCCGTATTCGCATTCAGGTATCTGGATATCTAAATCCATATCCGAAAAATTTGAAAAGATCTGTATCCGTATCCAACCAGATTTGATGATATATATCCGTATTCGTATCCGAAATTGAATATCCGTATCCGAAATTGAATATTTGTATCCAAAAATACCCGGATCCGGATATCCAAATTCGAATGCAATTGAGACCTAATAAGTTTTCAATAAGGAATCTACTAACCAAATTTGAATGACCACTCATTAATAGATTATTAATTAATTGGGCTTGCAGAAATTTCTAGTCAGTTAAAATTGCAAATTAGATTTGCAAGATTTCAGTTGTTCTTACTATACTATTTAATATGGAGTTGGATGTTGACTATAGATTAGACAATGACCACTATCTTAAAGATCAATATCAAGTGTTCGAAATGCAAAAGAATA
This sequence comes from Agapanthus africanus, assembly GCA_030015575.1. Taxonomy (NCBI): domain Eukaryota; kingdom Viridiplantae; phylum Streptophyta; class Magnoliopsida; order Asparagales; family Amaryllidaceae; genus Agapanthus; species Agapanthus africanus. The sequence continues at coordinate 676,899,914 of CM057340.1, read as the reverse complement.
ATTAGTAATTACAGTTACACAAAGCGAGTTGATTTAATCTGCATTGGCTAAACCTTGTTAGTACTTAGATTGATCCTGAGATGAGTCAGATCAAATAATTAATTGGGTCGTAATCCAGCCTTATCTAATGCTAACTTCGTTTTGTAGCAAACTGTTTCAATTGGTTCAAATTGTTGAATTTATTGATTTATGATCTCTTATTGGGTTGCAGTTAAGGTTCTTAAACGAGCCTAACGAGCTGAGTATTAGATTCTTCGGCTTGACTCGTTTATTTAAACCAGCTCAAAAATTTGTTCAAGCTCAGTTTGTTTATTTGTCGAAGAAGCCCGAGCCAGCTTTCACCGAGTCGAGTCTCGAGCTTTATCAAGCCTATTTAAATCTAAAAAATATAGTTACAAATAATTACAAAAATATATGAAAAAATATAGATGTTAAGTATTATTTTTGACAAACTAAATAGTAAGAAATAATGTTGTATTACTAAATAAACAAGCTAATTCTTATTTAAAACCTTATTGAAATTTAGATTCTTCGATGTAGTATAACATGAATTTAAGAACAACAATTTCATTATTACCACCAAATACGAATTAAGCCATAAACTATTCAAACCTACACGAGCCCTAAACGAGCCGAGCCTTAACATGAGCTGGGCTCGAACAGGCTATCTTCGTGTTTGTTCATTTATTTTATTGAGCTTTAATTTATGTTTAAGCTCGAGCTTATTTAACAATCAAACGAGCTTTTATCGAGTCGATCCCAGCCGAGCTTCCGAGCTTCAAGTTTTTTTAACCGACCTAGTTGCTTTTAGACCTAATAACTTTTATAAATCCAAAATCTTTTATATGATAAAATATTATAATATCTAATGGCTGAGAAAAAAGATTTAAATATCTTATGGTTAAAAGATTTGATCTCAAATCAGTGAAGAGATGTATCCAAATAAGATTTGCAAAACCAACTGTTGGTACACAAATAAAGAGAGATGCAAAAGAAGCAAAAAAATTAATTAATACTACTTCTCATCTCTTGTTTCGTCTTCTCTTCCTATCTTGTTACAAAACAACAATCTCTAGGTTATAAGTGGAGGTTGCATCTAGATAGGCTCGAGAGAGAAGATCATCTGCCTAGATCGGATCTAGGCAATTAGAATTATAACACTGGCGGCCCAATGTAAGCAATGGATTAATTTCATGTGATGTCTAGGGTTGTTAAACGAGCCGAACGAGACAAGCTTTAGGTTATTCAAATTGGATCAATTATTTAAACGAGCTTAAAACTTGTTCAAGCCCAGCTCGATTTTTTGTGAACGAGCTTTCACTGAGCTCAAGCCAAGCCTCGAGCTTTACGGAACCTATTTAAAATCTTAAGAAATAGCTACAAATAATTACAAGAATATATTAAAATCATATAGATGTTCAATACTATTTTGGACAAATTGAGCAGTGAAAAATATTGTTGTTATTACTAGACAAATGAGCTAGTGCTTGTTTAAAACTCTGCTCGTTCTTTGATATTTTTAGTATGGTGATCCAAATTTTGAGTTAATATTGACGAGGTAATAAATATGATATAAATTTATGAATAAGTAACAATTTTATTATTACTACTGAATACTAAATAAGCCATAAACTATCTTGAGCACACACGAGCCCTAACAAGCCGAGCTCGAACAGGTTATGTTCATGTTTGTTCATTTATTTTATCAATCTTCAATTTATGTTCAAACTTGGCTCGTTTAACTTATCAAACGAGCTTGAACGACTTATTATTAAGTCGATCCGAGCCGAGCTTTACAGCCCTAGTGGTGATTATTAAAAAGGAAAACTTTTGATTTATAACATAGATCCATTACACCATCCGCTGCCTACAATGAATACATAACAAAATATAGAAAACAGCCCTAGAGTGTCATTGTAGGATGCACCCTGCAGTGACGGTGGTGTGGCAACATTCTATTGGATGATGCCTACAATTTTAAGTGACATGACATCTCTCTCCTATAAAATACTGGATTCACTTTATGTCTCGTCAGTTTATTTAATAAGCGACACCCAATGAGGTATGGTGCAACCTACCTCATAAAATGAATGCTTCCAGCTAAAAGTTTAACAAATTATATACTTACAGGCATAGGAATTGATTGTGTAGTACCACCAATCATATCAGCCGACGAGGAAAGAAACTCATCCACATTGGTAGCGATATCATGCCCCAAAATGGAAGCGTTTCTGCAAAGTCATCGCTCTTGAGGATAATTTCTTAGTTGAATAATATTTCAGCATCGGGAGAAAGAAGAATTTGATACCATAGGCATTACCTGAAGATCTTATCAAGGTCATCAAGATTACCAATGTTATCCCAATCACAGTCGAGAAAGCTGTCATTTTCTTTAACTTCACGCGCATTACCAAAAAGTTCTGATTCACCATCTAGCTGCGCTGCAGCGCCAGATAAGGAACTAAATGATTTATTTAGAGATAATTCCCTGCAGTTTAACAATTGATCAAAATTACATTAGACAAAATTTATTCATCAATGCTCTTTTACAATCCCTATCGTTTCATTACCGTACCCTGAATTCAATTCTGTGTTTAAGAATGGCAAATCAGGCCATCCATCCACATCAAATCTCTGACCAGAACGTTCCTCATTTGCATTAAGACTGGAGCTATTCTCCATACTACACCCAACAAATTCATTTCTTGCTCCAGAACTGTGCCCTGTAGACTGTGCAATCCGATTGGCATCATCAGTTTTTTGTTTCTTGCTGCGATCTTCAAATGTAAATGCTGGGTTCTCTTCAGTGTACTTCAGATGAGGCACAGTATGGTGTTCGCTTTCATTGAGTTCATCCCATATTGTTTCACCAACCTATAATGATCGAATATTAATATGGACATTTCGATAACAAAAGAGGAAAACACACGTACATTACTTTTCGAGGCATTGGCAGAAAAGGAAACATCGTCTTTAATCTAACCCACAAGAAAAATACCAATCCTTGAGGTAAAATGCAGAACAAAAATTCAATTCTAGAAGAGAAACTTGTACATGGGTATGGGTGAAGATCACATGTTAAGGTTCGGCTTAATCTGCCAGCATGTTTTCTTCAAGGTAGATGCATTGTAGAGGTGATTGGGATTTTTCTGTCGATTCATTCATGAATAACTCATAAAAGGAATTAGGGGGAGGTAAATCCTGAGAAAGTTTGTGCAAAGCCTATTGTTCATTTATCTAGAATATGTCTTGCAACCTCAAGTAATAAGATAAACAGTAGTATTGAAAATAAAGAAACCTAAGAATAAGAGTACCCACATGCCACAAATTAATATATGACAACCTTATATTGAAGTCCAAGGGAAGGTTAATTTATGGACTGTTTACATTGAACCATGTGGATTCTGATAGAGAAATAAAAATGATTGAGAAGCATAAGGGGTGATGTATTAAACTATACCTTGTGAATTCTGGTGATTATGTTTAAATCGATTCTACATTAACAAAGAGTCCAGTAGAACATGAACTATTTCAGAATTTAAACCAAAAGGTTACATTCAAATCAGAGACTTCATGAAAGTGTAAAAGCAAATAGATCATTAATCTCCATTCGTAGCTTACATGTCGGTTTAACTATCAGAAAGCTGTTGGAAACAATAAACAAAATGTTATAAGTCGATAAATAAAGTTGCAAGTTTTTATGCTATCCTTTTCCATTATCCAAAGAACTCTCATCACAAAACCATTCTGTAAAACAATTGAAGCCTTGCCATGAATTTAAGTTCGCGAGCCCCAAGTCACATGGATATTACAACAATAATGATAACCACTAGATGCTTCATGATATCATGAAGATCGACTAAGGCATACTCTTCCTTTCAGTTCTTCTATTTATAGCAAATAGCTTAAGTGTATAAATGAACAGGATGTTTGCAATAATTAAATATTCTGATAGACAGAGATCCTTGTATTATTGAAGCATTATCTACAGGCTTTGCAGCTTTTTATCTCATTTATCATGGCACTAGAAGTCTAGAAGCCCCGATCAGCAATGAGAATTTTGGAGCCTAATTTTTTCTTCTTCGCTGGATAGGATCTTAAGATCAGGAATCATGAGGATACATTCCAATTACTTTCATAAATCATAATCTCCATGGGGCAGTTGAACTTGAGCGAAGCTTAAATTCTAACAACCAGAACTATCAAAGATTGTGCAGGTCAAGCATCTATGGTTCATAGGCCCGAAAAATCCGTAAGCCCTCGGTTACAACCAACGTTTACTTTAAGTACATCAGTAGATGATGAAGAACGATTTGTGTGTGCTGTTTCATGCCCCTATCATCGTCAAGTCTCTCCTAAGGGGTGAAGGTGTCCCTCAAATTAAGCATCCAATAACACATCATTATATGTTAAATATATATCAAGAATGAAGATCATAGCGTAAAGAATAAAGTTATTAAAGACGGAGGGGTTACTTACATAACTTGTTTAATTAAAATCACACTTCAGAACTTAAGGTGGAACCAAAGAGTGTAATCAATGGTGTGAATATTAGGTATCAAGGATTAGGCTAAGTGTAATCTGCGATAGTGAAAACATTGACCGAATGGAACCAAACGCAATTGTAGTCTTCGTTTAAAGACATCTGTCATTGACACAGAAATGTGCATCATGTACATATATAGATGTATGAGTGAGAGGGGTATTCTTATAGTTGTATCCCCCCCCCCACCTCACCCCCTCACCCAGAAAAAACTCCCCATAACCCTTATGCACAATAATATGGAAATGATTCATATTCCACCACAGATGCACTCATACCTTAACTAGCGCCCACACTAGCATCAGTGGAAGCCCTTCATCATTGATTGTTAAGAACAGAAGGCCAAGGCCACTTCATATAAGTCATTTCCTAGGAACCCTTGGAAGACCATTGTACTTGGCAGAAGAACCCCCATCGACTGGTTTATTCTTCTGGCATAAAAATCTGAAAAATCAAAATTTTGCAGAACGGTCCTTTTCTTAACTCGGTTTTTCCTCAATCACAAATGTGTAACACCTTATCTCAACTTGTAATATCCTCTACTTGATTCACCTTCACCCTTGAATTTCTTAGGCCGGTCATGTTGCTAACTAAGTAAACTATAACACATCTTTGGTTTCTTATGCAGACTCGTCATGTGCCTGTTATGTTTTTGCTTAATCTTATTTGTCCAATCGTTGCAATACATGAAAACTACATCTCTATTTGGTTGAAAATAGCCAATGGAAAAACAAAATTGTTGCTCCGAAAATAATTGTGGGATGTTTTTATCTTCCAAATTTTCAATGGTATTGGGTTCACTTTCAAATATAGGCATTATCCTATTATACTTGCCGATTCCCAATGCTAGTGTAGTTGCTAAAAGGTATGCACAGAATTTTGGTGATCAAGACATTAACAACAATTAGCAACATGCCTCTATGAACATTGTTAATTATTTAATAGTGAATTATTATCGTCTATTTTATTGCACTCCTTTACTGCAACCTAGAGGAAGTGTACATAGAGAAAAGAGGATCTCAGAGTATGCAAGGTGAATAAGCTATTTATGGTTCCAAGAAATGTTGCATTTGCTAACAATCAGAAATATCGTGAGTGGACAAAACACATCGAAGATGAGCAACTTAAGAGGGGACGAAGCCTATTCATATTGATCATCACTACATCATAAAATGATGATCGATCGATCGATATCCTTTGACTAATTTGCTCCTTTGAAAAGAATAATTAACCAATCAATTTACAGTCGGTAGAATGAATCGTGATGATTACATATGTAATAAGCTAGGTTATCTTCAATATATAATTGTCCAATATTTCTTATTTCGTTTACCTCTGTTTTTATGGGAGTACATGAGATATGGGATATCTATCCATCGTTCTTTTCGCTAAAGCCTAATAAGATCTAGATTGCAAACTAAATATGATTAAACCCTGCTTTGATGTGGATCGAATTTTTGTTTGAAATTGTGATAGAAATCGTCATAAAAATGTTTCTTTTTTTTATCGAGTTTCAACATGCATATTTCATCAATATCTCGTTGAATTTGAATTACTCTCCTTTATTACCTTTATTTGCCATGAACATGGTAAACAATATTTGAGTTGCAAAGCTTATAGTTATAGGAAGATCAACCTTTATCAAATAGGTATCAAAGCATCATCAAGATTAAAATTTGTTTCAAAATGTTAAAAAAGAAGGCATGCCGGTGCTCATCCAACTGCCGAAATTGTGGCCACTCCTAAGTCGTTAAGAAATAAGAACTGAACATTTTGTTAAATTGTTGAAATGATCACAAATGGACCATGTCCTATTGCATCTTATGACTGACCCTTATGACTGACACTAGAGATGCCAATTTGCTATGTCATCCTCTTCACTTTCACCGTCCTTACCTAAATTTATTGATATTTATGGCAATGATGGATCCCTATTGATTATTACCTAGTGTTTAAGATTCATACCATCCAATTTCAAAAATTTATGAACCACGTACTAATTCTTTTTAAAGCTTGATTATCCCACAGTTTACTCATAAAAGTTGACATGGTTTATGCGGTCGGATCTAGTGGCAAAAAATAGGGTGTTAGTTCAAAATCGGGAGTGGCAAACTAGAAACCAAACTTGGTAAGTCTTATTAAAATATAGTTCAACAACCAAATCATAATAGTTACCCAAGCAAGAAATTGGGCATACCAAGCATGTTCCAAATATTGGTCAACTATATTGCCATAAGAAACATAAAAATCAAAAGTACCTCAAATTCTAAGAGAGGCCGTTTGTCTCAAAACATTTTAAAATCTCACATCTTGGATTTGAAATGGTGTATCGTAAGTTATATATAAATGGCATTTATAAAGTGAGTGATAATGTAGTGATTCCAAGTTTCATATTGGTTTAAAATTTAAATATCAATTTGAACTGAAATAAATTGTATAAAAATAAAATTCATTTCATTTCTAAATTTAATATTATTGCACATTTTTCACTTTTAGCCCCCACCCATCAATTACTTAGTATCATATTACTCCCCTTCAAAACCAGATTTTTCTTTTTTTCTTTTACCTCTTTTGGGCATATAATTACCCTGATTAGACCCTCTCTCACTTCCTCCGCTCCAATGATCTCCTTCCATTTATATCCATTTACATTATTAATAACTAAATTTTAAAAAAACTAATTTTACAATCCGCAATTGGTCTTATTTTCCTCTCTCTATCAACCTCCAAAGGCCCTATATAACCATAATCTCATCTTGAATCTCTAGAAATTCTAAACCAAACAAACCTATCTTATTTCTCATCTTCTACCACCAATTTTTTTTTTGGGGGGGGGGGGGTAATGCTCTTGATTTTCCATCTCATACCTCTAATAATCCTAGAAACCCTCAATACTCTTTAACTCTCATCTTTTACCTCTAAAAGTCCAAAACCCCAGCAATTACTCTCTCATCTTTTACCTCTAAAAGTCCAAAACCACAACAATTACTCTCTCTCTCTCTCTCTCACACACACATCAAACGCCCCTAGCTAAGACCGTTTATATCTCTCTCTCCTATTTTTCATTTTATATCTTCAATACCCTAAATATCGTACAATCCCTCTCTCGTTTTTCAACTTCTATCCAATTTTTTTTTTTAAATTACTTTTTACAAAAGGGGAAAAAACATAAAGTTTGAGCCTAAAGCTAGAATCGCTTCCATTAAATTTTTTGGAATATCAACTGGGTGGATGTTTTGAAAGAGTAACTTAAACATTGAGCTAGTGTACAAACAAATGGCTAATCATGGGGATACGATGAGCCGATGATATGCAACTTCTCCAGAAACTAACGCTTAATGATAGGGTTGGGTAGTTAACTTTTTTCTGTTTTTTCCCCTTCGGACTGGACTAACCAAGTCAGCATTCTCCTTTTATTTAATTAAATGAAAACAAACTTGTGAAGTGTAATTCCATGAGCTGGGTCGATCTGCATAAAAGGATTTTCTTTACAAAAATTGCCCTCAATCTCTACTACTTAACTTAAAAGGGGAAGCTGTCTTAAATTGAAATCCTAATTAGATTCTCAGCATGACAAGTAATAATAAACATCCTCATGTTCTTTGCGGACAAAAAAAGTACTTTTAAACTGTAATTTATATTTCAATTATTCAAATCTTGATAAATCTTTAGAAATCTCTGATAAAAATCTCTACAAAAATTCTCTAAAAATTACTAAAACTAAAAAACAATTTTTTAAAATCTTTCTCATAATTCTAACGCATGTAAATGACGAGGAAAAATAAAAAAATTCAGCCAATAAAAAGAGAGAGAGAGAGAGAAACAAAGGAAAATTGAGTACCTGATCCTGATCGTTCCAATCAAACATCATCGAAGCAGCAAGGGATCGCAGAACCCACACCTAATCCTCAATATGGCACCAAATCGAACGCAAACATCTCAGAAATCCAAAAACCCTAGTTAAAAACCAAACTTTTTTAGATTGTAGCGGGTGAAGAAGTGGGTGTAGTTTTGGGCCTTGCGTGTCTTTTCAGAGAGTTCGGTTTTGTGGCGTTGGTGGATGTCATGGAGTGGGCTGTCACTGTTTTTGATATCTTGTACCGAACCTTTTGGGGTTGTGGGCTCTCCCATGTACGCCGGACAGGAAAGAAAATAAGAGTGAGGTTCTCTCCCTCTCGTGACCCGATGCATGCATCATAAATTTTCTGGGTTTAGGATGGGAGATGCAGTCGGATACCGATAGTCAGATCATATTTGGATGGTGATGGAGCGTGGAATCTCCTTCAGATGTTGCTTCATGTTGATCTGCGGATGGCTGCGATGTGTGGCTGAGATTGGATCTGGAGGCTGTCGCTCTTGAAGCGTGTGGATCTCAATGGGTTGAGCTTGTGGTTGCCGAGTTACCTGCAAGGAAGTCCCGGAATGGTTGTACCACCGAAGACCCTCGACGATCAAGTTAGACTAGAGATCCGAGCAGAGTAACGGCTTAGTGGAGTCGAATTGGCTTACCTGGACCGTCTGAAAGAGGGGTTTAAGTAGCGGTGGCAGCAGGTGCAGCAGGCGCGAGAATCATGCCGGCCGTTACGCTCCCGACGTCACGCCCGCGTGATGAGCGGGACCTCCCATTAATAGCGAGACAGGCTCGTTAATGAGGGATCGTGGTGGCGTGAAACGTAGGATGTGTCCGGTGGAGATCTCGCGCATGGCGAGATTCACGGGATGGCGGTTACGACTGCAAGCGGTGTTGTTGGTCGGTCGATGAGACCGAGGAAGATGATCTCGGCGGGAGAGATCGCGGACGAGCGGGAGAGCCGAGGTATCTAGTTTCTGCGGTAGCTCGGGAACGAGCTGTGAGGCCGAGGAGGCCAATTGTACTGGGGCTCGGAGGCGGGCCAGCCTCGTCGGTAGGACAGGTATAAGAGTAGTCTGGTTGGCCCCTGTAGGTCCTTTCTTGTATGCTCTGGGACACGTTATCTGCCACGTGTCATGATCTGAGAGGCCACCGATATCGAGCATCTTCATTAGCCCCCCACTCTCGTCCCGACTAGCTGACGGGTCGGGTCGAGAGTGGTCTGTCGGGTCACCTGAGGTGAGCTCTCTTCCGAAAATATTGTCGGGTGTGTCCCCTAGCAATCCGTTGTCTTTTTCTGGATGACGCAGGCGAATCAAGGTGAGATCTTCTGCATTAAAGAGGGGGCGCCGGATCGTGCACATTTTTTACGAAGCGGCGGCCCACGTATCGAGCGTTGGTTGGTGGACGTGACGGGCTGCAGGCCTCTGGCGTCTGATGGGATGCTGTCCAATGTGTGCACGCTAAGTGGAGCGGTCTGGGTCGTCGAATGTGAAGGGTTGTTTTTGGCGAGAGTCAACGGTCGCCGTTGGATGGGGGCGCCGGAGGCTATAGGTAGAGGTGAGGCCCGCTTCAGGGCCTATCTCTCTTCATATTTTCTTCATCTTTCATCTCATAAGCTCGGCGCTATCATCTTAGGTCGGATCTTCTGCTTTCCCGAGGGCTTCTCAATTAGGTTAGATGTCTTCTTTTGGGAAGTTTGTAGATGTCGCAGGGGTAGATTCTAGGGATTCTTCTGCTGAGTCGGGGTCTTCCCGGGGAGACGGGGTCAGATCCTCTCCCCGTGGTCGTGTGTCAGGAGTGGATCCCCGAGTGGAGGTGGCGGAAGCCCCCGGCGTGCCTTTCTTGGTGAGGTACGAGGGAGATCTTGCCACCGCTCGGGCCCACTTCTATATCCCCTCTGGATATACTCTGCGTTTGGCCGAGGAAAGAAAGAGGGCAGATCAGGTGCGGGGTAAAGAGATTGCCCTGTACTTGGAATCCTTTTGGGCCGGAATGCGCTTGCCCTTCTCTCCTGAGATCGCTGCAGCGTTGTCTTACTTCGGGTTAGCCTCGGGCCAGTTAGTGCCGAACTCCTGGAGGATTCTCCTTGGGTTTCTGGTCCGCTTGAAATTGCAGATGGTCCCTTTCGGTCTGTCCATCCTTGCCTCCTCTCTCATCTACAAAAGTCACCCCGGCTCTCACGCTGGCGACCCGAGGTGGGTCTATCTCTCCTTTAGGAAACATTGGGGGAGTGCGCCCTGGTCGGGAGTCGTCGTCCTGCCTTCTTCCATCCACGACTGGAAGAAGAAGTTTTTCTTCGTCAGGCCGCCAGAAGTGAGGAATGGCCCGTACCCGTCCAGTGGTCTAGGGATAAGTGCTGGCAAGGAAACCCGTCTAATGACCCCGACGCGGTGAGAGTGGCGGCGTGGGAGCCCATTCCTCGGGCCGATGTGTTGCTTTCTGAGCGGGCCCTTAGTTGGGCCGGGCTCAGCCCTGCCCGGTTCGTTGGTAAGTTAGGCTTGCATTTATTTCGATTTTTGCTTGAGTCGCTGACCCCATTTTATCTCGTCCTGTGCAGAATCCATGGATTTGAGCCACCTTCGAGCGACTATGCACAAGCTGAAGAAGGGGTCGAGGGCTGGAGGGGCCAGCTCTTCCCGTCAGGCGCCGGCCCCGGCTCCCCCGGCAGCCGTCCAGCACCAGCGCTCGAGCGTGGATCGGGCCCCGAAGTCCAGCAGGGCGCCGACCCGAAAGAGGGCTTGGGGACAGGAAGCCCCGGCCTCGGAGGTGGAGACCAGTCCGCCGCCGCCGGCTCTCAAGAGGTTCCCCCGCGCAGCCCTGCAGGACCCGGCCTCCCCGATCTTGGTGGACGATGGGGAGCTTCGCTTTAAGGTGCCCTCGGGGCTCTCCATCGCCGACAGCCTTCTGCACGACATTGAGAGGTCGACCGGGGGCAGGGTCCCCGGGGGAAGTCTGAAGGGGCAACTAGCATCCATCGCCCAAGAGGCCGTGCAGGTTAGTGCCCGTACTTTGCTCAATTCATCTTTCGTGAGACTTGGTGATCCTTCTTCTTTTTGACCCCTTTCTTATTTCCCCAGATCCTCCACCACGTCGCTCTTGCTATCCGGATGGAGCAGGAGGAGATAAGCCCGGCGGTCCGAGCCTCGGGCGAGTCCTCCTTGCTGAGGCGGGCGCTGGAAGCAGCGACGGCGAGGGTCGCCGCTCTCGAGGCTGAGGTGGTGGCCGGGAAGCAGGAGCTAGCGGCTGCGAAGCAGGAGGCGGCGACCGTGAAGCAAGAAGTGGCGGCGGCGAAGCAAGAGGCTGCCAGGCTCCGTGAAGCGGCCCAGGCTGCCGAGGCCAAGCTTCAGGACTCCACGGCGCTCGTCGGCACCATGAAGAAGTCGGTGAGCACCCTCCGGGAGGAGCTAGGGACAGCGGTAGATGCGGCGAAACGGGCCGACCTCTTGGCGATGAGGGCGGTGGAGAACTTCCAGAAATCGGAAGAATTTTACACCGTCCTAGCCTCGGCCACTACCGCCATCTGGCATGAGGCCTTTGATGTCGTCAAGGCTTGAATGCCGGAGTTCGCCGACCAGGATCTCCGAGCTGAATATCCTCGCGGGGACGAGGAGTAGAGGGAGGACCTCAGGGGCGAGGCCGAGGAGGAGATACCCGATGAGGGCAACGCGGAGGCCCCTGCGGCAGGCGCTGGGCTTCCCGGGGATGCGCCCGGCCCTGAGGCCTAAGGCCCATCGTCTTTTGTTTCTTTTTCTTTTTATTTATTTCCTCGGGAGTTTTGTAGGCCTCCGGGCATTTTGTAAAGCTGGGAAGCCCACAATACCTTGCAAAAGCTTTAACTTTATGAATAAAGGTATTCTTCTTGCAGTCATGTTTGCATGCGTATTTTTCTTCCTGTTGTGTGAACACTTGTATCTAGGACTGTCTTTGTGTTGTGTCGTCTCTTTGTCTGGCGACTACGCGTCGACTTGAATCCGCTCACTTCCTAAGTGTTCCAAGACAGGCGGTAAGACGGTATCTCTATGGCCCCGAAGTCGAGGTGGAGATCGCTCAGACATAGATACACCGGATGCCCCTCGGTGAGGTCACGTTTCTTAGTTGTTGGTGTGGCCGTGATTGGCCTGCTAAGGATGGTGCTGAGCAGGGTAGCTGCTCGGTGCCTCTCGGCGAGGGCTTTAATCCGTTGGAGGGGCTATAATTGGCCGACTGAGGATGACCAAGCAGGGTAGTTGCTCGGTGCTTCTTGGCGAGGGCTTTGATCTTTAGTCGTTGGAGGGGCCGTGGAAAGCCTGCTAAGGATTGTGCCGAGCAGGGTAGCTGCTCGGTGCCTCTTGGTGAGGGCTTCGATCCTTAGCTATTGGAGGGGTCGTCTAAGGATCGTGCCGAGCAGGGTAGCCGCTCGGTGCCTCTTAGCGAGGGCTTCGATCCTTAACTTCTGGAGGGGCCGTAAGAGGCCTGCTAAGGATGGCCGAGCAGGGTAGCTGCTCAGTGTCTCTTGGCGAGGGCTTATATCCCTGGCGTTGTGTGTAGGGAAGCTACCGGCCAGGGATAGCCGGGCAGGATAACTGCGCGGCTGCCTCTAGACGAGGGCTTTGATTCTTAACGCTGGAGGGGCCGTAGGAGGCCTGCTAAGGATAACCGGGCAGTGAAGATGCACGGTTGCTTCTTAGCGAGGGCTTTTGATCCCCGGCGTTGTGTGTAGGGAAGCTACCGGCTAGGGATAGCCGGGCAGGGTAGCTGCGCGGCTGCCTCTAGACGAGGGCTTTGATCCTTAGCGCTGGAGGGACCGTAGGAGGCATGCTAAGGATAACTGAGCAGTGAAGCTGCGTGGTTGCCTCTTGTGAGGGCTTTTGATCCCTGGCGTTGTGTGTAGGGAAACTACCGGCCAGGGATAGCCGGGCAGGGTAGCTGCGCGGCTATCTCTAGACGAGGGCTTTGATCCTTAGCGCTGGAGGGGCCGTAGGAGGCCTGCTAAGGATAACCGGGCAGTGAAGCTGCGCGGTTGCCTCTTGGCGAGGGCTTTTGATCCCTGGCGTTGTGTGTAGGGAAGCTACCGGCCAGGGATAGCCAAGCACGGTAGCTGCACGGCTGCTTCTAGACGAGAGCTTTGATCCTTAGCGCTGGAAGGGCCGTAGGAGGCCTGCTAAGGATAATCGGGCAGTGAAGCTGCGCGGTTGCCTCTTGGCGAGGGCTTTTGATCCCTGGTATTGTGTGTAGGGAAGCTACCGGCCACGGATAGCCGGGAAGGGTAGCTGCACGGCTGACTCTAGACGAGGGCTCTGATCCTTAGCGCTGGAGGGGCTGTAGGAGGCCTGCTAAGGATAACCGGGTAGTGAAGCTGCGCGGTTGCCTCTTGGCGAGGGATTTTGATCCCCGGCGTTGTGTGTAGGGAAGCTACTGGCCAGGGATAGCCGGGCAGGGTAGCTGCGCGGCTGCATCTAGACGAGGGCTTTGGTCCTTAGCGCTGGAGGGGCCGTAGGAGGCCTGCTAAGGATAACCGGGCAGTGAAGCTGTGCGGTTGCCTCTTGGCGAGGGCTTTTGATCCCTGGCGTTGTGTGTAGGGAAGCTACCGGCTAGGGATAGCCGGGCAGGGTAGCTGCGCGGCTGCCTCTAGATGAGGGCTTTGATCCTTAGCGCTGGAGGGGCCGTAGGAGGAGCCCCCGGTACCCTTTTTTTTTTTGAATAAATAAGACTATTTTCTTCTTTTTCGCAATGTTCCATCGATCTTTTTTTATTACATAAGCAGCAGATTCTAGGAAGAGTTTACATTGCCTTTGAAAAAGAAGTACATGCTAGTAGATGACCTTATCTGCATAGTCCGAGCCCCTCGGATGTTTGTTGGTCTCCGTGCTCGGCAGAGGGTACTGGGCTCCGCGGGCGCCGGGCGTATCATCTGTTGATACGAGCATGATTTGGCCGATGGTCAGCTCGGCGGGAGAGGGACACTGCTCCTGCTCGTGGTTGGCTTGCCGCTTATCCCTCAGGTAGGCGGTGAGGTGCCCTGATCGGATGAGCTTCTCGATGTAGTCCCGGAGCTGCTTGCAACTCTCCGTGGAGTGGTCGAGCGACCTGTGGAAACCGCAGTAGGGGCCCCGGGTTCGCTTCGAGGCCTGACGCGGGATCGGAGGGAACTTGAAGAACCCCTCGCCCTTAGCCTCCTCCAGTGGCACTGCTTGGGAGACGTTGAGCGGGGTGTACTCCTGGAACATCGGATGGTAGGGCTGCTGACGCTCTGGTCTCTCTTCCCTTGCCCTTTTCTTCTGGTCGGGTCGGTCTGCCCGGGAAAGGTTCGCATTCACCTCGGACTCGAACTGGACTTCGCGCTCGGTCTATGCCTTCACTTCGGCCATGGTCTTAGGTTGCGCCAGTGCTGTTCTCGGACGAAAGACCGGAAAGACAAACGTCTTGCCTGAATTTGGGGGCAGATGCTATTTAGTTTTATCCATCCACCTCTCCGAAGATACCAAATTGATTTATGGCACCATGTATCGGAGGTTTAGACGGATGCGGCCGTTGTAGCAGACTTCGTCAGATTCCCCCTCATTTGAGGGTTTTTTGATTGTGAGGACGCTCTTCCCTGCAGGCGCAAGCCCCTGCAGTTAATTACGCTACCGCATCGCGGTAACAACTTTCTCCTTTTCCAGATGGTCACTTCGTGTCGTGTATGTTTGTTTTTGGTTACCCATGGATTGTATACGGAGACTAATTTATGTTGTCGCCCGTAGGGCGTGGATTAGTCCAAATCCGTATTTTCTTAGATTTGGGTTTTGGGTTGGGTTTAAGGATTGTTAATCTCATTTGAGACTAAGATCAACTTAAACGCTTGTTAAGGATACGTTAATCTAATTTTAGACTAAGATCAACTTAACAATTTGTTAAGAATACGTTAGTCTAATTTAGACTAAGATCAATTTAACAGGATCATTTAGATCCTACAAAAGAGAATTTAGGCTCTATTGTTTTAGTTTAGGGACTGTGCGGTCCAGTTTAAAGACATCATAGTCTGTAAAGTTTAAGGACATCATAGTCTATGAGTTTAAGGACCCCACAGTCCGTAAAGTTTAAGGACATCATAGTCCATGGTAGTTTAAGACATCATAGTCTGTAAAGTTTAAGGACATCATAGTCCATGAGTTTAAGGATCCCACAGTCCGTACAATGTTTGCTTGTCGGGACCCGTCACCTCTCTGAAGACGTTGAAGGATTACAGCGACAAATATCAGAGGAGCGAAGAGATGTACCCTTAAACCAATATTGGTTGGGAGATCTGTAGTCCAATTTGGGACTAAGATCAAAGATTTGTGAGCACATGGGCTTAATTGATCTGAATGAGGGTTCTGTGGCCACTTTGGGTTCGGCCCACTCAGTTAAAATGTTGAACATTTAGCAATGTTGAGCATTGGTTTGGATTCTGACAGCCTTTTTGTCTTTTATTGAGTGCCGAGCACTTATCATAGTTCTGGGGCTTTATTGTTTAAAGAACAATTTATGTTCTCTCAGCGCACACGTGAAGAGCACGTGGTGCGCTTGGTGCTGAGCGCCAGTCAATGAGCGCATTGCGCTTCTGTCAAGTAGCGCACACATGAGGAGCACGTGGCGCGCTTGGCGCTATGCGCCAGATAATGAGCGCATTGCGCTTCTGGTGAAGTAGCGTGCACGTGCGGAGCACGTGGCACGCTTGGCGCTGAGCTCCAGTCAATGAGCGCATTGCGCTTCTGATGAAGTAGCGCATACGTGAGGAGCACATGGCACGCTTGGCGCTGAGCGCCAGTCAATGAGCGCATTGCGCTTCTGGTGAAGAAGCGCATACGTGAGGAGCACGTGGCGTGCTTGGCGCTGAGCGCCAGTCAATGAGCGTATTGCGCTTCCGGTGAAGTTTGGAGCGCTAAGGCTCTGCAACGCTATGCGTTAATTTTGGAGCGCTGAAGCGCTTCTTTTAATTGGAGCACTATGGCTCTTTTTAGGCAGCTTTGCGCCCTGAGAATTAAATTCTCTTTCTTATAAGAGACTTTGTCTCATGAATCTAAGAACAAAGTTCTTATTATTTTTATAGGAGATGTTTCAACCTCTTAGATTTTTGGTGAAAGACTTTACCTTTTTGGATCTGTGATCCTAAGAGAATTGAATTATTCTCCCCCCTTTTTATAATGAGATATTATAATCTCTGAAAGACAATTTTTCTTATACATTTATGATCTGAAGAAGATTAAGTTCTTCCCCTTATTTTTTATGATGAGATACTTTGATTTCTATTGTGAAAAATCTTGGTCTTATAGATCTATGATCTTAGAAAAAGAAGTAAATTCTTCTTTTTATATGAGACGATCTCTCGGTTCTCTTTTTTTTACCTTGAAGAAAATCTTCTTTTTCTTCTGAGAGCTTGCTCTTCGTCTTTGAATTTTCTCAAAGTTTATGGTGGGGGTTCCTCTATATCAGACTTGAAGTCTTAGGGCCTTTATATAGGGCAAGCTGATTTGTTGAATCAGTTAAAGATATCTTTTCTCTAATTGATTTGCGGATTTCCCCATCGTTGGATCTTTAATCCTAGGCTTCTGATTTACAGAAAGCAATCTTTTTGTTTTTAACAAGATTGGGAAATCTTTCCCCACACAGAATTTATTCTGTATTTTAGTGATTTTTAATCACCATTGGATCATTGATCCGACGGTGCTCTGATTTACAGAGCAAAATCTTTTTGTTTGGAAAGATTCTGAAGAATATTTTCTTAACAGAATTTTATTCTGGTCAACTGATAATTTTTAATCATGTTCGTTGGATCTTTGATCCAACGGTTGGGAATATTTAGTTCCAGCGCTAGCGTTCTCGTGCTTTGCACGTAGTGCGCTGCTTAGAGTGCAGCGCACTTAGCGCTAGCACTTACGCGCTTTGCACGTGGTGGGCTGCAGCGCTCTTAGCGCTAGCGCTCATATGCTTTGCACGTGAGCGTTGCCTCAGAGTCTTTGACTCTCGGCATTGGCACTGTTATGAAGCGCTGCTTCATTTCAAAATTTGAAATTTGAACAGAGTTTTGCTCTGATTGGGAAAAATAAATGCCCTCCCACCATTGCACTCACGTGGCTCACACGTGAGTGCAGCGGTGGCAGCATCTGCGCCCTTAGATCAACTTAGAAGTTGAAGCGGCTCTCGGTGCCTATAAATAGAACCCTTGACCCTTTGAGATGATCTCTGTTCATCTTTTTACTTTTTTTCTGAGAATTATTTCTCCTTCAGAGCACAGCTCTTCGTCTTAAGAATTTTATTAGGGACAAAACTCTGTCAAAAATTTAGGTAAAGATTAAATCTTTCTAGGGTTTCACCCATTAACAAAGTTTTGCTCTTTTCAAATCATATAGATTTTTATGGTTTCTTAATAGAGCTTTGCTCTTCATAAATCTAAAGAGATCTTCCTTAGGGTTTCTTAACCCATTAACAGAGCTTTGCTCTTTTCAAATCATATAGATTTTTTAATCTTTCATGAAAACGCTTAGAGTTTATTCATAGAACGTGAAGATCTCGGAATTTTTGATTCATTAAAAATCTTTGCTTTAAATTTTCTGATGGGTTATTCCATCATTTTACAGAGCATGGCTCTTCAAGATTTTTGAGGAATTTTATTCCTTTCATCATTAAAGTTGACAGATGTCACTCTGTTGTAGAGCGCTGCTCTTAATGGGAGATTTACTCCTTGACCCGAGGGCCCTCATTAAATGAGAATCTTTTGAGGATTTTCTCGTTTAATGACAGTCTCATCAAATGATGAGACTGTTTTATTAATGATGAGTTATCATCTAGATTGTGTGGGTCCTCTTTGGCCCCTTTTTGCTGCATTGCAGTGTGGTACGGATTTAAACTACCAAGTACCGAACTTGACTTGTGGCATTGACGGCTAACTTTGTTCTTTTATGCGCAGGTACTATGTCTTTCGATACTTCGTTTTCCTTTGTCCGTTCAGAAAGCGGGTTCCCTACAGTGCCAGTGGATAGGGAAGTCTTTGCGCTGATAAAAGATCACGACCCAGAGCACAAGAATGTTCATCTATGGGGAACATGGTACAACCAAATCATCATAGGTCGGCGCAACTTCTCTTGCGGAACACCTTCAGAGCCCCTTTTGGTGATTCACTATGCTGACGTACCCCCGGTGAACTATGCCGTAGAGGTGGTCAATTGGACTTCGGAGGGTTTCCTTCTGCCTTCTATGGCTGCGATTCCTGTACAGCCTCCGATGGCTTTGGACATTCTAGGGTGGCGTATATGCCAGGGCGAGTCGCGCCCTTGGGGACAGCCATACAACATAAGCTTAACTCTCCATCACTCAGCTGAATATCTGCAGTGGGCCCGATATATCCTATCGGCAAAGAAGTCAGAGCTGCTGAGGCCTGGGTTGTACCCCGCGATCTATGCTTCTCTGTTCCAGTATTCAACACCTCTAGCATGGTGGGTTAAAGCCTTTTTGGAACAATGGAACGTTCCAACTCACACCTTCCTTATGCTAAATCGGGAAGTTTCTATCTCTTTGGAGGAGTTTGCGGATATCTCCAGCTTGCCTGTCAGAGGAGAGCATTATGAGGAGATCTTGCCCCCTGACGAGTATATTTTCGCTACACGACTGGTGATGATAGGTCTAACCCCAAAGAATGTCGTTCAGCACCGATTCTCCAGCCTGATCAAGGTGCTGAACATTTACGAGGGCCTATTTCTTGAATCTGGAAGCCATGGGGTTAGCTTTGCGGACTTCATCGCCCGTTTTCTCCGCCCAGAAAGGCGAAAGGTTTGCCAAACTTGATGATCCTTTTGGTTTTGGCTTGGATGGCCGGCCGATTGCAGAAGCCGATCAAAAGAGTTTCTTACTTCCCAACGTCGCAGTCGTCCCCTTTAAAAAAATCACCACTGATAAAGAAGTGTTCTTTCTAGGGTTCCTCGGTTTGTGGTTGAGCTAGTTCGCGCTTCCCATGCATCCTCGTTATATGAGACCGTCTGTCTTCTACCCAGCTCATCGGATGGTTGAAGGGAAACAGGTTGTTGTTGGGATTGCCGGGCTGGCTTATTTGTATCACGGCCTTAGCTTGGCGGCCGACACTACTCAACCGGGGGTGCAGCCTGTGAACTTCCCGATGCATTATTTTACTTCATGGCTCGAGTTGCATATGCTTAGTGCTTTTGGGATGTACAAGCGGCCCCATTTCTATGAAACTTGCAATTTTCCACGGATCATGCGGCTGGTCGATGCTTCCATTGTGGAGCTAAGTCAGGGAGATGCTCGGGGTGTGATTCTTCGCCCACTGTTCATATCAGAATTTTGCATTATTATATTCCTCATTCTTAATCATATTGCAAATAAATAGGTGCTTTTGATCCATGTCTGCTAAATAGTTGCAGGTTACAGGTTCTCAGAACAATACAGTGAAAATGGTGAAAAGACACTACAAATGTGAGACTACGACCAACAAAAAGATGAATCTGCAAGATGTCGTCTACCAGTTTGAGGAACAAACGAAGATCAGCAAACAGTTCAATACACAAATTACAAGGGCAGCACAAGATTCAAGAGTTCAACGCGAAGCTAACGGTAAAAGTCCATAAATTCTGCACTGTTGAAAATCTGGAAGAAACTAGAAAAAATTCTGAAGAACCAAGTGAAGAAAACAGAAAGAAAAAGCAAAATGAAGCAGCCCTGAGAAAATGAACTCAAGACCCTACCATATGGCCGTGGATCCGCGGCCAAACATGGCATTCCGCCGCGGATCCGCGGCCGTGCAGTGCACGTGTCGGTGGGTGTCGGTGTTTTGACCCGGCTTTCTTAGGGTAGTTTTGTAATTTTAAATGTGGATCAGATGTAAACCCTTGGGTTTCTCCTATCTATAAATAGGAAAGCCTACAGCCTCTTTTGGGGCATACCTCTTTTTATTTTTTCTAGTCTAAAATTTCAATTCCTTTGTAATCGTCAAGAGTGCATCAATAAAGTAAGACTTTTTATCTGAATTTAATTCTTGCATTTTTATCTGTTCTTTTAATATCTGCTATTTTATTTTGTCTTTTATTATTTGCAACTTAGATAGTTTTTAAAATAAAACATAAAAATGAATTCCATTGTTAATACCCTAATGAGTGAGTAGTTCCTCACTTGTTAGGGTTATGTTTGAGAGATGGAAATCTCACACTCCTTTCTTGCCCGTATAATACTTTAAATTAGGACTCTATGTTAATCAAACACACACCACTCACTACGGCATCCTATCCCACGAGATAGCGGTGATTCCCTAGTTAGACCGGTTGTGCTTGATTTATATAGAGGTTAGGGCTAAGAGTTAAGAAAGACGGACAAGGACCAAAAGGAAGAAACGAAGTTTCTTCCTAGTCGTGCTAATCCCCTTTGTTAACTATTACCCTAACACCTAAGTTCTTAATTAGGGCAAAGGAAGCAGTGAGTAGAATTCTCTTTCCAAACTAACCTAATCCTAACCCTAGAAAGGTTTTAATCCAAATTAAATTCAATCTTAGTTTTTATAAAAATCACAACCTACCAAAAATAGGACTTAACTCGTAAGAACATAAAGAAAAGAACACGTTTTCCTTGTGGACCGACCCGTACTCAACCGGCTAGCTACCAAGCGACACCGTTATTGATTGCGGTATTCTTAACTTTGATTTTAAAACGCACGCACGCAAAAGAACGATCAATCAAATGGCGCCGTTGCTGGGGTAGTTATTTTCTTTTTGTAATTTCGGGTTAATTAAAACTGAAAAAAATCATAAAAACTGAAAAATAAAAAAAATCAACTTGTTATTTTTTGATTTGCTTTTGTGCGAATTGTGCAGGAACGGAAGACGGACAGATTCAGATCTGGAAAGCGCCCAGTAAACAAATCAACAAACAAAGGATCTGAACAGACAGAGAAGAATCACAACAGAAAACAGAAAAATCTCAGAGGCCTGAACCAACTTACTCATCACGGAACAGCGGCACTAACAAGCAATTGGCGGCGGAACCGCGGCGGTTTGCTGATGTCAGCAATCTGATTTCTCTGTAAGTATTCCTTATCTTCTCTGTAACCTTCTGAACTCCACTGAAAATTTTTCCTGCAGGGTTCTTTGCGCAAAACTTCTTCTCCCTCTCCAATAAATCAATTTTGTGCAGGATTCTTTGCGCTGCAAATAAAAAGATTTTTTTTGACAAGTGTTTTAGATTTTTGTGTGTTTACTGCTTTGCATTTTTAAAACGGACTTTTAAGGGGCTATAACACCAATCTAGATTGGGTGGGGATTTCATTACCCTTCCTAAGATCCCAAAAATCACAAAAAACATATGCATCAACTCTCGAGTTAATTAAAAAATATTTAGACTCAGCCAATAAGGACTGTCGCGTTCATTAGGACAAAGGAAGGTTGTGGGCAATCGGTCGTTTATCTAAACCTGATTTTGTGGTGCCCAGGCTAGACAAATGGGAAAGGTAATTTTAAAAGGCCCGTCTCACGGTGATTCGTGAGCGGATCCTTCCTTTCTTTACTTGTGCTTACCTGGCCACAATTGGCGGTGAAGAGGCGATCCGAGGGATATATCACAACTTGCCCTTTGGACCAGTTAGGAGCAGTCTTGTTGACTTAGGAGACCCTAGCTCTAGGCTTGATTGTACATGTTCAAATTGTGATTGCTTGAAAGTGTGTCGTAGCTCCGTATAAAATCTTTTGCAAAAATCTTTATATAAAAAAACCCACAAAAACAAAAATTTTACAAAAACTTGCCATTTTGTCGCTTGAAATCCATTGCACCCAACTTGCACCCACATTCTCTCATTGACGTTTTCTTACCCCCACCTTCTACTTTTTGATTACACTACAACTCGTTAGTGTATTTCCGGTTGGACTAGGGACATTAGTGCCCGTTTAGTCCGTGTCTCGTTAGTTCCTACTGACGACGCATTCGACTCCGAAGTCGAAATTCCCTCCACTTCTTTACCTTCATCTTCAAATTCATCATCTTCTAAGGAGATGTCGGGATTCAATCCTAATAACCCCTTACTTACTACGGGACTGATTCCACCTCAACTGGGTGCGAATAACACACAACACCCTCCTGTTGAAGTGCCCCAACAAATCGCGCTCCAGGATCTTTTCTATCCAACCCGTACCGCACTTCCTACTTGTCTTTCACTTCCATCGGCTAATGGGGATAACTTCGAATTAAACCCCACTTCATCAATATGTTGCCCAAATTTCACGAGCTGGAATCCGAAGATGCCTACATCTTCATTAACAATGTTTCCCCCAATCAGAGCAAAGCTCTGTTTTGAAATTTAAAATTCAAAAATTGAAGCAACGCTTCAGATCCAGCGCTAGGCGCGCTGCGCGCCACGTGTCAAACACGGGTGCGCTAGCGCAGGCTGCGCTGCGCGTCACGTGTCAAACGTCACTATTCATTACTTCGTGCTTTATGCCCCTGAGCGTTAGCGCAAAGTGCACTGCGCTCTGAGCAGCGCACCACATGCAAAGCACGGGTGCGCCAGTGCTGGAATTAAAATTCCCCACCGTTAGATCAAAAGATCTAATAATGATAAATCATGAATTAATCAGAATTAAATTCTGTTATGGAAATTTTTTTCCAATCTTATTAAAAACAAGAAGATTGCCTTCTGTAAAATAGAAGCCCTACGATCAGAGATCCAACGGTGGGGAAACATCCCCAAATCAATCAGAGAAATATCTCTTTAACTGATTTAACAAATCAGTTTGCCCTATATAAATGCCCCAAGACTTCAAGTCTGATATACAGAAACACCCCTACAAACTTTGAGAAAACTCAAAAGAAAGAGAGCAAGCTCTTGAAAGAAGATCATTTCTTCAAGGTAAAAAGAATGATTCTTGAACAAAGAGATGAAATCATCTCATTAAAAACAGAAGAATTATCATCTTAAAAGATCATAGATCTACAAAGACCAAGGTCTTTTATAAATAGATCAAAAGATCTCATCATAAAAACAAAGAAGCACTTACTTCATTCACAGATCATTGATCTACAAAGGCAAAGCCTTTTCAAAAGTAAGAACTGTTGTTCTTGAATCTTGAGGCAAAGCCTCCTTTAAAAAGAACATAAATTTGTTCACAGATCATAAATTTGATCAAATGCGCTTTGCGCTATTGAAAAGTGCCTTACACTCTTGAACTGCGCTTCTGCGCTCCTTGGATCATCGCTCAGCGCCAAAACGTGCCACGTGTCAACCACGTATGGAACTTGCGCTTTGCGCTTCTGAAACAGCGTACTGCGCTCATGGGCTGGCGCTCAGCGCCGAGCGTGCCACGTGTCACTCACTTGTGCGCCACTAAACCAGTGCAACGCGCTCATAAATTGAAAGCGCAATGCGCTCATAAACTGGCGCAATGCGCCCATCATCTGGCGCTTAGCGCCAAACGCGACACGTGTCCTTTTTGTGTGCGCTACTTGACATAAGCGCAACGCGCTCTTTAATTGGCGCAAAGCACCTGGCGTGCCACGTGGCGCGCTGTCAGAACACACATTGTTCTGATAAATTCTATGCATTCAATACAAGACAAAAAAATGTCAGGATCTAATGCTCAGCATTATTAAAAGGGCCAAGCCCAAATAAAGGCTCAACAGCCCAGAACAATAAAATGTTAAACATTTTAATCTTATTGGACTTAGCCCAATATTGGCCATAAGTCCTCAACTTATATTGAACTGAGCCCATCAGCTCACGAATATTTAACAGATATCAGTCCCAAATTGGACTACAGATCTTCCGATCAACTCACACCGGTTCAAGGGTACATCTCTTCACTCTTCCGATATCTGTCGTTATAATCCTTCAACGTCTTCAGAGAGGTGACGGGTCCCGACAACCACACATTTCACAGACTGTGGGGTCCTTAAGCCCATGGACTACGATGTCTTTAACCTGGACTGTGGGGTCCCTAAGCCCATGGACTATGACGTCCTTAAACTTTATAGACTATGACGTCTTTAACCTCGGACTGTGGGGTCCTTAAACTCACGGACTACGATGTCCTTAACCTCGGACTGTGGGGTCCTTAAACTCACGGACTACGATGTCCTTAACCTCGGACTGTGGGGTCCTTAAACTCACAGACTATGATGTCCTTAACCTTGGACTGTGGGGTCCCTTTAAACCCACGGACTACAATGTCCTTAATCTAGACCGTAATGTCCTTAAACTAACATTGGACCGTAATGTTCTTAAACTAATCGACCGCAATATCCCTAAACTAAACAATAGAGTCCAAATGCTCTTTTGTTGGATCTAAACGATCCCGTTAAGTTGATCTTAGTCTAAACATTAGACTAATATATCCTTAACTAACGTTTAAGTTGATCTTAGTCTCAAATGAGGCTAACGTATCCTTAAACCCAAACCCTAAACCTAAATCTAAGAAAATACGGATTTGGACTAATCCACGCCCTACGGGCGACAACATAAATTAGTCTCCGTATACAATCCACGGGCAACCACAAACAAAACAAACACCCACGATACGAAGTGACATCTGAAGAAGGAGAAAGTTGTTACCGCGATGCGGTAGCGTAATTAACTGCAGGGGCTTGCGCCTGCAGGGAAGAGCATCCCCACAATCAAAAAACCCCTCGAATGAGGGGGAATCTGACGAAGTCTGCTACATCGGTCGCATCCGTTTAAACCTTCGATATATGGTGCCATAAATCAACTTGGCATCTTCGGAAAGGTGGATGGATAGCACCAATTAGCATCTGCCCCGAAATTCAGGCGAGACTTCCGCCGGGTCTTCGTCCGTGTCTTTCGGCGGGGAACAGATTCTGGCACGCCCGGTGGGACCTTTCCTCTTTCCACTCCACACTTCGTGTGTCGCGTTCGCGAACGAATCGCAGTTTGATATGGTTGCTCTTGGGTTCGAGATACTAAGATTTGGTTTCTTGCTTGGCCAGAAAACGAAACGTCAATGGCATCTACTTGCATGAAGTGTTCCAGCTGTAACTGCAACTCACATTCCGCCTCATCTGGAGGCATAGCTTACGGGCCCCAAGCGGCCTCCCTGTTCACGATGCCGGTGGATCAAGTAACTCAAGCCACCACTGGACTGTTCTTTAGGATTATGATCCCGCCCATGAGCTTCAATGCCCCGATGTTGCCGCAAGAAGCCCCAAAGAAGTCGGTTTTCGATCGACTTACCCCTATTGCGACCCCTCTCAACGGGTCGTCCAGCTCCGGCGCCTCAGTCTTCGCCAGTTTGGGCCAAAGTTCATGTGGGCCCATGATGAAGCCTGCAATTCCAGAAAAGGTTATTCCAAAGAAGATAGCCATCCCTGCTCTCGAAATCGTCAAGGCGGCTCCTCCTGCCAAAGGGTCGGTCTTCACAAGACTGACTGTTCTGGCTTCCGCTCCAGTCGAAATCCTCAAAGCTACTTCCCCCGTCCAGAGGTCTGTCTTTGACCGGTTAGACACTGCTACCGACGGACGTCGGTCTTTAAGATACTGGTACCAGCGGCGCCTCACCAGAATAGGGGGCATGATGAAGTCACCCCTCAAGCTGAAACAATCCCAACGGCCCGACACACTCGACGTCGCTACTGGCGCCGAGTAAGGAAGGCTGGGGGCAACTCCCCCTCTGGGCTAACTCCACCAGCCCCAACGGTGGAAGTCAATGCTGTTGTTCCAACCGGGAACAGCTTTGAATTGCTGAACAAGGTGTGCAGGAACTCTCCTACCGCCGTACTGAAAAGATCTCCTCCACCCATGGAGAATGCACCGAAGGCGAAGCCGGAACAGCCCCCTCAGCGGCTATCCTCCAAAATCTACAAAGTCTGGCGACAGGTCCAGAAGTCGGTGATTGATCAAGATTACCCTCGCCGACAGAAAAAGGTGAAGGTTCAACAGGAAGAGAACTGTTCTATCAAGCCGCAAAGGACGACAACTACCCGGGTGTCCGCTGCAACGGCCCCCTCGACTTCAACTGCTCAAAAGAGAAGGAGGCCAGAGAAAGCCCCTATGACTACGGCAGACCATAAAGATGCTGAGCCCAAACGCCCCAAGTCTGGGGGCATAACCGTGCATACTGTTTATATGGCTTCTGAAAAAGAGGAAAGCTGCGCTTCTACGGGTCACCGACCGCTCACCCGATCCGTGACAAAAGCCCAGGAGCAGCAACAGAAGCTTCAGGAAATGCTGACGCAAATGGCCGCACTCACCGGGCCAAAAGAAAGCTCTGAGGCGTCATCGGAGCAGCGTCATGAATAAGAAACCAATACTGACTTCCTCCGCAGAGTTCTCGAAAAGAAGGATAGAGAAGCAGTATAACAAGCGGCTAATATAAAACGAATGGCGCTTCTCTTCCAAGACATGGTCGGGATGATATTACAACCAGAACCTCCAGCTGAAGACCCTCCTATCATCATTGAAGACGACAAATGGGAGACATCAAACCCTCCTCCGGCTCTTTCAACAACCAAAGAGGAAACCATTTCCAAGGCCGCTCTGGATGACTATATTGCTCAGCAAATACGAGCACCAGGCGAATGAAGCGGCCGGCCAAGTCGTTAAAACTGGGCGACCATATCCAGGCTGGTATGACCAAATAAAGTACCCGCCGGGATACACGATCCCCAAATTCCATGTATACAAAGGGACGGGCAATCCCCACCTGCATGTCTCCCAGTTCAGGGCTCTATGTGGTAACACCGGAGGTGATGATAAATTGCTACTTCGCCAATTCGTTGGCAGCTTGTCGGAGATGGCGTTCGAGTGGTATTCTGAACTTCCAAACGACTCCGTCAAGACTTTCGCAGAAATGGAGCTATTATTCACCCAGCGATTCGCGAGTGCTAGTGAACGCACCCTAATAACGACATTGATCAATGCCAGGGTGAAGCCAGGTGAAACGTGGGTTCAATACGCAATACGATGGCGGAATCTGTGGTCGAAATGCGAACAGCGCATCGAAGAAGCGCCGGCGGTGGGCATGTTCGTAGGCACTCTGGACCCTCATGCAACCATTTCCCAATTCATGATGTTCTTCAAACCGACCACGTTTCAAGCCTTGATCGACAAACTGGCCTAAATGGACCAGATGGGTCATAGACCGTCTCCTCCAAAGCCGGAGCCTCGGAACGAGAAGGGAAAGGGGAAAGCGATCGTCGTCGCTAATGCCCAACAGTAGCCCAGTGGTGTGAGACCAGTTGATCGCCAAAATAATAGAACTCGATCTCTCAAAGATAAAATGAGACGTCCTTACTCGTTCCCTCGAGAAAAGACAAAGAGGTTATTCGAGCTTGCACTGCGCAACAGGCTCATCACTCTGCCGGAGCCAAGACGCCCAGCGCAACCAGGCGACATTAGCAATCCTAACTATTGCCCTTATCATCGAATGTTGGGCCATCCGATCGAGGATTGTTATATCTTCAAAAGATGGATAGAAGATCAGTACCAGCAGGGCAAATTCGTATTATCTGAGAATTGGAAGGTGAACCCGCCTCGGCCACACACTCCCAAGAAGACGGATACACCGGGGGCATCATGCTCTTTCGTAGAAGAGGCTCCATGGGAGGTTGCCCTTTCAGCCAAGACGAAAAGAATGCTGAAAGATCTCCAAACATGCCCGGCGATCAGGTGGAAAAATCCACTCAAACCCGAGATCATCAAAGGAATGTTAAAACCGCGTCCAACTCCAAAAATCGGTGGTGATAGCCAAAGCACTCACACCCAGCTGTCGAAATTTTCGAAAAGGAAGAAGAAATCCAAGAAGCCCGTGAAGCCTGGTGACAAGCATACGGACCTGCAAAAGCAGATTGACGCGCTGGAAGAGTATAAGCAGAAGGCGCGGACTCCAGTCACACTTCAAGAGTTTCTCCGCCACGTCCTTGAGGACTGAGATGACGATAATGAAGAAGACTCCACCTATGAATCTGAAGATTACATGGCAAGTTGCTATGTGATCTCTCACTCGTCGATACACAATGAAGAAGCTCCTTGCACCGAGAAACTGGGGGCAAATCCTAAACCGGAACTTCTAGAGCCGTCAGACGAAATGATTGATGCATTCCTGAACGAGACTCTTCTTAAAAGCAAAGCTGCTCGAGAGCGTGAAATGGCCATATTCGAAAAGGCCAAACGCCGGCGACTGGACGAAAGGGTTGAAACACTCTCGCCAGATCAAAGTGCATCCGTCGCAAATAAAAACGGCTTTAAGACGAGAAAGAGGTTCGCCAAAGCCATATCAATGGGAATGAAGCTGCCACCCTACAAAGGAAATGTTCTTGGTGAAGCAGAAATGCATCCTAGCTACTGCTTATATCATCGAAAGATCACGCACCCCACCGAAGAGTGCAATGCTTTTAAAAGATGGTGGCAAGGATATGTTGCTCACCGGCAACATTTCAAGCGGATGAAACGCAAAACTCGTCGAGAGCAAAGAAGTACGACCGAGGAGCATAAAAGAACTACCGGCAACTGTCGGATGGTCAACACCGGGGGATCGCAAGTTCTCACCTTCGGAAGCGACTCTGACGAAGAAATGACTCTTGGCCCTCTCTTTAAAGAGTCCACCTTGAGAAAGGAGGAAGAACCGAAGACCTGTGAAAATATTCAGTTGCGCAATCGTACGCTGCCCGAAAAGAATCTTGGGCCCTCGAACAATGGGTCAAATAGAAAAGATAAAGGAAAAGAAAAGGTCCCTGAGGGTATCATCCTTGATGACCAAGCCGTCAAAGAGCTGACAGCCAAAGACCTGCCAAAGAAAAACAAGGTGGACTACAATGTTCTGGCACACTTGAGGAAGATACCCTCGCAGCTCAGTATTCTCGATGCCCTTCTGCTATCCAAAGAAGCGAGAGATTCGCTGATCAAAGCACTACAAGAGCCCGAACAATTCCAAGCTTTTCTCGCTGAAGAAAAGATGAAGGACGAGTTGGAAGAAGTGCATACAGCTGATATCACCTTCGGCGATGAAGATCTTCTCCTCGGGACGTGTGAGCATAACCGTCCCCTTTATGTCTCCGGATACTGTCATGACATCAAGAAAGGCAAAATCCTGGTTGACAATGGGTCCTCCCTTAACCTCCTCAATGTAAGAGTGTTGAAAGAAATCTGCATGAGTGTTCAGCATCTCGCTCGTGATAAAATCACCATCTCGGAATTTGACTCCCAATCATCATGGACGCTTGGGTCTGTAATATTGACACTACGCTTTGGGCTGCTTGTCACGGACATTAAGTTTCACGTCATTGACGCCAAGACATGCTATAACGCTTTGCTCGGCCGGCCTTGGTTACACGAGTACAACATCATCCCTTCTACACAGTATCAGTGTATGAAGTATTTCAAGGATAGTCTTGAGTATACCGTAACAGGGGAGTTGAACCCATTCTCCGTGAATGAAGTTCGAAAGTAAGAAGATGCAAAATACTTCTTACCAGATTTCGAGGACACGGATAGATGTCACAAACCGAAGAACAAAGCTATCACCACCATTCCAGTCTTCGGGAGTGATACCGAAAAGGAAGAAGAGATAGTCTATTCAGGGCCGCCCCACTACAACAAGCCGGGACCGTCCACTCCTATGTTGATCTTCGGCAGCGACTCGAAAGATGAGGTCAATACCATATTCTCTGCTCGGCCATCAATACAAACTTTCGCCGATGAAAATCAAAGTTTGCAAGTTGCCATGGTTCCGCCCAAGCATCTTAAAGAACTAGACGCGCTTGGTACCTACAGTGTGGAAGAACTGCAGACATTCTACGTCCCTCCCATGCGAAAAGGTGAAAAGGCGATCCTATTCTACCGATCCGGGGAAACCAAAGTGGAAAAAGAAATTTGACATGGTGCAAATTCTACACTTGATAGGCTCCAGCCCATCCGTTTGCCTAGATATTACACAGACGGACTAAGGAGACTCTTGAGACGCCAAGGTGTACCCCTTAAGCAAACTGCGCGACAAGCACGGTTCTATAACAGGATCTGGAACGTTCCCGGAACTCAATGAAAGTTGCCCAACGGGAGAATGGAGATGACCGGGATTGGGTATGTTCGGTCCAAGAAACGGGAGTTACTTCGCGACTGCTACGTCATACATGACTTTGATGAAGAAGGAGACGCTCTATGGGAAGATGCTAACCCTGAATTAGAACGAGCTCCCGCCGTGAAAATGCCCAGTCCGTCGTTCGAAGAACAAATGGACAAGCTTATAAGGGAAGCATGTCAAAAGGTTCGAGACGCCCAAGGCGATTATGGAAAGGCCTCCCCCAAGGACTCTCAAGCAATTGTGGTCTCTCCAAGGAAAGCTCGCATATATCCGGCGATTCATAGCCAATTTTTCCGGCAAGTGCCGCCCCTACAGTCACCTAATGAAGAAGGGAACCCCGTTCTTCTGGGATCACAAATGCCAAAGCGCACTGGACGAAATTAAGCAATACCTGCAGAATCCGCCGGTACTGTCCGCTCTCGTTAAAGAAAAGCCTCTTATTCTGTATACAACCGCCCTTGAAGGTTCCTTAGGCGCATTATGGGCACAAGAGAACGACCAAGGGAAGGAGAGAGCCCTCTACTATCTGAGTTGAGTTCTCCTGGGGGCAGAAAGCAATTACTCCCCCATCGAAAAACACTGCCTGGTGTTGATCTTCGCAATAACGAAGCTCAGATACTATGCGTTGGCACATGAGGTCCATCTCATATCGAAGGTGGATCCTCTCAAATATTTGATGTCGAAGGCCATATTAACGGGACGACTCGCTAAGTGGGCTTTGCTCTTGATAGAGTTCTCAATAACTTATCGTCCTCTCAAGGCAGTGAAAGGCCAGGCCATCGCCAACTTCCTCGCTGAGCACCCGATACCTGCCGATTCTCCTTTGAACTGCGAATCGCCAGACGAACATGCGTTTGACACGATCGACGGGGATGATACCCGGTGGGAACTCTATTTTGATGGAGCGTCTTCCATGAAGAAGCGCAAACAAAGCACCCTCATAATCAAATCAGGCGTAGGCCTCATCTTCGTGACTCCACAAGGAGGGATAATGCGCTTTGCCTTCTCCTTGACAGAGCCGAGGACGAACAATGAAGCCGAGTATGAAGCTTTAATAGCATGTCTCGAGATCGCCATCGACATGAGAATTGAAAACTTTTTCATATACGGAGACTCCCAACTGGTCGTTAGTCAAGTAAACGGCGACTATCAGATGTACAAGCCTGAGTTGGTGAAATATGGCAAGAGAGTATAGCGACTGCTGACTCAAATTCCTTCCTACACCTTGGAAAGCATACCGCGTGCGGAAAATAGCAAAGCGGATGCATTAGCCAAGCTCGCTAAAGAACTGGCCGACGAGAACCTCGATGACGTGAGGATCGCTGTGCAAAGCCGTTGGGTTCTTGCACTGGCAGAAATAGCTCCAGAGTCGTCCGAAGAAAAGGGAGCGACCGAGCGAATGACTCTGCAAATAAAAGACCAGGAAAATGTTGCGGATTGGAGAGAAGTCTTTATAGATTATTTCAAATCCCGTCGAATACCTGAAGATGTGTCCTCAAGACATCAGCTTATGAAACGAGCTCTATCTTTCGCCTTCGTCAATGACACTTTATATAAGAGGTCATTTGATTCTCTGTGGCTAAGATGCCTGGGACCTGAAGAGGCAAAGAGAGTCGTCCAAGAAACTCACGACGGACTCTGTGGTTCTCACCAAGCTGGCCCGAAGATGAAGCTGAAGATCAAAAGGATGGGCTACTATTGGCCCACGATGATCCAGGACTACCTCGAATACGCGAAGCAGTGCCATTCGTTCCAGATTCACGGGGAATTTATCCTTCAGCATCCAAATCCACTACATCCAACAGTGGCTAGCTGGCCGTTCGAAATGTGGGGGACTGACATAATCAGCCCCATCGAACCAGTATCGTCCAGAGAACATCGATTCATCTTGGCGACAACTGATTACTTTTCCAAATGGGCAGAAGCAGTACCGCTGATGGAAGTGAAGAAGGAGAATATCCTCCATTTCTTCAAGACACACGTCATTTATCGGTTTGGAACTCCGCGACGGATTATCTCCGATAATGGGCCAGCCTATAGAAGCCACAAGATTAGCCGCTTTGCACAACAGCATAACATAGACTGGAGATACTCTTCAGTCTATAATCCCCGAGCTAACGGTCTAGCTGAGGCTTTTAACAAAACCTTGACGAAGATCGTGAAAAAGACGGTGTCCCGAAATAAGAAGGACTGGCATGAGAGATTGCATGAAGCTCTCTGGGCGTATTGAACTACGTTCAAAATGGCCACGAACACAACTCCGTATGCATTGGTATTCGGTACAGAGGCGGTACTCCCCCTCAAGATAGAGCTACCCTCTCTACGAGTGGCGGTTCATTACGAGCTAACGGACGAAGAGAATGCTCACCTTCGGCTGAAGGAGCTCGATGCCCTTGATAAAACTCGGCTCGTAGCGCAACAAAATCTGGAGGCTTATAAAGCAAAGATGACACGTTCATATGAGAGATTGACTAGGCCGAGAACATTCCACCAAGGCGAACTCGTGCTAGTGGTCAAAAGACCTATGATCCCCAATCGTGCCAAACGGGGGAAATTCGAGCCGAACTATGAAGGCCCGTATATCATAGACAAGATCTACCAGGGTGGGGCCTATCTACTCATGGACATGCATGGCGAAAGGCCCTTCAGGCCAATAAATGGTCGCTTCCTGAAAAAGTACTACGCCTGACGAGTCACGGCCTAGGTCAATGATAGATGACGATGCCTATGTTCGCTCGCTATCCTCCTAAGCCCAAGCTCTATAAGTAGTAGCCGGCTAACGGACCGAAACGTCTTTAAACTAACAACGGACGGAAACGTCCTTAAACTAACAACGGACCAAAACATGCTTAAACCAACAACGGACCGAAATGTCCTTAAACTAACAATGGACCGAAACATCCTTAAACTAACAGCGGACCGAAACGTCCTTAAACTGACAGCGGACCGAAACGTCCTTAAACTGACAGCGGACCGAAACGTCCTTAAACTGACAGCAGAACGAAACGTTCTTAAAACTGACAGCGGACCGAAACGTCCTTAAACTAACGATGGACCACTATGTCCTAAAACTAGCTGTTGACCGAGATGTCGATAAACTACTGTAGACTACAGCATCCCAAGGCTGACATAAAAAAGAGAAAAGAATAAAAAAAAGAAGAAGAAAAAGAAGAAGAAAAAGAAAAAACGGTATGTCCATAAGCGAAAAGGGTACGGATGAAAACCCGAGAGGGTTCCGTGAGTAAAAACAGCAGGGTTACCGGCGAGTTTTGTGAAAACCCGAAAGGGCACAATCTCGTTTAAGGACACTTGCAAGGTCCCCTCAACCTTGTGAGGAGAAACCGCCTGCGTGGGATCCTTACGACTCACAAGGGAGCAACACACTTAAGGATCCCCACGATTCCTAAGGAGAAATTACACTTGCGAGATCTTCACGACTCGTAAAGAGAACCCTCTTATGGGACCCTCACGGCTCATAAGATTCAAAAGTCTTAAGCTACAGGGATCTGAACCTGTTCTTAAGCAGCCACCACAACCTCAAATATGCCCTACAAGCAGCTCAACGCTGACCCTTGTATACAATCCACGGGCGCGAATAAACATTTCCCTAACAAAGTCCCATCCGTGATAAGGGATATCTCTATACGGTGAACAGCCCCTGTAGGTCCTCTCGACTTATAAGGAGAAAAGACACTTGGAAGATCCTTACGACTTATAAGAGAACATACACTTAAGTGTCCTCACGACTCCTAAGGAGATAACGCACCTATGAGATCCTCACGACTCGCAGGGAGAAATACCTTTATGAGACCCTTACGGCTCATGAAGTCAAAAGCCTTAGTCGACAGGATCCTAATCCTGTTCGCTAAGCCACCTTTGTTCGACATCGACGGGGGCAAATGATGATTCGCTCCTGGCAATATCCCAGTTGTAGTGGTGATGATGCCGAAATCGGTGTCTAATTCCAAGCTTGCAGCAAGAATCTAGTGAGCCACACATGCATACAAAAATAGACGAAATGATGGGGCAACTTGCAAACAAAGTCAGCAAGTAAAAATATATGCATGCAAATAGTCAAAATGTGTCACGCCCCGCTTCCCAAAGTACGCTAAAGTGGGCACGTGACATAGCCAACCATGCTACCTATGGATAGGAAAAATCCTTCCACAGTCACATTACGGCTGTGGAGATATCAAGAACAGAAAAGTAAACTAACTATCTAGTACATGTCCATAAGCCAGAGTAAAAGAGTCAAGAGATAACAACATGCGGAAGCCAAAAGATACAATAAATGAAACACCTGGGGTGAAACTACATACCGACAGGAACCTTACCGCTCGTCTAACAGCGGCAAACCTCCTAATCAGTCTGCAACAGGGTAGAAAAATTTGGGCCATGCAAAACCCAGACGTCAGTGCGTCAAGTCATCAAATAATAACATAGTAAACAGGCAATGCGAATATAAACATGAATAACGCAAGGGTAACAATAATATAAATCAGAGCAGTGCAGGGTAGTGTGCAGTGGGTAAACTAAACTGTTCTATCAGGTTCTCTGTTCTAAAGTCTTTGAAACCAAATTGATGAATCATCGATGTAACTCAATAGTATCCCGTACCTACCCGGGACCACGGCCACAATATTCTCGGCTGCAGCCGAGACATGCCGCTAGGCACAAAACAGGAATGTGTATACTCGATAGTATCCCGTACATACCCGGGACCACGGCC
This sequence comes from Agapanthus africanus, assembly GCA_030015575.1. Taxonomy (NCBI): domain Eukaryota; kingdom Viridiplantae; phylum Streptophyta; class Magnoliopsida; order Asparagales; family Amaryllidaceae; genus Agapanthus; species Agapanthus africanus. Next base: position 676,864,773 of record CM057340.1, on the reverse strand, counting down.
ACAATATTCTCGGCTGAAATCGAGACATGCCGCTAGGCACAAAACAGGAATGTATACACTCAGGACAGGTAGTGAACTGTTGAGTTACAAGTCAGGTTTTACCTTTGATTTCCCCATACCCCCAAGTTATGTGTGTATGTCAAGTCAGGTATCCCGAAGTCAAGAAACTAATGCCAACACAGGATCAGGTAAACAGGTTTGTCTGGATAGACAACAGGAACGGTCCATGAGGACTACATGTCAGGTTTGTTGGTATTAGACACAAGATCAGGTAACGGATCAGGTCATGGTATATCAGGTCAAGTCAAGCAGTGTACGGTACCAAGTCGGGTCAATCAATATGCAGGTAGCAAGACAGGTCAAGAACAAGCGATATCATAGGTGTACTCACAATCAGTTATATAATCAAGCATGGGTATCAACAACATGATATAAGCAATGAATTAAGCAATGGGCAAATTCATTCGATTAGCAATACAGTTATCAATTGTGTCACAGAGATGGTTTCAACAACATAAGAATGCAGTAAGACAATTATAGCCTTTTAATCATGTTAACAAGTTTAAGCACTCTAGAGGTGCAATGATTTATATAAAGGTTCAATACAGCTATTACAGGTTAAAATGCATACGAGTGTCCAAATGGAACAAAACTATAGAGATAAGTGCCATAAGCTATGTCAATATTAAAAATGTGATTAAACAGGTAAATGTGGTTATTAGGTTCAATTGCAAACTGTAGGTTCCAAGTTTAAATATAAAATGATATATAGCAATATTGTACACGAAAATGAGAAATGATCGTACCAAAGTTAAATTTACAGGTTTAGGGTGTCATTAATTATAAGTAAATATTGTTTAGCATGTAGCAAGGGTTACTTGCCTCGATGGGTCGCGAATCGGGAAAACGGAACGTTAACCGTCGGCGGGGAAAACTCGCGATGGGCGCACGGTTCACGGAATGAACCCAAACGACGAACAATGGAACCACACGGGTCGGAGTACCTCGCTGGAACGTCGGGACGCGACGTCGGCAACACCGGATTCTGGCCAAGTATACAACAGTGGAAAGAAAATCAAGACATGCACAAGAAAAAAAAGAAATATAAAGAAATACAAAGAAGGAGGGAAGGAGGATCTGAGAAGGGGTGCTAACGATGATCAGTAAAGGGGTCGAGATTGTCGGTTGCGACGACGGTGCTCCGGCAGTGAACAGTAGCACCTTTCATGAACCCATAACAGTAAATATCCAGGAAACAAGTACAGAAGAAAAAGGAAGAATGAGATGGAGAAAGTGTTTACAGGGCGTTCAAGGGTGGTCTGTTGATCGTTGGCGACGACCAGGGGCGGCGCAGACGCGTGCAGGGGGTGCTCAGGTGGCCGCGGCGCTGGTGCAGGGAGCACGGGAAGAAGAGAAAAGGAGGAGGGAGGTGCGGTGGATCGGCCGAGGGCGAGGAGGCGAGGATGCAGGTGGTGTTCGCGTCGGCGTTGGGCTACGGCGGCGAGGGGTGTGGCGGCGGTAGGATTTACATGATGGGTTTCGTGGTTGAAGGAGAAATGGAAAGAGGAAGGAGAAAGGGTTTTTAAAATATATGAGAGAGAGAGAAAGATACGGGGAGAGAGAGAGAGGAATACAGGGAGAGAGAGAGAGAGAGAGGAGATAGAGAGATGGGGAGAGAGAGAGGAGAGAGAGAGAGATAGAGAGAGGCCCACGGTTTTAAAGAAGAGGCTTTGATTGGTTGAGATTTGTTAAGGGAAATATTAAAAAGATTTAAACGATTTAATGAACAGTGAATTTATATAGTTACGAAAATATATGATGGTTTAAATATTTTAAAATTTTTGGATTTTGGCGCAAAGTAAAACATTTCCAAATCGCACCCGGGTCGGGTCCAAAAATTTGAAATTGAATTAATAGAATTTTAAGCGGGATCCAAAATTTAAAATGAAGTGTTTTGCAAACAAAAAGCATACCCCCAAAACGGACACACGTACGTGCACGTAGCCGTCCAAACTCGCCCGTTTCACTGAACGAGACGAGAACACGATGCACGGACGCTACAACAGGGCTAGGGATGTCAAGTAGGCCAAGATGAATATTTTTAAGTTTACTTTAGATGCCATAAATTGTTATATGCAGAAATGAATTTGCCGGGTAAAATTACAATAAGTAACAATCAAGCAAGATAAATGAAATGAGTGTCACACTACGTTCAAACGGTAACAGAAATTAGTAGTATTGGGCTCGGGTGTTACATTATACCCAACCACAAAAAGAATTTCGTCCTCGAAATTCCAAGAATACAAAGACAGATAACTACAAGAAAAGGTGAGGAACTTCTGCCTGATTTCATCTTCTCGTTCCTAAGTGGACTCTCCAAGCAAGAGATTACCCAAGAAACAAGCACAAGAGGGATCACGTTGTTCTTAAGAACCTTTTCCCTTCGATCCACGATTCTAATCGGTCGCTCCTCAAATGTCAAGTCTTCTCGTACTACTAGCTCCGAATGATCCAATACGTGCGTTTCATCTCGAACATATTTACGGAGTTGAGATGCGTGAAACACATCATGCACATTCGCCAAGGACTGCGGTAACGCCAAACGATATGCTACCTCACCAACACGCTCCTAGATCTCAAAGGGTCCAACGAATCGAGGACTAAGCTTTCCTCGACTTCCAAAACGAATCACCCCTCTAGTCGGTGATATCTTCAAGAATACCAGATCACCCACGGCGAACTCTAGAGGTCTTCTTGACGTGTCTGCCCAACTCTTCTGTCGGTCTTGTGCTGCCTTCATATGATTTCTGATAGTGTCAACTTTCTCAACTGTCTGACAACCAAATCTGGTCCCCATAATCTTCGTTCACCAACATCGTCCCAACAAACAGGGGAACGACATTTACGACCATACAATGCTTCAAATGGAGCCATTTGGATAGTTGCCTGAAACCGTTGTTGTAAGAAAACTCCACCAAATGTAGATGATCCTCCCATGAACCCTTGAAGTCCAACATGCATGCTCTCAACATAACCTCAAGAGTTTGGATCGTTCTCTCGAACTGACCATCAGTTTGAGGATGATAAGCTGTGCTAAAGTTCAATCGAGTCCCCAAACTTTCCTGTAAACTCCGCAAAAAGTGGGATAAGAACCGAGTGTCCCGATAGGACACAATGCTCACCGGTACTCCATGCAATCTTACAATCTCTTGCATGTACCGCTCTGCCAAAGTCTCTGTTGATTGACCAACCCAGAAAGGAATGAAGTGAGCTGCCTTGGTCAAACGATCAACAATCACCCATACAGCATTGTTGCCCTTTGGACTCCGCGGTAAAGCCGTCACGAAATCCATGGTTATATATTCCCACTTCCACTGAGGAATCGGAAGTGGTTGCAATAAACCAGCAACCCTTTGATGTTCAACCTTAACTTGCTGACACACCAAGCACTTTGCAACAAAGCGAGCAATCTCCCGCTTCATGCCTTCCCACCAGAAATGCTGTCGAATATCTCGGTACATCTTTGTGCCTCCTGGATGTACAGAATAAGCTGAACTGTGTGCCTCCTTCATAAGCTCTTCACGAATATCTCCCTTTGGCACACACAATCGGCTACCATACCTCAACGAACCATCTTCGTGGATCAGTAAATCTGTGCGTAGTCCGGCTTCAACCTGTCCTCGAAACTTTTGCAATATAGGGTCCTGCGATTGTGCTGCTTTAATATTCTCGATCAACGATGACTGTACTTGCAGCTGCTGAAGGGTTAAATCCCCATCAGGAGCAAGTATATCTTGAGAAGATTACTTGGTGTAGATGGAAAAGTTGAGACTTTCAAAGCTAGACTTGTTAAAGGTTTTCGTCATCAACCAAGCGTGGATAATGATGAAATCTTTTCCAGGGACTATGCTTAAGTCCATCCGGATCCTACTTAACATTGCTACATACCATGACTACGATATCTGGTGGTTATGTGCCATGACTGCTTTTCTAAATACTGATTTAGAAGAGAATGTCTATAAGTACACAGCCAGAGGGCTTCGTAAACAGTGGGAGCAGCCGAAATATGTGCAAGTTGCTTTACATAATAAAGCAGGCATCGCGGAGTTGGAACGTCTATTTTGATGTGGTAGTCAAAGAGTTTGACTTCATCAAAATGGTAGATGAACCTTGTATATACAAAAGGGTAGTATGGAGTATGGTAATGATCCTCGTAGAGTACATGGATGACATACTCTTGATAGGAAAGGAGTTTCCTATGCTACGATCGGTCGATCTCCTCTTATCACATAGATTCTCCATATAGGATCAAAGTGATACCTCATAAATCCTAGGTTTTGGATCTATGAGATAGATCTAAATGGATGTTAGGATTCTCACTAGTTGTAGTGAGATGGTATCAGTTGATCCTGGGGAGAATCACTGGAAAGGTCCCAGGGTGATAAGGACGACTGAATGTCAGTCGCAGGCATTGTCTTTACCCTCAATAAAGGGACGGTATGTTTGAAGAGTTCCAAGCTAGATACCGTGGCAAACTAGACGATAAAAGCTGGTAACATCGCTATTAAAGATACTACCAAAGAGGCAGTTTGGGTGTATATTGGTTCATGAGATGAACTAGGTTCCTACCATTGTATGACAATGGAAGTGTGGCTTCGGCCCAGGAACCCTGGTCCCATCAGTGACCCAGACATATTCTGAGGCAGCATCACCTGATCATGGAGATAGTTGATCTCCAGGGCGATCGAGGTTAGAAGAGTAGACTCAGAGGACAACACGGCGGATCCACTCACGAAGGCCTTTTCCCAAAAAGAGACTTTTAGAAGATGGTTGAGTATTAGATACTACAACTACTGCTACAGATGGCCCTAGTGCAAGTGGGAGATTGTTAGTTATATGTATGCCCTAGAGGCCATTACTGTACATTGGATGTATATTGTAGTAGATGCTGGGACATATATAGGTAGGACTTTCTTGCTCAACATGATAGTACGCTATCTGGTTGCTCTTTATCTTAACATGTATACTTTCTGTCTCTCTGTTACATATTGATAAAGCCCTTAGGATGTGTACTCGACTTCCAGGACTGTGATGCAGATCATACTAGTGGGGCCTGGGTAGTTCATGAGTACATCCTTCAATGTTCCTAGTCGTAGGAATATCGAGACGGGGCATCGATATTCCAGAGTAGACTAGCGTATATCTTCTCGACCATGTGATGAGCGATGGATGATCCCATATCCATTGGTGTTTGACATCAGAGATGGTATGCGGGTGCTCAATGGAGACTGGGTATACTGAACGGACTCGCCGAGAACTCCCAGATGGTATTATACCTTATGTCAGATGGCAGTTCTCTGGTGACACTGGCACAGCTTAGTCTGTTGACCCGAGATCGTCATAGAGTCTTATGTGTTTCCCACTGTGCTTTGATTTCCACCCTACCACGGCTCTACTGAGTCATGCAAACAGTTGGTTTTTGGGTACAGTCCCGATTCACATGGAGGCAATGAGCGATAGGAGGGGATTCGTCTCTCCCGGTATTGGGGGTTGATGTTGCGCAATGCTCGACTGGCCATAACAGGAAATCCCTGGCCAGGCTTGCTGAGATTTACTGGTAAGTGTTACCAGTAGTTTCTCGAACTGTTATAGACCTCATATCGACACGACTTATCGAGCTACTGGGGTCTGACGTTTACCACCCCTAGACGAGATATGCGACATATCAGACGACGAGACCGGACTGTACGGTAAGTGTTACTGGTTGGATTCACAGGAGTGTGAGCGGGCTTGCTCGTCGATCTTCTGATCGCTCAATACCCGGATGGCTGTTACGTTTAGCAGACCGCTTGCGGCTTGTGGGTGTTTGATATGATCATCACCTGCTGCCGGCGTATTGACGAGTCTTTAGAGTCCTACACAGAGGTTTCCTGGCTCAAGCGAAACGAAATAGGAGCGCATATGAGATATGTGCGGGACCGAGAATAATGCGTGTATGTGATACCGTATTCTATTCTCGCGATGAATGTATCGATTGGTTGTATGCGATATAACCTAGTTATCGAATCAAGGATTGATTCGATAAGCCGATACATTGGATATTAGTTGGTTACATGCGATATGACCGGATCGTTAAATCAAGTGTCAATTTAATGATTTAATGCATAATTATATATTTGATATATTACTTTACATTAACTAGTATTTGTTCACTTAAATTGGATTTTCTCACTTGATGTACACAAGTTGTATATGTGATATACTTTTGTGCACATGATTGTATCATGTTTGATGATACATGCAAACTTGTGTTTGTGTAAAGAATTAAACCATGGTTATGTTAATGGTTAGGGTTTTGATTTACTTATCTTTTCATTTATTTATTTATTCATTTTTGAAAGATAAATAAATCATGGTGGCTTTCTTTGTTTGCTAGTTGAAACTTCATGAAGTTTTGAAGCTTTCACTATTTTGTCTCTTAGCCTTAACCCTAACCATTCAACCTAACCTTAGTTAATTCTCTACACCTAACTATGGTTTAGATTATGATAAGTATCATATTATTTTCTTTTTGAAAAACAACTTATCATATTCTTTCTTCTTCTTCTGCACATGTTTCCGCTGCTCCCACTGTTTACGAAGCCCTCTGGCTGTGTACTTATAGACATTCTCTTCTAAATCAGTATTTAGAAAAGCAGTCATGGCACATAACCACCAGATATCGTAGTCATGGTATGTAGCAATGTTAAGTAGGATCCGGATGGACTTAATCATAGTCCCTGGAAAAGATTTCATCATTATCTACGTTTGGTTGATGACGAAAACCTTTAACAAGTCTAGTTTTGAAAGTCTCAACTTTTCCATCTACACCAAGTAATCTTCTCAAGATATACTTGCTCCTGATGGGGATTTAACCCTTTAGATATAGCAACCAAAGTCCATACTTTGTTGGTGTACATGGATTCCATCTCAGATCGCTAAGCATCCAGCCATTCTTACAGAGTCCCTACTTTCGATGGCCTGCTCGAAACTAGTTGGGTCATCATCTCATGATGCATTCCTCGCTCCCACAGTCATCGAGAAACCGAAGTATCTCTCAGGCGGATGAGAAACCTTACCAGATCGGCGGAGAGGCTGAGGTTCGTCGGGAACTATTGAATCCTTTGGTTCTGTCAAATCATCAGCTGCAGTTTTGTATAGCTGGAACCCTTCCAGTTCTACAGAACTGACCTTTCCTCGATCTTGTCCGGATTTTTCTTTTGACATAGGCCGGACAATCCCAAATCTTAACTTACTTAAGAGATGGGCTCTTCCCATACCATATCTTATATGGAATGGTAGGCACTGATTTGATTCGAATCCAATTCAATAGGTATGCAACTTCTCAAGTGCACAACCCCAAAAGGAAATAGGTAACTCAGTAATACTCATCATAGAGCACACCATATCATATAGGGTGTGATTGCTCCACCCCGATACACCATCGTGCTATGGTGTATACGGAGGAGTAATTCTGAGAGAGAATCTCATTCTCCTTTAGAATAGTCCAGGAATTCCATGCACAAGTATTCTCCTCCCTGATCTCATCATAGGATATAATACTTATACCCGATTTTTGGTTCTCTAATTCTAACTTATATTCTGTGAATATCTCAAAAGCTTCGGGCCTATGTTTTAACAGGAACATATGTCTGAATCTTGAGAGATCATCAGAGAACGTAATGAAGTACAAAGAACCGGTCCTGGCATGTGTAGTCAGGAGACCTTACATACATCATCATGTATCAGTCCCAAGAGTTTATTAACTCTTTCTCTGTTTCCAATAAACAGAGCTATGGTCATCTTAATTTTGTGACATGACTGGCAAGTTTCACAAGATGTAAATTCAAACTGATTTAAATATGCATCTAAAATATAACTTCAGCTAGTCGGGTCGCATTGATATGACCTAGTCTACAATGCCTCAAGAAGGATTTGTTCATTTCTGAACTCTTCCTCTTGTGTGTGTTCTGTATACTAGGAACTGTAGTTTGATTTAGAACATCGATGCTTTTAGATAACGTGCCTGAACCGATCAACTTTTGATATAGAAAATGTTCAAAACATTATCCATCAATACAAAATTTTATCATTACTTTAATAAATAAAGAGATTGATATGATTTTGTATATCAGGTTCGGTATCTAATAGCATTTGTTCAGAATCAGTGTATTGGTAATACAGGGTGACAGTGACCAACAGACTTGGCTGCAACACTTGCCCCGTTTTCTGTCTCATGCAACTTATCACCCGTTCTCAGTTTTCTATCTTTTTGTAGCTCTATGTAACAGATCACATATCTGGGATTCTGATCCGGTATCAAATACCCAGGATTCAGAGGATACTGAGAAAAAGTTCTTTATAATGAACACACCCGAAGGAGATGCATCTCATGCACTTTCTTCGTTTGGGCGGCATGGGAATCCTGGTATTCCCCTATTTCCTGCTCGGTCTTATAACAATTATAAGTTGGAGCGGGACTAACGTTCCCCAGGTCAGTATAACAAGCGGGTTCGGTCAATACATCTATATTATTATCTTGATTAAGGCGTGATATGGTCGCTACCTGGAGAGAGAGAGAAGAAAACACTCTGCGTGCGCTCTTGCAAGATTAAATTGGTTATATATTTTATCTAATCAGGATGGCTCCTACTGTTTTTATCAAATCTTCCTTCAAACCTTAAAAGGAAAGACTAGCCGGGATTAATTACACTCTATAAGTTCGCCAATCTTTCAGCCAGGCCAGTGTCGATACTTTGAGGGAGGTTCCCCGTGCTTTCACACGGACCTAATTACAGTAAACCTCGTTTTTCCAGAGGCGTAACCCCGTTGACACCTTTCTAGACACCTACTTGATCGGCTGATTGTAAAGTGCAAAACTCTCCCAGGAGTAACAATTACTCGCAGTGGGTATCGGGATCCAACTATCATATAGAAGGTATACAATCTCATTGCAAATTTCAACACTTGAAACTCCCGATAATGGTTTTTACCCCTAGCACCTATGACCTTGGCTAAGGTCAACAAATCATAGGTACTAGTCAAGTTCTACCCGTCATTTCGTGATTAATTAGACCCACCCACATAACCCTTGGCTAAGGTCAACAAAGCCACATGACTGTCCTAACTAATCGCATCATATGCTGTGTAGGAAGACATCACTTAGCTACTGCACACTACGCCTCGGCTATGGTCGACAAACGTAGCACGAATACTAAGTACTCTACTTCCTAAAATGATGGAGGGTTGCGAATGGTTTTTAAGAAAACCTTTAACGCTTTGAACTTGATCTCGTTGCGGAATCAAATGGTTTTTAAATGGAATGTTTTTGAGGCTTTTCTAGTTTTGCTAAAGGGGTCACTCCCGGTGAAGGGATCGTCGGCCCTTTCCTCTTCGAATGAGGTGCGGGATATATCATATATATCACTGTGCAAAGTAGAAACTATAGAAGCAATCAAAAGACAAACCGAGTATGTAGCATCTGCCAGTTATTGCTAAAGGAGTCACTCCCGGTGAAGGGATCTCGGTCCTTTCCTCATCGTATAAGGTGCAGGATGTTCTACAAGGAACACCGCGATATAAAGCAAGAACTGTAGCTACCTGTTTTATTTTGAAATTCGATTCCACAACATCAATTAGGTTTATTTTCTTTCATTAATCTCATTAATGAATGTCCCATCATTTAAGTCCACCTAAACATCACAGATAAATATAACGTACGTTTATGCCATCCGCATTCGCCTCGATGTCCCGTCTGCACCGTTAGGTTAGGTAACTAACGCCAGAGCGAGGCAGGGCTAGTGCGGGTGTAAAACATAAGCAACGTCTATATAATATATCATATATACTATATAATGTATCTATCTGAATATATCACATGATCACATCACAGATAACGCAACAGAAAATATCATATGAAATATTGGATATACTAGGACGTCCGTGTTTTCAATACGAGCCAGTATAAAATACGGATTCCACGGTCGTGATGAATAGCCAATCCCACACCCCTAGACCCCTATGAGAGCGGCAAGCAACCCTACCAATTCTAGGGTTAGGAGACCCAGACTCGACTCCTCGAGATGGTCTCCCTCTGGACCTAGAACCCAGTTACTTGTGCTCCCCTCCTTGGGTCTATCCTAATGCGGAAAAGTAAATAATATACAAATGGTGACATCATCCGCAACCTGGAAGTGCCCCAATAAAAAAATATTACATACAAGTTTTTACATGAATGAAAATGAAAAACACTCATCTCACATAAAAAAACCCCGGCTATTCAAACACGACGATCCAATATAACATATCCAGCAACACATAACATCACATGTCATCAACGTAAGTAAATATGCGCATCCCAATTGTCGTTGACATATAGCAACGAAACCGGCGTTATCATATATTACACTTACGGTCACAGAAAAGAAAGTATAGAACTACAACGGTTGGAATCCGCATCCTCTTTAGACATCGCATGCCTACAAATGAAATATTTAGACATCACATGCCTAACAATTATAAACCCCGTATTTTAGTCTCATTATCGAAAACTCTTTTCAATATCAAGTCGGGCAATTCAACAAGATTCCCGACATTTTGATCGAATGCTCGTCGCAAACTTTAGTAGGCGGCCGCACCCTTGAGACCGTCGACGAAGTGCACTAAGGCAGAACACCGCTACCGCGAGCACCCGAACGGATGCTTTCGGCGACGGGGTTCTCCTACAGTCACTTGGTCGGGGCTATGGGGTGAGGCTGTCTATTAAGTTTACCCGGCGAGTATCCGCGTACGCTACGTGATTGCGACGGACTTTTGATCACATCAAAATTCCGTGGCAACCGATCAAGTGAGACTAAAGTGCTTGATTTATAACATTCATTTAGTTATCTCATAACTATTTGTGAATTCCAATTATTGTATCACATTCCGGGTAAATAGAAAATGTTAAACTTTCCGATCGAACAATCGAACACCCAAGTTTTCCCGAAACAGCTCAACACATGAAATAAGTTTAAAAACATTCACTTCGCGCCTCAGTACCAACGGTCCAGCTGTAGAAGGGTCAAGCCAACGCCTCACATGTGGCACGCCGTACTGCCCCAAACCCTAAGGTTCAAAGGGCAGTTCAAGACGGTCACATAATCGAGTTAAGGTTTGTTGTCTTCTAGAGGGACCATCGCGTTAATTGCACTACTTAGAACGTCATTAAACTACGGAAAAATCCAACAATTGGAAATTTCCCGGCAGGGGAGAAAATGTGTATTTATATCCGGTCGAACTTTTTAAGATATTCTAAAATTACCCGGAAAAAACACACAGACAAAATTAGACAATCCGATCGAAACACCGAGTCCCCAATACAACCCAGAAAACTCAACTCTTGAGTATAATTTAAAAATTCCCAGAAAATACAGCACTAATAGATAGGAGTTACTGTGCAAAAACTAATGTAAGAAACGACCGTACGGCCGCGGAACCGCCGCATTAGGCACGCTATTGCCGCGGTTCTGCAGCTAATTGATCGAATTAGAGGTTCCGTTTTGTACAGTAATTCTTAGAAACTCCTGCTGAGTTTTCTGTATATTTTTAATTCTCAAAAAACCCAGTTTTTAAAAAATGTACAGAGAGCAAATTTGTGTTAGGGTTTCGGTTCGATCGGACTTCTAACTCCGTCTACGCATCGCCTAAGACTCTAGCTAGGCTCTGATACCACTGTAGGGTTCCTAGGCACACCCATGAGGTTCTACAAGTGATCAAACATGGCCAATTCTAATTTTTTCATGTGCCTACAAACCCTAATACGGATCGTTAACTAGAAAATGAGGCGATGCAAGCAAGCAAACTACTTTATTGCTAAAGGAAAGTGACTACAACCTTTGTAGATCCGGTCCTCCACCTCCTAGGCTCCATGATGACGTCCCTCTGCTGTCCATATCGGATCCCGGACTCTAACATCGGCTTCATCGGAGAAATGGGCGGGCTAGGTCGTCGACTTCGATGCCGAAGATGATCTACGTCGAGGCAACTCAAGATCAAGCTCCAACTTCACCAAGCCATGAAACTTGTGAAGAAAACACCCTATACTACTTGGCAAGTGGTAGAGGATGAAAAAATAGGAAGTGGGTTCACTTTAGAATTGAATTTCTCACTCTTTTTTGAAGAAGAAGAAGAAGAAGAAGAAGAAGAAGAAGAAGAAAGAATATGATAAGTTGTTTTTCAAAAAGAAAATAATATGATACTTATCATAATCTAAACCATAGTTAGGTGTAGAGAATTAACTAAGGTTAGGTTGAATGGTTAGGGTTAAGGCTAAGAGACAAAATGGTGAAAGCTTCAAAACTTCATGAAGTTTCAACTAGCAAACAAAGAAAGCCACCATGATTTATTTATCTTTCAAAAATGAATAAATAAATAAATGAAAAGATAAGTAAATCAAAACCCTAACCATTAACATGACCATGGTTTAATTCTTTACACAAACACAAGTTTGCATGTATCATCAAACATGATACAATCATGTGCACAAAAGTATATCCCATATACAACTTGTGTACATCAAGTGAGAAAATCCAATTTAAGTGAACAAATACTAGTTAATGTAAAGTAATATATCAAATATATAATTATGCATTAAATCATTAAATCAACACTTGATTTAACGATCCGGTTATATCGCATGTAACTGACTAATATCCAATGTATCGGCTTATCGAATCAATCCTTGATTCGATAACTAGGTTATATCGCATACAACCAATCGATACATTCATCGCGAGAATAGAATACGGTATCACATACACGCATTATTCTCGGTCCCGCACATATCTCATATGCGCTCCTATTTTGTTTCGCTTGAGCTAGGAAACCTCTGTGTAGGACTTTAAAGACTCGTCAATACGCCGGCAGCAGGTGATGATCATATCAAACACCCACAAGCCGCAAGCGGTCTGCTAAACGTAACGGCCACCCGGGTATTGAGTGATCAGAAGATCGACGAGCAAGCCCGCTCACACTCCTGTGAATCCAACCAGTAACACTTACCGTACAGTCCGGTCTGTTCGTCTGATATGTCGCATATCTTGCCTAGGGGTGGTAAACGTCAGACCCCAATAGCTCGATAAGTCATGCCGACGTGAGGTCCATAACAATCGTGAAACTACTGATAATTCTTACCAGTATATTACTGCAACCCTGGCCAGGGATTTCCTGTTATATCCAATCGAGCATTGCGCAACATCAACCCCCAATACCGGGAAAGACGAATCCCCTCCTATTGCTCATTGCCTCCATGTGAATCGGGACTGTACCCAAAAACCAACTGTTTGCACGACTCAGTAGAGCCGTGGTAGGGTGGAAATCAAAGCACAGTGGGAGACACACAAGGCTCTATGACGATCTCGGATCAACAGACTAAGCTGTACCAGTGTCACCAGAGAACTGCCATCTGACATGAGGTATAATACTATCTGGGAGTTCTCGGCGAGTCCGTTCAGTGTACCCAGTCTCTACTGAGCACCCGCATACCATCTCTGATGTCAAACACCAATGGATATGGGATCTTCCATCGCCCATCACATGGGTCGAGAAGATATACGCTAGTCTACTCTGGAATATCGATGCCCCGTCTCGATATTCCCATGACTAGGAACATTGAAGGATGTACTCATGGACTACCCAGGCCCCACTAGTATGATCTGCATCACAGTCCTGGAAGTCGAGTACACATCCTAAGGGCTTTATCAACATGTAACAGAGAGACAGAAAGTATACATGTTAAGATAAAGAGCAACCAGATAGCGTACTATCATGTCGAGCAAGAAAGTCCTACCTATATATGTCCCAGCATCCACTACAATATACATCCAATGTACAGTAATGGCCTCTAGGGCATACATATAACTAACAGCTGCATCAACTGTCCCGAAGAATATGGTAGCACAACCTCCAAGTTAAATCTTCGAAAATCTTCAACAAGCTCCTTCTGCGCAGTTAGCACTTGAATTGCTGGTAACCGACTAAGCACATCCGGCACGACGTTAACCTTCCCTGGATGGTACTTAAGATCAAGATCGTAGTCTGCCATCAGTTCCAACCATCTACGCTGCCTCATATTAAGCTACTTTTGTGTGAACACATACTTCAAGCTCTTATGATCAGTAAAAACTTCGACCCTTTCGCCCAAAAGGTAGTATCTCCAAATTTTCAGAGCGAAAATCACAGCCGCAAGCTCCAAGTCATGTGTAGGGTAATTCTTCTCATGGGTCTTTAACTGTCTCGATGCGTACGCTACAACCTTACCATGTTGCATCAAAACACGTCCCAGTCCTTTCCCCGATACGTCGCTGTGAATCACCAATTCTCCGGAATTGTCTGGCACGGTCAGAATAGGGGCGGTTATCAACTTCTGCTTCAACGTCTCAAAAGCTAACGCATATTTATCCGTCCATACAAAAGGTACCTCCTTGCGCATAAGCTTGGTTAACGGCTCCGCCAGACGAGCAAAGTTCTCCACAAATCTTCTGTAATACCCGGTGAGTCCAAGAAAACTTCTTATTTCCGCAACATTCTTTGGAATCGGCCAATCTCGTACTGCTGAAATCTTTTCTGGATCGACGGCAATTCCATTGCCAGACACAACATGCCCCAAAAATTTTACTTCCTTTAGCCAAAACTTGCACTTGCTCATCTTTGCATACAACTTCTCTTGTCTCAATGTTTGCAGAGCGATCTTCAAATGCTCAGAATGTTCCTCAAAACTCTTCGAATAAACCAGAATATCGTCAATGAATACCACAATAAACTGATCCAAAAACGGTGAAAAGATTCGGTTCATCAAGTCCATGAATACTGCCGGCGCATTCGTTACTCCGAAGGGCATCACTAATTACTCGCAATGTCCATACCGAGTTCGGAACGCCGTCTGCAAATATCTTCTGTTTTCACTCGGACCTGATGATATCCGAATCGCAAATCCAGCTTCGAGAATACCCTCGCGCCACTAAGCTGCTCGAAAAGTTCTCCAATGCGAGGGATCGGGTACTTGTTCTTAATGGTCACCCGGTTTAATTCTCGATAGTCGATGCACATCCTTCTTGTGCCATCCTTCTTCTTTACTAGAAGAACTGGAGCTCCCCAAGGCAAGTTACTGCTTCGAATCCAACCCTTCTCAAGCAATTCAGCAACCTGTTTCTTGACTTCTTCCAACTCTACTGGTGCCATTGGATAATACGCTTTGGATACTGGCGCTGCATGCACATCTACGGGTGCTCCATTCTGCTTTAGCCCGAGGAACTTCTCTTCCATTTTCTCCCGTGCGGTCCGCGGGAAGAACTTCTCCAGGAACTCTTTAGAAAATCTGCATACTTGATTGGCTTGGGCAAACGGTTCTCCTCCACCAGCCACCATTCTCGGGCATAATCCACTAACTGAATGCGTACCACATCAACTCCTTTCTCATCTGGAATCTGTGCCGCAACCAGCAAGTTCTCTGTGTCAACTAGCCACTGCTCCGCTGGCAAAGGCTCCTTCAGACCAGTAAATATAGACGGACCCAAATGTCTGAAATCTGCTACGATCCCTACTCGGTCAACTGGTTTAGCTCCAACATTGTTCACAGACTACTGAACGATCTGCAAACCTTATTGAAACGAGTCCGCTTGCTGCTGGATCAGCTCGGTCTGTTTCTTTTGATTCTCCAGCATTACCCTGGTTACTCCAAGCATGGCGGCTTCGTCCACACGCCTTTGGTACGTCTTCAAATTCTTACCGGTCATATCAAACACCCAACATTTGCATGATGATATATTCGAAATATAGATCAAGGCTAGAACTCCAAGATACTTAAATACAGTGCCGTATTGTAACTATGCCGCGGTATCATAGCCACAATTACATAACTCCACCCAAGTCGCCTAAGTCCTAGAGATAACAAGGAATCAGGTTTTCGAGTCGATATGCAAAGGAAGTTTGCACATCGTAAAAGATATAATCAGGAAGAACGTGATTCAAGAACGGTAAAACGGCAAGGTGGCAGGACATGTTTCCTAAACACGGGTATTGTGATTCGTGTATTGGGTACAATACCCAACTACAAAAGAATCAACCCGACTATCGCTCTGATACCAAAAGAACCATGTCACGCCCCGCTTCCCAAAGTACGCTAAAGTGGGCATGTGACATAGCCAACCATGCTACCTGTGGATAGGAAAAATCCTTCCACAGTCATATTACGGCTGTGGAGATATCAAGAACAGGAAAGTAAACTAACTATCTAGTACATGTGCATAAGCCAGAGTAAAAGAGTCAAGAGATAACAACATGTGGAAGCCAAAAGATACAATAAATGAAACACCTGGGGTGAAACTACATACTGACAGGAACCTCACCGCTCGTCTAACAGCGGCAAACCTCCTAATCAGTCTGCAAAAGGGTAGAAAAATCTGGGCCATGCAAAACCCGGACGTCAGCGCGTCATGTCATCAAATAATAACATAGTAAACAGGCAATGCGAATATAAACATGAATAACGCAAGGGTAACAATAATATAAATCAGAGCAGTGCAGGGTAGTGTGCAGTGGATAAACTAAACTATTCTATCAGGTTCTCTGTTCTAAAGTCTTTGAAACCAAATTGATGAATCATCGATGTAACTCAATAGTATCCCGTACATACCCGGGACCACGGCCACAATATTCTCGGCTGCAGCCGAGACATGCTGCTAGGCACAAAACAGGAATGTGTACATTCGATAGTATCCCGTACATACCCGGGACCACGGCCACAATATTCTCGGCTGAAACCGAGACATGCCGCTAGGCACAAAACAGGAATGTGTACACTCAGGACAGATAGTGAACTGTTGAGTTACAAGTCAGGTTTCACCTTTGATTTCCCCATACCCCCAAGTTATGTGTGTATGTCAAGTCAGGTATCCCGAAGTCAAGAAACTAATGCCAACACAGGATCAGGTAAACAGGTTTGTCTGGATAGATAATAGGAACGGTCCATGAGGACTATATGTCAGGTTTGTTGGCATTAGACACAAGATCAGGTAACAGATCAGGTCATAGTACATCAGGTCAAGTCAAGCAGTGTACGGTACCAAGTCGGGTCAATCGATATGCAGGTAGCAAGACAGGTCAAGAACAAGCGATATCATAGGTGTACTCACAATCAGTTATATAATCAAGCATGGGTATCAACAACATGATATAAGCAATGAATTAAGCAATAAGCAAATTCATTCAATTAGCAATACAGTTATCAATTGTGTCACAGAGATGGTTTCAACAATATAAGAATGCAGTAAGACAATTATAGCCTTTTAATCATGTTAACAAGTTTAAGCACTTTAGAGGTGCAATGATTTATATAAAGGTTCAATACAGCTATTACAGGTTAAAATGTATACGAGTGTCCGAATGGAATAAAACTATAGAGATAAGTGCCATAAGCTATGTCAATATTAAAAATGTGATTAAACAGGTAACTGTGGTTATTAGGTTCAATTGCAAACTGTAGGTTCCAAGTTTAAATATAAAATGATATATAGCAATATTGTACACGAAAATGAGAAATGATCGTACCAAAGTTAAATTTACAGGTTTAGGGTGTCATTAATTATAAGTAAATATTGTTTAGCATGTAGCAAGGGTTACTTGCCTCGATGGGTCGCGAATCGGGAAAACGGAACGTTAACCGTCGGCGGGGAAAACTCGCGACGGGCGTACGGCTCACGGAATGAGCCCAAACGACGAATAATGGAACCACATGGGTCGGGGTACCTCGCTGAAACGTCAGGACGCGACGTCGGCAACACCGGATTCCGGCCAAGTATACAACAGTGGAAAGAAAATCAAGACATGCACAAGAAAGAAAAGAAATATAAAGAAATACAAAGAAGGAGGGAAGGAGGATCTGAGAAGGGGTGCTCACGATGATCAGTAAAGGGGTCGAGATCGTCGGTTGCGACGACGGTGCACCGGTGGTGAACAGTAGCACCTTTCATGAACCCATAACAGTAAATATCCAGGAAGCAAGTATAGAAGAAAAAGGAAGAATGAGATGGAGAAAGCGCTTACAGGGCGTTCAAGGGTGGTCTGGTGATCGTTGGCGATGACCAGGGGCGGCGCAGACGCGTGCAGGGGGTGCTCAGGTGGCCGCGGTGCTGGTGCAGGGAGCACAGGAAGAAGAGAAAAGGAGGAGGGAGGTGCGGTGGATCGACCGAGGGCGAGGAGGCGAGGATGCAGGTGGTGTTCGCGTCGGCGTTGGGCCACGGTGGCGAGGGGTGTGGCGGCGGTAGGGTTTACGTGATGGGTTTCATGGTTGAAGGAGAAATGGAAAGAGGAGGGAGAAAGGGTTTTTAAAATATATGAGAGAGAGAGAAAGATACGGGGAGAGAGAGAGAAAGGAATACGGGGGGAGAGAGAGGAGATAGAGAGAGATAGAGAGGGGCCCACGGTTTTAAAGAAGAGGCTTTGATTGGTTGAGATTTGTTAAGGGAAATATTAAAAAGATTTAAACGATTTAATGAACAGTGAATTTATATAGTTACGAAAATATATGATGGTTTAAATATTTTAAAATTTTGGGATTTTGGCGCAAAGTAAAACATTTCCAAATCGCGCCTGGGTCGGGTCCAAAAATTTGAAATTGAATTAATAGAATTTTAAGCGGGATCCAAAATTTAAAATGAAGTGTTTTGCAAACAAAAAGCATACCCCCAAAACGGACACACGTACGTGCGCGTAGCCGTCCAAACTCGCCCGTTTCACTGAACGGGACGAGAACATGATGCACGAATGCTACAACAGGGCTAGGGGTGTCAAGTAGGCCAAGATGAATATTTTTAAGTTTACTTTAGATGCCATAAATTGTTATATGCAGAAATGAATTTGCCGGGTAAAATTACAATAAGTAACAATCAAGCAAGATAAATGAAATGAGTGTCACACTACGTTCAAACGGTAACAGAAATTAGTAGCATTGGGCTCGGATGTTACAAAATGATTGGGAAACTCGCAATAAAAAGCAGCAAGTAAAAATAAAATAAATAGCCGAAATGATTGGGCATCGCAAAAAATAGCCGAAATGATTGGGCAATCTCGACCTTCGCGATATAAAAGCTGAAATGATAGAGCATCACGGAAAGAAATAAAATAAAATGAAACTTATGCCCTATAGGTGATATTACACCAATCCCTGTATACAATCCAGGGGCACAAACAAAGAAGGAATCACCCCTTCCCTTCCCAGGTTCTATCAGAAAACGAAGCCAAATCTCAACGGTTCAGAGATAGCCTGGAGATCATTAACAGCACTCCTCCCTATTCCAGCGGGATTCAGACGCTGCAATCAATCCTGGAGCTACGGCAAAGCCCCTACGTCGAATCTCGATGGTTCCCATACAACCTGGAGACCACTTCGATATTCGTTTCATTACAACAGACGCAACGTCATCCATATGACTCCGTCTCGGAAACACGTCATCCACATGACCCCGTCACGGAAATACGTCATCCAAATGACCCCGTCTCGGAAATACGTCATCCACATGATCCCGTCTAGGAAATACGTCATCCACATGACCCCGTCTCGGAAACACGTCATCCACATGACCCCGTCTCGGAAACACGTCATCCACATGACCCCGTCTCGGAAACACGTCATCCACATGACGCCGTCTCGGAAACACGTCATCCACATGACCCCGTCGTGGAAATATGTCATCCACATGACCCCATCTCATAAATACGTCATCCACATGACCCCGTCTCGGAAATATGTCATCCATATGACCCCGTCTCGGAAATACGTCATCCACATGACCCCGTCTCGGAAATACGTCATCCACATGACCCCGTCGCGGATATACGTCATCCACATGACCCCGTCGCGGAAATACGTCATCCACATGACCCCGTCGCGGAAATACGTCATCCACATGACCCCGTCTCGGAAATACGTCATCTAAATGACCCCGTCACGGAAATACGTCATCCACACGACCCCGTCGCGGAAATACGTCATCCACATGACCCCGTCTCGGAAACACGTCATCCACATAATCCCGTCTCGGAAATACGTCATCCACATGTCCCCGTCACGGAAATACGTCATCTACATGTCAATCTCATTAAACACTTACGGGTCCTCTCGATTCGTAAGGAAGAAAACTCTCTTATAAGATCCTTACGACTTATAAGGGAAAAGACACTTACGAGATCCTCACGACTCGTAGGGAGAAAAGTCTTTATGAGACCCTCACGGCTCATAAAGTTGAAAAGTCTTAGCTAGCAGATCTGAACCTGCTTCCTAAGCCATCACTACCTCTTGAAGAGTTCAAGATGAAATGTTCTTTATTATCTACATGCCACACTTGCCAGAGTAACATACCAACAACACAGCAAAGAAGAGAAAACGACAGTGGGAGATAAGAAAAATGTGTCTTTATTCATGAACTCATTTGAATACAAGATACATCATATAAAAGAATAAAAAATGGATACATGTTATTCAAAGATTACAAGTGTGTAATTGGTACAAAACAACTACTGAGAAGGAAGCGTTTTCAACAAGTCCATAAGCTGCTCTCGCACTTCTTTCAGCGCCTTCTCATGATCAGCCGCCGTGGCCAGCTCCGCTTCGATTCGAGTCCTTTGTTGCAAGCATGAAGAAATCTTCTCATCGAACTCCCGTTGGGCAGCTTTGCGACTCTGCATAACCCGCTCGATAGATTCGAGCTTCCGTTTCAATACAAGCCCGTCCGAGATACATTGCTGCAAGGTGTCAAAGACGGCTCTCAGTTGTGCGGCGTTCGCTTCGACCTGGGCACGTAATTGGACAGACTCAGCGGAAGCCTTTTCGCGTTCCTTCCGCCTCAAGGTCGCTTCTTGTTCGAAATGGCGGAGGAAGGACACACTCTGCTCGACCCATGCGGCCCGCTGGGAGTTCAAAGCCTGAATCTCAGGGGCAGGACGCATAAACTCAAGCTCATGCAGGCAGGCCTTAATCTTCCTGCAATGATTAACCCAAGACTCGACGACGCCTTTATTATAGAAGGTCACAAGCATCGCCAGCATTGGATTGACCTCGGCAGCAAAATCTGTGGCAGATGTAGGAGCCTCATCGTCAAGCTCCTCGACGTATTCGCTCAGCATACGCATACTGGTCACAGCACTTTTTGAGGATGGACGTATGGAAAAGGGCCCTGCCGGCATTATAATAAGAGACTCGAACGGGGCTAGAGTAGATGTGATTGCTGCAAAATAAATCATAGTCAGATGTCGGCTCAAGAAATAAAGAAAATACACGAAAAATAGAGTCTACTATATAGGCTGCAACAGGAGGCAGAGATGGGAGTACTGGTGGCGCAACGATAGCCTCGTCCCCGCCTTCGCTTTGTAAGGCTACAAGCAATGCAAATAGGGATTAGCAATAATGTGACTGCCCGTTAAAGAAAGGATGTTGTTTAGAAAAGATACTCACCGACACCACCAGGCAGACTGATCCCTGACAGGAAGGAGAAGTGTGGGTGCAACACCTGATATAGGTGGTCAAAAAGGACTCCTGCAAGGACGCAGTAATGCAGCGTCAGTACATAAGTTATACAGCCTAAAAATAAGACTGATGGGTCACGAATCCGCACCTTCCAACATCTGAGATGGTACGAAAGAGGGTAGAGGAGGTGTCATCGTCAAAGCGGTAGCTGATGGCGCTGCCTCAGGTAGCGCAACCTCAACGCTCGCCACACCTGCATTAGAAATGAGATAAATACCGTCAGCGAAGATTGAAAAGGATTGCAGAATAAAAAAGAAAAGCAATGACTCAAAATCTACCTGATGAGTCGCCAGTCGGAACCACGACGAGGGCGTTACTGGATACAGCAACTGCTTCATCCTCTTCCATCGAGATGGTCTCACCTCCCGTCGCCTCATCCCCTGACTCTACGAGAGCCGTCGTGACGCTTGCGATTCCAGGAGATAGCAAAAAGCCGTAGGCGGAAAGAGCGACGATCGGAGCAATGCCCGACTCTTGTGAAAGAGTGACTACCTCGGGCTCGGCGGCTGTACCCGTCTCACCCATCGTCACCTCAGGCTCGGCAATGGTGGTCATCTCACCTACCGCCATCTCAGGCTCAGCGATCGTGACTGTCTCACACGCCGCTACCTCGAGCTCGGCGATCGCAGCCACCTTGCCTACCGCCGCCTCGGGTTCGGCAATCACGACTACCTCCTCTACCGCTACCCCAGGCTTAGCGGTCGCCGCCACTTCTTCGGTAAGATTCGGCCCTGCAAGGTAAGATATATGAGAATTGATATTTAAAACTTTGACAACGAAACCCCGTGTCATATTACCTTGAGTTGGTCTTCTGACCGCTTCCCGAGCCGCACGTACTGCCCGTCTATAGGCAGTGGACAAGACAGCCGGGGATTCCTATGAAGGAGTAGGGGCAGGGGTAGCGGTGCTCGAACCCGCACCCGCAGCCAAGGCAGCACTACGCTCCCTTGCCGCTCGCATTCGGTGCTTCCTTTCCGCTTGGGCTGTCAAAGCGGATCTTCTGGACGGCTCCATCAATAGAACGCTGTCATCCGCGCCAAGGGTTACCTCTGGAGCCGTTATAGCTTCCGTCATCGGTCATTTGTGTAAGGCTTCTTTCGGCAGTGCCGAAGAGGCCGGGACTTCGGTGGCTGGCCTGGGAAGAATCTTCGCATCGCCTTGCGGGATTGGCATTGTGGTCCCTGCGATAAGATAAAGAAGGGGTTAGATTGTCCATAAGAAAGGAGAATGAAGATGCAATGAGCCGAGACATACCAATACCCAACAAGGCGCGATTCCTCTCCTCCTCCTCAAAGGTCCTAAGAGAAGCCGCCAAAGCCTCTTCAGTGGTAAAGCCTGTTACAGAAGGAAAAATGTCAGTCAAGACATGATAATAAAAATAAAGATATGATGCAATAACAAGGTACAACTGATGTTTACTTGATTGCGCGAGGGTGGCCATTTCCGCTTGGTGGCTTGCGGATCGCACAGAAGCTGCAATAGCAGCCTCGAGATTAGTATCTTCCGGCGCTATGAAGAGACCTTCGTTGGTCCTATATTCGCTCAAGCCCTCGTTATAAGAAGCGTGAGGTTCCAGGCCGAGTACAGCATCTAGAGAAAGGACCGACTTCTTCTTCCTCTTCTGCGCGCGAGCTCCAGTCGCAGCAAGCACAAGCTTACGCTTAGTGGGCACTTTGGGGCGACAAGTCCCGATATCTGAGCCCACGCTAGATTCGGGGGAAGCTATATTTACCGTCTCCATGGGAGCACGGGGCACCGGTAGTACATCCACCGTCTCCACGGGAGTATGGGGCACCGGTAGCTCAGGCCTGTCACCGGGGACTTCAATCACAGCAGCTTCTCTGAGCGGAGGAAGGACAATAGTCCGTCACTTCAAGGGGAGGTTTCGGTCACTAGCAGGGGGTGCACCCTTGCGGTCGAGTAGCAGCCGCTTCTCCTCCCGGATAACAGCACCCATTGCATGTTGATACCTGGCTACGTATACATTAAGGGCCCTCGGGATACACCTCGGCTCGCTGATGAAGAAGCGAGATCCCGTATTCAAGCGCATGAAATAATGCAGCGCGCCCCGCGTTCCCTCTTCGGTGGCAGCGGGTTCTACTAAGAAAGCCTCCAGCGGGACTCCTTGATTGTAACTCGGCTGCTGGGCAAAACGATGGGGGTTATATCTTATGAATAGCGCCGCATCATTTTGCTTAAATACAAGAAAGCTCGGCCTGATGGAGTATAAATGAAGAATCTCCCGGGCTTTCAACACGGAGGCCCCGTCCTTAAAAATGTCTTACAGTGACAACACCGCCTTTGAAGTTTCCTGGCCAATGGTCAAGACTTTGTCTGTGAAAGACATACCATCTCCGACTGTACGCGGACGAAGGAGCAAGCCCCTAGCTTCCCGCATAATCCGAGGGAACTTGCATCTCTCGTAAAACGAAGGTCTCTTGTGAATGCCAAAGACCTCGAGCACGTGCATCTCCATCCGTGAAGTGAAGTATTGCATCGGGAAGTTGGCAGGGTGCACCCCCGGTTCACTGGTATCCGCCGCTACGCTAAGACCATGGTATAAGTGGGTTAACCCGGCGATCCCGATGGCCACTTGTATTCCGGCAACCATGTGATGCGCGGGGTAGAAGAAGGAAGGCCTCATGTAACGAGGATGCATAGGGAGCGCGAACCAGCTCAACCATAGCCCACTCGCTTGAGTCGGACTCAATCACTCTTTTTGTTTAAACCCGAGAAAAAACGCCTCTTCATCAATGCCCGGGGCGGCGATCTCTAACAGAGGGATGATCGCAGCGTTAGGAAGTAAGAAGCCCTTCTGATCAGCTTCCAATATCGGCCGACGATCCAAGCCAAAGCCGAAGGGATCGTCAAGTTTAGCGAACTTTTTGCCTTGTCGCGACAAAATCTCCGGGCGAAGAAAACGGGCAATGAAGTCCGCAAAACTGACCCCCCCGACCTCCGGATTCAAGGAAGAAGCTCTCGTACATGTTCAGCACCTTTATCAGACTTGGGAATTGGTGCTGAATGGTGTTCTCTGGCGTGAGGCCCATCACCACTTGCTTGGTGGCAAAAACATGTTCGTCCGGAGGTAGCAGCTCCTCATAGTGCTCCCCCCTAACCGGTAGACCAGAAACCTCAGCGAATTCTTCTAAGGAAATGGAAACTTCTCTGTCCAGTAGAAAGAAGGTATGGGTCGGGATGTTCCACTGCTCCAAAAACACCTTGATCCACCATGTGGGAGGTGGAGAATACTGGAATAGCAAAGCGTAGACCGCAGGGTATAAGCCGAGCTTTAGCAGCTGCGATTTCTTTGCCGACAAGATGTACCGGGCCCACTGCAAGTACCCGGCCGGATGACGGGGAGTTAGCCCAATGTTGTAGGGCTGTCCCCAAGGGCGCGACTCGCCCTGGCATATGCGCCGCCCTAAGGTGTCCAAAGCCGTCGGCGGCTGCATAGGTACGGCGGCAATCGAAAGCTGAAGGAGACCCTCCGAAGTCCAATTAACAACCTCCACAGCATAGTTTACCGGGGGTGCATCTGCATACGGGATCACTGAGATAGGCTCCGAAGGCGTCGCACAAGAGAAGCTTCGACGATCTCTGATAATCTGGTCGTACCATCTACCCTACAAGTGAAGATTTTTGTGTTCCGGGTCTCGGTCTTTGATGAGCGCGAGAACCTCCCGGTCTACAGGTGCCTCAGGGAATCCTCCCTCTGAACGGATGAACGGAAACGTAGCATCGAAAGACATGTCGCCTGCAAAAAAGGGGGGACAGAAGTCAACTGTTAGTGCTATAATTTAATTTTAAATTTTGACACTCGGTACTTTAAAAATTTGTACCACACTGCAATGCACTGGAAAGGGGACCAAATGGGGACCCACAAAATCTAGATGACAATACATTAATTAATAAATCAGCCTTATCATTAGATGAAACTGTTAATTAAATGAGGAAATTCTCAGGAAAATTCTCATTCAATAAGAGATCCCTCGGGAAAAGGAGAAAATCTCCCTTTGAGAGCAATGCGTTATGACAGAGTGACACTTGTCAAACTCTGATCATGAAAGAATAAAATTCCTCAAGAGCCTGGCTCTGTAATGATGATGGAAAAACCCATCAGAAAAGAATTAATTAAAATTAATTTTTAAGAATTAAAAAATTCTAGGATCTTCAAGATCCATAAAAAAAACTCTTAAGAGTTCATCATCAAAGATTAAGAAATCTACATGTTATCAAAGAGCAGAGCTCTGATCCATGGGCTAAGAAACCCCAAGTAAAGATCTCTTTAGATCTATGGGTTCATGAGAGCAAAGCTCTGCTAATGAAACCCTAAAGGGTTTTCTTTAGATCAAAGATCTATGAACAGCAAGGCTCTGTTAATGGGTAAAATCATAATTTATTAAAAGATTTTTTAACTTTACCTAAGTTTTGATAGAGTTCCGACTCTTGAAAAGTTTTTAAACTGAAGAGCAATGCTCTGAATAAAAATTCTCAAGGAAGAAGATGAAAATCATCTAAGGGACCAAAGGTCCTATTTATAGGTATTGAACCGTCTCTTCAACTTCTGAGTTGATCCAAGGGCGCAGATGCTTCCATCGCTGCACTCACGTGTGTGCCACGTGAGCGCAACGGTGGGGGGCATTTGTTTCCCCCAATCAGAGCAAAGCTCTGTTTTGAAATTTAAAATTCAAAAATTGAAGCAACGCTTCAGATCCAGCGCTAGGCGCGCTGCACGCCACGTGTCAAACATGAGTGCGCTAGCGCATACTGCGCTGCGCTCTGCGCTGCGTGCCACGTGTCAAACGTAGGTGCGCTAACGTAAAGTGCACTGCGCTCTGAGCAGCGCACCACATGCAAAGCACGGGTGCGCCAGCGCTGGAATTAAAATTCCCCACCGTTAGATCAAAAGATCTAATAATGATAAATCATGAATTAATCAGAATTAAATTCTGTTATGGAAAGATTTTTCCAATCTTATTAAAAACAAGAAGATTGCTTTCTGTAAAACAGAAGCCCTAGGATCAGAGATCCAACGGTGGGGAAATATCCCCAAATCAATCAGAGAAAAATCTCTTCAACTGATTTAACAAATCAATTTGCCCTATATAAAGGCCCCAAGACTTCAAGTCTGATATAGAAAAAACCCTACAAACTTTGAGAAAACTCAAAAGAAAGAGAGCAAGCTCTTGAAAGAAGATCATTTATTCAAGGTAAAAAGAATGATTCTTGAACAAAGAGATGAAATCATCTCATTAAAAACAGAAGAATTATCTTCGTAAAAGATCATAGATCTACAAAGACAAATGTCTTTTATAAAAAGATCAAAAGATCTCATCATAAAAATAAAGAAGTACTTACTTCATTCATAGATCATTGATCTACAAAGACAAAGCCCTTTCAAAAGTAAGAACTGTTGTTCTTGAATCTTGAGGCAAAGCCTCCTTTAAAAAGAACATAAATTTGTTCACAGATCATAAATTTGATCAAATGCGTTTTGCGCTATTGAAAAGTGCCTTGCACTCTTGAACTGCGCTTCTGCGCTCCTTGGACCGGCGCTCAGCGCCAAAACGTGCCACGTGTCAACCACGTATGGAACTTGCGTTTTGCGCTTCTGAAATAGCGCACTGCGCTCATGAGCTGGCGCTCAGCGCCGAGCACGCTATGTGTCACTCACTTGTGCGCCACTAAACTAGCGCAACACGCTCATAAATTGAAAGCGCAATGCGTCCATCATCTGGCGCTTAGCGCCAAGCGCGACACGTGTCCGTTTCGTGTGCGCTACTTGACAGAAGCGCAATGCGTTCTTTAATTGGCGCAAAGCGCCTGGCGCGCCACGTGGTGCGCTGTCAGAACACACATTGTTCTGATAAATGCTATGCATTCAATGCAAGACCAAAAAAAATGTCAGGATCTAATGCTCAGCATTATTAAAAGGGCTAAGCCCAAATAAAGGCACAACAGCCCAGAACAATAAAATGTTAAGCATTTTAATCTTATTGGACTTAGCCCAATATTGGCCATAAGTCCTCAACTTATATTAAACTGAGCCCATCTGCTCACGAATATTTAACAGATCTCAGTCCCAAATTGGACTACAGATCTTCCGACCAACTCACACCGGTTCAAGGGTACATCTCTTCACTCTTCCGATATCTGTCGTTGTAATCCTTCAACTTCTTCAGAGAGGTGACGGGTCCCGACAACCACACATTTAACGGACTGTGAGGTCCTTAAGCCCATGGACTACGATGTCCTTAACCTGGACTGTGGGGTCCTTAAGCCCATGGACTATGATGCCCTTAAACTTTATAGACTATGACGTCTTTAACCTCGGACTGTGGGGTCCTTAAACTTTATAAACTATGACGTCTTTAACCTCGGACTGTGGGGTCCTTAAACTCACGGACTACGATGTCCTTAACCTCGGACTGTGGGGTCCTTAAACTTACGGACTATGTTGTCCTTAACCTTGGACTGTGGGGTCCCTTTAAACCCACGGATTACGATGTCCTTAACCTGGACCGTAATGTCCTTAAACTAACATTGGACCGTAATGTCCTTAAACTAATCGACCGCAATGTCCCTAAACTAAACAATAGAGTCCAAATGCTCTTTTGTTGGATCTAAACGATCCTGTTAAGTTGATCTTAGTATAAACATTAGACTAACGTATCCTTAACTAACGTTTAAGTTGATCTTAGTCTAAAATGAGGCTAACGTATCCTTAAACCCAAACCTCAAACCCAAATCTAAGAAAATACGGATTTGGACTAATCCACGCCCTACGAGCAACAACATAAATTAGTCTCCGTATACAATCCACGGGCAACCACAAACAAAACAAACACCCATGACACGAAGTGACCATCTGGAGAAGGAGAAACTTGTTACCGCGATGCAGTAGCGTAATTAACTACAGGGGCTTGCGCCTGCAGGGAAGAGCGTCCCCACAATCAAAAACCCCTCGAATGAGGGGGAATCTGACGAAGTCTTCTACATCGGCCGCATCCGTTTAAACCTTCGATACATGGTGCCATAAATCAACTTGGCATCTTCGGAGAGGTGGACGGATAGCACCAATTAGCATCTGCCCCGAAATTCAGGCGAGACGCCCACCGCGTCTTTGTCCGCGTCTTTCGGCGGGGAACAAACAAATTTCAGAATGTTTGCGCAATGATGAAGACCACCCAACTTTCCGATGATGCTATAAAGCTACATGTCATTCCTTTCATTTTATGTGACCTAGCTGAAAAGTGGCTATATAGTACAGCATCACATTCCATAAAAAGTTGGGAAGAGTTTGTTAAGGCTTTTCTTAAAAAGTTTTACCCACACCACAAGACCGCGAGAATTAGAAATGAAATTAATCAATTTTCCCAGCTTCTTTCTGAACCTTTTTGGAAGTGTTTCGAACGATTTAAGGACTTTCTTGTTCAGTGCCCTCACCACGGTATCAAGAGATGGCAATTTTGCCAAACTTTATACGAAAGACTGAACCCAACAACTAAGCAGTTGCTGGAAACCATCTATCAAGGTCACTTCCTTATCAAATCTGACGAGGAAGCCTGGAAATTTATCGACGACCTTGGTGAACAAACATTTCAGTGGGAAAGCACTAGATAAACCGCTTCATCCATTTCATCCGGTTCGTCTAGGGCAGGTGTTCATCAACTTGACATGTCAATTACAAGGAAAGCTGAAATGGTCGCAATTACACGTAAACTAGAAGCAATTGAGAGCAAATTCTCATCGCCTTCTTCTGTCCCCGCTTTACCCCCTCACACTGTATGCGCTTGTTGTTCGGATCCATCCCATTTAACCAAAGAGTGTCCTTACAACCCACCTGCTCAAGGACAAGATTAAGTCAATACTGTCTTTCAGCAGAGACAGAGAAATGATCCATACTCTTCAACTTATAATCTTGGTTGGAGGAACCACCCCAATTTTTCTTGGAATCAAAATCAACAACAATTCCAAAGCAATAACAATTTTTAGAGGCTTCCTCCACAACAACAAGCCCCTCAACAAACTCAATATCAGCAACCTTTTCAACCCCAACCTTACCAAAATCAAATGAAAATTTTTGCACCAAACAACTTTTTTCTTCAAAATAATTTTGTTCAACCAAATAACGATAAGGTTTTCTCGCTAGAACGAAGTCTGGATGCGTTTCTAAAACAATCTACACAATCCTCAGCCAACATCCAGTCTTCCATTCAGTCTTTGGTGCAACACACTGCATCACATGAGCAAAGCATCAAAACCATTGAAGCCTAAATTGCACAACTAAATGCTGCTCTAAGCGAGTGAGAGAAGGGGAAACTTCCATCTCAACCACTGCCAAATCCTGGTCACACACAAAGTGCACATGTTGCTCATGAACAACAAAATTATAATGTGAGTGCCGTGACTACATTGAGCTCTGGAAAGGTATTGCACAACAACGTTGGAAATAATAATGGCATCCCGGCCGCCGCTTCTTCTTCTTCATCTTCTTCAGAGGATGTTCTTCATTTTTCACAAGGCTCTACTTCTTCTAATAATTTGAACGAACCCACATCTCACTCCACGAAAACACCAACACTGGAATCCGTTCCAACTCCGCAATCTACTCCACAAATATTGGACTCAACAATTTTTCAAAATGTTCCATTTCCAAACAGGTTGAGATCTAATAAACAAACTTCACAAATGGAGAAGATTGTGGAGTTATTCAAACAGGTTAGCATAAACATACCTCTCTTGGATGCAATCCAACAAGTCCCTTCTTACGCTAAAATCTTGAAGGACTTATGCATCAAGAAGAGAAAATCACAGGTACCCAAGAAAGTTTTCTTGGCTAGTGCAGTAAGTGGTGCTCTTACCCAACTTTTACCTCAAAAACGAAAGGATCCTGGCTGTCCTACAATTTCAATAACAATTGGGGATAAGAACATCAACCACGCATTTTTAGATCTTGGTGCCAGTGTTAATTTGCTTCCTTATTCAGTATATGAACAATTAGGCGTTGGAGAGCTGAAACCCACACATTGTACTCTCCAAATAGCCGACCGATCCATCACCCATCGTAGGGGTGAGTTAGAGGATGTGTTGATTAAAGTAGGGGACTTCATTTTCCCCGTTGATTTCATTGTTATGGATACACAGCCTGTAGCTAACCCCCGGAGTCAAATTCCGGTGATACTCGGTCGACCATTCCTTGCAACTTCTAATGCGGTGATCAATTGTCGAAATGGTTCGATGAACCTATCTTTTGGAAACATGACAATTTAACTCAACATTTTTAAGTTGGGGAATTAGCCCTCCGAACCCAATGCTAATATACTTGATGTTTGCTTGATCCAAGAGATCACTCAGGAGGACTGTGAGTTCGAAAAATTTCTGTTCGATCATAGCAATTTTGACGCCACTAGTGCGTTCCTCCTTGAACCTGACACTGCTTTCACACCCGATAACGATTACGAGTGTTTCACTTTTTCGAAAGATTTTGAAGAATCACCACCTGAGTTCGAATCCTTTGAATTTTCAGATGAGTCAGCTGAGCCATCCGACTCGGTTGCTTACACTCGCTTTGAACCTTTGTTGGAATCCTTCGAGTTTGAGACAGTTTCACCAATTTTACCTTCAATTGTTTCGCCTCCAAAACTCGAACTCAAGCTATTGCAGTCTTACCTTAAATACGCTTACCTAGGTGAGAATGAGACCCTTCCCATTATCATCTCGGCCTCTCTAGCCCCCGAGCAAGAGAAAGCCCTTTTAATGGTCTTACAAAACAATCGGTAAGCTTTTGGCTGGACTATGGCGGGTATCAAGGGGATTAGTCCCCTAATAGTTGAACATTATATTCATATGATGGATGATGCCAAGCCAGTAAGGGGATCCAAAGAGATGACTAAACCCTATAATGAAGGAGGCTGTTAAGAAGGAGTTGTAAAATGTCTAGATAGTGGTATCATTTACCCTATCTCTGATAGCCAGTGGGTTAGCCCCATTCACGTTGTCCCAAAGAAATCGGGCATAACGGTCATAACTAATGAGGCGAATGAGTTAATACCTACTCGCACCCAAACTGGGTGGTGAGTTTGCATCGATTATAGAAAACTCAACGCCGCGACACGCAAAGACCACTTTCCATTACCTTTTATTGACCAAATGCTAAAACGATTGGCTGGGCACGAATACTATTGCTTTTTGGATGGCTACTCCAGCTATAGTCAAGTTCCCATCACCGAAAAGGACCAAGACAAGACTACATTCACTTGTCCTTTTGGTACGTTTGCTTACCGTCGCATGCCCTTTGGGTTATGCAATGCACCCGCTACTTTCCAGCGGTATATGATGGGCATTTTTCAGATATGGTGAAAAAATTCTTGGAGATTTTCATGGATGATTTTTCCATTTTCGGCGACTCCTTTGATGAGTGTTTGCTACATTTAGACGCAGTTCTTACCCGATGTAGGGATAAGAACCTTAATTTAAATTGTGAGAAGTGCTACTTTATGGTACGAGAAGGTATTGTCTTAGGACATATTATCTCGCAAAATGGCATTAAGGTAGATAAAGCTAAGATTGAAGTCATTTCCAATCTTCCTTCTCCCAAGTGCGTCCGAGACATTCGAGCCTTCCTTGGCCATGCCGGTTTCTATAGACGGTTTATCAATGATTTCAGCAAGATTACTAGACCCTTGACTCTTTTGTTGGCTAAGGACACCACATTTGATTTTGACTCAACCTGCATGAAGGTGTTCGAGTCATTGAAAAACTCACTTATTTCCGCTCCCATTATTGCATCTCCTGACTGGACGCATCCATTTGAGATTATACGCGATGCATCTGATTTTGCCATTGGTGATGTCCTTTGACAGCACATAAATAAGATGCCGCATGTAATTTATTACGCTAGCCGAACCTTAAACGAGGCCCAATTGAATCATACAACAACTAAAAAAGAATTCTTAGCTGTTGTGTTTGCATTAGAAAAGTTCAGGCCCTATTTAATCGGCTCTCCAGTCATCGTTTACACGGACCACTCAGCTCTTCACCATCTTTTCGCGAAGAAGGACGCTAAATCTTGGCTGATACGTTAGATCCTCTTACTACAAGAGTTTGACCTTGTCATCAGAGACAAGAAAGAATGCGAAAACGTAGTCGCCGACCATCTTTCACGTCTTCCTTCTTCGCCTACACTTCAATTTCCTATTAAAGACGTTTTTCTAGATGAGCAGCTCTTAACTGTGTCATGCGAACCTTGTTTCGCAGATATTGTAAATTATTTGGCCACCGGACTTATACCAAACGAATGGTCAAATCAGGACAGACTCAGATT
This sequence comes from Agapanthus africanus, assembly GCA_030015575.1. Taxonomy (NCBI): domain Eukaryota; kingdom Viridiplantae; phylum Streptophyta; class Magnoliopsida; order Asparagales; family Amaryllidaceae; genus Agapanthus; species Agapanthus africanus. Next base: position 676,831,846 of record CM057340.1, on the reverse strand, counting down.
TCTATCCCAGGTAAAACATTTTTACTGGGATGAACCGTATCTATTCAAATACTGTCCCGACCAAATTATTCGTCAGTGTATCCCCGACAATGAGTTTAAGAGCGTGGTGTCATTCTGCCATGATCAAGCGTGTGGAGTGCATTTTGGCCCTAAAAAGACAGCAGAAAAGATCTTACAGTGTGGCTTCTACTGGCCACAACTTTTTAAAGACGCATATGAGTACTGCAAGACATGCTTCCGGTGCCAACACTTGAGCCGGATATCTAAGAGAAATGAAATGCTACTCCAACCAATATTGGTTGTTGAAATTTTTGATGTTTGGGGGATAGACTTTATGGGACCATTTCCCAATTCTTTTGGGAACATGTATATTCTACTCGCTGTTGACTATGTTTCTAAATGGGTCGAGATTGTGCCCAGCCGAACTAATGACAACAAGGTTGTCGTTAGATTTCTTAAAGAAAATATTTTTTCTCATTTTGGGTATCCTCGTGCAATTATCAGCGATAATGGATCTCATTTTTGTAACAGGACTTTCGAGTCCTTAATGCGGAAATACTCCATTACTCACAAGCTGTCAACACCCTATCATCCCCAAACTTGTGGGCAAGCCGAGATTTCGAATTGGCAGATTAAATAGATATTGGAGAAAACGGTTTCCAAAAACCGTAAAGATTGGTCGTCAAAACTTATTGATGCCTTTTGGGCATTCCGAACTGCCTATAAGACCGATCTTGGCATGTCTCGATATAGGCTTGTTTATGGAAAGTCTTGCCACCTTCCAGTTGAAATTGAGCATAAAGAATTTTAGGCAATAAAAGAGTTGAACCTATCTCTGGGAGATGCGGGCAGCAATAGAAACCTGCAGTTGAACGAATTGAACGAGCTGCGGGATGAAGCCTATGAGAATGCAGTAGTTATTAAAAACCGAACGAAGGTGTTCCACGATAAACACCTTATGCGCAAGACTTTCAAACCTGGTCAACAGGTTTTACTTTATGACACTCGGTTACATTTCCATCCCGGCAAGCTCAGATCTCGATGGAAAGAGCCATTTTTGGTACGCACCGTATATCCGCACGGTGCGGTCGATTTAGAAAATCCGGAGGATGGTTCACTATTTAAAGTGAACGGATATAGACTTAAACCGTTCCTCACTGCGGACCCTTCGGAGGAGCTCCTGTTTTTGCAGGAGCCGATCTACATTGACTGATCTTCCTCCATCTACTCCTAAATTTTGATTATCTAGCCAAGTCAATGTTTCAAACAAGTTTGGGGGTATGTATCACTTGTAATTATATATAAAAACAAAATAAAAATAAAAATAAAAAATTTTAAAAATAAAAAAAACTTTGGGGTATTTTTGTAAATTTTCAGTTTTAATAAAAAATAAAAAAAAAATAATTTTTATTTACAAATAAATTCCTCTTTTTAAGAGGACCTTTTTGCAAATAACCAAAACACCCCCTATAAATAGAACCCGACTCTCTCTGTTTTTATCAATCCCTAAAAATTGCTCTCAGAAAACCCTAGCCGCCGCAGCAGCCAGAAGAAGGAGATCTCCCCTAACCGCCGCGTTTCCGCCGCTATAGCCCATATCTGGCCGCGCTTCCGACGCTCCCTTGCTGCGTCGCCTTCTGAAATCTTCAGAGGAGGTTTGCATCATCTCTCCCTTTCCGTTAAATTTTTTTATAAATCTATGAACTTTCTGAATGGCACCAACCATGCAATTAGAACGAGATTTTTCACAAATCTTTTCACACACAATTTACGGGAGTTATTTTGGTGATGAGATCACACGGCGATGGTGGAACTTTTTAATTTTCAATCATCCCAATACCTACGTTATTCCAGATCTAGTCACTCGTTTTTACGAGTGCATGGAGGAAGGTTGCCTAGCACAATACGGTTTTATTAAATTACTTTGGGGCTATAAGGAAATAATCATTGATAGGGACTTCATCCATGAAATCACTTTAATTCCTTGATTACCTGTTCACGACCTACCCCTTCAATTTGAAGACTACTTACCCTTAATGGGCAATGACTGTTCGAGGGAACTTAGGAAGGGCATACAGGCTAGAACTCTCTTCGCCAATGTATTAACCGTGTGCCGTTGGATACAAAACAACATTTTTGGCAGTTCACATAACACGACATTTTTCACCCCATCTCTTCATATCGTGCACACCTTAATGACTAGAAACCCTAGATTTGACATGTGCACGGTTTTACTCAATTCAATTGGTACTGGCAAAAGGGCCGCAAATTACCCACGTCCTATGTTAGTGACACAGCTGTGTCGCTATTTTCTCCCTGTGGAGGAATTTGAGTTTTACATGCATGGAGGTATACCTATTAGGCCTCTTATTGAGGGCGTATCCACGTCCTATATCCGCCTAACTGATGTATGGTCGCGAAGAGAACCGGCTGAATATGTACCCGCCAGGACACCCAGCTCCAGCTCGACCGCGAGTGAGGAAGAGCTTACCCCAGCAGAACATGCACGTCTGCTTAGAAGAGCCACTAGAGGGATTGATAGGTTGGTGGGATGGTGACCAACTTGGATCACCTGATGATAAAGATTGAACATGGCGTATCTACGCTGCTGGCGCGAGAGGAGCGTTCCCGTTCACGTTCAAGGGACGCCGAGGTCCTGAGCAGTGAGGGCACTGCTTTTGGTAAGTTTGGGGGATGAGGTGGTTTGTAAATAGTTATCATTGCATTGCATATTTTAATTTTTGTACATATCTTCTTTTTCTTTCCTTGCATCTTTAATTCTGCATTGCATCTTTATAAAAAATTATAAAAATAAAATAAAATAAAAAAATAAAAAAAATAAAATCAAATGAAAAGTTGAAAAACTAAAAAGATAAAAAAAAATTCAACTTGGCCATATTTGACTTAAGTTTGACAAGACAGTTAACTAGCTAGAAAAACTAGATCCTAAACTTAGTAAATTAAAAACCCTAAAAATAACCTTTCTTAAAGTTTAATGGTAGAAAATATATGTCCTTATAGTTTATTTAGAAATAGGCAAATTTTGAGTTCAGTTCTTGGGCTAAGTCAAAATAAGGGAAGAGTATCGAAATTTTTATTGAAATGTAACTCTGAAAAATAATTCCGAACCTTTAGTCTAAATTATGAAAATATATACCCGACAACTCGCACATACACGCACCTTGAAACTTGGGATAGTAGAGGATACCTTGAATTGCTCTTGTCTAAAATCCTTAGTATGAAAAAAAATTAAAAAAAAGTATAAGTGTGGATAAAGAGATATAAAAAAAATGAACACTGGTTTTATAATTACTTAAGGCTGCATAAAATAAAAAAATATAGCGAGGGTGCTTTATCACCTAGTGCCTTAGACCAACTGGTTTGGAAGTCACTGCTAAAGCCTTAGGTATTATAAGACGAGGAATTACGTCTTAATGTGCAAACACATTTTGTAATCGATCGTTAGTACCTCAAGAAGTATTAACGGTAGCATGAAGGATGTGTGAGCAATTTCATCTAAAATTCACCAACTAAAAGTATTTTGGACAATGGACAAGAGTATGATAGCTTGAATTGAATTTCCAAGTGTAGGGGTGATACATACACATACGCAGGGGTATATAATTGGGGTTTGGATGAGAGATAGGAATGAAAAATATGACTTATATCTTCAGTAGAGTTGATAAAAATTCCTAAGTTGAGATGGAACCTTAGAAAGAATATTCAAAAGATGCTAAAAGCTAAATAAATTTACAGAACACATACGATCTTAAGTTAAATGATAAGTGAGTGTGAAAAATACGGATTGATAATTTCTAAGTTGAAGATAATAGAATTTCTTTCTAAAACACCGAATTGAAGAATGAAAGTCAATAGGCCAAATTGATCGATTTTGTGGGTAGTATCCGCTGAAAACCCTCAGGAGATAACACTCCTCCTACTAGGGACACCTAGAGGTTTAACGGCTTGTTGCACAAGCTCAGTGCAATCGCGATTCCCTGCGAAAGTGAGGTTAGGTTTTTTAGAGAATAAATTGGTTTTGCTTAGGACGAGCAAAAAATAAGTTTGGGGGTATTTGTTCATATCAGAATTTTGCATTATTATATTCCCCATTCTTAATCATATTGCAAATAAATAGGTGCTTTTGATCCATGTTTGCTAAATAGTTGCAGGTTACAGGTTCTCAGAACAATACAGTGAAAATGGTGAAAAGACGCTACAAATGTGATACTACGACCAACAAAAAGATGAATCTGCAAGATGCCGCCTACCAGTTTGAGGAACAAAGGAAGATCAGCAAACAGTTCAATACACAAATTATAAGGGCAGCACAAGATTCAAGAGTTCAACGCGAAGCTAACGGTAAAAGTCCACAAATTCTGCACTGTTGGAAATCTGGAAGAAATTAGAAAAGATTCTGAAGAACCAAGTGAAGAAAACAGAAGGAAAAAGCAATATGAAGCAGCCCTGAGAAAATGAATTCAAGACCCCGCCATATGGCCGCGGATCCGCGGCCAAACATGGCATTCCGCCGCAGATCCGCGGCCGTGCAGTGCACATGTCGGTGCACGTGTCGGTGGGTGTCGGTGCTTTGATCCGGTTTTCTTAGGGTAGTTTTGTAATTTTAAATGTGGATCATATGTAAACCCTAGGGTTTTTCCTATCTATAAATAGGAAAGCCTACAGCCTCTTTTGGGGCATGCCTCTTTTTATTTTTCTAGTCAAAAATTTCAATTCCTTTGTAATCGTCAAGAGTGCATCAATAAAGTAAGACTTTTTATCTGAATTTAATTCTTGCATTTTTATCTGTTCTTTTAATATCTGCTATTTATTTTGTCATTTATTATTTGCAACTTAGAAAGTTTTTAAAATAAAACATAAAAATGAATTTCATTGTTAATACCCTAATGAGTGAGTAGTTCCTCACTTGTTAGGGTTAGGTTTGGGGTAGGTTTGAGAGATGGAAATCTCTCACTCCTTTCTTGCCCGTATAATACTTGAAATTAGGACTCTATGTTAATCAAACACACACCGCTCACTACGGCACCCTATCCCACGAGAAAGCGGTGATTCTGTAGTTAGACCGGTTGTGGTTGATTTACATAGAGGTTAGGGCTAAGAGTTAAGAAAGGACGGATAACGACCAAAAGGAAGAAACTTCGTTTCTTCCTAGTCGTGCTAATCTCCTTTGTTAACTATTACCCTAACACCTAAGTTCTTAATTAGGGCAAAGGAAGTAGTGCATAGAATTCTCTTTCCAAACTAACCTAATCCTAACCCTAGCAAGGTTTTAATCCAAATTAAATTCAATCTTAGTTTTTATAAAAATCACGACCTACCAAAAATAGGACTTAACTCGTAAGAACATAAAGAAAAGAACACGTTTTTCCTGTGGACCGACCCGTACTCAACCGGCTAGGTACCAAGCGACACTGTTATTGATTGTGGTATTCTTAACTTTGAATTTAAAACGCACGCACGCAAAAGAACGATCAATCACCCACATATAGTCGGGGATGGCATGAATTTTGTTGATAAGATCATGACCATCGGTAAGGAATCCGCTAAGCCGGTGCAGCCACTGCGGGACACCTTTAAGGACGGAGCTTCTACCTTGAAACCTTGAGAGATTCTCCATTTATACTCGATCAGGCCGGGATACTTGGTGTTCAGGCAGAACGACTCGGCTTTGTTCATGAAATATAACCCCCACCGCTTTACCCAGCAATCAAGTTATAATCAGGGTGTCCCGCTCGAGGCATTCTTGGAGAACTGGTTAATACTAAAAAAGGCATCCGGAGCACTTTGCACCACTTCATGCGCCTAAATACAGGGTCCAATTTCGTCATCAGTGAGCTGAGTTGTGTTCTGAAAGCCCTGAACATATACGTGGCGTGGTATCAACACGCGATGGGTGTTGTTATCAAGGAGGAGAAGCGACTTTTGCTTGATCGCAAGGGTGCAGCCCCGGCTGGTAATCCAAATGTTCCTTTGAAGCGACAGACCATTGTCCGTCCTCCTTTTAGAGAAGCTGCTGCGGCTGTAGTTCCACGTGCTATACATGAGCTACCCCTACCCAGTGTGCCTGAAAAAGAGGTAGCTGCCGCGTCTCCTGAGTCGGGTGTGGGTACGGAAATTGGGACTCGTCGCCCAAAGGTGCCCACCAAGCATAAACTTGTGCTAGCGGCTACCGGCACTCGCTCGCAGAAGAGAAAGAAGTCAATACTCTTTGCAGACGTTGCATTCGGCCAGGAGCCTCATGCTCCTTACAGTGAGGGCATAAGTGAATACAGGACCAATGAAGGCTTATTTATAGCGCCGGATGATACCGACCTCGAGGCTGCTATTGCAGCTTCCGAGCGATTAGCAAGTCACAAAGCAGGACTGGTCACCCTTGCACAGTCAGGTAAACTCAGTCGTATCTTTTTGCTGTTACGTTTTTATTATCATGCCTTGACTGACACTTCTTCTTCAACAGGTATCTCCATTGAAGAAGCTCTTGCGGCTTCTCTCAAGACTTTTGAAGAGGAGGAAAGGCTTCGTGCTTCCTTGGGCATTGGTACATTTTGGCTCACTGTGCCTCCATTCCCGTTTTTATAGGTAAACTAACTCTTCTTTTCCATCTTATTGCAGAGAATATCTTGACTCAGGTTATCCCAAGTGTAGTGCCGATCTCGAGTGGTGACGTGGCGACGCTCCCAAGGCAGGCCACCGAAGTCCCAACTCCCTCAGTATTGCCGAAAGAAGCCTCGCTCAAACAGCCGATGACGGATGCCGTAGAGGCTCCAGAGGCATAACTTTGTTCGGATGATGACATCTCCTTAACGAAGGCTTTGAGGAGGTCACTTCTCTCTGCCAAGGCCGACAAGAAGCGTAGAAAGTGCGCAACTAAGGAACATGATGCCGCTTTGGCTATAGGTGCAGGCTCAAGCGCTATTCCATCCATCATTATTTCCTCCGAAGATGCTCCATCCGCCTTGTCTACCGTTCGTAGACAGGTTTTGCGCGTGGCTAGGGAGGCAATCGAAAAGCCGTCTCAAGGTAACGTAACACTGGGCCCTTTTATTAGAGTTTGATCTTCAGATTCTCATATATCGTATCCTTCAGGGCTAAATCCGGGTGAGGAGGTGGCAGGCGAGATGACGGCAACTACCGAGCCCGAAGCGGCTACTCTTTCTCAGGAGTCCGGGACTGCTCTAATTGTCGCTCTTTCCACGTGTGGTTCCTTGCTATCGCCTGGTATTGCGAGTGTCACGACGGCCCTCGTGGAATCAGGGGACGAAGCCACGGGCGGTGAAACCATCCCCCTGAATGAGATCGAAGAAGTCGTGATGCTTGGCGATACTTCCGTCACCGTTTTGGCTGATGACCTGTCTGGTAGGTCTTGGGTCGCTGTATTCCTTTCGTTTTGCAATCCCTTCTAATGACATTTTTTTCCTTTCGAATGTAGGTGTGGTGAGCGCTGAGATTGCGACACCTGAAGAAGCACCCCCAGATGCTGTTCTGACGGTCGCCGCCCCTTCGTCTCCTCTTATATCCTCTCAAATGCTGGAAGGTATGGGTTTGCGATTAATTTAAATCAGGGATAGTATCTTTCGTGTACTGACTATGTATTATCGTAACCTTGCAGGAGTTCTCTTCGATCATCTGTATCAAGTGTTGAACCCGCACTTCTCCTTCCAGTCGGAAGTTACTCTGCCTGCTGGCGCCGGTGAGTATCGTTTTTAAACCGACGTCCTTTCCTTTCTTGGATGGGGGACCCGGCCGTTGTTAATTTTGAATTGATTACAGCGCTACAAATTGAAGGAAGGGACAAGAGAATTGCCGCGCCACCAGTACTCCCAGCTCTGCCACCTGCCGTAACCGGTATAGCAGCCTTCATTGCTCTTGCATCTTCTTTGTCTCTTAAGCCAATATCTGACTATGATTTGTTTTGCAGTGGTTGCACCGATTCCAGCTCCGTTCGAGTCTTACATCATAATGCCGATAGGGCCCTTTTCTAGACGTCCATCTTCAAAAGGCGTTATGACCAGCCTGCGTATGTTGAGCGAGTACATCGAGGAGCTTGACGCGGAGGCCCCTGCATTTGCTACAGATTTTTCTGCCGATGTTAATCCCATGTCGGCGATGCTCGTGAACTTGCATAGCGAAGGCGTCGTTGAGTCTTGGGTTAATCACTGCAGGAAGATTGAGGCCTGCCTGCATGAGCTTGAGCTTAGGTGTCCTGTTCCGGAGGTGTTGGCTTTGAAATCCCAGCGAGCTCCATGGGTTGAGCAGAGCGTTCCGTTCCTTCGCCATTTCAAACGAGAGGCAACCCTTAAGTGAAAGGAACGTGAGGCGACTTCTGCTGAATCTGGTCAACTGCGCACTGAGGTCGCAGCAAATGCTGCCCAGCTGAACTCCATCTTTGAAAACCATCAACGATGTATCTCTGATGGGCTGGTGCTGAGGAAGAAGCTTGATCTTAGTGAGCAGGTTGCGCAAAGTCAGGAGGCTGCTCAGCAGGAAATTGATCAGAAACTTTCATCCTGTCTGCAGCAACGGGTCCAAATTGAAGTAGAGCTGGCCGCAGCGGCTGATCATGAGAAGGAGTTGAGAGGAGTGCGCGAGCAGCTAGCTGATTTATTGAAGATGCCTCCCTCTCAGTAGCTGTTTTTTGTATAGATTGAACACTTGTAATCTTTGAATAACATGTATCCATTTTTTATTCTTTTATATGATTCGTCTTGTACCCAATTGAATTCATGAATAAAAGATACACATTTTTTTTTGTTCTACTGTTGCTTTCTTCTCTTTGCCGTGTTGTTGCCATGTGATTTTAGCAAGTGTGGCCTGTAGATAGTATGTAGCTGTCCATTTTGGACTCTTTGCAGGGTGGTGATGGCTTAGGAAACAGGGTTAGAAACTGTCACCTAAGACTTTTTAATTTTTTGAGCCATGAGGGTCTCATAAAAAAATTTCTCCCTACGAGTCGTGAGGATCTCATAGGTGTATTTTCTCCTTAGAAATCATGAGGATTCCTAAGTGTGTTTTCTCTTGAGAGTCGTAAGGATCTCACAAGAGAATTTTTTCCCTTACAAGTCGGGAGGACTCGTAAGTGATTGTTTCCCTTCTTGCCGATATTCGACTTCGGAGAATATGGCCCGTAGATAGTCTATCTTGACCTCCCTGTAGGGTAATGATGGCTTAGGAGACAGGATTAGGATCTTCCACCTAAGACTTTTCAACTTTATGAGCCGTGAGGGTCTCATAAAGATTTTTATCCCTATGAGTCGAGAGGATCTCATAGGTGTATTTTCTCCTTAGAAATCGCGAGAATTCCTAAGTGTATTTTCTCTTAAAAGTCATAAGGATCTCACAAGAGAATTTTCTTCCTTACAAGTCGAGAGGACTCATAAGTGATTGATGAGTTGACCTGCTTCCGAATCAAAGCGTTGCTTTGACGAGGGAGATCGAGAGTTGACTTTGGCCGTTTTCCACGGGGTCAGGATTGACTTTAGCCGTGTTCCGCGGGGTCAGGGGGTTGACTTTAGCCATACGGGGTCAGGATTGACTTTGGCCATACGGGGTCAGGGGTTGACTCTCGGTTGTCTGTGCACCCCCGAGTCCTGGAACTGGGAACTTTGCTGCTGCTCCGCTTTGCCGACATTGCGTCTACTATAACGAGACAAATGTCGAGATGGTCTCTAGGTTGTCTATGAACCGTCGAGATTTGGAACTAGGGATTTTGCCATGGCTCCGCTGATTGATTATCGTGCCCGAATCCTGCTGGAATGAAGAGGAACGCTGTTGTGGGTCTGTAGGCTGTAGATGTGGCCGTTGAGACTTGGAACTAGGGACTCTGTCCTGGCTTCGTTTGGCTGACGTCATATATTCCTGCAGAGACATTGATTTCTCTGCGGGTCGGCGCGAATCTAGATGTTCTCGTCAAGGACGCTGAATTCCCTGAATCGAGGTATTTCCCAAGGACGTTGATTTCCTTGGGGGGTTGAGACGAATTGAGGTATTCCTGCAAAGACACTGATTTTCTTGCGGGTCGACGCGAATAGAGATCCTCTCGTCAAGGACGCTGATTTCCTTGAATCGAGGTATTTTGCCAAGGACACTGATTTCCTCGGGGTTGAGTCGAATCAAGAGATTCCTGCAAAGACACTGATTTCCTTACTGATCGACGTGAATCGAGATGTTCTCGTCAAGGACGCTGATTGACCTGAATCGAGGTATTTTGCTAAGGATACTGATTTCCTCTGAGTTGAGACGAATAGAGGTATTCCTGCAAGGACACTGATTTCCTTGCGGGTCGACGTGAATCAAGATGCTCTCGTCAAGGACATTGATTTCCCTGAATCGAGGTATTTTGACAAGGATACTGATTTCCTCGGAGTTGAGACGAGTCGAGAGATTCCTGCAAAGACACCGATTTCCTTACGGGTCGACGCGAATCGAGATGCTCTCGTCAAGGACGCTGATTTCTCTGAATCAAGGTTTTTGCAAAGGACACTGATTTCCTCGGAGTTGAAACGAATCGAGAGATTCCTGCAAAGACACTGATTTCCTTGCGGGTCGATGCGAATCGAGATGCTCTCATCAAGGACGCTGATTTCCCTGAATCGAGGTATTTGCCAAGGACACTGATTTCCTCGGAGTTGAGACGAATCGAGGTATTCCTGTAAAGGCACTGATTTCTCTGCGGGTCGATGCGAATCGAGGTGCTCTCGTCAAGGACGCTGATTTCCCTGAATCGAGGTATTTGCCAAGGACACTGATTTCCTTGGAGTTGAGATGAATCGAGGTATTCCTGCAAAGAAACTAATTTCTCTGCGGGTCGACACGAATCGAGGTGCTCTCGTCAAGGACGCCGATTTCCCTGAATCGAGGTATTTGCCAAGGACACTGATTTCCTCGGTGGTTGAGACGAATCGAGGTATTCCTACAAAGACACTGATTTCTCTGCGGGTCGACGCGAATCGAGGTGCTCTCGTCAAGGACGCTGATTTCCCTGAATCGAGGTATTTGCCAAGGACACTGATTTCCTCGGAGTTGAGACGAATCGAGGTATTCCTGCAAAGACACTGATTTCCTTGCGGGTCGACGTCAATCGAGATGCTCTCGTCAAGGACGCTGATTTCCCTGAATCGAGGTATTTGCCAAGGACGCTGATTTCCTTAGGGGTTGGTTGACTTGTTTCCGAGACGGAGCGTTGATACGGCAGGAAGGTCATTGGTTGACTCTAACTTGTCTGTGGACCATAGAGCCTTGGAATTAGGGATTTTTCCGTAGCTCCGCTTGGTGATGTTGCGTCCGAATCCTGTTGGAATGAGAGGACCACCGTTGCTGATTTTTAGGCTGTAGATGTTGCCGTTAAGATTTGGAACTAGGGACATTGCCATGGCTCCGTTTTGTTGTGTCGCTTCCATGCCCTGTTGGCATAAGAAAGAACATCGTTGTTGATTTTCTGGGATGCAGATGTTACTGTTGAGATCTGACTTTCCCTTTTGACAGGATCTTGTGGGGGACATATGGTTCCCTTTTTGTTTATGCCCACGGATTGTATACAGGGGTCAGTATGGACTTCCTGTAGGGAAAAAGTTTCATTCTTTTTGTTTTCTTTCCGCGATGCTCTATCATTTCGGCTTTTTGTATCGCGAAAGTCGTGATTGCCCAATCATTTTGGCTATTTTTCGCGGTGCCCAACCATTTCGGCTATTTTGTATGCATATATTTTTACTTGCTGATTTTGTTGCAAGTTGCCCCATCATTTCAGCTATTTCATATGCATTTTTGGCTCGCTGACTTTTTGCTGCGAGTATGGAGCTTGGAATCTGGTGCCAATCTCAGCATCAGCATCACTACGACTGGAATATTGCCAGTAGCGAATCAACGTTTGCCGTGAAAGGGCTTGGAATTTGATACCGATTTAGGCATCAGTATCGCTACCACTGGGACATTGCCAGAAGCGAATCATCATTTGCCTCTATCGATGTCGAACAAAGGTGGCTTAACAAACAGGGTTAGGATCCTGTTGACTAAGGCTTTATGACTTTACGAGCCGTAAGGGTCTCATAAAGGTACTTCTCCCTACGAGTCGTGAGGATCTCGTAGGTGTATTTTCTCCTTAGGAATCATGAGGATTCCTAAGTGTGTGTTCTCTTATAAGTCGTAAGGATCTTACAAGAGTGTTTTCTCCTTATAAGTCGAGAGGACTTACAAGGGTCGTTCACCGTGTGAGCATATCCCTAGTCGCTGGTGGGACTCTGTTGAGGAAACGTTTATTTGTGCCCATGGATTGTATACAAGGGTCAATATTGAACCGCTTGTAGGGCAATCTGAGAAAGGTGATAGCTTAAGAACAGGTTCAGATCCCTGTAGCTTAAGGCTTTTGAATCTTATGAGCCGTGAGGGTCTCATAAGAGGGTTCTCCTTACGAGTCGTGAGGATCTCGTAAGTGTAATTTCTCCTTAGGAATCGTGGGGATCCCTAAGTGTGTCGCTCCTTTGTGAGTCGTAAAGATCTCACGCAGGTAGTTTTCTCCTTACAAGGTCGAGAGGACCTTGCAAGTGTCTTTTAACGAGATTGCGCCCTTTCGGGTTTTCACAAACTCGCCGGTAGTCCTGCTAATTTTACTCACGGAGCCCTTTCGGATTTTCATCCGTGACCATCTTGTTTATGGACGTACCTTTTTTTTTGCGAGTATGCAACTCAAGATCTGATACCAATCTTAGCATTAGTATCGCTGCGACTGGAATGTTGCCCGGAGCGAATCATCATTTGCCGTGAAAGGACTTGGAATTTGATACCAATTTAGGCATCAGCATCGCTACCACTGGGACATTGCCAGGAGCAGATCATCAATTGCCTCTGTCGATTCAAACAAAGATGGCTTAGCAAATAGGGTTAGGATCCTGTTGAATAAGGCTTTTGACTTCATGAGCCGCAAGGGTCTCATAAAGATGTTTCTCTTTACGAGTCGTGAGGATCTCATAAGTGCGTTTCTCCTCAGGAATCGTGGGGATCCCTAAGTGTGTTGCTCTCTTGTGAGTCGTAAGGATCTCACGCAGGTATTTTCTCCTTACAAGGTCGAGAGGACTTTGCCAGTGTGCATGAATTTTTTACGAGTCTGCGCCCTTTCGGGTTTTCACAGACTCGCCGGTAGCCCTGCTGTTTTTACTCACGGCGCCCTTTCGGATTTTCATCCGTGCCCATTTTGCTTGCGGATGTACCTTTTTTTTTACGAGTTTGCGCCCTTTCGGGTTTTCACAAACATCTCCGGTAGTCCTGCTGTTTTTACTCACGGTGCCCTTTCGGGTTTTCATCCGTGCCCATTTTGCTTGTGGACATACCTTTCTTTTTCCTTCAAGTGGGATATTCCACTTGACAGCAGGACTCGTTTGTAAGCCCTGTTTCCCCAATTAGAGCAAAGCTCTATTCAGAATTCAAAATTTGAATTAAAGCCGCGCTTTTATAAAAGCGTTGCGCTACAACTAGCGCACCCCGTGCAAAGCGCATAGGCGCTGTGCTAGATGCGCTGCGCTCCAAGTAGCGTACCACGTGCAAAGCACGTGTGCACCAGCGCTAAGAGCGCTGCGCTCCAAGTAGCGCACCATGGGGCAGAGCGCATAAGCGCTAGCGCTGGAACTAAATGTTCCTCACTGTTGGATCAAATATCCAACGGATATGATTAAATCATCAATTAACAATAATGAAATTCTGTTGAATCTTTCCAAACAGAAAAAATTGTGCCCTGAATTTGGAACACCGTTGGATCAATAATCCAATGGTGATTAAAAATCACTAAAATACAGAACAAATTCTGTAAGGGGGAAAGATTTCCCAATCTTGTTAAAAAACAAGAAGATTATTTTCTGTAAACCAGAAGCCCCTGGATCAAAGATCTGACGGTGGGGAAATTCCCAAATCAATTAGAGAATAAATCTCTTTAACTGATTGAATAAATCAGCTTGCCCTATATAAAGGCCCCGAGACTTCAAGTCTCAGAGAGAGGAACCCCCCAATAAACTTTGAGAAAATCTCAAGAAGAAGAAGCTCTCGGCAAAAGAAGACAATTCTTTTCAAGGTAAAAAAAATAGAAAGACGAAATCGTCTCAATATAAAACGAAGTATTTACTTCTTTCACAGATCATAAAACTATAAGACAAATTGTCTTTCACAAAAGAGATTATGAACATCTCATTATAAAGTGGGGAGAATTATTCAATTCTCTCAGGATCACAGATCCATAAAGGCAAAACCTTTCATCAAAAAAAGATTGAAATATCTCCTATAAACTGAGAACTTTGTTCTTAGAATCTTGAGACAAAGTCTCTTATCAAAGAAAAGATAATCTTCAGAGCGCAAAGTTAACCTAAGAAGAGCCTTAGCGCTCCTAATTTAAAACTGCCCTAGTGCTCTTCATCTAGTGCAAAGCGCTGCAGTGCCATAGCGCTTTAAACACATCGCACTGTGCTCATTGGCTAGCGCTCAGCGCTAAGTGCGCCACGTGCTCCTCACGTGTGCGCTGCATTACTAAAAACGCTTTGCACTCATTATATGACACCAGCGCCAAACGCCTCAACGCTTCAACTATAGCGCATCAGCGCTCTACATCTAGCACAAAGCGCTAAGCGCATCTGCGCTCTTCATTTAGCGCAAAGCGCTAAGCGCATTAGCGCTTCATATCTGGCGCAAAGCGCTAAGAGCATCAGCACTTTAACCATAGCGCACTGCGCTCATCGACTGGCGCCAGTGCCAAGTGCGCCACATGCTTTTATGTGCGCTTGAACAGAACATAAACTGTTCTTTGAATAAGCCTGGAGCTATGATAAATGCACAGCATTCAACTAAAGACAAAACATTGTCAGAGATCAAACCAATGCTTAGCATTTTTAATGGGATTGGGCTCAAACAAATATCTAACAACTCAAAAACAAATGTTGAACATTGTAATTGAATGGACTTAGCCCAAATTGGCCATAAGTCCTCAATTCAGGTTAATTGAGTTCATATGCTCATAAATCATAGATCTTAGTCCCAATTGGACTACAGGTTTCTCAATCCATATCGGTTTCAGGGTACATCTCTGAACTCCTCTGATATTTGTCGTTGTAATCCTTCAACGTCCTCAGAGAGGTGACGGGTCCCGACAACCATACATTTCATGGTCTGTGGAGTCCTTAAGCCCATGGACTATGATGTCCTTAATCTTGACTGTGAGGTCTTTAAACTCACGGACTATGATGTCCTTAATCTCGGACAATGGGGTCCCTTTAAACCCATGGACCGAGATGTCCTTAAACTAACATTGGACCACCATGTCCTTAAACTGGTAATGGACCGCAATGTCCCTAAACTAAACAATAGAGCCTAAATGCTCTTTTGTTGGATCTAAATGATCCTGTTAAGTTGATCTTAGTCTAAAATTAGACTAACGTATCCTTAACAAACGTTAAGTTGATCTTAGTCTAAAATTAGACTAACGTATCTTTAACAAACGTTTAAGTTGATCTTAGTCTCAAATGAGACTAACGTATCCTTAAACCCAATCCCAAACCCAAATCTAAGAAGATACGGATTTGGATTAATCCACGCCCTACGGGTGAAAACATAAATTAGTCTCCGTATACAATCCACGGGCAACCAAAAACAAAATAAACACCCACGAAACGAAGTGACCATCTGGAGAAGGAGAAAGTGGTTACCGCGATGCTGTAGCGTAATTAACTGCAGGGGCTTGCGCCTGTAGGGAAGAGCGTCCCCACAATCAAAAACCTCTCAAATGAGGGGGAATCTGACGAAGTCTGCTACATCGGCCGCATCCGTTTAAACCTTCGATACATGATGTCATAAATCAACTTGGCATCTTCGGAGAGGTGGACGGATAGCACCAATTAGCATCTGCCCCGAAATTTAGGCAAGACGGACCAACGCGGTCGCGTCTCTCGTGTTTTCGGAGGGGAACAGATTCTGGCACGCCCGGTGGGACCTTTTCCTCTTTCCACTCCACACTTCATGTGTCATGTTCGCGAACGAATCGCGGTTTGATATGGTTGCCCTTGGGTTCGAGGTATTAAGATTTGGCGTCTTGCTCTGTGCAGAAAACAGAAGATCAATGGCTTCAATCTGCACCAACTGCAATTGCAACTCTCGCTCCGTCCCGTCCGGAGGAGTGACTTACGGGCCCCAAGCGGCTTCCATCTTCGCTATGCCGGTGGAACAGGTCACTCAGGCCACCACTGGATTGTTCTTCGGGACCATGCTCCGGCCAACGAGTTTCAGCGCTCCTGTACCATCGTAAGAAGCTCAAAAGAAGTCGGTCTTTGATCGGCTTACAACTACCGCGACCCCTCTCAAAGGGTCGTCCAGCTCCAGCACCTCAGTCTTTGACAGACTAGGCTAAAGCTCAGTTGGGCTCATGAAGAAGGCCGTGATACCAGAAAGGGTTATCCTAAAAAGGATAGCCATCCCTGCTCCCGAAGTCGTCAAGGAGGCTTCTCCTGCCAAAGGGTTGGTCTTCACAAGACTGACTATTTCAGCTCCTGTTCTAGGCGAAATCGTCAAGTTTGCTTCCCCTACTCGGAAGTCTGCCTTCGATAGGTTGGACATTACTTCTCGGCGAACGTCAATCTTCAAAAATCTGACACCGGCGACAACCCTCCGCCACGACAGGGGGCATGACGAAGCCATCCCCATAGTTGAACCAACTCCATCCGCACGACATGCTTGACGTCGCCACTGGCGCCGAGTGAGGAAAGCTGGGGGCATTTCACCCTCTAGACTGACTCTGCCCACTCCAACTGTGGAAGTTGATGCTGTTGACCCAACTAAGAACAGTTTTGAACTACTTAACAGGGTGTGCAGGAATTCGCCAACTGCCGTGTTAAAAAAGTCTCCTCCGCCTGTTGAAAAGATCACAAAGGCGAAGTCGGAGCAGCCCCCTAAGCGGCTGTCCTCCAAAATTCACAAGGTTTGGCGACAGGTACAAGACTCCGTGACTGATCCAGATTACTCCCGCTGACAAAAAAAGATAAAGGTTCGGCAAGAAGAGGAACACCCTGCCAAGCCACAGAAGGCGACAGCTGTTTGGGTGCCCTCTGCAACGGCTCCCTCAACTTCGACCCCCCACAAAAGAAGGAGGCCGGAGAAGATCCCTGTGTCTTTGGCAAATCGCAAGGATACTGAATTTAAACGCCCCAAGTCCGGGGGCATGGTGGTGCACACTATTTATATGGCATCCAGGAAAGTGGATGGCCGTATCTCTACGGGTCATCGACCGCTTATGCGATCCGTGACAAAAGCCCAGGAGCAGCAGCAAAAACTTCAGAAGATGCTGACTGCAATGGCCGCACTCACTGGGCCGAAAGAAAATCCAGGGACCTTAGAGCAGCGCCAGGAATAAGAAACTGATACTGAATTCCTCCGAAGAATGCTCGAGAGGAAAGAAAAAGAGGCTGCGGAACAGGCGGCCAACATAAAACGAATGACACTTTTGTTCCAAGACATGGCTGGGATGATCTTACAGCCGGAACCTCCGGCTGAAGACCCCCTGATTATCATTGAAGACGACAGAGAGGAGACATCGAACCCTCCTCCAGCTCTTTCAGCAGCCAAGGAGGAGACCATCTCCAAGTCCTCTCTAGATGATTACACCGCTCAGCAAATACGAGCTCATCATGCGAGCGAAACGGCCGGGTAGATCGTTAAGACTGGATGACCCTACCCCGGCTGGTATGACTAAATAAGGTACCCGCCGGGATATATGATCCTTAAATTCCATATATATAAAGGGACGGGCAATCCCCACCAGCATGTCGCTCAGTTCAGGGCTCTTTGCGGCAATACCGGAGGTGACGACAAATTGTTACTTCGTCAGTTCGTCGGAAGCTTGGCGGAAATTGCCTTTGAATGGTATTCGGAGCTGCCCAACGACTCCGTCAAAACTTTTACAGATATGGAATTACTGTTCACCCAATGTTTTGCGAGCGCTAGTGAACGTACCCCAATCACAGCACTGATCAATGCCAGGGTAAAGCTTGGAGAGACATGGGTGCAGTATGCGATACGATGGCGGAATTTGTGGTCGAAGTGCGAGCAGCGCATCGAAGAGGCACCTGCGATAGGCATGTTCGTGGGTACTCTTGACCCTCAAGCGACTATTTCCCAATTTATGATGTTTTTCAAGCCGACCACTTTCTAAGACTTGATTGACAAACTAGCCCAAATGGATCAGATGGGTCATAGACCGTCTCTTTCGAAGCTGGAATCATGGAATAAAAAAAGGAAAGGGAAAGCGACCTTCGTCGCCAATACTCAACAACAGCCGAGCAACTTAAAGCCGGTTGTTCGCCAAAACAATATGCGTCCACGCCCATCCCTCGAGGAGAGACTGGGACGTCCTTACTCGTTTCCCCAAGATAAAACGAGAAGACTGTTCGAGCTGGCAGTGCGCAACAGACTCATCAATCTGCCGGATCCAAAACGTCTGTTGCAATCCTAATTACTGCCCTTACCACCAAGCAGTAAGCCATCCAATCGAAAATTGTTTCATCTTCAAAGGCTGGATTGAGGACCAATACAAACAAGGCAAGTTCGCATTATCCGAAAATTGGAAGGTGAAACCACCACAACCTCACGCCCCTAAAAAGGTGGACATGCCAGGGGCATCGTGCTCATTCATAGAGAAAGCCCCTTGGACCGAAAAGTCCGTAAACTAGAAACTCGCCTCAAATATGGCAACGGCGGACCGAAACGATCTTAAACTAACGATAGACCAAAACGTCCTTAAACTAACGATGGACCGAAATGTCCTTAAACTAACGATGGACCACTATGTCCTAAAACTGGCGTTGGACCGAAACGTGCTTAAACTTACAATGGACCACTATGTCCTATAACTGGCTGTTGACCGAAACGTCGATAAACTACTACGAACCGCAGCATCCCGAGGCTGACAAAAAAAATAAAAAAAATAATAAATAAAAAGAAGAAGAAGAAAACGGTATGTCCATAAGCAAAATGGGCACGGATGAAAACCCGAAAGGGCTCCGTGAGTAAGAACAGCAGGGCTACCGGCGAGTTTTGTGAAAACCCGAAAGAGCGCAGTCTCGTTAAAAGACACTTGCAAGGTCCTCTCGACCTTGTGAGGAGAAACCACCCGCGTGAGATCCTTATGACTCACAAGGGAGCAACACACTTAGGGATCCCCACGATTCCTAAGGAGAAAATATACTTACGAGATCCTCACGACTCGTAAGGAGAATTCCCCCTTTGAGACCCTCACGGCTCATAGGATTCAAAAGCCTTAAGCTACAGGGATCTAAACCTATTTTTAAGCAGCCATCACAACCTCCAATGCTTCCCTACAAGCGGTTCAGTATTGACCTTTGTATACAATCCACGGACGCGAATAAACATTTCCCTAACAAAGTCCTACTCGCGACTAGGGATATGTCTACATGGTGAACAACTCTTATAAGTCCTCTCGACTAATAAGGAGAAAACACTCTTGTAAGATCCTTATGACTTATAAGAGAACACACACATAGGAACCCTCACGATTCCTAAGGAGAAAACGCACCTACGTGATCCTCACGACTCGTAGGGAGAAACACCTTTATGAGACCCTTACGGCTCGTAAAGTTAAAAGCCTTAGTCGACAGGATCCTAACCCTGTTTACCAAGCCACTTTTGTTCGACATCGACAGAGGCAAATGATGATTCACTCCTGGCAATATCGCAGTTGTAGCAATACTAATGCCTAAATCGGTATCAAATCTCAAACTCGCAGTGAAAGTCAGTGAGCCACAAATGCATATGAAATAGCCGAAATGATGGGGCAACTTGCAATGAAATCAGCAAGTAAAAATGTATGCGTACAAAAACAAATAGGTGAAATGATTGGGCAACTCGCAATAAAAAAACAACGAGTAAAAACAAAACAAATAGCCGAAATGATTGGGCACCGCGAAAAATAGCCGAAATGATTGGGCAATCACGACCTTCGCGATATAAAAAGCTGAAATGATAGAGTATCGAAAGAAATAAAAAATAAAATGAAATGAAACTTTTTGCTCTGTAGGTGAGATCATATCGATCCCTGTATACAATCCAGGGGCACAAACAACAAGGGAACCATACCTTCGCACTAGGCTCCATCAGAAGAAGAGCCAAGTCTCGACGGCCACATCTACAACCTGAAGACCCACAACGGCGTTTCTTCGCAGTCCAGCAGGATGCAGATGCAAAGTCAACGAAAGACCTCACAGTCGAAACAAAGCGGAGTGATGGCAAAATCCCAACTCCATCTCAGCATTCGTCTCGTTACAGCAGATGCAATGTCAACAACGGCGTTCCTTCGCAGTCCAGCAGGATGCAGATGCAACGTCAACAAAAGAACTCATGGTCGAAACAAAGCGGAGTGATGGCAAAATCCCAACTCCACCTCAGCATTCATCTCGTTACAGTAGATGCAATGTCAACAACGGCGTTCCTTCGCAGTCCAGCAGGATGCAGATGCAACGTCAACAAAAGACCTCATGGACGAAACAAAGCGAAGTGATGGCAAAATCCCAGCTCCACCTCAACGTTCGTCTCGATACAACAGACGAGATGTCACTACAGCATCCTTCCTCCCAATAGGATTCAGACACGCCAAAGCAAACGAAGCGAAGGCCAAATTCTTAGCTTCAGGGTCTTGACGACAATTCATATAAAGCCTGAAAGACCATCGGAGATCATCCTACACCAGCGAGGAGTGATCACCACCATGACATTCGTCTCGATACAGCAGACGCAATGACAGCAAATGAAGCAAAGGCAAAATTCCTAGCTTCAGGATCTTGACGGCAACTCATATAAAGCCTGAAAGACCATCGGAGATCATCCTACACCAGCGAGGAGTGATCGCCACCATGACATTCGTCTCGATACAACAGACGCAATACCAGCAAACGAAGCAACGACCAAATTCCTAGCTTCAAGGGCTTGACGGCAACTCATATAAAGCCTGAAAGACCATCGGAGATCATCCCACACCAGCGAGGAGTGATCACCACCGTGGCATTCGTCTCGATACAGCAGACGCAATGCCAGCAAACGAAGCAAAGGCCAAATTCCTAGCTTCAGGGTCTTGACGGCAACTCATATAAAGCCTAAAAGATCATCGGAGATCATCCCACACCAGCGCGGAGTGATCACCACCATGAAATTCGTCTCGATACAGAAGACACAATGACAGCAAACGAAGCAAAGGCAAAATTCCTAGCTTCAGGGTCTTGACGACAACTCATATAAAGCCTGAAAGACCATCGGAGATCATCCCACACCAGCGAGGAGTGATCACCACCATGACATTCGTCTCGATACAACAGACGCAATACCAGCAAACAAAGCAAATGCCAAATTCCTAACTTCAAGGGCTTGACGACAACTCATATAAAGCCTGAAAGACCATCGGAGATCAACCCACACCAGCGAGGAGTGATCACCACCATGACATTCATCTCGATACAGCAGACGCAATGCCAGCAAACGAAGCAAAGGCCAAATTCCTAGCTTCAGGGTTTTGACAAAGACCATCGGAGATCATCCCACACCAGCGAGGAGTGATCACCACCATGACATTCGTCTCGATACAACAGACGCAATGCCAGCAAACGAAGCAAAGGCCAAATTCCTAGCTTCAGGGTCTTGACGGCAACTCATATAAAGCCTGAAAGACCATCATAGATCATCCCACACCAGCGAGGAGTGATCACCACTATGACATTCATCTCGATACAACAGACGCAATGCCAGCAAACAAAGCAAAGGCCAAATTCCTAGCTACAAGGGCTTGACGGCAACTCATATAAAGCCTGAAAGACCATCGGAGATCATCCCACACCAGCGAGGAGTGATCACCACCGTGGCATTCGTCTCGATACAGCAGACGCAATGCCAGCAAACGAAGCAAAGGCCAAATTCCTAGCTTCAGGGTCTTGACGGCAACTCATATAAAGCCTAAAAGATCATCGGAGATCATCCCACACCAGCGCGGAGTGATCACCACCATGAAATTCGTCTCGATACAGAAGACACAATGACAGCAAACGAAGCAAAGGCAAAATTCCTAGCTTCAGGGTCTTGACGACAACTCATATAAAGCCTGAAAGACCATCGGAGATCATCCCACACCAGCGAGGAGTGATCACCACCATGACATTCGTCTCGATACAACAGACGCAATACCAGCAAACAAAGCAAATGCCAAATTCCTAACTTCAAGGGCTTGACGACAACTCATATAAAGCCTGAAAGACCATCGGAGATCAACCCACACCAGCGAGGAGTGATCACCACCATGACATTCATCTCGATACAGCAGACGCAATGCCAGCAAACGAAGCAAAGGCCAAATTCCTAGCTTCAGGGTTTTGACAAAGACCATCGGAGATCATCCCACACCAGCGAGGAGTGATCACCACCATGACATTCGTCTCGATACAACAGACGCAATGCCAGCAAACGAAGCAAAGGCCAAATTCCTAGCTTCAGGGTCTTGACGGCAACTCATATAAAGCCTGAAAGACCATCATAGATCATCCCACACCAGCGAGGAGTGATCACCACTATGACATTCATCTCGATACAACAGACGCAATGCCAGCAAACAAAGCAAAGGCCAAATTCCTAGCTTCAAGGGCTTGATGGCAACTCATAAAAGCCTGAAAGACCATCGGAGATCATCCCACACCAGCGAGGAGTGATCACCACCATGACATTCGTCTCGATACAACAGACGCAATGCCAGCAAACGAAGCTAAGGCCAAATTCCTAGCTTCAAAGGCTTGACGGCAACTCATATAAAGCCTGAAAGACCATCGGAGATCATCCCACACCAGCGAGGAGTGATCACCACCATGACATTCGTCTCGATACAGCAGACGCAATGCCAGTAAACGAAGCAAAGGCCAAATTCCTAGCTTCAGGGTCTTGACAGCAACTCATATAAAACCTGAAAGATCATCGGAGATCATCCCACACCAGCGCGGAGTGATCACCACCATGACATTCGTCTCGATACAGCAGACGCAATGACAGCAAATGAAGTAAAGGCAAAATTCCTAGCTTCAGGGTCTTGACGGCAACTCATATAAAGCCTGAAAGACCATCGGAGATCATCCCACACCAGCTAGGAGTGATCACCACCATGACATTCGTCTCGATACTGTAAGTCCGTGTTGCCCACCCCGGTACTTACGGGGAGGCGGAAAACATAATAAAAATTGGATTTTTATCAACTATAGGCAACATGGACTATGCTTTAAGGATCTTTACTAAACATAAACTTGCTAACCCTAACTACAAAGTAGCTATGTGATGGAAAGGTTATACCTTGAGCTCAAAGTCCTTCTCTCCTTGCTCCTTGGAATGGTTGAAAGAGTTCACCTTGCTTGTCTCCTCCCGTCAAAGAACGATCCACCCGAAAGCCACTACCTTTAGCTTCAACTCCAAGCTAGGAGTAACTAGAGTGCAAGAAATGCTAAGACTTGAACCCTAGAAGAGAGTAGAGAGGATCAAGTGAAGGTTTTTCTCAAGCTTTTTGTTTCTCAATACATGAGAGGGAGAGAGCTTGAGGGAGAGGATGAGCAAGAGAGAGAAATGATATGAGAGAATGAATTATTAGTGAGCCATTCTCACTAATATGTGTGGATAATTTTAATTGAATAATTAGCTTGAAAATTGTCATGGTAAATCATGACATGACCATTATCATTTCAATTTTGCAAAGATCAAAGAGCATCTTCCAAAAGAAATGATGATGGTCAAATTGTCAACCTTGGTCAACAAGTCAATGAAGTCAAAAGGTCAACAACAACAACCATGCACAATTATTAAGCTAATTACCAATTAACTATAATTCACACAAAAGCAAAAGGGTTAATAAAATGACAATAGCCATTAACCTTAAACAAGGTCCTCTCCCTCAATCTCAAGCATCTGTGCAGACGCACCCGCATTCGTGATCCGAGGAACACGAATACCCTGAGAAAAACCAATCTCAAATCATATACTAGGATCCGGCTTAAACCAAAGCCCGCTAGTATAAACTGTCCGGACAGCAAACGTGCACAAGTGCGCGAATGTGAACGAACCCTGTCGCAAAACCATGCGACCTCTACTCATTTTGCCTAAAGGCGAATAGCTCTCTGTGTGGGACTCTAAAGACTCGACACTACGCTGGCAGTGGGTTTAACCACAGACCGCAAGCGGCACTAGCTGTACGTAACGGTCCCCAGGTAGATGTCGATAAGAAGACTGACGAGGTGAACCCCATCTGCACTCCTACTGAGCCTGTATGTGACAGTCTCCGTACAGTCCGGTCTGTTCGTCTGATACATCGCATGGCGGGCCTAGGGGGGCGGTGAACGTCAGTCCCCTAATAGCGGTACAAGTCGTGTCGGAGTGTAGCCCAGAACACCCTGAGATAACACTGGAAACCTACCAGTATATCTCGCTTGCCCTGGCCAGGGACTACTCGTGTAATGGCTCTCCTAGACACAGCGCGATGTCAACCCCCAATACCGGGAGAGACGAATCCTGTCTAACCGTCACTGCCTCCAAGTGCTTCGGGACTGCACCCAAAAACTACCTGTTTGCACGACTCCTTTGAGTCGTGGTAGGGTAGTAATCAAAGTGCAGTGGGAACACACTCGAGGCGAAGTGACAGTGTCAAGTCAGCGGACTAAGCTGTACTCATGTCACCTGGGAACTGATAACTGACGATAGGTATATTACCAACCAACAGTTCCCGACGAGTCCTGTCCAGTGTACTCGTAACCTAACGAGCACCCGCATACTATCCCAAGTACGACGTACTAACGGCTGTGGGACAGACCGTCTCCCACACTGGGATGAGAAGCGCATACGCTAGTCTACTCCGGAGTATCGATGCCCTGTCTCGATAGTCCAACGACCAGGGACCTGTATAAGGATGTGCTTATAGATTACCCAGCTCCCACGAGTGCGAGCGCCATCACAACGCTGGTAATCAAGCAAAGATCCTAAGGGCTCTACTAATATGTATACCAGCAATATGCTAAAAGAAACACATGCACATATTAAAGCAGAGACAAACCAAGTAGCATACTACCATTTCGAGCAAGATTGTATATACAACTGTGAATATCCCAAGCTTCCATTAAGTAATATACAAACTAGTATGATACAGTAATGGCCTCTAGGGCATATACACTAACAATCTCCCACTTGCACTAAGGCCATGTACTGGCGTATCGAAGACCTATCATCTCGATCAGCCGCTCGAACTGAGTCTGGGGCAAGGCCTTGGTGAATGGATCTGCTGTGTTATCCTCTGATGCAACTCTCCGGACCTCGATCTCCTGGCGATCCACGATCTCCCTGATCAGGTGATACCGCCTTAAGATGTGTTTAGATTTCTGATGGGACCTGGGTTCCTTCGCTAAAGCTATAGCCCCGTTGTTGTCGCAATACAGAGGTATTGGGTCAACAATGGACGGAACCACCTGAAGTTCTTTCAAGAACTTCCTCATCCAGACAGCTTCTTTTGTGGCATCAGATGCAGCGATGTATTCCGCTTCCATCGTCGAGTCTGCAACGGTTTCCTGTTTGGAGCTCTTCCAACACACCGCCCCTCCATTGAGGGTAAAGACAAAACCCGACATGGACTTGGAATCATCCTTGTCACTCTGGAAGCTGGAGTCAGCAAAGGCCTCAATCTGCAGGTCTTTTCCGCCATACACCAAGAACATCTCCTTAGTCCTTCTCAGGTACTTGAGAATGTTCTTTACTGCTATCCAATGTTTCTCCCCAGGGTTTGACTGATACCTGCTTACCACACTCAGTGCATAAGCCACATCCGGTCTGGTACACAACATCGCATACATTATAGAGCCTACCGAAGAAGCGTAGGGTATAATAGACATGCGATCCCTCTCCAAATCAGTCTTGGGAGACATCTCTTTGGAGAGGGTGATCCCGTGACAAGCCGGTAGATTACCGTGCTTGGAATCTTCCATACTGAATCTCTTCAGTATGGTGTCGATGTACCTGGACTGCGAGAGTCCTAATATCCTCTTGGATCTGTCACGGTAGATCCGGATACCCAGAATGTATGAGGCATCACCCAGGTCTTTCATGGAGAACCTGTGTGACAAGAACCCCTTGACAGATTGTAGCATAGGAATGTCATTTCCTATTAAGAGAATGTCATCCACGTATAAAACGAGGAATACTACAGTTCTCGCTACAAATCTACAATAGATGCAGGGTTCATCTGGATTTTTGATAAAGCCAAATTCTTTGACCGTCTCATCAAAACAGATGTTC
Source organism: Agapanthus africanus (assembly GCA_030015575.1). Taxonomy (NCBI): domain Eukaryota; kingdom Viridiplantae; phylum Streptophyta; class Magnoliopsida; order Asparagales; family Amaryllidaceae; genus Agapanthus; species Agapanthus africanus. The sequence continues at coordinate 676,805,503 of CM057340.1, read as the reverse complement.
CAACTCCGCGATGCCTGCTTGAGTCCATAAATGGACTTGAGCAACTTGCACACCTTTCCGCTGCTCCCACCCTGAATGAAACCCTCTGGCTGGTCCATATAGACACACTCCTCTAAATGACCATTTAGAAAAGCTGTCTTTACGTCCATCTACCAAATCTCATAATCGTGGAAAGCAGCGATGGCAAGAAGGATCCGAATGGATTTCAGCATAGCTACTGGAGAAAAGGTTTCGTCATAGTTCAAACCAGGTCGCTGACGAAAACCCTTTGCTACCAGTCTAGCTTTATAGGTCTCAACCTGTCCATCTATACCAATCTTCCTTTTGAAGATCCACTTGCATCCTACGGGTTTTACCCCGTCTGGAGCAATGTCCAACGTCCATACTTTGTTGGTGTACATGGACTCCATCTCGGTCCGCATTGCATCCAGCCATTTTACCGAGTCGACGCTCTGAATGGCTTGCTGGAAGCTAGTAGGCTCATCACAATCTATGATGCAGTCCTCTCTATCCCCGTCAATGAGGAAACCGTAGTACCTCTCGGGCGGATGAGACTGCCTACTACTCCTGCGGAGTGGCATGGGAATGTCTTGATCTTTCGAACCCTCTGGTCCTACTAAGCTTTCAGTAATAGCTTGTGGTTCTGGAATTTCTTCCAGTTCTATCGCGCTCCCACTTAATTCTTTTTCTATGAACTGATATTCTAGAAAGTGGGCATGGCGAGAAACAAGGACTTTTTGTTCCTCTTCGCAATAGAAGTAATATCCATTGGAGTTCTTTGGATATCCCACAAACTTGCACTGTACTGAGCGTGCCTCGAGCTTGTCCGCATGCTGCTTTTTTACAAAAGCTGGACATCCCCATGTCTTAATGTGATTAAGATAGGGTTTCTTCCCACTCCATAACTCATATGGTGTGGTAGTCACAGTCTTAGTGGGAACACGGTTCAAAAGATATGCAGCTGTTTCTAGCGCATACCCCCAGAACGATCGCGGTAACTCAGCGTTACTCATCATGGACCGTACCATATCCAATAGGGTTCGGTTCCGTCTCTCCGATACACCGTTATGTTGCGGAGTGTATGGAGGAGTAAGCTGAGAGAGAATTCCATTCTCTTTTAAGTAGTTCAGGAATTCGGCACTTAAGTATTCTCCTCCTCGATCCGATCTTAGGAACTTGATACTTTTTCCTGTTTGTTTTTCTACTTCATTCTTATATTCCTGGAATTTTTCAAAAGCCTCGGATTTATGTTTCATTAAGAAGACATAACCGTACCTTGAAAAATCATCCGTAAAGGTAATGAAGTAAGAATAACCGCTTCGCGCATGTGTAGACATTGGACCGCACACGTCGCTGTGTACAAGTCCCAAGAGCTCGCTCGCTCTTTCTCCGTGTCCAGAAAACGGAGCCTTTGTCATCTTTCCTTTGAGACAGGATTGACAAGTTGCATACGATTGATATTCGAACGAATCTAAATATCCTTCAGTATGTAACTTAGTCAATCTTCTCTCGTTGATGTGACCCAGTCTACAATGCCATAAGAAAGTTTTATTAATTTCTGGAGACTTTCTTTTGTGTGTATTCTGGATATTGAAAATCTGTGGTTGGTTTAAAACGTATATACCGTTGTTCAATGTACCTGACCCAATCAAAACTTGATTAAGGTGAATGTTCACTACATTACTTACAAATGCAAATTCATAACCTTCTTTAGATAATAAAGATACAGAAATGATATTACAGGTTGCATTTGGTACATAATAACAACTACGCAAAACCAAAAAGTGTCCATCTGATAATCCCAGGTGATAGTCCCCCACGGCCTCAGCATCCATGCTAGCACCGTTCGCAACTCTGAGGGTCATGTCACCTGCCTTCAAAACTCTACGCTTTCTCAACGCCTGCAAAGAATTACAGATATGAGATCCCGATCCGGTATCCAATACCCAGGATGTAGAGTTTATTGATAGACAGTTTTCAATAACATACACACCTGAAGCTGAAGCTGCAACTCGCTTCAAATCCTGTGTTCTGGCTTTCCAAGCCTTGCAATCTTGTTTCCAGTGACCACTTTTGTGACAATAGAAGCATTCTTCCTTCCCCACCAGCTTCCCCGCTACCTTTGTTGCTTTACCCTTTCCCTTCGTATCCACTTTACCGACACCGCCTCTTGGTTTGGCGGGGGCTTTCTTCTTCTTGCCCTTGGCTTTCGCCCTGGACCTAGAAGAGGAAGATCCTCCTACAAACAAAGTGGATGTCTCCCTACCCTTCTGTAGGGTGCCCTCAGCAGTCCTCAACATGTTCAGAAGTTCGGCAAGTTCAACCTCCTTTCCTTGCATGTTGAAGTTAAGAATGAACTGGGCGTAAGTGGAAGGAAGGGACTGGAGAATCAAATCGGTATAGAGTTCATTCTCCAACGTGGTCCCAAGGTCCGCGAGCTCCTCTATGTAGCCGATCATCTTAAGCACGTGGTCCGCTACCGATAATCCGACGGCCAACCTTGCCGAAAAGAGCTTCTTCGACACTTCGTATCTAGCGATACGAGACTGCTCTCCATACAGTTCTTTTGTATGGAGAAATATGGACTCTAGGTCCATATTCTCATGCCTCCTCTGATGTTCGTTGTCCATCGAGGCTAGTACGAGGCATCTGGCCCTCGCGCAATCTATCTCCCATGTCTTACGGATTTCTACATCCGCGACGCTGGAGGTGGGACCTGGGACGGGGGGAGCTTTGGTGGTAAGTATATACCCCAGCTTGTCGTAAGTGATAGCCATCTTGATATTCCTGAGCCAATCTTTGTAGTTTGGCCCTGTCAATATGTTTTTATCTAATAGTAACTTAAGTCCGGTCATCTTGAATGGTCGCTGCAATTAGGAGAGAGAAAAGAAACACTTTAGCATGATGCTCTTGCAAGTTTAGAGTGGTTTTTAGTTTGTCTAAACTGGATGGCTCCCACTGTTTCTCGAATCCCTTCTCAAACCATAAAGAAAAGGATTAGCCGGGATCATTCTCACCGTACAATACTTGCTTAACCGTTCAGCCAGGCCAGTGTCGGTACTTCGAGGGAGGTTTTCCAACGCTTTCGCGAAGTTCCTTAATTAAGTAACCTCTTTTCCCTGTGGGCGTAGCCCCGCTAACACCTTTCTAGGCACCTACTAGGTTTATAGCATTGATCGTTAAGTGAGAGTTTTCCCGAGGAGTAGCATATACTCACAGTAGGATCGGGATCCAAATATCATCGCGTGATAAAACCGAAGGAATCCTACCAGAATCATCACACTCCAAATGGTATGCAACGCTAGCAAGTTTCAGTACTTATGAAACTCCCGATGTGGATTTTTGCCCCATGCTCTTATGACCTTGACTTTGGCCAAAATATCATAAGTCACATGTCAAGTTCTACCCATCATTCTCCTGGTTAATTTGGACCCACCCGTACCTATCCTTGACTTTGGCCAAAATGGCAGCACGACTGTCCCAAACCAACGCATCTATCTATGCTGCACATGAATACCCAAACACTACCAATCACTATGCCTTGACTTTGGCCAAAATACATAGCTTGAATACTTTTGACCATTCATGTGGAATGACGGAGGGCTACGGATGGTTTTGGCGAAACCGTGAACGTAGTGAACTTGATATAATCGATGGAACGAGATAGCTTTTAAAAGGAGTGGTTCAAGCTCCGCGTTTAAAAGTTTTTAGTTTTGAAAAGAACCGAGTGGTTTTCAAAGTGTTCCAATCGACTTTTACTTGGTTTATTTCTTGCCTTAGTTCTTTTAATGTGTCCCATCATTTAATCCTACCATTGCAGAAAACAACCAAAATATGACGTACGCTTATGCCATTCGCATTCGCCACGGGGCCCCGTCATCACCCGTAAGGTTACTTAACTAACGACAGAGCGGGGGCTGGGCTAGCGCGGCTGTAAAACATAAGCAACGCCTAAATAGTTATTATATATAAATATATAGCAATGATAGACATTACAGATCACAGATGAATACATTGGATATACTAGGAATCCGCAATGCGTTCGAGCCTGCAACGCAAAGCGGATTACACGGTCGCGGTGAATAGCCAATACCCCCACCCAAGACCCCTACGGGTGCGACAAACTACCCGCCAAGCATCCGAAGCGAAGCAACCTCTCTCACCACTGTGAGTAGGCCACTCGGCACTTCGAGATACCCGGTAGTTTGTGCACCCCCTCCATGGGTCTATCCTAGGAGCAAAAACAGTAAAAAGAATTATACAATGACGGTTACAACCCCGACCCGGTTGTGCGGCCATACAAATAATATTATTACATCAATTTACATGTTACAAATGAATGAAAGAAAAATAACGCTCATCTCACATCCAACCCGGCTATTCACCTGCGACGATCCAATCCATTCATATCCACAAACCAACAATCACGGATCACAGAGATGTATAACCCCGACTAATCGACTTATAGCGATTAGCCGACGTTCAATATATACAAGCATCACAGATATAACCGATATAGTTAAAGTGTAGTGAAGTTCCGAAAAATACGGATTTATAGGCCCCCAAAAGTAAATTTTAGTTCTGGAAAATCTGGGCACATATAACATATCCTAAAAATCCTAAAACCAACACATAAACATACTGCACCAAAAACGATGCAGAGAGGGGACAAGACGGCCGCGCTTCCGCGGCAAGAGCTTCCTTATGCCGCGGATGCGCGGTTCTCTAGTCTCCTCTCTGGTTCGTATTTGGTGGTGTTTTACACAAAACCCTGAGATAATTTTTGGTATATAACAAATTGCATTTTGACCAGAAAAAAAATTAACAGAAACTTGGGGTTTTGCGAGTTTGGTTTTTCGATTTTCCGGTTTCGAAACTTCGTTACACTTAACTACTTAGCTAGTTTAGGTTTAGTTAGGCTCTGATACCACTGTAAGTCCATGTTGCCCACCCCGGTACTTACGGGGAGGCGGAAAACATAATAAAAATTGGATTTTTATCAACTATAGGCAACATGGACTATGCTTTAAGGATCTTTACTAAACATAAACTTGCTAACCCTAACTACAAAGTAGCTAAGTGATGGAAAGGTTATACCTTGAGCTCAAAGTCTTTCTCTCCTTGCTCCTTGGAATGGTTGAAAGAGTTCACCTTGCTTGTCTCCTCCCGTCAAAGAACGATCCACCCGAAAGCCACTACCTTTAGCTTCAACTCCAAGCTAGGAGTAACTAGAGTGCAAGAAATGCTAAGACTTGAACCCTAGAAGAGAGTAGAGAGGATCAAGTGAAGGTTTTTCTCAAGCTTTTTGTTTCTCAACACATGAGAGGGAGAGAGCTTGAGGGAGAGGATGAGCAAGAGAGAGAAATGATATGAGAGAATGAATTATTAGCGAGCCATTCTCACTAATATGTGTGGATAATTTTAATTGAATAATTAGCTTGAAAATTGTCATGGTAAATCATGACATGACCATTATCATTTCAATTTTGCAAAGATCAAAGAGCATCTTCCAAAAGAAATGATGATGGTCAAATTGTCAACCTTGGTCAACAAGTCAATGAAGTCAAAAGGTCAACAACAACAACCATGCAGAATTATTAAGCTAATTACCAATTAACTATAATTCACACAAAAGCAAAAGGGTTAATAAAATGACAATAGCCATTAACCCTAAACAAGGTCCTCTCCCTCAATCTCAAGCATCTGTGCATACGCACCCGCATTCGTGATCCGAGGAACACGAATACCCTGAGAAAAACCAATCTCAAATCATATACTAGGATCCGGCTTAAACCAAAGCCCGCTAGTATAAACTGTCCGGACAGCAAACGTGCACAAGTGCGCGAATGTGAACGAACCCTGTCGCAAAACCATGCGACCTCTACTCATTTTGCCTAAAGGCGAATAGCTCTCTGTGTGGGACTCTAAAGACTCGACACTACGCTGGCAGTGGGTTTAACCACAGACCGCAAGCGGCATAGCTGTACGTAACGGTCCCCAGGTAGATGTCGATAAGAAGACTGACGAGGTGAACCCCATCTGCACTCCTACTGAGCCTGTATGTGACAGTCTCCGTACAGTCCGGTCTGTTCGTCTGATACATCGCATGGCGGGCCTAGGGGGCGGTGAACGTCAGTCCCCTAATAGCGGTACAAGTCGTGTCAGAGTGTAGCCCAGAACACCCTGAGATAACACTGGAAACCTACCAGTATATCTCGCTTGCCCTGGCCAGGGACTACTCGTGTAATGGCTCTCCTAGACACAGCGCGATGTCAACCCCCAATACCGGGAGAGACGAATCCTGTCTAACCGTCACTGCCTCCAAGTGCTTCGGGACTGCACCCAAAAACTACCTGTTTGCACGACTCCTTTGAGTCGTGGTAGGGTAGTAATCAAAGTGCAGTGGGAACACACTCGAGGCCAAGTGACAGTGTCAAGTCAGCGGACTAAGCTGTACTCATGTCACCTGGGAACTGATAACTGACGATAGGTATATTACCAACCAACAGTTCCCGACGAGTCCTGTCCAGTGTACTCGTAACCTAACGAGCACCCGCATACTATCCCAAGTACGACGTACTAACGGCTGTGGGACAGACCGTCTCCCATACTGGGATGAGAAGCGCATACGCTAGTCTACTCCGGAGTATCGATGCCCTGTCTCGATAGTCCAACGACCAGGGACCTGTATAAGGATGTGCTTATAGATTACCCAGCTCCCACGAGTGCAAGCGCCATCACAACGCTGGTAATCAAGCAAAGATCCTAAGGGCTCTACTAATATGTATACCAGCAATATGCTAAAAGAAACACATGCACATATTAAAGCAGAGACAAACCAAGTAGCATACTACCATTTCGAGCAAGATTGTATATACAACTGTGAATATCCCAAGCTTCCATTAAGTAATATACAAACTAGTATGATACAGTAATGGCCTCTAGGGCATATACACTAACAGATACAAGAAACGCAATGCCAACAAACGAAGCAAAGGCCAAATTTCTAGCTTCAAGAGCTTGACGGCAACTCATATAAAGCCTGAAAGAGCATCGGAGATCATCCCACACCAGCGAGGAGTGATCACCACCGTGGCATTCGTCTCGATACAGCAGACGCAATGCCAGCAAACGAAGAAAATGCCAAATTCCTAGCTTCAGGGTCTTGACGGCAACTCATATAAAGCCTGAAAGATCATCGGAGATCATCCCACACCAGCGCAGAGTGATCACCACCATGACATTCGACTCGATATAGCAGACGCAATGACAGCAAATGAAGCAAAAGCAAAATTCCTAGCTTTGGGGTCTTGACAGCAACTCATATAAAGCCTGAAAGATCATCGGAGATCATCCCACACCAGCGAGGAGTGATCACCATCATGACATTCGACTCGATACAGCAGACGCAATGCCAGCAAATGAAGCAAAGGCCAAATTCCTAGCTTTGGGGTCTTGACGGCAACTCATATAAAGCCTGAGAGACCATCGGAGATCATCTCAACAGTCTTCTCATTACAACAGACGTAATATCAGCGAATTGGAATTGTAGCAATCCCCAGTTCCATGACTCAGCGGTGCACAGATGAACGAGAGTCAAACCCCAACTCCGTGAAATGCGGATAAAGTCAACCCTTCTTGGTTTCGTGGAACACGGCCTATATCAATCCCGACCCCGTGGGAAGCATCCAGAGCGGAGCCTGGTCCTCGCAGAATACGGCTATGTCAAACCGACCTCGTGGGAAGCATCCGGAGCAAATTCCTGGTCACGTAGAACACGGCTAATGTCACTTCTGACCCCGTGGGAAACGTCCAGAGCAACCCTGGACTCCGTGAAATGCGGATAAAGTCAACCCCTGACACCATATGGCCAATGTCAATCTTGACCCCGTATGGCTTATGTCAATCTTTGTCGTAGAGCAATGCTCCGACACTTCCTCGTCGTTAAGCAAAGCTTCGACTTGGACCTTATGTCAACCCCTGTCGTCGAGCAATGCTCCGACACCTCCTCGTCGTTAAGCAAAGCTTCGACTTGGACACCTATCACCCCCCTGTTGTCGAGCAATGCTCCGATATTTCCTTGTCGTCAGGCAAAGCCTCGACTTGGATACATGATAACTCATAACTCCCTTGGTCGTTGAGCAATACTCCGACACTCCCTGTCGTCAAGCAAAGCTCCGACACGGAAAAATATCAACTCATAACCTTCTCAACCAGAGCAATGCTCCGTCTTAAAATACACACACACACACACACACACACACACACACACACACATTAATTCATAACTTCTCCATCATAGAGCAATGCTCCGTTTCGGGGATAAATCAAATCACAAATATCTTAACTTGAAAAAAAGAAGGGCACGGTCTTGCAAAGAGATTTAAATAAACTATCAACGAAATGCATATCTTAAAATGAACATATCACCATTAAAAAATATATATATATACGTCTTTTTATTCATGAATCAAAATGAATACAAAGTACAATTTATGAAAGAATCAAGAATATATTTTCAGTTAGGAACATGTATAAGAAAGAATAAAAAAATATAATACATCTTTCAAGCTGGCGGATGATTAAAAAGGTTCATCAGTTCATCCTTCCTTTCTTGGGTCTCTGCTTCAAAATTGACCATGGCTGCGAGAGGGGCCTCCGCTTCCGACTGTTGGGCCTAATGCGAGGCAAGCCGGCCTTCAAGCTCCTGCTCGATAGCTTTATGAGCATCAACCATCGTCCGGGTAAAGATAACAGCTTTATCAACAGCCACCACGTCCTTGATTGCGGCTTGAAGCTCGTGCCAAAGTTCATATGCGTGGATGGTCTTAGCTGTAAATTCGGCTTGAAGCTCCCCGAGCGCGGTTGAAGCCAGCTTCCTCTCTGAGAACTTTCGGCGGAGCCTCTTTTCACAGGAAAGCGTATTAGCGGCGTACCGCTTAATCAGCCTCTGCAAGCTTGTCTTCGCAGCCACCACCTGATTTAGAGATGTTTTGTCGATCAAAAATATTTACCGCAATCAAGAACGGCGTCGCACGAAACTAGCCGGTGAATACGGGTCGGTCCACAGGGATGTTGTAAATCTCCTTAAAGTTCTTACGAGCTAATTCCAAATGGTGTTTGATCTTATAATTAAACCTAAAAATTGAAGTTGTGTGATACTAGGATTAGAAACTTGCTAGGATTAGGTTTAGGTTTAGGGAAAATTTGGTAAACAAAGATCTACATCTCTTTCCAATGTCTTTAATTAAATATATCATATTAGTGTTATGGTAAATATTAATAAAGGGGATTAGGATGATTGGGAAGATTGTTCTTCCTCTAGATCCTTGTCCTTCCTTTCTTAATCTTTACCCTAACTTCCATGGAAAACTTTAAAATCCGGGCCTTTAGACTACGGTATCACCGTTACCTCGTGGGTAGAGTGCCATAGGGAGCGGAATAAGAAGGTATGCATGGAGTTCTAATGTTCATAAAAGATTGGCAAAGAAAAGAGATGAGAGATCTTCATCTCTCAAACCCTTCCCTATTCCTAACCCTAACAAGCGAGGAAACTACTCGCTCATTGAGGGAATTAAGAAAGGCATAATTTTTGTTTTGTTTTTATTAAAGAGAAGAAACATTTATTGCAAGTTAATAAAATTCTAAACTAAATTAAACTAGGGCAAGTAAAGAATTTACCTAAGGCAGATATATAAAAAACTAGAACTAGGGCAAGAAAAATAACCTACTTACGATTGATGCACTCCAAACTTAAAAAAAAAACAGAATTTTATTGATGAATAGAGGCATAGAAAAATACAATGGTTTGGGTTCTATTTATAGGACATAGAAACCCTAGGTTTACAATTGATCCGCATGTCTGAAATTACAAAACTACCCTTAGGAAATCTTTTCAGAGCCGCCAAAGAATTTTGGTAAAATTTTCTCGAAGTACGGGCATTATACGACCGCGGAACCGCGGCAATGGCAGGCTTGGGCCGCGGTTCCGCGGCCCTTTAGAAGGATTGGATGCTGAAACTTTTGGGTTATGTTCTGGGTCTTTTTGGGCTTCTGGTTCTTTGGTTTTTTTATCAATTGGGCTTCTACATTAGTTCCAGATCTTTAGTGAAAACTTGTAGTGATCTTTTAACCATTTGCCTTGACATTTTGGACCTTACGTTGCCTTGTTGATTGTGAACTGTTCTTCGTCTAGGCTTGACTAAGATCCTCCTATTTGTTGGTCAAAAGTCCTTCTTTTGTGTCGTCTTTTGTGTTTTTCACTGTTTTTGCTCCAAGAACCTGTAACATGTACTATATAGCAGACATGGGTCAAAAGCACCTGTTTTTATTATAAAATGCAAGAGAATGGGGAATATAAAATGCAATATTATGATATGAACAAATACCCCCAAACTTATCTTTTGCTCGTCCTCGAGCAAACTTAATTTTTTATTCTCGATAAAAATCTAACCTAGCCGCACTTTCGCAGGGAAACGCGATTGCACTGAGCACGTGCAACAAGCCGTTAAACCTCTAGGTGTCCCTAGTAGGAGGAGTGTTGTCTCCTGAGGGTTTTCAACGGATACTACCCACAAAATCCTATCAATTCGGCTATTCGACTTTTGTTTTCCAATTAGGTTTTCTAACAAGGAATTCTATTATTGTTGACCCGCAAATTATCCATCCATATTCTTCACACTTTCTCATCATCTAACTTAAGATTATACATGTTCTATAGACTTACTTAGCTTTCGGCATTTCTTAAGTTTTCCTTCTAGGGTTCCATCTCCACTTAGGAATTTTTATCAACTCTATTAAAGATACAAGTTCTATTCTTCATTCCTTTCTCTTATTTAAACTCTAATCACATATCCCCACGTGTGTGTAAATATCACCCCTACACTTGGAAATTCAAATCAAATAATCGTACTCTTATCCATTGTCCAAATCACTTATTAATTGGTGAATTTTCAATTGAATTTCGCTTACACATCCTTCATGCGACCGTTAATACTTCTTGAGGTACCAAAAACCGATTACAAGATGCGTTAGCACTTTAAATCATACTTCCTAGTCTTGCAACACCCAAGGCTTTTTAGCAGTGACTCCCAAACCAGTTGGTCTAAGGCACTAGGTGATGAAGCACCCTCGCTAAATATTTTTCTATTTTTACAGCCTTAAGTAATCACAAAAACCAGTGTCCATTTTTTTTATTCACTTTTTTTTTCTTTTATTCTTATTGTACTAAGGACTTTAGACAAGAGCATTTCAAGGTCTCTTCTACTAATCCAAGTTTCAAGATGCGTGATTGTGCTATTTGTAGGGTATACGTTTTCAGAATCTAGACTTAAGTTAGGAATTATTTTTCAAACTTATACTCTAATAAAGGTTTCAATACTTTTCCTTCGTTTCGACTTAGCCCAAGAAGTGAACCCAAAATTTGCCTATTTCTAAATAAACTACAAAGACATATGCTTTCTACCGTTAAACTCTAAGGAAGGTTATTTTTAGGGTTTTTAATTTGCTAAGTCTAAGATCTAGTTTTTCCTAGCCAGTTAACCTATTTATCAAACTCAAGCCAATTAACCAGAACTGAATACATTAATTTTTATAATTTTTTTGAAATTTTTATGGGTTTTTTCATTTTCTAAATTTTTTTTATTTTTCAATTTTTTCAAATTTTTATGATTTTTATATAAAGATGCAATGCAGAAATTAAATATGCAAAACGAAAAGAAAAATATATACAAAATGAAAATATGCAATGCAAAAGATAACTATATACACTACCATCTCCCCCAAACTTAAGTAAAGCAGTGCCCTCACTGCCCGGCCCCACGCCGCGCCCTTGAGCGTGAACGTGATCGCTTCCCTCTAGCCAATAGGGTTTGAATACCCCTTTCAATCTCCGTCAGTCGACGGTCGTGCTCTCGTGCCGTCGCCCTAAACTCGTCCCTCAAAGAATCAATTCCCCTTACCGTTCTCCTCATTAAACGTGCATGCTCTTGAGGAGTCAGCTCTTCCCCGCTCGATGTCGAGCTAGAGCTAGGGGTGCGAGCGGGAATATTCTCTGCCGTTTCAGTTCGCGACCATATATTAGTAAGTCTAGAGTAGGACGAAGTAACGCCCTCAACAAGTGGTTGAACCGGAACTGCTCCCATCATGTAAAAGTCAAATTCCTCGACGGGGAGGAAATAACGGCAGAATTGGGTGACTAGCATAGGACATGGGTAGATGGTATCCCTTTTCCCCGCACCTATAGAATGGAGCAAAACAGTGCACATGTCGAACCGTGGATTCTTCGTCATTAGTGTGTGTACGACATGTAAGGAGGGGGTGAAAAAATTCGTGTTGTGAGAGCTACCAAAGATGTTTTGTGCCCACCGGCACACAGTAAAAACGTTCGCGAAAAGGGTCCGTGCTTGGATACCCTTTCGCAGCTCCCTCGCGCAGTCATTGCCCATTAAGGGCATGTAATCCTCAAACTGTAGGGGGTGGTCATATGCGGGCAACGAGGTATAAGTGTGACTTCATGGATCATATCCCTATCAATGTGAAATACGCAATCTCCCCAATTTAATTTAATGTAGCCTAAGTCATCGAGACTTCTAACCTCCATAGATTCATAAAAAAGGGTAACTAGATCAGGTAGAGCAAACGCAGAGGGATGATTGTAGGTCAGGAAATTCCAGTCCCTCTGCTCTATTTCGTGTACAAAGTAGCTACCGTACAATTCGTGCATGAAAACTGGGGAAAATCCCTCTTAAATTGCATTTTGTGTGCCATAATGATTTTACAGAAATTAATATGCTAAAAACAGAGAGGAAAAGTTCAGATTTACCTCCCCTGGAAATTTCAGGGTGTGAGGCTCTAGAAGCGCGGCGGAAGGGCGGCGGGAGACGGCTAACGAGGCGGAACTGCGGTGATCTGACGGCGGCGCTGCGAGATTTTTCGGGAGCAGATAGGTGGCGGCGCTAGGGTTTTTCAGATGAAGAATTTTTAGGTTTTAGAGAACAGGGAAGGCTCGGGTCGTATAAATAGGGGGAAAGATGGAGATTTGTAGAAAACACCCTCAAAAATGAGGGTTTTATTTGTAAATAAAAAAAGGTCAGTTATTCTGAAAATTTGTAATTAGGTCCAAAAAATATATATATATATATTTTTTCTTTTTAAATTTTTTTATTTTTTATGGTATTTTGGAATTATATATTTACAAATTATATACACACCCCCAAACTTATTTGAAATAATGTTCTGGAAAAAATGGAAATTCGGGGGTGAAAGTGGAGGAGAATTAATTAGTGTAGATCGGCTCTTGCAAAAGCAGGAGATCCTCCGATGGGTTCGCTGTGAAGAACGGTTTTAATCGATGTCCGTTCACTTTGAATAACGTACCGTCCTCCGTATTTTCAAGATCGACCGCACCGTGCGGATAAACGGTGCGGCCCACAAAAGGTCCTTTCCATCTAGAACGGAGCTTGCCGGAGTGATAATGTAACCAAGTATCATAGAGTAAAACCTGTTGACCAGGTTTAAATGTCTTTCGCAAAAGGTGTTTATCGTGGAACACCTTAGCTCGGTTTTTAGCAATTACGGCATTATCATATGCCTCATCCCGCAGCTCTTCTAGTTCATTCAACTGCAGCTTTCGATTGCTGCGCGCATCTCCTAAAGATAAATTCAGTTCTTTGATAGCCCAAAATGCCTTATGCTCAATCTTTACTGGGTGGTGGCAAGCCTTCCCGTAAATAAGCCAGTATGGAGACATGCCAAGATCGGTCTTGTATGCAGTACGGAAAGCCCATAGTGCATCGATCAATTTGAGTGACCAATCTTTACGGTTTTTAGAAACCATTTTCTCCAAGATTTGCTTAATTTGCTGATTCGAGACCTCGGCTTGCCCACATGTTTGGGGATAGTATGGCGTTGACAGCTTATGGGTGATAGAATATTTGCGCATTAAGGACTCAAAAGTCCTATTGCAAAAGTGAGAACCATTATCACTTATTATCGTGCGAGGGTGCCCAAATCGAGAAAAGATGTGTTCTTTAAGAAATCGAACGACAACCTTGTTGTCATTCGTTCGACTAGGCACAACCTCGACCCACTTTGAAACGTAGTCAACAGCCAAAAGAATATACACATTTCCGAAAGAGTTAGAAAATGGTCCCATGAAGTCTATACCCCAAACATCAAAAATATCCACAACCAAAATTGGTTGGAGCGGCATTTCGTTTCTCCGCGATATCCGGCCCAAGTGTTGGCACCGGGAGCAAGTCTTGCAGTATTCATATGCATCCTTGAAGAGTCGTGGCCAATGGAAACCACACTGCAAAACTTTCTCGGCTGTCTTCTTTGGGCCAAAGTGCCCGCCACATGCTTGATCATGGCAAAAAGACAACACACTCTTAACCTCATTTTCCGATACACACCGACGAATGATTTGGTCGGAACAGTATTTAAAAAGATAAGGTTCATCCCAGTAAAAATGTTTTACTTGGGACAAGAATCGAAGTTTATCCTGTTTCGACCAATCTTTAGCTATCAAGCCGGTGGCTAAGTAGTTTACAATATCGGCGAACCATGGTTCGTAAGAAACGGTCAAGAGTTGCTCATCGGGAAAAATATCAGTGATTGGAAGTTCAAGTGTAGGCGAAAAGGGAAGTCGTGAAAGGTGATCAGCCACTACGTTTTCACATCCTTTTTTGTCCCTTATGACAAGGTCAAACTCTTGTAGCAAAAGGATCCAACGTATTAGCCTCGATTTAGCATCCTTCTTCGCAAAAAGGTGGCGAAGAGCTGAATGATCCGTGTACACTATAACTGGAGAGCCAATTAAATAAGGCCGAAATTTTTCAAGTGCAAACACAACTGCTAAAAACTCCTTTTCTGTTGTTGTGTAATTTAGTCGGGCCTCATTTAATGTACGGCTAGCGTAATAAATCACGTGCGGCATCTTATTAATGTGCTGTCCAAGGACAGCACCAATGGCAAAATCTGATGCGTCGCACATAATTTCGAAAGGATGCGTCCAGTTTGGAGATGAAAGAATGGGCGCAGAAATGAGAGAGTGTTTCAAAGATTCGAAAGCTTCCATGCAAGTTGAGTCGAAATCAAATGTTGTGTCCTTGACCAATAAGAGAGTCAAGGGTCTAGCAATCTTGCTAAAATCCTTGATGAACCGTCTATAAAAACCGGCATGGCCAAGGAAAGCTCGGATATCTTTGACGCATTTAAGAGGAGGAAGATTAGAAATGACTTCAATTTTGGCTCTATCAACCTCTATGCCGTTTTGCGAGATGGCGTGTCCTAAGACAATGCCTTCTCGTACCATAAAGTGGCATTTCTCCCAATTCAAAGTTAGGTTCTTATCCCTACAGCGGGTAAGAACTGCGTCAAGATGTCGTAAACACTCGTCGAAGGAGTCACCGAAAATGGAGAAATCATCCATAAAAATTTCCAAAAACTTCTCCACCATGTCCGAAAAGATCCTCATCATACACCGCTGAAATGTAGCGGGTGCATTGCATAACCCTAAGGGCATGCGACGATAAGTAAAAGTGCCAAAGGTACAAGTAAATGTGGTCTTGTCTTGATCCTCTTTGGCGATGGGGACTTGGTTATAGCCGGAATAGCCATCTAAAAAGCAGCAGAACTCGTGCCTCTCCAATCGTTCTAGCATTTGGTCAATGAAAGGTAAAGGAAAGTGGTCCTTCCTTGTCGCGGCATTGAGTTTTCGGTAATCGATGCAAACTCGCCACCCTGTTTGGGTGCGAGTAGGAATTAACTCATTTGCCTCATTGGTAATGACCGTGATGCCTGATTTCTTTGGCACAACATGAATGGGGCTAACCCATTGGCTATCCGAGATAGGGTAAATGATACCGCTATCAAGACATTTAACAATCTCCTTCTTGACCGCCTCTTTCATAATGGGGTTGAGGCGTCATTGTGGATCCCTTACCGGCTTGGCATCATCCATCAAGTGTATATGATGTTAAACTATGAGGGGACTAATCCCCTTGATGTCCGCCATAGACCAGCCAAAAACTTGCCGATTATTGTGTAAGACCATTAAAAGAGCCTTCTCTTGCTCGAGAGCTAGAGAGGCAGATATGATAACGGGTAAGGTCTTATTCTCACCAAGATAAGCATATTTTAGGTGCGACGGTAAAAGCTTTATTTCGAGTTTAGGTGGTGAAACAATAGATGGTAACAATGGAGTAACTGTTTCAAACTCGAAGGATTCCATCAAAGCTTCAAATCGAGTGTACGCAACCGACTCGGATTGTTCAACTAACTCATCCGAAAAAGCAAAAGACTCAAACTCGGGTGGAGAGTTTTCAAGATCGTCAACAAAGGTGAAACACTCATAATCTTTGTCCGTCGTGAAAGCTGTGTCGGATTCTAAGAGGAACGCACTAGTGGCGTCAACATTGCTGTGATCAAACATAAAATTTTTGAACTCACAGTCCTCCGCCGCGATCTCATTGATCGAGCAAACATCAAGTACGCTAGAATTAGGCTCGCAAGGCTGACTTCCTAACTTGAAAATGTTGAGTTCAACTGTCATATTGCCAAAAGATAGATTCATTGAACCGTTACGACAGTTGATTACCGCGTTAGAAGTCGCGAGGAATGGTCGACCAAGTATCACCGGAATTTGATTATGGGGGTTAGCGACAGGTTGTGTATCCATAACAATAAAGTCAACGGGGAAAATGAAATCCCCTACTCTAATTAACACATCCTCCAACTCTCCCCTAAGATGGGTGATTGATCGGTCGGCCATTTGGAGAGTACAATGAGTGGGCTTAAGCTCTCCAACGCCTAATTGTTCGTACACCGAATAAGGTAGCAAATTGACACTAGCACCAAGATCTAATAGTGCTCTATTGATGTTCTTGTCCCCAATTGTTATCGAAATAGTAGGACAACCGAGGTCCTTGTGCTTTTGGGGTAAAGAATTGACAAGAGCATCACTAACAGCACTAGCCACGAAAACTTTCTTTGGTACTTGTGACTTCCTCTTTTTGGTGCATAAGTCCTTTAAGATTTTTGCATATGAAGGAACTTGTTGGATTGCATCCAAAAGAGGGATATTTATGCTAACCTGTTTGAACAACTCTACAATCTTCTCCATCTGTGGAGTTGGTTTATTGGATTTCAACCGATTTGGAAAAGGAACATTTTGAAAGGTTGTTGAGTCCAATTTTTACGGATCAGATTGTTGAGTTGGAACGGAACCCCGTGTAGATGTGTTCGTATTGTGAGAAGTGGGTCCGTTCAAGCTAGAAGAAGTAGAGCCGTGTGAAGGATGGAGAATAGGCTCTAACGACGAAGAAGAAGAAGAAGAAGGTGAAGAAGATGAAGAAGGACCACCGGCAGGGGTGTCATGGTTAATACCCACATTGTTTTGCAACACTTTTCCGGATCTCAACGTGGTCACAGCATTTACGTTATGATTCTGCTGTTCATATGCAACATGTGCGTGACCGGGATTTGGAAGTGGTTGAGACGGAAGCTTTCCTTTCTCTCGCTCTTTCAACGCAGCGTTGAGTTGTGCAATTTGTGCCTCAATAGATTTGATGCTTTGATCTTGTGAGGCACTGTTTTGCACCAAATATTGAATAGAAGTCTCTAATCTTGCTGTAGATTGTGTAGATTGCTTTAGGAAAGCCTCTAGACTTCTTTCGAGCGAGCTAACCTTGTCATTATTAGGTTGAACAAAATTGTTTGGCGGGTAAGAAGTGTTAGGCACAAAATTGTTCACTTGATTAGGGTAAGGTTGCTGTTGCAAAGGTTGTTGAAATTGAGTTTGTGGAGGTGCTTGTTGTTGTGGAGGAGGAGGCCTTTGAAAATTGTTATTTCCTTGGAATTGTTGATTTTGGTTCCAAGCGAAATTTGGGTGGCTCTTCCAACCCGGATTGTATGTTGAAGAGTATGGATCGTTTCTTTGTCGTTGCTGAAAGGCAGCATTGACTTGATCCTGTCCTTGAGTAGATACAGTGTAAGGACACTCTTCTGTGAGATGTGATGGATCCGAACAACAAGCACAAACAGTTCGTGGAGGCACAACAGGGGCAGGAGAAGGTGATGAGATTTTGATCTCAAGCGCTTCTAGCTTTTTCGTAAGAGCAGCCATCTCGGCCTTCATAGCAATCGACATCTCTACTTGATGTATGCCTGCCCTAGGTTGACCAATAGAAGAAGATGGTGATGTGGTCTTGGTTCTCTCCCACTGAATTGTTTGTTCATTAAGATCCTCAAGAAACTGCCACGCTTCCTCACTAGACTTGGATAGAAAGTGACCTTGACAAATGGTTTCTAGCAACTGCTTCGTTGCCGGGTTCAATCCCTCGTATAATGTTTGGCAAAGTTGCCAACTTTCGATCCCATGGTGAGGGCATTGAACGAGTAGGTCTTTGAATCTTTCAAAGCACTTCCAAAATGGTTCGGAAGGAAGCTGTGAAAATTGTATAATCTCATTACGGATTCTAGCAGTTTTGTGATGAGGATAGAACTTTTTAAGAAAAGCTTTCACAAACTCATCCCAATTTCTAATTGAATGTGATGCGGTGCTGTATAGCCACTTCTCGGCTAGGTCACATAAGGTGAAAGGAATGACCCTTAGCCTTATAGCCTCATCACTTAATTGGGTCGTTTTCATCATGGCACAAACGTTTTGGAATTTATTGATAAAGATATATGCATCTTCGGATTCCAAACCATGAAACTTAGGCAGCATATTGATGAAGTGGGGTTTGATCTCAAAATTGTCCCCATTTGCCGATGGGGGTGAAAGACAGGTAGGTAAAGAGGTGCGGACAGGATAGAAGAGATCCTGGAGCGCGACTCGTGCGGGCGCTTCAACAGGCGGGTGATTCGGGTTATTCGCACCTAACGGAGGTGGAATCATTCCCGTCTGTAAGGTATTGTTAGGATTGTATCCCGACATACCTTCGGAAGAAGAATGTGATGGTGAAAGTGAAGAAGTGGACAAGATTTCGACTTCGGAGTCTAAAGGTTCGTCGGTCGGTACCAACGAAATACGGACTAATCAGGCGCTAGGGTCCCTAGTCCAACCGGACATACACTAAAAGGGTTAGTGTAGTCGAAAGATGAAAGACAGAATGTGGAGGTAAGAAAACGTCAATGAGAAGAAGTGGTGTAAGTGAGTGCAAAGATTCTTTTAGCGACAAGTTGCAAGTTTTGAAAAGATTTTTCCTTTTTCTTTCTTTTATGTGAGCTTTCGCAAAAAGATTTTTGAAAAGACTTTTGACACAAATGCAATTAACCACAAATGCACAATCAGGCCTAGGTCTAGGGTCACCTAGGTCAGCTAGACAGCTTCTAACTATTCCAAAAGGCTAGAGATAGGACCTCAAACCGCCTCTTCACCGCCAATTGTGGCCAGGTAAGTGGGAAGGAACCACACTGTGGGCCTAATTAAAAACCACTAGCCTTGACACACTTGCCTAGGCACCGCAAAGTCAGGTTAGGATAAACGGCCGATGCCTATACTAGTCCTCTGTCCTATTGAGCGCGACGTCCTTAGGGCTGAGTCTAGTATTTTTTAATTAAGAATGGTCAATGCAAATGCTTTAAGTGATTTCTGGGGTCCTGGGAAGGGTGATGAAATCCCCACCCAATCTGAATTGATCAATAGCCCCTTAAAGTCAGATTAAAATATGCAAAGCAGTAAATCACTTGCAATCAATTTGCTATTTAGCGCGGCGCAAAGAATCCTGCAGAAAATCAATTATTAGAAGGGAGAAGAAGATTTTTAGAGCAAAGAATCCTGCAGAAGATTTGACAGAAGATATATGGGGGTTTGCAGAGGAGAAGGAAAGAAATCAAACCAAAAAATTTCGCGCGCTGAAGACCCAAAACGACCGCGGTTCCGCGGTTTTAGGCGCATCAAGGCCGCGGTTTCTCGATCTCCAGGAGGGTTCGGGCTTCAAAAAATTTTCTGCTCCTCGGTTGTTTCAAATCCCTTCTATTCTGATGTATCTTTTTCTGATTAGCCTTCTGTGTTGTTTCAGATCCGTCAATCCTGCAAAGATTCACAAAAGAAAACCCTTCAAACAATAAAAGATGATAGAATTTTTATATTTTTTGATTTTCAAATTTTTATGGTTTTTTATATTTTATATTAACCCGAAATTACAAAAAGGAAATTTTACGCCATCTCCGGCAATGGCGCCATTTGATTTAGAGATGTTTTGTCAATCAAAAATATTTACCGCAATCAAGAACGACGTCGCACGAAACTAGCCGGTGAATACGGGTCGGTCCACAGGGATGTTGTAAATCTCCTTAAAGTTCTTACGAGCTAATTTCAAATGGTGTTTGGTCTTATAATTAAACCTAAAAATTGAAGTTGTGTGATACTAGGATTAGAAACTTGCTAGGATTAGGTTTAGGGAAAATTTGGTAAACAAAGATCTACATCTCTTTCCAATGCCTTTAATTAAATATATCATATTAGTGTTATGGTAAATATTAATAAAGGGGATTAGGATGATTGGGAAGATTGTTCTTCCTCTAGATCCTTGTCCTTCCTTTCTTAATCTTTATCCTAACCTCCCTGGAAAACCTTAAAATCCGGGCCTTTAGACTACGGTATCACCGTTACCTCGTGGGTAGAGTGCCGCAGGGAGCGGAATAAGAAGGTATGCATGGAGTTCTAATGTTCATAAAAGATTGGCAAAGAAAAGAGATGAGAGATTTTCATCTCTCAAACCCTTCCCTATTCCTAACCCTAACAAGCGAGGAAACTACTCGCTCATTGAGGGAATTAAGAAAGACATAATTTTTGTTTTGTTTTTATTAAAGAGAAGAAACATCTATTGCAAGTTAATAAAATTCTAAACTAAATTAAACTAGGGCAAGTAAAGAATTTACCTAAGGCAGATATATAAAAAACTAGAACTAGGGCAAGAAAAATAACCTACTTACGATTGATGAACTCCAAACTTCAAAGAAAACAGAATTTTATTGATGAATAGAGGCATAGAAAAATACAATGGTTTGGGTTCTATTTATAGGACATAGAAACCCTAGGTTTACAATTGATCCGCATGTCTGAAATTACAAAACTACCCTTAGGAAATCTTTTCAGAGCCGCCAAAGCATTTTGGTAAAATTTTCTCGAAGTACGAGCATTATACGGCCGCGGAACCGCGGCAATGGCAGGCTTAGGCCGCGGTTCCGCGGCCCTTTAGAAGGATTGGATGCTGAAACTTTTGGGTTATGTTCTGGGTCTTTTTGGGCTTCTGGTTCTTTGGTTTTTTTATCAATTGGGCTTCTACATTAGTTCCAGATCTTTAGTGAAAACTTGTAGTGATCTTTTAACCATTTGCCTTGACATTTTGGACCTTAGGTTGCCTTGTTGATTGTGAACTGTTCTTCGTCTAGGCTTGACTAAGATCCTCCTATTTGTTGGTCAAAAGTCCTTCTTTTGTGTCGTCTTTTGTGTTTTTCACTATTTTCGCTCCAAGAACCTGTAACATGTACTATATAGCAGACATGGGTCAAAAGCACCTGTTTTTATTGTAAAATGCATGAGAATGGAGAATATAAAATGCAATATTATGATATGAACACCACCTCCGAAGGAAGGCGCGTGCATTCAAGAAGCAAGCCTCCACTCGACGACAGAATTCGACCCAGACTTGCACCAATGCTTCACTGTGATAAGTGGCAAGAAAGGGAAGAGAACCGTTGGCTTCAGCAGCAAATTCTTCGGCCGTGAGCGAGCTACCAACACGAAGGTCTTTGATCAATGCTAACAAAGAGTGAAGGCTTAACTTGTCTATACGTTCGGATGCACGTAGCGCATAAGGGCCAGACGACATGAGAATGCGAGTCTCCAACGGGGTAAAAGTAGGCAGAGCTGTTAAAGATTGACAAATGATCAGCGAAGATTGCAAACAGAGGACAGATGCAAAGGCGTCGAAACTTTACTTACCCACGTTTATACAAGAAGAGTCTGGAAGATCCCCAGGCCCATCGAAGACCTCAACCTCATCATCAGCTTCCAGAACTACAGAATTGTTATATGAAGAAGTAACAATACCGGGAAAGGAGCGAACAATGCTAACCTTGTCCGGAAGATAGAATGATGCGCTGAGGGGATATCGCCTGTGGAGCAACCAGTTCCAGCAGACGCTGGAAAGACTTCCTGGGAGACATGCCAGCAATGGACGCCGCCAAGCCTCGTAGCTCTGAAAAAGACAAGGAAGGTTCAGATAATCGAAATATCGTTTAAAACAAAGTATGGGATAATACCTTTGATACTCCTCCCGCTTTGAGCAGGAGGCATAGCGGCCTCAACAGCCTCCTCCGTACCATCGGGCACATCACCGGAAACGTTTGCTGGCTGAGGCACAGCAGCCACTTCGGGAACGACAATCTCAGCCACTTGTTCCACCGCCTCTAGGCCGTCACCGGAAAGGTCTATTAAATCTACGACAGGTAAAGGCACCTCTTCAGGGCCAACGGGCGCGGAAGGAACGGAGACTGTTAGTGGAAGCTCTATAGTAGGAATGGTAACCGTGGCAATCCCCTCCACACCTACGAGTGTCTCATCGGGGATATTGGCAGAGTCCATAGTCAGGGCGCGACTTGGACTCAGATCCTCTGCCATCAGCGAAGTCCTTGCAAAGTTTGCACGAGGATAAGGAATGTATGTGTGTGTGTGTGTGTGTATATATATATGCAGTGCAAAATACTACAAAAGGATATATAAGTATACCAATGTGCAAAGGAGCTTCTAGTATGGCTTGTTCAAGCCGATGCTCCTTCCTCAGGAGGTATGCCCGCCGAGGTTCGAGGGTAGACTCGTGGCCACCGGTCCACAACGAAAGTGTATCTTCAGCATCGGCTGAGACAGCCTGCTTAAGGGTTCTCTCGCCCCCTTCTTCCAAAGGACCTATGAATATCCGCCGTACCGATGGAGGATCTTCATAAAAGATGACGGCAGGATAAGGCCTCTTAGGGATCCTTACATACTCGGATTCATCCTGTGAGCATCTTATAGCCTCAGCCAATTGTGCGGCTTCCTCGGCAGATGAACCAGGAAAAAGAAGACTGTCTTCCGGCGGACTAGTAATGGTCTTCTTCCCCTTCTTTGGCCCAGAGCTAGTGACTGTAGAAGATCGCTTCCTTCCCCTTGCCGCCCGCTTTTTAAGCTGCTTCTCGGTTTTGACAGGGAGGGAAGACTACTTCAGGACCTCCGCCAAGGGGATATTATCATCAGAGATAGGTTTTACCTCCGGAACCGTTACGGTATCCTTCATCGGTCGTTCAAGCGAAGCCTCTGTTGGCAATGAGGCAGGAAGCCTTTCCTCCTCTCCGAAGGTTTTAAGCAAAGCAGCAATGGCTTCTTCTGTGGAGGCACCTGTTAAACAGCAGGTGTCAGTCAAAGCATGATAAAAAAATGATGAAATGAACAGCGGAGAAGGGTGAAGTATACCTGACTGCGCAAGGGCGGACAGTTCTTTTTCGAGGATGGCTGACTGTTTGGAAGCTTCGATGGCAGCCTCCAAATCGGTATCATCGAGCATCCCGAATAGACCCTCATTGGTCCCATATTCGCTCAAGCCTTCGCTAGACAGAGCAAGGGGCGTAGAGCCTAATATGGTGTCCAAAGAAAGTACTTGTTTCCTTTTCTTCTGAGGACGAGCACCGGTGGCCGATAACACGAGTTTGCGTTTAGTAGGCGCCTTTGGACGACGAGTCCCAATTTCTTTTCCTACGTCCGACTCGGGGGACGCGACAGCCACCTCTTTTTCAGGCGCGTTGGATGGGGGAAACCCATGCGTAGGGCTTAGCATGTGTGGAGGCTTAACTGCAGTGGCCTCTCTTAAGGGAGGATGAACAATGTTCCGTCGCTTCAGAGGAACATTTCGATCACCAGCCGGCACTGCGCCCTCGCGATCAAGTAGCAATCGTTTTTCCTCTCTAATGACGGCACCCATCGAATGTTGGTACCACGCCACATACACATTCAGGGCTTGCGGAACACAACTCGGTTCGCTGATGAAGAAGTTAGACCCTGTGTTTAGGCGCATAAAATGATGTAGTGCGCTCCGAGTACCCTCTTCAGTGGCAGCCGGTTCTGCCAAAAAAGCCTCGAGTGGGACGCCCTGATTCTAGCCTAACTGCTGAGCGAAGCGATGCGGGTTATACCTCATAAATAAAGCTGAGTTATTCACCTTAAATACGAGAAAGCCTGGCCGGATAGAGTACAGATGAAGAATCTCCCGAGCTTTCAAGACGGAGGTCTCATCTTTAAATATATCCTGCAATGGCAACACCGTCTTCCCTGATTCCTGGCCGACGATCAAAACTTTATCAGTAAAGGACATGCCGGATCCAACCGTGCGCAGGCGAAGAAGCAAGCCTCTAGCTTCCCGTTGCGTTAGAGTCACAATAGAAGCACCGACCAGTAGCATGATCCTAGGGAACCTGCACCTGTCATAAAAACCCGGCCTCTTATGGATGCCAAAGACGCCTAGCACGTGTAACTCGAGCTATGACGTGAAATAATGCATCGGGAAATTTACCGACTGCACCCCTGGCTTAGTGGTATCCGCTGCCAAACTGAGACCGTGATACACATGGGCTAACCCAGCGATCCCTACAGCCACTTGTATCCCAGCAACCATCCGATGCGCAGGATAGAAGACGGACGGACTCATTCGGCGAGGGTGCATGGGAAGCGTAAACCAACTCAGCCATAACCCAAGAAACCCTAAATAGAACGTTTCTTCATCAATCCCAGGAGCCGCCAACTCCGCAAAAGGGATGACCGGGGTATCGGGTAAAAAGAAGCTCTTCTGATCCGCCTCCGCCGCCAGCAGATTGCCCAAACCTAAGCCAAAGGGGTCGTCAAGACTGGCGAATTTCTCAATTTCTTCCTTCAATACTTCTGGGCGAAGAAAATCAGCGATAAAAGCCGTAAAATTAACTCCAAGACCTTTGAATGCAAGAGAGAGTTTCTCATAGATATTCAACACCTTTATCAAACTCGGAAATTGGTGTTGAATAGCGTTTTCGAGAGTAAGATCCATTACCACTGATTTGGTGGCGAAAATATACTCATCCAGGGGAAGCAATTCCTCATAATGTTCTCCCCTAACGGGTAAACCCGAGACCTCTGCAAATTTCTCCAAATAAATGGAGACTTCTCGATCTGATAGGAGGAAAGAGTAGATCGGAATGTTCCACTGCTCCAGAAATGCCCTGACCCACCATGTAGGAGGTATGGAATATTGAAACAAAGAAGCGTAAATGGCGGGATACAATCCGAGCTTCAACAACTGTGATTTCTTCACCGATAAAATATACCGAGCCCACTGCAAGTATTCGGTCAGAAGACGGGGAGTTAGTCCGATATTGTAGGGCTGTCCCCAAGGACGCGACTCGCCCTGACATATGCGTCGTCCTAGAGTGTCCAAGGACACCGGCGGCTGCACGGGTATTGCGGCCATAGAAGGCCGAAGGAGACTCTCTGAAGTCCAGTTGACCTCCTCCACAGCGTAATTTATCGGAGGTGCATCTGCATAAGCGATCGCCGAAATAGGCTCCGAGGGTGTCGCACAGGAAAAGCTTCGTCGGCCCATGATAATTTGATCGTACTATTTACCCCATAGATGAAAACTCTTGTGCTCCGGGTCATGGTCTTTGATCAGTGCAAATACCTCTCGTTCTACGAGTGCTCAGGGAATCCGCCTTCTGAGCGATTGAACGGGAAGGAAGTGTCGAAAGACATAGTACGTGCGCAGAAAAGAACGAATTTTCATCCACTAATGCTATAAATTAAATTCTATCATTAGGTACTATAAATCCGTACCGCACTGCAATGCAGTCAAAAGGGACTAAAGGGGACCCACAAAATCTAGATGACAGTTCATCATTAATAAAACAGCCTCATCATTTGATGAGGCTGTCATTAAATAAGGAAATCCTCAAGAAATTCTCATTAAATGAGAAATCCCTCTGGCAGAGGAGTAAAACTCCTATTGAGAGCAGCGCTCTTCACTGGACAGACATCTGTCAAAGTCTAATGATGAAGGAATAAAATTCCTCAAGAAAATCCTAAGAGCCTTCCTTTGAGAAGATGATGGAATAATCCATCAAAAATAAAATTTCAACTTGATTTTCAAGATCCATGAACAAACTCTTAAGAGTTCTTCTATATGATCTGAAAGGAGCAAAACTCCATTAATGGATTAAGAAATCATAAGCAAGATCCTTTTAGATTTGTGATTCCAAGAGAGCAAAGCTCTGTTAATAAAAACCTTAAAAAGGATTTTTTTTAGATCAAAGATCTATGAAGAGCAAAGCTCTGTTAATGGGTGAAACCTTAAAAGATATTTCAAAAAGATTTAGTCTTTTACCTAAAAAATCAGACAGAGTTTTGTCCTTAAGAAAAATTTTAAGAGGAAGAGCTGCACTCTGAAGGAGAAAATAAATTTTCAAGAAGGATTGAAGCTGAACAGAAGTCATCTCAAGGGACAAGGGTCCTATTTATAGGTATTAAGCGCCGTTTCAATTTCTCAGTTGATCCAAGAGTGGAGATGCTACCACCGCTGCACCCACGTGTGGGCCCCGTGAGCGCAACGGTGGGGGGGCATTTGTTTCCCCAATTAGAGCAAAGCTCTGTTCAGAATTCAAAATTTGAATTAAAGCCGCGCTTTTATAAAAGCGCTGCGCTACAACTAGCGCATCCCGTGCAAAGCGCATAGGCGCTAGCGCTAGATGCACTGCGCTCCAAGTAGCGCACCACATGCAAAGCACGTGTGCGCTAGCGCTAACAGCGCTGCGCTCCAATTAGCGCGCCATGGGCAGAGCGCATAAGCGCTAGCGCTGGAACTAAATGTTCCTCGCCGTTGGATCAAATATCCAACGGATATGATTAAATCATCAATTAACAAGAATAAAATTCTGTTGAATCTTTCCAAATAGAAAAGATTATGCCCTGAATTTGGAACACCGTGGGATCAATGATCCAAAGGTGATTAAAAATCACTAAAGTACAGAACAAATTCTGTAAGGGGGAAAGATTTCCCAATCTTGTTAAAAAACAAGAAGATTATCTTCTGTAAATCAGAAGCCCTTGGGTCAAAGATCCGACGGTAGGGAAATTCCCAAATCAATTAGAGAATAAATCTCTTTAACCGATTGAACAAATCAGCTTGTCCTATATAAAGGCCACAAGACTTCAAGTTTCAGAGAGAGGAACCCCCCCTCCCATAAATATTGAGAAAATCTCAAGAAGAAGAAAAAGCTCCCGGTAAAAGAAGACAATTCTTTTCAAGGTAAAAAAAAGAATAGAAAGAAGAAATCATCTCAATATAAAAAGAAGTATTTACTTCTTTCACAGATCATAGATCTATAAGACAAATTGTCTTTCATAAAAAAGATTATGAACATCTCATTATAAGGGGGGAGAATTATTCAATGCTCTCAGGATCACAGGTCCATAAAGGCAAAGCCTTTCATCAAAAAGAGATTGAAATATCTCCTATAAACTAAGAACTTTGTTCTTAGAATCTTGAGACAAAGTCTCTTATCAAAGAAAAAATAATCTTCAGAGCGCAAAGTTAACCTAAGAAGAGCCTTAGCGCTCCTAATCTAAGAAGAGCCTTAGCGCTCCTAATTTAAAAGTGCCTTAGTACTTTTCATCTAGCGCAAAGCGCTGCAGTGGCATAGCGCTTTAAACACAGCGCACTACGCTCATTGGCTAGCGCTCAGCGCTAAGCGCGCCACGTGCTCCTCACGTGTGCGCTGCATTACTAAAAACGCTTTGCGCTCATTATATGGCACCAGCGCCAAACGCCTCAACGCTTCAATTATAGCGCATCAGCGCTCTACATCTAGCACAAAGCGCTAAGCGCATTAGCGCTCTTCATTTAGCGCTAAGCGCATTAGCGCTTCATATCTGGCGCAAAGCGCTAAGCGCATTAGCGTTTTAACCATAGCGCACTGCGCTCATCGACTGGCGCTAGTGCCAAGTGCGCCACATGCTTTTATGTGCGCTTGAACAGAACATAAACTGTTCTTTGAATAAGCCTGGAGCTATGATAAATGCACAGCATTCAACTAAAGACAAAACATTGTCAAAGATCAAACCAATGCTTAGCATTTTTAAAGGGATTGGGCTCAAACAAACATCTAACAACTCAAAAACAAATGTTGAACATTGTAATTGAATGGACTTAGCCAAATTGGCCATAAGTCCTCAATTCAGATTAATTGAGTTCATATGCTCATAAATCACAGATCTTAGTCCCAATTGGACTACAGGTCTCTCAACCCACATCGGTTTAAGGGTACATCTCTGAACTCCTCTGGTATTTGTCGTTGTAATCGTTCAACGTCTTCACAGAGGTGACGGGTCCCGACAACCATACATTTCATGGACTGTGGGGTCCTTAAACCTATGGACTATGATGTCCTTAAACTTGACTGTGAGGTCTTTAAACTTACGGACTATGATGTCCTTAACCTCGGACTGTGGGGTCCCTTTAAACCCATGGACCGAGATGTCCTTAAACTAACATTGAACTACCATGTCCTTAAACTGGTAATGGACCGCAATGTCTCCAAACTAAAAAATAGAGCCCGAATGCTCTTTTGTTGGATCTAAATGATCCTGTTAAGTTGATCTTATTGTAAAATTAGACTAACGTATTCTTAACAAATGTTAAGTTGATCTTAGTCTAAAATTAGACTAACGTATTCTCAACAAACGTTTAACTTGATCTTAGTCTCAAATGAGACTAATGTATCCTTAAACCCAACTCCAAACCCAAATCTAAGAAGATACAGATTTGGATTAATCCACGCCCTATGGGCGACAACATAAATTAGTCTCCGTATACAATGCACGGGCAACCAAAAACAAAACAAACACCCACGGCACGAAGTGACCATCTGGAGAAGGAGAAAGTGGTTACCGCGATGCGGTAGCGTAATTAACTGCAGGGGCTTGCACCTGCAAGGAAGAGCGTCCCCAGAATCAAAAACCCCTCAAATGAGGGAGAATCTGATGAAGCCTGCTACATCGGCCGTATCCGTTTAAACCTTCGATACATGGTGTCATAAATCAACTTGGCATCTTCGGAGAGGTGGACGGATAGCACCAATTAGCATCTGCCCCGAAATTCAGGAAAGATGGACCTACACGGTCGCGTCTCTGGTGTTTTCGGAGGGGAACAAGCCCCTTAATATCCTTTCTATTCTTTGAGAAGAAAGGACCATCTTACGTAGAGATTCTTCCTCCAGTGAGAAATATGCCCCCTGTGTATACCTTGAGGGGGGCGAGTACCCACGCCGTCGCTATTTTGGTGACAAGTTGTTTCAAAGTTGCTCTATTTTTTGTTGAGCATCGGCGATAAATACCACCTTACCTCCGCTTTTCATTCATCTTCATCAGATGATGAAGGGTCTTGACTCAGCTGATCCAATCGAGTCATTTTATCTATGAGCTCTTGAAAGGCTGTCGGCTTGAAGAGGGCCATATACGAGGACACCTTTGAATTTGGATCAAGGGTGGCTATGAGGATTCCCATGGCTGCAACTTCATCGATGCGTTGCTTGTATTTGACAAGAAATTTCGCCGTAACACATTGAACCCAAGTCTCATTCGGTCTAACCCTTTCGTTGATCAGTGCCGTCACGGTAGTGCGTTTATTCACACTAGCGAATCTCTGACAGGAGGGCATCTCCATTTCGTCGAAGGTATTCATGGAGTCATTCGGGAGTTCCGCATACAATTCAAAGGCAATGCCCTCCAGACAGCCGATGAACTGTCAGAGGAGAAGTATATCAGTATTGCCGCACATGGGTTCAAATCGCGCAATGTGCCGGTGAGAATTCTCAGTTCCTTTGTACATGTGGCACGTTGGAAGTGTGTACTCTGGCGGGTACTGTATTTGATCGTACCATGTCAGATACGGTCGACCGGTCTTGATTGATCTATTTGCGGCTTCACTGGAGTAGTGAGTCTTGATTTGCGGAGCGGCATAATCGTTCAGCTTTGCTTTTGAGAACATTTCCTCTTCGGCCATTGATGAGACTCGTAGAGGATTTAAAATGTCACCCTTGTCTTTAAGAGTGACTACCGGCGGTTCATTCGCTTGTGGTTCCGATTGAACCATCATTCCAGCCATATTCTGAATCAGAAGGGCCATCTGATTCATTTTAGTGGACATTTCTGCCGCTTCTTCATCTCACTTTCTCAGAGCGTGCTTTACAAAATCAATATCCGACTCTTTCTCTATTCTTTCTTCGGGTGCGTCCTCGGGACTTTTCTTAGGCGATGGATTAGCATTTGCTGCCGCCTGAGCAAGCATATCCCGCAGCTTTTCACGTTTGCAGTTGAACTTTTGTTAGGGACCGAGTTTGAGGTCGGTGACTAGTAGAAGCTCGAACTTCGTCTTTGAAATTCACCACATAGACTATGTGAACTACCATGCCCCCAGGCTTGGGGTGTTTGGAGTTTTGGCCTTTGGAGTTTGCTTCAGGCACTTGAGCTTTATTGGGCCTATCTTTTTTGTGAAAAGCCGCTTTAGTTTTAGGAAGAACCACTGTATCAGGATCCGTCTTGGGGTGAGTCCCCTTCACCTGCTTCTACACCTTATATATAGATGAGGAAAGTTGTCTCAGGGAGCAAACTAGTTTCTGCTCTCGTGGGATCTCCATAGGCTGTGGAGACTTCTTCAATATTGCGGTAGGAGAACTTTGTCTGACCCTTCACAACAATTTGAAGTTGTTCCCAGTTGGAACAACAACATTCACCACTGGGGTTGAAACAGAACCATACGGAGAACTGCCCCCAGCTCATTTTATATGACGCTGATATCGATGTCGACCGTTTCTTACGACCGGGATTTGATTAGCTTCATGATTTTGCCGAGTCTGCCCCATGTTTCCTTTGAGATCTTGAATATTCTTCCCCCTGCGTCGACCTTGGTCCTTGGCATGTGCCAGTTGTTTGAGGACTGATTCCGTCGGCAGAGCTACTGCTTGGGGAGCCCGCCTGTGGAAGACAGACTTCCTCTGGGCTTCCTCCATCGGCGTTGAGGCACCGAGGGTGGGAGGTTGGAGCATCGACCCAAAGAGAAGCCCGTTGATTTCTTAAAGAGCCGGATTGCAGAGATTTGAGCCTGCAAGTAGCCCGTACTTGACTCCACCAGATATGACAGAGTCCGAATTGCTAAGGTGGGAACAAACGCCATTCTTCATAGAGACGAAACGCCGACTTCAGTGTCCCCACCCCTAAGGGCAACCACAAATATATATACCGCGATTATTTGATCGCGGAAAAACACAACACACGAAGTGTAGAGTGGAAAGAGGAAAAGGTCCCACTGGGTGTGCCAGAATCTGTTCTCCGCCGAAAGACCAGGAAAGACAAACGTCTTGCCTGAATTTAGGGGCAGATTCTATTTGGTTTTATCCGTCCACCTCTCCGAAGATGCCACGTTGATTTATGGCACCATGTATCGGAGGTTTAGACGGATGCAACCGTTATAGCAGACTTTCTCAGATTCCCCCTCATTTGAAGGGTTTTTGATTGTGAGGACGCTCTTCCCTGCAGGCACAAGCCCCTGCAGTTAATTACGTTACCGTATCGCGGTAACAACTTTCTCCTTCTCCAGATGGTCACTTCGTGTCGTGTATATTTGTTTTGTTATTTGTTGCCCGTGGATTGTATAGGAGACTAATTTATGTTGTCGCCCGTAGGGCGTGGATTAGTCCAAATCCGTATTTTCTTAGATTTGGGTTTTGGGTTGGGTTTAAGGATCATTAATCTCATTTGAGGCTAAGATTAACTTAAACGCTTGTTAAGGATACGTTAGTCCAATTTTATACTAAGATCAACTTAACAATTTGTTAAGGATACGTTAGTCTAATTTTAGACTAAGATCAACTTAACAGGATCATTTAGATCCAACAAAGGAGCATTTGGGCTCTATTATTTTAGTTTAGGGACTTTGCGGTCCAGTTTAAAGACATCATAGTCTGTAAAGTTTAAGGACATCATAGTCCATGAGTTTAAGGACCCCACAGTCCGTAAAGTTTAAGAACATCATAGTCCATGGTAGTTTAGAGACATCATAACCTGTAAAGTTTAAGGACATCATAGTCCATGAGTTTAAGGACCACACAGTCCGTAAAATGTCTGGTTGTCGAGACATGTCACCTCTCTAAAGACGTTGAAGAATTACAACGACAAATATCAGAGGAGTGAAGAGATGTACCCTTGAGCCAATATTGGTTGGGAGATCTGTAGTCCAATTTTGGACTAAGATCAAAAATTTGTGAGCACATGGGCTTAATTGATCTGAATGAGGGTTCTGTGGCCACTTTGGGCTTGGCCCACTCAGTTAAAATGTTGAACATTTAGCAATGCTGAGCATTGGTTTGGATTCTGACAGCCTTTTTGTCTTTCATTGAGTTCTGAGAACGTATCATAGCTCTGGGGCTTTATTGTTTAAAGACCAATTTATGTTCTCTCAGCGCACACGTGAAGAGCACGCGGTGCACTTGGCACTGAGCGCCAGTCAATGAGCGCATTGCGCTTCTGTCAAGTAGCACACACGTGAGGAGCACGTGGCGCGCTTGGCGCTATGTGCCAGATAATGAGCGTATTGCGCTTCTGGTGAAGTAGCGCACACGTGCGGAGCACGTGGCGCACTTGGCGCTGAGCGCCATTCAATGAGCGCATTGCGCTTCTGATGAAGTAGCGCATACGTGAGGAGCACGTGGCGCGCTTGGCGCTGAGCGCCAGTCAATGAGCACATTACGTTTCTGGTGAAGTAGCGCATACGTGAGGAGCACATGGCGCGCTTGGCGCTGAGCGCCAGTCAACGAGCGTATTGCGCTTCTGGTGAAGTTTGGAGCGCTAAGCCTCTGCAACGCTATTCGTTAATTTTGGAGCACTGAAGAGCTTCTTTTAATTGGAGCGCTATGGCTCTTTTTAGGCAGCTTTGCGCCCTGAGAATTAAATTCTCTTTCTTATAAGAGACTTTGTCTCATGGATCTAAGAACAAAGTTGTCATTATTTTTATAGGAGATGTTTCAACCTCTTAGATTTTTGGTGAAAGGCTTTACCTTTTTGGATCTGTGATACTAAGAGAATTGAATTATTCTCCCCCTTTTTATAATGAGATATTATAATCTCTGAAAGACAATTTGTCTTATAGATTTATGATCTGAAGAAGATTAAGTTCTTCCCCTTATTTTTTATGATGAGATACTTTGATCTCTGTTGTGAAAGACCTTGGTCTTATAGATCCATGATCTTAGAAAAAGAAGTAAATTCTTCTTTTTATATGAGATGATCTCTCTGTTCTCTTTTTTTTTACCTTGAAGAAAATCTACTTTTTCTTCTGAGAGCCTGCTCTTCGTCTTTGAATTTTCTCAAAGTTTATGGGGGGGGGGGTTCCTCTATATCAGACTTGAAGTCTTGGGGCCTTTATATAAGGTGAACTAATTTGTTGAATCAGTTAAAGAGATCTTTTCTCTAATTGATTTGGTGATTTCCCCACCGTTGGATCTTTGATCTAGGGCTTCTGATTTACAGAAGGCAATCTTTTTGTTTTTAACAAGATTGGGAAATCTTTCCCCACACAGAATTTATTCTGTATTTTAGTGATTTTTAATCACCATTGGATCATTGATCCGACGGTGCTCTGATTTACAGAGCAAAATCTTTTTTTTTTTGGAAAGATTCTCAAGAATGTTTTCTTAACAGAATTTTATTTTAGTCAACCGATGATTTTTAATCATGTTCGTTGGATCTTTGATCCAACGGTTGGGAACATTTAGTTCCAGCGCTAGCGATCCGAGCAGAGTAACGGCTTAGTGCAGTGGAATTGGCTTACCTGGACCGTTTGAAAGAGGGGTTTAAGTAGCGGTGGCAGCAGGTGTAGCAGGTGCGAGAATCACGCCGGCCGTTACGCTCCCGACGTCACGCCCGCGTGATGAGCGGGACCTCCCATTAATGGTGAGACAGGCTCGTTAATGGGGGATCGTGGTGGCGTGGAACGTGGGATATAGCCGGCGGAGATCTCGTGCATAGCGAGATTCGCGGGATGGCGGTTACGCCTGCAAGCGGTGCTGTTGGTCGGTCTATGAGACCGAGGAAGATGACCTCGGTGGGAGAGCTCGCGGATGAGCAAGAGAGCCGATGTCACGCCCCGCTTCCCAGAGTACGCTAAATTGGGCACGTGACATAGTCAACCATGCTATCTGTGGGTAGGAAGTATCCATCCACAGTCACATTACGGCTGTAGAGATATCAAGAACAAGATAAAACTATCTAAAACATGTCCATAATCCAGAATAACAGGAGTCAATAAATAAATGCGGAAGCAAATGATCCAATACAATAACTGAAATGTATGTCCCATAATGCGGGCTCACATCAGGAAATAAATGCAGGAAATAAAGCTAACTACTACTGAACTCACAGCTCAGCCTGCTGGCTGAAGTACTCCTGCGCGGACTGCAACAGCAGTACGGAATCTGGGCCATGCAAAACCCAGACGTCAGCACGTCACGTCAACAAGTAAAATGATATGAACAATGTAACAGGCAATGCAAAATAAACATGAATAAAACGAGAGTAGCAATAATATGAAACAAGCAGTGCAGGGTAGTGTGCAGTGGGTAACTAAACTGTTCTATCAGGTTTCTATTATAAAGTCTTTGAAATCAATTGATGAATCGTCGATGTAACTCAATAGTATTCCGTGCATGCCCGGGACCATGGTCAAGATCCTCGGAGCTGAATCCGAGACGTGCCGCTAGGCATTAACAGGTAGCAGGATGGGCGAGTGGTGTCAGCATCATCACTCCGGGGCTGGCCTAGCCTGTAAGACTGATCAGAACAGGTATCGAACTGTTGAGTTACAAGTCAGGTTTCACCTTTGATTTCCCCATATCCCCAAGTTATGTATGTCGAGTCAGGTATTCTGTAATCAAGACCTAATGCCAACACAGGATCAGGTAAAAGCAGGTTTGTCTGGATAGACAACAGGAACGGTCCATGAGGACTACATGTCAGGTTTGTTGGCACTAGACACAAGATCAGGTAACGGGTCAGGTCATGGTACATCAGATCAAGTCAACAGTATACGGTGCCATGTCAGGTGTATCAATATATGTATATGTGTAGCAATGTCAGGTCAAGATGTAAACAATATCGTGGGTGTGCTCACAATCAGATATATAATCAAACATGGGTATTAACAACATGAGATAAGTAATGAATTATATAATAAGCAGTTTCATTCAAATTACAAGAGTGCAGTAAAACGATATAGCCGTTTAGTCATGTTAACAGGTTTAAGCACCCTTAGCGGTGCAATAGTTTATGTAACGGTTCAATACAGTTATTTCAGGTTAAATGCATGCGAGTGCCCGAATGTAACAGAACTACAGGGATAAATGCTACCAGCTGCATTAACAGTAAAATGTGATTGAACAGGTAGATATGATTATTAGGTTCAATTTACAAACTGTAAGTCTCATGTTTAACAGTAAAATGATATAATGCGATATTGTAACCGAAAATGGGAAACGATTATACTAAGTTAAATTTTACAGGTTTAGGGTGTCAATACGTATATGTAAATATTGTATAGCATGTAGCAAGGGGTACTTGCCTCGACGGGTTGCGAACCGGGAAAAACGGAACGCAACGTCGGTGGGGAAACTCGCGACGGGTGCACGGTTCACGGATTGAACCCAAACAACGAACAAAGGAACCACGCGAGTCGGGGTACCTCGCTGGATCGTCGGGACACGTCATCGGCATGGCCGGATTCCGGCAAGCATGTGAACAGTAAACCGTCAAGAGGTGTAGTTCAAGAATACAAGGAACCAGAGAAGAAAGGAAGGAGGAAAAGAAGTAGAAGGCTTACAGTGGGTCGTACGAAGGCCGGGAAGGCAGGTCGAGATCGCCGGCGGCGACAGATCCGGCGATCGAATCCTATGCAGTGGGTGTGCGCAGGTTGCGGGTGGCTGCGGCTGGGTGCAGGGGTACGGGAATGGAGAAAGGAGGGGAGAGGAGATGGTCGGGGGGTGAGAAGGGTGAAGGTGGTGGTACGGGTGTCGACGACGATGGCTGCGGCGGCGAGGGCAAGGGTCGCGGCCGAGGGTGCAGGTGGTTGCGAACGCGGGAAGAGGATGCAGGCGCACGGGAAGGAGGACGGGGGCTGTGGTTGAGACGAGGAAGCACGGGCGCAGGCGACGGTGGTGCCGGCGACGGGGTTCGCTGGGCTCGGATGGGTTCTGTTCTCATGATAAAGAAAAGTGAGGAGGGAAAATATTTAAAAGAAGAGAGAGAGAAAGATTATGGGAGGGAGAGAGAGATTTGAGGGGTAGAGAGAGAGAGCGAGAAAGAGACAGAGAGAGAGAGACGCAGGAATAAAAGTGGGGTCCAGGAAAAATTTATTGATTGGCTGAAAAAGGAATCGTTTGTTAAGGAAATATTTAATTAAAGATTATAAAAGATTATATGGTTAAGAAAGTATGCGATGGTTTTAATATTAAAATTTGAGATTTTGGCGCCAAATAAAACATTTCCAAATCGCGTCCGGGTCGGGTCCAAAAATTCGAAATTGAAATAATAGGATTTTAAGCGGGTTCCAAATTTTAAAATTAAGTGTTTTATGATTAAAAAGCATACCCCCAAAACGGACACATGTACGCGCGCGTAGCCGTCCAAACTTGCCCGTTTCACTGAACGGGACGAGAACACAATACACGGACGCTACCACAAGGCTAGGGGTGTCGAGTAGACCAAGATGAATATTTTTAATTTCATTTTAGATGCTAAAATTTGTTATATGCAGAAATGACTTTGCCAGGTAAAATTTTACAGTAAGCCACAAACAAGCAAGATAAATGAAATGAGTACCACCTAATGCTCAAACAGTAACTGAAAAATAGTAGCATTGGGCTCGGGTGTTACATTATACCCAACTACAAAAAGAATTTTGTCCTCGAAATTCCAAGAATACAAACTACAAGAAGAGGTGAGAAAACTTCAGTCGGATTTCATCTTCTCTTTCCCAACTGGACTCTCCATGCGATCCATTACCCCAAGAAACAAGCACAAGGGGGATAACCTTGTTCTTGAGAACCTTTTCCCTTCGATCCACGATTTCAACCGGTCGCTCCTCAAAAGTTAAGTCTTCCCATACTGTTAACTCCGAATGATCTAATACGTGCGTTTCATCTCGAACATACCTTCGTAGTTGAGATACGTGAAACACATCGTGCACATTTGCCAAGGTCTGCGGTAACGCCAAACGGTACGCTACCTCACCAACACGCTCCAAGATCTCAAAGGGTCCAACGAATCGAGGACTAAGCTTTCCTCGACTCTCAAAACGAATCACCCCTCTAGTCGGTGATATCTTCAAGAACACCAAATCACCCACGGCGAACTCTAGAGGTCTTCTTGACGTGTCTGCCCAACTCTTCTGTCGGTCTTGTGCTGCCTTCATATGATTTCTGATAGTGTTAACCTTTTCAACTGTCTGCACCACCAAATCTGGTCCTAATAATCTTCGTTCACCGACATCATCCCAACAAACAGGTGAACGGCATTTACGACCATACAAAACTTCAAACAGAGCCATCTGGATAGTTGCTTGAAAACTGTTGTTGTAAGAAAACTCCACCAAGTGTAGATGATCCTCCCACGAACCCTTGAAGTCCAACATGCATGCTCTCAACATGTCTTCAAGAGTTTGAATCGTTCTCTCTGACTGACCATCAGTTTGAGGATGATAAGCTGTGCTAAACTTCAATCGATTCCCCAAACTTTCCTATAAACTCCTCCAGAAGTGTGATAAGAACCGAGTGTCCCGATCGGACACGATGCTCACCGGTACTCCATGCAATCTTACAATCTCCTGCATGTACCGCTCTGCCAAAGTCTCTGTTGATTGATCAACCCGGAAAGGAATAAAATAAGCAGCCTTGGTCAACCAATCAACAATCACCCACACTGCATTGTTGCCCTTTGGACTCCGTGGTAAAGCCATCACGAAATCCATGGTTATATGTTCCCACTTCCACTGAGGAATCGGAAGTATTTGCAATAAACCAGCAACCCTTTGATGTTCAGCCTTAACTTGCTGACACACCAAGCACTTAGACACAAAGCGAGCAATCTCCCGTTTCATGCCTTCCCACCAGAAATGTTGTCGAATATCTCGGTACATCTTTGTGCCTCCTGGATGTACAGAATAAGCTGAACTGTGTGCCTCCTTCATAAGCTCTTCACGGACATCTCCCTTTGGCACACATAAACGGCTACCATACCTCAACGAACCATCTTCGTGGACCAGTAAATCTGTTCGTAGTCCGGCTTCAACCTGCTCTCGAAACTTTTGCAGTTTAGGATCCTGCGATTGTGCTGCTTTAATTTTCTCAATCAAAGACGACTGTACTTGCAGCTGCATCAACTGTCCCGTAGAACGCGGTAGCACAACCTCCAAGTCAAATCTTCGAAAATCTGCAACGATCTCCTTCTGCGTAGTTAACACCTGAATTGCCGGTAACCGACTCAGCGCATCCGGCACAACATTAACCTTCCCCGGATGGTACTTAAGATCAAGATTGTAGTCAGCCATCAGCTCCAACCATCTACGCTGCCTCATGTTAAGCTCCTTCTATGTGATCACGTACTTCAAGCTCTTATGATCTGTAAAAATTTCGACCCTTTCGCCTAAAAGGTAGTATCTCCAAATCTTCAAAGCGAAAATCACAGCCGCAAGCTCCAAGTCATGAGTTGGGTAATTCTTCTCATGGGTCTTCAATTGTCTCGATGCGTATGCTACAACCTTCCCATGCTGCATCAAAACACATCCCAATCCTTTCCCAGATGCGTCGCTGTGAATCATCAATCCTCCGGAATTGTCTGGCACGGTCAGAATAGGGGCGGTTATCAACTTCTGCTTCAACGTCTCGAAAGCTAACGCACACTTAGCCGTCCATACAAAAGGTACCTCCTTGCGCGTAAGCTTGGTTAACGGCTCTGCCAGACGAGCAAAGTTCTCCACAAATCTTCTGTAGTATCCGGATATTCCAAGGAAACTTCTTATTTCAGCAACATTCCTCGGAATAGGCCAATCTCGAACTGCTGCAATCTTTTCGGGATCGACGGCAATGCCATCGCCAGACACAACATGCCCCATAAACTTCACTTCCTCCAGCCAAAACTCACACTTACTCATCTTTGCATACAATTTCTCCTGCCTCAAAGTCTGCAGTGCGATCTTCAAATGCTCAGCATGCTCCTCAAAGCTCTTCGAGTAAACCAGAATATCGTCAATGAAGACCACGATAAACTGGTCCAAGAACGGTGAAAAGATTCGGTTCATCAAGTCCATGAATACTGCCGGCGCATTCGTTACTCCGAAGGGCATCACTAAGTACTCGTAATGTCCGTACCGAGTTCGAAACGCCATCTTGCAAATATCTTCTGTTTTCACTCGGACCTGATGATATCCGGATCGCAAATCTAGCTTCGAGAATACTCTCGCGCCACTAAGCTGCCCAAAAAGTTCTCCAATGCGAGGGATCGGGTACTTGTTCTTAATAGTCATCCGGTTTAATTCTCGATATTCGATGAACATTCTTCTTGTGCCATCCTTCTTCTTTACTAGAAGAACTGGAGCTCCCCAAGGCGAGTTACTGCTTCGAATCCAACCCTTCTCAAGCAATTCAGCAACCTGTTTCTTAACTTCTTCCAACTCTACTGGTGCCATTGGATAATACGCTTTAGATACTGGCGCTGCACCAGGAATAAGATCAATTGCGAACTCCACGTCTCGCTTCGGCGGTAAACCGGATATATCTTCAAATACGTCCATAAAATCGCGAACAACCGCCGGCTCTTCACCACTATCAACTTCCATTGCTGCAAGAATATTGTTTGTCGGCCTAGCCCTAAACTCGACTGGCTCGACAGAACTGCTTCCTCCAGTGAAGGTAAACTCGGGATGTCCGGGAATCTGGAAAATTACTTTCTGCCCTACAATCAATGTGAGCGTGGAAAGTGCCAAGAAAATCCATTCCCAAGACGACTTCGTAGCTGCCCGTATCAATCACCAAGAAATCTGCAAAAAGCTCCCGTCCGGACACAACAACTGTACAATCTTTACATTCCCTACTAGATATGATTTTCCCATTCCCAGCGTGTATGTCCCAGAAACTAGACAGGGTCGTGCAGGCAATCGAGTGTGTAGTTATAAATTTGGATGACATAAAACAATGGGATGCACCAGAATCAAATAATGCCAATGCGGGAAAACCATGAACGAGTAGAATACCTGAAACGACTTCTCCTGATGCCTTAGCTTCCTCAGCTGTCAAGGTAAAAGCTCGAGCCTGATTAGGTCCTTGAGTCAGTTGTTTCTGTCCTTGGAACGGTCTCTGCGGAGGCTTCTGAATATCATCCCTCGTACGAAGCTTCGACGGACAAGCACCAACTGCGTGATCAGCCGCTCCATAAACCAAACAAAGTCCCAGCCTCCTTCGATACTCCTTCTGCACGTGCCCAGGTAAACGGCAGTAGTCACAAATCACGCTCTTCCTTCGATCTATGATCACAGGCTTCTTCATTGGTGCTACACCACGACGGTCCACTGGAATACCCTTGCGACCATGAGCTCGGTTAGGTACAAACGCGGGCTTCCTGGTCGCAACTGCTGTCTGCTGCAAGCTCCCTTTCATCCCAGATAAACTCTGCTGTTCCCGAGCTGCCGTAAGAACCTGTGAGAAAGTGGTCAAACCCAGGGAGACAATCTGCCTCTGGATGTCCACGTCCAAGCTGCGCATGAACCTCCGTGCCCTGTCTGCATCGTTGGCAACTAAAGGTCCAGCGAATCTACTGAGCCGCGTCCACTCAGCTGCATGCACATCTATAGGTGCGCCGTTCTGCTTCAAACTGACGAATTTTTCCTCCATTTCCTCCCGTGCAGTTCGCGGGAAGAACTTCTCCAGAAAACTCTTAGAAAAATCCGCCCACTTGATCGGCTTGGGCAAGTGGGTCTCCTCCACAAGCCACCATTCTCGGGCGTAGTCCACTAACTGAATGCGTACCACATCAACTCTTCTGTCAACTGGAATCTGTGCCGCAATCAGCAAATTCTCCATGTCAACTAGCCACTGCTCGGCTGGCAACGGCTCCTCCAAACCAGTAAATGTAGACTGACCCAAACGCCTAAAGTCTGCCACGGTCCCTACTCGGTCAACTGGTAACGTTGTTTACAGACTGCTGAACGATCTGCAAACCTTCCTGAAACGAATCTGCTTGCTGCTGGATCAGCTCAGTCTGCCTCTTTTGATTCTCCAGCATTCCTTTTATCACTCCAAGCATGGCTGCCTCGTCCACACGCCTCTGATACGTCTTGAATTCTTATCTGCCATATTCCTGAAATCAAAACACCCAACATTAACATGATGATAGATTCAATATATAGATCAAGGATAGAACTCCAAGATACTTAAATAGAGTACCGCATTGTAACTATGCCGCGGTATCATAGCCACAATTACTTAACTCTACCCAAGTCGCCTAAGTCCTAGAGATAAAAAGAAATCAGGTTTTTCGAGTCGATATGCAAAGGAAGTTTGCATATCGTAAAAGATATAATCAGGAAGAATAAGATTCAAGAATGGTAAACGGTAAGGTGGCAGGACATGTTTCCTAAACACGGGTATTCTGATTCGTGTATTAGGTACAATACCCAACTACAAAAGAATCAACCCAACTAACCTATGGCTCTGATACAAAAAGAACCATGTCACGCCCCGCTTCCCAGAGTACGCTAAATTGGGCACGTGACATAGCCAACCATGCTACCTGTAGGTAGGAAGTATCCATCCACAGTCACATTACGGCGGTAGAGATATCAAGAACAAGATAAAACTATCTAAAACATGTCCATAATCCAGAATAACAAGAGTCAATAAATAAATGCGGAAGCAAATGATCCAATACAATAACTGAAATGTATGTCCCATAATGCGGGCTCACATCAGGAAATAAATGCAGGAAATAAAGCTAACTACTACTGAATTCACAGCTCAGCCTGCTGGCTGAAGTACTCCTGCACGGACTGCAACAGCGGTACGGAATCTGGGCCATGCAAAACCCAGACATCAGCGCGTCACGTCAACAAGTAAAATGATATGAACAATGTGACAGGCAATGCAAAATAAACATGAATAAAATGAGAGTAGCAATAATGTGAAACAAGCAGTGCAGGGTAGTGTGCAGTGGGTAACTAAACGGTTCTATCAGGTTTCTATTCTAAAGTCTTTGAAATCAATTGATGAATCGTCGATGTAACTCAATAGTATCCCGTGCATGCCCGGGACCACGGTCAAGATCCTCGGGGCTGAATCCGAGACGTGCCGCTAGGCAGTAACAGGTAGCAGGATGGGCGAGTGATGTCAGCATCATCACTCTGGGGCTGGCCTAGCCCGTAAGACTGATCAGAACATGTATCGAACTGTTGAGTTACAAGTCAGGTTTCACCTTTGATTTCCCCATACCCCCAAGTTATGTATGTCGAGTCAGGTATTCTGTAATCAAGAACTAATGCCAACACAGGATCAGTTAAAAGCAGGTTTGTCTGGATAGACAACAGGAACGGTCCATGAGGACTGCATGTCAGGTTTGTTGGCATTAGACACAAGATCAGGTAACGGGTCAGGTCATGGTATATCAGGTCAAGTCAACAGTATACGGTGCCATATCAGGTGTATCAATATATGTATATGTGTAGCAATATCAGGTCAAGATATAAACAATATCGTGGGTGTGCTCACAATCTGATATATAATCAAACATAGGTATTAACAACATGAGATAAGCAATGAATTACATAATAAGCAGTTTCATTCAAATTACAAGAGTGCAGTAAAACGATATAGCCGTTTAGTCATGCTAACAGGTTTAAGCACCCTTAGCGGTGCAATAGTTTATGTAACGGTTCAATACAGTTATTTCAGGTTAAATGCATGCGAGTGCCCGAATGTAACAGAACTACAGGGATAAATGCTACCAGCTGCGTTAACAGTAAAATGTGATTGAACAGGTAGATATGATTATTAGGTTCAATTTACAAACTGTAAGTCTCATGTTTAACAGTAAAATGATATAATGCGATATTGTAACCGAAAATGGGAAACGATTATACTAAGTTAAATTTTACAGGTTTAGGGTGTCAATACGTATATGTAAATATTGTATAGCATGTAGCAAGGGGTACTTGCCTCGACGGGTCGCGAACCGGGAAAAACGGAACGTAACGTCGGCGGGGAAACTCGCGACGGGCGCACGGTTCACGAATTGAACCCAAACAACGAACAAAGGAACCACGCGGGTCCGGGTACCTCGCTGGATCGTCGGGACACATCACCGGCACGGCCGGATTCCGGCGAGCATGTAAACAGTAAACCGTTAAGAGGTGTAGTTCAAGAATACAAGGAACCATAGAAGAAAGGAAGGAGGAAAAGAAGTAGAAGGCTTACAGTGGGTCGTACGAAGGTCGGGGAGGCAGGTCGAGATCGCCGGCGACGACAGATCCGGCGATCGAATCCTATGAAGTCGGTGTGCGCAGGCTGCGGGTGGCTGCGGCTGGGTGCAGGGATGTGGGAATGGAGAAAGGAGGGGAGGGGAGATGGTCGGGGGGTGAGAAGGATGAAGGTGGTGGTACGGGTGTCGACGACGATGGCTGCGGCGGCGAGGGCAAGGGTCGCGGCTGAGGGTGCAGGTGGTTGCGAACGCGGGAAGAGGATGCAGGCGCACGGGAAGGAGGACGAGGGCCGTGGTTGAGACGAGGAAGCATGGGCGCCGGCGACGGGGTTGCGGCGGCGACGGGGTTGCGGCGGCGACGGATGGGTTCTGTTCTCGTGATAAAGAAAAGTGAGGAGGGAAAATATTTAAAAGAAGAGAGAGAGAGAAAAATTATGGGGGAGAGAGAGAGAGTTGAGGGGAGAGAGGGAGAGAGAGATTTGAGGGGTAGGAATAAAAGTGGGGTCCAGGAAAAATTTATTGATTGGCTGAAAAAGGAATCGTTTGTTAAGGAAATATTTAATTAAAGATTATAATAGATTATAAAAGATTATATGGTTAAGAAAGTATGCGATGGTTTTAATATTAAAATTTGGGATTTTGGCGTCAAATAAAACATTTTCAAATCGCGCCCGAGTCGGGTCCAAAAATTCGAAATTGAAATAATAGGATTTTAAGCGGGTTCCAAATTTTAAAATTAAGTGTTTTATGATTAAAAAGCATACCCCCAAAATGGACAACTGTACGCGCGCGTAGCCGTCCAAACTTGCCCGTTTCACTAAACGGGACGAGAACACAATACACGAACGCTACCACAAGGCTAGGGGTGTCGAGTAGACCAAGATGAATATTTTTAATTTTAATTTAGATGCTAAAATTTGTTATATGCAGAAATGACTTTTCCAGGTAAAATTTTACAGTAAGCCACAAACAAGCAAGATAAATGAAATGAGTACCACCTAATGCTCAAACAGTAACTGAAAAATAGTAGCATTGGGCTCGAGTGTTACAGCCGAGGTATCTAGTTTCTGTGGTAGCTCGGGAACGAGCTGTGAGGCCGAGGAGGCCAATTGTGCTGGGGCTCGGAGGCGGGCCAGCCTCATCGGTAGGACAGGCATAGGAGCAGTCTGGTCGGCCCTTGTAGGTCCTTTCTTGCATGCTCTGGGACACGTCATCTGCCACGTGTCATGGTCTGGAAGGTCACCGATATCGAGCATCATCAGATGGGAATAGATCTTTTATGTTTGATTGTATAAAGAGTTAAATAAGGATAGGATATTTGATGGATCTCAGGATCTCCT
This sequence comes from Agapanthus africanus, assembly GCA_030015575.1. Lineage (NCBI taxonomy): Eukaryota > Viridiplantae > Streptophyta > Magnoliopsida > Asparagales > Amaryllidaceae > Agapanthus > Agapanthus africanus. The sequence continues at coordinate 676,760,593 of CM057340.1, read as the reverse complement.
TCAGATGTTACCTTCCGTTGATCTGCTGCGAGCCTTGACGGACGGCTGAGATTGAGTTGGAGCGTTGCCTCTTGAAGTGTGTGGATCTCAATGATTTTTGTGTGGTTAAGGCCGAGCTACCTGCAAGGAAGTCCCGGGATGGTTATGCCACCGAGGACCCTCCGACGATCAAGTTAGACGAGATATTTTGGCAGAGTAACGGCCTATTGAGGTTAAATTGGCTTGCCTGAGTCGTCTGTGAGAGGGGTTTATATAGTGGCAGCAATGGGCAGGCGGGCGTGAGATTCAAGCCGGCCGTTACGCCCCTGACATTACGCCCGCATGATAGGCGAGATTCCCTATTAATGACGAGATATGCTCATTAATGGGGGATCGTGATGGCGTGGAACGTGGGATCATGGGCGGCGGATATCTCGCGCCTGGCGAGATTCGCGGAGCCGTGGCGGAGGCGCCTGTGATCGGTGATGTGGGTCGGTCGGTGAGACCGAGGGAGATAAGCTCGGCGGGAAGCTCGGTAACGAGCGGAAGGCCGAGGCATCTTGGTTCTGTGATAGCTCGGAGGCGAGCTGGGAGGGCCGAGAGGCCCATCATGCAGGAAGCTCGGAGGCGAGACAACGGTTGTTTGTAAGGCGGGCACAGGAGTGGTCTGGACGACCACTGAAGGTCGAAAACATCCTCGGGTCGAAGGCCCGGGGCATGCTTCTAATGTACCGTTGTCGCTCCCTTCCCGTGAGCCATGGGACACGTCAGTCGCCACGTGTCGTGATCTTGGAAAATACCACTTCTGAGCATCATCATTAGCCCCCCACTCTCGTTCTGACCTATTTATGGGTCGGGTCGAGAGTGGACTATACGGAGAATCTTCTGCTTGGTTTGGTACCGAGAATCGTGATGTCGATTGCCTAGGAACAAATGGAGGCGTCGTTTCGTCTGTTAGGGCTGGCTATCGACCGAACTCGAGCTCTCCTATTTTTTGCTCACTTGAGCTATGTTGGGAGCTTGCCTTTTTCGGGTGCATGCACCGGGCAGAGGCTTGCTAGCTGGTTCAATGTGAGGCTCAGGGATCCACCATTGGGACCGAGCATGTAGATGTCTGGCGGCTTCGTGACAAGGGCCTTGACCCATCTCTTTATAGGGCAGGAAGCTGCCCGCCAGGATGAACCGAGCAGGGTAGCTGCTCGGTTGCCTCTTGGTGAGGGCTTTGGTCCTTGGCGTCGGTGGGTAGTGAACTACCAGCCACGCATGGACCGAGCATGGTAGCTGCTCGGTTGCCTCTTTGTGAGGGCTTTGATCCTTAGCACGGGAGAGTAAGGAGTGGCCTACTAAGGATGGGCCGAGCAGGGTTGCTGCTCGGTGGCCTCTTGATGAGGGCTTCGATCCTTGGCGTCGTGGGGTAAGAGATTACCAGCCAAGGATGGACCGAGCAGGGAAGCTGCTCGGTAGCCTCTTGATGAGAGCTTTGATCCTTGGTGTCGTGGGGTATTACCAGCCAAGGATGGACCGAGCAGGGAAGCTGCTCGGTGGCCTCTTGATGAGGGCTTTGATCCTTAGTGTCGTGGGTAGCGAATTACCAGCCATGGATAAACCGAGCAGGGAAGCTGCCTGGTGGCCTCTTGGTGAGGGCTTTGATCCTTAGCGTCGGTGGGTAGTAAACTACCGACCATGGATGGACCGAGCAGGGTTGCTGCCCGGTGGCTTCTTAGTGAGGGCTTTGATCCTTGGCGTCGGTAGGTAGTGAACTACCAGCCATGGATTGACCGAGCAGGGTTGCTGCCCAGTGGCCTTTTGGTGAGGGCTTTGATCCTTGGTGTCGGTGGGTAGTGAACTACCAGCCATGGATGGACCGAGCAGGGTTGCTGCCCGGTGGCCTCTTGGTGAAGGCTTGGAGTGGCCTGCTAAGGATAGACTGAGCAGGGAAGCTGCTCGGTGGGTTCTTGATGAGGGCTTTGATCCTTGGCGTCGTGGGGTAAGAGATTACCACCCAAGGATGGATCGAGCAGGGTAGCTTCTTGGTTGCCTTTTGGTGAGGGCTTTGATCCTTAGCGCGGGAGGGCAAGGAGTGGCCTGCTAAGGATGGACCAAGCAGGGTTGCTGCTCGGTGGCCTCTTGATGAGGGCTTCGATCCTTGGCGTCGTGGGGTAAGAGATTACCAGCCAAGGATGGACCGAGCAGGGAAGCTGCTCGGTAGCCTTTTGATAAGGGCTTTGATCCTTGGCGTCGTGGGGTGAGAGATTACCAGCCAAGGATGGATCGAGCAGGGTTGCTACCCGGTGGCCTCTTGGTGAGGGCTTTCATCCTTAGCGCAGGAGGGCATGGAGTGGCCTGCTGAGGATGGACCGAGCAGGGAAGCTGCTCGGTGGCCTCTTGATGAGGGCTTTGATCCTTGGCGTCCTGGGTAGCGAACTACCAGCCATGGATGGACCGAGCAAGGTTGATGCCTGGTGGGTTATTGAATACGTCGGCCCGGGGGATCTGCGGCCGTCGGAGACAGCGAGGTGGTGTCCGGTCGTGCCGACGCGGGCAGAGTCTTCTCTCCCCCTGTAGGGGTCCCGGTCCTGAGGTGGGGGAGCGGCGACATGAGGAGCTTGCCCGTCCGTTTGGACACGGACGAGTGCATCCACGACGGACGCGAGCCGATCTATCCGAGCGGATAGGGCGTGAATGACGTTCAGGGGAGGAGGGGATTCTCCCTCGCTTCCACTGCGGGGAGGGTGACGGCTGGTGCTTGGATCGTCGCGGTGACCGCTCGCTATGAAGTTGAGATTGGAAGGTGAACTTTAGTCGAGTGGAACTAGCGTTCCCACAGATGGCGCCAACTGATGGATCTCAGGATCTCCTTCAGATGTTACCTTCTGTTGATCTGCTGCGAGCGCTGATGGACGGCTAAGATTGAGTTGGAAGGTTGCCTCCTAAAGTGTGTGGATCTCAATAGGTTTTGTATGGTTGAGGCCGAGCCACCTGCAAGGAAGTCCCGGGGTGGTTGTACCAACGAGGACCCTCTGACGATCAAGTTAGACGAGGTATTTTGGCAGAGTAACGGCCTATTGGGGTTAAATTGGCTTACCTAAGTTGTCTGTGAGAGGGGTTTATATAGTGGCAGCAATGGGCAGGCGGGCGCGAGATTCACGCCGGCCGTTACGCCCGCGTGATAGGCAGGATTCTCCATTAATGACGAGATATGCTCGTTAATGGAGATCGTGATGGCGTGGAACGCGGGATCATGGGCGACGGATATCTCGCGCCTGGCGAGATTCGCAGAGCTATGGCGGAGGCGCCTGTGATCGGTGCTGTGGGTCGGTCGGTGAGGCCGAGGGAGATAAGCTCGGCGGGAAGCTCGTGAACGAGCGGGAGGCCGAGGCATCTTGGTTCTGTGATAGCTCAGAGGCGAGCCGAGAGGGCCGAGAAGGCCCATCGTGTAGGAGGTTCGGAGGCGAGCCAACGGTTGTTTGTAAGCCGTGCACATGAGTGGTCTGGACGGCCACTGAAGGTCGGAAACATTCTCGGGTCGAAGGCCCGGGGCATACTTCTAATGTACCGTTGTCGCTCCCTTCCCGTGAGCCATGACACACGTCAGTCGCCACGTGTCGTGATCTTGGGAAATACCACTTCTGAGCATCGTCAATATTAAAGCCGGGACACTGTCAAAATAACTTGTTTGAAATTCAGTTGAGGAAGGAGATATGGAGCAGTTAATTGGGTTGGTCAATGAGATTGATCGAGCGACATTTTCGATAGAGAAAAGTCAAATCGATTTATGGGGCAGAAATAGCAATGCATATGGGGTTTTGACGGGTAAATTGCATTCCTTTGATGTTAAAGATGTTTTATATAGCATAAGACAAACGTGAGAGATTTTCCTTGCATTTAAGCCTTGTTTTGTATATATCACTAGACTTTTTTCATGTGTTTCACCCTCGAAATTTCTTGACGCTGGTGGGCATGCAAGCATTTCATCACAAGCTAGCTAAGGTGAGATTAATTAGCCCAGGTTAAGGATTACCCCCTCAAAACACACACACACACACACACACACACCAAATTTGTGTCTGCCTCTTTGTCCCCTCTTTACATAAAAGAGCACGTTGAAATCTTGTAAACGCAAACGCAAACGCACGACAATCGAAAAGCATGTGAGCTAAAATAAATTCCTGAGTTAAAGGAAAGAGCTAACTATATGTTTGCACGAAAAGTCAAAGAATGAAATCTTTCCCTAAGTTTCTAAGTGCTATGATTCCTCCAAAACCTACAAAGGGATAGCAACTTGGATAGTCTAATAGGATTGAGACGTTATATATAAGCTTTGAGTTAATATATAAAGACTCCATAATTTTTGGCTGGGTTAATTGTTAAATGGTGCCCCCAATGTTTCACATACTTTGCAGTTATATAACCTATTGATGTTTTAGCTGCTCTTAGATATCAAAAAATTCAAACCGTATGGATTTTGTTTAAAATAATGATGGATTTGATGGTCAAGTGAGGCGAGCAAAGCATTAACAGTTTGCACTTTAGGGTATATAAGTGCAGCGAAAAAAATCAATAAGGTATATAAAAGCTAAGCGGATGAAACATTGGGATATTATTTAGCAATTAACCCTTTGTAGTTAGTTATAATAAGAAAAACACCTTTTCTGCCGACCGCATAAACATCATGCTAGTGATATTCAGTCAGATTATGGACAGAGAGTGCACATCCCAAAGATGTGCATTCCAAAACCATCATTAAGCCAGTTATGAACTTTTGAATTTATGCAAGATCTACAGAGAGCCGGTAGCAAAACTATTACTTTATATTACAGATTAGTAATACATGGTCAGATTGCTCTACTTGCCGTGTAAGATGCAATGAAGTTTAGTTTAATCACTCCAAATTATTGAAATACCTGTCAAATCATCTGCAATTAAGTAGATGATGGCAAAAATACATCATTCATGGAAGCATCCCTGATTAACAAAAGAAAAACACTTATCGAACAATCTAACAGATTCCATATGAATAACCGGACGGTTGGTTATTTGGTATAAAACATGATAGGGAGTGCAAGTCTCAGTATATCCACTTTTATAAACAGTCATTAACCGGTCACCTCATGCAGTCACCCCAAATCATATAAAAAGCACCAAAAAGATGATAGCGGCAAAATGAAAAGGTTTAGGGAAAATTGTCAACAAACTTTTGCGCTGTTGGCACAAAGATTCACATAGAAAAACCCGGCCCATTCTCCCGCTATTAAACCACGAAGTTGGAGTATCTTTATTTCTCCACTACTGTAGGGAAAAGGGAAAAAGGAATGGGATAATTTAATTTTGAAATTGATTTTGTTCATGTGGCTTCTCAAAAATCAAACAAATAAACACTATTAAACACTATTGTTTATGTGTTGATATACATAATTGAATGTCAAGTAATTATTATTTTATAAGTGGAATGCACGTAATTAAATCGTCATATCATTATTATCTCATAAATATGATGCACGTAGGGTATGTTTGTTTGCACAGAAGTAACATGGAAGTACCGGAAGTAAACCTACTTCAAGCACTTCGGTTGTTGTTTGCATGGAGGTAGAGCTTGAAAGTTACTTCAAGATGGTGATGTAGATCCTATGTAGCATGGTTACTTTCAAAATTTTCCTTCTCATTTTGGATGAAAAGTATCCATGGAGTATAAGAAACAAAAAAAAGAATTAATTATTTAATACTTCTCTTTATTACTTTCAAAAGAAAATAATTTATCACTATTAAAATGGTAATTTTTTTGTCTGTTTTGCTTATGAAAGAACATGGGGAAGCAGTTTCATTTTTTGCTTTCATCTTCAAAAAATATACAAACAAACATTAGAAGTGAGATTTAAGTTACTTTCATGACATGTTTTCTGGAAGCCACTTCAAGATTACTTTCAGCATTTCCGTTACTTCCGTACAACAAAACGGGCCCGTGGTAAAATTAATAAAGAAATTTATCATAAAAGTTTATATTATATAGTTACGTGCATTGCATGTGCCGAAAACCATATTTGTATGGTTTTATGCAATTCCAGTTAACTTAAATATATGTATGGTGATGCAGATATATAATATATATATATATATACACACACACGGTAAGTAAATATTGCATGAAATTATAAGGATTTTGTGAAGCGAAAAGTTTGTCAGGGTTTTTTGATAGTGATTCTTCTTGCCACGTTTTTTTGACAGCTAAAATTTTGTCAGTTTTTTTATAAAATTTACCCAAAATTTTAACAAGTCGAAAAGAAAACCAGAAATGACCAAATTGACCCTAAGAGAAAATCATAAAATAATTAGTAATCAAAGCCAGTCTCTTCTATTTTAACTATAAAATTTGTCGGATCTCTAATCGAGTTTCGGTTTCAATTAACACCACTTAAAAAGAGAGCGCGTATCTCCCTTCTTTTTGTTTGAAAATTAAAAGAACGGATTGCTAAAATTATCTGAGCCCTTTCAAATTCATGGAAACAAAAATGTTTAGTTATGGAAACCATCTCACTCATCCGTCTAGCCATCTATATTTCCCACATCTTAAAACCAAATAGCACTAACAAGATTATGCTTTCAACCCATTTTAAAAATTATGGAGATGAACAAGTAAAAGACGAGAGATAAAGTAGACACCACTGGATACTATACATATTACAGACCATTTCTAATACTAAACGTACGGCCTATAAAGAGTATTAGTGATCGTTCGTATTAAACGGTCGCTAACACACGGTCGCAAAAAGAGTGGTCGCTGACACGTGTATAAGCGATCCTCTACGAACGGTCGCTAATGACTCATTAGCGACCGTTCGTCATGGTCATCAATACCATACCACATGAACTAACCAACGACTCTAAACTATTTTCTGTATCAATGAACGGTTACTAATATGGGTTTTAGAGACCGTTTCTGTAGCTTGAACGGTCGCTAATACCCATATATTTTTGAATTTTTTTTTTACATAAAATGTCTTTTCCCCTACAATAATGTCACGTCCCGCTTCCCAGTGTACGGAGGCGGTGACGTGGCGAGGCCGTGACGTTTTTACTCAGAAATAAACACGTTAAGCGTAAATAAGCAATATAAATAAATGCATAAGAATAACAATAGATGTAATATAAACAACAACTTTTATTAATATCCATTCTTTACATTACAACTGATTTGAAAAGGAAATGTACAATGATAAAACAATGCCTAAACAGTGGCATATAAATGAAAAGGTAAGTACAAGTAAAAGATTAGAAATCTGGCTCTACTGTAAACTGATCCAAGTCCTCCTGCCTGGGCTCGGTCTCCTGAGAGTCGGGTCCTCCCGACGAACATTCTAAAGAACAAAGAGACATGAATGTCATCAGCGAACTAGCGCTTGGTAAATCCCAAAAGTAAGAGTAGAATAGAACATAATAGGACAAGTAGAGAATATATGACTGTTAATTTATACATGGTTATGTTTGTTATACTAACGGAGTTGTTTGTAACTTGGTACAGAATATATCAGTGTATACGAGAGGAGTCCAACTATTCCGTGGACTATGGTAACATGTAAGTATAAGGCCCCATCAAAACCCATGGGACAACGGTACGAGAGTTCATGTAGGTGTCTTTTAGTGTCCATCATCGTGCCACTTTTAATATATTCCATACTAATCTACCCCTTTAAAACCTCTAATGTATTGTATTGAATTATAATTACTAGACTCGCCGTGACCATGTGTAACATTTCAGAAAAAGTAAAATATTATTTTTTGGAATTTTTATAATTAAACAATAAATATTATGAATATTTTAATATGGCGGTATAATCAAATAGCGATAAATTGGGAAAAATTTGAAAAATTATAGGAATTTCTAAAATGAGGGCGTTTTATAAGATTTAAGCATTTATAGATTTTTATATAATTAATTATATTACTTTTAATTCTAATCGCGATTAAATATCGCTACTCGTGCATTAAGCTAGTTTTGTGCACATGACATGCACCATGTCATATTTTGTACTTTTACATTTTCCTACCATGTCTTTTTCTTTTCTATGCATGGTTTTGTTTTGGAATGAAAAGAAAAGAAAAGGAAAATAAGAAAAGAAAAGAAAAGAATAAAGAATGGGAGGTATGGACATGACAGAGAAGAGAGAGAGGTGTCACGCCCCGCTTCCCAAATTATGCTAAATTGGGCACGTGACATAGCCAACCACGTTACCTGTGGGTAGAAAGTATCCATCCACAGTCACATTACGGCTGTAGAGATATCAAGAACAAAATATAACTACCTAATACATGTCCATAAACCAAGATAACTGGAGTCGAGAATAATAAAAATGCGGAAGCAAAAAATCCAATACAAAATAACTGGAATGTATGTCCCATAATGCGGGCTCACATCAGGAATAAAATGCAGAAAATAAAAGAACTAACTACTGCCGACACCTCACTGCTCAGCCTGCTGGCTGAAGTACTCCTGCTCGGACTGCAGCAAAGGTACGGAATCTGGGCCATGCAAAACCCAGACGTCAGCTCGTCATGTCATCAAGTAATAAAATATAAACAGGGTAACAGGCAATGCAAATATAATCATGAATGATAAAGCAGGTGTAACAGTAATATAAATCAGGGCAGTGAAGGGTAGTGTGCAGTGAGTAAACTAAACTGTTCTATTGGGTTTTCTACTCTCAAGTCTTTGAAATCAATTTGATGAATCATCGATGTAACTCAATAGTATCCCGTGCATGCCCGGGACCACGGTCTAAGACTCTCGGGCTGAAACCGAGACGTGCCGCTAGGCACTAACAGGAAAAGGGTACAGACCAACGATGTTAGCAATATCGTCACGAGGTGGGCCTAGCCTCTAAAACTGATCAGTAAAAGTAAGCAACTGTCGAGTTACAAGTTAGGATTTCATCATTAATTTCCCCATACCCCCAAGTTATGTATGTCAAGTCAGGTATTCAGTAATCAAGAACTAATGCCAACACAGGATCAGGTAAGAGCAGGTTTGTCTGGATAAACAACAGGAACAGTCCTTGAGGACTACATGTCAGGTTTGTTGGCATTAGACATAAGATCAGGTAACAGGTCAAGCCATGGTACATCAGGTCAAGTCAAGTAGTGTACGGTACCATGTCGGGTCAAGTAATATGTGTGTAGCAGTTCATGTCAGGGTGTAAAGATAGCATGTGGGTGCTCATAATCAGCTAGCATAATCATGGTTATAAATAATCAAGCAAGGGTATCAACAACACAATAGATTAGCACATGTAATAGGTTAAGCAATGAATGCAGGTTTAGCTAATTAGCTGTACAGTTATCAGTTGTGTTTAAGAGATGGTGTCAGCGTTATATGAATATCGTATGACAGATGTGAATGCTAAAACCCAGGTTAATAAGTATTGAGTAATCTAGGGATGCGACAACATGTATAATCGGTTCAATGGATGCAATTGTTATTAAACCGGTTTAAGATGCACACGGATGTCCGATAGGTTAATACTAGAGAAAAAGGTATCATGGCTATAAAACAATTGTGATCATGTGGTCCAACATTTACAGGTGATTACTAGGTATAAATAATTAGATGCAACAATTAAGTTTCAAGTTCGAGATCATAAAATATGTAACGGAACTTTATACGGTTAACTTGAAATCCAATACTTTCGATTCTATTTAGAGATTTAATAGGAAATAAATAAATTAGCATAAGAATAGTTTAAATAGCATGTAGCAAGTTTCACTTGCCTCGACGGGTCGCGATACGGAAAACGGAACGTCACGCGTCGGCGGGAAACGTCGCGACGCGCGCACGGTACCCAGAATTAATCCAAATAACACACGATGAGATCACACGGGTCAGGTACACTCGCTGGGTCGTCGAGATCGTCGTCGGCACCACCGGATTCCGGCAAGACAGAAAACAGTGAACTTTGAAATTCCAAGAACTGTATGAAAGAGAAACGAGAAGAAGAGAAGGAGAATGAAGGGGACGAGGCTTACAATGGTCTGTAGAGAGATCGTGAGGGTCGACGGCGTCGACGGAGCTCCGACGAGGTACCTGCAGCGACCATCGGTGGTCAAGAACAGAGCTGAAAGAAAGAAAAGAAAAGAAAGGAAGGAGAAGAAGAAGAGGAAGGGAAGCCATGCTCACAGAGGGTGCGCGAGGGCCAGGGACACTGAACAAGATCACCGGCGGCGACTGAAAGTGGAGGGGGTAGCGACGGGTGTGTATGCAGGCGATTGGTTGGCTGGGGATGCAGGGACGGCTCGGTGGAGAGGAAGTAGGTGCAAGCGGAGGAGGTGATGGTGTGGAGATGGCGAGGTCGAGGGATTCGTCGTCGGCTGCGCGACAAGGAGAGAGGCGGCGACTAGGTTTTCTTTTAACGAAGGCGAAGAAAGAAAAATATAAAGAGAAGAAGAGAGAGAGATACAGAGAGAGAGAGACGCGGGGAGAGAGAGAGATTTGCGAGAGGAGAGAGAAGAGGAGAGAGATCGAGAGGAAGAGAGAAAACGGAGAGGAGAGATGAAGTTGTCGTTATATGCAGAGAGAGAAAGAGAGAAGAGAAAGAAAGAGAAGGAGAAAGGAGAGAGAACGGGATATGGCAGTGAAGGGAGAGAGAGAAGGAGGTGGGGTCGGATGAGGGAGCTCGCGATTGGCTCAGGAAAGATTTATGGGGTTTAGATTGGTTAAGGAATAGAAATATGAAAAGATTCCTAAACAAAATTTAAAAGAATTCTTCAGCTGAAAGATTTCTACCCACGTACTAATTTTATGCTGATAAAATAAATTAAGAAAACTAATTATTTAAATAAACAGAATTGGTGGGATACAAAATAATTCAGAATTACGCCCGGGTCAGGTCCAAAATTTTGAATTTGAAATATGAAATTTATTGGCAGGTTCTAAAAATTAAAATGAAGGATTTTATAATTAAAAAGCATACCCCCAAGAACGGACGCACGTACGTGCGCGTAGCCATCCAAACACATCCGTTTCACTGAGCGGGACGAGAACATGATGCAAGGACGCTACCATAGGGTTAGGGGTGTCAAGCGGGCCATGTCAATTATTTTTAATTTATTTTAGATGACTTAAATTGTTATATGCAGAATATGACATGTCGGGGTAAATTATAACTAGTAACAGTTAAAGCAGGATAAATGAAATAAATACCACACACCACACATACGGTAACAGAAATTTGTAGAACTGGACTCGGTTGTTACATTATACCCAACTACAAAAAGAATTTCGTCCTCGAAATTCCAAGAATACAAAAGATAGACGACAAACAGCTACAAGAAAAGATGAGGAAACCTCTGCCGGATTTCATCTTCTCGTTCCCAAGTGGACTCTCCATGTGAGCGATTACCCCAAGAAACAAGCACAAGAGAGATAACCTTGTTCTTAAGAACCTTTTCTCTTCGATCCACAATTTCAACCAGTCGCTCCTCAAAAGTCAGATCTTCTCATACAGTCAGCTCCGAATGATCCAATACATGCGTTTCATCCTGAACATACTTACGGAGTTGAGATACATGAAACACATCATGCACACTCGCCAAGGACCGCGGTAACGCCAAACGGTACGCTACCTCACCAACACGCTCCAAGATCTCAAAGGGTCCAACGAATCGAGGACTGAGCTTTTCTCGACTTCCAAAACGAATCACCCCTCTAGTCGGTGATATCTTCAAGAATACCAAATCGCCCACGGCGAACTCTAGAGGTTTTCTCGACGTATCTGCCCAAATCTTCTGTCGGTCTTGTGCTGCTTTCATATGATACTGGATAGCATTAACCTTCTCAACAGTCTGCACGACCAAGTCTGGTCCCAACAATCTTCGTTCACCGACATCGTCCCAATAAACAGGTGAACGACACTTGCGACCATACAAAGCTTCAAATGGGACCATCTGAATAGTTGCCTGGAAACTGTTGTTGTAAGAAAACTCCACCAAATGTAGATGATCCTCCCAAGAACCCTTGAAGTCCAACATGCACGCTCTCAACATATCTTCAAGAGTTTGGATCGTTCTCTCCGACTGACCATCAGTTTGAGGATGATAAGCTGTGTTAAGCTTCAATCGAGTCCCCAAACTTTCCTGTAAGCTCCGCCAAAAGTGTGATAAGAACCGAGTGTCACGATCGGACACGATACTTACCGGTACTCCATACAATCTTACAATCTCCTGCATGTATCGCTCCGCCAAAGCCTCTGTTGATTGACCAACCCGAAAAGGAATGAGATGAGCTGCCTTGGTCAATCGATCAACAATCACCCATACTGCATTGTTGCCTTTTGGACTCCGCGGTAGAGCTGTCACGAAATCCATGGTTATATGTTCCCACTTCCACTGAGGAATCGGAAGTGGTTGCAATAAACCAGCAACCTTTTGATGTTCAGCCTTAACTTGCTGACACACCAAGCACTTTGCCACAAAGCGAGCAATCTCCCGTTTCATGCCTTCCCACCAGAAATGCTGTCGTATATCTCGGTACATCTTCGTGCCTCCTGGATGTACGGAATAAGCTGAACTGTGTGCCTCCTTCATAATCTCTTCGCGAATATCTCCCTTTGGCACACACAAACGGCTACCATATCTCAACGAACCATCTTCATGGATCAGTAAATCTGTTCATAGTCCGGTTTCAACCTATTCTCGAAACTTTTGCAATCTAAGATCCCGCGATTGCGCTGCTTTAATATTCTCGATCAACGACGAATGTATTTGCAGCTGCATCAACTGTCCCGAAGAATGCGGTAGCACAGCCTCCAACTCAAATCTTCGAAAGTCTTCAACGAGTTCCTTCTGCGTAGTCAACATCCGAATTACTGGTAACCGACCGAGCACATCCGGTACGACATTAACCTTCCCCGGATGGTATTTAAGATTAAGATCGTAGTCAGCCATCAGCTCTAACCATCTACGCTGTCTCATATTAAGCTCTTTCTGTGTGAACACATACTTCAAGCTCTTATGATCCGTGAAAACTTCGACCCTTTCGCCCAAAAGGTAGTGCCTCCAAATCTTCAAAGCGAAGATCACAGCCGCAAGCTCCAAGTCGTGAGTTGGGTAATTCTTCTCATGGGCCTTCAACTGTCTTGATGCGTATGCTACAACCTTCCCATGCTGCATCAGAACACATTCCAATCCTTTTCCAGATGTGTCGTTGTGAATCACCAATCCTCCGGAACTGTCTGGCACGGTCAGAATAGGGGCGGTTATCAATCTTTGCTTCAACGAATCAAAAGCTGATGCACACCTATCCGTCCACACAAAAGGTACCTCCTTGCGCGTAAGCTTGGTCAACGGCTCCGCCAGATGAGCAAAGTTCTCCACAAATCTTCTGTAATACCCGGCGAGTCTAAGAAAACTTCTTATCTCCGCAACATTCTTTGGAATCGGCCAATCACGAATTGCTGCAATCTTTTTGGGATCGACGGCGATTCCATCGCCAGACACAACATGCCCCAAAAACTTTACTTTCTCCAGTCAAAACTCGCACTTGCTCATCTTCGCATACAATTTCTCTTGTCTCAACGTCTGCAGTGCGATCTTCAAATGTTCTGCATGCTCTTCAATACTCTTCGAATAGACCAGAATATCGTCAATGAACACCACAATAAACTGGTCCAAGAATGGTGAAAAGATTCGGTTCATCAAGTCCATGAATATCGCCGGTGCATTCGTTACTCCGAAGGGCATCACTAAGTACTCGTAATGTCCATACCGAGTTCGGAACGCCGTCTTGCAAATATCTTCTGCTTTCACTCGGGCCTGATGATATCCGGATCGCAAATCCAGCTTCGAGAATACCCTCGCGCCACTAAGCTGCTCAAATAGTTCGCCAATGCGAGGGATCGGGTACTTGTTCTTAATAGTCACCCAGTTTAATTCTCGATAGTCGATGCACATCCTTCTTGTGCCATCCTTCTTCTTGACTAGAAGAACTGGAGCTCCCCAAGGCGAGTTACTGCTTCGAATCCAACCCTTCTCAAGCAATTCAGCAACCTATTTCTTGACTTCTTCCAACTCCACTGGTGCCATTGGATAATACGCTTTAGATACTGGCGCTGCACCAGGAATAAGATCAATTGCGAACTCCACGTCTCGCTTCGGCGGTAATCCTGATATATCTTCAAACACGTCCATAAAATCGCGAACAACAGCTGACTCTTCACTTTTATCAACCTCCATTGATGCAAGAATATTAGTCGTCGGCCTAGCCCTAAACTTGACTGGCCCGACAGAACTGCTTCCTCCAGTGAAGATAAACTCGGGATGTCCGGGAATCTGGAAAATTACTTTCTTTGCCCTACAATCAATGTGAGCATAGAAAGTGCCGAGAAAATCTATTCCCAAGATGACTTCGTAGCTGCCTGTATCAATCACCAAGAAATCTGCAAAAAGCTCCCGTCCGCAAACAACAACTGCACAATCTTTACATTCTCTACTAGATATGATTTTCCCATTCCCAGTGTGTATGTCCCAGAAACTAGACAGGGTCGTGCAGGTAATCGAGTGTGTAGCTATAAACTTGGACGACATAAAACAATGGGATGCACCAGAATCAAATAACGCTAATGCGGGAAAACCATGAACGAGTAGAATATCTGAAACAACTTCTCCCGAAGCCTTAGCTTCCTCAGCCGTCAAGGTAAAAGCTCGAGCCTAATTAGGTCCTTGAGTCAGCTGCTTCTGTCCCTGAAATGGTTTCTGCGGAGGCTTCTGAATATCATCCCTTGTGCGAAGCTTCGACGGACAAGAATTAACAGTATGATCCGCCGATCCATAAACCAGACAAAGTCCCCGCATCCTGCGACATTCCCTTTGCAAATGTCCGGGTAAGTGGCAAAAGCTGCAAACCACGTGCTTCCTCTGATCAACGACAGCAGGCTTCTTCATCGGTGTTACACCACGACGGTCCACTGGAATACCTCTGCGTCCATGAGCTTGGTTTGGTACAAATGCCGGCTTCCTTAATGTAACTGCTGTCTGCAGTGAACTCCCAGTCTTCCCAGATAAGCTCTGCTGTTCTCGGGCTGCCGTAAGAACCTGTGAGAAAGTGGTCAAACCCAGGGAGACAATCTGCCTCTGGACGTCCACATCCAAGCTGCGCATGAACCTCCTTGCCCTGTCTGCATCGTTGGCAACTAAAGGTCCAGCGAATCTACTGAGCCGTGTCCACTCTGCTGCATGTACATCTACGGGCACACCATTCTGCTTTAGACCGATGAATTTCTCTTCCATTTCCTCCCGTGCAGTCCGCGGGAAGAACTTCTCCAGGAAACTCTTCGAAAAATCCGTCCACTTGATCGTCTTGGGCAAGCGGGTCTCCTCCACAAGCCACCATTCACGGGCGTAGTCCATTAACTGAATGCGCACCATATCCACTCTTTTATCATCTGGGATCTGCGCTGCAATAAGTAAGTTTCCGTATCAACTAGCCACTGCTCTGCTGGCAACGGCTCTTCCAAACCAGTAAAGACAGACGGACCCAAACGCCTGAAATCTTCTACGGTCCCCACACGATCTACTGGCTTAGCCCCAACATTGTTCACGGACTGCTGAACGGTCCGCAAACCTTCCTGAAACGATTCAGCTTGCTGCTGGATCAGTTCGGTCTGTCTCATTTGATTCTCCAGCATTCCCCGTATCACTCCAAGCATGCCGGCTTCGTCAACACGCCTTTGGTACGTCTTCAGATTCTTGTCTGCCATACTCCTGAAATCAGAACATCCAAAGATTAGCATGATAACAGATTCAAAATGTAGATCAAGACTAGAACTCCGAGTTACTTAAATAGAGTACCGCATTGTAACTATGCCACGGTATCATAGCTACAATTACATAACTCCACCCAAGTCGCCTAAGTTCTAGAGATAACAAGGAATCAGGTTTCGAGTCGATATGCGAAGGAAGTTTGCACACCGTCAAAGATATAATCAGGAAGAACTTAGATTCAAGAACGGTAAAACGGCAAGGTGGCAGGACATGTTTCCTAAACACGGGTATTCTGGTTCGTGTATTCGGTACAATGCCCAACTACAAAAGAATCAACCCGACTAACCTATGTCTCTGATACCAAAAGAACCATGTCACGCCCCGCTTCCCAGAGTACGCTAAATTGGGCATGTGACATAGCCAACCATGCTACCTGTGGGTAGGAAGTATCTATCCACAATCACATTACGGCTGTAAAGATATCAAGAACAAAATATAACTACCTAATACATGTCCATAAACCAAGATAACAGGAGTTGAGAATAATAAAAATGCGGAAGCAAAAGATCCAATACAAAATAACTGGAATGTATGTCCCATAATGCGGGCTCACATCAGGAATAAAATGCAGAAAATAAAAGAACTAACTACTACTGACACCTCACTGCTCAGCCTGCTGGCTGAAGTACTCCTGCTCGGACTGTAGCAAGGTACAGAATCTGGGCCATGCAAAACCCAGACGTTAGCGCGTCATGTCATCAAGTAATAAAGTATAAACATGGTAACAGGCAATGCAAATATAATCATGAATGATAAAGCAGGTGTAACAGTAATATAAATCAGGGCAATGAAGGGTAGTGTGCAGTGAGTAAACTAAACTGTTCTATTGAGTTTTCTACTCTCAAGTCTTTGAAATCAATTTGATGAATTATCGATATAACTCAATAGTATCCCATGCATGTCCGGGACCACGGTCTAAGACTCTCAGGCTGAAACCGAGACGTGCCTCTAGGCACTAACAGGAAAAGGGTACAGACCAACGATGTCAGCAGCATCGTCACGAGGCGGGCCTAGCCTCTAAAACTGATCAGTAAAAGCAAGCAACTGTCGAGTTACAAGTCATGATTTCATCATTGATTTCCCCATACCCCCAAGTTATGTATGTCAAGTCAGGTATTCAGTAATCAAGAACTAATGCCAACACAGGATCAGGTAAGAGCAGGTTTGTCTGGATAGACAACAGGAACGGTCCGTGAGAACTATATGTCAGGTTTGTTGGCATTAGACATAAGATCAGGTAACAGGTCAAGCCATGGTACATCAGGTCAGGTCAAGTAGTGTACGGTACCATGTCGGGTTAAGTAATATGTGTAGCAGTTCATGTCAGGGTGTAAAGATAGCATGTGGGTGCTCATAATCAGCTAGCATAATCATGATTATAAATAATCAAGCAAGGGTATCAACAACACAATAGATTAGCACATGTAATAGGTTAAGCAATGAATGCAGGTTTAGCTAATTAGCTGTACAGTTATCAGTTGTGTTTAAGAGATGGTGTCAGCGTTATATGAATACCGTATGACAGATGTGAATGCTAAAACCCAGGTTAATAAGTATTGAGTAATCTAGGGATGCGACAACATGTATAATCGGTTCAATGGATGCAATTGTAATTAAACCGGTTTAAGATGCACACGGATGTCCGATAGGTTAATACTAGAGAAAAAGGTATCATGGCTATAAAACAATTGTGATCATGTGGTCCAACATTTACAGGTGATTACTAGGTATAAATAATTAGATGCAACAATTAAGTTTCAAGTTCGAGATCATAAAATATGTAACGGAACTTTATACGGTTAACTTGAAATCCAATACTTTCGATTCTATTTAGAGATTTAATAGGAAATAAATAAATTAGCATAAGAATAGTTTAAATAGCATGTAGCAAGTTTCACTTGCCTCGACAGGTCGTGATATGGAAAACGGAACGTCACGTGTCGGCGAAAAACGTTGCGACACACACACGGTACCCGGAATCAATCTAAATAACACAAGATGAGATCACACGGGTCAGGTATACTCGCTGGGTCGTCGAGATCGTCGTCGGCACCACCGGATTTCGGCAAGACAGAAAACAGTGAACTTTGAAATTCCAAGAACTGTATGAAAGAGAAACGAGAAGAAGAGAAGGAGAATGAAGGGGACGAGGCTTACAATGGTCTGTAGAGGGATCGTGAGGGTCGACGGCGTCGACGGAGCTCCGACGAGGTACCTGCAGCGACCATCGGCGGTTAAGAACAGAGCTGAAAGAAAGAAAAGAAAAGAAAAGAAGGAGAAGGAAGGAGAAGAAGAAGAGGAAGGGAAGCCATGCTCACAGAGGGTGCGCGAGGGCCAGGGACACTGAACAAGATCACCGGCGGCGACTGGAAGTGGAGGGGGCAGCGACGGGTGTGTGTGCAGGCGATTGGTTGGCTGGGGATGCAGGGACGGCTCGGTGGAGAGGAAGTGGGTGGAAGCGGAGGAGGTGATGGTGTGGAGATGGCGAGGTCGAGGGCTTCGTCGTCGGCTGCGCGACGAGGAGAGAGGCGGCGGCTAGGTTTTCTGGCGATGGGTTTTCTTTTAACGAAGGTGAAGAAAGAAAAATATAAAGAGAAGAAGAGAGAGAGAGACACGCGGGGACAGAGAGAGATTTGCGAGAGGAGAGAGAAGAGGAGAGAGATAGAGAAGAAGAGAGAGATCGAGAGGAGAGAGAAAACGGAGAGGAGAGATGAAGTTGTCGTTATATGCAGAGAGAGATCGAGAGGAGAGAGAGAAAGAGAAGGAGAAAAGAGAGAGAACGGGATATGGCAGTGAAAGGAGTGAGAGAAGGAGGTGGGGTCGGCTGAGGGAGGAAGCTCGCGATTGGCTCAGGAAAGATTTATGGGGTTTAGATTGGTTAAGGAAAAAAATATGAAAAGATTCCTAAACAAAATTTAAAAGAATTCTTCAGCTGAAAGATTTCTACCCACGTACTAATTTTATGCTGATAAAATAAATTAAGAAAATTAATTATTTAAATAAACAGAATTGGCGAGATACAAAATAATTCAGAATTATGCCCGGGTCGGGTCCAAAAATTTGAATTTGAAATATGAAATTTATTGGCAGGTTCCAAAAATTAAAATGAAGGATTTTATAATTAAAAAGCATACCCCCAAGAACAGACGCACGTACGTGCGCGTAGCCATCCAAACACGTCTGTTTCACTGAACGGGACGAGAACATGATGCAAGGACGCTACCACAGGGCTAGGGGTGTCAAGCGGGCCATGTCAATTATTTTTAATTTATTTTAGATGACTTAAATTGTTATATGCAGAATATGACATGTCGGGGTAAATTATAACTAGTAACAGTCAAAGCAGGATAAATGAAATAAATACCACACACCACACATACGGTAACAGAAATTTGTAGAACTGGACTCGGTTTTTACAAGAGGTGAGGGGTCAAGTTGACCATAGGCTTTCTTCCTTCATTCTTCATTCATCCGTCTCACTCCCTCCTTCACTCATGGCAGCTCTCTCCTTCATCCCCCTCCACCTCCTCACAACAACACCAAAAACTCATCAAAAGTGCATTTCCTTTTCATTAAAAATATGCACAAGCTTCTCACAAGCACTTTGGACCAAGAAAAATCGGATTTTGAGCACTTGGGGCAACTCAAGAATTTTCTTGAGTTGCCAAATGAGATAATTTCTGCACCATTAGCGTTGTATTTCAATTTCTTTAGCACCCATACAAGTTTAGAAGTGTTTTGATGCGGTTTAGTGAACTTTGAAAATTCCTAGATGAGGTTTGAAGGAATTTTGAGTTGTGTTAGTGCTAATGAGCTTAGTGGTGACCTTAGACCCCCCTATAATGTTAGAAACCCAGACCAAACTGAATCAAACCCAAAATACAGAATTTAGAAACTTCCATGTCGGTTTTAGGATTACTTTGAGGGTGCAGGGAATCTGGGATGACATGAGAATTTTACGAGAAAAGCAAACAACCCCAATAACCTAGATGGACCACTAGGAGGACACCCTGCATGTACGAGCCCCAACAGAGACCCCCAGGCGGAGCAGGCCGGAATTTTGGAGGAAGCGGCCGGCCAAGTGGTGGGAAATGGGGTCCAGGTTCCTTTAGTAGCTCATATTCATTCTAGATATCACCCCAGTACTGTTTGTGTAGCTTGTTCTTGCCTGAAACAAAATCTGGGACCACTTTCTTGAGTTGCTGTTTTGATTCGGGGATATGTTTTACGTATTTTAAATTCTTGATTTTAGTATTTGGTATTGTATTCGGTCACTTGACATTTGTACGTCTATATCGAGTGTTATTTGGTTGATTTGCGTGAGCAGATCATAGATTTTGACCTATGTGAGATTCGTGCGTCGTTTTGGTTTTAATTGGATTTTAATGCGGCACGATATGTTATGATATGTAGGTACCCTCACGAGGACTTCGAAACGACAAGCAAGCGCGTGGCGACATCCTTATCGGCAAGTGAAGATCGAAGTGAGTAGATATATATCTACGGGGGAAGTCGGGTGGATGGAGTATAGCACCCCCGCAGTTCGTAGTGTAGTGTATGGTATATATTACATGGATATATTTATATGTTTATTGTGAGATTATGATTATCTAAATAGATTTTGAGAGTCATGGATAACTTTAGTGTAATTGGATGATAGTGTAGTAGTTGATTTCTTAGTCGTGAAACCTAGAATAAGGTTCTTATACACACACACTATGCATACTTTTTATTACTTGTGCGTATATGGGGGTATGTATAGATATATATATACACATAGGTATGGGACTATGTATATACATATACGTATACATATACATGGATGATGAGGATAGTATATGGTATTTGGAGATGAGTCGATGAGTTTAGGCATGATGCCACGAGATCGGTGATATGATTTGGTTCGTATTATGAGATACGACATGAGATTATTAGCGGGCCTTTAGGCGATGTGTTTTCATACACACGCATATGTGTGTGTGTGTGTGTGTGTGTGTGTGTGTAGATGGTATCGGTATGTACTAGACTTAGATCAGTACCCCTAATACAGGATATGATGATAAGGATACCGGATGAATAATGAGATGGATGTGATATTTGACCCGTACCCAGATTTGGGATGCCATACGATGGATTTACCGTACGAGCTATATATTGATGACAGATCCGCACTCTTGACTCGAGAATGTCATATTATATATTGTATCGTATATGATACTGTTGAGGCGGTATCACCGACTATTATATTTATATATATATCTGTTCCCCTCCGAATGGCGGCGCACAGGACCGCGGTGTCCTGACGCTGAGATTCGGGGCAGATGCTATTTGGTTTTATCCGTCCACCTTTCCGAAGATGCCAAGTTGATTTATGGCACCGTGTATCGGAGGTTTAGACGGATGCGGCCGATGTAGCAGACTTCGTCAGATTCCCCCACGCTTGAGGGGTTTTTGATTATGGGGACGCTCTTCCCTACAGGCGCAAGCCCCTGCAGTTAATTACGCTACCGCATCACGGTAACAACTTTCTCCTTCTCCAGAATTTCATTTCGTGTCGTGTGTGTTTGCTTTGTTTGTGGTTGCCTGTGGATTGTATACGGAGACAAAGTTAAGCCGTCGTCCGTAGGACGTGGATTAGTCCAAATCCATATTTACTTAGATTTGGATTTGGTATTTTTGTTTAAGGATACATTAGTCGCGTTGCGGCTAAGATCAACTCAAACATTCGTTAAGGATACGATAGTCCTGTTTGAGACTAAGATCAACTTAACGTGATAATCCATTTAATATATGGCTGTCGGGACTCGTCACCTCTCTGACGACGTTGAAGGATTACAACGGCAGATGTCAGAGGAGTTCAGAGATGTACCCTTGAACCAAGATTGATTTGGAGTTTTATAGTCCGTTTGAATGTTTAAGGATACGTTAGCCGTGTTTGGGGCTAAGATCAACTTAAACGGGACCGTTTAGATCCGGCAAAAGAGCATTTAAAGGCTCTATTGTTCCAGTTTAGGGACATGGTGGTCCATAGGTAGTTTAGGGATGTTGCGGTCCATGCTCCAGTTTAGGGACTGTTGGAGATAGTGCCCTCAGAGTCAATTATTGGATCACAGGTACGTGATTGCAATGATTGAGGGAGGACCTATCCCGGTAGGACAGTCTTACTCGAGATGATAGTATGCTATCTGGTTCATCTTTATCATCGTGTACTGCTTTAGGTGACCTGACATGTCGCTATTACACGTTGATAGAGCCCCTAGGATTCTTGCTTGACTACCAGCAGCATGATGGCGATCATATACGTGGGAGCTGGTAGTCTATAAGCACATCCTTAAAAGGTCCCTAGTCATAGGAGTTTCGAGACAGGGCATCGATACTCCATTAGTAGACTAGTGTATATAGTCGAGACCCCGACGAGGGGCGGTGGCCGGTCTCACAAGCCACTGGTGTCAGTTGGTTCACCTAAGATGTATACAGGTGCTCATTGGGTTATGAGTACACCGGACAGGACTCGCCGGGAACCTGCTAGTTGGGATTATACCAGACGTCAGATAGCAGTTCCCAGGTGACATGTGTACAGGTTAGTTCATCGACCTGAGATCGTCATTTGTCTCGTGTGAGTTCCCACTGTGCTTTGATTACTACCCTACCACGGCTCAAAGGAGTCGTGCAAACAGGTTTTAGTTGGGTACAGTCCCGAGCCACATGGAGGCAGTGAGCGGATCTGCAGGGGTTCGTCTCTCCCGGTATTGGGGGTGAGGTCGCGCTGTGTCTAGGAGAGCTATTACACAAAGCCCTCGGCCGAGGCAGGAGATTTACTGGTAGGTATTCCAGTAGTATCTCAGGGTGTTCTGGGCTTCACTCCGACACGACTTGTACCGCCTTTGGGGGTCTGACTTTTACCAACCCCCTAGGCCCGACATGCGATGCTCATAGACGAACGGACCGGACTGTACGGATATTGTCACTGACAGGCTCAGTAGGGTGTCAGGATGAGTTCGCTCATCGACGTCCCTTTTTTTGGTCAATAGCTAGTGGCCCGTCACGTATTGGCTAATACCTCTGACGTGCTAGTGGTTAAATCCACAGCCATAGTATTGACGAGTCTTTAGAGTCCACTACACTTTCAGTTACTCAAGTTTTCAGGCGAAACGCTGTAGAGGCCGTATGGAGATATGGCAGGGTCCGATCAGACACGTGCGGTATTGTACGAATCAGGATCGGACGGTTTGTACTAGAGGCCGTATAGTTATATGGCAGGGTTCGATCAGATACGTGCGGTATTGCACGGATCAGGATCGGACGGATATTACTAGCCGGCTTTGGTTTAAGCCGGATCCTAGTATAGTACAGTGTAGATTTTGTCTCATTGCATTTGTATCCGGACGGAATACAGATGCGGGTGTGTATGCACAGTATCGGGGTTTTCCTGTAATTTATTACGGGACCAGTTTTCTGGAGTTGCCAGTTTGCATTCCGTTCCGGCCGGTTTTCCTTTGTTCTTTCCCGGCCGGACTTTTCCGATGGAGGGGGTTATTTGCAAGTTTGTAAATAACATTTGGGAGGGGGTTTCTTGCATATGTGGGATTATGATATGACCTTCATCATTCTTTTTACCATCACTTGCATTTAATGAGATTTGATGTGATTAAGGTGTAAGCATGGTTGATGTTTTCTTGTCTTTGGATGTGGTCACCATTCCCTTTATCCTACACTCACCTCCCTTCATGATTTATGCTTTCCCTCCACCATTTCCTAGCTGGATGGTCCGGCCACATCAAGGAAAAAAATGAGAAGAGTTCATTTTTGTGAAGTAGGAAATTTATCATCTCATTTTGGATACACCAAAGTTCATCTCCATTTTGTTCTTCACTTCCCTCCATCCAATGGCAACTTCATTATCCTAAATGAGACAAGCATCATCTACACTACATTCTACAGCAAACCTTGGGCACGTCGACTAGCCAGCTTCGTGCCCGAGTTGCCTCGGTATTGAGGTGGGAGCCCGTAAAAGATACAGACGATGTGGTGCCCTTCCGGCAAGGAGGCGACGACCGGAGTTTCCGTAGGAGATCGGGACGATGACGAGAAGACCGGAGGACTCGGATCACTCGGTACATCTCTCACCCCATCTCTAGTTACCTAGTATAGGTTAATGGTTTCGATCCGGGTATATTGTCCGCGGTAGCGCCAGTTTAAAGTTAAGAAAAATTTTGATTCCGCATTTTGGCCTCGGATAGACGGCCGGGGCGCTGCCGTGGCGCAACATGGTATCAGAGCCACGCCATTAACCTTGTCTAGCTTTTTCTAATGCGTTTTACTTATCCGATCGACCAAAATTCCAAAATCCGCGTTTTTGTGTACATCAGTTTTCTGTTGATTTTTTTCTTGCTCGAAAAATTTTTCAGGTTGTCTCAGAATGATGTGCAGGGAGTTCTAAGAACACTGGGAAAATTCGACAACATAACCCCTCAGTCAGAGCGCGGATCCGCAGCCATTAACCTTTATCAGGCCGCGGATCCGCCGCAATAATAAGGGGTCATGTCGTCGTTTTTCTGCAGTGGGCTTGTGGGCTAGAAATAAGGGTTTTGGGATATTAAAATTGGGCCCAGAATTTCTGTGAGTGCTACAGTATTGCTTGGGGGCCCACTTGTTAATTTTTGATTGATCCGATATTTTAAAAACATTATTTCACAGTATTTACATTATATCTGCGACCGTGAATGTCACTCGATCGGTAAATCCGGTCTAACTGCTATAGCCCGGTTAGACGGATTTGCGAACGTGACTTTCACGTTGATGTTCTGTGTTTATGCTGTGATGTTGCGGATCGGTCGTGGGGGATAGCCTGGATGCAATGCTAGTACTGTTTTGTTTTATATGTACATTTGATATTGCGGGGCGAGCGTCCGACATGTGGACTGCCGTCACTGCCTGTTTGTATTATTCTTTTGGAGCACGACCTGGTTGCGGTCGATGTACCCGTTGTATATATATTTTACTTTCTGTACTAGGGTTGCCCCGCGGTGGGGTGCACGGATAGCCGGGTTCTGGAGGGCAACGGGCCCGCACCTCAGGGCATTGAGACGGAGGGGGCTTCAGTCCAGGATTGGCGGGCTATTCGCCGCACTCGTAGGGGGTACAGGTTGACCCAGGAGGGGTGCCCAAGTTACCGGATTCCGTGAAGTGCTGGGTGGTCCATTCACGGTGCTGAAGGGGGCTGCCTCGCTTCAGGTTTTGGCGGGTGACTTGCCGCACCCGTAGGGGTCTAGGTTTTCATTGCACAGGCTATCCACACGACCAGGGGAACGTCGGGTTTCAGCAGCGGCTCTGTGAAACCCGGGGATCCCAGATATCTGTATTGTTCTATGATGCTGTACATTTCTGTGATGTTGCATTTTATTCACGCCTTGAGCGAAATACAATATATTGGTATATATATTAGTAGATGTTGTATATGTTTTTCATCCGCGCTAGTCCAGTCCCCGCTCTGCCGTTAGTTAGCTAACCTAACGGGTAATGACGGGACCCAGTGGCGAATGCGGATGGCATATACGTACGTCAGTATATTTTCGTTATTTGTGGTGTGATCTTTTGATGGGACTGCGTTGATTCGGATCAATGCAAGATAAACAAACCTTTTCTGATGTTGTTGGAACACTTTTCAAAAAGCTGTTATTGCAAGGACGTTCACTTTTGTTATGCATCGTGGTATTCATTTGGAATATCCTGCTCCTCAGTCGACGAGGCAAGGGCCGAGATCCCTTCACCGGGAGTGACCCCTTGGACAGAAGTTTGCGTCAGGGCATTAACTTCACTATAGCCAATTACTTTTGCTTTGCATCGTGGTATTCAGTTGGAATATCCTGCACCTCATTCTACGGGGAAAGAGCCTAGATCCCTTCACCGGGAGTGACCTCTTTAGCAATGGTTTTCGTCACTATATTTTTATAAAAGGCAATGCAGTTCCTTCAACGATATCAAGTTCATTACGTTAAAGGTTTTTCGCCAAAAACCATTCGTAGCCCTCCGTCATTTCCTATGGGTATTATTTAGTATTCGTGCTGCGTTTGTTGACTCCGTCAAGGCGTAGTGAACGGTAGCTAAGTGGTGCTTGTTTGTTGCATAAGTGGGATTGGTTAGGACAGTCGTGCGGCCTTGTTGACTCCGTCAAGGGCACGTACGGGTGGGTTTAATGCAATCCAGATAATGACGGGTTGAACTTGACTAGGACTCTTTGATTTGTTGACTCCGTCAAGGTCACTTGAGTCCTAGGGGTAAAAACAAACATCGGGAGTTTCAAAAGAACTGAAACTTGCCAGGCATGCGCATACCTTCTGGAGTGTGGTGACTTGAGTGGATTCCGTCAAGTTATCATGCGATGATAGTTGGATCCCGATTCCCACTGATGAGTTGGTTTACTCCTCGGGTGACCCCGACTGATTCTTCTTTCAGGTTTGGAGGAGAATTTGAGGTACAGTGGGAGGTTTCCAGATTAGATAAAGTGATAACCATTCTGATCTAGGTTAGAGTGCACGCTGAGTGTTTCTTTTCTCTCTCTCTCTCTTTGGCAGCAACCATTGACCCGACCCTGGACTATGACTCAGTGACCAAGTTGACCGAACCTTCTTAACACAGGCTTTTGGATTGTCAGAGTTGCAGACCTCATTGCCACTCCTACTTTTACCCTTTTCTCCAGGACACCCCGTATTACTAAGAACGTCCACTTCCATTGGACAAAACCATCGTATGGTTATATACGAACTCGAAGGACTTCGATGATGGTTTCTGGTTCTGGATAAAACGAATAGGATTATTCAGTTGTCTTTTCTTTTCACCTTCTCTCATTGCAAGTACTCCTTGGTTTAGGGGATAGCACACCTATTACGCAAATTGGATAGTCTTCTTCCAAACCTTAGGCTGGTGCCGACCGGTAGGGAATGAAGAAAACCAATTAGCCTAAACGGTGTGCAGAAGGTATTAAGATTAAGACAAAAGCAAGGGATTAGTAAGAGGGCAAAGTAAATTGCGACTGCTGTTCACGACCGAACCAAGTATTTCTTCGCCAATCCTAAATCACCTTTGTATTTCTCCAGGACACTCCGTATCACTACGAAGATCTACAGTTTATTTGGATACTCCATCGTATGGTTATATACGAACTCGAAAGGAACTTGTTCCAGTTCGGGGATGGATTCTGGTCCAGGAGAAATAGGAATAAGGTTTATTCGGTTGTCTTTTATCTTCACCTTCTCTCGCATTGCGAGTGCTCCTAGGATTAGGACAGTACACCCATTATGCTTATTGGATAATCTTCTTCCAAACCATAGGCTGGTGCCGAACGGTAGGGAAGGAAGA
Source organism: Agapanthus africanus (assembly GCA_030015575.1). Classification (NCBI taxonomy): domain Eukaryota; kingdom Viridiplantae; phylum Streptophyta; class Magnoliopsida; order Asparagales; family Amaryllidaceae; genus Agapanthus; species Agapanthus africanus. Next base: position 676,733,452 of record CM057340.1, on the reverse strand, counting down.
AAACCATTTGGCCTAAAGGGGTGTGCAGGCGGTAATGACTAAAGACATATAAAGGGATTTGGACAGATGGCAAAGAGATATACGGTTACAGTTGTGAATCTGGATAATGGAAGAGGCATTACTATGAATACCGGAATACCCCACCGAAACATTTCAATGTTTCAGTTTCAACTGTGTACTGTTAAAAGAAAACTGATTTCCCGATTAGACACTTGCTCCAGGGTATGTATTTACCAGGTTTGATTCTCACATCTGTATGGTTTTACAGATGATGAGTGGGAGTAAGTTATTGGGAATTGGGTGATCATCCTCATTATATCGGGATTCGTTGTAATCGGTGATATTTGAGGAGATCACCTGGGCTGTTTGCCGGTCGGCAAATATTTGGTTTTGAATATCCGCTGTTGTGCACCAATTTCAAATTGATATATCTGTACGTCTATTTTCATAGAGTGAGATATACCTTTTGATATTATGTCAATGACATTTACCTATATCAGTGGATGGTTAGGTAAGGAGCATCAAACAGCGGTGTAATTCTTCTTAACCATAAATACAGTTTTCAACCTACGACGCACAGTGAAAGAGTTGTTAGACTCAACGGACTTATACAGAGTATTGTATATTGTCCAGTGTCCATTGGGACAGAGGGGTTGGTCCTCATACTATATTCTGTTTACTTTTAACTTCACTAGTTCTTAGACATGTGTTTCGTAGAAACACAGGGTCTAAGTTTTGAGGAGTTATAGGTATTTGAATAGAGTAGAGAACCAGGTGTAGCAAGTATCGGGATTCTTCAAGATGATCGAAGATGTAGATACTTGTGTATGGTGTTCAGTTGATAGTAATGATAAAGAGAAATTGCTTCTCTTTCAGGTTACTCATAATTGGAAGCATTCCTAAGTTGAGTAACGCTGATCGGCCTCTCTCCATTTAGTTGACATGCACTGGAGACAGCTGCATGATTTGAATCTGGTTCAATTAAATCAGTGCCTCTGGTTCTATATTGGATATAGAACAGTTCATATCTTAACGATGTTAAGGTACAGGGAGTTGTCCGGCTTATGATTAAAACCAGACACTGGACAACTCAAGGCACGTTTCTGTAATGGCTGTTTGTGGGTTGACCCAGGCTATGACGAGGGTTGATTTTCTACCATCTGGAAGATCAATAGTGATATTGTTCTTAACTCGCCACATTTTAAAAAGAAATGGTTATTTTTCAGAAAAACAGTAGTGGGAGTATGGTAGAACTGGAAGCGATTCCAGAACCGCAAACGATTACTGAAGATTTGATAAGGAACCTAAAGATTCAATCTGATTTGACATTCCATTGGCCACTCCGCAGATAAGGTGGGTAACTTCAGGCACCCGAGAGGTACTCCGGTAGCCTCAAGGACGGTGACAGGGAAGTTCTTGTTTACCTACACTTGCCAATGTTGTTGTTCCAGGCTGCGAGACCTGGCAGGAGGATGAGTATAGCGTCGTTCTAAACTAGCTTTAGAAGTGCACGTCTATATGACTCTGCCAGAGGGTTGTCGTAGTCAGTGGGAGCAGCGGAAGCATTGGTGGACATCAGGCTTATGTCTATTTATAGACTAAAGCAGATATAGCGGAGATAGATCATCTATTTCTGATGTGACAGTCATAGGTTTGACGTCATCAGAATAGGGGATGGATCTGTTAAGAAGGTAGTAGGGTGTGATGTCCTGGTTTTGGATGACATACATAGAGTAGGAAAGGAAACTCCTATAATACGATCGGTTATACTTTGGTTGTCACACAGTGGTTTCCCCACACAGGACTTGGATATTATATCAGACATTCTGGTTACTAGATCTATGGTTTTAGATCTAGATTTGGGTGGTTTCCTAATCTGGGTACCTTGACAGCATTCTATGAGTATTTAGAATGGACGACTCCTGGCACGGTAGTACACCTGCAGGTAATGGAGTCACCCTCTCTAAAGGTGTCTTACAGACTAAAGAGGAGAGGGATACGCATGATTGACAGATCACTTGCTTAGGCAATTGAGTCAATCATGAGATGTCAAGTACCACACCGGATGTTGTTCTTGCAGTAGATGCAATAAGTTGATATTGATCCAATCCTGGAGAAACAGTCGGAAGCAGTTTTAGAACATAAGTTGATGTTCTAGGGATATGATAGCAGCAGCCTCCTTTATGAGACGGTTATCATTCCAGGCTTCCAAGGTGACCTGGACGACAAGGAGGTTGTCAGAGTTATAGTTTTCCCTCTGACGAGGGGCAGTATTTTGGATAGGTGATCCAAGGCAATACTGACGGAGGCATGGCACAGGACACTGATTAAGTTCAGTTGACAATACAGTCTAAGAAGTTTGGATTTGGAGTTCATTTATGAACTAGGTCCCATCAGACATCCAGACATTCCAAGACAGGTATTGTTCATTTCGGGAGATGGTTTTCTCCGCGAACTTGAGATACAGAGAGACATAGACAGAAACATCTAGGCGGATCCACTCACTGAGGCTATTCCTCGAACGCAATAGTTTCGCAAACAGGCTTTGTGCGACTGACTAGTAGAGGAGTTGGGTGTTCGGTATCACACGGGCTGTGAGTATGCGACATCGCAATAATTAGCCTTGAGTGCAAGTGGGAGATTGTTGGAGATAGTGCCCTCAGAGTCAATTATTGGATCACAGGCACGTGATTGCAATGATTGAGGGAGGACCTATCCCGGTAGGACAGTCTTACTCGAGATGATAGTATGCTATCTGGTTCATCTTTATCATCGTGTACTGCTTTAGGTGACCTGACATGTCGCTATTACACGTTGATAGAGCCCCTAGGATTCTTGCTTGACTACCAGCAGCATGATAGCGATCATATACGTGGGAGCTGGTAGTCTATAAGCACATCCTTAAAAGGTCCCTAGTCGTAGGAGTTTCGAGACAGGGCATCGATACTCCATTAGTAGACTAGTGTATACAGTCGAGACCCCGACGAGGGGCGGTGGCCGGTCTCACAAGCCACTGGTGTCAGTTGGTTCACCTAAGATGTATACAGGTGCTCATTGGGTTATGAGTACACCGGACAGGACTCGCCGGGAACCTGCTAGTTGGGATTATACCAGACGTCAGATAGCAGTTCCCAGGTGACATGTGTACAGGTTAGTTCATCGACCTGAGATCGTCATTTGTCTCGTGTGAGTTCCCACTGTGCTTTGATTACTACCCTACCACGGCTCAAAGGAGTCGTGCAAACAGGTTTTAGTTGGGTACAGTCCCGAGCCACATGGAGGCAGTGAGCGGATCTGCAGGGGTTCGTCTCTCCCGGTATTGGGGGTGAGGTCGCGCTGTGTCTAGGAGAGCTATTACACAAAGCCCTCGGCCGAGGCAGGAGATTTACTGGTAGGTATTCCAGTAGTATCTCAGGGTGTTCTGGGCTTCACTCCGACACGACTTGTACCGCCTTTGGGGGTCTGACTTTTACCAACCCCCTAGGCCCGACATGCGATACTCATAGACGAACGGACCGGACTGTACGGATATTGTCACTAACAGGCTCAGTAGGGTGTCAGGATGAGTTCGCTCATCGACGTCCCTTTTTTGGTCAATAGCTAGTGGCCCGTCACGTATTGGCTAATACCTCTGACGTGCTAGTGGTTAAATCCACAGCCATAGTATTGACGAGTCTTTAGAGTCCACCACACTTTCAGTTACTCAAGTTTTCGGGCGAAACGCTGTAGAGGCCGTATGGAGATATGGCAGGGTCCGATCAGACACGTGCGGTATTGCACGGATCAGGATCGGACGGTTTGTACTAGAGGCCGTATAGTTATATGGCAGGGTTCGATCAGATACGTGCGGTATTGCACGGATCAGGATCGGACGGATATTACTAGCCGGCTTTGGTTTAAGCCGGATCCTAGTATAGTACAGTGTAGATTTTGTCTCATTGCATTTGTATCCGGACGGAATACAGATGCAGGTGTGTATGCACAGTATCGGGATTTTCCTGTAATTTATTACGGGACCAGTTTTCTGGAGTTGCTAGTTTGCATTCCGTTCCGGCCGGTTTTCCTTTGTTCTTTCCCGGCCGGACTTTTCCGATGGAGGGGGTTATTTGCAAGTTTGCAAATAACATTTGGGAGGGGGTTTCTTGCATATGTGGGATTATGATATGACCTTCATCATTCTTTTTACCATCACTTGCATTTAATGAGCTTTGATGTGATTAAGGTGTAAGCATGGTTGATGTTTTCTTGTCTTTGGATGTGGTCACCATTCCCTTTATCCTACACTCACCTCCCTTCATGATTTATGCTTTCCCTCCACCATTTCCTAGCTAGATGGGCCGGCCACATCAAGGAAAAAAATGAGAAGAGTTCATTTTTGTGAAGTAGGAAATTTATCATCTCATTTTGGATACACCAAAGTTCATCTCCATTTTGTTCTTCACTTCCCTCCATCCAATGGCAACTTCATTACCCCAAATGAGACAAGCATCATCTACACTACATTCTACAGCAAACCTTGGGTACGTCGACTAGCCAGTTTCGTGCCCGAGTTGCCTCGGTATTGAGGTGGGAGCCCGTAAAAGATACAGACGATGTGGTGCCCTTCCGGCAAGGAGGCGACGACCGGAGTTTCCGTGGGAGATCGGGACGATGACGAGAAGACCGGAGGACTCGGATCACTCGGTACATCTCTCACCCCATCTCTAGTTAGCTAGTATAGGTTAATGGTTTCGATCCGGGTATATTGTCCGCGGTAGCGCCAGTTTAAAGTTAAGAAAAATTTTGATTCCGCATTTTGGCCTCGGATAGACGGCCGGGGCGCTGCCGTGGCGCAACAGGGATGTGGTGGTCCATAGGTAGTTTAGAGACGTGGTTGTCCATGTTCCGGTTTAGGGACGTGGTGGTCCATGTTCCAGTTTAGGGACGTGGTGGTCCGATATTAGTTTAGGGACGTTTCGGTCCGATATTAGTTTAGGGACGTTTCGGTCCATCGCCAGTTTAAGGACGTAGTGGTCCATCATTAGTTTAAGGACGTTTCGGTCCAATGTTAGTTTAAGGACGTTTCGGTCCATCGCCAGTTTTAAGGTAGTGGTCCATTATTAGTTTAAGGACGTTTCGGTCCAATGTTAGTTTAAGGACGTTTCGGTCCACGAGTTTAAGGACCCCGCAGTCCATATTCATGTGTGGTCGTTGGGACCCGTCGCCTCTCTGACGTCGTTGAAGGATTACAACGATAGGTGTCAGAAGGGCTCGGAGATGTACCCTCGAACCGGATATAAATTGATTTAAAGGAGCAATCTTGCTCAGTCAATTGAACTTGAGAACTTACGGCCAAAATTGGGCTAAGTCCAGTTGAAAATGTTCAACACTTTATTTGCATTTGGCCTGTTAGGCCTTTACTGGGGCTCTGCTCCTGTTTAATAATGCATAACATTATTTATTTTGTCAGGGCTGTGCCCATTTATATATGATGCAGAGCATTAGTCTTGTTTGGGCTCTGCCCTGTTTATTGCATTTTCAATTTTTGTTTGGGCTCTGCCTTAAATGATGCAGAGCATCAATATTGTTTGGGCTCTGCCCCTTTTCATTGTATTGCAATTTAATTCGGCCTACTAGGCCTCTCTGATTTGGGCCTGGCCCTTCAGTAAAAGAAATGCATTGCATTTGTCAGGCGCTTTGCGCTAATCACTGAGCGCAAGCGCTTGTGGTGAGGACATATGTCATGCTCTGGTGAGCGCAAGCGCAACAGCGCAGTGCGCTGCGCTAGTGCGCTGCGCTGTTGCGCTGCTGACACGTGGCGCGCTCTGGTGAGTTGCGCCAATTCCAGAGAGCGTAGCATAAGTTGTTCTGTAGCTGACACGTGGCGCTCTCTCAAGAGCGCAACAGCGCAGTTTGGAAGTGCAAAGCACTATTTGATTTCTTGATCTAATTTAGATCAAAGAAAAGATAAGTTTTTTCTTATCTTAAAGAACCAAAGGTTCATGAAAAATTGCAAAGTACTATTTTTATTTTATTTATTCATTTATTTAGTTATGTTTAAAGATCAATGATCTTGTTTTTAGATCACTGATCTGATCATAAGAGAATTTTCTCTTCTTTCAAAGGTTTTTACCTTCTGTTGTTCTTGAGGAGTTCTCTTCCTTCTTTTTTTTATAGAAAGATGTTCATGCCTTTAAATTGAGGTCTGGGGTCCTTTTTATAGTGCCCATAAATTAGTTAAATTTGTTAAAGAGATCTTTCTCTGAGTGATTTGGGGAATTTTCCCCACCGTTGGATCTTTGATCCAAGGGCCTCTGTTTTCAGAAGAAAATCTTCTTATTTTAACAAGAACAGAAAAGATTTCTTTAGAATTTTAAATCTGTTTGGTGCAGATGCCCCAGCGTGTGACACGTGTCGTGTAGCGCACAGCGCAGCGCAATTGCGCAAGCGCATCCGCGCTGACACGTGTCGCGCAGCGCAGTGGTTGCGCAACTGAAGCGTTGCTTCCTTTAATTTTACTTAGAATAGAGCTTTGCTCTGATTGGGCGCGCTGTCTTGGGCGCTGCGCTGCCTTGGGCGCCGCGCTGCCGTATCAGCTTTTGACACGTGGCATGTTGCGCGCAGCGCAAAGAATCTGAAGCGTTGCTTCATTTATTAAAATTTAGATTTTCAAGATAGAGCTTTACTCTTATTGGGGGAATCGGAAGCGTTGCTTCCCCTGAGATATCTTTTCATCTCCTCTTTTCAAGTCAAACTTGTATTTCCCCGAAATTTCGATTTCCCGGGTCTTGGAAATAATTCCACTGCGCACAGAATTTTCTGTGTTTGGGTCTATATATAACTCAAGGCCGAGCCTTTTCTTTTCTCACCTTCAGAGAACTTCTTCGATCATGGCTTGCAACCGTCCTCACGCCCGCCGACAACCGTGGGAAGTGCCGATCCGGGACATCGTTCCCCGTTTTGCTGCGCGCTTGGTGGACTCCTCTTTTTCGGACGAGCAGTGCGATGCTGTAATGTACGAGCTTTCGACTCGTGTAGGGTCTCCTCTTCCCTCGGGTTCCATTTGGCTTCGGATGATCCTTGCCTCAGTGCTCGCCGATATTCCCCCTCCTCCGGCGGAGATGTCCTCGGCAATGCTTGATGTGGCCGAGGATAAGATCGAGAGCTTTTTCGAAGCGCTCTTGGTCACTAAAGCCCTGAGGGACTGCTCTTTCCACTTGCTGAGCCAGATACGGGCTTGCCGGGTTGTCATTGCCACCTTTTTCAAAGAATGTGGCGACGATCGTTGGATGTCTTCTTCTCGGGAGGATCGCCGCTTTGACGTGGTGGAGAAGACAGAAAGGGAGCTGGGGAATCTCTTTTTTATTTTTGCGAACCCTTGTCTTTCCGATCCCACATTTGGTGATCTCTTTTAAATGTAATAATAAACAAATGTTTTAATTAAGTATTTTATTATCTGTTAAGTGTTCTTTTTATTTTAGCTCTCTGTTGTGCTTGTGTATCGTATGATTTTAATTTGTTATTATCAAGTGCATGTAATTTTGCATGGATAAATTGCCTTTGGCACTTAGCCCCTTCTTCTGCGCTAGCGCATCTGCGCTGACACGTGTCACGCAGCACAAAGCGCAGCGCAACTGCACTAGCGCAACTGCGCGGCTACGTGTCGCATAGTGCAGAGCGCAGCGCGGCGCTTCCTTTAACAGAGCTTTGCTCTAATTGGGCGCGCTTTCTTGGACGCTGCGCTAATGTATCCGCGCCAGACATGTGGCGCGTCGCGCGCAGCGCAAAGGATCTGAAGCGTTGCTTCATTTATTAAAGTTTAAATTTTCAAAGCAAAGCTTTGTTTCTGATTGGGGGAAGATGAAGCGTTGCTTCATCTCCCGCCTCGGAATTTGAATAGAGCTTTGCTCTGATTGGGGTAAACAAATGCCCCCCATCGTTGCGCTTACGTGGCCCTAAACGTGAGCGCAACGGTGGCGAAATTCCAACCGTTATGGCAACTTTGGAAGTTGAAAGGACACTTGATGTCTATAAATAGGACCTTTGGTCCTACACAGACGACTATCATCTTTAAAATCCTCATTTTCAGAAACTTCAGAGTTTTGCTCCTGTCTTCAAGAACTCTCAGAGTTAAAATTTCTTAAAACCCTTGAGGTACAAAATTTTAATTTAAATTGAATTAAATCAGGTTAATTTTTGTTAACAGAGCTTTGCTCTCAACAAATCCCTGATCTAAAGAGAACCCATTTAGAGTTTTACTTAGCAGAGCTTTGCTCTATAGATCTAAAAGGATCTAATGAGGACTAAAGGGGACCTTACTAGGGATCCAATAATATAGCTCTGCTCTCTAACAGAATCACCTGGTATTTCCTTAGTTTCTTAATGGAGATTTGCTCCTTCCAAACCATATAGAAGAACTCTTAAGAGTTATTCATGGGTCTTGGAAGCTAAAGATGGCATTTTATATTAGCAATATTATTATATCATCTTTTCAGAGCAAAGCTCTTAATGTTCTTAGGGGATTTTTTTTAAAATTCTCCTCATGACCGATTTTGACAGGTATCACTCCTGTCTGCAGAGCATTGCTCCCGAGGAGTTTCAACTTTTTGTATCCCTCCTTTTTTATTTATTTATTTGTATATGTATATATATATATATATTTTTGTCGCTAATCTTGCATTGATGTTTCCTTCAGGCATTATGGCTGTTCATTTATACAGTCTGCACGAATTCATCACCTACGAGGATATCCGTATGCAGGGCCGTCAACAAAGCCAAGAGTTTACAGACGCCCAATGTGCGGAGGTTATGGGTCGCCTCAATGCGAGCGGCGGTTGGCTGCTTCCTCGTCGTTCGGCTCTCTTGAAGGTCGTGCTGGGAGCAATATGGAGAGCACTTCCGGGGTTTTACGAAGCCCTATCGCTCAACGTGCTGGATGATGCCGAAGACAAGGTGCATTCAGTGTACCTGACGGGGCTGATCTCGAAGAAACGGCGGGACAGCCTTATTAACATCCTACATCAAATCTTCCAGCAGACGACGATAGTTGCTGCTTATCGAAGGCCGGGAGGGCTTGCCGAGGATCTTGACACACAGGAGCGCGAGAGGCTGCGCATAAAAATAATCAGAAAGGCCAGAAGAACTCTAGATGGCCTTACTTTTGACTTTCTCAATCCGTGCCCTGGGTCTGAAGTTATTCCATTGTAACAATATTTTTCGTTCATTGCTTTTTATGATTGTAAGAATTTTTGGCAATATGAATGGAAACTTTTTATTTCAGCTTGTCTTATCTTTTGTTCTGAATCTTTTGCATGAATGAATGTGTTTCGAACGCTTAATCAAATGTAGATCAGATGCTCTTTCCGTCGCTTTCTTCTTTCATTATCAGCACGCCACCTTAGTAAACATGGTCAACAGATAATAGAGCATGCATCTTGACTTTCTTAAGAATCAGCGATGGCTTAGGCCGCAGGTTCAGATCTGCTGCGTAAGACTTTTCAACTCCATGAGCCGTGAGGGTCTCACAGAGACTTTTCTCCCTACGGATCGAGAGGATCTCGTAAGTGGTTTTTTCTCCTTAGGAATCGTGAGGATTCCTAAGTGTGGTTTTCTCTTATAAGTCGTTAGGATCCTATAAGAGAATTTTTCTCTCTTATGAGTCGAGAGGACCCGTAAGCGGTTGTTTCCCTCCTTGTCAAAACTCGACTTTGGAGAGTGAGACCCGTGAATAGTATGCAAGAGACCGTTTTAGATCGACTTGTAGGGTTCCATTGTTCAGGAAGCAAGTTTTTCAATCCCTGCTGCCTGAGGCTTCATCTTGTAAGTTGAGACGAATCGGGAATTTTCCCGTGGAGACACTGGTTTCTCTGCGAGCCGACGCGAATCAGGAGGCTCTCGTCAAGGAGTGTTTGTATCCGTGGGTCGAGGAGTTTGCTAGGGATTATTTGTTTCCCAAGCGCCAAGGATTATTTGTTTCCTTGGGGTTTGAAACGAGTCGAGAATTTCCCACGGAGGCACTGGTGGCTCTGCGAGTCGACGCGGATCAGGAGGCTCTCGTCAAGGAGTGTTTGTATCCGTGAGTCGAGGAGTTTGCTAGGAATTATTTGTTTCCCAAGCGCCAAGGATTATTTGTTTCCTTGGGTTTTGAAACGAGTCGAGGGTTTCCCACGGAGGCACTGGTGGCTCTGCGAGTCGACGCGGATCAGGAGGCTCTCGTCAAGGAGTGTTTGTATCCGTGAGTCGAGGAGTTTGCTAGGGATTATTTGTTTCCCAAGCGCCAAGGATTATTTGTTTCCTTAGGGTTTGAAACGAGTCGAGGGTTTCCCACGGAGGCACTGGTGGCGCTGCGAGTCGACGCGGATCAGGAGGCTCTCGTCAAGGAGTGTTTGTATCCGTAAGCCGAGGAGTTTGCTAGGGATTATTTGTTTCCCAAGCGCCAAGGATTATTTGTTTCCTTGGGGTTTGAAATGAGTCGAGGATTTCCCACGGAGGCACTGGTGGCTCTGCGAGTCGACGCGGATCAGGAAGCTCTCGTCAAGGAGTGTTTGTATCCGTGAGTCGAGGAGTTTGCTAGGGATTATTTGTTTCCCAAGCGTTAGGATGAACTGTCGGAATTTGGCTTCGTTCTCTGGCGGATCCTGTTGAGAAAGTATGGTTCCCTTTTTGTTTACGCCCTTGGATTGTATACAGGGATCGATGTGATCTTAACTGTAGGGCCAAAGTTTTATCATCATTTTTTTTGTTTTATCTCCGCGATGCTCTATCATTTCAGCTTTTATATCGCGAAGGTCGCGATTGCCCAATCATTTTGGCTATTTTTCACGGTGCCCAATCATTTCGGCTATTTATTTTATTTTTACTCGCTGCTTTTTATTGCGAGTTGCCCAATCATTTCGGCTATTTTGCATGCATACATTTTTACTTGCTGCTTTTTATTGCAAGTTGCCCAATCATTTCGGCTATTCCGTATGCATGTGTGGCCTACTGGCTTTCCGCCGTAAACCTGGAATTAGACACCGATTTCGGCATTAGCATCGCTACAACTGGGATATTGCCAGGAGCGAATCATCATTTGCCTCCGTCGATGACGAACAAAGGTGGCTTAGTGAACAGGGTTAAGGCGCTGTCGACTAAGGCTTTTAACTTCATGAGCCGTAAGGGTCTCACAAAGGTATTTCTCCCTACAAGTCGTGAGGATCTTGTAGGCGTATGTTCTCCTTAGGAATTGTGAGGATTCCTAAGTGCATGTTCCTCTGTAAGTCGTAAGGATCCTACAGGAGGGTTTTCTCCTTGTAAATCGAGAGGACTTACAAGGGTCGCTCACCATACGAACATATCCCCAGTCACGGATGAGACTTGGTTAGGGAAATGTTTATTCGCGCCCGTGGATTGTATACAAGGGTCAGTATTGAGCCACTTGTAGGGCAATATCGGGAGTTGTGGGAGTTGCTTAAGCACAGGTTTAGGTCTCTGTAACTTAAGACTTTCAACTCTTATGAGCCGTGAGGGTCCCATAAGAGAGTTCTCCTTACGAGTCGTGAGGATCTCGCAAGTGTATTTTCTCCTTAGGAATCGTGGAGATTCCTAAGTGTGCTGCTCCCTTATGAGTCGTAAGGATCTCACGTGGGTGGTTTCTCCTTACAAGGTCGAGAGGATCTTATAAGTGTCCTTTAACGAGGTTGCGCCCTTTCAGGTTTTCATAAACACTCGCTGGTAGTCCTGCTGTTTTTACTCATGGAGCCCTTTCGGGTTTTCATCCGTGCCCATTTTGCTTATGGACATACCATTTTTTTTATTCTTTTTACTTTTATATATATTCTTTTTTACGAGGTCGCGCCCTTTCGGGTTTTCACGAACACTCGCCGGTAGCCCTGCTGTTTTTACTCACGGAGCCCTTTCGGGTTTTCATCCGTGCCCTTTTTGCTTATGGACATACCGTTTTTTTTTATTCTTTTTATTTTTATATATTTTTTTTACGAGGTCGCGCCCTTTCGGGTTTTCACGAACACTCGCCGGTAGCCCTGCTGTTTTTACTCACGGAGCCCTTTCGGGTTTTCATCCGTGCCCTTTTTGCTTATGGACATACCGCTTTTTTTATTTTTATATGTTTTTTTTATCTTGTCAGCCTAAAGATGCTGCGGTAGTAGTTTAAAGTCGTTTCGGTCTGCTATTAGTTTAAGGACATTTCGGTCCGACTTTGAGAAGGTTGGTTACTGCTGATAGAGTTTGAGCTTAGGAAGATAGCGAGCGGACATAGTCATCGTCATCTATCATTGACCTAGGCTGTGGCTCATTAAACGTAGTATCTCTTTAGGAAGCGACCGTTTATTGGCCTGAAAGGCCTTTCACCGTGCATGTCCATGAGTAGATAGGCCCCACCCTGGTAGACCTTCTCTATGATGTATGGGCCTTCATAGTTTGGCTCGAATTTTCCTCGCTTGGCGCGATTGGGGATCATAGGCCTTTTGACCACTAGCACGAGTTCGCCTTGGCGAAATGTCCTCGGTCGGGTCAGTCTTTCATATGAGCGCGTCATCTTTGCTTTATAAGCTTCCAGATTTTGTTGCGCCATGAGCCGGGTTTCATCAAGGGCGTCAAGCTCCTCAAGCCGAAGGTGAGCATTTTCTTCATCCGTCAGCTCGTAGTGGACTGCCACTCGTAGAGAGGGTAACTCTATCTCGAGGGGGAGTACTGCTTCCGTCCCAAATACCAACGCGTATGGCGTTGTGTTTGTGGCCGTTTTAAACGTAGTTCGATACGCCCACAGAGCTTCTTGCAGTTTTTCGTGCCAGTCTTTCTTATTTCGTGACACCGTTTTCTTCATGATCTTTGTTAAGGTCTTGTTGAAGGCCTCAGCTAGACCGTTAGCTCGCGGATTATAAACCGAGGAATATCTCCAGTCTATATTGTGCTGCTGTGCAAAGCGACTGATCTTGTGGCTTCTGTAAGCTGGCCCGTTATCGGAGATGATCCGTCGCGGAGTTCCAAACCGATATATGACATGCGTCTTGAAGAAATAGAGGATATTCTCCGTCTTAACTTCTCTTAACGGTACTGCTTCTGCCCATTTAGAGAAATAGTCAGTCGTCGCCAGGATGAAACGATGTCCCCTAGACGATGCTGGTTCGATAGGGCTGACTATATCAGTTCCCCACATTTCGAACGGCCAGCTAGCCACCGTTGGATGTAATGGATTTGGATGCTGATGGATGAAATCCTCATGAATTTGACATGAGTGACACTGCTTCGCATATTCGAGGCAGTCCTGAATCATCGTGGGCCAGTAGTAGCCCATGCGTTTGATCTTCAACTTCATCTTTGGGCCTGCTTGGTGAGAACCGCAGAGTCCGTCATGAACTTCCTGGACGACCCTTCTCGCTTCGTCAGGTCCTAAGCATCTCAACCACAGAGAATCGAATGACCTCTTCTACAGAGTATCGTTGACGAAGGCGAAAGAAAGAGCTCGTTTCATGAGCTGATGTCTTGTGGACGCTTCTTCAGGCATTCGGTGGGACTTAAAGTAGTCTATGAAGACTTCTCTCCAATCCTCAGCCTTTTCCCGGTCTTTTACTTGCAGGGTCGTTTGCTCGCTCGCTCCTTTTTCTTCGGATGATTCCGGAGATATTTCTGCTGGGGCAAGCACCCGACGGCTTTGTACCATGATTCTGACGTCATCGAGGTTCTCGTCAGCCAGCTCTTTAGCAAGTTTGGCCAACGCGTCTGCTTTGCTGTTTTCCGCACGCGGTATGTTCTCCAAAGTATAGGAGGGAATTTGGGTCAACAGTTGTTGCACTTTTTCGCCGTACTTCACCAGCTCCGGTTTGCACGTTTGGTAGTCGCCGTTTACTTGACTAACGACCAGTTGAGAATCTCCGTATATGAGGAGGTTTTCAATTCCCATGTCAATGGTGATCTCGAGGCCTGATATCAAAGCTTCGTATTCGGCTTCATTGTTCGTCCTCGGCTCTGTTAAGGAGAAAGCGAAGCGCATTATCCCTCCTTGTGGAGTCACGAAGATGAGGCCTACACCTGATTTGATTATAGGGGTACTTTGTTTGCGTTTTTTCATGGAAGATGCTCCATCGAAATAAAGTTCCCATTGGGTATCACCACCGTCGATCGTGTCAAACGCATGTTCGTTTGGCAAATCGCAATTCAGAAGAGAATCGACAGGTATCGGGTGCTCAGCGAGGAAATCGGCAATGGCTTGGCCTTTCACTGCCTTGAGAGGTTGATATGTTATCGAGAACTCCATCAAGAGCAGGGCCCATTTAGCGAGTCGTCCCGTAAACATGGCCTTCGACATCAAGTATTTAAGGGGGTCCACCTTTGAAATGAGACGTACTTTGTGCGCCAACGCATAGTGCCTGAGCTTTGTTATCGCGAAGATCAACGCCAGGCAGTGTTTTTCAATGGGAGAGTAGTTGCTTTCTGCCCCCAGCAGAACTCGACTTAAGTAGTAGAGTACTCTTTCTTTTCCTTGATCGTTCTCTTGTGCCCATAATGCGCCTAAGGAACCTTCGAGGGCGGTTGTATAAAGAATGAGGGGTTTTCCCTTGACCGGAGCAGCCAACACCGGCGGGTTCTGCAAGTACTGTTTAATTTCGTCCAGCGTGCCCTGGCATTTTTGATCCCAGACGAATGGAGTTCCCTTTTTCATCAGGTGACTGTAAGGGCGGCACTTGCCAGAGAGGTTGGCTATAAATCGCCGAATATATGCGAGCTTTCCTTGGAGGGACCGCAATTGTTTGAGAGTTCTCGGTGGAGGCATTTCTATGATCGCTTTGATCTTTGATGGATCTATTTCAATACCTCGGTATCGAACAATGAATCCCAGAAATTTGCCTGAGGAAACTCCGAATGCACACTTGAGCGGGTTCATCTTCAAGTTGTATTGCCGAAGGCGTTGAAATACGGTCTTCAAATGCTCGAGGTGTTCCTCGTATGATTTGCTTTTAACCACGAGATCGTCGATATAGCATTTGACGATTTCGTGTATAAGGTCATCGAAGATCTTTGTCATGGCCCTTTGATAAGTGGCACCGGCATTCTTTAAACCGAAGGGCATCACTTTATAACAGAATATACCTAGAGGAGTCCTGAAGGCGGTGTGCTTCTGGTCTTCGGGATGCATTTTTATCTGATTATACCCTGATGAGCCATCCATGAAGGAGAAAACCTCATGAGTGGATGTATTGTCTATCATCAGTTCGGTGACTGGTACTGGGAAATCATCCTTCGGGCAAGCTTTATTGAGATCCCGAAAGTCCACGTATATGCGCACCATCCCATTTTTCTTCATCACCGGGACGATGTTAGTGATCCATTCAGGATATTGAACCTCCTGGATAAAGCCAGAGTCGATCAGCTTCTTGACCTCGGCGTTGATACTCATCTCGAGCTCGAGCCGTATTCTCCTCGGCGCCTGTTTGACTGGCTTGATGTCCGGGGATATCGCCAATTTGTGTACAGCAATTTCTGGATCTAGTCCCGGCATTTCGGAATAGTTCTACGCGAAGCAATCTCTATGCCGCAGAAGCACATCCTTTAACGCAGCTACCCTTTCTTCAGATAGTAACTCGCTGATGAATGTCGGTCGTGGATCGTCTGCCGTCCCCAACTCAATCTTCTTGAGGTTATCTGCAGTGGTATGGATTCAATCTTCCAGCTCTTTTGGCGCTGGTGGGAATTCTGAGATTATCTCTTCGCTGCTGTTTTCTGTAGGGTTCCTAGGCACTCTAGTGGAGTCTCACAAGGCATCGAACATGCCATTTTCAAAAATTCTAGGTGCCGAGAGACCCGACTACGGATCGTTTGCTAGAAAACTAGGCGAAAAAGCTAACTAGTTAACACTTAACTAAGGGATACGGATATACAACCTTTGTAGATCCGTTTGTCCACCTCCATAGCTCCATGAAGAAGTCATCTCCGCTGTACAAATCCGAAATCCGGGCTCTTGCGTCGGCTTCATCGGAGAAGAAGCGGGCTAGGTCATCGACGACGTGCCGAAGATGATCTATGTCGAGGCATCGCTAAATCAAGCTCCGACTTCACCAAGTCTAAAAACTTGTGAAGAGAACACACTCTACTACTTGGCAAGAGGTAGAGGATGAAGAAATAGGAAGTGGGTTAACTTTAGAATTGGATTTCTCACTCATTTCATCAATCCACCATTGATGAAGTGAAGGTTTCTTCTTGAGTTCATGGAAGAAGAAGAAGAATATTATGCTAAGATTAATTAGAAAAGAAAAGAAAAACAATCCTTATCATAATAGTAACCATGGTAAAGTGTAGAGAATTAACTTAGGTTAAATGAATTGTTAGGGTCAAGGTATCATGAAGCTTCCACTAAACAACAAAAAAAGCCACCATTCTTTTTCTCCTTTTTCCATCTATTTCCAAAATGAATAAATAGATAAAGGAAAAGAGAAAAGGAAATAAAACCCTAATCATAAGTTTAACCATGGTTTAATTCTTTACACTTAACCAAGTAAACATGTATCATCAAACATGATACAAACAAGTGCACAAAAATATATCGCATATACAATGCGCACATCCGAGTGAGAAAATCCATTTAAAGTGAACCGATACTAGTTAATGCAAAGTAATATATCAAATATATAACTATGCATTAAATCATTAAATCAACACTTGATTTAATGATTCGGTCATATCGCATATAACCGACTAGCATCATTAGTAACAACTTATCGAATCAACACTTGATCCGATAACCCGGCTATATCGCATATAACCGATCAATGTCACATCGCGAGAATCAAATACAGTATCACATACTGGTATCATTCTCGGTCCCGCACATATCTCATATGCGCTCCTATTTCGTTTCGCTTGAGCCAGGAAACCTCTGTGTAGGACTCTAAAGACTCGTCAATACGCCGGCAGCAGATGATGATCATATCAAGCATCCACAAGCCGCAAGCGGTCTGCTAAACGTAACGGCCACCTGGGTATTAAGCGATCTGAAGATCGACGAGCAAGCCCGCTCACACTCCAGTGAATCCAACCAGTAACACTACCGTACAGTCCGGTCTGATCGTCTGATATGTCGCATATCCCGCCTAGGGGTGGTAAACGTCAGACCCCAATAGCTCGATAAGTCGTGTCGATATGAGGTCTATAACAATTCGAGAAACTACTGGTAACACTTACCAGTAAATCTCAGCAACCCTGGCCAGGGATTTCCTGTTATAGCCAATCGAACACAGCACAACATCAACTCCCTATACCGGGAGAGACGAATCCACTCCTATCGCTCATTGCCTCCATGTGACTCGGGACTGTACCCAAAAACCACCGTTTTGCACGCCCTCTTGGACGTGGTAAGATGGAAATCAAAGCACAGTGGGAACCACACAAGACTCTATGACGATCTCGGGTCAACAGACTAACCTGTACCAGTGTCACCAGAGAACTGCCATCTGACGTGAGGTATAATACCATCTGGGAGTTCTCGGAGAGTCCGTCCAGTGTACCCAGTCTCTACTGAGCACCCGTATATCATCTCTGATGTCAAACACCAATGGATATGGGATCATCCATCGCCCATCTGTATGGGTCGAGAAGGTATACGCTAGTCTACTCTGGTATATCGATGCCCCGTCTCGATACACCCACGACTAGGGACATTGAAGGATGTACTTATGGACTACCATGTCCCCACTAGTATGATCCGCATCATAGTCCAGGTAGTCAAGTACATATCCTAAGGGCTTTACCAACATGTAATTGAGAGACAATCTGTGTACACGTTAAGGTAAAGAGCAACCAGATAGCATACTATCATGTTGAGCAAGAAAGTCTTCCCTATATATGTCCCAGCATCCACTACAATATACATCCTATGTACAGTAATGGCCTCTAGGGCATACATATAACTAACAATCTCCCACTTGCACTAGGGCCATCTGTAGCAGTGGTTGTAGTATCTCATACTCAACCATCCCATAAAAGTCTCTCTCTGGGAACAGGTCTTTGTGAGTGGATCCGCTGTGTTGTCCTCTGAGCCTACTCTCCTAACCTCGATCTCCCTGGAGATCAACCATCTCCATGATCAAGTGATACTGCCATAGAATATGTCTGGATCACTGATGGGACCGGCGTTCCTTGGCATAAGCCACAACTCCATTGTCACACAATGGGAGGAACAAAGTTCATCTCATGAACAAATATATATCCAGACTGCCTCTTTGGTAGCATCTCAAATAGCGATGTATCCAGCCTTTATCGTCTAGTATGTCACGGTATCTAGTTTGGAACTCTTCCAACATACCGCCCTTTTACTGAGGGTAAAGACAATGCCTGTGACTGACACTCAGTCGTCTTTATCACCCTGGAACACTTCCAGTGATTCTCCCCAGGATCGATTGATACCATCTCACAACAACTAGCGAGAATCCTAATATCCATTTAGATCTATCTCATAGATCCAAAACCCAGGATTTAGGAGGTATCATTTTGATCCTATATGGAGAATCCTAGTGATAAGCGGAGATTGACCGAGAGTAGCATAAGAAACTCTTTTCTTATCAAGAGTATGTCATCCACGTACTCTACGAGGATCGTCACCATACTCCCTACTACCCTTTTGTTTATACAAGGTTCATCTTCCATTTTGATGATGTCAAACTCTTTGAGTACTTCATCAAAACAGACGTTCCAACTCCGCGATGCCTGCTTTATCCTATAAAGCATCTTGCACACGTTTCCGCTGCTCCCACTGTCTACGAAGCCCTCTGGCTGTGTACTTATAGACGCACTCTTCTAAAACATCATTTAGAAAAGCAGTCATGACACCCATCCACCAGATATCGTAGTCATGGTATGTAGCCGTGACAAGTAGGATCTGGATGGACTTAAGCATAGCTACTTGAAAAGGTTTCATCATTATCCACACCTGGTCAATGATGCAAACTTTTAACAAGTCTAGCTTTGAAAGTCTCAACTTTTCCATGTACACCAAGTAATCTTCTCAAGATATACTTGCTCCTGATGGGGATTTAACCCTTCAGATATAGCAGCTAAAGTCCATACTTTGCTGGTGTATAAGGATTCCATCTCAGATCATTAAGCATCCAGCCATTCTTACAGAGTCTTACTCCTGATGGCCAGCTCGAAGCTAGTTGGGTCATCATCTCATGATGCAATCCTTGCTCCCACTGTCATAGAGAAACCGAAGTAACTCTCAGGTGGGTGAAGAACCCTACTAGATCGGCGGAGAGGCTGAGGTTCATTGGAATCTACTGAATCCTATGGCTCTATCAAATCATCTACTGTAGTTTGTATAGCTGGAACCTTTCCAGTTCTACATAACAGACTTTGCCTCGAGCTTGTCCAGATTTTGCTTTTCAGACATAGGCCGGACAACCCCAAATCTTAACTAACTTAAGAAATGGGCTCTTCCTTTCCATATCGCATATGAAGTGGTAGGTAACTGATTTGATTCGAACCTATTCAATAGGTATGCAGCTTCTCAAGCGCATTACTCCCAAAAGGAAAAAGGTAACTTAGTAGTACTCATCATAGAGCATACCTTATCACATAGGGTGTGATTGCTCCGCCCGATATACCATCGTGCTATGGTGTATTCGGAGGAGTAATGCTGAGAGAGAATCTCATTCTCCTTTAGAATAGTCCAGGAATTCCATGCACAAGTATTCTCCTCCCTGATCTCATCATAGGACATAATACTTATACCCGGTTATTGGTTCTCTACTTCTAACTTATATTCTGTGAATATCTCAAAAGGTTCGGACTCATGTTTCAACAGGAACATATGTCTGAATCTTGAGAGATTATCAGAGAATGTAACGAAGTACAAAGAACCGGTCTTGGCATGTATAGACAGGGGACCTACATACATCAACATGTATCATCCCAAGAGTTACCAACTCTTTCTCTGTTTCCAGTAAACGGAGCTATGGTCATCTTATCTTTGTGACATGACTGGCGAGTTTCACAAGATGTAAATTCAAACTAATTTAAATATGCATCTATATGTAACTTCAGCCAGTCGGGTCGCATTGATATAACCTAGTCTACAATGCCTCAAGAAGAATTCGTTCATTTCTGAGCTCTTCCTCTTGTGTGTGTTCCGTATACTAAAGAACTGTAGTTTGATTTAGAACATTAATGCTTTTAGATAACGTGCCTGAACCGATCAACTTTTGATATAGGAAATGTTCAAAACATTATCCAACTATACAAAATTTTATCATTTCTTTACTAATAAAGAGATAGATATGATTTTGTATATCAGGTTCGGTATCTAATAACATTTGTTCAGAATCAATGTATTCGTAATACAGGGTGACAGTAACCAACAGACTTAGCTGCAACACTTGCCCCCTTTTTCTGCCTCATGAAACTTATCACCCGTTCTCAGTTCTCTACCTATCTGTAGCCTTATGTAACAGATTACATATCTGGGATCCTGATCTGGTATCACATACCTAGGATGTAAAGGACACTGAGAAACAGTTCTGTATAATGAACACACCCGAAGATGATGCATCAGCATGCACTCTCTTCGTTTGGGCGGCACGGGAATTCTGGTATTCCCCAATTTCCTGCTCTGTCTTATAACAATTATAAGTTGGAGCGGGACCAACGTTCCCCAGCTCAGTATAACAAGCGGGTTCGGTCAATAATCCGTATTATTATCTTGATTAAGGCGTGATATGGTCGCTGCCAGGAGAGAGAGAGAAGAAAACACTCAGCGTGTGCTCTTGCAAGAATAGATTGGTTATTATTTTATCTAATCAGAATGGCTCCCACTGCTTTTTATCAAATCTTCCTTCAAACCCTAAAAGGAAAGACTAGCCGGGATTAATTACACACTACAAGTTCGCCAATCTTTCAGCCAGGCCAGTGTCGGTACTTTGAGGGAGGTCCCCCTTGCTTTCGCACGAACCTAATTAATGTAAACCTCGTTTTCCCAGAGGCGTAACCCCGTTGACACCTTTCTAGACACCTACTTGATCGGCTAATTGTAATGTATAAAACTCTCCCAGGAGTAACTCTTACTCGCAGCGGGTATCGGGATCCAACTATCTCATAGAAGGTATGCAATCTCATTGCAAATTTCAACACTTGAAATTCCCGATAATATTTTGCCCCTAGCTCGCTATGACCTTGACGGAGGCCAAACAACCCATAGTCTGCTAGTCAAGTTCAACCCGTCATTTCCTGATTGAATTAAACCCACCCGCACGACCCTTGACGGAGGCCAAACAACGCCGTACGAATACCCTAATCCAATCGCATCATATGCTAGCAGATAAGCACTAGTTAGCTACCGTACACTACGTCTTGACGGAAGCCAAACAACCGCAGCACGAATACTAACTAGTACGTATCTGAAATGACGGAGGGCTACGACAGGTTTTTCTGAAAACCTATTGCGTAATGAACTTGATATCGTTGTAGGATCGAATGAATTTTGAAATGGAGTGTTTTTGAAGCTTTTCTAGTTTTGCTAAAGGAGTCACTCCCGGTGAAGGGATCGTCGGTCCTTTCCTCGTCGAATGAGGTGCGGGATATATCATATATATCACTGTGCAAAGCAAAAACTCTTAAAAACAATCAAAAGACAAACCGAGTGTGTAGCATCTGCCAGTTATTGCTAAAGGAGTCACTCCCGGTGAAGGGATCTCGGTCCTTTCCTCATCGAATAAGGTGCAGGATATATCACATATACCGCTGTGCAAAGCAAGAACTTAGCTACCTGTTTTATTTTGAAATTCGATTCTACAACATCTTAGGTTTCTTTTATTTCATTAATCTCATTAATGAAGTCCCATCATTTAAATACCTAAACATCACAGATAAATACGACATACACTTATGCCATCTGCATTCGCCTCGATGTCCTCTCGTGTACCGTTAGGTTAGGTAACTAACGGCAGAGCAGGGCAGGGCTAGCGTGGGTGTAAAACATAAGTAACGTCTATATAATATATCATATATACTATATACTGTATCTATCACAGAATATCACATGATCACATCACAGATATCGCAGCAGAAGAATCATATGAAATATTGGATATACTAGGACGTCCGTGTTTTCAATACGAGCCAGTATAAAACACGGATTCCACGGTCGTGATGAATAGCCAAACCCACACCCCTAGACCCCTACGAGAGCGGCAAGCAACCCTACCAATTTTAGAGTTAGGAGACCCGGACTCGACTCCTCGAGTTGGTCTCCCACTGGACTCCAGAACCCGGTTACTTGTGCTCCCTTTTTTGGGTCTATCCTAGTGCGGAAAAGTAAATAATATACAAACGGTGACAGCTTCCGCAACCTGGAAGTGCCCCAATAAAAGAATATTACATACAAGTTTTTACATGAATGAAAATGAAAAACACTCATCTCACATAAAAACCCCCGGCTATTCAAACACGACGATCCAATATAACATATCCAGCAACACATAACATCACATGTCATCAATGTAAGTAAATATGCGCATCCCAATTGTCGTTGACATATAGCAACGAAACCGGCGATATCACATATTACACTTACGGTCACAGAAAAGAAAGTGTAAAACTACAACAGTTGGAATCCGCAACCACCTCAGACATCGCATGCCTGACCAAATAAATTTCTTAGACATCGCATGCCTAACAATTATAAACCCCGCATTTTAGTCTCTTTATCGAAAACACTTCTCAATACCAAGTCGGGCAGTTCAACAGGATTCCCGACATTTTGATCGAATGCTCGTCGCAAACTTAAGTAGACGGCTGCACCCCCGATACCGTCGACGAAGTGCACCAAGGCGGAACACCGCTACCACGAGCACCCGGAGGGATGCTTTCGGCGACGGGGTTCTCCTACAGTCACTTGGTCGGGGCTATGGAGTGAGGCTGTCTATTAAGTTTACCCGGCGAGTATCCGCATACGCTACGTGATTGCGACGGACTTTTGATCACATCAAAATTCCGTGGCAACCGATCAAGTGAGACTAAACTGCTATGTTTATATCATTCATTTAGTTATCACATAACTACTTGTGAATTCCAATTATTGTATCCCATTCCGGATAAATAGAAAATGTCAAACTTTCTGATCGAACAATCGAACACCCAACTTTTCCCGATACAGATCAACACATGAAACAAGTCTAGCAACATTCAGTTCGTGCCTCAGTACCAACGGTCCAGCCGTAGAAGGGTCAAGCCAACGCCTCACATGTGGCACGCCGTACTGCCCCAAACCCGAAGGTTCAAAGGGCAGTTCAAGACGGTCACATAATCGAGTTAAGGTTTGTTGTCTTCTAGAGGGACCATCGCGTTACTTGCACTACTTAGAACGTCGTTAAACTACGGAAAAATCCAACACTTGGAAATTTCCCGACAGGGGAAAAATTGGGTATTTATATCCGGTCGAACTTTTTAACATATTCTAAAATTTATCCGGAAAGCCACACAGACAAAATTTGATGCTCCGATCGAAACACCGAATCCCCAAAACAATCCCAGATTATTCAACTCTTGAATAAATTTTAAAAATTCCCAGAAAACTCAGAAGAATTTATCAGGAATTACTGTGCAAAAATATAGAGCTGACGTCACCAGAGAGCCGCGGAACCGCTGCAGAAGCTAGGCTTCTGCCGCGGTTCCGCCGCACTAATTACTGTTCTCCGAAATATTTTTGCATCGTAATTCTTATTTTTCCCTGCTGAATTTTTTAGCAATTTTTAATTTGGAAAAATCCCTGTTTTTAGAAAAAGGACAGAGAGCATTTTGTATTGGGGTTTCGGGTTCGTTCGGACTTCAAATTCCGTATAGACTTCGCCTAAGGCTCTAGCTAGGCTCTGATACCACTGTAGGGTTCCTAGGCACTCTAGTGGAGTCTCACAAGGTATCGAACATGCCATTTTCAAAAATTCTAGGTGCCGAGAGACCCGACTACGGATCGTTTGCTAGAAAACTAGGCGAAAAAACTAACTAGTTAACACTTAACTAAGGGATACGGATATACAACCTTTGTAGATCCATTTGTCCACCTCCATAGCTCCATGAAGAAGTCATCTCCGCTGTACAAATCCGAAATCCAGGCTCTTGCGTCGGTTTCATCGGAGAAGAAGCGGGCTAGGTCATCGACGACGTGCCGAAGATGATCTACGTTGAGGCATCGCTAAATCAAGCTCCGACTTCACCAAGTCTAAAAACTTATGAAGAGAACACACTCTACTACTTGGCAAGAGGTAGAGGATGAAGAAATAGGAAGTGGGTTAACTTTAGAATTGGATTTCTCACTCATTTCATCAATCCACCATTGATGAAGTGAAGGTTTCTTCTTGAGTTCATGGAAGAAGAAGAAGAATATTATGATAAGATTAATTAGAAAAGAAAAGAAAAAAAATCCTTATCATAATAGTAACCATGGTAAAGTGTAGAGAATTAACTTAGGTTAAATGAATGGTTAGGGTCAAGGTATCATGAAGCTTCCACTAAACAACAAAAAAAGCCACCATTCTTTTTCTCCTTTTTCCATCTATTTCCAAAATGAATAAATAGATAAAGGAAAAGAGAAAAGGAAATAAAACTCTAATCATAAGTTTAACCATGGTTTAATTCTTTACACTTAACCAAGTAAACATGTATCATCAAACATGATACAAACAAGTGCACAAAAATATATCGCATATACAATGCGCACATCCGAGTGAGAAAATCCATTTAAAGTGAACCGATACTAGTTAATGCAAAGTAATATATCAAATATATAACTATGCATTAAATCATTAAATCAACACTTGATTTAACGATCCGGTCATATCGCATATAACCGACTAGCATCATTCGTAACAACTTATCGAATCAACACTTGATCCGATAACCCGGCTATATCGCATATAACCGATCAATGTCACATCGCGAGAATCAAATACAGTATCACATACTGGTATCATTCTCGGTCCTGCACATATCTCATATGCGCTCCTATTTCGTTTCGCTTGAGCCAGGAAACCTCTGTGTAGGACTCTAAAGACTCGTCAATACGCCGGCAGCAGATGATGATCATATCAAGCATCCACAAGCCGCAAGCGGTCTGCTAAACGTAACGGCCACCCGGGTATTGAGCGATCTGAAGATCGACGAGCAAGCCCGCTCACACTCCAGTGAATCCAACCAGTAACACTACCGTACAGTCCGGTCTGATCGTCTGATATGTCGCATATCCCGCCTAGGGGTGGTAAACGTCAGACCCCAATATCTCGATAAGTCGTGTCGATATGAGGTCTATAACAATTCGAGAAACTACTGGTAACACTTACCAGTAAATCTCAGCAACCCTGGCCAGGGATTTCCTGTTATAGCCAATCGAACACAGCACAACATCAACTCCCTATACCGGGAGAGACTAATCCCCTCCTATCGCTCATTGCCTCCATGTGACTCGGGACTGTACCCAAAAACCACCGTTTTGCACGCCCTCTTGGATGTGGTAAGATGGAAATCAAAGCACAGTGGGAACCACACAAAACTCTATGACGATCTCGGGTCAACAGACTAACCTGTACCAGTGTCACCAGAGAACTGCCATCTGACGTGAGGTATAATACCATCTGGGAGTTCTCGGCGAGTCCGTCCAGTGTACCCAGTCTCTACTGAACACCCGTATATCATCTCTGATGTCAAACACCAATGGATATGGGATCATCCATCGCCCATCTGTATGGGTCGAGAAGGTATACGCTAGTCTACTCTGGTATATCGATGCCCCGTCTCGATACACCCACGACTAGGGATATTGAAGGATGTACTTATGGACTACCATGTCCCCACTAGTATGATCCGCATCATAGTCCAGGTAGTCAAGTACATATCCTAAGGGCTTTACCAACATGTAATTGAGAGACAATCTGTGTACACGTTAAGGTAAAGAGCAACCAGATAGCATACTATCATGTTGAGCAAGAAAGTCCTCCCTATATATGTCCCAGCATCCACTACAATATACATCCTATGTACAGTAATGGCCTCTAGGGCATACATATAACTAACATTTTCGAAGCACTAAGGGAGCTCATCTATGTCCTCGGGCTTTTCTTTTAATATTGTAATCATGTGACAGGTGCGAATTCGCTTCCAATCCCAATGTGGAACCAGTTCTTCTTTCGTGGCCTTGGGCTCGTGCTTCTGTGGCGGCGCCACCCTCCAGTTGTCAGACAGAGCGAACTTGCCAAGCTGATACTGATTTTCAACCCAATTCTTGAAGGTGAAGCAGTGCTCGAGAGGGTGCCCTATCACTCGATGATAAGGGCAATAGTCCGGGTGAGAGATTTCGCCTGCTTGTTCGGGGTTTTTGGACTCCGGCAGTGTAAGCATTTGATGTTTAGAGCAAGATCAAGTATCTTCTTCGTCTTGTCCCGAGGAAACGAGTACGCTCGACTCATTTTCTTCAGGAGGGATAGATCAATAACGCTCGACTCCCGTTTGCATGGCTTCTTAGCCCTGCTTTATTGCTGTTGAGCGCCTTTTTGGCCTTTCGAATTATTTCTGCTTTTGCGCCGAGCCTTCTTTTTGACGGGTTGACAAGGAGCGGCATTTTCATCTTTTACGGCCTGTTGGAGAAGGTTGCGTCTTGGCTTTCTCGTAGATGGCCGTCTCACGGTTGTGATCATCTCGGACTTTTTGACCAGCTTTCTTTATAAGTTTGTCCATTTGTTCCTCGAACGACGGACTGGGCTCCTTTGCATCTGGAACTTTCACTGGCTTAGGATTAGCGTCCTCCCATTGAGCATCCTCTTCTTCATCAAGGTCATACACGACGTAGCAGCCGGGTAGTAACTCTCGTTTCTTTGACCGGATGTATCCAAGCCCTTTTGTTTCCATTCTCCCGTTAGGCAATTTGCATTGAGTCCCGGGGACGTTCCAGACTCTGTCATAATTTGGCCTTTCTAACGGTCTGTTTGAAGGGTATCACCTGGCGTTTCAGCAGCTTTTTCAAACCTTCCGTATAATATCTGGGGAGACGGATAGGCTGAAGCCTGTCGAGCGTAGAATCCGCGCCATGCCGGATTTCTTTTTCTACCTTGGTTTCTTCAGAGCGGTAAAACAGAATTGCTTTCTCGCTCTCTCGCCTGGGAGGGATATAGAATGTCCGCAACTCTTCTACACTGTAGATATCAAGTGCATCCAGTTCCTTATGGTGTTTAAGCGACACAATGGCGACTTGTAGACTTTGCTCTTCGTCAGCGGACATTTGTATTGAAGGTCGAGCAGAGAATACAGCATGGACTTCATCTTCCGAGTTGCTGCCAAAGATCAATGTAGGAGCCGATGGTCTCGGCTTGTTGTGTTGGGGCGGACCCGAATAAACTATCTCCTCTTCCTCCTTAGTATCACTGCCGAAGATAGGGATGGTAGCGTTAGTTTTATTCTCCGGCTTGTGACACTTCTCTGTGTCTTCGAAATCCGGTAAGAAGTATTTGGCGTCTTCATATTTGCGGACTTCGTTCACAGAGAACGGGTTCAGTTCTTCCGTCACGGTATACTCGAAACCATCCTTAAAATACTTCATACACTGATGTTGTGTAGAAGGGATGATGTTGTACTCGTGTAACCATGGTCGGCCGAGCAGAGCGTTGTAGCATGTCTTGGCGTCTATGACGTGGAACTTAATGTCCGTGATGAGTAGCCCGAAGCGTAGCGTCAGTATCACAGATCCAAGAGTCTTTGACGATTGGGAGTCGAACCCGGAGATGGTGATCTTATCCCGAGCAAGGTGCTGGACGCTCATGCAGATTTCTTTTAACACCCGCACATTGAGGAGGTTAACGGAGGATCCATTGTCAATCAGGATTTTGCCTATCTTTATATCGTGACAGTATCCTGACACATAGAGGGGGCGATTGTGTTCGCACGTCCCAAGGAGAAGGTCCTCATCGCCGAAAGTGACATCAGCCGTGTGCACTTCCTCCAATTCATCCTTCATCTTTTCCTCAGCCAAGCATGCTTGGAATTGTTCCGGATCTTGGAGTGCCTTAATTAACGAATCTCTTGCCTCCTTTGATAGCAAAAGATCGTCAAGAATGCTGAGCTGTGAGGGTAACTTCCTCAGATGCGCTAAGACGTTGTAATCCACCTTATTCTTCTTCGGCGGGTCCTTGGCGGTTAGCTCTTCCACCACTTGGTCATCTAAGACGATATCTTCAGTGGCCTTTTCTTTCCCTTTATCTTTTTTGTTCGAGGGTCCGAGGTTCTTTTCGGGCAGCGTGCGATTACGTAGCCGGATATTTTCGCAAACCTTCGGTTCTTCTTCTTTTCTCGAAGCGGACTCTTTAAAGAGAGGGGCAAGTTCTAGCTCTTCATCAGAATCACTCCCGAATGTAGGAACTTGTGATCTACCGGTGTTAACCACGCGACAATCGCTGGTAGTTCTTTTAATCCCTTCGGTCATATTTCTTTGCTCTCGACGAGTTTTACGCTTTTCCCGCTTAAAGCGTTGTCGATGAGCAACATATCCTTGCCACCATCTATCGAAAGGTTTGCACTCTTGAGTGGGGTGCGAAATCTTTTGATGATATAAGCAATAGGAGGGGTGCATTTCCGCTTCACCAGTAATTTTTTCTTCGGAGGATGGTAGCTTCATGCCCATTGATATGGTCTTAGCAAACCTTTTCCTCATCTTGAATTTGCTTTTGTCCGCAGTGGGTGTACTTCACTCTAGCGGGAGTATCTCAATTCTTTTGTCAAGGCGCTGGCGTTTGGCCCTTTCGAATATAACCTCCTCGCGCTCCCGATCAGCTTTGCTTTTTAAGAGAGCTTCATTGAGGAATGCATTGATTACTTCATCCGATGGCTCTAGAATTTTTGGTTCGGGATCTGCCCCCAGCGTTTCAGTACAAGAAGTTTCCTCATCGTCTATGAACGAGTGGGAAATCACATGACAGCTCGCCACGCATTCCTCAGAATCATCAGATGAACTTTCTCCTTCATCTTCCTTTTGAAAGACGTGATTGAGGAATTCTTGGAATGTAATGGGAGTCCGTGCCTTCTGGTTGTATTCCTCCAGCGCGTCAATTTGTTTTTGCAAGTCCGTACGCTTGTCGCCAGGCTTCACGGGCTTCTTTGACTTCTTTTTCTTCTTCTTCGAGGATTTTGACGGCTGGTTGCGAGTGGTTGAGCCACCACCATCGGTCTTTAGGGTTGGACGTGGCTTCAACATCCCTTCAATAATCTGCGGTTCCAACGGGTTCTTCCATTTGATCGCTGGGCATGTCTGAAGATCGTTTAGCATCCTCTTTGTCTTGGCTGATAATACAACCTCCTAAGGAGCTTCTTCAAAGACGGAGCATGTTGCCCCCGGCGTATTCGTCCCTTTAGAGGTGTGGGGCTGCGGGGGATTCACCTTCCACTTGTCAGATAACGCAAATTTGCCCTGTCGGTATTGGTTTTCAAGCCAGTTTTTGAAAACATAGCAATCCTCGATCGGATGGCCCAGTACTCGATGATAAGGACAGTAGTTGGGCTCATTGACGTCACTTGGTTGCAACGGACGTTTTGGATATGAGTCTGTTGCGCAACGCCAGCTCGAATAATCTCCTCGTTTTATCGCGGGGAAAGGAATAAGGACGTCCCATCCTATCCTCAAGGGGTACGTACGGGCGCATATTACTTTGACGAGCAACCAGCTTCGATTCGCTCGGTTGTTGTTGAGCATTAGCGACGATGATCGCTTTTCCCTTCCCTTTGTCATTTCGGGAGTCCGGCCTTGGAAGAGGGGGTTTATGACCCATTTGATCCATTTGCGCTAGTTTGTCAATCAAGGCCTGGAAGGTAGTTGGCTTGAAAAACATCATAAATTGTAAGATGGTTGCTTGTGGATTGAGGGTTCCCACAAACATACCCACTGCGGAAGCTTCTTCAATGCGCTGCTCGTACTTCGACCATAAGTTCCGCCATCGTATAGCGTACTGAACCCACGTCTCGCCGGGTTTTACCCTGGCGTTAATCAGTGCTGTCATCGGGGTACGTTCACTGGCGCTTGCGAAACGCTGAGTAAACAACAGCTCCATTTCCGCGAAGGTTTTGATAGAGTCGTTCGGGAGCTCAAAGTACCACTCGAACGCCGTATCTGATAAGCTTCCAACAAACTGGCGAAGCAACAGCTTGTCATCACCACCGGTGTTGCCGCAGAGTGCCCTGAACTGGGCAACATGTTGGTGAGGATTGACCATCCCCTTGTAGACATGGAACTTGAGAATTGTGTAACCGAGTGGGTACTTGATTTGATCATACCAACTTGGATATGGCCGTCCTGTTTTTACGACCTGGACAGCTGCTTCGGTCGCATGATGAACCCGTATTTGTTGGGCGATGTACTCGTCCAAATCAGCTTTGGAGATTGTATCCCCTTTAGCCGTCGACATAGCTGGTGGAGGATTTGATGTCTCTCCCCTATCATCTTCAAGGATGATCGGGGGCTCTTCGGTCGGAGGATCTTGCTGTATCATCATTCCTATCATGTCTTGGAAGAGGATGCCCATATGCTGTATGTTGGCTGCTTGTTCAGCAGCCTCTTTGTCCTTCTTCTCCAATATCCGACGAAGGAATTCAGCGTCGGTTTCTTCCTCCTGACGTTCATCCGAGGACGTTTCAGGGTTTTCTTTTAGTCCGGTAAGTGCAGCCATAGCATTCATCATTTCTTGGAGCTTTTGCTGTTGCTCCTGAGCCTTGGTCACTGACCTCGTGTGCGGTCTATGACCTGTTGATATGCGGCTATCCTCCTTTCCCGATCCACATAAACTGTATGAACTATCATGCCCCCGAACTTAGGGCGTTTAGGCTCACCACCTTTGGCATTTGCCGCGGGCGCGGGGGTTTTCTCCGGCCTTCTTCTTTTGTGGGCCGTTGAAGTTGAAGGGGCCGTTGCAATGGGCATCTTGGTGATCGTTTTCCTCTGCTGTTTAATAAGACGGTCCTTTTCTTTTTGCACCTTCATCTTCTTTCATTGACGGGAGTGATCCGTGTCGATCACGGAGTCTTGAACCCTCCTCCAAACTCTATAAATTCTTGAGGACAGCCGTTGAGGGGGCTGTTCTTGCTTTGTTTCTGGGACTCTCTCCGCAAGCGGAGGAGATCTTTTCAGTGTAGCGGTTGGAGAATTCTTCCGTACCTTCCTCAGCAGTTCAAAGCTGTTCCCAGTTGGAACAGCGGTGTTGACTTCCACCACTGGAGCCGGTGGAGTTAGCCCTGAGGGGGAGTTGCCCCCTGCCTTCCTCACTCGTTGCTAATGGCGACGTTGAGCATGACGAGCCGTTGGGACTGGCTCGGAGATTGAGACATCTTCTTTTTGCCCCCTGTCTGAATGAGGCGCCGCCAGTGTTAACCTCTTAAAGACTGAATTTATCTTTTGAAGGGTGATATTCAAACTGTCGAAGACGGATCCTCGAGCAAGGGCAGGAGCAGGAATCGTCAGTCATGAAAAGACTGACTCTCTGACAGGGGAAACCGCCTTGACGACTTCTGGAGCAGCGGCTATTGCCTTCCTTGGGACAGCTATCTTGGGATTCACAGGCTTCTTGGTGGGCCCCTCAGAGTTTTGATCCAGCCTAGCAAAGACAGAGGTTGTTGGCTTGGTAATGGATGACCCATTGACAGGGGCCGTCGTAGCAGTGAGCCGGTCGAAGACCAACTTCTTGTTCACTTCCGGTGCAGGTATTGGCATAGAGAAGCTTGAAGACGGGATCATGGTCCCGAAAAACAGGCCGGTGGTGGCTTGGGTCACCTGGTCTACCGGCAGAGCGAGGAAGGAAGCCGCTTGGGGCCCATATGCTACACCTCCAGGTGAGGTGGAGCGTCTGTTGCATTGGCACTTCGAGCAGTTGGTGCAATTAGAGGCCATTGAATCTTGAGTTCTGCGCCAGGCAAAAGACCAAATCTTAGTAACTTGAAATTCGAAGGCAACCATTTAACAAACCGTGATTGGTTCGCGAAGACAACACATGAAGTGTGGAGTGAAAAGAGGAAAAGGTCCCACCGGGCGTGCCAGAATCTGTTCCCCTCCGAATGGCGGCGCAAAGGACCGCGGTGTCCTGACGCTGAGATTCAGGGCAGATGCTATTTGGTTTTATCCGTCCACCTCTCCGAAGATGCCAAGTTGATTTATGGTACCGTGTATCGGAGGTTTAGACGGATGCGGCCGATATAGCAGACTTCGTCAGATTCCCCCTCGCTTGAAGGGTTTTTGATTGTGGGGACGCTCTTCCCTGCAGGCGCAAGCCCCTGCAGTTAATTACGCTACTGCATCGCGGTAACAACTTTCTCCTTCTCCAGAATTTCACTTCGTGTCGTGTGTGTTTGCTTTGTTTGTGGTTGCCCGTGGATTGTATACGGAGACTAAGTTAAGCCGTCGTCCGTAGGACGTGGATTAGTCCAAATCCGTATTTACTTAGATTTGGGTTTGGTATTTTTGTTTAAGAATACATTAGTCGCGTTGCGGCTAAGATCAACTCAAACGTTCGTTAAGGATACGATAGTCCTGTTTGAGACTAAGATCAACTTAACGTGATGATCCATTTATAATATGGCCGTCGGGACTCGTCACCTCTCTGACGACGTTGAAGGATTACAACGGCAGATGTCAGAGGAGTTCAGAGATGTACCCTTGAACCAAGGTTGATTTGGAGTTTTATAGTCCGTTTGAATGTTTAAGGATACGTTAGCCGTGTTTGGGGCTAAGATTAACTTAAACGGGACCGTTTAAATCCGGTAAAAAAGCATTTAAAAGCTCTATTGTTCCGGTTTAGGGACGTGGAGGTCCATAGGTAGTTTAGGGACATTGCGGTCCATGCTCCAGTTTAGGGACGTGGTGGTCCATATTCCGGTTTAGGGACGTGGTGGTCCATATTCCAGTTTAGGGACGTGGTGGTCCGACATTAGTTTAGGGACGTTTCGGTCCGATATTAGTTTAAGGACGTTTCGGTCCATCGCCAGTTTAAGGACGTAGAGGTCCATCATTAGTTTAAGGACGTTTCGGTCCAATGTTAGTTTAAGGACGTTTCGGTCCATCGCCAGTTTTAAGGACGTAGTGGTCCATCATTAGTTTAAGGACGTTTCGGTCCAATGTTAGTTTAAGGACATTTCGGTCCACGAGTTTAAGGACCCCGGAGTCCATATTCATGTGTGGTCGTTGGGACCCGTTGCCTCTCTGACGTTGTTGAAGGATTACAACGACAGGTGTCAGAGGAGCTCAGAGATGTACCTTCGAACCGGATATAAATTGATTTAAAGGAGCAATCTTGCTCAGTCAATTTAACTTGAGGACTTACGGCCAAAATTGGGCTAAGTCCAGTTGAAAATGTTCAACACTTTATTTGCATTTGGCCTGTTAGGCCTTTACTGGGGCTCTGCTCCTGTTTAATAATGCATAACATTATTTATTTTGTCAGGGCTGTGCCCATTTATATATGATGCAGAGCATTAGACTTGTTTGGGCTCTGCCCTGTTTATTGCATTTTCAATTTTTGTTTGGGCTCTGCCTTAAATGATGCAGAGCATCAATATTGTTTGGGCACTGCCCCTTTTCATTGTATTGCAATTTAATTCGGCCTACTAGGCCTCTCTGATTTGGGCCTGGCCCTTCAGTAAAAGAAATGCATTGTATTTGTCAGGCGTTTTGCGCTAATCACTGAGCGCAAGCACTTGTGGTGAGGACACGTGTCATGCTCTGGTGAGCACAAGCGCAACAGCGCAGTGCGCTGCGTTAGTGCGCTGCGTTGTTGCGCTGCCGACACGTGGCGCGCTCTGGTGAGTTGCGCCAATTCCAGAGAGCGTAGCGCAAGTTGTTCTGTAGCTGACACGTGGCGCTCTCTCAAGAGCGCAACAGCGCAGTTTGGAAGTGCAAAGCACTATTTGATTTCTTGATCTAATTTAGATCAAAGAAAAGATAAGTTTTTTCTTATCTTAAAGAACCAAAGGTTCATGAAAAAGTGCAAAGCACTATTTTTATTTTATTTTCATTTATTTAGTTATGTTTAAAGATCAATGATCTTGTTTTTAGATCACTGATCTGTTCATAAGAGAATTTTCTCTTCTTTCAAAGGTTTTTACCTTCTGTTGTTCTTGAGGAGTTCTCGAGAGTTCTCTTCCTTCTTTTTTTTTAGAAAGATGTTCATGCCTTTGAATTGAGGTCTGGGGTCCTTTTTATAGTGCCCATAAATTAGTTAAATTTGTTAAAGAGATCTTTCTCTGAGTGATTTGGGGAATTTTCCCCACCGTTGGATCTTTGATCTAAGGGCCTCTGTTTTACAGAAGAAAATCTTCTTGTTTTAACAAGAACAGAAAAGATTTCTTTAGAATTTTAATTCTGTTTGGCTCAGATGCCCTAGCGCGTGACACGTGTCGTGCAGCGCACAGCGCAGCGCAACTGCGCAAGCGCATCTGCGCTGACACGTGTCGCGCAGCGCACAGCGCAGCGCAACTGCGCTAGCGCAACTGCTCTGACATGTGTCGCGCAGCGCAGTGCTTGCGCAACTGAAGCGTTGCTTCCTTTAATTTTACTTAGAATAGAGTTTTGCTCTGATTGGGCGCGCTGCCTTGGGCGCTGCGCTGCCGTATCAGCCTTTGACACGTGGCATGTTGCGCGCAGCGCAAAGAATCTGAAGCGTTGCTTCATTTATTAAAATTTAGATTTTCAAGATAGAGCTTTGCTCTGATTGGGGGAATCGGAAGCGTTGCTTCCCCTGAGATATCTTTTCATCTCCTCTTTTCAAGTCAAACTTGTATTTCCCCGAAATTTCGATTTCCCGGGTCTTGGAAATAATTCCACTGCGCATAGAATTTTCTGTGTTTGGGTCTATATATAACTTAAGGCCGAGCCTTTTCTTTTCTCACCTTCAGAGAACTTCTTCGATCATGGCTTGCAACATTCCTCACGCCCGCCGATAACCGTGGGAAGTGCCGATCCGAGACATCGTTCCCCATTTTTCTGCGCGCTTGGTGGACTCCTCTTTTTCGGACGAGCAGTGCGATGCTGCAATGTACGAGCTTTCGACTCGTGTGGGGTCTCCTCTTCCCCCGGGTTTTATTTGGCTTCGGATGATCCTTGCCTCAGTGCTCGCCGATATTCCCCCTCCTCCGGTGGAGATGTCCTCGGCAATGCTTGATGTGGCCGAGGATAAGATCGAGAGCTTTTTCGAAGCGCTCTTGATCACTAAAGCCCTGAGGGACTGCTTTTTCCACTTGCTGAGCCAGATACGGGCTCGCCGGGTTGTCATTGCCACCTTTTCCAAAGAATGTGGCGACGATCGTTGGATGTCCTCTTCTCGGGAGGATCGCCGCTTTGACGTGGTGGAGAAGGCAGAAAGGGAGCTGGGGAATCTCTTTTTTATTTTTGCGAACCCTTGTCTTTCCGATCCCACATTTGGTGATCTCTTTTAAATGTAATAATAAACAAATGTTTTAATTAAGTATTTTATTATCTGTTAAGTGTTCTTTTTATTTTAGCTCTCTGTTGTGCTTATGCATCGTATGATTTTAATTTGTTATTATCAAGTGCATGTAATTTTGCATGGATAAATTGCCTTTGGCACTTAGCCCCTTCTTCTGCGCTAGCGCATCTGTGCTGACACGTGTCGCGCAGCGCAAAGCGCAGCGCAACTGCGCTGCCAAGTGTCGCACAGCGCAGAGCGCAGCGCGGCGCTTCCTTTAACAGAGCTTTGCTCTAATTGGGCGCGCCTTCTTGGACGCTGCGCTAATGTATCTACGCCAGACACGTGGCGCGTCGCGTGCAGCGCAAAGGATCTGAAGCGTTGCTTCATTTATTAAAGTTTAAATTTTCAAAGCAAAGCTTTGTTTCTGATTGGGGGAAGATAAAGCGTTGCTTCATCTCCCGCCTCGGAATTTGAACAGAGCTTTGCTCTGATTGGGGTAAACAATATCGACTCAGACTTAGGTGGTTTTCAATACCCTTTTGATTAGCCTGTTAGTTTAGTCCTGCAGTTTACTTGTAGATGTTAGACTAGACTCGAGTCATACCTATTTTAAACTAACGAATCGTGAGTATTTCAAAGACAGGACAAAGGATTCTACGAATATTTCAAAGGACGTACCTTTTTTCTTAAAAACATCGTAGCCCCTATTTTCCAAACACCACGATTCGTGTGATTTCAAATGACAAATTGTATGACCTGTATAACTAATGTAGATTCCTTATTGTTGCATTTACTTTCCATTTCCATATATTCATGTTGTTGTTAGCGCATTGCATGCTTATATATTTGTGATTTATGTTATATTAAACCCATGTTGTCAGGACACCAGCACTATTACCGATGATGCGTATGCTCCACGTACACCTGCTTGCCGGCTCACACACTTTGTCGCGTCCCGCTTCCCAGAGTGGGCTAAGATCGGCACGTGACAGAGCCAACCATGCTACCTATGGCTAGGAAACATACCTCCACAGTCACATTACGGCTGTCTATAGATATCAAGAACAGTAGAAATAAAATAAACTATCTAGTACATGTCCATGAGCCAGAATAAACGAGTCAAGAAATAATATGCGGAAGCAATAGATCCAAGTAACAATAACAATCTGGAAAGTACGTCCCAAATACGGTCTCATAACAGGGAATAAAAGTGCTGAAAGAAAACTAAACTAAAATACTAACAGGTCCTCACTGCTCGGCCTGCCGACTGAAATACTCCTGAGCGGCCTGCGACAAGGAGAGAGGATCTGGGCCATGCAAAACCCAGACGTCAGTGCGTTATAATATCAACAATAATACAATAAGGAGGTAACAAGACATGCAGGCATGAGTATGAACAGTTATACGAGTATAACAGTATCACGAATAAGGAACAGTGAAGGGTATAAGCACATGTGATCTGCAGTGAGTAATCTGAACTAAACTACTGGGTTAACTACTCTCAAGTCTTTGAAATCAATTTAATGAATCATCGATGTAACTCAATAGTATCCCGTGCATCCCCGGGACCACGGTCCAGATTCTCGGGCTGAATCCGAGACATGCCGCTAGGCACTAAACAAGAAACATGTATAAATGAATGATGTCAGCAGCAGCATCCCCGGGCTGGTCTAGCCTGTAAAACTGATCATTATAAGCATCGAACTGTCGAGTTACAAGTCAGGTTTCATAATTGATTTCCCCATACCCCAAGTTATGTGTTCAAATCAGGTATTGATAAATCTGAGACTAATGCCAACACAGGATCAAGCAGGAACATGTTTGTCTATACAGACAACAAGATATGTCCATCGGGACAACATGTCAGGATTGTCGGCATTAGAAACAGAATCAGGTAACATGTCAAGTAGTGATATATCAGGTCATGTCAAGTAGTGTACATGTATCAGGTCATGTCAAGTAGTGGTGTATCAGGTCATGTCAAGTAGTGTACATGTATCAAGTCATGTCAAGTAATGCACAGGTATCAAGCGGGTGCTCATAATAAAACTGTAACAGGTACGGGTGCACAAATAAAGCATGGATGCACAAATATCTATCAGGGGTGACATCATGACTGTGTAGGATGCATAAGATCAAGTATGGGATACTAATGTAACAGTAAAATGAAATAATGTGACATGGTATGCAAATAGATATAGAATTAATGGTATGGATGCACAATTATCGACTAGGGTTACATTTATAGTTCCAATACTAAATGAGATGCACATTATCTATCATGGGGTGTTAATATAACAATAATATGTAATAATGGGATCTGTAGATGCAGCTATATTTATATTAAATGATATGGATGTAAACAGGTATCCGAAAACGGTAAAACTTTTAGTATGGATGTATAGTGTGATAAACGGGTAACATTTTACTCATATGGATGCATAATACTATACCTAGCATGTAGCAAGATGAATTAGCATGCGACTAGATATGTAAATAATGATATTGATGTGTACGGACGTCATATAACAGTAAAATGATAAACTGGTAAACGCGGGAGGTACAACTAAACAATATGAAATGTAAATATTCAATTGGGTGCAGTATATTGTAGTCTAGCATGATCAAGATAAATTTGCATGCACTAGATATGAAATAACTTGCACGGATGCACACGGATATCCGAAAACGGTGAAACATGCAAAATGATAATGTGGGATGCATAACTAATCATTATGTGATGTTATTATTCAAATGAATATAGAATATAGTAGTATAACATGTAGCAAGATTAACTTGCCTTGATCGGATCACACGACGGATACACACGGCATGTCCGGCGTCGGTAAATCATCGCAACGCACGCACAACACACGAGACAAGTCCAGGCATGGCAAGAGGGTGATCGCGTGAGCAAGGGACGTTCACTGGATTACCTGGATTGGCGGCGGCGGCATGGCTCCGGCGATCACCGGAAAACACATGAATCAAGAAAGAGAAAAGAAGAAGAAGAAGAAGAAGGAGAAGAACTGGGGTTTGGTGCTCTGGTGGTTAGGGTTTTGGGGTGATGGTGCAGCTGGGGTCTGGTGTAGGAGGGAGAAGAGAAGAGGAGAGGGAGAGGAGGAGATGGTGGTGGTGACGGCGAGGTGAGGTGGTCGTCGGCGATAAGGTGCAGGTGAAGAGTTCTGTTGGGTTGAGAGTTGGTGCAGGGTTCTCGGGAAAGAGGAAGGAGAAGAAGAAGGTGACGAGGAGGAGGAGGAGAAGGAGGGAATGGAGATGAGGGTTGAGGTTGAGGTCGAGGGAAGAGAGGTGATGAAGTTTTAGGGTTAGGGTTGAGAAGGCAGGGAACTGTGGGTTCTCGTGGGGCGCTTGGGGAATTAAAAGAAAAGAAGAAGAAGATTAGAAGAGGGAGGTGACGCTAAGGAGAGGAGGCGGTGACGGGATCTCGCTCACCGCGAGAGGAGAAAAAAGGGAACGCGAGAGGAGAGAGAAAGGCTCCAGAGAGAGAAAGAGAGAGAGCGCTGCGCGGAGAGAGAAAGAGAAAGAGAAAGAGAGAGAGAGAGGAGAGGGGCTGTGTCAGTGAGAGAGAGAGGGATAGGTTGTTAGGGAAAAGATTTTTTTAAAATTTAAAAAAATATATTTTTAGTTACGAAATTCTCAGTGTAACAGTTTACAAAATAATATTATATTAATAAAATTTGATTTTCTGGTAAATACAAACTTAGTCCAAAACACGCCCGGGTCGGGTCTAAAAATTTAGTTTCAAAATATGAAAATTATATGCGTCGACCAAAACTCAAATTGGATGTCTGGGTAACGAAAATGTATACTGTAACACCCTAGTTTATTTATACCAATTTCAGTTCCCGTATTTCCTTATTTATGGTATTTTCTTGATTTATCGTGTTTTGGGTGCGAATGGTATTTTACATTTTACATTGCATTCGACCCGACCCGCTTGCTTGGAACCTGTTCGATTCATGTTTATAGTTTAACTTGACTTGTTACATAGACATATGCACTTTCATGTTTACTGTATACTTGCATTTTATCTAGCATTGCATCTTTTACCATATAATATTTTAAGCCATGTAAAATAGTTTAAAAATACATTTCATAGGCTGCATGATACCCCTAGCCCCGTGGTAGTATCCGCACATCTTGTTCTCGTCCCGTTCAGTGAAACGGACTTGTTTGGATGGCTACGCGCACGTGCGTGCATCCGTTCTTGGGGGTATGCATTTTTCGTTATTCGGACATTCATTTTTTTTATATTTTGGTCGACATGTATATTTTTCGTATTTTAAAACTGAATTTTAGACCCGACCGGGGCATGTTTTGGACAATATTTGTATTTACCAGAATATCAAATTTTATTTATATAATACTAATTTTATAAATTGATACAAATTAAAATTTAGTTAACTAATAAAAGATTTTTAAATTTAAATCTAAACTAATTTTCTAACAAACTAAGAACCCCTTTCTCTCTCTCTCCTCTGCATATATATATATATATATATATATATATATATATATATATATATATTTTATTTATTTAATTTTTTCTTTCCTTATTTAATACACAGCCTCTTCTTCTTACTTCTTCTTCTTTCTTCTTTCTTTTTCTTGATTTTGTTTCTTGATTCCGGTGATCACCGCCGGAGCCGTGCTCATCGCTGACAATCCGAGTGATCCAGTGAACGTACCTAACTTGCGTGATCACCCTCATGCGTTGTTTGGAACCGTTCCGTGTACCGTGCGCGCGTCGCGATATTTCGCCGACGAAGGACGTTCCGTACACATCCGTTCTTGTTCCGTCTAGGAAAGTTAATCTTGCTAAATGCTATATAACTCATTATATACCTATTTAAATAAATATCACACCTGTATTTTAAATCAAGTATCGCATGTTTCATATTTCAGCCTTTCGACGTTCCGTTTACATTTGTATAGTGCATTTCAAATCTAGGGCATGCAAACCAATCTTAATTACATGCTACATTACTTTAGACGCATCTATTTTAATAATGGAATACCTGTATTTAAAATCATGCATCCCATATTTAGTTTTATAACTTTTCGATGTTCCGTTTGCATCCATTCATATCATTTCAGATCTAGGTCATGAAAATTTATCTTGTTACATACTATACTATCATATACCGCATCAAATTGAATATTTACATTTCATATTGCTTAGTTATATGTTCCGCACTTGTTAGTTTAACATTTTACGATTATGTGATACCCGTTTGCATCCATATCATTTAAAATATATATCGTCGTAATATTTCTTATTATTATCTTTAATTAGTTTATAATCTGCATTTTATAATGTTATACATTTAAAAATATTATAGTTTACACATGAAACGTCGTTGAAAAGCGGATACGACAAATCTGAAATTTACTGTACAGCTTACCTTATAAAATTTATTATAAATCATAGAAAAATCATTAGTATACGTTCTTTAGTTCGTTACGAACCTTACTCAGAATACTATAATTCTATGAAATATTTACTTGCAAAATAAATTGTTTAAATAACGTAAAATGCAAATGAAAATGTCTCTAAACAGCTGTCCAAGGAAATTCCAGCAGCAAACTTTCAATTTCGAATGTTCATAACTTTTTGTAGGGAAAACTTGAGATTCTTATACTTATAAAAATTAAAACCTTATTGAATTATCTTTATTTTGGTATAAGACACGTCCCTTTTAGAGAACGTTTGTTATTTTTAAGCTATTTTACAAATCAGGATGACGCTGAATTTCTGAACGGAACTTTCTTGTGCATGGTTAATCATTACCACTTTTATAGTTATTAATCGGTTTGAATATGTTATTCATGTTAATATTATTATATCAATATCTATTTAATAAATAATAGTGCTTGTGTTTTAATATTCAGCAAATTTTACCGATTTATAGTTTTATAGCATCCGTCTGTATCCGTACGGTTTATTACATATCTAGTTGCACACCGAGACCATATTATTTCATGTTACTATTGTATTAGTGCACCATGCTTGATAATTGTGCATCCTACATAGTCATGATGTAACCCCTGACAAAATATTTATGCATCCATGCTTTACCGTACATCCGTACTTGCTACAGTTTTAGTATGAGTATCCGCTTGACACATGTGCACTACCTGTCATGACCTGATATACTACTGCTTGACTTGATACCTGATACACCACTACTTGACATGACTTGATACATGTACACTACCTGACATGACCCGATATATCACTACTTGACATGTTACCTGAACCTGTTTCTAATGCCGACAATCCTGACATGTTGTCCCGATGGACATATCCTATTGTCTGTACAGACAAACTTGTTCCTGCTTGATCCTGTGTTGGCATTAGTCTCAGATTTATAAATACCTGACTTATACACATAACTTGGGGGTATGGGGAAATCAAGAATGTAGCTGAACGTAACTCAAAGGGCTATTATATCATTTTACCGTGGTCCCGTGGGGAATGAACGGGACATAGATTCACAGTCTATTATATCATTTTACCGTGGTCCCGTGGGGAATGAACGGGGCATAGACCGATAGGTTACAATGAGGATTACATTAATTGATTTCGAATAACTTTAGAGTAGATAACCCTATAGCACAATTTAGACTACTCACTGCATTTCACCTGTTTATATTCTGTTCACTGATCTATATTCATGTTACTGATGACTTGTTACTGTTCATACTCATGCCTGCATGTTTTGCTTCTCCCTAATTATGTTATTGTTGATATTATGATGTACTGACGTCTGGGTTTTGCATGGCCCAGATCCTCTACCTTTGTCGTAGGCTGATCAGGAATGTTTCCGCCGTCAGTCCGAGCAGTGAGGATCCTGTTAGTATCCAGTTAGTTATTTCCTTACTTTCCAGATGTTATTGTTACTTGGATTTATTGCTTCCGCATTCTATTTCTTGACTCGTTTATTCTGGCTCATGGACATGTACTAGATAGTTTATTTACTTTCCTGTTCTTGATATCTCTGCAGCCGTAATGTGATTGTGGAGGGATATTTCCTATCCACAGGTAGCATGGTTGGCTCTGTCACGCGCCTATCTTAGTGCACTCTGGAAAGCGGAGCGTGACAGTGTTTGTTTGATATCAGAACCATAGGATTTAGGTTAATCGGGTTTGATTCTTTTGTAGTTGGGTATTGGACCTAATACACGAATCGGAAAATCCATGATTAGGAACATGTCCTGCCATATTGTTATCATGATTCTTGAATCATATCTTTCTTTTGACCCCTGTCCTGACGATATGCAAACAACTTTGCATCTCGAGTTGAAATTCTTTTGGTTCCCTATTGTTTCTTCCGTCCTATTCCTTTGATTCTGATACTAGGATTTGGGCGACTTGAACGGAGTTATGTGATTGTAACTATGAACTGCAGCATGGTTACAATGCGGTACTTTATTCAAGTAACTTGGAGTCCTGTTCTGGTTTCATTTCCTTGTTTCATGGTCGTTCTATTACCTTGGTTCTCTCCGTTTCATTGCTTACCAGTTTATGTTTTGCAGATTTCTTGGTGACCGATACCGGCAGTTATGAAGTTGTCTTGGAAATTGATGGTCTCACTTTCCACGCTCACATTAATTGTAGGATAAAAAAAGTGATTTTCCAGATTCCCGGACATACGAAGTTTGTTTTGCTGGAGGTATTAGTTCTGTCGGGCTAGTCGAGTTTAGGGCTAGGCCGACATGCAATGTTCTTTCGTCAATGGAAGTTGATAAGGAGGAAGCGCCAGCTGTAGTTTGAGAGTTCATGGACGTGTTCAAGAACATCTCGGGTTTACCGCCAAAACAAGATGTGGAGTTCGCGATCGATCTTGTTCCTGGTGCAGCGCCAATCTCAAAGGCGTACTATCCGATGGCACCAGTAGAGTTGGAAGAAGTAAAGAAGTAGATTACCGAATTGCTAGAGTAGGGTTGAATTCGCAGCAGCAATTCACCTTAGGGAGCTCCAGTTTTTCTAGTAAAGAAGAAAGATGGCACAAGGAGGATGTGCATCGATTATCGAGAATTAAACCGGGTGACTATTAAGAACAAGTACCCGATCCCTCGCATTGGCGAATTGTTCGAGCAGTTTAGTGGCGCGAGGGTATTCTCGAAGCTGGATTTGCGGTCCGGATATCATTAGGTCCGAGTTAAATCAGAAGATATTTGCAAGACTGCGTTCCGAACTCGGTATGGACATTACAAGTATTTAGTGATGCCATTCGGAGTCACGAATGCACCGGCGATATTTATGGACTTGATGAACCGAATCTTTTCACCGTTCTTGGACCAGTTTATAGTGGTGTTCATCGATGATATTCTGGTCTACTCGAAGAGCATTGAAGAGCATGCGGAACACTTGAAGATCACACTGCAGATATTGAGGCAAGAAAGATTATATGCAAAGATGTGCAAGTGCAAGTTTTGGCTTGAAGAAGTGAAGTTTTTGGGGCACGTCGTATCCGGAGATGGAATC
Organism: Agapanthus africanus; assembly: GCA_030015575.1. Taxonomy (NCBI): domain Eukaryota; kingdom Viridiplantae; phylum Streptophyta; class Magnoliopsida; order Asparagales; family Amaryllidaceae; genus Agapanthus; species Agapanthus africanus. The sequence continues at coordinate 676,689,541 of CM057340.1, read as the reverse complement.
GCCGTTGATCCCGAGAAGATTGCAGCAGTTCAAAAATTGGCTGATTTCGAAGAACGTAGCAGAGATCAGAAGTTTTCTTGGACTTGCCGGCTATTACAGAAGGTTCGTGGAGAATTTTGCTCGTTTAGCTGAGCTTTTGACCAAGCTTATGAGCAAGGAAGTACCGTTTGTGTAGACGGATAAGTGTGCGTCAGCTTTTGAGGCGTTGAAGCAGAGATTTTTAACCGCTCCAATTTTGACCGTACCAGACAGTTCCGGAGGATTGGTGATTCACAGTGACGCATATGGGAAAGGATTGGGGTGTGTTTTGATGCAGCATGGGAAGGTTATAGCCTACGCATCGAGAAAGTTGAAGACCTATGAGAAGAATTACCCAACTCATGATTTGGAGCTAGCAGCTGTGATTTTCGCTTTAATGATTTGGAGACACTACTTATTGGGCGAAAGGGTCGAAGTATTCACCGATCACAAAAGCCTGAAGTATGTGTTCACAGGGAAGGAGCTTAATATGAGGCAGCGTAGATGGTTGGAGCTGATGGCTGACTACGATCTTGATCTTAAGTACCATCTGGGGGAAGTTAATGTTGTGCCAGATGCACTTAGTCGGTTGCCAGCAATTCAGATGTTGACTTCACAGAAGGAGCTTATGGAAGACTTTCGGAGATTCGAGTTGGAGATCGTGCTACCGCATTCTTCAGGACAGTTGATGCAGCTGTAAGTACAGTCGTCATTGATCGAGAGTATTAAAGCAGCGCAGTTGAAGGACCCAAGATTGTAAAGGTTTCGAGAACAGGTTGAAGCTGGACTTCGAACGGACTTGTTAATTCATGAAGATGGTTCGTTGCGATATGGTAGCTGTTTGTGTGTGCCAAAAGGAGATATTCGCGAAGAAGTTATGAAGGAGGCACACAGTTTCAAGTATTCTGTACATCTAGGAGGTACGAAGATGTACCGTGATCTACGACAGCATTTCTGGTGGGGAGGCATGAAAAGGGAGATTTCTCGCTTTGTAGCAAAGTGCTTGGTGTGTCAGTAAGTTAAGTTTGAACATCAAAAGGTTGCTGGTTTATTGCAACCACTTCCGATTCCTCAATGGAAGTGGGAACATATAATCATGGATTTCGTGACAGCTTTACAGCGGAGTCCAAAGGGCAACAATGCAGATTGGGTGATTGTTGATCGATTGACCAAGGCAGCTCACTTCATACCGTTTCGAGTTGGTCCGTCAACGGAAGCGTTAGCAGAACGGTACATGCAGGAGATTGTGAGATTGCATGGAGTACCTATGAGCATCGTGTCCGACCGTGACACCCGATTCTTATCACACTTCTGAAGGAGCTTACAGGAAAGTTTGGGGACTCGATTGAAGTATAGCACATCTTATCGTCCTCAAACAGATGGCCAGTCGGAGAGAACGATCCAAACTCTTGAAGACATGTTGAGAGCTTGCAGGTTAGACTTCAAGGGTTCATGGGAGGATCATCTACACTTGGTGGAGTTTTCGTACAACAAAAGCTTTCAGGCGACTATTCAGATGGCTCCATTCGAAGTATTGTATGGTCGCAGGTGTCGCTCACATGTTTGTTGGGACGATGTTAGAGAACGAAGATTGTTGGGACTGGATTTGATCGTGCAAACCGTGGAGAAAGTTAATACTATCCGGAATTATATGAAGGCAACACAAGATCGGCAGAAGTGTTGGGTCGATACATCGAGAAGACCTCTAGAGTTTGCTGTTGGTGATCTGGTATTCTTGAAGATATCACCCACTAGAGGAGTGATTCGTTTTGGGAGTTGAGGCAAGCTTAGTCCTCGATTCGTGGGGCCTTTCGAGATTTTGGAGTGTGTTGGAGAAGTGGCTTATCGATTGGCGTTACCACAATCTTTGGCGAATGTTCATGACGTGTTTCATGTATCTCAACTCCGTAAGTATGTTCGAGATGAAGCACACGTGCTAGATCATTCGGAGCTGACTGTACGAGAAGATTTAACCTTTGAGGAACGACCGATGTCGATTATGGATCGAAGGGAAAAGGTTCTTAAGAACAAGGTTATCCCTCTCGTACTTGTTTCTTGGGAAAATCGCTCGCATGGAGAATCAACTTGGGAACGAGAAGATGAAATCCAACAGAAGTTTCCACATCTATTCTTGTAGTTCTTGATTGTTTATCCTTCTTTGTTCTTGGAAATTTCGAGGACGAAATTCTTTTTTAGTTGGGTATAATGTAACACCCTAGTTCATTTATACCAATTCCAGTTCCCGTATTTCCTTATTTGTGGTATTTTCTTGATTTATCATGTTTTGGGTGCGAATTATATTTTACATTTTACATTGCATTCGATCCGACCCGCTTACTTGGAACCTGTTCGATTCATGTTTATAGTTTAACTTGACTTGTTACATAGACAGGTGCACTTTCATGTTTACTGCATACTTGCATTTTATCTAGCATTGCATCTTTTACCATATAACATTTTAAGTCATGAAAAATATTTTAAAAATACATTTCATAGCCTGCATGATACCCCTAGCCCCGTGATAGCATCCGCGCATCTTGTTCTCGTCCCGTTCAGTGAAACAGACTTGTTTGGATGGCTACACGCACGTGCATGCATCCGTTCTTGGGGGTATGCATTTTTCGTTATCCGGACATTCATTTTTTTAATTTTGGTCGACATGTATATTTTTCGTATTTTAAAACTGAATTTTAGACCCGACCGGGGCATGTTTTGGACTATGTCTGTATTTACCAGAATATCAAATTTTATTTATATAATATTAATTTTATAAATTGATACAAATTAAAATTTAGTTAACTAATAAAATATTTTTAAATTTAAATCTAAACTAATTTCCTAACAAACTAACAACCCCTTTCTCTCTCTCTCTCCTCTGCATATATATATTTATATATATTTTATTTATTTAATTTTTTCTTTTCTTATTTAATACACAGCCTCTTCTACTTACTTCTTCTTCTTTCTTCTTTCTTTTTCTTGATTTTGTTTCTTGATTCCGGTGATCACCGCTGGAGCCGTGCTCATCGCTGACGATCCGAGTGATCCAGTGAACGTACCTGATTTGCGTGATCACCCTCATGCGTTGTTTGGAACCGTTCCGTGTACTGTGTGCGCGTCGCGACATTTCGCCGACGAAGGACGTTCCGTACACATCCGTTCTTATTCCGTCTAGGCAAGTTAATCTTGCTACATGCTATATAACTCATTATATACCTATTTAAATAAATATCACATCTGTATTTTAAATCAAGTATCGCATGTTTCATATTACAGCCTTTCGACGTTCCGTTTATATTTGTATAGTGCATTTCAGATCTAGGGCATGCAAACCAATCTTAATTACATGCTACATTACTTTAGACGCATCTATTTTAACAATGGAATACCTGTATTTAAAATCATGCACCCCATATTTAGTTTTATAACTTTTCGATGTTCCGTTTGCATCCATTCATATCATTTCAGATCTAGGTCATGAAAACTTATCTTGTTACATACTATACTATCATATACCGCATCAAATTGAATATTTACATTTCATATTGCTTAGTTTTATGTTCCGCACTTGTTAGTTTAACATTTTACGATTATGTGATACCCGTTTGCATCCATATCATTTAAAATATATATCGTCGTAATATTTCTTATTATTATTTTTATTTAGTTTATAATCTGCATTTTATAATGTTATACATTTAAAAATATTATAGTTTACACACGAAACGTCGTTGAAAAGCGGATACGACAAATCTGAAATTTACTGTACAACTTACCTTATAAAATTTATTATAAATCATAGAAAAATCATTAGTATACGTTCTTTAGTTAGTTACGAAGCTAACTCAGAATTCTATAACTCTATGAAATATTTACTTGCAAAATAAATTGTTTAAATAACGTAAAATGCAAATGAAAATGTCTCTAAACTGCTGTCCAGGGAAATTCCAGCAGCAAACTTTCAATTTCGAATGTTCATAGATTTTTGTAGGGACAACCTGAGATACTTATACTTATAAAAATGAAAACCTTATTGAATTATCTTTGTTTTGGTATAAGACACGTCCCTTTTGGAGAATTTTTGTTATTTTTAAGCTATTTTACAAATCAGGGCAACGCTGAATTTCTGAACGAAACTTTCTTGTGCATGGTTAATCATTACCACTTTTATAGTTATTAATCGGTTTGAATATTTTATCCATATTAATATTATTATATCAATATCTATTTAATAAATAATAGTGCTTGTATTTTAATATTCAGCAAATTTTACCGATTTACAGTTTTATAGTATCCGTCTGTATCCGTACGGTTTATTACATATCTAGTTGCACGCCGAGACCATATTATTTCATGTTACTGTTGTATTAGCGCACCATGTTTGATAATTGTGCATCCTACATACTTATGATGTAACCCCTGACGAAATATTTGTGCATCCATGCTTTACCGTGCATCCGTACTTGCTACAGTTTTAGTATTAGTATCCGCTTGACACATGTGTACTACCTGTCATGACCTGATATACTACTGCTTGACTTGATACCTGATACACCACTACTTGACATGACTTGATACATGTACGCTACCTGACATGACCTGATATATCACTACTTGACATGTTACCTGATCCTGTTTCTAATGCCGACAATCCTGACATGTTGTCCCGATGGACATATCCTGTTGTCTGTACAGACAAACCTATTCCTGCTTGATCCTGTATTGGCATTAGTCTCAGATTTATAAATATCTGACTTACACACATAACTTGGGGGTATGGGGAAATCAAGAATGTAGCTGAACGTAACTCAAAGGGCTATTATATCATTTTACCATGGTCCCGTGGGGAATGAACGGAACATAGACTCACAGTCTATTACATCATTTTACCGTGGTCCCGTGGGGAATGAACGGGGCATAGACCGATGGGTTACAATGAGGATTACATTAATTGATTTCGAATAACTTTAGAGTAGATAACCCTATAGCACAGTTTAGACTACTCACTGTATTTCACCTGTTTATATCCTGTTCACTGATCTATATTCATGTTACTGATGACTTGTTACTATTCATACTCATGCCTGCATGTTTTGCTTCTCCTTAATTATGTTATTGTTGATATTATGACGTACTGACGTCTGGGTTTTGCATGGCCCAGATCCTCTACCTTTGTCGCAGGCTGATTAGGAGTGTTTCCGCCGTCATCCCGAGCAGTGAAGATCCTGTTAGTATCCAGTTAGTTATTTCCTTACTTTCCAGATGTTATTGTTACTTGGATTTATTGCTTCCACATTCTATTTCTTGATTCGTTTATTCTGGTTCATAGACATGTACTAGATAGTTTATTTACTTTCCTGTTCTTGATATCTCTACAGCCGTAATGTGACTGTGGAGGGATATTTCCTATCCACGGGTAGCATGGTTGGCTCTGTCACGCGCCTATCTTAGCACACTCTGGGAAGCGGGGCGTGATATATACCCCTAAGAATGGATGCACGTATGTGCGCGTATCCATCCAAACAGGTCCGTTTCATTGAACAGGACGAGAAAAAGATGCGCGGATGCTACCACAGGGTTAGGGATATCAAGCAGGCCATGCAATGTATTTTTAAAATATTTTATGTTACTTTAAATATTATATTGTAAAAATGCAAATGCCAGAAATAATGCGAGTATGGAATGTATAAATATGGAAGTGCACGAGTCCACGTAACAAGTCAGGATAAATCACAAACATGAATCAAGACATGTTTCAAGCAAGCGGGTCGGATGCAAATACAGATGTCAAAATACTATCCGCACCCAAAACACAGTAAATCAGGAAAATACCATAAATAAGGAAATACTTGAACTGGAAATGATATAAATGAACTAGGGTGTTACATTATACCCAACTACAAAAAGAATTTCGTCCTCGAAATTCCCAAAATAAGAAAAGATAAACAAACATGAAACTACAGGAAGAGATCTGGAAACTTCTGTCGAATCCCGTCTTCTTATTCCCAAGTCGATTCTCCGTGCGAGCGATTTCCCCAAGAAACAAGTTCAAGAGGGATAATCTTGTTCTTAAGGACCTTTTCTCTTAGATCAACAATCGACATCGGTCGTTCCTCAAAGATCAAATCCTCTCTTACAGTCAGCTCCGAATTATCTAGCACATGTGTTTCATCTCGAACATACTTACGGAGTTGAGATACATGAAACACGTCATGAACATTCGCCAAAGATTGTGGTAAAGCCAATCGATAAGCCACTTCTACAACACGCTCCATAATCTCGAAAGGCCCCACGAATCAAGGACTAAGCTTGCCTCAACTCCCAAAACGAATCACTCCCTTAGTCGGTGATATCTTCAAAAATACCAGATCACCAACAGCGAACTCTAGAGGTCTTCTCGATGTGTCGGCCCAACTCTGCTGCCGATCTTGTGCTGCCTTCATGTGATTCCTGATAGTATTAACCTTCTCCACAGTTTGGACGATCAAATCCGGTCCCAACAATCTTCGTTCTCCAATATCGTCCCAACAAACAGGTGAACGACATTTGCGACCATACAATGCTTCGAATGGAGCCATCTGAATAGTCGCCTAAAAACTGTTGTTGTACGAAAACTCCACCAAATGTAGATGATCCTCCCATGAACCCTTGAAGTCCAACATGCAAGCTCTCAAATTCAAGAGTTTGGATTGTTCTCTCCGATTGGCCATCTGTCTGGGGATGATAAGCTGTGCTAAACTTCAATCGCGTCCCCAAACTTTCCTGTAAACTCCTCCAGAAGTGCGATAAGAATCGGGTATCACGATCGGAAACGATGCTCACAGGTACTCCATGCAATCTCACAATCTCCTGCATGTACCGTTCTGCTAGCGCTTCCGTTGACTGACCAACTCGAAACTGTATGAAATGAGCTGCCTTGGTCAGTCGATCAACAATCACCCAAATTGCATTGTTGCCTTTTGGACTCCGCAGTAAAGCTGTCACGAAATCCATGGTTATATGTTCCCACTTCCATTGAGCAATCGGAAGTGGTTGCAATAAACCAGCTACCCTTTGATGTTCAGCCTTAACTTGCTGACACACCAAGCATTTCGCTACAAAGCGAGCAATCTCCCTTTTCATGCCTTTCCACCAGAAATGTTGTCTTAGATCGCGGTACATCTTCGTGCCTTCCGGATGTACGGAATACGCGGAACTGTGTGCCTCCTTCATAACTTCTTCGCGAATATCTCCTTTTGGCATATATAAACGGCCACCATATCGCAACGAACCATCTTCATGAATTAATAAGTCCGTTCGAAGTCCAGCTTCAACCTGTTCTCGAAACTTCTGCAATCTTGGGTCCTACGACTGCGCTGCTTTAATACTCTCGATCAATGATTACTGTACTTGCAGCTGCATCAACTGTCCTGAAGAATGCGGTAGCACAACCTCTAACTCGAATCTCCGAAAGTCTTCGATAAGCTCCTTCTGTGCAGTCAACATCCGAATTGCTGGCAACCGACTAAGCGCATCCGGCACCATATTAACCTTTCCCGGATGGTACTTAAGATCAAAATCATAGTTAGCCATCAGCTCCAACCATCTACGTTTCCTCATGTTAAGCTCTTTCTGCGTGAACACATACTTTAGGCTTTTGTGATCGGTGAATACTTCGACCCTTTCGCCCAATAAGTAGTGTCTCCAAATCTTTAGAGCGAAAATCACTGCTGCAAGCTCCAAATAATAAGTTGGGTAATTCTTCTCATGGGTCTTCAACTGTCTCGATGCGTAAGCTATAACTTTCCCATGCTGCATCAAAAAACATCCTAAACCTTTCCCAGATGCGTCGCTGTGAATCACCAATCCTCCGGAACCATCTGGTACGGTCAAAATAGGAGCGGTTATCAATTTCTGCTTCAACGCCTCAAAAGCTGACGCACATTTATCCGTAAATACGAACGGTACTTCCTTTCGCGTAAGCTTGGTCAAAGGCTCAGCCAAACGAGTAAAATTCTCCACGAACCTTCTGTAATATCCGGCAAGTCCAAGAAAACTTCTGATCTCTGCTACGTTCTTCGGAATCGGCCAATCTTGAACTGCTTGCCGGACACCAACACCATTACTGATGATGCGTATGCTCCATGTACACCTGCTTGCCAGCTCACACACTTCATCATTGATAATTGCCATGTCACTACACAGTAGAATTGCTGTATCATGATATGAATTTTTGCATGAATTACTTACTATAGTTACAAATACACCCTTATACGATGTTGCATTTGACCTTGGAGAAATTAGGAACCGCAGAATATATTTTAAAACTGGATTCATTTAAATGAGCGGTTTTCCCTCGATATGTGCATATTGTTGTTCCATGTTTCGTGATATACGGATATGCTTACATTTCTGTTATATGTCGCATACATCATGCTTTACGATTATACGCATTGAGATATGCTGTTTTCATGAGATTTCTGGATTTGAGAACCGTGGTCATTTTAAAAGAAAGTATGTATTGTTTTAAAAAAAACCCGGTTTCTCTTGATATGATAGTTCAGTGCGTCCACCATGTGTTTTCTCGGTTATGAGAGTGGCATATGAAACTCGATTCGATGAGCGGTAGGCACCATCTGCGGGTACATGGTGGACCCGGTGAGGTACCCCGAGACAAGAAGACTCGTATTGTTAAACGGTGAGCCTGGCAGGTGTAACACTTTGAATTTACGTTTGAATGTCCTTCGTGATAATTAGTGATCGTATGTGTGATTATATATGTGTTCCTAGGATTATTAGTTATATTTAATAGTGTTAGCATTTTGGGAATTTTCTTGTGTTAGTGCACACTTGCACACTTAGCCATTTTTGAAACTTAGGGTTTTTGGTAGCATGTTAACCCTTTTCTTGTGTTGCATGGTTGTTATTTTTTCCCCACCCTTTTATCTAAAACAAAACCCTTTTTCATAAATTCAAATCCTATTAAACAAATGAGGCATGGGGGTTAGGTAAAGAGCTTGACTTTGGACCCCTTTTCTTCTCTCTTCTCTCTCTTTCCCTCATTCTGAAATCCAGCAGAAATTTAGCAGCAAAAACCCTAGCTTTTCTTCACATTTCCCTCTCCTTTACACTTCTCTTTGATCTCTACACAAAATCCTACACAAAACCACACATTTCCTTCACAAAACCTTAGGAAAAGTGAGCTTTTTGAGGTGTTTGAAGCAAATCTGCACACTAGGGGGAAAAGCTGAGACTTTTGGGGTTTTACAAGGTTCTTAGAAGGTATTAACTCATATTAGCACTTCTTTTCCTTAGACTTGTTGTATTCTTTAGTAAAGATCTCATTTTTATGCATTTTTAGTGATATTAAAGGATATTTGTGAAGTATATGTTAGATTGGTGTTCTCATAGTTTAGTTAGCTCCTTTAAGTGTTATTAAAGCTATTTTAAACAGGTTGTACTTCAGCTTTGCACAAAAATACCCTAAAGTTCCATTTTAGTGCAAAAGTGTGGATTTTAACTAGAAATAAGGCCCTGTAGGATCTGCTGCTACCCGAGATATTTCAGAGTGAAACTAGATGTTACTGTAGCATGTATGGGGGGTATAGAGTGCACACACCAAACCTGGGAGCCCAATTCCCAAGTGAGGCCGCCGAAATAAGCTTTCTGGCCGCAATTTGCGGCCAGATGGGGGTGATTTGGGTTGGGGTTTGGGGTGTTGGTATCTGCTGCTATGTGGGTTATTTTGGTATATATAGTTTTACAATATCTTTTCTGTATTAAAATCTGGAGGTGATTACCTATTTTCCCGTATTTTTAGTCTTCGCGACACGCGTGATACGTGTTTGTGGGTTTTGGGTTTCTGCGTATCGCGACGCGTCGGAGTGACTTCAGGCGCGTAATCACACGTTTTAGCGTATCGCGCACACGCGCGCTTGGTTCACGACACGAGTTACTAGTTCGGCCTTAATGTCGTGTTTGTGTGACTTCAAGCTTATGTATGATGTATTGTGTAATTTTAGGTTCGCAGGCGAGTACGGCGGACGCCGCGTAGAAGGGGAAACAAGTTGTTGGCTATACCTAGCGAGAGATTACGGTGAGTAGATTTAACATCTACGGGGATATCGCCCGCATGGCGTTCTACGTCAGGGCTGATAGGACCTTATAGCTATATTCACATACATTGACTGTTCATGGCTACTATTTAGTGCATACTGCATTCCCTGCCATATGGATATAAACTAGAATTGATAGAACACCGCACCATTACTAACGGTCCATGTTGCACGAGCACTATCCTGCATGTTACACACACACCGTTAGTAATTGCCATGACACTCACACTGTAGAATTTACATCGGATCATTATATTGTAGCTCATCTATATGTGACATGACATGATATTTATACTTGATGCATATATCACATCGGATCATTATATTGTAGCTTATCTATATGTGACTTGACATGATATTCATATTTGATGCACATATCATATCGGATCATTGACTTGCTTATTGGTTTGCATTACATGTGATTTTCTGGATTTGGGAACTGTGGCTATTTCAAATATGTAATCATTTAAAAACCCGGTTCCCTTGATATGATATTTCGGTGCGTCCACCATGTGTTTCCTCGGTGCTAGAGTGATATATGTGAACCCGAATCGAGGAGCTGGTTGGGGCCGATTACGGGTACATGGTGGACCCGGTATGGTACCCCGGGACGAGAACGGTTTCGCTGTGTAGTAGACGGTGAGCCTGGCAGAGGAACTACTACCTACCGGTGATTGGTGGGACCTGACAGTTATCCAGAGGATACTGATCAGAGTCGATAGATGGATGTGGGGTGATCCGTACTGCCGGGGCCGAGGGCCGATACCGCAGACGGAGCCTGTGGGCTGATCCGGACTGACGGGGCCCGATGGATGAGGATTTGCGTGTCGATACTGGACACGAGTATTTATGATATTTGGGTGCCGATGTTGGGCACTCGGGATTCTCAGAGATTTACAGGATTTGAGGGCCGATGAGGATGCCGGCGCCTGAGCTATTTGGGGGATCTGGGTGCATTGATGGACACCGATTATATATTCCACGTTGACATTCCGTGTAGATGTTATTGCCCATGCTCAGCATTTATTATTGTACCTCATCCTGTAGTTATATTATCTGATAGAGCACTTGCATGATTATTGCACATACTGCTTATCACATATTGATATCATCTGTTGGCATATGATAGAGTAGCGCAGTACGTGCATGCTCGCGATTACCTTTATATGTTATCTCTATTCACGAGTTGGCAACTCACCCCCGTTGTGCCACAGTGTTCGTAGGTTGCCCTTCGGAGTAGTCGCGGCAGGCTGCGTTTTGCATCTTTTGACACAGATACCCCTATAGCTGGTGTACTAGCTCTTTGCTGATAGGTGGGTTTGTGCGGTATCTGTTTATCTTTTAGTCATGTACATTGTTGTATCTAGTATTCTCCATCTACCATGTATGTATTTGACTTAGAGACAGTGTGAGGACGGTGATGTATTTTATTTGTATTCTGGTGTCGAGCTCGTTGTGAGCCGACTTTCTTATGCAGTTTTATTCTATCTGTGATGTTCCCACTTGTGGATCTTGATCTTCGCTACGGCGTCGTATATTGTTATCTTGGTGATTGTTACTTAGATTTCTTACATGTTAGTAAGTGCTTTCTTTTTCTTTAAACTTGTAACACTCTATACTTTTACTGGTTTGATTTCTGGGTTTTCGGTTCACTTAGTCGCGTTACGCCTGTAGATGTTACGTGGTTAAGTGCCGGTCACGGGCCAAACTTTGGGTCGTGACAAAGTTGGTATCAGAGCGTAGGTTTTACCTTTCGGAGTGTAGGATGACCCTGGTATGATGGAGTAGGTAGCTGCAGCAGGGTAGCGTAGCGTGTGTATGTTCCACGGCATACTCACGACACGGTACTCCGCCTACGCGACCTTAGGACTTGTTGATTTAAATTCCTTTTTGAGTATATACGTTCTTGCGATTCGACTTCCGTATCCTTATCGATTCCTATTGTTCCTTTTAGCCATTATGCCGCCAAAGACTACGAGGGCACAGAGAGCGGGCGCGAGGGCCGAGATTCGAGTTAACTCGTCGGAGACGAGGACTGATCCGGGTAGTACACCGGTTGTGCCCGAGCAGGCTGTTCCTGCCGTGACAGATCAGATTGCTATGTTAGGGGCTGGTGTGCAGGAGATACGCCAGACGATGGGATCCAGTATGCAGGAGATGCGCCAGATGATGGGATCTCTAGTTGAGACACTTCGAGCGCAGCGACCAGAGGTAGTTCCACCCGTTGTAGAGACCGCGGTGGTACCCACAGTTCAGGAAGTTGCACCTGCGACTACAGAGGTTATTACAGTATCGCTGTCAGAGTTTATGAGGCTGAAGCCTCCGGTCTTCACAGACACCGATGTGGCCGAGGACCCACAGTCTTTCATTGATAGGATGGCGCGGATATGTCGTTCACTTAGATGCGCAGATGCGAGATGGGTTGAGTTCGCGAGCTTTCGCCTGGAAGTTCTTGCGCAGAAATGGTGCGAATCAGTCGAGAAGGGTAGAGCAGCAGGTCTTCCTCCTATGACCTGGACAGAGTTCGTGGCGCTATTCCTTGCCCGCTTTCTTCCCCTGAGTGTCAGAGATGCTAGAGCACGCAGGTTCGAGTCCTTACGCCAGACGCCAGAGATGTCAGAGGCAGAGTACGATGTGCTGTTCACCGAGCTATCTGTTTATGCTCCGTATCTAGTGGCTACTGAAGAGTTACGAGTCAAGAGATTTGTCCGAGGCTTGGTTACACCACTATTCCTTGCTATCAGCGCGCAGCATTATAAGACATACGCAGCAGCAGTAGATGCAGCATTATTAGTTGAGGAGCGCCTTGCTGAGACTTCGGCAGTCCCAGAGTCAAAGAGAGTTTGTGCAGATACGTTAGTGCAGAGACGGCCTTTTCGGCGTCGTGACAGGCACCTTGCAGGTGGCAGAGATCCGAGGCGAGGCCGGTTATTTAGCTCCTATCCCCAGGAGGGTCAGCGACCATCATCGGGATGTTGCCGTTGCGGGAGTTCTTATCATCGTGTGCGAGATTGTCCTGAGGTACCCCGGAGTGAGGCGGCAGCACCGCATGTTACATTACCACCTTCACCACCCCAGACGGCATTGCCGATAGTACCTACTGTTACTACGCGTCAGACGCATGCACAGAGAGGTCGTGGTCGCGGAGGATTTGTTCATAGAGGACGAGGTGACCGAGGCAGAGGGCAGCCAGCGGCCGGCAGGGGACAGTTAGTTGCAGGTGGAGGACAGGCACGAGTTTTTACTTTGACGCATCAGGACGCGCAGGCGTCCAATGCGGTGGTCTCAGGTATCCTTCCTGTATGTTCGGTTGATGCACACGTGTTATTCGATCCCGGATCCACGCACTCGTACGTATCCACACACTTTGTGCCGAGTTTGGGTAGAGAGTCCGGTTTGCTTGACCAGCCGCTTGTTGTGACTACTCCTGTGAGAGAGTCTTTTATTGCTAGGCACGTGTTCCGATCCTGTACCGTCCGTATTGGCGAGAGAGAGTTGCCGGTCGATTTGATCCTTCTTAAGATGTTGGACTTCGACGTTCTTTTGGGCATGGATTGGTTAGCCACGTGCTATGCTTCTGTTGACTGCCGCGAGAAGACAGTTCGATTTTGTTTTCCCGGCGAGTCGGTTGTTGTTGTGTTGGGGGACCGTGGTGCCACCCCTCACAGTGTGATTCCTTCTTTTCATGCTGGACAGTTTTTGCGGAAGGGATGTCAGGGATTTCTCGCCTATGTTTGCGATACTAGAGCTACAGAGATTCCGATGGATCAGGTTCCGGTCGTTAGCGAGTTCCCTGATGTGTTCCCTGACGAGCTTCCTGGGCTACCGCCCGAGCGTGATATTTCTTTCTGTATTGATTTGGTTCCTGGCGCGGGGCCTATTTCTGTACCGCCTTATCGGATGGCCCCGGCGGAACTTAGAGAATTGAAAGGTCAGTTGCAAGATTTGCTGGATAAGGGACTTATTCGACCCAGTGTTTCTCTTTGGGGTGCTCCAGTCCTGTTTGTCAAGAAGAAGGGCGGCAGTATGCGTTTGTGTATCGACTACCGCCAGCTGAACAGGGTGACAGTGCGGAACAGGTATCCTTTGCCACGCATCGACGATTTGTTCGACCAGCTTCAGGGGGCAGGATACTTTTCGAGGATCGATTTTCGATTGGGCTACCATCAGCTGCGGGTTAGACAGGAGGACATCCCTAGGACAGCTTTCCGCACACGTTACGGCCATTATGAGTTTTTGGTGATGTCGTTCGGACTCACCAACGCGCCAGCAGTATTTATAGAGTTGATGAACCGTATTTTCCGGCCGTATCTTGATCTGTTCATCATAGTGTTCATTGACGATATCTTGGTGTATTCTCGGAGTAGAGAGGAGCACGAGCAGCACCTGCGGATTACACTGCAGAACTTGAGGGAGCACCAGCTTTTCGCCAAATTTTCGAAGTGTGTTTTCTGGCTAGACAGCGTAGACTTCTTGGGGCACATGATTACACGAGATGGTATATGTGTAGACCCGAGGAAGATCGAGGCAGTTTGGAGTTGGCCTAGACCCACATCAGTGACGGAGGTTCGCAGCTTTCTAGGGCTGGCAGGCTATTACAGGCGATTTGTGCAGGACTTCTCTCGCATTGCTACACCTTTGACCGGGTTGACCCGGAAGGGAGTTCGCTTCGATTGGACGGAGGAGTGTGATCACAGTTTCCAGCAGCTACGGGCTCTACTGACTACGACACCAGTGCTATCATTGCCTTCAGGATCAGGCGGATTTGTGGTCTACTGTGATGCTTCACGAGTGGGGCTGGGGTGCGTTTTGATGCAGCATGACAGGGTGATCGCGTATGCTTCGCGGCAATTAAAGAAACATGAACAGAATTACCCCACTCATGATCTGGAGATGGCTGCAGTGGTCTTTGCACTCAAGATCTGGCGACATTATCTGTATCGGGAGTCGTGCCAGATATTCACTGACCACAAGAGCTTAAGGTACATACTTCAGCAGCGAGACCTGAACCTTAGACAGCGCCGATGGATGGAGTTGGTAAAGGACTACGATTGTGAGATCTTGTATCACCCGGGCAGGGCGAATGTAGTGGCGGATGCTTTGAGCAGGAGGCCCGGGGGTAGTCTATCCTGTTTGAGCGCAGTACAGAGGCAGTCGTCGGCGGATTGACAGATCTTATGCGACAGCCGGGTACAGTTCGAGTTTACACCGATCGGAGGACAGATTGCGCATGTTCATGCACGCCCACAGTTGCTTGACCGTATACATGAGGCACAACACAGTGATGACCGTTGTTCAGAGATCAGGACACAGATGGGACAGGGCAGATTTTCCGAGTTCGTGATCGATGATCAGGGGATACTATGATTTGGAGCTAGACTGTGCGTACCAGATGCTGAGGGATTGCGGCGCGAGATTCTTGAGGAGGCACATCGGTCGGTATATAGTGTTCATCTCGGTTCCACCAAGATGTACCGCGATATGAGAGATGTTTACTTGTGGGACGGTATGAAGAGGGACATTGCAGATTTTGTGTCAAGATGCCTGACTTGTCAGCAAGTCAAGGCTGAGCACCAGAGGCCCGCGGGAGAGCTACATCCGTTACCCATTCCTGAGTGGAAATGGGAACAGATCTCTATGGATTTCATTGTGGGTCTACCCAGGACTAGTCGAGGGTATGACTCCATCTGGGTGATCGTGGATCGTTTGACGAAAGCGGCTCACTTCCTACCGATGAAGACGACTTTCGGATTTGCTCAGTATGCCCAGATTTACATTGATGAGATTGTGCGACTACACGGAGTTCCGACATGCATCGTGTCCGATAGAGGCACCCAGTTTACCAGCCGGTTATAGCAGAGGCTTCAGGAGGCTTTGGGCACTCGCTTGAGTTTCAGCACAGCTTTTCATCCGCAGACCGATGGACAGTCAGAGCGGACTATTCAGACTTTCGAGGACATGCTCAGAGCATGCGTATTAGACTTCGGAGGTAGCTGGGATCATCATTTGCCCTTAGTAGAGTTCTCCTACAACAACAGCTACCAGGAGACCATTCAGATGGCACCGTTTGAGGCTCTATATGGGAGGAGATGCAGATCGCCTACCTGTTGGACGGAGCTCAGTGAGAGCAGTATCTTAGGGCCGCAGATTGTGGAGGAGACGACCGCGAAGATCCAGTTGACTCGCGATAGGATGAGAGCAGCCCAGAGTAGGCAGAGGTCTTATGCAGACCGTCGTCGGCGCAGACTTGAGTTTTCTGTTGGTGATCTTGTTTTCTTGAGGGTCTCCCCAATGAAAGGCGTGATGAGATTTGGGAAGAAGGGGAAGCTTAGTCCTAGATATGTGGGCCCCTTCGAGATCCTTGAGCGTATTGGTGCGGTTGCGTATCGATTAGCCCTTCCGCCCAGTTTTCCAGACGTACACCCCGTATTTCACGTTTCGATGCTCTACAGATATCTTCATGATCCTTCGCATGCGATTCAGCACCCGATGAACCAGCTTGAGCGTGACCTTTCCTATGCAGAGCAGCCGGTGATGATCTTGGATCGACAAGTGAAGAAATTGAGGTCGAAGGAGATACCGTCCGTCAAAGTACTTTGGCGTGGCCAGAGCGGCGAGGAAGTCACTTGGGAGACCGAGAGCGAGATGAGGAAGAGGTATCCCCATCTTTTTTTGAAGGTGCGTATAGTTAGATTTTTAAATTCGGGGACCGAATTTCCTTAAGAGGGTAGATTGTAACACTTTGAATTTCCGTTTGAATGTCCTTCGTGATGATTAGTGATCGTATGTGTGATTATATATGTGTTCCTAGGATTATTAGTTATATTTAGTAGTGTTAGCATTTTGGGATTTTTCTTGTGTTAGTGCACACTTGCACACTTAGCCATTTTTGAGACTTAGGGTTTTTGGTAGCATGTTAACCCTTTTCTTGTGTTGCATGGTTGTTATTTTTTCCCCACCCTTTTATCCAAAACAAAACCCTTTTTCATAAATTCAAATCCTATTAAACAAATGAGGCATGGGGGTTAGGTAAAGAGCTTGACTTTTGACCCCTTTTCTTCTCTCTTCTCTCTCTTTCCCTCATTCTGAAATCCAGCAGAAATTTAGCAGCAAAAACCCTAGCTTTTCTTCACCTTTCCTTCTCCTTTACACTTCTCTTTGATCTCTACACAAAATCCTACACAAAAACCACACATTTCCTTCACAAAACCTTAGGAAAAGTGAGCTTTTTGAGGTGTTTGAAGAAAATCTGCACACTAGGGGGAAAAGCTGAGACTTTTGGGGTTTTACAAGGTTCTTAGAAGGTATTAACACATATTAGCACTTCTTTTCCTTAGACTTGTTGTATTCTTTAGTAAAGATCTCATTTTTGTGCATTTTTAGTGATATTAAAGGATATTTGTGAAGTATATGTTAGATTGGTGTTCTCATAGTTTAGTTAGCTCCTTTAAATGTTATTAGAGCTATTTTAACCAGGTTGTACTTCAGGTTTGCAAAAAATACCCTAAAGTTCCATTTTAGTGCAAAAGTGTGGATTTTAACTAGAAATAAGGCCCTGTAGGATCTGCTGCTGTTGGAGATAGTGCCCTCAGAGTCAATTATTGGATCGCAGGTACGTGATTGCAATGATTGCGGAAGACCTATACCGGTAGGACAGTCTTACTCAAGATGATAGTATGCTATCTGGTTTGCCTTTATCAGTCGTGTACATGTTCACGTGGCTGATTACGTGTTACACTTTGATAGAGCCCTTAGGATCTTGCTTTACTACCAACAGTATGATGGCGATCATATACGTGAGAGTTGGGTAGTTTATATGCATATCCTTAATTGTGGTCCCTAGTCGTGGGAGTTTCGAGACAGGGCATCGATACTCCGGAGTAGACTAGTGTATACAGTCGAGACCCCGACGAGGGGCTGTGGCCGGTCTCACAAGCCACTGGTGTCAGTTGGATCACCTAAGATGTATACAGGTGCTCATTGGGTCATGAGTACACCGGACAGGACTCGCCGGGAACCTGCTAGTTGGTATTATACATATCGTCAGATAGCAGTTCCCTAGTGACATGTGTACAGGTTAGTTCATCGACCTGAGGTCGTCATTTGTCTCGTGTGAGTTCCCACTGTGCTTTGATTTCTACCCTACCACGGCTCAAAGGAGTCGTGCAAACAGGTAGTTTTTGGGTACAGTCCCGAGCCATATGGAGGCACGTGAGCGGATCGGCAGAGGATTCGTCTCTCCCGGTATTGGGGGCGAGATCGTGCTGTGTCTAGGAGAGCCATTACACAAAGCCCACGGCCGTGGCAGGAGATTTACTGGTAGGTACTCCAGTAGTATCTCAGGGTGTTATTGGGCTACACTTCGACATGACTTATACTGCTATTGGGGGTCTGACGTTACTAGCTCCCTAGGAAGATATGCGATACTCATAGACGAACGGACCGGACTGTATATACATTGTCACTGTTAGGCTCAGTAGGGTTTCCGGGTGAGTTCGCTCATCGGCCTCCCTTGAGGTCAGTCCATGGGCAGCCGTTACGCATAGCTAGTGCCGCTGACGGTTTGTGGTTAAACCCACTGCCAGGGTACTGACGAGTCATTAGAGTCCCCCACAGACAGTTTCCCAAGTTCGGGCGAAACGTTGTAGAGGCCGTATGGTTTTATGGCAGGGTTCGGAAAATGCACGTGCGTTTACGCACGTGTTATTTTTCGGGCAGATGATACTGGTCGGCTTTGGTTTAAGCCGGATCCGAGTATTATATTGAGTAGATATAATATCTTTGTCTCAGTTGCATTTGTATTCGGTCGTAATACAAATACGGGTATATTTATACAGTTACGGGGTTATCCTGAAATTCGTTTCGGGATCACTTTTGGAAGTTGCCAGTTTCCAGTTTTCTGTCAGCCGTCTTTTAACATTCGGTTAAAGACGGATTTATCTTTTCTTGAGATGAGTGTGGAAGTTTCTAGAAGCATCTAGATGAGGTGACTAGGTTAAATGGTGTTGTGTTTTCATTGGTTACTTTTGGTGTGTTCACACTTTGTGTTCACACTTGAGATATTTGTTTGTGTTCACACTAGAGATATTTGTTTGTGTTCACACATGATATTTTCTTGTGGTCACCCCCTCTCCTACACTCACCCTCCTCCTCCCTATATATGGCCGGCCCTCTCCTCTCTCACTCTCACTTGAGTTTTCATCTGGTAAAAAGATTATGATAGATTTTGGGGTGTATGGAATTTCACAGCTCATTTCATTCCATCACCCGATTCGAGTGGCAACTTCATTAACCGTTCGTCCATAGTTTTGGACGGAACGAGACAAAGTCTTCTACTCATTCTTTACATCAATCTTGGTCGTCTCTTTTAGCAAACTTGACGACCGAGTTGCCTCGAGTCAGAGGCGGGAGCCCGTTTAAAGAATCGTTGACGTGGTGCCACCTGGACGAGCAGATCGGAGATTGACGAGATCGGAGCAGCCGCAACGGAGCGTGGGATGATGGTTGAAGAACGAAGGACTCGGATCGTTCGGTATAACCTTTCTACACTCTTTACAGTATGTTAGTTTAGCAATAATGGCAGATCCGGGTTAAAGTATACGATAACGCCAGTTAAAAAGTTTTTGTTCCGCATGTGGCGTCTGTAGACGGCCGGGGCGCTACCGTAGACTTACAGTGGTATCAGAGCCTCACCATTTTGCTATACTAACTTGTGCTAACGCGTTTAAAATATCGATCGAACCGGATATCGAAAAACACAATTTTCAAGCTTCACAGTTTCTGTCGATTTTAAATGATGTCCTAAAATTATTCTACATATCTCAGAAAACTGTGCAGGGTTTTATAAGAACACCGTACAAATTTGGGCTCATGAATCGACAAGACTGCCGCGGAATCGCGGCCAAACCCATGGTTTGGCCGCGCATCTGCGGCCGTTCTGAGTGATCATGCCTCTAAACTTGCACAGTGTATTCTTCTCTGGAAATTGGGGTTTTTGGTATATATCTTTTGGGCCCAGATTTTGTTACTGTTCACCAGTTGTTCGTGGGGCCCACTTTGTGATATTTAGTCGATCGAAATTTAAACATATTAGTTTACAGTACTTGCATTATATCTCCGACCGGGAATGTCATTTGATCGGTAAACCGCGTCTGATTGCTATAGTTCTTTTAGACGGGTTTGCGAACGTGACATTCGCGTTGATGTTCTGTGTTGTGCTGTGATGTTGCGGATTTGTCGTGATGGATAGCAGTGTGCAATGGTAGTGCAGTTTGGATTTATTTGTACATTTGATATTGCGGGGCGAGCGTCCAACATGTGGACTGCCGTCACTGCCGTTGTATAATATTCTTTTGGGGCACGACCAGGTTGCGGTCGATGTACCAGTTGTACTATTTTTCATTACTGTACTAGGTTTTGCCCCGCGACGGAGTGCACGGATAGCCGGGTTCTGAGGGGCAACGGGTCCGCATCTCATGGCTTTGAGAGGCAGAGGGGCCTCACTCTAGAATTAGCAGACTATTTGCCGCACTCGTAGGGGGTACAGCTTGACCCATGGAGGGGTGCCCAAGATTACCGGATTCCGTGAAGTGCAGGGTGGTCCATTCACTTTGCTGTAGGGGGCTGCCTCGCTTCAGGTTTTGGCGGGTAACTTGCCGCACCCGTAGGGGTCTAGGTTTCATTGCACAGGCTATCCACACGACAGGGGAACGTCGGGTTTCAGCAGCGGCTCTGTGAAACTCGGGGATCCCAGATTATCTGTATTGTTCTGTGATACTTATTACTTTTCTGTAATGTTGCATATTATCACGCCTGGAGCGATTATTGTATATTGGTTTATATACTATTAGATGTTGTATATGTTTTACACCCGCGCTAGTCCAGTCCCCGCTCTGTCGTTAGTTAATTAACCTAACGGGTGATGATGGGACCCAGTGACGAATGCGGATGGCATATACGTACATTTTATTTTCGTTCTTTTCTGGTGTGATTGATTGATGGGACTGCGTTGATTCTGATCAATGCAAAGGAAAACAAACCTGTTTGCAGTTGTTGGAACAAATTTAAAAAGTGTTATTACAAAGATGTTTCCTTTTGTTTTGCATAGCGGTATTCAGTGGAATATCCTGCACCCCATTCGACAGGGCAAGGGCTGATATCCCTTCACCGGGACTGACCCCTTGGGCAGAAGTTTGCGTCAGGGTAATAACTACACTATAGTCGATTACAAGTTGCTTTGCATCGCGGTATTCAGTGGAATATCCTGCACCTCATTCCACGAGGAAAGAGCCGAGATCCCTTCATCGGGAATGACCTCTTTAGCAAAAGGTTTTCGCCACTATATTTTAAAAAGCTATCAGGTTCCTTCAGCGATATCAAGTTCGTTACGTTAAAGGTTTTTCGCCAAAAACCAGCCGTAGCCCTCCGTCACTTCTTTTGGGTATTCAGTAGTATTCAAGCTATGCATTTTAGCCAAAGTTAAGGCATGGTGTTTGGTAGCTGCTGGGTATTCATTTGTTGCATAGATAGATGAGTTAGTTTGGGACAATCGTTCTGCCGATTGGCCAAAGTCAGGGACATGTGCGGGTGGGTTCAAATTGACAAGATAGTGACGGGTAGAACTTGGCATGTGACTTATGACATTTTGACCAAAGCCAAGGTTATAAGAGCATGGGGTAAAAATCATATCGGGAGTTTCTAAAGAAACTGAAACTTGCCAAGTATGCGCATACCTTCTGGAGTATGAGTAACGTGGATGCATTCCATCACGTTATCATGCGATGAGAGTTGGATCCCGATTCCCACTGATGAGTTGGTTTACTCTTCGGGTGATCCCGATTAATTCTTCTTTCTGGTTTGGAGAAGAATTTGGCAGGACAGTGGGAGGTTTCCGGATTAGATAAAGTGATAACCATTCTGATCTAGGTTAGAGTGCACGCAGAGTGTTTCTTTTCTCTCTCTCTTTGGCAGCGACCTTTGACCGACCCTAGACTATGACTCAGTGACCAAGTTGACCGAACCTTCTTAAAATACTGGCTTTTGGATTGTCTGAGTTGCATAAGTCATTGCCACTCCTTCTTTTACCCTTTGCATTTCTCAGAACACCTCGTATTACAACGGACATCCACTTCCATTGGATAGATCCATCGTATGGTTATATACGAACTCGGAGGGATTTCTTCAAGGATGGATCAAGGTTCAGGAGAAATAGAATTGGTTTATTCAGTTGTCTTTTATTATCACCTTCTCTCAGGTTGCGAGGGCTTCTTGGTTTAGGAGAGTACACCTATTACGCTTATTGGATAGTCTTATTCCAAACCATAGGCAGGTGCCGAAAGGTAGGGAATGAAGAAAATCAATTAGCCTAAGTAGGGTGTGCAGAAGGTAATATTTAAAGACAAAATAAAGGGATTAGAAAGAGGGCAAAGTAAATTGCGACTGTTATCATTCACAACCAAACCGCGTATTTCATCGCCACTCCTATTTCACCTTTAACAGAATAAGGTATTATTCAGTTGTCTTTTATCATCACATTCTCTCGAGATGCGAGTACTTCTTGGTTTAGGAGGGTACACCTATTATGCTTACTGGATAGTCTTCTTCCAAACCATAGGCTGGTGCCGAACGGTAGGGAAGGAAGAAAACCATTTAGCCTAACGATGGTATACAGAAGGTAATGACTAAAGACAAATAAAGGGATTTGGAGAGATGGCAAAGAAATATACGGTTAAAGTCATGAATTGGATTATGGAAGAGGCATTGCTAGGAATATCAGGATACCCCTACGAAACATTTTCATGTTTCAGTGCATTGTTAAAGAAAAACTGTTTTCCCGATTAGATACTTACTCCAAGGGTATGTATTTACCAGGTTTCATTCTCATATCTGTATGGTTTTACAGATGATGAGTGGGAGTAAGTTATTGGGAATTAGGTGATCATCCTCATTATATCGGAATTCGTTGTAATTGGTGATATTTGAGGAAATCGCCAGGGTACAGTTTTCAACCTACGACGCACAGGTTTTGAGTTGCTCAACTCAGCGGACTTATACAGAGTATTGTATGTTGTCCAAGTGTCCATCAGGACAAAGGGGTAGGTCCTCGTACTATGTTCTGTTTACTTATAACTTCTCTAGTATTTAGACAAGTGTTTCGTAGAAATACAAGGTCTAAGTTTTGAGAAGTTGTGGGTGTAAGAATAAAGTAGAGAACCAGGTGTCACAAGTATCGGGATTCTTCAAAGAGATCGAAGATGTAGATTCTTGTGATTGGTATTCAGATGATACTAATGGTTTTGAGAAACTTGTTTCTCTTTCAGATTGCTCATAATTGGATGGATTCCTAAGTTGAGTAATGCTGATTAGCCTCTTTCCATTAAGTTGATATGCACTGGAGACAGTTGCATGATTTGACTATGGTTCCAATTAAATAAGTGCCAAAGTTTCTATATTGGATATAGAATAGTTCGTACCTTAAAATATGTTAAGGTACGGGGAGTTGTCCAGCTTATGCTTAAAACCAGACTCTGGATAACTCAGGGCACATTTCTGTAATGGCTGTTCGTGGGTTGACCCTGGCTATGACGAGGGTTGATATTCTACCATTTGGAAGATCAATAGTGATATTGTTCTTGACTCGCCATAGTTTTAGTAAAATGGATTTTTTCAGAAAACAGTAGTGGGAGTATGGTAGAACTGGAAGTGATTCCAGAACCGCAAACGATTACGGAAAATTTAATAAGACCTATATATTCAATCAGGTTTGACATTCCATTAGCCACTCCGCAGATATGGTGTGTAACCTCAGACACCCGAGAGGTACTCCGGTAGCCTCAAGGACGGTGACAGGGAGGTTCTTATCTATCCAGACTTGACACCACTGTTGTTCCAGGCTATGAGACTCGGTAGGAGGGTTGTCGTAATCAGTGGGAGCATCGGAAGCATAGTGGGCAAGATGCTTATATCTATTTATAGACTTGAGCAGTTATAGCGGAGATAGATCATCTAATTTTGATGTGACAGTCATGGGTTTGACTTCATCAGAATAGGGGATGGATCTGTTAAGAAGGTAGTAGGGTGTGATGTCATGGTATTTGGATGACATACACAGAGTAGGAAGTAAAATTCCTATACTACGATCGGTTGTACTGTGGTCGTCACACAGTTGTTTCTCCAGACAGGATATGGATATAATATTTGACATTCTGGTTTCTGGATCTATGGTTTTAGATCTGGATTTGGGTAGTTTCCCAATGTGGGTACTTTGACAGTATTCTAATGGTTTTTAGAATAGATGACTCCTAGAATGGTGGTGTACCTGCAGGTGATGGAGTCACCCTCTCTAAAGGTGTCTTACAGACTAAAAGGGAGAGGGATGGGCATGATTGGCAGATCACTTGCTTAGGCAATTGAGTCAATCATGAGATGTCAAGTACCACACCAGATGTTGCTTTTGCACTAGATGCAATAAGTTTATATTAATCCAATCCTGGAGAAACATAAGGAAGCAGTTTTAGAACATAAGTACATGTTCTACGGATTTGATGACGGCAGCCTCCTTCGGGAGACGATTATCATTCCAGGCTTCAAAGGTGACATGGTTGACAGAGAGATTGTCAGAGTTATAGTTTTTCCCTCTGACAAGGGACAGTATTATGGACAGGTAGTCCAAGAGGATACTGTGGGAGGCTTGGTGCAGGATACTGATTAGGTTCAGTGATCGATACAGTCTAAGAAGTTTGGATTTGGAGTTCATTTATGAACTAAGTCCCATCAGATATCCATACATATTCAAAGACAGGTATTACTCGATTCGGGAGATGGCTTTCTCCGCGAATTTGAGATTAAGAGAGATATAGAAAGAAACATCTAGGCGGATCTACTCACTGAGGCTATTTCTCGAACACAATAGTTTTACAAACGGGCTTTGTGAAACTGATTAGTAGAGGAGTTGGATGTTCGGTTTCATACGGGCTGCGAGTAGTCGACATCGCAATAATTAGCCTTAAGTGCAAGTGGGAGATTGTTGGAGATAGTGCCCTCAGAGTCAATTATTGGATCGCAGGTACGTGATTGCAATGATTGCGGAGGACCTATACCGGTAGGACAGTCTTACTCGAGATGATAGTATGCTATCTGGTTTGCCTTTATCAGTCGTGTACATGTTCAGGTGACTGATTACATGTTACACTTTGATAGAGCCCTTAGGATCTTGCTTTACTACCAACAGTATGATGGCGATTATATACATGAGAGTTGGGTAGTTTATATGCATATCCTTAATTGTGGTCCCTAGTCGTGGGAGTTTCGAGACAGGGCATCGATACTCCGGAGTAGACTAGTGTATACAGTCGAGACCCCGACGAGGGGCGGTGGCCGGTCTCACAAGCCACTGGTGTCAGTTGGATCACCTAAGATGTATACAGGTGCTCATTGGGTCATGAGTACACCGGACAGGACTCGCCGGGAACCTGCTAGTTGGTATTATACATATCGTCAGATAGCAGTTCCCTGGTGACATGTGTACAGGTTAGTTCATCGACCTAAGGTCGTCATTTGTCTCGTGTGAGTTCCCATTGTGCTTTGATTTCTACCCTACCACGGCTCAAAGGAGTCGTGCAAACAGGTAGTTTTTGGGTACAGTCCCGAGCCATATGGAGGCACGTGAGCGGATCGGCAGGGGATTCGTCTCTCCCGGTATTGGGGGCGAGATCGTACTGTGTCTAGGAGAGCCATTACACAAAGCCCACGGCCGTGGCAGGAGATTTACTGGTAGGTACTCCAGTAGTATCTCAGGGTGTTATTGGGCTACACTCCGACACGACTTATACTGCTATTGGGGGTCTGATGTTACTAGCCCCCTAGGCAGATATGCGATACTCATAGACGAACGGACCGGACTGTATATACATTGTCACTGTTAGGCTCAGTAGGGTTTCCGGGTGAGTTCGCTCATCGGCCTCCCTTGAGGTCAGTCCATGGGCAGCCGTTACGCATAGCTAGTGCCGCTGACGGCTTATGGTTAAACCCACTGCCAGGGTACTGACGAGTTATTAGAGTCCCCCACAGACAGTTTCCCAAGTTCGGGCGAAACGTTGTAGAGGCCGTATGGTTTTATGGCAGGGTTCGGAAAATGCACGTGTGTTTACGCACGTGTTATTTTTCGGGCAGATGATACTGGTCGGCTTTGGTTTAAGCCGGATCCGAGTATTATATTGAGTAGATATAATATCTTTGTCTCAGTTGCATTTGTATTCGGTCGTAATACAAATGCGGGTATATTTATACAGTTACGGGGTTATTCTGAAATTCGTTTCGGGATCACTTTTGGAAGTTGCCAGTTTCCAGTTTTCTATCAGCCGTCTTTTAACATTCGGTTAAAGACGGATTTATCTTTTCTTGAGATGAGTGTGGAAGTTTCTAGAAGCATCTAGATGAGGTGACTAGGTTAAATGGTGTTGTGTTTTCATTGGTTGCTTTTGGTGTGTTCACACTTTGTGTTCACACTTGAGATATTTGTTTGTGTTCACACTAGAGATATTTGTTTGTGTTCACACATGATATTTTCTTGTGGTCATCCCCCCTCTCCTACACTCACCCTCCTCCTCCCTATATATGGCCAGCCCTCTCCTCTCTCACTCTCACTTGGGTTTTCATCTGGTAAAAAGATTATGATAGATTTTGGGGTGTATGGAATTTCACAGCTCATTTCATTCCATCACCCGATTCGAGTGGCAACTTCATTAACCGTTCGTCCATAGCTTTGGACGGAACGAGACAAAGACTTCTACTCATTCTCTACATCAATCTTGGTCGTCTCTTTTAGCAAACTTGACGACCGAGTTGCCTCGAGTCAGAGGCGGGAGCCCGTTTAAAGAATCGTTGACGTGGTGCCACCTGGACGAGCAGATCGGAGATCGACGAGATCGGAGCAGCCGCAATGGAGCGCGGGATGATGGTTGAAGAACGAAGGACTCGGATCATTCGGTATAACCTTTCTACACTCTTTACAGTATGTTAGTTTAGCAATAATGGCAGATCCGGGTTAAAGTATACGATAGCGCCAGTTAAAAAGTTTTTGTTCCGCATTTGGCGTCTGTAGACGGCCGGGGCGCTACCGTAGACTTACAGCTGCTACCCGAGATATTTCAGAGTGAAACTAGATGTTACTGTAGCATGTATGGGGGGTATAGAGTGCACACACCCAACCTGGGAGCCCAATTCCCAAGTGAGGCCGCCGAAATAAGCTTTCTGGCCGCAATTTGCGGCCAGATGGGGGTGATTTGGGTTGGGGTTTGGGGTGTTGGTGTCTGCTGCTATGTGGGTTATTTTGGTATATATAGTTTTACAATATCTTTTCTGTATTAAAATCTGGAGGTGATTACCTATTTTCCCGTATTTTTAGTCTTCGCGACACGCGTGATACGTGTTTGTGGGTTTTGGGTTTCTGCGTATCGCGACGCGTCGGAGTGACTTCAGGCGCGTAATCACACGTTTTAGCGTATCGCGCACACGCGCGCTTGGTTCACGACACGAGTTACTAGTTCGGCATTAATGTCGTGTTTGTGTGACTTCAAGCTTATGTATGATGTATTGTGTAATTCTAGGTTCGCAGGCGAGTACGGCGGACGCCGCGCAGAAGGGGAAACAAGTTGTTGGCTATACCTAGCGAGAGATTACGGTGAGTAGATTTAACATCTACGGGGATATCGCCCGCATGGCGTTCTACGTCAGGGCTGATAGGACCTTATAGCTATATTCACATACATTGACTGTTCATGGCTACTATTTAGTGCATACTGTATTCCCTGCTATATGGATATAAACTAGAATTGATAGAACACCGCACCATTACTAACGGTCCATGTTGCACGAGCACTATCCTGCATGTTACACAAACACCGTTAGTAATTGCCATGACACTCACACTGTAGAATTTACATCGGATCATTATATTGTAGCTCATCTATATGTGACATGACATGATATTCATACTTGATGCACATATCACATCGGATCATTATATTGTAGCTTATCTATATGTGACTTGACATGATATTCATATTTGATGCACATATCATATCGGATCATTGACTTGCTTATTGGTTTGCATTACATGTAATTTTCTGGATTTGGGAACCGTGGCTATTTCAAATATGTAATCATTTAAAACCCCGGTTCCCTTGATATGATATTTCGGTGCGTCCACCATGTGTTTCCTCGGTGCTAGAGTGATATATGTGAACCCGAATCGAGGAGCTGGTTGAGGCCAATTACGGGTACATGGTGGACCCGGTATGGTACGCCGGGGCGAGAACGGTTTCGCTGTGTAGTAGACGGTGAGCCTGGCAGAGGGACTACTACCTACCGGTGATTGGTGGGACCTGACAGTTATCCGGAGGATACTGATCAGAGTCGATAGATGGATGTGGGATGATCCGTACTGCCGGGGCCGAGGGCCCATACCGCAGACGGAGCCCGTGGGCTGACCCGGACTGACGGGGCCCGATGGATGAGGATTTGCGTGTCGATGCTGGACACGAGTATTTATGATATTTGGGTGCCGATGTTGGGCACTCGGGATTCTCAGAGATTTACAGGATTTGAGGGCCGATGAGGATGCCGGCGTCTGAGCTATTTGGGGGATCTGGGTGCATTGATGGACACCGATTATATATTCCACGTTGACATTCCGTGTAGATGTTATTGCCCATGCTCAGCATTTATTATTGTACCTCATCCTGTAGTTATATTATTTGATATAGCACTTGCATGATTATTGCACATACTGCTTATCACATATTGATATCATCTGTTGGCATATGATAGAGTAGCGCAGTACGTGAATGCTCGCGATTACCTTTATATGTTATCTCTATTCACGAGTTGTCAACTCACCCCCGTTGTGCCACAGTGTTCGCAGGTTGCCCTTCGGAGTAGTCGCGGCAGGCTGCGTTTTGCATCTTTTGACACAGATACCCCTATAGTTGGTGTACTAGCTCTTTGTTGATAGGTGGGTTTGTGCGGTATCTGTTTATCTTTCAGTCATGTACATTGTTGTATCTAGTATTCTCCATCTACCATGTATGTATTTGATTTAGAGACAGTGTGAGGACGGTGATGTATTTTATTTGTATTCTGGTGTCGAGCTCGTTGTGAGCCGACTTTCTTATGCAGTTTTATTCTATCTGTGATGTTCCCACTTGTGGATCTTGATCTTCGCTACGGCGTCGTATATTGTTATCTTGGTGATTGTTACTTAGATTTCTTACATGTTAGTAAGTGCTTTCTTTTTCTTTAAACTTGTAACACTCTATACTTTTACTGGTTTGATTTCTGGGTTTTCGGTTCACTTAGTCGCGTTACGCCTGTAGACGTTACGTGGTTGAGTGCCGGTCACGGGCCAAACTTTGGGTCGTGACAGCAGGGGAGCACTACCTACCGGTGATAGTATTTGGGACCTGTCGGTTATCCGGAGGATACCGACCGGAGTCATGAGATGGATATGAGGGCCGACCGGAGTAGGCAGCGCTTGAGGCGAGATATATATGATGGCCGATCTGAGAATGCGGCGCCTGAGATATATGAGGATTTACGTGTCGATACTGGACACGGGGTTCATGATGTTTTAAGTGTCGATGCTGGACACTCATGTCCCATGATTTTGATGTGTCGCGATGGACACACGTTGATTTATATCCTCATACTTTCATGCATATGCTTTTATAACATTTACATGCATGATGTTGTTGTGTCATTGGTTGACACGTGGACGAGATCCACATGCATACAGGCATTAATTATATAGTTGGATGATATCCACATACTTATAGACTTGAGTATATAGTTGACACTGATTCACATTGATTACATTGATCATACCTCATATTTATGATATGTTGCTACCTGAGGCACTGACACGAGCACTTGGTATTCCACTTATATATAGATGTTTACCCTTGCCACCTTATCATGCTTCAGACTTTATCATATTGAGGATATATATTACTGATCGTATTGACCTAGGATTGAGTCATACATACAATTTCTGCTCTGTGATGTTTTCTACTCACGAGTTGGTAACTCACCCCCGTTGTGCCACAGTTTCTTGCAGGTTTTGCCGTACAGGTTCGTTGCGGCTTTCTGGCACACTGCTTCCATTCCGGGTGGTTATTTTTGGTAGGTGGATTCACTTGCTTCATGACCACCATTGTACTATATTTATACTCTGTTGTATCTAGAAAAATCCATCAACCAGACTTGTATATTATTTCAGATTTAGAAAACCAGTTGGTTATTCTTTCGACCTTAGAGTCGCGCGTTGTATTATTATGGTTTTCTTGATGATTTGAGTTTCCTTTTGAGTTTTGATCCTCGCCCTTTGGCGTTGTATATTATATTGCTTGCGTGGTTGTGACCACCTTTTGGCGAAGAGCTAGCTCCCGCTTGGGGATGCCTTTATTCATTTTATGCATGTTGTACCCGTTTGGGGCCAGTATTTACAAAGAAAACTCTGCCGAAATTTTCAGAAAGACTTGAGATTTTAAAAATGCATACTTCGGCTTATGTTATTGAAACTACTTGCTTTAAAATAAGTTTTCTTCACTTCTTCCTTAAAATGGTTTAGATTTCTTGGATTTTTTTGGCTTACTTGAATTAGATGAGGTCATATAGACTTCATATGATTTAAGTGCCAGTCACGTGCCATTTCCGGGTTATGACAAAGTTGGTATCAGAGCGCTAGGTTAACCTTGGTTCGAGTCTATGTTTGACCATGGGAGTCTAGGGCGTTTGTATATATACGGAATCTAGGCTTGACCTTACGGAACTTAGACTTGGTCAATGGGGTATTAGACCCGAACTTTCGTCGCGTAGGTTGAGCTTGGTTGATGGAGTAGGTGACTTAAGGAGAGTGACGTACCGTGTGTATGTTCCACGGCATACTTACGATACGCTACTCCGTTTAAGAAGCCTTAGGATGTACATTTCCTTGCACATTATTATATTCATTCATATGATCTATCCTCATCGATATTGGTTTATGGTTTTGGCTGCCATGATTACACGGGCAGAGAGAGCTACGGCTAGGGTTGCGTCAGCATGAGCTCGTCACGGATGAGGACTGACCAGGGCGTGATTCTAGGGACATACGATTTGCATAGATGCGTCATTATTGTGTTTTTGCACCATGAACGTTTGATGGATCGCTTCTACAAGATTTGTCGGACGTGCAGATCAGCACCAGAGGATTGGACCACTGCTAGAGGCCAGCCAGAATATGATGACCGTCAATGTACCGATTATTCTTGATGATTGAGGTACTGTTCAGCGTGCGGACGAATGATTCAGTTATTGCTGCGACTGATGAAATATCGCCCAAGATGTTTGGAGCTATTGCCGCACGAGTTATACTTAGAGATATGATAGAAGATCGCTAGTCACCCAAGGAGAAATGACTAGGACATGTGATTCGTTGCCTACCCCGATGCGAGGTCATCAGATTGATTGATTCTAGCTAGAGACGACTTCACGTAGGCATGTTGAGATTCGATAGAAGATGATCGAATGTCAGAAACTCATTTTTCCAAGTTTAAAGTATTCGGAAAAACATGCAAGTAATTCCGTGGATCCTCTAGAAGAATTAAACCCTAACTCGATATAATGACCATGAGAACGCTCTGAAACCTTAGGGTTTACAACAGTTCAGCGGTGCCATTGATGAGGATTGGGTTTGCCCATCTACGGTTGGTCCATAGGTACTGTGGCATGTACGGGAATACTATTAAACTGTACTCAAGATGTTGAGCTCTTGGGGGATTTTGGAACCTTGACAAATCGATCGAAAGGTTCGACATCATTCGGATATCATATGATGGGATACATTGCTTGGGAGACTCCAGATACGAGTATAGCCGTTGGAGCACAGTCCATACAGCCACGAAGAGACGAGTCCGGATCAGTCGACATTAGAGAAAAGTGGAGTAAGAGGTTCGTACGAGATCTTGATGAGATGACGTTCCACTCCGCGGACATCAGAGATGTGATACGCATGCAGAGGCGTTGTATAAGGATATATCTTCCAGAAGGAATCGCGATGGGTATGCAGCCGCTCCGGAACAAGAAACAGAGTTAGTAAAGGGTGACAACTTCCAAGTAGTTTGGCAGAAACGATATTCGGGAGAGAACCCGACAAGATCTTTCGGGAATACTATACGAGAATACTTGGACCGAGGATCGGTCATATCGTGCACACCCAGCAGGCCAGAGTTCGGTATCGTTGACGAGACATGTTATGAGTGACCATGATAGTTGACCAGAGATCTATAGAGGATGTGCCAGAGTGGGACTATTTCCGCTATCGTTGATTTCGGTATTTTGGACGATTTATTTGCATGATAGAGATTTTATGCACCATAGTTGCACTTGACTTCGATTTGATGTCATTCGAGATGTTGATTTTGATTTCATGCCTGATATTTTGGACGATTTGTTGCATGATTGAGATTTTGTGCACCACAGTTGCACTTGACTTCGATTTGATGTCATTCGAGATGTTGATTTTGATTTCATACCTAAAGTATGCATGTGATTTGACTTATGCTTTCGTCTTAGCTTTCATGCACTTTCAGTATTTTGATTCCATTTTGTGCATGCTGATACACATGGTTGTGAGATTATATACCACGGTATACCTGATTTGGATTGGAATTGAAATGTGTTGTATACCGTCGATTTCGATTGTGATATTCGATTTTTTTTTGTGCACCTTGTGCACTGGACTTGGATTCTTGCGCATGCTTAGGCGCCTGATGCGATTTTAGTGCATACCAGATGCACTAAATCGAGATTCTTCGTGCATATCAGATGCACCTGGTATTGCTGTCAGTCACACACCGTTGCCCTTGACTGGTGTTTCATGCACACCCGTTGCACTTAGTTTTTGTTCTGTGCACATGTATGACACATTCATGGATTTCGATTTCCGTTTGCACCAGACGCACGTGGCATTCTTATGCACATTTTGGGATTTATTTCTTGTGGAGCAGTATGTTTTTATGGTTGTACTATTTGTTTTAGTACCAAGCAGGACTAGTCCGAGGACAGTACCCGAATATATTTATGAATGCATTGATAGTTATCGAAGGGATTTCCAAAAACAAGGAAGATATAGTCTCAGTATTTACCTATGTGTCCGAGATGACACGAAACATTTTGTAAGGGGAACCCTTCTAAATTATTTTAAAAACGGCGGGACGTGTATATTAAACAAAGGATATATATAGATATAGTTACTTTCTTATAATAGACGTCCACCACTGTGCAGTGATACGCGCATCGCACATCAACTTAAAAGGTTTGGCATGCATTTCTTTCCGATGTTTTTAATGATGTTTACATGTATAGTTTGGCGTATGTCATGTTGGTTTTCGTATTGGGATTTGACATTGGCGCCTTTGTCATAACTCCGATGATTGCAGGATGCTTGACGGAGTTTTAATTTTGGTTGATATACCCGTTTTTCATGCGCATGCATTGCGCTACGATTTGATTTATTTATTGATGATTTCAGAGCCTTGACAACTTGACTTTTTTACTAAAATGTTTTAGTATTTGAGGGGTTTTAAATTTAAATTCGGGGACCGAATTTCTTTAAAGGGGGAAGACTGTAACATTTCAGAAAAAGTAAAATATTATTTTTTGGAATTTTTATAATTAAATAATAAATATTATGAATATTTTAATATGGCGGTATAATCAAATACCTATAAATTGGGAAAAATTTGAAAAATTATAGGAATTTCTGAAATGAGGGCGTTTTATAAGATTTGAGCATTTATAGATTTTTATATAATTAATTATATTACTTTTAATGCTAATCGCGATTAAATTTCGCTAATCGTGCATTAAGCTAGTTTTGTGCACATGACATGCACCATGTCATATTTTGCATTTTTACATTTTCCTACCATGTCTTTTTCTTTTTCTATGCATGGTTTTGTTTTGGAATTAAAAGAAAAGAAAGGAAAAGAAAATAAGAAAAGAAAAGAAATGAATAAAGAATGGGTGGTATGGACATGAGAGAGAAGAAAGAGAGGTTAGGGGTCAAGTTGACCATAGGCTTTTTTCCTTCATTCTTCATTCATCCTTCTCTCCCTCCTTCACTCATGGCAGCTCTCTCCTTCATCCCTTTCCACCTCCTCACAACAACACCAAAAACTCATCAAAAGTGCATTTCCTTTTCATTAAAAATATGCACAAGCTTCTCACAAGCACTTTGGACCAAGAAAAATCGGATTTTGAGCACTTGGGGCAACTCAAGAATTTTCTTGAGTTGCCAAATGAGATGATTTCTGCACCATTAGCGTTGTATTTCAATTTCTTTAGCACCCATACAAGTTTAGAAGTGTTTTGATGTGGTTTAGTGAACTTTGAAAATTCCTAGATGAGGTTTGAGGGAATTTTGAGTTGTATTAGTGCTAATGAGCTTAGTGGTGACCTTAGACCCCCCTATAATGTTAGAAACCCAGACCAAACTGAATTAAACCCAAAATACAGAATTTAGAAACTTCCATGTCGGTTTTAGGATTACTTTGAGGGTGCAGGGAATCTGGGATGACCTGAGAATTTTACGAGAAAAGCAAATAACCCTAATAACCTAGATGGACCACTAGGAGGACACCCTGCATGTACGAGCCCCAACAGAGACCCCCAGGCCGAGCAGGCCGGAATTTTGGAGGAAGCGGCCGGCCAAGTGGTGGGAAATGGGGTCCAGGTTCCTTTAGTAGCTCATATTCATTCTAGATATCACCCCAGTACTGTTTGTGTACCTTGTTCTTGCCTGAAACAAAATCTGGGACCACTTTCTTGAGTTGCTGTTTTGATTCGGGGATATGTTTTACGTATTTTAAATTCTTGATTTTAGTATTTGGTATTGTATTCGGTCACTTGACATTTGTACGTCTATATCGAGTGTTATTTGGTTGATTTGCGTGAGTAGACCATAGATTTTGACCTATGTGAGATTCGTGCGTCGTTTTGGTTTTAATTGGATTTTAATGCGGCACGATATGTTATGATATGTAGGTACCCTCACGAGGAGTTCGAAATGACAAGCAAGCGCGTGGCGACATCGGCATCGGCAAGCGAAGATCAAAGTGAGTAGATATATATCTACGGGGGAAGTTGGGTGAATGGCGTATAGCACCCCCACAGTTCGTAGTGTAGTGTATGGTATATATTACATGGATATATTTATATGTTTATTGTGAGATTATGATTATCTAGATAGACTTTGGGAGTCATGGATAACTTTAGTGTAATTGGATGATAATGTCGTAGTTAGTTTCTTAGTCGCGAAACCTAGAGTAAGGTTCTTATACACACACACTATGCATACTTTTTATTACTTGTGCGTATATGGGGGTATGTATAGATATATATATACACACAGGTATGGGACTATGTATATACATATACATACACATATACATAGATGATGAGGATAGTATATGGTACTTGGAGATGAGTCGATGAGTTTAGGCATGATACCACGAGATCGGTGATATGATTTGGTTCGTATTATGAGATACGACATGAGATTATTAGCGGGCCTTTATGTCACGCCCTACTTCCCAGTGTACGGGCAGAGGACGCGACGAGGCCGCTGCGTATTTACTGTGAAGTAAATACACTAAGCGTATCTAAGCAATATAAGAGTAAATACACAAGAGACAAGATATAATAAAACAACAATTTTATTTATTCACATTCTTTCTATACAATGCATGGAAAAGTAAATACATCTAAAAGAAAGCAATGCCTAAACATTGGCATAACAGAAAATGAAAATTACGGAAATAAAATTGTACAATGTAGCTAGAGCTCTGGATCGTATGCAAGCTGGTCCAAATCCTCGCTAGTAGGCTTGATCTCTGAAAGATCCGAATCACCTGACGACATTCAAAGAAGAAAGAAAGAGAATGTCGTCAACGAACAAATCTGTCACGCCCCGCTTTCCAGAGTGCGCTAAGATCGACACGTGACAGAGCCAACCTTGCTACCTGTGGCTAGGAAACATCCATCCACAGTCATATTACGGCTGTCTATAAGATATCAAGAACAATAGAAATAAAATAAACTATCTAGTATATGTCCATATGCCAGAATAAACGAGTCAAGAAATAATATGCGGAAGCAATAAATCCAATAAACAATAACATCTGGAAAGTACGTCCCAAATACGGGCTCACATCAGGAAATGAAAGTACGGAAATAAAACTAAACTAAATACTAACTGGATCCTCACTGCTCGGCCTGTCGGCTGAAATACTCCTGATCAGCCTGCGACAAAAATAAAGGATCTGGGCCATGCAAAACCCAGACGTCATAATATCAAACAATAATATAATCAGGGGGATACAGGATATGCAGGCATGAACTATAAAATGGTAACATGAATGTAATAAGTGAGAAGGGATATCGAACAGTGAAGTGTAACAGTGTATGTGAAGTGCAACGATAAAACTAAACTGTGCTACTGGGTTAACTACTCTCAAGTTTGTAAAATCAATTTAATGAATCGTCGATGTAACTCAATAGTATCCCGTGCATACCCAGGACCACGGTCCAGATTCTCGGGCTGAAATCCGAGACATGCCGCTAGGCACTAAACAGAAAACATGTACAGATGAATGATGTCAGCAGCAGCATCCCAGGGCTGGCCTAGCCTATAAAACTGATCAGTATAAGTATCGAACTGTCGAGTTACTAGTCAGGTTTCATCATTGATTTTCACATACCCCCAAGTTATGTGTTCAAGTCAGGTATTGATAAATCTGGAGCTAATGCCAACACAGGATCAAGCAGGTACAGGTTTGTCTATACAGACAACATGATATGTCCATCGGGACAACATGTCAGGATTGTCGGCATTAGAAATATGATCAGGTAACATGTCAGGTAGTGGTGTATCAAGTCATGTCAGGTAGTGCACATGTATCAAACGGATGCTCATAATAAAACTGTAGCAAGAACGGATGCACGATAAAAGTACGGATGCACAGTAAAACACGAATGTACAAATATTTATCAGGGATTACATCTACAGCTCCATGACTACGTAGGATGCACATTATCAAGCATGGGGTGCCAAGGTAACAGTAATATGAAATAGTATGGCATGTAACTAAACATATAATAAATTGTACGGATGCACAGTAAAGCACGAATGCACAAATATCTATCAGGGGTTACATCTACAACTCCATGA
The DNA here is from genome assembly GCA_030015575.1 of Agapanthus africanus. Lineage (NCBI taxonomy): Eukaryota > Viridiplantae > Streptophyta > Magnoliopsida > Asparagales > Amaryllidaceae > Agapanthus > Agapanthus africanus. Next base: position 676,652,161 of record CM057340.1, on the reverse strand, counting down.
CTACGTAGGATACACATTATCAAGCATGGTTCACTAATACAACAGTAACATGAAATAATATGGTCTCGGCGTGCAACTAGATATATAATAAATGATACGGATGCACATAGGTATCCGAAAATAGTAAACATTAATATGGATGCACGGTACAATCAACATGTGATATTTTTATTCATATGGATGCAAAATAAGATACATAGCATGTAGCAAGATGAACTTGCATGCGACTTGATATGTTAATAACGATATGGATGCACACGGACGTCGTAAAACAGTAAAATGGTAACAGGGGATGCACAATACACTAAACATGTAATATAATTATTAATATGGTTGTAAAATATATCATAGCATGTAGCAAGATCAACTTGCCTCGATCGGATCACACGACGGATGCGTATGGCACGTCCGACGTCGGTAAATCGTCGCAATGCACACACGGCATGCGGGACGAGTCCAGGCAAGGCAAGAGGGTAATCACACAAGCAAGGGACGTTCACTGGATCGCCTGGATCGGCAGCGGCGACACGACTCCGGCGACGGCTATAAAATCAAGAATCAAGAAACAAGGAAAACAAAAAGAAGAAGAGGAAGAAGAAGAGAGGGGATGCTCACTGGAGTTTGGTGTACTGGGGTCAGGGGAGACGAGGTGACGGTGTTGGCTTCATCGGCGGTGAGGTACAGGCGATGCAGTTTTGGATCGGCAGTGAGGGTGCTAGGGTTTAGTTGTGTAGGTTGGGCTCGGTTAGGGTTCAAGACAGAAGAAGAAAAGAAAAGAAGAAGGAGAAGAGAAGAGGTGGTGAACGTGATGATGGGATGAGGGTCGTCGGCGATGGAGGGTGGAGTTGAGGAGCTAGGGTTTGGGTTTCTTAGGTTCTCGGGGTTTAGGTGTGCAGGGTTCTCGGGTAAGGAAGGAGATGAGAGAAGAAGGAAGGAGATAGGAGAGAGGTAGAGGGTGGAGGCGAGGTCGATGAGGATGAGATAAGCGACGACGAAGAAGAAGAGGCGACGGAGTTAGGGTTCGGGTTTTGTGTGGGTTCTCGTAGGGGGCGCGAGGATTTAAAGAAGAAGAAAAGAAAATAGAGGAGGGAGGTGAGCGTAAGGGAGAGGGCGGTGACGAGAGTCGAGGAATGCATAGTAAGTGCGAGAGGAGAGAGAGGGCGTTTGAGCGGAGAGAGAAAGGAATAGAGAGAGAGAGAGTGAAAGAGAGAGCAAGAGAGAGAAAGAAAAGAGAAGAGAGAGAAAGAAAAGAGAAGAGAGAGAAAGAGAGAGAATTCTGTTGTTTAGTGGTTATGATTTTAATTTAAGAAGATATGTTTAGTTAACTAAATTTTAAACAGTATTAATATTTAAAATATTATATTAATAAAATTGATATCCTGGTAAAATACAAACTTACTCCAAAATATGCCCAGGTCGGGTCTAAAATTTCAGTTTCAAAATACGAAAAATATATGTGTCAACCAAAACCAAAATTGGATATCCGGGTAACGAAAATGCATACCCCCAAGAACGGATGCACGTACGTGCGCGTAGCCATCCAAACAAGTCTGTTTCACTGAACGGGACGGGAACAAGATGCGCGGATGCTACGACAGGGTTAGGGGTATCAGGCAGGCCTTGTAATATATTTTTAAAATATTTTATGTGATTTTAAATGTTATATTAAAAAAATGCAGATGCTAGATATAATGCGAGTATGCAATACACTAATAATGAAAGTGCACGGATCCATATAATAAGCCAGGATAAATCACAAATATGAATCAAGACTGGTTTCAAGCATGTGGGTCGGGTCGGATGCAAATACAAATGTCAAATACACTGTTCGCACCCAAAACACAGTAAATCAAGAAAATACCATAAATAAAGAAATACTTGAACTAGAACTGGTATAAATGAACTAGGGTGTTACAAAATCGCTCGATAAGTCCCAAAGATAAGGAAGAAATAGAATAGACTGAGAGTAAGAGAGAGAGTGTAGCTTTTAAAGTGGTATTATATTGTTATAATGTTGTATTTAGTGTTAACGCTGTTGTTTGTAGCTTGGTACAGAAGAATGCCAGTGTATACGAGAGAAGTCTCTATATACTAGAGACTAAGGCAAATGGAAGTACAAGGCTCCGTCGATAATATCATGGAACAACGGTATGGATGTAATTACGTCTTATGGTTGCTGTCTTGTGCCACTTCTAACACCTTCCGTACCAATCTACCCCTTAAACCCCGCGATGTCTTGATTGTATTGTTTGTATTGTATTGCAACTTGTATTGTCTTGTAATATAGGTTGTATAATTGGATGACTTGCCAAAACCATGATATCAGTAAATGGATGTAACTGGAGAATCATGTAAATGGATGTAACTAGAGAATCATATAAATGGATGTATATCCATGGTTCGGTTCAGTCGAGTTGTATAGATTGATAGATTGAACAGATTGAATATATGGATTCATGTTGAATTGTTATATTGTAGATTATAATTGAATCATATTCAAGTCAGATTATTATAATGAGACTCAGACTGAGTTAGAACAATTAGAAAAGAAATTGAAGTCCTGAATTAGGTTTTGATGTTATCGGTAACCGCTGCACATGGGCGGCAGGATTTGTGTCTTTTTCAAAGACGATTACCGTGTTGATAACACCTTTATTAAGTTGTCTATCTTAAATAGGCAAGCACCCACTTCTCCGGCTCCCTGAGGCTCAAGAGATTGGTCCCGCTTAAACCTATATTTACTAGGGTCCTTAGGGTAATTTATAGAACTTGAGGGTGTTTTATGTAAAAATACTTTTGTATAATTTTCAAAACACACCCCAAGTATTTAATTATTGTCTTTAGAAATGTCATAGCTTTAGATTTTATATTTGTGATATTTCTAGTGAAAATATCCCAATTTCATAATACATGGTATTTAATTATAATATTGAACTTGTATGGAATTCATGGTATTTTAAGGTAAAGTGATTCTTGTGATTTTAGAAAAAAGTTGAAATATTTATATTATTACAAATATTTTAATGATACATACATATATATATATATATAAATAAATTTTAATATATATTATATTTCTAGAAATCTTATTTTCTTAAGATTTCGTATTTTAAATCTCTTGAGACCGAATGCTCCTTGCGGAGGTCTGCATCTCACACTACTAAGCTCAGGGATGTGCGATAATCCGCACCATCCCAGTCGGGTTTCCCAAAATGGGTTGTAGATGCGCTTTGCAAAGATTTGTAAAATACTTAATCTTTTTAGAAAACGGTTTTATTAGTAAATGGTATTTATTTGAAAGGTTTCATTTTCCCGTATTCTAGGTTCCCGAAAGTATTGTGCTATATTGCATATGAGTGTTGTGAGGAGATAGGTCATTACCTCGTGATCTAACTTAAAGGTATAGCAAGTTTGTAATGTTTAAATGTCGAAAATGAAACTATATGGTATTTTAATGAAAAAGTACGGAAGAATGGAAATAGCAATATTTTTTGGTATGAAACTTGTTCAATATGATTATTTAGTGTTTAATAGTCAACATGTAATGGTTTAACAAGATTGTATTAAAGGAAAAATGAGATTTTAGGAAGAACCGAATCGGAAATCGGATTTGTTCCGATTCCGTCGGGTTTTAGAATTTCGTATTTTCAGAAAGAGTAGAGAAGGGGGAAGGTGGGACTTACGGGTTTAGCTTAAAGAGGAGAGAAAGAGGGAATGGACGTAGCTTCCGGTGCGTCGTTTCTTCGCCGGGATCTCCTAGGGTTGTCGCCGGAAAAATCGTCGGAGCTTCGCCTTTCGCTTCTTCCAAAGTACACTAGGGTTCTAGGAAATTTCTTGAGAGTTTTGTTCAGAATTTTGGAGTGAGGGTGTGTGTATGTAGGGGTTGTATTTATAGGGTAAGGCTAGGATTAGGGTAGGTGAAAGGTTTAATTGAAAAAAATGTAATAAAATATAATAAAATAAAGTAATTGAGGTTTTAAGAAGGCTCTGTTACCGATATAGGTATTTAAAGTGTGCAGGTGTACAGAGAATCCCAAAAGACACACTTCTCCTGTTGGTGACTCGCCGGAATTGGCTACTCCGGCCGGCGGCGGCGGCCCGAGTCGGCCGGTCCGCCGGCCGAGTTGGCCGATCCGGGCTGAGTCCGGTGGTCGGAGGGTGCCCCGTCGGTTGGTGATCCTTCTGGCACAGTTAAGTTTTCTAGGGTAGTGGGGTTTTTGTGAGATATACACGTGTAAACTCTTGGTATTCTAAAAATTTAAAATAAAATAATATTAAAAATAATGTGGGGTATGGGATTTGAACTCTGGTGGCTTGGTTCAGTAATGCAAGGTATTACCAATGAGCTACAAGCTCCTTCTTGCTATTAATTAGCAAAACAAACTTATAATTTGTACTCAGGTAAAAGTACCCCTTTCTGTAATTTTGAAAAAATTGTACATAAAGTTGTACAGAAAGTTTGGGGTTGTTACACTTTAGCCGATGTGTTTTCATACACACGCATATATATATATATATATATATATATATATATATATATATATATATATGGTATCAGTATGTACTAGACTTATATCAGTATCCCTAATACAGGATATGATGATAAGGATACCAGATGAATAATGAGATGAATGTGATATTTGACCCGTACCCAGATTTGGGATGCCGTACGATGGATTTACCGTACGAGCTATATACTGATGATAGATCCGCACTCTTGACTCGATAATGTCATATTATATATTGTATCGTATGTGATACTGTTGAGGCGGCATCACCGACTATTATATATATATATATATATATATATATATATATATATATATATATCGACTAAGACTTAGGTGGTTTTCCATACCCTTTTGATTAGCCTGTTAATTTAGTCCTGTAGTTTACTTGTAGATGTTAGACTAGACTCGAGTCATACCTATTTCAAACTAACGAATCGTGAGTATTTCAAAGACAGGCCAAAAAATTCTACGGATATTTCAAAGGACGTACTTTTTTTCTTATAAACACCGTAGCCCCTATTTTCCAAACACCACGATTCGTGTGATTTCAAATGACAAACTGTATGACTCGTATAACTAATGTAGATTCCTTATTGTTGCATTTACTTTCCATTTCCATATATTCATGTTGTTGTTAGCGCATTGCATGCTTATATATTTGTGATTTATGTTATATTAAACCCACGTTTTTAGGACACCAACACAATTACCGATGATGCGTATGCTCCACGTACACCTGCTTGCCGGCTCACACACTTCATCATCGATAATTGCCATGTCACTACACGGTAGAATTGCTGCATCATGATATGACTCTTTGCATGAATTACTTATTATAGTTGCAAATACACCCTTATACGATATTGCATTTGACCTTGGAGAAATTGGGAACCGCAGAATATATTTTAAAACTGGATTCATTTAAAGGAGCGGTTTTCCCTCGATATGTGCATATTACTGTTCCATGTTGGATGATATACGGATGTCACGCCCCGCTTCCTAAAGTGCGCTAAGATCGGCACGTGACAGAGCCAACCATGCTACCTGTGGCTAGGAAACATCCCTCCACAGTCGCATTACGGCTGTCTATAGATATCAAGAACAGTAGAAATAAAATAAACTATCTAGTACATGTCCATTTGCCAGAATAAACGAGTAAAGAAATAATATGCGGAAACAATAAATCCAAGTAATAATAACAATCTGGAAAGTACGTCCCAAATACGGGCCCACATCAGGAAATGGTAATGCTGAAAGAAAACTAAACAAAAATACTGGCAGGTCCTCACTGCTCGGCCTGTCGACTGAAGTACTCCTGCTCGGCCTGCGACAAGGGTAGCGGATCTGGGCCATGCAAAACCCAGACGTCAGCGCATCATGATATCAAACAATAATATAATCAGGAGGTAACAAGATACGCAGGCATGAGCATGAATAGTGATGAGTGTATAACAGTAACATGAATATGGAACAGTGAAGTGTATCAGTGTATGTGATGTGCGGTGAATAATCTATGCTACTGGGTTAGTTACTCTCAAGTCTTTGAAATCAATTTAATTAATCGTCGATGTAACTCAATAGTATCCCGTGCATGCCCGGGACCACGGTCAAGACTCTCGGGCTGAATCCGAGACGTGCCGTTAGGCAGTAAACAGGTAACATGTATAGACGAATGATGTCAGCAGCATCATCCAGGAGCTAGCCTAGCCCGTAAAACTGATCAGTATAAGCGTTGAACTGTTGAGTTACAAGTTAGGTTTTATCATTGATTTCCCCTTACCCCCAAGTTATGTGTTCAAGTCAGGTATTGATAAATCTGGAGCTAATGCCAACACATGATCAAACAGGTACAGGTTTGTCTATACAAACAACAGGATATGTCCATCGGGACAACATGTCAGGATTGTTGGCATTTGGAAAAGGATCAGGTATCAAGTCAAATAGTAGTGCAACAGGTCATGTCAGGTAGTGTACATGTATCAAGTGGGTGCCCAACAGTAAAATGTAGCAAGTACGGATGCACGATAATAGCATGGATGCACAAATATTTATCAGGGGTTACATCATGACTATGTAGGATGCGCATTATCGAGTATGGGGTGCTAATATAACAATAATATGAATTAATACGATATGGTATACAACTAGATATAAAGAATTAATGGTATGAGTACACAATAAAACATGGATGCTCAATTATCTATTAGGGGTTATAAGATGCACAATTATCTAGCATGGGGTGTTAATATAGGAGTAATATGAAATAACCTGACATGGCATGCAACTGGATATATAATTAATGGTATGGATGCACAATAAAACATGGATGCATGAATAACTATCAGGGGTTGCAACTATAGCTCCATTACTATGTAGGATGCACATTATCTAGCATGGGGTGTTACTAAAATAATAACATGAATTAATAAGATCTGTAGATGCAGCTACATGTATATTAAATGATATGGATGCATACGGGTATCCGAAAACAGTAAAACTTTAATATGGATGTATAATGCAATCAACATGTAATATTTGTATTCATATGGATGCAAGTTAAGTATTATAGCATGTATAAACTTGCCTGAGCGGAACACACGACGGGTGCGTACGGCACGTCCGACGTCGGTTAATCGTCGCAACGTACACACGGCACGCGGGACGGGTCCAGGCAAAGTAAGAGGGAAACCACGCAGGCAGGGGACGTTCACTGGACTACTCGGATCGTCGGCAGCGGCACGGCTCCGGCGATCACCGGAAAAGCGAAATCAAGAAAAGCAAGAAGAGAAGAACAAGAAGAAGAGAAGAAGAAGAGGGTGTGGTATAGGGTTGTGGTGTTTGGTGCTTTAGCTTGGAGTCAGAGACGAGGAGGCGAGGGGGTGACGACGAGGTTATGGGTTTTCCGACAATGGGGGTGTGCAGGGGTCTCGCCGAGTTGCGGTTGTTGGGGTCAGGTTCTTGTGCAGGGAGTGAGTCGGGGTTTGCAGATGTTGTCGGGGATGCTCGGGAGAGGAGAGGAGGAGAGGAGAATGGGGGTGAGGTCGGGGTGGTGATCGGCGGTGAGTTGCAGGCGTGGGTTAGGGTGTCGGGTGATGGGCTGTGTTGGGGTTGGAGAGAAGGGAGAGGAAGAAGGAGGTGATTGTAGTGGAGGATGACGAGGAAGTGGTGAGGGGATGCAGGCGAAGGTGGTGACGGCAAGGGGACGAGGGCGAAGGTTGTGGCTGGGTTTGGCGTGGTTGCTCGGGTGTTTCTTGGGTCGTCAGGTATGGGTTGCGGAGGTTGTGAGCTCGGGAAAGGAGAGTTGAGGAGGTGGAGAAGGTAGTGATGAGGTGAGGTCTGGGTGGTGATCGGCAGTGACGAGTGTGAGACGAGGGCATGGGCTAGGGTTCGCGAGGCGAGGGCACGAGGCGGCGGGAGAAAGAAGATGAAAGGAGAAAGAAGGGAGGTGGGTGTAGTGATTGGGAGGTGAGGGGATTCTCGCAGGAACAGTAAATGCGAAAGGAGAAAGAAAGGGGGGGGGGAGAGAGAGAAAGGGGTTCTGTTAGATTAACGGATTTTAAAAAGCTTTTAAAGAAAATTTTCTTTGTAAAATTTAAACGTTCAGTTACAAAATATAATATATAAAAAATATGATATTTTGGCTAATACAAAAATAGTCCAAAACACGCCCGGGTCGAGTCTAAAATTATGGTTTGAAAATACGGTTAATATACGTATCAACCAAAACCAAAACAGGATATCCGGGAAACAAAAATGTATACCCCCAAGAACGGATGCACGCACGTGTACGTAGCCATCCAAACAGGTCCGTTACACTGAACGGACGAGAACAAGATGCGCGGATGCTACGACAGGGTTAGGGGTATGATGCAGGCCATGCTATATATTTTTAAAATATTTTATTTGACTTTAAATGTTATATTGAAAAATGTAGATGCCAGATAATGCCAGATAATGCCAGTATGCAGTATAAAATATGAGAGTGCACGGATCCACGAAACAAGCCTAGATAAAAGATAAACAGGAATCAAAACTGGTTTCCAGCAAGCGGGTCGAGTCGGATGCAATACGGATGTCAAATACACTATTCGCACCCAAAACACAATAAATCAGGAAAATACCATAAATAAAGAAATACTCAAAATAGAACTGGTATAAATGAACTAGGGTGTTACAACGGATATGCTTACATTTCTGTTATATGTCGCATACATCATGCTTTATGATTATACGCATTGAGATATGCCTTTTTCATGAGATTTCTGGATTTGAGAACCGTGGTCATTTTAAAAGAAAGTATGTATTGTTTTTAAAAAAAACCCGGTTTCTCTTAATACGATATTTCAGTGCGTCCACCATGTGTTTTCTCGGTTCTGAGAGTGGCATGTGAAATCCGATTCGAGGAGTGGTAGGCATCGTCTGCGGGTACATGGTGGACCCGATGAGATACCCTGAGGCAAGAAGACTCGTATTGTTAGACGGTGAGCCTGGCAGGGGAGCACTACCCACCGGTGATAGTATTTGGGACCCGTCGGTTATCCTGTGGATACCGACCGGAGTCATGAGATGATATGAGGGCCGACCAGAGTAGACGGCGCCTGAGGCGATATATATATGAGGGACGATCTGAGGATGCGGCGCTTGAGATATATAAGGATTTACGTGTCGATGCTGTACACGGAGTTCATGATGTTTTGAGTGTCGATGCTGGACACATGGGGTTCATGATGTTTTGATGTGTCGCGAGGGACACACGTTGATTTATATCATCATACTTTCATGCATATGCTTTTATGACATTTATATGCATGATGTTATTGTGTCATTGGTTGACACGTGGACGAGATCCACATGCATACAGGCATTAATTACATAGTTGGATGATATCCACATACTTATAGACTTGAGTATATAGTTGACACTAGTTCACATTGATTACATTGATCATCTCATATTTATGATATGTTGCTACCTGAGGCACTAACACGAGCACTTGGTATTACACTTATATATAGATGTTTACCCTTGCCACCTTATCATACTTCAGACTTTATCATATTGAGGATATATATTACTGATCGTATTGACCTAGGATTGAGTCATACATACGATTTCTGCTCTGTGATGTTTTCTATTAACGAGTTAGCAACTCACCCCCGTTGTGCCACAGTTTCTTCCAGGTTTTGCCATACAGGTTCGTTGCGGCTTTCTGGCACACTGCTTCCATTCCGGGTGGTTGTTTTTGGTAGGTGGATTCACTTGCTTCGTGACCACCATTGTACTATATTTATACTCTGTTGTATCTAGAAAACTCCATCAACCAGACTTGTATATTATTTTAGACGTAGAAAACTAGTTGATTATTCTTTCGACCTTAGAGTCACGCGTTGTATTATTATGGTTTTCTTGATGATTTGAGTTTCCTTTTGAGTTTTGATTCTCGCTCTTCGGCGTTGTATATTATATTGCTTGCGTGGTTGTGACCGCCTTTTGGCGATGAGCTAGCTCTCGCTTGGGGATGCCTTTATTCATTTTATGCATGTTGTACTCGTTTGGGGCCAGTATTTACAAAGAAAACTTTGCCGAAATTTTCAGAAAGACTTGAGATTTTAAAAATGCATACTTCGGCTTATGTTATTAAAACTACTTGCTTTAAAATAAGTTTTCTTCACTTCTTCCTTAAAATGGTTTAGATTTCTGGGATTTTTTGGCTTACTTGAATTAGATGGGGTCCTATAGACTTCATATGATTCAAGTGCCAGTCACGTGCCATTTTCGGGTGGTGATACCATGGATACAAGTTGTTCGTGTAATCAGGTTCATGATGTAAACAAGTAATCATGTAATCAAGTCAAGTTATAGCCATGGTTCGGTTAAGTCAAGTCATATTTGCATGTTGATCTTGTTCTGGTATTCAGATTCAGGTTCAAGTATTCTTGTTGGTATATTAGATTCATATTTGGATTGGATTCAGATTAGGTTTAGACTCAGATTGAGTCAGAAACTTTAAAACAGATTTGGATCCTGAATTATATTCGGATGTTATTGGTAACTGCTGTACATGGACGATAGGATTTGTGTCTTTTTAAAGAAAATTACCATCGATAACTCCGTTAAGTTTTTCTAGCTTAAATAGGCAAGCACTCACTTTCTCCGGCTCCCTGAGGCTCAAGAGAATTGATCCCGCTTAAACCCATATTTACTAAAGTTCTTAATTGTGTTTTATATAGCTTAAGGATGTTTTATGAAAAATATTTTATATACTTTCAAAATAAATCTCGAATATTTATTTATATTATTTAGGGTTTCCATAATTGTGAATTTTAAGAATGTGAAGTATTTTATTGATAATAGTTGGCTTGGATAGTTCAAGGTATTTTAGTGTAAAACTTGTCTTGTATTGATACTTGATAGTATTTTAGTGAAACTTGTCATTATTTTATTTTTAGAAAAATATGGAATTTTATTATAACTTGAAAATATGTGGTTTGATTATATTTATATAATATTAAAAATTAATTTTTTTTATTCAATAGAAGATCTCATTTTTCTTAAAAATCGTATTAAAATCTTTCGAGAGCGAATGCTCTGTGAGGATGTCTGCATCTCGCTCTACTAGCCCAAGAATGCTCGATAATCTGCACCATCCAGTAGTAGGTCCCCTAAAAAGGGTTGTAGAGGTATAATCGCAAAGAATTTTTGATAATACAATTCAAAGAAAAACGGGTTTTATAGTTCATGGTATTTAAGTGAAATATTGTATTCCCCACAAAAATATGTTTCTAAGAGTATCGTTCTATGTAAACATGTGTGTATGTGAGGGATAGATCATTAGCCCGTGAAGTTTTCTAAAGGTTAGATTAAGCAAAGTAATAAAATATTGTAGATACAAAGTTCATGGTATTTAAATGTAAAGCTCAATTTAAAGCTATTTAACATGATGGATTAAGGTGAAAGTTGTTTCTAATTATTAGTTTTATGGTTATAAATATATGTTAAGAATATGGATGTGCAATGATTAAGAAAAAGTGTGATTTCAAGATTTTAGAATCAAAAGTCGGCGTTAACTCCACTTACCGACATGTTTTGGAAAAAAAAAGAACTTTTTATGTAGAAAGAGAAGAATGAGGTGGGACTTACTAGCTAAACGGGTAGGAAAGAGGTAGAAGAATATGTGGTATCCTTCGTGGCGTCGTGGAGTCGCCGGAACTTGCTCGATTCTTCGCTGGAAGTTGATCTTGAGCTAACTTCACTTCTACTCCACTTATACTTAGAAAAATTTGATAATTTTGGTTAGGGATTTCAGAATGAGGAGGGGCTAGAGTATGGAGTTGTATTTATAGTGTGAAATTAGAGTTTTGGAATTAAAAGAATGAATTAAAATGCATTTAAATTGGATTTAAAGGTGAATATTGAAGTCTCTGTTTAAATTCAGAGAAATCAAACAGTTCAGGAGTAATGGGGGTAGGCCAAAGGTTTTGTGGGGAAAACATGGAGACTTTTCCCTACGGACCGACTGTCGCCGGCCCCAAGCTCCATCTCGCCAGTCGTTGGTTAGGGGAATGCCGTTGGATCTTTGCCACGTGTTTGCTTCAGTATACACAGCATTTTGCACATGTTTGTTTTTTCCTGATTGTTCATTTTTGTGTGCAATACACGTATAAACTTTTGGGCTTTCAAAAAGTTTTAAGAAAAATCAGGAAAAATCATATATGGCTAATGGGATTCAAACACAGGGGCTATGCCACAGCAGTGCAAGACTTTACCAATAAGCTACAAGTACTTTTTTTGCTGTTCTTAAACAAGAATAACTTTTAAATTGTGGTCAGGCTTGCAAACTTCTTTCTGTACTTTAAGAAAATAAAATTTTGTACAGAAAATTCAAAGTCATTACATTCTACCCTCCTTATAAAAATTTCATCCTCGAAATTTTTAGAAGAAGTTGTAACAAATTCAAGAAAATTCGATTACCGCGGTGGTGAAAGAACTGCTGAAAGTGCATGAAAAAATGTTTGAAAGAACGAAAGGATGTAAGGGTTTTGAAAGAAAAAGGATTACCAGTGTTATCTTGACCTATAGCTTCGGCTTCTACGACCGCTAAAGTGAAAGTCTGACGCCGGGGTACATTCCTCTTAGCTAGAGGCACATTTCTATGTCCTTAGGGCCTGTTTCTCTGCCCTTGAGGCATGTTCCTCATTGCCTGATAGAACAGACGAGAAGGCTGTGCAGGAGGTCTACGAGAAGGTAGAGCAGGTAGGGCAAGATGAGGTGCAGGAGCCTGAATAGCTGGCCACAGCGGAAAGGTGATGGATGGTCTGTATGCTGGAACTGGGTTGCGTCTATGAGGACAAGCTCCAATGTCGTGAGTGGATGTGCCACAAACTAAGCATAGGCCGTTTGCATGCCTGCAATCTTTTACTAGGTGTCCATTTCTCTTGCGGTAGAAGCAAAAATCTGGACTGGGCCAGTTAAATGGTACTTTCGGTCTCCTGGGTGCAAAAGTTGACATGGAAGAGGCTCCTCTTGCCATCTGAGTAGCAGGGCGCTTTACACCGGCAATCTGAAGTCTGCCCTTCTTCTTCACCACTGCCTCATAGCTTCGGGAAGCCTTCAGCGCAAGATCATGGGTTGGGAAATCCCCTGTAGCTAATACAGCTTGGATTTCCGGGTCCAACCCTTACTGAAATCTTCGTGTCCTGATCTCAGCAGTCGGAATCAGGTGTGCCGCGAATTTTCTATGTATGGTAAACTCAGAATCGTATTCATCCACAGATTTGTTCCATATTGAACCTTTCTGTAAGTGGATGAACTGTTGTTCCATGTCGAATCGGGCATCTCGGGAAAGTATTTCGTGTCGAATATATCGCGAAATGTCCTCCATTCAATCGGTTGGGCAAGTCGGCTTTCTTCAGCCTTCCACCAAACTCTGGCGTTATCCGTCAGTTACAGCTTTGCAACTCTTACCCAAGCAATCTCTGGCACTTGTGCTGCTGCCGGTCATCTTCTATAGACTGAGCTTATTCCTCTGCCTCTAGTGGGCTCTTTTTTCCTGAAAAATGCTTTGGATGCAATGCCCGGAATTGCTTAACTCCAGGTGCCTCAGCTTTAGGGTGGTGCAAGAGGATAGCAGTCTACTGCTGTTGACCTTCCAAGAGGCTCTTTATCGCCTCAAGAAATACCGTCTGCTCATTAATGGGAGCTGCAGCGGTAAGTGGTGGTGGTAGAGTAGGTGGTGGGGTGTTGCCATTAACGTTTGTGCTTGTGTTGTTGGGAGAATCCATGACCTTGATAGAAAAAGAAAGGTTAGGATAAATTCAAGGAATTTGAAATATAAAGAATGTATAGTTGCTGATTCTTATACTTCTTATGATATATTGCTTAGGATTCCATGCAGAACTGACCTGCATAAGCCGCCAACAAAACCTGTCACGCCCCGCTTCCCAGTGTACAGAGGCGGTGATATGGTAAGGCCGCGACGTATTTACTCAGAAGTAAACACGTTAAGCGTAAATAAGCAATAAATGAATGCAAGATTAACAAGATGTAATATAAACAACAGGTTTTATTAATATACATTCTTTACATTACAATTGATTTGAAAAGGAAATATACAATGATAAAGCAATGACTAAATAATGGCATACAAATGAAAAGGTAAGTACAAGTAAAAGACTAGAAGTCTGGCTCCTCTGTGAACTGATCCAAGTCCTCCTAGCTGGGCTCAGTCTCCTGAGAGTCAGGTCCTCCTGACGAACATTCTAAAGAAAGAAGAGACAGGAATGTCGTCAGCGAACTAGCGCTCGGTAAGTCCTAAAAGTAAGAGCAGAATAGAACATAATAGGACAAGTAGAGAATATATGACTGGTAATTTGTACATGTTTATGTTTGTTATATTAATGTAGTTGTTTGTAGCTTGGTATATAATGTATTAGTGTATACGAGAGGAGTCCAACTATCCTGTGGACTATGGTAACATGTAAGTACAAGGCCTCGTCAAAACCCACGGGACAACGACACGAGAGTTCATGTAGGTGTCTTTTAGTGTCTATCATCGTGCCACTTTTAATACATTCTGTACCAATCTAGCCCCTTAAAACCCCGTAATGTATTGTATTAAATTATAGTTACCAGACTTGCCATGACCATGGATACAAGTTATTCATGTAATCAGGTTCAGGATGTAAACAGGTAGGCATGTAATCAAGTCAAGTTATAGCCATGGTTCGGTCAAGTCAAGTCATGTTTGCATGTTGATCTTGATCTGGTATTCAGGTTCAGGTTCAAGTATTCATGTTGGTATATTGTATTCATATTTGGATTGGATTCAGATTAGACTTATACTCAGATTGAGTTAGACACTTTAAAACAGATTTGGATCCTGAATTATATTCGGGTGTTATCGGTAACTGCTGCACATGGACGTCATGATTTGTGTATTTTTCCAAGACAATTACCATTGATAATCCCATTAATTTTTTCTACCTTAAATAGGCAAACACTCACTTTCTCCGACTCCCTGAGGCTCAAGAGAATTGATCCCTCTTAAACCCATATTTACTAAAGTCCTTAACAGTATTTTATATAGCTCGAGGGGGTTTTATGAAAAATATTTTATATACTTTCAAAATAAATCTCGAGTATTTATTTATATTATTTAGGGTTTCCATAATTATGAATTTTAAGAATGTGAAGTATTTTAGTGATAATAGTTGGCTTGGATAGTTCAAGATATTTTAGTGTAAAACTAGTTTTGTATTGATACTTGATGGTACTTTAGTGAAACTTGTCATTC
This sequence comes from Agapanthus africanus, assembly GCA_030015575.1. Lineage (NCBI taxonomy): Eukaryota > Viridiplantae > Streptophyta > Magnoliopsida > Asparagales > Amaryllidaceae > Agapanthus > Agapanthus africanus. The sequence continues at coordinate 676,636,858 of CM057340.1, read as the reverse complement.
TTTTATTTTTAGAAAAACATGGAATTTTATTATAACTTGAAAATATGTGGTTTGATAATATTTATAAAATATTACAAATTAAATTTTTTTATTAAATAGAAAATCTCGTTTTTCTTAAAATTGTATTAAAATCTTTTGAGACCGAATACTCCGTGAGGAGATCTGCATCTCGCTCTACTAGCTCAAAGATGTGCGATAATCCACACTATCTGATAGTGGATCCTCTAAAGAGGGTTGTATAGGTATAATCGCAATTTTTTTTTGATAAAACAATTCAATGGAAACCGAGTTTTTATAGTTCATGGTATTTAAGTGAAATATTGTATTTGCCACAAAAATATGTTTTCAAGAGTATCGTGCTATGTAAACATGTGTGTATGCGAGAGGTAGGTCATTACCCCGTGAAGTTTTCTAAAGATAAGATTAAGCAAAGTAATAAAATATGGTAGATACAAAGTTCATGGTATTTAAATGTAAAACTCAATTTAAAGTTTTTTAACATGATGAATTAAGGTGAAAGTTGTTTCTAATTATTAGTTTTATGGTTATAAACATATGTTAAGAATATGGATGAATAATGATTAAGAAAAAGTGTGATTTCAAGGTTTTAGAATCAATAGTCGGCGTTAATTCTACTTACCGACATGTTTTGAAAAAAAGAACTTTTTATGTAGAAAGAGAAGAATGGGGTGGGACTTACTAGATAGATGGATAGGAAAGAGATAGAAGAAAATGTGGTATCCTTCGCGGCGTCGTGAAGTCGCCGGAACTTGCTCGATTCCTCGCCAGACTTAGGTCTTGGGCTAACTTCACTTCTACTCCACTTGTACTTAGAAAAATTTGATAATTTTGGCTAAGGATTTCAGAATGAGGAGGGGATAGGATATGGGGTTATATTTATAGTGTGGAATGAGGATTTTGGAATTAAAACAATGAATTAAAATGCATTTAAATTGGATTTAAAGATGAATATTGAAGTCTCTATTTAAATTCAGAAAAATCAAACAGTGCAGGGGTAATGAGGGTTGGCCAAAGGTTTTGTGGGAAAAACACATGGACTTTTCCCTACGGACCGACCTTCGCCGCCGACCCCAAGCTCCATCTCACTGGTCGTTGGTGAGGGGAATGCCGTTGGATCTTTGCCACGTGTTCACTTCAGTATACACAGTATTTTCCACATGTTTTTTCCCCGACTGTTCATTTTTGTGTGCAATGCACGTGTAAACTTTTGAGCTTTCAAAAAGTTTAAAAGAAAAATCAGGAAAAATAATATGTGGCTGATGGGATTCGAACACAGGGATTATGTCACAGCAATGTAAGGCTTTACCAATGAGCTACAAGTGCTTTCTTACTGTTTTTAAATAAGAATAACTTTTAAATTGTGGTTTGCTTGCAAACTCCTTTATTTACTTTAAGAAAATAAAATTTTGAGTCGTTACAAATAATTCATTTAATCACAATATAATATGCAAATATAGCGTTTCGATCATAAACAAATATATAAACACGATATATCACAAACCAATAGCATTTCCATCACAAACCATTATAAATCCAACAATTTCAACAACTCAAACAATATGAAAAATACAAAATCCTCTCCAAATAAACGCATATAATATTGTTTTGAATACAAATAATACATTACTTACTAAATGTCCAACAATATGAAAAACTCTTCAAATCACGTGCACATTCCTAGTTCACTCAACCATACGAACCTTGCAAATCCAAATTAAGTTTAATAAATACATGAACTTAAATCATAATTTTCGAAATTAAACAACACACTAGCTACATTAATTAACAAATGTAATACTCAACCCGACGAACCCTGCAAATCCAAAACAAGTTTAATAAATACATGAACTCAAATCATAATTTTTGAAATTAAACAACGCGCTAGATACATTAATTAACACATATAAATGCGTACCTTATTAACTTCCACCGTTGTCATCACCATTAGAATCTCGCCTTGAAAAGTATCGATCCGCGTTGTCCAACAATAAAAAAACTCTCCAAATCGCGCGCAATCCCAGCTCACTCAACCCTATGAACTTTGCAGATATAAAAAAATAAATAAATACATGAATTCAAATCTTAATTTTCAAACCGATGCTGATTACACTAACACATTTACATAAATATCTCACTAACTCCCGCTACTGTCACCGCCATCAGAAGCTTCTCCTTAAATAGTATCGAACGGTATCCTGAATGTCTTCCTCACGAATTAGATACCTAACTTATACGCTTGATTGTGACCTATAAATATCAATCACATGCACATGCACACTCACTCGCATGTCAACAATATACATGTGAAAGCATATAGCTTTAGGCACAAACTTAGTTTTAAAGAGTAGAGCGTGATCCATTTTCTCCTACCACATACTATTTTAGATATTTTTCGGTTTTGCCTACAAGCACATTTTTAAATGATAAATCGAAAATTACTAACTAATATTATAACTGTAAGAGTGTTTACATACACGTATTTTTTGGTTTTGCTCATGGCGTCTAGGACAGTGAATAAGTGCTCCACCTCCAAGTATCAGGAAAATCTGACACATCTGCTCCTTGTTGCAACCCTAGGCCGACAAAAGCTCGAGTAAAATATGGATATCAACGAGTCTAACTTATAAGATAGTTTACATCAAATAAACATTACCCTTCAAACACAAGTTCCTTTTTCTCTTGTAATTTCAGTATCCCCCCTCAATTGTGCCCTCAATCACAAATCTCACTATTCAAGTAAATATAGATAGAGACTGAGACACAAGGCACAGCATCCATCGACGCTCGATGACATATTTTCATCTCAATTCCAATTTGGGAATTGCCAGCCGATATTGTGCTGGCCGGTAATGAGACAAGAACCACAACGATTGGGAGTGAAGTGTGACTTCCCTCCCATTCGAGACGGTAACCGTAACACCTTAAAAATGCGATTAGAGTTAATTAAGCGATATAATGTGGGTTTTAATAAATTTAACTAATAATTATTTTTCATATATTTTATATAATTAATTAATATTTTATTTAATTATTTATGTACTTGCGGTATTTTTAGGGACACACATGTGCATGCTAATCTAGCATTAAGAATATGCTAAACTTGTTTTGCTAACCATGGCACATTAATTATTTTATTATGTTATGTTATATATTTTAAGTAAATAAAAAGGTTTTGTTTTTAATAGGAAAAAGAAAAGATAAAAAATGGGGCATGGGGAGAGATGGAGGTCAGGAGGTCATTTAATGAGGAGAGAGAGAGAGCATAACTCTCAAGAGCCATCCCTCATCTCTCATTATCTCATTCTCTCAACACCCACTCTCTCATTCTTCGTCTTCTTCTTCTTCTTCTTCTTCCTTCTAAAATCCTTCGCTTGAGAATTGATTGGTCTGCTAAAAGTGTGTTCGAAAATAACCGCAATCAAGATGGTGTCGCTAGTAGCTAGCTGCGATGAGTGCGGATCGTCCGCAGGGAAACGTGAACTCTTTTCTTGCTGCAGACGAGTTAATGAAAGATGGGTGATTGTTTGTTATTATATTTTAAAATAGATATAAAATTTATAATAAAAAGGCTTGTAGGGTTCATAGAACTTAGTGGTAATGGATGAATAATTAAAAATGACTCTTTTATCTTTTTAATAGTTTAAAACTAGATCAATAGTGATGAATGTAGATTAGGGTTCTTGGAGGAAACTAGAGTTTCCCCACTACTAAACCTTGTCCTTACATTGATCTCTATTCATGTCTAGCCCTTAACAAAATAAGTGTTAAACCAATCTAAAATCGTAGTCGTGACTATCAATAAATTGGTAGCGCGCCCGATAAGGAGGTTAACATTTATTTTGCTAAAATTTAAAATGAATAAAAAAATTAAGAGATCTTTTCATCCATTATCCTACCCTATCCTACGAACCCTAGCAAGTTAGGAATTACTCGCTTATGATTAATTTAGAAGAGAGAAGAAGATGAATGAAAACATAATGAAGATGCAAAAAAGTAATGCGTAAAAGTAAGTGCAGAAATTAAATGCGAAAAGATTTAAAATAAAAACTACATTTATTAATCAACTACCGCATTTAAAATTTTGCTCCTTAAAAAGTAGAATACAAGCAACCTAGTTTGCTCTAGATCTTTCTTTTGTTGGAGATAGATGAATAGATATTGATCGCTCGGGTACGTGGATCCCTCGATCTCTTCGATGATGATCTTCAATGTACAGCTCTCGGTTTTTTATATAGTTCTTGAAACCAGAAACCCTAGATTCCATACAGGAATAGATACAGTTAATATCATGGTCCCAAAATCTCATATCCAACGGCCCAGATTTGACCGCTGAATCGCTGCAAAATGCCACGTTTGGCCGCCCTTCCGCCGCGCTTTGGTGGGATCATGACATAGTATTTTTTCTGGCTTCTTGTGTTGACATGTGAAAATCCTTTTGATGTCTAGATTATGAAAATAATACTCTAAATCTCTGTCGTTGCTAAATCTCTCGATTTGCTTCTAAATTTTGGCAGATTCGGTTCCGATATCTCGATTTGACTTGGATCCCTTACTTGAATTCCAGACCTGAGCTAGTAGCTGCATAATATCTCAAATTAAAGTATTAGTAGCATTTGGTATTCTTGAGATATTATCCTAACAATTTATATGATATTAAATCTTAAAATATTGATTAGGAATATTTGATATGATATGCATATTCTAATTACTAATATTTCATTTAATATTATATGCATATATTTTCCCTAATTATATTAATTAAAATGTAGAAACATATGATAATAATATTTTTACAAATAAACCCACATATGTTCTATATTTACAATTAACACCTTTTATTTATTAATAATAGTAGGGAAAATGTTCATACAAATGTGCAATATTTTAGACTAATCAAATACCGCCAAACTTAATTTTGATCGTCCCGAGCAAACTAGTTATTAAAGAGAAAAAGAAAAAGAAAAAACTAACTAGTATACTTTCGTATGCAACACGATTGCACTTAGCACATGCAACAAGCCTGTAAAGCTCTAGGTGTCCCCAGTAGGAGGAGTGTTGTCTCCTGAGGGTTTTCAGCGGATTACACCCACAAAATCCCATAAAAAAAAGAAAGGAAATGAAAGTTACATAGAAAGATAAGAACATATAAAATGAAGAACTTGAAAATAAGAGTTTCAAACTACGCTGGTTTTTTAGTTACCCTATCTTAATAGTCATGAAAAGATATTAGAAATCATATCACCACTCAATAAAACATCGTCTTTAGTCTTCCTCCCTACCCTTTCTTCCAAATATCGATCATATACCCCTACGTGTGGGTAAAAGACATCTCTATACTTGGAGAATTCAATTCAAGCTATCATACTCTTGTCCATCTTCCTTAGTACTTTTTAGTCGGTGAATATTTTATAGATGGAATTGCTCACACATTCTTCATGCGACCGTTAATATTTCTTGAGGTACTAACCAACCGATTACCAAATGTGCTCACTCTTTTAGGCATAATTAGTAATATCCTAGCCTTGCAACACCTAAAGCTTAGCAGTGACTCCAAAACCAGTTGGTCTAAGGCACTAGGTCATAAGGAACCCTCGCTATATTTTTTTCTGTTGCCTTAAGTAATTACAAAACTAGTGTTCATTTTTCTTCACCATTTTAATGTCATTTATATTTTTGTTTATTTATATATTTTCCTTCATACTAAGGCTTTTAGACAAAAGCATTTTAAGGTATCCTCTACCATCCCAAGTTTCAAGATGCGTGCAAGTGCGTATAGTAGGGATCGATGTTCAGAAGTTTGGAATCAAGAATAGGGACTATTTTTCAGACTTATTTCTATCCGCAGATTAGTGATTCCCTTCGTCTTACCAATCCTCGGGACAACAGCTCATGACTACCAATTACTAGCTTCGTTTTAAAACATGTAATTTTCTTGCTTTTCTTAAATTCCTTCCTATATTTTATATGTATTTTTCACATCCTAACTTTTATTATCAAATTTTTTTGTGCTTTTATTTAGTATAATGCAAAATGATGCGTGAATAAGCAAAAATCTCCTTCAAACCTATTTGCAGCAGTGTCCTCACTGATGTCATCTTTTAAGCTCAAAACCTGTAGACTTAGGAGGAAAAGTTCTTAATGATTAGTAAAGGGGAACAAAAAGTCAATGACAGTGAAATCCTCCCCCAAACTTATTTTTAGCTCATAATTGTGTAAAAATTTGTTTTTCTTTCAAGAACCAAAATATTTTTCTCCCCCCCAAAACTTGAGTGAAACAGTATTAACCATTTAAAATTATAAGAGGGGGTAAAGTTATTGGTCTATGCAAAACTTTACAAAGACCAAAAGTTAACACCAACCATTCGAATATTTTATCGATGTAACAACATAGTTGGTAGAAGATCATAGCCGTGAAGAAGTAGGGCGATAAGAGGCGTAATCGATCGGGTTTACGTCTCGGTTAGTAGAGACGAAATAGTGATGGTGAACAAAAACAAAAATGTGAATATAGAATAGTCACATTCTCGTATGGGAGAAGAAGGGATGGTGGTTCAACTTCTCCGGCCTCAAATGGAGGCAAACGAATTTCCAATGGAGGTTGATTCATCACAATATCCAAGTCTTTAAGAAACGTGAGTTCTTCGGCGAAAATATTTTCGAAACTTTCATCAATGATGATCCCATCAAAAAGAAAAGAATCAGTGGAATAAGCAGATTCTTTAGGAAGACTGAAAAATTCAAGGTCAATCTTTTTCGTGCCAGAATTCAACACACTTGATTTGTCATAAATTATGGAGGCAGGAGTCTCGAAAAGCTCATCTACCTTATTTTTAAAAGAGTCTAAATTAAATGGTCTTTCAAGAATCATAGAACTCGAAATATTGGAGCGTGGTTCATTAAAACTCAGTGGAGTTGAAAGAAGATTAGAAGAACCAAAGAACGTGGATGATGAAATGGGTAAACAAACTTGTGTGTCGAGTATTGTTGAACCAAATGTGGGAAATGAAGGCCAGATATTGTACTGCTTATCGGATAGGTCGGTGGTAAGAAATAGGATCGGTTAATCATACAAGAAGATGTTCGTATCCAATAGAAGGGACATGATGGGTCAGAGAATCCAACTCATCTAACATAACGGGTTCATCTTCAACGATATTCTTATCGCTGCTCTCATTAACACCTTCGGTCAAATCAAACTAATAGGTATTTAAGAATTCATCCATTATACTATCCTCAATCGATAAATCACTTGGTTCATTTGATAGAGTTGGAAGGTTTGAAATATTAAGTGTAGTCGAATAAGGATCGGTTTGATTTGAAATGGTGTCAAGCTCTCTTTCACACTCAGTATTGAAAAAGTTAAACATGTTATTCTCGGACACCTCATCACTTAGACTATGAAGCGGTTGAACATCGAATATATTTGGTTGGAGAGCAGGATGGAAGGTATCGAGATCAAAAGAATTGGTTTTGGTTTGACTTTGATGGATCTCTTGTTCTCTTTCACTACTCAATTCTAACTCTACTTCAAGACTATACATGCTTTATGAAGAAGTTCTAATGAAGGATTCTCTTTGAACCGTGGAACTTCATAATTGAATTTCAGAAGCGCTATCTAGATAAAGTGAGGAAGTTCAGTATGGTTGGAATGTGTCTAATTGTTGGCTATGTGCGAGTTTAATGTGTTCCGCAATTGACATGCATATATGATTTGCCGCATTAGCCTGAAGAAAATGTTAAGAAGAGATACCTTTACTTGTTGGCTAAGGGCAAGTTCAATGTGTTCCGCAATTGACATGCGTTTATGATTTGCCCCATTAGCCTCAAGATAAGTATCAACATGAGAGCGTGTAAAAGTTTGGTGCTGTGGATAAGAATTAGAAAGGTGTACCTAAGTTTCATAAACAGGATTAGGATCAACACTGTGATATGAAGAATATTGAGATTTGTTGGTTAGTTGGTGACTGACAATTGCTATTTGTTCAGCAATGGTCATGGATGTAAAATATGCCATATTCGCCTTAAAATGAGTATCAATATTATCATATGGAAATGATGGTGTTTTTTTTCCTAATGGTTTTGAATTAGTGAAAGGATTGAAACTTTGGCTTTCAGCCTTCATAATATGCTCAGCGATGGGCATGCGTTTAGAAGTTCCCTCACTCACCTTAAACGGATTATCAACATAAGAAGATGTTGAATTTTGATGCGGTTGATAGGATCTTGAGTGAGGTATCCAACTGTTGCCAGAGTCAGATTTTGTACCGAAGCAATTACGAAAATAAGAAATATCTGGTTCTGGATAGCAAAACTCGGCAAGAGTTCGTCTGTTTGGGTTACCAATTATAAGAAAGTGAAAAGAAAAGAGGGTGAAATGGTAATGATTTAAGCTATTTTTGGATTTTGGAAATTTTTTTGCTTTGAAAGGGGGACTTGAGGCAAATCACAAAATGCACAATCAATCCCTAGAACTAGGGTCTCCTAGGTCAAGTCACTAGACCGCTCCTAAATTTCCAAAGGACAAGTCGCAGGATTAATCCTCTACTATCTCTTTATCAATCTTGTGGCTAGGTAAATGGAAGGTATCCGCTATACGAATCACCGAAATAGCAGGCCTAATTAAGTAACCACTCTCCTTAGTCACACTTGCCTTAGACACCATAAGAAAAATGCGGATAAGCAATAGATTACCTATGACCTTCCTCTGTCCTAATTGAGCACGAATGTCCTTAGGGGTTAGGTCTAGATATTTTTTTTTATTAATGTTGGGTGATAGTATGCACGTTTGTGATTTGTGGGGATTAGGAAAGGTGATGAAATCCCCACCTAATCTGAATTTGGGTTTATTGCCCCTTAATGTCCGTTTTAGATATGCAAAATAAACTAAAATCTAAAACACGCAAAAAGATTTTTAGCGGCGATGTTTGCAAAGAATCCTGCAGGTAAAATTATATTATTAAAGCTTTTAGAGGAGAGAGAAAGATATTAGGAAAATACCACAGAAGATTGGGGACCTAACTCTTCTAGGAAGCCGCGGTTCCACCGCAAAATAGATCCAAATGCCGCAGTTCCGTCGCCGTGTGGAATGATCTTTTGCCAAATTTTCTTCAGAGCCCTACTATACTCCTCTGGTCGAAGTTGATAGTCTCTGAATCTCTGTTTCCTTACTCCAGTTACTCCAGATTCCCTTGCAAAACTCACAAAATAATCGTTAAATACACAAGATACGGTTTTGATTCTCGTTTATGTTATGTTCGATGGATTTTATAAGAAATCAACTCGAATAACAAGAATAAAAAAATTACAGCCGTTTCCCCGGCAACGGCGCCATTTGATTGGTCTGCTAAAAGTGTGTTCGAAAATAACCGCAATCAAGACGGTGTCGCTAGTAGCTAGCCGAGATGAGTACGGATCGTCCGCAGGGAAACGTGAACTCTTTTCTTGCTTTAGACGAGTTGATGAAAGATGGGTGATTGTTTGTCATTATATTTTAAAATGGATATAAAATTTATAATAAAAAGGCTTGTAGGGTTCATAGGACTTAGTGGTAATGGATGAATAATTAAAAACGACTCTTTTATCTTTTTAACAGTTTAAAACTAGATCGATAGTGATGTATGCAGATTAGGGTTCTTAGAGGAAATTAGGGTTTCCCCACTACTAACCCTTGTCCTTACATTGATATCTATTCATGTCTAGACCTTAACAAAACAAATATTAAACTAATATCAAATCGTGGTCATGACTATCAATAAATTGGTAGTGCGCCCGATAAGGAGGTTAACACTTGTTTTGCTAAATTTTATAAACTTTAAAATAAATAAAAGAAGTTAAGAGATCTTTTCATCCATTATCCTACCCTATCCTACGAACCTTAGGAAGTTAGGAATTACTCGCTCATGGTTAACTTAGAAGAGAGGATGAAGGAGAATGGAAACATAATGAAGATGCAGAAAAGTAATGCGTAAAAGTAAGTGCAGAAATTAAATGCGAAAAGAGTTAAAATAAAAACTATCTTTATTAATCAACTATTGCATATACAATTTTGCTCCTTAGAAAGTAAAATACAAGTGCTCTAGTTTGCTCTAGATTTCTCTCTTGTTGAAGGTAGATGAATAGATGAAGATCACTCGGATACGTGGATCTCTTGGATCTCTTGATCTCTTCAATGATGATCTTCAATGTACAGCTCTCGATCCCTTATATAGTCCTTGAAACCAGAAACCCTAGATTCTATATAGGAATAGATGCATTTAAGATCATGATCCCAAAATCTCACATCCAACGGCCCAGATTTGACCGCTGAACCGCCGCAAAATGCCACGTTTGGCCTCCCTTCCGCCGCGTTTTGGTGGGATTATGACTTGGTATTTTTTCTAGTTTCTTGTGTTGACATGTGAAGATCCTTTTGATGTCTAGATTCTGAAATAATACTCTGAGTTTCTACCGTTGCTAGATCTCTTGATTTACTTCTAAATTTTGGCAGATTCTATTCTGATATCCCGATTTGACTTAGATCTCTTACTTGGATTTCAGACCCGAGCTAGTACCTGCACAATATCTCAAATCAAAGTATTAGTAGCATTTATTATTCTTGAGATATTATCCTAACCATTTATATGATATTAAATTTTAAGAATATTGATTAGGAATATTTGATATGATATGCATATTCTAATTACTAATATTTCATTTAAATATTATATGTATATATTTTCCCTAATTATATTAATTAAAATGTAGAAACATATAATAATATTTTTTTTACAAATAAACCCATATATGTTCTATATTTACAATTAACACTTTTTATTTATTAATAATAGTAAAAAAAATGTTCATACAAATGTGCAATATTTTAGACTAATCAAGAATTTTCTCACCTCACACTTGAGCCTAAACCAACACCAATACCAAACCTCACTAAAACCCTTCATTAAGCATGTTTAACCTCTTTTGGAGTCTTGGAGATTGCATGGCTAGGGTTTCTTCTAAGTTTTGGTGAGGTAATGATCTTAAACTCCTAATTAGGCTCTAAGGGAGGTTTTTGAGTGATCTAGTTTCACCAATATACCTTATTGTTTTGGTTTAGTGGTTAATATCGTATTTTGTTAAGACTTAGGGTTCTGTTTGAATCTGCTACAACCCCGAAACTTTTTTGTGAAGTTGCCACTACTGAAAGATAGTCTAGAGGCCTAGAACCTAACCGCAATACTTGAGCCCTCCCCCTCTTAATGAGGCCGCAAATTTAATCGTTCTGGCCGCAAATTGCGGCCAGGTTGGGGAATTTAGGAGTGAGTCTTGGTTGTGAGCTCTCTGCAATTATATGTAGGCCTATGGCACGTGCAACATTCCCTAATTTCTTATGTAGGAAAATTTAAAACAGTTGTGTTATATTTTAAGTGTTTCGATGAAGTACGATACGGATTTATCCGACTCTCGTTTAGGTGTCTAGGGTGGTTAGCAGTCTTAGGGTTAGTCTAGGATGTCACTGCACGCGTTTAACCCGCTAAGCTAACACATAGTAGCTTATGGGAGTTAGTTCGTTAGTTTTGCGTTTGTGTCTGTGTCTTGTCGGAAAGTTTATTAACCTTACGCATTTTGGTTTTGTGAGATGCTAGTATCACTTGTGGGGACTTTGGACACAGCTAGGAAGGGGAAAGAAGTGATCAGATTCATATAGCTTGAGACCGTCCGGTGAGTAGATTTAACATCTATGGGGGAATCGCCTGTATGGTGTTAAGCGTCGATGGCTAGATTCAAGTGACAATACCTTGCGCTATATGCTTATATATTGTGATTTGTATATGAGTATCATATTGTGCATCCTATTATCTGTTGTACATTGATATATTATTAATAGGCCACTGCACCATTACTAACGGTACATGTCGCACGGGCACTGATTCATATGCCCACACACACCGTTGGTAATTGCCATGTCACGCACACCATAGAATTTTCCATGAATGACTACATTGCACCACCTTCGTAATTGACAGTTAGACATTGTTTATTGTACTAGTACGCATCATGTTAGCATCATACATACATTGCTATAGTGTCATATTCTCATATGATGTTTCATGAGATTTTTGTTTCGTGGATTTGGGAAACCGTAAAGTACATTTTGAAACTTGAATTATTTAAAAGGGTGGTTTTCCTTGATATAATATTTCGTGTCTACCATTTTCTCGGTTCTGAGTGATGAGTATACCCGATTCGAAGAGTGAGGAGGAACCATATGCGGGTACATGGTGGCTCGGTAAAGTATCCCGGGGCAAGAAGATCGTATAGAAAGGCGATGAGCCCAGCAGGGGAGCACTATCTACCGGTGACTGTATGGAAACTCGGCGGATATCCGGAGGATACCGACCGGAGTTATATGATGAGATGGATATAAGGACCGATCAGAGCGACGACGCCTGAGATATTGGGATTTTGGGTGTCGTTGTTGGACACCGGATTTCTATAACGATTTATTGATGATGACTCTGTTTTATCCCACATTCAGGACTTATTATGGCATACTCTGTTCATATAGTTGTTGTATCCTGATATTGTACCTTGATATGATTATGCTACTGATTAGTATAAAATATTGCATATTTGTATGAACATTTTCCCTACTGTTGTTAAGTGCTAAAATGTGTTAATTGTAAATAGAGAACATATGTGGGTTTATTTATTATCTTATGTTTCTACATTTATAATTAATATAATTAGGGAAAATATATACATATAATATTTAAATGGAATATTAGTAATTAAAATATGCATATCATATCAAATATTTTTAATCAATATTCTTAATATTTAATATCATATAAAATGGTTAGAATAATATCTCAAAAATATTAAATACTACTAACCACTTTGATTTGTGATATTGTGCAGATATTAGCTCAGGTCTGGAATCCAAGTAAGAGATCCAAGTCAAATCGGGATATCGGAACCGAATCTGCCAAAATTTAGAAGCAAATCGAGAGATCTAGCAACGGAAGAGACTCAGAGTATTATTTTCAGAATCTAGACATCAAGAGGATCTCTAAATATCAACACAAAATACCAGAAGAAATATCAAAACCTAATTCCATAATGTTGCGGCTGAACCGCGGCCAAAGTGGGCAATATGTGGCGGTTCCGCGGCTCATTAGTAGCCGTCGGATGTGAGATTTTGTAGATTTGATCGTAACTGTATATCCTCAAATATGGAATCTAGGGTTTCCGGTTTCAAATACTATATAAAGGACCGAGAGCTGTACATTCAAAAATTATCATCGAAGAGATCAAGAGATCCACGTATCCGAGTGATCATCATCTATTCATCTACCTCCAACAAGAGAGAGATTTAGAGCAAACTAAAGTTCTTATAATCTACTTTCTAAGGAGAATTGTAAATGCAATAGTTGATTAATAAAGATAGTTTTTAGTTTAATTCTTTTTGCATTTAATTTCTATACTTACTTTTACGCATTACTTTTCTGCATCTTCATTATACTTTCATTCACCTTCTTCCTCTCTTCTAAGTTAATCATGAGCGAGTAATTCCTACCTTGCTAGAGTTTGTAGGATAGGATAGGATAATAGATGAAAAGATCTCTTAACTTCTTTTATACATTTTAAAGTTTATAAATTTTAGCAAAATAAATGTTAATCTCTTTATCGGGCGTACTACCAATTTATTGATAGTCACAACCACGATTTGAGATTGGTTTAACACTTGTTTTGTTAAGGGCTAGACATGAATAGAGATCAATGAAAGTACAAGGGTTATTAATGGGGAAACCCTAGTTTCCTCCAAGAACCCTAATCTACATTCATCACTATCAATCTAGTTTTAAACCATTAAAAAATAAAAGAGTCATTTTTAATTATTCATTCATTACTACTAAGTCCTATGAACCCTACATGCCTTTTTATTATAAATTTTATATCCGTTTTAAAATATAACGATAAACAATCACGCATCTTTCATCAACTCGTCTAAAGTAAGAAAAGAGTTCACGTTTACCTGCGGATGATCCGTACTCATCGCGGCTAGCTACTAGCGACACCGTCTTTATTGTGGTTATTTACAAAACACTTCTTTCGCACACGATCAATCAAATGGCGCCATTGCCGGGGAAACGGTCGTCATTTTTTCTTGTTATTCGGGTTGATTTCTTATTGAAACCAGCAAACATAAAATAAAAGAGAACCAAAACAACATCTTGTGTGTCTAACGATTATTGTGCTAGTTTTGTAAGGGAATCTAGAGTAACTGAAGTAAGGAAACAGAGATTCAGAGACTTTCAATGTGGACCAGAAGAGCATAGGGGTGCTTTGAAGAAAAATTAGCAGAAAATCCTCCAAAGCGGCGGCGGAACTGCGACAATAGGGTGTTGTTGGCGGCGAAACCGCGACTTCTTAGTGGAATTAGGCCCCCAAAATTCTTAGATACTCTCCTATTATCTTTCCCTTTCCTCTAAACCTCTAATAATCTAATTTTATTTGCAGGATTCTTTGCAAATATCGCCGCAAAAAAAATTCTTTTTGCGTGTTTTGATTTCGGTTTGTTTTTGCATATTTAAATCGGACTTTAAGGGGAAATAAACCCAAACTCAGATTAGGTGCGGATTTCATCATCCTTCCTAGGCCTCACAAATCATAAAGGAGTATACTATTATCTTACATTAATAAAAAAATATCTAGACCTAGCCCCTAAAGACATTCGCGCTCAATTAGGACAGAGGAGGGTTGTGGGTAATCTATTGCTTATCCGCATCACTCTTGTGATGTCTAAGCAAGTGTGACTAAGAAAAGTGGTTACTTAATTAGGCCCGCTATTTCGGTAATTCGTATAGCGGATACCTCCCACTTACCTGGCACTTACATATCCACAAGATTGATAAGGAGGTAGTAGAGGATTGATCCCGCGACTTATCCTTTGAAAGTCTAGGAGTGGTCTAGTGACTTGACATAGATGACCCTAGCTCTAAGGATTGATTGTGCATTTTGTGATTTGTTGAGTCAAGCCTCAAGTCCGTCATTTTTTTCAAAACAAACCTTCTTAAAAATTGTTCTCACACATGTTGCCACGTGCACTAAACCTGCTTAATGCATGATCGGCTGGACATGGGAGTTTAGTGCCCGTCTAGTCCGCGTTTTTGCTATCAACTCTGAAGTCGGTGCTTCTTCATCTTCTATTTCTCTTCCACCCACCACATCTCCCTAAATGGAAGGATCTCCATCAGGTTTTAATGATACCACCCTGCCACCACCCGTAGGTGCGCAAAATCCACCGCGTATCTCTCTCCAAGAAAGATGCTACCCCGTACGTGGACCCTTTCCTACTTGTCTGTCTCTTCCACCTGCCAATGGGGATAATTTCGAAATTAAACCCCACTTCATCAACTTGTTGCCCAAATTTCACGGGCTTGAATCCGAAGACGCATATGTTTTTATAACCAAATTCGAAAAACGTATGTGCTATGATGAGTACAACCCAACTTTCAGAGGATGCTCTGCGATTGCGTTTTCTCCTTTTTATCTTGTCCGATATCGCAGAAAAGTGGCTCTATAGCACCGCAGCACATTCTATCGGTAAATAGGATGAATTCGTTATAGTATTCCTTAAGAAATTCTATCCTCATCATAAGACTGTCCGTATTCGAAGCGAGATTAACCAGTTTGCCCAACTTCCTAACTTACCCTTTTGGAAATGTTTTGAACAGTTTAAAGATCTTCTTTTCCAATGCCCTCATCACGGAATCGATAGATGGCAAATTTGCCGAATTATATATGAGGGTGTTAATCCAGCGACAAAACAAATGCTTGAAATCATTTGTTAATGCAATTTCATGTAAAAAGACGATGGCGAAGCATGGCAATTTCTGGAAGATCTCGCCGAACAAACGTTACAATGGGAGAGCACTAGACCAACATCGTCTTCATTTAGGGTATGTATCCATCAGCTCGATATTTCCATCGCAGTAAAAGCCGAAATGGCCGCGATACAAAAGAAACTCGAAGCTATAGAAAACAAATTCTTTTCAGCCTCCTTAAAATAAGTTACGCTCCCCAAAACTGTATGTGGTTGCTGTTTTGACCCATCCCATTTAACAGAAGAATGTCCTTTGAATCCTCCGTCTCAAGGTCATGAACAAACCAATGTTGCTTTTCAGCAACAACCTAGAAATGACCCTTATTCATCCATATATAATCAGAGATGGAGGAATCATCCAAATTTTGCTTGGAACCAAAACCAATCTCAAAATCAAAATCAGTTCCCAAGGCAAAATAACTATCAAAGGCTTCCTCCACAGCAACAACCGCCACAACCACAAATTCAGCAGCCCTTTCAATCGCAAGCTTTTCAAAATCTAGCCAACAACTTTACTCCTTATAATAATAATTCGACGGCTGATACCAATAAAATCTCTACACTCAAACGAAACTTAGAAACATTCATTAAACAATCCATGCAAACGACGGCTAATTTAACGTCTTCTATCCAAACGTTAGTGCAACACATCGCTTCCCATGGTGAAAGCATAAAATCGATAGAGGCACAAATTATACAGTTAAATGCCGCGATGAGTGAAAGAGAGAAAGGGAAACTTCCATCTCAAGCTCTATCAAATTCTGGCCACTCACAAAGCGCAAATCTCATCCTTTAAAATTATAATGTGAGTGCCATAACTACGTTGAGATCGGAAAGAGTGCTGAATAACAAAGCTGATGAACAAGTTGAAGTTGATGATATTGATGATACCCCGGCTACTATTTCTACTCCTACTTCGTCTAATCCAACTGTTAGGGTAAAAATTTGCACCCCCGGTTGACCGAGTCAAAGTCAAGGTCAACCCCAAGCCAGGTGGGCCTAAGCCCAGGTCAAGCGGGCCCATGCCTAAGTCGAGTCCGCGGCCAGCCTCCTCCATGCCAAAATATAGATCATGTAATAAATAATTTTTATGTAATTTTTTATGCATGAATGTATGCAAAATGGGCATGAAGCCAAATTTTTTGTAAAGCCCATGGTTAATGTGCAAAAAGAAATGGCACATGAGCCATGGGATGGGCAAAATGCCATTTTGTGAAGCCCAAGGGGCTATATGTAAATATATAAGCCTATATAAGGAAACATGATGATGAATAAAAAGAGACTTTTCATTCTCCCCCAAAAATCTAGGGTTTGTGCCTCTTTTCCCTTTTTGAAGGTTCCAAACCTTCTTCTTTCTTTTGAATTAAATCAAGAGTTTTACTCTTCCTTTTCCAAAATTAAATAGTTTTTTCACCACAAAACCCACAAAGAGGAACTTGGATCTGTCATTAGATCTTAAAAAGAAGATATTTTTAAAATCTCACATCTCTTGATCTTCAAGATCCTACAAACAGAGAAGGAAGAAGGAGGCCCATCTCCAGAAACCCTCTTTGGGTAAGAGCTAGGGCTCAAAAGAAGAAGCCCTTCATCAGCTTCAAAACATCTTAGGAGTTCAACTCCATTCTAATTTCTCTTTCGGGAGTTTCTGGGGCTAAAAGCCCCTTTTTCTTGCCAGCGCCTTGCGCTCAAGCGCCCAGCGCCCACGTGCCGACATGTGGCGCGCTAGCGCTCGAGCGCCCAGCGCCCACGTGCCGACACGTGGCGCGCTAGCGCTCGAGCGCCCGGCGCTGAAGCACCAAGCGCCCACGTGTCGACACGTGGCGCGCTAGCGCTCGAGCGCCTAGAGCTTAAGCGCCCAGCGTCCACGTGTCGAACACGTGGCGCGCTAGCGCCTAAGCGCACAGCACCTAAGCGCCCAGCACTCAAGGCGCTGGCTCCGCGCGTCCTGTGGGCGCTTTTTCCCCTTTTTATATATATATATATGTATACATGTATATATATGTATAGATACACACACTCCACAACACTGTCCCTCCCAAAAAAATTTTGGGCCGGGGCGCTGCCCCGCACCCCGCAAGGGGGCTGCTAGCCCCCTAGCCCGCTATCCGGGTAGCGGGACCCCCGTAAAAACTCTGCATGGCTCCCGATATATCCAAGCCCCCTTCCAAAATAAAACATGCGCACATTGCACATTGAGTTCGCATGACCAGTTTAACCCGTTAATCGGAGGTTTCCTCGCTCCAAAGACGAGGGGTAATTAACGGCAGCTTAGTCCGCGGCTGCCGGAGATTCGGATCCCCACAATTAATAAACCCTGGCCTACCCTAGGCAGAGAGAATCTGTAGTATGCCTGACAAGCGCGCACGTATTCCCATCTCATGGGGGGACGAAAAACACCCTACAGATTCTGGCACGCGCGGTGGGACCTATCTCTCCTCCCATATTTCGGGTTAAACGTTCATGCGAACTTAATCAATATGCATACCCATATCTATACTAAAATAATGTTTTTTCATGCAGGTTTCAAGCAATCATTTTTCAACAATGTCTCCAAAGATGAACTCAGCTCTCAGCACGGCTCCCTTCTCCTACACGATGAAGATAGACTCCAGAATGGTCCTTCCGGCCAGTCTCAGGCGACAATGGGAGGAGCCGCCGCTACCATTTAGCTCTATTCTGTTCGTGTCAGCTAACGCCATCCCAGCTCCTCAATCCCCGGTGACAGACAAACCGGTCTCGAAAAGCAAGAGGCCAAATGTGGTGGTCTCGAAAGCGGCCCAACTCAAACGCAAGTCGGTGTTTGAACGGCTCTCCTTGGCCCCATCTGGGGGCAAGGCCATCAACACCAACAAAGCAACAGGGCGTCTCGAGCAAGCCCCAACGATGCTCATGACAACTGTTCAATTGGGTATCTTCTCTAAGCTCCCCATCACTCAGCCTATGGCGGCTTCCCGGAGAGCAGAAGCCTGCCAAGCGCTCAAGGCAGAGAAGCTGAGGCAGAAGCGGCTCAGATACAGAGCCAACAAAAGGGCTAGGGATCCGACCATGTTAAAATTTGTGAATTTACAAAGCCCCGACCGCTCCGTGAAACCAGCTGCCAGTGATGAAAGGATGGTTGAATGTGTTATCTACACCGTCTATATGGTGGGCACGCGTCTCAGCGACAACCTTCGCAGCAAAAGAAAAGATGGGGCCGCCACATCTCAAATCAAACTTGGCGTGAATATAGCTATCACTTCTCAAGATCAGCATCCTCTGGAGGGTGATGACAATCCTCCCAGTGAGGCTGATAGGCAGAGAGAGCTCTCAGTTCATGAGGAGTCGGGCTCGGAAAGCGAAGATGAGCCAACTTTCCATCCTAAGACTGCAGAGCAGCAATTTCTCCAAGAGCTCCGAAAACAGCTCAGAAGCAAAGACAAGGAGATGGCCATGCTCTACTCAAAGATCGACGACTTGACAAATGTCGTCTTACGACTTACGGCCCGACTTGCCTCTCAGCCGCCCAATCAAGCGCAGGGCTCTATTCATGAACCGGGAAACGGTGTCCCGAGACACCCGACGCCTATTCCCCCAAATCCAAAGGTGGGCGGACCACACGAAAGCCAGTCGCATCCTATCTCAGGAAATGTCTTGGCTACCGATGATAGTAGCCCGCTAACTCAAGATCAAATCATGGATTTGGTTGCCAACAAAGTCAAAACATTGGTAGCCGAAGCCGAAGTGCAAAAAGATATCAACAGTAGTGGGAGACCATATCCTGCTCAGTATGATCTGGTAGAATTTCCTAGCGGCTATGTCATCCCTAAATTCGGAAGATTCGATGGGACGGGAAATGTGAATCAGCACGTCGCCCATTTTAAAGCTTCATGCGGGAATACTGGGGGTAATGATGCGCTTCTCCTCCGCCAGTTCGTTAATAGCTTGACCGATATTGCTTTCGACTGGTACGCGAGCATACCGGATGGCTCCGTCACAACTTTCGTCCAAATGGAATCTCTGTTTCGGCAGAGGTTCATGAGCGTCAGCGATAAGATCACCATCGCCGACCTCGTAAGGACCAAGCCAAAGAACAACGAAAGCAGCACGGATTTTATAACCCGTTGGCGCAATCTCTTCGTCAAATGCGAACCGCCGATAGAGCAGGACCAATCTGTCAGTCTCCTCGTCGGAAATCTCAACAATTAGATGGCCCCGTTTCTATGCACTGCGGGTCTCAAAACATTCTAAGAGCTGACCAGAAAAGTCCAGATGTTGGAGCGCTCAAAGCAGGAGTCCTCCCCAGATTCACAAAATAACAATAGTTCCTGGAGAAACCGAAAGGACGATAATTGCAAAGGCGGAAATTCCGACGATTCTGAATCTTTTAACATTTCGGCTAACCGAAATAAGCAAGGGATGAGCGGGCCTAATGCCGACCAGTCTCGGAAGCCAGTGTTCGGAAAGGGAGGAGAATCTCCACTGAAAGAAAAGCTAGATAAGGTCTATTCCTTCAGAAGGGACAAAATCCGTAAAATATTCAAAGATGCCCTGAAGAACGGTCTACAACTGCCAAAGTCAAAAAGACCGCAGGAAGCGAATATGACCGACGACCCCAAATACTGCCCCTATCACAGAGTGATAGGTCATGCCATTGAGGACTGCTTCGTCTTCAAAGATTGGGTCGAAAAGCAATACAAGGCAGGAGAGATAGAACTGTCTAAAGGCGTGTTAATAAACAGTCCAGCTGCAACCGTCAATTTCATACAAACGGAGACCGAAGTTCTTCGTGAAACTGATTCTCTCAGACATCTGCCTTTCTCTGAAAACAGTCGACCACCATATCATTAAACTGGGAACAGATGACCACCATGTCGTTAAACTGGAAACAGCTGACCACCACGTCGTTAAACTGGGAATGACAGACCACCAAGTCTTTAAACTGGGAATAAATGACCACCACGTCGTTAAACTGGGAACAATCGACCTCTAAGTCATTAAACTGGAAATGTAAAAATATGTAAATAAAACAAAAATAATAATAAGCCGAAATGATAGTGCAACTCGCAATAAAAATCAGCGAGTAAAAATAAAGATGAAAATAAAGCCGAAATGATGGGGCAACCGCGAATAAAAGCCGAAATGATTGGGCAATCACGATCTTCGCGATAAGAAAAGCTGAAATGATAGAGCAATCGCGGTAAAACAAAACAAAAAACAACAAAAAAAAAGAAAAAAGAAAAAAAGAAGGAAAAAAATAGCGAATGATGTGTCGCTCCTGGTACCATATTCCAGTGCAGCGATGCAGACGCCAACCAAAATTCAATTTCCCAAAATTCTCCAGCCCTACGGCCAGTCCCCAAATTGACTACTGTATACAATCCACGGGCTCAAATAATTCTCATCATACCCATGCCCCACCGTAATCACCAGTTACGCGGCTGGTCTCCGTCCTTGGAATTATGCTCCATTGAGAAGACCCACTCATGTGTCCTCACGATATATGAGGAGAACAAACCTTTGTGGGATCCTTACGACTCATAAAGGAAAAACACACTTAGGAGTCCTTATGGCTCCTAAGGAGAAAATACACCTGCGGGATCCTTACGACTCGTAGGGAGAAAATGCTTTTATGGGACCCTCACGGCCCATAAAATTGAAAAGCCTTAGGCGATAGGGATCTAAACCTGTCTCCTAAGCCGTCGCTCCCCAATCCCCAAGTGGCGAATGATGAGTCACTCCTGGTACCATATTCCAGTGCAGCGATGCAGATGCCAACCAAATTCCAAATCCCATACCCCAACGGCGAATGATGAGTCGCTCCTGGTACCATATTCCAGTGCAGCGATGCAGACGCCGACAAAGTCCCGAAATTTTTCCGGCCCTACGGTCTGGATCATACATCCTATAAAACCGTATACAATCCACGGGCATAAAACAATCCCAATCCCTCCCATGTCCTACCGGTGAGACCACATTCAAAGTCCCACCGGCGGTGAAGATTCAAAAAAAAGGGTATGTCCACAAGCAAAATGAGCACGGATGAAAACCCGAAAGGGCTCTGTGAGTAAAAACAGCAGGACTACCGGCGAGTTTGTGAAAACCCGAAAGGGCGCAAACTCATAAAAAAGAGATGAAATGCACTCACAAAGTCCTCTCGACTTTATGAGGAGAAAATTCCCGCATGAGATCCTTACGACTCACAAAGGAGCAACATACTTAGGAGTCCCCACGACTCCTAAGGAGAAAATACACCTACGGGATCCTTACGACCCGCAGGGAGAAAATGCTTTGTGAGACCCATACGGCTCACAAAATTGAAAAGTCTTAGGTGATAGGGACCTAAAACCTGTCTCCTAAGCCATCGCTTCCTGATAAGCAAGCGTAAATGATGATTCGCTCCTGATACCATATTCCAGTGTAGTGATACTGATGCCAAGCAAAAACCAATTCCCAAATCCTCCCGGAGTAAATGATGAGTTGCTTCTGGCATTATTCCAGTGCAGCAATGCAGATGCCGACCAAAACCAAAATTCCCAAATCCTCCAGGGGCAAATGATGAGTTGCTCCTGGCATTATTCCAGTGCAGCAATGCAGATGCCAAACCAAAATCAAAATCCTCAAATCCACTCATGGCAAATGATGATTCACTTTTGGCACCATATTCCAGTATAGCGATGCCGATGTCAACCCAAATCTAATCAAACCAACAACCTCTGCGGCGGAATCATACTCGTCCCAGAATTTACCCCGTGTCGAAATCAAGCTTCGCCTCGGTGTATCTGCCTTTCCTGTCGAAATTATGCTTCGGCTCGGAATCAACCAATGACCTCCTCGTTGGAATTATGCTCCGCCTCGGAATCAAGTCAACCAGCAAGCTCTGTGTCGGAATCATGCTTCGTCTCAGAATGCACCCCGTGTCGAAATGATGCTTCGCCTCGGAGTATCTGCCTTCCCTGTCGGAATTATACTTCGCAAGGGAATCAACCTCTGCATCGAAATTATGCTTCGGTCAGAATGTCTGCTGTTCATATCAGATTTTTGCATTTTTATACCGCCCAATTTTTATCATATTGCTTATCGGTAGGTACTCTTGAGCCGTGTTTGCTAGTCAATTGCAGGATACAGGTTCTCGGCTCTAAACGGTGAAATTCATGGAAAAACACGACAAATTCCGGATTACTGCCAACCACAGATAAAACACGGGTCTCCGCTCTCTATCCGTATGTTGCCACAGACCAGTTTAAGAGACAAAATGGCAAATCAATGTCATTTTCATGCACAAAGCTCAATGGCAACACAAAGTCCAAGAAATCTACGCGGAGCTCAAGAAAATCATGACAAAAGATCCACATCCAATCACCTTTTGATCTACTAAAATTCTAGAAACATTGTGAAAAGATTCTGAGAAAAATCATATACCAGACTGAAGGACATAAAAGACCAGGGAAGCACACAAAAGACGAGGGGCTAACTCCTCTATATGGCCACGGATCCGCGGCCAATAGAGGGTCTAGGCCGCGGATCCGCGGCTGTACTGACTCCTCAGAAGGAGTGTTTTTGGGGGCAGATTGGTAATTCTATTTTTGTTCAGAATGTTGCCCTAGATTTCCAGCTCCCTGCCTATAAATAGTCTAGACCTCGCCAAAGCCAAGGGTGCTCATTCTTGTATTTAGATTTTAGGTTATATGTTGTTGTTCTTCTTCCTCCTCTCATCTCTTCTCCATTAAAAAAACTTGTAGTGAGCTTTTGTGAGTGAAGAATGAATAAAGGAGTTCTTGTTCTTACCATGCTTGTCTTTTTATTTTGTTAACTATTATTGCTTGTAATTTTCATTTGCTAATTTAGTTGTTGTTATTTGTGTTTGTTTCTTTTTTGTTCTCTTTTCCTTTATCCTTAAACAACCATGATGCTTACGCTTGATCCTTGCCGAGGTGAGGTCGCAAATTGCTAGTTGTAATCTTCTAACCTCTTTCTTTCTATCTTCCTCCTTTGTTTTATTTTCTTTTCCTTATAATGGGTGAGTAGTTTTCATACTTGTTAGGGTAGGATAAAGAAAGTTTGAGAGAAGGAAATCTCTCTCACTCTTTCCTTGCCCAACATCTTAATTTGGACTCCCGCTAATTGAACCACAATCCGCTCCTTACAGCACCCTATCCTACATGATAGCGGTGATTCCTTAGTGAGACCAGTTGTGGTTGAATTAACCGGAGGTTAAGGCTAAGAGCCAAGAACGGACGGACAAGCACCAAAAGGAAGAACTTATGCGTTGGAAAGCCTAGCTTATACTCGCAAGTTCCTTCCTAGTCGTGCTAATCCCCGTTGTTGCCGATTACCGTAACACCGATATTAAGAGTGGCAACAAAAGAAGTAAGCGACTTCTAACTCAAACTAACATAATCCTAACCCTAACAAGCTCTCTTTACATATCATTTTAGCACATAGTTAATCTCAAAACAAATCTGGACATTTGGACTTAACTCGTTAAAGCACATAGAAAAAGATTCCCATCTCCCTGCGGACGACCCGTACTCAACCGGCTAGCTACAAGCGAAACCGTCTTGATTGCGGTAATTAACTAAACTTGAACACGCAAAACCCCAATAATCATCTGCCGCTCTTCGGAATGATGCTCCGATCCCTGGAATCATGCTCTGCGCTTCGGAATGATGCTCCGATCCTTGGAATCATGCTCCGCTCTTCTGAATGATGCTCCGATCCTTGGAATTATGCTCCGCAAATCGGAAATGATACTCCGATCCCCGGGAATCATGCTCCCCGAGGGATACTCCGACCCTGGAATCATGCTCCACTTCGGAATAATGCTCCGATCCGTGGAATGATGCTCCGCTCTTCGGAATGATGCTCCGATCCTTAGAATCATGCTTCGCCCTTCGGAATGATGCTCCGAACCCTGGAATCATGCTTCGCCCTTCGGAATGATGCTCCGAACCCTGGAATCATGCTCCGCCCTTCGGAATGATGCTCCGAACCCTGGAATCATGCTCCGCCCTTCGGAATGATGCTCCGATCTCTGGAATCATGCTCCGCCCTTCGGAATGATGCTCCGAACCCTGGAATCATGCTCCGCCCTTGGGAATGATGCTCCGATCTCTGGAATCATGCTCCGCCCTTCGGAATGATACTCCGATCCTTGGAATTATGCTCCGCGCTTCGGAATGATGCTCCGATCTTCTCCGATCTTTGGAATCATGCTCCGCTTCGGAATGATGCTCCGATCCGTGGAATCATGCTCCACTCTTTGGAATGATGCTCCAATCCTTGGAATCATGCTCCGCCCATCGGAATGATGCTCCGATCCCTGGAATCATGCTCCGCTCTTCGGAATGATACTCCGATCCTGGAATTATGCTCCAACCCTTGGAATTATGCTCCGACTCTTCGGAATGATACTCCAACTCTGGAATTATGCTCCGCAAATCGGAATGATACTCTGATCCCCGGGAATCATGCTCCCCGAGGGATGCTCCGCCCCCGGAATGATGTTCCATATCGAAGTTCAGCTTCAAGATCCATCAATTTCATGCACACAACACAAATGTGCGGTGTGCATTTATTGATGGGGGGCACTTTGTTGGGGTCAAAATTTGCACCCCCGGTTGACCGAGTCAAAGTCAAGGTCAACCCCATGCCAGGTGGGCCCAAGCCCAGGTCAAGCGGGCCCATGCCTAAGTCGAGCCCGTGGCCAGCCTCCTCCATGCCAAAATATAGATCATGTAATAAATAATTTTTATGTAATTTTTTATGCATGAATGTATGCAAAATGGGCATGAAGCCAAATTTTTTGTAAAGCCCATGGCTTATGTACAAAAAGAAATAGCACATGAGCCATGGGATGGGCAAAATGCCATTTTGTGAAGCCCAAGGGGCTATATGTTAATATGTAAGCCTATATAAGGCAACATGATGATGAATAAAAAGAGACTTTTCATTCTCCCCTAAAAATCTAGGGTTTGTGCCTCTTTTCCCTTTCTGAAGGTTTCAAACCTTCTTCTTTCTTTTGAATTAAATCAAGAGTTTTGCTCTTTCTTTTCCAAAACTAAATAGTTTTTTCACCACAAAACCCACAAAGGGGAACATGGATCTGTCATTAGATCTCAAAAAGAAGAGATTTTTAAAATCTCGCATCTCTTGATCTTCAAGATCCTGCCAACAGAGAAGGAAGAAGGAAGCCCATCTCCAGAAATCCCACTTTGGGGAAGAGCTAGGGCTCAAAAGAAGAAGCCCTTCATCAGCTTCAAAACATCTTAGGAGTTCAACTCCACTCTAATTTCTCTTTCGGGAGTTTCTGAGGCTAAAAGCCCCTTTTTCTTGCCGGCGCCCGAGCGCCTTGCGCTCAAGCGCCCAGCGCCCACGTGCCGACACGTGGCGCGCTAGCGCTCGAGCGCCCAGCGCCCACGTGCCGACACGTGGCGCGCTAGCGCTCGAGCGCCCAGCGCCCACGTGCCGACACGTGGCGCGCTAGCGCTCGAGCGCCTAGCCCTCAAGCGCCAACCGCCCACATGTCGACACGTGGTGCGCCAGCGCTCGAGCGCCCACGTGTCGAACACGTGGCGCGCTAGCGCCTAAGCGCACAGCACCTAAGCGCTCAAGGCGCTGGCTCCACGCGTCCTTTGGGCGCTTTTTCCCCTTTTTTTTATATATATGTATACATGTATATATATGTATAGATACACACACACTCCACAACACTGTCCCTCCCAAAAAAAATTTGGGCCCGGGCGCTGCCCCGCACCCCGCAAGGGGGCTGCTAGCACCCTTGACCCCTAGCCCGCTATCTGTGTAGCGGGACCCCCGTAAAAACTCTGCGTGGTTCCCGATATATCCAAGCCCCCTCCAAAACAAAACATGTGCACACTGCACATTGAGTTCGCATGACCAGTTTAACCCGTTAATCGGAGGTTCACTCGCTCCAAAGGCGAGGGGTAATTAACGGCAGCTTAGTCCGCGGCTGCCGGAGATTCGGATCCCCACAATCAATAAACTCCGGCCTACCCTAGGCAGGGGGATATGTAGTATGCCTGACAAACGCGCGCTTATTCCCATCTCAATGGGGTGACAAAAAACTCCCTACACCAACATCTTCTTCCGAGCCTATTCTCCGTTTTCCACTAGGTTCGAACTCTCAGACCACTTCCTTAAAGGAATTAGCATCTACGACCATCACAAATCCAATTTTGGGATCCATTCTATCCCCACAAACTTCTCAATAAAAGTTGGACCCAACCTTTATTGATAAAGCTCCTTTTCCAAATAGGTTAAGGGCCAACAGACCAAGTTCTCAAATGGAGAAGATTGTGGAAATTTTAAAACAAGTTAATATAAATATTCCTCTCTTAGATACTATCCAACAAGTTCCATCCTATACGAAAATTCTAAAGAACTTGTGCACTAGGAAAAAGAAAATTCAAGTGCCTAAAAAAGTTTTTTTAGCGAGTAATATGAGCAATTGTCTTACCCAATTGCTGCCTACAAAACATAAGGACCCCGGTTGTCCTACAATATCTATAATGATTGAGGGTAAAAATATCAATCGTGCTCTACTCGATTTAGGTGCTAGTGTTAACTTACTTCCGTATTATGTTTATGTCTATGAGCAATTAGGTATAGGAGAGTTGAAACCTGCGCACTGCACTCTCTAGATGGCCGATCGATCTATTACCCAATCTAGGGGTGAGCTAGAGGACGTGTTAATCAAAATCGGGGAATTTATATTCTCTGTGAACTTTATAGTTATAGATACACAGCCTGTAGCAAACCCACGAAACCAAATTCTGGTGATTATAGGTCAACCTTTTTTAGCATCTTCCAACGCAATAATCAATTGTCGTAACGGTTCAATGAACCTGTCCTTTGGGAAGATGACAATTAAGCTTAACATCTACAAGTTAGGAAGTCAGCCCTCCGAACCTTATGCTCATATAGTTGATGTATGTTCTGTCGACAAGATAGCTTCTGATAGTTGCGAATTTGAGGAGCTTCACGATATTAATCTCGATGCCACTAGTGCATCATTGTTTGATCCTGCTATTTATTATATACGTGAGGACCCTTCTGTGAACAAGTCCACACCCAAGTCCGAATCCTTTGACTTGTTGAATGATTTAGTTAAGCTATCCGAGTATCAAACCTTTCTTTCCGATGAGATTATCATTCAGAATATTAATGAAAGTTTTGAAGACATTTTTGCCGAAGAACTTGCATTCCTAAAAGACATGGATGTTGTGATGAATCAACTTCCACCCATAGAAACTGAACCTCCACCTATTCTTCTCATCCCGTACGAGAATGCGAATATTCCATCTACTCCTTATCTTTCAAATTCTCTTTTTCATCTACCATCATTGTTTCGTATCTACCAACCGAGACGTAAACCTGTTCAATTACACTTCTTATCTCCTCCCCACTTCTTTACGTCTATATGTAACATGATTTTCTACCAACCATAGTATTACATTGATAAAATATTCGAATGGTTGGTGTTAACTTTTGGTCTTTATAAAGCTTTACATAGATCAATAATTTTAACCCCCCTCTTATTATTTTAAATGCTTAAAAAACAGTTTTAATTAAGTTTGGGGGGGGGAGAAAAATATTTTGGCTCTGAAAGAAAAAATTTTTTTTACACAATTGTGAGCCAAAAATAAGTTTGGTGGAGGATTCACTGTCATTGACTTTTGTCCCCTTTTGCTAATCATTGAGAACTTTTCCTTTCAAGTCTACATGTCTTGATATTAAAAGATAATATCAGTGAGGACACTGCTGCAAATAGGTTTGGGAGAGGTTTGTGCTTATTCATGCATCATTTTGCATTATACTAAATAAAAATACTAAAAATTTTGATAATAAAATTTAGAAAGTGAAAATACATATGAAAGATATGAAGAGATTTAAGAAATACAAGAAAATTATATATTTTTAAAACGAAGCTAATAATAGGTAGTCATCAGCTGTTGTCCTAAGGGTTAGTAAGATGAATAGAATCACTAGTATAAGGATAGAAATAAGTCTGAAAAATAGTCCATATTCTTGAGTCCAAATATCCGAACGTTGATACCCTACTATACGCACTTGCACACATCTTGAAACTGGGGATACTAGAGGATACCTTGAAATGCTCTTGTCTAAAAACTTTAGTATGAAGGAAAAAATATATATAAACAAAAATATAAATGACACAGAAAATATAAATGGTGAAGAAAAATGAATACTGGTTTTGTAATTACTTAAGGCGGCATAAAAAAATATAGCGAGGATGCCTTATCACTTAGTGCCTTAGACTAACTGGTATGGGAGTCACTGCTAAGCCTTAGGTGTTGCAAGACTAGGATATTGCTAATTACGTCTTAATAAGTGAGCACATTTGGTAATCGGTTGGTTAGTACCTTAAGAAGTATTAACAGTTGCATGAAGAATGTGTGAGCAATTCCATCTATAAAACATTCACCGACTAAAAAGTATTAAGAAAGATGGACAAGAGTATGATAACTTGAATTGAATTCTCTAAGTGTATGGATGTTTTTTACACACATGTAGGGGTATATGAACGATATTTGGAAGAAAGGGTAGGGAGGAAGACTAAAGCCGATATTTTATTGAGGGATGATGTGATTTCTGACATCTTTTCATGACTATTAAGATAGGGCTCATGGCAACTAAAAAGCCAGTGTGGTTTGAAACTCTTATTTTCAAGTTATTTCTTTTATATTTTCCTTATCTTTGTATGTAGTTTTCATCTTCTTTCTTTTATTATGGGATTTTGTGGGTGTAATCCGCTAAAAACCTTCAGGAGACAACATTCCTCCTACTAGGGACACCTAGAGGTTTAAAGGCTTGTTACATGTGCTCAGTGCAATCATGCTGCCTAGGAAAATGTGCTAGGTTTTTTTCTTTTTCTCTTTAATAACTAGTTTGCACGGGACGATCAAAATTAAGTTTGGGGGTATTTGATTAGTATAAAATATTGCACATGAATATTTTCCCTACTATTGTTAAGTGCTAAAAGATATTAATTGTAAATAGAGAACATATGCGGGTTTATTTGTAAAAGTTTATTATCATATGTTTCTACATTTATAATTAATATAATTAGGGAAAATATATGCATATAATATTTAAATGAAATATTTGTAATAAAAATATGCATATCATATCAAATATTTCTGATCAATATTCTTAAAATTTAATATCATATAAATTTGTTAGAATAATATCTCAAAAATATAAAATGCTGCTAAATACTTTGATTTGAGATATTGTGCAGATATTAGCTCAGGTCTGGAATCCAAGTAAGAAATCCAAGTCAAATCGGAATATCGGAACCGAATTTGCCAAAATTTAAAAGCAAATCGAGAGATCTAGCAACGACAGAGATTCAGAGTATAATTTTCAGAATCTAGACATCAAGAGGATCTCCAAATATCAACACAAAATACCAGAAGAAATATCAAAACCTGATTCCACTATGTTGCGGCTGAACCGCGGCCAAAGGGGGTAATATGCGGCGGTTCCGCGACTTATTAATAGCCGTCGGATGTGAGATTTTATAGATTTGATCGTAACTGTATATTCTCACATATGAAATCTAGGGTTTCTGGTTTCAAATACTATATAAAGAACCAAGAGCTATACATTCAAAAATCATCATCGAAGAGATCAAGAGGTCTAAGAGATCCACGTATCCGAGTGATCATCATCTATTTATCTACCTCCAACCAGAGGGAGATCTAGAGCAAACTAGGGTTTCTTGTAATCTACTTTCTAAGGAGAATTGTAAATGCAATAGTTGATTAATAAAGAAAGTTTTTATTTTAATTCTTTTTGCATTTAATTTCTGCACTTACTTTTACGCATTACTTTTCTGCATCTTCATTATGCTTTCATTCACCTTCATCCTCTCTTATAAGTTAATCATGAGCGAGTAATTCCTAGCTTGCCAGGGTTTGTAGGATAGGGTAGGATAATGGATGAAAAGATCTCTTAACTTCTTTTATATATTTTAAAATTTATAAATTTTAGCAAAATAAATGTTAACCTCCTTATCGGACGCGCTACCAATTTATTGATAGTCATGACCACGATTTGAGATTGGTTTAACACTTATTTTGTTAAGGGCTGGACATGAATAGATATATGTAGGGTGTTTTTCGTCACCCCATTGAGATGGGAATACGCGTCGCTTGTCATACGTACTATAGATTCCTCCTGCCTAGAGTAGACGGGGGTTTATTGATTGTGGGGATCCGAATCTCCGGCAGCCGCGGACTAAGCTGCCGTTAATTACCCCTCGCCTTTGAAGCGAGAGAACTTCCGATTGACTGGTCAAACTGGTCATGCGAAATCAATGTGCAGTGTGCGTATGCGTATCTTGAGGGGTTTTGGATACATCGGGGGCCTCGCAGACTTTACGGGGGTCCCGCTTGGTTCACTTGATAGAGTTGTGGAGTGTGTATATATATAAAAAAGAGGGAAATATAGCGTTCAAAAGACGCGTGGGTGCCAGCGCCTCACGTGCTTGGCACGCGAGCGCTGGGCACTAGCGGAAAAAAGGGGCTTAGCCCCTATACTGGGAGTTGTACTCCCAATTGGTTTTTGGAGTTAAACTTCTAAAAAAAGGACAAAGGGGGCTTAGCCCCTGCACTGGGAGTTATACTCCTAAAGGAAAGATTTATTTTATATATATATATATATATATATATATTGTGGAGTTAAACTCCCAAGATATTTTCGGAGATGATGAAAGGGGACTCCTTTCTTCTCCTTTGAGCCCTAAATCTTCTCTTGAGTTCTGGATCTTCCCAAAGTAGGATTTTTGGGGACGGGTTTCCTTCTTCCTCCTCTCTATTGGCTGAATCTTGAAGAAAAGGGGGGTGAGATTTAAAAATCTCCCCTTTTAGAGATTTGAGTTCCCCCTCAAGAATTTTATGGTGAAAAACTATTTATTTTTGGAAAAGGAAAAGTTGAACTCTTGATTTAATTCAAAAAAGGGGAAGAAGGTTTAGAACCTTGAGGAAGGGGAGAAAGGCACAAACCCTAGCTTTTGAGGGGAATGAAAAAAGGTATTTTCATTTCATTATCATGTTGCCTTATATAGGTTTACAAATTTACACATATCCCCTTGGGCTTTACAAAATGGCATTTTGCCCATCCAATGCATCATGCGCTCTTTTCTTTTGCACATGCCACGGGTTTTACAAAAATTTGGCTTTATGCCCATTTTTCTTACATTTATTCATAAAAATTATATCAAAATTATTTATTACATAATTTTCATTTTGTCATGGGAGAGGCTGGTCGCGGGGTTCGACTTGAGCATGGGCCCACTTGATCTGGGCTTGGGCCCATTTACTTGGGGTTGATTTTGACTTTGACTTGGTCAACCGGGTGTAATTTTTTTACTCCAACAATATCAATGAAAAGACAAGGGTTAGTAGTGTGGAAATCCTAGTTTCCTCCAAGAACCCTAATATACATTCATCACTATTGCTCTAGTTTTAAACTATTAAAAGATAAAAGAGTCATTTTTAATTATTCATTCATTACTACTAAGTCCTATGAACCCTACAAGCCTTTTTATTATAAATTTTATATTCGTTTTAAAATATAACTGTTCACCGCCGGAAGACGGACCGGGATGTTAGGACGTCTGGCCTGAATCCTGGGGGCAGACGCTATTTGGATTTATCCGTCCACCTCTCCGAACATGCCAAGTTGATTTATGGCACCGTATATCGGAGGTTTGGACGGATGCGGCCGTTGTAGTAGATTTTATCAGATTCCCCCTCGTTTGTGAGGGTTTTTTGATTGAGGGGACACTCTTTCCTGCAGGCGCAATTCCCTGCCATTAATTACGTTAACGCTTCGCGATAACCACTTTCTCCTGCTCCGGCAGTTCACTTCGTGCCGTGTGTGTTTTTGTTTGTTTAGGTTGCCCATGGATTGTATACGGAGACTAGTTTTTGTCATCACTCGTAGGGCGTGGATTAGTCCAAATCCATATATTTTAGATTTAGGTTTGGGTTGATTTGAGAATTGTTAATCTGGTTTGAAATTAAGATCAGCTTAAACATATGAGCGTTCGGGCTCGATTATTTTAGTTAAGGACATCGCGGTCCATTTTCGCCATGTTTGAGGCGAGGTGTTAGTTTAAGGACTTTTCGGTCCTTTGTCGCCGTATTTGGGGGCGAGTATTAGTTTAAGGATGTTTCGGTCCTTTGTCGCCGTATTTGGGGGCGAGTATTAGTTTAGGGATATTTCGGTCCAACATTCCCGTTTTGGGGACGAATGTTAGTTTAAGGATATTTCGGTCCATTATCACCGTATTTGGGGTGAATATTAGTTTAAGGACATTTCGGTCCATTATCCATCTTGCACGCATATGTATTTGTTACGCGGCGGAGTGAACGACGGTGACATAGAATGCGCCCAATTTGGGGTGCTATCCAATTTGATGTGTGCACGTCAATTTAGAAGTGAATCAACGAAAGAAGTTGTTGGTCGTCGGGACCAGCCACCTCTCTGAAAACGTTGAAAAATTACAATGACATGTATCAGAGGTGTGAAGAGATGTACCCTTGAACCGAATCCCGTATTTGAGGGAAAAGGGGTTATTGTGGACTTAAGCATTTTTGGTCGAATTTGAGACCTTAGAAATCAAGAGCATATGGGCTCGATTGATTTAAAAACAAAGAGGTTTAACCTCGGGAAACTTATCAAATTTTGGGCTGAGATTGAGTTTCTATAATTACCCAACAGTGCTGAGCACTGAGACATACAGGACTCACGTATGAAACACGTGGGGTGCTTGATTAGCGCTAAGCACTAGAGTTCTGTGGCGCTCATGTGTGAAATACATGAGGCCTCCAGATGTGAACGTTTTTAGTCATTTTTGACTAATCATGGAGCGCTGAGCACTCTGCATGATACTCATGTGGGAAGCACGTGAGTGCTAGGCTTTGGACTTTATCTGTTCGTTTCCCCCTTTTTGCAAAAGTGCTAAGCACTTGGATAGAGTTCACGTGCATCTCACGCGACTGCTTCCTTTTGGGGTGGCTGCCTAATTGACAAAGAAGTTTTTCTTTGCTTTTTAGGCGCTCACGTGAGAATCACGTGAGGCAGTTTTGGTTTTTCTTTTGCTTGTTTCCTATTTTTTAAGCACTCACATGGGGAAACACGTGAGACCGTTTTGGTTGTGCTGTTTGTTCATTTGAAGCACTCACGTGGGAAACACGTGAGGCTTCATAATAGTGCTAAGCACTAACGAGTCGCCAAACTATTCTTGTGTTTTCTTAGAGATATTGATCTCTGTTAATGACATTTTTTAGTCACTGATGATCATCAAGATTTCGGTTTTGAGGATCTTGGATCATCATCATTTTTTTTGAAGAACTAAGTTCTTTATATAGGGTTAAACCCTAATTTTTAGAGCGATTAAATTCCCATATGCTCCTGTTATTTCTTTTTATTTTATGACCTAGTTCTTTCCCCCTATGTTTTGAATCTGCAGAACGAAATCTCCCCGATGAGAATTAAATTCTCAACTTGTGGGGAGATTTGCTTATGCAAATCTCAACCAGAGAAAGAACTAAGTTCTTATATGAAGAGTTAAACCCTTAGATAGACAAAGAAGAGACACTATGATCTCTGTGTGTTATTTTTTACCTAGGGTTTCAATGAGGAAAGTCTTCTTCTTCTTTTGAGAATTAAATTCTCTTTCTTTTTCAAGAGCTCACTGTATATTTTTTTTGCTGAAGCTTGTGGGGAGTTCTGTGTCTCTCCTCTCTCTCTATATTTCTATCCGTTATTTTTTTGTTCTTCTCTCCTATTTATAGGATAAGGGAAAGATCAACTTGTTAGGAAAATCTCTGATTGAGAGATCATAATTGATTTTATAATCAATCCAAAATGATCTCTCGGATCACTTGGTGAATTTTATTCACCATTGGATTTTTAATCCAAATGCTCTCTGTTTAACATAGAAGTTTTCTTGTTTATTTTATAAGATCAGAAAATATCTTTTCCTAAGATAGAATTTTTATTCTATCAGATGATCGGTGGGTGATTTTATAATCCCCGTTGAATTTTTGATCCAAGGGTCCTCTGTTTAATAGAGACGATCTTTCTAGTTTGAGAAAAATCAATGAAATATTTCCCACATAGAATTCAATTCTATCAGGTGGTTTGATTGGTGATATTTTATCACAATTGGATTTTAAATCCAAAATTCTCTGTAAGAGAAGAATATTTCCGTATCAGAAAGATCAGGGAAAATATTTCCCAAATAGAATTTAATTCTATCTTGCCAAAGAGTGCAGCAGAAGAACTCACGTGTTTAACACGTGACCCCTAGCATGGGCTTCAGCATGCTTTATTTTCAGCGCTCCTATGCATATAAACTCTCACGTGTTTAACACGTAAGGCCTGTTTGACTTGCCAATTATTTGATTGCAGCGCCTATATGCTTTGCATATAGGCGCTTACGTGTTTAACACGTGTGGCTCTTTTAGCCCATTTGTTTTTAACTGCAGCGCATATATACTTTTGCATATAGGTGGTTACGTATTTAACACGTGAGACTTTAATAGTGGGGAAGGCCCCCTTCCTTTTTTTTGATGATGGAACAAATGCCCCCCAGCGTTGCTCTCACGTGGTTTGCACATGAGTGCAACGCTGTCCACTCTTACAACCGTTGGATTGCCTAAGGGAACGGGGAGATGAACCGCTCCCCATCATGTCTTATAAATGGGGGGTTTGGCTCTTTAGATGATCACTATTTCTTCATCTTCTTCCTTAATCTTTTCTTGAGAATTTAATTCTTCTCTCAGAGCTTAGCTCTCTGTCCATAGATCTTTCAGAGTTAAACTTTGCAAAAACTCTTTTTAGGTATGGATCTTGAACGACATTTACCCCTTAGGGAAAATCCCCTTATTTTTTTGTTCTTTGGATTTCAAATCCAACAACAGAGCTTTGCTCTTGCCTCGAACTGATCTCTTAGAGATCTAAAAAAACACCCCCCTTTTAAGGACTCTGGGGTCTTGAGAACTATTAGTTCTCCTTTCAGGGTTTACCCTATCACTGATTTTTGAGGATCCTTGGACTTCTATTCCATTTCTTCGTTTCCTCACCACGGGGGTTTCTAGGATTTAATCCCATTAATAAAGTAATTTAATTCCATCTTACAGAGCTTAGCTCTGAAAGACTCGGAGACTTTTGGGAATTTTATTCCATGGTGTTCTTGAGCATTTTAGGGTTTTAATACCCTTGACATAGATTTGAATCTGTTGTGCATTTTAACAGAACTCGTTTTTCGAGGATGTTAAGAGTTGTTTAAACTTCACTGTTTATTTAATGAGAATCCTTTAGGATTCTCACAATGATTATCAGGCCCCATCATTGGTGAGCCAACATTTGGATTTCGTGGGTCCTACTGGCTTTGTAGTTAGTGGTCCCAAGAAACAAACTCATATATATATTTTTTATTAATGGGTCCCCGTCCTTTTTTTAGGTACGATGGCATCACTTCCCTACTTCCCTTACATACGCTCGGAGGTCGCTTTTCCACAGTCGCCATCAGAAGAGGAAGTTATGGCGATGATTAGGGAACATGATAAGGATACTAAGAGTCTTCTCCTATAGCGAGTTTGATATGGCCACATTATCAGGGGTCGACGTAGTTCCACATGCGAGGTACCGACAGAACCCATCCATTCAATATCATTCACGGAGCGTCCG
Source organism: Agapanthus africanus (assembly GCA_030015575.1). Classification (NCBI taxonomy): domain Eukaryota; kingdom Viridiplantae; phylum Streptophyta; class Magnoliopsida; order Asparagales; family Amaryllidaceae; genus Agapanthus; species Agapanthus africanus. The sequence goes on along the minus strand of CM057340.1, from coordinate 676,600,245 downwards.
CGTGCTGCTTATGCGGTGGATGCGGCTAATTGGACCCCCGAGGGCCGTCTTGAGCCATCAACGATAGTGATACCCAATCAAACCTTCATGGCTATCGATATTTTAGAATGCCGAATCTGCCAAGGCGAAGCTCGACATTGGGGGCAGGTCTACAAGATAGGCGTCGTCTCGCGGCACCTAGTGGGCTACCTTTCTTGGGCCCGTTACATTCTCTCCTCTCAACATTCACGGCTGAAAAAAGTTGGGCTATATTAAGTGGTGTATGCGTCACTGTTCTACTATCACGCTCCACACGTCTGGTGGATCAAGACCTTTTTGAATCAATGGAATCTTCCAACGCACACGTTCTTACTGGGAGATCGCGAAGTTTCCATTTCGCTAGAGGAATTCCGGGAAATTTCGGGACTGCCGATCAGGAGAGAACACTATGAAGAATTATTACCCCCCGACGAGTATATATTTGCTATGGCGCCAGCAGTGCTAAAAGGCTTGACGACCGATAATGCTGTTCAGCACAAGCACCCGAGTCTGATCAAAGCTTTGGGTATTTTTGAGAAACTATGCGTGGCATTGGAAGGGCAAGGTGTCACTTTTGACGCTTTCATTATTTGCTTTCTCCGTAAAGATGTATTATCCAAGAAAGCTCCGAAATTCGCAAAGGTCGAGAATCCCTTCGGATTCGGTTTGAAAAAATTGCCGACCAAAGAAGAGACCTGCCTCCGTTTTACATTCCGAACTCATCGGCCGTGACCTTTGATGCGATTGCTGCCCCCGGAATAGACGAAGAAACTTTCTTTGTCAGCTTCATTAGTCTCTGGCTTAGCTGGTTTGCCATGCCGATGCATCGCCGTTTTATGAAAGCCTCCGTCTTCTATCCTGTCCATCGTATAGCCGAAAGAGCGCGATTGGTTGTTGGCACTGTAGGACTATCACACCTATATCATGGTTTAAGTACTGCCGCCAACACTTCAAACCCGGGTATGGATACCGTGAATTTCTCTCTCCACTACTTCACGTCATGGATTGAGATGCATGTGTTAGGCGCTTTTGCTGCACACTGGCGTCCTGCTTTCTATGAAGCATATACCTTTCCACGAGTCATGAGGCTAGTCGATGCTTCTGCTCCTGATCCGACTCAGTCAGGGGCTCTACGGGTATTGCTTAATCCATATTCGAATGAAGGCGGGATGGTTTTCAGTGATCGGTTCCTTTTTGCTCCAGCGAGCCCGTTCAACAGTTGTTCGATTTGTCGAAGAGTGGAGCTCCGGCTTTAAAGACCAAAGAGATCATGCATTTATATTCAATCCGGTCGGGGTACTTAGCGTTCCGCCTCAATGATACTGCTCTCTTCATGCGGTACAATCCACATCGCTTCGCCCAGCAGTTAGGTTACAACCAGGGCGTCCATCTCGAAGCCTTTCTAATTGAGCCCACTCTCTCACTAAAGGTCACTCGCAACGTTATCCACCACTTCATACGGTTGGGTACTGGTTCCATCTTCATAATTCCCGAGCCTAACTATCTTCCGAGGCCCGTGGGAATCTTCAAGGGCCGGTACCGCCACCGGGTTAGTCCCATCATTGCAGAGGAGAGAATGACGCTCTTTGAATATAAATCCCCTACTTCCGCTCAAGCCGCCAGTACCCCGTTGCGGCCACGGTCGGTTGTTTGCCCTCCTCTGAGGGACAGCGACTCGGTGCTTATTCTTAAGGATGCTCGGGCGGAATCAGTCACCCGCACTGCTGGTATGCCGATTCGCCCTAGGGCTGGGGCAGAGATTCCTGAGAAGGCACCGGCAGCGGCATCACCAAAAACAGACACTGAAGGTGAGGTTGGGCAGCACCATGCAAAATTGCTGAAGAGGAGGAAGTGCCCTTCTTCTAGTGCTGGCTCAGGCCCTAAAAGGAGGAAGAAATCGGTCGCCGGTTTACTCGATGCGTTGCTTAGGTCCGAGCCTCTTCACGATGAGCCTATATCCGTGCATGAACCAAATGACAGTCTCCTCTTTCCTGGCACATCTGCCGAGGAAGCCGCTCAGTTGGACGAAGCCTTGAAGTGATCACAGGATGAAAATGAAAATGTGTGCCCCAGGAAGGGAGGCTTTCCCCATGTTGTATTCTATGACGTTGATCCGTTATTACCGAGGTTACTAATGGGTCCTCTGACGATGGAAGAAGAACGGTCTCTCAAATAGCCCATCTCGGCCGTTTCTGAAGATGAGGCTGCTCTGAAAACAGGCAGGCATTTGCTTTCGATCGAAGCCCAACGAGCGCAATTGATCAGAAAAGAGCAGCGGCTCGAAATGGCCATACTTCAGGCCCCCTGGTATATTGGAATGCAAATATTTTTTACGTCTCTTCCGGTAAATAATTTGTATTACTTTCACATCATATTATCTTTACCAAAAATTTTGTAAAGCCTTCTGCAGCGGGCGTAATCTTGAGCCTAGATCGCGTCATGGAGCCTCCAATGACGACATCTATTCCTCCGGCGGAGATTGCTGAATCGGTCGTAGATTCTATGGATATCTTCAGTGACGCACCGGGGGGTGTAGAGGAGATTACCGAAACTACCATCCTCATCTTGGAGTCTCCGGTAACGGCTTCTATTCTTCCAGCGGAGACTGCCACACCGGCCACGGCTTTTGTGAACATCTCCAATGACACACCGGAAGGTATAGAGGAGATTACTGAAGCTGCCATTGTTAGTGTATATGCCCTAGAGGCCATTACTGTATCATACTAGTATGTATATTACTTGATGGAAGCTTGGGATATTCACAGTTGTATAGACAATCTTGCTCGAAATGGTAGTATGCTACTTGGTTTGTCTCTGCTTTAATGTGTACATGCGTTTCTTTTATTATATCACCTATACGCATTAGTGGAGCCCTTAGGATCTTTGCTTGATTACCAGCGTTGTGATAGCAGTCACACTCGTGGGGGCTGGGTAATCTACAAGCACATCCTTATTTACACTTCCCTGGTCGTAGGATTATCGAGACAGGGCATCGATACTCCGGAGTAGACTAGCGTATAAGCTTCTCATCCCAGCACGGGAGACGGCCTGTCCCACAGCCGTCAGTACGTCGTACTTGAGATAGTATGCGGCTGCTCGTTGGGTTACGAGTACACTGGACAGGACTCGTCGGGAACTGTTGGTTGGTATTATACCTATCGTCGGTTATCAGTTCCCAGGTGACATAAGTAAAGCTTAGTCCGCTGACTTGACACTGTCACTTCGCGTCGAATGTGTTCCCACTGTACTTTGATTACTACCCTACCACGGCTCAAAGGAGTCGTGCAAACAGGTAGTTTTTGGGTGCGGTCCCGAAGCATTTGGAGGCAGTGATGGTTAGACAGGATTCGTCTCTCCCGGTATTGGGGGTTGACATCGCGCTGTGTCCAGGAGAGCCATTACACAAGTAGTCCCTGGCCAGGGCAAGCGAGATATACTGGTAGATTTCCAGTGTTATCTCAGGGTGTTCTGGGCTACACTCCGACACGACTTGTACCGCTATTAGGGGACTGACGTTTACCGCCCCTTAGGCCCGCCATGCGATGTATTAGACGAACAGACTGGATTGTACGGAGACTGTCACATTCAGGCTCAGTAGGAGTTCAGATAGGTTCACCTCGTCAGTCTTCTTATCGGCATCTACCTGGGGACCGTTACGTACAGCTAGTGCCGCTTGCGGTCTGTGGTTAAACCCACTGCCAGCGTAGTGTCGAGTCTTTAGAGTCCCACAAAGAGGGTTATTTGCCTTTAGGCAAAATGAGTAGAGGTCGCATGGTTTTGCGATAGGGTTCGTTCACATCCGCGCACTTGTGCACGTTTGCTGTCCGGAAAGCTTATACTAGCGGGCTTTGGTTTAAGCCGGATCCTAGTATATGATTTGGGATTGGTTTTATCTCATTGTATTCGTGTTCCTCGGATCACGGATACGGGTGCGTATGCACAGTTGACTGAGACAGAGGCAGAGGACTTTGATTAGGGTTGATGACAATTGTCATTTTCTTAACCCTAATGCTTATGTGTGAATTATGATTAATTGATATTAGTTAATTATAATTGTGCATGGTTAGGGTTGTTGACCATTTGACTATACTTGACTTGTTGACCTAGGTTGACATGTTGACCATCATCATTCCATATGAAAGATGCTCTTTGATCCTTGCAAATGGAATTTAATGTGAAATGATAATGGTCAAGTCTTGATTAACCATGACAATTATCTTAGCTAATTATCTAATTTCCATAATTCACATTTATGAGGAGAATGGTTCATTTCTTTTTCATTCTATCATTTTGGTTCTCTCTCCTTCTCTTCCTCTCTCTCTAGCTCTCCCCTCTCATGAGTTGAGAATCTCTTGAGCTTGAGATAAATCTTTCTAAAATACTCTCTACTCTTTCTAAGGTTCTAGGATTAGCACTCCAAGCATCTTAGTTACTTCTAGTTTGAAATTGAAGCCAAAGGTTGAGGCTCTCGGGTGGATCCTTCTTCGACAAGAGAAGGCGACAAGGAGATCACTTTCATTCACTCCAAGGAGCAAGGAGAGAAGGACTAGAAGCCCTAGGTATAACCTCTTTTCCGAGTAGCTAAACTTTTTAGCTTTGTAGTTAGTTTTTGTTTAGCAAAGATCCTCCTTTAGCAAGTCCATGTTGTCTAGTGTTGTAAAAATCATATTTTTCATAACATTTCCGCCTCCCCGCAAGCACCGGGATAGGCAACGTGGACTTACAGTGGTATTAGAGCCTAACTAAACATAAACTAGCTAGTTAGTAAAGTGTATAGAAGTTCGATCGGTAAAAATCGCAAAACTAGTTTTCAAAACCCTAAGTTTCTGTTGTTTTTTTTTCTGCTCTAAAAATAATAAATCATACTTCAAAAATCGGCTCAGGGTTTTGTTAAGAAGCACACCAAAAACGATCCAGTGAACCGTTCAAAGCGTCGCGGTTCCGCGGCAAGAACATGCTTCTTGCCGCGGATCCGCGGCCGATTTGACTCGGTCGTGGACCGAGTTTGGTGCAGTATTCTTCTGTTAAGGTTTTGGGATTTTTAAAATATTTTATTTCTGCCCAGATTTTCCAGAAAAGAAATTTGTATTTGGGGTGGTTATAAATCCGTATTTTTGATCGAACTTCCCTATACTTTGACTAATGGGTTACATCTGTGATGTATTATATGTATTGAACGTCTGCTAATCGCTATACGTCGATTAGTGGGGGTTATACATATCTTTGATCTGTAATGCTTGTTGGTTTGTGTATATGAATTCGTTGGATTGTCGCGGATGAATAGCCGGGGGTTTGTGAGATGAGAGTTTTCTTATTCTTTCAATTCTTGTAATATGTAAATTGATATAATATTATTTGTTTGGCCGCACAACCGGGTCGAGGTTGTAGCCGTCATTGTATAATTTCTTTTTACTATTTTTGCTCCTAGGATAGACCCAATGAGGGGTGCACAAACTACCGGGTATCTCGAAGTGCCGAGTGACCTACTCACGGTGTTGAGGGAGGTTGGGTACTTGGCGGGTAGTTTGTTGCACCCGTAGGGGTCTAGGGTGGGGTATTGGCTATTCATCGCGACCGTGTAATCCGCTTTCCGTTACAGGCTCGAACGGAATGCGGATTCCTAGTATATCCAATGTATTTATCTGTGATCTGGATTGGCTATCATTGCTATATATATATACCATATCTATTTAGGCGTTGCTTATGTTTTGCATCCGTGCTAGCCCAGCCCCCGCTCTGTCGTTAGTTAAGTAACCTAACGGGTGATGACGGGGCCCCGTGGCGAATGCGAATGGCATAAGCGTACGTCATATTTTGGTTATTTTCTGCAATGGTAGGATTAAATGATGGGATGCATTGGAATTAATGCAAGAAAATAAACCAAGTAAAAGTCGTTGGAACACTTTCAAAACCACTCGGTTCTTTTCAAAAACCAACTTTTAAAATGCGGAGCTTGAACCACTCCTTTTAAAAGCTATCTCGTTCCATCGATTATATCAAGTTCACTACGTTCACGGTTTCGCCAAAACCATTCGTAGCCCTCCGTCATTTCACATGATGGTCAATAAGTATTCAAGCTATGTATGTTGGCCAAAATCAAGGCATAGTGATTGGTAGCTATTGGGTATTCATGTACAGCATAGATAGATGCGTTGGTTTGGGACAGTCGTACTGCCATTTTGGCCAAAGTCAAGGGTAGGTACGGGTGGGTCCAAATTAACCTGGAAAATGACGGGTAGAACTTGACATGTAACTTATGATATTTTGGCCAAAGTCAAGGTCATAAGAGCATGGGGCAAAAATCCACATCGGGAGTTTCATAAGTACTGAAACTTGCTAGCGCTGCATACCATTTGGAGTGTGATAATTCTGGTAGGATTCCTTCAGTTTTGTCACGCAATGATATTTGGATCCCGATCCTACTGTGAGTATATGCTACTCCTCGGGAAATTTCTCACTTAACGATCAATGCTATAAACCTAGTAGTTGTCTAGAAAGGTGTTAACGGGGCTACGCCCACAGGGAAAAGAGGTTACTTAATTAAGGAACTTCGCGAAAGCGTTGGAAAACCTCCCTCGACGTACCAACACTGTCCTGGTTAAACGGTTAAGCAAGTATTGTACGGTGAGATTGATCCCGACTAATTCTTCCTTTATGGTTTGAGGAGGGATTCGAGAGACAGTGGGAGCCATCCTGTTTAGACAAACTATAAACCACTCTAAACTTGCAAGAGCATCATGCTAAAGTGTTTCTTTTCTCTCTTCTAATTGCAGCGACCAATCAAGATGACCGGACTTAAGTTATTACTAGATAAAAACATACTGACAGGGCCAAATTACAAAGATTGGCTCAGGAATGTCAAAATGGCAATCACTTATGACAAGTTGGGGTATCTTCTTACCACCAAAGCTCCCCCTGTCCCTGGTCCCAAAACCAGTGTCATGGATAGGGAAATCTATAAGACCTGGGAAATCGACTGCGCAAAGGCCAAGTGTCTCGTGCTTGCCTCTATGGACAATGAACATCAGAGGAGGCACGAGAATATGGACCCCGAATCCATATTTCTCCATACAAAAGAACTGTATGGAGAGCAATCTCGTATCGCCAGATACGAAGTGTCGAAGAAGTTGTTTTCGGCAAGATTGGCCGTTGGATCATCGGTAGCGGAACACGTGCTTAAGATAATTGGCTACATAGAGGAGCTCGCGGAACTTGGGACCACGTTGGAGAATGAGCTCTATACGGACTTGATTCTCCAGTCCCTTCTTTCCACTTACGCCCAGTTCATCCTGAACTTCAACTTTCAGGAAAAGGAAGTTGAACTTTCAGAGCTCCTCAACATGCTGAGGAGTGCAGAGGGCACCCTACAGAAAGGTAGGGAAACATCCACTTTGTTTGTAGGAGGATCTTCCTCTTCTAAGTCCAAGGCGAAAGCCAAGGGAAAGAAGAAGAAAGCCCCGCCAAACCAAGGGGCGGTGTTAGTAAAGTGGATACGAAGGGAAAGGCAAAAGCAACAAAGTTGCGGGAAAGCTTGTGGGGAAAGAAGAGTGCTTTTACTGTCACAAGAGTGGACACTGGAAGAAAGATTGCAGGGCTTGGAAGGCCAGAACACAGGATCTGAAGCAAGTTGCAGCTTCAGCTTCAGGTGTGTATGTTATTGAAAACTGTCTATCAATAAACTCTACTTCCTGGGTATTGGATACCGGATCAGGATCTCATATCTGTAATTCTTTGCAGGCGTTGAGAAAGCGTAGGTTTTTGAAGGCAGGTGACATGACCCTCAAAGTTGCAAACGGAGCTAGCATGGATGCTGAAGCCGTGGGGGATTATCACCTGGGAATGTCGGATGGACATGTTTTGGTTTTACGTAATTGCTTTTTTGTACCCAATGCAACCTGTAATATCATTTCTGTATCTTTAATATCTAAAGAAGGTTATGAATTTGCATTTGTAAGTAATGTTGTAAACATCACCTTAATCAAGTTCTGATTGGGTCAGGTACATTAAGCAATGGTATATACGTATTGAACCAACCACAGATTTTCAATGTCCAGAATACACACAAAAGAAAGTCTCCAGATATCAATCAGGCTTTCTTATGGCATTGTAGACTGGGTCACATCAATGAGAGAAGATTGACGAAGTTACATACAGAAGGATATTTGGATCCGTTCAAATATCAATCATATGCAACTTGTCAATCCTGTCTCAAAGGAAAGATGACAAAGACTCCGTTCACTGGACATGGAGTAAGAGCGAGCGAGCTCTTGGGACTCGTACACAGCGACGTGTGCGGTCCAATGTCTACGCATGCACGAAGCGGTTATTCTTACTTCATTACTTTTACGGATGACTTTTCAAGGTACGAATATGTCTTCTTAATGAAACATAAATCCGAGGCCTTTGAAAAATTCCAGGAATATAAGAATGAAGTAGAAAAACAAACAGGCAAAAGTATCAAGGCACTGAGATCTGATCGAGGTGGTGAATACTTGAGTGCCGAGTTTCTGGATTACTTAAAAGAGAATGGAATTCTCTCTCAGCTTACTCCTCCATACACTCCGCAACATAACGGTGTATCGGAGAGACGGAACCGAACCCTATTGGATATGGTACGGTCCATGATGAGTAACGCTGAGTTATCGCGATCATTCTGGGGATATGCACTAGAATCAGCTGCATATCTTTTGAACCGAGTTCCAACTAAGACTGTGCTTACTACACCATATCAGATGTGGTGTGGGAAGAGACCCTATCTTAATCACATTAAGACATGGGGATGTCCAGCTTTTGTCAAAAAGCAGCATGCGGACAAGCTCGAGGAACGCTCAGTACAGTGCAAGTTTGTGGGATATCCAAAGAACTCCAAGGGATATTTCTTCTATTGCGAAGAAGAACAAAAGGTTTTTGTTTCTCGTCATGCCCACTTTCTAGAACACCAGTTCTTGGAAAAGGAAATTAGTGGGAGCGCAATAGAACTGGAAGAAATTCCAGAACCACGAGCTATTACTGAAAGCTTAGTAGAACCAGAGGGTTCGAAAGATCAGGACATTCCTACACCACTCCGCAGGAGTAGTAGGCAGTCTCATCCGCCCGAGAGATACTACGGTTTTCTTATAGACGGGGATAGAGAGGATTGCATCACTGATTGTGATGAGCCTACTAGCTTCCAGCAAGCCATTCAGAGCGTTGACTCGGTAAAATGGCTGGATGCAATGCGGACCGAAATGGAGTCCATGTACACCAACAAAGTATGGACGTTGGACATTGCTCCAGATGGGGTAAAACCCGTAGGATGCAAGTGGATCTTCAAAAGGAAGATTGGTGTAGATGGACAGGTTGAGACCTATAAGGCTAGACTTGTTGCAAAGGGTTTTCGTCAAAGACCTGGTTTGGACTATGACGAAACCTTTTCTCCAGTGAATATGCTGAAATCCATTCGGATCCTTCTTGCCATTGCTGCCTTCCACGATTATGAGATTTAGCAGATGGACGTAAAGACCGCTTTTCTAAATGGAAATTTAGAGGAGTATGTCTATATAGACCAGCCAGAGGGTTTCATTCAGAGTGGGAGCGTAAAAGTGTGCAAGTTGCTTAAGTCCATATATGGACTAAAGCAGGCATCGCGGAGTTGGAACATTTGTTTTGATGAGACGGTCAAAGAATTTGGCTTTATCAAAAATCCAGATGAACCATGCATCTATAGTTGATTTGTAGCAAGAACTGTCGTATTCCTCGTTTTGTACGTTGATGACATTCTGTTGATAGGAAATGACATTCCTATGCTACAATCTGTCAAGGGGTTCTTGTCACACAGGTTCTCCATGAAAGACCTGGGTGATACCTCCTACATTCTGGGGATCCGGATCTATCGTGATAGATCCAAGAGGACATTAGGACTTTCGCAGTCCAGGTACATCGACACCATACTGAAAAGATTCAGTATGGAAGATTCCAAGCGCGGTAATCTACCGGCTTGTCATGGGATCACCCTCTCCAAAGAGATGTCTTCCAAGACTGATTTGGAAAGGGATCGCATGTCTATTATACCCTACGCTTCTGCGGTAGGCTCTATAATGTATGCGATGTTGTGTACCAGACCAGATGTTGCTTACGCACTGAGTGTGGTAAGCCGGTATCAGTCAAACCCTGGGGAGAAACACTGGATAGTGGTAAAGAACATTCTCAAGTACCTGAGAAGGACTAAGGAGATGTTCTTGGTGTATGGCGGAAAAGACCTCCAGATTGAGGCCTTTGCTGACTCCAGCTTCCAGAGTGACAATGATGATTCCAAATCCATGTCGGGCTTTGTCTTTACCCTCAATGGAGGGGCGGTGTGTTGGAAGAGTTCTAAACAGGAAACCGTTGCTGACTCGACTATGGAAGCGGAATATATCGCTGCATCTGATGCCGCAAAAGAAGCCGTCTGGATGAGGAAGTTCTTAAAAGAACTTCAGGTGGTTCCGTCCATTATTGATCCAACACCTCTGTATTGCGACAACAACGGGGCTATAGCTTTAGCGAAGGAACCCAGGTCCCATCAAAAATCCAGACACATCTTGAGGCGGTATCACCTGATCAGGGAGATCGTGGATCGCCAGGAGATCGAGGTTCGGAGGGTTGCTTCAGAAGATAACACTGCAGATCCATTCACGAAGGACTTACCCCAGACTCAGTTTGAGCGGCTGATCGAAATGATAGGTTTTCGATACGCCAGTACATGGCCTTAGTGCAAGTGGGAGATTGTTAGTGTATATGCCCTGGAGGCCATTACTGTATCATACTAGTATGTATATTACTTGATGGAAGCTTGGGATATTCACAGTTGTATAGACAATCTTGCTCGAAATGGTAGTATGCTACTTGGTTTGTCTCTGCTTTAATGTGTACATGTGTTTCTTTTATTATATCACCTATACGCATTAGTGGAGCCCTTAGGATCTTTGCTTGATTACCAGCGTTGTGATGGCAGTCACACTCGTGGGGGCTAGGTAATCTACAAGCACATCCTTATTTACACGTCCCTGGTCGTAGGATTATCGAGATAGGGCATCGATACTCCGGAGTAGACTAGCGTATGCGCTTCTCATCCCAGCACGGGAGACGGCCTGTCCCACAGCCGTCAGTACGTCGTACTTGAGATAGTATGCGGCTGCTCATTGGGTTACGAGTACACTGGACAGGACTCGTGGGGAACTGTTGGTTGGTATTATACCTATCGTCAGTTATCAGTTCCCAGGTGACATGAGTACAGCTTAGTCCGCTGACTTGACACTGTCACTTCGCCTCGAGTGTGTTCCCACTGTACTTTGATTACTACCCTACCACGGCTCAAAGGAGTAGTGCAAACAGGTAGTTTTTGGGTGCGGTCCCGAAGCATTTGGAGGCAGTGACGGTTAGACAGGATTCGTCTCTTCCGGTATTGGGGGTTGACATCGCGCTGTGTCCAGGAGAGCCATTACACAAGCAGTCCCTGGCCAGGGCAAGCGAGATATACTGGTAGGTTTCCAGTGTTATCTCAGGGTGTTCTAGGCTACACTCCGACATGACTTGTACCTCTATTAGGGGACTGACGTTTACCGCCCCTTAGGCCCGCCATGCGATGTATCAGACGAACAGACTGGATTGTACGGAGACTGTCACATTCAGGCTCAGTAGGAGTTCAGATAGGTTCACCTCGTCAGTCTTCTTATCGGCATCTACCTGGGGACCGTTACGTACAGCTAGTGCCGCTTACGGTCTGTGGTTAAACCCACTGCCAGCGTAGTGTCGAGTCTTTAGAGTCCCACACAGAGGGTTATTCGCCTTTAGGCAAAATGAGTAGAGGTCGCATGGTTTTGCGACAGGGTTCGTTCACATCCGCGCACTTGTGCACGTTTGCTGTCCGGACAGCTTATACTAGCGGGCTTTGGTTTAAGCCGGATCCTAGTATATGATTTGGGATTGGTTTTATCTCATTGTATTCGTGTTCCTCGGATCATGGATACGGGTGCGTATGCACAGTTGACTGAGACAGAGGCAGAGGACTTTGATTAGGGTTGATGACAATTGTCATTTTCTTAACCCTAATGCTTATATGTGAATTATGATTAATTGATATTAGTTAATTATAATTGTGCATGGTTAGGGTTATTGACCATTTGACTATACTTGACTTGTTGACCTAGGTTGACATGTTGACCATCATCATTCCATATGAAAGATGCTCTTTGATCCTTGCAAATGGCATTTAATGTGAAATGATAATGGTCAAGTCTTGATTAACCATGATAATTATCTTAGCTAATTATCTAATTTCCATAATTCACATATATGAGGAGAATGGTTCATTTCTTTTTCATTCTATCATTTTGGTTCTCTCTCCTTCTCTTCCTCTCTCTCTAGCTCTCCCCTCTCATGAGTTGAGAATCTTTTGAGCTTGAGATAAATCTTTCTAAAATACTCTCTACTCTTTCTAAGGTTCTAGGATTAGAACTCCAAGCATCTTAGTTACTTCTAGTTTGAAGTTGAAGTCAAAGGTTGAGGCTCTCGGGTGGATCTTTCTTCGACAAGAGAAGGCGACAAGGAGATCACTTTCATTCACTCCAAGGAGCAAGGAGAGAAGGACTAGAAGCCCTAGGTATAACCTCTTTTCCGAGTAGCTAAACTTTTTAGCTTTGTAGTTAGTTTCTGTTTAGCAAAGATCCTCCTTTAGTAAGTCCATGTTGTCTAGTGTTGTAAAAATCATATTTTTCATAACGTTTCCGTCTCCCCGCAAGCACCGGGGTAGGCAACGTGGATTTACAGTGGTATCAGAGCCTAACTGAACATAAACTAGCTAGTTAGTAAAGTGTATAGAAGTTCGATCGGTAAAAATCGTAAAACTAGTTTTCAAAACCCTAAGTTTCTGTTGTTTTTTTTCTGCTCTAAAAATAATAAATCATACTTCAAAAATCGGCTCTGGGTTTTGTTAAGAAGCACACCAAAAACGATCCAGTGAACCGTTCAAAGCGTCGCGGTTCCGCGGCAAGAACATGCTTCTTGCCGCGGATCCGCGGCCGATTTGACTCGGTCGTGGACCGAGTTTGGTGCAGTATTCTTCTGTTAAGGTTTTGGGATTTTTAAAATATTTTATTTCTGCCCAGATTTTCCAGAAAAGAAATTTGTATTTGGGGTGGTTATAAATCCGTATTTTTGATCGAACTTCCCTATACTTTGACTAATGGGTTATATCTGTAATGTATTATATGTATTGAACGTCTGCTAATCGCTATACGTCGATTAGTGGTGGTTATACATATCTGTGATCTACATTTTGTTTAACGACCCTTCCATATATCTGAACTTTTCTTTCTCTCAAAATTGCGGGAGTTGGCGTCTTCCATTGTAGATCTCTCTCCGGAGAAAACCTTCCAGCGTTTACTTGACATGGCGGCCCCGCAAGAGATACCTCCACAGAGCATATTCGTTTCCTCTGGCTAAGGTTAGTAATTCTTAGCTGTTTACCGCCGGAAACAAAGACGAACTGGGATGAATCGTCTTTCCTGAGTCCTGAGGGCAGATGCTATTTGGATTTATCCATGCACCTTTCGAAAGATGCCAAATTGATTTATGGCACCGTGTATCAGAGGTTTGGACGGATGCGGCCGTTGTAGCGGACTTCGTCAGATTCCCCTCGTTTGTGAGGGGTTTTGATTGTGGGGACGCTTTTCCCTGCAGGCGCAAGCCCTGCAATTAATTACGTTACAGCATGGCGATAACCACTTTCTCCTGCTCCGAAAGTTCACTTCGTGTCGTGTGTGTTTTTGTTTGTTTTGGTTTTTATTGCCCTTGGATTCTACACGGAGACTATTTTATGTCGTCGCCCATACGGCACGGATTAGTTCAAATACGTATATTTTAGATTTGGGCTTGGGTTGATTTAAGGATCGTTAATCTGGTTTGAGATTAAGATTAACTTAAACATATGAGCATTTAGAGCTCGATCGGTTTTTTGTTAAGGATACGTTAGTCTAATTTGAGACTAAGATCTACTTAACAAGATCTTAGGATCATTTTTGCTTCAGATCCAACAAAAGAGAATTTGGGCTCTGTTGTTTTAGTTTAAGGACATTTCGGTCTATTATCGCCATTTTGGAGGCGAAGTTTTAGTTTGAGGACATCTCGGTCTGTTGAGGTGAGGTTTTAGTTTAAGGACGTCTCGGTCCGTTGATCACCATTTTGGAGGAGATGTTTTAGTTTAAAAACGTCTCGGTCCGTTGTCCATCTTGCACGCACGTGTATTTGTTACGTGACGAGATGAACAACGATGATTTGGGATGCACCCAGTTTGGGGTGCGGTCTGATTTGAGGTGTGCACATCAGCTTGGAAGTGCACCAAAAAGCCGTTGGTTGTTGGAACCTGCCACCTCTCTGAAGACGTTGAGGAATTACAACGATGTGAATCAGAGGTGTGGAGAGATGTACCCTTGAACCAATTCTCGTATTTGACGGAAAAAGGAGTTAGTGGTAAACCCGGAAATCATTAGTCATATTTTGCGACTAAGATTTTCTCGGAAGAATGTGGGATGAGTATCATTTTGGATATCATCAGTTGGAAGATCAATAGTCGTATTTGGGACTAAGATCAATTTGGGAAATCATGAACACATAGGCTCAGTTGATCTGAATCAGGGAGATTTTATCCTCAGGGGACCTAGCCAATTTGGGCTTGGTCCATTCAGTTTTTATTTATTGATAAGTGCCAAACACTAGTTTGGGCTCTGTTTGATCGATACCCTTTTTGTAAAAGGGCTGAGCACTTATATAAGTTCTGACGCTCACGTATAACCATGTGGGCTCTCAGTCATGAGGATTGTCTCATAAGTATTAAACACTTTACCCCTTTTTGTCTTTGTATGGAGTGCCAGGCACCCTTTATGGCGCCCACGTGCGAAGCACGTGAGGCGTTAGGCGCTCCCTAGTAAGTGCTAAGCACTCTTCCATTCTGTGGCGCCCACGTGAGGGACATGTGAGGTGCTGGGCGCTGGGCGCAGCTCATTGAGTGCTAAGCACTCTCTTTTGTGACGCTCATGTGAGGGACATGTGAGGCGCTGGACGCTGAGCGCCGCTTAATGAGTGCTAGGCACTTTCCTCTATGGCGCCCACGTGAGGAACACCTGAGGCGCTGGGCGCTGAGCGCCACTCATTGAGTGGTAGACACTTTCCTCTGTAGCGCCCACGTGAAGAACACGTGAGGCGCTGGGTGCTAGGTTCTTTCTTTTATGAGGACCAGATTTCTCTCAAGAACAAGTTTTTCCCGATGAGAATTAAATTCTCAACTTGTGGGAGACTTATCTTATGGATCTCAGATCCAGATATTTACCGCCGAAAATGGATACGAAACCGGGATAGATCGTCTTTCCTGAATTTGGGGGCAGATGTTATTTGGATTTATCCGTCCACCTCTCCGAAAATACCAAGTTGATTTATGGCACCGTGTATCGGAGGTTTGGATAGATGCGACCATTGTAGCAGACTTCGTCAGATTCCCCCTCGTTTGCGAGGGGTTTTTGATTGTGGGGACGCTCTTCCCTGCAGGCGCAAGCCCCTACAGTTAATTACGTTGCCGCATCGCGATAACCACTTTCTCCTGCTCCAGAAGTTCACTTTGTGTCGTGTGTATTTGTTTTATTTTTTGTTGCCCATGGATTGTATACGGAGACTAATTTATGTTGCCGCCCGTAGGGCGTGGATTAGTCCAAATCTGTATATTCTTAGATTTGGGTTTGGTTTGATTTAAGGATCGTTAATCTCGTTTGAGATTAAGATCAATTTAAATGTTTATTGAGGATACGTTAGTCTAATTTGAGACTAAAATCTACTCAATAGGATTTTGGGATCATTCAGACCCAACAAGAGAGCATTTGGGCTCTATTGCTTTAGTTTAAGGACGTTTCGGTCCGTTATTAGTTTAACGACGTTTCGGTCCGTAGCTAGTTTAAGGACGTTTCGGTCCGTTGTAGTTTAAGGACGTTGCGGTCCGTAGATAGTTTAAGAACGTTGCGGTCCATTGTACTTTAAGAATGTTGTGGTCCGTATTGGGGTGTGCTCATCGGTCTGGGAGTGCACCAACGAGTTTTTGCTTATCGGGACCCCCCACCTCTCTGAAGACGTTGAAGAATTACAATGACATGTATTAGAGGTGTGGAGAGATATACCCTTGAACCAATTTCCAGATTGAGGGAAAATATGAGATGAATATCCGTCGGAAGATCATTAGTCTTGTTTGGGACTAGGATCAGTTTAGGAAGACATGAGTACGGGGAGCTCGATTGATTGGAGATCAAAGATATTTTAATCTTAAGAAGACTTAGCCAACTTGAGGCTGGAGTAGACTTCCCATAGTGTTAAGTACTAGTATACATTCAGCACTCACGTATTCTCACGTGAGGTTCTAAAGCAGTGTTAAACACTGAATTCCGAGGGCGCTCACATATGGCACGTGAGGCACCTCAAAGTTGGCGCTGTACATTGGGTTCAAGTCCACGTTTATATATAAGTATTAAACACTTAATTCTTATGGCACTCACGTGTGAGCACGTGAGGCGCCCTAAAGTTGGGTACTGCCTTTTTGGATTTTATTTCCCTCTTCTTTTATAAGTGCTAAGCACTCGGCTCACGTGCGAGCACGTGAGGTGTCCGAAATGGGAATTGTTCTCTTAATTTTATTTCTCTTTCTTTTATATGTGCTAAGCACTTGGACCCTGTGGTGCTCATGTGCGAACACGTGAGGCGCCTTTTGTTAGGGTTTATTAGCACTCTTACTAGGGTTTAAAGGTGCATCAAGTATACAATTTTAAAATTTAAGTGTGCTAATGAACTCAAACTTAGAATCGAACTAGAGAATTAGGGTTTTATATCAAGTAATCAATCATTACACTAAGTGAATATGGAATACAACCTTTATAGACCGGTCCTTCACTTCAAAACCTCCATGTAGTAGTCCCTTCGTTTCAAGTAGTGAACACCCGAACTCTAGTAAGGGTTCACATGAAGAAATGAACAAGCCTGCTTGAAGTCTTCGAGGCCGAAGATGATCTACGTCGAGGAGACTCAAGCTCATGCTATCTCTTCACTAATGGTAGATTAGTGAAGAAAACACCCTAAATTAAATGTTAATATAGTAGAGGATGATGAAGTAGGAATTAGGCTCTCTTTAGATTTATTTTTCTCACAATATTTCTTCACTTCCACAAAACCTAGAAAGCTTGAAGGAGATGAAGAAGAAGATGATGAATAAATGAGATGAGCTTAGAAATGCAACCATGGGTGAGTTTATGTCATACACAAACTCATGTAGAGAATAAACCATGGTGTAAGGTTCATGGTTAGGTTAATAAATATCTTAAGCAAGACAAAGGAGTGGACTAAGTCAATGAAACCTACAAGGTTCTACAAGCTTCAAGCCATGACAAAATCTCCCTTAATTTTGAATTACTTAAAATATAAATATAAACCCACAATAAACCTAGCATGGTGTGAGTCTCATACATCCATATTGCATGTGTAACCTAGCATGACTCACTAATATATATCACATATATATTTTGTGTGTAAAAAGAAAACAATACAATTAACATATATCACATATATATTAATGTATCATAAGTGAGAAAAGGAAATGCTTAAGTGATCTAATATTAGTTAATGTAATTAAATATATCAAATATATAATTATACATTAAATTATTAAATCAACACTTGATTTAATAATCTGCCTATATCATATATAACCGACTAATATCAAATGTAACAATCCATCGAATCAACACTTGATCCAATAACCCGGCTATATCACATATAACCGACCGATATCACATATCATAAGAATAGAATGCGGTATCACATACGCGCATTAATCTCTGTCCCGCACATACCACATATGTGCTCCTACTTTGTTTCGCATGAACCAGGAAACCTCTGTGTAGGACTCCAAAGACTTGTCAATACTCTAGCAGTAGATGATGATCATATCAAACACCCACAAGCCGCAAGCGATCTGCTAAACATAACGGTCACCCAGGTATTGAGCGATCAGAAGATCAACAAGCAATCCTGCTCATACTCCTGCGAATCCAATCAGTAACACTACCGTACAGTCCGGTCTCTTCGTCTGATATGTCGCATATCGAGTCTAGGGGTGGTAAACGTCAGACCCCAGTAACTTGATAATTCATGTCGATGTGAGGCTCATAACGGGTTGAGAAACTACTTATAACACTTACCAGTAAATCTCATCATCAGCCCTGGTCAGGGACTTCCTGTTATAGCCAATCGTGCACAGCGCAACATCAACCCCTAATACCGGGAGAGACGAAATCCCTCCTATCGCTCATTGCCTCCATGTGATTCGGGACTGTACCTAAAAGCCACCGGTTTTCACGTTCTCTTGAACACGGTATGATGGAAATCAAAGCACAGTGGGAATCACACAAGACTCTAAGACGATCTCGGGTCTACAGACTAACCTGTACCAGTTTCACCAGAGAACTGCTATCTGACGTCAGGTACAATACCATCTAGGAGTTCTCGACGAGTTCTGTTCGGTGTACCCATTCTCTAATGAGCACCTGTCCACATTCTCTGATGTCAAACACCAATGGTTGTGGGATCAACCATCGCCCCATACAGGATCAAGAATTGTACACACTAGTCTACTATGGAATATCGATGCCCCCGTCTCGATACTCTCTCGACTAGGAAAAGTTAAAGGATGTACTTGTGGACTACCCTGGCCCCACTAGTATGATCTCCATCATAGTCCTGGTAGTCAAGTCCACATCATAAGGGCTTTATCAACATGTAACAGAGAGACAGTACATGTGTACATGTTAAGAAAAAGAGTAACCAGATAGCATACTATCATGTCGAGCAAGGAAGTCCCCCTATATATGTCCAAGCATCCATTATAATATACATCATATGTACAATAATGGCTTCTAGGGCATACATATTACTAACACCTTTATGTGTTGCATATAGGCACTCACGTGTTAAACACGTGGGGCGGTTTTAGCCTAGCAATTGTTTTAATTGCTGTGCTATATGCGTTGCATATAAACACTCACGTGTTAAACACGTGGGGTTGTTTTATCCTAGCAATTGTTTTAATTGTTGTTCCTATATACGTTGCATATAAGCACTCACGTGTTAAACACGTGGGAGCTATTTTAGCCTACCAATCGTTTTACTTGCTGTGCCTATATGCGTTGCATATAGCCACTCACGTGTTAAACACGTGGGGCTGTTTTAGCCTAGCAACCGTTTTAATTGATGTGCCTATATGCGTTGCATATAGGCACTCACGTGTGAAATACGTGGGGTTGTTTTAGCCTAGCAATTGTTTTAATTGCTGTGCCTCTATGCGTTGCATATAGGCACTCACGTGTTAAACATGTAGGGCTGTTTTAGTGAGGAAATTTCCCTCATCCCTTTTTTATAAGGAAATAAATGACCCGCAGCATTGCTCTCACGTGGCTTGCACGTGAGTGCAATGTTGTCTGTCCTCACAGCCATTGGATTGCCTAGGGGAATGGGAAGATGAACCGCTCCCCATCATGTCTTATAAATGCAAGGCTTTTGCCTTTGGAAAGCCACTATTCTTTCATCTTCTTCCTTACTTATTTTCCTTGAGAATTTAATTCTTTTCTTCAGAGCTTAATTCTCTGCCTGTTGAGATCTCAGAGTTAAACTCTGTTAAAACTTTTCTTTGGTAAAGATCATGAACGGAACCCCCTCCTCTTTTGCTTTTTTTGTGGATTTTAAATGCAGGGACAGAGCGTTGCTATCTTCTTGAACTGATTTCTTAAAGATCCAAAGTATACATTTTTTTTAGATTTTGAAGTCTTGAATCAATGGGGTTTGTTAATCCTCCTCTCAGGGTTTACCCTGTCACCGATCTTTAAGATTCTTGGAATTTAATTCCATTTTCTCTGCCTCCTTGCTATGGGGATTTTCTGGGATTTAATCCCTTTATTAAAGGAATTTAATTCCTTGTTCACAGAGCTTGGCTCTGAGAGAGACTTAGATATTTCTGGGAATTTTATTCCCTACTGTTCTAGAATATTTGAGGGTTTTAATACCTCTAAAGCATATTTGAATCTGTCGTGCTTTTAGCAGAACTTGCTTCAAGCGTTTGTTTAAACTTTACTGTTTCCGCTGAGAATACTTCTCGATTCTCTCAATGATTATTTTGCCTCATCATTGGTGAGCCGTCATTTAGATTTTGTAGGATCCATTGGTTTTGCAATCAATGGTCCCATGGAACAAACATCCAGTCGTTTTCTTCTGTTATTATATATATATAGGTTTTATTAATGATTTTTCTTTCCCTTATTTCAAGAACAATGGCTTCACTTCCCTACTTTTCTTATACTCGCTCAGACGCCGCTTTTCCGCAATCGCCGTCGGACGAGGAAGCTATGGAAATGATCAGGGCACATGACATGGACTGTACGAGTCTACTCTTATGGGGGGTTTGGTATGGTCATATCTTCCGGGGCCGCCGTAGCTTTACTTGTGAGGTACTAAGAGAGCCCCTCCACTCAATATCGCCGATGGAACGCCTATAGACCGCTTATGCGGTGGAGGCGACTAACTGGACTCCTATAGGCCTGCTTGAGCCATCAACAACTGGAATACCCAACCATCCCCTGCCGGCTATAAATATCCTGGGGCACCGCATATGTCAGGGCGAAGCCCGACCCTGGGGACAAGTTTATAATGTAGGTGTTACCCCCGCCACCCAGTAGGCTACCTTCCCTAGGCTCGATACATTCTTCCCGCCCACCGTGCATGGTTACAGAAGGTTGGGCTATATCAAGCGGTGTATGCGTCTCTATTTCATTACCAGGCCCCTCACGTCTGGTGGGTTAAAGCTTTTCTGAACCAATGGAACCTTCCCACCAACACCTACTTGGTAGGGGATCGTGAGGTCTCGATTTCACTGGAAGAGTTCCGCGAGATCTCTAGATTGCCAATCAGGGGAGAGCATTATGAAGAATTGTTTCCTCCCGATGAGTATGTGTTCTCGACCGTGCCTGCTATGCTTGGCTGCCTGACGACTGAAAACACCGTCTGCCATAAGTGCCCAAGTTTGATCAAAACTTTGGGTATTTTTGAGAAACTATTTGTAACATCAGAAGGGCAAGACGTCACCTTTGAGACCTTCATCGCCTGCTTTCTCCGTGGAGACACTTTATCCAAAGAGGCTCTAAAGTTTGCGAACATCGATGACCCTTTTGGGTTCGGGTTGAATAAACTGCCGGCCAAAGAGGAAGATTTTCCGCAGTTCTATATTCCGACATCGTCGGCCGTGTCCTTCGATGCGATTGCAGCTCCCGACATGGACGAAGAGACCTTCTTCGTTGGCTTCATCAGTCTCTGGCTCAGTTGGTTTGCTATACCGACACATCGACGCTTTATGAGGGCCTTCGGCTTCTACCCCGCTCATCGCATAGCTGGAGGGGCGCGATTGACCGTTGGTGTTGCAGGATTATCACACTATATCATGGATTAAGCATTGCGGCTAATACTTCGACCCCAGGCGCGGATATTGTGAATCTCTCCCTCCACTACTTCATGTCGTGGATTGGGATGCATGTATTGGGAGCATTTGCTGCTCACCGGCGACCCGATTTTTATGACTCCTATACCTTCCTACGGGTTATGAGGTTGGTGGATGCTTCCGCTCCCGATCTGACTCAGCTAGGGGCCCTCCGCGTGTTGCTTAACTCATACTCGAATGAGGGCGGGATGATTTTTAATGACTGAGTCCTATCTGGTCCCGCAGGGCCCATTCAGCAGCTATTTGATCTGTCAAATGGTGGAGCGCTATCTCTAAAGCCTAAGGAGATTATGCACCTGTACTCGATTAGGCCGGGCTATTTGTTGTTTCGTTAGAATGACACAGTTCTTTTTATGCGGTATAATCCACACCGCTTTGCCCAGCAATTGGGCTATAATCAGGGAATCCCTCTCGAGGGGTTTTTAGTTGAGCCCACTTTGTCTCCGGAAATCACTCGTAACGTCATCCATCATTTTGTGCGGTTGAACACCGACTCCCGTTTCATGATCCCTGAGTCCGACTATCTTCCAAGGTTTGTGGGGTCTTTCAAGGGTTGGTATCGCCATCGAGTCGGTCCTGTCATTGCCGAGGAGAGGTGGGTACTCTTCGAATATAGAGTTCCAGCTCCGACCCCAGTCACTAGCGCTCCGTTGCGGTCACGGTCAGTGGTTCGCCCTCCACTGAGGGATAGAGGTCCAGTACTTATCTCCAAAGCCGCCGAAATAGAATCGACTCCTCACACTGCTGGTATGCCAGTTCGCACTAGAGCCCAAGAAAAGGCTTCCAATGAAGCACCAACAGTAGCGTCACCAGCGGCGGTGTCACCAAAGGTGGTGTCGCCAAAAGGGGATACTGAAAGTGAAGTTTGGCAACGTCGTGCCAAAGCGTCTAGGGGGAGGAAGCGTTCTTCCGCTAGTGTTAGCACAAGTTCTAAAAAGAGGAAGAAATCGGTTGCCGGCTTACTTGATACTCTGCTTGAGTCTGAGCTTTTTATTCAGGACAAACCGATAGCTATGAAGGAGTCAGACGCCGGTCTTATCTATCCTGGCTCATCTGCCGAGGAGGCCGCGCAATTGGCCGAGGCTTTGAGGCGCTTACAAGATGAGACCGAGAACGTGCGCGTCTCGAAAAAGCCCTACTCTCCTGTTATATTCTATGACATTGATCCATCATTACGGTGGGTATATATGGGTCCTTTGTTAATAGAAGAAGAACGGGCCCTCAAACAGCCCATAACGATTGCCTCCGAAGACGATCTTGCATTAAAGACAGGTAGTCATTCATCTGCGCTTGAACCTCGGCGGGCGTACTTAGCCAGAAAGGAAAAATGTCTCGAAAAAACCCTACTTCAAGCTCCTTGGCGTATTGGTATGTGTCTTTCTCGTGTCCTTTTAGCGAATAGTCTGTATTACTTTTATGTCTTTTCATTTTTTGAAAACTTTGAAGGGACTTCGGCAGCGAAAGAGGATTTGAGTCCAGATCGGGCCATAACTGTGGACTCTATAAATATCTCCCATGATGCACTGGCAGGTGTAGAAGAGATTATTAAAGCTGCTACTCTTGTTGTGGAGCTTCCGGTGGTAACTTCTGTTTCTTCAGTGTTTATTCCTCCAGCAGAGGTGACCTCACCGGCCACAGATCCCATGGACATCTCTAGCGACGCACCGAAGGGTGTAGAAGAGACTGCTGAAGCCGTTAGTCCTGTCTTGGAGCTCCCGGTGGCGACTTCCATCCCTTCAGTATCTATACTTTCAGCAGAGGTGACCTCGCCGGCCATAGATCCAATAGATCTCTATAGTGGCGTCCTAGGGGGCATAGAAAGGATTGCCGAGACCGATGTCCTCTCCTTGGATCCTGAAGTGGCGGATGTTGTTTCTCAATTGGAAGCTGCTACGCCGGCACATATCCCCAATGATGTACCTGAGGGTGTGGAGGAGGCTGCCGAGGCTGCCATCCCTCCAGTTCAAGGCGGGCGAAGTATCGAAGGTAATCTTCTGCATTTCGTTTTAACGATCCCTCCGTTATCTGAACCCTTCATTCCTTCAGAATTGTGGGAATTGGCGGCTTCCATCGTGGATCTATCTCCTAGAAAAACCTTCCAGCGTTTGCTCGATATGGCTGCCCCACAGGTGATATCCCCGCAATGCGTAGTCCTTTCTTCTGGGCAAGGTCGGTGTTCTTTAACCTCTTTTGTTTCATTATTATTTTTTATAATGACGCTAATACGCGCTCCACAGTTCTGGAAGCCGATGACGAAGTCGAGATCCTTGATGGGCCTGGGGATCTCTCAAACCCCCTTGCATGACTATGGGTATGTAAGACTTTATCTTTGGCGTTGTTTTGTTTATCCCATGTTTGTAAATCTCACTGACTGTTCATAAATCTTGACAGCTCTTCCAACCCTAACCCCGTTAGAATCTCGGATCCCCATGCCACCAGGCCCCTATGCCCGGTGTGCGTTTGAAAGGATGGCGAAATAAAGCATTTATTCACTAACGGCTCTCATGGAAGACCTTCGCGCTGGTACCTCTGTCACGGCCGAAGAATTTGCTGTCGAAACCAATGCTTCCTTGTCCGTTCTCGCCACCTATCATGACGAAGCATTGGTGCGTGTCTGGATTGAGTACTGTCGCCGAGTGTAGGTCTGCCTGCATGGGCTTAAGTGCATCCGCCTTCCCTCGAACATCTTAACTGCAAAATTGAGTCTGCGGGGATGGATCGACCGGTGCGCAGCCAATCTACAGTCATGCGAGAAGAGGCTCAACCGAAAGTTTTCGGAGAGAGAGTTAGCTTCAAATGCTTTAAAGGAGCTTCAGGCTTAGCTTGCCACCAAGACCACCCGCGCGTACGAAATTTGGTGGGTGCTTCAAGAAGCCATTACAGAGGTGATAGCTCTTGACAAAGCCATTATCTTTACCCACGAGATTGTTGAAGCCCATAAAGTCACCGATATGGAGCTTGAGAGTCGGTTTGCTTCATATCAGACTCAGCAGACTCAGGCGGGTACCCGTCTTGCCGCACTAACGGAGCTTGAAGCTGAGGTCCAGCGGAAGAATGACGAACTACTAGCTTATTTCACCATCCGCCGGCTTAAACATTTTTTGTCACTGTATATTTTCCTTCTTCTTCTTTTCTTTTGTATTCATTCATGAATAAGAGTATCTTGTATTCATTTTGATTCATGAATAAAAGACATATTTTTCTTCATACTAGCGCTTTTCTTTCTTTTGCTGTCTTGGCTTAGCATAAAGTAGTTTATATACTCATCCCGGAGTCTCTAGTTTATGAACTCATTTCGGAGCTTGTAGTTTATTCACTCATCCCGGAGTTTCTAGTTTATGAACTCATTTCGGAGCTTATAGTTTATGAACTCATTCCGGAGTCTCTAGTTTATGAACTCATTTCGGAGCTTGTAGTTTATTCACTCATCCCGGAGTCTCTAGTTTATAAACTCATTTCAGAGCTTGTAGTTTATTCACCATCCCGGAGTCACTAGTTTATGAACTCATTTCGGAGCTTGTTTAGTTTACCTCCCTTGGGCTTGTAGGCAAACCGGTCCTAACGTCACAGTTAACCTCTGCACTTTACGACAGAGGTCCGTTAGGGTCTGTGGTACTGGGTTTTTTGTCCGTTGTACCGTCACATTGACTGTTGCATTCCCCGATATGCAGTCTTGCTGTTCGAGTAACCCCGCGATTGTCGTGTCTCTGATCCTTTCGGGCGCTGGACAAGACGTCTTCAAGTAATCTCCCAGGTTATATTACCGTCGGAAGAGCAAGCGTTGGGGATTTTCCATGCCGCTTTTAACTTGAGCTTAGGCTTAATTTAGGAGCCCCGATGAGTCATAACCATAACCACTCTGCACTGGTGTGGGATGATCTCCGATAGTCTTTCAGGTTTTATTTGAGTTGCCATCAAGACCCTGAAGCCAGGGATTTTCCTTTGCTTCGTTTGTTGCCATTGCGTCTGCTGTAACGAGACGAATATCGAGGTTGTCTCTAGGTTGTCTGTGAACCGTCGAGGCTTGGAACTGGGGACTTTACCATGGCTCCATTTTGTTGACGTCGCGTCTGCATCCTGTTGGAGTGAGAAGAAACGCCGTTGTGATCTCTAGGCTGTCTGTGAACCGTCGAGATTCAGAACTAGGGACTTTTCCATGGCTCCATTTTGTTGACGTCGCGTCTGCATCCTGTTGGAGTGGAGAAGGAACGCCGGGGTGATATCTAGGCTGTCTGTGAACTGTCGAGATTTGGAACTAGGGACTTTGCCATGGCTCCGTTTTGTTGACGTCATGTCTACATCCTGTTGGAGTGGAGAAGGAACGATAGGGTGATCTCTAGGCTATCGGTGAACCATCGAGATTTGGAACTAGGGACTTTGTCGTGGCTCCGAGGTAGTCTCTAGGTTGTTGGTGAACCGTCGAGATTTGGAATTAGGGACTTTGCCATGGCTCCGAGGTTTTGAACCTGGGGTCGGTTGTTGATGTCACGTCTGCATTCTGCTGGAGTGAGAAGGAACACCGTGTTTATCTTCTAGGCTGCAGATGTTACCGTCGAGATTTAGCTCTCCCTTAGACAGAGCCCGGTGGGGAAACGTGGTTCCCTTTTCGTTTATGCCCATGGATTGTATACATGGGTTGATGTGGACTCACCTGCAGGGCAAAAGTTTCATCATTTTTTTATTTCTTTCCGTGATGCTCTATCATTTCAGTTTTTTATATCGTGAAAGTCGCGATTGCCCAATCATTTCGGCTGTTTTTTCTTTTTACTCGCTGTTTTTTATTGCGAGTTGCCCAAACATTTCGGCTGTTTTTATATGCATATATTTTGCTCGCTGATTTTTATTGCGAGTTGCCTCATCATTTCGGCTATTTCATATGTATTTTTTTGGCTCGCTGATTTTTGTTGCGAGTATGGAGTTTGAAATCTGATACCAATCTTGGCATCAACACCGCTGCGACTGGAATATTGTCAGGAGCGAATCATCATTTGCCGTGAAAGGACTTAAAAATTGACACCTGTTCCAGCATCAACATCGCTACGACTGTAATATTGCCAGGAGCGAATCATCGTTTGCCTTGAAAGGTGTGATACTAATTTAGGCATCAGCATTGCTACGACTGGAATATTGCCAGGAGCGAATCATCGTTTGCCTTGAAAGGTGTGATACTAATTTAGGCATCAGCATCGCTACGACTGGAATATTGCCAGGAGCGAATCATTATTTGCCTTTGCTTATTTGAACAAAGATGGCTTAGTAGACATGGTTAGGATCCTGTCGACTAAGACTTTTTGACTTTATAAGCCGTAAAGGTCTCATAAAGTTATTTCTCCCTACGAGTCGTGAGGATCTCGTAGGTGTATGTTTTCCTTAGAAGTCATGAGGATTTCTAAGCGGTGTTTCCTCTTATAAGTCGTAAGAATCTCATAAGAGTATTTTTTCCTTATAAGTCAAGAGGACTTACAAGTGTCGTTCACCATATGAGGACATTCATCGTGATTGGTGGAACAAGGTGGGGGAAACATTTATTTGTGCTCATGGATTGTATACAGGGGCCAACATTGTACCGCATGTAGGGAAACTTGGGGAGTATGACGGCTTAGGAACGGGTTTGGATCTCTGTAACTTAAGACTTTCAATCCTATGAGCCGTGAGGGTCTCACAGGGGGAGTTCTCCTTACGAGTCGAGAGGATCTCATAAGTGAAAATTTCACGAGATTGCGCCCTCTCGGGGTTTCACAAGCTTGCTGGTAGCCCTGCTATTTTTACTCACGGCGCCCTTTCGGGTTTTCTTCTGTGCCCATTTCGCTTGTGGACGTACCCTTTTTTTTAATTTTATTTTTTAACAACGAGATTACGCCCTTTCAAGTTTTCATAAGATCGCCGATAGCCCTGCTGTTTTTACTCACGGCGCCCTTTCGGGTTTTCATCCGTGCCCATTTCGCTTGTGGACGTATCGATTTTTTTGACAACAAGATTGCGCCCTTTCAGGTTTTTATAAGCTCGTCAGTAGCCCTGCTATTTTTACTCACGGCGCTCTTTCGAGTTTTCATCCGTGCCCATTTCGCTTATGGACGTACCGTTTTTTTACACCCCTCTGTTCGCCAATGGAACTTATGGAGGACCTCGTCACCGGGGCAGCTGTGCAGCCAATGGGACTTGAGTTGCAGTCTTCGCCACTGGGACTTGTGGACTTGAATTCCACTATCGCCATGTTTGAGGTGACGTATTTAGTTTAAGGACACTAACCACTATTTAAATCAACCACAACCGGTCTAACTAGGGAATCACCGTTATCTTGTAGGATAGGGTGCCGTAGTGAGCGGTATGTGGTTGGATTTAAATGGAGTCCTATTTTTAAATATTATATAGGCAAAGAAAGGAGTGAGAGAAATTTTCTTCTCTCAAACCTTCCCTATCCTAACTCTAACAAGTGAGGAATTACTCACTCATTAAGGAAGTTACGATGAAATTCATTTTTCTAATTTTAAAAGACTATCTAAGTTGCAAATAATAAAAGACAAAATAAAATAGCAGATAATAAATTTCAATTAAGAAGAATGCAAGATAAAATGAAAAACACTTACTTTTATTGATGACCTCTCAATGATTACAATGGAAATAAAATTTTAATTTAGAAAATAAAAAGAGGCATGCCTAATTATGCTTTCGGCTTTCCTATTTATATATAGGAGAAACCCTAGGTTTTACATCTGATCCACATTTGAATTTACAGAATTACCCTAAGAAAGCCGGGTCAAAGCACCGACACCCACCGACACGTGCACTGCACGGCCGCGGAACCGCGGCAGAATGCCATGTTTGGCCGCGGTTCCGCGGCCATATAGTGGGGTCTTGAGTTCAACTTCTCAGGGCTACTTCATGTTGCTTTTTCCTTCTGTTTTCTTCACTTGGTTCCTCAGAATCTTTTCTACTTTCTTCCAGATTTCCAACAGTGCAGAATTATATGGACTTTTACCGTGAGCTTCGCTTTGAAGTCTTGTATCTTATGCTACCCTTGTGCTTTGTGCATTGAACTATCCACTGGTGTTCGTTTGTTCCTTGAACTAGTAGCATCATAAGGACTCATCTATTGTTGGTCGTAGTCTCACATTTGTAGCGTCTTTTCATGAATTTCACTGTATTGTTCTGAAACCTATAACCTGCAACTATTTAGCAGACATGGATCAAAAGCACCTATTTATTTGCAGTGTGATTAAGAATGGGAGATATAATAATGCAATATTCTGATATGAACAAGTAGTAATTGGGGTTGTCGACGTCACCAGGCTGCAGTGGACGTCTCGGATCCAGCAGAGTGATAAGTCTGTTGCGCACTGCCAGTTCGAACAGTCTTTTCGTTTTATCCCGAGGAAACGAGTACGGACGTCCTAGCTTCTCTTCGAGGGATCGGCGTGGGCGTATGTCGCTTTGGTGAGCAACCGGTTTCGGGTCAATTGTTTGCTGTTGAGTGTTGGCAACGAAGGTCGCTTTCCCTTTGCCCTTTTCATTCCGGGGGCCTGTCTTTGAAGAGGACGACCTATGGCCCATCTGGTCCACTTGGGCCAGCTTGTCGATCAAGGCCTGGATGGTGATCGGCTTGAAGAACATCATAAATTGGGATATAGTTGCCTAAGGATCAAGGGTCCCTACGAACATGCCCACGGCAGGAGCTTCTTCTATGCGTTTTTCGCATTTTGACCATAGGTTCCGCCACCGAATTGCGTATTGAACCTAGGTCTCTCCTGACTTCACCCTGGCGTTGATTAATGCCGTGATCAGGGTGCGCTCTTTTGCGCTTGCGAACCGCTGTGTGAATAGTAATTCCATCTCTGTGAATGTTTTGACAGAATCATTTGGGAGCTCGGAGTACCATTCAAATGCCGTCTCCGACATGCTACCAATAAACTGGCAAAGCAGCAGTTTGTCGTCGCCTTCAGTATTACCGCACAGAGTTCTGAATTGAGCAACGTGCTGATGTGGATTGCCCGTCCCCTTATACACATGGAATTTAGGGATCGTATATCCTGGCGGGTACTTGATTTGATCGTACCAGCCTGGATAAGGTCGCCCAGTTTTGACGACTTGGCCAGCCGCTTCACTCACTTGATGAGCTCGTATATGTTGAGCTATGTAATCATTAAGGGCAGCCTTAGAGATCGTTTCTTCCTTGGCTGCTAAGAAAGCCGGTGGAGGGTTTGACATTTCCCCTCTGTCGTCTTCGATGATTATCGGAGGGTCTTCGGCTGGAGGTTCCGGCTGGACCATCATCCCAACCAAGTCTTGGAACAGAAGCGCCATCTGCTTTATATTAGCAGCCTGTTCTGCAGCCTCCTTATCCTTGTTTTCAAGCACCCTTCGCAGAAATTCTGTATCACACTCCTGCTCCTGGCGTTGTTCTGACGTCGATCCCGGGATTTCTTTTTGCCCAGTGAGTGCTGCCATTTTCATCAGTATTTCCTGGAGCTTTTGTTGCTGCTCCTGAGCTTTCGTCAACGATCGAGTTTGGAGTCGATGACCCATGGAAGTACGGGTTTCCTCTTTCCCGGAAGCCATGTACACCGTGTGCACGATCATGCCCCCAGACTCAGGGCGTTTGGATCTATCACCCCTGGGATTTGTTGCCGGCAGTGGTAGATTCTCCGGCCTTCTCTTTTATTGAGAAGTCGAAGTCGAAGGAGCTATTGTAACAGGCGCCTTCCTGAAAGAAGTCCCTCGTTGCATGCTAGAGGGATGATTGTCCTCTTGTCGAACCTTCATTTTCTCCGGTCGATGAGAGTAGTTCTTGTTGACTACAGAATCCTGGACTTTCTGCCAGACTCTATGGATTCGGGAGGACAGCCGCTAAGGGGGCTGCTCCGGCTTCGCCTGTACCATGTTTTCGACATGTGGGAGTGATTTCTTCAGCACCGCTGTAACAACCCTAACTTTCTGTACAACTTTCTATTCAATTTTTTTTCAAAAATACAGAAAGGAGTATTTTTTCTTGAGCACAACATATAAATTTGTTTTGCTTTTTAATAGCAAGAAGGAGCTTGTAGCTCTTTGGTAATACCTTACACTGCTGAACCAACCCACCAGAGTTCAAATCCCATACCCCACATTATTTTTAATATTGTTTTATTTTAATATTTTTAGAATTCCAAGAGTCTACACGTGCTAAACCCGTAAAACCCCACTACACATGTAAAACTAAATGGCCCGGGGGTATATGAAACGACGAGGAACCCAAAGCACCCCCGACTCGGCCGGAATCGGCCTAATCGGCCGGCGGGCGACTCGGACGACTCGGGCCGCCGCCGCCGTCCTGACTCGGCCGGACTGCCGAGTCGTCAACAGAGAATTTCTGGCTCTTGGCCTTCCCATCACTCCTGCACACTTAATTTTCTTAGATCAGTAACAGGGCCCTTTTAAAACCCTAATTACTCCATTTTTAATACATTTTAATACAATTTTCATTTCACTCTTTCACCTACCCTAAACCCTAGCCTTATCCTATAAATACAACCCCTAGACACACACCCCTCACTCCAAAATTCTGATCAAAACTCTTAAGAAAATCCCTAGAATTTTCGTGTGCAATTGAAGTTAGCAAAAGGCGAAAGCTTCGGCGAAATTCTGACGACAACCCTAGGAGCTCCCGGCGACGAAATGACGCACCGGCGACTCCTACCGTTCCCTATTCCTCTCTTATAATCTCTAAACCTGTAATTCCTACCTCCCTCTTCTCTATTCTTTTCTAAAAACACGTATTTCTAAATACCGACGGAATCGGAGTTAATCCAATGTCGGATTCGGTTCTTCCTAAAAATTTCACCTTTTCTTAAATACAATCATACTAAACCATTACATGTTGACTATTAAACATTAAAAAGTCATATTAAACAAGTTCCATATAAAAAAAAATTCTATTTCAATTGTTATCGTATTTTTCACTAAAATACCATGTAGTTTAATTCCAACATTTAAAACATCACAATCTTGCTATACCTTTAAGTAGATCACGAGGAAATGACCTACCTCCTCACAACACTCATATACAACATCGCAAAATACCTTTCGGGAATATATAATACGGGAAAACGAAACTTTACATATAAATACCACTAACTATTAAAACCGTTTTCTATAAGAATTCGTATTTTTATAAATTTTTGCAAAGCGCCGCTACAACCCATTTTGGGGAACCCGAATGGGATGGTGCGGATTATCGCATATCCCTGGGCTTAGTAGTGCGAGATGCAGACCTCCGCAAGGAGCATTCGGTCTTGAGAGATTTAAAATACGAAAATCTTAAGAAAATGAGATTTCTAGAAATATAATATATATTAAAATTATTTTTATAGAAATATATATATATATATATATATGTATCATTAAAATATTTATTTTGTGATAATATAAATATTCCAACTTTTTCTAAAATCACAAGAATCACTTTATATTAAAATACCATGAAATTCCATACAAGTTCACTACCTTACAATTAAATACCATGTATTATGAAAAATAGGTTATTTTCAGTAGAAATGTCACATATATAAAATACACATCTATGACAACTCTAAAGACGATAATTAAATACTTGGAGTGTATTTTGAAAATTATACAAAAGTATTTTTACATATAACCCCCTCAAGTTTTATAAATTACAATAAGGATCCTAGTAAATATAAGTTTAAGCGGGAGCAGTCTCTTGAGCCTCAGGAAGCCGGAGATATGGGTGCTTGCCTATTTAAGATAGACAATCTAACAAACAGTATTATCAACATGGTATCGTCTTTGAAAAAGACACAAATCCTGCCGCCCATGTGCAGCGGTTACCGATAACATCAAAACAATCAGGACTTCAATTTCTTTTCTAATTGTTCTGACTCAGACTGGGTCTCATTATAAATAATCTGAATTGAATATGATTCAAGTACAATCTACAATACTACAATTCAATATGAATCCATGAATCCATATATTCAATCTATTCAATCTATATTGACCGAACCGAACCATGGATATACCTCCATTTACATGATTCTCCAGTTACATCCATGATTCTTCGATTACATCCATTTACTGATATCATGGTTTCGATAAGTCATCTATACGATTCAATTTTCAAGACATTCCAATACAATACAATATTATCAATACAATAAATACGCGGGGTATTGGGGTAGTTCATTCGTGAATCCAACAGATCTCAAGAGTCCCCCTAGATCATGAATCTATGTCTACTAACACAAGCAAGCTATCATGAGGGTTCCATGCTCCTGGATTACAGCCTGTTGAGTTTGGAATACTTCGACGACGGTCGAAGTCCCGTTACCAACAATTGATTCGGGCCCGGGGTTCCCTACTCCTGGATTACAGCCTGTTGGGTTTGAGAACACTCTTGAGATTGGTTGACATTCACCCTTGAACTTACGATAACAACAGCATTAATACTAAATACAATGGTATAACAATATCATACAACTTTAAAAGCCACTTCCTCTCTCTGTCTATTCTATTTCTCACTTATCTTTGGGACTTACCGAGCTATTGTTCGCTGACGACATTCCTTCTTTTTCTTCTCTGGAATGTTGTCAGGTGATCTGGACACTCAGGAGATCGAGCCTACTAGTGAGAACTTGGATCCGCTTGCCTACGACCCAGAGCTCTAGCTTCATTGTACACATTTTTATTTCAGTACTTTTCATTTCTGTTATGCCACTGTTTAGGCATTGCTTTCATTCAGTTGTATTTACTTTTCCATGTATTGTACAGAAAGAATGTTAATAAATAAAGTTGTTGTTTTATTACATTTATCTCTTATGTATATTTCTTTTATATTGCTTAGTTACACTTAGCGTATTTACCTCTGAGTAAATACGTAGCGGCCTAGTAGCGTCCCCTTCACCGTACACTGGGAAGCGGGGCGTGACACCGCGGACAAAGAGTTCTTTCGCACCCTCCCTAGCGGTTCAAAAATATTCCCAGTTGGAACAGTAGCGTCAACTTCCACCATTGGAGCTGGTGGAGTAAATCCAGAGGGAGAGTTGCCCCCAGCTTTCCTCACTCGGCGCGAGTGGAGACGTCGAGCATGCTTTGCCGATGGGATTGCCTCAGTTGTGGGAGTGGCTTCGTCATGCTCCCTGCTCTGATGAAGGGCTACTGCTGGTGCCTAGCTGTTGAAGACCGACATCCGTTGAGAGGGAACGGTCAATCTTTCGAAGGCCGACCTTTTGATAGGGAAAGTAGTCTTGATGACTTCGCCAGAAGCAGGAGTTGGAACGACCAATCTTGCGAAGACCGGCCCTTTAGTAGGAGAAGCCCTGTCGACGACTTTATCCGCCGGAGCTGGAACAGCTATCCATTTCGGGATAACCCCTTCAGGTATTGTGAGCCTCTTTGCCAGCCCATTAGAGCTTTGGCTCAGTCTGTTAAATACTGAGGTAGAAAACTTTGATGACCCGTTGAGAGGGGCCGTGGTGATTGCAAGTCGATCGAAGACCGACTTCTTAGGAGCTTCTTGTGATGGCACTTGGGCACTGAAGCTTACTGGCGGGGTCATGGTCCCAAAAAATAGTCCAATGGTGGCTTGAGTCACCTGCTTCACTGGCATTGTAAATATGGAGGCCGTTTGGGGCCTATAAGTCACTCCTCCATTTAGGGTGGAGCGAGAGTTGCTGTTGCTGGTGCAGTTGGAAGCCATCGATTTCTCTTTTCTTCTGCAACGAAGAAAGACACCAAATCTTAGTATCTTGAATCCAAGTGCAACCATACCAAACCGTGATTTGTTCGCGAACACGACACATGAAGTGCGAGGTGGAAAGAGGAAAAGATCCCACCGGGCGTGCCAGAATCTGTTACCACCGAAAACGGAGACAAAACCGGGATGGATCGTCTTGCCTGAATTTGGGGGTGGATACTATTTGGATTTATCCGTCCACCTCTCCGAAGATGCCTAGTTGATTTATGGCACTGTGTATCGGAGGTTTGGACGGATGCGGCCGTTGTAGCGGATTTCATCAGATTCCTCCTCGTTTGCGAGGGGTTTTTGATTGTGGGGATGCTCTTCCTTCCAGGCGCATGCCCCTACAGTTAATTACGTTACCGCATCGCGATAACCATTTTCTCTTGCTCCAGAAGTTCACTTCATGTCGTGTGTATTTGTTTTATTTTTTGTTGCTCGTGGATTGTATTCGGAGACTAATTTATGTTGTCGTCCGTATGGCATGGATTAGTCCAAATCCGTCTATTCTTAGATTTGGGTTTGATTTGACTTAAGGATCGTTAATCTCGTTTGAGATTAAGATCAACTTAAATGTTTGTTGAGTATACGTTAGTCCAATTTGAGACTAAGATCTACTCAATGGGATTTTGGGATCATTCAGACCCAACAAGAGAGCATTTGGGCTCTATTGCTTTAGTTTAAGGACGTTTCGGTCCGTAGCTAGTTTAAGGACGTTGTGGTCCGTTGTAGTTTAAGGACGTTGCGGTCCATAGCTAGTTTAAGGACATTGCGGTCCGTTGTAGTTTAAGGACGTTGCGGTCCGTTGTAGTTTAAGGATGTTGTGGTCCGTATTGGGCTGTGCTCATCGGTCTGGGAGTGCACCAAAGAGTTATTGGTTGTCGGGACCCTCCACCTCTCCGAAAACGTTGAAGAATTACAATGACATGTATCAGAGGTGTGGAGAGATGTACCCTTGAACCAATTTCCAGATTGAGGGAAAATATGGGAAGAATATCCGTCGGAAGATCATTAGTCATGTTTGGGACTAGGATCAGTTTAGGAAGACATGAGCACGGGGAGCTCGATTGATTGGAGATCAAAAATGTTTTAATCTTAAGAAGACTTAGCCAACTTGAGCCTGTAGTTGACTTCCCATACTGTTAAGCACTAGTATACGTTCAGCACTCATGTGTTCCCATGTGAGGTTCTAAAGCAGTGTTGAACACTGAATTCCGGAGGCGATCATGTGTGGCACGTGAGGCACCTCAAAGTTGGCGCTGTACATTGGGTTCAAGTCCCCGTTTATATATAAGCGTTAAACACTTAATTCTTGTGGCACTCACGTGTGAGCACGTGAGGCGCCCTAAAGTCGGGTACTGCCTTTTTGGGTTTTATTTCTCTCTTCTTTTATAAGTGCTAAGCACTCGGCTCACGTTCGAGTACGTGAGGCATCCAAAATAGGAACTGTTATCTGAATTTTATTTCTCTTTCTTTTATAATTGCTAAGCACTTGGACCCTGTGGTGCTCACGTGCGAACACATGATGCGCCTTCAAAATGTGAGCGCTGTTTTTAGGTCTATTCCATTTTTCTTATAAGTGCTAAACACTTAATTGGGGGTCGTGAGGAAAACACGTGACTGCCCTAGGAGGCATTTCTTGTTCTTTTTAAATGCTCACATGTGAAACACGTGATTCGGTCTCAGCCATTCTTTTTTGTTCATCAAAGGTGCTCACGTAGGGAAACCCGTGAGGTTCCGTTATAGTGTTGAACACTAATGAATCACCAGTCTTTCCTTCTATGTGCATGAAGATTTTGATCTCATATTAACGATGCTGGGATCTGAGTTTAGAGAATTTCAAGTCTCTTATTTTATAAGAATTAAATTCTTTTTACAGGATCAAAACCTAGTTTTATCAGAGGAATTAAATTCCTATATACTTGTGTAAGAATTAAATTCTTTGAACTTAGTTCTTTCCCCTATGTTTTGAATCTACATAATAGAATCTTCCCGATGAGAATTAAATTCTCAACTTGTGGGAAGATATGCTTCTACAGACCTCAACCAGAGGAAGAACTAAGTTCTTGTACGAAGGGTTAAACCCTTAATGAGGCGAAGAAAGGATAAGATAATCTCTGTGTTTTCTTCTTACTTAGGTTTTTTTTGTTTAAGATGGGAATTTTCTTCTTTTAGAGAATTGAATTATTTTTCTCCCTTTTTTCTACTTTTTTTTGTATCCTCTCTTCTGTTTCTTCTTTTTTTTAACTTGAAGTCTTGGGTTCTTTATATAGTGGAGAGAAGTTTGTTAATTAGTTTTAGTAAATCGCTCATTGAGAGACTTCAATATATTTGGGGTTTTACCCACTGTTGGATCTTTGATCCAAGGGTTTCTGTCTTACAGAACATATTTTCTTATTTCTTAAACAAGATT
This sequence comes from Agapanthus africanus, assembly GCA_030015575.1. NCBI lineage: Eukaryota > Viridiplantae > Streptophyta > Magnoliopsida > Asparagales > Amaryllidaceae > Agapanthus > Agapanthus africanus. The sequence goes on along the minus strand of CM057340.1, from coordinate 676,563,498 downwards.
AGGAAAATATTTTCCAGTACAGAATTTATTCTGTAGATTGGTGATTTTTAATCACCGTTGGATTTTTAATCCAAGGGTGATTGGTTTAACGGAGCACACTTTTTCTTTGTTTTAAAGAGAGATGAAAAATATTTTCCAACTCATGGGATATTTGATCCGCCAACTTTCTGTTTAACAAAAAATATCATTTCCCATTTAAAAGTTCAATAGAATTTAATTCTATCATCATTGGATCTTTGATCCAACGGTTCCTTGTTGAGTAGAATTTAATTCTACGTAGGGAAGTGCCCTCACGTGTTTAACACGTGTGGCTTTTTAGCCTAGCAATCAATTTAATTGATGTGCCTATACGTGTTAAACATGTGGGGCTGTTTTAGCCTAACAATCGTTTTAATTGTTGTGTCTATATGCGTTGCATATAGGCACTCACGTGTTAAACACGTGGGGCTGTTTTAGCCTAGCAATCGTTTTAATTGCTCACGTGTTAAACACGTGGGGCTGTTTTACTGAGGATCTTTTCCTCATCTCTTTTTTATAAGGGAACATAGAGAAAGAACTAAGTTCTTTTTTTTAAAAAGGATTAAACCCTTAGATATGTAAACGAGATGATCTTTGTTCTTCTTATTTACCGAGAGTTTTTTGAGGAGGGATGTCTACTTCTCTGTTTCTTTTTGAAGCTCTCTTCTTCTTTTTTTTAGAAGCTTGTGGGGGGACTCCTCTCTCCAGACTTGAAGTCTTCGATTCTTTATATAGTAGAGGCGTGTTTGTTAATTAGTTTTTATTTTGAAGAAATCTCTCATTAAGAGATCCTAATTGATTTGGGGATTCTTACCTACCGTTAGATCTTTGATCCAAGGGCTTCTGTTTACAGAAAGTATTATCTTGTGTTTTTTTTGACAAGATCGGGGAGATATTTTCCCGTACAGAATTTATTCTTTAGAACGGTGATTTTTTAATCACCATGGATTTTAATCCAACGGTCCTCTGTTTTACAGAGGGCATAGAATTTTTTTCTATGATCCCACTGAAGGTATATTTCTTATTTTAGAAAGATTTGAGGAATATTTCCTCTCAACAGAATTTTAATTCTGAGTCTTGATGATTTATAATCTCCGTTGGATCTTTGATCCAACGGCGCTGTTTAATAGAGAGTAGAATTTAATTCTACCTGGGCGTCGGCGCTCACGTGTTGTGCACGTGGACGCTCATTAAAGTTTTAATTCCTTTATGTGCTTTGCACATTGGCGCCCACGTGAGGAGCACGTGCGGCGCCAATAGAAAAGTTTTTAACTCTGGCACTGGCATCCTCGTGGAAGGCACGTGAGGCGCTTCCTCTTAAATTTTGAACAGAGCTTTGCTCATTTATTGGGAGAAACATTCGCCTTTCTATTTTATATCTTCATAATGATGGTGATGTGCCCCCTTATTTTAAACCACGGTCTTAGAGGCCGACGACGAAGTTGAAGTTCTCGATGGGCCTACGGATCTCTCAAATCTGCCTTTTATGGCCGTGGGTAAGTGACGCTTTAGCATTGGCATTCTTTTACTTATTCTACATTTGGAAAGGTGACTAACCACACATATATTTTCACAGTTTTGCCCACCCTGACTCCCTTAGAGTCCCGGATTTTCATACCGCCGGACCCTAACGCCCGACGCGTGTCTGAGAGGATGGCAAAACAGACCATTCATACCATGGCAACTCTTATAGAAGATCTTTGCGCTGGCATTTCCGTCACGGACGAAGAATTCGCTGTTGAAGCCAACGCTTCTTTGTCTGTTCTTACCACCTACAATGACGAGACGCTGGTGCGTACTTGGGTCGAGTATTATCGTCAAGTGGAAGCCTCTCTACATGCGGTTGAATGCGCACGCCTTCCCTCTGATATCCTGTCTGTAAAGGCCAATTTGCGTGGACAGATCGACCGGTATGCGGCCAATCTCCAGTTATGTGAGAAAATGCTCAACCGAAAGTTTTCAGCAAGGGAATTGGCTTCGAAGGCTTTAAGGGAACCTCAAGCCCAGCTCACCACCAAGACCATTAGGGCCTATGAAATTTGGCTGGTTCTTCAGGAGGCCATTACGGAGGTGGTGGCTCTCGATAAAACCGTCATTTTCACACTAAGATGGTCGAGGCCCACAAGACTGCCGAGAAAGAGCTTGAGAATCGATTTTCTTTATACCAAAATCAAAAAGCACAGACAGGAACTCAGCTAGCGGCGTTGATAGAACTTGAAGCGGAGATCCGGCGAAAAAATGATGATCTTGCTGGTTTATTGAACCGCCCGCCAGCTTAGAAGTTTTATCGATGTATATTTTCTTCCCTTTTTTGTATCTTGTATTCATTTTGATTTATGAATAAAAGACATATTTCATTTTATACTTGTGCCTCTCCATCTTTTGATGTCTTGACTTCGTGTAAATTAGTTTATGTACTCATTTCGGAGTTTGTAGTTTATTCACTCATTTCGGAGTTTGTAGTTTATTCACTCGTTTCGGAGTTTCTAGTTTATGCACTCATCTCGGAGTTTGCAGTTTATTCACTCGTTTCGGAGTTTCTAGTTTATATACTCATTTTGGAGTTTGTATTTTATTCACTCATCTCGGAGTTTCTAGTTTATGTACTCATTTCGGAGTTTGTAGTTTATTCACTTGTTTTGAACTTTCTAGTTTATGTACTCATTTGGGAGTTTGTAGTTTATTCACTCGTTTCGGTGTTTCTAGTTTATGTAATCATTTTGGAGTTTATTTAGTTTACCTCCCTTAGGTTTACAGGCAAACTTGTCCTAATGTTATATATAGATAACCTCCATTCTTTACGACAGAGGTCCGTTATGTTTTATAGTACTAGGGTTTTGGTCCGTGGTACCGTCGCATTAGCTGATGTATTCCTCGATATGCGGTCTTTAATCTATTTTTCGAATATCCCTACAACTGTCGTGTCTCTAGTCTCTTCGGGGGCTAGACAAGACGTTTTCAAGTAATTTCCTTAGGCTATATTACCGTCGGAAGAGCAAACGTTAGCTATTTGCCATGACACTTTTTACTTGAGATCAGGCTTGAGCCCCGATGAGTCATAACCACTCCGCGCTGGAGTGGGATAATCTCCGATGGTCTTTTAGGCTTTATATGAGTTTCCATCAAGACCCGAAGCTAGGAATATGCTGTCACTTCATTTTTGTTTTGACGATGTCGTGCCGTTTCTTTGCCGAAGTAGGGTAGACATCTGTAGGACCTCTATGCTGTATATATTGCAGTTGAATTCCGGAGCTAGGAATATGTCATTGCTCCAATTTCATTTGATAGTTGCGTCTGCATCCTGCTCCAATGAGGAGGGAAACACCGAGGTAGTCTCTAGGTTGTATATACGCCATCGAGACTTAGAGCTAGGATTTTGCCGTGGCTCCGTTTTTGTTTTGACCCTTAGGACTTTGTTAACGTTGCGTCTGAATCGAGAAGGAACATCGAGATAGAGCTAAGATTTTGCCGTCACTCCGTTTTTGATTTGACCCTTGGGTCTTTGTTAACGTTGCGTCTGCATCCTACTGGAATGAGAAGAAATGTCGGGCTGGAGCTAGGAATATTTCATTACTCCACTTTGTTCGACCCTTGGGTCTTTGTTGACGTTGCGTCTGCATTGAGAAGGAACGTCGAGCTGGAGCTAGGAATATGCCATTGCTCCACTTTTGTGCGACCCTTGGGTCTTTGTTGACGTTGTGTCTGCGCCGAGAAGGAACGTCGAGCTGATCTCTAGGCTGTAGATGTTGCCATCGAGATATGGAGCTAAGAATATGCCGTTGCTCCAGTTTTATTTTGGTGATGTCATACCGATTCTTTGCTGAAGTTGGGTAGACATCCAAATGACCTTTACACTGTATGTATCGCCATCGAGGTCTGGAGCTAGGAATATGCCATTACTCCAATTTCATTTGATAGTTACATCTGCACCCTGCTGGAATGAAAAGAACGTCGAGCTGGAGCTAGGATTTTTGCCATCACTCCACTTTTATTTGACCCTTGGGTCTTTGTTGACATCGTGTATGTATCTTGTTGGAATAAGAAGGTACATCGGGGTGATCTCTAGGCTGTAAATGTTGTCGTCGAGGTTTGACTCTCCCTTTGACGAAGCCTGGTGGGAAAATATGGTTCCCTTTTTCATTTGTGCCCATGGATTGTATACAGGGGTCGGTGTAAACTCACTTGCAGGGCAGAGAAAATTTTATTTTATTTTATGTTTTATTGCAGCGATGCTCTATCTTTTCCGCACTTCATATCGCAAGAGTCACGATTGCCCAATCATTTTGGCTATTTTTCGCGGTGCCCAATCATTTCGGCTGTTTTTATATTTTTACTCGCTGCTTTTTATTGCGAGTTGCCCAAACATTTCGACTGTTTTTATATGCATATTTTTGCTCACTGATTTTTATTGTGAGTTGCCCCGTCATTTTGGATATTTCATATGCATTTTCTTTGCTACTCACTGCTGTTTTTATTGTGAGTTTGGAATCTGATACCAACCTTAGTATCAACATCGCTACGACTAGAATATTGCCAGGAGTGAATCATCATTTGCCATAAAAGGACTTGGAGTTTGACACCTGTTTAGGCATCAGCATCGCTGCAATTGGGATATTACCAGGACCGGATCATCATTTGCCTTTATTGATTTGAACAGAGGTGGCTTAGCAAACAGGGTTAGGATCCTGTCAACTAAGAATTTTTGACTTTATGAACCGTAAGGATCTCATAAGATTATTTCTCCCTATGAATCGTGAGGATCTCGTAGGTGTATTTTCTCCTTAGGAATCATGGGGATTCCTAAGTTATATTTTCTCTTGTAAGTCGTAAGAATCTTGCAAGAGTGTTTTTTCTTATAAGTCGAGAGGACTAACAAGTGTCGTTCATCATATGGGGACATTTCTCTTCATTGGTGGAACTTGGTGGGGAAATCATTTATTTATGCCCGTAGATTGTATACAAAGGCCAATATTGGACCACCTATAGGGCAACTTGGGGGATATAATGGCTTAAGAACAGGTTTGGATCCCTGTAGCTTAAGGCTTTTGAATCCTATGAGCAATGGGGGTCTCATAGGGGGAGTTCTCCTTACGAGTTGAGAGGATCTCGTAAGTGTACATTTTTTACGAGATTGCGCCTTTCCGGGTTTTCACAAGCTCGCCGGTAATCCTACTATTTTTACTCACGGCGCCCTTTCGGGTTTTCATTCGTGCTCATTTTGCTTGTGGTCATACCGTTTTTTTACGAGATTGCGCCCTTCCGGATTTTCACAAGCTCGCCGGTAGTCCTGCTGTTTTTACTCACGGTGTCCTTTCGGGTTTTCATCCATGCCCATTTTGCTTGTAGGCGTACCATTTTTTTGACCCATCTGTTTTCCAGTGGGACTTGGGGGTGACTTTACTGCTGGAGTTGTTGTGTAGCCAGTAGGACTTGAATTGCAGTTTTCGCCGTTGGGGCTTCGATTGCAATATAGATTTCAAAGGAGCGTATCACCATTTTTGTAACCCTAATTTTCTTATACAAATTTTCGTACAATTTTTTTCAAAATTGTTTAAAGGGGTATTTATTGCCAGAGCATAAGATAAGTAATTAATTAGCAATTTAATTACAAGAAGGAGCTTGTGGCTCATTGGTAATCCCTTGCACTGCTGAACCAAGCCACCAGAGTTCAAATCCAATACCCCACATTATTTCTAATATTATTTTGTTTTGAATTTTTAGAATACCAAGAGTTTACACGTGCATATCTCACAAAACTGCACATAGAAAAGTAAATATATCAGTGAGATCACCAGACGACGATACACATCCCAAGCTCCCGACTCGGCCTGACTCGGCCGAGTCGTCAATAGCAAAGTCATGCCTCTTCGTCTTCTCAACCCCCCTGCACACTTCATTTCCCTAGATCAGTTCCAGAGACCTTTGAAATCCCCATTTACTCCATATTTTAATGAATTTTAATATATTTTTACATTTTTTCAATTTAAACTCTTCATCTACCCTAACCTTAGCCTAACCCTATAAATACCACCCCTACACTCTACCCCCTCACCCTAAAACTCTGAGCCAACTCTCAAGAAATCTCTAGAAACCTGGTGCGCAATCGAAGTGAGCGAAAGGCGAAGCTCCGGTGGATTTTTCGGCGACAACCGTAGGAACTCCCGGCGACGAAACGACGCACCGTCGACTCCTCTCGTCTCCCCTTCCTCTCTTTTAAAGTCCTAAACCCGTAAGTCCCAATTTCTCTCCTTTACTCTTTTATAAAAATACGAACTTCCAAAACCCGATGGAATCGGAACAAACCCGATTTCCGATTCGGTTTCTTCCTAAAACTTCACTTTTCTTTAATACAAGCATGCTACAACCACTACATGTTGACTATTAAACACTAACTAACCATATTAAACAAGTTCCATATCAAAAGTAATTGCTATTTCCATTTTACCGCATTTTTTCATTAAACTACCATATAGTTTCATTTCTACATTTAAACCATCAAAACCTTACTATACCTTTAAGTAGATCACGAGGTAATGACCTACCTCCTCACACACTCATATGCAACATAGCACAATACTTTCGGGAACATAGAATACGGAAAAACGACACCTTTTCATTTAAATACCTTTTAATAATAAAATCATTTTCTAAACGATTTAGTATTTATACAAATCTTTGCAAAGCGCCGCTACAACTCATTTGGGGAACCCATTCGGGATGATGCGGATTATCGCACATTCTTGGGCTTAGTAGTGCAAGATGCAAACCTCCGCAAGGAGCATTCGGTCTCGAAAGATTTAAAATACGAAAATCTAAAGAAAATGAGATTTCTAGAAATATTATATATATTAAAAATTATTTTCATATAAATATGTATATATATCCTTAAAATATCTATTTTGTAATAATATAAATATTCCAACTTTTTCTAAAAATATCACAAGAATCATTTTACACTAAAATACCATGAATTCCCTACAAATCAATATTACAAATAAATACCTTTATTTCTGAAATTAGGATATTTTCACTAGAAATATCACAATATAAAATCTACATTCATTAAAACTCTAAAGATGATAACTAAATACTTGGGGAGTATTTTGAAAATTATATAATAGTATTTTTATATAAAACCCCCTCAAGTTCTATAAATTACCCTAAGGGCCCAAGTAAACATAGGTTTAAGCGGGACCAATCTATTGAGCCTCAGGGAGCCGGAGAAGTGAGTGCTTGCCTATCTAAGGTAGACAACTTAACAATGGTGTTATCAATACGGTAATCGTTTTTTAAAAAGACACAAATCCTGCCGCCCATGTGCAGCGGTTACCGATAACATCAAAACAATCAAAACTTCAATTTACTTTTCTAATTGTCTGACTCAGATGAGTCTCTTTATAATCTGACTTGAATATGATTCAAGTACAATCTACAATCTACAATATTACAATTCAACATGAATCCATTATTCCATATATTCAATCTATCAATCTATACAATTTGACTGAACCGAACCATGGATATACATTCCATTTACATGATTCTCCAGTTGCATCCATTTACATGATTATACAGTTACATCCGTTTACTGATATCATGGTTTCGGCAAGTCATCCAATTATACAATCTATATTACAAGACAATTCAAGTTGCAATACAATACAACAATACAATCAAGATACCACGGGGTTTAAGGGGTAGATTGGTACGGAAGGTGTTAGAAGTGGCATGAGACAGTAAGATTAAGACACCTGACCTATATTCCGTTGTTGTTGTACCATGGCCCAACGGTTCCTTGTACATTCCGTTTGCCCTGGTCTCTAGCATATAGGGACCCCTCTCGTATACACTGGCATCCTTCTGTACCAAGCTACAAACAACAGCGTTAACACAATATTATAACAATATACTATAACTTTAAAAGCTACCTTCTTATTCTATCTATTCTATTTCTCCCTTATCTTTGGGACTTACCAAGCGATCTGTTCGCTGACGACATTCTCTTTCTTTCTTCTTTGAATGTCGTCAGGTGATCTGGACACGTCAGAGATCGAGCCCACTGTTGAAGACTTGGACCAATTCAGTAAATACCCCGAGCTCTAGTTCATTGTACACTTTCCATTCAGTACTTTTCATTTCTGTTATGCCATTATTTAGGCATTGCTTTTTATCAGTTGTATTTACTTTCCATGTATTGTACAGAAAGAATGTGAATAAATAAAGTTGTCGTTTCATTACATATTGTCTCTTGTGCATTTACTTATATTGCTTAGATACGTTTAGCGTATTTACTTCACAGTAAATACGTAGCGACCTTGTCGCGTCCTCCGCCCGTATACTGGGAAGCGGGACGTGACAATTTTGGAGGTGATGTGCTAGTTTAGGGACATCTCGGTCCGTTATCGCCATATTTGAGGCAAATTTTAGTTTTAAAGACTTCTCGGTCCACTGTCGCCATGTTTGAGGCGAATTTCTAGTTTAAGGACATCTCGGTCCTTTGTCGCCATGTTTGAGGCGAATTTCTAGCTTAAGAACATCTTGGTCCTTTGTCGTCATATTTGAGGCAACGGAGCTTCTTTGTATACTACTCTCAGAGTCCTGACACAGGAAGATGCGAGCGGACATGAGCGTCGTCATCTATCATTGACCTAGGTCATGACTCGTTAGGCGTAGTATTTTTTGAGGAATCGATCGTTTATTGGCCGGAAGGGTCTTTCGCCATGCATATCCATGAGCAGGTAGGCTCCACCTTGGTAGACTTTGTCTATGATGTAAGGGCCTACATAGTTCGGCTCGAATTTCCCCAGTTTTGCACGATTGGGGATCATCGGTCTTTTGACGACTAGCACAAGCTCGCCTTGACGAAATGTTCTTGGCCTGGTCAGTCTTTCATATGACCGTGTCATCCTTGCCTTATAAGCCTCCAGGTTTTGTTGTGCTATTAGGCGGGTTTCGTTGAAGGCATCGAGCTCCTCAAGCCGAAGATGAGCATTTTCTTCATCTGTCAGCTCATATCGAACCGCTACTCATAGAGAAGGGAGTTCTATATCCAGGGGAAGCACTGCTTCCGTGCCGAATACCAACATGTATGGTGTTGTATTCGTAGCTGTTTTGAACATTGTGCGGTATGCCTAGAGAGCTTCATACAGTCTTTCATGCCAGTCTCTTTTGTTTCTGGACACTGTTTTCTTTATAATCTTCGTCAAGGTCTTGTTGAATGCTTCAGCTAGACCGTTGGCACAAGGATTATAGACTGAAGAGTACCCCCAATCTATTTTATGTTGTTATGCGAAGTGGCTAATTTTATGGCTCCTCTAGGTCGGCCCATTATCCGAGATAATTCATCGCGGAATGCCGAACCGGTAGATGACATGGGTTCTGAAGAAATGGAGGATATTTTCCGTCTTCACCTCCCTTAGTGGTACTGCTTCTGCCTATTTAGAGAAGTAGTCAGTCGTTGCCAATATGAACCGGTGTCCTTTGGATGATGCCGGTTCAATGGGGCTGATTATATCGGTTCCCCACATTTCGAACTGCCAGCTAGCTACCGTTGGGTATAGCGGGTTTGGATGCTGGTGGATGAAGTCCCCATGAATTTGGCACGAGTGACACTGCTTCGCATATTCGAGGCAGTCCTGAATTATTGTGGGCCAATAATAACCCATTGTTTTGGTCTTCAGCTTCATTTTTGGCCCAGCTTTGTGAGATCCGCAGAGTCCGTCGTGAATTTCTTGAACGACTTTCTTTTCTTCCTTCGGCCCCAGGCATCTTAGCCATAGACAGTCGAACGATCTCTTATATAGAGTATCATTGACGAAGGTGAAAGACAGAGCCCGTTTCATGAGCTGATGTCTAGATGACGCATTTTTAGGCGTTCGTTGGGATTTGAAGTAGTCTATGAAGACTTTCCTCCAATCGTTGACCTTTTCTTCGTCCTCTATTTGAAGGGCTGCTTGTTCGGTCATTTCTTTTCTTTCAGATGGCTCCATCAAGTCTTCCGAAGATATATCTGTAGGTGCGAGGATTCTGCGGCTTTGCATGATGATCTTTACGTCATCGAGGTCTTCGTCGGCTAATTCCTTAGCCAATTTGGCCAACGCATCCGCCTTGCTGTTTTCTGCACACGTTATACTCTCCAGAACGTAGAAGGGGATTTGTGTCAATAGTTGTTGCACTCTTTCTCCATACTTTATCAGCTCCGTCTTGCATGTTTGATAGTCGCCATTTACTTGGCTAACGATCAGCTAAGAGTCTCCATATATGAGGATATTTTTAATTCCCATCTCGACAGCGATCTTGAGACCTGCTATCAAAGCTTCATATTCAGCTTCGTTATTAGTCCTCGGCTCCATTGAGGAAAGGGTGTAACGCATTATCCCTCCTCGTGGAGTCACGAAGATAAGTCCCATCCCAGCTTTGATTATGGGGGTGTTTTGCTTTCGTCTCTTCATGGAAGATGCTCCATCAAAGTAGAGTTCTCATCGAGAATCATTTTCTTCTTTTTCTCCTTTGATTGTGTCGAACGCATGTTCATCCGGTAACTCACAATTTAAGGGGCAGTCGGCTGGTATTGGATGTTCAGCAAGAAAATCGGCAATGGCCTGGCCTTTCACTGCTTTGAGGGGTCGATACGTTATCGAGAACTCCATCAAGAGGAGGGCCCATTTGGCAAGCCTTCCTATTAATATGGCCCTTGACATCAGATATTTGAGAGGATCCACCTTTAATATGAGATGGACCTCATGTGCCAAGGCGTAATGTCTGAGCTTCGTTATCACGAAGATCAGTGCCAGGCAATGCTTTTCGATGGGGGAGTAGTTGTTTTCTGCTCCCAGGAGAACCGAATCAAATAGTACAAGGCTCTCTCCTTTCCCTGGTCATTCTTCTGTTCCCATAGCGCGCCTAGAGAACCCTCAAGGGCTGTTATATATAGGATAAGGGGTTTTCCCTTAACCGAAGCGGTCAATACCGGCGGATTTTGCAGGTATTGCTTGATATCGTCTAGTGCATTTTGGCACTTTTGATCCCAGACGAACGGGGTCCCCTTCTTCATCAAATGGCTGTAGGAACGGCATTTTTCGGAGAGATTGGGTATGAACCGCCGGATATATGCGAGCTTTCTTTAAAGGGATCGCAACTGTTTGAGGGTCCTTGGCGTGGGCATAATCGCCTTGATCTTTAAGGGATCGATTTTGATACCCCGGTGCCGTATGATGAATCCTAGGAATTTTCCTGAGGAGACTCCAAACGCACATTTTAGAGAATTCATTTTCAAATTATACTTCCGAAGACGATGGAACACTATATTTAGATATTCCCAATGTTCCTCATAAGACTTGCTTTTCACCACCAGGTCATCAACGTAGCACTCGACAATCTCATGGATGAGGTCATCGAAGATCTTTGTCACGGCCCTCTGGTAAGTAGCGCTAGCATTCTTTAAACCGAAAAGCATCACCTTGTAGCAGAATATGCCCAGCGGAGTCCGGAAGACGGTATGTTTTTGTCTTCAGGATGTATTTTTATTTGGCTGTATCCTGAAGATCCATCCATGAAGGAGAAGACCTCATGGGTAAACTTGTTATCGATCATCAGCTCGGTAACAGGTATTAAGAAATCATCGGGAAAGCTTTGTTGAGGTCCCGAAAGTTCACACAGATGCGCACCGTCCTATTTTTCTTCATCACCGGAACGATATTAGCGATCCAGTCGGGATATTGAACTTCTTGGATGAAGCCGGAGTCGATTAGTTTCTTGACTTCAGCGTTGATACTCATCTCAAGTTCGAGCCGCATTCTTCTTGGCGTCTGTTTGACTGACTTTATGTCTGGCGATATAGCCAGTTTATATACCGCCACCTTTGGATCTAAACCTGGCATTTCGGAATAGTTCCATGCGAAGCAGTTTTTATATTGAATGGGCACGTCTTTTAACGTGGCTACCTGTTTTTTAGATAGCAGCTCACTGACGAATGTTAGCCTTTGCTTATTTTCCGTCCCTAAGTCAATTTTTCTTATGCTGTCCGCTGTAGTGTGTATCCCGTCTTCCAGCTCTTTTGGTGCTGGTGGAAACTCTGAGATCACCTCGTCCCCGTCTTCATTTACGAAGCACCTGAAGGGGTCATCTATCATCTCGTGCCATCTCTCTTTTGAGAGTGTTATCACGTGGCAGGTACGAGTTCGCTTCCATTCTTGACGTTGAGCTGGTCCTACACTCACGGTATAGGTCCTTTTTGGCTCATGCTTTTGCGGCGAGGTTACCCTCCAGCTGTCGGATAAAGTGAACTTACCTTGTCAGTATTGGTCTTCTACCCAGTGTTTGAAGGTGAAGCAGTCTTCAAGGGGATGACCTATGGCTCGGTGGTAGGAGCAATAATCCGGGTGATGGACCTCGTTTATTTGTTTGGGGTGCCGAGACTCCGGAAGCGTCATCATTTTGTGCTTCATGACAAGGTTGAATTTTTTCCTTGTCTTGTCTTGAGGGAAAGAGTATTTCCGACCCATCTTCTTTATAAAGGACGGGTTCCAACCAAGTTTTTCTTGATAGCGCGGCTTCTTTGATCCGTTTTGCTTTTTTCGAGCATTGTTTGCGTTCTTATCCTTGTTTTTGCCTCTATTTCAGGATTTTCCCTCATGGAGAGAATATACAGCTGGCTGAGGATGAAGGGCATTGTAGTCTTCTTTCTCCGCGGATTGCTGATTGAAACGTTGCGTCCTGGCCTTTTCATAATTAGCTATTTCGCGAATGTGGTTATCCCGAATTTTTTGACAGGCTTCTTTTATTAGCTTGTCAACTTGTTCTTCGAATGATGGACTTAACGTTCTTAGAGCGAGATTTCGCTCTGTTTCAACGTCACAGCTATTTGGAAGAGCGTTCTCTTCTTCACCGGAGCTGTTTATGACGCGGCAGCTGTTGAATAGCTCCCATTTCTTAGACTGAATGTATCTGAGCCTGGTTGTCTCCATCTTCCCATTGGGCATCTTTTGCTGGGTCCAGGGATATTCCAAATCTTTTTGTAGAAGTGGACTTGTCGACAAGTTTGTTCGAAGGGTACAGCTTAACATCTTAATAGCCTTTTCAATCTCTCCGCGTAATATCTTGGCAAACGGATTGGTTGAAGCTTAGCAAATGCAAAATTGGCACCGTGTCAGACTTCTTTCTCTACTCTGGTCTCCGTAGAGTGGTAGAAGAGGATCGCCTTTTCACCTCTTCTTCTGGGAGGCACGTAGAAAGTCTGTAGTTCCTGTACGCTGTATGTATCGAGCGCATCAAGTTCCTTATAATGCCAAGGCGGAACCATTGTGATTTGCAAGCTCTGATCCGCTCCGGTGAGGGTTTGCACCGACGGGCGGATGGTGAAAACGGTGTTAGCCCCGTCCTCCGAGTCGCTGCCAAAAACCAAAATAAGGGTCGATGGTCCGGGCCTGTTGTTGTCTTTCTGGGGTTGCCCCGAGTAGACTATTTCTTCATCTTCCTCGGAATCGCTCCCAAAGATCGGGATAGTAGCGACAGACTTCTGTTTATTCTCCGGCTTATGACACATTTCCATGTCTTCGAAGTCTGGTAGGAAGTACATTGCATCTTCATATTTCCGAACCTCGCGGAGAATGGATTCAGCTCCTCTGTGATGGTCCATTCCAAACCATTCTTGAAATACTTCATACACTGATATTGTGTAGAAGAGATGACGTTGTACTCATGCGGCCAGGGCCTGCAGAGCAAAGTGTTATAGCAAGTCTTGGCGCCAATGACGTGAAATTTAATGTCAGTGACGAGCAACCCGAAGCATAACGTCAAAATTATGAACCCAAGCGTCCGTGACGACTGTGAGTCAAACCCGGAGATGGTAATTTTGTCCCAAGCCAAGTGCTGAACGTTCATGCAAATCTTCTTCAGCACTTTCACGTTGAGAAGGTTGACGGAAGATCCGTTGTCAACAAGGATTTTCCCTATCTTGATGTCGTGGCAGTACCCGTTGATTTATAACGGGCAGTTATACTTGCATGTACTAAGGAGGAGGTCTTCATCGTTGAATGTAATATCAGTTGTGTGAAGCTCTGCCAGATCATCTTTCATCTTCTCTTCTGCGAGGAAAACTTGGAACTGATCGTGCTCTTGTAATGCCTTAATCAGAGACTCTCGTGCTTCTTTGGACAAGAAGAGAGCATCCAATATACTCAGTTATGAGGGTATTTTTCTCAAATGTGCCAGAACGTTGTAATCCAAATTATTTTTCTTAAGCGTGTCCCTCACTGCGAGCTCTTTGACAACTCCACTGTCGAGGGCAATTTCCTCAGGGATTTTTTCTTTCCCTTTGTACTTTTTGCTCGAACCTTTGTTTGTAGGTCCAAGGTTCTTCTCGGGTAGCGTGCGGTTACGCAGCTGAATATTCTCGCAATTCTTCTCCTCCTCTTCTTTTTCGGAGGTGGAGTCTTTGAAGAGAGGGCTGAGAGATATTTCGTCCTCAGAATCGCTCCCGAAAGTAAGAACTTGGGGCTTTTCCCTTTCCGGACTGGTATCAACCATATGACAGTTGCCAGTCGTTTTTTCACGCATACTTGTCGCACCTTTTTGCTGTTGACGAGCTTCGCGCTTCATCCTCTTGAAGTGTTTTTGATGGGCGACATATCCCTGCCACCACTTCTTGAAGGCACTGCACTCTTCGGTGGGATGGGTAACCCTCCGATGATATAGGCAGTAGTTTAGAAATGAATCCTCTCCGTCAAGGCGTATAATCCCGAGAGTGTTTTCTACCAGAGGTGGCAGCTTCATTCCCATTGACAGGGTTTTGGCGAACCACTTCTCTGCCTTTATCCTGCTCTTATTTGTGGCAGGGGTGCTTCGGTTTGGTTGGAGAACTTTACGTCTCATCATCGCCGCAGCTTCTTCATCCTGACGCTGACGCTTAGCCTTTTCATATATGGTTGTTTTACGTTATCGGTCAGCTTTGCTTTTTCGAAAGGCTTCGTTTAACAGCCTATCGATCGGGTCTTCTAGCACTTCCGGGGATTGTAGCGCCGATTCTGCCCCCAATTCCCCTGCGCTGTTTTCTGACGCTGAGGGAGCTTCTTCTCCATTTAACGACGAAGGGAAGACCATGTGGCAACTTGTTATATAGTCTTCGGTTTCATCTGGTGAGTCATTTTCCTTATCGTTGTCACTATCTTCGTTCTCAAGAATATGCTTGAGGCACTCTTCAAGCGTGACCGGTTTCTGCGCCTTCTGGTTGAACTCCTCCAGCGCGTCAATGTACTTTTTATGTTTGTGCGCTTTTCGTCATACTCGGCAGGCTGCACAGGCTTCTTGGTCTTCTTCTTTTTCTTCAAAGACTTTGAAGGCTTGGCTTGGGGATTTTGCCCTTTGTCAACAACTTTCGGAATGGGACGCGGTTTCAGCATCCCTTCGATGATTTCGCATGCAAGTGGGCTTTCCACTTGACTGTTGAACATTCCTGTAGATCCTTCAGCATTCTTTTAGTCTTTACTGAAAGAACGAATTCCCATGGAGTTTCTTCCATGAGCGAGCATGATGCCCCCGGTGCATCCACCTTTTTGGGAATGTGTTTCTGTGGCGGGTTCACCCTCCAGTTCTCAGAAAGCGCAAACTTCCCCTGTTGATACTGATCCTCCACCCAGTTCTTGAAGACATAGCAATCCTCAATTGGGTGGCTCGCTATTCTGTGATAGGAGCAGTAGTTGGGGTTATTGACGTCACCGGGTTGCGGTGGACGCCGTGGGTCTGGCAATGTGATGAGTTTGTTATGCATTGCCAACTTAAATAGTCTCCTCGTCTTATCGCGGGGAAATGAGTGAGTGTGTTCTTGCCTTTCTTCCAGAGATAGGCATGGACATGCATTGTTTTAGCGAACCACCGGTTTTGGGTCGCTCGGTTGTTGTTGAGTGTTGGCGATGAAGGTCGCTTTCCCTTTACCCTTGGCATTTCGAGGGTCCTTACTTGAGGAGGAAGGCTCGTGGCCCATCTGGTCCATTTGGACAAGTTTATCGATCAGAGTCTGGAAGGTAGTCGGCTTGAAGAACGTCATGAACTAGGACATAGTCGTTTGCGGGTCTAGGTTCTCGATGAACATGCCTACAGCAGGGGATTCTTCGATGTGTTATTCGTACTTTGACCACAGGTTACGCCACCGGATTGCATATTGGACCCAGGTTTCTCTCGGCTTTACCCTGACATTGATTAAAGCCGTGATCGGGGTGCACTCGCTTGCGCTGGCGAACCGCTGTCACACCCCGCTTCTCAGTGTACGGTAAGGAGGCGCGGCGAGGTCCGCTACGTATTTACTTAGAAGTAAACACGCTAAGCGTATCTAAGCAATATAAAGTATAATGTACACAAGAGACATGAATATAAATGAACAGCAACTTTTATTTATTTAACAATTCTTTACAAGTACAACTGGAAATGTAAATACATGAATGGAAAACAATGCCTAAACAATGGCATAACTGAAATGAAAAATATATACAAGTGCCTACAGCTCTGGGTCGATGGCAAACTGCTCCAAGTCCTCAGTACTGGGCTCGATCTCTAGTGAGTCCGATTCACCTGACAACATTCCAAAGAAAGAAGAAAAGTAATGTCGTCAGCGAACAATCGCTCAGAAAGTCCCAAAGATATGTAGAGATAGAATAGACAGAAAGAGAGTATAAATAGTAATGTTTGATTATATTGTTAACGCGGTTGTTTGTAGCTTGGTACAGAATATGCCAGTGTATACGAGAAGAGTCCCACTATTCCGGACACTAAGGTATATGGAGCACAAAGAACCGTTCAGCCACGGAACAACGGCAATGGATATTCAGGTTAGGTGTATTAAAGTGACCGTCTCGTGCCACTTCCTTGTTTCGAAGTGACTTCACTTTTCTATCCAGGATTTCAACAGGTTGTTGCTCACAGGATAAGTCGGCTTGTATAATGAGCTCGGAGTGATCAAGAATATGGCTGGAGTCACTCACATACCTTCTGAGTTGAAATATGTGGAACACATTGTGCACTCCTTCCAATGAAGGTGGAAGTGCCAAGCGATAAGCCACTTCTCTGACTCGTTCGAGTATGTTGAACGGTCCAATATATATTAGACTGAGCTTATCTCGTCTTCCAAAGCGAATCACTCCACGGTTTGGAGATATCTTCAAAAATGCATATTCTCCCGGTTGAAACTCCAAGTGACGGCGTTTTGCATCAGCCTAGTTTTTCTGTCGATCTTAGACTATGTGCGTATTCTTTCCCTGATAGTGCGAACTACATCGACGGTTGCCACTATCATCTCAGGTCCAAGGAGTTCTCTATCTCTGATGTCGTCCCAACTTAATGGTGATCGACACTTCCTTCCATATAGAGCTGCAAATGGTGTCATTCCTATACTTGCTTGATAGCAGTTATTATATGAAAACTCCACGAGATGTAGGTGATCTTCCCACGATCCTCCGAAGTCTAGCATACACGCTCTTAGCATATCTTCAAGTATCTGAATAGTTCGCTCAGACTGTCCATCTGTTTGTGGATGGTAAGCTGTGCTGAAGTTCAGACGTGTTCCCAAGCTAGCTTGCAGACTTTACCAAAATTGCGATCGAAATTTGGTGTCATGATAGGAGATAATGCAAACCGGTACTCCATGTAATCTCACGATTTCCTGCATGAGTTCATGGGTATCAGAAATAGTACATAATGAAGAGTTAAATCTTACTTAGATTTATACTTACTTCCATGTATTTCTTTGCTAATGTCTTGGTAAATTGGCCAACTCTAAATGGGATGAAGTGAGCCGACTTTGTGAGTCGATCCACAATAACCCATACCGCATCGTTACCCTTCGTGCTGCGAGGAAGTGCAGTCACGAAATCCATTGTGATGTGTTGCCACTTCCCTTCTGGGATAGATAACGGTTGAAGTAAACCAGCTGTCCTGTGATGTTCAGTCTTTACTTGCTGACACACTAAGCATTTAACAACGCTTCTGGCTACTTCACACTTCATTCCTTGCCACCAGTAATTTTGATGCAAATCTTTATACATCTTTATACCTCCAGGGTGTACTGATTAAGGAGAGCTGTGAGCTTCTTTCATCAACTCTTCTCGTACAGGACCTTTTGGTACACACAATCTACTGCCGTATCTCAAACATCCGTCTTCATGGATGATGAAGTCTGTTCTAAGCCCACTTTCTACTTGTTCTTTGATCTTTTTCAACTTAGCATCACTTGCTTGAGCTGCTTTGATCTGATTGACAATGGTAAATTGAACTTGTAAGTTCATCAAACTTGAAGCGTTACCTGGCATGACCACTTCAATCTCCAGCTGATGCAAATCTTGTTTTAGTTTCCACTGTGCTGTGAGGTTTAATGCTAATGGTTGGCGACTAAATGCATCAAGTACTACATTCACCTCCCCTGGATGATATTGTAGGTTGATGTCGAAATCTACCATAAGTTCTAACTGTTAGTTATATGTATGCCCTAGAGGCCATTACTATACATAGGATGTATATTGTAGTGGATGCTGGGACATATATAGGGAGGACTTTCTCGCTCGACATGATAGTATGCTATCTGGTTACTCTTTACCTTAACGTGTACACTGATTGTCTCTCTGTTACATGTTGGTAAAGCCCTTAGGATGTGTACTTGACTACCTAGACTATGATGCGGATCATACTAGTGGGGACATGGTAGTCCATAAGTACATCCTTCAAAGTCCCTAGTCGTGGGTGTATCGAGACGGGGCATCGATATACCAGAGTAGACTAGCGTATACCTTCTCGACCCATACAGATGGGCGATGGATGATCCCATATCCATTGGTGTTTGACATCAGAGATGATATACGGGTGCTCAGTGGAGACTGGGTACACTGGACGGACTCGCCGAGAACTCTTAGATGGTATTATACCTTACGTCAGATGGCAGTTCTCTGGTGACACTGGTACAGAGTAGTCTGTTGACCCGAGATCGTCATAGAGTCTTGTGTGGTTCCCACTGTGCTTTGATTTCCACCTTACCACGTCCAAGAGGGCGCGCAAAACGGTGGTTTTTGAGTACAGTCCCGAATCACATGGAGGCAATGAGCGATAGGAGGGGATTCGTCTCTCCCGGTATAGGGAGTTGATGTTGCGCTGTGTTCGATTGGCTGTAACCGGAAATCCCTGACCAGGGTTGCTGAGATTTACTGGTAAGTGTTACCAGTAGTTTCGCGAATTGTTATAGACCTCATATCGACACGACTTATCAAGCTATTGGGGTCTGACGTTTACCACCCCTAGGCGAGATATGCGACATATCAGACGATCAGACCGGACTGTACGGTAAGTGTTACTGGTTGGATTCACAGGAGTGTGAGCGGGCTTGCTCGTCGATCTTCTGATCGCTCAATACCCGGGTGGCCGTTACGTTTAGCACGCTTGCGGCTTGTGGGTGTTTGATATGATCATCGCCTGCTGCCGGCGTATTGACGAGTCTTTAGAGTCCTACACAGAGGTTTCCTGGCTCAAGCGAAACGAAATAGGAGCGCATATGAGATATGTGCGGGACCGAGAATAATGCGTGTATGTAATACCGTATTCTATTCTCGCGATGAATGTATCGAAAGGTTGTATGCGATATAACCTAGTTATCGAATCAAGGATTGATTCGGTAAGCCGATACATAGGATACTAGTCGGTTATATGCGATATGACCGGATCGTTAAATCAAGTGTTGATTTAATGATTTAATGTATAATTATATATTTGATATATTACTTTGCATTAACTAGTATTGGTTCACTTTAAATGGATTTTCTCACTTGATTTGTGCAAGTTGTATATGTGATATACTTTTGTGCACATGATTGTATCATGTTTGATGATACATCCTTATTTGGTTAAGTGTAAAGAATTAAACCTTGGTTAAGTATATGGTTAGGTTTTTATTTATTTATCCATTCATTTATCTATTTATTTTGGATTAATAAAGAGAGAAGAAAACAAAATGGTTGCTTTGATTCATGAAGTTTCTTGAAGCTTCATGCAACTTTGACCATTTTGTCTTCATCTCCTTAACCTAACCATTCACTAACCCTAGTCTATTCTCTACACTTAACTATGGTTGGAATTATTATAAGGATTCATTTTTCTTTTCAATTCTAATTAACTTATCATAATATTATCATCTTCTTCTTCTTCTTCTTCTTCTTCAAGATGAAGAACCTTGATTCCATCAATGGTGATTGATGAAAATGAGTGAAAAATCCAATTCTAAAGTGAACCCACTTCCTATTTCTTTATCCTCTACCTCTTGCCAAGTAGTATAGGGTGTTTCCTTCACAAGTTTTCATGGCTTGGTGAAGGTTGAGCTTGATCTAGTGATGCCTCGACGTAGATCATCTTCGGCATCGTCGTCGATGACCTAGCCCGCTTTTTCTCCGTTGAAGCCGATGCTAGAGTCATGGTTCGATTTGGACAACGGAGAGGACTTCATTGCGGAGCTATGGAGGTGGAGAAACGGATCTACAAAGGTTGTATTTCCGTTCTTTTAGTTTAGTTGTAAACTAGTTTTCTTTTGTCGCCTAAACTTCTAGCCAACGATCTAGTCTAGGGTTTCTCGGCACCGTAAAATTTGAAATTGGCATGGTTGATGCCTTGTGAGACCTCTTGGGAGTGCCTAGGAACCCTATAGTGGTATCAGAGCCAAGCTAGAGCCTTAGGCGAAGTCCTGACGGAGTTTGAAGTCCGATCGAACCCGAAACCCCATTTTTCCACGCTCTCTGGACTTTTTCTGAAAACGTGGATTTTTCCAAATTAAAAATTGCTAAAAAATTCAGCAGGGAATTCTAAGAATTACGATGCAAAATTTTTCAAGTGAAGCTTCCAGAGTGCGGCGGAACCGCGGCATAAGCCCTGCTTATGCGGCGGTTCCGCGGCCTAATTATTAGATTCTCCTATAAATTTTGTACAGTAATTCATGATTTATGGTGCTGGATTTTCTGGGATTTTTTAATATTTATTCAAGAGTTGAATAATCTGGAATGTTTTGGAGCTTCGATGATTCGATCAAGTTTATCAGATTTTGTCTATGTGGCTTTCCGGATAAATTTTAGAATATGTTAAAAAGTTCGACCGGATATAAATACCCAACTTTTCCCCTGTCGGGAAATTTCCAAGTGTTGGATCTTTCCGTAGTTTAACGACGTTCTAAGTATGCAAGTAACGCGATGGTCCCTCTAGAAGACAAAAAACCTTAACTCGATTATGTGACCGTCTTGAACTGCCCTTTGAACCTTAGGGTTTAGGGCGGTACGGCGTGCCACATGTTAGGCGTTGGCTTGACCCTTCTACGGCTGGACCGTTGGTACTGAGGCATGAACTGAATGTTTTTAGACTTATTTCATGTGTTGAGCTATATCGGGAAAACTTTGGCGTTCGATTATTAGATCGGAAAGTTTAACATTTTCTATTTATCCGGAATGTGATACAATAATTGGAATTCACAAGTAGTTATGAGATAACTGAATGAATGTTATAAACATAGCAGTTTAGTCTCACTTGATCGGTTGCCACGGAATTTTGATGTGATCAAAAGTCCGTCGTAATCACGTAGCGTACGCGGATACTCGCCGGGCAAACTTAATAGACAGCCTCACTCCATAGCCCCGACCAAGTGACTGTAGGAGAACCCCGTCGCCGAAAGCATCCGTTCGGGTGCTCGCGGCAGCGGTGTTCCTCCTTGGTGCACTTCGTCGACGGTATCGGGGGTGCGGCCGTCTCCTAAAGTTTGCGATGAGTATTCGATCAGAATGTCGGGAATCTTGTTGAATTACCCGACTTGATATTGAAAAGTGTTTTCGATAATGAGACTAAAATGCGGGGTTTATAATTGTTGGGCATGTGATGTCTAAGGAATTCATTTGATTAGGCATGCGATGTCTATGCAGATTGCGGATTCCAACTGTTGTAGTTTTACACTTTCTTTTCTGTGACCGTAAGTGTAATATGTGATATCGCCGGTTTCGTTGCTATATGTCAACGACAATTGGGATACGCATATTTACTTACGTTGATGACATATGATGTTATGTGTTGCTGGATATGTTATATTGGATCGTCGTGTTTGAATAGCCGGGGTTTTTTTTATGTGAGATGAGTGTTTTTCATTTTCATTCATGTAAAAACTTGTATGTAATATTCTTTTATTGGGGCACTTCCAGGTTGCGGAAGATGTCACCCTTTGTATATTATTTACTTTTCCGCACTAGGATAGACCCAAGGAGGGGAGCACAAGTAACCGGGTTCTGGAGTCCAGTGGGAGACCAACTCGAGGAGTCGAGTCCGGGTCTCCTAACTCTGGAATTGGTAGGGTTGCTTGTCGCTCTCGTAGGGGTCTAGGGGTGTGGGTTTGGCTATTCATCGCGACCGTGGAATCCGTGTTTTATACTGGCTCGTATTGAAAACACGGACGTCCTAGTATATCCAATATTTCATATGTTTCTTCTGCTGCGATATCTGTGATGTGATCATGTGATATGTTCTATGATGGATACAGTATATAGTGTATATGATATATTATATAGACGTTACTTATGTTTTGCACTCGCGCTAGCCCTGCCCCGCTCTGCCGTTAGTTACCTAACCTAACGGTGCACGAGGGGACATCGAGGCGAATGCGGATGGCATAAGTGTACGTCGTAATTATCTGTGATGTTTAGGTAACTTAATGATGGGACTTCATTAATATGATTAATGAAATAAAAAGAAACCTAAGATGTTGTAGAATCTAATTTCAAAAATAAAACAGGTAGCTACAGTTCTTGCTTTGCACAGCGGTATATATGATATATCCTGCACCTTATTCGATGAGGAAAGGACCGAGATCCCTTCACCGGGAGTGACTCCTTTAGCAATAACTGGCAGATGCTACACACTCGGTTTGTCTTTTGATTGCTTTTAAGAGTTTTTGCTTTGCACAGTGATATATATGATATATCCCGCACCTCATTCGACGAGGAAAGGACCGATGATCCCTTCACCGGGAGTGACTCCTTTAGCAAAACTAGAAAAGCCTCAAAAACACTCCATTTTAAAAATCATTTGATTCTACAACGATATCAAGTTCATTACGCAATAGGTTTTCAGAAAAACCTGTCGTAGCCCTCCGTCATTTCAGATAAGTACTAGTTAGTATTCGTGCTGCGGTTGTTTGGCATGCGTCAAGGCGTAGTGTACGGTAGCTAACTAGTGCTTATCTGCTAGCATACGATGCGATTGGATTAGGGTATTCGTACGGCGTTGTTTGGCATGCGTCAAGGGTCGTGCGGGTGGGTTTAATTCAATCAAGAAATGTACGGGTTGAACTTGACTAGCAGACTATGGGTTGTTTGGCATGCGTCAAGGTCATAGCGAGCTAGGGGCAAAATATTATCGGGAATTTCAAGTGTTGAAATTTGCAATGAGATTGCATACCTTCTATGAGATAGTTGGATCCCGATACCCGCTGCGAGTAAGAGTTACTCCTGGGAGAGTTTTACACATTACAATTAGCCGATCAAGTAGGTGTCTAGAAAGGTGTTAACGAGGTTACGCCTCTGGGAAAACGAGGTTTACATTAATTAGGTTCGTGCGAAAGCACGGGGGACCTCCCTCAAAGTACCGACACTGGCCTGGCTGAAAGATTGGTGAACTTGTAGTGTGTAGTTAATCCCGGCTAGTCTTTCCTTTTAGGGTTTGAAGGAAGATTTGATAAAAAGCAGTGGGAGCCATCCTGATTAGATAAAATAATAACCAATCTATTCTTGCAAGAGCGCACGCTAAGTGTTTTCTTCTCTCTCTCTTCAGGTAGCGACCATATCACGCCTTAATCAAGATAATAATATGGAATATTGACCGAACCCGCTTGTTATACTGAGCTGGGGAACGTTGGTCCCGCTCCAACTTATAATTGTTATAAGACAGAGCAGGAAATTGGGGAATACCAGATTTCCCGTGCCGCCCAAATGAAGAAAGTGCATATGATGCATCTCCTTTTTGTGTATTCATTACAGAGAACTGTTTCTCAGTATCCTTTACGTCCTGGGTATGTGATACCAGATCAGGATCCCAGATATGTAATCTGTTACATAGGGCTACAGATAGGTAGAGAACTGAGAACGGGTGATAAGTTTCATGAGGCAAAAAACGGGGCAAGTGTTGCAGCCAAGTCTGTTGGTCACTGTCACCCTGTATTACCAATACATTGATTCTGAACGAATGTTATTAGATACCGAACCTGATATACAAAATCATATCAGTCTCTTTATTAGTAAAGAAAGGATATAATTTTGTATTGTTGGATAATGTTTTGAACATTTCCTATATCAAAAGTTGATCGGTTCAGGCACGTTATCTAAAAGCGTTGATGTTCTAAATCAAACTACAGTTCTTTAGTATACAGAACACACACAAGAGGATGAGTTCAGAAATGATCGAATACTTCTTGAGACATTGTAGACTAGGTCATATCTATGTGACCCGACTAGCTGAAGTTACATGAAGATGCATATTTAAATCAGTTTGAATTACATCTTGTAAAACTTGCCAGTCATGTCACAGAGATAAGATGACCACAGCTCTGTTTACTGGAAACAGAGAAAGAGTTAGTGGACTCTTGGGATGATACATGTTGATGTATGTAAGGTCCCCTGTTTACATATGCCAGGACTGGTTCTTTGTACTTCGTTACATTCTCTGATAATCTCTCAAGATTCAGACATATGTTCCTGTTGAAACACAAGTCCGAACCTTTTGAGATATTCACAGAATATAAGTTAGAAGTAGAGAACCAAAATACGGGTAAAAGTATTATGTCCTTTGATGTGATCAGGGAGGAGAATACTTGAGTAAGGAATTCCTGGACTATTCTAAAGGAGAATGAGATTCTCTCTCGGCATTACTCCTCCGTATACACCATAGCACGATGGTATATCGGGGCGGAGCAATCACACCCTATGTGATAAGGTGTGCTCTATGATGAGTAATACTGAGTTACCTGTTTCCTTTTTGGGAGTTATGCGCTTGAGAAGCTGCATACCTATTGAATAGGGTTCGAATCAAATCAGTTGCCTACCACTTCATATGTGATATGGAAAGGGAAGAGCCCATATCTTAAGTTAGTTAAGATTTGTGGTTGTCCGGCCTATGTCTAAAAGCAAAATCCGTGTTGGAGATAGTGCCCTCAGAGTCAATTATTGGATCACAGGCACGTGATTGCAATGATTGAGGGAGGACCTATCCCGGTAGGACAGTCTTACTCGAGATGATAGTATGCTATTTGGTTTATCTTTATCATCGTGTACTGCTTTAGGTGACCTGACATGTCGCTATTGCACGTTGATAGAGCCCCTAGGATTCTTGCTTGACGACCAGCAGTATGATGGCGATCATATACGTGGGAGCTGGGGTCTATAAGCACATCCTTAAAAGGTCCCTAGTCGTGGGAGTTTCGAGACTGGGCATCGATACTCCATTAGTAGACTAGTGTATACAGTCGAGACCCCGACGAGGGGCGGTGGCCGGTCTCACAAGCCACTGGTGTCAGTTGGTTCACCTAAGATGTATACAGGTGCTCATTGGGTTATGAGTACACCGGACAGGACTCGCCGGGAACCTGCTAGTTGGGATTATACCAGACGTCAGATAGCAGTTCCCAGGTGACATGCGTACAGGTTAGTTCATCGACCTGAGATCGTCATTTGTCTCGTGTGAGTTCCCACTGTACTTTGATTACTACCCTACCACGGCTCAAAGGAGTCGTGCAAACAGGTTTTAGTTGGGTACAGTCCCGAGCCACATGGAGGCAGTGAGCGGATCTGCAGGGGTTCGTCTCTCCCGGTATTGGGGGTGAGGTCGCGCTGTGTCTAGGAGAGCCATTACGCAAAGCCCTCGGCCGAGGCAGGAGATTTACTGGTAGGTATTCCAGTAGTATCTCAGGGCGTTCTGGGCTACACTCCGACACGACTTGTACCGCTTTTGGGGGTCTGACTTTCACCAACCCCCTAGGCCCGCCATGCGATACTCATAGACGAACGGACCGGACTGTACGGATATTGTCACTGACAGGCTCAGTAGGGTGTCAGGATGAGTTCGCTCATCGACGTCCCTTTTAGTCAATAGCTGGTGGCCCGTCACGTATTGGCTTATACCTCTGACGTGCTAGTGGTTAAATCCACAGCCATTGTATTGACGAGTCTTTAGAGCCCACCACACTTTCAGTTACTCAGCTTTCGGGCGAAACGCTGTAGAGGCCGTATGGAGATATGGCAGGGTCCGATCAGATACGTGCGGTATTGCACGTATCAGGATCGGACAGTTTTGTACTAGTGGCCGTATAGTTATATGGCAAGGTTTGATCTGATACGTGCGGTATTGCACGGATCAGGATCGAACGGTTTTTACTAGCCGGCTTTGGTTTAAGCCGGTCCTAGTTTAGTACAGTGTAGATTTTGTCTCTCTTTGCATTTGTATCCGGACGGAATACAGATGCGGGTGTGTATGCACAGTATAGGGGTTTTCCTGTAATTTATTACGGGACCAGTTTTCTGGAGTTGCCAGTTTGCATTCCGTTCCGGCCGGTTTTCCTTTGTTCTTTCCCGGCCGGACTTTTCCGATGGAGGGGGTAATTTGCAGTTTTGCAAATTACATTTGTGGAGGGGGTTTCTTTGCATATTGTTTGATTATGATACCTTTCATATCTTGCTCCATCACTTGCTTTAATGTGAAGTGAAAGGGTATGGGTTGAATAGTAGAATAAGCATGGTTGATGTTCCTTGGATGTGGTCACCTCTTGACTTCTCCTACACTCACCTCCCTTCTTATGGTTGGCATTCTCTTTTTCCTCCACCACATTATCATTCTTACTTGATGAAAGAAAGAACACTAGAGAGAAGAAAAAGAATGAGAGAGTTCATCTTTATTTTTGTGAGGAATTCTTCATCTCCTTCTTCTTCTTGTTATGGAAAAATGAAAGCACCATTTTTCCTAACCCCATTCCTCCATCAAGGCAACTACAAACCCCAAATGAGACTAGCATGATCTACTACACTTTCTACAGCACTTCTTGAGCATGTCGAGTTGCCGGCTTCATGCTTGAGTTGCCTCGGTATTGAGGCGGGAGCCCGTAAAAGACGAAGGCGATGTGGTGCCCTTTCCGGCGAGGAGGCGACGATGTGGAGCCAAGACTTTCCGCGGGAGATCGGGATGATGAAGAGAAGACCGGAGGACTCGGATCACTCGGTATACTTTTCTTCCCATCTCTTGATTGCTAGCATTAGGTTAATGGTAAACGATCCGGGTTTTCTTTGTCCGCGGTAGCGCCGGTTTCTGAGTAAGGAAAATTTTTGATTCCGCAATTTGGCCTCGAGTAAGACGGCCGGGGCGCTGCCGTGGCGCAACATGGTATCAGAGCCACGCCATTAACCTTACCTAGCTTGTTCTAATGTGTTTTGCTTATCCGATCGACCGAAATTCCAAAAACCGTATTTTTCCTTCACATCAGTTTCTGTCGAAATTTTTTTGAGTCTAAAAATTTTTCAGGTGATCTCAGAATGATGTGCAGGGAGTTATAAGAATACTGCAAATATTTGGTGAAGCAATCAATCCGTACGACCGCGGAAGCGCGGCCTTATCCCCTTTTTGGCCGCGCTTCCGCCGCAGGAACTGTGCTTCACTTCACCAAACTTTTTCAGTGGGCTTGTGGGCTTATTTTAGGGGTTTTGGAATATTAAAATTGGGCCCAGTTTTTCTGTGAGTGCTACAGTTTTGATTGGGGGCCCACTTGTTAATTTTTGGTCAATCGGAAAATTTTAAACACATTATTTCACAGTATTTACATTATATCTGCGACCGTGAATGTCACTCAATCGGTAAATCCGGTCTAACTGCTATAGCCCGGTTAGACGGATTTGCGAACGTGACTTTCACGTTGATGTTCTATGTTTATGCTGTGATGTTGCGGATCGGTCGTGGGGGATAGCCTGGATGCAATGCTAGTACAGTTTTGTTGTATTATGTACATTTGATTTTGCGGGGCGAGCGTCCGACATGTGGACTGCCGTCACTGCCAGTTTGTATTATTCTTTTGGGGCACGACCTGGTTGCGGTCGATGTACCCGGTGTATGTATATTTTACTTTCTTTACTAGGGTTGCCCCGCGGTGGGGTGCACGGATAGCCGGGTTCTGGAGGGCAACGGGCCCGCATCTCAGGGCATTGAGACGGAGGGGGCTTCAGTCCAGGATTGGCGGGCTATTCGCCGCACTCGTAGGGGGTACAGGTTGACCCAGGAGGGGTGCCCAAGTTACCGGATTCCGTGAAGTGCTGGGTGGTCCATTCACGGTGCTGAAGGGGGCTGCCTCGCTTCAGGATTTGGCGGGTGACTTGCCGCGCCCGTAGGGGTCTAGGATTTCATTGCACAGGCTATCCACATGACCAGGGGAACGTCGGGTTTCAGCAGCGGCTCTGTGAAATCCGGGGCTTCCTGATATCTATATTGTTCTGTGATGCTGTACATTTCTGTGATGTTGCATTTTATTCACGCCTTGAGCGAAATACTATATATTGGTATATATATTAGTAGATGTTGTATATGTTTTTCATCCGCGCTAGTCCAGTCCCCGCTCTATCGTTAGTAAGCTAACCTAACGAGTGATGACGGGACCCAGTGGCGAATGCGGATGGCATATACGTACGTCAGTATATTTTCGTTCTTTGTGGTGTGATCAATTGATGGGAATGCATTGATTCGGATCAATGCAAGATAAACAAACCTAATCTGATGTTGTTGGAACATTTTTCAAAAAGCTGTTATTGCAAGGACGTTCACTTTTGTTTTGCATCGTGGTATTCATTTGGAATATCCTGCTCCTCAGTCGACGAGGCAAGGGCCGAGATCCCTTCACCGGGAGTGACCCCTTGGACAGAAGTTTGCGTCAGGGCATTAACTTCACTATAGCCGATTACTTTTGCTTTGCATCGTGGTATTCAGTTGGAATATCCTGCACCTCATTCTACGGGGAAACAGCCGAGATCCCTTCACCGGGAGTGACCTCTTTAGTAAAGGTTTTCGTCACTATATTTTCTAAAAAGGTTATCCAGTTCCTTCAACGATATCAAGTTCATTACGTTAAAGGTTTTTCGCCAAAAACCAGTCGTAGCCCTCCGTCATTTCAGATTAGTGTTACTTAGTATTCGTGCTGCGTTTGTCGTGCATTGCCGTGGCGTAGTGTTCGGTAGCTATGTAATGTTTTTCTGTCACAAGGATAAGTGGATTGGTTAGGACAGTCGTGCGGTCTTGTTGGCATTGTCAAGAACTCGTACGGGTGGGTTTAATGCAATCAAGATAATGACGGGTAGAACTTGACTAGGACTCTTTGATTTGTTGGCATTGTCAAGGTCACTTGGGTCCTAGGGGTAAAAACAAACATCGGGAGTTTCAAAAGAACTGAAACTTGCCAGGCATGCGCATACCTTCTGGAGTGTGGTGACTTAAGTGGATTCCGTCAAGTTATCATGCGATGATAGTTGGATCCCGATTTCCACTGATGAGTTGGTTTACTCCTCGGGTGATCCCGACTAATTCTTCTTTCAGGTTTGGAGGAGAATTTGAGGTACAGTGGGAGGTTTCCTGATTAGATAAATTGGTAACCATTCTGATCTAGGTTAGAGTGCACGCTGAGTGTTTCTTTTCTCTCTCTCTTTGGCAGCGACCATTGACCCGACCCTGGACTTTGACTCAGTGACCAAGTTGACCGAACCTTCTTAACACTGGCTTTTGGATTGTCAGAGTTGCAGACCTCATTGCCACTCCTACTTTTACCCTTTTCTCCAGGACACCCCGTATTACTACGAATGTCCACTTCCATTGGACAAAACCATCGTATGGTTATATACGAACTCGAAGGACTTCGAGGATGGTTTCTGGTTCTGGAGAAAACGGATAGGACTATTCAGTTGTCTTTTCTTTTCACCTTCTCTTGGGTTGCGAGTACTCCTTGGTTTAGGAGTAGTACACCTATTACGTAAATTGGATAGTCTTCTTCCAAACCATAGGCTGGTGCTGACCGGTAGGGAATGAAGAAAACCAGTTAACCTAAACGGTGTACAGAAGGTATTAAGTTCAGACAAAGAAAGGGATTAGTAGGAGGGCAAAGTAAATTGCGACTGATATTCAAGACCAAACCAAGTATTTCTTCGCCAATCCTGAATCACCTTTGTATTTCTCCAGGACACTCCGTATCACTACGAAGATCCACAGTTTATTGGATATTCCATCGTATGGTTATATACGAACTCGGAAGGAACTTGTTCCAGTTCGGGGATGGATTCTGGTTCAGGAGAAATAGGAATAAAGTACATTCAGGTGTCTTTTATCTTCACCTTCTCTCGCATTGCGAGTGCTCCTAGGATTAGGACAGTACACCCTTTATGCTTATTGGATAGTCTTCTTCCAAACCATAGGCTGGTGCCGAACGGTAGGGAAGGAAGAAAACCAATTGGCCTAAAGGGGTGTGCAGACGGTAATGACTAAAGACATATAAAGGGATTTGGACAGATGGCAAAGAGATATACGGTGACAGTTGTGAATCTGGATAATGGAAGAGGCATTACTAGGAATACCAGGATACCCCATCGAAACATTACAATGTTTCAGTTTCACTGTGTAATGTTAAAAGAAAACTGATTTCCCGATTAGACACTTACTCCAGGGTATGTATTTACCAGGTTGGATTCTCACATCTGTATGGTTTTACAGATGATGAGTGGGAGTAAGTTATTGGGAATTGGGTGATCGTCCTCATTATATCGGGATTCGTTGTAATCGGTGATATTTGAGGAAGTCACCTGGGTTGTTTGCCGGTCGGCAAATATTTGGTTATGAATATCCGCTGTTGTGCACCAATTTCAAATTGATATATCTGTACGTCTATTTTTATAGAGTGAGATATACTTTTTGATATTATGTCGATGACATTTACCTATATCAGTGGATGGTTAGGTAAGGAGCATTAAACAGCGGTGTAATTCTTCTTAACCATAAGTACAGTTTTCAACCTGCGACGCACAGTGAAAGAGTTGTTAGACTCAGCGGACTTATACAGAGTATTGTATGTTGTCCAGTGTCCATCAGGACAGAGGGGTTGTCCTCGTACTATATTCGGTTTACTTATGACTTCTCTAGATTTTAGACAGCTGTTTCGTGGAAACACAGGGTCTAAGTTTTGAGGAGTTATAGGTATTTGAATAGAGTAGAGAACCAGGTGTAGCAAGTATCGGGATTCTTCAAAGAGATCGAAGATGTAGATACTTGTGTATGGTATTCAGTTGATAGTAATGATGAAGACAGATTGCTTCTCTTTCAGGATACTCATAATTGGAAGCATTCCTAAGTTGAGTAACGCTGATCGGCCTCTCTCCATTTAGTTGACATGCACTGGAGACAGCTGCATGATTTGAATCTGGTTCAAATAAATCAGTGCCTCTGGTTCTATATTGGATATAGAACAGTTCATATCTTAACGATGTTAAGGTACGGGGAGTTGTCCGGGTTATGCTTAAAACCAGACTCCGGATAACTCAAGGCACGTTTCTGTAATGGCTGTTTGTGGGTTGACCCAGGCTATGACGAGGGTTGATTTTCTACCATCTGGCAGATCAATAGAAATATTGTTCTAGACTCGCCACAGTTTTATTAAAAATGGATTTTTTCAAAAACAGTAGTGGGAGTATGGTAGAACTGGAAGTGATTCCAGAACCGCAAACGATTACTGAAGATTTGATAAGGAACCTAAAGATTCAATCTGATTTGACATTCCATTGGCCACTCCGCAGATAAGGTGGGTAACTTCAGGCACCCGAGAGGTACTACGGTAGCCTCAAGGACGGTGACAGGGAAGTTCTTGTTTACCCACACTTGCCATTGTTGTTGTTCCAGGCTGCGAGACCCGGCAGGAGGATGAGTATAGCGTCGTTCTAAACTAGATTTAGAAGTGCACATCTATATGACTCTGGCAGAGGGTTGTCGTAGTCAGTGGGAGCAGCGGAAGCATTGGTGGACTTCATGCTTATGTCTATTTATAGACTAAAGCAGATATAGCGGAGTTAGATCATCTGTTTCTGATGTGACAGTCATGGGTTTGACGTCATCAGAATAGGGGATGGATCTGTTGAGAAGGTAGTGGGAAGTGATATTCCTATACTACGGTCGGTTATACTTTGGTCGTCACACAGTGTTTTCTCCACATGGGACTTGGATATTATATCAGACATACTGGTTACTAGATCTATGGTTTTAGATCTAGATTTGGGTGTTTTCCCAATCAGGGTACCTTGACAGCATTCTATGAGTATTTAGAATGGACGACTCCTGGCATGGTAGTGTAGCTGCAGGTAATGGAGTCACCCTCTCTAAAGGTGTCTTACAGACTAAAGGGGAGAGGGATACGCATGACTGACAGATCACTTGCTTAGGCAATTGAGTCAATCATGAGATGTCAAGTACCATACCAGATGTTGTTCTTGCAGTAGGTGCAATAAGTTGATATTAATCCAATCCTGGAGAAACAGTCGGAAGCAGTTTTAGAACATAAGTGAATGTTCTAGGGATATGATAACGGCTGCCTCCTTTAGGAGACGGTTATCACTCCAGGCTTCCAAGGTGACATGGACGACAAGGAGGTTGTCAGAGTTATAGTTCTCCTTCTGACGAGGGGCAGTATTTTGGACAGGTGGTCCAAGGCAATACTGAGGGTGGCATGGCGCAGGATACTGATTAAGTTCAGTTGATGATACAGTCTAAGAAGTTTGGATTTGGAGTTCATTTATGAGCTAGGTCCCATCAGACATCCAGATTTTCTAAGACAGGTATTGCTCATTTCGGGAGATGGCTTTCTCCGCGAACTTGAGATATAGAGAGACATAGAAAGAAACTTCACAGCGGATCCACTCACTAAGGCTATTCCTCGAACGCAATAGTTTCGCAAACGAGCATTGTGAGACTGACTAGTAGAGGAGTTGGGTGTTCGGTATCACACGGGCTGTGAGTACGCGACATCGCAATAATTAGCCTTGAGTGCAAGTGGGAGATTGTTGGAGATAGTGCCCTCAGAGTCAATTATTGGATCACAGGCACGTGATTGCAATGATTGAGGGAGGACCTATCCCGGTAGGACAGTCTTACTCGAGATGATAGTATGCTATCTGGTTTATCTTTATCATCGTGTACTGCTTTAGGTGACCTGACATGTCGCTATTGCACGTTGATAGAGCCCCTAGGATTCTTGCTTGACGACCAGCAGTATGATGGCGATCATATACGTGGGAGCTGGGGTCTATAAGCACATCCTTAAAAGGTCCCTAGTCGTGGGAGTTTCGAGACTGGGCATCGATACTCCATTAGTAGACTAGTGTATACAGTCGAGACCCCGACGAGGGGCGGTGGCCGGTCTCACAAGCCACTGGTGTCAGTTGGTTCACCTAAGATGTATACAGGTGCTCATTGGGTTATGAGTACACCGGACAGGACTCGCCGGGAACCTGCTAGTTGGGATTATACCAGACGTCAGATAGCAGTTCCCAGGTGACATGTGTACAGGTTAGTTCATCGACCTGAGATCGTCATTTGTCTCGTGTGAGTTCCCACTGTACTTTGATTACTACCCTACCACGGCTCAAAGGAGTCGTGCAAACAGGTTTTAGTTGGGTACAGTCCCGAGCCACATGGAGGCAGTGAGCGGATCTGCAGGGGTTCGTCTCTCCCGGTATTGGGGGTGAGGTCGCGCTGTGTCTAGGAGAGCCATTACGCAAAGCCCTCGGCCGAGGCAGGAGATTTACTGGTAGGTATTCCAGTAGTATCTCAGGGCGTTCTGGGCTACACTCCGACACGACTTGTACCGCTTTTGGGGGTCTGACTTTCACCAACCCCCTAGGCCCGCCATGCGATACTCATAGACGAACGGACCGGACTGTACGGATATTGTCACTGACAGGCTCAGTAGGGTGTCAGGATGAGTTCGCTCATCGACGTCCCTTTTAGTCAATAGCTGGTGACCCGTCACGTATTGGCTTATACCTCTGACGTGCTAGTGGTTAAATCCACAGCCATTGTATTGACGAGTCTTTAGAGTCCACCACACTTTCAGTTACTCAGCTTTCGGGCGAAACGCTGTAGAGGCCGTATGGAGATATGGCAGGGTCCGATCAGATACGTGCGGTATTGCACGTATCAGGATCGGACAGTTTTGTACTAGTGGCCGTATAGTTATATGGCAAGGTTTGATCTGATACGTGCGGTATTGCACGGATCAGGATCGAACGGTTTTTACTAGCCGGCTTTGGTTTAAGCCGGTCCTAGTTTAGTACAGTGTAGATTTTGTCTCTCTTTGCATTTGTATCCTGACGGAATACAGATGCGGGTGTGTATGCACAGTATAGGGGTTTTCCTGTAATTTATTACGGGACCAGTTTTCTGGAGTTGCCAGTTTGCATTCCGTTCCGGCCGGTTTTCCTTTGTTCTTTCCCGGCCGGACTTTTCCGATGGAGGGGGTAATTTGCAGTTTTGCAAATTACATTTGTGGAGGGGGTTTCTTTGCATATTGTTTGATTATGATACCTTTCATATCTTGCTCCATCACTTGCTTTAATGTGAAGTGAAAGGGTATGGGTTGAATAGTAGAATAAGCATGGTTGATGTTCCTTGGATGTGGTCACCTCTTGACTTCTCCTACACTCACCTCCCTTCTTATGGTTGGCATTCTCTTTTTCCTCCACCACATTATCATTCTCACTTGATGAAAGAAAGAACACTAGAGAGAAGAAAAAGAATGAGAGAGTTCATCTTTATTTTTGTGAGGAATTCTTCATCTCCTTCTTCTTCTTGTTATGGAAAAATGAAAGCACCATTTTTCCTAACCCCATTCCTCCATCAAGGCAACTACAAACCCCAAATGAGACTAGCATGATCTACTACACTTTCTACAGCACTTCTTGAGCATGTCGAGTTGCCGGCTTCATGCTCGAGTTGCCTCGGTATTGAGGCGGGAGCCCGTAAAAGACGAAGGCGATGTGGTGCCCTTTCCGGCGAGGAGGCGACGATGTGGAGCCAAGACTTTCCGCGGGAGATCGGGATGATGAAGAGAAGACCGGAGGACTCGGATCACTCGGTATACTTTTCTTCCCATCTCTTGATTGCTAGCATTAGGTTAATGGTAAACGATCCGGGTTTTCTTTGTCCGAGGTAGCGCCGGTTTCCGAGTAAGGAAAATTTTTGATTCCGCAATTTGGCCTCGAGTAAGACGGCCGGGGCGCTGCCGTGGCGCAACAATCCGGACAAGCTCGAGGCAAGGTCTGTTATGTACAACTGGAAATGTTCCAGCTATACAAACTGTAGCTGATGATTTGAAAGAACCAAAGGATTCAATAGTTACCAACGAACCTCAGCCTCTCCGCCGATCTAGTAGGGTTCCTCACCCGCCTAAGAGATACTTCGGTTTCTCTATGACAGTGGGAGCGAGGATTGCATCATGAGATGATGACCCAACTAGTTTCGACCTGGCCATCAGGAGTGAGACTCTGTAAGAATGGCTGGATGCTTAGCGATCTGAGATGGAATCCATGTACACCAACAAAGTATGGACTTTGGTTGTTATATCTGAAGGGTTAAATCCCCATCAGGAGCAAGTATATCTTGAGAAGATTACTTGGTGTAGATGGAAAAGTTGAGACTTTCAAAGCTAGACTTGTTAAAGCCTTTCGTCATCGACCAGGCGTGGATAATGATGAAACCTTTTCAAGTAGCTATGCTTAAGTCCATCCAGATCCTACTTGCCACGGCTACATACCATGACTACGATATCTGGCGGTTGGGTGCCATGACTGCTTTTCTAAAATGATGTTTTAAAAGAGAACGTCTATAAGTACACAGCCAGAGGGCTTCGTAGACAGTGGGAGCAGCGAAAACGTGTACAAGATGCTTTATAAGATAAAGCAGGTATCGCGGAGTTGGAACATCTGTTTTGATGTGTTAGTCAAAGAGTTTGACATCATCAAAATGGTAGATGAACCTTGTATAAACAAAAAGGTAGTAGGGAGTATAGTGACGATCCTCGTAGAGTACGTGGATGACATACTCTTGATAGGGAAGGAGTTTCCTATGCTACGCTCGGTCAAATCTCCGCTTATCACAAGGATTCTCCACATAGGATCAAAGTGATACCTACTAAATCCTGGGTTTTGGATCTATGAGATAGATCTAAATGGTTATTAAGACACTCACTAATTGTAGTGAGATGGTATCAGTTGATCCTGGGGAGAATCACTGGAAGGGTTCCAGGGTGATAAAGACGACTGAATGTCAGTCACAGGCATTGTCTTTACCCTCAGTAAAGGGACGGTATGTTGGGGGAGTTCCAAGCTAGATACCGTGGCATAATAGAAGATAAAGGCTGGATACATCGCTACTTAAGATGCTACCAAAGAGGCAGTCTGGATGTATATTTGTTCATGAGATAAACTTAGTTCCTCCCATTGTGTGACAATGGAGTTGTGGCTTATTCCAAGGACCGTCCCATCAGTGATCCAGACATATTCTAAGGCGGTATCACCTGATCATGGAGATAGTTGATCTCCAGGGTGATCGAGGTTAGGAGAGCAGACTCAGAAGACAACACAGCGGATCCACTCATAAAGGCCTTTTCCCAGAGAGAGATTTTTATGGGATGGTTGAGTATGAGATACTTCAACTACTGTTGTCAGATGGCCCTAGTGCAAGTAGGAGATTGTTAGTTATATGTATGCCCTAGAGGCCATTACTATACATAGGATGTATATTGTAGTGGATGCTGGGACATATATAGGGAGGACTTTCTCGCTCGACATGATAGTATGCTATCTGGTTACTCTTTACCTTAACGTGTACACTGATTGTCTCTCTGTTACATGTTGGTAAAGCCCTTAGGATGTGTACTTGACTACCTGGACTATGATGCGGATCATACTAGTGGGGACATGGTAGTCCATAAGTACATCCTTCAAAGTCCCTAGTCGTGGGTGTATCGAGATGGGGCATCGATATACCAGAGTAGACTAGCGTATACCTTCTCGACCCATACAGATGGGCGATGGATGATCCCATATCCACTGGTGTTTGACATCAGAGATGATATACGGGTGCTCAGTGGAGACTGGGTACACTGGACGGACTCGCCGAAAACTCCCAGATGGTATTATACCTTACGTCAGATGGCAGTTCTCTGGTGACACTGGTACAGAGTAGTCTGTTGACCCGAGATCGTCATAGAGTCTTGTGTGGTTCCCACTGTGCTTTGATTTTCACCTTACCACGTCCAAGAAGGCATGCAAAACGGTGGTTTTTGGGTACAGTCCCGAATCACATGGAGGCAATGAGCGATAGGAGGGGATTCGTCTCTCCCGGTATAGGGAGTTGATGTTGCGCTGTGTTCGATTGGCTGTAACCGGAAATCCCTGGCCAGGGTTGCTGAGATTTACTGGTAAGTGTTACCAGTAGTTTCTCGAATTGTTATAGACCTCATATCGACACGACTTATCAAGCTATTGGGGTCTGACGTTTACCACCCCTAGGCGAGATATGCGACATATCAGACGATCAGACCGGACTGTACGGTAAGTGTTACTGGTTGGATTCACAGGAGTGTGAGCGGGCTTGCTCGTCGATCTTCTGATCGCTCAATACCCGGGTGGCCGTTACGTTTATCAGACCTCTTGCGGCTTGTGGGTGTTTGATATGATCATCGCCTGCTGCCGGCGTATTGACGAGTCTTTAGAGTCCTACACAGAGGTTTCCTGGCTCAAGCGAAACGAAATAGGAGCGCATATGAGATATGTGCGGGACCAAGAATAATGCGTGTATGTGATACCGTATTCTATTCTTGCGATGAATGTATCGAAAGGTTGTATGCGATATAACCTAGTTATCGAATCAAGGATTGATTCGGTAAGCCGATACATAGGATACTAGTCGGTTATATGCGATATGACCGGATCGTTAAATCAAGTGTTGATTTAATGATTTAATGTATAATTATATATTTGATATATTACTTTGCATTAACTAGTATTGGTTCACTTTAAATGGATTTTCTCACTTGATTTGTGCAAGTTGTATACGTGATATACTTTTGTGCACATGATTGTATCATGTTTGATGATACATGCTTATTTGGTTAAGTGTAAAGAATTAAACCTTGGTTAAGTATATGGTTAGGTTTTTATTTATTTATCCATTCATTTATCTATTTATTTTGGATTAATAAAGAGAGAAGAAAACAAAATGGTTGCTTTGATTCATGAAGTTTCTTGAAGCTTCATGCAACTTTGACCATTTTGTCTTCATCTCCTTAACCTAACCATTCACTAACCCTAGTCTATTCTCTACACCTAACTATGGTTGGAATTATCATAAGGATTCATTTTTCTTTTCAATTCTAATTAACTTATCATAATATTATCATCTTCTTCTTCTTCTTCTTCAAGATGAAGAACCTTGATTCCATCAATGGTGATTGATGAAAATGAGTGAGAAATCCAATTCTAAAGTGAACCCACTTCCTATTTCTTCATCCTCTACCTCTTGCCAAGTAGTATAGGGTGTTTCCTTCACAAGTTTTCATGGCTTGGTGAAGGTGGAGCTTGATCTAGTGATGCCTCGACGTAGATCATCTTCGGCATCGTCGTCGATGACCTAGCCCGCTTTTTCTCCGTTGAAGCCGATGCTAGAGTCATGATTCGATTTGGACAGCGGAGAGGACTTCATTGCGGAGCTATGGAGGTGGAGAAACGGATCTACAAAGGTTGTATTTCCGTTCTTTTAGTTTAGTTGTAAACTAGTTTTCTTTTGTCGCCTAAACTTCTAGCCAACGATCTAGTCTAGGGTTTCTCGGCACCGTAAAATTTGAAATTGGCATGGTTGATGCCTTGTGAGATCTCTTGGGAGTGCCTAGGAACCCTACACTAACCACCTTCTTTGCCGCATATTCAACTCTTTCTGAGTAAACACGTATTTCAGACTCTTGTGGTCGGTGTATATGTCCACTCATTCACCTAGAAGATAATGGCGCCAAATCTTGAGTGCAAAAATTATGGTCGCCAATTGTAAGTCCACGTTGCCCACCCCGGTGCTTGCGGGAGGCGGAAAACGGAATAAAAATCGAATTTTTATCATGCTAGGCAACATGGACTAACTAAAGTCGGATCTTTGCTAAACAAAAACTAGCTAAATCTAACTAGAAACTAGCTAAAGGGTAGAATGGTTATACTTAGGGCTTTAAGTCCTTCTCTTCTTGCTCCTTGGAGTAGTAGAAAGGGATCACCTTTGTCGTCTTCTCACGTCGAAGAAGGATCCACCCGAAAGCCTCAACCTTTGGCTTCAACTTCAAGGTAGAAGTAACTAGGGTGCTAGAAGTGCTAATCCTAGAACCCTAGATGAGAGTAGAGATTACTATGGAATGGTTTTTCTCAAGCTCAAGTGTTTCTCAACACATGAGAGGGGAGAGCTTGAGGAAGAGGAAGAGCAAGAGAGAGAAACTATATCATAGAATGAGAGAAATATGAAACATTCTCACATATATGTGTGAATTATTGTGAATTGATAATTAGTGAGATAATTGTCATGGCTTAATCAAGACATGACCATTATCATTTCATTTTTAATGCAAATTGCAAGGATCAAAGAGCATCTTCCAAATGAAATGATGATGGTCAAAGTGTCAACCTAGGGCAACAAGTCAAGAATGTCAAATGGTCAACAACCATAACCATGCACAATTATATTAAACTAATATCAATTAACCATAAAACACACATAAGTATTAGGGTTAATAAAAATGGCAATGGTCATTAACCCTAATCAAAGTCCTCTCCCTCTGTCTCAAGCAATTGTGCATACGCACCCGTATTCGTGATCCGAGGAACACGAATACAAAGAGATAAAACCAATCCCAAATCATTTACTAGGATCTGGCTTAAACCAAAGCCCGCTAGTACAAGCTGTCCGGACAGCAAACGTGCACAAGTGCGCGGATGTGAACGAACCCTGTCGCAAAACCATGCGACCTCTACTCATTTTGCCTAAAGGCGAATAGCTCTGTGTGTGGGACTCTAAAGACTCGACACTACGCTGGCAGTGGGTTTAACCACAGACTGCAAGCGGCACTAGCTGTACGTAACGGTCCCCAGGTAGATGTCGATAAGAAGACTGACGAGGTGACCCCATGTGAACTCCTACTGAGCCTGTATGTGATAGTCTCCGTACAGTCCGGTCTGTTCGTCTGATACATCGCATGGCGGGCCTAGGGGGCGGTGAACGTCAGTCCTCTAATAGCGGTACAAGTCGTGTCGGAGTGTAGCCCGGAACACCCTGAGATAACACTGGAAACCTATCAGTATATCTCGCTTGCCCTGGCCAGGGACTACTCGTGTAATGGCTCTCCTAGACACAGCGCGATGTCAACCCCCAATACCGGGAGAGACGAATCCTGTCTAACCGTCACTGCCTCCAAGTGCTTCGGGACTGCACCCAACTACTACCTGTTTGCACGACTCCTTTGAGCCGTGGTAGGGTAGTAATCAAAGTACAGTGGGAACACACTCGA
Organism: Agapanthus africanus; assembly: GCA_030015575.1. Taxonomy (NCBI): domain Eukaryota; kingdom Viridiplantae; phylum Streptophyta; class Magnoliopsida; order Asparagales; family Amaryllidaceae; genus Agapanthus; species Agapanthus africanus. Next base: position 676,522,841 of record CM057340.1, on the reverse strand, counting down.
GGCAAAGTGACAGTGTCAAGTCAGCGGACTAAGCTGTACTCATGTCACCTGAAAACTGATAACTGACGATAGGTATAATACCAACCAACAGTTCCCGACGAGCCTGTCCAGTGTACTCGTAACCTAACAAGCACCAGCATACTATCTCAAGTACGATGAACTGACGGCTGTGGGACAGACCGTCTCCCACGCTGGGATGAGAAGGGCATACGCTAGTCTACTCCGTAGTATCTATGCCCTGTCTCGATAGTCCAACGACTAGGGACCTGTATAAGGATGTGGTTATGGATTACCCAGCCCCCACGAGTGTGAGCGCCATCACAACGCTGGTAATCAAGCAAAGATCCTAAGGGCTCTACTAATATGTATATAAGCGATATGCTAAAAGAAACACATGCACATATTAAAGCAGAGACAAACCAAGTAGCATACTACCATTTCGAGCAAGATTGTATATACAACTGTGAATATCCTAAGCTTCCATCAAGTAATATACATACTAGTATGATACAGTAATGGCCTCTAGGGCATATACACTAACAATCTCCCACTTGCACTAAGGCCATGTACTGGCGTATCGAAAACCTATCATCTCGATCAGCCGCTCGAACTGAGTCCGGGATAAGGCCTTCGTGAATGGATCTACAGTGTTATCTTCTGAAGCAACCCTCCGTACCTCGATCTCCTGGCGATCCACGATCTCCCTGATCAGGTGATACCGCCTCAAGATGTGTCTGGATTTCTGATGGGACCTGGGTTCCTTCGCTAAAGCTATAGCCCCGTTGTTGTCGCAATACAGAGGTATTGGGTCAACAATGGACGGAACCACCTGAAGTTCTTTCAAGAACTTCCTCATCCAGACAGCTTCTTTTATGGCATCAGATGCAGCGATGTATTCCGCTTCCATAGTCGAGTCAGCAACGGTTTCCTGTTTGGAGCTCTTCCAACACACCGCCCCTCCATTGAGGGTAAAGACAAAACCCGACATGGACTTGGAATCATCCTTGTCACTCTGGAAGCTGGAGTCAGCAAAGGCCTCAATCTGGAGGTCTTTTCCGCCATACACCAAGAACATCTCCTTAGTCCTTCTCAGGTACTTGAGAATGTTCTTTACTGCTATCCAATGTTTCTCCCCAGGGTTTGACTGATACCTGCTTACCACACTCAGTGCATAAGCCACATCTGGTCTGGTACACAACATCGCATATATTATAGAGCCTACCGCAGAAGCGTAGGGTATAATAGACATGCGATCCCTCTCCAAATCAGTCTTGGGAGACATCTCTTTGGAGAGGGTGATCCCGTGACAAGCCGGTAGATTACCGCGCTTGGAATCTTCCATACTGAATCTTTTCAGTATGGTGTCGATGTACCTGGACTGTGAAAGTCCTAAAATCCTCTTGGATCTGTCACGGTAGATCCGGATCCCCAGAATGTATGAGGCATCACCCAGGTCTTTCATGGAGAACCTGTGTGACAAGAACCCTTTGACAGATTGTAGCATAGGAATGTCATTTCCTATTAAGAGAATGTCATCCACGTATAAAACGAGGAATACTACAGTTCTCGCTACAAATCTACAATAGATGCATGGTTCATCTGGATTTTTGATAAAGCCAAATTCCTTGACCGTCTCATCAAAACAGATGTTCCAACTCCGCGATACCTGCTTTAGTCCATAAATGGACTTAAGCAACTTGCACACCTTTCCGATGCTCCCACTCTGAATGAAACCCTCTGGCTGGTCCATATAGACACACTCCTCTAAATGTCCATTTAGAAAAGCGGTGTTTACGTCCATCTGCCAAATCTCATAATCGTGGAAGGCAGCAATGGCAAGAAGGATCCGAATGGATTTCAGTATAGCTACTGGAGAAAAGGTTTCGTCATAGTCCAAACCAGGTCGCTGACGAAAACCCTTTGCAACCAGTCTAGCTTTATAGGTCTCAACCTGTCCATCTATACCAATCTTCCTTTTGAAGATCCACTTGCATCCTACGGGTTTTACCCCATCTGGAGCAATGTCCAACGTCCATACTTTGTTGGTGTACATGGACTCCATTTCGGTCCACATTGCATCCAGCCATTTTACCGAGTCGACGCTTTGAATGGCTTGCTGGAAGCTAGTAGGCTCATCAGAATCTATGATGCAATCCTCTCTATCCCCGTCAATAAGAAAACCGTAGTATCTCTCGGGCGGATGAGACTGCCTACTACTCCTGCGGAGTGGCGTGGGAATGTCCTGATTTTTCGAACCCTCTAGTTCTATTAACCTTTCGGTAATAGCTTGTGGTTCTGGAATTTCTTCCAGTTCTATTGCGCTCCCACTTATTTCTTTTTCTAAGAACTGATGTTCCAGGAAATGGGCATTACGAGAAACAAGGAAATTTTGTTCCTCTGCGTAATAGAAAAGATACCTCCTGGAGTTCTTTGGGTATCCCACAAACTTGCACAGTACTGAGCGTGCCTCTAGTTTGTCCGTATGCTGCTTTTTGACATAAGCTGGACATCCCCAAATCTTCAGGTATTGAAGATAGGGTTTCTTCCCACTCCATAACTCATATGGTGTGGTAGGCACAGTCTTAGTGGGAACTCGGTTCAAAAGGTATGCAGCTGATTCTAGCGCATATCCCCAGAACGATCGCGGTAACTCAGCGTTACTCATCATGGACCGTATTATATCCAATAGGGTTCGGTTCCGTCTCTCCGATACACCGTTATGTTGCGAAGTGTATGGAGGAGTAAGCTGAGAGAGAATTCCATTCTCTTTTAAGTAACCCAGAAACTCGGCACTCAAGTATTCACCACCTCGATCAGATCTCAGTGTCTTGATACTTTTACCTGTTTGTTTTTCTACTTCATTCTTGTATTCCTGGAATTTCTCAAAAGCTTCGGATTTATGCTTCATTAAGAAGACATGTCCGAACCTTGAAAAATTATCCGTAAAAGTAATGAAATAAGAATAACTGCTTCGTGCATGCGTAGACATTGGACCGCACACGTCGCTGTGTACGAGTCCCAAGAGCTCGCTCGCTCTTACTCCGTGTCCAGTGAACGGAGTCTTTGTCATCTTTCCTTTGAGACAGGATTGACAAGTTGCATACGATTGATATTCGAACGAATCCAAATATCCTTCTGTATGTAACTTAGTCAACCTTCTCTCATTGATGTGACCCAGTCTACAATGCCATAAGAAAGTTTTATTGATTTCAGGAGACTTTCTTTTGTGTGTATTCTGGACATTAAAAATCTGTGGTTGGTTCAATACGTATATACCGTTGTTTAATGTACCTGACCCAATCAAAACTTGATTAAGGTGAATGTTCACTACATTACTTACAACTGCAAATTCATAACCTTCTTTAGATAATAAAGATACAGAAATGATATTACAGGTTGCATTAGGTACATAATAACAACTACGCAAAACCAAAAAGTTTCCATCCGACAATCCCAGGTGATAGTCCCCCACGGCCTCAGCATCCATGCTAGCACCGTTTGCAACTCTGAGGGTCATGTCACCTGCCTTCAAAACTCTACGCTTTCTCAACTCCTGCAAAGAATTACAGATATGAGATCCTGATCCGGTATCCAATACCCAGGATGTAGAGTTTATTGATAGACAGTTTTCAATAACATACACACCTGAAGCTGAAGCCGCAACTCGCTTCAGATCCTGGGTTCTGGCCTTCCAAGCCTTGCAATCCTGTTTCCAGTGTCCACTTTTGTGACAGCAAAAGCACTCTTCTTTCCCCCCACAAGCTTCCCCGCTATCTTTTTTGCTTTTGCCTTTCCTTTTCCCTTCGTATCCACTTTACTGACACCGCCTCTTGGTTTGGCTGGGGATTTCTTCTTCTTGCCCTTGGCTTTCGCCCTGGACCTAGAAGAGGAAGATCCTCCTACAAACAAAGTGGATGTCTCCCTACCTTTCTGTAGGGTGCCCTCTGCACTCCTCAGCATGTTGAGGAGCTCTGAAAGTTCAACTTCCTTTTCCTGTAAGTTGAAGTTCAGGATGAACTGGGCGTAAGTGGAAGGAAGAGACTGGAGAATCAAGTCCGTATAGAGCTCATTCTCCAACGTGGTCCCAAGTTCCGCGAGCTCCTCTATGTAGCCAATCATCTTAAGCACGTGTTCCGCTACCGATGATCCGACGGCCTTGCCGAAAACAACTTCTTCGACACTTCGTATCTGGCGATACGAGACTGCTCTCCATACAGTTCTTTTGTATGAAGAAATATGGACTCTAGGTCCATATTCTCGTGCCTCCTCTGATGTTCGTTGTCCATCGAGGCCAGTACGAGGCATTTGGCCTTCGCGTAATCTATTTCCCAGGTCTTACGGATTTCCCTATCCGCGACACTGGTTTTAGGACCTGGGACAGGGGGAGCTTTGGTGGTAAGGAGATATCCCAACTTGTCGTAAGTGATTGCCATCTTGACATTCCTGAGCCAATCTTTGTAGTTTGGCCCTGTCAGTATGTTTTTATCTAGTAATAACTTAAGTCCGGTCATCTTGAATGGTCGCTGCAATTAGGAGAGAGAAAAGAAACACTTTAGTATGATGCTCTTGCAAGTTTAGAGTGGTTTTTAGTTTGTTTAAACAGGATGGCTCCCACTGTCTCTCGAATCCCTTCTCAAACCGTAAAGAAAGGATTAGTCGGGATCAATCTCACCGTACAATACTTGCTTAACCGTTCAGCCAGGCCAGTGTCGGTACTTCGAGGGAGGTTTTCCAACGCTTTCGCGAAGTTTCTTAATTAAGTAACCTCTTTTCCCTGTGGGCGTAGCCCCGCTAACACCTTTCTAGACACCTACTAGGTTTATAGCATTGATCGTTAAGTGAGAGTTTTCCCGAGGAGTAGCATATACTCATAGTAGGATCGGGATCCAAATATCATCGCGTGATAAAACCAAAGGAATCCTACCAGAATCATCACATTCCAAATGGTATGCAGCGCTAGCAAGTTTCAGTACTTATGAAACTCCCGATGTGGATTTTTGCCCCATGCTCTTATGACCTTGGCGTGAGGTCAAAATGTCATAAGTCACATGTCAAGTTCTTCCCATCATTATCCCGGTTAATTTGAACCCACCCGTACCTACCCTTGACGTAGGCCAAAATGGCAGTACGACTGTCTCAAACCAACGCATTCTATCTATGCAACAGATAAATATCCGGCAGCTACCAATCACTATGCCTTGGCGTAAGGTCAAAATACATAGCTTGAATACTACCGAACATTTAACTGAAATGATGGAGGGCTACGAATGGTTTTGGCGAAACCGTGAACGTAGTGAACTTGATATAATCGATGGAACGAGATAGCTTTTAAAAGGAGTGGTTCAAGCTCCGCGTTTAAAAGTTTAGTTTTGAAAAGAACCGAGTGGTTTTCAAAGTGTTCCAATCGACTTTTACTTGGTTTATTTTCTTGCATTAGTTCTTTTAATGCGTCCCATCATTTAATCCTACCATTGCAGAAAACAACCAAAATATGGCGTACGCTTATGCCATTCGCATTCGCTACGGGGCCCCGTCATCACCCGTTAGGTTACTTAACTAATGACAGAGCGGGGGCTGGGCTAGCACGGCTGTAAAACATAAGCAACGCCTAAATAGTTATCATATATAAATATATAGCACTGATAGACATTGCAGATCACAGATGAATACATTGGATATACTAGGAATCCGCAATCCGTTCGAGCCTGCAACGAAAAGCGGATTACACGGTCGCGGTGAATAGCTAATACCTCACCCAAGACCCCTACGGGTGTGGCAAACTACCCGCCAAGTACCCGAAGCGAAGCAACCTCTCTCAACACCGTGAGTAGGTCACTCGGCACTTCGAGATACCCGGTAGTTTGTGCACCCCCTTCATGGGTCTATCCTAGGAGCAAAAACAGTAAAAAGAATTATACAATGACGGCTACAACCCCGACCCGGTTGTGCGGCCATACAACTAATAATACATCAATTTACATATTACAATGAATGAAAGAAAAAGAAACACTCATCTCACATCCACCCCGGCTATTCACCCGCGACAATCCAACGCATTCATATACACATACCATCATCAAACACAGATCACAGATATGTATAACCCCCACTAATCGACATATAGCGATTAGCCGACGTTCAATACATATAAACATCACAGATATAACCGATTAGTCAAAGTATAGTGAAGTTCGATCAAAAATACGGATTTATAGGCCCCCAAAAGCAAATTTCTTTTCTGGAAAATCTGGGCACAAATAAACCATCTTAAAAATCCCAAAACCACAACCTAAGAACACTGCACCAAACTCGGTCATGAACCGAGTCAAAACGGCGGCGGTTCCACGGCAAAAGTATACCCATTGCCGCGGAACCGCGGCGCTTTGAAGGGATCACTCGACCATTTTTTGTTGGCTTCTTCACAAAACACTGAGATGATTTTTGGAGTATGACTTTTTATTTTTAGAGCAGAAAAAATTTTAACAGAAACTTAGGGTTTTGCATGTCGTAGTTTTGTGATTTTTCCGATCGAACTTCTATATACTTTACTACCTAGCTAGTTTATGTTTAGTTAGGCTCTGATACCACTGTAAGTCCACGTTGCCCACCCCGGTGCTTGCGGGGAGACGGAAAACGGAATAAAAATCAAATTTTTATCATGCTAGGCAACATGGACTAACTAAAGTCGGATCTTTGCTAAACAAAAACTAGCTAAATCTAACTAGAAACTAGCTAAAGGGTAGAATGGTTATACCTAGGGCTTTAAGTCCTTCTCTCCTTGCTCCTTGGAGTAGTAGAAAGGGATCACCTTTGTCGTCTTCTCACGTCGAAGAAGGATCCACCCGAAAGCCTCAACCTTTGGCTTCAACTTCAAGCTAGAAGTAACTAGGGTGCTAGAAGTGCTAATCCTAGAACCCTAGATGAGAGTAGAGATTACTATGGAATGGTTTTTCTCAAGCTCAAGTGTTTCTCAACACATGAGAGGGGAGAGCTTGAGGAAGAGCAAGAGCAAGAGAGAGAAACTATATCATAGAATGAGAGAAATATGAAGTATTCTCACATATATGTGTGAATTATTGTGAATTGATAATTAGTGAGATAATTGTCATGGCTTAATCAAGACATGAACATTATCATTTCATTTTTAATGCAAATTGCAAGGATCAAAGAGCATCTTCCAAATGAAATGATGATGGTCAAAGTGTCAACCTAGGTCAACAAGTCAAGAATGTCAAATGGTCAACAACCATAACCATGCACAATTATATTAAACTAATATCAATTAACCATAATACACACAAAAGCATTAGGGTTAATAAAAATGACAATGGTCATTAACCCTAATCAAAGTCCTCTCCCTCTGTCTCAAGCAACTGTGCATACGCACCCGTATTCGTGATCCGAGGAACACGAATACAAAGAGATAAAACCAATCCCAAATCATATACTAGGATCTGGCTTAAACCAAAGCCCGCTAGTATAAGCTGTCCGGATAGCAAACGTGGACAAGTGTGCGGATGTGAACGAACCCTGTCGCAAAACCATGCGACCTCTACTCATTTTGCCTAAAGGCGAATAGCTCTCTGTGTGGGACTCTAAAGACTCGACACTACGCTGGCAGTGGGTTTAACCACAGACCGCAAGCGGCACTAGCTGTACATAACGGTCCCCAGGTAGATGCCGATAAGAAGACTGACGAGGTGACCCCATCTGAACTCCTACTGAGCCTGTATGTGACAGTCTTCGTACAGTCCGGTCTGTTCGTCTGATACATCGCATGGCGGGCCTAGGGGGGCGGTGAACGTCAGTCCCCTAATAGCGGTACAAGTCGTGTCGGAGTGTAGCCCAGAACACCCTGAGATAACACTGGAAACCTACCAGTATATCTCGCTTGCCCTGGCCAGGGACTACTCGTGTAATGGCTCTCCTAGACACAGCGCGATGTCAACCCCCAATACCGGGAGAGACGAATCATGTCTAACCGTCACTGCCTCCAAGTGCTTCGGGACTGCACCCAACTACTACCTGTTTGCACGACTCCTTTGAGCCGTGGTAGGGTAGTAATCAAAGTACAGTGGGAACACACTCGAGGCGAAGTGACAGTGTCAAGTCAGCGGACTAAGCTGTACTCATGTCACCTGGGAACTGATAACTGACGATAGGTATAATACTAACCAATAGTTCCCGACGAGTCCTGTCCAGTGTACTCGTAACCTAACGAGCACCCGCATACTATCTCAAGTACGACGTACTGACAGCTGTGGGACAGACCGTCTCCCACACTGGGATGAGAAGCGCATACGCTAGTCTACTCCGGAGTATCGATGCCCTGTCTCGATAGTCCAATGACTAGGGACCTGTATAAGGATGTGCTTATGGATTACCCAGCCCCCACGAGTGTGAGCGCCATCACAACGCTGGTAATCAAGCAAAGATCCTAAGGGCTCTACTAATATGTATATAAGCGATATGCTAAAAGAAACACATGCACATATTAAAGCAGAGACAAACCAAGTAGCATACTACCATTTCGAGCAAGATTGTATATACAACTGTGAATATCCCAAGCTTCCATCAAGTAATATACATACTAGTATGATACTGTAATGGCCTCTAGGGCATATACACTAACACCAACTCCAAATCATGTGTCGGATAATTGTGCTCATGAATCTTCAGCTGTCTTGATGCATAAGCTACAACTTTACCGTGCTGATGTATAACACATCCTAATCCCTTACCGGATGCATCGCAATGCATTTCAAAACCCAGATTGGTCCGGTATGACAAGGATATGTGCCGATGTCAATCTTGACTTGAGTTCTACGAAAGCTTGTTCGTATGCTTCTGACCACACGAATTCTTCATCTTTACGTGTGAGCTTGGTCAAGGGTGTTGCAATCTTCGAAAATCCTTCAATGAGCCTTCTGTAATATCCTGCTAAACCCAAGAAACTTCGAATGTCTTTCACTGACTTCGGTGTTGGCCATTCGCTTACTGCTGATACTTTAGCTGGATCCACAGAGATTCCATCGCCTGATACAATATGTCCGAGAAAACCGACTTGATCTAGCCAAAACTCACACTTGCTGTATTTGGCATAGAGTTGATGTTGTCGTAGAGTCTCCAGGACAATTCGTAGGTGTTCAGCATGTTTTCTCCGACTCTTAGAATACACCAGGATGTCGTCGATGAAGATGACAACAAACCTATCAAGGTACTCTCGAAAAACTTGATTCATTTGGTTCATGAATATAGCCGGTGCGTTGGTCACTCCAAATGGCATCACTAGAAATTTGTAATGTCCTGAATTCCATTTTATGGATATCAGATTATTTGACCTTCACCTGATGATAACCCGAACGAAGATCTAACTTAGAGAAAACGCAAGACCCACTTAGCTGATCGAACAGGTCGGCGATGCGCGGAAGTGGATACTTGTTCTTTATAGTTACTTCGTTTAGAGCTCTATAATCAATGCACATTCTGTATGAACTTTCCTTCTTCTTCACAAGTAGAACTGGCGATCCCAACTTGAAGTGCTGGGACGAATCCATCCTTTCGTCAATAATTCGTCCAACTGAGTACGGATCTCCTTCAAACCTTTAGGACTTAACCGATACGGTGCTTTGATCACCGGTTGTGCTCCAGGTACTAAATCAATGCTGAATTTAAGAGCTCGATCGGAAGGCAAACCTGATATGTCTTAAGGAAATATATCGTCGAACTCTCGAACTATCTCTGGCTTCGATCCTTCCTCCACTTGAAGTGCTGCAATCACTGCCTTCTTCGGTTTTGCCTTGTATGTGCTTAGCTCCAGGGTACGGTCTCCAGTTTTGAAATAAAAGACTGGATGGTCTGGAATCTCGAACACTCCCCTCCTTTGACGACAGTCGATGGTAGCGTAAAAAGTTCTAAGCCAATCCATACCCAAAACGACATAAAAAATTCGGTATGTCCAGCACCTTGAGGTTAGCATAGAATTCTCTGCTGCAGATGACCACTGGACACACGTCGTATCCCATTATTGCCTTTAGAAAGCCGTTCCATGAACTGACATTCCAGCTGGATATGAGAGATTTGACTGGAATCGCATAAGTTCGGATGAACCGTTGCGACATAAAGTAATGAGATGCTCCAGTATCGAAGAGTGCTAGTGCAGAAAGTGAGGCTACTAAGATTGTACCTAAGTTATGTGGGATAGGTTTAGGTATAGAAAAATATATGGATATAACAAGTATTGAACAACTTTGTAAGATTGAAGGGTTACCAGTAATGACTTGGCCAGTGGCTTCAGCTTCTTCCATGGTCATTGTGAAATCCTATCGCCTCGGTACATTCCTCCTTGCTGGAGGAGCATTCCTCTGTCCGTTCCGTTGTCCTTGAGGTACGTTCCTTTGAGCTTGATAGAACTGACGAGGAGGAGGTGCAGTCAGTCCACGAGGTGGTGGAGCAGGGAGAGCGAGTCATGGAGAAGGTACCTGGATGGCTGGGCACTGCTGGTAAGTAATTGCTGGTCTGGGTGCAGCATTTGGGTTGTGTCTATGAGAACAAGACCCAATGTCAGGAGTGGCTGAGCCGCAGACTAAGCAAAGGCGATTTGCACACCGGCAGTTCTTCGCCAGGTGTCCATCTCTCCTGCAGTAGGTGCAAAAGGCCGGGCTGGGCCGGTTGTTTGGTACTCCCGGTCTCTTGGGCACAAAATGTGGCCTTGAAGAGGCTCCTCCTGCCATCTGAGTGGCAGGGCGCTTCACTCCGGCAGATTGGGGTCTGCCCTTCATCTTCACCACTGCCTCATATCGACGGGCAGCTTTCAGGGCTAGTTCGTGAGTTGGGAAATCTCCTGTAGCTAAGGCAGCTTGGATTTCCGGATCCAACCCATGTTGAAATCGTCGGGACCTGATCTCAGCAGTCGGTATTAAGTGTGCCGCGAACCTGTTAAGGTCTTGTGTTCGCTGTGTAGTATGTGATATAAAAAAATCGATAATTGAGACATATCTTACCTACTGAGTATGGTAAACCCAGCATCATATTCATCCACAGATTTGGTCCACATCGAACCCTGTTGTAAGTGGATGAATTGCTGCTCCATGTCAAATCGGGCAGTCTCTGGGAAGTACTTCGCATTGAACATGTCGCGAAAATTCCTCCATTCCATAGGTTGGGCAAGACGGCTTTCTTCCGCCTTCCAACAAACTCGAGCGTTGTCAGTGAGTTGCAGTTTTGCAACTCGTACCCTAGCGATCTCTGGCACTTGTGCTGCTGCCAGATCATCCTCAATGCACTGGGCCCATTCTTCAGCTTTCAGAGGGCTTTCTTTCCCCGAAAATTGTTTTGGGTGCAATGCCCGGAATTGCTTTACTCCGGACGCTTTCGCTTCTGGACGGTTCATTAATATAGCAGTTTGCTGCTGCTGTCCTTCCAGGAGACTGCGTATTACCTCAAGCAGTACCGTCTACTCATTGATCGGAGCAACGACGATAGGCGTAAGCGGTAGAGGTGGTGGTGTGTTGTTGAAGTTGGTACTGGTGTTGTTTGGAAAATCCATAACCTTGAAAGAAAAATAGGGTTAGGATAGATTCAAAGTATATGAAATTGTAAGATTCAAAAAATATGAAATGTAAAGAATATTTTTAGTTGCAGATTCTTGTGTTATATTGCTTAGGACTTCATGCAGAATTGACATGCATGTCCATGCAGAACTGACCTGCATGGGCCGCCAACAAAACCTGTCACGCCCCATTTCCCGATGTACGGGTAAGGCGACGCGACGGGTTACACGACGTATTTACTCAAAAGTAAACACGCTAAGCGTATCTAAGCAATATAAAGTAAAATGTACACAAGAGACATGAATATAAATGAACATCAACTTTTATTTATTTAGCAATTATTTACAAGTACAACTGGAAATGTAAATACATGAATGGAAAGCAATGCCTAAACAATGGTATAATTGAAATGAAAAGTATATACAAGTGCCTACAGCTCCGGGTTGATGGCAAACTGCTCCAAGTCCTCAGTACTGGGCTCGATCTCTATTGAGTTCGATCCACCTGACAACATTCCAAAGAAAGAAGAAAAAGAATGTCGTCAGCAAACAATCGCTCGGTAAGTCCCAAAAATAGGTAGAGATAGAATAGACAGAAAGAGAGTTTAAATAGTAATGTTTAGTTATATTGTTAACGCACTTGTTTGTAGCTTGGTACAGAATATGCCAGTATATACGAGAGGAGTCCCACTATTCCGGAGACTAAGGTATACGGAGCACAATGAACCGTTTAGCCACGGTACAACGGCAATGGATATTCAGGTTAGGTGTATTAAAGTGACCGTCTCGTGCCACTTCTAACACATTCCGTACCAGTCTACCCCTTTAAAACCCAGTAATGTCTTTTGTATTGATTGTATTGTTTTGTTTAATAGATGAAAGACTTGCCAAAACCATGATATCAGTAAACGGAATGGATATAAATGGATAGTCATCTAAACAGAGTATATCCATAGTTCGGTTCAGTCGAGTCATGTGGATATAGATTGAATTCTGGTATAAATGGATTCATGTTGTATTGTAGTTATACTTGAATTGAATTCAAGTCGGAATAATTGCATATTTGATCGAGACTCTGTCTGAGTCAGACACTTCGAAAAGAAATTAAAGTCCTGAATTAGTTTTGATATTATCGGTAACTGCTGCACATGGACGGCAGGATTTGTGTCTTTTTCCAAGACAATTACCGTGTTGATAACACCGTTGTTAGATTTTCTACCTTAGATAGGAAAGCACCCACATTCTCCGGCTCCCCGAGGCTCAAGAGAACCGGTCCCGCTTAAACCTATATTTACTAGGGTCCTTATTATAATTTAATATAACTTGAGGGGGTTTATGTAGAAATAGTTTTGGTATATTTTCAAAATACACCTCAAGTATTTAATTATCGTCTTTAGGGTTTTTATAGATGTGTATTTTATAAAAAATGAAATTTTCTACGGAGTAGAACCTAGATTTCATTGTCTGTGGTATTTTAATGTAAACTTGGAATGGTATTGAATTGTAAAGATAGTTTCATGAACCCGTGATTCTTTTGCTTTAGAAAACATAGAATATTCATATATTATATTTAAAATAGATATTTCGATACTAGTTATATATATATAATAAAAATAAAGTTTATTTATTTTGTAGAAATCTAATTTTCTTAAAAATTGTATCAAAATTCCATCGAGATCGAATACTCCTTGCGGAGGTCTGCATCTTGCTCTATTAGGCCCGAGGATGTGTGATAATCCGCACCATCCTGATCGGGGTTCCCTAAAATGGATTGTAGAGGCGCAATTGCAAGGAATTTAATTAACACACGTTTTAAAGAAAACGGTTTTGAATGTTTAAGGTATTATTCGTAATCTCGTATTTTCCCATAAACTAGATTCCCAAAAATCATCATTCTATGTCAAAAATGTGTGTTGTGATGAGGTATGTCATTACCTCGTGAGTTATCTAAAGGTAATACGGTTAAATTGGACAATTATAAATTGTATGTAACAAAATGGTATTTTACTGTAAAAGTGAAATAAAATTTGCAGCATGAATTATTTTGAGATGAAACTTGTTCTAATGTGTTTATTTATATTTGTTAAACATTATGAGAGAATATGGTATTTTATTATTTAAGGAAAACGGTGTTTTTAAAGAAAAACGAATCGGAAGTCGGAATAACTCTGCTTCCGACGGGTTTTCAAAATAGATTATTTTACAATAGAGATGGAGGAAGGAAAAGGGAACTTACAGGTTAAAAAGGAAGAGGGGAGAAGGAAAAAACTTTTGGAACCGTCGAGGCGTTGTTTCGTCGCTGGAATCTCCCCGAAACGTCGTCAGAACTTCGCCTCTTGCTAACTCCACTTGTACAACTTGGGACTTGAAAATTTTAGAGAGTTTTTGTAATGAAATTCTGAATGAGAAGATGTGAAATGTGGTGTGGTATTCATTGGAAAAATTATGGTTTAGGGTAATGAAGAATAGAATTAAAATTTGCATTAAAAATGAATTAAAAAGAGGAATTATCACTCTCTGGATGTTTTCAGAGTAAACAAACAATATGGGGGTAGTGAGATAGGCGAAGGGGTGTAGGGTTAAAAATTTGGGGAGTATCCCCTACGGGGGGCCCGACGGTGCCGGTCTTGGCCTTGATCTCGCCGGCCAAATTTCGGTGATGGATGGTGGGATTTTGGCCACGTGTTGGTGTCGTTTGGTATAACTTAGTGCACGTGTTTGTTTAATATGTGACTTTTCATTTTATGTGTAGTGCACGTGTAAATCTTTGGGTTTCTAAAAGATTAAAAGAAAAAATCAATTAAAAATATATGTGGCTGATGGGATTCAAACTCAGGGGCTACGTCACAGCAATGCAAGACTTTACCAGTGAGCTACAAGTGTTTTTTTGCAGTTCAAAAGCAATTCAAATACTTATAGCATACACAGGATTGCAAATACTCTATTTGTACATTAATTTTTAAACAAATTTCTGTACACTGAAAACAGAGATGTTACAACCGCTGTGTGAACAGCAGCTCCATCTCTGTGAATGTTCTCACGGAGTCATTTAGAAGCTCCGGGTACCATTCAAAGGCCGTCTCCGACAGGCTACCGACAACTGGCGAAGCAGCAGTTTGTCGTCGCCTCCAGTGTTGTCGCACAGAGCTCTGAACTGCGCGACGTGCTGGTGTGGGTTGCCTGTCCCCTTGTACACATAGATCTTGGGGATCGTATATCCCGGCGGGTACTTGATTTGGTCATACCAGCCTAGATACGGTCGCATGTTCCCCTCCGAACAGCGGCGTAAGACGGACGGTCTTTCCTGAGATTCGGGGCAGATGCTATTTGGTTTTATCCGTCCACCTCTCCGAAGATGCCAAGTTAATTTATGGCACCGTGTATCGGAGGTTTAGACGGATGCGGCCGATGTAGCAGACTTCGTCAGATTCCCCCTCGCTTGAAGGGGTTTTGATTGTGGGGACGCTCTTCTCTGCAGGCACAAGCCCCTGCAGTTAATTACGCTACCGCATCGCGGTAACAAATTTCTCCTTCTCCAGCTGGTCACTTCGTGTCGTGGATGTTTGTTTTGTTTGTGGTTGCCCGTGGATTGTATACGGAGACTAATTTATGTCGTCGCCCGTAGGACGTGGATTAGTCCAAATCCGTATTTTCTTAGATTTGGGTTTGGGGTTTGGGGTTTTGGTTTAAGGATACGTTAGCCATATTGAGGCTAAGATCAACTTAAACGTTCGTTAAGGATACGTTAGTCTGATTTGAGACTAAGATCAACTTAACGGGATCGTTTGGATCCGACAAAAGAGCACTTGGGGGCTCTATTGTTCCAGTTTAGGGACATAGTGGTCCATAGGTAGTTTAAGGACGTTTCGGTCCATTAGTTTAAGGACGCATAAGTCCGTGGGTTTAAGGACCCCACAGTCCGTATCTTGGTTTAAGGACGCATAAGTCCATGAGTTTAAGGACCCCACAGTCCGTGTTGATGTGTGACTGTCGGGACCCGTCACCTCTCCGACGTCGTTGAAGGATTACAATGATAGGAGTCAGAGGAGTTCGGAGATGTACCCTCGAACCGGATGTAAATTGATTTAGGAGAGCAGCCGTGCTCAGTCAATTTAATTTGAGGACTTACGGCCATGATTGGGCTAAGTCCAGTTGAGAACATTCAACGTCTTTATTTATTTTTGGCCTATTAGGCCTGTGCTAGGGCTTTGCCCCTTTTTAATAATGCATTGCATTTTGTTTTGTTTGGGCTCTGCCCTTTTATAAATGATGCAGAGCATCTATTTTGTTTGGGCTCTACCCTTTTAATGCATTGCATTTTATTTGGCCTGTTAGCCCTTTTTAATTGGGCTTAGCCCTTCTTTTCAATAATGCAGTGAATTAATTATCTGATATTGGCTTGTCAGGCGCTTTGCGCCAATCATTGAGTGCAAGCGCATGTGGAGGTGACACGTGTCACGCTCTAGTGAGCGCAAGCGCAACAACGCAGTGCGTTGTGCCAGTGCGCTGCGCTGTTGCGCTGCTGACACGTGGCGCGCTCTGGTAAGTTGCGCCAATTTCAGAGAGCAATGCTTTATCTTAAAAGCGCCTAGCGCAAATGGTTCTGGTGCTGACACGTGGCGCTCTCTGGTGGCTTGCGCCAACCTAGGAGCGCAACAGTGCAGTTTTGCAAGTGCAAGACACTGTTTCAATAACTTGATCCAATTTTGGATTCAAGAAAAGAATCTTTAAGATTCGAGAACCAATGGTTCATAAAAAGTGCAAGGCACTATTATTATTTGTTTTTTATTGAAAATCATTGATCTTGTTCTTAGATCAATAATCTATTCAGAAGAAATTCTTCTATTTTATAAAGGTTTTTTACCTTTTTCTTGAATTTTCTTCAGAGTTCTCTCTTTTTTTTTGAAGTTCTTGATCTCTCACAATGTTGATGATCTTTTGAGTTAGGGTCTGGGAGTCTTTATATAGGGCCCATAGATATGTTAAGTCTGCTAAAGAGATCATTCTCTGAGTGATTTGGGGAATTTTCCCCACCGTTGGATCTTTAATCCAAGGGCTTCTGTTTTACAGAAGAAAATTTTCTTGTTTTAACAAGAACAGAAGGATCTTACTAGAATTTTAATTCTGTTTGGCGCAAACGCCCCAGCGCGTGACACGTGTCACGCAGCGCGGCGCGCAGCGCGACTGTGCTAGCGCAACTGCGCTGCCACGTGTCGCGCAGCGCAGAGCGCAGGTCATCTGAAGCGTTTCTTCTTTTAATTTTATTTTAAATAGAGCCTTGCTTTGATTGGGCGCGCTTCCTTGGGCGCTGCGCTGACGTATCAGCTTTTGACACGTGGCGCGTTGCGCGCAGCGCAAGGAATTTGAAGCGTTGCTTCAATTTTTGAATTTTTGAAATTCAAACAGAGCTTCGCTCTGATTGGGGGAAACATCGCCCAATTCTGACAGTTTGACCGGCCACTTCATTTTCTTAATGAGCTCGTATTTATTGAGCAATGTAATCATCAAGGGCAGCCTTGGAGATCGTTTTCTCCTTAGCTGTTGATAAAGCCGGAAGAGAGTTTGATGTTTCCCCTCTACTATCCTCGATAACTATCGACGGATCCTCGGCTGGGGGTTCTGGCTGGTTCATCATTCCAACCACATCCTGAAACAAAAGAGCCATCTGCTTTATGTTGGCAGGCTGCTCAGCAGCTTCCTTGACTTTCTTTCGAGCTCCCTTCGCAGGAACTCTGTATCGATCTCCTGCTCTTGGCATTGTTCAGATGCTGGTTCGGGTCTTTCTTTCTGTCTGGTAAGTGCTTCCATTTTGGTCTGCATTTCCTGGAGCTTTTGTTGTTGCTCCTGAGCTTTTGTTAATGACCGAGTTTGCGGTCGATGAGCCATGGAAGCACTGCTTTCCTCTTTTTCGGAAGCCATGTAAATCGTGTGCACGATCATGCCCCCAAACTTAGGGTGTTTGGGTCCATCGCCTTTGGAGTTTGCCGCCAGCGGTGGAATTTTCTCCGGCCTCGTCCTTTTACAGGAGGTCAAAGTTGAAGGAGCCGTTATGAAAGGCACCTGTGTAGAAGAATCCCCATGTTGTATGATGGAGGGATGGTCTTTTTCTTGCCGAGCCTTCGATTTATTCGGTCGACAAGAGTAGTCTTTGTTGATCACGGAGTCTTGGATTTTTTGCCAGACCCTGTGAATTTGGGAGGAGAGCCATTGATGGGGGCGCTCTGGCTTTTCCTGCACTGTGGCTTCTGCAGGCGGGGGCGATTTCTTCAGCACCGCCGTTGGAGAGTTCTTCTGCACCCTCCTAGGCAGGTCAAAATTGTACCCAGTTGGAACAGCAGCATCAGCTTCCACCATTGGAGCTGGTAGAGTAAGTCCGGAGGAGGAGTTGCCCCCAGCTTTTCTTACCCGGCGCCAGTGGCGACGTCGAGAGTGTGTTGCAGACGGAACCGCCTCAATTTTGGAAGCGGCTTCTTTGTGTCCCTGGCTTTGGTGAGGGACTGTTGCCTGTGTCAGCCTATTGAAGATTGACGTCCTTGGCAGGGTTTGAGGATGTCCGGCCAATCTTTCAAAGGCCGACTTTCTGGTAGGGTAAGCACTTTTGACGAATTTGCCCGTAGCAGGAGTTAGGAGGGCTATTTGTTTTGGGGTAGCCCCTTTAGGTGTGACGAGCCTCTTTGTGAGCCCATTTTGGTTGTGGCTCATCATGTTGAAGACCAAGACGTCTGAGTTTTGACTCAGCCTTTTGAAGACTGAGGCATCGGATCTGAACGGTTCATTGAGAGGGCAAGTCGATCGAAGAGCGACTTCTTAGGCGCTTCCTCTTGCGACGCTGAAACTCGTTGGTGGGATCATGGTTCTGAAGAAGAATCCGGTAGTGACTTGAGTTACGTGCCCCACCGGTATTGAAAAGATGGTGGCCGCGTTGGGCCCATAAGTCACTCCTCCAATTGGAGCGGAGCGGGAGTTGCTGTTGCAAGTTATGCAGCTGGAAGCCATCATTTTTTTCTTCTTCTGCACAGGAACAAGACACCAAATCTTAGTACTTGAATCCAAGGGCAATCATAGCGAACCACGATTTTGTTCGCAAAACACAACACACGAAGTGTGGAGTGGAAAGTGGAAAAGGTCACACTAGGCGTGCCAGAATCTGTTCACCGCCGGAAGACGGATTGAGACGTTTAGAAGTCTGGCCTTAATCCTGGGGGCAGATGCTATTTAGATTTATCCATCCACCTCTCCGAAAATGCCAAGTTTATTTATGGCAACGTATATCAGAGGTTTGGATGGATGCGGCCATTGTAGCTGATTTTATCAGATTCCCCCTCGTTTGTGAGGGGTTTTGATTGTGGGGATGCTCTTCCCTGCAAGCGCAAGCCCCTGCAGTTAATTATGTTACCACATCGCGATAACCACTTTCTCTTGCTCCGGCAGTTCACTTCGTGTCGTGTGTGTTTTTGTTTATTTAGGTTGCCCGTGGATTGTATACGGAGACTAGTTTCTGTCGTCGCCCGTAGGGCATAGATTAGTCCAAATCCGTATATTTTTAGATTTGGGTTTAGGTTGATTTAAGAATCGTTAATCTGGTTTGAGATTAAGATCAGCTTAAACATATGAGCGTTCGGGCTCGATTATTTTAGTTTAAGGATATCGCGGTCCCTTATCGCTATGTTTGAGGCGGGATGTTAGTTTGAGAATGTTTCGGTCCTTTGTCGCCGTATTTGGGGGCGAGTATTAGTTTAAGGATATTTCGGTCCAACATTCCCTTTTTGGGGACGAATGTTAGTTTAAGAACATTTCGATCCGTTATCGCCGTATTTGGGATGAAAATTAGTTTAAGGACATTTCGGTCCATTATCCATCTTGCGCTCATGTGTATTTTTTATGTAGCAGAGTGAACGATAGTGACATGGAATGCGCCCAATTTGGGGTGCGTTCCGATTTGAGGTGTGCACGTCAATTTGGAAGTGCATCAATAAAAGAAGTTGTCGGTCGTTGAGACCCGCCACCTCTCTTAAGACGTTGAGGAATTACAACGACATATATCAGAGGTGTGAAGAGATGCACCCTTAAACCAAATCCCGTATTTGAGGGAAAAGGGGTTGTTGTAGACTTAAAAAATTTTGGTCATATTTGAGACCTTGGAAATCAAGAGCATATGGGCTCGATTGATTTAAAAACAAAGAGGTTTAACCTCGGGAAACTAAGCCAATTTTGAGCTGAGATTAAGTTTCCATAATTACCCAACAGTGCTGAGCACTGGGACATACAGCACTCACGTGTGAAACACGTGGGGTGCTGGATTAGTGCTAAGCACTAAAGTTCTATAGCGCTCACGTGTGAAACACATGAGGCCCCTGTTTGCCGGCGAAAACGGGAAACGAGACCGCGTAGGCCGTCTTGCCTGAATTTGGGGGCAGATACTATTTGGTTTTATCTGTCCACCTCTCCGAAGATGCCAAGTTGATTTATGGCACCATGTATCGAAAGTTTAAACAGATGCGGCCATTGTAGCAGACTTCGTCAGATTCCCCCTCGTTGTGAGGGGTTTTTGATTGTGGGGACGCTCTTCCCTGCAGGCGCAAGCCCCTACAGTTAATTACGTTACCGTAGCGATAACCATTTTCTCCTGCTCCAGGAGGTCACTTCGTGTCATGTGTGTTTGTTTTATTTTTAGTTGCCCGTGGATTGTATACGGAGACCAATTTATGTTGTTGCCCATAGGGTGTGGATTAGTCCAAATCCGTATATTCTTAAATTTGGGTTTGGGTTGATTTAAGGATCGTTAATCTCGTTTGAGATTAAGATCAACTTAAATGTTTGTAAAGGATACATTAGTCTAATTTTAGACTAAGATCTACTTAACAAGGTTTTAGGATCATTTAGATCCAGCGAAAGAGCGTTTGGGCTCTATTGTTTTAGTTTAAGGACGTTGCGGTCCGTTATTAGTTTAGGGACGTTGCGGTCCACAGATCACCATTTTTGAGGTGAGGGTTTAGTTTAAGAACGTTGCGGTCCATAGTAGTTTAAGACCGTTGCGGTCCGTTGTTAGTTTAGGGACGTTGTGGTCCATTATTAGTTTAGGGATGTTGCGGTCCATTATTGCTGGTTGTCGGGACCTGCCACCTCTCTGAAGACGTTGAAGAACTACAACGGCATATATCAGAGGTATGAAGAGATGTACCCTTGATCCAATGAATGTTCATCAGGGACTTGGTAGTCCTGTTTGGAATTAAGGCCAATTTAGAAAAAGACATATGGGCTCGGTCAATTTGGGGTTTGGCCAACCTTGGGCTCAGCCCACTTGATTACTTATTTGGGCTTGATTCCCTTTCTATATCAGCACTGCTGAGCATTCACTTGGGTTCTGACACCCCTTTTTCTTTTTGTCTTATTTATATTCTTTTATATGGATTGTCAAACAATTTATGGCGCCCACATGCAAAGCACGTGAGGCGCTCGGCGCTGAGCACCAAACTTTGAGTGCTAGACGCTTCTTATTAAATACGCCCATGTGAGGAGCACATGGAGCGCCAGACATTGAGTGCTAAGCACTTCTTATTAAATAGCTCTCACGTGAGGAGCACGTGGAGCGCTCGGCGCTGAGCGCTAAGCGCTTCTTATTAAATAGCGCCCACGTGAGTAGCACGAGGAGCGCTCGGCGCTGAGCGTCAGACTTTGAGTGCTAAACACTGAGTTTTCTGTTCTTCTCAATTCAATTCTCTGAGAATTAAATTCTCACTTGTGAAAGACTTTGTTTTATAGATCTGAGATCTGGAAAAAGAACTAAGTTCTTCCGATGTGAGAGTTAAACTCTTAGATATAGAGGAGATGCTATGATCTCTCTTATTTTTATTTACCTTGAGGAGAAATCATTCTCGTCTTGAAGTTTGAAGTTTATGGGGAGGTTCTCCTCTACAAAACTTAAAGTCTTGGGTCTTTTATATAGTAGAGGCTGATTTGTTGATTCAGTTAAGGAAATCTCTCATTGAGAGATTTCTTAATTGATTTGGTGATTTTATCCACCGTTGGATCTTTGATCCAAGGACTTATGTATTACAGAAGATATTTTTCTTGTTTTTAACAAGATTGGGAAAATATTTTTCATACAGAGCTTATTCTGTAATTTGGTGATTTTTCAATCACCATTGGATCTTTGATCCAACGGTGCTCTGTTTTACAGAGCATAATCTTTCTTGTTCAGAAAGATTTGGAAAATATTTTCCCCTACAGCGCTTATTCTGTAGCTTGGTGATTTTTAATCACCATTGGATCTTTGATCCAACGGTGCTCTGTTTTACAGAGTATAATCATTCTTGTTCAGAAAGATTGGGAACATATTTTCCCCTACAGAGCTTATTCTGTGGCTTGGTGATTTTTAATCACCTTTGGATCTTTGATCCAACGATGCTCAGTTTTACATAACATAATCTTTCCCGTTTAGAAAGATTTGAGGAGTATTTTCTCAATCAGAATTTAATTCTGTGCTTTGATGATTTATCATCTCCGTTGGATTTTTGATCCAACGGCAGAGAACTTTTAGTTCTGGCGCCAGCGCCCTCGTGTGGGGCACGTGAGGCGCTGCCTCAGAGTTTTTAACTCTTGGCGCTGGCACCCTCGTGCTTTGCACGTGAGGTGCTTTCTCAGTTCAAATTTTGAACAGAGCCTTACTCTCTTATTAGGGGGAACCAAATGCTCCCCCACTGTTGCGCTTACGTAGCTCACACGTGAGTGCAGCGGTTGCAACCTTTCCACCGTTGGATCATCTTGGAAGTTGGATCATCTTCCAACGCCTATAAATAGGGCCTTTGGCTCTTAGGATGACTTCTGTTCATCTTCTTCCTTTTTTATTTTTGAGAATTTAATTCTCCCTTCAGTGCTTAGATCTCTGCCCAAGGAAATTCCTTTTAGAATCAGAACTTTGCCCAAATTTGGTAAGGATCAAACCCATTAACAGAGCTTTGCTCTTCTCAGATCATAGATCTTAAAATGGATTTTTAGGGTTACTTAACCCATTAATTAGAACATTGTTCATCTCTTTGAAGAACTCTTAGAATTTGTTTTGTAGATCTTAAAGATCTTGGAGGTTTTTTTTACTCTGCAAAAAGCTATGCTTTTTAGGGTTCTGATGGATCACTCCATCGTTTTCACAGAGCATGGCTCTTAGAAATTTTGGGGAATTTTTGTTCCCCTCATAATTAAAGTTGACAGATGTAATTTCTGTTTGCAGAGCATTGCTTTTGAGGGGGTTTAATTCCTTGGCCCAATGAGTTTCTCATTAAATGAGAATTTTTTAGGATCTCCTCCTTAATAATTGACTGTCTCATCAATGATGAGCCATCACTTTGATTTTGTGGGCCCCCCTCGGTCCCTTTTTTCTGCATTGCAGTGTGGTACAAATTTAAAGTACCGAATGTCAGAATTTGTAATGTAGTATTGATCTCTAACCATCGTTTCTTTTCGTGCAGATACTATGTCTTTTGACTCTTCTTTTTCATTTGTTTGCCCAGAGAGTGCATACGCCGACGCGCCCGTGGATCGGAAAGTTTTTGCACTGATTAAAGATCACGATCCAGAGCAGAAGTCTCTTCACTTATGGGGGTTGTGGTATAGCCATATTATTCAGGGTCGGCGCAGTTTCTCTTGTGCGGCGTCTTCAGAGCCAATTTCCGCCATTCATTATGCCGACTCACCCCAGGTAAATTACGTTGTAGAGGAGGTTAACTGGACTATGGAGGGACGCCTTCAGCCCTCTATGGGCTCGATACCTGTACAGCTGCCGATAGCTTTAGATATTCTGGGGCGGCGCATATGTCAAGGCGAGTCGCACCCCTGGCGACAGGCATACATAATAGGCTTGACTCCTCGCCATTCAGCCGGATACTTGCAGTGGGCTCGATATATCTTGTCGGCCAAAAAGTCGCTGCTGCTGAAGCTCGGGTTGTACCCCGATATCTACGTGTCTCTTTTCCAGTATCCCGGCCTCACGTATGGTGGGTCAAGGCTTTCTTGGATCAGTGGAATACCTCGACTCACACCTTTCTTTTATCGGAGCGTGAGGTTTCGATTTCCTTGGAGGAATTTGCAAAACTTTTGGGCCTACCCGTCAGAGGGGAACATTACTAGGAAATACTTCCCCCTGACGAGTACATCTTCTTCACCAAATCAGTGGTGACGGGTCTCATTCTAAAGAATGCTATTCAACATCGATTCTCGAGTCTAATCAAGGTGTTGAACATTTACGAGAGTCTGTTTCTCGAGTCCGGAGGGCACAGAGTCAGCTTCGCAGATTTCATCGCCCGCTCTCTTCGCCCGGAAGTCTTGTCAAAATAAGCCGCGAAATTCGCCAAGTTTGATGATCCTTTTGGTTTTGGCTTGGACAATCAGCTGACAGCAGAAGCGGATCAAAGGAAGTTCTTCATCCCAGATACCCTGGCCGTCCTCTTTGCAGAGCTCGCAGCTTTAGATGTCGACGAAGAGACGTTCTTTTTAGGGTTCCTTAGGCTATGTTTAAACTGGTTTGCGCTCCCAATGCATCCTCGCTATATGAGGTCATTCGTCTTCTATCCAGCTCGCCGAATGGTTGCCGGGACGCGAGTGGCCGTCGAGATCGCTGGGCTGGCTCACCTGTATCATGGCCTAAGCTTAGCGGCAGACACCACTCAGCCGGGGGTACAGTCTGTACATCTCCCGCTGCACTATTTCACGTCGTGGATCGAACTGCATGTGCTCGGTGCTTTTAGAGTCCATAAACGGCCCCATTTCTATGACAGTTATAATTTCCCCCGGATTATGTTTCTAGTTGACGCTTCTGCTTTAGATCCATTACAGCGAGAGGCTCGGGGTCTGGTCCTTCGCCCGCGTATGGTCGGGGATAGCATGACTTTCGTCGATAAGGTCTTAACTATCGATAAGGAATCCACTAAAACGGTGCAGCCGCTGCGTGATACGTTCAAAGACGGGGCTCCTACATTAAAGGCTCGGGAGATTCTGCATTTGTATTCAATCAGGCCGGGCTTTTTAGTGTTCAGGCAGAACGACTCGGCGCTGTTCATGAGGTACAACCCGCACCGTTTTGCTCAACAGTCGAGTTACGATCAGGGTGTCCCGCTTGAGGCTTTTTTAGCTGAGCCGGTTGCTACGGAAGAAGGTATCCGCAACGCACTGCACCACTTCATGCAGCTAAATACCGAGTCCAACTTTCTCATCAGTGAGCCAAGCTACGTTTCGAAAGCCTCGAACGCATACGTGGAGTGGTACCAGCATGCGACGGGTGTTGTTATTAGGGAAGAAAGGCGGTTACTGCTCGATCGCAAAGCTGAGGTCCCTGCCAGTAATCCAGCTGTCTCATTAAAGTGACGGACCACTGTTGGTCCTTACTTAAGAGAAGCTGCTGCGGTTGCGGTCCCGCAAGCCTAACCTGAGAAGTCTCTACCCCGTGTTCCTGTAGAAACGGCAGCTGCAGCGTCCTCGGAGTCTGGCGTTGGTGTAGAAATCGGGACCCGCCGCCCAAAAATGCCCGTTAAGCGCAAGCTCTTGTCATCGGCTGCCGGCGCTCGCTCGCAGAAAAAGAAGAATTCACTCTTCTCTACTGACGTTGTATTCGAACAGGAGCCCCATGCACCCTACAGCGAAGGCTTGTATGAGTATGGCACTAACGATGGGTTGTTCGACACGCCTGTGACCGACACCGATCTACAGGCTTCCCTTGTGACCTCCGAGTGACTGGCTCACGAAGAAGCGGCGCTGATCACCATCGCGAAGTCTGGTATACTTCAGTTGTATTTTTCCGTGGTCATTCCTTCCTTATTATTATGCTTTTACTAATGCCCTTTCCTTCAACAGGTATTTCTGCCGAAGAGGCTCTCACGGCTTCCATCAAGACGTTCGAGGAGGGAGAGAGGCTTCGCGCTTCTTTGGGTCTTGGTATAATTCATCTCATTTTGCCTTTATTCCCTTTTTTTGTCGTGCTCTGACCCTCTCCTTTATTTTATTGCAGGGATTACCTTGACTCAGGTTATTCCGAGTGCGGTGTCGATCCCGAGTGGTGATACAGCAATGCTTCCAGAGCCAGATATTGTGGCCCCAGCTCCCTCAACATTACCATAGGAGGCTTCGCTAAAGCAGCCGATGACAGACGCCGTAACGGCTCTAGAGGCAGAGCTTGGTTCGGACGACGATGTCCCTTTGTCAGAGGTCTTAAGGAGATCATTTCTCACTGCTCAGACCAAAATGAAGCGTAGGAAGCATGCGGCAAGGGAACGCGGTGTCAGTTTGGCCGTGGGTGCAGGATCAATCAGCATTCCGCTTGTTGATACTCTTTCGGCGGATGTTCCCCCTGCGTTGTCTACCGCTCGTAGACAGGTTGCGCGCGCATCTCGGGAAGAAACCGAAAAGCTTCTCTAAGGTAACGTAAAGCTGAGTCTTTTACTATAACTTGATCTTCGAATTTTGACATATGCATTTTCTGTAGGGTCAAGTCTTGGCGATGTGATGACGCGTGAAACCCTGGCGGTTACCATGCCTAAAGTTGCCATCCTCTCTCTGGAATCTGGGACTGTCTAGACCGCCGCTCTTTTCCCATGTGGCTCTCTAGTATCGACGTGCATCGCAAGCGTCATGACGGCCTTCGTCGAATCAGGGGATGAAGCTATGGGCACAGAAACTACTCCTCTGAAGGAGAGCGAAGAAGCCGCTACACCTGGTGATGCTTCCGTCGCGGTTTTGGTTGATGACCCATCAGGTAGGTCTTGGGTCACTGTTCTCTTTTTATTTCTCAATCCTCTTCAGCTCCCTCTGACGCTATTTTGTTTGTAAGTGCAGTGAACGCTAAAATTGCGCCATCTGAAGCATCTCTGATCGCCGCCATGACGGCTGGTGTTCCCTCGCCTTCTCCTAGGTCCTCTGAAACGCTCAAAGGTATAGGTTTGCGATTTATAGGTTTCACCGTGGGTACCATCCTCCTTTTATTGACAGTATATTGTCACAACTTTGCAGGAGTCCTTTTTGATCATCTATATCAGGTGTTGAATCCGCATTTCTCCTTCCAGTCGGAAGTCATTCCACCTCCTGGTACTGGTTAGTATATCCTTCAGCTATTGTCTTCTTTTTTCTTTTATGAATAGCCGTATTGTTTCTAAGTCTTCATTATATTGATCGCAGCGTCACGGATCAGAGGAGGGGACGAGAGAATAGCCGCGCCTCCGGTACTCCCAATTTTGCCACCTGCCACAGCCGGTATAGTATACTTCATCGCTCGTGTATTTTCTTCACCTCCTCAGTCGACATTTGACCATAATTTGTTTTAGAGTAATCGCATCGGCTCCAGCTCCCTTTGAGTCTCGCATCCCAATGCCAGCAGGGCCCTTTGCTAAACGCCCATCTTCCAGGGGCTCCGCGAATAGCCGGCAAATGTTGAGCAAATTCGTCGAGGATCTTGACGCCGAAGCCCTCACATCCGCTGCAGATTTTGCTGTTGAGGTTAATCCTATGCTGGCGACGCTCGTGAACTTCCATGATGAAGGTGCCGTCGAGTCTTGGGTTAATTACTGCAGAAAGATCGAGGCTTACCTGCACGAGATTGAGCCCAAGCGTCTTGCTCCTGAGGTTCTGGCTTTGAATTCCTAGCGAGCTGCATGGGTTGAGCATAGTGTTCCTTTCCTCCGTCATCTTGAACAAGAGGCGATCCTGAGACGAAAAGAACACGAGATGGCTTCCAACGAGTCTGTCCAATTGTGCGCCCAGATTGAAGCAAATGCTGCGCAGTTAAAAGCTATCTTCGACAATCTCCAGCGATGCATTTCGGATGGGTTGACGCTGAGGTAGACGCTTGACTCTACCGAGCGGGTCGTGCAGGACTGCGAAGCTGCTATGCTAGAAACTGACGAAAATCTTTCGTCATGTTCACAGCAGCGAACTCAAATTGAAGCGGGATTGGCCGCGGTGGTTGACCACGAGAAGGGACTGAGAGGAGTGTGCGAGCGGCTTGCCGACTTATTGAAGATGCCTCCTTCTTAGCAGCCTTTTTTTGACTGAAAATTTGTAATTGGTGAATAACATGCATTCATTTTTTATTCTTTTATGTGATGTATCCTGTATTCACTTGAATTCATGAATAAAAGGCATATTTTATCTCATAGTATTTCTTTCTTTTCTTTGTCGTGTCATTGGCATGTGACTTTAGCAAATATGGCCTGTAGATGGTAGATAATAGTTCATCTTGAACTCCTGGTAAGGTAGAGATGGCTTAGGAAATAGGTTCAGGTTTGCTACCTAAGACTTTTTCAATTTTATGAGCCATGAGGGTCTCATAAAGACGTTTCTCCCCATGAGTCAAGAGGATCTCGTAGGTGTAATTTCTTCTTAGGGGTCGTGAGGACTCCTAAGTGCGTTTTCTCTTAAGAGTCGTAAGGATCTCACAAGAGAGTTTTCTTTTTATGGGTTGAGAGGTTTGCGCAGGGACACTGATTTCCCTGAGGGTCAAGACGAATCGAGAGATGATTGGTTGACTCGTTTCCGAGATGGGGCATTGCTCCGGCGGGAAGGTCATTGGCTGACTTGTTTCCGAGATGGGGCGTTGCTCCGGCGGGGAGGTCATTGGCTGACATGTTTCCGAGACAGGGCGTTGCTCCGGCGGGGAGGTCATTGGCTGACTTGTTTCCGGGACGGAGCGTTGCTCCGGCGGGGAGGTCATTGGCTGACTTGTTTCCGAGACGGGGCGTTGCTCCGGCGGGGAGGTCATTGGCTGACTTGTTTCCGAGACGGGGCGTTGCTCCGGCGGGGAGGTCATTGGCTGACTTGTTTCTGAGATGGGGCGTTGCTCCGGCGGGGAGGTCATTGGCTGATTTGTTTCCGAGACGGGGCGTTGCTCCGGCGGGGAGGTCATTGGCTGATTTGTTTTCCGAGACGGAGCGTTGTTCCGGCGGGGAGGTCATTGGCTGACTTGTTTCCGAGACAGGGTGTTGCTCCGGCGGGGAGGTCATTGGCTGACTTGTTTCCGGGAGGGGGCATTGCTCTGGAGGGGAGGTCATTGGCTGA
The DNA here is from genome assembly GCA_030015575.1 of Agapanthus africanus. Classification (NCBI taxonomy): domain Eukaryota; kingdom Viridiplantae; phylum Streptophyta; class Magnoliopsida; order Asparagales; family Amaryllidaceae; genus Agapanthus; species Agapanthus africanus. The sequence goes on along the minus strand of CM057340.1, from coordinate 676,494,256 downwards.
CTTGTTTCTGGGAGGGGGCATTGCTCCGGCGGGGAGGCCATTAGATGACTTGTTTCCGAGACGGCGCGTTGCTCCGGCGGGGAGGTCATTGGTTGACCTTTTTCCGAGACGGGGCATTGCTCCGGCGGGGAGGCCATTGGTTGACTTGTTTCCGATACAGGGCGTTGCTCTGACGGGGAGGTCATTGTTGACTTATTTCTGAGACGGAGCGTTGTTCCGGCGGGGAGGTCATTGGCTGACTTGTTTCCAAGACAGAGCGTTGTTCCGACGGGGAGGTCATTGGTTGACTTGCTCCGCTTTCTGCGGTGTCGGGGTTGACTTGCTTCGCTTTCTGCGGTGTCGAGAAGGAACGCCGCGTTGATCTTCTGGGATGCAGATGTTGCCGTCGAGATCTGACTCTCCCTTTTAACAGAGTCTGTTAGGAAATGTGGTTCCTTTTTCATTTATGCCCATGGATTGTATACAGGGGTCAGTATGGACTCGCCTGTAGGGCAAAAGTTTAATTCTTTCATTTTTTATTTCTGCGATGCTCTATCATTTCAGCTTTTTATATCACGAAAGTCGCGATTGCTCTATCATTTCGACTATTTTTCACGGTGCCCAATCATTTCGGCTATTTTTCTTTTTACTCACTGCTTTTTATTGCGAGTTGCCCTATCATTTCGGCTATTTTTATATGTATTTTTGGCTCGCTGATTTTGTTGCGAGTATGGACTTAAGATCTGATACCAATATTAGCATCAGTATCGCTATGACTGGAATATTGCCAGGAGCGGATCATCATTTGCCGTGAAAGGACTTAGAATTTGATACCGATTTAGGCATCGGCATTGCTACCACTAAGACATTTCCAAGAGCGAATCATCATTTGCCTTCGCCGCTATCGAACAAAGGTGGCTTAGTAGACAGGGTTAGGGACCTTACGACTAAGGCTTTTAACTTCGTGAGCCATAAGGGTCTCATAAAGGTATTTCTCTCTACGAGTCGTAAGGATCTCGTACGTGTAATTTCTCCTTAAGGGTCATAAGGACTCCTAAGTGCGTTTTCTCTTGAGAGTCGTAAGGATCTCACAAGAGCTTTTTCTCTTTGCAAGTCAAGAGGACCTGCAAGTGTTGTTCACCAAATAGGGGAATTTCACACCATTGGTGGAACTGAACAAGGGAACGCTTATTTATGCCCGTGGGTTGTATACAAGGCCCAATATTGACCTCCTATAGGGCAATTTGGGTGATATGATGGCTTAAGAACAGGTTCAAGTCCCTGTATCTTAAGACTTTTGAATCCTGTGAGCCGTGAGGGTCTCATAGGGGGAAATTCTCCTAACGAGTCGTGAGGATATCGTAAGTGTAATTTCTCCTTAGGGATTGTGAGGATTCCTAAGTGTTTTTCTCTCTTGTGAGTCGTAAGGATCTCATGCGGGTATTTTCTCCTTACAAGGTCGAGTGGACCCTGCAAGTGCAAAGGAAATTCTTTACGAGTCTGCGCCCTTTCGGGTTTTCACAAACTCGCCGGTAGTCCTGCTATTTTTACTCACGGAGCCCTTTCGGATTTTCATTCGTGCCCATTTCGCTTATGAACGTACTGTTTTTTTTCCTTGCCGCATTAGCCTAAGGACGCTGCGGTTCGTAGTAGTTTAAGGACGTTACAGTCCATAGCTAGTTTCAGGACATTGTAGTCCATTGTTAGTTTAAGGACGTTTCGGTCCGTTGTTAGTGTAGGGATGTTTCGGTCCGTTGTTAGTTTAGGGACGTTTCGGTCCGTTGTTAGTTTAAGGACGTTTCGGTCCATTGTTTTCCGTATTTGGGATGGGGTATCGTTGGATACTACTTTTAGAGTCTTGACTCAAGAAGATAGCGAGTGGACATAGGCGTCGTCATCTATTATTGACCTGAGTCGTGACTCTTCAGGCGTAATACTTCTTCAAGAATCAGCCGTTTATTGGCGGAAAAGGTCTTTCGCCATGCATATCCATGAGCAAGTAAGCCCCACCCTGATAGACTTTGTCTATGATGTACGGGCCCTCGTAGTTTGGCTCGAATTTCCCCCGTTTGACACGATTGGGGATCATAGGTCTTTTGAAAACTAGCACAAGTTCGCCTTGGCGGAATGTTCCCGGCCTAATTAATCTTTCATATGAGCGTGTCATCTTTGCTTTGTAAGCCTCCAAGTTTTGCTGCGCCATGAGACGAGTTTCATCGAGGGTGTCTAGCTCTTCAAGCCGAAGATGAGCATTCTCTTCATCCGTGAGCTCGTAATGAACCACCACTCGTAGAGAAGGTTGCTCTATCTCGAGGGAGAGTACTGTTTCCGTACCGAATACCAATGCATACGGCATTGTATTCGTAGCCGTTTTGAACGTGGTTCGATACGCCCAGAGAGCTTCATGTAGTCATTCGTGCCAGTCCTTTTTGTTTCTGGACACCTTCTTCTTTATGATCTTCATCAAGGTCTTATTGAAAGCCTCAGTTAGACAGTTAGCTTGGGGATTATATACCGAAGAGTATCTCCAGTCTATATTATGTTGCTGTGCGAAGCGGCTGATTCTGCGACTTCTGTAGGCCGGCCCATTATCGGAGATAATCCGTCGCAGAGTGCCGAACCGATAGATGACGTATGTCTTGAAGAAATGGAGGATATTCTCTGTCTTCACTTCTCTTAGCGGTACTGCTTCTGCCCATTTAGAGAAGTAATCAGTTGTCACCAATATGAACCGATGTCCTTTAGACGACGCTGGTTCGATAGGCCTAATTATATCGATTCCCCACATTTCAAACGGCCAGCTAGCCACTGTTGGGTGTAGCGGATTTGGATGCTGGTGGATGAAGTCCCTATGAATTTGGCACGAGTGGCATTGCTTCGCGTATTCGAGACAGTCCTGAATCATCGTGGGCTAATAGTAGCCCATCCTTTTGATCTTCAGCTTCATCTTTGGCCCGGCTTGATGAGAACCGCTGAGTCCATCATGAGTTTCTTAGACAACTCTCCTTTCTTCTTCCGGTCCCAAGCATCTCAGCCACAGAGAGTCGAACGATCTCTTATATAGAGTATCATTGACGAAGGCGAAAGACAGAGCTTGTTTCATGAGCTGATGTCTTGACGACGCGTCTTCGGGCGTTCGATGGGATTTGAAGTAGTCTATAAAGACTTCTCTCCAATCCTTAGCCTTTTCTTGGTCCTTTATTTGTGGGGCTGTTTGCTTGGTCGCTTCCTTTTCTTCAGACGACTCCGGAGATATTTCTGCTGGTGCAAGAACCCGACGGCTTTATACAATGATCTTTACGTCATCGAGGTTTTCGTCAGTCGGCTCATTAGCGAGTTTAGCTAATGTGTCCGCTTTGCTATTTTCTGTACGCGGTATGCTTTCCAGGACATAGGAGGGAATTTGTGTTAGTAACCGTTGCAATCTTTTGCCAAATTTTACCAACTCTAGCTTGCACGTCTGATAGTCACCATTTACTTGGCTAACGACCAGCTGGGAGTCTCCATATATAAGGAGGTTTTCGATTCCCATGTCAACAGCGATCTCAAGACCTGCTATCAAAGCCTTATATTCTGCTTCATTGTTTGTCCTCAGCTCTGTTAAGAAAAAGACAAAGCACATTATCCCTCCTTGCGGAGTCATGAAGATGAGGCCTACCCTAGATTTGATTACGAGGGAGCTGTGCTTTTGCTTCTTCATGGAAGATGCCCCATCGAAGTAGAGTTCCCATCGGGTATCACTCCCTCCTCTCTCCCCGTCGATCGTGTCAAACGTGTGCTCATCTGGCAATTTGCAATTTAGGGGTGAATTGGCAGGTATCGGATGCTCGGCGAGGAAGTTGGCGATGGCCTGGCCTTTCACTGCCTTGAGAGGTCGATATGTTATCGAGAATTCCATTAAGAGTAGGGCCCATTTAGCGAGCCGTCCCATTAGTATGGCTCTTGACATCAAATATTTGAAAGGATCCACTTTTGATATGAGACGGACCTCATGCGCCAAAGTATAATGCCGAAGCTTCATTATCGCGAAGATTAATGCCAGACAGTGTATTTCGATATGGGAATAGTTGTTTTCTACCCTCAGGAGAACTCGACTCAAATAGTAGAGGGCTCTTTCTTTCCCTTGGCCGTTCTCCTGTGCCCATAGCGCGCCTAAAGACCTTCAAGGGCGGTTGTGTACAGGATGAGGGGCTTTTCCTTGACCGGAGCAGTCAGTACCGGCGGATTCTATAAGTATTGCTTGATTTCGTCCAGTACGCTTTGGCATTTACGATCCCAAACGAACGGGGTTCCCTTCTTCATCAGGTGACAGTAGGGACGGCATTTTCCAAAGAGGTTGGCTATGAACCGTCGGATATACGCGAGCTTCCTTTGTAGATACCGCAATTGTTTTAAAGTTCTTGGAGTGGGCATTTCCATAATCGCCTTGATCTTCGATGGATTTATTTCGATGCCCTGGTGTCGTATGATGAACCCTAGAAATTTGCCTGAGGAGACTCCGAATGCGCATTTCAGAGGGTTCATCTTCAGGTTATACTTACGAAGACATTGGAACACTATTTTCAAATGCTCCCAGTGTTCCTCGTACGATTTGCTTTTCACTACGAGGTCATCGATATAGCATTCGACGATTTCATGTATGAGGTCATCGAAAATCTTTGTCACGGCCCTCTGATAGGTAGCGTCGGCGTTCTTCAGACCGAAAGGCATCACTTTGTAGCAGAATATGCCCAGAGGAGTCCGGAAAGCGGTATGCTTCTGGTCTTCGGGATGCATCTTTATTTGATTGTACCCTGATGATCCGTCCATGAAGGAGAAGATTTTATGGGTGGACGTGTTATCTATCATCAACTCGGTAACTGGTACGGGAAAATCATCCTTCGGGCAAGCTTTATTGAGATCTCGGAAATCCACGCAGATGCGCACCGTCCCATTTTTCTTCATCACTGGGACAATGTTAGCAATCCAGTCAGGGTATTGAACTTCTTGGATGAAGCCAGAGTCGATTAACTTCTTGACTTCGGCGTTGATACTCATTTCAAGTTCGAGCCGCATTCTTCTTGGTGCTTGTTTGACTGGCTTGATGTCCGGAGATATCGCCAATTTATGCACAGCTATTTCTGGATCTAGCCCCGGCATCTCGGAATAGTTCCATGCGAAGCAGTCTTTATACAGCATGAGCACATCTTTTAGCGTAGCCACTTGCTCTTTAGACAGCAGCTCACTGACGCATGTTGGTCGCGGGTCATTTGCCGTCCCCAAGTCGATTTTTCTCAGGTTGTCCGCCGTGGTGTGTATCCCATCTTCCAATTCTTTTGGCGCTGGTGGAAATTCTGAGATCAACTCATCTTCATCCTCATTTACGAAGCACCAGGAGAGGTCATCTATATTCTCGTGCACTCCTTCTTCCGACAGCGTTACCACGTGACAGGTACGAGATCATTTCCAAGACCGATGTTGATTTGGTTTTACTCTCGCTATATACGTTGCTTTTGGCACATGCCTTTGTGGTGGGGATACCCTCCAACTGTTGGATAGAGCAAATCTGCTGAGTTGATATTGGTCTTCGACCCAGTTTTTGAAGGTGAAGCAGTCTTCAAGAGGATGTCCTATCGCTCGGTGATAGGAGCAATAATCTGGGTGATGAACCTCGTTTGCTTGATCAGGGTGCCGAGACTCCGGGAGTGTCATCATTTGATGTTTCATGACAAGGTCAAACATTCTCCTTATCTTGTCTCGAGGGAAAGAATATGCTCGACCCATCTTTTTCATAAGCGATGGATTTCAGCTGACCTTTTCTCAATCGCGTAGCCTTTTGGATCCATTTTGCTACTGTCGAACGTTTTTTCCGTTCTTTAACATGTTTATGCCTTCGCGTCGGGCCTTTTTCTTGTCTTGGGAATACATGGCGAGCTGACGGTGAAGGGCATTGTCATCCTCAGTAGCCTACTGAAGGAGGCGTTGCGTCTTGGCTTTCTCGTAAATGGCCATTTCGCAGTTGTGGTCATTCCGAACCTTTTGACTCGCTTCCCTTACTAACTTGTCCATCTGTTCTTCAAACGACGAACTCGGCATTTTTATGGCAGGATCTCGTTCTGGTTCAACGTCGGCTTCTTTTAAAAGAGCATCCCCTTCTTCATCGAGGTCATTTATGACGTGGCAGCCATGGAATCGCTCCCGTTTCTTATATTGGACATATCCAAGACCAGTCGTTTCCATTTTTCCATTGGGCAATTTTCGCTGAGTTCCGAGGACGTTCCAAATCCTGTTGTAGAACTGAGCTTGTCGAGGAGTCAGTTTGAAAGGTATGCCTTGGCATCTTAATAACCTTCTCAATCCCTCCGTGTTATATCTGGGCAGACAGATGGGTTGGTGCCTGTCGAGCGCAAAATCGGCACCATGCCAGACTTCTCTTTCAACTTTAGTCTCCGTGGATCGATAGAATAGGATCGCCTTTTCACCTCTTCGCCTGGGCGGGATGTAGAATGTCTGCAGCTCTTGCACACTATAAATCGCAAGCGCATCAAGCTCTCTGTAGTGCTGCCGCGGAACCATGGCGATTTTCAAACTTTGATCATCTACAGTGAGGACCTGCATTGATGGACGGACCGAGAACACTGCGTTGACTTCGTCTTCAGAGTCACTGCCAAAGATCAGAATAGGGGTCGATGGTCCTGGCCTGTTGCATTAGGGCGGCCCCGAATAGACTATCTCTTCTTCCTCCTCGGTATCGCTACCGAAGACCGGGATAATGGTGATAGCTTTTTGTTTGTTCTCCGGTTTATGACATCTTTCCGTGTCTTCGAAGTCTGGTAGGAAGTACTTTGCATCTTCGTATTTGCGGACATCATTTACGGAGAATGGGTTTAGTTCCCCGTCACGGTGTACTTGAGGCCATCTTTGAAATACTTCATACACTGATGTTGTGTAGAAGGGACGATGTTGCACTCGTGCAACCAAGGCCTGCCGAGCAAAGCGTTGTAGCAGGTCTTGGCGTCAATGACATGAAATTTGATGTCAGTGACGAGTAGCCCAAAGCGTAACGTCAGTATTGCATACCCAAGCGTCCATGATGACTGGGAATCGAACCCGGAGATGGTGATTTTATCCCGAGCGAGGTGCTGAACGCTCATGCAGATTTCTTTTAGCACCCTCATATTTAGGAGGTTGACAGAGAACCCGTTGTCAACTAAGATTTTCCCTATCTTGATGTCATGGCAGTACCCGATGACATATAGGAGACGGTTGTGCTCGCACGTTCCGAGGAGGAGATCTTCGTCGCCGAAAGTGATGTCAGCTGTGTGCACTTCTTCCAACTCGTTCTTCATCTTTTCTTTGGCAAAGAAAGCTTGAAACTGTTCGGGCTCTTGTAATGCCTTGATCAGAGAATCTCCTGCCTCTTTAGACAACAGAAAGGTATCTAAAACGCTTAGCTGTGAGGGTATCTTTCCCAGGTGTGCCAGGACATTGTAATGTACTTTCTTTTTCTTAGGCGGGTCCTTCGTTGCAAGCTCTTCGACCACTCGGTTATCGAGGGCGATATCCTCAGGGATTTTTTTTCCCTTTATCCTTTTTGTTCGATCCCTTATTTGTAGGTCCGAGATTCTTTTCGAGCAACATACGATTACGCAGCTGAATGTTTTCCCAATTTTTTTTATCTCTTCCTCTTTTTCTGTGGTGGATTTCTTGAAGAGAGGGCCGAGGGCTACTCCTTCGTCAGAATCGCTTCCGAAGGTGAGAACTTGCGATCCACCGGTATCAACCACGTGACAGTTGCCGGCAATTCTTTTGTGCTCATCTGTCGTGCTTCACTGCTCCCGACGAGTTTTGCGCTTTATCCGCTTGAAATGTTGTCGGTGAGCAACGTATCCCTACCACCATTTTTTAAAGGCCATGCATTCTTCGGTAGGGTGTGCAATCCTCTGATGGTATAAGCAGTAGTTAGGATGTACATCCACTTCATCGAGGTGTATATCGCCAGGAGTATCTCCTTTGAAAGATGGTAGCTTCGTTCCCATTGACAGGGCTTTAGCGAACCGTTTCCTTGTCTTAAGCCTGTTTTTGTCTGCCGCAGGCGTGCTTCGATCTGGTTGGAGTGCTTTGCGAATCATCCCTACCATGACTTCTTCAACTTGATGCTAACGCATGGCCCTTTCAAATATGGCCATTTCACGCTCTTGATCAGCTTTGCTCTTCTGACGGGCTTCATTCAGCAGCATGTCAATCATCTCGTCTGACGGTTCCAAGGATTTTGGCACCGATTCTGCCCCCAGCTCCTCTATATTATCTTCTGACGCCGAGTGAGCTTCTCCGTCATTTACTGACGAATGAGAGATCATGTGACAACTTGCCACATAATCCTCAGGTTTTTCTGACGAGTCGTCTCTGTAGTCATTTTCATTATCTCCGCTCTCAAGGATATGGTTGAGAAACTCTTGGAGTGTGGCCGGGGTTCACGTCTTCTGGTTATATTCCTCCAGTGCATCGATATACTTTTGCAGACCTGTACGATTGTCGTCGAGCTGCACAGGCTTCTTGGCTTTCTTCTTCTTCTTCGAAGACTTCGACGGCTGGGCCTGGGTGTTTTGCCCATCGTTACCAATTCCCGATGTTGGGTGTGGTTTCAGCATCCCCTTAATGATCTCGGGCTCTAGCGGGCTTTTTCACCTGATTGCTGGGCATGCTTGAAGATTCTTCAGCATTCTTTTGGTCTTAGCTGAAAGGACAACTTCCCACAGAGCTTCCTCTATAAATGAGCATGATGCCCCCGGCATGTCCACCTTTATTGGAGCGTGCGGTTGTGGCGGGTTTACCCTCCAGTTTTCAGAAAACGCGAACCTGCCCTGTTAGTACTGGTCCCCGATCCAGTTTTTGTAGATGAAGAAATTTTCGATTGGGTGGCCCACTATTCGATGGTAGGGGCAGTAATTGGGATTGTTGACGTCGCCCGATTGCAGTTGGCGTCTCGGATCTGATAGAGTGATAAGCCTGTTGCGCACCGCTAGTTTGAACAGTCTTCTCGTTTTATCCCGAGAGAATGAGTAAGGATATCTCAGCTTTTTTCCGAGTGATCGCTGTTTATCGTTTTGGTGAGCAGCTGGTTTCGGATCACTCGGCTGTTGCTGAGCGTTGGCGATGAAGGTAGCTTTCCCTTTGCTCTTTTCGTTTCGAAGCTCCGTTTTTTAGGAGGACGGTCTATGGCCCATCTGGTCCATTTGGGCCAGGTTGTCGATTAAGGCTTGGAAAGTGGTCGTCTTAAAAAACATCATAAATTGGGATATAGTCGCTTGCAGGTCAAGGGTCCCTACAAACATGCCCACAGTAGGAGCTTCTTCTATGCGTTGTTCGCATTTTGACCATAGGTTCTGCCACCGAATTGCATACTGAACCCATGTCTCTTCTGGTTTCACCCTGGCATTGATCAATGCCATGATCGAGGTACGTTCACTGGCGCTTGCGAAACGCTGGGTGAATAGAAACTCCATTTCTGTGAATATTTTGGTGGAGTTATTCGGAAGCTCCGAGTACCATTCAAATGCCGTCTCCGCTAAGCTGCTGACAAACTAGCGAAGTAGCAATTTGTCGTCACCTCCAGTATTGCCGCAGAAAGCCCTGAACTGAGCGACGTGCTGATGGGAATTGTATGTTCCCATATACACGTGAAATTTAGGGATTGTATATCCCGGCGGATACTTAATTTGATCGTACTAGCTTGGATAGGGTCGCCCAGTTCTGACGACTTGGCCAGCGGTTTTGCTTGCCTGATGAGCTCGTATTTGTTTAGCTATGTAGTCATCAAGCGCAGCTTTCGAGATCGTCTCCTCCCTGGCTGCTGATAAAGCCGGAAGAGAGTTTGATGTCTCCCCTCTGTCGTCTTCAATGATTATTGGGGGGTTTTCGGCCGGAGGGTCCGGCTGGATCATCATCCCAACCATGTCTTGAAACATAAGCGCCATCTGTTTTATATTAGCCGCTTGTTCTGTGGCCTCTTTATCTTTTTTCTCGAGCATCCTTCGTAGGAACTCAGCGTCGGTTTCTTGTTCATGGCGTTGCTCCGACGACGCTTCTGGGCTTTCTTTCTGCCCAGTAAGTGCGGCCATCTTTGTTAGCATCTATTGGAGTTTTTGTTGTTGCTCTTGAGCTTTCGTCACAGACCGTGTGAGTGGTCGATGACCCCCAGAAGCATGGCTTTCCTCTTTTCCGGAAGCCATATAGACGGTATGCACAACCATGCCCCCAGACTTTGGGCGTTTGGGTCCACTGCCTTTGAAATTTGCCGCGGGGAGGGGGATCTTCTCCGGCATTCTCCTCTTATAGGAGGTCGAAGTTGAGGAAGCCATTGCAGTGGGCACCCGTGCAGATGATACTTTCCGTGGCATGACGGCAGGATGGTCCTCCCCTTGCCGAGCCTTTACTTTCTTCGGTCGGTGGGAGTAGTCTTTGTTGATTACAGTGTCTTGGACTCTTCGCCAGACCCTATGGATTTTGGAGAACAGCCGCTAAGAGGGTTGGTCCGGCTTCGCCTTAGTAACATTTTCAGGGGGTGGAGGAGACCTTTTTAGTATAGAAATTGGAGAGTTCTTATGCACCCTCCTGAGCAGCTCAAAGCTGTTCCCAGTTGGAACAGCAACGTCAATCTCCACCGCTGGAGTTGGTGGGGTAAGTCCTGAAGGGGAACTGCCCCCAGCTTTCCTCATTCGGCGCCAGTGGCGACGTCGAGCATGTCGTGTAGCTGGGAACATCTCTATCATCGGAGTAGATTCGTCATGCCCCCTGCTTTGAGGAGAGGCTATTATTGGCGCCAGCCTGTCAAAGACTGACATCCGCCAGGAAGGAATGGTCAACCTGTCGAAGGCCGACTTTTGAGTAGGGGAAGTAGTTTGGACGACTTCACCTGCAGCACGAGTTGGGATAGCCTTCTTCGGTATTGCGAGCCTCTTCACGGGCCCATTTGAGCTTAGGCTCACCCTGTCGAAGTCTGAAGCAGTAGACTTGGACGACCCGTTGAGAGGGACCGCGGTAGTAGCAAGCCGATCAAAGACCGACTTCTTTGGAGCTTCCTGTGACGGCACTGGAGCATTGAAGCTTATCAGTGGGAGCATGGTCCTGAAGAACAATCCAGTGGTGGCCTGTGTCACCTGTTCCATCGGCATTGCGAAGATGGAGGCCTCTTGGGGCCCGTAAGTTACTCCTCCAGACGGGGCGGAGTGGAAGTTGTTGTTGCAGTTGGTGCAGCTGGAAGCTGTTGATGTCATCTTCCCTTCTGTGTAGGAGCAAGACACCAAATCTTAGTACCTCGAATCCAGGGGCAACCATATTAAACCGCGATTCGTTCGCGAACACGACACACGAAGTGTGGAGTGGAAAGAGGAAAAGGTCCTACCGGGCGTGCCAGAATCTGTTTACCGCCGAAAACGGGAGACGTGACCGCGTAGGCCGTCTTGCCAGAATTTGGGGGCAGATGCTATTTAGTTTTATCTGTCTACCTCTTCGAAGATGCCAAGTCGATTTATGCCACCATGTATCGAAGGTTTAAACAGATGCGGCCGTTGTAGCAGACTTCGTCAGATTCCCCCTCGTTGTGAGGGGTTTTTGATTGTGGGGACACTCTTCCCTGCAAGTGCAAGCCCCTGCAGTTAATTACGTTACCGTGTAGCGATAACCACTTTCTCCTGCTCCAGGAGGTCACTTCGTGTCGTGTGTGTTTGTTTTATTTTTGGTTACCCATTGATTGTATACGGAGACTAATTTATGTTGTCGCCCGTAGGGTGTGGATTAGTCCAAATTCGTATATTCTTAGATTTAGGTTTGTGTTGATTTAAGGATCGTTAATCTCGTTTAAGATTAAGATCAATTTAAATGTTTGTTAAGGATACATTAGTCTAATTTTAGACTAAGATCTACTTAACAAGGTTTTAGGATCATTTAGATCCAGCGAAAGAGCGTTTGGGCTTGCGGCCCATTATTAGTTTAAGGACGTTGCGGTCCATAGATCACCATTTTTTAGGTGAGGGTTTAGTTTAAGGACATTGCGGTCCATAGTAGTTTAAGGACGGTGCGGTCCGTTATTAGTTTAAGGACGGTCCATTATTAGTTTAGGGACGTTGCGGTCCATTATTAGTTTAAGGACGTTGCGGTCCATTATTGCTGGTTGTCGGGACCCGCCACCTCTCTGAAAACGTTGAAGAATTACAACGATATATATCAGAAGTATGAAGAGATGTACCCTTGAACCAATGAATGTTCATCAAAGACTTGGTAGTCCTGTTTGGAATTAAGGCCAATTTAGAAGAAGACATATGGGCTCGGTCAATTTGGGGTTTGGCCAATCATGGGCTCAGCCCACTTGATTACTTATTTGGGATTGATTCCATTTCTATATCAGCACTGCTGAGCATTGACTTGGGTTCTGACACTACTTTTTCTTTTTGTCTTATTTATATTCTTTTCTATGGATTGTCAAACAATTTATGGCACCAACGTGCAGAGCACGTAAGGCTGTAACAACTCCATTTTCGGTGTACAAAAATTTGCTTTAAAATTAATGTATACTTGGATTATTTACTTCTGCTATTATCACTTTAAGTATTTAATTCACTCCTTAATTACAAGAAGAAACTTGTAGCTCATTGGTAATACCTTGCATTGCTGAACCAAGCCACCAGAGTTCAAATCCCATACCCCACACTATTTTTAATTTTATTTTGGTTTAAATTTTTTAGAAGCCCAACAGTCAACACGTGATAACTCCCAAATTTCCCACTACACATGAAAATGTTAATGCACCAGAGGCTACACCTGAAGACCCCCCCACCTCCCTGGCACCTGACTCGGCCCGACTCGGCCGAGTCGCCTGAAGAAAAATTATGCCTTTTGGAATTCCCAACTCCCCTGCATGCTTCATTTACTGAGATCGTTTCCAGAAATACCATTAACCCCCATTTACTCCATTTTTAATGATGTTTTAATGCATTTTTACATTTTTTTTTAAATTAAAACCCTTCATCTACCCTAACCCTAACCTAACCCTATAAATACCAAACCCTACACACTACCCTCTCACCCCAAACTCTGAGCCAACTCTCAAGAATTTTCAAGAAACATTGTGTACTTTGAAAAAGAGCAAGAAGCGAAACTACGGCGAATTTTCCGGCGAACTTCCGACGACCATCCTAGGAGCTCTCGGCGACGAAAGGACACACCGGTGACTCCTCCCGATCCATCTCCCTCTCCTTGTTGTCCTAAACCCGTAAGTCTCATTTCTATCTTCCTTTTTCTTTCTAAAAATACGGAATTACAAAACCCGACGGAATCGGAACAAATCCGATTTCCGATTCGGTTTCTTTATAAAACCTCACTTTTCTTTAATACAATTATGCTTAAACCATTACATGTTGACTATTAATCACTAATCAACCATATTGATCAAGTTTCATATCATAAAGTAATTGCTATTTCATTTTACCGTATTTTTCATTTAAATACCACATAGTTTCAATTCTACATTTAACATCACAAAACTTGCTATACCTTTAAGTAGATCATGAGGTAATGACCTACCTCCTCACACACTCATATGTAACATAGCACAATACCCTCGGGAACATAGAATACGGGAAATCGACATCTTTACAAATAAATACCATAATTAATAAAACCGTTTTTCCTTAATGATTAGTATTTATACAAATCTTTGCAAAGCGCCGCTACAACCCATTTGGGGAACCCGTTCGGGATGGTGTGGATTATCGCACATTCTCAGGCTTAGTAGTGCGAGATGCAGACCTCCGCAAGGAGCATTCGGTCTCGAAAATTTTAAAATACGACATCTTAAGAAAACGAGATTTCTAGAATATTATATATATACAAAAAATTATTTTCATATAAATATATGTATATGTAACATAAAAATATCTATTTTGAATTATTATAAATATTCCACTTTTTTCTAAAAATGTCCCAAGAATCATTTTACACTAAAATACCATGAATTCCATACAAATCAATATTACAAATAAATATCTTTATTTATGAAATTAGGATATTTTCACTAGAAATATCACAATATAAAATCTACATTCATTACAATTCTACAGACGAATAATAAATACTTTGGGTGTATTTTGAAAAGTATATAAAAGTATTTTTACATAAAACCCCCTCAAGTTCTATAAATTACCCTAAGGACCCTAGTAAACATAGGTTTAAGCGGGACCAATCTCTCGAGCCTCACAAAGCCGGAGAAGTGGGTGCTTGCCTATTTAAGGCAGACAACTTAATAATGGTGTTATCAATACGGTAATCGTCTTTAAAAAATACACAAATCCTGCCGTCCATGTGCAGCGGTTACCGATGATATCAAAACAATTAGGACTTCAATTTGCTTTTCTAATTGTCTGACTCAGAGTGAGTCTCATTATAATCTGACTTGAATATGATTCATGTACAATCTACAATTTACAATCTACAATCTTCAATATTACAATTCAACATGAATCCATGAATCCAATTATCAATCTATACAACTTCACTGAACCGAACCATGGATATACATTCCATTTACATGGTTCTCCAGTTATTCCATTTACATGATTCTACGGTTACATCCGTTTATTGATATCATGGTTTCAGTCAATCATCCAATTATACAATTAATACAATTTACAATACAATACAAACAAGACGTCTCAGGGTTTAAGGGGTAGATTGGTACGGAACGTGTTAGAGGTGGCACGAGACAGTAAGACTTAATACACCTAACATGAATCCAGTTGCTGTTGTACCGTGGCATAAACGGTTCCTTATACTATACTTGCCTGTAGTCCCTGGCATATAGAGACTCCTCTCGTATACACTGGCATTCTTCTGTACCAAGCTACAAACAACAACGTAAACATCACAATATAATATAACTTTAAAAGCTACCTTCTTATTCTGTCTATTATATTTCTCCCTTATCTTTGGGACTTACCGAGCGATCTGTTCGCTGACGACATTCTCTTTCTTTCTTCTTTGAATGTCGTCAGGTGATCTGGACCCGTCAGAGATCGAGCCCACTGCTGAAGACTTGGACCAGTTCAGTGAAGACCCCGAGCTCTAGTCATTGTACACTTTCCATTTCAGTACTTTTCTTTTCTATTATGCCATTGTTTAGGCATTGTTTTTTTTATTTCAGTTGTATTCACTTTCCATGTATTGTACAGAAAGAATGTGAATAAATAAAGTTACTGTTTTATTATATCTTGTCTCTTGTGCTTTACTTTTATATTTCTTAGATACGCTTAGCGTATTTACTTCACAGTAAATACGTGGCGGCCTCGTCGCGTCCTCTGCCCGTATACTGGGAAGCGGGGCGTGACAGGTTTTGTTGGTGGCCCATTCAGGTCTGAGCTGTATAGAACCATACTATGCAGTTCTGTTCTGCGTGAACAATCTAAGCAATATAACACAAGAACCAGCAACTAAAACATTCTTTACAATTCATGTTCTTTGAATCTTATCATCTGTCCTAACCCAAATTTTTCTTCAAGGTTATAGATTCCCCAAACAACATAAGCGCCAACTTCAACAACACTCCACCTCTACTACCAATCGTTCCTACTGTTCCTGCTCCACCCACCGAGCAAACAGTTCTGCTTGAGGTGATCCGCAGCCTCCTTGAGGGACAGCAGCAGCTTTTGAACCGTCCCGAGACTGACGCACCTGGGATAAAGCAATTCAGAGCTTTGCATCCCAAACAGATCTCCTGAAAGGGAAGCCCACTTGAAGCTGAGGAATGGGCACAAAGCATAGAAGATGATCTGGTGGCAGCATAAGTGCCAGACATAGCTTGGATCCGTGTGGCGAAACTGCAGCTCACGGACAATGCTCGCAACTGGTGGAAGGCGGAAGAAAGCCGTCTTGAACAGCCTATTGTTTCGCCCAATCAGAGCAAAGCTCTGTTTGAATTCAAAATTTAAATTTTTGAAGCAACGATTCAAGTCTCAGGCGCAACGCGCCGCGTGTCTGGCGCTAATACATCAGCGCAGCGCCCAAGAAGGCGCACCCAATCAGAGCAAAGCTCTGTTTAAAGGAAGCATCGCTTCAGATCCTTTGCGCTGCGCGCGATGCGCCACGTGTCCAGCGCAGATACATTAGCGCAGCGCACCCAATCAGAGCAAAGCTCTGTTTAAAGGAAGCAACGCTTCAGATCCTTTGCGCTGCGCGCGACGCGCCACGTGTCCAGCACAGATACATTAGCGCAGCGCGCCCAATTAGAGCAAGGCTCTGTTAAAGGAAGCGCCGCGCTGCGCTCTGCGCTGTGCGACACGTGGCAGCACAGTTGCGCTGCGCGACACGTGTCAGCGCAGATGCGCTAGCGCAGAAAAAAGGGGCTAAGTGCCAAAGGCAATTTAGCCATGTAAAATTACATGCACTTGATAACAACAAATTAAAATACGATGCACAAGCACAACAAAGAGCTCAAATAAAAAGAACACTTAACAGATAATAAAATACTTAATCAAAACATTTATTTATTATTAAAATTAAAAAAGATCACCGAATACGGGATCAGAGAGACAAGGGTTCACAAAAAGAAAAAGAAGAGTATTCAGCTCCCTCTCCGTCTTCTCCACCACGTCGAAGCGGCGATCTTCCCGAGGGGTAGCCATCCAACGGTCGACGCCGCACTCCTGGGAAAAAGTGGCGATGACGGCCCGACGAGCCCGTATCTGGCTCAGCAAGTAGAAGGAGCAGTCCCTCAGGGCTTTGGTGATCAAGAGCGCTTCGAAAAAACTCTCGATCTTATCCTCGGCCGCATCAAGCATTGCAGAGGAAATCTCCACCGGAGGAGGGGGAATGTCGGCGAGAACTGAGGCAAGGATCATCCGAAGCCAAATGGAACCCGGGGGAAGAGAAGACCCCACACGAGTCGAAAGCTCGTACATTGCGGCATCGCACTGCTCGTCCGAAAAAGAGGAGTCCACCAAGCGCGCAGCAAAACGGGGAACGATGTCCTGGATCGGCACTTCCCACGGTTGTCGGCGGGCGTGAGGACGGTTGCAAGCCATGATTAAAGAAGTTCTCCAAAGGTGAGGAAAGGAAAGGCTTGGCCTTGAGCTATATATAGATCCAAACACAGAAAATTCTGTGCGCAGCGGAGTTATTTCCAAGCACCGGGAAATTATAATTTCGGGAATACAAGTTTGACTTGAAAAGAAGAGATGAAGCGGCGCTTCTGATTCTCCAAAATTTAAACTTTAATAAATGAAGCAACGCTTCAGATCCTCTGCGCTGAGCGCAATGCACCACGTGTCAGGCGCAGATGTATCAGCGCTGCGCCCAAGAAGACGCGCCCAATCGGAGCAGAGCTCTATTTGCCTGAAGCAACGCTTCAGTTGCGCTGCGCTCTGCGCTGCACGACACGTGTCAGCGCAGATGCGCTAGCGCAGTTGCGCTGCGCTCTCCGCTGCGTGACACGTGTCACGCGCTGGGGCATCTGCGCCAAACTAAATTAAGATTTTTAAGAAATCTTTTCTGTTCTTGTTAAAACAAGAAGATTTTCTTCTGCAAAGCAGAAGCCCTTGGATCAAAGATCCAACGGTGGGGAAAATTCCCCAAATCACTCGGAGGATATCTCTTTAACAAATTTAACTAATTTGTGAGCACTATAAAAAGGACCCTAAGCCTCAATTCAAAGGGATCGAGATTTTTTTTCTTGAGAATTCAAGAACTTTAAACAGAGAGAACTCCGAGAAGATTTCAAAAAAAAAGGTAAAGAACCTTCATGGATTAGAAGAAATTCCTTCTAATAGATCATTGGTCTAAAAACAAGATCAATGATTTTTAAATAATAAACAGTGCTTTGCACTTTTATGAACCTCTGGTTCTTCAAATAAAGAAAAATTTATTTTTCTTTGATCTATTTCAGATCAAGAAATTAGACAGTGCTTTGCACTTTTATAACCTCTGGTTCTTCAAATAAAGAAAAATTTATTTTTTCTTTGATCTAATTCAGATCAAGAAATTAAACAGTGCTTTGCACTTCCCTTCTTGAATCTAAAAGATTCTTAGTGCTTTGCACTTCCAAACTGCGCCGTTGCGCTCTTGAGAGAGCGCCACGTGTCGGCTATAAAATCATTCGCGCTAAGTGCCATTAAGATAGAGCTTTGCTCTCTGGAATTGGCGCAACTCGCTGAGAGCACGCCACGTGTCTCCAGTGCAACAGCGCAGCTCGCTGTACTGTTGCGCTTGCGCTCCCCAGAGCATGACACGTGTCATCACCATATGAGCTTGCGCTCAGTGATTGGCGCAAAGCGCCTGACAAATGCAATGCATTTCACTTCCTGAAGGGCCAAGCCCAATTAAAAGGCTTAACAAGCCTAATATATAAAATGCTGTGCATTATTTAGAAGGGCAGAGCCCAATTGAAAGGTCCAACGGACCAAAATAAATGATCTGCATCATAATAAAAAAAGGGCAGATTCCAATCAAAATGGGCATAAATGGCCTGAAGTAATGCAATGCATTATTTAAGTATGGGCAAAGCCCTAGCACAGGTCTAATAAAAAAAATAATAAATGATGGGGTTGAACATTTTCAACTGGACTTAGCCCAATTTTGGCCGTAAGTCCTTAAATTAAATTGACTGAGCAAAATGGCTCTCCTAAATCAATTTACGTCCGGTTCGAGGGTACATCTCCGAACTCCTTTGACATCTATCGTTGTAATTCCTCAACGACGTCAAAGAGGTGACGGGTCCCAACGACCACACATCAATACGGACTGCGGGGTCCTTAAACTCGTGGACCGAAATGTCCTTAAACTAATATCGGACCGAAACGTCCTTAAACTAATGATGGACCGAGACGTCCCTAAACTAATATTGGACCGAGACGTCCCTAAACTAATGATGGACCACTACGTCCTTAAACTGGCGATGGACCGAAACGTCCTTAAACTAATGATGGACCGAAACGTCCTTAAACTAATGATGGACCGAGACGTCCCTAAACTAATGATGGACCACTACGTCCTTAAACTGGCGATGGACCGAAACGTCCTTAAACTAATGATGGACCACTACGTCCTTAAACTGGCGACGGACCGAAACGTCCCTAAACTAATAATGGACCACCACGTCCTTAAACTGGCGCAATAGAGTCCGAATGCTCTTTTACCGGATCTAAACGGTCCCGTCTAAGTTGATCTTAGCCCCAAATACGGTTAATGTGTCCTTAGATATTTAAATAAACAATAAAACTCCAAATCAACTTTGGTTCAAGGGTACATTTCTGAACTCCTCTGACGCCTGTCGTTGTAATCCCTCAACGACGTCAGAGAGGTGACGAGTCCCGAAGGCCAGATAATTAAATCAATCACTATGTCAAGTCGACCTTAGTCCAAAACAGGACTAACGTATCCTTGATGAACGTTTAAGTTGATCTTAGCCGCAACGCGACTAATGCATCCTTAAACTAAAAACACCAAACCCAAATCTAAGTAAATGCGGATTTGGACTAATCCACGTCCTACGGGCGACGGCATTACTCAGTCTCCGTATACAATCCACGGGCAACCACAAACAAAACAAACACACGACACGAAGTGAAATTCTGGAGAAGGAGAAAGTTGTTACTGCGATGCGGTAGCGTAATTAACTGCAGGGGCTTGCGCCTGCAGGGAAGAGCGTCCCCACAATCAAAAACCCCTCACCTTGAGGGGGAATCTGACGAAGTCTGCTACATCGGCCGCATCCGTCTAAACCTCCGATACACGGTGCCATAAATCAACTTGGCATCTTCGGAGAGATAAACGGATAAAACCAAATAGCATCTGCCCCGAACCTCAGTCATGGACGCCCTAACGTCCAGGCCGCCGTTCGGAGGGGAACAGATTCTGGCATGCCCGGTGGGACCTTTTCCTCTTTCCACTCCACACTTCGTGTGTCGTCTTCGCGAACCAATCGCGGTTTGTTAAATGGTTGCCTACGGATTTCAAGTTGCTGAGATTTGGTCTTTTGTCTGGTGCAGAACTCAAGCATCCATGGATTCTAACTGCACCAAATGCGCGAAGCACCACTGCCACGGACGCTCCACCTCACCGAGAGGTGTAACATATGGGCCCCAAGCGGCCTCGTTCCTCGCTCTGCCGGTTGAACAGGTGACCCAGGCCACCACCGGCCTGTTTTTCGGGACCATGGTCCCACCTACAAGCTTCTCTATGCCGATATCCGCACCGGAAGCGAACAAGAAGTCGGTGTTCGACCGGCTCACTGCTACCATGACCCCTGTCAACGGGTCGCCCACTACTAATCCGACAGCCTCCGTTTTCAGTAGGCTAGGTCAGAACTATAAAGTGGTCGTCCCAAAGAGGGCAACGGCCGCTGCTTTGGAAGTCGTTAAAGCGGCTCCTCCCATCAGAGAGTCGGTCTTCACAAGAGTGACAGTTCCCACTCCGTCCCCAGTTGGTCAAAAGGCATCAGTCTTCGATAGGCTGACACCGGCAGTTACCCCACACTCAAACAGGGGGCAACAAGAAACCATCTCGATTTCCGAGCCAGTCCCAACGGCTCGTCGCGCGCGACGTCGCCATTGGCGACGAGTGAGAAAAACAGGGGGCAACTCTCCCTCAGGACTAACCCCACCTGCTCCAATGGTGGAGGTCAACGCTGCTGTTCCAACTGAGAACAGCTTTGAATTGCTGAGGAAGGTGAGAAAGAACTCTCCAATTGCTACATTGAAAAGATCTCCTCCGTCTATGGAAAAAGCTCCGGAGACAAAGCAGGAACAGCCCTCTCAACGGCTGTCGTCAAAGATTTATAAAGTTTGGCGGAGGGTTCAAGACTCCGTGATTGAACCAGACCACTTTCGTCACCAGAAAAAGGCAAAGGTGGAAAAGAACAAAAACCGCCCCATTAAACAGCAGGGGGCAACAAATGTTAGGATGCCCACTTCAACGGCTCCTTCAACCTCAATGGTCCACAAAAGAAAAAGGCCAGAGAAAGCTCCTGTGACACTGACAAAGTTTAAAAGCGGTGAACCTAAACGCCCCAAGTCAGGGGGCATAACAGTTCATACGGTCTATATGGCTTCTGGAAAGGAAGAAAGTCGTACTTCTACGGGTCACCGACCACTTACCCGGTCAGTAACCAAGGCTCAGGAGCAACAACAGAAGCTCCAGGAGATGATGACTACAATGGCTGCACTCACGGAGCCAAAGGAGAATCCTGGGACGTCCTTAGACGAACGCCAAGAGAAAGAGACCGACGCCGAGTTCCTCCGCCGAGTACTGGAAAAGAGAGACAAAGAGGCTGCTGAACAAGCAGCCAATATACAGCGTATGGGCCTCCTCTTCCAGGACGTGATAGGGATGATGATACAACCAGACCCTCCAACTGAAGAACCCCCGATCTTCCTTGGGGATGATAGGGGAGAGTCATCAAACCCTCAGCCCGTTCTATCAACAGCTAAAGAGGATACAATCTCTAAGACTGATCTGGATGAATACATAGCCCAGCAAATAAGGGTTCATCATGCGGCAGAAGCAGCCGGACACGTCGTGAAAACGGGCCGACCATATCCAGGCTGGTATGACCAAATCAGGTACCCGCCGGGCTACACAATCCCCAAGTTCCATGTCTACAAAGGGACCGGCAACCCCCATCAACATGTGGCCCAATTCAGGGCTCTTTGTGGTAATACCGGTGGCGACGACAAACTTTTGCTTCGCCAGTTTGTTGGAAGCTTATCAGATACGGCGTTTGAATGGTATTCTGAGCTTCCCAACGACTCTATAAAAACCTTTGCGGAGATGGAGCTACTCTTCACCCAACGCTTTGCAAGTGCCAGTGAGCGTACCCCGATGACGGCACTGATCAATGCCAGGGTAAAACCCGGCGAGACATGGGTTCAGTACGCCATACGGTGGCGTAATCTATGGTCGAAGTGCGAACAGCGCATAGAAGAAGCCCCGACGGTGGGAATGTTTGTTGGAACCCTTGATCCACAAGCAACCATCTCACAGTTCATGATGTTCTTCAAGCCGACTTCCTTCCAGGCTTTGATCGACAAATTAGCGCAGATGGACCAGATGGGCCATAAACCCCCTCTCCCGAAACCAGACTCCTGAAACGATAAAGGAAAGGGAAAAGCGATCATTGTCGCTAATGCCCAACAACAACCGAGCGACTCGAAGCCGGTCGCTCATCCAAACAATACACGCCCATACGTACCCCTTGAGGACAGGATGGGACGCCCTTACTCTTTCCCCCGTGATAAAACGAGGAGGCTATTCGAGCTGGCGCTACGCAACAGACTCATAAATCTGCCAGATCCGAAACGTCCGTTGCAACCGAACGACGCCAACGAGCCCAATTACTGCCCTTATCATCGAGTGCTAGGCCATCCGATTGAGGACTGCTACGTTTTCAAGAATTGGCTTGAGAACCAGTACCGTCAGGGCAAATTTGCGCTATCTGACAAATGGAAGGTGAATCCTCCGCAGCCCCATACCTCTAAGGGGACGAATACGCCGGGGGCAACATGCTCCGTTGTTGAAGAAACTCCCTGGGAGGTTGTATTATCAGCCAAAACGAGGAGAATGCTAAATGATCTTCAGACCTGTCCAGCGATCAAGTGGAAGAACCCCTTGGAACCGCAGGTTATTGAAAGGATGTTGAAGACACGACCGACTCCGAAGACCGATGGTGGCAGTTCAAGCGCTCATAGTCAGCCGTCAAAATCTTCGAAAAAGAAGAAGAAGAAATCTAAGAAGCCCGTGAAGCCTGGCGACAAGCGCACGGACTTACAAAAGCAAATCGACGCACTGGATGAGTACAACCAAAAGGCGCGGACTCCCATTACGCTCCAAGATTTCCTTGATCACGTCTTTCAAAAGGAAGATGAGGGAGAGAGTTCATCGGACGAATCCGAGGAGTATGTGGCGAGCTGTCATATGATCTCTCATTCGGTCACGAATGATGAAGAGGCCTCTGACGCTGAAACGCTGGGGGCAAATGCCGAATCAGGAGCCCCAGGGTTACCAGTTGAAATGATTAGCGCGTTTCTTAATGAAGCTCGGTTGAAAAGCAAGGCTGATCAAGAACGCGAGACGGCTATATTCGAAAGAGCCAAGCGCCAGCGACTTGAGGAAAGAGCTGAGATGATCCCGCTGGAACAAAATGCCTCCACCGCTGACAAAAGCCAATTCAAGATAAAAAAAAGAAGTTTGCTAAGGCTATATCGATGGGTATGAAGCTACCACCCTCTGAAGAAAAAGTTACTGGTGTGGTAGAAATGCACCCCTCTTATTGCTTATACCATCAGAGGGTCTCGCATTCCACCCAAGATTGCAAAGCTTTCAATGGATGGTGGCAAGGATACGTCGCCAATCGACAACGCTTTAAACGGGAAAAGCGTAAAATTCGTCGGGAGCAAAGAAACACGACCAAAGAGCTTGAAAGAACTGCCAACAATTGTCACATGGTTAACGCTGCCGGACCATAAGTGCCTACATTTGGGAGCGACTCTGATGAGGAACTAGAACTTGGCCCCCTCTTCAAAGAATCCACTTCGGGAAAAGAAGAAGAACCGAAGGCTTGCGAAAATATACAATTACGCAATCGAACATTACCCGAAAAGAACCTCGGACCCTTGAACAGAAAAGACAAAGGGAAAGAGAAGGTCTCTGAAGATATCTCCTTGGATGACCGAGTCGCGGAAGAGTTAACCGCCAAGAATCCCCCAAAGAGGAATAAAGTAGATTACAATGTCTTGGCGCATCTGAGGAAGCTACCCTCACAACTCAGCATTCTCGATGCCCTATTGCTATCAAAAGAGGCGAGGGATTCTCTGATTAAGGCCCTGCAAGATCCGGACCAGTTCCAAGCCTTCCTAGCCGAACAAAAGATGAAGGATGAATTGGAAGAGGTGCACACAGCCGACGTTGCTTTTGGTGATGAAGACCTTCTCCTCGGGACGTGTGAACACAATCGCCCCCTTTATGTCTCAGGATACTGCCATGACATAAAGATAGGGAAAATCTTGGTCGATAACGGATCGTCTGTCAATTTACTCAATGTGCGAGTGTTAAAAGAGATTTGCATGAGTGTCCAACACCTCGTCCGGGACAAAATCACCATCTCCGGTTTCGACTCTCAATCCTCAAAGACTCTTGGATCTGTGATATTGACGCTACGCTTCGGGTTGCTCGTCACAGACATCAAATTCCATGTTATAGACGCCAAGACGTGCTACAATGCTCTGCTCGGCCGACCATGGCTACACGGGTACAATATCATCCCTTCTACACAGTGGCAGGAGAGTTGAATCCGTTTTCCATAAACGAAGTTCGCAAGTATGAAGACGCTAAATACTTCTTACCGAGTTTCGAAGACACGGAAAGGTGTCACAAACCGGAGAACAAAACTAACGCAACCATCCCTGTCTTTGGCAGTGACACCGAGGAGGAGGAGGATATAATTTATTCAGGTCCATCCCAATCCACCAGGCCAGGACCATCCGTTCCTTCATTGATCTTCGGTAGTGATTCAGAGGATGAAGTTCATGCTGTATTCCCTGCTCGGCCTTCAATACGAGTCTTCGCTGATGAAGAGCGAAGTCTACAGATAACCATGGTGCCGCTTGAACATTACAAAGAACTGGATGCACTCGACACCAACAGCGTAGAAGAATTGCAGATATTCTATATCCCTCCCAGACGAAAAGGCGAGAAGGCAATCCTATTCTACCGCTCTGAAGAAAACAAGGTGGAAAAAGAAGTTTGGCATGGCGCGGATCCCACGCTTGACAGGCTTCAACCTATCCGTCTTCCCAGATATTATACCGAAGGTTTGAAGAAACTGCTGAAACGCCAGGGGATGTCCTTCACACAGGCCATTAGAAAAGCCAAATTCTATGACAAGGTCTGGAACGTTCCCGGGACTCAATGCAAACTGCCTAACGGGAGAACGGAAACAAAAGGGCTTGGGTATATCCGGTCAAAGAAACGGGAGCTAGTAAACAGCTGTTATGCCATGTATGACTTCGATGAAGAGGCGGACGCTCAATGGGAGGACGCTAATCCCGAATCAGCAAAAGTTCCTGACACAAAACCGCCCAGTCCATCGTCTAAAGATCCGGTGAGCAAACTTATAAAGGATGCGAGTCAAAAAGCCCGAGATGATCACGATCGTGAAATGGCAATCTATGAGAAAGCCAAGACACAGCGTCTCCTTCGACAGGCAGTAAAGAACGAAGATGCTGCCCCACGTCAGCCTGCTACAAAAAGGGTTCGACACGGAGGCAAAAACAAGTCGAAAGGCAAGAAAGGCGCTCGACAACCACAAAGCAGAGCTAAGAAGCCACGCATCCGAGAGTCGGGCGTTATTGACTTAGCCCTCATGAAGAAAATGGGTCGAGCATACTCATTTCCTCGGAACAAAACGAGGAAAATACTTGATCTTGCTCTAAAACATCAAATGCTTATACTGCCAGAGTCTAAACACCCTGAGCAAGCGGGCGAAGTCTCCAACCCAAATTATTGCTCTTACCATCGAGTAGTAGGGCATTCGCTTGAAGATTGCTTCACCTTTAAGAATTGGGTTGAGAACCAATATCAGCTTGGCAAATTCGCGTTGTCTGACAACTGGAGGGTAGCACCACCACAAAAGCACGAGCCCAAGACCACGAAAGAAGAACCAACTCCGCATTGGGGTTGGCAGAAGATTCGCACTTGCCACGTGATAACAATATTAAAAGAAGAATCCGAGGACATGAACAGCCTTCCTCGGTGCTTTGAAAACAGCAACGATGAGGTAGTCTCAGAATTTCCCCCGGCTCCAAAAGAACTAGAGGATGGAATACATACTACTGCAGATAACCTCAGGAAAATTGAGTTGGGGACGGCAAATGACCCGCGACCGACATTCATCAGCGAACTGTTATCCGAAGAAAGGGTGGCTGCGTTAAAGGATGTGCTTCTACAGCACAAAGATTGCTTCGCGTGGAACTATTCCGAAATGCCGGGACTAGATCCAGAAATTGCTGTACACAAATTGGCGATATCCCCGGACATCAAGCCAGTCAAACAAGCGCCGAGAAGAATGCGACTCGAGCTTGAGATGAGCGTCAACGCCGAAGTCAAAAAGCTGATAGACTCTGGCTTTATCCATGAAGTTCAATACCCTGAATGGATCGCTAACATCGTCCCAGTGATGAAGAAAAATGGGACAGTGCGCATATGTGTAGACTTCCGGGATCTTAATAAAGCTTGCCCGAAGGATGATTTCCCAGTGCCAGTGACTGAACTAATGATAGACAATACATCCACTCATGAGGTTTTCTCCTTCATGGACGGCTCATCGGAGTATAATCAAATAAAAATGCATCCTGAAGATCAGAAACACACAGCTTTCAGGACCCCTCTTGGGATATTTTGTTATAAAGTAATGCCCTTCGGTTTGAAGAACGCCGGTGCTACTTATCAGAGGGCCATGACAAAGATCTTCGACGACCTTATACACGAAATCATCGAATGCTATATCGACGATCTCGTGGTTAAAAGCAAATCATACGAGGAACATCTCGAACATCTGAAGACTGTATTTCAACGCCTTCGGCAGTACAACTTGAAGATGAATCCTCTTAAATGTGCGTTCGGGGTTTCCTCGGGTAAATTCCTGGGATTCATTGTTCGACACCGAGGTATTGAAATAGATTCGTCAAAGATTAAAGCGATCATGGAAATGCCTCCGCCGAGGACTCTCAAACAGCTGCGGTCTCTCCAAGGGAAACTCACATACATACGGCGATTTATAGCCAACCTCTCAGGAAAATGCCGTCCTTATAGTCACCTAATGAAGAAAGGAACCCCATTCGTTTGGGATCAAAAATGCCAAGGCGCACTGGACGAGATCAAGCAATACCTGCAGAACCCGCCGGTGTTGGCTGCCCCGGTTAAGGGGAAGCCTCTCATTCTTTATACGACCGCCCTCGAAGGTTCCTTAGGCGCCTTATGGGCGCAAGAGAACGATCAAGGGAAAGAAAGAGCACTCTACTACTTAAGTCGAGTTCTGCTGGGGGCAGAAAGCAACTACTCTCCCATTGAAAAACACTGCCTGGCGTTGATCTTCGCAATAACAAAGCTTAGACATTATGCATTAGCACACGAAGTCCATCTCATTTCAAAAGTGGACCCTCTCAAATATCTAATGTCAAAAGCCATATTAACAGGGCGACTCGCTAAATGGGCCCTGCTCTTGATGGAATTTTCGATAACATATCAACCTCTCAGGGCAGTAAAAGGCCAGGCCATCGCCGACTTCCTTGCCGAGCATCCTATACCTGCCGATTCTCCTTTAACTTGTGATTTGCCAGACAGACATGCGTTTGACGCAATCGACAGTGGTGATACCCATTGGGAGCTTTATTTCGATGGAGCATCTTCCATGAAAAAGCACAAACAAAGTACGCCAATGATCAAATCGGGGGTAGGACTCATCTTCGTGACTCCACAAGGAGGAATAATGCGCTACGCATTCTCCCTGACGGAGCCGAGAACAAACAATGAAGCCGAATACGAAGCTTTGATAGCAGGCCTCGAGATCGCCATTGACATGGGAATCGAAGACCTCCTCATATATGGGATTCCCAACTGGTCGTCAGTCAAGTGAACGGCGACTACCAAACGTGCAAACCGGAGTTGGTGAAATATGGTGAAAAGGTACAACAACTGTTGACCCGAATAACCTCCTATACTTTGGAGAGCATACCTCGCGCGGAAAACAGCAAAGCGGACGCACTAGCCAAACTTGCTAAAGAACTGGCTGACGAGAACCTCGACGACGTTAGAGTCGTGGTACAAAGCCGTCGAGTCCTTGCCCCAACAGAAGTATCTCCGGAATCGTCTAAAGAAAAAGGAGCGAACGAGGAGACGACCCTACAAATAAAAGACCATGAGAAGATCGAAGACTGGAGAGAAGTCTTCATAGATTACTTCAAGTTCCACCGAATGCCTGAAGAAGCGTCCATAAGACACCAACTCGTGAAACGAGCTCTGTCTTTCGCCTTCGTCAACGATACTCTATACAAAAGGACATTCGATTCTCTGTGACTGAGATGCCTAGGACCTGACGAAGCGAGAAGGGTCGTCCAAGAGGTTCACGACGGACTCTGCGGTTCCCACCAAGCAGGCCCTAAGATGAAGTTGAAGATAAAACGAATGGGCTACTACTGGCCCACAATGATTCAAGATTGTCTCGAATATACGAGGCAATGTCACTCATGCCAAATTCATGGGGACTTCATCCATCAACATCCAAATCCGCTACACCCAACAGTGGCTAGCTGGCCATTCGAAATGTAGAGGACTGATATAGTTGGCCCCATCGAACCAGCATCGTCCAAGGGACATCGTTTCATCTTGGCGACGACTGATTACTTCTCCAAATGGGCAGAGGCGGTACCGTTAAGGGAAGTGAAGACGGAGAATATTCTCCATTTCTTCAAAACGCATGTCATATACCGGTTCGGAACCCCAAGAAGGATCATCTCCGATAATGGGCCAGCCTACCGAAGTCATAAAATTAGCCGCTTCGCACAGCAGCACAATATAGACTGGAGATACTCCTCAGTTTATAATCCGCGAGCCAATGGATTAGCTGAAGCCTTCAACAAGACATTGACGAAAATCATAAAGAAAACAGTGTCCCGAAATAAGAAAGATGGCATGAGAGACTGCGAGAAGCTCTTTGGGCATATCGGACCAGGTTCAAGACAGCCACAAACACAACGCCATACGCGTTAGTGTTTGGGACAGAAGCAATACTCCCTCTTGAGATAGAATTACCCTCTCTACGAGTGGCAGTCCACTACGAACTGACAGACGAAGAAAATGCTCACCTTCGGTTTGAAGAGCTTGACGCCCTCGATGAAATCCGGCTTCTAGCACAGCAAAATCTGGAAGCCTATAAGGCAAAGATGACGCGCTCATATGAAAAATTGAGCCGGCCGAGGACATTCCACCAAGGCGAACTCGTGCTAGTGGTCAAAAGGCCCATGATCCCCAATCGCGCCAAGCGAGGAAAGTTTGAGCCAAACTATGAAGGACCGTACATCATCGATAAGGTCTACCAGGGTGGAGCCTATCTACTCATGGACATGCACGGTGAAAGGCCTTTCAGGCCAATAAACGGTCGCTTCCTAAAGAAATACTACGCTTAATGAGCCACAGCCTAGGTCAATGGTAGATGACGACGACTATGTCCGCTCGCTATCTTCCTAAGCTCAAGCTTTATAAGCAGTAGCCAGCCCTCTCAATGTTGGACCGAAATGTCTTTAAACTAATATCAGACCGAAACGTTTTTAAAACTACTACCGCAGCATCTTTAGACTGACGAGATAAAAAAAAAACGGTATGTCCATAAGCAAGATGGGCACGGATGAAAACCCGAAAGGGCTCCGTGAGTAAAAACAGCAGGACTACCGGCGAATGTTTGTGAAAACCCGAAAGGGCGCAACTTCGTTAAAGAACCCTTACAGGGTCCTCTCGACCCTGTAAGGAGAAACCACCCGCGTGAGATCCTTACGACTTACAAGGGAACAACACACTTAGGAATCCCCACGATTCCTAAGGAGAAAATACGCTTGCGAGATCCTCACGACTCGTAAGGAGAACTCTTTTATGGGACCCTCACGGCTCATAGGATTTGAAAGTCTTAAGTCACAGAGATCTAAACCTGTGCTTAAGCAAACCCCCACAAACTTCCAATGCTGCCCTACAAGAGGTCCGATATTGGCCCTTGTATACAATCCACGGGCGCGAATAAACGTTTCCCTAACCAAGGCCCATCCGTGACTGGGGATATGTTCGCATAACCCTTGTAAATCCCCTCGATTTACAAGAAGAAAACCCCCCTGTAGGATCCTTACGACTTACAAGGGAACAACACACTTAGGAATCCCCACGATTCCTAAGGAGAAAATACATCTACGAGATCCTCTCGATCCGTAGGGAGAAAATTCTCTATGAGACCCTTACGGCTCATGAAATCGAAATCCTTAGTCGACAGGTCCCTAACCCTGATCGCTAAGCCTCCTTTGTTCAACAATGACGAAGGCAAATGATGATTCGCTCCTGGCAATATCCCAGTTGCAGCGGTGCTGATGCCGAAATCGGTGACCAATTTCAGGTTTACGGCGAAAACCAGTAGGCCGCTCATGCATACAAAATAGCCGAAATGATAGGGCATCTTGCAATAAAAAGCAGCAAGTAAAATGTATGCATGCAAAATAGCCGAAATGATTGGGCAACTCGTAATAAAAAGCAACGAGTAAAGATAAAAAGCCGAAATGATTGGGCACTGCGAAAAATAGCCGAAATGATTGGGCAATCGCGACCTTTGCGATATAAAAGCTGAAATGATAGAGCATCGCAGAAATAAAATAAAATAAAAAGAAGAAATGATAAAACTCTGGCCCTACAGTTAAGATCACATCGATCCCTGTATACAATCCAAGGGCGTAAACAAAGAAGGAACCATACTTCCCCAGCGGATTCCGTCAAACGACGAAGCCAAACCTCAATGGTTCATTTCAACCGAAGAAACCAGCGACTTCAACAAAAATCCTCGACTCACGGATACAAACACTCCTTGACGAGAGCTTTCTGATCCGCGTCGACTCGCAGAGCCACCAGCGCCTCCGTGGGAACCCTCGACTCGTTTCAAACCCCAAGGACACAAATAATCCTTGGCGCTTGGGAAACAAATAATCCCTCGCAAGATCCTCGACTCACGGATACAAACACTCCTTGACGAGAGCTTTCTGATCCGCGTCGACTCGCAGAGCCACCAGCGCCTCCGTGGGAACCCTCGACTCGTTTCAAACCCCAAGGACACAAATAATCCTTGGCGCTTGGGAAACAAATAATCCCTCTCAAAATCCTCGACTCACGGATACAAACACTCCTTGACGAGAGCCTTCTGATCCGCGTCGACTCGCAGAGCCACCAGCGCCTCCGTAGGGACCCTCGACTCGTTTCAAACCCCAGGGACACAAATAATCCTTGGCGCTTGGGAAACAAATAATCCCTCGCAAAATCCTCGACTCACGGATACAAACACTCCTTGACGAGAGCCTTCTGATCCGCGTCGACTCGCAGAGCCACCAGCGCCTCCGCGGGAACCATCGATTCGTTTCAAACCCCAAGGACACAAATAATCCTTGGCGCTTGGGAAACAAATAATCCCTAGCAAAATACTCAACTCACGGATACAAACACTCCGTGACGAGAGCTTCTTTGACTCACATCTCGGGCAGTAAGGATTCAAAAAAAACTTACTTCCTGAACAATGGGGCCCTGCAAGTCAATCCTAAATGGTCTCTTGCATACTATTCACGGGTCTCACTCTCTGAAGTCGATTCTCGACAAAGAGGGAAACAACCGCCTACGAGCCCTCTCAACTCGTAAGAGGGGCAATGGGATCCTGCAAGTCAATCCTAAATGGTCTCTTGCATACTATTCACGGGTCTCACTCTCTGAAGTCGATTCTCGACAAAGAGGGAAACAACCGCTTACGAGCCCTCTCGACTCGTAAGAGGGAGAAATTCTCTTATAAGATCCTTTCGACTTATGAGAGAAAACCACACTTGGGAATCCTCACGACTCCTAAGGAGAAAACCCACCTACGAGATCCTCTCGATCCGTAGGGAGAAAATTCTCTATGAGACCCTCACGGCTTATGGAGTTGAAAAGTCTTAGGCAGCAGATCTGAACCTGCGACCTAAGCCATCGCTGATTCTTAGGAAAGTCAAGATGCGTGCCCTACTATCCGTCAACCATGTTCGCTAAGATGATGTGCTGATAATAAAAGAAAGAAAAGACGGAGAAATGACACAAGACATTACAAAATATGCATCCTTCATTCATAAAATTTGATTGAGTTTAGGATACATCGTACTAAAGAATACAAGATATACATATATGTTACAAATACTAACGAAACAAGGAAAATTACTGAGAAGGAAGCGTCTTGCACAGATCCAGCAATTGCTCGCACACTTCCTTCCATGCCTTTTCCCGATTGGCCACCACTGCCAACTCCGCCTCCACTTGGGCCCGTTGCTGTGCGACGGAAGCAAGCTGATCCCTGACGGCCTGATGAGCAGCCTCACGGCCCGCGATGTCACGCTCGGCAATATCGAGTGCCCGCTTCAGTCTCAGCCCATTTGAGATGCGCTCCAGAAGGCCCTCAAAGACGGCCTTTACCTCGGCGGCGTTCGTCTCAGCTTCAGCACGCAGGCGAGCAGTGTTGCTTGAAGATTCTTGGCACTCCTTCAGCCTCAAAACCACTTCTTGTTCCAGATGACGGAAATGAGAAGCGCTTTGCTCGAGCCACGCTCCCCGTTGAGTGCTCGAGGCCAAAGTCTCAGGGGACAGGCGCATTGACTCTAGCTGATGAAGGCAAGCCTCGATTTCCCGACAATAGTTAACCCAAGAGGCGACAGCACCCTCGTCATGGAAGGTAGCAAATATCGCCAACATCGGGTTAACCGTCGTGGCGAAATCCTCAGCTGATACTGGAGCCTCGATGTCGAGCTCCTCGATGTAGTCGCTCAGCATGCGCAAACTATTCGCGGCACCTTTCGAAGACGGACGTCGCTGGGAAGGGCCGCCCGGTATTGTAATATGAGACTCAAAAGGCACTGAGACTGGAACGACAGCTGAAAAAGACAAAATGTGATTAGATGATGATCCAATAGATATGGAGAAAATCATTGACAAGATAATTACTATACCGGTGGGAGCAGGTGGCAAGGACGGAAGGGCCGGTAGCGCAACCGATCTTTCTTCTCCCCCTTCGATTTGTAACACTGCAGTCAGGACAAGAGAGAGTTAGAAATAATTCTACCACTGGAAAAACAAAGATATCAATCAGGAACAGTACTCACCGGCGCCACCAGAGGGAGAGGCGAGCTCAGATGAAAAGGAGAAGTGTGGGACCAACAATTGATACAAATGGTTAAAAAGAACTCCTGAAAAATACAAAAATGTGAATATAGTATATGGATTATACGTTTGAAAGATGGGTTTAGTAAATTGCAAACTCATACCTTCCAATATCTTTGATGGTGTAAGAGAGGGCTGAGGGGTAACCATCGCCAAGGCAGTCGTGGAAGGAGCTCCCTCAAGTACTGGGGCAT
Organism: Agapanthus africanus; assembly: GCA_030015575.1. Taxonomy (NCBI): domain Eukaryota; kingdom Viridiplantae; phylum Streptophyta; class Magnoliopsida; order Asparagales; family Amaryllidaceae; genus Agapanthus; species Agapanthus africanus. The sequence goes on along the minus strand of CM057340.1, from coordinate 676,461,095 downwards.
CAACACTAGCTGCACCTGCATTACGAAAAATGAACTTGTCAGAAAAGATTGTAAAGCAAATAAAAACAACAACTTAAGGTGTACCTGAGGAGCTCCCGGCGGAAACAGAGACGACTCCCTCCTCTATCGACATGAGACCACCGCCTGTGGCCTCATCGCCCGACTCAATGGGGACCGTCGTCGTGCTCGCAAGACCGGGAGACGGCGGAGGACCGTAGACGGGAAGGGCTATGACTGGAGTATTGCCAGATTCCAGAGAAGGAGCGGTTGGCTCGTCTTCAGGAATCGTGGCCACCTCGCCCACTACCATCTCAGGTTCGGTAGAGGCGGTTGTATCGTCCACCATCGCCGGGGGATCACCGGTCTCGAGCGCCTCAGCCGCCACCACCCTAGACTCATCATCTGCCACCGCTTCAGTTCGGCATTAATGACCTTCTCGGCGGTAGGCCCCTCGACCTCCACTTCAGGCTCCATGGCCTCAACGATATTACCCACTGTCGGCTCGAGTTCGGCAGGCATCGCCTCCTCTGTTTCTTTGGGATCAATGGCCTCCGCCTCTCCCTCAATCGGGCTTGGCCCTGCAAAGATAAGAGATATAAGGACCAATGACATTAAAATCCTTATAACAAAAACTCTGAGAGAAATATTACCAGAAGCAAATTTACCGTTTGCGCTACGAACTGCTCGTGCCATCTCTCTGTGGGCAGTAGATAGGGCGACAGGGGCCTCTTCAGAGGGAGTATCAGCTCGAGGAGCGGTGCTGGGGCCCGCTCCCATAGCCAAGGCAGCCCTGCGCGCCTTCGCCTCACGCCTCAACCGCTTCCTCTCCTCCCGAGCGGTCACGAGGGACCTCTGTGATGCCTCCTTCAAGGCATCATCGTCTTCATTCAGGGATGCCTCCAGAGCTTTTAAGGCATCTCTCATCGGCTCTCCAAGACGAACCTCCTGCGGTGGCCCAGAAGAAGCAGGAACGTCAGCAGCTGGTACAACATCTGCGTCGCTACGAGGGAACGGCATTGAAGTCCCTGTAATTAAAAGGGAAGGGTTAGATCGACCATAACACAAGGAAAATGAAAAACTTGATGAGTGGAAACTTACTAAGGCCCATAGATGCCCTAAGACGTTCCTCCTCCTGAAAAGTCCTCAGAGAAGCAGCAATGGCTTCTTCATCAGTGATGCCTGTTGAAAGGAAAGAAAGAAAAGCGTTAGTCAAAAATAATGAAGAGGATATGTTGCAATAAAAAAAAGCGACTAGTAGTTACCTGATTGCGCAAGCTTAGCCAGCCACGCGTCACGCTTCACCAACCATGCCGAAGCTCTGAGAGCAGCCTCCAAGTCTGTATCGTCCGGCGGCGGCATCACCAACCCTGCGTTAGTCCCATATTCGAGCAGACCCTCGGAATAGGGAGCATGAGGTTCCTGGCCGAACGCAACGTCCGCAGCAAAGAGTGACTTCTTTTTCTTTTGCCCTCCAACCCTAGGCTCGCGGGGAATCGACTTCCGTTTAGCAGCCGCTTTGGGACGACGAGTCCCGATGTCCACACCCACGCCAGACTCTGGCGAGGGTACAACCACTGCCTCCACTGAAGCACGGGGTGCGGTAGGTGCGTCTGTGATATCAGGGAGCTCACGTGGAGGACTTTGCGCACGTAATGGTCTGCCCCCAGCATCTTTTAGAGGAGGGACCACCAGGATCCTTGGTGCCAAGGGAGCGTTACGATTGGTACCGGGGGCTACTTCTTTACGGTCAATCAACACTCGCCTCTCTTCCTTTATAACAGCCCCCGTCGCATGATTGTACCAGTCTTTATATACATTAAGGAGTCGTGGAGCACAGACCGGCGGGCTAATGAAAAAACGAGAACCCGTGTTCAGGCGCATGAAGTGGTGTAACGCGTTCTCCATCCCTTCTTCATTTACAGCAGGTTCCAATAAGAAAGCCTCTAAGGGTACCCCTTGATCGTAACCCAGTTGTCAGGCAAAACGATGCGGGTTATATCTCATAAAGACTGCTGCACCGCCCTGCCTGAAGACTAGGAAACCCGGTCTAATAGAATACAAATGGAGGATCTCCCGGGCCGTCAACACTGAAGCTCCATCCTTGAAGGAGTCCTGTAATGGTCGCACCGCAGTGGTGGACGCCTTCCCAATGGTTAATACCTTATCAATAAAGGACATCCCGACTCCAACGGTGTGAGGGCGAAGCAGTAAACCCCTGGCGTCCCGTGGTGAAGGGGTCACGATTGATGAGCCAATCAGATGTAAAACGCGAGGGAAACCGCACTTGTCAAAGAATGAAGGCCTTTTATGCATACCAAAGACACCCGCCGTGTGTAACTCGAGCCACGATGGAAAGTAGTGCATCGGGAAGACCACGTGCAGTGCCCCGGGCTCATTGGCATCCGCTGCTCGGCTGAGGCCATGATATAGGTGCGCCAGGCCGGCAATCCCCACGGCCACCTTTACCCCAATGACCATGCGGTGGGCTAGATAAAAGACAGAGGGCCGCATGCGATGAGAATGCATTGGGATCGCGAACCAACTCAGCCACAGCCCGAGAAATCCTAAGAAAAAGGCCTCCTCATCCATCCCAGGGACTGCAATCTCCGCGAAAGATATGGTAGGAAAGTCAGGGAGGAAGAAAGCCTTTTGGTCTATTTCCTTCGTCGGCAGGTTAGCCAAACCTAGACCAAAAGGATCATCCAGAATAGCAAATTTGACGGCTCCTGGCGAAATGACGCTAGGACGGAGGAAGCGAGCAATGAAGTCCTCAAAATTAACTCCTCGGCTCCCGTGTTCGATGAAAAGGGACTCGTAGATGTTCAACACCTTGATCAGGCTTGGGAATTGGTGTTGAACGGCATTTTCCGACGTAATCCCCCTTACCATCGGCTTAGCACCGAAGACGTATTCATCTGTCGGGAGCAGCTCTTCATAGTGTTCCCCCATGACTGGTAGGCCGGATACCTCCGCGAATTCCTCCAAGGAAATGGACACTTCCCGATCCATGGCAAGGAAAGTGTGGGTGGGAATATTCCATTGCTCCAAGAAAGCCTTGAACCACCAAGTGGGGAGCGTAGGATATTGGAAAAGAGAGACGTAGACCGAGGTGGACAGTCCTATTCTTATCAACTGCGACTTCCTCGTCGACAGGATGTACCGGGCCCACGGCAGATATCCAATTGGGTGGCGGGGAATCAAACCAAGGTTATATGATTGCCCCCAGGGTCGTGCTTCTCCCTGACAGATACGGCGTCCTAGGATATCCAAAACCATAGGACGCTGAACCGGGACCGCATCCATAGCGGGATGAAGAAAGCTGTTCGCAGTCCAGTCTATCATCTCCACGGCATACTGCACTGGAGGTGGGTTAGCATAATGAATTGCCGTGATAGGTTCTGATGGCACCGCGCAAGTGAAGCTGCATCGACCCATAATAATCTGGTTATACCAAGACCCCCAAAGGTGGAGTTTCTTGTACTCAGGGTCATATGCCTTGATCATGGCCAGGACCTCACGGTCCAAAGGCGCCTCTGGAAATCCCTCCTCCGAGCGGACAAACGGGAATGAAGTGTCTTCAGACATGATCGCTGCAAAAAGAGCAATGTAGCCGTCAGTGTTGTAATCCCAACGTTTGACATTGAAAGAAGAAAATGCATTAATTAAATTAAAATCAAAATTAATTAATTACACCGCACCCCAGTGCAGTGAGTAGGGGACCAAAGAGGGACCCACAAAATCTAAATGACAATACGTCAATTAAGAAGACAAACTCATCATTGGATGAAATTGTCAGTTGGTCCTTGGGGGGAACATTCCCATAATAAAAAAGGGGGGAAAGAATCCCTAGAGACAAGGAGAAAATCTCCTCTTTCAGAGCAAAGCTCTGTTACAGAATGACACTTGTCAAATTCTGGTCTCAAAAGAATTAAAATTCCTTAAGAAAGAGCTTAGCTCTATAATATTCCATCAAAAAGAAAGTTTTTGAAAAGAAATTTAAAATTAAAATTTCTGGAATCCTGAAAAAAAAAAAGATCCATGAAAGCTTATAGAAAAATTCTTCATTTGTTTCAGATCTAAAAGATCTACATTTGATTCAAAGAGCAAAGCTCTGTTCATGGGTTAGAACCCATGAATAAGATCCCTGTAGATCTATGGATTTGTGAGAGCAAAGCTCTGTTAATGAAACCCCAAAAGGAATTTCTTCAGATCAAAAGATCCATGAGAGCAAAGCTCTGTTGGTTAAAATTGATTTAAATTAACTTAACTTAATTTTAAAATTAATTATTACCTAAAGTTTTCTAAACTTTGGGAAATAAGAGCAAAGCTCTAGAGTTCTGAAAACAAGAGCAAAGCTCTGAAATTCTTAAGCAAAGAGCAGAGCTCTGAAAATCTAAATCTAAGAAAATGGTGAGATTTTCTAAGGGTTAAAAGGCCCTATTTATAAGGCGCTTGCGCCTCTTGGAATTCCCCCTCAATCCAACGGTCAGGAGGGGTTGCCACCGTTGCACTCACGTGTGCGCCACGTGAGCGCAACGGTGGGGGGGCATTTGTTTCGCCCAATCAGAGCAAAGCTCTGTTTGAATTCAAAATTTAAATTTTTGAAGTAACGCTTCAAGTCTCAGGCGCAACGCGCCGCGTGTCTGGCGCTAATACATCAGCGCAGCGCCCAAGAAGGCGCACCCAATCAGAGCAAAGCTCTGTTTAAAGGAAGCAACGCTTCAGATCCTTTGCGCTGCGCGCGATGCGCCACGTGTCCAGCGCAGATACATTAGCGCAGCGCACCCAATCAGAGCAAAGCTCTGTTTAAAGGAAGCAACGCTTCAGATCCTTTGCGCTGCGCGCGACGCGCCACGTGTCCAGCGCAGATACATTAGCGCAGCGCGCCCAATTAGAGCAAGGCTCTGTTAAAGGAAGCGCCGCGCTGCGCTCTGCGCTGTGCGACACGTGGCAGCACAGTTGCGCTGCGCGACACGTGTCAGCGCAGAAAAAGGGGCTAAGTGCCAAAGGCAATTTAGCCATGCAAAATTACATGCACTTGATAACAACAAATTAAAATACGATGCACAAGCACAACAAAGAGCTCAAAAAAAAAAAGAACACTTAACAGATAATAAAATACTTAATCAAAACATTTATTTATTATTAAAATTAAAAAAGATCACCGAATACGGGATCAGAGAGACAAGGGTTCACAAAAAGAAAAAGAAGAGTATTCAGCTCCCTCTCCGTCTTCTCCACCACGTCGAAGCGGCGATCTTCCCGAGGGGTAGCCATCCAACGGTCGACGCCGCACTCCTGGGAAAAAGTGGCGATGACGGCCCGACGAGCCCGTATCTGGCTCAGCAAGTAGAAGGAGCAGTCCCTCAGGACTTTGGTGATCAAGAGCGCTTCGAAAAAACTCTCGATCTTATCCTCGGCCGCATCAAGCATTGCAGAGGACATCTCCACCGGAGGAGGGGGAATGTCGGCGAGAACTGAGGCAAGGATCATCCGAAGCCAAATGGAACCCGGGGGAAGAGAAGACCCCACACGAGTCGAAAGCTCGTACATTGCGGCATCGCACTGCTCGTCCGAAAAAGAGGAGTCCACCAAGCGCGCAGCAAAACGGGGAACGATGTCCTGGATCGGCACTTCCCACGGTTGTCGGCGGGCATGAGGACGGTTGCAAGCCATGATTAAAGAAGTTCTCCAAAGGTGAGGAAAGGAAAGGCTTGGCCTTGAGCTATATATAGATCCAAACACAGAAAATTCTGTGCGCAGCGGAGTTATTTCCAAGCCCCGGGAAATTATAATTTCGGGAATACAAGTTTGACTTGAAAAGATTAGATGAAGCGGCGCTTCTGATTCTCCAAAATTTAAACTTTAATAAACGAAGCAACGCTTCAGATCCTCTGCGCTGAGCGCAATGCACCACGTGTCAGGCGCAGATGTATCAGCGCTGCGCCCAAGAAGACGCGCCCAATCGGAGCAGAGCTCTATTTGCCTGAAGCAACGCTTCAGTTGCGCTGCGCTCTGCGCTGCACGACACGTGTCAGCGCAGATGCGCTAGCGCAGTTGCGCTGCGCTCTCCGCTGCGTGACACGTGTCACGCGCTGGGGCATCTGCGCCAAACTAAATTAAGATTTTTAAGAAATCTTTTCTGTTCTTGTTAAAACAAGAAGATTTTCTTCTGCAAAGCAGAAGCCCTTGGATCAAAGATCCAACGGTGGGGAAAATTCCCCAAATCACTCGGAGGATATCTCTTTAACAAATTTAACTAATTTGTGAGCACTATAAAAAGGACCCTAAGCCTCAATTCAAAGGGATCGAGATTTTTTTTCTTGAGAATTCAAGAACTTTAAACAGAGAGAACTCCGAGAAGATTTCAAAAAAAAAGGTAAAGAACCTTCATGGATTAGAAGAAATTCCTTCTAATAGATCATTGGTCTAAAAACAAGATCAATGATTTTTAAATAATAAACAGTGCTTTGCACTTTTATGAACCTCTGGTTCTTCAAATAAAGAAAAATTTATTTTTCTTTGATCTATTTCAGATCAAGAAATTAGACAGTGCTTTGCACTTTTATGAACCTCTGGTTCTTCAAATAAAGAAAAATTTATTTTTTCTTTGATCTAATTCAGATCAAGAAATTAAACAGTGCTTTGCACTTCCCTTCTTGAATCTAAAAGATTCTTAGTGCTTTGCACTTCCAAACTGCGCGTTGCGCTCTTGAGAGAGCGCCACGTGTCGGCTATAAAATCATTCGCGCTAAGTGCCATTAAGATAGAGCTTTGCTCTCTGGAATTGGCGCAACTCGCTGAGAGCACGCCACGTGTCTCCAGCGCAACAGCGCAGCTCGCTGTACTGTTGCGCTTGCGCTCCCCAGAGCATGACACGTGTCATCACCATATGAGCTTGCGCTCAGTGATTGGCGCAAAGCGCCTGACAAATGCAATGCATTTCACTTCCTGAAGGGCCAAGCCCAATTAAAAGGCTTAACAAGCCTAATATATAAAATGCTGTGCATTATTTAAAAGGGCAGAGCCCAATTGAAAGGTCCAACGGACCAAAATAAATGATCTGCATCATAATAAAAAAAGGGCAGATTCCAATCAAAATGGGCATAAATGGCCTGAAGTAATGCAATGCATTATTTAAGTATGGGCAAAGCCCTAGCACAGGTCTAATAAAAAAAAATGATGGTGTTGAACATTTTCAACTGGACTTAGCCCAATTTTGGCCGTAAGTCCTTAAATTAAATTGACTGAGCAAAATGGCTCTCCTAAATCAATTTACGTCCGGTTCGAGGGTACATCTCCGAACTCCTTTGACATCTATCGTTGTAATTCCTCAACGACGTCAAAGAGGTGACGGGTCCCAACGACCACACATCAATACGGACTGCGGGGTCCTTAAACTCGTGGACCGAAACGTCCTTACACTAATATCGGACCGAAACGTCCTTAAACTAATGATGGACCGAGACGTCCCTAAACTAATATTGGACCGAGACGTCCCTAAACTAATGATGGACCACTACGTCCTTAAACTGGCGATGGACCGAAACGTCCTTAAACTAATGATGGACCGAGACGTCCCTAAACTAATGATGGACCACTACGTCCTTAAACTGGCGATGGACCGAAACGTCCTTAAACTAATGATGGACCACTATGTCCTTAAACTGGCGACGGACCAAAACGTCCCTAAACTAATAATGGACCACCACGTCCTTAAACTGGCGCAATAGAGTCCGAATGCTCTTTTACCGGATCTAAACGGTGCCGTCTAAGTTGATCTTAGCCCCAAATACGGTTAATGTGTCCTTAGATATTTAAATAAACAATAAAACTCCAAATCAACTTTGGTTCAAGGGTACATTTCTGAACTCCTCTGACGCCTGTCGTTGTAATCCCTCAACGACGTCAGAGAGGTGACGAGTCCCGAAGGCCAGATAATTAAATCAATCACTACGTCAAGTCGACCTTAGTCCAAAACAGGACTAACGTATCCTTGATGAACGTTTAAGTTGATCTTAGCCGCAACGCGACTAATGCATCCTTAAACTAAAAACACCAAACCCAAATCTAAGTAAATGCGGATTTGGACTAATCCACGTCCTACGGGCGACGGCATTACTCAGTCTCCGTATACAATCCACGGGCAACCACAAACAAAACAAACACACACGACACGAAGTGAAATTCTGGAGAAGGAGAAAGTTGTTACTGCGATGCGGTAGCGTAATTAACTGCAGGGGCTTACGCCTGCAGCGAAGAGCGTCCCCACAATCAAAAACCCCTCACCCTGAGGGGGAATCTGACGAAGTCTGCTACATCGGCCGCATCCGTCTAAACCTCCGATACACGGTGCCATAAATCAACTTGGCATCTTCGGAGAGATAAACGGATAAAACCAAATAGCATCTGCCCCGAACCTCAGTCATGGACGCCCTAACGTCCAGGCCGCCATTCGGAGGGGAACACCTATAGAATGGAAGACATTTCGCGATAAGTTTGACGCAAAGTACTTTCCTGTGACTGCCAGGTTCGATATGGAACAGCCGTTTATTCATCTACAACAAGGTTCTATGTGGGTCAAGTCAGTAGATGAGTATGACGCTGAATTCACCATGCTCAGTTGGTAAGATATGTCACAATAGTTCAAATTTTTTAAATATCACATACTACACAGCTAACACAATCCTTTAAACAAATTCGTGGCACACTTGATACCGACGGACGAGATCAGAGCCCGTCGCTTTCAGCAAGGCTTGGACACGGAAATTCAGGATGCTCTAGCCACAGGGAAATTTCCGACCCATGAGGATGCTCTGGAAGCTGCCCGCAGTTATGAGGCGGTGATAAAAGCAAGGGGCATACCTCAGTCTGCAGGAATTAAGCGCCCTTCCAACCAGATGGCAGGAGGAGCCTCGTCCAGGCCATCTTTTGTGCCACGGCGACCCGGAGTACCAAACAACAGGCCCAGCCTAACCTTTTGTAACTGCTGCAATAGAAATAGGCATCTGGCGAGAGATTGCCGGCGTGCGAACAACCTTTGCTTGATCTGCGGCTCAGCTGCTCATGGTATTAGGTCTTGTCCTCATAAACAAGATCCAATTGCTGCACCCAGGCCAGCAAACAATTACCCACAGCGCTTAGCCATCCAAGCCCCTGCTCCAAGACTTGCATTACCTACACCACCCAGAGGACCACAAGCTGCACCACCTTCTCATCGGTTCCATCAAGCTCAAAGGAACGTTCTGAGGAATGCTCCTCAGGCCAGGAGTAATGTACCAAGGCGCCAGGCTTTCACGATGACAGTGGAAGAAGCTGAGGCCACTGGCCAAGTTATCACTGGTAACCCTTTCTTTCTCAAAAATTTCTTTCGGTCTTGATATTTATCCTACATACTTTTTCTATACCTAAAACATATCCCACATACCTTAGGTACAATATCAGTATCCTCAATACCTGCACTAGCACTGTTTGATACTGGAGCATCTCACTGCTTTATGTCGCAACGGTTTGTTCGAACCCATGCGATTCCAGTCTCACCGCTTGTATCCAGCTGGAATGTTAGTTCCGGAAATGGCGTTCTAAAGGCAACAATGGGATACAGCTTGCGTCCGGTAGTCGTCTGCAACAGAGAATTTTATGCTGACTTCAAAGTGCTGGACATACCGAACTTCGATATGGTTCTAGGTATGGATTGGCTTGGAACTTTTTATGCTACCATCGACTGTCGTCAAAGGAGGGTAGTATTCGAGATTCCGGACCATCCGGTCTTCTATTTCAAAAGCGGAGACCGTACCCTAGGAGCCAAGTACCTATAAAGCAAAGCCAAGGGAAGCAGTAGTTGCAGCAGCTCAAGCGGAGGAAAAATCAAGACCAGATGTGGTTCGAGAGTTTGACGATGTGTTTCCTGACGATATATCAGGTTTGCCTCCCGATCGAGCTCTTGAATTCAGCATTGATTTAGTACCAGGAGCACAACCAGTGATCAAAGCACCTTATCGACTAAGTCCGGAAGGGTTGAAGGAAGTTCGAACACAGTTGGACGAATTATTGGCGAAAGGATGGATTCGTCCCAGCACTTCAAGTTGGGGATCACTTGTACTACTTGTGAAGAAGAAGGAAGGTTCATACAGAATGTGCATCGATTACAGAGCCTTGAACGAAGTCACTATAAAGAACAAGTATCCACTCCCGCGCATCGACGATTTATTCAATCAGCTAAGTGGGTCTTGTGTTTTCTCTAAATTAGATCTTCGTTCAGGTTATCATCAAGTGAAGGTCAAGAAAGCTGATATTCACAAAACAGCTTTCAGAACTCGCTATGGACATTACGAATTTCTAGTGATGTCATTTGGAGTGACCAACGCACCAACAATATTCATGAACCTAATGAATCAAGTTTTCCGGGAGTACTTAGACAGGTTTGTTGTCATCTTCATCGACGACATCCTGGTGTATTCAAGGAGTCGGAAAGAGCATGCAGAGCACCTATGAATTGTCCTGGAAACTCTTCGACAACATCATCTCTATACCAAGTACAGCAAGTGCGAGTTTTGGCTAAAACAAGTTGGTTTTCTTGGACATATCGTATCAGGAGAAGGAATCTCTGTGGATCCAGCGAAGATTTCAGCGTTCAGCGAATGGCCTACACCAAAGTCGGTGAAGGACATTCGGAGTTTCTTGGGTTTAGCTGGATATTACAGAAGGTTTATTGAAGGCTTTTCAAAGATAGCAACATCCCTGACCAAGCTCACACATAAAGATGAAGATTTTGTGTGGTCAGAAGCATGCGAACAAGCTTTCGTAGAACTCAAGTCAAGGTTGACATCAGCGCCTATTCTCGTCATACCGGATCATTCTGGAGGATTCAAAGTGCATTGCGATGCATCCGGCAAGGGATTAGGATGTATTCTACATCAGCACGGTAAGGTTGTGGCTTATGCTTCAAGACAGCTGAAGATTCATGAACGCAATTATCCGACGTATGACCTGGGGTTAGCAGCCGTCATCTTTGCTCTCAAGATTTGGTGCCATTATCTACTTGGTGAACGAGTGAACATCTACACAGATCATAAGAGCCTGAAATATGTGTTTACTCAGAAGGATTTGAATATGCGACAGAGAAGATGGTTAGAACTCATGGCGGTCTTTGACATCAACTTGCAATATCACCCAGGGAAGGTGAATGTGGTAACCGATGCTCTTAGTCGTCAACCTTTATCGATGAATCTCACCGTCAGTGGAAGCTTCAACAAGACTTGCATCAGATGGAGATTGAAGTAGTCATGCCAGGTAATGCTTCAAGTTTGATGAATTTACAAGTTTAATCAACCATTGTCAATAAGATCAAAGCAGCTCAAGCAAGCGATGCTAAGTTGCAAAAGATCAGAGAACAAGTGGAGAATGGACTCAGAACAGACTTCATCATCCATGAAGACGGATCTTTGAGATATGGTAGCAGATTGTGTGTACCAAAAGGTCCTGTTCGGGAAGAGTTAATGAAAGAAGCTCACAGCTCTCCCTACTCAGAACACCCTAGAGGTACCAAAATATACAAAGATCTACGTCAGAACTATTGGTGGCATGGAATGAAGCGTGAAGTAGCCAGAAGCGTCGCAAAATGCTTGGTGTGTCAGCAAGTAAAGGCTGAACATCACAGGACTGCTGGATTACTTCAACCGTTACCAATCCCAGAATTGAAGTGGCAACATATCACGATGGATTTTGTGACTGCTCTTCCTCGCAGCACAAAGGGTAACGATGCTGTATGGGTCATTGTGGATCGACTCACAAAGTCGGCTCATTTCATCCCATTTCGAGTTGGCCAATCAACTGAAACACTAGCAAAGAAGTACATGGAGGTAATAATCTACTTAAGATTTAAACTCTTCATAATGTACTATCTCTGATACCCATGAACTCATACAGGAAATTGTGAGACTTCATGGAGTACCGGTCTGCATTGTTTCCAATCGTGACACCAGGTTCCGATCGCAATTTTGGCAAAGTCTGCAAGCAAGCTTGGGAACAAGTCTGAACTTCAGCACGGCTTATCATCCACAAACAGATGGTTAGTCTGAGCGAACTATTCAGATCTTGGAGGATATGCTCAGAGCATGTATGTTAGACTTCAAAGGATCGTGGGAAGATCACCTACATCTTGTGGAGTTTTCGTACAACAACAGCTACCAAGCAAGCATAGGAATAGCACCTTTTGCAGCGCTCTATAGAAGGAAGTGTTGATCGCCATTAAGTTGGGATGGCGTCGGAGATAGGGAACTTCTTGGACCAGAGATGATAGTAGCAACTGTTGATGTGGTTCGTACCATCAGGGAAAGGATGCGCATAGCCCAAGATCAACAGAAGCACTGGGCTGATGCAAAGAGACGTCACTTAGAGTTCCAGCCAGGAGATCATGTGTTCTTAAAGATATCTCCGAACCGCAGAATGATACGATTTGGAAGACGGGGTAAGCTAAGTCCGAGATACATTGGACCGTTCGACATACTCGAACGAGTCGGTGAAGTGGCATACCGCTTAGCGCTTCCACCCTCATTGGAAGGAGTGCATAATGTGTTCCACATATCCCAACTCAGAAGGTATGTGAGTGACCCCAGCCATGTTCTCGATCATTCCGAGCTCACTATACAGCCCGACTTATCTTGTGAGCAACAACCTATGGAAATCCTGGACAGGAAAGTGAAGACACTTCGGAACAAGGAAGTCAACTTGGTCTGAGTGATGTAGAGGAAAGACACTCCAGGAGAGTCCACTTGGGAAAGGGAAGATGAAATGCGTGCAAGATATCCACACCTCTTTGTAAACTAGTCCTCAAATAAAAGTTGTAAATTTCGAGGACGAAATTTTTGTAAGAAGGGTAGAATGTAACAACTCCATTTTCGGTGTACAAAAATTTGCTTTAAAATTAATGTATACTTGGAGTATTTACTTCTGCTGTTATCACTTTAAGTATTTAATTCACTCCTTAATTATAAGAAGGAGCTTGTAACTCATTGGTAATACCTTGCATTGCTGAACCAAGCCACCAGAGTTCAAATTTCATACCCCACATTATTTTTAATTTTATTTTAGTTTAAATTTTTTAGAAGTCCAACAGTCAACACGTGATAACTCCCAAATTTCCCACTATACATGAAAATGTTAATGCACCAGAGGCTACACCTGAAGACCCCCCACCTCCCTGGCACCTAACTCGGCCTGACTCGGCCGGACGGCCGAGTCGCCTGAAGAAAAATTGTGCCTTTTGGAATTCCCAACTCCCCTGCATGCTTCATTTACTGAGATCGTTTCCAGAGACACCATTAACCCCTATTTACTCCATTTTTAATGATTTTTTAATACATTTTAACATTTTTTTTAAATTAAAACCCTTCATCTACCCTAACCCTAACCTAAACCTATAAATACCAACCCTACACACTACCCCCTCACCCCAAACTCTGAGCCAACTCTCAAGAATTTTCAAGAAACCTTGTGTACTTTGAAAACGAGCAAGAAGCGAAGCTATGGCGAATTTTCCGGCGAACTTCCGACGACCATCCTAGGAGCTCTCGGCGACGAAACGACGCACCGGCAACTCCTCCCGATCCATCTCCCTCTCCTTGTTGTCCTAAACCCGTAAGTCCCATTTCTATCTTCCTTTTTCTTTCTAAAAATACGGAATTACAAAACCCGACGGAATCGGAACAAATCCGATTTCCGATTCGGTTTCTTTATAAAACCTCACTTTTCTTTAATACAATTATGCTTAAACCATTACATGTTGACTATTAATCACTAATCAACCATATTGATCAAGTTTCATATCATAAACTAATTGCTATTTCATTTTACCGTATTTTTCATTTAAATACCACATAGTTTCAATTCTACATTTAACATCACAAAACCTTCTATACCTTTAAGTAGATCATGAGGTAATGACCTACCTCCTCACACACTCATATGCAACATAGCACAATACTCTCGGAAACATAGAAAACAGGAAATCGACATCTTTACAAATAAATACCATAATTAATAAAACCGTTTTTCCTTAATGATTAGTATTTATACAAATCTTTGCAAAGCGCCGCTACAACCCATTTGGAGAACCCGTTCGGGATGGTGCGGATTATCGCACATCCTCGGGCTTAGTAATGCGAGATGCAGACCTCCGCAAGGAGCATTCGGTCTTAAAAGATTTAAAATACGACATCTTAAGAAAACAAAATTTCTAGAATATTATATATATACAAAAAATTATTTTCATATAAATATATGTATATGTAACATAAGAATATCTATTTTGAATTATTATAAATATTCCACTTTTTTCTAAAAATGTCCCAAGAATCATTTTACACTAAAATACCATGAATTCCATACAAATCAATATTACAAATAAATACCTTTATTTATGAAATTAGGATATTTTCACTAGAAATATCACAATATAAAATCTACATTCATTACAACTCTAAAGACGAATAATAAATACTTGGGGTGTATTTTGAAAAGTATATAAAAGTATTTTTACATAAAAACCCCTCAAGTTCTATAAATTACCCTAAGGACCCTAGTAAACATAGGTTTAAGCGGGACCAATCTCTTGAGCCTCAGGGAGACGGAGAAGTTGGTGCTTGCCTATTTAAGGTAGACAACTTAATAATAGTGTTATCAATACGGTAATCGTATTTGAAAAAGACACAAATCCTGCCGTCCGTGTGCAGCGGTTACCGATGACATCAAAACAATCAGGACTTTAATTTACTTTTCTAATTGTCTGACTCAGAGTGAGTCTCATTATAATCTGACTTGAATATAATTCAAGTACAATCTACATTCTTCAATATTACAATTCAAAATGAATCCATCAATCCAATTATCAATCTCCCTTATCTTTGGGACTTACCGAGCGATCTGTTCGCTGACGACATTCTCTTTTTTTCTTCTTTGAATGTCGTCAGGTGATCTGGACCCGTCAAAGATCGAGCCCACTGCTGAAGACTTGGACCAGTTCAGTGAAGATCCCGAGCTCTAGTCATTGTACACTTTCCATTTCAATACTTTTCTTTTCTGTTATGCCATTGTTTAGGCATTGTTTTTTATTTCAGTTGTATTCACTTTCCATGTATTGTTCAGAAAGAATGTGAATAAATAAAGTTGTTGTTTTATTATATCTTGTCTCTTGTGCTTTACTTTTATATTGCTTAGATACGCTTAGCGTATTTACTTCACAGTAAATACGTGGCGGCCTCGTCGTGTCCTCTGCCCGTATACTGGGAAGCGGAACGTGACAGAGGCGCTCGGCGCTGAGCACCAAACTTTGAGTGCTAGACGCTTCTTATTAAATAGCGCCCACGTGAGGAGCACGTGGAGCGCTCGGCGCTGAGCGCCAGATTTTGAGTACTAAGCACTTCTTATTAAATAGAGCCCACGTGAGGAGCACGTGGAGCGCTCGGCGCTGAGCGCCCACATGAGTAGCACGTGGAGTGCTCAGCGCTGAGCGTCAGACTTTGAGTGCTAAGTACTGAGTTTTCTGTTCTGCTCAATTCAATTCTCTGAGAATTAAATTCTCACTTGTGAAAGACTTTGTCTTATAGATCCGAGATCTGGAAAAAGAACTAAGTTCTTCCGATGTGAGAGTTAAACTCATAGATATGGAGGAGATGCTATGATCTCTCTTATTTTTATTTACCTTGAGGAGAAATCGTTCTCGTCTTGAAGTTTGAAGTTTATGGGGAGGTTCTTCTCTACAAGACTTGAAGTCTTGGGTCATTTATATAGTGGAGGCTGATTTGTTGATTCAGTTAATGAAATCTCTCATTGAGAGATTTCTTAATTGATTTGGGGATTTTATCCACCGTTGGATTTTTGATCCAAGGATTTCTGTTTTACAGAAGATATTTTTCTTGTTTTTAACAAGATTGGGAAAATATTTTCCATACAGAGCTTATTCTGTAATTTGGTGATTTTTCAATCACCATTGGATGATTGAACCAACGGTGCTCTGTTTTACAGAGCATAATCTTTCTTGTTCAGAAAGATTGGGAAAATATTTTCCCTTACAGCACTTATTCTATAGCTTGGTGATTTTTAATCACCATTGGATCTTTGATCCAACGGTGCTCTGTTTTACAGAGCATAATCTTTCTTGTTCAGAAAGATTGGAAAAATATTTTCCCCTACAGAGCTTATTCTGTAGCTTGGTGATTTTTAATCACCATTGGATCTTTGATCCAACGGTGCTCTATTTTATAGAACATAATCCTTCCTGTTTAGAAAGATTTGAGGAGTATTTCCTTAATCAGAATTTAATTCTGTGCTTTGATGATTTATCATCTCCGTTGGATCTTTGATCCAACGGCAGGGAACTTTTAGTTCTGGCACCAGTGCCCTTGTGCGGGACACGAGAGGCGCTGCTTCAGAGTTTTTAACTCTTGGCGCTGGCGCCCTCGTGCTTTGCACGTGAGGTGCTGCCTCAGTTCAAATTTTGAACAGAGCCTTGCTCTCTTATTGGAGGGAAACAGCCCCCAGATGTGAACGTTTTTTAGTCATTTTTGACAAATCATGGAGCGCTGAGCACTCTGCATGATACTCATGTGGGAAACACGTGAGTGCTGGGCTTTGGGCTTTATCTGTTCGTTTCTCCCTTTTTACAAAAGTGCTAAGCACTTGGATAAAGCTCACGTGCATCTCACGTGACTGCTTCCTTTTGGGGCGGCTGTCTAATTGACAAAGAAGCTTTTCTTTGCTTTTTAGGCGCCCATGTGAGAATCACGTGAGGCGGTTTTAGCTTTTCTTTTGCTTGTTTCTCTTTTTTTTAAGCACTCACGTAGGAAAACACGTGAGGTAGTTTTGGTTGTTCTCTTTATTAGTTTGAAGCACTCACGTGGGAAACACGTGCGGCTTCATAATAGTGCTAAGCACTAACGAGTCACCAAACTATTCTTGTGTTTTCTTAGAAATATTGATCTCTGCTAATGACATTTTTTTAGTCATTGATAATCATCAAGATTTCGGTTTTGAGGATCTTGGATCATCATCATTTTTTTTTGAAGAACTGAGTTCTTTATATAAGGTTAAGCCCTAATTTTTGGAGGAATTAAATTCCCATATGCTCGTGTTATTTCTTTTTCTTTTTCTTTTTCTTTTTCTTTTATGACCTAGTTCTTTTCCCCTAGGTTTTGAATTTGCAGAACAAAATCTTCCCAATGAGAATTAAATTCTCAACTTGTGGGGAGATTTGCTTCTGCAAATCTCAATCAGAGGAAGAACTAATTTCTTCTATGAAAGGTTAAACCCTCAGATAAGCAAAGAAGTGACACTATGATATCTGTGTGTTTTTTTACCTAGGGTTTCAATAAGGCAAGTCTTCTTCTTTTGAGAATTAAATTCTCTTTCTTTTTCAAGAGCTCACTGTATATTTTTTTTTGGCAAAAGCTTGTGGGGAGTTCTGTGTCTCTCCTCTCTCTATATATTTCTATCTGTTCTTTTTTTGTTCTTCTCTCCTATTTATAGGATAAGAGAAAAGATACTTGTTAGAATATCTCTGATTGAGAGATCATGATTGATTTCATAATCAATCCAAAATGATCTCTCGGATCACTTGGTGAATTTTATTCACCATTGGATTTTTAATCCAAAGGCCCTCTATTTAACAGAGAAGTTTTCTTGTTTATTTTACAAGATCAGGAAATATCTTTTCCTAAGATAGAATTTTTATTCTATCAGATGATCGGTGGGTGATTTTATAATCCTCGTTGGATCTGATCCAAGGGTCCTCTGTTTAACAGAGAAGATCTTTCTAGTTTGAGAAAGATCAAAGAAATATTTCCCAGATAGAATTTAATTCTATCTGGTAGTTTGATTGGTGATATTTTATCACAATTAGATTTTAAATCCAAAATTCTCTGTAAGAGAAGAATCTTCCCGTATCAGAAAGATTAGGTAAAATATTTTCCAAATAGAATTTAATTCTATCTTGCTAAAGAGTGCAACAGAAGAACTCACGTGTTTAACACGTGACCGCTAGCATGGGTTTCAGCATGCTTTATTTTCAGCGCTCCTATGCATATAAACTATCACATATTTAATACGTGAGGCATGTTTGGCTTGCCAATTATTTGATTGCAGCACTTATATGCTTCGCATATAGGCGCTCACGTGTTTAACACGTGTGGCTCTTTTAGCCAATTTTTTTTAACTGCAGCACGTATATGCTTTTGCATATATGTGCTCACGTATTTAACACGTGAGATTTTAATAGTGGGGAATTTTCCCCCTTTTTCCTTTTTTTATGAGGAAACAATAACGACAAACAATCACCAATTTTCATCAACTCGTCTAAAGCAAGAAAAGAGTTCATGTTTCCTTATGGACGACCCGTACTCATCGCGGCTAGCTACTAGCGACACCGTCTTGATTGCGGTTATTTACAAAACACTTCTTTCGCACATGATCAATCAGCTGCATTTCACACTGTTATACATATGCCATCATGACCGCATGCTTAGGAATTGTCTCTATTTCATCATACTTGCAATTACACCGTATGATATTATTTACTACTCACGAGCTGACAACTCACCCTCGTTGTGCCACAGTGTCTTGCAGGGCTGATCCTCAGTGTAATCGCGGCGGGGTACTCTATTTCATCTATTTCTGCGGATACCACTACTTTTGGGCTTGAGATATTTTATAGGTGGGTTTGCGAGTATCCATATGCTTATACTTGTATATCTTATCTTGTATCTAGTACTCTCCATCAACCATCTGTTTGTATTTGACTTAGAGACGAGACTGAGAGATTCAATATATGTATTATTTTTAACTCTGGGTGTCGTGCTCGTGTGTCACGCCCCGCTTCCTGGTGTACGGATAAGGAGACGTGACGGGTCCGTGACGTATCTACTCAGAAGTAAACACGCTAAGCGTAAATAAGCAATATAATGTAAATGTGCACAAGAAAAACATGAGATGTAAAAAAACAGCAACTTTTTATTTATTAAACATTCTTTACAATGCAACTGAAAAGTAAATACAATATGGAAAGCAATGCCTAAATAATGGCATGAACTGAAAGTAAAGTATATACAAGTGAACTAAAGCTCAGGGTCATCGATGAACTACTCCAAGTCTTCTAAGCTGGGCTCGATCTCCAGAGAGTCGGGTCTTCCTGACAACATTCCAAAGAAAGAATAGAAAATGAATGTCGTCATCAAACAATCGCTCGGTAAGTCCCAAAGAGAGATAGAAATAGAATAGACAGATAGAGAGTATAACTGATATAATGTATGTTTGTTATGTTATCGTTGCTATTTGTAGCTTAGTACAGAATATACCAGTGTATACAAGAGGAGTCCAACTATTCCGTGGACTAAGCTATACGGAGCATAAGAAACCGTTAAACCACGGAACAACAGCAATGGATATTCAGATTAGGTGTATTAAAGAGACCATCGTCGTGACACTTTTAACACATTCCGTACCAATCTACCCCTTTTAAACCCCGTAATGTTTATTGTATTGTTATGTAGTGATTTGTAGATATAAGACTTGCCAAAACCATGATATGAATTGTTCATGTAAACGGATAAGAATATAAACGGATAGTCATGTAGACAAGTCAATATATATCCATGGTTCGGTCAAATCAAGTCATGTTGATATAGATGGATTCATGTTGTAATGGAATTATATCAAGTATGGATTGTATTCAGATTAAACTGAGACTCTGTCCGAGTCAGACACTTAAACAGAATTGAAATCATGAATTAAGTTTTGGAGTTATTGGTAACTGTTGCACATGGATGGCAGGATTTGTGTCTTTTCCATGACAATTACCGTATTGATAACCTCGTTTTAGTTGTCTATCTTGAATAAGCAAGCACCCACATTCTTCGGCTCCCTGAGGCTCAAGATAATTGGTCTCGCTTAAACCTATATTTACTAGGATCCTTATAGTAAATTAATATAAGTTGAGGGGGTTTTATGAAAAATATTTTTGATATATTTTCAAAATAAACCTCAAATATTTATTTATCGTTTTTAGGGTTTTCATAGATGTAATTTTTATAAGATGAGATATTCTAGTGGATATAAACCTAAAATGAATGGTATATGGTATTTTCATGTAAAATAACTTGCATTGATTTGTGATGGTAGTTTCATGAAATTTGGGATTCCTTTATTTAGAAAACATGGATATTTTTATGTATATTTAAAATAGATAGGTCGATAATATTATATATAACCATTAGAAAATAAATTTATTTATTAAATAGAAATCATGTTTTCTTAAAAATTGTAATATAAATTACATTGAGATCATATGCTCCATAAGGAGGTCTGCATCTCGCCCTACTAGTTCGATAGATGTGTGATAACCCGCACCAACCAAATCGGATTCCCCAAAATGGAATTTGATTAAAACAATTAAAAGAAATACGGTTTTGATGGTTTATGGTATTTAACTATAAAATTCGCGTTAGCCATAAAAATATTGTTTTCAAACCATCGTGCTATGTTATGATGAGTGTTGTGATGAATTAGGTCATTACCTCGTAAGTTTTCTAAAGGTAATATGAGCAATATGATGAATTAATGTCGTAGGTAAACTTTATGGTATTTAACGAAATAGTGTAATACAAGTTGTATAGCATTTTATTTTGAATTGAAACTTATTCTAAATATTGTTTTATGGTTGCTAAACAAGATATTAAGAGATGGTTGATTTGTTGTTAAGAAAAGTTGGGTTTTTAATGAAATTAGAATTAGAATAACTCCGCTTTCGACGAGTTTTAAGAAGAGATTGTTTTAGAATAGAAGAGATGAGTGGAGAGGGAACTTACGGGTTTGGAGAAGAGAGAAGAGATATGGGAAAAAGTTGTTTCTTCATGGAGTTGTGGTGTCGCCGGATTTTTCCCGAATCATCGCCGGAACTTGACCTTGGGCTAACTCCAATTGTATAACTTTTTGGACTTGGAAAACTTTGAGAGTTTTGACAATGGATTTCAGAATAGAGAGGGATAGGGTGTGAGATGGTATTTATATAATAGAATTAGGGTTTAGGGTATTAAAATGAGAATTAAAATGCATTAAAATTTGTTTTTAAAGCTCATTTTAATTCTCTGTTAATGTGCAGGAAAATCAAACAGAAGAGGAGCGGTAGGGGGAGGTCAAAGGGTGTTAGGGAGAAAAAAATTGAGCATTTGGGACGGGGGCCGGCGGCGCCGGCCCAATAGCACATCTCGTCGGCCAAGCTAAGTGTAATAGGGCTTGGATGCTTGCCACGTGTCGGGGTCTGTGTGTACAACATTTTCCACATGTTTGATTTTAGTGACTTTTTATTTTTACGTGTATTGCACGCGTAAACTTTTGGGCTTCCAAAAATTTAAAAGAAAAATCATTAAAAATAATATGTGGCTGGGGGGATTTGAACACATGGGTTATGTCACAGCAGTGCAAGGTTTTACCAATGAGCTACAAGTGGCTTCTTACTGTTCTAAAATAATTCAAATACTTATAGTATACTCATGGTTGCAATACTCCGTTTAGTACATTAACTTTAAACAAATTTTGTACATTATAAACAGAGTCGTTATATAGTGTGAGCCGACTTTTGTGTTATGTTTTTTCTTTTCATATTTGCTTATTTCTTCGCCTGTGGCGTCGTATATATATCTGTTGTGGTTGTGTTCTGCCTTTAGGTGTGAGATTGCTCCCAATTGGGGATGCCTTTTTATTACTATGTTTTGTATCCGTTTTGGACCAGTTTTTACAAAGGAGATACTGTCGAATTTTAAGCAACAACTTGAGATTTTAAAAAGAGATGTGATTTTTGAAACAAATGTTTTACCACTCTTCTTTTCACGGTTTAGATTCTGGGTTTCGGTTTACTTGAATTATGTTACGCCTTTAGACATTGCGTGATTTAAGTGCCGATCGCGTTCTTAATTTGGGTAGTGACAAAGTTGGTATCAAAGTGTTAGGTTTTACCTTACGGAGTGTAGGATGACCCTTGGTATGATGGAGTAGATAGCTTAAGCAGAGTGACGTAGCATGTGTATGTTCCGTGGCATACTTACAACACGATACTCCGCCTAAGTGACCTTAGAATATATTTGCTTATAATTCCTTCCTTGAATCCATGTATCCTTTTGATTCGATTTCTCTGTTCTTATCGAATCCTATTTCTTGTTCCAGCCACTATGCCGCCAAAGACTACGAGGGCCCAGAGCGCTACTGCTAGAGATGAAGTCAGGGTGGGCTCGTTTGAGACGAGGACTGACCAGGGAGGTACGCCTACCCTTCAGGGGCAGATTGTTCCACCCTCTCCAGGTCTTATTGCTAGACTGGAGGCCAGTATTCAGGATTTGCGCCAGATGGTTGGATCTTTGGTTGAGACCGGTCGAGCACAGAAATCAGATGTTATTCCTCCTACTATGGGGACCATGATTGTACCGACTGCTCGGAAAGTCGTACCTACCGCTACCGAGACCATCGCCGTATCTTTATTAGAGTTTATGAGGCTGAAACCTCTGTTTTTCATTGGCACTGACGCAGCAGAGAATCGACAGTCGTTTCTCGACCGGATGGCCAGGATTTGTCGTTCCTTGAGATGTTCTGATGCAAGAGCGGTCGAGTTTGCTAGTTTTCGTCTTGAGGGTCTTGCCCAGACTTGGTGCAAGTCTATAGAGAGAGGTCGAGCTGCTGGTCTTCCTCTTATGACCTGGGATGAGTTCGCGACGGTTTTTCTTTCTCATTTCCTTCCGCAGGGCGTCAGGGATGCCTGAGCTTACAGTTTTGAGTCTTTGCGCCAGACTTCCGGTATGACAGTGGCCGAGTATGATATCCGGTTCACCCAGCTATCCGTATATACTCCTTATTTGGTGGATACTGAAGAGAAGCGCGTCAAGAGGTTCGTGTGAGGCCTTTATACCCAGTTGTTCCTCTCTATTGGCGCCCAGCACTTTGATACGTATGCAGCAACGATGGATGCAGCCCTACTAGTAGAGGAGTGTATTGTAGAAACTTCGGTCATTCCGGGACTGAAGCGGATTCGTACTGGCGTATCAGCTCAAAGGCAGTTTGGCAGAAGCCGCGGCGGATTCTTTATAGGCCTTGGTGGTAGCCGAAGCTTGAGACGAGGCCAGTTATATAACTCTTACCTACAGGGTCACCAGCCGTCGTCAAGATGTATTCGGTGTGGGAGTCTGTATCACCGCATCAGGGATTGTACTGAGGGATGCCAGGATGAGATAGCAGTTCCACATGTTACCTTACCACATTCTCCTCCTCAAAGAGCATTGCCTCTTACACCCGTCATTACTTCACGCCAGACCGATGCTCAGAAAGGTCATGGTCATAGTGGTCTTATTCAGAGGGGATGGGATGGCAAAGGCAAAAGACAGCCGGATACCGGTAGAGGACAGGCCTGAGTTTTTGCTTTGACTCCTCAGGATGCCCAGACATCGAATGCAGTTGTGACAGGTACTCTTTTAGTGTGTTCTTTTGATGCGCGCATATTGTTCGACCTGGATCTATGCACTCGTATGTATCCACGCACTTTGTACCGAGATTGGGCCAATATTCGTCTTTGTTAGAGCAGCCGCTGGTTGTGCTTACTCCCGTTGGAGAGACTTTTGTTGCCCGACATTGTTCCCCTCGGAACGGCGGCTGAGACATGGGCGTCTTGCCTGAGATTCGGGGCAGATGCTAATTGGTGCTATCCGTCCACCTCTCCGAAGATGCCAAGTTGATTTATGGCACCATGTATCGGAGGTTTAAACGGATGCGGCCGATTTAGCAGACTTCGTCAGATTCCCCCTCGTTTGAGGGGTTTTTGATTGTGGGGACGCTCTTCCCTGCAGGCGCAAGCCCCTGCAGTTAATTACGCTACCGCATCGCGGTAACAACTTTCTCCTTCTCCAGCTGGTCAATTCGTGTCGTGGGTGTTTGTTTTGTTTTTGGTTGTCCGTGGATTGTATACGGAGACTGGGTTATGTCGTCGCCCGTAGGGCGTGGACTAGTCCAAATCCGTATTTTCTTAGATTTGGGTTTGGGGTTTTGGTTTAAGGATACGTTAGTCTTATTTGAGACTAAGATCAACTTAAACGCTTGTTAAGGATATGTTAGTCTAATTTGAGACTAAGATCAACTTAACAGGATCGTTTAGATCCGACAAAAGAGCGTTTGGGCTCTGTTGTTCCAGTTTAGGGACGTAGTGGTCCATTGAAGGTATGGCCGTCGGGACCCGTCACCTCTCTGACGACGTTGAAGGATTACAACGACAGATATCAGAGGAGTTCAGAGATGTACCCTTGAACTAATGTTGGTTGGGAGATTCATAGTCCAATTTGGGACTAAAGTCTGTTTGAGGGTTTAAGGACACGTTAGCCGTATTTGAGGCTAAGATCAACTTAAATGTTTGTTAAGAATACGTTAGTCCAGTTTGGGACTAAGATCAACTTAACGGGATCGTTTAGATCCGACAAAAGAGCGTTTGGGCTCTATTGTTTCAGTTTAGGGACATGGTGGTCCAATGCCAGTTTAGGGACGTGGTGGTCCAATACCAGTTTAAGGACGTAGTGGTCCAATACCAGTTTAAGAACATAGTGGTCCAATGCCAATTTAGGGACGTGGTGGTCCAATACCAGTTTAAGGACGTAGTGGTCCATGTTCCAGTTTAGGGACGTGGTGGTCCATTACATATATGGCCGTCGGGACCCATCACCTCTCTGACGACGTTGAAGGATTACAACGACAGATGTCAGAGGAGTTCAGAGATGTATCCTTGAGCCAAAGTTGATTAGGGGATTTATAGTCCGATTTGGGACTAAAGTCTGTTTGAAAGTTTAATGATACGTTAGCCATTTTTGAGACTAAGATCAACTTAAACAGGATCGTTTAGATCCGGCAAAAGAGCATTTGGGGCTCTATTGTTCCAGTTTAGGGACGTAGTGGTCCATGTTCCAGTTTAGGGACATGGGGGTCCATTGCCAATTTAGGGACATGGTGGTCCATTACCAGTTTAAGGACATGGTGGTCCATTGGTAGTTTAAGGACGCATAAGTCCATGGGTTTAAGGACCCCACAGTCCATATAGGTGTGTTTAAGGACGCATTAGTCCGTTAGTTTAAGGACGCATAAGTCCGCGGGTTTAAGGACCCCACAGTCCATATCTTGGTTTAAGGACGCATAAGTCCATGAGTTTAAGGACCCCACAGTCCGTGTTGATGTGTAGTTGTCGGGACCCGTCACCTCTCTGAAGACGTTGAAGGATTACAACGACAAATATCAGAGGAGTTCAGAGATGTACCCTTGAACAAATGAGTTGGTTGAAAGAGCAGATGTGCTCAGTTCAAGATGATTTGAGGACTTATGGCCGGTTTGGGCTAAGTCCAATTATGTTTGAAATATTGGCCCTTTGTTGGCTCATTGAAGGAGAGGCTTTGCCTCTAGAAACTTAGCCAATTGGGCTAAAGCTAGTGTTAAACACTAAAGACCAACAGTGTTGAACACTGGAATTAAGATTAGCAAGTTAGTGTTTAACACTAAAAGATAATCAGTGTTAAACACTAGCAACAGGGCATTCAAATTAGTGTTAAACACTAAAGCAAATCAGTGTTAAACACTGGTAATCAGAGATTTCAAATTAGTGTTAAACACTAAAGCAAATCAGTATTAAACACTGGGAACAAAGTCTTCAGATTAGTGTTAAACACTAAGGAAAGAGGGGTCACGTGTGGACACGTGAGAGCGCCCTGATTTCCCTTATTTTATTCTGCAGATCAGTGTTTAACTCTTTTAATTCTGACGGCCATCACGTGTGAGCACGTGATGGAGGCCCTCGCTCTGGTCTGTTAGAATGCTCATTAGGGGTCACGTGGTGACACGTGAGGGCGCCCTAAATGTGGAGCCAGATCTCCTTTTGGTTTATCCTCAAATCTGCGAATAAGTGTTAAACACTTTTGTTTTTATTTTAGAGCATCACGTGTTGGCACGTGATGGGGATCTGTGCGCAATTGTTAAAGCATTTGCTGAGGGGTCACGTGATAACACGTGAGAGCGCTCAAAGCTTTCATTTCCTTTGCTTTTTCTTTCTGCGTTTTGGGAGTCACGTGGGAGCACGTGAGGTGATGCTTCAAAGTTCTTTGCAGGGGATCTTTTCAAGGGTCACGTGGGGGCACGTGACCCTAGTTCTTTTCATGAACAGAGATCTTTTAAGAATTGAATTCTTTATAGGGTTAAACCCTAATTATGATTTTGGAGGAATTAAATTCCTATCGTGAAAGAATTAAATTCTTATTTAGGATAAAAGATTTCTTTTTTAAAGGAATTAAATTCCCAGATATGTAAAAGAATTAAATTCTTGATTAGGGTTAAACCCTAGTTTTGTTTTAGGAGAATTAAATTCCCAAAACTCAATTCCCCTTCTAAGTTTAGGATCTGCATGGCAGGATCTCGACCCGATGAGAATTAAATTCTCAACTTATGGGGAGATGTGCTCTGTGCAGATCTTCAACCAGAAGAAGAACTAAGTTCTTTTTTGTATAAAAGTTAAACTCTTGGATTTCGAGAATTAAATTTTCTGTTTGAAGTTCTAATTCCTTTTCTTTTCTCACCTAGGGTTTTCTTTGTTGAGAATTAAATTCTCCTTTCTTTTCTTCCCTCTTGATAATTAAATTCTCCTCTCTCTGTTTTTTTTTCTCAAAAAAGTCGATCCCTTCTCTTCTTTTCTTGGCTCCTATTTATAGGAGAAGGAAGAGAATCAATTTGTTTAGCAAATCTCTCATTAAGAGATTTGATTTGTATGTTGAGAGATTTGATTTGCATTCATCATTAATCTGGGCCTTTAGATTGTTAAGTGAATTTTATTCACCATTGGATTTTAAATCCAAAGATATCCATTTGTTATCTCGGTCAGATTTAGGGGAGAAATCTTTCCAAGTCCAAGATTTTTCCATAAATTGGTGATTTTTAATCACCCTTGGATTTTTAATCCAACGGTCCCCATAGACCTTTTCCATTTGGAAAGATTTGGAAGCTTTTAGAATTTAATTCTATTAACTGTAAGGCTTTCGAAGCCAGTCACGTGCTGACACGTGACCCTTGGTCACGTGTGAGCACGTGACCCCCAAATTGGTTCCTTTAACAGCCGCTTGTTTATGTTGTTGTTTTAACCATCACGTGTCAACACGTGACCATTGGTCACGTGTAAGCACGTGATACCTCGTTGAGGCATTTTCTGACTTTTAGAATTAAATTCTATTCATTATTTTAGAGGCTTTAAAAGCCCATCACGTGTCTGCATGTGACTCATGGTCACGTGTGAGCACGTGATGCCCCATTGGGGTCTTTTCTGAGTTTTTATTATATCTTTTAGCTCCTCCAGCGGGTTCTTAAAGGTCCATCACGTGTGGACACGTGACGCCTCATAACTTTTGATCCCGGATGAATTATGAGGCCCATAATATATCAAATCGAAGAGTTTTTCGAGACGCTTTCGATACCATCAGAATTTATCTGTTTCTCATTCAGTAGTTTGTCAAAAAAATAGCCCGGAAGATACTGGTTCGCATTTCCTTAAACGTATCGCTGCCATTTGATACCTTGGACTCCTTTGCGCAGAAATTTTTGGCGGGAACAAATGCCCCCCACTACTTTGCCCACGTAAGTATGTACGTGGGTGAAGTAGTGCAGAGTTATGCATAGCGTATGACCAGTTTTGAGTTGGTATATAACTTTCAGGATCTTGATCTGAGAAGATAACGAGCGGACACAAGCGTCGTCATTTATCATTGACTCAAATCTCGACTCTTAAGAGATATAGTTCCAAACTCTTAACTCCATGAGCCGCACCCTTCTATTTCTGTATGTCTTACTCTGGCGTGAAGTAGTTTATATGCTCATGAGTAATTTCTCCATTTCAGTGGGATGTAGCCTTGGCAAGTGTGGCTCATAGATGGTCCATCTTGACCTCTTTGCAGGGCGGTGATGTCTTAGGAGACAGGGTTAGGATCTGCCACCTAAGACTTTTCAACTTTATGAGCCGTGAGGGTCTCATAAAGACTTTTCTCCCTACGAGTCGTGAGGATCTCGTAGGTGTATTTTCTCCTTAGAAGTCGTGAGAATTTCTAAGTGTGTTTTCTCTTATAAGTCGTAAGGATCCTATAAGAGAATTTTCCCTCTTACGAGTCGAGAGGACCCGTAAGCAGTTGTTTCCCTCCTTGTCTGGATTTGACTTTGGAGAGTGAGACCCGTGGATAGTATGCAAGAGACCGTTTTGGGCCGACTTGCAGGGTCTCAGTGCTTAGGAAACAGGTTTTTTAATCCCTACTGCCTAAGGCTTTATCTCATGAGTCGAGACGAATCGAGAAGTTCTCGCAAAGACATCAATTTCCTCACGAGTCGAAACGGATCGAGCAGATCTCGCAAGAATATCCTAACGTCACAGTTAACCTCTGCTCTTTATGACAGAAGTCCGTTAGGGTCTGTGGTACTTAGGGTTTTGGCCGTCGTACCGTCGCATGAGCTGATATATTCCTCGATAGGCAATCATGCTGTTCGAGTAGCCCTGCGACTGCCGTGTCTCTGATCCCTTCGGGGGCTGGACAAGACGTCTTCAAGCAATCTTCCTTGGCAGTTTGACCGTCGGAAGAGCAAGTGTTAGGAATTTGCCATGCCGCTTTTTACTTGAGGTTAGGCTCATTTTGGAGAGCCCCGATGAGTCATAACCACTCCGCGCTGGTGTGGGATGATCTCCGATAGTCTTTCAGGCTTTATATGACTTGCCGTTAAGACCCTGAAGCTAGGAATTTGGCCTTTTCTTCATTTGCTTTGGTGTGTCCGAATCCTGTTGGAGGAAGGACGCTCTAGTTGACATCTCGTCTGCTGTATCGAGACGATCGTCGAGATGGTGACCACTCCATGTGGGATGATCTCCGGTGGTCTTTCAGGCTTTATATGACTTGCCGTTAAGACCCTGAAGCTAGGAATTTGGCCTTCGCTTCGTTTGCTGGCATCGCGTCCTCTGTATCGAGACGAATGTCATGGTTATCTCTAGGTTGCTGGTGAACCGTCGAGGTTTGGAACTAGGGATCTTGCCGTGGCTTCTTTTAGTGATGATGCGTCTGCTGTATCGAGACGAACGTCGAGGTGGTGACCACTCCATGCTGGTGCGAGATGATCTCCAATTGTCTTTCAGGATTTATATGACTTGCCGTCAAGACCCTGAAGCTAGGAATTTGGCCTTCGCTTCATTTGCTTTGGTGTGTCCGAATCCTGTTGGGGGAAGGACGCTGTAGTTGATATCTCGTCTGCTGTATCGAGACGATCGTCGAGGTGGTGACCACTCAATGTTGGATGATCTCCGGTGGTCTTTCAGGCTTTATATGACTTGTCGTTAAGACCCTGAAGCTAGGAATTTGGCCTTCGCTTCGTTTGCTGGCATCGCGTCCTCTGTATCGAGACGAATATCATGGTTGTCTCTAGGTTGCCGGTGAACCGTCGAGGTTTGGAACTAGGGATTTTGCCGTGGCTCCTTTTGGTGATGTTGCGTCTGCTGTATCGAGACGAACGTCGAGGTGGTGACCACTGCGCACTGGTGCGAGATAATCTCCGATTGTCTTTCAGGCTTTATATGACTTGCCGTTAAGACGCATGAAGCTAGGAATTTGGCCTTCGCTTCGTTTGCTGGCATTGCGTCCGCTGTATCGAGACAAATGTTGTGGTTGTCTCTAGGTTGCTGGTGAACCGTCGAGGTTTGGAACTAGGGATTTTGTCGTGGCTCCTTTTGGTGATGTTGCGTCTGTTGTATCGAGACGAACGTCGAGGTGGTGACCACTCCGCACTGGTGCGAGATAATCTCCGATTGTCTTTCAGGCTTTATATGACTTGCCGTCAAGACCCTGAAGCTAGGAATTTGGCCTTCGCTTCATTTGCTTTGGTGTGTCCGAATCCTATTGGAGGAAGGACGCTGTAGTTGACATCTCGTCTGCTGTATCGAGACGATCGTCGAGGTGGTGACCACTCCATGTGGGATGATCTCCGGTGGTCTTTCAGGCTTTATATGACTTGCCGTTAAGACCCTGAAGCTAGGAATTTGGCATTCTGCTTCATTTTGCTTTTGTCGCATCCGAACCCTGCTGGAGGAAGGACGATGCAGTGACATCGCGTCTGCTGTATTGAAACGAATGTTAAGGTGGAGCTGGGATTTTGCCATCATTCTGCTTTGTTTCGACAATGGAGTCTTTTATTGATATTGCTTCTGCATCCTGTTGGACTGCGAAGGAACGTCGTCGTTGACATCTCGTCTGCTGTAACGAGACGAATGCTGAGATGAAGCTGGGATTTTTCCATTGCTCCGCTTGATGGTGTAACATCTGTATCCTGTTGGAATGAGGAGGCACACCGTTGTTGGTCTCCAGGCTGTAGATGTGGCCATTGAGATTTGGAACTAGGGACTTTGCCATGGTTCCGTTTCGTTGCGACTCTGGGGTCGGCTGTTGACGTCACGTCTGCATCTGGTTGGAGTGAGGAGAAACGCCGTTGGTGATCTCTAAGTTGTTGATATTGACGTCGAGACCCTGAAGCTAGGGATCTTCATTTTGCTTCGTCTGTTGACATTATGTCTGCGATATTGCGACAGATGTCGAGATTGTCTTTAGGTTGTCTATGAACCGTCGAGATTTGGCTTCGCTTTCTGATGGAGCCTGTTGGGAAGGTATGGTTCCCTCTTTTTTTTGTGCCCCTGGATTGTATACAGGGATCGATGTGATCTCGCCTGTAGGGAAAATTTTCATTTCATTCATCATTTTTTTTTATTCTTTCCGCGATACTCTATCATTTCAGCTTTTATATCGCGAAGGTCGCGATTGCCCAATCATTTCGGCTATTTTTCGCGGTGCCCAATCTTTTCGGCTATTTATTTTATTTTTACTCGCTTTTTTTTATTGCGAGTTGCCCAATCATTTCGGCTATTTCGTATGCATACATTTTTACTTGCTGATTCTGTTTGCAAGTTGCCCCATCATTTCGGCTATTTCGTATGCATTTTTTTTTTGGCTCGCTGATTTTTTTTTTTTTGCGAGTAGGGGATTTGGGATCTGATACCAATCTTGGAATCAGCACGCTGCGACTGGAATATTGCCAGGAGCGAATCATCATTTGCCATGAAAGGGCTTGTAATTTGATACCGGTTTAGGCATCAGCATCGCTGCAACTGGGATATTGCCAGGAGCGAATCATCATCTGCCTTGAAAGGGCTTGGAATTTGATACCGGTTTAGGCATCAGCATCGCTGCAACTGGGATATTGCCAGGAGCGAATCATCATCTGCCTTGAAAGGGCTTGGAATTTGATACCGGTTTAGGCATCAGCATCGCTGCAACTGGGATATTACCAGGAGCGAATCATCATTTGCTTCTGTCGATGTTGAACAAAGGTGGCTTAGTAAACAGGGTTAAGGGTCCTGTCGACTAAGGCTTTTGACTTCATGAGCCGTAAGGGTCTCACAAAGGTATTTCTCCCTACAAGTTGTGAGAATCTTGTAGGTGTGTTTTCTCCTTGGGAATCGTGAGGATTCCTAAGTGCATGTTCTCTTGTAAGTCGTAAGGATCTTACAAAAGGGTTTTCTCCTTATAAGTCGAGAGGACTTACAAGTGTTGTTTGTTGTACAAGCATATCCCTAGTCACGGATGGGACTTTGTTGGGGAAATATTTATTCGTGCCCGTGGATTGTATACAAGGGTCAATATGAGCCACTTGTAGGGCAATATCGAAGGTTATGGGGGTTGCTTAAGAACAGGTTAAGGTTCCTGTAACTTAAGACTTTCAAATCTTATGAGCCGTGAGGGTCCCATAAGAGAGTTCTCCTAACGAGTCGTGAGGATCTCGTAAGTGTAATTTCTCCTTAGGAATTGTGAGGACTCCTAAGTGTGTTGCTCCCTTGTGAGTCGTAAGGATCTCACGCGGGTGGTTTCTCCTTACAAGGTCGAGAGGATCCTGTAAGTGTCTTTTAACGAGGTTGCGCCCTTTCGGGTTTTCACAAACACTCGCCGGTAGCCCTGCTGTTTTTACTCACGGAGCCCTTTCGGGTTTTCATCCGTGCCCATTTTGCTTCTGGACATACCGTCTTTTATTTTATTTTATTTCTTTTTATTCTCTTTTTTTTTTAATGAGGTTGCGCCCTTTCGGGTTTACACAAGACTTGCCGGTAGCCCTGCTGTTTTTACCCACGGAGCCCTTTCGGGTTTGCATCCATGCCCATTTTGCTTGTGGACATACCGTTTTTTCTTTTACCACGTCGGCCTGAGAATGCCGCGGGTTGATAGTAGTTTAACAACGTTTCGGTCATTTGCAAGTTTTAGGACATTGCGGTCCGCCGTTAGTTTAAGGACGTTTCGGTCCGCCGTCGCCGTATTTGAGACGCATCTCTAGTTTACTGACTTTTCGGTCTATGGGGCTTTCCCTATGAATGAGCATGATGCCCCCAGCATATTCACCTTTTTCGGAGCATGTTGTTGTAGCGGGTTTACTTTCCACTTTTCGGGCAGCGCGAACTTGCCCTGTTGGTATTGGTCTTCAACCCAGTTTTTGAAGACGTAGCAATTTTCGAGTAGGTGACCCATTACTCTGTGGTAGGGATAATAGTTAGAATTGTTAACGTCACCTGGTTGCAATGGACGTTTTGGATCTGGCAGAGTGATGAGCCCGCTGCGCACTGCTAGCTCGAACAATCTCTTTGTTTTATCTTTGGGAAACGAGTAAGGACGTTTCAACTTCTCATTGAGGTATCGCGGCTTGTTGTTTTGACGACAAAATGGTCTCGGGTTACTCGGTTGTTGTTGAGTGTCGGCAACAAAGGCCGTTTTTTCCTTTTCCTTTCTCATTTCGTTTGCTCCGTCGTTTGCGGGTCCGAGATTCTTTCCGGGTAGCGTGAGATTGTACGGCTGAACGTTCTCACAACTCTCCAATTCTTTTGTTTTAGAAATGAATTCCTTGAAGAGAGGGTTGAGGGCGGCTTCTTCGTCAGAATCGCTTCCAAAGGTGAGAACTCGTGATCCCCCTGGCTCGTCCCTATGACAGTTGCCGGCAACTCTTTTATGCTCATCTGTCGTATTTTTTTGCTGTCTACGAGCTTCCCGCTTTATTCTATTGACGTGTTGTCTATGAGCGACATATCCTTGCCACCAACACTTAAAGGAGTTGCAGTCTTCAGTAGGATGTGCGATCCTCTGATGATATAAGCAGAAGTTAGGGTGTACGTCCGTTTCATCAAAATGTATACCACCAGGAGAATTTTCTCTGAAAGAGGGCGGCCTCATTCCCATTGATTTGGCTTTGACGAATCATTTCCTTGTCTTGATCCTGCTTTCATTTGCGGCGGATGTACTTTGATCTGGTGGGAGTGTTTCGACCCTTCTGTCCAGTCGCCGGCGTTTGGCTTTTTCAATTATGGCCATCTCACATTCCCGGTCGGCTTTACTTTCAGACGAATCTCATTCAGGAAGGCATCAATTATTTCGTCTGATGGTCCTAGAAGTTCTGGCTCAGGATCTGCCCCCAGCTTCTCTGTGTAAGGAGTTTCTTTGTCATTTATTGACGAGTGAGAGATCATATGGCAGCTTGCCACATAATCTTCAGATTCATCCGGCGAGTCTTCTCCATTGTCATCATCTCCGTCCTCAAGGACATGGCTGAGAAATTCTTGGAGTGTGACTAGGGTCCGCGCTTTCTGATTATATTCTTCCAACGCGTCAATCTGTTTTTGCAGGTCCATGCCCTTGTCACCAGGCTGCACGGGCTTTTTGGTCTTCTTCTTCTTCTTCGAAGACTTTGATGGCTGGGTGTGAGCGCTCTGACCATCACCACCCGTTTTTGGAGTTGGGCGCGGTTTCAGCATTCCCTCGATGATCTCGGGTTCCAGTGGATTTTTCCATCTGATTGCCGGGCACGTTTGGAGATCCTTCAGCATTCTTTCAGTTTTGGTCGAAAGAGCCACCTCCCATGGAGCTTCCTCAACAAAAGAGCATGTTGCCCCCGGTGTGTTTGTCTTCTTAGGAGTGTGAGGCTGTGGCGGGTTCACCTTCCAGTTTTCAGATAACGCGAACTTGCCTTGTTGGTACTGATCCTCGATCCATCCCTTAAAGACGAAGCAATCTTCGATTGGATGGCTTACCGCTTGGTGGTAAGGGCAGTAATTTGGATCGTTAACATCGCCTGGCTGCAACGGACGTTTTGGATCCGGCAAATTTATAAGCTTGTTGCGCACTGCCAGCTCGAACAATCTCTTCGTTTTATTCTGAGGAAACGAGTAAGGACGTCCTAGTCTCTCCTCGAGGGATGGGCGTGGACGCACGTTATTTTGGCGAACAACCGGCTTTAAGTTGCTCGGCCGTTGCTGAGTATTGGCAACGAAGGTTGCTTTCCCTTTGCCCTTTTCATTCCAAGGCTCTGTCTTTGAAGAGGAAGGCCTATGGCCCATCTGGTCCATTTGGGCCAGCTTGTCAATCAAGGCCTGGAAGGTGGTTGGCTTGAAGAACATCATGAATTGCGAGATGGTCGCTTGCGGCTCAAGAGTGCCCACGAACATGCCTACCGCAGGTGCTTCTTCAATGCGTTGTTCGCATTTCGACCATAGATTCCGCCATCATGTTGCGTATTGAACCCACGTCTCGCCTGGCCTTACCCTGGCATTAATCAGTGCTGTTATCGGGGTGCGTCCCCTAGCACTCGCAAATCTTTGTGTGAACAGTAACTCCATCTCCGCAAATGTTTTGACAGAGTCGTTAGGTAGCTCCGAATACCATTCAAATGCCGTTTCCGCTAAGCTGCCAACAAATTGTCGGAGCAACAGTCTGTCATCGCCTCCAGTATTGCCGCATAAGGCCCTGAATTGAGCGGCATGCTGATGTGGGTTCCCTGTCCCTTTATATATGTGAAACTTAGGGATCGTATATCCCAGCGGGTAACTGATTTGGTCATACCAGCCCGGATAGGGTCGTCCAGTTCTAACAATTTGCGCAGCCGCTTCATTCACTTGATGAGTCCATATTTGATGAGCTATATAGTCATCCAGCGCGGCCTTAGAAATGGTTTCATCTTTGGCTGTTGAAAGAGTCGGAGGAGGATTAGATGTCTCTCCTCTATCATCTTCAGTAATGATCGGAGGGTCTTCAACTGGAGGGTCCGGCTGTAGCATCATCCCTACCATATCTTGGAAGAGGAGCGCCATTTGCTTTATGTTAGCCGCTTGCTCTGCGGCTTCTTTGTCCTTCTTTTCGAGGACTCTGTGTAGGTAGTCAGCATCAGTTTCTTGTTCGTGACGCTTCTCTGATGATGCCTCCGGGCTTTCTTTTGGCCCGGTGAGTGCGGCCATTGCAATCATCATCTCCTGAAGCTTCTGTTGCTGCTCGTGGGTTTTCGTCACGAATCGGGTGAGCGGTCGGTGACCCATCGAAGCACGGCCTTCCTTCTTTCCGGAAGCCATATAAACAGTATGCACCACCATGCCCCCAGACTTGGGGTGTTTGTGCTCAGGGCGTTTACGGTTCGCCATGTTCACAGGGGCTTTTTGCGGCCTCCTTTTCTTTTGAGCGATGGACGTTGAGGGAGCGTTGCAGTGGGCACCCTGCCAGCTGTTGCTTTTTCCGGCTTGACAGAGTAGTTCTTCTCCTGCCGAACCTTCATCTTTTTCTGTCGGCGGAGATAGTCTTGATCTATTACGAAGTCTTGGACTTGACGCCAGACCTTGTAAATTCTAGAGGACAGCCATTGAGGGGGCTGCTCCAGCTTCTTTTCCGTATCATTCTCCACGGGTAGAGGAGATCTCTTCAGCACTACAGTAGGAGAGTTTCTGCGCACCCTGTTCAGCAGCTCAAACCTGTTTCCGGTTGGAACAGCAACATCGATTCCCACCGTTGGAGCTGGCGGAGTTATCTCAGAGGGGGAGTTGCCCCCAGCCTTCCTCACTCGGCGCCAGTGGCGACGTCGAGCATGTCGTGCGGATGAGATCACCTCCGTTGTTGGATAAGTTTCTTCATGCCCCCTGCTCCGGGTAGAGGAAGCAGCTTTGAGAACCTCGCCTGGAGTAGCAACCGGAATGGCCAGCCTTGTAAAAACTGACTTCTCGGAAGGAGGAGCCTTTCCAATGATTTCGTCCGTTTGAGCCGGGATGGCTATCCGCTTTGGGATGGCCGCTTCGGGTATCACGGGCTTGTAGACTTTCTGGCCCAGTCTGTTGAAAACTGAAGTATAGCTGGGCGACCCGTTGAGAGGGGTCACGGCAGTGGTAAGCCGATCAAAGACCGACTTCTTTGGGGCTTCTTACAACGTCATTGTGGTATTGAAGCTCAACGGTGGGAGCATGGTCCCGAAGAATAATCCAGTGGTGGCCTGGGTTACCTGCTCCACTGGCATCTTGGAAAGGGAGGCCGCTTGGGGCCCATAAGTCACTCCTCCAGCAAGGACCGAGGGAGGGTTGCAGTTGCAGGCAGTGCAGTTTGAAGTCATTGATCTTCTGTTTTCTGCACGGAGCAAGACACCAAATCTTAGTACCTCGAATCCACAAGCAACCACAGTAAACCGCGATTTGTTCGCGAACACGACACACGAAGTGTGGAGTGGAAAGTGGAAAAGGTCCCACCGGGCGTGCCAGAATCTGTTCCCCTCCGAACGGCGGCCGAGACATGGGCGTCTTGCCTGAGATTCGGAGCAGATGCTAATTGGTGCTATCCGTCCACCTCTCCGAAGATGCCAAGTTGATTTATGGCACCATGTATCCGAGGTTTAAACGGATGCGGCCGATGTAGCAGATTTCGTCAAATTCCCCCTCGTTTGAGGGGTTTTTGATTGTGGGGACGCTCTTCCCTGCAGGCGCAAGCCCCTGCAGTTAATTACGCTACCGCATCGCGGTAACAACTTTCTCCTTCTCCAGCTGGTCACTTTGTGTCGTGGGTGTTTGTTTTGTTTTTGGTTGCCCGTGGATTGTATACGGAGACTGAGTTATGTCGTCGCCCATAGGGCGTGGACTAGTCCAAATCCGTATTTTCTTAGATTTGGGTTTGGGGTTTTGGTTTAAGGATACGTTAGTCTTATTTGAGACTAAGATCAACTTAAACGCTTGTTAAGGATACGTTAGTCTAATTTGAGACTAAGATCAACTTAACAGGATCGTTTAGATCTGACAAAAGAGCGTTTGGGCTCTGTTGTTCCAGTTTAGGGACGTAGTGGTCCATTGAAGGTATGGCCGTCGGGACCCGTCACCTCTCTGACGACGTTGAAGGATTACAACGACAGATATCAGAGGAGTTCAGAGAAGTACCCTTGAACTAATGTTGGTTGGGAGATTCATAGTCCAATTTGGGACTAAAGTCTGTTTGAGGGTTTAAGGATACGTTAGCCGTATTTGAGGCTAAGATCAACTTAAACGTTTGTTAAGGATACGTTAGTCCAGTTTGGGACTAAGATCAACTTAACGGGATCGTTTAGATCCGACAAAAGAGCGTTTGGCCTCTATTGTTTCAGTTTAGGGACATGGTGGTCCAATGCCAGTTTAAGGACGTGGTGGTCCAATACCAGTTTAAGGACGTAGTGGTCCAATACCAGTTTAAGGACATAGTGGTCCAATGCCAATTTAGGGACGTGGTGGTCCAATACCAGTTTAAGGACGTAGTGGTCGATGTTCCAGTTTAGGGACGTGGTGGTCCATTACATATATGGCCGTCGGGACCCATCACCTCTCTGACGACGTTGAAGGATTACAACGACAGATGTCAGAGGAGTTCAGAGATGTATCCTTGAGCCAAAGTTGATTAGGGGATTTATAGTCCGATTTGGGACTAAAGTCTGTTTGAAAGTTTAAGGATACGTTAGCCATTTTTGAGACTAAGATCAACTTAAACAGGATCGTTTAGATCCGGCAAAAGAGCATTTAGGGCTCTATTGTTCCAGTTTAGGGACGTAGTGGTCCATGTTCCAGTTTAGGGACATGGGGGTCCATTGCCAGTTTAGGGACATGGTGGTCCATTACCAGTTTAAGGACATGGTGGTCCATTGGTAGTTTAAGGACGCATAAGTCCATGGGTTTAAGGACCCCACAGTCCATATGGGTGTGTTTAAGGACGCATTAGTCCGTTAGTTTAAGGACACATAAGTCCGCGGGTTTAAGGACCCCACAGTCCGTATCTTGGTTTAAAGACGCATAAGTCCATGAGTTTAAGAACCCCACAGTCCGTGTTGATGTGTGGTTGTCGGGACCCGTCACCTCTCTGAAGACGTTGAAGGATTACAACGACAAATATCAGAGGAGTTCAGAGATGTACCCTTGAACCAATGAGTTGGTTGAAAGAGCAGATGTGCTCAGTTCAAGATGATTTGAGGACTTATGGCCGGTTTGGGCTAAGTCCAATTATGTTTGAAATATTGGCCCTTTGTTGGCTCATTGAAGGAGAGGCTTTGCCTCTAGAAACTTAGCCAATTGGGCTAAAGCTAGTGTTAAACACTAAAGACCAACAGTTTTGAACACTGGAATTAAGATTAGCAAGTTAGTGTTTAACACTAAAAGATAATCAGTGTTAAACACTAGCAACAGGGCATTCAA
This sequence comes from Agapanthus africanus, assembly GCA_030015575.1. Taxonomy (NCBI): domain Eukaryota; kingdom Viridiplantae; phylum Streptophyta; class Magnoliopsida; order Asparagales; family Amaryllidaceae; genus Agapanthus; species Agapanthus africanus. The sequence continues at coordinate 676,422,487 of CM057340.1, read as the reverse complement.
ATTAGTGTTAAACACTAAAGCAAATCAGTGTTAAACACTGGTAATCAGAGATTTCAAATTAGTGTTAAACACTAAAGCAAATCAGTGTTAAACACTAAAGCAAATCAGTGTTAAACACTGGGAACAAAGTCTTCAGATTAGTGTTAAACACTAAGGAGAGAGGGGTCACGTGTGGACACGTGAGAGCGCCCTGATTTTCCTTATTTTATTCTGCAGATCAGTGTTTAACTCTTTTAATTCTGACGGCCATCACGTGTGAGCACGTGATGGAGGCCCTCGCTCTGGTCTGTTAGAATGCTCATTAGGGGTCACGTGGTGACACGTGAGGGCGCCCTAAATGTGGAGCCAGATCTCCTTTTGGTTTATCCTCAAATCTGCGAATAAGTGTTAAACACTTTTGTTTTTATTTTAGAGCATCACGTGTTGGCACGTGATGGGGATCTGTGCGCCAATTGTTAAAGCATTTGCTGAGGGGTCACGTGATAACACGTGAGAGCGCCTAAAGCTTTCATTTCCTTTGCTTTTTCTTTCTGCGTTTTGGGAGTCACGTGGGAGCACGTGAGGTGGTGCTTCAAAGTTCTTTGCAGGGGATCTTTTCAAGGGTCACGTGGGGACACGTGACCCTAGTTCTTTTCATGAACAGAGATCTTTTAAGAATTGAATTCTTTATAGGGTTAAACCCTAATTATGATTTTGGAGGAATTAAATTCCTATCGTGAAAGAATTAAATTCTTATTTAGGATAAAACCCTGATTTCTTTTTTAAAGGAATTAAATTCCCAGATATGTAAAAGAATTAAATTCTTGATTAGGGTTAAACCCTAGTTTTGTTTTAGGAGAATTAAATTCCCAAAACTCAATTCCCCTTCTAAGTTTAGGATCTGCATGGCAGGATCTCGACCCGATGAGAATTAAATTCTCAACTTATGGGGAGGTGTGCTCTGTGCAGATCTTCAACCAGAAGAAGAACTAAGTTCTTTTTTGTATAAGAGTTAAACTCTTGGATTTCGAGAATTAAATTCTCTGTTTGAAGTTCAAATTCCCTTTCTTTTCTCACCTAGGGTTTTCTTTATTGAGAATTAAATTCTCCTTTCTTTTCTTCCCTCTTGAGAATTAAATTCTCCTCTCTCTGTTTTTTTTTTCTCAAAAAAGTCGATCCCTTCTCTTCTTTTCTTGGCTCCTATTTATAGGAGAAGGAAGAGAATCAATTTGTTTAGCAAATCTCTCATTAAGAGATTTGATTTGTATGTTGAGAGATTTGATTTGCATTCATCATTAATCTGGGCCTTTAGATTGTTAAGTGAATTTTATTCACCATTGGATTTTAAATCCAAAGATATCCATTTGTTATCTCGGTCAGATTTAGGGGGGAAATCTTTCCAAGTCCAAGATTTTTCCATAAATTGGTGATTTTTAATCACCCTTGGATTTTTAATCCAACGGTCCCCATAGACCTTTTCCATTTGAAAAGATTTGGAAGCTTTTAGAATTTAATTCTATTAACTGTAAGGCTTTCGAAGCCAGTCACGTGCTGACACGTGACCCTTGGTCACGTATGAGCACGTAACCCCCAAATTGGTTCCTTTAACAGCCGCTTGTTTATGTTGCTGTTTTAACCATCACGTGTCAACACGTGACCATTGGTCACGTGTAAGCACGTGATATCTCGTTGAGGCATTTTCTGACTTTTAGAATTAAATTCTATTCATTATTTTAGAGCCTTTAAAAGCCCATCACGTGTCTGCACGTGACCCATGGTCACGTGTGAGCACGTGATGCCCCATTGGGGTCTTTTCTGAGTTTTTATTATATCTTTTAGCTCCTCCAGCGGGTTCTTAAAGGTCCATCACGTGTGGACACGTGATGCCTCATAACTTTTGATCCCGGATGAATTATGAGGCCCATAATATATCAAATCGAAGAGTTTTTCGAGAAGCTTTCGATACCATCAGAATTTATCTATTTTTCATTCGGGAGTTTGTCAAAAAAACATCCCGGAAGATACTGGTTCGCATTTCCTTAAACGTATCGCTGCCATTTGATACCTTGGACTCCTTTGCGCAAAAATTTTTGGCGGGAATGTGTTTCGGTCATGTACCGTTCGTATTGGAGATAGAGATTCGTCCGTCGATTTGATCCTTCTTGATATGTTGGACTTTGACGTTCTCCTCGGCATAGACTGGTTAACTACTTGCTATACGTCCGTGGACTGCCGTAAGAAGGCAGTCAGGATCTGTTTTCCGGGAGAGCCAGTTCTTATTGTGTAAGGGGACCGTTATGCCGCCCCTCACAGTTTGATTCTGCCCTTTGCCCTAGTCGACTCTTGAGGAAAGGATGTCGGGGATTCTTAGCTTATATTCGTGATACTGGAGTCACAGCAGATCCGTTGGATCAGGTTCCGATTGTGAGAGAGTTTCCCGATGTATTTCCTGATGAGTTACCTGGATTGCCGCCAGAGCGCGATATTGAGTTTTGCATCGACTTGATCCTCGGCACGGGGCCTATTTCTATACCGCCTTATCGGATGGCCCTGGCGGAGCTTAAAGAGCTTAAGGATCAGTTGCAAGATTTTCTTGACAAGGAACTTATTCGTCCGAATGTGTCGCCTTGGGGAGCTCCTGTCCTGTTGATTAAGAAGAAGGATGTCAGTATGAGATTTTTTATCGACTATCGTCAATTGAACCGAGTTACAGTGCGAAATAAGTATCCTCTACCTCGCATCGACAATTTGTTTGATCAGCTCCAGGGTGCGGGACATTTTTCCAAGATTGATTTGAAGTCAGGTTATCATCAGTTGCGTGTCCGGAATGATGGCATTCCGAAAATTGCTTTTGGTATGTGCTATAGGCATTATGAGTTCTTGGTGATGTCATTTGGATTCACAAATGCCTCGGCAGTGTTCATGGATTTGATGAACCGGATCTTCAGACCGTTCCTCGACCAATTTATCATTGTATTTATTGATGACATTCTTGTCTACTCCAGAAGTCGTGAGGAGCATGAGCAATACTTGAGGATTACTTTGCAGACATTGAGAGAGCACCGGTTGTTTGCTAAATTCTCGAAGTGTGCTTTTTGGCTTGATAGTATTGATTTCTTGGGTCATGTGGTTACGAGAGATGGTATACAAGTAGACCCGAAGAAGATCGAGGTCGTACAGCATTGGCCCAAACCTGTTTAGTGATAGTGGTTCACAGCTTCTTGGGCTTAGCTAGTTATTATCGCCGTTTCGTATAGAATTTCTCTAGTATCGCTGCACCGTTGACCGGACTGACCCAGAAGAGAGTTCCTTTTCTTTGGACTGAAGCATATGAGCAGAGTTTTCAGCAGTTGAAGACTCGTTTGACGATTGCACCAATTCTATCTTTGTCTTCAGGATCAGGCGGCTATATCGTCTATTTTGATGCTTCTTGGGTGGGGCTAGGTTGCGTGTTGATGCAACACGGCAGAGTCATCGCTTACGCTTCTCGGCAGTTGAAGAAGCACGAGCAGAACTATCCCACTCATGATCTAGAGATGGCCATAGTGGTCTTTGCGCTTAAGATTTGGAGACATTACTTGTACGGAGAGTCGTGTGAGATCTTTACGGACCACAAAAGATTAAAGTACATCTTCCAGCAGCGGGATCTGAATTTGAGGCAGCGCCGGTGGACGGAGCTTGTAAAGGATTATGATTGTGAAATCCTTTATCACCTGGGCAAGGCGAATGTGCTACTGATGCTTTAAGTCGTAGGCCTGGAGGTAGCTTGTTCCATTTGAGCGCGATTCAGAGACAGTCTTCTACAGATTGGCAGATCTTATATGACAGCAGAGTCCAGTTCAAGTTCACTTCCACCGGAGGGCAGCTGTTTATCGCCGAAAACAGAGACGAAACCGTGTAGGTCATCTTGCCTGAATTTTGGGGCAGATGCTATTTGGATTTATCCGTCCACATCTCCGAAGATGCCAAGCCGATTTATGGCACTGTGTATCGGAGGTCTGGATGGATGCGGCCGTTGTAGCAGACTTCGTCAGATTTCCCCTCATTTGCGAGAGGTTTTTTATTGTGGGGACGCTCTTCCCTGCAGGCGCAAGCCCCTACAGTTAATTACGTTACCGCAACGCGGTAATCACTTTCTCTTGCTCTAGAAATTCACCTCATGTCGTGTGTTTTATTTTATTTTTGGTTGTCCGTGGATTGTATACGGAGACTAATTTGTGCCGTCGCCCGTAGGGCGTGGATTAGTCCAAATCCGTATATTCTTAGATTTGGGTTTGGGTTGATTTAAGGATCGTTAATCTCGTTTGAGATTAAGATCAACTTTAATGTTTGTTGAGAATACGTTAGTCTAATTTGAGACTAAGATCTACTCGACAGGATTTTGGAATCATTCAGACCCAACAAAAGAGCATTTGGGCTCTATTGCTTTAGCTTAAGGACGTTTCGATCCGTTGTTAGTTTAAGGACGTTTCGGTCCATAGCTAGTTTAAGGACGTTGCGATTCGTATTGGGATGTACTCATCGGTTTGGAAGTGCACCAAAGAGTTGTTGGTTGTCGGGACCCGCCACCTCTCTGAAGACGTTGAAGAATTATAACGACATGTATCAGAGGTGTGGAGAGATGTGCCCTTGAACCAATTTCCAGATTGAGGGGAGATATGGGATGAATATCCGTCGGAAGATCATTAGTCGTGTTTGGAACTAGGATCAGTTTAGGAAGACATGAACACGGAGGCTCGATCTATTTGGAGATCAAAGATATTTTAATCTCAAGAAGACTTAGCCAACTTGAGGCTGGAGTTGACTTCCCATAGTGTTAAGCATTAGTATGCGTTCAACACTCACGTGTTCCCACGTGAGGTTCTAAAGCAGTGTTAAACACTGAACTTTGGAGGCGCTCACGTGTGAACACGTGAGGCGCTCCAAAATAGGAGTTGTTTTTTGGGTTTTATTCCTCTTTCTCTTATAAGTGCTAAGCACTTGGACCCTGTGGTGCTCACGTAAGACGCTCCAAAGTGAGAGCTGCTCAATTATTTCTTCCTTTTATATAGGTGTTGAGCACTTGATTCTTGTAACGCTCACGTTGAAACACGTGAGGCACCCCAAAGTTGGGTTCTGCCCCTTGGCTTTATTGCCCCTCCCTTTATTTAAGTGCTAAACACTTAGTTCCCGTAGCGCTCACTAGTATGCGTTCAACACTCACGTGTTCCCACGTGAGGTTCTAAAGCAGTGTTAAACACTGAACTTTGGAGGCGCTCACGTGTGAACACGTGAGGCGCTCCAAAATAGGAGTTGTTTTTTGGGTTTTATTCCTCTTTCTCTTATAAGTGCTAAGCACTTGGACCCTGTGGTGCTCACGTAAGACGCTCCAAAGTGAGAGCTGCTCAATTATTTCTTCCTTTTATATAGGTGTTGAGCACTTGATTCTTGTAACGCTCACGTTGAAACACGTGAGGCACCCCAAAGTTGGGTTCTGCCCCTTGGCTTTATTGCCTCTCCCTTTATTTAAGTGCTAAACACTTAGTTCCCGTAGCGCTCATGTGTAAAACACGTGAGACGCCCCAAATGGGGGCAATGCCCTCTTATCTTATTTCCTCTTCCTTTCACAGAAGTGCTAAGCACTTGATTGAGGGTAGCGTGCAAAACACGTGACTATCCTAAGAAGTATTACTTGCTCCTCTTTTAAACACCCGCATGGGAAACACGTGAGGCAGTCTCAGCCATTTTCTTTTGTTCATTAGAAACACTCACATGGAAAACACGTGAGGTCTTGTTATAGTGTTAAACACTAACGAATCACCAGGCTGTTCTTTCTATGTGCATGGAGATTTTGATCTCATATTAATGATGCTGGGATCTGAGTTTAGAGAATTTCAAGTCTCTTATTTTATAAGAATTAAATTCTTTTTACAGGGTTAAACCCTAGTTTTATCAGAGGAATTAAATTCCTATATACTTTTATAAGAATTAATTTCTTTAAACTTGGTTCTTTCCCCTAAGATTTGAATCTGCATAACAGAATCTCCTCGATGAGAATTAAATTCTCAACTTGTGGGGAGATCTGCTTCTGCAGAGCTCAACCAGAGGAAGAACTAAGTTCTTGTATAAAGGGTTAAACCTTTAAAGAGGCGAAGAAGAGATAAGATAATCCCTGTATTTTCTTCTTACTTAGGGTTTTTTTAAGAGGTGGATCTTCTTCTTTTAGAGAATTGAATTCTCTTTCTCCCTTTTTTCTCTGTATGTTTCTCTCTCAGTTCTCTCTTTTCTCCCCGCTCCTATTTATACGAGAAGAAAAAGAATCAATTTGTTAAGAGAATCCCTCATTGAGAGATCATGATTGATTCCATGATCTTTTAGATCAATCGGTGAATTTTATTCACCGTTGGATTTTTAATCCAAAGGCTCTCTGTGTAACAGAGAAGATTTCATATTTGTTTAACAAGATTATGAATATCTTATTAGTTTTAACAAGATTAGAATTTTATTCTATCATATCTTTTTAGTTTAACAAGATCAGAAATATATTTCCTTAATATAGAATTTAATTCTATCATATGAATATCTCGTTGGTTTAACATAGAATTTTATTCTTATCATATGAATATCTTGTTAGTTTAACATGATTAGGAAAATATTTTCCTATGATAGAATTTTATTCTACCAGATGATCACCGTTGGCTCTTTGATCTAAAAGTCCTCTGTTTAAAAGAGAAGATCTTTCTAGTTTGAGGAAGATCAGGAAAATATTTCCTAAATAGAATTTAATTCTATCAGATGATTTAATTGGTGATATTTTATCACCATCGGATTTTAAATCCAGGATTCTCTGTTAGAGAAAGATCTTTCCATATTAGAAAGATCGGGGAAAATATTTCCCAAATAGAATTTAATTTTATCACATAGAATTTAATGGGAACATTTTAAATTGGGGCGTGTGAGAGGCAAGAGAACTCACGTGTTTAACATGTGACCCCTGCTGTGGTTTTAGCCTGTTTATGTTCAGTGTTCATATGCTTTGCATATGAGCGCTCACGTGTTTTACACGTAAGGCCCATTTGGCCTTTAGTTATGTGTTTTCGACGTCTATATGCTTTGCATATAAACGCTTATGTGTTTAACACATGAGACATGTTTGGCCTTTTGTCATTTACTTTCAGCGCTTATATGCTTTGCATATAAGCGCTCACGTGTTTAACACGTGATGTCTAACCGTGAGTTCCTTTCTTCTTTCTTCTCTCCCTTTTTTATAAAGGTTATAAGGGAACAAATAGCTCTTGGCCGAAAAATTCAGCGGGAACAGCAGCTTGCTCATGTCCGCGCCCATCTACTTCTACTTGATCGTATCCGTGAGGCACAGTCCGACGATACTCATTTGTCTGAGATTATGGAGCATGTTCGGCAGGGAAGAGATTTAGAGTTTATGATTGATGGCCAGGGTGTGCTACGTTTTGGGACACGTCTATGTGTACCAGATTCCGAGGGGCTAAGACGCGAGATCCTAGAGCAGGCACATCAGTCAGTATACAGTGTTCATCTAGGTTCCACCAAGATATATCGTGATTTGAGAGAAATCTACTGGTGGGAAGGGATGAAGAGAGACGTTTCTGATTTCGTTTCGAGATGCCTGACTTGCCAGCAAGTCAAGGCTGAGCATTAGAGGCCGGCAGAAGAGCTACAGCCTTTACCCATTCCGAAGTAGAAATGGAAGCAGATCTCCATGAATTTCGTTGTAGGTCTATCTACGTCTAGTCAAGGGTATGACTCCATTTGGGTGATTATGGACTGGCTGACAAAAGCGGCTCACTTTCTTCCAGTAAAGACCACTTTCAGATTTGCTTAGTATGCTCAGCTGTACATTGATGAGATTGTGCGATTGCACGGCATTCCGACATGCATTGTATCCGACAGAGGCACCCAGTTTACCAGCCGTCTTTGGCAAAAACTTCAGGAAGCTTTAGGAATCCGTTTGAGTTTCAGCACCGCTTTTCATCCGCAGACTGATGGTCATTCAGAGCGGACTATACAAACTTTCGAGGATATGCTTCGAGCGTGCGTGCTTGATTTTGGTGGCGGTTGGGATCGTCACTTGCCTTTGATAGAGTTCTCCTACAATAACAGTTATCAAGAAACGATTTAGATGGCACCTTTCGAGGCCTTGTATGGGAGAAAGTGTCAATCGCCAGTCTCTTGGACCGAACTCAGCGAGAGCAGGATTTTGGGACCGTAGCTAGTTCTGGAGACTACGGAGAAGATCCAGTTGATCCAGGACAAGATGAGAGCAGCCCAGTGCAGGCAGAAGTCTTATGCCGACCATCGTCGTCACATACTTGAGTTCGCAGTAGGTGATCATGTTTTCTTATTGATTTCTCCGATGATAGGTGTGATGAGGTTCGAAAAGAAAGGGAAGCTTAGTCCCAGATATGTGGGTCCTTTCGAGATCCTTAAGCGAATCAGTGTCGTTGCTTATCGTTTGGCACTTCCGCCCAGTTTTCTGGATGTACACCCCGTATTTCATGTATCGATGCTTCGTAAGTACCTTCATGATCCTTCTCATGCGATTCAGCACCAGACCATCCAGCTGGAGCACAATCTTTCTTTCACCGAGGAGCCGGTAGTTATTCTGGACCGGCGGGTAAAGAAACTTGGTCAAATGTTTTACCGTCCGTGAAAGTTCTTTGGCATGCCCGAACAGCGAAGAGGTCACATGGAAAGCCGAGAGCGAGATGCAGATGAAATTCCCCATCTCCTCGAAGGTACGCGCAGTTAGATTTTAAATTCGGGGACCGAATTTTTTTAAAGGGAGGAGGATTGTAACACCTTAAAATGCGATATAGTTAATTAAGCGATATAATGTGGGTTTTTAATAAATTTAACTAATAATTATTTTTCACATATTTTATATAATTAATTAATATTTTATTTAATTATTTATGTACTTGCAGTATTTTTAGGCTCACACATGTCCATGCTAATCTAGCATTAAGAATATGCTAAATTTGTTTTGCTGGCACATTAATTATTTTATTATGTTATGATATATTTTTTAAGTAAATAAAAAGGTTTTGTTTTTAATAGGAAAAAGAAAAGATAAAGAATGGGATATGGGGAGACATGGAGATGAGGGGGTCATTTAATGAGAGGAGAGAGGGAGTATGGCTCTCAAGAGCCATCTCTCATCTCTCATTCTCTCAGCACTCACTCTCTCATTCTTCCTCCTCTTCTTCTTATTCTTCTTCTTTCTAAAATCCTTCACTTGATAATTTTTCCCACCTCACACTTGAGCCTAAACCAACACCAAACCTTACTAAAACCCTTCATTAAGCATGTTTAACCTTTTTTGGAGTCTTGGAGCTTGCATGGCTAGAGTTTATTCCAAGTTTTGTTAAGATAATGATCTTAAACTCCTAATTAGGCTCTAAGTGAAGTTTTTGAGTTATCTAGTTTCACCAATATACCTTAATGTTTTGGTTTAGTGGTTAATATCGTATTTTGTTAAGACTTGGGGTTCTGTTTGAATCTGCTATCAACCCTGAGACCTTTTTGTGAAGTTGCCAATACTGAGAGATAGTCTAGAGGTTTAGAACCTAACCCCAAAACCTGAGCCCTCCCCCTCTTAATGATGCCGCAAATTTAATCATTCTGGCCGCAAATTGCGGCCAGGTTGGGGACTTTAGGAGTGAGTCTTGGTCCTGAGCTCTCTGCAACTATATGTAGGCCTATGGCATATGCAACTTTCCCTAATTTTTTGTGTAGGAAAATCTGGAATGGTTTTGCTATATTTTAAGTGTTTCGATAAAGTACGATATGGATTTATCCGACTCTCGTTTAGGCATCTAGGGTGGTTAGCAGTCTTAGGGTTAGTCTAAGATGTCGCTGCACGCGTTTAACCCGCTAAGCTAACACGTGGTAGCTTGTGCGAGTTAGTTCGTTAGTTTTGCGTTTGTGTTCGTGTCTTGTCAGAAAGTTTATTAACCTCACGCGTTTTGGTTTTGTGCGATGCTAGGATCACTTGCGGGGATTTCGGACGCAGCTAGAAAGGGGAAAGAAGTGGTTGGATTCACATAACTCGAGACCGTCCGGTGAGTAGATTTAACATCTACGGGGGAATCTCCTGTATGGCGTTAAGCGTCGATGCCTAAATTCAAGTGACAATACCTTGTACTATAAGCTTATATATTGTGATTTGTACATGAGTATCATATTGTGCATCCTATTACCTGTTGTACATTGACATATTATTAATAGAGCACTGCACCATTACTAACGGTTCATGTCGCACGAGCACTGAATCATATGCCCCCCCACACTGTTGGTAATTGCCATGTCACGCATACTATAGAATTTGCCATGAATGACTACATTGTACCACCTTCATAATTGATAGTTAGACATTGTTTATTGTACTAGTACGCATCATATTAGCATCATATGTACATTGCTATTGTGCCATATTCTCATATGATATTTCATGAGATTTCTGTTTCATGGATTTGGAAAACCGTAAAGTACATTTTGAAACTTGAATTATTTAAAAGGGTGGTTTTCCTTGATATGATATTTCGTATCCACCATGGGTTTTGTCAGTTCTGAGTGATGAGTATACCTAATTCGAGGAGTGAGGATGGTACCGTCTGCGGATACATGGTGGGCCCGGTAAGATACCCCGAGGCAAGAAGATCATATAGAAAGGCGATGAGCCCGGCAGGGGAGCACTATCTACCGGTGACTACATGGAAACTCGGTGGATATCCGAAGGATACCTACCGGAGTTATATGATGAGATGAATATGAGGGCCGATCAGAGTGACGGCGCCTGAGATATTGGGATTTTGGGTGTCGTTGTTGGATGCTGGATTTCTATGATGATTTATTGATGATGACTTTGTTTTATCCCACATTCAAAACTTATTATGACATGCTCTATTCATATAGTTGTTGTACCCTGATATTGTACCTTGATTATGATTATGCTGCATTTCACACTGTTATACATATGATATCATAACCGCATGCTTAGGAATTGTCGTTATTTCATCATGCTTGCGATTACACCGTATGATGTTATATACTACTCACGAGCTGGCAACTCACCCCCGTTGTGCCACAGTGTCTTACAGGGCTGATCCTCAGTGTAGTTGTGGCGGCGCACTCTATTTCATCTATTTTTGCGGATACCGCAACTTTTGGGCTTGAGATATTTTGTAGGTGGGTTTTGCGAGTATCCGTATGCTTCTACTTGTATATCTTATCTTGTATCTTGTACTCTCCGTCTACCACCTGTTTGTATTTGACTTAGAGACGAGACTGAGAGATTCGATATTTGTATTATTTGTGATTCTGGGTGTCATGCTCATGTGAGCCGACTTTTGTGTTATGTTGCGATGTTGTTTCTTTTCATATTTGCTTATTTCTTCGCATGTGGCGTTGTATATATATCTGTTGTGGTTGTGTTCCGCCTTTAGGCGTGAGATTGCTCCTAATTGGGGATGCCTTTTTATTACTATGTTTTGTATTCGTTTTGGACCAGTTTATACAAAGGAGATGCTTCCGAATTTTAAGCAACAACTTGAGATTTTAAAAAGAGATGTGATTTTTGAAACAAATGTTTTACCACTCTTCTTTTCACGGCTTAGATTCTGGGTTTCGGCTTACTTGAATTACGTTACGCGTTTAGACATTAAGTGATTTAAGTGCCGGCCGCATTCGTAATTTGGGTCGTGACAGTAACCCTTCGCTCCCCAGCCGCGACGGTTCTTGTGTCGTTATCGTCCACCGTTAAATCGGCAAGCAATTTTCAAATTGGAATTGAGGTGATTGTATGTCATCGAGCGTCGACGGGTGTTGTGCCTTGTGTCCTACTTTCTATCAATATTTACTAGAATCGTGATATTTGTGATTGAGAGCATAATTGAGAGAAGGATACTGAAATTACAAGAGAAAAATGAACTTGTGTTTGAAAGGTAATGTTTGTTTGATATAAACCATCTTATAAGTTAGACTCAAAGATACCAACAGAGACGAAACGGGTACATCGAGCGCATAACTGCAATTTATACAAAACCATAGATATTTAATGAATTTTACACTAAACTACCTTAAAAATTATACTGACACACACAAGTATATACATATACACGAACAAAAATACCATAGGTACCAGATTTGCGGCACGGATGTTTCACATGACCGTTTAGATTATTACGGTCCGTAATATTCCGTCCCTAATGTGTACAGTTTCTACTAGTGCAAGTTACAACCCAAAAGACCCTCAACCCCCAGGACATATTAGAATATAAAAATACGTTCGCTTAACTTTCCTGACAGATCAAATTTCATTGTAGGCCAGTTGGGCTCTCAAGACAACAATATTAAATGATTTGATATAAATTTTGATTTGGTTTATAGATGAAGCTAGAATTTAAAAATCTAAACGGTAAATCATAGACAACAAGATTTTGAATTATTAAATTTACAAAATATAAGGCAGAAGTTAGGATGAGTATTTTTTGAAATATTTTATATGCGGACACACACACACATACACGTGCGCGCACTCACACACTCGCACATACGTTCACTCACACACTCACAAATTCACATACGTATGCGCGTGCACACACTTAAACATACACACAAACACACATGGGTGCGCGCACTCGCTTACACACTCACACATACCCTCAATTATCTAAAATTCATCTTACCCTAAATTGATCTAATAATTTCTTATAATCTATCTTATCTTGAATTAATCTAACAATCATCACAAATGTCACAAATACCAAGTAGTGAGGTATAATTTGTAATTAGGGTTTATAATTTGTTGTTAAGGTTTTTAAGTTGTTATTAGGGTTTGTTTAGGGTTTATAAATTCTTCAATTTGTACAAGCCATCATCACAAATTTCATAACCTAGCATCCACGTATAATTGAAAAATCCTAACATCCACATTTAATTTCAAAAATTCATAACCTAACATCCACATCACAATTTCACAACTTAACATCAAAATTACATCACAATTCATAACCTAAACTTAGAATTCATAACCTAACATCCATATTTAATTTTAAAAATAATAATTGGAGAAGAAAAACCCTAACGTTTGATCAGATTTTGAACACCAGCAGCAGCAGCAAGTGCAGCAATACATAAAAAAATTTAGATAAGAAAAATGAAATTTTTTAAAAGAATTGGGGAAAAATGAAGAGGGAAATCACGTCTTAGGGTCAAATTTGCTGGCTGTGAAAATTTTGGGGAAGAATGAGAGAGAGAGAGAGTTATCTCGCGGACTAAAAGATCAAAGAACAATATGAATCCACCAGCAATAAATCATACACGACAACAAGATTTTGAATTATTAAATTTACAAAATACAAACTAAAAGTTAGGATGAATTTGTGAAATATTTCATACGCGGGTGCTGATTGATTAGGTTTTTGTATGCATTTAAAATTAAGAATACCGCAATCAAGACGGTGTAGCTTGGTAGCTAGCCGGTCGAGTACGAGTCGATCCACAGGGGAAAGGTGTTCTTTTCTTTAAGTTCTAACGAGTTAAGTCCTATTTTTGGTAGGTTTTGTTTTACGATCTAAAAATGAGAATTAATCGATTTAAAGTCTTGCTAGGGTTAGGATTAGGTTAGTTCAAAATATGGATTCTTCTCACTGCTAACAATGCCCTAGTTAAGAGTATAGGGGTTAGGGTAATAGTCAACAACGGGAATTAGCACGACTAGGAAGAAACGCAGTTTCTTCCTTTTGGTTCATGTCCGTCCGTTCTTAACTCTTAGCCCTAACCTCTGGTTAATTCAACCACAACCGGTCTAACTAGGGAATCACTGCTATCTTGTAGGATAAGGTGCCGTAGTGAGCGGTGTGTGGTTAATTTAAATAGAGTCCTAATTAATTAAAATTATATGGGCAAGGAAAGGAGTGAGAGAGATTTCCTTCTCTCAAACCTTCCCAATCCTAACCCTAACAAGTGAGGAATTACTCACTCATTAGGAAGTTAACGATAAAATTCATTTTTATAATTTTTATATTAGAAAACTAAATTGCAGATAATAAAAGAACAGATAAAAATTGCAAGAATTAACTTCAGATAATAAAAGAATGCGAGATAAAAATAAAAATATCTTTATTGATGACCTCTCAACAAGTGCATTACAACTGGAATTAAAGTTTTAATTAGAAATTAAAAAGAGGCATGCCTAATTAGGCTTTCGGCTTACCTATTTATAGATAGAAAAAACCCTAGGTTTCAATCTGATCCATACACGAATTTACAAGACTACCCTAAGAAAGCCGGGTCAAAGCACCGACACCCACCGACACGTGCACCGACGCGTGCACCGACGCGTGCACTATATGGCCGCGGAACCGCGGCAGGAAGGCATGTTTGGCCGCGGTTCCGCGGCCAATTGGGGGGATCTTAATCTCACACTTTCAGGGTTGCTTCATGTTGTTTTTTCCTTCTGGTTTCTTTACTTGGTTCCTCACAATCTCTTCTAGTTTCTTCCAGATTTCCACAGTGCAAAATGTTGTGGACTTTTTTGCCGTGAGTTTCGCGTTGAAGTCTTGAATCTTATGCTGCCCTTATGCTGTGTGCATTGAACTGTCTATTGATCTTCATTTGTTCCTTGAACTGGTAGGCGACATCATACGGATTCATCTGTTGTTGGTCGTAGTCTCACATTTGTAGCGTCTTTTCATGAATTTCACTGTAATGATCTGAGAACCTGTAACCTGCAACTATTTAGCAGACATAGATCAAAAGCACCTATTTATATGTAATATGATTAAGGATGGGTGATATAATAATGCAGAATTCTGATATGAACAAATACCCCCAAACTTATCTTTTGCTCGTCCCGAGCAAAGCCAATTATTCTCGAAAAATCCTAACCTCACTTTCGCAGGGAACGCGATTGCACTGAGCTCGTGCAACAAGCCGTTAAACCTCTAGGTGTCCCTAGTAGGAGGAGTGTTGTCTCCTGAGGGTTTTCAGCGGATACTACCCATAAAATCCAACCAATTTGGCCATTTGACTTTCATTCTTCAATTCGGTATTCTAACAAGAAATTCTATTATCTTCGACTTAGAAAACATCAGCCCGTATTTTTCACACTCACTTTTCATTTAACTTAAGATCGTATATGTTCTACAAATTTATTAAGCTTTCAGCATTATTTGAATTTTCCTTCTAAGGTTCCATCTCAGCTTAGGAATTTTTATCATCTCTACTGAAGGCATAAGCCCTATCTTTCATTCCTATCTCTCATCCAAACCCCAATCATATACCCCTACATGTGTGTAATTATCACCCCTACACTTGGAAATTCAATTCAAGCTATCATACTCTTGTCCATCGTTCAAAGTACTTTTAGTTGGTGAATTTTAAATGAAATTGCTCAACCATTCTTCATCTGACCGTTAATATTTCTTGAGGTGCTAACAACCGATTACAAAATGTGTTCGCGCATTTAGGCGTAATTCCCCGTCTTGTAATACCTAAGGCTTAGCAGTGACTCCCAAACCAGTTGGTCTAAGGCACTAGGTGATAAAGCACCCTTGCTATATTTTTTTTATTTTTGCAGCCTTAAGTAATTACAAAACCAGTGTGCATTTTTTTTATCTTTTTATTCACACTTATACTTTTATTTTCCTTCATAATAAGGATTTTTGACAAGAGCATTTCAAAGTATCCTCTACTATCCCAAGTTTCAAGGTGCGTGTCTCTGCGAGTTATAGGGTATATATTTTCAGAATTTAGACTTAAGGTTCGGAATTATTTTTCAGACTTACACTTCAAATAAAAATTTCAATACTCTTCCCTTATTTTGACTTAGCCCAAGAACTGAACTCAAAATTTGCCTATTTCTAAATAAACTATAAGGACATATATTTTCTATAGTTAAACTTTAAGAAAGGTTATTTTTAGGGTTTTTAATTTACTAAGTTTAGGATCTAGTTATTCCCTACTATTCAACCGTCATGTTGAACTTAAGTCAAATAAGGCCAAAATTGAATTTTTCAAATTTTTTTATATATTTTTTTATTTAAAATTTTTCAATTTTTTTATTTGATTTTATTTTTTATATTTTTTTATTTTCATTTTTAATTTATATATATATATATGAGAATAATGGAGAAAAGAGGCCATAGGAGGGGATTTCCTCCTATGGCGTGGAAAAAATACAACCTCCGCTATTTTTTCCGACGATCGGCCCCCATCATCTTCATCGTTATCATCTAAGATGTGCGTACACCAAATTTCATGTGATTCCATAACTTTTTCACCGTTGATTTAGCAATGTAAAAAGTTCTATTGTCGGTAAACCGTTAATTTTGAGCCCACTAAATCAACGGTGAAAAAGTTGTGGAATCACATGAAATTTGGTGTACGCGCATCTTAGATGATAACGATGATGATGATGGATGCCGATCGTCGGAAAAAATGGCGGAGGATGTATTTTTTCCACGCCATAGGAGGAAATCCCCTCCTATGGCCTCTTTCCTCCATTAATCTCTATATATATATATATATATATATATATATATATATATTATAAAGATGCAATGCGGAATTAAATATGCAAAGAAAGAAGAAACAAATATGTACAAAAATCAAAATATGCAATGCAATGATAACTATTTACAAACCACCTCTACCCCCAAACTTATCAAAAGCAGTGCCCTTACTGCTCATGGCCTCGCCGTCCCCTCGAACGTGAACGGGAACGTTCGTGTCTAGCCAGCAAGGTGGTCATGCCATGCTCTATACCTGTCACTCGCTGATCCAGGTTGGCCACCATCCCTATCAATCTGTCTATCCCCTAGTGGCTTTCTTAAGTAAACGTGCTTGTGCTGCGGGGGTAAGCCCTTCCTCGCTCGCGGTCGAGCTGGAGCTGGATGTCTTGGCGGGTACGTCCTCAGTCGGCTCAGTGCGCGACCATACATCATTTAAGCGTGTGTAGGACGTGGATACGCCCTCAAGAAGAGGTCTAATGAGGATACCTCCATGCATATAAAACTCAAATTCCTCCACAGGGAGGAAATGGCGACACAGTTGTGTCACCAACATAGGGCATGGATAATCGGCAGCCCTCTTGCCCGCACCAATGGAGTGAAGTAATACCGTGCACATATCATAGCTGGGGTTTCTAGTCATCAAAGTGTGCACGATATGAAGGGATGGTGTGAAAAATGCCGTATTGTGCGAACTACCAAAAATATTATTTTGTGCCCAACGGCACACAGTTAATACATTCGCAAAGAGGGTTCTAGCCTGAATGCCCTTACGTGGCTCTCTCGAACAGTCATTACCCATCAAGGATAGGTAGTCCTCGAATATGAGGGGTTGATCATGAATAGGTAATCTAGGTATTAAGGTGACTTCATGGATGAAGTCCCTATCTATTATTATTTCCCTATCCCCCCAAATCAACCTAATATAACCATATTGTGAGAGGCAGCCTTCTTCCATGCACTCGTAAAAACGGTTTACAAGATCCGGAAGCGCGAAGGCATTCGGATGGTTAAATAATAAAAAAATTCCATCCGCGCTTTCGGATCTCTTCACCGAAGTAACTTCCAAAGACCGTGTGTGCAAAGATTTGGGAAAAGTCCCTCTCAAACTGCAGAGTTGGTGTCATCTCAGAGAGCAAAATACCAAAATATGAAATCGACAGAGAAGGAAAAAGGAGTGCAAACCTCCTCTGAAAATTTCAGAGGGTGATGAAGCAGAGGCGCGGCGGATTAGCGGTCAGAAAGCTCCTTCGAAGGCGGAAGCGCGGCGCTATGGGGAGATCTCCTTGCTCTGGCTGCTGCGGCGGCTAGGGTTTTCAGAGAGAAATACTTTAGGGTTTGGTAAAATGCAGAGAGGGGTCGGGTTCTATTTATAGGAGATGTTTTGGTTATTTAAAAAAAGGACCTCTTAAAAAGAGGAATTTATTTGTAAATAAAATTTTTATATTATTTTTTTCTATTTATTATTTTTTAAAACTGAAATTTACAAAAATACCCCCAAAAATAGGATATTTTTATTTTTATTTTTTTTTATATAATTACAAGTGTGACATACCCCTAAATTTATTTGAAATAGTGTTTCTACTGTTTATGGCTGGATAACCAAAGTTTGGGGTAGATGAAGGAAAATTAGTCAATGTAAATCGGCTCCTGTAACAGCAGGAGCTCCTCCGAAGGGTCCGCGGTGAGGAACGGCTTAAGTCTATGTCCGTTCACTTTGAATAGCGAACCGTCCTCCGGATTTTCTAAGTCGACCGCACCGTGCGGATATACAGTGCGTACAAGAAATGGCCCTTTCCATCGAGATCTAAACTTGCCGGGATGGAATTGTAACCGGGTGTCGTAAAGTAAAACCTGTTGACCAGGTTTGAAAGTTTTGCGCATAAGGTGTTTATCGTGAAACACCTTCGTTCGATTTTTGACGACAACCGCGTTCTCGTAAGCTTCATCCCGTAGCTCGTTTAATTCATTCAATTGCAGCTTTCTATGGCTGCCCGCATCTCCGAGAGATAGATTCAACTCTTTTATTGCCTAAAATGCTCGATGCTCAATTTCAACTGGAAAGTGGCAAGCATTTTCATAAACAAGCCTATATGGAGACATGCCAAGATCGGTTTTATAGGCAGTTCGAAATGCCCAAAGGGAATCAATAAGTTTTAGAGACCAATCTTTACGGTTTTTGGAAACCGTTTTCTCCAATATCTGTTTAATTTGCCGATTCGGCTTGCTCACAAGTTTGGGGATGATAGGGCGTTGATAGCTTATGATTAATGGAATATTTCCGCATTAAGGACTCGAAAGTCCTATTACAGAAATGAGTTCCATTATCGCTGATAATTGCGCGGGGGTGCCTAAACCGAAAGAAAATGTTTTCTTTGAGGAATCTAACAACAAGCTTATTGTCATTATTTCGGCTGGGCACAGCCTCGACCCACTTAGAAATATAATCAACAGCGAGGAGAATATACACGTTCCCAAAAGACTTGGGAAACGGTCCCATAAAATCTATCCCTCAAACATCAAAAATTTCCACAACCAATATTGGTTGGAGCGGCATTTCGTTTCTCCTAGATATCCGGCCCAAGTGTAGGCACCGGGAGCATGTCTTGCGGTAATCATGTGCGTCTTTAAAAAGTTGTGGCCAGTAGAAGCCACACTGCAAGATCTTTTCTGCTGTCTTTTTAGGGCCAAAATGCCCGCCACACGCTTGATCGTGGCAAAAAGACAGCACGCTCTTAAACTCATTGTCGGGGATACACCGACGAATAATTTGGTCGGGACAGCATTTGAATAGATAAGGTTCATCCAAGTAAAAATGTTTTACCTGGGATAGGAATCGGAGTCTGTCCTGATTCGACCATTCATTTGGTATAAGTCCGGTGGCCAAATAATTCACAATATCTGCGAACCAAGATTCGCATAATACAGTCAAGAGTTGCTTATCTAGAAAAACGTCTTTTATAGGAAATTGAAGCGTCGGCGAAGAAGGGAGGCGTGAAAGATGGTCGGCGACTACGTTTTCGCATCCTCTCTTATTTTTGATGACAAGGTCAAAATCTTGTAGTAAGAGGATCCAACGTATCAGCCGAGATTTAGCGTCCTTCTTCGCAAAAAGATGGCGAAGAGCTGAATGGTCAGTGTATACGATGACTGGAGAGCTGATTAAGTAGGGCCTGAACTTTTCTAATGCAAACACAACAGCTAAGAATTCCTTCTCGGTGGTTGTGTAATTTAATTGGGCCTCGTTCAAGGTTCGGCTAGCATAATAAATTACATGCGGCATCTTCTCGATGTGCTGTCCAAGGACAATACCAATGGCAAAATCAGATGCATCGCACATAATTTCAAATGGATGCGTCCAGTCAGGAGACGAAAGAATGGAAGCAAAAGTAAATGAGTTTTTCAATGACTCGAACGCCTTCATACAGCTCGAGTCGAAATCAAATGTTGTGTTCTTGGCCAACAAAAGAGTCAAGGGTCTAGCTATCTTGCTAAAATCCTTGATGAACCGTCTATAGAAACCGGCATGGCCAAGGAAGGCTCGAATGTCTCGGACGCATTAGGGAGGAGGGAGATTGGAAATGACTTCAATCTTCGCTTTATCTACCTCAATGCCATTTTGCGAGATGATATGTCCTAAGACAATACCTTCTCGTACCATGAAGTCGCACTTCTCCCAATTTAAAGTAAGGTTCTTATCCTTACACCGGATAAGGACTGCGTCTAGATGTAGCAAACACTCATCAAAGGAGTCACCGAAAATGGAGAAATCATCCATGAAAATCTCCAAGAATTTTTCCACCATGTCTGAAAAAATACCCATCATACACCGCTGGAAGGTAGCGGGTGCATTGCATAACCCAAAGGGCATCCGGCGGTAAGCAAACGTACCGAAAGGACAAGTGAATGTGGTCTTGTCTTGGTCTTTTTTGTTGCGCCACGGCAGCGCCCCGGCCGTCTACTCGAGGCCAAAATGCGGAATCAAAATTTTTCTTAACTTTTAAACTGGCGCTACCGCGGACAATAAAACCCGGATCGTAACCATTAACCTAATCCTAGCAAACAAGAGAATGGGGTAGAAGCTATACCGAGCGATCCGTGTCCTCCGGTCTTCGTCTCCACTCCGATCTCCCGTGGAATCCTCGTCCGTCACCTCCTCGTCGAAAAGGGCACCACGTAGCCGAATACTTTTACGGGCTCCCACCTCTGGACTGAGGAAACTCGGGCGCGAAATTGGCTAGCCGACGCGTCCAAGATTTGTTGTAGGTGTAGTGTAGAAATTGTCTCTTTTGGGGTTTAGTGTAGTTGTCATAATATGATGGAGGTATGAAGAACTTTGGAGAGAGCTAGAATTTGTGTAGCAAGAGAAAATGAGAGATGAATAATTTCCCTCATCCAAATGAACCTCTCTTTCATCTAATGTGGCCGGCCCCTTTAATGAAATATGGTGGAGAAAAACTTAAGAAGGGAGGTAAGTGTAGGAAATAAAAGAGGTGACCACATCCAAAGCAAACCTCACATCAACTCCTAATCAACTCCAATCTCATTAATACAAAAGGGTGGATGGAAAAAGAATATAATGATGATGGTCATATCATAATCTCTCAAATGCAAAGGACCCCCTCCACAAATGTAATTTGCACAATAGCAAATTACCCCCTCCATCGGAAAAGTCCGGCCGTGAAGGAACAAAGGAAAACCGGCCGGAACGGAATGCAAACTGGCAACTACAGAAAACTGATCCCGTAATAAATTACAGGAAAACCCCGCTACTGCATATACATGCCCGCATTTGTATTCCCACTGAATACAAATGCAAAGAGACAAAATCTACACAGTCTAATACTAGGATCCGGCTTAAACCAAAGCCGGCTGGTAAAATCCGTCCGATCACGATCCGTGCAATGCCGCACGTATCTGATCGAACCCTTCCATATCTCCATACGGCCTCTACAGCGTTTCGCCCGAATCTTGAATAACTATATATGGTGGACTCTAAAGACTCGTCAATACTATGGCTGTGGATTTAACCACTAGCACGTCAGAGGTATTAGCCATACGTGACAGGCTACCAGCTATTGACCAAAAGGGACGTCTGTGAGCGAACTCATACTGACACCCTACTGAGCCTGTCAGTGACAATATCCGTACAGTCCGGTCCGTTCGTCTATGAGCATCGCATGGCGGGCCTAAGGGGTTGGTAAAAGTCAGACCCCCAAAAGCGGTACAAGTCGTGTCGGAGTGTAGCCCAGAACACCCTGAGATACTACTGGAATACCTACCAGTAAATCTCCTGCCTCGGCCGAGGGCTTCGTGTAATGGCTCTCCTAGACACAGCGCGACCTCACCCCCAATACCGGGAGAGACGAACCCCTGCAGATCCGCTCACTGCCTCCATATGGCTCGAGACTGTACCCAACTAAAACCTGTTTGCACGACTCCTTTGAGCCGTGGGAGGGTAGTAATCAAAGTACAGTGGGAACTCACACGAGACAAATGAAGATCTTAGGTCGATGAACTAACCTGTACACATGTCACCAGGAAACTGCTATCTGACGTCTGGTATAATCCCAACTAGCAGGTTCCCGACGAGTCCTGTCCGGTGTACTCATAACCCAATGAGCACCTGTATACATCTTAGGTGAACCAACTGACACCAGTGGCTTGTGAGACCGGCCACCGCCCCTCGTCGGGGTCTCGACTGTATACACTAGTCTACTCTGGAGAATCGATGCCCTGTCTCGAAACTCCCACGACTAGGGACCTTTTAAGGATGTGCTTATAGACTCCAGCTCTCACGTATATGATCGCCCTCATACTGCTGGTAGTCAAGCTAGAATCTTAGGGGCTCTATCAATATGTAATAGCGACTCGTAAGGTCACCTAAAGCAGTACACAATGATAAAGATAAACCAGATAGCATACTATCATCTCGAGTAAGATTGCCCTACCGGTATAGGTCCTCCCTCAATCATTGCAATCACGTGCCTGTGATCCAATAATTGACTCTGAGGGCACTATATCCAACAATCTCCCACTTGCACTCAAGGCTAATTATTGCGATGTTGCATACTCACAGCCCGTGTGATACCGAACACCCAACTCCTCTACTAGTCAGTCTCACAAAGCTCGTTTGCGAAACTATTGCGTTCGAGGAATAGCCTCAGTGAGTGGATCCGCTTTGATGTTTCTTTCTATGTCTCTCTATATCTCAAGTTCGCGGAGAAAGCCATCTCCCGAAATGAGCAATACCTGTCTTAGAATGTCTGGATGTCTGATGGGACCTAGTTCATAAATGAACTCCAAATCCAAACTTCTTAGACTGTATCGTCAACTGAACTTAATCAGTATCCTGCGTCATGCCTCCCTCAGTATCCGCCTGGACCACCTGTCCAAAATACTGCCCCTCGTCAGAGGGTAAACTAAAACTCTGACGGCCACTCTGCCGTCCAGGTCACCTTGGAAGCCTGGAATGATAACCGTCTCCTAAAGGAGGCTGTCGTTATCATATCCCTAGAACATCCACTTATGTTCTAAAACTGCTTCCGACTGTTTCTCCAGGATTGGATCAATATCAACTTATTGCATCTACTGCAAAAACAACATCTGGTGTGGTACTTGACATCTCATGATTGACTCAAATGCCTAAGCAAGTGATCTGCCAATCATGCACATCCCTCTCCTCTTTAGTCTATAAGACACCTTTAGAGAGGGTGACTCCATCACCTGCAGGTATACTACCATGCCAGGAGTCGTCCATTCTAAATACTCATAGAATGCTGTCTAAGTACCCAGATTGGGAAACCACCCAAATCTAGATCTAAAACCATAGATCTAGTAACCAGAATGTCTTGACATGATATCCAAGTCCCATGTGGAGAAACCACTGTGTGACAACCAAAGTATAACCGACCGTAGTATAGGAATATCACTTCCTACTCTGTGTGTGTCATCCAAATACCAGGGCATTACACCCTACTACCTTCTTAACAGATCCATCCCCTATTCTGATGAAGTCAAACCTATGACTTCACATCAGAAATAGATGATCTATCTCCGCTATATCTGCTTTAGTCTATAAATAGACATAAGCTACCTGTCCACCAATGCTTCCGCTGCTCCCACTGACCATGACAACCCTCTAGCAGAGTCATATACACGTACACTTCTAAAGCTAGTTTAGAACGACGCTATACTCATCCTCCTGCCGGGTCTCACAGTCTGGAACAACAGCAATGGCAAGTCTGGGTAAACAAGAACCACCCTGCCACCGTCCCTGAGCATGCCGAAGTACCTTTCGGGTGCTTGAGGTTACCCACCATATCTGCGGAGTGGCCAATGGAATGTCAAACCAGATTGAATCTTTAGGTTCTTATCAAATCTTCAGTAATCGTTTGCGGTTCTGGAATCACTTCCAGTTCTACCATACTCCCACTACTGCTTTCTGAAAAAATCCATTTTTGTTAAAACTGTGGCGAGTCAAGAACAATATCACTATTGATCTTCCGGATGGTAGAAAATCAACCCTCGTCATAGCCCGGGTCAACCCACAAACAGCCATTACAGAAACATGCCTTGAGTTATCCGGAGTCTGGTTTTAAGCATAAGCCGGACAACTCCCCGTATCTTAACAATGTCAAGATATGAACTGTTCTATATCCAACAGAGGCACTGATTTAATTGAACCAGATTCAAATCATGCAGCTGTCACCAGTGCATGTCAACTAAATGGAAGGAGGCCGATCAGCGTTACTCAACTTAGGAATGCTTCCAATTATAAGTAACCTGAAAGAGAAGCAAGTTCTCATTACTATCAACTGAATACCATACACAAGTATCTACATCTTCGATCGCCTTGAAGAATCCCGATACTTGCAATACCTGGTTCTCTACTCTATTCTTATACCAATAACTCCTCAAAACTCAGACCCTGTGTTTCTACGAAACACATGTCTAAGAACTAGAGAAGTTAAAAGTAAACAGAATATAGTACGAGGACCAACCCCTCTGTCCTAATGGACACTGGACAATATAAAATACTCTGTATAAGTCTCTGAGTCTAACAACTCATTCACTGTGTGTCATAGGTTGAAAACTGTACTATGGTTATGAAGAATTAAACCGCTGTTCAATGCTCCTTACCTAACCATCCACTGATATAGGTAAATGTCATAGACATAATTTCAAAAAGGTATATCTCACTCTATAAAAATAGACGTACAGATATATCAATTTGAAATTGGTGCACAACAACGAATATTTAAAACCAAATATTTGTCATCCGGTAAACAACCCAGGTGACTTCCTCAAATATCACCAATTACAACGAATTCCGATATAATGAAGACAATCACCTAATTCCCAATAACTTACTCCGACTCATCATCTGTAAAACCATACAGATGTGAGAATCTTACCTGGTAAATACATACCCTAGAGCAAGTGTCTAATTGGGAAATCAGTTTTCTTTTAACAGTACACAGTGAAACTGAAACATTGAAATGTTTCGATGGGGTATTCTGGTATTCCTAGTAATGCCTCTTCCATTATCCAGATTCATAACTGTAACCTTATATTTCTTTGCTATCTCTCCAAATCCCTTTATATGTCTTTAGTCATTACCTTCTGTACACCCCTTTAGGCCAAATGGTTTTCTTCCTTCCCTACCGTTTGGCACCAGCCTATGGTTTGGAAGAAGACTATCCAATAAGCATAATGGGTGTACTGTCCTAATCCTACGAGCACTCGCAATGCGAGAGAAGGTGAAGATAAAAGACAACCGAATAAACCTTAATCCTATTTCTCCTGAACCAGGATCCATCCCCGAACTGGAACAAGTTCCTTTCGAGTTCGTATATAACCATACGATGGAGTATCCAATAAACTTGGGATCTTCGTAGTGATACGGAGTGTCCTGGAGAAATACAAAGGTGATTTAGGATTGGCGAAGAAATACTTGGTTTGGTCGTGAATATCAGTCGCAATTTACTTTTCCCTCTTACTAATCCCTTTCTTTGTCTTAACTTAATACCTTCTGTACACCGTTTAGGCCAATTGGTTTTCTTCATTCCCTACCGGTCGGCACCTGCCTATGGTTTGGAAGAAGACTATCCAATTTGCGTAATAGGTGTACTATCTCCTAAACCAAGGAGTACTCGCAACCTGAGAGAAGGTAAAAGGAAAAGACAATTGAATAGTCCTATTCGTTTTCTCCAGAACCGGAAACCATCCTCGAATTCTTTCGAGTTCGTATATAACCATACGATGGTTTTGTCCAATGGAAGTGGACGTTTTTAGTAATGCGGGGTGTTCTGGAGAAAAGGGTAAAAGTAGGAGTGGCAATGAGGTCTGCAACTCTGACAATCCAAAAGCCAATATTAAGAAGGTTCGGTCAACTTGGTCACTGAGTCATAGTCTAGGGTCGGGTCAATGGTCGCTGCCAAAGAGAGAGAGAAAAGAAACACTCAGCGTGCACTCTAACCTAGATCAGAATGGTTATCACTTTATCTAATCAGGAAACCTCCCACTGTAACGTCAAATTCTTCTCCAAACCTGAAAGAAGAATTAGTCGGGATCACCCGAGAAGTAAACCAACTCATCAGTGGGAATCAGGATCCAACTATCATCGCATGATAACATGACGGAATACACTCACGTCACCACACTCCAGAAGGTATGTGCATGCCTGGCAAGTTTCAGTTTCTTTAGAAACTCCCGATGTGTGTTTTTACCCCTAGGACCCAAGTGACCTTGACGGAGTCAACAAATCAAAGAGTCCTAGTCAAGTTCAACCCGTCGTTATCTGGATTGCATTAAACCCACCGGTACGTGCCCTTGACGGAGTCAACAAGGCCGCACGACTGTCCTAACCAATCCCATTTATGCAACAAACAAGCACCACTTAGCTACCGTACACTACTCCTTGACGGAGTCAACAAACGCAGCACGAATACTAAACAATACCCGTAAGAAATGACGGAGGGCTACGGCTAGTTTTTGGCGAAAAACCTTTAACGTAATGAACTTGATATCGTTGAAAGAACCGGATAACTTTTTATAAAAAATATAGTGACGAAAACCTTTGCTAAAGAGGTCACTTCCGGTGAAGGGATCTCGGCTCTTTCCTCGTAGAATGAGGTGCATGATATTCCAACTGAATACCACGATGCAAAGCAAAAGTAAACGACTATAGTGAAGTTATTGCCCTGAAGCAAACTTCTGTCCAAGGGGTCACTCCCGGTGAAGAGATCTCGGCCCTTGCCTCGTCAACTGAGGTGCTGGATATTCATAATCGAATACCACTGTGCAAAACAAAAGAGAACGCCCTTGCAATAACAGCTTTTTTTGAAAAATTGTTCCAACAACATCAGAATAGGTTTGCTTAACTTGCATTGATCCGAATCAACGCAGTCCTATCAATTGATCACACCACAAAAGAACGAAAATAATGACGTACGTATATGCCATCCGCATTCGCCACTGGGTCCCGTCATCACCCGTTAGGTTACTTAACTAACGACAGAGCGGGGACCGGACTAGCGCGGATGCAAAACATATACAACATCTACTAGTATATATATCAATATATAATATTTCGCTCAAGGCGTGATAAAATGCAACATCACAGAAATGTAGAGCATCACAGAACAATACAGATATCTGGGATCCCCGGGTTTTACAGAGCCGCTGCTGAAACCCGACGTTCCCCTGGTCGTGTGGATAGCCTGTGCAATGAAATCCTAGACCCCTTACGAGTGCGGCGAATAGCCCGCCAATTCTAGAGTGAAGCCCCCTCCGTCTCAATGCCATGAGATGCGGGCCCGTTGCCCTCTAGAACCCGGCTATCCGTGCACCCCTTACCGATCCTAGTACAGAAAGTAAAATATACATACAACGGGTACATCGACCGCAACCTGGTCGTGCCCCAAAAGAATAATACAAACAGGTAGTGACGGCAGTCCACATGTCGGACGCTCGCCCCGCAATATCAAATGTACATAATACAACAAAACTGTACTAATACTGCAACCAGGCTATCCCCCACGACGGATCCGCAACAACACAGCACAATCATAGAACATCAACGTGAATGTCACGTTCACAAATCCGTCTAACCGGGCTATAGCAGTTAGACAGGATTTACCGATCAAGTAACATTCACGGTCGCAGATATAATGTAAATACTGTGAACTAATGTGTTTAAACTTTTCGATCGATCAAATTTATCGAAGTGGGCCCCAAGCATTACTGTAGCACTTAAAGAGAGTCTAGGCCCAAAAAGAATATTCCAAAAACCCCATTTTCAACCCAGGAGCTCACTGCAAAAATTTGGTCCAATGAATAGTAAAAATGGCCGCGGAACTGCGGCAAATACGTGAGTTTGGCCGCGGTTCTGCGGTGGAATAGTGAGATCACGCGACCAAATTTTCACAGAATGCTTAGAATTCCCTGCACATGTCACTACAATGTACTGAAAAAATTTTGGAGCCAAAAAAATTTCGACAGAAAACTGTGCAAATGAAAAATGGGTTTTCGGAAAATCCGTACGATCGAACTTGTAAACACGTTAGAGCAAGCTAGACTAGATTAATGGCGTGGCTCTGATACCATGTTGCGCCACGGCAGCGCCCCGGCCGTCTACCAAAATGCGGAATCAAAATTTTTCTTAACTTTTAAACTGGCGCTACCGCGGACAATAAAACCCGGATCGTAACCATTAACCTAATCCTAGCAAACAAGAGAATGGGGCAGAAGCTATACCGAGCGATCCGTGTCCTCCGGTCTTCGTCTCCACTCCGATCTCCCGCGGAATCCTCGTCCGTCACCTCCTCGTCGAAAAGGGCACCACGTAGCCGAATACTTTTACGGGCTCCCACCTCTGGACCGAGGAAACTCGGGCGCGAAGTTGGCTAGCCGACGCGTCCAAGATTTGCTGTAAGTGTAGTGTAGAAATTGTCTCTTTGGGGGTTTAGTGTAGTTGCCATAATATGATGGAGGTATGAAGAACTTTGGAGAGAGCTAGAATTTGTGTAGCAAGAGAAAATGAGAGATGAATAATTTCCCTCATCCAAATGAACCTCTCTTTCATCTAATGTGGCCGGCCCCTTTAATGAAATATGGTGGAGAAAAACTTAAGAAGGGAGGTAAGTGTAGGAAATAAAAGAGGTGACCACATCCAAAGCAAACCTCACATCAACTCCTAATCAACTCCAATCTCATTAATACAAAAGGGTGGATGGAAAAAGAATATAATGATGATGGTCATATCATAATCTCTCAAATGCAAAGGACCCCCTCCACAAATGTAATTTGCACAATAGCAAATTACCCCCTCCATCGGAAAAGTCCGGCCGTGAAGGAACAAAGGAAAATCGGCCGGAACGGAATGCGAACTGGCAACTACAGAAAACTGATCCCGTAATAAATTACAGGAAAACCCCGCTACTGCATATACATGCCCGCATTTTTATTCCCACTGAATACAAATGCAAAGAGACAATCTACACTGTCTAATACTAGGATCCGGCTTAAACCAAAGCCGGCTGGTAAAATCCGTCCGATCACGATCCGTGCAATGCCGCACGTAACTGATCGAACCCTGCCATATCTCCATACGGCCTCTACAGCGTTTCGCCCGAATCTTGAGTAACTGTGTGTGGTGGACTCTAAAGACTCGTCAATACTATGGCTGTGGATTTAACCACTAGCACGTCAGAGGTATTAGCCATACGTGACGGGCTACCAGCTATTGACCAAAAGGGACGTCTGTGAGCAAACTCATACTGACACCCTACTGAGCCTGTCAGTGACAATATCCGTACAGTCCGGTCCGTTCGTCTATGAGTATCGCATGGCGGGCCTAGGGGGTTGGTAAAAGTCAGACCCCCAAAAGCGGTACAAGTCGTGTCGGAGTGTAGCCCAGAACACCTTAAGATACTACTGGAATACCTACCAGTAAATCTTCTGTCTCGGCCGAGGGCTTTGTGTAATGGCTCTCCTAGACACAGCGCGACCTCACCCCTAATACCGGGAGAGACGAACCCCTGCAGATCCGCTCACTGCCTCCATGTGGCTCGGGACTGTACCCAACTAAAACCTGTTTGCACGACTCCTTTGAGCCATTGTAGGGTAGTAATCAAAGTACAGTGGGAACTCACACGAGACAAATGACGATCTCAGGTCGATGAACTAATCTGTACACATGTCACCAGGGAACTGCTATCTGACGTCTGGTATAATCCCAACTAGCAGGTTCCAGGTGAGTCCTGTCCGGTGTACTCATAATCCAATGAGCACCTGTATACATCTTAGGTGAACCAACTGACACCAGTGGCTTGTGAGACCAGCCACCGCCCCTCGTCGAGGTCTCGACTGTATACACTAGTCTACTCTGGAGAATCGATGCCCTGTCTCGAAACTCCCACGACTAAGGACCTTTTAAGGTTGTGCTTATAGATTCCAGCTCTCACGTATATGATCGCCCTCATACTGCTGGTAGTCAAGCAAGAATCTTAGGGGCTCTATCAACGTGTAATAACGACTCGTAAGGTCACCTAAAGCAGTACACGATGATAAAGATAAACCAGATAGCATACTATCATCTCGAGTAAGATTGTCCTACCGGTATAGGTCCTCCCTCAATCATTGCAATCACGTGCCTGTGATCCAATAATTGACTCTGAGGGCACTATATCCAACATTTTTTTGGCAATGGGAATTTGATTATAACTGGAGTAGCCATCCAAAAAGCAATAAAATTCATGCCCAGCCAATTGTTCTAGCATTTGGTCAATAAAAGGTAATGGAAAGTGGTCTTTCCGTGTCGCGGCGTTGAGTTTTCTATAATCGATACATACTCGCCATGTAGTTTGGGTGCGAGTAGGTATTAACTCATTCACCTCTTTAGTTATGACCGTTATGCCCGATTTCTTTGGGATAACGTGAATGGGGATAACTCACTGGCTATCAGAGATAGGGTAAATGATACCACTATCAAGACATTTTATGATCTCCTTTTTAACAGCCTCCTTCATGACTGGGTTGAGTCGTCTCTGTGGATCCCTTGCTGGTTTGGCATCATCCATCATATAAATATGATGTTCAACTTTTAGGGGACTAATCCCCTTGATGTCTGCCCTAGTCCAGCCAAAAGCTTGTCGATTGCTTTGGAAGACCGTTAAAAGGGCTTTCTCTTGCTCGGGGGCTAGAGAAGCTGAGATGATAACAGGAAGGGTCTCATTCTTTTCTAAGTAAGCGTATTTAAGGTGAGACGACAATAGCTTGAGTTCGAGTGTTGGAGGCGAAACAATTGAAGGTAAAATCGGTGAAATTGTCTCAAACTCGAAGGATTCCAACAGAGGTTCAAAACGAGTGTAAGCAACCGAGTCGGATGGTTCAGTTAACTCATCCAAAAATTCAAAGGATTCAAACTCGGGTGGTGAATGGTCAAGATCGTTTGAGAAAGTGAAACACTCGTAGTCATTGTCAGGCGTGAAAACAGTATCAGATTCAAAGAGGAACGCACTAGTGGCGTCAAATTGTTGTGATCGAACAGAAATTTCTCGAGCTTACAGTCCTCCTGGGTGATCTCTTGGATCGAGCAAACATCAAGTATATTAGCATTAGGTTCGGAGGGCTGATTCCCCAACTTAAAAATGTTGAGCTCAATTGTCATGTTTCCAAAAGATAGGTTCATCGAACCATTTCGACAATTGACCACCGCATTAGAAGTTGCAAGGAATGGTCGACCGAGTATCACCGGAATTTGACTCCGGGGGTTAGCTACAGGCTGTGTATCAAGAACAATAAAATCAATGGGGAATATGAAGTCCCTTACTTTAATCAACACATCCTCTAACTCACCCCTAGGATGGGTGATGGATCGGTCGGCCACTTGGAGAGTACAATATATGGGTTTCAGCTCTCCAACACCTAATTGCTCATATACCGAGTAGGGAAGCAGGTTAACACTGGCACCAAGATCTAAAAGTGTGCGGTTGATGTTCTTATCCCCAATAGTTATTGAAATTGTAGGACAGCCAGGGTCCATTCATTTTTGAGGTAAAGGTTGGGTAAGAGCATCACTCACTGCACTAGCCAAGAAAACTTTCTTAGGTACCTGTGATTTCCTCTTCTTGGTGCATAACTCCTTCAAGTTTTTTGCGTAAGAAGAGACTTGTTGGATTGCATCCAAGAGGGGAATGTTAATGCTAACCTGTTTAAATAACTCCACAATCTTCTCCATTTATGGATTTTGTTTATTGGATCTCAACCGGTTTGGAAATAGAACATTTTGAAAATTGATTGAGTCCAATGTTTGTGGAGGAGATTGCGGAGTTGGAACGGATCCCAGTGTTGGTGTTTTCGTGGGGTAAGATATGGGTCCGTTCGGAGTAGTAGAAGAATTAGATCCTTGTGAAGAATGGAGAGCAGGCTCTGAAGATGAAGAAGATGAAGATGAAGAAGAAGAAGAAGAAGAAGCGGCGGCCGGGGTGTCATCATTAGTGCCAACATTGTTGTGCAACATCCTTCCAGATCTCAATGTAGTCACGGCACTCATATTATAGTTTTGTTGTTCATGAGCAACATGTGCATTTTGTGGGTGACCGGGATTTGGCAGTGGTTGAGATGGAAGCTTCCCCTTCTCTCGCTCGCTTAAAGCAGTATTCAGTTGTGCAATTTGGGCTTCAATAGTTTTGATGCTTTGCCCATGTGATGCAGTGTGTTACACCAAAGACTGAATGGAAGACTGGATGTTGGCTGAGGATTGAGTTGATTGTCTTAAAAACGCCTCCACACTTCGTTCTAGCGAGGAAACCTTATCGTTATTTGGCTGAACAAAATTGTTTTGAGGAAAAGAGTTGTTTGGTGCGAAATTGTTCATTTGATTTTGGTAAGGTTGGGGTTGGAAAGGTTGCTGATATTGAGTTTGTTGAGGGGCTTGTTGTTGAGGAGGAGGCCTCTGGAAATTATTGCCTTGGAATTGTTATTGATTTTGATTCCAAGCAAAATTGGTGTGGTTCCTCCAACCAGGATTGTAAGTTGAAGAGTATGGATCATTTCTTTGTCTCTGCTGAAAGGCAGCGTTGACTTGATCCTATCCTTGAGCAGGTGGGTTGTAAGGACACTCTTCGGTCAAATGGGACGGATCCGAACAACAAGCGCATATAGTGCGAGGGGGTAAAGCAGGGGCAGGAAAAGGCGATGAGAATTTGCTCTCAATTGCTTCTAGTTTTCGTGTAATTGCAGTCATTTCGGCTTTCGTTGCAATTGACATATCAAGTTGATGAATGCCTGCCCTAGACGGACCGGATGAAGTAGATGAAATGGACGAAGTGGTCTATCTAGTGCTTTCCCACTGAAGCGTTTGTTCAGCAAGATCATCGAGAAATTGCCAAGCTTCCTCGTCAGATTTTGTAAGGAAGTGACCTTGACAAATGGTTTCCAGCAACTGCTTAGTTGCTGGGTTCAGTCCTTCATATAAAGTTTGGCAAAGTTGCCATCTCTCGATACCGTGATGAGGGCACTGAACAAGAAGGTCTTTGAATCGTTCGAAACACTTCCAAAAACGTTTGGAAGAAAGCTGGGAAAATTGGTTAATTTCATTACGTATTCTCGCGGTCTTGTGATATGGGTAAAACTTTTTAAGAAATGTTTTAACAAACTCTTCCCAACTGTTTATGGAATGCGATGCTGTACTATATAGCCACTTTTCAGCTAGATCACATAATGTGAAAGGAATGACTCGTAACCTTATAGCATCATCGGACAGTTTGGTGGTCTTCATCATTGCACAAACATTCTGGAATTTGTTAATGAAGATATAGGTATCTTCGGATTCCAGCCCGTGAAATTTGGGCAACATATTGATGAAGTGGGGCTTAATTTCGAAATTATCCCCATTTGCCGGCGGGAGTGAAAGACAAGTAGGAAGTGCGGAGCGGGTGGGATAGAAACGATCCTAGAGCGCGATTCGCTGTGGCGCTTCAACAGGAGATTGTTGCGGGTTATTCGCACCCAGTTGAGGTGGAATCAGTCCCGAGGTAGGTAAAAGGTTGTTAGGATTGAATCCTGGCATCTCTTTAGAAGATGATGAATGTGAAGATGAAGGTAAAGATGAAAAAGAAGTGGAGGGAGTTTCGACTTCGGAGTCGAACGCGTCGTTAGTAGCGACTAACGAGACACGGACTAAACGGACGCTAGTGTCCCTAGTCCAACCGGACATACACTAAACGAGTTGCAGTGTAGTCAAAACGTAAAATGTGAGGGTAAGAAAACGTCAATGGGGAAATGTGAATGAGTTTGGGTGCAATGGAATTCTAGCGACAAATGGCAAGTTTTTGTAAAAATTTTGTTTTGTATTTTTTATTTATTATTTTTTTATAAAGAGTTTTGCAAAAGATTTTGTACGGAACTACGACACGCTTTCAAGCAATCACAATTTAAACATGCACAAACAAGCCTAGAGCTAGGGTCTCCTAAGTCAACTAGACTGCTCCTAACTGGTCCAAAGCGACAAGTTGTGAGATATCCCTCAAATCGCCTCTTCACTGCCAATTGTGGCCAGGTAAGCACAAGTGAAGAAAGGAGGGTTCCGCTCACGAATCACCGTGAAACGGGCCCTTTAAAGTTACCTTTCTCACTTGTCTAGCTTAGGCACCACAAAGTCAGGTTTAGATAAACGACTGAATGCCCACAACCTTCCTCTGTCCTAATGAGCGCGGCAGTCCTTAATTGGCTGAGTCTAGATATTTTTTAATTAGCTCGAGGGTGATGCATATGCTTTTTGTGATTTTTGGGGTCTTAAGAAGGGTAATGAAATCCCCACCCAATCTGGATTGGTGTTATAGCCCCTTAAATTCTGTTTTAAATATGCAAAGCAGTAACACACAAAATCTAAAACACTTGCCAAAATTTTTTCTTTTTATTTGCGGCGCAAAGAATCCTGCACAAAAATGATTTATTGGAGAGGGAGAAGAAGTTTGTGCAAAGAACCCTGCAGGAAAAATTTTCAGTGGAGATCAGGGGGTAGGAGAGAAGACAAAAATACTCACAGAGAAATTTGGGGTGCTGATGTCAGCAGTTGACCGTGGAACCGCGGTCAAACGCCTGCTTATGCCGCTTTTCCGCGGCGGTTTGGTAGGTTTGGCCCTCCAAAATTTTCATATGTGCTGTTATGGTTCTCCTTTGTCTGTTCAGATCCTCTGTTTCTTGATATGTTCACTGGGCTTGCTCCAGATCTGAATCAGTCCGTCTTCTTTTCCTGCACAATTCACACAAAACCAATCAAAAATAACAAGATGATTTTTTATGTATTTTTTTTTTCAATTTTTATATTTTTTATTTAATTAACCCGAAATTACAAAAAAGAAATAAACTACCGTTTTCCTCGGCAACGGCGCCATTTGATTGATTAGGTTTTTGTATGCGTTTAAAATTAAGAATACCGCAATCAAGATGGTAGCTTGGTAGCTAGCCGGTTGAGTACGAGTCGATCCACAGGGAAAGGTGTTCTTTTCTTTAAGTTCTAACGAGTTAAGTCTTATTTTTGGTAGGTTTTGTTTTACGATCTAAAAATGAGAATTAATCGATTTAAAGTCTTGCTAGGGTTAAGATTAGGTTAGTTCGAAATATGGATTCTTCTCACTGCTAACAATGCCCTAGTTAAGAGTATAGGTGTTAGGGTAATAGTCAACAACGGGGATTAGCACGACTAGGAAGAAACGTAGTTTCTTTCTTTTGGTCCTTGTCCGTCCATTCTTAACTCTTAGCCATAACCTCTAGTTAATTCAACCACAGCCGATCTAACTAAGGAATCACCGCTATCTTGTAGGATAGAGTGCCGTAGTGAGCGGTATGTGGTTAATTTAAATAGAGTCCTAATTAATTAAAATTATATGGGCAAGGAAAGGAGTGAGAGAGATTTCCTTCTCTCAAACCTTCCCTATCCTATCCCTAATAAGTGAGAAATTACTCACTCATTAGGAAGTTAACGATAAAATTCATTTTTATAATTTTTATATTAGAAAACTAAATTGCAGATAATAAAAGAACAGATAAAAATTGCAAGAATTAACTTCAGATAATAAAAGAATGCGAGATAAAAATAAAAAT
Organism: Agapanthus africanus; assembly: GCA_030015575.1. Classification (NCBI taxonomy): domain Eukaryota; kingdom Viridiplantae; phylum Streptophyta; class Magnoliopsida; order Asparagales; family Amaryllidaceae; genus Agapanthus; species Agapanthus africanus. The sequence goes on along the minus strand of CM057340.1, from coordinate 676,386,866 downwards.
ACCTTTATTGATGACCTCTCAACAAGTGCATTACAACTGGAATTAAAGTTTTAATCTAGAAATTAAAAAGAGGCATGCCTAATTAGGCTTTCGGCTTTCCTATTTATAGATAGAAAAAAACCCTAGGTTACAATCTGATCCATACACGAATTTACAAGACTACCCTAAGAAAGCCGGGTCAAAGCACCGACACCCACCGACACGTGCACCGACACGTACACTATATGTTAGTGTATATGCCCTAGGGACCATTATTGTATCATACTAGTTTGTATATTATTTAATGGAAGCTTGGGATATTCACATGTATATAACAGTCTTGCTAAACATGGTAGTATGCTACTTGGTTTTTCTATCTTAATATGTGAGTATGCGTATTGATACAGCTCTTAGGATCTTGCTTGACTACCAGCGTTGTGATGGCAGTCACACTCGTGGGGGCTGGGTAGTCTACAAGCACATCCTTATTCAGGTCCCTGGTCGTAGGATTATCGAGACAGGGCATCGATACTCCGGAGTAGACTAGTGTGTACGCTTCTCATCCCAGTTGGGGAGATGGTCTGTCCCAAAGCCGTCAGTACGTCGTACCGGAGATAGTATGCAGGTGCTCGTTAGGTTACGGGTACACCGGACAGGACTCACAGGGAACTGTTGGTTGGTTTTATACCAGTCGTCAGTGAACAGTTCCCAGGTGACATGAGTACAGCATAGTCCGCAGACTTGATACTGCTACTTCGCCTCGAGTGTGTCCCACTGTTCTTAGATTGCTACCCTACAACGGCTCAAAGGAGTCATGCAAACAGGTAGCAATTGGGTGCAGTCCCGAGCACTTGGAGGCAGTGGCGGTTAGACAGGATTCGTCTCTCCCGGTATTGGGGGTTGATATTGCGCTGTGTCAGAGAGCCATTACGCAAAGTCTCTGGCCAGGGCAAGCGAGATTTGCTGGTAGGTTCCAGTAGTTTCTCAGGGTGTAATGGGCTTCGCTCCGACACGACTTATACCGCTATTAGGGGACTGACGCTTGCCGCCCCCTAGGCCCGATATGCGATAGTCTTAGACGAACGGACCGGACTGTATGGAGATTGTCACATCAGACTCAGTAGGAGTTCGGATGGGTTTCCTCATCGGCCTTCTTATCGACATCTATCTGGGGACCGTTACGTACAGCTAGTGCCGCTTGCGGTCTGTGGTTAAACCCACTGCCAGCGTAGTAGTCGAGTCTCTAGAGTCCCACACAGAGAGTTTCCCTACTCCAGGCGAAACGATATAGAGATCGTATGGTTTTACGACAAGGGTTCGGACGCATACGTGTGTTTACGCACGTACGACTTTCGGACAGTTTTTACTAGTCTGCTTTGGTTTAAGCCAGTTACTAGTATCCGGTTATTGGATTTATACAGTCTAAAGTTTTTCCGTGTTTTCACGGATAGAAGGGGCGTTCTCGTAATTGCACGAGAAGCTTCTAGAAGATGGTGACTAAGGGGGTTAAGGTAGCATATACATTAAATGAGATTAGTGAGTCATATGGATGATTCATCCATGTCATTAATGCATCATAAATGCTTAATGACTCATGGAGATGAATCACCATTAGATATTTATCAAGCATGGTTGCAAATCATTTTCTTTTCTTTTCTTGAAAAACAATAATGCTTGATATATATTATGATAGCTCATTTTCTCATTTCATTATTATGTTCATCTTCTCTCTCCTCAAACTCTCTCTCTTCAAACCCTAATCCTCCCCTCTCATGTGTTGAGTACAAGGATTAGTTAGACTAATTAAACCATAACCCTCTCTCTATATCATCTAGGTACTTTGATTAGCACTTAAAGAAACCTAGTTACCTCTAGTTTGAGGTGAAGCTTGTAGTAAAGCTCTCGGGTGGATCTTCTACTACTTAGAGAAGGCCGGAGAGGACGTGGAGAACGACAAGACGAAGGACTCAGATCTTTAGGTATAATCACTTCACATAGTAGTTTAGAACTTCTATGATAGTTGTTAGTTATCGTTTAGCTTCGATTCATGCGGTTAGTCGATGTTTAAGCAAAGAACAAGATCGTTTTTCATATTTCCGCCTCCCCGCAAGTCGTGGGGTGTTGTACATCGACTTACAGTAGTATCAGAGTCTCGCTAAACAATAAATAACTCATTAGCAAAGTCGTAAGAATTTCGAACGCAAAAGGGAACCGGAAACATCGTCGATTATCACACTTGCTGTCGAATTTTAAACTGGCTCTAAAAATTTTTCAGGGTGCTTCAGAATAACAAGAAGGAAAAACTAAGGCTACTGAAGAAATTTGGACTCCTAACTCGGCCATATCACCGCGGATCCATGCGATCCACCGCGGATCCGCGGCCGAATTGAGGCCGGGTCGGTCCAAATTTATTCAGTAACTCCTAGGTGTTAATAGTGATGTTTCTGGGATGTTTTATTTTCTGCTAAGATCTCAGGTGCACAGAGAAGTTTTGCAGTAGAATCTAAAGTGTTTTGCTCGATCAAAATTTTACGATGTTTGCTAATATGATTATATCTGTGATTGTATAATGTGTTCGTAAACCTCCCCTAACTGCTAGTATGTCGGTTGGCAGGGGGTTGCACGTTTCTGTAATGGATTTTATCTGTTTGTGGATGTGAACTGTATTGGACTGTTGTGATGATTAGCCGGGGTTTTGCGATGGGTTATTATTTAATTCATTTGATGTAAATGTAATTTGTTGTAATATTATTTTGCGGGGCACATCCAGGTTGCGGTTGTAGCCACCGTTGTATTATTTCATTTTACTGTTTTTGCTCCTAGGATAGACCCAAGGTGGGGTGCACAAACTACCGGGTACTTTGAAGTGTTTAGTGGCCTACTCACTTTGTTGAGGGAGACCGCTTCACTTCGGGTATTTTGCGGGTAGTTTGCCGTACCCGTAGGGGTGTAGGGTGGGGTAATGGCTATTCATCACAACTGTGTAATCCGTCTTTTGTTGCGGGCTCTAAATAAACGCGGATTGCTTGCAAATCCAATAAAGTTCATATGAGATCTGGAATGCCTATTATTGCGTCTGACGAATGCACAATATCTATATATGATAGCTATTTAGACGTCACTTATGTTTTACACCCGCGCTAGCCCAGCCCCCGCTCTGTCGTTAGTTAAGTAACCTAACGGGTGATGACGGGACCCCGTGACGAATGCGGATGGCATAAGAGGACGTTGTATTTTCGTTGTTTTCTGCAATGATAGGTTAATGATGGGACGCATTATATATAATGCAAAGAAAATAAACCAAAAGTTTAATCGTTGGAACAATTTAAAAGAAACCACTCGGTTAATTTTAAAACGGATATTTTTTAAAAAGCTATCAGGTTCCTTCGGTTATATCAAGTTCACTACGTTCACGGTTTCGCCAAAACCATTCGTAGCCCCCCGTCATTTCATTTGGGTATTCAGTAGTATTCAAGCTATGCATTTTGGCCAAAGTCAAGGCATAGTGTTTGGTAGCTGCTGGGTTTTCATTTGTTGCATAAGATAGATGAGTTGGTTTAGGACAGTCGTATTATCATTTGACCAAAGTCAGGGGTATATACGGATGGGTTCAAATTGACAAGATAATGAAGGGTAGAACTTGACATATGACTTATGACATTTTGACCAAAGCCAAGGTCATAAGAGCATGGGGCAAAAACTTATATCGGGAATTTCTAAAGAAACTGAAATTTGCAAAGAGATGCATACCATTTGGAGTTTGATGAATGTTGGTAGCATTCCTTCAACATTATCATACGATGATATTTAGATCCCAGTCCTACTGTGAGTATATGCTACTCATCAGGATATTCGTCACTTAACGATCAATGCTATAAACCAAGTAGGTGTCAAGAAAGGTGTCAGCGGGGTTACGCCCCCAGAGAAAAGAGGTTATTTAATTAAGGAACTTCGCGAAAGAATTGGAAAACCTCCCTCGAAGTATCGACACTAGCCTGGCTGAACGGTTAAGCAAGTATTGTACGGTGAGAATAGTCCTGGCTAATTCTTCTTTTATGGTTTGGGGAAGGATTCAAGAAACAGTGGGAGCCATCTAGTTTAGATAAACTAAAAAAACCAGTCTAAACTTGCAAGAGCATCATGCTAAAGAGTTTTCTTCTCTCTCTCCTAATTGCAGCGACCCTGAAAATGACTGGACTTAAGTTACTTTTAGAGAAAAATATACTGACAGGGCCAAACTATAAAGATTGGCTGCGGAATGTCAAAATGGCTTTGACCTATGACAAATTGGGGTACGTCCTCACCGCTAAGGCACCTGCTGTCCCTGGTCCCAAATCCAGTAATGCGGATAAGGAAATCCGCAAAACCTGGGATTTCGATTGCACGAAAGCCAAGTGCATCGTGCTTGCCTCGATGAACAATGAACATCAGAGGAGGCACGAGGATATGAAACTAGATGCCATATTTCTCCATACAAAGGAACTTTATGGAGAGCAATCTCGTATAGCAAGATACAAGACCTCTAAGAACTTGTTTCGAGCGAAGTTGGCTGTCGGGTCATCGGTAGGAGAACATGTCCTAAAGATGATCGGTTATATAGAAGAGCTCGCAGACCTTGGGACGACTTTGGATAATGAGCTCTATACAGACCTTATTCTCCAGTCCCTTCCTTCCACCTACGCCCAATTTATCCTGAACATCAACATTCAAAGAAAAGAAGTTGAACTTCCGGAACTCCTGAACATGTTAAGGAGTGCAGAGGGCACCTTGCAGAAAGCAAGGGAAACACCCGCTATGTTTGTTAGCGGTGCTTCTTCTTCCGGGTCCAAGGCTAGGGCCAAAGGAAGGAAAAAGAAGGCCGCCCCCAGACCTAGAGGAGGTGTAAGTAAGGTGGGAGGGAAGGGAAAGAAAAAGTTTGCGGTACCGGTAGTGGGCCAGGATGAATGCTTCCATTGTCACAGAAAAGGGCACTGGAAAAAGGATTGCAAGGCGTGGAACGCCAAGAACCAGGAACCGAAGCAAGCTGTGGCTTCGACTTCAGGTGTGTTTGTAATTGAGAATTGTCTGTCAATCAACTCTACTTCCTGGGTATTGGATACCGGATCAGGATCTCATATTTGCAATTCATTGCAGGCACTGAGAAACCGTAGAGTGCTGAAGGAAGGTGATATGACCCTGATGGTTGCTAACGGAGCTAGCGTGGGAGCTGTGTCCGTAGGGGATTATCACCTAGGATTGACGAGTGGACACATTTTGGTTTTACATAACTGTTTTTGTGTACCCAGCTTAACGTGTAATATCATATCTGTTTCCTTGTTATCAAATAAAGGTTATGATTTCACGTTTGGAAGTGGTGTTGTTAACATCCACCTTAATCATAGTTTGATTGGGTCCGGTACACTGGAAAACGGTATATATGTGTTAAACCAACTCCAAATTTTCAATGTCCAGAACACACTAAAAAGAAAGTCTCTAGATTTAAATAAAGCTTTCTTATGGCATTGTAGACTGGGTCACATCAATGAGAGAAGGTTGACTAAGTTGCATAGAGAAGGATATTTGGACTCATTCGAATATCAATCTTATGACACTTGTCAATCTTGTCTCAAAAGAAAGATGACAAAGACTCCATTTACTGGACATGGAGTAAGAGCGAGCGAGCTCTTAGGACTCATACACAGCGATGTATGTGGTCCAATGTCTGCACATGCAAGAGGTGGTTTTTCCTATTTCATTACTTTCACGGATGATTACTCAAGGTACGGATTCATTTATCTGATGAAACATAAATCCGAGGCTTTTGAGAAATTCCAAGAGTATAAGAATGAAGTAGAAAACCAAACCGGCAAAAGTATAAAGACACTAAGATCTGATCGAGGTGGTGAGTACTTGAGTGCCGAGTTCCTAGGTTACCTAAAAAAGAAAGGAATTCTCTCTCAGCTTACTCCTCCATACACTCCACAGCATAACGGTGTATCGGAGAGACGGAATCGAACCCTATTGGATATGGTACGTTCCATGATGAGTAATGCTGAGTTACCGTGATCTTTTTGGGGTTATGCGCTAGATTCAGCGGTATATCTTCTGAACAGGGCTCCTACCAAGACTGTGCCTACCACCCCATATCAGATGTGGAGTGGGAAGAAACCCCATCTTCAGCATATGAAGATTTGGGGATGTCCTTTTGTTAAAAAGCAGCATGTGGACAAGCTCGAGGCACGATCAGTAAAATGTAAGTTTGTGGGATATCCAAAGAACTCCAAGGGATATTATTTCTATTACACAGAGGAACAAAAGGTTTTTGTTTCTCGTAATGCCCATTTTCTAGAACAGCAGTTTTTAGAAAAGGAAATAAGTGGGAGCGAAATAGAACTGGAAGAAATTCCAGAACCACAAACTAATACTGAAAGTTTGGTAGAACAGGTAGTTTAAGAAGAACAGGACATTCCCGCACCCCTCCGCAGGAGTAGTAGGCCGTCTCATCCGCCTGAGAGATACTATGGTTTTCTGATAGATGGGGATAGAGAGGATTGCATCATAGATGATGATAAACCTACTGGCTTCCAGCAGGCCATCCAGAGCGGCGACTCGGTACGATGGCTAGATGCAATGCGGACCGAAATGGAGTCCATGTACACCAACAAAGTATGGACTTTGGACTTTGCTCCAGATGGGGTAAAACCCATAGGATGCAAATGGATCTTCAAGAAAAAGATTGGTGTAGATGGACAGGTGGAAACCTATAAGGCTAGACTTGTTGCAAAGGGTTTTCGTCAAAGACCTGGTTTGGACTATGACAAGACTTTTTCTCCAGTGGGTATGCTCAAATCCATTCGGGTCCTTCTTGCTATTGCTGCCTTCCATGATTATGAAATCTGGCAGATGGACGTAAAAACGGCTTTTCTGAATGGTAATTTAGAAGAGTGGGTCTATATGGATCAGCCAGAGGGTTTCAATCAAAGTGGGAGCAGCGGGAAAGTATGCAAGTTGCTTAAGTCCATTTATGGACTAAAGCAGGCATCGCGGAGTTGGAACATCTGTTTTGATGAGACAGTCAAAGAATATGACTTTATCAAAAATCCAGATGAACCATGCATATATAGTAAAGTTGTAGCCAAAAGTGTCGTATTCCTCGTCTTGTACGTGGATGACATTCTATTAATAGGAAATGACATTCCTATGCTACAATCTGTCAAAGGATTCTTGTCACACAGGTTCTCCATAAAAGACCTGGGTGATGCCTCTTACATTCTGGGGATCCGGATCTATCGTGATAGATCCAAGAGAATGTTGGGACTTTCGCAGTCCAAGTATATCGACACTGTACTGAAAAGATTCAGTATGGAAGATTCCAAGCGCGGTAATCTACCGGCTTGTCACGGAATCACCCTATCCAAAGAAATGTCTCCCAAGACTGATTTGGAAAGGGAACGCATGTCTATTATACCCTACGCTTCTGCGGTAGGCTCTATAATGTATGTGATGTTGTGCACCAGACCAGATATAGCTTACGCACTGAGCGTGGTAAGCCGGTATCAGTCAAACCCAGGGGAGAAGCACTGGATAGCAGTAAAGAACATTCTTAAGTACCTGAGGAGGACTAAGGAGATGTTCTTGGTTTACGGCGCAAAAGACCTCAGGTTGGAGGCCTATGCTGATTCCGGCTTCCAGAGTGATAAGGACGATTCCAAGTCCATGTCAGGTTATGTCTTCACCCTCAATGGAGGGGCGATGTGCTGGAAGAGCTCCAAGCAGGACACCGTTGCTGACTCGACGATGGAAGCGGAGTATATAGCTGCTTGCGACGCCGCAAAAGAAGCAGTCTGGATGAAGAAGTTCCTAACAGAACTTCAGGTGGTTCCTACCATTGTTGATCCAATACCTCTGTATTGCGACAACAACGGAGCTATAGCTTTAGCGAAGGAACCAAGGTCCCATCAGAAGTCCAAACACATCTTGAGGCGGTATCACCTGATCACAGAGATCATTGATCGTCGGAAGATCGAGGTTCGGAGAGTTGCTTCTGAAGAGAACATTGCCGATCCATTCACGAAGGCCCTACCTCAGATTCAGTTCGAGAGGCTACTCGAGATCATCGGTCTTCGATACGCCAGTACATGGCCCTAGTGCAAGTGGGAGATTGTTAGTGTATATGCCCTAGGGGCCATTATTGTATCATACTAGTTTGTATATTACTTAATGGAAGCTTGGGATATTCACATGTATATAACAGTCTTGCTAAATATGGTAGTATGCTACTTGGTTTTTCTATCTTAATATGTGAGTATGCGTATTGATAGAGCTCTTAGGATCTTGCTTGACTACCAGCGTTGTGATGGCAGTCACACTCGTGGGGGCTGGGTAGTCTACAAGCACATCCTTATTCAGGTCCCTAGTCGTAGGATTATCGAGACAGGGCATCGATACTCCGGAGTAGACTAGTGTGTACGCTTCTCATCCCAGTTGGGGAGATGATCTGTCCCACAGCCGTCAGTACGTCGTACTGGAGATAGTATGCAGGTGCTCGTTAGGTTGCGGGTACACCGGACAGGACTCACAGGGAACTGTTGGTTGGTTTTATACCAGTCGTCAGTGAACAGTTCCCAGGTGACATGAGTACAGCATAGTCCGCAGACTTGACACTGCTACTTCGCCTCGAGTGTGTCCCACTGTTCTTAGATTGCTACCCTACCACGGCTCAAAGGAGTCGTGCAAATAGGTAGCAATTGGGTGCAGTCCCGAGCACTTGGAGGCAGTGGCGGTTAGACAGGATTCGTCTCTCCCGGTATTGGGGGTTGATATCGCGCCGTGTCAGAGAGTCATTACGCAAAGTCCCTGGCCAGGGCAAGCGAGATTTGCTGGTAGGTTCCAGTAGTTTCTCAGGGTGTAATGGGCTTCGCTCCGACACGACTTATACCGCTATTAGGGGACTGACGCTTGCCGCCCCCTAGGCCCGATATGCGATAATCTTAGACGAACGGACCGGACTGTATGAAAATTGTCACATCAGACTCAGTAGGAGTTCGGATGGGTTTCCTCATCGGCCTTCTTATCGACATCTACCTGGGAACCATTATGTACAGCTAATGCCGCTTGCGGTCTGTAGTTAAACCCACTGCCAGCGTAGTAGTCGAGTCTCTAGAGTCCCACACAGAGAGTTTCCCTACTCCAGGCGAAACGATATAGAGGTCGTATGGTTTTACGACAAGGGTTCGGACGCATACGTGTGTTTACGCACGTACGACTTTTGGACAGTTTTTACTAGTCGGCTTTGGTTTAAGCCAGTTACTAGTATCCGGTTATTGGATTTATACAGTCTAAAGTTTTTCCGTGTTTTCACGGATAGGAGGGGCGTTCTCTTAATTGCACGAGAAGCTTCTAGAAGATGGTGACTAAGGGGGTTAAGGTGGCATATACATTAAATGAGATTAGTGAGTCATATGGATGATTCATCCATGTCATTAATGCATCATAAATGCTTAATGACTCATGGAGATGAATCACCATTAGATATTTATCAAGCATGGTTGTAAATCATTTTCTTTTCTTTTCTTGAAAAACAATAATGCTTGATATATATTATGATAGCTCATTTTCTCATTTCATTATTATGTTCATCTTCTCTCTCCTCATGCTCTCTCTCTTCAAACCCTAATCCTCCCCTCTCATGTGTTGAGTACAAAGATTAGTTAGACTAATTAAACCATAACCCTCTCTCTATATCATCTAGGTACTTTGATTAGCACTTAAAGAAACCTAGTTACCTCTAGTTTGAGGTGAAGCTTGTAGTAAAGTTCTCGGGTGGATCTTCTACTACTTAGAGAAGGCCGGAGAGGACGTGGAGAACGACAAGACGAAGGACTCGGATCTTTAGGTATAATCACTTCATATAGTAGTTTAGAACTTCTATAATAGTTGTTAGTTATCGTTTAGCTTAGATTCATGCGGTTAGTCGATGTTTAAGCAAAGAACAAGATCGTTTTTCATATTTCCGCCTCCCCGCAAGTCGTGGGGTGTTGTACATCGACTTACACTATATGGCCGCGAAACCGCGGCAGGAAGGCATGTTTGGCCGCGGTTCCGCGGCCAATTGGTGGGATCTTGATCTCACACTTTCAGGGTTGCTTCATGTTGCCTTTTCCTTCTGGTTTCTTTACTTGGTTTCTTAGAATCTCTTCTACTTTCTTCCAGATTTCCACAATGCAGAATGTTGTGGACTTTTTTGCTGTGAGTTTCGCGTTGAAGTCTTGAATTTTGTGCTGCCCTTGTGCTGTGTGCATTGAACTGTCTACTGATCTTCATTTGTTCCTTGAACTGGTAGGCGGCATCATACGGATTCATCTGTTGTTGGTCGTAGTCTCACATTTGTAGTGTCTTTTCATGAATTTCACTGTAATGATCTGAGAACCTGTAATCTGCAACTATTTAGCAGACATGGATCAAAAGCACCTATTTATATGTAATATGATTAAGAATAGGTGATATAATAATGCAAAATTCTGATATGAACAGGCGCATACACACACATATATACGCACTCACATATATGCGCGCGCGCACTCACACATACGCTCACTCACATACATACACATGCGTACACTCACACATACGCACAAATACCCACATGCGCGAGCGCATATATATGTGTGCGTGCACATACACTCGCACACAAATACTCTTCAAATTTCTGTCAGATTCTCAACTTTCACATCTATAGTACTAAAACCCATCAACCACTCTTTAAATTCTCCATTTTAAATCCTAAAATCCAACACAAAGCACATTCTTCAATATCTCATCCTAAAACCCAACGCCAAACACATTCTTTAATTTCTTATCTTTAATTATTTACATATCCTAAAACCCAACACCCTATCTTAAAACTCAACATCCTGTCAAAGATTTTCATAACCTAAGTTCACAATTACTTGATTTAATTCAAAAAAATAATAAGCGGAGGGAAAAAACTCTAATCTTGGACTGAATTAAGGAATGAGGATGGCGATTTCGAACTTCAACAGCTGCAATAGCTTAGGGAAAAAAATTTGGAGAAGAATTGGGAAATTTTTCAGAGGAATTTGGAAGAATTGAGAGAGAAAGGGGAACCCGAGCGAATGAAAATTGGGAAGAAAGGGGGGGGGAGAGCGCCTTCGCGGCTGAAATATTAAGAGAGTATTAGTGACCGTTTAATACGGTCGCTATTACTCCGTTTATTAGGGATCATATATTTTATACGGTCCCTAATACCCTATTAGGGATCGTATATAAATGAACGGTTCCTAATACCCCGTCCTTAATACGCACAGTTTATAGTATTGAGAGAAGATGGAATACTATAAGAGGAGGTATAACTTTGGTAGGATTAATGTTTAAATTATGTACAACTCTTTTTTAAAATTAAGATCCACAAGATTTTATGTTATTTATGGCTGAATTGGATTTAGCTTTACTGCATCAAAACCCTAAGCTCACTTTTTGACAACTAAATTGAAATCTAATAACAAGTTTGATTTTATTCTAATAGATGTTATATGAATCACTGATCATAAATAATATTGTTATATAACTCACGAAACCCATCACTATATATCTCTACCATTATAAACTCCAAATGGTGCAACTGAGGTCATCAATTAATGTCTTTATATATATATATATATATATATATATATATATATATATATATAAAAGAACTCAAAAAATAAGTTCTCCAAACCATTGCTCACGTTAGTCCATCCACACCATCAAACTATTTATATGTTTTTAAATTAAAATCAAATTTTAATATATCTCTCTACACAATATTCATGTAATCTCCTTCCAATTTTCAATAACATCTCCAAAAGTATATTCTTAACCCTAAATGTTAAATATTTATTTAACAATACAATATTAAATATACATTTGCGGCGCACATGCCAAAGCACCGTGTACCAGTAAAAAATGGGTTTTTTTGAAATATTAATAATTTAAAAATTAATTATTAAAATAGGGGGTTCTATTTAAATTTACAAGAATAGGACGGTTTCGCCCCGTACCCCGACCCCACCCCCCACCCCAGAATAGGGGGCGGGTTCCCAGAACCTGCCCCATTTTTTTTTAATTTTAATTATTAATTATATAATTTTAATTATAATTATATAATTATAAATATAATTTGAATTATAATATGATTATGATTATTATTATAATTATAATCATAATTATAATTCTTTAAAAAAAATTTAAAAGTAAATAAACGTAAAAAATATTTAAATAAAATAATAAAATTTCACTATATCAATGTTTTTTACAGAATGAATCCGTCAAATTTATAATATAAAAAAATCCTATCTGTTTGTAAAATGTAAATACTATATCGACGGTCAAATTTTTAATAACAAAATGAATCCGTCAAATTTATAATACAAAAAAATCTGAGTGCACTTGTCACGATCCTGAAGGTCCCGCCCCTGATGACTGTCCTGGACATCTGGTCCTATAATGGCCTGGTTGTTTGCATAGGCTATATCTGGCTTGCCTTTGCTGAGGATCAGCATCCATTGTCATTCGATCTCGACGCACCTTAGGTCTTCCGGGCCTTATATTTTTTTCCGCCGGTAATACAGTTGGTGTTTGTCTGTTGGCAATAGCGACTGTCCGGTATAGGATGAAATTTTGGATCGTATGCGCCTTGGTAATTGGAAACTGTATAGTAATGGGAAGCAAAATTGTAATGTGAGTTATGCATGCTGCTCGCAGCAGCAATTGCGTGGGCACAAGGTAAATGTTGTTGCTGGAAAAGACCGCATGTACACGAAGAGAGTCCTTCATCTCTAAAGTTCACGGTATATTGATTCCCATTACCGCCCGTTACTTGAAACTCCGCCGTGTCAAACCTTTCGGATCTGTAATATTGTGCTCTGCGCTCTCTTTTCCGAAATATATTTTCGTAATACGCGGTGAGCGGGGTCTCCATCGTCAAGGACTTTTCTCTTCTGTGCACAAAATAAGTATTCATCCGGAAAAAGGTTCAAACAATCAACCCCTGTATCGGTAAGCCTCTAACGCCTTTAAGGACCCCGTTGAAGCTTTCAGACATATTAGTCGTCGTTGGTAGATATCTGCACCCATCATCATGTGCTTGTGACCACATACGTACTGGATACTCATCTAACCACGCTTTCGCGGCTTGACTCATCTCCCCAATTTTCGTCATGTATATGTCGTGAACATTAGGGTCAGGCGTTTCACCGGCTCTGTACATAAGCTTATGTAGATCCGAATTTTTAAATTTTCGATCAAAATTTTGCCTGAAGTGCCGCAGGCAAAACCTATGTGGGGTCGTCGGAAATACAGATCTCATTGCAGCTAGTATTCCTAGATGTCTATCAGATATGATGCATAAATCTGTTCTATGAAGAACAGATGGGATATTTTTAGGTTGACGGAAAAACCATGACCAGGATGATGTATTTTCACTCTCGACAATAGAAAATCCCAACGGAAATATACCGTTATTAGCATCAACACCTGTAGCAATTAACATGCAGCCTCTGTACTTACCGTATAGATACGTACCATCAACGCACAATATCGGCCGACAGTGTATGAAACCAGCCACACATGGACCAAAGCACCAGAAAATTCTTTGAAACCTGACAGAGCCTTCGACGTCTGTTTCTGTGGTTTTTAACCGGTATACGGTCCCCGGATTTGATGCTTTCATGGCTTCTATAAAAGGGACTAGTGAGTTGTACGAGCTTTCCCAGTCCCCAAATATCTTGCATAAAGCCTTTCTACGAGCATCCCATGCCTTCACATACGAAATCTGAATTTTATGCTCTCCGCTAACCAAGAGCCGTATCTCTCGGGGAGTCATCGCCACATCTGTACGGATTAGTGGCATCATTAGCGAGCAAATGTAAGATGAAGTGCAATTCCGGTGATCTTGTAACATAATAGAATTGATGCAAGTATGTTCTTGGTTGTATTTCGTGACCTTCCAAGGTTTGGCTCTTTTGGAACAACATGCATGCAATCTCCACTGACATTCAGGAGCTTTCGTACATACCACCGTATAGTACGTCTTATTTGACTTTTCAGTTTTAAATGTAACGTTTTGCTGAATAGACCACGACTTCAGCTTACAAATAAGATCTCCTTTTTCCTGAAACAAATCCCCGACACTGATGCAATCTTCGCTTGCTGCTGTCGCGTCCAAATAGGGTGCCGTATTTACTTCTGCCACGGCTAAGTCTACCCAACCATCATCTTCCAGCGGATCGAGGCCGGGATCTTCTAGTTCGACAAAATCGTTATTCGCAACCATACCATCAAAGAATGCTACCTCATTCAATCCAGCGGCATATTCCACGCTATTCTCCCCCTGATGACCTTCACCGATTGCATCATCATCACTGCCACACATATCAATACCACCCGTAGCAACATAAGGCTCGGGTGCAATATATGATGGTTGTGGTCGGTGTAATGCGGATGGTTCGGGGTGAGAATACCGGAAAGATGTGGACGGATATGCTTGGAATGCGCTACTTGGATCGTGTTGGAATGATGTGAAGGTGTGGGGAAATCTGCGTTTAGTATATAAATTGTTATTATAATATTATTCCTTAATATTTTCGTAACTAAATCATCACTTGTTTCAGATTTATTTACCTGTGGAAGATTGTGTATGGTAATCCTTGTTGTTCTTCTGGGATGCATGTAACTGCAGCAGTCGACTGGGAGAACCTGGATTTATGGATTTTATTAAATATTTGAATATTAGTATCTTGGTATTACTAAAATGTTTGAATATGTGTTTATAAAATATTTACCCATGAGTTTGAAGGTTTGAATAATGTTGTGTATAATCATATCCACCGACACTGACTGTATCATCGTTAACCATGTGACCGTACCCCCAGGAACTATCTCCAGCATTACCATCAAAATTACCCGTTGTAGAGGCATCTGATACTTCCAATTGCTCCTTCTGAACCAAAAGTTCAAAAGAATGCTGGGTGTTTGAGAGACCGAAATCTATCATCGAAGATATTGATGCATCGTCTATAATTTCAACCAATGCATTTCCACTGAACATAGGCCATATACAACATAACTTAACCCTAATTTCACGGGGATCGTATTTCGTGAATTTGAACACTTTATTCTCTAGTTCATTATAAGTCGTTGATGCTTCTAATCGCATGATTCTTGCGGACCCGCCCATATACTCTGGACCTTGTGCACTTGTGATAACCCGGCCATCGTATTTACATATAACAAATAAACTTGAACTTGCCATAGTCTGCATCAAACAATATCAAGCCAACAATAAAAAAACGTTAACAACTTCATACAATCACAGTCAAATCATGCACAATCATACCTAGAGCTATGGTCTTCAAAGTCCACTAGACTGCTCCTAATTGTTCCAAAGTGACAAGTTGTGAGATAACCCTCAAATCGCCTCTTCACTGCCAATTGTGGCCAGGTAAGCACAAATGAGGAAAGGAGGGATCCGCTTACGAATCACCGTGAGACGGGCCTTTTAAAGTTACCTTCCTCACTTGTCTAGCCTAGACACCACAAAGTCAAGTTTAGATAAACGATCGAATGCCCACAACCTTCCTCTGTCCTATTGAGCACGAAAGTCCTTAGTTGGCTGAGTCTAGATATTTTTTAATTAAACTCGAGGGCAATGCGTATGCTGTTAGTGATTTTTGGGGTCTTAGGAAGGGTGATGAAATCCCCATCCAATCTGAATTGGTGTTATAGCCCCTTAAAGTCCGTATTATTTATGCAAACAGTAACAAACATAAATCGAAAACAATTTCAAACAACTTATTTGGCGGCGGCGTAAAGAATCCTGCACAAAAACAGTTATATTGGAGAGAAAAAGAGTTTGCGCAAAGAATCCTGCATAAAAACAGTTATATTTTTAATGTTGTGTTGAAACAAACATTTTATAATATAAAATAATGGATGTTATTATTCGTAATTGGATATTCTTAATGCTGTGTTGAATAATGGATGTTATAATACAAAAACAGTTATATTTTTAATGTTGTGTTGAATCAAACAGTTATATTTTTTATTTCTGAAATTGGTGTTATAGCGTAAGTACATAGAGAAAATATAATGGATGTTATTATTCGTAATTGGATATTCTTGACCAAATTGAAATCGGTTGTGTGTTGGAATTGTAAGCATTAGAAACAGGACTAATAGTTTCTTTTGATTTTTGATTTTTTTAGTTTTTAGATCCTGAGCTCATTTAAGTTAGATGCATTGCCAAATTTTAATTTGCCACAAAAAGGTTTTTAATAGCACACGACCAAAAAACTAAACTGATGTGACACAAACGACTTCAAAATCTATATTTGTTGCAGCTATATTTCTTAGCAAAATTATCTTCTCTCCATCAAAATCTCCAGCAAAGTGACTTCAAAAGCTTGTTTCTGTTTTTGAATAATTAGTGGGTTAAAAATCTTGTATAATGTTGAGCATCTGAAGGGAAAAGACGAGAAAAGGAGTTATAAAAAAATCTTGAATATGGGAAGATGCTAGAAAAGGTTGGCTTACCTCCAATACTTTGTGAACTGTTCCGTCTCGATCCTATCCAGCAGCTCCTCCTTCCAGACTATGGTACTGAACTTGACCTTCTTCCTGGACTCCATACGGAGCGTAAATGGACGGTGAGTTGTATAGCAGAGAGTAAGTTGTGTATAGGATAGGGCGTAAATGGACGGTGAGTTGTATAGCAGATAGCTATTTATAGGATATGAGAGCGGGCTAATTATTGAAGAGGGCGGGTTCTAATAACCCGCCCTCTTCCTTCTGCAAACGACATGATGGGACAACACACGGACAAAAAGGGACACATATAATTATTGAAGAGGGCGGGTTTTAATAACCCGCCCTCTTCCTTCTGCAAACGACATGATGGGACAACACACAGATAATTATTCAAGAGGGCGGGTTTTAATAACCAGCCCTCTTCCTTCTGCAAACGACATGATGGGACAACACAATTGAAGAGGGCGGGTTTTAATAACCCGCCCTCTTCCTTCTGACAAAGGGACAACAAAAAAATGATGTGACATATCACTGATTTGACTAAACTGATTTGACAAATATAATTATTGAAGAGGGCGGGTTATTAGAACCTGCCCTCTTCCTAGAACAGAAAAAATAAACTGATATGACACAACGTAATATAATATAATTATTGAAGAGGGCGGGTTTTAATAACCCGCCCTCTTTGTTTTAATGAACAGAATATAAATAATATATAAAAAACTGATTTGACATCACGAAAGTTATTTGAAAATAGAACTGATTTGACATGTATGGTTAAAGAGGGCGGGTTTCCTTTTCCTATAAAAGCAACCCCCCCAGTGTGCCTTCTCGTATTTAAAATTAACTCAGCCCCCTCAAATCAACTCACTCTGTCTCTTCTCGTATCTCAAATCGTCTCAATGGAAAATCAACCACTCGACAAATCTCTGCTCGTTCATCAAAACGAACACAGATCGTTTAATATATTACACGGAGATGAAATATTCTAAACTTAGTAATTTTTTTTAATTACCCCTTTCTTTTAATTCTAATAGTTGAAAATAACATTATTTAATTTTACAGGATGGAGATAATCTCACCGTCGTCACCCATAGCTCAGACAAATGGATAGTTAGCGACCAACGAATAACCCAGCGGCTTCGACGGGCCGGATTTTATGAAGCTTCATTGATTCGTCATATCCAAATCGACCACGCCCTCGTTACCTCTCTAGTTGAGCGCTGGAGAAAAGAGACCCACACTTTTTATCTAAGATGGGGTGAGGCCACTATCACACTCCAGGATATTGGCCTCTTACTCGGTTTACAGGTCAATGGGCTTGGATTGGTCGGAGGAAAAATTGTTGGTCCAGATACCGACCACCCATACTGGGATACATATGCCGAGTCTGTTCTCGGACAGGTAAAAAATTTCATTCTGATTCCCCTCTTTAGTGTGCCTATTGCATGTTGTACATTATTTCTTGCTTTAATATTTCACAAAAAATGCTAATATCAGGCACCAGGAGGCTACAGTAAGGGGTATAAGATCAGTTTAAACTGGCTAAAAGATACATTTAGTAATATCCCTGATGAAGCCACCGATGAAGTCTTGGATAGACATGCACGTGCCTACATTCTGTACATGATCGGTTCTTGGTTGATGCCGGACCAATCAGCAACGCATGTCCATCCGTTATACCTTGGCTTCCTAACGGATTTTGATGTGTGTGGCCAATATGCTTGGGGAGCAGGGGTCCTGGCCTTTCTTTATAAGGAACTCAATAAGACATGTGCTCCTACGAAGAATAAAATTTGTGGATGCATTACATTGCTTCAGGTAAATTCCTTATTTTTCACTGCTAGAAATTTGCAAATTTGTAATGTTGGTTTTCTCTCTTATAATCTGAAACTTTATTTATAGATCTGGTCATGGGAGCATATGTATATAGGAAGACCGGAGAATGTTAAAGTAACTGGCTTGGATACCCCTGGAAAGCCGCTCGGCTGTTGGTGGAATGGAAAGAAAGCGTATAAGGCTCTTCGTCGAGTAATTATGTACTATAGAGATGAGTTGGATCGCATAGAGGCGACTCAGGTAACCATAACTTAGGTAATTAAGTTTGTTTTACAATTTTGAAATACCTTCATCACAATTTTTGTACTATATTATTTGCGCAGTTCCTGTGGACGCCTTATACAGCAGATCGTCTGCAAAACTTACCCGGCATCTGTATCGAAGGAGAGCCGGTTTGGCGGGCTCGATGCCCACTCCTCTGCATTAATGTCGTTGTCATGCACCTCGCGGACCGGGTGTTGCGACAGTTTGATAGATCGCAACATATTCCTATCCCGCCCCCTTCGCCTATGACAATAGAGGGAGACATGCGAGGAGGAAAGACGGAGCGTGATTGGAGGGAGCATCATCATCAATATTTGCTGAGATGGGAGGATAGGCAGCGTAATATTGCCTTACAGCAAATAGGTGACCAAACAACCACCGACGCTACCAAAGCATATCTACAGTGGTATAAGCGTGTCACCATAAGATATCTTTCTGCTCCCCCCAACAACTTCCCAAGCATCTCGCGGTACGAGCCCAGAGGCCACATGTAACGAGATTTGATAAGTTGAATTCTTTATATTATATTACTTTTTAACATCCGGCGGTATGAGTCAATACTTATTTCTTATTTCTAATGTAACGACAGGCTCGTGGGTTGCATCTCGTACAAACAATGGTGCAGGAACCATACCCGACTGATGCTGGTCCGGCAACTCAGGCTCTATTTTCATATGCAGACCAATTAATTGGTGGTGTATTCGGTTCATATAATATTTCTCAACATTTATCGCCGGCACCGGAGCAGCAGTATCAGCCGGCACCGGAGCCGCGGTATGAACCGGCACCGGAGAGCACCATGACCCGGCACCAGAGCCGCAGCATCACGGAGATCCAGCGCAGCAGGATCAGTGGTTTGGATCACTATACCGTCAGCAGCAACCCTGACATACCGGACATGCACAACAACACCAGTCTTGGGGGTTAGGTTTTGCAGAACAGCCGTCTTGGGGGTCAGGTTTTGCGCAACAACAGCAACCTTGGGGGTCAGGATTTGCGCAGCCATGGGACCGAGGTTTTGTGCAACATCAGCCGCATGAAACCGGGACAGGCTCTTCGCTACAACTGCCAAGTTGGGACACGGATTTAGCGTCCTACATGCAGTTGTTGGGAGGCAGCACATATCCGACACCTGTCCCACATTCAGGTTCGGGATTTGCGGATCAACAGCCTGTCCAAGACGCTGCTGAAGACGAAACTGAAGCCGAAGTCGAACCCGAAGCAGAAAAGCAGACGCCGCCGACGCCGCCATCTACCCAAGAAACAGGTGGGTCCTCCAGTCATCCCAGGAGGTATAGGCTTATGTCAAGCCTCATCGGATTTCATAAGGGAAAGGGAAAAGGAAAACGATAGTATTTACATTTTACAAACAGATAGGATTTTTTTATATTGTAAATATGACGGATTCATTTTGATATTATAAATTTGACCGTCGAGATAGAAATCGGATAGGATTTTTTTGTATTGTAAATTTTGACGGATTCATTCTGTAAAAAACATTGATATAGTGAAATTTTATTATTTTATTTAAATATTTTTTACGTTTATTTACTTTTAAATCTTTTTAAAGAATTATAATTATGATTATAATTATAATAATAATCATAATCATATTATAATTCAAATTATATTTATAATTATATAATTATAATAAAATTATATAATTAATAATTAAAATTAAAAAAAAATTAGGGCAGTTCCCAGAACCCGCCCCCTATATATTTGTATAGGGGGCGGGTTTCTAGAACCCGTCCCCTATTCTGGGGTGGGGGTGGGGGTGGGGTCGCGAAACCGTCCTATTCTTGTAAATTTAAATAGAAACCCCTATTTTAATAATTAATTTTTAAATTATTAATATTTCAAAAAAAAACCCGTAAAAAATTACCCAGAAACACATTTACGTGCATCGCATTTAGCCGCCATCACCGCAAATCACACTCCAAAAGATAACCCCAACGTGTCCCATCACTCCCCCCAGCCGCCCCCAACCTCCAAAACCCTCACCCTCTCTCTCTCTCTCTCTCTCTCTGGTATTCTCTCTCCCATCGCCGCCGCCATGGCTCTCTCCTTCACCATCTCCAACCCCACCCCCTTCCTCCACCCCCAAACCCTAACAAGATCCCCAAAACCCCCAACTTTCCTCCATCTCGTCTCCAAATCCAAAACCCTAAAGTGCTCCCTAAACCCTGCCCCTCGCCCTCCCTACATCCCCAACCACATCCCCGACCCCGCCTACGTCCGCATCTTCGACACCACCCTCCGCGACGGCGAGCAGTCCCCCGGCGCCACCATGACCTCCGCCGAGAAGCTCGCTGTCGCGCGCCAGCTCGCCCGCCTCGGCGTCGACATCATCGAGGCCGGGTTCCCCGCCTCCTCCCCCGACGACCTCGAAGCAGTAAAGTCCATCGCCAAAGAGGTTGGGAATCAGGAGAATGAGAACGGGTACGTGCCGGTGATTTGCGGGCTTGCGAGGTGCAACAAGATGGACATTGATAAGGCGTGGGAGGCGGTGAGGTTTGCGAAGAGGCCGAGGGTTCATACGTTTATTGCGACCAGCAAGATCCATATGGAGTTTAAGCTGAGGAAGAGCGAGGAGGAGGTGGTGCGGATCGCGAGGGAGATGGTGGGGTATGCGAGGAGCTTGGGGTGTGTGGATATTGAGTTCAGCCCTGAAGATGCTGGGAGGTATATCTCTATTTTTTTTAACGCTACTTTAAAATAGGTTAATTTGCACAAAATTCCATGCAATTTAGCTCGTATAGTACTTATACGCCCTCAAGTTATTTATTAGCGGGAACTTACTTCTACTCATCTACCATATTCCTTAGCAACACATGAATTCTACTTTAGGGAACAAAAACAAGTCATAAAGTAAAATTAAACAACCATTTGAGTTATTTAGAGTTGCATTCGAGTTTGTTTTCACGGTTTGGTCAATGAACAAAGTGGGTCTTTGTGCCAATAATTTAGTTGAGAGGTGCTACACCGGATAAGCTCTAGTGTAATGGGGCGTTTTGCACAATCAACTCTAAGAGAGGCTAATTGCACATGGATCTATACCTCGTCTACACCTAGCACCCTTCTACTGGTCTATCAGCGCATAACTTTCTTGAATTAGCCAACAAAGAAGGTTAAATTATATCTACTATGTCATTGAGACTGACTTCAAGGTGTTATGTGCTAATTAAGTAGTTGAGGGGGTGTGGTACATACATCAAGGGTCTTCTATGCAGTGAACCCACGATTTGTACATATTAATGTTTTAGTGAGGCCATATGCTTAGGTTCTATCTGTATTTGATGGTAGAATAAGCAGAGTTTTTTTAAGTGGCGTAATGGGTTATGCAAACTCCATTGCACCTT
The DNA here is from genome assembly GCA_030015575.1 of Agapanthus africanus. Lineage (NCBI taxonomy): Eukaryota > Viridiplantae > Streptophyta > Magnoliopsida > Asparagales > Amaryllidaceae > Agapanthus > Agapanthus africanus. The sequence continues at coordinate 676,364,859 of CM057340.1, read as the reverse complement.
ACCTCAAAACCGAACTCGGTTAAACTCCACATTGAGTTATGAGAAAAAGTGACGGCAGGAGTTTCTTTTCATCCTGTAGTTGTCTTAATTTTGGAGTAGTTGTGATAACACATAGTTATCCTAAGTCCAAAGGCAAAGCCAAACATGTCATAGCTAGGATTTGAGAGTTAAATTTGGATAACTTCTTAGGAGACCACAGTCATCTTAACTAGTTCACTCCAAGGTCATGTAGGGCCTTAAAAGTTAATTGCAAACCCTCCATCTATACCTTATCCGGCACTTATAACTTGATAATTGACATATTTGTACCTGATACCCTTGGAGTGTGTCGGTGTTAAGTGCTGAATATTTATATATGAACGGTGTTTTGTTGAATTAACTCTAATATTGAAATGAAATTATCTAAAGCAAATATTGGGACTTGATGAAACCCTAAGCTATTGTCTTCTATCAGATGGTATTAGCATCATCGCTTATGTTTGTTTGAGTCACCCTAAGATGTCTAAACCGGGAAAGAAGTTCATAACTTTAATTAGATAAATTGAAAAGGAGTTAAAATCAGCTTTGCTTAGCTTCTTTATGTTTAAGAAGACTTAGAAAGAGTATGTAGGAGGCGGTTAAGATTGTTGCGACAATGTGGCATTTGTAGGGATCTTAAATCTTTGGATGACTTGATATTGAGTTTAGCCCCGAGGATAGGGGAGTTATATGGCTCTTCGTATAGCTCTTTGGTTATGGGCATGATGGTAAAGTTTTGCTTGTCCTTTTATATAGCTTGGTTTGAATTTATATTTTGATGCGGCACACTCTATACTCTGTACTCTTTCTTAACGACCTTAGTGCTTGCCTTAGCTTTCAAGAATACTGGAATTGCAATTGGATGGGAATAAATTCTTTTTATCTTTTTTTTTGGATTTGGAATAATGAAATTCAGGATGTTTTTAGTTCTTTCAACTTTTGTCTCCTCTCTTCTCCAGTTCTTGATATTGTCTTTTTAAGCACTCTTAGTTGTAGCCATTTGGGGTTTTGATGGTGGCGAGAAAAGTGATTGCTTTCATTTGGATTAGTTCCGATGCTGGGATCTTTTCTTAGGATCCGTCAATCTATGATGAGATCAAGTGTGACCCCGTTTATGTGTTTGGATCTGATCAAGAAAAGTTTATTACCTATCTAAGCAAATGCACAAGCAATAAATTTGTTATCTGTAAGATTGATATAATATATTTTTGTTTTTTCCTACTATCGTATAAGTTGTTAATTGATGAGATCAAAATTGTGTAATCTAGAGCTTCTGGTTCCGAGCTTACCCTTCTGTGTCGAAGCTTATGTTGTTATTTGAAGATGAAGCATTGAAGCTAATGTAACTCGAGTTAGTAAAATATCCACTCTCTCCCCCCTCCCTCCCTTCCCTCTACCCCATCCCACCCCCACCCCCCAAAATAACAAAAAAAACACACGGGCATGCATGTATTAGGCAAATAGTTTTCAAAATACATGAAAAGACATTTGGGACAATGAATTTGGGTTATGTAGTATCATAAGCTTAGCAGCATTGGAGACAGGACTCTATCAGGCTATATTAGAGTATAGAGCGGGTTTTTATAATTAAGGTAGCCACAAAGGCCAAATCATAGATTTAAGAACACTTATGCTTGTTTTGGAATATGATTAAGTTTATACTTCACAGATTTATGTATAAACCATGCGTTCTCAGAATCTTCTATATGATATAAATGGACAACACTTTCAGCTATTATACGGTAGAGTCTTCTATATGACTATCAATGTATAAATGGACAACACTTTCAGCTATTATACGGTAGAGTCTTCTATATGACTATCAATGTATAAATGGACACCACTTCTGCTATTATAAGATATAGTCTTCTATATGAATATCAATGTATAAATGGACTACACTTTCAGCTATTATACGATATAGTCTTATGATTGCCATTAATTCGTTTCCTTGCATTATTTTATTTAAACTCATTAAAATGATATTGCAAAGTGGGCTAGTTTTGTTACACGTTACAACATTGCTTGGCTGCTTTTACCAACACCTATTTTAGGCAAGTAATAGATTATGAAATGATAGCTGTGACAATACTTAAATAGATGCCCAAAGCGAAGCTTCTGATGTATAAAATGATAGAAGTTAATTACCGGGAATAGATAGTTATCCAAAGGGGATGGAATCAGTTTTGGGTAGCTAGTTTCCTGTTTATAGTGTAAATGTTGACTTGAAGTTATAGAATTCATGGGTACACTTTTTATGAGCACCTCAGCCTTGCTACTTATTTCAAATATTAGATTCGTAATTCCGGAATGATAGCTATCAACATCATTTCCTTTCATTAACCTTTTTCTCTTGAAATTTCACACATTTAATTTTTTGCTCCTAGACCTAAACGGTTTTTATGCTCAGTTGAGTTATTATAATTGCCTATGCCAGTCCCATCAAAGGAAAAGTGACTTTAAGAATCATGCCTATCCCTTAATCTATTATTCACATAATTATATACTTCCTTTGTCATGCATTTTACATTTCTTTGCTTTCAGAATATTATAAGCATGCATTTTGACTACACATACAAAATATATTAAAAAATTTTGTTGCTAAATTATTGCGGGCTGTTACTTTTTGAATGAAGCAAAAATAAGTGACCGCTTGTATGAGACTATGTTTGCCTTTTTAGTCGCATTGTTTTTAGCAACTATCATCTATTTTGCCATTGTGTACAGGTCTGATAGAGAATTTCTTTATCATATTCTTGAGGAAGTTATTAAAGCAGGGGCAACAACTGTCAATATTCCTGACACAGTTGGCTATACTCTTCCTACTGAATTTGGTCAGTTGATTGCTGATATAAAAGCGAACACACTTGGCATAGAGAATGTGATCATTTCAACACATTGCCAAAATGATCTTGGTCTTTCAACAGCCAACACATTAGCAGTATGATTTAATTTTACCTATTAAATTAGACATAGTTACTTCTTTGAGCTCTGGAATTGTATGTATCTTAACTTTTTGGTAGTTTAATTTCAGGGAGCTTGTGCAGGTGCAAGGCAATTAGAGGTCACCGTCAATGGTATTGGTGAAAGAGCAGGAAATGCTTCACTGGAAGAGGTATGACCGTATGAGGTTGGCCAATTATGTTGAGCTTGACTTGCATTTTGTATCATTCCAATGAGGTAAACAGTCTGAAGACTGAAGGTTAAATTCCTTTCAAGGTGCTTGAGTCTCAGCCTTACAGAGTTCTCATTAATTTTATGTCTAAATTTTTAAACTAGCATGAAAATTATAAAAATAGAATATAATAAATACAACTAAATATAACTATTAACCTTTACTCTAGCAAAATTTCGATCAATATATATTGTCAACCGTATTGAGAAAAAATACCTGATTTTGACTGACTTTAAGAATCACAAACCTTGTATGAAGTTGTGAAACAATCTTTGAGCTCTATGCATCATTTGTGCTTTGGTTGTTGAATCCCACATCAAGTATTTTCCCCAAGTAATCCTCAAGACACACCTCATTTGCATATTATTAAACACTGTTTCATGCAGATTCATAAATCAGTAGTTTCGCTATTCAGTTCAGTTATAAGTAGGGGCATCTTATACTAATGTAATTAATTTTGATTTCATCGACATGTTACCTTTCCTTGGCCTACATTTTACTTATTTGTTCAGCTAACCACAACACTATCAAATTCTCCTCTGTAGTTGTAATCTTTAATATGTTTTGTTTGTACTATACCTGCATTGGCATGGGCTTAAAAGTGTTGAGAACCAGTCAACCCAAAAGCTTAAGTTATTAGGTTGTGGGATAATTGATAAAATTCGTGGAATTGTACTTTAATAACACCTCTGAGGGAGTTGGCTACATGCCCTTGATAGACCATCTTTTCTTGTTCCATAGTTGCATCTTTCCTTCTCCTTGTGCCATAGTTGCACCTTTCCTTGTGCGGTTTACTTGTCTCTGAGAGACTATCCTCTACATGTGGTTGTACGATCCATGTGACAACCATGTTGCATGTGAGGTGGAGTGTTGAGATATGTGGATAATATAGTCCCACATTGAAAAAAAAAATGTGAGGTGCATGAATATAAGATATAAGATGAGACAAACCTCAACAAGGCTTGAGTCTTATTGATGGAACCCACTTATATTAAAAGCCCGTGTCCACTCATATAAATAAAATATAGAACCGCCCCCGCGTTCGTGTATAATTAAATTAAATAAAAAGCAACACAACCTTGTTAACAAAAATTAGTCACAGACACTGGAAGGGAAAGTTGAAAGTGTAGAATATGTTTTATTCCTAGGGAAAATTAAGAAGGTTCAACCCATTTTGGATGCAGTGGCTATTTCTGCCACCACTACACTTATACTACACATCAACAAGGCCTGCATCTCAAATGTATGGGACGCTTAAATGATCCTTTTTTTTAGCGTGACATGCATCTTAGAGTACACATTTCATCTATTCTCATCTTTTGAACAACTGATTGTGCCACGCACATGACTATTTTACAAGTTGCCTGTCTCGGTAACAGTAAAAACAGATTAATGAATCATTTCGAAGAAAGTTAATCTTGAGGAGACTATAAAAATACTAGACAATGCCAAGATATATTGAAGAAAATACCTTGTGATGCCATTGTAGTTCAATATATAGTTGTAAAAAAGACTGATGCACAAAAGAAAGCAGCTGACCACAGGTGTGTGTGTTCCAACGCTGAAGCCTGCCTGGTTTGTGCTTGATTTCAGGAATTAAGGAATGACAGTAGTTTGGCTGGACTATGATATGCTGAACTTGGGATTAGAGTAGTGTTCATTTTAGAATTTTACACCAAGTCAAGTGCTTGTTTAACAAATGATTACTGATCAATAAGTTTGACACAGGTTTATTTCGGTGGTATAAGATTTTACAGGAAAATGCTTGAATGAGGAATGATCTGCCAATTTCTAAATTATAAACAGCTCAAATGAGAGCAGCTTACCGTCACACTAAATTTAATGATTTACTTTATCTTGGTTCATCTCATGGTCTCACCACATATGGGAGGAAAGCGAGGAACGATAAATCAGTCCTGCCACCATTACTTTAACTGATAGTATTGGATTTGTTCTGTGTTCCTTTTATTATATTTGTAGATAGAAGTCGAGGTGCAATTTCGAGAGTGCTTAATTGGGGTGCATTCAGATTGAATAACAAAGCGGATATGAGCATCATCATTTCCATATTTATTTTTTTTCCATGAATACTTGTATGGATACACATAGTTCAAAAGTTAAAAACTCATCATTTTTGAGAAAATGACGAATATATAAAGGACATGAGAGAAACAAATACGAATAGGAATCGGACATGAGTATAAAATATAATCACGTTAAAACAAATGTAAATATAGAGTAGAAATGTGCATGAAATTAGTACATAACGAACGATTTCTCAAACCTATTTGGTACATACAAATATGAATGCAAATGAAATGTTATGCCAAGAAATGTATTGCATATGCTACTAGCCTACATTGCATTCTTTTAAACTAACATGACAGAATAATAAGTTGAATTCTTTTTTTTTTGAATGCATAATGCTAGTGATATTAAATGAGCTGACTAATAAATATCTAGATAAAGATTAGCAGCTAGACAAATTAATTTAAAATAGTACACACACATACACTCTTGTGTATGTATCCAAATATCCATATCCATTTTTGTACTCAGATATTCGGATATCCGTGTATGAGTGATTTTAATTATAGCCTATCCGTATCCGAGAAAGAAAATTAGTTTATTTCCGTATCTTACAAGATATGGAGAATTTTTCCTTATCTGAATGGAGATCAGAATAGATTTGGATTGTTGAATCGGAATGCACCCCTAACTCATGATATACCGGTTTCTCTGATATTCTTATTTATTTGTCATTTGGTTATTATATTTTGTCAATCTTATGTATGGAAGTCTTAAAACTTTGACAATGTTTTACATATACATGTAGTTTTCATTGAGAAAGCATTTGTTAAATTGTTTGCAGGTCGTTATGGCCATGAAATGTCGCAAGGAACTAATTGGAGGGCTTTACAACGGTATCAATACGAAACCTATATATATGACGAGCAAGATGGTAAGACTACCTACTTTTGTGCGTGCATGTAAGAAATGTTTCTATAGTTATGATTTATATATTTAGGATTAATTGAAGGTTGCAGAATATACTGGATTGCATGTGCAACCACATAAAGCTATTGTCGGAGCCAATGCTTTTGCCCATGAAAGTGGCATCCACCAGGTATTCAGTTCGGCAGTCAAAAGACATGCATTTAACATGTCGACATAAGTTTAACTAGCAAAACTTTATTATTTGGTTCCATAAAAAGATTATCTTTCAATATAAAGTAATTTGTGTATACGGTGTAATGCTTTACTTTGTATTCGCAGCAGGTAATGACGTGTACACTGTTCATGAAAACTGTTCAGAGAAGAACATATATATTCAATAACCTTTCGTTATATTCTAATCCGGAGTTTTGGATCTAATCATATAGTTTCCAACCTTCTATCATGAAGTTTCTTTGGCGAAAGTACCTCTATTTCCTTGTCCAATGGCATCCATTCTTTTCTCCTTTCATGAGCATTTGAATTCTTAGTAGGTAGTTAGTCTTAGTCCGCATCATTACATGCTTTTTACTTGCTAGTTTCTGATCCTTGGTGACATCACGACAACCTGACTAAGATGTTCTACTCTCATATCATGTACTACAGTTTATGTATGATAATCTTTTTTCTCACAGTAAATTTCTTGACATGATTAATTTGTAGGACGGGATGCTTAAATATAAAGGTACTTATGAAATTATCTCTCCTGAAGATATTGGGTTGTCTCGCGCCAATGAATCTGGTATTGTTCTTGGAAAGCTTAGGTATGTAGTGGTTACTGTTCTTTTCCTTCTAAAGATGCTTTTATTTTCTGGATTCTTATCTCCCGATTAAATCGCTTTTGACCTAGGAAATTTCCAGATTTTTTGATTCACGTATAGTTCAAAATTTCCATTAAGTGCAAGTGTTTTTCCTATTTGCATGATAACATGAAAAACCAGATTCGTACAACTTTTGTGCATAGTATCAAAAAGTGATAGTTAACATATTTTTACATGTGTATGCTTTTTCTTGCATTTGTACTGCAGGATTTCATAGAAAAGCATTGGCATACAACATCCATTTTTTGAGTAGCCGCACTAGTTGCTACCTTTTCAGATTAATTATCAACATGTGGCTGATGTGTTGTGCTGCAGTGAACTGCATGCCACAGTATACCTCTTTTGATAACACTGCTTGTAGGATGCTTCTTGGCCATACTTTTCTTTTAAAAAACATTCACACATTTTTTAATACTTGTTATAGGTTTAGGTAGTTACTTTAGTTTATATATCCTGGTCATATTATTGAGAATACAGGTGGGTTATATTTATCCCCTAGTTTCAATCTCTTCCTTCGTGTTGGTAGCATGCCTTGAACTTATGGCCACCGTGTCACAATTCTCATCTCTTATCAACTCTTCCACCCGAAGGGCGTTTATCATGGTTATATTTTATTGGAAAAAAATGTCAAGCTAGGGTCTTGTATGATTTTTGTTGTTTGAAGTGAACTGCCTTAAATTGTTATTATATGAAGCGAGAGGCATTAAATTGTTTACAGGAACTGAAAGACTCGAGACATCATCCTTATACAAATGTCTATTATATGTTGGTGGTTAAATTTAGTGAATATAGCAACCATCATGTTTGTGTGCTTTTGTGTTTGCGTGGGTTTGCATGTCTACACAATTGTTTTTGGGTACCCTCTCTCTGTTATTGTTACATTTTTAACTTATGTACTAATATTTAGACAAAACTAATATCGGTGACCCCTTTTACTATTTGATAAAAGATTGCTGTGTTGCTGTGCCCATGTAATCGTGCCGTTCTCATCCGAACTCGGCTGACGACCATCTTCTTGCTTGGAGGTCATAAACCATATCATGCACTGCACTGTAGATATCCACTGGAGAGAACACTTTTCCATATCGCCAAATGGCCTAGTTCTTGCCGTAAAACTTTCCTCTCCAAAGTGAGAGTTCGTCGGTTCAGACCCCTAATGGGTTCTATCAAACAAGGAAACAAACACACACACAGTTCATTTATATTACACACATACTTTTAAAAGTAAATCAAACGATTTTTGTCCTACCTACCTTTTCCTCCTGTCATGTCTATATTAAGTGTTATGAAGATTTATATAATATATCTGGAAATTTTTAGCAAAATCTGTCTAAATCTATTTATTTGAACTCTTAATTAAAATCCTATGGACCTCGTTGGTATGATTTATTATCACACTCTACACACAATTCTCCCCCCTGTTTATTTATAATTAGCTATAGAGGGCACATTTAGACCAAAGGCTATGAAACCGATCCAAATAAATAAATTTTATTGTATACGTATAATTTATATGAACAGAGAAATGAAACATAGACGCAGTAAATTAGAATTTAAGAAATCATATAATAAGGATTTTAATTTAACTAGAGTTCGAAAAGTCCATCAAATTGTAATCCTGATCTACGTGGGCTGACCAAGGCGCGGACTTCATAATCTAAGTAGATGATGCATGCCATGTGCTCAGAATTTGTGCGTGTGTCCAAACCGAACAAACAGTTTTCCCCCATCAGTTTGATTCCTGCAAAGTTTGTTTCAGTGTATATAAGTTATGATTTTATTATGCGTGATGTCCATAGTTTTGGTGACAAATTTTTTACTTCACATCTTTGTTTCACACACACAAACACACACACCTCTTTCCCCTTTGTCTCTTTTGGTGAAGCTTTTATACTTGTTTCTGCAGCGGTCGCCATGCTTTGAAAATAAAACTTTTGGAGGTGAGGTCTATTTCTTCCAACTGTCTTCTTCTGTCTTCAGTTTCAGAGAGCTTGCAGTTTTATGTTTACTAACTTGTTATGTATAAATGATGACTTTATTATTTATACATTTTTAGCTAGGTTATAAATTAGACGAGAAGGAATTCGAGGATGTTTTCAAGCGCTTTAAAGAAGTTGCAGAAAAGAAGAAGGTGATCCTTCTTGTGAATTTTTTTTGGTGGACAATTTGAAACATTGCTGGATTACATGTTCTTCTTTATTTTGGTTTGAAGACAATAGCGTTCTAATTATTAGAAAATAATATCATAGTATCTTGTTGTTTGCTTATTGCTACATTTTAAAATGGATCAGGATCCAATTTTTTAGTATATGCGTAATATTTCCATATCTCTGAATGTCGTTATAAGATAACGCTATTTTAATACCGTGTTTGCTGCAGCGTATAACTGATGATGACATAGAAGCGTTGATTACAAATGAGTTATTCCAACCTAAAGTCATTTGGTCTCTTGGTGATCTACAGGTAAGGTTACATGTTATATTTTATCCCATGCTAGGATGAATATGTTTATAAAATGAAACTTTCCTGATTTCTTGTGTATGGGAAGGACAGGTTACCTCAGGAACACTCGGCCTCTCTACAGCGACTGTTAAGCTTGTTACCGCAGACAATGAAGAGAAAGTTGCATGTTCAGTTGGGACTGGTCCAGTTGATGCAGCATATAGAGCTGTTGATAGCATAGTACAGGTGATGCCGGGCAATATTTAATTTAATTTATTTTTTGTTTTCGATTTCACAAAACATCTTGTTAATGTTAAGTTGTTAATAAAATTCATATCTACGTGGATTGTTTCGTTGTTAGCCATGTATTAGAATAGCTGGGACAAGACCGAATTCTTTCCATTTTTGGATATGATCATTCGGAAGTGGCAAGTTAAAACACAGTTTTAGTTTCCTTGAATACAATATGAGTATGAAATAAAGTAGATTTAAGAAAGAAAAACCTCATTTCTCTGGGTCCTTACAAATATTATATCCTGTTCATAAAATACCATTTATGCGGAACCTCGAAATGTTATACCTCCCTCACTCTTTCCCAATTAGCAGAAAACCAGAGTTTGAAAAACCCCGCACTTTGCCTTTTTTTTAACGACCGTCAACCTTTTCCTTTTCTAATAGTTTTTAACTCCCAACTTACCTCTCGGTTAAAATATTAGTTACAGTCAGTTGATGAAATAATTGCAGAAATGATAGAAGTTCAAGGGCATTTTGGGAATTATAAACAAAAGTAATATAGCCATCAGGGTTGGAGGGTAATGTACAAGTTTCCTTCAATTCGAGCAAAATTAAGGGGTGTTTCCTGTTATTTATCCTGAACAAAGTGACTTTTATCTGAATAAACCATGGCATTGCATTTTACCTTGTTTTCAGAGTCACGAGGTACTAACAAATATTTATTCAGTTACCTACCACGCCCTTTTGTTGCTACCGCCTAGCATTCTTATTTATACAAGAGATTATTGGCTGATATATGTAACTGTTGAGTATTGAGCACATATTTTTTTTCTTCCATGGAATATCGAGCAAAATTGTTACCCGGACTTCTTACAGGTTCCAGTAACTCTTCTAGAGTACTCAATGAGCAGTGTAACAGAAGGCATTGATGCGATCGCATCAACAAGAGTACTCATTCGGGGAGATAATGACAGCCATACATCGATTGATGCCTTGAGTGGAGAAACCGTCAAGCGTAGCTTCAGGTGTTCTCCCCCCCCCCCCCCTTTGTACTTATATTTATACCATATCTTAGGTCCACAAAATTTTTCTGTGGCTAAACTGCCGTAAAGTAGCATGATCTTTTCAGTTTTGTGGTAACTATCATGACCTTTAAAAATTAGAGAAAACTACCACAGATCAGTTTTATTTGCATCCAAATTTCATACGAGGTTATCAACTGTTATACTATGACCTTGGTACCATTTCTTAAGGAGAAGTTGATGACAAGCAGAGAAGGAAAAGTAAAAGTAAAAGTGAGGGGATAATGGGGGAAATGATGAATATGGTAGGGATACGTGGATTTGGAGGTTGGGAGTCGAGGGATTTAGAGATCTACAGATTTAGAGGTTTGTGGATTTGGGTATTTAAGGAATACAAGATGTGTTTTTTTTTGTGGGGGGTGAAGAATCTGGGGATTCAGAGATTTAGAGAGCTGGGGTTAGGGATTTAGTTGTATGGGTGTTTGAAAGGTCTAGAGAAGAAGGTGAGGAGTTCCTGCTACCGGAGAGAGGAGAGCTGATGGAATAAGCTACATTGGTAAAATTTGGAAATCAATATTTTCTTGGTGAAGTTGTCGTTTCAATTTACCTTTAGCATATGTGTTTCGCTCCAAGATTCAGCTATGAAAGTGATGCCCGAAAGATTGAGAAAATATTTAGAGCCAACACAACATCAATATACTTTCAAGTTTCAAGTGTGTTTTTTTTGTGGTTCAGCCGGGGTTGGTAGTTCATTGTACTTCTGTAGTAAGAAAGTTCATGATAGATATGGCAAAAACTCGAAAGGTCATGGTATTTTAGCGCAGTATAGCCAATTCTTACACATATTTTCATGTCACGTATTTGAATACTTGGCTTGTTTTCTTTCTCCTTTTTGTAGTGGAACGGGAGCGGATATGGATGTGGTGGTTTCAAGTGTTTGTGCATATGTGAATGCTCTAAACAAGATGTTGGGTTTTCGAGAGAGGTCAGCAGATGAAAGTATGAAGAATAAACAGGTATTGGTTCAGAGCGGGTAAAAGTTTGTCGCAGAAGAAATAGCAGAAAGCGTGCCATTTTAGCTGTAAGCTTGTTTAATTTTAGGTATTGTCTGTGTCTCCGAGAATTAAAATTTACCGACATCCCATGTGTTATACTTAAAACAGGGAGCTTCTGAACACAGCAAATTACTGAAACATTGAATGTCAGATGACTGCTTCGAAGTGAAGTACGTCAGCATGCAAACGCTGTGCAAGAAAAGTGTGTTTATATTTATTGTTTCTTTCTTTTTGCATTTCATTTATTAGGAAGTTCATTGTTTTTTTGATTTGTTTTATGGTGTAATGTATTGTGAATTATCATCATCTTGCTTGATTTAAATATAAAACTGGATTTCACTACTACGTGTTTGCTTAGATAATTGCTATATATATATCATGAAATCGGTGATACATAGATGCCATAATGTTTTGCCATTTCTCATTTTACAGTCATAGGCTTTTTGCAGTGATATGTTTCTTTTTGCGGTGTTTGCCTTTTTGTTATGGTAGTAAATTGGAAAAACAAGGTAAATTTACTTTGTTTACTAGAGTTTGTTTTTCAGAATTTTTATTTTTTTAAAATATGTTACATTAGAGACAAATTTTTGAAGGGCAGCTGTCATATATACTGGGTTTGCTGCATTTGGATTTTGAGTTTCATTTTGATAATTAGTGGATATATGAATTTACAGCAGCTGATTCTTTTATTGATAGCTTACGGTGATTCACGAGGACTGGTTTATGTCATATTTGTATAGCTAGATATGAAAACAAAGCACTAAATCATATGAAAATGAGATGCACTTATGGTTATTGGTGATGGTTACACGTGCATCACGATTGTATATGATACAAGGTGGCTTGGCATATACCTAATGACATCAATGGCAGGTTTTTGGTTTAGTTGAAATGTATTTATGACATGAATTCTCATTTCGTAAAAAATAGACATTGATATCTGTTAGAATTGCATTCAATAAGAATCTTTGTAGATGATGTGGATTCTACCACATGTGTAGAAAATGTATTTCTCTTGGTATTTTCTAAACATGGATAGATGATGTATCAAATAAGTGGGCTCATGAATAGGTTAAAGATATTTAAATCTTAAATTTTTTTTGTATGCAAGGCTATTATGATATATAGATCAAGATGGCCAATATGGATTGAAGAAAAACATGACGGATACCGGTGTATGAGGTGAAGGTCACCTTTTTCTTTTTGGCATAACCTGTTTACAATAATATTGTCATGTCTAAGATTTTTCGAACACTACAACTTATGAGAATATAATAGGATATCGCTCCAGTGATTCTAAGCATTACTTTGAAGTTTTAGATTAATTTTTACATCAGTACCATCAAATGTAAATTCTACCAAATCCACATTTAGAAAGAGGATTAAAATTACCAAGCTTGCAACTTCGGATAAAGTTCCCGTAGAATTCTTATTTACAGCAAAATCGTAGAAGCAAATTATCCACCGTTCGTGGTGTGATACACGAATTGTCGGGATTAAAAGAAAAACCAACTCTAATTTTTAAGAATATTATTTTTCTTTTGTTAAATTCCAACTGTCCGTGTATCACACCACGAACGGTGGATATGATGTTTCTACGATTTTGCTTCAAATGTGGATTCTACATGAAGTTTCACCCTATAGAAAAAGGTAATCAACCTTACATTTATGGATTCATACATTAGAGTTACATTATGAAGGAATTTTTATTTAACATATTTCAACCCTGGTATTGATTTTGTGAGTTTTTTTTAGTTTGTTGCACCGGCTGTTTATTTAAAATATTTCAGTCATTTCTCCAACCTAAAAATATAAAAGCAGGTGGAGTTTGGTAGGAAAATTTTTGAAAGCAATAAACTTAGTGCACACCTGTAAAGGCAATTAATTGCCGTTTCCCTGTGAACATTGCCATAATAAAACGATGAAAAAAGACCGGTCCTTTCTATGAAAAGCTGAGCCTAAAGTATCGAAAGAAAACCGAAGGGTCTTGGCTCTGTATATAATGATGTTATTGAGGTTGGGTTTCCTCACTTCAATATTTGCTCTCTTCTTCTTGTGTTGTTTGATATTTGTGTAGTGAAGGATTAGTGAGATTCACATGGCTACTCTCAAGGTTCCTCACCCTGTTCCTTCTTCTGTTGAGGATGCTGAGGCTCTCAGAAAGGCATGCCAAGGTCCTTCTCTCTCCCTCCCTCTCTCTCACACACACTTTCTTTCTTTCTTTCTTTCTTTTCGCATTTTATTTTTTGACTTTGGATTTCTCGGACCATATTTTCTGGCTATGTTTCACAAAATACCTTAAACTTTTAGCCTTTTTGGGGATACGTTTCACAAAAGTAGTTCCCAATGTTAAAATTAAAAAAGGACATTCTGAAAAAATATGAGGTGGTGTCCCTTGAGAGAGGGCAATAACGAGTCATATGTCATATCGGCTATAAGAACCGCGTGTTGTTATTATATATAGTGAGGCCCTCTTTGGATATGGAATTAAGAAACCGGACTAGTTTTCTAAACTTCGGTTATCTCAATTTTGGAATTCAATAATTGGAGTTTATTAAACTCCAAAATGAAAGCTAAACATTTTGGATTTTTGAGTTAAGTCAAGATTACTTTATGAAACCGTGGTTATCCTAACTTAATTTCATATCAAGATAGGCTCTATAAGCTAAGAAATTTAAATTTTGTCATGAAAGTAACTAACCAAGTTACTATTTTCCCCCCTTACAGTACCCTACTTACATCTAGACAACAAAACAAGAAAGAAAGTGGAATAAGAAGGCAAAAAAAAAAAAAACAGAAAAAAAAGAGATAATAGATTGGTATTTTCTAATCGGGCTCAGATCAGGTTATCTATATGATTTTTTATTATAATTTTTATTTATCAACTAACCTGTCATCTTTTTATTGATATTCATTAGAAGGATTACCAACTTATACTTCTATAGAGCCAATCCTTACATGCATGCATTGAAATTATCGTCTTCTTTCGATTTTTCTTGACAAATTAAATTGTGTTTGTTGTTTATATTTGTTATACAAGGATGGGGTACAGATGAAAAGGGCGTGATCGAAGTAATAGCACGTCGAGATGCTACTCAAAGGAAGCAAATCAGGTTGGCATATGAACAACTATACAACGAAAACCTCATCAAACGACTCGAATCCGAACTCTCTGGAGATTTTGAGGTATCCATTTCTGTAAATTATTCATATAAGTTAATAATAGAATACACAAATTATTTGGCTTATGTACTTCCAAATTTAAGAGAGCGGTTTATCATTGGATGTTCGATCCATTGGAGAGAGAAGCCATCATCGCCAATGTGGCGGCTAAGGATAAGGACTATCGAGTGATCATAGAGATTTCGTGCATTAAATCTACCGATGAACTTTTGGCAGTAAAGAAAGCTTATCATGCTCGCTACAAGCGTTCCCTGGAAGAAGATGTAGCCTCGCATACTGCAGGAGATCTTCGCAAGGTAACCTGACTCTGCATTTCAGGAAATGTTTGAGGACTGGAGTTTACCATCCTTTAATTTAAGGCTAAATTTACATAATGATTTGAAGAGTTTTTCTACCACAAACTGGCATGCTATATTATGATCGTAAAGATCATAGAGAAGGATGTAATTTTTAAAATCTTTAATTTTTAGCTTTTGGTTGCTCTTGCGAGCACATATCGATATGACGGAGACGAGATCGACGTTCGTTTAGCGCAATCAGAAGCAAAGATTCTTCACGAATTGATCAAAGAGAAGAGTTACAACCACGAGGAGATAATCCGAATCCTGAGTACAAGAAGCAAGGCACAACTCATTGCTACCTTTAACAAGTACAAAGATGAGTATGGAGCTTCAATCACAAAGGTAAAGCTAACAACTTGTGAAACAGTTGGTACTATCATCACTCGAACCTAATTAATTTAATTATGCACGCGTTGTTATGCTTAGGATTTGGCTGGTGATTCTTCAAATGAATTTGTGGCGGCGCTTCGAGCGGCTATCCGTTGCATTGTTTCCCCTAAGAAATACTTTGAGAAGGTAAGAAACATGAAAAATTAAAATATAAAATAAGAAGAAAAATGGAAATTCATTTATAGTTCAATCGTTTTATAACCGGTTTATAATTTCTTAAATTTCTGCAGCTTCTGCGTAGCGCGACTAGCAACCGTGGCGGCGAGGACGCGCTCACTCGTGTGATTGTGACACGGGCGGAGAAAGATTTGAAGGAGATCAAGGAGATGTTTGAGAAGCGAACCAACGAAACTCTTGCTCAAGCCATTAGCAAGGCAACTTCAGGGGATTACAAGAAATTTCTCCTTGCTTTATCAGGGAATTAAATTAAAGTCTTTCGTCCTCATGAGTTTACTAAGTATGCAGTGTTGTTTCCTCTAGTGCATGATTGGGATTATCTCACTATGGTTTCTAGTCCAATATGTTAAGTTTAGAGTCTATGTTGTGAAGCATGTAATATGCTATAGTGCTATTCACCATGTTGAGTTTAGAGTCCATGTTGTGAAGCATGTAATGCTGTATTGCAATTCACTATGCTAAGTTTAGAGTCTTATCTTGTGAAGCATGTAATTCTATATTGCTATTCCCTTGAGTACATGTGGAGTTATGGGCTTAATTAAAAAGACAGAGAATGTTTCGTCTTCATTTTCCTCTTTATGTTGAGGTCTTAGCTTCCTCTTGGAGTATAGGTTTTGTAGAGCTCATGGTTTCCTTGAGAATCAAGTTTTGGGATCCGGACCACATATTCTTTATTCCTTATGCACATCTGCTCTCAGCCGTAGGCTTGTTCCTCTTTCTTAGAGCCTGTAGCTTTGGGCCCGCATCCATTATGCTGGGTCGGTTTTGAATTATTTTCGTACAAACATTACTGTGTTTTCTCTTCTTTATGCTAATATCATCATAAATTTTGGGAATGGAGTTAATCCGGTGAATCTTCACACATTCTCCTAGTTTTAATAGAGGAGTTGGGTTATGACCATGATTTGGTAAATTATGGGATGTATTCCTTATTTAATTTTAATTAGGAGTTAAGTTGAAACAACTATTCCTGAGAGTGGAGTTGAGTTGAAACATATTGGATTAGGTAGATTCTAAATTAGGTAACATTGTAATTAGAAAGTGTTTATTTCTATATTTTTGTTACTAGTCCTGTATATGTATTATGGGAATATCTGGAAGAGCGTTAATAATATCATTGTAATATTTGTTATAAAGATTTTAAAGTTTGTATTGTTTAACACTCTAATATAGCTAGTTGCAAGAAGTAATATAATATGCCGGCAGTAGGTTGAACCACAAGCACGTCAGCGGCACTAGCCGTACGCAACGGCTACCCAAGTATTGAGCGAAAAGAAGGCCGACGAGTAAACTCATCCGAACCCCTACTGAGCATGTCTGTGACAATCTCCGTCCAGTCCGGTCTGTTCGTCTAAGAGTATCGCATATCGAGTCTAGGGGGTGGATAAAGTCAGACCCCTAATAACGCGATATTTCGTGTCAGTATGAAGCTCATTACCAACTAAGAAACTACTGATCCAAATCAGTAATTCTCGACTACCTTGGGCAAGGATTTCTGGTGATGACCACCCGTGCAATATGCGACATCAACCCTCAATGCCATGAGAGACGAATCCCCGACGATCTGCTCACTGCCTTCATGTGGTTCGGGACTGTACCCAACTAAAACCTATTTGCACGACTCCTTTGAGCCGTGGTAGGGTAGTAATCAAAGCGCAGTGAGAACTCACACGAGATAAATGACGATCTCAAGTCGACAGACTAACCTGTATACATGTCACCTAGGAACTGCTATCTGACAATAGGTATAATACCAACTAACATGTTCTCGGCGAGTCCGTCCAGTGGACTCATAACCCAATGAGCACCCGTTTACTATCTTAGGTGACTGACTAACACCAATGGCTTGTGAGACCGGCCACCCCCCCTCGTCGGGGTCTCGATAAGTACACACTAGTCTGCTCTAGAGTATCAATGCCCAGTCTCGATACTCTCTCAACCAAGGACATTTAAGGATGTGCTTATAGACCACCCAGCTCCCACGTATATGATCGCCATCATAATACTGATAGTCAAGCAAGAATCATATGGGCTCTATCAGCATGTAATAGTGGTCTGTAATACCACATAATACATGTACATGATGATAAAGACAAACCAGATAGCATACTATCATTTTGAGTAAGACTGTTCTATCCGTATAGGTCCTCCCTCAATCATCATAATCACCTGCCTGCGATTACAATAATTGTCTTGAGGGCACTATAGCCAACACCATCCTGATTAGATAAATTAATAAACCAATCTAATTTTGCAAGAGTACACGCCGAGTGTTTCTTTTCTCTCTCTAGCAGCGAGCTTGACTGACCTTAAACTAAAACTAGTTAACCGAACCTTGTTTACAAACTTCAGCTTTTGAATGTCCCGATTGCTCTAACTCACGACTAAGTCGCTTATGTCTTTTCACATCCTACTTTCCCTTTTCTTACTCCAGAACCCTCTGTATCCGATACAGAGATCCATATTGCATGGACGGTCATCTCATATAGTTAGATACTAACTCGAAAAAATTGTTTCAGTCTAAACATGGCCACTGGTTCTGGAGAAAGTAAATTGTATATTGATATAATTTATTTATCTCTACTCTCTACCTTACCTCAAGTTAAGAGTTCCTTTAATAAAGAGAATACACCAGTTACGCTTGTTGGATAGTTTTCTTCCAATCCCAAGACAGTAGCTGACAAAAAGGGAAAGAAGAAAACCAACTAGCCTAAGTTCGGTATACATAAGGTAAGTGGAAGAGACATTAAAAGGGGTTGTAATGGAAGAGAAAGGAAATTACAACTGATGTCATGAGCTTGAGCAGTGGCAAAGGTATTACTGGGAATACATGGCCACCCCTAGATGCATATTGATGCTTCATCCTCTGTTGTGATTGTAATTAAAATTATTTCTCAATTAACCTTGAATCCTGGGTATGCGATACCAGATCAGGATCCCACATCTGCAAGTTGTTATTGATGCTGAAAAGGAGCAGAGTATTAGGAATGGGTGATTTGATCCTCAAAATCGGAATTCAAAGAAAATGTTGCTATTGAGGAAAATCACCAGGTTTTGCTTATCGGCAAACTTTTTGTTTTGAATAAGTATTATAGTGCATCAACTTTACTTTTAAAATGAATATTCACCTCTTTATTGGATAAAGAAAGGAAATTTGAATTTTGAAAAATTATGTCATTGACATTTACTTACATCAAATGTTGATTTGGTAAGGTGCACATGATAAAGGTATATGTATTCTTAACCAAAAATCAGTTCTAAATTTACAATACACGAAGCAAGAGTTGTTGAACTCTTAGGATTTGTACATAGTGATGTATGTGGTCCGATATCTTTATGGACAAGGGAAGGGTTCTCATAGTTCATTCCATTTACCTATGAGTACTCTATTTTTGGATGCGCGTTACTGTTGAAACGCAAATTCCAAAGCTATTATGATGTTCATACAGTATAAGAATGAAATAGAGAATCAGAGACGTCAGGAGTATCATAATTCCTTGATGTGATCGAGGAGATGTATACTTATGCTCAGTTTTCCGTGGTTATCCTTTTCATTTGGGGGTATGCACCGGAAACAACTAAGTTCTAATTGAATAATATTCCATCTAAATCTGTGCCTAATATTCTATATGTGACATAGAATGGAGACCATGTCTTAAGCTTGTTAAGATATGGTGTTGTCCGGCCTATGCCGAAAGCAGAATCCGGACAAATTCTAGGCACGTTTCAGAAATGAACGGTTTGTGGGCCATCCCAAGCTTTCGTAAGGGTTTAACTTCTACCATATTCAGAATCAAAAGTTGTTTTGTTCTTGACTCGACACCTTTTTAGAAAAAGAATTTCTTGCAAAAGAAATTAGTGAGAGTATAGCAGAACTGAAAGTGATTCATGAACCACAAATAGTTACTAAAAATTTAGTAGAACCCGATGATTTAATTGTCCCTAACAAACCTTAGCCATTCTGCAGATTTAGTAGGTGACCTCAGCCTCCTAAGAGATACTACGGTTTCTTCATTGATGGTGACAAGGTGGCTTACATCATGTGATGATGACCTTACTAGTTATTAGCAGACCATAGGGAGTGATGACTTCCGACTAATGGCTAGGTGCCTAGTTATCCAAGTTGAACTTCATGCATTGCAACAAAGTATGGGCTTTGTTGGGTGCTCCTGAAGAGGTAAAACCCATCAGGAGTAACTAGATCTTCTAAGAATATGATCAGTGTAGATGGAAAGGTAGTAACCTAGTATAACTAGACTCGTAGTAAAAGGTTTTCATCAAATACCCAGCATGGGTTGTGATGAAACTTTTGCTTCAGTGTCTGTGCTGAAGTCCACACGGATATAACTTGCTACTGATCTTTTTTATGACTATGATATCTGGTAGATGGATGACTATAATATCTTTCTAAATGGGATTTAGAAGTGTACGTGTATATGACTCTGCCAGAAGGTTATCATAGTCAATGGGAGCAGTGGAACGTGTGCAAGTTGCTTAATTCTATTTACAAACTAAAGCAGGCATGACAGAGATGGATCATCTGTTTTTATGTTATGGTCAAAATGTTTGACTTCATTAAAATGATAGATGGACCTGGTATTTGTAAAAAGATAATAGGTTGTAATGTCATAGACCTCATATTGTATTTGGATAACATTCTCCTGATAGGAAAAGATATTCCTATACTACAATTAGGTGAAACTATAGTTGTCACAGGTATTTCTCCATATAGGATGTGGATATTAGTCCAATTCTGAAGAAATATAAGGATAACAATGAAGAATATATGAGGATGTTCTTAGGGTATGATAATGGCAGCCTCCTACTGGAGGCGGTTGCCGATTCCACTTTCCAATGTGATATGGATGACAGAGTGTCTGTCACGAGTTATAAGTTTACCCTCTTTTAAGGTACAATATATTGGAAAGAGTTTCAAGCGGGATACTGAGATAGATATGGCGCTGGATGCTGATCATAACTCAACAGAGGATACAGCCTAAGAGACTGTGTGGATAAATTCGTTCGTTTATAAACATGGTCCCATCAGCTATCCAAATAAAATTCTAAGGTAGGTATCGCTTGATTCGGGAAATAGTTGATCTTCGTAAGATTGAGATATAGAGAGATACAGTTAGAAATATTATAGCGGATTCACTCACTCAGCCTGTTTCTTGAATACGGTTTGCGAAACTGTTAGTGGAGAAGTTGGGTATGCGATAGCACACGAGATATGAGCATGCGATACCGTAATAATTGACCTTTGCAAGTGGGAGTTTGTTGGATATAGTGCCTAAAGGACAATTATTGTAATTGCAGAATGGAAATTACTGTAATTGAAGGAGGACCTATACGGATAGAACAATCTTCATCGAGATGATACTATACTATCTGGTTTGTCTTTGTCATTCATGTGTATACGTTTTACTTGTTATAACGTGTCGCTAATACATAATGATAAAGCCTGTAGGATTTTTGTTTGATTACCAGGATTAAAAATAGAGACCATACTAGTGGGACCTGGATAGTTCATAAGCACATCATTAAATGTTTCTAGTCATAGAAGTATCGAGACTGGGTATCGATACTTTAGTTTAGACTAGTGTGTACGTTTCCTGACCCGGTTGGAGAGCAATAGCTGATCCCACAGATATTGGTGTTTAACACCGAGGATTGTATACAGGTGCTTAATGGAGTATGAGCTACACTGGATAGACTCACCGAGAACTTCTATATATCATTATACCTATCATCAGATAGCAGTTCTCTAGTGACATGAGTACATGGTAGTTTGTAGATCTGAGATCGTCATAGTGTCTTGTGTAGTTCCCACTGTACTTTGATTACTACCCTACCATGGTTTTAAAGAGCCATGAAAACAGGTTTTAGTTGGGTACAGTCCTAAGCCATATGGAGATAGTGAGCGATCGAAAGGGATTCATCTCTCTCGGTATAGGGAGATGTCGCGCTATACACGATTGGCTATAACCATAAGTCTCTAGTTATGGCAAATAAGATTTACTAATAAGTGTTATCGGTAGTTTCTCAGTTAGCTATGAGCTTGATATCGGCACGACTTATCGGGTTATTGGGGGTCTGACGGTTTCCACCTCACAGACCCGGTATGCGACACTCTTAGATGAGAAGACCGGGTTGTATGGTGGCTGTCACTGATAGGTTCTGCAGGGTACGCATGAGCTTTCTTGTCGACCTTCTTTCGATCAATATCTGGATAGCCGTTACATACATCTAGTACCGCTGATGTGCTTGTAGGTTATGGATGCGATCCTAACCTACTCCCAACGTATTGTCAAATCTTTAGAGTCCCCCATAGAGGTTTCCCGACTCAGGAGAAATGGTATTGAATACGTATGGCGATACGAGTTCGATTAAATACGTGTATTTGATACACGTGCGTTAATCGGAAGTTTTCATAATATTAGTCGACTCTTGTTAAAGCTCGATTATTAAATCAAACGTTGATTTAATAATTAAATATATATATTGATATATATTTTTTCAAGTATTATGTTCACTTTATTTATCTCTCTTACTTTGTATTTGTATTTGATACAAATACTAGATTATGCATTTGATACATATAGTTTGTGTATATGATACACTAGAATGTTTCTAGATGAACACCTCATTTTCTATATTTGATTAATAAAAAATGAGTCATATAAGAGAGAAATGTGTAGAGATTTATTGGTTTTTTCTAGATTTTTCTTTTGGATAAAGATGGCTTCTCTTTATGTTCCCTAGTTCATTCTAATCCTCCCATTCGCTCTCTTGATTTTTCTTGGAGAGAAAAAGAGAAACACTTGAGAGAAATTATTGTGAGAATAAATCTACATTCTCTTTCTCTCATATTTTAGCAAATTATGAGAGGAAGTTACTTCACAAGTTTTTATCTTGGTGAAGTGGTTGCTTGGGTTGGGTTTTTCCTCAAGGTGGATCATTTTTGGAAAGGGGATCTCCTTACTGCATAGAGGCTAGAAGGGTTTTTCCGTAATTGGACGGGCACGCTACAAAGGTTGTAGCTAATAAAACTTCTAGTCTAGCTCTCTCTAGGTTGCTAGTTTTAGTATTTGGGTTAGATTTTTGATTTTTGATGATTTTGTTCTCTTGCTTTTTAAAATCATACCTTCCGCTTCGTTTTAAATTATTGCATGGTGAGCAAAACATCTTACAATATGATGCATAGGTCTATGCTTAAATCTTAATAACATTAATGGGAGATCTTTAATTGGTTTAGTTGAAGTGTAACTGTATGATATTTCACTTTTAACTTTGCCTAAATAATCTCTCATTTTTATTTGGGAGGTTAATTAGTTTGAATTTTTAATGACAGCTAACTTTTAACCAAAAAATTGAGCTCTCCCTATTTGAGATTCATCATGGGCTTTTGTGAGGCATTGATATAATATGTTTATTTCACAATGGTGTTCTAAAACATGAGGTTCGATGTATATTTCGAATCTTTAATCTTCTACTGTCATAAAGACATTTTATTGGTGTTTCCACTACTGCATAAGCTCCACCTCCCTCTCAACCTCCTCCACCCACCTCCAAAAAAAAAGAGAAAAAAAGAAGGAATTAAAGAAAACATAGACGCTTTTTCCTTACAATTATGCTTAACAAAACCAAGGAAAAAAATTGCTTCTTGGTATAACCTGTTAAAAATTATATTGTCATGTCCAAGATTTCTGGAATACTACTTGTGAGAATATAAAAGGATATCTCTCACGCAATTCTTACCATATCTCTGAAGTTTTGATTTTATATTACATCCTGACCATCAGATTTAAATTCTTCAGGCTCCACGTTTAGAAAGAGGATTAAAAATACAATTGTAAAAGCTCATACCTCAGCCTATATATCTACTAAGGATCTATAAACGAGAGTTACAAAATGAAGTACTTTTCATATAACATCGTCGACCCAAAAAAAACAAAACAAAACAAAACATTAGCTTATTAAAATCTGATTTATAGCACTCAAAAATTGCAACTAATTTCTAATAAATGCCGAAGCATTTAGTCTAAAGATAAGAAAGAAACAAGAAAAATGATTAAATGCTATAACCCAAAAATATAAGGTTGGTGGAGCTTGGTAAGGAAAATTTAGAAAGCAATATACTCAGAACAACCTGTAAAGGGTCTTGGCGTTTTCCCTGGCATAATAAACTGACAAAAAATTGGCCATTACTCTCTATGAAAAAGCTCAGCTACCGTTTCAAGAAAAAGACCAATGAGTCTTGGCTCTCTCTCTCTATATATTGATGTTATTGAGGTAGGGTTTCGTCACTTCTTTTTGTGTTGATTGATTATCGTGTTGCATTTTTTTTTTTGAGTTGAAGTTTGAGGATTAGTGAGAGATCATGGCTACTCTCAAGGTCCCTTACCCTGTTCCTTCTCCTGTTGAGGATGCTGAGGCTCTCAGAAAGGCTTGCCAAGGTCTCTCTCACTCACACACACACCCCTTCTTTCTTTCTGTTAATTTCTCATGTAATTGTAGCTGAATCTATGTTTGATAAGGAAGAAATGGGTCCGTGGTTAACCACAGCATGTCCGATTGACGACATATGTGCATTAGATCTGAGACCTAGAACCCCCCCCCCCCCCCCCCCCCCCCGCCTTGACATTAGATGTTTCAGACCATATTTTGGGGCTAAGTTTTATCAAAGTACCTAAAACTTTTAGCATTTTTGGGTTACATTTCATAAAAGTCGTCGTCAAAGTTAAAACTTGAAAAAGGACATTCTGAAAAAATATGAGGATATGAGGAGATGTCCCTTACCAGAGCTGATTAAGCAATAATGAGTCATGTAACTGGCTATAAATATGTGTGTTGTTATATATATTGCAATGGGTATGGATCGTGTAGAATTCATATTTGATATTTTTAAGTAGAAACGGGTATGTGATGTAATACACGGATGGATGAGATTTGATAAGAGAGAAAAATATCTTGAAAAATAAGATTTGATTTTTCTTTTAATCTCAGACTCTGTGTGTTACACCATGAACGGTGGATAACCGGCTTCGACCTAAAAATATCAACATATAGAAATCTATAAGACTCTACCGTAAGAACCATGTTTGGATATGGAGTTAGGAAAACCTGAGTTTATTTTTAGGTGTAGGCATAGGGTATGCAAACTCTGGTTTGCAAATTCCTACCGTCACTTGAATGTTTAACTTTGATGGGATGAATTATCAAAATTACATAATGTTGTTCCGCAGTCAACTAAATTCCAAAATGGGTTTTCTTCTTTGGAGTTTAGAAAACCTTATTAGTTGGATTGGAGTTTTCTAAACTTCAGTAATTTCAAATTTAAAATTTAGATAATTGGAGTTTACCAAACTCCAACATGAAAGCTAAAAAGAACATAAATAGGATTTTGGAGTTAAGTTTAGATATCTTTATGAAATTCCGGTTAGTCTAACTTTTAACTCCCTATCAAACAGGCTTAAACACGAAGAAATTTGAAATTTGTCATGAAAGTAGCTAACCAAATTAATAAATTTTCTTTTCTAACAGTACCTTACTTACATCTGCATATAACACAAAATAAAGTTGAAAAAATAATGCAAAAGTCAGAAGGAAAAAAAGGAAAAAGAAAAAAGATCGAATATCTGGTATTTTGTAATCAGGCTCAAAGCAGGTTCTCTATATGGTTTTATTATTATTTTTTATTTCGAAATGGACTTGTCATCTTGTTGTTGATAATCATTAGATGGATTATCAACTTCTACTTTTATTGATCGAGCTAATTCTTGCTAACATGCATTGCATGTCTACTATTATTTAATCATCCCTTTCACTTTTTCTTGACAAATTAGACTGAATACATTGTTTATATTTGTTATTCAAGGATGGGGCACCGATGAGAAGGGTGTGATCGAAGTCATAGCACATCGCGATGCTACTCAAAGGAAGCAAATCAGGTTGGCATATGAACAACGTTACAACGAAAACCTCATCAAACGACTCGAATCCGAACTCCTGGGGATTTTGAGGTATGAATCATCCATATAAGTTGAGATGTAGAGAATTCCCAAATAATTTTCCTAATGTTCTTTCAAAATTTAGATAGCTGTTTATCGTTGGATGTTCAATCCATTGGAAAGAGAAGCCATCATTGCCAATGCGGCGGTTAAGGATAATGACTATCGAGTGATCATTGAGATTTCGTGCATCAACTCTACCGATGAACTTTTGGCCATAAAGAAAGCTTACCATGCTCGCCACAAGCATTTGTTAGAAGAAGATGTAGCTTCACACGCTGCAGGAGATTTTCGCAAGGTAAACCATTGTGCAATAATCCAACTCTGCATTATCATGAATTGTTCGAGGACTGGAGTTTATGATCCTTTAAATTAAAGGCTAAATCCGAATAATGATTTGAAGAGTTTTTCCACCAGAAATTGGCATGCTATATTATGATAGTAAAGATAATGATTTTTGAAATCTTTTATTTTTAGCTTTTGGTTGCTCTTGTGAGAACATATCGATACGACGGAGACACGGAGACGGGATCAACTTGAGTTTAGACAATCAGAAGCCAATATCCTTCATGAATCGATCAAACAGAAGAGTTACAATCACGAGTAGATTATCCGAATCCTGAGTACAAGAAGCAAGACACAACTCAATGCTACCTTCAACAAGTACAAAGATGAGTATGGTGCTTCATTCACCAAGGTAAAACTAACAACTTTTGAAACACTTGTTACTATCATTTAGATAAACCTAACTAATTTAATTATGCACGCGTTTTTCTTCTTAGGATTTGTCTGGTGAATCTTCAAATGAATTTGTGGCAGCGCTTCGAGTGGCTATGCGTTGCATTGTTGCCCCTAAGAAATACTTTGAGAAGGTAAGAAACCTGAAAAAAAAGATATTAATTATAGTTCAATCATTTTATAACTGATTTATAATGTATAAAATTTCTGCAGCTTCTGCTTAGTGTGACTAGCAACCCTGGCAGCGAGGACGCCCAAACTCGTATGATTGTGACATGGGCAGAGAAAGATTTGAAGGAGATCAAGGAGATGTTTGAGAAGCGGACCAATGCAACTCTTGCTCAAGCCACAAGCAAGGCAACTTCAGGGGATCACAAGAAATTTCTCCTTGCTTTATCAGGGAATTAAATTAAAGTCTTTCATCCTCATGAGTTTATTAAGTATGCAGTGTTGTTTCCTTTAATTAGTGCATGTTCGGGACTATCTCACTATGGTTTCTAGTTCACTGTCATAAGTTTAGAGTCTATGTTGTGAAGCATGGAATGGTATTCCCTTGAGTGGAGTTGTTGGCTTGAAAAAAACAAAGAGAATGTTATATCTTCATTTTCGTCTTTATGTGGTTTTAGGTTCCCCTGCAAGTATGGGTCTCATTGCTATCTTGGTCGCTTTTTCTCTTCTTTATGAGCATACCAGTTATGTAACAATCATCATAAAATTTCATCTCATGTGGAGAGGAGTGGAGTTGAACAGGTAGATCCCGCATGTACTCCTTGTTTGATTAGTAGTATTAGAACCACGATTTGGTAAACCATGACATGTACTTCTAGTTTAGTTAGGAGTTGATGTTGATATGATTACTCTTATAAGTAGGTTTAGGTTGATTCTGAATAATGATAATGGGAATTAGAAAGTACATATTTTTCTATGTATGTATATTTTTCTATGTATGTAGCCTAGTCTTATATGGATCATAAGAATATTATATCAATATTGATGCTCTAAAAAAAGGTGAAAGAGTATGACGTTAAAAGTTCATAATTATTCCTATTCTAACCAGAGACGGACCTAGAAATTTTAATTAGAGGGGGCACTCGGCAACCATGCATAATAAAATTCTGCGTACCTAAACCATTTTACTTTAAATGCTCAAATATATTATACATTTACACAGTGAGAATTATTAATTTTTACAATACTAATAATCAGAGAGGACACATGGCCCCAAGATTTGATTTGATTTTAAAGTTCATATTAGTTCTTCTTTAAGTTTATTATATGGGACTAAATCTCCGTTATTCAAAAAACAACAAATAAAGTCGATGAACAATGAGTATTGTAGGATTTGAATCCATAACCTCCTTTTTCGGAATCAAACACATTACCACTTGAACTATACACTCTTTTTAATTAATTTAGAAGAAGTAAATATATATAACATATATAAAAAAATATACCCTATTTCTATTGCAACCAATACAAGGGTTTTTTTCCTGAAATTTGGAGAGGAGGTACATGCCTCCGGAAAAAACTATTCTAAAAAGGCTTGCATAGTAGTTTTTTTCCATGCCTCCTCTCGCCTTCAAGTTGGTCCGCCACTGACCCTGACCTGCTTGGAAGAGGAAGTAATAAAATTCATTTGTGGGCAAAAAAGTGCTCCATCATTGTCTTTTCTAGTTGTTTCTGCGTATATCAAAACCTTCAAAATTCAAATCTCTTCTATTGCATAGGGATGTCAACCCGTTCTTGTAGATTTGATATCAAGAAAGGAGGAGAATGAGGTAAGGATTTTTTTTATTTATTGATGACGTAGAGAGGGCAGTATTGGAAGTTTGGTTGTAGGATTTTCATCTGTGTTTTAAAAAAAACAATTCTTGCAAAATTATAGTAAAAGAACACATCACCCTGTAGAACGCCTTCAGAGTTTGTGTTATGACAGTAGACATATAGTAATGAAAATGGCTTACATAGGAACTGTGTGATGGCTCACTCTTTTGGCATGTCTATAACACACAAAATGAGTATTTTCTTAGACAATGAAGATAATTCCAACTTTAAATTCTAGGTTTTTTTTTCCGAAATTGGATACCGTAGATTTAAAATTAGGGGAATAATGCGGCGAAAATTAAAATTAAGAGAATATGGCGGTTTAGGGCCACGTGGGTGTGGCGTCAAAATTTTGGTATGTCCCATATTGACAAGACGGGTTCTAAGTACCCGCCATACCCTAATATTGGGAAAGGCGGGTTCCCTTTCCCTATAATAGGGAAAGAACCTGCCTTTTCCCAATATAGGGGAAGGCGAGTTCCAAGAACCCGTCTTGCCCCATAAATTTTGAGACCACGTGACGTGGTCCCAATTATTGTAAAGCCCTGGCCCAATTATCAATTATAATTATGAATGGGAGTTGTTTTACCCACTGCCACGCATGTTTTGTTTCCCTCGCCACTCCTGTACTCACTTTTCCTCGTTGGACCACACCTGCCTTATTTTCCTCTCACCGTCTCCTCGGTTTTCTCCCCGAACCCTCTTTAAAAACCCCTCCTCTCCCCTCTTCTCTCCCCTTATCCCATTTCTTCCCCAATATCTCTTCTAACCTCAATGTCCTTTTCCAATCTCCAATTTGTTTGAGTTTGTAAAAAAAAAAAACCAAATATAATGGAGGATCAACTATTTGATAGATCATTTCTCGTATATCAAAACGAGTATGGATCTTTCGGTATATTACACGGAGAGATAAAATTCGAAACTTATTTTTTAAATTCATAATATAGATGTTATGTTCTTAATTTAAATTCATAATATCTCTGATCCGGATTTAAATTGAGTTAAACATAAAAATGTAACATGAAACATGTTCTTGAAATATTTATAGTTGATTTATAAAGGACCTTATTATTTAGTCGTTAATGGTTGTGCAAGATGGAGCTGGAATGTAAAAAAAAAAGATGTTCAATTTCATTTAGTCGTTGTTGCTGCAACGCATCTATTTGAAAAACAATTTGAGTTTGAAAAACAGGTCAGTTGCTTGAACAATAAAAAAAATGTAAAACAAAAGTTGAGTTAATCATATTATGGAAATGTGCTAGTTTGGTAGACTTGTATATTATAAGCTAAAAAATGTAAATTTATGGCCATATAGATATGTGATTATAGAAATTGCAACATAGCAAGTTATTTTAAATTTAGAGAGATTGCATATATATTTCAATTCAAATATTTGAAAATAATATAAATAAATCTTCCAGGGTGAAAATAATTTTACAGTCGTCAGTTATAATTGTGACAAATGGCAAGTTACCGATTCTCGTATTATCGTGCGGCTTCGCAGAGCTGGTTTTTATCAAACTTCATTAATCCGTCACATCCGACTCGACCACAGACTCATTAACTCTCTTATTAAACGTTGGAGAAGAGAGACTCATACTTTTCATCTTAGATGGGGTGATACCACTATCATACTCCAGAATATTACCCTCTTATTTGGTTTACGAGTGAATGGAGTTGGATTGGTTTGAGGTATGATTGTAGGTCCGGAAACTGAGCATCCAGTTTAGGATACATATGTGGAGTTGGTTCTCGGACAGGTGTACTCTTTATTTTCTTTAAATTAATTGTTGAACTATATTACAGTCATATTAATTGCAAAATTCATGTACCCGGAGGGTATACTAAGAGGAATAAGATCAGTTTAAGCTAGCTCAGAGATACCTTTTCTAATATCCCTGATGTAGCAACTAATGATGTCTTGGATAGACATGTGCGTGCCTACATTCTATACATAAGCGGTTCATGGTTGATACCGAATCAGTCGGCAACGCATGTCCATCCCCATATCTTGGGTTTCTTAGGGATTTCGATGAGTATGGACAGAATACTTGGGAAGCATGAATTCTGGTATATCTTTACAAGAAACTAGACAAGCCATGTGCTCCAAAGAAGAATAAGATTTGTGGTCGCATTACATTACTTCAGGTACATATTATTTTTGAACTAATTATTTTAAAAAATCATAATATTAGTTCATTCTAATATTATGAAAAATTATATATATATATATCTGTTCATGAGAGCACATGTATATTGGTAGACCGGATAAAATTCGTATTGCTACTGAGGATGTCCCTGGAAGGCCTCTCGGCTGTTGGTGGAATAGTAAGAAATCATATAAAACTTCTCGTCAAGTGCTTAAGTATTATAAAGATGAGTTGAATCGAATGGAGGCGACTAAGGTAATCAATAATTAGGTAATTAAATTTGATTAAAAAATTTAATTAACATTATTTCATATTTCTGTACTATATTTTTTCAGTTCACGTGGACGCCTTATACAGAAGATCGTCTGCAAGGATTACTCAGCATCTGTATCGAAAGAGAGATGGTTTGGCGGGCTCGATACCCAATACTATGCATTAATATCGTGGTGATGAACTTACCGGACCGGATGTTGCGACAGTTTGATAGATTGCAATATATTCCCGATCTGTCACATGTGCCTATGACAGCAGAGGGAGACTTACGAGGTAAGGCGGAATGTGATTGGAGGGAGTATCATCATCAATATTTGCTGAGATGGGAAGCCAGACCTAGTAATATTGCCATACAGAAAATAGGTGACCTAATCCCGACCGGAGCTACAAAAATATATCTACAATGGTATAAACGTGTCACCGCAAGATATCTTTTTTCTCCCACCGACTTTCCGAACATTTAGTAGTACGAGCCTAGAGACCACGTCGAACGAGAAATGGTAAGTTAATTTTTTTAAAAATTAAATCAAATTTTAACAAAATTTTTATACATCTATAATTATATATTATTTTTTATGTAATGACAGGTTCGGGGGTTACATCATATCCAATCAATGATACAAGATCTGTATCCTGCTGACATTAGTCCAGACAGTCAAGCTATATTTTTTACTGTAGACCCATATATTGGAAGTATATATAGTTCATATCATATACTCTCACATTTTCACCATCGCGAGAGCCATACCATGATCTAGAACCAGAGCCGTAGCATGAGCCGGAACCAGAGCCATAACATGAGCCAGAACCAGAGCATCATCATCAGTGGTTCGAAACACCGTACGATCATCAACAATCTTGGAGGATGGGTTCTTGGCAACAACAGCAGCCTTGGGGGATAGGTTCTTTGTAGCAACAACAGTCTTTCGGGACAGGCTTTGTGCAGCAATAGCAGCCTTGGGGACATGTTTTGCGCAACAACAGCAGCCGTGGAATACAAGTTTTACGCAACAACAGCAGGCTTGGGGGACAGATTTTGCGTCCTACATACAGTTGTTGGAAGGCATCACAAATACTGAACCTGTCCACGATAAAGCTGAAGACGAAGACGAAGCAGAAAAGCAAGCGGAAGAACAAGCAGAAGAGTAGACACCACCGCAACATACACAGGAGGGAGGGGGGTTGTCGAGCAAACCCAAGAGGCTTAGGTTTTTGTCAAGCCTTCTCGGAAAAGGGAAAGGAAAGGGAAAGCATTAGATGTATGCTTTTGGATGCCGATATTGTTAGATTCATGTGTTATTCTTCGCTGTCTATTTTTTTTTACTTATTTTAATATCAATTTACATATTGCAATTTTAAGCGTAGTTTACAATAAATTAGTCTCCAACGAATAATACAAAAAGATCATACTAAATTAAAACACTACATGATAACATATTACATCAAAACAAATATTATAAGTCTCCTTACAAACAAAATCATTATTTACCGCCGGAAACGAGAAACTGAGGCGCGGGAAGTGCGTCCAGCTTGAATGCGGGTGCAGATGCTATATAGAACATATTCGTCCACCTCTCCGAAGATCAACTAAGAAAATATGTTCAAGGATTGTTAATCTTATTTCAGATAAAGATCAACTTAAACATGTGAGCATATAGGCTCAAAAAGGCTTAGGCTTCACAAACTTAGCCAATTTAGGGGCTAAGATTGGGTTTCTATATCATCTAGCAGTGCTAAGCACTCAATCATATAGCACTCATATATACATCACGTGATGCGCACTTTCTTTTAGCTTCGAGTGCTAACGTGGATATCACGTGAGCCGCACTTTCCTTTTACCTTCGAGCACTCACGTGTATATCACGTGATGCACATTCTTAGGCGCTGATTGTTCGCCAAAAGTAGTGTTTATGTATTTTGTAAATAACCGCAATCAAAACGGTGTCTCAAATAGCTAGCCGCGATGAGTACGGGTCGTCCACAGGGAAACGTGAATTGTTTATCTTTTTTAAAACGAGTTGATAAAAAAGAGAATGGATTGTTGTCGTTTTGTTTTAAAATAGATAGTAAATTTATAATAGAAAGGTTTGTAGGGTTTATAAGATTTAGTAGTTAATGGATGAAGCTTTAGAAATGATTTTTTTTATCTTTTAATTGTTTAAAACTGGATAGATAGCGATGAATGTGGATTATGGTTCTTGGAGGGAATTAGGGTTTCCCACTACTATCCCTTGTCCTTTCATTGATCTCTATTTATCTTGAGCCCTTAACAAAATAAGTATTAATGAATCTCAAATTGTGGTCGTGACTATCATTAATTGATAGCGCACTCGATAAGAGGGTTAACATTTATTTTGCTAAGATTTATAAACATTAAGATGTCAAAAGAAGTTAAGCGATATTTCATCCATTATTCTATCCTATCCTATAAACCCTAGCAAGTAAGAAATTACCCACTCATGGTTATCGGCATAGTAAAAGATAGGTGGAAAATGAATGAAGTCATATTAGAAATGTAGAAAGTAATGCTGAATGTAATGCGGAAAATAATGCGAAAAAAGTAATGCGTAAAAGTAAACGCGTAAAGTAAATGCGAAAAGAATTAAAAAAAACTACCTTTATTAATTAACTACTGCATTGCAACTTTTCTCCTTCAAAAGTAGATTGCAAGAACCCTAGTTTTGCTCGTAGACCTCTCTCTACAATTGAGGTAGATGATTAGATGATGAGATATGCACAGCTCTCAATCCTTAGTCTCTGAAACCAGAAACCCTAGATGCCATATGGAAGTAGGTGATATTATGATCATGCCCTAAAAATCCTACATCCAACGGCCACTAAAAGACCGCGGAACCGCCGCCCATACCCCCTGTTGACCGCGGTTCCGCCGCCTTATGGTGGGATGCTGACTTGAGATTTTTTCTGCCTTTTCTTCTTGATATTTGGAGATCCTCTTGATATATAGATTCTGAAAATATTGCTCCTAGACTCTGCCGTTGCTAAATTCCACGATTTGCTTCTAATATTTGACAGATTCGGTTTGATATTCTGACTTGACTTGGATCTCTTACTTAGATTTCAGATCTGAGCTAATACCTGCACAATATCTCAAATCAAATTGTTAGTATTATTTGGTATTTTTGAGATATTATTCATACCATTTATACAATATAATATCATAAGAATATTGATTAGGAATATTTGGCATGATTTGCATATTTTAATTACTAATATTTTATTTAAATATTATATGCATATATTTTCCTTTATTATATTAATTATAAATGAAGAAACATATGATAATGATCTTTTTACAAATAAACCCACATTTGTTCTTTATTTACATTTAGCACATTTTATTAGTTAATAATAGTAAAGAAAATGTTCATACACATGTGCAATATTTTTGACTAATCAAATACCCCCAAACTTATCTTTGATCGTCCTGAGCAAACTATTTATTATCAAAAAAAACCTAGCACACTTTTGTAGGCAACACAATTGCACTTAGCACGTGCAACAAGCCTTTAAACCTTTAGGTGTCTCTAGTAGGAGGAGTGTTGTCTCCTGAGAGTTTTCAGCGAATTACACCCACAAAATCCCAAAATAAAAGAAAGAAAATAAAAATTACATGCAAAGATAAGGAACATATAAAAGAAAAACTTGAAAATAAGAGTTTCAAACTGCACTAGATTTTTAGTTGCCGTGAGCCCTATCTTAATGGTCATGAAAAGATGTCAGAAATCACATCATCCATCAATAAAACATCGTCTTTCGTCTTTCTTCCTATCTTTCTTCCAAACATCGATCATATACCCCTACATGTGTGTAAAAGACATCCCTACATTTGAAGAATTCAATTCAAGTTATCATACCCTTTATCCATATACCTTAGTACATTTTAGTCGGTGAATGTTTTAGATGGATTTTGCTCACACATTCTTCATGCGACCATTAATATTTCTTGAGGTACTAACCAACCGATTACCAAATGTACTCACTTATTAAGGTGTAATTAGAAATATCCTAGTCTTGCAACACCTAAAACTTAGCAGTGAGTCCCAAACCAGTTGGTCTAAGGCACTAGATGATAAGGCACCCCCGCTATATTTTTTTTATGCTGTCTTAAGTAATTACAAAACCAATGTTCATTTTTCTTCACCATTTCTATTTTATGTGTCATTTATATTTTGTTGATTTATTTTTCCTTCATATTAAGGCTTCTAAACAAGAGCATTTCAAGGTATCCGCTACTATCCCAAGTTTCAAGAGTGTGCAAGTGCATATAGTAGGGTATCCACATTCAATTTTTGGACTCAAGAATAAGGATTATTTTTCAGATTTATTTCTATCTGCAGATTAGTGATTCCTTTCATCTTACTAACCCTTGGGACAACAGCTCATGACTACCTATTATTAGCTTCGTTTTTAAACTCTAATTTTCTTGCATTTCTTAAATCACTTCCTTTTTTCATATGTATTTTTCACTTTATAACTTTTATTTACAAAAAAAATTCATTCATTCATCGCTATATTTTTTTTCATATATAGCAGTGCCTAGTGCCAAATGATATTTCATTAAATACAAACCTCCCCCCAAACATGTTTGCAGAAGTGTCCTCGCTGATGTTGTTCTTTGAGCGTAAACCTATAGACGTGGGTGGAGAATAAAAGGTGCAAAAGATAGTCAAATGAAAAAAAACTACCCCCAAACTTGTACTTTGGCACGCATAGATATTTATCTCTTTTTATTACACATCTCCATTCTTAGATGAAACAGTGTTACCAAAACATGGAGGTAGGGCGAAGGAAAGTTAGTTATGATAAAGCGGCTCTTGCAAGAACATGAGCTCCTTCTGCAAGAACAGGAGCTCCTCCGATGGGTTAGCGGAAAATTACGGTTTTAATCTATGGTTATTTACTTTAAAATAGAACCGTTTTTAACATTTTCTACATCCACTGCACCGTGCGGGTACACATACCGCACCACAAAAGGTCCTTTCCAACGAGATTTTAGCTTACCCGAATGAAGATGGAAACGAAAATTGTAAAGAAGGACTTGTTATCCTGGTGTGAATGTTTTTCTCAAAAGATATTTATCGTGGAAAACCTTAGTCCGGTTCTTTACTATAACCGCATTATCATAAGCTTCATCGCAAAGTTCGCTTAGCTTATTTAATTGCAGCTTCCGATAGCTGCTGGCTTGATTAAAATCAAAATTAAGCTCTTTAATAGCCCACATTGCTTTATGTTCGATCTTGACATGAAGGCGGCAAGCCTTCCCAAACACTAGTCGGTATGGAGACATACCAAAATCGGTCTTATATATGGTACGAAATACCCAAAGAGCATCCATCAATTTGGTGGACCAATCTTTATGGTTCTTAGAAATAGTTTGCTCCAAAATTTGTTTGATCTATCTATTGTAGATCTCAGCTTATCCGCTCGTTTGGGGATGATAGGGTGTAGAAAACTTGTGGTTGATTGAATATTTCCGCATCAAAGTCTTGAAAGAACAATTACAGAAATATGTCCCATTGTCGCTAATGATAGCGCGCGGATGCCCGAACCGAGAATATATATTTTTTTAAGGAACTTAACAACCTTGTTGTCATTAGTACGACATGGTATCGTTTCTATCCATTTAGAGACATAATCAACCGCTAATAAAGTGTATAAGTTCCCAAAAGAGTTGGGAAACGGGCCCATAAAATCAATTCTCCCAATATCAAATATCTCCACTACCAAGATAGGTTGGAGTGTCATCTTATTTCTCCGTGAAATCCGACCCATGTGTTGACACCGTGAACAAGTTTTGCAATAATCATATGCATCCTTAAATAACGTTGGCCAATAAAAGCCACATTGCAAAACTTTCTCCGCCGTTTTCCTTAGACCAAAGTGACCGCCACATGCCTAATCATGGCAAAAAGACAATACACTCTTGAACTCATTATTAGGGACACATCGGCGGATGATCTTAACGGGGCAATACTTAAACAAATAAAGTTCATCCCAGTAAAAGTGTTTTACCTGGGATAAAAATATGCGATTGTCTTTATTTGACCATTCGCTGGGTAGAAGTCCCGTCGCTAGATAATTCACAATATCAACAAATCAAGATTCGATAGATACGATCAAGAGCTGTTCGTCCGGAAATAAATCGTTTATTGGTAAGGTCAACGTTGGCGAAGAAGAAAATCATGAAAGATGGCCGGTTACGACGTTTTCACATCCACTTTTGTCTCGTACGACAAGATCAAATTCTTGTAACAAAAGGATCCAACGTATTAGCCTAGACTTAGCATCTTTCTTCAATAAAAGATGTCGTAAAGCAGAATGATCGGTGTAAACTACAAATGGAGAGCCAATTAAGTAGGGCCTGAATTTTTCTAATATAAATACAACTGCCAAGAGTTCTTTTTCGGTGGTTGTATAATTCATTTGGGTATCGTTAAAGGTCCTAATTACATAGTAAATTACATGTGGTATCTTATCAATGTGTTGTTCTAAGACTGCACTAATAGCAAAATCGGATGCATCACATATAAGCTCAAAGGGCGATTCCAGTTCGGAGATGACAAAACAGGGGCTGTAGTGAGAGAACGTTTAAGTGATTCAAAAGCAGCCACGCAATCCGAGTTGAAGTGAAATGTTGTATCCTTGGTCAAGAGAGGAGTTAAGGGTTTAGCAATTTTGCTAAAATCCTTAATGAATCGTCTATAAAACCCGGCATGACTAAGAAAGGATCGTATATTTTTGACACATTTGGGAGGAGGAAGGTTGTAAATGACATCTATTTTAGCTTTGTCTACCTCAATACCTTTTTGTGAAATGATATGCCCTAAGACATACCTTCTTGAATAATGAAATGACATTTTTTCCAATTCAAAATTAAATTTTTATCCTTATAGTGGGTAAGAACAGTGTCGAGATGACGTAAGCATTTCTCAAAGGAGTCCCAAAATATAGAGAATCGTCCATAAATATCTCCAGAAAATTCTCGGCCATATCTGAGAATATCCCCATCATACACCGCTGAAATGTAATGGGAGCGTTGCATAACCCAAAGGGCAAGCGTCTAAAGGCAAAAGTACCGAAAGGACAAGTAAAACTTGTCTTATCTTAATCCTTTTCGGCGATGGGAATCTGGTTATAGCCTGAGTATCCATCTAAAAAATAGTAGTACTCATGTCCGACTAAACGTTCTAACATCTGGTCAATGAAAGGTAGAGGGAAGTGATCTTTTCTCGTTGCGACATTGAGTTTTCTATAATCAATACATACCCGCCACCCGGTTTGGGTACGTGTTCGAATAAATTCATTAGCCACATTAGTTATAACCGTGATACCGGACTTTTTAGAGACCAAATAAATAGGGCTTACACATTGGCTATTAGATATTGGGTAAATTATACCATTATCCAAGCATTTGACGATTTCTTTCTTCACCGCCTCCTTCATGACGGGGTTCAACCGTCTTTGTAGGTCTCGGGCTGGTTTGGCTTCATCCATCAAATGTATATGATGTTCCATAGTCAATGGACTAATCCTTTTGATGTCTGCCATTGTCCAACCAAAAGCTTGCCGATTCGATCTCAAGACCGACAGAAGAGCTCTCTCTTACTCTAAAACTAGAGAAGCTGATATGATAATGGGCAAAGACTTATTCTCACCTAAATATGCATATTTAAGATGAGAAGGTAGTGGCTTAAGATTTAGTGTCGGCAGAGAGACGATAGAAGTTAGGTAAGAGGATGATACTCATACTCTATAAGAGGTTCATAGCTAGCGTAAGAGATTGACTCGGATAACTCAGCTAACTTATTTGACAAGTCAAAGGATTTCGACTCAAGGGTAGACTTGTCGACAGAAGGGTCCTCACTAGTATAATAAATTGCTGGATAAAACAATGACGCAATAGTGGCGTCGAGATCATTATCGCAAATTTCCTCAACTTCGCAACTGTCGGAAGCTATCTCGTTGGCAGAACATATATCAATTAGATGAGCAGAAGGTTTGGAAGGTTGACTTCCTATCCTGAAAATATTAAGCTCAATTGTCATCTTCCCGAAAGATAGGTTAATAGAATAATTACGATAATTGATTACAGCATTGGAAGTTGCTAGAAAAGGCCGACCAAGATTCATCGGGATTTGGTTCCGTGGGTTCTCCATAGGCTGTGTATCTAAAATTATAAAATCCACAGGGAATATAAATTCTCCGACTTTGATTAACACGTCCTCTAGCTCACCTTTAGGGTGGGTGATAGATCGATCAGCCATCTTGAGAGTGCAGTGTGCAGGTTTCAACTCTCCTATGCCTAATTGCTCATAAACAGAATACAGGAGAAAGTTAACACTAACACCTAGATCGAGTAGAGCATGATTGATGTTTTTACCCCCAATAGTTATAGAAATTGTAGGACAACCGGGATCCTTACGTTTCTTGGGTAAATGTTGGGTAAAAGTATTGCTCACATTGCTCTCTAAGAAAACCTTTTTAGGCACTTGAGTTTTCCTTTTCTTAGTGCATAAATCCTTTAGAATTTTCGCATAGGACAGAACTTGCTGGATAGCATCTAAGAGAGGAATATTTATGTTAACTTGCTTAAATATTTCCACAATTTTCTCCATTTGTGCATTTGGTTTGTTGGGCCTTATCCGGTTTGGAAAATGAGCTTTATCAAAAGGGGTTGGGTCCAACACTTGTGGAGAAGTTTGTAGGGATGGAATGGATCCCAAAATTAGATTTGGGATGGTCTGAGATGGTAATTCATTCAAGGAAGTGGACTGAGGGTTCGAGCCCAGTGGAGAATGGAGAATGGGCTCAGAAGAAAAGGTTGGATTAGACGAAGTAGGAGTAGAAGTAGTATTCGGGGCGTCATCTAACTCATCAACTTGTTCACCAACATGGTTGTCCAGCACTCATCCCGATCTCAACGTAGTTATGACACTCACATTATGATTTTGCTAGTTAAGGACGATATTCGCGTTTTGTGAGTGGCCGGGATTTGGTAGAGGTTGAGATGGAAGTCTCCCTTTCTCTCTCACACTCATCGCAGCATTTATGGGTGCAATTTGTGCTTCGATTGATTTTATGCTTTCACTGTGGGAAGCAGAGTGTTGCACTAGCATTTGGATATAAGACGTTAAATTGGCCGATATTTGTGCAGATTGTTTAATAAACGTTTCTAAACTTCTTTCGAGTGCAGAGATTTTATCGATACCGGGCGTTGGAATACTAGTCTGTGGTTGGAAAGAATTATTATAAGGGGCAAAGTTGTTGATCGGATTTTGGAAAGATTGCGGTTGAAAGGGCTGCTGAATTTGTTGTGGTGGCTGTTGTTGCTGTGGGGGAAGCCTTTGATGGTTATTTTGGCTTAGGAACTGATTTTGAATTTGGTTCCAAACAAAATTAGGATGATTCCTCCATCCCTGATTATATGTGGATGAATAAGAGTTGTTTCTAGGTCGTTGCTGAAAAGCAGCATTGGTTTGTTTATGGCCTTGAAATGGAGGATTCAAAGGACATTCTTCCGTTAAATGTGATGAGTCAAAACAGCAACCACACACGGTTTTGGGGAGCGTAACTTGGTTTAGGGAGGCTGAAGAGAATTTGCTTTCCATAGCTTCGAGTTTCTTTAGCATCACAGCCATTTCGACTTTTATTACTATGGAAGTGTCGAATTGATGGATACCTACCCTAGATGAAGATGATGGTGGTCAAGTGCTCTCCCACTGTAATATTTGTTCGGCGAAATCTTCCAGAAATTGCAATGTTTCGCCGTCGTATTCTAACATGAAATGTGTAACAACCCTAAACTTTCTGTACATTTTTTTTTCAAAAAATACATAAAGGGGTACTTAAGCCTGAGCACAAGTTATAAGTTTGTTTGCTTTAGAACAGCAAGAAAGAGCTTGTAGCTCATTGGTAAAGCCTTGCACTGCTGTTACAAAGCACCAGAATTCAAATCCCATGAGCCACACATTCTTTTTATTTAAAATTCTTTTAATCCTTTAGAAGCCCAAGAGTCTTCACATACACAACACGTAAAACCAAGAGTTACACTTAAAACAAACAGATACAAGATAGTATTTAGACCGTCAGGGACACGTGGCCCCAATCTGATCCCCCACCTCCACGACCGGCCAAGATCCACTTGGGGAAGGTGCCGCTAGTCCCAACCATGGCAAATGCCATAAAAATTTTACCCCATACCCCTTGGACTCCCCCTGATAACCCCTGACTGTTTGTTTTCCTGCATTTTCCAGAGAATTAAAAATTTGCATTACTCCATGTTTTAATGCATTTTAATTCTCAAATTTATCACATCCTAACCCTAATTTTCCCTATAAATACCCACTCTATTTTTACACCCCTCCACACCGAAATTTCCTACAAAAACTCTACAAAAAATTCCAAGTTCTATTTGTGTGCAAGTGAAGTTAACAAAGGGCGAAACTCCGACGAACTTCCGAGGAGATTCCGGCAACGAAACGACGCCCCGAAGCTCTCTTTAGGACCCCATCTCTCCTCTCTTGACCCCAAGCCAGTAAGTCCCCCTTCCCCTCTCATTCTCTAATCTAAAAACTTTAAATTCTAAAACCCGACGGAAGCGGAGTTAATCCGACTTCCGATACGGTTTTTCTTTAAAAACTATAAATTTCTTAATCAAGATACCTTCATATCATCACATATTGTTCATTAAAAATTAATAAACATCTTTAATAAGTTTCATTACAAAATATTGTTATATGCATCTTTTATCGAAATTTTACATTAAAATACCACAAGCTTTAGTTTCCGACATAAACTCTATAATACCTTTATACTTTTAGAAAACTCACGAGGTAATGACCTACCTCCTTACAACACACATATCTAATATAGCACGATGGAATTTAGGAACATAGATTTGGAAAAATACGAATTTACATATAACCACCTTCAACTTATAAAACCTTTTTTTACAAGAAGTGTATTTAACAAATCTTTACAATTGTGCCTCTACAACCCATTTTGGGAAACCCGTTAGGTATGGTGCAGATTATCGCACATCCTCGGGCCTAATAGAGTGAGACGCAGACCTCCGTAAGGAGCATGCGATCTCGAAAGATTTTTAAAACATTTTTCTTTAGAAAATGTGATTTCTATTATAAATAAAAATTATATTTTTAATAAATAAACATATATGTAATTAATATCAAAGTATCTATTTTTAATATTTATAATATTCAACATTTCCAAAATTCAAGAAAAACATTCCATTTATAAGAAAATACCATACAATTCCAATATTTCAAATAAATACCTTATACTTTAAAACTAGGTCATATTCACTATAAATTTCACATTTAATAAAAGAAACATCTATGAAAAACTCTAAAGATGATAATTAAATACTTGAGGTGTATTTTGAAATTATACTAAAACTAATTTTACATAAAACCCCCTCAACTTATACTAAATTACAATAAAGACCCTAGTAAACATAGATTTAAACGGGACCGGTCTCTTGAGCCTCAGGGAGCCGGAGATATGGGTGATTTCCTATTTAAGATAGACAACTTAATAAACGGTGATATCAACACAGTAATTGTCTTTGAAAAAGACACAAATCCTGCCGTCCATGTGCAGCCGTTACCGATAGCACCAAAACATAATCCAGGACATCAATTTCTTTTCTAATTGTCTGACTAAGACCGAGTCTCAATATAATCAATCTGACTTGAATATGATTCAAGTACAAACTACAATACAACATGATTCAATATGAACCTATCTATTCAATCCATATCAATCTGTATTGACCGAACCGAACCATGGATATATTTTATTTACATGTTCCTCCATTATATCCGTTCCATTACCGATATTATGGTTTTAGAAAGTCATCCATCTATATAATTTACAATACAAGACAATACAATACAATCCATACAATCAATATAATTAATACAATAAACACTACGGGGTTATAAAGGGGTGGACTGGTACGGAACATGTTAAAGGTGGAATGAGGTGGTCACATAAGACGTAATTACATCTATACCGTTGTTCCGTGGTATTATCGACGGAGCCTTGTACTACGGGTTACCAAAGTCTCCGGTTTAAGTGGGACTCCTCTCGTATACACTGGCATTTTCTGTACCAAACTACATATAACTGTGCTAACATTATAATAAACCATTATAAAACTATACTCTCTCTCTGTCTATTCTACTTCTCCCTCATCTTTGGGACTTACTGAGTGATTGTTCACTGACGAAATTCCTGTTTCTCTTCTTCTTTGGAATGTTGTCAGGAGGACCCGACGCTGAGGAGTACGAGACCAGTTAGGAGCATTTGGAGCAGACCCCTGATCAGTACACCGAAGACCCAGAGATGTAGCCACTTGTACTTATTCCATTTTCATTTCTGTTATGCCACTGTTTATGCATTGCTTTCATTCCATGTATTTACTTTTCATTGTATTGTAAAAAGAATGTTAATAAATAAAGTTGCTGTTCATTTACATCTAGTCTCTTGTGTACATTTTACTTATATTGCTTAGATACACTTAGAGTGTTTACTTCAGAGTAAATACGTAGCGGCCTCGTCGCGTCCTTTGCCCGTATACCGGAAAGCAGCGCGTGACAGTTTTTGTTGGTGGCCCATACAGGTCAGAGATGTATGGAACCCTACTATGCAGTTCAGCTCTGTATGGACAACCTAAGAAATATAACACAAGAACCAGCAACTGAAAACATTCCTTACAATACTTATTCCTTGAATCTTATCATATATTTTGAATCTGTCCTAACCCAAAATTTTCTTTCCAAGGTTATGGATTCCCCAAACAACACTAGCATCAACTTCAACAACACTCCCCACCACTATCACTCACACCTGCCGTCGCTGGTCCGATCAATGAGCAGACGGTTTTGCTTGAGGCAATCCGCAGCCTTCTAGAAGGACATCAA
This sequence comes from Agapanthus africanus, assembly GCA_030015575.1. Lineage (NCBI taxonomy): Eukaryota > Viridiplantae > Streptophyta > Magnoliopsida > Asparagales > Amaryllidaceae > Agapanthus > Agapanthus africanus. The sequence goes on along the minus strand of CM057340.1, from coordinate 676,321,047 downwards.
CAACAGACTGCTATTCTAATGAACCATCCTGAGGCAGAAGCACCTGGGGTGAATTAAGGGCCTTGCACCCCCAAACAGTTTGCAGGAAAAGAGAGCCCTCTAGAAGCGAAGGAATGGGATCAAAGTATTGAAGATGACCTGGCAGCGGCACAAGTGCCAGAGATAGCTCAGGTTCGTGTTGCGAAGTTGTAGCTCACGGACAATGCACGGGTTTGGTGGAAGGCGGAAGAAAGCCGTCTTGATCAATCTATCGAATGGAAGACTTTCTGTGACATGTTTGATGCAAAGTACTTCCCTGAGACTACCCGCTTTGATATGGAGCAGCAGTTCATACATTTGCAACAAGGTTCAATATGGACCAAATCAGTAGATGAGTATGATGCTGAGTTTACCATGCTCAGCAGTTAAGATATGTCTCAATGTTCAATTTTATATCACATACTACACAGCTAACACAAGACCGTAACAGGTTTGTGGCCCATCTCATACCGACTGCTGAGATCAGGGCTAGAAGATTTCAGTAAGGGTTGGACCCGGAAATCCAAGCTGCATTAGCTACAGGGGATTTCCCAACCCATGATATGGCTTTGAAAGTTGCCCGAAGATATGAGACAGTGGTGAAGAAGAAGGGCAGACCTCAATCTGCCGGAGTGAAGCGCCCTTCCACTCAGATGGCAGGAGGAGCCTCTTCAAGGCTAACTGTTGAACCGAGGAGACCGGAAGTAACAGATAACCAGTCGAGTCCTAATTTTTGCTTTTATCGCAAGAGGGAAGGACATTTGTGGAAGGAATGTAGGAGCGCAAAAGGCTTATGCTTAGTTTGTGGCGCATCCAATCACGGAATTGGAAACTGTCCTTATACACGCAACCCAGCTCACACAGCCACCAACTACCCGCAGCGGCTAGCTATCCTGGTTCCTGCACCTCATCTTGCACTTCCAGCTCCACCTCCCACACAGCCTAATCGCCAATTCCATCAGGCTCTGAGGAACATACCTCGAGGGCAGAGAAACATGCCCCAAGGACAGAGGAATGGGTCTCCAGTTAGGAGGAATGTACTACGACGTCAAGCTTTCCTTTTAGCGGCCGAAGAAGCAGAGGCCGTAGACCAAGGTAAAGCTGGTAATTTCCTCAACTCTTTTCAAATCTTTCGTTATTTCACATATTTTTCATACACTACCAATAGTTCTATCACCAAACTTTTCTTGAATCCGTTACACTATCCTTTTACAAATTTCGAAGACGAAATTTTTTTTAGGAGGGCAGAATGTAACAACCCTAAACTTTCTGTACAATTTTTTTTCAAAAAATACAGAAAGGGGTACTTAAGGCTGAGCACAAATTATAAGTTTGTTTTGCTTTAAAACAGTAAGAAGGAGCTTGTAGCTAATTGGTAAAGCCTTGCACTGCTGTTACAAAACATCAGAGTTCAAATCCCATCAGCCACACATTCTTTTTATTTAAAATTCTTTTAATCCTTTAGAATCTTAAGAGTCTTCACGTGCACAACACGTAAAACCAAAAGTTACACTTAAAACAAACAGATACAAGTTAGTATTTAGACCGTTCGGGACACGTGGCCCCAATCCGAGCCCCCACTTCCACAAACCGACCAGCCAAGATCCACTTGGGGCTGATGCTGCCGGTTCCAACCGTGGCAAATGCCACAAAGATTTTACCCCATACCCCTTAGACTCCCCCTGTTAACCCCTGACTGTTTGTTTTCCTGCATTTTCCAGAGAATTAAAACATTGCATTACTCCATGTTTTAATACATTTTAATTCTCAAATTTATCACACCCTAACCGTAATTTTCCCTATAAATACCCACTCTATTTTTACACCCCTTCACACTGAAATTTCCTACAAAAACTCTACAAAAAATTCCAAGTTCTATTTGTGTGCAAGTGGAGTTAACAAAGGGCGAAGCTCCGACGAACTTCCGAGAAGATTCCAGGGACGAAACGACGTCCCGAAGCTCTCTTTAGGACCCCCTCTCTCCCTTCTTGACCCCAAGCCAGTAAGTCCCCCTTCCCCTCTCATTCTCTAATCTAAAAACTTTAAATTCTAAAACCCGACGGAAGCAGAGTTAATCCGATTTCCGATACGGTTTTTCTTCAAAAACTATAATTTTCTTAATCAAGATACCTTCATATCATCATATATTGTTCATTAAACATTAATAAACATCTTTAACAAGTTTCATCACAAAACATTTTTATATGCATCTTTTATCGAAATTTTATAGTAAAATACCACAAACTTGAGTTTCCGACATAAACTCTATAATACCTTTATAACTTTAGAAAACTCACGAGGTAATGACATACCTCCTCACAAAACACATATCTAACATAACACGATGGAATTTAGGAACATAGATTTGGGAAAATACGAATTTACATATAACTATCTTCAACTTATAAAACCTTTTTCTATAAGAAGTGTATTTAACAAATCTTTGCAATTGTGCCTCTACAACCCATTTTAGGGAACCCGTTTGGTATGGTACGGATTATCGTACATTCTCGGGCCTAATAGAGTTAGATGCAGACCTCCGCAAGGAATATACGATCTCGAAAGATTTTTAAAACATTTTTCTTTAGAAAATGTGATTTCTATTATAAATAAAACTTATATTTTAAATAAATAAACATATATGTAATTAATATCAAAGTATCTATTTTTAATATTTATAATATTCAACATTTCCAAAATTCAAGAAAAACATTCCATTTATAAGAAAATACCATACAATTCCAATATTTCAAATAAATACCTTATACTTTAAAACTAGGTCATATTCACTATAAATTTCACATTTAATAAAAGAAATACCTATGAAAAACTCTAAAGACGATAATTAAATACTTGAGGTGTATTTTGAAATTATACTAAAACTAATTTTACATAAAACCCCCTCAACTTATACTAAATTACAATAAAGACCCTAGTAAACATAGATTTAAGCGGGACCGGTCTCTTGAGCCTCAGGGAGCCGGAGATATGGGTGATTTCCTATTTAAGATAGACAACTTAATAAACGGTGATATCAACACAGTAATTGTCTTTGAAAAAGACACAAATCCTGCCGTCCATGTGCAGCCGTTACCGATAGCACCAAAACATAATTCAGGACATCAATTTCTTTTCTAATTGTCTGACTAAGACCGAGTCTCAATATAATCAATCTGACTTGAATATGATTCAAGTACAAACTACAATACAACATGATTCAATATGAACCTATCTATTCAATCCATATCAATCTGTATTGACCGAACCGAACCATGGATATATTCTATTTACATGTTCCTCCCTTATATCTGTTCCATTACTGATATTATGGTTTCGGCAAGTCATCCATCTATACAATTTACAATACAAGACAATACAATACAATCCATATAATCAATACAATAAACACTACGGGGTTATAAAGGGGTAGACTGGTACGGAACATGTTAAAGGTGGCACGAGGTGGTCACTTAAGAAGTAATTAGATCCATGTCGTTGTTCCGTGGTATTATCGACAGAGCCTTGTACTACGGGTTACCAAAGTCTCCGGTGTAAGTGGGACTCCTCTCGTATACACTGGCATTTTCTGTACCAAGCTACAAATAACCGTGCTAACATTATAATAAATCATTATAAAACTATACTCTCTCTCTGTCTATTCTACTTCTCCCTCATCTTTGGGACTTACCGAGCGATTGTTCGCTGACGACATTCAAGTTTCTCTTCTTCTTTGGAATGTTGTCAGGAGGACCCAACGCTGAGGAGTATGAGACCAGTCAGGAGCATTTGGAGCAGGCCCATGATCAGTACACCGAAGACCCAGAGCTGTAGCCACTTGTACTTATTCCATTTTCATTTCTGTTATGCCACTGTTTAGGCATTGCTTTCATTCCATGTATTTACTTTTCATTGTATTGTAAAAAGAATGTTAATAAATAAAGTTGATGTTCATTTACATCTTGTCTCTTGTGTACATTTTACTTATATTGCTTAGATACACTTAGCGTGTTTACTTCAGAGTAAATACGTAGCGTTCTCGTCGCGTCCTCTGCCCGTATAAAGGGAAGCGGGGCATGACAAAATGACATTGACAAATAACTTCTAGCATTTATTTTGTAGCTGGATTGATACCCTCACACATAATTTGGCAAAGTTGCCATCTTTCAATTCCGTGATGAGAGCATTGGACAAGAAGATATTTAAACCGTTCAAAGAATTTCCAAAAGGGTTCGTTGGGAAGTTGGGCAAACCGGTTAATCTCGCTCCGAATACGGGCAGTCTTGTGATGAGGATAAAATTTCTAAGGAATGCTTTAACGAATTCATCCCATTTAGTGATAGAATGTGCGACGGTGCTATAAAGACACTTTTCTGCGAGATCTCTCAAGGTAAAAGAGAGCAGACGTAATTGCAGAGTATCCCCTGAAAGTTAGGTGGTGCTCATCCTTGCACATACGTTTTCGAATTTGGTTATAAAAACATATGCATCTTTAGATTCAAGCCCGTGAAATTTGGGCATCAAGTTTATGAAGTGCGGTTTAATTTCGAAATTATCTCCATTGGCTGGTGGAAGAGACAAATACGTAGAAAAGGGTCTGCGTATGGGATAGCATTGGTCTTGAAGAGCGATGCGTGATGGATTTTGAATTTGCGCACCTACGGGTGGTGGCAAGGGGTGTTGTTAAAACCTAATGGAGATCCGTCCATCTCGGGAGATGTGGTAGGTGGAGGAGAAATAGAAGATGAAGAAGTATCGACTTCGGAGTCGACAGAAAAAACGCGGACTAGACGGGCACTAGAATCCCGTGTCCAGCCGATCATGCACTAAATGGGTTTAGTGCACGTGGCAGCGTGTGATATGTGTGAGAATGATTTAAAGAAGGCTTGTTTTGAAAAAAAAGTCGGACGTGAGACTTGACTCAACTAATCACAAAATGCACAATCAATCTCTAGAGCTAGGGTTGCCTATGTCAAGTTACAAGACCGCTCCTAGATTTCCAAAGGACAAGACGTAGAATCAATCCTCTCCCACCTCCTTATCAATCTTGCGGCCGGGTAAATGGGAGGTCCACTATATGAATCACCGAAATAGCGTGCCTAATTAAATAACCACTTTCCTTAGTAACACTTACCTAGACACCACAAGAGAAATGCGGATAAGCAATAGATTATCCACGACCCTCCTTTGTCCTAATTGAGTGCGAATTTTCTTAGAGGTTTGGTCTAGATATTTTTTATTAATGTAGGGTGATAGTATATACATTTGTGATTTGTGGGGCCTAGGAAGGGTGATGAAATCCCCATCTAATCTGAATTTGGGTTTATTGCCCCTTAATGTCCGGTTTAAGTATGCAAAACAACCCGAAATCAAAACACGCGAAAAGATTTTTTTTTGCGGCGCTGTTTGCAAAGAATCCTGCAGGTAAAATCAGTTTATTGGAGCTTTAAACGAGAGAGGAAGGCAATAGGAGAATACCAGAGAAGATTGGGGGCCCAACTCTTTAAAAAGGCCACGGTTCCGCCGCCGAATACTTTGGCCGCGGTTCCGCCAATTTGTGATGTAATATTCCCTCCAAACTTCTTCAAAGCACTCAACTGCTCGTCTGGTCCAATTTGAAAGTCTCTGAATCTTTGTTGACTTGTTCCAATTACTCCAAATTCCCTTGCAAAACTCGCACAATAATCGTTAAAAACACAAGATGCGGTTTTGGTTCTCTTTTATTTTATGTTTTTTGTTTTTATAAGAAATCAACCCGAATAACAAGAAAAATAATTACGACCGTCTCCCCGGTAACGACGCTATTTGATTGTTCGCGAAAAGTAGTGTTTGTGTATTTTGTAAATAACCGCAATCAAAACGGTATCGCAAATAGCTAGCCGCGATGAGTATGAATTGTCCGTAGGGAAACGTGAATTGTTTATCTTGTTTTAAATGAGTTGATAAAAAAGTGGATGGATTGTTGTCGTTTTGTTTTAAAATGGATAGAAAATTTATAATAGAAAAGCTTGTAGGGTTTATAGGATTTAATAGTTAATAGATGAAGGTTTAGAAATGATTCTTTTTATCTTTTAATTGTTTAAAACTGGATAGATAGCGATGAATGTGGATTAGGGTTCTTGGAGGGAATTATGGTTTCTCACTATTGTCCCTTGTCCTTCCATTGATCTTTGTAACAACTCTGAATTTTCTATACAATTTTTTTTCTTTTTAAAATACAGAAAGGAGTTTCTTAGCCTGAATACAAGTTATAAGTTAAATTTGTTTAAGAACAGCAAGAAACAACTTGTAACTCACTAGTAAAGCCCTTGTACTTCTGTAATGTAGCCCCTGTGTTCAAATCCCCTCAGAAACATTATATTTTTCTGAATTTTCTTTTAAATTTTTTTGGAAGCCCAAAAGTTTACATGTGCAATGCACACAAAAATGAAAAGTCTGAGAAAACAAACATGTGCAAAATAATATAAATACCGACATAGACACATGTCATGAATCCACCGGCACCCCCTCACAGGATGGCCAGCGAGATCTTCATATGGGACAGCAGGGACGGTCCCCCCTGGGTAAAAATCCCCGAGCTTTGCACACAAAACTCTTGGCCTACCCCTAACTTCCCTACACTGTTTGATTTTCCTGCAATCAAACAGAAACTTTAATTTCACGTTAAAATCAAATTTTAATGCATTTTAATTCATTTTTTCAATTCCAAAACCCTAATTCCACATTATAAATACTATCCCATGCCCTAGTTCATCTTCATTCTGAAAATTCTAGTCAAAACTCTCAAATTTTCTCAAGTACAAGTGGGGGTAGAAGTGGAGTTAGCAAGCTATCAACTTCCGGCGAGGATCGAAGCGAATTCCGGCGATCCCGTGATGCCACGATGACCTCAACCTCTTCCTCCCTCTCTTTTTTAAAAAATCAAACAGTAAGTCTCTCCCAATCTTTTTTTTTTCCTCTTTGAAATCTATTTTCAAAACAAACATCGGTAAGTGGAGTTAATACCGATATCAATTTTCTAAACCTTAAAACCTCACTTTTTTACTTACATATTGTTCATCCAACCTTCACACAATCTTTGTAACACTAATATAAATATTTAGAATAACTTGTAACCTAAAATATCATGAAACATAAGCTTAAATTAACTTTTACGCTAAAATACCATGAACTTCATATATTCATCTTTTAGAACTTTTGATAATTATACCTTTAGAAAACTCGGGTTTTTTTTCGAATTGTATTTCACAATTCTTTGCGATTATGCCTTTACAACCCATTTGGGGAACCCGCTATTGGATGGTGCGGATTATCGCGCATTCTCAGGCTAGTAGAGCGAGATACAGACCTCTTCAGGAGCATTCGGTCTTGAAAGAGTTTTAATATGATTTTTAAGAAAAACAAAATTTTCTACTTAATAATAAAATTAATTTTTAATAATTATATAAATATTATTAAACCACATATTTTCAAGATATAATAAAAATTCTATCTTTTCTAAAAAATAAAAGAATTACATGTTTCACCAAAATACCATCAAGTTATTCAAAAGTCAAAGTTTTACAGTAAAATAGCTTGAACTATCCAAGCTAAACTATTATCACTAAAATACTTCGCATTCTTAAAATTCACAATTATGGAAACCCTAAATAATATAAATAAATACTCGAGGTTTATTTTGAAAGTATATAAAATATTTTTCATAAAACCCCCTCGAGTTATATAAAATTACATTTAAGGACTTTAGTAAATATAGGTTTAAGAGGGATCAGTTCTCTTGAGCCTCAAGAAGCCGGAGAAAGTGAGTGCTTGCCTATTTAAGGTAGAAAAACTTAACGGTGTTATCAATGGTAATTGTCTTGAAAAAATACAAAAATCATGCCGTCCATGTGCAGCAGTTACCGATAACTCCTAAAGTTAATTCAAGATCTAAATTAGTTTAAAGTGTCTAACTCAAATCTGAGTCTAACTCATGTCTAAATCCAAACTCAAACCTGAATCTAAAACCAAACATGAATACTTGATCATGAACCTGAATCCAACTCAAATCAGAATCCAATTCAAACATGAACCCAAAGTCTAGCATGTATACTTGAACATGAACCTAAATACCTGAATTCAAACAAATATATCAAGCCTGAATACATGACTTTACTTGACTTGAACCATGAATACAACTTGACATGAATACAAGAATACTTGACATGAATACTCGATATCGACATGAATTCTATCTTGCCATTTGATGTATTCATGGATTCGAGTAAGGCCTGTAAATTTAACTGTAACGTAGAATACACGGAGTGCTGGGGTAGTTCATGCGTGAATCCAATGAAATCTCAGGATTCCCACTAGATCATGAATCCATGTCTACTAACACAAGCAAGCTATCATGATGGCCTGTGTCTCTTTGCTCCTGGATTATAACCTGTTGAGTTTGGAATACTTCAACGCTAGGTTGAAGCCGCGTTACTAACACTTGATTCGGGCCCGTGGTTCCTTACCCCTGAATTACAGTCTGTTGGGTTCGAGAACACTCTTGAGATTGGTTGACATTCACCCTTGAATTTACGTTAAATTAGTATACCCAAGTAGAGACCTGATAAGACACTTATGTTCACTATACTTACACCACACGGCCATGCTACTTTTTTTTGCCATGCTCATGCTATCATGCGTATCTACTTGTCATGCATTACCATACTTGTTCACATGTACTCCAATAAAACTGCATGCTAAACAAACTTGCCAAGTTTACATTAAACGACATACTGAAACAACATACTTCATACTCAATTATTCATAATATACTTTTACCTTATCATTTCACTTTATACTTCATTTCTTTTCCTTAGGACTTACCGAGCGAAAGTTCACTGACGGGCATTCCACCCTTCTCTGTTTTTCTTAGAATGTTTGTCAGATACTGTGGAGACTGAAGAGGTAGACACCTCAGAGGAAGAGCACGATCAGACCGAGACCCATGCCTAGACCAGTTACCTTTCTCAGTTTATCTACGCCACTTGTTTAGGCGTTTCAATCCTTGTATTTTTTTTTCTGTTAAAAATCATGTATTGTAAATGAATCAAGTTGAAAGTAAATAAAGTTGTTAAAGTTTTAATCTCATGTTTATTCTTGTCATTTTATATTGATTATTTTACGCTTAGCGTATTTATTCCGGGAAATGACCTTCTAGAAATAAATACGTCGCGGTCTCGTCACGTACCTACTTCCGACTTTTGGAAAGCGGGGCGTGACAGGTTTTTTTGGTGGCCCATGCAGGTCAGTTATGCATAAAGTCATATGCAATATATAACAAGAAATAAGAGATTCAACAACTTTATATTCCATGCAATTCAATTTTTCTTGAATCTATCCTAATCCGTCTTCTCTATCTAAGGTGATGGAATTCTCCCAGCAACCCTACCAACAACGATGGAATTACACCACCACCTATCCTTACTGTTCTACCACCTCCGTCTACCGTAGTCGCTCCACTCACAGAACAGACGATGTTTCTGGAGGCTATCAAAACCTTACCTGAAGGTCAGCAGGCTCAAAGCACGATTTTGCAGGAGCAGACTGCTCTCCTTCAACAGAGTTTCATCCACTATAAAGCAGAAGCACCGGGAGTGAAACAATTTCGAGCGTTACACCCGAAGAAGTTCTCAGGGAAGGAGAAACCACTTGAGGCCGAGGAATGGGCTCAAAGTATTGAAGACGACTTAACCGCAGCCCAAATTCCAGAAATGGCTTAGGTCAGAATAGCCAAACTCCAGCTCACCGATAATGCCGGAATCTGGTGGAAGGCCGAGGAGAGCCGCCTTGAGCAGCCAATCGAGTGGAAGAATTTTCGTGATCTCTTTGACGCCAAGTATTTTCTAGAAATCATGCACATCGAAATGGAACAGAAGTTCATTCATCTGCAACAAGGATCTATGTAGGATAAGTCAATGGACGAGTACGATGCTGAATTCACTATGCTCGGTAGATTCGCCGCCCATCTAATTCCTACTGCATAAGTCAGAGCCAGGTGTTTCCAGCAAGGATTAGACCCTGAGATTCAAACTGCTCTAGCAACAGGGGAATATCTAACACATGAAGCAGTTTTGAAGTCAGCCCGTCGCTATGAAGCTGTCATTAAGAAGAAGTGAAGGCCATAGTTGGTCGGTATGAAATGTCTCGCCAACCAAATTACCGGAAGAGGCTCTTCTAGGCCAACTTTCCAGCTATGAGGCCAGGAGGATCATTTTCCGAGACTGAACACGAACTTCTGCATATATTGTAAGAGGACTGGACACCAAGTCAAGGATTGCTGACGAGCAAACGGTCTTTGTCTGATATGTTGATCATCCTCACATACAATAGGAACATGCCCACACAACTGAACTGGCCCAGCCTTCGCAGCTAGACCAGCTATTCAAGCTCCACCTATTCGTTTAGCACTTCCTGCACCACCTCCACGCGGACCACTTTTACCTCTTCAGCCATCGATGTACCAGCATGCACAGAGAAATGTGCCGAGACGTCAGGCTTACACTTTGGGGGCCATGGAAGCCGAGGCTATAAGTCAAGGTAATTCTGGTGAATCCCTTCCCATCTGTTCAGCCTTTTCAAATCCTTGCATCCCTTCGTTCTTTCAAACATATTCATACACTTTTGGTACAATACCAGTAGTTCTTCACCACCACTGTAATCAAATCTTCTTGAATCTGTTATAACTACCTTCTATAAATTTCGAGAACGAAATTTTTTATAAGAAGGGTAGAATATAAAGCATCTGAATTTTCTGTACAATTTTTTTTCTTTTTAAAGTACAGAAATGAGTTTCTTAGCCTGAGTACAACTTATAAGTTAAATTTGTTTAAGAACAGCAAGAAATAACTTGTAGCTCACTGGTAAAGTCCTTGCACTGCTGTGACGTAGCCCTTATGATCGAATTCTCTCAGACACATTATGTTTTTCTGAATTTTCTTTTAAATTTTTTTGGAAGCCTAAAAGTTTACACGTGCAATGCACACAAAAATGAAAAGTCTGAGAAAACAAACATGTGCAAAATGATATAAATACCGACATAGACACGTGGCATGAATCCACCGGCTCCCCCTCACAAGATGGCCGGCGAGATCTTTATATGGGCCGGCGGGGATGGGCCCCCCGTAGGTAAAAGTCCTCGTGCTTTGCACACAAAACTCTTGGCTTACCCCTAACTCCCCTACACTGTTTGATTTTCCTGCAATCAAATAGAGACTTTAATTTCACCTTAAAATCAAATTTTAATGCATTTTAATTCATTCTTTCAATTCCAAAACCCTAATTCCAAACTATAAATACTACCCCATGTCCTAGTTCATCTTCATTATGAAAATTCTGGTCAAAAGTCTTAAATTTTCTCAAGTACAAGTGGGGTAGAAGTGGAGTTAGCAAGCTATCAACTTCCGGCGAGGATCGAAGCGAATTCTGGCGATCCCGCAACGCCACGAAGACCTCAACCTCTTCCTCCGTCTCTTCTTTACAAAATCATACGGTAGGTCCTTCCCAATCTTTCTTTTTCCTCTTTGAAATCTCTTTTCAAAACAAATATCGGTAAGTGGAGTTAACACCGATGTCAATCTTCTAAACCTTAAAAACTCACTTTTTTACTTACATATTGTTCATCCAACTTTCACACAATCTTTGTAACACTAATATAAATATTTAGAATAAGTTGTAACCTAAAATATCATAAAACATAGGCTTAAATTAACTTTTACGCTAAAATACCATGAACTTCATATATTCATCTTTTAGTACTTTTGATAAATATACCTTTAGAAAACTTCACGGGGTAATGACCCATCCCTCGAGTACACACATGTTTCCATAGCACGATACCCTTTGAGCATACTTTTGGTTACAGTTACAATATTTCATCAAAATACCATTTAATATAAAAACCCGCTTTTCTTTTGAATTGTATTTCACAATTCTTTGCGATTATACCTCTACAACCCTTTTGGGAAACCCTCTATTGGATGGTACGGATTATTGCACATTCTCGGGCTAATAGAGCGAGTTGCAGACCTTCTCACGGAGCATTCGTTCTCGAAAGAGTTTTAATACGATTTTTAAGAAAAACCAAATTTTCTACTTAATAATAAAATTAATTTTTAATAATTATATAAATATTATTAAACCACATATTTTCAAGATAATAAAAATTCCATTTTTTCTAAAAAATAAAAGAATGACGAGTTTCACCAAAATACCCTCAGGTTATTCAAAAGTCAAGCTTTACAGTAAAATATCTTGAACTATCCAAGCTAACCTATTATCATTAAAATACTTCACATTCTTAAAATTCACAATTATAGAAACCCTAAATAATATAAATAAATACTCGAGGTTTATTTTGAAAGTATATAAAATATTTTTCATAAAACCCCCTCGAGTTATATAAAATTACATTTAAGGACTTTAGTAAATTTAGGTTTAAGCGGGATCAATTCTCTTGAGCCTTAGGGAGACGGAGAAAGTGAGTGCTTGCCTATTTAAGGTAGAAAAACTTAATGGTGTTATCAATGGTAATTGTCTTGGAAAAATACACAAATCTTGCCGTCCATGTGCAGCAGTTACCGATAACTCCTGAAGCTAATTCAAGATCTAAATTAGTTTAAAGTGTCTGACTCAAATCTGAGTCTAACTCATGTCTAAATCCAAACTCAAACCTGAATCTAAAAACAAACATGAATACTTGATCATGAACATGAATCCAACTCAAATCAGAATCCAATTCAAACATGAATCCAAAGTCTAGCATGCATACTTGAACATGGACCTGAATACCTGAATTCAAACAAATATATCAAGCTTGAATACATGACTTGACTTGACTTGAACCATGAATACAACTTGACATGAATACTCGATATTGACATGAATTCTATCTTGCCATTTGATGTATTCGTGGATTCGAGCTAGGCCTGTAAATTTAACTGTAACGTAGAATGCACGGAGTGCTGGGGTAGTTCATGCGTGAATCTAACGAAATCTCAGAAGTCCCACTAGATCATGAATCCATGTCTACTAACACAAGCAAGCGATCATGAGGGCCCGTGTTTCCTTACTCCTGGATTACAGCCTGTTGAGTTTGGAATACTTCAACACTAGGTTGAAGTCGCGTTACTAACACTTGATTCGGGCCCATAGTTCCTTACCCCTGGATTACAGCCTGTTGGATTCAAGAACACTTTTGAGATTGGTTGACATTCACCCTTGAAGTTACGTTAAATTAGTATATCTAAATAGAGACCTGATAAGACACTTACATTCACTCCATGTTCACTATACTTACATTACACAGCTATGTTACTTTTGTTTGCCATGCTCATGCTATCATGCTTATCTACTTGTCATACATTACCATACTTGTTCACATGTACTGCAATAAAACTGCATGCTAAACAAACTTGCCAAGTTTACATTATACGACATGCTGACACAACATATTTCATACTCAATTATTCATAATATAGTTTTACCTTATCATTTCATTTTATACTTTACTTCTTTTCCTTGGGACTTACCGAGCGAAAGTTCGCTGACGGGCATTCCACCCTTCTCTGTTTTTCTAGGAATGTTCGTCAGATACTGTGGAGACTGAAGAGATAGACATCTCAGAGGAAGAGCACGATCAGACTGAGACCCAGGCCTAGACCAGTTACCTTTCTCAGTTTATGTACGCCACATGTTTAGGCGTTTTAATCCTTATATTTTTTTACTGTTAAAAATCATGTATTGTAAATGAATCAAGTTGAATGTAAATAAAATTGTTGAAGTTTTAATCTCATGTTTATTCTCTTGTCATTTTATAATGCTTATTTTACGTTTAACGTATTTATTCCGGGAAATGACCTTCTTGAAATAAATACGTCGCAGACTCATTATGTACCTGCTTCCGACTTTTGGGAAGTGGGGCGTGACAATCTCTATTTATCTCGAGCCCTTAACAAAACAAGTATTAACGAATCTCGAATTGTGGTCGTGATTATCATGAATTGATAGCGTACCTGATAAGAGAGTTAACATTTATTTATCTAAGGTATATAACATTAAGATGTCAAAAGAAGTTAAGTGATATTCATCCATTATTCTATCCTATCTTACAAATCCTAGCAAGCAAGAAATTACTCGCTCATGGTTATCAGCGTAGTAAAAGAGAGGTAGAAGATGAATGAAGTCATATTAGAAGTGCAGAAGGTAATGCTGAATGTAATGCAGAAAAATAATGTGCAAAAAGTAATGTGTAAAAGTAAATGCGTAAAGTAATTGCGAAAAGAATTAAAACAAAAACTACCTTTATTAATCAACTACTACATTACAACTTTTCTCCTTCAAAAGTAGATTACAAGAAACCTAGTTTTGCTCGTAGATCTCTCTCTACAATTGAGGTAGATGATTAGATGATGAGATATGCACAGCTCTCAATCCTTTTTATAGTCTCTGAAACCAGAAACCCTAGATGCCATATGGGAGTAGGTGATATTATGATCATGCCCTAAAAATCCTACATCCAACGGCCGCTAAAGGACCGCAGAACCGCCACCCATACCCCCTGTTGATCGCGGTTCCGCCGCCTTATGGTGGGATGGTGACTTGAGATTTTTTCTGGCTTTTTTTCTTGATATTTGGAGATCCTCTTGATATATAGATTCTGAAAATATTGCCCTTAGTCTCTGCCGTTGCTAAATTCCTCGATTTGCTTCTAATATTTGACAGATTTGGTTTGATATTCCGATTTGACTTGGATCTCTTACTTAGATTTCTGACTTGAGCTAATACCTGCACAATATCTCAAATCAAATTGTTGGTAGCATTTGGTATTTTTGAGATATTATTCCAACCATTTATATGATATAATATCTTAAGAATATTGATTCGGAATATTTGGCATGATTTGCATATTTTAATTACTAATATTTCATTTAAATATTATATATATATATTTTCCCTTATTATATTAATTATAAATGAAGAAACATATGATAATGATCTTTTTACAAATAAACCCATATATGTTCTTTATTTACATTTAGCACCTTTTATTAGTTAATAATAGTAGGGAAAATGTTCATACACATGTGCAATATTTTTGACTAGTCAGGCGCTCACATGCATATCACGTGAGACGCTAAGTCTTCTTCTTCTGGGCGCTCACATGGGTATCACGTGAGGTGCACCCTCTTTTCTTCTGGACGTTCACATGAATATCTCGTGATGCGCATGTCTTTGTCTTCAAGCGCTCACGTACGTATCTCATGAGGCGCTCCTGTTTGCATCCTTTTAGACGCAAGCGCTTCATAGCCCTTGATGATAGCACTCATGTGCGTATCACATGAGCCGTTGCCTAAGGGGTTGGCATGTGCGCCACGTGCCATGCACGTGAGGCGCTGCCAAGAGACGGCACTAGCGCTCACGTGGATATCACGTGAGCAGCGCCGAAGTCATTTATCACGTGGGCTATGAATCTAAGTTCTTTTTATTTTATTTATTTACTTTAAACATCAATGCCAGCAACTTACATCAAATTTACTTTATTGTATTTATTTATTTACTTTAATCATACTAAAATTAAAATTATAAAAGTCTCCTTACAAACAAAATCATACGTGATTAAAATACTCCATGCCAGCAACTTACATCAAAATAAATTATACAAGTCACCTTACAAACAAAATCTTACGTAATTAAAATACTTCATGCCACTAACTTGCATCAAAACAAAGATTATAAGTCTTCTCACAAAATTCAGTTGCTAACAACTAATCATTGATTTTCCTTTGCTTTCTTCATCTACACGACCTCGAAGGTCCCGGCCCTGCTGACAATCCCGGGCATCCGGTCCTATAATGGCCTAGTTGTTTGCATAAGCCACATCTGATGTGCCTTTGGTGATGATCAGCATCCATTGTCATTCGATTTCTTTTCACTTTAAGTCTTCTTGGTTTGGTGTTTTTGTCAGGTAGTAATAAAGTTGGCATCTGTCTATTCCCGGTATAGTGATGCCAATAGCGACAATTCAGTATACTGAATTTTTGGATCATAAGTACCTTGATAATTGCCAACCGTATACTTATATGAGGAAAAATCATAATGTGACACATGCATACTGCTCGCAGCCGAAATTGTGTGGGCACACGGTAAATGTTGTTGCTGGAAAACACCACACATGCAAGTCGAGACTTCTTCAGGTCTGAAATTAACGGTAAACGGATTCCTATTTTGTCCTGTAACTTGAAACTCGGCATAGTCAAACCTTTCTGATCTATAATATTTTAATCTTCGATCTCTTTTACGAAATATATCTTCATAGTACGGGGAGAGTGGAGTTTCCATCGCCTAATACTTTTCCCTTCTTTGCACAAAGTAAGTATTCATTTTGAAAAATGTTCGAATAATCAATACTTGTATCAGCAAGCCTCTAACACTCTTAAGCACACCGTTGAAGGTTTCAGACATATTAGTGGTCATTAGTAGATACCTGCATCCCTTATCGTGCGCTTATGCCCATATGTGCACTGGATACTCATCTAACCATGCTCTTGCTGGTTAACTTATCTTCCCAATGGTGTTCGTGTGCTCGTCATGATCAATAGGGTCTGACACTAGATCGGCTTTGTACATAAGTTCATGCAGGTCTAGATTTTTAAATTTCCTATCAAAATTCTGCCTGGAGTGCCACAAGCAAAACCTACGGGGTGTTGTCGGAAATACAGCTCTCATCGCATCTAGTATTCCAAGATATCTATCAGAAATGATGCATAAGTCTGATTTATTATTAATCGATCGGATACTTTTGATTTGATGAAAAAACCATGTCTAAGAAGAAGTATTTTCACTCTCAACAATAGAAAACGCCAACGGAGATATATCGTTCTTAGCATCAACATCTGTAGCAATCAACATGCAACTTTTGTACTTGCCATAAAGATATGTTCCATCCACGCACAATATTGGCCGACAATGTGTGAAACCAGTCGTGCAAGGAGCAAAGCACCAGAAAATCCTTTGAAACCCGACACACCCTTCGGTGTCTATTTATGTGGTTTTCAATCTGTATACGGACCTCGGATTTTAAGCTTTCATGGTTTCTATAAAATGGACGAGCGAGTTGTATGAGCTTTCCCAATCTCCAAATATATTGAATATAGCTTTTCTATGAGCATCCCATCCCTTCACATAAGAAATCTGAAGATTACACTGTCCACTAACATAGAACCGTATCTCTCGAGGAGTCATCACCACATCTGTACGAATAAGTGGCAAGATAAGCGAGCAAATGTATGATGAAGTGCAATTCTTATGACCTTGTTCTAGAATGCGATTGTAGCAAGTGTGTTCCGGATTGTATTTCGTGACTTTCCAAACTTTGGATCTTTTGGAGCAACATGCATGCAACCTCTATTAGACGTAGGTGCCTTTAGAGGCAATTAGTTATAATTGTGATCTGCATGTATAGAAATTTCTCGTACGTAATAATAGTATGCTATTTGGTTTTTTCTTTATCGGTATATCTTTTATTACTCTGTTTAGTATTTATTACTAATAAAGTTCATAGAATAATATTAGACTACAAGATTGTGATGTAGATCATAATAGTGAGATCTGAATAGTCGATAAGTATATTCTTAATGTTCCTAGTCGTAGGAGATCGAGACAGGACATCGACACTCCAGAAGACTATTGTATATTATGCTTATTCATCAAAGAGAGTAATGATTGTTCTTATAGTCATCTGGTGTGGTGACATCAGAGTATCGTATGCAAGTTCTTATAGATGATAAGTACACCGAACGACTTATTTTGAATTTTCAGTTGGTAATTATATATAACTGCCATATGGAAATTCAAATAGTGATAACTGGTACGACTTAGTATATAGACTTGAGACTCACCATAGTACCTTGCGTGTATTAGAGATTACTTTAGTTACTACCCAACCACAGATCCATTGATACTGTGTATAACGGTGGTAGTTGGGTATGATCGAACACATCTGAAGATTGTGAGGAGTTAACATGGAATTCGCCCCTCCGGTATATGGAGAACAGTGTTTTGCAGTGTGCGATATATTAGTGACCTAAAATCTCTGGCCAGAGTACTAGAGATCAAGTGATAAATGGTTATCGGTTTGATCTCTTACGTGATAATATAAACACAATAGTTATTTGAGTTATTAATATTTAACAGTGCTACCAAGCCCTAGACCAAATAAGGAGCACAAGTAGATAAAGAGACTAGACCGTACGGTAGTTGCTACCGATAGGTAATGATTTTCTTGGATAGCATTTTCCGATTCCAATCCAGTCATCGATAGTTTACCCAGGTAGTCTAAATACGTAGCTATCTTCCCTATAGACTTGTGGATTTTACTGCTTACAGAATTATTTTGAATCGTTCGAATTAATTATCCAATGCTAAGTAAATCGAGCCTCTGGATCACACATAGGTGAACTCTAATCCTAAATCTCTCATGTGTTGAGAATCCTAGAGTACTTAGAGACATACTAATCCATGTACACTCTCTATTGTTAGTGTTATATATCCTAGAGGCCATTATTGTATCATACTGGTTTGCATTTTACATATTGAAAGCTTGGGATATACACGGATATAGTAATAGTCTTGCTCAAAATGGTAGTATACTACCTGGTTTGTTTCTATCTCAATATGTGCATGTGTTTCTTTTAGTATATTGCTTATACATATTGGTAGAGCCCTCAGGACCTTTGCTTGATTACCAGTGTTGTGATGGTAGTCACACTACTGGGGGATGGATAGTCTATAAGCACATCCTATACAGGTCCCTAGTCATAGGATTATTGAGACGGGGCATCGATACTCCATAATAGACTAGTGTATATGTTTCTCATCCCAGCAGGGGAGATGGGCTGTCCCACAGCCATTAGTACGTCGTATTGGAGATAGTATGCATGTGCTTATTAGGTTATGAGTACACTAGACAGGACTCGTAGGGAACTGCTTATTGGTATTATACCTATTGTCGGGTGGCAATTCCCAGGTGACATGAGTACAGCTTAGTCCATCGATTTGACACTACTACTTCGCCTCGAGTGTGTTCCCTCTGTTCTTAGATTACTACCCTACCACGGCTCAAACGAGTCGTGCAAACAGGTAGTAATTGGGTGCAGTCCCGAAGCACTTGGAGGTAGTGGTGGTTAGATAGGATTCGTCTCTCCCAGTATTGGGGGTTAATATCACGCTATGTTCGGAAAGCCATTACAAAAAGTTCTTGGCTAAGGCAAGCAAGATTTACTAGTAGATACTCCAGTAGTTTCTCAAGGTGTTTTGGGCTACACTCCGACACGACTTATTGCGCTATTAGGGGTCTGACGATTACCGCCCCTAGGCCCGATATGCGATACTCTTAGACGAACAGACCGGACTGTACGGAGATTGTCACAGATAGGCTCAGTAAGAGTTTGGATGAGTTTTCCCATCGGTCTTCTTATCGACAGATACCTGGGTAGCCGTTACGTGCTTGTGGTTAAACCCACTGCCAGCGTAGTGTCGAGTCTTTAGAGCCCTATACAGAGGGTTTCTCTGCATCGGACAAAAGATGTAGAGGTCGTATAGTTTTACGGCAGGGCTTCGATCACGTGTACTTGTGAACGTATGATGTTCGGGCGGATAATACTAGTGGGCTTTGGTTTAAGCGGATCCTAGTATTATATTGATGGATTATTTTTGTCTCTTTGTATTCGTATTTTTCGGAATACGGATACGGGTATATATATACGGTTGAGGGGAGTTCTCTTAATTTACTAAAGTTTGCTTCTAGAAGAAGACACCTCATATTGGTATAAACCATTTAGATTAAATGGTTATGAGGTGGAGGAAATGAGGTGGAGGTTTACATTAAATGAAGCATGGCTCTTGGTGACTCATGGCATGACTCACTAGGTGACTTATGAAGCATGCTAGATATTTTGGTGAGATATTTTCTTGCTTGATTTATTGGATGCTTCATAAGTCACAACTCTTAGCCATCTTCATTATTATCTTAACTCTTCACTAGCTTTTCCTCAAGCTCTACTTTTTCTACCTCTAGCCTTTCATGGCTAATGTGTTGAGAAACCTAGGGCTATTAGAGATATACTAATCTATCTACACTCTTTACATCATCTAGGACATCTAGTTTAACGAACTAGATGCCGTAGTTACCTCGGATTTTAGATTGGAACTCGGACTATAGTCTCTCGGGTGGATCGTCTTTTGACTCGAGGAGGCCGACGAAGAGGCATCGATACAAATGATCCTTAGAGCTTATGACGACGAGGAGGACAATGACAAGAAGACCTGAAGGACATGGTAACATGAGGTATAACTTCCTATATGAGTAGTTAACCTCATACTGTTTTGTTAGTTAGGGTTTAGCATCGATCCTGGAGTTCAAGTCGATGTTGCGACACCCGTAAAAATTGTTTTTTACGTATTCCGCCTTCCCGCGAACCCGCGGGGTGCGCTACATCGACTTACAGTGGTATTAGAGCCTACTAAATCTTAGCTAACAGTTTAGACAACGTGTAAAACTACGAAACCGAAATAACCCCGAAACATCAAAACGTAGATCCAAGTTTCTGTCAAATTTTTCGGAGGCTATAATTTTTTTTAAACAATTGCAGAGTGCTCCTTTACTTGTGAGATGAACATACAATAAAAACGAAGCAATTCCAATTTAACTTGGCCAGCCAAAGTGGAAAAATAATCGGCCCCACCGGTTTTGTGGTCTGGGAATGCATTGAGTTTTGTTCTATGGTTTTGTTGCTTGGATTTAGGGTTTCAGGTGGTGTTTGATTTTGCCAATTTTGATTATACTTTTAATTCTCTGTTGTGGCAATACGGAATATTTTGAAGTCGCAGTTTTAATGTAGTTTAACATGTTTCAGTTGTTATATGTGTTTCGAAACGTCCGCTAATCGCTATACATCGATTAGTGGAGGTTGCACATATCTGTGTTGCTGCTATGTTGGTTTGTGTATATGGAATATTGGATCGTCGATGATGAATAGCCAGAGGATGTGAGATGAGAGTTTTCTTTCTTTCATTCGATGTAAAATTGTAAATTGATGTAATATTGTTTTGCGGGGCACATCCGGATTGAGGTTGTATCCACCGTTGTATTATTTCATTTACTGTTTTTTGCTCCTAGGATAGACCCAAGGGGGGTGCACAAACTACTGGGTTTTTTGAAGTGCCGAGTGGCCTACTCATTTTACTGAAAGAGGTTGCTTCACTTCATAAATTTGGCGGGTAGTTTGCCGCACCCGTAGAGGTCTAGGATAGGGTTTGGCTATTCATCACAACCGTGGAATCCGTCTTTCGTTACATGCTTAAACTAAAGGCAGAATTCCTAGTATATCCAATATGTTCATCTATGATCTAGAATGCTTATTATTGCGTGAGATGAATGGTTATTATATATATGCTATATAGTAGACGCTGCTTATGTTTTGCTCCTGCGCTAGTCCAACCCCCGCTCTGGCGTTAGTTAAGTAACCTAACGGTGTTAGACGGGGACCAGTGGAGAATGCAGATGGCATAAACGTACGTGATATTTTCGTTTCTCTCTGTGATGATAGGTGTAAATGATGGGACTGTATTAGATTAATGCAAAGCAAATAAACCAAATATGAATCGTTGGAACAATTTTTAAACCACTCAGTTTTTTCAAAACAGAAACTTTTAAATGCGGAGCTTAAACCACTCCTTCAAAAGCTATCAGGTTCTTTCGATTAAATCAAGTTCATTATGTTCACGGTTTTGCCAAAACAAGACATAGCCCCCTTCATTTCAGTTGAATATTCAATAGTATTCAAGCTATGTATTTTGATCTTCGCCAAGGCATAGTGATTGGTAGCTGCTGGATATTCATCTGTAGCATAGATAGATGCGTTGGTTTGGTACAGTCGTACTAATATTTTGGCCTTCATCAAAGGTATATACGTGTGGGTTCAAATAAACCTGGACAATAACGGATAGAACTTGACTTGCGACTTATGATATGTTGGTTTTCATCAAGGTCATAAGAGCTTGGGCCAAAAATCCACATCGGGAGTTTCTAAGGAAACTGAAACTTGCTAGTGCTGCATACCATTTGGAGTGTGATAATGTTGATAGGATTCCTTCAGAATTATCACACAATGATGTTTGGATCCCGATCCTACTGTGAGTATCCGCTACTCCTCGGGAGATTTTTCACTAAACAATAAATGCTATAAACCAAATAGGTGTCTAGAATGGTGTTAGTGGGGCTACTCCTCCAGAAAAAAAAGATTATGTAATTAAGGAACTCCGTGAAAGCGTTGGAAAACCTCCCTCGAAGTACCAACACCAGCCTGGCCGAAAGGTTAAGCAAGTATTGTACGGTAAGATTAATCCTGACTAATTCTTATTTTATGGTTTGAGGAAGGATTCAAGATACAGTGGGAGCCATCCTGTTTAGATAAATTAAAAACCAATCTAAACTTACAAGAGCATCATGCTGAGTGTTTTCTTCTCTCTCTCCTACATTGCAGCGACTAGATGACCAAGATTATGTTACAGCTAGATAATAAAATAACTGAGTTATACTATATTGACTGGCAAAGGTTTGTTCAGATATCCATTACCTATGACAAGCTGGACCACCTCATTACTACTTAAACCCCCACCATCCCAGGTCCAGATTCCATCGTCGCAGATAATGATATCCGCAAGACATCGAAAAAAGACAGTGCGAATGCCAAGTGCCTCGTGTTGGCCTCAGTAGATGGTGTAAACCAGAGGCGGCACGAGAAGATGGACTTAGCTTCCATCTTCCTCTATAACATAGATTTATATGGAGAGTAATCTCGTATCGCAAGATATGAGACCTCGAAGGAATTGCTTTAAGCGAGGTTGGCTGTCGGGTCATCTGTAGGGGACCATGTCCCTATAATGATCAACTGTATTAAACAGCTCATGGACCTGGAGACCACATTGAAGAACGAGTCATATGCTGACTAGATTCTATAGTCTCTACCTTCTACTTACGTCCAGGGGAAGAAAGTTATACTTCCAGTTGAGGGCTTCCTGAAGGAAACCAGGGAGACACCCGCTCTGCTTATTGGAGAATTTTCCTCTTCTGAATCCAAGGCGAAAGCCAAGGGTGAGAAGAAGAAGACCTCCACAAAGCCGATAGGCGGTGTTAATAAGGTAGAAGGAAAGGGCATGGCAAAAGTTTCGGGGCTAACAGTAAGGAAGGAAGGATATTCCTATTGTCACGGGAAAGGGCATTGGCAGAAGAAATGCAGGGCTTGGAAAGCCAGAATCCAGGATCCGAAGTATGTTGTGGCTTCGGCTTCGGGTGTGTTTGTGATTGAAAACTATCTGTCAATTAACTCTACTTCCTGGGTACTTGATACCGGATCAGGATCTCATATCTCTAATTCATTATAGGCTTTGAGAAACCGTAGAGTTATCAGGGCAGATGATATGACTCTCAGGGTTGCTAACGGAATGAACGTGGACGCTGTATCCGTAGGGGAATATCACCTAGGATTGACAAGTGGGCAGATATTGATTTTACATAACTGTTTGTGTGTACCTCGTCTAGCTTGTAATATCATATCTGTATCTTTATTTTCTAAGGAAGGATATGATTTTACATTTGTAAGCGATGTGGTCTACTTCCATCTTAATCATAGTTTGATTGGGTCAGGTACACTAGAGGACGGTATATACGTATTAAATCAAGCTCAGGTTTTTAACGTCCAGAGCACACTTAAAAGAAAGTCTCAATAATTAAATAAGGCTATCTTATGGAATTGTAGACTGGGTCACATCAATGAAACACGATTGACGAAGTTATATAGAGAGGGATATTTGGATCCGTTCGAATATCAGTCTTATGCAACTTTTCAATCTTGTCTCATAGGAAAGAAGACAAAGACTCCGTTCACCGGACAAGGAGTAAGAGCGAGCGAGCTCTTGGGACTCATACACAGCGACGCGTGTGGTCCAATGTCTACATATGCACAAAGTGGTTATTCCTATTTCATTATTTTTACGGATAATTTCTCTAGATATGGACATGTCTTCTTGATGAAACATAAATCTGAGGCCTTTGAGAAATTCCAGGAATATAAGAATGAAGTGGAAAAACAAACAGGCAAAAGTATCAAGACACTGAGATTTGATCGAGGTGGTGAAATACTTAAGTGTCGAGTTCCTGGAATACTTAAAAGAGAATGGAATTCTCTCTCAGCTTACTCCTCCATACACACCACAACACAACGGTGTATCGGAAAGACGGAACAGAACCCTATTGGATATGGTATGTTCCATGATGAGTAACGCTGAGTTACCACGATCCTTCTGGGTTATGCATTAGAATATGCTACATATCTTTTGAATAAGGTTCCTACCAAGACTGTGCCTACCACACCATATCAGATGTGGAGTGGGAAGAAACCCTATCTTCAGTAAAAAAATGCAACATGCGGACAAGCTCGAGGTACGCTCAGTACTGTGTAAGATTGTGGGATACCCAAAGAACTCCAGGGGGTATCTTTTCTATTACGCAGAGGAACAAAAGGTTTTTTGTTTCTCGTCATGCCCACTTTTTGGAAAATCAATTTTTGGAAAAAGAAACTAGTAGGAGCGCAATAAAACTGGAAAAAATTCCAGAACCACAAGCTATTACTAAAAGCATGATAAAACCACAGGTTTCAAAAGAACTGGACATCCCCGTACCACTCCGCAGAACTAGTATGCAGCCTCATCCGCTCAAGAGATACTACGTTTTTCTCATAGACGGGGATATAGAGGATTGCATCATTGACAATGATGAGCCAACTAGCTTTCAGCAAGGAATTTAGAGCGGTGACTCGGTAAAATGGCTGGATGCAATGCGGACCAAGATGGAGTCTATGTACACCAACAAAGTATGGACTTTGGACATTGCTCCAGAAGGGGTAAAACTCGTAGGATGCAAATGGATCTTTTGAAAGAAAATTGGTGTAGATAAACAGGTTGATACCTATAAGGCTAGAATTATTGCAAAAAGTTTTCATCAAAGACCTGGTTTGGACTATGATGAAACCTTTTCTCCAGTGGCTATGCTCAAATCCATTCGGATCCTTATTGTCATTGCTGCCTTCCACGATTATGAGATTTGGAAGATGGACGTAAAGACCGCTTTTCTGAATGGACATTTGGAAGAGTGCGTCTATATAGATCAGCCAGAGGGTTTCATTCAGAGTGGGAGCAGCGGGAAAGTGTGCAAGTTGCTTAAATCCATTTATGGATTAAAGCAGGAATCACAAAGCTGGAACATCTGTTTTGATGAGACAGTCAAAGAATTCGATTTTATCAAAAATCCAGATGAACCATGCATCTATAGTAAGATTGTAGAGAGAACTGTGGTATTCCCCATCTTGTACATGGATGACAATCTCTTGATAGGAAATGACATTCCTATGCTACAATCAGTCAAAAGATTCTTGTCACAGAGGTTCTCCATGAAAGACCTGGGTGATGCCAACTACATTCTGGGGATCCAGATCTATCGTGATAGATCTAAGAGGATGTTGGGACTTTCACAGTCAAGGTATATCAACACCATACTGAAAAGATTTAGTATGGAAGATTCAAAGCGTGGTAGTCTACCGAATTTTCACGGAACCACCCTCTCCAAAGAGATGTCTCCCAAGATTGATTTAGAAAGGGCTCGCATTACATCTATACCCTATGCTTCTACGGTAGGCTCTATAATATATGCGATGTTGTGTACCGACCGTTGCTTACGCACTAAGCATAGTAAGACGGTATCAGTCAAACCCAGAGGAGAAGCACTGGATAACAGTGAAGAACATTCTCAAGTACCTGAGAAGGACTAAGGAGATGTTCTTGGTGTATGGTGAAAAGATCTCTAGATCGAGGCATTTGCTGACTCCAGATTCCAGAGTGATAAGAATGACTCCAAGTCCATGTCAGGTTATGTATTTACTCTCAATGAAGGGATGGTCTGTTGGAAGAGCTCCAAGTAGGACACCGTTGCTGACTCGACGATGGAAGCGGAGTATATCGCTGTTTATGACACCGCAAAAGAGGCAGTCTGGATGAGAAAGTTCTTAACTAGACTTCAGGTGGTTCCAACCATTGTTGATCCAATACCGCTGTATTGCGACAACAATGACTCTATATCTTTAGCGATGGAACCCAAGTCCCATCAGAGGACCAGACATATCTTAAGGCGGTACCACCTGATCAGAGAGATCGTTGATCGCCAGAAGATTGAGGTGAGGAGAGTAGATATGAAGAACAACACTGAAGATCCACTCATCAAGGCCATCCCTCAGACACAGTTCGAGAGGCTATTCGAGATGATAGGTCTGCGATATGCCAATACATGGCCTTAGTGCAAGTGGGAGATTGTTAGTGTTATATGCCCTAGAGGCCATTATTGTATCGTACTGGTTTGTATATTATATATTGGAAGCTTGGGATATACACGGATATAGTAACAGTCTTGCTCAAAATGGTATACTACATGGTCTGTTTCTACCTCAATATGTGCATGTGTTTCTTTTAGCATATCGCTTATACATATTGGTAGAGCCCTTAGGACCTTTCCTTGAATTCCAGCGTTGTGATGGCAGTCACACTAGTGGGGGCTGGCAGTCTATAAGTACATCCTATACAGGTCCCTAGTCATAGGATTATCGAGACGGTGTATCGATATTCCAGAGTAGAATAGTGTATACGCTTCTCATCCCAGCAGGGGAGATGGTCTGTCCTACAGCCATTAGTATGTTGTACTGGAGATAGTATGCAGGTGCTCATTAGGTTATGAGTATATTGGAAATGACTCGTAGGGAACTGCTGGTGGGTATTATACCTATCGTCGGGTGGCAGTTCCCAGGTGACATGAGTACAGTTTAGTCCGTTGACTTGACACTACTAGTTCGTCTCGAGTGTGTTCCTACTATTCTTAGATTACTATCCTACCACGGCTCAAAAAAGTTGTGCAAATAGTTAGTAGTTGGGTGCAATCCTGAAGCACTTGAAGGCAGTGGTGGTTAGATAGGATTCGTCTCTCCTAGTATTAGGGGTTGATATCGCGTTGTGTTTGGAAAGCCATTACACAAAGTCCTTGGCCAAGGCAAGCGGGATTTACTGGTAAGTACTCCATTAGTTTCAGGGTGATTTGGGCTATACTCCGACACAACTTATTGCGCTATTAGGGGTCTGACGATTACCGCCCTCCTAGGCCTGATATGCAATACTCTTAGATGAACAGACCAGACCATACGGAGATTGTCACAGATAGGCTCAGTAGGAGTTCGGATGAGTTTGCTCATCGGCCTTCTTATCGGCAGATACCTGGGTAGCCGTTACGTGCAGCTAGTACCGCTGACGTGCTTGTGGTTAAACCCACTGCCGGTGTAGTGTCGAGTTTTTAGAGTCCCACACAAAGTGTTTCCCTGCATCTGGCAAAAGATGTAGAAGCTGTATGGTTTTACGGTAGGGCTTCGATCACATACGTGTACTTGTGCGCGTATGATGTTCGGGCAGATAATACTAGTGGCCTTTGGTTTAAGCCGGATCCTATTATTATATTGATGGATTATTTTCGTCTCTTTGTATTCGTATTTTTCGGAATACATATACGGGTATATATATACGGTTGAGGGGAATTCTTATAATTTACTCAAGTTTGCTTCTAGAAGAAGACACCTCATATTTGTATTAACCATTTAGATTAAATGGTTATGAGGTGGAGGAAATGAAATGGAGGTTTACATTAAATGAAGTGTGGCTCTTGGTGACTCATGTCATGACTCACTAGGTGACTCATGAAGCATGCTAGATATTTTGGTGAGATATTTTCTTGCTTGATTTATTGGATGCTTCATAAGTCACAACTCTTAGCCATCTTCATTATTATCTTATTCTTCACTAGCTTTTCCTCAAGCTCCACTTCTTCTACCTCTAACCTTTCATGCCTTTTATGTTGAGTAACCTAGGACTATTAGAAACATACTAATCTTTCTACACTCTCTACATCATCTAGGATATCTAGTTTAGAGAACTAGATGCCGTAGTTACCTCAGATTTGAGGTTGGAGCTCGGACTATAGACTCTCGGGTGGATCGTCTTTGACTCGAGGTTGCCAACGAGGAGGCATCGATCCAAATGATCCTTGGAGCATATGACGAGTAGGAGGACAGCGACAAGAAGACCAGAAGGACATGGTAACGTGAGGTATAACTTCCTATCCGAGTAGTTAACCTTATACTGTTTTATTAGTTAGGGTTTAGTATCGATCCTAGAGTTCAAGTCGATATTGCGACACCCGTAAAAATTGTTTTTTTACGTATTCCACCTCCCCGCGAACCCGCGGGGTGTGTGACATCGACTTACATGAACTCCTGCTTGCCAAATATAGAACTATAAAAGAAAAGAAAGTATATGGTTGATAAATAAAAAGTGATTTAATTAAATAAGTATATTTGATGTACTATTAATTAAATAAGAGTAAAATTGTCAAATACGATTTGACGTGCTACTCAAATTAATATACGATATTAAATGAGTAAATAATGCATGCCTATATATATGTATTAATTATATTATGAATATATATATATATATATATATATATATATATATACATGTATGTATGTATGTATGTATGTATGTGTGTATGTATGTAATTATAAATATATCAATATATATGTTGATATATATAAATATTTATAGCATAATATTATTGTGTATTTGATTTGTATCAAATATTATATGCATATGTATATATGTGGGCCAACATATATTAAGTAATAACTAATTGGTTTGTTTAAGAGTTTAAACAAATTAATTAATTTTAAGGGTTTTATACGAAAACTGTATCCCTATATATAGGCTTCTATTTGATACAAACTCCAACCATAATTGTCACGCCCCGCTTCCCAGTGTACGAAAGTGGTGAACAAGAATTGACAAGAATTGCACAAGAATTAAGCAATATATGTATAAAATGCACAAGAATTGGTAAGAGATATAAAATGAACAACAACTTTTATTAACATTTATTTTTACAATACGACTGTTTTGAAAAGGAAAGTACAATGATAGAAAGTAATGCCTAAACAGTGGCATACCAAAAGAAAAGTAAGTACAAGAAGCTAGAAGTTCTGCTGGGAAATGAGCTGGTCCACGCCTTCCTGGCTAGGCTCTATCTCGAGAGAGTCCTGTCCTCCTGACGAACATTCCAAAGATAGAAATAGACAGGAATGTCATCAGCGAACTAGCGCTCGGTAAGTCCCAAAAGAAGAAAAGGAATATAGCAAGTAATGAGAAATGAACTGGTAAGATGTACAGGTATAAGATTGCGATTCTAACATAGTTGTTTGTAGCTTGATACAGAAGGTATTTGTGTATACGAGAGAAGTCCATCTTATCCCATAGACTATGGTAACATGTAGTACAAGGCCCCGTCAAAACCAATGAGACAACGGCACGAGAGTTCATGTAGGCGTCTTTTAGTGATCATCTCGTGCCACGCTATACATTCTGTACCAATCTACCCAGTTAACCCCGTAATGTATTGTATAGATTATATGGCTTGCCGAAACCATGGATATAAGTTGTTCAAGTAATCAGGTTCAGAATGTAAGCTTTTAGTCATGTCAAGTTATAGCCAAGGTTCGATCAAGTCAAGTCTTGTATTCAGGTTTGAAATTCAGGTTCATTTTCAAGCATATATATTAGAGTTTGGATTCATGTTTGAATTGGATTCTGGTTTGAGTTTGGATTCAAGCTTGATTTAAATTCAGACTTGAGTCAGGCAATTACCATCGATAATACCGTTAAGTTTTCTGCCTTAAATAGTCAAGCACTCACTTTCTCCGGCTCCCTAAGACTCAAAAGAATTGATCCCGCTTAAACCTATATTTATTAAAGTCCTTAACAGTGTTTTATTTAGCTCGAGAGGTTTTATAAAAATATTTTTAATATAATTTTAAAATAAACCTCGAGAAGTTATTTATTTTATTTAGGGTTTTCATGGATATGAATTTTAAGGGTTTGAGGTATTTTAGTGATATTAATCTAGCTTGAATAGTTCATGGTATTTTTCTGTAAAGCTTGTCTTGTATTGATAACTTGATGGTATTTTGATGAAACTTGTGAACTTTCATCTTTTAGAAAAATGTAAGTTTATTATATTTTGAAAATATATGGATTTGTAATATTTTATATAATTATAAAAATTTAGTTTTATTAAAGTAGGAAAAATGCGTTTTTCTTAAAAACCGTATTTAAAAACCTTTCGAGACCGAATACTCCGTGAGGAGCTCTATCCAAGGATGTATGATAATCTGCACCATCCAATAGCGGGTCCCTTAAAAAAGGTTGTAGAGGCATATTTGCAAAGAAAATTAAAATACAATTTTAAAAGAAACCCGGTTTTTATAGTAAAGGGTATTTTAGTGTAACGTTGTATTCGTATCAAAAAATGCGTTCACAGAGTATCGTGCTATGGAAACATGTGTGTATGTGAGGGGTAGGTCATTACCCCGTGAAGTTTTCTAAAGGCATAATTAACAAAAATACTGAAAGATGTGATATGTGAATTTCATGGTATTTTAGCATAAATGTTAAGTTAAAACTATTTTGCATGATATTCTTGATTAAAATTGGTTCTAAGCATTGGTTATATGATTACAAACATGGTGTAAGAATATGGATGAAAATTATGTAAGAAAAAGTGAGCTTTCTAGAGTTTAGAAGAAAATGTTGGTATTAACTTCACTTCTGACATATATTTTGAAAAACGATTTTCAAAGAAGAAGAAGAGAGATTGGGAGGGAATTACAAGTGAAGTGAATTAAAGGAAGGTATAGGAAGAGGGGGTTGTCATCGTGACATCACGGGGTCGCCGAAACTTGCTTTGATCCTCGCCGGAACTTGATTACTTGCTAACTCCTCTTCTACTCCTCTTGTACTTAGAAAACATTGAGAATTTTAGCTATAATTTTCAGAATGAGAAAGGGCTAGGCATGATGTAGTATTTATAGTGTGGAATTAGGATTTTGGAATTAAAAGAGTGAATTAAAATGCATTAAAATTTGGTTTAAAGGTGAAATTAAAAGTCTCTGTTTGATTGCAGAGTAATCAAATAGTGTATGGGAATTAAAGGTAGGGGAAGGGTCGCGTGTGCAAAACACGGGCACCATTGACTACGGAGGGACCGTCGGCGCCGGCCCAATTGATGATCTCGCCGGTCTTTTAGTGAGGGGGAGCCGTCGGATTGAAGCTACGTGTACATCTCTGTATTTAAATTATTGTGCACATGTTTGATTTTTCTGTCTTTTCGTTTTTATGTGCATTGCACGTGTAAACTTTTGGGCTTCCAAAAAGTTTTAAAAAATAAATCAGAAAAATAAATGTGTCTAAGGGGATTTGAACACAGGGGCTACGTCATAGAAGTTCAAGGATTTACCAATGAGCTACAAGTGTTTCTTGCTATTCTTAAACAAAAATATATTTATAACTTGTACTCAGGCTTATAAACTCCTTTCTGTACATTAAACTGAAGAATTTTGTACAGTAAATTCAGAGTCGTAAAATTCTACCCTCTTTCTAAAAATTTCATCCTCGAAATTTACATTTATAAAAAGACTAATTTACAAATAAGTGAGGATATCTTGCACGCATGTCGTCTTTTTTTTCCCATGTTGATTCTCCTGGCAAATCTTTTCTCCACATCACTTGAACCAAGTTTACTTCCTTGTTCCGCAGTATGTTCACCTTTCTGTCCAGGATCACAACGGGTTGTTGCTCACAAGTTAGGTACGTCTGTACAGTGAGCTCTGAGTGATCAAGGATGTGGCTTAGGTCACTTACATATCTTCGAAGCTGGGATATGTGAAACACGTTGTGCATTCCTTCCAATGAGGGTGGTAATACCAAATGGTATGCCACTTCTCCGACTCGTTCGAGAATCTCGAACGGTCCTATATATCTCGGACTGAGCTTACCCCTCTTGCCAAAATGGATCACTCCTCTGTTTGGAGAGATCTTCAGAAAAACATGGTCTCCAGGTTGGAACTCCAGGTGTCGGCGCTTTGCATCTGCCCAATGTTTCTTTCAGTCTTGGGTTATGCGCATTCTTTCC
This sequence comes from Agapanthus africanus, assembly GCA_030015575.1. NCBI lineage: Eukaryota > Viridiplantae > Streptophyta > Magnoliopsida > Asparagales > Amaryllidaceae > Agapanthus > Agapanthus africanus. The sequence continues at coordinate 676,288,832 of CM057340.1, read as the reverse complement.
CTGATCGTGCAGAATACATCCACAGGTGACACGATCATCTTTAGAATGCTCGGGTATCTGCTCCAATTACTCTTGGCTGGGCTTGGTCTCCTGAGAGTCGGGTCCTCCTGACGAACATTCCAAAGAAAGAAGAGGCATGAACGTCGTCAGCAAACTAGCGCTCGGTAAGTCCCAAAAGAAATAATGGAATAGACAAGTAAAGAGAATAGAACTGGTAATTGGTACAAGTATATATTTGTTACACTAACATAGTTGTTTATAGCTTGGTACAGAATGTATCAGTGTATACGAGAGAAGTCCAACTATCCCATGGACTATGGGAAACGGAAAGTACAAGGCTCCGTCGAAACCCACGGGACAACAGCAATGGATCTTAATCTATGTCTTTTATTGTCCATCATCGTGCCACTTTTAATACATTCTATACCAATCTACCCCGTTAAAACCCCATAATGTATATTTTATTGATTTGTAGCTATCAGACTTGCCGAGAACATGGATATTAGTTGTTTATGTAAACGGTTTCAGGTTTGTATCAAGTAGTCATGTAGTCAAGTCAAATCATAGCCATGGTTCGGTCAAATCGAGTCATGTTTGCATGTTGATATTGTTCTGGTATTCAGGTTCAGGTTCAAGTATACATGTTGGATTCATGTTAGATTTGGATTCAGATTGATTTGGACTCAGACTTGAGTCAGACACTTAGAACTGATTTGGATCCTGAATTAGGTTTAGGAGTTATCGGTAAATACTGCATATGGACGGCAGGATTTGTGTCTTTTTCCAAGATAATTACCATTGATAACTCCGTTTTAGTTTTCTACCTTAAATAGGCAAGCACTCACTTTCTCCGGCTCCCTGAGGCTTAGGAGAATTGATCCCGCTTAAACCTATATTTAATAAAGTCCTTAATGTAATTTATATAACTCGAGTGGGTTTTATGAAAAATATTTTATATACTTTCAAAATAAAACTCGAGTATTTATTTATATTATTTAGGGTTTCATAGATGTAACTTTTAAGATTTGAGATATTTTAGTGAATATTAACTTAGCTTGAATAGTTCATAGTATTTAAGTAAAATACTTGTCTTGTATTAATATTTGATGGTATTTTGGTGAAACTTGTCATTCGATTATCTTTTTAGAAAATATGGAATTTTATTATATCTTGAAAATATGTGGTTTTATAATATTTATATCTTAAAAAAAATTATTATTAATTAGAAAAGCTCGTTTTTCTTAAAAATCGTATTAAAATTCTTTCGAGACCGAATGCTCCTTGAGAAGGTCTGCATCTCGCTCTACTAGCCCGAGAATGTGCGATAATCTGCACCATCCAATACCGGGTTCTCCAAAATGGGTTGTAGAGGCATAATTGCAAAGAGTTTGATAATACAATTCAAAGAAAAATCGGTTTTTATAGTTCATGGTATTTAAATAAAAAGTTATAATCGCCACAAAAATAGGTTTCCAAGAGTATCGTGCTATGTCAATATGTGTATATTTGAGGACTAGGTCATTACCCCGTAAAGTTTTTTTAGAGATAATATTTATCAAAAGAACTAAAAGATGAATATATGAAGTTCATGGTATTTTCATGTAAAACCTAGGTTAAAATTATATAACATGATGTTTTAAGGTGAAGATTGTTTTTAATTTTTAGTTTTCATGATTAACAAGTATGGTGCAGGAATATACATGAAGAAAATGTAAGAAAAATGGAATTTATAAGGTTTTTACAGAAGATGTCGGTGTTAACTCCACTTTCGACATATTTTATAAAAAGAGATTTTTTATGTAAAAAGAGAAGAAGGGGGTGAGAATTACTAGTTAGAAAGAGTGAGGAGAGGTAGAAGAAAGGGTGGTAGCCTTCGTGGTGTCGTGGGGTCGCCGGAACTTGCGTAGATCCTCGCCGGATGTTGACCTTGGGCTAACTCTACTTCTACTCCATTTGTACTTAGAAAAATTTGATAATTCTGGCTAGGAATTTTAGAATGAGGAGAGGCTAGGGTATGGGGTTGTATTTATAGTGTGGAATTAGATTTTGGAATTGAAAGAATGAATTAAAATGCATTTAAAATTGGATTAATTGGGAAATTGAATTCTCTATTAAATTGCAGAGAAAACAAACAATGCAGGGGTAAAGGGGGTAGGCCAATTGATAAGTGTGCAAAGCTCGGGCACTTGTGCCCGCGGGCCACCCGTCGTCGCTGGCTCTTTAGCCCATCTCGCCGGCTATTGGTGAGGGGAATGCCGTCGGATCATCGCCACATATCCATCTCAGTTAATACAACATTTTACATATGTTTGTTTTTCCTGACTGTTCATTTTTACGTGTATTGCACGTGTAAACTTTTGGGCTTCCAAATAGTTTAAAAGAAAAATCAGGAAAAATAATATGTGGCTGATGGGATTCGAACACAGGGGCTATGTCACAGCAGTGCATGGTTTTACCAATGAGCTACAAGTGTTTTCTTGCTGTTCTTAAACAAGAATAACTTTTAAATTGTGCTCAGTCTTGCAAACTCCTTTCTGGACTTTTAAAAGAAAAATTTTGTACAAAACATTCAGAGTTGTTACATTCTACCCTCCTTATAAAAATTTCGTCCTCGAAATTTATAGAAGGAAGTTGTAACAGATTCAAGAAAAATTTGATTACTGTGGTGGTGAAAAGAACTACTGATATGGTACTGAAAGTGCCAGAAAAAAATGTTTCAAAGAACGAAAGGATGCAAGAATAGTTTTCAAGAAAGCTGCGAGCATGCAATCAAATACAAGAAATGTAAATTAGAATTGGATTGTCAAGAATGGTAAAATGATAATCGAATAAAAATCAGGGAAGGGATATAAGTTAACAAAGAAGATATGGTTCGATAATATACGGTAAAACATAACAAAATTAAAAGGAAAGAGAATCAAAGGCAGAATTCTAAGTCACTCAAGTAGAGTACCGTATTGTAATTATACTGCAGTTCATAATTACAATCACATAATTCCATTTAAATCACCTAAATCCTACCATCAGAGTCAAGGTGATATGGTTTAAGAAACAATCAAGAAAAATTAAAGGAAGATCAAGAGTTTGTAGTTTCGTATTACGTCGAGACAAGATTATTAGGGAAAACAAAAAAAGATTCAAAGGAATGCAATCATGTTGCAGGCGTTACAGTCTACCCTCCTTAAAAGAATTTCGTCCGCGAAATTCTCTCAAGTTGCGACATGAAGTATGGTGACGCTCCAGTGTTGAACAGTGCAAGTGCAGGAACAGTGGGTACTAGTATAGTGCTTAAGTTGTGTGGGGTTGGTTTTAGATACAAGAAAAATATAGAGATATACAAGGATTTGAAAAGATGAAAGAATTTGGAATTACAAGTGATAACTTGGCCAGTGGTTTCGACTTATCCAACCGGCATCGTGGATGGCTGGCCTCCTGGCACTTTTCTCTGTGCCTACTGGTACATTTCGGATTAACGAGGTAAAGGTGGTCTTCGCGAAGGTGGTAAAGTAGTAGGAGCTTGTTTAGTCAGTCTTGGTGTGGGGTTTGTGTTTGCCTTGTACTTTGAACATGCCCTTAGAGTGTGTTCAGACGATCAACAAATCATATAAAGACCATTAGCTCGCCTGCAGTCTTTTACTTCATGTCCAAGTTTCTTACAATAATAGAAATTCTTTGCCGGCGGTGTCCTTTCCTTCTTCTTGATATTACCATGAGCTGCCCTCAAAGCGGCCTTAGTGCGAACTAGTCCTTGGTGAAGGAGAGCAGCCTGCTTCTGCCGTCCCTCAACTAGAATCCTGGTTGCTTCAAAGAATGCCATTGATCTTATCAGTAGATCCTCAATGGTAATGAGTGGTAGTGTAGGTGGTGGAGTGTTGCCGTTCACGTTGGTGCTCGTGTTGTTAGAAAGATCCATGACCTTGATGGAAAAGAAAGGGTTAGGATAGATTCAAGGAATTTGTAATGTGAAGAATGTATAATTGCTGATTCTTATAATTCTTATGATATATATTGCTTAGGATTCCATGCAGAATTGACCTGCGTGGGCCGCCAACAAAATCTGTCACGCTTCGCTTCCCAGTGTATGGGGAAGTAGACGTGATGGGCCGCGACGCATTTACTCAGAAATAAACACGTTAAGCATAAATGAGCAATATATAAATAAAAGCACAAGAATAACAAGAGATGTAATATAAACAACAACTTTTATTAACATTCATTCTTTACATTAGAACTGATTTGTAAAGGAAAGTACAAGGATGTAAGCAATGCCTAAACAGTGGCATATGAACTGAAAAGTAAATAAGTACAAGTAAGCTAGTAGTCGTGTTTGCTCGGGTATCTGCTCCAATTACTCCTGGCTGGGCTTGGTCTCCTGAGAGTCGGGTACTCCTGACGAACATTCCAAAGAAAGAAGAGACAAGAACGTCGTCAGCGATCTAGCGCTCGGTAAGTCCAAAAAAAATAATGGAATAGACAAGTAAAGAGAATAGAACTGGTAATTAGGACAAGTATATGTTTGTTACACTAACGTAGTTGTTTGTAGTTTGGTACAGAATGTATCGATATATACGAGAGGAGTCCAACTATCCCGTGGACTATGGGAAACGGAAAGTACAAGGCCCCGTCAAAACCCACGGGACAACAGAAATGGATATTAATCTACGTCTTTTAGTGTCCATCATCATGCCACTTTTAATACATTCCGTACCAATCTACCCCGTTAAAACCCCGTAATATATATTGTATTGATTTGTAGTTATCAGACTTGCCGGGACCATGGATATAAGTTCATGTAAACGGTTTCAGGATTGTATCAAGTAGTCATATAGTCAAGTCAAGTCATAGCCATGGTTCGGTCAAGTCGAGTCATGTTTGCATGTTGATATTGTTCTGGTATTTAGGTTCAGGTTCAAGTATACATGTTGGATTCATGTTAGATTTGGATTCCGATTGATTTGAACTCAGACTTGAGTCAGACACTTAGAACTGATTTGGATCCTGAATTAGGTTTAGGAGCTATCGGTAACTGCTGCACATGGACGGAATGATTTGTGTTTTTTTCCAAGACAATTACCATTGATAACCCCATTTTATCTTAAATAGGCAAGCACTCACTTTCTCCTGCTCTCTGAGGCTCAAGATAATTGATCCCGCTTAAATCTATATTTACTAAGGTCCTTAATGTAATTTATATAACTCGAGGGGGTTTTATGAAAAATATTTTATATACTTTCAATATAAATCTCGAGTATTTATTTATATTATTTAGGGTTTCATGGATGTAACTTTTATGATTTGAGATATTTTAGTGAATATTAACTTAGTTTGAATAGTTCATGGTATTTAAGTGAAATACTTGTCTTGTATTGATATTTGATGGTATTTTGGTGAAACTTTTCATTCGTTTATCTTTTTAGAAAACATGGAATTTTATTATATCTTGAAAATATGTGGTTTGATAATATTTATATATCAAATTTTTTTTATTTATTATTAATTAGAAAATCTTGTTTTTCTTAAAAAATCGTATTAAAATTCTTTCGAGACCGAATGCTCAGTGAGAAGGTCTGCATCTCGCTCAACTAGCCCGAGGATGTGTGATAATCCGCACCATCCAATACCGAGTTCCCCAAAATGGGCTGTAGAGGCATAATTGCAAAGAATTTGATAATACAATTCAAAGAAAAATCGGTTTTTATAGTTCATGGTATTTAAATGAAAAGTTGTAATCGCCACAAAATAGGTTTCCAAGAGTATCGTGCATTGTCAATATGTGTGTATGTGAGGGGTAGGTCATTACTCCGTGAAGTTTTCTCGAGATAATAGTTATCAAAAGAACTAAAAGATGAATATATGAAGTTCATGGTATTTTCATGTAAAAACTAGGTTAAAGTTATATAACATGACGTTTTAAGGTGAAGATTGTTTTTAATTATTAGTTTTCATGATTAACAAGTATGGTGTAGGAATATACATGAAGAAAATGTAAGAAAAGTGGAATTTATAAGGTTTTTAAAGAAGATGTCGGTGTTAACTCCACTTCCGACATGTTTTTATAAAAATTGACTTTTTTTGTAGAAAGAGAAGAAGGGGATGGGACTTACTAGCTAGAAAGAGTGAGGAGAGGTAGAAAAAAGGGTGGTAGCCTTCGTGGCATCATGGGATCACCGGAACTTGCGTAGATACTCGCCGGAAGTTGACCTTGGGCTAACTCCAGTTCTACTCCACTTGTACTTAGAAAAATTTGATAATTTTGCTACGAATTTCAGAATGAGAAGGAGCTAGGGTATATGGTTGTATTTATAGTGTGGAATTAGGGTTTTGGAATTAAAAGAATGAATTAAAATTCATTTAAAATTGCATTAATTGGGAAATTGAATTCTCTGTTAAATTGCAGAGATAACAAACAGTGCAGGGGTAAAGGGGGTAGGCCAATCGACAAGTGTGCAAAGCCCGGGCACTTTTGCCCACGGGCCATTCGTCGCCGCCGGCTCTTAGCCCATCTCGCCGGCCATTTGTGAGGGAAATGCCGTCAGATCATCGCTACGTGTCCATCTCAATTAATACAAAATTTTACACATGTTTGTTTTTCTTGACTGTTCATTTTTACGTGTATTGCCCGTGTATACTTTTGGGATTCCAAAAAGTTTAAAAGAAAAATCAGGAAAAATAATATGTGGCTGATGGGATTCAAACACAGGGGCTATGTCACAGCAGTGCAAGGGTTTACCAATGAGCTACAAGTGTTTTCTTACTGTTCTTAAACAAGAATAACTTTTAAATTGTGCTTAGGCTTGCAAACTCCTTTTTGTACTTTAAGAAGAAAAATTTTGTACAAAAAATTCATAGTCATTACAATCTTCAGGGAATATATCCTCGAACTCTCGAACTACTTCTGACTTTTCTTCTTCCGCCGGTAGAGTAAACACTTCTGCATTCTTTGGCATGGCACGGAAGATTTCTGGCTCCAAAGTTCTATCTCCACTCTTGAAGAAAAAGACTGAGTGATCTGGTATATCAAATTCTACCCTCCTTTGACGGCAGTCAATCGTAGCATAGAAAACTCCCAGCCAGTCCATTCCTAACACAATATCGAAGTTTGGAATGCCCGGTACTTTGAAATTCATGTAGAATTCTCATCCGCAAACTACAACTGGACACTGATCAAATCTTATAGTTGCTTTCAATACTCCATTTCCGGAACTGGCATTCCAGCTTGAAATGAGTGGCTTCATGGGAATCACATGTGTTCTCACAAATCGTTGCAACATAAAGCAGTGTGATACTCCAGTGTCGAACAGTGTAAGTGCAGGAAGGATGGCTACCAGTATAGTACCTAAGTTGTGTGAGGTTGGTTTTAGATACAGTGAAAAATATAGATGTATACAAGGATTAAAAAGTTGAAAGAATTGGGAATTACTAGTGATAACTTGGCCAGTGGACTCGGCTTCCTTAATTGTCATGGTGAAAGCCTGACGTCAGGGTATATTCCTCGTTGCTGGAGGCACATTCCTCTGTCCCTGGGGCATGTTCCTCTACCTTTGAGGCATGTTCCTCTGTGCCTGATGGAACTGACGAGGAGGCCGTGCAGGAGGTCCACGTAGAGGTGGAGCAGGTAGAGCTAAACGAGGTGCAGGAGCCTGAATAGCTGGCCGCTGCGGAACTATGATTGTGGGTCTAGGTGCAGGAGCTGGGTTGAGTCGGTATGGACATGCTCCAATGGCGTGGGTGGATGCACCACAAACTAAGCACATGCCGTTTGCATACCTGCAGTCCTTTGCCAGGTGTCCATTCCTCTTGCAGTAGAAGCAAAAGTCTGGACTGGGCTAGTTAAATGTTACTCCCGGTCTCTTGGGTGCAAAAATTGGACTGGAAGAGGCTCCTCCTGCCATTTGAGTAGCAGGGCGTTTTATACCAGCAGTCTGAGGTCTACCCTTCTTCTTCACGACTGCCTCATAGCGTCGGGCAGCCTTCAGAGCGAGATTATGGATTGGGAAATCCCCTATAGCTAGTACAACTTGGATTTCTGGGTCCAACCCTTGCTGAAATCTTCATGCCCGGATCTCAGTAGTCGGGATCAGGTGTGCCGCGAATCTGTTACGACCTTGTGTTAGCAGTGTAAAGTGTGATATCAATAAATTGAATAGTGAGACATATCTTACCTGCTAAGAATGGTAAACTCAGTATCGTATTCATCCACAAATTTGATCCACATCGAGCCTTGTTGTAAGTGGATAAACTGCTGTTCCATGTCGAAACGGGCAGTCTCAGGGAAGTACTTTCTGTCAAACATATAGTGAAACGTCTTCTATTCAATCGGTTGAGCGAGTCGGCTTTCTTCAGCCTTCCACCAGACTTTGGCGTTATCGGTTAGTTGCAACTTTGCAACTCTTACCCAAGCAATCTCTGGCACTTGTGCTGCTACCTGATCATTTTCAATAGACTGAGCCTATTCTTCTGCCTCTAGTGGGCTCTCTTTCCCAGAGAAATGTTTCGGGTGCAGTGCCCGGAATTGCTTGACTCCGGGTGCCTCGACTTCTGGAAGGTGCATGAGGATAGCAGTCTGCTGCTGCTGACCCTCCAAGAGGCTCTTGATTGCCTCAAGCAATACCGTTTGCTCGTTGATGGGAGCTGCAACGGTAGGTGGTGGTTGTAGAGTTGGTGGTGGGGTGTTTCCATTGACGTTGGTACTCGTGTTGTTGGGAGAATCCATGACCTTGAAAGAAAAAGAAATGTTAGGATAGATTCAAGAAATTTGAAATGTAAAGAATGTATAGTTGCTGATTCTTATAATTCTTATGATATATATTGCTTAGGATTCCATGCATAACTGAACCTACATGGGCCACCAACCAAACCTGTCACGTCCCGTTTCCCAGTGTACGGAAGTGGTGACGTGGCAGGCACACGACGTATTTACTAAAAAATAAATACGTTAAGCGTAATTAAGCAATATATGTATAAAATTCACAAGAATTGACAAGAGATATAAAATGAACAACAACTTTTATTAACATTAATCTTTACAATACAATTGCTTTGAAAAGAAAAGTACAATGATATAAAGCAATGCCTAAACAGTGGCATACTAAAAGAAAAGTAAGTACAAGAAGCTAGAAGTCCTGCAGGGAAGTGAGCTGTCCAAGTCCTCCTGGCTAGGCTCTATCTCGAGAGAGTCCTGGCCTCCTGACGAACATTCCAAAGAAAGAAAAAGACAGGAATGTCGTTAGCGAACTAACGCTCGATAAGTCCTAAAAGAAAGAAAGGAATATAGCAAGTAATGAGAACTGAACTAGTAACATGTACAGGTATAAGATTGCGATTCTAACATAGTTGTTTGTAGCTTGGTACAGAAGGTATTTGTGTATACGAGAGAAGTCCATCTTACCCTATAGACTATGGTAACATGTAGTACAAAGTCCCGTCAAAACCCATAGGACAACGGCACAAGAGTTCATGTAGATGTCTTTTAGTGATCATCTCGTGCCACGCTATACATTCCGTACCAATCTATCACGTTAACCCTGTAATGTATTGTATAGATTTTATAGCTTGCCGAGACCATGGATACAAGTTGTTCAAGTAGTTAGGTTTTGGATGTAAGCTTGTAGTCATGTCAAGTTATAGCCATGGTTCGGTCAAGTCAAGTCTTGTATTCAAGTTTGATATTCAGGTTCATTTTCAAGTATACATGTTAGAGTTTGGATTCATATTTGAATTGGATTCTGGTTTGAGTTTGGATTCAAGCTTCATTTAGACTTAAGACTTGAGACATACACTTATAACTGATTTAGATCTTGAATTATGTTTGGGAGTTATTGGTAACTGCTGCACATGGACGGCAGGATTTGTGTTTTTTCCAAGACAATTACCATTGATAACACCGTTAAGTTTTCTATCTTATATAGGCAAGCACTCACTTTCTCCGGCTCCCTAAGGCTCAAGAGAATTGATCCCTCTTAAACCTATATTTACTAAAGTGCTTAACAATGTTTTATATAGCTCGAGGGGGTTTTATGAAAAATATTATTAATATAATTTCAAAATAAATCTCGAGAAGTTATTTATTTAATTTAGGATTTTCATGGATATGAATTTTAAGAGTTTGAGGTATTTTAGTGATATTAACCTAGCTTGAATAGTTCATGGTATTTTTCTGTAAAGCTTGTCTTGTATTGATATCTTGATGGTATTTTGATGAAACTTGTGAACTTTCGAACTTTCATCTTTTAGAAAAATGTAAGTTTATTATATTTTGAAAATATATGGATTTGTAATATTTTATATAATTATAAAAATTTAGTTTTATTAAAGTAGAAAAAATGTGTTTTTCTAAAAAATCGTAGTTAAAAACATTTCTAGACCGAATGCTCCGTGAGGAGGTCTGCATCTCGATCTACTAGCCCAAGGATGTGTGATAATCCGCACCATCGAATAGCGGGTCCCCTAAAAGGGTTGTAGAGGCATATTTGCAAAGGAAATTAAAATTCAATTTTAAAAGAAACCCGGTTTTTATAGTAAAGAGTATTTTAGTGTAACATTGTATTCGTATCAAAATATAGGTTCACAGAGTATCGTGCTATGGAAACATATGTGTATGTGAGGGGTAGATCATTACCCCGTGAAGTTTTCTAAAGATATAATTAACAAAAATACTGAAAGATGTGATATGTGAAGTTCATGGGTTTTTACCGTAAATGTTAAGTTTAAACTATTTTGCATGATATTCTTGTTTAAAATTGGTTCTAAGCATTGGTTATATGATTAAAAACATGATGTAAGAATATAGATGAAAATTAGGTAAGAAAAAGTAATCTTTCTAGGGTTTAGAAGAAAATGTCGGTATTAACTCCATTTCCGACATATGTTTTGAAAACGATTTACAAAGAAGAAGAAGAGTGGGTGGGAGGGACTTACAAGTGAAGTGGATTAAAGGAAAGGTATAAGAAGAGGGGGTTGTCATCATATGATGTCGCGGGGTCGCCGTAACTTGTTTTGATTCTTGCCGTAACTTGATTACTTGCTAACTCCTCTTCTACTTCTTTCGTACTTAGAAAACATTGAGAATTTTGGCTATAATTTTCAGAATGAGGAAGGGCTAGGGTATGGGGTAGTATTTATAGTGTGGAATTAGGGTTTTGGAATTAAAAGAGTGAATTAAAATGCATTAAAATTTGGTTTAAAGGTGAAATTAAAAGTCTCTATTTGATTGCAGAGTAATCAAATAGTGCAGGGGAGTTAGGGGTAGGAGAAGGGTCGTGTGTGCAAAGCATGGGCACCATTGGCAACGGGGGACCGTCGGCGCCGGCCCAATTGATGATCTCGCCGGTCGTTTGGTGAAGGGGAGCCGTCGGATTGAAGCCACGTGTACATCTCTGTATTTAAATCATTGTGCACATGTTTGATTTTTCTGTCTTTTCGTTTTTATGTGCATTGCACGTGTAAACTTTTGGGCTTCTAAAAAGTTTTAAAAAATAAATCTGAAAAATAAATGTGTATGACGGGATTTCAATACAGGGGCTACGTCATAGCAGTGCAAGATTTTACCAATGAGCTACAAGTGTTTCTTACTGTTCTTAAACAAAATTATATTTATAACTTGTACTCAGGCTTGTAAACTCCTTTCTGTATATTAAACTGAAGAATTTTGTACAGTAAATTTAGAGTCGTTACACTAATGAATTTCTTCATCTTCCTCCTAAAAGTTTCGGCCATCCCCTCTTCTCTTTTAGCTGAAATTTGGTAGGAGAAATAAATTAAAAATTCGATTTTTAAATCCTATATTAATTATAATTCTCTCTAATTAATTAAATCTGCTAAGTAATTAATTATAGTTCATTGATCTTGGAGATTCGTATGGAGACAAGTAAGGAGATCATCAAGGTGTAATCAAGTCGTCTTGATTGGATAGGAATCGCTAGCACAGCGAACGGAACGCAAATTCGAATTTGTGCAAAGGTATTATCTTTTCGAATCAATTAAGGGTTAATTGATTTCATTAATATTTAACCTAATTTATAAACCCTAATTGGTGTTAATGGAAACATTTTAATTTTCCCTTTCGCTGCATTTACACCAATTTTCACCAACATGGTATCAGAGCGAAGGTAATTAAATTAAGTTAATTAATTTTATCTTGATTCATTCCTGAGAATTGCATATATTAATTATGTATGTATATTTTTATATATTATTGTTGCTATAATTAGGATTAATAAATATGTTCTAAGCGTTAGAATATTATTGAGTGCAAATGTCAAAATTGTAAAATTTAATAGGATTAGATTTGATACATTAGATATTTTTAATGGTATTAAAAATGTCACCTTTAAAATTGATTATGCTTAAAAAATTTGAAATTTAAAAATAAGAAAAAATAACATCGAAAAAAAGGTTTTTTTTCGCCAACAAAATTTTCGGCTATATCCTATCAATAGGGCTTGCCAATATTTTTAAAATAAAAAAAGTAAAACAAAAACCAAGTTGTTGGAGTTTTTTTGTTTTTTTTTTGTTGTTGAAGGTTATTTAAATTTAAATTTCAAGTTTGTTGGAGTTTGTTGAAAATCTATTTTCAAATATATTCTAAATTTGTTGGAGTTTGTTGAAAATCTATTTTTCAAATATATTCCAAATTTGTTGGAGTTCGTTAAAAATATGCTTTAAGATTTTTTCTGTTTTATTTTGACACATAAATACACACATGTTAAGTTGTTAACATACAACATAATCTATTTAGTTATATTTGTAAATTGTTATTAAAGATAATTAAATATTTTTATTTTTAATTACAGTAACTATTTAATATTATAAAGTATGTATATAAACTTGAAATATATATGTGCAAATTATTATATGTGATAATAAGTTATGGTTGTGATGTAATCATATGCCTGCAATGTTTTTTGTGTATGTGATATGTGATGGTTAGATTAGTATATTGGAATGGAATTCGACAAACCCTCTGTGATTTGTGTAGTAATTATTTATAGTGGTATGTGAGTCACTTGGTAAAGGTTTAACCAAATGGGGTCTGTGTGCCTCGATTTATTTTATGTACTAGTTTGTGAATTTTATGAGGACAAAGATTTGAGGCAAGAGTTAGGTGTGATTGAAAGAGTTCAATAGAGCGTTCAAGTGGTTCAAGACCTTCTCTTTAATTATTAGTTTATTTACATTTGATATAAAGCCCTAAAGTGAATTATCGTGTTTTAATTCTATCGCTCAAATCAAAACACGATATATCACACCTGTCCAATCCATTCCGGTATAAAACCATTTTTATGATATACATGCTTGTAATGCCTTAGAAATTGTTCTTATGAATTTTCATGTCTGTGATACCTTCAAAAGTTGTTTTATTCTCATTACACGTTTTTCAAAAACAAGATTTTGTTAAAATGAGTTTTTCTAAAACGTTCATAAAAACAGTTAAAAGAAATTTTAATAAGAAAATGATGAGATGATTAATAATGAGATTGTTAAGTATAACAAACCACTTCAAATTGAATTTTTTTTTAAATGAATAGGGGAGTAAGTAATAACTCAAAAACATGTTTTTTTTCTAAAAACGTTTTTTTAATTTAAATCAAGTAAAAAATGTTAAGAGTATTTTTCAATATTATACGTTACCCTCCACCATTTCAATCAAATAGAGTATCCAATATTCATGTTATGCTTGTCGGCGAGTTGTCAATCCATAGTGTGTGGTATTTGGATGATATTTGGTTTCTAATACATGTGATGCAGAGTAGGTGAACCGATAATGAGGCTTTATTATTGGCGAGTTGCCAAGGGTCACATTATTGATCCAACTGCTCAAGAATTGTATGGATATGACTTGACTAGATTATTATAAGTTATGGTTGGCTTGTTGTCAAGCTTATAATTAAATTTATGGGCAAAAATGATAATCGAAAGTCACAAATGTGATCGACAAAAGAGTTTTGTCCACCTTTTATGGTGTATGGTGATTTGTTAGTTAGTTGTCAAAGTTACTGTAGCATGATAGTTGGATTTCGATTCCCACTTTAAACTTTTAGAACCATTACGATTTTTAAATGTTGTGGTTTTCATGAAAACACACTAAAAATACTGGGAGCTATCTGATAGATAAATTAATTTATTTTCCAATCTATTTTGATGTTAAGAATGCCTGTTAAAATATTTTTCTTATACTCCTCTCAGATTTACTGTTGTTAATCTGAATGGTTTAAAACAGATAACTAAAAAAGACAAACTGACGGGACACAACTATAAAGACTGGTTACGCAAGATCAAAATCACCCTCACTTATGAAAAAGTGATTTATGTTCACTTTCGCCCCACCTCCCTCTCTAGGTGATAATTTTAAAGATGTGGATCGAGATATCCACGCTCAGTGGAAGCTCGATTGTGACCGGTCCAATTGCCTCACTCTAGCCTCTATGAATGATGATTTACAGAGGCAACATGAGAAAATGGATGTTCAGACTATATTCACTCGTCTCCAAGGATTGTATGGAGAACAATCTCAAATAGCTATATTCGAGGTATCGAATGAATTTTATGATCTAGAAATGAAGTCCGGTACACCCGTGTAGGACTATGTTCTCAAAATGATTGATTTGATCAATCAAATTGAGCGTTTGGGTTTCTCTTTACCTAAGGAGTTATTTTTTGGTAAAACCCTTAGTTCTATTTTGATAAAACCCTTAGTTCTCTACCAAATGCCATTTCTCTGTTCATAATGCAGTTAAATATGAAAAAGCTGGAAGTTGGACTTCCAGAGACGCTCAATATGTTGGTGCAAGCTGAGACCTTCTTAATGAAGGAGAAGTCCTCTATTATGCTTGTGGGACGTTCTTCTCCCTCTACTAAGGCGAAAGCTAAGGGAAGGGGAAAGAAGAACCCATACAAGTCTAACGGAGGAATAAAGAAGGCTAAAGGTAAGGGCAAGGCAAAGAAAACAAAGCCTAAAAAAGGTGAACATTTTCACTGCTATAAGACTGGGTACTAGAAGAGAAATTAAACTAGCTATCTAGAGGAGCTAAAGAAGAATCTTGCTGAAGTTTCATCTTCAGGTATTTGTGTTAATGAAAATTGTTTTCAAATTACACCTATTTCATAGGTATTGGATACCGGTTCTGGTTCTCTCATCTGTAATTGTTTACAAAGACTGAGAAGAAATAGAAAGCGGCGAAAGGAGAGATGATTCTCAGAATTACAAATAGAGCAAATGTTGCAGCAGTTGCAGTAGGAGATTATCATCTATCACCGCCAGATGGTAAGAATTTAGTTTTAACTAACCGTTATTTTATTCTTAGCATGTTATGCAACATTATTTTTGTTTCTTTATTAGATAAAAATAGATATTCTTTTGTTACGTCCAACGGTATTATAAACATTCATTTTAATAACAAATTAGTTGCTTTCAGGAATTTAGTTAATGGCCATTATATATTAAATCTTGCTAATATTTATAACATACACAATACCCGTAAGAGAACAAGTTCGGAGATGAACGAAACTCTTTTATAGCACCATAGATTTGGCCATATAAATCAGATAAGGCTTACGCAATTACATAAGAATAGTTGCCTACATTCGTTTGACTTCGAGTTATATGATAATTGCAAGTCATGTCTTAAAGGAAAGATGGTTAAATCTCTATTTAGTGGAAGCAGAGAAAGAGTTGATGAACTATTGGGCTTAGTACATAATGATGTATGTGGTCCAATGTCTATTCAAGCAAGAGAAGGATAGTCCTACTTCATTACTTTTACATATGACTGCTCATGTTTTGGACACATATACTTAATAATGTATAAGTTTGAAGCATTTAAGAAGTTCAAAGAGTATAAGAATGAAGTGCGAAGCCAAACTGGAAAAAATATTAAGATTCTTCGATCGGATCGAGAAGGTGAATATTTGAGTACATAATTTCTTGGTTACTTAAAAGAGGATGGGATTCTCTCTCAGATCACTCCATCTTACACACCAGAGCATAATGGCGTATCAGAA
This sequence comes from Agapanthus africanus, assembly GCA_030015575.1. Lineage (NCBI taxonomy): Eukaryota > Viridiplantae > Streptophyta > Magnoliopsida > Asparagales > Amaryllidaceae > Agapanthus > Agapanthus africanus. The sequence goes on along the minus strand of CM057340.1, from coordinate 676,272,833 downwards.
AAGAGGAATCATACTCTATTGTATATGGTACGTTCCATGATGAGTAACGATGAGTTACCTTTTTCATTCTGGGGGTATGCATTAGAAACTGCTGCATACATACTGAACCAGGTTCCATCAAAGTCAGCGCCCTTGCCTCCATACGAGTTATGAAAAGGCAAGAAACCTAATCTTAAGTTTGTTAAGATATGGGGTTGTCCTGCTTTTGTTAAAAACAGAATCCTGACAAGTTAGAGGCACAATCCGTACCTTGCTAGTTCATAGAATACACAATGCATTCGTAAGGGTATAGATTCTAGTGCCCAAACAACGTATTATTATCTCTAGACATGCCACCTACTTAGAGAAGGAATTTCTTGAAAAAGAAATTAGTGGGAGTGCAGTAAATCTGGAAGAGGTTCCAGAAGAACAAGCACTTACGGAAGACCGAATTGAACCTGAAACTCCAGTATTACCTGATCCAGCGAAACCGCTCTGTCGATCTGGTAGGCAATTTAGAGCACCTAAGAGATATTATGGGTATCCCGTTGATGGTGATATTGAAAATTGTGTCATAAAAGATGATGATCCTATCACTTATCGATAAGCCATAGAGAGTAAAGACTCTCAAAATGAATAGATGCCATGAAATCTGAAATTGACTTGATGCATTCCAATAAAGCATCGACTTTGGAGGATGTTCCTGAAGGGTTAAAATCCATTAGGAGCAAATGGGTCTTCAAGAAGAAGATTGGTGCAGATGGGAAGGTGGAGACCTTCAAAACTAAACCGATGGCAAAAGGCTTCCGTCAAAGATCAGGTGTAGATTTTAATGAAACCTTTTCTCCAGTTGCGATACTTAAGTCGATACAAATCAAGCTTGCAATCACTGCTTATTATGACTATGAAATATGGCAGATGGACGTCAAGACGGATTTTATAAACAATATTTTAGAAGAGAGCGTCTATATGACATGGATAGAGGGTTTCGAGGTCAGTGGGAGCAGCGGTAAAGCATGCAAATTGCTTAAGTCCATTTATGGACTAAAGCAAGCATCTAAGAGATGAAACATCTTTTTTGATGAAGTAATCAAAGGGTTTGATTTCATCAAAAGTGATGATGAACCATGTCTTTATAAGAAGGTTGTAGAGAGTAATGTCGTGTTCCTCATATTGTATGTGGAAGACATACTTCTAATAGGCAATGAGTACCAACATTGCAGCCAGTAAAGATCTGGCTATCACAAAATTTCTTGATGAAAGATTTGGGTGAAGCATCGTCCATACTGGGTATAAAGATCTATAGAGATAGATCTAAGAGGATGCTTGGGTTATCCTAATCCAAATACGTAGATGACATAATGAAAAAGTTCAGTATGGAACATACCAAAATGACCAAGTGTGATAATATACCTACTAGGTATGGTATATCTCTCTCCAAGGATATGTCTCCAAAGAAAGATGAAGAGAGAAAACGCATGGATAAGACGCCATATGTTTCGGCAGTTGGGTCTATCATGTATGCGATATTATGTACTAGACCTGATGCGGCTTATGCATTTGGTGCAGTAAGTCGATATCAGTCTAATCTTGGAGAACAATAATGGATTGCTGGTAAAGATATACTCAAGTATGAGGATCCATTCTCTAAAGGCGGCCTCAAGGATAAGGCGTTTACTGACTCCATTTTATAGAGTAGATACGAAAGATAACATAGAGGATCCATTCACTAAAGCTCTTTCTTAACCGCAGTTCGAAAGACTCGTTGAGATGTTGTTTATGCGACACCACAATAATTGGTCCTAAGTGCAAGTGGGAGATTGTTAAATGTTGGTGCCCTTAGAGGCAATTAGTTGTAATTGTGACCTACATGTATAGAAATTTCTCGTTCATAATAATGATATTCTATTTGGTTTTTTCTTTATTGGTATATTTTTTATTACTCTGATTATTATTGATTACTAATAAAATCCGTAGAATAATACTATACTACATGATTGTGATGTAGATCATAATAGTGAGACCTGACTAGTAAATAAGTATATTCTTAAATTTTCCTAATCGTAGGAGATCGAGACAGGGCATCGATGCTCCGAAATACTAATGTATATTATGCTTAGTCATCAGAGAGAGTAATGACTGTTCTCATAGTTATCTGGTGTGGTGACATCAGAGTATCGTATGCAGGTTCTTATAGATGATAAGTACACCGAACGACTCATTTTGAATTTCCAGTTGGTAATTATGCATAACTGTCAGATAGAAATTCAAATAGCGACAACCGGTACGACTTAGTCTCCAGACCTTAGACTCACCATAATACCTTATGTGTGCTAGAGATTAGTTTAATTACTATCCAACCACAGATCCATTGATACTGTGTATAACAGTAGCGGTTGGATATGATCGAATACATATGAAGGTTATGAGGAGTTAACATGGTATTTGTCTCTCCGGTATATGAAGAACGATGTTCTGCAGTATGCGATATATTAGTATCCTAAAATCTCTGGCCAGAGTACTAGAGATCAAGTGATAAGTGGTTATCAGTTTGATCTCAGGGGTTACGTGATAATATCAACACGATAGTTATTTGAGTTATTAGTGTTTGACAGTACTACCAATCCCTAAACTAAATAAGAAGCACAAGTAGACGAAGAGACCCGACCGTACGGTAGTTGCCACTGATAGGTATTGATTTGCTTGGAAAGCATTTCCCGATTCCAATCCAGTTATCGACAGTTTACCTAGGTAGTCTAAATATATAGTTATCGTCCATATAGACTTATGGAATTTACTACTTACAGAATTAGTTCGAATTAATTATCCACTACTGAGTAAATATCGAGCCTCCGGAGTCACATATAAGTGAACTCTTACTTGTCAAATATAGAACTATAAAATAAGAGAAAGTATATGATTGATATACAAAAAGGGATTTAATTAAATAATTATATTTGATGTACTATTAATTAAATAAGAGTAAAATTTTCAATACAATTTGACGTGCTACTCAAGATAATATACGATATTAAATGAGTAAATAATACATGCCCATATGTGTGTGTGTGTGTGTAACACCCTAGTTCATTTATACCAGTTCTAGTTCATGTATTTCTTTATTTATGGTATTTTCCTGTTTTACCGTGTTTTGTGTGCGAATAGTATTTTGAAATCTGTATTTGCATTCTACCCGACCCGCTTGCTTGAAACCCGTCTTGATTCATGTTCATGATTTATCCTGACCTGTTACATGGACTCGTGCACTTTCATTTATACATCCTGCATATTGTCATTTATCTGGCATTTGCATTTTTACAATATAACATTTTAAGTCATGTAAAATATTTTAAAAATACATTGTATAGCCTGCATGATACCCCTAACCCCGTGGTAGCATCCGCGCATCTTGTTCTCGTCCCGTTCAGTGAAGCAGACTTGTTTGGATGGCTACGCGCACGTACGTGCATCCGTTCTTGGGGTATGCATTTTCGTTACCCGGATATCCAATTTTAATTTTGGTCGATATGTATATTTTTCATATTTTGAAACCGAATTTTTAGACCCGGCCCGGACGTGTTTTGGACTAAGTTTGTATTTGCCAAAATATAAAATTTTATTAATATAATATTTTTTATTAAAAATTATAACGGTTTAAATTTTATAACCTAACATATATTTTTTAAATTTAAAATCTTAATTTTCTTAACAACCCTTCTCTCTCTCTTCCTTTTTTCTCTCTTCCTTTCTCTCTCTCTTGTTGTCTTTTTCTCTCTCCTCTCGCGCCCTCTCTCTCTCCTCTCACTTTCACTGTGCACTTCTTGAGTGCGGTCACCGCCCGAGCGCATATGGTCACCTCCCTTCTTCCTTTACTTCTTCTTCTTTATTTAAAACCCTGAGCACACGAGGAAACCCATCAAACTCCCTGCCTCCTCAAACTCTAACCCTAACCCTTATCTCACCGGCGCACCTCACCGCTGTTGATCTCGTCATCGCCCTCACCTCTCTCCTGACCCCTGTGCACCAACCCCAGTGAGCCCTCTCTCTTCTTCTTCTTCTTCTTCTTTTCCCTTTTCTTTTCTTTATTCTTGAACTCTGTATTTTCCAGCGATCGCCGTAGTAGCGTCACCACTTCCGTTCCAGACGATCCAGTGAATGACCCTTGCTCGCGTGATCACCCTCTCGCCTTGTCTAGACCCGTCCCGCGTGTCGCGTGTGCGTTGCGAAGATTTACCGACGTCGGACGTGCCGTACGTATCCATCGTGTGTTCCGATCGAGGCAAGTTTATCTTGCTACATGCTATGTTACTCTATTTACATCCATTTGAATAAATATAATACATGTATTTTAAATTATGCATCCCATCTTATAGTTTTATAGTTTTACGACGTCCGTTTGTATCCATATCATTATTTACATATCTAGATGCATGCTAATTCATCTCGCTACATGCTAGGTATAGTATTGTGGATCCATATGAGTAAAATGTTACCATTTATCACATTGTGCATCAATTTTACAGTTTTACTGTTTTCGGATACCCGTTTGCATCTATATCATTTAAAATATATATAACTGTATCTATAGATCATATTAATTCATGTTATTATTGTAGTGACACCCCTTGTTTAATAATGTACATCCCACTTAGTCTTGAAGCTATAGTTGTAACCCCTGATAGTTATTTATGCATCCATGTTTATTTGTGTACCCATACCATTAATTCTGCATAACTAGTTGCATCCCATATTACATTAACTCATATTATCAATACATTAGTACCCCATGCTTGATATTGTGCATCCTACTTAGTCATGGTGTAACCCCTGATCGATATTTGTACATCCATGCTTTTATTGTACATCCGTACTTTCACCCTGATTCAATACTTACTGCAGTTTGATTATAAGCACCCGCTTAATACCTGTGCACTACTTGACATGACCTGATATATCACTACTTGACATGTTACCTGATCCTATTTCTAATGCCGACAATCCTGACATGTTGTCTCGATGGACATATCCTGTTGTCTGTATAGACAAACTTGTTCCTGCTTGATCCTGTGTTGGCATTAGCCTCAGATTTATCAATACCTGACTTGAACACATAACATGGGGGTATGGGGAAATCAATGATGAAACCTGACTTGTAACTCGACAGTTCGATGCTTATACTAATCAGTTTTACGGGCTAGGCCAGCCCGGGGATGCTGCTGCTGACATCATTCATCTGTACAGGTTTCTTGTTTAGTGCCTAGCGGCATGTCTCGGATTCAGCCCGAGAATCTGGACTGTGGTCCCGGGCACGCATGAGATACTATTGAGTTGCATCGACGATTCATTAAATTGATTTCACAGAATTGAGAGTAGTTACCCAGTAGTTTAGTTCAGATTACTCACCGCACGTCACATATGCTTATACCCTTCACTGTTTCCTATTCGTGTTACTATTATACTTTTATTACTGTTAATACTCGTGCTTGCATGTTTGCTACCCTGATTATATTATTGTTGATATTATAACGCACTGATGTCTGGGTTTTGCATGGCCCAGATCCTCTATCTTTGCAGCTGACCGATCAGGAGTATTTCAGTGAGCAGGCCGAGCAGTGAGGACCTGTTAGTATTTTAGTTTAGTTTTCTTTCAGCATTTTCATTCCTGATGTGAGCCCGTATTTGGGACATACATTCCAGATTATTATTGTTTATTGGATCTATTGCTTCCGCATATTATTTCTTGACTCGTTTATTCTGGCATATGGACATGTACTAGATAGTTTATTTTATTTCTACTATTCTTGATATCTCTAGACAACCGTAATGTGACTGTGGAGGGATGTTTCCTATCCACAGGTAGCATGGTTGGCTCTGTCACGTGCCTATCTTAGCGCACTCTGGGAAGCGGGGCGTGACAGGGTTTGTTTGGTATCAGAGCCATAGGATTTAGGTTAATCGGGTTTGATTCTTTAGTAGTTGGGTATGGGACCCAATACACGAATCAGAAAACCTGAATTTTAGGAACATGTCCTGCCACATTGTTATCGTGATTCTTGAATCATATCTTTCTCTTGATCCTTGTCTTAACGATATGCAAACAACTTTGCATCTCGACTTGAATTTTTGGTTCCCTGTTGTTTATCTCTAGGATTTGGGCGACTTGTCATGCCCCGCTTCCCAGAGTACGCTAAGATGGGCACGTGACATAGCCAACCATGCTACTTGTGGATATGAAATATCCTTCCACAGTCACATTACGGCTGTAGAGATATCAAGAACAAAAATAAACTATCTAACACATGTCCATAAGCCAGAATAAAACGAATCAAGAATAAAATAATGCGGAAGCAAAAGATCCAATAAAAGAATAACTGGAATGTATGTCCCATAATGCGGGCTCACATCAGGAATGAAAAATACCGAAAGTAAAAGAACTAACTACTAACGAGTCCTCACTGCTCAGCCTGCTGACTGAAGTACTCCTGCTCGGTCTGTAGTGCAGATAAAGAATCTGGGCCATGCAAAACCCAGACGTCAGTGCGTCATAACATCAAGCAATAATATATAAATAGGGTAGCAAGACATGCAGGTATAATCATAAATGGTAAAACAGGTGTAACAGCAATATGAATTAGGACAGTGAAGGGTAGTGTGCAGTGAGTAATCTAAAACTGGTCTACTGTGTTAACTACTCTCAAGTATTTGAAATCAATTTGATGAATCATCGATGTAACTCAATAGTATCCCGTGTGTGCCCGGGATCACGGTCTATGACTCTCGAGATGAATCCGAGACGTGCCGCAAGGCAATAAAGGTTGGTAGGTAATGACGAGTGATGTCAGCAGCATCACCCCGGGGCTGGCCTAGCCCGTAAGACTGATCATAAAAGGTGTCGAACTGTCGAGTTACAAGTCAGGTTTCATCATTGATTTCCCCATACCCCCAAGTTATATGTGTTCAAGTCAGGTGTTAAATAATCTGGAGCTAATGCCAACACAGGATCAGGCAGGTACAGGTTGTCTGAATAGACAACAGGAAATGTCCGTAAGGACAAAAGGTCAGGTTTGTTGGCATTAGTCACAAGATCAGGTAACAGGTAAAGCCATGGTACATCAGGTCAAGTCAGATAGTATATAGGTATCATGTCATGTCAAGAGGTGCACGGTACCATGTGGTGTCAAGTAGTAGGTGTAACAAGTCATGTCAGGGGTGCACAAAATGTCATGTGGGTGCTCATAATCAAACTAACATAAGTATGGGTATACAAAACAAGCATGGGGTACTAATGAAACAATAAAATGGAACATTGTAATGTGATATGCAATCAGGTACAGATTAAGGCATATAGATGCACAGTTATGATTAGGGTTAAAGTTAAAGTTCCAATACTAATTAAACTACAATTTATCAAATGTGGAATGTTAATATTTCAATGTTATACATTCAAGTGATTTATGGATGCAATAATATGTATACTAGACGAGATGGATGCAAACGGGTGTTTGAAAGGTTATAAACTATTTAAATGGTACTATAGGCTATGCAACCAAGCACTGTGATATAAATATGGACATGGGCACAAAATATTGTAATCTAACATGCAACTAGGTATGTTTTCATAATTAACTCTAAAATGATATAAACGGGACATCGAATGGTAAAATGTAATATAGGGCACTAAATTCAAACTTCATGCTTAATATATATCTAAATAAATATGAAATAATATAAATAGCATGTAGCAAGTTTTACTTGCCTCGACAGATCAAGAAACGGGTATACGGAACGTCACACGTCGGCAGGAAAAGTCGCGACGCGCGCACGGTATACGGAACGAATCCAAACAACGCACAAAGGGATCACACGGGTCAAAGATGCTTGCTGGGTCATCGTGATCGTCGACGGCACGGCCGGATTCCGACGAACAAAAGAACAGTGAACACATAAAGAAAGAAATGCATAAAGAAAGTGAAGAAGAGAAGAAGGGAAGATCTTACTGTGGTTAGGTGCTCTGGGATTCCAGGGGAGTCGGCAAGGGGCGACGACGACGAGGGGTTGCCGGCGAAGGGTAGAGGCTGCGGTTCCGGCTAGGGTTTGGGTGTGCAGGAATCTTGGCGGCTTGGGTTTTTCTTGGTGTAGGGTGAGTAGGGATCTGTGAAGGGGAGGAGACAAAGGAGGAAGGAGAGACGAGAGGAGAGGAAGAAGATGATGATGGCGAGATGAGGTGGTGGTGCCGGGTTTAAAGGGTTCTCGGGGTTTCTTTAGGTGCAGTGGGGTTACTCAAGGAATAAAGAAGAAGAAGGAGATGATGGAGATGAGGGTGACGAGGAGATGAGGAAGGTGTTGACGAGGGTTGAGGAGCAGAGGAAATAGGGCAGAGGAGTTAGGGTTAGGGTTTGAGGAAGCGGCGATGGGTTTTCGAAGGAGGAGATGGCGGTGGGTTTTTAAAACAGAAGAAGAAAGAAAAGAATGAAGGGAGGTGAGCGTAGCGGGGAGGCGGTGACCAGAATCGAGAAGCGAACAGTGTTCGCGAGAGGAGAGAGAGAGCGCGAGAGGAGAGAGAAAGAGGAGAGAGAGAGAGGCAGTTGCGCTGGGGAGAGAGAAAGAGAAGAGGAAAGGAAGAGAGAGAGAGAGAGATTCTAGTGGGGCCCGGCGCAATGGAAAGGAGGGATTTGATTGGCTCGCATCGGTGGGGCCAGAAAGAGAAAGAAAGAGAGTTGAGGGAATTGGTTAAGGAAAGGGTTTAAGAAAATTTAAAAAGATTTTTAAATTTTGAAGAAAATATTTCGTTGGCTGAGAAATCTTAGGCTGTTTTAAAAAAATTGGAATTAGATTTTAAACAAATTAAATAATTGAATTTTAGGCGGGATATTAAAGTATTTCAAAATGCGTCCGGGTCGGGTCCAAAATTTCAGATTTGAAATAAGAAAATTTTATGCAACCTCCAAAACTTAGAATGAAAGATTAGGTAACGAAAATGCATACCCCTAAGATCGGACGCACGTACGTGCGTGTAGCTGTCCAAACACGTCCGTTTCATTGAACGAGACGAGAACACGATGCGCGGACTCTACCACAGGTTTAGGGGTATCATGCAGGTTATGAAATGCAATTTTAATTTATTTTACGTGATCTAAAAATGTTATATGTAAAAATACGCGATGCTAGGTGAAATGTTAATATGCAGTATCCATGAGATGCACGTGTTTATTTAACCAGTCAGGGTAGTTTATAAATATAAATCAACCAGTTCAAGCAAGCGGGTCGGGTCGAATGTAATGTAAAAGTGTAAACTACCATTCGCACCCAAACAAGATAAATCAATAAAAAATACCCCAGATAATAAATATGGACAAAAATTGGTATAACTGAACTCGGTTGTTACACGACTTGAGTGGAGTTATATGATTATAACTATGTACCATGGCATGGTTACAATGCGGTACTCTATTTAAGTAACTTGGAGTTCTAGTCTTGATTCATATCCTTGATTTATGGTCATCATTCATCGCAAGTTTTGAATCTTGTTATCATACTAATCCTCTTCGGTGTCTTGGTTTTAGGATCATGGCAGACAGGAATCTGTGATCGTACCAGAGGCGTGTTGATGACGCCGCTTTGCTTGGAGTAATTCGTGGGATGTTGGAGAACCAGAAGCGGCAAACCGAGCTGAACCAGCGGCAAGCCGAAACTTTTCAGGAAGGTTTGCGGACCGTCCAGCAGTCCGTGAACAATGTTGCGGCCAAACCGGTAGAGCGTGTAGGTACCGTGGCGGATTTCAGGAGACTTGGTCCGTCGACTTTCACTGATTTGGAGGAGCCGTTGCCAGCGGAGCAGTGGCTGGTTGATTCTGATAATTTGCTCATTGCGGCACAGATTCCAGAGGACAAGAGAGTGGACGTTGTATGCATCCAATTGGTAGACTATGCCCGTGAATGGTAGCTTGTGGAAGAGACCCGCTTGCCCAAGCCGATCAGTTGGGCAGATTTTTCGAAGAGTTTCTTGGAGAAGTTTTTCCTGCAGACTGCACGGGAGGAAATGGAAGAAAAGTTTATCAGTTTTGAGCAGAACGGCATACCCGTGGATGTACATGCGGCTGAATGGACACGGCTCAGTAGATTCGTTGGACCTTTGGTTGCCAATGATGCTGATAGGGCAAGGAGGTTCATGCGCAGTTTGGACGTGGACATCCAGAGGCACATTATATCTCTGGGTTTGACCACCTTCTCGCAAGTGCTTAAAGAGGCCAGAGAGCAGCAGAGCTTATCAGTGAAGACTGGGAATGCGCAGCAGCAGGCAGTTGTGGTGCGGAAACCGGCGTTTGCCCCGAACCGAGCGCCTTTACGCAGAGGAATTCCGGTGAACCGACGTGGCGTAGTGCCGATGAAGAAGCCCGTCGCTGATCAGAGAAAGAGCGTGATTTGTGACTACTGCCATTTACCCGGACACGTGAAGAGAGATTGCTGAAGGATGCGGGGACTTTGTTTGGTTTGTAGATCAGCGGATCATACTATCAATGCTTGTCCATCGAAGTTTCGTTTGAAGGATGATGTTCAGAAACCACCGCAGAAGCAGTTTCAGGGGCAGAATATGTTGACTCAGGGACCCAATCAAGCTCGAGCCTTTACTCTGATGGCTGAAGAGGCCAAGGCTTCAGAGGAAGTTGTTTCAGGTATCCTACTTGTTCATGATTTTCTCGCATTAGTATTATTCGATTCTGGTGCATCCCATTGTTTTATATCGTCCAAGTTTATTGCTGCACACTCGATTTCTTGCACGACCCTATCTAGTTGTTGGGACATACACACTGGGAATAGGAAGATCACATCTAGTAGTGAATGCAAGGATTGTTCTGTTGTTATTTGCGGACGGGAGTTATTTGCATATTTCTTGGTGATCGATACTGGAAGCTATGATGTTGTTTTGGGAATGGATTTTCTCGGCACTTTCCATGCTCACATAGATTGTAGAGCAAAGAAAGTGATTTTCCAGATTCCTGAACATCCGGAGTTTGTTTTCGCAGGAGGAAGCAGTTCTGTCGGGCTAGTCGAGTTTAGGGCTAGGCCGACAAGCAGTGTTCTTTCATCAATGGAAGTTGATAAGGAGGATGCTCCAGCTGTAGTTTGAGAGTTCATGGACGTGTTCGAGAACATCTCGGGTTTACCTCCAAATCGAGATATGGAGTTCGCGATCGATCTTGTTCCTGGTACAACGCCAATCTCAAAGGCGTACTATCCAATGACACCAGTGGAGTTGGAAGAAGTCAAGAAACATGTTACCGAATTGCTTGAGAAGGGTTGGATTCGCAGCAGCAATTCACTTTGGGGAGCTCCAGTTCTTCTAGTAAAGAAGAAAGATGGCACAAGGAGGACGTGCATCGATTATCGAGAATTAAACCGGGTGACTATTAAGAACAAGTACCTGATCTCTCGCATTGGAGAATTGTTTGAGCAACTCAAAGGCGCGAGGGTATTCTCGGAGCTGGATTTGCGATCCGGATATCATCAGGTCCGAGTTAAATCAGAAGATATTTGCATGACTGCGTTCCGAACTCGGTATGGACACTACGACTATTTAGTGATGCCATTCGGAGTCACGAATGCACCGGCGATATTTATGGACTTGATGAACCGAATCTTTTCACCGTTCTTGGACCAGTTTATTGTGGTGTTTATTGATGATATTCTGGTGTATTCGAGGAGCATTGAAGAGCATGCGGAACACTTGAAGATCGCACTGCAGACTTTGAGGAAAGAAAGATTGTATACAAAGATGAGCAAGTGCGAGTTTTGGCTGGAAGAAGTGAAGTTTTTGGGGCATGTTGTATCCGGAGATGGAATCGCCGTTGATCCCGAGAAGATTGCAGCAGTTCAAGATTGGCCGATTCCGAAGAACGTAGCAGAGATCAGAAGTTTTCTTGGACTTGCCGGGTATTACAGAAGATTCGTGGAGAATTTTGCACGTTTGGCTGTGCCTTTGACCAAGCTTACGCGTAAGAAAGTACCGTTCATATGGACGGATAAATGTGCATCATCTTTTGAGGCGTTGAAGCAGAGATTGATAACCGCTCCTATTTTGACCGCACCAGACGGTTCCGGAGGATTGGTGATTCACAGTGACGCATCTAGAAATGGTTTGGGATGTGTTTTGATGCAGCATGGGAAAGTTATAGCTTACGCATGGAGACAGTTGAAGATCCATGAAAAGAATTACCCAACTCATGATTTGGAGCTTGCAGCTGTGATTTTCGCTTTGAAGATTTGGAGACACTACTTATTGGGCGAAAGGGTCGAAGTATTCACCGATCACAAAAGCCTAAAGTATGTGTTCACATAGAAAGATCTCAACATGAGGCAGCGTAGATGGTTGGAGCTGATGGCTGACTACGATCTTGATCTTAAGTACCATCCGGGGAAAGTTAATGTTGTGCTGGATGCGCTTAGTCTGTTGCCAGCGATTCGGATGTTGACTGCACAGAAGGAGCTTATCGAAGACTTTCGGAGATTCGAGTTGGAGATTGTGCTACCGCATTCTTCGGGACAGTTGATGCAGTTGCAATTACATTCGTCGTTGATCGAGAGTATTATAGCAGCGCAGTCGCAGGACCCAAGATTGCAGAAGTTTTGAGAACAGGTTGAAGCGGGACTTCAAACGGACTTGTTGGTTCATCAAGATAGTTCGTTACGTTATGGTAGCCATTTGTGTGTGCCGAAAGGAGGCATTCACGAAGAAGTTATGAAGGAGGCACACAATTACGCGTATTCCGTACATCCAGGAGGCACGAAGATGTACCGCGATCTAAGACAATATTTCTGGTGAGAAGGCATGAAAATGGAGATTGCTCGCTTTGTAGAGAAGTGCTTGGTGTGTCAGCAAGTTAAGGCTGAACATTAAAGGGTTGCTGGTTTATTGCAACCACTTCCGATTCCTCAGTGGAAGTGGGAATATATAACCATGGATTTCATGACAGTTTTACCGTGGAGTCCAAAGGGCAACAATGCAGTTTGGGTGATTGTTGATCGTTTAACCAAGACAACTCATTTCATACCATTTCGAGTTGGTCAATCAATGGAATCGTTGGCAGAACGGTACATGCAGGAGATTGTAAGATTGTATGGAGTACCTGTGAACATCGTGTCCGATCGTGACACCCAATTCTTATCGCACTTTTAGAGGAGTTTACAGGAATGTTTGGGGACACGATTGAAGTTTAGCACAGCTTATCATCCCCGGATAGATGGCCAGTCGGAGAGAACAATCCAAACTCTTGAAAATATGTTGAGAGCTTGCATGTTCGACTTCAAGGGTTTGTGGGAGGATCATCTACACTTGGTGGAGTTTTCGTACAACAACAGTTTTCAGGCGACTATTCAGTTGGCTCCATTCGAAGTATTGTATGGTCGCAAGTGTCGTTCACCTGTTTGTTGGGAAGATATTGGAGAACGAAAATTGTTGGGACCGGATTTGATCGTGCAAACAGTAGAGAAGGTTAATACTATCCGAAATCACATGAAGGCAGCACAAGATCGGCAGAAGAGTTGGGCCGACACATCGAGAAGACCTCTAGAGTTCGTTGTTGGTGATCTGGAATTCTTGAAGATATCACCGACTAGAGGAGTGATTCGTTTTGGGAGTCGAGGCAAGCTTAGTCCTCGATTCGCAGGGCCTTTCGAGATTTTGGAGCGTGTTAGAGAAGTGGCTTATCGATTGGCATTACCACAATCTTTGGCGAATGTTCATGACGTGTTTCATATATCTCAACTCCGTAAGTAAGTTTGAGATGAAACACATGTGCTGGATCATTCGGAGCTGACTGTAAGAGAGGATTTGACCTTTGAGGAACGACCGATGTCGATTGTTGATCGAAAAGAAAAGGTCCTTAAGAACATGGTTATCCCTCTCGTACTTGTTTCTTGGGAAAATCGCTCGCATGGAGAATCGACTTGGGAATGAGAAAACGAGATTCGACAGAAGTTTCCAGATCTCTTCCTGTAGTTTCATGTTTTCTTGTTCCTGCAATTTTGAGGACGAAATTCTTTTTGTAGTTGGGTATAATGTAACACCCTAGTTCATTTATACCAGTTCTAGTTCATATATTTCTTTATTTATGGTATTTTTCTGTTTTATCGTGTTTTGGGTGCGAATAGTATTTTGACACCTGTATTTGCATTCTACCCGACCCGCTTTCTTGAAACCCGTCTTGATTCATGTTCATAATTTATCCTGACCTGTTACATGGACTCGTGCACTTTCATTTATACATCCTGCATATTAGCATTTATCTGGCATTTGCATTTTTACAATATAACATTTTAAGTCACGTAAAATATTTTAAAAATACATTGCATGGCCTGCATGATACTCCTAACCCCGTGGTAGCATCCGCGCATCTTGTTCTCGTTCCGTTCAGTGAAGCGGACTTGTTTTGGATGGCCACGCGCACGTACATGCATCCGTTCTTGGGGGTATGCATTTTCGTTATCCGGAAATCCAATTTTAATTTTGGTCGACATGTATATTTTCATATTTTGAAACTGAATTTTTAGACCCGACCTGGGCGTGTTTTGGACTAAGTTTGTATTTGCCAAAATATAAAATTTTATTAATATAAAAATTTTATTAAAAATTATAACGGTTTAAATTTTATAACCTAACATATATTTTTTAAATTTAAAATCTTAATTTTCTTAACAACCCCTCTCTCTCTCTCTTTCTTCTTTCTCTCTTCCTTTTTCTCTCTCTCTCGTTGTCTCTTTCTCTCTCCTCTCTCTCTCCTCTCGCGCCCTCTCTCTCTCCTCTCGCTTTTACTGTGCACTTCTCGAGTGCGGTCACCGGCCGAGCGCATATGGTCACCTCCCTTCTTCATTTACTTCCTCTTCTCTATTTAAAACCCCGAGCACATGAGAAAACCCATCAAGCTCCCTGCCTCCTCAAACTCTAACCCTAACCCTCATCTCACCGACACACCTTACCGCCGTTGATCTCGTCATCGCCCTCACCTCTCTCCTGATCCCTGTGCACCAACTCCAGTGAGCCCTCTCTCTTCTTCTTCTTCTTTTCCCTTTTCTTTTCTTGATTCTTGAATTCTGTATTTTCCAGTGATCGCCGGAGTAGCATCGCCACTGCTGTTCCAGACGATCCAGTGAACGACCCTTGCTCGCGTGATCACCCTCTCGCCTTGCCAAGGCCCGTCTCGCGTGTCGCATGTGCATTGTGACGATTTACCGACGTCGGACGTGCCGTGCATATCCATCGTGTGTTCCGATCGATGCAAGTTTATCTTGCTACATGCTATGTTACTCTATTTACATCCATTTGATAAATATAATACATGTATTTTAAATTATGTATCCCATGTTATACTTTTATAGTTTTACGGCGTCCGTTTGTATCCATATCATTATTTACATATCTAGACGCATGCAATTCATCTCGCTACATGCTAGGTATAGTATTGTGCATCCATATGAGTAAAATGTTAGCCGTTTATCATATTGTGCATCCATTTTACAGTTTTACTATTTTCGGATACCCGTTTGCATCCATATCATTTAAAATATATATAACTGCATCTATAGATCATATTAATTCATGTTATTATTGTAGTTACACCCCATATTTAATAATGTACATCCCACTTAGTCTTGAAGCTATAGTTGTAACCCCTGATAGTTATTTATGCATCCATATTTATTTGTGTACCCATACCATTAATTCTGCATAACTAGTTGCACCCCATATTATATTAACTCATATTATTAATACATTACTACCCCATGCTTGATATTGTGCATCCTACTTAGTCATGGTGTAACCCCTGATCGATATTTGTACATCCATGCTTTTATTGTACATCCATACTTTCACCCTGATTCAATACTTGCTACAGTTTGATTATGAGACTGACCTAATATATCACTACTTGACATGTTACATGATCCTGTTTCTAATGCTGACAATCCTGACATGTTGTCCCGATGGACATATCCTGTTGTCTGTATAGACAAACTTGTTCCTGCTTGATCCCGTGTTGACATTAGCCTCAGATTTATCAATACCTGACTTGAACTCATAATTTGGGGGTATGGGGAAATCAATGATGAAACCTGACTTATAACTCGACAGTTCGATACTTATACTGATCAGTTTTACGGGCTAGGCCGGGCTGGGGATGATGCTGCTGACATCATTCATCTGTACATGTTTCTTGTTTAGTGCCTAGCGGCATGTCTCAGATTCAGCCCGAGAATCTGGACCGTGGTCCCGGGCACGCACGAGATACTATTGAGTTATATCGACGATTCATTAAATTGATTTCACAGAATTGAGAGTAGTTACCCAGTAGTTTAGTTCAGATTACTCACCGCACGTCACATGTGCTTATACCCTTCACTGTTTCCTATTCGTGTTAATATTATACCTTTATTACTGTTCATACTCGTGCTTGCATGTTTGCTACCCTGATTATATTATTGTTGATATTATGACGTACTGACGTCTGTGTTTTGCATGGTCCAGATCCGCTACCTTTGCAGCTGACCGATCAAGAGTATTTCAGTGAACAGGCCGAGCAGTGAGGACCTGTTAGTATTTTAGTTTAGTCTTCTTTCAGCATTTTCATTCCTGATGTGAGCCCATATTTGGGACATACATTCTAGATTATTATTATTTATTGGATCTATTGCTTCCGCATATTATTTCTTGACTCGTTTATTCTGGCATATAGACATGTACTAGATAGTTTATTTTATTTCTACTATTCTTGATATCTCTAGACAGCCGTAATATGACTGTGGAGGGATGTTTCCTATCCACAAGTAGCATGGTTGGCTCTGTCACGTGCCTATCTTAGCGCTCTCTGGGAAGCGGGGCGTGGCAGTATGTATTAATTATATTATGAATATAATGAATATATATATATATATTTATATATATATATATGTAATTATAAATATATATATATATATATATATGTTGATATATATAAATATTTATAAAATAATATTGTTGTGCATTTGATGTGTATCAAATATTATATGAATATGTATATGTGTGGGCCAACATGTATTAAGTAATAACTAATTAGTTTGTTTAAGGGATTAAACAAATTAATTAATTATGAGGGTTTTATTAGAACACTATATATATATATGCTTTTATTTGATACAAACCCTAACCCTAATGATTAACTCATCCCCTACCTAAAAGTTTCGGCCATTCCCTATTTTGTTTTAGCCGAAATTTGTTAGGAGAAATAAATTAAAAAATCAATTTTTACTTCCTCTTCTTTAATTATAATTCTATCTAATTAATTAGAGCAGTTAGCTAATTAATTAGAGTTCATTGATCTTGGAGATTCGTGTAGAGGCAAGTAAGGAGATCATCAAGGTGTAATCAAGTCACCTTGATTGGATAGGAATCGCGAGCACAGCGAACGGAACGCAAATCCGAATTTGTGCAAAAATATTATCTTTTCGAATCAATTAAGGGATAATTGATTTCATTAATAATTAACATAATTTATAAATCCTAATTGGTGTTAATGGAAAAATTTTAATTTTCCCTTCCGCTGTGTTTACACCAATTTTCACCAACAATCTCCACTTATATTAAGGAGCTTTCATGCATATCACGGTATAGTACGTCTTATTTGATTCTTCAGTTTTAAACGTAACGTTTTTTACAATAGCCTACGACTTCAAATTACAAATAAGATCTTCCTTTCCCAGAAACAAATCTCCAACAGTTACGCAATCTTCTCTTAAAACACTCGCTTCCAAATAAGACCCAGCATTCACTTCTGCCACAACTAGATCTACCCAACTATCATCTTCCAACAGAGCGAGGCCGGGATCTTCTATTTCGACAAAATTATTATTCGCATCCATATCTTCAATCAATACAATATCTTGTTCCTCGTTCAATCCAGAAGAATAAGATACGCTATCCTGACCTTGATAATCTTCATCGGCTTCATCATTA
Organism: Agapanthus africanus; assembly: GCA_030015575.1. NCBI lineage: Eukaryota > Viridiplantae > Streptophyta > Magnoliopsida > Asparagales > Amaryllidaceae > Agapanthus > Agapanthus africanus. The sequence continues at coordinate 676,254,872 of CM057340.1, read as the reverse complement.
TCACTGTCACCCATATTATCACCATAAACATTGTCAGTATCAACATAAGACTTAGATGCAAACATCATTGGTTCGGGTCGGTATATTGTGAATGGTTCGGGTTGAAAAGAGCGAAATGATGTGGATGGACAAGCTTGGAATGGGATACTTGATCCGTGTTGGAATGATGCCGACGGAAAAGCTTGGAATCCAGGGATTTAGGGAAATCGGCATTTAATTTTTAAAAATTATTAGTATTTTGGTCTTATAAAGAAAATAAATATCATCACTGTTCGCTTAATCTTTATCATAGGATATAATATCCTGCTTGCTTCAGCGCTCACGTGCTATCACGTAAGACGCTGGTTTCTTTGGCGCTCACGTACTATCATGTGAGTAGTGCTAAGCACTAAACCGTTTCCTTCTCTGACACTCACATGCTATCACGTGGTTTGCTGTTTCCTTGGATGCTCACATGCTATCACGTGGGCCATTATTTTCTTGGGCGCTCGCGTGCTACCACATAAGCCCTGCCCCAGAGATTAAACTCTGCTTTTATTAAGAGTTAAATTCTTGGAGAGAAAAATCTCTAAAGTAGTTTTCTTCCTTATGTCTTTTTTCTTTTTCATAAGAACAAAGTTCTTTTAATTTCTTCATAAAATATGCATCTTTCTTTTTTATTTTCTTTATGAGACATATTTTGAAGGAACTAAGTTCCTGAAGTACTCTTTTCTTTTCTTTTTTGTTCTTTCTTTCTGTTTATATGTGGGTGGTAAAAGAATATTGTTCTCCCCTGGATCATTGAGTTTAAAGAACGAGATCTTCCCTATGAGATTCGGTTCTCTTGATGGGAGATTTGTCTTATGGGTCTCAGATCCAAAGTAAGGACTAAGTAGCGCACTGTTTGTTTCTATTTTTGGGGGGAAAACAATCACTAATTTTAACAAATTTACCCTTGGAATGTATTGTTTGTTTCACAAGAGAATGTTGTGATTGGTAATCCTTGTTGTTCTTTAGGTGTGCATTCCACTACATTACCCGTTTTGGGAAAACCTGCATTTAATATATAAAATGTTTTAGTATTTTGGTATTACAAAGAAAATAAATCTAAACACTAATTTTAACGGGTTTACCCTTGAGTTTGAAGGTGTGCATAATAATGTGTGTAGTCGTATCCACTGAGATTGAAAATTTCATCGCTAATCATGCGACTGTATCCCCAAGAATTACCTCCAGCGTTACCATCAAATTAGTTCGTTGGATTTACATCTGATACTTGCAACTATTCTTTCTCAACTAAAAATTCAAAAGAATGACCAGGGTTTTCCAAGCTGAAGACTATCAACATAGATGTTGTTTCATCGTCTATAATTTCAACCAACGCTTTTATACTAAAATGAGGTCATATACAACTTTGCTTAACCTTGCCTTCACGGGGATCGTATTTCGTGAGTTTAAATACTTTATTCTCAAGTTCAGTGAATTTACTTGATATTGTTAATTGCATAGGCTTTGCACGCCCGCCTGAAAAATCTGCGAAAGCTCATACCAAATAGTCTTAAAGGGGGTGAATAGGACCATACCAACTATATACCTAAATTAAAAAATCTAACCAATACACTTGCTAATCAAAAACCTCAATGGTAAAGCTTAAGGCAATATGAGACAAGATAATATAATACTAAGCAAACTACAATTATGAACTATAACATACAGTAAGAGATAAAGATCACATTCAAGCAAGAATGAGAATATATAGCAAAGAAAATCTAGCATGCAATTTCTATCAATGAAAACTTGCAAACAATTAAGCATAATATAAATGGCAAGTAATAAAGGAAAGATATAAAGAAATTGCAAACTCAGGGCACAAGAGATTTTTAGAGTGGGTCAAGAGTTCCCCCAATCCACTTTCTTTAGCGCACGAGCCCGTTCCACTAAACATGTCTTTCTCGTGAAGACAAATACGCTGTCCGCAAGAAACACACAACCCCGCTTCCGGTAGAGGCCTAAATAACATGTCTCCTCAAAAGACTACACGTTGTTCACCACTACAAACAACACTTCTCTTACAAGCTCGTCACTCTTCTCTCTACAAAGATATTCTTCTCTCTTACAATGGCAATCTTGCACTCAAGATCCCAATCATAAAAAAAGAAGAGATTACACTTGAAGTACAATTACTCACAAAGAAGTTTCTCTCAAAACTCTCTCTAATACTCTTACAAAGTATGGATAATCAAGTTAAGCTCTTGAATCTTTTGTGTGTGAAAGAGTGAATTGATAAGCAAATAAAAATCTTTTTGAATTATCACAAGATGTGGGATCTTTTCGCTACAGTTTTACTTCGCGAAAGTATTGGACAACCTCTCCTTATCTCTGCATTTACATGGCTTCGTGATCAGTATATCTTGAGCCCGTTTCTCGACACAGTTTTACTTCGACAATCAGGTTCTTAAGCATGTCTAGTTGACTTAGCACAATATAGAATGCTAGGGGCGTGATATTCTATGTATTTGTGATTTTGTGAATGCTTGATGATATGGGTGACTCGCATTTTAATTCGATTCTTTTCGATCCTTATTCTTTTGTTAATACACATTCCCAATTCTTTTATTCAAACTATCAAGATTCTTTCCACAATTTCGACAACTGTCCTTTCTTAGGGGGTAACCAACCATACCAAAATTTTGATATTGGTCCACCTCCTAACACGCTTGAACCCAATCCCACTTCAAATATAGAGCAATTGATTGAAATCTTAGAAAAAGAGGTCAACAAGATGACTATTTTAGTATCGCTACCATTACAACCCTCCCTTCTTGAAACAATCAACACATCGATAGGGTATAATAATGAGATAGATGCTAGGTTGACCGTTTTAGAGAAAAGTTTAGAAGTGATAATTGCAGTCGAGAATCAAAAATCTTCGACGCTAGTCATGTTCATACAACAATCTAATCAATTATTTCACGTTCAATCTCAATCATTGGTTAGAATAGATGAACAAGTGAAACGTTTAGCTGTACAGAATCTAAGGAGTGAACACAGTCAATTTGAAACCAATAATGCCAATATCTATCAGCTAGGAAGTCAACTGAGTGAGATAAATGATCAAACAATTTTTGATAATTTCATAGATGATGATGATGATGATGTACTTGATTTGACTAAGTGTTATAAGGACAAGCAATAAAACTCTCCGAGTCAGTCCGACACTAGCCTTCAAATACTAAATAGTCCTCCTATCACCTGTCATCTTAAGAATGATTTAACCGATAAATTACTTGAAGATGATATTCTTGCACCGACTGATTATAGCGAAGGATATTTTGAGGAGGATACTTATGAATTTGACGGGTATAGTTTCGATATAGTGTTCGACAAAATTCACAATCAGGAACCCATGACTTTAGTGTTACCGATTGATATAGTTTTCGATGAAACTTTAGAGTGGGAATCTACATTTCTAGACGACATCAACCTACCTATAAGTCAGTGTGTTGAGGAAGAACTTGAATTGGGAAATGTGAGTTGTATTGATAAGAATATGATTATGGAGGAGTATAGGGAGGAAGATAACATTGAAAAACATTTTTTCATGCCAATTTTTGAAAAGATTTATGCGGATGAGCTTGATATTCTTGATGAGTTTGAGTCACGATCACTTTGGGAGCATCCTAAGGACCTCTCTTTTGCTGAACTTTTTTAGGATAAACTCTAGTTTTTAAATGAACTTGATCTCGAAACTCAACACATGCTTCTTGAAATAAAATTCATCCGGGCAACATTCCTTTGACTCCTTCAAAATTTCGTCTTCATCTTCAACATTTTCTAATCCCTCCTTTCACACACCCAAACCCGACACTAACATCTAACTATACTGCTAACATTTTCTTTTTCTTTTTTGTATACTATTCATTTCACTAGCCTTGGTCTTATATTAACAAAAATTTTGAATGGTTGGTACTAATTTCTGGACCAACACAATCTTCTAACTTTAACCATTGTAAATAACTCTTAGGTTTTCTTTTTGTGAATAAAAGCTTATCCTATATGTCTAAGTCTAGCACCAGGAAACGGGGGCAACGATGAGGACATCGTCAATCTCAGGTTTGGGGGTGAGCACTCCGCTTGCTTTGTCACATCATGTGTAAATTCTGCATTGCATGTATATTAAAAAAACCTATAAAATTGAAAAAATTTCAAAACATAAAAACTTTGTCGTCAAATTAGCTAGTGGGGAAACTTAGATTCGAAATACCGACGGTATAGTTTGATAATATAGAAACAACTAAATCCTATTTTTAGAAATTAAAAACCAGAAAGATAACCCTCTTTTGAGTTTAACCATAGCTAATATACGTCTTTGCATTATACTACACGCGACGTGAGTTTTGAAAATTAGATGACAAGTTTGAAATGTCTTAAAACTTTTAAAAATTGATAAACTTCTTAAGGATCAAACAGGTTTGTTCTGAAATAAGTAATATCAAGAATAGTTCATAAAGTAAAGTGGATATGAAAATTTATAATTGAAAGATTTATTGGAGGCTAAGTATGAAAAATAATCCATCTGAAACTTAATTGGAGTGATTACACACCTTATCCACACAAACAAGTCTTTATGATGAAAAGAAAAACTGACAATATCTCCATTCGCACTGAAAAACGATTTACAACCACTCAAATTAGCGCTTTCTGAATATTTTAACACATAAAAAATGAGTATTTTGTTTTGTGTCCTTGGTATCTTGGGCAATTAAGTCGTAGGGATGTCTCTACACCTAATACCCTAAAACCATCTGGTTTGAGATTCATTGATCCAAAACTCGCTAAGTCTCCAATCGCCAAATAAAACAAGTCAATCTAGTGTTCTCTCCAAGTCAAAAGTCCTCACGGTTCTTTGTAGAAGAATAATCTTGGCTGGGACGAGTTTCGATTATAACAGTTTTTAGCGGAGATATGAAAGTTTGATTTGAAAGATTACAAGAATTTTTGCACGATCACGAAAGGTGTGTATAAACAAAGACATGTGAAAGGTGGAGTGAAACACAAGGCTTAGTTTTCTGTTAAAGATGATAGAAATTCTGATTTGAGACCTAACTGGAGAATGAAACTTGAGAAAAGCTTATATCTTTACAAAGTCATCTGATCATTTTGAAGTTTTTCCTGGTCCGTATTTGTGACATAATGAAGCTAAATCAATTTTTTTGAAACATAACGACTCTATTCGCACAAGCACGTAAAGACGTATAGGATCTTAAGTTAAATGAAGAAGTGAGATGTGAAAAATATAGTTAGCCGTTTCTGACTTAGAATGATAGAATTTTCAGTTTTGATACTTGAACATAGGATTCGAATTGAATATTATCTCATGAAACTAGATTGATGGGATTTTGTGGGTGTAATCTGCTGAAAACTCTCAGGAGGCAAAACTCCTCCTACTAAGGACGCCAAGTGATTCAACGGCTTGTTGCACATGCTCAGTGCAAATCGCGTTCCCTGGGAAAGTGAGATTAGGATTTTGTTTTGCTCTGGACGAGCAAAAGATAGGTTTTGGGGTATTTGTTCGGCGCGATTAATTACATTTTAATACCGCTCATTTCTTATCATTTTATCAATAAATAATGCTATTTAACCCGTGTCTGCTCATTAGTACAGATTACAAATACACAGGCAAAAATACTGGAAACAATACTCTGCATGCACGGATTACGATAAAATTAAGTCAAACTGCAAACAGGACAGAAAACCAATCAAGTCTAATGAATTTTGCAACAAATGCATGTTGTGTACAACAAATAGTTCAAAATGGTCCAACATGATATGCAACATTAATCAAATGGTTCATACATATGGTTCAAGTGGAACATATTATATTGCAAGTGGGCATGAGTCAAATAGGCTTGATGCTATATGTGATGATGAGTTAAAAAGAAATGATTTGACGTGTGAATAATTGCCCGCTTGCCATTTGCTTTCTGTTCTCAAACTTCTGAGAAAAATGAGTGTGAAATAAAATAAAAGAATTATCCCAGAAAGATACTTGTGAGCATAGAGGACCACAGGAAGAAGCTGGGCCCTACACTTCTTAGTATTGCCTCACATTTAATCATCTTGGCCGCAATTAGTGACCTGGACTTGGCCAAATGGCCTCATGCTCTTTTGGTGGGTTTCTATTTGTCATGTCAAGCCATTTTTATAATTCTTTTTTCCTGTTTTGAAGCTTATAAATAGCAGATCACAGATTGAGTTTAGGGTTGGCTTTTGGAGTGAAAAATGAAGTGTGCAATGTTTGATAGCTTCTTCTTATTCTTCCCTCTTTGAGCTCTCATTTGAGAGCTCCATTAAGGAGGTTGAAGTTGCTATCTATCTTGTAGCTCAAGCCCTCCATTTTGTGAATAAAACTTGCACTCTTTTTCTTAACTTCTTTTCTCATTTATTACTTATTTTCTTTACGCGTTCTTCCTTTTATATTTTCTTTACTCATTTTATAGTGATGTTTGAGTAATTTTTTTGGCTATGGTGATGGTGAGGATGAAGATTTTCGGCTTAGCTTTCCTCCTTCTCTTGCGAATGTTTAATATGCTTAAAACTTGATTGTAACTTTAAGATTGTTTTATGGATATATTTGATATTGTATTTTGATTTTGATGGTTAGTTGGAACCTTTATCATATACACTATTATCTCATTATCATCATTTTGCAATATTAAAGTTGGAATCAAATTAGTGTTAAGGTTACTAAGTGTTCAGATAGGGTATTTTGCTTGATGTTGGTTGACACCCTTCATTTAGCATATATCCTTGACTATCACTCCACACTTAGCAAGTTTAATGCTAACACCTTGCTTCTCATATGCTAGTTTGTGTATTTATTGATGATGTATGCTTGCTAACACTTGTGCTTAGTTTTAATATTTCATGCTTGGACATATAAACGGTAAGTGAGAATAATACATATTCGTTTCATTTCTCGCGTATGAGTTCATCATCTTGATGGTTTGTGCTTCGACACTGCCTTGACAAGCTATGCTTCATTTCGGTTCTAATAAGAAGAGGGAACACTCATGATCAAGAGAAAGTCAAAGATTTCTCCACGATTCAATCATTCGAACCGGAGCCGCGGCCGCTTTTCTTTTCTTATACTTCGTTTTCTATTTTTTGTGACAAACTAAATCAAAACCAATTCTTTTCTCTTGAACTTGATACAACAACTTCTAACCACCAATTCCTTGTAGATCGACCCATACTTGCTGACTAGCTACAACGAGCCATGCACTTAAGGTTAATATTTTAAAACGAGATTGAATTCGCGTGCGCCTTATTTCTAAAACCATTCTTTCAAACTTCATAGGCATGCTCGCGTGACATCCCAACATTACATATTCGATGCAAAACTGTTGGGAACTCTTGTTTCCTCCCTAGTAAATATCATGCAACTCAGCGCGAGATGCTTTACCTCGTGCGCTCCTCTCCAGCAGTTACATCAAACATTGTTTATTGAGTTGCTACAAAAGAATAAAAAGGTATCGTCAAAAGACATATCCTAAACTAAGGGCTCACGTAATGCCCGACCATGACACGCCAATAGTCGTCGGATCAATATGAATCCGGCTTCATCGCATACATCTCCTCTGGTGTATTGGCGGATTCAAGTTTTTTGATGACCTTGTTCTTATGGCCTTTCCAGTTCTTTATTATATCCTTAAGCAGCTTATCATTAACTTCTCGTTCATCGATAACCGCCTCGGGACCCTCTTTGCCATACCACCGGAAATCAAACCGACTTTGCAAAATAGGATAATTCATCACTGTATGGGGAAACGTATTTAAAAAATCAAAATACAGTTCAGTATTGAATAGCATAAACAAATCTCACCATAACCTCCCACTCAGCAATGTTCTTCTTCTGCTCCAACTCTAGGCTTTCCCACTCAAGACCCCCCAATCACCATCGTCATCCTCGATCACATGAGGCATGCATTTCTTGCTGTTCACTATAGATGACATCATCTTCTTCTCTTCAGTATAACTTTTATGAACAAGGTCCCCTGAAAATGAAAGGTATGCAATCGACTTGTCCACAGCATTTGGTTTCCTCTTCTAGATATCAGTAGCATGTGTGGGTCCTTTCATATCCCGTTCCATCGCTGGGAAGGCTGTCCCTTATCCCCCATATCTTGATCCATCCTATCATCACCTAACATATCTATAACAACTTCACAATATATAGTTCAATATATTAGAGAACAAAATAATATTGAAAATAATATCATACAGGAGCACTAAAATATAAGTACCACGGTCTGTAAGCTAAAACAATTAATATAGCAATAATACTGAAAAGAATATCATACAAGAATAGTAAAATATAAATTCCACAGTCTTCTAGCTAGGGCAGATAACATAGCAATAATACTGCTAACTTTATAATACATGAGTCATAGGAGGTAAATTTCACATTACTTATGTTAGGATAATTAACAAAGCAATAATAATGAAATGAATATCATAAAAGAGTGAGCTAAATATCAAGATTATATCAAAATGGTTGACAACCCACGCGTAGTTTTATTTCATGAAGATAACTGTATGCATATAAATGATAGACGGGTTCTAAGGCACGATATTTTATTAATGTGAAATACTCGATGATGATATGTATTAGTTTACTTTTTGTTATCGTCGAGTATCATACAATTAATTAGATTGGTTTTGATATTTATCATTTCAATATCGTCTGTTTAATTAATATTTAATTGGTGACTTAATCTAGGTTTAGTATATAGTTAAGAATTAAAGGGAGTAGGGGCGTATCGGATACTGACGTATATCGAGATTTCTACACAAATTTTTAATTACTTTTTCTTGACATTTCTATACAAATCTTCTAATATAACGAAACTAACTAAAATTACACAACAAGTAGACTTTGAAAATTTAATTTAATAAAATTAAGTCACCTAATTCGTAGCTGATTTCACATCGAAATAGATCCGGTGGATGACGTCGGAGGAGGAGGGAAGATTAGATGCAGTGGTCAGAGGAAGGATGGTAAGATGAAAGAGGAAGAATAGGAGGGAGTGCTCGGTGAAGAGGGTGGAGGAGAGGTGACCAGATCTAGCTCGGGGATGACGAGGAGGAGGGGATATTGACGGTGATGATGACGAGGTGGAGGAGAGGAAGAGGCCGGGGCGGCGGAGGTGACGAGGTAGTAGGGATCGAATTAAGGGAACGGTGAGGAGGAGGAGGAGGCGATGGTAGCGATGACAAAGAAAAAGAGGTGACAGAGGACTAGGAGGACTAGGCAACGATGACTACGACGAAGAGGCGGTGGCAGAGGCGACGACGAGGATTTTTTTTGAGGTGGTGGCGACGACGAGAAGGGAGAGGGAATTTTTTCTGAGGGTCGATCGAGTGTGTAGGGGGAAGTAATTTTTAGGGGGAAAGGGGATAAAGTGGGATTGGGATTTTAATTTTGGTCAACATCTAATTCGACGCGAGACTCCTGTCGAATTAGATGTTGACCAAAGTCAACAAAATTTCAAATCTACGCAACCTAATTCGACAGGAGTCTCGCGTCGAATTTGGACTCCCGTCGAATTAGGCTTCCTTGTAATGTTAAGAGTTCTCAATATATCAGATACAATAGTGCATATTTGTAACGACTCTAAAATCTTGTACGGAAATTTTACAGTTAATATACAAGAAATGAGTTTTACAGCCAGAATTTGAGTTATAAGTTATTTTTGTTAAATAACAGTAAGAAACAACTTGTAGCTCACTGGTAAAACCTTGCACTGTTATGACGTAGCCCCCGTGTTCGATGCTCATCAGACACAATTATTTTTCAGAATTTTTTTAACCTTTTGGAAGCCCAAAAGATTGCACGTGCAATACAAAGGGAAATGAAAAGTCAGAAAAAATCAAACATGTGGAAAATGGAGTAAACAGGGATTTAATCAGCTGGAACGAATCTCGAGGCCAGAAGCCCTAAATCGACCGGCCAAATTCCTCTAAAAACCGACACCGACGTCGGGATTGATCCAATGAGCCCCTGCACACACACCTCTTTAGCTACCCCTAACTCCTCTGCATTGTTTGATTTCCTTGCAATCAAAGAGAGATCCTTCATTTCACAATTAAACATAATTTTAATGCTTTTTAATCCACCATTTTAATTCCAAACCCTAATTATCCACTATAAATACCATCCCCTTTCTTGGCTGAGCACCATCCTGAAAATCTTAGCCAAAACTCTCTAAAAAGTTCCTAGTGCAAGTGAAGTAAAAGAGGAGTTAGCGAGCAAACAACTTCCGGCGAAGACCGAAGCAAATTCCGGAGCTCCCGTGACACCACAAAACCCATCCCCTCTTCTTCAACCTCTTTTGAGTTTTCTAAACAGTAAGTCCCTCTCAATCACTCTTTCTCTTCATTGAAATTCCATTTTAAACTTATATCGGTAAGTGGAGTTAATACCAATATCCTTTTTCTAAACCCTAGAAACTCCTCCTTTATTCTTTGATCAACCAAGTTTTTACACAATACTTGTAATCTTAATATCAATGTTTAAAATAAATTTTATCCAAGAATCTCATGTAAAACAATCATAATTTAACTTTTACATTAAAATACCTTGAACTTTGTTATCACATCTTTTCGACAAAACATGCTTAACAATACCTTTAGGAAAAATTCATGGGGTAACGTCCTACCCCACACGCACACTTGGTTCCATAGCATGATACCTCTTTTGTATGAATATATGTTACGGAGAAAGCTTTACAATAAAATACCAACTACTTTAAAATCCGGATTTCTTTTAAAGCGGTATTTCTTATCCTTTGCGATTATGCATCTACAACCCTCTTTAGAGGACCTGCTAATGGATGGTGCGGATTATCGCACATACTTGGGCTAGTAGAAAAAGATGCAAACCTCCTCACGGAGCATTCAATCTCAAAAGGATTTAAATACGGTTTTAAGAAATACGAATATACTAAATAAAATAAAATTATTTTTAAAATTAAAATTATATAAAATTATAAAGCCATATTTTCAAAATATAATAAATCTATATTTTTCAAATATGAAAAGTTTAACAAATGACAATAGAATACCATCAAGATACCAAAAAAGGCAAGTTTTTCAATAAAATACCACGAACTTTCCAAGGCTAAGTAATTATCACTAAAATACCACAATACTTAAAATCCATGCTCATGACAACCCTAAATAATACTAATCACCCTCGAGGTTTATTTTTTAACTATATTAAAATGTTTTTCATAAAACCCCCTCGAGTTATATAAAAACACTATTGAAGGACTTTAGTAAATATAGGTTTAAGCGGGATCAATTCTCTTAAGCCCCAGAAAGCCGGAGAAAGTGAGTGCTTGCCTATTTAAGGTAGATAACTTAACAAAGTTATCAATGGTAATTGTCTTGGAAAAAGACATAAATTATGTCGTCCATATGCAACAGTTACCGATGACTCCCGAACCTAATTCAAGAGCTAAATCTGTTTACAAGTGTCTGACTCAGTCTGAGTCTAACTCAAATCTGAATCCAATATCAAACATGAATACTTGATCATGAACATGAATACTTGAAATCAAACATCAATATCAAACATGTATACTTGACCTGACTTGACCGAACTATGGTTATAATTTGACTTGACTACTTGACTACATCCTGAACATGAATACTTGAACAATTTGTATCTATGGTTTCAGCAAATCTAATAATTATAATCTATACAATACAATATGCGGGGATAAAGGGGTATATTGGTACGGAACGTATATCGTAGCACGAGAGGTCACTTAAAAGACACCTACATGAATTCGCGTGCCGTTATCCCGTGAGTTATGACGATGCCTTATACTACATGCTACCATAGTCCACGAGGTAAGATGAACTCCTTTCATATACATGAATATCTTCTATATCAAGCTACAAACAACCATGTTAGAATAACCATCACATACATGTAATTAATCATACAAGACTTACATGTTCAGTTCACATTACTTGTTATATTCTCTTTCTTCATTTGGGACATACCGAGCGCTAGTTGGCTGACGGTATTCCTTTCCATTTCTTTCTTTGGAATGTTCGTTAGGAGGAAAAGACTCCCAGGAGATTGAGCCTAGCCAAGAGGACTTGGACCAGCTCACGGCACAGCCTGACTTCTAATTCCTTGTACTTACTTTCCTGTATGTCATTGTTTAGGCACCGCTTATTATCATTGTATCTTTTCATTTTCAAACAGTTGTATGTAAAGATGAATGTAAATAAAGTTGTTTTATTTTTATACTCTTGTCATTCTTGTTCATTTTATATATTGCTTAATTAGCTTAACGTATTTATTTCTTAGTAAATACGTTGCGGCTTGTTACGTCACCGTATCCGTCTACTGGGAAGCGGGGCGTGACAATATTATAATAGAGTTTAGATAAATAACGAATAAGCACAAATGCACAATATATCAAGTTCATAGCTTTTAAGTCGAGACGCGGCTTATAATGGTAGACCATTTAGATTTATCAACGTCAAAATGTACTTCAAATTTCTTTGAACCATCCTTCGAACCTCATCACCTTGGGCCTTGAGTAAAATTTATTCTACTTTTCCATGCAGAATATAAATACCAATCGAAATGATACGTTCTTGAGTACGAGAAACGTTGTGATAAGTAGTTTGTTGTGATAAAGGATCTACTTTTAATGATCAAGTTCGAAAAAGAAAATGGCGCTTTCTCTCTGATACCATTTGAGAATTTGAACCAAGTTAAAGTGAAAATTTGATTTAAATTCGGTTGTTAGGATTTAAATCTAGTCTCTTTAGTTTAGATTTAAATTTAATCTCTAGATTAAATTCATATTTATCTCTAGTTTAAAAATGGATTTATCTCCTAACATTTTTTACCCTATATGTTGGATATAGGTGCCCTCAAGGCAATTATCGTAATTGTTAAAATGTAATTCCTGAATTCATAAGGACCTATACAGAGAACAGTCTTATTCGAGATGATAGTATGCTATCTGATTTGTTTTTATCTGTCATGTGTATAAGTTTTACTCGTTATCATGTATCACTAATACATGAGATAAAACTCATAGGATCTTTTCTTGACTGCCAGGATTAATGATAGGGATCATACTACTGGGGCCTTGTAGTTTATAAGCATATTCTTAAATTTTCCTAGTCGTGGGAATATCGAGACTGGGCATCGGTATTCCGGTTTAGACTAGTGTGTACGTTTCCTGACCCGGATGGAGGGCGATAGCTGATCCAATAGCTATTTGTGTTTAACACAGAGGATTGTATACGGGTGCTTATTGAATGAGTTATACTGGATGGACTCATTGAAAACTTCTAGTTTGTATTATACCAATGTCAGATAACAGTTCTCTGGTGACGATAGTACATAGTAGTCTCTTGACCTAAGATCACCATATTGTTATAAGATTATATATACATATATTTATATATAATGATATAGATATATATCATATATAAAATGTTAACATATCCAAGTGGGGCCCCTCCCTCTCTCATTTGTGTGACAACACATAGGAGGGGGAGAGAGAGGGAATGAGTGGATGTCTCATAAATAAAATGAGACATAGAAAAAAGAATAATCTAATTCATTATTCTAGCCATACTATTATCTTCTTCTTCCTCTCGAGTGAGAGCTTGCTCTCTACGCTAATAGCAAGTGTTGCATATGAATGGGATTATAAAAAAGAGAGAGTGCTCATTATCCACCTCACCTCCACTAACAATTTACCTAATGGAGTTTCTCCTCAAGATGAGGGAGATGGAGCTTTGGGCATGCTAGCTTCACCGTGGATCATTTATGGTGAAGCGGTCATCTTGGGAAAACTTCCGGGAGCTCACGATGTCTAGATTGAGTTCAAGTTCTTCCTATGGAGTATATAAAGATGCTACAAAGGTTGTTACCCCTTTAATTGCTCTCTAGGTTTTTCTAGAGTTTACTTTTGCTAAGTATTTGATGATGGTAATGGATTGGGGTTATGCTTTATAAAATTATTGTTTTTCAAATTCCGCCATGGCCGTGAGCATCATGACCCTAACCCCTATCCACTTACACTATATATATGAGGCTTTCTATAGGTTTTTTATGTATCCATAATTCTCTAATAACTTAGGGTTTGATTAGAGTGGGGAGGGAGGCCAAGCGCGGTCGTGAGATAGAGAGAGGTTTTGTAAGAGATGGTATTTCCTTGTAAAGGAGGATGAGTAGTCGGTATAATCTCTTGTAATTCTTTCCCATAGTGGAATTTTTCATCATGGTATGTAGGATTAGGCGCTAGCTGCGCCGAACTTAGGTAAATCTTGTGTGTTGTTGTTGGTGTGTCCTTTCATGTGATTTGATATCCGTCGTATAGTTCTTTTTCAATCTACCCTAAAACAAAGGTCTTGTATTTCCGTTGCGAGTCGATACATAAGTCTTACAACAAGTGGTATCAGAGCGCCACGTTTGTGTTTTTGAGTTAATTGGGAAGATGGTGTTTATAAGTTGCAAGATCGAAAAGTTCGATGAGCGCAATAATTTTAGTCTTTGGAGATTGAAGATGGCAGCGTTGCTGAAGCAACAAGGTGTGCACAAGATTTTCTTTGCGAAAGACAAGATTCTGGCGATGACTGCGGCAGTTGAGATTGCAGAGATGGAAGACAAAACTCACAGTTCGATCCAACTTTCAATGGCCGATAAGGTTTTTTGCGAAGTGGCACGAAAGACAACAGCGGCAGGATTGTGGAACAAGTTGGAGTCCTTTTACATGAAGAAATCTCTTACTAACCGATTCTATCTAAAGCAGTCCGGGAAGCACGTAGAGGTTCTTCGATTCGGATTAGGCAAAGAGTTCACTTTGTAGGAGTATGTAATATTATGCAGTCTGGAGAGGATCGTGCACCAGTACACAATATTGAGAGATCCTCGGTCAGATGGCAATATAGGGCGGATGGTTCGAACAGTTTGGAAGAACAAACTTTACAGCTTACGGATGGTTTTCCGTGGATATTTCAAGCTGGAGTTTTATCTACTGCCGAGTACCTCATTGATTTGTCACCATCGATTGCGGTACATATGATATTTCCCGAGGAGTTATGGACTGAAGGGGTTAGAGATTACTCAGGATGTAACAACCGTCAAATCCGTATACGTTCTTTATAATTTTCCTTCTTTAATAAATCCTTTTTCATTGAATTAAGTGTGTATAAATTAATTTTATTTCTATTTAAATATATGGTCTATTCTTATATCTATTTGTTATCACCTTGCATCTCTATTCCAAAGGTCTTGAGTTCAAATTCCGTCTTCTTCAAATTATTTAATTCTTTATTCTAATTATTTTGCATATAAATCTTGTTTTTAAAATGATTTTTTTTATATTTTATCTTATTATATTTTTTAAAAGAAAATTATTATTAAAGAAAAGAAATTTTTCAAAAGAATAAAACTATTAAGTAGTATTTTAGAGAGAGAATGAATATATGTTGAGATATAATTTGGGATTTGGATAATCCAAAAGCTTCAAAATTTAAATATACTACAATATTTTAATATATTTGTATTGTTGGGATTTAAGATAAGATATATGTGGTTATATAAAAAAAACTTATCAGGTGCAACAATTTATTTTACTAGCATATATATATATATACACACAATTTATTTTACTAGCAAATATATATATATATATATATATATATATATATATATATATATATATATATATATATATATATATATATATATATATATATATATATATATATATATATATATTAGAACTCTTTTCATTAAAAACCCCTAAGCCATTGGATATTGTCCAATTTAATCCTAGCCTTTGGGTCTATAAAAACCCTTATCCCTAATTCTATATATAAACTATTGAACTCTCAAACCCTAATTTTTAATTCATCTTTTTCTCTGTCTCTTTTCTTCCTCTCCTCTATAATTTTTTATATATCTCCCATCTTTAAAACCCTAGCCTAAGAAACCAAGCAAAGAAGAAGGAGCCATCAACCATCACCGGAAGTCTTGAAATCGAATTTCAAGGCTACCTCTACTACATCGCGACTTGATATAAAAGATCAAGCTCGTCTTTTTTTAAAGTTCCTTTCTTTTCTTCTCTTCCTCTTTTGTTACAAACTCCTCCATGAAATTTTTCAGTTAACATTCTTATATTATTCACTTTATGACATCTATCTGTCTTTATTTTTGTTATTTTTTATATGTTCCACTTTATTTGCTAACATTTACTCTCATTATTTTCTTGAATAATATTCTATCATACTTTATACCTATTTGTGTAATGAAAACACATATGTATTAGCTATCTTTTTCATATATGAACCTTAATAACTTATATCACTCTTTTAATATCTAAATTATTATTTTCTATATAATTGTCTAGCATATTTGCTTGATCCTCATGATACATCATTTCCCGTTATATACTAACACTTGACTCCTCGTTATTCACATTAAAACAACATGTGATTTTTTATAAACTTTATATACTTCTACTTTTTTTATTTTATTTATTATATAACTTTACATACTCTATTCATTTATTATGATATAACTCATATTATGTTTTAATACCCTTTTTACGTTTTTCAATATGTTACTAATAACAACTCATCTTGGTAGATTGTATTTATAATTAACTATTATTATATATGACCTTTTAATATCTTCTGGTATTGATATCCTAATAATTACTGTTATACTATTGCAAATATTACACCCTACTGCAATTATTTTACTACTATATTACTTCATATTACAATCAATCTTTATTTTTCTACTAAATCTACTTTAACTGTCATTTTGACATCACTAATCAACTCATTTTTATTTCATGCATGCTAAATATACATCACTACTAATTACTATAGTTTACTGTGTAATTGTTTTGTAATATGTTTTGTTATTTATAAATACTTAACTACTGTGATGTTTAACCTAATCATATTATTTTGTGACATATCTTTTACTTAATTGTTTTATTTGTACTTGCATTTTGTATCAAACTCACTGCACTTTTAATCTTCCTTATACACATTTGTATTATCATTGTCTAATTTATACATATTTTATTAATGGCTGAGAACTCGAATTGATATAATTAGTATACGTATAAACTAATTGTTAAAGTTAGTTGCTATTTATTTTCTTTATATTTTCATACCCTATGTCACGAGTATACCTTATATTTTCGTATAGTCGGTCTTAACCGTAATTATAATTTCGTAATGATCCAGCGACCGCTCTGCCATAGTTAATTAACCTATAGGGCATAACG
This sequence comes from Agapanthus africanus, assembly GCA_030015575.1. NCBI lineage: Eukaryota > Viridiplantae > Streptophyta > Magnoliopsida > Asparagales > Amaryllidaceae > Agapanthus > Agapanthus africanus. Next base: position 676,237,539 of record CM057340.1, on the reverse strand, counting down.
TCTCCCCATGGTCAGTACAGAATTCATAGTTTAAGTTTAGTCGAATTGTACATTATTTTCCTTTCAAATTTGAAACATGTTTTTCCTCATTAGCGGAATCTATTTTAGAGCTGAACTAAAATGGCCATAACTCCTAATATAGAAACCCAAACGGAGTAACATTTGATTTTTGGAATGATTTCAGGATGTTGGCTACATATTTATCCTAAATTAATTTTATTGAAAACTGACGGAAACCATCTTAAAACACGTTTTAAAAATGTGTCGAATCTGGACAGCAGTAGAAATTATCTGCGCAGCTGTCATAAAACAACCATAACTCCCTCTCTGGTTACTTTAAACCGAAGAATTTTATGGGGAATCGTTCAAAACTCACATACGTTCATTTCTTGTTAAATATTTAGAACCATAAAATGAACAGAACCTACTCGAAAATGCAAAATACAACTGTGCATGCATTCTGAATTCTGTAATGGCCTGCTCTGCGCAGCGGTACGAAAACACCCATAATTCTCTCACCTGAAACCCGAAAGAGGCAAAATAGGCCTCATAATTTACATGACTTCCTGAACTAGAATTTACTATTTGCGCAATAATTTTTAATTCTAATCCAAAACTGTTCGTCTTTGCCTGTGAACGTTTGGTTAATTTTTGTCCAGGATTTAAGTGTGATGATTGAAATCTTATGTTACATGTGCATATAGATATTTCATATTATGTCTAGACTTGGCCTGACTCCTTAAATATATGACTCCGTGACTACATGAATTCCTGAATCAATTAATCTGATATGAAATTGAAAGTACATCATGAACTTAAATACATATAATATTGACATGCACTTGAATTGATCGAACCAAGTATCGCGATATGGAGCAAAATTCCACATGGAACAAAGTGATACAAGGAGCAAGGTGCACGCCATGATGATGGTGGGGTCACCTCTTGAGTCCATGGGGACCATCTCTTGAATACATGGGGGCCACCTCTTGAATCTGCATACGAGTGGATCCACCGGGAGATGTCTGTGGGTACCACACAAGTTTGAAAGTGCATGTATCCATGAACCACCATTAATATTTATGAATAGTTTTAACCAATGTTTGCCGAGGGTGTTGGTGTAGTCGAGGATGAGTAGTTAAACTGCTTCGGAGTACCCTGCTTGTAATTTTGTACTCATGTACTCTTGTAATCATATATCAAACCTTATGAAGTGGTTGTACACCATGTTAGGAATATGTATGCCCTAGAGACCATTATTTTATGATAAAGTGGATGCTTGGACATATATATATATAGAGGACTTTCCTGCTCGACATGATAGTATGCTATCTGCTTGCTCTTTATCTTAACATGTACACTTGTATTATTATACTGTCTTTCATATACATGTTGATAAAGCCCTTAGGATGTTGGCTTGACTACCAGGACAAAGATGCAGATCATACTACTAGGACCTGGGTAGTCCATAAGCACATCCTTCAATTTTTCCTAGTCGAAGGAATATCAAGACAGGGCATCGATATTCCAGAGTAGACTGGTGTGTACGTTTCTTGACCCTGTAGAGGGCGATGGTTGATCCCATAACCATTGGCGTTGGACATCAAAGATTGTATACAGATGCTCAATAGAGAATGGATACACTGAATAGGACTCGTCGAGAACTCCTAAATGGTATTATACCTATAGTCAGATAGCGTTTCTTTGGTGACACTGGTACATATTAGTCTGTAGACCTGAGATCGTCATAGAGACTTGTGTGGTTCCTACTGTGCTTTAATTTCCTCCCTACCACGGCTCAAAAGAGTCATGCAAACAGGTGGATTTTGGGTACAATTCCGGGTTACATGGAGGCAATGAGCAATAGGAGGGGTTCCTTCTTTCCCGGTATAGGGAGTTGATGTTGCGCTATACTCGATAGCTATAACAGGAAGTCCCTGGCTAGGGTTGTTGATGAGATTTACCGGTAAGAGTTATCAGTGGTTTCTCGTACCGTTATAGGCCACACATTGGCATGACTTATCAAGTTATTAGGGTCTGACGATTCCACCCCCAGACTCGATATGCGACATATCAGACGAAGAGACCGGACTATACGATAAGTGTTACTTATAGGATTCATGGGAGTTTAGACAAGCTTGCTTGTTGATTTTCTATTCGCTCAATACCTGGGTAGCCGTTACATCCAGCTAGTACCGCTGACGACTTGTGAGTAACTGATGTGATCATTAGCTACTGCTGGTGTATTGGCGGGTCTTTAGAGTCCCACACAGAAGTTTCCTAATTCAGACGAAACGAAATAGGGCATATATGTTGATATGTGCGGAGGCCAGATTAAATACGAGTATGTGATACCGTATTCTAATCCGGCGGTTATTTGTTATCAGTTAGGTTATATGTGATATAACCGGATTATTGAATTAAGTGTTAATTTGATAATATGATATACAGATAAATAATATTAGTCGGTTCTATGTGATATAACCGGATTATTAAATCAAGTGTTGATTTAATAATATGATATATATTTATATTTGATATAATTATATATTAACTAATATTATTAGTTCACTAATTATTTGTTTATCTTTATATATATATATATATATATATATATATATATATCACACACACACACATACACACACACACACACACACACATATATATATATTATATGAAGCATTGTTGATTTTCTATTTTTGGAAAATAAAAAAAAGAGGTGGAAAATGAGGAGCATGGATGAAGCATGGCTTTTGATTTATTTATTCTTTTTCTTTACACTATAGAAGCATGGTCACCTTTTAATATTGATTAAAAGTGTATGCTTCAATAAGTGATAGATTTTATAAGCCATTCTTCACTTGCATTCTAGAGTTAGTTCTTTTACCTCACTTGAGCTCATATGATGAGTTCTCCTCTCTAGCTCTGTTCATCTTCTTCCTCACATCTTCCAAGATCAATCCCTCACATGAGTTGTGAAATCTTGAGCTTGTGAGAACCATAGTGAGTAAACAAAACCCCTACTTCACCATTCTACACTTGATTAGCAATTAAGTGTAGTGTGTTTCCTTCACTAAAGAGTTTAGTGAAGAGATAGTTTGGATTAGCGGAGTTTCGGGTGGATCATCTTCGGCATGAAGATCACAAAGGAAGCTCAATCCAATTTCAAGCGGAGTCGCGTGGACTACCACATGGAGCTTGAGAAGAGAAGGACATGGTCTACAAAGGTTGTAGCCTCTTTTTCTTAGTATAGTTTTTGATATCATACTTAAAACCCTAATCATCTAGTTTAGATTCTAGGTTAGTGTTAATTATCACCCCCAAAAAATTTTACATTGGCATGCTTGATGCTAGTAAAATCTAGTGGTGGTGGCAATAAACACTTTCATGGTATCAGAGCCAAAACTAGAAGATTAGACAATGTTTGTAGAATCACGAAACCAAAACAACTCCCAAACCGAAACCCAAAACACCAAGTTTCTGTCGATTTCAAAATGATTTCTGAAATTTTTTTAAACATGTACAAAATGTTATATGTGATGTAACTAAGTTTGCAGCCACGATATTTCGCCACGATATCTCGTTGCCAAAAGCATCCACTCGGGTGCTTGCAGCCACGATATTTCGCCTAAGTACACTTGGTCGATGGAATCGGGTGTGTGGCCATCTACTAAAGTTCCCGACGAGTATTCAATCGAGTAGTCGGGAATCTTGTTGAATTACCCGACTAAGTTTTTTAAAAGTGTTTTTGAATTGAGACTAAAATGCAAGGTTTATAGGTTAGGCATGAAATTTAGAATATGAGATATTCCAGGTTTATGATGTCTGAGGATAATGCAGATTCTAATTATTGTAGTTTTTCATTTCTTTTCTTCAACCATAATGTAATATATGGTATATCCCCGATCTCGTTGCTATATGTCAACAGAATTTAGGATGCGCATATTTACTTACGTTGATGACATGCAATATTATGTGTTGCTGTGATATGTTATATTGGATCGTCGTGATTGAATAGCCGGTTTTTTTTATGTGAGATGAGAGTTTTTCAATTTTCATTCATGTAAAATTTAAATGTAATATTCTTTTATTGGGACACTTCCGAGTTGAGGATGATTTCGCCATTGATGTATATTATTTACCTTTTCGCATTAGGATAGACCCAAGGCGGGGAGCATAAGTAATCGAATTGGCAGGGTTGCTTGCCACTCTCTTAATTAGGGGTCTAGGGATATGGGTTTGGCTATTCATCATGACCGTGAAATCCGTGTTTTTCATTATTGGTTTAATTTAAAACACGGACCTCCTAATATATCCAATATTTCATATGTTGACTTCTGCTGCTGTGTTCTGTGATGTGATCATATAACAGCGTGAGACGAATGCTATATATATATATATATATATAAACGTTGCTTATGTTTTGCACTCGCGCTAGTCCAGCTCCCGCTCTGCCGTTAGTTAAGTAACTTAACGGTGTATGACGGGGCCCCGTGGTGAATGCGGATGGTATAAGCAAACGTTTTATTTTCGTTTCTTTTTCTGTGATGTTTAGGGAAACATAAATGATGGGACTTCATTAATGAGATTAATGAAAAGAAAAGAAATCTAAAGATATTGTAGAATCAAAAGTTTTTAAAAGGATAGCTCTAGTTCTTGCTTTACATAGTGGTGTTCCTTGATGAATATCCGACACCTCATTCGATGAGGAAAGAACCGAGATCCCTTCACCGAGAATGGCCTCTTTAGCAAAACTAGCAAATCCTACAAGCCACTCGGTTTTGTTTTAATAGCTTCTCTAGTTCTTGCTTTGCATAGTGGTATTCCTTGATGAATATCCAGCACCTCATTCGATGAGGAAAGAGCCGGGATCCCTTTACCAGGAGTGACCTCTTTAGCAAAACTAGCAAAAGCTATAAAAACACTCCTTTTTCAAATCACTAGATTCTAAAACGATATCATGTTCATTGCGTTAAAGGTTTTCTTCAAAACCAGCTGTAGCCCTCCGTCATTTCAGATAAGTACTATTTAGTATTCGTGCTACGTTTTTGACCATAGCCAAAGCGTAGTGTGCAGTATCTAATTAGTGCTTATCTGCAGCATGTGATGCGATTGGATTAGGATAGTCGTACGGCTTTGTTGACCTTAGCCAACGGTCGTACAGGTGAGTTTAATTCAATTATGAAATGACGATTTGAACTTGGCTAGCGCTTATGATTTATTGACCATAGCCAAAGTCATAAGTTGCTAGGGGCAAAAACAATTATCGGGAATTTCAAGTGTTGAAATTTACAATGAGATTGCATACCTCCTATGAGATAGTTGGATCCCGATATCCACTACGAGTAAGAGTTACTCCTGAGAGAGTTTTGCACTTTGCAATTAGCCGATCAATTAGGTGTCTAAGAAAGATGTTAACGGGGTTATACTCCTGCGGAAACGAGGTTATTTAATTAGTTCCATCCGAAAGCATGGGGAGACTCCCTCAGAGTACCAATATCTGGCCGAACGATTAGCGAACTTGTAGGGTGTAATTAATCTCGGCTAATCTTACTTTTAGGGTTTGAAGGAAGATTTGATAAAAACAGTGGGAGCCATCCTGATTATATAAAATAATAACCGATCTAATATTGCAAAGAGCGCACGCAAAAGTGATTATCCTTCTATCTCTCCTGGTAGCGACCATGACACGCCTTAATCAAGATAATAATATGGATGTATTGATCAAACCCACTTATTATACTGGGAAAAGATGATATGTCCCTCAGAGAAGGGAATGGTGCAATTGTTGCAATCGAAGCAGTTGGCGAATATCATCTAGTATTACCAAGTGGTAACACAATGATTCTGAGCGACTGTTATTTCGTACCAAAAATATTGTGAATGTTTTCCTAAAATCAAGTGTTGATTGGGTATGGTACGTTGTATAACGGTATATACGTTCTAAATCAAACTACAGTTCTAAACGTACAGAACACACACAAAAGGAAAAGTTCAGAAATGAACGAAGCCCTCTTGTGGCATTGTAGACTAGGTTATATCAATGCGACAAAACTAGTTAAGTTGAATAAAGATGGATATTTGAATCAGTTCGAATTTACATCTTATGAAACTTGCGAGTCATGTCTCAAAAGCAAGATGACTAAAACTCCATTTACTGGACACGGAGAAAGAGCTACTGAACTTTTGGGAATGATAGATAGTGATGTATGCGGTCCTATGTCTATACATGCCAGGAATGGTTCCTCGTACTTTATTACATTCACCGATGATCTATCAAGATACGGACATGTGTTCCTGATGAAACACAAATCTGAATCTTTTGAGAAATTCAAGGAATATAAGTACGAAGTTGAGAACCAGACGGGTAAAAGTATTAAAATCCTTCGATCTGATCGGGAAGGAGAATACTTGAGCACGGAATTCATAGACTATTTAAAAGAGAATGGGATTCTCTCTCAGCTTACTCCTCTGTATACACCACAATACAATGGAGTTTCGGAGCAGAGGAATTGCACCCTATTAGATATGGTGCACTCTATGATGAGTAATGCCGAGTTGCCTATTTCCTTTTGAGCTTATGCACTTGAGATAGCTGCATATCTATTGAATAGGGTTCCGACCAAATCCGTGCCTACCACTCCATATAAGATATAGAATGGGAAGAGACCATCTCTTAAACAACTTAAGCTATGGGGTTGTCCGGCATATTTTAAAAAGCAAAATTCGGACAAGCTCGAGGTAAGGTCTGTTTTGTGCAAGTTTGTTGGATATCCAAAAGATTCTTATAGATATATCTTCTATTATTCTGAGGAACAAAAAGTGTTTATTTCTCAACATGCCACCTTTTAAAAAAATGGAATTTCTTGTAAAAGAAATTAGTGGCAATGGGGTATAACTGGAAGAAGTTCTAACTACACAAACTATTATTGACAATTTGGTAGAACCGGAGGATCCAATAGTACCCAACGAATCTCAGCCACTCCGCAGATCTAGTAGGGTTTCTCATCCACCTGAGAGATACTACAGTTTTCTTATAGACGATGGGAGCGAGGATTACATCATGGAAGATGATGACCCAATTAGTTTCGAGCAGGCCATCATAAGTAGAGACTCTGTGAAATGGCCGATGCTATGCGATCCGAGATGGAATCCATGTACACCAACAATGTATGGACTTTGGATGTTTCTCTTAAAGGGGTAAAATCCATCGGGAGCAAGTGGATGTTAAATAAGAAAATTGGTGTAGATGGAAAGGTTGAGACCTTCAAAGCTAGATTTGTAGCAAAAGGTTTTCTTCAAGAACCAGGTGTCGACTATGATGAAACATTTTCTCCTGTCGCCATGCTTAAGTCCAGCAGGATCCCACTTGCCATTGCTGCATACCATGACTATGAAATCTGGCAGATGGACGTCAAGACCGCTTTTCTAATTGGTGATTTAGAAGAGAGCGTGTATATGACACAGCCAGAGGGCTTCATAGATAGGGGAGCAGCGGAAAAGTGTGCAAGCTGCTTAAATCCATCTACAGATTAAAGCAGGCATCGCGGAGCTGGAACATCTGTTTTGATAAAGCTATCAAAGAGTTTGACTTCATCAAAAAATGTAGATGAACCATATATATATATAAGAAGGTTGTAGAGAGTAGGATGTCTTCCTCGTATTGTACGTGGATGACATACTCTTGATAGGAAACGATGTTCCTATACCACACTCGGTCAAGCGCTTCTTATTACATAAGTTCTCCATGAATGATCTAGCTGATACCTTCTACATCTTGGGGATAAAGATCTATAGAGATAGATCTAAATGGATGTTGGGATCGTCCCAATCCAAGTACATAGACACCATACAAAAGAGATTTAGTATGGAAGATTCTAAGGGTGGTAATTTACCCGCTTGTTCAGAAATCACTCTTTCCAAAGAGATGTCTTCCAAGATTGATTTGGAGAGGGCTCACATGCAAGAGATACCCTATGCTTCAGCAGTCGGGTCAATCATGTATGCGATGTTATGTACAAGACCGGATATAGCTTACTCACTAGGTGTAGTGAGTAGCTGTCAATCAGATCCAGGGGAGAAACACTGGACAGCTTTGAAGAACATTCTTAAGTACTTGAGAATGACTAAAGAGATGTTCAACGTGTATGGTAACGGTGCACTCCAGGTGGAGTCCTTTACCGATTCGAGCTTCCAGAGTGATATGGATGGCAGTAAGTCAGTCTTGGGTTTCGTCTTCACCCTCAATAGAGGGGCGGTATGTTGTAAGAGTTCCAAGCAAGATACCGTAGCAAACTCAACGATGGAGGCTGAATATATCGCTGCCAACGATGCTGCCAAAAAGGCTGTCTGGATGAAGAAGTTCATAGCTGAACTTGGTGTGGTTCCATCCATTGAGAATCCAATACATGTGTATTATGATAATAATGGAGCTGTGGCTTTGGCAAAGGAACCATGGTCCCATCAGTGATCCATACATATTCTTAAGTGGTATCACCTGATCAGGGAGATAGTAGATTGCTAGGAGATCAAATTCAGGAGAGTTGACACGAAGGATAACACAGCGGATCCACTCACAAAGGCCCTCCCCCAGACACAGTTTGAGAGACTTTTGGGATGTTGGGTATGAGATACTACAACAACTGGCCTTAGTGCAAGTGTGAGATTGTTAGGAATATGCATGCCCTAGAGGCCATTATTGTATGATATAGTGGATGCTTGGACATATATATAGAGTGGACTTTCTTGCTCGACATGATAGTTTGCTATCTGGTTTCTCTTTATCTTAACATGTACATTTGTATTATTATACTGTCTCTCATATACATGTTGATAAAGCCCTTAGGATATTGGCTTGACTATCAGGACTATAATGCGGATCATACTACTGGGACCTGAGTAGTCCACAAGCACATCCTTCAATTGTTCCTAGTCGAGGGAATATCGAGATAGGGTATCGATATTACAGAATAGACTAGTGTGTACGTTTCTTGACCCTGTATGGGGCAATGGTTGATCCCATAACCATTGGTGTTTGACATCAAAGATTGTACACAGGTGCTCATTAGAGAATGGGTACACTGAATAGGACTCATAGAGAACACCTAGATGGTGCTATACCTATCGTCAGATAGCATTTCTCTGATGACACCGGTACAGGTTAGTCTGTAGACCCGAGATCTTCATAGAGTCTTGTGTGGTTCCCACTGTGCTTTGATTTTCTCCCTACCACGGCTCAAAGGAGTCGTGCAAACAGGTGGATTTTGGGTACAGTCGCGAGTCACATGGAGACAATGTGCGATAGGAGGGGTTTCGTCTCTCCCGGTATAGGGAGTTGATGTTGCTCTATGCTCGATTGGCTATAACAGGAAGTCCCTGACCAGGGCTGTTGATGAGATTTACTGGTAAGAGTTGTCAGTATTTTCTCGTACCGTTATAGGCCACACATCGGCATGACTTATCAAGTTATTGCGGTCTGACGATTCCACCCTCAGACTCGATATGCAACATATCAGACGAAGAGACCGAACCATACGATAAGTGTTACCTATAGGCTTCATGGGAGTTTGGAAAAGCTTGCTTATTGATATTCTATTCGCTCAATACCTCGGTAGCCGTTACGTCTAGCTAGTACCGCTGACGGCTTATAGGTAACTGATGTGATCATTACCAACTGCTGGCATATTGACGAGTCTTTAGAGTCCAACATAGAAGTTTCCTAGTTCAGGCGAAACGAAGTATGCTGATATATGCGAGGGCCAAATTAAATACGAGTATGTGATACCGTATTCTAATCTGGCGGTTTTTTGTTATCAGTTAGGTTATATGTGATATAACCGGATTATTGAATCAAGTGTTGATTTGATAATTTGTTATACAGACAAATAATATTAGTCGGTTCTTTGTGATATAACCGGATTATTAAATCAAGTGTTGATTTAATAATATGATATATATTTATATTTGATATAATTATATATTAACTAATATTATTGGCTCACTAATTATTTGCTTATCTTTATATATATATATATATATATATATATATATATATATATATATATATATGAAGCATGGTTGATTTTCTATTTTTGGAAAATAGAAAAAAGAGGTGGAAAATGAGGAGCATGGGTGAAGCATGGCTTTTGATTTATTTATTCTTTTTCTTTACACTATAGAAGCATGGTCACTTTTAATATTGATTAAACGTGTATGCTTCAATAAATGAGAGATATTATAAGCCATTTTTCACTTGCATTCTAGAGTTAGTTCTTTTTCCTCACTTGAGCTTATATGATGAGTCATCCTCTCTAGCTCTCTTCATCATCTTTCTCACCTCCTCCATGCTCAATCCGTCACATGAGTTGTGAAACCTTGAACTTGTGAGAACCTTTGTGAGCAAACAAAACCCCTACTTCACCATTCTACACTTGATTAGCAATTAAGTGTAGTGTGTTTTCTTCACTAAAGAGTTTAGTGAAGAGGTAGCTTGGATTAACGGAGCTTCGAGTGGATCATCTTCGGCACGAAGATCGCAAAGGAACCTCGATCCAACTTCAAGTGGAGTCGCGTGGATTACTACACAGAGCTTGGGTAGAGAAGGACACGGTCTACAAAGGTAGTAACCTCTTTCTCTTAGTATAGTTTTTAATATCATGCTTAAAACCTTAATCATCTAGGTTAGTGTTAATTAGCACCCCAATTTTTTTTTAAATTACTATGCTTGATGGTAGTAAAATCCAGTGTTGGTGGTAATAAACACTTTCACACCATACCTTAATTTACGTTAGAAATAGTCATGTATTTACCGGGGGTATTAGGAGTTGAGGATACGTCGTCCAATTGCTTCGGAGTCTCCGTATTCTTGTACACTACCATCATTTATAAAAAAAAACCTCATGAAGTGGTTGGACGCTATGCCATGATTTGCGTTAGGATTGGAAACCTATACATTAACGATACAGCCATCTTCCTGTATTCCTGACATGTTCACTCCATACTTGCATATAAATTTTTGGACCTCTAGTATCATGGTTTACATGTACCATCATCATGCATTTTCTTATTTGTTATGATTTGTTTTCTTTTCAATGATAATATGTTAAATCCCTGACATGTACTCTCTTGTGTATGTTAACATCATATGTTTAACTGCTATGCATTTTTCGTACCATGTGCTTGTATTAAATGTTCCTATTGTATGTATTGAGTGATTTTCATGTCTTTTGTTATTAATCCAATACACTTCTAGTCTGCATATACTTGATTGCTATCTTTTAAAATGTTTTACTTATTCATTGTTTTTAAAATAAAATACTTTATAATGAGAAACTTACCTGGAGCAAGTTCGCTGACAGACATTCCTTTTTCTTATTTTCTTTCTTCTTTGGGATATACTATCAGGAGGTACAGATGATAAGGCTCAGTACATGATCTAGCCGAGTGAGAGGAGTTCATTCAGTTAATTACACAGTCAATTCTTGGTCCCCTTCAAGTATACGTCATTTGAGGATCTTCACAGTATTCATGTTTTTTATTTATCTTTACACACTTGTGTCCTTTTGTACCAATCTTATAATAATTATTTTTGGATTTATTTTTTCAAGTTTTCTTTTTGGTTATGTGTTAAATTCTTGTATTATTTCCTATTATTGCTTTCACAGATGATTAGCGTATTCATATCGAGAAGGAGAGCTTCTTGGAGTGAATAGGTTGCGGGCTTATCAGCTCTCGCTCATTATCTTTTAAGAAGCGAGGCGCAACATAGGGCTTCATGGAATTCGATGTATTGAGGAGCAGAGGATCGAGAGATGTTCTCTTGTTGGATTTGGAGGCGGAGCAAAAGATACATATCACGGTGTTCTGGGACCCAAAGTGAAGTAATCAGTCAAGTGACATTCGTTGTGACTGCGATACTTCGAAGAAGACAGACTCGGTCAAATGGTGAATGGAGAACAAGTATGCCGCCAAGCGAGGTGGAGTTCGATAAATTTTGTCTTGTCTATAATGCTTGCACATAGGTTATCACAAGGGAAAGGGGAATTAAAATTGATATTGATTTGATTTAGGAAAAATTCTATTTTTACAAACCCAATTTAGTCTTTTCGATAAACCAAGATAGCTGTTTGCACTATGTTAGAGAAGAGATATCTAAATTGAAGCAATTAGAATTAGCACTTGTCATTATTTAAATTTCTAGAAATTAATTTTTGTTGTTCCGAGAAACCATAATAGGGTTTGATGCTTGCACATACTCTACTAGTTAGGGAAGGGTTATTAGAATTAATACAATTTCAATTTAGATTATAAAATAGAGAAAAAATTATGAAGGTAAAACACATGTTTAATTTAGAGGATGCGAACTCCAAGTTTGTTATCTTTCATAAAGTCTCATATATTAATTTCTAGTTTAATTTTAGCTTATCTAATTGCTAAAAATTCTCATAACTTGATTGAACAAAGGACTATTAAGTTATTATGTTTTCTCTGTGGGATCGACCCGTACTTGTACGCTTGCTACAAACGAGTCGTACACTTGCGGTTGTAAATTTTCACAACGGCGTCATTGCCAGGGAAAACGGCCAATAGTTAGTTTTTTATTCTTCGAGTTATTTATTTAGAAAAAAATATTTTTTTTAGTTGAGTTTTAGACTGTCGAAAACAAGAAATCAGGCGAGTAAGAAGCTAACGAAAATATTTGGACCAGAATAGGGGCAGAATTTTGGCGGAAAGTGGGGAAATATCACTTTTTCCACCGAACGTTTTAGGTATTTTGGTTCAAAAATATTTTTGCAAGTCTCGTTCCATAAATACTTCTCATATCTCCAAAAATTCCTCTTTTCCTGCAGGATTTCTTTACATGCAGCTAAGTCAAACTATATTTATATATTTATTGCTTGGTTGTAAAATTAATTAGTTTATTTTGATTTATTTTTCTACTCATTTAAAAAACATATAAAAATTTTATTCATTAAAAAAATCCATCAACTGTGCATCATGATCTAGAATCTTCAGTGGATAATGAAACAGTTCAGACTACTCTTAGAGATCGGTGTTACGCAATTAGGTCTTTTGTCACACCCCGCTTCACAGTATACGGGCAGATAACACGACGAGACCGCTACGTATTTAGTCTGAAGTAAACACGCTAAGCATATCTAAGCAATATAAGTAAAATATACAAGAGACATGATGTAAATAAACAACAACTTTATTTATTAACATTCTTTTTTTTACAATACATCTGAAAAGTAAATACATGGAATGGAAAGCAATGCCTAAACAGTAGCATAACGGAAATGGAAAATACAAAATATAAATGTGTACAAGGAATCTAAAGCTCTGGGTCGAAAGCTAGCAGGTCCAAATCCTCGCCGGTGGTCTCGATCTCCAGTGAGTCCGAATCACCTGAAGACATTCCAAAGAAGAAGAAAGTGAATGTCGTCAGCGAACAAATCGCTCGGTAAGTCCCATAAATAGACGAGAATGGAATAGACAGAACAGAGAGTATAACTATTATAATGTTGTTTGTTATGTTAACGTAGTTGTTTGTAACTTGGTACAGAAGAATGCCAGTATATACGAGAGGAGTCCCCCTATCCCAGAGACTAAGGTATACGCAGCACAAGAAACCGTTCAGACACGGTACAACGGCAATGGATATTCAGGTTAGGTGTATTATGCTTACAGTCCCGTGCCACTTTTAACACCTTCCATACCAATCTACCCCTTATAAATCCCGCGATGTCTTGATTGTATTATTTGTATTGTTTGAATTGTATATTGTATATAGATGGATAACTTGCTGAAACCATGATATCAGTAATGGAACGAATATAATGGATGATCATGTAAATGGAATATATCCATGGTTCGGGTCAGGCAATATAGATTGAATAGATTAAATATATGGATTCATATTGAATTGTAGTTTTGTAATTTCATACTTGAATCATATTCTAGTCAGAGTGATCATATTGAGACTCAGTCTGAGTCAGACAATTAGAAAAGAAATTAAAGTCCTGAATTATATTTTGGTGCTATCGGTAACTGCTGCACATGGACGGCAGGATTTGTGTCTTTTTCAAAGACAATTACCGTGTTGATAACACCGTTTGTTAAGTTATCTACCTTAAATAGGCAAGCACTCATATTTCCGGCTGCTTGAGGCTTAAGAGACTGGTCCCGCTTAAACCTATATTTACTAGGGTCCTTATTGTAATTTAGTATAACTTGAGAGGGTTTTATGTAAAATAGTTTTGTTATACTTTCAAAATATAGCTCAAGTATTTAATTATCATCTTTAGAGTTTTCATAGATATTTTTTTTATTCAATGTGAAATTTCTAGTGAATATGACCTAGTTTTTAAAGTATAAGATATTTATTTGAAATATTTGGAATTGTATGGTATTTTCTTGTAAATGGAATGTTTTTTCTTGAATTTTGGAAATGTGGAATATTATAAATATAAAAAATAGATATTTTGATATTAATTATATATATATATTAAAAATATAAATTTTATTTATAATAGAAATCATATTTTCTAAAGAAAAATGTGTTAAAAATCTTTCGAAATCGTTTGCTCCTTGCGGAGATCTGCATCTCACTCTATTAGGCTTGAAGATGTGCGATAATCTGCACCATACCGAACGGATTCCCCAAAATGGGTTGTAGAGGCGCAATTGCAAAGATTTGTCAAATACACTTCTTATAGAAAATGGTTTTAATAGTTGAAGGTGGTTATATGTAAAGTTGTATATTCCCAAATCTATGTACCCAAATTCCATCGTGCAATGTTAGATATGTATTTTGTGAGGAGGTAGGTCATTACCTCGTGAGTTTTTCTAAGGTAATACGGTTAAAAGTTATAAACATGTCGATATGAAACATAAAGGTATTTTAATGTAAAAGTGGAATAAAACTTGCTACGGTTATTATTTTAATGTCGAACATGTTCTATTGTTTTCGTTAATATTTAATGGTCATGACATAAGAGTTTGATATTATTGTGTTTAAGAAAAATAGAACTTTTTAAGGAAAAACTGAATCGGAAGTCGGATTAACTCCGCTTCTGTCGGGTTTTAGTTTTGAATATTTTAAAATAGAGAAAAGAAGGAGAAGTAGAGACTTACTGGATGATTGGCTAGAGGAGAGAAAGAGGAAGAGGTGGGAGTTGCCGGTGCGTCGTTTCGTCGTCAGAAACTCCTTAAGTTTTCGTCGGAAGTTCGTCGGAGCTTCGCCCTTTGCTAACTCTAATTGCACACAAAAGGATCTTGGAATTTTCTTGAAAGTTTTTATAGGAAATTTCAGTGTGAAGGGGTAAAAAATAGAGTGGGTATTTATAGGGAAAATTAGGGTTAGGGTGTGATAAAAAATGCATTTAAATTTGCATTAAAATGGGATTTAAAGGGATATTATTATTCTCTGTAAATGTGCAGAGAATAAACAATACTGGGGTTATAGGGGGAGTCCAAGAGTCGCTAGGGTTTAGAAAAATTAGGGTTTGGTCCGAGTTAGACCGGCGGCGCCAGTCTGAGTCGCCATCTTGTCGGCCCGAGTCATGAGTTGGGGGCTCGTATTGGGGCCACGTGTCGGGGTCGGTTGGTATACTGCAGTGCACTCGTTTGTTTTATGTGTGACTCTTCAGTTTACGTGTTGTTCTCGTGTAGACTCTTGGGCTTCTAAAAGATTAAAAGAATTTTAAAGAAAAAGATATTGTGGCAGATGGGATATGAACTCTGGTGTTTAACTTTTACCAAAAGTTTTTTGTGATCTTGGTTCAGCAGTGCAAGACTTTACAAATGAGCTAAAAGTGCTTTCTTGCTGTTCAAAAGTAAATCAAATTCTTATAGTACTCACAGGAATTGTAAATACTCCAAATATACATTAACTTTAAATGAATTTTATGTATACTAAAATTGGAGTTGTTACAGTCTACCCTCCTTACAAAAATTTCGTCCTCGAAATTTACAATTTATTTTAAAGATTAGTTTACAAATAAGTGGGGATATCTTGTATGCATCTCATCTTTCCTTTCCCGTGTTAATTCTCCTGGCATGTTTTTTCTCCACATCACTCGAACCAAATTAACTTCTTTGTTCCAAAGTGACTTCACTTTCCTGTTCAGGATCTCAACAGGTTGTTGTTCACAGGATAAGTCGGGCTATACAGTGAGCTCGGAATGATTGAGAATATGGCTGGGGTCACTCACATACCTTCTGAGTTAGGATATATGCAACACATTGTGCACTCCTTCTAATAAAGGTGGAAGTGCCAAGCGATAAGCCACTTCACCGACACGTTCGAGTATATCAAACGGTCCAATGTACCTTGGACTTAGCTTACCCCGTCTTCCAAATCGAATCACTCTACGGTTTGGAGATATATTAAAGAATACATGATCTCCCGGATGGAACTCCAAATGACGTCGCTTCACATCAGCCTAGTGGTTCTGTCGATCTTGGGCTATGCGCATTCTTTTCCTGATAGTGCGGACCACATCTACAGTCGCCACTATCATTTCAGGTCCAAGGAGTTCTCTATCTCCGATGTCGTCCTAACTTAATGGCGATCGACACGTCCTTCCATATAGCGCTATAAAAGGTGCCATTCTGATGCTTGCTTGGTAGCAGTTGTTGTACGAAAACTCCACAAGATGTAAGTGATCTTCCTACGATTCTCCGAAATCTAACATACACGCTCTGAGCATATCTTCCAAGATCTGAATAGTTTGTTCAGACTGACCATCTGTTTGTGGATGATAAGCCGTGCTAAAGTTCAGACTTGTTCCCAAGCTCGCTTGCAGACTTTGCCAAAATTGTGATCGAAACCTGGTGTCGCGATCGGAGATAATGCAGACCGGTACTCAATGAAATCTCACGATTTCCTGTATGAGTTCATGGGTATCAGAGATAGTACATATTTGAAGAGTTTAAATCAAAAGTAGATTCTTACCTCCATGTACTTCTTTGTTAATGTCTCAGTAAATTGGCCAACTCGAAATGGGATGAAGTGAGCTGACTTCGTGAGTCGATCCACAATAACCCATACCGCATCGTTACCCTTTGAGCTGGGAGGAAGAGCGGTCACAAAATCCATCGTGATGTGTTGCCACTTCCATTCAGGGATAGGTAACGGTTGAAGTAATCCAGCAGTTATGTGAAGCTCAGCCTTTACTTGCTGACACATGATTGATATGAAAATTCGTCGTTTGATATGAAAAGTATAATCACAATCAAAGAATTTATAACCGCAAACAATAACGGTGTCGATGTAGTTCGTTAATGAGTACGGGTCGTCCACTGAGATTCGTGTATTTATTCGTTCTTGCTTTAGTTGGGTTGAAAGAAAATAGTAAAGAAAATTCAAGAAAATGATTCAAGATTTATTAGATGAAATATTTTCAAGAAATATCAAGAAAGAGTTTAAGATTTAGTAATCAAGAAAATGTCTAAGATCAATTTTAGTTATCAAGAAAATTGAAGAATGGCTTGTAGGATTCGATAGGAATTAGTAGCAATGATGAATACTAATAATGACTCATCTTATTTAGTGATGAATTATAGCTAGAACGATGACGATGAATGAAGATTAAGGATCTTTTGAAGAAACTAGGATTTCTCCTTCACTATCCTTTGTCTTTTCATTGATCACTATTCAAATCTAGCCTTTAGTAAAGAAAATCATCAATCATTTAATCCCAAATTACAACGAAATTATCAAGAGCGGTGATCTTGCTCCAAATTTAGTCGCTGATGATTCTTTTTCCTAAAGTTCATAATTCTCATAAGACTTAAGATGAGTTTAGGATTTCCTCACCATTTGATCTACTAAATTCCTTCGAATCCCTAGCAAGCGGAGATTTACTCACACATCATGAAAATAGAAGAATCAACAATTAGAAATTTCATAATGCGAAAATTTATAGAAAGCGAGAATTAACAAATGATCACCTTTATTAATCAACTTCTAATTACACTTTCCTTCAATCCGAAATTACAAGAATTGCTCTCGATCGCCCCCTTGAAGAGGTAACTATTTCGTCGAATTTCGCTTTGCTCGATCTCCGTGAGACTTGAACTTGTCGAGGATCTCGTGCTCTTGATGACGATCGGCTTCGCGTAAAGGATCTTGAGTGTCGTCGCTCGATGTTATTCTCAACGATTCTTTATTTTGGATCTTGATCTTGAATTGGAGTTACAAGTTATGTCACTCAACTTGTGTAATGAATTGTTCAACTAAAAATTGAGTAACCCCCAAAATGAAGGCTTAGGTCCTTTATATTGCCCTTCACCAATCTTCCACTAGAAGCTAGGTCAATCTTCCTCAAGAAGCTAGGTAGTTGTAGGGAAACTTCTAAAATAAGGTAGTTATCAAGCTTCCTCAAGAAGTTAGGCTGTTGTAGGGAAGTTTTCAGAACAAGATTGTTACAATGGAGCGTCCTCAACAAGCTAGGCTGTTGGAATGAAGTTTCTGGAAGGAACTTGTCACCTAATGCCCTAACTCGGCCGCGGATCCGCGGAGGATCCTCCTGACTCGGCCGCGGATATGCGGCCGTTTGGTGAGCTTGTTGCTTCATATTTCTGTGTACTCTGGTGTTGGTCAATTGGTGTTCAGGTGATATTTGGAATCTTCTTATCTCTTCTGAATCTCTGCCAGATTTTAACTCTTTGATTTCCTGTATTTTGTCGGCGAATTTGCGATTCCGATATCTGTCCTGAAATAATTTTCTGTACAAAAATCTCAATGAAGAATGTTGAGATATACAATATCATATGTGAAATAATAAACACATAATTTTCTTCAAGAATGTTGATTATAATGTATAACACGTGGTATTTGATATTTTCCAGACAACCTTGTAATACGTGTTATTTTTATAACAACCATCATTAGATGATTAGAAAAGCGAGCAAATTGTTATGTTAAAAATTGCAATATTTTCGATTGAATAAATTCCCCCAAACTTGACTTTAATCGTCTTGAGCAAACTTCTTTTATTCAAGAGAAGGAGAAAATATAAAGAAAAAGAAAAACTAACTAGCACACTTTCGTAGGCAGCGCGATTGCACTTAGCACGTGCAACAAGCCTTTAAACCTCTAGGTATCTGTAGTAGGAGGAGTGTTGTCTCCTGAGGGTTTTCAGCGGATTGCACCCACAAAATGCTATAATAAAAAGAAGACTGTGAAAGTTACATATAAAGATAAGAATTATAATAGAAAGAACTTAAAAATCTTAGTTTTCAATTACACTAGCATTTCGGTTGTCATGAGACCTATCTTAATAGTCATGAAAAGATGTTAGAAATCACATCATCTCTCAATAAAACATCGCCTTTATTCTTCATCCCTACCTTTCTTCCAAACACCGATCATATACCCCTACGTGTGTGTAAAAGACATCCCTACACTCGGAGAATTCAATTCAAGCTATCATACTCTTGTCAATCTACCTCAGTACTTTTTAGTCGGTGAATATTTTAGATGGAATTGCTCACACATTCTTCATACGACCGTTAATACTTCTTGAGGTACTAACCGACCGATTACTAAAATGTGCTCACATATTAGGCGTAATCAGCAATTTCCTCGTCTTGCAACACCTAAGGCTTAGCAGTGACTCCAAAACCAGTTGGTCTAAAGCACTAGGTGATGAAGCACCCTTACTATATTTTTTTATGCTGCCTTGGTGATTACAAAACCAGTGTTCATTTTTCCTCACCATTTTATACTTTTTTACTTCATTTATTATTTTCTTCGTACTTTGGCTTTTAGACAAAAGCATTTCATGGCTCTACTATCCCGAGTTTCAAGACGTGTGTAAGTGCGCATAGTAGAGTATCAACGTTCATATGTTTGGCTTCCAGAATAGGAACTATTTTTCAGACTTATTTTTATCCTCAGATTAGTGACTTCCTTCATCTGACTAACCCTTAGGACAATGGCTCATAACTATTTATTACTAGTTTCGTTTAAGAAAACATCTAACTTTCTTGGTTTTCTTAAACTTTTCCAATCTTTTAAATGTAATTTTTCACTTTCTAACTTTTCATAATAAAAGAAAATTTTTTGAAAATTTTGTGTTTTTGTGCTTATGCAAAGTGTAATGCAAAGTAATGCGTAAATAAGCATAAACCTCCCCCAAACCTGTTTACAGCAGTGTCCTCACTGTTGTCATCTTTTAAATCTCAAAATCTTGTAGACTTGGGAGGAAAAGTTATTAACGGGGGTAAGAATAAATGAAAGTAAAAACCTCCCCCAAACTTATTTTTGGCTCACAGTTTTGTGTACAAATTTTATTTTCAAGAGCCAAAATTTATAACCCCCCCCAAACTTGAGTTAAACAAAATTAAGCTTTTTTTAAAAAATCATAAGAGGGGGGTAAAGTTATTGGTCAATGCAAAACTTTACAAAGACCGAAAGTCAACACCAACCATTCAAACATTTTATCAATGTAACACACCGGTTGGTGGAAGAACATGTTATATAGAGCCAGGAAGAAGTGGGGAAGAGATAAGTGGTGTAATAGAACGGGTTTGCATCTCGATTTGGAGAGACAACACAATGATAATGATGGATTACTCGCTCTCTCGTAATTGTCAAGTAGAAGGGGGGTTGGTTCAACTTCTTTGTTTTGGGGTTGGTTCATCACAACTCCCGTGTTTTCTAAAAATGCGAGTTCATCGGCGAAAATTTCTTCAAGACTTTCATCAATACCCTGAAAAATAATCTCATCAGAAAGAACGGGATGATACTCAGACTCCATAAAAGGTTCATAATCAGCGTTAGATGTTGACCTGGACAGCTCGATAGATGAGTCCGTATGTATACAATATATAGCTGGGTCAAACAACAATGTATTGAGGGAGTCTAGATCAATATCATGAAGCTGTTCAAATTCGCTTCTGTCGACATCCATTAATTCGACAGAACATACTTGAGCAGAAGGTTCGGAGGGTTCACTTCCCAACTTGTAAATGTTAAGCTCAATTGACATCTTCCCGAATGATAGGTTCATAGAGCCGTTTCTACAGTTGATTACAGCGTTGGAAGTGGCCAAAATGAGTCGACCAAGAATCACCGGAATTTGGTTCCGTGGGTTCGCTACCGGTTGTGTATCTAGAATAATGAAGTCCACAGGGAATATAAATTCCCCAACTTTCATCAACACATCCTCAAGCTCTCCCCTAGGTTTGGTGATAGTCGGTCTGCCATTTGGAGAGTGCAGTGGACATGTTTCAACTCTCCAATCCCTAACTGCTCGTAGACAGAGTATGGAAGCAGGTTAACACTAGCGCCAAGGTCGAGTAGAGCACGGTTGATATTTTTAGCCCCAATAGAAATAGAGATTGTAAGACAGCCAGGGTCCTTACGTTTCTTAGGTAATTGTTGGGTAAAAGCAGTGTTTACATTACTCGACATGAAAACTTTTTTCGGCACTTGAGTCTTCCTCTTCCTAGTGCACAAGTCCTTGAGTATTTTCGCATAAGCCGGAACTTGTTGGACAACATCTAGAAGAGGGATATTTATGTTAACCTGTTTAAAAATTTCCACAATCTTCTCCATTTGTGGACTTGGTTTTTTCCCCTTAACCGATTTGGATAAGGAGCTTTAGCAATCAGAGCTGGGTCCAACATTGGAGAAGGTCATGTGGATGGAACAGATCCCAGAATTGGAGCGGGGATCGTCTTATGTTGACTAGAAGAAGGTGGGAAAGTGTTCGAGCCTTGGGGAAAACGGAGAATAGGCTCCGAAGAAGGTGGTGTGCTAGAAGAAGTAGGGTAAGAAGTGAAAGCCGGGGTATCATTGATTGATTCCTCATTATCAATCTCTTCACCGACATGGTTGTTTAGCACACTTCCAGATCTCAACGTGGTAATAGCACTCATATTATGATGCGAGTAGCCAGGATTTGGTAGGGGTTGAGATGGAAGTTTCTCTTTCTCTCTAGCACTCATTTCGTTCTTTAATCGTGCAATTTGTGTTTCTATCGATTTAATACTCTCACCGTGGGAGGCGGAGTTCTTCTTTATATCATCGATAGAAGACCTTATATCAGCCGACACTTGGATGGAATGTTTCATAAACAAATCCAAGGTTCATTCGAGTGAAGAGAAATTATCGGTACCGGCCAATTGCAAAGAATTATTAAACGGTGCAGAAGTGTTAGCCGGATTTTGAAAATTTTGTGGTTGAAAGGGATGCTGACACAGTTGTATTGGTTGCTGTTGTTGTGGAGGGACCCTTTGAAAGTTATTTTGGTTTGGGCCGTATTTTGAGTTTGGTGTTGGTTCCAAGAAAAATTAGGGTGATTCCTCCAACCCTGATTATAAGTGGAAGAATAAGGATAGTTTCTAGGTCGTTGCTGAAAAGCAGCATTAGTGTGTTCTTGACTTTGAAACGGAGAATTCAAAGAACATTCTTCCGTCAAATGTGATGGATCAGAACAGCATCCACACATGGTTTTAGGGAGTGTGACCTGGTTTAGGGAGGCTAATAAAAATTTGTGTTCCATAGCTTCAAGTTTCTTTTGCATTGCTACCATTTCAGATTTGACTGCTATGGAAATATCAAGTTAATGGATACCTCCCCTATACGATGGTTGACTAACACTCACCCATTGCAAAGTTTTTTCAGCAAAATCTTTCAAAAATTTCCAAGCTTCACCATCGTCTTTAGACATGAAATTGCCTTGACACATGGATTCAAGCATCTACTTTGCTGTTAGATTAATGCCCTCATACATGATTCGGCACAGATCCCATCAATGGATTCCATGATAAGGACATTGGACTAGCAGATCCTTAAACTGTTAAAAACACGTCCAAAATTGTTTATTGGGAAGCTGGGTAAATTGACTGATTTCGCTACGGACACGGGCGGTCTTATGATTGGGATAAAATTTCTTAAGGAATGCTATGACGAATTCATCCCAGTTAGAAATTGAGTGCGCAGCTGTGTTATAAAGCCATTTTTGGGCTAAATCGCACAAAATGAACAGGAGAAGACGTAAGCGTATAGCATCCACAGAAAGTTGTGAAGTGCCCATCATAGCACATACGTTTTCAAATTTGGTAATAAAAACGTATGCGTCTTCAGACTCGAGACCGTGAAATTTAGGTAAAAGATCGATATAGTGTGGTTTGATTTCGAAATTATCCCCATTGGCTAGTGGAATAGAAAAACAAGTAGAAAGGGGACCTCGAATAGGGTAGCATCTATCTTTGAGAGAGATGCGCGGTGGGTTCTGCCCACCTGCGGGCGGTGGCAGAGTGGTGTTATTAAAGTTTGATGGAAATCCGTCCATCGCGGCCGATATGGTGGGTGGGGAAAAAAGATGTAGAATTACCGACTTCGGAGTCGATAGAAGAAACGCGGACAAGACGGGCACCAGAATCCCGTGTCCAGCCAAGCATGCACTAAGCGGGTTTAGCGCAAGTGGCAGCGTTTGTGATAATTAGAGAAAATGATTTGTTTTAGTTTTTGGTTTGTTTTGAAAAAAGACGATTTAGAAAAAATCACAACAAAAAATGCACAATCAACCCTAGATCTACGGTCACCTAGGTCAAGTCACTAGACCGCTCCTAAACTTCCAAAAGACAAATCGCAGGATAAATCCTCTACTATCTTTTTATCCCTCTTGTGGCCAGGTAAGTGCCAGGTAAGTGGGAGGTATCCGCCACGTAAGTGGCGGGCCTAATTAAGTAACCACTTGCCTTAGACACACTTTCCTTAGACACCACAAAAGAAATACGGATAAGCAATAGATTACTCACGACCTTCCTCTATCCTAATTGAGCGCGACGGCCCTTAGAGTCTTGTCTAGATATTTTTTAGTTAATGAAGGGTGATGCGCATGCTAGTTTTGTGATTTGTGGGGCTTAGGAAGGATAATGAAATCCCCACTTAATCTGAATTTGGCCTTTGCCCCTTAATTTCCATATTAAAATATGCACAAACAACCAATTTCAAGAAATGCAACAAGAACTTTTGTTTTTGAGCGCGACGAATTTTTGCAAAGAATCCTGTAGAAAAGTGTTATTGGACAAAATCAGAGGAGAGATAAGAAAGTATAGAATATACCAGAGAAATCTGGAGCCTTAAATCGTCAATCACGCCGCGGTTCCGCCGCCAATTGCTGCTTTTGCCGCGGTTCCGCGGTCGTATGAACAGTTCTTTGAACAATTTTTTTATACCGATGCTCCCCTTGCTCCTCTGGTCTCACTGAAATGATCTGAATATTTTTCTCCCTGCTACAACGATTCAAATTTCCTTGCAAAATTCATACACTAATCGTTAAGCACACGATGCGATTTTGATTTAAAATTTTGATGGAATAATAATATTTCAACTAAAATAGCAAGAACGAACAAATTACGCACGCATCCCCGGCAACGGCGCCATTTGATTGATATGAAAATTCATCGTTTGATATGAAAAGTATAATCATAATCAATGAATTTATAACCGCAATGAATAACGGTGTCGATGTAGTTCGTTAATGAGTACGGGTCGTCCACTGAGATTCGTGTATTTATTCGTTCTTGCTTTAGTTGAGTCAAAAGAAAATAGTAAAGAAAATTCAAGAAAATGATTCAAGATTTATTAGATGAAATATTTTCAAGAAAAATCAAGAAAAAGTTTAAGATTTAGTAATCAAGAAAATGTCTAAGATCAATTTTAGTTATTAAGAAAATTGAAGAATAGTTTGTAGGATTCGATAGGAATTAGTAGCAATGATGAATACTAATAATGACCCATCTTATCTATTGATGAATTATAGGTAGAACGATGGTGATGAATGAAGATTAAGGATCTTTTGAAGAAACCAGGTTTTCTCCTTCACTATCCCTTATCTTTTCATTGATCACTATTCAAATCTAGCCTTTAGCAAAGAAAATCATCAATCATTTAATCCCAAATTACAAAGAAATTATCAAGAACGGTGATCTCGCTCCAAATTTGGTCGTTAACGATTCTTTTTTCTAAAGTTCATAATTCTCATAAGATTTAAGATAAGTTTAGGATTTCCTTACCATTTGATCTACTAAATTCCTTCGAATCCCTAACAAGCGGAGATTTACTCACGTATCATGAAAATAGAAGAATCAACAATTATAAATTTCATAATGCGAAAATTTAAAGAAAGCGAGAATTAACAAATGATCACCTTTATTAATCAACTTCTAATTACACTTTCCTTCAATCCGAGATTATAAGAATTGTTCTCGATCGCTCCTTTGAAGAGGTAACTATTCCGTCGAATTTCGCTTTGCTTGATCTCCGTGAGACTTGGACCTGTCGAGAATCTCGTGCTCTTGATAACGATCGGCTTCGCTTAAAGGATATTGAGTGTCGTCGCTCGATGTTGTTCTCAACGATTCTTGATTTTGGATTTTGATCTTGAATTGGAGTTATAAGTTGTGTCACTCAACTTGTGTAATGAATTGTTCAACTAAAAATTGAGTAACCCCCAAAATAAAGGCTTAGGTCCTTTATATAGCCCTTCACCAATCTTCCACTAGAAGATAGGTCAATCTTCCCCAAGAAGCTAGGTAGTTGTAGGAAAACTTCTAGAATAAGGTAGTTATCAAGCTTTCTCAAGAAGCTAGGCTGTTGTAGGGAAGTTTCCAGAACAAGATTGTTACAATAGAGCGTTCTCAACATGCTAGGCTGTTGGAATGAAGCTTCTGGAAGGAACTTGTCACCGGATGCCCTAACTCGGCCGCGGATCCGCGGCGGATCAGCCGGACTCGGCCGTGGATCCGCGGCCGTTTGGTGAGCTTGTTGCTTCATATTTTCTTTGTATTCTGGTGTTGGCCAATTGGTGTTCAGGTGATATCTAGAATCTTCTTATCTCTTCTGAATCTCTGCCAGATTTTAACTCTTTGATTTCTGTATTTTGTCGGCGAATTTGCGATTCCGATATCTGTCCTGAAATAATTTTCTGCAAAAAAAATCTCAATGAAGAATGTTGAGATATACAATATCATGCGTGAAATAATAAACACACAATTTCCTTCAAGAATGTTGATTATAATGTATAACACGCGGTATTTGATATTTTCCAGACAAACTTGTAATACGTGTTATGTTTATAACAACCATCATTAGATGATTAGAAAAATGAGGAAATTGTTATTTTAAAAATTGCAATATTTTCGACTGAACAACACACCAAGCATTTATCGATGCTTCTGGATATTTCATGCTTCATTCCATGCCACCGGTAATTTTGACGTAGATTTTTGTACATCTTTGTACCTCCAGGGTGTACTGAGTAGGGAGAGCTGTGAGCGTCTTTCATTAACTCTTCCCGAACAGAACCTTTTGGTACATACAATCTACCGCCGTATCTTAAAGATCCGTCTTTCATGGATGATGAAGTCTGTTCTGAGTCCATTTTCTACTTTTTCTCTGATCTTTTGCAAGTTAGCATCACTTGCTTAAGCTGCTTTGATCTGATTAACATTAGTAAATTGAACTTGTAAATTCATCAAACTTGTAGCATTACCTGGCATGACTACTTCAATCTCCATCTGTTGCAAGTCTTGTTGAAGATTCCACTGAGCAGTGAGATTCATTGCTAATGGTTGACGACTAAGGGTATCAGGTACCACATTCACCTTCCCTGGATGATATTGCAGATTGATGTCAAAGTCCGCCATGAGTTCTAACCATCGTCTCTACCGCATATTAAGCTCTTTCTGAGTAAACACATATTTCAGACTTTTGTGATCTGTGTATTTGTTCACTCGTTCACCAAGAAGATAATGGCGCCAAATCTTAAGAGCAAAAATTATGGCCGCCAACTCCAAATCATGTGTCGGGTAATTGCGCTCATGAATCTTCAGCTGTCTTGAAGCATAAGCCACAACTTTACCGTGTTAATGTAGAACACATCCTAATCCCTTGCAGGATGCATCGCAATATACTTCAAAACCTCCAGATTGGTCAGTTATAACGAGAATAGGCGCTGATGTCAACCTTGACTTGAGTTCTACGAAAGCTTGTTTGCATGCTTCTGACCACATGAATTCTTCATCTTTACATGTGAGCTTGGTCAGGGGTGTTGCTATCTTCAAAAATCCTCCAATGAACCTTCGGTAATATCCAGCTAGACCCAAGAAACTTCGAATGTCCTTCACTGACTTTGGTGTCGGCCATTCGCTTACTGCTGAAACTTTCACTGGATCCACAGAGATTCCTTCGCCTGATACAATATGTCCGAGGAAACCAACTTGATCTAGCCAAAACTCGCATTTGCTGTACTTGGCATATAGTTGATGTTGTCATAGAGTTTCCAGGACAATTCGTAGGTGCTCGACATGTTCTTTCCGACTCTTTGAATACACCAGGATATCGTCGATAAAGATGACAACAAACTGGTCTAGGTACTCCCAGAAAACTTGATTCATTAGGTTCATGAATATCGCCGGTGGGTTGATCACTCCAAATAGCATCACAAGAAATTTGTAATGTCCATAACGAGTTCTGAATGCCGTTTTGTGGATATCAGATTCCTTGACCTTCACCTGATGATAACCTGAACGAAGATCTAACTTGGAGAAAACACAAGATCCACTTAGCTGATCGAACAGATTGTCGATACGCGGTAGCGGATACTTGTTCTTTATTGTGACTTCGTTCAAAGCTCTATAATCAATGTATATTCTGTATGAACCTTCTTTCTTCTTCACGAGCAGAACTGGAGATCCCCAACTTGAAGTGCTGGGACGAATCCATCCTTTCGTCAATAATTCGTTCAACTGAGTTTAGACTTCCTTCAAACCTTCCGGACTTAATCGATACGGTGATTTGATCACCGATTGTGCTCCTGGTACTAAATCAATGCTGAATTCAAGAGCTCGATCGGGAGGCAAAACTGATATATCGTCAGGAAACATATCTTCGAACTCTCGAACCACTTCTGGCTTTGATCCTTCCTCCGCTTGAATTTCTGCAATCATTGCCTTCTTCGGTTTCGTCTTAGATATACTTGGCTCTAGTGTACGTTCTCCACTTTTGAAATAGAAAACCGGATGCTCTGAAATCTTGAATACTACCCTCCTTTGACAACAGTCGATGGTAGCATAAAATGTTCCGAGCCAATCCATTCCTAGAACCACATCGAAGTTCGGTATGTCCAGTACCTTGAAATCAGCATAAAATTCTCTGCTGCAGACGACTACTGGACAAAAGCTGAATCCCATTGTTTCCTTTAGAACACCGTTCCCTGAACTGACATTCCAACTCGAAACAAGCGGTGTGACTGGAATCGCATGAGTTCGGACGAACCGTTGCGACATAAAGAAATGAGATACTCCAGTATCGAATAGTGCTAGTGTAGGAAATGAGGCTACTAAGATTGCACCTAAGGTATGTGGGATATGTTTTAGGTATAGCAAAAATATATAGGTAGGTGTTAAGACTGAAAGAAAAGCTTAAGAAGAAAGGGTTACCAATGATGACTTGGCCAGTGGTCTCAGCTTCTGTCACGCCCCGCTTCTCAAAATACGGAATACGAGGGGTAGACAAGGCCAGCCATGCTCCTACGGTCAAGGAAATGTCCTGCCGTAGTCACACTTCGGCTTCTAGTTTTTCATGGTAAATAGTAAATGATGCGCAGGTAATGAGAAATGCAATAACTGAAGGAAACAACGTAAAGACTGACCTGAAGTGGAACAAACGAATGTAACTCGGAATGGCAAGTCAAGAAGTCTGTGATGCACTGGTCCAGGCTAAATCTTCTCCTCACACTGAGCATGCATACTCAGGTCGTCAGAGCGACACAATAGCAATATAATATATATAAAATCATGTGACAATTCTATCAATGGTAATAGGTATGTGAAACAGTAAATCAATGACAGCATGAATATAAATGTGCAGTAATCGATGCAGCGGAACAGTAAAGCAGTAGAACGATATGTCACGTATGTCAACACAGTAAATAAGATATCTCAATGCCAGTATTCCTATCAGTCTCTAAGTTTCACTGTACAGGTCACTAAGCCTATCGTCAGTCCAAGTGTGAGAGTCAACCACTCGCGAGTGTCCTCCACCCAAGGGTAGAACCCAAGGGCAAGGGACCACGGGCCCAACATGTAACATGTATATCACGGTGTATATCACATACCCTGTAAATCTCCATATATCTCCCTAAATATATAAGCCGGCATGGGACTCCCGAGATTCTGTTGAACTCACACCTGAACTACCCCACACCCCGTAGCCAACATCAAATGCTAACCATAACCCTAAATACTAATCGATCCGTGACAAGTCTGCGCGAGAACTGGAAGCAGGACCTCCATCAAGCACGTCCCGACTAATACCTAAGATAAATGGCAGTGTCGGATGCCTTATCTGTGACACCCGTGCAAGTGCTTCCATAAGTGTCCCATACCACTTATAGTCACACGTACACGCATCCCACAGACGTCGACAATGCAATAGAATAATAGGGTCACTGATTGTGTACAAGTACGTATCACTTTCACTTATTCACGGATACACGAACACTGACGTACTTGCCACAATCATCACTAGAATCTAACACTAGGTAACTGCACGATATCACCAGGTTATCACTACAATGATATAGGTATGATATGATGCGTGAACAGTATATAAGCACGATTAAGGTGTCGCAAAAAAATAGTATTCTATCACTTGCACGATTTATCATGAAACGTACGTATATAGTTTAGTGAAACGATAAACAGGTAGTAATTAGTATGTTCAGTTGTACATCCATCGAATTTAGTTTCAAGCCAATCGGGTTGCAGGATCATTAATTATAGCCATTTCATTTTAAGCGCTCGCGGATGGAAATCCGGTTTCAGAATCAGAAATCTATTTCGCAACGCATTTTAATCCCAGTTGGGATCAGATTTTGGCGACGCTACAGTTGGATGAAATCTAGGGTTTTCAGTCAGGTTTTCAATGCAATAGACGGATCTTCAATCGCATCTGTATGTCAGGAGTTATACACTGTTTACTATTAATATGTCAATCCAGATTCTGTTGGGACTGTTATGCGTCCCGATCTTTTAAATTACAGATTAAATATCAAACGGTAACAAAATAGAATGAAAACAATTGTGTTGTCTAGCTAACAGCTTTACCTATAATAAACAGCCGAGTGCCGCTACCTATGAGTTAAGGAAATCCTGTGGTACCCAATACGGAACAGCAAGCAACGACTGGAGTCGCTCTGGACTGCAGTCCAGAGTCACACTCCGATCCAATTATCATCACAATTTAAGTACAGGAATACCCGGAAACTAGTATAGAGTTAAAGTTCGCCGAGTCGGATTCGATTTGAGCCATCGAACGCACCATTCTAGTATGTATATGATTTATGGTGAATTTGACGGTTTTCAGGTACAATAAAATTCCAGTTTTACGGTTAAACCTGGGGGTGGTTGTTTTAGTCATTAACGATCAAATTATCCAACGAAACTTGCACAAGGTACTCAGCATAGTAAGGGCCAATGAGAGCACTCCAGTTCCGTCAATTTAGACAAGTAATTTCATTGGGATCATATATCAAACGGTTGCATAGTGTAATATATCGAAGATGTTTAGTATGAAATTTATAAGATTATAGTTTGTAACAAATACTAAATAGCATGTAGCAAGTAGGGAACTTGCCTGAACACGTACCGACGATGGTACGGCAGCGACGCGACACGGTGGTGACTAACAGCTACGGCAACGGCGGGACGCAACAAGACCACGACGAGGCTTAGCTAGGCTTAGGCTTGTGTCGTGGGGCTCGACGCAGTGGAGCTTGGCTCAGAGATGGAGACGGGGCAGCTTCGGACAACAGCAACGATCTCAGGCGATGGCCGACGACGCAGAGGGCTCGGGTAGCAGTTAGGAGTTATGGTTGGGTGGCCGGTGATGGGTCGGCCTTGGGCTGCAGGGGTCTGCTAGAGGGTGCAGCTATTGAGGGGGCTCATTGATGTTCGCAGCAGTGAGGAGGTCGTCTTAGGGCTGGTGGCGACGAGATGGCTGGAGTTGCGGAGATGGTGGCCGGAGCTAGGAGGTTGGAGACGGCGAGGAGCACGGTGGAGGTCGGTTCTTGGGTTGAGATCGGGTATGCAGGTGAGGTGAGGAGGGGCTCGGGGTTTTGGAGAGAGGAGAGAGGGAGGAAGGCAGGCGAGGGTGATGTCGGCGGTGGCGGTGATGATCGGGGGATGATCGACGGCAGGGGTGTGAGAAGCTTGGATGGGTGCAGTGAGGAGAGCTCGATGAAGGGTTGGTGCTCGGGTGAGACGAGGCTGAGGGCAAGGGTGAAGATGATGAGGTGAAGGCGAGCGACGGTGAG
The DNA here is from genome assembly GCA_030015575.1 of Agapanthus africanus. Classification (NCBI taxonomy): domain Eukaryota; kingdom Viridiplantae; phylum Streptophyta; class Magnoliopsida; order Asparagales; family Amaryllidaceae; genus Agapanthus; species Agapanthus africanus. The sequence goes on along the minus strand of CM057340.1, from coordinate 676,206,196 downwards.
GTGATGAAAGAATGGGAATTGGTCGTCGTCGTCGTCGCCGGGAGTTGAGTGCAGGGACTCGAGAGTGTGAGAGTAAGAATAGGAGGAGGAAGGAGAACGAGTGAGAGAGAACGGAGGCGACGGGGGTTAGAGAGGGGGTGCGCACGTCAAGGTAACGGCGCACGAGTCGTGGGGAGAACGGCAGCGCGTGGGCGTGGGAAGCGGCGGAGATCGTGGATCGCGCGCGCGAGATTAGGAAGAGAGCCGTTGGGAAGAAGGGGGTGTAGAGAACGGGTCGGGTCGGGTTCAAGACGCGGGCGCGGAGGCTGGGAGTGGGCTTGGGGAGACTGGGCCGGGCTAAATGAATTTCCCTTTCCTTTTCTCTGTGGGCTGAAGACGACTTGGGCCGAGGAAATCAAAAGAAAAGGAAAAGAAACCGGGCCAGAGGCTTAAAAGAAATCCATTAGGGAAAAATAGAAACGGGCCGGGGAAAAGATTAAGGGATTTATTTGGTTTATTAAGAAAGGAAAAACTCAATTAAGAGGAGATGGGCTGACTCGGTGGGCTAGGGGTTTTAGCTAATGAAGAATTAAAGAAAATAGAAAAAGAGGGCCGGGCCAGCACAATAATTCGAATGATTAAGTTTTGGGGAAAAGTGTGGGCTCGGGCTGGGCTGAAGGGACTGAAAATAAGAGAAAATAATGGGGCCGACTGCTTGGAAATAATTTGGGACAAAGGTAATTAGGATTAGGGTTTGGGTTCAAATGGGGTTTGAAAAATAAAATATAATAATAAATTTATAAATAAAATAAATAATTCCTAATTAAGAATAAAGAGAATTCTAAAGTACAAAATACGGACTTTGGTATAAAAGGGGCCGAGTGTTACAGCTTCTTCCACGGTCATCGTGAAAGCCTGTCGCCGTGGTACATTCCTCCTGGCCGGTGGAGCATTCCTCTGAACGTTCCTTTGAGCTTTATGGAACTGACGAAGAGGTGGTGCAGTCGATAGTTCTCTAGGTGGTGGAGCAGGGAGAGCGGAGCAGGTGCCTGAGGGGCTGGTCTCTGCTGGTAAGTGATTGCTGGTCTGGGTGCAACAATTGGGTTGTGTCTTCGGGGACAAGACCCAATATCATGAGCAGCTGAGCCACAGACTAAGCAAAGACGGTTGGCTCGCTGGCAATCTTTCGCCAAATGTCCATCTCTCCTGCATTAGGTACAAAAGGCTGGGCTGGGCCGGGCCTGTTGTTCGGTACTCCCGGTCTCCTTGGCACAAATGGTGGCCTTGAAGAGGCTCCTCCTGTCATCTGGGTAGCAGGGCACTTAACTCCAGCAGATTGAGATATGCCTCTCATCTTTACCACTGCCACATAATGGCGGGCAGCATTCAGAGCCGATTCATGTGTCGGAAAATCTCCTGTAGCTAATGCGTCCTAAATCTCCGAATCAAACCCTCGTTGAAATCGACGGGCTCTAATCTCATCCGTCGGTATCAAGTGTGTCGCAAATATGATAAAGTATTGTGTTAGCTGTGTAGTATGTGATATTTCAAAATCTAAATATTGAGACGTATCTTACCGACTGAGCATGGTAAAATCAGCGACATATTCATCTACTGACTTGGTACACATTGAATCTTGTTGCAGATGGATGAACTGTTGTTCCATATCAAAGCGGGCAGTCTCAGGGAAGTACTTTGCATCGAACATGTCACGAAAAGTCTTCTATTCAATGGGTTGATCAAGATGGTTTTCTATCGCCTTCCACCAAACCCATGCATTGTCCGTGAGCTGCAACTTTGCAACACGAACCCAAGCTATCTCTGGCACTTTTGCCGCTGCCAGAACATCTTCAATGCCTTGAGTCCATTCCTCAGGTTCTAGAGGGCTCTCTTTTCCTGAGAATTGCTTGGGGTGCAAGGCCCTGAATTGCTTCACCCCAGGTGGTTCTGTCTCAGGACGGTTCATTAGAATAACAGTCTGATGCTGCTGTCCTTCTAGGAGGCTGTGGATTGCCTCAAGTAGAACCATCTGCTCGTTGATCGGAGCAGCGACGGCAGGTGTGAGTGGTATTGGTAGGGAAGTGTTGTTGACATTCTTGCAGGTGTTGTTTGGGGAATCCGTAACCTTGAAAGAAAATTTTGGGTTAAGACAGATATAAAGTATATGAAATGGTAAGATTCAAGAAGTATGAATTGTAAAGAATGTTTTCAGTTGCTGGTTCTTGTGCTATATTGCTTAAGTTGTCCACGCAGAACTGACATGTATGTCCATACAGAACTGACCTGTCTGTCCATACATATCGGACCTACATGGGCCACCAACAAAACCTGTCACGCCCCGCTTCCTGGTATACGGGCAGAGGACGCGACGAGGCCGCTAAGTACTTACTCTGAAGTAAACACGCTAAGCTTATCTAAGCAATATAAGTAAAATGCATAAGAGACAGGATGTAAATAAATACAGCTTTATTTATTAACATTCTTTTTTTTACAATACATCTGAAAAGTAAATAAATAGAATGGAAAGCAATGCCTAAATAGTGGCATGACAGAAATGGAAAATACAGAATGTAAATGTGTACAAGGAATCTAAAGCTCTGGGTCGAAAGCTAGCTGGTCCAAATCCTCGCTGGTGGTCTCGATCTCCAGTGAGTCCGAAACACCTGACGACATTCCAAAGAAAAAGAAAGAGAATGTCGTCAGCGAACAAATCGCTTGGTAAGTCCCGTAAATAGACAAGAATGGAATAGACAGAATAGAGAGTATAACTATTATAATGTTGTTTGTTATGTTAATGTAGTTGTTTGTAACTTGGTACAGAAGAATGCCAGTGTATACGAGAGGAGTCCCACTATTCCGGAGACTAAGGTATACGGAGCACAAGGAACCGTTCAGCCATAGTACAACGACAATGGATATGCAGGTTAGGTGTATTATGGTTACAGTCTCGTGCCACTTTTAACACCTTCCGTACCAATCTACCCTTTATAAACCCCGCGATATCTTGATTGTATTGTTTGTATTGTTTGAATTGTATATTGTATATAGATGGATGACTTGCCGAAACCATGATATCAGTAATGGAACGGATATAATGGATGATCATATAAATGGAATATATCCATGGTTCGGTTCAGGCAATATAAATTGAACAGATTGAATATATAGATTCATATTGAATTGCAGTTTTGTAATTTCATACTTGAATCATATTCAAGTCAGATTGATTATATTGAGACTCGGTCTGAATCAGACAATTAAAAAAGAAATTGAAGTCCTGAATTATGTTTTGGTGCTATCGGTAACTATTGCACATGGACGGCAGGATTTGTGTCTTTTTCAAAGACAATTACCGTATTGATAACACCGTTTGTTAAGTTCTCTACCTTAAATAGACAAACACCCATATCTCCGGCTCTCTGAGGCTCAAGAGACTGGTCCCGCTTAAACCTATGTTTACTAGGGTACTTATTGTAATTTAGTATAACTTGAGGGGGGTTTTTGAAAAATAGTTTTGTTATACTTTCAAAATATAGCTCAAGTATTTAATTATCATATTTAGAGTTTTCATAGATGTTTCTTTTATTCAATGTGAAATTTCTAGTGAATATGACCTAGTTTTTAAAGTATAAGATATTTATTTGAAATATTTGGAATTGTATGGTATTTTCTTGTAAATAGAATGTTTTTTCTTGAATTTTGGAAATGTGGAATATTATAAATATAAAAAATAGATATTTTGATATTAATTAAATATATATATATATTTATTTATTAAAAATATAAGTTTTATTTATAATAGAAATCACATTTTCTAAAGAAAAATATATTAAAAATCTTTCGAGATCGTATGCTCCTTGCGGAGGTCTGCATCTCACTCTACTAGGTCCGATGATGTACGATAATCTGCACCATACCGAACGGGTTCCCCAAAATGGGTTGTAGAGGTGCAATTGCAAAGATTTGTGAAATACACTTTTATAGAAAAATGTTTTAATAGTTGAAGGTGGTTATATGTAAAGTTGTATTTTCCCAAATCTATGTTCCCAAATTCCATCGTGCAATGTTAGATATGTATGTTGTGAGGAGGTAGGTCATTACCTCTTGAGTTTTTCTAAGGCAATACGGTTAAAAGTTATAAATATGTCGATATGAAACATAAAGGTATTTTAATATAAAAGTGGAATAAAACTTGCTACGGTTATTATTTTAATGTCAAACGTGTTCTATTGCTTTCGTTAATGTTTAATGGTCATGAAATAATAGTTTTATATTATTGTGTTTAAAAAATATATATAACTTTTTAAGGAAAAAACGAATCGGAAGTCGGAAGTCGGATTAACTCCGCTTCCGTCGGGTTTTAGTTTTGAATGTTTTTAGAATAGAGAAAAGAAGGAGAAGTAGGGACTTACTAGAGGATTGGCTAGAGAAGAGAAAGAGGAAGAGGTGGAAGTTTCCGATGCATCATCTTCCTTTGCTAACTCCACTTGCGCACAAAAAGATCTTGGAATTTTCTTGAGAGTTTTTGTAGGGAATTTCAGTATGAAGGGGTAAAAAATAGAGTGGGTATTTATAGGGAAAATTAGGGTTAGGGTCTGATAAAAAATGCATTTAAATTTGCATTAAAATGGGATTTAAAGGGATATTATTATTCTCTATAAATGTGCAGAGAATAAACAATACTGGGGTTATATGGGGAGTCCAAGAGTCGCTAGGGTTTAGAAAAATTAGGGTTTGGTCCGAGTTAGACCAGCGGCGCCGGCCCGAGTCGCCATCTCGCCGGCCCGAGTCATGAGTTGGGGGCTCGTATTGGGGACACGTGTCGAGGTAGGTTGGTATACTGCAGTGCACTCGTTTGTTTTATGTGTGACTCTTCAGTTTACGTATTGTGCTCGTGTAGACTCTTGGGCTTCTAAAAGATTAAAAGAATTTTTAATAAAAAGATATTGTGGCTGATGGGATTTGAACTCTGGTGTTTTGGTTCAGCAGTGCAAGGCTTTACCAATTAGCTACAAGTGCTTTCTTGCTGTTCAAAAGTAAATCAAATTCTTATAGTACTCACAGGAATTGTAAATGCCCCAAGTATACATTAACTTTAAACGAATTTTATGTACACTAAAATTGGAGTTGTTACATCTTCATTACCCTTATGCATACGTTTGCCTGCCCCTAATGGAAATCACTATGAAATTAAGCCTAACTATATTATCTACTTCCTAAATTCACTGGTACAGATTCTGAGGATGGGTATATTTTTATTAGTGAATTTGAAGAGGCTTGCGCTATGATCAAATTGTTAGGAATATGTATGCCCTAGAGGCCATTATATAGAGAGGACTTTCTTACTCGGCATGATAGTATGCTATCTGGTTGCCTTTATCTTAACATGTTCACTGGTATTATTATACTGTCTCTCATATACATGTTGATAAAGCCCTTAGAATGTTTGCTCGACTACCAGAACTATGATGCAGATCATACTACTGGGACTTGTGTAGTCTACAAGCACATCCTTTAACGGTTCCTAGTCGAGAGAGTATCGAGACAGAGCATCGATATTCCAGAGTAGACTAATGTGTACGTTTCTTGACCCTGTAGGGGGTGATAGTTGATCCCATATCCATTGGTGTTTGACATCAAAGATTGTACATAGGTGCTCATTAGAGAATGGGTACACTGAACAGGACTCGCCGAGTACTCCTAGATGGTACTATACCTATCGTCAGGTAGCAATTCTCTGGTGACACCGGTACAGGTCAGTCTGTAAACCCGAGATCATCATAGAGTCTTGTGTGATTCCCACTGTGCTTTGATTTCCTCCCTACCACGGCTCAAAAGAGTCATGCAAACAGGTGGATTTTGGGTACAGTCCCGAGTCACATGGAGGCAATGAGCGATAGGAGGGGTTTTGTCTCTCCAGGTATAGAGAGTTGATGTTGCGCTATACTCGATTGGCTATAACAAGAAGTCCATGGCCAGGACTGTTGATGAGATTTACTGGTAAGTGTTATCAGTAGTTTCTCGTACCGTTATAGACCACACATCGGCATGACTTATCAAGTTATTAGGGTCTAACGATTCCACCTCCAGACTCGATATACGACATATCAGACGAAGAGACCGAACTGTACGGTAAGTGTTACCTGTAGACTTCATGGGAGTTTGGACAAGCTTGCTTGTTGATCTTCTAATCGCTCAATACCTGGATAGCCGTTACGTCCAGCTAGTACCGCTGACGGCTTGTGAGTGACTGATGTGATCGTCACCTACTGCTGGCGTATTGACGAGTCTTTAGAGTCCTACATAGAAGTTTCATGGTTCATGCGAAACGAAGCAGGGCATATATGCTGATATGCGCAGGGGGGGCTGATTGAATACGAGTATGAGATACTATATTCTAATCTGGCGATTATTTGTTATCGGTTATGTTATATGTGATATAACCGGATTATTGAATCAAGTGTTGATTTGATAATGTGATATACAGATAAATTATATTGGTAGGTTATATGTGATATAACCGGATTACTGAATCAAGTGTTAATTTAATAATATGATATATATCTATATTTGATATAATTATAGATTAACTAATATTATTGTTCACTAATTATTCTTCATAATATATATATATATATATATATATATATATATATATATATGAAGCATGGCATAGGATTTTCTATTTTTGGAAAATTGAAATGATGATGTGGAAAATAGGGAGACTTTGGAGGAATGGGTGAAGCATGGCTTTGATGATTGTTATATTGGTCTTGACTCACTATTGAAGTATGGTTCCATTTGATTATAGTTTTAAATGGATGCTTCAATTATTGAAAAAAGATATAAGCCATTCTTCACATCATTTTTTTGGCTTGATGCTTGGACACTGGTTCATTTTCCTCAGTTGAGCTCCTTGCTCTCTAGCTCTTTCCATCTTCTTCACCTCCACCTCCAAGCTCAATCCCTCACATGAGTTGTGAACCCTTGAGCTTATGAGAACCCTAGTGAGAAAAAAACACCCCAACTTCACCATCCTACACTAGATTAGCACTTTGGTATAGTGTGTTTCCTTCACTAAAGAGTTTAGTAGAGAGATAGCTTTGATTAGCAGACTTCGGGTGGATCATCTTCGGCACGAAGGTCATTGAAGAAAGTTCGTTCAATCTTCAAGTGGAGCCTAGTGGGGTCGCGTGGACTACTACATGGAGTTTGTGAAGAGAAGGACAAGGTCTACAAAGGTTGTAGCATTCTTCTCTTATATAGTTTTCTTGATATCATAGGTAAACCCTAATCATCTAGTTTAAGATCTTGGTTAGTGTTAATTAGCACCCTAAATTTTTTTAAAATGGCATGCTTGATTCTAGTAAAACCTAGTGGTAGTGCTAACAAACACATTCATGGTATCAGAGCCAAGCTAGAAGATTGTACGATGTAGTTAGAATTACGAAAACGAAACAACTCCGAAACCGAAACCCAAAACATCAACTTTCTGTCGATTTTGAGATGATATCTGAAAATTATTTAAACAACTGAAGAATGTTGTATGAGATATAACATGAACACCATAGAAATTCGAGACCAAAATGAGAAAATTGACCCAACGATAATACCAATTTGGCCAGCCTCGCCGGTCGTACTACAATTTTTTGGGCTCGAATTTTTTTTTGTGTTCTGATGTGTTGGGTTTAGGGTTTCATATTTATGTTTGATTAGCCCAGTTTTCATGTGATGTTAACTTTTCTATTGGCGCTATTCGGAGTGTTTTGTAGTCGTATTTTTACATCGTTTTGGGTTTAAGTTTGATATGTGATGCAATAGTTGGAATCCATATTAAATTAGTTTTGTGAAAACTAGTTTGTTTGTAAATCTAGCATGATAGTCTCTATTGATCAATTGCCACGAAGTTTCGATTCGGATCGAAACTCTGTCGCAATCGCGTATCGTACGCGAATACTCGCCAGATAACTTTACTAGGTAGCCACGCCCCATAGCCCCGACCAAGTGACTTTAGGAGAACCCCGTTGCCAAAAGCATCCACTCGGATGCTCGCGGCCACGGTGTTCCGCCTAAGTGCACTTAGTCGACAGCATCGGGGGTGCGACCATCTACTAAAATTCCCGACGAGTATTCGATCGGGTAATCGGGAATCTTGTTGAATTACCCGACTAAGTTATTGAAAAATGTTTTCGATATGAGACTAAAATGTAAGGTTTTTAGGTTAGGCATGAAATTCGGAATATGAGATATTCCGAATTTATGATGTCTACGGATAATGCGGATTCTAATTATTGTAGTTTTTCGTTTCTTTCTGCGACCGTAAATGTAATATGTGGTGTATTCCCGATCTCATTGCTATATGTCAACGGAATTTGGGATACGTATATTTTCTTACGTTGATGACATGAGATGTTATGTGTTGCTGTGATATGTTATGTTTGATCGTCGTGAATGAATAGCCGAGAGTTTTTGTGTGAAATGAGAGTTTTTCAATTTTCATTCATGTAAAAATTTGTATCTAATATTCTTTTATTGGGACACTTCCGAGTTGACGACGATGTCACCATTGATGTATATTATTTACTTTTCCATATTATGATAGATCCAAGGTGGGGAGCATAAGTAACCGGGTTCTGGAGTCCAGTGGGAGACCATCTCGAGGAGTCGAGACCGGGTCTCCTAACTCTAGAATTGGCAGGGTTGCTTATCGCTCTTATAGGGGTCTAGGGATGTGTGTTTGGCTATTCATCACGACCGTGGAATCCGTGTTTTTCATTATTGGCTTAATTTAAAACACGGACCTGCTAGTATATCCAATATTTTATATGTTGACTTCTGCTGCCTTGTTCTGTGATGTCATCATATAACCGCGTGAGACGAATGCTATATTATATATATGATATATAATAAACGCTGTGTTCTGCATTCGCGCTGGTCCAGCCCCCGCTCTGCCGTTAGTTAAGTAACCTAACGGTGCATGACGGGGCCCCATGGTGAATGCAGATGGCATAAGCGTACGTTCTATTTTTGTTTCTTTTTCTGTGATGTTTAGGGAAACATAAATGATGGAACTTCATTAATGAGATTAATGAAAAGAAAGGAAACCTAAAGATGTTGTAGAATCAAAAGTTTTTAAAATGGTAGCTCTATTTTTTGCTTTGCACAGTGGTATTCCTTGATGAATATCCAGCACCTCATTCGAGGAAGAAAGAGCCGAGATCCCTTCACCAGGAGTGACCACTTTAGAAAATACTACAACCCACTCGGTTTATCATCATACCTTCTGTAGTTCTTTCTTTGCATAGTGGTATTCCTTGATGGATATCCAACATCTCATTCGATGAGGAAAGAGCCGAGATCCCTTCATCAGGAGTGACCTCTTTAGCAAAAGCTAGTAAAAGCTATTCAGTTTGTTTTTGAAAACTACTCGATTTTAAAAGTGGAGCTTAAACCACTTCTTTTCAAAATCACTAGATTCTACAAAGATATCAAGTTCATTATACTAAAGGTTTTCTTAAAAACCAACGTAACTCTCTGTCATTTCAGATAAGTGCTATTTCGTATTCGTGCTACGTGTGTTGGCCTTCGTCAAGACGTAGCGTGCGGTAGCTGATTAGTGCTTATCTGCAGCATGTGATGCAGTTGGATTACGGTAGTCGTGCGACTTTATTGGCCTTCATCAAGGGTCGTGCGGGTGGGTTTAATTCATTCAAGAAATGAATGGGTTGAACTTGACTAGCGGTCTATGGTTTGTTGGCCTTCGTTAAGGTCATAGAACGTTAGGGGTAAAAATAATTATCGGGAATTTCAAGTGTTGAAATTTGCAATGAAATTGCATACCTTCTATATGATAGTTGGATCCCGATACCCACTGCGAGTAAGAGTTACTCTTGGGAGAGTTTTCCACTTTACAATTGGCTAATCAAGTAGATGTCTAAGAAAGTTGTTGACGGGGTTATGCCCCTGCGGAAACGAGATTATTTATTTAGTTCCATGCGAAAGCATGAGGAGACTCCCTCGGAGTACCAATACCTGCATGACCGAACAATTGGTGAACTTGTAGGGTGTAATTAATTCCGGCTAATCTTACCTTTTAGGTTTTGAAGGAAGATTTGATAAAAACAGTGGGAGCCATCCTGATTAGATAAAATAATAACCAATCTAATCTTGCAAAGAGCGCACGCAAAAGTGATTATCCTTCTCTCTCTCCTGGTAGCGACCAATGACATGCCCTAATCAAGATAATAATATGGATGTATTGACTGAACCCACTTATTATACTGGGATAGGTTTAGCTTTTTCTTATGATTTTCATAAGTATGAGCAAAGAATACGAGAATATCCGGATTCGCACGCCACCCGAACGAAGGAGCATGTTGATGCATTTTCTTCGGGTGAGTTCGTTTCCGAGAATTGTTTCTCAGTTTGCTTTACATCCTGGGTATTGGATACCGGATCAGAATCCCACGTATGTAATTTATTACATGGGCTAAAGAGAGGTAAAGAACTGGGAAATGGTGATATGTCTCTAAAAGTAGGGAATAGAGCAATTGTTGCATCCAAAGCAATTGGCGAATATCACCTAGTGTTACCAACTGGTAATACATTGATTCTGAAAGACTATTACTACGTACCAAAGATGATGTGCAATATTTTATCAGTTTCTTTGCTAACTAAAGAAGGATTTAATTTCACATTAGAGGATAATTTTATGAACATTTTTCTAAATCGAGTGTTGATTGGGTTTGGTACGTTATGTAATAGTATATACATTCTAAATCAAACGACAGTTCTAAACGTACAGAACACACACAAGAGGAAGAGTTCAGAAATGAACGAAGCCTACTTGTGGTATTGTAAACTAGGTCATATTAATGCGACAAGACTAGCTAAGTTAAATAAAGATGGATATTTGAATTCATTCGAATTTACATCTTATGAAACTTGCGAGTCATGTTTCAAAGGTAAGATGACCAAAACTCCGTTTACTGAACATGGAGAAAGAGCTATTAAACTCTTGGGACTGATACATAGTGATGTATGCGGCCCTATGTCTATACATACTAGGAATGGTTTCTCGTACTTTATTATATTCACCGATGATCTCTCAAGATACGGATGTGTGTTCCTGATGAAACACAAATCTGAATGTTTTGAGAAATTCAAAGAATATAAGTACGAAGTTGAGAAACAGACGGGTAAAAGTATTAAAATCCTACGATCTGATCGGGGAGGAGAATACTTAAGCACGGAATTACGAAACTACTTAAAAAATAATGGGATTCTCTCTCAGCTTACTCCTCCGTATACACCACAACACAATGGAGTTTCGGAGCGGAGGAATCGTACCATATTAGATATAGTGCGCTCTATGATGAGTAATGTTGAGTTGCCTATTTTCTTTTGGGGTTATGCACTTTAGATAGCTGCATACCTATAGAATAGAGTTCCAACCAAATCCGTGCCTACCACACTATATGAGATATGGAATGGAAAGAGGCCATCTCTTAAACGAGTTAAGATATGGGGTTGTCTGGCCTATGTTAAAAAGCAAAATCCGGACAAGCTTAAGGCAAGGTCGGTTCTGTGCAACTTTGTAGGATATCCCAAACATTCGCGAGGGTATATCTTTTACCACACCGAGGAACAAAAGGTGTTTGTTTCTCGACATGCCACCTTTTCATAAGAGGAATTTCTTGTGAAAGAAATTAGTGGTAATGAGGTAGAACTGGAAGAATTTCCAGCAACACAAACTATAACTGACGATTTGGTAGAACCGAAGGATTCAATGGTCCCCGACGAACCTCAGCCACTCCGCCGATGTAGTAGAGTTCCTCATCCACCTGAGAGATACTACGGTTTTCTCATAGACGGTAGGAGCGAGGATTGCATCATTGAAGATGATGACCCAACTAGGCCATCACAAGTGGAGACTCTGTGAAATGGCTGGATGCTATGCGATCCGAGATGGAATCCATGTACACCAACAAAGTATGGACTTTGAATGTTGCTCCTGAAGGGGTAAAACCCATCAGGAGCAAGTGGATCTTTAAGAAGAAAATTGGTGTAGATGGAAAAGTTGAGACTTTCAAACTTAGACTTGTAGCAAAAGGTTTTTGTCAACGACCTGGTGTCGATTATGATGAAACATTTTCTCCGGTCACTATGCTTAAGTCCATCAGGATCCTACTTGCCATTGCTGCATACCATGACTACGAAATCTGGCAGTTGGACGTCAAGACCGTTTTTCTAAATGGTGATTTAGAATAGAGCGTGTACAGCCAGAGGGTTTCGTAGACAGTGGGAGCAGCAGAAGTGTGTGCAAGCTGCTTAAATCAATCTACGAATTAAAGCAGGCACCACGGAGCTAGAACATCTGTTTCGATGAAGCTATCAAAGAGTTTGACTTCATCAAAAACCTAGATAAACCTTGTATATACAAGAAGGTTGTAGAGAGTAAGGTTGTCTTCCTCGTATTGTACGTGGATGATATACTCTTGATAGGAAACGATGTTCCTATGCCACACTCAGTCAAGCTCTTCTTATTACAAAAGTTTTCCATGAAAGATCTAGGTGATGCCTTCTACTTCCTGGGGATAAAGATCTATAGAGATAGATCTAGACGGATGTTGGGATTGTCTCAATCCAGGTACATAGACACCATACTAAGGAGATTTAGTTTGGAAGATTTTAAGCATGGTATTTTACCTGCTTGTTCAGAAGTCACTCTCTCCAAAGAGATATCTCCCAAGACTGATTTGGAGAGGGCTAGCTTGCAAGAGATACCCTATGCTTCGGCAGTAGGGTCAATCATGTATGCGATGTTATGTACCAGTCCGGATGTAGCTTACTCACTAGGTGTAGTGAGTAGGTATTAATCAGATCCAGGGGAGAAACACTGGAAAGCTTCGAAGAACATTCTTAAGTACTTGAGAAGTACTAAAGAAATGTTCTTGCTGTATGGTAATGGTGAACTCCTAGTGGAGTCCTTTACCGATTTGAGCTTCCAGAGTGATAAGGACGACAGTAAGTCGGTCTCGGGTTTTGTCTTCACCCTCAATGGAGGGACGGTATATTGAAAGAGTTCCAAGCAAGATACTGTAGCAGACTCGACGATGGGGGCTGAATACATCGCTGCCAACGATACTGCCAAAGAGGCTGTCTGGATGAAGAAATTCATTTTGTGTGGTTCCATCCATTGAGCATCCAATACCTGTATATTGTGATAATAATGGAGCTGTGGCTTTGGCCAAGGAACCCCGGTCCCATTAGAGATCCAGACATATTCTTAGGCGGTATCACCTGATCAGGGACATAGTAGATCGCCGGGAGATCGAGGTCAGGAGAGTTGACACGAAGGATAACACAGCGGATCTACTCACGAAGGCCCTCCCCCAGATGCAATTCGAGAGACTTTTTAGGATATTGGGTATAAGATACTACAACAACTGTCCTTAGTGCAAGTAGGAGATTGTTAGGAATATGTATGCCCTAGAGGCCATTATTGTATGATATAGTGGATGCATGGACATATATATAGAGGACTTTCTTGCTCGATATGATAGTATGCTATCTGGTTGCCTTTATCTTAACATGTTCACTGGTATTATTATACTGTCTCTCATATACATGTTGATAAAGCCCTTAGATGTTTTCTTGGCTACCAGGACTATGATACAGATCATACTATTGTGACTTGTGTAGTCTACAAGCACCTCCTTTAATAGTTCCTAGTCGAATGAGTATCGAGACATGGCATCGATATTCCAGAATAGAATAGAGTGTACTTTTCTTGACCCTGTAGGGGGCGATGGTTGATCCTATATCTATTGGTGTTTGACATCAAAGATTGTACACAGATGCTCATTAGAGGATGGGTATATTGAACAGAACTCTTCGAGAACTCCTAGAATGGCGCTATATCCATCATCAGATAGCAATTTTCTGGTGACATTGGTACAGGTTAGTCTGTAGACCCGAGATCGTCATAGAGTTTTGTGTGGTTCCCACTGTGCTTTGATTTCCTTCCTACCATAGCTCAAAGGAGTCATGCAAATAGGTGGATTTTGGGTACAGTCCTGAGTCACATGGATGAGCGATAGGAAGGGTTTCGTCTCTCCCGGTATAGGGAGTAGATGTTGCGCTATGCTCGATTGGCTATAACAAGAAGTCTCTGGTCAGGGCTGTTGATGAGATTTGTTGGTATGTGTTATCAGTAATTTCTCATACCGTTATAGGCCACACATCGGCATGACTTATCAAATTATTGGGGTCTGACGATTCCACCCCCAGACTCGATATGCGACATATCATATGAAGAGACCGGACTGTACGGTAAGTATTACCTATGGGCTTCATGGGAGTTTGGATAAGCTTGGTTGTTGATCTTTTAATTGCTCAATACATGGGTAGCCGTTATGTCCAGCTAGTACCGCTGACGGCTTATGGGTGACTGATCTGATCATCACCTACTGCTGGCGTATTGACGAGTCTTTAGAGTCCCACATAAAAGTTTCCTGGTTCAAGCGAAATGAAGTAGTGCACATATGCTGATATGTGCGGAGGGCCTGATTGAATACGAGTATAAGATACCGTATTCTAATCTGGCGGTTATTTGTTATCGGTTATGTTATATGTGATATAACTAGATTATTGAATCAAGTGTTAATTTGATAATGTGATATACAGATAAATGATATTAGTAGGTTATATATGATATAACCGGATTATTGAATCAAGTGTTGATTTAATAATATGATATATTTATATTTGATATAATTATATATTAACTAATATTATTGCTCACTAATTATTCTTCATAATATATATATATATATATATATATATATATGAAGCATGGCATGGGATTTTCTATTTTTGGAAAATAGAAATGATGATGTGGAAAATGGGGAGACTTTGGAGGAATGGATGAAGCATGGCTTTGATGGTTATTATATTGATCTTGACTCACTATTGAAGCATGGTTCCATTTGGTTATAGTTTTAAATGGATGCTTCAATTATTGATAAAAGATATAAGCCATTCTTCACTTCATTTTTTTGGCTTGATGCTTGAACACTTGTTCATTTTCCACAGTTGAGCTCCTTGCTCTCTAGCTCTCTCCATCTTCTTCACCTGCACTTTCAAGCTCAATCCCTCACATAAGTTGTGAACACTTGAGCTTGTGAGAACCCTAGTGAGCAAACAACACCCCTACATCACCATTCTACACTAGATTAGCACTTTGGTGTAGTGTGTTTTCTTCACTAAAGAGTTTAGTGAAAAGGTAGCTCGGATTAGCGGACTTTGGGTGGATCATCTTCGGCACGAAGGTTATTGAAGCATGTTCGTTCAACCTTCAAGTAGAGCCTAGTGGAGTCGTGTGGACTACTACACGGAACTTGTGAAGAGAAGGACACGGTCTACAAAGGTTGTAGCATTCTTCTCTTAGATAGTTTTCTTGATATTATAGTTAAACCCTAATCATCTAGTTTAAGATCTTGGTTAGTGTTAATTAACAGCCTAAAATTTTTAAAAATGGCATACTTGATGCTTGTAAAACCCAGTGGTTTGTGCTAACAAACACTTTCACAAATTACCACAATTAAGTGAGGACGCCATTAAACCTTGGTTCATACCATTCGCACTAAAAGATAACGCTAAAATTGGTTATATAACAACCCCACTAACTCGATCGCTTCTTGGGACGAATTTGTCAAAACTTTTCTTTAAAAATATTACCCCAATCATAAAACGACAAAATTTAGGATTGAGATTAATAAATTTAACCAAATAGGGGGGAGTCTTTTAGGAAGTATTTTGAGAGATTCAAAGATTTTCTCACCAAATGTCCAAATCATTGTATGGAAAAGTGGAGGTTATGTCAAATAATTTATGAAGGTCTAGAATATAATTCTAAGACCATGTTAGAATCCATAAGTCAGGAAGATTTCTTTTCAAAAGATGAAGATAGTGCATGGGAGTTTTTAGAGGAACTAGCTGATAGAAGCATGCAGTGGGAAGGGTTTGATGATAAGTCAATCTATTCTAGGAGTGTTCATCAAAAGGAAATCTCTATTGCAGCCAAGGCTGAAATAGATATTTTGAAACATACGATAGAGGCTCTAGAGGTAGGTCCATACAATACCACTTCCGTCCATCAAACTTCTAAATCTGTTTATGCCAAATGTCAAAATCGCATTCATCTTTGTGAACAATGTACTCCTTTTTCCCCTCAAGAACAAATCAGTTCTGCTTTTCAAGGACCTAGAAATGATCCCTACTCTCAAACGTATAATCCTGATGGGAGAAACCATCCTAACCTTGCATGGAATCAAGGCTCCAACTAAAATCCATCAGCCCAACAATTTCAAAATCAACTTCCACCTTTTGCTCCATTTCAATCAAACTTTGGTGAACAAGATAAGAAGGTGGGCAAATTGGAAAAAGGATTGTAGGCTTTGCTTAATCATACTGCTCAAACTACTTCTATTCTAGCCACTTTTATGCAACGAACTGATCAAATTCTCGATTTGACCACTAAATCAATAGCTAGGTTAGAAATGCAAGTTGGTCAAATGGCTGCGCAAATGAATGAGAGAGAGAAAGGAAAATTTCCTAGTCAACCCATCTAAAACCCTAATGATCAAGTAGCTAAGCTCAAGTAAAGCTAACCAAGTTCATCGTATAAATGATGTTGTCACTCTCAGATCTGACAAGCAAATAAACAACCAAGTTATTATGCCTACCGATTCAAACATGCCACAATCTTACACTCATTCTTCTCAAGCGATGTGGAGTTTGAAGTCTCAATCCAGGTCACGAGAGATGAAGTGATCGATACTTCGATTCAGGTGGAGAGTTCGGTAGAGTCAGTGGTGCAGAGGTCGAGAACAGTTCAACGCATGTCACGCCCCGCTTCCCGGTATACGGCGAAGAGGACGGGACTGGTCCGCTACGTATTTACTGTGAAGTAATACGCTAAGCGTATCTAAGCAATATAAAAATAAAGCACAAGAGACAAGATATAATAAGAACAACAACTTTATTTATTAACATTCTTTTGTACAATGCATGAAAAGTAAATACAACTGAAATAAAAGCGATGCCTAAACAATGGCATAACAGGAACTGAAAAGTACTGAATGGAAAGTGTACAATGACTAGAGCTCGGGGTCTTCACTGAGCTGGTCCAAGTCTTCAGCAGTGGGCTCGATCTCTGAAGTGTCCAGATCACCTGACGGCATTCAAAGAAGAAAGAAATAGAATGTCGTCAGCGAACAGGTCGCTCGGTAAGTCCCAAAGATAAGGAAGAAATAGACAGAGAGTAAGAGAGAGAGAGAGTAGCTTTTAATGTTGTATTATATTTTTGTAATGTTGTATTAACGATATTGTTTGTAGCTTGGTACAGAAGAATGCCAGTGTATACGAGAGGGGTCTCAGTATGCTAGAGACCAGGGCAAACTGAATATAGAGTATAAGGCTCCGTTAGAAGGCCCGGAACAACGGCAATTGGATTCATGTTAGGTGTCTTAAATCTTGCAGTCTCGTGCCACTTTTAACACCTTCCGTACCAGTCTACCCCTTAAACCCCGTAGTATTTTTATTGTATTGTATTGTAAACTGTATAGATTGTATAATTGGATGACTGATTGAAACCATGATATCAGTAAACGAATGTAACTGTAGAATCATGTAAATGGAATAACTGGAGAAGCATGTAAATGGAATGCATATCCATGGTTTGGTTCAGTCAAGTTGTATAGATTAATAATTGGATTCATGAATTCATGGATTCATGTTGAATTGTAATATTGTAGATTGTAATTTGTAGATTATAGATTCAAATCAGATTATAATGAGACTTAAACCGAGTCAGACAATTAGAAAAGTAAATTGAAGTCTTGATTGTTTTGATGTTATCGGTAACCGCTGCACATGGACGGCAGGATTTGTGTCTTTTTCAAAGACGATTACCGTATTGATAACACCATTATTAAGTTGTCTACCTTAAGTAGGCAAGCACCCACTTCTCCGGCTCTCTGAGGCTCAAGAAATTGGTCCCGCTTAAACCTATATTTACTAGAGTCCTAATGGTAAATTATAGAACTTGAGGGGGGTTTATGTAAAAATACTTTTATATACTTTTCAAAATACACCCCAAGTATTTATTAATCGTCTTTAGAGTTGTAATGAATGTAGATTTTATATTGTGATATTTCTATTGAAAATATTCTATTTTCATAATAAATGGTATTTATTGGTAATATTGGTTTTGTATGGAATTCATGGTATTTTAGTGTAAAATGATTCTTGTGACATTTTTAGAAAAAGTGGAATATTTGTAATAATTCAAAATAGATATTTTTATGTTACATATACATATATTTATATGAAAATAATTTTTGTATATATATAATATTCTAGAAATCTCGTTTTCTTAAGATGTATTTTTCAATCTTTCGAGACCGAATGCTCCTTGCGGAGGTCTGCATCTCGCACTACTAAACCCGAGGATGTGCGATAAACCGCACCATCCCGAACGGGTTCCCCAAATGGGTTGTAGCGGCGCTTTGCAAAGATTTGTATAAATACTAATCGTTAAGGAAAAACGATTTTATTAATTATGGTATTTATTTGTAAAGATTTCGATTTCCCGTATTCTATGTTCTAGGGTCTTCTAAGTCAACTAGACTGCTCCTAACAAGTCCAAAACGATAAGTTGTGAGATATCTCTCAAATCGCCTCTTCATCGCCAATTGTGGCCAGGCTAGACAAGTGAGAAAGGTAATTTTAAAAGGTCCGTCTCACGGTGATTCGTGAGAGGATCTCTCCTTTCTTCACTTGTACTTACCTGGCCACAATTGGCGGTGAAGAGGCGATTTGAGGGATATCTCACAACTTGTCGCTTTGGACCTGTTAGGAGCAGTCTAGTTGACTTAGGAGATCCTAAAATATAGAATACGGGAAATCGATATCTTTACAAATAAATACCATAATTAATAAAACCGTTTTTCCTTAATGATTAGTATTTATACAAATCTTTGCAAAGTGCCGCTACAACCCATTTGGGGAACCCATTCGGGATGGTGCGGATTATCTCACATCCTCGGATTTAGTAGTGCGGGATGCAGACCTCCGCAATGAGTATTCGGTCTCGAAAGATATAAAAATACGACATCTTAAGAAAACGAGATTTCTAAAATAGTATATATATACAAAAATTATTTTCATATAAATATATGTATATGTAACATAAAAATATCTATTTTGAATTATTACAAATATTCCACTTTTTCTAAAAATGTCACAAGAATCATTTTACACTAAAATACCATGAATTCCATACAAAACCAATATTACCAATAAATACCATTTATTATGAAAATAGAATATTTTCAATAGAAATATTACAATATAAAATTTACATTCATTACAACTCTAAAGACGATTAATAAATACTTGGGGTGTATTTTGAAAAGTATATAAAAGTATTTTTACATAAAACCCCCTCAAGTTCTATAATTTACCCTAAGGACCCTAGTAAATATAGCTTTAAGCGGGACCAATCTCTTGAGCCTTAGGGAGCCGGAGAAGTGGGTGCTTGCCTACTTAAGGTAGACAACTTAATAATGGTGTTATCAATATGGTAATCGTTTTTAAAAAAAGACACAAATTCTGCCGCCCATGTGCAGCGGTTACCGATAACATCAAAACAATCAGGACTTCAATTTACTTTTCTAATTGTATGACTCGGTTTGAGTGTCATTATAATCTGATATGAATCTATAATCTACAAATCACAATTCAACATGAATCCATGAATCCATGAATCCAATTATCAATCTATACAACTTGACTGAACCAAACCATGGATATACATTCCATTGACATGCTTCTCTAATTATTCCATTTGCATGATTCTACAATTACATCCGTTTACTGATATCATGGTTTCGGTCGGTCAATCATCCAATTATACAATCTATACAGTTTACAATACAATACAATCAAAACACTACGGGGTTTAAGGGGTAGACTGGTACGGAAGGTATTAAAAGTGGCACGAGACTGCAAGATTTAAGAAACCTAACATGAATCCAATTGCCGTTGTTCCGGGCCTTCTAACGGAGCCTTGTACTTTATATTCCGTTTGCCCTGGTCTCTAGCATACTGAGACCCCTCTCGTATACACTGGAATTCTTCTGTACCAAGGTACAAACAACATCGTTAATACAACATTACAACAATATAATACAACATTAAAAGCTACTCTCTCTCTCTCTCTCTTACTCTCTGTCTATTTCTCCCTTATCTTTGGGACTTATCGAACGACCTGTTCGCTGACGACATTCTATTTCTTTCTTCTTTGAATGCCGTCAGGTGATCTGGACACTTCAGAGATCGAGCCCACTGCTGAAGACTTGGACCAGCTCAGTGAAGACCCCGAGCTCTAGTCATTGTACACTTTCCATTCAGTACTTTTCAGTTCCTGTTATGCCATTGTTTAGGCATCGCTTTTATTTCAGCTGTATTTACTTTTCATGCATTGTACAAAAAATGTTAATAAATAAAGTTGTTGTTTTTATTTTATCTTATCTCTTGTGCTTTATTTTTATATTGCTTAGATACGCTTAGCGTATTTACTTCACAGTAAATACGTAGAGGACCAGTCCCGTCCTCTTCGCCGTATACCGGGAAGCGGGGCGTGACAGGTTTTGTTGGTGGCCCATATAGGTCAAAGCTGTATAGAACCATACTCTGCAGTTCTGTTCTGCGTGAACAACCTAAGCAATATAACACAAGAACCAGCAACTAAAACATTCTTTACAATCCATGTTCCTTGAAACTTATCGATTTCATATCCCTTGAATCATATAATTTGAATCAGTCCTAACCTAAATTTTTCATTCAAGGTTATGGATTCCCCGAACAACACCAGCACTAATGTCAACAACACACCTCCACCACTACCACTCACACCTGCCGTTCCTGTTCCACTCAACGAGCAAACGGTTCTGCTTGAGGCGATTCGCAGCCTCCTTGAGGGACAGCAGCAACTCTTGAACCGTCCCAAGACTGAAGCACCTGGGGTGAAGCAATTCAGAGCTTTACATCCCAAGCAGTTCTCAGGAAAGGGAAGCCCACTTGAAGCTGAGGAATATGCACAGAGCATAGAATGATCTGGAAGTGGCATAAGTGCCAGGTATATCTTGGGTTCGTGTGGAAAAATTACAGCTCACGGACAATGCACGGAACTGGTGGAAGGCGGAAGAAAGCCGTCTTGATCAGCCCATTGAATGGAAGAATTTTCGCAATAAATTCGACGCGAAGTACTTCCCTGTGACTGCCAAGTTTGCCATGGAACAGCAGTTCATTCGGTTACAACAAGGTTTTATGTGGGTCAAGTCAGTAGATGAGTATGACGCTGAGTTCACCATGCTCAGTCAGTAAGATATGTCACAGTATTTCAAATTTTTAATATCACATACTACACAGTTAACACAAGACTGTAACAGATTTGCGGCACACCTGATACCGACGGATGAGATCAGAGCCCGTCGATTTCAACAAGGTTTGGACACGGAAATCCAGGCTGCACTAGACACAGAGAAATTTCTGACTCATGAAAATGCTTTGGAAGCTTCCCACAGTTATGAGGCAGTGATAAAGGTGAGGGGCAGACCCCAATCTGCCGGTTTGAAACGCCCTGCCACTCAAATAGCAGGAGGAGCCTCTTCCAGGCCATCGTTTGGACCCAGGAGACCCGAAGAAACCAATAACCAGTCGAGTCTAGATTTCTGCTACTACTGCAGAAGAAAGGGACACTTGTGGAAGGACTGTAGGCGCGCAAAAAGCCTGTGTCTAATTTGTGGCGCATCCAACCACGGAATTAAAAACTGTCCTTACAATAGCAACTCAGCTCACATACCCACCAACTACCCGCAGTGGCCAGCTATCCAGGCTTCTGCACATCATTTTGCACTACCTGCTCTACCACCTGCACAGCCTACTCGCCAATTCCAATAGGCAATGAGGAACATGCCTCGAGGGCAAAGAAACAGACCCCAAAGACAGAATGTGCCTCCAGCTAGAAGGAATGTACCACGGTGACAGACTTTCACATTAGCAGCCGTAGAAGCCGAAACTGTAAGTCAAGGTAACACCAGTAAGTCTTTCTCACACTTTTTAAAACTCTTGCAACATCTTGTTATACACTATCTGTACTTCAGTCACCAAACTTTCTTGAATCTGTTACACTTTCCTTTTATAAATTTCGAGGACGAAATTTTTATAAGGAGGGTAGAATGTAACAACCCTAATTTTCCTATACAATTTTCTTTACAAAAAAAATTTCAAAATCCATAAAGGAGTATTTATTGCCTAAGCATACGACATAAGTAATTAATTCGCTGCTTAATTACAAGAAGGAGCTTGTAGCTCATTGGTAATACCTTGCACTGCTGAACCAAGCCACCAGAGTTCAAATCCCATACCCCACATTATTTTTTATATTTATTTGTTTTAAATTTTATAGAATCCCAACAGTCCACACGAGATAACTCCAAAATTTCCCACTACCCATGAAAAACTGAAAGTACCAGTGACAACCTCAGGAGACCCCTCACCTCCCCATGCCCTGACTCGGCCGAGTCCCCAACAGGGAAAATGTGACTTTTCCTCTTCTCAACACCCCTGCACACTCCATTTATTTAGATCGGTTCCAGAGACTGTTGAATTCCCCATTTACTCTATTTTTAATGAATTTTTAATATATTTTTACATTTTTAAAAATTAAAACACTACATCTACCCTAACCATAGCCTAACCCTATAAATACACCCCTACCCTCTACCCTCTCACCCCAAAACTCTGAGCCAACTCTCTAAAATTTTTAAGAAAACTTGTGTACTTTGAAAACGAGCACGAAGCGAAGCTATGACGAAATTTCCGGCGAACTTCCGGCGATCATCCTAGGAGCTCCCGGCGACGAAACGACGCACCGGTGACTCCTCCCGTTCAATCTCCCTCTTCTAGTTGTCCAAAACCTGTAAGTCCCGTTTCTAATTTTCTTTTCCATTCTAAAAATACGGATTTACAAAACCCGACGGAATTGGAACAAATCCGATTTCCGATTCGGTTTTCTTATAAAACTTCACTTCTCGTTAATACAATTATGCTTAAACTCCCTCATGTTGACTACTAAACACTAATCAACCAAATTGATCAAGTTTCATTTCATAATATGATGGCTATTTCACTTTATCGTATTTTATATTTAAATACCACATTGTTTCAATTATACATTTAACTTCATTAAACTTGTTATACCTTTAAGTAGATCATGATGTAACGACCTACCTCCTCACACACTCATATGCAACATAGCACGACACCCTCGGGAACATAGAATACGGGAAATCGAAATCATTACAAATAAATAACCTTTGAGCTAATAATTAAAAAAAGAAAATATATAGACTCAGCCAATTAAGGACTGTCGCGCTCATTAGGACAGAGAAAGGTTGTGGGCATTCAGTCATTTATCTAAACCTGACTTTGTGGTGCCTAGGCTAGACAAGTCATGCATTTAGCCTAGGCACCACAAAATCAGGTTTAGATAAATAACTGAATGCCCACAACCTTCCTCTATCCTAATGAGCGCGACAATCCTTAATTGGCTGAGTCTATATATTTTCTTTTTTTTATTATTAGCTCAAAGCTTATTTATTTGTAATGATTTCGATTTCCCGTATTCTATATTCCCGAGGGTGTTGTGCTATGTTGCATATGAGTGTGTGAGGAGGTAGGTCGTTACCTCGTGATCTACTTAAAGGTATAGCAAATTTAATGAAGTTAAATGTATAATTGAAACAATGTGGTATTTAAATGAAAAATACGATAAAATGAAATAGCCATCATTTTATGAAATGAAACTTGATCAATTTGGTTGATTAGTGTTTAATAGTCAACATGAGAGAGTTTAAGCATAATTGTATTAACGAGAAGTGAAGTTTTATAAGAAAACCGGATCGGAAATCGGATTTGTTCCAATTCCGTCGGGTTTTGTAAATCCGTATTTTTAGAATGGAAAAGAAAGTTAGAAATGGGACTTACGGATTTTGGACAACTAGAAGAGGGAGATTGAATGGGAGGAGTCGTCGGTGCGTCGTTTCGTCGCCGGGAGCTCCTAAGATGATCGCCGGAAGTTCGCCGGAAATTTCGTTGTAGCTTCGCTTCGTGCTCGTTTTTAAAGTACACAAGTTTTCTTGAGAATTTTAAAGAGTTAGCTTAGAGTTTTGGGGTGAGAGGGTAGAGAGTAGGGGTGTATTTATAGGGTTAGGCTAGGTTTAGGGTAGATGTAGTGTTTTAATTTTAAAAAATGTAAAAACACATTAAAAATTCATTAAAAATAGAGTAAATGGGGAATTCAACAGTCTCTGGAACCGATCTAAATAAATGGAGTGTGCAGGGGTGTTGAGAAGAGGAAAAGTCACATTTTCCCTGTTGAGGACTCGGTCGTCCGGCCAACTCTGGCCGGCGGCGCAGGCCCGAGTCAGGGCATGGGGAGGTGGGGGGTCTCCTGAGGTAGCCACTGGTACTTTCAGTTTTTCATGGGTAGTGAAAAATTTTAGAGTTATCTCGTGTGGACTGTTGGGCTTCTATAAAATTTAAAACAAATAAATATTAAAAATAACGTGGGGTATGGGATTTGAACTCTGGTGGCTTGGTTCAGCAGTGCAAGGTATTACCAATGAGCTACAAGCTCCTTCTTGTAATTAAATAGCGAATTAATTATTATGTCTTGTGCTCAGGCAATAAATACCCCTTTATGGATTTTGAAGAAAAAAATTGTAAAGAAAGTTGTATAGGAAAATTAGGGTTGTTACAACGCACAGGAGTGATTAGGGACGAGTCTCCAAGGAAAGAGGATCGGGAGTTCGAAAGAAAGACTGCATGTTTTATTCCTGACATACAGAGTGTCATGGATGGGAAGTTGTATCGGTTGCAGCAGAGTGTCAAGCAAGTTATAGCTCATTATAGGATGGAGGAGACTCGACCCGTGTCTTCTCACTTAAAGACCCACTTTAGGTTTTCGGCAATGTTATCATCGGGTATAAATTACGGTTGTGATAGGGGCAAATGGAGGTTAACGACGGGTTACGTGTTGGACACGGATGTAGTACCAGGGAGATCGAGGCTTCAGTTCGATATAGTGGTTTTAACAATGGAGACATTGTTGATAGCCGTCATGCAGGCGGTTAGAGAGATCGTCTATTTGCGTAGACTGTTGGGTTTGGGTGTTCCACAGGAGGTGAGAGTGTTCTTGGAGACCGAGAAGAAGATGATATCTCTTACGAAGATTGGTATCTTAGAAGATCCAGCAAACATGTTTCTGAGATGGTTTCGGTGCAAATTGAAGTTTTGCCTAGTAGATTGTTGAGGTGACTTCATAAACAATGTGACGAGAACAGAGTACCAAGGTGTTGAGAAAATCAAGAGATTATGGTGAATTTGAATCAAGGTGGAGATTGTTAAAATTTGATTTAAATTCGGATTAGTTAGGATTTAAATCTAATCTCTAAATTAAATTCATATTTATCTCTAATTTAAATATGGATTTATCTCATAGCATTTATATATATATATATATATATATATATATAAGGCATATATATATATATATAAGGCTTTCTCTAGGTTTTCTATGTATCCACAATTCTCTAATAACCTAGGATTTGATCAGAGTGGGAAAGGGCGGTCAAGCACGGTCGTGAGATGGAGAGATTTGTAAAAAAGGGTATTTCCTTGTAAATGCGGGTGTGTAGTCAGTGTAATATCTTGTAATTCTTTCTCATAGTAGAAGTTTTTGTCGCAGTTTGTAGGATTAGGTGCTAATTACGCCGAATCTGGGTAAATCTTGTGTATTGTTATTGGTGTGTTCTTTTCATGTGATTTGGTATCCGTCGGATAGTTCATTTTCAATCTACCCTAAAACAAAAGTCTTGAATTTCCGCTGCACATAGATACATAATTCTTACAACACTTGAAGGGGAAGACATAAGTAATTTTCAATCTATGGTTTTGTCAATTAATATAGATTTGAGGTGGCGCTTATAACGGTTAGTTTGACATTAAACTTACTGGGTTTACTAATTGATCATTTGCCACTGTTGGGAATTCACCCGCGCACGCAAACGCGTATGTTTTGGAAATATGATATCGGTTTTGGAAATAATGGATTGCGCAAGCGAGATCGTTCTCATTTTAAAATTTATAACCGCAAGTGCACGGCGTGTTGTAGCGAGCCGGCAAGCACGGGTCGATCCGCAGGGAATTATGATTAGGTATTGCTATTTAAGGTTCAACAAATTAAAGAATGGTTTGGTTGTCACAAAAGAATAGAAAATACGAAAACAAGGAAAAGCAAGTAAAGAAGTTAAGGAAGAAGTTGGCCGTGGCTTTGGCTCGGATGGTTGAATCACGGCGATTGCCATGACGCTCCCTTGATCATGAGTTGTCCGTCTTTACATTGATCCCAGCATGAAGCACGACTTGTCGAAGCGGGTGCAAGGCACAAGTCATCAACTTCCGATATTCTCCGCAAGGCACGAAACGATGACCGTTTTGTTCACTTACTATTTGTATGTCCGCGCTTGAGGTATCAATTCTAAGTACAAGTCTTAACAAGCATACGTCAACAACAAAAACACAAAGTGGTTAGTGAGAACAAATAGTATTGGTGTTAACTTTTCTAAGGGTTTGTGATGGTATACGGTATATGAAAACCGAGGGTTTGTCAAGCACTCGGGCACAAAATACCGTATCCAAACTTAGCAAACTTAACACCAACTTGATTCTATCATAAACATTGTTAAATAGAGAAGGGGTGTGAATAGGCTATATGAAGAGGTTACAAGTAACCATGGTTTCAAAATACCATAACACATCAATATATA
The DNA here is from genome assembly GCA_030015575.1 of Agapanthus africanus. Taxonomy (NCBI): domain Eukaryota; kingdom Viridiplantae; phylum Streptophyta; class Magnoliopsida; order Asparagales; family Amaryllidaceae; genus Agapanthus; species Agapanthus africanus. The sequence goes on along the minus strand of CM057340.1, from coordinate 676,179,257 downwards.
AATCAATTTTTAAGTTAGAATCATAAAGTTTAGCATATTAAACAATCACAAGAGGAGGAGGAAGGAAAAACCATTCATCTCACATCCTCACCATTACCACAACCAATAAGAATTACTCACACATTACAAAGTAGAAAATGAAACACAAAACAAAGAATATAAAACACAAGAACAAGAATAAGAATTTAAACAAAAGGGAAGTGTAAATTCTTTATTAACAAAATGGAGGGCTTGAGCTACAAGGTAGATAGCAACTTCAACCTCCTTAATGGAGCACTCAAGTGAGAGCTCAAAGAGAGAAGAAGAAGAAGCTATCAAATGGTACAAACTATTTTCTCACTCCAAAAGTCTCCTTAAACTATATCTGTGATCTGCTATTTATAGGCAACCCAAAATCAAAAGTTGCATATGACACTGACTTACATGACCACCAGGGACCCATACAAAGAGCATGAGCCAAAATGGAGCCAACTTGGCCGCAAATTGCGGCCAAGATGAATTTATTTGCGGCCTTGAAATGGAGGATAGGTCCCACCTTGGTTCAGTAGTCTTCTGGTCACTTGGGCATCTCTCTGTAGCTGCAATTTCTTCTAATTCATATCTGAGTGTAATCTAAAGTAATGTACAGAGAAGGATCAAATGGGTGTATGTGTGTTCACACTTCAAATCATTGCTTTTCCAAATTCATTGAACCATACCCACTTGCTTGCACTACTTGCAAGACATTATGATGGTGTTTACAACTTGATGCCTCATGATAGCTCATGCCCACTTGATACATGATAGTTCAAACATGAGTTTTGATATTGTATCATGTTGGACCAAAACTAAATTTTTATTTGTACACAACATTATTTTGTATGCAAAACTTAATGTCATGATCTGTTATCTGTCTCATTTGCCGTTCCGTCTAAAAACCGTCGTTTCTGTTCGTGTTGTGTACCATCTCCAGTGTTTTTGCCTGTGTACCTGTATTCTGTACTAATGAGCAGACAGAGATAAAATAGCACTGTTTATTGACAAAATGATAGGAAATGAGCGGTACTAAAATGTAATAAATCGTACTGAACAAATACCCCCAAACCTATCTTTTGCTCGTCCCGAGCAAAACAAAATCCTAACCTCACTTTCGCAGGGAACGCGATTGCACTGAGCCCGTGCAACAAGCCGTTAAACCTCTAGGTGTCCCTAGTAGTAGGAGTGTTGTCTCCTGAGAGTTTTCAGCGGATTACACCCACAAAATCCAGTCAAATTAGCGGCATGGAAAAACTTTTGATTCTAATATTAAGATTAGAGATCAAAATTAGAAGTTCTATTACCCAAGTCAGAAACGTTAGACCCTATTTTTTACTCCTCACAATTTGCTTATCATAAGCCCATACGCGTCTTTTCGTGATTGTGAGGATCGTGTCCATAAGTTTTTAAGAAAATTGATTAGGGTCATCATGTTACAAATACAGACCAGGATAGACTTCTAAAGGATCACACGAGTTTGAAAGGAGTTAAGATTTTCTCAAGTTTTATTCTCCGGTTAGGTTTCAAGTCAGAATAAATATCAATTTTAACAGAGAACCTAAGTCTTATTTTCCAGTCCTACCTTTCACCCGTTATCGGTCATACATACCTTCGTGATTGTGTACAACGTCTTTATAAAATGTAAACCTTCATATCTCCACAAAAAAAAACTGTTTTATAATTGAAAACTTGTCTGCGCCAAGATTATTCTCCCACGAAGAACCGTGAGGACTTTTAACTTGGAGAGAACACTTGCTTAGCTTTTTTTATTTGACGTTAGAAAACTTAGCGAGCTTTGGGTCAATGACTCCCAAACTAGATGGTCTTAGGGAATTAGGTGTGGAGACACCCCAAGGAGTTAATTGCCTAAGTTACCAAGGCCACAAAACAAAAGACTCATTTGCGTTTAAAGTATTCTAAAAGCAGTGAAAATGGAGATATAGCCAGCTTTTCCTTTTTAAATCCAAAAGACATGATTTATGAATAAGGTATGTAATTACTCCAACAAGGTTTCAGATGGGTTATTTTTCAGACTTATAGCTTCTGTTAAAACTTCTATAAAATTCTTCATATCAACCTCACTGTATGAACTATTCCTGATATTACTTAACTCAGAACAAACATGTTTGATCCTAAAGACGTTTATCAATTTTAAAAGTTTACAGACATGTCATACTTTTATCAAATTCTCAAAAACATACGACACGTGAAGTGATATAAAATACTTATATTGGCTATGGTTAAACACAAAGGAGGGTTATTTTTCGGGTCGTCGGTCTCACAAAAAGGGTTTAGTTGCTTCTAACTCATCAACCGAACCGTCAGACTTTGAGTCTAAGTTCCCCAATTAGCTAACATGAAAAAGTTTTTGTATTTTTCGGAAAAAATTTCAATTTTTATGGGTTTTTAAATATGTATGCAATGCAGAATATACACATGATGCAGTGCTTACCCCTAAACCTGAGTTTTACAATGTCCTCATCGTTGCCCTCGTCTCCCGTAGCCAGACTTAGACATCAGGGTGAGAATTTTATTAAAAGAAAAAGCAAAAAAAAAAACCTAAGACTAATTACAACATGTACAAGTTAAAAGATTGGGTTAGTGCAGAAATTAATACCAGCCATTCAAAATTTTTGTCGATATAGTGCCATGGCTAGCAAAAGAATAGGTATAATAAAAAGAAAAAGAGAATAAACAAAAAATGGTTAAATGTTAGTAAAGGGCATGGGTGTGGGAAAGTTGGGATCGGAAGACGCTGAAGGTGAAGACGAAGTTTTGAAGAGGAAAAAGAATTGTTTTCTGAATGAATTGAATGTTCAATAAGCACATGTTGAGTTCCGAAGTCAGGTTGGTGTAAAAACTGGAGTTCATCCGCAAAAAGTTCAGCAAAAGAAAGGTTTCTCGGATGATCCCAAATTGGTCCTGACTCAAACTCACCAAGAATATTAAGTTCATCAGCAAAAATTTCCTCAAAATTCGACAAGAAAGAATAATGTCCAGTGTTGTCTTCCTCCCTATTATTTTTCACAATCCTACTCTCATTATTCATGAACTCTCCCAAAAAGATTTCTTCCTCATCACATTCACCAATGGGTAGGTTCATATCATCTAAAAAAGTAGGTTCCCACCCTAATATTTCTTCCGAAACAATATCACTAGGTGATACAAAAATTGTGGGTTCCTTATCATTGATCTTTTCTAACAATCTATCCCAACCATACCCGTCAAATTCAGAAGCTCCCTCATCTAAAATTGGAAAGCAAAAGTCAGTCGGTTCAAGAATTTCCTCTTCAAGTATAATTTCGGTTAAATCAATTTCTAAGTCACAAGTGACAAGAGCTTAAGTGGATACCTGAAAGCTAATGGTGGACTGAGTTAGAGGGTTTTCTTGTGTGTCCTGGCAACACTCAGTCAATTCAATCGTATCATCATCTATGAAATCATCCAAATTGATCTGATCACTTATTTCACTCGGGCGACTTCCTAGATGACAGATATTGACATTATTTGAATTCGATTGACCGTGTTCACTCTCTAGAATTATCTTAGCTAAATGTTTCACTTGTTCCTCTATGTTAGCCAAAGATTGGGCCTGAGCAAAAAATAATTGCTCAGACTGATGTATGAACAGGGATAACGTAGAAGCTGTTTGATTCTCGACCACGGTCATCACTTCAATATCTTTTTCTAGAGCGGTCAACCTAGCATCCATCTCACTATCATACCCTAAAGATGGTTCAACAGTTTCGGGTTGGAGGGGTTGTGATGGTGGTGATGCTAAAGCAGTCATTTTGTCGACCTCTTTCTCCAAAATTTCAATCATCGGGTCTATGGTTGAAGTGGGACTGGGTTCAGGAGTGTTAGGTGGGTAACCGTTATCAAAAATTTAGGACGGTTGGTCACCCCCTAGAAAAGGACAATTATCATGAATGTGGGAAGAATCATTGCAATTTAAACAAATGGATTGGGACTGAGTATAAACAAAAGAATAAGAATCGTAAAAAAATGAATTAAGTCGTGTATCACCCATATTAACAAGAATGCACAGAAATCACAAAAATAACAAATATCACACCCCTAGCAGTCTATGTTATTCTAAGTCAACTAGACCTGCTCAAGAACCTGATTGACGAAGTAAAACTATATCGAGAAATAGGCTCAAGAATACTGATCACGAAACCAAGTAAGTGCAAGAGAGAGTGGGGTTTCCAACGCTTTCGCGAAGGTCCTTAATTAAATAACCATTTCTCTTGAACACTTGTCTAGACACCCCGTGAACGATATACCGTTAAGCGGTGTTCTAAATACAGTTAATTTCGCCTAATGAGTGCGAAGTCCTTAAAATCAAAGTCTAATTGATTTTAAAATTTACTGGGAGTATGCAAGAATGCAGTTTTGTGATTTTTGGGCTACGGAGAAAAGGTGATGAAATCCTTTACCGTATCTTGTTTGGTTATTTTTGCCCTTAATTCCGTATTAAGATGCAATGCACAATCAAATAAAAGAATTCAAGAAATCAAGCAATTTAAGCAATTCTTTTTCATTTAAGTATTAGCGCTGCAAAAATACGGTTAGTTCTCTGTTCAATTGACGGCAAAATTGTGCGAAGAATCCTGCGAAAGATAGAATATTGGAATGCGTCGGATTCGAGAGATGGTGTTAGAAAAATACGTACCGATGTGATTTTGGGTTTAAAAAACTCCTTTGAAGTGATTACGGGTATTTAAATGTTCGCTTGCGCGGGTCAAACTATCCGGATCTTTGACACTATACTTCACTAACGTCTTGAATTAAATTTTAATCTTGCTCCACACGATCGCTTCTCGTAATCCCGTTGAAATCTGAAAATGTCGGAAAATACGATATTTAGTGCAAAAAGTGATATATATAGCCAATTAGCTGCACACACATAATTGTGAAATTTTGCATATACCAATAGATCACAAATAGGACAAAGAAGCAAACAACAAAAATATGGGACAATTGGAGGCAGATAGGCCGCAATTTGCGGCCTAAGAGGATTTATTTGCGGCCAGATTTTTGAATGGCTGCTTCAACTTTTTACTGTTTGCTTACTATCCTTAGAGTGTCCCAATTTTATATGAAAAATTCTATAATTAAATTCAGTGTGACAGCAGATCAAAAACACAGAGAACAAATGTTATAAAAATTAGTTTTGTTAGTTTTGATAAAAAAAATTAAGTTAATAGTTAGTTTGTTAGTACGAACCAGAAATAACAATACCTAATGACTACCAATTCCCCGGCAACGGCGCTAAAAACTTGTTGGGAATTCACCTGCGCACGAAAACACGTATGTTTTGGAAATATGATATCGGTTTTGGAAATAATGGATTGCGCACGCGAGATCCTTCTCGTTTTAAAATTTATAACCGCAAGTGCACGGCGCGTTGTAGAGAGCCGGCAAGCAAGGATCGATCTGCAGGGAATTGTGATTAGGTATTTCGATTTAAGGTTCAACAAATAAAAGAATGGTTTGGTTGTCACAAAAGAATGGAAAGTACGAAAACAAGGAAAAGCAAGTAAAGAAGTTAAGGAAGAAATTGGCCGTGGTTTTAGCTCGGATGGTTGAATCGCGGCGATTGCCATGACGCTCCCTTGATCATGAGTTGTCCGTCTTTTCATTGATCCCGGCATGAAGCATGACTTGTCAAAGCGGATGCGAGGCACAAGTTGTCAACTTCCGATATTCTTCGCAAGGCACTAAACGATGTTCGTTTTGTTCACTTACCGTTTGTATGTCCGCGCTTGAAGTATCAATGCTAAGTACAAATCTTAACAAGCATACGTCAACAACAAAAATACAAAGTGGTTAGTGAGAGCAAATAGTATTGGTGTTAACTTTGCTACGGGTTTGTGATGGTATACGGTATATGAAAACCGAGGGTTTGTCAAGCACTCGGGCACAAAATACCGTATCCAAACTTAACAAACTTAACACCAACTTGATTCTATCTTAAACATTGTTAAATAGGGAAGAGGAGTGAATAGGGTATATGAAGAGGTTACAAGTAACCATAGTTTCAAAATACCATAACGCATCAATATATAAATCAATCTTTAAGTTAGAATCATAAAGTTAAGCATATTAAACAATCACAAGAGGAGGAGGAAGGCAAAACCATTCATCTCACATCCTCACCATCACCACAACCAATAAAAATTACTCACACATTACAAAGTAGAAAATGAAACACAAAACAAAGAACATAAAACACAAGAAAAAGAATAAGAATTTAAACAAAAAGGAAGTGCAAGTTCTTTATTAACAAAATGGAGGGCTTGAGCTATAAGGTAGATAGCAACTTCAACCTCCTTAATGGAGCACTCAAGTGAGAGCTCAAAGAGGGAGGAAGAAGAAGCTATCAAATGGTACAAACTGTTTTCTCACTCCAAAATCCTCCTTAAACTATATCTGTGATCTGCTATTTGTAGGCAACCCAAAATCAAAAGTTGCATATGACACTAGACTTACATGACCACTAGGGACCCACACAAAGTGCACGAGTCAAAATGGAGCAAACTTGGCCGCAAATTGCGGCCAAGATGAATTTATTTGCGGCCTTTAAATGGAGGATGGGGCCCACCTTGCTTCAGTAGTCTTCTGGTCACTTGGGCATCTCTCTGTAGCTGCAATTTCTTATAATTCATATCTGAGTGTAATCTAGAGTAATGTACAGAGAAGGATCAAATGGCTGTATGTGTGTTCACACTTCAAATCATTGCTCTTCCAAATACATTGAACCATACCCATTTGCTTGCACCACTTGCAAGACACCATGATGGTGTTTGCAACTTGATGCCTTATGATAGCTCATGCCCACTTGATACATGATGGTTCAAACATGAGTTTTGATATTGTATCATGTTGGACCAAAACTAAATATTTATTTGTACACAAAATTATTTTGTTTACAAAACTTAATGTCATGATCTGTTATCTGTCCCGTTTGCAGTTCCGGCTAAAAACCGTCATTTCTGTTCGTGTTGTGTACCATCTCCAGTGTTTTTGCCTGTGTACTTGTATTCTGTACTAATGAGCAGACAGAGATAAAATAGCATTGTTTATTGACAAAATGATAAGAAATGAGCAGTACTAAAATATAATAAATCATGCCGAACAGCCACACCTTGAATGAGTTTGGAGACTGTATTTGTAAGATTATGTTAAGGCTGGATTGTTGTATATTGTGTTATATATGAAACTGAGTATCTTTACAGTTCTCATTTACTCATACTTCTGGTGAGCTTACAGGAATAACTTTTGCTGTAGACCAAAAAAAGTTATTATACAGCTCATTGCTTGTGATGACCTGGAATGAAAGGCTTCACAATCTTTTAGTCCATCAAATCAATGGTGTAACCAATAATTTGTATTCAAGTTGTTGCCTTCCTTTCTTCAACTCAACCATCAAACAATGTAAACTCTTTTTTAAATTAATTTAAGTAACATCCAAATTTTTTATTGCTTATTGTCACGTCCCGCTTCTCAATATACATAAGTAATACGGGGCATAACTCGACAAACCATGCTACCTACGGTAAGGAAATATCCTTCCATAGTCACATTAAGGCTGTCAAGTAGTAACCAAGCACAATAAATATATAATTATCACTAACCATGTCCAATAAACCACAAAAACCAATAACAGAAATAATAAGGAAAACAATAACTTGCATAACAAGTCAATAGATCCAAGGAAAGTTCAACACTGGAAATAAATCTAAACCATAACATGACGAGATGAACGGAGAAATCATCAATACTCAACAATCTTCTCGAAATAATTTTTATCCTCCTGTTCTAAATGCAAGTGATCTGGGCCATGCAAAACACAGACGTCAGAGCGTCATATATAACATAGTAATAAGGATAACCAGAAAACGTGAGGTATTATGTCAAAAGGCAAGAACTAGTTTCATGTGAGTAAACAATAAACGATATCTATAACAAGCGATCAGTCAAACAAGACGTAACAAGGTAATCAAATCATGTGTAACCTATGGGTCCATATCGCTAGGCTATCTATCCTATAAATATTTGAAAACACTCAATGCAATCCTCTTTATAACTCAACCGTAACTCGTGCGTGCCCGTAATCAGGATGAATAATGTCATGAGTCAGATACACACATGTCAATATACAGATGTCCTTTCGACCATAAGACAAATGTCTCTCTTGACCATAATTCAGATGTCCCTCATTGACCATAATACAGATGTCACCCCTTTTGACTATAATACAGATTTCTCCATTGACCAAAATACAGATGTCTTTTATTGACCATAATGCAGATGTCCTATGATCAGGTTTCATGTTCATGTCAGATATAAATTGAAACTTTACTTAATATCAATACTAGTGTAGAGTGTTTTTCGTCACCCTACTGAGATAAGAATGCGCGCGCTTGTCAGACATGTACAGATTCCTCCTGCCTGAGATAAGCTGGGGTTTATTGATTGTGGGGATTCAAATCTCCGGCAGCCACGGACTAAGCTGCCGTTAATTACCCTTCGCTTTTAGAGCGAAATAACCTCCGATTGATAGGTCAAACTGGTCATGCGAACTCAATATGAGGTGTTGGTGCTTGAAAATAATGCAAAAAAGCGTGTTCATTTCATTTTCTCAATTATTTATTCTATTTGTGATAAAAACGATTTATTTATTCAAAAGATATTTTCCTTGTTGATTTTTCTATTTACATTTCATATAATGGAGGAAAGATGCCATAGGAGGGAATTTCCTCCTATGGCGTTGAAAATATATACCCTTCCTCATTTTTTCCGCCGATCGGCACCCACCATCTTCATCGTTATCATCTAAGATGCGGGTACACCAAATTTCATGTGATTCTACAACCTTTTCACCGTTGATTTAGCAATATAAAAAGTTCTATTGTCGGTAAACCGTTAATTTTGAACACACTAAATCAACAGTGAAAAAATTGTAAAATCACATGAAATTTGGTGTCCCACATCTTAGATGATAACAATGAAGATGGTGGGTGCTTCTCGTGGGAAAAATGATGGGGGTGTATTTTTTCGACGCCATAGGAGGAAATTCCGTCCTAAGGCCTCTTTCCTCCATTAACCTCTCTCTCTCTCTCTCTCTCGATACACACACATACACACACATATAGTTTTATTTTATTCATATTTTATTGTTTATTTTTTAAAAAGAAAAAGAAAAGGAGAGAAGCTCGCAGGGAGCAGGAGCTCCCACTAAGTGGGTGCCCCTCACGTGGGGGAAAGGAATCCCTCACGTGGGGAAGAGGAAGCTTCCACTAAGTGGGAGCCCCCTACCTCCCCCTCACATGGGGGAAAGGGAACCCCCTTCACATGGGGAAGCAGCAAAAAGGGGCACGTGCCCACAGGGGCGCCCGCGGGGCACGTGCACGTCACGTGCCCGTGGAGCACGAGCGCAGACCGAAAAGGGGGCTAAGCTCTCGAATTTAGAGTTGAACTACTTTAATTTTTATTATGGAGTTAAACTCCCAAAAATTTTATTTTGGAGTTAAACTTCTAAAGGTTTTATTTAGGAGTTAAATTCTCGAAAAAGGTTTTCTTTTGGAGTTAAACTCCTAAAGGTTTTATTTTGGAGTAAAACTCCCAAAAGAATTTTTATTATAGAATTAAACTCTAAAAAAATTTAAATGGATTTTAAAATATGGAGTTGAACTCCCAAAGATTTTTAATGGAGTTAAACTCCCAAAAGAATTTTAATTATGGAGTTAAACTCCAAAAGATTTCTTTCTTTCTCTTTTGAAAAGAAACCCAAATGGGTTCTCTTGAAACTCCAAGATTTGGATCTTGGATGATGAAAAGAGATTCATTTTCTTCTTTTGATAGAGTCTTGGGAGGTGGGTTTCCCGTCTTCTCTCTCTCTCAAATTGGATCTTGAGGAGAAAGAAGAGGATAGAAAAAATCTTCTATTTCTGGATTTGATGCGAGAATTGAACTCTCTTTCAATGGGTTTGTGGTGAAAATTTATTTAATTTTGAGAAAAAGAGAGCTGAACTTTTGATTTAATTGAAAATGAAGAGGAAAAGGAAGAACTTGAGAGAGAGAAGATAGAGGCACAAATTCTAATATGTTTTTTGAGGGGAATTAATATGCTTCATTTCTTCATAATGTTGTCTTATATAGGCTTACAAGTTTATACATAGCCTCTTGGGCTTTACAAAATGGCATTTTGCTCATCCCATATCCATGTGCTTATTTCTTTTTGCACATGAGCCACGGGATTTACAAAATTTGGCTTTTTGCCCGTTTATTTTACATTTTGCACGTTTATTTAAATATTACATTTATTTGTTTTACTTTATTGGCATGGGGTCGGTCTAGGCTTGGGCCCACCAGCTTGTACTTGTGTTCGGGCATGGGCCCAGTTTGTGTTCGGGTGTGGGCCCAGCTTGGATTCGACAGTAGGGTTTGTTTGCTTTGGGTTAGACTTACTTGTTCACGGTTTGACTTTGACTTTGACTTTTGGTCAATGGGGTGTAAATTTTAACCCCAACAAAGTGCCCCCCATCAATGAATGCGCACTATATGTATGGATCGTCAGCATGAAATTGTTGGATCTTCTTTCGAGTGGGGGTTAACTTGATTTGGTTCCCGCTTTTGAGAGGTTGGCACTTCCCTTTTTGCGACATGGACGATTGCTACTTGACGTATCTCCGAAACAGAGTGTCTGCTGCTTGATGTATCCCTAAGACGGAGTGTCGGTATATGACCTATCCCCGGCATGGAGTGTCGGTGGTTGATATATTCCCGGCGCAAAGTGTCGCTAGTTGATGTGTCTCCAAGACGGAGTGTTGCTGGTTGACGTGTCCCCGAGACGGAGTCTGACTGTCTGACGTTTCCCCAAAACGGTGTCTCTATTTGACGTATCTCTAAGATGGAGTATCGGTGTATGACTCTTCACCGAGACGGAGTGTCGCTGGTTGACGTTTCCCTGAGATGGAATGTCTGTTTGACGTTTACCCGAGATGGAGTGTCACTGTTTGACGTTTCCCCAAGACATAGTACATGTTTGACGTTTCCCCGAGACGGAATGTCACCGGTTGATGTTTCTCCAAGACAAAGTGTCTGTTTCTGGCGTGCCCCCAAGATGGAGTGTCGGTGTATGATGTATCCCCATTATGGAGTGTCGCTAGTTGAAGTGTCCCCGAGACGGAGTGTCACTGGTTGACGTGTCCCCGAAACGGAGTGTCGCTAGTTGACATTTTCCCGAGATGGAGTGTCTATTTGACGTTTCCCCAAGACGGAGTGTCGCTGGTTGACGTTTTCTCGAGACAGAGTGTCTGTTGGTTGATGTGTCCCCATGACGGAGTGTCGGTTTTTGACGTGCCCCCGAGACGGAGTGTTAGTTTTTAACGTGCCCTTAAGACAGAGTGTCCTGTTTGACGTGTCCCCAAGATGGAGTGTCGGTGTATGACGTAACGGAGTGTCTGTTTGACGTTTCCCCGAGACGGAGTGTCTTTTTGACGTTTTCCCGAGACGGAGTGTCACTGTTTGACGTTTCTCCAAGATGGAGTGTCTGTTTCTGACGTGCTTCCGAGATGGAGTGTCTTATTTGACGTGTCCCCGGAGTGTCACTATTTTTGAAGTATAGGTCATTGTTGGAATTAGTTGATTTGTTTTGTTTTTGAAGGTTCCAATCTGTCTGGCCGGACTTCTGAGCTTAGAAACATTTCCAGGTGAGACTTTAGTTTGATTTGTCTGATTCCTGCTTTGTTTGGCGGGACCTTTGAATTTGAGGCATTGTCATGTGGGATTTATATTGGAATTGGATTTGGATTTGAGCTTGGATTTGGCATCAGTATCACTACACTGGAATGGGTTACCAGGAGTGACTCATCATTTGCCGCTGGAGGCTTTGATTTTGGATATGGATTTGGATGGCGTCCGCAATGCTACATTGGAATATGGTACCAGGAGCAACTCATCATTCGCTTTTGCCCGTCGAGGAGCGATGGCTTAGGAAGTAGCTTTAAATCCCTGTCACCTAATTCTTTTCAACTTTATGAGCCGTAAGGGTCTCACAAAAGTATTTTCTCCCTACGAGTCGAGAGGATCTCATGGGTGTATTTTCTTCTTAGGAGTCGTGAAGACCCCCAAGTATTCTTTTTACTTGTGAGTTGTAAGGATACAATGAAGGTGTGTTTTTCTTACGAATCAAGAGGATCTCACAAGTACCATTCTCTTCATGTATTGTGAGGACATATGAGTCACAAGTGCCGTTCTCTTCATGTATTATGAGGACACATGAGTGGGTCTTCTCGTCAAGTTTTAGTCGAGATATCATGATTTCAAATCACTATATATCATTAATCAGGGTTTACTATTAATTTAATTATGAACATTAATAACGATAATAATGTTACAACCCGATCCTTGATCATGTCGTAACTAGCATGTACAAGTATCTAGAGATACTTGCCTCAAAATGTTCTCACAATGACAATGGTGATGCAAAGCTGCCGATGAACACGATCCCAAAACTCATGCAAGACCATGGCTTGGATGCACGGTCTTGATGCCACAGCCGTAAGGAAGAAGACAAAGGCGCTACCAATGATCCCCTCTAGACGGTAAATATGATGACGGTGACTTAGATGATGAGGATCGGCTATGGTTGGGATTTAGAGTTCGGTTTTGATGAGGAAAGAAGGACAAATATGAGAAATTAGGGTTTCTTAGATATGCATGGGGTTTAAATAGTTTAGCATGAATATGAGCCGGTTAATACGAGTCTTATATCAATTAGGACTAGGGTTAAAAGATAAAGCCAAATATCTTTCCAAAACCATATATCTTTAATATATATTTACTAATTAATAAATTACCATGTCCTAAATAATAACCAAGAACACCCATGTCAAAATAACATGTCATAAACTCGTCAAGCAATATATCAAGTTTGAGATGGCTCACGAATGCATGAGCCGACTCATAAGTCCCTCCAAGCAATCATTTCCTCTCTGGACACGAAAGACGACTCAATATAAACTTGAGCCGGCTTACAAGCATACCAAACTCCAATCATCATGTTAAATAAATAACCAATATAAATATTAATATAACTTATACAAGAATACTAGTACGGCCGTTCTAGTGTGTTACACTTATTATTTTCGTAATTTAATGAAAATACAACTTTTCAAATATGAAAATAAAGGCAGTTAATGTCTAGAATTGATTTCAAATTCTGGGTTAAATGCAAAGGTTTTGTAACTAAAGATTTGGAATTTATTTGGTTTTAAAGCCTAATTTTTAAAGGAGTACCCCTAAGCATTTTTCCTAACTATTCATCAGAAAACCAAAAAAATAATAATAATAAAAGAATGAAAAGACAGAGAAGAAGGGTGAGGAGACAGGGGACGTACTTGGCAACACAACTTTATCGTCTTTACAATCGTCGGGCCTCATTTTGGGTCTCAATTTCCTTCTGGTTAGTTTTGATCCTTGAATCCTTTTTCTTTCGTGTATGTGAGTGTGAGAAAGAGAGGGTGTTTAAGATCGCGATGATCTTGAGACCGCCGTCGTGATCATTTGGGATTGTCCCGGATGAGTGTCGTCGTCACCATGGCTAGGGTTAGGGTCGGCTGTTGTGGCTATAGTGCCCTCAAAGCAATTGTTGTAATCATAGGCAGGCGATTATGATAATTGGGGGAGGACCTATATGGGTAAAACAGTCTTATTCGAGATGATAGTATGCTATCTGGTTTGACTTTATCGTCATGTATATATATTATATGGTATTACCGATCACTATTACATGTTGATAGAACCATAGGATTCATGCTTGACTACCAGGGTTATTTTGGCGATCACACTTATAAGAACTGGGTAGTCTATAAACAAATCCTTAAATGTCTCTAGTCGTGGGAATATCGAGACTGGGCATCGATATTCTAAAGTAGAATAATGTATATGTTTCTTGACCCCGACGAGGGCGATGGCCGGTCTCACAGCCATTGGTGTTAGTTCGTCATCAAAAAGTGTATACAGGTGCTCAATGGGTTATGAGTTACACTGGGCGTACTCGTCGGAAACATGCTAAATGGTATTATACCTATAGTCAGGCAGTAGTTCTCCAGTAACATGAGTACAAGTTAGTCTATCGACCTGAGATCGTTATTTTTCTCGTGTGAGTTCCCACCGTGCTTGGATTAGGACCCTACCATGGCTCTACTGAGTCGTGCAAACAGGTTTTAGTTGGGTACAGTCCCGAGCCACATGGAGGCAGTGAGCTGATCGTCAGGGATTTGCCTCTCCCGGTATTGGGGGTAGATGCCGCACAGTGCACAGGTAGCCATCACCAGAAATTCTTGGCCAAAGTGGACGAGATTTATTGATTTGGATCGGTAGTTTCTTAGTTGTTGATGAGCTTCACACTGACATGACATATCGCGTTATTAAGGGTCTAACTTTTCCACCCCCTAGACCTTATATGCAATACTCTTAGATGAACAGACCGGACTGTACGGAGATTGTCGCTTCCAGGATCAGTAGAGATACAGACGAGTTTGTTTGTCGACCTTCTTTTCATTCAATACCTGGGTAGCCATTACGTTACGTACAGCTAGTGCCGCTGACGTGTTTGTGGTTAAACCCACCGCCAGCGTATTGTCAAGTCTTTAGAGTCCCACACAGAGGGTTTCCCAGCTCAGGCAAAACGATATAGTGTATGTATTTTGATACGTACTTATGTTCGATTAAAACACGTGTTTTTGTACATGTATTTTTAATCGGACATTTTTTTAATACTAGCCGGTTTGAAGGATAGCCAGATTATCACATTTGGATGAAATGTGAGCTAGTATTATATATCTTTATTAGTATCTCTCCTTTTGGTATTTGTATTTTGACAGAATACGGTATTTATACGAATACGAGTATTTGTATAAATACGTATATTTATGTCTTGATATAAATATGGGTATTTGTATCTTAATACAAATACCTGTATTTATATCTTAATACAAATACGGTATTTTATTTTGATACGAATACGGGTGTAAGTATTTGTAAGATATACTTGTATTAGTGTGTGTGTGTGTGTGTGTGTGTGTGTGTGTGTGTGTGTGTGTACAAATGAGGTGGCCTTCTTTTCTTTCTCATCTCTTCATGGTTTTTCAAGAAGGGTGCGGGCTTGTGAGCCACAATTACACTCACACGTTTTATTAAAAGTGATGAAGAGAAAAGAAAATAAATGATGATGAGATTTTTAGTAGCCATGCTTTCTCACTTGATCACCATCACCCTTGAGCTTCTTCTTCCTCTCTCTTGATATTCTCTAAGTAGAGAAAGAAGAAAAGAAAAGAGAGAACACTTAGAGATTAGCTACTACTACATTCTGGTGATCAATTCTTAGCAAGTTTTGATCAGTAGTTGCTTCACTTTGTTTTTAATGTGAAGCTAGAGCCTAGGTTAGGGTTTCTTCATGTGGATCATCTTCAACGAGGAAGGCCGACTCCCAAGCTCGTTCCCGATGACTTAGGAGCTAAAGAAGGAGCATAGAACATGAAGGACACGACTACAAAGGTCCCCTTCTAGCGTTTATAGTTTAATGTTTGGATTCAATTCTAAGTCGTAGTAGTTCGTACTCTTATTTTGAAAATTTTCGTTTTGTATTCCATATTAACTGCAAGTTAGCGACACGAGCATGAGCGCCTACTAACATGAACTAAAATATGTTTGCATGACTCGGTAGAGCCGTGATATTGTAGTAATTCATGTTAGTAGACGCTCATGCTCGTGCTCATGCCGCTAACTTGCGGCCAATATGGAATACAAATCATGAATTACTACCTTACCACAGCTCTACTGAATCATCCAAATAGTCTTTAGTTCATGTTAGTAGACGCTCATGCTCGTGCCCCTAATTTGCGGCCAATGTGGGATACAAAATGGTTGTTTTGGGGTAGCGCATGAGAAGAAATAGAACACGATGGTTTTAAGGGGGTTAAATTAGGGTGTAGATCCGGCTCGGGTTCAATTCAAATTACCTGTGCCTGATCCATTTAGACTCTAAAATCTACGATAAATCCTTTAGGTTATGGGTTTGGATTCAAATCCAACCCGATCCGATTTGCATTCATAACCTGTAACTTAATAGAAAATTTTCAAATCAGACCCTGCAACTTCTTTAATACTTTTAACTCCTTTAGTTGTAATTTCCTTTGATATGCCTCTCTGGAATTTTATACTAAGCCCCATGCACCTATAAATTATTAGCTTTATCCCCCTGCAGCACCAAAGATTTTAACCAGTGAAATACTTTTAGCCTGGAATTTCCCGTTTAGGCCTCTAAACATCTCTGAATAAATTGTAGGCCCTTGAAGCGATATAAAATGATTAGAAAAATATAGGGAAAATGACAAATAATATTGCTTAAGCGTAAAGATCCTTATAAATGTATTTTATTAGTATTGGAAGTCTACATAGCATAACTAATTTGTCAAAATACGGCAAGTTATTAATTCTAGCATTATATGTTAATTTAGAGAATCCGGTTGAGCTTAGGAGAGACGTCTAATCCATTAAGTCAACTTCTCTTTTCAGTGACGGTAAGTTTATGATACGACTTTATAATTTTATTGTTATTAGTGTTCACATTATATGAAACATATCTTTTTACTTGGTTGATATTATGTTACTTGTTTTGATGGTTGCGTACACAAGTTAAAATACTTCTATTGATGTTATCATTAAAATCTGGACATGCATGTTTTTCATATAGTACTTGATATGCATACGACTTGGTGGTTTTGATTTCATATTTTTGCCTCGGGCACGTGGACTTGATAATATATTTATGCCTTGGGCATATGATTGGTTATTTTAAAGAATATATTTCTATTTTTTAAAATAAAGCGGTTGTATGCATTTCGTAGTTGAATACTGGCATGAGTTGGGAAAAAAAAGTAAGTTACATCCAGGCTAGTCCCAGCGGGATTATAGCGCGCGCCGTAAGGTAACCTCACCGTGAGTCATAACATGCGGTTTTCCCTATCACAGGAAATCTATAGTGGCTTTTCCTTATGTCTAACGAATTAGAGATGTTGACCGTACTTAATCGTACCTGCTAGTTTTTCCATGCATGATAATTATATTTTCACAAATTGCATAACTTTAGATATTTGATGTTAATCGATATTTGTTATTTTATTAGTATTTAATTTTGTTATATAAATTGCCGTATATGTGCCATTTTCTAACTAAGCATCTAGCTTACCCATCTTTTATTGTGGATACTAATCAAAATGCTGGAGATCGGGATGGATGAGCATTAAGATAGAAAGTTAGAATTTTTCCCCATAGTGGCCTGTAGAAGTTGTTTCCCCCAATCAGAGCAAATCTCTGTTCAAAATTAAAATTTTTGAAATGAAGCAACGCTTCAGATGCAGCGCCAAGTGCGCTGCGCCCTAAGCAGCGCACCACGTGCAAAGCACGTGGGCGCTAGCGCTAAGTGCGCTGCGCTCTAAACAGCACACCACGTGTGCGCTAGCGCTAGGCGCGTTGCGCTCCAAGCAGCGCGCTACGTCTCAAACACAGGTGCGCTAGCGCAATGTGCGCTGCCCTTTAAGCAGCGCACCATGTGTAAAGCACAGGTGCGCTTGCGCTGAAACTAAAAGCTCCCCATCGTTAGATCAAAGATTTCATAATAATGATAAATCATTAATTAATCAGAATTAAATTCTGTTAAGGAAAGATTCCTCAAAATCTTTCCAAATAACGAGATTGTGTTTTGTAAATCAGAGCACCGTTGGATCAATGATCCAATGGTAAATAAAAATTACTAAAATACAGAACAAATTCTGTAAAATGGAAAGATTTCTCAATCTTGTTAAAACAAGAAGATTATCTTCTGTAAACCAGAAGCCCTTGGATCAAAGATCCGACGGTGGGGAAATTCCCAAATCAATAGGAGAAAAGATCTCCTTAACTGATTAAACAAACATCTTGCCCTATATAAAGGCCCCAGACTTCAAGTCTAAAAAGAGAAACCTCCCCCCCCCCCCATAAACTTTAAGAAACTAAAAGAAAAAGACCAAGCTCTTGCAAGAAGATTTTTCTTCAAGGTAAAAATGAAGGATTATGAACACAGAGATGAAATCATCTCATGATTAAGAAAGAAGAATTCATTTATTTAAACAGATCATAGATCTACAAAGACAAAAAGTCTTTCACAAAGAGATCAAAAGATCTCATCATAAAATAAAAGAAGAACATAAGTCTTCTCACAGATTATGGATCTACAAAGGCAAAACCTTTCATCAACATAAGAGATTGGAAATATCTCCGGCAAAAATAAGAACTGTTGTTTTTAGATCTTGTGACAAAGTCTCTTTTAAAAGAATATAAATTTGTTTTCCGGATCATAAAATTGATCAGATGCGCTTTGTGCTCTTGAAATGTGCCTTGCGCTCTTAAACTGCGCTTTTGCGCTCTCTGAACTGGGGCTCAGCGCCAAATGCGCCACGTGTTAATCACGTATGAGCCAATTAATAACTTGCGCTTTGCGCTTCTGAAATAGCGCACTGTGCTCATGGGCTGGCGCTCAGCGCCAAGTGTACCACATGTCACTCACGTGTGCGCCATTAAACTGAAAGCGCAATGCGCTCAGGGATTAGCGCTCAGCGCTCATAAACTGGCATCATGCGCTCATCATCTGGAGCCTAGCGCTGAATGCGACACGTGTCCCTTACATGTGTGCTACTCGGCAGAAGCGCACTGCGCTTTTCGATTGGCGCAAAGTGCCTAGCACGCCACGTGTTGCGCTGACAGAACATAAATTGTTCTTTAATAATCCCAGAGCTCTGATGAGTGCTCAGCATTTAATAAAAGACAAAGATATTGTCAAGATATAAATCAATGCTCAACATTGTTAAAAAGGTCAAGCCCAAATAAAGGCTCAACAGCCCAAAATAAAATGTTAAACATTTTAACCTGATTGGACTTAGCCCAATATTGGCCATAAGTCCTCAACCCATATTAATTGAGCTCATCTGCTCAAAAATATTTTAACAGATCTTAGCCCCAAATTGGACTACAGAACTTTCAACCAACTTACGTCGGTTCGAGAGTACATCTCTTTACTCCTCTGATATTTGTCATTGTAATCCTTCAACGTCTTTAGAGAGGTAACGGGTCTCGACAACCAAACATTATACGGACTGTGGGGTCCTTTAAAACCCACGGACTATGATGTCCTTAACCTTGACTGTGAGGTCTTTAAACTCACGGACTATGATGTCCTTAACCTTGACTGTGAGGTCTTTAAAATCACGGACTATGATGTCCTTAGCCTTGACTGTGAGGTCTTTAAAATCACGGACTATGATCTCCTTAACCTTGACTGTGAGGTCTTTAAACTCACGGACTATGATGTCCTTAACCTTGACTGTGAGGTCTTTAAACTCACGGACTATGATGTCCTTAACCTTAGACCGTAATGTCCTTAAACTAATCGACCGCAATGTCCCTAAACTAACAATAGAGCCTAAATACTCTTTTGTTGGATCTAAATGATCCCGTTAGGTTGATCTTAGTCTAAAATGAGACTAACGTATCCTTAACAAACGTTTAAGTTGATCTTAGTCTCAAATGAGGCTAACGTATCCTTAAACCCAACCCCCAAACCCAAATCTAAGAAAGATACGG
This sequence comes from Agapanthus africanus, assembly GCA_030015575.1. Classification (NCBI taxonomy): domain Eukaryota; kingdom Viridiplantae; phylum Streptophyta; class Magnoliopsida; order Asparagales; family Amaryllidaceae; genus Agapanthus; species Agapanthus africanus. The sequence goes on along the minus strand of CM057340.1, from coordinate 676,159,550 downwards.
ATTTGGACTAATCCACGCCCTACGGACGACAACATACATTAGTCTCCGTATACAATCCACGGGCAACCAAAAACAAAACAAACACACACGACACGAAGTGACCATCTGTAGAAGAAGAAAGTTGTTACGGCGATGCGGTAGCGTAATTAACTGCAGGGGCTTGCGCCTAAACAGAAGAGCATCCCCACAATAAAAAACCCCTCAAACGAGGGGGAATCTGACGAAGTCTGCTACATCGGCCGCATCGGTTTAAACCTTCGATACATGGTGCCATAAATCAACTTGGCATCTTCGGAGAGGTGGACAGATAGCACCAATTAGTATCTGCCCCCAAATTCAGGCAAGACGTTTGTCTTTCCGGTTTTCGGCGGGGAACAGATTCTGGCACACCCAGTGGGACCTTTTCCTCTTTCCACTCCACACTTCGTGTGTCGTGTTAGCGAACGAATCGCGGTTTGATATGGTTGCCCTTGGGTTCAAGGTACTAAGATTTGGTGTCTTGCTCCGTGCAGAAAACAGAAAATCAATGGCTTCAACCTGCACTAACTGCAACTGCAACTCTCGCTCCGTCCCGTCCGGAGGAATGACTCGCGGGCCCCAAGCGGCCTCCATCTTCGCTATGCCGGTGGAACAGGTAACTCAGGCCACTACTGGGCTGTTTTTTGGGACTATGATCTCACCCATGGGCTTCAATCCCCCGCTGCTGTCACAAAAAGCCCCAAAGATGTCAGTCTTTGATCGACTTACCACTGCTGCGGCCCCTCTCAATGGGTCGCCCAGCTCCACTGCCTCAGTTTTCAGTAGATTGGGCCAGAACGCCAAGAAGCCCGCGGTATCCGAAGCAGCCATCCCAAAATGGATAGACATCTCGGCTCAAGCGGATGAAATTATCGGAGGGGCTTCTTTTGCCAAGAAGTCAATCTTCATAAGGCAGGCCGTTCCGGCTCCCGCTCCAGGCGAAATCGTTAAGGCTGCTTCATCTGCACGGAAGTCTGCCTTCAACAAACTGGCTATTCCCTCTCAACGGACGTCGGTCTTCAATAGGCTAACAACAACAACTCCTGACCAACACAGGGGGCATGAGGAAGTCACCCCTACAGCTGAGACAATCCCATCTGCGCGTCATGCTTGCCGTCGTCACTGGCGCCGAGTAAGGAAGGCTGGAGGCAGCTCTCCGTCTGGATTTACTCCACCAGCTCCAACGGTGGAAATCGATGCTGCTGTTCCAACCGGGAACAGCTTTGAACTGCTTAACAAGGTGCGCAGGAACTCTCCTACTGCAGTGCTGAAGAGATCTCCTCCACCCATGGAGAATGCACCGAAGGTGAAGCCGGAGCAGCCCCCTCAGCGGCTGTCCTCTAAAATTTACAAGGTCTGGCGTCAAGTCCAGGACTCCGTGGTAGATCAAAGCTATCCCCGCCGACAGGAAAAGATGAAGGTTCGGCGAGAAGAGGATCACCCTGTCAAGCCATAGAAGGCGACAGCTACTTGGGCGCCCACTGCAACGGCCTCCTCAACTTTAACCGCCCACAAGAGGAGAAGGCCGGAGAAAATCCCTGAGTCTGCGATGAACCGCAAGACCACTAAACCCAAACGCCCCAAGTCTAGGGGCATGGTGGTGCACACTGTTTATATGGCATCCGGAAAAGAGGATGGCCGTATCTCTACGGGCCCCGTAACAAAGGCCCAGCATCAATAACAGAAGCTCCAGGAAATGTTAACAGCTATGGCCGCACTTACGGGACCGAAAGCAAGCCCAGAGACATCTTCGGAGCAGTGCCGTGAGCAGGAAACTGATGCCAAATTCCTTAGGAGAATGCTTGAGAAGAAGGACAAAGAGGCCGCAGAAAAAACGGCCAATATAAAATAAATGGCCCTTCTATTCCAAGATATGGTGGGCATGATGATCCAGCCGGACCCTCCAGCTGAAGATCCTCCGATTATCCTCGAAGATGACCGAGCGGAGACGTCAAACCCCCTTCCGGCTTGTTTAGCAGCCAAAGAGGAGACCATCTCAAAAGCTGCCCTGGATGATTATTTAGCTCAGCAAATACGGGCTCATCAAGCAAATGAAGCAACTGACCAAGTCGTCAGAACTGGTCGACCATATCCAGGATGGTACGATCAGATCAAGTATCTGCCAGGATACACGATTCCTAATTTCCACGTATACAAGGGGACGGGAAATCCGCATCAGCACATCGCTCAATTCAGAGCCTTATGCGGCAACACTGGAGGCGAAGACAAACTATTGTTTCGCCAATTCGTCGGCAGCTTGGCGGAAACGGCCTTTGAGTGTTATTCGGAGCTTCCCAACGAATCCGTCAAAACATTTACGGAGATAGAATTGCTATTCACCCAGCGTTTCGCGAGTGCTAGTGAACGCACCCCAATAACGGCATTGATCAATGCCAGGGTGAAACCTGGAGAAACATGGGTTCAATACGCAATACGATGGCGGAATTTACGGTCGAAATGTGAGTAGCGCATCGAAGAAGTGCCGGCAGTGGGCATGTTCGTCGGCACTCTTGACCCTCAAGCAACTATTTCCCAATTCATGATGTTCTTTAAGCCGACGACCTTCCAGGCCTTGATCGACAAGCTGGCCCAAATGGACCAGATGGGCCATAGACCATCCTCCTCAAAGACGGATCCTCGGAATGAGAAGGGGAAAGGGAAAGCAACCTTCGTCGCCAACGCTCAACAACAACTGAGTGGCCCGAGACCAGTTGTTCGCCAAAGCAACAAGCGGCAATCCCTTGATGAGAAATTAAGACGTCCTTACTCGTTTCCCTGGGATAAAACAAGGAAACTGTTTGAACTGGCAGTGCGCAATGGGCTCATTACTCTACCGGAGTCGAGACACCCACCTCAACCAAACGACGTCAACGATCCTAATTACTGCCCCTACCACCGAGTATTGGGCCATCCGATCGAAGACTGCTACGTCTTCAAAAACTGGGTTGAAGACCAATACCAACGGGGTAAGTTCGCGCTATCTGAAAACTGGAAGGTGAACCCGCCACAACCACATGCTCCGAAAAAGATGGACATGCCGGGGGCATCGTGCTCATTCATAGAGGAAGCTCCATGGGAAGTTGTTTTTCGGCAAAAACTAAAAGAATGCTGAAAGATCTTCAAACATGTCCAGCGATCAGGTGGAAAAGTCCGCAAGAACCGGAGATTATCGAGGGGATGCTGAAACCACGCCCAACATTGGGAGTTAATAGTGATGGTGGACAAAACATTCAGGCCCAGCTGTCAAAGTCTTCAAAAAAAAAGAAGAAGACCAAAAAGCCCGTGCAGTTTGATGACAAGCGCACGGATCTGAAAAATCATATTGACGCGCTGAAGGAATATAAGCAGAAGGCGCGGACCCTGGTCACACTCCAAGAAATCCTCAACGGTATCCTTAAGAGCGAAGATAACGACAATAACGACGGGGATGACTCGTCAGAAGAATCTGAGGACTATGTGGCAAGTTGCCACATGATCTCTCATTCGGCGTCAACTAACGAAGAAGCTCACTCAGCGATAGAAGACAGCATAAAAGAGCTGGGAGCAGGATCGAAGTCAAAACCTTTAGAACCGTCTGACGAGATGATCGACTTGCTACTGAATGAAGCCCGTCAGAAAAGCAAAGCCAATCGAGAGCGCGAATTGGCTATATTCGAAAAAGCCAAACGCCGACGACTGGATGAAAAGGTCGAGGCACCCCAACCGGATCGAAGCATCCCTATCGCCAGCAAAAGCAAGCTTAAAGTAAGGAAACGATTCGCTAGGGCCCTGTCAATAGGAATGATGTTTCCCTCTTTCAGAGGAAATTCTCCTGGCGGTATACATCTTGATAAAGCGGACATACATCCTAACTTCTGCTTATACCATCGGAGGATTGCACACCCTATCGAGGAGTGCATAGCCTTTAAAAATGGTGGCAGGGATATGTTGCCCACCGACAACACGTTCAAAGAGTGAGGTGCAAGGCTCGTCGGGAACAGAAAAGCACGACAGATGAGCGCAAAAGAGCCGCTGGCAACTGTCGCATAGTCGACACCAAGGGATCGCAAGTTATCGCCTTTGGAAGCGACTCTGACGAAGAAATTGCCCTCAACCCTATCTTTAAGGAATCCACCTCCGACACAAAAGATGAGAAGATTTGCGAGAAAATCTAGCTGCGTAATCGTACGTTACCCAAAAAATCTCGGACATTTGACCGAAATGTCTTTAAACTACTACAAACCCGCGGCGTTCTCAGGCTAACGTCGTAAAAAAAATGGTACGTCCATAAGCAAGATGGGCACGGATGAAAACCCGAAAGGGCTCCGTGAGTAAAAACAGTAGGGCTACCGGCAAGTTTGTGAAAACCCAAAAGAGCGCAATCTTGTTAAAAGACACTTGCAAGGTCCTATCGACCATGTAAGGAGAAAACTACCTAGGTGAGATCCTTGCGACTCACGAAGGGAAGCGACACACTTAGGGATCCTCATGATTCTTAAGGAGAAAATACACTTACGAGATCCTCACGACTCGTAAAGAGAATTCCCCCTGTAAGACCCTCACGGCTCATGGGATTCAAAAGCCTTAAGCTACATGGATATGAACCTGTTCTTAAGCCATCACCTTTCCCAGATTGCCCTACAAGCGGTTCAATGCTGACCCTTGTATACAATCCATGGGCACGAATAAACATTTCCCTAACAAAGTCCTACCAGCGACTAGGGATATGCTCTACGGCGAACGACACTTGTAAGTCTTCTCGACTTATAAGGACAAAACACTCTTGTAAGAACCTTACGACTTATAAGAGAACACACACTTAGGAATCCTCACGATTCCTAAAGAGAAAACGCACCTACGAGATCCTCACGACTCGTAGGGAGAAACACCTTTATGAGACCCTTACGGCTCATGAAGTCAAAAGTCTTAGTCGCCGGGATCCTAACCCTGTTTGCTAAGCCACCTTTGTTCGACATCGACAGAGGCAAATGATGATTCGCTCCTTGCAATATCCCAGTTGTCGCGATGCTGATGCCTAAATCGGTATCAAATTCCAAGTCCTTTCATGGCAAATGATGATTCACACCTGGCAATATTCCAGTCGCAGTGATGCTGATGCTGAGATTGGCACCAGATTCCAAGTTCCACACTCGCGATAAAAATTCAGCAAGCCAAAAATGCATATGAAATAGCCGAAATGATGGGGCAACTTGCAACGAAATCAGCAAGTAAAAATGTATGCATACAAAAACAGCCGAAATGATTGGGCAACTAGCAATAAAAAGCAGCGACTAAATAAAACAAATAACCGAAATGATTGGGCACCGCAAAAAATAGCCGAAATGATTGGGCAATCGCGACTTTCGTGATATAAAAAGCTGAAATGATAGAGCATCGCGGAAAGAAATAAAAAAATGAAAGAATGAAACTTTATGCCCTGCAGGTGAGGTCACGTTGACCCCTGTATACAATCCATGGGCACAAACGAGAAGGGAACCATATCGTCCCACCAGGCTCCGTCGAAGCGAAGCCAAATCTCGACGGTTCATAGACAACCTAGAGACAATCTCAACATTCGTCGCTATATTGCAGACATAATGTCAACAAACGAAGCGAAGGAAGATCCCTAGCTTCAGGGTCTCGACGTCAACATCGACAACTTAGAGATCAACACCGGCGTTCTTCCTCTCTCCATTCGGATGCAGACGCAACATCAACAAATGGAGCCATGACAAAGTCCCCTAGTTTCAAATCTCGACGGTTCACAGACAGCCTAAAGATCACCAACGGCGTTTCTCCTCACTCTAACCAGATGCAAACGTGACGTCAACAACCGACCTCAGAGTCGCAACGAAGCGGAGCCATGGCAAAGTCCCTAGTTCCAAATCTCAATGGCCACATCTACGGCCCGAAGACCAACAACGGTGTGCCTCCTCATTCCAGCAGGACACAGATGCTACACCATCAATCGGAGCCACGGCAAAGTCCCCAGTTCCAAGACTCTATGGTTCACAGACAACCTGGAGTCATCTAATGACCCCGTTTCAGAATCAAGTCAACTCAAAAACCTCGATTCGCGTTGACCCGTAGAGAAATCAGTGTCTTTGCAGGAGTACCTCGATTCGTTTCAACCCCCAGGGAAATCAGTATCCTTGGCAAAAACCTCGATTCAGGGAAATCAGCGTCCTTGACGAGAGCATCATGATTCGCGTCGACCCGCAGAGAAATCAGTGTCTTTGCAGGAGTACCTCGATTCGTTTCAACCCCCAAGGAAATCAGTGTCCTTGGCAAAAACCTCGATTCAGGGAAATCAGCGTCCTTGACGAGAGAATCATGATTCGCGTCGACCCGCAAGGAAATCAGTGTCTTTGCAGGAGTACCTCGATTCGTTTCAACCCCCAGGGAAATCAGTGTCCTTGGAAAAAAACCTCGATTCAGGGAAATCAGCATCCTTGACGAGAGCATCATGATCGCGTCGACCCGCAGAGAAATCGGTGTCTTTGCAGGAGTACCTCGATTCGTTTCAACCCCCAGGGAAATCAGTGTCCTTGGAAAAAAACCTCGATTCAGGGAAATCAGCGTCTTTGACGAGAGCATCATGATTCGCGTCGACCCGCAGAGAAATCAGTGTCTTTGCAGGAGTACCTCGATTCGTTTCAACCCCCAGGGAAATCAGTGTCCTTGGCAAAAACCTCGATTCAGGGAAATTAGCGTCCTTGACGAAAGCATCATGATTCGCATCGACCTGCAAGGAAATCAGTGTCTTTGTAGGAATACCTCGATTCATTTCAACCCCAGGGAAAGCAGTGTCCTTGGCAAAAACCTCGATTCAGGGAAATCAACGTCCTTGACGAGAGCATCATGATTCGCGTAGACCCGCAGAGAAATCAATGTCTTTGCAGGAGTACCTCGATTCGTTTCAACCCCCAGGGAAATCAGTGTCCTTGGAAAAAACCTCGATTCAGGGAAATTAGCGTCCTTGACGAGAGCATCATGATTCGCGTCAACCCGCAAGGAAATCATTGTCTTTGCAGGAATACCTCGATTCGTTTCAACTCCGAGGAAATCGGTGTCCTTGGCAAAAACCTCGATTCAGGGAAATCAGCATCCTTGGCGAGAGCATCATGATTCGCGTCGACCCGCAGAGAAATCAGTGTCTTTGCAAGAGTACCTCGATTCATTTCAACCCCCAGGTAAATCAGTGTCCTTGGCAAAAACCTCGATTCAGGGAAATCAGCGTCCTTGACGAGAGCATCTCGATTCGCGCCGACCCGCAGAGAAATCAGTGTCTTTGCAAGAATATACAACGTCAAGCAAAGCGAAACCGGGGCAATTCCCAGTTCCATGACTCGGCGGTGCACAGATGACCGAGAGTCAAACCCTGACTCCGTGAAATGTGGATAAAGTCAACCCTTCCTGGTTACGTGGAACACGACCTATGTCAATCCTGATCCCGTGAGAAACGTCCAGAGCGGAGCCTGGTCCTCGCAGAACACGGCTATGACCCCATGGAAAGCATCCAGAGCAAATTCCTGGTCACGTGGAACACGGCCTATGTCAATCCTGACCCTGTGGGAAAAGTCCAGAGCAGATCCGGGTCCTCGCAGAACACGGCTATGTCAATCCAACCCTGTGGGAAGCATCCAGAGTGGAGCCTGGTCCTTGCAGAATACGGTTATGACCCCGTGGGAAGCATCCAGAGCAAATTCCTGGTCACGTGGAACACGGCCTATGTCAATCCTGACCCTGTGGGAAACGTCCAGAGCGGATCCTGGTCCTCCCAGAACACGACTATGTAAATCCGACCCCGTGGGAAGCATCTAGAGTGAAGCCTGGTCCTCGCAGAATATGGCTATGACCCTGTAGGAAGTATCCAAAGCAAATTCCTGGTCACGTGGAACACGGCCTATGTCAATCCTGACCCCATGGGAAACGTCCAGAGCAGATCCTGGTCCTCGCAGAACACGACTATGTCAATCTGACCCCATGGGAAGCATCCAGAGCGGAGCCTGATCCTCGCAAAACACGGCTATGACCCTGTGGGAAGCATCCAGAGCAAATTCCTGGTCACGTGGAACGCGGCTTATGTCAATCCTGACCCCGTGCGAAACGTCCAGAGCGAATCCTAGTCCTCGCAGAACACGGCTATGTCAATCAGACCCCGTGGGAAGCATCCAGAGCAAATTCCTGGTCACGTGCAACAAGGCCCATGTCAATCCTGACCCCGTGGGAAACGTCCAGAGCGGAGCCTGGTCCTCGCAGAACACGGCTATGACCCCGTGGGAAGCATCCAGAGCAAATCCTGGTCCCGTGGAACACGGTTAAAGTCAATCCTAACCCCGTGGGAAATGCCCGAAGCAACTCCTGACTCCGCAAAGTGCGGATAATGGCAACACCATCAATCACTTACAGGTCCTCTCAACCCGTAAGGAAGAAAACTCTCTTATAAGATCCTTACGACTTTTAAGAGAAAACGCACCTAGAAATCCTCACGATTCCTAAGGAGAAAATACACCTATGAGATCCTCTCGACTCGTAGGGAGAAAAGTCTTTATGAGACCCTCACGGCTCATGAAATTGAAAAGTTTTAGGCAGCAGATCTGAACCTGCTTCCTAAGCCATCACTACCTTTCGAAGAATTCCAGATAGGATGCTCTCTATCATCTGCAGACCACGCTTACTAAAGTGACATGCTGGTAACAAAGAAAAGAGAAGAAAGCGACAGTGAGGAGAACATTTTATTCACATTCAGTTAAGCGTTCAAGGTATACCCATTCATGCATGTGCGAAAAAGTTTGATGTATAAAATAAACACATAGAAATGAAAGGTCTTGCTATTCATACTTCAGAAAATGCCTACAGTGAGGATAGCAGCAAATGAAAACATAATTGGAATGTTTACAAAGGCACGACATCAAATCCAGGGCATGGATTGAGAAACTCAAAAGTAAGACCATCTAAAATGTTCCAGGTCTTTCGAACCATCCTAGTATGCTTCCTCTCGCGATCACAAGCATCGAGGTCCTCACTGATGTCCTCCATCCTCCGATAGGCAGCGAGTATCGCCGCCTGTTGAAAAGCCTAATGCAGAAGATCAACAAGATTGTCTCGCCTTTTCTTTGAGATTAGGCCCATTAGATACACCGAGTGCACCTTATCTTCAGCATCATCCAATGCCTTAAGCGGCATGCCGGTACAGAATAGAGGAAGTGGTCCCCAGATCGCTCCCACAATAAGCTTCAAGAGAGAGGAACATCGAGGAAGCAGTCGACCATTGTATGCGTTAAAGCGACCCATAATTTCGGTACAGTGGGTGTTCCCCTCCGAATGAAGGCGCGACACCGCGTCTTGCCTAAGATTCGGGGCAGATGCTAATAGGTGCTATCCGTTCACCTCTTCGAAGATGCCAAGTTGATTTATGGCACCACGTATCGAAGGTTTAGACGGATGCGTCCGATGTAGCAGACTTCGTCAGATTCCCCCTCGTTTGAGGGGTTTTTGATTGTGGGGACGCTCTTCCCTGCAGGCGCAAGCCCCTGCAGTTAATTACGCTACCGCATTGCGGTAACAACTTTCTCCTTCTCCAGATGGTCACTTCGTGTCGTGGGTGTCTGTTTCGTATTTTGTTGCCCGTGGATTGTTTATGGAGACTGAGTTGTGTCGTCGCCCGTAGGGCGTGGACTAGTCCAAATCCGCATTATCTTAAATTTGGGTTTGGGGGGGGGGTTTGGTTTGAGGATACGTCAGCCCTACTCGAGGCTAAGATCAACTCAAACGTTTGTTAAGGATACGTTAGTCTAACTTTGTGACTAAGATCAACTTAACGGGATCGTTTAGATCCGACAAAAGAGTGTTTGGACTCTAATGTTCCAGTTTAGGGACATAGTGGTCCATCGTCTGTATGGCTGTCGGGACCTATCACCTCTCTGACGACGTTGAAGGATTACAACGACAGATGTCAGAGGAGTTCAGAGATGTACCCTTGAGCCGGAGTTAATTTGGGGGATTCGTAGTCCAGTATGTTTGAGGGTTTAAGGACGCGTTAGCCATCTTCGAGGCTAAGATCAACTTAAACGGGACCGTTTAGGTCCGACAAAAGAGCATATGAAGGGCTCTATTGTTCTAGTTTAGGGACGTTGCGGTCCATGGGTAGTTTAAGGACATTGCGGTCCGTGGGTAGTTTAAGGACATTGCGGTCCGTTGTTACTTTTAAGACATCTCGGTCAAGGTTAAGGACATCGTAGTCCATGGGTTTAAGGACCCCACAGTCCGGTATGTGCTCTGGATGCTTCACACGGGTTCACTGCCGTGCTTAGCGAGGACCAGGCTCCGCTCTGGACGTTTTCCGTGGGGTCAAAGAGTGACGTTATCCACGTTCCGCGTGACCAGGAATTTGTATGAGTTTAAGGACCCCACAGTCCATATCATGGGTGGTCGTCGGGACCCGTCACCTCTTTGAAGACATTGAGGGATTACAATGCCAAGTATCAAAGGAGTGAAGAGATGTACCCTAGAACCGGAGTGGCTTGAGCAGTCCCTGGCCCAATTTAAGGTCAGGACTGATTAATTATGTTATGAGCCCATTGGCCCAATTAGTCACGAATTGAGGACTTATGGCCAGCTTGGGCTAAGTCCCATCATGTCTGGAATATTGATTCCTTGTGAGTCCATCGAGGGAGAAGCTTTGCCTCTATCCCTTTAGCCAATTGGGCTATAGACTAGTGTTAAACACTTCAAAGCAATCAGTGTTGAACACTGGGAATGAGTTTGACAAGCTAGTGTTTAACACTAGAAGAATAATTGGTGTTAAACACCAGCAACAAGGCCTTGAAATGATCATAAGCACTAAAACAGCTCAGTGTTGAACACTGGCAATGGGGATCTCAAATTAGTGCCGAATATTAAAACAATTAGTATTGAACACTACGAACAAAATTCTTTAATTAGTGTTGAACACTAAGGCCCGATAGCATTTCAATATTGGATTCGAGGGTTTTAACTTAGTGTTAAACACTACAGCAAGAACGGTCACGTGGCCCCACGTGGGAGTGCCTTCCCTTCAATGATTCTGCCGAGATTACTGTGTCTTTGATAGCATCACGTGTCAGCACGTGACGGGCATTCAAATGCCTATGTGTTAAGGCTTCTGTTGAAAGTCACGTGGGTCACGTGGGGTGCTGCCTCAAAGGGGCTTTCTGTAGGGCTTTTGGGGGGTCACGTGGTGACACGTGACCCTGCCTCAATGTTGTTTTTTTTTTGGAGGATCTGTTACTCCTCTTTCAGGAATTAAATTCCTCGAACTTTTAATTTCAGAGGAATTAAATTCCTAATTCCTTTTGAAGGCTTATATTCTGGAATAGAGTTTAAATCTGAGTTTTCTGTGGGAATTAAATTCCTTGTTTATGCGAAGAACCGAATAGGGTTAAACCCTAACAAAAGCTTTTAAGGAATTAAACTCCCCTTTTCTGAGGATTATGATTAAAGGAATTAAATTCCCACTGTTTCGACAGAACTATGTTCTTGATTAGGGTTCAACCCTGTTTCTTTTTGTTTTGAAGGAATTAAATTCCCATGATACAGGGTCGAACCCTAACTTTATTTTGGAGGAATTAAATTCCTATAGTTCTATGAGAGTTAAATTCTCATGCTTGCATTCCTTCTCTATGTTTTGGATCTGCATGGCAGGATCTCAACCCATTGAGAATTAAATTCTCAACCTTAAGGGGAGATGTGCACTTTGCAGATCCTCTATCAAAGAGGGAGGAGATATGCTCTCTCGTTTTATGCCTCAGAGTTAAACTCTGTTGAGACTTAAATTCTTTTTCTTTCCAAAAGGCTTTTCCTTTCTTACCTAGGGTTTTTGCAGAAGATCTGAGTCTTTTTCAAGTATCAAAGCTCTTCTCCTTTTCTCTTTTCTTCTCTGCGTATCTATATCTTTTTTGTGTCCCTTGGCTCCTATTTATAGGAGAAGCAGCCGAATCAATCAGTCTTTTGTGAATCTTCATTGAGAGATTTGATTTGCGTCCATCATTCATTTTGGGCCTTTGGATTATCAGGTGAATTTTATTCACCATTGGATTTTAAATCCAGAGATTTTCCTTTGTTATTTTGGTTAGATTTTTAAGGGGGAAATCTTTCCAAACCCGAGATTTTCCATAGATAGATGATATTTAATCATATCTGGATCTTTAATTTGATTGGTCCCAAATAATTACTTTCCTTTGGAAAGATTCGAATTTCCTTCAGAATTTAATTCTGTCGTCAAAAATGGGCTTTGAAAGCCGGTCACGTGTGACCACGTGACCCATGGTCACGTGTAGACACGTGACCTTCTTTAGAATGAAGAATCCTCTTCCTTTCTGCGCTATCTTCCGGTTGCTGTTGTAGCCATCACGTGCTACCACGTGACGCCTGGTCACGTGTGAGCACGTGACCCCTGTCTGGCACTTCTTTCTTTGGTTCAATTGGAGAGCGAGTTTGCTGCTTTGAACGTCACGTGTCGACACGTGACCCTGGTCACGTGGGAGCACGTGACCTCTTTTGAAGCTCTTTTCCTTGACTTGATCAGCGAATCAAAGTGCTCTTTTTCTGTATTTTATAGGTCACGTGTCAACACGTGACTGCTGTCACGTGTAAGCACGTGGCCTCTTTTGAAGCTTTTCCCAGAAGCTTTCCTGATTTTAAATCAGGAAACAAATGCCCCCACAGCGTTGTTCTCACGTGTCAGCACGTGAGTGCAACGCTGTCACCTCTCGCAACCGTTGGATTCCTTTAGGGATCTGGGGAGATGAAACGTTTTCACTATCTTCTATAAATAGCTCTGTCTCTTCATAGGAGCCTTCACCTTGTTCGTCTTCTTCCTCTGAGAATTTCTTCTTTGAGAATTTAATTCTCACTTCCAGAGCTTAGTTCTCTGTCTTGATCATTTCCCAGAGTTTAACTCTGTTGACGGATCCTTTCCCTCAAGTAAGACTGTTAAACGGCCAAAGCGCCTTTGTCTTTAAAAGAACTCTTTGGATTTCAAATCTATATTAAGGGTTTCGCCAAGAACCCATTTTTCTTCACGTTTCTCCATAAGAACAGGGAGCCTTCGAACTGTAGATCTCTTAGGTTTTAGGTGACCTTTGGGGAGATGATGACAACGTTTCAACTCCATGGACTTTAATTCTATCAAAATTATTTCTGGGAATTTAATTCTCTTTTTTTTTTAATAAGGAATTTAATTCCTATGAAGAACTCAATCTCTTCACACAGAGGCTCCTTGGGGTCTCTTGGCCCGAGGCTGTTCTTCTGCAATTAATGCGATGGGGATTTTGTAATGATGCCCTCTGTGGGAATTTAATTCCCTTGATTTTGTTGGGTTCACTGTAGAGTCCGAGACAGATTCTGTTGGGGGAATGTGCATGGCCATCATTTTTTATTAAATGAGGATATTCCCTTTCGTTTTATTGTAACTGTTTGGTCTCATTATTAATGAGCCGTCATCCGGATTCTGTGGGGCCCATGTGTTTTGTAGCTAATGGTCCCAGGAAACTTTGCTGTTGCTTTCTCCCGCTAGTCTTCATGTTCGTGCATGAATATATATCGCTGACCTTCCTTTTAATGGTTTTCTTTTTATTGGATTTCAGGTACGATGGCTTCTGCTCCACGCTTTCCCTTTTCTCGCTCGGAGGCAGCTTTTCCTCAGTCACCGTCTGATGAGGAAGCGATGGCGATGATTCGGGCTCATGACCCGAACTGCACCAACCTTCTTCAGTGGGGGTCTTGGTACAGTCAGATTATTCAGGGTCGTCGGAGTTTTCTCTGCGCGGTGCCAACGGAGCCTACTTTCCCCTTTTTACCGATGGATCCTCCAAGGACAGCTTTTGCTGTGGAAATGCCCAACTGGACTCCAACGGGGAGGCTGGAGCCTTCGACGACCGGCATTCCGAACCATCCGATCCCGGCTATAGACATCTTGGGACGACGCATCTGCCAGGGTGAGGCCCACCCGTGGGGGCAGATTTATAAGATAGGGCTCACTCCCAGGCATCCTACGGGCTACCTTCTCTGGGCTCGCTACATCCTTTCTGCCCATCGGGCGCGATTGCAGAAAGTCGGGCTTTATCAGGCCGTATACGCGTCGCTATTCCATTACAAGTCCCCGCATGCCTGGTGGGTCAAGGCGTTTTTGAACCAGTGGAATCTTCCCACTAATACCTTCATTCTGGGAGATCGAGAGGTTTCGATTTCTCTGGCCGAATTCTATGATATCTCGGAGCTGCCGATAAGGGGTAGTCTGTACGAGGAGTTGTTGCCTCCTGACGAGTACGTTTTTGAGCCCGAGTCCGCCCCAGTTGACGGCCTGTCTGCTGAGAATGCTATTCGCCACAAGCGCCCCAGTTTAATTAAGGCCCTAGGCATCTTCGACCGATTGTTCACCGAGTCCGAAGAGCAGGGCGTTACTTTCAAGAGCTTCATTGCTCGTTTCCTTCATGAGGACGCCTTATCGAAGACAGCCCCGAAGTTTGCCAACATCGGGGACCCTTTTGGGTTTGGCCCGAAGAGGTTGCCGACCAACGAATCAGATCTACCTCAGTATTACATCCCTATTATATCGCCGATCTCTTTTGAATCCATTGCTTCCCCAGGCATGGACGAGGAGACGTTCTTTGTGGGGTTTGTTAGCGTCTGGCTTAGTTAGTTCGTTATCCCCATGCATCGCCGCTTCATGAGAGCCTCGGTCATCTACCCGGCTCATCGTATTGCTGAGGGGACGAGGTTAGCTATCGGCATCCCGGCCTTGGCGCACCTCTATAACGGATTAGGAACCGCAGCTAATACTTCTACGCCTGGCGTGGACGTAGTGAACTTTTCGCTTCATTATTTCACGTCGTGGATCGAAATGCATGTGCTGGGGTCTTTTGCTATGCATCAGAGGCCCGCTTTTTACGACGCCTATACCTTCCCGCGACTCATGCGACTGGTGGGTGCTTCTGCTGCCGATCCAACTCAATTTGGGGCTATTCGGGTGCTGATTTCCCCTCACGCTACTGCCGGCGGGTTGGTTTTTAATGATCGGGTTCTGTCTACTCCTTCGGGTCCCATTCAGCAACTTTGGGACCAGTCAAAGGACGACGCGCCTTCTCTGAAGCCCCGAGAGGCCATACATTTGTATTCAATTAGACCAGGCTACTTGGTGTTTCGCCAGGATAGTGCAGCTCTTTTTATGCGGTACAATCCGCACCGATTTGCCCGGCAGCTTGGATACGACCAAGGCGTTCCTTTTGAGGCTTTTATAGTCGCTCCGATCCCTTCGCTCGACGCTGTTCGCGATGCCGCCCATCATTTCATGCGGTTGAACACCGGCTCTCATTTCATGGTCCCTGAAGCCGAGTATATGCCCCGATGCGTAGGTGCATTTACGGGCTGGTATCTTCATCGAATCACCCCAATCATTGCTGAAGAAAGAAGGGTTCTCCTTGGTCACGACTCCCCTCCTCAGGTTTCGGGAGCTAAGCTGCGACCGAGGGTTCCAGTCCGCTTCCCTTTGAGGGAGATTGGCGCCGCCCTCATTCCGGGAGAGTCAGGGGTGGACCTTACTCCAACAGCTGGTATGCCCTTGGGTTCCCGATCGCGGGGTAGATGGGCTCCAGTAGTAGCACCTCTGCCGGCGGCGGTACCGTACCCCGTGGCGTCGATACTGGCGGCGTCGTCCTCGGTTGTGGCGCCGAGCGAAAGTAACAGGGACGAGAGTGCCGAAGGCGATGTGGGTCAGCGCCGCCCTAAGGCTTCACGAGGGAGGAAGCGGTTATCTTCAGCGGCCGGCTCTGGGTCTAAACGATGGAGGAAAGTGGCTACTCCCCCGCTTGATTCTGTGATGGAATCTGAGCCTGTCGTTGAAGACGAACCCTTGGCCTTGCAAGGGTCAGACACGGGGCTTCTCTTCCCGAGTTCGGCTGACGAGGAGGCTGCACAACTGGCTGAGGCCTTACGGCGTTCGAAAGACCCGTCCCATAATGCCAAGGTTCCGAAGAAGTCTTATCCCGCTGTAATTTTTTACGAAGACCCTTCGTGGATTCGGCGGCGATTTATCGGCCCTTTAGAGGAATGGGGGGAAAGGGCTTTGAAGCAGGCCGCTTCAGAAGACGCGGCTGATGCACTCTCTTTGTGGACTGGCGGTCATGAGTCTACGCTTGAACCCCGGCGAGCCCACCTCCTTGAGAAGGAGCAGCGGCTTGAAGAAGCCAAATTGAGGGCTTCTTTGCGTATAGGTACGTTGTGCTTCCTTTGTAGTCTCTCCGACTATTTATGCCTGTGCATATACATCATTATTCTTATTTGGATCATGCAGAATCTTCGACGCTGGGGGAGCTTCCTACGGGCCTATTAAAGCTAAAGCCCGCCGAAACTCCCAATGAAGCCTTGCTGGATGTGGAGGGGGCTGACGAGGCTGCTCCTCTCATGGTGGAATTTCCAGCGGCGGTTCTTGGCCAGGGCGTGCTTGCCCCTTTGGAGGAGGCTCCTTTGGAGGCCTACGCCCCAATGACTCCTACTGCGAGCGGCCCAAAGGCTGGGAGCGAGGTAGTCGGGACTACTCTCCCTTTGTTGGAGCCTGAGGTCATGACGGAGAATGTTGAAGCTGCTATCCCCCCGGCTCAGAATGGGAGGACTGTTGAAGGTATTCCTCTGTGTTTTAATTTAGCAACCCCTTCATAGTCTGAATCCTTTTATCTTTTCCCAGAATTGCGCGGTTTGGCGGCCACGATCGCGGATCTATCGCCCCGACAGTCATTTCAGCGTTTATTGGAGATGGCTGCTCCGCAGGCGATCTCCCCTCAATGCATTGTCCTCTCGTCTGGGCAAGGTTGGTGTCATTCGCCATTTTTTTTTTTTACCATAGCATTGTTACTATTTTGCGAAATGACATTGATGTCTCTTATAGTTTTGAAAGCCGACGATGAGGTCGAGGTCGTCGAAGGGCCAGGGGAACCTTCGGCTCCTACTTGCATGACTATCGGTGAGTGACATTTTTATTATAATCTCATTCGTTCCGCGTTTAAGAGTTTTACTAACATTTGCCAAACTTGAACAGCCCTGCCAGTTTCCATGGCTCTGGAATCGCGCATTGTGATGCCGTCCGGCCCCTATGCCTTGCGGGCTTCAGAGCGATTGGCCCAATTGAGCCTTGTCTCCCTATCTTCTTTCATCGAGGAACTCCGTGCTGGTAGTACGACCACGGCCGAAGCATTTGCCGCTGAAGCCAACGGCTCTCTTCCTTTTCTCGCCACCTATCATAGCGAGGAGGTGGTGCGGGTCTGGGTGGAGTTCTGCAGGAAGGTGGAGGCTTGTTTGTATGCTCTTGAATGTTCTCGCCTTTCCTCAGAAGCCGTGGCTGCAAAAGCGGAGTTGCGAGGTCTGATAGCACGATGTGCGGCAAACATGACGTCATGTGAAAAGAGGCTTGGCCGCAAATTCTCGGAGAGGGAGCTAGCCTCTAAGGCGCTGGGCGAGCTTCAAGTCAATCTCACAGCCAGGGCCAATAAAGCGTATGAACTGTGGCGGGTGCTACAGGAGTCCATCAAAGAGGTGGTGGCTCTTGATAAAGCCGTCACGTTTACTCGCGAGAGGGTTGAGGCTCATAAGGCTACTGAAAAAGAGCTTGAAGCCCGGCTCGCTTCATATCAGGCCCAGCAAGCTCAGGCGGAGGCGCGTCTTATGGAGATCCTGCGTCACGAAGCCGTAGCTCAACAACAAAATGATGAGCTGGTAAAATTATTGCACCGCCCGCCGGCTTGAGAACTTGTATTTTTTTTTTCTTTTTTGTGCATACTCATGGATGAGAGTATCTCTTTTTTTTTTGAATTGTATTTTGTATCCATTTCGGTTTATGAATAAAGGATACAATTTTCCTCTCAGTGATGTGTCCCCTTTTCATTGAATGCATTCTGCGGATATTCTATCTTAATCTTCTTGCAGGACGGCCGTGGCTTAGGATTCAGGGTTAGGATCTGTTTCCTGAGGCCTTTGCATCTTATGAGCCACGAGGGTCTCATAAGAAGTCTTTCTCCCTATAGGTCGAGAGGATTCCATAGGTGTGAGTTCTTCTTAAAGATCGTGAGGATCCTTAAGCGGGTTTTCCCTTGAGAGTCGCAAGGGTCTCACAAGAGAGTTTTTCTTCCTTACAGGTGGCGAGGGCCTGCAAGTGCTGGGTGTGATCACCTTTTTCCGTGTTTCACGGGGTTAGGGATCTCTCAAGGTATCGTAGTTTAAAGACGTCGCGGTCAAGGTTAAGGACCTCATAGTCCGTGGATTTAAGGACTCCACAGTCCGATGTTAGTTTTAAGACATCACGGTCAAGGTTAAGGACCTCATAGTCCGTGGATTTAGGGACTCCACAGTCCGGTGTTTGGTTGCAGGGACCCGCCACCTCTTTGAAGACGTTGAGGAATTACAACGCCAGGTATCAAAGGAGTGAAGAGATGTACCCTTAAACCAAGGCGAAATCCGTAGGGAATCGGGGGGGTTGATCGTTAGTTTTAAGACATCACGGTCGAGGTTAAGGACGTCATAGTCCGTGGATTTTAAGGACTCCACAGTCCGGTGTTTGCTCTGGATGCTTCACACGGGTTCACTGCCGTGCTTGGCGAGGACCAGGCTCCGCTCTGGACGTTTTCCACGGGGTCAAAGAGTGACGTTATCCGCGTTCCACGTAACCAGGAAGTTTGCACTAGATGCTTCACACGGGTTCATTGCCGCATTAGGCGAGGACTAGGCTCCGCTCTGGATGCTTCGCACGGGTTCACTGCCATGCTCTGCGAGGACCAGGATCCGCTCTGGACGTTTTCCACGGGGTCAAAGAGTGACGTTATCCGCTTTCCACGTGACCAGGAAGTTTGCACTAGATGCTTCACACGGGTTCACTGCCGCGTTAGGCGAGGACTAGGCTCCGCTCTGGATGCTTCGCACGGGTTCACTGCCATGCTCTGCGAGGACCAGGATCCACTCTGGACGTTTTCCACGGGGTCAAAGAGTGACGTTATCCGCGTTCCACGTGACCAGGAAGTTTGCACTAGATGCTTCACACGGGTTCACTGCCGCGTTAGGCGAGGACTAGGCTCCGCTCTGGATGCTTCGCACGGGTTCACTGCCATGCTCTGCGAGGACCAGGATCCGCTCTGGACGTTTTCCACGGGGTCAAAGAGTGACGTTATCCGCGTTCCACGTGACCAGGAAGTTTGCACTAGATGCTTCACACGGGTTCACTGCCGCGTTAGGCGAGGACTAGGCTCCGCTCTGGATGCTTCGCACGGGTTCACTGCCATGCTCTGCGAGGACCAGGATCCGCTCTGGACGTTTTCCACGGGGTCAAAGAGTGACGTTATCCGCGTTCCACGTGACCAGGAAGTTTGCACTAGATGCTTCACACGGGTTCACTGCCGCGTTAGGCGAGGACTAGGCTCCGCTCTGGATGCTTCGCACAGGTTCACTGCCATGCTCTGCGAGGACCAGGATCCTCTCTGGACGTTTTCCACGGGGTCAAAGAGTGACGTTATCCGTGTTCCACGTGACCAGGAAGTTTGTACTGATTGTATCCGCATTTCGCGGGATGGAGGCTTGACTGTTGGCGATGTGTATACCACCGAGCCATGGAACTGGGAGCTGCCGCTGCTCTGCTTTGTTTGAAGTCATGTCCGTTGTTACGAGACGAGTGTTTGGATGATCTCTAGGTCGCTTGTGGCCCGTCGAGACCTGGCTTCTTTTTCTGATGAAACCTGGGGGAGAAGTATGATCCCCTTTTTGTTTACGCCCTTGGATTGTGTACAGGGTGTGATGGAATATCACCTGTAGGGCATAAATTTTATTTTTATTTTATTTCTTTTTCCGCGATGCTCTATCATTTCAGCTTTTATATCGCGAAAATCGCGATTGCCCAATCATTTCGGCTATTTTTCGCGGTGCCCAATCATTTCGGCTATTTATTTATTTTCTGCTCGCTGCTTTTTATTGCGAGTTGCCCCATCATTTCGGCTATTTTTCATGCCTTCATTTTTACTTGCTGCTTTTTATTGCAAGTTGCCCCATCATTTCGGCTATTTTGTAGGCATGTGTGGCTTGCTAGCTTTTCGTTACAAGCCTGGGTTTTAGGCACCGATTTTGGCATCAGCACCGCTACAACTGGAACGTTGCCAGGAGCGAATCATCATTTGCTTTTGTCGATGACGAACAAAGGTGGCTCAGCAAACAGGGTTAAGGGTCCTGTCGACCAAGGCTTTTGACTTCATGAGCCGTAAGGGTCTCACAAAGGTATTTCTCCCCGCGAGTCGTGAGGATCTCGTAGGTGTGTTTTCTCCTTAGGGATCGTGAGGATTCCTAAGTGTGTGCTCCTCTGTAAGTCGTAAGGATCCTACAAGAGGACTTTCTCATTATGGGTCGAGAGGACCTATAAGGGTTGGACTTTGTTGGGGAAATGTTTATTCGCGCCCGTGGATTGTATACAAGGGTCAGTATGGAGCCGCTTGTAGGGCAGTATTGGAGGTTGTGGAGGATTTTGCTTAAGAACAGGTTCAGGTTTCTGTAACTTAAGACTTTCAAATCTTATGAGCCGGGAGGGTTCCATAAGAGAATTCTCCTTACGAGTCGTGAGGATCTCGTAAGTGTATTTTCTCCCTAGGAATCGTGAGGATCCCTAAGTGTGCTGCTCCTTTGTGAGTCGTAAGGATCTCACGCAGGTGGTTTCTCCTTATAAGGTCGAGAGGACTCAGTAAGTGTCCTTTAACGAGGTTGCGCCCTTTCGGGTTTTCACAAACACTCGCCGGTAGTCCTGCTGTTTTTACTCACGGAGCCCTTTCGGGTTTTCATCCGTGCCCATTTTGCTTATGGACATACCGTTTTTTTTATTCTTTTTCATATATATTTTTTTTTCGTCAGCCTAAAGATGCTGCGGTAGTAGTTTTAGGGACGTTTCGGTCCGTCGTTAGTTTAAGGACGTTTCGGTCCGCCGTTAGTTTAAGGACGTTTCGGTTCGTTGTTAGTTTAAGGACGTTTCGGTCCGGCATTAGTTTAAGGACGTTTCGGTCCGTAGATAGTTTAAGGACGTTTCGGTCCGATAGTTTAAGGACGTTTCGGTCCATTGTTAGTTTAAGGACGTTTCGGTCCGGCATTAGTTTAAGGACGTTTCGGTCCGTAGATAGTTTAAGGACGTTTCGGTCCGTAGATAGTTTAAGGACGTTTCGGTCCGTCGTTATAGGAAGGCCGGCTGCTGCTTGTAAAGTCTGAGCCTGGGAAGATAGCGAGCGGACACAGTCGTCGTCATCTATCATTGACCTAGGCTGCAGCTTATTAAGCATGGTATTTCTTCAAGAAGCGGCCGTTTACTGGCCTGAAAGGCCTTTCACCGTGCATGTCCATGAGTAGATAGGCCCCACCCTGGTAGACCTTGTCTATGATGTACGGGCCTTCATAGTTTGGCTCAAATTTTCCTCGCTTGGCGCGATTGGGGATCATAGGTCTTTTGACCACTAGTACGAGTTCGCCTTGGCGGAATGTCCTCGGCCTGGTCAATCTTTCGTACGAGCGCGTCATCGTTGCTTTGTAGGCCTCTAGATGTTGTTGTGCTATGAGCCGGGTTTCGTCGAGGGCATCAAGCTCCTCAAGCCGAAGGTGAGCATTTTCTTCGTTCGTCAGCTCGTGGTGGACTGCTACTCGTAGAGAGGGTAACTCTATCTCGAGGGGGAGAACTGCTTCCGTCCCAAATACCAACGCGTACGGCGTTGTGTTCGTGGCTTTCTTGAATGTTGTTCGATAAGCCCAAAGGGCTTCCTGCAGCCTTTCGTGCCAGTCCCTCTTATTCCTGGAGACGGTCTTTTTTATGATCTTCGTCAAGGTCTTATTGAAAGCCTCGGCTAGACCGTTAGCTCGTGGGTTGTAAACTGAAGAATATCTCCAGTCTATATTGTGCTGCTGTGCGAAGCGGCTAATCTTATGGCTTCGGTAGGCCGGCCCATTATCGGAGATAATCCGTCGTGGAGTTCCGAACCGATAGATGACGTGCGTCTTGAAGAAATGGAGGATATTCTCCGTCTTCACTTCCTTCAGTGGTACTGCTTCTGCCCATTTGGAGAAGTAATCAGTTGTCGCCAGGATAAAGCGGTGTCCCCGGGATGATGCTGGCTCAATGGGGCCGACTATGTCAGTCCCCCACATTTCGAATGGCCAGCTGGCCACCGTTGGGTGTAGTGGATTCGGATGTTGGTGGATGAAGTCTCCATGGATCTGGCATGAGTGGCATTGCTTCGCATACTCGAGGCAGTCCTGGATCATCGTGGGCCAGTAGTAACCCATCCGTTTAATTTTTAACTTCATCTTTGGGCCCGCTTGATGAGAACCGCAAAGCCCGTCGTGAACTTCTTGAACGACTCTTTCTGCTTCGTCAGGTCCCAAGCATCTCAGCCATAGAAAATCAAACGATCTCTTGTACAGGGTATCGTTGACGAAAGCGAAGGATAGAGCTCGTTTCATAAGCTGATGTCTTGAGGACGCTTCTTCGGGCATTCGGTGGGACTTGAAGTAGTCTATGAAGACTTCCCTCCAGTCCTCAGCCTTCTCACGGTCTTTTATTTGTAGGGTCGCTTGCTCAATCGCTCCCTTTTCTTTATATAATTCCGGAGGTATTTCTGCCGGGGCAAGCACTCGACGGCTTTGTACTACGATTCTGACGTCATCGAGGTTCTCGTCGGCCAGTTCTTTAGCGAGTTTGGCCAACGCTTCTGCTTTGCTGTTTTCTGCGCGCGGTATGTTCTCTAGAATATAGGAGGGGATCTGGGCCAACAGTTGTTGCACCTTTTCGCCGTACTTCACCAATTCTGGTTTGCACGTTTGGTAGTCACCATTTACTTGGCTAACGACCAGCTGAGAATCCCCGTATATGAGGAGGTCTTCAATTCCCATGTTGATGGCGATTTCGAGGCCTGCTATCAGAGCTTCGTATTCGGCTTCATTGTTTGTCCTTGACTCTGTTAAGGAGAAGGCGAAGCGCATTATCCCTCCTTGTGGAGTTGCAAAGATAAGGCCTATCCCCGATTTGATGATCGGGCTACCCTGTTTCTGCTTCTTTATGGAGGACGCTCCATCGAAATAGAGTTCCCATCATGTGCTTCCACCGCCAATTGCGTCAAATGCATGCTCGTCCGGCAAATCACAGTTCAGAGGAGAGTCGGCCGGTATCGGGTGTTCAGCGAGGAAATCGGCAATGGCCTGGCCTTTCACTGCCTTGAGGGGTTGATATGTTATCGAGAACTCCATCAAGAGCAAGGCCCATTTAGCGAGTCGTCCCGTCAATATAGCCTTTGACATCAGGTATTTAAGGGGGTCCACCTTCGAAATGAGACGGACTTCATGCGCCAACGCATAGTGCCTGAGCTTCGTTATTGCAAAGATTAATGCCAAGCAATGTTTTTCGATGGGCGAGTAATTGCTTTCTGCCCCCAGCAGCACTCGACTTAAGTAGTAAAGTGCTCTTTCTTTCCCCTGATCGTTCTCCTGTGCCCATAATGCGCCCAAAGAACCTTCAAGGGCGGCCGTGTAAAGAATGAGAGGCTTTCCTTTCACTGGGGCAGCCAACACCGGAGGATTTTGCAAGTATTGTTTGATCTCGTCTAGTGCACCTTGACGTTTGTGATTCCAAACGAACGGGGTTCCCTTTTTCATCAGGTGGCTGTAAGGACGGCATTTGCCCGAAAGATTAGCGATAAACCGCCGGATGTATGCGAGCTTCCCTTGGAGAGACCGCAACTGCTTGAGGGTTCTTGGCGGAGGCATTTCCATAATCTCTTTAATCTTTGACGGATCTATTTCAATACCTCGGTGTCGAACGATGAATCCCAGGAATTTACCCGAGGAGACTCCAAACGCGCACTTGAGGGGATTCATTTTCAAATTGTATTGCCGAAGGCGTTGAAATACGGTTTCGAGATGCTTTAAATGCTCTTCGTATGACATGCTCTTCACTACGAGGTCATCGATATAGCATTCGATGATGTTGTGTATGAGATCGTCGAAGATTTTTGTCATGGCCCTTTGATAGGTGGCGCCAGCGTTCTTTAGGCCAAAGGGCATAACCCTGTAGCAGAATATGCCCAAAGGAGTCCGGAAAGCGGTGTGCTTCTGGTCTTCGGGATGCATCTTTATCTGATTGTATCCTGATGAACCATCCATAAAGGAGAAGACCTCGTGAGTGGATGTGTTATCTATCATTAGCTCGGTTACCGGCACCGGGAAATCGTCCTTTGGGCATGCTTTATTGAGATCCCTGAAATCCACGCATATGCGCACCGTTCCATTCTTCTTCATTACCGGGACGATGTTGGCAATCCAGTCGGGATATTGGACTTCCTGGATAAATCCGGAATCGATCAACTTCTTGACTTCGGCGTTGATGCTCATCTCCAGCTCAAGTCGCATCCTCCTTGGCGCCTGCTTGACTGGCTTGATATCTGGGGATATTGCTAATCTATGCACCGCAATCTCCGGATCCAATCCTGGCATCTCGGAGTAGTTCCACGCGAAGCAGTCTCACGCGAAGCAGTCTTTATGCCGTAGGAGCACGTTCTTTAATGCGGCCACCTTTTCCTCGGATAACAGCTCGCTGACAAATGTCAGTCGCGGGTCGTCTGCCGATCCCAGCTCGATCTTCTTGAGGTTATCTGCGGTAGTATGTATACCGTCTTCCAGTTCTTTCGGAGCGGGCGGGAATTCCGAGATCAACTCATCATCGCTGTTCTCGAAGCACCGGGGAAGGTCATCTTCGTTCTCGGGCTCTTCTTTTAATATCGTAATCATATAACAGGTGCGAACCCGCTCCCAAGACTGAGGTGGATCCGGTTCTGCTCTTGTGGCTTTGGGCTCGTGCTTTTGCGGCGGCGTTACTTTCCAACCGTCGGATAAAGAGAATCTACCCCGTCGGTACTGGTCCTCGACCCAGTTCTTGAAGGTGAAGCAGTCTTCGGTAGGATGTCCTATGGCTCGGTGATAAGAGCAATAACTCGGATGAGAGACCTTGCTAGCTTGCTCAGGATGCCTAGAATCTGGAAGCGTGATCATCTGATGTTTTAGGGCGAGCTTGAGCAACCGTTCCGTCTTGTCTCGGGGGAAGGAGTATGCTCGAATCATCTTTTCCACGAGGGACGAATCCGAGCTGTGCAGCACCCGTAGCCCCCTAATCCTGCGTCGTTGTTGTCGGCTCTTCTTTTCGCTTCTTGACTTATTTCCGTCTCCGCCTCGGGCCTTTCGTGTGACGGGTTGACAAGGATGAACATCTTTATCTTTTGTAGCCTGTTGGAATAGACGTTGCGTCCTGGCCCTCTCATAGATGGCCATTTCGCGGTTGTGGTCTTCCCGAACTTTCTGATCCACTTTCCTGATAGGCTTGCCCATTCGTTCTTCAAACGACGGACTTGGCGTTTCGATCGCGGGGTCTAGTTTTGATGAGGGGTCGGCCTCTCCTGACAGGGCGTCCTTTTCTTCATCAAAGGTATATATGGCGTAGCTGCCGTGGGCTCGCTCCCGTTTTCCGGTTCTCGCGTACCCAAGCCCAAGTGTTTCCATTTTCCCATTGGGCAATTTGCGCTGAGTCCCGGGGACATCCCAAATCCTGTTGTAGAACCGAGCCTGCCGCACCGTCTGATGGTAAGGGCAATAGTTAGGGTTATTCACCTCGGTGGGTTGCGGCGGTCGCCTTGGATTTGGCAGGTTTATAAGTCTGTTGCGTATTGCCAGCTCGAATAGCCGTTTCGTCTTGTCCCGTGGGAACGAGTAGGGACGCTTCATCTTCTCATTATAATACCGACGTCTTTCCTCCAGTTGATCCGCCGATTTCGGGGCGTTAGGTTGCTGTTGGGCGTTCGCGACGAAGGTTGCCCTTCCTTTACCCTTGTCATTCCGCGGTTCCGACTTCGGGGGAGATGGTCTATGACCCATCTGGTCCATCTGAGCCAACTTGTCGATTAAAGCCTGGAATGTGGTTGGCTTAAAGAACATCATAAACTGGGAGATAGTTGCGTGGGGGTCTAGGGTTCCCACGAACATGCCCACCACAGGTGCTTCCTCGATGCGTTGCTCACATCTCGACCACAGGTTCCGCCAGCGTATAGCGTACTGGACCCAGGTTTCGCCCGGTTTTACCCTGGCGTTAATAAGTGCGGTTATTGGAGTGCGTTCGCTGGCACTTGCAAATCGCTGAGTGAACAACAACACCATTTCAGCGAACGTTTTGTTGGAATCGTTCGGGAGTTCTGAATACCATTCGAACGCTGTTTCTGATAAGCTGCCCACGAACTGGCGAAGCAACAATTTATCGTCACCGCCGGTGTTACCGCAGAGGGCCCGGAACTGGGCAACATGTTGATGGGGATTGCCGGTCCCCTTATACACGTGGAATTTCGGTATCGTATAG
Source organism: Agapanthus africanus (assembly GCA_030015575.1). NCBI lineage: Eukaryota > Viridiplantae > Streptophyta > Magnoliopsida > Asparagales > Amaryllidaceae > Agapanthus > Agapanthus africanus. Next base: position 676,133,122 of record CM057340.1, on the reverse strand, counting down.
CCTTGCGGGTATTTGATTTGATCGTACCAGCTCGGATACGGCCGCCCCGTTTTCACGACTTGACCAGCTGCCTCAGTCGCGTGGTGAACCCTGATTTGCTGGGCTATGTAGTCAGCCAAGTCAGCCTTAGAGATTGCATCCTCCTTGGCCGTTGAGAGGGCTGGTGGTGGATTTGACGTTTCTCCTCGGTCGTCTTCAAGAACGATCGGGGGATCCTCGGCGGGTGAGTCCTGCTAGATCATCATTCCTATCACGTCTTGAAAGAGAAGGCCCATCCGTTGTATGTTGGATGCTTGTTCAGCAGCCTCTTTGTCCCTTCTCTCCAGTGTTCGGCGAAGGAATTCAGCGTCTGTTTCTTCCTCCCGGCGTGCGTCTGAGGACGTTTCTGGGTTTTCTTTTGGTCCGGTGAGCGCGGCCATAGCATTCATCATTTCTTGAAGCTTTTGTTGCTGCTCCTGGGCTTTCGTCACGGATCGGGTTAGGGGTCGGTGGCCCGTAGAAGTGCGGCTTTCCTCTTTCCCAAAGGCCATGTAAACAGTGTGCACCACCATGCCCCCAGACTTAGGGCGCCTGGGCTTAGTGCTTTCAGTCGTCGCTGCATGCTGTGAGGTCCTCTCTGGCCTCCTCCTTTTGTGAGTCAGTTGATCACCAGCTTTTTGGGGTTTAGCCTGGTGACCGGCTTCAGGTTGGATTTTCAGCTTCTTGTGCTGGCGGGAGAAGTTTGGATCGATGATCGAGTCTCGGGCCTGCCGCCAAGCCTTATAGATTTTGGAAGACAGCCGTTGAGGAGATCGGGGCTGTTCGGGTTTTGTTTCCACAACCTTCTTCAATGAGGGAGGAGACCTCTTCAGTACTGCCGTGGGGGAATTCCTTCGCACCTTATTTAGCATTTCAAAGCTGTTCCCAGTTGGAACAGCAGCATTGACCTCTGCCACCGGGGCCGCTGGAGTCAACCCGGAGGGAGAGTTGCCTCCAGCCTTCCTTACTCGGCGCCAATGGCGACGTCGAGCGCGTCGAGCGGGCGGCGTTGGGTCAGCAGTAAGAATGGTTCCTTCTTGCCCCATGTATGGATGGGGGGTTGTTGTTGGCGTTAGCCTATCGAAGACCGATGTCCTCTGGGAAGCGGGAGCAAAGGCCGGAGCCGTCAATCTTGTAAAGACTGACTTTTTGGCTGGAGAGGTCGCCTTGGCGATTTCGGGAGCAGGAGCAGCCACTTTCTTGGAAGCAGCCTTCTCTGAGATTGTAGGCCCCGTAATGAGCTCGCAGGATTCCTGGCCCAATCTAGAGAAGACCGAGGCATCGACGTTGGGCGACTCGTTGAGAGGAGCCGCGGCAGGGGTAAGACGATCAAAGACCGACTTCCCGAGAGTTTTCTTTGTCAGCACTGGAGCGGTAGAGTTTGTCGGCGGGATCATAGTCCCAAAGAACAATCCTGTGGTGGCGCGAGTGACCTGTTCCACTGGCATTGTGAATAGCGAAGCAGCTTGGGGTCCATAGGCTATACCTCCTGGCGAGGCAGAGCGTCGGCTGCAATTGCCGTCTGAAGTAGAAGCCATCGATCCTTTGCTTTCTGCAATAAGCAAGACGCCGATTCTTAGTATCTTAAAACCCAAGGGCAACCATTAGCGAACCGTGATTGGTTCGCGAGTCACGACACACGAAGTGTGGAGTGGAAAGAGGAAAAGGTCCCACCGGGCGTGCCAGAATCTGTTCCCCTCCGAATGACGGCGCGACACCGCGTCTTGCCTGAGATTCGGGGCAGATGCTAATAGGTGCTATCCGTCCACCTCTTCGAAGATGCCAAGTTGATTTATGGCACCACGTATCGAAGGTTTAGACGGATGCGTCCGATGTAGCAGACTTCGTCAGATTCCCCCTCGTTTGAGGGGTTTTTGATTGTGGGGACGCTCTTCCCTGCAGGCGCAAGCCCCTGCAGTTAATTACGCTACCGCATTGCGGTAACAACTTTCTCCTTCTCCAGATGGTCACTTCGTGTCGTGGGTGTCTGTTTCGTATTTTGTTGCCCGTGGATTGTTTACGGAGACTGAGTTGTGTCGTCGCCCGTAGGGCGTGGACTAGTCCAAATCCGCATTATCTTAAATTTGGGTTTGGGGGGGTTTTGGTTTGAGGATACGTCAGCCCTACTCGAGGCTAAGATCAACTCAAACGTTTGTTAAGGATACGTTAGTCTAACTTTGTGACTAAGATCAACTTAACGGGATCGTTTAGATCCGACAAAAGAGTGTTTGGACTCTAATGTTCCAGTTTAGGGACATAGTGGTCCATCGTCTGTATGGCTGTCGGGACCCATCACCTCTCTGACGACGTTGAAGGATTACAACGACAGATGTCAGAGGAGTTCAGAGATGTACCCTTGAGCCGGAGTTAATTTGGGGGATTCGTAGTCCAGTATGTTTGAGGGTTTAAGGACGCGTTAGCCATCTTCGAGGCTAAGATCAACTTAAACGGGACCGTTTAGGTCCGACAAAAGAGCATATGAAGGGCTCTATTGTTCTAGTTTAGGGACGTTGCGGTCCATGGGTAGTTTAAGGACATTGCGGTCCGTGGGTAGTTTAAGGACATTGCGGTCCGTTGTTAGTTTTAAGACATCTCGGTCAAGGTTAAGGACATCGTAGTCCATGGGTTTAAGGACCCCACAGTCCGGTATGTGCTCTGGATGCTTCACACGGGTTCACTGCCGTGCTTAGCGAGGACCAGGCTCCGCTCTGGACGTTTTCCGTGGGGTCAAAGAGTGACGTTATCCACGTTCCGCGTGACCAAGAATTTGTATGAGTTTAAGGACCCCACAGTCCATATCATGGGTGGTCGTCGGGACCCGTCACCTCTTTGAAGACATTGAGGGATTACAATGCCAAGTATCAAAGGAGTGAAGAGATGTACCCTAGAACCGGAGTGGCTTGAGCAGTCCCTGGCCCAATTTGAGGTCAGGACTGATTAATTATGTTATGAGCCCATTGGCCCAATTAGTCACGAATTGAGGACTTATGGCCAGCTTGGGCTAAGTCCCATCATGTCTGGAATATTGATTCCTTGTGAGTCCATCGAGGGAGAAGCTTTGCCTCTATCCCTTTAGCCAATTGGGCTATAGACTAGTGTTAAACACTTCAAAGCAATCAGTGTTGAACACTGGGAATGAGTTTGACAAGCTAGTGTTTAACACTAGAAGAATAATTGGTGTTAAACACCAGCAACAAGGCCTTGAAATGATCATAAGCACTAAAACAGCTCAGTGTTGAACACTGGCAATGGGGATCTCAAATTAGTGCCGAATATTAAAACAATTAGTATTGAACACTACGAACAAAATTCTTTAATTAGTGTTGAACACTAAGGCCCGATAGCATTTCAATATTGGATTCGAGGGTTTTAACTTAGTGTTAAACACTACAGCAAGAACGGTCACGTGGCCCCACGTGGGAGTGCCTTCCCTTCAATGATTCTGCCGAGATTACTGTGTCTTTGATAGCATCACGTGTCAGCACGTGACGGGCATTCAAATGCCTATGTGTTAAGGCTTCTGTTGAAAGTCACGTGGGTCACGTGGGGTGCTGCCTCAAAGGGGCTTTCTGTAGGGCTTTTGGGGGGTCACGTGGTGACACGTGACCCTGCCTCAATGTTGTTGTTTTTTTGGAGGATCTGTTACTCCTCTTTCAGGAATTAAATTTCTCGAACTTTTAATTTCAAAGGAATTAAATTCCTAATTCCTTTTGAAGGCTTATATTCTGGAATAGAGTTTAAATCTGAGTTTTCTGTGGGAATTAAATTCCTTGTTTATGCGAAGAACCGAATAGGGTTAAACCCTAACAAAAGCTTTTAAGGAATTAAACTCCCCTTTTCTGAGGATTATGATTAAAGGAATTAAATTCCCACTGTTTCGACAGAACTATGTTCTTGATTAGGGTTCAACCCTGTTTCTTTTTATTTTGAAGGAATTAAATTCCCATGATACAGGGTCGAACCCTAACTTTATTTTGGAGGAATTAAATTCCTATAGTTCTATGAGAGTTAAATTCTCATGCTTGCATTCCTTCTCTATGTTTTGGATCTGCATGGCAGGATCTCGACCCATTGAGAATTAAATTCTCAACCTTAAGGGGAGATGTGCACTTTGCAAATCCTCTATCAAAGAGGGAGGAGATATGCTCTCTCGTTTTATGCCTCAGAGTTAAACTCTGTTGAGACTTAAATTCTTTTTCTTTCCAAAAGGCTTTTCCTTTCTTACCTAGGGTTTTTGCAGAAGATCTGAGTCTTTTTCAAGTATCAAAGCTCTTCTCCTTTTCTCTTTTCTTCTCTGCGTATCTATATCTTTTTTGTGTCCCTTGGCTCCTATTTATAGGAGAAGCAGCCGAATCAATCAGTCTTTTGTGAATCTTCATTGAGAGATTTGATTTGCGTCCATCATTCATTTTGGGCCTTTGGATTATCAGGTGAATTTTATTCACCATTGGATTTTAAATCCAGAGATTTTCCTTTGTTATTTTGGTTAGATTTTTAAGGGGGAAATCTTTCCAAACCCGAGATTTTCCATAGATAGATGATATTTAATCATCTCTGGATCTTTAATTTGATTGGTCCCAAATAATTACTTTCCTTTGGAAAGATTCAAATTTCCTTCAGAATTTAATTCTGTCGTCAAAAATGGGCTTTGAAAGCCGGTCACGTGTGACCACGTGACCCATGGTCACGTGTAGACACGTGTCCCTCTTTGGAATGAAGAATCCTCTTCCTTTCTGCGCTATCTTCCGGTTGCTGTTGTAGCCATCACGTGCTACCACGTGACGCCTGGTCACGTGTGAGCACGTGACCCCTGTCTGGCACTTCTTTCTTTGGTTCAATTGGAGAGCGAGTTTGCTGCTTTGAACGTCACGTGTCGACACGTGACCCTGGTCACGTGGGAGCACGTGACCTCTTCTGAAGCTCTTTTCCTTGACTTGATCAGCGAATCAAAGTGCGCTTTTTCTGTATTTTATAGGTCACGTGTCAACACGTGACTGCTGTCACGTGTAAGCACGTGGCCTCTTTTGAAGCTTTTCCCAGAAGCTTTCCTGATTTTAAATCAGGAAACAGTGGGCGTTTGTGAATTCTCGGTTTTGAGAACGACCGAGTACGCGAATGTCGCTATAAGAGATAATCTCATCAAGGTCATACATATGAGCGTCCATAACTCCTGAAAAAGAAAATCAACAAGAGTTAGCGGATAGACTGATTAAGAAAATTCTTATTAAAAACGGGCACAGGGATTTAAACGACTCTTGATATCCCCATAGAGAAAACAAATGCTAATTATGACACCTAACAAATTCGAATTTGCGAGACATCCTAAAAATGGAATCTCATTTAATGAGCGACCCCTCGGGTCAGAGAGTTAAACTTCTCGAGAGCAATGCTCTGCAGACAGGAGTGACACCTGTCAAAGTCAATTATGAGGGGAATTTAAAGAAATTCCCCAAGAATGCTAAGAGCCTTGCTCTGTAAGAAAATGATGGAATAATCCATCAGAAAAAAGAAATTGAAATCAATTTTTATACATAGATGAAAAATTCTGAGATCTCCAAGATCCATAAACAAACACTTAAGAGTTCTTCATAAGAAGATTAATAAATCTACAAGATTTGAAAGGAGCAAAGCTCTGTTAATGGGTTAAGAAACACTGAAAAAGATCTCTTTAGATCTATAATTCCAAGAAGAGCAAAGCTCTATTAATGAAACCCTAAAAGGGTTTTCTTTAGATCAAAGATCTATGAAGAGCAAGGCTCTTTTAATGGGTAAAACCCTAGATCGTAAAAAAAAAATTACCTAAATTTTGGCAGAGTTTTGACTCTTGAAAGTTCTTAAGCGGAAGAGCTATGCTCTGAATAAAAATTCTCAAAGGAAGAAGATGAACAGAATCATCTAAAGGGCCAAGGGTCCTATTTATAGGCATAAATAGCCGTTTCAACTTCTGAGTTAATCCAACGGCAGAGATTCTGCCACCGCAGCACTCACGTGTGGGCCACGTGAGCGCAACGGTGGGGGGGCATTTGTTTCCCCCAATCAAAGTAAAGCTCTGTTCAAAATTTAAAATTTTGAAATGAAGCAACGCTTCAGATGCAGTGCCAAGTGCGCTGCGCCCTAAGCAGCACACCACGTGCAAAGCACGTGGGCGCTAGCGCTAAGTGCGCTGCGCTCTAAGCAGCACGCCACGTGTGCGCTAGCGCTAGGTGCGTTGCGCTCCATGCAGCGCGCTACGTGTCAAACATAGGTGCGTTAGCGCAATGTGCGCTGCCCTTTAAACAGCGCACCACATGTAAAGCACGGGTGCGCTAGCGCTGGAACTAAAAGCTCCCCACCGTTAGATCAAAGATCTCATAATAATGATAAATCATTAATTAATCAGAATTAAATTCTGTTAAGGAAAGATTTCTCAAAATCTTTCCAAATAACGAGATTGTGGTCTGTAAATCAGAGCACCGTTGGATCAATAATCCAATGGTAAATAAAAATTACTAAAATACAGAACAAATTCTGTAAAAGGGAAAGATTTCTCAATCTTGTTAAAACAAGAAGATTATTTTCTGTAAACCAGAAGCCCCTTGGATCAAAGATCCGACGGTGGGGAAATTCCCAAATCAATTGGAGAAAAGATCTCCTTAACTGATTAAACAAACCATCTTGCCCTATATAAAGGCCCCCAGACTTCAAGTCTAAAAAGAGGGGGGGAAAACCCATAAACTTTGAGAAACTAAAAGAAAAAGAGCAAGCTCTTGCAAGAAGATTTTTTTCATGGTAAGAATGAAGGATGATGAACACAGAGATGAAATCATCTCATGATTAAGAAAGAAGAATTCATTTATTTAAACAGATCATAGATCTACAATGACAAAAAGTCTTTCACAAAGAGATCAAAAGATCTCATCATAAAATAAAAGAAGAAGAACATAATTCTTCTCACAGATCATGGATCTACAAAGGCAAAGCTTTTCATCAACATAAGAGATTGGAAATATCTCCTGCAAAAATAAGAACCGTTGTTCTTAGATCTTGAGACAAAGTCTCTTTTAAAAGAACATAAATTTATTTCCCGGATCATAAAATTGATCAAATGTGCTTTGCGCTCTTTAAATGCGCCTTGGGCTCTTGAAATGCGCCTTGCGCTTTTGAACTGCACTTTTGCGCTCTCTGAACTGGCGCTCAGCGCCAAATACGCCACGTGTCAATCACGTATGCGTCAATTAACAACTTGCGCTTTGCGTTTCTGAAATAGCGCACTGCGCTCATGGGGTGGCGCTCAGCGCCAAGCGCACCTCGTGTCACTCACGTGTGCGCCATTAAATTGAAAGCGCAATACGCTCAGGGATTAGCGCAATGCGCTCAGGGATTAGCGCTCAGCGCTCATAAACTGGCATCATGCGCTCATCATCTGGCGCTTAGCGATGAGTGCGACACGTATCCCTTACATGTGCGCTACTTGGCAGAAGCGCACTACGCTTTTTGATTGGCGCAAAGCGCCTAGCGCGCCACGTGTTGCGCTGACAGAACACAAATTGTTCTTTAATAAGCCCAGAGCTCTGATGAATGCTCAGCATTCAATAAAAGACAAAGACATTGTCAAGATATAAATCAATACTCAACATTGTTAAAAGGGTCAAGCCCAAATAAAGGCTCAACTGCCCAAAATAAAATGTTAAACATTTTAACCTGATTGGACTCAGCCCAATATTGGCCATAAGTCCTCAACCCATATTAATTGAGCTCATCTACTCATAAATATTTTAACAGATCTTAGCCCCAAATTGGACTACAGATCTTTCAACCAACTCACATCGGTTCAAGGGTACATCTCTTTACTCCTCTGATATTTGTCGTTGTCATCCTTCAACATATTCAGAGAGGTGACGGGGCCCGACAACCAAACAATCTACGGACTGTGGGGTCCTTTATAACCCACGGACTATGATGTCCTTAACCTTGACTGTGAGGTCTTTAAACTCACGGACTATGATGTCCATAACCTTGACTGTGAGGTCTTTAAACTCACGGACTATGATGTCCTTAACCTTGACTATGAGGTCTTTAAACTCACGGACTATGATGTCCTTAACCTTGACTGTTGTCCTTAACCTTGACTGTGAGGTCTTTAAACTCACGGACTATGATGTCCTTAACCTTGACTGTGAGGTCTTTAAACTCACGGACTATGATGTCCTTAACCTTGACTGTGAGGTCTTTAAACTCACGGACTATGATATCCTTAACCTTGACTGTGAGGTCTTTAAACTCACAGACTATAATGTCCTTTACCTTGGACCGTAATGTTCTTAAACTAATCGACTGCAATGTCCCTAAACTAACAATAGAGCCCAAATGCTCTTTTGTTGGATCTAAATGATCCCGTTAGGTTGATCTTAGTCTAAAATGAGACTAACGTATCCTTAACAAACGTTTAAGCTGATCTTATCTCAAATGAGACTAACGTATCCTTAAACCCAACCCCCAAACCCAAATCTAAGAAAGATACGGATTTGGACTAATCCACGCCCTACGGGCGACAACATACATTAGTCTCCGTATACAATCCACGGGCAACCAAAAACAAAACAAACACACACGACACGAAGTAACCATCTGGAGAAGGAGAGTTGTTACCGCGATACGGTAGCGTAATTAACTACAGGGGCTTGCTCCTGTAGGGAAGAGCGTCCCCACAATCAAAAACCCCTCAAACGAGGGGGAATCTGACGAAGTCTGCTACATCGGCCGCATCCGTTTAAACCTTCGATACATGGTTCTATAAATCAACTTGGTATCTTCAGAGAGGTGGATGGATAGCACCAATTAGCATCTGCCCCCAAATTCAGGCAAGACGTTTGTCTTCCCGGTTTTCGGCGGGGAACAACAGTAATTTCCTTGCATAGGAATGCATTCTTATGGCAAACAATTAGTTTTGTTTTTATATTTAGTTTTTTGGAACTTATCATGTTATTTTTGGAAAATATATATGTAAGAACTATGTTAGTCATTTCGACCATGTTGTTTTTAAGGAATATTGTATTTTTTTAAGTTACCAGTTAGGCATTGCGGTCTCATTGTCGAGATCACGGCATATCATGCAAATATGGTTGTTTTTATAAGTGTGGATTTAGGGTGTGACAGAGTTAGTATCAGAACTTAAGTTATAGACCTAAATGGGAATTTGACCTTAGCTTACGAATTAGGAAGTTAAGATTGTAAACGATAAACGTATGCATTAGAGTTCACGGTATATAACTGACATGTTTGCTCCATGATATATGTTTGAATTTTTATCCTCATCTAAAGAAATTATTTATCTTGTAAATTTTAGGCGATGGCGCATGGTAGAGGAGGTGTGGCAGCTTGAGAAAGAGGTGCAGCAACTCGTGAGAGGGGTGCAGCAGCTGGAAGAGATGAGAGAACTGTCGTTCCACTTCCTGCTAATGCCACACTTTCCATTAAGCAACCTTAAACTAGAGGTGGCGGCAGTGGCGGCAGGGTTCCAAAAATACCTATGAACCTGGTGCAGAACTAGTGCAGAATGCCCCTGCTATTAATGATGGATGGAGGTTTGATCCTATAGCTCGTGGAAGGATGTATGCTCATACACCTAGGACAGTAAGACAAGACCCTAATGAAGAGGTTAATCAATGATGCAGTGAAGGATTTAACACCTTCGTGGACATGCAAGCTGAGTTCATGAATAAGCAAGCGAAGTTGGATGAAAAGCAATGTGAGCTTATGGAAGAGTAATCCAAGACGATAAAGGAGCTCGCCAATGTGATAGAGTCTCGTGGTGTCGTCGGGATTTCCAAGACCGAAGGATGTGATTTTGATAAGCTTAAGAACATGTCCCCGCCTTCGTTCAGGACGGTTCTGATCCCACAATAGCAAAGCAGTGGCTTAAGCAAATGGAGAAATTCCTCAAGATCTTGAGGTGCACCGAGGATCAAAAGGTGTCTTTCACTACTATTATGTTTCAGGAGGAGGCGGAGCACTAATGGGAATCAGAAGAAGAGATTTTAGTCTCACAAGACGAAGAGGTGATTAATAAGCTGTTTGAGGAGAAGTTCTTCCTTATTTACATTCGTGCTTGAAAGAAGAGAGAATTCCCAAATTTAAAGCAAGGAAATGCAACGGTCTATGAGCAAGAGGCAAAGTTCATGGAGCTATCTCGATATGCCAAAGAATTAGTCGCTGAGGAGCACGATAAGGTCGAAATGTTAGAGAACAATTTAAGGCCATATATCAAGGCATTAGTGACCATCAGCTTGTCAAAGACCCATGCTGAGGTGATAGAGGGGGCTCGCAGGGCCGAGAAGACCATTGATGCAAAGCATAAGACTTGGAAGCCAAGGAAGAGGCCACAGCCCGATAGTGGTCATAAATCTTTCAATGGGCATTTTAAGAAGAAAAAATTCAGGAAGCATGAATATTCCTCTCAGAAACCGAGAGATCCAATTAAGAAGTTTGAAGTTCTTATTCAGAGGCATGAGAGGATGTGTTTCATGTGTGGAAAGGGTCACAGGGATCGACTATGCCCAAAATTTGATGGTTTCTTCCAATGTGGTAAGACTAGAAACATGTCCAGAGAGTGCCCAACTAGGAATGATGTGCTTAATAAAGTGAACCAAAAGCCTAAAACCCAAGGCAGGGTGTGTGCTGGTACCCCTCAGGATGCTTTGGCATCCAACACTGTAGTCACGGGTATATTGGGAACAATTCTATTTTAGCACAGTTCTTTATATGTTTCAATACATTCAGTACATCATTACACCTCGTACATTGAACACTGAATTAGATTAGAAATTGAACTAACTACCTTTCACCTTCAGGTTCTTTTTTAATAGCATCATCTCCTGCTAAAGTGTTGTTTGATTTGGAGTCAATACATTCTTTTGTGTTACCACACTTTGCATATAAACTGTATAGTACACCTATGTAATACCCCAGAGCAGTACGGTTTTCGGACATCATGGTGATCTGCTCTGTCCACACTCAGTGTGGTCTGTTGCAGACATATGGTGATCTGAGTGTGGAGCCGCTTTCGAACAATGAGATCGGGTCCTTGAAGAACATTCCGAAAGAGAACCAAACTATATTATAAATGTAATGATACCACCTTCAATTATGGAGGCGCATTTTGGATGAACCAGCACTCCAAAGTTTGAGGAACTCCGTAGTTAAGCGTGCTCGGGCTAGGGAAATCCTAGGATGTGTGGCCTCCTGGAAAGTGGCCCATTCTCGAGTCCGGTTCGCTCCAAAGGTCAAGATCGTGCGGCTTCACCGGTGCGGACAATACCATCCGTACTAAGGCATGGAGTGTGACAACTTAGTTACCTAGATTATGAACTATCAGTTTCGACACCTGCTGACATCTGTCTAATAACAGATAAGATTTATAGAGGATGCGACGTGATGGTGGGTGATTGAACTTTGCTGGTAGATTTGATTCACCTGGAGATGTATGATTTTGATGTGATTCTTGGTATGGACTGGTTAACATCTTACCATGCATCAGTTGATTGCTTTAAGAATAAAGTCATATTTCAGGTTTTGGGAGAATCAGAATTCAGCTTTACAAGAAAGGGTTTCATCTCTCCTTTACGCACGATTTCAGCTATGCGGGCTTATAAGCTTATAAGTAGAGAATGCCATAGTTACTTAGCTTATGTGATAGATACATAAAAGAAGGAGGTGAAACTTGAGGATATTCCAATAGTCCGAGAGTAACCTGAGGTATTTCCGAAAGAGTTGTCGGGGTTACCGCCGAATCTAGAGGTCGAGTTCACTATCGACCTACAGCCGGGCACTATACTAATATCCAAATTCCCTTATAGAATGGCCCCCGTAGAACTTATTGAGCTAAAGGCTCGGTTGCAAGAGTTGCTGGATAAAGTTTTTATAAGTCCAAGCGTATCACCTTGGGATGCTCTGGTATTGTTTGTGAAGAAAAAGGATAGATCGATGCGTCTTTGCATCGACTATCGGGAGCTCAATAAAGTAACAATCAAGAACAAGTACCCACTGCTAAGAATTGACGATCTATTTGACTGGTTGCAAGGTGCCAAAGTATTTTCGAAGATCGATTTGAGAGCTGGTTATCATCAGCTCAAGTTTAACGCAGAGGATATTCCTAAGTCTGCCTTTCGAACGAGATAAAGTCATTATGAATTCTTAGTGATGGCATTCGGCTTAACGAATGCCCCCGTCGTGTTTATGGATCATCATGAATAGGGTGTTCAAATCTTATTTAGATCAATTTGTAGTAGTGTTCATTGATGAGATCTTGATCTATTTGAAGAGTACGGAGGAACATAACGATCACTAGAGAATTGTTTTGCAAACATTGAAGGAAAATAAGCTTTATGGTAAATTAAGTAAATGCAGGTCTTGGCTCGAAAGCGTGGCGTTTTAGGCCACGTGATATCAAAATATGGCGTTTCTGTCAATCCAAAGAAAGTGGAGGCTGTTGTTTATTGGAAAAGCCTTCTAATGTAACAAAAATTTGAAGTTTCTTAGGTTTAGCAAGGTACTATAGAAGATTCATTGAAGACTTCTCCCGTATTGCCGCTCCATTGACTCGATTAATTCAAAAGAAAGCAAAGTTCAATTGGACTGAGGAATGCAAGAAAAACTTCCAAGAGTTGAAGAATCGACTAGTATCTACACCTATCGTTACTATTCCATCTGGTTTTGGAGGTTATGTCATATACAGCAATGCATCGGGAAAAGGACTTGGTTGCGTCTTAATACAGCAAGGGAAAGTGATAGCCTATGCGTCAAGACAATTCAAACCGTGCTAGGATGCTAGGCTCTCCTAGAATGGTTTTAAAGTGCGGTGGAAGCAGTAATTTAAAAAATATAGAGAGCAATAGGAACCCCAACCCAAGAATCAAACCAAAATACTAAATTTGATACTATACTGGTAAGCAAAATAAAGAAGTTGGGGTCTACGATCTTTGTAGCGCGTTAGCCACCTCTTCTTGGATTCCGGCTAGTCTTCATGAAGCCTAGAACAAGCTTGCTCGATTGTCATGCCCCACCCCCAATACAGAGAGTATTGTCCGCTTTGGCCGAAACCGCACGGTTTTGTCCTTCGAGACGAACCGGACCCGACCAGGAGGCCACTTCCGAGGAGGTCACCCATCCCGGAACTTTCCTGGCTCGAGCACGCTTAACTACGGAGTTCTCAAGCTCCTGTAGTGCCGGTTTACTTAAAAGGCACCTCTGTATTGATAAGTTGTATCATTCCAATTATACTACAGATCTGCTCTCTTTCGGAATGTATTCCGAAGATTCCCCATTGTTCTACAGTGGGTCCTACGGACTCAAGAGGTGGTCCCCACGGATTCAAGAGGTGGCCCCCGCCCACTTAACATGACACTTGGCGTGGCATTTTGTTCCGTGTGGCACTTTGCTCCGTGAGCAAGAACCGGGTCCCGACATCGATGATCTTCTTGCCGAAGATGATCCACTTTGAGACAACTCCAACACAAGCTTTAGCTTCAAATTGATCTCATCAAAATGAAGCAACCCACTAATTAAACTTGCTAAGGATAATTAGTAAAAGATGTAATAATTAGCTCACTAAATTCTTCTCTTTTCTTTTTCACTTTCTCACTTGAACAAATTCAAGAGAGAGAAAGAATGGTGAGAGTTAGATGATTAACCTATGAGTCAAAAAAGAAGTAGACATGCTTATCAAAATAAGTTCTATCCTTTTTCCAGAAACAACCACACACTTCTTTTATCTATGACTTATATTCTATTCCTTGAAAAAAATAAAGAAACCTAATGGTTGTCATCTCACTTTCCAAACGCATCCAATACACATAACTATCATGTATTAGCTAAACTTGTGTGTGCATCTCATACACAACTTATATATATTAGCTAACATGATACATATATTTATATCATATATAAATATAAATAGAAGAAATAATAAAGTGAAAATGATATTAGTTAATGTGTGTATGTACATTTAATTATTAAATCAACACTTAATTTATTAATCCGGTTATATCACATACATACCGTCTAATATCATTAAACACCCGATTAAAATACGTGTATCAAATACACGTGTTTAATCAAACTCTTGCATGTATCCCTATATGTGCTCTTCATCATTTCGCCTGTGCTGGGAAACCTCTGTGTAGGACTCTAAAGACTCGACAATACGCTGGCAGTAGGTTAGGATCATATCCATAGCCTACAAGCACATCAACAATACTAGTTGCACGTAACGACTACCCAGGTATTGATCAAAAGAAGGTCAATGAGCAAGCTCATCCGAACCCTGTAAAGTTTATCAGTGACAATCGTCGTACAGTCCGGTCTCTTCTTCTAAGAGTATCGTATATCGGGTTTAGGGTTTGAAATCTGTCAGACCCCAATAACTCGATAAGCCGTGCGACAGAGAACTCGTAACCATCCGGAGATACAACTGATAAAACTTATCAGTTTATCTTCAGTGTGATGGCCACCGACTTATAGTTATAGTCATGTCATGCACAGCGCGACATCAACTCCTTATACCGGGAGAGAAGAATCCCCTCGACCGCTCACTACCTCCACGTACTTCAGGGCTATACCCAACAAAAACCCATTTGCACGACTCCTTTAAGCCGTGGTAGGATAGAAGTCTAAGTATAGTAGGAACACACATAAGACACTATGGAGATCTCAGGTCCTAGGGACTACCATGTACTCATGTCACTAGAGAACTGCTACCTAACATTGGTATATTACCAACTAGGAGTTCTCGGTAAGTCCGTACAGTGTAACTCCAATGAGCACATGTATACAATCCTCGATGTCAAACACCAATAGCTGCAGAATCAGCTATCGCCCTCTAACCGGGTCATAAAATCTACACACTAGTCTAAACTGGAGTACCGATGCCCAGTCTCAATAATCCTATGAATAGAGACATTTCAGGATGTGCTTATCGACTACCCTGGCCCCATTAATATGATCTCCATCATCACCCTGGTAGTCAAGCAAAATTCTAAGGGCTTTATCTCATGTCTAAACGATACGTGATAATGAATAAACGCATCACATGAAAGATAAAGACAAACCAGATAGCATACTATCATCTCTAATAAGATTGTTCTCTTGTATAGGTCCTCCTTCAATTATAATAATTGCTTTGAGGGCCCCTATATCCAACAAACCATATGAGCAAAACTATCATACTCATGATTTAGAGTTGGCAGCAGTTATCTTCGCATTGAAAATTTGGCGGCATTAACTATATAGCGAGAGTTGCGAGATATTTACTAAGCATAAGAGCCTGAAATATATATTTACTCAGAAGGAGTTGAATATAAGGTAGAGAAGATGGCTGAGCTAATGAAAGATTACGACCTAACCATACACTATCATCCCGGAAAGGCAAATGTCATGGCAGATGCTTTGAGCAGAAAAGCAGGTGCTAATTTAACGGTCATGATTACGAAGAAACATCACATTCTTGAAGATATGCGACAACTCGATATAGACATCCGTTACCATGGTTCCGGTGAAATCTTAGCTCTGCTTCAACTGAGGCCAACTTTGCTCGAAAAGATTAAAACTGCACAAAGTAGATATACTCAATTAGAGAAGATCTGATCAAAAGTCGAACAAGGGGGTAAGCCAAAGTTTTCTATTCAAGATGGCATCCTCGGATTCGGTTCCATATTATATGTACCCAATAGTTTAGAACTAAAGAAGCGGGTCATGAAGAAAGCTCACTGCACTAGACATTCCATCCACCCGGGCAACACAAAGATGCACCATGACCTTCGTGACACGTTTTGGTGGAATAATATAAAGAGAGAGATTGCAGACTTTGTATCCCAGTGTATGGCATGCCAACAAGTGAAGGCGGAGCATCAAAGGCCTGATGGTCAACCACTCCCCATTCCTGAGTGGAAATGGTCAAATATCGCCATGGATTTCATAATTAGTTTGCCGAGGTCTCGAAAAGGGAATGATGCTATATGGGTTATCGTTGATCGATTAACCAAGTCAGCTCACTTCCTTCCTTATAAGATGATTTACTAGAAGGAGAAAATGACATCTTTGTATATAGAAGAAATTGTCAGGCTGCATGGCATTCCAGAAAATATCCTATCTGATAGAGATCGTCGTTTCGTGCCCAAGTTTGAGGAAGTAAGGGTTTGGGTACCGGATTAGAATTTACCTTATCTTATCACCCCGAAATAGACGAACAATCCGAGAGTACTAATCAGATTCTTGAAGATATGTTTCGAGCTTGTGTTCTTGATCTCAAAGGTGGATGGGTTGAGCATTTGCCGCTAGCGGAATTCACTTATAATAACAGTTATCAAACTAGTATCGGCATGGCTCCATTTGAAGCGTTATACGGTAGAAAATGAAAAACTCCAATTTGCTGGGAGGTAGAAGAAAGAAATTTATTTGGTCCTGAGATTTTATGGCAAACTATTGATAAGATTATATTGATTCGAGATAGAATTTTGGAGGCACAAAGCAAACAAAAGAGTTATACAGATAGAAGGAGAAGGCGATTAGAATTCCATGTTGGAGACTTCGTGTTTCTTAAAGTTTCTCCATAGAAAGGAGTGATGAGATTTGGAAAGAAGGGAAAATTAAGCCTGGGATATGTTGGTCCCTTCAAAATTTTAGGACGATTCGGCGTTGTAGCTTACAAGATGGTATTACCTCCTGAGCTATCAGCGGTGGACAATGTGTTCCATATATCGATGTTGCGTAAGTACGTACCGGATCAATCGCACGTGCTACAGTATGAGCCGCTTCAAATTAAAGACGATCTCTCATGTGTTGAGCGTCCGGTGTGGATCATTGACAAGAAGGAGCAAGTGTTGCGTAGAAGGACTATTTCTTTTGTTAAGGTCCTATGGGGAAATCACTCAATCGAGGAGGCAATTTGGGAGAGCAAGGAGGAAATGATTGAGAACTACCCATATCTGTTTGAAAACCAGGGTATGTCTAATTTCGAGGACGAAACTTATTTTGAGGGGTTATTATGTTACACCCAAATTTTTTATTGCTTATTATTTTTGTAATTTAATAAAAATACAACTTTTCAAATCGGGAAATAAAGGCAGTTAATGTCTAGAATTGGTTTTAAATTCTGGGTTAAATTCAAAGGTTTTATAACTGTAAATTTGGAATTTATTTTGTTTTAAAGCTTAGTTTTTAAAGGAGTAACTCTAAGCGGTTTTTCCAAATATTCCTCACAAAACCAAAAAAAATAAAATAATAAGAGAAAGAAAAGACCGAGAAGAAGGGTGAGGAGACAGAGGACGTACTTAGCAACACAACTTCATCGTCTTTACAATCGTCGGGCCTCATTTTGGGTCTCGATTTCCTTCAGGTTAGCCTTGATCCTTACTAGAATCCTTTTTCTTTCATGTATGTGTGTATGAGAGAGGGTGTTTGAGATCGCCATGATCTTGAGACCGCCGTCGTGATCGTTTGGGATCTTCCTGGATGCGTGTCGTCGTCACCATGGCCAGAGTTATGGTAAGCTGTTTTGGGCAGCGCATGAGAAGAAGTAGAACGCGATGGTTTCAAGGGGGTTAAAATTAGGGCATGTAGATCCGGGTTGGGTTCATTTAAATTACTTGTGCCCGATCCATTTAGACTCTAAAATCTACAATAAATCATTTAGGTTGTGGGTTTGGATTCGAATCCAATCCAATCCGATTTGCATTCATAACCAATAACTTAATAGAAAATTTTCAGATCAGACTTTGTAATTGCTTTAATACTATTTTAACCCCTTTAATTGTAATTTCCCTTGATATGCCTCTCTCGAATTTTATACTAAGCCTTATGCACCTATAAATTATTAGCTTTAGCCCCCTGCAGCATCAAAGCTTGTAACCAGCGAAGTACTTTCAGCCTGGAATTTTTTGTTTATGTCCCTGGACATCTTTAAATAAATTGTAGGTCCCTGAAACGATATAAAATGATTAGAAAACTATAGGGAAAATGACAAATAATATTGTTTAGGCTTAAAGACCCTTATAAATGTATTTTATTAGTATTGGAAGTCGACATAGCATCACTAATTTGTCTAAACACGATAAGTTATTAAGTCTAATATTATATTATATGTTAATTTAGAGAATCCGATTGGAGCTTAGGGGAGACGTCGAATCTATCAACTCAACTTTGATTTTCGGTGACGGTAAATTTATGATACACGACTATGATTTTTACTTGGTTGATACTATGTTACTTGTTTTGATGGTTGCATATACAAGTTAAAATACTTCTATTGTTGTTACCATTAAAATGTGAAAGACATGCATGTTTTTCATATAGTACTTGATATGCATAAGATTTGGTGGTTTTGATTTCATATATGTGCCTCGGGCACGTGGACATGCCTTGGGCATATGATTAGTTATTTTAAAGAATATATATCTCTATTTTTTTGAAAATAAAGGGGCCGTATCCATTTCATAGATGAATACCAGTGTGAGTTTGGAAAATAAAGTAGGTTACATTCGGACTAGTAGTGTAATCCCAGTGGGATTATAGCGCACGTCGTAAGGCAATCTTACCGCGGGTCATATCATGTGCTTCTTCCTAACACGGGCTATCTATAATGGTGTTTCCTTATGTCAACCAAGATAGAGGTGTTGACCGTACTTAGTTGTAACCTGCTTATTTTTCTGTGCATGAAAATTATATTTTCTCAAATTGCATAATTTTATATATTTGATGTTAATCGATATTTGTTATTTTATTGGTGTATAATTTTATCATATAAATTGCCAGATTTGTGTTGTTTTCTTACAAAACGTGGTAGTTTACCCATCTTTTATTGTGGATGCTAATCAAAATGCAGGGTATCGGTTTGGATAAGCATTATACAGTAAAACCTCCGTATAGGAATACTCTATATAGGAATAACCTCCCTATAGTGATAAAAAGTCCCGGTCCCGACTCGGGACCAGTTATAAATAAGAATAACCTCCACAGTGTGATATTCCATACTTTTTCCAAGTCCCGCCTGTACTAATTTACCTCTATATAGTAATAAATTGGCATTAAATTTTAAATAATTTTTTATATATATAAAAAATACATAAAATTACTTGGCTATTACAATTGAACTTAAGATGACATAAATTACTTAACTACACAATTGAACTTAAGATGACATAAAGTACTTTGACTTGTTAATAAGTTTGAAGGTCTATATGAATTTTGAAGGTCTAAGAATTTTGACTTGTTAATAAGTTTGAAGGTCTATATGAATTTTGAAGGTCTAAGAATTTTGACTACTATTTTTTCAAAAAAAAATCTAATTTTTATATATAAAACTCTACTTAAGAATAACCCCCCTATAGTAATATTTTTCCCCGGTCCCAAGGATATTACTGTATAGAGGTTTTACTGTAATAGTAAGTTTGAATTTTTCCCCATAGTGGCCTGCAACAGTAATTACCTTGTATAGGAATGTGTTCTTGCGGCGAACAATTAGTTTCGTTTTTATATTTAGCAGTTTGGTTTTTGAAACTTATCATATTATTTTCGGAAAATAAGTATATAAGAACTATGTTATTTATTTCGACCTTGTTGTTTTTAAGGGATATTGTAATTTTTTTCTAAGATAACCAGTTAGGTCTTACGGTCTCATTGTCGAGATGGCGGCATCTCACACAAATATGGTTGTTTCTGTAAGTGTGGATTCGGGGTGTGACAATTTATTATGTTGAGAGCTTGATATTTTTCTTGTATCTGGAAGCTTTATCGCAAAAACTGAGATTATACCTTATGCCATCCTTAAATGAGGTTTATGATCCTGGGTCCGTACTATTTGGAGGAGATGGGTTGTAAGTCTCAGTCATCAAAATTCATACGTGTTTAATTTTTTAGAGAGCAAGAGATGGATTCAACAACTCATGAAGGAAAAATCAAGGTTACTGTTGACATTGAGAATTGAGAGATATCCAAATAGTGAGAATGGTGGGGCCTGAGAAAAGAAAAATGGGGGTAGTTGAGGACTTCAATAATTGGAAGAGGAAGGATGAGTTACGGATCCTAGGAAATTTAGATAAAGAACATATATAATAGAATGAACAAGACATTTTAATTTAAATTTAAGGGCATGGTTTAAAATATCGATCGTATCAATCTGAGATGGTCGATTCCGATCCAAAAAATGACTGTCTAGGGTTTGATATTGATACAGTCTACTGCCAAGTAATGTATAGCTTATCATTTGATTTAAGTGTAATGATGGGCTAATATGTTTAATGATAGATGTGTTATCATGGCTTACATGACCTCATTGAGTACCTCAAAATATATCAAACATTTTAGACTAAATTGCGCATAAACACCCAAGATTTCACCGTTCAGACAGATAAATATCTTTGTTTTTGTGAGTAGCAAATAAATACCTAACTTTTTACTCCATTTGCACTTAACTACCTACGTATAATATATGAAGGTGATATAACAGTTATTTTGCCATTGCCGTTACTTTCAATTTTTTTAAATGATTGAGTCAAAGATAGGTATTTATCTATGAAATTGGTGAAATCTTGGATATTTATGTGCAATTTAGCCGCATTCTTACCAAATATTAAAACGAATATTCTAGATATCATTAATTACTAGAGAATTTGTCAAACTGATAATTGGAACTTTTACTATTTAAATAAGATATTACTAATTTCTAAAAACATGGTATATGATCCAATAATTTCGATCCAATAATTTCAATCCAAAACTACTGACACAATCGAAATGGCCTATTCCAATCCTCAAAAGTGATCATCTGATACCAATCTCGGTCCTGTGATGTTAAAACTTGGAATAATTATCGTATTGCAACTATATCTGCCCACACATATATAGGGGGTTTTTTCGAAATAGGGCGTTTATATATTAAAATTATTAAAATAATACAATTTAAATTATATTTAGCAGAATATGGGCGGTTCCCCACTTGACAAGGCCAAACCCAACGCAGAGAGTGGATTCCTGGAACCCGTCCCCACCCATACAATGAAGAGGGAAGGTTCTAGGAACCCGCCCTCTTCGTGGGCTTGGTAGGGGCGGGTTCCTAGAACCCGCTTTATTTTAAATTTAAAAAAATCAAAAAATAATTTAAAAAATATCGGTTTACAAAACCCTTAATAAATAATAAATAATAAGATTGTTGTTTATTTTACGGACGGGTAACAATTGTTATTACAGTTCATATAGAATTACTATAAATATGAATCTTGTATACATTTCATTCACAAAATGAATCCATCAAAATAATTGGATACTTTGACATCCATTTGTAAAAGTATACAATTATCGTTTTCCCTTTCTCTTTCCCTTTCCCAATCCGAGAAGGCTGGATATAAGCCTGTGCTTCTTGGGGTGACTGGACGACCCTCCAGTTTCTTGCGTATAGGGCGGCGGCAGTGTTCATATCATAATTTTGCATTATTATATTCCCCATTCTTAGTCATTTTACAAATAAACAGGTGTTTTTGACCCATGTCTGCTACATAGTTGCAGGTTACAGGTTCTCGGAACAAAAACGGTGAAATTGATGAAAATATGATACAAAAGTGAGACTACGACCGATAAATGGTGGAATCTTGATCATGTCTACATTCTGAGGAATAAACGAAGGTCAACAAACAAGTTCACAAGTACAAAGGCAGTGCAACGTTCAAGATTTCGACACGAAGAAAACGGTAAAGTCCACGACATTATTCACTGTGGAAATCTGGAAGAAAACTAGAAGACAATCTGAGAAACCAAGTGAAGAAACAAGTACCCAAATGCAACCAGAAGAAGCCCAAGAGAACTCAGCCAACAAGACCCCTATATGGCCGCGGATCCGCGGCCAAACAGGGCTTTTGGCTGACGATCCGCAGCCGTGCGTCGCGCGTGTCGGCGCGTGTCGCGCGTGTCGGTGCGTCGGTGCATTAACTAGGTTTTTCTTAGGGCAAAATTGTAAATGCAGATGTGTGTCGATTGTAATCCTAGGGTTTCTATGTTCTATAAAAAGAAATCCTAAAACCTCTTTTGGAGGTATGTCTCTTTTTATTTCATCTATTCAGAATTTTCTAATTCGGTGTAAATGTTTGGAGAGAGCCATCAAATAAAGTAAGGTTTTTTATTTCATTGCCCTAGTTAATTTTCATTCTGCCTTAGTATAATTTTTATTATCTGCCCTAGTTAGATAGTTAGAACATGTTTATCAATTCCCTAATGAGTGAGTAATTCCTCACTTGTTAGGGTTAGGAATAGAGAAGGTTTGAGAGATGAAAATCTCTCACCCCTTTCTTGTCCATCACATACAATTAATAGGACTCCATGCATACATACACATACCGTTCCCTACGGCACCTTACCCCCACGAGGTAACAGTGATACCGTAGTATAAAAGACCCGTTGCGTATGTTTTCCATGGAGGTTAGGATAACAATTAAGAAAGGAAGGATAAGAACCTAGAGGAAGAAACCTAGTTTCTTCCCGATGGTACTAATCCCCTTTATTAATTGTTACCATAACACCTAAAGAAATCTAAATTAGGGTATTGAAAGCGGTGGGAAATGTTTAATTTCCAAACTTAACCTAAACCTAATCCTAGCAAGATTCTAATCCTAGTATAAATCAAAATTAGTTTTTAGATTCAATTAATCCGACAACAATCGGAATTAACTCGTTAGAACAAATCGAGAATACACAAAATCCCTGTGGACCGACCCGTACTCACCGGCTAGCTACCAAGCGACGCCGTTCTTGATTGCGGTAAAATTATTCTTTGATTCATCTTTTAAAAGCGCATAAGCACGCTAATTTAATTCAATCAAATGGCGCCGTTACCGGGGATGGTGTAGTTATTTTCTTTTTGTAATTTCGGATTAATATAAAATTGAAAAATCATAAAAACTGAAAAAAATATTAAAAAAATTTATCATCTTCTTATTTTGTGAAAGGTATTTTCGTTTGAATTGTGCAGGATCGAAGAACAAATTCAGATCTGGAAAAATCCAGAAAGCAAAACAGGAAACGGAAGATCTGAACAATAGAGGAGTACCACAACAGAGCAACAGAAGAAGTTTGGAGGGCTAAGTCAACGAGTCAACCGCGGTTCCGCCACGAAAAGCCTACATTGACCGCGCATCCGCGGCGCCCTTGTGACGTCAGACATGGAAAAATCACTGTAAGCTTCCTCTTCTTCTATGCAACCCCAATATCTCCTCTGTAAAATAATTTGCCTGCAGGATTCTTTGAGCCAAAAATTTCTCCCCTTCTCAATAATTGATCTTGTGCAGGATTCTTTGCGCCGCGCTAAAAAAAAATTGTTTGCAAGAGATTGTGTTTACTGCTTTGCATATTTTAATTCACTTTAAGCGGTTTGAACACCACTCCAGATTGGGTGGGGATTTTGTCACCCTTCCCAGGACCCCAAAAATCACATAAAGCATATTGCATTTGTTGCGCCACGGCAGCGCCCCGGCCTCTTTCTCGAGGCCAAAATGCGGAATAAAAAATTGTTTCCTTGCTCGGAAACCGGCGCTACCGCGGACAATTACCCGGATCGAAACCATTAACCTATACTAGCTAACTAGAGAGATAGGGTGAGAAGTTATACCAAGCGATCCGTGTCCTTCGGTCTTCATCTCCACTCCGATCTCTTGCGGAATCTCCGTCACCTCCTCGCTCGTCGGAAAGGGGCACCACGTAGCCGGAATCTTTTACGGGCTCCCGCCTCTTGACCGAGGCAACTCGGGCGCGAAGTTGGCTAGCCGACGCGTCCAAGGCTTGCTATAGAATAGTGTAGTGAACTTGTCTCTTTAGGGTTCTTGAAGTTGCCATGATAGAGGAATCAAAGAATAGAAAAATGGTGCTTGCATTTTTCTAGCAAGAAAATGAGATCAAGAAGAAGCTCTCAAGATGAAGCTCTCATTTTCTTTTTCTCTCTTCTTTTTCTCTCATCTTTTTCTCTCATGAAAACTTATCATATCATCAAGTGAGAATGAGAATGGTGGAGAAAAGAAACATGATGCAAAGGGAGGTGAGTGTAGGAGCAAAAGAAAGGTGACCATATCCAAACCTCATCATCACAACACTAATCAAAGATCAAATCCTATCTCATCACTTCTAATCTCCATCAAGCAAAGGAAAAGACTAAGAAAGGATCTCATGATTAATAACTATCATGATACCACCAATATGCAAGAAACCCCTCCTCAAAAGGTTATTTGCAAACTTGCAAATAACCCCCTCCATCGGAAAAGTCCGGCCGGGAATGAACAAAGGAAAACCGGCCGGGACGGAATGCAAACTGGCAACTCCAGAAAACCGATCCCATAATAAATTACAGGAAAACCCCGCTACTGCAAATACATGCCCGCATTTGTATTCTCACTGAACACAAATGCAAAGAGACAAAACTACACTATCAAATACTAGAATCCGGCTTAAGCCAAAGCCGGCTAGTAAAAACTGTCCGATCATGATCCGTGCAATACCGCACGTATCTGATCGAACCCTGCCATATCTCCATACGGCCTCTACAGCGTTTCGCCCGAAACTTGAGTAACTGTAACTGTGGTGGACTCTAAAGACTCGTCAATACTATGGCTGTGGATTTAACCACTGGCACGTCAGAGGTATAAGCCAATACGTGACGGGCCACCAGCTATTGACCATATGGGACGTCGATGAGGAAGCTCACCCCGACACCCAACTGAGCCTGTCAGTGACAATATCCGTACAGTCCGGTCCGTTCGTCTATGAGTATCGCATGGCGGGCCTAGGGGGTTGGTAAAAGTCAGACCCCCAAAAGCGGTACAAGTCGTGTCGGAGCGTAGCCCAGAACGCCCTGAGATACTACTGGAATACCTACCAGTAAATCTCCTGCCTCGGCCGAGGGCTTTGCGTAATGGCTCTCCTAGACACAGCGCGACCTCACCCCCAATACCGGGAGAGACGAACCCCTGCAGATCCGCTCACTGCCTCCATGTGGCTCGGGACTGTACCCAACTAAAACCTGTTTGCACGACTCCTTTGAGCCGTGGTAGGGTAGTAATCAAAGTACAGTGGGAACTCACACGAGACAAATGACGATCCCAGGTCGATGAACTAACCTGTACACATGTCACCAGGGAACTGCTATCTGACATCTGGTATAAGACCAACTAGCAGGTTCCCGGCGAGTCCTGTCCGGTGTACTCATAACCCAATGAGCACCTGTATACATCTTAGGTGAACCAACTGATACCAGTGGCTTGTGAGACCGGCCACCGCCCCTCGTCGGGGTCTCGACTGTATACACTAGTCTACTAACGGAGTATCGATGCCCTGTCTCGAAACTCCTACGACTAGGGACCTTTTAAGGATGTGCTTATAGACCACCAGCTCCCACGTATATGATCGCCATCATACTGCTGGCAGTCAAGCAAGAATCCTAGGGGCTCTATCAACGTGTAATAGCGACATGTCAGGTCACCTAAAGCAGTACACGATGATAAAGATAAACCAGATAGCATACTATCATCTCGAGTAAGACTGTCCTACCGGGATAGGTCCTCCCTCAATCATGCAATCACGTGCCTGTGATCCAATAATTGACTCTGAGGGCACTAACTTCAACAATCTCCCACTTGCACTCAAGGCTAATTATTGCGATGTCGCATACTCACAGCCCGTGTGATACCGAACACCCAACTCCTCTACTAGTCAGTCTCACAAAGCTCGTTTGTGAAACTTTTGCGTTCGAGGAATAGCCTCAGTGAGTGGATCCGCTGTGATGTTTCTTTCTATGTCTCTCTATATCTCAAGTTCGCGGAGAAAGCCATCTCCCGAAATGAGCAATACCTGTCTTAGAATGTCTGGATGTCTGATGGGACCTAGCTCATAAATGAACTCCAAATCCAAACTTCTTAGACTGTATCAACAACTGAACTTAATCAGTATCCTGCGCCATGCCTCCCTCAGTATTGCCTTGGACCACCTGTCCAAAATACTGCCCCTCGTCAGAAGGAAAATCTATAACTCTGACAACCTGCTTGTCGTCCATGTCACCTTGGAAGCCCGGAGTGATAACCGTCTCCTAAAGGAGGCAGCCGTTATCATATCCCTAGAACATTCACTTATGTTTTAAAACTGCTTCCGACTGTTTTTCCAGGATTGGATTAATATCAACTTATTGCACCTACTGTAAGAACAACATCTGGTGTGGTACTTGACATCTCATGATTGACTCAATTGCCTGAGCAAGTGATCTGTCAATCATGTGTATCCCTCTCCCCTTTAGTCTGTAAGACACCTTTAGAGAGGGTGACTCCATTACCTGCATGTACACTACCATGCCAGGAGTTGTCCATTCTAAATACTCATAGAATACTGTCAAGGTACCCTGATTGGGAAACCACCCAAATCTAGATCTAAAACCATAGGTCTAGTAACCAGAATGTCTGATATAATATCCAAGTCCTTTGTGGAGAAACTACTGTGTGACGACCAAAGTATAACCGATCGTAGTATAGGAATATCACTTCCTACTACCTTCTCAACAGATCCACCCCCTATTCTGATGACGTCAAACCTATGACTGTGATGTCAGAAATAGATGATCTATCTCCGCTATATCTGCTTTAGTCTATAAATAGACATAAGCCTGATGTCCACCAATGCTTCCGCTGCTCCCACTGACTACGACAACCCTCTGGCAGAGTCATATAGACGTGCACTTCTAAAGCTAGTTTAGAACGACGCTATACTCATCCTCCTGCCGGGTCTCGCAGCCTGGAACAATCAGCAATGGCAAGTGTGGGTAAACAAGAACTTCCCTGTCACCGTCCTTGAGGCTACCGGAGTACCTCTCGGGTGCCTGAAGTTACCCACCTTATCTGCGGAGTGGCCAATGGAATGTCAAATCAGATTGAATCTTTAGGTTCCTTATTAAATCTTCAGTAATCGTTTGCGGTTCTGGAATCACTTCCAGTTCTACCATACTCCCACTGCTGTTTTTGAAAAAAATCCATTTTTAATAAAACTGTGGCGAGTCTAGAACAATATTTCTATTGATCTGCCAGATGGTAGAAAATCAACCCTCGTCATAGCCTGGGTCAACCCACAAACAGCCATTACAGAAACGTGCCTTGAGTTGTCCAGTGTCTGGTTTTAAGCATAAGCCGGACAACTCCCCGTACCTTAACATCGTTAAGATATGAACTGTTCTATATCCAATATAGAAACAGAGGCACTGATTCAATTGAACCAGATTCAAATCATGCAGCTGTCTCCAGTGCATGTCAACTAAATGGAAGGAGGCCGATCAGCGTTACTTAACTTAGGAATGCTTCCAATTATGAGTAACCTGAAAGAGAAGCAATTTCTCTTTATCATTACTATCAACTGAATACCATACACAAGTATCTACATCTTCGATCTCTTTGAAGAATCCCGATACTTGCTACACCTGGTTCTCTACTCTATTCAAATACCTATAACTCCTCAAAACTTAGACCCTGTGTTTCTACGAAACACATGTCTAAGAACTAGAGAAGTTAAAAGTAAACAGAATATAGTATGAGGACCAACCCCTCTGTCCTAATGGACACTGGACAACATACAATACTCTGTATAAGTCCGCTGAGTCTAACAACTCTTTCACTGTGTGTCGTAGGTTGAAAACTGTACTTATGGTCAAGAAGAATTACACCGCTGTTTAATGCTCCTTACCTAACCATCCACTGATATAGGTAAATGTCATCGACATAATATCAAAAGGTATATCTCACTCTATGAAAATAGATGTACAGATATATCAATTTGAAATTGGTGCACAACAGCGGATATTCATAACCAAATATTTGCCGACCGGCAAACAGCCCAGGTGATCTCCTCAAATATCACCGATTACAACGAATCCCGATACAATGAGGATGATCACCCAATTCCCAATAACTTACTCCCACTCATCATCTGTAAAACCATACAGATGTGAGAATCATACCTGGCAAATACATACCCTGGAGTAAGTGTCTAATCAGGAAATCAGTTTTCCATTAACAGTACACGGTGAAACTGAAACATTGAAATGTTTTGTCGGGGTATCCTGGTATTCCTAGTAATGCCTCTTCCATTATCCAGATTCACAACTGTAACCGTATATCTCTTTGCCATCTGTCCAAATCCCTTTATATGTCTTTAGTCATTACCGTCTGCACACCCCTTTAGGCCAATTGGTTTTCTTCCTTCCCTACCGTTCGGCACCAGCCTATGGTTTGAAAGAAGACTATCCAAAAAGCATAAAGGGTGTACTGTCCTAATCCTAGGAGCACTCGCAACGCGAGAGAAGGTGAAGATAAAAGACACCTGAATGTACTTTATTCCTATTTCTCCTGAACCAGAATCCATCCCCGAACTGGAACAAGTTCCTTTCGAGTTCGTATATAACCATACGATGGATTATCCAATAAACTGGGATCTTCGTAGTAATACGGAGTGTCCTGGAGAAATACAAAGGTGATTTAGGATTGGCGAAGAAATACTTGGTTTGGTCGTGAATGTCAGTCGTAATTTACTTTGCCCTCCTACTAATCCCTTGCTTTGTTTGAACTTAATACCTTCTGTACACCGTTTTAGGCTAACTGGTTTTCTTCATTCCCTACCGGTCGGCATCAGCCTATGGTTTGGAAGAAGACTATCCAATTTGCGTAATAGGCGTACTATCTCCTAAACCAAGGAGTACTCGCAATGAGAGAAGGTGAAAAGAAAAGACAACTGAATAATCCTATCCGTTTTCTCCAGAACCAGAAACCATCCTCGAAGTCCTTCGAGTTCGTATATAACCATACGATGGTTTTGTCCAATGGAAGTGGACGTTCGTAGTAATACGGGGTGTCCTGGAGAAAAGGGTGAAAGTAGGAGTGGCAATGAGGTCTGCAACTCTGACAATCCAAAAGCCTGTGTTAAGAAGGTTCGGTCAACTTGGTCACTGAGTCATAGTCCAGGGTCGGGTCAATGGTCGCTGCCAGAGAGAGAGAAAAGAAACACTCAGCGTGCACTCTATCCTAGATCAGAATGGTTATCACTTTATCTAATCTGGAAACCTCCCACTGTACCTCAAATTCTCCTCCAAACCTGAAAGAAGAATTAGTCGGGATCACCCGAGGAGTAAACCAACTCATCAGTGGGAATCGGGATCCAACTATCATCGCATGATAACGTGACGGAATCCACTCACGTCACCACACTCCAGAAGGTATGCGCATGCCTGGCAAGTTTCAGTTCTTTTGAAACTCCCGATGTGATTTTTACCCCTAGGACTCAAGTGACCTTGACGGAGTCAACAAATCAAAGAGTCCTAGTCAAGTTCAACCCGTCATTATCTGGATTGCATTAAACCCACCCGTACGTGCCCTTGACGGAGTCAACAAGGCAGCACGACTGTCCTAACCAATCCCACTTATGCAACAAACAAGTACCACTTAGCTACCGTACACTACGCCTTGACGGAGTCAACAAACGCAGCACGAATACTAAATAATACCCATAAGAAATGACGGAGGGCTACGAATGGTTTTTGGCGAAAAACCTTTAACGTAATGAACTTGATATCGTTGAAGGAACTGCATAGCCTTTTATAAAATATAGTGACGAAAACCTTTACTAAAGAGGTCACTCCCGGTGAAGGGATCTCGGCTCTTTCCCCGTAGAATGAGGTGCAGGATATTCCAACTGAATACCACGATGCAAAGCAAAAGTAATCGGCTATAGTGAAGTTAATGCCCTGACGCAAACTTCTGTCCAAGGGGTCACTCCCGGTGAAGGGATCTCGGCCCTTGCCTCGTCGACTGAGGAGCAGGATATTCCAGATGAATACCACGATGCAAAACAAAAGTGAACGTCCTTGCAATAACAGCTTTTTTGAAAAATGTTCCAACAACATCAGATTAGGTTTGTTTAAACTTGCATTGATCCGAATCAATGCAGTCCCATCAATTGATCACACCACAAAGAACGAAAATATACTGACGTACGTATATGCCATCCGCATTCGCCACTGGGTCCCGTCATCATCCGTTAGGTTAGCTAACTAACGGCAGAGCGGGGACTGGACTAGCGCGGATGTAAAACATATACAACATCTACTAATATACATAGCAATATATAGTATTTCGCTCAAGGCGTGAAAAGAATGCAACAACACAGAAATGTATAGCAACACAGAACAATACAGATATCTGGAAACCCCGGGTTTCACAGAGCCGCTGCTGAAACCCGACGTTCCCCTGGTCGTGTGGATAGCCTGTGCAATGAAATCCTAGACCCCTACGGGCGCGGCAAGTCACCCGCCAAAACCTGAAGCGAGGCAGCCCCCTTCAGCGCCGTGAATGGACCACCCAGCACTTCACGGAATCCGGTAACTTGGGCACCCCTCCTGGGTCAACCTGTACCCCCTACGAGTGCGGCGAATAGCCCGCCAATCCCAGAGTGAAGCCCCCTCCGTCTCAATGCCATGAGATGCGGGCTTGTTGCCCTCCAGAACCCGGCTATCCGTGCACCCTTCCTGGGGTAATCCTAGTACAGAATGTAAAATATACATACACCGGGTACATCGACCGCAACCAGGTCGTGCCCCAAAAGAATAATACAAACAGGCAGTGACGGCAGTCCACATGTCGGACGCTCGCCCCGCAATATCAAATGTACATAAAAAACAGAACTGTACTACCACTGCAACCAGGCTATCCGCACCGACCGATCCGCAACAACACAGTACAACAACGTGAAAATCACGTTCGCAAATCCGTCTAACCGGGCTATAGCAGTTAGACGGGATTTACCGATCAAGTGACATTCACGGTCGCAGATATAATGTAAAAACTGTGAACTAGCATGTTTAAAATATCCGATCGAACAAATTTATCAAAGTGGGCCCCCAAAAAGAACTGTAGCACTTACAGAAAACCTGGGCCCAATTTTAATATCCCAAAAGCCCTAAAATAAGCCCAGAAGCCCACTAGAAAAATACGACTCATTGACCAGACCAAGTTGCGGCGGAAGCGCGGCATAATGGGGGGTTTTGCCGCGCTTCCGCGCTCTAGGTAATGGTTCACTGCATCGTTTTTTCCCAGATTGCTTAAAACGCCCTGCACGTCTTTCTGAGACCACCTGAAAAATTTTTAGACTCCAAAAATTTCAACAGAAACTGATGTGAAGGAAAAATACGGTTTTTGAGATTTTGGTCGATCGGATAAGTAAAACGCATTAGAACAAGCTAGATAAGGTTAATGGCGTGGCTCTGATACCATGTTGCGCCACGGCAGCGCCCCGGCCTCTTTCTCGAGGCCAAAATGCGGAATAAAAATTTTTTTCCTTGCTCGGAAACCGGCGCTACCGCGGACAATTACCCGGATCGAAACCATTAACCTATACTAGCTAACTAGAGAGATAGGGTGAGAAGTTATACCAAGCGATCCGTGTCCTTCGGTCTTCATCTCCACTCCGATCTCTTGCGGAATCTCCGTCACCTCCTCGCTCGTCGGAAAGGGGCACCACGTAGCCGGAATCTTTTACGGGCTCCCGCCTCTTGACCGAGGCAACTCGGGCGCGAAGTTGGCTAGCCGACGCGTCCAAGGCTTGCTATAGAATAGTGTAGTGAACTTGTCTCTTTAGGGTTCTTGAAGTTGCCATGATGGAGGAATCAAAGAATAGAAAAATGGTGCTTGCATTTTTCTAGCAAGAAAATGAGATCAAGAAGAAGCTCTCAAGATGAAGCTCTCATTTTCTTTTTCTCTCTTCTTTTTCTCTCATCTTTTTCTCTCATGAAAACTTATCATATCATCAAGTGAGAATGAGAATGGTGGAGAAAAGAAACATGATGCAAAGGGAGGTGAGTGTAGGAGCAAAAGAAAGGTGACCATATCCAAACCTCATCATCACAACACTAATCAAAGATCAAATCCTATCTCATCACTTCTAATCTCCATCAAGCAAAGGAAAAGACTAAGAAAGGATCTCATGATTAATAACTATCATGATACCACCAATATGCAAGAAACCCCTCCTCAAAAGGTTATTTGCAAACTTGCAAATAACCCCCTCCATCGGAAAAGTCCGGCCGGGAATGAACAAAGGAAAACCGGCCGGGACGGAATGCAAACTGGCAACTCCAGAAAACCGATCCCATAATAAATTACAGGAAAACCCCGCTACTGCAAATACATGCCCGCATTTGTATTCTCACTGAACACAAATGCAAAGAGACAAAACTACACTATCAAATACTAGAATCCGGCTTAAGCCAAAGCCGGCTAGTAAAAACTGTCCGATCACGATCCGTGCAATACCGCACGTATCTGATCGAACCCTGCCATATCTCCATACGGCCTCTACAGCGTTTCGCCCGAAACTTGAGTAACTGTAACTGTGGTGGACTCTAAAGACTCGTCAATACTATGGCTGTGGATTTAACCACTGGCACGTCAGAGGTATAAGCCAATACGTGACGGGCCACCAGCTATTGACCATATGGGACGTCGATGAGGAAGCTTACCCCGACACCCAACTGAGCCTGTCAGTGACAATATCCGTACAGTCCGGTCCGTTCGTCTATGAGTATCGCATGGCGGGCCTAGGGGGTTGGTAAAAGTCAGACCCCCAAAAGCGGTACAAGTCGTGTCGGAGCGTAGCCCAGAACGCCCTGAGATACTACTGGAATACCTACCAGTAAATCTCCTGCCTCGGCCGAGGGCTTTGCGTAATGGCTCTCCTAGACACAGCGCGACCTCACCCCCAATACCGGGAGAGACGAACCCCTGCAGATCCGCTCACTGCCTCCATGTGGCTCGGGACTGTACCCAACTAAAACCTGTTTGCACGACTCCTTTGAGCCGTGGTAGGGTAGTAATCAAAGTACAGTGGGAACTCACACGAGACAAATGACGATCCCAGGTCGATGAACTAACCTGTACACATGTCACCAGGGAACTGCTATCTGACATCTGGTATAAGACCAACTAGCAGGTTCCCGGCGAGTCCTGTCCGGTGTACTCATAACCCAATGAGCACCTGTATACATCTTAGGTGAACCAACTGACACCAGTGGCTTGTGAGACCGGCCACCGCCCCTCGTCGGGGTCTCGACTGTATACACTAGTCTACTAACGGAGTATCGATGCCCTGTCTCGAAACTCCTACGACTAGGGACCTTTTAAGGATGTGCTTATAGACCACCAGCTCCCACGTATATGATCGCCATCATACTGCTGGCAGTCAAGCAAGAATCCTAGGGGCTCTATCAACGTGTAATAGCGACATGTCAGGTCACCTAAAGCAGTACACGATGATAAAGATAAACCAGATAGCATACTATCATCTCGAGTAAGACTGTCCTACCGGGATATGTCCTCCCTCAATCATTGCAATCACGTGCCTGTGATCCAATAATTGACTCTGAGTAGATCTTCAACCAGAAGAAGAACTAAGTTCTTTTTGTGTAAGAGTTAAACTCTTGGATTTTGAGAATTAAATTCTCTGTTTGAAGTTTATCTTTTTCCCTTTTCTTACCTAGGGTTTTCTTTGTTGAGAATTAAATTCTCCTTTCTTTTCTTCCCTCTTGAGAATTAAATTCTCCTCTCTCTGTTTTTCTCTCAAAAAAGTAGATCCCCCTTTCTCTTCTCTTGGCTCCTATTTATAGGAGGAGGAAGAGAATCAATTTGTTTAACAAATCTCTCATTAAGAGATTTGATTTGTATGTTGAGAGATTTGATTTGCATTCATCATTAATCTGGGCCTTTAGATTGTTAAGTGAATTTTATTCACCATTGGATTTTAAATCCAAAGATATCCTGTTTGTTATTTCGGTGAGATTTGGGGAGATCTTTCCTGATTTGAGATTTTTCCATAAATTGGTGATTTTTAATCACCCTTGGATTTTTAATCCAACGGTTCCCCATGACCCTTTTCCATTTGGAAAGATTCAGAAACTTTTAGAATTTAATTCTATTAAATTATAAGGCTTTTAAAGCCAGTCGCGTGCTGGCACGTGACCTTTGGTCACGTGTGAGCACGTGACCCCCAATTGGGTTCCTTTCTCAGCCGCTTATTTATGTTTCAGTTTTAACCATCACGTGTCAACACGTGACCATTGGTCACATGTAAACACGTGATACCTCGTTGAGGTAATTTCTGACTTTTAGAATTAAATTCTATTCATTATTTTAGAGGCTTTAAAAGCCCATCACGTGTCTGCACGTGACCCATGGTCACGTGTGAGCACGTGATGCCCTATTGGGGTCTTTTCTGAGTTTTAATTATATTTTTTAACTCCTCCAGCGGGTTTTTTAAAAGCCCATCACGTGTGGACACGTAATTCCTCATAACTTTTGATCCCGGATGAATTACGAGGCCCATAATATATCAAATCGAAGGGTTTTTCGAGCCGCTTTCGATACCATCAGAATTTATCTATTTCTCATTCGAGAGTTTATCAAAAAACAGCCCGGAAGATACTGGTTCCCATTTTCTTAAGCGTATCGCCGCCATTTGATACCTTGGGCTCTTTCGCGCAGAAATTTCGGCGGGAACAAATGCCCCCCACTACTTTGCCCACGTAAGTATATACGTGGGTGAAGTAGTGCAAAGTAATGCATAGCGTATGACCAGTTTCGAGCTGGTATATTACTTTCAGAATCTTGATCTGAGAAGATAACGAGCGGACATAAGCGTCGTCATTTATCATTGACTCAAATCTCGACTCTTAAGAGATATAGTTCCAAACCCTTAACTCCATGAGCCGCACCCTTCTATCTCTTTATATCTTACTCTGGAGTGAAGTAGTTTATATGCTCATGAGTAGCTTTTCCATTTCAGTGGCATATGGCTTTGGCGAGTGTGGCTCATAGAAGGTCCATCTTGACCTCTTTGCAGGGCAGTGATGGCTTAGGAGACAGGGTTAGGATCTGCCACCTAAGACTTTTCAACTTTATGAGCCGTGAGGGTCTCATAAAGACTTTTCTCCCTACGGATCGAGAGGATCTCGTAGGTGTATTTTCTCCTTAGGAGTCGTGAGAATTCCTAAGTGTGTTTTCTCTTATAAGTCGTAAGGATCTTATGAGAGAATTTTTCCCTCTTACGAGTCGAGAGGACCCGTAAGCGGTTGTTCCCCTCCTTGTCGAAATTCGACTTCGGAGAGTGAGACCCGTGGATAGTATGCAAGAGACCATTTTGGGCCGACTTGCAGGATCCCAGTGCTTAGGAAACAGGTTTTTTAATCCCTACTGCCTAAGGCTTTATCTCACGAGTCGAGACGAATCGAGAAGTTCTCGCAAAGACATCATTTTCCTCACGAGTCGAAACGAATCATGCAGATCTCGCAAGAATATCCTAACGTCACAGTTAACCTCTGCTCTTTACGACAGAAGTCCGTTAGGGTCTGTGGTACTTAGGGTTTTGGCCGTCGTACCGTCGCATGAGCTGATGTATTCCTCGATAGGCAATCGTGCTGTTCGAGTAGCCCTGCCACTGCCGTGTCTCTGATCCCTTCGGGGGCTGGACAAGACGTCTTCAAGCAATCCTCCTTGGCAGTTTGACCGTCGGAAGAGCAAGCGCTAGGAATTTGCCATGCCGCTTTTTACTTGAGGTTAGGCTC
This sequence comes from Agapanthus africanus, assembly GCA_030015575.1. NCBI lineage: Eukaryota > Viridiplantae > Streptophyta > Magnoliopsida > Asparagales > Amaryllidaceae > Agapanthus > Agapanthus africanus. The sequence continues at coordinate 676,097,466 of CM057340.1, read as the reverse complement.
ATTTTGGAGAGCCCCGATGAGTCATAACCACTCCGCGCTGGTGTGGGATGATCTCCGATAGTCTTTCAGGCTTTATATGACTTGCCGTTAAGACCCTGAAGCTAGGAATTTGTCCTTTGCTTCGTTTACTGGCATTGCGTCCTCTGTATCGAGACGAATGTCGTGGTTGTCTCTAGGTTGCTGATGAACCGTCGAGATTTGGAACTAGGGATTTTTCCGTGGCTCCTTTTGGTGATGTTGCGTCTGCTGTATCGAGACGAACGTCGATGTGGTGACCACTCCATGTGGGATGATCTCCGGTGGTCTTTCAGGCTTTATATGACTTGCCGTTAAGACCCTGAAGCTAGGAATTTGGCCTTCGCTTCGTTTGCTTTGTCATGTGCGAATCCTGTTGGAGGAAGAACGTTGTTGTGACATCTCGTCTGCTGTATCGAGACGAACGTCGAGGCGGTGACCACTCCATGTTGGTGTGAGATGATCTCTGATTGTCTTTCCGGTTTTATATGACTTACCGTTAAGACCCTGAAGCTAGGAATTTGGCCTTTGCTTCGTTTGCTGGCATCGCGTCCTCTGTATCGAGACGAATGTCATGGTTGTCTCTAGGTTGCTGGTGAACCGTCGAGCTCTGGAACCAGGAATTTTGCCGTGACTCCTTTCGGTGATGTTGCGTCTGCTGTGTCAAGACGAACGTCGAGGTGGTGATCACTCCATGTTGGTATGAGATGATCTCTGATTGTCTTTCCGGTTTTATATGACTTACCGTTAAGACCCTGGAGCTAGGAATTTGGCCTTCGCTTCATTTTCTTTGGTGTCTCCGGATCCTGTTGGAGGAAGGACGCTGTAGTGACATTTCGTCTGCTGTATCGAGACGAATGTCGTAGTGGTGACCACTCCATGTGGGATGATCTCTGTTTGTCTTTCCGGTTTTATATGACTTACCGTCAAGACGTTGAAGCTAGGAATTTGGCCTTCGCTTCGTTTGCTTTGTCGCTTCCGAATCCTGCTGGGGGAAGAACGCTGGGGTGACATTTCATTTGCTGTATCGAGACGAACGTCGAGGTTGTGACCACTCCGCGCTGGTGTGGGATGATCTCCGATTGTCTTTCAGGCTTTATATGACTTGCCGTCAGGACCCTGAAGCTAGGAATTTGTCCTTTGCTTCGTTTGCTGGTGTCGCCTCTGCTGTATCGAAACAAATGTCGCGGTGGTGATCACTCTATGTTGGTGTGAGGACCAGGATCCGCTCTGGACGTTTCCCACGGGATCGAAGAGTGACGTTGTCCGCGTTCCACGTGACCAGGAATTTTGCTCTAGATGCTTCACACGGGTTCACTGCCGTGTTAGGCGAGGACTAGGCTCCGCTCTATATGCTTCGCACGGGTTCACTTCCGTGCTCTGCGAGGACCAGGATCCGCTCTGGACGTTTTCCATGGGGTCAAAGAGTGACGTTATCCGCGTTCCACGTGACCGGGAATTTTGCTCTAGATGCTTCACACGGGTTCACTGCCGTGTTAGGCGAGGACTAGGCTCCGCTCTGGACGTTTTCCACAGGGTCAAAGAGTGACGTTATCCGCGTTCCACGTGACCAGGAATTTTGCTCTAGATGCTTCACACGGGTTCACTGCCGTGTTAGGCGAGGACTAGGCTCCGCTCTGGATGCTTCGCACGGGTTCACTGCCGTGCTCTGCGAGGACCAGGATCCGCTCTGGACGTTTTCCACGGGGTCAAAGAGTGACGTTATCCGCGTTCCACGTGACCAGGAATTTTGCACTTGATGCTTCACACGGTTTCACTGCCGCGTTAGGCGAGGACTAGGCTCCGCTCTGGACGTTTTCCACGGGGTCAAAGAGTGACGTTATCCGCGTTCCACGTGATCAGGAATTTTGCACTAGATGCTTCACACGGGTTCACTGCCGCGTTAGGCAAGGACTAGGCTCCGCTCTGGATGCTTCGCACGGGTTCACTGCCGTGTTCTGCGAGGACCAGGATCCGCTCTGGACGTTTTTCACGGGGTCAAAGAGTGACGTTATCCGTGTTCCACGTGACCAGGAATTTTGTTGATTATATCCGCATTTCATGGAGTTGGGATTTGACTCTCTGTGGGAGTACATCGTCGAGTCATGGAACTGGGAGTTGCCGCTGTTCCGCTTTGCTTGATGATATGTCCGCTGTGACGAGACGAGTGTTGAGGTGGAGCTGGGATTTTGCCATCACTCCGCTTTACTTGAAGTTGTGTCCGCTGTGACGAGACGAGTGTTGAGGTGGAGCTGGGATTTTGCCATCACTCCGCTTTGTTGACCATGGGGTCTTTTATTAACTTTGCATGTACATCCTGCTGGACTGCGAAGGAACGCCGTTGTTAACATTGCGTCTGCTGTAACGAGACGAATGCTAAGGCGGAGTTGGGATTTTGCCATCGCTCCGCTTGATGGTGTAACATCTTTTTGCTGCTGGAATGAGGAGGCACACCGTTGTTGGTCTCCAGGCTGTAGATGTGGCCGTTGGGATTTGGGACTAGGAAATTTGCTATGGTTCTGTTTCGTTGCGACTTTGAGGTCGATTGTTGACGTCATGTCTGTATCTAGTTGGAGTGAGGAGAAACGCCGTTGGTGATTTCTAAGTTGTTGATGTTGACGTCGAGACCCTGAAGCTCGGGATCTTCGTTTGCTTTATTTGTTGACATTATGTCTGCAATATTGCGATAAATGTCGAGGTTGTCTCTAGGTTGTCTATTAACCGTCGAGATTTGGCTCCGCTTTCTGATGGAGCCTGTTGGGAAGGTATGGTTCCCTTTTTTATCCGTGTCCCTGGATTGTATACAGGGATCGATGTGATTTCACCTGTAGGGCAAAAAGTTTCATTCTTTCATTTTTTTTATTCTTTCCGCGATGCTCTATCATTTCAGCTTTTTATATCGCGAAAATCGCGATTGCCCAATCATTTCGGCTATTTTTCGCGGTGCCCAATCATTTCGGCTATTTTTCTTTTTACTCGCTGCTTTTTATTGCGAGTTGCCCAATCATTTCGGCTATTTTTCATGCATACATTTTTACTTGCTGATTTTGTTTGCAAGTTGCCCCATCATTTCGGCTATTTTGTATGCATTTTTTTTTGGCTCGCTGATTTTTTCTCGCGAGTGTGGAACTTGGAATCTGGTGCCAATCTCAGCATCAGCATCGCTGCGACTGGAATATAGCCAGGAGCGAATCATCATTTGCCCTGAAAGGACTTGGAATTTGATACCGGTTTAGGCATCAGCGTCGCTGCATGAGATATTGCCAGGAGCGAATCATCATTTGCCTTGAAAGGGCTTGGAATTTGATACCGGTTTAGGCATCAGCATCGCTACAACTGGGATATTACCAGGAGCGAATCATCATTTACCTCTGGCGATGTCGAACAAAGGTGGCTTAGTAAACAGGGTTAAGGGTCCTGTCGGCTAAGGCTTTTGACTTCATGAGCCGTAAGGGTCTCACAAAGGTATTTCTCCCTACAAGTCGTGAGGATCTCGTAGGTGTGGTTTCTCCTTAGGGATCGTGAGGATTCCTAAGTGCATGTTCTCTTGTAAGTCATAAGGATCTTACAAAAGGGTTTTCTCCTTATAAGTCGAGAGGACTTACAAGTGTTGTTTGTTGTACAAGCATATCCCCAGTCACGGATGGGACCTTGCTGGGGAAATGTTTATTCGCGCCCGTGGATTGTATACAAGGGTCAGTATTGAGCCCCTTGTAGGGCAAAAAGGTTGTAGGGGTTGCTTAAGAACAGGTTCAGGTCTCTGTAACTTAAGACATTCAAATCTTATGAGCCGTGAGGGTCCCATAAGAGAGTTCTCCTTACGAGTCGTGAGGATCTCGCAAGTGTAATTTCTCCTTAGGAATCGTGAGGATCCCTAAGTGTGTTGCTCCCTTGTGAGTCGTAAGGATCTCACGCGGGTGGTTTCTCCTTACAAGGTCGAGAGGACCCTATAAGTGTCTTTTAACGAGGTTGCGCCCTTTCGGGTTTTCACAAACACTCGCCGGTAGCCCTGCTGTTTTTATTCACGGAGCCCTTTCGGGTTTTCATCCGTGCCCATTTTGCTTATGGACATACCGTTTTTTTTTTGTTTTTTTTTGTTGTTGTTTTGTTTTTTTTTGTTTTTTTTTTGTTTTTTTTTTAACAAGGTCGCGCCCTTTCGGGTTTTCACGAACACTCGCCGGTAGCCCTGCTGTTTTTACTCACGGAGCCCTTTCGGGTTTTCATCCGTGCTCATTTTGCTTATGGACATACCGTTTTTTTTTGTTTTTTTTTGTTTTTTTTTTTTAAACGAGGTCGCGCCCTTTCGGGTTTTCACGAACACTCGCCGGTAGCCCTGCTGTTTTTACTCACGGAGCCCTTTCGGGTTTTCATCCATTCCCATTTTGCTTATGGACATACCGTTTTTTTTTTGTTTTTTTTTTTAACGAGGTCGCGCCCTTTCGGGTTTTCACGAACACTCGCCGGTAGCCTTACTGTTTTTACTCACGGAGCCCTTTCGGGTTTTCATCCGTGCCCATTTTGCTTGTGGACGTACCGTTTTTTTTTTACCATGTCAGCCTGAAGATGCTGCGGGTTGGGAGTAGTTTAACAACGTTTCGGTCATTCGCAAGTTTTAGGACATTGCGGTCCGCCGTTAGTTTAAGGACGTTTCGGTCCGCCGTCGCCGTATTTGAGACGCATCTCTAGTTTACTGACTTTTCGGTGTATAGGGCTTTCCCAATGAATGAGCATGATGCCCCCGGCATATCCACCTTTTTCGGAGCATGTTGTTGTGGCGGGTTTACTTTCCAGTTTTCGGACAGCGCGAACTTGCCCTGTTGGTATTGGTTTTCAACCCAGTTTTTGAAGATGTAGCAATTTTCGATCGGATGGCCCAATACTTGGTGGTAAGGGCAGTAATTAGGATTGTTGACCTCATCCAGTTGTAGCTGGCATTTCGGCTCCTGTAGAGTGATAAGTCCGTCGCGCACTGCTAGTTCGAACAGTCTCCTTGTTTTGTCCCGGGAAAACGAGTAAGGACGTTTCAATTTTTCATAGAGGTATCGCAGCTTGTTGTTTTGACGACAAAACGGTCTCGGGTTGCTCGGGTGTTGTTGAGTGTTGGCAACAAAGGCCGTTTTTTTCTTTTCCTTTCTCATTTCGTTTGCTCTGTCGTTTGCGGGTACGAGATTCTTTCCGGGTAGCGTGATATTGTACGGCTGAACATTCTCGCAACTCTCCAATTCTTTTGTTTTAGAAATGAATTCCTTGAAGAGAGGGTTGAGGGCGGCTTCTTCGTCAGAATCGCTTCCAAAGGTGAGAACTCGTGATCCCCGGGCTCGTCCCTATGACAATTGCCGGCAACTCCTTTATGCTCATCTGTCGTATTTTTTCGCTGTCTACGAGCTTCACGCTTTGTCCTGTTGAAGTGTTGCCTGTGAACGACATACCCTTGCCACCAACACTTAAAAGAGTTGCAGTCTTCAGTAGGATGTACGATCTTCTGATGATATAAGCAGAAGTTAGGGTGTACGTCCGTTTCATCAAAATGTATACCACCAGGAGAATTTTTTCTGAAAGAGGGCGGCCTCATCCCCATTGCTATGGCTTTAGCGAATCGTTTCCTTGTCTTGATCCTGCTTTTATTTGCGGCGGATGTACTTTCATCCGGTGGGAGTGTTTCGACCCTTTCATCTAGTCGCCGGCGTTTGGCTTTCTCGAATATGGCCATCTCGCGCTCTCGATCAGCCTTGCTTTTAAGACGGGCTTCGTTCAGGAAGGCATCGATCATCTCGTCTGATGGCCACAGAAGTTCTGGTTCAGTCCCTGCCCCTGGTTTCTCGGTGCAAGGAGCTTCTTTATCCTCTATCAATGAGTGAGAGATCATGTGACAACTTGCCCCCGGTGTGTCCGTCTTCTTTGGAATGTGCAGCTGTGGTGGGTTTACCTTCCACTTTTCAGACAGCGCAAACTTGCCTTGTAGGTACTGATCCTCGATCCATCCCTTAAAGACGAAGCAATCTTCGATTGGATGGCTTACCGCTTGGTGGTAAGGGCAATAATTGGGATCGTTGACATCGCCTGGTTGCAACGGACGTTTTGGACTCGGCAGATTGATGAGTCTGTTGCGCACTGCCAGCTCGAACAGTTTTCTCGTTTTATCCTGAGGAAATGAGTAAGGACGTCCCAGTCTTTCCTCGAGGGATGGGCGTGGACGCATATTGTTTTGACGGACAACTGGCTTTAAGTTGCTCGACTGTTGATGAGTCTTATCGACGAAAGTTGCTTTCCCTTTGCCCTTTTCATTCCAAGGCTCTGTCTTTGAAGGAGATGGTCTATGACCCATCTGGTCCATTTGGGCCAGCTTATCAATCAAGGCCTGAAAAGTGGTCGGCTTGAAGAACATCATGAATTGGGATATGGTCGCTTGAGGGTCGAGAGTACCCACGAACATGCCCACGGCAGGAGCTTCTTCTATGCGTTGTTCGCATCTCGACCATAGGTTCCGCCACCGGATTGCATATTGCACCCACGTCTCTCCCGGCTTCACTCTGGCGTTGATCAGTGCCGTGATCGGGGTGCGCTCGCTAGCGCTTACAAATCTCTGTCTAAACAGCAGCTCCATCTCCGCAAATGTTTTAACAGAGTCGTTAGGTAGCTCCAAATACCATTCAAAGGCTGTTTCTGCTAAGCTGCCGACGAATTGACGTAGCAACAATTTGTCATCGCCTCCAGTATTGCCGCATAAGGCCCTGAATTGAGCGACATGCTGATGCGGATTCCCTGTCCCTTTATATACGTGGAATTTAGGGATCGTATATCCTGGCGGGTAACTGATTTGGTCATACCAGCTCGGATACGGTCGTCCGGTTCTAACAATTTGCCCAGCCGCTTCATTTGCCTGATGAACCTGGATCTGCTGAGCTATATATTCGTCTAGGTCAACTTTGGAAATTGCCTCCTCCTTGGCTGTTGATAGAGCCGGCGGAGGATTTGACGTTTCTCCCCTGTCGTCTTCAAGGACGATCGGGGGATCTTCAGCAGGAGGGTCCGGCTGTAACATCATCCCTATCATATCTTGGAAGAGGAGCGCCATCTGTTTTATGTTAGCTGCTTGCTCTGCAGTTTCTTTGTTCTTCTTTTCGAGGACTCTGCGTAAAAAGTCAGCGTCGGTTTCTTGTTCTTGACGCTCATCCGAAGACGTTTCAGAGCTTTCTTTTGGCTCAGTGAGTGCAGCCATTGTAGTCATCATTTCCTGAAGCTTTTGTTGTTGCTCCTGGGCTTTCATTACGGATCGGGTGAGCGGTCGGTGACCCGTCGATGCACGGCTTTCCTCTTTTCCAGAATCCATATAAACAGTGTGCACCACCATGCCCCCAGACTTGGGGTGTTTGTGCTCAGCGCGTTTACGGTTCACCATGTTCACAGGGGCTTTTTGCGGACTCCTTTTCTTTTGAGTGGTTGAAGTTGAGGGGGTCGTTGTATTGGGCGCCCAAGTAGCCGTTGCTTTTTGCGGCTTAACAGGACGGTTTTCTTCCTGCCGGACCTTCAGCTTCTTCTGCTGGCGGGAGAAATTTCGATCAATCACCGAGTCTTGGACTTGGCGCCAGACCTTGTAGATTTTAGAGGACAGCCGCTGAGAGGAATGTTTTGGCTTGGCTTCCGCAACGTTTCCCACCGGAGGAGGGGATCTTTTTAGTACGGCGGTAGGAGAGTTTCTGCACACCGTGTTCAACAATTCAAAGCTGTTCCCGGTTGGAACAGCAGCATCGATCCCCACCGTTGGAGCTGGTGGAGTAAATCCAGAGGGGGAGTTGCCCCCAGCCTTCCTTACTCGGCGCCAGTGGCGACGTCGAGCGTGTCTTGCGGATGGAGTTGTTTCGGCCGTAGGGGCGACTTCGTCATGCCCCCTGCTTTGAGGAGAGACCGTTATTGGTGCTAGCCTGTCGAAGACTGACACCCGTTGAGAAGCAATGTCTAATCTGTCAAAGACAGACCTCTGGGTAGGAGAAGCAGTTTTGAGGACCTCGCCTGGAGCAGCAACCGGAATAGCCAGCCTTGTAAAAATTGACTTCTTGGAAGGAGGAGCCTTTCCAATAATTTTGTCCGCTTGAGCCGGGATGGCTATCCGCTTTGGGACGGCAGCTTCGGGTATCACGGGCTTATAGACGTTCTGGCCCAGTCTGTTGAAAACTGAGGTATTGAAGTTGGGCGACCCGTTGAGAGGGGCCGCGGCAGTGGTGAGCCGATCAAAGACCGACTTCTTTGGGGCTTCTTGCAACGTCATTGTGGCATTGAAGCTCAACGGTGGGAGCATGGTCCCGAAGAATAATCCAGTGGTGGCCTGAGTTACCTGCTCCACTGGCATCTTGAAAAGGGAGGCCGCTTGGGGCCCATAAGTCACTCCTCCAGCAAGGACCGAGCGAGAGTTGCAGTTGCAGGTAGTGCAGTTTGAAGCCATTGATCTTCTGTTTTCTGCACGAAGCAAAACACCAAATCTTAGTATCTCGAATCCACAGGCAACCACAGCAAACCGCGATTCGTTCGCGAACACGACACACGAAGTGTGGAGTGGAAAGAGGAAGAGGTCCCACCGGGCGTGCCAGAATCTGTTCCCCTCCGAAAGACGGTGCGACATGGCGTCTCGCCTGAGGTTCGGGGCAGATGCTAATGGGTGCTATCCGTCCACCTCTCCGAAGATGCCAAGTTGATTTATGGCACCGTGTATCGGAGGTTTAGACGGATGCGGCCGATGTAGCAGACTTCATCAGATTCCCCCTCGCTTGAGGGGTTTTTGATTGTGGGGACGCTCTTCCCTGCAGGCGCAAGCCCCTGCAGTTAATTACGCTACCGCATTGCGGTAACAACTTTCTCCTTCTCCAGATGGTCACTTCGTGTCGTGGGTGTTTGTTTTATTTGTGGTTGCCCGTGGATTGTATACGGAGACTGAGTTATGTCGTCGCCCGTAGGACGTGGACTAGTCCAAATCCGTATTTTCTTAGATTTGGTTTTGAGGTTTTGGTTTGAGGATACGTTAGCCATATTTGAGGCTAAGATCAACTCAAACGTTTGTTAAGGATACGTTAGTCTAATTTTAGACTAAGATCAACTTAACGGGATCGTTTAGATCCGACAAAAGAGCATTTGGGGGCTCTATTGTTTCAGTTTAGGGACATGGTGGTCCATTGAATGTATGGCCGTCGAGACCCGTCACCTCTCTGACGACGTTGAAGGATTACAACGACAAATGTCAGAGGAGTTCAGAGATGTACCCTTAAGCCAGAGTTAATTGGGGGGATCTATAGTCCAGTTTGAGACTAAAGTCTGTTTGAAAGGTTTAAGGATACGTTAGCCATATTTGAGGCTAAGATCAACTTAAACGGTTGTTAAGGATACGTTAGTCCAGTTTGGGACTAAGATCGACTTAACGGGATCGTTTAGATCCGACAAAAGAGCGTTTGGGCTCTATTGTTCCAGTTTAGGGACATGGTGGTCCATTGCCAGTTTAGGGACATGGTGGTCCACCTCCAGTTTAGGGACATGGTGGTCCAATGGTAGTTTAAGGACGCATAAGTTCATGGGTTTAAGGACCCCACAGTCCATATGGGTGTGTTTAAGGACGCATTAGTCCGTTAGTTTAAGGACGCATAAGTCCGAGGGTTTAAGGACCCCACAGTCCGTATCTTGGTTTAAGGACGCATAAGTCCATGAGTTTAAGGACCCCACAGTCCGTGTTGATGTGTGGTTGTCGGGACCCGTCACCTCTCTAAAGACGTTGAAGGATTACAACGACAAATATCAGAGGAGTTCAGAGATGTACCCTTGAACCAATGAGTTGGTTAAAAGAGCAGATGTGCTCAGTTCAAGATGATTTGAGGACTTATGGCCAGTTTGGGCTAAGTCCAATTATGTTTGAAATATTGGCCCTCTGTTGGTCCATTGAAAGAGAGGCTTTGCCTCTAGAAACTTAGCCAATTGGGCTAAAGCTAGTGTTAAACACTAAAGACCAACAGTGTTGAACACTGGGAATAAGATTAGCAAGTTAGTGTTAAACACTAAAAGATAACTAGTGTTAAAAACTAGCAACAGGGCTTTCAAATTAGTGTTAAACATTAACGCAAATCAGTGTTAAACACTGGTAATCAGAGATTTCAAATTAGTGTTAAACACTAAAGCAAATCAGTGTTAAACACTGGGAACAAAGTCTTCAGATTAGTGTTAAACACTAAGGAGAGAAGGGTCACGTGTGGACACGTGAGAGCGCCCTGATTTCCCTTATTTTATTCTGCAGATCAGTGTTTAACTCTTTTAATTCTGACGGCTATCACGTGTGAGCACGTGATGGAGGCCCCCGCTCTGGTCTGTTAGAATGCTCATTAGGGGTCACGTGGTGACACGTGAGGGCGCCCTAAATATGGAGCCAAATCTCTTTTTGGTTTATCCTCAAATCTGTGAATAAGTGTTAAACACTTTTGTTTTTATTTTAGAGCATCACGCGTTGGCACGTGATGGAGGCCTTTGCATCGATAATTACAGCACTTGCTGAGGGGTCACGTGGGGACACGTGAGAGCGCCCAAAGCTTCTTTTCTTTTGTTTTGCCATTAAGTGTTAAACACTTTCATTTTTATTTTAGAGCATCATGTGTTGGCACGTGATGGGGATCTGTGCGCTATTTGTTAAAGCATTTGCTGAGGGGTCACGTGATAACACGTGAGAGCGCCCAAAGCTTTCATTTCCTTTGCTTTTTCTTTCTGCGTTTTGGGAGTCACGTGGGAGCACGTGAGGTGATGCTTCAAAGTTCTTTACAGGGGATCTTTTCAAGGGTCACGTGGGGGCACGTGACCCTAGTTCTTTTCATGAACAGAGATCTTTTAAGAATTGAATTCTTGGTAGGGTTAAACCCTAATTTCTTTTCAAAGGAATTAAATTCCCAGATATGTAAAAGAATTAAATTCTTGATTAGGGTTAAACCCTAGTTTTGTTTTAGGAGAATTAATTCTCAAAACTCAATTCCCCTTCTAAGTTTAGGATCTGCATGGCAGGATCTCGACCCGATGAGAATTAAATTCTCAAGTTATGGGGAGATGTGCTCTGTGTAGATCTTCAACCAGAAGAAGAACTAAGTTCTTTTTGTGTAAGAGTTAAACTCTTGGATTTTGAGAATTAAATTCTCTGTTTGAAGTTTATCTTTTTCCCTTTTCTTACCTAGGGTTTTCTTTGTTGAGAATTAAATTCTCCTTTCTTTTCTTCCCTCTTGAGAATTAAATTCTCCTCTCTCTGTTTTTCTCTCAAAAAAGTAGATCCCCCTTTCTCTTCTCTTGGCTCCTATTTATAGGAGGAGGAAGAGAATCAATTTGTTTAACAAATCTCTCATTAAGAGATTTGATTTGTATGTTGAGAGATTTGATTTGCATTCATCATTAATCTGGGCCTTTAGATTGTTAAGTGAATTTTATTCACCATTGGATTTTAAATCCAAAGATATCCTGTTTGTTATTTCGGTGAGATTTGGGGAGATCTTTCCTGATTTGAGATTTTTCCATAAATTGGTGATTTTTAATCACCCTTGGATTTTTAATCCAACGGTTCCCCATGACCCTTTTCCATTTGGAAAGATTCAGAAACTTTTAGAATTTAATTCTATTAAATTATAAGGCTTTTAAAGCCAGTCGCGTGCTGGCACGTGACCTTTGGTCACGTGTGAGCACGTGACCCCCAATTGGGTTCCTTTCTCAGCCGCTTATTTATGTTTCAGTTTTAACCATCACGTGTCAACACGTGACCATTGGTCACATGTAAACACGTGATACCTCGTTGAGGTAATTTCTGACTTTTAGAATTAAATTCTATTCATTATTTTAGAGGCTTTAAAAGCCCATCACGTGTCTGCACGTGACCCATGGTCACGTGTGAGCACGTAATGCCCCATTGGGGTCTTTTCTGAGTTTTTATTATATTTTTTAACTCCTCCAGCGGGTTTTTTAAAAGCCCATCACGTGTGGACACGTAATTCTTCATAACTTTTGATCCCGGATGAATTACGAGGCCCATAATATATCAAATCGAAGGGTTTTTCGAGCCGCTTTCGATACCATCAGAATTTATCTATTTCTCATTCGAGAGTTTATCAAAAAACAGCCCGGAAGATACTGGTTCCCATTTTCTTAAGCGTATTGCCGCCATTTGATACCTTGGGCTCTTTCGCGCAGAAATTTTCGGCGGGAACATACCCCACCTCCCAAAACTCTTGCCGAACTTTGGTACCCTCATCCAAACATTGCTTCATACGCGAATTGTTTTGGTCGAATTACGGACGATCCCTCCATGCCTAAAACTTCTTTAAAAGATCGAATAGAAGTGTCTAGGAGAAACAGTTCAACTCTGCGGTCCACTTTGTATCAACCATTTCAACCCTCACTACCTTCTTACGTTGATACTCCTTTTTCGAGTCATGTTGTAACTCCGAAACCCATGTCTATAGCTCAATATATTGAACAATCTCGTAACCAATCTTTCACTCCTTTCAACACTTCTAGTTCTTGAGATCAACAAGTCCATTCACCTTTTTATCCAAATGTTGATCCTATTTATGTCCAACCATTCAATTCCTACCTATCCTACTTGACTTTCGCACATTCCCTAGACATTGTTTCTACACAGCCATTTGGGAGTTTCATGTATCTAAACAACCTTGAATCTTTTACTGAAACCCCTTTACAACCCATGTCTAGTCTGGAACAGTCGTTGGAAGCCTATATTGTAGCGACAAACAAACAGATGAGGCATTTAGATGCGTCAATTGCCGCCCTTATGCAACCGAGTGACCCGGTAGCTAGTCTCCAACTAGCTCCAAAAATTCTAATGTATAATGAGGCGGTTGGACAGATTGAGAATTTGAGTGGAGAAAGTGAGCCGTGCACCCTTCCAAATCAAACCTACCTATCACCAATTGAATCCCACAACTCCTGTTTTCAAACAAGTTTCCCAAATGATTCACCAGTTAAAAATAAAACGTGTAATGAGTTGTGCGACTTTGTAGTGCTTGATTTACCAGATTGTGAAGGGTCCCTTTCGAGTAAAACCATCACTAATCCTTTCAAACTTTACACCTCCAATCTAGAACCTGAATTGATAAATATCCATGCTTTTGATGAGGTGTCAGAAAAAATTGATTTTCACTTGATTAAGGATATTGACGCAGGGAATAATTTGGATGATGAACCCGCAAATTTGACTGAAATTTTCTCTCCAATTCATCATCCCGAGTCATTAAATGTTTCTCCTGAACTTCATATGCGTCTTGATTTTGATGATAATTGCATGGATGAGATAACTTTTGAGGAGAATTATGAGGATAGTATTGAGGAGAGTATTGAGGATAGTATTGAGGATGAACCAGTTTTGTTTGATGTGTCGGATTTTCCAATTCATCCTCCTGAACCTTTAACTGTTATACTTCCTAAATCAGCCCCCTCCTTTCCATCGTTCCGACCACGCAAAAGATCACGGAGGAGGACTGTGAGCTCGAAAAATTTCTGTTCGATCACAGCAGTTTTGACGCCAATAGTGCGTTCCTCTTTGAATCTGACACGGTTCTCACAGCCGATAACGATTACGAGTGTTTCACTTTTTCGGACGATTTTGAAGACTCACCGCCCGAGTTTGAGTCCTTTGAATTTTCAGATGAGTTAGTTGAACCATCAGACTCGGTTGCTTACAGTCATTTCGAACCATTGATGGAATTCTTCGAGCTCGAGACAGTTTACTTAGGTGAGAATAAGACTATCCCTAAATCACTCCCCTTCGTCCTTTCCATCGTTTCGACCGCGCAAGAATCCGTCGCGCTTCCATTTTCAATGGATGGTTTACCAAGTTCAAAGTACCTATGTTTTCTTGCGAATCTTGAGAGATTTGACCCCATTTCTCGACGGGTGGATAGATTAGCACAATCGCTTTTAACACATCGGTCATCACAATTTGCGCTAATTTATTCACTCGATTTACACCTCCAAGTTCGTACTACGCTTCTTTCTCTCTTCCGTGGTTCTTCTCCTAATATACCGAGACCATATTCCACCTTTCTTCCCATACGGTCTCGAGTGATTCTCATCTCCTTTCTCTACACTCCATTCTTTCACCAACCCTACCATTATGACGATAAAATTTTTGAATGGTTGGTGCTAATCTTTGGCCTGTGTAAGGCCTTGTATAGTTTGATTTTTCTCCTCCCTAACTCTGAACTTTCACGTTTAAACAGTGGAAACACTGTTTCACTTAAGTTTGGGGGGAACCTTTTTGTATATAATTTTGTTTTGTTTTTTCTGTTAACAATAAAAAAAATATATAAAAAAAATAAACAGGGGAGTGCCGACATTTTGACTCTCTTGGTGTGGCATTACAGTGAGGACACTATCAAGTTTAAGTTTAGGGGTGTGCTCGGTAAGATTTCTTCCTTCGCATTCATATGTATATTTTTGCATTTGCATACTTATTTTAAAACCCATAAAAATTGAAAAATTTTAAAAATTATAAAAATTGGAAAATTCAATTTTGGCCATAATTGACTTAAGTTTAACAAGACGGTTAACTAGCTTGGAAAAACTAGATCTTAGACTTAGTAAATTAAAAACCCTAAAAATAACCTTTCTTAAAAATTTAACGGTAGAAAATATATGTCTTTGTAGTTTATTTAGAAATAGGCAAATTTCGAGTTGACTTCTTGGGCTAAGTCAAAACAAGGGAAAAGTATTGATATTTTTATTAAAGTATAAATTTGAAAAATAATTTCTAAGCTTAAGTCTAAATTCTAAAAATATATACCCTACAAATTGCACAAACACGCATCTTGAAATTTGGAATAGTAGAGGAGACCTTGAAATGCTCTTGTCTAAAGTCCTTAGTATGAAGGAAAATAAAATAAAAATACAAGTGTGAATAAAGAGATAAAAAAAAAATGAACACTGGTTTTTGTAATTACTTAAGGCTGCATAAATAGAAAAAATATTTAGCGAGAGTGCTTTATCACCTAGTGCCTTAGACCAACTGGTTTGGGAGTCACTGCTAAAGCCTTAGGTGTTACAAGACTAGGAATTACATCTTAATGTACAAACACATTTTGTAATCGGTCGTTGGTACCTCAAGAAATATTAACGGTCGCATGAAGAATGTGTGAGCAATTTCATCTAAAAATTCACCAATTGAAAAGTACTTTGGACGATGGACAAGAGTATAATAGCTTGATTTGAATTTCCAAGTGTAGGGGTGATATATACACGCACGTAGGGATATGTGATTGGGGCTTAGATAGGAGATAGGAATGAAAAATAGGACTTATATCTTCATTATAGATGATAAAAATTCCTAAGTTGAGATAGAACCCTAGAAGGAAAACTTAAAAGATGCCAAAAGCTAAGTAAATTTACAAGAATATATATAATCTTAAGTTAAATGATAAGGAAGCGTGAAAAATACAGGTGGATAATTTCTGAGTCAAAGATAATAGAATTCCTTGTTGGAAAACCTAATTGGAGAATAAAAGTCGATGAGCCTAACTGATAGGATTTTGTGGGTAGTATCCGCTGAAAACCCTCAGGAGACAACACTCCTCCTACTAGGGACACCTAGAGGTTTAACGGCTTATTGCACGAGCTCAGTGCAATCGCGTTTCCCTGCGAAAGTGAGGATGTCTTTTTTGAGAATAAAAACTAGGTTTGCTCGAGGACGAACAAAAGATAAGTTTGGGGGTATTTGTTCATATCATAATTTTGCATTGTTATATTCCCCATTCTTAGTCATTTTACAAATAAACAGGTGCTTTTGACCCATGTCTGCTACATAGTTGCAGGTTGCAGGTTCTTGGAACAAAAATGGTGAAATTGATGAAAAGATGATACAAAAGTGAGATTACGACTGATAAATGGTGGAATCTTGATTATGCATGCATTCTGAGGAATAAACGAAGGTCAACAAACAAGTTCACAAGTACAAAGGCAGTGCAAGATTCAAGACTTCGACACGAAGCAAACGGTAAAGTCCACGACATTATTCACTGTGGAAATCTGGAAAAAAACTAGAAGAGAATCTGAGAAACCAAGTGAAGAATTAAACAAGTACCCAAATGCAACCAGAAGAAGCCTAAGAGAACTCAGCCAACAAGACCCCTATATGGCCGCGGATCCGCGGCCAAACAGGGCTTTTGGCCGCGGATCCGCGGCCGTGCGTCGCGCGTATCGTCGCATGTCGCGCGTGTCAGTGCGTCGGTGCATTAACTAGGTTTTTCTTAGGGCAAAATTGTAAATGCAGATGTGTGTCGATTGTAACCCTATGGTTTCTATGTTCTATAAATAGAAATCCTAAAATCTCTTTTGGAGGTATGCCTCTTTTTATTTCATCTATTCAGAATTTTCTAATTCGGTGTAAATGTTTGGAGAGAGCCATCAAATAAAGTAAGGTTTTTTATTTCATTGCCCTAGTTAATTTTCATTCTGTCTTAATATAATTTTTATTATCTGCCCTAATTAGATAGTTAGAATATGTTTATCAATTCCCTAATGAGTGAGTAATTCCTCACTTGTTAGGGTTAGGAATAGGGAAGGTTTGAGAGATGAAAATCTCTCACCCCTTTCTTGCCCATCACATATAATTAATAGGACTCCATGCATACATACACACACCGTTCCCTGCGGCACCTTACCCAACAAGGTAACGGTGATACCGTAGTATAAAAGACCGGTTGCGTATGTTTTCCATGGAGGTTAGGGTAACAATTAAGAAAGGAAGGACAAGAACCTAGAGGAAGAAACCTAGTTTCTTCCCGATAGTACTAATCCCCTTTATTAATTGTTACCATAACACCTAAAGAGATCTAAATTATGGCATTAAAAGTGGTGGGAACCTAACCCTAGCAAGATTCTAATCCTAGTATAAATCAAACTTAGTTTTTAGATTCAATCAATCCGACAACAATCGAAATTAACTCGTTAGAACAAATCGAGAATACAAAAAATCCCTGTGGACCGACCTGTACTCACCGGCTAGCTACCAAGCGACGCCGTTCTTGATTGCGGTAAAATTATTCTTTGATTCATCTTTTAAAAGCGCATAAGCACGCTAATTTAATTCAATCAGGCAGCGGCGTCTGCTCTTCTGCTTCGTCTTCAGTATCGTCTTGGACAGGCTATTGTTCCGAAAATCCTGAATGTGGGACAGGTGTCGGATATATGCTGCCTCCCAACAACTGTATGTAGGACGAAAAATCTATCTCCCAACCAGGCTGTTGTTGTGAAGAACCTGTCCCGGTTTCATGCTGCCGATGTTGCACAAAACCTGGCCCCCAAGGCTGCACAAAACCTGTTCCCCAAGACTGTTGTTGTTGCGCAAAACCTAAACCCTAAGACTGTTGTTGTTGCGCAAAACCTGTCCCCCAAAACTGTTGTTGCTCCGGTTGTTGCGCTTGTTCAATATGCCAGGGTTGCTGCTGACAGTATGGTGCTCCGAACCACTGATCTCGATGCTCTGGATCTCCCTGATGCTGCGGCTGTGATGCCGGCTCATGCTACGGCTCTGGTGCCGGCTCATACTGCTGCTCAAGCGATGGCGATAAATGTGGAAGCATATTATATGAAATGAATATACTACCAATATATGAGTCTACAGTAGAAAATAAAGCCTGAGTATCTGGACCAGTATCAGTCGGATATGGATCCTGTATCAATGATTGTATATGATGCAAACCACGAGTCTGTCGTTACATTAAAAATAAGATATAATTATTGACCCATACCGCCGGATGTTAAAAACTAATTTAATTTAAAAATTTTAACTTACCATTTCTCGTTCCACGTGGCCTCTAGGCTCGTACTGCCGGATGTTTGGAAAGTCGTTAGGGGGAGCAAAAAGATATCTTAAAGTGACACGCTTATACCATTGTAGATATATTTCTGTAGCGTCGGTGCTTGTTTGGTTACCTATTTGCTATAAGGCAATATTACACTGCCTATCCTCCCATCTCAGCAAATATTGATGATGATTGTTCAGTCGAAAATATTGCATTCTGTAACACATCAATTTTCTCATTATTCTAATCATCTAAGAGTGTTTACTGTAAATATAACACATATTACAAATTCATCTGCAAAATACCAAATACCCCGTGTTATATATATATTCAACATTCCTTAAAGGAAATTGTGTTTATTACTTCACGCATGATATTGTACGTCTCCACACTTTTCATCAAGATTTTGTGCAGAAAAAATCTTCAGGTCAAAGAACAGGAATCGCAAAATTGCCGATAAAACGCAGCAAGTCAAAAACTTAAAATCTGGCAGAGATTCAGAAAAGATTAAATGATTCCAGACATCAAAAGAACACCCAAAGACCAACATCAAATCACCCCAGAAACATGATACAAAGATCTCCTTAAACGGCCGCGAAACCGGGGCCGTTCCAGCCCGAGCCGCCACGGATCCGCGGCCGAGTCGGGGGCGCCGGTAACAACCTTATTCTAGAAGGCTCCTTATAACAACCTTATTCTAGAAAGCTCCTTGTAACAACCTATCTTATTCTAGAAGGCTCCTTGTAACAACCTCATTCTAGAAGGCTCTTTGTAACAACCTAGCTTATGAGGAAAGCTTAATTGGAGATCTATAAAAGGGGATCTAGATCTAATGTAAAAGGGTTGTTGGTTGATGGTGGTAAAATTCTAGTTACAAATCCAAATCGATTCAAGATCTAATTCCAAATCAAGATTCGTTGAGAATTCATCAAGTAACTACTTCGAAGATCTTTTATCGCAACCCCGATCATCATCAAGAGCAAGAGATCCATGACGATCCACGTCTCACGGCGATTGAGCTACGCAAAGATCGACGACAAATTCATCTCTTCAATGGAGCGATCGAGAGCTTAATCTTGTACTTCGAATTGAGGAATTGTGTAAATTTGAAGAAAAATTTAATAAAGGTGATCATTACTATTAGTCTTGCTTTCTTTAAATTCTTGCATTATGAAATTTCTAATTCTTGATTCTATTATTTTCATAATGTGTGAGTGAAATCTCCGCTTGTAAAGGATTCGGGAGAATAGGTAGATCAAGTGATGATAAAATCCTAATACTAATCTTAAGTCTTATGAGATTTGTGAACTTTAGGAAAAAGAATCATCAATGACCTAATTTGGATCGAGATCACATTCTTGCTAATTTCGTTGCAAATTAGGGATCAAACGATTGATGATCCTCTTTGCTAAAGGCTAGATCCGAATGATGATCAATGAAAAGACAAGGGATAGAGAAGGAGAAACCCTGGTTTCTTCAATAGATCCCTAATTTTCATTCATCACCATCGTCCTAGCTACAATTCATCAATAGATAAGGTAAGTTATTGTTAGATTCTTCATTGCTACTAATTCAATCGATTCCTACAAGCTATCCTTCATATTCTTGATAATTCAAATTGATATTGGACACTCTCTTGATTTCTAATTCTTGAATATGTTCTTAATTTTCTTGAAATGATAACTCAATTAAATCTCGAATTATTTTCTTGAATTTTCTTTTATATTTTCATTTCGACTCGTCTAAAGCAAGATCGAATAAGTACACGCATCTCAGTGGACGATCAGTATTTATTAACAAGCTACATCGACACCGTTAATTGATTGCGGTTATAAATTTTTTGGTTGTGATTACATTTCAAAACACAATCCGAAATTTTAGATCAATCGATGATACTCTCTCCAATCACGCTCCGCCTTTCCTCCTTGCATGTCTCCCTCTATTGTCATAGACGCGGGCGGCGGAACATGAATATATTGCAATCTACTAAACTATCGCAACACACGGTCTGGTAAGTGCATAACCATGATATTAATGCATAGTAGTGGGCATCGAGCCCGCCAAACCGGCTCTCCTTTGATATAGATGCCGGGTAATCCTTGCAGACGATCTGCTGTATAAGGCGTCCACATGAATTGCGCAAATAACATAGTACAAAATTGTAATGAAGCTAATTTAAAATTTTTAAACAAAATTAATTACCTAATGTATGGTTACCTGAGTCGCTTCCATGCGATCCAACTCATCTTTATAATACTTAAGTACTCTTCGATGAGCCTTATAAGATTTCTTGCCACTCCACCAAGAACCGAGAGGCTTTCCAGGGGTATCCACGGCAGAAATATTAATGCGATCTGGTCTTCCAATACACATGTGCTCTCTTGACCAAATCTATATATAAAGTGTCATAATATTATAAAGAACCAATATTAAAATTTTACAAATGCCTAGCTATTAAAAAATATTATGTATCTGAAGTAATGTAATACAGCCATAAATTTTATTCTTCATAGGAGCACATGCCTTATCTAGTTCCTTGTAAAGATAGGCCAGGACCCCTACTCCCCAAGTATACTGGCCACACACATCAAAGTCCGTAAGAAACCCAAGATATAAAGGATGGACATGCATTGCCGATTGGTCCGGCATCAACCAAGAACCGATCATGTACAGAATGTAGGCACATGCATATCTATCCAAGACATCATCGGTAGCTTCATCAGGGATATTAGTAAATGTATCTTTGGTCAGTTTACACTGATCTTATACCCCTTAATATACCCTCCTGGTATCTAAATTTTACAATTAATTGTTAATTAATATCACTGTAACATACTTAAACTTTTTATTTAAAAAAATTACGAATTATACCTGTCCGAGAGCAGACTCAATATATGTATCTCAATATGGGTGCTCGGTATCTGCACCCACAATTGTACCTCCAACCAATCCAAGGTCATTCACCCGTAAACCAAGTAAAAGGCCAATATCCTGGAGTGTGATAGTGGTCTCACCCTATCTAAGATGAAAAGTGTGAGTCTCTTTTCTCCAACGCTCAATAAGAGAGGCAACGAGACTGTGGTCGAGTTGGATATGATAAAGCATTGAAGCTTCATAAAATCCGGCTCATCGAATCCGCTCGATTATACGATAATCAGTAACTTGCCACTTGTCAGAACTATGACTGTCGACTGTAAGATTATCTCCATCCTGCAAAATTTAATCATAATATTTTGAACTATTAGAATTAAAACAAATAGGAAATTGAAACAAATATAATAAGTTTTGAATCTTTCCTCCCCATATAATATACTAAAAGATCTATGGTCGTTTTTATTTACGAGCAGTGATTTGTCGAATGGTTAATTCTCCATTGAAATTTTATTGATATTACAAATACTGAAAAATTAGGAAAGTTGGTGGGTTTATAAGAGAATTTGGATAGAGATAATGAAAATCAGAGCGAAGAAGCGGGGATTTATAGGGAAAGGAGGACGCGTTCCAAGAACCCGCCCTCACCTTTACCCACAGGAAATTTTTGTTTTTTCTTAAAACATAATGTCAAGTGCCAAATCATGATTTTGTTTTTTTCTTATAACATAATGTGTTGTCAAATCATTCATTTGTTTTTCTCTTAAAATATATTCTCCACTGTTGTTAAAGTTGATTTGATAATACGAAACTTTATTTATTAAAGAATCCCAGTCCCATCCTGCTCTTTCATTTCAAAAGGAGAGGGCGTTCTCCGCCGAAACACAGAGAGGCGACCGCGTAGGTCCGTCTTGCCTGAATTTGGGGGCAGATGCTAATTGGTGTTATCCGTCCACCTCTCCGAAGATGCCAAGCTGATTTATGGCATCTTATTTCGAAGGTTTAAACGGATGCGGCCAATATAGCAGACTTCATCAGATTCCCCCTCATTTGAGGGGTCTTTGATTGTGGGGACGCTCTTCTCTGCAGGCGCAAGCCCCTGCAGTTAATTACGCTACCGCATCGCGGTAACCACTTTTTCCTTCTCCAGATGGTCACTTCGTGTCTTGGGTGTTTGTTTGGTGTTTGGTTGTCCGTTGATTGTATACGGAGACTAATTTATGTTGTCGCCCGTAGGGCGTGGATTAGTCCAAATCCGTATTTTCTTAGATTTGGGTTTGGAGGTTGGGTTTAAGGATACGCTAGTCTCATTTGAGACTAAGATCAACTTAAACGTTTGTTAAGGATACTTTAGTCTCATTTTAGACTAAGGTCAACTTAACGGGATCATTTAGATCCACCAAGAGAGCATTTGGACTCTATTGTTTAGTTTAGGGATATTGCGGTCGATTACCAGTTTAAGGACATGGTGGTCCAATGTTAGTTTAAAGACATCCACTCAGTTGAGAAAGTATTAGTACCCTCGTATGCCGTTCACTTCGCTCCCTCACGGTCGAGGTTAAGGACATCATAGTCCGTGAGTTTAAAGACCCCACAGTCAAGCTTAAGGACATTATAGCCCGTGAGTTTAAAGACCTCACAGTCAAGGTTAAGGACATCATAGTCTGTGAGTTTAAAGACCTCACAGTCAAGATTAAGGACATCATATTCCATAAGTTTAAAGACCTCACAGTCAAGGTTAAGGACATCATAGTCCATGAAATGTGTGGTTGTCGGGACCCGTCACCTCTCTGAAGACGTTGAAGAATCACAACGACAAATATCAAAGAAGTGAAGAGATGTACCCTTGAACCAAAGTTGATTTGGGGATCTGTAGTCCAATTTGGAACTAAGATCAATTAATTAGATTATGAGCACATTGGCTCAGTTAAATCTGAATTGAGGACTTATGGCCAGTTTGGGTTAAGTCCAATTAGATTTGAAATGTTGGCCCTTTATTGGACCATTAGACATTTATCTGGTTTCGTCCCCTCATCACTTAGCAATGCTAAACAAGAGTTTGAGGGCTCTGATAACATTTTTGTCTTTGACTGAGCATTAAACATTATAGCTTTGAGTTTTACTCAATTTTGAGATTCAGTTGAAGGGGAGGTTTTTGCCTCTGGAAAACTCAGCCAATTTGGCTAAGATAAGCTTTAAAATAGTGTTAAACACTAGAGGACAACAGTGTTAAACACTGGAGGCGAAATACTCAAAATAGTGAGGGCACCCAGAGGTGGGGTCAGATCTCCTTTACTTTGTTCTCAGAACTGCAAATAAGTGTTAAACACTTTTAGTTTTCATAGCCATCACGTGTGGGAACGTGATGGGTACTCATGTATTGATTTATTAGAATGTTTATTAGGGGTCACGTGAGGACACGTGAGAGCGCCCAAAGCCAGCATTGCTTTTGCTTTTATTTTCTTTATTTTGGAAGTCACGTGGGAGCACGTGAGGCATTGCTTCCAAGCTGTTTCCTTCTCATTTTGGGGGATTTGTTCAGAGGTCACGTGGGGGCACGTGACCTAGTTTACTCTTTCTTTTCTGATCACTGCGGATTGAGGTCACGTGTCATCACGTGACCAAGTTCTTTATATGCATGGAGATCTTTCAAGTCTCTTTATTTTAAGAATTAAATTCTCTGTAGGGTTAAACCCTAATTATGTTTTAGAGGAATTAAATTCCTATGTATGTGGAAGAATTAAATTATTATGTAGGGTTACACCCTGATTCTGTCTTGGAGGAATTAAATTCCTGTGAGTTTGGGAGAATTGAATTCTCATGCAGGGTTGAACCCTAATTTTATTTGGAGGAATTAAATTCCTATGAAATTGGGAGAATTAAATTCTCACATAGGGTTAAACCCTAGTTTTATCTTGGAGGAATTAAATTCCTATGAATTTGGGAGAATTGAATTCTCATATAGGGTTAAACCCTAGTTTTATCTTTGGGAGAATTAAATTCTCTAAACCCAATTCTCCTTCTAAGTTTTGGATCTGCATGGCAGAATCTCGCCGATGACAATTAAATTCTTAACTTGTGGGGAGATTTGCTTCTGCAGATCTTCAACCAGAGGAAGAACTAAGTTTTTTTGTAAAAGAGTTAAACTCTTAGATTGAGAATTAAATTCTCTTTTTTGTTTTATGAAGTTTTGATCCCTTTCCTCTTTCTCACCTAGGGTTTTTTTTCTTGAAAATTAAATTCTCGTTTCTTTTCTCTCTGCTATTTTTCTTCAGAAAATTCTAAGATCCAAAAATCAATAATCTCCCTTCTCTTCTCTTCTTGGCTCCTATTTATAGGAGAAGGAAAAAAATCAATTTGTTTAGTAAATCTTTCATTGAAAGATTTTGGTTGTTTTTGTAACCAGCATGATCTTTTAGATCACTCAGTGAATTTTATTCACCCTTGGATTTTTAATCCAAAAGATATTCTGTTTGTTATTCTTGGTAAAATTTAGGGAAATCTTTCCTTGTATAAAATCTTTCTATAAATTGGTGATTTTTAATCACCATTGGATTTTTAATCCAACGGTGCTCCACTTTACAGAGAATAATACTTTTTTGTTTGGAAAGATTTAAAGAAGTTTTTTCCCAGTTGAGGTCTTTGATTTCCTTTAATTAGAATTTAATTCTTTTAGCTCAGAAAGCTTTTAAAGCCCATCACGTGTTGGCACGTGATCCCAATATTTGATCATTGAAATAGAATTTAATTCTATTAATTAAAGAGTTAAGAGACCTGTCACGTGTTGGCACGTGACCCTCTTGATTAAACATTTTATTCAGAATTTAATTCTGTCTTTTAGCAGAGCTAAGGAATCATCACATGTCAGCACGTGACCCTTGGTCACGTGCGAGCACGTGATACCCTATCGGGGTCTTTCCTTAGTGTCCTATTATATTTTTTTAATCCCTTTTGGTGGGTTCCAAAGGCCCATCATGTGATGGCACGCGACTGCACTAATTGCCTGCTTGATTAGAATTTAATTCTGTCTTCAGGGAGCTAAGGAATTATCACGTGTCAGCACGTGACCCTTGGTCACGTGTGAGCACGTAACGCCTCATTGAGGTTTTTCCTTACTGTTTTGTTACATTTTGTTTGACTAGAATTTAATTCTATACAGGATCACAGGAACTTATCACGTGTCAGCATGTGACCCTTGGTCACGTGTGAGCACGTGATACCCCATTGGGGAATTTCCTGATATTTTATCAGGGAACAAATGCCCCCACAGCATTGTTCTCACGTGTTTGCACGTGAGTGCAACGCTGTCACCTTTGTGACCGTTGGATCTGTTCTAGGGAATAAGGGAGATGAACCGTTTCCCATCACATCCTATAAATGCCAGCATCCCTTCAGAAGTGCCTCCACTTTGTTCATCTTCTTCCTTGCTTGCTTTTTCCTTTGAGAATTTAATTCTCTCTCCCAGAGCTTAGTTCTCTATTTTGAAAATTTTTAGAGTTTAACTCTGTTAAAAGATTCCCTTTTCTCAGGTAATGATCTTGAACGGCTGAAGAACTTGTGCAGAAATCTTCGTTGGATTTTAAATCCACACCAAGAGCTTTTCCCTTTAACAAGAACACCCCTTTTTTTAGTTCTTTAAAAAGAAAACCACTCAATTTTTAAACAATAGACCTTTTAGGGTTTCTCTGATCTTCAGGGATCGATGGCGATGCTCGTCTTTTCTCTGAAATTTAATTCCATTTCAAAGAGCTTTGGCTCTGAAAAAAATTGGGAATTTAATTCCCCTGTTCAAAAGGAATTTAATTCCTTTGAAGAACTTAGTTCTTCCCAGAGAACTTCTTGGAGTTTTCTTGCCCCGAGTCGTTTCTTTGCAATAAAAGAAAAGATTTGCAGTAGGGTTTTTCTGGGAATTTAATTCCCTTGTTCTGCTTGATTTTTGCAGAGTCCAAGATAGATTTCTTTTTGGGGAATGTGTAGGGTCATTTGAAATCCACTCGTTTATTTATTGAGAATCTTCCTTTTGTTCTCATAGTAATTGCTTTGCCTCATCATTAGTAAGCCGCCATTTTGATTTTGTGGGACCCATGTGTTTTGTAACCAATGGTCCCATAAAATGAGTTCTCTGTTGCTTTCTTCCACTGTCTTTTTATATATGCCTTTATAAACATATATATATATATATATATACATGTGTTGGCTTTGCTTAACAGTTTCCCCTTCTTTTATTTCAGGCACAATGACTTCTGTTCCATACTTCCCTTTCTCCCGCTCGGAGGCTGCCTTTCCCCAGTCACCGTCTGACGAAGAGGTGATGGCGATGATCGGAGCTCATGACCCAAATTGCACCAATTTACTTCTGTGGGGGACCTGGTACGGTCACATCATCCGTGGTTGCCGCAGTTTCCTTTGCGAGATACCGACAGAGCCTACATATCCATTCCTGCCGATGGATCCTCCACGGACTGCCTTTACTATGGAGATGCTGGACTGGACCCCTATGGGACAGCTTGAGCCTTCAACAACTGGTATTCTGAACCATCCGGTGCCGGCTATAGATATTTTAGGGCGCCGCATTTGCCAGGGCGAAGCCCAGCCATGGGGACAGATTTACAAGATAGGGCTTACCCCTCGACACCCTACGGGCTACCATCTCTGGGCCCGTTACATCCTGTCCGCCCATCGTGCGCGACTGCAGAGGGTCGGACTCTATCAGGCGATATATGTATCCCTTTTCCACTACCGATCTCCCCATGTCTGGTGGGTTAAGGCCTTCTTGAACCAATGGAATCTTCCCACCAACACCTTCCTTCTAGGGGACCGCGAAGTTTCAATTTCTCTGGAAGAATTTTGCGAGATCTCAGGGCTGCCAGTCAGGAGGACACTTTATGAAGAATTACTGCCTCCCGATGAGTATGTCTTCGAAACCGAGCCTGCCATGCTTGACGGTCTGTCGACCGAGAACGCCGTCCGCCACAAGCGCCCAAGTTTGATCAAGACCCTGAGTATTTTTGACAAACTGTTCACAAAGTCAGAGGAGCAGGGCGTCACTTTTAAAAGCTTTATCGCTTGCTTCCTTCGCGAAGATGTCCTGTCAAAGACGGCTCCGAAGTTCGCGAGCATTAACGACCCCTTTGGGTTTGGTTTAAATAAGCTGCCGACTAAAGAAGAGGATCTGCCGCAGTACTACATTCCTATCATGTCAGCGGTATCTTTCGAGTCGATTGCAGCTCCTGGTATGGATGAGGAGACTTTCTTTGTGGGCTTCATCAGTGTTTGGCTTAACTGGTTCGTCATTTCCATGCATCGCCGTTTCATGAGGGCCTCGGTTATTTACCCTGCTCATCGCATTGCTCAGGGAACGCGACTAGTTGTGGGTATTCCAGGGCTAGCGCATCTATATCATGGGTTAGGCACCGCGGCCAATACCTCAACTCCAGGCGTAGATGTGGTAAACTTCTCTCTTCATTACTTTACGTCCTGGATTGAGATGCGCGTGCTGGGGGCTTTTGCTGCGCACCAAAGACCCAAATTTTATGATGCCTACACTTTTCCGCGACTCATGCGGCTGGTGGACGCTTCTGCTCCTGATCCGACTCAGTCTGGGGCTATTCGCTTGCTGATCACTCCCTATGACAATACAGGAGGGATGGTATTTAATGACCAAGTTCTCTCTGCTCCCTCAGGACCGGTCCAACAGCTCCACGACTTGTCGAAAGAGGGGGCACCTTCTCTAAGACCCAGGGAAGCCCTGCACCTGTATTCGATCAGACCAGGTTACCTGGTATTTCGTCAGAACCGTGCGGCCATTTTTATGCGGTACAACCCACACTGCTTTGCTCAGCAGCTTAGATATGACCAAGGCATCCCCTTCGAGGCATTTACGGTGGCGCCTAGCCCGTCGCCAGAAGCTGTTCGTGATGCCGCTCATCACTTCATGCGGCTGAACACTGGCTCCCGCTTCATGATTCCTGAAACTGATCATATTCCTCGATGTGTCGGGTCATTCATGGGCTGGTACCTCCATCGAGTCAGTCCAATTATCACTGAGGAGAGGAGGGTGCTTCTTGGATATAGGGCTCCCACTCCAATTCACGCCACGGGAGTTCCACCGCAATCGCGTGCAACGGTTCGCCCTCCCTTGAGGGATACCAGCGTCGTGCTTATTCCCGAGGTGGCGGAAGTGGACTTAACTCCCACAGCTGGTAAGCCACTGCGTCCTAAGGCTCAATCAAGGGCTAATAGGGCACCGGTAGCAGTGTCATCGGCCGCGGCGTCAACAATGGTCGTGTCGTCATCGATAGCACCGCCGAGCGAGAACATCGAAGGCGAAGTGGATCAACGCTGTACCAAAGCTCCACGGGGAAGGAAACGATCATCTTCGGCGGTTAGTTCTGGGCCCAAGAGGCGGAGGAAGACGGTCTCGACTCTTTAATAGAGTCATAGCCTATTCTTCAAGATGAACCACTAGCCGTGCAAGAATCGGATGGTGGTCTACTTTTCCCAGGTTCATCTGCCGAGGAAGCCGCACAATTGGCCGAGGCTATAAGACGTTCGCAAGATGAATCCGAGAACGTAAGGATCCCAAAGAGGCCTTACCCTGCCGTTATCTTTTATGAAGACCCTCCATCGATACGGTGGCGATTCATAGGCCCTTTGGAAGAATGGGGTGAGAGGGCCCTTAAACAGGTTGTTTCGGCCGACGCCGAGGACGCGCTTTCATTGTGGACCGGTAGCTACGAGTCTACCCTCGGATCTCGGCGAGCACATCTCCTCAGGAAGGAGCGTCAGTTTGAACAAGCCATATTAGAGGCTCCGTTACGCATCGGTATGTTCATTTATGTCCTTGTAATCTTTTGTATTGCTCGTGCACACGCGCGCTCGCGCACACACACACACATATATCCTTATCTTCGTACAAACCTTGCAGGGACTTCGGCGATGGCGGAGGATCAGAATTCAAGTCGCACTATGGCTATAGACTCCGCTAATATCCCCAATGACACACAAATCAGTGTGGAGGGGGTTGATGCAACCGTTGCTCCTGCAATGGGGGCTCCCTCGGTGACTCCCGCTCCCGAAGCGCTTGCTCCCCCGGGAGAGGTATCTTTGTTGGTCGCCGATCCGATGGATCTTTCTGGGGGCGGCCCGGCGACTAGGGGACAGGTGGTCGAGGCTGCTGTCCTTCCATTGGAGCCTGCAGTGGCGCCTACTGCCCCTTGCTCGGAATTCATTACACTGGCCCACGTGCCCGATGATGTGCCTGGGGGCACGGAGGAGGCCGCCGAAGCTGCTATTGTTGGAGATAGTGCCCTCAGAGTCAATTATTGGGTCACAGGCACGTGATTGCAATGATTGAGGGGAGGACCTATCCCGGTGGGACAGTCTTACTCGAGATGATAGTATGCTATCTGGTTTATCTTTATCATCGTGTACTGCTTTAGGTGACCTTACGAGTCGCTATTACACGTTGATAAAGCCCCTAGGATTCTTGCTTGACTTCCAGCAGTATGAGGGCGATCATATAAGTGGGAGCTGGGGTCTATAAGCACATCCTTAAATGGTCCCTAGTCGAGGGAGTTTCGAGACAGGGCATCGATTCTCTACAGTAGACTAGTGTATACAGTCGAGACCCCGACGAGGGGCGGTGGCCGGTCTCACAAGCCACTGGTGTCAGTTGATTCACCTAAGATGTATACAGGTGCTCATTCGGTTATGAGTACACCGGACAGGACTCGCCGGGAACCTGCTAGTTGGGATATACCAGACGTCAGATAGCAGTTCCCAAGTGACATGTGTACAGGCTAGTTCATCGACCTGGGATCATCATTTGTCTCGTGTGAGTTCCCACTGTACTTTGATTACTACCCTACCACGGCTCAAAGGAGTCGTGCAAACAGGTTTTAGTTGAGTACAGTCCCGAGCCACATGGAGGCAGTGAGCGGATCTGCAGGGGTTCGTCTCTCCCGGTATTGGGGGTGAGGTCGTGCTGTGTCTAGGAGAGCCAGAACATGAAAAGTCCTTGGCCAAGGCAGGAGATTTGCTGGTAGGTATTCCAGTAGTATCTCAGGGTGTTCTGGGCTACACTCCGACACGACTTGTACCGCTTTTGGGGGTCTGACTTTTACCAACCCCCTAGGCCCGCCATGCGATGCTCATAGACGAACGGACCGGACTGTACGGATATTGTCACTGACAGGCTCAGTAGGGTGTCAGGATGAGTTCGCTCGTCGACGTCCCTTTTGGTCGATAGCTGGTGGCCCGTCACGTATGGCTAATACCTCTGACGTGCTAGTGGTTAAATCCACAGCCATAGTATTGAAGAGTCTTTAGAGTCCACCACACAGACAGTTACTCAGGTTTCGGGCGAAACGCTGTAGAGGCCGTATGGAGATATGGCAGGGTTCGATCAGATACGTGCGGTATTGCACGGATCGTGATCGGACAGATTTTACGAGCCGGCTTTCGCTTAAGCCGGATTCTAGTTTTAGATAGTGTAGTTTTGTCTCTTTGCATTTGTGTTCAGCGGGAATACAAATGCGGGCATGTATTTGCAGTAGCGGGGTTTTCCTGTAATTTATTACAGGATCAATTTTCAGGGGGTTGCCAGTTTGCATTCCGTTCCGGCCGGTTTTCTCTTTTTCCTTCCCTGCCGGACTTTCCGTTGGAGGGGGTTAATTGCAAGTTTGCAATTAACTTATTTGATGAGGGTTTTATTGCATTTGTTCCTTCATAATCATGAGATTCTTTTATGGTCATTCCATTGCCATTATGAGATTAGAAAAGGATGGGAATTGATTTGATCATTTTCTTTTTGTTTATCATTTCTTTTTCATACTTGAGATTCCAATTTTTTCCACCCAATACTTGAGTGGGGCCGGCCACTGTTGTTGAGGGGTGAGGTTAATTGGTGTGGGAAATTCCTTCATGCATGTTCTTCTTTTCGTGGGCCCCTCTTTGTTGTGTATGTGTGCCTTCTTCATACACACATTTCCAGTGAGCACTAGAATAAGCTTAATTGATCCTTCCCACTTCAATTCCAGAGAGCTTAATTTGTGTGCAGGGCTGATTGTTCTTTTGGCCGAGCTCTTTTTCTTAGGATGCTCCATGATTTTTCTTGCAAGCATCCATGAAAAATTCTTGTGCTCAAAAATTCCTCCATCATGGCAACCTCATAACCCCAAGAGACAAGTTTACTATACTATTCTATAGCAAGTCTTGGACGCGTCGGCTAGCCAACTTCGCGCCCGAGTTGCCTCGGTCAAGAGGCGGGAGCCCGTAAAAGATTCCGGCTACGTGGTGCCCTTTCCGACGAGCGAGGAGGTGACGGAGATTCCGCAGGAGATCGGAGTGGAGACAAAGACCGAAGGACACGGATCGCTTGGTATTGCATCTCTACTCTTTTCTTATTTGCTAGCTAGCTAGGTTAATGGCCCGATCCGGGTAAAAAGTGCGCGGTGGTGCCGTTTTGCAAAATTCGCAAAGTTTTTGTTTTCCTCGTTTCCGGCGTTGGATCGACGGCCGGGGCGTCCCCGCGGGCTTACATTGGTATCAGAGCCAGGCCATTAACCATGCCTAGCTTGCTCTAGTATGTTTAGGACTCGATCGAACGAAAATCCCAAAAACCGTATTTTTCATACTTCATGTTTCTGTCGAAATTTTTTCAAGCTCCAAAAATTTTTCAGGTCACTGCAGAAACACAATCATGAAATTCTAAGACATCTGGTAAAATTTGATGCAGTGATCTCTTAGTACGGCCGCGGAAACGCGGCCAAACCCCTGGTTTGGCCGCAGTTCCGCGGTAGGAAGGTGTGATCATTGCACCAAAATTTCCCAGTAGGTCTTATACTTGGAAATAGGGGTTTTGGGATATTATTTTTGGGCCCAGAGTTTCTGTAAGTGCTACAGTACTGCTTGGGGCCCACTTGATAAAATTTGTTCGATCGGATATTTTAAACATGCCAGTTCACAGTATTTACTTTATATCTGCGACCGTGAATGTCACTTGATCGGTAAATCCTGTCTAACTGCTATAGCCCGGTTAGACGGATTTGCAAACGTGACATTCACGTTGATGTTCTGTGATTGTACTGTGTTGTTGCGGATCGGTCGTGGGGATAGCCTGGTTGCAGTGGTAGTACAGTTTTGTTGTATTATGTACATTTGTTATTGCGGGGCGAGCGTCCGACATGTGGACTGCCGTCACTGCCTATTTGTATTATTATTTTGGGGCACGACCAGGTTGCGGTCGATGTACCCGTTGTATGTATATTTTACTTTCTGTACTAGGATTACCCCGCGGAGGGGTGCACGGATAGCCGGGTTCTAGAGGGCAACAAGCCCGCATCTCATGGCATTGAGACGGAGGGGGCTTCACTCTAGAATTGGCGGGCTATTCGCCGCACTCGTAGGGGGTATAGGGTTGACCCAGGAGGGGTGCCCAAGTTACCGGATTCTGTGAAGTGCTGGGTGGTCCATTCACGGTGCTGAAGGGGGCTGCCTCGCTTCAGGTTTTGGCGGGTATCTTGCCGCACCCGTAGGGGTCTAGGATTTCATTGCACAGGCTATCTACACGACCAGCGGAACGTCGGGTTTCAGTAGCGGCTCTGTGAAACCCGGGGATCCCAGATATCTGTATTGATCTGTGTTGCTATACATTTCTGTGTTGCATTTTCTCACGCCTTGAGCGAAATACTATATATTGGTATATATATTAGTAGATGTTGTATATGTTTTGCATCCGCGCTAGTCCAGTCCCCGCTCTGTCGTTAGTTAGCAAACCTAACGGGTGATGACGGGACCCAGTGGCGAATGCGGATGGCATATACGTACGTCAGTATATTTTCGTTCTTTGTGGTGTGATCAATTGATGGGACTGCATTGATTCGGATTAATGCAAGTTAAACAAACCTAATCTGATGTTGTTGGAACACTTTTTCAAAAAGCTGTTATTGCAAGGGCGTTCTCTTTTGTTTTGCACAGTGGTATTCAGTTGGAATATCCTGCTCCTCAGTCGACGAGGCAAGGGCCGAGATCCCTTCACCGGGAGTGACCCCTTGGACAAAAGTTTGCGTTAGGGCAGTAACTTCACTATAGCCGATTACTTTTACTTTGCATCGTGGTATTCATTTGGAATATCATGCACCTCATTCTACGGGGAAAGAGCCGAGATCCCTTCACCGGGAGTGACCTCCTTAGCAAAGGTTTTCGTCACTATATTTTTCTAAAAAGCTATCCGTTCCTTCAGCGATATCAAGTTCATTACGTTAAAGGTTTTCGCCAGAAACCATTCGTAGCCCTCCGTCATTTCAGATAAATATTCGGTAGTATTCAAGCTATGTATTTTGACCTCACGCCAAGGCATAGTGTTTGGTAGCTGCCGGGTATTTATCTGTTGCATAGATAGATGCGTTGGTTTGGGACAGTCGTACTACTATTTTGGCCTACGTCAAGGGTATGTACGGGTGGGTTCAAATTAACCAGGATAATGACGGGTAGAACTTGACATGTGACTTATGATATTTTGACCTCACGCCAAGGTCATAAGAGCATGGGGTAAAAATCCACATCGGGAGTTTCAAAAGAACTGAAACTTGCCAGATATGCGCATACCTTCTGGAGTGTGATAACGTGAGCGGATTCCGTCACGTTATCATGCGATGGGAGTTGGATCCCGATTCTCACTGATGAGTTGGTTTACTCCTCGGGTTATCCCGGCTAATTCTTCTTTCAGGTTTGGGGAAGAATTTGACGTTACAGTGGGAGGTTTCCAGATTAGATAAAGTGATAACCATTCTAATCTAGGTTAGAGTGCACGCTGGGTGTTTCTTTTCTCTCTCTCTTTGGCAGCGACCATTGACCCGACCCTAGACTATGACTCAGTGACCAAGTTGACCGAACCTGCTTAACACAGGCTTTTGGATTGTCAGAGTTGCAAACCTCTTTGCCACTCCTACTTTTACCCTTTTCTCCGGGACACCCCGTATTACTACGAACGTCCACTTCTATTGGACAAAACCATCGTATGGTTATATACGAACTCGAAGGACTTCGAGGATGGTTTCTGGTTCTGGAGAAAAAGGAATAAAGTACATTCAGTTGTCTTTTCTTTTCACCTTCTCTCAGGTTGCGAGTACTCCTTGGTTTAGGAGTAGTACACCTATTACGCAAATTGGATAGTCTTCTTCCAGACCCTAGGCTGGTGCCGACCGGTAGGGAATGAAGAAATCCAATTAGCCTAAACGATGTACAGAAGGTATTAAGTTCAGACAAAGAAAGGGATTAGTAAGAGGGCAAAGTAAATTGCGACTGCTATTCACGACCAAACCATGTACTTCTTTGTCAATCCTAAATCACCTATGAATTAAGTTCATTCGGTTGTCTTTTATCCTCACCTTCTCTCGCATTGCGAGTGCTCCTAGGATTAGGACAGTACACCCATTATGCTTATTGGATAGTCTTCTTCCAAACCATGGGCTGGTGCCGAACGGTAGGGAAGGAAGAAAACCATTTGGCCTAAAGGGGTGTACAGAAGGTAATGACTAAAGACATATAAAGGGATTTGGAGAGGTGGCAAAGAATTATACAGTTATAGTTATGAATCTGGATAATGGAAGAGGCATTACTAGGAATACCAGCATACCCCATCGAAACATTTCAATGTTTCGGTTTCACTGTGTACTGTTAAAAGAAAACTGATTTCCCGATTAGATACTTACTCCAGGGTATGTATTTACCAGGTATGAGTCTCGCATCTGTATGGTTTTACAGATGATGAAGGGGAGTAAGTTATTGGGAATTAGGTGACCATCCTCATTATATCGGGATTCGTTGGAATTGGTGATATTTGAGGAAGCCACCTGGGTTGTTTGCCGGTCGGCAAATATTTGGTTTTGAATATCCGTTGTTGTGCACCAATTTCAAATTGATATATCTGTACGTCTATTTTTATAGAGTGAGACATATCTTTTTGAAATTATGTCTATGACATTTACCTATACCAGTGGATGGTTAGGTAAGGAGCATTGAACAGCGGTGTAATTCTTCTTAACCAAAAGTACAGTTTTCAACCTACGACACACAGTGAATGAGTCACTTGACTCAAAGGACTTGTACAGAGTATTGTATATTTTCCAGTGTCCATTAGGACAGAGGGGTTGGTCCTCGTACTATATTCTGTTTACTTTTAACTTCTCTAGTTCTTAGACATGTGTTTCGTAGAAACACAGGGTCTAAGTTTTGAGGAGTTATAGGTATAAGAATACAGTAGAGAACCAGGTATTGCAAGTATCGGGATTCTTCAAGGTGATCGAAGATGTAGATACTTATGAATGGTATTCGGTTGATAGTAATGATTAAGAGAACTAACTTCTCTTTCAGGTTACTCATAATTGGAAGTGCTCCTAAGTTGAGTAACGCTGATCGGCCTCTGTTCCATTTAGTTGACATGCACTGGAGACAGCTGCATGATTTGAATCTGGTTCAATTAAATCAGTGCTTCTGCTTCTTGGATATAGAACAGTTCATATATTGACATTGTTAATATACGGGGAATTGTCCGGCTTATGCTTAAAACCAGACTCTGGACAACTCAAGGCACGTTTCAGTAATAGCTGTTTGTGGGTTGACCCGGGCTATGACGAGGGTTGACTTTCTACCATCTGGAAGATCAATAGAGATATTGTTCTTGACTCGCCACAGTTTTATCAAAAATGGATTTTTTCAGAAAAACAGTAGTGGGAGTATGGTAGAACTGGAAGTGATTCCAGAACCGCAAACGATTACTGAAGATTCGATAAGAACCTAAAGATTCAATCTGGTTTGACATTCCATTGGCCACTCCGCAGATATGGTGGGTAACCTCAGGCACCCGAGAGGTACTTCGGTATGCTCAAGGACGGTGGCAGGGAGGTTCTTGTTTACCCACACTTGCCATTGCTATTGGTCCAGGCTGCGAGACCCGGCGGAAGGATGAGTATAGCGTCGTTCTAAACTTGCTTTAGAAGTGTACGTGTATATGACTCTGCCAGAGGGTTGTCGTAGTCAGTGGGAGCAGCGGAAGCATTGGTGGATATCAGGCTTATGTCTATTTATAGACTTAAGCAGATATAGCGGAGATAGATCATCTATTTCTGATGTGACAGTCAGAGGTTTGACTTCATCAGAATAAGGGATGGATCTGTTAAGAAGGTAGTAGGGTGTGATGTCCTGGTGTTTAATGACATACACAGAGTAGGAAGTGATATTCCTATACTACGATCGGTTATACTTTGGTCATCACACGGTGGTTTCTCCACATAGGACTTGGATATTATATCAGACATTCTGGTTACTAGATTTATGGTTTTAGATCTACATTTGGGTGGTTTCCCAATCTGGGTACTTTGACCGCATTCTATGAGTATTTAGAATGGACGACTCCTGGCACGGTAGTGTACCTGCAGGTAATGGAGTCACCCTCTCTAAAGGTGTCTTACAGACTAAAAGGGAGAGGGACACGCATGATTGACATATCACTTGCTTAGGCAACTGAGTCAATCATGAGATGTCAAGTACCACACCAGATGTTGTTCTTGTAGTAGGTGCAATAAGTTGATATTAATCCAATTCTGGAGAAACAGTCGGAAGCAGTTTTAGAACATAAGTGGATGTTCTAGGGATATGATAACGGCAGTCTTCTTCGGTAGACAGTTATCATTCCAGGCTTCCAAGGTGACCTGGATGGCAGAGTGGCTGTCAGAGTTATAGTTTTCCCTCTAACGAGGGGCAGTATTTTGGACAGGTGGTCCAGGTGGATACAGAGGGAAGGTATGGCGCAGGATACTGATTAAGTTCAGTTGACGATACAGTCTAAGAAGTTTGGATTTGGAGTTCATTTCTGAACTAGGTCCCATCAGACATCCAGACATTCTAGGACAGGTATTGCTCGTTTTCGGGAGATAGTTTTCTCTGCAAACATGAGATATAGAGAGACATAGAAAGAAACATCAAAGCGGATCCACTCACTGAGGCTATTCCTCGAACGCAATAGTCTCGCAAACGAGCTTTGTGAGACTGACTAGTAGAGGAGTTGGGTGTTCGGTATCACACGGGCTGTGAGTATGCGACATCTCAATAATTAGCCTCGAGTGCAAGTGGGAGATTGTTGGAGATAGTGCCCTCAGAGTCAATTATTGGGTCACAGGCACGTGATTGCAATGATTGAGGGGAGGACCTATCCCGGTGGGACAGTCTTACTCGAGATGATAGTATGCTATCTGGTTTATCTTTATCATCGTGTACTGCTTTAGGTGACCTTACGAGTCGCTATTACACGTTGATAAAGCCCCTAGGATTCTTGCTTGACTTCCAGCAGTATGAGGGCGATCATATAAGTGGGAGCTGGGGTCTATAAGCACATCCTTAAATGGTCCCTAGTCGAGGGAGTTTCGAGACAGGGCATCGATTCTCCACAGTAGACTAGTGTATACAGTCGAGACCCCGACGAGGGGCGGTGGCCGGTCTCACAAGCCACTGGTGTCAGTTGATTCACCTAAGATGTATACAGGTGCTCATTGGGTTATGAGTACACCGGACAGGACTCGCCGGGAACCTGCTAGTTGGGATATACCAGACGTCAGATAGCAGTTCCCAAGTGACATGTGTACAGGCTAGTTCATCGACCTGGGATCGTCATTTGTCTCGTGTGAGTTCCCACTGTACTTTGATTACTACCCTACCACGGCTCAAAGGAGTCGTGCAAACAGGTTTTAGTTGGGTACAGTCCCGAGCCACATGGAGGCAGTGAGCGGATCTGCAGGGGTTCGTCTCTCCCGGTATTGGGGGTGAGGTCGTGCTGTGTCTAGGAGAGCCAGAACATGAAAAGTCCTTGGCCAAGGCAGGAGACTTGCTGGTAGGTATTCCAGTAGTATCTCAGGGTGTTCTGGGCTACACTCCGACACGACTTGTACCGCTTTTGGGGGTCTGACTTTTACCAACCCCCTAGGCCCGCCATGCGATGCTCATAGACGAACAGACCGGACTGTACGGATATTGTCACTGACAGGCTCAGTAGGGTGTCAGGATGAGTTCGCTCGTCGACGTCCCTTTTGGTCGATAGCTGGTGGCCCGTCACGTATGGCTAATACCTCTGACGTGCTAGTGGTTAAATCCACAGCCATAGTATTGAAGAGTCTTTAGAGTCCACCACACAGACAGTTACTCAGGTTTCGGCCGAAACGCTGTAGAGGCCGTATGGAGATATGGCAGGGTTCGATCAGATACGTGCGGTATTGCACGGATCGTGATCGGACAGATTTTACGAGCCGGCTTTGGCTTAAGCCGGATTCTAGTTTTAGATAGTGTAGTTTTGTTTCTTTGCATTTGTGTTCAGCGGGAATACAAATGCGGGCATGTATTTGCAGTAGCGGGGTTTTCCTGTAATTTATTACAGGATCGATTTTCAAGGGGTTGCCAGTTTGCATTCCGTTCCGGCCGGTTTTCTCTTTTTCCTTCCCGGCCGGACTTTCCGTTGGAGGGGGTTAATTGCAAGTTTGCAATTAACTTATTTGATGAGGGTTTTATTGCATTTGTTCCTTCATAATCATGAGATTCTTTTATGGTCATTCCATTGCCATTATGAGATTAGAAAAGGATGGGAATTGATTTGATCATTTTCTTTTTGTTTATCATTTCTTTTTCATACTTGAGATTCCAATTTTTTCCACCCAATACTTGAGTGGGGCCGGCCATTGTTGTTGAGGGGTGAGGTTAATTGGTGTGGGAAATTCCTTCATGCATGTTCTTCTTTTCGTGGGCCCCTCTTTGTTGTGTATGTGTGCCTTCTTCATACACACATTTCCAGTGAGCACTAGAATAAGCTTAATTGATCCTTCCCACTTCAATTCCAGAGAGCTTAATTTGTGTGCAGGGCTGATTGTTCTTTTGGCCGAGCTCTTTTTCTTAGGATGCTCCATGATTTTTCTTGCAAGCATCCATGAAAAATTCTTGTGCTAAAAAATTCCTCCATCATGGCAACCTCATAACCCCAAGAGACAAGTTTACTATACTATTCTATAGCAAGTCTTGGACGCGTCGGCTAGCCAACTTCGCGCCCGAGTTGCCTCGGTCAAGTGGCGGGAGCCCGTAAAAGATTCCAGCTACGTGGTGCCCTTTCCGACGAGCGAGGAGGTGACGGAGATTCCGCAGGAGATCGGAGTGGAGACAAAGACCGAAGGACACGGATCGCTTGGTATTGCATCTCTACTCTTTTCTTATTTGCTAGCTAGCTATGTTAATGGCCCGATCCGGGTAAAAAGTCCGCGGTGGTGCCGTTTTGCAAAGTTCGCAAAGTTTTTGTTTTCCGTGTTTCCGGCGTCGGATCGACGGCCGGGGCGCCCCCGCGGGCTTACAGCTATCCCTCCAGCCCATAATGGTAGAAGCATCGAAGGTAACCTTTTATAGTTTTACATTAATGATCTCTCCATTATCTGAACTCTTCTGTCTTTTCAGAATTGCATGGATTGGCGGCGTCTATTGCCGATCTATCCCTCAGGAAGTCCTTTCAGCGCCTGTTGGAGCTGGCCGCTCCGCAGGCGATATCTCCTCAACGCATCGTCCTCTCTTCTGGGCAAGGTCTGTGTCTTTTGCCCTTTCTTCACTGCGTTATTATTATTTCATATACTGACATTGATGTCTTCTACAGTTCTTGAAGCTGATGACGAGGTTGAAATTCTTGATGGGCCTGGGGAGCATTCGGACCCCTCTTGCATGACTGTGGGTAAGTATAGTCTCAACGTCGTTTCATTTGTTCTTTGCTTACAAGATTCGCTGACCGTTTATAAATCTGAACAGCTCTGCCAGTTCTCACCATGCTGGAGTCTCGCATCGCCATGCCACCCGGCCCCTATGCTCTGCGCACCTCAGAACGGATGGCAAAGCTAAGCCTCCACTCCTTGTCAGCCCTAATTGAGGATCTCCGTGCTGGCAGTCTGATCACGGCTGAAGCGTTTTCCGCTGAAGCCAACGGCTCTCTTCCTTTTCTTGCCACCTACCATAGTGAAACGTTGGTGCAAGTCTTGGTTAAGTTTTGTCGGAAGGTGGAGGCTTGCTTGCATGTGCTTGAATGTACACGTCTTCCTTCAGAGGTTGTGGCCGCAAAGGCGAGCTTGCGGGGTCTAATTGAGCAGTGTGCTGCGAACATGAAATCATGTAAGAAAAGGCTTAGCCATAAGTTTTCGGAGAGGGAGCTGGCTTCCAAAGCGCTGGGAGAGCTTCAGGCCAGCCTTACGGCCAAGATCATTAAAGCGTATGAACTATGGCGAGTGCTTCAAGAGGCTATCAAGGAGGTGGTAGCTATTGATAAGGCCGCCGTGTTTACTCGTGAAATGGTCGAAGCCCATAAAGTTACTGAAAAAGATCTTGAAAGCCGGCTTGCCTCCTACCAGGCCTAACAGGCTCAAGCGGAGGCCCGTCTTTTGACGATACTAAATCATGAAGCCGAAGCCCAACGAAAAAGGGGTGAACTGGCAAACCTGCTGAATCGCCCGCCGACCTGAAGAATTGTATATATATTTTTTTATTCTTCCTTTGTACATACTCCTGAATGAGAGTATATTTTTTGTTCTTTTACGAA
Organism: Agapanthus africanus; assembly: GCA_030015575.1. NCBI lineage: Eukaryota > Viridiplantae > Streptophyta > Magnoliopsida > Asparagales > Amaryllidaceae > Agapanthus > Agapanthus africanus. Next base: position 676,057,155 of record CM057340.1, on the reverse strand, counting down.
TTGTACTCTGTATTCATTTTGATTCATGAATAAAAGACATATTTTTTCTTCACGATGTTGTGTCCCTTTTAGTAAATGTATTCTGTGGATAGTCTATCTCGATTTTGCAGGACAATGATGGCTTAGAATTCAGGGTTAAGATCTTCCTCCTAAGACTTTTCAACTTTATGAGCCGTGAGGGTCTCATACAGAATTTTCTCCCTACGGGTCGAGAGGATCCCGTAGGTGTAATTTCTCCTTAAGAATCATGAGAATTCCTAAGTGTGTTTTCTCTTGAAAGTCTTTGGGATCTCACAAGAGAATTTGCTCCCTTACGAGTCGTGAGGACTCGCAAGTGATGGGTGAGGTTACCATCATCCGCATTTCACGGAGTCAGGAGTTGCTCTGGATGCTTCCCACGGGGCCATAGCCGTGTTCTGCAAGGACCAGGCTCCGCTCTGGATGTTTCCCACGGGGTCATAGCCGTGTTCCACGTGACCAGGAATTTTGCTCTGGATACTTCCCACGGGGTTATTGCCGTGTTCTGCGAGGACCAGGCTCCGCTCTGGATGCTTCCCACGGGGTCATTACCGTGTTCTGCGAGGACCAAGATCCGCTCTGGACGTTTCCCACGGGGTCATAGCAGTGTTCCACGTGACCAGGAATTTTGCTCTGGATGCTTCCCACGGGGTCATTGCCGTATTCTGCAAGGACCAGGCTCCGCTCTGGATGCTTCCTACGGGGTCATAGCCGTATTCTGCGAGGACCAGGATCCGCTCTGGACGTTTCCCACGGGGTCATGGTCGTGTTCCACGTGACCAGGAATTTTACTCTGGATGCTTATCACGGGGTCATTGCCGTGTTCTGCGTGACCAGGAATTTTGCTCTGGATGCTTCCCACGGGGTCATTGCCATATTCTGAGAGGACTAGGATCCGCTCTGGACGTTTCCTACGGGGTCAGGATTGACATAAGCCGCGTTCCACGTAACCAGGAATTTGTTCTGGATGCTTCCCACGGGGTCATTGCTGTGTTCCGTGAGGACCAGGCTCCGCTCTGGATGCTTCACACGGGGTCATTGCCCTGCTCTGCGAGGACCAGGATCCGCTCTGGACGTTTCCCACGGGGTCAGGATTGACATAAGCCGCGTTCCACGTAACCAGGAATTTGCTCTGGATGCTTCCCACGAGGTCATTGCCGTGTTCCGCGAGGACCAGGCTCCGCTCTGGATGTTTCATACGGGGTCATTGCCGTGCTCTGTGAGGACCAGGATCTGCTCTGGACGTTTCCCACGGGGTCAGGATTAACATAAGCCGCGTTCCACGTAACCAGGAATTTGCTCTGGATACTTCCAACGGGGTCATTGCCGTATTCTGCGAGGACCAGGATCCGCTCTGGACGTTTCCCACCGGGTCATAGCCGTGTTCCACGTGACCAGAAAGGGTTGACTTTATCCGCATTTCATGGAGTCGGGGTTTGACTCTCGGTCATCTGTGCATCGCCGAGTCATGGAACTGGGAGTTGCCGCGGCTCCACTTTGCTTGATGCTGTGTCTGTTGTAATAGGACGAATGTTGAGATGATCTCCAGGCTATCTGTGAACCGTTGAGATTTGGCTTCTTCTTCTGGTGAAGCCTGGGTTGGAAAGGTGTGATTCCCTCTTTGTTTGTGCCCCTGGATCGTATACAGGGATTGATGTGATATCACCTGTAGGGCAAAAATTTCATTTCATTCATTTTTTTTATTTCTTTCCGCGATGCTCTATCATTTCAGCTTTTATATCGCGAAGGTCGCGATTGCCCAATCATTTCGGCTATTTTTCGCGGTGCCTAATTATTTCGACTATTTGTTTTATTTTTACTCGCTGCATTTTATTGCGAGCTGCCCAATCATTTCGACTATTTTGCATGCATACATTTTTACTTGCTGATTTTGTTGCAAGTTGCCCCATCATTTTGGCTGTTTCGTATGCATGTGTGGCTTGCTGGCTTTTCGCTGCAACCTTGGAATTAGACACAGATTTCGGCATCAGCACCGCTACAACTGGGATATTGCCAGGAGCGAATCATTATTTGCCTCTGTCAATGTCGAACAAAGGTGGCTTAGCAAACAGGGTTAAGATCTTGTCGATTAAGGCTTTTGACTTCATGAGCCGTAAGGGTCTCATAAAGGTATTTCTCCCTACAAGTCATGAGGATCTCGTAGGTGCATTTTCTCCTTAGGAATCGTGAGGACTCCTAAGTGTATAGTCTCTTATAAGTCGTAAGGATCTTACAAAAGTGCTTTCTCCTTATAAGTCGAGAGGACTTACAAGGGCTGTTCACTGTGCAGACATATCCCTAGTCACGGATGGGACTTTGTTAGGGAAATGTTTATTCGCGCCCGTGGATTGTATACAAGGGTCAGCATTGAGCCGCTTGTAGGGCAGCATTGGAGGTTGTGGTGACTGCTTAAGAACAAGTTCAGATCCTTGTAACTTAAGACTTTTGAATCTTATGAGCCGTGAGGGTCTCATAAGAGGGTTCTCCTTACGAGTCGTGAAGATCTCGCAAGTGTAATTTCTCCTCAGGAATCGTGGGGATCCCTAAGTGTGTTGCTCCCTTGTGAGTCGTAAGGATCTCACGCAGGTGGTTTCTCCTCACAAGGTCAAGAGGACCTTGCAAGTGTCTTTTAACGAGGTTGCGCCCTTTCGAGTTTTCACAAAACTCGCCGGTAGCCCTGCTGTTTTTATTCACGGAGCCCTTTCGGGTTTTCATCCGTGCCCATTTTGCTTATGGACATACCGTTTTTTGTTTTTTTATCAGCCCTAAGATGCTGCAATCCACAGTAGTTTATCGACGTCTCGGTCAACAGCTAGTTTTAGGACATAGTGGTCCATCGTTAGTTTAAGGACGTTTCGGTCCGTGGTTAGTTTAAGGACGTTTCGGTCCATGGTTAGTTTAAGGACGTTTTGGTCCATGGTTAGTTTAAGGATGTTCCGGTCCGTGGTCGGTTACTACTTATAGAGTTTGGTCTTAGGAAGATAGCGAGCGGACATAGGCGTCGTCATCTATCGTTGACCTGGGCCGTGACTCATCAGGCGTAGTATTTTTTTAGGAATCGACCGTTTTGTTAGTTGTATGTATGCCCTAGAGGCCAGTATTGTACAGATTATGTATATTATATTGGATGCTTGGACATATATAGAGATGACTTTCTTGCTCGATATAATAGTATGCTATCTGGTTACTCTTTGTCTTAACATGTACACTAGTCTCTTTATACTGTCTTATAGTTACATGTTGGTAAAGCCCTTAGGATGTGTACTTGACTACCTGGACTATGATGCAGATCATACTAGTGGGGACATGGTAGTCCATAAGTACATCCTTCAAGGTCCCTAGTCGTGGGTGTATCGAGACGGGGCATCGATATACCAGAGTAGAATAGCGTATACGCTTCTCGACCCATGTGATGGGCGATGGATGATCCCATATCCATTGGTGTTTGACATCAGAGATGGTATACGGGTGCTCAGTGGAGACTGGGTACACTGGACGGACTCGCCGAGAACTCCCAGATGGTATTATACCTCACGTCAGATGGCAGTTCTCAGGTGACACTTGTACAGGTTAGTCTGTAGACCCGAGATCGTCATAGAGTCTTGTGTGATTCCTACTGTGCTTTGATCTCCACCTTACCACGTCCATGAGGGCGTGCAAAACGGTGGTCTTTGGGTACAGTCCCGAGTCACATGGAGGCAATGAGCGATAGAAGGGGTTTCGTCTCTCCCGGTATTGGGGGTTGATGTTGCGCTGTGTTCGATTGGCCGTAACAGGGAAGTCCCTGGCCAGGGCTGATCAGAGATTTGCTGGTAAGTGTTACCAGTAGTTTCTCGACCCGTTATGAGCCTCACATCGGCACGACTTATCGGTTATTGGGGTCTGACGTATACCACCCCTAGACTTGATATGCGACATATCAGACGAAGAGACCGGACTGTATGGTAAGTGTTACTGGTCGGATTCGCAGGAGTGTGAGCGGGCTAGCTCGTCGATCTTCTGATCGCTCAATACCCGGGTGGCCGTTACGTTTAGCAGACCGCTTGCGGCTTGTGGGTGCTTGATATGATCATCATCTACTACCGGCGTATTGACGAGTCTTTAGAGTCCTACACAGAGGTTTCCTGGTTCAAGCGAAACGAAATAGGAGCGCATATGAGATATGTGCAGGACCGAGAATGATGCGTGTATGTGATACCGCATTTCATTTTCGCGATATATGTATCAAATGGTTATATTCGATATAACCTAGTTATCGAATCGAAGATCGATTCGATAAGCCGATACATTGAATACTAGTCGGTCATGTGCGACATGACCGGATCATTGAATCAAGTGTTGATTTAATGATTTAATGTATAATTATATATTTGATATATTACTTTGCATTAACTAGTATTGGTTCACTTTAAACGGATTTTTCTCACTTGGATTGCACATTGTATATATGATATACTTTTGTGCACTTTTTGTATCATATTAGATGATGCATGTTTATTTGGTTAAGTGTAAAGAATAAACCCATGGTTAAGAGGATAATTAGGGTTTTGGTTTTATCACACATTTATTTATCCATTCCTTTTTATTTAAATTGTTTTATAAAAACAAAATGGTTTTCTTTTGTCATGAAGGTTAATGAAGCTTCATGAAGGTTTGACTCAAAGACCATTTTGTCTTTATACTAAACCCTAACTATTCCCACTTACCATGGTTTGCTCTCTACACTTAACCCATGTTAGATTATGATAAGTATCAATTTTATTTCATTATTGAAAATGACTTATCATAATAACTAGCTCATCTTCTTCTTCTTCTTCAAGCTTGCTACTCTAATAGCAACTTGAGATCTAGTGAGAGAAATCCAAAACTAAAGTGAACCCACCTCCTATTTCTTCATCCACTACCTCTTGCCAAGTGGTTTTGGGTGTTTTCTTCACAAGTTTCACTACTTTGTGAAGTCGGAGCTTGAACTAGTGCAACCTCGACGTAGATCGTCTTTGACACGAAGCCGACGAACTATTCCGCTCACTTCTCCGATGAAGCCGTCGCGAGAGTCCGAGGTTCGTGATGGACAGCGAGGGGTCGACCACATGGAGCTAAGCAAGTGGATATCCGGATCTACAAAGGTTGTAGCATCTCAACTTTAGTTAAAGTGTTAACTAGTTTGTTGTTTCGCCTAGACATCTAGCAACGATCCATTAACTAGGGTTTCTCGGCACCATAAATTTTAAATTTGGCATGTTCGATGCCTTGTGAAACCTCTATAGGATGCCTAGGAACCCTACACGTTTATTGGCCGGAAAGGTCTTTCACCATGCATATCCGTGAGTAGGTAGGCTCCACCCTGATAAACTTTGTCTATGATATACGGGCCTTCATAGTTCGGCTCGAATTTCCCCCGCTTGGCGCGATTAGGGATCATAGGTCTTTTGACCACTAGTACGAGTTCGCCTTGGCGGAATGTTCTCGGCCTAGTCAATCTCTCATATGAACGTGTCATCTTTGCTTTATAAGCCTCCAGATTTTGTTGCGCTATGAGCCGGATTTCATCAAGGGCATCGAGCTCCTCAAGCCGAAGGTAAGCATTTTCTTCGTCTGTTAGCTCGTAATGAACTGCCACTCGTAGAGAGGGTAACTCTATCTCGAGGGGGAGTACCACTTCTGTACCGAATACCAATGCGTACGGCGTCGTATTCGTGGCCGTTTTGAACCTGGTTCGAAACGCCCAGAGAACTTCTTGTAGTCTCTCATGCCAGTCCTTCTTATTTCGAGACACCGTATTTTTCACGATCTTCGTCAAGGTCTTGTTAAAAGCCTCAGCTAAACCATTAGCTCGGGGATTATAGACTAAGGAGTATCTCCAGTCTATGTTATGCTATTGTGCGAAGCGGCTGATCTTGTGACTTCTGTAGGCTGGCCCATTATTGGAGATGATCCGTCGCGGAGTTCCAAACCGATAAATGACGTGTGTCTTGAAGAAATGGAGGATATTCTCCGTCTTCACTTCCCTCAGCAGTACCGCTTCTGCCCATTTGGAGAAGTAATCAGTTGTCGCCAAAATGAATCGATGTCCTCTGGACGATGCTGGTTTGATGGGGCCGATTATGTCAGTCCTCCACATTTCAAACGGCCAGCTAGTCACCGTTGGATGCAGTAGATTCGGATGCTGGTGGATAAAGTCCCCATGGATCTGGCACGAATGGCATTGCTTCGCATACTCGAGGCAGTCCTGAATCATCGTGGGCCAATAGTAGCCCATCCTTTTAATCTTCAGCTTCATCTTCGACCCGGCTTGGTGAGAACCGCAGAATCCATCGTGAACTTCTTGGACGACTCTCTTTGCCTCTTCAGGTCCCAGGCATCTTAGCCACAAAGAATCAAATGATCTTTTATACAGGGTATCATTAACGAAGGAAAAAGATAGAGCTCGCTTCATAAGCTGATGTTTTGAGGACGCATCTTCAGGTGTTCGACGGGATTTGAAGTAGTCTATAAAGACTTCTCTCCAATCTATAGCCTTTTCCTGGTCTTCTATTTGTTGAGCCATTTGCTTGGTCGCTCCCTTTTCTTCGGACGACTCCGGAGATATTTCTGCCGGTGCAAGAACCCGATGGCTTTGCACAACGATCCTTACGTCATCGAGGTTCTCGTCGGCCAGTTCTTTAGCGAGCTTGGCTAATGCATCCGCTTTGCTGTTCTCCGCACGCGGTATACTTTCCAAGGTGTAGGAAGGAATTTGAATTAGCAGTTTTTGTACTCTCTCGCCGTACTTCACCAACTCTGGCTTGCACGTTTGGCAGTCGCCGTTTACTTGACTAACGACCAGTTGAGAGTCTCCGTATATGAGGAGGTTTTCAATTTCCATGTCGATAGCTATCTCGAGACTTGCTATCAAAGCCATATATTCGACTTCATTGTTTGTCCTCGGCTCTGTTAAGGAGAAGGCAAAGCGCATTATCCCTCCTTGTGGAGTCACGAAGATGAGGCCTACCCCTGATTTGATTATGGGGGTGCTTTGTTTGCGCTCCTTTATGGAAGATGCTCCATCGAAGTAGAGTTCCCATTGGGTATTATTCTCTCTTCTCTCCCCGTCGATCATGTCAAACGCATGTTCGTCTGGCAATTCGCAGTTCAAAGGAGAATCAGCGGGTATCGGATGCTCAGCGAGGAAGTCAGCGATGGCCTGGCCTTGCACTGCCTTGAGGAGACGATAAGTTATCGAGAAATCCATTAAGAGCAGGGCCCATTTAGCGAGCCGTCCCGTCAATATGGTCTTTGACATCAAATACTTGAGAGGATCCACTTTTGATATGAGATGGACCTCATGTGCTAATGCATAGTGTCTGAGCTTCGTTATCGCGAAGATCAACGCCAGGCAGTGTTTTTCGATGGGGGAGTAGTTGCTTTCTGCCCCCAGTAGAACTCGACTCAGATAGTAGAGAGCTCTTTCTTTTCCTTGGTCGCTCTCTTGTGCCCACAGCGCGCCTAAAGAACCTTCGAGGGCTGTTGTGTACAGGACTAGAGGTTTTCCTTTAACGGGAGCGGCCAGCACTGGGGGATTCTGTAGGTATTGCTTGATTTCCTCCAGTGCGCTTTGGCATTTGTGATCCCAGAAGAATGAGATTCCCTTCTTCATTAGGTGACTGTAAGGACGGCACTTGCCTGAGAGATTGGCTATAAATCGCCGGATATACGCGGGCTTCCCTTGGAGAGACCGTAGTTGCTTGAGAGTCCTTAGCGGAGGCATTTCCATGATCGCCTTGATCTTTGACGGATCTATCTCGATGCCTCGGTGTCGGACGATGAATCCTAGGAACTTACCTGAGAAACTCCAAACGTGCATTTGAAAGGGTTCTTCTTCAAGTTGTATTTCCGAAGGCGCTGGAACACGATCTTCAGATGCTCTAGATGTTCCTCGTATGATTTGCTTTTAACTACGAGGTCGTCGATATAGCATTCGACGATTTCATGTATGAGGTCATCGAAAATCTTCGTCATGGCCCTTTGATAGGTGGCACCGGCGTTCTTTAGACCGAAAGGCATCACCTTGTAGCAGAATATGCCCAAAGGGGTCCGGAAAGCGGTGTGCTTCTGGTCCTCGGGATGCATTTTTATCGGATTATATCCTGATGATCCTTCCATGAAGGAGAAGACTTCATGAGTGGATGCGTTATCTATCATCAGCTCAGCGACTGGTACTGGAAATTCGTCTTTTGGACAAGCTCTGTTGAGATCCCGAAAGTCCACACATATGCGCACCATCCCATTTTTCTTCATCACCGGGACAATGTTGGCGATCCAGTCGGGGTACTGAAGCTCTTGGATGAAACCAGAGTCGATTAGCTTCTTGACCTCGGCGTTGATGCTCATTTCAAGCTCGAGCCGCATTCTTCTTAGCGCTTGTTTGATCGGTTTGACGTCTGGAGAAATCGCCAACCTGTGGACAGCAATCTCTGGATCGAGTCCCGGCCTCTCTGAATAGTTCCATTCAAAGCAATCTCTATGCTTCATGAGCACGTCTTTTAGCGTAGTCACTCTTTCTTCAGACAGCAGCTCACTGACGAACGTCGGCCGCGGGTTACTTGCCGTCCCCAAATCAATTTTCTTGAGGTTATCTGCAGTAGTATGTATTCCATCTTCCAGCTCTTTTGGCGCCGGTGGAAAATCTGAGATCACCTCGCCATCATCGTTTTCGAGGCAGCAGGGGAGGTCATCCATATTCTCGGGCTCTTCTTTTGACAGCGTTATCACGTGACAGGTACGGGATCGCTTCTAAGACCGATGTTGATCTGGTTCTACTCTTGCTATACGCGTGGCTTTCGGTTCATGCTTCTGTGGCGGGCTTACCCTCCAACTGATGGATAGCGCGAACCTACCCTGTTGATATTGGTCTTCGACCCAGTTCTTGAAGGTGAAGCAGTCTTCGAAAGGAAGTCCTACTGCTCGGTGGTAGGAGCAATAGTCAGGGTGGGAGATCTCATTCGCTTGCTCGGGGTGCTTGGACTCCGGTGGTGTCATCATCTGATGCTTTATGACGAGATCGAATATCTTCTTTGTCTTGTCTTGGGGAAAAGAATATTCCCGGCACATCTTCTTTATAAGGGACGGACCCCGGCTGCTCGACCCTTGCTCGCGTGGCTTCTTAGACCCGCTCGGCTGCTGTCGAACGTTTTTTCCGTTCTTTTGTTTATTTTTTCCTCTGCGCCGGGTCTTTCATGTGACGGGATGGCGATGAGGAGTATTGTCATTCTCCGCGGCTTGTTAAAGGAGGTGCTGCGTCCTCGCTTTCTTGTAAATGGCCATCTCATGGTTATGGTCATCCCGGACCTTTTGACCCACTTCCCTGATCAATTTGTCCATCCGTTCTTCAAACGACGGACTCGGCGTTTTGATGACAGGACCTTGTTTTGGTTCAGGATCAGCGTCTTTTAACAGAATGTCTCCTTCTTCATTGAAGTCATGTATGACGTAGCTGCCATGGACTCGCTCTCATTTTCTAGATTGAACATATCCAAGCCCGATCGTTTCCATTCTCCCGTTGGGCAACTTTCGCTGAGTCCCGGAGACGTCCTAAATCCTATTGTAGAACCGAGCTTGTTGAGTGGTCTGTTTAAAGGGTACACCCTGGCGCCTCAACAGCCTTTTCAAGCCTTCTGTGTAATATCTAGGCAGACGAATGGGCTAGAGCCTGTCAAGTATAGAATCCGCGCCATGCCAAATTTCTTTTTCCACTTTGGTTTCCCCGGATCGGTAGAATAGGATCGTCTTTTCACCTTTTTGCCTGGGAAGGACGAAGAATGTCTGCAGTTCTTGCACACTATAAGTTTCAAGCGCATCGAGCTTTTTGTAATGCTCTTGTGGAATTATGGCAACTTGCAAACTTTGATCTTTGTCGGCGGAGATTTGTATCGACGGCCGAGCAGAGAATACAGCATTGACCTCATCTTCCGAGTCGCTGCCGAAGATCATCATAGGAATGGACGGTCCCGGCTTGTTGTATTGGGGCGGCCCTAAATAAACTATCTCTTCTTCCTCCTCGGTATCACTCCCGAAGACCGGAATAGTAGTGATGGCTTTGTTCTTCGGTTTGTGACATCTTTCCATGTCCTCAAAGTCTGGTAAGAAGTATTTTGCATCTTCGTACTTTCGGACTTCATTCACGGAGAATGGGTTCAACTCTCCCGTTACGGTATACTTGAGACCGTCCTTGAAATACTTCATACACTGGTGTTGTGTAGAAGGGATAATGTTGTACTCATGTAACCAAGGCCGGCCGAGCAAAACGTTATAGCAGGTCTTAGCATCGATGACATGAAACTTAATGTCTGTGACAAGCAGCCCAAAACGTAGTGTCAATATTACAGACCCAAGCGTTCGTGATGACTGAGAGTCAAACCCGGAGATTGTGATTTTATCACGAGCGAGGTGCTGAACGCTCATGCAGATTTCCTTCAACACTCTCACATTGAGCAGATTGACGGAGGACCCATTGTCGACCAAGATTTTGCCTATCTTGATATCATGACAGTATCCGGAGACATAAAGGGGGCGGTTATGCTCGCACGTTCCAAGGAGGAGATCTTCATCGCCGAAGGTGATATCGGCCGTGTGTACTTCTTCCAGCTCGTCTTTCATCTTTTCTTCGGCGAGGAAAGCTTGGAACTATTCGGGCTCCTGCAGTGCCTTGATCAAAGAATTCTTTGCTTCTTTTGATAGCAGAAGGGCGTCGAGAATGCTTAACTGCGAAGGTAACTTTCTCAGGTGTGCCAGAACGTTATAGTCCACCTTACTTTTCTATGGAGGGTCCGTGGCGGTCAGCTCTTTGACAACTTGGTCATCTAAAGCGATATCTTCAGAGACTTTTTCTTTTCCCTTATCTTTTCTATTCGCGGGCCCGAGATTCTTTTCGGGCAGCGTACGATTGCGCAGCTGAATATTTTCACAGGTCTTCAGTTCTTCTTCTTTTCCTGAGGTGGACTCTTTAAAGAGAGGGCCAAAAGTCATTTCTTCGTCGGAGTCGCTCCCGAAGATAAAGACTTGCGATCCCCCAGCGTCGACCATGTGACAGTTGCCGGTAGTTTTTTTACGCTCCTCGGTCGTATTTCTTTGCTCCCGATGAGTTTTGCATTTCATCAGCTTGAAATTTTGCCGGTGAGCAATATATCCCTGCCACCATCTTTTAAAAGCGTTGCACTCTTCAGTAGGGTGCGCAATCTTTCGATGATATAAGCAGTAGCTAGGATGTGTTTCCGCTTCACCAAGAGCGTTCGCTTCGGAGGGTGGCAGCTTCATTCCTATCGATATGGCTTTGGCGAACCTCTTCCACATCTTGAACCTGCTTTTATTCGTGGCGGATGTACTTTGATTTGGCGGGAGTGTTTCAACCCGTTCGTCCAATCGCAGACGCTTGGCTTTTTCAAATATGGCCATCTCACGCTCTTAAGCAGCTTTGCTTTTAAGAAGAGGTTCATTCAGGAATGCATCAATCATTTCGTCTAATGGCCCTAGAAGTTCCGGCTCGGGACCTGCCCCCAGTTTTTCTGTGTAAGGAGCTTCTCCATCGTCTATCGACGAGTGAGAGATCACATAGCAACTTACTACGTAATCTTCCGATTCATCTGACGAGTCTTCCCCATCATCTCCGTCCTCAAGGACGCGACTGAGAAATTCTTGGAGTGTGATTAGAGTCCGCGCCTTCTGGTTATACTCTTCCAGCGTGTCAATCTGCTTTTGCAGGTCCGTGCGCTTGCCACCAGGCTTCACAGGCTTTTTCGTCTTCTTCTTCTTCTTCTTCGAAGACTTTGATGGCTGGATGTGAGTGCTTTGGCTATCACCACCGATTTTTGGAGTTGGACGCGGTTTTAACATTCTTTCGATGATCTCGGGTTCGAGTGGATTTTTCTACCTGACCGCCGGGCATGTATGGAGATCCTTCAGCATTCTTTTCATCTTGGCTGAAAGAGTGACCTCCCATGGAGCTTCTTCTACGAAAGAACACGATACTCTCGGTGTATCCGTCTTCTTTGGAGCGTGTGGCTGTGGCGGGTTCACTTTCCAATTCTCGGACAGTGCAAACTTGCCCTGTTGGTATTGATCTTCAATCCAGCCTTTAAAGACGAAGAAATCCTCAATTGGGTGGCTTGCCGTTTGATGGTAAGGGCAATAATTGGGACTATTAGACTTGACGGGTTGTAACGGTCGTTTTGGATTCGGCAGATTGATGAGCCTGTTGCGCACCGCCAGTTTAAACAGTCTCTTCGTTTTGTCCCGGGGGAACGAATAAGGACGCTTCATTTTCTCATTATAGTATTGCCGTCTTTCTTCTAGTTGATCTGCTAGTTTTGGGGCATTGGGCTGCGGTTGAGTATTTGCAACGAATGTCACCTTCCCTTTACCCTTTTCATTTCGCGGCTCCGGCTTTGGAGGAGACGGTCTATGACCCATCTGGTCTATCTGGGCCAGTTTGTCGATCAAGGCCTGGAACGTGGTCGGCTTGAAGAATATCATGAATTGAAAAATAGTTTCCTGAGGGTCCAGAGTGCCCACGAACATGCCAACCGCCGGCGCTTCTTCGATGCGCTGCTCACATTTTGACCATAAATTTTGCCACTGTATTGCGTATTGTACCCAAGTTTCTCCTGGCTTCACCCTGGCGTTAATTAATGCGGTAATCGGGGTACGCTCGTTGGCGCTCGTGAATCTCTGTGTAAACAGCAGTTCCATCTCCACGAATGTCTTGACAGAGTCGTTTGGAAGTTCAGAATACCATTCGAACGCTGTCTCCGACAAGCTGCCGACGAACTGACGAAGTAGCAGTTTATCATCACCTCCGGTATTACCGCACAGGGCTCTGAATTGAGCGATGTGCTGATGCGGATTTCCCGTCCCTTTATACACATGAAATTTAGGGATCGTATATCCCGGCGGGTACATTATTTGGTCATACCAGCCTGGATATAGTCGCTCGGTTTTAACAATTTGGCTGGCCGCTTCATTCGCTTGGTGAGCTCGTATTTGCTGAGCAATGTAGTCATCCAGAGCGGCCTTGGAGATGGTTTCCCCTTTGGCTATTGAAAGAGCCGGAGGTGAATTTGATGTCTCCCCTTTGTCTTCTTCAATGATGATCAGGGGCGCTTCAGCTGGAGGGTCCGGCTGTAACATCATCCCAGCCATGTCTTGGAACAAGAGAGCCATTCGTTTTATATTGGCTGCCTGTTCCGCAGCCTCTTTTTCTTTCCTTTCGAGCATTCTTCGGAGGAATTCAGTATCAGTCTCTTGTTCCTGGCGCTACTCCGAGGTCTCTGGATTTTCTTTTGGCCCAGTGAGTGCGGCCATTGCAGTCAGCATCTCCTGAAGTTTCTGCTGCTGTTGTTCCTGAGCCCTTGTTATTGACCGGGTATGGGGTCGATGACCCGTAAAAGTACGGCTTTCCTCTTTTCTGGAAGCCATATAAACAGTATGCACCATCATGCCCCCAGACTTGGGGCGTTTGAGCTCAGCACTTTTACGGTTTGCCACGTTCACAAGGGCTTTCTCTGGCCTCCTTCTCTTTTGAGCAGTTGAAGTCGAGGGGGCCGTTGCAGCGGGCACCCAGGTAGGTGTCGTCTTTTATGGCTTGACAGGATGGTTCTCTTCCTGCTGAACCTTCACCTTTTTCTGTCGACGAGAGTAATCTTGATCAATTACTGAGTCCTGAACCCGTTGCCAGACTTTGTAAATTTTGGAGGACAGACGCTGAGAGGACTGCTCCGGCTTCGTTTCTGTAACATTCTCCGCGGGTGGAGGAGATCTTTTCAGTACGGCGGTGGGTGAATTCCTGTGCACCTTTTAAGCAGCTCGAAGCTGTTCCCAGTTGGAACAGCAGCATTGACTTCCACCGTTAGGGCTGGTGGAGTCAGCCCAGAGGGGGAGTTACCCCCAGTCCTCCTTACTCGGCGCCAGTGGCGACGTCGAGCGTGTCGAGCCGTTGGGATTGTTTCAGCTTGAGGGGTGACTTCGTCATGCCCTCTGTTCTGGTGAGGCGCTGCTGGTACCAGCCTCTTAAAGACCGACGTCCGTCGAGCAGCAGTATTCTATCTGTCAAAGACAGACCTTTGAGTAGGAATGGGAGCCGGAGTGGCCAGCTTCGTAAAGACTGATCCCTTGACGGGAGAAGCTTCTTCAATGACCTCGAGAGCAGGAATGGCTATCCGTTTTGGTATGGCCGCTTCAGGTATCGTGGGCTTCTTGATAGGCCCATTGGATTTCAGGCTCAGCCTATCGAAGACTGATGCTCTTAGCTTGACATTGGACGACATGTTGAGAGGGGCCGTGGCGGTAGTGAGCCGATCAAAGACCGACTTCTTTTGCGCTTCTTGCGGCAGCGGGATGTTAATGCTCACTGATGGGAGCATGGTCTCGAAGAACAAACCAGTGGTAGCCTGCATCACCTGCTCTATCGGCATTGTGAACAGGGAGGCCGACTGGGGCCCATAAGCTATACCTCCAGATGAGGCGGAACGTGAGTTGCAGTTGCAGCTGGAGCATTTTGTGCAGGTAGACGCCATTGATTTTTCGTTTTCTGCACGGAGCAAGACGCCAAATCTTAGTATCTCAAATCCAAAAGCAACCATATCAAACCGCGATTCGTTCGTGAACACGACACACGAAGTGTGGAGTGGAAAGAGAAAAAGGTCCCACCGGGCGTGCCAGAATCTGTTCTTCGCCGAAACATAGAGACGCGACCGTGTAGGTCCGTCTTTCCTGAATTTGGGTACAGATGCTAATTGGTGCTATCCGTCCACCTCTCCGAAGATGCCAAGATGATTTATGGCATCGTATTTCGAAGGTTTAAACGGATGCGGCCGATATAGCAGACTTCGTCAGATTCTCCCTCATTTGAGGGGTTTTTGATTGTGGGGACGCTCTTTCCTGCAAGCGCAAGCCCCTGCAGTTAATTACGCTACCACATCGCGGTAACCACTTTCTCCTTCTCCAGATGGTCACTTCATGTCGTGGGCGTTTGTTTGGTGTTTGGTTGCCCGTGGATTGTATACGGAGACTAATTTATGTTATCGCCCGTAGGGCGTGGATTAGTCCAAATCCGTATCTTCTTAGATTTGGGTTTGGGGGTTAGGTTTAAGGATACGTTAGTCTCATTTGAGACTAAGATCAACTTAAATGTTTGTTAAGGATACGTTAGTCTCATTTTAGACTAAGGTCAACTTAACGGGATCATTTAGATCCAACAAGAGAACATTTGGACTCTATTGTTTAGTTTAGGGACATTGCGGTCGATTACCATTTTAAGGACATGGTGGTCCAATATTAGTTTAAAGACATACAGTCGAGGTTAAGGACATCATAGTCTGTGAGTTTAAAGACCTCACAGTCAAGATTAAGGACATCATAGTCCGTGAATTTAAAGACCTCACGGTCAAGGTTAAGGACATCATAGTCCGTGAGTTTAAAGACCTCACAGTCAAGGTTAAGGATATCATAGTCCGTGAGTTTAAAGACCTCACAGTCAAGATTAAGGACATCATAGTCCATAAAATGTGTGGTTGTCGGGACCCGTCACCTCTCTGAAGACGTTGAAGGATTACAACGACAAATATCAAAGGAGTGAAGAGATGTACCCTTGAACCAAAGTTGATTTGGGGATCTGTAGTCCAATTTGGAACTAAGATCAATTAATTAGATTATGAGCACATTGGCTCAGTTAAATCTGAATTGAGGACTTATGGCCAGTTTGGGTTAAATCCAATTAGATTTGAAATGTTGGCCCTTTATTGGACCATTAGACATTTGTCTGGTTTCGGCCCCTCATCACTTAGCAATGCTAAACAAGAGTTTGAGGGCTCTGATAACATTTTTGTCTTTGACTGAGCATTAAACATTATAGCTTTGAGTTTTACTCAATTTTGAGATTCAGTTGAAGGGGAGGTTTTTGCCTCTGGAAAACTCAGCCAATTTGGCTAAGATAGGCTTTAAAATAGTGTTAAACACTAGAGGACAACAGTGTTAAACACTGGAGGCGAAATACTCAAAATAGTGAGGGCACCCAGAGGTGGGGTCAGATCTCCTTTACTTTGTTCTCAGAACTGCAAATAAGTGTTAAACACTTTTAGTTTTCATAGCCATCACGTGTGGGAACGTGATGGGTACTCATGTATTGATTTATTAGAATGTTTATTAGGGGTCACGTGAGGACACGTGAGAGCGCCCAAAGCCAGCATTGCTTTTGCTTTTATTTTCTTTATTTTGGAAGTCACGTGGGAGCACGTGAGGCATTGCTTCCAAGCTGTTTCCTTCTCATTTTGGGGGATTTGTTCAGAGGTCACGTGGGGGCACGTGACCTAGTTTACTCTTTCTTTTCTGATCACTGCGGATTGAGGTCACGTGTCATCACGTGACCAAGTTCTTTATATGCATGGAGATCTTTCAAGTCTCTTTATTTTAAGAATTAAATTCTCTGTAGGGTTAAACCCTAATTATGTTTTAGAGGAATTAAATTCCTATGTATGTGGAAGAATTAAATTATTATGTAGGGTTACACCCTGATTCTGTCTTGGAGGAATTAAATTCCTGTGAGTTTGGGAGAATTGAATTCTCATGCAGGGTTGAACCCTTATTTTATTTGGAGGAATTAAATTCCTATGAAATGGGAGAATTAAATTCTCATATAGGTTTAAACCCTAGTTTTATCTTGGAGGAATTGAATTCCTGTGAATTTGAGAGAATTGAATTCTCATATAGGGTTAAACCCTAGTTTTATCTTTGGGAGAATTAAATTCTCTAAACTCAATTCTTCTTCTAAGTTTTGGATCTGCATGGCAGAATCTCCCCGATGAGAATTAAATTCTCAACTTATGGGGAGATTTGCTTCTGCAGATCATCAACCAGAGGAAGAACTAAGTTCTTTTGCAGAAGAGTTAAACTCTTAAATTGAAAATTAAATTCTCTTTTTTGTTTTATGAAGCTTTGATCCCTTTCCCCTTTCTCACCTAGGGTTTCTTTTCTTGAGAATTAAATTCTCCTTTCTTTTCTCTCTGCTATTTTCCTTCAGAAAATTCCAAGATCCAAAAATCAATAATCTCCCTTCTCTTCTCTTCTTGGCTCCTATTTATAGGAGAAGGAAAAGAATCAATTTGTTTAGTAAATCTTTCATTGAAAGATTTTGGTTGTTTTTGTAACCAACATGATCTTTTAGATCACTCAGTGAATTTTATTCACCCTTGGATTCTTAATCCAAAAGATATTCTGTTTGTTATTCTTGGTGAAATTTAGGAAAATCTTTCCTTCTATAAAATCTTTCCATAAATTGGTGATTTTTAATCACCATTGGATTTTTAATCCAATGGTGCTCCACTTTATAGAGCATAATACTTTTTTGTTTGGAAAGATTTAAAGAAGTATTTTCCCAGTTGGGGTCTTTGATTTCCCTTAATTAGAATTTAATTCTTTTAGCTCAGAAGGCTTTTAAAGCCCATCACGTGTTGGCACGTGATCCCAATGTTTGATCATTGAAATAGAATTTAATTCTATCAATTAAAGAGTTAAGGGACCTGTCATGTGTTGGCACGTGACCCTCTTGATTAAACATTTTATTCAGAATTTAATTCTGCCTTTTAGCAGAGCTAAGGAATCATCACGTGTCACCACGTGACCCTTGGTCACATGAGAGCACGTGATACCCCATTGGGGTCTTTCCTTAGTGTCTTATTATATATATATATTTTTTTTAATCCCTTTTGGTGGGTGCCAAAGGCCCATCACGTGATGGCACGTGACTGCACTAATTGCCTGCTTGATTAGAATTTAATTCTGTCTTCAGGGAGCTGAGGAATTATCACGTGTCAGTACATGACCCTTGGTCACGTGTGAGCACGTGACGCCTCATTGAGGTTTTTCCTTGCTGTTTTGTTACATTTTGTTTGACTAGAATTTAATTCTATACAGGCACAGGAACCTATCACGTGTCAGCACGTGACCCTTGGTTACGTGTGAGCACGTGATACCCCATTAGGGAATTTTCTGATATTTTATCAGGGAACAGGGCGGATTCTTAGATCACGCCCCCTTCAATAATTTTCTGCCAGCGGGTTCTTAAAACCCTCCCACTCAATAACCAATAGCCCGTGACTTTTAACCCAATAGCCCGTGACTCTGACCCCCCTTATTGTTATATCGAATTTGTCACAAGGGAATAGCGGGTTACAAGAACCTGCCCTTTCATTTAAAAAGGAGAGGGCGGGTTATTGAAACACGCCCTTCGTAATATTTTAAATAATTTTACTTACCCCAAGATAAGCCCGTGACCCCTTTATCTCCCGTCAAATTTAAAAAGGATAGCGGGTTACAAGAACCCGCCCTTTCATTTAAAAAGGAGAGGGCGGGTTCTTGAAACACGCCCTCCTTAATATTTTAAATAATTTTACTTACTCCAAGACAAGCCCGTGACCCCTTTATCTCCTGTCAAATTTAAAAGGGATAGCGGGTTCCAAGAACCTGTTACCCCTTTACCACCAAACACCTATAAAAAAAACCCTCTCTCTCCTACCATTTGCTCTTCAATCTGCTCCGATTTGCATCTTCACCTCCTACAAAATCTCATCTGCAAATCTCATCTGCACCCCTTCAAATGTATGTAAATTTAATGTAAAGTGTGTTTAATTTTCAATGAATATAATCATTATATCAGTTGTTAACGTTTTTTATTTATTATTGGGTTGATATTGTTTGATGCAGATAATGGCAAGTTCAAGTTTATTTATTGTATGTAAATATACAATGGCCATATTGTGACAAGTACACAAGGTCCCGAGTATATGGGAGGGTGCGCAAGAATTATGCGACTAGAATTTTCAACGACTTATAATGAACTCGAGAATAAAGTGTTTAAAATCAAGAAATACGATCCCCGTGAAATTAAGCTTAAGTAAAATTGTATATGGCCTATATTTAGTGGAAATGCATTGGTTGAAATTATAGACGATGCATCAATATCTTCGATGATAGACTTCGGTCTGGCAAATACCCAGCATTCTTTTGAACTTTTAGTTCAGAAGAAACAATTTGAAGTATCAGATATCGCTCCAACGGGTAATTTTGATGGTAATGCTGGAGGTAGTTCATGGGGATACGGTCCCATGGTTAACGATGATACCTTCAGTCTCAGTGGATACGACTATACACATCATTATTCAAACCTTCAAACTCAAGGATAAATATTTTATAAATCCTCTTTTTGTAATATCAAAATACTAATATATTTTATATATTAAATATAGATTTTCTCAATCGATTGCTGCAGTTGCATGCACCCCTGAAGAACAACAAGGATTACCATATACAACCTTCCTAAGGTAAATCAATCTGAAACAAGTGGTGATTATGTTTATATTATTCGTAATACGAAAATATTAAGAAAAAATCATATAAGAAAAATTTATATACTAAACGCAGATTTTCCCATACCTCCGCATCATTCCAACACGATCCAAGTAGCGCATTCTAAACATGTCCGTCCACATCTTTCCAGTCTTTTCACCCCGAACCATCCACATTATACCGACCTCAACCATCATATATTGCACCCGAGCCTTATGTTGCTACGGGTGACATTGATACGGGTGATAGTGATGATGATGAAACTGGTGAAGGTCATCAAGGGGAGGATAGCGTGGATTATGTTGCTGGATTGAATGAAATAGCATTGATTGATGACATGGCTGGGAATAATGATTTTGTCGAACTAGAAAATCCCGACCTCGATCTGCTGGAAGATAATAGCTGGGTAGACTTAGCCGTGGCAGAAGTAAATACTGAACCCGATTTGGAAACGACTGTAGCAAGTGAAGAATCTGTCGCTGTCGGAGATATGTTTCAAGAAAAAAGAGATCTTATTTGTAGATTGAAGTCACGGGCTATTCAAAAAAATGTTACATTTAAAACCGAAGAGTCAAATAAGACGTACTATACCGTGGTATGTATGAAAGCTCATGAATATAAGTGGAGATTGCATGCATGTTGTTACAAAAGAGTCAAAACTTGGAAGGCCACGAAATACAACCAAGAACATACTTGCATCAATTCTATTATGTTAAAAGATCACAGGAATTGCACTTCATCTTACATTTGCTCACTAATCATACCACTAATTCATACAGATGTGGCGATGACTCCCCGAGAGATACTACTCTACGTCAGCGGAGAGCACAAAATTCAGATTTCGTATGTGAAGGCATGGGATGCTCGTAGAAAGGTATTATGCAAGATATTTGGAGATTGGGAAAGCTCGTACAACTCATTAGTCCCTTTTATGGAAGCCGTGAAAGTATCAAATCCGGGTCCGTATACCGGTTAAAAACCACAGAAACAGATGTCGATGGCTGTGTCAGGTTTCAAAAAAATTTCTGGTGTTTTTCTCCTTGTGCGGTTGGTTTCACACACTGTCGCCCGGTATTGTGCGTGGATGGGACGTATCTATATGGTAAGTACAGAGGTTGCATGTTAATTGCTACAGGTGTTGATGCTAATAACGGTATATTTCTGTTAGGATTTTCTATTGTCGAGGGTGAAAATATATCATCCGGTCATGGTTTTTTCGTCAACTCAAAAGTATCCCATCTGTTATTGATAAAACAGATTTATGCATCATATCTGATAAACATCTATGAATACTAGCTGCAATGAGAGCCGTATTTCCGACGACCCCATATAGTTTTGTCTGCGGCACTGCAGACAAAATTTTGATAGAAAATTAAAATATTCATATCTACATAAGCTTATGTACAAAGCCGATGAAGCGTCTGATCCTAGTGTTCATGACATGTACATGAAGAAAATTGGTGAGATGAGTCAACCCGCGAAAGCGTGGTTAGATGAGTATGCAGTACGCATGTGGTCACAAGCACATAATAATAGATGCAGATATGTACTAATGACCACTAATATGTCTGAAAGGTTCAACTGGGTCCTTAAAGGTGTTAGAGGCTTACCGATACAAGGGGTTGATTGTTCGAATCTTTTTCAGAGTGAATACTTACTTTGTGCAAAGAAGGGAAAAGTATTTGGCGATGGAGACTTCACTCACCGCGTATTACGAAGATATATTCCGGAAAAGAGAGCGCAGAGCACAATACTACAGATCTGAAAGATTTGACACAGCGGAGTTTCAAGTTACGGGGAGTAATGGGAATCAATATACCGTAAATTTTAGAGATGAAGGGCTCTCTTCGTGCACATGCGGTGTTTTCCAGCAACAACATTTACCTTGTGCCCACGCAATTGCTGCTGCGAGCAACATGCATAACTCACATTACAATTTTGCTTCCTGTTATTATTCAGTTTCCAATTACCAAGGCGCATACGATCCAAAATTTTATCCTATACCAGACAGTCGCTATTGGCATTATTATACGGGGAACAGACAAACATCGATTGTATTACCGCCAGACAAAAATATATGATCCGGAAGACCTAAGGTGCATCAAGATCGAATGACAATGGATGCTGATCCTCCGCAAAGGGACGGCAGATGTAGCCTATGCAAACAACCAGGTCATTATAAGACCTACATATATATCTTGTTTATGTAAGGTATTATGCAAGACAAGTGCACGGGATGAAAATCAGTTGGTGCTTGTAAAGAAACTTGTATAATTTACATTTTAGTATGATATGATTTTTTTGTATTATTATTTTGATGGATTCATTTTATGAATAAAGTGCATATAAGATTCATATTTATAGTAATTGTATATGAACTGTAATAACACTTGTCACCCGTCCGTAACATAAACAACAATCTTATTATTTATTATTTATTAAGGGTTTTGTAAACCGATATTTTTTAAATTGTTTTTTTGATTTATTTATTTTTTTAATTTAAAATAAAGCGGGTTCCTAGTACCAGCCCCCACCAAGCCCACGAAGAGGGCGGTTTCCTAGAACCCGCCCTCTTCATTGTATGGGTGGGGGCGGATTCCAGGAACCCGCTCTCTGTGTTGGGTGGGGTCTCGTCAGGCTGGAAACCGTCCTATTCTGCCAAATATAATTTAAATTGTATTATTTTAATATATAAACGGCCTATTTCGGGAGAAAAAAACCCACATATATATCTTGTAAACCATGCAAACCATGCGGCTAAAACTTCATCAAACAACAAATCGGTATTTCAATAGTAATAGTTGGATGTGAACGCATCTACAAATGTAGATTATCTCTATTATCAAAAAAAAAAAAAACACGGCCACATCCTTCCTTTGGTCAGAAAAATGGGGTCTCAGAAAAATAGAGTCTAATGCCAAACTAGAAGAGTTCAAATCTTCAAACCTGAAGCTGTAACCAAGATCTCCATAGATCTCCTCATGATAATATGTTGACTCAATATTTGTGTTTGACAGGCAAAGCTGTTGACTCAATCAAATCAAATGTATTTGTTAAATTTAAAATAGATACTGTTCCAACTTTGAAGGAGTCAAAAGAGATGCTGATTGTAAAAGTAGTCCTAGGAACGATCCTTCCAGCTAAAAACTAGCAACTCATACGTAGGTCATCCAAATTCTTTATCCCATGAGCACCGTTTTAACTAAACAAGATAGACCGTGTATGGTGCTTTATATCATACGCATATGGCACAGTTCAACCAGTTATTGGTTTTTATAGATAAGAGGAGGAAAGTCAAATCAGAAGCGGCAAACAAAAGTTAAGATGGACATGTCGCATAATATGACTGGATGTACTGAGAAACGTTAAACCTGTTTACATGTATGATTTTCGAGAGAGAAAGTGGAAGCGCTGAAGTGATATTCTTTAAGTCTCAACTACATGATGCATATGGAATATCATGTTGCATCCAATAAAAAAGAGCTAAATGGCAAATAAATATCCGATATTTCAGCCGATTAACACCAGTTATCCAAGTTTTTTTAAGTAGCAGATAAATACCCAATGTTTCTCTCTGCCTGCCATTACTCTGTTATTAGAATATTCTTTTTTTATTCCCATATGATGATCAGTGTTTTATGATTAATTTGCATATGCAGTATAAATATAGGTTTTTAACAAGTTTTTTATTTTCATTTTATCCAAAATAAAATAAAATTAAGGTTCCTATCCCAAGCATCCTTTTTCCTTTGTTCTTTCTTTCCTTTTTCTTCTCAAAACTGTTTGAGAACCCTAATTCTAGCCCTCTTTCTTTCTGCTTCTACTTCTCAAAGTTTCCACCAATTGGGTTTAGATCAACTGGTACCGATTTTCTTACTAATGTGAGAGACCGCAAGTTCGATCCTCAAAAAGGATTGATTCCAAAAATAAAATTGAAAAAAATTACTTCTCAAAGCCTCAACCCTGAACCTAGCCTTCTTCTTTCTTCTCAAAACAAATCTAGAACCCTAGCCCCTACCATACTTCATCCTTTTCTGAAAACCCATTCAACTAATATTTCAACAACTCTAAAGATCCATATCTTCATCTAAATTTCTCTTATGCTCCTTCCATTAAGCTTCTACTTTCCTCAATTAGTGTCCTCTTGATTCACATTAAGAAAATTAGAGTTTGGAATAAATAAAAAAGGGAAAAATGGATAGATAAAGAAAAAAAAAGTATTTTGGGCATAATTTTTTTAATTTGATTCAATTAAGGTCGATTGTATGTGATATAAGGGTAATTTCATCTTTTCCGTTAACCGTGTTAGTCATTAAAGCCATGTTTAGATACAAAGTTAGGATAACCACGGTTTATTTTAAAGTGAAGGTAGGAGGCATGCAAACTATGATTTGTGTTGAGATATGTGGATAATTGTACATTATGAGAGTTGCATGGATATAAAATATAAGCTGAGATAAAACCTCAATAAGACTTAAGTCTTATTGATGAAACCCACGTATATCAAAATCCCGTGTACACTCATATAAATATAAATATATAACCGTCCCCTCATTCGTGTATAATTAAATTTAATACGGTGTCAGAACTAGGTCGAACACCTCTGTGAGAGAGCACTCTACATGCCTCTGAAAGATTGGCCTCTACATATATCATTACACCTCTGAGCGAGAGTTGTCTACATACATCTGAGAGACGCCTCTACACGTGTTGTACGATTCACGTGTAACATCACCATGTTGCAGGTGAGATGGATGTTAAGATATGTGGTTAGACATAGTCCTATATGGGAAAAACCATGAGAGATACATGAATATAAGATATAAGATGGGCCAAACATCAACAGGACTTGAGTCTTATTGATGAAACTCATTTATATCAAAAGCCCGTATACGGTCATATGTAAAAATATATAATTGCCTTCCCTCGAAATTTAACAGTTTGCAACCCCAAAATCCAGAAATGGAGTTTAGTAAACTTTGATCAGATTGGAGTTGAGATAACTGCAGTTTAAGACTGAAAAATGGAGTTATATCAACTCCAAAATGGATGCCAAAGTTAGCATTTTGGAGTTAATTTTTGCTAAATGCTAACTTTGTGAAACCACAGTTTACAAAGCTTAACTTCATTCTCAAAAAAGCCCTAAAATGCTAAAGTCAATGATGAGTATTTATCTGTTATTTGAAAAAAAAACTTAGGTATATTTATATGTCAAACGACTGAAATATCATGTATTTACTTGCTGTCATCCGCAGAAAATGTGGGTCCATATAGTAACTGAAAATTTCTACTTAGTGCATTATTTCACCCCCAATCTTCAATCAAAGATGCAGCGAAATTAATGAACTGAGGAGGAAAATAATACGTTGAGACCGCCAGCAGATTTGAGGATCGTAGAGGAAAAGGAAAGGTGAGTGTGCTGATGTGATGGCAAAATCTTGGACAGAATCACCATGAAATTGCGTTCCTAATTTCCAATGCGCCCCCCCCCCCCCCCCACCCCACACACACACATTGATGGAAAAAAGAGACAATGAATGTGAAATGAAAAGGGCAAGAGAGATGTCTCACACAATTTTTGGGGATGAAGACAGGCGGGATGAGATCACAAAGGATCTTCCAAAATCTTACTTGTTGATTTCTTCCAACTAATGCAATCCGAAGGCATTGATTATGTGTTGTTTTTGCATGTATGCACCTCTTCTTTTATGCTTTTGCCATCTAACACAATTTGAGGGTTTTTTTAACTGGCTCATAATTCTAACCCATGCACACATCCCAGATGCTCGGGGTCTCATGGCTTTGAGCCAAACTCGTTAAACGGGGGTGTTGCGGAGCGAGACGATCATAAAGCTAAACTAGAGATACAAAGAAGTAGAACAAATCACATGCAAGATAGATTTACGAGTACCAAGCACAAAACAAATAAGCGAATGCGAAACTTTATTAATAATCAAAATCCGTAGGAGTACAAATCGATAGAGAATTACAAATCTCTCTCAAATAATTCCCAGCTCTCTCAAAATAACAATGGGTTCTCTCAAATTAACAAAAGGCTATCAGATCTAGATCTAAAACAAGCTATCATATATATAGCATATAAAAGATTTCCTCAAAAAACTAATTTGCTAACTAAGGAAATATTGTCCGGCCCAGTACGGTAAACGTCTGCATAAGAAATTGACAGACGCCTGCTAAAATATCACCGAAACTCCAGAGCGCCTACCAGACGTCCGAACAAGGATGCGGCGACGTCTAGATTTCACACCAAAAGAACAGAGCGCTCGACAGAAGTCTGAACCGCATCAAGGCAGACGTCTGCCTAAAGCATGCTTGTGCATACATAGCAGAGGCAAACGTCTGACCTATAGATGACATTAAACCTCCATGTAGTTTCGTGATAACTCCGAATTTTCGAGTAAGAAATCTTAGGGGATTGAATGTGAGGCACATCTTCTCGCACTCCACAAACTCCTCCTTCAAAATAATAACATCTTCATCTTCACCACAAAACCCCTCAAGGGCTCAAATGAGTGTGACGCACTACAATTAAGTTTAAGTGGTGCTCAAACTTAACTGAAAGAGACTTTGTCAATATGTCGGCCGGATTGTCCGTTGTGCTAACCTTCTTCACAATAATCTCTTTTTTCTCAACGACTTCCTGCATAAACCAATACCTCATCAATATGCTTCGTTTTATCATGACGCATTTGATTTTTTGACAAGTGAATAATGATTTGGTTATCACAGTAGAATATTATGGTATCCTTTGGAATACCAAGTTCCAAAAATAGCCCCTTCGACCAGATTGCCTCCTTAACGGCAGCAACAACGGCTATATACCCCGCCTTTGTCGTAGACAATGCTATCGTAGACTGCAAAGAAGCACGCAACTAATGGCACATCCTCCCAAAGAGAATACATAACAGGTGATTGATCTGCGTCTGTCAGGATCATCTGCATAATCGAAGTCGCTTAATCCAATTAAATTGTCGTCGTTCTATCCGAACACCAACCCCATGTTAGACGTACATCGAAAGTAGCGTAATATCCATTTCACCGCCTGCCAAGGGATACCATATAATGACTAACAACACTAACGTCGTGTGAAATGTTGGGTTGTGTACAAATCATTGCATACATAACGCTACCCACTACACTCACATATGGAACATTCAACATGTATCTAATCTCATCTTTTATCTGCGGTGATGAACGAGCTGAAAATTTAAAATGAGCTGCTAACGGAGTACTTACAGATTTAGTGTCTGCAATGCCGAAATACTCCAAAACTTTCTTAAAATATCGCTGTTGAGATAAGTATAGCTTTCCTTCTTTGCGATCGCACCTGATCTCCATACCAACTATTTTCTTGGCCGTTCCCAAATCCTTAATTTCGAACTTGCCTTTCAACTGTTCTTTCAAAATCTTAATATCAACCATATATATTTCTGCTATCAACATACCATCAAAATAAAGCAGCAAATATATGTGAGAACCATCGGCAAGCTTCTTCGAATATACAAACCCGTCGCCCATACTTCTCGTAAACCCTATTTATTTCATGAAGGAGTCAAACTTCTCATACCAATGTATTGGTGACTACTTTAAACCGTAGAGAGACTTCTCTAACAAGTAAACGTGATCTTCTTTTCCTTCGACCTCAAAACCTTCAGACCGTTGCATGTAGATTTTCTCTACCAAATCACCGTACAAGAATGCGGACTTCACATCGAGCTGCTCAAGCTCCAAATCTTACATAGTAACCAAACCGAGTAAGATACGTATAAATGCGTGTTTAACAGCGAGAGAAAATACCTCAATAAAGCCAACTTCCCGCACCTGCGAATAGCCTTTAGCTACCAGCCGCACCTTATATCTAGTATCAACTGCCCCTTGATTACCTTCTTTCTTCTTGAAAACCCAGTTGCAGCCAACTATTTTCTTTCCTCCTTCGGGCATCATGAGTTTCTAAGTTTGGTTCTCGTGAAGAGACTCAATCTCTTCATTCATAGCGACTAGCCAACGAGATACTTCATCAAATGAGATAGTTTCTTTATAGTTTGTCGGTTTGCTACTATCAATTGTTTCTGCAACAGACAGTGCATACGCCACTAGGTCATCATAGCCATACATCTGTGGAAATTCTATTATCCTAAATTAGAAATATTCAACCCTTATGTTTCACGCCTCCTATTTATTCAACCTCAGATCCTATACGTTTTTACAGTTTAGAAAGATCTCGGTTTCTCTTGAGTTTTCCTTCTAAAGTGCGGTCTCCAATCAGGAATTTTTATCATCTTTACGGAAAACATAAGTCTTATTCTTTATTTCTATCATTCCTCCAAATATCGATTGTACACCCCTACGTGTGTGTAAAATTTCACCCTTACACTTAAGAATTCAATTCAAGCTATAGTACCCTTGCCCTAATACCTAATACTGCTTCTTTTCATTAATGATGGATGGTTTTGCTCACACCCCTTTCATACGACTATTAATGCTTCTTGAGGCACTATCAGCCGATTACTGAATGTGTGAGTTTAAAGCGTAAATACCAGTTTCAAGGTCTTGACTTTATTTATTTTTTCTCTTTTTTTCTTTATTTTTCTTTTTCAAGGACGGATATATTTTTCAATGATACTCTTTTGGTGGTTAGCTTTAAATACCGTTTTTTCTTTCATACTAGGTTTTCAGATAAGAGTATTTCTAGGTATCCTTTACTATCCCAAGTTTCAAGGTGCGTGTATGTGCAGTTTGTAGGGTATGTACTTTCTAAATTTGGACTCAAGAATAGAAACTATTTTTCAGACTTATCTTTCAGTAAAGCTTTCAATACTTTCCCTTCATCTCGACTTAACTCAAGAACTGAACTCAAGATTACTTACTTCTAAGAAAAACTGCAAGGACGTATAATTACCAAGGTTAAACAGAAGGAGGGTTATTTTTAGGGTTTTCAATTCCTAAGCCTTGGATTTAGTTATTCCTAACGTATCAACTAAACTTTCGGAATAAAAATCTAAGTGTCACGCCCCGCTTCCCAAAATACGGAATACAAGGATGACAAGGCCAGCCATGCTTCTACGATCAAGGAAAAATCCTGCCGTAGTCATATTTCGGTTTCTAACATTATATGGTAATCAGTAAAATACAAAACGGATAAAGAGAATGCAGTCACTAAAACCATCAGATATAAAGGAAACTGAATGCAATGGAAGTAAACAAGGGGCAACTAATCAGGGATATCAATGGAGAAATATAACTGGTTCACTGGTCTGGATCTTCACGGTTTTCTCGAGATCAGATGAATCCACCTCTATCACTGAGCATGCATACTCAGGTCATCAGGGCGACACAATAGCAATATTATAATAATAATAAGAGGTAAGGAAATAAAGTAATAACGGTGGAGACAAAAATGCAGGTAATCGATATGCCATTAAACATTGTTATGTATGATCTGTGTCCCTATCAGTCTCTAAGTCACTTTAGAAATTGAGTTGTGAAACGGAGTAATCATGTTTAATGAGGGTCTCGTACGTACCAAAGACTACGGCCCACTGTTGCCGGGGACATAATCCTGTCAGCCGGACCGCTAGGTCCAAACCTAATATATAAGAGTCGTTGTTCGAATGATCATCCTCTAAATCACTGACCTCGCTAAATACAATTTCCTTTCCACTTCGATTTCCCCCCTTTCCCCCCAGGTTTCACTATCTATGAGTATGGGCTAGTTGTATACAAGTGCGCATCAATAACATGGTTTCATTCACTATTCATTGTATTGTTCATTATCACGAATCACCCACTTTTCACTGGCGTACTTGATACAACCAAACCGATACTATTCACGTTCGACGATGCATTATACACTGAAAATTAATAAAAATACTCACTATCGCTAGAGGTATTACAGTCGCGTAAAACTGTGAATCATGCCGCTAAACAACTTATATACAATACAAGTCATTATGCAACTCATGAACTTATAAAAATTGCATTAAATCATATGTTCAGAATTAAGTAAAATGATACAAAAGCGGTAACAAGTAAACTCAGTCGTAAGTTCAACGAAATTGGTTTCAAGTCAATTAGATTTCGGGTTTGCAATTTACAATCGTTTCATTTTAAGTGTTCTCTACTAGAAATTCAGTTCCTGAACTTAAAGTCCATTTCGTAACATAGTTTTCACCGTGTTTAGTTCAAAATTAGGCGACACTATAGTTGAATAATATTTATCTTTATTAGTTAGGTTTCCAACGTACCATACGGATCGATAATATCCATAGTTTAATGGAAGTTATGCATTATATAATATTGGGGTATACGTTCTGTCCCTGCTTGGGACTGCCGTATGTACTGATAGTTTAAAATATGATTAAAATAGTAAATGATGGTAAAAATGAATAAAATCACTTCCAAACGTTAGCTAACATACTTATCTTCACTACGGTATAGGGTTCCGCATAATAATATTTTCATACAGAAACGTGAGAGCCCTTCAAATCGAGTATCGACAAGCAGTGCTGCTCTGGACTGCATTCCAGAGCCGCACTCCTAACCAGTTTCCGTCACCTTTTTAGAATATAAACAGATTGTAAATTATATGGGGTTCTAGGTCGTCGAGTCGGCTTCGATATGAGCCCTCTAACGCAACATTCCGGTGTATAACCAGTTAATTATGATTTTCACAAAATCCAGGTACGGAAATTTTCAGGTTCGACGGATCTAAATGGGGATGACTTTTCACGGTGTTAAAATCTGTATTTTCAAGCCAAATCTTAACATAGTATTCTTTATCACTAGGAAAATCTATTGTGCTTAATTTACGTCATTTTAAGAGGGTTTTCAGATTATGGTTTGTATCGAACACTTATAATAACGTTTGAATCGCAATCGCAATGAATATATAATAGCATGTAGCAAGTATTTAAACTTGCCTGACGGCGTATAGATGACTATACAGCAGCGACGCGGTACAGTAATGACCTACGGCTACGGCAGCGCAACGGCACGATCACGATGCAGGCGCGGCTAGGCACAACATAGCAACCCGACCTCGGCTCAAGTTTGGCTCATCTTGACGGCTTGGCAGTGGCGGCTGCAGCTCAAATGGTCGTTGGTTGGTGAAGGGGGCGAGATCGTCGGAGGCATTAGGGTCGGCCGGAGCAGGCAGAGGTGGTGGCAGTTCAGGGGAGCTTTAAGTGAAAGTGAGGCTGCGCCGGGTTGGCTGGAGGCAGTGATGGGTGTAGGAGTTTGTAATGGGGTTATTGCGAGGAGATGGGTTTGCTGCGGGAAGAGTCGCGGGGAAGTGTGGTCGGTGATGAGAGGATGTGGAGGCGTTGATGAGGTGATCGGTGATGAGGCGCTGCGACGACGAGGCCTAGGTTCGGGTGTTGGGTTGCTGGGGTTCTCGTCGGGGATGAGAGGCGAGGTGAGGAGGTTGACGACGTGGGTTAGGCGGTGGGGTAGCGACGACGGCGAGGAGGCGAGGCCATGGGTCGAAGCTCCGACAAGGTGATCGACGGTGAGGGCAGAGGTGAGGTCGGGGCTGTAGGTTCGAAGGTAGCGGGGTTGCTCGGGGTTGGGTCATTGGGAAAGAGGTGAAGGGAAGAGGAAGGAGACGCGTCGGTGGTTTATGGGTCCGCCGGAGGTCGAAGGTGAAGGTGCGGGTGGTGAACAGCGGCGACGGTTTAGTGATGGGTTAAGCGGGAAAAGAGAAGGAGGAGGGCTCGGTTGGTGGTGTTGTGGTTCGGGTCGACGGTGGAGAGGAGGAGGCGAAGGTGAGGGATCCAGGGCGGTGGTGATGGGCATAGGTTTGAGCGAAGGTGGCGACGGGGAAAAATAATGAGGAAGAAGAAGAGATGTCAGGGGAAAAGAGAGGGAGAACGTGGGGGGAGAGAGAGAAAGAGAGAGAGAGAGAAACCGGGAGGGGGGGTTATGAAAATTTTGAAGGGAAGAATAAATGAGAGTAACGAAGAATTAATATAAATAGTTAATAGGTTTTTAATGGAATATATTTGAAATTGATGTGGATAGGATTTGGGTTTAAATGAGAAAATTTTGAATTTGAAAAAGAGAAGGAGTAATCTATTGGTTAAAAGTAAGGCTTTGGGTTGTTGGGCTTGGGCTCAAGAAAATGTAGAAAGAAAGAGTGGGATTAAATTTGGACCTGGCTTAGGGTTAGGTCCATAGGAAACAAATAGTTAGAATATAATACAAAATTTAAAATGGGTAAAATATTTTATTTGAATACAGGTATTGATGTAGATAAAGACCGGGTATTACACTAAGTTACCCTATTAGCTAACTTGACAACAAAGTTTTTATATTTTTGTAATTTTTTTTATTTTTATGGGTTTTTAAATAAATATGCAAATGCAAAATATACACATGAATGCGAAGGTAGAAAGCTTACCGAGCACACCCCCAAACTTAAACTTGACAGTGCCCTCACTGTCAGGCTACACCAAGAGGGTCAAAATTATCGGCATTCCCCTGTTTTTTTTGTTTTTTTATACAAAACAAAAAGCAAACCAAAAATATATACACAAAAGATCCCCCCAAACTTAAGTGAAACAGTGTTGCCACTGTTTAAGCGTTAAAGTTCAAGCTTAGGGGAGAGAACAGTTTCAATCTATATAAGGCCTTACACAGGTAAAAAATTAGCACCAACCATTCAAAAATTCTATCGCTATAATGTGCAGGGTGGTGAAAGAATGCGGGGAGGAAAGAAATGGATAATACGCGAGACCGTATGGGGATGGAAGCGGGATACAGTCTCGGTGGAGGAGGAGAATGGCGGAGGGGAGAAAGAAATGGAATACGAACTTGAAGGTGGAAATGGAGTGAATAAATTAGTACAATTTGTAATGATCGTTGTGTAAAAAGAGATTGTACTAATCTATCTACCCATTGAGAAATGGGGTCAAACCTATCAAGATTCGTGAGAAAACATGGGTAGACCGAACTTGGTAAATCAAACACAGGAAATGAAAGTGATACGGTATCTTGCGAGGTGGGAATGATGGAAAGGCTTGAGGGAAGTGATCGAGGAATGGGATCAGTTAAAGGTTCAGGAGGGTGTACACAGTCAGTGAAAGGGACATGATGAATTGGAAATTCTGACTGATCAAGTAAAACTGGTTCATCCTCGAAAATTTCCTCAAAATTCTCCTCAAAAGTTAGCTCATCCATGCATTTATCATCATCAAAATTTAGACGCATATGGGGTTCGGGAAAACTGTTAATGACTCGGGATGATGTCCACATGGAAGTGAAAGGACATGATGAATTGGCGGGAGAAACTCATCCAAAATATTCCCAGGGTTAATATCCTTAATCAAGTGAAAATCGAATTTCTCAGACACCTCATCAAAAGCATGGATTTCATTCAATTGTGGTTCTAGGATGGAAGCATAGTGGTCAAAGGGATTGGGTATGGTTTCACTTGACAGGGCCCCTTTACAATATGGTAAATCAAACACTAAAAATTCGCACAACTCATCAAATGTTCTATCTGCAATTTGTGATTCATTTGGGACACTCGATAGACTTTCGAAACCGGAGTTGTGGAATTCAATTTGGAACGGGTAGGTTTGATTTAGAAGGGTGTACCGCTTACTCTCACTATTTAAATTCTCAATCTGTCCAATCGCCTCATCATACATTTGAAAAGTCGGAGCTAGTTGAAAACTAGCTACCGGGTCATTAGGTTATATGAGGGCGGCCATAGATGCATTCAAATCCATCATCTGTTGGCATGACGCTACCCGAAATTCTTCCAACGACTGTTTCAGATTAGACATTGGTTGTGGAGGGGTTTCAGTAAAAAATTCAAAGTTTTCTGGATACGTGAAACTCCCAAATGGCTGTTCAGAAGACATGTCTAGTGAGGGTGTAAAAGTCGGGTAGGATTGATAGATATTAAATGGCTGTGTGAAACAGGGAGGATTATGATCAACATCTGGATAAGCAGATAGTTGGAATTGTTGTCCTAAAGAATCCGGAGTGGTGAAGGGCATGAAAGATCGGCTACGGGATTGCACAATACGTTCAGCAATGGACATCGGTTTAAGAGTCGCCACGTTTCCCTCAGAAGGGGTATCAACATGAGGAGGGTTGAAAGTTTGAAAAGGTTGATTTGACGTGGATTGTGGTGTCCAAGTGGTTTTCCTACAAGCGTCTATCCGATATTTCAAAGAGATTTTTGGTATGGATGGATCGTTTGACGTTCTACCAAAATAAAAATCGTATGAAGTAAAATCTGGCTGAGAGTACCAAAGTTCGGCAAGAGTTGGTCTATATGGGGTACCCATGATAGGAAGAGAAGAAAAATAAGCAAAGGAGAGGAAAAAGAATGTGAGTTTTTTTTATATGTTAGTTATCAACAAAAATATGAAATACACACATAAAAAGATAAAGAAGAAAAATAACCACGACACAATACCACACACCTAATCGGTCTAGGGTTCACTAGGTCAACTAGACCTACTCAAGAGCTTAATTGTTGAAGTAAAACTGTGTCGAGAAACGAGCTCAAGATGTTGAATATAGGTATGCCCTAGAGGCCATTATATGTATAGTAGATGCTTGGACATGTATGTATACACACACACACACACAGATGACTTTCTTGCTCGACACGTTAGTATGCTTTCTGGTTTACTTCATCTTGACATATTCATTTGATCATGCATCTTACTCATTTGGTACATGTTGATAAAGCCCTAAGGATATTTGCTTGACTACTACGACTATGATGCGGATCATACTGGTGGGACACGTGTAGTTTATGAGTATATCCTTGAACTGTTCCTAGTTGTGGGTGTATCGAGACGGGGCATCGATATTCCAGAGTAGACTAGCATATACCATTCTTGTCCCATATGATAGGCGATGGATCATCCCAAATCCATCTGGTGTGATGACACCAAAGATTGTATACGGGTGCTCAGTGGAGACTGGGCACACTGAACGGACTCGCCGAGAACTCCTATGTGGTATTATATCTATCGTCGGATAGCAGTTCTCAGGTGACACTGGTATAGGTTAGTCTGTAGACCCGAGATCGTCATAGAGTCTTGTGTGTCCTCCCACTGTACTTTGATCTCTACCCTACCACGACTCTACTGGGTCGTGCAAACAGGTGGATTTTGGGTACAGTCCCGAGGCACATGGAGGCAATGAGTGATAGGAGGGGTTTCGTCTCTCCCGATATTAGGGGTTGATGTTGCGCTATGCTCGATTGGCTATAACAACAAGTCCCTGGCCAGGGCTGCTGAGATTTACTGATAAGTGTTATCAGTAGTTTCTCGATCTGTTATGAGCCATACACCGGCATGACTTATTGATTTAATGGAGTTGACGATACCATCCCTAGACTCAATATGCAACATATCTGACGAAGAGACCAGACTGTACGGTAAGTGTTGCCAGTTGGCTCGACGGGAGTTTTGACGGCTTCGCTTGTTTTTCTTCTGATCGCTCAATACTCGGGTGGCCGTTACGTTTAGCTGACCGCTTGCGGCTTGTGGGTGTTTGATATGATCATCACCTACTGCCGGCGTATTGACGAGTCTTAGAGTCCCACACAGGAGATTTCCTAGCTCAGGCGAAACAATGTGGTATGCATATGAGATATGCGTGGGGGCCCGATTAAATACGTGTATGTGATACCGTATATTAATCGGGCATTTTTCTATTGGTCGGGTCGTATGTAATATGACCGGTTTGTTAAATCAAGTGTTGATTTAACATTGACTTTATAGCTCACTTTTGTTAAACCCTTTTCTATATTGATGTATGCATGCATGTATGCACTTGTTGATGTGTATAGACACATACATGCATACATGATATCATGCTTGTTGATACATATTAGATGGCAATGGAAGACCCACATGGTTCATTTATATTTACATATATTTGTTTTGAGAAAAGAAAATGAATTAATTCATGGTTGATATTTATCTACACTCTTCTAAACTTGACCACACTTGACCTAATTATTAACCATGGATTAATTTTTATTTGGCTTTTGACGCAACACAAAAAATATCTAGATATTTATTAACCATAGTTTGGCATGAGATATATATCTTTGATATTTGTTTTCTATGATTATTATTATTGATAATTATCAAAAGAAAGAGCTCTAGCTTTTGCCATCTTCTTCTTCCTCCATTCTCTCTTGAGATTTCTAGTGAGTGAGGTTGTTAAAAAGAAAGGGTTTTTCAGTGAGAAAACAAACCACTTCATCATTCTATACTAGTTTAGCCCATTAGTTTAGAGTGTTAGCTCCACTTCCTCATTGATCAAGTGAAGCAAGGAGCTTTGAGCAAAGGGACTTCGGGTGGATCATCGTGGACTTAGAAGGTTCCTAGCGAGCCGGTTCAAACTCTCAAGGATCCAAGGAGTCAAGAGAAGAGGTATACAAAGGTTATATTCTCTTCACCTAGTGATAGTTAACCTCTAGTATGTGATAATATTAGTGTTACCCTAAAATTCTAGTTTTGATTCATGGTTAGATTGCTTAGCACCTCCCCAAAATTTTTGTTGTGGCATGTATGATGCTTGCAAACCCTAGGCATGCTGCTAGGGAATCCCAACAGTGGTATCAGAGCCAAGCTGAAAATTTAGACACGGTGTTGTAACTATTACGAAAACGAAAACAACTACGAAAAATACGATATTTGAAACCCTAGAAATTGCTCTCTGTAAATTTTTTAAAAAGTCGTATAAAATTATTTAAGCAACTGCAGAAGACTGTATGTGATACATAATGAACACACGTGAAATACGAGGCCCATTGCTTGGATTTTGGCCGAGAACGAAGCTTAAATTTCCGGCCTGGCCGCCACCCTTCCCCAGTTCTTCCTCGTATTTCACCAGTGCTCTATTCTGTAGGATTTGGGGTTTCTGGTATTGTTTGTTTAGCCCAAAATTTCATATGATGTTTATTTTGATTAAGGGCTAATTCGTAGTATTTTGTAGTCGTATATTTTAACGCTGTAATGATAACCCAGACAATGTTAAACAGTTCGAACGAACTTCAAACCCCACATTAGGAACCCCGCTAAAATTTTCAAGTGTTGGAATTTTCCCAAGTTAAATGTATTCGGAAAATCGTACAAGTATCCCTATGGACCCTCAAGAAGAACGTAATCTTAACTCGATTTTATGTCCACGGAACCGCGACCGAACCCCTACGGTTTGCCGTAGTTCCGTGGTGCCATATGTGAGGCATTGGTTGACCTTTCTACGGCTGGTCCATAAACACTGTGGTACGTTTTTGGATATTTTAACTTTGATCAAGTGTTGTGCTCTCGGGATAATTTGTGGGTGTTTGTTGATTCGATCGAAACGTTTAACATCGTCTGGATATATATGATAATTGCAATTGTTGTTGTTTTTCACTTTTTTTTCTGCGACGGTAAGTGTAGTATGTGGTGTATCACCGGTTTCGTTGCTATACATCACCGACAATCGGGATACGCATACTTACTTACGTTGATGATATGTGATATTATGTGTTGCTGAGATATGATGTGCATGATCGTCGTGATTGAATAGCCGGGGTTTTTATGTGAGATGAGAGTCTTTATTTTCATTCATGTAAAAAATTAATTGTATGTAATATTCTTTTATTTGGGGCACTTCCGGATTGAGGATGATATCACCATTATTGTATATTATTTACTTTTCCGCATTAGGATAGACCCAAGGAGGGAAGCACAAGTGACCAGATTCTAGGCTTCAGTGGGAGGCCATCTTGAGGAGTCGAGACTGGGTCTCCTAAACTCTAGAATTGGTAGGGTCACTTGCCGCTCTCGTAGGGGTCTAGGGGTATGGGCTTGTCTATTCATGGTGACAGTGGAATCCGTATTTTCTATTGTTTGCTAAATACAAAATACGAACCTCCTAGATATCCTATATTTTCATAGGTGCTTCTGCTGTTGATATTCTGTGATGTGATTACTTAATATCTAAGACGAATGGATTATTATTATATATATGATATATAATAAACGTTGCTTATGTTTTACATTCGCTTGTCCCGACCCGCTATGCCGTTAGTTAAGTAACTTAACGGTGCATAACGGGACACTGTGGCGAATGCGGATGGCATAAGTGTACGTTCTATTTTCGTTTCTTTTCTGTGATGGCTTAGGAACTTAAATGATAGGACTACATTAATATGATTAATGTAAAGAAAATGAAACCTAAAGATATTGTAGAATCGGATTTGAAACACACTCGGCCTTTTTATGAAAAATGCAAGTTTCAAAAGATGTGGAGCTTAAGCCACTCTTTTTCTAAACTATTTAGATTCTAGAACGAGATCAAGTTCAAAGCGTTAAAGGTTTTCATAAAAAACCATCCGCAACCCTCCGTCATTTTAGAAAGCAAAGTACTTAGTATTCGTGCTACGTATGTTGATCATAGTCAAGGCATAGTATACGGTAGCTAAGTGATGACTTCCTACAAAGCATATGATGCGATCATTTAGGACATTCATGTGATTATGTTGATTATAGTCAAGGTTCATATGGGTGGGTCTAGTTAATCACGAAATGACGGGTAGAACTTGAATATTGCTTATGATATGTTGACCATAACCAAGATCATAAGCAGCTAGGGGTAAAAACCACATCGAGAGTTTCAAGAGTTGAAATTTGCAATGAGATTGCATACCTTCTGTATGATAGTTGGATCCCGATCCCACTATGAGTAAGAGTTACTCCCAGGAGACTTTTGCATTTTACAATTAGCTAATCCAGTAGGTGTCTAGAAAGGTGTCAACGGGGTTAGACCTCTGGGAAAACGAGGTTTATTTTAATTAGGTCCGTGCGAAAGCACGGGAAACCTCCCTCAAAGTACCAACATTGGCCTGGCTGACAAGTTAGCGAAACTGTAGAATGTAATTAATCCTGGCTAGTTTTCTTTTTGAGGTTTTGAAAGAAAATTTGATAAAAGCAGTGGGAGACATCGATTAGATAAGATAATAACCAATCTAAATCTTTGCAAGAGCATTTCGTTGAGTGTTTTATTTTCTCTCTCCTAACGGCAGATACCTGATGACGGGACTTAAGTTTCTTTTAGAGAAAAATAAACTGACATGACCGAATTATAAAGAATGGCTGAGGAACCTGAACATTGCACTCACATATGATAAAATATCATATGTCCTTACTGCCAAAGCCCCACCCATCCCAGGTCATGAATCATCTGTTTCGGATAAACAGATCCGAAAAACATGGGATATTGATTGTGACACGGCCAAGTGCCTCACGCTTGCTTCTATGGATAATGTACATAGAAGCAGCACGAGAAGATGGATGTTAAATCCATCTTTCTCCATACAAAGGATCTTTATGGAGAGCAATCTCGGGATTTACGCTACGAGGCATCTCGAAAGCTGTTTCAGATGCGGATGGCTTCTGGCACATCAGTAGGTGAACATGTCTTGAAAATGATTAGTCTTATAGAAGAACTTGAGGACCTAGGATAGACCATGGATAACGAGCAATATACTGATATTGTTCTACAGTCTCCCCCCTGCCTTGGCTCCATTCATTGTGAACTTCAGTATGAATAATTTGGAGAAATCAATGCCTGAACTTCTCAATATGTTGAGAAGTGCAGAGACCGCACTTAAGACAACGAAAACTCCCGCTCTGCTCGCTGGGCCATCTTCCTCTTCCGTCCCAAAAGTCAAGGCCAAGGGAAAGAAGAAAAAGAAACCCACCAAACCGAGAGGTGGAGTGCAAAAGGCGAAGGGGAAAGAAAAATCCGAGGCCGCGAGAAGTGGAAAAGGAGAATGTTTTTTCTGCCACAAGTCAGGCCACTGGAAACGCAATTGTGCTTTGTATCTTGCTGATCTAAAAAAGAAGAAGTATGCTGATGCTTCCACTTCAGGTGTGTTTTTAACTGAAAACTGTTTTTCAATAAACTCTGCATCTTGGGTATTAGATACCGGTTCTGGTTCTCACATCTGCAATTGTGTGCAGGGATTGAGAAACAGTAGAGTTTTGAAGACCGGTGACCATACTCTTTGAGTTGGAAATGGTTCCAATGTACATACTGTATCCATAGGAAAGTATCATCTGGGGTTGCCTTCGGAATGTATTTTGGTTTTGAACCCTTGTTATTATGTACCTAGTATGCTATGTAATATAATATCCGTTTCTTTGTTAGACAATGAAGGATATTATTTTGTGTTGCAAAATAATGTTATGAACATTAGTTTGAATCAGCAGTTGATTAGTTATGGTACACTAAATAACTGTATTTACGTCCTAAATCAACACACAGTTTTCAAAATACAACATACAAATAAAAGGAAATTTTCAGATATAAATGAAGCTTTTCTTTGGCATTGTAAACTTGGCCATATTAATGAAACGAGACTAAACAAGCTACAAAAAGATGGATATTTAAATCCTTTTGAATATAAATCTTATGCGATTTGTCAGTCCTGTATCAAAGGTAAAATGACCAAAACTCCGTTTACTGGACACGGAGAAAGAGCTGTAGAACTCTTAAGCCTCATACATAGTGATGTATGCGGACCAATGTCTACACATGTTAGAGGCGTTTTTTCATACTTCATTACTTTTACTGATGATTTCTCAAGATTCGGACACGAGTTTTTTTTGAAGCATAAATCCAAAGCTTTTGAGAAATTCAAGGAGTACAAACTTGAAGTAGAAAAACAAACAAGCTTGAGCATCAAGAAACTTCGATTGGATCGAGGTGGAGAGTATTTGAGTACAGAGTTTTCAGACTTCTTAAAAGAGAATGAGATTCTCTCTCAGCTCACCCCCCTTCCATACCACAGCAGAACGGTGTGTCAGAACTGAGGAATCATACCCTATTAGATATGGTACGGTCTATGATGAGTGATGCTGAGTTACCGCTTTCCTTTTAGAGGCATGCATTGGAGACAGCAATGTATCTGTTAAACAGAGTTCCAACCAAGACCGTGCCTATCACTCCATATGAGATATGGTGTGGAAAGAGACCATCTCTTAAAAGATTTAGGATATGGGGTTGTCCGGCTTTTGTCAAAAAGCATAATCCAGACAAACTCGAGACACGATCGGACATGTGTAAATTTGTGGGATATCCAAAACATTCATATGGATATCTATTCTACCACAAGGAGGAACAAAAGATGTTTGTTTCTCAACATACCACATTTTTGGAATATAAAATTTTTACAAATAGTACTGATGGCAATGCGGTAGAACTAGAAGAGGTTCTAAAGACACAAATTACTCATGACGAATTGGTTGAAACTAATATTGCAGTAGAACTTCAAGAACCTCAGCCACTCCAGAGATCTAGTAGAACTTCTCGCCCACTGGAGAGATACTATGGGTTTCTCATTGATGGTGATAGAGAAAATTGCATCATAGATGATGATGACCCTACAAGCTTTCAGCAAGTTATCACAAGTGGTGACTCAGTGAAGTGGCTGGATGCCATGAGATCCAAAATGGAGTCCATTTACACCAACAAAGTATGGACTTTGGACGTTGCACATCCTGGGATAAAACCCGTAGGGTGCAAATGGATCTTTAAGAGAAAGATTGGTGTAGATGGACAGATAGAGACCTTTAAAGCAAGGCTTGTAGCGAAAGGTTTTCATCAAAGACCAGGATTGGACTATGATGAAAATTTCTCTCCAGTAGCAATGCTTAAATCCATTCGGATCCTACTTACTATTTCTGCTCACTACGATCATCAAATCTGGCAGATGGACGTAACAACTGCATTTCTAAATGGTGATTTAGAAGAATGCGTTTTTATGGATCAGCCAGAGGGCTTCATTGACAGCGGGAGCAGCGAAAAGGCATGTAGGTTGCTTAAATCCATTTATGGATTAAAGCAGGCATCACGGAGCTGGAACATCTGCTTTGATGATACAATCAAAGAGTTTGATTTTGTAAAAAATATAGATGAACCATGCATTTATAAGAAGATTGTAGGGAGTACTGTCACATTCCTCGTATTGTACGTGGATGACATTCTCTTGATAGGAAATGATATTCCTATGCTACAATCGGTCAAACTATTCTTATCACAAAGGTTCTCCATGAAGGACCTGGGTGATGCCTCTTGCATTTTGGGCATTAGGATCTATAGAGATAGATCCAAGAGGTTATTGGGATTGTCCTAATCAAAGTACATCGACACCATCCTAAAAAGGTTTAGTATAGAAGATTCTAAGCGTGGTGCTTTGCCCGCTTGTCATGGAATCACTCTCTCCAAGTACTTCTGTCTGAAGACTGATGAAGAGAGAGCTCGCATGAGCATTATACCCTACGCTTCAGCCGTAAGATCTATAATGTATGCGATGTTATGTACTCGCCCTGATGTAGCTTATGCACTAGTTGTTATAAGCAGGTATCAATCCAACTTAGGGCAGAAACATTGGATAGCAGTGAAGAACATTCTTAAGTACTTGCGAAGGACTAAAGAACTGTTCTTGGTGTATGGTAATGGGGATCTCCAAATGGAGGCCTTTACCGATTCCAGCTTCCAAAGTGATAAGGATGACAGTAAATCTATCTCAGGGTTTGTATTTACCCTCAATAGAGGGGCGGTTTGTTGGAAAAGTTCCAAACAGGATATCGTTGCAGACTCGACGATGGAAGCTGAGTATATTGCTGTAAATGATTCTGCCAAGGAAGCCATCTGGATGAGGAAGTTCGTCGCGGAACTAGGAGTAGTTCCAACCATTGTTGATCTAATACCATTGTATTGTGATAATAATGGGGCTATGGCGTTGGCCAAAGAACCCAGGTCCCATCAGAAGTCCAGACACATTCTGAGTCGATATCATTTGATCCGAGAAATATTAGATCGCCACGAGATCGAGATTCAGAGAGTAGATACAAAGAATAACACCGCGGATCCACTCATCAAGGCCCTTCCACAGCCGCAACATGAGCGACTTTTTGAGATGTTGGGTATGAGATACGCCAATAATTGGCCTTAGTGCAAGTGGGAGATTGTTGAATATATATATGCCCTAGAGGCCATTATATGTATAGTGGATGCTTGGACATGTGTGTGTGTGTGTGTGTGTGTGTGTGTGTGTATAGATGACTTTCTTTCTCGACATGATAGTATGTCATCTGGTTTACTTTATCTTGACATATTCATTTGATCATACATCTTACTCATTTGGTACATGTTGATAAAGCCCTCAGGATATTTTCTTGACTACTGCGACTATGATGCGGATCATACTAGTGGGACATGTGTAGTTTATGAGCATATCCTTGAACTGTTCCAGTCGTGGGTGTATCAAGACGGGGCATCGATATTCCAGAGTAGAATAGCGTATACCATTCTTTTCCCATATGATAGGCGATGTATCATCCCATATCCATCTGGTGTGATGACACCAAAGATTGTATACGGGTGCTCAGTGGAGACTGGGCACACTGAACAGACTCGCCGAGAACTCCTATGTGGTATTATATCTATCGTCGGATAGCAGTTCTCAGGTGACACTGGTACAGGTTAGTCTGTAGACCCGGGATCATCATAGAGTCTTGTGTGTCCTCCTATTGTATTTTGATCTCCATCCTACCACGGCTTTACTGAGCTGTGCAAACAGGTGGATTTTGGGTACAGTCCCGAGGCACATGGAGGCAATAAGCGATAGGAGGGGTTTCGTCTCTCCCGATATTGGGGCTTGATGTTGCGCTATGCTCGATTGGCTATAAGAAAAAGTTCCTGGTCAGGGCTGCTGAGATTTACTGAAAAGTGTTGTAGTTTCTCGATCTGTTATGAGCCATACACCGGCATGACTTATTGAGTTAATGGGGTCGACGATACCATCCCTAGACTCGATATGCAGCATATCTGACGAAGAGACCGGACTGTACGGTAAGTGTTTCCAGTTGGCTCGATGGGAGTTTTGACAGCTTCGCTTGTTTTTCTTCTGATCGCTCAATACCCGGGTGGCCGTTACGTTTAGCTGACCGCTTGCGGCTTGTGGGTGTTTGATATGACCATCACCTACTGCCGGCGTATTGACGAGTCTTAGAGTCCCATACAGGAGTTTTCTAGCTCAGGCGAAACGATGTGGTGTGCATATGAGATATGCGTGGGGACCCGATTAAATGCGTGTATGTGATACCGTATATTAATCGGGCGTTTTTCTATTGGTCGGGTCGTATGTAATATGACCGGTTTGTTAAATCAAGTGTTGATTTAATATTGACTTTATAGCTCACTTTTGTTAAACCCTTTTCTATATTGATGTATGCATGCATGTATGTACATGTTGATGTGTATGGACACATACATGCATACATTGTATCATGGTTGTTGATACATATTAGATGGCAATGCAAGACTCACATGGTTCATTATATTTACATATATTTGTTTTGAGAAAAGAAAATGGATTAATTCATGGTTGATATTTATCTACACTCTTCTAAACTTGACCACACTTAACCTAATTATTAACCATGGATTAATTTTCATTTGGCTTTTGACTCAACACAAAAAATATCTAGATATTTATTAACCATAGTTTGGCATGAGATATATATCTTTGATATTTGTTTTCTATGATTATTATTATTGATAATTATCAAAAGAAAGAGCTCTAGCTTTTGCCATCTTCTTCTTCCTTCTTCATTCTCTCTTGAGATTTCTAGTGAGTGAGGTTGTTAAAAAGAAAGGGTTTTAAGTGAGAAAACAAACCACTTCATCATTCTATACTAGTTTAGCCCATTAGTTTAGAGTGTTAGCTCCACTTCCTCATTGATCAAGTGAAGTAAGGAGCTTTGAGTAAAGGGACCTCGGGTG
The DNA here is from genome assembly GCA_030015575.1 of Agapanthus africanus. NCBI lineage: Eukaryota > Viridiplantae > Streptophyta > Magnoliopsida > Asparagales > Amaryllidaceae > Agapanthus > Agapanthus africanus. The sequence continues at coordinate 676,012,926 of CM057340.1, read as the reverse complement.
CATCATCGTTGTTGGATATAGTGCCCTAAAAGTCAATTATTGGATCGCAGGTACGTGGTTGCAATGATTGAGGGAGGACCTATACCAGTAGGACAGTCTTACTCGAGATGATAGTATGCTATCTGGTTTATCTTTATTATTGTGTACTGCTTTAGGTGACATTACAGATCACTATTGCATGTTGATAGAGCCCTTAGGATTCTTACTTGACAATCAACAGTATGATGGAGATCATATACGTGAGAGTTGGGTAGTCTATAAGCACATCCTTAAAAGTGGTCTCTAGTCGTGGGAGTTTTGAAACAGGGCATCGATTCTCCGGAGTAGACTAGTGTATACAGTCGAGACCCCGATGAAGGGTGGTGGCCGGTCTCATAAGCCATTGGTGTCAGTTGGTTCACCTAAGATATATACAGGTGCTCATTGGGTTATGAGTGCACCAGATAGGACTCGCCGGGAATCTGTTAGTCGGTATTGTACCTATCGTCAAATAGCAGTTCCCAGATGACATGTGTAAAGGTTAGTTCATCGACCTGAGATCGTCATTTATCTCATGTGAGTTCCCACTGTGCTTTGATTATTACCCTACCATGGCTCAAAGGAGTCGTGCAAACAGGTTTTAGTTGGGTACAGTCCCGAGCCACATGGAAGCAGTGAGCGGATCGGCAGGGGATTCTTCTCTCCCGGTATTGGGGGTGAGATCGTGCTGTGTCTGGAGAGCCATTACACAAAGTCCCTGGCCAGGGCAAGCGAGATTTACTGGTAGGTATTCCAGTAGTATCTCAAGGTGTTCTGGGCTACACTCTGACACGATTTATACCGCTATTGGGGGTCTGACGTTTACCAGCCTCCTAGGCCCGATATGCGATACTCATAGACGAACGGACCGGACTGTATGGATATTGTCACTGATAGGCTCAGTAGGGTTTCTGGATGAGTTCGCTCATCAGCCTCCCTTTTCCTCAATACATGGGCAGCCGTTACGTACAGCTAGTACCACTGACGTGCTTGTGGTTAAACCCACTGCCAGAGTATTGACGAGTCTTTAGAGTCCCCCACAGATAGTTTCCCAAGTTCGGGTGAAACATTGTAGAGGCCGTATGGTTTTATGGCAGGGTTCGAACGTGCACGTGCACTTGTGCACGTGTCATGGTTCGGACAGATAAACTGGATCCTAGTATTATATTGTGTAGGAATATTTTCATCTCTTTGCATTTCGTATTCGGTCGGAATACAAATACGGGTATGTATATACAATTGTGGGGTAATCCTATAATTCATTACGGGATTACTTTTGAAGTTGCCAGTTTTTCTCCGTTTGATTAAACATTTGATTTAATATTTAATTATTGGTTAAAGCTTGTGTATCATTTTTGGCCAAATTTCCTTCATCATTTGCTTTGGCCGAAATTATCATTTGGGTTTCTTTTTGATGAGTCATTTGGATGAGTCATTGTTTTGATTCTAGAATGGTGAGGTGTTGTTTGTGACTCATTTGTGCTTTAAAGTCATTTGTCCAAGCTTAAGATATTATGTTGGATATGTGTGTGGAGATATTTTCTTGTGGTCACCATTTTTACTTGCTTGTGCTTAACCCCCCCCCCCCCCGCCAACTATTTGGCCGAGCACAATTCATCCCCCATTTTGGCGGACCCCCCTTTTGAGTGAGGAAATTTGTTCTCATCAAAAACCATTGTTCATTTCATCGATTCCTAAAAAGGCAACTTCATTTACCTTCACCCAATTCATTGGGTGCCTTGAGACAAAGTATTCTACACTATCTCTACTTCAATGTTGGACATGTCGGCTAGCAAACTTCATATCCGAGTTGCCTCGGTTTAGAGGAGGGAGCCCGTATAAAGATTCGTTGACGTGGTGCAATCTCGACGAGAAAACCGGAGATCGAGCGAGATCGGAGATGCCGCGAGGAGCGTGGGATGATGGCTAAAGACCGAAGGATACGGATCAATCGGTATAGCCATTCTATCATTTTACAGTTTGCTAGTTTAGTGTTAATGGCACGATCCGGGTTATAGTCTGCGTTAGCGCCAGTTGTAAAAGTTTTTGTTCCGCGTTTGGCCTCGAATTGACGGCCGGGGCGCTACCGTAGACTTATATGGTATCAGAGCAACGCCATTAACCTTTACTAGCTTGTTCTAACATGTTTGAAATATCGATCGAACGAAATTTCCAAAACCGCATCTCCGCATTTCAAGTTTCTGCCGAATTTTTAAACTGGTCTAAAAATTATTTTGGGTATGTCAGAAAATCGTGTAGGCTTTTTTAAGACTACTGAAGAAATTTGGTCAACTGAACCCACAAGACTGCCGCAGAACCGCCGCATAAACCATGTGTTGGCCATGGTTCCGCAGCCAATTTGTGGCAACAGTGCACTATATTTCTTCTGGGTGTCTTTAATGCGGAATTGTGGTTTCTGCAATATTTTTTTGGGCCCAGATTTTGTATGATTACAGGATTTATACTTGGGGCCTACTTCGGAAAGTTTTGTCGATCAGGATTTTAAATACGTTAGTTCACAGTGCTTACATTATATCTGCGACCGTGAATGTCATTCGAGCGGTAAATCTTGCCTAATTGCTATAGTCCTTTTAGACGGGTTTGCGAACATGACATTCGCGTTGATGTTCTGTGTTGTGCTGTGATGTTGCGGATTTTTCGTGGTATATAGCTTGCGTGCAATGGTAGTGCAGTTTGGATATATTTGTACATTTGATATTGCGGGGCGAGCGTCCGATATGTGGACTTCCGTCACTGCCTGTTTGTATATTATTCTTTTGGAACACGACCGGGTTGAGATCGATGTACCCGTTGTACATATTTTCTTTTTTGTACTAGGTTTACCCCGCGATGGAGTGCGCGGATAGCCGGGTTCTAGAGGACAACGGGCCCGCATCTCATGGCTTTGAGACGGAGGGGGCCTCATTCTAGAATTGGCAGGCTATTCATCGCACTCGTAGGGGGTACAGGTTGACCCAAGGAGGGGTGCTCAAGTTACCGGATTCCGTAAGGTGCTTGGTGGTCCATTCATTTATTGAAGGGGGTTGCCTCACTTCAGGTTTTGGCGGGTAACTTTCCGCACTCATAGGGGTCTAGGTTTCATTGCACAGGCTATCCACACGACCAGGAGAACGTCGGGTTTCAGTTGCGGCTCTATGAAACACGGGGATCCCAGCTTATCTGTATTGTTCTGTGATGCTTATTACTTTTCTGTAATGTTGCATTTATCACGCCTGGAGCAATTATTGTATATTGGTATATATACTAGTAGATGATGTATATGTTTTACACCCGCGCTAGCCCAGTACCCGCTCTGTCGTTAGTTAAGTAACCTAACGGGTGATGACAGGACCCAATGGCGAATGCGGATGACATATACGTACATTTTATTTTCGTTCTTTTCTGGTGTGATTAATTGATGAGACTACTTTGATTCTGATCAATGCAAAGGAAAACAAACCTATTGGATGTTGTTGGAACATTTTACAAAAAGGTTGTTATTGTAAGGATGTTTTCTATTGTTTTGCACAATGGTATTCAGTTATGAATATCCAGCATCTCATTCGACGAGGCAAGGGCCGAGATCCCTTCATCGGGAGTGACTCCTTGGACAGAGGTTTGCATCAGGGTAATAACTTCACTATAGTCGATTACTTTTTACTTTGTATCGCGGTATTCAGTTGAAATATCCTGCACCTCATTCTACGGGGAAAGAGCCGAGATCCCTTCATCAGAAGTGACCTCTTTAGCAAAGGTTTTCGCCGCTATATTTTTGTAAAAAGCTATCAGGTTCCTTCAAAGATATCAAGTTTATTACGTTAAAGGTTTTTCGCCAAAAACCAGCCGTAGCTCTCCGTCGTTTCAGACGGGTAGCACTTAGTATTCATGCTATGTTTGTTGACCTTGGTCAAGGCATAGTGTATGGTAGCTGCTTGTTACCTTTCTATTGCATAGATAGATGCGTTGGTTTGGGACAGTCGTATAGCCTTGTTGACCTTCGTAAAGGGCTTGTACAGGTGGGTTCAAATTAACCTAGACAATGACAGGAAGAACTTGACATGTGACTTATGATTTGTTGACCTTCGTCAAGGTCATAAGAGCATAGGGTAAAAATCATATCGGGTGTTTCTAAAGAAACTGAAACTTTCCAGGCATGCGCATACCTTCTGGAGTGTGATAACGTGAGTGGATTCCATCACGTTATCATGCGAAGATAGTTGGATCCCGATTCCCACTAATGAGTTGGTTTACTCTTCGGGTGATCCCAACTAATTCTTCTTTCAGGTTTGGAGGAGAATTTGAGATTACAGTGAGAGGTTTCCTGATTAGATAAAGTGATAACCATTCTGATCTAGGTTAGAGTGCACGCAGAATGTTTCTTTTCTCTCTTTCTTTGGCAGCGACCATGGCCCGACCCTAGACTATGACTCAGTAACCAAGTTGACCGAACTTTCTTAAAACACCGGCTTTTGGATTGTCTGAGTTGCATACATCATTACCACTCCTTCTTTTACCCTTTGCATTTCTCCAGAACACCCCGTATTATTACGAACATCCACTTCCATTGATAAATCTATCGTATGGTTATATACGAACTCGGAGGAACTTGTTCCAGATTCGAGAATGGATTCTGGTTCTGGAGAGATTGAATAGGACTATTCAGTTGTCTTTTCCTTTTACCTTCTCTCATTTTGTGAGTACTCCTAGGATTAGGAGAGGGTACACCTATTACGCTTATTGGATAGTCTTCTTCCAAACCATAGGCAGGTGCCGAAAGATGGGGAAAAGAGAAAACCAATTAGCCTAAGTTGGGTGTACAGAAGGTAATAAGTAAAGACATATGAAGGGATTAGAAAGAGGGAAAAGTAAATTGTGACAGTTATCATTCACGACCAAACCGCATATTTCATCGCTACTCCTACTTCACCTTTGCTTTTCTCGGGTTCGGGAGAAATAGAATAAGGTTTATTCGGTTGTATTTTATCATCACTTTCTCTCAGGTTGCGAGTACTCCTAGGATTAGGAGAGTACAATTATTACGCTTATTGGATAGTCTTCTTCCAAACCATAGGATGGTGCCAAACGGTATGGAAGGAAGAAAACCATTAAGCCTAACGATGGTGTACAGAAGGTAATGGGTAAAGACAAATAAAGGGATTTGGAGAGATGGCAACGAAATATATGGTTACAGTCATGAATCTGGATAATGGAAGATGCATTATTAGGAATACCAGGATACCCCTTCGAAACATATTTATCTTTCAGTTTCACTGTGCATTGTTAATTGTAAACTGATTTCCCAATTAGATACTTACTCCAGGGTATATATTTACCTGGTATGATTCTCACATCTGTATGGTTTTACAGATGATAAGTAGGAGTAAGTTATTGGAAATTAGGTGATTATCCTCATTATATCGGAATTCGTTGTAATTGGTGATATTTGAGGAAATCGCCTGGATTTTTGCCGGACGGCAAATATTTGGTTTAGAATATCCGTTGTTGTGCACCAATTTCAAACGGATATATTTATACGTTTATTTTTATAAAGTGAGATATAACTTTTTGAAATTATGTCTATGACATTTACCTATATCAGTTGATGGTTAGGTAAAGAGCATTGAACAGTGGTGTAATTCTTCATAACCATACTATAATTTTCAACCTACAACGCTCAGGGTTTGAGTTATTCAACTCAGCGGACTCATACAGAGTATTGTATGTTGTCCAGTGTCCATTAGGACAAAAGGGTTGGTACTCGTACTATAGTCTGTTTACTTGTGACTTCTCTAGGTTTTTGACATGTGTTTCGTAGAAATACAAGGTCTAAATTTTGAGAAGTTATAGGTACAAGAATAAAGTAGAGAACCAGGTGTTGCAAGTATCGGGATTCTTCAAGGTGATCGATGATGTAGATACTTGTGTTTAGTATTCAGTTGATAGTAATGGTTTTGAGAAACTTGTTTCTCTTTCAGGTTACTCATAATTGGATAAACTCCTAAGTTAAGTAATGCTGATTAGTCTCTCTCCATTTAGTTGACATGCACTAGAGACAACTGCATGATTTGAATCTGGTTCCAATTAAATCAGTGCCTATGTTTCTATATGGTATATAGAATGGTTCATATCTTAACGATGTTAAGTTACGGGGAGTTGTCCGGCTTATGCTTAAAACCAGACTCTGGATAACTCAAGGCACGTTTCTGTAATGGCAGTTTGTGGGTTGACCCGGGCTTAGATGAGGGTTGACTTTCTACCATCTGGAAGATCAATAGTGATATTGTTCTTGACTCGCCATAGTTTTAGTAAAAATGGATTTTTTTCAGAAAATAGTAGTGGGAGTATGGTAGAACTGGAAGAGATTCCAGAACCGCAAACGATTACAGAAAATTTAATAGGACCTAAAGATTCAATCAGGTTTGACATTCCATTAGCCACTCCGCAGATATGGTGGATAAGCTCAGGCACCCGAGAGGTACTCCAGTAGCCTCAAAGACGGTGACAGAGAGGTTCTTGTTTACCCAGACTTGTCATTACTGCTCTTCTAGACTATGTGACCCAGCAAGGGGATGAGTATAGCTTCTTTCTAAACTAGCTTTAGAATTGCACGTGTATATGACTCTGCCAGAGGGTTGTCGTAGTCAGTGGGAGCAGCGGAAGTATAGTGGACAAGTAGCTTATGTCTATTTATAGACTAGAGCAGATATAGCGGAGATAGATCATCTATTTTTTATGTGACAGTCATGGGCTTTGACTTCATCAGAATAGGGGATGGATTTGTTAAGAAAGTAATAGGGTGTGATGTCCTGGTATTTGGATGACATACACAGAGTAGAAAGTGAAATTCCTACACTACGATCGATTATACTTTGGTTGTCACACAGTAGTTTTTCCACACAGGATATGGATATTATATCAGACATTCTGATTACTAGATCTATGGTTTTAGATCTAGATTTGGGTAGTTTCCCAATCTGGGTACTTTGACAGTATTCTAAAGGTGTTTTAGAATGGATGACTCCTGGCATGGTGATGTACCTGCAGGTGATGGAGTCACCCCCTCTAAAGGTGTCTTACATGTTGGAGATAGTGCCCTCAGAGTCAATTATTGGATCACAGGCACGTGATTGCAATGATTGAGGGAGGACCTATCCCGGTACGACAGTCTTACTCGAGATGATAGTATGCTATCTGGTTTACCTTTATCATCGTGTACTGCTTTAGGTGACCTGACAGGTCACTATTGCACGTTGATAGAGCCCCTAGGATTCTTGCTTGACCATCAGCAGTATGAGGGCGATCATATAAGTGGGAGCTGGGGTCTATAAGCACATCCTTAAAAGGTTCCTAGTCGTGGGAGTTTCGAGACAGGGCATCGATTCTCCACAGTAGACTAGTGTATACAGTCGAGACCCCGACGATGGGCGGTGGCCGGTCTCACAAGCCACTGGTGTCAGTTGGTTCACCTAAGATGTATACAGGTGCTCATTGGGTTATGAGTACACCGGACAGGACTCGCTGGGAACATGCTAGTTGGTCTTATACCTGACGTCAGATAGCAGTTCCCTGGTGACATGTGTACAGGTTAGTTCATCGACCTGGGGATCGTCATTTGTCTCGTGTGAGTTCCCACTGTACTTTGATTACTACCCTACCACGGCTCAAAGGAGTCGTGCAAACAGGTTTTAGTTGGGTACAGTCCCGAGCCACATGGAGGCAGTGAGCGGATCATCAGGGGTTCGTCTCTCCCGGTATTGGGGGTGAGGTCGTGCTGTGTCTAGGAGAGCCATTACACGAAGTCCTTGGCCAAGGCAGGAGATTTACTGGTAGGTATTCCAGTAGTATCTCAGGGTGTTCTGGGCTACACTCCGACACGACTTGTACCGCTTTTGGGGGTCTGACTTTTACCAACCCCCTAGGCCCGCCATGCGATGCTCGTAGACGAACGGACCGGACTGTACGGATATTGTCACTGACAGGCTCAGTAGGGTGTCAGGATGAGTTCGCTCATCGACGTCCCTTTTGGTCAATAGCTGGTGGCCCGTTACGTATTGGCTTATACCTCTGACGTGCTAGTGGTTAAATCCACAGCCATAGTATTGACGAGTCTTTAGAGTCCACCACACATTCAGTTACTCAGCTTTCGGGCGAAACGCTGTAGAGGCCGTATGGAGATATGGCAGGGTCCGATCAGATACGTGCGGTATTGCACGGATCAGGATCGGACGGTTAGTATTGGAGGCCGTATGGATATATGGCACGGTTCGATCAGATACGTGCGGTATTGCACGGATCAGGATCGAACGGATTTTACTAGCCGGCTTTGGTTTAAGCCGGATCCTAGTATAGTACAGTGTAGATTTTGTCTCATTGCATTTGTATCCGGACGGAATACAGATGCGGGTGTGTATGCACAGTATGGGGGTTTTCCTGTAATTATTTACGGGACCAGTTTTCTGGAGTTGCCATTTTGCATTCCGTTTCGGCCGGTTTTCATTTGTTCCTTCCCGGCTGGATTTTTCCGATGGAGGGTGTTATTTGCAAGTTTGCAGATAACACATTGTGGAGGGGTTTCTTGCACTTGTATTCATTATGATAGGATAAGCATCTTTGCTTTTTCATGATGGGTTTTTGCATTAATTGAGATAAGAAAGGGTATGGGTTTGATGTGAATTTGTTATGATGATGTTTTGGTGTGGTCACCTCTTCTCTTCTCCTACCATCACCTCCCTTCATGCTACACATTCTTTGCTCCACCATTCTTATATGATAGGGCCGGCCACAATTTTGAGGGAGGGAGAGAAAGAGTTTCATTTTGGTATGGTGGCATTATTCTTGATCTCATATCATTTCATGCTCGAAAAATGCAAGCACCATTTTTCTTATCTTGATTCCTCCATCATCTTCAAAGGAAACAAAACCCCAAATGAGACATAGCCTCTACACTTTCTACAGCAAATCTTGGGCACGTCGACTTGCCAGCTTCGTGCCCGAGTTGCCTCGGTATTGAGGTGGGAGCCCGTAAAAGATGCAGACGATGTGGTGCCCTTCCGGCAAGGATATGGAGACCGGACTTTCCGCGTGAGATCGGGACGACGACGAGAAGACCGGAGGACTTGGATCACTCGGTATATTTTTCCGTATCTTGTTACTCTGCTAGATCTAGTTTAATGGTACGATCTGGGGTTTAGTGCGCGGTGGAGCCGGTTTGCTAAGTTCGCAAAATTAAAGTTTATCACCGCTTCCGCATTTGGCCGTCGGATTGATGGCCGGGGCGCCGCCGTGCACTTACATTACAGACTAAAGGGGGGAGGGATGTGCATGATTAGCAGATCACTTGCTTAGGCAATTGAGTTGATCATGTGATATCAAGTACCACACCAGATGTTGTTTTTGCACTAGCTGCAATAAGATGATATTAATTCAATCCTAGAGAAACGATCAGAGGCAGTTTTAGAATATAAGAGGATGTTCTAGGGATTTGATAACGGCAGCCTCCCTCGGGAGACGGTTATCATTCCAGGCTTCCAAGGTGACATGGATGACAGAGAGACTGTCAGAGTTATAGTTTTCCCTTTGACGAGGGGCAGTTGTTTGGACATGTGGTCCAAATGGATACTGAAGGAGGCATGGTGCAGGATACTGATTAAGTTCAGTTGTCGATACAGTCTAAGAAGTTTGGATTTGGAGTTCATTTATGAACTAGGTCCCATCAGATATCCAGACATGTTCTAAGACAGGTATTACTCAATTCGGGAGATGGCTTTCTCCGCGAACTTGAGATAAAGAGAGACAGAAAGAAATATCAGGGTGGATCCACTCACTGAGGCTATTTCTCGAACACAATAGTTTTACAAACGAGCTTTGTGAAACTGATTAGTAGAGGAGTTGGGTGTTCAATATCACACGGGCTGTGAGTATGCGACATCGCAATAATTAGCCTTAAGTGCAAGTGGGAGATTGTTGGATATAGTGCCCTCAAAGTCAATTATTGGATCGCAGGTACGTGGTTGCAATGATTGAGGGAGGACCTATACCGGTAGGACAGTTTTACTCGAGATGATAGTATGCTATCTGGTTTATCTTTATCCGTGTGTACTAATTTAGGTGACATTACAGATCACTATTGCACGTTGATAGATCCCCTAGGATTCTTGCTTGACTATCAACAGTATGATAGCGATCATATACGTGAGAGTTGGGTAGTCTATGAGCACATCCTTAGAAGTGGTCCTTAGTCGTGAGAGTTTCGAGACAGGGCATCGATTCTCCGGAGTAGACTAGTGTATACAGTCGAGACCCTGACGAGGGGCGGTGGCCGGTCTCACAAGCCATTGGTGTCAGTTGGTTCACCTAATATGTATACAGATGCTCATTAGGTTATGAGTGCACCGGACAGGACTCGTCGGAAACCTGTTAGTTGGTATTGTACCTATCGTCAGATAACAGTTCCCAGGCGACATATGTACAGGTTAGTTTATCGACCTGAGATCATCATTTGTCTCGTGTGAGTTTCCACTGTGCTTTGATTATTACCCTACCACGACTCAAAGGAGTCATGCAAACAGGTTTTTGTTGGGTACAGTCCCAAGCCATATGGAGGCAGTGAGCGGATCGGCGGGGGATTCGTCTCTCCCGGTATTGGGGGTGAGATCGTGCTGTGTCTGGAGAGCCATTACACAAAGTCCCTGGCCAGGGCAAACGAGATTTACTGGTAAGTATTCCAGTAGTATCTCAAGATGTTCTAGGCTACACTCTGACACGACTTATACCGCTATTGGGGGTCTGACGTTTACTAGCCCCCTAGGCCCGATATGCGATACTCATAGACGAACGGACCAGACTGTTTGGATATTGTCACTGATAGGCTCAGTAGGGTTTCTGGATGAATTTGCTCATCAGCCTCCCTTTTTCTCAATACATAGGCAGCCGTTACGTACAGCTAGTACCACTGACCTGGTTGTGGTTAAACCCACTGCTAGAGTATTGACGAGTTTTTAGAGTCCCCCACAGATAGTTTCCCAAGTTCGAGCGAAACGTTGTAGAGACCGTATGGTTTTATGGCAGGGTTCGAACATGCACGTGCACTTGTGCACGTGTCATGGTTCGGACAGATAATACTAGTGGGCTTTGGTTTAAACCGGATCCTAGTATTATATTGTGTAGGAATATTTTCGTCTCTTTGCATTTCGTATTCGGTCGGAATACAAATGCGGGTATGTATATACAGTTGTGGGGTAATCCTGTAATTCGTTACGGGATTACTTTTGAAGTTGCCAGTTTTTCTCCGTTTGATTAAACATTAGATTTAATGTTTAATTATTAGTTAAAGTTTGTGTATCATTTTTGGCCAAATTTCCTTCATCATTTGCTTTGGCCGAAATTATCATTTGGGTTTCTTTTTTATGAGTCATTTGGATGAGTCATTGTTTTGATTCTAGAATGGTGAGGTTTTGTTTGTGACTCATTTGTGCTTTAAAGTAATTTTTCCAAGCTTAAGATATTATGTTGGATATGTGTGTGGAGATATTTGCTTATGGTCACCATTTTTACTTGCTTGTGCTCACCCCCCCCCCCCACTATTTGGCCGATCACAATTTAGCCCCCCATTTTAGTCGATCCCCCTTTTGAGTGAGGAAATTTGTTCTCATCAAAAAACATTGCTCATTTCATCGATTCCCAAAAAGGCAACTTCATTTACCTTCACCTAATTCATTGGGTGCTTTGAGACAAAATATTGTACACTCTCTCTACTTCAATCTTGGACATGTCGGCTAGCAAACTTCATGTCCGAGTTGCCTCGGTTTAGAGGCGGGAGCCCGTATAAAGATTCGTTGACGTGGTACAATCTCGACGAGGAAACCGGAGATCAAGCGAGATCGGATATTTCGCGAGGAGCGTGAGATGATGGCTAAAGACCAAAGGACATGGATCGATCGGTATAGCTATTTTATCATTTTACAGTTTTCTAGTTTAGTGTTAATGGCACGATCCGGGTTATAGTCTGCGTTAGTGCCAGTTGTAAAAGTTTTTGTTTCACGTTTAGCCTCGGATTGACGGCCGGGCGCTACCGTAAACTTACAATCGTGGACTTGGAAGGTCTCGAGCGAGCCGGTTCAAACTCTCAAGGATCCAAGGAGTCAAGAGAAGATGTCTACAAAGGTTGTATTCTCTTCACTTAGTGATTGTTAACCTCTAGTATGTGATACTATTAGTGTTATCCTAAAATTCTAGTTTCGATTCATGGTTAGATTGCTTAGCACTTCCCCAAAATTTTTATTGTGGCATGTATGATGCTTGCAAACCCTAGGCATGGTGCTAGGGAATCCCAACACAAGATATATTGATCATGAGGCCAGGTAAGTGCAGAAATAAGGGGATGTTTTCAAACGCTTTCGCGAAGTTCCTTAATTAAAATAACCCTTTCTCTTTTGGCGGTTTCGCCGTGAATACTTTCCTAAACACCCCGTGAATGATATACCGTTAAGCGATGTTCTAAACGCAGTTAACTTCTCCTGATGAGCGCGAAGTCCTTAATGGATTAAAGTCTAGTTTCTTTTAAACTTTGTGTGGGTAAACATGCTCAATTTTGTGATTTGTTAGCCACGGAAAAGGTGGTAAAATCCTTTACCGTATGTTATAGGGTTCGCTTGCCCTTAAGTCCGTATTAATGGATGCAATGCGCAATTTAATGAAAAAGCTATTCAAAATATCAAACAACCGTTTTTTATGATTAGGCACGGCACTGCAACAAATACGGGTTAGTCATTTTTGGTGTTTAACAACGAACTTGCAAAAAATCCTGCAAAGATAGTATATTGGATGCGTCGGATTTGAGAAAGAAGGTGTTAAGATATACGTACCGATAAGTTTTTGGGTTAAGAAACCCCCGTTGAAGTGAATCTGGTTAGCTTGAAAAGTTCGCTTGCGCGGGTCAAACTACCCGGATCTTTGGCACCGTACTTCGCAATCACCTTAACTTTGAATGTACACTTTGCTCCACACAATCGCAGTTCTTAAATCCATCAAAATCTGCAAACGTCGGAAAAATGGATTTTTAGTGCGAAAAAGCGATATGAATGCCCAAACTCCTGCACACACAAAATTATAAAATTCAAACAATAAAATTGAGACAATAACAGAATAATGGAACACAGAACAAAATTTTGGAGCAAACAGAGATGAACTGACCGGCGGCGCCGGATTTTTGTGGGATCTCGTCTGTCTACTTGGTGAATTTGGGCTCCAAATTTTTTCTGATGTCCAATTGTTCTACTAGTGTCTCAATATTATTATTTAACTTTTCTAATTAGTCCCAAAATGCTAGCAGGTCCAATTTCCAGAGAGCAAAAAGTTAGGAATGTCAATTTTTGTTTTGGTTTTTTGAAATTTTTTGATTTTTTTGATTTTGTTTTTAGAATGGTGTTAGATTTATAAACAGGATATACAGAGATTAACCCGAAATAACAAGAATAAAAACGTTACCGTCTCCTTGGCAACGGCGCCATTTGATTGTTACGTTTTCTGCGTGTCGTTTTTAGTTCTAAGGTTAACCGCAATCAAGACGTCGTCGCGTGTAACTAGCCGCGTGTAACTAGCCGCGTGTCATTTTTAGTTCTAAGGTTAACCGCAATCAAGACGTCGTCGCGTGTAACTAACCGCGATGAGTACGGGTCGTCCGCAGGGAGATGGTGCGTTTTACGTTCTTGTTATCATGAGTTAATGTAAAGTTCGGAACGGTTCGTTTCTGACCTAAGTGTTGTATATGCAAAGTATAAGTTGTTAGGAATGGAGATAAGTTAGTGTAAGTTAGGGAAATCCGTACTCAATCTTTTGTGCCGAGTTTAACTATTGAAACTAGAGCAATCGGCAACAACGTGGATTAGGATGCTTAAGCACGGTATTTATGAAATCCGGCTTGTTGAACCTTATCCGTCCGTTCTTGTCTCTTGACTTCCGCCTCCGGCCAAACCGAACGCAACCGGTCACGGTTAGGGATCACCGATACCTTGGTAGGGTAGGGTTCCTAATGGAGCGCTTGCGAAAGATTTGGGTGGAGTTCAATTGGTAAATATCGAGCAAAGGAAATGAGCAAACGGAAATCCTAACTTACAATATCGTTCTCTTTCCTAACAACACCATTATTCACAAACCATCAAAACAACAAAAAGAAAGAGCAAATGAAATGATAAAAAAGGAATAACACAACATTGCAAGTAAGTAAATGGCAAGAAATAAAATTGCAAGTAAGTAAAAGAGATAGAAAATTGAATACTAAGAACCCAAGTGTAAAATGAAAGCTTTATTAACTTCAAGTGATGATAAAAACCATGAGTTCAATAACCAAAACTTAAATTTGCAAGCTCAATGAAGAGCTTGCAAGATCAAGAGAAGGCAAAGAACTCAAGGTGAATTAGCTACTATGTACAAAGCTTCAAAATGAAAAATGAAAACAAGAAGTAAACTATAGATCAAAAGTGTATCCAATTCTTCTCCCTTCTCTTGCTTATTGATCTGACATTTATAGGCACAAAATAAGAATAAACAGATAATATAGTAAGGATGATGTGACAACAAGAGATAGACAGAAGAAAAATGGAGCACAATTGGCAACAATGGACCGGTGGGCCGGGTCAGTAGGCATTCTCGCCAGTTTAATTCTTGGCAAATGGGCTCATGTTTGTTCTGTGATGTTGTGTCCTCTCCATAATTACACTGATGCTGTTTGATTTGTCTATATGAACCTGGTTTGCATTCAGGGATTTGGAGGAAAACTTGTAGCTTTATATCACATCATAACTTTTTAGCATTTATCACACATCACCTCACTTGTGCCCACTTATGCCATGGGCAGCCCCACCATGGTCCATGTGCCAAAGAGTTATGTGCACACTTGTATCGTGTTGAACCAAAATTGTGTACGCATTTATTTGTTGCAAAAGAACTCTTTGGATATCGATCGGTTTGCAGTTCCGGTTGCAGTGTCGACTCACAAATATTATATCCGTGAATTTGAGTGTGTTTTCAGTATTTTGTCAGGAATACCTGTAATCTGTATTTACTGAGCAAATACTGGTTAATAGTACCGATATATAGCAAAACAGATAATGAATGAGTGGTATTAAAATGCAGTTTTCTAAGATGAGCACGGTCTAATATCCCTTCTCTATTGGTCATGAGGGAGACAATACTCCTTATCATGTGACTGCTCCTCTTGAGCTTCTTCAGACGATGGTGAAGGAGAGATGTCCTTCGAACCCAAGCTCACACAGACTTCAATATCAAATTTCGGCTCGTCCTTCCTTAACTCGTCTACAACTGGAGATTCATTATTGTTCGGCTTCAACATAATAGATTTATCAAACGTCACATCTCTGCTAATTATAAATTTAGGCGTCTTTAAATCCGAATACTATAATTTATAACCCTTAACGCCGGTAGTATAACCGAGAAATATACATTTCTTCACTCAGAGATCCAACTTGCCTTCAAGGCAATGTGCATAAGCGGGGCAACCAAACACTTTAAGTGTTGAATAATTAGCGTGCTTCCCTTACCATACCTGCTTCAGTGTATTACTACCTATCGTCGTATGTGGTGACCGATTTACAATATAGCATGTCGTGTTCACCATTTCTGCCCAAAAACCCTTACCGAGCTGTGCATTAGACAACATGCACCGGGCTTTCTCCAAAAGAGTCCGGTTCATTCGCTCCGCAACTCCATTCTGCTATGGTTATAGACAACGGTATGATGCCGAACTATTCCTTTGTTTTTGCAAAAATTGTTGAAATCTCCACCACAAAACTATAACCTGTCCTCAGTCTCTTGTTCAACTTTACCGTCTGCTTTTCAAGTGATGTCTTCCATTGCTTGAATATAGTAAACATATCACTTTTGTGCTCAAGAAGTAGACCCAAATCTTTCTCGAAAAATCATCAATGAAAGTAAGCAAATACTTGGCACCGCTTCCTTTAGAAGTAACTGGAGAGGGCCCTCATAGATCTGAATGGATATAATCAAGAGTATCTTTTGTGTTGTGCACCGCTGAACTGAAACAAACACGTTTCTGCTTCCCAAAAAAGCAATGTTCATAAAACTCCAGTTTCGTCTTATTTCTCCCACCATATAAACCCTGCTTCGACAACTCTGCCATGCCTTTCTCACTCATATGTTCGAGCCTCATATGCCATAATCTGGCAGATTCTGAATCTGTCATAGATTTGGATAATTAAATAACCACCAATCCGAAAGTTGTCGAATCCTGCAATGAATACAAAGAACCTTTCTTCAAGCCCTTCATCACAACTAGAGTGCCTTTGGTTACCTTCAAAACTCCACATTCAGCGAAAAACTTGTTACCTTTATTGTGGAGTGCACCCAAAGAGATGAGGTTCTTTTTCAATCAGGTACATGTCTGACATCCGCCAATGTCATTACAACACCATCGAACATTTTGATTTGGATTGTTTCTTTGCCAATAGCTCGGCATGAGCTATTATTTCCCATCAAAACCACTCCACCATCAACGGACTCATAGGTGGTAAACAAATCCTTATTGGGATACATATGGTAAGAACAACCCGAATCCATAATCTACTCGTCCTTATATCAATGTGCACCATCAAGAACCAAAAGAAGATCTCCTTCTCTTTCCGCTATACTCGCTTCAGCTGAAAACTCTTTCCTTACCGCTGAAAAACTGGACCGAGACGTTGGGACGTCTAGCCTGAATTTAGGGGTAGATGCTATTCGGACATATCCATCCATCTTTCCAAAGATACCAAGTTAATTTATGGCACCATATATCAAAGGTTTGGATATATGCGACTGTTGTAACAGACTTTATCAGATTCCCCCTCATTTGTGAGAGGTTTTTGATTGTGGGGATGCTCTTCCCTGTAGGTGTAAGCCCCTGCAGTTAATTATGTTATCGCATTGCGATAACCACTTTCTCCTGATCCAGTAGTTTACTTCGTGTCATGTTATGTTTGGTTTATTTTGGTTGCCCATGGATTGTATACGAGACTATTTTATGTTGTCGCCCGTAGGGCGCGGATTAGTCTAAATCCATATATTTATGAATTTGGGTTCTGAACTTATGTTATATATTTATCTAGTTCAAAAATGTTTTATTCTATTTAAGAACCGTTAGTTTAACTTGAGATTAAAATCAACTTAAATATATGAGCATTTGAGCTCAATTTGTTTTAACTAAGAATACGTTAGTCCTGCTTGAGACTAAAATCAACTTAGCAATATTTTCAGGATCATTAAATTTTATTATGATCCAACAACAGAGCATTTGGGCTCGGCTGTAAGAAACTTCAGAGAGACTTTTAGCCAATTTGGGCTTGTTCTGCTCTGTCTTTTCTTTTTTCCCTTTTTTTATTCAAAGTGCTAAGCACTTATTTGGGTTCTGTTTGTTCAGCCCTTTTCGTCTATGCAGAAGTGCTAAGCACTTGTTTGGAGCTCTGTTGCTCACATGGAAAGCACGTGAGGCATTCAGCCTTTGTTTTTGTGGCTCACGTGTATTTCACGTGATTGCTTTATTTTTCGAGTGCTGGGTTGCTTTGTTTTGGTGGCTGCCCAATCAGTGTAAATGAGTTTCTTTGTTTTTGGGCACTTACGTAGGAAGCACGTGAGGCGTCAAGTTCTTTTCTTTCAGAAATTTAATCTCTGTTAATGGTATTTTGGCCATTAATGATCACCCAGATCTCATCTTTGAAGATCTGAGATCAGAGGAATTAAATTCTGAAGATCTGAGACAGAAACACTGGGAGTTTCCGACGACGAAACGATACACCGAAAACTCCCACCTCTTCCTCTTTTTCTCCTCTAGCCAATCATCCAGTAAGTCCATACTTCTTCCTCTTTTCTCTATACTAAAACATTCAAAACTAAAACCCGACGGAAGCGGAGTTAATCCGACTTCAGATTCGGTTTTTCCTTAAAAAGTTCTATTTTTCTTAAACACAATAATACCTAACTCTTATGTCATGACCATTAAACCTTAACAAAGACAATAAAACAAGTTTGACATCAAAATAATAACCGTAACAAGTTTTATTCCGCTTTTACATTAAAATACCTTCATGTTTCATTTCAACATGCTTGAACATTTTAAACCGTATTATCTTAGAAAACTCACGAGGTAATGATCTACCTTCTCATAATACACATATCTAACATAGCACGATGGAATTTGGGAATATAGATTCGGGAAAATACGACTTTATGTATAACTATCTTCAACTTATAAAATCTTTTTCTATAAAGAAGTGTATTTAATAAATCTTTGCAATTGCGCCTCTACAACCCATTTGGAGAACCCGTTCGGGATGGTGCAGATTATCACACATACTCAGGCCTAATAGAGTGAGATGCAGACCTCCGCAAGGAGCATACGTTCTCCAAAGATTTAAAATATAATTTTCTTTAGAAAATGTAATTTGTATTATAAATAAAACTTATATTTTTAATATATATATATATGTAATTAATATCAAAATATCCATTTTTAATATTTTAATATTCCACATTTCCAAAATTCAAGAAAAATATCTCATTTACAAGAAAATACCACACAAATCCAATATTACAAATAAATACCATGTATTATGAAATTAGGTTTTATTCACTAGAAATATCACATTGATAAAATATATATCCATGAAAACTCTAAAGACGATAATAAAAATACTTGAGGTGTATTTTGAAAATATAACAAAACTATTTTACATAAAACCCCCTCAAGTTATACTAAATTACAATAAGGACCCTAGTAAACATAGATTTAAGTGGGACCGGTCTCTTGAGCCTCAGGGAGCCGGTTATATGGGTGCTTGCCTATTTAAGGTAGACGACTTAACAAATGGTGTTATCAAGACGGTAATTGTCTTTTAAAAAGACACAAATCCTGTCATCCATGTGTAGCAGTTACCGATAGCACCAAAAAATAATTCAGGACTTCAATTTCTTTTCTAATTGTCTAACTCAGACCGAGTCTCAATATAATCAAACTGACTTGAATATGATTCAAGTATCAAACTACAATTCAACATGAATCCGTCTATTCAATCTAATCAATCTATATTGACCGAACCGAACCATGGATATATTCTATCTACATGTTCATCCATTATATCCGTTCCATTACTGATATTATGGTTCCGGCAAGTCATCCATCTATATAAAACAAGACAATACAGTACAAACAATACAATCAAGACATCGCGGGGTTTATAAGGGGTAGATTGGTACGGAAGGTGTTAAAAGTGGCACGAGAGTGTAACCATAATACATCTAACCTGAATTCAATTGCCGCTGTACCGTGGCTGAACGGTTCCTTGTGCTCCGTATACCTTAGTCTCCGGAATAGTGGGACTCCTCTCACTGGCATTCTTCTGTACCAAGCTACAAACAACAGCGTTAACACTAAATACAATATTATAACAATATACTCTCTATTCTGTCTATTCCATACTTGTCTATTTACGGGACTTACCGAGCGATTTGTTCGCTGACGACATTCTCTTTCTTCTTCTTTGGAATGTCGTCAGGTGATTCGGACTCGCTAGAGATCAAGCCCACCTTCGAGGATTTGGACCAGCTAGCTTTCGACCCAGAACTTTAGATTCCTTGTACAAATTTACATTCTTTATTTTCCATTTTTGTTATGACACTGTTTAGGCATTGCTTTCCATTCTATGTATTTGCTTTTCAGTTGTATTGTAAAAAAAATGATTAATAAATAAAGTTGTTGTTCAATTATATCCATTGACATTGTCTCTTGTGCATTTTACTTCTATTGCTTATATATGCTTAGCGTGTTTACTTCAGAGTAAATACGTAGCAGTCTCGTCGCGTCCTCTGCCCGTATACTAAGAAGCGGGGTATGACAGGTTTTGTTGGTGGCCCATGCAGGTCAGAACTGTATGGAACCCTACCGTGCAGTTCAGCTCTGCGTGGACAACCTAAGCAATATAACATACGAACCAGCAACTAAAAACATTCTTTACAATTTATACTTCTTGAATCATATCATTTCATATACTTTGAATCTATCATAACCCAAAATTTTCTTTCAAGGTTATGGATTCCCCAAACAACACCAGCACGAATGTCAACAACACTCCCCCACCACTACTATTCAATCCTGTCGTCGCTGCTCCGATCAATGAGCAGACAGTTCTGCTTGAGGCAATCCGCAGCCTCCTAGAAGGACAGCAGCAACAGACTGCTATTCTGATGAACCGACCAGAGGCAGAAGCACTTAGGGTGAAAGAATTCAGGGCCTTGCACACCAAACAATTTGCAGGAAAAGAGAGCCCTCTAGAAGTTGAGGAATGGCCTCATGGCATTGAAGATGATCTGGCAGCGGCATAAGTGCCAGAGATAGCTTGGGTTCGTGTTGCGAAGTTGCCGCTCACGGACAATGCACGAGTCTGGTGGAAGGAGGAAGAAAGCCGTCTCACCCAGCCGATCGAATGGAGGACTTTCCATGATATGTTCAACGTAAAGTGCTTCCTTGAGACTGCCAAGTTCGATATGGAACAGCAGTTCATCCATCTGCAACAAGGTTCAATGTGGACCAAGTCAGTAGATGAATATGATGCTGAGTTCACCATGCTCAGTCGGTAAGATATGTCTCAATAAATCGATTTTTCAATACATCACGTACTATGCAGCTAACACAATATTTTAACAGATTTACGGCACGTCTGACACCAACGGATGAGATTAGAGCCCGTCGATTTCAACAAGGGTTAGATTCGGAGATCTAGGCTGCATTAGCCATAGGAGATTTTCCGACTCATGAATCGGCTCTGAAAGCTGCCCGCCGTTATGAGGCAGTAGTAAAGATGAGGGGAAGATCTCAATCTGCTGGAGTTAAGCGCCCTGCCACCCAGATGGCCGGAGGAGCCTCTTCAAGGCCACCATTTATGCCAAGGAGACCGGAAGTACCGAACAACAGGCCCAGCCCAGCCTTTTGTACCTACTGCAGGAGAGATGGACACTTGGCGAAAGACTGCCGGCGAGTCAACAGTCTTTGCTTAATTTGCGGCTCAGCTACTCATGATATTGGGTCTTGTCCCCGAAGACACAACCCAATTGCTGCACCCAGGCCAGCAATCATTTACCAGCAGAGACCAGCCCTTCAGGCACCTGCTCCAAGACTCGCTCTCTTTGCTCCACCTCCTAGAGGATCACCGACTGCACCTCCTCCTCGTCAGTTCAATCAAGCTCAATGGAACGTTCCGAGGAATGCTCCTCCAGCCAGGAGGAATGTACCACGGCGACAGGCTTTCACAATGACCGTGAAAGAAGCTGAAGCCACTGGCCAAATCATCACTGGTAACCCTTTCTTCTCAAGCTTTTCTTTCAGTCTTAACACCTCCCTACATATTTTTCCCTATACCTAAAATATATCCCACATGCCTTAGGTACAATCTTAGTAGCCTCACTGTTGGGTATAGTGCCCTCAAAGTCAATTATTGGATCGCAGGCACGTGATTGCAATGATTGAGGGAGGACCTATACCGGTAGGACAGTCTTACTTAAGATGATAGTATGCTATCTGGTTTATCTTTATCATCGTGTACATGCTTTAGGTGATATTACAGATTATTATTACATGTTGATAGAGCCCTTAGGATTCTTGCTTGACGGCCAGCAGTATGATGGCGATCATATACATGGGAGCTGGGGTCTATAAGCACATCCTTAAAAGGTCCTTAGTCGAGGGAGTTTCGAGACAGGGCATCGATACTCCAGAGTAGACTAGTGTATACGGATCGAGACCCCGACGAGGGGAGGTGGCTGGTCTCACAAGCCATTGGTGTCAGTTGGTTCACCTAAGACGTATATAGGTGCTCATTGGGTTATGAGTACACCGGACAGGACTCGCCGGGAACATGCTAGTTGGTTTTATACATGGCGTCAGATAGCAGTTCCCTGGTGACATGTGTACAGGTTAGTTCATCGACCTGAGATCATCATTTGTCTCGTGTGAGTTCCCACTGTGCTTTGATTACTACCCTACCACGGCTCAAAGAGGTCGTGCAAACAGGTTTTAGTTGGGTACAGTCCCGAGCTACATGGAGGCAGTGAGCGGATCGACAGGGGTTTCGTCTCTCCCGTTATTGGGGGTGAGATCGCGCTGTGTCTAAGAGATCTATTACATGAAGTCCTTGGCCAAGGTAGGAGATTTACTGGTAGGTATTCCAGTAGTATCTCAGGGTGTTCTAGGCTACACTCCGACACGACTTGTACCGCTTTTGGGGGTTTGACTTTTACCAACCCCCTAAGCCCGACATGCGATACTCATAGACGAACGGACCGGACTGTATGGATATTGTCACTGATAGGCTCAGTAGGGTGTCAGGATGAGTTAGCTCATCGACCTCCCTTTTGGTCAATACCTGGTAGCCCGTTACGTACAGCAAGTACCACTGACGTGCTAGTGGTTAAATCCACAGCCAAAATATTGATGAGTCTTTAGAGTCCCCCACAAAAAGTTTCTCAAGTTTCGGGCGAAATGTTGCAGAGGCTATATGGTATTATGGCAGGGTTCGATCATATACGTGCAGTTGTGCACGGATCATGATCGCACGGATCATACTAGTGTGCTTTGGTTTAAGCCTGATCCTAGTATTAGATTTGTTGGATTACTTTAGTCTCATCGCATTCGTATTCAGTTGAAATACGGATGCAGGTATGTATATACAGGTGAGGGGCACTCTTGTGATCCGTCACGAGTTTATTTTAGTAGATGCCATTCTTTTTTTTTTGTTGCAAACATTTGGATTAATATTTGCAAGTGGAAATAATGAGCTCAAAGTCATGATTAGGAGCATTAATTGTGACACATGCACAAGTGATGACTCATTGTCTCTTTCTTTGTGCATATGTCACATTATTGATTGATTTAAGTGTTGAAATGATAAGAGGAGTGAGAGAGGGAAGTCATATGGTTATGGTTTGCTCTTGTGTTTATCATTCTCACTCTTACATTATCATTTTTCCAACACATAAGAAAAAAGAAAGAGCTCTTCTTCTTCCTCTTTCTTCTTGAGCTCACTATCTCCATTAATGGCATCATCTTCAACGTCCATCCATATACTCTCATGTGTTGAGAATCAATGGATGCTTGAGACAAAGTGATCACACACATTCTTTACATCACCTTGGACACGTCGGCTAGCAAACTTCGTGTCCGAGTTGTTTCGGACGAAGCGGGAGCCCGTAAAAAGACTCATTGATGTGGTGCCCTTTCCGACGAGGAGACCGGAGATCGGAGATGCCGCGAGGAGCTTGGGATGGTGGTCAAAGACCGAAGGACACGGATCGATCGGTATAGCTACTCTCACTTCTTGTAGTTAGCTAGTTTAGCGTTAATGGTTCAATCCGGGTGAAAGACTACGATAGCGCCAGTTTTCTAAAAAGTTTTTGTTTCCGCATTTGGGCTCGGATAGACGGTCGGGACGCTACCGTAGACTTACATGGTATCAGAGCCATGCCATTAATCTTTACTAGCTTGTTCTAACATGTTTAAAATACCGATCGATCAAAATTTCCAAAACTGCAATTCCATTTTCTGAGTTTCTGTCGAAATTTTTTTGTCGTCGAAAAATTATTCTGAGTGTTTCAGAAAATCAGGCAGGCTTTTCTAAGACCGCTGTAAAAATTTTGTAGCATGATCCCTCTGTAGCGCCGCGGAAACGCGGCCATACCCACGTTTTGGCCGCGGTTCCGCCGCAGTGTTGGTGTTTCAGTGCACTAAATTTTTTCTTTGGGTCTTTAACATGGAATTGGGGTTTCTGGAATTTTTAGTTTTGGCCCAGATTATTTTGACTACTGGGATTTGTACTTGGGGCCCACTTCGGGAAATTTTGTCGATCGAAATTTTAAATAAGTTAGTTCGTAGTACTTACATTACTATCTGTGACCGTGAATGTCATTTGATCGGTAAATCTTATCTAATTGCTATAACCCTTTTAGACGGATTTGCGAACGTGACATTCACGTTGATGTTCTGTGTTATACTGTGATGTTGCGGATTTGTCATGGTGGATAGCCTGGATG
Organism: Agapanthus africanus; assembly: GCA_030015575.1. Taxonomy (NCBI): domain Eukaryota; kingdom Viridiplantae; phylum Streptophyta; class Magnoliopsida; order Asparagales; family Amaryllidaceae; genus Agapanthus; species Agapanthus africanus. Next base: position 675,988,821 of record CM057340.1, on the reverse strand, counting down.
CAATGGTAGTACAGTTTGGTTATATTTGTACATTTGATATTACGGGGCGAGCGTCCGACATGTGGACTGCCGCCACTGCCTGTTTATATATTATTCTTTTGGGGCACGACCGGGTTGAGGTCGATGTACCCGTTGTACATATTTTATTTTCTGTACTAGGATTATCCCGCGGTGGGGTGCACGGATAGCCGGGTTCTAGAGGGCAACGGGCCCGCATCTTATAGCTTTGAGACGGAGAGGGTTTCACTATAGAATTGGCAGGCTATTCGCCGCACTCGTAGGGGGTATAGGTTGATCCAAGAAGGGGTGCTCAAGTTACCGGATTCCGTGAAGTGCTGGGTGGTCTATTCACTTTGTTGAAGGGGGCTGCCTCGCTTTAGGTTTTGGCGGGTAACTTGCCGCGCCCGTAGGGGTCTAGGATTTCATTGCACAGGCTATCCACACGACTAGGGGAACGTCGGGTTTCACTTGCAGCTCGAAGGTAACCCGGGGATCTCAGATTATCTGTATTGTTCTGTGATGCTTATTACATTTCTGTGATGTTGCATTTATCACACCATGAGCGATTATTATATATTGATATATATATATATATACACTAGTAGATGTTGTATATGTTTTACACCCGCACTAGTCCAGTCCCCGCTCTGTCGTTAGTTAAGTAACCTAACGGGTGATGACGGGACCTAGTGGCGAATGCAGATGGCATATACGTACATCATATTTTCGTTCTTTATTGGTGTAATCAATTTATTGGACTGCGTTGATTCAGATCAATGCAAGCTAAAGAAACCTGTTCGATATTGTTGGAACATTTTTCAAAAAAGCTGTTATTGTAAGGACGTTCTCATTTGCTTTGCATAGTGGTATTCGGTTATGAATATCCAGCACCTCAGTCGACGAGGCAAGGGCCGAGATTCCTTCACCGGGAGTGACCCCTTGGGCAGAAGTTTGTGTCAGGGTAATAACTTCACTATAGTCGATTACTTTTGCTTTGCATCGCGGTATTCAGTTGGAATATCTTGTACCTCATTCTACGGGAAAAGAGCCAAGATCCCTTCACCGGGAGTGACCTCTTTAGCAAAGGTTTTTGCCACTATATTTATAAAAAGCTATCCGGTTCCTTCAACGATATCAAGTTCATTACGTTAAAGGTTTTTCGCCAAAAACCAGCCGTAGCCCTCCGTCATTTCAGATTAGTATTGCTTAGTATTCGTGCTATGTATGTCGTGCATTGCCGAGGCGTAGTGTTCGGTAGCTCTGTAATGCTTTTCTGTCGCATGGATATGTGGATTGGTTAGGACAGTCGTACGGTTATGTTGGCATTGTCAAGGACTCGCACGGGTGGGTTTAACGCAATCAAGATAATGACGGGTTGAACTTGACTAGGACCTTTTGATATGTTGGCATTGTCAAGGTCATTTGGGTCCCAGGGGTAAAAATCACATCGGGAGTTTCTAAAGAAACTGAAACTTGCGAGATATGCGCATACCTTCTGGAGTGTGATAACGTGAGTGGATTCCATCACGTTATCATGCGATGATAGTTGGATCCCGATTCCCACTGATGAGTTGGTTTACTCCTCGGGTGATCCCAATTAATTCTTCTTTCAGATTTGGAGGAGAATTTGAGGTTACAGTGGGAGGTTTCCTGATTAAATAAATTGATAACCATTCTGATCTAGGTTAGAGTGCACGCAGAGTGTTTTCTCTCTCTCTCTCTCTCTTTGGCAGCGACCATGGCCCGACCCTAGACTATGACTCAGTGACCAAGTTGACCGAACTTTCTTAAAACATTAGCTTTTGGATTGTCTGAGTTGCATACCTCATTGCCACTCCTACTTTTACCCTTTTTTCTCTGAAACATTTTGTATCACTACGAACGTCCACTTCCATTGGATAAAACCATTGTATGGTTATATAAGAACATGAAGGAACTTGTTCCAGATTCGAGAATGGTTTCCGGTTCTGGAGAAAATGAATAGGACCATTCAGTTGTCTTTTCCTTTTACCTTCTCTCAGGTTGCGAGTGCTCCTTGCATTAGGACGGTACACCTATTACACTAATTGGATAGTCTTCTTCCAAACCATAGGCAGGTGCCGAACGGCAGGGAATGAAGAAAACCGATTAGCCTAAGTAAGGTGTACAGAAGGTATTGAGTAAAGACAAATAAAGGGATCAGAAAGAGGGCAAAGTAAATTGCAACTGTTATCATTCATGACCAAACCACATATTTCATTGCCACTTCTACTTCACCTTGGTATTTCTCCAGAACACCCCGTATCACTACGAAGATCCACAGTTATTGGATATTCCATCGTATGGTTATATACGAACTCGAAGGAACTTGTTCCAGTTCGAAGATGGATTCTGGTTCAGGAGAAATAGGAATAAGGTTTATTCAGTTGTCTTTTATCTTTACCTTATCTCGCGTTGCGAGTGCTCCTAGGATTAGGAGAGTACACCCATTATGCTTATTGGATAGTCTTCTTCCAAACCATAGGCTGGTGCTGAACGGTAAGGAAGGAAGAAAACCATTTAGCCTAAGGGGGTGTACAGAAGGTAATGACTAAAGACATATAAAGGGATTTAGAGAGATGGAAAAGAAATATACGGTTACAGTTGTGAATCTGATAATGGATGAGGCATTACTAGGAATACCCAGATACTCCTTCGAAACATTTACATGTTTCAGTTTCACTGTGTATTGTTAAAAGAAAACTGATTTCCCAATTAGCCCTTGCTCCAGGGTATGTATTTACCAGATTTGATTCTCACATCTGTATGGTTTTACAGATGATGAGTGGGAGTAAGTTATTGGGAATTAGGTGATCATCCTCATTATATCGGGATTTGCTGTAATTGGTGATATTTGAGGAAATCGCCTGGGTTGTTTGCCGGACGGCAAATATTTGGTTTTGAATATCCGTTGTTATGCACCAATTTCAAACTGATATATCTGTACGTTTATTTTTTTAAAGTGAGATATAACTTTTTGAAATTATGTCCATGACATTTACCTGTATCAGTTGATGGTTAGGTAAGGAGTATTCAACAGCGGTGTAATTCTTCATAACCATAGTACAGTTTTCAACCTACGACGCACAGGATTTGAGTTATTCAACTCAGCGGACTTATACAAAGTAATGTATGTTGTCCAGTATCCATTAGGACAGATGGGTTGGTCCTCGTACTATATTCTGTTTACTTGTGACTACTCTAGTTTCTAAACAAGTGTTTCGTAGAAACACAAGGTCCAAATTTTGAGAAGTTATAGGTATAAGAATAAAGTAGAGAACCAGGTGTTGCAAGTATCACGATTCTTCAAGCTGATCGAACATGTAGATACTTGTATTCGGTATTCAGTTGATAGTAATGGTTTTGAGAAACTTGTTTCTCTTTCAGGTTACTCATATTTGGATGCATTCCTAAGTTGAGTAATGCTGATCGGCCTCTCTCCATTTAGTTGACATGTACTGGAGACAGCTGCATGATCTGAATCTGGTTCCAATTAAATCAGTGCCTCTGTTTCTATATTGGATATAGAATAGTTCATATCTTAACAATGTTAAGTTACGGGAAGTTGTCCGGCTTATGCTTAAAACCAAACTCTGGATAACTCAAGGCACGTTTCTGTAATGGCTGTTTGTGGGTTGACCTGGGCTATGAAGAGGGTTGACTTTCTACCATCTGGAAGATCAATAGTGATATTGTTCTTGACTCGCCACAGTTTTAGTAAAATGGATTTTTTTTCAGAAAAACAGTAGTGGGAGTATTGTAGAACTGGAAGTGATTCCAGAACCGCAAACGATTACTGAAAATTTAATAGGACCTAAAGATTCAATCTGGATTGTCATTCTATTAGCCATTCCGCAGATATGGTGGGTAATCTCAAGCACCCGAGAGGTACTCCGATATCCTCAAGGACGGTGACAGGGAGGTTCTTGTTTACCCAGACTTGACACTACTGTTGTTCCAGACTATGAGACCTGGCAGGAGGATGAGTATAGTATCGTTCTAAACTAGCTTTAGAAGTGTACGTGTATATGACTCCGCCAGAGGGTTATCGTAGTCAGTGGGAGCAGAGGAAGCATAGTGGACAAGTAGCTTATGTCTATTTATAGACTAAAGCAGATATAGCGGAGATAGATCATCTGTTTTTGATGTGAAAATAATGGGCTTTGACTTCATCAGAATAGGGGATGGATCTGTTAAGAAGGTGGTAGGGTGTGATGTCCTGGTATTTGGATGACATATACAGAGTAGGAAGTGGAATTCCTATACTACGATCGGTTATACTTTGGTTGTCACACAGTGGTTTCTCCATATAGGATATAGATATAATATCAGACATTCTGGTTACTAGATCTATGGTTTTAGATCTAGATTTGGGTAGTTTCCCAATCAGGGTATTTAGATAGCATTCTACAGGTATTTTAGAATGGACGACTCCTGGCATGGTAGTATACCTGCAGGTGACGGATTCACCCTCTCTAAAGGTGTCTTACAGACTAAAGGGGAGAGGGATGTGCATAATTGACATATCACTTGCTTAGGCAATTGAGTCAATCATGAGATGTCAAGTACCACACCAGATGTTTTTTTTGCACTAGATGTAATAAATTGATATTAATCCTATCCTGGAGAAACGTTCGGAAGCAGTTTTAGTATATAAGTGAATGTTCTAGGGATATGATAATGACAGCCTCTTTCGGGAAATGGTAATCATTCTAAGCTTCCAAGGTGACCTGGATGATAGAGTGACTGTCAGAGTTATAGTTTTCCCTCTGACGAGGGGCAGTTGTTTGGACAGAAGGTCCAAGTGGACAGTGAGGGAGGCATGGCGCAGGATACTGATTAAGTTCAGTTGACGATACAGTCTAAGAAGTTTGGATTTGGAGTTCATTTATGAACTAGGTCCCATCAGATATCCAGACATATTCTAAGACAGGTATTGCTCATTTCGGGAGATGCTTTCTATGCGAACTTGAGATAAAGAGAGACATAGAAAGAAACATCAGGGCGGATCCACTCACTGAGGCTATTCCTCGAATACAATAGTTTCACAAACGGGTTTTGTGAGACTAATCAGTAGAGGAGTTGGGTGTTCGGTATCACACGGGCTGTGAGTATGCGACATCCCAATAATTAGGCTTGAGTGCAAATGGGAGATTTTTGGATATAGTGCCCTCAAAGTCAATTATTGGATCGTAGGCACGTGATTGCAATGATTGAGGGAGGACCTATGCCGGTAGGACAGTCTTACTCAAGATGATAGTATGCTATCTGGTTTATCTTTATCATCGTGTACATGCTTTAGGTGGTATTACAGATTACTATTACACGTTGATAGAGCCCTTAGGATTCTTGCTTGACGGCCAGCAGTATGATGGCGATCATATACGTGGGAGCTGGGGTCTATAAGCACATCCTTAAAAGGTCCTTAGTCGAGGGAGTTTCGAGACAGGGCATCGATACTCCAGAGTAAACTAGTGTATACGGATCGAGACCCCGACGAGGGGCTGTGGCTGGTCTCACAAGCCATTGGTGTCAGTTGGTTCACCTAAGACGTATACAGGTGCTCATTAGGTTATGAGTACACCGGACAGGACTCGTCGGGAACATGCTAGTTGGTTTTATACCTGGCGTCAGATAGCAGTTCCCTGGTGACATGTGTACAGGTTAGTTCATCGACCTGAGATCGTCATTTGTCTCATGTGAGTTCCCACTGTGCTTTGATTACTACCCTACCACGGCTCAAAGGGGTCGTGCAAATAGGTTTTAGTTGGGTACAATCCCGAGCCACATGGAGGCAGTGAGTGGATCGACAGGGGTTTTGTCTCTCCCAGTATTGGGGGTGAGATCGCGCTGTGTCTAGGAGAGCCATTACACGAAGTCCTTAGCCAAGCCAGGAGATTTACTGGTAAGTATTCCAGTAGTATCTCCGGGTGTTCTGGGCTACACTCCGACACGATTTTTACCGCTTTTGGGGGTCTGATTTTTACCAACCCCTAGGCTCGACATGCGATACTCATAGACGAACGGACCGGACTGTATGGATATTGTCACTGATAGGCTCAGTAGGGTGTCAGGATGAGTTCGCTCATCGACCTCCCTTTTGGTCAATACCTGGTATCCCATTACGTACAGCTAGTATCACTGACATGCTAGTGGTTAAATCCACAGCCAAAGTATTGACGAGTCTTTAGAGTCCCCAACAGAAAGTTTCTCAAGTTTCGTGCGAAACGTTGTAGAGGCCGTATGGTATTATGGCAGGGTTCGATCATATACGTGCAGTCGTGCATGGATCATGATCGGGCGGATCAAACTAGTAGGTTTTGGTTTAAACCGGATCCTAGTATTAGATTTGTTGGATTACTTTAGTCTCATCGCATTCGCATTCAGTTGGAATGCGGATACATGTATGTATATACAGGTGAGGGGTACTCTTGTGATCCGTCACGAGTATACTTTAGTAGATGCCATTCTCTTTTTATTGTTGCAAACATTTGGATTAATATTTGCAAGTGGAAATAATGAGCTAAAAGTCATGATTAGGAGCATTAATTGTGACACATGCACAAGTGGTGACTCATGGTCTTTTTCTTTATGCATATGTCACATTATTGATTGATTTAAGTGTTGAAATGATAAGAGGAGTGAGAGAGGGCAACCATATGGTTGTGGTTTGCTCTTGTGTTTATCATTCTCACTCTCACATTATCATTTTTCCAACACATAAGAAAAAAGAAAGAGCTCTTCTTCTTCCTCTTTCTTCTTGAGCTCACTATCTCCATTAATGGCATCATCTTCAACCTCCATCCATACACTCTCATGTGTTGAGAATCAATGGATGTTTGAGACAAAGTGATCACACACATTCTCTACATCACCTTGGACACGTCGGCTAGCAAACTTCGTGTCCGAGTTGCTTCGGACGAAGCGGGAGCCCGTAAAAAGACTCATTGATGTGGTGCCCTTTCCGACGAGGAGACCGGAGATCGGAGATGCCGCGAGGAGCTTGGGATGGTGGCCAAAGACCGAAGGACACGGATCGATCGGTATAGCCACTCTCACTTCTTGTAGTTAGCTAGTTTAGCGTTAATGGTTCGATCTGGGTGAAAGACTACGATAGCGCCGGTTTCCTAAAAAGTTTTTGTTTCCGCATTTGGCCTCGGATAGACGGACGGGGCGATACCGTAGGCTTACACTCACTTCCTGCACTAGCACTATTCGATACTGGATCATCTTATTGCTTTATGTTACAACGGTTCATCCGAACACATGCGATTCCAGTCACACCGCTCGTATCCAGTTAGAATGCCAGTTCAGGAAACGACGTTTTAAAGGCAACAATTAGATACAGCTTATGTCCAGTAGTCGTTTGCAGCAGAGAATTCTATGCTGACTTCAAGGTACTGGACATACCGAACTTCTATACGGTTATAGGTATGGATTGGCTCGGAAAATTTTATGCTACCATCAACTGTCATCAAAGGAGGATAGTATTCAAGATTCCAGAGCATCCGGTTTTCTATTTCAAAAGTGGAGACCGTACACTGGAGCCAAGCACTTACAAGGCAAAACCGAAGGAAGCAGTGATTGCAGCAATTCAAACGTAGGAAGGATCAAAGGAAGAAGTGGTTCGAGAGTTCGATGATGTGTTTCCTGATGACATATCAGGTTTGCCTCCTGATCGAGCTCTTGAATTCAACATTGATTTAGTACCAGGAGCACAACCAGTGATCAAAGCACCTTATCGATTAAGTCCGGAAGGTTTGAAGGAAGTCGAAACTCAGTTGGAAGAATTATTGGCGAAAGGATGGATTCGTCCCAGCACTTCAAGTTGGGGATCACCAGTACTGCTTGTAAAGAAGAAGGAAGGTTCATACAGAATGTGCATTGATTATAGAGCCTTGAACGAAGTAACGATAAAGAACAAGTATCCACTTTCATAGTTCGACGATTTATTCGATCAGCTAAGTGCATCTTGTGTTTTCTCCAAATTAGATTTTCGTTCAGGTTATCATCAGGTGAAGGTCAAGGAAGATGATATTCATAAAACAGCATTCAGAACTCGCTATGGTCATTACGAATTTCTTATGATGCCATTTGGAGTGACCAATGCACCAGAAATATTCATGAACCTGATGAATCAAGTTTTCTGGGAGTACTTAGACAGGTTCGTTGTCATCTTCATCGACGACATCCTTGTGTATTTTAAGAGTCGGAAAGAGCATGCCGAGCACCTACGAATTGTCCTGAAAACTCTACGACAACATCAACTCTATGCCAAGTATAGCAAATGCGAATTCTAGTTAAATCAAGTTGGTTTCTTCGGACATATTGTATCAGGCGAAGGAATCTCTGTGGATCCAGCGAAAATTTTAGCAGTAAGCGAATGGCCGACACCAAAGTCAGTGAAGGATGTTCGAGGTTTCTTAGGTCTAGCTAGATATTACAGAAGGTTCATTGAAGGATTTTCGAAGATAGCAACACCCCTGACCAAGCTCACACGTAAAGATGAAGAATTCGTGTGTTCAGAAGCATGCGAACAAGTTTTCGTAGAACTCAAGTCAAGGTTGACAATAACGCCTATTCTTGTTATACCGGACCAATCTGGAGATTTCGAAGTGCATTGTGATGCATCCGGTAAGGGATTTGGATGTGTTCTACATCAGCACGGAAATGTTGTAGCTTATGCTTCAAGACAGCTGAATATTCATGAGCGCAATTATCCGACGCATGATTTGGAATTGGCAGCCGTTATTTTTGCTCTTAAGATTTGGCGCCATTATCTTCTTGGTGAACGAGTGAACATATACACAGATCACAAGAGTCTGAAATATGTGTTTACTCAGAAGGAGCTTAATATGCGGCAGAGAAGATGGTTAGAATTGATGGCGGACATCGATATCAACCTGCAATATCACCCAGGGACGGTGAATGTGGTACCTGATGCCCTTAGTCGTCAACCTTTAGCATTTAATCTCACCGTCCAGTGGAAGTTTCAACAGGATTTGCATCAGATGGAGATTGAAGTAGTCATGCCAGGTAACGCTTCAAGCTTGATGAATTTACAAGTTCAATCAATAATTGTCAATCAGATCAAAGCAGCTCTAGCAAGTGATACTAAGTTGCAAAAGATCAAAGAAAAAGTGGAGAATGGACTCAAAACAGACTTCATCATCTACGAAGACGGATCTTTAAAATACGGCAGTAGATTGTGTGTACCAAAAGGTCCTGTTCGGGAAGAGTTAATGAAAGAAGCTCACTGCTCTCACTACTCAGCACACCCTGGATGTACAAAGATCTGCGTCAAAATTACTGATGGCATGGAATGAAGCATGAAGTAGCTAGAAGCGTCGCTAAATACTTAGTATGTCAGCAAGTAAAGGCTGAACATCACAGGACTGCTGGATTACTTCAATCGTTACCTATCCCAGAATGGAAGTGGCAACACATCACAATGGATTTTGTGACTGCACTTCCTCCCAGCATAAAGGGTAACGATGCATTATGGGTTATTGTGGATCGACTCATAAAGTCGGCTCACTTCATCCCATTTCTAGTTGGCCAATCAACTGAGACACTAGCAAAGATGTATATGGAAGAAATCGTGAGACTTCATGGAGTACCGGTCTGCATTGTCTCTGATCGTGATACCAGGTTCCGATCGCAATTTTGGCAAAATCTATAAGAGAGTTTGGGAACAAGTCTAAACTTCAGCATAACTTATCATCCACAAACAGATGGTTAGTCTGAGCGAACTATTCAGATTTTGGAGGATATGCTCAAAATGTGTATGTTAGATTTCGGAGGATCGTGGGAAGATCACCTACATATTATGAAGTTTTCATACAACAACAACTACAAAGCAAGCATAGGAATAGCACCCTTTGCAGCACTTTATGGAACGAAGTATCGATCGCCATTAAATTGGGATGACATCGGTGATAGGGAATTTCTTGGACCTGAGATGATAGTAACAATTGTTGATGTGGTTCGTACTATCAGGAAAAGAATGCGCATAGCCCAAGATCGACAGAAGCATTGGGCTGATGCAAAGCGCTGCCATTTGGAGTTTCATCTGGGAGATCATGTATTTCTGAAGATATCTCCAAACTGTGGAGTGATCCGATTTGGAAGACGGGGTAAGCTCAGTCTAAGGTACATTGGACCGTTCGACATACTCGAACGAGTCGATGAAATGGCTTATCGCTTGGCCCTTCCACCTTCATTGAAAAGAGTGCACAATGTGTTCCGCATATCCTAACTCAGAAAGTATGTGAGTGACCCAGCCATATTCTCGATCATTCCGAGCTCACTGTACAGCCCGACTTGTCTTGTGAACAACAATCTGTTGAGATCCTGGACAGAAAAGTGAAGTCACTTCGGAACACGGAAGTCAACTTGGTTCGAGTAATGTGGAAAAAAGACACTCTAGGAGAATCGACATGGCAAAGAGAAGACGAGATGCGTGCAAGATATCCTCACTTATTTGTAAACTAGTCCTTAAAATAAATAGTAAATTTCGAGGACGAAATTTTTGTAAGGAGGGTAAACTATAACAACTCCAATTCTTGTGTACATAAATTTGATTAAAAATTAATGTATACTTAGGGTATTTACAATTCCTATGAGTACTATAAGTATTTGTTTTACTTTTGAACAGTAAGAAGGAGCTTGCAGCTCATTGGTAAGACCTTGCACTGCTGAACCAAAGCACTAGAGTTCAAATCCCATCAGCAACACATTCTTTTTATTTAAAATTATTTTAATCTTTTAGAATCCCAAGAGTCTACACGTGCACTACACATAATAGGGTAAGTTACAGAATAAAAAACGTGTCCATGAGGCTAGACCAAGCGTCAGGGACACGTGGCATCAAGACGAGCCCCGACTCGCCCGACTCGGGCCGGCGAACTCGTTGACTCGGCCGGCGCCGCCGGTCCAAGTCAGTTCGAACCCTAATTTTCTTTAACCACCTGGACCCTTTGGCCTACCCCACTCCCCCTACACTGTTTAAATTCTCTGCAATTAACCGGAGAATTAAAATACCCCCTTTTAATCCTTTTTAATGCAAATTTAAATGCATTTTTATCACTACCCTAAAACCCTAATTTTTCCTATAAATATCACCTTAAAATCACCCCTCCTCACTCCCAAATCCCTCCCCAAACTCTCAAGAAAAATTACCAAGTTTTTTGTTTGCAAGTAGAGTTAGCAAAAGGGCGAAGTTCCGACGAACTTCCGATGGCAATCCGAGGAGTTTCCGACGACGAAACGACGCACCGAAAACTCCTACCTCTTCCTCTTTCTCTCCTCTAGCCAATTATCCAGTAAGTCCATACTTCTTCCTCTTTTCTCTATTCTAAAATCATTCAAAACTAAAACCCGACGGAAGCGGAGTTAATCCGACTTCAGATTCGGTTTTTCCTTAAAAGGTTCTATTTTTCTTAAACACAATAATGCCAAACTCTTATGTCATGACCATTAAACCTTAACGAAGACAATAGAATAAGTTTGATATCAAAATAATAACCGTAGCAAGTTTTATTCCGCTTTTACATTAAAATACCTTCATGTTTCATTTCGATATGCTTGAACTTTTTAAACCGTTTTACCTTAGAAAACTCACGAGGTAATGACCTATCTCCTCACAATACACATATCTAACATAGCACGATGGAATTTGGGAATATAGATTCGGGAAAATACGACTTTATATATAACTACCTTCAACTTATAAAATCTTTTTCTATAAAGAAGTGTATTTAACAAATCTTTGCAATTGCGCCTCTACAACCCATTTGGGGAACCCATTCAGGATGGTGCGGATTATCGCACATTCTCGGGCCTAATAGAGTGAGATGCAGACCTCCGCAAGGAGCATACGATCTCGAAAGATTTAAAATACAATTTTCCTTAAAAAATGTGATTTCTATTATAAATAAAACTTATATTTTTAATAAATAAATATATATGTAATTAATATCAAAATATCCATTTTTAATATTTATAATATTCCATATTTCCAAAATTCAAGAAAAACATCTCATTTACAAGAAAATACCATACAAATCCAATATTACAAATAAATACCATATATTATGAAATTAGGTTTTATTCATTAGAAATGTCACATTGATAAAATATACATCTATGAAAACTCTAATGACGACAATAAAATACTTGAGCTTTATTTTGAAAATATAACAAAACTATTTTACATAAAAGCTCCTCAAGCAATACTAAATTACAATAAGAACCTTAGTAAACATAGGTTTAAGTGGGACCAGTCTCTTGAGCCTCAGGGAGCCGGAGATATGGGAGCTTGCCTATTTAAGGTAGACAACTTAACAAACGGTGTTATCAACACGGTAATTGTCTTTGAAAAAAACATAAATCCTGCCGTCCATATGCAACAGTTACCGATAGCACCAAAACATAATTCAGGACTTTAATTTCTTTTGTAATTGTTTGACTCAGACTGAGTCTCAATATAATCAATCTGATTTAAATATGATTCAAGTATCAAACTACAATTCAACATGAATGAGTCTATTCAATCTAATCAATCTATATTGACTGAACCGAACCATGGATATATTCCATTTACATGTTCATCCATTATATCCGTTCCATTACTGATATCATGGTTCTGGCAAGTTATCCATCTATATAAAACTAGACAATATAATACAAACAATACAATCAAAATATCGCGGGGTTTATAAGGGGCAGACTGGTACGGAAGGTGTTAAAAGTGGCACGAGACTGTAACCATAATACACCTAACCTGAATTCAATTGCCGTTGTACCGTGGCTGAATGGTTCCTTATGCTCCGTATACCTTAGTCTTCGGAATAGTGGGACTCCTCTCGTATATACTGGCATTCTTCTGTAACAAGATACAAACAATATCGTTAACACCAAATACAACATTATAACAATATACTCTCTATTCTGTCTATTCCATTCTTGTCTATTTATGGGACATACCGAGCGATTTGTTCACTGACGACATTCTCTTTCTTCTTCTTTGGAATGTCATCAGGTGCTTCGGACTCACTAAAGATCGAGCCCACCTTCGAGGATTTGGACCGGCTAGCTTTCGACCCAGAGCTTTAGATTCCTTATACACATTTATATTATGTATTTTCCATTTCTGTTATGCCATTGTTTAGGCATTGCTTTCCATTCCATGTATTTACTTTTCAGTTATATTGTAAAAAGAATGTTTAATAAATAAAGTTGTTGTTCAATTATACCCATTGACATTTTCTATTGTGCATTTTACTTATATTGCTTAGATACGCTTAGCGTGTTTACTTCAGAGTAAATACGTAGCGGCCTCGTCGCGTCCTCTGCCAGTATACTGGGAAGCGGGGCGTGACAATTGTATGCAGATAACCCTCATTCTTTTATGAAAGGGGTCCGTTAGGTTTGTGGTACTAGGGTTTTAGTCCGTGGTACCATCGCTTTGGCTGATGTAATTCTCGATATGCAGTCTTTAAGCCGCTGTTCGAGTAGCCCCGCGACTGTCGTATCTATAATCCCTTCTAAGGCTGGACAAGACGTCTTCAAGCAATCTTCTTAGGTTGGAGTATTTGTATTACTGTCGGAAGAACAAGCGCTAAGTATTTGTCGTGGTGCTTTTTACTTGCGGTTAAGCTCGATTTGGAGCCCCGATGAGTCATAACCGCATCCTTCTGGGGTGGGATGGTCTCTAACGGTCTTTAGGCTTTATTTGTATTGTCGTTAAGACCCGAAACTAGGAACATGCCATCACTTCATTTTTTTCTTTGATGATGCCGCGCCGATTCTTTACTGAAGTAGGGTAGACATCCATATAACCTTTATGCTGTATGTATTGCCATTGAGGTCTGGAGCTAGGGATATTCTGTCACTCCACTTTGTTTGATTGTTGCGTCTGCACCATGCTGAAATGAGGGGGAACGTCGAGGTAGCCTCTAGGTTGTATATGTACCGTCGAGACTTGGATCTAGGATTTTGTCATTACTCCATTTATGCTTTGACCATTGAGTCTTTTTTTATGATGACGCTGCGTCTGCATCTTGTCGGAATGAGAAAGAACGCCGGGATGATCTTTAGGCTGTAGATGTTGCTATTAAGACCTGAAGCTAGGATTTTGCCATCACTTCACTTTTATTTGATTGTTATGTCTGCACCCTGCAGGAATGAGGAGGGAACACAGGGATAGTCTCTAGGTGGTATATATACCGTCGAGACTCGGTTCTCCTTTTGATGAAGCGTGGTGAGAAAATATGGTTCCCTTTCCTTTATTTGTGCCCATGGATCGTATACAAGAGTTAATATGGACATACTTGCAAGGCAGAAAAGTTTCATTTTCTTTTTTTTATTTCTTTCCGCGATGCTCTATCTTTTCATCTTTTATGTCATGAAAGTTGCGATTGACTAATCATTTCATCTATTTATCGCGGTGCCCAATTGTAACAACTCCAATTTTTGTATACATAAATTTGATTTAAATTTGAAGTATACTTGGAGTATTAATGTTGCTGATAACACTTTAAGTATATATTTCCCTACAATAATTACAAGAAGGAGCTTGTAGCTCATTGGTAATACCTTGCACTGCTGAACCAAGCCACCAGAGTTCGAATCCCATGCCCCACATTATTTTTAGTTTATTTATCTTTAAAAATTCTTGGAAGCCCAACAGTCAACAGGCCATAACTCCCAAATATTGAACTGAACCCCCAAAACGGAGTATGCCATAATCTTAGTCGGAGGACCCCGCACCCAACCATAGCCGAACCCGGCCGGGATCGGTCAACTCGGCCGGCGTCGCCGGCCGGAGTTGGTCCGATGGCCGGGGTCCCAACAGCAAAGTTGTGCCTTTTCGTATTCTTAAACCCCCTGTTAACTCCAATTTAAGTGATCGGTTTTCAATTGATAAATACATCCTATTTAATACAAAATTTTAATGATTTGCTTTAAATTTTTACAATTTTTTTTAATAAACAAAACCCTTCACCTACCCTACCCTAGCTACCCTATAAATAGACCCCTACCCCCTACCTTCTCATTCCAAAACCATAGAATTACTCTCTTGAAAATTCCACAAGAAAGTGTGCTTTGAAACCGAGTTCACGGCGAAGCGCTGACGGATTCCGGCGACGTTCTTTGAAGCAACCGGCGACGAAACCATACCTCGGCCTTTTCCCTAGTTCCTCTTTACTCTTTAGAAGAGTTTGAAACCCGTAAGTCCCAATCTTCTCTCTTTTCTATTTCTAAAAATACGACTTTATGAAACCCGACGGAAATCGAAACAAACCGATTTCCGATTCGGTTTTTCTACAAAATCCCACTTGTCACCTAATCCATAACACCTAAACATACCCATGATGACTATTAATCACATAAAAATTAATTTGGATAAAGTTTCTCATATGAAATGATAACTTTCTTGTAAGATCGTATTCTTTTCACAATAATACCATAAAGTTTATTTTTCTTCTTCTAATCAATTACCTCATTCCTAAACATGTTCATCTTGATCACTAAACTTGTAGAAATCAATTTGAATGAGTTTTCACACATGAAATGATAACGTTTACAAATACCGTATTCTTACACTTAAATACCTTCATGTTTAATATATCATATTTAACCTCTAAACTTCACTAAACTTTAAAATAAGTTACGAGGTAATGACCTACCTCTACACACACACAAATATAACCTTAATTGATATCGTTAAAAAATTTAGAATACGAAAATACAAGACTTTTCGCTAAAATACCATATTCTTTATAAACCTTTTCTAAAAGGTTTAAGTTGTACACAATTCTAAAACAAAATCTTTTAAAATGAAATTACGACATGTCATGGACATCGATCGTTTATCTAAACCTGACTTTGTGGTGTCTAGGCAAGTGTGTCTAGGCTAGTGGTTTTTAATTAGGCCCACTACTGTGGTTCCTTCCCACTTACCTGGCACTTACCTGGCCGCAATTGGCGGTGAAGAGGCGATTTGAGGCTTCTAATGACTTGTCGTTTAGACCTTAGAAATAGGCTAGTTGGCTTAGGAAACCCTAGAAACTAAAATACGGAAATTTATACCCTTTTACAAATAAATACCTTATATTTATAAAACCGTTTTTTTTCTTCTAAATGAATAGTATTTATTAAAGCTAAGCAAAGCGCCACTACAACCCACTTTTGGAGAACCCGTTAGGGATAGTACGGTTCATCGTGCACCTGCGGGCTAGTAGTGCGAGATTCAGACCTCCGCAAGGAGCATTCGGTCTCGAAAGGTTTAAAATACGACATTTAGGAAAAATGAGATTTTGGAAAATAAAATATTTATTTTAAATTACTCTTGTATTATTATATATCTAATTATCATTTAAACACCTATTTTATTATAAGATAAAGTTTCCACTTTTTTCTAAAAATTACAAGATTAAAAGTTACATTAAAATACCATGAATTTCAAATAAATAAATTAATACTTTTATTAGGATATATTCACTAGAATAACACAAATAAAATTTACACTCATTATAACTATAAAGACGAATAATAAATACTTGAGGTATATCTTGAAAACTATACAATAATACTTTTTACATAAAACCAACTCAAGTTTTATAAATTACAATAAGGACCCTAACAATTATAGAACTTCAAATTATCTTTCTTTTAGTCTGACTCGGGTTAGAGTCTGACTATTCCTGACTTGAATATGATTCAAGTCAATCTATATTCTTTTATAATTTAACTCAATATGAATACATGAATCCCTGAATCCAGTTAACAATCTATTCAATTCGACTGAATCAAACCATGGATATACATCCATTATCCTGTTATTCCATTACCTGATTATGCAATTACAACATGTTTACTGATATCATGGTTTTGGTCAGTCACCCAACTTACACAATACAGTACAACAATAATGTTAAAACACTATGGGGTTTAAGGGGTAGATTGGTACGGAAGGTGTTAAAGGTGGCACGAGGTGGTCAGATTAAGACACCTAACCTGAATCCCATTGCTGTTGTACCGTGGCATAACGGTTCCTTGTACTTTCCTTTTATCCTGGTCTCTAGCATATAGAGACCCCCCTCGTATACACTGGCATCCTTCTGTATCAAGCTACAAACAACAGCGATAACATAACATTACAATAATAGTTTACATTTTAAAAAATGTACCTTCTTATTCTGTCTTCTCTACTTCCTTCTTACCTTTGGGACTTACCGAGCGACCTGTTCGCTGACGACATTCTGTTTCTCTCTTCTTTGAATGTCGTCAGGTGATCTGGACCAGGAAGAAGTTGAGCCAACACAAGAAGACTTGGAGCAATTTGCCGAAGACCCTGCAGTTTAATTTCATTGTACACTTTTCTTTTCAATACTTTCTATTTCCTGTTATGCCACTGTTTAGGCATCTTTATTTTAGTTGTATTTTCCTTTCCATGTATTGTATAAAGAATGTTAATAAATAAAAGTTGCTGTTCTTTTTATACTCTTGTCTCTTGTATATTTATTTTATATTGCTTAGCTACGCTTAGCGTATGTACTTCTGAGTACATACGTAGCGGACCTCGTCGCGTTCCCTTCTCCGTACACTGGGAAGCGGGGCGTGACACCAATCATTTCGGCTATTTTGTTTCTAACCCGGTGCTTTTTATTGCGAGTTACCCTACTATTTCAGCTTTTTTTTTTGAGTTGGGGATTTGAAATCTGATCCCAATTTTGGCATCAGCATCGTTACCACTAGAATATTGCTAGGAGCGAATCATCTTTTGCCGTTGTTGATTTGAACAAAGATGGCTTAGAAAATAGGGTTAGGATTCTGTCGACTAAGGCTTTTTTGACTTTATGAGCTGTAAGGGTCTCATAAAGGTATTTATCCCTACAAGTCGAAAGGATCTCATAGGTGTGTTTTCTCCTTAGGAGTTGTGAGGATTCCTAAGTGCATTTTCTCTTGTAAGTCGTAAGGATCTTACAAAAGTATTTTCTTCTTATAAGTCGAGAGGACTTATAAGTGTCGCTCACCTTACGGGGACATTTCTTTCCATTGGAGGAACTTGGTGGGAGAATATTTATCTATGCCTGTGGATTGTATACAAGGGTCAATATTAGACCGCCTGTAGGGCAACTTAGAGAATATGACGGTTTAAGAACAGGTTTAGAACCCTGAAACTTAAAGCTTTCAAATCTCATGAGCCATAAGGGTCTTATAGGGGCCATTCTCCTTACGATTCGTGAGAATCTCGAAAGTGTATTTTCTTCTTAGGAATCGTATAGATTCCTAAGTGTGTTGTTCCTTTGTGAGTCGTAAGGATCTCACGTGGGTTTTTTTTAACGAGTTCACGCCCTTTCGGGTTTTCACTAACTCGTTAGCGGTCCTGCTGCTTTTACCCACAGCTTTCTTTCGGGTTTTCATCCGTGCCCATTTCTCTTATGAACATACCCTTTTTTATGCGGCCCATAAGGTAATGCACCATTAGCTGTAAGCCCCGATCTCCTTCAAAGGACTACCATGTGGGACTGGGAGAGTTATTAAACGTTTAGGCCCGTGGATTGTATACCGTAATCGATATGGGGATTCACCATAGGGCTAAACGTGTGAGGATATGACGGTCCATTGCCGCTATATTTTGGGGCGAATTGCTAGTTTAAGGACATTCCGGTCCAACATTCCCATTTTGGGGACGAATGTTAGTTTAAGGATATTTCGGTCCAATATTTCCATATTTGGGACGAATATTAGTTTAAGGACGTTTCAGTCTATTGTTAGTTTAAGGACGTTTCGGTCCATTATTCCCGTGCTTTGGGGGAACGCATTAGTTTAGGGATGTTTTGGTCCAGTATTCCCATATTTTGGACGAATATTAGTTTAAGGACGTTTCGGTCCATTGTTCCTATATTTGGGACGAATATTAGTTTAAGAACGTTTCGGTCCATTATCGCCATATTTCGGGGCGACGGAGGTTTTTGGATACTACTCTCAAGGTTCTGACTCAGGAAAATAGAGAGCGGACACAAGCGTCGTCATCTATCATTGACCTAAGTCATGACCCGTCAAGCATAGAATTTCTTTAGGAATCGACCGTTTATTGGCCGGAAGGGTCTTTCGCCATGCATATCCATGAGCAGGCAGGCTCCACCTTGGTAGACTTTGTCTATGATGTACGGGCCTTCATAGTTCGGCTCGAACTTCCCCTCGTTTTGTATGATTGGGGATCATTGTTCTTTTGACGACTAGCACGAGTTCGCCTTGGCGGAATTGTTAGGAATATGTATGCCCTAGAGACCATTATTGTATATTATAGTGGATACTTGAACATATATAGAGGACTTTCTTGCTCGACATGATAGTATGTTATTTGGTTTCTTTTTATCTTAACATGTGCACATATTTTAGTTTACTATCTTATTGATACATGTTAATAAACCTTTTAGGATGTTGGCTTGACTCCCAGGAATATGATGCAGATCATACTAGTGGGGCTTGAGTAGTCCACAAGCAAATCCTTTAACAGTTCCTAGTCGAGGGAGTATTGAGATAGGGCATCGATATTCTGGAGTAAACTAGTATGTATGTTTCTTGACCCTGTATGGGGCGATGGTTGATCCCACAACCATTGGTGTTTGACATCAAAGATTGTACAAAGATGCTCATTGGAGAATGAGTACACCGAATAAGACTCGCCAAGAACTCGTAGATGGTACCATACCTATCGCCAGATAGCAGTTCTCTGGTGACGCTTGTACAGGTTTGTCTGTAGACCCGGGATCGTCATAGTGTCTTGTGTGGTTCCCACTGTTCTTTGATTTCCTCCCTTCCATGGCTCAAAGGAATCGTGCAAACAGGTAGTTTTTGGGTACAGTCCCAAGTCACATGGAGGCAGTGAGTGATAGGTGGGGTTTCGTCTCTCCCGGTATTAGGAGTTGATATTGTGTTGTGCTCGATTGGCTATAACAACAAGTCCCTGCCCAGGGCTGATGAGATTTACTGGTAATTGGTTTCAATAGTTTCTCGAAAAGTTATAGGTCACACATCGGCATAACTTATCGAGTTATTGTGGTCTGACGATTCCATCCCCCAGACTCGATATGCAATATATCAAACGAAGAGACCGGACTGTACGGTAAGTGTTGCTTATAGGCTCTACGGGAGTTTGGACAAGTTTGCTTGATGATCTTCTATTCGTTCAATACCTGGGTAGCCGTTACGTCCAGCTAGTACCGCTGACGGCTTGTAGGTATCTGATGTGATCATTATCTACTGCTGGCTTATTGACGAGTCTTTAGAGTTCCACATAAAAGTTTCCTAGCTCAAGCGAAACGAAGTAGGGCACGTATAGAGATATGTGCAGTAGCTTGATTAAATACGAGTATATGATACCGTATTCTAATCCAGCGTTAAATGATATCAGCCGGTTATATATGATATAACCGGATTATTGAATCAAGTGTTGATTCAATGATTTGATTTATATATATATATATATATATATATATGTTAGCCAGGTTATATATGATATAACCGGATTATTGAATCAAGTGTTGATTTAATAATTTGATATATATATATATATATATATATATATATATATATATTAACTAATATTGAATATTAGCCGGTTATATGTGATATAACCGGATTATTGAATCAAGTGTTGATTTAATAATTTGATATACATATATATATATATATATATTTGATATTAGCTGGTTATATATATTATAACCGGATTATTGAATCAAGTGTTGATTTAATAATTTGATATATATTTATATATTTGATATATATATATATATATATATATATATATATATATAAACAAACTAATATTAAGCCCACTTAAAATTTTCTTCTCTTTATACACACATACACAATATCATGGTTGATGATAAAAAGAACATGGATGTATGAGAATCACACAAGAGATGAATATGAGAAGATAATGATTTATATTTAAACAATAAGAAAATGAAAAGAAGAATGAGTCATGGTTTTTGATGCTTGGAGAAGTATTGAGAAGCCATGACTCATCTTCAATTCTTGTTTTATTCTTAGATATTTTGTCACTCTCATACTCATCTCATCTTTATCAAAATGGTTCACACTCATCCAAATTCATCTTCTTTTTCATTCTACACTACATTTTCTAGGGTTAAGAAAAAGAAAAGAAAAGAAATATATTTTGTGAGCAAAATTCCTACTTCATCAATCTATACTACTCTAGCCCATTAGTATAGGTAGTTAACTCCACTAATACCTTGATTAGTGAAGTGTGAGCTTGAGTGGGAGTTTCCTTAAGGTGGATCATCTTCGACGACGAAAACTACAAGTAAACTCCTTCCAATCTTCAAGTGGAGTCATAGAAGAGTTCTAGGGATTACTACTTGGAGTTTTAGAAGTGAAGGACTAGAACCCAAAGGTTGTGGACTCTCTTCACTTAGATTAGAACTTGTTTGCTTAACTTTAAAACCCTAATTCTCTAGTTTGATTCTTGTTTAGTATACTTAGACATCTAGATTTTTAAAATTGCATACTTGATGCTCATTGAAACTTAGTAGAGGTGCTAAGGCATACTTTCAGGATGTTCTCGGCCTGGTCAGTTTTTCGTATGATTGTGTTATCCTTGTCGTATAAGCCTTCAGATTTTGCTGTGCTATAAGTCGAGTTTCGTCGAGTAAGTCGAGCTCCTCAAGCCTAAGATGAGTATTTTCTTCATCTGTCAACTCGTATCGAACCGCTACTCATAGAGAGAGGAGTTTTATTTCCAACGGGAGCATTGCTTCTGTGATGAACACTAATGCATATGGTGTTGTTTTCGTGGCCGTCTTGAACGTTGTTCAATACGCTCAGAGAGCTTCATGCGGCCTTTCGTGCCAGTCTTTTGTGTTTCTAGACACCGTCATTTTTATAATCTTTATCAAGGTCTTGTTGAAAACTTCAGCTAGACCGTTGGCCTGAGAATTATAGAATGAAGAGTATCTTCAATCTACTTTACACTGCTATGCGAAGTGGCTTATTTTATGGCATATGTAAGCTGGCCCATTATTCAAGATTATCCATCGCAGAGTGCCGAACCGATAGATGACATGGGTATTGAAGAAGTGGAGGATATTCTCCGTCTTCATCTCCCTTAGTGGTACTGCTTCTACCCATTTAGAGAAGTAGTCAGTTATTGCTAATATAAACCGATGTCCTTTGGATAATGCCGATTCGATAGGGCTAATTATGCCGGTTCCCTACATTTCGAACGGCCAGCTAGCCACTGTCGGATGTAGTAGATTTGGATGTAGATGGATGAAGTCCCCATGAATTTGGCACGAGTGGCACTGTTTCATATATTCGAGGCAGTCCTGAATCATCATGGGCCAATAGTAACCCATTATTTTTTTTCGGTTTCATCTTTGGCCCAGCTTGATGAGAACCGCAGAGTCCATCATGAATTTCTTGAACGACTTTCTTTGCTTCCTCTGGCGCTAGGCATCTTATCCATAGACAGTCGCACGATCTCTTATATAGAGTATCATTGACGAAGGCGAAAGACAAAGCTCGTTTCATGAGCTGATGTCTAAACGACGCATTTTCGGGCGTTCGTCGGGACTTAAAGTAGTCTATGAAGACTTCCCTCCAGTCCTTGACCTTTTCTTCGTCCTCTATTTGAAGGGTTACTTGTTCGGTCGTTTCTTTTATTTTGAACGACTCTATCAGATCTTCCGAAGATATATCTGTTGGCGTGAGGACCTTGTGGTTTTGTACAATGATCCTCACGTCATCGAGGTCTTCATTGGCCGATTCCTTAGACAATTTGGCCAATGCATCCGCCTTGCTGTTTTCCGCACGCGGTATACTTTCCAGGGTATAGGAAGGGATTTGTGTCAGCATTTGCTAGACTCTTTCGCCATACTTTATCAGCTCTGACTTACATGTCTGATAGTCATCATTTAATTAGCGAACGATCAGCTGGGAGTCTCTATATATAAGGAGGTCTTTGATTCCTATGCCGATAGCGATCTCAAAACCTGCTATCAAAGCTTCATATTCAGCTTCGTTGTTAGTCCTTGGCTCTGTTAAGGAAAGGACGTAACACATTATCCCTCCTTGCGGGGTCACGAAGATAAGGCCCACCCCAGCATTGATTATGGGGGTGTTTTGCTTTCGCCGCTTCATAGAAGATGCTCCATTAAATTAGAGTTCCCATTGTGAATCATTTTCTTCTTCGATTGCATCTAACATGTTTTCATCTGGCAACTCGCAATTTAAAAGGGAGTCGGCTGTTATCGGATGCTTCATGAGAAAGTCGGCAATGGCCTGCCCTTTCACTGTTTTGAGGGGATGATATGTTATCGAGAACTCCATCAGGAGGAGGGCCCATTTGGCAAGCCTTCCTGTTAGTATGGCCCTTGACATTAGATATTTGAGAGGATCCACCTTGGATATGAGATGGATCTCATGTACCAAGACGTAATGTCTGAGCTTCGTTATTGCGAAGATCGGCGCAAGGCAATGCTTTTCGATGGGGGAGTAGTTATTTTCTGCCCCCAGGAGAACTCGACTCAAATAGTACAGAGCTCTGTCCTTTCCCTAATCATTCTCTTGTGCCCACAATACGCCTAGAGAACCCTCAAGGGCCATTGTATATAGGATAAGGGGTTTTCCATTAACCGGAGTGGTCAATACCGGCGGATTTTGCAGGTATTGCTTGATTTCTTCCTGTAATGACTCTGAATTTACTGTACGAAAATTTTCAATTTAATGTAAAGAAAGGAGTTTACAAGCATGAGTATAATTTATAAGTTAATTTTATTTAATAATAGCAAGAAACAACTTGTAGCTCACTGGTAAAGCCTTGCGCTTCTGTGACGTAGCCCCTGTGTTCGAACCCCATCAGACACATTATCTTTTCAAAGCAGTGTATTGTAAGGATGAATGTTAATAAAAGTTGTTGTTCATTTTGTATCTCTTGTCATTTCTTGTGCATTTTATATATTGCTTATTTACGCTTAATGTATTTATTTCTGAGTAAATATGCTGCGTGAATGCCACGTCTCCGTCTCCGTCTACTAGGAAGCGGGGCGTGACAGGTTTTGTTGGTGGCCCATGCAGGTCAGTTCTGCATGGAATCCTAACCAATATATCACAAGAATAATAAGAATCGGCAACTATACATTCTTTACATTTCAAATTCCTTGAATCTATCCCAACCTTTCATTTTCTATCAAGGTCATGGATTCACCGAACAACACGAGTACCAACGTCAATGGAAACATCCCACCGTCCACTCTACCATCACCACCTACCGTTGCAGCTCCCATCAATGAGCAAATGGTATTTCTTGAGATAATCAAGAGCCTCCTGGAGGGTCAGCAGCAGCAGACTGCTATCCTCATGCACCGCCCAGAGGTCAAGGCACCCGGAGTCAAGTAATTCCGAGCACTGCACCCGAAACATTTCTTTGGAAAAGAGAGCCGACTATAGGTAGATTAATGAACTCTGTCTATCGAAGACGACCTGGAAGCAGCATAAGTGCCAGAGATGCTTGGGTGAGAGTTGCGAAAATGCAACTAACGGATAACGCCAGAGTCTGGTGGAAGGCTGAAGAAAGCCGACTCGCCCAACTGATTGAATGTAGGACATTTTGCGATATGTTCGACGCGGAATACTTTCCTGATACTGCCCGTTTCGATATGGAACAGCAGTTCATCCACTTACAGCAAGGCTCGATGTGGAGCAAATCCATGGATGAATATGATGCTGATTTTACCATGCTTAGCAGGTAAGATATGTCTCAATATTCAATTTCCTGATATCACATACTAAACTGCTAACAAAAGGTTGTAACAGGTTCGTGGCACACCTGATTCCGACTGCTAAGAAACAGGCATGAAGATTTCAGCAAGGGTTGGACCTGGAAATCCAAGCTGCATTAGCTATAGGGAATTTCCCAACCCATGATTTTTCTCTGAAGGCTACCCGACGCTATGAAGCAGTTGTGAAAAAGAAGGGCAGACCTCATAATGCCGGTATGAAATGCCCTGCCACTCAGTTGGCAGGAGGATCTTCTTCCAGGCCAACTTTTACACCTAGGAGATCTGGAGCAACTTTTAACCGGCCCGGTCCAGACTTTTGTTTCTATTGCAAGAGGAATGGACACCTGGCGAAAGACTGCAGGCGTGCGAATGGCCCGTGCTTAGTTTGTGGCGCATCCACCCACGCCATCGGAGCTTGTGCATATCGTTTCAACCCAGCTCTAGCACCTAGACCCGCAATCACCGTTCCGCAGCAGCCAACTATTTAGGCTCCTGCGCCTCGTCTTGCTCTACCTGCTCCACCTCCATATAGACCTCCTACACAGCCTCCTCGTCAATTCTATCAGGCACAGAGGAACATGCCTCAAGGGCAGAGGAACATGCCCCAGGGACAGAGGAATGTGTCTCCAGCAAAGAGGAATGTACCCAGACGTCAGGCTTTCACCATGACAGTTGAGGAAGCCGAGGCCACTGGCCAAGTTATTACTGGTAATTCCCAATCCTTTCATCTTTATAATCCTTGTATATCTCTATATTTTTCCTGTATCTAAAACTAACCCCACACAACTTAGGTACTATACTAGTAGCCACCCTTCCTGCACTTGCACTGTTCGACACTGGAGTGTCACACTACTTCATGTCCAACGATTCATGAGAACACATGCGATTCCCGTGAAGCCACTTATTTCAAGATGGAATGTCAGTTCCGGAAATGGAGTATTGAAGGCAACTATGCGATTTGATCAGTGTCCATTTGTAGTTTGTGGACGAGAATTCTACGCGAATTTCAAAGTACTAGACATCCCAAACTTCGATGTTGTATTGGGAATGGACTGGCTGGGAGTTTTCTATGCTACGATTGACTGCCGTCAAAGGAGTGTAGTATTTGAGATACCAGATCACCCAGTCTTTTACTTCAAGAGTGGAGATAGAAATTTAGAGCCAGGAATCTTCCGTGTCAAGCCAAAGAATGCAGAAGTGTTTACTCTACCGGCGGAAGAAGAAAATCCAGAGGTAGTTCGAGAGTTCGAGGATGTGTTTCCAGAAGATATAACAGGTTTGCCACCCGATCGAGCTCTTGAATTCAGCATTGATTTACTACCTGTTGCGCAACCGATAATCCAAGCTCCGTATCAGTTAAGTCCTAAAGGATTGAAGGAGATCCATACTCGGTTGGACGAACTTCTGAAGAAAGGTTGGATTCATCCCAGTACTTCAAGTTGGGGATCTCCAGTTTTGATTGTGAAGAAGAAAGAAGGTTCATACAGAATGTGTATAGATTACCGAGCTCTGAACGAAATGACGATAAAGAACAAATATCCACTACTTCGCATCGATGATCTTTTCGATCAGCTAAGTGGGTTTTGTGTATTTTCAAAGCTAGATCTTCGTTCGGGTTATCATCAGGTGAAGGTCAAAGAGTCTGATATTCCTAAAACGGCGTTTAGAAATCACTATGGTCATTCCGAATATCTCGTAATGCCATTTGGAGTGATCAATGCACCTGCTATATTTATGAATCTGATGAACCAAGTTTTCCGAGAGTACTTAGACAGGTCTGTTGTTATTTTCATCGACGAAATCCTAGTGTATTCAAGAATCGAAAAGAGCACGCCGAGCATTTACAAATTGACCTGGATACATTGTGACAGCATCAACTCTATGCCAAGTACAACAAGTATGAATTTTGGATAGATCAAGCCGGATTTCTCGGACATATCGTTTCAGGCGAAGGAATCTCAGTAGATCCAGCTAAGGTGTCAGCTGTCAGCGAATGGCCCACACCAAAGACGGTGAAGGATATTCGAAGTTTCTTGGATTTAGCGGGATATTACTGAAGATTCATTGACGGTTTCTCGAAGATCGCAGCACCCCTGACAAACCTCACACGTAAAGATGAAACATTCGTGTGGTCAAAAGCATGTGAAAAAGCTTTTTTAGAACTCAAGTCAAGATTGACATCAACTGTTATTCTCGTAATACCGGATCAATCTGGAGGTTTCGTCTTACATTGTGATGCGTCCGGTAAGCGATTAAGATGTATTCTATGCCAGCATGGAAAAGTTGTATCCTTTGCATCAAGACAGCTGAAAATTCATGAGCGCAACTATCCAACACATGACTTGGAGTTGTTAGTTGTTGTCTTTCCACTTAAGATTTGGCGCCACTATCATTTGGGTCAACGAGTGGATATATACAAGGACCACAAAAGTCTGAAGTATGTATTTACTCAGAAGGAGTTAAATATGCGGCAGAGAAGATGGCTAGAACTTATGGCGGACTTCGACATCAACCTATGGTATCATCCAGGGAATGTGAATGTAGTTTCTGATGTACTTAGCCGCCATCCATTAGCAATGAATCTCACCGTACAGTAGAAACTAGAGCAGGAATTGCATGGAATGGAGATTGAAGTAGTTATGACAGGTAACGCTTCGTATTTGATGAACTTACAAGTTCAGTTTACTATTGTCAATAAGATCAAAGTAGCTCAAGCAAATGATGTCAAGCTGCAAAAGATCCGAGAACAGATAAAAAGTGGACTTCGAACTGACTTCATCATCCACGAAAATGGATCCTTGTGATATGGATGTAGATTGTGTGTACCACAAGGTCCTATTCGAAAATAGTTGATGAAAGAAGCTCACAGCTCACCGTACTCAGTACACCCTGGTGGTACCAAAATATACAAGGATCTACGGCAACACTACTGGTGGCATGGAATGAAGCGTGAAGTAGCCAGAAGCGTAGCCAAGTGTTTGGTGTGTCAGAAAGTAAAGGCTGCGCTGGTCTACTTCAATCGTTACCAATTCTAGAATGGAAATGGCAGCACATTATCATGGACTTCGTGACTGCCCTTACTCGCAGCACGAAAGGTAACAACGCAGTATGGGTTATTATGGATCGACTCACCAAGTCGGCTAGCTTTATTCCCTTTCGAGTTGGCCAATCTACCGAGACATTAGCAAAGAAGTACATGGAGGTAAGCATGAATCTAAAGTAAGATTTAACATCAAAGTGTACTATTTTTTATACCTATGAACTCATGCAGGAGATCGTGAGATTACATGGAGTACCGGTTTGCATCGTCTCCGATCGTGATACCAAATTCCGATCACAGTTTTGGCAGAGTCTGCAAGCTAGCCTAGGAACGAGTCTGAATTTCAGCACGGCTTACCATCCACAAACGGACCGATAGTCTGAGCGAACAATTCAGATTCTGGAGGACATTCTAAGAGCTTGTATGTTAGACTTCGGAGGTTCATGGGAAGATCACCTACAACTTGTGGAGTTTTTATACAACAACAGCTATCAGGTGAGTATTGGAATGACACCATTTGCAACTCTCTATGGAAGGAAGTGTCGATCACCACTAAGTTGGGACGACATCGGAGATCGTGAACTCCTTGGACCAGAGATGATCGTGGCAACTGTGGATATAGTTCACACGATCTGGGAAAGAATACGTATATCCCAAGACCGACAGAAGCATTGGGCTAATGCAAAGCGCAGACACCTGGAGTTCCAACCTGGAGATCCTGTTTTCTTAAAGATCTCTCCAAACTGAGGAGTGATCCGCTTTGGCAAGAGGGGTAAGCTCAGTCCGAGATATATAGGACCGTTCGATATTCTCGAACGAGTCGAAGAAGTGGCATATCGTTTAGCACTACCACCCTCATTGGAAAGAGTGCACAATGTGTTCCACATATCCCAGCTCCGAAGATACGTGAGCGACCCCAGCCACATCCTTGATCACTCTGAGCTCACTGTACAGACAGACCTAAGTTGTGAGTAACAACCCGTTGAGATCCTGGATAGAAGGGTAAAGACATTACAGAATAAGAAAGTAAACTTGGTCCGAGTGATGTGGAGAAAAGATTCACCAGGAGAATCAACGTAGGAATAAGAAGATGACATGCGTGCAAGATATCCTTACTTATTTATAAACTAGTCCTTATGTAATTGTAAATTTCGAGGATGAAATTTTTATAAGGAGGGTAGAATGTAACGACTCTGAATTTACTGTACGAAAATTTTAATTTAATATACAAAAAGGAGTTTACAAGCCTGAGTACAATTTATAAGTTAATTTTTTTTTAAGAACAACAAGAAACAACTTGTAGCTCACTGGTAAAGCCTTGCACTGCTGTGGCGTAGCCCCTGTGTTCGAATGTCATCAGACACATTATCTTTTTCTGATTTTTCTTTTAAACTTTTTGGAAGACTAAAAGTTTACACGTGCAATGCACATAAAAATGAAAAGTCTGAAGAAATAAACATGTGCAAAAGGGTATTAATACAGACGAGTACACGTGTCCAAAATCCAACAACCCATCTCACTTGATCGGCCGGCAGAAAAGTCCCTAGGGCCAGCACCGACGGTCCAACCGTGGGCAATAAGCCCTGGGCTTTGCACACAAGCCTCTTGGCCTACCCCTAACTCCCCTGCACTGCTTGATTACTCTGCAATCAAACAGAGACCCCTCAATTTCCCATTTATCATCTTTTTAATGCATTTTAATTCATCTTTTTAATTCCAAAACCCTAATTCCACACTATAAATATTACCCCATGTCCTAGCCCTTTCTCATTCTGAAAATTATAGCCAAAATTCTCAAAGTTTTCAAGTACAAGAAGAGTACAATTGGAGTTAGCAAGAGATCAACTTTCGACGAGGATCGAAGCAAGTTCCGGCAACCCCGCGAAGTCATAACATCAACCCCCTCTTCCTACCTTTTCCTTCTAACCACTTCACTCGTAAGTCCCTTCCAATCTCTTTTCTTCCTCCTTAAAAATCTCTTTTTCAAAACATGTCGGTAAATGGAGTCAATACCAATATTTTATTCTAAACCCTCGAAATTACACTTTTTCTTAAGTATTGCTCATTCATATTTCTACACATTACTTGTTAACATAAAACTAATGTTTAGAACTAACTTTCACTCAAAAATATCATGAAACATAACTTTAAATCAACTTTTACATTAAAATACCATGAACTTTGTATCTTCCACATTTAATTGTTTTTGTTAATTATACCTTTAGGAAAGTTCATGGGGGTAATGACCTATCTCTCACATACACATAAGGTTTCCATAGCACGATACTCTTCGAATGTATTTTTAGTTACGAACACAATATTTCATTAAAATACCATCTAATATAAAAACGGTTTTTTTTGGAATTATATTTTAAAATTCTTTTGCAAATTAGCCTCTGTAACCCTTTTTAGGGAACCCGCTATTCGATGGTGCGGATTATCGCACATTCTTGGGCTAGTAGAACGAGATGCAGACCTTCTCACGGAGCATTCGGTTTTGAAAGGTTTTTAATACGATTTTTAAGAAAAAAGCAATTTTCTACTTATTAATAAAAATTAATTTTTAATAATTATATAAATATTACAAATCCATATATTTTCAAAATATAATAACCTTATATTTTTTTCAAATAAAAGAATTATAAGTTTCATCAAAATACTATCAAGATACCAACAAAAATCAAGTTTTACGGTAAAATACCATGAACTATCCAAGCTTAGCTATTATCAATAAAATATCTCAAATCCTTAAAACTCACATTCATAGAAAATCTAAATAATATAAATAATTTCTCGAGGTTATTTTGAACTATATCTTAAAAATATTTTTCATAAAACCCCCTCGAGTTATATAAAATTACATTTAAGGACTTTAGTAAATATGGGTTTAAGCGGGATCAATTCTCTTGAGCCTTAGGAAGCCGGACAAAGTGAGTGCTTGCCTATTTAAGGTAGAAAACTTAACGGTGTTATAAATGGTAATTGTCTTGGAAAAAGACACAAATCCTGCCGTCTATATGCAGCGGTTTCCGATAACTCCCGAACCTAATTCAGGATCTAAATTTGTTATAAGTGTCTGACTCAAGTCCGAGTCTAAATCAAACTTGAATTCAAACTCAAACCAGAATCCAATTCAAACGTGAATCCAAACTCTAACATGTATACCTGAACCTGAACCTGAATATCAAACCTGAATACAAGACTTGATTTGATCGAACCATGGCTATAACTTGACATGACTACAAGCTTATATCCTAAACCTGACTATTTGAACAACTTGTATCCATGGTCTCGCAAGCAATATAATCTATACAAAAAATTACACGGGGTTAAAGGGGTAGGTTGGTACAGAATGTATTAAAAGTGGCACGAGATGATCACTAAAAGACACTTACATGAACTCTCGTGCCGTTGTCCCGTGGGTTTTGACGGGGCTTTGTACTACATGTTACCATAGTCTACGGGAAAAGATGGACTTCTCTCGTATACACTAATACCTTCTGTACCAAACTACAAACAACTACGTTAGAATAGCAATCTTATACATGTACATCTTACCAGCTCACATCTCAATACTTGCTATATTCCTTTCTTTTTTTTGGAACTTACAGAGCGCTAGTTCGCTGACGACATTCCTGTCTTTTTTTTCTTTGGAATATTCGTCAGGAGGACCGGACTCTCTCGAGATCGAGCCTAGCCAGGAGGACGTGGACCAGTTCACCGAGCAGTAGGATTTCTAGCTTTTGTTGTACTTACTTTTCATTTCATATGCCATTGTTTAGGAATTGCTTTATATCATTGTACTTTCCTGTTCAAAGCAGTGTATTTTAAAGATGAATGCTAATAAAAGTTGTTGTTCATTTTATATCTCTTGTTATTTCTTGTGCATTTTATATATTGCTTATTTACGCTTAACGTATTTATTTCTGAGTAAATACGTCGCGTGCCTGCCATGTCTCCGTCTCCGTGTACTGGGAAGCAGGGTGTGACACGTCCGGTGCGTTTTGACACTTTTGATCCCAGATGAACAGGATCCCTTCTTTATCAAATGACTGTAAAGAGGGTATTTTCAGGAGAGGTTGGCTATAAACCGCCGGATATACACGAGCTTTCCTTGGAGAGATCGCAGTTGTTTGAGGGTACTTAGTATGGGCATCTCCATAATCGCCTTGATCTTTGAATGATCGATTTTGATACACTGGTGATGTATGATGAATCCTTGGAATTTGCCTGAGGAAACTCCAAATGCGCATTTTAGAGGGTTCATCTTCAGGTTATACTTTCAAAGACATCGGAACACTATTTTTAGATATTCTTAATGTTCCTCGTGAGATTTGCTCTTTACCACAAGGTCGTCGATATAGCGTTCGAAGAACTCGTGTTTGAGGTCATCGAAGATCTTTGTCATGGCCCTGTGGTAGGTAGCGCCAGCGTTCTTCAAACCGAAAGACATCACCTTATAACAGAATATGCTCAACGGGGTCCGGAAGGCGGTATGCTTCTGGTCTTCATGATGCATTTTTATTTGGTTGTATCCTGAAGATCCATCCATGAAAGAGAAGAGCTCATGTGTAGACGTGTTATCGATCTTAAGCTAGGTAACGGGCACTGGGAAGTAGTCCTTCGAGCAAGATTTGTTGAGCTCCCGAAAGTTTACGCAGATATGAACCATCCCATTTTTCTTCATCATTGGAACGATATTAGCGATCCAGTCGGGATATTGAACTTCTTGGATAAAGCCGGATTTGATTAGTTTCTTGACTTCAGCGTTGATACCCATCTCAAGTTCAAGCCGCATTCTTCTTGGTGCCTGTTTGATTGGCTTTATATCTGGCGATATGGCCGGTTTATGTACTGCTACTTTTGGATCTAGACCCGGTATTTCAGAGTAGTTCTAGGTGAAGCAATCTTTATACTGCATGAGCATGTCTTTTAACGTGGCCACCTGTTTTTCAGATAGCAGTTCACTGATGAACGTTGGCCTCGGATCATTTTACGTCCCTAAGTCGATTTTCCTTAGGCTGTCCGCCGTGGTGTGTATCCCATCTTCCAGCTCTTTTGGTGCTAGTGGAAACTCTGAGATCACATCGTCCTCGTCTTCATTTGCGAAGCATCTGTAGAGGTCATTCATAGTCTCGTGCCTTCCCTCTTTTGAGAGTGTTATTATATGGTAGGTACGAGTTTGCTTCCCTTTTTGTGATTGAGCTGGTCCTATCCTGACGGTATAGGTATTTTTTGGCTCATGCTTCTGTAAGGGTTACCCTCCAGCAGTCGGATAACGTAAACCTGCCTTGTCGATACTTGTCTTTTACCCGGTCTTTGAAGGTGAAGCAATCTTCAAGGGGATGGCCTATTACTCTGTGATAAGAGCAATAATCTGGATGATGGACCTTGTTTATTTGATCGGGATGCCGAGACTCCGGAAGCGTCATTATTTAGTTCTTCATGACAAGGTTGGATATTTTCCTTGTCTTGTCTTGGGGAAAGAGTATTCTCGAACCATCTTCTTTATAAAGGATAGGCTCCAATCGAGTTTTTCTCGATTGCACAGCGTCTTGGATCCGCTTTGTTGTGTTCGAACGTTGTTTGCATTCTTGGCCCTATTTTCGTCTGCATTTCGGGGTTTTCCTTTTTCGCGAGAACATATAGCGAACCGGGGATGAAAAGCACTACAGTCTACTTTTTCCGCAGATTGCTGACTGAGATGCTGCGTCCTGGCCTTTTCATAAATGGCCATTTCGCGGCTGTGGTCGTCTTGGCTCATTTGACAAGCTTTTTTTTTATTAACTTGTCGATTTGTTTTTCAAGCGACGGACTTAACGTTTTTAGAGCGGGATCTCACTCCGATTTGACGTCACAGCTATTTGGAAGAGCGTTTCCGCTTCACTTAAGCTGTTTACGACGCGAAAACTGTAGATTTGCACCCGTTTCTTGGATCGAACATATTCGAGCCCGGTTGTCTCCATCTTCCCGTTGGGCATCTTTCGCTGAGTTCCGGGAATATCCCAAATATTTTTGTAGAATTAGGCCTGTCGAACAGTTTGTCCGAGTGGTATACCTTGACATCTTAATAGCCTTTTCAATCCCTCCGTGTAATATCTTAGCAGACAGATGGGTTGAAGCCTGTCGAGTGCAAAATCGGCACCATGCCAAACTTCTTTTTCTACTTTGTTCTCCGTAGATTGGTAGAAAAGGATCGCCTTTTCACCTCTTCGCCTAGAAGGCACGTAGAAAGTTTGCAGTTCTTGTACACTGTATGTATCGAGCGCATCAAATTCCTTGTAATACCAAGGCGGAGCCATTGTAATTTATAGAGTTTGATCTGCTTCGGCAAAAGTTTGAATTGACAGGCGGACGGAGAACACTGCATTGGCCTCGTCCTCTGAGTTGCTGTCAAAGACTAAAATAGGAGTAGATGGTCCGTATTTATTATTTTCTTTTTGGGGATGCCCTGAGTAGACTATTTCTTCGTCTTCCTCGGTATCGCTCCTAAAGATCGGGATAGTGGCGACGGATTTCTATTTATTCTCTGGCTTGTGGCACCTTTCAGTATACTCGAAGTCTGGTAGGAAGTACTTTACGTCTTCGTATTTCCGGACTTCATTTACGGAGAACGGATTTAGCTCTCCCGTGACGGTGTACTCCGAACCATCATTGAAATACTTCATACACTGGTGTTGTGTAAAAGGGATGATATTGTACTCGTGTAACCAAGGCCTGCCGAGCAAAACGTTATAGCAAGTCTTGGCGTTAATGACATGAAATTTGATGTCAGTGACAAGCAGCCCGAAGCATAGTGTCAATATTATGGACCCAAGCGTTCGTGACGACTGTGAGTCAAACCTGAAGATGGTAATTTTATCTTGGGCAAGGTGCTAAATGATCATGCAAATTTTCTTCAGCACTCTCACGTTGAGAAGGTTAACGGAGGATCCGTTGTCGACAAGGATTTTCCCTATCTTGATGTCATGGTATTACCCGGTGACATATAATGGGAGATTATGTTCGCACGTACCGAGAAGTAGATCTTCATCGTTGAATGTAATATTAGCTGTGTGGACCTCTGCCAGCTCATTTTTCATCTTCTTTTCTA
Organism: Agapanthus africanus; assembly: GCA_030015575.1. Lineage (NCBI taxonomy): Eukaryota > Viridiplantae > Streptophyta > Magnoliopsida > Asparagales > Amaryllidaceae > Agapanthus > Agapanthus africanus. Next base: position 675,953,849 of record CM057340.1, on the reverse strand, counting down.
GGAGAAAAGTTTTGAACTGATCGGGCTCTTATAATGCTTGATAAGGGAATCTCGTGCCTCTTTGGACAGGAGGAGAGCATCCAATATGCTCAATTGCGAGGGTATTTTCCTCAGATGTACTAGGACATTGTAATCCACCTTGTTTTTCTTAGGCAAATCTTCCGTGGTGAGCTATTTTACCACTCCGTCGTCGAGGGAAATTTCCTCAGGAATTTTCCCTTTCCCTGTGTCTTTTTTGTTCGAGCCTTTATTTGTAGGTCCAAGGTTCTTCTCAGGCAGCGTGCGATTACGCAACTGAATATTCTCGCAGTGCTTCTGCTCTTCTTCTTTTTCGGAGGCATGGTCTTTGAAGAGAGGGTTAAGGGGTGTTTCATCCTCAGAATTGCTCCAGAATGTGAGAACTGGAGGTTTTCCTCCATCCGAATTGGTACCAACCATATGACAGTTGCCAGTCGTTTCATCATATGCGTGTTCGTCCCGCTATTTTGCCGTTGACGAGCACGAGCTTCGCGCTTCATCCTCATTAAGTGTTTTTGATAAGCAACGTATCCTTGCCACTACTTCTTAAAGGCACTGCATTCCTCTATGGGGTGGGTGGCCCTCCGATGATATAAGCAATAGTTTGGATGTGATTCTTCTCCATTAAGGCGTATGATCCCGGGAGTGTTCCTTATGAAGAGGTAGCTGCTTCATCCCCATTGATAGGGCTTTGGTGAACCACTTCTCTGTTTTGATCCTGCTTTTATTTGTTGCAGGTGTGCTATGGTTTGGTTGGAGTACTTTATGACTCGTCCTCGCTGCAGCTTCCTTATCCAGAAGCTGACGCTTAGCCTTTTCATATATAGCTGTCTCACGTTCTCGGTCAACTTTGCTTTTTTGAAAGGCTTCGTTTAGCAGCCTCTCAATCGGGTCTTCTTTTGGCAGTCCCGTGGATTTTAACGCCGATTCTGACCCCAGTTCCTCTACGTTGTTTTCTGATGCTGAGAGAGCCTTTTCGTCATATAACGATGAATGGGAGACCGTGTGGCAACTTGCTACACGGTCTTCGATGTCTTCTGATGAGTCATTTCCCTCATCATTGTCACTATCTTCGCCTTCAAGAATATGCTTGAGGAATTCTTCGAGCGTGACCGGCGTTCGCGCCTTCTGGTTATACTCCTCCAGTGCTTCTATATATTTTTGTAGATCTATGCGCTTGTCGTCATACACGGCAGGCCGCACAGGCTTCTTGGTCTTCTTTTTTTTCTTCGAAGGCTTGACTTGGGGATTTTTTTCCTCGTTAACAATTTTCGGGGCGGAATGAGATTTTAGCATCCCTTCGATTATTTCGGGTTCAAGTGTGCTTTTCCACCTGACTGCCGGACATGCTTGTAGATCCTTTACCATTCTTTTGGTTTTTGCTAAAAGAACGACTTCCTATAGAGTCTCATCCATGAGTAAGCATGATGCCCCTTGCGCATCCACTTTATTAGGAGTGTGTTTCTTGGGTGGGTTTACTCTCTAGTTATCAGACAGCACGAGTTTTCCCTGTTGATTCTGGTCCTCGATCCAATTTTTGAAGACGTAGCAATCTTCAATTAGGTGGCTCACCATTCTGTGATAGGAGCAGTAGTCAGGGTTGTCGACGTTGCCGGGTTGCGGTGGATGCCACGGGTCTGGCAATGTGATGAGTTTATTATGCATTGCCAATTCAAACAGTGTCCTAGTCTTGTCGTGAGGAAACGAGTAAGTGCATCCTAGTCTTTTCTTCAAGGATAGGCGCGGACGCGTGTTATTTTGGTAAGCAGCTGGTTTTAGGCCACCCTGCTATTGTTGCGTATTGGCAACGCTTTACTCTTATTATTTTGAGGGTCCTTATTTGAGGAGGAAGGCTCATGGCCTATCTAGTCCATTTGAGCCAGTTTATCTATTAGAGCCTGGAAGGTTGTGTGCTTGAAGAACGTCATGAACAGGATACAGTCGTTTGAGGATCAAGGGTCCCGATGAACATGCTCATGGCAGGAGATTCTTCAATACGCCGTTCGCACTTCAACCACAGGTTCTGCCATTGGATCGCATATTGGACCCATGTTTCTCCTGGTTTTACCCTGACATTGATTAATGCCGTTATCAGAGTGTGCTCGCTCATGCTGGCGAAACGCTGTGTGAACAGCAGTTCCATTTCTGCGAAAGTTTTCACGGAGTCATTTGGGAGCTCCGAGTACCATTCAAACGTTGTTTCTGACAGGCTGCCAACGAACTCCTGAAGCAACAGTTTGTCGTCGCCTCCAGTGTTGCCGTACAGAGCTCCGAATTGCACAACATGTTGGTGAGGGTTGCATGTTCTTTTGTAGACATGGAACTTGGGGATTGTATATCCCGTAGGGTATTTGATTTGATCATACCAGCTTGGATACGGTCGTCCATGTAGGGTATTTTTCATCATCCCATTGAGATGAGAATGCTCGCGCTTGTCAAGCATGTACAGATTCCCCCTGCTTGAGGCAAGAGGGGTTTATTGATTGTGGGGATCCGAATCTCTGGCGGCCGCGGACTAAGCCGCCGTTAATTGCCCCTCGCCTTCGAAGCGAGGAAACCTCTGATTGACGGGTAAAACTGCTCATGCGAACTCAATGTGCGGTGTGCGTGTGTTGTGTTTTGAGGGGTTTTGGATATATCGGGGGCCTCGCTGAGTTTACGGGGGTCCCGCTACCTGGATAGTGGACTGGGGTCAAGGACGTTAGTAGCCCCCTTACGTGGTGCGGGTCAGCGCCCCGTTAGAAATTTTTTCTAATGGGAAAAATGTTGTAGAGTATGTATAAAAAAGGTGAATAGCGTCCAAAGGATGCGTGAGCGCCAATGCTTCACATGTCCGGTACGCGGGCGCTGGGCACCATCGCCACACATGCCCGGCACGCGGGCGCTGGGCGCCAGCGCCACACGCGCCTGGCACACGGGCAATGGGCGCCAGCGCCATACGCACCCGGCACACGGGCGCTGGGAGCCCGCGGAAAAAAAGAGCTTAGCCTCTGTACTGGGAGTTGTACTGCCAATTAACTTTTGGAGTTAAACTCCTAAAAGAAGGACAAAGGGGCTTAGCCCCTGTACTGGTAATTGTACTACCAATTGACTTTTGGAGTTAAACTCCTAAAAAGAAAGGTCCTTTTTTCTTCTTTTTGGAGTTAAACTCTCAAGAGATTTTCGGAGATGATGAAAGGGGACCCCTTTCTTCTCTCTTGAGCCCTAAATTTTCTCTTGAGCCTTAGATCTTCCCGAAGTGGGATTTTTGGAGTTGGGTTTTCTTCTTCCTCCTCTCTGTCGGCTGGATCTTGGAGAAAAAGGGGTGAGACTTAAAAATATCCCCTTTTGGGGATTTGATGGGAGATCTGAGTTCCCCTTTAAGGGTTTTAAGGTGAAAAATTGTTTCTTTTTGGAAAAAAAATAGTTAAACTTTTGTTTTAATTCAAAAAAAGGGAAGAATGTTTAGAACCTTGAGGAAGGAAAAGGAGGCACAGAAAACCCTAGATTTTGAGGGGAATGAATTATTATTCTTTATTTCATTATCATGTTGCCTTATATAGGCTTACAAATTTATATATAGCCCCTTAGGTTTTTCAAAATGGCATTTTGCCCATCTAATGCCTCATGTGCTCATTTTTTTTGCACATGAGCCATGAGCTTTACAAAAATTTGGCTTTATGCCGATTTTTCTTACATTCAATCATAAAAATTATATCAAAATTATTTATTACATGATTTTCATTTTGGCATGGGAGAGGATGGCCGCGGGGCTCGAGTTAGGCTTGGGCCGACTTGACCTGGGCTTGGACCCATTTGGGTTGGGGTTGACTTTGACTTGATCAACCAGGGTGTAATTTTTGACCCCAACAAAGTGCCCCCATCAATGAATGCACACTGCGTATATGAGTTGTGTGTATGAAATTGATGGATCTTGGAGTTGGACTTCAAGGTGGAACATCATTCTGGGGGCGGAGCATCATTCCGAGAGCATCATTCAGGGGATCGGAGCATAATTCTGGGATCGGAATATAATTCCGAGGATCGGAGCATAATTCCGGGATCGGAGCATCATTCCGAAGAGCAGAGTATGATTCCAGGGATCGGAGCATAATTCCGAAGAGTGGATATATTCTGAGATGAAGCATAATTTCGACGGAGGGTTCTGGGACGAAGCTTAATTCTGGCGCAGGGCCGACATTTTGAATGTGGCAGACATTCTAAACGAAGCATGGTTCCGATGCAGAGGTTGATTCCTAGGCAAAGCATAATTCCGATAGAGAAGGCAGATACTCCGAGGCGAAGTATATTTCGACACAGGGTACATTCTGAGACGAAGTATGATTCCGACGCAGAGGTTGGTATTCTGAACGAAACATAGTTTCGATGTAGAGGTTGAATCCCAGGCGAAGCATAATTCCGACAGGGAAGGTGGACACTTCGAGGTGAAGTATAATTTCGACACGGGGTACATTCTGAGATGAAGCATGATTCCGACGCAGAGGTTGCTATTCTGAATGGAACAAAATTCTGATGTAGAGATTGATTCGAAGGCGAAGTATAATTCCGACAGGGTAGGTGGATACTCCGAGGCGAAGCATGATTTCGACACGGGGCACTGTTTCCCCCAATCAGAGAGCAAAGCTCTATTCAAAATTTGAAATTTGAAATGAGGCAGCGCCTCATAAGAGCGCTCGCGCTCTTGCTAAAGACACTGAGACAGTGCCTCACGTGTAAAGTATGAGAGCGCTAGCGCTAAGAGTCAAAGACTCTGAGGCAGCACCTCACGTACAAAGCACGAGAGCGCTCGCGCCAAGAGCGCCAGTGCTAAAGACTCTGAGGTAGTGCCTCACGTGCAAAGCACGAGAGCGCCAGCGCTAGAACTAAATGTTCTCCACCCTTAGATCAAAGCTCCAACGAAGATGATAAATTATTAAATTACCAGAATAAAATTCTGTTGAAGAAATACTCCTCAAAATCTTTCCAAACAGGAAAGATTGTTCCCTATAAATCAGAGCACTGTTGGATCTAAGATCCAATGGTGATTAAAAATCACCAAGATACAGAATAAATCCTGTATGGGAAAACATTTTCCCAATCTTGTTAGTAACAAGAAAACTATCTTCAGTAAAACAGAAGCCCTTGGATCAAAGATCCAACGGTGGGAAACATCCCCCAAATCAATCAGAGATCTCTCAATGAGAGATTTTCTTAACCAATTCAACAAATCAGCCTCCCCTATATAAAGGACCCAAGACTTCAAGTCTTGTAGAGAAGAACCCCCCTATAAACTTCAAGTTCTCAGAAAAGAAAAGAGAGGAGCAATCTCTAAGAAGAAGAACCTTCTTCAAGGTAAATAAAACGAAGGGAGATTATGACATCTTCTCCATATTTGAGAGTTTAACTCTCACATCAGAAGAACTTAGTTCTTTTTCAGATCATAGATCTATAAGACAAAATCTTTCACAAAAGTAAAAGAGATCACAGTATCTCATCAAGAAAGAGAAGATCTTAGTTCTTAAATTCATGAGACAAAATCTCTTATAAACCGATAATTTAATTCTCAGAGCACAGAACTGATCAGAGCTAACAAAGAAGTGCCTTAGCGCTCTAATTTAAAAGAAGCGCCTTAGCGCTCCAAGTCTGGCGCTCAGCGCCAAGCGCTCCACGTGCTCCTCACGTAGGCGCCCTTTTATAAAGAAGGGCCTTAGCGCTCCAAGTCTGGCGCTCAGCGCTAAGCGCTCCACGTGCTCCTTACATGGGCGTCCTTTTATAATAAGCGCTTTAGCGCTCCAAGTCTGGCGCTCAACGCCAAGCGCTCCACGTGCTTCTCACGTGGGTGCCCTTTTATAAGAAGCGCCGTAGCGCTTCCAGTCTGGCGCTCAGCGCCAGGCGCTCCACGTGCTCCTCACATGAGCGCTAAGGAATTGCAAAGTGCTCTGTAAATAAGGCCCTAGCGCCATAAAAAGTGTTCAACACTCAATAAAGGACAAAAAGAAAAAGGGGGTGTCAGAACCTAAATCAAGGCTCAGCATTATTGAGTAAAAGGGGCTGAGCCCAAACAAACATTCAACATTTTATTCAAAATAAGTGGGTTGGTCCATAAGTCCCTTAACCAGATTATTTGAGCCCATGTGCTCACAGTCTTTTTAATTGGTCTTAGTCTCAAACCTGACTATAGATCTTCCAACCAATATTGGTTCAAGGGTACATCTCTTCATACCTCTGATACATGTCGTTATAATTCTTCAACGTCTTCAGAGAGATAGGGGGTCCCAATAACCAATAACTTTTGGTGCATCCCCAAACGGTTAAACAAAAACCTTACCGACTGTGATGTTTTTAAACCAGACTATGATGTCTTTAAACCATACAGATTATGATGTCTTTAAACCAGACTATGATATCTCTAAACTATACAGACTATGATGTCTTTAAACCGCATAGACTATGATGTCTCTAAACCTTACGGACTATGAGGTCCTTAAACTCATGGATTATGATGTCCTTAAACCCAATGGACCGTCATGTCCCTAAACTAAAATGATAGAGTTCAAATACTCTTTCGTTGGATCTAAATGATCCCAAAATTCTGTTGAGTAGATCTTAGTTTAAAATTAGACTAACGCATCCTCAACGAACGTTTGAGTTGATCTTAATCTAAAATAAGATTAATGATCCTTAAATCAACCGAAACCCAAATCTAAGAAAATACGGATTTGGACTAATCCACGCCCTGCGGGCGACAACATAAATTAGTCTCCGTATACAATCCACGAGCAACCAAAAATAAAACAAACACACACGACACGAAGTGACCATCTGAAGAAGGAGAAAGTGGTTACCGTTATGCGGTAGCGTAATTAACTGCGGGGGCTTACGCCTGTAGGGAAGAGCGTCCCCACAATCAAAAACCCCTCGTACATGAGGAGGAATCTGACGAAGTCTGCTACAACGGCCGTATCTGTTTAAACTTCCGATATACGGTGCCATAAATCAACTTGGCATCTTCATAGAGGTGGACGGATAAAACAAAATAGCATCTGCCCCCAAATTCAGGCTAGACGACCCACGCGGTTTCGTCTCTATTTTTCGTGGTAAACAGATTCTGGCACGCCCGGTGGGACCTTTTCCCTTTTCCACTCCACACTTCGTGTGTCATGTTCGCGAATAAATCGCGGTTTAATATGGTTGCCCCTGGATTCGAGGTACTAAGATTTGGTGTCTTGCTCCGTGCAAAGAAAAGAAGAGCAATGGCCTCCAGCTGCACCAACTGCAACAGCAACTCCCACTCCGCCCTCGTTGGAGGAGTGACCTATGGATCTCAAGCGGCCTCCATCTTCGCCATGCCAGTGGAACATGTGATTCAGGCCACCAGGACCATGATCCCACCGGAAAACTTCAGCGTCCTAATCCCCTCACAGGAGGCTCCCAAGAAGTCGGTCTTCGATCGGCTTACAACTACCACGGCCCCCCTCAACGGCTCATCCAATTCCAATGCCTCAGTCTTCGACAGGCTGAGCATGAGCTCCAGTGGGCCCGTAAAGAAGCCTGCAATACCTGAAGGAGTTATCCCAAAGCGGATAGCCATTCCAACTCCGACGGATGAAGTCGTCAAAAGGGCTTTTCCGGCTAAGGGGTCGGTCTTCGCAAGACTGGCTGTTCCAACTCCCGCTGCGAGTGGAGTCATCCAAAATGCTTCCCCTACCCAAAAGACTGTCTTCGACAGGTTGACGTTTCTTCTCAATGAACATCAGTCTTCGATAGGTTGGCACCAACGGCAACCCTTCACCAGAACAGGAGGCATGATAGAGCTACCCCCGTAACTGAGCCAATACCATCTGCAAGACGTGCTCGACGTCGCCACTGGCACCGAGTGAGGAAAGCTGGGGGCAGTTCCCCTTTTGGATTGACTCCACCAGCTCTGATGGTGGAAGTCGATGCTGCTGTTCCAACTGGGAACAGTTTTGAGCCGCTCAGGAGAGTGCGCAAGAACTCTACAACTGCCGTATTAAAAAGGTCTCTTTCACCTGTGGAGAACGTTACAGAGGAAAAGCCAGAGCAGATTCTTTAGCGGCTATCCTCCAAAATTCATAAGGTCTGGCAGAGAGTCCAAGACTCCGTAATCGATAAGGACTACTCCCGCCGACAGAAGAAAATAAAGATTCAGCAAAAGGAGGACCATCCCTCCACCACGCCACAAAAGGTGTCGTCTGCATGGGTGCCTACATAAACAGCCCTCAACTTCAACCGCCCATAAAAAGAGGAGGGCGGAGAAGCTTCCTATGCCTACGACGAATCTCAACGGCACCGAACCCAGACGCTCCAAGTCTAGAGGCATGGTGGTGCATACTGTTTATATGGCTTCCGGGAAGGAGGACAGTCGCGCTTCCGGGGGTCACCGACCACTCACCCGATCCATAACAAAGGCCCAGGAGCAATAACAGAAGCCCCAGGAAATGTTAACAAGGATGGCCGCACTCACTGGGCCAAAAGAAAACCCCGGAAATGTCGTCGGAGCAGCGCCAGGAACAGCAAACCTACGTCGAGTTCCTACGAAGAATGCTCGAGAAGAAAAACAAAGAGGCCGCGGAATAAGTGGCCAACATAAAACAAATGACGGGATTGGTGGGCATGATGATCCAGGCGGACCCTCCAGCGGAGGAGCCTCCGGTGATCATTGAAGAAGACAGAGGGGAGACATCAAACCCTCTTCCAGCCTTTTCAGTGGCAAAGGAGGAAACAATCTCGAAAGCCATGCTCGATGATTATATAGCTCAACAGATACGAGCCCATGAAGCGAAAAAAGCTGTTGGCCAAGTCGTCAGAACTGGGCGACCCTATCCCAGCTGGTACGATCAGATTAAGTGCCCGCCAGGATACACAATCCCTAAATTTCATGTATATAAGGGGACAGGCAACCCCCACCAGCATGTCGCCCAGTTCAGGGCTCTCTGCGGCAATACTGGAGGTGACGATAAGCTGCAGCTTCGCCAATTCCTTGCCAGCTTGGCAGAGACGGCCTTCGAATGGTATTCGGAGCTTCCAAACGACTCTGTCAAAACATTCACGGAGATGGAGTTGTTATTCACCCAGCGTTTCGCAAGCACCAGCGAACGCACCCCAATCACGGCGTTGATCAATGCCAGGGTGAAGCCAGACGAAACATGGATTCAGTATACGATACGGTGGCGGAACCTATGGTCGAAGTGCGAACATCGCATAAAAGAGGCTCCTGCAGTGGGCATGTTTGTGGGAACTCTCGATCCGCAGACGACCATATCCTAATTCATGATGTTCTTCAAGCCGACCACCTTCCAGGACTTGATTGACAAGCTGGCCCAAATGGACCAGATGGTTCATAGGCCTTCCTCTTTGAAGACAGAGCCTCAAAATACAAAGGGGAAAGGGAAAGCGACATTCGTCGCCAATGCTCAGCCACAGCCGACTGGTCCAAATCCTGCTGATTGCCAAAACGATAGACAACGATTCCTCAACGAAAAGTTAAGACGTCCTTACTCGTTTACGTGAGATAAAACAAAAAGACACTTCGTCGGATAGCAGTTCCCTGGTGACATGTATACAGGTTGGTTCATCGACCTGAGATCGTCATTTATCTCGTGTGAGTTCCCACTGTGCTTTGATTACTACCCTACCACGGCTCAAAGGAGTCGTGCAAACTGGTTTTAGTTGGGTACAGTCCCGAGCCACATGGAGGCAGTGAGCGGATCGGCAGGGGTTTCGTCTCTCTCGGTATTGGGGGTGAGATCGCGCTGTGTCTAGGAGAGCCATTACACGAAGTCCTTGGCCAAGGCAGGAGATTTACTGGTAGGTATTCCAGTAGTATCTCAGGGTGTTCTGGGCTACACTCCGACACGACTTGTACCGCTTTTGGGGGTCTGACTTTTACCAACCCCCTAGGCCCGACATGCGATGCTCATACACGAACAGACCGGACTGTACGGATATTCTTACTGACAGGCTCAGTAGGGTGTCAGGATGAGTTCGCTCATCGACCTCCCTTTTGGTCAATACCTGGTAGCCCATTACGTACAGCTAGTACCACTGACGTGCTAGTGGTTAAATCCATAGCCAAAGTATTGACGAGTTTTTAGAGTCCCTCACAGACAGTTTCTCAAGTTTCGGGTGAAACGTTGTAAAGGCCGTATGGATATATGGCAGGGTTCGATCATATACGTGCAGTAGTGCACGGATCAAGATCGGGCGGATCATGCTAGTGGGCTTTGGTTTAAGCCGGATCCTAGTATTAGATTTGTTGGATTACTTTAGTCTCATTGCATTCGCATTCAGTCGGAATGCGGATGCAGGTATGTATATACAGGTGAGGGGTATCCTTGTGATCCGTTACGAGTTTACTTTAGATGTTGCCGTATCTTTTTGTTGGACTAAACATTTGGGTTATTGTTTTGGTGGAAATTGTGAGTGGAAGTCATCATGAAGAGGCACAATCAATTAGGTGACTCATGGTCTCTTTTTTGGTGAAAATGCCACATAATTGATTGATTGTTGTGTTGAAATGAGAGGTGGAGAGAGAGTGGACAGCCACTATGGCTTGGGATAGCTCTTGGGATTTATTCAAGTGCTCTCACTTCTATCTCATCACAATAATAGAAAAAGCCTCCTCTTCTTCTTCTTCCTCTAGCTCACCATTTCCACTATTGGCATCATCTTCAACCTCCATCCATACACTCTCATGCGTTGAGAATCAATGGATGCTTGAGACAAAGTGATCACACACATTCTCTACTTCACCTTGGACACGTCGGCTAGCAAACTTCGTGTCTAAGTTGCTTCGGACGAAGCGGGAGCCCGCAAAAGGATTCGAAGATGTGGTGCCCTTTCCGACAAGGAGACCGGAGATCGGAGATGCCGCGAGGAGCTTGGGTTGGTGGCCAAAGACCGAAGGACACAGATCGACCGGTATATATTTTCTAACCCTTCTCTAGTTTGCTAGTTATAGATTAATGGTTCAATCCGGGATTAAAGTCTGCGATAGCGCCGGTTTAAAGATTAGAAAAAGTTTTCGTTTCCGCATTTTGGTCTCGGACAGACGGCCGGGGCGCTACCGTAGACTTACATGGTATCAGAGTCATGCCATTAACCAGTACTAGCTTGTTCTAACATATTTAAAACATCGATCGAATGAAATTTCTGAAACCACGATTCCATTTCATGAAGTTTCTGTCGAAATTTTTTTGCCGTCGAAAAATTATTTTGAGTGTGTCAGAAAATCAGGCAGGCTTTTCTAAGACCACTGCAGAAATTTTGTAGAATGATCTCACTGTAGCACCGCGGAACCGCGGCCGTACCCACGTTTTGGCCGCGGTTCCGCCGCGGTACTGTAGTTTCACTGCACCAAATTTTCTACATTGGTCTCTGTCTTGGAATTGGGGTTTCTGGAATTTTTATTTTTGGCCCAGATTATTTTAAGTGCTGCAGTTGTACTTGGGGTCCACTTCGGGAAATTCTGTCGATCGAAAATTTAAATATGTTAGTTTACAGTACTTACATTATATCTGCGACCGTGAATGTCATTTGATCGGTAAATCTTGTCTAATTGCTATAGCCTTTTTAGACGGATTTGCGAACGTGACATTCACGTTGATGTTCTGTGTTGTACTGTGATGTTGCGGATTGTCGTGGTGGATAACTTGGATGCAATGTTAGTACAGATTTGGTTGTATTATGTACATTTGTTATTGCGGGGCGAGCGTCCGACATGTGGACTGCCGTCACTGCCTGTTTGTATATTATTCTTTTGGAGCACGACCGGGCTGAGGTCGATGTACCCGTTGTATATATATTTTACTTTCTGTGCTAGGATTATCCCGCGGAGGGGTGCACGGGTAGCCGGGTTTTAGAGGGCAACGGGCCCGCATCTCATGGCTTTGAGACGGAGGGGGCTGCACTCTAGAATTGGCGGGCTATTCACCGCACTCGTAGGGGGTATAGGTTGACCCAAGGAGGGGTGCTCAAGTTACCGGATTCTGTGAAGTGCTGGGTGGTCCATTCACTTTGTTGAAGGGGGATGCCTCGCTTCAGGTTTTGGCGGGTAACTTGCCGCGCCCGTAGGGGTCTAGGATTTCATTGCACAGGCTATCCACACTACCAGGGGAATGTCGGGGTTCAGTAGCGGCTCTATGAAACCCGGGGATCCTAGATTATCTGTATTGTTCTGTGATGCTTATTACATTTCTGTGATGTTGCATTTTATCACGCCATGAGCGAATATTATATATTGATATATATACTAGTAGATGTTGTATATGTTTTACACCCACGCTAGTCCAGTCCCCGCTTTGTCGTTAGTTAAGTAACCTAACGGGTGATGACGGGACCCAGTGGCGAATGCGGATGGCATATACGTACATCATATTTTCGTTCTTTTGTGGTGTGATTAATTGATGGGACTGCATTGATTCGGATCAATGCAAGCTAAACAAACATGTTTGATGTTGTTGGAACATTTTTCAAAAAGCTGTTATTGCAAGGAAATTCTTTTTTGCTTTGCACAGTGGTATTCGGTTATGAATATCCAGCACCTCAGTCGACGAGGCAAAGGCCGAGATCCCTTCACCGGGAGTGACCCCTTGGGCAGAAGTTTGCGTCAGGGTAATAACTTCACTATAACCGATTACTTTTTGCTTTGCATCGTGGTATTCAGTTGGAATATCCTGCACCTCATTCTACGGGGAAAGAGCCGAGATCCCTTCACCGGGAGTGACCTCTTTAGTAAAGGTTTTCGCCACTATATTTATAAAAAGCTATCTGGTTCCTTCAATGATATCAAGTTCATTACGTTAAAGGTTTTTCGCCAAAAACCACTCGTAGCATTCCGTCATTTCAGACGGGTAGCACTTAGTATTCATGCTATGTTTGTTGGCCTTCGTCATAGCATAGTGTATGGTAGCTATTTGTTACTTTTCTGTTGTATAGATATATGCGTTGGTTTGGGACAGTCGTACATCCTTGTTGGCCCTAGTCAAGGGATTGTACGGGTGGTTTCAAATTAACCTGGACAATGACTGGTAGAACTTGACATGTGACTTATGATTTGTTGGCCTTCGTCAAGGTCATAAGAGCATGGGGTAAAATTCACATAGGGGGTTTCTAAAGAAACTGAAACTTGCCAGATATGCGCATACCTTCTGGAGTGTGATAACGTGAGTGGATTCCATCACGTTATTATGCGATGATAGTTGGATCCCGATTCCTACTGATGAGTTGGTTTACTCCTCGGGTGATCCCGACTAATTCTTCTTTTAGGTTTGGAGGAGAATTTGACGATACAGTGGGATGTTTCCTGATTAGATAAATTGATAACCATTCTGATCTAGGTTAGAGTGCACGCTGAGTGTTTCTTTTCTCTCTCTCTTTAGCAGCGACCATGGCCCGACCCTAGACTATGACTCAGTGACTAAGTTAACCGAACCTTCTTAAAACACTGGCTTTTGGATTGTCTGAGTTGCATACCTCATTGCCACTCCTACTTTTACCCTTTTCTCCAAAACACCCCGTATTACTACAAATATCGACTTCCATTGGATAAAACCATCGTATGGTTATATACGAACTCGAAGGAACTTGGTCCAGATTCGAGAATGGTTTCCGGTTCTGGAGAAAATGAATAGGACTATTCAATTGACTTTTCCTTTTACCTTCTCTCAGGTTGCGAGTGCTCCTTGGATTAGGACGATACACCTATTATGCTAATTGGATAGTTTTCTTCCAAACCATAGGCAGGTTCCGAATGGTGGGAAATGAAGAAAACCAATTGGCCTAACGATGGTGTACAGAAGGTAATAAGTTAAGACAAATAAAGGGATTAGAAAGAGGGCAAAGTAAACTGCGACTGCTATTCACGACCAAACCAAGTATTTCATCGCCACTCCTACTTCACCTTTGTATTTCTCCAGGACACTCCGTATCACTACGAGAATCCACAGTTATTTGGATACTCCATCGTATGGTTATATACGAACTCGAAGGAACTTGTTCCAGTTCGGAGATGGATTCCGGTTTAGGAGAAATAGGAATAAGGTTTATCTTGAGTGCAAGTGGGAGATTGTTGGATATAGTGCCCTCAAAGTCAATTATTGGATCGTAGGCACGTGATTGCAATGATTGAGGTAGGACCTATACCGGTAGAACAGTCTTACTCAAGATGATAGTATGCTATCTGGTTTATCTTTATCCTCGTGTACATGCTTTAAGTGATATTACAGGTGTTTCCCCAGTCAAAGCAAAGCTCTGTTCAAATTTCAAGATTTGAAATGAAGCGACGCTTCCGTTTCCCCAATCAGAGCAAAGCTCTGTTTTGAATTTCAAAATTCAAAAATTGAAGAAACGCTTCAGATTCTGCACGCTGCGTGCCACGTGTCAAACGCAGACGCGCTAGCGCCAGGTGCGCTGCGTCCTAGGCAGCGCATCCTCAATCAGAACAAAGCTCTATTTTAAAATTCAAAATTTAAAAGCTGAAGCAACGATTCAGATCCAGCGCTCTGCGCTGCGCGCCACGTGTCAAACACGGGTGCGCTAGCGTAGTTGTATTGCGCTCTACGCTGCGTGCCACGTATCAAACACGGGTGCGCTAGCGCAGTTGCGCTGCGCTCTGCGCTGCGTGCCACGTGTCAAACACGGGTGCGCTAGCGCAATTGTGCTGTGCTCTGCGTTGTGCGCCATGTGTCGAATGTAGGTGCGCTCGCACAAGGTGCGCCAGCGCTGGAATTAAAAATTTCCCACCGTTAGATCAAAAAATCTAATAATAATAAATTATTAATTAATCAGAATTAAAATTCTGTTATGAAAAGATCTTGGCAATCTTATTAAAATAAGAAGATTATTTTCTGTAAAACAGAAGCCTTAGGATCAAAGATCCAACGGTGGGAAATATTCCCAAATCAATCAGAGAATGATCTTTTAAACCGATTCAACAAATCATTTGGCCCTATATAAAAGCCCCTAGACTTCAAGTCTAAGGGATACAAAAAAAAGAGAGAGAAAACCCTCTGTAAGTTTTGAGAAAAAGAAGAGCAAGCTCTTAGAAAAAAGAAGATCATTTCTTCATACTCAAGGTGAAGAACTATGTTCTTGAACAACAAAGATGAAACCATCTCGTAAAAAGAAGAATCATCTTCCAAAAAGATCATAAATCTACAAAAGACCAAGGTCTTTGATAAAAAGAAAAGATCAAAAGATCTAATCATAAAAAAAACTAAAAGAAGTATTTTACTTCATTCACAGATCTTTGATCTATAAAGACAGAGCCCTTTTTATAAAAACAAAAAGTTCTGTTCTTGGATCTTGAGGCAAGGCCTCATTCAAGAAGAATATAAATTTGTTCTTTGACCTTAAATCTGATTAAATGCGCTTTGCGCTATTAGAAAGTGCCTTGCACTCATGAATTGCGCTTTTGTGCTTCTTGGACCGGCGCTCAGCGCCAAAACATGCCACGTGTCAACCAAAGACACAATCTGCGTTTTGCGCTTCTGAAGCAGCGCACTGCGCTCATGGGCTGGCGCTCAGCGCCAAGTGCGCCACGTGTCACTCACTGGCGGGCCAACAGACTAGCGCAAAGCGCTCATAAATTAAAAGCGCAATGCGCTCATAAATTAAAAGCGCAATGCGCTAATAAACTAGCGCTTAGCGCTAAGCATGAAACGTGTCCTCTTCGTGTGTGTTACTCGACAGAAGCGCAATGCGCTCTTTAGCTGGCGCAAAGCGCCTGACGCGCCACG
Source organism: Agapanthus africanus (assembly GCA_030015575.1). Classification (NCBI taxonomy): domain Eukaryota; kingdom Viridiplantae; phylum Streptophyta; class Magnoliopsida; order Asparagales; family Amaryllidaceae; genus Agapanthus; species Agapanthus africanus. The sequence goes on along the minus strand of CM057340.1, from coordinate 675,938,094 downwards.
TGGTACGCTGTCAGAACACACTTTGTTCTGATGAAGACAAAAGATGTCAGAACTCAATGCTTAGCATTATTAAAAGGGCCGGGCCCAAATAAAGGCTTAATAGCCAGAGCAAGAATAAAAGTGTTAAACATTTTTAATTGGACTTAGCCCAATTCTGGCCATAAGTCCTCAACTTATATTGAACTGAGCACATCTGCTCACAAATATTTAACAAATCTTAGTCCCAAACTGGGCTATAGACCTTTCAAACAATTCTCACTGGTTCGAGGGTACATCTCGTTACTCCTCTGATATTTATCGTTGTAACCCTTCAACGTTTTCATAGAGGTGACGGGTCCCGGCGATCATACATTTCCATGGACTATGATGTCCTTAACCTCGACCGTGATGTCTTTAAACTAATATCGGACTGTGGGGTCCTTAAACCCACGGACTATGATGTCCTTAACCTCGACCGTGATGTCTTTAAGCTAACATCGGACTGTGGGGTCCTTAAACCCACGGACTATGATGTCCTTAACCTCGACTGTGATGTCTTTAAACTAACATCGGACTGTGGGGTCCTTAAACCCATGGACTATGATGTCCTTAACCTCGACCGTGATGTCTTAAAACTAACAACGGACTGTGGGGTCCTTAAATCCACGGACTATGATGTCCTTAACCTCGACCGTGATGTCTTAAAACTAACAACGGACTGTGGGGTCCTTAAACCCATGGACTATGATGTCCTTAACCTCGACCGTGATGTCTTAAAATTAACAACGGACTGTGAGGTCCTTAAACCCATGGACTATGATGTCCTTAACCTCGACCGTGATGTTTTAAAACTAACAACGGACTGTGGGGTCCTTAAACCCATGGACTATGATGTCCTTAATCTCGACCGTGATGTCTTAAAACTAACATTGGACTGTGGGGTCCTTAAACCCATGGACTATGATGTCCTTAACCTCGAACGAGATGTCTTCAAACTAACAATAGACCGAGATGTCCTTAAACTAACATTGGACCGTAATGTCCTTAAACTAATCGACCGCAATGTCACTAAACTAAACAATAGAACCCAATTGCTCTTTTGTCGGATCTAAACGATCCCGTTAAGTTGATCTTAGTCTAAAATTAGACTAACGTATTCTTAACAAAAGTTTAAGTTGATCTTAGTCTCAAATGAGGCTAACGTATCCTTAAACCCAAACCCCAAACCCAAATCTAAGAAAGATACAGATTTGGACTAGTCCACGCCATATAGGCAACAACATAAATTAGTCTCCGTATACAATTCATGGGCAACCAAACACAAAACAAACACCCACGACACGAAGTGACCATCTGGAGAAGGAGAAAGTGGTTACGGCGATGAGGTAGCATAATTAACTGCAGGGGCTTGCGCTTGCAGGGAAGAGCGTCCCCATAATCAAAAGCCCCTCAACGAGGGGGGATCTGACGAAGTCTGCTATATCGGCCGCATCCGTTTAAACCTTCGATACACTGTGCCATAAATCAACTTGGCATCTTCGGAGAGGTGGATGGATAGCACCAATTAGCATCTGTCCCGAAATTCAGGCAAGACGTTTATCGCATCTCTGCCGCGTCTTCTGGCGGTAAACAGATTCTGGCACGCCCGGTGGGACCTTTTCCTCTTTCCACTCCACACTTCGTGTGTCGTGTTCGTGAACGAATCGTGGTTTGCTATGGTTTCCTGTGGATTCGAGGTACTTAGATTTGGTGTCTTGCTCCATGCAGAAAACAGAAGATTAATGGTTTCAAACTGCACTAACTGCGACTGCAACTCTCGCTCCGTCCCGTCTAGAGGAGTGACTTACGGGCCCCGAGCGGCCTCCATCTTCGCTATGCCGGTGGAACAGGTAACTCAGGCCATCACTGGGCTATTCTTCGGGACTATACTCCCACCGATGAGCTTTAATGCCCCGATGTTGTCGCAAGAAGCCCCAAAGAAGTCGGTCTTTGGTCGACTTACCACTACTGCGACCCCTCTCAACGAGTCGTCCAGCTCTAGCGCCTCGGTCTTCGCCATAATGGGCCAAAGTTCCTGTAGGCCCATGATGAAGCCTGCAATTCAAGAAGAGGTTATTCCGAAGGGGACAGCCATCCCTGCTCCCGAAGTCATCAAGGCGGCTTCTCCTACCAAAGGGTCGGTCTTTACAAGACTGACTGCTCCAGCTCCAACTCCGGCCCTCATTCCTACTCAAAAGTCTATCTTTGATAGATTAGACACCGCTGCTTAACGAACGTCGGTCTTCAAGAGGCTGGCACCAGCAGCGCCTCACATGAACAGGGGACATGACGAAGTCACCCTTCAAGCTGAAACAATCCCAACAGCTCGACACGCTCGACGTCGCCACTGGCATCGAGTAAGGAAGGCTGAGGGCAACTCCCCCTCTGGGTTAACTCCACCAGCCCCAACGGTGGAAGTCAATGCTGCTGTTCCAACTGGGAACGGCTTTGAATTGCTGAACAAGGTGCGTAGGAACTCTCCTACAGCCGTACTGAAAAACCTCCTCCACCAGTGGAGAATGTTACAGAAATAAAGCCGGATTAGCCCCCTCAATGGCTGTCCTCCAAAGTTTACAAAGTCTGGCGACGGGTCCAGGAGTCGGTGATTGACCAGGACTACTCTCGCCGACCAAAAAAGCTCAAAGCTTGGCAAGAAAAGAGCCATCTTGAGGTACCACAGAAGACGTCATCAATCTGGGTTCCCACTGCAACGGCTCCCTCAACGTCAACCGCTCAGAAGAGAAGGAGGCCAGAGAAAGCCCCTATGACTACGGCAGATAGCAAAGACGCTAAGCCCAAATGCTCCAAGTCTGGGGGCATAATGGTACATACTGTTTACATGGCTTCAGGAAAAGAAGAAAGCCGCACTTCGACGGGCCACCGACTGCTCACCCGATCAATAACAAGGGCTCAGGAACAACAACAGCAGAAGCTTCAGGAGATGCTAACTGCAATGGCCGCACTCACTGGACCAAAAGAAAGCTCGGAGGCGTCATCGGAGCAGCGTCACGAACTAGAAACCGATGCTGACTTCCTATGCAGAGTCCTCGAAAAGAAGGACAGAGAAGCTGTAGAACAAGCTGCCAATATAAAAGAAATGGCGCTTCTCTTCCAAGACATGGTTGGGATGATGTTACAGCCGAATCCTCTAACTAAAGACCCTCCGATCATTATTGAAGACGACAGAGAAGAGACATCGAATCCTCCTCCGGCTCTTTCTGCAGCCAAGGAGGAAACTATTTCCCAGGCCGCTCTTGATGACTATATTACTCAGCAAATACGAGCTCACCATGCAAATGAAGCGGCTGGCCAAGTCATTAAAACTGGGCGACCGTATCCAGGATGGTATAACCAAATAAAGTACCCGCCGGGATACACAATCCCCAAATTCCATGTGTACAAGGGGACAGGCAATCCCCAACAACATGTCACTCAGTTCAGGGCTCTTTGCGGCAACACCGGGGGTAATGATAAGCTTTTGCTCCGCCATTTCGTCGGCAGCTTGTCGGAGACGGCATTTGAGTTGTACTCCGAACTTCCAAACGACTCTGTCAAGACTTTCGCAGAAATGGAGTTGTTATTCACCCAGCGATTCGCGAGTGCTAATGAACACACCCCAATAACGGCACTGATCAATGCCAGAGTGAATCCAGGCGAGACGTGGGCTCAATATGCGATCCGATGGCGGAATATATGGTTGAAATGCGAACAGCGCATCGAAGAAGCACCAGCGGTGGGCATGTTCGTGGGCACCCTAGACCCTCATGCAACTATTTCACAATTCATGATGTTTTTCAAACCGACCACGTTCCAAGTTTTAATTGACAAGCTAGCCCAGATGGACCAGATGGGTCATAGACCGTCTCCTCCAAAGCCGAAGCCGCGGAACAAAAAGGTTAAAGGGAAGGCGACCTTCGTTGCAAATACCCAACAACAGCCCAGTGCCCCAAAACTAACGGATCAACTGGAAGAGAGACGGCGATACTACAATAAGAAAATGAAGCGTCCTTATTCATTCCCTTGGGACAAAATGAAGAGACTGTTCGAACTGGCGATGCGTAACAGGCTCATCAATCTGCCAAATCCTATATGACCACTGCAACCCGGCGAGGCTAATAGTCCCAATTATTGCCCTTACCACCAAACGGTAAGCTATCCAATCGAAGATTGCTTCGTCTTTAAGGGATGGATCGAGGATCAGTACCAACAAGGCAAGTTTGCGCTGTCTGAGAAGTGGAAAGTAAGCCCATCACAACTGCACACTCCTAAGAAGACGGACACACCGGGGGCATCGTGCTCTTTTGTTGAAGAAGCTCCATGAAAGGTCGCTCTTTCAGCCAAAACTAAAAGAATGCTGAACGATCTCCAGACATGCCCGGCGATCAGGTGGAAGAACCCGTTGGAACCTGAGATCATCGAAGGGATGCTGAAGCCGTGCCCAACTTTAAAGAATGGTGGTGATAGCCACAGCATTCACACCCAACCGTCGAAGTCTTCGAAGAAGAAGAAGAAGATCAAAAAGCCCGTGAAGCCTGGTGACAAGCGCACGAACCTGCAAAAATAGATTGACGCGCTGGAAGAATATAACCAGAAAGCGCGGACACCAATCACTCTCCAAGAATTTCTCAGTCACGTCCTTGAAGACGGAGATGATGGAGGAGATTCCTCGGATGAATCTAAGGGTTATGTAGCAAGCTGCTATGTAATCTCTCACTCGTCGATAGACGATGAAGAAGCTCCTTGCACCGAGAAACTAGAGGCAAATCCTGAACCGGAACTTCCGGGGCCATCAGAAGAAATGATCGACGCATTCCTAAACGAAGCTCTTCTGAAAAGTAAAGCTGATCGGGGGCGTGAGATGGCCATATTTGAAAAGGCCAAACACCGGCGACTGGACGAAAGGGTTGAAACACTCCCGCCAGATCAAAGTGCCTCCGTTGCAAATAAAAATATGTTTAGGATGAGGAAAAGGTTCGCTAAAGCCATATCAATGGGGATGAAGCTACCGCCCTCCGAAGGAAACATTCTTGGTAAAGCAGAATTGCATCCTAGCTACTGCTTGTATCATCGAAAGATTGCGCACCCCACCGAAGGGTGAAATGCCTTTAAAAGATGGTGGCAGGGATATGTTGCTCACCGGCAACATTTTAAGCGGATGAAACGCAAAACTTGTCAGGAGTGAAGAAGTACGCCCGAGGAGCTTAGAAGAACTACCGGCAACTGTCGCATGGTTAACGCCGGGGGATCGCAGGTTCTCACCTTCGGGAGCGACTCTGACGAAGAAATGACTCTTGACCCTCTCTTCAAAGAATTCACCTCGGGAAAAGAGGAAGAACCGAAGACTTGTGAAAATATTCAGCTGCGCAATCGTACGCTGCCCAAAAAGAGTCTCGGACCCACGAATAGAAAAGATGAGGGAAAAGAAAAAGTCCCTGAGGATATCGCCCTAGATGACCAAGTCATCAAAGAGCTGACCGCCAAGGACCCGCCGAAGAAAAGTAAGGTGGACTACAACATTCTGGCACACTTAAGAAAGTTACCTTCGCAGTTAAGTATTCTCGACGCCCTTCTGCTATCAAAAGAAGCAAGAGATTCTTTGATCAAGGCGCTACAAGAGCCAGAGCAATTTCAAGCTTTCCTCGCTGAAGAAAAGACGAAAAAACGAGCTGGAAGAAGTACACACGGCCGATATCACCTTCGGCGATGAAGATCTCCTCCTCGGGACGTGCGAGCACAACCGTCCCCTTTATGTCTCCGGATACTGTCACGATATCAAGATAAGCAAAATCCTAGTCGACAATGGATCTTCCGTCAATCTCCTCAACATGCGAGTATTGAAGGAAATCTGCATGAGCGTTCAGCACCGCGCTCGTGATAAAATCACAATCTCCGGGTTTGACTCTCAGTCATCACGAACGCTTAGGTCTGTAATATTGACACTACGCTTCGGGCTGCTTGTCACAGACATTAAGTTTCATGTCATTGACGCTAAGACATGCTACAATGCTTTGCTCGGCAGTCCTTTGTTACACGAGTACAACATTATCCCATCTACACAACATCAGTGTATGAAGTATTTCAAGGATGGTCTCGAGTACGCTGTGACGAGAGAGTTGAACCCATTCTTCGTAAACGAAGTTCGAAAGTACGAAGATACAAAATACTTCTTACCAGATTTCGAGGACACGGAAAGATGTCACAGACCGGAGAATAAAGCTATCACCACTATTCCAGTCTTCGGGAGTGATACCGAGGAGGAAGAAGAGATGGTTTATTCAGGGCCGCCCCAACGCAACAACCCGGGACCGTCCGCCCCTACGTTGATCTTCGGCAGCGACTCGGAAGATGAGGTTAACACTATATTTTCCGCTCGGCCATCAGTACAAGCCTTCACTGGCGATAATCAGAGTTTGCAAATCACCATGGTTCCACAAGATCATTACAAAGAGCTCGATGCACTTGAAACTTATAGTGTGAAAGAACTGTAGACTTTCTACGTCCCTCCCAGGCGAAAAGGTGTAAAGGCAATCCAATTCTACCGATCCAGGGAAACCAAAGTGAAGAAAGAAATCTGGCATGGCGCGGATCCTATGCTCGACAGGTTCCAACCCATCCGTCTGCCTAGTTATTACACGGAAGGCTTGAAAAGGCTACTGAAACGTCAAAGGGTACCCTTTAGACAGACTACTAGACAAGCTCGATTCTACAACAGCATTTAGGATGTCCCTGGAACTCAGCGCAAGTTGCCCAACGGGAGAATGGAAACAATCGGGCTTGGATATGTTCAATCCAGAAAACGGGAGCGAGTCCATGGCAGCTACGTCATACATGACTTCGATGAAGAAGGAGACGTTCTATTAAAAGACGCCGATCCTGAACCAAAACGAGATCCTGCCATCAAAATGCCGAGTCCGTCGTTTGAAGAACGGATAGACAAGCTAGTAAGGGAAGCGGGTCAGAAAATCCGGGATGACCATAACCGTGAAATGGCTATTTACGAGAAAGTCAGGACGCAGCGCCTCTTTCAATAGGCCGCGGAGAATGGCAATGATCTTCCTTATCAACCCGTCATACAAAAGGCCCGACGCAGAGGCAAAAATAAATCAAGGAGCGTGAAAGGCGTTCAACAGCGACAAAATGGGACCAAGAAGCCACGCGATCTGGAATCGAGCAATCCAGATTCATCTCTTATAAAGAAGATGGGTCCAGCATACTCTTTTCCCCAGAACAAAACACGGAAGATACTTGATCTTGCCATAAAACATCAAATGATGACACTCCCGGAATCCAAACATCCCGAGCAAGCGAATGAGATCTCCCACCTAGACTATTGCTCCTATCACCGAGCAATAGGACATCCTCTTGAAGATTGCTTCACCTTCAAGAACTGGGTTGAAGACCAGTATCAACAAGGCAGGTTCGCTCTATCCAGCAGCTAGAAAGTAAGCCCACCACAGAAGCATGAACCGAAAGCAACGCGTATAACGAGAGTAGAACCAGATCAACATCGGTCTTGGAAGCGATCTCGTACCTGTCACGCGATAACGCTGTCAAAAGAAAAGCCCGAGAATATGGATGACCTCCCCTGGTGCTTCGAAAACAATGATGACGAGGTGATCTCAGAGTTTCCACCGGCGCCGAATGAGCTGGAAGATGCAATACACACTACTGCAGATAACCTCAAGAAAAATTATTTGGGGACGACAAGTAACCCGTGACTGACATTTGTCAGTGAGTTGTTGTCTGAAGAAAGGGTGGTTACACTAAAGGACGTGCTCATGCAGCATAAAGATTGTTTCGCATGGAACTATTTTGAGATGCCAGGACTAGATCCAGAGATTGCTGTCCACAAATTGGCAATATCCCCGGACGCCAAGCCAATCAAACAACCACCGAGAAGAATGCGGCTCGAGCTTGAGATGAGCATCAACGCCGAGGTCAAGAAGCTAATCGACTCTGGCTTCATCCAAGAGGTTCAGTATCCTGACTGGATCGCCAATATCGTCCCGGTGATGAAGAAAAATGGGACGGTGCGCATGTGTGGACTTTTGGGATCTCAATAAAGCCTGCCCAAAGGACGACTTTCCAGTACCAGTCACCGAGCTGATGATAGATAACACATCCACTCATGAAGTCTTCTCCTTCATGGATGGATCATCAGGATACAACTAGATAAAGATGCATCCTGAGGACCAGAAGTACACCGCTTTCCGAACCCCTTTGGGTATATTCTGCTACAAGGTGATGCCTTTCGGTCTAAAGAACGCCGGTGCCACCTATCAGAGGGCCATGACGAAGATCTTCGATGACCTCATACATGAAATCGTTGAATGCTATATCGACGACCTCGTGGTGAAAAGCAAATCATACGAGGAACATATTCAACCAGATCAAGAGCGTGAAATGGCCATATTAAAAAGAGCCAGGCGTCGACATCAAGCTGAAGAAGTCATGGCGGGGATGAGTCACAGAGTGCTCCAACTAGATCGAAGTACGCCCGCGGCAGACAAAAGTAAGCTTAAGGAAAGAAAACGGTTCGCTAAAGCCCTGTCAATGGAAATGAAGCTACTATCTCCCAAAGGAAATACTCCTGGCAGTATACACCTTGACGAAGCGGATGCACACCCTAACTATTGCTTATACCACCAGAGGATTGCACACCCTACTAAAGAGTGCATGGCCTTTAAAAAGTGGTGGTAAGGGTGTAGGGTTCCTAGGCACACTAACAAGGTTCTACAAGGCATCAACCATGCCAAAATCAAAATTTTTATGTGCCGAACAACCCTATGCAAGATCGTACACTAGAGATTAGACGAAACTAAAAGCAAGCAAACAACTTTACTACTAAGTGAAAGGGATTACAACCTTTGTAGATCCGGTGCTTCACTTCTAAAGCTCCGTGTTGACGTCCCTTCGCTGCGATCATCGCGATCCCGGACTCTTGTGACGGTTTCCTCGGAGAAATGAACGGGCTAGGACATTGACTTCGAGGCCGAAGATGATCTACGTCGAGGAGACTCAAACTCAAGCTCCATCTTCACTAGGTCAAGAACTTTGTGAAGAGAACACCCTAAACTAAATGACAAGTAGTAAAGGATGATTAAATAGGAAGTGGGTTCACTTTGAATTTGGATTTCTCACTCTAAATCTTCACTTGAAAATTTTCTAGAAAGCTTTCTTCTTCTTGAAGAAGAAAAAGAAGAAAGAAAAGAATGAAATTATGAATTATTTAAAATGAATAATCAAGTGAAGTATATCATAATGCAACCATGGGTGAGTTAACCTTTGTAGAGACTAAACCCTAGTTTGAGTTAATGGTTAGGTTAATGAAAATCTCATGCAAAACAAAATGGTTGGACTTTGTCAAAGATGCTTGAAAGCTTCATAAAGCTTCAAGCAAAGACAAAGAAAACCACCATTATGTTTTACCAAAATAAATAAAACCCTAACCATTATCTCAAATATGGTGTAGGTCATACACACACCCAAGTTTGCATGTATCATCAATCATGATACAAACTAGTGCACAAACATATATCACATATACAACTTGTGCACATCAATTGAGAAAATCAATCTTAAGTGAACAAATACTAGTTAATGTAAAGCAATATATCAAATATATAATTATACATTAAATCATTAAATCAATACTTGATTTAATGATTCAGTCATATCGCATATAACCGACTAATATTAAGTGTATCAGTATATCGAATCAACACTTGATTCGGTAACCCGGCTATATCTCATATAACCGACCGATGATACAAATCGCGAGAATAGAATACAGTATCACATACTGGTATTATTCTCAGTCCCACACATATCTCATATGTGCTCCTATTTCGTTTCGCTTGAACCAGGAAACCTCTGTGTAGGACTCTAAAGACTCGTCAATACGCCGGCAATAGGCAGTGATCATATCAATCACCCACAAGCCGCAAGCGGTCTGCTAAACGTAACGGCCACCCGGGTATTAAGCAATCAGAAGATCAACGAGCAAGCCCTCTCACACTCCTGCGAATCCAATCAGTAATACTTACCGCACAGTCCGGTCTGTTCGTCTGATATGTTGCATATCTTGCCTAGGGGTGGTAAACGTCAGACCCCAGCAGCTTGATAAGTCATGCCGATGTAAGGTCCATAACATGCATGAAACTACTGATAACACTTACCAGTAAATCAGTGCAACCCTGGCCAGAGATTTCCAGTTATGGCCAGTTGAGCATAGCGCAACATCAACCCCCAATACCGGGAGAGACGAATCCCCTCCTATCGCTCATTGCCTCCATGTGAATCGGGACTGTACCCAAAAACCACCTGTTTGCACGACTCAGTAGAGCCGTGGTAGGGTGGAAATCAAAGCACAGTGGGAGACACACAAGACTCTATGACGATCTCGGGTCAACAGACTAAGCTGTACCAGTGTCACCAGAGAACTGCCATCTGACGTGAGGTATAATACCATCTGGGAGTTCTCGGCGAGACCGTTCAGTGTACCCAGTCTCCACTGAGCACCCGCATACCGTCTCTGATGTCAAACACCAATGGATATGGGATCATCCATCGCCCATCACATGGGTCGAGAAGATATACGCTAGTCTACTCTGGAATATCGATACCCCGTCTCGATATTGCTACGACTAGGAACATTGAAGGATGTACTCATGGACTACCCAGGCCCCACTAGTATGATCTACATCATAGTTCAGGAAGTCGAGTACAAATCTTAAGGGCTTTATCAACATATAATAGAGAAACAACAAGTATACATGTTAAGATAAAGAGCAACCAGATAGTGTACTATCATGTCGAGCAAGAAAGTCCTATCTATATATGTCCCGGCATCCACTACTATATACATCCTATGTACAGTAATGGCCTCTAGGATATACATATAACTAACAATCTCCCACTTGCACTAGGGCCATCTGTAGCAGTGGTTGCAGTATCTAATACTCAACCATCCCATAAAAGTCTCTCTTTGGGAAAAGGCCTTTGTGAGTGGATTCGCCGTGTTGTCCTCTGTGTCTAATCTCCTAACCTCGATCACCCTGGAGATCAACTATCTCCATGATCAGGTGATGCTGCCTCAGAATATGTCTGGGTCATAGATGGGACCGGGGTTCCTGGGCCAAAGCCACACTTCCATTGTCACACAATGGTAGGAACCTAGTTCATCTCATGAACTAATATACACCCAAACTTCCTCTTTGGTAGTATCTTTGATAGCGATGTCACCAGCCTTTATCGTCTAGTTTGCCACGGTATCCAGCTTGGAACTCTTCCAACATACTGTCCCTTCACTGAGGGTAAAGACAATGCCTGCGACTGACATTCAGTCGTCCTTATCACCCTGGAACTTTTCCAGTGATTCTCCCCAGGATCGATTGATACCATCTCACTATACCTAGTGAGAATCCTAACATCCATTTAGATCTATCTCATAGATCCAAATCCCAGAATTTAGGAGGTATCACATAGATCCTATATGGAGAATCCTTGTGATAAGAGGAGATTGACCGTGCGTAGCATAGGAAACTCTTTTCCTATCAAGAGTATGTTGTCCACGTACAATACGAGGATGACCACCTTACTCTCTATTACCTTTTTATATGTACAAGGTTCATCTACCATTTTGATGAAGTCAAACACTTTGACTACCACATCAAAACAAACGTTCCAACTCCGCGATGCCTGCTTTATTCTGTAAAGCATCTTGCACACGTTTCTGCTGCTCCCACTTGTTTACGAAGCTATCTGGCTGTGTTCTTATAGACGCTCTCTTCTAAATCAGTATTTAGAAAAGCAGTCATGACACCCAACCGCCAGATATCGTAGTCATGGTATGTCGCCGTGGCAAGAAGGATCCGGATGGACTTAAGCACAGCCACTGGAAAAAGTTTCATCATTATCCACGCCTGGTCGATGACGAAAACCTTTAACAAGTCTAGCTTTGAAAGTCTTAACTTTTCCATCTACACCAAGTAATCTTCTCAAGATATACTTACTCCTGATGGGGATTTAACCCTTCAGATATAGCATCCAAAGTCCATACTTTGTTGGTGTACATGGATTCCATCTCAGATTGCTAAGCACCCAGCCATTCTTACAGAGACCCCACTCTTGATGGCCTGCTCGAAATTAGTTGGGTCATCATCTCATGATGCAATCCTCGCTCCCACTGTCATCGAGAAACCGAAGTATCTCTCAGGCGGATGAGGAACCCTGCTAGATCGGCGGAGAAGCTGAGGTTCGTCGGAGACTATTGAATCCTTTGGTTCTATCAAATCATCAGCTGTAGTTTGTATAGCTGGAAATCCTTCCAGTACTACAGAACTGACCTTGCCTCGAGCTTGTCCAGATTTTGCTTTTGACATAGGCCGGACAACCGCAAATCTTAACTTGCTTAAGAGACGGGCTCTTCCCATACCATATCTCATATGGAGTGGTAGGCAGTGATCTAATTCGAACCTAATTCAATAGGTATGCAGCTTCTTAAGTGCATAACCCCCAAAAGGAAACATGTAACTCAGCAGTACTCGTCATAGAGCGCACCATATCATATAGGGTGTGATTGCTCCGCCCCGATACACCGACGTGCTGTGGTGTATACGGAGGAGTAATGCTGAGAGAGAATCTCATTCTCCTTTAGAATAGTCCAGGAATCCCATGCACAAGTATTCTCCTCCCTGATCTTATCATAATACTTATACCTGTATTGGTTCTCTACTTCTGGCTTATATTCGGTGATTATCTCAAAAGTTTCGGACTTGTGTTTCAACAGGAACACATGACTGAATCTTGAGAGATCATCAGAGAATGTAATGAAGTACAAAGAACCAGTCATGGCATATGTAGACAGAGGATCTTACATACATCATCATGTATCAGTCCCAAGAGTTCACAAACTCTTTCTCTGTTTCCAGTAAACGGATCTATGGTCATCTTATCTTTGTGACATGACTGGCAAGTTTCACACGATGTAAATTCAAACTGATTTAAATATGCATCTAAAATGTCACTTAAGCTAGTCGGGTCACATTGATATGACCTAGTCTACATGTTGGAGATAGTGCCCTCAGAGTCAATTATTGGATCACACGAATGTGATTGCAAAGATTGAGGGAGGACCTATCTCGGTAGGACAGTCTTACTCAAGATGATAGTATGCTATCTGGTTTATCTTTATCATCGTGTATTGCTTTAGGTGACCTTACAGGTCGCTATTACACGTTGATAGAGCCCCTAGGATTCTTGCTTGACTGCCAGCAGTATGAGGGCGATCATATACGTGGGAGCTGGTAGTCCATAAGCACATCCTTAAATGGTCCCTAGTCGTGGGAGTTTCGAGAGAGGGCATCGATACTCCAGAGTAGACTAGTGTATACAGTCGAGACCCCGACAAGGGGCGGTGGCCGGTCTCACAAGCCACTGGTGTCAGTTGGTTCACCTAAGATGTATCCAGGTGCTCATTGGGTTATGAGTACACCGGACAGGACTCGCCGGGAACATGCTAGTTGGTCTTATACCTGACGTCGGATAGCAGTTCCCTGGTGACATGTGTACAGGTTAGTTCATCGACCTGAGGATCGTCATTTGTCTCGTGTGAGTTCCCACTGTACTTTGATTACTACCCTACCACGCTCAAAGGAGACGTGCAAACAGGTTTTAGTTGGGTACAGTCCCGAGCCACATGGAGGCAGTGAGCGGATCTGCAGGGGTTCGTTTCTCCCGGTATTGGGGGTGTGGTCGCGCTGTGTCTAGAAGAGCCATTACACGAAGCCCTCGGTCGAGGCAGGAGATTTACTGGTAGGTATTCCAGTAGTATCTCAGGGTGTTCTGGGCTACACCCCGACACGACTTGTACCGCTTTTGGGGGTCTGACTTTTACCAACCCCCTAGGCCCGCCATGCGATGCTCATAGACGAACGGACCGGACTGTACGGATATTGTCACTGACAGGCTCAGTAGGGTGTCAGGATGAGTTCGCTCATCGACGTTCCTTTTGGTCAATACCTGATAGCCCGTTACGTATAGACTAATACCTCTGACGTGCTAGTGGTTAAATCCACAACCAAAGTATTGACGAGTCTTTAGAGTCCCCCACAAACCGTTTTCTCAAGTTTCGGGCGAAACGCTGTAGAGGCCGTATAGAGATATGGCAAGGTTCAATCAGATACGTGCGGTATTGCACAGATCTTGATCGGACGGATAATACTAGCGGGCTTTGGTTTAAGCCGGATCCTAGTATTGTACAGTGTAGATTTTGTCTCATTGCATTTGTATTCGGTCGGAGTACAAATGCGGGTATGTATATACAGTAGCGGGGTTTTCCTGTAATTTATTACGGGATCAGTTTTTTGGAGTTGCCAGTTTGCTTTCCGTTTCGGCCATGTTTCTTTGTATCTTTCATTGGCTGAAGATTGGTGGAGGAGGGCTTATTTTCATTTGTGCAAATTAGCATTTGTGGAGGGTGTTATTTGCATATCCTTGCTTCATGATGGTTGCACCATCATTTGACTTCTTTTGACCATGATTACTTGACTTTTGGAAGTGATGATTAGTTGGTGGAATGTTGGACCTTGTCTTGTGATCATGTTTCATGATAACTCCACACTCTCTTGCATTATTTAGATACACCCCCCTTGGACTTGCTCTCTCTCTTCTTGATTGATTCCATTCTCAGTCCTCATGAGAAATGGCCGGCCAAGCTCTTTGGGGGCTGTCCAAAAATTTCTATGAGGGAATTTTGTTCCTTTTATGCTACAAAATTCCCAAGTTCCTCTACAAAAGTTCATATATCATTTCCTCCACCAAAAGGCAACTTCCTACAATACAAAATTATATCCTTCTTTAATAAATAAAGAGACTGATATAATGTTGTATATCAGGTTCGGTATCTAATAACATTTGTTCGGAATCAATGTATTTGGAAATACAGGGTGATAGTGACCAACAGACTTGGCTGCAACACTTGCACCGTTTTCTGTCTCATGAAACTTATCACCCGTTCTCAGTTCTCTACCCATCTGTAGCCCATGTAACGGATTACATTTGCGGGATCCTGATTCGGTATCTAATACCCAGGACGTAGAGGATACAGAGAAACAGTTCTTTGTAATGAACACACCCGAAGAAGATGCATCATTATGCACTTTCTTCGTTTAGGCGGCATGGGAATCCTGGTATTCCCCTAATTCCTGCTCGGTCTTATAACAATTATAAGTTGGAGCGGGACCAACATTCCCCAGCTCGGTATAACAAGCGGGTTCGGTCAATACATCCATATTATTATCTTGATTAAGGCGTGACATGGTCGCCACCTGGAAAGAGAGAGAGAAGAAAACACTCTGCGTGCGCTCTTGTAAGATTAGATTGGTTATATATTTTATCTAATCAGGATGGCTCCCACTGTTTTTATCAAATCTTCCTTCACCCTAAAAGGAAAGACTAGCCGGGATTAATTACACTCTACAAGTTTGCCAATCTTTCAGCCAGGCCAGTGCCGGTACTTTGAGGGAGGTTCCCCGTGCTTTCGCACAGACCTAATTAAAATAAACCTCGTTTTCCCAGGGGTGTAACCCCGTTGACACCTTTCTAGACACCTACTTGATCGGCTAATTGTAAAGTGCAAAACTCTCCCAGGAGTAACAATTACTCGCAGTGGGTATCGGGATCCAACTATCATATAGAAGGTATGCAATCTCATTGCAAATTTCAACACTTGAAACTCCCGATAATGGTTTTTACCCCTAGCACTTATGACCTTAACTATGGTCAACAAATTATAAGCACTAATCAAGCTCTACCCGTCATTTCGTGATTAATTAGACCCACCCACATGACCCTTAACTAAGGTCAACAAAGTCACGCGACTGTCCTAACTAATCGCATCATATGCGGTGTAGGAAGACATCACTTAGCTACCGTACACTGTGTCTTGACTATGGTCAACAAACACAGCACGAATACTAAGTACTCTACTTCCTAAAATGACGGAGGGTTGCGAATGGTTTTTAAGAGAACCTTTAACGCTTTGAACTTGATCTTGTTGCGGAATCAAATGGTTTTAAAATTGAGTGTTTTTTAGGCTTTTGCTAGTTTCGCTAAAGAGGTCACTCCCGGTGAAGGGATCTCGGCTCTTTTCTCGTCGAATGAGATGCAGGATATACTCAATACCACTATGCAAAGCAAGAACTAGAAAAGCAATCAAAAGACAAACCGAAGGTTGTAGCATCTGCTAGTTATTGCTAAAGAGGTCACTCCCGGTGAAGGGATCTCGGCTCTTTCCTTATCGAATAAAGTGCTGGATGTTCTACAAGGAACACCACTATGCAAAGCAACAACTAGAGCTACCTAATTTTTGAAATTCGATTCCACAACATCATTTAGGTTTTTTTCCTTTCATTAATCTCATTAATGAATGTCCCATCATTTAAGTCCACCTAAACATCACAGATAAATACAACGTACACTTATGCCATTCGCATTCGCCTCGATGTCCCGTCTACACCGTTATGTTAGGTAACTAACGGTAGAGCGGGGCCGGTTTATAAGTTCGCAAAAAGTTTCGTTTCCTCATTCCGTCGTCGGATTGACGGCCCGGGCGCCGCCGTGCACTTACATTGGTATCAGAGCCTCGCCATTAAGCTAGTCTAGTTTTGTCTAATGTGTTTACATTTCCGATCGAACAAAATTCCAAAAACCGCGTTTTCATGTGCATCAGTTTCTGTCGAATTTTTTTTTGCTCCAAATTTTTTTCAGATTGTTGCAGAATAATGTGCAGGGAATTATAAGACTTCGGTAGAAATTTGATCACGTGAACACACTATACGACCGCGGAACCGCGGCTAAACCCATGCTTGGACCGCGGTTCCGCCGCAGTATTTACTGTTCAGTGTATCAAATTTCTACAGAGTGTCTCTGTGTTGAAAATAGGGGTTTTGGAACATTCTTTTTGGGCCCAGATTTTCTGTGAGTGCTACAGTAGTGCTTAGGGCCCACTTCGATAATTTTGATCGATCGAGAATTTTAAATATATTAGTTCACAGTATTTACATTATATCTTCGACCGTGAATGTCACTCGATCGGTAAATCCTGTCTAACTGCTATAGCCCGGTTAGACAGATTTGCGAACGTGACATTCACGTTGATATTCTGTGTTGTGCTGTGATGTTGCGGATTGGTCGTGGGGGGTAGCCTGGATGCAATGTTAGTACAGATTTGGTTGTATTATGTACATTTGTTATTGCGGGGCGAGCGTCCGACATGTGGACTGCCGTCACTGCCCGTTTGTATATTATTCTTTTGGGGCACGACCAGGTTGCGGTCGATGTACCCGTTGTATGTATATTTTACTTTCTGTACTAGGATTGCCCCGCGGAGGGGTGCACGGATAGCTGGGTTCTAGAGGGCAACGGGCCCGCATCTCATGGCATTGAGACGGAGGGGGGCCTCACTCTAGAATTGGCGGGCCATTCGCCGCACTCGTAGGGGGTACAGGTTGACCCGGGAGGGGTGCTGGGTGGTCCATTCACGTTGCTGAAGGGGACTGCCTCGCTTCAGGTTTTGGCGGTTAACTTGCCGCGCCCATAGGGGTCTAGGATTTCATTGCACATGCTATCCACATGACCAGGGGAACGTCGGGTTTCAGTAGCGGCTCTGTGAAACCTGAGGATCCCAGATATCTGTGTTGTTCTGTGATGTTGCATTTTATCATGCCATGAGCGAAAATTATATATTATATATATACTAGTAGATGTTGTATATGTTTTGCATCCGCGCTAGTCCAGTCCCCGCTCTGTCGTTAGTTAACTAACCTAACGGGTAATGACGGGACCCAGTGGCGAATGCGGATGGCATATACGTACGTTATTATTTTCTTTCTTTATTGGTGTGATCAATTGATGGGACTGCGTTGATTCGGATCAATACAAGCTAAACAAACCTTTTCTGATGTTGTTGGAACACTTTTTCAAAAAGTTGTTGGAACACTTTTTCAAAAAGTTGTTATTGCAAGGACGTTCTCTTTTGTTTTGCATCGTGGTATTCAGTTGGAATATCTTGCTCCTCAGTCGACGAGGCAAGGGCCGAGATCCCTTCACCGGGAGTGACCCCTTGGACAGAAGTTTGCGTCAGGGAAATAGCTTCACTATAGCCGATTACTTTTGCTTTGCATCGTGGTATTCAGTTGGAATATCCTGCACCTCATTCTACGGGGAAAGAGCCGAGATCCCTTCATCGGGAGTGACCTCTTTAGCAAAGGTTTTCGTCACTATAT
The DNA here is from genome assembly GCA_030015575.1 of Agapanthus africanus. Taxonomy (NCBI): domain Eukaryota; kingdom Viridiplantae; phylum Streptophyta; class Magnoliopsida; order Asparagales; family Amaryllidaceae; genus Agapanthus; species Agapanthus africanus. Next base: position 675,919,789 of record CM057340.1, on the reverse strand, counting down.
TTTCACAAAAGCTATCCAGTTCCTTCAACGATATCAAGTTCATTACGTTAAAGGTTTTTCGCCAGAAACCATTCGTAGCCCGCCGTCGTTTCAGACGGGTAGCAAGTAGTATTCATGCTATGTTTGTTGGCTTTTGTCAAGGCATAGTGTATGGTAGCTGCTTGTTGCCTTTCTGCAGCATAGATAGATGCGTTAGTTTGGGACAGTCGTATAGCCTTGTTGGCCTTCGTCAAGGGCTTGTGCAGGTGGGTTCAAATCAACCTGGAGAATGACGGGTAGAACTTGACATGTGACTTATGATTTGTTGGCCTTCGTCAAGGCCATAAGAGCATGGGGCAAAAAGACACATCGGGAGTTTCTAAAGAAACTGAAACTTGCCAGATATGCGCATACCTTCTGGAGTCTGATAACGTGAGCGGATTCCGTCACGTTATCATGCGATGATAGTTGGATCCCGATTCTCACTGATGAGTTGGTTTTGTTGCGCTACGGCAGCGCCCCGGCCGTCTATCCGAGGCCAAAATGCGGAATCAAAATTTTCTTATCTTTTAAACTGGCGCTACCGCGGACAATATACCCGGATCGAAAACATTAACCTATTGCTAGCAATCAAGAGATAGGGTGAGAAGTATACCGAGTGATCCGAGTCCTCCGGTCTTCTCTTCATCGTCCCGATCTCCCGCGGAAAGTCTTGTCTCCATATCGTCGCCTCCTCACCGGAAAGGGCACCACATCGCCTGCGTCTTTTACGGGCTCCCACCTCAATACCGAGGCAACTCGAGCATGAAGCCGGCAACTCGACATGCTCAAGATATGCTGTAGAATGTAGTGTAGAAGATGCTTGTCTCATTTGGGGTTTGTTGCCATGGTGATGGAGGAATCAAGAATAGAAAAATGGTGCTTGCATTTTTCTAGCAAGAAAATGAGATCATGAATGAAACTCTCAAGATGAAGCTCTCTTCTTCTTCTTCTCTCTTTCTTTTTCCTCTCATGAAAAACTTATTATGTAAATGAGAATGGTGGAGGAGGTAATATGAAGCATGAAGGGAGGTGAGTGTAGGGTAAAGCAAGTGGTGACCACATCAAGAGACAAAGAAACATCAACCATGCTTCACACATTAATCAAACCCATACCCTCATTAATGCAAGTGATGGTGCAAAAGATAATGATGCTATCATAATCAATACTTTTGCAATAAAACCCTCCACCAAGTGTTATTTGCAAACTTGCAAATAACACCCTCCATCGGAAAAGTCCGGCCGGGAAAGAACAAACGAAAACCGGCCGGAACGGAATGTAAACTGGCAACTCCAGAAAACTGGTCCCGTAATAAATTACAGGAAAACCCCGATACTGTGCATACACACCCGCATCTGTATTCCGTCCGGATACAAATGCAAAGAGACAAAATCTACACTGTACTAAACTAGGATCCGGCTTAAACCAAAGCCGGCTAGTAATATCCGTTCGATCCTGATCCGTGCAATACCGCACGTTTCTGATCGAACGCCGCCATATATCCATACGGCTACTAGTACAAACCGTCCGATCCTGATGCGTGCAATACCGCAAGTATCTGATCGGACCCTGCCATATCTCCATACGGCCTCTACAGCGTTTCGCCCGAAAGCTGAGTAACTGAAAGTGTGGTGGACTCTAAAGACTCGTCAATACTATGGCTGTGGATTTAACCACTAGCACGTCAGAGGTATAAGCCAATACGTGACGGGCCACCAGCTATTGACCAAAAGGGACGTCGATGAGCGAACCCATCCTGACACCCTACTGAGCCTGTCAGTGACAATATCCGTACGGTCCGGTCCGTTCGTCTATGAGCATCGCATGTCGGGCCTAGGGGGTTGGTAAAAGTCAGACCCCCAAAGGCGGTACAAGTCGTGTCGGAGTGTAGCCCAGAACGCCCTGAGATACTACTGGAATACCTACCAGTAAATCTCCTGCCTCGGCCGAGGGCTTTGCGTAATGGCTCTCCTAGACACAGCGCGACCTCACCCCCAATACCGGGAGAGACGAACCCCTGCAGATCCGCTCACTGCCTCCATGTGGCTCGGGACTGTACCCAATTAAAACCTGTTTGCACGACTCCTTTGAGCCGTGGTAGGGTAGTAATCAAAGCACAGTGGGAACTCACACGAGACAAATGACGATCTCAGGTCGATGAACTAACCTGTACACATGTCACCAGGGAATTGCTATCTGACATCTGGTATAAGACCAACTAGCAGGTTCCCGGCGAGTCCTGTCCGGTGTACTCATAACCCAATGAGCACCTGTATACATCTTAGGTGAACCAACTGACACCAGTGGCTTGTGAGACCGGCCACCGCCCCTCGTCGGGGTCTCGACTGTATACACTAGTCTACTAATGGAGTATCGATGCCCTGTCTCGAAACTCCTACGACTAGGGACCTTTTAAGGATGTGCTTACAGATTACCAGCTCCCACGTATATGATCGCCATCATACTGCTGGCCGTCAAGCAAGAATCCTATGGGCTCTATCAACGTGTAATAGCGACATGTCAGGTCACCTAAAGCAGTACACGATGATAAAGATAAACCAGATAGCATACTATCATCTAGAGTAAGACTGTCCAGGGTATATATTTACCAGGTATGATTCTCACATCTGTATGGTTTTACAGATGATGAGTGGGAGTAAGTTATTGGGAATTGGGTGATCATCCTCATTATATCGGGATTCGTTGTAATCGGTGATATTTGAGGAAGTCACCTGGGTTGTTTGCCGGACAGCAAATATTTGGTTTTGAATATTCGCTGTTATGCACCAATTTCAAATTGATATATCTGTACGTCTATTTTTTATAGAGTGAGATATATCTTTTTGAAATTATGTTTATAACATTTACCTATATCAGTGAATGGTTAGGTAAGGAGCATTAAACAGCGGTGTAATTCTTCTTAACCATAAGTACAGTTTTCAACCTACGACACGCAGGGATTGAGTTATTAGACTCAACGGACTTATACAGGGTATTGTATATTATCCACCGTCCATGAGGACAAAGGGGTTGGTCCTCGTACTATATTCGGTTTACTTATGACTTCTCTAGTTTTTAGTCAGGTGTTTCGTAGAAACACAGTCCGAATTTTGAGAAGTTATAGGTATATGAATAAAGTAGAAAACCAGGTGTTGCAAATATCGGGATTCTTCAAGGTGATCGAAGATGTAGATACTTGTGTGTGGTATTCAGTTGATAGTAATGATTAAGAGAACTTGCTCCGCTTTCAGGTTACTCATAATTAGAAGCATTCCTAAGTTGAGTAACGCTGATCGGCCTCCTTCCATTTAGTTGACATGCGCTGGAGACAGCTGCATGATTTGAATCTGGTTCAATTAAATCTGTGCCTCTGGTCATATATTGGATATAGAACAGTTCGTATCTTAACGATGTTGAGGTACAGGGAGTTGTCCGGCTTATGCTTAAAACCAGACTCTGGATAACTCAAGGCATGTTTCTGTAATGGCTGTTTGTGGGTTAACCCAGGCTATGACGAGGGTTGACTTTCTACCATCTGAAAGATCAATAGTAATATTGTTCTAGACTCGCCACAGTTTTAACAAAAATGGATTTTTTCAGAAAACAGTAGTGGGAGTATGGTAGAACTGGAAGTGATTCCAGAACCGCAAACGATTACTGAAGATTTGATAAGAATCTAGAGATTCAATCTGATTTGACATTCTATTAGCCACTCCGCAGATACGGTGAGTAACCTCAGGCACTCGAGAGGTACTTCGGTATGCTCAAGGACGGTGGCAGGGAGGTTCTTGTTTACCCAGATTTGCCATTGCTGATTGTTCCAGACTGTAAGACCCGGCAGGAGGATGAGTATAGCATCGTTCTAAACTAGCTTTAGAAGTGTACGTGTATATGACTCTGCCAGAGGGTTGTCATAGTCAGTGGGAGCAGCGGAAGCATTGGTGGACAAATGGCTTACGTTTATTTGTAGACTAAAGCAGATGTAGCGGAGATAGATCATCTATTTCTGACGTGACAGTCATAGGTTTGACTTCATCAGAATAAGGGATGGATCTGTTAAGAAGGTAGTAGGGTGTGATGTCCTGGTATTTGGATGACATACACAGAGTAGGAAGTGATATTCCTATACTACGATCGGTTGTATTTTAGTTGTCACACAGTGGTTTCTCCACATGGGACTTGGATATAATATCAGACATTCTGGTTACTGGATCTATGGTTTTAGATCTAGATTTGGGAAGTGTCCCAATCAGGGTACTTAGACAGCATTCTAAGAGTATTTAGAATGGACGACTCCTGGCATGGTAGTGTACCTGCTGGTGATGGAGTCACCCTCTCTAAAGGTGTCTTACAGACTAAAGGGGAGAGGGATGTGCATGATTGGCAGATCACTTGCTTAGGCAATTGAGTCAATCGTAAGATGTCAAGTACCACACCAGATGTTGCTTTAGCAGTAGATGCAAGAAGCTGACATTAATCCAATCCTGGAGAAACAATCGGAAGCAGTTCTAGAATATAAGTGGATATTCTAGGGATATGATAACAACAGCCTCATTCGGGAGACAGTTATCATTCCAGGCTTCCAAGGTGACCTGGGTGACAGAGAGGTTGTCAGAGTTATAGTTTTCCCTCTGACGAGGGGCAGTATTTTGGACAGGTGGTCTAAGGGGATACTGAGGGAGGCATGACGCAGGATACTGATTAAGTTCAGTTGTCGATACAGTCTAAGAAGTTTGGATTTGGAGTTCATTTATGAGCTAGGTCCCATCAGACATCCAGACACATTCTAAGACAGGTATTGCTCATTTCGGGAGATGGGTTTCTCCACGAACTTGAGATTAAGAGAGACATAGAAAGAAACATCAAGGCGGATCCACTCACTGAGGTTATTCCTCGAACGCAATAGTTTCGCAAACGAGCTTTGTGAGACTGACTAGTAGAGGAGTTGGGTGTTCGATATCACATGGGCTGTGAGTATGCGACACCGCAATAATTAGCCTTGAGTGCAATTGGGAGATTGTTGGAGATAGTGCCCTCAGAGTCAATTATTGGATCACAGGCACGTGATTGCAATGATTGAGGGAAGACCTATCCCGGTAGGACAGTCTTACTCAAGATGATAGTATGCTATCTGGTTTATCTTTATCATCGTGTATTACTTTAGGTGACCTTACAGATCTCTATTACACGTTGATAGAGCCCCTAGGATTCTTTCTTGAATGCCAGCAGTATGAGGGCGATCATATACGTGGGAGCTGGTAGTCCATAAGCACATCCTTAAATGGTCCCTAGTCGTGGGAGTTTCGAGACAGGGCATCGATACTCCATAGTAGACTAGTGTATACAGTCGAGACCCCGACGAGGGGCGGTGGCCGGTCTCACAAGCCACTGGTGTCAGTTGGTTTACCTAAGATGTATACAGGTGCTCATTGGGTTATGAGTACACCGGACAGGACTCGCCGGGAACATGCTAGTTGGTCTTATACCTGACGTCGGATAGCAGTTCCCTGGTGACATGTGTACAGGTTAGTTCATCGACCTGAGGATCGTCATTTGTCTCGTGTGAGTTCCCACTGTACTTTGATTACTACCCTACCATGCTCAAAGGAGACGTGCAAACAGGTTTTAGTTGGGTACAGTCCCGAGCCACATGGAGGCAGTGAGCGGATCTGCAGGGGTTCGTTTCTCCCGGTATTGGGGGTGAGGTCGCGCTGTGTCTAGGAGAGCCATTACACGAAGCCCTCGGCCGAGACAGGAGATTTACTGGTAGGTATTCCAGTAGTATCTCAGGGTGTTCTGGGCTACACTCCGACACGACTTGTACCGCTTTTGGGGGTCTGACTTTTACCAACCCCCTAGGCCCGCCATGCGATGCTCATAGACGAACGGACCGGACTGTACGGATATTGTCACTGACAGGCTCAGTAGGGTGTCAGGATGAGTTCGCTCATCGACGTCTCTTTTGGTCAATACCTGGTAGCCCGTTACGTATAGGTTAATACCTCTGACGTGCTAGTGGTTAAATCCACAACCAAAGTATTGACGAGTCTTTAGAGTCCCCCACAGACCGTTTTCTCAAGTTTCGGGTGAAACGCTGTAGAGGCCGTATGGAGATATGGCAAGGTTCAATCAGATACGTGCGGTATTGCACGGATCTTGATCGGACGGATAATACTAGCGGGCTTTGGTTTAAGCCGGATCCTAGTATTGTACAGTGTAGATTTTGTCTCATTGCATTTGTATTCGGTCGGAGTACAAATGCGGATATGTATATACAGTAGCGGGGTTTTCCTGTAATTTATTTCGGGATCAGTTTTTTGGAGTTGCCAGTTTGCTTTCCGTTTCGGCCATGTTTCTTTGTATCTTTCATTGGCTGAAGATTGGTGGAGGAGGGCTTATTTGCATTTGTGCAAATTAGCATTTGTGGAGGGTGTTATTTGCATATCCTTGCTTCATGATGGTTGCACCATCATTTGACTTCTTTTGACCATGATTACTTGACTTTTGGAAGTGATGATTAGTTGGTGGAGTGTTGGACCTTGTCTTGTGATCATGCTTCATGATAACTCCACACTCTCTTGCAATATTTAGATACACCCCCCTTGGACTTGCTCTCTCTCTTCTTGATTGATTCCATTCTCATTCCTCATGGGAAATGGTTGGCCAAGCTCTTTGGGGGCTGTCCAAAAATTTCTATGAGGGAATTTTGTTCCTTTTATGCTACAAAATTCCCAAGTTCCTCTACAAAAGTTCATATAGCATTTCCTCCACCAAAAGGCAACTTCCTACAACCCTAAATGAGACATAGCACTACACTATTCTACAGCAAATCTTGGGCACGTCGACTCGCCAACTTCGTGCCCGAGTTGCCTCGGTCCAGAGGTGGGAGCCCGTAAAAGAAGCCGGCGACGTGGTGCCCTTCCGGCGAGGAGGTGGAGACCGGAGATTCCGCGGGGAGATCGGGACGACGACGAGAAGACCGAAGGACACGGATCGCTCGGTATATCTCTCTACCCCTTTCTCTTGTTATCTAGGACTTGATTAATGGCCCGATCCGGGATTTTTGTGCGCGGTGGTGCCGGTTTACAAGTTCGCAAAAAGTTCCGTTTCCGCATTCCGGCGTCGGATTGACGGCCGGGGCGCCGCCGTACACTTACACTACAATACCTTAAGAAGGAATCGTTCATTTCTGAACTCTTCTTCTAGTGTGTGTTCTTTATACTAGGAACTGTAGTTTGATTTAGAACGTCAATACTTTTAGATAACGTGCCTAAACCGATCAACTTTTGAAATGTTCAAAACAATATTCAACAATACAAAATTATATCCTTCTTTAATAAATTAAGAGACTGATATAATGTTGTATATCAGGTTCGGTATCTAATAACATTTGTTCGGAATCAATGTATTTGGAAATACAGGGTGATAGTGACCAACAGACTTGGCTGCAACACTTGTACCGTTTTCTGTCTCATGAAACTTATCACCCGTTCTCAGTTCTCTACCCATCTGTAGCCCATGTAACGGATTACATTTGCGGGATCCTGATTCGGTATCTAATACCCAGGACGTAGAAGATACAGAGAAACAGTTCTTTGTAATGAACACACTCGAAGAAGATGCATCATTATGCACTTTCTTCGTTTGGGCGGCATGGGAATCCTGGTATTCCCCTAATTCCTGTTCGGTCTTATAACAATTATAAGTTGGAGCGGGACCAACATTCCCCGGCTCAGTATAACAAGCGGGTTTGGTCAATACATCCATATTATTATCTTGATTAAGGCGTGACATGGTCGCCACCTGGAGAGAGAGAGAGAAGAAAACACTCTGCGTGCGCTCTTGTAAGATTAGATTGGTTATATATTTTATCTAATCAGGATGGCTCCCACTGTTTTTATCAAATCTTCCTTCAAACCCTAAAAGGAAAGACTAGCCGGGATTAATTACACTCTACAAGTTTGCCAATCTTTCAGCTAGGCCAGTGCCGGTACTTTGAGGGAGGTTCCCCGTGCTTTCGCACGGACCTAATTAAAATAAACCTCGTTTTCCCAGGGGTGTAACCCCGTTGACACCTTTCTAGACACCTACTTGATCGGCTAATTGTAAAGTGCAAAACTCTCCCAGGAATAACAATTACTCACAGTGGGTATCGGGATCCAACTATCATATAGAAGGTATGCAATCTCATTGCAAATTTCAACACTTGAAACTCCCGATAATGGTTTTTACCCCTAGCACTTATGACCTTAACTATGGTCAACAAATTATAAGCACTAGTCAAGCTCTACCTGTCATTTCGTGATTAATTAGACCCACCCACATGACCCTTAACTAAGGTCAACAAAGTCACGCGACTGTCCTAACTAATCGCATCATATGCGGTTTAGGAAGACATCACTTAGCTACCGTACACTGTGCCTTGACTATGGTCAACAAACACAGCACGAATACTAAGTACTCTACTTCCTAAAATGACGGAGGGTTGCGGATGGTTTTTAAGAGAACTTTTAATGCTTTGAACTTGATCTCGTTGCGGAATCAAATGGTTTTAAAATGGAGTGTTTTTGAGGCTTTTGCTAGTTTCGCTAAAGAGGTCACTCCCGGTGAAGGGATCTCGGCTCTTTTCTCGTCGAATGAGGTGCAGGATATACACAATACCACTATGCAAAGCAAGAACTAGAAAAGCAATCAAAAGACAAACCGAAGGTTGTAGCATCTGCTAGTTATTGCTAAAGAGGTCACTCCCGGTGAAGGGATCTCGGCTCTTTCCTTATCGAATAAAGTGCTGGATGTTCTACAAGGAACACCACTATGCAAAGCAACAACTAGAGCTACCTAATTTTTGAAATTCGATTCCACAACATCATTTAGGTTTTTTTCTTTCATTAATCTCATTAATGAATGTCCCATCATTTAAGTCCACCTAAACATCACAGATAAATACAACGTACACTTATGCCATCCGCATTCGCCTCGATGTCCCGTCTGCACCGTTATGTTAGGTAACTAACGGCAGAGCGGGGCAGGGCTAGCGCGGGTGTAAAACATAAGCAATGTCTATATAATATATCATATATACTATATACAATATCTATCTGAACAAATCACATGATCACATCACAGATAACGCAGCAGAAAATATCATATGAAATATTGGATATACTAGGACGTCCGTGTTTTATTTTGAGCCTGTATGAAACACGGATTCCACGGTCGTGTTTAATTGCCAATCCCACACCCTTAGACCCCTACGAGAGCGGCAAGTAACCCTACCAATTCTAGAGTTAGGAGACCCAGACTCGACTCCTCGAGATGGTCTCCCACTAGACCCTAGAACCCGGTTACTTGTGCTCCCCGCCTTGGGTCTATCCTAATGCGGAAAAGTAAATAATATACAACACTGGTGAATCAACCTCAACCCGGAAGTGCCCCAAATAAAAGAATATTACATACAAGTTTTTTTTTACATGAATGAAAATGAAAAACACTCGTCTCACATAAAAAAAAAACCCGGCTATTCAAGCACGACGATCCAATATAACATATCCAGCAGCACATAACATCACATGTCATCAACGTAAGTAAATATACCCATCCCAATTGTCGTTGACATATAGCAACGAAACCGGCGATATCACATATTACACTTACGGTCGCAGAAAAGAAAGTGTAAAACTACAACAGTTGGAATCCGCAACCTCCTTAGACATCGCATGCCTAATAATTACAAACCCCGCATTTTAGTCTCATTATCGAAAACACTTTTCAATATCAAGTCGGACAATTCAACAAGATTCCCGGCATCCTGAACGAATGCTCGTCGCAAACTTTAGTAGACGGCCGCACCCCCGATACCGTCGACGAAGTGCACTAAGGCGGAACACCGTTGTCGCGAGCACCCGAACGGATGCTTTCGGCGACGGGGTTCTCCTACAGTCACTTGGTCGGGGCTATGAGGTGTAGCTGTCTTTTAAGTTTACCCGGCGAGTATCCGTGTACGCAACGCGATTGCGAAGGACTTTTGATCACATCAAAATCCCGTGGCAACCGATCAAGTGAGACTAAACTGCTAGATTTATATCATTCAAATTAGTTATCTCATAACTACTTGTGGATTCCAAATATTGTATCACATTCCAGATAAATAGACAATGTTAAACTTTCCGATCAAATAATCAAACACCCAAGTTTTCCCAAAAAGCTCAACACTTGAAATAAGTTTTAAAACATCCACTTCATGCCACAATACCAACGGTCCAGCCGTAGAAGGGTCAAGCCAATGCCTCACATGTGGCACGCCGTACTGCCCTAAACCCTAAGGTTCAAAGGGCAGTTCAAGACGGTCACATAATCGAGTTAAGGTTTGTTGTCTTCTAGAGGGTCCATCACGTTACTTGCACTACTTAAACGTTCTTAAACTACGGAAAAATCCAACACTTGGAAATTTTCCGGCAGGGAAAAAGGTGAGATATTGATATCTGGTCGAACATTTTAACACGTTCTAAAATACCCGGAAAAACAAAATAAACAAAGTTAAATAATCCGATCGAATCATCGAGTCCCCAATACAACCCAGAAAACTCAACTCTTGAGCATAAATTAAAAATTCCCAGAAAACACAGGAATCACTCAAGGAAATTACTGTGCAAAATTCAAAAAATATTGTGACTGTACGGCCGTGGAAGCGCCGCATGAGCCATGCTTATGCCGCGGTTCCGCGGCTCCTTGGTCGACTTATGAGCACGTGTTGCACAGTAATCCCTATAAAACCCTGCTGAATTTTTTGGATATTTTTAATTCACAAAAATCCACAGTTTCAGAAAATGTACAGAGAAGGGTATCGATTAGGGTTTCGGGGTTCGATCGGGTTTCTAACTTCGTCTACACTTCGCCTAAAGCTCTACCTAGGCTCTGATACCACTGTAGGGTTACTAGGCATACTCATGAGGTTCCACAAGGCATCTACCATGCCAATATCAAATTTTTTATGTGCCTAACAACCCTAATCTAGATCGTATACTAGAGGATAGGCGAAACAAAAAAGCAAGCTAACAACTTTACTACTAAGTGAAAGGGATTACAACCTTTGTAGATCCGGTCCTTCACTTCTAAAGCTCCGTGTTGACATCCCTTCGCTGCGATCATCACGATCCCGGACTCTTGTGACGGTTTCCTCGGAGAAATGAACAGGCTAGGTCGTTGACTTCGAGGCCGAAGATGATCTACGTCGAGGAGACTCAAACTCAAGCTCCATCTTCACTAGCTCAAGAACTTTGTGAAGAGAACACCCTAAACTAAATGGCAAGTAGTAAAGGATGATTAAATAGGAAGTGGGTTCACTTTGGATTTGAATTTCTCACTCTAAATCTTCACTTGAAAATTTTCTAGAAAGCTTTCTTCTTCTTAAAGAAGAAGAATAAGAAAGAAAAGAATGAAATTATGAATTATTTAAAATGAATAATCAAGTGAAGTATATCATAATGCAACCATGGGTGAGTTAGCCTTTGTAGAGACTAAACCCTAGTTTGAGTTAATGGTTAGGTTAATGAAAATCTCATGCAAAACAAAATGGTTGGACTTTGTCAAAGATGCTTGAAAGCTTCATGAAGCTTCAAGCAAAGAAAAAGAAAACCACCATTATGTTTTACCAAAATAAATAAAACCCTAACCATTATCTCAAATATGGTGTAGGTCATACACACACCCAAGTTTGCATGTATCATCAATCATGATACAAACTAGTGCACAAACATATATCACATATACAACTTGTGCACATCAAGTGAGAAAATCAATCTTAAGTGAACAAATACTAGTTAATGTAAAGCAATATATCAAATATATAATTATAATTAAATTATTAAATCAATACTTGATTTAATGATTCGGTCATATCGCATATAACCGACTAATATCAAGTGTATCAGTATATCGAATCAACACTTGATTCGGTAACCCGGCTATATCTCTTATAACCGACCGATGATACAAATCATGAGAATAGAATACAGTATCACATACTGGTATTATTCTCGTTCCCGCACATATCTCATATGTGCTCCTATTTCGTTTCGCTTGAGCCAGAAAACCTCTGTGTAGGACTCTAAAGACTCGTCAATACGCCGGCAGTAGGCGGTGATCATATCAATCACCCACAAGCCGCAAGCGGTCTGCTAAACGTAAGGGCCACCCGGGTATTGAGCGATCAGAAGAACAACGAGCAAGCCCGCTCACACTCCCGCGAATCCAACTTGTAACACTTACCGCACAGTCCGGTCTGTTCGTCTAATATGTCGCATATCTTACCTAGGGGTGGTAAACGTCAGACCCCAGCAGCTTGATAAGTCATGCCGATGTAAGGTCCATAACAAGCATAAAACTACTGATAACACTTACCAATAAATCAGTGCAACCCTGGCCAGGGATTTCCAGTTATGGCCAGTCGAGCATAGCGCAACATCAACCCCCAATACCGGGAGAGACGAATTCCCTCCTATCGTTCATTGCCTCCATGTGAATCGGGACTGTACCCAAAAACCACCTGTTTGCACGACTCAGTAGAGCCGTGGTAGGATGGAAATCAAAGCACAGTGGGAGACACACAAGACTCTATGACGATCTTGGGTCAACAGACTAAGCTGTACCAATGTCACCAGAGAACTGCCATCTGACGTGAGGTATAATACCATCTGGGAGTTCTCGGCGAGTTCGTTCAGTGTACCCAGTCTCCACTGAGCACCCGCATACCGTCTCTAATGTCAAACACCAATGGATATGGGATCATCCATCGCCCATCACATGGGTCGAGAAGATATACGCTAGTCTACTCTGGAATATCGATGCCCCGTCTCGATATTCCCACGACTAGGAACATTGAAGGATGTACTCATGGACTACCCAGGCCCCACTAGTATGATCTACATCATAGTCCAGAAAGTCGAGTACAAATCCTAAGGGCTTTATCAACATGTAATAGAGAGACAGCAATTATACATATTAAGATAAAGAGCAACCAGATAGCGTACTATCATGTCGAGCAAGAAAGTCCTACCTATATATGTCCCAGCATCCACTACTATATACATCTATGTACAGTAATGGCCTCTGGGGCATACATATAACTAACAAAGGGTACGTCGCTCACCGACAACATTTCAAGTGGATAAAGCGCAAAGCTCGTCGGAAACGGGGAATCACGACAGATGAGCATAAAAGAGCTCCCGGCAACTGTCACTTGGTTGATACCAGGGGATCGCGGGTTCTCACCTTCGGAAGTGATCCTGACGAAGAAATATCTCTCGGCCCTCTCTTCAAAGAATCCACCTTAGGAAAAGAAGAAGAGATAAAGAACTGTGAGAATATTCAGCTGTGTAACCGCACGTTGCCTGAAAAGAATCTCGGACCCATGAACAAGGGATCGAACAAAAAAGATAAAAAGAAGGAAAAGGTCCCTGAGGATATCGCCCTCGATGATCGAGTCGTCGAAGAGCTTGCAGCCAAGGACCCACCTAAGAAAAGCAGAGTGGATTACAATGTCCTGGCCCATCTGAGGAAGATACCCTCGCAATTAAGCATTTTGGATGCCCTTCTCTCGTCTAAAGAGGCACGAGATTTCAAATCAAGGCATTACAAGACCCCGGACAGTTTCAAGCCTTCCTTGCCGAAGAAAAGATGAAGGACGAGCTGGAAGAAGTTCACACGGCCGACATTACCTTCAGCGATGAAGACCTCTTCCTCGGGACGTGCGAGCACAACCGCCCCCTATATGTTACCGGGTACTGCCACAATATTAAGATAGGAAAGATTCTAGTTGACAACGGGTCCTCTGTCAACCTCCTAAATGTCAGAGTGTTAAAAGAAATTTGCATGAGCATTCAGCACCTAACTCGGGATAAAATTACCATCTCCGGTTTTGACTCCCAATCATCACGGACGCTCGGGTCCGTAATACTGACGTTACGTTTCGGGTCGCTCATCACCGACATCAAGTTTCACGTCATTGACGCTAAGACTTGCTACAACGCTTTGCTCGGCAGGCCGTAGTTACACGAGTACAATATCATCCCTTCTACACAACATCAGTGTATGAAGTACTTCAAAGATGGTCTCGAGTACACTGTGACGGGAGAACTAAACCCATTCTCCATGAACGAAGTCCGCAAATATGAAGATGCAAAGTACTTCCTACCAGACTTCGAAGACACAGAAAGATGTCGCAAACTGGAGAACAAAAAAAAGCTATCACCACTATTCCGGTCTTCGGGAGTGATACCGAAGAGGATGAGAAAATAGTCTATTCGGGGCCGCCCTAATGCAGCAACCCGGGACCCTCTACCCCTATTCTGGTCTTTGGCAGTGACTCTGAAGCGAAGTCAACGCAGTGTTCTCGGTCCGTCCATCAATGCAGGCCCTTATTGGAGATGATCAGAGTTTGGAAATCGCCATGGTTCCGCGACTACACTACAGAGAGCTTGATGCGCTCGAGACATATAGTGTGCAAGAGCTATAGACATTCTACATCCCTCCCATGCGAAGAGGTGAAAAGGCGATCCTATTCTATTGATCCGGGGAAACCAAAGTCGAAAGGGAAGTATGGCGTGGTGCCGAACCTACGCTTGACAGGCTCCAACCGATCCGTCTGCCCAGATACTACGCAGATGGATTGAAAAGGTTATTGAGATACCAAGGCGTACCCTTTAAGCAAACCGCGCGACAGGCTCAATTCTACAACAGGATTTGGAACATCCCCGTAACTCAGCGAAAATTGCCCAATGGAAAAATAGAGACAATCGGGCTCTGATATGTCCAATCCAAGAAACGGGAGTAGTTCCATGGCTGCATGTCATAAAGGACCTTGATGAAGAAGAGGATACTCTTTTAAAAGACGCTGACGCTGAACCAGAACGAGGACCTGCCATAAAAGTGTCGAGTCTGTCATTCGAAGAACAAATGGACAAACTAATAAGGGAAGCGAGTCAAAAGACTCGGAATGACCACAGCCACGAAATGGCCATTTACGAGAAAGCTAAGATGCAACGCCTCCTTCAGCAAGCCTCGAAAGATGACGATGCCCTTCGCCGTCAGCCTGCCACGCATTCCCAAGAGAAGAGGAAGGCTAGACATAGAGGCAAAAACAAGTCAAAGAACGGAAAAAACGTTCGACGACAGAAAAACGGATCCAAAAGGCCACGCGATCGAGAAAAGGTCAGCCAGAATCTGTCTCTAACGAAAAAGATGGGTCGAGCATTTTCCTTCCCTCAAGACAAGATAAGGAAGATATTCGACCTTGTCATGAAACATCAGATGATGACACTTCCGGAGTCTTGGCACCCCGATCAAACAAACGAAGTTCATCACCCGGATTATTGCTCCTATCACCGAGCGATAGGATATCCTCTTGAAGACTGCTCCACCTTCAAAAACTAGGTCGAAGACTAATATCAACTCGGCAGGTTCGCTCAATCCAACAGTTGGAGGATAGCCCCACCGCAAAAGCATATACCAAAAGCAACGTATATGGCGAGAGTAGAACCAGATCAACATCGGTCTTGGAAACAACCTCGTACCTGTAACATGATAACGCTGTCAGAGGAAGGAGTGCCCGAAAATATGAATGACCTCTCTTGGTGCTTCGAAAATGAGGAGGAAGATGAGTTGATCTAGGAATTTCCACTAGCACCAAAATAGTTGGAAGATGGAATACATACTACTACGGACAAACTGAGGAAAATCGACTTAGGGACGGCTAACGACCCGCGGCCAACGTTCGTCAGCGAGCTACTGTCTAAAGAGCAGGCAGCTACGCTAAAAGGCATGCTCATGCAATATAAAGACTGCTTTGGATGGAATTATTCCGAGATGCCGGGATTAGATCCGTGAAATAGCTGTGCATAAATTGGCGATATCCCCGGACGTCAAGCCAGTTAAACAAGCACCAAGAAGAATGCGGCTCGAACTTGAAATGTGTATTGACGCCGAAATCAAGAAGCTAATCGATTCTGGCTTCATCCAAGAAGTTCAATACCCTGACTGGATCGCCAACATTGTCCCCGTGATGAAGAAAAATGGGACGGTGCGCATCTGTGTGGACTTTCGCAACCTCAACAAAGCTTGCCCGAAGGATGATTTTCCCGTACCAGTTACCGAGCTGATGATAGGCAACACGTCCACTCACGAAGTCTTCTCCTTCATGGATGGCTTATCATGGTACAATCAAATAAAGATGCATCCCGAAAATCAGAAGCATACCGTTTTCCAAACTCTTCTGGGCATATTCTGGTACAAAGTGATGCCTTTCGGTCTGAAGAATGCTGGTGCTACCTATCAGAGGGCCATGATGAAGAGTTTCGATGACCTCATACATGAAGTCGTCGAATGCTATATTGACGAGCTCATGGTGAAAAGCAAATCGCACGAGGAGCATTGTGAGCATTTGAAAACAGTGTTCCAACGCCTGTGGAAATACAACCTGAAGATGAACCCTCTCAAATGCGCATTTGGAGTCTCCTCGGGCAAATTCCTAGGATTCATCGTACGACACCGGGGCATCGAAATAGACCCGTCAAAGATCAGGGCGATTATGGAAATGCCTCTGCCAAGAACTCTCAAGCAACTGCGGGCTCTCCAAGGAAAGCCCGCATATATCCGGCGGTTTATAGCCAACCTTTCGGGAAAGTGCCATCCCTACAGTCACCTAAAGAAGAAAGGGATCCCGTTCGTGTGGGACCGTAAATGCCAAAGTGCACTAAACGAAATCAAGCAGTACTTGTAGAATCCGCCAGTGTTGGCCGCTCCAGTTAAGGGAAAGCCCCTCATCCTATACACAACAGCCCTTGAAGGTTCTTTAGGTACACTATGGGCATAGGAAAACGACCAAGGGAAAGAGAGAGCCATCTACTATTTGAGTCGATTTCTCCTGGGGGCAAAAAACAACTACTCACCTATCGAAAAACACTGCCTGGCGTTAATCTTCGCGATAACGAAGCTTCAGCATTATGCGTTGGCGCATGAGGTCCATCTCATATCAAAGGTGGATCCTCTCAAGTATTTGATGTCAAGAGCCATACTAATGGGACGGATCGCTAAATGGGCCCTACTCTTAATAGAATTCTAGATAACATACTGACCTTTCAAGGCGGTGAAAGGCCAGGTCATCGCCAACTTCCTCGCTGAGCATCTGATACCTGCCGATTCACCCCTAAATTAAGAATTGCCAGACGAGCACGCGTTTGACACGATCAACAGAGAAAGAAGAGGGAGTGATACCCGATGGGAACTCTACTTCGACGGGGAATCTTCTATGAAGAAGCGAAAGCACAACTCCCCCATAATAAAATCCGGGGTAGGCCTTATTTTCGTGACCCCACATGGAGGGATAATGCGCTTTGCCTTTTCCTTAACAGAACCGAGGACAAACAATGAAGCAGAATATGAGGCTTTGATAGCAGGTCTAGAGATCGCTATCGACATGGGAATCGAAGACTTCCTCATATACGGAGACTCCCAGTTGGTCGTTAGTCAAGTAAACGGCGACTATCAAATATGCAAACCAGAGTTGGTGAAGTACGGCGAGAGAGTGCAACAATTGCTGACTCAAATCCCTTCCTACGCCCTGGAAAGCATACCGCGAATAAAAAATAGCAAAGTGGATGCATTAGCCAAACTCGCCAAAGAACTGGCTGACAAAATTCTCGATGACGTAAGGATTGTTGTACAAAGCCTTCGGGTTTTTACACCAGCGAAAATATCTCCGGGGTCGTCTGAAGAAAAGGAAGCGACCAAGCAAACGGCCCTACAAATATAGGACCAAGAAAAGGTTAAGGATTGGAAAGAAGTCTTCATAGACTACTTCAAATCTCGTCGAACACCTGAAGATGCATCCTCAAGACATCAGCTCATGAAACGAGCTCTGTCTTTCGCCTTCGTCAATGATACTCTATATAAAAGATCATTCGACTCTCTGTGGATGAGATGCCTAAGACCAGAAGAAGCAAAGAAAGTCGTCCAAGAAATTCACGACGGACCCTACGGTTCCCATCAGGCCGGACCAAAGATGAAGCTGAAGATCAAAAGAATGGGTTACTACTGGCCCACGATGATCCAAGACTGCCTCGAATACGCAAAGCAGTGCCACTCGTGCCAAATTCACGAAGACTTCATCCACCAGCATCCAAACCCGTTACACCCAACAGTGGCTAGATGGTCGTTCGAAATATGGGGAACCGATATAATTTGGCCCATCGAGCCAGCGTCATCCAGAAGACATCGGTTCATATTGGCGACCACCGATTATTTTTCTAAGTGGGCAGAAACAGTGCCGCTAAAGGAAGTGAAGACGGAGAATATCCTCCATTTCTTCATGACTCATGTTATCTACCGGTTCGGAACTCCGCGACGGATTATCTCCGATAATGGGCCAGCCTACAGAAGTCACAAAATCAGCCGGTTCGCACAGCAGCATAATATAGATTGGAGATACTCTTCGGTCTATAATCCCCGAGCTAACGGTCTAGCTGAGGTTTTCAACAAAACCTTGACAAAGATCATAAAGAAGACGGTGTCCAAAAATAAAAAGGACTGGCACGAGAAACTGCATGAAGCTCTCTGGGCTTATTGGACCACGTTCAAAACAGCCACAAATACAATGCCATTTGCGTTGGTATTCGTCACAAAAGCAATACTCCCCTTGGAGATAGAGCTACCCTCTCTACGAGTGGCGGTTCATTACGAGCTAACAGACGAAGAGAATGCCCATCTTCGGTTTGAGGAGCTCGACGCCCTCGATGAAACTCGTCTCATGGCGCAGCAAAACCCAGAGTCTTACAAAGCAAAGATGACGCGTTCATACGAGAGATTGACTAGGCCGAGAACATTTCGCCAAGGCGAACTCGTGTTAGTGGTCAAGAGACCTATGATCCCCAATCGTGCCAAACGGGGGAAATTCGAGCCAAACTATGAGGGCCCGTATATCATAGACAAAGTCTACCAAGGTGGGGCTTACTTGCTCATGGATATGCATGGCGAAAGACCCTTCAGGCCAATAAACAGCCGGTTCCTGAAAAAATACTACGCCTGACGAGTCACGGCCTAGGTCAACGATAGATGACGACGCCTATGTCCGCTCGCTATCTTCCCAAGCGCAAACTCTATAAGTAGTATCTAGCAAAACTGTTGTCTCCAAAATGGAAACAACGGACCGAAACGTCCCTAAACTAACAATGGACCGTAATGTCCTAAAACTAGCTAGGAACCGCAATGTCCTAAAACTAGCGACGGACCGAAACGTCTCTAAAACTACTACAAACCGCAGCATCCTTGGGCTGAGGCAAAAAAAAAACGATACGTCCATAAGCAAGATGGGCATGGATGAAAACCCAAAAGGGCTCCGTGAGTAAAAACAGCAGGGCTACCGGCGAGTTTGTGAAAACCCGAAAGGGCGTGGACTCGTTAAAAAAATTTATGCACACTGGCAAGGTCCTCTCGACTTTGTAAAGAGAAAATACCTGCGTGAGATCCTTACGACTCATAAGGGAGAAACACACTTAGTGATCCCCACGATTCCTGAGGAGAACATACACTTACGAGATCCTCACGACTCGTATGGAGGACCCTCTTATGAGACCCTCACGGCTTATAAGGTTCAAAGGCCTTAAGCTACAGGGATCTGAACCTGTTCTTAAGCCATCACTTTTCCCAGACTGCCCTACAGATGAGTCCATATTGACCCCTATATACAAACCATGGGCACAAATAATTGTTTTCTCACTGAGTCCCACCAACGACAAGGAATGTCCTCGTTTAGTGAAAAACACTTGTGGGTCCTCTCGACTTGCAAGGAGAAAATGCTCTTATGAGATCCTTTCGACTTAAACGAGAACATACACTTAAGAATCCTCATGATTCCTAAGGAGAAATCGCACCTATGATATCCTCACGACTCGTAGGGAGAAACACCTTTATGAAACCTTCACGGCTCATGATGTCAAAAGCCTCAGTCGACAGGATCCTAAACCTATTTGCTAAGCCACCTTTGTTCGAATCGACAGAGGAAAATGATGATTCGCTCCTGGCAATGTTCCAGTAGTAGCGATGCTGATGCCTAAATCGGTAACAAATTCCAAGTCCTTTAACGGCAAATGATGATTCGCTACTGGCAATATTCCAGTCGCAGCAATGCTGATGCTAAGATTGGTATCAGATCCCCGGTTCCATACTCACGGCGAAAAGTCAGCGAGCCATAAATGCATATGAAATATCCGAAATGATAGGGCAACTTGCAACAAAATCAGCAAGTAAAATATATGCATACAAAAAAAGCCGAAATGATTGGGCAACTCGCAATAAAAATCAGCGAGTAAAAAGAAAAATAGCCGAAACGATTGGGTCCCGCGAAAAATAGCCGAAATGATTGGGCAATCGCAATTTTCGCGATATAAAAGCTGAAATGATAGAGTATCGCGGAAAGAAATAGAAAAATGAAAGAATGAAACTTTTGCCCTACAGGTAAGTCCATACTGACCCCTGTATACAATCCATGGGCATAAAACAAAAAGGGGACCACATTTCCCCACCATACCTTGTCAAAAGGAGATTCAGATCTCAACGGCAACATCTACAGTCTAAAGATCAGCAACGGCGTTCCTCCTCATGCCAGCAGGGCACGGACGCTACACCACCAAATGGAGCCATGGCAAAGTCCCTAGTTCCAAATCTCAACAGCAATATCTACAGCCTAAAGATCAGCAACAGTGTACCTCCTCATGCCAACAGGGCACGAACATGACACCATCAATCGGAGCCACGGCAAAGTCCCCAGTTCCAAGACTCTATGGTAACGTCATCCAATGACTCCGTCGCGGAAATACGTCATCCAATGACCCCATCTCGGAAATACGTCAGCAAATGACCCCGTCGCGGAAATACGTCATCCAATGACCCCGTCTCGGAAATACGTCAGCAAATGACCCCGTCGCAGAAACACGTCATCCAATGACCCCATCTCGAAAACACGTCATCCAATGACCCCGTTGCGGAAATACGTCATCCAATGACTCTGTCTCGGAAATACGTCATCAAATGACCCCGTCGCGGAAACACGTCATCCAATGACCCCGTCGCGGAAATACCTCATCGAATGACCCCGTCTCGGAAATACGTCATCCAATGACCTCGTCGCGGAAATATGTCAGCAAATGACCCAGTCTTGGAAACACGTCATCCAATGACCCTGTCTCGGAAATACGTCAGCAAGTGACCCCATCGCGGAAATACGTCATCCAATGACCTCGTCTCAGAAATACGTCAGCAAATGACCCCGTCGCGGAAATACGTCATCCAATGACCCTGTCTCGGAAATACGTCATCCAATGACCCCGTCGCGGAAATACGTCAGCAAATGACCCCGTCTCGGAAATACGTCATCCAATAACCCCGTCTTGGAAATATGTCAGCAAATGACCCCATCGCGGAAACACGTCATCTACTGACCCCGTCTCGGAAACACGTCATCCAATGACCCTGTCGTGGAAATACGTCAGCAAGTGACCCCGTTGCGGAAATACGTCATCCAATGACCCCGTCTCGGAAATTGTCAGCAAATGACCCCATCGCGGAAATACGTTATCCAATGACCCCGTCTCGGAAATACGTCATCCAATGACCCCATCGTAGAAACACGTCATCCAATGACCCTGTCGCGGAAACACGTCATCCAATGACCCCGTCTCGGAAATATGTCAGCAAATGACCCCGTCGCGGAAATACGTCAGCAAACGACCCCATCTCGGAAATATGTCGTCCAATGACCCCGTTTCGGAAACAAGTCAGCCAACGACCTCCCTGTCGGAGCAATGCTTCGACTCGGAAACAAGTCAACCCACCAAACCACTTACGAGTTCTCTCGACTTGTAAGGGAGAAAATTCTCTTGTAAGATCCTTACAACTCTCAAGAGAAAATGCACTTAGGAGAAAATACACCTACGAGATCCTCTTGACTCGTAGGGAGAAGTTTTTATGAGACCCTCACGGCTCATAAAGTTGAAAAGTCTTAGGCGACAGATCTAAACCTGTCTCCTGAGCCATCATTGCCTTGCAGGGAGGTTAAGATGGACTGCTATTTACAGGCCACACTTGCCAAAGTTACATGCCGCTGAAATGGAGGTGTCGCTCAAGAGTACGTAAACTACTTTGCACCAAGTCAAAACAAAAGGGATAACCCACGGACGTCGACCGCATACGGTGCAAGGCAATAAAAAGAACATTTGATTCGCATCCAATTAAGCGTTCGAAGCGTACCCACTCATGTATGTGCAAAAAGGATTAATCCATAAAATAAATGCATAGAAAGGAAAATTTGTTATTCATACCTCAGAAAATTCTTACATTAATGAAAACAGTAAACAAAAACATCATTAAAATGTTTACAATAGTAAAACATTGAATCCGGGACATGGATTGAGAAATTCTGAAGTAAGGCCGTCTAAAATGCTTCTGGATTCTTTGACCATTTTCGTGTGCATCCTCTCGTGAATGCAAGCGTCAAGATCCTCGCTGGTGTCGCCCGTCCTCTGATAAGCAGCGATTATCGTCATCTGTTGGAAAATTCGATGCAAGATATCAATAAGATTATCTCGCCGCCTCTTTGAGATCAGGCCCATCAAATATACTGAGTGCACCTTGTCTTCAGCATCGTCCAGTGCCTTAAGCTGCATGGCTTCGTAAAATCCAGGAAGTGCGTTCCAAATTGCTCTCACGACGATCTTCAAAAGAGCGGAGCAATGAGGAAGTAGTCGACCGTTGTATTCATTAAAGTGACTCATAATCTCAACGCATTGAGCATTTGTAAACTCCTGATTTTGACAACGGCCTTGTGCGCGAATGTCTCCATATGAAATTATTTCGTTAAGGTCATACAGATGAGCGGCCATAGTGTCTGAAAAGGAAAATCAGTGAGAGTTTAGTGGTCAGACTGATCAAGAAAATGCTTATTGAAATAGACACGGGAATTTAAACAACTCTTGATATCCTCACGGAGAAAAAAAGTTCTAATTAAGACACCCAACAAATTCAAATTTGTGCAGATAAAGGAGAAATCCTAAAAGGATTCTCATTTAATGAGAGGCCCTTGGGCCAAGGAGTTAAACTCCCTCGAGAGCAACGCTCTGCAGAAAAGAGTGACATCTGTCAAATCTAATTATGAGAGAAATAAAATTCCAAAAAAAAATTTAAGAGCTGCGCTCTGTGAAAACGATGGAATCATCCATCAAAACCCTAAAAATGCAAAGGTTTTACTGAGTTAAAAACTCTGCGATCTTTAAGATCTGCAAAAAAAACTCTAAGAGTTCTTCATTAATGGGTTAAGAAACCCTAAAAAGGATCTCTTTAGATCTACGATCTAAGAAAGAGCAAAGCTCTATTAAGAAACCCCAAAAAGGATTTCTTTAGATCTATGATCTAGGAAGAGCAGAGCTCTGTTTTAATTAACGGTTTGAAGATCTGTGATCTAATAAGAGCAAAGCTCTATTTAATGGGGTTTAAACATGATTCTTACTTATTTGAACAAAGAAAGTTCTTGAGGCAGAGAGCTATGTTCTAAAGAGAGAATTCAATTCTCAGAGAAAACAAGAAGATGAATAAGCAGTCATCTCAAGGGCTAAAGGCCCTATTTATAGGCGTTGGAAGTCGATTAAACTTCCAAGTTGATCCAACGGTGGAAAAGCTGCCACCGCCGCACTCACGTGTAAGCCATGTGAGCGCAACGGTGGGGGGCATTTGTTTCCCTCAATCAGAGAGCAAAACTCTATTCAAAATTTAAAATTTGAAATGAGGCAGCGTCTCATAAGAGCGCTCGCGCCAAGAGCGTCAGTGCTAAAGACTCTGAGGCAGCGCCTCACGTGCAAAACAAGAGAGCGCTATTGCCAAGAGTCAAAAACTCTGAGGCAGCGTCTCACATGCAAAGCATGAAAGCGCCCGCGCCAAGAGCGCCAGCGCTAAAGACTCTGAGGCAGCGCCTCACGTGCAAAACACGAGAGCACCAGCGCTAGAACTAAATGTTCTCCATCCTTGGATCAAAGAATCAACGAAGATGATAAATCATCAAATTACCAGAATAAATTTCTGTTGAGGAAATACTCCTCAAAATCTTTCCAAGCAGGAAAGATTGTGCCCTGTAAATCAGAGCACCGTTTGATCAAAGATTCAATGGTGATTAAAAATCATCAAGATACAGAATAAATCCTGTATGGGAAAATATTTTCCCAATCTTGTTAGTAATAAGAAAACTATCTTCTGTAAAACAGAATCCCTTGGATCAAAAATCCAACGGTGGGAAACATCCCCCAAATCAATCAAAGATCTCTCAATGAGAGATTTTCTTAACTGATTTAACAAATCAGCCTCCCCTATATAAAGGACCCAAGACTTCAAGTCTTGTAGAGAAGAACCCCACCTAAACTTCAAGTTCTCAGAAAAGAAAAGAGAAGAGCAAGCTCTAAGAAGAAGAACCTTCTTCAAGGTAAATAAAAAGAAGGGAGATCATGGCATCTTCTCCATATTTGAGAGTTTAACTCTCACATCAGAAGAACTTAGTTCTTTTTCAGATCATAGATCTATAAGACAAGGTCTTTCACAAAAGTAAAAAAGATCACATCATCTCATCAAGAAAGAGAAAAACTTAGTTCTTAGATCTATGAGACAAAATCACTTATAAACCGAGAATTTAATTTTCAGAGCACAGAACTGATCAGAGCTGACAAAGAAGCGCCTTAGCGCTCCAATTTAAAAGAAGTGCCTCAGCGCTCCAAGTCTGGCGCTCAGTACCAAGCGCTCCACGTGCTCCTCACGTGGGCGTCCTTTTATAAAGAAGCACCTTAGCGCTCCAAGTCTGGCGCTCCACGTGCTCCTCACATGGGCGCCCTTTTATAATAAGCGCTTTATCGCTCCAAGTCTGGCGCTCAGCGTTAAGCGCTCCACGTGCTCCTCATGAGGGCGTCCTTTTATAAAAAGTGCCGTAGCGCTCCCAGTCTGGCACTCAGCGCCAGGCGCTCCACGTGCTTCTCATGTGAGCACTAAGGAATTGCAAACGCTTTGTAAATAAGGCCCCGCGCCATAAAAAGTGTTCAACACTCAATAGAAGACAAAAAGAAAAAGGGGGTGTCAGAACCTAAATCAAGGCTCAGCATTATTGAGTAAAAAGTGTTCAACATTTTATTCAAAATAAGTGGGTTGGGCCATAAGTCCCTTACTCAGATTAACCGAACCCATGTGTGTTGGGGTAAAAATTTACACCCCGGTTGACCAAGTCAAAATTAAAGTCAACCCCAAGCCAAGTGGGCCCAAGCCCAGATCCAGTAGGCCCATGCCCGGGTCGAGCCAGAACATGAAGCGGCCGGCCTCCCCCCATGCCAAGATAAAAATTTTGTAATAAATAATTTTGTTGCATTTCTTTTATTTTATTTTATGGATAAATGTAAGAAAATTAGGCATAAAGCCAAATTTTTGTAAAGCCCATGGCTTATGTGCAAAAAGAAATGGCACATGAGCCATGGGATAGGCAAAATGCCATTTTTTGAAGCCCAAGGAGCTATATGTAAAATGTATAGCCTATAAAGGCAAAGATAATGAAAATATCTCACAACTTTTCTCTCTCCAAAAAATTTATATCTGAGATCTTTTCTCCTTCTTCAAGGTTCTAAAAATCTTCTTCTTTCTTTTGAATTAAAGTAAGAGTTTTACTCTTCATTTTATAAAACAAAATAGTTTTTCACCACCAAACCCACAAAGGGGAACTTGGATCTGTCACTAAATCTCAAAAAGGAGATATTTTTAAAAATCCCATATCTCTTGATCTTCAAGATCCAGCCAACAGAAGAGGAAGAAGAAGAACCCCCTTCATTAACCCAAAGCATCTTAGGAGTTTAAACTCCACCCTATTTTCTCTTTAGAGAATTTCCGGGGCTAAAAGCCCCTTTTCTGCGCTCGAGCGCAAAGCGTCCATGTGCCGACACATGGCGCGCTTGCTCTCCAGCGCCCTGCGCTCGAGCGTAAAGCGCCCACGTGCCGACACGTGGCGCCCTTGCGCTCCCGCACCCTGCGTTCGAGCGCAAAGCGCCCACGTGCCGACACGTGGCGCGCTTGCGCTCACGCGCCCAGCGCCCACGTGCCGACACGTGGCGCGCTTGCGCTCCAGCGCCCAGCGCCCACGTGCAAAGCGCCCACGTGCCGACACGTAGCGTGCTTGCGCTCCAGCACTCTCGCCCGAGGGCAAAGCGCCCACGTGGTGCGCTTGCGCTCAAGCGTCTAGGCGCTGGCCCCACGCATCCTTTGGATGTCTTTTTCCCCCTTATATATACATATGTATACATATGTACACATACACTTACTCCACGACACCGTCCCGTAAAAACTCTGCGTGGCTCCCGATATATCCAAAACCCCCCTTCAAAACACAACACACGTACACTGCATATCGAGTTCGCATGACCAGTTTAACCCGTCAATCAGAGGTTCCCTCGCTCCAAGGGCGAGGGGTAATTAACGGCAGTTTAGTCCGCGGCTGCCGGAGATTCGGATCCCCACAATCATTAAACCCCCGGCCTACCCTAGGTAGGGGGAATCTGTAGTACGCCTGACAAGCGTGCGCGTATTCCTATCTCAATGGGGTGACGAAAAACACCCTACAGATTCTGGCACGCCCGGTGAGACTTGTCTCTCCTCCCATATTTCGGGTTAAACGTTCATGCGAACTCAATCAATATACATATCGATTGCCTATACTGAAATGATGTTTTTTTTCCATGCAGCAATCAACTTTCGACGACAATGTCTCCCAAGATGAATTCGGCTTCCAACGCGACCCCGATCCCGTAAGTGGTCAAGGTCAATGCTCGTGTGGTTCTCCCCGCAAGCCTCAGTCGATAGTGGGAGGAACCGCCCCGCCAGTTTGGCTCCGTCATCATCTACCCTGCCGGAAGCACTCATCTGGCAGAAATCCCAGCAAAGCAGGCGGCCAAGCCGGTCTCATGGGGCAAGAGGCCGAACGTTGGGATCGCTAAGGCACCACAACCGAAACTTAAGATGGTATCTGAACGACTCTCTGGCGCTCCAACTGGGGGCAAGACTTTCGGTACAAAGGGCAACATCAAATGTTGTGGACGAGCTCAGGCGATTACTCCAACAAATATACAATCGAGCGTATCTCCAAAGCCCTCTATCGCCCGGTCTGCGGCGTCTTCCCAAAGAGCCGAAGTCTGCCAGGTGCTTAGAACAGAAAAATTAAGGCAGAAGCGGCTCAGGTATCGAGCCAACAAGAGGGCCAGGGCTTCGGCCAAATGGAATCTTGTGAAGTTCCAAGAGCAGGGTTACTCTGTGACGACGGCTGAGTCGGCCGTAAAAATCAGCAATTCCTTCGAACCTCTGAGGTGGGTTCAGAAAAATGCCATGACCGCCAGAATCAAGAAGACAGCGGTCCGAACAATACTACAAAGAGACGTGTACCAGCCCCAACAGATAAAGTATGACACTGTTTCTTCAAGAGTCTATCAGGCGCTCTGTGCCGCACGAAAGCAGCGGGGAAAATCCAGAAAAGAAGCGCCAGCACCATTCAAGAATCCGGCCAGGCCATCCGCCTTCAATCGACTGCCTACCACCAAAATAGGAGGGCCAAGACAGCGATCCGTGAAATCAGCCGCCGATAATAAAAAGACGGCTGGATATATTATCCATACGGTCTATATGGCGGGAGGGCGCCCCAGCGACAACCTTCGTAGCAAAAGCAAGGATGGAGCCACCACATCCCAAGTCCAATCTGTCTTGAATGTGGTTGCCGCTTCCCAAGAACAGCCGCCTCCGCTGGATGATGAAAACCCTCTCGAGGAGGAAGATAGGCAGAAAGACCTCTCGGTCCATGCAGAGTCAAGCTCGGACAGCGAGGAAGAGCCGACTTTCCGCCCCAGGACCGCGGAGCAAGAGCTGCTTCAAGAGCTTCGAAAACAGCTCAGGAGCAAGGATAAAGAGATGGCCAAGCTCTATTCAAAAATTGATGACCTAACAAACGTTGTGATGCAGCTTACGGCTCAAATTGCTCGAGCGCCTCCCAATCAAGCACAAGTCGCTACTAATCAGCCGGGTGATGACAATCCGAAGCAGCCAATGCCTGTTTCTTTGGGTCCAAGACTGGTCGAGCCGCATGAAAGCCGGCCACATTCCGCTTCTGGGGACGCGTTGGCCCCAGATAGCACTATCCCGCTAACACAAGATCGGATAATGGATTTGGTCACCAGCAAAGTTAAAACATTGGTGGCCGAAGCTGAAGCTCAGAAAGAAATTGGCAGTAGTGGGGGGCCGTATCCCGCACACTACGATCTGATCGAATTCCCGAGCGGCTACGTCATTCCTAAATTCAGAAGATTCGATGGAACGGGGAATGCAAATCAGCACGTCGCCCACTTCAAAGCCTCGTGTGGAAATACAGGGGGCAATGACGCGCTCCTTCTTCGTCAGTTTGTCAACAGCCTGACCGGTGTCGCCTTCGACTGGTACGCGAGTATACCAGACGGGTCCGTCATTACCTTTGCCCAAATGGAGTCTCTGTTTCGGCAAAGGTTCATGAGCGTCAGTGATAAAATCTCCATTGCCGACCTTGTGAGGACCAAGCCGGGGAAGAATGAAAGCAACACCGACTTTATCGCCCGATGGCGTAATCTCACAGTCAAGTGCGAACCACCGCTGGAGCAGGACCAGTCCATCAGCCTTCTCATTGGGAACCTCAGCAATTGGATGGTCCTATTCTTGTGTACAGCTGGCCTCAAGACGTTTCAGGAGCTAACCAAGAAAGTCCAAATGCTGGAACGCTCGAAGCAAGAGTCCCCGCCGGACTCTCAGAGAGACAAAACTTGGAAAAGCAAGCAGGACGGCAGCCGTAGAAGCTGGAGTTCCAGCAGTACCAATGTCTTCAATGCGTCCGACAATGAAGAAAACCGAAGGGCGGGCGAATCCAAAACCAACCGGTCTCGAAAGCCATTACTGGGAGGAAATGGGCCTTCCCTAGAAGATAAGAAGAACAAGATTTACTCTTTCAGAAGGGACAAGGTCCATAAGATATTTAAAGATGTCTTGAACAACGGCCTACAATTGCCGGAGTCGAAAAGACCCCAAGAAGCCAAAATGACCGACAATCCCCTGTATTGCCCGTACCACCGAGTAGTGAGCCATGCGATCGAGGATTGTTGTATCTTCAAAGACTGGGTCGAGAAGCAGTACAAGGCTGGAGAGATCGAGCTGTCCAAAAGTGTGTTGGTGAACAATCAAGTTGCTACCGCCAACCTTATACAGACAGAAGTTGAAGCCTTCTGGGAGCAGACAGCCGAACCCGCTGCCTCGAGAAATGAAACGGAATCATCACGGCCTCCGTGGAGTATGCACATATCTAATAAGACGAAAAAGATGATAAAGCTACTTCGGAAAGAACCCAGGACGGAATGGGAAGGGCAGAAGAGGCCTACCAGTCCAGCTGCCAATGCGGCTCCATCAGGCTCAAAATCCAAGAAGCTCAAGAAGAAGAAAAGTGCAGCTCGGCACGAAAAAGAGTCTGCAGGGAGATCGACCATTCAAAAATATATCGATTCCCTCGAAGAATATGAACAAAAGGAAAGAACATTGATTCAATTAGAGGAGTTCTTCCATGTACAAGCGGCTGAAATTCTGGAGGAGTTAGAAGAAGACTCCAATGAAAAGATCCCAGTAGTGACCTGCTACGCCATCCATCTTGGCAGCGACTCCGAGGATGAGCTCTGTTTTCCCGAAGAGGACGAGGAGCTCACCACAAAGGCCAATCAAATCCAGCTCAGAAGCGGCAGGGCTCTACCACAAAATCATGGCAACGCCCTAAAAGGGAAGGAAAAACAAGTCGCTAATGAAGAAGATGGCAGAGAACCGGCCGATGAAAACATAAATCCTTCCTCGGTGGACTATAATGTCTTGGCACATCTCCGGAAGCTTCCGTCTCTCCTGAGCATCTACGACGCCTTGGTCCTATCTCAGTAGCTTAGAGATGTTCTCATTCACGCTCTACAAAACCCCGAGCAGTATCAGGCTCACTTTGCAGAAATTAATATGAAATAAGCCCAGCAAGCTTTGCATGCCGCCGCAGTCACATTTAAGGATGAAGACTTGCAACTGGGAACGGCTGAGTATAATCGGCCGCTTTACGTGACCTTGTACAGCGACGGAGATCGAATTAATCGCATATTGATTGATCCGGGGTCCTCAGTGAACATCATGAACTTGCGAACTCTGAAGAGTTTGTCAATGGACGTCCGACACCTGTCAAGGGAAAGGATTGTCATTCAAGGCTTCAACCAAAATTGTCAGCAAGTTCTGGGGTCTATAGCTTTGCCAAACAAATTTGGGGATCTGCAAACTGAAGCTACGATATACATGATCGACGCCGACACATCTTATAAGATTCTCTTGGGGCGGCCGTGGCTCCATGATTACGGTATCATTCCGTCAACTCTCCATCAATGCATGAAGTATACTAAAAATGGCGAAGAAAGACGCATTGACAGAGACATCCAGCCGTTCGGTGTGCATGAAGTCCGATATGAAGATTCTCAGTACTTTATGAACCACCAAAATGCTAAGCCACAACTGACTGAGGATAGACCGGCCCCAAGACTCAAAAGAAAATCTGCGCCAGCTATCACTTTCAAAAGCAAAAATACCCAAGTGCGCCCGCATTTCGGCAGCGACACTGATGAGTCCGACGCTGGAAGCCCGTCCTTCCGCAAAACTCGCCCTCATTTCGGCAGCGATACGGACAAATCTGTTACTGAAGGCCCATCTAGCAGCAAAGCCCGTCCTCATCTTGGCTGTGACACTGAAGAGTCAGAAGAAGAGGACCTGCCGTGCAACAGCTGTGCAGATCGGCCCCCCATGCAGCAAGCAAAACTACGAGAGACCTTCGAAGTCGCAGAAGGGTCCCTGGCCATCACAAGGGTACCGGAACAGATGTGCAAAGAGCTCGACGCATTGTCAGTCTCTACCGTGGACCAGCTGAAAACTTTCTATGTGCCCGGGAGGAAAAATGGACAGAAGGGCATCCTGTTTTACAGGTCAAACCCCGTTGTGCACCCAGACGATCTTTCTGTCGCGTGCCTTCCCTATGAGAAAGGCATAAGAGCCGTCCTCAATCCCAGATACTATGCGCCCGAGATGCGGGAATACTTTAAGAAGTGCGGATGCCGGTTATATCAATTTGAGTCCGAAGCAAAGTTTTACGAAGGGCTATGGTATCCGCCCTAGGTCCGAGCACTCATCGATGGACAAATTCCAGATAGACGGGGCATAGGCTACATTCAACCTGATTCCAAAGCGTGCTACATGGTCCATGTTGGAGAGGCCAGCGAAAGATTAAATGATGATAACGAGATAGCCGAGCCAGAAGAAGCTCCTCAAGAGCTCGAAGATGGCGGACAAGCAACCTTTGACGTGCTAACCGAGATTGACTTAGGAACACCCGATAATCCAAGGCCGACCTACATCAGCTCGCTCTTATCAGAGGAAATGAAAGCGCAGATAATTGCCCTGCTTCATGAGTTCATCGACTGCTTCGCATGGACATACAAAGAAATGCCTGGCCTTTCCCCTGAAGTGGCCGTACATAAGTTGGCTATATCTCCTGATGCTAAGCCAGTCAAACAAGCTCCTCGAAGATTGAGAAGGGAACTAGAAGAAAAGGTCATCGAGGAAACTAAGAAGCTCATCGATGCCGGCTTCATCAGGGAAGAGAAATATGCGGACTGGATCGCATGCATAGTCCCAGTGAAGAAGAAAAATGGGCAGATCCGAGTTTGTGTCGATTTCAGGGACCTCAACAAGGCATGTCCTAAAGACGACTTTCCGCTACCGGTCATGGAATTGATGGTCGATGACACCTCAAATTACGAGCTGTTCATTTTTATGGATGGCTCGTCTGGGTATAATCAGATCAAGATGTCGCCTGAGGATGAGAAGCACACAGCATTTCGAACCCCGATCGGAATATATTGCTACAAGGTGAAGCCGTTCGGACTGAAGAACACAGGTGCTACATATCAAAGGGCAATGACCAATATCTTCGATGACCTAATTCATAAAGTCGTCGAATGTTATGTTGATGATCTGGTCGTTAAGACTAAAACCAAGGCCGATCATATCCAGGATCTTAGGACCGTTCTCACCAGACTGAGGGAATACGATCTGAAGATGAATCCTCTGAAATGCGCTTTTGGCGTGTCATCGGGAAAATTCCTGGGCTTCATAGTCCGACATCGAGGGATCGAAGTTGACCCATCAAAGATAAAGGACATTATGGAGATGCCTCCTCCGAAGAGTCTGACGCAGCTAAGATCTTTTCAAGGCAAGCTTGCTTATATACGGAGGTTTATCTCAAATTTATCAGGGAGATGTAGGCCTTTCTCAAAGCTTATGAAGAAAGGAGCTCCTTTTATCTGGGATGCCGAATGTCAAGCAGCGTTCGAAAGCATCAAACAATACTTGTTGCACCCTCCAGTGCTGGCCTCTCCCATTCCAAATAAACCGCTGATTCTCTACACTGCCGTGCTAGATGAGTCACTCGGTGCGCTCCTTGCCCAGAATAACGAGGAGGGAAAAGAAAATGCCCTCTACTACCTCAGTCAAACTCTAGTCGGGGCGGAACACAACTATTCCCCAATCGAAAAGCAATGCCTGGCTCTGATATTTGCTGTGAAGAAGCTGAGGCACTATCTGCTCGCTCATCGGGTTATGCTGATCTCCAAGGTCGACCCGCTCAAACACTTGATGACCAGAGCGAGCCTAGCCGGCAGAATGGCAAGATGGGCTGTTATGCTACTTGAGTTTGACATAGTTTACACTCTTCAGAAAGCAGTAAAAGGGCAAGCTCTTGCAGACTTTCTCGCTGCTCATCCCATACCAGAAGGGTCGCCGCTAAATTGTGAGTTACCCGATGAACAAGTGCTGCACCTCGAGGAAGATGAGCCATGTTGGGAGCTCTACTTCGATGGAGCCTCATCAACAAGGACCTCCAGTAAATCAAGCGTCCCGGAGATAAAAGCAGGGATAGGATTGGTGTTCATCACACCATCAATGGGAACCCTACGGCGTTCTTTCGCTCTCACCGAGCCTCGAACGAACAACGAAGCCGAGTATGAAGCTCTTATAGCTGGTTTGGAGCTCGCCATAGAAATGGAAATCCTTCGGCTACGGGTTTACGGTGACTCCCAGCTTGTCGTCAACCAAGTAAGCGGCAATTATAAGATATACAAACCCGAATTAGCTAGGTATAGAGGCTGAGTGGTGCAACTCATGAAACGGTTCACTCATATTGAACTAACGAGAGTCCCTAGAGCGTTGAACGGAAAGGCTGATGTACTCGCTCGCTTGGCCAAGGAGCTGGCTGATCCTGACATGGACGAAATTCTGATTACAGTCAGGAGCCGGCAAATTCTACCCTGAGTCTCTCTACGAGAAGAGGAAAGCGCGGAACAGAAGAGCAGTCCCGCCGAAGAAGCTTCGATTGTTCAAGACAAGCCCGATTGGAGAGAACCCTTCATAGAGTACCTCCGATACGACAAGCTGCCCGAAGAAAAATCTGCGAGGATTCAGCTGAAGAAAAGAGCTCTCCGATACGTGTTTGTAAATGACACGTTATACCGCAGGTCATATGACCAACTCTGGCTCAGGTGTCTGTCGTTGGCCGAAGCCCAAAAGGTCATGAAAGATGTTCATTCGGGCGTTTGTGGTGCTCACCAATCTGGCCCCAAGATGCGACTTCAAATTAAACGGCTTGGGTATTATTGGCCCGCCATGATACAGGATTGCGGAGAGCACGCAAAGAAATGTCAGATCTGCCAAATCCATGGTGATTTCATTCACAAGCATCCCAATCCGTTGCATCCTACGGTGGCGTCGTGGCCCTTCGAAGTCTGGGGCACCGACATTGTTGGCCTAATTGATCCTCCGTCATCCAAAGGCCACCGGTTCATACTGGACGCGACAGACTACTTCTCTAGATGGGCTAAAGCTGTCCCGCTAAAAGAAGTCAAGACAAAAGATATTCTGACATTCTTCCAGCATAATATTCTATACCGCTTCAGTACACCAAGAAGAATCATTTCTGACAACGGGCCTTCTTTCAAGAGCTTCAATGTCTCAAGGTTCGCTACTCAGTACAAGATAGACTGGAGATATTCCTCCATCTATAATCCAAGAGCCAATGGTCTAGCCGAAGCCGTCAATAAGACTCTATGCAAGCTCCTGAGGAAAAATACTTCAGCCAACAAGAGAGACTGGAATCTCAAGCTTCACGAGGCGTTGTGGGCATATCGTACCACGCACCGTACTCCAACTCAGTCCACTCCATACTCATTGCTCTTCGGGGTGTAGGCGGTCCTCCCCCTTGAAGTCAAAGTTCCAAGCTTAAGAATGGCCGTTCAGCATGAGTTGACAGAGGAGGAAAACGTGCTCCTTCGACTTGAAGAGCTCGATGCCCTCGAAGAAAAGAGGCTCGCGGTGCAGCAAAATCTGGAGCTATACCGAGCCCAAATATCACGGGCTTATGACAAGATAACCCATCTCCGCGCTTTCAAGAAAGGTGAATTGGTGTTGGTCCTCAAAAGACCAATCATCCCCAATCGACATGCCAAGGGAAAATTCAAGCCAAACTGGAAAGGACCATACGTCATCGAGAAAGTGTTCGACGGAGGATCCTACCAACTAATAAGTGCCGAGGGAGAAAGGTCCATACCACCCATCAATGGCCGATATCTCAAGAAATACTACACGTGAATGCTCCAAGTCGCAGGCGAATTGAGCACACCAGCCCTACGGTCTGGATCATACATCCTGCAAAACCGTATACAATCCACGGGCGTAAATGACCCCCATCTCTCCCAAATCCTGTCGGTGAGACTACTTTTAAAGTCCCACCAGCGGCAAAAAAAAGAAAGAAAAAGAAAGAAAGAAAATAATAAAAAAAATTAAAAAAAAAATAAACGGTATGTCCACAAGCAAAACGGGCACGGATGAAAACCCGAAAAGGCTCCGTGAGTAAAAACAGCAGGACTGCCGGCGAGTTTGTGAAAACCTGAAAGGGCGCAAACTGGTGAAAAGGAGATGAAATGCACTCTCAAAGTCCTCTCGACTTTGAGAGGAGAAAATTCCCGCGTGAGATCCTTACGACTCACAAAGGAGCAACACACTTAGGAATCCTCACGATTCCTAAGGAGAACATATACCTGCGAGATCCTCTCGACTCGTAGGGAGAAAATTTTTTTATGAGACCCTCACGGCTCATAAAATTGAAAAGCCTTAGGTGATAGGGACCCAAACCTGTCTCCTAAGCCATCGTTCCCCAACGGGCAACGGCAAATGATGAGTCGCTCCTGGCATTTCGCTTCAGTGTTAGCGATGCTGATGCCGACCAAAAACCCAAGTCCCAAGTCCTCCCAAGGCAAATGATGAGTTGCTCTTGGCATTATTCCAGTGCAGCAATGCTGATGCCAAACAAGATCCAAATTCTAAGTCTCCGAACGGCGAATGATGAGCCGCTCCTGGTACCACATTCCAGTGCAGCGATGCAGATGCCAACCAAAATCCAATTTCTCAAAATTCTCCCAGCCCTACGGTTAGTCCCCAAATTGACTACCGTATACAATCCACGGGCTCAAATAATTCTCGTCATACCCATGCCCCACCACAATTACCAGTTACGCGGCTGGTCTCCGCCTTTGGAATTATGCTCCATTGAGAAGACCCACTCATATGTCCTCACGATACATGAGGAGAACAAACCTTTGTGGGATCCTTACGACTCATAAAGGAAAAACACACTTAGGAGTCCTCACGACTCCTAAGGAGAAATTACACCTGCGGGATCCTTAGGACTCGTAGGGAGAAAATGCTTTTATGGGACACTCACAGCCCATAAAATTGAAAAGTCTTAGGTGACAGGGATCTAAACCTGTCTCCTAAGCCATCGCTCCCCAACCCCAAAGTGGCGAATGATGAGTCGCTCCTGGTACCATATTCCAGTGTAGCGATGCAGACGCCAACCAAATTCCAAATCCCATACCCCAACGGCGAATGATGAGTCGCTCCTGGTACCACATTCCAGTGCAGCGATGCAGACGCCAACAAAGCCCTGAAATTTTCCGGCACTACGGTCTGGATCATACATCCTGCAAAACCGTATACAATCCACGGGCGTAAAACAATCCCGATCTCTCCAAAAAAAAAGAGAGAAAAAGAAGGAGAAGAAAAAAAGAAGAAGAAGAAGAAGAACGGTTTGTCCACAAGCAAAATGGGCACGGATGAAAACCTGAAAAGGCTCCGTGAGTAAAAACAGCGGGACTGCCGGCGAGTTTGTGAAAACCCGAAAGGGCGCAAACTCGTGAAAAGGAGATGAAATGCACTCGCAAAGTCCTCTCGATTTTGTGAGGAGAAAATTCCCGCGTGAGATCCCTACGACTCACAAAAGAGCAACACACTTAGGAGTCCCCACGACTCTTAAGGAGAAAATACACCTATGAGATCCTTTCGACTCGTAGGGAGAAAATGCTTTTATGGGACTCTTACGGCCCATAAAATTGAAAAGTCTTAGGTGATAGGGATTTAAACCTGCCTCTTAAGCCATCAATTCCCAAATCCTCTCGGGGCAAATGATGAGTTGTTCCTGGCATTATTCCAGTGCAGCAATGCAGATGCCAAACAAAAACCAATTCCCAAACCCTGTCATGGCAAATGATGATTCGCTCCTGGTACCATATTCCAGCGTAGCGATACTAATGTCAACCCAAATCACATCAGGTCGGCAAAACAACCAATGACTTCCCCGGCAGAACCAAATTCCACCTCGGAAACAAGTCAACTTCATCCCTGACGCCGCAAGAAGCGGGGCAAGTCAAATCCAGAACCGACCGTCCACGTCGCTAAAATGGCAGCATCGACCGTCCAAGTCGCAAAAAGGGCAGCATCGACCGTCCACGTCGTTAAAATGGCAGCACCGACCGTCCATGTAGCAAAAAGGGCAGAACCGACCGTCCAAGTCGCAAAAAGGGCAGCATCGACCGTCCAAGTCGCAAAAAGGGCAGCATCGACCGTCCACGTCGCTAAAATGGCAGCACCGACCGTCCACGTCGCAAAAAGGGCAGAACTGACCGTCCAAGTCGCTAAAATGGCAGCACCGACCGTCCAAGTCGCTAAAATGGCAGCACCGACCGTCCAAGTCGCAAAAAGGGCAGTACCGACCGTCCAAGTCGCTAAAATGGCAGCACCGACCGTCCAAGTCGCAAAAAGGGCAGCACCGACCGTCCACGTCGCTAAAATGGTAGCATCGACCGTCCAAGTCGCAAAAAGGGCAGCATCGACCGTCCAAGTCGCAAAAAGGGCAGCGCAGGATTCCTACAAAGCGGGAACCAGATCACTTCGGGCCATGGAAAACGCCTATCACGGACACTCTGTCTCGGAGACATGTTAAGCAACGACCGTCCATGTCGTAAAAAGGGCAGTGCCAGCTTCCCAAAAAGCGGGAACCAAATCAAGTCGCCTCCACGTGAAAGAAAATCCATCAATTTCATACACACGACCCACATATGTGGTGTGCATTTATTGATGGGGGGCAATTTGTTGGGGTAAAAATTTACACCCCGGTTGACCAAGACAAAATCAAAGTCAACCCCAAGCCAAGTGGGCCCAAGCCCAGATCCAGTAGGCCCATGCCCGGGTCGAGCCAGAACATGAAGCGACCGGCCTCCCCCCATGCCAAGATAAAAATTTTATAATAAATAATTTTGTTGCATTTCTTTTATTTTATTTTATGGATAAATGTAAGAAAATTAGGCATAAAGCCAAATTTTTGTAAAGCCCATGGCTTATGTGCAAAAAGAAATGGCATATGAGCCATGGGATAGGCAAAATGCCATTTTGTGAAGCCCAAGGGGCTATATGTAAAATGTATAGCCTATAAAGGCAAAGATAATGAAAATATCTCACAACTTTTCTCCCTCCAAAAAATTTAGATCTGAGATCTTTTCTCCTTCTTCAAAGTTCTAAAAATCTTCTTCTTTCTTTTGAATTAAATCAAGAGTTTTACTCTTCATTTTATAAAACAAAATAGTTTTTCACCACCAAACCCACAAAGGGGAACTTGGATCTGTCACTAGATCTCAAAAAGGAGAGATTTTTAAAAATCCCATATCTCTTGATCTTCAAGATCCAGCCAACAGAAGAGGAAGAAGAAAAACCCCCTTCATTAACCCAAAGCATTTTAGGAGTTTAAACTCCACCCTATTTTCTCTTTAGAGAATTTCCGGGGCTAAAAGCCCCCTTTTCTGCGCTTGAGCGCAAAGCGCCCACGTGCCGACACGTGGCGCGCTTGCGCTCCAGCGCCCTGCGTTCGAGCGCAAAGCGCCCACGTGCCGACACGTGGCGCCCTTGCGCTCCCGCACTCTGCGTTCGAGCGCAAAGCGCCCACGTGCCGACACGTGGCGCGCTTGCGCTCAAGCGCCCAATGCCCGAGCGCAAAGCGCCCACGTGCCGACACGTGGCGCGCTTGCGCTCCAGCACTCTGCGCTCGAGCGCAAAGCGCCCACGTGCCGACACGTGGCGCGCTTGCGCTCCAGCGCCCTGCGTTCGAGCGCAAAGCGCCCACGTGCCGACACGTGGCGCGCTTTCGCTCAAGCGCCCAGCGCCCGAGCGCAAAGCGCCCACGTGCCGACACGTGGCGCGCTTGCGCTCCAGCACTCTGCGCTCGAGCGCAAAGCGCCCACGTGCCGACACGTGGCGCGCTTGCACTCAAGCGCCTAGGCGCTGGCCCTACGCATCCTTTGGATGTCTTTTTCCCCCTTTATTTATATATACATGTATATATATACATATGTATACATATGTACACATACACATACTCCACGACACCGTAAAAACTCTGCGTGGTTCCCGATATATCCAAAACCCTCCTTCAAAACACAACACATGTACACTGCACATCGAGTTCGCATGACCAGTTTAACCCGTCAATCGGAGGTTCCCTCGCTCCAAAAGCGAGGGGTAATTAACGGCAGTTTAGTCCGCGGCTGCCGGAGATTCGGATCCCCACAATCATTAAACCCCGGCCTACTCTAGGTAGGGGGAATCTGTAGTACGCCTGACAAGCGTCCGCGTATTCCTATCTCAATGGGGTGACGAAAAACACCCTACAATGTGCTCACAATATTTTTAATTGGTCTTAGTCCTAAACCTGACTATAGATCTCCCAACCAACATTGGTTCAAGGAGACATCTCTTCATATCTCTGATACATGCCGTTGTAATTGTTCAATGTCTTCAGAAAGATGGGGGTCCTAATAACCAATAACTTTTGGTGCATCCCTAAACAGTTAAACCAAAATCTTACAGACTATGATGTATTTAAACCAGACTATGATGTCTTTAAACCATACAGACTATGATGTCTCTACACCATACAGACTATGATGTCTTTAAACCGCACAGACTATGATGTCACTAAACCTTATGGACTATGAGGTCCTTAAACTCATGGACTATGTTGTCCTTAAACCCAATGGACCGCAATATCCCTAAACTAAAACAATAGAGTTTAAATACTCTTTCGTTGGATCTAAATGATCCCAAAATCCTGTTGAGTAGATCTTAGTCTAAAATTAGACTAACTTATCCTTAACGAACGTTTGAGTTGATCTTATTCTAAAACAAGATTAACGATCCTTAAACCAACCTAAACCCAAATCTAAGAAAATACGGATTTGGACTAATCTACGCTCTACGGGTGACAATATAAATTAGTCTCCGTATACAATCCACGGGCAACCAAAAATAAAACAAACACACACGACGCGAAGTGACCATCTGGAGAAGGGGAAAGTGGTTGCCGCTATACGGTAGCGTAATTAACTGCAAGGGCTTGCGCCTGCAGGGAAGAGCGTGTCCTCAATCAAAAACCCCTCATACACGAGGGAGAATCTGACGAAGTCTGCTACAACGGCCGCATCTGTGTAAACCTCTGATATACGGTGCCATAAATTAACTTGGCATCTTCGGAAAGGTGGACGGATAAAACCAAATAGCATCTGCCCCAAATTCAGGCAAGACGACCTACACGATTTCGTCTCTGTTTTCGGCGGTAAACAGGCACATTCTGAGACGAAACATGATTCCGACAGGAAGGTCATTGGTCGACTTGATTCCGAAGCGGAGCATAATTCCAACAGGGTGGTCGTTGGTTGACTTGATTCCGAGGCAGAGCATAATTCCGACATAGAGGTCGTTGATCTACTTAATTCCTAGGCGGAGCATAATTCCGACAGGAAGGTCGTTGGTCAACTTGATTCTGAGGCGGAGCACAATTCTGACATGGAGGTCGATACTCCGAGGCGAAGCATGATTTTGACACGGAGTATATTCTGAGACGAAATGTGATTCCAACACAGAGATTGTTGGTTGACTTGATTCCGAGACGGAGCATAATTCCGACAGGGAGGTCATTGGTTGACTTGATTCAGAGGTGGAACATAATTCCGACAGGGAAGGCAGATACTCCGAGGTGAAGCTTGATTCCGACGTAGAGGTCAATTCCCAAACGAAACATAATTCTGACAGGGAATGCAAATACTCTGAGGTGAAGCATGATTTCGACACGGGGCACACTCTGAGAAGAAGAATGATTCCACCACAGAGCTTCTTGGTGAAATTGGTTAGTTTGATTTGTTTCCCGTTTTGACGACATGGAGGTCGGTGCTACCCTTTTTACGACTTGGACGATCGGTGCTGCCCTTTTAGCGACGTGGACGGTCGGTGCTACCATTTTAGAGACGTAGATGGTCG
The DNA here is from genome assembly GCA_030015575.1 of Agapanthus africanus. Lineage (NCBI taxonomy): Eukaryota > Viridiplantae > Streptophyta > Magnoliopsida > Asparagales > Amaryllidaceae > Agapanthus > Agapanthus africanus. Next base: position 675,878,892 of record CM057340.1, on the reverse strand, counting down.
GTGCTGGATTTAACTTGCTCCACTTCTTTCGGTGTCAGGGATTGGATTTGACTTGCTCTGCTTTCTGCGGTGTCAGGGTTGAAGTTGACTTGCGATTCGACTTGTTTCCGAGGTGGAGCTTGATTCATCCAGGGAGGTCTTTGGTTATCTTGCTGATTTGATGTGATTTGGGTTGAAATCAGCATCGCTATACTGGAATATGGTACCAGGAGCGAATCATCATTTGCCATGAGAATATTTGGGGATTTTGGTTTTGGTTTGGCATCAGCACCGCTACACTGGAATATTGTACCAGGAGCGAATCATAATTTGCCATGAGAGGATTTTCCTCGTTCCCAGTTTAATGACTTAGGGGTCATTTTTTCCTAGTTTAACGACTTAGAGGTCATCTATTCCCAGTTTAACGACTTAGGGGTCTATTGGATCGATTTGGAATTTCGGGGTTGGGATCGGCATCAGCGTTGCTTACACTGAAGCACAGGTGTCAGGACCAATTCATCATTTGCCTTTGCCAGTTGGGGAGCGATGGCTTGGGAGACAGGTTTAGGTCCCTATCACCTAAGACTTTTCAATTTTATGATCCGTAAGGGTCCCATAAAAGCATTTTCTCCCTACGAGTTGAAAGGATCTCGTAGGTGTACTTTCTCCTTAGAAGTCGTGGGGACTCCCATGTATGTTTTTCCTTTGTGAGTCGTAAGGATCCCACGAAGGTGTTTTCTTACGAGTAGTGAGGATCCCATAAGTTTGTTCTTCTCATGTATCGTGAGGACACATGAGTAGGTCTTCCTAAATGGAGCATAATTCCAAAGGCGGAGACCGGCCGTGTGACTGGTGATTGCGGTGGGGCATGGGTGTAATAAGAATTATTTGATCCCATGGATTGTATACGGTATTCAACGTAGGGACCAACCGTAGGGCTGGAAGAATTTTGGGAAATTGGGTTTTGGTTGGCGTCTGCATCGCTGCGCTGGAATATGGTACCAGGAGCGACTCATTATTCGCCGTTTGGGGATTTGGATTTTGGTTAGTATCTGCATCGCTGCACTGGAATATGGTACCAGGAGCGACTCATCATTTGCCATTTGGAGGTTTAGGATATTTATTTGTAAACAAGTTTTTTTTTACTGCGATTGCTCCACCATTTCAGCTTTTCTTATCGCGAAGGTCACGATTGCCCTATCATTTCGGCTTTTTTTACATGTTTTTTTATGTCCCTAGTTAACGACTTAGGAGTCGATTGTTCCCAGTTTAATGACGTGGTGGTCAATTGTTGGAGCCTGGGCTCGATTCTGCAGGAACTACAGGCTTCTTTGGTTTAATTGCATAAGCGGGCTCTTCGTCATCTAGACCAATCCGGTATTGGATAGCAACAACCACGTCATCATTATGGCTATAAGACGTAGGAGGACTTATTACTCTGGGCTCCACCATATAGACCGTATGGGTTATGTACCCATCTACCGCTTCTTCATTGATAATGTTGCTCATTGGGCTTTTAGCTTATTGCCTTGGCCCGTTCCTTTCAGAGAAGGGCAGACGTCTAAGAGAAGAAGGCTCCCGAAGGGTTTCGGTCTCTGTTGTATGAAATAGGCGGTCGCAGCTTGATTGTTTGCTAACACGCCTTTAGACGGTTCTATTTCTCCTGCCTTGTATTTTTTTCGACCCAATCTTTGAAGAAGAAGCGGTCCTCAATGGCATGACTTATCACTGGTAGGGGCAATATTTGGAGTCGTCGGTCATATTCGCTTCTTGCGGTCTCTTTGATTCTGGCAATTGTAGACCGTTTCTTAGGGCATCCTTAAATATTTTATGAATTTTGTCCCTTCTGAAGGAATAGACCTTATCCAGTTTCTCTTTCAGTGGAGATTCTCCTCCCTCTCTGAACACTGGCTTCCGAAGATGGTTGGCATTAGGCCCACTCATCCCTCGCTTATTTCGGTTAGCCGAAATGTTAAAAGATTCAGCATCGTCGGAATTTTTGCCTTTGAGATTATTGTCCTTTCGATTTCTCCAGGACCTATTGTTATTTTGGGAATCAGAGGAAGACTCCTGCTTTGAGTGCTCCAACATCTGAACTTTTCTGGTCAGCTCTTGGAATGTTTTGAGACCCGCGGTGCATAGAAACAGGGCCATCTAATTGTTGAGGTTTCCGACAAAGAGGCTGACAGATTGGCCCTGCTCTATCGGCGGTTCACATTTGACGGAGAGATTGCGCCATCGGGTTACAAAATCCGTGCTGCTTTCGTTGTTCTTTGGTTTGGTCCTTACGAGGTCGGCAATGGTGATCTTATCGCTGACACTCATAAATCTTTGTCGAAACAGAGATTCCATTTGGACGAAAGTAATAACAGAGTCATCCAGTATGCTAGCGTACCAGTCAAAAGCAATATCGGTTAAGCTATTAACAAACTGGCGGAGGAGAAGCGCATCATTGCCCCCAGTATTCCCACATGAGGCTTTAAAGTAGGCGATGTGCTGATTCGCGTTTCCCGTCCCATCGAATCTTCCGAACTTGGGGATGACATAGCTGCCAGGAAACTCTACCAGATAATACCGAGCAGGATATGGTCTCCCACTACAGCTGATATCTTTTTGCGCTTCGACTTCGGCTACCAATGTTTTGACTTTGTTGGCAACCAAATCCATGATTTGATCTTGTGTTAGCGGGTTGCTGTCATCGGTAGTCAAGATATTTCCCGAGATAGGATGCGGCCGATTTTCATGCAGCTAGCCCACCTTTGGATTTGAGGGAATATGCGTCGGCTGCCTCGGGACACCGTTTCCCAGTTCATGAGCAGAGCCTTGCGCTTGATTGTGCGGCTTAGAGGCATGTTGGGTCGTAAAGTGTAAGACGATATTTGTCAAGTCATCAATCTTTGAGTAGAGCTTGGCCATCTCCTTGTCTTTGTTTCTAAGCTGCTTCTGGAGCTCTTGGAGAAGTTGCTGCTCTGCGATCTTGGGACGGGATATTGGCTCCTATTCTCTTTCTGAGCCCAACTCTTCATGAACTGAGGGATCTCTATGCTTATCAACCTCACTGGAAGGGTTTTCATTACCTTCTAGAGGAGGCTGGTCTTGGGAAGTGACAGCCACATTCACACCAGATTGGATTTGAAATGTGATGGCCCCGTCATTGCTCTTGTTGCGCGTGTCCACCATATAGACAGTGTGGACCATATATCCAGCCATCTTTTTATCTTTAGCGGCTGATTTTTCGGACCATCGTCGTGTCCCTTCCTTTTCTGGAAAGGACATGCAACTGAAGACGGTTGGTCTGACTGGGTCCTTGGGTGGCACTGTCCGGATCGCAGCTTTCTTGACTCTTGAGCTCATGGCATTCTTCAGGACTAATTTTAGCGGTTCAAAAGAGTTAGCGAGTTTTACAGCCGATTCAGCTGTTGTTGTGGGGTAACCCTGTTCTTGGAACATCATGACGTTCAGCCTAGCAAGAGCCCTAGCCCTTTTATTGGCTCTGTATCTGAGCCTTTTCTGTCTTAGCTTCTCGATTTCGAAGACTTGACGGGCATTCGTCATCCAGGAAGCCATCGTGAGTCGATTGACGGGGAGGTTAGAGAAGATACCCCATTGAGCATCACCGCTGGAGCTTGCCCGAGATTCCTTATCTCCTTGTTGGTGTTGATGGCCTTGCCCCCAACTGGAGCAACAGAGAGTTGTTCAGAAACGGATTTGTGCTTGGGCTGAGGTGCCTTTGCGATCATGACATTTGGCCTTTTCCCTTTTGAAGCCGGTTTATCCATCACCGGGGCTTGAAGAGCAAGGATAGCGTTAGCTGGCACGAACAGAATAGAGCCAAATGGTAGTGGCGGATCCTCCCACTGTCATCCGAGACTGACCAGGAGGATCGTCCTGGCGTCCATCTTCATCGTGTAGGAGATGGGAGTTGTGTCGAGAGCTGAGCTTGTCCTTGGAGACATTTTTGAGGCTTGATCGCTTGAAATACTGCATGAAAGAGCATTATTTTAGTATAAATATTGATATGTATGTTAATTGAGTGCGCATGAATGTTTAACCCAAAATATGGGAGGAGAGAAAACGTCCCACCGGGCGTGCCAGAATCTGTAGGGTGTTTTTCGTCACCCTATTGAGATGGGAATGCACGCGCTTGTCAGGCATGTACAGATTCCCCCTGCCTGGGGTAGGCCGGGGTTTATTGATTGTGGGGATCCGAATCTCCGGTGGCCGCGGACTAAGCTTCCGTTAATTACCCCTCACCTTCGGAGCGAGAGAACCTCTGATTGACGGGTAAAATTGCTCATGCGAACTCAATGTGCGGTGTGTATGTTGTGTTTTGAGGGGTTTTGGATATTAGGGGGCTTTGCAAAGTTTACGGCGCTCCCGCTACCAGGATAGTAGGCTGTGGGTTAAGGGGGCTAGCAGACCCCTTACGGGGTGCGGTGCAGCGCTCCGATAGAAATTTTTTCTAATGGGGAAAGTGTTGTGGAGTATATATAAAAAAGGTGAATAGCGTCCAAAGGACGCGTGGGCACCAGCGCCTCACGTGCCTAGCACACGGGCGCTAGCGTCGGCATGCGCCAGGCACATGGGCGCTGGGCACCAGCGCCTCACGTGCCCGGCACGTAGGCGCTGGGCGCACGCGGAAAAATGGGCTTAGCCCCTATACTGGGAGTTGTACTCCCAATTGACTTTTGGAGTTAAACTCCTAAAAGAAGGACAAAGAGGCTTAGCCTATGTACTGGGAGTTGTACTCCCAATTGACTTTTGGAGTTAAACTCCTAAAAAGAATGACCATTTTTTTCAGAGTTAAACTCCTAAGAGATTTTCGGAGATGATGAAAAGGGACCCCTTTCTTCTCTCTTGAGCCCTAGATCTTCTCTTGAGCCTTGGATCTTCCCGAAGTGGGATTTTTGGAGTTGGGTTTTCTTCTTCCTCCTCTCTGTTGGCTAGATCTTGGAGAAAAGGGGATGAGATTTAAAAATCTCCCCCTATAGAGATTTGATGGGAGATCTGAGTTCCCCTTCAACGGTTTTATGGTGAAAACTATTTCTTTTTGGAAAAAGATGAATTAAACTCTTGATTTAATTCAAAAAAAAAGGGAAGAAGGTTTAGAATCTTGAGGAAGGAGAAGGATGCACAGAAAACCCGAGATTTTGAGGGGAATGAATTATTATTCTTTTTTTATTATCATGTTGTCTTATATAGGCTTACAAATTTATATATAGCCTTTTGGGCTTTACAAAATGGCATTTTGCCCATCCCATACCTCATGTGCTCATTTTTTTTGCACATGAGCCATGGGCTTTACAAAAATTTGGTTTTATGCCAATTTTTCTTACATTCAATCATAAAAATTACATCAAAATTATTTATTACATGATTTTCATTTTTGGTATGGAAGAGGCCGGCCGCGGGGCTTGACTTAGACATGGGCCCACTTGACCTGGGCTTAAGCCTACTTGGGTTGGGGTTGACTTTGACTTTGACTTGGTCAACTGGGGTGTAATTTTTGACCCCAATAGTCTAGTTCTGACAATTTGGCTAGCGGCTTCATTAGCTTGATGTGCTCTTATTTGTTGAGAAATATAATCATCAAGGGCGGCCTTAGAGATCGTTTTCTCCTTGGCTGCTGATAAAGCCGGAGGAGAGTTTGTTGTTTCCCCTTTGTCATCTTCGACGATTATCGGCGGTTCTTCAGCCGGGGGTTCTGCTTGAATCATCATTCCAACCATGTCTTGGAACAAGAGAGACATTTGTTTTATGTTACCAGCTTGCTCAGCAGCCTCTTTGTCCTTTCTCTCGAGCACCCTTCGCAGAAACTCTGTATCAGTCTTCTGCTCTAGGCGCTGTTCGACCTCTTTATCCGGACTTTCTTTCTGTCCGGTAAGTGCTGTCATTTTGTTCAGCATTTCATGGAGCTTTTGTTGTTGCTCCTGAGCCTTTGTCAGCGACCGAGTTTACGGTCGGTGACCTACCGAAGCACGGCTCTCTTCTTTCCCATTGGTCATATAGACCGTATGTACGATTATACCCCCAGACTTAGGACGTTTAAATCCATCGCCTTTGGAATTTAGCGCCGGCGGTAGAGTTTTCTCCAGCCTCGTTCTTTTATGAGAGATTGGAGTTGAAGGAGCTATTGTGACAGGCACCTGTTTAGGAGAAGTCCCCCGTTGTGTGGCGGAGGATTGGTCTTTTTTTATCGAACCTTCGATTTCATTGGTCGACGAAAGTAGTTTTGGTCAATCACAGAGTCTTAGACTTTTCACCAAACCCTATGAATTTGCGAGGAGAGCCACTGATAAGGCCGCTCCGTCTTTACTTGCACTGTAACTTTTGCAGATAGGGGTGATTTCTTTAGCACCGTTATTGGGGAGTTTTTATGCACCCTCCTAAGCGGTTCAAAACTGTTCCTAGTTAGAACAGCAGTATCGACCTCCACCATCGGAGCTGATGGGGTGAGTCCAGAAGGGGAGTTGCCCCCAGCTTCTCTCACTCAGCACCAGTGGCGACGTCGAGCGTGCCTTGCTGAAGGGACCGCCTCAGTTTTGGAAGCGTCTTCATCATGCCCCTGGCTTTGCTGAGGGGTTTCAATCGGCGTCAGCCTGTTGAAGACCGAAATCCTTGATAGAGTTTTTAGAGAACGGGCTAATCTTTTAAAGACTGATCGTTTGATAGGGGAAGCACCTTTGACGGCTTCACCTATGGTAGGCGTTGGGAGGGCTAGCCGTTTTGGGGTATCCCCTTCAGGTATCACGAGATTCTTTACGGGCCCGCTTGAGTTCTTGCTCAGCCTGTTGAAGACCTAGACGCCTGAGTTTGACGGCTTGATGATGTGAGCTGTCGTGGTTACCATTCAATCGAAGACCGACCTTCTAAGAGCTTCTTCTTATGGCGTTGAGACACCGAAACTCACAGGTGGGAGCATGGTCCCAAAGAACAGCCCGGTAGTGGCTTGTATGACCTACCCCACTGGCATTGAGAAAATAGAGGTCGTGTTAGGCCTATAAATCACTCATCCAGTTGGGGTGGAGCGGGAGTTGCTGTTGCATGAGGTGCAGTTGAGAACCATTGATTTTCTGTACAGGAGCAAGACACCAAGTTTTAATAGCTCGAATCCAAGGGCATCCATAGCGAACCACGATTTTGTTCGCGAAACACGACATATGAAGTGTAGAGTGGAAAGAGGAAAAGGTCCCACCGGGCGTGCCATAATCTGTTTATCGTCGAAAGACTGGACTGAGACGTTGGGACATCTGGCCTGAATTTAAGGGCAGATGCTATTTGGACATATCCATCCACCTCTTCGAAGATTCCAAGTTGATTTATGACACCATATATCGGAGGTTTGGATAGATGCAACCATTATAACATATTTTATCAGATTCCCCCTCATTTGTGAGGGGTTTTTTATTGTGGGGACGCTCAATCCTGGAGGCGTAAGCCCCTGCAGTTAATTACGTTATCGTGTTGCGATAACCACTTTTTCCTGCTCCAGTAGTTCACTTCGTGTCGTGTTATGTTTAGTTTATTTTGGTTGCCCATGGATTGTATACGGAGATTATTTTATATTGTCTCCCGTAGAGTTCGGATTAGTCTAAATCCGTATATTTATGAATTTGGGTTCTGAACTTAGGTTATATATTTCTCTAGTTCAAAAATGTTTTGTTCTATTTAAGGACCGTTAGTCCAGTTTGAGATTAAGATCAATTTAAATATATGAGCATTTAGGCTCAATTTGTTTTAACTGAGGATACATAAGTCCCGTTTGAGACTAAGATCAACTTAGCAATAATTTTAGGATCATCAAATTTTATTAAGATCCAATAACAGAGTATTTAGGCTCGGCTGCAAGAAACTTCAGAGAGACTTTTAGCCAATTTGGGCTTGGTTTGCTCAGTCTTTCCTCTTTTCCCTTGTTATTTAAAGTGCTAAGCATATATTTGGGTTCTGTTTGTTCAGTCCTTTTCCTCTATGCATAAATGCTAAGCACTTATTTGGAGCTCTGTCGCTCACATGGAAAGCACGTGAGGCATTCAACCTTTGTTTTTGTGGCTCATGTGTATTTCACGTGATTGCTTTATTTTTCGGGTGCTGGGTTGCTTTGTTTTGGTGACTGCCCAATCAGTGCAAATGAGTTTCTTTGTTTTTGGGCAATCACATGGGAAGCACGTGAGGCGCCAGGTTCTTTTCTTTCTGAGATTTAATTTTTGCTAATGGTATTTTGGCCATTAATGATCACTCAGTTGTTCTCGCCAAAATTTTGAATCAAAACTTGCTCCCTTAAAAAAAATAATAATAACAATAAAATAAAAATAAAAATAAAGGAAAAACTCCACATGCAAAGCATGAAAGTACTGCCTCGGATAGAAGTAAATCCTATGATGGTGCCTCACATGCTCCTCACGCGGGCGCCAATGTGCAAAACAAAAAGAAATCTATTAAATAAGAGTTAAACTCTTAGGAGGCAGTGCCTCACGTGCAAATCATGAGACCGCCAGCGCCCAGAGTCAAACATTATGAGGCAGCGCCTCACGTGCAAAGCATGAGAGCGCTGAGTGTCAAGAGCGCCAGCGCTAAAGAGTCAAAGACTCTGAGGCAGCGCATCACGTACAAAGCACGAGAGCGTTGAGCGCCAGCGCTAAAGAGTCAAAGACTCAGAAGCAGCGCATCACGTGCAAAGCACGAGAGCGCTGACGCCAGAACTAAAAGTTCTTTGCCGTTGGATCCGTTGGATCAAAGATCCAACGGAGATGATAAATCATCATAGCACAGAATTAAATTCTGATTGAGAAAATAATCTTCCCAATATTTCTAAACAAGAAAGATTGTGCTCTGTAAATCAGAGCACCGTTGGATCAAAGATCTAATGGTGATTAAAAATCACCGAGCTACAGAATATGCTCTGTAGGGGAAAATATCTTCCCAATCTTTCTAAACAAGAAAGATTGTGCTCTGTAAATCAGAGCACCGTTGGATCAAAGATCCAATGGTGATTAAAAATCACCAAGCTACAGAATAAGCTCTGTAGAGGAAAATATCTTCCCAATCTTTCTAAACAAGAAAGATTGTGTTATGTAAATCAGAGCACCGTTGGATCAAAGATCCAATGGTGATTAAAAATCACCAAGCTACAGAATAAGCTCTGTAGGGGAAAATATCTTCCCAATCTTTCTAAACAAGAAAGATTGTGCTCTATAAATCAAAGCACCGTTGGATCAATAATCCAATGGTGATTAAAAATCACTAAAATACAGAATAATCTCTGTATGGGAAAATATTTTCCCAATCTTGTTAATAACAAGAAAAATGTCATCTGTAAAACAGAAGCCCTAGGATCAAAGATCCAATAGTGGGGAAACATCCCCAAATCAATCAGAAAAAGTTTGCTTTAACTGATCAGCCTCCATTATATAAAAGCCCTGAGACTTCAAGTCTTATAGAGAAAAAACTCCCCATAAGTTCTCAAATCGAGAGAAGGAGAGAGAGAAAATCCCTTGAAAGCCAAAAAAAAAAAAGAGAGAATTTAATTCTCCAGAGAGAAGAAGATCTCTTCAAAGAAAAAAGAAACTCTAGGTAAGAGAAGGAAGGGGAACCCCTCCCAAAAACTCCCACAAAAAGAGAATTTAATTCTCAAACCAAGAGTTTAACTCTTCTAAAAGAACATAGTTTTTCCTCTGGTTAAGATCTGCAGAAGCGGATCTCCCCACAAGTTGAGAATTTTATTCTCATCGGGGAGATTCTATCATGCAGATTCAAAACCTAGGGGAAAAAACTGAATCCAAAAGAGTTTAACTCTTACAAAACATATAGGAATTTATATCCTCTGAAACTAGGGTTTAACCTTTTAAAAAAGAATTTAATCCTTTTAAAGAACAAAAGGAGAACTTGATTCCCTAGAACCATAGAAGAACAGCCTGATAATTCATTAGCGTTCAACGCTACACAATAAAAGCTCACGTGTTCCCACGTGAGCACCTTTGAGGAACGAAAAAGGAAAGACTGAGATCTAGCCACGTGACCCCATGTGACCCCTAAGAAGTGCTCAGCACTTATAAAAGAGAAAAGGGAATAAACCCTATTTTTGGAGCGCCTCACATGACCCCACGTGACCCCTAAGAAGTGCTCAGCACTTATAAAAGAGAAAAAGGAATAAACCCTATTTTTGGAGCGCCTCACGTGACCCCACGTGACCCCTAAGAAGTGCCCAGCACTTATAAAAGAGAAAAGGGTATAAACCCTATTTTTGGAGCGCCTCACGTGACCCCACGTGACCCCTAAGAAGTGCTCAGCATTTATAAAAGAGAAAAGGGAATAAACCCTATTTTTGGAGCGCCTCACATGACCCCACGTGACCCCTAAGAAATGCTCAGCATTTATAAAAGACAAAAGGGAATAAACCCTATTTTTGGAGCGCCTCACGTAACCCCACATGACCCCTAAGAAGTGCTCAGCACTTATAAAAGAGAAAAGGGAATAAACCCTATTTCTGGAGCGCCTCACGTGACCCTACGTGACCCCAAGTAGTGTTTAGCACTTACAAAGAAAAAAGGGAATAAATCAAAAGCAGTTTCCATTTTTTTTGGTGCCTCACGTAATCTCATGTGACCCAATAGCGCTCAGCGCTCAGAAAAGAATAAGGGAATAAACCCAAAGAAAGAGCGCATCAAATTCTTGAAGTTTAATACTACTTCAAGCGCCTCACGTGACCCTACGTGAGCGCCTCTGAATTTTAGTGTTTAACACTATTTTGAATACCTCACGTAGGAGCACGTGAACGCTGAATATATACTAGTGTTGAACACTATGAAAGGCTAATATTAGCCAAACTCAGACCAAATTTCCTAAGGACCATCAATTGAGCCCCTCATGCTCAGGATCTCCAAAACCGATCTCAGCCCCGAGGACAGCTAATGAGCTACCACCCCATCCCTCCAGTTGGGACATTGGTTTAAGGGTACATCTTTTCATACCTCTGATACATTTCGTTGTAATCCTTCAACCTCTTCAGAGAGATGGAGGGTCCCAATAACCGATAACCTTTGGCGTATCCCCAAACTGGTTAAACCAAAACCTCATGGACTATGATGTCCTTAAACTTTATGGACCGTGAGGTCTTTAAACTTATAGACTATGATGTCTTTAAACCGGACTATGAGGTCCTTAAACTCATGGACTATGATGTCCTTAAACTGTACGGATTATGATGTCCTTAAACCCAATGGACCGCAATATCTCTAAACTAAAACGATAGAGTCCAAATACTCTTTCGTTGGATCTAAATGATCCTAAAATCTTGTTGAGTAGATCTTAGTCTAAAATTAGACTAACGTATCCTCAACAAACGTTTAAGTTGATCTTAATCTCAATGAGAATAACGATCTTTAAACCCAAACCAAACCCAAATCTAAGAAAATTCGGATTTGGACTAATCCACGCGCTACAGGCGACAACACAAATTATTCTCCGTATACAATCCACGGGCAACCAAAAATAAAACAAACATACACGACACGAAGTGACCATATGGAGAAGGAAAAAGTGGTTACCGCGATGCAGTAGCGTAATTAACTGCAGAGGCTTGCGCCTGCAGGGAAGAGCGTCCCCACAATCAAAAACCCCTCAAACGAGAGGTAATCTGACGAAGTCTGCTTCAACGGCCGCATCCGTCTAAACCTTTGATATATGGTGCCATAAATCAATTTGGCATCTTCGGAGAGGTGGACGGATAAAACCAAATAGCATCTGCCCCCAAATTCAGGCAAGACGACCTACGCGGTTCCGTCTCCCGTATTCGGCGGTAAACAGATTCTGGCACGCCCGGTGGGACCTTTCCTCTTTCCACTCCACACTTCGTGTGTTGTGTTCGCGAATGAATCACGGTTTAATGTGGTTACCCCTGGATTCAAGGTACTAAGATTTGGTGTTTTGCTCCCGTGCAGAGAAAATGGCTTCCAACAGCACTAGCTGCAACAACTCCCACTCCGTCCTCGCCGGAGGAGTGACTTATGGGCCCCAAGCGGGCTCCATCTTTGCCATGCCAGTAGAACAGGTGACTCAGGCCACCACTGGACTGTTCTTCGGGACCATGCTCCCACCAATGAGCTTCAACGCCCCACTGCCATCGCAAGAAGCTCCAAAGAAGTCGGTCTTCGATCGGCTTGCAACTATCGCGGCCCCTCTCAACAGGTCGTCCAAGTCTAATACCTCAGTCTTCGACAGGCTGAGCTTAAGCTCAAAGGGGCCCACGAAGAGGCTCGCAATACCAGAGAAGGCTATCCCAGCTCCTGCTGCAATTGAAGCTGTCCAAACTGCTTCCCCTACTCGAAAGTCGGCCTTCGATAGGTTGACTATTCCTTCCCAGCGGATGTCAGTCTTTGACAGGCTGGCGCCAATAATAGCCTCTCCTCAAAGCAGGGGGCAGGACGAAACTACTCCGGCTATAAAGGTGATCCCGGCTACACGACATGCTCAACGTCTCCACCGGCGCCGAGTGAGGAAAGCTGGGGGCAGTTCCCCTTCTGGACTTACCCCGCCAGCTCCAACGATGGAAGTTGATGATGCTGTTCCAACTAGGAACAGCTTCGAACCACATAACAGGGTACGCAGGAATTTGCCAACTGCCGTGCTGAAAAAGTCTCCCCCGCCTGCTGAAAAGATCACAAAGGCAAAGCCACAGCAGCCCCCTCAGCGGTTGTCCTCTAAAATCTATAAGGTCTGGCGAAGGGTCCAAGACTCTGTGATTAACCCAGACTACTCCTGCTAACCAAAGAAAGTGAAGGTTCGGCAAGAGAAGGATCACCCTATCGTACCATAGAAGGTGTCATCTGCTTGGGTGCCCACTGCAACGGTCCCTTCAACTTTGACCACCCACAAAAGAAGAAGGCCGGAGAAAATCCCCGTGTCCACGACAAAGCTCGGAGGCACTGAGTCCATCCCAAGTCTGGGGGCATGGTGGTGCACACCATTTACATGGCTTCTGGAAAAGAGGATAGCCGTATCTCCACGGGCCATCGACCACTCACCCGATCAATAACAAAGGCTCGGGAGTAACAACAACAAAAGCTCCAAGAGATGCTAACGAAGATGGCCACACTCACTGGGCCAAAAGAAAACCCGGAAATATCGTCGGAGCAGCGTCAGAAACAAGAAACCGATGCCGAGTTCCTCCGCAGAATCCTCGAAAGGAAAGACAAAGAGGCCATGGAACAAGCGGCCAACATAAAACAGATGGCGCTTTTATTCCAAGACATGGTCGGCATGATGATCCAAGCGGACCCTCCAGTCGAAGAGCCTCCAATAACAATTGAAGACGATAAAGAGGAGACATCAAATCCTCTTTCGGCCTCTTCAGCTGCAAAGGAGGAAACAATCTCAAAAGCGGCGCTCGATGATTATATAGCTCAACAAATATGAACTCACCAAGCGAACGAAATAGCTGGCCAAGTCGTTAAAACTGGGCGACCATATCCAGGCTGGTACGATCAGATTAAGTACCTGCCAGGATACACGATTCCTAAGTTCCACGTATACAAAGGGATAGGTAATCCCCATCAACATGTCGCTCAGTTCAGGGCTCTGTGCGGCAACACTGGAGGTGACGATAATCTACTACTTTGCCAATTCGTCGGCAGCTTGGCAGAGACGGCGTTCGAATGGTATTCAGAGCTTCCCAACGACTCCATCAAAACTTTTACGGAGATAGAATTTCTATTCACCCAGCGTTTCGCAAGCACTAGCGAACGCACCCCAATCACGGCGTTGATCAATGCCAGGTGAAACCAGGCGAAACATGGGTTCAGTATGCGATACGGTGGTGGAACCTATGGTCGAAGTGCGAACAGCGCATAGAAGAGGCTCCTGCAGTGGACATGTTTGTGGGAACCCTTGATCCGCAGGCGACCATATCCCAATTCATGATGTTTTTCAAGCCAACCACCTTCTAGACCTTGATTGACAAGCTGGCCCAAATGGACCAGATGGGCCATAGACCGTCCTCCTCAAAGATGGATCCTCGGAATGAGAAGGGGAAAGGGAAAGCAACCTTCGTCGCCAACTCTCAACAACAACCGAGTGGCCCGAGACCGGTTATTCGCCAAAGCAACAAGCGGCAATCTCTCGATGAGAAGTTAAGACGTCCTTACTCGTTTCTCCGGGATAAAACAAGGAGACTGTTCGAACTAGCAGTGCGAAACGGTCTCATCACTCTACCGGAGCCGAGCCACCCACACGAACGATGTCAACGATCCCAATTACTGCCCCTACCACCGAGTATTGGGCCATCCGATCGAAGATTGCTACGTCTTCAAAAATTAGGTTGAAAACCAGTATCAACAGGGCAAGTTCGCGCTGTCTGAAAACTGGAAGGTAAATCCGCCACAACAGCACACCCCTAAAAGGGTGGACACGCCATGGGCATCTTGCTCATTTACAGAGGAAGCTCCATGGGAAGTATTTCTTTCGGCAAAAACGCAAAGAATGCTGAAGGATCTTCAAGCATGCCCAGCAATCAGGTGGAAAAGCCCGCTAGAGCCCGAGATCATTGAGGGGATGCTAAAACCACACCCAACACTAGGAGTTAATAGTGATGGGCAAAACACCCAGGCCCAGCCATTAAAGTCTTTCAAGAAAAAGAAGAAGACCAAAAAGCCCGCGCAGTATGACGACAAGCGCACAAATCTGCAAAAGCGTATTGACACGCTGGAGGAATACAACCAGAAGGCGTGGACCCCAGTCACACTCCAAAAATTTCTCAACCATATCCTTAAGAACATAGGCAATGACAATGACGAGAGAGACGACGCGTCAAAAGAATCCGAAGATTATGTGGCAAGTTGTCACATGATCTCTCACTCGTCAATAGATGATAAAGAAGCTCATGATGTAGAGAAACTGGGGGCAGATCCAGAACCGGAATCAAAATCTCTGGAGCCATCGGACGAATTGATTGACAGACTGCTGAGCGAAGCTCTTCAGAAAAGCAAAGCTGACAGAGAGCAGGAAACGGCCATATACGAGAGGGCCAAGCGTCGGTGTCAAGTTGAAGAAGCTCCGGTATTGAGAAACCGTAGAGTACCCCAACTAAATCAAGCACGCCTACAACATACAAAAGCAGGTTTAAGATAAGGAAGCAATGCGCCAAAGCCCTGTCAATGGGAATGAAGCTGCCGCCTTTTAAAGGAAATACTCCTGGCAGCATACACCTTGACGAAGGAGATGCACATCCAAATTACTGCTTATACTATCGGAGGATCACACACCCTACCGAAGAGTGCATGGCCTTTAAAAACTGGTGGCGGGGATATGTTGCCCACCGACAACACGTCCAGCGAGTGAAGCGCAAAGCTCTTCGAGAACAGAGAAGTACAACAGATGAACGCAAAAGAAAAAAGATACGAAGACTCTGATAAAGAAATAGCCCTCAGCCCTCTCTTCAAGGAATTCACCTCCGACATAAAAGATACGAATACTTGCGAGGACATCGAGCTGCGTAATCGTACGTTGCCCGGGAAAAATCCCGGACCTACGAACAACGGACCGAAACGTCCTTAAACTACTACAAACCGCAGCATCTTAGGGCTGACCCAAAAAAAACAAAACAAAAAAATGGTACGTCCACAAGAAAAATAGGCACGGATGAAAATCCGGAAGGGTTCCGTGAGTAAAAACAGCAAGGCTACCGGCCTGAAGGCTCCCTCACTGAACTGATTCACACAGGTCCAAACCAGCTGAGCTAGCTCATTTTTCCGATATGTGTGAAAACCCGAAAGGGCGCAGACTCGTAAAAAGAAAAAAGCAAAAAAAAAAACGGTACGTCCACAAGCAAAATGGGCACGGATGAAAACCCGAAAGGGCTCCGTGAGTAAAAATAGCAGGGCTACCGGCGAGTTTGTGAAAACCCGAGAGGGCGCAGGCTCGTTAAAAATTCATGCACATTGGCGAGATCCTCTCGACCTTGTAAGGAGAAAACACCTGCGTAAGATCCTTACGACTCACAAGGGAGAAACACACTTAGGGATCCCCACGATTCCTAAGAAGAAATTACACTTACGAGATTCTCACGATTCGTGAGGAGAAGCCTCTTATGAGACCCTCACGGCTTATAAGATTCAAAAGCCTTAAGCTACAGGGATCTGAACCTGTTCTTAAGCCATCATATTTCCCAGGTTGCCCTACAAGCGGTTCAATATTAACCCTTGTATACAATCCACGGGCACAAATAAACGTTTCCCCCACCTAGTCCCACCAACGACGAGGAATGTCCTCATTTGGTGAACAAACATTTGTACGTCCTCTCGACTTGCAAGGAGAAAATGCTCTTATGAGATCCTTACGACTTATAAGAGATCATACACTTAAGAATCCTCACGATTCTTAAGGAGAAAACGCACTTACGAGATCCCCACGACTCGTAAGGAGAAACACCTTTATGAGACCCTTACGGCTCATGAAGTCAAAAGCCTTAGTCGACAGGATCTTAAACTTGTTTGCTAAACCACCTTTGTTCGAACCGACGAAAGCAGATGATGATTCGCTCCTGGAAATATTCCAGTCGCAGCGATGCTGATGCTAAGATTGGCACCAGATACCAAGTTCCATACTCGTGGCGAAAAGTCAACGAGCCAAAAATGCATATGAAATAGCCGAAATGATGGGGCAACTTGTAAAAAAATAGTAAGTAAAAAAAAATATGCATACAAAATAGCCGAAATGGTTGGGCAACTCGCAATAAAAAATAATGAGTAAAAAGAAAAATAGCCGAAATGATTGGACACCGCGAAAAATATCCGAAAAGATTGGGCAATCGCGACTTTCGCGATATAAAAAGTTGAAATGATAGAGCATCGCAGAAAGAAAAAAAATGAAATAAAACTTTTTGCCCTGCAGGTAAGTCCATACTGACCCCTGTATACAATCCATGGGCATAAACGAAAGAGAACCACGTGTTCCAACAAACTCTATCAAAGGGAGAATCAGGTCTCAGCGGCAATATCTTCATCTCAGAAGACCAGCAACAGCGTTCCTCCTCATGCCAGCAGGACACGGACGCGATAATACCAATTGGAGCCACGGCAATGTCCCCAGTTCCAAGACTCTATGGTTCACAGACAACCTAACGTCATCCAATGACCCCGTCTCGGATACACGTCAGCAAATGACCCCATCGCGGAAACACGTCTCGGAAATACGTCATCCAATGACTCTGTCTCGGAAACAAGTCAACCAACCTCAGGGAAATCAGTTTCCTTAGCAAAAATCTCGATTCAGAGAAATCAGCGTCCTTGACGAGAGCATCTCGATTCGCGTCGACCCGCAAGAAAATCAGTATCTTTGCAAGAATCTCTCGATTTGTCTCAACTCCGAGGAAATCAGTGTCCTTGGCAAAAACCTCGATTCAGGGAAATCAGCGTCCTTGACGAGAGCATCTCGATTTGCGTCGAGCCGTAAGGAAATCAGTGTCTTTGCAGGATTCTCTCGATTCGTCTCAACTCCGAGGAAATCAGTGTCCTTGGAAAAAACCCCGATTCAGGGAAATCATTGTCCTTGACGAAAGCATCTCAATTTGCATCGACCCGCAAGAAAATCAGTGTCTTTGCAGGAATCTCTCGATTCGTCTCAACTCCAAGGAAATCAGTGTCCTTGGCAAAAACCTCGATTCAAGAAAATCAGCATCCTTGACGAGAGCATCTCGATTCGTGTCGATCCGTAAGGAAATCAGTGTCTTTATAGGAATCTGTCGGTTCGTCTCAACTCCGAGGAAATCAGTGTCCTTGGCAAAAACCTCGATTCAGGGAAATCAACGTCCTTAACGAGAGCATCTCGATTCGCATCGACCCACAGAGAAATCAGTGTCTCTGCAGGAATATACGACGTCAGCAAAACGGAGCCACGGCAAAGTCCCTTAGTTCTAAATCTCGTCGGTTCACGGACAACTTAGAGAATACCTCAGAGCTATGGCAGAGTCCCTAGTTCTAAATCTCGACGACAACATCTACAGCCTAGAAATCAACAACAATGTTCTTCCTCTGGCAGGATGCAGATGAGACATCAACAAATGGAGCCGTGGCAAAGTCCCCTAGTTCCAAATCTCGACGGTTCACAGACAACCCAGAGACAACCTCGACATTCAACGCAATATTGCAGGCACAATGTCAACCAATTTAGCTAAGGAAAATCCCCCGCTTTAATGTCTTGACGGCAACTCAAATAAGACCTGAAAAGACTATCGGAGATCATCCCACACCAGCGCGGAGTGGTCATGACTCATCGGGGCTCCCAAACTGAGCCTAATCTCAAGTAAAAAGCGACATGGAATACCCTAACACTTGCTCTTTCAATGGTAATATTACCTGGAAGATTACTTGAAGACGTTTTGTCCAGCTCCCGAAGGGATCAAAGACATGACAGTCGCGGGGCTACCCGAACAACAAGATTGCATATCGAGGAATATATCGGCCAACGTGACGGTGCGACGGGTAAAAAAACCCTAGTACCATAGACCCTAACGGACTTCTATTAGCAGGAGTTAACTGTGACGTTAGGAAACCCTTGCGGGAACATCTCGATTCGTCTCGACTCGTGAGGAAATTAGTGTCCTTACGAGAACTTCTCGATTCGTCTCGACTCATAGGGCAAAGCCTTAGGCAATGGGGATAAGGACCTGTTTCCTAAGCACTGGGTCCCTGCAAGTCGGTCCAAGATGGACTCTTGCATACTACTCATAGGCCACACTCTCCAAAGTTGAATATCGACAAGGGAAACAACCACTTACGAGTCCTCTCGACTTGTAAGGGAGAAAATTCTCTTATGAGATCCTTACAACCCTCAAGAGAAAACGCACTTAGGAATCCTCAGGAGAAAATACACCTACGGGGATCCTCTCGACTCGTAGGGAGAAAAGTCTAAGGAGAAAATACACCTACGGGGATCCTCTCGACTCGTAGAGAGAAAAGTTTTTATGAGACCGTCACGGCTCATAAAGTTGAAAAGTTTTAGGCGGAAGATCTGAACTTGTTCCTAAGCCATCGCTGCTCTACAAGGAGGTCAATATGAACTATCTGCGGGCTATATTTTCCAAAGCCATATTCGCCGCTGAAATAAAGAAGCTACTTACGGGTCCTCACGATTCATAAGGAAAAATACCCGAGTGAGATCCTTACGACTCACGGAAGCGATGAACACTTAGAAATCCTCACGATTTCTAGAGAGAATTTACACCTACGGGATCCTTTCGACTCGTAGAGAGAAAAACCTTCTTGAAACCCTTACGGTTCATGAAGATGGAAAAAAATTTAGGCTACAAGGACCCTAAACTTGTCTCCTAAGCCATCAATTCTTTGGCCACGCATAACATTGCACTACTTCACCCACGTACATACTTACGTGGGCAAAGTAGAGGGGGGAATTTGTTCCCGCCAAAATTTTAGCTCAAAACTTGCTCCCTTAAAAAAAATAAAAATAACAATAAAATAAAAATAAAAATAAAGGAAAAACTCCACATGAAAAGCATGAAAGTACTGTCTCGGATAGAAGTAAATCCTATGATGGCGCCTCACGTGCTCCTCACGTGAGCACCAACGTGGAAAACAAAAAGAAATCTATTAAATAAGAGTTAAACTCTTAGGAGGCAGCGCCTCACGTGCAAAACATGATAGCACCAGCGCCCAGAGTCAAAGATTCTGAGGCAGCGCCTTACGTGCAAAGCACGAGAGTGCTGAGCGCCAAGAGCGCCAGCGCTAAAGAGTCAAAGACTCTAAGGCAGCACATCACGTGAAAAATACGAGAGCGCTGAGCGCCAGCGCTAAAGAGTCAAAGACTCTGAAGCAGCGCATCACGTGCAAAGTACGAGAGCGCTGAGAGCTAAGCGCTAAGAGTCAAAGACTCTGTGACAGCGCATCACGTGCAAAACACGAGAGCGCTGGCGCCAGAACTAAAAATTCTCTGCCGTTGGATCAAAGATCCAATGGAGATGATAAATCATCAAAGCACAGAATTAAATTCTGATTGAGGAAATAATCTTCCCAATCTTTCTAAACAAGAAAGATTGTGTTCTTTAAATCAAAGCACCGTTGGATCAAAGTTCCAATGGTGATTAAAATCACCAAGCTACAGAATAAACTCTGTAGGGGAAAATATCTTCCCAATCTTTCTAAACAAGAAAGATTGTGCTCTGTAAATCAGAGCACTGTTGGATCAAATATCCAATGGTGATTAAAAATCACCAAGCAACAAAATAAGCTCTGTAGGGGAAAATACCTTCCCAATCTTTCTAAACAAGAAAGATTGTGCTCTGTAAATCAGAGTACCGTTGGATCAAAGATCCAATGGTGATTAAAAATCACCAAGATACAGAATAATCTCTGTATGGGAAAATATTTTCCCAATCTTGTTAATAACAAGAAAAATGTCTTCTGTAAAACAGAAGCCCTAGGATCAAAAATCCAATGGTGGGGAAACATCCCCAAATCAATCAGAAAAAGTTTGCCTTAACTGATTAGCCTCCACTATATAAAGGCCCCAAGACTTCAAGTCTTATAGAGAAAAAACTCCCCATAAGGTCTCAAATCGAGAGAAGGAGAGAGAAAACCCCCTTGAAAGCAAAGAAAAGAAAAGAAAAGAGAATTTAATTCTCCAGAGAGAAGAAGATCTCTTCAAAGAAAAAAGAAACTCTAGGTAAGAGAAGGAAGGGGAACCCCTCCCAAAAGCTCGCACAAAAAGAGAATTTAATTTTCAAACCAAGAGTTTAACTCTTCTAAAAGAACTTAGTTCTTCCTCTGGTTAAGATCTGCAGAAGCGGATCTCCCCACAAGTTGAGAATTTTATTCTCATCGGGGAGATTCTGTCATGCAGATTCAAAACTTAAGGGAAAGAACTGAATCCAAAAGAGTTTAACTCTTACAAAACATATAGGAATTTAATTCCTCTAAAACTAGGGTTTAACCCTTTAAAAAAGAATTTAATCCTTTTAAAGAACAAAAGGAGAACTTGATTCCCCAGAACCATAGAAGAACAGCCTGGTGATTCATTAGCGTTCAACGCTACACAATAAAAGCTCACGTGTTCCGACGTGAGCACCTTTAAGGAACGAAAAGGAAAGACTGAGATCTAGCCACGTGACCCCTAAGAAGTGCTCAACACCTATAAAAGAGAAAAGTGAATAAACCTTATTTTTGGAGCGCCTCACATGACCCCTAAGAAGTGATCAACACTTATAAAAGAAAAAAGGAAATAAACCCTATTTTTGGAGCGCCTCACATGACCCTACGTGACCTCTAAGAAGTGCCCAGCACTTATAAAAGAGAAAAAGAAATAAACCCTATTTTTGGAGCGTCTCATGTGACCCCACGTGACCCCTAAGAAGTGCTCAGCACTTATAAAAGAGAAAAGGGAATAAACCCTATTTTTGGAGCGCCTCACGTGACACCACGTGACCCCTAAGAAGTGCTCAGCACTTATAAAAGAGAAAAGGAAATAAACCCTATTTTTGGAGCGCCTCACGTGACCCCTAAGAAGTGCTCAGCACTTATAAAAGAGAAAAGGGAATAAATCTTATTTTTGGAGCACCTCACGTGACCCCACGTGACCCCTAAGAAGTGCTCAGCACTTATAAAAGGGAAAAGAGAATAAACCCTATTTTTGGAGCGCCTCACGTGACCCCACGTGACCCCCAAGTAGTGCTTAGCACTTACAAAGCAAAAGGGAATAAATCAAAGACAATTTCCATTTTTTTGGCGCCTCACGTGATCTCACGTGACCCAATAGCGCTCAACGCTCAGAAAAGAACAATGGAATAAACCTAAAGAAAGAGCGCCTCAAATTCTTGAAGTTTAATACTACTTCAAGCGCCTCACGTGACCCCACGTGAGCGCCTCTGAATTTTAGTGTTTAACACTATTTTGAACACCTCACGTGGGAGCACATGAACGCTGAATATATACTAGTGTTGAACACTATGAAAGGCTAATATTAACCAGACTCAGACCACATTTCCCAAGGACCATCAATTGATCCCCTCATGCTCAGGATCTCTAAAACCGATCTCAGCCCCGAAGACAGCTAATGAGCTACTACCCCATCCCTCCAATCGGGACATTGGTTCAAGGGTACATCTCTTTATACCTCTGATACATGTCGTTGTAATCCTTCAACGTCTTCAGAGAGATGGAATGTCCCAATAACCGATAACCTTTGGCGTATCCCCAAACAGGTTAAACCAAAACCCCATGGACTATGAGGTTCTTAAACTCATGGACTATGATGTCCTTAAACTTTATGAACTGTGAGGTCTTTAAACTCATAGACTATGATATCTTTAAACCGGACTATGAGGTCCTTAAACTCATGGACTATGATGTGCTTAAACTTTACGGACTATGATGTCCTTAAACCCAATGGACCGCAATGTCTCTAAACTAAAACGATAGAGTCCAAATACTCTTTCGTTGGATCTAAATGATCCCAAAATCTTGTTGAGTAGATCTTATAGTCTAAAATTAGACTAACGTATTCTCAAGAAACGTTTAAGTTGATGAGAATAACGTTCCTTAAACCCAAACCAAACCCAAATCTAAGAAAATTCGGATTTGGACTAATCTACGCCCTACGGGCGACAACACAAATTAGTCTCCGTATACAATCCACGGGCAACCAAAAATAAAACAAACATACACGACACGAAGTGACCATCTGGAAAAGGAGAAAGTGGTTACCGCGATGCGGTAGCGTAATTAACTGCAGGGGCTTGCGCCTGCAGGGAAGAGCGTCCCCACAATCAAAAACCCCTCAAACGAGGGGAATCTGACGAAGTCTGCTTCAACGGCCGCATCCGTCTAAACCTTCGATATATGGTGCCATAAATCAATTTGGCATCTTCGGAGAGGTGGACGGATAAAACCAAATAGCATCTGCCCCCAAATTCAGGCAAGACGACCTACGCGGTTCCGTCTCCCGTATTCGGCAGTAAACACCAGTTCTCAGCTTTGAAGATCTGAGATCAGTTTTATTTAAGAAATAATTTCTCCTTTTTTATAAGAACTAAGTTCTTTATGTAGGGTTAAACCCTATTTTTAGAGGAATTAAATTTCTTAGAACATAATTTCTTTTTCTTTCTCTTTCTTTTTAACCTAGTTCTTTTCTCTTAGATTTTAAGTTTGAAGAACAGAATCTTCCCGAAGAGAATTAAATTCTCAACTTGTGAGGAGATTTGCCTTACAAATCTCAAATCAGAGGAAGAACTAAGTTCTTTTCGTGAAGGGTTAAACCCTTGTTTCCGTTTACACTAAGCAAAAGAGATGTTTTGATCTCTGTGTTTTCTTCTACCTAGAGTTAGAAAGGAGAGAAATTTTCTTCTTTTAGAGAATTAAATTCTTTGTTTTTTTGAGAGCATCTGTCTTTGTCGATCCTCTCTGTTTGTGTGTGTGAGACTTGAAGTCTTGGGTCCTTTATGTAGTAGAGGCAAATTGTTAATTAGTTTAAGAAAATCTCTCATTTGAGAGATACCAATTGATTTAATTGGCCTCAAAATTTGTTCAAAGGATTTTATCCACCGTTGGATCATTGATCCAGTGAGTTTCTATTTTAAGAATATATATTCTTGTTTTTAAAAAGATTAGGGAAATTATTTTCCATATATAAAATTTAATTCTGTCATACGGTGATTTTTAACCATCGTTGGATTTTTAATCCAAGAGTTCTCTCTTTAACAGAGCACATATTTCTTTGTTTAGAAAGATATAGGAAATATTTTCCATCTCATTGGATCTTTGATCCAACAACTTTCTGTTTAACAGAAAATATCTTTCTCATTTAAAAAAATCAGGGAGATATTTCCCCCTAATAGAATTTAATTCTATATTTGGTGATTTTTTAATCACCATTGGATTTTTGATCCAACGGTTCTCTGTTAACAGAGAATATCTTTCCCTTTTTAGAAAGATCAAGAGAGGTATTTTTCTAGAATTTAATTCTATATAGGGAGGTGCCCTCACGTGTTTAACATATGACCTCGATGTGTTTTAACCTGTTTTACTTAGTGCCTATATGCCTTGAATATGGGTGCTCACGTGTTTAACGCATAAGGTCAGTTTGGCCTTTAGCCACTTACTCTTAGCGCTTATATGTTTTGCATTCAAGAAATAGAATTTAATTCTATATATAGAGTTTAACTCTATCTGAAACTAATGCTTCAAAAGGGTGTTCTCACGTGTTTAACACGTGACCCCAATGTGGGTTTTAATTGTTTATTTAGTGCTTATATGCTTTGTATATAAGCGCTCACGTGTTTAACAAGTAAGGCCTGTTTAGCCTTTAGTCGTTTGTTTTCAGCGCTTATATGCTTTTGCATATAAGCGCTCACATGTTTAACACGTGAGGCTCAAAACGTGGGGAATTCTCCTTTTCTCTCTTTTATTTATAAAGAAACACTTCTTCTTCGATTTGTCTTCCTATTTCAGCTTATTCTGCAACTTAAAGCAATCGATCTTAAAGTGCCCTTTTTTCTTACAATAATTGCAGGTCACGTTCTTAACCTTAGATTTCGACCGCGACTTCTTCCTATTTGCTTCTGGATCTCTCTTCTTCAATCGCCCTCGAACAAATAAACGATACAATGAACCATCCGTTTTGGTGGAAGTCAACTCTTTGTCAATCTTCTTTTTGTTCATAAAATTCTCCTTGACATTTTTGATTGAGATCGTATTTCGTCCATAAACCAAAGTGTCACGGAAGTGCTTATAAGAGAGTGGCAACAAACAAAACAAGAGAAGAGCTTGATCTTCATCATCAATCTTAATGTCGATCTTACTCAGATCTGTAATGATCACATTAAACTCATCAACATGAGATTTTATTGGAGAGTCTTCTGACATGCGAAGTGTGTAAAGTCCTTGCTTCAATGAGATTCGATTCGTGAGAGAAATCCCTAAATATAACTCCTCGAATTTATTCCACAAATCATCCGTCGTCTTTTCCACCAAAACTTCTGTAGAACATCTTTTTTCAGACACAAGTGGATAGCCGTGAGAGCATTTTCATCCATCCCCTCCCAAGATTTCTCTGTCATAGTGGAAGGATTTTTATCCTTCCCATGAATCGCCTTCTTAAAATTATTTTGAGTCAAAACGGCAACCATACGAACTTGCCACAAACTAAAACTCATGTTTCCATCCAACTTCTCTATATCAAACTTCATGATTATTGGAGATATGACGTGAGTTCAAAATACCTTGAGTACTAACGAACCCTAAACTTCAAAATCACGATCTAAGAAAGTAGGGAAGAGGGTGTAGTTGTCGTTACCCACCGTTGATCTAGATTGCAAAATCAAAAACCTAACGGTTCAACCAAAAATCCCACAACAACGCAATACACTTTGATACCAGTTTGTTGCGAATCCAAACGATCACAAAGCCAAACTAGAGATATAGAGAAGTAAAATAAATTACAGGTAAGATATAAATACGAGTACCAACCAAAAAACAAATAAGCGAAGGTGAAACTTTATTAATAATCAAAATTCGGAGGAGTACAAATCGATAGAGAATTACAAATCCCTCTCAAATAAACCCTAGTGTTTACCGCCGAAAACAGAGTCGAACTGAGATTGAACGTTTTGCCTGAATTTAGGGGCAGATACTATTTGGACATATCCATCTACTTCTTCGAAGATATCAAGTTGATTTATAGCACCGTATATTGGAGGTTTGGACAGATGCGACCGATATAGCAGACTTTATCAGATTCCCCCTCATTTATGAAGGGTTTTTGATTATGGGGATGCTCTTCTCTGCAGACGCAAGCCCCTGCAGTTAATTACGTTACCTCGTTACGATAACCACTTTCTCCTGCTCCAGAAGGTCACTTCATGTCGTGTGTGTTTTTATTTGTTATGGTTGCCTGTGGATTGCATACAGAGACTAGTTTATGCCATCGCCCATAGAGCGTGGATTAGTCTAAATCCGTATATTTTAGATTTGGGTTTGGGTCATGGATTTGCTTGACGGGGTCCACGTTGGTAGCTTGGTTTGCCAATGGGAATGAATTAGGACGCATATATCATATAAATGAGGTCTATCAGTTCATGAGATATTTAGGTCCGATCTAAGAATCGTTAGTTATATTTGAGACTAAGATCAATTTAAAATCAAATGAGCATATGGGCTCAATTATATTAGTTTAAGGACATCACGGTTCATTATCTCCGTGTTTGGGGCATATCTCCGTATTTGGGGCGAATATTAGTTTAGGGACATTTCGGTCCATTATTGCCATGTTTGAGACGGATATTAGTTTATGGACGTTTCGGTCCATTATCGCCATGTTTGAGACGAATATTAGTTTAAGAACATTTCGATCCAACATTCCCATTTTGGGGACAAAAGAAGAGGAGTTGTTGGTTATTAGGACCCGCCAGCTCTATGAAAATATTGAGAAATTACAACGACATATATCAGAGGTATGAAGAGATGTACCCTTAAACCAAATCTCATTTTTGAGTGAAAAAATCGTAGTGGGTCATCCAAGAATCATTAGTCTTGTTTGAGACTAAGATTAATTTAGAAGGTATGGAATGAAGATCGTCAGTCATGTATGGGACTAAGATCAGTTTGGATATCACGAACATAAGCTTAGCCGATTTGGGCTAAGATTGGGTTTCTGTAATACCCAGCAGTGCTAAGCACTTAGTTGCATATAGCGCTCACGTGTATATCTCGTGAGGCGCTGAGTATCTAGCGCTCACGTGTGTTTCACGTGAGGCGCTCAGCTTTGGCTTTTTTTGAGCGCTCACGTGTATTTCACGTGAGGCGCTAAGTTTTAGCGCTCACGTGTGTTTCGCGTGAGGTGCTAAGTTTTAGCGCTCACGTGTGTTTCACGTGAGGTGCTAAGTTTTAACGCTCACGTGTGTTTCACGTGAGGCGCTGAGCTTTTTGGAGATTTAATCTCTGTTGATATTTTTAAAGAACTTAAATCTCTGTGAATTGTATTTTGACCATTAACGATCACCAAAATCACTATTTTGAGGATATGAGATTAGGTTTTTTAAGAACTAAGTTCTTGATTTGAAGAAATTAAGTTCCTGGAGTATTATGGACTCTATCTTCTCCATGTTTTTTATCCATGTTCTCCCATGATTTTTTGATTCGCAAGAATAAGATTTTCCCGATGAGAATTAAATTCTCAATTTGTGGAAGATTTGCCTTGTGGATCTCAGATCCAGAGAAAGAACTAAGTTCTTTGAGAAAGGTTAAATCTTTAGATATGTTAGGTAAAGGAGATGTTTTGATCTCTGTTTTTTCTTTACCGAGGCTTTTGAGGAGGAAGATCTTCTTTTTTTTTATTGAGAATTAAATTCTTTTTTTTGTCGAACTTTTTGGAGAGTCTTCTGTATTTTTACAGAGGCTTATGTGGCGGTCTCCTTTTTTTATCAGGAGAATTAAATTCTCAGTTCTTATGGAAAACTTATGGGGTCGATTCTCTCCCTGAGACTTAAAGTCTCGGGTTCTTTATATAGAGGAGGTAGATTGTTAATCAGTTAATCAATTTTGAGAAAATCTCTCTTTTGAGAGATACCAATTGATTTAATTGGCCTCAAAGACTATTTAGGGGATTTTATCCATCGTCGGATCTTTGATCTAGTGCATTTCTGTTTAACAGAATATATTTTCTTATTTTTAATAAGATTAAGGAAATTATTTTCCTATATGCAGGATTTAATTCCGTCCAACGAGGATTTTTTTTAATCGCCATTGGATTTTTTAATCCAAGCGTTCATAATTTATCTATCTCATTTAGAAAGATTAGGGAAATATTTTCCATATTAGAATTTGATTCTATTATTGGATCTTTGATCCAACAACTTTCTGTTTAACATAGAAGATATTTTTTATTTAAGAAAAAAGACCAGGAAGATATTTTCCCCCTGATAGAATTTAATTCTATATCTGATGATTTTTAATCACCATTGGATTTTTTATCTGACGGTTCTCTATTTAACAGTGAATATTTTTCTCTTTTAGAATTTAATTCTATATAGGAAGGTGTAGGAAGGTGCTGTCACGTGTTTAACATGTGACCCCAGTGTGGGTTTCAGCCTATTTTTTTAGCGCTCATATATTTTGCATATGAACGCTCACGTGTTTAGGCTAGTTTGGCCTCTCTTGGTTGTTTAACGCTTATATGCTTTGCATATAAGTGCTCATGTGTTTAGTACGTGAGACCTGTTCAATTTTTAGTTATTTATTTTCAGCGCTTATCTGCAAAACATATAAGCGCTCATGTATTTAACACGTGAGTCCAAACTGTGGGTTTTAATTCTCCTCAAAGCCAAAATGTTCACGTACTTTGCACATGGGAGGAACTCGTTTCTTCTTTGTTTTCTTTCCCTTTTTTATAAGGGAACTACAAGCTCTGGGCCAAAATTTTTAGCGGGAACACCTAGCTCTCTCAAAATAATAATGGGTTCTCTCAAATTAACAAAAAGCTATCAGATTTAAAATAAGCTATCATATATATAGCATACAAAACATTTCCTCAAAAATAATTTCCTAACTAAGGAAATATTGCCCAACCCAGTACGACAGACGTCTGCATAATGAATTGGCAGACGTCTGCCAAAGTATCACCGGAACTCCAGAGCGCCTACCAGACGTCTGAACAAGGATGTGACAGACGTCTGGATTTCACACTAAAAGAACAGAGCACTTGGCATACGTCTGAACCTCATCGAGACAGACGTCTGTCCAAAATATGCTTGTGCATACAGAGCAGAGGCAAACGTCTAGCGCTGAGACTGCCAGACGTCTGACCTGTAGATGCCATCAAATTACCATGTAATTTCATGATGATTTCGGATTTTCGAGTAGGAAATCTTAAAGGATCAAATGTGATGCACATCTAACAGGGGATACTTCCCATGCCGGGCCACACACTCCCCAGAAGAGAAAGTGATATGACTAACTGAGCTATGCTCATGGCCAACACACCTTGAGTTGTGCACTACAATTTACATGCATGCAAGATCCAAAATTTGATATCCATTCTTCCTTGCCTATTCTATTAGTTTTGGTTGATAAGTTTTTAACATTTTTTCTTATTTTATCTTTAAGGAAATGGATGATAAGTTTTAAGAATTAAAGAAACATACTTTGAAATGTCTAGGATAGGATTAATATTCTACGGAAAATCGGTGTCCAAACCCCAGCGCAATGAATATTTTGTGATATATAGAGTTTAAATACAGTAGAAATGATATGGAGATGCAATATAACATATAAGAGATTCAATCTATCGATCTCAATTGTTGATCTTAAAGAGGCAGATTTCACTTTCCAAAGATCCTAAAAAATTTCATTGAATTTTCAAAATTCAGGTGATCTCATACTCTTTAACACTGTTGTTGGTTTTTTTACAGTGTGTCAAAACTTCGAAATATACGCCTTTTTAATGATTGAATTCTTAAAACTTATGCCAGCTCTTACATGCTTCAACATTGTTGCTTGTTTATTATGTCAAAACTAGAGAATATGCATCTTCAACACAAATATTATATTGCGCACTTGACTAGGAAAAATTGGAATGAAATTTGAAATGTTAGCATCACCATGGGCAATTAGAGGCAGCCGAAATTCTAATATCGACGAAGTCAATATGTCCTAACAGAAAAGCACCTGTACCCATAATTCACATATCGGTGTCCGTTTATCTTTTTCACCGCAAAAGTACACAATTTTACAGTATTAATAAACACAAGCTATGCATATTCAAACTCTAACTTTGAAAGAAAAAGTTTGCAAAATCAATTATTTACAAAGGTGTATATGCAAAGACTCCAAATAAACATAAAATTGACCAACATAGTTTCCCATTCAAGATGCTCCCTTGCCCTTATAGAAAACACTCGACAACAAATAGTGCTCGAGGACAATGGTCCCACATATTCAAATAAATTAAAGGGGAAAAAATATGGGGCTCTTTGGAGAAAATCTTGAGGGATCTTTTTTTCAAGTGGGTGAGATTTGCTTAGGATTTGTTTTCTGTACAACCCATTGCTACTACTATAAATAATAGCCACCAAAATAGGAGGAAAAAAACAAAAATATTATAAAGACAAAGACACCCCCCTTAACCTTTTCTCTTCATCCTTCATCTGCTCCTTCTTCATTGTTGCTGTGTTTTGAGCATCAAGGCAATGGCAATAGCAGCTGAGTCTCAGTTCCATGTTCTTGCTGTAGATGATAGCTTATTGGATAGAAAGCTCATTGAGAGGCTGCTCAAGACTTCATCTTTTCAAGGTATTTTTAAAATTTATTGAGAAAATGAAAATATCCATTCGTTTTTTTGATTGTTTTTCATTTGCTTGATGTTTTTTTTTATATTGTGTTTAGTTACTACAGTAGATTCTGGGAGCAAGGCTCTTGAGTTCTTGGTGTCCCCTGATCAACAAGTAAGTTTTCTTGTGATTTTTAAATCTTAAATAATTTTTTTTATTTATAAAGGAATTTGTGTGCTGATTTTGGGTTTGATTTTGAGGAGATTCATGAGGTGAATTTGATAATTACAGACTACTGTATGCCTGAAATGACTGGATATGATCTGCTCAAGAAAATTAAGGTACTAATTTTAAAAAATGATTTTTTTTTAAACTTCAATGCTTGTTTTTTCCTATTTGAGTTTTGAGAGCTAAACCTTTTATGGCTTTTCTTTTGGTTTAGGAGTCCTCATGTTTGAAAGACATCCCAGTTGTGATCATGTCATCTGAGAATGTGCCTTCAAGGATCAACAGGTGAGGATCATATAAATTTAACTCCTGATATCAAATATAAAAATTTCTGAATATATTGATTTTAGGGAATATGAAGAATAAAACCTTCTGTTTTGATGCCTCAATATGGGAATTTCATTCAATTTCTATACCTCTTGGCTTGGAATTTTAATGAATTGAACAATGGTTATTGTTGGATCAAAATCCGGTATTATTTTTATCCGCTTTTTCAAAAGTAGGATTTAAGCTAGAATTGTTCTGATATAATCTCTAAGTTCATGTCACCGCACCAAAACTCTAAATTTAATGAAATGTAAAAATGGAAAAAATTAGAACACTATAAATTCTAATTGTAGAACGTATTTTTTAAAATTTTGAAAAACAGATGTTTGGAAGAAGGAGCAGAGGAGTTCTTTCTGAAACCAGTGCAATTATCTGACATGAATAGGCTCAGACCTCACCTAATGAAAGGTAAATCTAAAGATGAGGAACCAAAGCAAGAGGAGAATATTGTCTACAACACTAGTGAGAATAGCATCAAAAGGAAAGCAATAGACGATGATTTTTTCCCTGAGAAGACGAGGCCAAGATTCAACACAAGTCTCGCTGTGGAATGATTTATTTAAAAAATTTAGATCTTATGAATGCTCTCCAATTTTGTTTCACTTATATATGGTTTTGATTTAAACGTTTTGAGGGGAATTAAATTTTAGGATGTAAATTAATCAATGGTTTAAAGATGAATGGTAAGAAACGTTTCAAATTTTGTTCATATAATCTCTTGATTTTTTTCATGCTATCAAGCAAATTTGATTACAGGAATTAATATATAGTCGGAAAGATAATTAAGTCTATTTTTCAATAAAGAATCGTTCGAGATTTGGAGCGTCTGGGATGGTTATGGTAGAATTATCTGGAGTTATGCCATGTGACTATTTGTATCATATAAAGAATTTAATAAATTCTTATGTGTTTCTAGTTTATAAATAACCATATATAATACAGAAATAGACACAGTTGGAGTCGTGCTTTTTATCTACTATGTATATATATATATGGTGGATTCTATTGTGCGGCGAGTGATCGTTTTCTAATCCTTGGTGGGGTAACAGTATTCTTGGAAACATGGACCCAGCGTTCTTTAAACCATAATCATAAATTCGTGATTCGGGTATAATTCGATGAGGTCGAAAATTCGGATTCAGAGAACTATTCGGAAAAAATCGGCAGGTATTCGGGAAAGATTCAGCAAGTGTCGGGAAATGTTCTGGACGGATTTCGAGCAAGAAATTTATATATGAGACGCTAGGTTTTGATTTTGTAAATTATTCGCTGTTTTTGTGAATTATTCGCTGTTTTTTCAATAATTCATGAATAATTCACGAATAATTCAGCGCGTTCGGCAACAGTGAATAATTCGGAGATTTAATCGGCTGATCAAAAATTCACGAATTATTCACGAATGCACCGAATAATTCGCGAATTATGTGACTATGCTTTAAACCTGTAAGATTTGAAAAATCTATTTTAATTACTATCCAATTTCTTGCGAAAGTTAAAAAAGAATGAGTTTCATGTTTGTTAAATGACGAATTAGCATGTCATCTAAAAGTTTTACGTTTGAAAAGTCTATGATGATAATGGTTGATTGAGCCAAAAAAAATTCTTTTTTTTTTGTTTTCAAGCATGCATAATTATGTTTTCTTTCACTAAAATTAAGGTATGGATGTTTGAACTTTACAAGAAAGGATTTGTGAAGAATAGAATAATAATGATGCACAAAATCAAGATTTCGTGACTTTAATCAAATTATTAAATCTTAAAGTGATTCTTCCATACCTCACCATATCTTAATCAAATCCCATTAAGTACCAACAGTATCTCATGAAATCCTGCTAATTACATCATTTAAGGATGGGCTTCTTATCAAATTGCCAAATCTTGAAGGAATGAATTTCACACACACATACATATATATATAGGGGTTAATGGAGGAAAGGTGACATAGGAGGGCGTCGGAAAAATACATCCTCCATAATATTTTTTTACGATCGGCATACATCACCTATATTTTTATCATCTAAGATATGGATACACCAAATTTCATGTAAATTTTTTAAATAAACTTCGGAGCTATATCTATCATCAACTTGGATGGTCGCCACCGCCTCCAACTTCATTCTTGCCATTGTTGCGTCCCCAGCAGATTACTGCCATTGCCATTGGATTGTTTCCATTGTCATTTATCATCTCCGCATCGTTAAGACGATCGTAATCACCGCAAGCAAAATCGTTTTATTAATTGTTATTGTTTAGCATCATTCTTACTGTTATAATCATGATCGGTTGATGCAAATAGTTATTACGGCATAGATGCCGCAGTCCTAATTAGTCATAATTTCTTGCCACGTTTATCTTGTCGTCATTCTGCCATCCTAAATTTCGTTTGTTTTTCAATTGACATCCAAAATTTCATATGGATTTGAATCAAATAATTGGGAACGAAACAATATACAGTCCTTGGATAAATTAATTTATCCAATAAATTTGACGGTTATTTTAAGTAGCGGTTAAAACTAACAGTTCAGATTTAGCTGCTGCTTAAAATATTTAACCGTTAATTAAAGCAGCGGTTCATATTATATAAAAGAGGAAACCATCCCAGGAGTTTCAACGGTTTAGGATTTTGAGATCGAAATTGGACGATTTTGCGCTGATTTGAACTGTGATTCTCGCTGGGTATTCTCTTGATTCTTGGATCGATTTCATAAAGTAAATTAATTACTTTAATTAGTATAGGATTTGTTATTTTTTAGGGATTTTTGTTAGGGTTTTCAGATATAAATTGAGGTTTTTTTTACTGTGATTTGAATTACAACTATTGCCGGGTATTCTCATATTTCTTGGATTGATTTTATAACATAAATTAATGAGTTTTATTAACCGCTATTTTAAGTAGCAGTTACCATCTTTTAAGTAGCGGTTAAATCTGAACCGTTTATTTGAAATAAACGGTTCAGATTTGTTCCGGACCCCAAATAATTAACATCCTGCATTTTAAACTCTTTTTAAAAATCAAAATACTAGGCATTTAATTTTTAATACCAGCATGATTTTTTTTAATAAAAAAATTAAACCCTTTCTAACTCTACTCCAAACTTATTTAATTAAACATGAAAAGGAAAAATCAGGATAACTCTCAGCCCAAACAGGAGTTATCTTTAACTGGAGACAAATAAGGTTTGTTACCATTAGGGTTTCGATTTGATGATATGTGAGAAAAATTTCCCCAAAATCTCGTCCCTTGACCTTTCATCGCTGAAAAATGTCAGCAATGGAATATGGAATCAGCTGGGCCGGCCGCTTCAGCATCAACGAATTTCCCAGGTCTCTTTCCCTCTTTCTTTTTTCGCAAACTCAATAGATGGTACTTTGTAAATTCCACATCTTTAGCAGTAAAATGCACCATTTGTGCGATTTGTCTTCCAAATTGTTTGCAAGCAACTGTTGTTTAGATGTAGGGGCCAATTTGGTTGCTTGATACTTGGGCAGTTAATGTGAAATTGGAAAAGTTTCAAGTTTTAATAACTCACTCAATTAGGCCGTGTTTGGGTATAATTATAAAGTTAGAATAACCGAGTTTATTCTTAAGTAGAGGTATAGGTAATGCAAACTCTAGTTTGCAAAGCCCTACCTTCACTTAAAAGTTGAACTTCGATAGGGTGTTTGTCTTTGTAGTTATCTAAACAAAAAACAGCAAGTTCGAAACAATTGGGACTTTTCCGATGAGGAAACCTGTTACCCGTTTTTATATTTCTAACCGAGGAAAAGATTCTAAGGGCTAAGCCACTTAATCCACTGATGTGAGGAAGCATCCCATACCAACTAAGGGCTACACCAGACAACCAGGCGAAGAACTGGCTGAGTAACAGACGCTCGTCGTGAGCCGTGTCTCCAGTTCTTGAAATGAGCGATGTACTCGACCATATCTTCAGTCCCATTGTAGTTCCGTTACTTAGGCATAACAACATTCGAAGGAAAATGGAAGGATGCAGCGGTAGCGGGTTAGTCTTATAATAGCTGTCATTTGGGATCATCGCCTGATGTGCATCATTCATCGGCAAGAATCTTCCGGATTTGATGCTCTGTTAGCAGAGCGGCTGATCAATTAGTAGCTTTAGGAGAATGATTTCCCCTCACCCTTTTCCAGCCTCCTACCTTTTGAAACGGCTCAATCGATATAAAAGAATGAATGCTTGCCTTTTTATTATGCTTTCCCTCGGTGTC
Organism: Agapanthus africanus; assembly: GCA_030015575.1. Taxonomy (NCBI): domain Eukaryota; kingdom Viridiplantae; phylum Streptophyta; class Magnoliopsida; order Asparagales; family Amaryllidaceae; genus Agapanthus; species Agapanthus africanus. The sequence continues at coordinate 675,843,875 of CM057340.1, read as the reverse complement.
CGCATTGGGACTATGGCTCTCTGAATAAGAAAGGGGCTTTTCAATGAATACTATCCACAACGTTCAATGTGAATCCAGTCCAGACTTGCATCTTTGAAGTTTCCTATAATATAATTGGGAGGCTTGTGCTTCCATGCTCTTTCAGCCTGATTTGCTGTAGTACAAGAACGCTTTTCCCTGCGTTAGGCTCTCTTGCGTAAGGCAATAGGAAGAGAGAGATCTTCGGAAGACGGTGGTGGTGGAAAAACATGAACAATGGAGTGTAACGGAGTACCTGCAGAATAATCATTAGAAGCAGGAGGAGAAATGGTGGGAGGGGGTGGAACTTTTGGGTCATGACGGTGATACATTTGTGAATAAGAGGACACTGTAGGGTGTTTTTCGGCACCCCATTGAGATGGAGTACGCGTCGCTTGTCAGACGCATTACAGATTCTCTCTACCTAGGGTAGGTGGGGTTTATTGATTGTGAGGATTCGAATCTCCGGCAGCCGCGGACTAAGCTGCCGTTAATTATCCCTCGTCTTTAGAGTGAGAGAACCTCCGATTGACGGATCAAACAGGTCATGCGAACTCAATATGCAGTGTTGTGTTTTAAAGGGGGTTTTAGATATATCGGGGGCCCTGCAGAGTTTTATAGGGGTCCCGCTACCCGAATAGCGGGCGGGTCAAGGGGGCTAACAGCCCTCTTGCGGGGTGTGGGGCAGTGTCCTGTTAGAAAAATTTTCCTAATGGGGATGTGTCTATGGTGTGGAGTGCACGGAAAATGAGGGGTGAGGAGCGTCTTAAAGACGCATGCATGGCATGTGGGCATCAGACACCCGCGGGTCATGCGTCCGCCGGGTGCTGACGGGTCACGTGCGCAGCACCCGACCGCTGAGCGCTGAGGAGTCACGTGAGCTGCACGCGACCACTGGGAGCGGAGTGCCCGCGGGTCGCTGAGGCACACGTGGGCGCTTAGCGCCCGCGGGTCGCTGAGGCACATGTGGGCGCTTAGCGCCCGCGGGTGACGTGCCCTGCAAGCGCCCGTGGGTCACGTGCCTTGCAAGCACCCGCGAATCACGTGCACGGCACGTGACTGCTGAAAACACCAGCGGGAAAAGGGGCTAAGCCCCTGGGTTGGGAGTTGAACTCCCAAGAGGACTTTGGAGTTAAACTCCTAATAGAGATTATGTATAGATTTGGAGTTAAACTCCTAAAAAGAGGTTGATTTATGGAGTTGAACTCCATCAGATCTTGAATGGAGTTAAACTCTTAGAAATCTTTGGATCTTCTTTTGAGTCTCGGATCCTCCTGGAATGGGATTTTTGGAGATGAGTAGCGTTCTTCCTCTCTGTTGGCTGGATCTTAGGGGGGAAAAGGGAGGTGAGACTTAAAATTTCCCATTTTAGGGATTTGATAGCAGATCCGAGCTCCCCTTCGAGGGTTTGATGGTGAAAAACTGTTTATTTTTTGAAAAGAAAGAGTTAAACTCTTGATTTAATTCAAAAAGGGGAAGAATGTTTTAGAACCTTGAGAAAGGAGGAGGCACATATCCTAATTTTTTTGAGAGAGAAAAGTTATCATTGATTTTTCATCATGTTGCCTTTATAGGCTACACACTTTACATATAGCCCCTTGAGCTTTACAAAATGATATTTTGCTCATCCCATGCCTCGTGTGCTCATTTCTTTTGTACGTAAGCATTGGGCTTTACAAAAATTTGGCTTTATGCCCATTTTTCTTACATTCATGCATAAAAAATTACATTAAAATTATTTATTACATGATTTCATTTTGGCATAGGGGAGGCCGGCCGCGGGGATCGACTTGGGCATGGGTACACTTGATCTGGACTTGGGCCCGCTTACTTGGGGTCGACTTTGATTTTGACTTGGTCAACCGGGGTGTAATTTTTGACCTCAACAGACACATACTTAAAACTAGGACGCATAGGTTGGACAGAAGAATTAAGCTCCGAGGAAGGTAGGTGAGAAATAGGGATAGTAGAAATGGGGTCTGTGCAGGTGGTGGAAAATATATTTGATCTTCTAAGAAGATCACATCACGAGAAGTACAAATTTTAGATGTGACAGGGTCAAAGTAAACATATCCTTTCTGGGATCATGATTAACCTTTAAACACCAAACGGGTAGTTCGAGGATCAAGCTTGTCTACTTGATGACCTAGAATATGAGGATGGTATAAACAGCCAAACACTTTAGGAGTATGAAAAGACTTGTCCTGTGGAAACAAAACAGAGAGATAGAACTGCTTGCCTAGGACCGGAGAAGGCATACGATTGATATAAAAACAGGCAGTTAAGATCACAAAGTTCCACAATCGTTTAGGGACATGCGTATGCAAAAGAAGAGAATGAGCTACCTCAAGCAAGTGTCAGTTCTTTCGTTCAGCAATCCCATTTTGCTGAGGAATGTAAGAACATGAAGTTTGATTCAATATGCCACGTGTCTTACAAAATGCAATAAATTCCAGGCTAATATACTCTTTAACATTATCTGAACGAAGAACCTTTATCCGAAACACTAAATTGATTAGTAAGGTTAGCTACAAAGATTTTAAAGGTGGACAAAAGTTCAGACCTATTATGCAGAAGATACAACCAAGTCATGCGTGAATAAATATCACAAAATATTTATAACCAAACACACTAAGAAATTTAAAAGGGCTCCAAATATCGGAGTGAATTAAAACAAAAGGTAAATCATGTCTCTTATTAACTAAAAAAAGGAGCGATGATGCTTCTTAAGAATATAAAATTCACAACTAAATTCTGATAAATTAAAAGAAGGAAGAATAGTACGTAAAGAAGAGAAAGGGGTGACCAAGTTTCCAATGCCACTGGATAGTAAAAACATCGGCAGAAGTATTGGGAACGTGATCAACGTAGTAGAGTCCATTCTGCTCATGCTCCCCACCAATCCGCTACTTTGTCAGAAAGTCCTCTGTCACAAAGTAAGATGGATAAAATGTTACGGAGCAGTTTGAATCATTTGTAAGCTGATAAATAGAAAGCAAGTTTTGTTTTAAAGATGACATAATTAAAACATTTTTTGTGTAAAGATGAAATAAGTGATAAATCAGTAGAGCCAGAAACAGATGTAGAATTATCAACAGAGCCAAAAGCAGGTGTAGTATTTCCATCAGCCATAAAAATAAACTTGTGAGGACTAGAAGAAAGATCACATGGTCTATCACGAGACATGTGATTTGAGGCATCGGAATCAGCGATCCACAAATTTGAATGAGAAAGTAAAGATATACCTGACGGGGTAGAAAGGTTGGCAGGAGCTACAAAAAAGAGGAGACGATGCAATTAGCCCCACTTATCACTGGATAAAGGTAGCTGGCCGGCAGAAGAGGTAAATTGGTCAGTAGTAATTGGTGTGGATATTTGGCGAGCTGTACGTGTATCATTAGGGTAGCCATGATTCTCCAAACACCAGTCTTCACGATGATTAGTGTCGCCACAATAAACACAATAAAGGCCGGCACAGCCACGACATGTCTATGGCGATCACGACCACGAGTAGTCAGAGGGGGACGATCACGCGATGCCCGATGGCTATCAGAGACTGAATCAGAAGAACCACTTCCAGACTGAGTGTAGGTCCCCATTCTCGACCTCGAGTAACAAATGCGGTCAAGATAGGTTTAGTAGATAGGAAAGAGACAATGGGTATACGATAAATGCTCGACAGAATGCTCGTGTCAAGGAGGGAGAACCACTCTGAGAAAGGAGGAAGCAGACGCCTTCAAAGCTGGATGGTAGTCGGGTCAAGAGTAAAACGCCAACAAAAGACTCGTTGTTGGCAAGTAACTACAGAGTCAGTGGAGATGGGCTGATAGACGTTCCACTGATCAAGAAGCCCATCGAAGAGGGCACCAAAATCCTGAGTATTTTCTCCAAGAGTGGCTGTAGTAAAAGTATGGAAGATATCATAGAGCTTCTGTAAATTATCTTGACGAGTTTAGAGAACGAAGGTGTGTCCAAACATCCTTAGCTGTTTTCAGAGACATAATAGAAGTATAGCAGCGGGATCCCTTAGAATTAGACAACCAAACAATTATCTTATTGTCATTCTGGAACCAAGTATCATGGTGGAGATCTTTGGAGTCAAGAGAAGAATCTGTCAAGTGGCGGTGAAGGCCTTTGTTGTTCCAGGCTCGTTCAACAACACCGGACCATTGGAGATGGTTCTTCACGCCGGAGAGGAAGATCATAGTCAAGCGAAGATCGTTCTTGAAATCAACGGACGACAGAAAGGCCGAGTTAACTTTATCATCATCAGAATTCATGATAAATGGCGCAGAAGTAAATCACGAGAGAGGGAGAAGAAGGTTGTCCAACACCCAAGCGAGTACACACGTAAAGAAGTCAAAGCAAAACTATCTAATTGATCATCGTTAGTAATCGAGAGGAGCGGAGATGAGTGAGGAGACGGTGGGGTTGTCGGCGATGAAAGGAGGAGGCGAGAAGGGTTTCGAGAGGGCTGGGGGTGCGACGACATGCTGGGGCGGCTGTCAGGGCATGAGGGTGTGTTGGTGGCGGCGGACGATCGGGGCAAGAGGCTGGTGGCGATTGGGGCGAGAGGATAGCGGGGCGGTTGCGATTGAGGCGAAAAGGCTGGGGTTGTGCGGGCATGTCGGCTGCTGCGATCGGGACGAGAGCGACCGCAAGGTTGGAGGAGGCGGCGGCTAGGGCAGAGGTTAGAGGAGGATTAGGGGTAGGGTTTTGGTTTTGGGAAATTAGGGTTTCCTCTCAATTATTTTCAACGTTTTGATACCTTGAAAAGAGTTCAGAGAAAATAATTTTATTAGTAATTCTAAAATATGAGTTCCTAACACACACACACACACACACACACACACATATAGGGAGGGGAATAGACCACCCCTCCTACTACAAGCAATATGGGATTAAAGCTAATTATATTCATCTCAATGGATCATATTTCCCCCTACAATTCGATTATAATGCAGTGTTCATCTAGATAATGTGAAATTTACACGTTTCAAATTCACAGTAACAATCAAATTGATCTCAGCACAAAGGAAATGCAGTCAAATAGCTATTTTTATCTCATTTTTGAGACCAACTTGAGTTCCTGCAACTGAAAGCTAATCACTGATTGTTTACATGAAATTCTACTCTATTTGCAATTTCAAAGTGCACAATTATGACGCAACTATAAAGCACAATGAAATTTCTTGGACTGTTCTTTTTGTTATTTTGCAGTTAATAATGTTGTTTTGAAACAGTGGTGTTTGGGAACATCAAAACAACATTGTCAAATAACTTTATCTTATTAGAAAATTGTGAACTTGAACATGCATGAAATCAAGTATTAACTACCCTAGGATGTTTTTAAGGTAATTCAATCTTGATAGAACATCTTCTATTTATTACGGAGCCACTTCCTTTTGAGTGAAAATTTAACTAAGAGAATAATGTTATGTTTAATTAATTTTTTTTGTATTAAATAGGCTAATAACTTTTATCTTATTAGAAAGTTGTGAACTTGAACACGCATGAAATCAAGTATTAACTACCCTAGGATGTTTGAAGGCAATCTCGATAGAACATCTTCTATTTATTAAGGAGCCACTTCCTTTTGAGTGAAAAATTAACTATGAGAATAATATTATGTTTATTTTATTTTTATATTTTTGGTATTAAATAGACTTTAAGACCATTATATTGTGGCGCTTGCCTTATTTATTGTAGTAGCGCTCAATTTCTGTTATTACAAAGCTTATAAGAAACAATTTGAAAGAAAATGAATATATAGGTTTTCATCATCTCATGCTTCGGTATTTTAATCCGCAGCCCTAAGGTTTTTATTCTGGAGCTAAATTCAGGGTTAGCTAAGAACAATCTGATTCTATTGCCCAAGTTGTTATTGGGAATGGAAGAGCCTCATCATTTCAGGTATTTTGGATGCTGTAATACTTCATTTCTCTTACCCCTAGTGCTTTCCAAACGATGAATTTATTCATAATTTTAAATAATTTTCTTTATATTTGATTATAATTCATACAAACCCCTATGTTTCATATTTTGTATATGAAATTTACACATAACCCATTCTCACTTGGTACTTTCGTCTTGCTAACTAATAGGGTGTTGGATTTCACGAGGGATAAAATACAAGTGCATGTAGCTGTAGTACCTGCGGAAGATGCCACTTCTCTATTTCCATGTGAGAGTATTTTCTATCTTTAGGTGCTAAAATGTGTTTTGTTAAGTTTCTCCTTCTGAAATTTATTAGTCTGAGAATATGGAGCATTCCAATTCCGTCTATTATGTATAGTTCCTTGGATAAGAACTTGACATAAACTAGGAGAGGTCAACAACTACTTGTAAAACTTTTTCTTATCTTTTGTTGGGCCTTGCTTCATAGTGGAACCCTATTTTGATGCGATTTGGATGTGGTCAGGGTGTTAATAGCCAAACCTTTTTATATTTTCACACAGGAATTGGAAATTCCAATTCCAGGTGCATTAAGTGATTTTACTATGTATCGTGGGAATCTTGTGGAGGAGTCTTAAGATTAAGAAATTAACCAACCTTGAAATTCCAGATGCTGAAAATTGGAGATGAACAAGGTTCTTATTAACTGAGTATTACTACTGAATAATAAACTTATACTATTTACTGAATTTTATTCCCTCAACTATATGAATTCAATTTCTCCTTTTTTTAATGTTTTGAAATTTGAACTGTTATTCTGTAGAGTTTATTTACTGAAGCTCTAGATGAGGCTAAGGTGGTATAAGGATATTAAGTTATCAAACCACCCTAAATCTTTACTTGCTAATCATTGTATGCCCCTTTTATCTGAAATCTTTCTTATACACAACCTTAATTACAGTATGTTATAAGTATTCTTATAACTATGCTATTTGCCCTTGCTGCTAGTTCGAGCTATAATGCCTAAGAGGTATATATCATACCATTATGTTCAGGTACATGTTTGCTACTTTGATCTAGTTTAACTTATTTTCCTCAGCTTATCTGATTAACCACTTCCAACTCAAATCGCAAAATAAGGCATTAATGCATAACCATACACAAAGTTCCATTTTGCTCTTCTACCTCAATACGGCTAGCTACATCAAGAGCAATTCAATAGTGGAAACTAGTAATGGACCTAGAGCTTGTAAACACCAACATGAGGCATTATCACCGAACCAATCCACAAAGTCCCGTTGTGCTCTTCTATCTCGCTGATGTACTTCACCATCTTTCCTCCAAAGTCCAAGTCTTGCAACACTTCTAGGACCTCGCCCTCTTCACTGATTCTCAAAGCATAAGCTTTTCCAATCCACCTACTCAATAGCGAGAAAATCCATTCAAGGTTCAAGGGTAGCCAAAGGAAGAATTCTCTTAGAAAAAGTGGAAAAGAGAGGAGCCACTCCAAAGGTTTTCCTCTCCTTGAATGCATTGCCACCCAATATCCTCCTCTTGGGCTTGGTTTTATGTTATCGGGGAACCCTGGGAGTTGAACTAGGACTTTGACCATATTTTTTTCAAGTGAATATCTTAAGATTCTGCACGTGGTGGTCTCTGCAATGAGGAGGGAGTTATTGGAGCTTAATGCAACGCCGTTGGGATAAGATAAGCCGCTGATTAGGACCTTCACTTCTTTGTTTTGTGGGTTGTAGCTCAGTAACCTTCCACTTTTATCTCCGGATACGACTGCTGCGATAAATTCTCTGAAAATTTTGAATTTGTAGCTTCAATTTAGCACTAAACATGGTTGTATGCGACGTTAGAAAATAAACAGAATGATAGATTACAAAATTTCCCTTCAGTTATGGCCTTTTTTAGATAACAAAATCCTATCAACTTGTAGCCCCAACTATTGACAACAAACATTTTAAATTCCAAAATGCTACAAGTTCCTCTGCCTTGTCCCTTTCGTGTGCACCAAAAAGTGCAATAAGAGGTTGTTTATAGAGGGTTCTTAATAAAATGGTTTACTTGTTGATGTTAGTTGATGAATTGATTTATTTAAAAAATAGACCACAAATAATTAGATTTTTCTATTTTCCCAAAAGCAGAAGAGATACCAGAACAAGGCCTGACAAATAAACTCTAGTTTCTGTAAAACCAATCCCTTCGAAGGGTTTATTCTTCTTTTCAGGTTTTTTATTCATCAACTTTGAGGTTTTCTCTCTCTCTCTCTGTACTTTAATTTAAGTAACCCGACCCTAGTTAGTTAATGACAGAAATGGGCGTTTTCAGTTAAGGGAAAAGAACCAGGTCTGAAATATCAAATTACAGTGTTTTGAGGGTAAAATATAGAAATAAATAAGTTTTGAGGGTTCCTGATCTGCTGATAGGACCGAATGCTTTTATTTCTAGCTACATGTTTGTCTATAAAGCTTTTAACCTCCAATAATGTTACACACACACACACACATTGTTAGAAATAAATCCTATCATTTTGTAGCCTTTAGATCTATATTGAGATATGTGCTTGTATATTGTAGCAATCATGTGATTATCCAAAGGCTCTTCTACATTAATAGCGGCCATCACAATATATGTAAAAGTTATTTTTAAAGTAGAGTAGAGTTTAAAGTTAGAGAAGAGTTGAAGGAGTGATGAGTTTTTACACATGGACTTTTAGTGATAAATGGATTCCAACAATAAGACTCCAGCCTTGTTGAGGTGTGACCCATTTTATATTTTATACCCATGTGCTTCTTTTATTGTTTTCAATGTGGGACTATCTTTGAAGTCCCATCATTTGGTGTTTTTTACTTTCAACACTCCTCTCATGTGCAACCATCGTTTTTTTCTTTGGTGTGGTTGTCATGTGGAAAGTACAACACTTGGTTGTATTGTCTAGCCGAGTTTGGATCGAGCCATTGGCCCTGATACCATGTCAAAGTTATTTTTAAAGTAGAGTAGAATTTAAAATTAGAGAAGAGTTAGAGTGATGGGCTTTTACACATGAGCTTTTAATGATAAGTGGGTTCCAACAATAAGACTCAAGCCTTGTTGAGGTGTGGTCTATTTTATATTTTATATCCATGTGTTTCTTTTATTGTATTCAATGTGAGATTATCTTTAAAGTCCCATCATTTGTTTTTTTTTTTACTTTCAACAATATAGATAGACGAACAAACTTGATAGAGTTTGTTTCTAATTCATATCAACAGGTGCTTAGTCGCTTTCCTATTCTAAAAGTAGATTGAGTTTGGAGCTTTTCCATTTGAATGATCGTACAAATATGCTGATTTTACCCATTACTTGCTTTTTTCACCTTATTTTTGTCTCTTTGTGTAACAGACACAAATACATAATCTAAGTTAAATGCAGACATTATCTTGTTAATGTTAAAACCATTTAAATGTTGGCCTCTTGGCAGATTTGGGCCAGGGGTGTCACGTAAATGAACGGCCTAGTTATTTGTGATTCAGTCAAATTATGTACCACTGAGTCTGAATTTATATGAACGGTATAATTGATCCAATTTAATCATGCCCACTTGTGACATATTAGATACAAAATATCTGTTATGCATTTATTCTAGTGATATAAATAGTATTAATAAGACGCGACATATGATGAATTTAATTCAAAGTTGAACACATGATCATTATTAGCAGTGAAATTGTGAATACCGAGGTAAAGCTGGTCGTATTCTACCAATTAATAATTATCTTGGCCCCGCAAGATGAGCATCCTAGATCTTTCCATGTTTGTTAGGATTTATTATGGCAATACACTCTTTTCTTTATACTTGTTAACATAACTAGAATTATGTAGCCTATCTGGGAATCTTCATACTATAAAAGGTATTCAATTACTGAACCCACCCCGCTTTGATGTGAAAAGATTTAAGAGAAAGATATATATATATATATATATATAGCGACAAATTAAACAAGGGAATACGTATATACATATATATAGTGCACCTCTATTTATCATGCTCACAAAAAAGGTAGAGAAGTGAAAACAGATAAAATAATTCCATGCCACCTGTTCATCGAGTCCCTATATGATGTTGCATCATCATCATGACCATTATATCATGGATATTGGCCCGTCTTAATTCCCAGTCACTGCATCAAAACTTTGAAGTTGTGATGAAGCTCTAGAGTGAGTTATATATTCAGACACGCCCTTATAGGTTGATTGCCATTTATGTGGTCCAAACTGTGCAGCGTTATTTTATTTTTTTGTTTTTGTCTTAAATGCACACATGGTTGAGATTGAACCTGGGATGCCCTTGTACCACTCTACAGTCCTTGTCACCTTTCTAAAACCTTCAAAGTTTGGGTGAATTAGGGGGTATAATTTTATACTCTAACAAACTTTGATTATGTATTCATTTTATTCCGATCAATTCAACTATATAATTAGATTTGACAGAATCTTTCTACGTGTATGGTGTCATGGTGATCTACATCAAGGTGGGCAATCAAACAAATAAGAGCCTTGAAAAAATGACATGGAGTAGTTGAGTATTTCTTTCATGAAGGAGACTCTTAAGGTTATTTTGAATATGTTGCAAGCGACATCTTGCGTTTGGTTGGATTATCTTATTGACTGCTCTCCATTTGATCATTTACTTTTTCAACATTTTATCATACAGACCGTTTTTAGTTGGATAGCCTATTTAGTATTAGTTTCATGATTAGATTAATCAGTGAAGCAGGAACAAGATATAAATTTGTAGTTGACAATTGAACTCCTTTATACACATTCACGTGCACTCCAGAAATTTCTATCAACTAAGTGGATTTAGTTTTGTGGCCTGTATGCTTTTTTAGTATTATTTATGTGTAGATAATAGAGGCTAAGGATGCCATGTCAAACAACACAGAATAATACTTAATATATTTGTTTGGGGGGGGAATGTGAAAACTTTGAAAAAATAAGGGTAAAATGGTCATTATACCTCCTTCGGAACCGCAAGCTGCTATCAGTAAAATAGATGATCCCACTGTTTTGAGCGATATCCAAACCATTGGTAAAGTGAAGTGTGAGATTTTGTACATGCGTAACAACTGGCATTGCAATTTTTTCACCTAAGCCAACTCTTAATAGCCCTAAATATGCATCAGCAATGTAAAGATCTCGGGTCCTCTTGTTGAACTGTAATGCCAATGGGCGACCGCACAAATGCTCTTTCTTCACAGCATGAGATCTTTCACATTCGTTCAATCTATATGGAAATTAGACAATGCAGATCATGGGTTTTGTTTGCTTTTAAAGATGCACGTTAAATTGTTTGTTAATTGCAGTTAACAAAGCATGTAGATCACGGATTTCTGTTTGTACTGCATCATTCTCGATAATGAGTACAAGTCTGTAAGTATTTTCTAAAAGAGAACGAATAAGCTCGACTAAGGATTAGTGCCTTCTTTGTAAACATGTGAAATGGTGTAGTATAATATTGGCTAAATTACACTAAACTACCTTGACTCTGAACATTTTTAGTTAACACCTCAAACTTTATTTGTTACAGTAAGCTCCCTTGGAATGCTAAATTTAAAGGTATTTACATAAAGTTTAGTGAAAAGACGCTAATAGCTAATGGCTGTTTAGTATAATTTAGCCTTCAATGTTGCTTCTCTGGGATGACTCTCAAATTGCTACATAAGAACTAAACTCATTTTTCTTGATGCAGACAAGGAAAATAACTACAAAGGCCCTACACAGATGTAATTCTCAGGTAATTGAGGTATTACTCAAAGTAATGAGCAAATCCAAGGAAAACATTATTGGGTCAATACTTAATTTTGTGAAGACCATACCATTATTTTGCTGGAAAACATGCGGAAGGCATCTAGCGGGGTCTTTATTTGTTAGGTTAACTTGATACTCATATAATTCTGAATGGATTTACAATTTTCACGTGCTGCAGATAGATCCAGTACAGCTGTATCCCAGGTTCTATATTTCTTTTTGTTTAAATGTATTTCTTAGTTATCTCTTATTATCTTGCTTTAATAATGTTTGCTTCCAGCATTTGTTGTCATTTTGAATTTTTTTTCCATACCCTGTTTTGATGAATAATATTATATTTTGTGTAGAGGTTGCCATTATTGTTGATCCCTGCAGAGATTGTTGCTCATTTAATTTTACCATAAAGGCTAGGTTCACTTGCTATAAATTTGAGCAGAATATGGAACCATACTATTGTAAAAATTGCTAGAAAGGTGTCACACATATCTGACAACAGCAAGCTGCCAATATTCAAAGGCTTTGAATGAAGGTTCATGCAACTAGTAAATGAAGATTCCATTTCTCCATATAGCAAGGGATTAAGATTCTCTTCACTGATTTTCAGTGGAGAGTCCTCGGACAGTGATCCAGCCATCCATCAATCAATGCACATCTAGCCTTTCTGTATGAATTAAGTAGATGAACAGTTGGATCCCTATATATCAGTGAAGAATCTCGAAAGGTGCAAATTTTTTTCCATCTTTCGAATACTTTTAGCTGTGATCATTGAGAGAGGCAATGATTTTATTATTCATACATTCTCTATGTATTCAAAAGCCAGACTTGATCACTTTTATCATCTCGATATTTGTGCCATATAGAAGTAGTTTGGCTGCCTAGAGGCATGTAGGATTAGGTGGATAGAGACATGGGGAAATGGGAGGCGTCAACCCAAGTTCATCTTTTCATTTATTTTCTTGGGGGGTGAGGGATATGTGGCGATTTTTTATTCGCTTGCTTAACGATTATGAAACAATACTCATCATCAAGAAATCTGGCATGATCATGATGATAAAATAGTGATACATCTTCATTCCCGAGGAGTGCATCTAGGATGGTATCTCACCTCAAGTTTCATTGTGATGTATTAATTTTGTAATGTAGGGTGAAGTCTATTGCTTCCTGTAAAGAGAAAAGTTCCTCTTCATATTTTTGGAAGCTTTACTTAAATTTATGACCTCTTTGTCACAAGATTCTTTGCCATTTCAAATATCATTGACCCTAATAAACAGGCACCAAGAACAGAAACAGTATCAACAGACAATAATTACTGCTTAACGCATCAACATTAGCAGGAGCAAAAAAATGAGAGTTAATTGAATCACTGTAGTAATAATTGGATCCCAATAAGCTGTTGGGTCTGATAGGTGAAACTTAAATGTGTATGTGTATTGGTATCATGGTATGTGAAAGATTTCAAACTCATGACCGTGTGTATATATTTGTTCTTGAAATCAACAGTTGGGTCTAATTGCCGAAACTTTGATGTGTATTGTATGCAAAAGTAACACGTGACTAAATTCTTTTATGTACAGTTTTCTGGAAGGTTAAATCACACTAAAAACACCCTTAACCATAGCTGTTCTTCAGTAAACCTCCTCCACAATTTTTTTTAATTACAGGAAGCTCTATTAACTGTACTTTAATGAAAAGAAATCCATCATAACCAAAGTTTAACGGAGTTTACTTTAATACAAACTTTTAGGTAGTTTAATGAAAAATAACGATATTATAGTGTAATTTAGCCTTTCTGCGAATAAGCTGGCTCTCGTAGTCGTGAAACTTTGATGTGTTTGGTATGCGAAAGATTTCAAACCCGTGACAAACTTCCTATATATAGAGTTTTCTTGGACGCTAAGTCACACTAAAATACCCCTTAACTATTGTTGTTATCCTCTAAGCTACCTTAATGTTTTTTCAGTACACAGCTCCCTCAAAGTTGTACGTTTAAGGATATTTTAGTGAAAGTAATACTCCCTTCAGACCAAAGTTTAAGGGAGTTTACTTCAAGACAAAACTTTGATGTAGTTTAGTCAAAAACGATGATAGTTAAGGCTATTATGCATTTTAATATATGAAACTTTGATGAGTATGATAAGCGAGAGATTTCAAAGTCATAACTAATTATTCTCTATGCAATTTGTTTCCAGTTTCGGAACTTACAGATGCGGAGGAGAAACAAGAGCGTATTCAAGCCAACCTAGCTCTTGCCCCTGCCATTTCAAGATCTGGCCATCAGAAACGCCTGTGTATGGGCCCTCGCCATTGATGTCGAACACAAGGCTCTCGGGTCCGGTTGTGCCCGACGGGACCCGAATCACTTCCATTCTCGACACGTGCTTATAACGTGCAGGTGACGTTCGAGCGGGCCAGAGCTCGATAGAGAAGAAGATTGAGCTGCAGGTTGCTAAAACTATAGCAGCCCATAGATGTGTGTTCTTCATAGTTGCAACTAAGTTTTTGTTTCAACTTCTTGAGGTCCGGTGTAATCTATTTATAGTTTGCTGAATGTGATATAGCTTATTATTTTATTATTTTTATTTGTTTAATTAATGATGGTGATGGAGATTACAAACAAAGCTGCAAAAGACTTGTAAATTTTGTAGCCGAATTAGTTGCAGCAGTTAATTGTTGAAGTCAACCGGAAAGAAACAATCTAATGGTTTCTTTATTATCACTGCCTAATTAAAGTAGTTGTCTCAGTTATTTTTCCCCCTATTATTGTTTTTTTATGTTCTGTTGGCAACATAGTGATGGAACATTGTAAATAGAGCTGCAAAATACTGAAAAAATCAATGTTGTGAATGCTGCAGTGTGATTGCTTGCACCAAATGCTGATATCCATTCAATTTTTTTTTGAAAATAGTGCTATATCATCAATGTCTGCTACATTAGTTACATCTCTTTTTTTTCTCTTTAATCTTCATGTTTGGTTAGTGATATGATGGTAAGAAACTGAAAACATAGAGCTGCAAAAATGCAGCATGATGTTTGGTAAATGCTGTTGTCAAATAGGTTGCACCAAATGCTGAAATTTATTAAATATAAATATTACATTTTTAATAATAATAGTTGGGAAATGGAAATTATAAAGTTTTTGTATCAAGGCATTTTCAGTCAAACACAGGATTAGCAAGGGGAAGGCATGATAATACAACAGAAGAGCTAAAATTCAAAACAATAAATTGTGATGCTGTTGGTTATAAAGACAGATTCTGAATCATTTGAGATCATTGAATTGTGAGAAATAATGAATGGCCCACTTGGAACAAACACATTCAGAGTGTTTACTTGTAAAAATGTAAAATAAAAGATTTTATTTCAAAAGGTAAATATTATGTATGATTCTCATCTAGATTATTTTGCCATCATCTGAAAATATTTATGCGGGTGAACATTAGTTTCATTTAATATAGAAATTAAACAGAATTATGATTACTTGAACAATTGGACCAAAAGTCGAAGGACATAGGTTAAAAAAGAAGGTAAGCTTGCGAAAATTAATGGAAGAATGTTATAACTACAGAGGAATAGGTAAGGGGAAAAAACAAAATTATATTTTTGATACATATTTACTAACAGGTAGAGAGTTATTTACAAACTCTGAATTGGCTGGATTTTCATGTACAACTCCAAATAAAAAGAGAGAGAAAAATCTAAAAACACAGAATATTTGATAATCGTATACCTAGTGATCATACAGGTTAAAATTTCCAAACTATATATCAAATAAGACTATCATAGTCATCTTCGGTATAAACTCGAAAAATAAAGTCTTTGAATCTCTTTGCATATTGCTTCGGATCCACGGCAGATATCGAAGTAGGATCGTATTGGATCGACTTGTATGCATGCTCGAGCTTTTTACTGATGTCGTAGTCTTGAAGAATGTCGATTATTCCAAAGAACAATATTACATCGAAAAACTCTCCTGTTGGTTCCCCAATTAGTGATGACTCATAATCATTTCGCCTTACTATTTGTTCGACCCGAGCTGGCATGTTTATGCCAAGACTAATTGTCGATAACCTGCACCATTATCCAAATAGGCATTCTTAGAATTTTAAAAATATCTATCAGACTATCACCTTCCTTATAACTTTCAAGTTGTGGTGCAGACGTGGAGTGGTAGGGACTTTGAGATAGTATCCAACAATCCGGGTTCAAATCACATCAGGAACGTATTTAAAAGTAGATCAACTAAAAAGGAAAAAAAATTATCACTTTGCCCCTGCTATTGGCCCACATAGAAATGGGAGCTCAACCTGCGGGGGCATGTTCGTCAACCCTCATCTTGGCAGTTTAACTGCTGCTGTGTAGCAGTGACTTCAAAAGGAACAATTAATGTCTTAGTCACCAAAATAATCTGGTTGCCATTTATAATAATATATTTTCAATAAGGCTAAATTATACAAGAACATAAAATTCAAGAACTTTTGATATAATATTTCTTTTCACACAGAGAAAATTATCTTGAACTTCAGTAAATTACACTAAAATACCATGAACTATATTCATTCTTTTTTCCATTTTAATACAATGAATTTTTCTTTGATTAATAATGGCATAAGTGATTTAAGGCTTGTTTTACTTTTACTGCAAATCTATTACTAAAATGATTGAATCCATTCCTTGGTTTGGTAGGATCGATTCCCGAGGGTGGCAGTTGCCCAACTGTTTTACTCGAAAAAGTAATTAATAAGGGGTTGGATTCAGCCATTTGTGCCAAGAATTTTGATTAAACATAAATTAACCAGTAATACCAATATGAATTAAGAACTAGAGTTCATGATACTCAAGTATAATATATAAAGTACAAGGTATCTAAGAAACACCGAAAGTTCATGATATTTTAGTATGGCTTATATAGATAAAAGTATCCCCTGAGGCAGGATTCTGAACTCCACTCAATAAAAATGCAGAATAGGGTGCTAAAAGGTTCAGATACACGAACAAATTATACCTCTTTTAAGCTTAGTTTGTTGATTCTATACAATGTAACACACTAAAAGAATTAGCAATAATGTTATCTGAATTGTAATAAATGGAGCCACAGGTAGTTCCATCCTCAGAAAATTCTAAAGCAGATGTTGCCCTAACATTTTGTTAGAACCACAATTTGAGCAAGAAAGATTGTGGTTGGAACAATGCTTCAATCTAACACAGCTCCAAACCAATTGTTGAAACTTAGAAAATAAATGAATTGGAAGTGGTTTCTTAGGTAAGATGGACATCTTCCGCAAAATGTGAGTACTGGGACATTGGGTAATGAAAGGATGAAATGGAATTACATAAGGGCATGCAAACGATTTTTATAACTATAATTAAATATTTTAGCCGTCATTAGCTCATGATTTAGATTACTTCAATTGTCATTTCAACCAAACCTGCATGATTGATTTTAATTTGGTGGATATTCAGAATATGTGAACCGCTTAAAGAAGTTAACTGAGCTAACTAAACTGTATTATTTGATATTGGGTTACCAGGTTATTGGCTTTTACAATTTACAATATCTGAAGTGGTAGTTCATGGTAGTTTTGTTTAATATAAATTAGTTCATGGCACTTCTCACAAAAGTTGAAAAGTTGATGAGTACTTTTATGCCGTTTAGCCAATATGATAAGAAGGTATAGGTTGTTGTTGAGAATGTGGTTAACATTTAGTCCAACATTGGAAAAATTATAGGATGCATATGGGTATAAGAAATAAGTTGGGATAAACCTCAATAAGGCTTGTGTCTTTTTGGTGGAGTTTTAGTACATCAAAGCCCATGTGCATCCATGTGTGGCCCATGTTGTTGTGGGCCCAAACCGAGTTTTACATGGTATCAGACCTCGGGTGTTTGTTTGTTCCACGTTGCACATGAGATTTGAGTCATCGTACATGAAGTCCTCGTTGCACGTGAGGGGAGTGTTGAGAATATGGTTAACATTTAGTCCCACATTTGAAAAATTATGAGATGCATATGGGTATAAGATATAAGTTGGGATAAACCTTCATAATGCTTGAGTCTTTTGGATGGAGTTTCAGTATATTAAAGCTCATGTGCATCCATGTGTGGCCCATGTTGTTGTGGGCCCAAACCAAGTTTTACAGTTGTCAAATCCTATCCCGGTAAAAAAAATTTAATAAATAATGAAGACACATTCTCTTATCTTGAAGAAGTTGGTTCCTCTTCTGTTCTCACAAGCTAAGTCCATTAGCCTATAGGAGATGGAGGATTCACCTTGATTAGATAGGGAGGGAAGCATGAATTAATGATTTGCTTAGATCGGATATAGGCATTGAGATGTGAAAGTTGAAACCAATTTAAGTTGGTTGTACTAGCTTTGGTGAGAAAGATACGAAACAAGACTTGCTTCTTTCTTACTACGGGGATTAGCTGTCGCTTCCATGCTCGATGGAATGCCTACTATCCAATTTTCGTTTGTTGTACTTCTTGTACTAGCTTTGGTTTAGAGAAGTTCTTTCTATTCAAATCTAGATTGATATCCATCTTCCACTGCCACTCCAACATTTTAATCGGAAAAAATGAAATAATTAGAATGTTGAAATACCATCAGCAGTAATTAAATAATAAAAAAACATGGAATAAAAAGAAAAGAAAGGGAGTTTTTAGTTTTACCGTCTGCGATCTTCTGTATTTTCTCTTGAAAGGCGAGGAGTTGCTCGGCTTTTGCCATCACTTTTCTCAGTTTCTGATATCAAGGAAAATTCTTAATCTCACAGTAAAATAGTCTTATTTCAGTATTATGCTTACTATTCAAGTTTTGGTCGAGCATTTTGAGAATACCTTCTGTTGCTGATGGTTCTCTAAAATGAACACCCACCAAAAGACTGTAATCCATGATTCTTTCCTGCTCAAGAAAGTCACAATCTTTATCTACTTGCCTGCAGAAAAAGCATGTAGCATTCCTAAATCTTCATGTCGAATGGGAAAAAATAGACATTAGTGAAGCCAGAGGATATTGGCTCTTGAGATTACGATTGGTCTTAAAGTCTCCGCTACCGCAGCAAAAACACTAAAGCTGGGCCAAATTCCAAAGTTGAGAGGTGAAGGTTAAGGAATATAATTTTATAATCTAACAATTGGGAAAAGAATTCTGGATCCAATATGTTATATAGCCCTCAAAACTTTATCATAAACTCGGAGTTTAAGTGCAGCTGTAGGGATATTTAAGTTGGTATTAGAGAAACCTAGGCTCAGATCCCACCAAGCACATATTTAAATTGCAAATTATAATAAAAAAAATTCTTGCACAAAGGCGCAGGTGCAGGGGTCATGTTGGAATATAAAATTATATTCTTCAACACCCGTTATAACTTTATATTTTGGTGGAATGGCAGGGACATTTAAGTAAAAATGATTACCTGCAAAACTCTTGGAACCAATCTTGTTGCAGTCGGAATATAAAACTAAGATCGAGATCTTTCAATGTAGTGTTCTCATCAATCTCTGACTCAGGCTTAGCGGTGGTTCTGCCAAGTGAAGACCCTTTCAAATCAAAACGCCTATGAATTACATACTCGGTGCAGAATAGATTCCCCATTATAACAAATCGAACCTGAAAAGAGAAATTTTACGGAAGTGAGGAAACAAATCTGGATATACGAGATTTTAAGGTTCAACACTACTATTTCTGACCTTTTTCTGAGCAGCCCCAGTTAATTTAACACAATGCAGACCGAAGAATTTGGTGACAAGAGTATTTTCATAATCCCTGACATGGTTATAATACGAAGGAAGCATTCGCAAGAGCACCTGTATTATTTCAGTTCAGTGTAATGCACCGATGAAGAGAAAATGGTGGAAATAAATAAAAGAATGGATAACTAGCAAGAAACGTCCCTTGCTTTTGCCTGAATAGCAGGAAACACTCCCTTGGTTTTTAAAACTTGCACTTATCCCAGTGATTCTAACAGTGTTGCTATTTATGTCAAATATTTCCAAAAATGCACCAGAACTTCAATTGTTTTCTGACATTGTTTTATTAATTGGTCATAATTATTATTTTAACCAAGCGGTGTTTTCGGAGGTAAATAAATTCAGAAACAGAAAATTTAGCTGTCATTAAAACAGGGGAAAAGCGCAGCCTTGAGGTTTTTCAAACCGAGGGCGGCTTTTTCATAATCAGGCAGAAATAAGAGGGAAAAAGAAAACTCACTTTCACTTCAGACTTCTTCATTGTCTTTATCATGTATCGATCATCATTTGTTAGGTAAAAGAAACTTCCACTTTTTCCGGGGGAGGAAAGTTCTCTAAGTGCATCATTACCACATATAGAAAGCATATAATCACCAGGATCAACCTTGAACAGCGTGCGCAGCGTTCTTAACAGCCGATACAAGACAACAAGATTAATCAAAATCAGAATATAGAAAATTCATCTGTCGAAAAATAAAATGCATCACATGTGCTCTCACCTGAAAACTAAAGGGCAATAGTCTTTCCACCGAAAATCACAAGATTGATGTGGAGGCGTATGTTTTGAGCCTTCAGGTGGAAATTTTGTCCATACCTTTTCTTTGGGATCGAAGGCTGTTGCTTTTAGATCAAGGTTTGTAGCTGGAGCTTGCCTTCCTACAGCGTGCCTGTGGATTAACACTGATAATGTAAGGGAGCTATAACATCAAAGTAATTAGTATCAATATATTACGGACAGTTTATATTTTCTTAAGAATCTACATTATGATCTTTATATGTGCAATGGTAGTCAAATGCAAGGAAAAAAGCTAAATTTCACTAAAATACCATGACCTATCAGCATTTTTCCGGTTATATATCATACAACTTTATAAATCATAAATAAATGCCATATACTCGGCCAATTGCAAATAAAACATGATCCTTTACAAATTTCTATTTAAGACAATTCGTCTTTTGTTCTTTGCAATCGCTCATATGGTATTAAATTAAAAGCCAAATTAAAAGCATTGAAAGTTGTTATTTGCAACTTACCAAGATTATGATGTTCATTTGTAATCAAGTTAGAAAGAAAAGTTTCCTCCCAAGCTTCCATGAACATAGAATTAGTTGTCACCACAAGTCACATAAGATTAAGTTACCAACCATCAAAACGGAAGGGCTCGTGTCACATTATTCTTATTCCCAAATGTTGTATTTATCATGAATATACACAAGTTAGATATTAAAGCACTACCTTATCCCGAGCTGGAGATTGAGCATCAGGTCATAGTTCTTATGCCCTCGCGATATCGTCTCCCCTTGCTTTTTTGTCTCCTTCGGCCACTTCATCAAACGAAGCGGTGTTGGTTGGTACCTCATCATACCCATCTCGCTCCCCTCCTCCCCACCCCCATCTCCAACCTCATTATTACGGTCCCCATCGGAATCCCACATACAAAATCTCTCAATCCCTGTCAGTGTATTCGAGAACATATGACCATTGAACTTCCTAGTCGGGGTCCCGCCTGCAACCACGGTCGCATCCACAGACGACCTTCTCCAGGGCTGGAGCGCGTCCAAAACCTTGGACGACCTCCAGACTGCCTGCTTCTGCAAATCCGCTGGTTCGACCCCTCCTGACCAGTGCATCATTTTTTGGGAAGGAAGGATGGAGACCGTGTCGCCAGCACCAACCTTGCAGTCGATGAGATCACTAGCGAATGCCTCATTTGGATCACGGGCAGTCGGTGAGGTTGCGGCAGGGGATGGATGGTAGACCCCTTTTTGATGCATTCCAGTCCCCTCTTTGGTCCATAAACCGATGTAGAGACCCCCGTCAGCCCATCGGAAACTACCATTTCCCCGGGGCAGCCCATCCTCCCACCCACCATCGTACCTGTCAAGTGTTATGTTAGCTTGATGTACATTGTTTTCCTGAGACCCAACGGCTTACACTTTTGGGTAGAATGGTTATTCACATAATATTATATCACCATTTTTCAAGAGGTCCATTCAAAGTTCAAACCTAATCTAGTTCTACCTTTTACAAGTGAGTAATTGTACTAGACTTTCCACGTGACACAAAGGGCCACATGACGGAAGTCTTAAGTGTTATATTGCCGTGTATATATTGTTATTCCAAAACCTAACAGCTTAAACTTTTAGATAACGTTGTTCTTGACAATACCTATTTCCATTAGCCCAAACAAGGGCACCACATCCATGGATAACCCCTCCCTTCCAATTCCCAACATATTGGTTGCCATTGTTCCAAATGTACCTACCATACCCATCCTGCTGCCCAGCCCTCCACTCTCCATCGTAATAATCTCCATTCGCATATGACTTCTTTCCATGTCCTTGCTTCAAATTCATCGACCACATCCCCTTATAGGTGGCTCCACACGTGCCTGTGTACGTGCCAAACCCATCCATAAATCCATTCTTGAATTCTCCTTCATAAGTGGCCCCCGACGGCCATGAGAACTTTCCTTTCCCCATCGTTTTACCATTTTGCCACTCACCCTCATACATGCACCCATCCGTCCAGAGGTACTTTCCGGCCCCATGCGGGAAGTCATTGTACCTGTTACATATATTATTATGGGCCAAATTATACTTTACTTGGCGTCCAAGCTATCTTGTATATGAACGATAATTATTTCAATAGTACCATTGGCCGGTGTAGAAGTCCCCATTTGGGAGGAGCTTCTCGACGGTGGAGATATCGGCGTTGTCTTCGTCGGTCGTGGATTCGGAGGCTGTGTTGGAGTTTGGTGTAGCTGGATCATCGAACGATGTCATTCTGTAATTTATGAATAAATGGAATAATTGTTCATTGTTTTTTATTTCACTTTTATTTATTTTATTTATTTATTTGGTTTTTTGGGAAAATAGTTTTGTTTGAAAGAAAGGTGAGAATTTTTGGGAGATGGAGAGGCCATTTGGGTGTTGGCAATCCTATAATGGCTAAGAACCGCAGCATTGGGGGGGGAGGGAAGCTGAAGGCATCCCTATTTTGTAGGAAATACACTGTAAATTTGATGGCAACCATTGTGGAATTTAATCAAACAGACAATGGACACGTGCATATCTTAGAGAAAATGGGGTTCACATCATACCTTTGTAGGATGTAGACCACCATTGATGATGATGGCATCTCCTCCTTCACTGCTGGTGATTTTTGCTCCTTTGAGTTCAGCATCGAATTCAAACATCATGCTTGGGATCTTCGAAAATGTTAATGAGTTGGGATCAAATCCTCTCTGGGTCATTGTATCTATGCCTTGCTTGTTTTATTCAGGCTAATTTATTTATTTTTTAAATAAGTGGCTTGCGTTTAAGTTCTGTTTTTTTTTTTGGGAAAACACTTCCATACATGTGGAAAAGATAAAATAACTTCTAAGATTTGATTGTTGATGATCATTAAGGATCAACTGCCATAAAATCCCTATAAAATGTTCTCTTCAAATCCAACAACATAAACAATTTAATAAAAACGTTCCTTTAAGCAGTCTGCTCTAACCTCATATCTTTTTGTTATCATGCAAAATGCATTTTAAGATCCGACAAATAAACAAGTGGCAGTCCGTCCGGACTAACTGCAATAAAGCCTTTGGAAGGATCATCTTTACAAATCCGATCACACCATTCAGTATTCCCGCATCTGCCAAATAATTGACACCTGCATTTCCTTCACTGAAAATATGAGAGGCTAAAAAACTATCAAGTAACTCGATCCAATTTCATATATTACCAAGCATCAGCTTTGCAATACCAGAAAGAGAACCTTTATTATTAATCCAACCTATAATCAAGGCTGAATCGCCTTCTAACAAAAGCTTGGTTGCGTCTAGCTCGAATACCGCAACGCGCATAGCCTCTTTAGATGCAGATAGTTCGACCAATAGATCCGTGAGATCCGCAAGTCTCCACTCCTTAGCTTATAGAACATGACCTAGTTCGTCGCGGAACAGAACACATCCGCCCGCGATAGAGAATTTCTTATCAGAGTCATTAAAGTTGGCCTCGAGTTTATTAAGTTGTGGGGTGTAATCATTGGAACACAAATGAATTGTCAGGATGTCCGGAGGACACAAGATATCTTTTGCTATTATAACTCAAACTTATGGGTTATGTCAAAAAGTTTCACATTTTTTCATTAAAAAATATAGAAAATCCATGAGAGGATTATAGAATAAAAGCATACCATGTCATTCTTTCATATACATGTTATTACCTTTATGCCCTTTAAAGACACCAAATGTAAAATATCTTCTTATTGGAAAATGAATGGACTTAATCAAAAAAATCCTTGAATTAATGACCATCAAGGAAAAAAAGTTATGGGTATGGCAAGTTTTTTTTTATCTCCATACACGTGCATATCCGTGCATGATACTAGTTTAGTTAATCATAAGCTATATTGCTTGAATAATCCATCCTATAGCTAGACTAAAATCAGTGGATTATTTTTTTTTGTGTGGATCGTTTCTCAGATAAAAAAGCAAACCTGATAGTCATTCCAGACCAACTGTAATAAAGCTTCTGAAAGCGTTATCTCGTAAAACCTGACCATATCATCTAGTGCTCCAGCCGTTACCACAAAGCTAGCATTAACATTTTTTTCACGGAATATGTGAGAGGCTCGAAATTTAGCAAACAATCCAATCTAATTCCAGATATTATCAAGCATTAACTTTGCAATGTCAGAATGAGAACCCTCATGATTAATCCAACCCATACCAAAGATGATTCACTTTCTAACCACAGCTTGATTACATATAGCTCAAATATCACAACTCGTACGGCCTTTGATAATTTGACCAACAGAACCGTGAAACCTGCAAATCTCTATCATTTAGCTTGAAGAACATAACCTCGCTGGTCATGGAATAATACACATGCTCCTCTTGCTATATAGAGAATTCCTTAACAAAGCCGTCAAAATTGAACTTGAGTTTGTGGATCTAACCATTGAGACACAGAATTCGTAGAATGTTCTCATGACACACTTTTTGGTCATTGATGAACTCGAGTAGATATTGCGCATTTTCATGTAATATATAACAAACTAAATTTAAAAAAACGAAGAACACAGAAAGTTTGGAGATTTTTGAAAATTTCGCGATTCTTATATGCATAATGCATGCAAAATATTAAAAAATCGAAGAAAACTGAATTTTTTGAAATTTATAAAAATTTCACGATTCTCGTTGATATAACAAGCAAAATATTAAAGAATCGGATAAAAATTCTCATCAATCGTGATTTTCGTCTATTCTAGCAAGCAAAATATTCAAAATTTAAAGAAAACATTTTTTTTGAGTTTTAAATAACCAACGATTTTCGTGTGCTATTGGATGCAAAATATTAAAAATTTGAAGAAAGTAGATAATATTGGATTTTTGAAGACATCGTGATTTTCATGTGTTACAGCAAAAGAAATTCTAAAAAACCGAAGAGAACACAAAATTCTGAGATTTTTTTAAAATTCCTATATTTTCTTATGCTATACAGCATGAAAAATATTGAAAAATCAAAGAGTACAGAAATTTTTGAGATTTATGAAAATTTCATGATTTTCATGTGTAATAAGAAATAAAATATTGAAAAATCGAAAAAATTTATGATCAATCGAGATTTTCGCATGTTATATAACATGCAAAATAATGAAAATTTAAACAACAACAACTAAGCCTTTATTCCAGGCATATGAGACGGGCTACATGAACCAACATGAGAATCATGCCAGGTCGAGCACATGGATCCCCTGCCTCCCTTCACTCCTATCGGACAATATACTTTCATTAAGGCCTTTGGCATTCATATCTTTTCGTATTGCCTCCATCCGTATTTTCTTCGGTTTCCCTTTCTCCTATTTGACTTGGCCTAAATCAAGAATATTTATTCGTCGAACCGGTACTTTCATAGGTCTACATCGCAAATCTTAGATGGTTTCTTGTATTTTCTCTTCCACAGGTGTTACATCAACTTTTGCATGAATATCGCTATATTCATCTTTGTAGAGATTTTTCGTCACCTCATCGCGAAATTTTTCAAATTTTTATATGCATAAAGCATGCAAAATATTAAATAATCGATAAAAACTAAATTTTTTGAGATTTATGAAAATTTCACGATTCTTGTTGATATAACAAGCAAAATAATAAAGAACCGGATATAAATTCTCATCAATTACCATTTTCGTCTATTCTAGCAAGCAAAATATTGAAAATTTAAAGAAAACAATTTTTTTCGATTTTTAAATAACGAACGATTTTCGTGTGCTATTGAATGCAAAATATTAAAAATTTGAAAAAAGTAGATAATATTGGATTTTTGAAGATATCATGATTTTCGTGTGTTACAGCAAAAGAAATTCAAAAAACCCGAAGATGACAGAAAATTCTGAGATTTTTTTTTTTAAATTTCGCTATTTTTATATGCTATATAACATGCAAAATATTGAAAAATCAAAGAGTACAGAAAATTTTGAGATTTATGAAAATTTCATGATTTTCGTGTGTTATATATATTGAAAAATTGAAAAAAATCAGGGTTAGGGGTATCATGCCGGCCATGCAATGTATTTTTAAAATATTTTATGTGACTTTAAATGTTATATAAAATGCAGATGCCAGATATAATACGAGTATGCAATGTATAAATTAAAATGAAAGTGCACGAGTCTACGTAACAAGTCAGGATAGATCATAAACATGAATCAAGATAGGTTTCAAGCAAGCGGGTCGGGTCGGATGCAAAATAGATGTCAAATATACTATTCGCACCCAAAATACAGTAAATCAGGAAAATACCATAAATAAAGAAATATGTGAACTAGAACTGGTATAAATGAACTAGGGTGTTACATTATACCCAACTACAAAAAGAATTTCGTCCTCGAAATTCCCAAAACAAGAAAAGATAAATAATCAAGAATCTACAAGAATAGGTGTGGAAACTTCTGTCGAATCTCGTCTTCACGTTCCCAAGTCGATTTTCCATGCGAGCGATTTTCCCAAGAAACAAGTATGAGAGGGATAACCTTGCTCTTAAGGACTTTTTCTCTTCGATCAACAATCGACATCGGTCGTTCCTCAAAAATCAAATCCTCTCTTACAGTCAGCTCCGAATGATCCAGCACGTGTGTTTCATCTCGAACATACTTACGGAGTTGAGATACATGAAACACGTCATGAACATTCGCCAAAAATTGTGGTAATGCCAATCAATAAGCCACTTCTCCAACAGGCTCCATAATCTTGAAAGGCCCCACGAATCGAGGATTAAGCTTGCCTCGACTCCCAAAACGAATCACTCCTCTAGTCGGTGATATCTTCAAGAATACAAGATCACCAACAGCGAACTCTAGAGGTCTTCTCAATGTGTCGACCCAACTCTTCTGCCGATCTTGTGCTGCCTTCATGTGATTTCGGATAGTGTTAACCTTCTCTACTGTTTGCACGATCAAATCCGGTCCCAACAATCTTCGTTCTCCAACATCGTCCCAACAAACAGGTGAACGACACTTGCGACCATACAACGCTTCGAATGGAGCCATCTGAATAGTCACCTGAAAACTGTTGTTGTACGAAAATTCCACCAAGTGTAGATGATCCTCCCATGATCCCTTAAAGTCTAACATGCAAGCTCTCAACATGTCTTCAAGAGTTTGGATCATTCTTTCCGACTGGCCATCTGTCTGAGGGTGATAAGCTGTGCTGAACTTCAATCGCGTCCCCAAACTTTCCTGTAAACTCCTCCAGAAGTGCGATAAGAATCGGGTGTCACGGTCAAAAACGATGCTCACAGGTACACCATGCAATCTCACAATCTCCTGCATGTACCGTTCTGCCAACGCTTCTGTTGATTGACCAACTCGAAATTGTATGAAATGAGCTGCCTTGGTCAAATGATCAACAATCACCCAAACTGCATTGTTGCCCTTTGGACTCCGCGGTAAAGCTGTCACGAAATCCATGGTTATATGTTCCCACTTCCATTGAGGAGTCGAAAGTGGTTTCAATAAACCAGCTACCCTTTGATATTCAGCCTTGACTTGCTGACACACTAAGCACTTCGCTACAAAGCGGGTGATCTCCCTTTTCATGCCTTCCTACCAGAAATACTGTCGTAGATCACGGTACATCTTCGTGCCTTCTGGATGTACGGAATATGCGGAATTGTGTGCCTCCTTCATAACTTCTTCGCGAATATCTCCTTTCGGCACACACAAACGGCTACCATATCGCAACGAGCCATCTTCATGAATCAACAAGTCCGTTCGAAGTCCAGCTTCAACCTGTTCTCAAAACTTTTGCTATCTTGGGTCGTGTGACTGCGCTGCTTTAATATTATCGATCAACGACGACTGTACTTGCAGCTGCATCAATTGTCCCGAAGAATGCGGTAGCATGATCTCCAACTCGAATCTCTGAAAATCTTCGATAAGATCCTTCTGTGCAGTCAACATCCGAATTTCTGGCAACCGACTAAGTGCATCCGACACTACATTAACTTTCCCCGGATGGTGCTTGAGATCATGATCATAGTCAGCCATCAGCTCCAACCATCTACGCTGTCTCATGTTAAGCTCTTTCTGTGTGAACACGTACTTCAGGCTTTTGTGATCGGTGAATACTTCGACTTTTTCGCCCAATAAGTAGTGTCTCTAAATCTTCAAAGCGAAAGTCACAGCTGCTAACTCCAAATCATGAGTTGGGTAATTCTTCTCATGGACCTTCAACTGTCTCGATGCGTAAACTATAACCTTCCCATGCTGCATCAAAATACATCCCAAACCTTTCCCAGATGCGTTGCTATGAATCACTGTTTCCCCCAATCAGAGCAAAGCTCTGTTCAAATTCCAAGGCGGGAAATGAAGCAACGCTTTTGTTTCCCCCAATCAGAGCAAGGCTCTGTTTTAAAAATTCAAATAATAAAGGAAGCAAAGCTTCAGATAACTTGCGCTCTGCGCTGCGCGACACGTGTCAGCGCAGGTGCGCTAGCGCAGTTGCGCTGTGCTCTGCACTGCGCGACACGTGTCAAGCGTAGGTGCCCTTGTGCCAACTGTGCCAGCACTAAAACATAAATAATGAATTAATTAATTAGAATTAAAATTCTAGAAAGATCTTTCCAATCTTGCTAAAAACAAGAAGATTATCTTCTGTAAAACAGAAGCCTTAGGATCAAAGATCTAATGGTGGGAAATACTCCCAAATCAATCAGAGAAAGATCTCTCTAACCAATTCAACAAACCAATTGGCCCTATATAAAGGCCCCTAGACTCCAAGTCTCAGATATACAGAGCCTCTCTAAAAACTTCGAGAAAAACTCAAAGAGAAAAAAAGGTAAACCTTTGATAAAAGAAGAATTTTTTCTAAAAAGATCAATGATCTAAGAACAAGATCAAGATCTTTAATTAAAAGAAAAAAGATAAAAAAAAGATCCAATCATAAAAGATAAAAGAAGTGATCTATTTCATTATTAGATCTTTGATCTATAAAGGCACAGCCTTTTGATGAACCATTGGTTCTTGAGAACTTGTTTCTTTGATCTAAAATAGATCAAGATGCGCTCTGCGCTATTGAACAGTGCCCTGCACTCTTAATTTGCGCTGTTGCGCTCCTTGGACTGGCGCAAGTCACCAGAGAGCGCCACGTGTTAATCTGCGCCTTGCGCTTAAAAAAATAAGCACTGTGCTCTTGGGTTGGCGCAAGTCACCAGAACACGCCACGTGTCAACCCCAGAATAATCTGCGCCTTGCGCTTTAAAAAATGAGCACTGCGCTCTTGGATTGGCGTAAGTCATCAGAGCGCGCCACGTGTCAGCAGCGCACTAGCGCAGCGCACTGGCGCAGCGCACTACGCTAACAGACTTGCGCTCACCAGAGCGTGACACGTGTCACCTCCACATGCGCTGGCGCCTTGTGCTCATTAATTGGCGCAAAGCGCCTGACAAGCTACGTGGCGCACTGTCAGAACATTAAATGCTATGCAGTGCAGAGCCCAAATAAAGGTCTAATAGATCAAAGATAAATGCTGTGCATTATAATAAAAGAAAAAAGAGGGCAGAGCCCAATCAAAGGCCTAACAGGCCAAATATAAATAAAATGTTGAACATTTTCAACTGGACTTAACCCAATTCTGGCCATAAGTCCTCAAATTAAATTGAGCCGAGCGCAACTGCTCTCCCAAATCAATTTACACCTGGTTCAAGGGTACATCTCTGAACTCCTCTGATATTTGTCGTTGTAATCCTTCAACGTCATCAGAGAGGCGACGGGTCCCGACAACCATACATTGCTACGGACTGTGGGGTCCTTAAACTCATGGACTATGAGGTCCTTAAACCAATATTCGTCCCCCAAATGGGAATGTTGGACCACCATGTCCCTAAACTGGCAATACGGACTGTGGGGTCCTTGAACTCATGGACTATGATGTCCTTAAACCAATATTCGTCCTTAAAATGAGAATGTTGGACCACCATGTCCCTTAACTGGCAATGGACCACTATGTCCCTAAACTAGAACAATAGAGCCCAAATGCTCTTTTGTCGGATTTAAACGATCCTGTTAAGTTGATCTTAGTCTAAAATTAGACTAACGTATCCTTAGCAAACGTTTAAGTTGATCTTAGCCTCAAATATGGCTAACGTATCCTTAAACCAAAACCCCAAACCCAAATCTAAGAAAATACGGATTTGGACTAATCCACGTCCTACGGACGACAACATAAATTAGTCTCCGTATACAATCCACGGGCAACCACAAACAAAACAAACCCCCACGACACGAAGTGACTAGCTGGAGAAGGAGAAAGTTGTTACCGCGATGCGGTAGCGTAATTAACTGCAGGGGCTTACGCCTGCAGAGAAGAGCGTCCCCACAATCAAAAACCCCTCGAACGAGGGGGAATCTGACGAAGTCTGCTACATCGGCCGCATCCATTTAAACCTCCGATACACGGTGCTATAAATTAACTTGGCATCTTTAGAGAGGTGGACGGATAGCACCAAATAGCATCTGCCCCAAATTTCAGGCAAGACGTACATCGCATCTCCGCCGCGTCCTTCGGAGGGGAACAGATTCTGGCACGCCCGGTGGGACCTCTTCCTCTTTCCACTCCACACTTCGTGTGTCGTGTTCGTGAACGAATCGCGGTTTGTTGTGGTTGCCTGTGGATTCGAGGTGCTTAGATTTGGTGTCTTGCTCCGTGCAGAAAACAGAAGATCAATGGCTTCAAACTGCACTAACTGCAACTGCAACTCTCGCTCCGTCCCATCCGGAGGAGTGACTTACGGGCCCCAAGCGGCCTCCCTTTTCAAGATGCTAGTGGAGCAAGTGACTCAGGCCACCACTAGGCTATTCTTCGGGACTATGCTCCTACCGATGAGCTTCAATGCCCCAATGTCATTGCAAGAAGCTCCAAAGAAGTCGGTCTTTGATCGGCTTACAACTACTGCGGTCTCTCCTAACGGGTCTCCCAAGTCCAATGCCTCGGCTCTCAGCAAACTGGGCCAAAACTCATGTGGGCCCATGAAGAAACCTGCAATACCAGAAAAGGTTGTTCCGAAGAGGATAGCCATCCCTGCTCCTGAAGTCGTCAAGGCGGCTTCTCCTGCCAAAGGGTCGGTCTTCACAAGACTGACTATTTCGGCACCCGTTCCTGCTCGCAGGTCTGTCTTAGACAGATTGGATACTGCTACTCAAAAGACGTCAGTCTTTAAGAGGCTGGCACCAGTGGCGCCTCATCTGGACAGGGGGCAAGACAAAGCCATCCACATCGCCGAACCAACACCGTCCGCTTGACACGCTCGACATCGCCACTGGCGCCGAGTAAGGAAGGCTGGGGGCAACTCCCCCTCTGGGCTAACTCCACCGGCTCCAATGGTAGAAATTAAGGCTGCTGTTCCAACCGGGAACAGTTTTGAGCTGCTGAACAAGGTGCGCAGGAATTCGCCTACCGCCGTATTAAAAAGATCTCCTCCGCCAGTGGAGACTGTCACAGAAATGAAGCCGGAGCGGTCCCCTCAGTGGCTGTCCTCCAAAATTTACAAAGTCTGGCGACAGGTTCAGGACTCAGTAATTGATCAAGATTACTCTCGCCAACAGAAAAAGGTGAGGGTTCAGCAGGAAGAGAACCGTCCTGTCATGCCACGAAAGACAACAGCTACCTGGGTGCCCGCTGCAACGGCTCCCTCAACATCAACTGCCCAAAAGAAAAAGTGGCCAGAGAAAGCCCCTGTGACTGCGGCAAATCGTAAAGACGCTGAGCCCAAACTCCCCAGGTCTGGGGGCATAATGGTGCATACTGTTTACATGGCTTCCGGAAAAGAAGAAAGCTGCACTTCGACGGGCCACCGACCGCTCACCCGATCAATAACAAGGGCTCAAGAACAACAACAGCAGAAGCTTCAGGCGATGCTGACTGCAATGGCTGCGCTCACCGGACCAAAAGAAAGCCCGGAGGCGTCATCGGAGCAGCGTCATGAACAAGAAACTGACGCTGACTTCCTACGCAGAGTCCTCGAAAAGAAGGACAGAGAAGCAGCAGAACAAGCGGCTAATATAAAACAAATGGCGCTTCTCTTCCAAGATATGGTAGGAATGATGTTACAGCAGGATCCTACAGCTGAAGACCCTCCGACCATTACTGAAGACGATAGAGAGGAGGCATCTAATCCTCCTCCGGCTCTTTCAGCAGCCAAGGAGGAAACCATTTCCAAGGCCGCACTGGACGACTATATAACTCAGCAAATACGAGCTCACCAGGCAAATGAAGCGGCTGGGCAAATTGTTAGAACCGGACGACCATATCCAGGCTGGTATGACCAGATAAAGTATCCGCTGGGATATACCATCCCTAAGTTTCATGTATATAAAGGGACGGAAAATCCGCACCAGCATGTCGCTCAATTCAGAGCCTTATGTAGCAACATTGGAGGCGATGATAAATTGTTGCTTCGCCAATTCGTCGGCAGGTTAGCGGAAACGGCCTTCGAATGGTATTCGGAGCTACCTAATGACTCTGTCAAAACATTTGCAGAGATGGAGCTGCTGTTTACACAAAGATTTGCAAGCGCCAGCGAGCGCACCCCAATTACCGCATTGATCAATACCAGGGTAAGGCCAGGCGAAACATGGGTTCAATACGCAATCCGATGGCGGAACTTGTGGTCGGAGTGCGAATAGCGCTTCGAGGAAGCGCCTGCGGTGGGCATGTTCGTGGGTACTCTTGATCTGCAGGCGACCATATCCCAATTCATGATGTTCTTCAAGCCGACCACTTTTCAGGCCTTGACTGACAAGCTGGCCCAAATGGACCAGATGGGCCATAGGCCTTCCTCTTCAAAGACGGAGCCTTGGAATGAAAAGGGCAAAGGGAAAGCAACCTTCGTCGCTAACGCTCAACAACAAACGAGTGACCTGAGGCCGGTTGTTCGCCAAAGCAATAAGCGGCAATCCCTCGATGAGAAGTTGAGACGTCCTTACTCGTTTCCCCGGGATAAAACAAGGAAACTGTTTGAACTGGCAGTGCGCAATGGGCTCATCACTTTACCGGAGCCGAGACACCCAACGCGACCGAACGAAGTCAGCGATCCTAATTACTGCCCTTACCACCAAGTATTGGGCCATCCGATCGATAACTGCTACGTCTTTAAAAACTGGGTTGAAGACCAGTACCAACAGGGCAAGTTCGCGCTGTCCGAGAAATGGAAGGTGAACCCACCACAACCACATGCTCCGAAAAAGATGGATATGCCCGGGGCATCGTGCTCTTTCATAGAAAAAGCCCCATAGACCCAAAAGTCAGTAAACTAGAGATTCGCCTCAAATACGGCGACGGTGGACCACTATGTCCTAAAACTAGCGTAGGTCCGAAACGTCCCTAAACTAACGACGGACCGCAATGTCCTAAAACTTGCAAATGACCGAAACGTCGTTAAACTACTATCAACCCGCGGCATCCTCAGGCTGGCGTGATAAAAAAAAAGAAAAAAAGGGTAAGTCCACAAGCAAAAAGGGCACGGATGAAAACCCGAAAGGGCTCTGTGAGTAAAAACAGCAGGGCTACCGGCAAGTCTTGTGAAAACCCGAAAGGGCGCAACCTCATCAAAATAAAAAAAAAGAAAAAGAAAAAAGAAAAAGGTAAGTCCACAAGCAAAATGGGCACGGATGAAAACCCGAAAGGGCTCCGTGAGTAAAAATAGCAAGGCTACCGGCGAGTTTTGTGAAAACCCGAAAGGGCGCAATCTCGCTAAAAGACACTTGCCAGGTCCTCGACTTTGTAAGGAGAAACCACCTGCGTGAGATCCTTGTGACTCACAAGGGAGCAACACACTTAGGGATTCCCACGATTCCTAAGGAGAAATTACACTTGCGAGATCCTCACGACTCGTAAGGAGAACCCTCTTATGAGACCCTTACGGCTCATAAGATTTGAAAGTCTTAAGCTACAGAGACCTGAACCTGTTCTTAAGCAACCCCCACAACCTCCGATTATTGCCCTACAAGCAGCTCAATTCTGACCCTTGTATACAATCCACGGGCGCGAATAAACATTTCCCTAACAGAGTCCTACCAGCGACTAGGGATATGCTCACACGGTGAACAAACACTTGTAGGTCCTCTCGACTTGCAAGGAGAAAACACTCTTGTAAGATCCTTACGACTTATAAGAGAACACACACTTAGGAATCCTCACGATTCCTAAGGAGAAAAAGCACTTACGAGATCCTCACGACTCGTAGGGAGAAACACCTTTATGAGATCCTTACGGCTCATGAAGGCAAAAGCCTTAGTCGATGGGATCCTAACCCTATTTGCTAAGCCACCTTTGTTCGACATCGACAGAAGCGAATGATGATTCGCTCATGGCAATATCCCAGTTGTAGCGATGCTGATGCCTCGGTATCAAATTCCAAGTCCTTTCATGGCAAATGATGATTCGCTCCTGGTAATATTCCAGCCGCAGCGATACTGATGCTAAGATTGGCACCAGATTCCAAGTTCCATACTCGTGGCAAAAAGTCAACGAGCCAAAATGCATATGAAATAACTGAAATGATAGGGCAACTTGCAAAAAAAATCGGCAAGTAAAAATATATGCATACAAAAATAGCCGAAATGATTGGGCAACTTGCAATAAAAAGCAGCGAGTAAAAACAAAAATAGCCGAAATGATTGGGCAACTCGCAATAAAAAGCAGCGAGTAAAAAAGAAAAATAGCCGAAATGATTGGGCACCGCGAAAAATAGCCGAAATGATTGGGCAATCGCGATTTTCGCGATATAAAAAGCTGAAATGATAGAGCATCGCGGAAAGAATAAAAAAAATGAAAGAATGAAACTTTTTGCCCTACAGGCGATATCACAGCAATCCCTGTATACAATCCAGGGGCATAAACACAGAAGGAACCATACCTTCCCAACAGGCTCCACCAGAAAGCGAAGCCAAATCTCGACGGTTCATAGACAACCTAGAGACAACCTCGACATTTGTCGCAATATTGCAGACACAATGTCAACAAACGAAGCAAAGGAAGATCCCTAGCTTCAGGGTCTCGACATCGATACTGACAACTTAGAGATCACCAACGGCGTTTCTCCTCACTCCAACCAGATGCAAACGTGACGTCAACAACCGACCTCAGAGTTGCAACGAAACGGAGCCATGGCAAAGTCCCTAGATCCAAATCTCAATAGCCACATCTACAGCCTGGAGACCAACAATGGTGTGCCTTTTCATTCCAGCAGGACATAGATGCTACACCATCAAACGGCATAGTCCTTAGTTCCAAATCTCGAAGGTTCACAGACAACCTAGAGACCATCTCAGCATTCGTCTCGTTACAGCAGACGCAATGTCAACAACGGCGTTCCTTCGCAGTCCAGCAGGATGTAGATGCAACGTCAACAAAAGACCCCATGGTCAGCAAAGCGGAGTGACGGCAAAATCCCAACTCCACCTCAGCATTCGTCTCGTTACAACAGACGCAATATCAACAACGGCATTCCTTCGCAGTCCAGCAGGATGTAGATGCAACGTCAACAAAAGACCCCATGGTCAGCAAAGCGGAGTGACGGCAAAAACCTAACTCCACCTCAGCATTCGTCTCGTTACAACAGACGCAATGTCAACAACGGCGTTCCTTCGCTGTCCATCAGGATGTAGATGTAACATCAACAAAAGACCCCATAGTCAGTAAAGCGGAGTGACGGCAAAATCCCAGCTCCACCTAAGCATTCGTCTCGTTACAGCAGACGCAAGGTCAACAACAGTGTCCTTCCTCCAACAAGATTCGGACATGACAAAACAAACGAAGCGAAGGCCAAATTCCTAGCTTCAGGGTCTTGACGGCAACTCATATAAAACCTAAAAGACAATCGGAGATTATCTCGCATCAGCGCGGAGTGGTCACCACCTCGACGTTCGTCTCGATACAGCAGACGAGATGTCACTACAGTGTTCTTCCTCCAACAGGATTCGGACACGCCAAAGCAAACGAAGCGAAGGCCAAATTCCTAGCTTCAGGGTCTTGACGGTAACTCATATAAATCCGGAAAGGCCATCGGAGATCATCTTGCACCAGCGCAGAGTGGTCACCACCTCGACGTTCGTCTCGATACAGCAGACGCCGTGCCAACAAACGAAGCGAAGGCCAAATTCCTAGCTTCAGGGTCTTGACGGTAACTCATATAAAACCTGAAAGACTACCAGAGATCATTTCACCCCAGCGTGGAGCGATCACCACCTTAACATTCGTCTCGATACAGCAAACGAGATGTCACCACAGCGTTCTTCCCCCAGCAGGATTCAGACGCGACAATCAAACAAACGGAGCCACGGCAAAATCCCAAGTTCCAAACCTCGACGGTTCACCAACAACCTAGAGACAACCGCGACATTCGTCTCGTTACAGCAGACGCAATGCCAGCAAAACGAAGCAAAGGCTAAATTCCTAGCTTCAGGGTTTTGACGGTAACTCATATAAAACCTGAAAGACTATCGAAGATCATCCCACACCAGCGCGGAGTGGTTATGACTCATCGGGGCTCTCCAAAATGAGCCTAACCTCAAGTAAAAAGCGGCATGGAAAAATTCCTAACGCTTGCTCTTCCGACGGTCAAACTTCCTAGGAGGATTGCTTGAAGACGTCTTGTCCAGCCCTAGAAAGGATCGGAGACACGACAGTCGCAAGGCTACTCGAACAACAAGACTGCCTATCGAGGAATACATCAGCCAATGCGACGGTACAATGGACAAAACCCTAGTACCACAGACCCTAACGGACCTCTGTCGTAAAGAGCAGAGGTTAACTGTGACGTTAGGATATTCTTGCGAGAACTGCTCGATTCGTCTCGACCCGTAGAGAAATCAGTGTCTTTGCAGGAATACCTCGATTCGTTTCAACTCCGAGGAAATCAGTGTCCTTGACAAATACCTCGATTCAGGGAAATCAGCGTCCTTGACTTGAGCATCTTGATTCGCGTCGACCCGCAGGGAAAACAGTGTCTTTGCAGGAATACCTCGATTCGTTTCCACTCCGAGGAAATCAGTGTCCTTGGCAACCTCCTCGATTCAGGGAAATCAACGTCCTTGACGAGAGCATCTTGATTCGCGTCGACCCGCAGAGAAATCAGTGTCTTTGCAGGAATACCTCGATTCGTTTCAACTCCGAGGAAATCAGTGTCCTTGGCAAATACCTCGATTCAGGGAAATTAGCGCCCTTAACGAGAGCATCTCGATTCGCGTTGATCCGCAGAGAAATCAGTGTCTTTATAGGAATACCTCGATTCGTTTTAACCCCAGGGAAATCAATGTCCTTGGCAAAACCTCGATTCGCGTCGACCCGCAGAGAAATCAGTGTCTTTGTAGGAATATCTCGATTCGTCTCAACTCCGAGGAAATCAGTGTCCTTAGCAAATACCTTGATTCAGGGAAATCAGCATCCTTGACGAGAATATCTCGATTCGCGTTGACCCGCAGAGAAATCAGTGTCTCTGTAGGAATATACAACGTCAGCAAAGCGGAGCCGCGGCAAAGTTCCCAGTTCCATGACTCGGCGGTGCACAGACAACCCAAAGTCAACCCTCGACTCCCTGTTGAAGCAATGCATTAACTCGGGAGTAGATCAACTCATCAATCACTTACAAGTCCTCTCGACTTGTAAGGAAGAAAATTCTCTTGTGGGATCCTTACGACTCTCAAGAGAAAGTACACTTAGGAATCCTCACGATTCCTAAGGAGAAAATACGCCTACGAGATTCTCTCGACCCGTAGGGAGAAAAGTCTTTATGAGACCCTCACGGCTCATAAAGTAGAAAAGCCTTAGGTAGCAGATTTGAACCTGCTTCCTAAGCCATCACTACTCCTCGAAGTGTTCTATATCACCTACAGGCTACGTTTGCTTAAGGAGTATGCCAATAACAAAGCAGAAAATAAAAGGAAGGAGGCAAAAGATTTGTCATTCATACTTGGAAAATTCTTACATCAATAAAGACAATAAACAAAAACAACATTATTGAAATGTTTACAAGGGTATAACCTCGAACCCAGGGCATGGATTGAGGAACTCAAAAGTGACCTTGTCCAGAATCTTCCACGCCTTTCGAACCATCCTGGTGTGCTTTCTTTCACGATCACAAGCGTCGGGATCCTCACGGATGTCCTCCTCCCTCCGATAAGCAGCAAGTATTGCAGACTGTTGAAAAGCTTGATGCAGAAGATCGATAAGCTTATCTCGCCTTCTCTTCGAGATTAGGCTCATCAGATACACCGAGTGCACCCTATCTTCAGCGGCATCCAATGCTCTAAGTGGCACACCGGTACAGAATAAGGGAAGCGCTTCCCAGATGGCTCCCACGATGAGCTTCAAGAGAGAGGAACGCCGGGAAAGCAATTGACCATTATACGCGTCAAAGTGGCTCATAATTTCGGCACACTCGGCGTTTGTGAATTCTAGATTCTGAGAACGGCCGAGTCGGCGGATTTCCCCGTAAGAGATAATCTCGTCGAGGTCATACATGTGGGCGTCCATTACTCCTGTAAAATAAAATCAGCAAAGTTAGCAGACAGACTGATTAAGCAAGATGATATAATTCATCAAAAAATAAAATGCCATCTTTAACCTCCAAGATCCATAAAAAACTCTTAAGAGTTCTTCTATATGATTTGGAAGGAGCAAATCTCCATTAATGAATTAAGAAAACACAAGAAAAATCCTTTTAGAGAGCAGAGCTTTATTAATGGAATCCTAATAGGGTTCTCTTTAGTCCTCTTTAGATCTCTTTAGACCTATAGAGCAAAGCTCTACTAGTGAAACCCTAAATGGGTTTTCTTTAGATCAGGGATCTATTGAGAGCAAGGCTCTTAAAATTAATTTAATTTAATCTAATTTAATTTTTACCTAAAATTTTTCTAGAGTTTTAATTCTTAAAAGTGCTTAAACAAAAGAGCAAGGCTCTGAATAAAAATTCTTATGAAGAGATGAAAATCATCTAAGGGACCAAAGGTCCTATTTATAGGCATTGAGAGCCATTTCAACTTCCAAAAGTTGGCGCAACGGTTGGAATTCTGCCACCGCTGCACTCACGTCCGGGGCCACGTAAGCGCAACGGTGGGGGGCATTTGTTTCCCCCAATCAGAGCAAAGCTCTGTTCAAATTTCAAGGCGGGAAATGAAGCAACACTTCTGTTTCCCCCAATCAAAGCAAGGCTCTGTTTTAAAAATTCAAATAATAAAGGAAGCAATGCTTCAGATAACTTGCGCTCTGCGCTGCGCGACACGTGTCAGCGCAGTTGCGCTAGCGCAGTTGCGCCGCGCTCTGCGCTGCGCGACACGTGTCAAGCGTAGGTGCACTTGCACCAACTATGCCAGCACTAAAACTTAAATAATGAATTAATTAATTAGAATTAAAATTCTATAAAGATCTTTCCAATCTTGCTAAAAACAAGAAGATTATCTTCTGTAAAACAGAAGCCTTACGATCAAAGATCTAACGGTGGGAAATATTCCCAAATCAATCAGAGAAAAATCTTTCTAACCAATTCAACAAACCAGTTGGCCCTATATAAAGGCCCCTAGACTCCAAGTCTCAGATATACGGAGCCTCTCTAAAAACTTCGAGAAAAACTCAAAGAGAAAAAAGGTAAACCTTTGATAAAAGAAGAATTTCTTCTAAAAAGATCAATGATCTAAGAACAAGATCAAGATCTTTAATTAAAAGAAAAAAGATAAAAAAAAGATCCAATCATAAAAGATAAAAGAAGTGATCTACTTTATTATTAGATCTTTGATCTATAAAGGCACAGCCTTTTGATGAACCATTGGTTCTTGAGAACTTGTTTCTTTGATCTACAATAGATCAAGATGCGCTCTGCGCTATTGAACAGTGCCCTGCACTCTTAATTTGCGCTGTTGCGCTCCTTGGACTGGCGCAAGTCACCAGAGAGCGCCACGTGTTAATCTGCGCCTTGCGCTTTAAAAAATAAGCACCGCGCTCTTGGGTTGGCGCAAGTCACCAGAACACGCCACGTGTTAACCCCAGAATAATCTGCGCCTTGCGCTTTAAAAAATGAGCACTGCGCTCTTGGATTGGCGCAAGTCATCAGAGCGGGCCACGTGTCAGCTGCGCACTGGCGCAGCGCACTGCGCTAACAGACTTGCGCTCACCAGAGTGTGACACGTGTCACCTCCACATGCGCTGGCGTCTTATGCTCATTAATTGGCGCAAAGCGCCTGACAAGCCACGTGGCGCACTGTCAGAACATTAAATGCTATGCAGTGCAGAGCCCAATTAAAGGTCTAATAGATCAAAGATAAATGCTGTGCATTATAATAAAAGAAAAAAGAGGGCAGAGCCCAATCAAAGGCCTAACAGGCCAATTATAAATAAAATGTTGAACATTTTCAACTGGACTTAACCCAATTCTGGCCATAAGTCCTCAAATTAAATTGAGCCGAGCGCAACTGCTCTCCCAAATCAATTTACACCTGGTTCAAGGGTACATCTCTGAACTCCTTTGATATTTGTCGTTGTAATCCTTCAACGTCATCAGAGAGGCGACGGGTCCCGACAACCATACATTGCTACGGACTGTGGGGTCCTTAAACTCATGGACTATGAGGTCCTTAAACCAATATTCATCCCCAAAATGGGAATGCTGGACCACCATGTCCCTAAACTGGTAATACGGACTGTGGGGTCCTTGAACTCATGGACTATGATGTCCTTAAACCAATATTCGTCCCTAAAATGGGAATGTTGGACCACCATGTCTCTAAACTGGCAATGGACCACTATGTCCCTAAACTAGAACAA
Source organism: Agapanthus africanus (assembly GCA_030015575.1). Taxonomy (NCBI): domain Eukaryota; kingdom Viridiplantae; phylum Streptophyta; class Magnoliopsida; order Asparagales; family Amaryllidaceae; genus Agapanthus; species Agapanthus africanus. The sequence continues at coordinate 675,802,883 of CM057340.1, read as the reverse complement.
TAGAGCCCAAATGCTCTTTTGTCGGATCTAAACGATCCCGTTAAGTTGATCTTAGTCTAAAATTAGACTAACGTATCCTTAACAAACGTTTAAGTTGATCTTAGCCTCAAATATGCCTAACGTATCCTTAAACCAAAACCCCAAACCCAAATCTAAGAAAATACGGATTTGGACTAATCCACGTCCTACGGACGACAACATAAATTAGTCTCCGTATACAATCCACGGGAAACCACAAACAAAACAAACCCCCATGACACGAAGTGACCAGCTGGAGAAGGAGAAAGTTGTTACCGCGATGCGGTAGCGTAATTAACTGCAGGGGTTTGCGCTTGTAGGGAAGAGCGTCCCCACAATCAAACCCCCCTCGAACGAGGGGGAATCTGACGAAGTCTGCTACATCGGCCGCATCCGTTTAAACCTCCGATACACGGTGCCATAAATCAACTTGGCATCTTCGGAGAGGTGGACGGATAGCACCAAATAGCATCTGCCCCGAATTTCAGGCAAGACGTACATCGCATCTCCGCCGCGTCCTTCGGAGGGAACAATCACCAATCCTCCGGAACCGTCTGGTACGGTCAAAATAAGAGCGGTTATCAATCTCTGCTTCAACGCCTCAAAAGCTGACACACACTTATCCCTCCATACAAACGGTACTTCCTTGCGCGTAAGCTTGGTCAAAGGCTTAGCCAAACGGGCAAAATTCTCCATGAATTTTCTGTAATACCCGGCAAGTCCAAGAAAATTCTGATCTCTGCTACGTTCTTCGAAATCGGCCAATCTCGAACTGCTGCAATCTTCTCAGGGTCAACGACGATTCCATCTCCGGATACAACATGCCCCAAAAACTTCACTTCTTCAAGCCAAAACTCGCACTTGCTCATCTTTGCATACAATTTTTCTTGCCTCAATGTCTGCAGTGCGATCTTCAAGTGTTCCGCATGCTCTTCAATGCTCCTCGAGTAGACCAGAATATCATCGATGAACACCACTATAAACTGGTCCAAGAACGGTGAAAAGATTCGGTTCATCAAGTCCATAAATATTGCCGGTGCATTCGTGACTCCGAATGACATCACTAAATACTCGTGATGTCCATACCGAGTTCGGAACGCAGTTTTGCAAATATCCTCCGATTTAACTCGGTCCTGATGATATCCGGATCGCAAATCCAGCTTTGAGAATACCCCCGCGCCATTAAGTTGCTCGAATAATTCGCCAATGCGAGGGATCAGGTACTTGTTCTTAATAGTCACCCGGTTTAATTCTCGATAATCGATGCACATCCTCTTTGTGCCATCTTTTTTCTTGACTAGAAGAACTGGAGCTCCCTAAGGTGAATTACTGCTGCGAATCCAACCCTTCTCAAGCAATTCGGTAACCTGCTTCTTGACTTCTTCCAACTCCACTGGTGCCATTGGATAGTACGCCTTTGAGATTGACACTGCACCAGGAACAAGATCGATCGTGAACTCCACATCTCGTTTTGGCGGTAAACCTGAGATGTCCTTGAACACGTCGATGAACTCTCGAACTACAACTGGCGCTTCCTCCTTATCAACTTCCATCGACGAAAGAACACTGTTTGTCGGCCTAGGCCTAAATTCGACTGGCCCGACAGAACTGCTATCTCCAGCAAAAAAAAAAAAGAAAACTCCGGATGTCCGGGAATCTGGAAAATCACTTTCTTTGCCCTACAATCAATGTGAGCGTGGAAAGTGCCGAGAAAGTCCATTCCCAAGACAACATCATAACTGCTGGTATCGATTACCAAGAAATCTGCAAAACATGAACTGGTAAGCAATGAAACCGAGAGAAGCAAGAAAATTTCACGACCATGAATCAAGGAAATGAATCAAGACCAGGACTCCAAGTTACTTAAATAGAGTACCGTATTGTAACCATGCTACAGTTCATAGTTACAATCACATAACTCCACTCAAGTCGCCCAAATCCTAGTATCAGAATCAAAGGAATAGGAAAGGATAAACAATAAGGAACTAAAAGATTTCAAGCCGAGATGCAAAGTTGTTTGTATATCGTCAAGGCAAGGGTCAAGAGAAAGATATGATTCAAGAATCACGATAACAATGTGGCAGGACATGTTCCTAATTACGAGTATTCTGATTCATGTATTGGGTCCAATACCCAACTACAAAGAATCAAACCCGATTAACCTAAATCCTATGGCTCTGATACCATACAAACCCTATCACGCCCCTCTTCCCAGAGTGCACTAAGATCGGCACGTGACAGAGCCAACCATACTACCTGTGGCTAAGAAGCATCCCTCCACAGTCACATTACAGCTGTCTATAGATATCAAGAACAGGAAAATAAAAGAAACTATCTAGTACATGTCCATAAGCCAGAATAAACGAGTCAAGAAATAATACGCGGAAGCAATAGATCCAATAAACAATAATAATCTGGAATGTACGTCCCAAATACGGGCTCACATCAGAAATGAAAATACTGAAAGAAAACCAAACTAAAATACTAACAGGTTTTCATTGCTCGGCCTGACGGCAGAGATACTCCTGATCATCCTGCGATAAAGGTAGAGGATCTGGGCCATGCAAAACCCAGACGTCAATGCGTCATAATAACAATAATAATATAATCACGGGGTAACAAGTCATGCAGGCATGAGTATGAACAGTAATAAAAGTATAACAGTAACATGAATAAGAAACAGTGAAGGGTATAAGCACATGTGACGTGTGGTGAGTAATCTGAACTAAACTACTGGGTTAACTACTCTCAAGTCTTTGAAATCAATTTGATGAATCGTCGATGTAACTCAATAGTATCCTGTGCGTGCCCGGGACCACGGTCCAGATTCTTGGGCTGAAACCGAGACATGCCGCTAGACACTAAATAGGAAACATGTACAGATGAATGATGTCAGCAGCATCATCCCAGGGCTGGCCTAGCCCCTAAAATTGATCAGTATAAGTATTGAACTGTCGAGTTACAAGTCAGGTTTCATCATTGATTTCCCCATACCCCTAAGTTATGTGTTCAAGTCAGGTATTGATAAATCTGGGACTAATGCCAACACAGGATCAAGCAGAAATAGGTTTGTCTATACAGACAACAGGATATGTCCATCGGGACAACATGTCAGGATTGTCGGCATTAGAAACAGAATCATGTAACATGTCAAGTAGTGATATATCAGGTCATGCCAAGTAGTGTACATTTATCAGGTCATGTCAAGTAGTGGTGTATCAGGTCATGTCAAGTAGTGTACATGTATCAAGCGGATGCTCATAATAAAACTGTAACAGGTATGAGTGTACAAATAAAGCATGGATGCACAAATATTTATCAGGGGTTACATCATGACTATGTAGAATGCACAAGATCAAGTATAGGGTACTAATGTAATTGTAAAATGAAATAATGTGACATGGTATGCGAATATATATAGAATTAATGGTATGGATGCACAATTATCGATTAGGGTTATATTTACAGTTCTAAGACTAAATGGGATGCACATTATCTAGCATGGGATGTTAATATGACAATAATATGTAATAATGTGATCTGTAGATGCAGCTACATGTATTTTAAATGATATGGATGCAAACGTGTATCCGAAAACGGTAAAACTTTAATATGTATGTATAATGCAATCAACATGTGATATTTTTATTCATATGGATGCATAATAATATACCTAACATGTAACAAGATGAATTAGCATGCAACTGGATATGTAAATAGTAATATGGATGCACACGGATGTCGTATAACAGTAAAATGGTAAAAATTGTAATGTGGGATGTACAAATAAGCAAAATGAAATGTTATTATTCAGTTGGGTGCACTATATAGTAGTATATCATGTAGCAAGATAAACTTGCCTCGATTGGTTACGCGACGGATACGCACGGTACGTCCGATGTCGGTAAATCGCCGCAACGCATACGCGGCACGCGGGACGGGTCCAGGCAAGGTAAGAGGGTGATCACGCGAGCAAGGGACGTTCACTGGATCGTCTGGAACGGAAACGGCGGTCACAACTCCGGCGGTGAACGGAAAATACAGATCAAGAAAAGAAATGAAAAGAAAAAGAAGAAAGAAGAAGAAAGAAAGAAAGGAAGGAAGGAGAATGGCTGGGGTTGTATTATGGATTCAGAGGCGAGGAGGGACAAACGACGACGACGACGGGCCGTCGACGGCAATGTGCAGGCGGGGTTTTTCCGGCGAGGCAGTGGGGATTCAGATGTGCAGGGAAAGCTCTCGGGTGATGGGTTGAGGGTTGTGTCGAAGCTTAGTGCAGGAGGGAGGATATAGGTGGTGGTGATGGGGGATGCCGACGGAGAGGTGGTCAGAGCTTCGGCGGCGAGGTATGCTGGGGATCGGGTGATGGGTTGTAGTGGATTTTGTGGTCGCAGGGGAGAGGGTGTAGGCTTCGGGGAGAAAAGAAGAAGTGGAGGTGAGGTCAGAGAGGAGACGAAGTGAAGAGGCGGCGAGGGATCATCGGCGGTGGAGGCGGGGTGTATGAGCAATGATGGGTGCAGGCGAGGGTTGCTGCAGGTCTACGTAGGGGAAGGAGAGTGGAAGAGGAGAAAGAGTAGAAGAGGAGATGAAGGCGAGGAGGTTGAGGGCGATGACGAGGCAAGGCGCGGCGATGGAGGGTGAGGCGATGGGCACGTGCGTGGGTTTCCTTGTGGGCGAGGAGGCGGGAAGAAAAAGAAATGAAGAAGACGAAGAGAGAGAGAGGGTTAATAAAAGGTAAAAGAATTAATATATATATATATATATATATATATATATATATATATATATTCCTCCAGAGAGAGAGAGATAGAGAGAGGAGAGAGATCGAGAGGAGAGAGAGAGTGCGAGAGGAGAGAGAAAAGAACGAGAGGAGAGAGATCGAGAGGAGAGAGAAAAGAACGAGAGGAGAGAGAGTTTTGTCAGTTAGTAGGTTATGATTTAATTTAGAAAAATCTTTTATTAGTTAACTAAATTTTAATTTGCATCAGTTTATAAAATTAATATTATATAAATAAAATTTGATATTCTGGTAAATACAAACATAGTCCAAAACACGCCCGAGTCGGGTCTAAAATTCAGTTTTAAAATACGAAAAATATATATGTCGACCAAAATTAAAGTTGGATATCCGGGTAACGAAAATGCATAACCCCTAGAACGGATGCACGTACGTGCGCGTAGCTATCCAAACAAGTCCGTTTCACTGAATGGGACGAGAACAAGATGTACGGATGCTACCACAGGGTTAGGGGTATCATGCCGGTCATACAATGTATTTTTAAAATATTTTATGTGACTTTAAATGTTATATAAAATGCAGATGCCAGATATAATGCGAGTATGCAATGTATAAATTAAAATGAAAGTGCACGAGTCTACGTAACAAGTCAGGATAGATTATAAATATGAATCAAGATAGGTTTCAAGCAAGCGGGTCGAGTCGGATGCAAAATAGATGTCAAATATATTATTCTCACTCAAAACACAGTAAATCAGGAAAATACCATAAATAAAGAAATACGTGAACTAGAACTGGTATAAATGAACTAGGGTGTTACACTTTTCACCGTTCTTGGACCAGTTTATAGTGGTGTTCATCGATGATATTCTGGTCTACTCGAGGAGCATTGAAGAGCATGTGGAACACTTGAAGATCGCACTGCAGACATTGAGGCAAGAAATATTGTATGCAAAGATGAGCAAGTGCGAGTTTTGGCTTGAAGAAGTGAAGTTTTTGGGGCATGTCGTATCCGGAGATGGAATCACTGTTGACCTCGAGAAGATTGCAGCAGTTCAAGATTGGCCGATTCCGAAGAACGTAGCGGAGATCAGAAGTTTTCTAGGACTTGCCGGATATTACAGAAGGTTCGTGGAGAATTTCGCTCGTTTGGCTGAGCCTTTGACCAAGCTTACACGCAAGGAAGTACCGTTTGTATGGACGGATAAGTGTGCGTCAACTTTTAAGGTATTGAAGCAGAGATTGATAACCGCTCCTATTTTGACCGTACTAGACGGTTCCGAAGGATTGGTGATTCATAGCGACGCATCTGGGAAAGGTTTGGGATGTGTTTTGATACAGCATGGGAATGTTATAGCTTACGCATCGAGACAGTTGAAGATCCATGAGAAGAATTACCCAACTCATGATTTGGAGCTTGCAGCAGTGATTTTCGCTCTAAAGATTTGGAGACACTACTTATTGGGCGAAAGGGTCGAAGTATTCACCGATCACAAATGCCTAAAGTATGTGTTCACGCAGAAAGAGCTTAACATGAGGCAGCGTAGATGGTTGGAGCTGATGGCTGACTACGATCTTGATCTTAAGTACCATCCGGGGAAAATTAATGTTGTGCCGGATGCGCTTATTCGGTTGCCAGCAATTCGGATGTTGACTGCAGAGAAGGAGCTTATCGAAGATTTTCAGAGATTCGAGTTAGAGATCATGCTACCGCATTCTTCGGGACAGTTGATGCAGCTGCAAGTACAGTCGTCGTTGATCGATAATATTCAAGCAGCGCAGTCACAGGACCCAAGATTGCAGAGGTTTCGAGAACAGGTTGAAGCGGGACTTCGAATGGACTTGTTGATTCATGAAGACGGTTCGTTGAGATATGGTATCCGTTTGTGTGTGCCGAAAGGAGACATTCACGAAGAAGTTATGAAGGAGGCACACAGTTCCGCGTATTCCGTACATCCTGGAGGCATGAAGATGTATCGTGATCTACGACAGCATTTCTGGTGGGAAGGTATGAAAAGGGAGATCGCCCGCTTTGTAGCGGAGTGCTTGGTGTGTCAGCAAGTCAAGATTGAACATCAAAGGGTAGCTGGTTTATTGCAACCACTTCCGATTCCTCAGTGGAAGTGGGAACATATAACCATGGATTTCGTGACAGCTTTACCGCGGAGTCCAAAGGGCAACAATGCAGTTTGGGTGATTGTTGATCGATTGACCAAGGCAGCTCATTTCATTCCGTTTCGAGTTGGTCAATCAACAGAAGTGTTGGCAGAACGGTACATGTGGGAGATTGTGAGATTTCATGGAGTACCTGTGAGCATCGTGTCCGACCGTGATACCCGATTCTTATCGCACTTCTGGAGGAGTTTAGAGGAAAGTTTGGGGACGCGATTGAAGTTTAGCACTGCTTATCATCCACAGACAGATGGCCAGTCGGAGAGAACGATCCAAACTTCTGAAGATATGTTGAGAGCTTGCATGTTGGACTTCAAGAGTTCATGGGAGGATTATCTACACTTGGTGGAGTTTTCTTACAACAACATCTTTCAGGCGACTATTCAGATGGCTCCATTCGAAGCATTGTATGGTCGCAAGTGTCGTTCACCTGTTTGTTGGGACAATGTTGGAGAATGAAGATTGTTGGGACCAGATTTGATCGTGCAAATAGTAGAGAAAGTTAATACTATCCGGAATCATATGAAGGCAGCACAAAATTGACAGAAGAGTTGGGACGATACATCGAGAAGACCTCTAGAGTTCGCTGTTGGTGATCTGGTATTCTTGAAAATATGACCGACTAGAGGAGTGATTCATTTTGGGAGTCGATGCAAGCTTAGTCCTCGATTCGTAGGGCCTTTCGAGATTATGGAGCGTGTTGGAGAAGTGGCTTATCGATTGGCTTTACCACCATCTTTGGCGAATGTTCATGACGTGTTTCATGTATCTCAACTCCGTATGTATGTTCAAGATGAAACACACGTGTTAGATCATTCGGAGCTGACTGTAAGGGAGGATTTGACCTTTGAGGAGCGATCGATATCGATTGTTGATCGAAGAGAAAAGGTCCTTAAGAACAAGGTTATCCCTCTCGTACTTGTTTCTTGGGGGAATCGCTCGCATAGAGAATCAACTTGGGAACGTGAAGTCGAGATTCGACAGAAGTTTCCACACCCATTCTTGTAGATTCTTGATTTTTTATATTTTCTTGTTCCTGGAATTTCGAGGATGAAATTCTTTTGTAGTTGGGTATAATGTAACACCCTAGTTCATTTGTTCCCTTCCGAACGGCGGCCAAGACATGGGCATCTTGCCTGAGATTCGGGGCAGATGCTATTTGGTTTTATCCGTCCACCTCTCCAAAGATGTCAAGTTGATTTATGGCACCGTGTATCGGAGGTTTGGATGGATGCGGCCGAGGTAGCAGACTTCGTCAGATTCCCCCTCGATCGAGGGGTTTTTGATTGTGGGGATGCTCTTCCCTGCAGGCGTAAGCCCCTGTAATTAATTACGCTACCGCATCGCGGTAACAACTTTCTCCTTCTCCAGAATTTCACTTCGTGTCGTGGGTATTTGTTTTGTTTGTGGTTGCCCATGGATTGTATACGGAGACTAATTTATACCGTCACCCGTAGGACGTGGATTAGTCCAAATCCGTATTTTCTTAGATTTGGGTTTGGAGTTTTGGTTTAAGGATACGTTAGCCCTATTTAAGGCTAAGATCAACTTAAACTTTTGTTAAGAATACGTTAGCCTAATCTCCAGACTAAGATCAACTTAACGGGATCGTTCGGATCCGACAAGAGAGGAATTGGTTTTATTGTTTAGTTTAATGACATTGCGGTCGATTCCCAGTTTAGGGACATGGTGGTCCATTTAATGTATGGCCGTCGGGACCCGTCACCTCTCTGACGACGTTGAAGGATTACAACGGCAGATGTCAGAGGAGTTCAGAGATGTACCCTTGAACCAAGGTTGATTGGGTGATCCATAGTCCAATTTGGGACTAAAGTCTGTTTGAAAGGTTTAAGGATACGTTAGCCATATTTGAGGCTAAGATCAACTTAAAAGGGATCATTTGGATCCGACAAGAGAGCAATTGGCTCTATTGTTCCAGTTTAGGGACATAGTGGTCCATGTTCTAGTTTAGGGACATAGTGGTCCATCATTCCCATTTTGAGGACGGATGTTAGTTTAAGGACACGTTAGCCATATTTGAGGCTAAGATCAACTTAAACGGGATCGTTAAGATCCGACAAGAGAGCAATTAGCTCTATTGTTCCAGTTTAGGGACATAATGGCCCATTACATGTATGGCCGTCGGGACCCATCACCTCTCTGACGACGTTGAAGGATTACAACGACAGATGTCAGAGGAGTTCAGAGATGTACCCTTGAACCGGATGTAAATTGGTTTAAGGGAGCAGCCGTGCTCAGTCAATTTAATTTGAGGACTTACGGCCATGATTGGGTTAAGTCCAGTTGAGAATGTTCAACAATTTATTTGCATTTGGCCTGCTAGGCCTTAATTAGGGCTCTGCCACTGCACTGTATTTTATTCTGGCCTGTTAGGCCTTTTAAGTTGGGCTCTGTCCCCTTTTTTATAATGCAGAGCATTTGTTTTGGTCCATTGAGCCTCTTAATTGGGCTCTGCCCTTTAATAATGCGCTGCATTAATTAGTCTGACAGAGTGCCACGTGGCTTGTCAGGCGCTTTGCGCCAATTGAGGAGCGCAAGGCGCAAGTCCATGGGAAGGTGACACGTGTCATGCTCTGGTGAGCGCAAGCGCAGTGCGCTGCTGACACGTGATGCGCTCTGGTGAGTTCAAGCGCAGTGCGCTGCGCTGTTGCGCTGCTGACACATGGCGCGCACTGGTGAGTTGCGCCAATTTCAGAGAGCAATGTTCTTATTTTAACAGCGCATAGCGCAGATCATTATGGGGCTGACACGTGGCGCTCTCTGGTGGCTTGCGCTGACCCGAGAGCGCAACAGTGCAGATTTTGCAAGTGCTGGGCACTGTTTTATTATTTTGATCAATTTTAGATCAAAGAAAACAAATTTTCTTGTTTTCAAAGAACCAGTGGTTCATCAAAAGGCGATGCCTTTATTATTATTATATTTTTATTGAAGATCTTTGATCTAGTTCTTAGATCAATGATCTTTTTAGAAGAAATTCTTCTTTATTCAGAGGTTTTTACCTTTTCTTTTTCTGAGCTCTTCTCAAAATTTTCTTTAGAGGAATTCTCTGTTTTTCTCTCTGTGTTGTGTCTTTTTGAATTGGGGTCTAGGGGCCTTTATATAGTGCCAATTAATTTGTTAAATTAGTTAAAGAGATCTCTCTCTGAGTGATTTCGGGATTTTTCCCCACCGTTGGATCTTTGATCCAAGGGCTTCTGTTTTACAGAAGACAATCTTCTTATTTTAATAAGAACAGAAAGATCTTACTGGAATTTTAATTCTGTTTGGCGCAAACGCACCTGTGCTTGCTATGTGTCGCGCAGCGCAGAACGCAGCGTAACTGCGCTGCCACGTGGCGCGCAGCGCAGAACGCAAGTCAGCTGAAGCGTTGCTTCTTTAATTTTTTAATTTTTAATTTTCTATTTTAATTTTTAGAATAGAGCCTTGCTCTGATTGGGGGAAACAGAAGCGTTGCTTCGTTTCCCGCCTTGGAATTTGAACAGAGTTTTGCTCTGATTGGGGTAAACATCATTTATACCAGTTCTATTTCAAGTATTTCTTTATTTATGGTATTTTCCTGATTTACTGTGTTTTGGGTGCGAATAGTATATTTGACATCTGTATTTACATCCGACCCGACCCGTATGCTTGAAACCAGTCTTGATTCATGTTTATGATTTATCCTGACTTGTTACGTGGACTCGTGCACTTCCATATTTTACATACTGCATATTGGCATTTATCTGGCATTTGCATTTTTAAATATAACATTTAAAGTCACATAAAATATTTTAAAAATACATTGCATGGCCTGCATGATACCCCTAACCCTGTGGTAGCATCCGCCCATCTTGTTCTCGTCCCGTTCAGCGTAACAGACGTGTTTGGATGGCTACGTGCACGTGCGTGTATCCGTTCTTAGGGGTATGCATTTTCTTTACCCGGATATCCAATTTTAGTTTTGGTCGACACGTATATTTTTCGTATTTTAAAACCATAATTTTAGACCCGACCCGGACATGTTTTGGACTATTTTTGTATTAACCAAAATCTCAAATTAACCAATTTTATATTATAATATTCCTAATTGTTAATTTTTTTACACTTATAATTTTTAAACTAAAATATATTTTTAAATCCTAAATCAAAATTTTCCTAACGGCACACTCTTCCTCTCTCTCTCTGCATATAATCACATTTATATTTTATTTTATAAATCGTAACAGCTCTCAACTCTCTCTCTCCTCTGATTTATATATTCCCTTTTATTTTAACCCTTCCCCATGTCTCTCTCTCTCTCTCCAATTTCACTTCTCTTTCTCCCTCTCTCTTATTTCTCTCTCCGATCGCAAATCTTGTACACTTCTTGAATCCCATCACCTCCCTTCACACTAGGGTTACCTCCCTCTTTCTTTCCTTCTTCCTCGTTTCTTTTAAACCCGCGACCACGAGAAGAACCCAAAACCCTAACCCATGCCGCGCTCGTCCTCGCCACTACTTCTTCCTCTCCCCTTCTCAACCTCAACCTCAACCTCACCTCACCACCATCGTTTCCTTCTCCTCTAACCCCGCTGCAACCTCGATGAGAATCCTCTGCAACCCTAACCCATCACCGGAGCTCCGACCACTCATCACCGAAGACCTCCTCGACCTCGCCTTGTCTCCACATCCTCTCCCTCATCACCCTTCTCCACTTCCGACACCACCATCACCCACACCCGACAGCCCCTGAAATCCTCGCCTGCAACCTTCACTTTCACCCTCACCGGAGTTCAAAACCCTGTCAACCCTTCCCTCTTCATCACCACCATCACCTTTCTTCTCCCCTGCACACCCCAACACCAAGAAACCTCGACTCCTCCCTGCACAAAACCGAACCCAATCCTAACTTCAAGAACCCACTACCCTTGCCAGAAACCATCGCCTGAACCTTGCCGTCGATGGCCCGTCGTCGTCGTCTTTTCCCTAGCCTCCACCTCCTCTGTCCTAAACCCAGAACAACCCTCTTCTCCTCTCTTCTTCTTCTTCTTCTTTCTTCTGTTTCTTGACTTCTTGATCCCGGTGATCGCCGGAGCCGTGCCGCTGCCGACGATCCGGGCAATCCAGTGAACGTCCCTTACTTGCGTGATTACCCTCTTGCCTTGCCTGGACCCGTCCCGCATTTCGTGTGTGCGTTGTGTAACACCCGAGCCCAATGCTACTAAATTCAGTTACCGTTTGAGCGTAGTGTGGCACTCAATTCATTTATCTTGCTTGATTGTTGCTTACTGTAAATTTTACCCGGCAAATTCATTTCTGCATATAACAATTTATGGCATCTAAAATAAAATTAAAAATATTCATCATGGCCTACTTGACACCCCTAACCCCGTTGTAGCGTCCGCGCATCGTGTTCTCGTCCCGTTCAGTGAAACGGGCGAGTTTGGACGGCTACGGGCACGTACGTGTGTTCGTTTTGGGGGTATGCTTTTTGATCGTAAAATACTTCATTTTCACTTTTGGATCCCGCTTAAAACTCTATTATTTCAATTTCAAATTTTTGGACCCGACCCGGGCGCAATTTGGAAATGTTTCACTTTGCACCAAAATTCCAAATTTTAATATTTTTTAAAAACGTCATATATTTTAACTTAACCATCTAAGATTTTTTTTATACGTAAATCTTTTTTAAATAATTTTTCCTAACCAAATTCTTTCCCCAGCCAATCACTTCTCTCCTTATCCCGTGGGCCCCACTTCCTTACTCTCTCTCTTCCCCGTTTCCTTATCTCTCTCCTCTCTTTCTCTCTCTCCCCATATATTTCTCTCTCTCTCTCATATTTATCTTTCCCTCCTCTTCTTCATTCTTTCACGCAAACCCAGCCCAGCGAACCCTAGCTGCCGTGCCCCTCGCCACCGCAGTCCCAACGCCGACACCACCCTCACCAGCGTCGTCGCCTCCTCACCCTCGACCAATCCACCGCATCTCCTTCCTCCTCTCCCTTCTTCCCGTGCACCCTGCACCAGCCGCGGCCACCTGCACACCCACTGAACGCGTCGGCGCCGCCGGAAGTCGCTGCCGACGATCCGTCTCCGTGCCCCCGGCCTCGCAAGCACCCCCTCGGTGAGTTTCACATTCCCTCACCTCCTCCTTTCTTCTTTTCCTTGCTGATCTGGTTCTTGATCTGAAAACACTTCTTCCACTTTCGTCGTAGGCCACCGCCAGAGCTCCGTCGACGAGGTCGACCGTCACCACCCGTCCCACGGATCATTGTGAGCACCCCTTCTCAGATCCTACTTCCTTTCTTCTCTATTTTTCTTTCTCTTCTTGTTTGCATGTCTTGATCTTTACTGTTCATTTCTTGGCCGGAATCCGACGATGCCGACGACGTGACCCGACGTTCCAGCGAGGTACCCCGACCCGCGTAGTTCCATTGTTCGTCGTTTGGGTTCATTCCGTGAACCGTGCGCCCATCGCAAGTTTTCCCCGCCGATGTTTATCGTTCCGTATTCCCGGTTCACGACCCGTCGAGGCAAGTACCCCTTGCTACATGCTAAATTATATTTACATATTCATTAGTGTCACCCTAAACCTGCTATTTAACTTTAGTATTATAGTTTCCCATTTTCATGTCAATACTGTTATAGGTCATTTTAACTTCCAAACGCGAAACCTACTATTTGCAATTACTATATGGAAACTAATAACCACAGTTACATGTTTTAATTACATTTTCACTAATGACATAGCCTATGGTACTTTATTTATCGTTTTACTTCATTCGGACACTCGTGTACATTTAACCTGCTTAAATTATGATTTCATCCATGTAACTTATAGATATATATCATTGCATCCATGAAGACTTGAACTTGTTAACATGATTAAATGGCTATAATTGTCTTACTGCATTCTTATAATGTTGAAATCATCTCTGTGACACAACTGATAACTGTACCGCTAGTTGAATGAATCTGCCTATTGCTTATTGTTAGTTATATGTATGCCCTATAGGCCATTACTATACATAGGATGTATATTGTAGTGGATGCTGGGACATATATAGGGAGGACTTTCTTGCTCGACATGATAGTATGCTATCTGGTTGTTCTTTACCTTAACGTGTATACTGATTGTCTCTCTGTTATATGTTGGTAAAGCCCTTAGGATGTGTACTTGACTACCTGGACTATGATGCAGATCATACTAGTGGGGACAGATAGTCTATAAGTACATCCTTCAAAGTCCCTAGTCGTGGGTGTATCGAGACGGGGCATCGATATACCAGAGTAGACTAGCGTATACCTTCTCGACCCATACAGATGGGCGATGGATGATCCCATATCCATTGGTGTTTTACATCAGAGATGATATACGGGTACTCAGTAGAGACAGGGTACACTGGACGGACTCGCCGAGAACTCCCAGATGGTATTATACCTCACGTCAGATGGCAGTTCTCTGGTGACACTGGTACAGGTTAGTCTGTAGACCCGAGATCGTCATAGAGTCTTGTGTGGTTCCCACTGTGCTTTGATTTCCACCTTACCACGTCCAAGAGGGCGTGCAAAACGGTGGTTTTTGGGTACAGTCCCGAGTCACATGGAGGCAATGAGCGATAGGAGGGGATTCGTCTCTCCCGGTATAGGGAGTTGATGTTGCGCAGTGTTCGATTGGCTATAACAGGAAATCCCTGGCCAGGGTTGCTGAGATTTACTGGTAAGTGTTACCAGTAGTTTCTCGAATTTTTATAGACCTCATATCAACACGACTTATCGAGCTATTGGGGTCTGACGTTTACCACCCCTAGGCGAGATATGCGACATATCAGACGATCAGACCGGACTGTACGGTAGTGTTACTGGTCGGATTCACTGGAGTGTGAGCGGGCTTGCTCGTCGATCTTCAGATCGCTCAATACCCGGGTGGCCGTTACGTTTAGCAGACCGCTTGCGGCTTATGGGTTCTTGATATGATCATCATCTGCTGCCGGCGTATTGATGAGTCTTTAGAGTCCTACACAGAGGTTTCCTAGTTCAAGCGAAACGAAATAGGAGCGCATATGAGATATGTGCGGGACCAAGAATGATACCAGTATGTGATACTGTATTCGATTCTCGCGATTTGTGACATTGATCGGTTATATGCGATATAGCCGGGTTATCGGATCAAGTGTTGATTCGATAAGTTGTTACTGTTGATATTAGTCGGTTATATGCGATATGACCGGATCATTAAATTAACTGTTGATTTAATGATTTAATGCATAATTATGTATTTGATATATTACTTTGCATTAACTAGTATCGGTTCACTTTAAATAGATTTTCTCACTCGGGTGTGCGCATTGCATATGCGATATGATTTTGTGCACTTGATTGTATCATGTTTGATGATACATGCTTTATGGTTAAGTGTAAAGTATTAAACTATGGTTAAGTGGATGATTAGGGTTTTTACTTATTCATTTATTTATTTCATTTATTCTTTTTGGAAAATAAAATGCAAAGAGAAAAATGGTGGAATTTTTTTTGTTCATTCATGAAGCTTCATGAATACTTTGACTTAGTCACCATTTTTGTCTTCATACCTAACCTAACCATTCACTTAACTTGAGTTTAGTCTCTACACATAACCATGGTCATGTTAGGATAAAGATTTGATTATTCTTTTCTTTTTAATTAACTTATCATAACAATTAGCTTCATTTTCTTCATCTTCTTCAAAGAAGAAAGCAAGCTCCATCAATGGTGATTGATGGAAATGAGTGAGAAATCCAATTCTAAAGTCTACCCACTTCCTATTTCTTCATCCTCTACCTCTTGCCAAGTAGTAGAGTGTGTTTTCTTCACAAGTTTCATGACTTGGTAAAGTGAGAGCTTGATCTTGCGATGCTTCGACGTAGATCATCTTCGGCATGGACATCGACGACCTAGCTCGCCTATTCTCCGACGAAGCCGACGCTAGAGCCCGGGAATTCACTAGGACAGCGAGGGGACTTCGTTACGGAGCTATGGAGGTGGAGCACCGGATCTACAAAGGTTGTATTTCCGTATTCTCTTAGTTAAGTGTTAACTAGTTACTTTGTTCGCCTAGAAATCTAGCCAACGATCCGTTCTAGGGTTTCTCGGCACCGTTTAAATTTGAAATTGGCATGGTTGATGCCTTGTGAGACCTCATTAGGGTGTCTAGGAACCCTACAGTGGTATCAGAGCCTAGCTAGAGCCTTTGGCAAAGTCTAGACGGAGTTTGAAAGCCGGACGAACCGAAAACCCATTCCCAAAATAGCTCTCTGGACTTTTTCTAAAAACAGGGATTTTTCAGTATTAAAAATATGTAGAAATATCAGCAGGAAATTGTAAGAATTACTGTGCAAATACGACACTGTTTGGAGTTTAAACAGCCGCGGAACCGCGGCACGAGCATGGCTCGTGCGGCGGTTCCGCCGCCACTTGATGACGTCAGCAATACCTATTTTCACAGTAACTCCTATTTAACTGTGCTGAGTTCTCTGGGTATTTTTAAAAATTATTCAAGAGTTGAATTTTCTGGGTTGTTTTGGGGATTCGAATGTTCGATCGGATTATCGAATTTTGTCTGTGTGGCTTTCCGGATAAATTATAGAATATGTTAAAAAGTTCGACCGGATATAAATACCCAATTTTTCCCCTGTCGGGAAATTTCCAAGTGTTGGATTTTTCCGTAGTTTAACGATGTTCTAAGTAGTGCAAGTAACTCGATGGACCCTCTAGAAGACAACAAACCTTAACTCGATTATGTGACCGTCTTGAACTGCCCTTTGAACCTTCGGGTTTGGGGCAGTACGGCGTGCCACATGTGAGGCGTTGGCTTGACCCTTCTACGGCTGGACCGTTGGTACTGAGGCATGAACTGAATGTTGTTAGACTCATATTTCATGTGTTGATCTGTATCGGGAAAACTTGGGTGTTCGATTGTTCGATCGGAAAGTTTGACATTTTCTATTTATCCGGAATGGGATACAATAATTGGAATTCACAAGAAGTTATGAGATAACTGAATGAATGTTATAAACATAGCAGTTTAGTCTCACTTGATCGGTTGCCACGGAATTTTGATGTGATCAAAAGTCCGTCGCAATCACGTAGCGTACGCGGATACTCGCCGGGTAAACTGAATAGACAGCCTCACCCCATAGCCCCGACCAAGTGACTGTAGGAGAACCCCGTCGCCGAAAGCATCTGTTCGGGTGCTCCCGGTAGCGGTGTTCCACCTTGGTGCACTTCGTCGACGGTATCGGGGGTGCGGCCGCCTACTTAAGTTTGCGACGAGCATTCGATCAAAATGTCGGGAATCCTGTTGAATTGCCCGACTTGGTATTGAAAAGTGTTTTCGATAATGAGACTAAAATGCGGGGTTTATAATTGTTAGGCATGCGATGTCTAAGGAATTCATTTGGTCAGGCATGTGATGTCTGAGGTGGTTGCGGATTCCAACTGTTGTAGTTTTACACTTTCTTTTCTGTGACCGTAAGTGTAATATGTGATATCGCCGGTTTCGTTGCTATATGTCAACGACAATTGGGATGGACATATTTACTTACGTTGATGACATGTGATGTTATGTGTTGCTGGATATGTTATATTGGATCGTCGTGTTTGAATAGCCGGGGGTTTTTATGTGAGATGAGTGTTTTTCATTTTCATTCATGTAAAAACTTGTATGTAATATTCTTTTATTGGGGCACTTCCAGGTTGCGGAAGTTGTCACCTTTTGTATATTATTTACTTTTCCGCACTAGGATAGACCCAAGGAGGAGGGCACAAGTAACCGGGTTCTGGAGTCCAGTGGGAGACCAACTCGAGGAGTCGAGTCCGGGTCTCCTAACTCCAGAATTGGTAGGGTTGCTTGCCGCTCTCGTAGGGGTCTAAGGGTATGGGTTTGGCTATTCATCACGACCGTGGAATCTGTGTTTTATACTGGCTCGTATTGAAAACACGGACGTCCTAGTATATCCAATATTTCATATGATTCTTCTGCTGCGATATCTGTGATGTGATCATGTGATGTTCTGTGATAGATACAGTATATAGTATATATGATATATTATATAGACGTTGCTTATGTTTTACACCCGTGCTAGCCCTGCCCTGCTCTGTCGTTAGTTACCTAACCTAACGGTGCACGAGGGGACATCGAGGCGAATGCGGATGGCATAAGTGTACGTCGTATTTATCTGTGATGTTTAGGTACATTAAATGATGGGACTTCATTAATGTGATTAATGAAATAAAAGAAACCTAAGATGTTGTAGAATCGAATTTCAAAATAAAACAGGTAGCTACAGTTCTTGCTTTGCACAGCGGTATATGTGATATATCCTGCACCTTATTCGATAAGGAAAGGACCGAGATCCCTTCACCGGGAGTGACTCCTTTAGCAATAACTGGCAGATGCTACACACTCAGTTTGTCTTTTGATTGCTTTTAAGAGTTTTTGCTTTGCACAGTGATATATATGATATATCCCGCACCTCATTCGACGAGGAAAGGACCGACGATCCCTTCACCGGGAGTGACTCCTTTAGCAAAACTAGAAAAGCCTCAAAAGCACTCCATTTTAAAATCATTCGATCCTACAACGATATCAAGTTCATTACGCAATAGGTTTTCAGAAAAACCTGTCGTAGCCCTCCGTCATTTCAGATACGTACTAGTTAGTATTCGTGCTGCGGTTGTTTGGCCTCCGTCAAGGCGTAGTGTACGGTAGCTAACTAGTGCTTATCTGCTAGCATATGATGCGATTGGATTAGGGTATTCGTACGGCGTTGTTTGGCCTCCGTCAAGGGTCGTGCGGGTGGGTTTAATTCAATCAGGAAATGACGGGTTGAACTTGACTAGCGGACTATGGGTTGTTTGGCCTCCGTCAAGGTCATAGCGAGCTAGGGGCAAAATATTATCGGGAATTTCAAGTGTCGAAATTTGCAATGAGATTGCATACCTTCTATGAGATAGTTGGATCCCGATACCCGCTGCGAGTAAGAGTTACTCCTGGGAGAGTTTTATACATTACAATCAGCCGATCAAGTAGGTGTCTAGAAAGGTGTTAACGAGGTTACGCCTCTGGGAAAACGAGGTTTACATTAATTAGGTTCGTGCGAAAGCACGGGGGACCTCCCTCAAAGTACCGACACTGGCCTGGCTGAAAGATTGGCGAACTTGTAGTGTGTAATTAATCCCGGCTAGTCTTTCCTTTTAGGGTTTGAAGGAAGATTTGATAAAAAGCAGTGGGAGCCATCCTGATTAGATAAAATAATAACCAATCTATTCTTGCAAGAGCGCACGCTGAGTATTTTCTTCTCTCTCTCTCCAGGTAGCGACCATATCACGCCTTAATCAAGATAATAATACGGAATATTGACCGAACCCGCTTGTTATACTGAGCTGGGGAACGTTGGTCCCGCTCCTACTTATAATTGTTATAAGACAGAGCAGGAAATAGGGGATTACCAGAATTCCCGTGCCGCCCAAACGAAGAGAGTGCATGCTGATGCATCATCTTCGGGTTTGTTCATTACAGAGAACTGTTTCTCAGTATCCTTTACGTCCTGGGTATGTGATACCAGATCAGGATCCCAGATATGTAATCCGTTACATAGGGCTGCAGAAAGGTAAAGAACTGAGAACGGGTGATAAGTTTCATGAGGCAGAAAACGGGTCAAGAGTTGCAGCCAAGTCTGTTGGTCACTGTCACCCTGTATTGTAATACATTGATTCTAAACGAATGTTATTAGATATCGAACCTGATATACAAAATCATATCAGTCTCTTTATTAGTAAAGAAATGATATAATTTTGTATTGTTGGATAATGTTTTGAACATTTCCTATATCAAAAGTTGATCGGTTCAGGCACGTTATCTAAAAGCATTAATGTTCTAAATCAAACTACAGTTCTTAGTATATGGAACACACACAAGAGGAAGAGTTCAGAAATGAACGAATCCTTCTTGAGGCATTGTAGACTAGGTCATATCAATGTGACCCGACTAGCTGAAGTTACATGTAGATGCATATTTAAATCGTTTTGAATTTACATCTTGTGAGACTTGCCAGTCATGTCACAGAGATAAGATGACCATAGCTCTGTTTAATGGAAACAGAGAAAGAGTTAGTGAACTCTTGGGATGCTACATGTTGATGTATGTAAGGTCCCCTGTCTACACATGCCAAGAATGGTTCTTTATACTTCATTACGTTCTCTGATGATCTCTTTAGATTCAGACATATGTTCCTGTTGAAACACAAGTCCGAACCTTTTGAGATAATCACAGAATATAAGTTAGAAGTAGAGAACCAAAATACGGGTATAAGTATTATGTCCTTTGATGTGATCAAGGAGGAGAATACTTGAGCACGGAAATACTGGACTATTCTAACGGAGAATGAGATTCTCTCTCAGCATTACTCCTCTGTATACACCATAGCACGATGGTATATCGGGACGGAGCAGATACACCCTATTTGATATGGTGTGCTCTATGATGAGTACTATTGAGTCACCTATTTCCTTTAGGGAGTTATGCGCTTGAGAAGCTGCATACCTATTGAATAGGGTTCGAATCAAATCAATTGCCTACCACTTCATATGTGATATGGAAGGGGAAGAGCCCATATCTTAAGTTAGTTAAGATTTGGGGATTGTCCGGGCTTTGTCTAAAAGCATAATCTGGACAAGCTTGAGGCAAGGTCAGTTATGTACAACTGGAAAGGTTCCATTATACAAACTACAGCTGATGATTTGATAGAACCAAAGGATTCAGTAGATTCCAACGAACCTCAGCCTCTCCGCCGATCTAGTAGGGTTCCTCACCCACCTGAGAGATACTTTGGTTTCTATATGACAGTGGGAGTGAGGATTGCATCATGAGATGATGACCCAACTAGTTTCAAGCTGGCCATCAGGAGTAAGACTCTGTAAGAATGGCTGGATGTTTAGCGATCTGAGATGGAATCCTTATACACCAACAAAGTATGGACTTTGGTTGCTATATCTGAAGGGTTAAATCCCCATCAGGAGCAAGTATATCTTGAGAAGATTACTTGGTGTACATGGAAAAGTTGAGACTTTCAAAGCTAGACATGTTAAAAGTTTGCATCATTGACCAGGTGTGGATAATGATGAAACCTTTTCAAGTAGCTATGCTTAAGTCCATCCAGATCCTACTTGTCACGGCTACATACCATGACTGCGATATCTGGTGGTTGGGTGTCTTGACTGCTTTTTTAAATGATGATTTAGAAGAGAGCGTCTATAAGTACACAGCCAGAGGGCTTCGTAGACAATGGGAGCAGCGGAAATGTGTGTAAGATGCTTTATAGGATAAAGCAGGCATCGCGGAGTTGGAACATCTGTTTTGATGGATTAGTCAAAGAGTTTGACATCATCAAAATGGTAGATGAACCTTGTATAAACAAAAGGGTAGTAGGGAGTATGGTGGTGGTCCTCGTAGAGTACGTGGATGACATACTCTTGATAAGAAAGGAGTTTCTTATGCTACGCTCGATCAATCTCCGTTTATCACAAAGATTCTCCATATAGGATCAAAATGATACCTCCTAAATCCTGAGTTTTGGATCTATGAGATAGATCTAAATGCATGTTAGGATACTCACTAGTTGTAGTGAGATGGTATCAACCGATCCTGGGGAGAATCACTGGAAAGGTTCCAGGGTGATAAAGACGACTGAGTGTCAGTCGCAGGCATTGTCTTTACCCTCAGTAAAGGGACGGTATGTTGGAAGAGTTCCAAGCTAGATACCGTGACATACTAGACGATAAAGGCAGGATACATCGCTACTAAAGATGCTACCAAAGAGGCTGTTTGGATGTATAATGGTTCATGAGATGAACTATGTTCCTACCATTGTGAGACAATGGAGTTGTGGCTTATGCCAAGGAACGCCGGTCCCATCAGTGATCCAGACATATTCTAAGGCAGTATCACTTGATCATGGAGATGGTTGATCTCCAAGGAGATCGAGGTTAGGAGAGTAGACTCAGAGGACAACACGGCGGATCCACTCACAAAGGCCTGTTCCCAGAGAGAGATTTTTATGGGATGGTTGAGTATGAGATACTACAACCACTGCTACAGATGGCCCTAGTGCAAGTGGGAGATTGTTAGTTATATATATGCCCTAGAGGCCATTACTATACATAGGATGTATATTGTAGTGGATGCTGGGACATATATAGGGAGGACTTTCTTGCTCGACATGATAGTATGCTATCTGGTTGCTCTTTACCTTAACGTGTATACTGATTGTCTCTCTGTTACATGTTGGTAAAGCCCTTAGGATGTGTACTTGACTACCTGGACTATGATGCAGATCATACTTGTGGGGACAGATAGTCTATAAGTACATCCTTCAAAGTCCCTAGTCGTGGGTGTATCGAGACGGGGCATCGATATACCAGAGTAGACTAGCGTATACCTTCTCGACCCATACAGATGGGCGATGGATGATCCCATATCCATTGGTGTTTGACATCAGAGATGATATACGGGTGCTCAGTAGAGACTGGGTACACTGGACGGACTCGCCGAGAACTCCCAGATGGTATTATACCTCACGTCAGATGGCAGTTCTCTGGTGACACTGGTACAGGTTAGTCTGTAGACCCGAGATCGTCATAGAGTCTTGTGTGGTTCCCACTGTGCTTTGATTTCCACCTTACCACGTCCAAGAGGGCGTGCAAAACGGTGGTTTTTGGGTACAGTCTCGAGTCACATGGAGGCAATGAGCGATAGGAGGGGATTCGTCTCTCCCGGTATAGGGAGTTGATGTTGCGCAGTGTTCGATTGGCTATAACAGGAAATCCCTGGCCAGGGTTGCTGAGATTTACTGGTAAGTGTTACCAGTAGTTTTGTTATAGACCTCATATCAACACGACTTATCGAGTTATTGGGTTCTGACGTTTACCACCCCTAGGCGAGATATGCGACATATCAGACGATCAGACCGGACTGTACGGTAGTGTTACTGGTCGGATTCACTGGAGTGTGAGCGGGCTTGCTCGTCGATCTTCAGATCGCTCAATACCCGGGTGGCCGTTACGTTTAGCAGACCGCTTGCGGCTTGTGGGTGCTTGATATGATCATCATCTGCTGCCGGCGTATTGACGAGTCTTTAGAGTCCTACACAGAGGTTTCCTGGTTCAAGCGAAACGAAATAGGAGCGCATATGAGATATGTGCGGGACCGAGAATGATACCAGTATGTGATACTGTATTCGATTCTCACGATTTGTGACATTGATCGGTTATATGCGATATAGCCGGGTTATCGGATCAAGTGTTGATTCGATAAGTTGTTACTGTTGATATTAGTCGGTTATATGCGATATGACCGGATCATTAAATTAACTGTTGATTTAATGATTTAATGCACAATTATATATTTGATATATTACTTTGCATTAACTAGTATCGGTTCACTTTAAATGGATTTTCTCACTCGGGTGTGCGCATTGCATATGCGATATGATTTTGTGCACTTGATTGTATCATGTTTGATGATACATGCTTTATGGTTAAGTGTAAAGTATTAAACTATGGTTAAGTGGATGATTAGGGTTTTTACTTATTCATTTATTTATTTCATTTATTCTTTTTGGAAAATAAAATGCAAAGAGAAAAATGGTGGAATTTTTTTTGTTCATTCATGAAGCTTCATGAATACTTTGACTTAGTCACCATTTTTGTCTTCATACCTAACCTAACCATTCACTTAACTTGAGTTTAGTCTCTACACATAACCATGGTCATGTTATGATAAAGATTTGATTATTCTTTTCTTTTTAATTAACTTATCATAACAATTAGCTTCATTTTCTTCATCTTCTTCAAAGAAGAAAGCAAGCTCCATCAATGGTGATTGATGGAAATGAGTGAGAAATCCAATTTTAAAGTCTACCCACTTCCTATTTCTTCATCCTCTACCTCTTGCCAAGTAGTAGAGTGTATTTTCTTCACAAGTTTCATGACTTGGTGAAGTGAGAGCTTGATCTTGCGATGCTTCGACGTAGATCATCTTCGGCATGGACATCGACGACCTAGCTCGCCTATTCTCCGACGAAGCCGACGCTAGAGCCCAGGAATTCACTAGGACAGCGAGGGGACTTCGTTGCGGAGCTATGGAGGTGGAGCACCGGATCTACAAAGGTTGTATTTCCGTATTCTCTTAGTTAAGTGTTAACTAGTTACTTTGTTCGCCTAGAAATCTAGCCAACGATCCGTTCTAGGGTTTCTCGGCACCGTTTAAATTTGAAATTGGCATGGTTGATGCCTTGTGAGACCTCATTAGGGTTTCTAGGAACCCTACACTTAATTCATTGCTTAGATCATGCTGTTGATAACCAGGCTTGATTATGTGACTGAGTATGAACACACTTATGATATTGTTTACATCTTGACCCGACTTGCTACATACATATTGTTTGACCTGACATGGTACCGTATACTGCTTGACTTGACCTGATGTACCATGACCTGACCCGTTACCTGATCTTGTGTCTAATGCCAACAAACCTGACATGTAGTCCTCACGGGCCGTTCCTGTTGTCTATCCAGACAAACCTGTTTA
The DNA here is from genome assembly GCA_030015575.1 of Agapanthus africanus. Lineage (NCBI taxonomy): Eukaryota > Viridiplantae > Streptophyta > Magnoliopsida > Asparagales > Amaryllidaceae > Agapanthus > Agapanthus africanus. The sequence continues at coordinate 675,778,350 of CM057340.1, read as the reverse complement.
CCTGATCCTGTGTTGGCATTAGTTTCTTGATTACGGGATACCTGACTTGACTTACACATATAACTTGAGGGTATGGGGAAATCAGTATTGTAACCGAACGTAACTCCAGGGGCCATCCTATTGTTTGCCGTTTTTCCGGGCGTTACGGACTACCTATTGTTTGCCGTTTTTCCGGGCGTTACGGAATACCTATTGTTTGCCTTTTTTCCGGGCGTTACAGAATACCCATTGTTTGCCGTTTTCCCAGGCGTTACGGAATACCTATTGTTTGCCGTTTTTCCGGGCGTTACGGAATACCCATTGTTTGCCGTTTTTCCGGGCGTTACGGAATACCTATTGTTTGCCGTTTTTCCGGGCGTTACGGAATACCTATTGTTTGTCGTCTTTCCGGGCGTTACGGAATAACTACCGATGAGTTACGATGAGGATTATATTATTTGGTTTCAAAGACTTTAGAGCCTGATCAAACAGTTTAGTTTACCCATTGCACACTACCCTGCACTGCTCTGATTTATATTATTGCTACCCTTGCTTTATTCATGTTATATTGCATCGCCTGCTACCCTGTTATATTTTATTACTTGATGACATGACGCACTGACGTTTGGGTTTTGCATGGCCCAGATTCTCTTACCTTGTTGCAGACTGATTAGGAGTTTTGCCGCTGTTAGACGAGCGGTGAGGTTCCTGTCGGTACGTAGTTTCACTCCAGGTGTTTCATTTATTGTATCTTTTGGCTTCCGCATATTGTCATCTCTTGACTCTTTTACTCTGGCTTATGGACATGTACTAAATAGTTAGTTTACTTTCCTGTTCTTGATATCTCCACAGCCGTAATGTGACTGTGGAAGGATTTTTCCTATCCACAGGTAGCATGGTTGGTTATGTCACGTGCCCACTTTAGCGTACTTTGGGAAGCGGGGCGTGACATGGTTCTTTTGGTATCAGAGCCATAGGGTAGTCGGGTTGATTCTTTTTGTAGTTGGGTACTGTACCCAATACACGAATCAGAATACCCGTGTTTAGGAAACATGTCCTGCCACCTTGCCGTTTTACCATTCTTGAATCACATTCTTCCTGATCACATCTTTTACGATGTGCAAACTTCTTTTGCATATCGACTCGAAACCTGATTCCTTGTTATCTCTAGGACCGACTTGGGTGGAGTTATGTAATTGTAGCTATGATACCGCGGCATAGTTACAATGCGGCACTCTATTTAAGTATCTTGGAGTTCTAGCCTTGATCTATATTTAGAATCTATCATCATGCTAATGTTGGGTGTTCTGATTGCAGGAATATGGCCGATAAGAATTTGAAGACGTACCAGAGGCGTGTGGACGAAGCCGCCATGCTTGGAGTGATAAGAGGAATGCTGGAGAATCAAAAGAAACAGACCGAGCTGATCCAGCAGCAAGCGGAATATTTTCAGGAAGGTTTGCAGATCTTTCAGAAGTCTGTGAACAATGTTGGAGCTAAACCAGTTGACCGAGTAGGGACCGTAGCAGATTTCAGACGTTTGGGTCCGTTTACATTTACTGATTTGGAGGAGCCGTTGCCAGCGGAGCAGTGGCTAGTTAACACAGAGAATTTGCTTGTTGCGGCACATATTCCAGATGATAAAAGAGTTGATGTGGTACGCATTCAGTTAGTGGACTACACCCGAGAATGGTGGCTTGTGGAGGAGAACCGTTTGCCCAAGCCGATCAAGTGGGCGGATTTTTCAAAGAGTTTCCTGAAGAAGTTCTTCTCGTGTATCGCACGGGAGGAAATGGAAAAGAAGTTCCTCGGGCTAAAGCAGAATGGAGCAACCGTAGATGTGCATGCAGCAGAATGGACGAGACTCAGTAGATTCGTTGGACCTTTAGTTGCCAACGATGTAGACAGGGCACGGAGGTTCATCCGCAGCTTGGACTTGGACATCCAGAGGCAGATTGTCTCCCTGAATTTGACCACTTTCTCACAAGTACTTGCGGCAGCCCGAGAGTAGCAGAGTTTATCTGGGATGAAGGGGAGTCTGCAGCAGACAGCAGTTGCAGTAAGGAAGCAGTTCTGTCGGGCCAGTCGAGTTTAGGGCTAAGCTGACAAACAATATTCTTGTAGCGATGGAAGTTGATTTAAGTGAAGAGCCGGCTGTTGGTCGCGATTTTATGGATGTGTTTGAAGATATATCGGGTTTACCACCGAAGCAAGACGTGGAGTTCGCAATTGATCTTATTCCTGGTGCAGCGCCAGTATCCAAAGCGTATTATCCAATGGCACCAGTAGAGTTGGAAGAGGTCAAGAAACAGGTTGCTGATTTGCTTGAAAAAGGTTGGATTCAAAGCAGTAACTCGCCTTGGGGAGCTCCAGTTCTTCTAGTAAAGAAGAAGGATGGCACAAGAAGGATGTGCATCGACTATCGAGAATTAAACCGGGTGACTATTAAGAACAAGTACCCGATCCCTCGCATTGGTGAACTTTTCGAGCAGCTTAGTGGCGCGAGGGTATTCTCGAAGCTGGATTTGCGATCCGGATATCATCAGGTCCGAGTGAAAGCAGAAGATATTTGCAAGACAGCGTTTCGAACTCGGTATGGACATTACGAATACTTAGTGATGCCCTTCGGAGTAACGAATGCGCCGGCAGTATTCATGGACTTGATGAACCGAATCTTTTCACCGTTCTTGGATCAGTTTATTGTGGTGTTCATTGACGATATTCTGGTTTACTCAAAGAACTTTGAAGAGCATACTGAGCATTTGAAGATCGCACTGCAAACGCTAAGACAAGAGAAGTTATATGCGAAGATGAGTAAGTGCGAGTTTTGGCTGGAAGAAGTAAAGTTTTTAGGGCATGTTGTGTCTGGCGATGGAATTGCCGTCGATCCAGAAAAGATTGCAGCAGTTCGAGACTGGCCGATTCCAAGGAATGTTGCAGAGATAAGAAGTTTTTTGGACTCGCCGGATATTACAGGAGATTTGTGGAGAACTTTGCTCGTCTGGCAGAGCCGTTGACCAAGCTTACACGCAAGGAGGTACCTTTTGTATGGACGGATAAATGTGCGTTAGCTTTTGAGACGTTGAAGCAGAAGTTGATAACCGCCCCTATTCTGACTGTGCCAGACAATTCCGGAGGATTGGTGGTTCACAGCGACGCATCTGGGAAAGGACCGGGATGTGTTTTGATGCAGCATGGTAAGGTTGTAGTGTACGCATCGAGACAGTTAAGGACCCATGAGAAGAATTACCCAACTCATGACTTGGAGCTTGCGGCTGTGATTTTCGCTTTGAAGATTTGGAGACACTACCTATTGGGCGAAAGGGTCGAAGTTTTTACTGATCACAAGAGCTTGAAGTATGTGTTCACACAGAAGGAGCTTAATATGAGGCAGCGTAGATGGTTGGAGCTGATGGCTGACTGCGACCTTGATCTTAAATACCATCTGGGGAAGGTTAATGTCATGCCGGATGCGCTTAGTCGGTTACCGGCAATCCAGGTGTTAACTACGCAGAAGGAGCTTGTTGAAGATTTTCGAAGATTTGACTTGGAGGTTGTGCTACTGCATTCTACGGGACAGTTGATGCAGCTGCAAGTACAGTCATCGTTGATCGAGAATATTAAAGCAGCACAATCGCAGGACCCTAGACTGCAAAAGTTTCGAGAACAGGTTGAAGCCGGACTACGAACAGATTTACTGATCCACGAAGATGGTTCGTTGAGGTATGGTAGCCGTTTGTGTGTACCAAAGGGAGATATTCGTAAAGAGCTTATGAAGGAGGCATACAGTTCAGCTTATTCCGTACATTCAGGAGGCACAAAGATATACCGAGATATTCGACAGCATTTCTGGTGGGAAGTCATGAAACGGGAGATTGCTCGCTTTGTGGCAAAGTGCTTGGTGTGTCAGCAAGTTAAGGCTGAACATCAAAGGGTTGCTGGTTTATTGCAACCTCTTCCGATTCCTCAGTGGAAGTGGGAACATATAACCATGGATTTCGTGACGGCTTTACCGTGGAGTCCAAAAAGCAATAATGCTGTATGGGTGATTGTTGATCGATTGACCAAGGCAGCTCACTTCATTCCTTTCCGGGTTGGTCAATCAACAGAGACTTTGGCAGAGCGGTACATGCAGGAGATTGTAAGATTGCATGGAGTACCGGTGAGCATCGTGTCCGATCGGGACACTCGGTTCTTATCACACTTTTGGCAGAGTTTACAGAAAAGTTTGGGGACTCGATTGAAGTTTAGCACAGCTTATCATCCTCAAACTGATGGTCAGTCGGAGAGAACGATCCAAACTCTTGAGGATATATTGAGAGCATGCACGTTGGACCTCAAGGGTTCTTGGGAGGATCATCTACATTTGGTGGAGTTTTCTTACAACAACAGTTTTCAGGCAACTATCCAGATGGCTCCGTTTGAAGCTTTGTATGGTCGTAAATGCCGTTCACCTGTTTGTTGGGACGATGTCGGTGAACGGAGATTACTGGGACCAGATTTGGTTATGTAGACAGTTGAGAAGGTTAACACTATCAGAAATCATTTGAAGGCAGCACAAGACCGACAGAAGAGTTGGGCAGACACGTCAAGAAGACCTCTAGAGTTTGCCGTGGGTGATTGGTATTCTTGATGATATCACCGACTAGAAGGGTGATTCGTTTTGGAAGTCGAGGAAAGCTTAGTCCTCGATTCGTTGGACCCTTTGAGATCTTGGAGCGTGTTGGTGAGGTAGCGTATCGTTTGGCGTTACCGCAGTCCTTGGAGAATGTGCACGATGTGTTTCACGTATCTCAACTTCGTAGGTATGTTCGAGATGAAACGCACGTATTGGATCATTCAGAGCTAACAATACGAGAAGACTTGACTTTTGAGGAACGATCGATTGAAATCGTGGATCGAAGGGAAAAGTTCTTAAAAACAAGGTAATCCCTCTTGTGCTTGTTTCTTAGGGTAATCGCTCGCATGGAGAGTCCACTTGGGAACGAGAAGATGAAATCCGGCAGAAGTTTCCTCACCTTTTCTTGTAGTTATCTATCTTTATATTCTTGGAATTTCGAGGACGAAATTCTTTTTGTAGTTGGGTATAATGTAACACCCGAGCCTAATGCTACTAAATTCAGTTACCATTTGAGCGTAGTGTGGCACTCAATTCATTTATCTTCCTTGATTGTTACTTACTGTAAATTTTACCCGGCAAATTCATTTCTACATATAACAATTTATGGCATCTAAAATAAAATTAAAAATATTCATCATGGCCTACTTGACACCCCTAACCCTGTTGTAGCGTCCGCGCATCGTGTTCTCGTCCCGTTCAGTGAAACGGGCGAGTTTGGACGGCTACGCGCACGTACGTGTGTCCGTTTTGGGGGTATACTTTTTGATCATAAAATACTTCATTTTCACTTTTGGATCCCGCTTAAAATTCTATTATTTCAATTTCAAATTTTTAGACCCGACCCGGGCGTAATTTGGAAATGTTTCACTTTGCGCCAAAATCGCAAATTTTAATATTTTTTAAAAACGTCATATATTTTAACTTAACCATCTAAGATTTTTTTTATACGTAAATCTTTTTTAAATAATTTTTCCTAACCAAATTCTTTCCCCAGCCAATCACCTCTCTCCTTATCCCGTGGGCCCCACTTCCTTACTCTTTCTCTTCCCCGTTTCCCTATCTCTCTCCCCCCTCTCTCTCTCCCCATATATTTCTCTCTCTCTCTCTCATATTTATCTTTCCCTCCTCTTCTTCATTCTTTCACGCGAACCCAGCCCAGCGAACCCTAGTCGCCGTGCCCCTCGCCGCCGCAGTCCCAACGCCGACACCACCCTCACCAGCGTCGTCGCCTCCTCACCCTCGACCAATCCACCGCATCTCCTTCCTCCTCTCCCTTCTTCCCGTGCACCCTGCACCAGCCGCGGCCACCTGCACACCCACTGCACGCGTCGGCGCCGCCGGAAGTCGCTGCCGACGATCCGTCTCCGTGCCCCCGGCCTCGCAAGCACTCCCTCGGTGAGTTTCACATTCCCTCACCTCCTCCTTTCTTCTTTTCCTTGCTGATCTGGTTCTTGATCTGAAAACACTTCTTCCACTGTCGTCATAGGCCACCGCCAGAGCTCCGTCGACGAGGTCGACCGTCACCACCCGTCCCACGGATCATTGTGAGCACCCCTTCTCAGATCCTACTTCCTTTCTTCTCTATTTTTCTTTCTCTTCTTGTTTGCATGTCTTGATCTTTACTGTTCATTTCTTGGCCGGAATCCGAGATGCCGACGACGTGACCCGACGTTCCAGCGAGGTACCCCGACCCGCGTAGTTCCATTGTTCGTCGTTTGGGTTCATTCCGTGAACCGTGCGCCCGTCGCGAGTTTTCCCCGCCGACGTTTATCGTTCCGTATTCCCCGTTCGCGACCCGTCGAGGCAAGTACCCCTTGCTACATGCTAAATAATATTTACATATTCATTAGTGTCACCCTAAACCTGCTATTTAACTTTAGTATTATAGTTTCCCATTTTCATGTCAATACTGTTATAGGTCATTTTAACTTCCAAACGTGAAACCTACTATTTGCAATTACTATATGGAAACTAATAACCACAGTTACATGTTTTAATTACATTTTCACTAATGACGTAGCCTATGGTACTATATTTATCGTTTTACTTCATTCGGACACTCGTGTACATTTAACCTGCTTAAATTGTGATTTCATCCATGGAACTTATAGATATGTATCATTGCATCCATGAAGACTTAAACTTGTTAACATGATTAAATGGCTATAATTGTCTTACTGCATTCTTATAATATTGAAATCATCTCTGTGACACAACTGATAACTGTACCGCTAGTTGAATGAATCTGCCTATTGCTTAATTCATTGCTTAGATCATGCTGTTGATAACCAGGCTTGATTATGTGACTGAGTATGAACACACCTATGATATTGTTTACATCTTGACCCGACTTGCTACATACATATTGTTTGACCCGACATGGTATCGTATACTGCTTGACTTGACCTGATGTACCATGACCTGACCCGTTACCTGATCTTGTGTCTAATGCCAACAAACCTGACATGTAGTCCTCACGGACCGTTCCTGTTATCTATCCAGACAAACCTGTTTACCTGATCCTGTGTTGGCATTAGTTTCTTGATTACGGGATACGTGACTTGACTTACACATATAACTTGGGGGTATGAGGAAATCAGTATTGTAACCGAACGTAACTCCAGGGGCCATCCTATTGTTTGCCGTTTTTCCGGGCGTTACGGACTACCTATTGTTTGCCGTTTTTCCGGGCGTTACGGAATACCTATTGTTTGCCGTTTTTCCGGGCGTTACGGAATACCCATTGTTTGCCGTTTTTCTGGGCGTTACGGAATACCTATTGTTTGCCGTCTTTCCGGGCGTTACGGAATAACTACCGACGAGTTACGATGAGGATTACATTATTTGGTTTCAAAGACTTTAGAACCTGATAGAACAGTTTAGTTTACCCACTGCACACTACCCTACACTGCTCTGATTTATATTATTGCTACCCTTTCTTTATTCATGTTATATTGCATTGCCTGCTACCCTGTTATATTTTATTACTTGATGACATGATGCGCTAACGTCTGGGTTTTGCATGGCCCAGATTCTCCTACCTTGTTGCAGACTGATTAGGAGTTTTGCCGCTGTTAGACGAGCGGTGAGGTTCCTGTCGGTACGTAGTTTCACTCCAGGTGTTTCATTTATTGTATCTTTTGGCTTCCGCATATTGTCATCTCTTGACTCTTTTACTCTGGCTTATGGACATGTACTAAATAGTTAGTTTACTTTCCTGTTCTTGATATCTCCACAGCCGTAATGTGACTGTAGAAGGATTTTTCCTATCCACAGGTAGCATGGTTGGTTATGTCACGTGCCCACTTTAGCGTACTTTGGGAAGCGGGGCGTGACATGGTTCTTTTGGTATCAGAGCCATAGGGTAGTCGGGTTGATTCATTTTGTAGTTGGGTATTGTACCCAATACACAAATCAGAATACCCATGTTTAGGAAACATGTCCTGCCACCTTGCCGTTTTACCATTCTTGAATCACATTCTTCCTGATCACATCTTTTACGATGTGCAAACTTCCTTTGCATATCGACTCGAAACCTGATTCCTTGTTATCTCTAGGACCGACTTGGATGGAGTTATCTAATTGTGGCTATGATACCGCGACATAGTTACAATGCGGCACTCTATTTAAGTATCTTGGAGTTCTAGCCTTGATCTATATTCAGAATCTATCATCATGCTAATGTTGGGTGTTTTGATTGCAGGAATATGGCCGGTAAGAATTTGAAGACGTACCAGAGGCGTGTGGACGAAGCCGCCATGCTTGGAGTGATAAGAGGAATGCTGGAGAATCAAAAGAAACAGACCGAGCTGATCCAGCAGCAAGCGGAATCTTTTCAGGAAGGTTTGTAGATCGTTCAGCAGTCTGTGAACAATATTGGAGCTAAACCAGTTGACCGAGTAGGGACCGTAGCAGATTTCAGACATTTGGGTCCGTTTACATTTACTGATTTGGAGGAGCCGTTGCCAGCGGAGCAGTGGCTAGTTGACACAGAGAATTTGCTTGTTGCGGCACAGATTCCAGATGATAAAAGAGTTGATGTGGTACGCATTCAGTTAGTGGACTACGCCCGAGAATGGTGGCTTGTGGAGGAGAACCGTTTGCTCAAGCCGATCAGGTGGGCGGAATTTTCAAAGAGTTTCCTGAAGAAGTTCTTCTCGTGTATCGCACGGGAGGAAATGGAAGAGAAGTTCCTCGGGCTAAAGCAGAATGGAGCAACCGTAGATGTGCATGCAGCAGAATGGACGAGTCTCAGTAGATTCGTTGGACGTTTAGTTGCCAACGATATAGACAGGGCATGGAGGTTCATCCACAGCTTGGACGTGGACATCCAGAGGCAGATTTTCTCCCTGGGTTTGACCACTTTCTCACAAGTACTTGCGGCAGCCCGAGAGTCGGACGTCGGACGTGCCGACGTCGGACGTCGGACGTGCCGACGTCGGACGTGCCGTACTCATCCATCGTGTGTTCCGATCGAGGCAAATTTATCTTGCTACATGCTATTGTTCCCCTTCGAACGGCGGCCAAGACATGGACGTATTGCCTGAGATTCGGGGCAGATGCTATTTAGTTTTATCCGTTCACCTTTCCGAAGATGCCAAGTTGATTTATGGCACGTGTATCGGAGGTTTAGATGGATGCGGCCGATGTAGCAGACTTCGTCAGATTCCCCCTCGCTTGAGGGTTTTTTTTATTGTGGGGACGTGTTCAGACCATAATATTGCATTTATCATTCCCCTATTCTTATCCGTTTTAGAAATAAACAGGTACTCTTGACGCACTTTTGTTGCATGTTACAGGATACAGGGCTTGGAAGCGAATACAGTGAAAAAGACGAAAGCTGATACAGAAAAGAGACTTTTGACCAACAAGTAGACGGATTCTAGTCAAGCCTAGTCGAAGAACAGTGCAAAGTCCAAAATGTCAAGTGAAACGGTTAAAAGATCGCTACAAGTGTTCACTGAAACATCTGGAGGAGAATAAAAAGCCTAACAGAGAAAAATACATATGGAAATAGGAAGCCCAAGAAGCCAAGAAAAAGCCCAAAAATTACAGAGTCCCAAATCCTCAACTTGGCCGCGGAACCGCGGCCAAACCCAGCCTGGCGCCGCGGTTCCACGGCCATATAGAGCGCACGTCGGTGGATTTTTGGCGTGTCAGTGCGTCGGTGCGGGGGTGTGGATTTTCAGTGGGCAAATCTGTATTTTCACATGTGCGAGAGTCTGTAACCCTAGTTTCCCTCTTCTTATAAATTGTAGTCAAAAATTGTAAAACCCTATGCCTTTTTTCAATCAATAAAATTCAGACTTTCTGGGAGTTTATTCAGATCTGTTCTTCTTGCTTGGAGGGAGCCATCGAACTAGTAAGTATTTTTATTCCTTTAATTAAAATGTTTTATCACCCCTAATGAGCGAGTAGTCTCCTCGCTTGTTAGGGTTAGCCTTAGGGAAAGGGTTGAGAGATGAGATCTCTCACCCCTTTCAATGCCCCATGTACATAATGAATTAGAACTCTATGCATACGCGTACAACCGCTCCCTACGGCACCCTACCCCTCGAGGTAACGGTGAACCGTAGTTTAAAGGGCCGGTTGCGCGTGTTTTCCATAGGGGTTAGGGTAATTATCAACAAAGGAAGGATGCGAATCTAGAGGAAGAAACATCTTCCCAAAAGATTCGGATTCACTTTATTGATAATAACCGTAACATCTAATCGATCTAAAAAAGAAGGCATTGAAAGCGGTGAAGAAAAACGTTAATTTCCAAAACTTCCCCTAAGCCTAACCCTAGCAAGACTTTTAATTAGATTAATTAGATCCAGTTTTTATAGATTTTAGAAATCAACCAAAACGACACTTTGAATCAACTCGTTAAAACACATAAAAGGAATTTACCCATCTCTGTGGATCGACCCGTACTCACCGGCTAGCTTCATGCGACGCCGTTTCTGATTGCGGTAAATACAAAGTTATGAGACAAATCAAATGGCGCCGTTGCCGGGGATGGCGTAATATTTCTTTTTGTGAATTTTCGGGTTGATATAAATTTTTAAAAATTATAAAAATCTGAAAATATAAAAAAATACAAAAATTATCAATTTTGATCTGTTTGAAGGGTGTATCTTTTGAATCTTGCAGGAACAGCGAAGAATTGAGGATCTGGAAATTTACAGAGGGCAAAACAAAAATTGGTACATAAGAACAGAGAGGAGCTATCAGTACAGAGCAGCACAAAATTTTTCAGAGCCTGATTCCTTCATACTGCCGCATTTCCGCCGCATAAGAGGGCCCCACGCCGCGGTTCCGCCGCCGGTCTGCCACGTCAGCGCATAAAAATTACATGGTTTGTTCTCTCTCTCCTCCTCTGCAAATCTTGATATATCTTCTGTAAATTTGCCTGCAGCATTTCTTTGCGCTCAAAAATCCTTTCCCTTCCAAATAACAATCTTGTGCAGGATTCTTTGCACCGCGCATAAAATAAAAATCTTTGATTGCAAGTGATTTACTGTTTTGCATATCTTTAATCGGACTTTAAGGGGCTTTTTGACCAATTCAGATTAGGTGGGGATTTCATCACCCTTCCCAGGACCCTAGAAATCACATAAGGTATTTGCATTGACCATATCCTAATTAAAAAATACTAGACTCAGCCCTAAGGACATCGAGCTCAATAGGAAAAGGACTAGTATAGGCATCGACCGTTTATCCTAATTGACTTTGTGGTGTCTAGGCTAGTGGTTTTTAATTAGGCCCACTACTGTGGTTCCTTCCCACTTACCTGGCCGTACTTGTCGGTGAAGAGACGGTTTGAGGTCCTATTTCTAGCCCTAGTTAGGAGCTGTCTAGCAGACCTAGGTGACCCTAGATCTAGGTCTGATTGTGCATTTCTGGTTGATTACATTTGTGTCTAAGCCCTTTATCGAATTTTTTTTTTCCTGCAAACAGTCTCAAATAAAGAGAAAAAGGAAAAAAGGAAAATATTTTATAGAAACTTGCAAAATTTTTTAGCTGCAAATAAATCCTTGCACGACCCAACCTTCCTTCTTGTCACCTTTCTTCTTCTAACATGGGTACCCCACACAATAAATCATTAGCCGGACTTTGGTATCTCGAACCTAATTTTGTGTCGTACTTTAATTTGTTCGGTCAATTTAAAGACGATCCTTCCTTTCCAAAAATATCTTTGAAAGATCAAATAGAGGCGTCTAGGAGAAATAGTTTGACTTTTCAACCCACTTGGTGTCAACCGAGTCAACCTTTACCACCTACATATGTTGATACCACTTCTTCAAGTCCTTCTATCACTCCTAGGCCGATGTCCATTGCTGAGCATATTGCTCAATCTTGCAGTCGATCTTTCACCCCTCTCCACTCATCCAGTTCTAGGGATCAACACGACTATTCACCTTTTTATCCATATGTTGACCCTACCCCTGCCCAACCACCCACTTCCTACCAGTCATACCCGACCTTCCCACCTTCACTAGACATTGTTTCGACACAGCCAATAGAGAGTTTCACATATCCAACCAATTTTGAATCTTTTACTGAAACCCCCTCACTACCCAAGTCTAGTTTGGAAGAGTCGTTGGAAGCGTACATTGCAGCAACGAATAAAATGACTAGGAATGTGGAAGCGTCTTTAGCCGCCCTTATGCAACTTAGTGAACCAGTAGCTAGTGTCCCGCTAGCTCCAAATTTTTCAATGTATGAGGCGGCAGTTGGACAGAGTGAGAATGAGAGAGGATTTACAAATCAAACCTACCCTTACCCAATTGAAGCCCACAACTCCTGTTTTCCATCAATTGTCCCAAATGATTCACCAGTTGAAAATAAAAACGAGTTGTATGATTTTGTAGTGTTTGATTTGCCAGATTGTGAGGAACCCCTTTCGAGTGAAACCGCACCTAATCCTTTCGATCTTTACACCTCCACTCTAGAACCTAAATCGATACATATCCATGCTTTTGATGAGGTGTCTGAAAATATTGATTTTCACTCGATTGAGGATTTAGACGCCGGGAATATTTTGGATGATGAACCCGTAGATTTGATTGATATTTTATGTCCAAATCATCATCCCGAGTTATTAAATGTTTCTCCCGAACCTCATATTCGTCTAGATTTTGATGATAATTGCATGGATGAGTTAAATATTGAGGATAGTATTGAGGAGAGTCTTGAGGATAATATTGAGGTTGAATCATTTTTGTTTGATGTGTCTGATTTTCCAATTCATCCTCCTGAACCTTTGACTGTTATATCACCCTCCCTCCTTCCCATCGTTTCGACCCCGCTTGAAGACTGTGAGCTTGAAAGATTTTCCTTTGAATCGGATACTGTTCTCACAGATAATAACACTTACGAGTGTTTCACTTTTTCGGACGATGTTGATGACTCACCGCCCGAGTTTGAGTCCTTTACATTTTCAGATGAGCCATCAGACTCGGTTGATTATAGTAGTTTCGAACCATTAATGGAATCTTTCAAATTCGAAACAGTTTACTACGGTGAGAAAGATACTATCCCTAATTCACTCCCTTTCGTCTCTCCTATAGTCCCGACCGTACAAATGACCGTTACGCTTTCATCTCCGATACCAAGTTCGGCGTACCCATGTTTTCTTGCGAATCTTGAGGGATTTGATCCCATTTCTCGACGAGTAGATAGGTTAGCGCAATCGCTTATAATATATCGGTCATTACATATTGCGCTAATTTATTCACTCAATTTACACCCTCAAGATCGTACTCCACTTCCTTCTTCTTTTCGCCATTCTTCTCCCCCACCGAGACCATATTCTACCATTCTTCTTTCCACACGGTCTCACGTACTTCTCATTTTCTTGCACCAACTATACCATCTCCACGATAAGATTTTTGAATGGTTGGTGCTAACTTTTGGTTTGTGCAAGGCCAAGCTTAAGTTTGGGGGAATCTTTGTATATATGTATATATTTTTTGTTTTCTTTTCTATAAAAAAAATCAAAACATTAAAAATATAAAAATTATAAATAAATAAACAGGGGAGTGCCGGTATTTTGACCCTCTTGGTTTAGCATGACAGTGCGGACACTGTCAAGTTCAAGTTTGGGGGTATGCTCGGTACGTCTTCTTCCTTCGCATTCATTTGTACATATTTTTGCATTTGCATACTTATTTTAAAACCCATAAAAATTGAAAAAATTCAAAAATTATAAAAATTATTATATTCAATTTTGGCTAATTGACTTTAGTTTGACAAATATGTCAACTAGCTAGGAACAACTAGATCTTAGACTTAGTAAGTTAAAAACCCTAAAGATAACCTTCCTTAAAGTTTAACGGTAGAAAGTATATGCCTTGTAGTTTATTTAGAAATAGGCAAATTTTGGGTTCACTTCTTGGGCTAAGTCGAAACAAGGGAAGAGTATTGATGTTCTTATTAAAGTATAAGTTTGAAAAATAGTTCCTAACTTAAGTCTAGATTCTGAAAACGTATACCCTACAATTTGCACAATCACGCACCTTGAAACTTGGAATAGTAGAAGAGACCTTGAAATGCTCTTGTCTAAAGTCCTTAGTACAATGAAAATAAAAGAAAAAAAAGTGTGATTAAAGAATAAAAAAATGGACACTGGTTTTTGTGATTACTAAAGGCTGTAAAAATAGAAAAATATTTAGCGAGGGTGCTTCATCACCTAGAGCCTTAGACCAACTGGTTTGGCAGTCACTGCTAAAGCCTTGGGTGTTGCAAAACTAGGAAGTACGCTTTAAAGTGCTAACGCATCTTGTAATCGGTCGTTGGTACCTCAAAAAGTATTAATGGTCGCATGAACGATGTGTAAGCGAAATTCAATTAAAAATTCACCTATTAATAAGTACTTTGGACAATGGACAAGGGCATGATTGCTTGATTTGAATTTCCAAGTGTAGGGGTGATCTATACACACATGTAGGGGTATGTGATTGGAATTTAGATAAGAGAGAGGAATGAAGAATAGAACTTGTATCTTTAGTAGAGTTGATAGAAATTCCTAAGTGGAAATGAAACCCTAGAAAGAAGACTTAAGAGATGCCGAAAGCTAAGTAGGTCTACATAACATATATAATGTTAAGTTAAATAATGAGGAAGTGTGAAAAATATGGGTGGATAATTTACGGGTAAAAGATACTAGAATTCTTAGTTAGAAAACCTAATTGAAGAACAAAAGTCAATGGGCCGAGTTGATACGATTTTGTGGGTGTAATCCGCTGAAAACCCTCAAGAGACAACACTCCTCCTACTAGGTACACCTAGAGGTTTAACGGCTTGTTGCACGAGCTCAGTGCAATCGCGTCTCCCTGCGAAAGTGCGGTTAGGATTTTAGTGAATAAAAATAAGTTTGCTCGAGGACGAGCAAAAGATAAGTTTGGGGGTATTTGTTCGCACCAGAATATTGCATTATTATATTCCCCATTCTTATTCTTTGTATAAATAAATAGGTGCTTTTGACGCATGTCTGCTACATGTTACAGGTTACAGGTTCTTGGACAGAAAACAGTGCAAACGATGTAAAGACGATGAAAATGTGGACTTTAACCAACAAACAGAGAATCTTGATCAAGCCTACATAAGGAACAATTCACAAAGCAAGATTCAAGACATCGACTCAAAGCGAACGGTTAAAAATCCATTGCAAATTGTTCACTGAAGATCTGGAACCAACCTAGAAGCCCAAATGGAAAAAGATATATAGAAATAAGAAGCCCAAGCCAACAAGAAGCAGCCCACAAAACCTCACATTTTGATCTCTCTAAAGGGCCGCGGAACCGCGGCCCAAGCCTGCCATTGGCGCGGTTCCGCGGCCTTCTGGTGCCTTCGCTTCGTGAAATTTTTACATAATTTGGGTGCGGCTCTGAAAATATTTCCTAAGGGCTATTTTTGTAATTTCAGACATGCGAAACAAATGTAACCTTAGGGTTTCCTATTCTTTATAAATAGGAACCCAAAACATTGTAATTCTTATGCCTCCTTTTAATAATAAAATACAGATTTCTTTATGGAGAGCATCGGTGTCTCTCTTCAACTCATCTATTCAGATCTGACAACCCTGCGTAAATGGTTGGAGAGATCCATCTGTAAAGTAAGTAAATCTATTTATTTTCTTGCCCTAGATAATTTCAATTCCTGCCCTAAATTAAATTTATTTTCCTGCCCTAATATAGATTTTATTTATCTGCCCTAATTATAACTTTCAATTAATTGCCCTAGGTAGAATAATTAGGTTTTTAGATTTAATAATCAATCCGAACACCCATCGGAATTAACTCGTTAGCGCGATTAGGAGATTCACAAAATCCCTGTGGATCAACCCGTACTCACCGGCTAGCTTCATGCGACGCCGTTCTTGATTGCGGTTTAGAAATAGTTTTTGACATACGAATCAGGACGCTCTTCCCTACAGGCGTAAGCCCCTGCAGTTAATTATGCTACCGCATCGCGGGAACAACTTTCTCCTTCTCCAGAATTTCACTTCATGTCGTGGGTGTTTGTTTTGTTTGTGGTTGCCCGTGGATTGTATACGGAGACTAATTTATGTCGTCTCCCGTAGGACGTGGATTAGTCCAAATCCGTATTTTCTTAGATTTGGGTTTAGTGTTTTGGTTTAAGGATACGTTAGCCATTTTTGAGGCTAAGATCAACTTAAACGGTTTGGGTTTAAGGATATGTTAGCCTTATTTGAGACTAAGATCGACTTAAACATTTGTTAAGGATACGTTAGTCTAGTTTTTAGACTAAGATCAACTTAACGGGATCGTTTAGATCCAACAAGAGAGCAATTAAAGGGGCTCTGTTGCTTAGTTTAGTGACATTGCGGTCAATAGGTAGTTTAAGGACATTGCGGTCCATGTTCCAGTTTAGGGACATGGGGGTCCATTGGTAGTTTAAGGACATTGCGGTCCATTGCCAGTTTAAGGACATGGTGGTCCATGTTCTGTATGGCCGTCAGGACCCATCACCTCTCTGACGACGTTGAAAGATTACAACGACAGGTGTCAGAGAAGTTCAGAGATGTACCCTTGAACCAAGTGTAAATTGATTTAAGAGAGCAGCCATGCTCAGTCAATTTAATTTGAGGACTTACGACCAGAATTAGGCTAAGTCCAATTGATAATGTTCAACATTTTTATTTATATTTAGCCTAGTAGGCCTTTATTAGGGCTCTGCCCCTGTTAATAATGCACTGCATTTTATTCTGGCCTGTTAGGCCTTTTAAGTTGGGCTCTATCCCCTTTTTATAATGCAAAGCATTTATTTTGGTTCATTGGGCTTCTTAATTGGGCTTTAATAATGCGCTGCATTAATTAGTCTGACAGAGCGCCACGTGGCTTGTCAGGCGCTTTGCGCCAATTAAGGAGCGCCAGGCGCAAGTCCATGTGGAGGTGACACGTGTCACGCTCCGGTGAGCGCAAGCGCAGTGCGCTGCGCTGTTGCGCTGCTGACACGTGGCGCGCTCTGGTGAGTTGCGCCAATTCATGAGAGCAGTGCTCTATTTTTAGAAGCGCATAGCGCAGATCGTTATGGGGCTGACACGTGGCGCTCTCTGGTGGTTTGCGCCAACCCGAGAGCGCAACAGTATAGATTTTGCAAGTGCAAGACACTGTTTTAATATCTTGATCCAATTTTGGATTCAAGAAAAGAATCTTTAAGATTCTAGAACCAATGGTTCATAAAAAAGTGCAAGGCACTGTTATTATTATTATTTTTTATTTATTGGAGATCATTGATCTTGTTCTTAGATCAATGATCTATTCAGAAGAAATTCTTCTTTTTTTTTATAAAGGTTTTTACCTTTTTTCTCTTCTTGAGTTCTTTTCACAATTTTTCAGAGCTCTTTCTATTCTCTGTGTTGTTGTTTTTGATCTTGATGTTGATGTGTTTTGAATTGGGGTCTGGGGGCCTTTATATAGTGCCCATTAATTGGTTAAATTTGTTAAGGAAATCATTCTCTGAGTGATTTGGGGAATTTTCCCCAATGTTGGATCTTCGATCCAAGGGCTTCTGTTTTACAGAAGACAATCTTCTTGTTTCAATAAGATCAGAAAGATCTTTCAGAATTTTAATTCTGTTTTGGTGCTGGCATTGGCGTAGCGCAACTGCGCTTGACATGTGTCGTGCAGCACAGAGCGCAGCGCAACTGTGCTGACACGTGTCGCGCAGCGCAGAGCACAGCGCAACTGCGCTAGACACGTGTCGCGCAGCGCAGAGCGCAGGTCAGCTGAAGCATTGCTTCCTTTATTAAAGTTTGAATTTTAAACAGAGCTTTGCTCTGATTGGGGGAAACAGAAGCGTTGCTTCATTTCCCGCCTTGGGATTTGAACAGAGCTTTGCTCTAAAAGGGAGATTTTCTCCTTTATTTTCATTATTATTTATTTTTTTATTTATTCCTTTTTATTGTTATTATTTTATAAGGAGCGGGCTTTGAGCCAAAATTTTGGCGGGAACAAATGCCCCCCACTACTTTGCCCACGTAAGTATGTACGTGGGTGAAGTAGTGCAAAGTTGTGAGTGGCCATGGAATTGAGGGCTTATGAGACAAGTTTAGGGTCCTTGTAGCCTAAGACTTTTCAACTTTATGAGCCGTGAGGGTCTCACAAAGACTTTTCTCCCTACGGATCGAGAGGATCTCATAGGTGTATTTTCTCCTTAAGAATCGTGAGGATTTCTAAGTGCGTTTTCTCTTATAAGTCGTAAGGATCTTATAAGAGAATTTTCCCTCTTACGAGTCGAGAGGACTCGTAAGCGGTTGTTTCCCTCCTTGTCGAGATTTGACTTTGGAGAGTGAGACCCGTGGATAGTGTGCAAGAGACCGTTTTGGGCCAACTTACAGGGTCCCAGTGCTTAGGGAATAAGTTTTTTAATCCTTGCTGCCTAAGGCTTTATCTTACGAGTCGAGCTGCACCGAGAAGTTCTCGCAAAGACATCAATTTCTTCTCAAGTCGAGATGAATCGAGCATTTCTCGCAAGAATATCCTAACGTCATAGTTAACCTCTGCTCTTTACGACAGAAGTCCGTTAGGGTCTGTGGTACTTAGGGTTTTGGCCGTCGTACCGTCGCATCAGCTGATATATTCCTCGATAGGCAATCGTGCTGTTCGAGTAGCCCTGCGACTGCCGTGTCTCTGATCCCTTCAGGGGCTAAACAAGACGTCTTCAAGCAATCCTCCTTGGCAGTTTGACCGTCGGAAGAGCAAGCGTTAGTAATTTTTCCATGTCGCTTTTTACTTGAGGTTAGGCTCATTTTGGAGAGCCCCAATGAGTCATAACCACTCTGCGCTGGTGTGGGATGATCTCCGATAGTCCTTCAGGTTTTATATGACTTGCCGTCAAGACCCTGAAGCTAGGAATTTGGTCTCTGCTTCGTTTGCTGGCATTGCGTCCTCTATATCGAGACGAATGTCGCGGTTGTCTCTAGGTTGTTGGTGAACCGTCGAGGTTTGGAGCTAGGGATTTTGCCGTGGCTCCATTGTTTGATGATGTTGCGTCTGAATCTTGTTGGAGGAAGAACGCTGAGGTGACATCTCGTCTGCTGTATCGAGATGAACGTCGAGGTGGTGACCATTCCGCACTGGTGTGAGACGATCTCCAGTTGTCTTTCAGGCTTTATATGACTTGCCGTTAAGACCTTGAAGTTAGGAATTTGGCCTTTGCTTTGTTTGCTGGCATCGCGTCTTCTGTATCGAGACGAATGTCGCGGTTGTCTCTAGATTGTTGGTGAACCGTAGAGGTTTGGAACTAGGGACTTTGCCGTGGCTCCGCTGTTTGATTGTCGCGTCTGAATCCTGTTGGAGGAAGAACGTTGAGGTGACATCTCGTTTGCTGTATCGAGACGAACGTCGAGATGGTGACCATTCCGCACTGGGGTGTGGGATGATCTCGGATCGTCTTTCAGGCTTTATATGACTTGCCGTTAAGACCCTGAAGCTAGGAATTTGGCCTTTGCTTCGTTTTCTTTGTCACATCTGAATCCTGTTGGAGGAAGAACGCTGGGGTGACATCACGTCTGCTGTATCGAGATGAACGCCAAGATGGTGACCACTCCATACTGGTGCAAGATGATCTCCGAATGTCTTTCAGGCTTTATATGACTTGCCGTCAAGACCCTGAAGCTAGGAATTTGGCCTTTTGCTTCATTTTCTTTGGCGCATCCGAATCCTGCTGGGGGAAGAACGCTGGGGTGACATTTCATCTGTTGTATCGAGACGATCATCGGGGTGGTGACCACTCCGTGCTGGTGCGAGATGATCTACGATTGTCTTTCCGGTTTTATATGACTTACCGTCAAGACGTTGAAGCTAGGAATTTGGCCTTCGCTTCGTTTGCTTTGGTGTGTCCGAATCCTATTCGAGGAAGGACGCTGTAGTGACATCTCGTTTGCTGTATCGAGACGAACGTCGAGGTGGTGACCATTCCGCACTGGTGCAAGATGATCTCCGATCGTCTTTCCGGTTTTATATGACTTGCCGTCAAGACGTTGAAGCTAGGAATTTGGCCTTCGCTTCGTTTGCTTTGGTGTGTCCGAATCCTGTTGGAGGAAGGACGCTGTAGTGACATCTCGTCTGCTGTATCGAGACGAACGTCGAGGTAGTGACCATTCCGCACTGGTGCAAGATGATCTCCGATCGTCTTTCAGGCTTCATATGACTTGCCGTTAAGACGTTGAAGCTAGGAATTTGGCCTTCGCTTCGTTTGCTTTGGTGTGTCCGAATCCTGTTGGAGGAAGGACGCTATAGTGACATCTTGTCTGCTGTATCGAGATGAACGTCGAGGTGGTGACCATTCCGCACTGGTGCAAGATGATCTCCGATCGTCTTTCAGGCTTCATATGACTTGCCGTTAAGACCCTGAAGCTAGGAATTTGGCCTTTGCTTCGTTTGCTTTGTCGCGTCTGAATCCTGTTGGAGGAAGAACGCTGGGGTGACACCTCGTCTGCTGTATCAAGATGAACGTCGAGGTGGTGACCACTCCGCACTGGTGTGAGATGATCTCCGATCGTCTTTCAGGCTTCATATGACTCGCCGTTAAGACCCTGAAGCTAGGAATTTGGCCTTTGCTTCGTTTGCTTTGGTGTGTCCGAATCCTGTTGGAGGAAGGACGCTGTAGTGACATCTCGTCTGCTGTATCGAGACGAATGTCGAGGTGGTGACCATTCCGCACTGGTGCAAGATGATCTCCGATCGTCTTTCAGGCTTCATATGACTTGCCGTTAAGACGTTGAAGCTAGGAATTTAGCCTTCGCTTCGTTTGCTTTGGTGTGTCTGAATCCTGTTGGAGGAAGGATGCTGTAGTGACATCTCGTCTGCTATATCGAGACTAACATCGAGGTGGTGACAATTCCGCACTGGTGCAAGATGATCTCCGATAGTCTTTCAGGCTTCATATGACTTGCCGTTAAGACCCTGAAGCTAGGAATTTGGCCTTTGCTTCGTTTGCTTTGTTGCGTCTGAATCCTGTTGGAGGAAGAATGCTGGGGTGACACCTCGTCTGCTGTATCGAGACGAACGTCGAGGTGGTGACCACTCCGCACTGGTGTGAGATGATCTCCGGTTGTCTTTCAGGCTTTATATGATTTGCCGTTAAGACCTTGAAGCTAGGAATTTGGCCTTTGCTTCGTTTGCTTTGTCGCGTCTGAATCCTGTTGGAGGAAGAACGCTGGGGTGACATCTCGTCTGCTGTATCGAGATGAACGTCGAGGTGGTGACCACTCCATGATGGTGTGAGATGATCTCCGATGATCTTTTAGGCTTTATATGATTTGCCGTTAAGACCTTGAAGCTAGGAATTTGGTCTTTGCTTCGTTTGCTTTGTCGCGTCTGAATCCTGTTGGAGGAAGAACGCCGGGGTGACATCTCGTCTGCTGTATCGAGACGAACGTCGAGGTGGTGACCACTCCATGATGGTGTGAGATGATCTCCGATGATCTTTCAGGTTTTATATGAGTTACCGTCAAGACCCTGAAGCTAGGAATTTGGCCTTCGCTTCACTTGCTTTGTCACGCCCGAATCCTGTTGGAGGAAGAACGCCGTCGTGACATCTCATTTGTTGTATTGAGACGAACGTCAAGGTGGTGACCACTCCGCACTGGTGCAAGATGATCTCCGATTGTCTTTCGGGTTTTATATGAGTTACCGTCAAGACTTGGCTCCGTTTCCTGATGGAGCATGGGGAGGAAAGATGTGTTTCCTTCTTTGTTTACGCCCCTGGATTGTATACAAGGATTGTTGTGATATCGCCTGTAGGGCAAAAATTTCATTCTTTTATCATTCATTTTTTTTATTCTTTCCGCGACGCTCTATCATTTCAGCTTTTTATATCGCGAAGATCGCGATTGCCCAATCATTTCAGCTATTTTTCACGGTGCCCAATCATTTCGGCTATTTATTTTATTTTTACCCGCTGCTTTTTATTGCGAGTTGCCCAATCATTTCGGCTATTTCATATGCATTTTTAGCTCGCTGATTTTTTATCGCGAGTGTGAAACTTGGAATCTTATGCCAATCTCAGCATCAGCATCGCTACAACTGGAATATTGCCAGGAGCGAATCATCATTTGCCATGAAAGGACTTGGAATTTGATACCGGTTTAGGCATCAGCATCACTACAACTGGGATATTGTCAGGAGCGAATCATCATTTGCCATGAAAGAACTTGGAATTTGATACCGGTTTAGGCATCAGCATCGCTACAACTGGGATATTGTCAGGAGCGAATCATCATTTGCCTCTGTCGACGTTGAACAAAGGTGGCTTAACGAACAGGGTTAGGATCCCGTCGACTAAGGCTTTTGACTTCATGAGCCGTAAGGGTCTCACAAAGGTATTTCTCCCTACAAGTCGTGAGGATCTTGTAGGTGTGTTTTCTCCTTAGGAATCGTGAGGATTCCTAAGTGTATATTCCCCTGTATGTCGTAAGGATCTTACTAAAGGGTTTTCTCCTTATAAGTCGAGAGGACTTACAAGGGTTGTTCACCGTATGGACATATCCCCAGTCACGGGTGGGACTTGGTTAGGGAAATGTTTATTCACGCCCGTGGATTGTATACAAGGGTCAGTATTGAGCCACTTGTAGGGCATTATCGAAGGTTGTGGGAGTTGCTTAAGAACAGATTCAGGTCTCTGTAACTTAAGACTTTCAAATCTTATGAGCCGTGAGGGTCCCATAAGAGAGTTCTCCTTACGAGTCGTGGGGATCTCGCAAGTGTAATTTCTCCTTAGGAATCGTGAGGATCCCTAAGTGTGTTGCTTCCCTGTGAGTCGTAAGGATCTCACGCGGGTGGTTTCTCCTTACAAGGTCGAGAGGACCTTGTAAGTGTCTTTTAACGAGATTGCGCCCTTTCGGGTTTTCACAAACATTCGCCGGTAGCCCTGCTGTTTTTACTCACGGAGCCCTTTCGGGTTTTCATCCGTGCTCATTTTGCTTATGGACATACCGTTCTTTATTTTTTTAATTCTTTTAATTCTTTTTTCTAACGAGGTCGCGCCCTTTGGGGTTTTCACGAACACTCACCGGTAGCCCTGCTGTTTTTACTCACGGAGCCCTTTCGGGTCTTCATCCGTGCCCATTTTACTTATGGACATACCGTCTTTTATTTATTTATTTATTTATTTATATATATTTTTTATTCTCTTTTTTTTATCTCGTCAGCCTGAGGATGCTGCTGTAGTAGTTTAAAGACGTTTCGGTCGTTAGCTAGTTTTAGGACATGGTGGTCCGTTGTTAGTTTAAGGACGTTTCGGTCCGTCATCGCCGTATTTGAGGCGAATATCTAGTTTATTGACTTTTCGGTCTATGGGGCTTTCCCTATGAATGAGCATGATGCCCCCGGCGTATCCATCTTTCTTGGAGCATATGGTTGTGGCGGGCTCACCTTCCAGTTTTCGGACAACGCGAACTCGCCCTGTTGGTATTGGTCTTCAACCCAGTTTTTGAAAACGTAGCAGTTTTTGATCGGATGGCCCAATACTTGGTGGTAAGGGCAGTAATTAGGATTGTTGACATCATTCAGTTGTAGCTGTTGTTTCGGCTCCGGTAGAATGATAAGCCTGTTGCGCACCGCCACTTCGAACAGCCTCCTTGTTTCATCCTGGGGAAATGAGTAAGGACGTTTCAACCTTTCATAAAGGGGTTGTCGCTTGTTGTTTTGGCGAATAATCGGTCTAAAGCCACTCGATTGTTGTTGAGTGTTGGCGACAAAGGCCATTTTTCCTTTTCCTTTATCCTTTTTGTTCGCTCCGTTGTTTGTGAGTCCGAGATCCTCTCCGGGTATCGTGCAATTGTGCGGCTGCACGTTCTCGTAACTCCTTAATCCTTCAGAGATGGACTCCTTGAAGAGAGGGCCAAGGGCTACTTTTTCGTCGGAATCTCTCCTGAAGGTGAGAACTCATGATCTCCCGGGCTCATCCTTACGACAATTGCCGGCAACTCTCTTATGCTCATCCATCGTATTCTTCCGCTGTCTACGAGCTTCACGCTTTGTTCTGTTGACGTATTGCCTGTGGGCGACATACCCTTGCCACCAACACTTAAAGGAGTCACAGTCTTCAGTAGGATGCGTGATCTTCTGATGATATAAGTAGAAGTTAGGATGCATCTCTACTCCATCGAGAACGTTTTCTTCAGAGGGCGGTAGCTTCATTCCCATTGATATGGCTTTAGCGAACCTTTTCCTCGTCTTGAATTTGTTTTTATCCGCAGCGGATGTCTTTTGATTTGACGGGAGTGCCTGGGCTCTTTCGTCTAATCGCCGACGTTTAGCTCTTTCCAGTATGGCCATTTCACGCTCTTGATTGGATTTAACTTTCAGACGAATCTCATTCAGAAAGGTATCGATCATCTTGTCTGACGGCCATAGAAGTTCCGGTTTAGAATCCGCCCTTGTTTTCTCGGCGCAAGGAGCCTCTTCATCATCTATCAATGAGTGAGAGATCACATGACAACTTGCTACGTAGTCTTCGGATTCATCTGATGAGTCTTCTCCATCATTTTCGTCCTCAACAAAAGAACAAGCTGCCCCCGGCGTGTCCGTCTTCTTTGGAGTGTGTGGCTGTGGTGGGTTTACTTTCCACTTTTCAGACAATGCGAACTTGTCTTGTAGGTACTGATCCTCGATCCATCCCTTAAAGACGAAACAGTCCTCGATCGGGTGACTTACCGTGTGGTGGTAAGGGCAATAATCGGGATTATTGAGATCGCCTGGCTGAAACAGACGTTTTGGATTCGGCAGATTGATGAGCCCGTTGCGCGTGGCCAGCTCGAATAGTTTCCTTGTTTTATTCTGAGGAAACGAGTAAGGACGTCCCAGTCTCTCCTCGAGGGATGGGCGTGGACGCACGTTGTTTTGGTGAGCAATCGGCTTTGATTTGCTCTGCCGTTGTTGAGTATTGGAAACAACGATCGCTTTTCCTTTCTTTTCATTTCGAGAGTCCAGTTTTGGAGGAGACGGTCCATGGCCCATCTGGTCCATTTGGGCTAATTTGTTGATCAAGGCCTGGAAAGTGGTCGGCCTGAAGAACATCATGAATTGGGATATAGTCGCCTGCGGATCGAGAGTGCCTACGAACATGCCTACCGCTGGCGCTTCTTCGATACGTTGTTCGCATTTCGACCATAGATTACGCCACCGTATCGCATACTGGACCTAAGTTTCGCCTGGCCTTACCCTGGCGTTGATCAATGCCGTAATCGGGGTGTGTCCGCTAGCACTCACGAATCTTTGTGTAAACAGTAGCTCCATCTCTGCAAATGTTTTGACAGAGTCGTTAGGTAGCTCTGAATACCATTCAAAGGCTGTTTCCGCTAAGCTGCCGACGAACTGGCGAAGCAGCAATTTGTCGTCGCCTCCAGTGTTGCCGCATAAGGCCCTGAATTGAGCGATATGCTGATGTGGATTCCCTGTCCCCTTGTACACATGGAATTTAGGGATCGTATATCCCGGCGGGTAACTGATTTGGTCATACCAACCCGGGTAGGGTCGTCCGGTTCTAGCAATTTGCCCAGCCGCCTCATTCGCCTGATGAGCTCCTATTTGCTGAGCTATATAGTCATCCAGTGCGGCCTTGGAAATGGTTTCTTCCTTGGCTGCTAAAAGAGCCGGAGGAGTATTAGATGTCTCCCCTTTATCGTTTTCAACAATGATTGGAGGGTCATCAGCTGGAGGGTCCGGCTGTAACATCATCCCCATCATGTCTTGGAAGAGAAGCGCCATTTGTTTTATGTTAGCCGCTTGCTCTGCGGATTCTTTGTCCTTCTTTTCGAGGACTTTGCGTAGGTAGTCAGCGTCAGTTTCTTGTTCGTGACGCTGTTCTGACGATGCCTCCGAGCTTTCTTTTGGCCTGGTAAGTGCGGCCATTGTAGTTAGCATCTCTTGAAGCTTCTGCTGTTGCTGTTCTTGGGCTTTTGTCACGGATCGGGTAAGCGGTCGGTGACCCGTCGAAACACGGCCTTCCTCCTTTCCGGAAGCCATATAAACAGTGTGGACTACCATGCCCCCAGACTTGGGGCGTTTTAGGTTCAGCGGTCTTGCGATTCATCGCAGACTCAAGGATTTTCTCCGGCCTTCTTTTCTTGTGAGCGGTCGAAGTTGAGGGGGCCGTTGTAGTGGGCACCCAAGTAGCTGTTGCTTTTTGTGGCTTGATGGAGTAATCCTTCTCCTGCCGAACCTTCATCTTTTTCTGTCAGCGGAGATAATTTTCATCAATCACCGACTCTTGGACCTGTTGCCAGACCTTGTAAATTTTAGAGGACAGCCGTTGAGGGGGCTGCTCTAGCTTCTTCTCTGGAGTATTCTCCACAGGTGAGGAAGTTCTCTTCAGCTCTACAGTAGGAGTGTTTCTGCACACCTTGTTGAGCAGTTCAAGGCTGTTCTCGGTTGGAACAACAACTTTGATTTCCACCATCGGAGCCGGCAGAGTTATCCCAGAGGGGGAGTTGCCCCCAGCCTTCCTTACCCGGCGCCAGTGACGATGGCGAGCATGTCGAGCAATTGGAGTTGGTTTAGCCGTAGGGGTGACTTCATCATGCCCCCCTGCTTTGAGGAGAGACCGTTATTGGTGCTAGCCTGTTGAAGACTGACACCCGTTGAGAAGCAATATCTAATCTGTCAAAGACAGACCTCTGGGAAGCTTTGATGACCTCGCTTGGAGCAGCAACCGGAATGGCCAGCCTTGTAAAAACTGACTTCTTAGAAGGAGGAGCCTTTCTAATGATTTCGTCTGCTTGAGCCGGGATGGCTATCCTCTTTGGGATGACATCTTCGGGTATCGCGGGCTTGTAGACGTTCTGGCCCAGTCTGTTGAAAATTGAAGTGTTGGAGTTGGGCGACCCGTTGAGAGGGGCCGCGGCAGTGGTAAGTCGATCAAAGACTGACTTCTTTAGGGCTTCTTGCAACATCATTGGGGCATTGAAGCTCATCGGTGGGAGCGTGGTCCCGAAGAATAGTCCAGTGGTGGCTTGAGTTACTTGCTCCACTGGTATCTTGAAAAGGGAGGCCGTTTGGGGCCCATAAGTCACTCCTCCAGCAAGGACGGAGCGAGAGTTGCAGTTGCAGGCAGTGCAGTTTGAAGCCATTGATCTTCTGTTTTCTGCACGGAGCAAGACACCAAATCTTAGTACCTCGAATCCACAGGCAACCACAGTAAACCGCGATTTGTTCGCGAACACGACACACGAAGTGTGGAGTGGAAAGAGGAAAAGGTCCCACCGGGCGTGCCAGAATCTGCTCCCCTCCGAACGGCGGCCAAGACATGGACGTATTGCCTGAGATTCGGGGCAGATGCTATTTAGTTTTATCCGTTCACCTCTCCGAAGATGCCAAGTTGATTTATGGCACCGTGTATCGGAGGTTTAGACGGATGCGGCCGATGTAGCAGACTTCGTCAGATTCCCCCTCGCTTGAGGGGTTTTTTTTATTGTGGAGATGCTCTTCCCTACAGGCGCAAGCCCCTGCAGTTAATTACGCTACCGTATCGCGGTAACAACTTTCTCCTTCTCCAGAATTTCACTTCATGTCGTGGGTGTTTGTTTTGTTTGTGGTTGCCCGTAGATTGTATACGGAGACTAATTTATGGCGTCGCCCGTAGGACGTGGATTAGTCCAAATCCGTATTTTCTTAGATTTGGGTTTGGTGTTTTGGTTTAAGGATACGTTAGCCATTTTTGAGGCTAAGATCAACTTAAATGGTTTGGGTTTAAGGATATGTTAGCCTCATTCGAGACTAAGATCGACTTAAACATTTGTTAATGATACGTTAGTCTAGTTTTCAGACTAAGATCAATTTAACGGGATCGTTTAGATCCAACAAGAGAGCAATTAAAGGGGCCATGTTGCTTAGTTTAGTGACATTGCGGTCAATAGGTAGTTTAAGGACATTGCGGTCCATGTTCCAGTTTAGGGACATGGGGGTCCATTGGTAGTTTAAGGACATTGCGGTCCATTGCCAGTTTAAGGACATGGTGGTCCATGTTCTGTATGGCCGTCAGGACCCATCACCTCTCTAACGACGTTGAAGGATTACAACGACAGGTGTCAGAGGAGTTCAGAGATGTACCCTTGAACCAAGTGTAAATTGATTTAAGAGAGCAGCCATACTTAGTCAATTTAATTTGAGGACTTACGACCAGAATTGGGCTAAGTCCAATTGATAATGTTCAACATTTTTATTTATATTTAGCCTAGTAGGCCTTTATTAGGGCTCTGCCCCTGTTAATAATGCACTGCATTTTATTCTGGCCTGTTAGGCTTTTTAAGTTGGGCTATGTCCCCTTTTTATAATGCAAAGCATTTATTTTGGTTCATTGGGCCTCTTAATTAGGCTCTGCCCTTTAATAATGCGCTGCATTAATTAGTCTGACAGAGCGCCACGTGGCTTGTCAGGCACTTTGCGCTAATTGAGGAGCGCCAGGCGCAAGTCCATGTGGAGGTGACACGTGTCATGCTCTGGTGAGCGCAAGCGCAGTGCGCTGCGCTAGTGCGGCGCTGTTGCGCCGCTGACACGTGGCGCGCTCTGGTGAGTTGCGCCAATTCATGAGAGCAGTGCTCTATTTTTAGAAGCGCATAGCGCAGATCGTTATGGGGCTGACACGTGGCGCTCTCTGGTGGTTTGAGCCAACCCGAGAGCGCAACAGTGTAGATTTTGCAAGTGCAAGGCACTGTTTTAATATCTTGATCTAATTTTGGATTCAAGAAAAGAATCTTTAAGATTCCAGAGCCAATGGTTCATAACAAAGTGCAAGGCACTGTTATTATTATTATTTTTTATTTATTGGAGATCATCGATCTTGTTCTTAGATCAATGATCTATTCAGAAGAAATTCTTCTTTTTTTTTTATAAAGGTTTTTACCTTTTTTCTCTTCTTTAGTTCTTTTCACAATTTTTCAGAGCTCTTTCTATTCTCTGTGTTGTTGTTTTTGATCTTGATGTTGATGTGTTTTGAATTGGGGTCTAGGGGCCTTTATATAGTGCCCATTAATTGGTTAAATTTGTTAAGAAGATCATTCTCTGAGTGATTTGGGGAATTTTCCCCAGCGTTGGATCTTTGATCCAAGGGCTTCTGTTTTACAGAAGACAATCTTCTTGTTTCAATAAGATCAGAATGATCTTTCAGAATTTTAATTTTTTTTGTGTGCTGGCATTAGCGCAAATTCATCTGCGCTTGACACGTGTCGCGCAGCGCAGAGCGCAGCGCGACTGCGCTGACACGTGTTGCGCAGCGCAGAGCGCAGCGTGACTGTGCTAGACACGTGTCGCGCAGCGCAGAGCGCAAGTCAGCTGAAGCATTGCTTCCTTTATTAAAGTTTGAATTTTAAACAGAGCTTTGCTCTGATTGGGGAAAACAGAAGCGTTGCTTCATTTCCCGCCTTGGGATTTGAACAGAGTTTTGCTCTGAAAGGGAGATTTTCTCCTTTATTATCATTATTTATTTATTTATTTATTTATTTTTTCCTTTTTATTGTTATTATTTTATAAGGAGCGGGCTTTGAGCCAAAATTTTGGCGGGAACAGCTATGATATATTTTACATCCATATTAATAATAATATTTAATGTTTAGTGTATTGTACATCCCCTGTTATTATTTTACTGTTTTTGGATACCCGTTTGCATCCATATCTTTTAAAATATATATAACTGCATCTATAGATCATATTAATTCATGTTATTATTATAGTAACACCCCATGCTTAATAATGTGCATCCCACTTAGTTTTGGAACTGTAAATATAACCCTAATCGATAATTGTGCATCCATACCATTAATTATATATCTATTTGCATTCCATGTCATGTTATTTCATATTACTGCTACATTAACACCCCATGCTAGATAATGTGCATCCTACATAGTAATGGAGCTATAGTTACAATCCCTAATAGTTATGCATGCATCCATATTTTATTGTGTACCCATGCCATTAATTCTTTATATCCAGTTGCATGCCATTTCATATTAATTCATAATATTGTTACAGTAATACCCCATGCTTGATCATGTGCATCCTATACAGTCATGATGTAACCCCTGTTAAATATTTGTGCATCCATGCTCTTATTGGTGCACCCTTACCTGCTGCAATTGTATTATGAGCATCCGCTTGACACATGTGCACTACCTGTCATGACCAGATATACCACTGCTTGACTTGATACCTGATCTTGTTACTAATGCCGACAATCTTGACCTGTTTTCCCTACGGACATATCCTGTTGTCTATTTAGACAAACCTGTACCTGCTTGATCCTGCGTTGGCATTAGCTCCAGATTTATCAATACCTGACTTGAACACATAACCTCGGGGGTATGGGGAAATTAAAAGTGTAAACTAAAGTGTAGCTTACAAGGGTATTACTTGATCCGTGGTCCTGGGGGATAACGGGACAGAATCATTCGTGATTCTTACTTGATCCGTGGTCCCGGGGGATAATGGGACAGAATCATTCGTGATTCTTACTTGATCCGTGGTCCCGGGGGATAACGGGACAGAGTCATGCGTGATTCCCACTACCTGATCCGTGGTCCCGGGGGATAACGGGACATATTCTTTGAGTTACATGGAGGATTACTGTAATTGATTTCAAACAAACTTTAGAATAGATAACCCAGTAGCACAGTTTAGACTACTCACTGCACGTCACTGATACACTTCACTATTATATATTTCTGTTGACTTGTTACTATTTATAATTCATGTCTGCATGCCTTGTTACCTCTTGATTTTATTATTAGTTGATATCATGACGCACTGAAGTTTGGGTTTTGCATGGCCCAGATTCTCTATCTCTGTCACAGGCAATTCAGGAGTATTTTGACCAACAAGCCGAGCACTGAAGATCATGTTAGTTGCTAGCTAGTTTAGTTTTATTTTCGTACTTTCATTCCTGATGTGAGCCCGTATTTGGGACGTACATTCCAGATTATTATTGTTTATTGGATCTATTGCTTCCGCATATTATTTCTTGACTCGCTTATTCTGGCTCATGGACATGTACTACATAGTTTATTTTATTTCCTGTTCTTGATATCTTCTAGACAGCCGTAATGTGACTGTGGAGGGATGTTTCCTAGCCACAGGTAGCATGGTTGGCTCTGTCACGTGCCGATCTTAGCGCACTCTGGGAAGCGGGGCGTGATAGAAAACCCCTTTGCGGGGGAATCCAAAGGTGGAAGATCCCCTTTTGCAGGGATTTCCGAGGATGCAAAGTACCTTTCGCGGGGGTCTCCACAGGCATGCGGTGATGAAAGTCGATGACTTTCATCGGGTTCTCTATTCGAAAAATATGCTTGTTCGGGATGAAAGCTATACACTTTCACTGCGACAACCTTTGTACTCTCTTGTTCTTTAAGCTTGATGAAGAAAACTTGCTCCTTTTCTTGGTCTTGATCTTGGATCTTGGACTTTTCAGATGAGCTTTATTCTTCAAGTGATGGGTTCTTTTTCAATGGGTTATATTTGGGAAGAAATAGATAGAGAAGATTTTAGAGATCCAAAAGGAATTCAGTTTCCCTTTGGATCTCTCTTGAAGAAGAGAGAGAGAAGATTGCCTCTTTTAGTGGAGGCTTAAAACCCTAGAAAAATTGAGAGAGAATGAATGCTATTATTGTTCATTATAAATTTTAATATCGCAAGTGCACGGGTATGCGTTTACGAGTCGATCCATAGAGATGTGTTATTTAATCAATTTTAAAGACAAGTTTATGAGATAGTTGATTTGGATTAAGAAATAAAAAGTAAGGAATTAAAAAATGGTTTTTTATGAAGAGAAGAATCTAGGGTTTTTTATTGCTTTATCTTCTAGGGTTGGTTTAAAAGATACCACTTCTTTTCTAGTTCTATATTTAATATGTTTTCTATTAATTTAAATAAAAGCATAGATTATATTAATTTGATTAAAAATAGCCTATCAATTATAAAATATCATTTAGAATTTATATTAAACATCTTTAGTTCTAATTAATTAAGAATACCTATCTTCGATTAATAGTAATAGATGATCAATCTATACTATTATGTTATTGATTTAACCTAGAACCCCTTAACTACCTAGGTTGAATTTATTTTAATTAAAGCCTTTCTTACCGTTTCTAATTAGGTTTCTAGTTTGTCGAATCTTTATTATCCTAATTAGTTTTTAAGGGTATCACTGATCCCTAGATCTATTCAAAATATCAATTATCCATATATGATCTAGTTTATGAGATGACAATATAAAAGAAAGGAATTAAATCAAACGAAACCCATCATTAAAGCATAAGAAAAGAAGAGAAGAAAAATATCCAACCACAAGAATTAAAGCAATATAAACCCTAGAAAGAAATTAAGTACTCATAATTAAAGAGAATAGAAATTTTATTGATTATAAATACTTACAATTGTTGATCTCTTTCTAAAACCCTAAGTTGAAAGCAATGAGATAGATATTTAAATCCTAATCTATACAGAGCCTTTTATTGTAATTCGGGAGAATTAGAACAAACTCTACAAAATAACCAGAAAATACAAATAATCACTCAAAACCCCAACTTCATATCTGATAAAATTTCGGCTGTTTTTGATGTATTGGTGAAATCGGCCGAAATTTTGAGCTCTATGCATCTTTGGTTTATTGTATCTTCTGTTATTTTGCAATGAGATTTCCAAACTTTGTTCCAATTTTGTGAACCGTTTCTCTATTTTTCTGATTATCTCTATGAAGTACATTCCATGCACGTTATTTTCATTTTAGCGCTCTTTTCCGTCTTTTTGCGTTTATGCCCTTTTATCTGCATTTATTCACAAGAACACCCAAAATAGCATAAAATATGAAATATAAACGATAAATGTGATATAAAAATGTGCAATAAATTGCATTAATCAATTATTTCCACATATTTTTGAATTTTATAGTTTTTACATTTTACATATAACCCTTAGGCGTCACAATTTTGGCCTTTTGCCCATTCTTTTACATATGTGCACATTTTTTGCATTTTAGCCCTTGGGCTTTACAAAAATTGGAATTTTGCCTATTTTTTTTACATTAACTTCCTACTTATTACATATTAAATCTATCTATTACATTTATATTTCTTTTCTTAGCATGGGACCGGGCCTTATGCTTGAGCTTGGACCATGCTTAGACGGGGCTCGGGCCCATTTGACTTGGGTCTGGCCTGACCTTCGGGTTGACTTTGACTTTTTGAATTTGCTCAAAGGGGTGTAAATTTTGATTCCAACAATTTTCTGTGAATGATGTTTTTTAAGAGCTTAACATTTTGTCTTATATGATAAGATAGGCCTGATAGCGTTTTGATAAAACTTCCCCTTCAACCTTTATATAAAGTTATGATTGCACAAAATCCCTGTTGCGCTCTTCCGTTTCAACCAACCGGTCTGAATTTTCTAGTTGGCATCGCTATCAATCTCCCAATCTTTCTGGATGGTGAAACTTAGATTTCTAAAATGATCGCTAGGAGCTATCACGTGCCTAACCAGTGTATACCATTATGAACTTCACCTTTCAATTTACTGAATTTGCATTGCATATATGCTGTTTTTAACCTGCTCAATCTAAACCCTCGAGATTTTAACGTTTGCCTTTATAACTCCAATTTGGCATTAACCTTTGCTTTCATCTCATCTACAAGAATAAATCATCAACGGATAACATATACTAAGATAGCTCATTCTGGATAGTTCTAGTAAGCCCATCCATCACTTTGATAAATAAGAATACACTTAAAATAGCGAAAATTTAAAGAAAACAAAAATTTGGAATTTTAAAAAGCTAACGATTTTCATGTGCTATTGCATACAAAATATTAAAAATTTAAAGGACCGGATTTTGAGATTTTGAAGATTTCGCAATTTTCGTGTGCTATACAATTGAAATTTAAAAAAAACAAAGAGCACAAAAAATCTTGATATTTTTTAAAATTTTATGATTTTCATGTGTTATATACCAAGGAAAATATTGAAAACTCGAAGAAAACTGATTTTTTTTATATTTATGAAAAATTTGCGATTTTCAATAGAATGCAAAATATTGAAAAACCAAATAAAAATTATCACCATTCGTGAATTTCGTATCTTATAACATTAAAAATATTGAAAATTTGAAGAAAATGGAAATTTTTTGAATTTTAAAAAAAATAACGATTTTCGTGTGTATGTAAAATATTGAACATTTGAAGGAAACAATAAACTTTGGGATTTTTTAAAATATAGAGTGTTTTGTGTGCTATAACAAGTGAAATTTTAATAAACCGAAAAGCACAGTAAATCTTGAGTATTTTGGAAATATTGTGCTTTTCGCGTGCTGCTATAGCATGTAACATATTAGAAAATCAAAGAAAATCGAAAATTTTAAAGATTTATAAAAATCCGGCGATTTTTGTTTGTTATAATATGAAAATTATTGAAAATTTGAAGACAGAGAAAATTGTTGAAATTTTAAAAAAACTAATGATTTACGTGCGCTATTGCATATAAAATTTTAAAAAATTGAAGGAAAACAAAAATTTTGGGATTTTTTAAGATATCACAATTTTTGTGTGTGGCAAACGAAGTTTTCAAAAAACCGAAAAGCATATAAAATTTTGAGATTTTTAAAATTTTGCGATTTTCATATGATATAGCATATAAAATTTTAAAAATCGAATAAAACGGAATATTTTTTGAATTTATGTAAATTTCATGATTTTCTTGTTATATAAGAGGAAAAATATGGGAAACCGAATAAAACTTATCATAAATCGTGTTTTCGTGTATTATAACATGCAAAATATTGAGAATTTGAAGAAAACGGAACTTTTTTGAATTTTTCAAGAACATATGATTTTTGTACGTCATAATATGCAAAATATTGAAAATCCGAAGGGGATAATTTTTTTTTGAGATTTTTGAAGATATCATGATTTTCATGCAAAATTTTGCGATTTTCGTTTGCGATTTTCTGTGAGATTTATAAATTTTTTTGAGATTTTCGTTTGCGATAGCGTGCAAAATATTAAAAAATAAAAAAAACTGAAAATGTTTGAATTTTATGAAACTTTCGCGATTTTCGTGTGCTATAAAAAACAAAATATTGAAAAATTGAATAAAAATTATCATCAATCGTGATTTACGTGTGTTATAGTATGCAAAATATTGAAAAATGTAAATACGACAAAAAATTGGAATTTTTAAAAAATTCCAATTCTCGTTTATAGCACACAAAATATTGGATATTTGAAGGAAACATATTTTTTTAGCATTTTTGAACATATCCAAATTTATGTGTTCTATAGCAAATGAAATTTAAAAAAAATGAAGATCACAGAAAATATCGAGCTTTTAGAAAATTTCACGATTTATGCGTGCAAAATATTGAAAAATTGAAGAAAATTTAGAAGAATAAGATTTAGGGAATTTTCGCGATTTTCGTGTGCTATAAACAAAATGTTGACAAACCGAATAAAAATTATCATTAGTCTTGATTTTCGTATGTTATATAAAAGGAAAAATATTGAAAATTTGAAAAAGCAGGAATTTTCTTTATATAAAATTTAAGGATTTTTGGGAGGTGCATGCAAAATTTTGAACAAACAGTGATGTGGATTTTATTAAGTCTTCCAATTTTAACTGCAACTATACAGCTTATCGCAGTTGTACTTGAGAATCGTTCTTATAGAGAGGTATGTTAATTACTTTTAAACTAAGTTAAAATTGAATTGTTTTTAAAAGTGCAATTAAAAGTGTGATTTTTATGAATATAAAAGAATTTAGGGTTTTGTATTTATTTATATCTATTGGTTGGTTTAAAAGATGATACTTCTTTTCTAGATCTATATTTAATATGTTTTCTATTAATCCTATAAAAGCATAGATTACTTTAATGTTATTAAAGTTAACATATGAATTATAAAAATATAATTTAGATAGCAATATGAGAACACTTTTTCTAATTAGTTAAAAATAATCTACGTTTAATTTTCGATTAATAGCGACAGGTGACCAATCTAATTTTATCATCTTATCGAATAACCTAGATCATCCTTAACTACCTAGTTTTAATTTTTTTTAATTAAACCCGTCTCTTACCTTCTCTCATTAGATCTCTAGGACATCAACTTATCATTTAACCTAATAAGTTTCTTGGTATTATCATCTTCTCTTAATCTTCTTTCTAGACGTCAACTATCATTAAAAGGATTAGCTTTTCAGATGATAAACTTAATGAGAAAATTTAAATAATAAGAGATTAATATTTAAGCACAAGAAAAGAAAGAAATATAACATCTAACTAAATAGAGTAAATAAATACAAAAACCTAGAAAAGAAATTTGTTACGCTTCATATTAAAATAAAGCAAAAATTTATTCATAAAAATTACTTACAATGGTGTTGATCTCTCAAAAGAAAACCCTAAAGTTTATTCCCAAGAGAGAGATGAGAGAGATATGAAACCCTAAGACTATACCGGTGCGCTAAGGAAGTTTGGAGAACAAGTAATAAAAGATACAAGAGAATCTATTTACTATATATGATAATCTAATTTAATTGCTCTGTTGAATACTGTTGCGAGCCTTTAGAATTTTCGAAAAATAAAAAGATATATATCAAAACAATGTACGTGTCAAGACGATCTTAACCATAAAAATTGAAGATGAACGACCCATATTGCACCACGGATCCGCCGCGGTATCTTGGCGTCGTGGCTCTAGATTTTTTTTGTGGTTTTATCTTCAATTTAGATAATTTTTGAGCTCATAAAATCTTGAATATCTCTATGTATTCCTATAGCTGCAAGGATCTCTGAATTGTTCCCAAATTTGATATATAATTAGGGAGATTTATTTGTTACTTTTGATTTGATTTGGTCTCTTCATTTGATTTGTTGTTGTGATAAATGATTCACCTCTATTTGTTGCAACCTTTGCTGATTGTAATGATAATCCCAAATTTGTACCAAATTTGCAAATTGTCTTTTGATTTTCTAAATAATTCCCTTAAGTCTCCATTGTACGCATGTAATTATGATTTTAGCACAATTTTCAGTCTCTTCGCATCCAAGCCCTATTATCTGTAATAATTCATAAAAGATACCCAGAGCAGTATAATATATGACAATAAAATGATAGTGGGTTAGAAATATGTGCAATAAATTATACCAATCAAATACCCCAACACTTATCTTTTACTAGTTCTCAAGCAAATTTAGGGTTTCAAACTCTAAACAAAACTAAACCAAACTATTATCTAACTAAATTCTACTCCTACTCTTATAAAAGAAAATAAAGGAAACAAAAATAAGAAAATAAAAACTATATACAAATAAAGTAATAGATAAGAAAAATACGAAAAATAAGAGCTTAAACCTCACTAGATTTTCAGTCATCATGAACTGTGCCTTAATAGACTTTGATCTATACCGAAAATTACTTTCTCATCATTCTTCCAATCTTTTCTACCTATTTTGATTCCAAACATGATCGTATACCCCTACGTGTACGAAAAATCATCCCTACATTCTGAGAATTCAATTTAAGCTCCCATACTCTTGCCCTTCGCTCCCTATCACCTTTTAATCAACGAATCAAAATTAATAGATTTGTTCCCATATGTTTCATGCGTCCGTTAATGCTTCGTGAGGCACTAACCAACCGATTCCCAATTGTGATCACTTATTGGGAGTAAATAGCAGTATCCTAATCTTGTAACACCTAAGGCACAACAAATGATCCCAAACCAGTTGGTCTAAGTCACTAGGCGATGAAGCACCCCCATTGAATTTTTTTTGCTACCTTGATAATTGCAAGACGGTGTTGATATTAATTTTTTTTCGTACTAGGGCATTATAGACAAGAGCATGACAGGTCTCTTCTACTATCTCAAGCTTCAAGATGTGTGCATGTGCGTATAGTAGGGTATCAACGTTGAAATGTTTAGACTCAAAATAGGCTCCATTTATATCTTCTCAAATCTAGTAACTCCTTTATGATACTAGCCTTTTGGGAACAGGCTCATGAAAACTTATTATTAGATCCATTTAACCATCTCTTTTTCTTATTTTTCTTAAAATCTCTTTCTCTCTTTTATATACATTTTTCATTTCTATTTGCAAAATTTTCTTTGCAAAATTTTCATTTTTTCATTTCTATTTGCAAAATTTTCTAATTTTCTAATTTTTTATAGTTTTTTATTTTGAAAACTAAAAACTATGTACAAAACCGCCCCCACACTTGAACTTGACAGGGCCCTCACTGTCTACCGTGACTCTTCCTTAAAAAACTAATAAACTAATGATATACATATGTTACAAATGAGGGGTTTTAAAATATTTTCAAGTGTATTCCGGCTCATGGAGATCCATGAGCTCCGCTTCATTATTCACAGAAAATTCTAAAAACGGTTTCAATGTTTGACTATTAAGTTTGAACACCTTACTATTTTTAGGATTTTCAATCTTGATAGCTGTCACGCCCCGCTTCCCAGTGTACGGCGAAGGGGACGCGACGAGTTCCGCTACGTATATACTCAGAAGTACATACGCTAAGCGTATCTAAGCAATATAAAATAAATACACAAGAGACAAGAGATAAAAAGAACATCAACTTTTATTTATTAACATTCTTTGTATAATGCATGAAAGGAAATACAACTGAAATAAAAAGATACCTAAACAGTGGCATAACAGGAAATGAAAAATACAGAAAGGAAAAGTGTACAATGAAACTAAAGTGCAGGGTCTTCGGAAAACTGCTCCAAGTCTTCTTGAGATGGCTCGATCTCCGCCGGGTCCGAACCACCTGACGACATTCAAAGAAGAAAGAAATAGAATGTCGT
This sequence comes from Agapanthus africanus, assembly GCA_030015575.1. Taxonomy (NCBI): domain Eukaryota; kingdom Viridiplantae; phylum Streptophyta; class Magnoliopsida; order Asparagales; family Amaryllidaceae; genus Agapanthus; species Agapanthus africanus. The sequence goes on along the minus strand of CM057340.1, from coordinate 675,739,434 downwards.
CAGCGAATAGGTCGCTCGATAAGTCCCAAAGATAAGGGAGAAATAGACAGAGAGTAAGAGAGAGAGAGAGAGTAGCTTTTAATATTGTATTATAATATTGTAATGTTGTATTAACGCTGTTGTTTGTAGCCTGGTACAGAAGATGCCAGTGTATGCGAGGGGAGTCCCACTTACACCGGGGACTTTGGTGACCTGTAGTACAAGGCTCCGTCGATAATACCACGGAACAACGGCATGGATGTAATTACGTCTTAAGTGACCACCTCGTGCCACCTTTAACATATTCCGTACCAGTCTACCCCTTAAACTCCGCGATATCTTGTTTGTATTGTTATCTTGTAAAATTGTATTGATTGTATGAGTGCTTGACTGACTGACCGAAACCATGATATCAGAAAACGGTTATAACCGTAGAGTCATGTAAATGGAATACTGTGAATCATGTAAAAGGAATATATATCCATGGTTCGGTTCAATCAAGTTGTATAACCTGATAATTGTATTCATGGATTCATGTGTTCATATTGAATTGGAATCTTGTAGTTTATAGATTGACTTGAATCATATTCAAGTCAGATTAATCAGACTCAAACCCAAGTCAGACAATCAGAAATGTGAATCGAGGTCTTACAATTGCTAGGGTCCTTAGGGTAACTTATAAAACTTGAGGGGGTTTTATGTAAAAAATACTTTTATATACTTTTCAAAATACGCCTCAAGTATTTATTATTCGTCTTTAGGGTTGTAATGAGAGTGGATTTTATATTGTGACATTTCTAGTGAGGATATCCTAGTTTTAGGTATTTATCTGTAATATTGATTATTTGAAGTTCATGGTATTTTAGTGTAAATTTATTCTTGTGATTTTAAGAAAAAGGTGGAAAATTTATATTATAATAAAATAGGTATTTAAATGATAAATATACATATGTTTATACAAAAAATAATTTTAATAAATATTTTATATTCCAAAAATCTCATTTTCTTAAGATATCGTATTTTAAACCTTTCGAGACCGAATGCTCCTTGCGGAAGTCTGAATCTCGCACTACTAGCCCGAGGGTGCACGATAAAACGCACGATCCCGAACGGGTTCCCCAAAGATGGGTTGTAGCGGCGCTTTGCAAAGATTGTAAAATACTAATCCTTTAGAAAACGGTTTTATAAAGTAAAGGGTATTTATTTGCAAAGTGTAATTTTCCGTATTTTAGATTCTAGGGTTTCCTAAGCCAACTAGCCTATTTCTAAATGTTCTAAACGACAAGTCGTTAGAAGCCTCAAATCGCCTCTTCACCGCCAATTACGGCCAGGTAAGTGCCAGGTAAGTGGGAGGCTCTCCACTACAAGTAGTGGCCCTAATTAAGTAACCACTTGCCTTATACACACTTGCCTAGACACCACAAAATCAGGTTTAGATAAACGATCGATGTCCACAACTTATCGTATTTTTCCTATTAAAGATATTGTTTAAACAAATGTATCAAACCTAAACTTTTATAAAAGGTTTTATTAAGGAAATGGTATTTTAATGTAAAATCTTGTTTTATCGTATTAGAAGTTTTCAAGATAGCGTATTATGGTTGCATATGTGTGTGTGAGGAGGTAGGTCATTACCTCGTGATCTATTTTAAGGTATAGCAATGTTAAAGGGTTAAATGTGAAATTGAAACATGATGGTATTAAAGTGAAAAATACGGTAAATTGAAAAGGTTATCATTTCATGTGTGAAAACTTATTCAAATTGATTTTTACAAGTTTAATAATCATGATAAAGATGTTTAGACATGATTGAATTGATTAGAAGTGAAAAATAAACATTATGGTATTAAGGTGAAAAAGAATACGATATTGCAAAAGCTATCATTTCATGTGAGAAACTTTACCCAAATTAGTTGTTATGTGATTAATAGTCAACATGAATATATTTAAGTATTATGGAATTGGTGATAAGTGAGATTTTATAGAAAACCAAATCGGAAATCGGTTTGTTCCGATTTCCGTCGGGTTTCGTAATTTCGTATTTTTTGAGAATTAGAAAGGGAGATAGAATGGGACTTACGGGTTTCGATCTATACTAAGGAGTGTAGGGGAACTAAAGAAGCTGCCGAGGCGTTGCTTCGTCGCCGGTTGTTTCTAAAAACGTCGCCGGAATTCCCGCCGGAATCTCGTCGGAACTTCGCCGCGAACTTGTTTTCAAAGCACACACTTCTTGGAAAACTTTTGAGAGAGTGGCTCAAGATTTTGGGGGGTGAGAGGGTGGTGTGTAGGGTTGGTATTTATAGGGTTAGGCTAGGGTTAGGGTAGATGAAAAGTTAAAAATAAAAATGTGATAAAGTGTAATAAAAATGTATTAAAAGTAGAGTAATTGAGGTTTTTTAAGAGCTCTGGAAGTGGTATGAGGCTGAAACTTTGCAGGTGCATAGGGAATATGAAAAGACACAATTTTCATGTTGGGACCATCGCCGGAATCGGCCGAATCGGGGGTGACTCTGCCGTGACTCGGTCGGAGCGCTGAGTCGGCCGAGTCAAGGCCGAGTTAGCCGATTCCTGGCCGAGTCCGGTGGCCTGGATCCCCCCCGACGGTTCATCTAACTACTGCAAGTGTTACATGTTTGGATGTAGTAGGGTTTTTGTGAGATATGCACGTGTAAACTCTTGGTATTCTAAAGGTTTTTAAAAAAATCAATATTAAAAATAATGTGGGGTATGAGATTTGAACTCTGGTAGCTTGGTTCAGCAGTGTAAGATATTACCAATGAGCTACAAGTTCTTTCTTGTAATTACGGAGTTATTTAATTACTTAAAATGATAGCAGCAATAGTAAATACTCCAAGTATACATTAAATTTAAAGTAATTTCTTGTACACTAAAAATGGAGTTATTACATTCTTGTAACTTGTAATTAAAAACAAAATAATTACTTATATCTTGTGCTCAGTCTAAAATACCCCTTTATGATTTTGAAAAAAAAATTTAAAATTTTGTGTAGAAAAGTGTATAGGAAAATTAGGGTTGTTACAATAGCTCCATGTGAAAAAACGTTTTTGACAATAAACGGCCCGGTCTATTGCGATTTTAATTTTCCAGAAAATAGATGCAATCGCGAATCATATAGTAAAACTTTTTGACCCATTTGAAAATCTTTTCGTAAAATGCTTTTATCATGGAAGATTTTCATTTTTTCTTTAAAAATCTTGGTATTGTCATAAGCATTGTTGCTAATTTCCTTTAATTCATTTAGTTGGAACTTTCTATACTTAGCGGCTTCTTCAATATCCATCTTTAACTGTTTTATGGCCCACATAGCGCTGTGTTCTAACTCTACTGGTAAGTGGCAAGGTTTCTCAAATATAAGCCTATAAGGAGATATACCAAGGATGGTCTTGTATGCGTTCGGTAAGCCCATAATGCGTCAAAAAGCTTAAATGACCAATTCTTGCAGTTCTTATAATTGTCTTTTCCAATATTTGCTTAATTTGTCTATTTGATACCTCAACTTGTCCATTAGTTTGCGGATGATATGGGGTGGATCGAATATTTTCTCATAAAAGCTTCGAAAGATCGGTTGCAAAAATGGGTCCCATTATCACTAATAATGGAGTGTGAAATGCCAAACTGAGAAATAATATTATTTTTCAAAAACTTGACAACAATCTTATTGTCATTGGTTTTGCATACCATTGCTTCTACCCATTTCTTACGTAATCGACCGCTACTAAAATATAAACGTTCCCAAATAATTTGGGAATGACCCCATGAAATCGATGCCCCATACATTATAGATCTCAATTATAAAGATAGAATTCAGAGGCATCATATTCCGCCTAGTGATTTTACCTAAGTGTTGACAGTGTTCACAAGTTTTTCAAAATTCATATGTATCTTTAAATAAAGTGGGCCAATAAAACCCACTTTGTAAAACTTTTTCCACCGTCTTTTTAGCCCCAAAATGGCTCCCACTTGTATGATCGTGACAAAATGAAAGAACACTCCTAATTGAATCTTTAGGTACACACTGCCGAATGATTTGGTCATTGCACTGTTTAAACAAATAAGGATTATCCCAAAAGAAATATTTTACTTGGGAGTGAAACTTATACGATCTTATTTAGACTAATTGGGCGGTGTCATTTTCGTGACGAGAAAGTTAACTATATCCGCGAATCATGGTTCGCTAGCAGCTGTGTATACCTGTTCGTCGAGAAAATGGTCATTTATAGGAAGTTCTTGTGTAGGTGCAAATGGTAGACGTGATAAGTGATCGCCACAACGTTTTCGGATCCTTTTTTGTCTTTTATTTCAAGGTCAAATTCTTGCAATAAAAGGATCCATCTAAGTAATCGGACTTTAGCATCCTTCTTAGAAATAAGATGTCTAATGACCAAATGATCCATGTAGATCGTAATGTGTGAACCGATGAGATAGGATCTAAACTTTTCAAGTGCATATACAACAGCCAAAAATTCTTTTTCGGTGGTGGAATAGTTTAACTGTGCATCATTTTGGGTCTTACTCGCATAATGGATGACATGTAGTATCTTGTTAATTCGCTATTCTAAGACGGCTCCAATTGCAAAATCCGATGCATCACATATAATCTCAAAGAGCCTACTCCAATTAGGAGCGTGAATAATAGAAGCGAATGTAAGCTCCTTCTTCAATTGCTCAAATGATTTGAGGCAATCGAAACCAATTCAAAAGGTGTATCCTTGGTAAGAAGTGAAGTCAAAGGTTTAGCAATTTTGCTAAAGTCCTTGATAAAGCGTCTATAAAATCCCGCATGTCCAAGGAATGACCTAATGTCCTTAACGGTTTTGGGAGGGGGTAGATTAGAGATTATATTTAATTTAGATTTATCTACCTCAATGCCTTTGCATGAAATAATATGGCCTAGCACAATGCCTTGCTTGACCATAAAGTGGTATTTCTCCCAATTGAGTGTTAAATTCTTTTCTTTGCACTTGGAAAATAGGCTCATCATGCACCACTGAAAAGTAGCAGGTGCATTACATAGCCTAAAGGGCATCTGATTGTAATGTTTTTCTTGATTGGATGTAAAAGTATCAATTCAAATGATCCCCGGCAACGGCGCCATTTGATTGAAATGAATTCTTGATGTGTAGTATGAAAATAGAATAGAAATCACAACCAAAAATTAATTGACCGCAATCAACTACGGTGTCGGATGTAGTTTGTAAGTGAGTGCGGATCGTCCACAGGGAAAGTGTAATCGTTCGTCTTTTGAATTAGATGAGTCGAAACTTTAAGAAAAGAAAACAAAACAATTCAAGATTTAAAGTTGAAGTTCAAGAAATGAGAAAAATCTAGATCTAAGAAAGCATTAAAAGATAGAATCAAGAATTGATCGTTTGTTGATTTTTCCAAACCAAATCTCAAGAATCGAAATGAGGCTCGTAGGAATCGATCGGATCTATAGATGTGATGTAATATTAGAATTACGTATTCTTATCCTTCGATGAATTGATACTAGATCGATGATGATCTACGAGAATTAGGGATTTCTTATGAAACTAGGGTTTCATCTTATCCCTTGTTCTTTCGTCGATATCATTCACATTCTAGCCTCTAGTAAATTCAAGAAACGATCGTAGATCCCTAATTTCGAGCGATCACAATCAAGAAAGCATCGCAACGAAACTAGGTCATCGATTCTTGAACTTGCTAGGGTTTACAAAACTCGTAGGACTTAAAAATAGTATTAAGATTTGTTACATCATCATTCTACAATCGTCTCGACTCCTTTACGAGCGGAGTTTCACTCAAACATCACAACAAGAGCAACAATTACAAATTGAGATCTAATCATGATGCAAGAATTAAAAGAAAACAAGATTAAAGAATTTCACCTTTTATTTATATCAACAATTCCATTACATTCGCTCAAGAACTACAAGAGGAAGAATTCGATCGTCGACTTGACTTCGCTCGTCTCTGTGGATCGCGGATCGGCTTGGATCACTTGCCCGATTGAAGATCGGCTCAGCTCCTAAAAGGTTGAAGGCTTCTCACTTGATTTGGTACTCAAGATCTTGGATTTGGAGTGGAATTAGGGTTAGGGTTTCGCACAAGCCTTGTCACTAGACTTGTGGAAGAAGATGATGAAAGAGGGAATTTTAACTAATGAAGATTGATTCACTAAAGAATGATTAAAGAATGATTAGCCTTTAACCCTTAGATCTAGGCTCTATTTATAGATAACCAAACCCTAGATCTAGGATTTCAAATTCTAAGTTTCCCTCCAAAAGTTTGTTGAGGAAATTCAAATTTCCCTCCAAAAGTTAGTTAGGGGAGAAGCTTCTAGATGTAATTAGTTAGGAGGAGCTTCTAGAAGAGGATTAATTTGGAGCTTAATTAGGATTAGCCTTCCTTAATTTCTTTGCTGATCTGGCAGTCGCTTCGAGAGAGTTCTGGAATTTGGAGTGCATTTATGGAATGTGGGCCCTGGGATGAAAATTGTGCACTAAAAATGAATTGCTGAGGTGGCCAAACAGCCGCGGTTCAGCGGCCCAAGTAGGTTCCTGCCGCTGATCCGCGGCTGCTTGTGGGCTTTGGAGCTTGTGCTTTCTGTTGCTTCTTAGGCCTGAGTTGTGGGCCTTTATCATATATATTGATTTGTATTTCTCCATCTGAATTGCTACCAGATCTGAAGTGATTTAGTTGGCGTATTTTTTTGATCAGCTCTTTTGCTTTTCTTCCGTATTTCCTGCACAGACTCAAGACAAGTGTTGCGCAAATACAGAAATGATGCGATGCCATGAAATGCGGTTAATTTCCTTTAAAGTGTCGGTTTAAAAGTCTAATACATGCAATCTCATATTTTGTGACAGATTTTCTAATATGTAGAATATGAATGCCGAACACTTCTAAATATATGCAAATGTTAAGGAAATTGCCGGCTAAAATATACAATATTTTCGACTGATCAAATACCCCCAAACTTAATTTCGATCGTCTCGAGCGAATGTTTTATTAAAAAGAGAAGGAGAAAATAAAGAAAGAGAAAAACTAACTAGCACACTTTCGTAGGCAACACGATTGCACTGAGCACGTGCAACAAGCCTTTAAACCTCTAGGTGTCCCTAGTAGGAGGAGTGTTGTCTCCTGAGGGTTTTCAGCGGATTGCACCCACAAAATCCAATAATAAAAGCAAGATCATGAATATTACATTTAAAGAAAAGAATTATAAAAGAAAAACTTTGAAAATTAGGGTTTCCAACTAAGCTAGCTTTTCGGTTGTCATGAGCCCTATCTTAATGGTCATGAAAAGATGTTAGAAATCACGTCCTCCCTCAATAAAACATCGTCTTATTCTTCATTCCTATCTGTTTTCCAAACATCGATCATATCACCCTACGTGTGTGTAAAGACATCCCTACACCCGGAGAATTCAATTCAAGCTATCATACTCTTACCCATCAGCCTCAGTACTTATTATTTTTTTTTTCGATGAGCTCACACACTTTCATGCGACCGTTAATACTTCTTGAGGTACTAACCGATCGATTACTCATGTGCTTGCTTATTTGGTGTATTTTCCTAATCTTGCACCACCTTAGGTATAGCAGTGACTCCCAGACCAGTTGGCCTTAGGGCACTAGATGAAGAGGCACCCTCGCTATATATTTTTTTATTTCCCTCGGTGATAACAAAACCAGTGTCCATTTTTCTCACCATATATATATATATATATTTTTTTTTTATACATCGGCTTTAAGACAAGAGCATTTCAAGGTATCCTCTACTATCCCAGGCTTTAAGACGTGTGTAAGTGCGAATAGCAGGGTAGCAACGTTCAAAATGTTTGGCTTCCAGAATAGAAACTATTTTTCAGACTTATTTTTATCCTCAGATTAGTGACGTCTTTCATCTTACTAACCCTTGGGACAACGGCTCATAACTACTTATTACTAGTTCGTATAAGAAAACTTCTAATTTTCTTAGTTTTCTTAAATTTTTCTAATCTCATGGATGTAATTTTTCACTATCTAAACTTTTATTATCTTATTTATGTACAAAAATATTTTTATAGTTTTGAAAATTTTTAAATTTTTATAGTTTTTCGAAAAAAATGTTTTGTGCTTATGCAAATGATATGCAAATGATGCGAAAATAAGCACAAACCTCCCCCAAACTTGTTTTCAACAGTGTCCTCACTGTTGCTCTCTGCTAAATCTGAAAAATCTGTAAGCCTGGAAGGAATTTATTAGTGGGGGCAAAATATTTAAGTGAAGATCCTCCCCCAAACTTATTTTTTGGCTCAAAATTTTATAAAAATTTTCTTTTCAAGAGCCCGATTATACCCCCCAAACTTATGCAATGTTAATCTTTGAAAATCATATGAGGGGGTTAAAAATCATTGGTCGATGCCAAGCTTTGCAAAGACCGAATGTCAACACCAACCATTCAAAAATTTTATCAATGCAGTGCTCGGGTTGGTGGAAGAAGAAGTGGGGAAAGGTTAAGTGGTGGAAGAGAATGTGTGTGCGTCTCATTTTGGAGAGACGATGCAGTGAATGTGATGGATTACTCGCATTCTTTTTACAAGTCAAAAGAAGGGGTGGAGGTTCAATTTCATTGATTGGGAGATGATTCATCTCAACACCCGTGTCATTTAAAAATGCGAGTTCATCAGCGAAGATCTCCTCAAAAGTTCCATCCATACCCCGAAGAATAATGTCATCACAAAGTGCGGGGTGATCTTCAGACTCTAAAAGCAGTTCATAATCAGTGTTAGTTGTTGACCCGGACATCTCGGTGGAAGAGTCCGTATGTGTATGATACATAGTTGGGTCAAACAATAACGTAAGAAAAGAGTCAAGATCAGTATAAAGAGGATCATCAAATTCGCTGCTGTCGACATCCATTAAGTCGACAGAACAGACCTGAGCAGTAGGCTCGGAGGGTACACTTCCCAACTTGTAAATGTTCAGCTCTATTGACCTATTCCCGAAAGATAGGGTCATAGAACCGTTACGACAGTTGATTATAGCATTGGAAGTGGCCAAAAAGGGGCGACCTAAAATCACCGGAATTTGATTCCGTGGGTTCGCTACAGGCTGTGTATCAATTACAATAAAATCTACCGGGAATATAAATTCTCCGATTTTTATTAACACATCCTCCAGTTCACCCCTAGGTTTGGTGATAGATCGGTCAGCCATCTGGAGAGTGCAATTGGTTGGCTTCAACTCTCCGATTCCTAATTGCTCATAAACCGAGTATGGAAGCAAGTTAATACTAGCGCCAAGGTCTAGTAGAGCACGGTTAATGTGTTTTCCCCAATAGAAACGGAAATAGTAGGATATCCTGGATCCTTACGTTTCCTCGGTAATTGTTGGGGGAAAGCCGTGTCTATTGTTTTTTTCATGAATATCTTCTTGGGCACATGAGTCTTCCTCTTCCTAGTGCACAAGTTCTTAAGAGTTTTCGCATAGGACGGAACTTGTTGAATAGCATCTAGGAGAGGGATGTTGGTGTTTACTTGCTTAAAAATGTTCATAATCTTCTCCATATGTGGACTCGGTGTGTTAGCCCTTAACCGATTAGGATAAGGTGCTTTAGCAATAAGCGCTGGGTCCATCATAGGAGAAGAAAGTGTGTGTGGAACCGATCCCGGTATAGAAGTAGGGATCGTCCGTGGAGGGGTAAAAGAGGTGGGCTGTAGTAGCGAGCCTTTTGGGAAATGGAGAATAGGCTCGGAAGAAGGTGGTAGGGTAGAAGAAATATGGTCAGAAGTGTGTGTGTATGGAAAGGTCTCAGCCGGGGTTCTATTGATTGATTTATCAGTGACATCAAACTCTTCCCCAACATGATTGTCAAGCACTCTTCCAGATCTCAACGTGATCTCATCTACATGATGTGAATAGCTAGGATTAGGTAAAGGTTGAGCTGGAAGATTCCCTTTCTCTCGTGCACTCATTTCGGCTTTTAGTTGTGCAATTTGTTTTTCTATCGATTTGATGTTCTCATTTTGAGAGATAATGATCTTCATTACATTCTCGACGGAAGATTGCAAACTTGCCGTCCCTTGGATGGAGTGTTTCATGAAAGTATCCAAGGTTTGTGCTAGTGCAGAGGTATTATCTGTACCGGTCAATTGCAAAAAGTTTTCATGTGGTGCAAAAGTGTTGTCCGGATTTTGGAAATTTTGTGCTTGGAAGGGGTGCTGACTCAATTATGGTGGTTGCTGTTGTGGTGGAGGGGCCCCTTGAAAATTGTTTTGGGTTGGAACCGTGTTTTGAGATTGTGATTGGTTCCAACCAAAGTTAGGGTTATTCCTCCAACCCTGATCATATGTGGAGGAAGATGGATTGTTTCTAGGTCTTTGAAATGCGGCATTGGTATGCTCAGGACCTTGAAACGGACATTCCTCCGTCAAGTGAGACGGATCAGAACAACATCCACATACAGTTTTGGAGAGTGATATTTGACTTAGGGCGGCGGCTAAAAATTTGTTTTCCATATTCTCAAGTTTCTTATTGATAGCTGCAATGTCAGCTATAACTTCTATGGAAATGTCATTGCCATCCCTAGACGATTGACTCACACCCTCCCACTGTAAAGATTTTTCAGCGAAATCTTCTAGAAAATTCCAGGCTTCCCCATAATCTTTAGTCATAAAGTTGCCTTGACACATGGATTCAAGGGACTGTCTTGTGTAAGGAGTAATGCCCTCATAAATGATTCGGCACAATTCCCATCTCGGAATGCCGTGATGTGGACATTGGACTAACAGATCCTTGAAGCGGTCAAGACATTTTGAAAATGTTTCATTTGGAAGCTGGGTGAATTGATAGATTTCGCTACGGATTCGAGCTGTTTTGTGATGTGGGTAGAATTTCTTAAGGAATGCTTTGACGAAGTCTTCCCAATTTGAAATGGAATGTGCGGTAGTGTTATATAGCCACTTCTCGGCTAAATCGCACAAAATGAACGGGAGAAGACGTAGACGGAAAGCATCCATAGAAAGCTGTGAAGTACCCATCATTGCGCATACATTTTCAAATTTCGTGATAAACACGTATGCGTCTTCAGACTCGAGACCGTGAAATTTTGGTAGAAGGTTGATGTATTGGGGTTTTATTTGAAAATTTTCCCCGTTGGCTGGTGGTGTGGAAAGACAAGTGGAAAGTGGGCCTCGTGTAGGATAACATCTCTCTTGGAGAGAGATGCGAGGTGGATTCTGCGCACCAACGGACGGCGGCAGGGTAGTGGAAAAGAAGTTCGATGGAGACGGATCCATCGATGTGGGTGTGGTGGTGGGTAAAAGAAAAGGTAAATGTAGAAATACCGACTTTAGGGTCGATAAAAGGGACGCGGACTAACAGGCACTAGAAACCCGTTGTCCAGCCTATCTTGCACTAAAAAGGGTTAGTACAAGTGGCAGCGTGAATTTATAATTAGGGGAAAGATATGAATGCGGTGTTTGTTTTGAAAAGTGGACGGATTTTTGAAAATATGATGCAAATCCCAAAATGCAACAAGCAAAACCCTAAAATCTAGGGGTCACCTAGGTCAAAGCTCTAGACTGCTCCTAACTGCCAAAAGACAAGTCGCGGGATAGAATCCTCCACTGCCTCTTTGTCCCCCTGTGGCCGGATAAGTGCCAGGTAAGTGGGAAGGTACTCCACTACGTAAGTAGTGGGCCTAATTAAAAACCACTAGCCTTAGACACACTCGCCTTAGGCACCACAAGAAAACGCGGATAAGCAATGAATTACCCACGGCCTTCTCTTGTCCTAATTGAGCGCGACGGTCCTTAGAGTCATCTCTAGATTTCTTTTAATTAATGAGGGTAAATGCGGATGCAAGTTTTGTGGTTTTCGGGGCCTAGGAAGGGTAATGAAATCCCCACCTAATTTGGATTTGGTCGTGCCCCTTAAATTTCCGTTTTAATATGCAAACAACCAAGAATCAAAAACACGCACAAATTTTTATTTTGCTTTGTGGCGCTGCGATTTATTTGCAAAGAAACCTGCAGCAAAATTGTTATTGGAGCAGATGAGGTAAGAGATAAGAAAGTGAGAGACTCACAGAGGAAAATTGGTGCAGAGAAGCTTCTACAGAGGCGCGGATCCGCCGCGGATTAGGGTTTCTTGCCGCGGATGGGCGGTGGTCTGTTGGGATCAGTCCACAGAAATTTGTGCACAAGCTCCTGTTCACCTACACAGCTCTCTGGATGTTTCAGAAAATTTTTTCCACAGCTCCAATGATTCCAGATTTCCTCGCAATCAAATCACAACACACGTATTAGTGTTTGCACGAATTTTGATCTAAAAATTACAATGGAATAAATTGTTCAACTCAAATTTCAAAATACGAACAATTAGCGCACTATCCCCGGCAACGGCGCCATTTGATTGTAATGTTTTTCTTGATTGGTTGTAAAAGTATCAATTCAAATGATCCCTGGCAACGGCGCCATTTGATTGAAATGAATTCTTGATGTGTAGTATGAAAATAGAATAGAAATCACAACCAAAAATTAATTGACCGCAATTAACTACGGTGTCGGATGTAGTTTGTAAGTGAGTGCGGATCGTCCACAGGGAAAGTGTAATCGTTCGTCTTTTGAATTAGATGAGTCGAAACTTTAAGAAAAGAAAACAAAACAATTCAAGATTTAAAGTTGAAGTTCAAGAAATGAGAAAAATCTAGATCTAAGAAAGCATTAAAAGATAGAATCAAGAATTGATCGTTTGTTGATTTTTCCAAACCAAATCTCAAGAATCGAAATGAGGCTCGTAGGAATCGATCGGATCTATAGATGTGATGTAATCTTAGAATTACGTATTCTTATCCTTCGATGAATTGATACTAGATCGATGATGATCTACGAGAATTAGGGATTTCTTGTGAAACTAGGGTTTCATCTTATCCCTTGTTCTTTCATCGATATCATTCACATTCTAGCCTCTAGTAAATTCAAGAAACGATCGTAGATCCCTAATTTCGAGCGATCACAATCAAGAAAGCATCGCAACGAAACTAGGTCATCGATTCTTGAACTTGCTAGGGTTTACAAAACTCGTAGGACTTAAAAATAGTATTAAGATTTGTTACATCATCATTCTACAATCGTCTCGACTCCTTTACGAGCGGAGTTTCACTCAAACATCACAACAAGAGCAACAATTACAAATTGAGATCTAATCATGATGCAAGAATTAAAAGAAAACAAGATTAAAGAATTTCACCTTTTATTTATATCAACAATTCCATTACATTCGCTCAAGAACTACAAGAGGAAGAATTCGATCGTCGACTTGGCTTCGCTCTTCTCCGTGGATCGCGGATCGGCTTGGATCACTTGCCCGATTGAAGATCGGCTCGGCTCCTAAAAGGTTGAAGGCTTCTCACTTGATTTGGTACTCAAGATCTTGGATTTGGAGTGGAATTAGGGTTAGGGTTTCGCACAAGCCTTGTCACTAGACTTGTGGAAGAAGATGATGAAAGAGGGAATTTTAACTAATGAAGATTGATTCACTAAAGAATGATTAAAGAATGATTAGCCTTTAACCCTTAGATCTAGGCTCTATTTATAGATAACCAAACCCTAGATCTAGGATTTCAAATTCTAAGTTTCCCTCCAAAATTTTGTTGAGGAAATTCAAATTTCCCTCCAAAAGTTAGTTAGGGGAGAAGCTTCTAGATGTAATTAGTTAGGAGGAGCTTCTAGAAGAGGATTAATTTGGAGCTTAATTAGGATTAGCCTTCCTTAATTTTCTTTGCTGATCTGGCAGTCGCTTCGAGAGAGTTCTGGAATTTGGAGTGCATTTATGGAATGTGGGCCCTGGGATGAAAATTGTGCACTAAAAATGAATTGCTGAGGTGGCCAAACAGCCGCGGTTCAGCGGCCCAAGTAGGTTCCTGCCGCTGATCCGCGGCTGCTTGTGGGCTTTGGTGCTTGTGCTTTCTGTTGCTTCTTGGGCCTGAGTTGTGGGCCTTTATCATATATATTGATTTGTATTTCTCCATCTGAATTGCTACCAGATCTGAAGTGATTTAGTTGGCGTATTTTTTTGATCAGCTCTTTTGCTTTTCTTCCGTATTTCCTGCACAGACTCAAGACAAGTGTTGCGCAAATACAGAAATGATGCGATGCCATGAAATGCGGTTAATTTCCTTTAAAGTGTCGGTTTAAAAGTCTAATACATGCGATCTCATATTTTGTGACAGATTTGCTAATATGTAGAATATGAATGCCGAACACTTCTAAATGTATGCAAATGTTAAGGAAATTGCCGGCTAAAATATACAATATTTTCGACTGATCAGCATCCGTCTATATGCAAAGGTGCTAAATGGACATGTGAATGCGGTCTTTTCTTAGTCTTCAGGTGCAATGGGTATTTGGTTATAACCGGAGTATTCATATAGGAAACAATAGTATTCATGACCGGCTAATCTTTTTAGAATTTGATCGATAAAGTCAACGGAAAGTGATCTTTTCTAGTTATGGCATTAAGCTTACGATAGTCAATGCACACGCCACCCGGTTTGCATGCGAATAGGGACTAGCTCATTCATGTGGTTTTTAATGACAGTAATACCCGACTTTTTAGGTACCACATGAATTGGGCTAACCCACATGCTATCAGAAATAGGGTATATTATACCACTATCAAGACATTTAATTATGTCTTTCCTCACTGCCTCTTTCATAATAGGATTTAAATGGCGTTGAGAATTTCTGATTGACTTGACGTTGTCTATCAAGTGAATTCTATGTTGTACTATAATAGGGCTAATTCCCTTGATATCCTCCATAGTCCATCCAATAGCCTCCTTATTATTCTTAAGAATAGACAGTAAGGCCTTCTCATGCTCCTTAATAAGTTCAGCAGAAATTATAACTGGTGGCGTGTTATTCAAACCTAAATAGGAATATTTTAGGTTTGATAGGAGGGGCTTGAGCTCTAACTGTGGGGACTCTTCTATCAATGGGCGAAAAGATGCCTAGGTTCAAGAAAAAGTGGCTCAAGTGGGGCCCTTCCCATGTAGGCTATTGGGATAGAATCATCAAAAGTAACAACTTCTTTGTTACTAAGTTCCTTCTCTATGCAATTTTCTATAAAGCAGTTATCTAAGTCAACTTCTTCATCATTAGGAATATCATTAATTAAGTTGATTTCGAAGGGCTTATAGGGATCACTTGGTTGATTTCTTAGGTTAAAAATATTAAGATCAATTGTCATATTCCTAAATGATAGTTTCATAGAACCATTGCGACAATTGATCAATGCATTCGAAGTGGCTAGGAAGGGCCGACCTAGTATGACATGAATTTGATTCTTAGGGTTAGTCACGTGTTGTGTTTCTATCACGATAAAATCTACGGGGAATATAAATTCCCCAATTTTAATCAACATGTTATTGATCTCACCCATAGGAGTCTTGATGGACTGGTCGGCTAATTGCAAAGTGATCACAGTGGGCTTAAGCTCACCTAACCCTAACTGCTCATATACAGAATATGGCAAAAGATTAACACTAGCGCCCAAATCCAATAAAGCTCTATTTATGACCTTTTCGCCTATAATGCAAGATATAGTAGGACTACTGGGGTCCTTATACTTAACGGACATAACATTTCTTAGGACGTCACAAATATTGCTTGCTAAAAAGCCCTTCTTAGGCACTTTAGTTTGTCTCTTCTTCGTGCATAAATCTTTGAGATATTTTGCATACGAAGAAACTTGGTCAATCATGTCCAAAAGAGGGACATTGACCTTCACTTGTTTAAACATCTCTACCATCTTTTCTACCTTAGTAGCTTGCTTCTTGGCCTTTAAACGTTTTGGATATGGTGCTCTAGGCTCAAGAAAGGTATCTATAGAAGATGGGTGACGTGGAGATGTGGGTGCATCAATAGATGATGGCTGTGTAAGCGGGGTAAGAGACTGCTGCTCCCTACTCGCTGGGATCTCTTCCGAATCTTCGGGCATCCTAACCTGATTATCAACCTATTTATCCAATCGCAAGTTAATTATGGAATTTGCTTGCACTGGACTTGTACATGTATCTTTAGGATTCGTAACAGGTTGACTAGGCAGAGTTCCTTGCTCACGTCCTCCTAATGCTGCAGCTAACTGACCGATTTGCCTTTCTATATTAGAGATATATTATTTAATTGGTGTTATCTCATTTTGAAAATAGGTGGCCATTTGCTTCTCAACATTAATATAATTATTTTCATTCCTACCTATCACGTCTCGCTTCCCAATAGACGAAAACAGTGACGTAGCAGGCCGTAACATATTTACTATGAAATAAATACGTTAAGCGTAATTAAGTAATATATAAAAATGAACAAGAATGACGAGAGGATAAAATGAAACAGCAACTTTATTTACATTCAACTTTACATACAACCGTTTGAAATAAAAGATACAATAATCAAAAGCAAATGCCTAAACAATGGCATACTGGAAGTAAGTGCAGAGGAACTAGTAGTCAGGCTGAGCGGTAAGCTAGTCCAAGCCTTCCTGGCTCGGCTCTATCTCCTCAGATTCCGATCCTCCTGACGAACATTCCAAAGAAAAAACAGAAAGGAATGTCATCAGCGAACTCAGTAAGTCCCAAAAGAAGAAAGAGAAGATAACATATAAAGTGAAATGAACAGGTAAAGTTGTATATGACCGATTACTGGTATATGATAGTTATTATAACGTGGTTGTTTGTAGTTTGGTAAAGAAGGTATCATGTATACGAGAGGAGTCTATCTTACCCCATGGACTATGGTAACATATAGTACAAGGCCCCGTCATAACCCACGGGACAACTGCACGAGAATTCATGTAGGTGTCTTTTAAGTGACTTCTCGTGCCACACTATACGTTCCGTACCAATCTACCCCTTTATCCCCACGTAATGTATTATATAGATTATGTTTACAAGTCTTGACCGGAACCACGGATGCAAAATGTTCAGGTATTCATGTTCAGGATGTAATCATGTATTCCAGTAGTCATGTCAAGTTATAGCCATGGTTCGATCAAGTCAAGTCAAGTATACATGTTTGAATTCGAGTATTCATGTTCATGATCAAGTATTTGTGTTTGATTTTGGATTCAGGTTTGAGGTTGGATTTAGACCGAGTCAGGCACTTGTAAACTGATTTAACTCTTGAATTCTTAGGTTCGGGAGTCATCGATAACTGCTGCACATGGACGACATGATTTGTATCTTTTTCCGAGACAATTGCCATTGATAACTCCTGTTAAGTTTTCTAATCTGAATAGGCAAGCACTCACTTTCTTCGGCTCCCTGGGTCTTAAGAGAATTGATCCTGCTTAAACCCATATTTACTAAAATCCTTAAAATATTGTTTTGTATATCTCGAGGGGGTTTTATGAAAAATATTTTTAATATAGATTAGAAATAAAATCTCGAGGGTGATTTGTATTACTTAGGGTTTTCATGAGCATGTGTTTTAAGTATTGAGATATTTTAATGATAAATGCATAGCTTTTAAAAGTTTATGGTATTTTATTGAAAACTAGTTTTTTTAGTAACTTGATGGTATTTTATTGACATTTTTTAATCTTTCATTTTTTATAAAAATATAGTTTCATAATATAATGAAAATATGAATTAATAATTTTATATAATTTTAATTTTAAAAAATTTAGTTTTATTTAGAAAATTCGTTTTTCTTAAAAACCGTATTTATATCCTTTTGAGATCGAATACCCCGTGAGGAGTGCTGCATCTCGCTCTGCTATCCTCAGGATGTGTGATAATCCGCACCATCCATTAGCGAGTCCCCTAACAAGGGCTGTAGATGCATAATTGCAAAGGAATACGAAATATCGTTTTAAAAGAAACCCGGTTTTAAATTATATGGTATTTTATTGTAAAGATTATTCTTCGGAACAAAAATATATACAAATAGGCATCGTGCTATGAAACCAAAGTGTACGTGTAGGAAGGTTGTTACCCCATGAAGTTTTTCCTAAAGGTATAATTTTAATAAAATGAAAAGAAGTGATAATAAAGTTTAAGGTATTTTAATGAAAAAGTTTAATTATGGTTGTTTCACATGAGATTCTTGGTTAAACATGATTCTAAATATTGGTATTTAAGGTTACAAGTATTGTGTAAAAATTAGGTTGATCAATATATAAAGGAAAAAGGAGTTTCTAGGGTTTAGAAAAAAGAATATCGGTAATAACTCCACTTTACCGATATAAGTTTAAAGATGAATTTCAATGAAGAAAAAGAGAGTTTGGGAAGGACTTACGGTTTGAATATAACAAAGAAAGAGTTAGGAAGAAGAGGGAGGCTTCGTGGCGTTGCGGGAGCTCCGGAATCGGTTTCGATCTTTGACGCAAGAAACTTGCTCGCTAACTCCACTTTACTCCAATTGCACTTAAGAACTTTTGAGAGAGTTTTTGCTAGAATTTTCAGAATGGTGAAGAGCTAAGGCATGGAGTGGTATTTATAGTGGAGAATTAGGGTTTGGGATTTAAAATTTTGGATTCAAAAGTATTAAAATGATGTTAAATGGTGAAATGAAAGGTCTTTGTTTGATTGCAGAGAAATCAAACAGTGCAGAGGAGTTGAGAGGAGTTGAAGAGACGAGTGTGCAAAGCACAGATCAATTTGGGCACAATCTGACCGTCCCCGCCGGCCCTTAGGTCAATTTGGCCGGTCGATCTTGAGGAAAATGCCTCGAGATTCGTTCCACCAGATCAACTCTTTATTTACACTATTTTCCACATGTTTGATTTTTCTGAACTTTTCATTTCCCCGTGTATTGTACGTGCAACCTTTTGGGCTTCCAAAAAGTTAAAAAAAAATCAGAAAAATAATTGTGTTTGAAGGGATTCGAACACATAGGCTACGTCACAGCAGTGCAGAGGTTTTACCAGTGAGCTACAAGTTGTTTTCTTGCTTTTATTTAACAAAAGTGACTTATAACTTAAACTCAGACTGTAATACTCTTTTCTTGTATATTAACAGAAAATTTCTGTACAGAGATTTCAGAGTCGTTATACTACCCCTTTGATAAGCATTAGGTTGGGTAGGATTGGATGGAGAACCTTGTCTTTGATTTTGGAATTGTTGGCTAGTTGCCTTGATTCCATTGCAAATTAGGGTGGTTTCTCCATCCATGGTTGTTGGTTTGAGAATAACGATTATTATTGTTGTTACGTTAATAGATAGCATTAGTGGTCTCTTGACCTTGAGGACCATTTAAAAGAGGGCATTCTTCCAAAAAGTGGAAAGAGAGTTGACAGTTAAGACAAGGAGAGGGTTGACTGACTTGAGCAACGGGGGCGAAGGTAGTTGATAGCTTTTCTATTGATTTTTGAATGGCAGTCAACTGGTCTTGCATTCCAATTGTAGCTTCAACTGTGTTGATCCCACCCTTAGAATTAGTTGACCGATCAGTCAAATATATTGCAAATTTGTATGAATATTTTCACTACTATTATTAAGTACTAAAAGGTGATATTTGTAAATAAAGAACTGATTGGTGTGAAAAAAGTGTTTGTCGTAAATAAAGTTAACCGCAATCAATAATGGTGTCACGAGTAGTTAGCTGAGATGAGTACGGGTCATCCTCAGGAATGCGTGGAACTTTTAATCTTACTTTAGACTAGTTGATTGAAAGAAGGGGAGATTGGTTGTAGATCTACGATATACGGATGTAGAATGTATAAAGAAGAGGCTTGTAGGGTTCATAGAATTTAGTAGTAATAGATGATTAATTAAAGATGTCTCATTTTATCTTTTAATAGATTTAAAACTAGACCGATAGTGATGAATGTGGATTAGGGTTCTTTTGGAAGAAACTAGGGTTTTCCCACTCTTAACTCTTATCCTTGCATTGATCTTTATTCATGTCTAGCCTTTACCAAAACAATTGTTAATCTAATCTCAAATCACGGTCGAGACTATCAATAAATTGGTAGCGCACCCGATAAGGATGTTAATATTTATTTTTCTAAAGTTTATAAACTTTATAAGGTGTAAAATATGTTATAATATTTTTTCATCCATTGATCTACCCTAATCTTACGAACCCTAGCAAGTTAGGAATTACTCACGCATGGTTGAGATAGAAGAGAAGATAGAGAAGGAAATCATAATATAAATACAGAAAATAAATACGAAATAATTAACCTAATGATCTACCTTTATTAATCAACGTTACAAGTACAAATCCTTTGAATTTAGATTACAAGAAAAGGTTGCTCTCGATCTCTGCCTCATAGGAAGTAATTTCTTCGTCGATATTCACATTGCTCTATCATGTCGAATCACGGACCTGTCATGGATCTCTTGTTCTTTGATAGTGATTTGCTTCGTGTAAAAGATGATTCTAACTTTAGCCCTCGGTCTTTTATATAGCACTCAAATCAGAAACCCTAGATCTCATTGGTTTAGACTTTCTATAATGATTCACTTTCCAAGTTTTCAGATCTTACGGCCATGATTAAGCCGCGGATCTGCCGCTAATTGGGCACTTTGGCCGCGGAAGAGCCGCACTCTGAACGATTTAGGATTTGAAATTTCTTCTGTAGCCTCATGTTGACACGTGGAGATCTTTTCCATGCTTGGATTCTTTAGCTATTTCCTGAGTCTCTGCCAGTATCGATTCTATAATTTTAGCAGATTTTTGATCCTGACATATTGAAAATCTTGATCTCCTGACCTGAGCTAAATCTTGCACAATATCTCCATGAATAATATTAGTAATATTTGTTAAATTAGAGATAGTATCTTAATCACTTTATATGGTAATAAATCTTTAAGAAATTTGATTAAGATTATTTGATATGATATGTATATTTAAATTATCAAAATATCTTATAAATATTATATGCATATATTTTCCTTCATAATGTTAATTATAATATATAAACATATGGTAAAGAGTAAATTTGCAAATAAACCCACATATGTTCTATATTTTTAATAAACACTTTTAAATATTTAAGAAAAGTAAGGAAAATGTTATATCAAATGTGCAATATTTTCGACTGAATAAATACCTCCAAACTTAACTTTGACCGTCCTGAGTAAACTAGTTATTCAAGAAAAGGAGAAAAAGAAAAACCTAAGTACCACATTTTCGTAGGCAACACGATTACACTGAGCACGCGCAACAAGCCGTTAAATCTCTAGGTGTCCCTACTAGGAGGAGTGTTGTCTTCTGAGGGTTTTCAGCGGATTACACCCACAAAATCCCATAATAAAAGAAAGAAAATGAAAATTACATACAAAGATAAGAATTATAAAATAAAAAACTTGAAAATAAGAGTTTCCAACTACACCAGCTTTTCAGTTGCCACGAGCCCTATCTTAATGGTCATGAAAAGATGTCGGAAATCACATCATCCCTCAATAAACATCGCCTTTAGTCTTCCTCTCTAACTTTCTTCTAAACATCGATCATATACCCCTACGTGTGTGTAAAATAAATCCCTACACTTAAAGAATTCAATTCAAGCTATCATACTCTTGTTCATCTATCTTAGTATTTTTTAGTCGGTGAACATTATCAGATAGAATTGCTCACACATCCTTCATGCGACCGTTAATACTTCTTAAGGTACTAACTGATCGATTACTAAATGTGCTCGCTTATTTAGGCATAATATCCTCATCTTGCAACACCCAAGGCTTAGCAGTGGCTCCCAAACCAGTTGTTCTAAGGCACTAGGTGATAAAGCACCCTTGCTATATTTTTTTATACTTCCTTAAGCAATTGCAAAATTAGTGTTCATTTTTCTTCACAATTTTTTTATTTTTTATTTATATTTATATATTTTTTTCATACCAAGGCTTTTAGACAAGAGCATTTCAAAATATCCTCTACTATCCCAAGTTTTAAGATATGTGCAAGTGCGTATAGTAGGGTATCAACGTTCAAATGTTTGGACTAAAAAATAGGGACTATTTTTCAGACTCAGATCTATCCTCAGATTAGTGATTCCCTTCATTTTACTAACCCTTGGGACAACAGCTCATAACTACTTATTACTAGCTTCGTTTAAGAAAACATCTAATTTTCTCAAACTATTCCTATCTTTCATATGTAATTTTTCACTATCTAATCTTTTATTATCAAAAAATTTTGTGCTTATATTTATGATAATGCAAAATAATGCATAGTATAATGATGCGCGATTAAGCATAAACCTCCCCCAAACCTATTTGCAGCAGTATCCTTACTGATGCTATCTGTTAAGCTTAAAAAAAACTATAGACTTGGGAGGAAAAGTTAGTAACGGGGACATGAATTAATGACAATGAAAACCTTCCCCAAACTTATTTTTGGCTCATAATTTTGTAAAAAATTATTTTGAAGAGCCAAAATATTTTTCTTCCCCCCAGACTTGAGTAAAATAGTATTAAGCATTTAAAATTATAAGAGGGGGGGGGAGGGGTAAAGTTATTTAAAGGTTTACAAAGACCAAAAGTCAACACCAACCATTCAAAATTTTTATCAATATATCACAAAGGTTGGTAGAAGAACATGTCATCTATCGACGTGAAGAAGTGGGGAGGAGATAAGAAATGTAATAGAACGGGTTTATGTCTCGGTTTATTGAGACGAAACAATGATGATGGATTACTCGCATTCTCGTTCCGGATAAGAAGAAGAGGTGGCGGTTCAACTTCTTTGAGTGGGGGTTGATTCATCACAACGCCCATGTCTTCTAAGAATGCGAGTTCTTCAGCGAAGATTTCTTCAAAGCTTTCATCGATATCCCGAATAATAATCTCATTGGAAAAACGGGATAATATTTGGACTCTATAAAAGGTTCATATTTAGCGTTAGATATTGACCCGTACAGCTTGATAGAAGGGTCCGTATGTGTATAATAAATAGCAGGGTCAAACAATAGCGTATTAGCGGAGTCAAGATCAGTATCGTGAAGCTGTTCAAATTCGCTACTGTCGGAATCCATCTTTTCGACAGAACATACTTGAGCATAGGGTTCGGAGGGTTCACTCCCAAACTTGTAAATGTTAAGCTCAATTGACATCTACCCGAAGGATAGGTTCATAGATCCGTTACGACAATTGATTACAGCGTTGGAAGTTGCTAGAAAAGGTCGACCTAAAATCACCGGAATTTGGTTTCGTGGGTTCGCCACAGGCTGTGTATCTATAACGATAAAGTCCACATCGAATATAAATTCCCCGACTTTGATTAACACATCTTCTAGCTCACCCTTAGGTTGGGTGATAGATCTATCGGCCATCTGAAGAGTGCAGTGCGCCGAATTTAACTCTCCGATCCCTAATTGCTCATAAACAGAATACGAAATCAAGTTAACACTAGCATCTAAATCGAGTAGAGCACGATTGATATTTTTATCCCCAATAGAAATAGATATTGTAGGACTCCTGGGGTCCTTTCATTTCTTCG
This sequence comes from Agapanthus africanus, assembly GCA_030015575.1. NCBI lineage: Eukaryota > Viridiplantae > Streptophyta > Magnoliopsida > Asparagales > Amaryllidaceae > Agapanthus > Agapanthus africanus. The sequence continues at coordinate 675,716,021 of CM057340.1, read as the reverse complement.
GTATTTGTTGGGTAAAATCAGTGCTCACATTACTCGCTAGGAAAACTTTTTTAGGCACTTGAATTTTCCTTTTCCTAGTGCACAAGTCCTTTAAATTTTTTGCATATGGCAGAACTTGTTGGGTAGCATCTAGGAGAGGAATGTTTATGTTAACTTGTTTAAAAATTTTCACAATCTTCTCCATTTGTGGACTTGGTCTGTTGCCCCTTAACCTATGTGGATAAGGAGCTTTATCAATAAGGGTTTGGTCCAATATTTGTGGAGAAGTTTGCGGAGATGGAATAGGTCTCAGAATTGGAGTTGGGATCGTTTGAGGTTGACTCGAGGAAGTGGGCTGAGGGTTCGAGCCTAGTGGAAAACGGAGAATAGGCTCAGAAGAATTTCTTAGATTAGACGAAGGAGGAGTGGAAGTAGAAGCCGGGGTATCATCAATATCATCAACATCAATGTCATCAACATGCTCACCCACTTGGTTGTTCAGTACTCTTACCGATCTCAACGTGGTTGTAACAACTCCAAATTCTGTGTACATAAAATTCATTTAAAATTAATGTACAATTGGGGTATTTGCAAATCCTGTGAATTCTATAAGTATTTATTTTAATTTAGAACAGCAAGAAGGAGCTTGTAGCTCATTGGTAAAGCCTTGCACCGCTGAGAAAAAACACCAGAGTTCGAATCCCCCAGCCACATTATCTTTTTAGTTATTTTTCTTTTATTCTTTTTAGAAGCCTAAGAGTCTACACGTGCACAACACATAAAACCAAGAGTCACACTTAAAACAAACATGTGCAAATTAGTATTCAGACCGACTTGGACACGTGGCAGAAATCCGAGCCCCCACCCCAATGAATGGACCAGTGAGATTCAATAATAGGCCGGCGCCGCCGGTTTTCCTTGGTCCAAATGCAATTTTTTTTGCAAACCCTAGACCCTTGGACTCCCCCTAACTCCAAAATTGCTTATTTACTCTGCACATTTACAGAGAATAATAAAACCCTTCAAATTCCATTTTAATGCATTATTCATCACCTCCTAAACCCTAAATTGTCCTATAAATACCCACTCCATCTTACACCCCTCTCACTCAGAATTCTCTTGCAAAAACTATACCAAAATTCCAAGTCTTTTAGTGTACAAGTGGAGTTAGTGAAGGGCGAAGCTCCGACGAACTTCCGAGAAGATTCCGGCGACGAAACGACGCCCCGAATCCTTCTTTAGGACCCCCTCTCTCTTCTAGTCCAACAAGCCAGTAGTCCCATCTCCCATCTCATCTTTTTCTTTAAAAAGTTCCATTTCTAAAACCCGACGGAAGCGGAGTTAGTCTGACTTCCGATTCGGTTTTCTTTAAAAACCACACTTTTCTTTAACAAGATAAAACCATATTCTTATATATTGATTAATAAACATTAACAAACTCAATAAAACAAGTTTCACATCAAAATAATAATTTTTGTGACATTTATCGCATTTTTACATAAAAATACCATTAACTATTCATTTTGACATTATAACCTTTATTCCTTACTATACCTTTAGATAGTTCACGAGGTAATGACCTACCTCATCACAACACACATCTATATCATAGCACGGTTGATTTTGGGACAATAGAATACGGGAAATACGACTTTACAAATAAATACCCTAAAACTTATAAAACCGTTTTCTATACAAAAGTGTATTAATCATTCCAATGCAATTGCGCCTCTACAACCCATTTTGGGGACCCCGTTCAGAATGGTGTGGATTATCGCACATCCTCTGGCTTAGTAGAGCGAGATGCAGACCTTTGCAATGAGCATTCGATCTCGACGGAATTTTATGCATTTTTCCTTAGAAATTGAGATTTCTACAAGAAAATAAATAAATTATTTTAAATAAATATCTATATATTTATTATCAAAATATCTATTTTTAACTATATAAATATTCAAAGTTTTTATAAATAAAAGGAATCACTATTACATGAAAATACCATCCAAATACAAAACAAGTACAACATTTCAAGAAAATACCATATACTATGAAAACTAGGTTCTATTTATTAGAATTTGCACAAATGTAAAATACACATCTATGAAAACTCTAAAGACGATATTTAAATACTTGAGGTGTATTTTGAAATTATGCCAAAACTATTTTTACATAAACCCCCTCAAGTTATACTAAATTACAATAAGGACCCTAGTAAACATAGGTTTAAGCGGGACCCGTCTCTTGAGCCTCAGGGAGTCGGAGATATTGGTGCTTGCCTATCTAAGGTAGACAACCTAACAAACGGTGTTATCAATACGGCAATTGTCTTGGAAAAAGACACAAGTCCTACCGTCCATGTGCAGCAGTTACCGATAATATCAAAACCTAATTCAGGACTTCAATTTCTTTTCTAATTTTATGACTTAGACCGAGTTTAAATATAATCAATCTGACTTGAATATGATTCAAGTATAAAACCATAATCAATATGAATCCATATACTCAATCTATTCAATCTATACAACTTGACTGAACCGAACCATGGATATACTCCATTTACATGTTCATCAATTATATCCGTTCCATTACTGATATCATGGTTTCGACAAGTCATCCATCTATAATACAAGACAATATAATACAAACAATACAATCAAAATATCGCGGGGTTTATAAGGGGTAGATTGGTACGGAAGGTGTTAAAAGTGGCATGAGACTGTAACCATAAGACACCTAACCTGAATCTCCATTGTCGTTGTACCGTGGCTGAACGGTTCCTTGTACTTCGTATATCTTAGTCTCCGAGATAGTAAGACTCCTCTCGTATACACTAACATTTTTGTACCAAGTTACAAACAACAGCGTTAACAATATAATACAACTTTAAAAGTTACATTCTCCTTCTGTCTATTCTGTCTCTTCTTACTTTTGGGACTTACCGAGCGATTGTTCGCTGACGACATTCCTTTTCTTCTTTCTTTGGAATGTTGTCAGGTGAATCGGAACTTCTGTAGACAGAGCCCACCAGCGAGGATTTGGATCAGCTAGCCTTTGACTCGGACCTCTAGTTTACTTGTACATTTCATTTTCATTTCTGTTATGCCATTGTTTAGGCATTGCTTCAGTACATGTATTTTCATTTCAGTTATATTGTAAAAAGAATGTTAATAAATAAAGTTGCTGTTCATTTACATCTTGTCTCTTGTGTACATTTATTTTATATTGCTTAGATATGGTTAGCGTGTTTACTTCTGAGTAAATGCGTAGCGGCCTCGTCGCGTCCTCTGCTCGTACACTAGGAAGTGAGGCGTGACGTGGTTATGGCACTCACATTATAACTTTGTGAGTGGCTAGGATTTGGCAGAGGTTGAGATGGAAGTTTCCCTTTCTCTCTCTCACTCATTGCGACATTTAACTGTGCAAGTTGTGCTTCTATAGATTTGATGCTTTCACCATGGGAAGCTGTGTTTTTCACTAATGTTTGGATAGAAGATGTTAAATTAGCCGTAGTTTGCGAGGAATGTTTAATAAACATGTCCAAGCTTCGTTCGAGTGCGGAGAATTGTTCGGTACCGGCTGTTTGGAAAGAATTATCATAGGGTGCAAAATTGTTCGCCGGATTTTGAAAGGATTGTGGTTGAAAGGGGTGCTGACTCTGTGGTGGTGGTTGTTGCTGTGGAGGAATCTTTTGATAGTTATTTTGGCTTGGGAACGTATTTTGAGTTTGAGTTTGGTTTTGGTTCCAAGCAAAATTAGGGTGATTCCTCCATCTCTGATTATATGTGGAAAAATAAGGATCGTTTCTAGATCGTTGTTGAAAAGTAGCATTAGTATGTTCTTGACCTTGAAACGAAGAATTCAAAGGACATTCTTCCGTCAGATGTGATGGGTCCGAACAGCAACCACACACGGTTTTGGGGAGCGTAACCTGGTTTAGGAAGGCTGAAGAGACTTTGTTTTCTATGGTTTCGAGTTTTCTTTATATCGCGGCCATTTTGGCCTTCATTGCGACGGAAATATCGAGATGATGGATACCTCCTTTAGATGATGTTGATGGTGGTCTAACGCTTTCCTACTGTAAAGTTTGTTTAGTGAGATCTTCCAGGAATTGCTAAACTTCACCATCGTCTTTAGACATGAAATGACATTGACAAATGGTTTCAAGCATCTGCTTTGTCGCTGGATTAACATCCTCATATATAATTCGGCAAAGGTCCCATCTATTAATTCCGCGATGAGGGCATTAGACTAGCAGATCTTTAAACCGTTCAAAACATTTCCAAAATGGTTCATTAGGAAGCTGGGTAAACTGATTAATCTCGATTCGAACCCGGGCGGTCTTATGATTGGGATAAAATTTCTTAAGAAATTCTATAATGAATTCATCCCAATTGGAAATAGAGTGTGCGGCAGTGTTATAAAACTAATTTTCTGCTAGATCGTACAAGGTAAAAGGGAGAAGACGTAATCTCATAGCATCCACTGAAAGTTGTGAAGTGCCCATCATTGTGCATACATTTTCGAATTTGGTGATAAAAACGTATGCGTCTTCAGACTCAAGCCCGTGAAATTTTTGCAACAGGTTGATGAAGTGGGGTTTAATTTCAAAATTATCCCCATTGGCTGGTGGAATAGATAGACAAGTAGGAAGGGGACTACGTATCGGGTAGCATCTCTCTTGGAGAGAGATGCACGGTGGATTTTGCGCACCTACGGGTGGTAGCAGGGGTGTGTTGGTAAAGTTTGATGGAGAACCGTCCAACTCGGTCGTTGTGGTAGGTGGAGGGGAAAAAGGAGATGAAGAAGTACTGACTTCGGAGTCAATAGCAGAAACGCGGATAAGACGGGCACTAGAATCCCGTGTCTAGCCGAGCATGCACTAAGCGGGTTTAGCGCATGTAATACCTGAGTTCATTTATACCAATTCCAGTTTCCGTATTTACTTATCTATGGTCTATTCTTGATTTATCGTGTTTGGGTACGAATGGTAGTTACATTTTACATTGCATTCGACCCGACCCGCTTGCTTGAACTTGTTTGATCTATATTTATAGATTAGCCTGACTCGTTGCATTGACACGTGCATCTAGTATAAATTGCATCTTGGCATTTCATCTGACATCGCATGTTTTATCGTATAACTTTTAAGTCACAAAAAATATTTATTAAAATACATTGCATGGCCTACTTGATACCCCTAACCCTGTGGTAGCGTCCTTGCATCATTTTCTCGTCCCGTTCAGTGAAACGGACGTGTTTGGATGGCTACACGCACGTACGTGCGTCCATTCTTGGGGTATGCATTTCTATCATATAATCTTTCTTTTTAAATTTTGAAACTGGCTAATAATCTTGTTATTTCAAATCCAAACTTTTGGACCCGACCCGGACGTTTTTCTGAATTATTTTATATCCAGCCAAACTCTAACTATTTTAAATATTTTTAAAATTCTTTTAATATTTTTTTTAACAGCTGAAGATTTTTACAGCTAACCAAACAAAATTTCTTAACCATTAAAATCCTTTTAACATTTCTCCCAACAAATCACAATCTTTCTCTTTTCACCGACCCCATGCTCGATTCTCTCTCTCAGCCAGCCAATCGTTTCCTTTCTTTTCCCCTGGTGGCCCCACAAGCCTCTCACAATCTCTTTCCCTTTCTCCTTCTCTCTCTACACCCCACGTTTCTCTCTCTCCTCTTTCCCCTTCCCTTTCTCTCTCTCCCTCACCGCTATCTCTTTCTCTCTCTCCAAATAAAACAAATTTCTCTCTCCTTCCTATTCATCTCTCCCTCTCTCTCTCCTCTCGATCTCTCTCTTCTCTCTCTCTCTTCTCTCTCTCATCTCGCAAACTCTCTCTCTACTCCCTCTCTCTCAGAGTTTCTCTCTCTCCCTATAATATTCTTCTTCCTTTTCTCTTTTTAAAACAAAACCCATGAACGAGAAAACCCAACTGCAAACCCGCAACCCACGACCTCACCGACACCCATCACTGACGACCTCGTCGTCGTGGTCCCCATCTGTCCTCTCACCTCTCTCTCAACTTCCAATGCCACCACCCTTATTCTAGCCTACCCGCGCACCTTCCCTCCACCCAAACTCGACCCTGCACCCTTGCTGCACCACCGCCGCCGGAGCTCCGACGACTTCGTCGCTGACTCCACAACCCTCTCCCTTTCCTCTCCTCCTCTGCCAGCGATTTCAGCCACCAAGAATCTCGCACCCATGCACACCTGAACCCATAAACCGAGTCCTGCACATTCTCATATCGCCGGAGTTGATCGCCGTCGTCGATCTCGTTCTCGTCTTCTGACTCCAGTGCGCCCAGTGAGTGGTTCCCTTCTTCCCCAATCTCATTGTCCTCTTTTCTTTCCCTTCCTTCTTCTTTCTTTTCCTTGTGTTCTTTTTTGATGTATTTTGTCTTTGTAGCCCGCCGGAATACGGTCGTGCCGACGACAATCCCGACGACCCAGCGAGCGTACTTGACCCGTGTGATCCCCTTGTGTGTGGTTTGGGTTCTTTCCGTGTACCGTGCGCGCGTCGCGACTTTTCCCGCCGACGCGTGACGTTCCGTATACCGCTTCGTGATCCGATCAAGGCAAGTGAAACTTGCTACATGCTATTCATAATATTACATAATTATTTGATTACATGTTAAACATATAGATTTAATCCAACGTCTCATGTTACGTTTAACGTTCGCTGTTCCATTATATCATTTTAGACTCAGAAATTGAGGCATACCCTGTTGCATTTTGATTTACTATACCTAGTATCCACATCCGTATTTAAATCACATAATAATTAATTGCACAGCCCATAGTACCCTTTTAATAGTTTCTACCCTATCGGACACCCGTTTGCATCCATTTAACCTATTTTATGTATAATTGCATCCCTAGATCATTTAACCCATAATAACGAGATTTTAACAATCCATATTTGTTAAAGTGTATTTTACTTCATGTTGGAACTACAACCCTGACTCTAATTGATGACTGTACATCCATATAGTTTAGTCTGTACCTATTTGCATATCATATTACATGTTCCAGTTTGTTGTTCTATTAGTACACATGCTTGTTTTGTATACCCATACTTATGCTAGTGATTATGAGCACCCATATGATATCTTGTACACCTGACATGACTTGTTACACCTATGATTTGACACGACATGGTACCGTACAACTCTTGACTTAACATGACACCTTTATATATTACCTGGCTTGACCTGATGTACCATGGTCTTACCTGTTACCTGATCTTGTGCCTAATGCCAACAAACCTGACCTGTTGTCCTTATGGACCGTTCCTGTTGTCTATCCAGACAAACCTGTACCTGCCTGATCCTATGTTGGCATTAGCTCTAGATTATTTAATACATGACTTGAACAAATATAACTTGGGGGTATGGGGAAATCAATGATGAAACCTGACTTGTAACTCGACAGTTGCTTGCTTATACTGATCAGTTTTAGAGGCTAGGCCAGCCTTGGGATGCTGTTACTGACATCGTTCGTCTTTACATATTTCCTGTTTTAGTACCTAGCGGTATGTCTCGGTTTCAGCCCGAGAGTCTTAGACCGTGGTCCCAGGCATGCACGGGATACTATTGAGTTACATCGATAATTCATCAAATTGATTTCAAAGACTTGAGAGTAGCTAACCCAATAGACCAGTTTAGATAACTCACTACACATTACCCCACTGTCCTTACTTATATCACTGTTATGCTTGTTTGCCATTTATGCTCATACTTGTATGTATTGCTACCCCTGTTTATATTATTGCTTGATGTTATGACGCGCTGACGTCTGGGTTTTGCATGGCCCAGATCCTCTACCTTTGTTGCAGACTGATCAGGAGTATTGCCGCTGTTAGACCGAGCTGTGAGGATCCTGTCGGTATGCAGTTTTACTTTCCAGGTGTTTTATTTATTGGATCTTTTTCTTCCGCATATCATTATTTTTTGACACATTTATTCTGGCTCATGGACATGTACTAGATAGTTTAGTTTACTTTCCTGTTCTTGATATCTCTACAGCCGTAATGTGACTGTGGAGGGATTTTTCCTATCTACAGATAGCATGGTTGGCTATGTCACGTGCCTATCTTAGCGTACTCTGGGAAGCGGGGCGTGACATGGTTCTTTTGGTATCAGAGCCATAGGATATAGGTTAATCGAGTTTGATTCTTTGTAGTTGGGTATTGGACCCAATACACGGATCAGAATACTCGTGATTAGGAGCATGTCCTGCCACCTTGTAATCGTGATTCTTGAATCATATCTTTCTCTTGATCCTTGTCTTGACGATATGCAAACGATTTTGCATCTCGGCTTGAACCCTTTTTAGGTTCACTATTGTTTCTCCCTGTTCCTTGATTCCGATACTAGGATTTGGGCGACTTGAGTGGAGTTATGTAATTGTACCCATGAACTGCAGCATGTTTACAATGCGGTACTCTATTTAAGTAAGTTGGAGTCCTGGTCTTGATTCACTTCCTTGTTTCATGGTCGTTATATTACCTTGCTTCTCTCGGTTTCATTGCTTACCAGTTATTGTTTATTGCCAGCTTGAATCATGTTTCCCGTGCTTAATCCTCTTCGGTATCTTGACTTCGGATGAAGTCATCTCGGTATCTTACTTGTTCGTGCTTTACCGCATTAGAATTATTCAATTCTAGTGCAGCCCTTGTTTGTTGTTGTCTTGGGAATGGATTTTCGCGGCACTTTCCACGCTCATATTGATTGTAAGGAAAGGAAAGTGATTCTCCAGATTCACGGACATCCGGAGTTTGTTTTACTGGAGGAAGCAGTTCTGTCGGGCCAGTCGAGTTTAGGGCTAGGCCGACAAACAATGTTCTTTCTTCGATGGAAGTTGATAAGGAGGAAGCGCCAGCTGTAGTTCGAGAGTTCATGGACGTGTTCGAAGACGTCTCGGGATTATCGCTAAAACGAGGCATGGAGTTTATGATTGATCTTGTTTCTGGTGCAGCGCCAATCTCAAAGACGTACTATCCAATGGCACCAGTGGAGTTGGAAGAACTCAAGAAGCAGGTTGCTGAATTACTTGAGAAGGGTTGGATTCGCAGCAGTAACTCACCTTGGGGAGCTCCAATTCTTCTAGCAAAGAAGATGATGTCACAAGGAGGATGTGCATCGATTATCGAGAATTAAACCGGGTGATTATTAATAGCAAGTACCCGATCCCTCGCATTGGCGAATTGTTTGAGCAGCTTAGTGGCACGAGAGTATTCTCGAAACTGGATTTGCGATTCGGATATCATCAGGTCCGAGTTAAAACAGAAGATATTTGCAAGACTGCGTTCAGAACTCGGTATGGACGTTACGAGTATTTAGTGATGACCTTCGGAGTAACGAATGCACCGGCGATATTTATGGACTTGATAAACCGAATCTTTCACTGTTCCTGGACCAGTTTATAGTGGTGTTCATCGATGATATTCTAGTCTACTCAGGGAGCAAGGAAGAATATGTAGAACACTTGAAGATCGCACTGCAGACATTGAGGCAAGAAAGATTATATGCAAAGATGAGTAAGTATGAGTTTTGGCTTGAAGAAGTGAAGTTTTGGGGACATGTTGTATCCGGAGTTGGAGTCGCCATTGATCCTGAGAAGATTGAGGTAGTTCAAGATTGGCCGATTCCGATGAACGTAGCAGAGATCAGAAGCTTTCTTGGACTTGCCGGGTATTACAGAAGGTTCGTAGAGAATTTTGCTCGTTTGGCAGAACCTCTGACCAAGCTTACGCGCAAGGAAGTACCATTTGTGTGGACAAATAAGTGTGCATCAGCTTTTGAGACGTTGAAGCAAAGATTGATAACCGCTCTTGTTTTAACCGTGCCAGACAGTTCCGGAGGATTGGTGTTTCGCAGCAACGCATCGGGGAAAGGATTGGGATGTGTTTTGATGCAGCATGGGCAGATTATAGCCTACGCGTCGAGACAGTTGAAGACCTTTGAGAAGAATTACCCAACTTATGACTTGGAGTTAGCAGCTGTGATTTTCGCTTTGAAGATTTGGAGATACTACTTATTGGGCAAAAGGGTCGAAGTATTTACCGATCACAAAAGCCTAAAGTACGTGTTCACTCAGAAGGAGCTAAATATAGGTCAGCGAAGATGGTTGAAGCTGATGGCTGACTATCATCTTGATCTTGAGTACCATCCGGGGAAAGTTAATGTTGTGCCGGATGCGCTTAGTCGGTTGCCAGCAATTCAGATGTTGACTGCACAAAAGGAACTTATTGAAGAATTTCGGAGATTCGAGTTGGAGATCGTGCTACCGCATTCTTCGGGATAGATGATGCAGCTGCAAGTACAGTTGTCGTTGATCGAGAATATTGAAGCAGCGTAGTCACAGGACCAAAGATTGCAAAAGTTTCGAGAACAGGTTGAAGCTAGACTTCGAATGGACTTGTTGATGAAGATTGTTCGTTGCGATATGGTAGCCGTTTGTGTGTGCCAAAATGAGACATTCGTGAAAAAGTTCTGAAGGAGGCACACAGTTCCGCATATTCCGTACATCCAGGAGGCACGAAGATGTACTGATGTATACGACAACATTTCTGGTGGGAAGGCATGAAATGGGAGATTGCCCGCTTTGTAGCAAAGTACTTGGTGTGTCAGCAAGTTTAGGCTGAACATCAACGGGTTGCTGGTTTATTGCAACCAATTCCGATTCCTCAATAGAAGTGGGAACATATAACCATGGATTTTGTAACGGCTCTATAGCAAAGTCCAAAAAGGCAACAATGCAGTTTGGGTGATTGTTGATCGATTGACCAAGGCAGCTCATTTCATACCATTTCGAGTTGGTCGATCGACAGAAGCTTTGGCAGAGCGGTACATGCAGGAGATAGTAAGATTGCATGGAGTACCGGTGAGCATCGTGTCTGACCGTGATACTCGTTTCTTATCACACTCTTGGAGGAACTTACATGAAGTTTTTGGGACGCGTTTGAGTTTAGCACAGCTTATCATCCTCGAACAGATGGCCAGTCGGAGAGAACGATCCAAACTCTTGAAGACATGTTGATGGCGTGTATGTTAGACTTCAAGGATTCATGGGAGAATCATTTACACTTGGTGGAGTTTCGTACAACAACAACTTTCAGGCGACTATTCAGATGGCTTCATTCGAAGCATTATATGGTCGCAAGTGTCGTTCACCTGTTTGTTGGGACGATATTGGAGAACGAAGATTGTTGGGACCAGATTTGGTTGTACAGACAGTTGAGAAGGTTACCACTATCCGGAATCATATGAAAGCAGCACAAGACCGACAGAAGAGTTAGGCAGATACGTTGAGAAGACCTCTAGAGTTCGCCGTGTGTGATTTGGTATTCTTGAAAGTATCACCGGCTAGAGGGGTGATTCATTTCGGAAGTCGAGGAAAGCTTAGTTCTCGATTTGTTGGACCTTTTGAGATTTTGAGCGTATTGGAGAAGTGGCATATCGTTTGGTGTTACTACAATCTTTGGAGAATGTTCATGATGTGTGTTATGTACCTCAACTCCGTAGGTATGTTCGAGATGAAACACATGTGTTGGATCATTCGGAGCAGACTGTACGAGAAGATTTAGCCTTCGAGGAATGACTGATGTCGATTGTGGATCGAAAGGAAAAGGTTCTTAAGATAAGGTTATCCCTCTTGTACTTGTTTCTTGGGGTAATCGCTCATATAAGAGTCAACTTGGGAATGAGAAGATGAAGTCCGACAGAAGTTTCCCCACCTATTCCTGTAGTTTCTTGATTGTTTATCCTTTCTTGTTCTTGGAATTTCGAGGACGAAATTCTTTTGTAGTTGGGTATAATATAACACCCGAGTTCATTTATACTAATTCCAGTTTTCGTATTTACTTATCTATGGTCTATTCTTGATTTATCATGTTTGGGTACGAATGGTAGTTACATTTTACATTGCATTCGACCCGACCCACTTGCTTGAACTTGTTTGATCTATATTTATAGGTTACCCTGACTCGTTGCATTGACACGTGCATCTAGTATAAACTGCATATTGGCATTTCATCTGACATCGCATGTTTTATCGTATAACTTTTAAGTCACAGAAAATATTTATTAAAATACATTGCATGGCCTGCTTGATACCCCTAACCCTGTGGTAGCGTTCTTGCATCGTGTTCTCGTCCCGTTCAGTGAAACGGACGTGTTTGGATGGCTACGCGCACGTACGTGCGTCCGTTCTTGGGGTATGCATTTCTGTCATATAATCTTTCTTTTTAAATTTTGAAACTGGCTAATAATCTTCTTATTTCAAATCCAAACTTTTGGATCCGACCCGGACGTTTTTCTGAATTATTTTATATCCAGCCAAACTCTAACTATTTTAAATATTTTTAAAATTCTTTTAAATTTTTTTTTAATAGCTGAAGATTTTTACAGCTTTCTTAACCATTAAAATACTTTTAACATTTCTCCCAACAATCACAATCTTTCTCTTTTCACCGACCCCACGCTCGATTCTCTCTCTCAGCCAGCCAATCGTTTCCTTTCTTTTCCCCTGGTGGCCCCACAAGCCTCTCACAATCTCTTTCCCTTTCTCCTTCTTTCTCTACACCCCACGTTTCTCTCTCTCCTCTCTCCCCTTCTCTTTCTCTCTCTCCCTCACCGCTATCTCTTTCTCTCTCTCCAAATAAAACAAATTTCTCTCTCCTCCCTATTCATCTCTCCCTCTCTCTCTCCTATCGATCTTTCTCTTCTCTCTCTCTCTTCTCTCTCTCATCTCGCAAACTCTCTCTCTCTCCCCCTCTCTCACAGAGTTTCTCTCTCTCTCCCTATAATATTCTTCTTCCTTTTCTCTTTTTAAAAAAAAACCCATGAATGAGAAAACCTAACCGCCGCTTCCTCTCCATCGCCATTGCCTCGCTCTCACCGCCTCCGCCACCTCGTTGTCGTCTCCTCTACATCCTCCTCAACCACAACCCAACAGCCTTCTCCATTCCCGCCACCTGCAAACCCAACTGCAAACCCGCAACCCATGACCTCGCCGACACCCATCACTGACGACCTCGTCGTCGTGGTCCCCATCTGTCCTCTCACCTCTCTCTCAACTTCCAATGCCACCACCCTTATTCTAGCCTACCCGTTCACCTTCCCTGTACCCAAACTCGAACCTGCACCCTCGCTACACCACCGCCGTCGGAGCTCCGACGACCTCGTCGCTGACTCCACAACCCTCTCTCTTTCCTCTCCTCCTCTGCCAGCGACTTCAGCCACCAAGAATCTCGCACCCATGCACACCTGAACCCATAAACCGAGCCCTGCACATTCTCATATCGCCGGAGTTGATCGCCGTCGTCGATCTCGTTCTCGTCTTCTGACTCCAGTGCACCCAGTGAGTGGTTCCCTTCTTCCCCAATCTCATTCTCCTCTTTTCTTTCCCTTCCTTCTTCTTTCTTTTCCTTGTGTTCTTTCTTGATGTATTTTGTCCTTGTAGCCCGCCGGAATACGGTCGTGCCGACGACAATCCCGACGACCCAGCGAGCGTACTTGACCCGTGTGATCCCCTTGTGCGTGGTTTGGGTTCTTTTCGGGTACCGTGCGCGCGTCGTGACTTTTCCCGCCGACGCATGACGTTCCGTATACCGCTTCGTGATCCGATCAAAGCAAGTGAAACTTGCTACATGCTATTCATAATATTATATAATTATTTGATTACATGTTAAACACATAGATTTAATCCAATGTCTCATGTTACGTTTAACGTTCGCTGTTCCATTATATCATTTTAGTCCCAGAAATTGAGGCATACCCTGTTGCATTTTGATTTACTATACCTAGTACCCACATCCGTATTTAAATCACATAATAATTAATTGCACAGCCCATAGTACCCTTTTAATAGTTTCTACCCTATCGGACACCCGTTTGCATCCATTTAACCTATTTTATGTATAATTGTATCCCTAGATCATTTAACCCATAATAACGATATTTTAACAATCCATATTTGTTAAAGTGTATTTTACTTCATGTTGGAACTACAACCCTGACTCTAATTGATGACTGTACATCCATATAGTTTAGTCTGTACCTATTTGCATATCATATTACATGTTCTAGTTTGTTGTTCTATTAGTACACATGCTTGTTTTGTATACCCATGCTTATGCTAGTGATTATGAGCACCCACATGATATCTTGTACACCTGACATGATTTGTTACACCTATGACTTGACACAACATGGTACCGTACAACTCTTGACTTAACATGACACCTTTATATATTACCTGGCTTGACCTGATGTACCATGGTCTTACCTGTTACCTGATCTTGTGCCTAATGCCAACAAACCTGACCTGTTGTCCTTATGGACTGTTCCTGTTGTCTATCCAGACAAACCTGTACCTGCCTGATCCTGTGTTGGCATTAGCTCTAGATTATTTAATACATGACTTGAACACATATAATTTGGGGGTATGGGGAAATCAATGATGAAACTTGACTTGTAACTCGACAGTTGCTTGCTTATACTGATCAGTTTTAGAGGCTAGGCCAGCCTTAGGATGCTGCTACTGACATCGTTCGTCTTTACATATTTCCTGTTTTAGTGCCTAGCGGCATGTCTCGGTTTCAGCCCGAAAGTCTTAGACCGTGGTCCCGGGTATGCACGGGATACTATTGAGTTACATCGATGATTCATCAAATTGATTTCAAAGACTTGAGAGTAGCTAACCCAATAGACCAGTTTAGATAACTCACTACACATTACTCCACTGTCCTTACTTAAATCACTGTTATGCTTGTTTGCCATTTATGCTTATACTTGCATGTATTGCTACCCCTGTTTATATTATTGCTTGATGTTATGACGCGCTAACGTCTAGGTTTTGCATGGCCCAGATCCTCTATCTTTGTTGCAGACTGATCAGGAGTATTGCCGCTGTTAGACCGAGCGGTGAGAATCCTGTCGGTATGCAGTTTTACTTTCCAGGTGTTTTATTTAGTGGATCTTTTGCTTCCGCATATCATTATTTCTTGACTCATTTATTCTGGCTCATGGACATGTACTAGATAGTTTAGTTTACTTTCCTGTTCTTGATATCTCTACAGCCGTAATGTGATTGTGGAGGGATTTTTCCTATCCACAGGTAGCATGGTTGGCTATGTCACGTGCCTATCTTAGCGTACTCTGGGAAGCGGGGCGTGACAGTGCACGCGGCAGCGTGTGTGAGAACAATTTAAATGGTTTGTACTGAAAAAGTGTCGGGCTTGAGGCTTGACTCAACAAATCACAAAATACACAATCAACCCTAGAATTAAGGTCACCTAGGTCAAGTACTAGACCGCTCCTAAACTTCCAAAGGACAAGCTGCAGGATCAATTCTCTACCACCTCTTTATCGCTCTTGTGGCCAGGTAAGTGCCAGGTAAGTGGGAGGTATCCGCTATTCGAATCACCGAAAATAGCGGGCTTAATTAAGTAACCACTTGCCTTAGTCACACTTGCCTAGACACCACAAGAGAGATGCGGATAAGTGATAGATTACCCATGACCTTCCTCTGTCCTAAATGAGAGCGAAGGTCCTTAGAGTCTTGGTCTAGATATTTTTTAATTAATGTAGAGTTATGCGGATGCTCATTTTTTGATTTGTGGGGCCTTGGAAGGGTGATGAAATCCCCACCTAATCTGAATTTTGGTCTTCCCCTTAAAGTCCGTTTTAAAATATGCAAAAACAAACCAATTACAAAACACACAAAAGATTTTTGAGCGGCGATATTTTGCAAAGAATCCTGTAGAAAATCAAATTATTGAATTGCTAGAGGAGAGAAAGATATGTGGAAGACACCAAAGGAGTTTGGAGACCTAGGTCAACCAAGCCGCCGCGGTTCCACCGCACTATGGTGGTTTTTTCTGCTGATTTTTCTTCAGTATCTTTCTTTGCTCCTTTGGGCTTCGTAGAAAATCTCTGAATCTCGATTTCCTCGCTCTAGTGACTCCAGATTTCCTCGCAAAAAGTCCTACAATAATCGTTAAATATGCAATATGCGTTTTTTTTATGATATGGATCGAATAAGAATTCAACCCGAATAGCAAGAAAAAAAATTACACACGTATCCCCGGCAACGACTCCATTTTATTGGTGTGAAAAAAGTGTTTGTCGTAAATAAAGTTAACCGCAATCAATAACGGTGTCGCGAGTAGCTAGCCGAGATGAGTAAGGATCGTCCTCAGGGATGCGTGGAGCTTTTAATCTTGCTTTAGACGAGTTGATTAAAAGAAGGGGAGATTGGTTGTAGATCTACGATATGCGGATGTAGAATTTATAAAGAAGAGGCTTGTAGGGTTCATAGAATTTAGTAGTACTGGATGATTAATTAAAGATGACTCCTTTTATCTTTTAATAGATTTAAATCTAGATCGATAGTGATGAATGTGAATTAGGATTCTTTTGGAAGAAACTAGGGTTTTCCCACTCTTAACTCTTATCCTTACACTGATCTCTATTCATGTCTAGCCTTTACCAAAACAATTGTTAATCTAATCTCAAATCGCTGTCGAGACTATCAATAAATTGGTAGCACGCCCGATAAGGATGTTAACATTTACTTTGCTAATGTTTATAAACTTTATAAGATGTAAAAGAATTTATAATATATCTCATCTATTTATCTACCCTAATCCTACGAACCCTAGCAAGCTATGAATTACTCACGCATGGTTGAGATAGAAGAAAAGATAGAGAAGGAAATCATAATGTAAATACAGAAAAGAAATGCAAAATAATTAACTTAATGATCTACCTTTATTAATCAACGTTACAAGTACAAATCCTTTGAATTTAGATTACAAGAAGAAGTTGCTCTCGATCTCTGCCTTATAGAAAGTAATTGCTCCGTCGATATTCACATCGCTCTATCATGTCGAATCGCGGACCTGTCGTGGATCTCTTGTTCTTTGACGGTGATTTGCTTCGTATAAAAGGTGATAATTCTAACTTTAGCCCTCGGTCCTTTATATAGCCCTCAAATCAGAAACCCTAGATCTCATGGGTTTAGACTTACCATAAAGATCCACTTTCCAAGTTTTCAAATCCTACGACCATGATTAAGCCGCGGATCCGCCACTAATTGGGCACTTTGGCCGCGGAAGCGCCTCATTCTGGAGGATTTAGGATTTGAAATTTCTTCTGTGGCCTCATATTGACACGTGGAGATCTTTTCCATACTTGGATTCTTCAGATATTTCCTGAGTCTCTGCCATTATCGATTTATGATTTTGGCAGATTTTTGATCCTGACATCTTGAAAATCTTGATCTCCTGACCTGAGCTAAATCTTGCACAATATCTCCATGAATAATGTTAGTAATATTTGTTAAATTAGAGATAGTATCTTAATCACTTTATATAGTAATAAATCTTTAAGAAATTTGATTAAGATTATTTGATATGATATGCATATTTAAATTATCAAAATATCTTATAAATATTATATGCATATATTTTCCTTCATAATATTAAATATAATATATAAACATATGGTAAAGAGTAAATATGCAAATAAACCCACATATGTTCTATATTTATAATAAACACCTTTAAATATGTAAGAAAAGTAAGGAAAATGTTATATCCAATATGCAATATTTTCGACTGAACAAGAACATATGCGGGTTTATTTGTAAAAACATTATTATCATATTTTTCTTCATTTATAATTAATATAATTAGGGAAAATATATGCATATAATATTTAAATAAAATATTCATATTAAAATATGCATATCATATTAAATATTCCTAATCAATATTTTAACATATCATAGCATATAAATTGTTGGAATAATATCTCAAAAATGCTACTAACAATTTGATTTGAGATATTGTGTAGGTATTAGCTCAGGTATGAAGTCTAAGTAAGAGATCCATGTCAAATCTGAATATCAAACCGAATCTGCAAAAAATTAGAAGCAAATCGACGAATCTAGCAACGACAGAGACTTAGAGCAATATTTTCAAAATGTTTGAATCAAGAGGATCTCCAAATATCGAGAGGAAAAGACAGAAAAAATCCCAAGTCCCAAACCTACTAAGAGGTTGCGGATCCGTGGTCAAAAGGGGATAAAGGCGGCGGAACCGCGGTTGTATAGCAGCCGTAGAATTTGGATTTTTGGAGGCATGATCGTAACTTCACCTACTCCAATATGGCATCTAGGATTTGTACTTTCAGAGGCTATATAAAGGACCGAGAGCTGTCTATCAAATCATCTAATCTAGTCATACATTCATCTACCCATCGATTTAGAGAGAGATCTAGCGAGCAACTAGGGTTTTGTAATTTACTTTTTCAGCGAGCAAGTTGTAATGCAATAGTTGATAAAAAAAAAGCAGTCATTTGTTTTAATTCTTTTCGCATTTACTTTCCGCATTACTTTTTCGCATTTACTTTCCGCATTACTTTTTCGCATTTACTTTCCGCATTACTTTTTCGCATTACTTTTCTGTATTACATTCAGCATTACTTTCTGCACTTCTAATTTTTAATATGGTTTCATTTATCTTCCATCTCTATTTTAAATCACTAATAATCATGAGCGAGTAATTTTTTGCTTGCTAGGCTTTGTAGGATAGGGTAGAGCAATGGATGAAAAATTGCTTAATTTCTTTTGACATTTTAATGTTTATAAATCTTAGCAAAATAAATATTAACCCTCTTATCGGGCACGCTATCAATTAATGATAGTCACGACCACGATTTGAGATTCGTTAATACTTATTTTGTTAAGGGCTTAAGATGAATAGAGATCAATAAAAGGACAAGGGGTAGTAGTGAGAAACCCTAATTCTCTCCAAGAACCCTAATCCACATTCATCGCTATCTCTCTAGTTTTAAACAATTAAAAAATAAAAAGAAACATTTCTGAAATTTCATCCATTAACTACTAAGTCCTATAAACCATATAAGCCTTTCTATTATATAATTTTCTATCCATCTTAAAATAAAACAACAATCCCTTCTCTCTTTTATCAACTCGTCTAAAACAAGAAAAGAAATTCACGTTTCCCTACGGACGACCCGTACTCATCACGGCTAGCTATTTGCGACACCGTCTTGATCACGGTTATTTACAAAAAATACACACACACCCTTTCGCATCAATCAAATGGCGCCGTTACCGGGGAAACGGTCGTAATTATTTTTCTTGCTATTCGGGTTGATTTCTTATAAAAACCAGAAATATAAAATAAAAGAAAACCAAAATCGCATCTTGTGTTTTTAATAATTCTTGTGCGAGTTTTGCATTGACATTGTTCCCGCCAAAATTTAAACAATATAGAAAGAGAAAAGCTCTGCTGAAACCTAATGGGGTAGCGCCTCACGTGTTTCTCACGAGGGCGCCAGCACCAGCACCAATTTTGTGGTGGCGCCGCACGTGCCTCTCACACCGGCGCTAATGTGCAAAGCACAGAAACGCTTTCTGAATAAGAATTAAATTCTTATATGGCGCCGCACGTGCTCATCACGCGGGCGCCAATGTGCAAAGCACAGGAGCACCCATCATAAGAATTAAATTCTTAAGTGGCGCCCACATGCACAACACGTGAGCGCCAGCGCCCAAATTAAGATCAATAGAATTAAATTCTACATGAGAATTTGGGATACTCTTTGTTCAACAGAGCTGTTGGATCAAAAATCCAATGGAGATGATAAATCATCAAAATATAGAATTAAATTCTATTAGGAGAAACTATCTCCCAAATCTTTCTAAATAAGAAAAATACTCTCGGTTGGATCAATGTTCTAATAATAGAATAAAGTTCTATTTTGGGAATATATTCCCTCAATTTTTCTAAACAAAAAAAGATTGCTCTCTGTAAAAAAGAGAACTCTTGGATTAAAATTCAATGGTGATTAAAAATCATCATTTTACAGAATAAATTCTGTATACGGGAAAATATTTTTCCAATCTTTTTAAAAACAAGAAAACATTTTCTGTAAAATAGAAACCCTTGGATCAAAGATCCAACGGTGGGTAAAATTTCCCAACTCAATTTTGAGACCAATTAAACCAATTGGAATCTCTCGATGAGAGATTTTCTCAAAACAAATTAACAATTTTCCTCCACTATATAAAAGATCCGAGATTTTTAGTCTCAAAAGGAGGAGATGACCCCATAAGCTTCTGTAAAAAAAAATATATACAGAAGGCTCTCAAAACCTCTCACAAAACAACAGAGAATTTAATTCTCAAACAAGATCTTCTTCCTCAAAACCTTAGGTAAAGAAAATATCGAGATCAAAATATCTCCTTTACTTATCATATTATATATAAGGGTTTAACCCTTCTAAAAAAAACTTAGTTCTTTCCATGGATCTGAGATCCGCAAGACAAATCTCCCATAAGTTGAGAATTTAATTCTCATTGGAAAGATCTTGTTCTTAAGAATCAAAGATTCAGGGAGGAACAAAATTGAAAAGAAAAAAGATGAAGTTTATAATACTCCAGGAACTTAGTTCTTTTAAATCAAGAACTTAGTTCTTTAAAGAACCCGATCCAAGATCCTCAAAATAGTGATCTTGGTGATCCGTAATGGTCAAAACACCATTAGAAGAGGTTTAACCTCTCTGAAAAAATGAACATGGAAAACATGGAGTTTATAATACTCCAGGAACTTGGTTCTTTAAAATCAAGAACTTAGTTCTTAAAGAACTTGATCCAAGATCCTCAAAATAATGATCTTGGTGACCGTTAATGGTCAAAATACCATTGGCAGAGATTTAAATTCTCTAAAAACATCAACATAAATTAAATCTCCAAAAGAACTCAGCGTCTTACGTGAAAAGCACGTGAGCGCTCATGGCCAACTTACATAGTGCCTCATGTGAAACGCACGTGAGCGCCTAAAAAAGTTAGTGCTTAGCACTAGTGCAGCGCCTCACGTGAAACACACGTAGGCACCACAAAAAGCTAGTGCTTAGCACTAGTGCAGCGCCTTACGTGAAACACACGTGGGCACCACAAAAAACTAGTGCTTATCACTATTTCAGCGCATCACGTGAAACACACGTGAGTGCTATATAACCGAGTGCTTAGCACTACTGGGTAGTACAAAAACACATTCTTAGCCCAAATTGGCTAAGTTTCCTGAGGTTAAGCCTCTTTGATTCTTCAAGCAAGCCCATATGCTCGTGATTTTCAAATTGATCCTATTCTTAAACATGACTAATGATCTCTCATTGATGATATCCAAAATGATATTCATCCCATATCTCCTAAGATAATCTTAGTCTCAAATAAGGCTAATAATTCTTAGATGATCCACCATGATCTTTTCTCTCAAATACGGGATTTGGTTTATGGGTACATCTCTCCACACCTCTGATATATGTCGTTGTAATTCCTCAACGTCTTCAGAGAGGTGGTGGGTCCCGACAACCAACAACTCCTTCCATCCCATATTAATGCAGTTCTAAATTGACGTGCACACTTCAAATCAGACCGCACTCCAAATTAGGTGCATTCCATATCACCATTGTTCACTCCGTCACATAACAAATACACGTGTACACAAGATGAATAATGGACCGAAATGTCCTTAAACTAAATTGCGTCCCCAAAATAGGAATGTTAGACCAAAACGCCCCTAAACTAGTGTGTTGCCTCAAATACGGCGCGTCGCCACAAACAGGACGATAATGGACTGAAACGTCCCTAAACTAATATTTATCTTAAACACAGCGATAATGGACCGAAACGTTCTTAAACTAACATTCGTCCCAAACAGGGAATGTTGGACCATGATGTCCTTAAACTAAAATAATTGAGCCCATATGCTCATTTTTTTCTAAGTTGATCCCAGTCTCAAATATGACTAACGATCCTTAGATCAAACCCAAATATCCCATGAATGGATGAACCTCACAAATATGAGAAATGCGTCCTAAGTTCATTCCTGTTGGCAAACCAAGCTATCAACGTGGACCCCGTCAAGCAAATCCTTGACCCAAACCCAAATCTAAAATGTACGGATTTGGACTAATCCGCAACCTACAGGAGACGACATAAACTAGTCTCCGTATACAATCCACGGGCAACCAAAATAAACAAAAACATATACGACACGAAGTGAACTGCTAGAGAAGGATAAAGTGGTTATCGTAATGCGGTAACGTAATTAACTGCAGGGGCTTATGCCTGCAGGGAAGAGCGTCCCCACAATCTAAAACCCCTCATAAAATGAGGGAGAATCTGATATAGTCTGTTACAATGGTCGCATCTGTCCAAACCTCCGATATATGGTGCCATAAAGCAACTTGGTATCTTCGGAAAGGTGGATGGATAAGTCCAAATAGCATATGCCCTCGAATTCAGGCAAGACGATCAATCCTAGTTCGTCTCTGTTTTCGGCAGTGAACAGATTCTGGCACGCTCGGTGGGACCTTTTCCTCTTTGCACTCCACACTTCATGTGTCGTGTTTCACGAACAAAATCGCGGTTCGCTATGGCTGCCGTTGGATTCAAGGTATTAAATCGCGGTTCACTATGACTTCCCCAAAACGGATAGCCCTCCCAACTCCTCCTACACGTGAAGTCATCAAAGGTGCTTTCCCTACCAGAAAGTCGGTCTTCAAAAGATTGGCCGACCCTCCCCAAACTTCAATCAGGACGTCGGTCTTCAACAGGCTGACACCAACAGCAGCCCCTCAGCAAAGCTGGGGGCACGAAGAAGCCGCTTTCAATGTTGAGGCGGTCCCTTCTACAAGACACGCTGGACGTCGCCACTGGCACCGAGTGAGAAAAGCCGGGGCAACCCCGCCTCTAGACTTACCTTGCCGGCTTTAATGGTGGAAGTTGACGCTGCTGTTTCAACTGGGAACAACTTTGATCTGCTCAGGAGAGTCTACAGGAACTCTCCGACGGTGGTGCTAAGGAAATCGCTTCCGCCTGTACAAGTCACAGTTCAGGAAAAACCGAAGCGCCCCATCAGCGGCTCTCCTCCCAAATTCATAGGGTCTGGCAGAAAGTCCAGGACTCTGTGATCAACAAAGATTACTCTCCTCGGCCGAAGAAATTGAAGTCTCGGCAAGAAAAAGATGTAGGGTTCCTAGGCACACTAATGAGGTCTCACAAGTGATCAAACATGCCCAATTCAATTTTTTTATGTGCCTACAAACCCTAATACGGATCGTTAACTAGATAATGAGGCGATGCAATGCGAGTTAACAACTTTAACTTAAAGGAAAGGGGCTACAACCTTTGTAGATCCGGTCCTCCACCTCCATGGCTCCGTGATGAAGTCCCCTTGCTGCGATCATCGGATCCCGGGCTCTAGTGTCGGCTTCATCGGAGAAATGGGCGGGCTAGGTCGTCGACTTCGATGCCGAAGATGATCTACGTCGAGGCAACACAAGATCAAGCTCCAACTTCACCAAGCCATGAAACTTGTGAAGAAAACACCCTATCCTACTTGGCAAGTGGTAGAGGATGAAGAAATAGGAAGTGGGCTCACTTTAGAATTGGATTTCTCACTCTTTTTCTCATGTTGCCATTGATGGAGGAAAGGTTTCTTCTTTGTTGAAGAAGAAGAAGAAGAAGAAAGAATATGATGAGTATATTCAAAATAGAAAATAAAAATGAATACTTATCATATAGCAACCATGGTTAAGTGTAGAGACTAAACTAGGGTTAGGTTGAATGGTTAGGTTAAGGCAAACAAACAAAATGGTCAAAGCTTCAAACCTTCAAGAAGTTTCAAGGAAAAACAAAACAAGCCACCCTTTTGTTTCTTGCCTTAACATTAAATAAATAAAAGAAATAGTTAAGAAAATGAAAACCCTAACCATTACATAACCATGGTTTAATCATACACACAAACATTCATGTATCATTAAACATGATACAATCAAGTGCACAAAAAATATATCACATATACAATGTGCACATCAAGTGAGAAAATCCTTTTAAAAGTGAACAAATACTAGTTATTGCAAAGTAATATATCAAATATATAATTATGCATTAAATCATTAAATCAACACTTGATTTAACGATCCGGTCATATCGTATATGACCGACTAATATACAATGTATCGGCTTATCGAATCAATCTTTGATTCGATAACTAGGTTATATCGCATACAAACAATCGATACATTCATCGCGAGAATAGAATACGGTATCACATACACGTATTATTCTCGGTCTCGCACATATCTCATATGCGCTCCTATTTCGTTTCGCTTGAGCCAGGAAACCTCTGTGTAGGACTCTAAAGACTCATCAATACGCCGGCAGCAGATGATGATCATATCAAGCACCCACAAGCCGCAAGCGGTCTGCTAAACATAACGGCCACCCGGGTATTGAGCGATCAGAAGATCGACGAGCAAGCCCGCTCACACTCCTGTGAATCCAACCAGTAACACTTACCGTACAGTCCGGTCTGTTCGTCTGATATGTCGCATATCTCGCCTAGGGGTGGTAAACGTCAGATCCCAATAGCTTGACAAGTCATGCGACGTGAGGTCCATAATAATCGTGAAACTACTGATAACTCTTACCAGTATATCACTGCAACCCTGGCCAGGGATTTCCTGTTATGGCCAGTCGTGCATTGCGCAACATTAACCCCCAATACCGGGAGAGACGAACCCCCTCCTATCGCTCATTGCCTCCATGTGAATCGGGACTGTACCCAAAAACCACCTGTTTGCACGACTCAGTAGAGCCATGGTAGGATGGAAATCAAAGCACAGTGGGAGACACACAAGAATCTATGACGATCTCGGGTCAACAGACTAAGCTGTACCAGTGTCACCAGAGAACTGCCATCTGACGTGAGGTATAATACCATCTGGGAGTTCTCGGCGAGTCCGTTCAGTGTACCCAGTCTCCACTGAGCACCCGCATACCATCTCTGATGTCAAACACCAATGGATATGGGATCATCCATCGCCTATCACATGGGTCGAGAAGATATACACTAGTCTACTCTGGAATATCGATGCCCCGTCTCGATATTCCCACGACTAGGAACATTGAAGGATGTACTCATGGACTATCCAGGCCCCACTAGTATGATCTACATCATAGTCCTGGAAGTCGAGCACACATCCTAAGAGCTTTATCAACATGTAATCAGAGAGACAGAGAGTATACATGTTAAGATAAAGAGCAACCAGATAGCGTACTATCATGTCGAGCAAGAAAGTCCTACCTATATATGTCCCAGCATCCACTACAATATACATCCAATGTACAGTAATGGCCTCTAGGGCATACATATAACTAACAAAAGACCACCCCCCATCATACAGAGAGGGGCTTCTTCTACGCAGGTGCCTGTTATAACGACTCCTTCAAATTTAACCTCCCACAAAAGGATGAGGCTGGAGAAAATCCCACCACCGGCGGAAAATTTCAAAGGCAATAGAACTAAACGTCCCAAGGCTGGGGCATGATCGTACATACAGTCCACATGGCTTCTGGGAAAGAAGAAAGCCGTGCTTCAGCGAGTCATCGACCAAAAACTCGGTCGCTGACTAAAGCTCAGGAGCAACAACAAAAGCTCTTGGAAATGCTGACCAAAATGGCAGCACTTACCGGACAGAAAGAAAGTCCGGATCCAACGGCCGAATAGCGCTAGGAGCAGGAGACCGATACAGAGTTCCTGTGAAGGGTACTCGAAAGAAAAGACAAAGAAGCTGCTGAACAAGCCGCTAACATGAAGCAGATGGTGCTCTTGTTTCAGGACATGGTTGGAATGATGATCCAACCAGAACCCTCAGCCGAAGATCCGCCGATAAGCATCGAGTATGACAGAGGGGAAATATCGAACACTCTTCCGGTTTTATCAACAGCCAAGGAGAAAATGATCTCTAAGGCTGCTCTTGATGATTGTATAGCTCAACAAATAAGAGCTCATCAAGCAAATGAAGCGGTTGGCCAAATCGTCAGAACTGGGTGACCGTATCCAGGATGGTATGATCAAATCAAGTACCCGTCGGGATATACGATCCCCAAGTTCCATGTATACAAAGGGACAGGCAACCCTCACCAGCACTTCGGGCAGTTCAGGGCTTTGTGCGGCAACACCGGAGGCGACGACAAACTGTTGCTTCGCCAGTTCGTTGGCAGCCTATTAGAAACGGCCTTTGAATGGTACTCGGAGCTCCCAAATGACTCCGTAAAGATATTCACAAAGATGGAACTACTGTTCACACAGCGTTTCTCCAGCGCTAGCGAACGTACCCCAATCACGGTATTAATCAATGCCAGGGTAAGGCCAGGAGAAACTTGGATCCAATACGCGATCCGATGGCGGAACCTATGGTCTAAGTGCAAACAACGTATTGAAGAATCTCCCACCGTGGGCATGTTCATCGTGACCCTTGATCATCAAACGACCGTGTCCCAGTTCATGACATTCTTCAAACTAACCACCTTCCAGGACCTGATCGATAAACTGGCCCAAATGGACTAGATGAGCCGCGGGCCTTCCTCCTTAAATAAGGACCCTCAAAATAACAAGAGTAAAGGGAAAGCGGTCTTCATTGCCAACACGCAACAACAACCGAGTGGCCCAAAACCAGCTGCTCACCAAAACAACGCTCATTCGCGCCCATCCTTGGAGGAAAGATTAGGGCGCGCTTACTCATTTCCCCACGACAAGATGAGAAGACTGTTTGAATTGGCAATGCGTAATAAACTCATCACATTGCCAGACCTACGGTATACACCGCAACTCGGCGATGCCAAAAACCTTAACTACCGCTCCTATCACAGAATGGTGAGCCACCCAATTGAGAATTGCTATGTCTTAAAGAACTGGGTCGAGGACTAGTATCAATAGGGAAAATTCGCGCTGTCTGATAACTGGAGTGTAAATCCACCACAGAAGCACACTCCCAAAAATGTGGATGCGCCGGGGGCATCATGCTCACTCGTGGAAGAAACTCCATGGGAAGTCGTTCTTTCAGAAAACACCAAAAGAATGCTGAAAGATCTACAGGCATGTCCAGCAGTCAGGTGGAAAAGCCCACTTGAACCCGAAATCATCAAAGGGATGCTGAAACAGCGTCCTGTACCGAAAGTTGTTGACGAAGGGAAAACCCCCAAGTCAAGCCTTCAAAGTTTTCGAAGAAAAAGAAGAAGACCAAGAAGCCTGTACAGCCTGTTGAGTATGACGACAAGCGCACAGACCTAAAAAGTACATTGACGCACTGGAGGAGTGCAACCAGAAGGCGCGGACACCGGTCACGCTCGAAGAGTTCCTTAAGCATATTCTTGAGGACGAAGATAGTGACAACAATGAGGAAAATGACTCATCAAAAGAAACCGAAGACTACGTAGCAAGTTGCCACATCGTCTCCAATTCGTTGTTAAATGAAAAAGAAACCCCCTCGACACCAGAAAACAACGCGGAGGAACTGGGTGCAGAATCGGCGTTAAAATCCCAGGAATTGCCAGAAGACCCGATCAATAGGCTGTTAAACGAAGCCTTTCAAAAAAGCAAAGCTGACCGAGAACGCGAAATAGCCATATACGAAAAGGCTAAGCGTCAGCATCAGAATGAAGAAGCTGCGGCGAGGATGAGTCGTAAAGTACTCCAACCAAACCAAAGCATACCTGCGACAAATAACAGCAGGATCAAAACAGAGAAGCAGTTCACCAATGCCCTGTCAATGGCAATGAAGCTGCCACCTCTCGTAGGAAAAACTCCCTGGGTAATATGCCTCGATTGAGAGGATTCACATTCAAACTACTGTCTATATCATCGGAAGGTTACCCACCCTACCGAGAAATGCAGTGCCTTCAAGAAGTGGTGGCAAGGATACTTGCCCATCAAAAACACTTCAAGAGGATGAAGTGCGAAGCTCGTTGATGGCAAAATAGTGCGACAGATGCGCATGAAAAAATGACTGGCAACTGTCATATAGTTGATACCAGTTCGGAAGGGGAAAACCCCCAAGTTCTTACTTTCGGGAGCAATTCTGAGGACGAAATTCCCCTCAGCCCTCTCTTCAGAGACTCCACCTCCGAAAAAGAAGAGGAGGAGAATAACTGCGAGAATATTTAGCTGTGTAACCGCACGCTGCCTGAAAAGAATCTCGGACCTATAAACAAAGGTTTGAGCAAAAAGAACAAAGGGAAAGAAAAAAATTCTGAAGAAATTGCCCTCGACAATGGAGTTGTCAAAGAGCTCACCGCAAAGAACCCATCTAAGAAAAATAAGGTGGATTATAATGTCCTGGCACATCCGAGAAAAATACCCTCACAACTGAGCATATTGGATGCTCTCCTCCTGTCCAAATAGGCACGAGATTCTTTGATTAAGGCATTACTAGAGCCCGATCAGTTCCAACCTTTCTGCGCGGAAGAGAAGATGAAAGATGAACTGGCAGAGGTCTACACGGTTGACATTACATTCAGCGATGAAGATCTCCTTCTCGGTACATGCGAACATAATCGCCCGTTATATGTCACCAGGTACTGCCACGATATCAGGATAGGGAAAATCCTTATCGACAACGGATCCTCCATCAACCTTCTCAACGTGAGAGTGCTAAAGGAGATTTGCATGAACGTTCAGCACCTGGTCCGAGGTAAAATTACCATCTTCAGGTTCGACTCCCAGTCATCATGGACGCTCGGGTCTGTAATACTGACGTTACGCTTCGGGCTGCTCGTCGCCGACATCAAATTTCATGTCATTGACGCCAAGACTTGCTGTAACGCTTTGCTCGATAGGCCTTGGTTACATGTGTATAATGTTATTCCTTCTACCCAATATCAATGTATGAAGTATTCCAAAGACGGCTTGGAATACACCGTCATAGGGGAGCTAAATCCATTCTCCATAAACGAGGTCAAAAAATATGAAGACGCAAAATACTTCCTACCAGACTTCGAGGATACGGAAAGGTTTCATAAGCCGAAGGATAAATAGAAGTCCGTCATCACTATCCCGATCTTCATGAGCGATTCCAAGGAAGATGAAGAAATAGTCTGCTCGGGGCAACCCCAGAAAGAAAACAATAGGCTCAGACCATCTACTCCTATTTTGGTCTTCGGCAGCGACTCAGAGGATGAAGCAAACACAGTGTTCTCCATCCCCACGTCAGTGCAACCTTTACCGGAATAGATCAGAGTCTACAAATTACAATGGCTCCACCTTGGCATTACAAAGAACTTGATGCGCTCGATACATACGGTGTACAAGAACTACAGACTTTCTACTTCCTTCGCAGGCGAAGAGGTGAAAAGGCGATCCGCTTCTACCAATCTACGGAGACCAAAGTAGAAAAAGAAGTCTGGCATGGTGCCGATTTTGCACTTGAAAGGCTTCAACCAATCCGTCTGCCAAGTTACTACGCGGAGGGATTGAAAAGGCTGTTAAGATGCCAATGTGTACCCCTCGAACAAACTGTTCGACAAGCCTAATTCTACAAAAAGATTTGGGATATTTCCAGGACTCAGCGAAAGATGTCCAACGGGATGATGGAAACAACCAGGCTCGGATACGTTCAGTCCAAGAGACAGGAGCGGTTCCACAGTTACCACGTCATAAACATCTCCAGTGAAGGGGAAATCGCTCTTCTAAATGGCTGTGACATTCAAACAGAGCGAAATCCCGCTCTAAGAACATTAAGTCTATTACTCGAAGAACAAATCGAAAAGATAATAAAAGA
This sequence comes from Agapanthus africanus, assembly GCA_030015575.1. Lineage (NCBI taxonomy): Eukaryota > Viridiplantae > Streptophyta > Magnoliopsida > Asparagales > Amaryllidaceae > Agapanthus > Agapanthus africanus. The sequence goes on along the minus strand of CM057340.1, from coordinate 675,686,357 downwards.
AGCTTATCAAAAGAGCTGGGAAAATCACAGCCGCGAAATGGCCATTTATGAAAGTCTAGGATGCAGCATCTCAATCATCAATCTTCGGAGAAGGAAGATTATAATGCTCTTCATCCTCGGCCCACTGTATGTTCTAGCGAAAGGGGAAAATCCCGAAATAGAGGCAAAAATAGGGCGAAGAACGCAAACAATGTTCAAAAACAACAAAGCGGATCCAAGAAGTCGTGAAATCGAGAAAAGGTCGATTGGAACCTGTTCTTTATCAAGAAGATGGGTCGGGAATACTCTTTTCCCCAAGACAAGATGAGAAAAATATTCAACCTTGTCATGAAACACCAAATGATGATACTTTCAGAGTCTCGGCACCCCGAACAAATAAACGAGGTCTATCATTTGGATTATCGCTCATATCACTGAGTAATATGTCATCCCCTCGAAGACTGCTTCACCTTCAAAGACTGGGTAGAAGACCAGTATCAACAAGGCAGGTTCGCTTTATCTGACAGCTGGAAGGTAACCCTGCCGCAAAAGTATGAGCCAAAGAGGACCTATACCATGAGGATGGGACGAGCTCAATATCAAGAGTTGAAGCAAACTCGTACCTGCCATATGATAACACTCTCAAAAGAGGGAGGGCACAAAATTATGGATGACTTTCACATGTGCTTCACACATGAAAACGATGACGAGGTGATCTCCGAGTTTTCACTAGCACTAAAGGAACAGGAAGATGGGATACACACCACGGCGGACAACCTAAGAAAGATTGACTTAGGGATGAAAAATGATCCGAGGCCAACGTTCGTCAGTGAGCAGCTATCTAAAAAACAGGTGGCCACGTTAAAAGACGTGCTCATGCAATATAAATACTGCTTCACGTGGAACTATTCCGAAATGCCAGGACTAGATCCAAAGGCCGCAGTACATAAACTGGCTATATCGCTGGATATAAAGCCAGTCAAACAGGCGCCAAGAAAAATGCGGCTCGAATTTGAGATGAGTATCAACGCCGAAGTCAAGAAACTAATCAAATCCGGCTTCATCCAAGAGATTCAATATCCCGACTGGATCGCTAACATCATTCCGGTGATGAAGAAAAATGGGACGATGCGCATATGCATGGACTTTCGGGACCTTAACAAAACTTGCCCGAAGGATGATTTCCCAGTACCTGTTACCGAGCTGATGATCGATAACACGTCTACCTATGAGGTCTTCTCCTTTATGAATAGATCTTTAAGATACAATCAAATAAAAATGCATCCTGAAGACCAAAAGCATACCGCCTTCCGGACTTCGCTGGGCATATTCTGCTATAAGGTGACGCCCTTCGGTTTAAAGAACGCCGGTGCTACCTACCAAAGGGCCATGACAAAGATCTTCGATGACCCCATCCATAAGATTGTCGAATGCTATATTGATGACCTTGTGCTAAAGAGTAGATCTCATGAGGAGCATTGGGAACATCTAAAAATAGTGTTCCGACGTCTTCGGAAGTATAATATGAAGATGAATCCTCTACAATGCGCGTTTAGAGTCTCCTCAGGTAAATTTCTAGAATTCATTATACGACACCGGGGTTTCGAAATCGATTCCTCAAAGATCAAGGCGATTATAGAAATGCCCATGCTAAGAACTCTCAAACAGTTGCGATTTCTTCAAGGAAAGCTTGCATATATCCGGCGGTTCATAGCCAACCTCTTTGGAAAATGTTGTCCCTACAGTCATTTGATAATGAAAGGGACCCCGTTCATCTGAGATCAAAAGTGCCAAAATGCACTAGACGAAATCAAGCAATACTTTCAAAATCCGCCGGTATTGACCGCTCCGGTTAAGGGAAAACCCCTTATCATATATACAACAGCCTTTGAGGGTTCTCTAGGCATGCTATGGGCACAGGAGAACGATCAGGGAAAGGAGAGAGCTCTGTCCTATTTGAGTCGAGTTCTCCTGGGAGCAGAAAATAATTACTCCCCCATCAAAAAGCATTGCCTGGCACTGATATTCGCAATAACGAAGCTCAGACATTACGGCTTGGCACATGAGCTTCATCTCATATCAAAGGTGGATCCTCTCAAATATCTGATGTCAAGGGACATACTAATAGGAAGGCTTGCCAAATGGGCCCCAGGAGTTCTCGATAACGTATCGACCCCTCAAAGTAGTGAAAGGCCAGGCCATTGCCGACTTTCTCATGGAACATCCGATATCAGTCGACTCCTCCTTAAATTGCGAGTTGCCGGATGAACATGTGTTCGACAAAATCGAAGAAGAGAATGGAGAAAATGATTCCTAATGGGAACTCTACTTCGATGGAGCGTCTTCCGTGAAAAGGCAAAAGCAAAACATCCCCATAATCAAAGCCGGGGTGGGCCTTATTTTCGTGACTCCATAAGGAGGGATATTGCGTTATGCCCTCTCCTTAACGGAGCCAAGAACTGATAATGAAGATGAATATGAAGCTTTGATAGCAGATCTCGAGATCGCTATCGACATGGGAATCAAAGACCTCCTCATATATGGAGACTCCTAGTTGATCATTAGCCAAGTAAATGGTGACTATCAGACCTGCAAGCTAGAGCTGATAAAGTATGGCGAAAGAGTGCAGCAACTGCTGACACAAATCCCCTCCTACATCTTGGAGAGTATACCGCGTGCAGAAAACAACAAGGCGGATGCATTGGCCAAATTAGCTAAAGAACTGGCCGACGAAGATCTTGATGACGTAAAGATCATTGTGCAAAGCCGCAGGATTCTCACGCCAACAAATATATCTTCGGAAGACTTAATTGAGCCATCCAAAAGAAAAGAAACGACCAGACAAGTAGCCCTTCATATAAAGGACGAAGAAGAGGTCATCGATTGGAGGGAAGTCTTCATAGACTACTTCAAATCCCAGCGAACGCCTAAAAATTCGTCGTATAGACATCGGTTCATGAAACGATCTCTGTCCTTCACCTTCGTCAATGATACTCTGTATAAGAGATCGTTCGACTGTCTGTGGCTAAGATGCCTGGTACTGGAGGAAGCAAAGAAAGTCGTCTAAGAAATTCACGACGGACTCTGCGGTTCTCATCAAGCTGGGCCAAAGATGAAGCTGAAGATAAAAAGAATGGGTTACTATTGGCCCACAATGATTCAAGACTGCCTCAAATATGCGAAGCAGTGTCACTCAAGCCAAATCCACGGGGAATTCATCCACCAACATCCAAATCCGCTACACCCAACAGTGGCTAGATGGCCGTTCGAAATGTGGGGAACCGATATAATTGGCCTCATTGAACCGGTATCGTCCAAAGGACATCGGTTCATACTGGCAACAACCGACTACTTCTCTAAGTAGGCAGAAGCAGTACCATTAAGGGAGGTAAAGACAAAGAACATCCTCCATTTCTTCAGGACACATGTTATCTATCGGTTCGGCACTCCGTGACGAATTATCTCGGATAATAGGACAGCTAATAGAAGCCATAAGCAGCATAAAATAGATTAGAGATACTCTTCAGTCTATAACTCTCGGACCAACGGTCTAGCTGAAGCTTTCAACAAGACCTTGACAAAGATTATATAAAAAGACGGTGTCCAGAAACAAAAAAAACTGGCACGAAAGGCTGCACGAAGCTCTCTGGGCGTACCGAACAACGTTCAAAACGGCCACGAATACAACACCATACGCGTTGGTATTCGGCACGGAAGCAGTGCTTCTCCTAGAAATAAAACTCCTTTTTCTACGAGTGGCGGTTCGATACAAGCAGACAGATGAAGAAAATGCTCATCTTCGGCTTGAGGAGCTCGATACCCCCGACGAAACTCTCCTTATAGCATATCAAAATCTGGAAACTTATAAGGCAAGGATGACGTGGTCGTACGAAAAATTGACCAAGCCGAGAACATTCCGCCAAGGCGAACTTGTACTAGTCATCAAAAGACCAATGATCCTCAATCGTGTAAAACGGTGGAAGTTCGAGCTGAACTATGAAGGCCCGTATATTGTAGACAAAGTCTACCAAGGTAGAGCCTACCTGCTCATGGATATGCATGGTGAAAGACCCTTCCGGCCAATAAACGACCGATTCCTTAAAAAATACTACGCTTGACGAGTCATAACTTAGGTCAATGATTGACGACGATGCTGTAACGTTTTGAAAATCGTTCAGGTGAAATTTCGGTTAATCGGTACAATAACGGGTGTTTTACGTAAAAATCAAGATATAAATATCTTTTAATATAAAATTAAATATACATATTCTAACTATGAAATTGCTGGTATTTGGTGTTTATTGAGCCACTGGTAAAATTTCTAATTTATTGAATTTTTTTCCGAAATTAATTATTTTAATATTATTTTAAGCCGTCACTAATACATTTAATTAGGGATAATTACAAATTGGAATGGGTTAAAACAAATTTTTTGCATCATGACACACTAAACTAATATGTAAAATATTATTTTTGAAATGAAAAGAAGTTGCCAACATAGTTTTAGAAAATGCTTAAGAAAAAGGCTTAATTGGTAAAAATAAATTAAATCGAAATTGAGGTTTGGTGTTTATCTTTTTGTGTGTTCACTCAATCACTCACATACTCACTCACACACACACACCCTCCCCTCATGAGCTGGCCGAGACAAGCTACCCCAATCCCCTATTTTTCCCACTTCTTTCCCTCACAAAAAGAAAAGAAAAGAAAAGAATATTAATATTGAGAGAAGAAGTTTGTGTGTTGACTTGGGGGTGTCTTTTCTTGACTTGGACCTTCTTTCCACACACCAACACACTCCCCACTCTCTCCCTATCCCTCTGGCCGAGCCCTCCCTCTCCCTCAACAGCAGCCCCCTCCCTTTTCTCCCCTCATTTCTCTTTAAAAAAATTCATAAATTTGCCTCAAAATCCATCAAAAATCCTAATTCTAATCCTTACCCATTTTTCCTTGGCCATTCAAGCATTGATCTTGGAGCTTAGAAACAAGTTTGGGAGGCTAGATTTCAAGTGAGATCTACAAAATTGGGAGGTATAAATTTAGACCCTTTGGTGAAATTGTTGTTAATTTCTTTAAGTTAGCTTAATTAAGTGTTTAATTAGGTTTTTAATTGGTTCTAATTGCATGATTGAAAATTCAAGAGAGTGGTTTGTGATCAAATTAGGGTTTTAGGTATTTGGATCATGGTTATGATGTGTAGCCTCACATCTCAAGACATGCAAAGTGTAATCTTGTTACTAAATTTGAAATTGTTATTTTAGAATTTTACCAATTGAGCTATATTGCAAACTAGGTTTTAAAAATTAAGTTAAATTGATAGATTAAAAATCTAATTAGGGTCTTCATGATATCATTAAATTTATAAATTGTAGTTTACCACCTTAGATCATGCAAAACCTAGTCAAATTGTTGATTTGTGTATTCTTACTTTGAAAATTGTTAAAATTGGATAAATTGCAAACTATAATTTTTGGGTTAATGAAATTTAATGAGATTAAATTGTGGAAATGGTTTGTATGACTTATTTAAGATGTTTAATGAGTATTATGGCCATTAAAATTGTTCAAACATCAAGTTTTGTTTTAAAACGGCTAATTGATGCTTACTAGGTTTCTTGTAATAAATCGATTTAATCAATTTATAGGTTTTGTTGAATTAAACTCTATTTCTTATAAATTAGGGAGTTTTGAAACCACGATTCGTACGTTTGAGTTTTTCTCGATGGTTTGACGTTTGTACATCGACATCGAGGGTTAGTTTGGCTATTTTTGCATGCGTAGGAGATAGGTTTTGACCTATGCGGGATACGTGTGCCGATTTGGTTTTCGTATGCCTTTTCGATTTCGAATCGGATTTTTATCCGAGACGATACGTTGTGACATGTAGGTACCCCCATGTGGACTTCAAGACGACAAGCAAGCGCGTGGTGACGTCGGCACCGGTGAGCGAAGATCAGGTGAGTAGATTATATCTACGGGGGAAGTCGGGTGGATGGCGTATAGCACCCCCGGAAAGTTACGAGAAATGACGTGATGTGGTAATGATATACTTTTATATGTTAATGTGAGATATGAACACCTAGTAAGAAAAGCCTTAGGAGCTTATGGATTAGTGTTAGCGAGAAACGGAGGAAGGATTTGGTTGGTTTCTGAATCGCAACCCTAGAGTAAGGATTTGCATACACGCAGACATATACACTTGCATACATTATTTTCTTGTGCATATATGGGAATGTGTATATATGTATATACGCATGGGTATGGGACTATGCATATATATACATTCATATACACATGTATGAATGTTGAGGATATTATATGATATTTAGAGATGAGTCGATGAGATTAGGCTTGAGGCTATGAGATCGGTGATGTGATATGGTCCGTATTTGAGACACGACATGATATTTTAGCTGGTTCTTTAGGCGTGGTGTTTTCATACACACGCATGCATTACATAGATGGTATCAGTTTTGTAGTAGACGTAGATCAGTACTCCGATCATGATATTTGATAAAGAGGATACCAGATGAATAATGTGATAAATATGACAATTGACCCGTACCCGGTTTTGGGAGGCCGTACGATGGATTTACCGTACGAGTTACATATTGATGATAGATCCGCACTCTTGACTCGAGGATGTCATATAATATAGGGTATCGTATGGGATACTAGTGAGGCGGGATCACCGACTAATATACATACATACATACATACATACATACATACATACATATATATATATATATATATATATATATATCGACTCAGATTTAGGTAGTTTCCATACCCCTTCCTATTGGTTGTTAGTTAGACCTGTAGTTACCTAGTAGATGTTAGACTGGATCCGAGTCATCCCTATTTTCAAAACTAACGAATCGTCAGGATTTTAAAGACATGTCAAGGGATACTACGGATATTTCAAAAGACGTACTTTTTCTTAAAAACACCGTAGCCCTTATTTTCAAAACACCACGATTCGTACTATTTCAAACAGCAATTCAGTATAACACAGGTGTAGCGATATAGATTCCTTATTGTTACGTTATCATTCATGTTCCGCATATTATTGTTGCAATTACCGTTCATTGCCATTTATCATGTTGTTATCGTCTCAGTGCATGTTTATTGTGTACTTAGTGATTATGAACCATGCTGTCAGGACACCAGCACCATTACCGATGATGCGTATGTTCCACATACACTTACTTCCCGACTCACACACATCATCATCGGTAATTGTCATGTCACGTACACTTTAGAAAATACTATTTCATTGGCATAGCTTGCTAACTGATAATTGCTACATGTTATAGCATTCATATGCTAGTTTAATTATTGCATGATATCAGATGTATCCATATATTCATTGGTTATGCGGTATTATGGAGATTTATGCCGGTTTTCATTTTTATGGACATGGTGACTTGATGATTTCGGATTCTTCTTGATATTTTATGGATTTGGAAACCGCATGTGAAAGTTTTGTTATGAACCATTTTAAAGAGAAACAAATGCGGTTTTCCTTGATATGTTGAGTATCGTCCACCATGATGTTTTCTCGGTTCTGAGATGTTTTCGAGACCCGATTCGAGGAGTTGGATGATCCGTCTCGGGTACATGGTGGACCCTGTATGGTACCCCGGGGCAAGAAGCTCGAGTAGTAGACGATGAGCCCGGCAGGGGCAGACTGCCTACCGGTGATTTTACCTGGCGCGGCGGATATCCGGAGGATACCGTTCGTGGTCATGAGATTGATGATATGGGCCGATCCGGACTGACGGATCCCGATGTTTTTAGATATTGAGATATTGAGATTTGAGACACTGAGATATTGAGATATTGAGATTAGTGTTTTGTATCGATGCTTGACACGGATTCTATGTTTATTTCATTGATGATATCTCGATTTATATACATACAGAAATCTCATTAATTGCAGAAAAACAGTTCTTCGATTCTTGATGTACTCTATTCTCATTACATGCATTGCACATCATTTTTGTGACTTATTGTTACCTGACATTTGTACATCACATTCGTGGCATGTTGTTACCTGAGGCACTGACACGAGTACTTGGTATTACACTTAGGGATAAATGTTTACCCTTACCATAATATTATGCTTCAGGCCATATTGTTATTTTGAGGATATTACTGATCGTATGACCTAGGATTGCGTTATACATGCGATTTCTGCTGGTGGATGTTTTCTACTCACGAGTTGGCAACTCACCCCCGTTGTGCCACAGTTCCTTGCAGGTTTTGCCGTACAGGTTTCATTGCGGGTTTGCTGGCACACTGTTCCTTCCGGGTGATTGCTTTGGTAGGTTAGTTCGTTGTATCTTGACCACCTTTTGTTATTTATTATTTCAGTTGTATGTAGAAACTCCATCAACCAGATTGTATATTTGATAGAGATAGAAGACCAGACTTGTTATTATTTCGACCTTAGAGCCGCGCGTTGTATTATTATGGTTTTTATGCTGATTTTGGGATTTCTTTTGAGTTTTGATCCTCGCCCTTCGGCGTTGTATATTATATTGCTTGTGTGGTTGTGACTGTCGTTTGACGAAGAGCTAGCTCCCGCTTGGAGATGCCTTTTTATTTATTTCGTATACTATTCATGTTGTATCCCGTTTGGGGCCAGTATTTACAAAGGAGACTCTGCCGAAATTTTCAGAAAATACTTGGGATTTTAAAAATACATATTTCGGCCTATGTTGATTAAAACTACTTGCTTTCAATTGATTTTTCCTTCACTCTACTGCTTCTTTGGTTTTGATTTCTGGGTTTTGGCTTACTTAGATTACGTACGTCTCGAGACGTTTCGTAATTTAAGTGCCGGTCATGTTCCGTACTTTTCAGGTCGTGACAAAGTTGGTATCAGAGCGTTAGGTTTTACCTTCGGAGTGTAGGATGACTCTTGGTTGATGGAGTAAGTAGCTTAAGTAGAGTGACGTACCGTACGTATGTTCCGCGGCATATTTACGATACGATACTCCGCTCAAGAATCCTTAGGATATACATTTCTTTGCACAGTATTATATTCATTCTTATGATCTAGCCTCATCAGTACCAGTTATGGTTTTGTTATCACGGTTGTACGGGCGTGGAGAGCTACGGCTAGAGTTGCGGTCAGCATGAGCTCGTCATGGATGAGGACTGACCAAAGCGTGATTCCAAGGACATACGATTGCATAGAGGCGTCGTTTTATTGTGTTTTCGCGCCATGGGCGTTTGATGGATCGCTTTGACGAGATTCCTCGGACGTGCAGATCAGCACCAGAGGATTGGGCTGCTGCAAGAGGCCGGCCAGACTGTGATGACCGTCAAAGCATAGATTATTTTGATGATTGAGGCACTGTTCAGCATGCGGACGAATGAGCCAGTGATTTTGGCGAATGAAAAGATATCACCCCAGATATTTGAAGCTAACGCCGCACGAGTTATAATTTGAGATATGATAGAAGATCGCTAGTCACCTGAGGATGAATGACTAGGATATGTGATTCATTGCCTACCCCGATGCAAGTTCATTAGATTGATTGGACCCAGCTAGAGACGACTTCTCGCTGATACGTTGAGAGTCGATATAGACGATCGAATGTCAAGGACCCATTTTCCAAGTTTAAAGTATTCGGAAAATAATGCAAGAAATTCTACGGACCCTCTAGAAGAATGAAACCCTAACTCGACTTAATGACCATGGAACGCCAATGAACCTTATGGTTTGCGGCAGTTCAGCTGTGCCATTAGTGAGGCTTGGGTCTGCCCTTCTACGGTTGGTCCATAGGTGCTGTGGCATATATTCATTACTATTAAACTATACCCAAGATGTTGAGCTCTTAGGGGATTATGAGGTTTTGACAATCGATCGGATGGTTCGACTTCATTCGGATATCATATGATGGGATACATTGCTTGGGAGACTCCAGATACGAGTATAGCCGTAGGAGCGCAGTCCATGCAGCCACGAGGAGGCTAGTCCGAATCGGTCGACATTAGAGAAAAGTGGAGTAGGAGGTTCGTACGAGATCTTGATGAGATGACGTTCCATTCCGCCGACATCAGAGATGTGATATGCAAGCAGAAGCGTTGAGTATGGATATACCTTTCAGGAGGAGTCATGATGACTATGCAGCCATTCCGGAACAAGAAATTTATTTGGTAAGGGTGATGACTTCCGGGCAGTTCGACAGAAATGAGACTTGGGAGAGACTTCGACAGGACCTTTCTGGAAATACTGAACGAGAAGACCTGGACCCGGGAGCGATCATATGACGCACACCCAGCAGGCCAGAGTTCACCATCGTCGACGAGACATGTTATGAGTAACCATGATAGTTGGCCAGAGATCTTTAAAGGATGTGTTAGAACGGACTGCTTCCGTTATCGTTTCTATATTGGACCGTTGAACCAAGGAGCTATGTACTTAGCAATCTGCAGTGAGAGACGAGAGCCTAAGGGCACTAGGCGACAGGCCATGATCAGGAGGTAAGTAGATACCTTGCTCTGCTAGCATTGTGTGCACCGACACCTTCTCGACCTTGAAGGAAGGACATCGACGACAGTATTTATGATTTGTGATTTCGTGAGTTGACTATCACGTATCCGTCACTTTGGATTTCAGTATTTTTGGGTGATTTAGTTCATGATTGAGTTTTGATGACCGAGTATCATGATATTTGATTTCATGCCTAGGGCATGCATATGATTTGACTTATACTTTCGGCATAGTTTTCATGCACTTTTAGTGTTTTGACATACTTTTGTGCATGCCGATGCACAGGATGGTGAGATTTTATACCATGGTATACCTGATTGGGATTTTGATTGAAATGTGTTGTATACCGTCGATTTCGATTGTGATATTTGATATTTGTTTTCATGCACCTTGTGCACTTGATTTGAATTTTGCGCATACTTAAGGCGTTTGATGTGATTTAGGTGCACACTAGATGCACTAAATCGAGATTCTTCATGCATATCAGATGCACTTGGTTTTGCTGTCAGGCACACACGTTGCCTTTGACAGGTGTTTTCGTGCATACCCGTTGCATTCAGATTTTGTTTCCGTGCACATGTATGGCACGTTCATGGATTTCGATTTCCGTGCGCACCAGACGCACGTGGCATTCATATATATAATTGGGATTGATTTCTTTTGGAGCAGTATATTTTATGATACTTGCTATTTGGTTTAGTACTAAGCAGGACTAGTCAAAGGACAGTACCTGAGAATATTTTGGCATGCATTTATACTTATCGAAGGGATTTTCAAAGAAGAGCTATAGTCTCACTATTTACCTTCGTGTCCATGATGACACGAAACTTTTTACAAGGGAAACCTTCTAAATTAATTTCAAAACGGCGGGACGTGTATGTTAAACAAAAGATATATATATATATATATATATATATAGTTATTTTCTTACAATAGACGTCCGCCACCGTGTAGTGTTGCGAGTATCGCACAACGATTTGAAAAAGATTTGGCATGCATTGCTTCTAGATGTTTTAATGATGTATATCATATTGATTTTCATTTTGGATTTAGACATTGATGTCTTCCCCATAACTCCGATGATTGCGGGTTGTTTGACGGAGTTTTGATTTTTGAGTTATATACTCTTTTTTTCATGCGCATGCATTGCGCTACGATGTGTTTTATGTGTTTATGATTTCGGAGCCCCGACGACTTGAAGGTTTTGCTTAAATGTTTTAGCATTTGGGGGGGGTTTAATTTAAATTCGGGGACCAAATTTCTTTAAAGGGGGAAGATTGTAACGTTTTGAAAATCGTTCAGGTGAAATTTCGGTTAATCGGTAAAATAACGGGCGTTTTCCGTAAAAATCAAGATATAAATATCTTTTAATATAAAATTAAATATACATATTCTAGCTATGAAATTGCTGGTATTTAGTGTTTATTGAGCCACTGGTAAAATTTATAATTTATTGAAATTTTTTCCGAAATTAATTATTTTAATATTATTTTAAGCCGTCATTAATACATTTAATTAAGAATAATTACAAATTGGAATGGGTTAATGCAAATTTTGTGCATCATGACACACTAAACTAACATGTAAAATATTATTTTTGAAATGAAAAGAAGTTGCCAAGATGGTTTTAGAAAATGCATAAGAAAAATGCTTAATCGGTGAAAATAAATTAAATAGAAATTGAGGTTTGGTGTTTATCTTTTTGTGTGTTCACTCAATCACTCACACACTCACTCACACACACACACCCTCCCCTCATGAGCTGGCCGAGACAAGCTACCCCAATCCCCTATTTTTCCCACTTCTTTCCCTCACAAAAAGAACAGAAAAGAAAAGAATATTGAGAGAAGAAGTTTGTGTGTTGACTTGGGGGTATCTTTTCTTAACTTAGACCTTCTTTCACCCACACACTCCCCACTCTCTCCCCATCCCTCTGGCCGAGCCCTCCCTCTCCCTCAACAGCAGCCCCCTCCTTTTTCTCCCCTCATTTCTCTTTAAAAAAATTCATGAATTTGCCTCAAAATCCATCAAAAATCCTAATTCTAATCCTTAACCATTTTTCCTTGGCCATTCAAGCATTGATCTTGGAGCTTAGAAACAAGTTTGGGAGGCTAGATTTCAAGTGAGATCTACAAAATTGGGAGGTATAAATTTAGACCCTTTGGTGAAATTGTTGTTAATTTCTTTAAGTTAGCTTAATTAAGTGTTTAATTAGGTTTTTAATTGGTTCTAATTGCATGATTGAAAATTCAAGAGAGTGGTTTGTGATCAAATTAGGGTTTTGGGTATTTGGATCATGGTTATGATGTGTAGCCTCACATCTCAAGACATGTAAAGTGTAATCTTGTTGCTAAATTTGAAATTGTTATTTTAGAATTTTACCAATTGAGTTATATTGCAAACTACGTTTTAAAAATTAAGTTAAATTGTTAGATTAAAAATTTAATTAGGGTCTTCATGACATCATTAAATTTATAAATTGTAGTTTACCACCTTAGATCATGCAAAACCTACTCAAATTGTTGATTTGTGTATTGTTACTTTGAAAATTGTTAAAATTGGATAAATTGCAAACTTGAATTTTGGGGTTAATGAAATTTAATGAGATTAAATTGTGGAAATGGTTTGTATGACTTATTTAAGATGTTTAATGAGTATTATGGCCATTAGAATTGTTAAAACATCAAGTTTTGTTTTAAAATGGCTAATTGATACTTACTAGGTTTCTTGTAATAAATCGATTTAATCAATTTATAGGTTTTGATGAATTAAACTATATTTCTTATAAATTAGGGAGTTTTGAAACCACGATTGGTACGTTTGAGATTTTCTCGATGGTTTGACGTTTGTACATCGACATCGAGGGTTGGTTTGGCTATTCTTGCATGCGTAGGCGATAGGTTTTGTCCTATGCGGGATACGCGTGCCGATTTGGTTTTCGTATGCCGTTTCGATTTCGAATCAGGTTTTTATACGAGACGATATGTTGTGACATGTAGATACCCCCATGTGGATTTCGAGACGACAAGCAAGTGCGTCGCGACGTCGGCACCGGCGAGCAAAGATCAGGTAAGTAGATTATATCTACGAGGGAAGTCGGGTGGATGGCGTATAGCACCCCCGGAAAGTTACGAGAAATGACGTGATGCGGTAACGATATACTTTTATATGTTAATGTTAAATTTGAACACCTAGTAAGAAAAGCCTTGGGAGCTTATGGATTAGTGTTAGCGAGGGACGGAGGAAGGATTTGGTTGGTTTCTGAATCGCAACGCTAGAGTAAGGATTTGCATACACGCACACATATACACTTGCATACATTATTTTCTTGTGCGTATATGGGAATGTGTATATATGTATATACGCATGGGTATGGGACTATGCATATATATACATTCATATACACATGCATGAATGTTGAGGATATTATATAATATTTGGAGATGAGTCGATGAGATTGGGTTTGAGGCCATGAGATCGGTGATGTGATATGGTCCGTATTTGAGATACGACATGATATTTTAGCGGGTTCTTTAGGCGTGGTGTTTTCATACACACGCATGCATTACATAGATGGTATTAGTTTTTTACTACATGTAGATCAGTACCCCAATCATGATATTTGATAAAGAGGATACCAGATGAATAATGTGATAGATGTGACATTTGACCCGTACCCGGTTTTGGGAGGCAGTACGACGGATTTACCGTACGAGCTACATATTGATGATAGATCCGCACTCTTGACTCAAGAATGTCATATTATATAGGGTATCGTATGGGATACTATTGAGGTGGGATCACCGACTAATATATATATATATATATATATATATATATATATATATATATATATCGACTCAGATTTAGGTAGTTTCCATACCCCTTCCGATTGGTTGTTAGTTAGACCTTTAGTTACATAGTAGATGTTAGACTGGACCCGAGTCATACCTATTTCCAAAACTATCGAATCGTGAGGATTTTAAAGACATGTCAAGGGATACTATAGATATTTCTAAAGACGTACCTTTTCTTAAAAACACCATAGCCCTTATTTTCAAAACTCCACGATTCGTACTATTTCAAACGGCAAATCAGTATAACACAGGTGTAGTGATGTAGATTCCATATTTTTACGTTATCATTCATGTTCTGCGTATTATTGTTGCAATTACCATTCATTGCCATTTATCATGTTGTTATCGTCTCAGTGCATGTTTATTGTGTACTTAGTGATTATGAACCACGTTGTCAGGACACCAGCACCATTACCGAAGATGCGTATATTCCATATACACTTACTTGCCGGCTCACACATATCATCATCGGTAATTGCCATGTCACGTACACTTTAGAAAATACTATTTCATTGACATAGCTTGCTAACTGATAGTTGCTACATGTTATAACTTTCATATGCTAGTTTAATTATTGCATGATATTAGATGCATCCATATATTCATTGGTTATGTGGTATTATGGAGATTTATGCCGGTTTTCATTGTTATGTACATGGTGACTTGATGATTTCGGATTCTTCTTGATAATTTATGGATTTGGAAATCGCATGTGAAAGTTTTGTAAACTGATGAACCATTTTAAAGAGAAAAAAATACGGTTTTCCTTGATATGTTGAGTATCGTCCACCATGATGTTTTCTTGGTTCTGAGATATTTTCGAGACCTGATTCGAGGAGTTGGATGAACCGTCTCGGGTACATGGTGGACCCGGTATGGTACCCCGGGGCAAGAAGCTCGAGTAGTGGACGATGAGCCCGGCAGGGATAGACTGCTTACCGGTGATTTTACCTGGCACGGCGGATATCCGGAGGATATCGTTCGTGGTCGTGAGATTGATGATATGGGCCAATCCAGACTGACGGAGCCTGAGGTTTTTAGATATTGAGATATTGAGATTTGAGACACTGAGATATTGAGATATTGAGATTAGTGTTTTGTGTCGATGCTTGACACCGATTCTATGTTGATTTCATTGATGATATCTCGATTTATATACATATAGAAATCCCATTGATTACAGAAAATAGTTCTTCGATTCATGATGTACTCTATTCTCTTTACATGCATTGCACATCATTTTTGTGACTTATTGTTACCTGACATTTGTACATCACATTCGTGGCATGTTGTTACCTGAGGCACTGACACGAGTACTTGGTATTACAGTTAGGGATAGATGTTTACCCTTACCATTATATTATGCTTCAGGCTATATTGTTATTTTGAGGATATTACTGATCGTATGACCTAGGATTGCATTATATATGCGATTTCTGCTGGTAGATATTTTTTACTCACGAGTTGGCAACTCACCCCCGTTATGCCATAGTTCCTTGCAGATTTTGCCGTACATGTTTTGTTGCGGCTTTGCTGGCACACCGTTCCTTCCGGATGATTGCTTTGGTAGGTGGGTTCGTTGCATCTGGACCACCTTTGGTTATTTATTATTTCAGTTGTATGTAGAAACTCCATCAACCAGATTGTATATTTGATAGAGATAGAAGACCAGACTTGTTATTATTTCGACCTTAGAGTCATTTGTTGTATTATTATAGTTTTCATGCTGATTTTGGGATTTCTTTTGAGTTTTGATCCTCGCCCTTCGGCGTTGTATATTATATTGCTTGCGTGGTTGTGACCGTCGTTTGACGAAGAGCTAGCTCCCGCTTGGGGATGCCTTTTTATTTATTTCTTATACTATTCATGTTGTATCCCGTTTGGGGCCAGTATTTACAAAGGAGACTCTGCCGAAATTTTCAGAAAATACTTGGGATTTTAAAAATACATATTTCGGCCTATGTTGATTAAAACTACTTGCTTTCAATCGGTTTTTCCTTCACTCTACTGCTTCTTTGGTTTTGATTTCTGGGTTTTGGCTTACTTAGATTACATACGTCTCGAGACATTTCGTAATTTAAGTGCCGGTCATGTTCCGTACTTTTCGGGTCGTGACGACGCTTGTGTCTGCTCGCTATCTTCCTGAGTTAGAACCCTGAAAGTAGTTTCCAAAAAGCTCCGTCGCTTCAAAAATAGTGACAAAGGACCGAGATGTCCCTATACTGATAATGGACCGAAATGTCCTTAAACTAACATTCATCCCCAAAATAGGAATATCAAACTGAGAAGTCCTTAAACTAACTATCCGTCTTAAGCATGGCGACAAAAATGGGAATGTCGGACCGAGATGTCCCTAAACTAATAACGGACCGAGATGTCCCTAAACTAACAACGGACCGAGATGTCCTTAAACTAGAATTTCACCTTAAATATGGCGATAACGGATCGAGATGTTCCTAAACTAAAATTTCGCCTCAAACATGGCGATAATGGACCAAAATGTTCTTAAACTAGCACATCGCCCCCAAATACAGTGATATGCTCCCTTAAGATCTATATTTCAAACGAAGTCCTAATGGCGAAGGTTGCAACTCAAGTCCTACTGGCTACACAGCTATTCCAGCGATGAAGCCACCCAAAATCCCATCGGAAAACAGATGGGTCACCTACGACAAAGATACTTTTGAGAGTTTTGGAAAAAAAAAGGTATGCCCACAAGCGAAACGGGTACGGATGAAAACCCGAAAGGGCGCCATGAGTAAAAACAGCAGGACTAGCGGCGAGCTTGTGAAAATTCGGAAGACCGCATTCTCGTAAAAAAAAAGTAAAAATAAAAATAAAAAATAAAATACACTTGTAAGGTCTTTTCGATCTTGTGAGGAGAAAATACGTGCGTGAGATCCTTATGACTCACAAAAGGAGCAACACACTTAAAAATCCATACGATTTCTAAGGAGAAAATACACTTACGAGATCCTCATGACTCGTAAGGAGAATTCCCCCTATGAGACCCTCACGGCTCATAGAATTCGAAAGTCTTAGGTTACAGGGATCTAAAGCTGTTCTTAAGCCGTAATATCCCCCAAGTTGCCCTACAGGTGGTCTAATATTGACCCTTGTATACAATCCACGGGTATAAATGAATATATCCCTCACCAAGTTTCACCAACGAAGAGAAATGTCCCCATATGGTGAACGACCCTTGTAAGTCCTTTCGACTTATAAGGAGAAAACACTCTTGGAAGATCCTTACGAATTACAAGAGAAAATATCACTTAGGAATCCCCACGATTCCTAAGGAGAAAACATACCTATGAGATCCTCACGACTTGTAGGGAGAAATACCTTTATAAGACCCTTATGGGCCATAAAGTCAAAAAGTCTTAGCCGACAGGATCCTAACTCTGTTTGCCAAGCCATCTTTGTTCAAAATAATAAAGGCAAATGATGATTCGCTCATGACAACATTCCAGTTTTAGCGATGCTGATGCCTAAATAGGTGTCAAACCCCAAGTTCTCTCAAGGCATATGATGACTCGCTCCTGACAATATTCCAGTGGTTGCGATACTGATGCCAGAATTGGTATCATATTTCAAATCCCTTTAAAAATAGCAGAAATGATAGGGCAACTCGCAATAAAATGCAGCGAGTAAAAACAAAAATAGCCGAAATGATTGGGCACCGCGATAAATAACCGAAATGATTAGGCAATCGCAACTTTCACGACATTAAAAGATGAAAAGATAGAGCATCGCGGAAAGGAAAAAAAATGAAAAAAAAACTTTTCTGCCCTGCAAGTACGTCCATATTGACCCTTGCATACGATTCATGGGAACAAATGAAAGAAATGGAACCGTATTTTCCCACCAGGCTCCGTCAAAGGGAGAGCCAGATCTTAATGGCAACATGTACAGCCTAGAGGTCATCCCGACGTTCTTATCATTCCGACAGGATGCAGATACAACATCAACAAAGCTCCAAGGAGCCAAAACAAAAAAGGAGTGATGGAAAAATTCTAACTCCAGCTCGACGTGCTTCTCATGCCAGCAAGATGCAGACACAACGTCAACAAGGACCCAAGGGCCAAATCAAAATGGAGTGGTGGCATATTCCTAGCTCCAGATCTTGACGGCGACATCTACAGCCTAGAGATTGACTCGACGTAGTTCTCATGCCAGTAGGGTGCAGACGCGACATCAACAAAGAACCAAGGGTCGAATAAAAAAGGAGTGATATCAAAATCTTAACTCCAGCTCGACATGCTTCTCATGCCAAGCAGGATGTAGACGCAACGTCATCAAAGACCCAAGGGTGAAACAAAAAAGAAGTAATGGAAAAATCCCAGCTCCAGCTTGACGTTCCTGTTCACCACCGGAGACGGAGAAGAATCGGGATGGATCTTCTTGCCTGAATCTGGGGGCAGATGCTGTTTGGATTTATCCATCCACCTCTCCGAAGATACCAAGTTGATTTATGGTACCGTATATCGTAGGTTTGGACGGATGCGGCCGTTGTAGCAGATTTTATCAGATCCCCCATCGTTTATGAGGGGTTTTTGATTATGTGGACGCTCTAGTTAATTACGTTACCGCATTGCGATAACCACTTTCTCCTACTCTGGAAGTTCACTTCGTGTCGTGTGTGTTTTTGTTTGTTTTGGTTGCCTGTGGATTGTTTATGGAGATAGTTTATGTCGTCACCCATAGGGCGTGGATTAGTCCAAATATGTATATTTTTAGATTTGGTTTTGGTTTATTTAAGGACCGTTAATCTGATTTGAGATTAAGGTCGATTTAAACATATGAGAATTTGGGCCTAATCATTTTAGTTTAAGGAAATTAAAGTCCATTATTGCCATGTTTGAGGCGAATATTAGTTTAGGGACATTTCGGTCCAACGTTCCCATTTTGGGGACGAATGTTAGTTTAGGGACATTTCGTTTCATTATCGCCATGTTTGAGGCGAATAATTAGTTTAGGGACATCTCGGTCCGACATTCATCTTGCACGCATGCATATTTGTTACGTGACGAAGTGAACAATATTGATATGGAATGTGCCCAATTTAGGACACGATCTGATTTGAGGCATGCACGTTAATTTGGAAGTGCATCAAGCAGTAGTTAGTTGTCAGGACCCGCCACCTTTCTGAAAACGTTGAGGAATTACAACATGTATCAAAGGTGTGAAAAGATATACCCTTAAACCAAATCCCGTATTTAAGGGAAAAGGGGTTGTTGTGGACTTAAAAATCGTTAGTCATATTTGAGACTAAGATTACCTTAGGAGATATAGGATGAATATCATTTTTGATATCATCAATGAGAGATCATTAATCATGTTTGAGACTAAGATCAGTTTAATAATATTTTGGGATCACTTTTACTTAAGATTCAGCAAAAAGAGTATTTGGGCTCAGCTGCAAGAAAACTTCAGAGACTTAGCCAATTTGGGCTTTAGTCTGCCCACTCTTCTTCTTTTTTTATTCAAAAAGTGCTAAGCACTTATTTGGGCTCTGTTTGTTCAGCCCTTTTCTTTTTATGCAAAAGTGCTAAGCACTTATTTGACACTCTGACACTCACATGGGTGTCATGTAAAGCATTTAATTATGGGGGCCGCCCAATGAACGCTGAGCACTCTACCACTTTGACTGTTTATGAAGTGCTAGGCACTTTTCTTTCTTCTTTTTTTTTTGGTGGCGCCCACGTGAGGAGCACATGAGACGCTGGGCGCTGCCCAATCAGTGCTAAGCACTCAGCCACTCTTATTGTTTTTGTGGTGCCCATGTAAGGAGCACGTGAGGCGCTGGGTGCTGCCCAATCAATGCTAAGCACTCAAACGTTTTCTCTATTTATGAAGTGCTAAGCACTCTTTATGTGGCGCCCACTTGAGGAGAACGTGAGGTGCTAGACACTGTTGAAGACGGGCACCCACGTGGGAAACATGTGAAGTGCTAGTTTCTTTTATATGGAGATTTAATCTCTGTTAATGTTTTTAGAGAACTTAAATCTCTGTTAATGGTATTTTGACCATTAACGATCGCCAAGATCATTATTTTGAGAATCTTAGATCGCTTTTTAAAGAACTAAGTTCTTAATTTGAAGGAACTAAGTTCTTGGTGTATTATGGACTCCATGTTTTTTTAATGTTCTTATATCCATATTCTCCTCTGAATATTTGATTCTCAAGAACAAGATCTTCCCAGTGAGAATTAAATTCTCAACTTGTGGGAGACTTGTCTTGTGGATTTTAGATCCAGAGAAAGAACTAAGTTCTTTTGAAAGGGTTAAACCCTTAGATGTGATATTGTAGAGATATTTTGATCTCTTTTCTTTACCTAGAGTTTCAAGAATGAAGCTCTTCTTCTTTTCTTGAGAAATGAGTTCTCTTTTTTTTTTGGAAGCTTTCAATATTTTTTAAAAAAGCTTATGGGGTTTCCCTTTTATTTTTTCTCTCTCCATCTCTCTCTGTCCGTCAGAGACCTGAAGTCTCAGATCCTTTATATAGATAAGGCAAATTGTTGATTAGTTTTTAGAAAATCTCTCATTGAGAGATTCCAATTGATTTAATTGGTTTCAAAATTGATTTAGGAAATTTTACCCACCATTGGATCTTTGATTCAAGGACTTCTGTTTTTACAGAATATAATTTTTGGTTTTTAACGAGATTAGGGAAATATTTTCCCCATACAGAATTTATTCTGTAAAATGGTGATTTTTAATCACTATTGGATTTTTTAATCCAACGGTTCTCTGTTTTACAGAGAGCAATCTTTCTTATTTAGAAAGATTGAGGGAATATATTCCAGAATAGAATTTTATTCTACAATTGGATTTTTAATCCAACCGAGAGTACTTTTCTTATTTCAGAAAGATTTGAGATATGTTTTCTCCCAACAGAATTTAATTCTGTATTTTAATGATTTATCGTCTCCGTTGGATATTTGATCCAACGGCTCTATTTAACAGAGAGTATTGTAGAATTTAATTCTACCTGGGCGCTGGCGCTCACGTGTTGTGCACGTGGGTGCCACTTAAGAATTTAATTCTTAAGATGGGTATTCTTGTGGTTTGCACATTGGCACCCGCATGAGGAGCACGTGCGGCGCCATCTAAGAGTTTAAGTCTTATGTAATGAACTTTTCTGTGCTTTGCACATTGGCGCCCGCGTGAGGAGCACGTGAGGCGCCACCATATGATTTAATCCTATAAAATTGGCTCTGGCGCTGGTGCCCTCATGAGAGGCACGTAAGGCGTTACCTCAACAAAATTTTAACAGAGCTTAGCTCTTTTATTATGTTTAAATATTAAGGGAACAGGCGCTCTTATCTTTGCACATTGGCGCCCACGTGAACTTCAAGTGCGACGCTACCTGAGGTAATAGTTACATACTTTGCATGTGGGTGCATGTATTTAATACGTGGAGCTTTCCCTTTATTTTTATAAGGGAACAGGAAGCTCTGAGCCAAATTTTTTTGGCGGGAACAGTTCCTTCTTGGTGGAGACACGACGTCAACAAAGGCTCTAAGGAGTCAAATCAAAAAGGAGTGACGACAAAATCCTAACTCCAGCTCGACGTGCTTCTTATGCCAGCAGAATGTAGACGCAACGTCATCAAAGACCCAAGGGTCAAACAAAAAGGGAGTAATGGCAAAATCCCAGCTCCAGCTCGACGTTTCTTCTCGGTACAGATGCGATGTCAACAAAGGCTCCAAGGAGCCAAATCAAAAAGGAGTGACGGCAAAATCCTAACTCCAGCTCGACGTGCTTCTTATGCCAGCAGGATGCAGACGCAATGTCAACAAGGACCCAAGGGTCAAATCTAAGTGGAGCGATGGCATATTCCTAGCTCCAGATCTTGATGGTGATATCTATAGCCTAGAGATCGACTTGACGTGCTTCTCATGCCAGCAGGGTGCAGATGCAACGTTAACAATGACCTAAGGGTCAAATAAAAAAGGAGTAATCGCAAAATCCTACCTCCAGCTCAATGTTCTCCTCATTTCAGCAGGATGCGGACGCAGCTATCAAATGAAATTGGAGCGATGACATATTCCTAGCTCTGGACTTCAATTGCAATACATACAGCATAGAGGTCCTGTAGATATTTACCCTACTTCAGCAAAGAATCGGCGCGACATCGTTAAAGCAAAAACCGAAGTGACGGCATATTCCTAGCTTCGGGTCTTGACGACAACTCTTATAAAACCCAAAATACAATTGGAGATCATCTCTCCCCAGAAGGGTGAGGTTATAACTCATCGGGGCTCCAAATTGAGCTTAATATTGAGTAAAAAGCGCCATGGAAAATTCCCAACGCTTGCTCTTCTAACGGTAATATAACCTAAAGAGGTTACGTGAAGACGTCTTGTCAAGCCCTCGAAGGGATCCGAGACACGACAGTTGCAGGGCTACTAGAACAGCGGCTTAAAGACTTCATATCGAGGAATATATCAGCCAACGCGACGGTACCACGGACTAAAATCCTAGTACCACAAACCTAACAGACCTCTATCATAAAAGAATGGGGGTTATCTATATTTCACATTAGGATACACCTGTGAGATTCTCTCGACTCGTCTCAACTCGTAAGGAAAAACATTTTTATGAAACCCTCGTGGTTCATGAAGGTGAAAAGCCTTAGGCGACGGGGATATCAATCTGTTTCCTAAGCACTGTGGTCCTACAAGTAGGTTCAAACTAACTCTTGTATACTATCCACGTGCCACATTCTCCAAATTCGCATACCGATAAGGAGGAAAAACCACTTACGAGTCCTCTCGACTCGTAAGGGGTCCCTTGTGAGATCCTTACGACTCTCAAGAGAAAAATCACTTATGAGTCCTCATGACTTCTAAGGAGAATATACACCTACAAGATTCTCTCGACTCATAGGGAGAAAAGTCTTTATGAGACCCTCAAGACTCATAAAGTTGAAAAGCCCTAGGTGGCAGATCTAAACCTGTTTTCTAAGCCATAGCTACCCTAAAAGAAGGTCCAAACTGACTCTTGTATACTATCAACGGGCCACATTTATCGATGAAGTGAAGATGCCCCTTACGGGTCCTTTCGACCTGTAAGGAGAAAATACCTACATGAGATCCTTACGACTCACGAAGGTGAAAGACACTTAGGAATCCCGACAACTGTAAGGAGAAAATACCTACATGAGATCCTTACGACTCACGAAGGTGAAAGACACTTAGGAATCCCGACAATTCCCAAGGAGAATATACACCTGTGAGATCCTCAAGACTCATAGGGAGAAAAACCTTCTTGAGACCCTTACGACTTATTAAATTAAAAAAAGCCTTAATCTACAAGGATTCTAAACTTGTCTCCTAATCCATCAATTCTATGGCCATGCATAACTTTGCACTACTTCACACACGTATATACTTACGTAGGCAAAGTAGTGAGGGGTATTTGTTCCCGCCAAAATTTAAACAATATAGAAAGAGCAAAGCTCTGCTGAAAGCTAATAAGGCAGAGCCTCACGTGTTTCTCACGAGGGCGCCAGCGCTAGCACCAATTTTGTAGTGCCACCGCACGTGCCCCTCACGCCACGCCGATGTGCAAAACACAGAAACGCTTTCTGAATAAGAATTAAATTCTTATATGGTGCCGCACGTGCTCATCAAGCGGGCGCCAATTTGCAAAGCACAGGAGTACCCATCATAAGAATTAAATTCTTAAGTGGCACCTATATACACAACACGTGAGCTCCAGTGCCCAAGTTAAAATCAATAGAATTAAATTCTACATGAGAATTTAGGATACTCTCTGTTAAACAGAGCCGTTGGATCAAAAATCCAATGGAGATGATTAATCATCAAAATATAGAATTAAATTCTATTAGGAGAAAATATCTCCCAAATCTTTCTAAATAAGAAAGGTACTCTCGGTTGGATCAATAATCCAATAATAGAATAAAATTCTATTTTGGGAATATATTCCCTCAATCTTTTTAAAAAAAAGATTGCTCTCTTTAAAATAGAGAACCCTTGGATTAAAAATCCAATGATGATTAAAAATCACCATTTTATAGAATAAATTCTGTATATGGGAAAATATTTCCCCAATCTTGTTAAAAATAAGAAAACATTTTTTGTAAAACAGAAACCCTTAAATCAAAGATCCAATGGTGGGTAAAATTCCCCAACTCAATTCTGAGACCAATTAAATCATTTGGAATCTCTCGATGAGAGATTTTCTCAAAACTAATTAACAATTTGCCTCCACTATGTAAAAGACCCGAGACTTTAAGTCTCAAAGGAGGAGACGACCCCATAAGCTTCTGTAAAAAAAAACATATACAGAAGGCTCTCAAAACCTCCCACAAAACAACAGAGAATTTAATTCTCAAACAAGATCTTCTTCCTCGAAAATATCGTGATCAAAATAAATCCTTTACCTATCATATCATATATAAGGGTTTAACCCTTCTCAAAGAATTTAGTTCTTTCTATGGATCTGAGATCGGCAAGATAAATCTCCCACAAGTTGAGAATTTAATTCTCATCGGGAAGATCTTATTCTTGAGAATCAAAGATTCAGGAAAGAACAAAATTGAAAAAGAAGAAGATGGAGTTCATAATACTCCAGGAATATAGTTCTTTCAAATTAAGAACTTAGATTTTTAAAGAACCCGATACAAGATCCTAAAAATAGTGATCTTGGTGATCCTTAATGGTCAAAACACCATTAGAAGATGTTTAACCTCTTTGAAAACATGAACATGGAAAACATGGAGTTTATAATACTCCAAGAACTTAGTTCCTTCAAATCAAGAACTTAGTTCTTAAAGAACATGATCCCAGATCCTCAAAATAATGATCTTAGTGACTGTTAATAGTCAAAATACCATTAGTAGAGATTTAAATTCTCTAAAAATATCAACCGAAATTAAATCTCCAAAAGAACTCAGTGCCTCACGTGAAAAGTACGTGAGCGCTCAAGGCCAACTTACATAGTGCCTCACATGAAAAGCACGTGAGCGTCTGAAATAGTTAGTGCTTAGCACTAGTATAACACCTCACGGGAAACGCACTTAGGCGCCACAAAAAACTAGTGCTTAGTACTAGTGCAACGCCTCATGTGAAACACACGTGGGCGCCATAAAAAACTAGTGCTTAGCATTATTTCAGTGCCTCACGTGAAACACACGTGAGTGTTATATAACTGAGTGCTTAGCACTGCTGGGTAGTACAGAAACACAGTCTTAGCCCAAATTGGCTAAGTTTTCTAAGTTTAAACCTCTTTGATTCATCAAGCGAGCCCATATGCTCGTGATTTCCAAACTGATCCTATTCTCAAACATGACTAATGATCTCTCATTGATGATATCCAAAATGATATTCATCCCATATCTCCTAAGGTAATCTTAGTATCAAATAAGGCTAATGATTCTTAGATGATCCACCATGATCTTTTCCCTCAAATACGAGATTTGGTTTAAGGGTACATCTCTCCACACCTCTAATATATGTCGTAGTTCCTCAACGTCTTGAGAGAGGTGGCGGGTCCCGACAACCAACAACTCTTTCCATCCCACATTAATGAACTTCTAAATTGACGTGCACACTTCAAATCAGACCGCACTCCAAATCGGGTGCATTCCATATCACCATTGTTCACTCTGTCACGTAACAAATACACGTGCACGCAAGATGAATAATGGACCGAAATGTCCTTAAACTAAATTGCGTACCCAAAATGGGAATGTTAGACCGAAAGTCCCTAAACTAGTGCGTCGCCTTAATTACGGCGCATCGATAATGGACCAAAACGTCTCTAAACTAATATTCGTCTCAAACAGGGCGATAATGGACCGAAACGTCCCTAAACTAATATTCGTCTCAAACACGGCGATAATGGACCAAAATGTCCTTAAACTAACATTCGTCCCAAACAGGGAATGCTGGACCGTGATGTCTTTAAACTAAAATAATTGAGCCCATATGCTCATTTGTTTATAAGTTGATTTCAGTCTCAAATATGACTAACGATCCTTAGATTAAACCCAAATATCCCATGAACGGTGGACCTCACAAATGTGAGAAATGCGTCCTAAGTTCATTCCTGTTGGCAAACCAAGCTACTAACGTGGAACCTATCAAGCAAATTCTTGACCCAAACCCAAATCTAAAATATACGGATTTGGACTAATTCGCGCTCTACGGGCGAAGACATAAACTAGTCTCCGTATACAATCCATGGGCAACCAAAACAAACAAAAACACATACGACACGAAGTGAACTGCTGGAGAAGGATAAAGTGGTTATCGCAATGCGGTAACGTAATTAACTGCAAAGCCTTACGCCTGCAGAGAAGAGCGTCCCCACAATTAAAAATCCTTCATAAAATGAGAGAGAATCTGATATAGTCTAGTACAACGGTCGCATCTGTCCAAACCTCCGTATATAGTGCCATAAATCAACTTGGTATCTTCGGAGAGGTGGATGGATAAGTCCAAATAGCATCTGCCTCCAAATTCAGGGAAGACGATCAATCGCAGTTCGTCTCTGTTTTCGGCGGTGAACAAACATCTGGAATAATTGGAGCAGGCCAATAGAGATTCAGAGACTTTCAACTTAGACCAGAGGAGCATTGGATTTCTCTGAAGAAATTTGAAGAGAAGAGCTTTCCAAGAAGCGGCGGAACCGCGGCATAGGGTTGCATTCGGCGGCGGAAGCGCGGCCGTATTGAGGAGTTGGGCCTCCAAACTTCTCTGGTATTCTCCTATTGCCTTCCTTTCTCCTCTAAAACTCCAATAAACTGATTTTACCTGCAGGATTCTTTGCAAACAACGCTGCTAAAAAAATTCTTTTTGCGTGTTTTGATTTCGGGTTGTTTTGCATATTTAAAACGGACATTAAGGGGCAATAAACCCAAACTCAGATTAGGTGGGGATTTTATCACCCTTCCTAGGCCCCACAAATCACAAATGAGCATACTATCACCCTAAATTAATAAAAAATATCTAGACCAAGCCTTTAAGGACAATCGCGCTCAATTAGGACAAAGGAGGGTCATGGGTAATCTATTGCTTATCCGCATTTCTCTTATGGTGTCTAGATAAGTGTGACTAAGGAAAGTGGTTATTTAATTAGGTCCGCTATTTCGGTGATTCGTATAGCAGATACTTCCTACTTACCTTGCACTTACATAACCGCAAGATTGATAAGGAGGTGGTAGAGAATTGATTCTACGTCTTGTCCTTTGGAAGTCTAGGAGCGGTCTAGTGACTTGACCTGGGTGACCCTAGCTCTAGGGATTGATTGTGCATTTTGTGATTGATTGAGTCAAGCCTCACATCCGACATTTTTTCAAAACAAGCCTTCTTAAAATCGTTCTCACATATATCACATGCTGCCACGTGCACTAAACCTGCTTAGTGCATGATCGGCTGGACAAGGGATTCTAGTACCCGTATAGTCCGCGTTTTTGTTGTCGACTCCGAAGTCGATACTTCTTCATTTTTTATTTCTCCTCCACCTACCAAATCTTTCGAGATAGAACGATCACCATCAGGTTTTAATAACACCACCTTGCCACCACCCGTAGGTGCGCAAATTCAGAATCCACCATGCATCGCTCTTCAAGATCGATGCTATCCTGTACGCAAACCTTTTCCTACGTGTCTGTCTCTTCATCCAGTCAATGGGGATAATTTCAAAATTAAGCCCCACTTCATCAACTTATTGCCCAAATTTCACGGGCTTGAATATGAAGATAGATACGTTTTTATAACCAAATTCAAAAACGTATGTGCAATGATGAGCACCACTCAACTTTTACGAGATACTCTGCGATTACGTATTCTCACTTTTACCTTGTGCGATCTCGCAGAAAAGTGGTTTTATAGCACCGCCGCACATTCTATCGCTAAATTGGATGAATTCATTAAAGCGTTCCTTAAGAAATTTTATCCTCATCACAAGACTGCTTGTATTCGGAGAGAGATTAACCAGTTTGCCCAATTTCCCAATGAACCCTTTTAGAAATGCTTTGAATGGTTTAAAGATCTCCTTGTACAATACCTTCATCACGGAATCGAAAGATGGCATCTTTGCCAAATTATGTATGAGGGTATCAATCCATCTATAAAAAAAATGCTAGAAAGCATTTGTCAATGTCATTTCATGTCAAAAGACGACAACGAAGTGTGGCAATTTCTGGAAGATCTCTCCGAACAAACATTACAGTGGGAGAGCACTAGACCAACAACATCGTCTTCATCTAGGGCAGGTATCCATCAGCTCAACACTTCCATTGCAATGAAAGCCGAAATGGTTGCGATGCAAAAGAAACTCGAAGCTATGGAAAGCAAATTCTCTTCAGCCTCCCTAAACCAAGTTACGCTCCCCAAAACCGTGTGTGGTTACTGTTTTGACTCATCACATTTAACAGAAGAATGTCTTTTGAATCCTCCGTCTCAAGGTCAAGAACAAACTAATGCTGCTTTTTAGCAATGACCGAGAAACAATCCTTATTCATCCACATATAATCAGGGATGGAAGAATTATCCTAATTTTGCTTGGAATCAAATCCAAACTCAAACTCAAACTCAAAATCAGTTCCCAAGCCAAAATAACTATCAAAGGTTTCCTCCACAGCAACAACATCACCACAACAAATTCAGCAGCCCTTTCAACCGTAATCTTTCCAAAATCTGGCCAATAAATTTACCCCTTATAATAATTCTTTCCAACCACAGACTAATATTCCAATGGTTGGTACCGATAAAATTTCTGCACTCGAAAGAAGCTTAGAAACGTTTATTAAATAATTCGCACAAACGTCGGCCAATTTAACGTCTTCTATCCAAACGCTAGTGCAACAAACTGTTTCCACGGTGAAAGTATAAAATCAATCGAAGCAAAAATTACATAGTTAAATGCCGCGATGAGTGAAAGAGAAAAAGGGAAACTTTTATCTCAACCTCTACTAAATCCCGGCCACTCACAAAGCGTAAATATCGTCCTTAACCAACAAAATTATAACGTGAGTGCCGTAACTACGTTGAGATCGGGAAGAGTGCTGAACAACCATGTTGGTGAACAAGTTGATAATTTTGATGATACCCCGGCTACCACTTCTACTCCTATTTCGTTTAATTCAACGTGTTCTTCCGAGCCTATTCTTCGTTCATCACTGGGTTTTAACCCCCAGTCCACTTTCTTGAATGAACTACTATAACAGACCATCCCAAATCCAATTTTGGGATCCATTCCATCCCCACAAACTTCTCCACAAGTGTTGGACCCAAACCCTGTTAATAAAGCTTCTTTTCCAAACCGGTTGAGGCCCAACAAACCAAGTCCACAATTGAAGAAGATCATGGAAATGTTTAAGCAATTTAGCATAAATATTCCTCTCTTAGATGCCATCCAACAAGTTCCATCCCATGTGAAAATTCTAAAAGACTTGTGCACTAAGAAGAGGAAAACTCAAGTGCCTAATAGGGTTTTCTTAGTGAGTAATGTGAGCGATGCTCTTACCCAATATTTTCCCAAGAAATATAAGGACCCCGGTTGTCCTACAATTTCTATAATTATTGTGGGTAAAAATATCAATCGTGCTCTACTTGATCTAGGTGCTAGTGTTAACCTGCTCCCGTATTCTGTTTATGAGCAATTCGGCATAAGAGAGTTGAAGCATACGCACTGCACTCTTCAGATGGCCGATCGATTTATCACCCACCATAGGGGTGAGCTAGAAGACGTGTTGATCAAAGTTGGGGAATTTATATTCCCTGTGAACTTTATAGTTTTAGATACACAGCCTGTGGCGAACCCACAGAACCAAATTCCGGTGATTCTTAGTCGACCTTTTCTTGCAATTTCAAACGTGGTAATCAATTGTCGTAACGGGTCCATGAACCAATCCTTTGGGAAGATGACAATTGAACTTAACATTTTTAGGGTAGGAAGTCAACCCTCCAAACCTTTTGCTTATATAATTGATATATATTCTGTCAACGAGATAGCTTCCGACAGTTACGAATTTAAGGAGCTCTACGATAATGATCTCGATGCTACTAGTGCGTTATTGCTTGATTCAACTATTTATTATACGAGTGGGGAACCTTCTGTCGACAAGTCTACCCTTGAGTCTAAATCCTTTGACTTGTCGCATAAGTTAGCTAAACTATTCGAGCCAATCTCTTATGCTAGCTATGAACCTCTTATGGAGTCCGAGTATCATCTACTTACCCTACCTTCTATCGTCTCTCCACCGACAATAGATCTTAAGCCACTGCCATCTCATCTTAAATATGCATATTTAGGTGAGAATGAGTCTTTGCCCGTTATCATATCAGCTTCTCTAGCTTTAGAGCAAGAGAAAGCTCTTCTGTTTGTCTTGAGATCGAATCAGCAAGCTTTTGGTTGGACAATGATGGACATCAAAGGGATTAGTCTCTTGATTGTTGAACATCATATACATTTGATGGATGAAGCCAAACCAGCTCGAGACCCACAAAGAGGGTTGAATCCTGTCATGAATGAGGCGGTCAAGAAAGAAATCCTCAAATGCCTAGATAGTGGTATAATTTACCCAATATCTGATAGCCAATGGGTAAGTCCTATTCATGTGGTCCCTAAAAAGTCTGGTATGACGGTCATAACTAATGAGGTTAATGAGTTGATTCAAACATGTACCCAAACTGGGTGGCGGGTATGTATTGAATATAGAAAACTCAATGCCGTGATGAGGAAAGATCACTTCCCTCTACCTTTCATTGACCAAATGTTGGAACGTTTAGCCGGGTATGAGTATTACTGTTTTCTGGATGGATACTCCGGCTATAACCAGATTCCCATCGTTGAAAAAGATCAAGATAAGACAACTTTTACTTGTCCTTTCGGTACTTTTGCTTATAGACGCATGCCCTTTGGGTTATGCAATGTTCATGCTACATTTCAGCGTGTATGATGGGGATATTCTCGGATATAGTCGAGATTTTCTGGAGATATTTATGGACGATTTCTCTACATTTGGGGACTCCTTTGAGGAATGCTTACGTTATCTTGACACTGTTCTTACCCGCTGTAAAATTAAGAATTTAACTTTGAATTGGGAAAAATGTCATTTCATGGTTCAAGAAGGTATTGTCACGAAAAGGCATTGAGATAGACAAAGCTAAAATAGATGTCATTTCCAATCTTCCTTCTCCCAAATTCATCAAAGATATACGATCCTTTCTTGGACATGCCGAGTTTTATAGACGATTCATTAAGAACTTTAGCAAGATTGTTAGACCCTTAACTCTTATCTTGGCCAAGGATATAATATTTCACTTTGACTCGGATTGCATGGCTGATTTTGAATCACTCAAACGTTCCCTCACTACAGCCCCCGTTCTGTCATCTCCATATTGGAATCACCATTTTGAGCTTATGTGTGATGTGTTAGTTATATGTATGCCCTAGAGGCCATTACTGTACATGAGATGTATATTGTAGTGGATGCTGGGACATATATAGGGAAGACTTTCTTGCTCGACATGATAGTACGCTATCTGGTTGCTCTTTATCTTAACATGTATACTTACTATCTCTCTGTTACATGTTGATAAAGCCCTTAGGATGTGTACTCGACTTCCAGAACTATGATGCAGATCATACTAGTGTGGCCTGGGTAGTCTATGAGTACATCCTTCAATGTTCCTAGTCGTGGGAATATCGAGACGGGGCATCGATATTCCAGAGTAGACTAGCGTATATCTTCTCGACCCATGTGATGGGCGATGGATGATCTCATATCCATTGGTGTTTGACATCAGAGATGGTGTGCGGGTACTCAGTGGAGACTGGGTACACTGAACGGACTCGCCGAGAACTCCCAGATGGTATTATATATCACGTCAGATGGCAGTTCTCTGGTGACACTGGTACAGCTTAGTCTGTTGACCCGACATCGTCATAGAGTCTTGTGTTTCTCCCACTGTGCTTTGATTTCCACCCTACCACGGCTCTACTGAGTCATGCAAACATGTGGTTTTTGGGTACAGTCCCGAATCACATGGAGGCAATGAGCGATAGGAGGGGATTCGTTTCTTTCGGTATTGGGGGTTGATGTTGCGCTATGCTCGACTGGCCATAACTGGAAATCCCTGGCCAGGGTTACTGTGATTTACTGGTATGTGTTATCAGTAGTTTCACGAACGTTATGGACCTTACATCGGCATGACTTATCAAGCTAAGTGTTACTGATTGGATTCGCAGGAGTGTGAGCTGGCTTGCTCGTTGATCTTCTGATCTCTCAATACCCGGGTGGCCGTTACGTTTAGCAGACCGCTTGCGGCTTGTGGGTGACTGATATGATCACCACCTACTGCCGACGTATTGACGAGTCTTTAGAGTCCTACACAGAGTTTTCCTGGCTCAAGCGAAACGAAATAGGAGCGCATATGAGATATGTGCGGGACCGAGAATAATACGAGTATGTGATACTGTATTCTATTCTCGCGATTTGTATCATCGGTCGGTTATATGCGATATGGCCGGGTTACCGAATCAAGTGTTGATTCGATATATTGATACACTAGATATTAGTCGGTTATATGAGATATGACCGGATCATTAAATCAAGTGTTGATTTAATGATTTAATATATAATTATATATTTGATATATTACTTTACATTAACTAGTATTTGTTCACTTAAGATTGATTTTCTCACTTAATGTGCACATGATGTATATGTGATATATGTTTGTGTAAATGATTGCATCATGCTTGATGATACATGCAAACATGGGTGGGTGTGTGACATACACCATGCTAATTATAATTTAGGTTTTTATTTATCTTAATTATTCAAAATGGTGGCTTCTTTTATCATGGCTCAAAGCTTCATGAAGCTTAAAGCATCTTTGACAAAGTCCACTCATTTTGTCTTGATTAAGATATTTATTAACCAAACCATTATAATTAACCATGCTTATGTCTCTACAAAGGTCAGTGGATGATAATATCACCCATGGTTGCATAATGATCATTATTCTATTCTCATTTTTCTTTTTCTTCTTCTTCTTCATCCAAAAGAAAACCTTTGCTAGATTTTTCTATGAGATGAAAACAAGTGAGAAATCAAAATCTAAAGTGAACCCATTTCCTATTTCATCATTCTCTACTACTTGTCATTTAGTTTAGGGTGTTCTTTTCATAAAGTTCTTGACCTAGTGAAGATGGAGCTTGAGTTTGAGTCTCCTCGACGTAGATCATCTTCGGTCTCGAAGTCAACGAGCTTGCCCGTTCATTTCTCCGAGGAAACCATCACTAGAGTCTGGGATCTCGATGAACGCAGCGAAGGGACGTCAACACAGAGCTTTAGAAGTGAAGGACCAGATCTACAAAGGTATTTTCATTCACTTCTCTTTGTAATGTTAGATTACTATTTTGTTACCTTAGTTTTCTAGTTCGATTCGTAGTTTGATTCTTAGCACACGCTAAAATTTTTGTTGTGGCATGTGTGATGCTTGCAAACCCTAGACTAGGTGCTAAGGAATCCCAACATGATGCAACCTATTTTGCTATTGGTGCAGTCTTAGGATAGCACATTGATAAGATACCACATGTAATTTACTATGCAAGTAGGACTGTTCCCCTCCGAAAGATGCGGCGGAGACGCGATGTACATCTTGCCTGAATTTCGGGGTAGATGCTAATTGGTGCTATCCGTCCACCTCTCCGAAGATGCCAAGTTGATTTATGGCACCGTGTATCGAAGGTTTAAACGGATGCGGCCGATGTAGCAGACTTCGTCAGATTCCCCCTCGTTGATGAGGGGTTTTTGATTGTGGGGACGCTCTTCTCTGCAGGCGCAAGCCCCTGCAGTTAATTACGCTACCGCATGGCGGTAACAACTTTCTCCTTCTCTAGATGGTCATTTCGTGTCGTGGGTGTTTGTTTTGTGTTTGGTTGCCCGTGGATTGTATACGGAGACTAAGTAATGTTGTCGCCCGTAGGGCGTGGACTAGTCCAAATCTGTATCTTTCTTAGATTTGGGTTTGGGGGTTTGGGTTTAAAGATACGTTAGCCTCATTTGAGACTAAGATCAACTTAAACGTTCGTTAGGGATAAGTTAGTCTCATTTTAGACTAAGATCAACTTAACGGGATCGTTTAGATCTAACAAGAGAGAAATTGGGCTCTATTGTTTAGTTTAGTGACATTGCGGTCGATTAGTTTAAGGACATTACGTCCATTGGTAGTTTAAGGACATCTCGGTCCACTGTTAGTTTAAAGACATCGCGGTCGAGGTTAAGGACATCATAGTCCGTGGGTTTAAGGACTTCACGGTCCGATGTTAATTTAAAGACATCGCGGTCGAGGTTAAGGACATCATAGTCCGTGAGTTTAGGGATCCCACAGGCCGTTGTTAGTTTAAAGACATCGCGGTCGAGGTTAAGGACATTATAGTCCATGAGTTTAAGGACCTCACAGTCCGTTGTTAGTTTTAAGACATCTCGGTCGGGGTTAAGGACATCATAGTCCATGAGTTTAAGGACCCCA
The DNA here is from genome assembly GCA_030015575.1 of Agapanthus africanus. Classification (NCBI taxonomy): domain Eukaryota; kingdom Viridiplantae; phylum Streptophyta; class Magnoliopsida; order Asparagales; family Amaryllidaceae; genus Agapanthus; species Agapanthus africanus. The sequence goes on along the minus strand of CM057340.1, from coordinate 675,651,491 downwards.
CAGTCCGATATTAGTTTTAAGACATCACGGTCGAGGTTAAGGACATCATAGTCCGTGGGTTTAAGGACCCCACAGTCCGATATTAGTTTTAAGACATCACGGTTGAGGTTAAGGACATCATAGTCCGTGGGTTTAAGAACCCCACAGTCTGATATTAGTTTAAAAACATCACGGTCGAGGTTAAGGACATCATAGTCTGTGGGTTTAAGGACCCCACAGTCCGTGAAATGTGTGGTTGTCGGGACCCGTCACCTCTTTGAAGACGTTGAGGAATTACAACGACAAATATCAAAGGAGTGAAGAGATGTACCCTTGAACCAGGATTAGTTGGTTGAAAGAGCAGATGTGCTCAGTTCAATACAAGTTGAGGACTTATGGCCAAAATTGGGTTAAGTCCAACTAACATGTTTTAACATTTTTTGCTCTGGCTATTAAGTCTTTATTTGGACTCAGCCCTTTTAATAATGCTAGGCATTGGGCCCTGACATATTTTGTCTTAATCAGAACAAATTGTGTTCTGATAGTGCGCCACGTGGCGCACCAGGCGCTTTGCGCCAGTCAAAAAGCACATTACGCTTCTGTTGGGTAGCGCACACGAAGAGGACACGTGTCTCTCTTAGCGCTAAGCGTTAGTTCATTAGCGCATTGCGCTTTTAATTTATGAGCGCGTTGCGCTAGTCTGTTGGCGCACCAGTGAGTGACACGTGGCGTGCTTGGTGCTGAGCGCCAGCCCATGAGTGCAGTGCTCTGTTTTAGAAGCGCAAAGCGCAAATTGTGTCTATGGTTGACACGTGGCATGTTTTGGCACTGAGCGCCGATCTAAGGAGCGCAAGAGCGCAGTTCATGAGTGCAAGGCACTTTTTAGTAGCACAAAGCGCATCTGATCAAATTTTAAGATCAAAGAACAAGTTTATGTTCTTCAAAGGAGGCATTGCCTCAAGATCCAAGAACAAAAGTTCTTGTTTTTTATAAGAGGCTTTGCCTTTTATAGATCAAAGATCCGTGAGTGAAGTAAAAATACTTCTTTTATTATTATTTTCTTTATGATTAGATCTTTTGATCTTTTGCTTTTAAATCAAAGACCTTGGTCTTTTTTATAGATCTAAGATCTTTTTAGAAGAAGATGATTCTTCTTTTTACGAGATGGTTTCAACTCCATGGTTCTTTTTACCTTGAAGATGAAGAAAAATCTTCTTTTCTTGAAAGCTTGCTCTTCTTTCTCTCTAAGTTTGCAGAAGGTTTCTCTCTCTCTTTTTGTGTATCCAGACTTGAAGTCTAGGGGCCTTTATATAGGGCCAATTGATTTGTTAAATTGGTTTTGAGAGATCTTTCCCTGATTGATTTAGAATATTTCCCACCGTTGGATCTTTGATTCTAAGGCTTCTGTTTTACAGAAAATAATTTTCTTGTTTTAATAATATTGAAAAATTCTTTCCATAACAGAATTTTAGTTCTAATTAATTAGTAAATTATTATTAGTAGATCTTTAGATCTGATGGTGGGGGAATTTTAAATTCAGCGCTGGCGCACTTTGCGCTAGCGCACCTACGTTCGATACGTGGCACGCAGTGCAGAGCGTAGCGCAAATGCGCTAGTGCACCTGTGTTAGACACGTGGCACGCAGCGCAGAGCGCAGTGCAATTGCGCTAGCGCACCTATGTCAGACACGTGGCGTGAAGCGCAACCGCGCTAGCGCACTTGTGTCTGACACGTGGCGCGCAGCGCAGAGCGCCGGATCTGAAGCGTTGCTTCAACTTTTGAATTTTGAAATTCAAAACAGAGCTTTGCTCTGATTGGGGGAACAAATGCCCCCCTCCACCGTTGCGCTCACGTGGCGCACACGTGAGTGCAGCGGTGGCAACATCTGAGCCCTTGGATCAACTCAGAAGTTGAAGAGGCGGTTCAGTGCCTATAAATAGGACCTTTGGTCCTCAGATGATTATCATCTTCTTCTCAAGAATTTTTGTACAGAGCCTTACTCTTTTGTTCAAGAAATTTCAAGAGTTAGAACTCTACCAAACTTAGGTAAAATTAATTTTAATAAATTAGGGTTTTTACCCATTAACGGAGCCTTGCTCTCTATAGATCCTTGATCTAAAGAAAACCTCTTTAGGGTTTCATAAACAGAGCCTTGCTCTCAAGAATCCATAGATCTAAACAGATCTTTTCTCGGGGTTTCTTATCCCATGCATCAAGGCTCTGCTCTTTTGATAATATGTAGATCTTTTGATCTTTGATGAAGAACTCTTAAGAGTTTTTTCATAGATCTTGAAGATCCCAGAATTTTAATTCTCAAGAATTAATTTTAATTAATCTTTGATGGATTTTCCATCATCATTACAGAGCCAGGCTCTTTAAGGAATTTTATTCCTTCATGACCAGAGTTTGACAAGTGTCACTCTGTTGCAGAGCTTTACTCTCAAAGGGAGATTTTCTCCTTTTCCCAAGGGATTTCTCATTCAATGAGAAAAATCTTTGAGGATTTCCTCATTAATTGACAGTCTCATCCAATGATGAGGCTGTCTTAGTAATTGATGCATTGTCATCTGGATTTTGTGAGTCCCCCTTTGGTCTCTTTTCCACTGCATTGCAGTGTGGTACAAATTTTAAAGTGCCGAGTGTCGGGATTTTTTAAAATTAAATTATAACACTGATAATTGAATTCCGTTCTTTCTCGCAGGCGACATGTCTTCCGATCTTTCTTTCCCGTTTTTTCGTTCAGAGGGAGGATTCCCTGAGGCACCGGTGGACCGGGAGGTTCTTGAGCTCATTAGAGACTATAACCCGGAATACAAAAACCTTCACTTGTGGGGTAGGTGGTACGACCAGATTATCAAAGGTCGCCGAAGCTTCTCTTGTGCGACGCCGTCAGAGCCGATCTCGTCGATCTCGTATGCAGATGCACCCCCGGTGAACTATGCCGTGGAGGTTGTTAATTGGACTTCGGAGGGTCTTCTTCAACCTTCGATTGCCGCCATACCAATGCAGCTGCCGGCGGCTTTGGATACTTTGGGGTGGCACATATGCCAGGGCGAGTCGCGCCCTTGGGGACAACCCTACAACATCGGGTTGACCCACCGACATTCGGCCGGGTATTTGCAATGGGCCAGGTACATTTTATCAGCGAAGAAAGCGCACTTGCTGAAGATCGGTCTATACCTTGCGGTTTATGCCTCGCTGTTTCAATATTCTGCACCTCCGACATGGTGGATTAAGGCGTTCTTGGAGCAATGGAACATCCCAACCCACACCTTTCTTTTACTGGATAGAGAAGTCTCCATCTCCTTAGAAGAATTCGCTGAGATTTCAGGTTTTCCGGTTAGGGGGAACACTACGAGGAGCTGCTTCCTCCGGACGAATACGTTTTCGCCACCAAGCCAGTGGTGATGGGCCTAACACCGGAGAACGCCATCCAGCACCAGTTTCCTAGTCTCTGATAAAGGTGTTGAATATGTACGAGTGTCTTTTCTTGGAGTCCGGAGGTCGGGGGGTCAGTTTCGCAGACTTCATTGCCCGGTTTCTTCGACCGGAGATTCTATCGCAATGAGGCAAAAAATTTGCCAAGCTCGATGATCCCTTTGGCTTTGGCTTGGACTGTCGACCAGTACTGGAAGATGATCAGAAGGGCTTTTATCTCCCCGATGCCGCGATCATCCCTCTGTCAGAAATCGCTGCTCCGGGTATCGATGAGGAGACTTTCTTCCTCGGGTTTCTGGGGCTGTAGTTGTGCTGGTTCGCGCTCCCCATGCACCCTCGCTATATGAGGCCGTCCGTCTTCTACCCAGCACATCGAATGGTGGCTGGCATACAAGTGGCCATCGGGATCGCCGGGCTGGCCCACCTGTACCATGGTCTTAGCCTGGCGGCGGATACACTGAACCGGGGGTGCAGGCTGCCAACTTCCCGATGCACTACTTTACTTCTTGGATGGAAATGCACGTGCTCGGGGTGTTTAGTATTCATAAAAGACCCTCGTTTTTCGAGAAGTGCAAATTTTCCAGAATTATGCGGCTGGTTGACGCTTCCATCGTGAATCCGTCTCAGCGGGAGGCTAGAGGGTTGCTTTTTCGTCCGCGCACGGTCGGAGTTGGTATGTCTTTTACGGAAAAAGTCCTGACGATTGGCCAGGAAACTTTCAAGACGGTGCTGGCATTGCGCGACAATTTTAAGGACTGGGCCTCCGCGTTGAAAGCCCGGGAGATTCTACATCTATACTCCATCAGGCCGGGCTTCCTCGTATTCAGGCAAAATGATGCGGCGCTTTTTATGAGATACAACCCCCACCATTTTGCCCAGCAGCTAAGTTATAACCAGGGTGTCCCACTGGAGGCTATTTTGGAAGAACCTGCTGCCACCAGAGAGGGAATATGGGGTGCGCTGCATCACTTTATACGCTTGAATACGGGCTCCCACTTCTTCATTAGTGAGCCGAGTTGCATCTCGAGGGCCCTTAACGTGTACGGGGCCTGATATTAGCACGCGATGGGTGCTGTCATCAGGGAGGAGAGGTGGCTGTTGCTTGATCACTAGAGTGCACCCCTTGCCAGCGATCGCAACGTCCCTTTAAGGCGACGGATCACTGTGCCCCTTCCGCTAAGAGAGGCTGTTGCAGTTGAGCCTCCACGTGTGTTAAGCCCCACACATGGATTGCCCCATGATTCTGTGGACGTGCCATCGGCGCCCTATGCTCCCGTGGAGACGGTAACCGCAGCTTCACCCGAATCTGGAATGGGCTCGGATATCGGGACTCGCCGTCCCAAAATGCCTACGAAACGCAAGCTGGTGCTGGCAGCGACCGGAGCTCGCTCACAGAAGAAGAAAAAGAAGTCGCTCTTCTCTGCCGATGTCGTATTCGGTCAGGAGCCTCATGCTCCTTACAGCGAGGGCTTGAGTGAGTACGGGACCAACGACAGCCTATTTATGCCACCAGATGACACTGATCTGGTGGCTGCCATTGCAGCTTCTGAGCGATTGGAGAGACGTGAAGAGGGGTTGGCTAACTTCGCGCGATCAGGTAATCATTAGTTTTATTTTTTGCCATTGCATCATACTTCTATCATTGTTTTTTGACTAACGCTTTTCCTTCTTTAATAGGCATTTCTACCGAAGAAGCTCTCGCTGCTTCTCTCAAGACTTTTGAGGAAGAGTAACGACTTCGAGCATCCTTAGGCCTTGGTATATTTCGGTTCGCCATGTTTTTGCTTCCGTTTCTTATGAGTAATCTGACCCTTTCTTTGTCTTATTGCAGGGACCATAATGCCTATCCCGCAAGCTGATTCGGAAATTCTCCCCGGGCCAGCTATCGAAGTCCCGGCCTCTTCAGCACTGCCACAAGAGGCCTTACTTAAAAAACCGATGAAGGAAGCCTTGACAGCTCCAGAGGTAACCCTGAATGCGGACGACGATGTCCTGTTGAAGGAGGCTTCTAAAAGGTCTGTTTTGACAGCTCGGGAGGAAAGGAAACGCCTGAGGCGCGCAACAAGGGAGCGTAGTTCTGCTTTAGCTGCGGGAGCAGGTTCAAGCGCCGTTACCCCTGCTGCTACTCCTTCAGAGGAGTTCCCGGTTGCCTTGTCTACTGCTCACAGACGGGCGGCACGTGCACCTCGGGAAGCAAACGACAAATCAACTCCAGGTAATATGCCTTGAGGTTCCGTTGTCAAAGTTTTAAACCATCAGTTCTCATATATCTTATCGTTGCGGAGCCGAGTCTTCCCGAAGATGTGGTGGCGACCGCTGAGTCTGAAAGGGCGGTGGAGGAGGTAGCTGCTATTCCCGAATCTGGGGTGGTGGCAGGCGATGTAGTCGCAATTGCCAGGCTCGAGGTATTGGTCAACGAGATGGCTACCATGGCTGAGCCTGAAGCAGCGGTGGATGAAACGGCTGCAATTACTGAGCCCGAGATGGCGGCGAGCGAAACGGGTGCAATTGTTTGGTCCGATGTGGCCGCTCTTTCTTAAGAGTCGGGCATCGCTCTTCCTGCCTACGGTTCTTTATCGTCTCCTGGCATCGCAAGCGTGACGACGGCTCTCGTGGAGTCAGGGGACGAGGCAACGGGAGGTGAGGCCACCCCGATGGAGGAAGGAGACGCCGTTGTTGAATCAAGTGACGCCCTCGTCACGGCGCCGGCTGGCGACTCTTCAGGTAGATTTTAGGTTACCGCCCTTCTTTTTATTCTGCAATCTTTCCTAACAAGGTTTATCTTGTTTCTAATGTAGGTGTGGCTAGTGCTGATGTCGAACTACTCGAGACAGCGCCATCAGTTACCGCTCTGACGGTGACCACCTCTCTACCCTCTCTCGTACAGTCGCAGATGCTGGAAGGTATAGATTTGTGACCTATTAGTCTTATCTCTCGGCTGTGTAATTCATGTACTGACGTTGCGTTATCGCGTTTTTGCAGGAGTCCTTTTTGACCACATGTACCAGGTGCTGCATCCCCACTTCTCCTTCCCGTCGGAGATTGCTTCATCCAGTGGTGCTGGTGAATACAGCTTTCAATTAATGCTCTTTTTTTACCGATAATGAAATTATTTCTGATTCTTCTTTGCCTTGATTGCAGTGCTACAGATTGAAGGAGGAGATAAGAGATCGGTTGCGCCACCGGTCCTCCCGGCTTTGCCACCTGCTGCAGCTGGTATAGTAAATTCCATTGTTCGTGAATCTCTTATATTTCTAGATCTGTCATCTAATTGTGATTTGTTTTGTAGCGGTCGCTTCAATTCCAGACTCTTTCGAATCTCTCATTGTGATGCCGGTAGGCCCCTTCTCCAGACATCCATCCTCAAAGGGTGCTGTGACGAGTCTGCGCATGTTGAGCGAATGCGTCGAGGAGCTTGACACGGAAGCTCCTACATCTGCAGCAGATTTCATTACCAAGATCAATCCAATGCTGGCGACGCTTGTAAATTTCCATAATGAAGGAATCGTCGAGTCTTGGGTTAGTCACTGCAGGAAGATCGAGGCCTGCTTGCATCAGCTTGCACTTATGCGTCTTGCCCCTGAGACTCAGGCTTTAAACTCCCAGCGGGCCGCATGGGTCGAGCATAGTGCATCATTCTTCCGCCACTTCGAACAAGAAGAGACCTTGAGGCGGAAGGAATGCGAGGAGGCTTCCGCTAAGTCTGTTCAGTTGCGTGTCCAGGTCGAAGCGAATGTCGCACAACTGAGAGCTATCTTTGACACCTTGCAGCGATGTATCTCGGACGGGCTTGTATTGAGACGGAAGCTCGACTCTATCGAGCGGGTTACGCAGAGTCGCGAAGCTGCCCAACGGGAAGTCGATGAGAAGATTTCATCCTGCTTGCAACAAAGGACTCGAATCGAAGCGGAACTAGCCGCGGCGGCTGATCATGAGAAAGCTCTGAAAGAAGTGCGAGAGCAGGTTACGGACTTGTTGAATCAATTATACACTTGTAATTTTTGTATCAATTATACACTTGTAATTTTTGAATAATATGTATCCATTTTTTATTCTTTTATATGATGTATCTTGTGTTCAATTGAGCTCATGAATAAAGACACGTTTTTTATTATACTGTTGCATTTTTCTCCTTGCTGTGTTGTTGCCATGTGATTTTAGTAAGTGTGGTCTGTATGTAGCATATAGCTGTCAATCTTGGATTCTTTGTAAAGTTATGATGGCTTAGAAAACAGGGTTAGGATCTGTCCCCTAAGACTTTTCAACTTTATGAGCCGTGAGGGTCTCATAAAGAATTTTCTCCCTACCGGTCGAGAGGATCCCGTAGGTGCAATTTCTCCTTAAGAATCGTGAGGATTCCTATGTGTGTTTTCTCTTGAAAGTTGTAAGGATCTCACAAGAGAATTTGCTCCCTTACGAGTCGTGAGGACCCACAAGTGATGGGTGAAGTTGCCCTAATCCGTATTTCACGGAGTCAGTGGTTGTTCTGGATGCTTCCCACGGGTTCACTGCCGTGTTCGGCGAGGACCAGGCTCCGCTCTAGATGCTTTCCACGATACCGTAGTTTAAAGACATGGCGGTCGAGGTTAAGGACATCATAATCCGTGGATTTAAGGACTCCACAGTCTGATGTTAGTTTAAATATATCATGGTCGAGGTTAAGGACATCATAGTCCATGGATTTAAGGACTCCACAGTCCGATGTTCGGCAAGGACCAGGCTCCGCTCTGGATGCTTTCCACGATACCGTAGTTTAAAGACATCGCGGTCGAGGTTAAGGACATCATAGTCCGTGGATTTAAGGACTCCACAGTCCGATGTTAGTTTAAAGACATCACGGTCGAGGTTAAGGACATCATAGTCCGTGGATTTAAGGACTCCATAGTCCGTTGTTTAGTTTTAAGACATCACGGTCAAGGTTAAGGACATCATAGTCCATGAGTTTAAGGACCTCACAGTCCAATGTTAGTTTTAAGACATCACGGTCGAGGTTAAGGACATCATAGTTCGTGAGTTTAAAGACCTCACAGTCCAATTTTTGCTCTGGATGCTTCCCATGGGTTCACTGCCGTGTTCTGCGAAGACCAGGCTCCGCTCTGGATGCTTCACATGGGGTCATTGCCGCGCTCTGTGAGGACCAGGATCCGTTCTAGATGTTTTCCACGGGGTCAGGAGTGACATAATCCGTGTTCCACATAGCCAGGAATTTTGCTCTGGATGCTTCCCACGGGTTCACTGCCGTGTTCGGCGAAGACCAGGCTCCGCTCTGGATGCTTCACACGGGGTCATTGCCGTGCTCTGCGAGGACCAGGATCCGCTCTGGACGTTTTCCACGGAGTCAGAAGTGACATAATCCACGTTCCACGTAGCTAGGAATTTTGCTCTGGATGCTTCCCACGGGTTCACTGCCGTGTTCGGCGAGGACCAGGCTCTGCTCTGGATGCTTCACACGGGGTCATTGCCATGCTCTGCGAGGACCAGGATCCGCTCTGGACGTTTTCCACGGGGTCAGAAGTGACATAATCCGTGTTCCACGTAGCAAGGAATTTTTGCTCTGGATGCTTCCCACGGGTTCACTGCCGTGTTCGGCGAGGACCAGGCTCCGCTCTGGATGCTTCACACGGGGTCATTGCCATGCTCTGCAAGGACCAGGATCCGCTCTGGACGTTTTCCACGGGGTCAGGATTGACATAAGCCGCGTTCCACGTAGCCAGGAATTTTGCTCTGGATGCTTCCCACGGGTTCACTGTCGTATTCGGCGAGGACTAAGCTCCGCTCTAGATGCTTCATACGGGGTCATTGCCGTGCTCTGCGGGGACCAGGATCCGCTCTGGACGTTTCCCACGGGGTCAGGATTGACATAAGCCGCGTTCCACGTAGCCAGGAATTTTTGACTTCATCCACATTTCACGAAGTCAGGGTTTGACTCTCAGTTATCTGTGCACCGCCGAGTCATGGAACTGGGAGTTGCCGCTGTTCCGCTTTGTTTGATGTTGTGTCTGTTGTAATAAGACGAATGTTGAGATGATCTCTAAGCTGTCTATGAATCATTGAGATTTGGCCTCTCCTTCTGACAAAGCTTGGGGAGGACGGGTGCGATTCCCTCTTTGTTTGTGCCCCTGGATTGTATACAGGGATTGACATGATATCACCTGTAGGGCATAAAGTTTCATTCTTTCATTTTTTTCCACGATGCTCTATCATTTCAGCTTTTTACATCGCGAAAATCGCGATTGCCCAATCATTTCGGTTATTTTTCGCGGCGTCCAATCATTTCGGCTATTTTTTTATTTTTACTCGCTGCTTTTTATTGCGAGTTGCCCAATCATTTCGGCTATTTTGCATGCATATATTTTTACTTGCTGATTTTGTCTGCAAGTTGTCCCATCATTTCGGCTATTTCGTATATGTGTGGTTTGTTGTCTTTTCGCTGTAAGTTTGGGATTAGACACCGATTTCGGCGTCAGCACCGCTACAACTGGGATATTGCCAGGAGCGAATCATCATTTGCCTTAGTCGATATTGAACAAAGGTGGCTTAGTAGACAGGGTTAGGATTCTGTCGACTAAGGCTTTTGACTTCATGAGCCGTAAGGGTCTCATAAAGGTATTTCTCCCTACAAGTCGTGAGGATCTCATAGGTGTAATTCCTCCTTGGGAATCGTGAGGATTCCTAAGTGCGTGTTCTCCTATAAGTCGTAAGGATCTTACAAGAGTGTTTTCTCCTTATAAGTCGAGAGGACTTACAAGGGCTGTTCACCGTGCAGACATACCCCTAGTCACGGATGGGACTTTGTTAGGGAAATGTTTATTCGCGCCCGTGGATTGTATACAAGGGTCAGCATTGAGCCGCTTGTAGGGCAGTATTGGAGGTTGTGGGGGCTGCTTTAGAACAGGTTCAGATCCCTGTAGCTTAAGACTTTTGAATCTTATGAGCCGTGAGGGTCCCATAAGAGGATTCTCCTTACGTGTCGTGAGGATCTCGCAAGTGTAATTTCTTCTTAGGAATCGTGGGGATCCCTAAGTGTGTTGCTCCCTTGTGAGTCGTAAGGATCTCACGCGGGTGATTTCTCCTTACAAAGTCAAGAGGACCTTGAAAGTGTCTTTTAACGAGATTGCGCCCTTTCGGGTTTTCACAAAACTCGCCGGTAGCCCTGCTGTTTTTACTCACGGAGCCCTTTCGGGTTTTCATCCGTGCCTATTTTGCTTGTGGACATACCGTTTTCTTTTTTCTCTTTTTTTTATTCTTTCTTTTTTTATTCTAACGAGATTGCGCCCTTTCGGTTTTTCACAAAACTCGCCGGTAGCCCTGCTGTTTTTACTCACGGAGCCCTTTCGGGTTTTCATCCGTGCCCATTTTGCTTATGGACATACCGTTTTCTTTTTTCTCTTTTTTCTATTCCTTTTTTTATATATCAGCTTCGGGACGCTGCAATCCACCGTAGTTTATCGACATCTCAGTCAACGGCTAGTTTTAGGACATAGTGGTCCATTGGTAGTTTAAGGGCGTTTCTGTCCGTCGTTAGTTTAAAGACGTTTTGGTCCGTCGTTAGTTTAAGGACGTTTCGGTCCGTCGTTAGTTTAAGGACGTTTCGGTCCCTTGTAAAGAAAGCTGGTTACTACTTACAGAGTTTAGGCTTAGGAAGATAGCGAGCGGACATAGTCGTCGTCATCTATCATTGACCTAGGCCACGACTCTTCAAGCGTAGTATTTTTTCAGGAAGCGACCGTTTATTGGCCTGAAAGGTCTTTCACCATGCATGTCCATGAGTAGATAGGCCCCACCCTGGTAAACTTTGTCTATGATATACGGGCCTTCATAGTTTGGCTCAAATTTCCCCCGCTTGGCGCGATTAGGGATCATAGGTCTTTTGACCACTAGCACGAGTTCGCCTTGGCGGAATGTTCTCGGCCTAGTCAATCTTTCGTATGAGTGCGTCATCTTCGCTTTATAAGCCTCCAGATTTTGTTGCGCCATGAGCCGGGTTTCATCAAGGGCATCGAGCTCCTCAAGCCGAAGGTGAGCGTTCTCTTCGTCCGTCAGCTCGTAATGAACTGCCACTCGTAGAGAGGGTAGCTCTATCTCGAGGTGGAATACCGCCTCTGTACCGAATACTAATGCATATGGAGTTGTGTTCGTGGCTGTTTTGAACGTCGTCCGATACGTCCAGAGAGCTTCATGTAGTCTCTCGTGCCAGTCCTTTTTATTTCGAGACACCATCTTATTTACAATCTTCGTCAATGTCTTGTTAAAAGCCTCAGTCAGACCGTTAGCTCGAGGATTATAGATTGAGGAGTATCTCCAGTCTATATTATGTCGTTGGGCGAAGCGGCTGATTTTGTGGCTTCTGTTGGCCGGCCCATTATCGGAGATAATCCGTCGTGGAGTTCCAAACCGATAAATGACGCGTGTCTTGAAGAAATGGAGGATATTCTCCGTCTTCACCTCCCTTACCGGTACTGCTTCTGCCCATTTGGAGAAGTAATTAGTTGTCGCCAAAATGAATCGATGTCCTCTGGACGATGCTGGTTCGATGGGGCCGATTATGTCAGTCCCCCACATTTCAAACGGCCAGCTAGCCACTGTCGGATGTAGCGGATTCGGATGCTGATGGATGAAGTCCCCGTGAATCTGGTACGGGTGGCACTGCTTCGCGTATTCGAGCCAGTCTTGGATCATCGTGGGCCAATAATAACCCATCCGTTTGATCATCAGCTTCATTTTCGGCTCGGCTTGGTGAGAACCACAGAGTCCGTCATGAGTTTCTTGGACGACTCTCTTTGCCTCTTCAGGTCCCAGGCATCTCAACCATAAAGAGTCAAATGATCTCTTATACAGGGTATCATTGACGAAGGAGAAAGATAGGGCTCGCTTCATGAGCTGATGTTTCGAGGACGCATCTTCAGGCGTTCGATGGGATTTGAAGTAGTCTATGAAGGCTTCTCTCCAATCTTCAACCTTCTTTTGGTCTTTTATTTGTAGAGTCATTTGCTCGGTCGCTCCCTTTTTCTTGGATGGCTCCGGAGATATTCCTACCGGTGCAAGAACCTGACGGCTTTGAACAACGATCCTCACGTCATCAAGGTTTTCGTCAGCCAGTTCTTTAGCGAGCTTGGCTAATGCATCCGCTTTGTTATTTTCCGCACGTGGTATGCTTTCCAAGGTGTAGGAATGTATTTGGGTCAGCAGTTGTTGTACCTTCTCGCCGTACTTCACCAGCTCTGGTTTGCACGTCTGATAGTCGCCGTTTACTTGACTAACGACCAGTTGGGAATCTCCGTATATGAAGAGGTTTTCAATCCCCATGTCAATGGCGATCTCGAGACCTGCTATCAAAGCTTCGTATTCGGCTTCATTGTTTGTCCTCGGCTCTGTCAAGGAGAAGGCAAAGCGCATTATCCCTCCTTGTGGATTTACGAAAATGAGGCCTACCCCTGATTTGATTATGGGGGTGCTTTGCTTGCACTTCTTCATAGAGGATGCTCCATCGAAGTAAAGCTCCCACCGGGTATCACCCCTGTCGATCGTGTCAAACGTGTGTTCATCTGGCAATTCGCAGTTCAAGGGAGAATCGGCAGGTATCGGATGCTCAGCGAGGAAGTCGGCGATGGCCTGGCTCTTCACTGCCTTAAGAGGTTGATAAGTTATTGAGAACTCCATCAAGAGTAAGGCACATTTAGCGAGCCGTCCTTTCAATATAGCTTTTGACATCAAATATTTGAGAGGATCCACCTTCGATATGAGACGGACTTCATGCGCCAACGCATAGTGCCTAAGCTTCGTTATCGCGAAGATCAATGCCAGGCAGTGTTTTTCGATGGGAGAATAATTGCTTTCTGCCCCCAGTAGAACTCGACTCAAATAGTAGAGCGCTCTCTCTTTCCCTTGGTCGTTTTCTTGTGCCCATAATGCGCCTAAGGAACCTTCAAGGGCTGTTGTATAAAGAATGAGAGGCTTTCCCTTGACCGGAGTGGCCAGCACTGGCGGGTTTTGCAGGTATTGCTTGATTTCGTCTAGCGCGCTTTGGCATTTGCGGTCCCAGAGGAAAGGGGTTCCTTTCTTCATCTGGTGGCTGTAAGGACTACACTTTCCTGAGAGACTGGCTATAAATCGCCGAATATACGCGAGCTTCCTTTGGAGAGACCGCAATTGCTTGAGAGTCCTTGGCGGGGGCATCTCCATAATTGCCATGATTTTTGAGGGATCTATCTCGATGCCTCGGTGTCGGACAATGAATCCTAGGAACTTGCCCGAGGAAACTCCGAACGCGCATTTGAGAGGGTTCATTTTCAAATTGTATTGCCGTAGGCGTTGAAATACGGTCTTCAGATACTCTAAATGTTCCTCGTATGATTTGCTTTTCACCACGAGGTCGTCGAAATAGCATTCGACGATTTCATGTATGAGATCATCGAAGATCTTCGTCATGGCTCTCTGATAGGTGGCGCCAGCGTTCTTTAGACCGAAAGGCATTACCTTGTAGCAGAATATACCCAAAGGGGTCCGGAAAGCGGTGTGCTTCTGGTCCTCAGGATGCATCTTTATCTGATTGTATCCCGACGAGCCATCCATGAAGGAGAACACTTCGTGAGTGGACGTATTGTCTATCATCAGCTCAGTGACCGGTACTGGGAAGTCGTATTTCGGGCAGGCTTTATTGAGATCCCGAAAGTCCACACATATGCGCACCGTCCCATTTTTCTTCATCACTAGGACGATGTTGGCAATCCAATCTGGATATTGAACCTCTTGGATGAAGCCGGAGTCAATTAGCTTCTTGACCTCGGCATTGATGCTCATCTCAAGCTCGAGCCGCATTCTTCTCGGTGCTTGTTTGATTGGCTTGACGTCCGGGGATATTGCCAATTTATGTACAACAATCTCTGGATCTAGTCCTGGCATCTCAGAATAGTTCCACGCGAAGCAACCTTTATGTTGCATGAGCACGTCCTTTAGTGTAGCCACCTTTTCTTCAGACAGCAATTCGTTGACGAACGTCGGCCGCGGGTCACTTTCCGTCCCCAAATCAATTTTCTTAAGCTTATCTGCAGTGGTATGTATTCCATCTTCCAGCTCTTTCGGCGCTTATGGAAACTCTGAGATCACCTCGTCATTATTGTTTTCGAAGCACCAGGGGAGATTATCCATACCGTCGGGGGCTTCTTCCGATAGCATTATCACGTGGCAGGTACGAGCTCACTTATAAGACCGATGTTGATCTGGTTCTACCCTCATGGATTTGGGTTCATACTTCTACGGCGGGGTTACCCTCCAGCTGCTGGATAGAGCGAATCTGCCCTGTCGATATTGATCTTCGATCCAGTTCTTGAAGGTGAAGCAGTCTTCAATAGGATCTCCTATTGCCCTATGATAGGAGCAATAGTCCGGATGGGAGATTTCGCCAGCTTGCTGGGGGTACTTGGACTCCGGGAGTATGATCAGTTGATGCTTTATAGCAAGATCAAGTATCTTCTGTGTTTTATTCTGAGGAAAAGAGTATGCTTGACTCATTTTCTTTATAAGGGATGAATCCGAATTGCTCACTTCCCGATCGCGTGGCTTCTTGGACCCGCCTTGTCGCTGTCGAACGCTTTTCCCGTTCTTTGGTTTGTTTCTGCCTTTGCGTCGTGCCTTTTGTACAACGGGTTGACAGGGAGGAGCATTTTCATCTTTTGCAGCCTGTTGAAGAAGGCGTTGCGTCCTGACTTTCTCGTAGATGGCCATTTAGTGATTGTGGTCGTCTCGAACCTTTTGACTCACTTCCCTTATAAGCTTGTCCATTTGTTCTTCAAACGACAGACTGGGAATTTTTACGTCAGGAGCTCTTTCTGATTCAGGGTTAGTATTTTCCCAAAAAGCATCTTCCTCTTCATCAAAGTCATGTATGACGTAGCAGTCGCGGAGTAACTCCCGTTTCTTGGATTGAACATATCCAAGCCCGATCGTTTCCATTTTCCCGTTGGGCAACTTTCGCTGAGTTCCAGGGACATTCCAGATCCTGTTATAGAACCGTGCTTTCCGAGCAGTTTGTTTAAGGGGTACACCTTGGCGTCTCAAGAGTCTCCTTAGTCAGTCTGTGTAATATCTGGGCAAACGGATGGGCTGGAGCCTGTCGAGTGTGGAATCCGCACCATGCCAGATTTCTTTCTCCACTTTAGTTTCCCCTGATTGGTAGAATAGGATTGCCTTTTCACCTTTTCGCCTGGGAGGGACATAGAACGTCTGCAGCTCTTCCACACTGTAGGTATCAAGCGCGTCTAGTTCTTTATGATGCTTGGGCGGAACCATGACAACTTGCAAACTTTGCTTTTCATCAGCGAATGTTTGTATTGAAGGCCGAGCGGAGAATATAGCATGGACCTCATCTTCCGAGTCGCTGCCAAATATCAATATAGGAGCGGACGGTCCTGGTTTGTTGTGATGGGGCGTCCTGAATAAACTATCTCTTCCTCTTCCTCGGTATCACTCCCGAAGACCGGAATGGTGATGATAGCTTTGTTCTCCGGTTTATGACATCTCTCTGTGTCTTCAAAGTCTGGTAAGAAGTATTTTGCATCTTCGTACTTTCGGACTTCATTCACGGAGAATGGGTTCAACTCCTCCGTCACAGTGTACTTGAGACCATCCTTGAAATATTTCATACACTGATGTTGTGTAGAAGGGATTATGTTGTACTTATGTAACCGGGGCCTGCCGAGAAAAGCATTGTAGCATGTCTTGGCATCGATGACGTGAAATTTAATATCTGTGACGAGTAATCCAAAGCGCAGCGTCAGTATCACCGACCCGAGGGTCCATGTTGACTGGGAATCGAAGCCGGAGATGGTGATTTTATCACGAGCGAGGTGCTGAAGCTCATGCAGATTTTCTTCAACACTCACACGTTGAGGAGATTGATGGTAGACCCATTGTCGACCAGGATTTTTCCTATCTTGATATCGTGACAATATCCGGAGACATATAGGGGTCGGTTGTGCTTGCACGTCCCAAGGAGGAGATCTTCATCGCCGAAGGTAATATCGGCTGTGTGTACTTCTTCCAGCTCGTCCTTCATCTTTTCTTCGGCGAGAAAAGATTGGAATTGCTCTTGCTCTTGTAGCGCCTTGATCAATGAGTCCCTTGCTTCTTTTGATAGTAAAAGAGCACCGAGAATGCTGAGCTGCGAGGGTAACTTCCTCAAGTGTGCCAGAATGTTGTAGTCCACCTTACTTTTCCTTGGCGGGTCCTTGGCGGTCAGCTCTTTCATGACTTGGTCATCTAGGGCGATGTCTTCAGAGAACTTCTCTTTTCCCTTATCTTTTCTGTTTGCGGGTCCGAGATTCTTTTCGAGCAGCGTACGATTGCGCAGCTGGATATTTTCATAGGTCTTCGATTCTCCCTCCTTTCCCGATGTGGATTCCTTGAATAGAGGGCCAAGAGTCATCTCTTCATCGGAGTCGCTCCCAAACGTGAGAACTTGCGATCCCCCAGTGTTAACTATGCGATAGTTCTTTTGTGCTCCTCGGTCGTATTTCTTCGCTCCCGGCGAGTTTTGCGTTTCATCCGCTTAAAATGCTGCCGGTGAGCAACATATCCCTGCCACCATCTTTTAAAAGCGTCGCATTCTTCGGTGGGGTGCGAAATCTTTCGGCGATATAAGCAGTAGCTAGGATGTGTCTCTGCTTTACCGAGAATGTTTCCTTCGGAAGGTGGTAGCTTCATGCCCATTGATATGGCTTTAGCAAACCTTTTCCTCGTCTTGAACTTGTTTTTATTCACGAAGGATGTCCCTTGATTCGACGGAAGTGTCTCGACTCTTTCGTCCAGTCTCCGGCGTTTGGCTTTTTCAGATATGGCCATCTCACGCTCTCGATCGGCTTTACTTTTCAGATGAATTAATTTATAAAGGCGTCGATCATTTCGTCTGTCGGCCACAGAAGTTCCGGTTCAGGCCCTGCCCCCAGTCTCTTGGTGCAAGGAGCCTCTTCATCGTCTATCGACGAGTGAGAGATCACATGTCAACTTGCCACGTAATCTTCAGATCCATCCGACGAGTCTTCTCCATCATCTCCGTCTTCAAGGACATGGCCGAGGAACTCTTGGAGAGTGATTGGAGTCCGCGCCTTCTGGTTATATTCTTCCAGCGCATCAATCTGCTTTTACAGGTCCGTGCGCTTGTTGCCAGGCTTCACGAGCTTCTTGGATTTCTTCTTCTTTTTCGAAGATTTCGACGGCTGGATATGAACACTTTGGTTATCACCACCAATCTTTGGAGTTGGGCGCGGCTTCAGCATCCCTTCGATGATCTGAGGCTCCAGCGGGTTCTTCCACCTGATTGCTGGGCATATCTGTAAATCATTCAACATTCGTTTGGTTTTGGCCGAAAGAGCCACCTCCTATGGAGCTTCTTTAACAAAAGAGCACGTTGGCCCCGGTGTGTCCGTCTTCTTAGGAGTGTGCGGTTGTGGTGGGTTTACCTTCCACTTCTCAGACAACGCAAACTTACCTTGTAGGAACTAATCCTCGATCCATCCCTTAAAGACGAAGCAATCTTCGATTGGATGGCTCACCGTTTGGTGGTAAGGGCAATAATTGGGATTATTCACTTCGTCGGGTTGCGATGGTTGCCTTGGATTTGGCAAATAGATAAGCCTGTTGGGCATCGCCAGCTCGAACAGTCTCTTCGTTTTATCCCGCGGGAATGAGTAAGGACGCTTCATCTTCTCATTATAATAGCGCCATCTCTTTTCCAGTTGATCCGCTATCTTTGGGGCACTGGGCTGCTGTTGGGTGTTCGCAACGAAGATCGCCTTCCCTTTACCCTTTTCGTTCCGCGGTTCCGGCTTCGGGGGAGATGGTCTATGACCCATCTGGTCCATCTGGGCCAGCTTGTCGATTAGAGCCTGGAACGTGGTCGGTTTGAAGAACATCATGAACTGTGAAATAGTTGCATGAGGGTCTAGGGTGCCTACGAACATGCCCATCGCTGGTGCTTCTTCGATGCGCTGTTCGCACTTCGACCACAGGTTCCGCTATCGGATTGCGTACTGAACCCACGTCTCGCCGGCTTCACCCTGGCATTGATCAATGCCGTTATTGGGGCGCGTTCATTAGCACTTGCGAATCGCTGGGTGAACAACAACTCCATTTCCGCGAAAGTTTTGACGGAGTCATTTGGAAGTTCGGAGTACCACTCAAATGCCGTCTCCGATAAGCTGCCGACGAATTGGTGGAGCAAGAGCTTATCATCACCACCAGTATTGCCATAGAGGGCCCTGAACTGAGCGACATGTTGATGGGGATTGCATGTCCCCTTGTACACATGGAATTTCGGAATCGTGTAGCCCGGCGGGTACTTTATCTGATCATACCAGCCTGGATACGGTCGCCCAGTTCTAACAATTTGCCCAGCCACTTCATTCGCCTGGTGAACTCATATCTGCTGAGCGATATAATTGTCCAGGTCGGCCTTGGAAATTGTCTCCTCCTTGGCTGTTGAAAGAGCCGACAGAGGATTTGATGTTTCTCCTCAATCGTCTTCAATTATTACTGGAGGATCTTCGGTTGGAGGGTCCGGCTGGATCATCATGCCCACCATATCCTGGAATAGAAGGGCCATTTGCTTTATATTGGCCGCTTGTTCCGCAGCCTCCTTGTCCTTCTTTTCGAGCATTCTCCGAAGGAATTTAGCATCAGTCTCGTGTTCGTGACGTTGTTCCGATGACGCCTTCGGGCTTTCTTTTGGCCCGGTAAGTGCGGCCATGGCAGTCAGCATCTCTTAAAGCTTCTGCTGTTGCTGTTCCTGAGCTCTTGTGATGGATCGGGTGAGTGGTCGGTGGCCCGTAGAAGCGCGGTTATCCTCTTTCTCGGATGCCATGTAAACGGTATGCACCACCATGCCCCCAGACTTGGGGCGTTTGGGCTCAGTGTTTTTGTGATCTGCCACGTTTACAGGGGCTTTCTCTGGCCTCTTTTTCTTTTGAGTAGTCAATGTGGAGGGGGCCATTGTAGCGGGCACCCAAGTGATTGTTGTCTTTTGCGGCTTACTGGGACGGTTTTCTTCCTGTCGGACCTTCAGCTTCTTCTGCCAGCGGAGATAGTTTTGATTAACCACCGACTCTCGGAGTTGTCGCCAAATGTTGTAAACTTTAGAAGACAGTCGTTGAGGGTACTGTTCCGGCTTCATTTCTATGACGGTCTCTACCGGCGGCGGAGATCTTTTTAATACGGCGGTAGGCGAATTCCTGCGCACCTTGTTCAGTAGCTCAAAGCTGTTCCCGGTTGGAACAGCAGCATCGATTTCCACCGTTGGAGCCGGTGGAGTTAGCCCATAGGGGGAGTTGCCCCCAGCCTTCTTTACTTGGCGCCAGTGGTGACGTCGAGCATATCGAGCTGACGGTGTTGGTTCGGCGATGGAGATGGCTTTGTCTTGCCCCCTGTCCAGATGAGGCGCCGCTGGTGCCAGCCTCTTGAAGACTGACGTCTTTTGAGTAGTGGTATCCAATCTTTCAAAGACAGACCTTCGAGCAGGGACGGGAGCCGGAATAGTCAGTCTTGTAAAGACCGACTCTTTGGCAGGAGAAGCCGCCTTGACAACTTCAGGAGCAGAGGTGGCTATCTTCTTTGGGATGGCCACTTCAGGTGTCATGGGCTTCTTAGCAGGCCCATCGGAGTTCAGGCTCAGTCTGGCGAAGACCGAGGAGTTGATGCTGGACGACCCGTTGAGAGGGGCCGTGGTAGTTGCAAGCCGATCGAAGACCGACTTCTTGGGAGCTTCCGGTGCTGGCATAGGAGCACTGAAGCTCGTTGGCAGGAGCATGGTCCCGAAAAACAATCCTGTGGTGGCTTGGGTAACCTGTTCCACTGGCATCATGAATAGAGAAGCCGCCTGGGGCCCGTAAGCTATGCCCCCAGTTGAGGCAGAACGTGGGTTGCAATTGCATGTGGAAAACTTCGAGCAGGTGAACGCCATTGATCTTTGCTTTCTGCACCAAGCAAAACGCCAAATCTCAGTATCTCGAACCCAAGGGCAACCATTAGCAAACCGCGATTCGTTTGCGAACACGACACACGAAGTGTGGAGGGGAAAGAGGAAAAGGTCCCACCGGGCGTGCCAGAATCTGTTCCCCTCCGAAAGACGCGGCGGAGACGCGATGTATGTCTTGCCTGAATTTCGGGATAGATGCTAATTGGTGCTCTCCGTCCACCTCTCCGAAGATGCCAAGTTGATTTATGGTACCGTGTATCGAAGGTTTAAACGGATGCGGCCGATGTAGCAGACTTCGTCAAATTCCCCCTCGTTGATGAGGGGTTTTTGATTGTGGGGACGCTCTTCCCTGCAGGCGCAATCCCCTGCAGTTTACGCTACCGCATGGCGGTAACAACTTTCTCCTTCTCCAGATGGTCACTTCGTTTCGTGGGTGTTTGTTTTGTGTTTGGTTGCCCGTGGATTGTATACAGAGACTAAGTTATGTTGTCGCCCGTAGGGCGCGGACTAGTCCAAATCCGTATCTTTCTTAGATTTGGGTTTGGGGGTTTGGGTTTAAGGATACGTTAGCCTCATTTGAGACTAAGATCAACTTAAACGTTCGTTAAGAATATATTAGTCTCATTTTAGACTAAGATCAACTTAACGGGATCGTTTAGATCCAACAAGAAAGCAATTGGGCTCTATTGTTTAGTTTAGTGATATTGCGGTCGATTAGTTTAAGGACATTACGGTCCATTGGTAGTTTAAAGACATCTCGGTCCACTGTTAGTTTAAAGACATCGCGGTCGAGGTTAAGGACATCATAGACCGTGGGTTTAAGGACCTCTCGGTCCGATGTTAGTTTAAAGACATCGCGGTCGAGGTTAAGGACATCATAGTCCGTGAGTTTAGGGACCCCACATTCCGTTGTTAGTTTAAAGACATCGCGGTCGAGGTTAAGGACATCATAGTCCATGAGTTTAAGGACATCACAGTCCGTTGTTAGTTTTAAGACATCTCGGTCGAGGTTAAGGACATCATAGTCCATGAGTTTAAGGACCCTACAGTCCGATATTAGTTTTAAGACATCACGGTCGAGGTTAAGGACATCATAATCCGTGGGTTTAAGGACCCTACAGTCCGATGTTCGTTTTAAGACATCACGGTCGAGGTTAAGGACATCATAGTCCATGGGTTTAAGGACCCCACTGTCCGATATTAGTTTAAAGACATCACGGTCGAGGTTAAGGACATCATAGTCCGTGGGTTTAAGGACCCCACAGTCCGTGAAATGTGTGGTTGTCGGGACCCGTCATCTCTTTGAAGACGTGGAGGAATTACAACGACAAATATCAAAGGAGTAAAGAGATATACCCTTGAACCAGGATTAGTTGGTTGAAAGAGCAGATGTGCTCAGTTCAATACAAGTTGAGGACTTATGGCCAAAATTGGGCTAAGTCCAATTAAAATGTTTTAACATTTTTTGCTCTGGCTATTAAGCCTTTATTTGGGCTCAGCCCTTTTAATAATGCTAGGCATTGGGCCCTGACATATTTTGTCTTAATCAGAACAAATTGTGTTCTAACAGTGCGCCACGTGGCGCACCAGGCGCTTTGCGCCAGTCAAAAAGCGCATTACGCTTCTGTCGGGTAGCGCACACGAAGAGGACACGTGTCGCTCTTAGCGCTAAGCACTAGTTCATTAGCGCATTGCACTTTTAATTTATGAGCGCGTTGCGCTAGTCTGTTGGCACACCAGTGAGTGACACGTGGCGCGCTTGGCGCTGAGCGCCAGCCCATGAGTGCAGTGCTCTGTTTTTGAAGCGCAAAGCGCAGATTGTGTCTATGGTTGACACGTGGCATGTTTTGGCGCTGAGCGCCGATCCAAGGAGCGCAAGAGCGCAGTTCATGAGTGCAAGGCACTTTTTTGTTGCGCAAAGCGCATCTAATCAAATTTTAAGATCGAAGAACAAGTTTATGTTCTTCAAAGGAGGCGTTGCCTCAAGATCCAAGAACAAAAGTTCTTGTTTTTTATAAGAGGCTCTGCCTTTTATAGATCAAAGATCTGTGAGTGAAGTAAAAATACTTCATTTATTATTATTTTCTTTATGATTAGATCTTTTGATCTTTTGCTTTTAAATCAAAGACCTTGGTCTTTTTTATAGATCTAAGATCTTTTAAGAAGAAGATGATTCTTCTTTTTACGAGATAGTTTCATCTCCATGGTTCTTTTTACCTTGAAGATGAATAAAAATCTTCTTTTTCTTGAGAGCTTGCTCTTCTTTCTCTCCAAGTTTGCAGAGGGATTTTCTCTCTCTTTTTGTGTATCCAGACTTGAAGTCTAAGGGCCTTTATATATGGCCAATTGATTTGTTAAATTGGTTTTGAGAGATCTTTCTCTGATTGATTTGGAATATTTCCTACCGTTGGATCTTTAATCCTAAGGCTTCTGTTTTACAGAAGATAATCTTCTTGTTTTAATAAGATTGAAAAAATCTTTCCATCACAGAATTTTAGTTCTAATTAATAAATAATTTATTATTAGTAGATCTTTAGATCTGACGGTGGGGGAATTTTAATTCCAGCACCGGCGCACTTTGCGCTAGCGCACCTACGTTCGACACGCGGCGCGTAACGCAGAGCGTAGCGCAACTGCGCTAGCGCACCTGTGTTTGACACGCAGCGCAGAGCGCAGTGCAACAGCGCTAGCGCACCTTTGTCTGACACATGGCGCGCAGCGCAGAGCGCATCACAACCGCGCTAGCGCACCTGTGTCTGACACGTGGCGCGCAGCGCAGAGCGCCGGATCTGAAGCGTTGCTTCAACTTTTGAATTTTGAAATTCAAAACAGAGCTTTGCTCTGATTGGGGGAAACAAGGACCTTAAACGATGCCCAAATGAATTATACATTTACTAAGAAAGAATTTTTGGCAGTTGTATTTGCATTAGAAAAATTCAGGCCCTACTTAATTGGATCTCCAGTTGTAGTTTACACCGATCATTCCGCTTTAAGACATCTTTTATCGAAGAAAGATGCTAAATCCAGGCTAATACGTTGGATCCTTTTGTTACAAGAATTTGATCTTGTAATACGAGACAAAAGTGGATGTGAAAACATCGCAGCCGACCATCTTTCACGACTTTCTTCTTCACCAACGTTGACCTTTCCAATAAACGATTCATTTCCGGATGAACAGCTCTTCACAATATCTAGCGAATCTTGGTTCGCTGATATTGTGAATTATTTAGCAACGGGAGTTCTACCCAGCGAATGGTCAAATCAAGACAATCGCCGATTTTTATCCCAGTTAAAACACTTTTACTGGGACAAACCCTATTTGTTTAAGTATTGTCCCGATCAGATCATTCGCTGATGTGTCCCTAATAATGAGGTCAAGAGTGTATTTTCCTTCTTCCATGATCAAGCATGTGGCGGTCACTTTGGTCCAAGGAAAACGGTGGGGAAAGTTTTGCAATGTGACTTTTATTGGCCAACGTTATTTAAAGATGCATATGATTATTGCAAAACTTATTCATGTTTTAACACATGGGTTGGATTTCATGGAGAAACGAGATGCCGCTCCAACCTATCTTAGTTGTAGAGATATTTGATGTATGGGGAATTGATTTTATGGGCCTGTTTCCAAACTCTTTTGGAAACTTATATATTTTATTAGCGGTTGATTATGTCTCTAAATGGGTGGAAGTAATACCGTGTCGTACTAATGACAACAAGGTTGTTGTTACGTTGCTTAAAGAAAATATCTTTTCTCGGTTCATACACCCGCGCGCTATCATTAGTGACAATAGGACGCATTTCTGTGATCGGTCTTTTGAGATTTTGATGCAGAAATATTCAATCAACCACAATCTTTCTACGCCCTATCATCTTTATACGAGCGGGCAAGCTGAGATTCCAATAGACAGATTAATTTTATTTGGAGAAAACGGTTTCTAAGAACCGTAAAGATTGGTCCACCAAATTGACGGATGCACTTTGGGCATTTCGTACCGCTTATTAGACTGATCTCGGTATGCCTCCATACTGACTAGTGTTTGGGAAGGCTTGTCACCTTCCTTTCGAGATCGAATATAAAGCATGTGGGTTATTAAAGAGCTTAATTGTGATTTTGATCAAGCCAGCAGCTATTGGAAGCTGCAATTAAATGAGCTAAGCGAACTTCGCGATGAAGCTTACGATAATACGGTTATAGTAAATAACCGGAAAAAAGTGTTCCATGATAAATATCTTTTAAGAAAAACATTCGCACCGGGACAATAAGTCCTTCTTTACGATTCCCGTCTCCATCTTCATCCGGGCAAGCTAAAATCTCGTTGGAAATGACCTTTTGTGGTGTGGTATGTGTACCCGCACGGTGCAGTAGATGTAGAAAATGTTAAAAACGGTTCTATTTTTAAGGTAAATAGGCCTAGATTAAAACCGTACTTTTCCGCTAACCCATCGGGGGAGCTCCTGTTCTTGCAGGAACCGCTTTATCACGATTAATTTCCTCCACCTCACCTCCATATTTCGGTAACACCGTTTCATCTAAGATTGGAGGTGTGTTAAAAAAAAGATAAATATTTGTGCACGCCAAAGAACTAGTTTAGGGGTGGTTTTTCATTCAACTATCTTTTGTCCCTATTATTCTCCACCCAAGTCTATAGGTTTATGCGCTCGAAGAACAATATCAGTGAGAACACTGCTGCAAAAAAGTTTGGAGGGAGGTTTGTATTTACTGAAATATCTTTTGGCACTAGGCACTACTATATATGGATAAAAATGAAATTTTTTATGCAAATAAAAATTAGAAAGTGAAAAACACATATGAAAGAAGGAAGAGATTTAAGAAATGCAAGAAAATTAGATATTTTAAAACGAAACTAGTAATACGTAGTCATGAGCTGTTGTCCCAAGGGTTAGTAAGATGAAGGAAATTACTAATATGTGGATAGAAATAATTCTGAAAAATAGTCCCTATTCTTGAGTCTAAACATCTGAA
This sequence comes from Agapanthus africanus, assembly GCA_030015575.1. Taxonomy (NCBI): domain Eukaryota; kingdom Viridiplantae; phylum Streptophyta; class Magnoliopsida; order Asparagales; family Amaryllidaceae; genus Agapanthus; species Agapanthus africanus. Next base: position 675,626,124 of record CM057340.1, on the reverse strand, counting down.
CGTTGATACCCTACTATATGCACTTGTACATATCTTGAAACTTGGGATGGTAGAGAATACCTTGAAATACTCTTGTCTAGAAACCTTAGTATGAAGAAAAAAATATAAATTAACAAAATATAAATGACACATAAAATAAAAATGGTGTAGAAAAATGAACACTGGTTTTGTAATTACTTAAGGCAGTATGAAAAAATATAACTAGGGTGCCTTATCACCTAGTGTCTTAGACCAACTAGTTTGGGAGTCACTGCTAAGCCTTAGGTATTGCAAGACTAGGATATTGCTAATTATGCCTTAATACGTGAACACATTCGTTAATCGGTTGGTTAATACCTCAAGAAGTATTAACGGTTGTATGAAAAATGTGTGAGAAAATCTATCTAAAACATTACCGACTAAAAAGCACTAAGGAACATGGACAAAGGGTATGATAGCTTGAATTGAATTCTCCAAGTGTAGGGATGTCTTTTACACACACGTAGAGCTATATGATCGATGAGGAAAGGTAGGGAGGAAGACTAAAGATGATATTTTATTGAGAGATGATGTGATTTCTGATATCTTTTCAAGACCATTAAGATAGGGCTCATGACAACTAAAAAGTTAGTGTTGTTTGAAACACTTATTTTCAAGTTTTTATTTTATATGTTCCTTATCTTTGCATGTAATTTTCATCTTCTTTATTTTATTATGGGATTTTGTGGGTTTAATCCGCTGAAAACCCTTAGGAGACAACACTCCACCTACTGGGGACACCTAGTAGTTTAAAGCCTTATTGCATGAGCTAAGTGCAATCGTGTTGCCTATGAGATTGTGCTAGGTTTTTCTTTTTCTTTTTAATAAATATTTTGCTCGGGACGATCAAAGATAAGTTTGGGGGTATTTGATCTGTCAAATATATTACACATTTGTATGAACATTTTCCCTACTATTATTAAGTATTAAAATGTGGTATTTGTAAATAAAGAACATATGTGGGTTTATTTGTAAAAAACATTATTATCATATGTTTCTTCATTTATAATTAATATAATTAGGGAAAATATATGCATATAATATTTAAATAAAATAATCATATTAAAATATGCATATCATATCAAATATTCCTAATCAACATTCTTAAGATATCATAGCATATAAATGGTTGGAATAATATCTCAAAAATAACAAATGCTACCAACAATTTGATTTGAGATATTGTGCAGGTATTAGCTCAGGTATGAAATCTAAGTAGGAGTTTCACGTTAAATCGGAATATCAAACCGAATCTGCCAAAAATTAGAAGCAAATTGAGGAATCTAGCAACGACAGAGACTCAGAGCAATATTTTCAAAATCTTTGTATCAAGAGAATCTCCAAATATCGAGAGAAAAAGCTAGAAAAAATCCTAAGTCCCAAACCTACTAGGAGGCGGTGGATCCACGGTCAAGAGAGGATAAAGGCGGCGGAACCGCGGTTGTATAGTAGCCGTACGATCTGGAATTTTTGGGGAATGATCATAACTTCACCTACTCCAACATGGCATTTACGGTTTGTACTTTTAGAGGCTATATAATGGACTGAGAGCTGTCTATCAAATCATATAATCTGGTTATACATTCATCTACCCATTGATCTAGAGAGAGATCTAGCAAGCAATTAGGGTTATTTACTTTTTCAGGTAGAAAGTTGTAATGCAATAGTTGATAAATAAAGGTAATCTTTTGTTTTAATTCTTTTCGCATTTACTTTCCGCATTACTTTTTCACATTTACTTTCCGCATTACTTTTTCGCATAACTTTTCTGCTTTACATTCAGCATTACTTTCTGCACTTCTGATTTTTATTATGGTTTCATTCATCTTCCACCTCTATTTTAAATCGCTAATAACCATGAACGAGTAATTTCTTACTTGCTAGGGTTTGTAGGATAGGGTAGAGCAATGGATGAAAAATCGCTTAACTTCTTTTGACATTTTAATGTTTATAAAGCTTAGCAAAATAAATATTAACTCTCTTATCAGGCGCGCTATCAATTAATGATAGTCACGATCACGATTTGAGATCCGTTAATACTTATTTTGTTAAGGGCTCGAGATGAATAGATCAATGGAAGGGTAAGGGGTAGTAGTGGGAAACCCTAATTCCTTCCAAGAACCCCAATCTACATTCATCGCTATCTCTCTAGTTTTAAATAATTAAAAGATAAAAAGAAACATTTCTAAACTTTCATCCATTAACTACTAAGTCCTATAAACCTTACAAGCCTTTCTATTATACAATTTTCTATCTATCTTAAAATAAAACGACAACAATCCCTTCTCTCTTTTATCAACTCGTCTAAAACAAGAAAAAAATTCACGTTCCCTATGGACGATTTGTACTCATCACGGCTAGCTATCTGCGACACCGTCTTGATTGCAGTTATTTACAAAACATACACACTCATCTTTTCGCATCAACCATTGACCCTTTCTCACTAGAACTCTCCCACTGCATGGTCTTATCGGACAATTTTTCTAAAAAGTCCTATGCCTCATCCTCTTTCTTCATCATAAAATTCCCTTGACATATGTACTCAATCATAAACTTGGATTCTATGCCACCATAGACGATTTTACATAGCTCCCACTTAGCTATACCATGATGGGGGCATTTTATGAGAAGATCATTGAAAAGTTCGAAATACTTCCAAAAAGATTCTCCTTGTTTTTGCGAAAAAGTCCTAATTTCGTTTTGAAATTGGGCAGTTTTAAAATGTGGATAGAACTTTTTAAAAAATGTCTTTGTAAACTCATCCTATGTCTTAATGTATTGGCTGGCACACTGTAAAGCCAATGCTAAGCTTTATTAGCGAGGGCAAAGGGAATAAGTCTAAACTTAACTGCATTCTGGTTCAACTGTTTATGTTTAAACATTTGACATAAATCCTCAAACTTGAAAGTATGTTTTAGCACCTCCACAAGGTTTCAACTAGCATCAAGCATGCAATTTAAAAAAAAAACTAGAGGTCTAAGGCATACTATACAAGAATCGAACTAGAGAATTAGGGTTTTGAGTAAAAAAAACAAGTTCTATACTAAGTGAAAAGAGTTTACAACATTTGTAGACCGGTCCTTCACTTCTAAAGCTCTAAGTAGTAGTCCTTAGAACGCTTTCTTGACTCCACTTGATAAAAGGAACGAGCTTGCTTTTTGTCTTCGAGGCTGATAATGATTCATCTTGAGGTCTCTCTCACTCAAGCTCACTCTTCACTAATCAAGGTATTAGTGAAATAATCAACCTAAACTAAAGGGCTAGTAAAGTGTAGGTTGATGAAATAGGAATTTTGCTCACTGATTTTTTCTTCTATTTCTTTTCTTTTCTCACCTCAAGAAAATTCTAGAGAGCAAGTGAAGAAGAAGATGGGATGAACTTGGATGAGAGAGAATGAACCATGTCTCAAGTGATGAGATGGTGGGAAAATATTTATGAATAAAATAAAGAGAATGGGATGAGTCGTGGCTTCTCAAAACTTCCACAAGCATCTCCAAGTAATGACTCATTTCCATTTCCTTTTATTCATAAATCATACCATTATCTACTCATCACTTATCCTCATGTGTGATTCTCATAAATCTTAGTTCTATGTATCATCAACCATGATACAATAAATAATACATATATTTATATATATCACATATATATATTAATATGTATAAAGAGAAGAAAATGTTTAGTGAGCTAATATTAGTTTATATATATATATATATATATCAAATATATAAATATATTAAATTATTAAATCAACACTTGATTCAATAATCCGGTTATATCATATATAACCGACTAATATCATATATATATGTATATCACATTATTAAATCAATACTCGATTCAATAAAACCGGTTATATCACATATAACTGTCTAATATTCAATACTAGTTAATATATATATATATATATATAACATATATATATATATCAAATTATTAAATCAACACTTGATTTAATAATCCGGCTATATCAAATATAATCCGGCTAACATCAAATATAAACAACACACACATATATTATTGAATCAACACTTGATTCAATAATCCGGTTATATCACATATAACCTATCTGATATCAAATATCGCTAGATTAGAATATAGTATCACATACTCGTATTTAATCAAGCTCCCGCACATATCACCATATGTGCCTTACTACGTTTCGCTTGAGCTAGAAAACCTCTGTATGGGACTCTAAAGACGCGTCAATACGCCAGCAGTAGGTAATGATCACATCAGATACCCATAAGCTGTCAGTGGTATTAGCTGGATGTAACGGATACCTAGGTATTGAGCGAATAGAAGATCAACAAGTAAACTTGTCCAAACTCCCGTAGGGCCTATAAGTAACACTTACCGTACAGTCCGGTCTCTTCGTCTGATATGTCGCATATCGAGTCTAGGGGTGGAATCGTCAGACCCCAGTAACTTGATAAGTCATGTCGATGTGTGGTCTATAACCATTCGAGAAACTACTGATAAAACTTACCAGTAAATCTCATTAGCCCTGGCCAGGGACTTACTGTTATAGCTAATCGAGTATAACGCAACATCAACTCCTAATACCGGGAGAGACGAAACCTTTCCTATCGATCATTGCCTCTATGTGACTTGGGACATTACCCAAAATCCACCTATTTGCACGACTCTTTTGAGCCATGGTAGGGAGGAAATCAAAGCACAGTGGGAACCGCACAATATACTATGACGATCTCGGGTCTACAGACTAACATGTACAAGTGTCACCAGAGAACTGCTATTTGACGATAGGTATGGTACCATCTAGGAGTTCTCGGCGAGTTCTGTTCGGTGTACCTATTCTCTAATGAGCACCTGTGTACAATCTTTGATGTAAAACGCCAACGATTGTGGGATGAACTATTGCCCCATACAAGGTCAAGAAACGTACACACCAGTCTACTCTGGATTATCGATTCCCTGTCTCGATACTCTCTCGACTAGGAACTGTTAAAGGATGTGCTTATGGGCTACACAAGCCCCATTAGTATGATCTGCGTCATAGTTCTGGTAGTCAAGCCAACATCCTAAGGGTTTTATCAACATGTATCAGAGAGACAGTATAAGAACACAACTGTACATGTTAAGATAAAGAGTAACTAGATAGCATACTATCATGTCGAGCAAGAAAGTCCTATATATATGTCCAAACATCCACTATATCATACAATAATGGACTCTAGGGCATACATATTCCTAACAAAACTCTCTTATGAAGATATAGGGGTCTTCGGATTCTAAACTATGAAACTTAGGAGTTTGTTTTTGAAAGTAGATTTTATTTCATAGTCATCGGTTGCTAACGGTAATACTATGCAACATGGCAGTGATGTGCGGACAGGATAGCAGCTATCCTGTAGGGTAGGTATAGCGGGGATGATTTCAGCCATAGTATCTATAAAATCAAGATGAGTCAAACGTTTTGTTTTGTCTCGACTCCACACATGCATACACCGTACGTAAAAGTTTTTTTTAGTGCAAAAACTAAGATGACTAGATATTCTAATAAATCATCAACACAGTGCGCAAACAAACCCAGATCTAAGGTTACTTAGATCAAGTTACTAGACCCGCTCCTAATTGTCAAGAGGTAAATTGCGGGATATATTCTCTAACAGCTCTTTAACAATCTTGAAGCCAGATCAGTGCAAGTTAAGTGCGAGGGTTCCGCTATACGAATCACTGAAATAGCGGGCCTTAATTAAATAAGCACAACCAGTCACACGTCACTAGATATCTCAAGATTGAATCGGATAACTGTTATATTACCTACAACCTCCTCTTGTCCTATTGAGCGCGATATGTCCTTAAGGGCTGGAGTCTAGATATTTTTTAAATTACTGTAGGTCAATTCGGATGCTCAGTTATGCTTTGTGGGGCCTAAGAAGGATGATGAAATCCCCACCTAATCTGGATTTGGATTGTTGCCCCTTAAAATCTTTTAAAATATGCAATGCATTCTAAAATAATCAAAAATCTAAAATCTAAAATAATTTTTTTAGCGCAAAGAATCCTGCAAAAAAAATCTATTAGTTGGAATCAAATCGAGATTTTGAGAAGAATGTGATCTTACCTAGATTTGCCTCTGTTCGTCTTAATCTTCTTTTCCAGTAAGTTTGTCTCGATTCCTGAAATATAAAACAGAGAATTCATAGAATCAAGTAAACTGAATCTAATTTAATCTACAACTAAATTTAAAACTTAAATTTAAATATAATTAAACTATACCTTCCTGACAACGGTGCCAAAAACTTGATGTGAATTTTATTAAGTCCTCTAATTTTAAATGCAAATATACAGTTCATCGCAGTTGTACTTGAAGATCGTTCCCACAGAGATGTGTGTTAACTAGTTTTAAAATAAGTTAAAATTGAATTGTTTCTAGAAGTGCAATTAAAAGTGTGCTTTTTATGAATATAAAAGAATTTAGGGTTTTATATTTATTTATCTCTATTGGTTGGTTTAAAAGATGATACTTCTTTTCTGGATATATATTTAATATGTTTTCTATTAATCCTATAAAAGCATAGATTAATTTAACATTATTAAAGTTAATCTATCAATTATAAAAATATCATTTAGAGAGCAATATGAGAACACTTTTTCTAGTTAATTAAAAATAATCTGCGTTTAATTTTCGATTAATAGCGATAGGTGATCAGTCTATTTCTATCATCTTATTGTATAACCTAGATCATCCTTAACTACCTAGTTTTAATTTCTTTTAATTAAACATGTCTCTTACCTTCCCCCATTAGATCTCTAGGGTATCAACCTATCATTTAACCTAATAAGTTTCTTGGTGTTATCATCTTCCCTTAATTTCTTTTTAGACGTCAACTATCATTAAAAAGATTAGCTTTTTAGATGATAAGCTTAATGAGAAGAATTTAAATAATAAGAGATTAATATTTAAGCACAAGAAAAGAAAGCAATATAATATCCAACCAAATAGAGTAAATAAATACAAAAACTTAGAAAAGAAATTAGTTACACATCATGTTAAAATAAAGCAAAAAATTATTCATAAAAATTAATTACAATGGTGTTGATCTCTTAAAAGAAAACCCTAAACTTTATTGCCTATGTAGGGTGTTTTTCATCACCCCATTGAGATGGGAATACGCATCGTTTGTCAGGCGTATACAAATCCCCCCTGTCTAGGGTAGGCCGGGGTTTATTTATTGTGGGGATCCGAATCTCCGGCAGCCGGAGACTAAGCTGTCGTTAATTACCCCTGCCTTTGAAGCGAAGGAACCTCCGATTGACGGGTCAACTAGTCATGCGAACTCAATGTACAGTGTGCGTATGTGTGTCTTGAGGGGTTTTGGGTATATCGGGAGCCTCACAGAGTATACGGGGTCCCGCTACCTGGATAGCTAACTGGGGGTCAAGGGGGCTAGCAGCCCCTTGCAGGATACGGGGCAGTGCTCTGTTAGAAATTTTTCCTGATGGGGGACGTGTTTTGAGTGTGGAATATATAAGAAACAATGGGTGAGTAGCGTCCTAAGGACGCGTGGGCGCCAGCGTTTCACACGCCCGGCATGTAGGTGCTGGGTGCCAGCGCCTCACGTGCCCGGCACGTGGGCGCTGGACGTCAGCTGAAAGAAGGGGTTTAGCCCCGGAATTAGAAGTTAAACTCCCAAGCTTTTGAATGGAGTTAAACACCCAATAGGATTTTATTTACGGAGTTAAACTCCAAAAAAGATCTGGATTAGGAGTTAAACTCCTAAAAGGATTTTATTTACGGAGTTAAACTCCAAAAGGATCTGGATTGGGAGTTAAACTCCTTTGAGGATTTGGGTCTTGGAGTTAAACTCCTCAAAGATCTTCGGAGATGATCAAAGGGGGCCCCTTTCTTCTCCCTTGAGCCCTGGATCTTCTTTCGAGCCTTGGATCTTCCCAAAGTGGGATTTTTGGAGATGAGTCTCCTTCTTCCCCCTCCCTGTTGGCTGGATCTTAGAGAAAAAGAGGGTGGGAGTTAAAAATCTCTCATTTTAGAGATTTGATAGGAGATTTGGGCTCTACTTCAAGGGTTTTATGGTGAAAAACTATTCCTTTCTGAGAAAAGAAGAGTTAAACTCTTGATTTAATTCAAAAAAAGAAGAAGAAGGCTTAGAACCTTGAGAAAGGAGGAGGCATAGAACCCAAATTTTTAAGGGGAATCAATTATTATTTTCATTTCATTATCATGTTACCTTATATAGGCTTACAAGTTTACACATAACGCCCTAGGCTATACAAAATGATATTTTTCCCATCCCATACCTCATGTGCTTATTTATTTTTGCACATGAGCCATGGGCTTTACAAAAATTTGGCTTTTTGCCCTTTTATTTTACATTCATGCATGGAAATTATATCAAAATTATTTATTACATAATTTTTATTTTGGCATGGGACAAGCAGGCCGCAAGGCTCGACTTGGGCATGGGCCTACATGACCTGGGCTTGGGCCCGCTTACTTGGGGTTGACTTTGATTTTGACTTGATCAACTGTCGCGCCATGCTTCTCAGTGTACGGAGAAGGGGACGTGATGAGGTCTGCTACGTATTTACTCAGAAGCAAATACGCTAAGCGTAACTACGCAATATAAAAGAAAATACACAAGAGACAAGATATAATAAAAACAACAACTTTTATTTATTAACATTCTTTTGTACAATGCATGAAAAGGAAATACAACTGAAACAAAAACGATGCCTAAACAGTGGCATAACAGGAAATGAAAAGTACTGATTGGAAAATGTACAATGTCTAGAGCTTGGGGTCTTCACTGAACTGGTCCAAGTCTTCAGCAGTGGGCTCGATCTTTGACGGGTCCAAATCACCTGACGACATGCAAAGAAGAAAGAAAGAGAATGTCGTCAGCGAATAGGTCGCTCGGTAAGTCCTAAGGATGAGGGAGAAATAGACAGAGAGTAAGTGAGAGAGAGAGAGAGTAGCTTTTAATGTTGTATTATAATGTTGTAATGTTTTATTAACGCTGTTGTTTGTAGCCTGGTACAGAAGATGCCAGTGTATACGAGGGGAGTCCCACTTACACCGGGGACCTTGGTAACCTGTAGTACAAGGCTCCGTTGATAATACCATGGAACAACGGTATGGATGTAATTACGTCTTAAGTGACCACCTCGTACCACCTTTAACATATTCCGTACCAGTCTACCTCTTAAACCCCGCAGTGTTTTGATTGTATTGTTTGTCTTGTAAATTGTATTGATTGTATAATTGATCGACTGACCGAAACCATGATATCAGTAAACGGATATAATTGTAGAGTAATGTAAATGGAATAACTGGAGAATCATGTAAAAGGAATAAATATATATCTATGGTTCGGTTCAGTCAAGTAGTATAGATTGATAATTGAATTCATGGATTCATGTTGAGTTGTAATATTGAAGATTGTAGATTGTACTTGAATCATATTCAAGTCAAAAAGATCAGACTCAAACCCGAGTCAGACAGTTAGAAATGTAAATCGAAGTCCTATAATTGCTAGAGTCCTCAGGGTAATTTATAAAACTTGAGGGGGTTTTATGTAAAAATACTTTTATATACTTTTCAAAATACTCCCCAAGCATTTATTATTCGTCTTTAAAGTTGTAATGAGTGTGGATTTTATTTTGTGATATTTCTAGTGAAAATATCCTAGTTTCATAAATAAATGTATTTATCTATAATATTGATTTATTTGAAATTCATGGTATTTTAGTGTAAATCTATTCTTGTGATTTTTAGAAAAAGGTGGATTATTTATATCATAACAAAATAAATGTTTTAATGATAAATATACATATATTTATAGAAAAATAATTTTAATATATATTTTATATTCCAAAAATCTCATTTTCTTAAGATGTCGTATTTTAAACCTTTCGAGACTGAATGCTCCTTGCGGAGGTCTGAATCTCGCACTACTAAGCCCGAGGATGTGCGATAATCCGCACCATCTCGAACGGGTTCCCCAAAAATGGGTTGTAGCGGCGTTTTGCAAAGATTGTAAAATACTAAATCCTTTAGAAAATGATTTTATAAAGTAAAAGGTATTTATTTGTAAAAAATGTCAATTTTCCGTATTCTAGATTCTAGGGTCTCCTAAGTCAACTAGACTATTTCTAAATGGTCTAAACGACAAGTTGTGAGATGCCTCAAATCGCTTCTTCACCGCCAATTGTGGCCAGGTAAGTACAAGTGAGGAAATGAGGGATCTACTCACGAATCATCGTGAGTCGGGCCTTTTAAAGTTACCTTTCTCACGTGCTTAGCTTAGACACCACAAAGTCAGGTTTAGATAAATGACTGATGTCCACAACTTATCGTGTTTTCCTAATAAGAGGTATTTATTTAAAAGTGTATCAAATCTAAAACTTTTAGGAATGGTTTTATTAAGAATATGGTATTTAAATGAAATTATTGTTTTATCGTATTCTAAGTTTTTGATGATATCATTTTAGGTTGTATATGCGTGTGTGTGGAGGTAGGTCATTACCTCGTGCCCTACTTTAAATATATAGCAAGGTTAAAGGGGTTAAATATGAAATCGAAAAATTGTGGTATTTAAGTGAAAAAATAAGGTAAATTGAAAAGGCTATCATTTCATGTAGTGAAACTTGTTCAAATTCTTTGATTAGTGTTTAGTAGCCAACATAAGGATGTTTAATTATGATTATATTAGTGAGAAGTGAAATTTATAGAAAACCGAATCGGAAATCGGATTTGTTCCGATTTCGTTGGGTTTGTAATTTCGTATTTTCTTGAATAGGGAAGAGTGAGATAGAAAGGGACTTACGGGTTTTCGATTACACTAGAGTGAGGGGGAACTAAAGGGATTACCGATGCGTTGCGTCGTCGCCGGTAGTTCCTAAAAACGTCGCCGGAATTTCTGCCGGAATTTCGTCGGAGCTTCGCCGCGAGCTTATTTTCAAAGTACACAACTCTTGGAAAATTTTGAGAGAGTGAGCTTAGGATTTTGGGATGAGAGGGTAGAAAGGAGGGGGTGTATTTATAGGGTAGGCTAGGGATAGGGTAGGTAAAGGGTTTTTAAATAAAAAAATGTAAAAATGTATAAAATCATTAAAAATTGGAGTAAATAGAGTATATGAAAGGTTTTAATGTAAAAATGTATTAAAAAATCATTAAAATGGAGTAAATGGGGATTTCAAAGGTCTCTCAAACCGATTTAGGAATTTGAAGTGTACAGAGGGGTTTAGAAGATGAAGAGGCACAATATTGAAGAAGGGAACTCGGCCGTCCGGACGAGTCCGGCTGGCGGCGCCGGCCCGAGTCGGCCGGTCCGCCGGCCGACTCGGCCGAGTCGGGCCGAGTCAAGGCATGGGGAGGTGGGGGGTCGTCTAGTGTAGCCTCTGGTATATTTAGTTTTTAAAGTGTAGTGGGAAAATCTGGAGTTATCTTGTGTAGACTGTTGAGTTTTCATAAAATTTAAAACAAAATAAATATTAAAAATAATGTGGGGCATGAGATTTGAACTCTGGTGGCTTGGTTCAGCAGTGCAAGATATTACCAATGAGCTACAAGCTCCTTCTTGTAATTAAATTGCTAATCAATTAATTAAGTCTTGTGCTCAGGAAATAAATACCCCTTTATGGATTTTTTAAAAAAAATATTTGAAAAAAATTTGTATAGGAAAAAGTGTATAAGAAAATTAGGGTTGTTACATCAACCGGGGTATAATTTTTGTTCCCAACAAAGTGCCCCCATCAATAAATGCATACCACGTATATGAGCTGTGTGCATGAAATTGATGGATCTTGTTCCGCAGAATTTTGACTTTGGGGCAGAGCATCATTCCAGGGGTGGAGCATCCTTCCGAAAGCATGATTTCGGGGGTTGGAGTATCATTTTGAGTTGGGAGCATAATTCCATGGTCGGAGTGTCATTCCAAAGAGCGGAGCATCATTCCGAGGTGCGGAGCATCATTCCGGGGGTTGGAGCATGATTCCGAAGAGCGGAGTATGATTCCAGGAGTATAGTTTCAGGGTCGGAGCATCCTTCTGAAGTGCGGAGCATAATTCCAAGGGGAGGATATATTCAGAGACAAGGAATAGTTTCATCGTAGGGTTTCGGGGTGAAGCATAATTCCGACACGGGACGGGTATATCCTGAGATGAAGTATAATTCCAGCTTAGGGCAGATATTCTGACCGAAGCATGGTTCCGATGCAGAGTTTAATTCCCAGGTGAAGCATAATTTCATCAGGGAAGGCAGATACTTCGAGGTGAAGCATGATTTCAACACGGGGTACATTCTGAGACGAAGCATGATTCCGACGCAGAGGTAGATATTCTAAACGAAACATAGTTCCGATATAGAGGTCGATTCCTAGGTGAAGCATAATTCCGGCAGGGAAGGTGGATACTCTGAGACGATGCATGATGTCGACACGGGACACATTCTGAGACGAAACATGATTCCGACGCAGAGATTGTTGGTTGACTGATTCTGAGGCGGAGTATAATTTTGACGAGAAGGTCGTTGGTTGACTTGATCCCGAGGCGGAGCATAATTCTGACAGGGAGGTCGTTGGTCGAATTGATTCCGAGGCGGAGTATAATTCCGACGCGGAGGTCGTTGGTTGACTTGATTTCGAGACGGAGCATAATTCTGAAAAGGAAGGTAGATACTCCGAGGTGAAGCATGATTTCGACACGGGGTACTTTCTGAGACGAAACATGATTCCGATGCAGAGGTTGTTGATTTGATTTGACTTGGGAGTTTTTTATCCGTCCAGTAAGGCTTTTGAGCCTGGAACTTAGAATTTGGGTTTTTGTTCGGCGTCAGCATCGCTATACTAGAATATGGTACCAGGAGCGAATCATCATTTGCCGTAGAGAATATGGGATTTGTGTTGACATCAGCATCGCTGCACTGGAATATGGTACCATGAGCGAATCATCATTTGCTATGAGGGGATTTGAGGATTTTGGTTTTGGTTTGGCATTAGCATCGCTACACTGGAATATGGTACCAGGAGAGAATCGTCATTCTCCATGAGGGGATTTCCCTCGTTCCCAGTTTAACGACTTAAGGGTCATCTGTTCCCATTTTAATGAATTAGAGGTTATCTGTTCCCAGTTTAACGAGTTAGGGGTCATCTGTTCCCAGTTTAATGACTTAGAGGTCATTTGTTCCCAGTTTAAAGACTTGGGGGTCTATTGGATCAAAAATTTAGAATTTCGGGGTTAGGGTAGGCATGAGTGCTGCTAACACTGAAGCACGGGTGCCAGGAGCTATTCATCGTTTGCTTTTTCCTGTTGGGAAGCGATGGCTTAGGATGGGGTTAGGTCCCTATCATCTATGGCTTTTCAATTTTATGAGCCGTAAAGGTCCTATAAAAGCATTTTCTCCCAGCGAGTCGAAAGGATCTCGTAGGTGTATTTTCCCCTCAGGAGTCATGAGGACCCTTAAGTGTATTTTTCCCTTATGAGTCGTAAGGATCCCACAAAAGTGTTTTCTTACGAGTCGAGAAGATCTCGTATGTTTTGTCCTTCTCATGTATCGTGAGGACACATGAGTGGATCTTCCCAAATGGAGCATAATTCTAAGGGCGAAGACCGACCGCGGGGCTGGTGATTGCAGTGAAGCATGTGTGTGATGCGGATTATTTGAGCCCGTGGATTGTATATGGTAGTCAATTTGGGGACTGGCCGTAGGGCTGGAAGAATTTTGGGAATTTGGATTTTGGTTTGCGTCTGCATCACTGCACTTGAATATGGTACCAAGAGCGACTCATCATTCGCCGTTTGAGAATTTTGATTTTGGTTGGCGTCTGCATCACTGCACTGGAATATGGTATCAGGAGCGACTCATCATTCGCCGTTGGAGGGTTTCTTTTGCCGCGATTGCTCTATCATTTTAGCTTTTCTTATCGCAAAGGTCGCGATTGTTCTATCATTTCTGCTATTTATTCGCGGTTGCCCCATCATTTCGGCTTTATTTTTATTTTTATTTTACTCGCTGATTTTTATTGCGAGTTGCCCTATCATTTCGGCTTTTTTACATATTTTTTTACATTTCGAGTTTAACGACGTGGTGGTCAGCTATTCCCAGTTTAACGACGTGGTGGTCAGCTGTTCCCAGTTTAACGATGTGGTGGTCAGCTGTTCCCAGTTTAACGACGTAGTGGTCATATGTGTTTGCTTATCCAATCTCTTCAAACTTTGATCTTGGCGGGGCTAAGTTGATGACCGTAACTTGGCGGTTTGCCGGTACATCTAAGGACGGTAGGTTTTTCCCATCCCTGTATTGGTTCTCTACCCAATATTTGAAAACATAGCAGGCTTTGATGGTATGACTCACTATCCTATGATATAGGCAGTATATGAGATTGTCGGTCATATTCATTTTTTGTGGCCTCTTTGGAATAGGCAGTTGCAGACCGTTGTTCAAGACGTCCTTGAATAATTTGAGGACTTCGTCCTTCCTGAAAGAGTAGACTTTCTTCCTTCTCTCCATTAGAGTCGGTGCCTTTCCCGATCCTGGTCCTTGAGGCTGATCGCTCTTTGGTTCACCAGCTGTCCGCTTACCATGTTCAGTGTACGTATCAAAGGGATTAGAGGCTGATCGCGGCCGCTTTTCGCAAAAGTGTTCCACTCTTGGGCTGGAGGGGGTATCGATTGGCTATTTCAGTATATCAATCCCTGGCTCATGAACCAAATTCTAATTTTGCTGCAATTGCAATCGGAAGACTTAGGCCGTGAGATCAGCCACGACGTTTGCCAACTCTTCGACTTTGGAATGGACCTTGGACAACTTCTCTTCTTTGTCCTGAAGCTGATTTTGAAGCCATTGGAATAATACTTGCTCTATAGTTCCGGGTATGATAACCGGGTCATCCTTACTGCCTGAGCTCGATTCCGCAGGAACTACGTGCTCCTTTGACTTAATGGCCTGAGTGGGCTCTTCATCATTTAGACCGAGCCGATGTTGGGTAGCAACAACCACATCATCGTCATGGGTATGAGGCGTAGGAGGTCTTGTTCTTCTGGGCTCCACCATGTTGATCGTATGGATTGCGTACCCGTCTACTGCCTCTTCATTGGTAGTGTTGCTCGTCGGGATTTTGGCTTGTTGTTGTTCTTGTAGGGTTGGCTTAGCACCTTGTGAAGGTTTTGGCAAGTATCAATCATGCAACTTTAAAATTTTTGGGGTTCTAAACAAACCCTAACCAAGATCTTAACTAGAGACTTAGGGTTAAACATGATATGCAAACACTTTACATCTAAGTGAACAAGGAATACAACCTTTGTAGACCGGTCCTTCACTTCACTAGCTCCGTGTAGAAGTCCCTTCGCTGCGATCACGATCGTCCGGACTTTAGAGAGGCTCCCACGAAGAAACGAACAAGCTTGCTTCGAAGTCTTCGAGGCCGAAGATGATCTACATCGAAGAGATACTAGCTCATGCTATCTCTTCACTAATTGTGTAGATTAGTGAAGCAAACACCCTAAACTAAATGGCTAATAGTATAGGATGATGAAGTAGGAATTTTGCTCACTTTATTATTTATTTTCTCACTATTTTCTTCTCTTTTCTCAAAAGCTAGAGAGCAAAAATCAAAATGAGGAAGAAGATGAATAATGAAAGAGATGTTGTTAGAAATGCAACCCTTGGTTAGTGTATGTCATCCACTAACTCTTGTAGAGAGTTAACCATGGTTATGTGTCTTGGTTGAGTTTAAAAATATCTTAAGCAAAACAAAAAGAGAAGACTTTGTCAAAGTTTATCATGAAGCTTCATGAAGCTTCATGATGACTCATTTCTTCCTTTTTGAATTACTTAAGAATTTAAACTCAAACATAATATATAGCATGGTATAATTCTCATATATCCATGTTGCATGTATAACCTAGCATGTCACAATATTATATATCACATATATAATATTTATGCAACAAAAGAAAAAAAACAATACAATAAACATATATCATATATATGTTAAATGTATTACAAGCGAGAATAATAAATATTTAAGTGAGCATAATATATATATATATATATATATATTATTTCATCGAATCAACACTTGTTCCGATAACCTGGCTATATCACATATAACCGGCCGATATCACATATCGCGAGAATAGAATACGGTATCACATACTCGTATTAATCTCGGTCCCGCATATATCACATATGTGCTCCTACTCCATTTCGCATGAACCAGGAAAGCTCTATGTAGGACTCTAAAGACTCATCAATACACCGGCAGTAGGTAATGATCATATCAAACACCCACAAGCCGCAAGCGGTCTGCCAAACGTAACGGCCACCCGGGTATTGAGAGATCAGAAGATCAACATGCAAGCCTGCTATAACTCCTGCGAATCCAATCAGTAACACTACAGTACAGTCCGGTCTCTTCGTCTGATATGTCGCATATCACAGCCTGGGGGTGGTTTAACGTCAGACCCCAATAGCCCGATAAGTCATGCGGATGCAAGGTCCATAACGGTTCGAGAATCTACTGGTAACACTTACCAATAAATCTCAGTAACCCTGGCCAGGGATTTCCTGTTATGGCCAATCGAGCACCACGCAACATCAACCCCCAATACCGGGAGAGACGAAACCCCTCTTATCGCTCATTGCCTCCATGTGATTCGGGATTGTATCCAAAAGACACCGTTTTGCACGATCTCTTGACCGTGGTATGGTGGAAATCAAAGCACAGTGGGAATCACACAAGACTCTATAACGATCTCGGGTTTACAGACTAACCTGTACCGGTATCACCAGAGAACTACTACCCGAAGATAGGTATAATACCATCTAGGAGTTCTCGGCGAGTCCGTCCAGTGTACCCAGTCTCAACTGAACACCCGCATACCTTCTCTGATGTCAAACACCAATGGATAAGGGATCATCCATCGCCCATCATATGGGTCAAGAAGCGCATATGCTAGTCTACTTTGGAGTACCGATTCCCTGTCTCGATATTCCCACGACTAGGAACATTGAAGGATGTACTTATCGACTACCCAGTCCCCACTAGTAGATCTACATCATAGTCATGACAGTCAAGTACTCATCCTAAGGGCTTTATCAACATGTGATCACGAAACAGTATATGTTTATATGTTAAGATAAAGTGCAACCAGATAGCATAATATCATGTTGAGCAAGAAAGTCCTTCCTATATATGTCCAAGCATCCACTACAATATACATCGCATGTATAGTAATGGCCTCTAGGGTATACATATAACTAACAATCTCCCACTTGCACTAAGGCCATTTGTTATAGTATCCAATACCCAACAATATAGCAGAGGTTGTAGTATCCCATACTCAACCATTGTAGAGAAGTCTCTCTAGGGGTAAGGCCTTTGTGAGTGGATCCGCTGTGTCAACCTTCTCTAACCTCGATCCCTTGGAGATCAACCATCTCCCTGATCAGGTGATACTTGCCTCAGAATATGTCTGGAACGCTGATGGGACCTGCGTTCCTAGGCATAAGCCACAACTCCATTGTTGTCACAATAACAGTTATTGGACGCTCAATGGTAGGAACCTTGTTCATCTTATGAACAAGAAATGTCCAGACAGCTACTTTGGTAGTATCGTTGGTAGCAATGTATTCAGCCTTTATCGTCTAGTCTGCCACGGTATCTATCTTGGAACTCTTCCAACATACTGTCCATGCACTAAGGGTAAAGACAATGCCCGTGACTGACATTCAGTCGTCCTTATCATCCTGGAACCTTTCCAGCGATTCTCCCCAGGATCTATTGATACCATCTCACTACACCTAGTGAGAATCCTAACATCCATTTAGATCTATCACATAGATCCAAAAACCCAGGATTTAGGAGGTATCACTTTGATCCTATATGGAGAATCCCTGTGATAAGAGGAGCTTGATCGAGTGTAGCATACAAAACCATTTCCTATCAGGAGTATGTCATCTATGTACAATACGTGGAAGACAACCTTACTCTCTACAACCTTCTTGTATATACAAGGTTCATCTACCATTTTGATGAAGTCAAACTCTTTGACTATCATATCAAAACAGACGTTCCATTTTCCTGAACCCGGTTGGGCCATCATCTCATGATGCAATCCTCGCTCCCACTGTCACCAAGAAGATCGTAGTATCTCTTGAGTAGATGAGGAAACCTACCAGATTTGCGGAGAGGCTGAGGTTCGTTGGAAACTATTGAATCCTTTGGTTTTACCAAATCATTAGCTGTTAGTTTTTCTAGCTGGAACTTCTTCCAGTTCTACCTCATGATCACTTATTTTCTTCACAAGAAATTCCTTTTCTAAAAAGGTGGCATGCTGAGAAACAAAACACCTTTTGCTCCTCAGTTAGTTAGAAGATATTCCTTTACTAATGTTTGGGATATCCCGACAAACTCTCACAACTGACCTTGCCTCGAGCTTGTCTGGATTTTGCTTTTCAACATAGGCCAAACAACCCCATATCTTAACTCGTTTAAGACATGGTCTCTTCTTATACCATATCTCATAAGTAGTGGTAGGCCCTGATTTGGATGGAACCCTATTCAATAGGTATGCAGCTTCTCAAGTGCATAACACCCAAAAGAAAACAGGTAACTCAGCAGTACTCATCATAGAGCGTGCCATATCTTATAGGGTGAGATAACTTCGCCCCGATACACCGTTGTGCTGTAGTGTATACGAAGGAGTAAGCTGAGAGAGAATCACATTCTCTTTTTAGAAACTCCAGAAACATCATACGCAAGTATTCGCCTCCTCGATCATATCGTAGGACTTTAATACTTCTACCCCGTTTGGTTCTCAAAATAACCAATCTTGGCATTTGCAGACATGGGACCATATACATCATCATGTATCTATCCCAAGAGTTCATTAACTCTTTCTCTGTTTCCTGTAAACAGAGTATTGGTCATTTTTATCTTTGAGACAAGACTAGCAAGTATCATAAGATGAAAATTCGAATAGATTCTTATATTCATCATTTATGTAACTTAGCTGGTCGTGTCACATTGATATTACCCAGTCTACAATGCCTCAAGAAGGATTCGTTCATTCCTGAACAACTCCTCTTGTCTGTGTTCTATATGCTTTGAACTGTGGTTTGATTTAGAACTTCTATGCTATTATATAACGTGCCTGATAGAATCAACTCTTGATTCAGGAAAATGTTCACAGCATTATCCTCCAATACAGAATTATATTCTTCTTTAACTCAGTAAAGAACATGATGTAATGTTGTATATCAGGTTCGGTATGTAATAACATTTGTTCAGAATCAATGTATTAATATAAGGTGATATCTGCCAACTGATTTGGCTGCAACAATTGCACCATTCTCTAACACTTAGAGATATATCACTCATTCTCAGTTCTCTACCTTTCTGTAGCCCATGTAACATATTACATATGCGGGATCCTGATCTGATATCACATACCCATGACGTAGAGGATACTGAAAAAACAATTCTCGGTAATAAGGACACCCGAAGAATATGCATCATTATGTACTTTCTTCGAATTGGGTGGCATGGGAATCTGGATATTCCCCTGTCACGCCCCGCTTCCCGGTGTACGGCGAAGGGACGCGACGAGGTCCGCTACGTATTTACTGTGAAGTAAATACACTAAGCGTATCTAAGCAATATAAAAGTAAATCACAAGAGATAAGAGATATAAAAATAACAGCAACTTTATTAATAACATTCTTTTGTACAATGCATGAAAAGTAAATACAACTGAAATGAAAAGCGATGCCTAAACAGTGGCATAACAGGAAATGAAAATACTGAATAGAACAAGGTACAATATCTAGAGCTCGGGGTCTTCGTGAAACTGATCCAAGTCTTCACCGGTGGGCTCGATCTCTGCTGGGTCCAAAACACCTGACGACATTCAAAGAAAAAAGAAATAGAATGTCGTCAGCGAACAGGTCGCTCGGTTGGTCCCAAAGATAAAGAAAAGACAGAATAAGAGATACTTTCTAAAGTATAATGTTGTAGAATATTATGTTCACGCTGTTGTTTGTAGCTTGGTACGGAAGGATGCCAGTGTATACGAGAGGGGTCTCAGTATGCTAGAGACCAGGGCAAACGGAATGTACAAGGAACCGTTAAGCCACGGTACAACAGCAACGGAATATAGGTTAGGTGTCTTAATCTTACCGCCTCGTGCCACTTCTAACACTTTCCGCACCAATCTACCCCTTAAACCCCGTAGTGTTTTAATAATATTGTTGTATTGTATTGTGTAAGTTGGATGACTGACCAAAACCATGATATCAGTAAACAGATTGTAACTGCATAATCAGGTAAATAGAATAACGGAATAATGGATGTATATCCATGGTTTGATTCAGTCAAGTTGTATAGATTGTTAACTGGATTCTGGGATTCATGTGTTATATTGAGTTGTAATATTAAAGAATATAGATTGACTTGAATCATATTCAAGTCAGAAATAATCAGACTCAAACCCGAGTCAGACAAAAGAAATGTAAATCGAAATTCTATATTTGTTAGGGTCATTATTGTAATTTATAAAACTTGAGGGGGGTTTTATATAAAAATACTTTTGTATAGTTTTCAAGATACACCTCAAGTATTTTATTATTCGTCTTTATAGTTATAATGAGTGTGATTTTATTTCGTCTTATTTCTAGTGAAAATATCCTAATTAAATAAATAAAGATATTAATCTGTAATATTGATTTATTTGAAATTCATGGTATTTTAATGTAAATTTTAATCTTGTAATTTTTAGGAAAAGGTGGAAACTTTATCTTATAATAAAATAGGTGTTTAAATGATAATTATACATATGTTTATACAAGAATAATTTTTAATAAATATTTTGTTTTCCAAAAATCTCATTTTTCTTAAATGTCGTATTTTAAACCTTTCGAGACCGAATGCTCCTTGCGGAGGTCTGAATCTCGCACTACTAAGCCCGAGGGTGCACGATAAACCGTATTATCCCTAACGAGTTCCCCAAAGATGGGTTGTAGTGGCGCTTTGCAAAGATTTAATAAATACTAATCATTTAGAAAACGGTTTTATAAAGATAAGGTATTTATTTGTAAAAGGTGTAAATTTCCGTATTTTAGATTCTAGGTTTCCTAAGCCAACTAACCTATTTCTAAATGGTCTAAACGACAAGTCATTAGAAGCCTCAAATCGTCTCTTCACCGCCAATTGTGGCTAAGTAAGTACAAATGAGAAAAGGAGTGATCCGCTCACGAATCGTGAGACGGGCCTTTTAAAGTTACCTTTTCTCACTTGCCTAGCCTAGACACCACAAAGTCAGATTTAGATAAACGATCGATGTCTACAACTTATCGTATTTCCTATTAAAAGATATTGTTTTAAAATTGTATAAAACCTAGAATTTTTAGAAAAGGTTTTATTAAGAAAATGGTATTTTAATGTAAAATCTTGTTTTATCGTATTCTAAGTTTTCAAGGCAGCGTGTTATGATTGCATATGAGTGTGTGAGGAGGTAGGTCATTATCTCATGATCTACTTTAAGGTATACTAAAGTTTAGGGGTTAAATGTGATAAACTAAACATGGTGGTATTTAAGTGAAAGAATACGATATATTGCAAAAGCTATCATTTCATGTGTGAAAACTTGTTCAAATTAATTTTTAAGTGATTAGTAGTCAACATGAATATGTTTAAGCATTATGGAATTGGTGATAAGTGAGATTTAATAGAAAACCGAATCGGAAATCGGTTTGTTCCGATTTCCGTCGGGTTTATAAAGTCGTATTTTTATGAAGGAAAAGAAATGTAGAAAATGGGGACTTACGGGTTTGGACAAAGCTAGAGAGTGAGAGGGAGGTAGAGGGTTTGTCAGTGCGTCGAATCGTCGTTGATAGGTCCTAGCACGATCTCCGGGATTTCGCCGTCGATTTCGTCAGCGCTTCGCCTTTCGCTCGTTTTCTAACGTACCGAGTTCTCTTGGAATTTTGAGAGAGTGGACTTAGAAAAAGTGATGAGAGGGTAGATGGTATGGGGGGTTTATATAGGGTTAGGCTAGGGTTAGGGTTTTTAATAAAAAATATAAAATATATAAAAATTATATAAAAATTCATTAAAACTCATTAAACCTAGGATTAAAAAGGATTTATTGGGCAAATGATAACCGATCCAAGCATTTAGAGTGTGCAGGAGGGTTAACCAAGAGCCAAATTTTTCGTGTTGGCGACTCGGCCGTCTGGCCAAGTCCGGCCGGCGGTGCCGGACCGAGTCGGCCGGTTCGCCGGCCGGCGGCGCCGAGTCGGGCCGAGTCAAGGTTCCAGTGGCCGGGGATTGTCTTGTGGTATAATTTGGTATATTTACTTTTTGTTGTTCAGTACAAATTTTTTGAGTTATGGCCTTTTGACTGTTGACTTCCAAAAGAAATTAAAACAAAATAAATACAAAAATAATGTGGGTGTTTACCGCCGGAAACCGGAAAGACGGACTGTCTTGCCTGAATCTGGGGGCAGATGCTAATTGGTGCTATCCGTCCACCTCTCCGAAGATGCCAAGTTGATTTATGGCAACGTATATCGAAGGTTTAAACGGATACGGCCGATGTAGCAGACTTCGTCAGATTCCCCTCATTGGAGGGGTTTTTGATTGTGGGGACGCTCTTCCCTGCAGGCGCAAGCCCCTACAGTTAATTACACTACCGCTTCGCGGTAACAACTTTCTCCTTCTCCAGAATTTCACTTCGTGTCATGGTTGTTTGTTTTGTTTGTGGTTGCCCATGGATTGTATATGGAGACCAATTTATGTCGTCGCCCGTAGGACGTGGATTAGTCCAAATCCGTGTTTTCTTAGTTTTGGGTTTGGGGTTTTGGTTTGAGGATACGTTAGCCATATTTGAGGCTAAGATCAACTTAAACGTTTGTTAAGAATACGTTAGTCCAGTTTGAGACTAAGATCAACTTAACGGGATCATTTAGATCCGACAAAAGAGCAATTGGCTTTATTGTTCCAGTTTAGGGACATAGGGGTCAATTACGTGTATGGCTGTCGGGACCCATCACCTCTCTGACGACGTTGAAGGATTACAACGACAGATGTCAGAGGAGTTCAGAGATGTACCCTTGAGCCAAAGTTGATTGGGGGATCTAGAGTCCAATTTGGGACTAAAGTTTGTTTGAAGGTTTAAGGATGCGTTAGCCATATTTGAGGCTAAGATCAACTTAAACGGGATCTTTTAGATCCGGCAAAAGAGCATTTGGGGGCTCTATTGTTCCAGTTTAGGGACATAATGGTCCAACATTCCCATTTTGGGGACGGATGTTAGTTTAAGGACACGTTAGCCATATTTGAGGCTAAGATCAACTTAAACGTTTGTTAAGGATACGTTAGCCTAATTGCCAGACTAAGATCAACTTAACAGGATTGTTTAGATCCGAAAAAAGAGCATTTGGGGCCTCTATTGTTCCAGTTTAGGGACATGGTGGTCCATTGCCAGTTTAGGGACATGGTGGTCCATTTCCGGTTTAGGGACATGGTGGTCCAAGTTCCAGTTTAGGGACGTGGTGGTCCATTGAATGTATGGTTGTCGGGACCCATCACCTCTCTGAAGATGTTGAAGGATTACAACGACAAATATCAGAAGAGTTCAGAGATGTACCCTTGAACCAATGAGTTGGTTGAAAGAGCAGATATGCTAAGTTCAAGATGATTTGAGGACATATGGCCAATTTGGGCTAAGTCCAATTAAGTTAGAAATATTGGCTCTTGTTGGACCATTAAAAATTTGTTTGGGTTCAAACCAACATTATTTAGCAATGCTAAACATTTTCATCTTTGATTTTCTCAGTTTTGAGATTCATTTGGAGGAGGGACTTTTGCCTCTGGAAAATTAGCCAATTTGGCTAAAAGTAGTGTTAAACACTAAAGAACAACAGTGTTAAACACTGGAGATAGAACTCTCAAATTAGTGTTAAACACTAAAAGACAATCAGTGTTAAACACTGGAAATATAATCTTCAATTTAGTGTTAAACACTAGAAACAATCAGTGTTAAACACTGAAAATATAATCTTCAATTTAGTGTTAAACACTGGAAATATAATCCCCAAATTAGTGTTAAACACTAAAGAAAGAGGGGTCACGTATGGACACGTGAGAGCGCCCAAAGTGGGACCAGATCCCTTTTCTTTGTTCTGGAATTAAGTGTTAAACACTTTTCATTTCCTGGCCATCACGTGTGGGCACGCGATAGGCATCCATCCATTGGATATTAAAGGGATTTGTTAGGGGTCACGTGGGGACACATGAGAGCGCCCTAAATGTGGAGCCAGATCTCCTTTGTTTTATCCTCAAATCTGCGAATAAGTGTTAAACACTTTTCATTTTTATTTTGAGCATCACGTGTTGACACATGATGGGGATTCATGCACTGACTGTTAAAATGTTTGCTAAGGGGTCACGTGGTAACACGTGAGGGCGTCCAAAGCCTTCATTTCATTCGCTTTGATCTTCTGTGTTTTGGAGGTCACGTGGGTGCACGTGAGGTATTACCTCAAAACTTTCCTCCTCCTCATTTCTGGGGATCACTTCAGGGGTCACGTGGGGACACGTGACCTTGGTCTTTTGCATGCATGGAGATCTTTTAAGTCTCTTCATTTTATTTTGAGAATTTAATTCTCTGTAAGATTAAGAATTTAATTCTTATTTAGGGTAAAACCTTAATTTCTTTTTAAAGGAATTAAATTCCCAAATATGTAAAAGAATTAAATTCTTATATAGAGTTAAACCCTAGTTTTGTTTTGGGAGAATTAAATTCTCTAAACTCAATTCTCGCTCTAAGTTTTGGATCTGCATGGCAGGATCTCAACCCGATGAGAATTAAATTCTCAACTTATGGGGAGATGTGCTCTTTTCAGATCTTCAACCAGAGGAAGAACTAAGTTCTTTATTTGCAGAAGAGTTAAACTCTTAAATTTTGAGAATTGAATTCTCTTTTCGAAGTTGATCTTTTTCCCTTTTCTCACCGAGGGTTTTCTTTGTTGAGAATTAAATTCTCCTCTCTCTGTTCTTCTCTCTCCAAGGTAGATCCCTTATCTTCTCTTCTTGGCTCCTATTTATAGGAGAAGGAAAAGAATCAATTTGTTTAGTAAATCTTTCATTGAAAGATTTGATTTGTTTTCATATTTAATATGAGCCTTTAGATCATTCAGTGAATTTTATTCACCGTTGGATTTTAAATCCAAAGATATTCTGTTTGTTATTTTCGGTGAGATTTAGGGGAAATCTTTCCTTGTCCAAGATTTTTCCATAAATTGATGATTTTTAATCACCCTTAGATCTTTAATCCAACGGTCCCCATAATCCTTTTCCATTTGGAAAGATTTAGAAGCTTTTAGAATTTTAATTCTATTTCGAAAGATTTTAGAGAAATTTAGAATTTTAATTCTATTAAACTGTAAGGCTTTCAAAGCCTGTCATGTGCTGGCACGTGACCCTTGGTCACGTATGAGCACGTGACCCCCAATTGAGTCCTTTCCTCAGCATTTATTTACGCCTCAGTTTTAACCATCACGTGTTAACACGTGACCATTGGTCACGTGTGAGCACGCGACACCTCATTGAGGTATTTCCTTCAGACATTTGTTATTTTATTTCTGTTTTAATTATCACGTGTCAACACGTGACCACTGGTCACGTGTGAGCACGTGATACCTCATTGAGGTAATTCCTGATTTTTAATCAGGGAACAGTGCATAGCATATTTGCTCATAACTTTTGATCCCGGATGAATTATGAAGCCCATAATATATCAAATCGAAGGGTTTTTCAAGATGCTTCCAATATCATCAGAATTTAGCTATTTATCTTTCGGGAGTTTATCAAAATACAGGCCGGAAGATACTGGTTCTCATTTCCTAGCGTATCGATGCCATTTGATACCTTGGACTCTTTTGCGCAGAAATTTTTGGTGGGAACAAATGCCCCCCACTACTTTGCCCACATAAGTATATACGTGGGTGAAGTAGTGCAGAGTAATGCATAGCGTATGACCAGTTTCGGGTTGGTATATAACTTTCAGAATCTTGATCTGAGAAGATAAGGAGCGGACACAAGCATCGTCATTTATCATTGACTCAAATCTCGACTCTTAAGAGATATAGTTCCAAACACTCAACTCCATGAGCCGCACCCTTCTATTTCTTTATATCTTACTCTGGCATGAAGTAGTTTATACGCTCATGAGTAACTTCTCCATTTCAGTGGTATGTAGTTTTGGCAAGTGCGGCTCATAGATGGTCCATCTTGACCTCTTTGTAGGGCAGTGGTGGCTTAGGAGACGGGGTTAAGATCTGCCACCTAAGACTTTTCAACTTTATAAGCCGTAAGGGTCTCATAAAGACTTTTCTCCCTACTAGTCGAGAGGATCCTGTATGTGTATTTTCTCCCTAGGAGTCGTGAGGACTTCTAAGTGTGTATTTTCTCTTGAAAGTCGTAAGGATTTCACAAGAGAATTTTTCCCGCTTACAAGTCGAGAAGACTCGTAAGTAGTTGTTTCCCTCCTTGTCGAGATTCGACTTTGGAGAGTGAGGTCCGTGAATAGTATGCAAGAGTGCGTTTTGGACCAACTTGCAGGGCCCCAGTGCTTAGGAAACAGGTTTTTTTTATCCCCATTGCTTAAGGCTTTATCTCACGAGTCGAGACGAATCGAGAAGTTCTCGCAAAGACATCAATTTCCTCACGAGTCGAAACGGATCGAGCAGATCTCGCAAGAATATCCTAACGTCACAGTTAACCTCTGCTCTTTACGACAGAGGTCCGTTAGGGTCTGTGATACTAGGGTTTTGCCCATCGTACCGTCGCATTGGCTAATGTATCCCTCGATAGGCAATCGTGCTGTTCGAGTAGCCCTGCGACTAGCCCTGCGACTGCCGTGTCTCTGATCCCTTCGGGAGCTGGACAAGACGTCTTCAAGCAATCCTCCTAGGCAGTTTGACCGTCGGAAGAGCAAGCGTTAGGGATTTGCCATGCTAATTTTTACTTGAGGTTAGGCTCAATTTGGAGAGCCCCGATGAGTCATAACCACTCCGCGCTGGTGTGGGATGATCTCCGATAGTCTTTCAGGCTTTATATGACTTGCCGTTAAGACCCTGAAGCTAGGAATTTGGCCTTTGCTTCGTTTGCTGGCATCGCGTCTGCTGTATCGAGACGAATGTCGCGGTTGTCTCTAGGTTGCTGGTGAACCGTCGAGATTTGGAACCAGGGATTTTGCCTTGACTCCTTTTGGTGATGTTGCGTCTGCTGTGTCGAGACGAACGTCGAGGTGGTGACCACTCTGCACTGGTGCGAGATAATCTCCGATTGTCTTTCAGGCTTTATATGACTTGCCGTTAAGACCCTGAAGCTAGGAATTTGGCCTTTGCTTCGTTTGGCGGCATTGCGTCTGCTGTATCGAGCCGAATGTCATGGTTGTCTCTAGGTTGCCGGTGAACCGTCGAGGTTTGGAACTAGGGATTTTGCCGTGGCTCCTTTTGGTGATGTTGCGTCTGCTGTGTCGAGACGAACGTCGAGGTGGTGACCACTCCGCGCTGATGTGGGATGATCTCCGATTGTCTTTCAGGCTTTATATGACTTGCCGTCAAGACTCTGAAGCTAGGAATTTGGCCTTTTGCTTCATTTGCTTTGGCGCGTTCGAATCCTGCTGGGGGAAGAACGCTGGGGTGACATTTCATCTGCTGTATCGAGACGATCGTCGAGGTGGTGACCACTCCGTGCTGGTGCGAGATGATCTCCGATTGTCTTTCAGGCGTTATATGACTTGCCGTCAAGACCCTGAAGCTAGGAATTTAGCCTCTTGCTTCATTTGCTTTGGCGTGTCCGAATCCTGTTGGAGGAAGAACGCTGGGGTGACATTTCATCTGCTGTATCGAGACGATCGTCGAGGTGGTGACCACTTCGCGCTGGTGCGAAATGATCTCCGAATGTCTTTCAGGCTTTATATGACTTGCCGTCAAGATCCTGAAGCTAGGAATTTGGCCTTCGCTTCGTTTGCTTTGGCGCATCTGAATCCTGCTGGGGGAAGAACGCTGGGGTGACATCTCGTCTGCTGTATCGAGACGATCGTCGAGGTGGTGACCACTCTGCGCTGGTGCGAGATGTTCTCCGATTGTCTTTCAGGCTTTATATGACTTGCCGTCAAGACCCTAAAGCTAGGAATTTGGCCTTTTGCTTCATTTTCTTTGGCGTGTCCGAATCCTGCTGGGGGAAGAACGCTGGGGTGACATTTCATCTGCTGTATCGAGACGAAAGTCAAGGTGGTGACCACTCCGTGCTGATGTGGGATGACCTCCGATTGTCTTTCAGGCTTTATATGAATTGCCGTCAAGACCCTGAAGCTAGGAATTTGGCCTTTTGCTTCATTTGCTTTGGCGCGTCCGAATCCTGCTGGGGGAAGAACGCTGGGGTAATATCTCGTCTGCTGTATTGAGATGATCGTCGAGGTGGTGACCACTCCGCGCTGGTGCGAGATGATCTCCGATTGTCTTTCAGGCTTTATATGACTTGCCGTCAAGACCCTAAAACTAGGAATTTGGCCTTTTGCTTCATTTGCTTCTGACGTTGCGTCTGATGTATCTAGATGAACGCTGGGGTGGAGCCGGGATTTTTCCGTCACTCCGCTTTGCTGACCATAGGGCCTTTTGTTGACGTTGCATTTACATCCTGCTGGACTGCGAAGGAACGCCGTTGTTGACATCTCGTCTGCTGTATCAAGACGAATGTTGAGGTGAAGCTGGGATTTTGCCATTGCTTTGCTTTGTTTTGACCGTGAGGTCTTTCGTTGACGTTTCATCTGCATCCTGCTGGACTGTGAAGGAACGCCGTTGTTGACATTGCATCTGCTGTAACGAGACGAATGCTGAGATGAAGCTGGGATTTTGCCGTCGCTTTGCTTTGTTTCGACCATGGGGTCTTTTGTTGACGTTGCATCTGCATCCAGCTGGACTGCGGAGGAACGCCGTCGTTGACATCTCGTCTGCTGTATCGAGACGAATGCTGAGATGGTCTCTAGGTTGTCTGTGAACCGTCGAGATTTGGAACTAAGGACTATGCCGTGGCTCCGTTTGATTGCGTAACATCTGTGTCCTGCTGGAATGAGGAGGCCCACCATTGTTGGTCTCCAGGCTGCAAATGTGTCTATTGAGATTTGGAATTAGGGAGTTTGCCATGGTTCCGTTTCGTTGCGACTCTGAGGTCGATTGTTGACGTCATGTCTGCATCTGGTTGGAATGAGGAGAAACGCCGTTGGTGATCTCTAAGTTGTCGATATCGACGTCGAGACCCTGAAGCTAGGGATCTTCTTTTGCTTCGTTTGTTGACATTGTGTCTGCAATATTGCGACAAATGTTGAGATTGTCTCTAGGTTGTTTATGAACCGTCGAGATTTGGCTTCGCTTTCTGATGGAGCCTGTTGGGAAGGTATGGTTCTCTCTTTGTTTGTGCCCCTGGATTGTATACAGGGATCGATGTGATCTCACCTGCAGGGCAAAAAGTTTCATTCTTTCATCATTTTTTTATTCTTTCCACGATGCTCTATCATTTCAGCTTTTTATATCGCGAAGATCGCGATTGCCCAATCATTTCGGCTATTTTTCCCAATCATTTCGGCTGTTTTTTATTTTAATCGCTGCTTTTTATTGCGAGTTGCCCAATCATTTCGGCTGTTTTTGTATGCATACATTTTTACTTGCTGCTTTTTATTGCAAGTTGCCCCATCATTTCGGCTATTTTTTATGCATGTATTGCTCGCTGATTTTCTTTTATCGCGAGTGTGGAATTTGGAATCTGACGCCAATCTCAGCATCAGTATCGCTACAACTGGAATATTGCCAGGAGCGAATCATCATTTGCCATGAAAGGGCATGGAATTTGATACCGGTTTAGGCATCAGCATCGCTACAACTGGGATATTGCCAGGAGCGAATCATCACTTGCCTCTGTTGATGTCGAACAAAGGTGGCTTAGCAAATAGGGTTAGGATTCTGTCGACTAAGGCTTTTGACTTCATGAGCCGTAAGGGTCTCACAAAGGTATTTCTCCCTACAAGTCGTGAGGATCTCGTAGGTGTGTTTTCTCCTTAGGGATCGTGAGGATTCCTAAGTGTATGTTCCCCTGTAAGTCTTAAGGATCTTACAAAAGGGTTTTCTATTTATAAGCCGAGAGGACTTACAAGGGTTGTTCACCGTATGAACATATCTCCAGTCACGGGTGGGACTTGGTTAGGAAAATGTTTATTCGCGCCCGTGGATTGTATACAAGGGTCAGTATTGAGCCGCTTGTAGGGCAATATCGAAGGTTGTGGGAGTTGCTTAAGAACAGGTTCAAGTCTCTGTAACTTAAGACTTTCAAATCTTATGAGCCGTGAGGGTCCCATAAGAGAGTTCTTCTTACGAGTCGTGAGGATCTCGCAAGTGTAATTTCTCCTTAGGAATCGTGAGGATCCCTAAGTGTGTTGCTTCCTTGTGAGTAGTAAGGATCTCACATGGGTGGTTTCTCTTTACAAGGTCGAGAGGACCTTGTAAGTATCTTTTAACGAGGTTGCGCCCTTTCGGGTTTTCACAAACACTCGCCGACAGCCCTGCTGTTTTTACTCACGGAGGCCTTTCAGGTTTTCATCCGTGACCATTTAGCTTATGGACATACCGTCTTTTTTTTCTTTTATTCTTTTTATTCTTTTTTCTAACGAGGTCGCGCCTTTTCGGGTTTTCATGAACACTCGCCGGTAGCCCTGCTGTTTTTACTCACGGAGCCCTTTCGGGTTTTCATCCGTGCCCATTTTTCTTATGGACATACCGTTTTTATTTATTTTTTATTCTTTTTTTTAATTGCGTCAGCCTAAGGATGCTGCGGTAGTATTTTAAAGACTTTCGGTCATTTGCAAGTTTCAGGACATTGCGGTCCGTCGTTAGTTTAAGGACGTTTCGGTCCTCAGCCAGTTTTAGGACATAGTGGTCCATCGTTAGTTTAACGACGTTTCGGTCTATTGTTTCCATATTTGAGGCGGATTCTTAGTTCCCGGACTTTTTGGTCCAGGAGGCCTTCCCTATGAATGAGCATGATGCCTCCGGCATATCTATCTTTCTCGGAGCGTGTGGTTATGGCGGGCTCACCTTCCAGTTTTCGGATAGCGCGAACCTGCCCTGTTGGTGTTGGTATTCAACCCAGTTTTTGAAGATGTAGCAATTTTCGATCGGATGGCCCAATACTTGGTGGTAAGGGCAGTAATTAGGATTGTTGACCTCATTCAGTTGTAGCTGGCATTTCAGCTCCGGTAGAGTGATAAGCCCGTCGCGCACTGTTAGTTCGAACAGCCTCCTTGTTTCATCCCGGAGAAATGAGTAAGGACGTTTCAACTTTTCATAGAGGGATTTCCGCTTGTTGCTTTGGCGAACAATCGGTCTAGGGCCACTCGATTGTTGTTGAGCGTTGGCGACGAAGGTCGTTTTTTCCTTCCCTTTATCCTTTTTGTTTGATCCCTTGTTTGCGGGTCCGAGATTCTTTCCGGGTAGTGTGCGATTGTACGGCTGAATGTTCTCGCAACTCCTCAATTCTTTTGTTTTAGAGATGGACACCTTGAAAAGAGGGCCGAGGGCTACTTTTTCGTCGGAATTCCTCCCGAATGTGAGAACTCGCGGTCCCTCGGGATCAACCCTATGACAATTGCTGGCAATTCTTTTACGCTCATCTGTCGCATTTTTCTGCTGTCTACGAGCTTCACGCTTTGTCCTGTTGAAGTGTTGCCTATGAGCGACATACCCTTGCCACCAACACTTAAAGGAGTTGCAGTCCTCAGTAGGATGTGCGATCTTCTGATGATATAAGCAGAAGTTAGGATGCACGTCCGCTTCATCAAGATGTATCCCATCAGGAGAATTTTCTCTGAAAGAGCTTATCCCCATCTATAAGGCTTTGGCGAATCGTTTCCTTATCTTGATCCTGCTTTCATTTGCGGCGGCTGTACTTTGATCTGGTGGGAGTGTTTCGACCCTTTTGTCCAGTCGCCGGCTTTTGGCCTTTTCAAATATGGCCATCTCACACTCCCGATCAGCTTTACTTTTCAGATGAATTTCATTCAGGAAGGCATCGATCATTTCGTCTGACGGCCATAGAGGTTCTGGTTCAGGACCTCCCCCCTGTCTCTCGGTGCAAGGAGCTCCTTTATCGTCTATCGACGAGTGAGAGATCACATGGCAGCTTGCTACATAATCCTTAGGTTCATACGACGAGTCTTTTTCATCATCTCCATCCTCAAGGACGTGGCTGAGGAATTCTCGGAGTGTGACTGGGGTTCACGCCTTCTGATTATATTCTTCCAATGCGTCAATATGTTTTTGCAAATCCGTGCGCTTGTCGCCAGGCTTCACGGGCTTCTTGGATTTCTTCTTGTTTTTCTTTGAAGATTTTGATGGCTGGGTGTGAGTGCTGGGGCCTTCACTATCGATCTTTGGAATTAGGCGCGGCTTCAGCATCCCCTCGACGATCTGGGGTTCTAGCGAGTTCTTCCACCCGATCGCCGGGCATGTCTGGAGATCATCCAGCATCTTTTTGGTTTTGGCTGACAGCACGACCTCCCACGGAGCTTCTTCAACAAAAGAACAAGTTGCCCCCGGTGTATCCGTCTTCTTTGGAGTGTGCGGTTGTGGTGGGTTTATTTTCCACTTCTCGGACAGCGCAAACTTGCCTTGTAGGTACTGATCTTCGATCCATCCTTTAAAGACGAAGCAATCCTCGATCGAGTGACTTACCGTTTGGTGGTAAGGGCAATAATTGGGATCGTTGACATCGCCTGGCTGCAACAGACGCTTTGGACTCGGCAGATTGATGAGTCTGTTGCGCACTGCCAGCTCGAACAGTCTTCTCGTTTTATCCTGAAGAAACGAGTAAGGACGTCCCAGTCTCTCCTCCAGGGATGGGCGTGGACGCATGTTGTTTTGGCGAGCAACCGGCTTTGATTTGCTCGGCTGTTGTTGAGTATTGGCAACAACGATTGCTTTTCCTTTCTTCTCCTTTCGAGAGTCCAGTTTTGGAGGAGACGTTCCATGGCCCATCTCGTCCATTTGGGCTAATTTGCCGATCAAGGCCTGGAAAGTGGCCGGCCTGAAGAACATCATGAATTGGGATATAGTCGCCTGCGGATCGAGAATGCCCACGAACATGCCTACCGCTGGCGCTTCTTCTATACGTTGTTCACATTTTGACCATAGATTCCGCCATCGTGTTGCATATTGGAACCATGTTTCGCCTGGCCTTATCCTGGCATTGATCAGTGCTCTTATCGGGGTGCGTTCACTAGTACTCGTGAATCTTTGTGTGAACAGCAGCTCCATCTCCGCAAATGTTTTAACAGAGTCGTTAGGTAGCTTCGAATACCATTCAAAGGCTGTTTCTGTTAAGCTGCCGAAGAATTGGCGAAGCAACAGTTTGTCATCGCCTCCCGTGTTGCCGCATAAGGCCCTGAATTGAGCGACATGCTGATGGGGATTCCCTGTCCCTTTATATACGTGAAACTTATGGATCGTATATCCCGGCGGGTAACTGATTTGGTCATACCAGTTCGGATAGGGCCTTCCGGTTCTAACAATTTTCTCAGCCGCTTCACTCGCCTGATGAGCTCGTATTTGCTGAGCTATATAGTCATCCAGTACGGCCTTGGAAATGGTTTCCTCCTTGGCTGCTGAAAGAGCCGAAGGAGGATTGGATGTCTCCCCTCTATCGTCTTCAGTAATGGTCGGAGGGTCTTCAGCTAGAGGATCCTGCTGTAATATGATTCCTACCATATCTTGGAAAAGAAGCGCCATTTGTTTTATATTAGCTGCTTATTCTGCTGCTTCTCTGTCCTTCTTTTCGAGGACTCTGCGTAGGAAGTCAGCGTCAGTTTCTTGCTCCCGGCGTTGATCCGAGGATGCCTCCGAGCTTTCTTTTGGCCCGGTAAGTGCGGCCATCGCAGTCATCATTTCCTGAAGCTTCTGTTGTTGCCATGGGCTTTTGTCACGGATCGGGTGAGCTGTCGGTGACCCGTCGAAACGTGGCTATCCTCCTTTCCGGAAGCCATATAAACGGTGTGCACCACCATGCCCCCAGACTTGGGGCATTTAGCTTCAGTGTCTTTGCGATTTGCCAAAGACATAGGGATCTTCTCCGACCTCCTTCTTTTTTTAGCGGTCGAAGTTGAGGGGGCCGTTGTAGTGGGTACCCAAGTAGCTGTCACTTTTGGTGGCTTGACAGAGTAGCCCTTCTCCTGCCGAACCTTCATCTTTTTCTGTCGGCGAAGATAGTCTTGATCCACTACGGAGTCCTGGACTTGACGCCAGACCTTGTAAATTTTAGAGGACAGCCGTTGAGGGGGCTGCTCCAGCTTGACCTTTGGGGCATTATCCACAGGTGTAGGAGATTTTTTCAATACGGCAGTTGGCGAGTTTTTGCGCACCCTTCTTAGCGGTTCAAAGCTATTCTCGATCGGAACAGCAGCATTGATTTCCACCATCGGAGCTGGCGGAGTTATCCCAAAGGGGGAGTTGCCCCCAGCCTTCCTTACCCGGCGCCAGTGACGACGGCGAGCATGTCGAGCGGACGACGCCAGTTCAGCGATGGGGATGGCTTTGTCTTGCCCCCTGTCCAGATGAAGCGCTGCTGGTGCCCGTCTCTTGAATACTGACGTCTTTTGAGTAGCGGTATCCAATCTGTCAAAGACAGACCTTCGAGCAGGAACGGGAGCCGGAATAGTCAGTCTTGTGAAGACCGACCCTTTGGCAGGAGAAGCCGCCTTGACGACTTCAGGAGCAGGGATGACTATCCTCTTCTGAACAACCTTTTCTGGTATTGCAGGCTTCTTCATGGGCCCACATGAGTTTTGGTTCAGCCTGGTAAAGACCGAGGCTGCCGGCTTGATATTGGACGACCTGTTGAGAGGGGCCGTGGTAGTAGTGAGCCGATCGAAGACCGACTTCTTTTGCACCTCCGGCACGGGCACCAGAATGGTGAAGCTTGCAGGAGGGAGCATGATCCCGAAGAACAGACCGGTGGTGGCTTGAGTCAATTGTTCCATCGGCATGGCAAGGATGGAGGCCGCTTGAGGCCCATAGGCTACACCTCCAGGTGTGGCGGAGCGTCGGTTGCACTTGCATTTCGAGCAGCTCGAGCAGTTGGATGCCATTGATGCTTGATTTCTGCGCCAGGCAAGGGACTAAATCTTAGTAACTTGAAACCCAAAGGCAACCATTAACAAACCGCGATTCGTTCGCGAAGACGACACACGAAGTGTGGAGTGGAAAGAGGAAAAGGTCCCACCGGGCGTGCCAGAATCTGTTTACCGCCGGAAACCGGGAAGACGGACTGTCTTGCCTGAATCTGGGGGCAGATGCTAATTGGTGCTATCCGTCCACCTTTCCGAAGATGCCAAGTTGATTTATGGCACCGTGTATCGAAGGTTTAAATGGATGCGGCCAATGTAGCAGACTTCGTCAGATTGCCCCTTATTGGAAGGGTTTTTGATTGTGGGGACGCTCTTCCCTGCAGGCGCAAACCCCTGTAGTTAATTACGCTACCGCTTCACGGTAACAACTTTCTCCTTCTCCAGAATTTCACTTCGTGTCGTGGGTGTTTGTTTTGTTTGTGGTTGCCCGTGGATTGTATACGGAGACCAATTTATGTCGTCGCCCGTAGGACGTGGATTAGTCCAAATCCGTGTTTTCTTAGATTTAGGTTTGGGGTTTTGGTTTGAGGATACGTTAGCCATGTTTGAGGCTAAGATCAACTTAAACGTTTGTTAAGGATACGTTAGTCCAGTTTGAGACTAAGATCAACTTAACGGGATCGTTTAGATCAAACAAAAGAGCAATTAGCTCTATTATTCCAGTTTAGGGACATAGGGGTCCATTACATGTATGGCCGTCGGGACCCATCACCTCTCTGACGACGTTGAAGGATTACAACGACAGATGTCAGAGAAGTTCATAGATGTACCCTTGAGCCAAAGTTGATTGGAGAATCTAGAGTCCAATTTGGGCCTAAAGTCTGTTCGAAGGTTTACGGATGCGTTAGCCATATTTGAGGCTAAGATCAAGTTAAACGGGATCGTTTAGATCCGACAAAAGAGCATTTGGGGGCTCTATTGTTCCAGTTTAGGGACATAGTGGTCCAACATTCCCATTTTGGGGATGGATGTTAGTTTAAGGACACGTTAGCCATATTTGAGGCTAAGATCAACTTAAACGTTTGTTAAGGATACGTTAGCCTAATTGCCAGACTAAGATCAACTTAACAGGATCGTTTAGATCTGACAAAAGAGCATTTGGGGGCTCTATTGTTCCAGTTTAGGAACATGGTGGTCCATTGCCAGTTTAGGGACATGGTGGTCCAAGTTCCAGTTTAGGGACGTGGTGGTCCAAGTTCCAGTTTAGGGACGCGGTGGTCCAGTGAATGTATGGTTGTCGGGACCCATCACCTCTCTGAAGACGTTGAAGGATTACAACGACAAATATCAGAGGAGTTCGGAGATGTACCCTTGAACCAATGAGTTGGTTGAAAGAGCAGATGTGCTCAGTTTAAGATGATTTGTGGACTTATGGCCAATTTGGGCTAAGTCCAATTAAGTTAGAAATATTGGCTCTTGTTGGACCATTAAACATTTGTTTGGGTTCAAACCAACATTATTTAGTAATGCTAAACATTTTCATCTTTGATTTTCTCAGTTTTGAGATTCAATTGGAGGAGGGACTTTTGCCTCAGGAAAATTAGCCAATTTGGCTAAAAGTAGTGTTAAACACTAAAGAACAACAGTGTTAAACACTGGAGATAGAAGTCATAAATTAGTGTTAAACACTAAAAGATAATCAGTGTTAAACACTGGAAATATAATCTTCAATTTAGTGTTAAACACTAGAAACAATCAGTGTTAAACACTGGAAATATAATCTTCAATTTAGTGTTAAACACTGGAAATATAATCCCCAAATTAGTGTTAAACACTAAAGAAAGAGGGGTCATGTGTGGACACGTGAGAGCGCCCAAAGGGTGACCAGATCCCTTTTCTTCATTCTGCAATTAAGTGTTAAACACTTTTCATTTTTTGGCCATCACGTGTGGGCACGTGATTGGAATCCATCTATTGGATATTAAAGGGATTTGTTAGGGGTCACGTGGGGACACGTGAGAGCGCCCTAAATGTGGACCCAGATCTCCTTTGTTTTATCCTCAAATCTGCGAATAAGTGTTAAACACTTTTCATTTTTATTTTGAGCATCAAGTGTTGACACGTGATGGGGATTCATGCGCTGACTGTTAAAATGTTTGCTAAGAGGTCACGTGGTAACACGTGAGGATGCCCAAAGCCTTCATTTCATTCGCTTTGATCTTCTGTGTTTTGGAGGTCACGTGGGTGCACGTGAGGCATTGCCTCAAAGCTTTCCTCCTTCTCATTTCTGGGGATCTCTTCAGGGGTCACGTGGGGACACGTGACCTTGGTCTTTTGCATGCATGGAAATCTTATAAGTCTCTTCATTTTATTTTG
This sequence comes from Agapanthus africanus, assembly GCA_030015575.1. Classification (NCBI taxonomy): domain Eukaryota; kingdom Viridiplantae; phylum Streptophyta; class Magnoliopsida; order Asparagales; family Amaryllidaceae; genus Agapanthus; species Agapanthus africanus. The sequence continues at coordinate 675,588,564 of CM057340.1, read as the reverse complement.
AGAATTTAATTCTCTGTAAGATTAAGAATTTAATTCTTATTTAGGGTAAAACCCTAATTTCTTTTTAAAGGAATTAAATTCCCAAATATGTAAAAGAATTAAATTCTTATATAGAGTTAAACCCTAGTTTTGTTTTGGGAGAATTAAATTCTCTAAACTCAATTCCCCCTCTAAGTTTTGGATCTGCATGGCAGGATCTCAACCCGATGAGAATTAAATTCTCAACTTATGGGGAGATGTGCTCTTTTCAGATCTTCAACCAGAGGAAGAACTAAGTTCTTTATTTGCAGAAGAGTTAAACTCTTAAATTTTGAGAATTGAATTCTCTTTTCGAAGTTGATCTTTTTCCCTTTTCTCACATAGGGTTTTCTTTGTTGAGAATTAAATTCTCCTCTCTCTGTTCTTCTCTCTCCAAGGTAGATCCCTTCTCTTCTCTTCTTGGCTCCTATTTATAGGAGAAGGAAAAGAATCAATTTGTTTAGCAAATCTTTCATTGAAAGATTTGATTTGTTTTCATATTTAATATGAGCCTTTAGATCATTCAGTGAATTTTATTCACCGTTGGATTTTAAATCCAAAGATATTCTGTTTGTTATTTTCGGTGAGATTTAGGGGAAATCTTTCCTTGTCCAAGATTTTTCCATAAATTGGTGATTTTTAATCACCCTTGGATCTTTAATCCAACGGTCCCCATAATCTTTTTCCATTTGGAAAGATTTAGAAGCTTTTAGAATTTTAATTCTATTTCGAAACATTTTAGAGAAATTTAGAATTTTAATTCTATTAAACTGTAAGGCTTTCAAAGCCTGTCACGTGCTAGCACATGACCCTTGGTCACGTGTGAGCACGTGACCCCCAATTGAGTCCTTTCCTCAGGATTTATTTACGCCTCAATTTTAACCATCACGTGTCAACACGTGACCATTGGTCACGTGTGAGCACGTGACACCTCAGTGAGATATTTCCTTCAGACATTTTTTATTTTGTTTTTGTTTTAATTATCACGTGTCAACACATGACCATTGGTCACGTGTGAGCATGTGATACCTCATTGAGATAATTTCTGATTTTTAATCAGGGAATAGTGCATAGTATATTTGCTCATAACTTTTGATCCCGGATGAATTATGAAGCCCATAATATATCAAATCGAAGGGTTTTTCAAGATGCTTCCAATATCATCAGAATTTAGTTGTTTGTATTTTGGGAGTTTATCAAAATACAGGCCAGAAGATACTTGTTCGCATTTCCTTAAGCGTATCGCTGCCATTTGATACCTTGGACTCTTTTGCGCAGAAATTTTTGGCAGGAACAGTGGGGCATGGGATTTGAACTCTGGTAGCTTGGTTCAGCAGTGCAAGGTATTACCAATGAGCTACAAGCTCCTTCTTGTAATTATGGAGTGAAATAAATACTTAAAAAGATATCAGCCACAATATATACTCCAAGTATACATTGAATTTAAATCAATTCTTTGTACATTAAAAATGGAGTTGTTACAGTCTACTCTCCTTACAAAAATTTCGTCCTCGAAATTTACAACTTTTATTTGAGGACTAGTTTACAAAGAGGTGTGGATATCTAGTACGCATTTCATCCTCCATTTCCCAAGTGGACTCTCCTGGAGTGTCTTTCCTCCACATCACTCGAACCAAGTTAACTTCCTTATTCCGAAGTGTCTTCACTTTCCTGTCCAGGATCTCCACGGGCTGTTGCTTACATGACAAATCGGGCTGTATAGTGAGCTCGGAATGATCGAGAACATGGCTGGGGCCACTCACATACTTTCTGAGTTGGGATATGTGGAACACATTATGCACTCCTTCCAATGTGGGTGGAAGTGCTAAACGGTATGCCATTTCACCGACTCATTCGAGTATGTCGAATGGTCCAATATATCTCGGATTTAGCTTACCCCGTCTTCTAAATCGGATCACTCCGTGGTTCGGAGATATCTTCAAGAATACGTGATCTCCTTTCTGGAACTCCAAGTGTCGTCTCTTTGCATCTGCCCAGTGCTTCTGTCGATCTTGGGCTATGCACATCCTTTCCCTGATAGTACGAACCACATCAACAGTTTCTACTATCATTTCTATTCCAAGAAGTTCCCTATCTCCGATGTCGTCACAACTTAATGGCGATCGACACTTCCTTCCATACAATGCTGCAAAAGGTGCCATTCCTATGCTTGCTTGGTAGTTGTTGTTGTACGAAAACTCCACAAGATGTAGGTGATCTTCCCACGATCCTTTGAAGTCTAGCATACACGCTCTGAGCATATCCTCCAAGATCTGAATAGTTCGTTCCGACTGACCATCTGTTTGTGGATGATAAGCCGTGCTGAAGTTCAGACTTGTTCCCAAGCTTGCTTGCAGACTCTGCCAAAATTGCGATCGGAACCTGGTGTCACGATCGGAGACAATGCAGACCGGTACTCCATGAAGTCTCACAATTTCCTGTATGAGTTCATGGGTATCAGAGTTATTACATTATGAAGAGTTTAAATCTTAATTAGATTATTACCTCCATGTACTTCTTCGCTAGTGTCTCAGTTGATTGGCCAACTCGAAATGGGATGAAGTGAGCCGACTTTATGAGTCGATCCATAATGACCCATACGGCATCGTTATCCTTTGTGCTGCGAGGAAGAGCAGTCACAAAATTCATCGTGATGTGTTGCCACTTCCATTCTGGGATTGGTAACGGTTGAAGTAATCCAGCAGTCCTGTGATGTTCAGCCTTTACTTGCTGACACACCAAGCATTTTGCGACGCTTCTGGCTACTTCACGCTTCATTCCATGCCACCAATAATTTTGACGTAAATCTTTGTACATTTTGGTACCTCCAGAGTGTACTGAGTAGGGAGAGCTATGAGCTTCTTTCATTAACTCTTCCCGAACAGGACCTTTTGGTAGACACAATCTGCTGCCATATCTCAAAGATCCGTCTTCATGGATGATGAAGTCTGTTCTGAGTCCATTCTCCACTTGTTCTCTGATCTTTTGCAACTTAGCATCACTTGCTTGAGCTTCTTTGATCTGATTGACAATGGTTGATTGAACTTGTAGATTCATCAAACTTGAAACATTACCTGGCATGACTACTTCAATCTCCATCTAATGCAAGTCTTGTTGAAGCTTCCACTGAGCGGTGAGATTCATTGCTAATAATTGGCGACTACGAGCATCAGGTACTACGTTCACCTTCCCTGGGTGATATTGCAAGTTGATGTCAAAGTCCGCCATGAGTTCTAATCATCTTCTCTGCCGCATATTCAACTCCTTCTAAGTAAACACGTACTTTAGGCTCTTATGATCTGTGTAGATGTTCACCCGTTCTCCAAGTAGGTAATGACGCCAAATCTTGAGAGCAAAGATGACGGCTGCCAACTCCAAATCATGCGTCGGATAATTGCGCTCGTGAATCTTCAGCTGTCTTGAAGCATAAGTTACAATTTTACCGTGCTGATGTAGAACACATCCTAATTCCTTACTGGATGCATCGCAATGCACTTCGAATCCTCCAGATTGATCCGGTATGACGAGAATAGGTGCTGATGTCAACCTTGACTTGAGTTCTACGAAAACTTGTTCGCATGCTTCTGACCACACAAATTCTTCATCTTTACATGTGAGCTTGGTCAGGGGCGTTGCTATCTTCGAAAAGCCTTCAATAAACCTTCTGTAATATCCAGCCAAACCCAAGAAACTTCGAATATCCTTCACTGACTTTGGTGTAGGCCATTCGCTAACTGCCGAAACATTGGCTGGATCTACAGAAATTCCTTCTCCTGATACGACATGTCCAAGAAAACCAACTTGATTTAGCCAAAACTCGCACTTGCTGTACTTGGCATAAAGCTGATGTTGATGAAGAGTTTCCAGGACAATTCGTAGATGTTCTGCATGTTCTTTCCGACTCTTAGAATATACCAGGATGTCGTCGATGAAGATGACAACAAACCTGTCTAAGTACTCCCGGAAAACTTGATTCATTAGGTTCATGAATATTGCGGGTGTGTTGGTCACTCTAAATGACATCACTAGAAATTTGTAATGTCCATAGCGAGTTCTGAAAGCTGTTTTGTGAATATCAGCTTCCTTGACCATCACTTGATGATAACCTAAACGAAGATCTAATTTAGAGAAAACACAAGATCCACTTAGCTGATCGAATAAATCATCGATGCGCGGGAGTGGATACTTGTTCTTTATAGTAACTTCGTTCAAGGCTCTGTAATCGATGCACATTCTGTATGAACCTTCCTTCTTCTTCACAAGTAGTACAGGTGATCCCTAACTTGAAGTGCTGGGACGAATCCATCCTTTCGCCAGTAATTCGTCCAACTGTGTTCGAACTTCCTTCAAACCTTCCGGACTTAAACGATAGGGTGCTTTGATCACCGGTTGTGCTCTTGGTACTAAATCAGTACTGAATTCAAGAGCTCGATCGGGAGGCAAACCTGATATATCATCAGGAAATACATCATCGAACTCTCGAACCACCTCTGGTCTTGATTCTTCCTCCGCTTGAGCTGCTGCAACTACTACTTCTCTTGGCTTCGCTTTGTAGGTACTTGGCTCCAGTGTACGGTCTCCGCTTTTGAAATAGAAGACCGGATGGTCTGGAATCTCGAATACTACCCTCCTTTGACGACAGTCTATGGTAGCATAAAAAGTTCCAAGCCAATCCATTCCTAGAACCACATCGAAGTTCGGTATGTCCAGCACTTTGAAGTCAGCATAAAATTCTCTGCTGCAGACGACGACTGGATACAAGCTGTATCCCATAGTTGCCTTTAGAACGCCATTTCCTGAACTGACATTCCAGCTGGATACAAGCGGTGAGACTGGAATCGCATGGGTTCGAACAAACCGTTGCGACATAAAGCAGTGTGATGCTCCAGTATCAAACAGTGCTAGTGCGGGGATTGAGGATACTAAGATTGTACCTAAGGTATGTGGGATTTGTTTTAGGTATAGAAAATATGTAACTAAGTAATAGGATAGAAAAGCAAAGTTTGAAAAGAAAAGTTTACCAGTGATGACTTGGCCAGTGGCCTCAGCTTCTTCCACGGACATCGTGAAAGCCTGGCGCCTTGGTACATTCCTCCTGGCCTGAGGAGCATTCCTCGGAACGTTCCTTTGAGCTTGATGGAACTAACGAGGAGGTGGTGCAGCTTGTGGTCCTCTGGGTGGTGCAGGTGGTGCAGGTAGTGCAGGTCTGGGAGCAGGTGCCTGAAGAGCTGGTCACTGCGGATAAGTAATTACTGGCCTGGGTGCAGCAACTGGGTTCTGTATTTGGGGACAAGACCCAATATCATGAGTAGATGAGCCGCAGACTAAGCAAAGACGGTTGGCTCGACGGCAGTCCTTCATCATATGTCCAGTTCTCTTACAGTAGGTGCAAAAGGCTGGGCTGGGACGATGGTTCGGTACTCCGGGTCGCCTTGGCACGAAAGGTAGCCTGGACGAGGCTCCACCTGCCATCTGGTTGGCAGGGCGTTTGACTCCTGCAGACTAAAGTCTGCCCCTTGCTTTTATCACTGCCTCATAACTGCGGGCAGCTTCCAGAGCGTCCTCATGAGTCAAAAATTTTCCCGTGGCTAGAGCAGCCTGAATCTCCGTGTCCAGTCCTTGTTGAAAGCGACGGGCTCTGATATCGTCCGTCGGTATCAAGTGTGCCGCGAATCTGTTTAAAGATTGTGTTAGTTGTGTAGTATGTGATATTTAAAAATTGAACTATTGTGACATATCTTACCGGCTTAACATGGTGAATTCAGCGTCGTATTCATCTACTGATTTGTCCCACATTGAACCCTGTTGTAGATGAATAAACTACTGCTCCATGGCAAACTTAGCAGTCACAGGGAAGTATTTCACGTCGAACTTCTCACGAAAAGTCTTCCATTCAATAGGTTGTATCAGACGGCCTTCTTCCGCCTTCCACCAGTTGCGAGCATTGTCCGTGAGTTGTAGTTTAGCCACACGGATCCAAGCTATGTCTGGCACTTGAGCTGCTGCCAGATCATCTTCTATGCTTTGAGCCCATTCTTCAGCTTCAAGAGGGCTTCCTTTACCAGAGAACTGCTTGGGGTGCAAAGCCCTGAATTACTTTACCCCTGGTGCGTCGGTCTCAGGACGGTTCAGGAGTTGTTGCTGTCCCTCAAGAAGGCTGCGGATCACCTCAAATAGCATTGTTTGCTCGGTAGGTGGCGCAGGAATAGCTGGTGTGAGAGGTAGTGTTGGAGGTGTGTTGTTGACATTGGTGTTGGTGTTGTTCGGGAATCCATAACCTTGAAGAAAATTTGGGTTAGGACAGATTCAAGTACATGAAATGACAAGATTCAAGGAATAGAAATTTGTAAGATTCAAGAAACATGAATTGTAAAGAATGTTTTAGTTGCTGGTTCTTGTGTTATATTGATTAGGTTGTTCACGCAGAACAGAACTGCATAGTATGGTTCTATACAGCTCTGACCTGCAAGGGCCACTAACAAAACCTATCATGCCCCGCTTCCCGGTGTACGGCGAAGGGACGCGACGAGGTCCGCTACGTATTTACTGTGAAGTAAATACGCTAAGCGTATCTAAGCAATATAAAGGTAAATCACAAGAGATAAGAGATATAAAAATAACAGCAACTTTATTAATAACATTCTTTTGTACAATGCATGAAAAGTAAATACAAGTGAAATGAAAAGCGATGCCTAAACAGTGGCATAATAGGAAATGAAAATACTGAATAGAACAAGGTACAATATCTAGAGCTCAGGGTCTTCGTGAAACTGATCCAAGTCTTCACCGGTGGGCTCGATCTCTACTGGGTCCAAAACACCTGACGACATTCAAAGAAGAAAGAAATAGAATGTCGTCAGCGAACAGGTCGCTCGATAAGTCCCAAAGATAAAGAAAAGACAGAATAACAGGTACTTTCTAAAGTATAATGTTGTAGAATATTATGTTCACGCTGTTGTTTGTAGCTTGGTACGGAAGGATGCCAGTGTATACGAGAGGGGTCTCAGTATGCTAGAGACCAGGGCAAACGGAATGTACAAGGAACTGTTAAGCCACGATACAACAGCAACGGAATATAGGTTAGGTGTCTTAATCTTACCGCCTCGTGCCACTTCTAACACTTTCCGCACCAATCTACCCCTTAAACCCCGTAGTGTTTTAATAGTATTGTTGTATTGTATTGTGTAAGTTGGATGACTGACCAAAACCATGATATCAGTAAACAGATTGTAACTGCATAATTAGGTAAATGGAATAACGGAATAATGGATGTATATCCATGGTTTAATTCAGTCAAGTTGTATAGATTGTTAATTGGATTCTGGGATTCATGTGTTATATTGAGTTGTAATATTAAAGAATATAGATTGACTTGAATCATATTCAAGTCAGAAATAATCAGACTCAAACCCGAGTCAGACAAAAGAAATGTAAATCGAAGTTCTATATTTGTTAGGGTCATTATTGTAATTTATAAAACTTGAGGGGGGTTTTATGTAAAAATAATTTTGTATAGTTTTCAAGATACACCTCAAGTATTTTATTATTCGTCTTTATAGTTATAATGAGTGTGATTTTATTTTGTCTTATTTCTAGTGAAAATATCCTAATTACATAAATAAAGATATTAATCTGTAATATTGATTTATTTGAAATTCATGGTATTTTAATGTAACTTTTAATCTTGTAATTTTTAGGAAAAGGTGGAAACTTTATCTTATAATAAATTAGGTGTTTAAATGATAATTATATATATGTTTATACAAGAATAAATTTTAATAAATATTTTGTTTTCCAAAAATCTCATTTTTCTTAAATGTCGTATTTTAAACCTTTCGAGACCGAATGCTCCTTGCGGAGGTCTGAATCTCGCACTACTAAACCAGATGGTGCATGATAAACCGTACTATCCCTAACGAGTTCCCCAAAGTTGGGTTGTAGTGGCGCTTTGCAAACATTTAATAAACACTAATCATTTAGAAAACGGTTTTATAAAGATAAGGTATTTATTTGTAAAAGGTGTAAATTTCTGTATTTTAGATTCTAGGGTTTCCTAAGCCAACTAGCCTATTTCTAAATGGTCTAAACGATAAGTCATTAGAAGCCTCAAATCGCCTCTTCACCTCCAATTGTCGCCAGGTAAGTACAAATGAGAAAAGGAGGGATCCGCTCACGAATCGTGAGACGGGCCTTTTAAAGTTTCCTTTTCTCACTTGCCTAGTCTAGACACCACAAAATCAGGTTTAGATAAACGATCGATGTCTACAACTTATCGTATTTCCTATTAAAATATATTGTTTTAAAATTGTATAAAACCTAGAATTTTTAGAAAAGGTTTTATTAAGAAAATGGTATTTTAATGTAAAATCTTGTTTTATCGTATTCTAAGTTTTCAAGGTAGCGTGTTATGATTGCATATGAGTATGTGAGGAGGTAGGTCATTACCTCGTGATCTACTTTAAGGTATAGTAAAGTTTAGGGGTTAAATGTGATAAACTAAACATGGTGGTATTTAAGTGAAAGAATACGATCTATTGCAAAAGCTATAATTTCATGTGTGAAAATTTGTTCAAATTAGGGTTTGGAAGCATCACATGAACCAAAAGTGGAGTCTTTAGGGTGCTAAGCTAACAAGCATCGGATCGTTCCTAGAAAAATTAGGGTTTTATAAACTACACAACATCACATGAAAGAAATGCTAGGGTTTTTGAGAGTACAACCTTTGTAGCTCCCTACGCTAGACTCCTTGGCCACTTGAGGATTGGAGGAAGGTTCACTTGAAGTCTCCTAGCGTCTACGACGATCCACCCGAAGCTCCTAGTCCAAGCTTGCAACTTCACTTTTCAAAAGAACGAATGAAGATAACACTCTAAACAAGTTGGCTAAACTTGTGCAGAATGATGTTGTCGTTCTTATTCTCACTTCAAAATCTAATCTTGATGAGTATATTTCTCACTACAAAAAACTAGAGAGCAAAATGAGAGAGGAAGAAGAAGATGATGGCAATTTGAGAAGAAGATAAGTTCAACCCTTGTCAAGAAAATAGAAAATATATCAATATATATTTTCCTCTTCTCATATCAAACCATGGTTAGGATATTATTGAATTTGAGTTAAAAACACAAAAGGAAAAGTAATCCATGGTCAAATGGTGGGTGAGAATGGTTAGGTCAAGAAGGATGTAGAAACTAGTCATGAATTATCTTTTCCTTTTTCTATTTTGTTTTAACCAAAAATCAAATAATAATCCAAATGAAAACCCATGGTGTGAGTCTTATATTGCCACCATTTTCTTTGTATAAGCAACCATGAAGGATGTATGTATGTATGTATGTGTATATGTACATCCATATGTGCATGCATCAAAAAGAAGGCATACATGCATGCATACATCCATCAAAGTCAAGAAAGGATTTCAAGTGAGAAACTAATGGTTAATTAATAAATCAACACTTGATTTATCAATCCGGTCATATCACATATGACCCCACCAAAAGCAAGCCGCCTGATCAATATATGGTATCCTATACACGCATTTCAATCGGGTCCATACGCATATCGCATACGCGCACCACAACGTTTCGCCTGGACTAGAAAACTCCATTGTGGGACTCTAAGACTCGTCAATACGCCGGCAGTGGGTGTTGATCATATCAAGCATCCCCAAGCCGCAAGCGGTCAGCTAAACGTAACGGCCACCCGGGTATTAAGCGATCAGAAGAGAACAAGCGAATCTGCTATAACTCCCGTTGAGCCATTCGGCAACACTTCCCGTACAGTCCGGTCTCTTCGTCTGATATGTCGCATATCAAGTCTAGGGGTGGTAAACATCAGACCCCAATAACTGATAAGTCGTGCCGATGTGAGGCTCATAACGGGTCGAGAAACTACTGGTAATACTTACCAGTAAATCTCTGAATCAGCCCTAGCCAGGGACTTCCCTGTTACGGCCAATCGAGCACAGCGCAACATCAACCCCTAATACCGGGAGAGACAAAACCCCTCCTATCGCTCATTGCCTCCATGTGACTCGGGACTGTACCCAAAAACCACCGTTTTGCATGCCCTCATAGACGTGGTAAGGTGGTAATCAAAGCACAGTGGGAATCACACAAGACTCTATAACGATCTCGGGTCTACAGACTAACCTGCACAAGTGTCACTTGAGAACTGCCATCTGACGTGAGGTATAATACCATCTGGGAGTTCTCGGCGAGTCCGTCCAGTGTACCCAGTCTCCACTGAGCACCCGTATACTATCTCTGATGTCAAACACCAATGGATATGGGATCATCCATCGCCCATCTCATGGGTCGAGAAGCGTATACGCTAGTCTACACTGGTATATCGATGCCCCGTCTCGATACACCTACGACTAGGGACCTTTAAGGATGTACTTATGGACTATCATGTCCCCACTAGTATGATCTGCATCATAGTCCAGGTAGTCAAGTACACATCCTAAGGGCTTTACCAACATGTAACTATAAGACAGTATAAAGAGACTAGCATACATTTTAAGATAAAGAGTAACCAGATAGCATACTATCATATCGAGCAAGAAAGTCATCTCTATATATGTCCAAGCATCCAATATAATATACATCATCTGTACAATACTGGCCTCTAGGGCATACATACAACTAACAATCTCCCACTTGCACTAGGGCCAGTTGTTGTAGTATCGCATACCAAGCATCCCGAAGAGTCTCTCAAACTATATCTGGGGAATAGCCTTCGTGAGTGGATCCGCTGTGTTGTTCTTCGTGTCAACCCTCCTGACCTCGATCTCCCGATGATCAATTATCTTCCGGATCAGATGATACCGCCTCAGAATATGCCTGGATCGCTGATGGGACCTGGGTTCCTTGGCCAAAGCCACCGCTCCATTATTATCGCAATACAAAGGTATTGGATGCTCAATGGATGGAACCACTCCAAGTTCAGTAATGAACTTCTTGATCCAGACAGCCTCTTTGGCAGCATCGTTGGCAGCGATGTATTCAGCCTCCATCGTCGAGTCTGCCACGGTTTCCTGCTTGGAACTCTTCCAGCTAACCGCCCCTCCGTAAAGGGTAAAGACAAATCCCGACTGCGACTTAGAGTCGTCCTTATCACTCTGGAAGCTCGAATCGGTAAAAGACTCCACTTGGAGTTCTCCGTTACCATACACCAAGAGCATCTCTTTAGTCCTTCGCAAGTACTTGAGAATGCTCTTCACAGCTGTCCAGTGACTCTCTCCAGGATCAGCTTGATACCTACTCACTACACTTAGTGAGTATGCTACATCGGGTCTGGTACATAGCATCGCATACATGATAGAGCCTACAGCCGAAGCATAGGGTATCCCTTGCATGCGAGCTCTCTCCAAATCAGTCTTTGGAGACATCTCTTTGGAGAGAGTGACTCCAGAGATCGTGGGCAAGTTCCCACGCTTGGATTCTTCCATACTAAACCTCCTTAATATGGTGTCAATGTACCTGGATTGGGACAATCCCAATATCCGTTTGGATCTATCTCTATAGATCCTAATTCCCAATATGCAGGAGGCATCACCAAGATCTTTCATTGAGAATCTTTGTGATAAGAAGAGCTTGACCGATTGCAGCATAGGAATATCATTTCCTATCAAGAGTATGTCGTCCACGTACAATACGAGGAAGACAACCTTACTCTCTGCCACCTTCTTGTAGATACAAGGTTCATCTGGGTTTTTGACGAAATCAACTCTTTGATAACGACGTCAAAGCAGATGTTCCAACTCCGCGATGCTTGCTTTAATCCATAAATGGATTTAAGCAGCTTGCACACCTTCCCGCTGCTCCCACTGTCTACGAAGCCCTCTGGCTGAGTCATGTATACGCACTCTTCTAAATCACCATTTAGAAAGGCGGTCTTAACATCCATTTGCCAGATTTCATAGTCATGATATGCAGCGATGGCAAGCATGATCCGGATGGATTTAAGCATAGCCACTGGAGAAAAGGTTTCGTCGTAGTCCACACCTGGTCTTTGACGAAAACCTTTTGCAACAAGTCTAGCTTTGAAAGTCTCCACTTTCCCATCTACACCAAGTTTTTTCTTGAAGATCCACTTGCTCCCAATGGGGTTTACCCCTCCAGGAGCATTTTCCAAAGTCCATACTTTGTTGGTGTATATGGATTCCATCTCGGACCGCATAGCATCCAACCATTTCACTGAGTCCCCACTCGTGATGGCCTGCTCGAAGCTAGTTGGGTCATCATCCTCCATGATGCAATCCTCACTCCCACCATCCATGAGAAAACCGTAGTATCTTTTAGGTTAGCGAGGAACCCTACTAGATCGGCGGAGTGGCTGGGGTTCATTGGGAACTGCTGAATCCTCTGGTTCCACTAAATCTTCTGTTGTGGTTTGTTCAGCTGGAACCTCTTCCAGTTCTACCTCAGGGCCACTAATCTCTTTTGCAAGAAATTCCTTTTCTAAAAAGGTGGCATGTTGAGCAATAAAGATTCTTTGTTCCTCACTGTGGTAGAAGATATGCCTTCGCGAATGCTTGGGATATCCAACAAATTTACACAAAACAGACCTTGCCTCGAGTTTGTCCGGTTTTTGTCTTTTGACATAGGCCGGGCAACCCCATATCTTTATAAAATTAAGATATGGTCTCTTCCCCTCCTATATCTCATATGGGGTGGTAGGCACAGATTTGGTAGGAACCCTATTTAGTAGGTATGCTGCTGTTTCCAGTGCATATCCCTAGAGGGAAATAGGTAACTCAGCTACACTCATCATAGAGCGCACCATATCTAATAGGGTGCGGTTCCTCCGTTCTGATACACCGTTGTTCTGTGGTGTATATGGAGGAGTCAGCTGAGAGAGAATCCCATTCTCTTTTAGGAAGTCCAGGAATTCAATTCTCAAGTATTCGCCTCCTTGATTAGATCGTAGGATTTTAATACTTTTTCCGGTTTGGTTCTCGACTTCTTGTTTGTATTCTCTAAATTTCTCAAAAGCTTCTGATTTGTGTTTCATCAGGAACACATATCCGAATCTAGATAGATCGTCAATGAATGTAATGAAGTACGATGAACCATCTCTGGCATGTGTAGACATGGGACCGCATAAATCACTATGTATCAGTCCCAAGAGTTCAGTAACTCTTTCTCCGTGTCCCGTAAACGGAGTTTTGGTCATCTTGCCTTTGAAACATGACTGGCAAGTGTCATAAGATGAAAATTCAAACGGATTCAAATATCCATCCTTATGCAACTTAGCCAGTCGTGTCGCATTTATATGACTGAGTCTACAATGCCACAAGAAGGATTCGTTCAGTTCTGAACTCTTCCTCTTGTGTGTGTTTGTTATGCTCAGAACTGTTGATTGATTTAGAACATAAATGCCATTGCATAACGTGCCTGATCCAACCAACTTTTGGTTACGGAAAATGTTCATAACATTATCCTGTAATACAAAATTATATCCCTCTTTACTTAACAAAGAAACCGATATAATGTTGCATATCAGGTTCGGCATGTAATAGCATTCGTTCAGAACCAATGTATTACCAGTTGGTAATGCAAGGTGATATTCCCCGACAGTCTTAGCTGCAACAATTGCACCATTTCCAACTTTTATGTCTTTATCACCTTCTCCAAGTTCTCTACCTTTCCTAAGCCCATGTAACTGATTACATATATGGGATCCTGACCCGGTATCTAATACCCAAGACGTAGGGCAAATGGAGAAACAGTTCTCTGTAACGAACATATCCGAAGAAAATGCATCAACATGTACTTTCTTCATTCGGGTGGCATGGGAATCCTGGTATTCCCCTATGTCCTGTTCATTCCTATAACTCTTATAAGAAAGAACGGAACCAACGTTCCCCAGCACAGTATAACTTGCGGGTTCGGTCAATACATCCATATTATTATCTTGATTAAGGCATGACATGGTCGCTACCTGGAGAGAGAGAGAAGAAAACACTTTAGCGTATGCTCTTGCAAGATCAGATTGGTTATTATCTTATCTAATCAGGATGGCTCCCACTGGTTTTTATCAAATCTTCCTTCAAATCCTAAAAGGAAAGACTAGCTGGGATTAATTACACCCTACAACTTCGCCGATCTTTCAGCCAGGCCAGTGTCGGTACTTTGAGGGAGGTTCCTCGTGCTTTCGCACGGACCTAATTAAAGTAAATCTCGTTTTCCCAGAGGCGTAACTCCGTTGACACCTTTCTAGACACCTACTTGATCGGCTAATTGTAATGTGTAAAACTCTCGCAGGAGTAACAATTACTCGCAGTGGGTATCGGGATCCAACTATCTCATAGAAGATATGCAATCTCATTGCAAATTTCAACACTTGAAATTCCCGATAATATTTTTCCCCAAGCATCCTATGACCTTGACGGAGGTCAACAAACCACAGGGTGCAAGTCAAGTTCAACCCGTCATTTCTTGATTGAATCAAACCCACCCGCACGACCCTTGACGGAGGTCAACAAGGTCGTACGACTATCCTAATCCAATCTGCATCACATGCATAAGCAGATAAATACTAGTTAGCTACCGCACACTACGCCTTGACGGAGGTCAACAAACGTAGCACGAATACTAAGTAGGATTTATCTGAAATGACGGAGGGCTACGACAGATTTTTCTGAAAACCTATTGCGTAATGAACTTGATATCGTTGTAGAATCGAATGAATTTTGAAATGGAGTGTTCTTGAGGCTTTTCTAGTTTTGCTAAAGGGGTCACTCCCGGTGAAGGGATCGTCGGCCCTTTCCTCGTCGAATGAGGTGCAGGATATATCATATATATCACCGTGCAAAGCAGAAACTATAGAAGCAATCAAAAGACAAATCGAGTGTGTAGCATCTTCCAGTTATTGCTAAAGGGGTCACTCATGGTGAAGGGATCTCGGCCCTTTCCTCATCGAATAAGGTGCAGGGTATATCATATATACCGCTATGCAAAGCAAAACTGTAGCTACCCTTTTTATTTAAAAATTTGATTCTACAACATCTATTAGGTTTCTTTTCATTCATTAATCACATTAATGAAGTCCCATCATTTAAGTCACCTAAACATCACAGATAAATACGACGTACACTTATGCCATCCGCATTCGCCTCGATGTCCCCTCGTGCACCGTCAGGTTAGGTAACTAACGACTGAGCAGGGCAAGGCTAGTGCGGGTGTAAAACATAAGTAACGCCTATATAATATATCATATATACTATATACTGTATCCATCAGAACATATCAAATGATCACATCACAGATATCGCAGCAGAAACATAGATATAATGTGGGATATACTAGGACGTCCGTATTTAGTATTTAGCCAATAATAGAAAATACGGATTCCATAGTCGCGATGAATAGCCAAGCCCACACCTTGGACCCCTACGAGAACGGCAAGCGACCCTACCAATTCTGGAGTTTAGGAGACCCGGTCTCGACTCCTCAAGATGGCCTCCCACTGAACCCCAGAACCCGGTCACCTGTGCTCCCCTCCTTGGGTCCATCCTAATGCGGAAAAGTAAATAATATACAACACAGGTGGCATCAACCTCAACCCGGAAGTGCCCCAAATAAAAGAATATTACATTACATTTAAATTTACATGAATGAAAATATAAAACTCTCATCTCACATAAAACCCCCCGGCTATTCAATCGCGACAATCCTGCACATCATATCTCAGCAACACATAATATCATATATCATCAACGTAAGTAAGTATGCGTACCCCAATTGTCGTTGATGTATAGCAACGAAACCGGCGATATCGGCATTCTACACTTACGGTCACAGAAAAGAAAGTGTAAAACTGCAATATCTGGAATCCACATTCTCCTTAGATATCGTAAATGCGAAATATCACATACCTCGTATTTCATGTCTTATAATATGAATTCCACACATTGCATCCATTCCAGATAATTAGACAGTATTAAAGTTTTCGAACGAACGATCAAATACCCAAGATTCCCTAAAGCTCAACACTTGAGCGAAGTTCAAAAAATTGGAGTGTGACACAGTAGTAGCGGTCCAGCCGTAGAAGAGTCAAGCCAACGCCTCATATGTGGCACGCCGTACTGCCTCAAACCCTAAGGTTCAAAGGGCAGTTCAAGACGGTTACATAATCGAGTTAAGGTTTGTTGTCTTCTAGAGGGACCACCACAAAACTTGCACGTATCTCCAAAATATTTAAACCCCGTGAAAAGTGAGCAAATGATACTCGTTCAAACACTTCAATACTTTCTAATTTACCTGGAAAAGCAACGAGATGAAAATTCCGATCGAATCTACGAGTCCAAAACTATCTCCAGAAAATACAGTGCTATATTCAGATCAAACATACCTAAAACACTGTACAAGAAGTTCTAAGAATTACAGTGGAAATTTTATGCAATGATGCCTCTTTACGGCCGCGGAACCGCGGCCTAAGCCAGGAATTGTCGCGGTTCCGCGGCGGTTTATACTGTTCAGATCATCGAATTTCACTGTGTTTCATAGTTTTTCCTGATGTGTTTTTTAAGTATTTTTAATTCTGAAAAAAGTCAATTTTTAAAAAATGTCCAGAGAGCACTCAAAATCCGTATTTTCCGGTTCGATCGGAGTTTTAACTTCGTTAAAGTGTCGCCTAATGTTCTAGATCGGCTCTGATACCAATGTAAGGTTAGCCTAGCACCTCATGAAGGGTTTGGAAGCATCACATGAACCAAAAGTGGAGTCTTTAGGGTGCTAAGCTAACAAGCATCGGATCGTTCCTAGAAAAATTAGGGTTTTATAAACTACACAACATCACATGAAAGAAATGCTAGGGTTTTTGAGAGTACAACCTTTGTAGCTCCCTACGCTAGACTCCTTGGCCACTTGAGGGTTGGAGGAAGGTTCACTTGAAGTCTCCTAGCATCCACGACGATCCACCTGAAGCTCTTAGTCCAAGCTTGCAACTTCACTTTTCAAAAGAACGAATGAAGATAACACTCTAAACAAGTTGGCTAAACTTGTGTAGAATGATGTTGTGGTTCTTATTCTCACTTCAAAATCCAATCTTGATGAGTATATTGCTCACTATAAAAAACTAGAGAGCAAAATGAAAGAGGAAGAAGAAGATGATGGCAATTTGAGAAGAAGATAAGTTCAACCCTTGTCAAGAAAATAGAAAATATATCAATATATATTTTCCTCTTCTCATATCAAACCATGGTTAGGATATTATTGAATTTGAGTTAAAAACACAAAAGGAAAAGTAATCCATGGTCAAATGGTGGGTGAGAATGGTTAGGTCAAGAAGGATGTAGAAACTAGTCATGAATTATCTTTTCCTTTTTCCATTTTGTTTTAACCAAAAATCAAATAATAATCCAAATGAAAACCCATGGTGTGAGTCTTATATTGCCACCATTTTCTTTGTATAAGCAACCATGAAGGATGTATATATGTATGTATGTGTATATGTACATCCATATGTGCATGAATCAAAAAGAAGGCATACATGCATGCACTACTACAAATAAGGGTTGCCCCTACGGATTTATCCGTAGGGGCAACTCTCTGCCCCTACGGACATATGCGTAGGGGCCAAAAAATACCCCGTAGGTGCAAAGGCCGCAGGTGCAAGTTGAGGCCCTGAACTTGCCCCTACGGGCAAAATATTTCCCCTACGGATATATCTGTAGGTGTTGTTGCCCCTACGGATTACTCCGTAGGGGCAATCAAACCATATATTTTTTATGTTTTTTTGAATAAATTGTATGTACCTACGGATATACCCGAAGGTCCTTTTTATACCCCTACGGATATATCCGTAGGTAATATGCCGTAGGGGCAAAATATCAGGAAACCTGATATTTTCCCCTACGGATAACACCGTATGGGATAGACAGTTGCCCCTACGGATATGTCCGTAGGGGCACTCCCAACACCCTGCACTGAGATCAGTGCGGAAAATATCCGGTTTCCTGATAGTTTGCCCCTACGAATATGTCCGTAGGGGTAACATATATACCTACGGCTTAATCCGTAGGTATATATTGTCTGTATTTTTTTTTAAAAAAGGGCTGCTAGATTTTTTCCCGCCCTGTGCACAATACTATATACATCAATAAAATCATATATTGCAGTATTCATAATCACATCTCACGCATATATATAATATACAAAAGAAACCCAAAAACTGAATATGATATAAATACAAACCAATATCAATATCGTTTCAAAATGTAGTATAATGTGATATAAATAAATACATGTTTCAAAAAATAAGAACTAAAAAGCTACCCTAGTTCGGTCCAGCTCCACCTCTGAATAACGTTGGAATAACGCGCGCCTGCTCCTCGGTCAATACACTCTGCAATGCGTCGCGAGCGGTACTCTGAGCGGCATGTGGAGCTGGCGATGTGGTCTGCGCAGCCGCCGTCGAGGTAGTCGCTTGCGGAGCCGCGGCTGCGGGAGTCTGAGTGGGCGGTGGAGCTACAGGAGCTGTCTGCGGAACCGCAGCCGATGTAGTGGCTTGCGGAGCCGCAGCCGAAGGAGATGCATGTGGAGGCTCGGCCGATCTACCCTGTCGCGTCTGGATATAACGTGTGTAAGAAGCATGTAAGAACTGTGTATTATTCGAATTCGTATCATTATTAAGTTTTTTCGAAACCCTGTTTGGATATCTAGTTTGGAAAAGCGTTGTTTATTTTAATTACATATGTATGTATGATTAATCAAACTTAAGTCTAAAACCAAATAAGCTCAAGCTACGTACTAATTATGGATATGTTGATATGTATATAATATGAAATGAAATTTTACTATAAAGTAGTATACATACCAGCATCTCCTTCAACTCCTGAACGGTGGCCCTCAAGCTATCCAGTTCCTGATGGACATGCCGGTCACTGGAGACGGAGGAAGTAACCGCCGGGGTGGAGTCCAACCTCATATGGGCCCTGCTAGGGCCCAATCCCCGGCCTCTCTCCCAACCTCCGTGGTGCCCTCCGTGTGCGACGTCCAGAACTGGGGTCAGCAGCCTCGGATCGTTCTGTCCGGTAAAATCGATCCCTGAGGCCTGGGCCTGCTCAACCACCCGCTCCTACACCCACATTAAGCAGTAAAGTATAAGTATAAAAATTAAACTTGAACCTTCCAAAACTAAAATTTCAAATTTGGGTAGAAAAAATATTAACACTTACGCAGTACTCCTGGGTAGCGACGTCGGGATATCGAAGCTCGCCCGTGGCGGGATCTGTCGAGGTGCCGTGGACGGCAAGATATGCGGACAGCACGCTCGGTGTACCACCTGACGCCACGGTCCGAGATGTCTGCAATATTAGAAAGTAACTCTTAATATTAGAAATATTAGAGAATAACTCTTAATATTGCAGAATATTAGAGAATAACTCTTAATTTACCGATAACTCCATGGCTCGAGTAATGTTCCTCGAGCCACCTGTGTAAGTGGGGCGACCCCTCTTCGCCGACTTCCTGTTCTCCATATTCTGAGCGGCCTGTTTCTGCACAACGCATTAACATTTAGTTTTCTAATTAAGAAACACAAAGAAATAAATTATATCATAAATAATGAATTAAATTTAAAATACATACCTGTTTGCGTTCGGAGTCGAAATAAGCGCACAATAGAGGCCATGTCTCTACGTCGACTCTCGCAAACGCCGGAGTAGATAGGAGGGCCGCTCTCTCTGCCTCGGGGGTCGCTATCCACAGGGAGTAGCAGTCGGCCTTCAGCTCATTCATGTTGTATTGGACCTTGGCCTGCATGTTCTTCATCAGGCCATTGTACAGAGCATGAAGGTCGAGCACCCTCCCCGGGTGATCAGGGTCGGCTACAGGCTGAAAATCGTAATCCAACTGAAAATACAAAAAAAAACATTGTTATTAGATTGAAAGTGTTAATAATAAATATATTGGATAGATCAAATGAAAATATATATTAATACATACCCGAGCCTGATCAAAGAAGAGGGCGAATGAGCGCTGGTGCTGCTCGCCCCACTCAACGTGAAGTGGATAGTTCTTCACGATCCGGCTCTTGTCCCCCAAATACCGGCTGAACCTCTCGGCATGAGGACCGGTATAGCGATAGTCAAGGGTAAAAAATAGGGGGAATGCTGCCTCCCCCCTATCTCTATCAGGCCTCAGCCTATGGGACTGATTCGGGCCTCGAGTCCCCCTCTGGGGATGGAGAGGCCCTGCGTCTGCACGAAATATAAAGACAATCAATAATAAGACAAAGTTGTATTAAGAAATCAAGTTTAAACAAAAATTCAAGTGTGATATATACCTCCGGTGACTAGCGCACGAGCCTGGGCCCGAGCAGCAGCACGAGCGGGACGATAGTTCCTCCGGTGAGGAACAACCGTGGTCCCGGACCCGGACGCATCCCCTCCAACTATAAAATAAACATCGACGCTAAATTTCCATGAAGTTCATATTTATTCTATAGAGCATATGTAAAATGAATAAATATTTTAAATTTATTCATACTAACCTGCAGACGATGCGGAGGGTATGGAAGCGGCAGGAGTGGCCCCTGTGGAAGGTGTGGACGCACCACCTATAATCAGACAATTAAAAATAGATTATATAAGTAATTGCAAAAAGAATGTGTAGATCAATAATATAACGTTCTAAATCAATATGCATGCACTATAGGATATATAAACATACCCGCAGGTGCGGTGGTGTCACCACCTACAGCTAGACAATAATAAAAATTGCTAAGTAAGAGAAAAAGGAATGTGTGTATTTATGATATAGCATTCTAAATCAATATACATACACTATATGATATATAAACATACCTGGAGGAGCGGGGGTGGCCTTTGTCCCATATGTGGACGCATCACCAACAACTAGACAATCAAACATTGACAATATAAGTAATTTTGACATAAACATGCATGAATATCTGTAATATTACATTCAAAATGGATATGCGTGCAGTATACCTGGAGGTGTGGCAAAATCCACATGGAAGGAGGCATCAGAAGGGGTCTCCGATCTGGGTGCAAGACCGGCCCTCTGAAGCTCCCTACGGAGCTCTCCGGGCGGCAGAACCGCTCTGCCTCTGCCTCTGCCTCTGCCGCGGCTGGAGCTCCTGACGCCCCTCGCTGCTCCCGACATCGTCATCAAATCTAGATAAACGGTTTGTGGACGCATTAGACAATCATTAAAAGTATTGACTACATATGATCTAGAGCGTAAAATGTGAAGTAATAATATAACATTACTGATAACCTTTTTCGTTTCGTGGGCGCATCATACATATCTACTTGGATTTCATCGTCGATGTCATTTCTAACCCACGTAACTTCATGATCGGTCGAAGACAACCCGTCCTTCGAAACAGACAGTCGGAGCACTTTAAGCCTTCTCTCTTCTTCGTCCTCATCGCTATCCTCGTATTCTGGGACATCGTAGACATCTCTAGGTTTCCATCGGCATACAACACTCCACCCCGGATGCTTCAAACACTGTGAGTAGTATACTTGGAACGCTTGGTTCGGAAAGATAAACGGATCGTCCTGACCGTAAAATCGAAGTGTGTTCACACTGGTCAATCCATATTCATCTTTCCAAGTCCCAAGACTGCTTCTCCACCTGTCTGTATCGGTTCGCGGATCGTACCAAGTACACTGGAATATATAAAAGGGTTCTGATCGTCCGGGATAGTGAATGCCGAGTATACAATTTAAGTACCCATAGTAAATCACACCGTCTGATCCTACCGTCGCAATCCCACTATTCTGAGTGGTTCTAGATGTTTCTATGTCCTTAACTTCGAATTTGTATCCAAGGACACCAAATCCTTTGTAATATGCAACCTCCATACTAGGAAATTGAGCTAAACATCTTGAATCACTCTAAAATGATGCAGACAAGTTCGGATCGTGGATCTAACAAAACAAATTTTACGATAAATACATAACGATACAAGTTTAGATTAAAACTGATAGCAATAAAATGTAATTCGAATAACTTACATGCTCTGTGACCCAATCACAAAAATTATCCTGATGGTATTTTTCCAAACGTTCTTCGTTCCAATCAGGATGCCCCTCACGTACCTCGTTAAAATGAGTTCTGTTTTCGACAAATAATTGTGACATTAATATTATTTCATTTCATACACACACAAACACAGATATAACAATTAATCCAAAAGAACTTACTCTCTAATTTGTTCAAGACATGCGCAATTAAGCAAGATAAACCAGTATATCTTGTTGATAAACATAGTGTCTACCCTCTTATACTCGGCTTTACCATATGGCCCGTCTTGAATTCTTCGTGGTCGGTTAAGCCTTGTCTCAATGTTCTCGTCCAGATAGCGGGAACAAAATGTGGTTGCCTCATCAAGAAGATAACCTTGCATGATAGAACCCTCTGGTCGATTTTTATTGCGTATATGCTTCTTAAGAGTGTAAAGGTACCTAATGAGAATATGTTGAATAAATAAACACGGGCATACAGGACAACAATAAATTTATAAATTGCGCGAAACGAAAAATTACACGTACCTCTCGACGGGATACATCCATCGATATTGTACCGGTCCGGCTAACTTCGCCTCAGTTGCAAGATGAACCGTCAAGTGTATTATGATATCGAAGAATGACAGTAGGAAAATACGCTCAAACTTGGAAAGTATCAACGCAATACAATTTTCTAGTTTATCCAGCGTCGCAACCTCCAGTGTTTTAGCACACAACTCTCTGAAAAAACAACATAGGTCGTTGATTACTAGACCAACCGAGTCAGGGAGAGAAGTCCTGAGGGCTAATGGAAGAAGGTGCTCCACGATAACATGGTGATCATGACTTTTCAGCCCATCGATCTTGCCCTTCACAATTTTTATTTTCTTGCTGAATGATCCTGAGAAACCTGTGGGGACTTTCAAATCATGCAACACCTGCAGGAATCTTTTCTTCTCCGGTTATGACATATGATAAGCGGCATTGGGAAGTACAAACTTGCCCGGTTTACCCGCTACCGGTTTAGGGTGCAGTTCACTTCTTATTCCCCACTCTTGTAGATCCATCCGGGCATTCATGTTGTCTTTCGATTTCCCGTCTTTACACAGAAGCAAGTTAAGTATGTGCTCTGATACTCCCTTCTCTATATGCATGACGTCCAGACAATAACGCACTGAATTTGTAGACCAGTACGGAAGCTCGAAAAAAATGCTTAACTTGTTCCAATATTGTGGTTTGACCTGTTTCGTCTGATCCATCCCGAAGGTCACGTTATTGTAACCATCCCATTTAGCAGTCACGTCCTCTCCGGACAATGGGGATGGAGGCCCAAGAAGCTCCTGATGACCATCAAAGTGAACCGTGTCTAACCTATAGGGGTGGTCTGGAGGCAGAAAACGTCGATGGCCGCAATAACAAACCTTCCTGCTAAAATTCAAAAATTTTGATATTGTGTGTTCATGGCAATGAGGACATGCTTCGTGACCATGTACGGACCAACCTGGTAGCATTCCATACGCAGGAAAGTCATTAATTGTCCACATTAAAGCCGCACGCAGTATGAAGGTTGTATTTTTGTTTGAATCATATGTCTCTACACCATCAATGAACAAAGTTTTCAGCTCCTCGATCAGAGGTCAGAGATAGACGTCGATATTGTTCCCCGGTGAGTTTGGTCCGTCGATAAGAAGAGGCATCATAAAGTATGATTGGTCCATAGCCAACCAAGGCGACAGATTATAAATTATCATTACAACGGGCCATGTACTGTGACTTCCAGCCATATAGTTGAATGGGCAGAAGCCATCGGTAGCCAGTCCGAGCCGGACATTGCGAGGATCGCTACTGAATATTGCGTGCATCCTATCGAAATCCTTCCATGCCGGTGAATCTCTTGGATGGCTCATTTTTCCATTTTCGCTTGGAGGAGCACGGTGATGCCAAATCATTGCCTCGGCTGTTTTCTTGCACCTGAATAGCCTCTGTGTTATGGGAAAGCATCGTGCTATCTTCACAGGTATATCAGGCTTCTTATCAGAATTGTATGTATGTATGTGTGTATGTATGTGTATATGTACATCCATATGTGCATGAATCAAAAAGAAGGCATACATGCATGCATACATCCATCAAAGTCAAGAAAGGATTTCAAGTGAGAAACTAATGGTTAATTAATAAATCAACACTTGATTTATCAATCCGGTCATATCACATATGACCCCACCAAAAGCAAGCCGTCCAATCAATATACGGTATCCTATACGCACATTTCAATCGGGTCCATGCGCATATCGCATACGCGCACCACAACGTTTCGCCTGGACTAGAAAACTCCATTGTGGGACTCTAAGACTCGTCAATACGCCGGCAGTGGGTGTTGATCATATCAAGCACCCCCAAGCCGTAAGCGGTCAGCTAAACGTAACGGCCACCCGGGTATTGAGCGATCAGAAGAGAACAAGCGAACCTGCTACAACTCCCGTCGAGCCAATCGGCAACACTTCCCGTACAGTCCGGTCTCTTCGTCTGATATGTCGCATATCAAGTCTAGGGGTGGTACACGTCAGACCCCAATAACTAATAAGTCATGCCGATGTGAGGCTCATAACGGGTCGAGAAACTACTGGTAACACTTACCAGTAAATCTCTGAATCAGCCCTGGCCAGGGACTTCCCTGTTACGGCCAATCGAGCACAGCGCAACATCAACCCCCAATACTGGGAGAGACGAAACCCCTCCTATCGCTCATTGCCTCCATGTGACTCGGGACTGTACCCAAAAACCACCATTTTGCACGCCCTCATGGACGTGGTAAGGTGGTAATCAAAGCACAATGGGAATCACACAAGACTCTATGACGATCTCGGGTCTACAGACTAACCTGCACAAGTGTCACCTGAGAACTGCCATCTGACGTGAG
The DNA here is from genome assembly GCA_030015575.1 of Agapanthus africanus. Classification (NCBI taxonomy): domain Eukaryota; kingdom Viridiplantae; phylum Streptophyta; class Magnoliopsida; order Asparagales; family Amaryllidaceae; genus Agapanthus; species Agapanthus africanus. Next base: position 675,563,641 of record CM057340.1, on the reverse strand, counting down.
GTATAATACCATCTGGGAGTTCTCGGCGAGTCCGTCCAGTGTACCCAGTCTCCACTGAGTACCCGTATACCATCTCTGATGTCAAACACCAATGGATATGGGATCATCCATCGCCCATCTCATGGGTCGAGAAGCGTATACGCTAGTCTACACTGGTATATCGATGCCCCGTCTCGATACACCAACGACTAAGGACCTTTGAAGGATGTACTTATGGACTACCATGTCCCCACTAGTATGATCTGCATCATAGTCCAGGTAGTTAAGTACACATCCTAAGGGTTTTACCAACATGTAACTATAAGACAGTATAAAGAGACTAGCATACATGTTAAGATAAAGAGTAACCAGATAGCATACTGTCATATCGAGCAAGAAAGTCATCTCTATATATGTCCAAGAATCCAATATAATATACATCATCTTTACAATACTGGCCTCTAGGGCATACATACAACTAACATGTTCCGATTTCCGTCGGGTTTATAAAGTCGTATTTTATGAAGGAAAAGAAAGGTAGAAAAGGGGGACTTATGGGTTTGGACAAAGCTAGAGAGTGAGAGGTAGGTAGAGGGTTTGTCAGTGCGTCGAATCGTCGTTGATAGGTCCTAACACGATCACCGGGATTTCGCCGTTGATTTCTTCAGCGCTTCGCCTTTCGCTCGTTTTCTAACGTACCGAGTTCTCTTGGAATTTTGAGAGAGTGGACTTAGAAAAAGTGATGAGAGGGTAGAAGGTATGGGGGGTTTATATAGGGTTAGGCTAGGGTTAGGGTTTTTAATAAAAAATATAAAATATATAAAAATTCATTAAAACTCATTAAATCTAGGATTAAAAGGGATTTATTGGGCAAATGATAACCGATCCAAGCATTTAGAGTGTGCAGGAGGGTTGACCACGTCAAGAGCCAACTTTTTCGTGTTGGCGACTCGGCCGTCCGGCCAAGTCCGGCCGGCGGCGTCGGACCGAGTCGGCCGGTTCGCCGGCCGACGGCCCCAAGTCTGGCCGAGTCAAGGTTCCAGTGGCCGGGTATTTTCCTGGTGTATAATTTGGTATATTTATTTTTTTTTGTCCAGTACAAATTTTGTGAGTTATGGCCTTTTGACTGTTGACTTCCAAAAGAAATTAAAACAAAATAATTATAAAAATAATGTGGGGCATGAGATTTGAACTCTGGTGGCTTGGTTCAGCAGTGCAAGGTATTACCAATGAGCTACAAGCTCCTTCTCGTAATTATGGAGTGAAATAAATACTTAAAAAGATATCAGCCACAATAAATACTCCAAGTATACATTGAATTTAAATCAATTCCTTGTACATTAAAAATGGAGTTGTTACATCCCCTATTTCCTGCTCGGACTTATAACAATTATAAGATAGAGTGGAACTAACGTTCCCTGGCTTAGTATAATAAGTAGGTTCGATCAATGCATCCATATTATTATCTTGATTAGGGCATGACATAGTCGCTACCAGGAGAGAAAGAGAAGAAAAAAACTCTGCGTGCGTTTTTTGCAAGATTAGATTGGTTATTAATTTATCTAATCAGGATGGCTCCCACTTTTTTAGTCAAATCTTCCTTCAAACCCTAAAAGGTAAGACTAGCCGGGATTTAATTACACCCTACAAGTTTGCCAATCTTTCGGCCAGGCCAGTGTCGGTACTTTGAGAGAGGTTTCCCGTGCTTTCGCACGGACCTAATTTAAATAAATCTCGATTTCCCAGAGGCATAACCCCGTTAACACCTTTCTAGACACCTACTTTGATCGGCTAATTGTAATGTGTAAAACTCTTCTAGGAGTAACTCTTACTCGCAGTGGGTATTGGGATCCAACTATCTCATAGAAGGTATACAATCTCATTGCAAATTTGAACACTTGAAATTCCCGGTAATACTTTTTACCCCTAGTACCTATGACCTTGACTATGGTCAATATATCATAAGCACTAGTGAAGTTCTATCCGTCATTTCATGGTTAATTAGACCCACCCACATGACTCTCGGCTATGGTCGACATAATCATGTGATTGTCCTAACTAATCGCATCATATGCTGTATAGGAAAAACATCACTTAGCTACCGTACACTACGCCTCGGTTATGGCCGACATACGCAGCACGAATACTAAGTACTCTATTTCCTAAAATGACGGAGGGCTACGCGGGTTTTTAAGAAAACCATGAGCATAATGAACTTGATATCGTTGTAGAATCAAGTGAATTTTAAAAGGAGTGTTTTTGAGGATTTTCTAGTTTCGCTAAAGAGGTCACTCCCGGTAAGGGGATCTCGGCTCTTTCCTTATCGAATAAGGTACAGGATATTTCGCAAATACCACTACGTAGAGCAAAAAACTATAGAAGCAATCAAAAGACAAACCTTGTTTATAGCATCTGCTAGTTTCGCTAAACAGGTCACTCCCGGTGAAGAGATCTCGGCTCTTTCCTTATCGAATAAGGTGCTAGATATTCTACAAGGAATATCGCTATGCAAAGCAAAAAATAGAGCTACCAGTTTTTAAAAAAGTTTCTACAACATCTTTAGGTTTCTTTTTTTTCTTTCATTAATCTCATTAATGAAGTCCCATTTATTTATGCTTCCTAAGCATCACAGAAGAAACGAAAGCAATAATATTTATATATCATATATATATAGTATAAGCATTCGTCTCACGCATATAAAATGATCATATCACAGAATATCAGCAGCAGAAAAATCACATATGAAATATATGATATACTAGGAATTCTGTGTTTTAAGTTAAGCCAGTATAAAATACGGATTCCACGGTCGCGATGAATAGCCAAACCCACATCCCTAGACCCCTACGAGAGCGGCAAGCAACCCTACCAATTCTACAGTTAGGAGACCCGGTCTCGACTCCTCGAGATGGTCTCCCACTGGACCCTAGAACCCGGTTACTTGTGCTCCCCGCCTTGGGTCTATCCTAATGCGGAAAAGTACATAATATACAATGGTGACATCATCCTCAACCCGGAAGTGCCCCAATAAAAGAATATTACATACAATGAATTTTACATGAATGAAAAATAAAAAACTCTCATCTCACATAAAAATCCCTGGCTATTCAAAACACGACGATCCAATATAATATATCACAGCAACACATAATATCACATATCATCAACGTAAGTAAATATGCGTATCCCAGTTGTCGTTGACATATAGCACCGAAACCGGCGATACACCACATATTACACTTACAGTCGCAAAAAAGAAAGTGAAAAACTATAACATATGGAATCCATAATCACTTTAGACATCTTAAATCCGAAATATCACATACTTCGCATTTCATGCCTAACTATATGAATTCCACATATTGTACCACATTCCAGATAAATAGACAATGTAAAACTTTCCGATCGAATAAACAAACACCCAAGATTTCCCAAATAGTTCAACACTTGAGCGGAGTTCAAAAAATCACAGAACATGTCACAGCCGCTATGAACCAACCGTAGAAGGGTCAAACCAACGCCTCACATATGGCAACGCTAAACTACCACAAACCATATGGTTCAGTAGCGGTTTTGACGGTCATATAATATAGTTAAGGTTATGTTCTTCTAGAGGGTCCACATATTACTTGCATGATTTTCTGAAAGTTTTAAACTCAGGAAAAATCCAACACTTGAAAGTTTTCCGAGAGGGGAAAAAGTGAGTTATTGATATCCGTTCGAACCTTTTAACACGTTCTAAATTACCCAGAAAAACATAAACGAAGTTAAACTTTCCGATTGAATCAAAGAGTTCCCAATATTTCCCAGAAAGCACAACACTTGAGTAGAATTAAAAATTCCCAGAAACATGAAAAAGTACCCAGGAATAAACCCTGAAGTATTAGCCCCTAACTCTCAAAGTTGGCCGCGGAACCGCCGCCAAACGCATGGTTTGGCCGCGGTTCCGCGGTCTCTTGAGTGAGTTATGATGTCGTACTTCACAGTAATCCCTAGAATTCCCTGTATAATTTTTTGAGTATTTTTAATATGAAAAATTTCAACTTTTGAAAATTTTTCCAGAAAGTGGGATTTTTCAGGGTTTCGGAGTTCGATCGGACTTTAAATTTCGCCTAGACAACGCTTAATGCTCTAGCTTGGCTCTGATACCACTGTAGGGTTGTGTTAGCACCTTGTGAAGGTTTTGGCAAGCATCAATCATGCTACTTTAAAATTTTTAGGGTGCTAAACAAACCCTAACCAAGATCTTAACTAGAGACTTAGGGTTAAACATGATATGTAAACACTTTACATCTAAGTGAACAAGGAATACAACCTTCGTAGACCGGTCCTTCACTTCAATAGCTCCGTGTAGAAGTCCCTTCATGGCAATCATGATCGTCCGGACAACAGAGAGGCTCCCACGAACAAACGAAGAAGTTTGCTTCGAAGTCTTCGAGGCCGAAGATGATCTACGTCGAGGAGACACTAGCTCATGCTATCTCTTCACTAACTGTGTAGATTAGTGATGCAAACACCCTAAACTAAATGGCTAATAGTATAGGATGATGAAGTAGGAATTTTGCTCACTTTATTGTTTATTTTGTCAGTATTTTCTTCTTTTTTCTTAAAAGCTAGAGAGCAAAAATCACAATGAGGAAGAAGATGAATAATGAAAAAGATGATGTTAGAAATGCAACCCTTGGTTAGTGTATTTCATCCACTAACTCTTGTAGAGAGTTGACCATGGGTATGTGTCATGGTTGAGTTTAGAAATATCTTAAGCAAAACAAAAAGAGAAGATATTGTCAAACTTTATCATGAAGCTTCATGAAGCTTCACAATGACTAATTTCTTCCTTTTTGAATTACTTAAGAATTTAAACTCAAACATAATATATAGCATGATATAATTCTCATACATCCATACTACATGTATAACCTAGCATGTCACAATATTATATATCACATATATAATATTTATGCAACAAAAGAAAAAACCAATACAATAAACATATATCATATATATGTTAAATGTATTACAAGTGAGAATAATAAATATTTAAGTGAGCATAATATATATATATATATATTATATTATATCATTTCATCGAATCAACACTTGTTCCGATAACCCGGCTATATCACATATAACCGGTCGATATCACATATCGCGAGAATAGAATACGGTATCACATACTCGTATTAATCTCGGTCCCGCACATATCACATATGTGCTCCTACTCCATTTCGCATGAACCAGGAAACCTCTATGTAGGACTCTAAAGACTCGTCAATACGCCGGCAGCAGGTGATGATCATATCAAACACCCACAAGCCGCAAGCGGTCTGCCAAACGTAACGGCCACCCGGGTATTGAGCGATCAGAAGATCAACAAGCAAGCCTGCTATAACTCCTGAGAATCCAATCAGTAACACTACCATACAGTCCGGTCTCTTCGTCTGATATGTCGCATATCACGGCCTGGGGGTGGTTTAACGTCAGACCCCAATAGCCCGATAAATCATGCCGATGCAAGGTCCATAACGGTTCGAGAAACTACTGGTAACACTTACCAATAAATCTCAGCAACCCTGGCCAGGGATTTCCTGTTATGGCTAATCGAGCACTGCACAACATCAACCCCCAATACCGGGAGAGAAGAAACCCCTCCTATCGCTTATTGCCTCCATGTGATTCGGGACTGTATCCAAAAGCCACCGTTTTGCACGATCTCTTGACCATGGTATGGTGGAAATCAAAGAACAGTGGGAATCACACAAGACTCTATGATGATCTCGGGTCTACAGACTAACCTGTACCAGTGTCACCAGAGAACTGCTATCTGATGATAGGTATAATACCATCTAGGAGTTCTCGGCGAGTCCGTCCAGTGTACCCAGTCTCCACTGAGCACCCGTATACCTTCTCTGATATCAAACACCAATGGATATGGGATCACCCATCGCCTATCATATGGGTCAAGAAGCGCATATGCTAGTCTACTCTGGAGTACCGATGGCCTGTCTCGATACTCCCACGACTAGGAACATTTGAAGGATGTACTTATCAACTACCCAGTCCCCAATAGTTGTAAGTGTACGGTATCGTCCCGGCCGTCTGTCCGAGGCCAAAATGCGGAAACGAAAACTTTTTCTAAACTAGAAACCGGCGCTATCGCAGACTTTAATCCTGGATCAAAACATTAACCTACAACTAGCTAACAAGAGAAGGGATAGAAAAGCTATACCGATCGATCCGTGTCCTTCGGTCTTTGGCCACCATCCCAACCTCCTCACGGCATCTCCGATCTCGATCTCCTCGTCGGATAGGGCACCACATCTTCGAGTCTTTTTACGGGCTCCCGCTTCGTCCGAAGCAACTCGGGCACGAAGTTCACTAACCGACGTGTCCAAGGCGATGTAGAGAATGTGTGTGGCAACTTTGTCTCTTGCATCCATTGTATGGATGGAGGTTGAAGGTGAAGCCATCAATGGAGATTGTGAGCTAGAGGAAGAAGAAGAAGAGGAGGCTTTTCTTTCTTGTGTGTTGTATGATAAAAAATGAGAGAGAGAGAGAGTGAGAAGGAAATACAAGAGCTAACCATGAGCTTATGGCTGCCCTTTCTCTCTCTTCCTCTCATTTCAACTTACAAATCCATCAGAAAATATGACGTATGCACAATAAAAGAGACCATGAGTCACTAGGTTGCATGCGTCACAATAAATGCACCTCATGATAATTTCTAGCTCATAATTTCCATTTGTAAACATTAACCCAAATGTTTACAACAATAAAAAGATACGGCAACATCTAAACTAAACTCATGACGGATTACAAGGATACCCCTCACCTGTATATACATATCTGCATCCGCATTCCGACTGAATGCGAATGCGATAAGACTAAAGTAATCCAACAAATCTAATACTAGGATCCGGCTTAAACCAAAGCCCACTAGTATGATCCGCCCGATCATGATCCATGCATTATTGCACGTATATGATCGGACCCTGCCATATATCATACGGGCTCTACAACGTTTCGCCCGAAACTTGAAAACTGTCTGTGGGGGACTCTAAAGACTCGTCAATACTTTGGCTGTGGATTTAACCACTAGCACGTCAGTGGTACTAGCTGTACGTAACGGGCTACCAGGTATTGACCAAAAGGGAGGTCAATGAGCGAACTCATCCTGACACCTTACTGAGCCTATCAGTGACAATATCCGTATAGTCCGGTACGTTTGTCTATGAGTATCGCATGTCGGGCCTAGGGGGTTGGTAAAAGTCAGACCCCCAAAATCGGTACAAGTTATGTCGGAGTGTAGCCCAGAACACCCTGAGATACTACTGGAATACTTACCAGTAAATCTCCTGCCTTAGCCAAGGACTTCGTGTAATGGCTCTCCTAGACATAGTGCGATCTCACCCCCAATACCGGGAGAGACGAAACCTCTGCCGATCCGCTCACTGCCTCCATGTGGCTCGGGACTGTACCTAACTAAAACCTGTTTGCACGACTCCTATGAGCCGTGGTTGGGTAGTAATCAAAGCACAGTGGGAACTCACACGAGACAAATGACGATCTCAGGTCGATGAACTAACCTGTACACATGTCACCAGGGAACTGCTATCTGACGTCAGGTATAATACCAACTAGCATGTTCCCGGCGAGTCCTGTCCGGTGTACTCATAACCCAATAAGCACCTGTATACATCTTAGGTGAACCAACTGACACCAATGGATGGTGAGACCGGCCACCGCCCCTCGTCGGGGTCTCGACTGTATACACTAGTCTACTAATGGAGTATCGATGCCCAGTCTCGAAAATCCCACGATTAGGGACCTTTTAAGGATGTGCTTATAGACCCCAGCTCCCACGTATATGATCGCCATCATACTGCTGGTCGTCAAGCAAGAATCCTAAGGGCTTTATCAATGTGCAATAGTAACCTGTAAGGTCACCTAAAACTGTGCACGATGATAAAGATAAACCATGGTAGCATACTATTCTCTATAAACGTGTAATAGTGAACTACAATGTCACCTAAAGTATGTATACGATGATAAAGACAAACCAGATAGTATACAATCCTCTTGAGTAAGGCTGTCCTACCGGTATAGGTCCTCCCTCAATCATTGCAATCGCGTGCCTGTGATCCAATAATTGACTCTGAGGGCACTATATCCAACAATCTCCCACTTACACTCAAGGCTAATTATTGCGATGTCGCATACTCACAGCCCGTGTGATACCGAACACCCAACTCCTCTATTAATCAGTCTCACAAAGCTCATTTGCGAAACTATTGCGTTCGAGGAATAGCCTCAGTGAGTGGATCTGCCCTAATGTTTCTTTCTATGTCTCTCTTTATCTCAAGTTCGTGGAGAAAGCCATCTTCCGAAATGAGCAATACCTGTCTTAGAATATGTCTGGATATCTGATGGGACCTAGTTCATAAATGAACTCCAAATCCAAACTTCTTAGACTGTATCGTCAACTAAACTTAATCAGTATCCTGTGCCATGACTCCCTCAGTATCCGCTTGGACCACCTATCCAAAATACTGCCCCTCGTCAGAGGGAAACTATAACTCTGACAGTCACTCTGTCATCCATGTCACCTTGGAAGCCTGGAATGATAACTGTCTCCTAAAAGCGGCTGCTGTTATCATATCCCTAGAACATCCAGTTATGTTCTAAAAACTGCTTCCGAATGTTTCTCCAGGATAGGATTAATATCAACTTATTGCATCTAGTGCAAAAAAACGTCTGGTGTGGTACTTGACATCTCATGATTGACTCAATTGCCTAAGCAAGTAATCTGCCAGTCATGCACATCCCTCTCCCCTTTAGTCTGTAAGACACCTTTAGAGAGGGTGACTCCATCACCTGCAGGTACACTACCGTGCCAGGAGTCGTCCATTCTAAAACACCTGTAGAATGCTGTCTAAGTATCCAGATTGGGAAACTACCCAAATCTAGATCTAAAACCATAGATCTAGTAACCAGAATCTGATATTATATTTATATCCTATGTGGAGAAACCACTGTGTGACAACCAAAGTACAACCGATCGTAGTATAGGAATTTCACTTCCTACTCTGTGTATGTCATCCAAATACCAGGACATCACACCCTACTACCTTCTTAACAGATCCATCCCCTATTCTGATGAAGTCAAACCTATGACTGTCACATCAGAAATAGATGATCTATCTCCGCTATATCTGCTTTAATCCATTAATAGACATTAGCTACTTGTCCACTATCCTTCCGATGCTCCCACTGACTACGACAACCCTCTGACAGAGTCAAATACACGTGCACTTCTAAAGCTAGTTTAGAATGACGCTATACTCATCCTCCTGCCAGGTCTCACAGTCTGGAACAACAGCAATGGCAAGTCTGGGTAAACAAGAACCTCCTTGTCACTGTCTCTGAGCATACCGATGTACCTCTCGAGTGCCTGAGGTTACCCACCATATCTGCAGAGTGGACAATGGAATGTCAATCCTGATTGAATCTTTAGGTTCTTATCAAATTTTCAGTAATCGTTTGCAGTTCTGGAATCACTTCCAGTTCTACCATACTCCCACTACTGTTTTCTGAAAAAATCCATTTTTATTAAAACTGTGGCGAGTCAAGAACAATATCACTATCGATCTTCCTGATGGTAGAAAATCAACCCTTGTCATAGCCCGGGTCAACCCACAAACAGCCATTACAGAAACATGCCTTAAGTTATCCAAAGTCTGGTTTTAAGCATAAGCCGGACAACTCCCCGTACCTTAACATTGTTAAGATATGAACTATTCTATATCCAATATAGAAACAGAGGCACTGCTTTAATTGGAACCAGATTCAAATCATGCAGCTGTCTCCAGTGCATGTCAACTAAATAGAGAGAGGCCAATCAGTATTACTCAACTTAGAAGTGCTTCCAATTATGAGTAACCTGAAAGAGAAGTAAGTTCTCTTAATCATTACTATTAACTGAATACCATACACAAGTATCTACATCTTCGATCACCTTGAAGAATCCTGATACTTGCAATACCTGGTTCTCTACTTTATTCTTATACCTATAACATCTCAAAACATAGACCTTGCATTACTGTGAAACACATGTCTAAGAACTAGAGAAGTCACAAGTAAACAGAATATAGTACGAGTACCAACCCCTCTGTCCTAATGGACACTGGACAACATACAATACTCTGTATAAGTCCCCTGAGTCTAATAACTCATTCCCTGTGTGTCGTAGGTTGAAAACTGTACTTATGGCTAAGAAGAATTACACCACTGTTTAATGCTCCTTACCTAACCATCCACTGATATAGGTAAATGTCATAGACATAATTTCAAAAAGTTATATCTCACTTTATAAAAATAAACGTACAGATATATCAATTTGAAATTGGTGCATAACAACGGATATTCAAAACCAAATATTTGTCGTCCGGCAAACAACCCAGGTGATTTCCTCAAATATCATCAATTACAACGAATCCCGATATAATGAGGATGATCACCCAATTCCCAATAACTTGCTCTACTCATCATCTGTAAAACCATACAGATGTGAGAATCAAACCTGGTAAATACATACCCTGGAGAAAGGGCCAATTGGAAAATCAGTTTTCTTTTAACAATACACAGTGAAACTGAAACATGTAAATGTTTTGGAGGGGTATCCGGGTATTCTTAGTAATGCCTCTTCCTGTAATTTCACGGCAATGCCCCGGCCGTCATCCCGAGGCCAAAATGCGGAAACGATACTTTTCTTTAACTTTAAAAACCGGCGCTACCGCATACTAAAAAAACCCGGATCGGGCCATTAACCTAATGCTAGCAAATTAGAGAAAGGTAGAAAGCTATACCAAGCGATCCGTGTCCTTCGGTATTCGGCCTACGGCCTCCATCCCGATCTCCTCGCGGAATCTCCGGTCTTCATCTCCTCGTCGGAAAGGGAACCACATCGCCGGATTCTTTTACAGGCTCCCACCTCTGGACCGACGCAACTCGGGCACGAAGTTAGCGAGCCAACATGTCCAAGAATGCTGTAGGCTGGTGTAGAATGTTTTGTCTCATGGGGTTGTTGAAGTTGCCCTTTTGATGGAAGAATGAACAATGGAAATGAGCTTAGCATTTTTGGTGTAAGCAAAAATGATAACAAGAATTTCCCACACCAAAAATTAATTCTCTCTTCACCAAGAAGTGGCCGGCTAAATAAAATGTGGAGGAGAGAAAAAATACAAGGGAGGTGAGCACAAGAAAAGGCAAGGGTGAGTGTAAGGAAAATGTGATGATAACTAGGAAATTATATCACATCAAAGCCATATCAATTCCCATCTCATTTAATGCAAGTAATGATGCATGAAAAAGCAAAGATGCTAGAACCATCATAATCCCCATTTACGAATAAACCCCTCCACAATTGCTAATTTGCACATTTGCAAATTAGCCCCTCCATCAGAAAAATCCGGCCATGTCGGAACAAAGTAAAACTGGCCGAAACGGAATACAAACTGGCAACTTTAAAAAACTGATCCCGTAATAAATTACAGGAAAACCCCGCGACTGTATATACATACCCGCATTTGTATTCCGACCGAATACAAATGCAATGAGACAAAATCTACACTGTATAATACTAGGATCCGGCGTAAACCAAAGCCCGCTAGTATTATCCGTTCGATCATGATCCGTGCAATATCGAACGTATATGATCGAACCCTGCCATATATCCATACGGCCTCTACAGCGTTTCGCCCGAAACTTGAGAAACTGTCTGTGGGGGACTCTAAAGACTCGTCAATACTTTGGCTGTGGATTTAACCACTAGCACGTCAGAGGTATTAGCCATACGTAACGGGCTACCATTTATTGACCAAAAGGGACGTCGATGAGCGAACTCATATTGACACCCTACTGAGCCTGTCAGTGACAATATCCGTACAGTCCGGTCCGTTCGTCTATGAGCATCGCATGGCGGGCCTAGGGGGTTGGTAAAAGTCAGACCCCAAAAAGCGGTACAAGTCGTGTCAGAGTGTAGCCCAGAACACCCTGAGATATTACTGGAATACCTACCAGTAAATCTCCTGCCTTGGCCAAGGACTTCGTGTAATGGCTTTTCTAGACACAGCGTGACCTCACCCCCAATACCGGGAGAGACGTACCCCTGCAGATCCGCTTACTGCCTCCATGTGGCTCGGGACTGTACCCAACTAAAACCTATTTGCACGAATCGTTTGAGTCGTGGTAGGGTAGTAATCAATGTACAGTGGGAACTCACACGAGACAAATGACGATCTCAGGTCGATGAACTAACCTGTACACATGTCACCAGGGAACTGCTATCCGACGTCAGGTATAAGACCAACTAGCATGTTCCACGCGAGTCCTGTCCGGTGTACTCATAACCCAATGAGCACCTGTATACATCTTAGGGGAACCAACGACACCAGTGGCTTGTGAGACCGGCCACCGCCCCTCATCGGGGTCTCGACTGTATACACTAGTCTACTCTGGAGTATCGATGCCTTGTCTCGAAACTCCCTCGACTAGGGACCTTGTAAGGATGTGCTTATAGACCCCAGCTCCCACGTATATGATCGCCATCATACTGCTGGCAGTCAAGCAAGAATCCTAGAGGCTCTATCAACGTGTAATAGCGACCTGTAAGGTCACCTAAAGCAGTACACGGTGATAAAGATAAACCAGATAGCATACTATCATCTTGAGTAAGACTGTCCTTTCGGCATAGGTCCTCCCTCAATCATTGCAATCACATGCCTATGATCCAATAATTGACTCTGAGGGCACTATCTCCAACAATCTCCCATTTGCACTCAAGGCTAATTATTGCGATGTCGCATACTCACAGCCCGTGTGATACCGAACACCCAACTCCTCTACTAATTAGTCTCACAAAACCCGTTTGCGAAACTATTGCGTTCGAGGAATAGCCTCAGTGAGTGGATCCGCCCTGATGTTTCTTTCTATGTCTCTCTTTATCTCAAGTTCGTGGAGAAAGCCATCTCCCAAAATGAGCAATACCTGTCTTAGAATATGTCTGAATGTCTGATGGGACCTAGTTCATAAATGAACTCCAAATCCAAACTTCTTAGACTGTATCGTCAACTGAAACCAATCAGTATCCTGCGCCATGCTTCCCTCAGTATCCGCTTGGACCACCTGTCCAAAAAAACTGCCCCTCGTCAGAGGGAAAACTCTAACTCTGACAGTCACTCTGTCAACCAGTCACCTTGGAAGCCTGGAATGATAACCGTCCCCGAAAGAGGCTGCCGTTATCATATCCCTAGAACATCCACTTATGTTCTAAAACTGCTTCCGAATGTTTTTCCAGGATTGGATCAATATCAACTTATTGCATCTACTGCAAAAACAACATCTGGTGTGGTGCTTGACATCTCATGATTGACTCAATTGCCTAAGCAAGTGATCTGCCAATCATGCACATCCCTCTCCCCTTTAGTCTGTAAGACACCTTTAGAGAGGGGACTCCATCACCTACAGGTATACTACCGTGCCAGGAGTCGTCCATTCTAAAACACCTTTAGAATGCTGTCTAAGTACCCTAATTGGGAAACTACCCAAATCTAGATCTAAAACCATAGATCTAGTAACCAGAATGTCTGATATGAAATCCAAGTCCTACGTGGAGAAACTACTGTGTGACGACCAAAGTATAACCGATCATAGTATAGGAATATCACTTCCTACTCTGTGTATGTCATCCAGATACCAGGATATCACACCCTACTAGCTTCTTAACAGATCCATCCCCTATTCTGATGAAGTCAAACCTATGACTGTCACATCAGAAACAGATGATCTATCTCCGCTATTTCTGCTTTAGCCTATAAATAGACATAAACCACTTGTCCACCAATGCTTCTGCTGCTCCCACTGACTACGACAACTCTCTGGCAGAATAATATACACTTACACTTCTAAAGCTAGTTTAGAAAGACGCTATACTCATCCTCCTGTCGAGTCTCATAGTCTGGAACAACAGCAATGGCAAGTCTGAGTAAACAAGAACCTCCCTGTCACCGTCTTTGAGCATACCGAAGTACCTCTCGAGTGCCTGAGGTTACCCACTATATCTGCGGAGTGGCCAATGGAATATCAAATCAGATTGAATCTTTAGGATCTTATCAAATTTTCAGTAATCGTTTGCGGTTCTGGAATCACTTCCAGTTCTACTATACTCCCACTACTGCTTTCTGAAAAAAATCCATTTTTATTAAAACTGTGGCGAGTCAAGAACAATTTCACTATTGATCTTCCAGATGGTAGAAAATCAACCTTCGTCATAGCCTGGGTCAACCCACAAACAGCCATTACAGAAACGTGCCTTGAGTTATCCGGAGTCTGGTTTTAAGAATAAGCCGGAAAACTCCCCGTACATTAACAATGTCAAGATATGAACTGTTCTATATCGAATACAGAAACAGAGGCACTGATTTAATTGAACCAGATTCAAATCATGCAGGTGTCTCCAATGCATGTAAACTAAATGGAAAGAGGTCGATCAACATTACTCAACTTAGGAATGCTTCCAATTATGAGTAAGCTGAAAGAGAAGCAAGTTCTCTTAATCATTACTATCAACCGAATACCATACACAAGTATCTATATCTTCGATCACCTTGAAGAATCCTGATACTTGCAACACCTGGTTCTCTACTTTATTCTTATACCTATAACTTCTCAAAACTATGACCTTGTGTTTCCACGAAACACCTGTCTAAGAACTAGAGAAGTCACAAGCAAACAGAATATAGTACGAGTACCAACCCCTCTGTCCTAATGGACACTGGACAACATACAATACTCTGTATAAGTCCCCTGAGTCTAATAACTCATTCCCTGTGTGTTGTAGGTTGAAAACTGTACTTATGGTTAAGAAGAATTACACCGCTGTTTAATACTCCTTACCTAACCATCCACTGATATAGGTAAATGTCATGGACATAATTTCAAAAAGGTATATCTCACTCTATCAAAATAGACGTACAGATATATCAATTTGAAATTGGTGCATAACAGCGGATATTCAAAACCAAATATTTGCCGTCCGGCAAACAACCCAAGTGATTTCCTCAAATATCACCAATTACAAATTCCGATATAATGAGGACAATCACCTAATTCCAAATAACTTACTCCCACTCATCGTCTGTAAAACCATACAGATGTGAGAACCAAACCTGGTAAATACATACCGTGGAGGAAGGACTAATTGGGAAATCAGTTTTCTTTTAACAGTACACAGTGAAACTGAAACATTGAAATGTTTCGATGGGGTATCCGGGTATTCCTAGTAATGCCTCTTCCATTATCCAGATTCACAACTGTAACCGTGTATTTCTTTGACATCTCTCAAAATCCCTTCATATGTCTTTAGTCATTACCTTCTGTACACCCTCTTAGGCTAAGTGGTTTTCTTCCTTCCCTACCTTTCGGCACCAGCCTATGGTTTGGAACAAGACTATCCAATAAGCATAATGGGTGCACTGTCCTAATCCTAGGAGCACTCGCAACCCGAGAGAAGGTAAAGATAAAAGACAACTGAATAAAACCTTATTCCTATTTCTCCTGAACCAGAATCCATCCCCGAACTGGAACAAGTTCCTTTCGACTTCGTATATAACCATACGATGCAGTATCCAATAAACTGTGGATCTTCGTAGTGATACGGAGTGTTCTAGAGAAATACAAAGGTGAAGTGGGAGTGGTAATGAAATACTTGGTTTGGTCGTGAATAGCAGTCGCAATTTACTTTGCCCTCTTACTAATCCCTTTATTTGTCTTTACTTAATACCTTCTGTACACCTTCGTTAGGCTAATTGGTTTTCTTCATTCCCTACCGTTTGGCACCTGCCTATGGCTTGAAAGAAGACTATCCAATAAGCGTAATAGGTGTACCGTCCTAATCCAAGGAGCACTCACAACCTGAGAGAAGGTAAGAGGAAAAGACAACTGGATAGTCCTATTCGTTTTCTCCAGAACCAGAAACCATCCTCGAATAAATTCCTTTGAGTTCGTATATAACCATACGATGGTTTTATCCAATGGAAGTGAACGTTCGTAATAATACGGGGTGTCCTGGAGAAAAGGGTAAAAGAAGGAATGGCAATGAGGTATGCAACTCTGACAATCCAAAAGCCAGTGTTATAAGAAGGTTCGGTCAACTTGGTCACTGAGTCATAGTCAAGGGTCGGGTCATGGTCGCTGCTAAAGAGAGAGAGAAAAGAAACACTTAGCGTGCACTCTAACCTAGATCAGAATGGTTATCACTTTATCTAATCAGGAAACCTCCCACTGTAATCTCAAATTCTCCTCCAAACCTGAAAGAAGAATTAATCGAGATCACTCGAGGAGTAAACCAACTCATCAGTGGGAATCGGGATCCAACTATCATCGCATGATAACGTGATGGAATCTACTCACGTTATCACACTCCAGAAGGTATGCGCATATCTGGTAAGTTTCAGTTTCTTTAGAAACCCCTGATGTGATTTTTACCCCATGCTCTTATGACCTTGACTAAGGCCAACAAATCATAAGTCACATGTCAAGTTCTACCCGTCATTGTCCAAGTTAATTTGAACCCACCCTTACAAGCTCTTGACTATGGCCAACAAGGCTATACGACTGTCCCAAACCAATGCATCTATCTATGAAACAGAAAGGTAACAAGAAGCTACCATACACTATACCTTGACGAAGGCCAACAAACATAGCATGAATACTACGTGCTACCCGTCTGAAATGATGGAGGGCTACGAATGGTTTTTGGCGAAAAACCTTTAACGTAATGAACTTGATATCGTTGAAGGAACCGGATAGCTTTTATAAAAATATAGTGACGAAAACCTTTGCTAAAGAGGTCACTCCCGGTGAAAGGATCTCGGCTCTTTCCTCGTAGAATGAGGTGCAGGATATTCCAACTGAATACCACGATGCAAAGCAAACGTAATTGACTATAGTGAAGTTAATGCCCTGACGCAAACTTCTGTCCAAGGGGTCACTCCCAGTGAAGGGATCTCGGCCCTTGCCTCGTCGACTGAGGTGCTGGATATTCATAACCGGATACCACTGTGCAAAACAAAAGAGAACGTCCTTGCAATAACAGTATTTTGAAAAATTGTTCCAACATCAGAATAGGTTTGTTTAGCTTGCATTGATCCGAATCAACGCAGTCCCATCAATTGATCACACCATTAAAGAACGAAAATAATGATGTACGTATATACCATCCGCATTCGCCACTGGGTCTCGTCATCACCCGTTAGGTTACTTAACTAAAGACAGAGCGAGGACTAGACTAGCGCGGATGCAAAACATATACAACATCTACTAGTATATATATTAATATATAATATTCGCTCAAGGCGTGATAAAATGCAACATCACAGAAATGTAATAAGTATCACAGAACAATACAGATATCTGGGATCCCCGGATTTCATAGAGCCGCTACTGAAACCCGACGTTCCCCTGGTCGTGTGGATAGCCTGTGCAATGAAATCCTAAACCCTTACGGGCGCGGCAAGTCACCCGCCAAAACCTGAAGCGAGGTAGCCCCCTTCAACAACGTGAATGGACCACCCAGCACTTCACGGAATCCGGTAACTTGGGCACCCCTCCTTGGGTCAACCTGTACCCCCTACGAGTGCGGCGAATAGCCCGCCAATTCAAGAGTGAAGCCCCCTCCATCTCAACGCCATGAGATGCGGGCCCGTTGCCCTCTAGAACCCGGCTATCCGTGCACCCCACCGCGGGGTAATCCTAGTACAGAAAGTAAAATATACATACAACGGGTACATCGATCTCAACCCGGTCGTGCCCCAAAAGAATAATATACAAATAGGCAGTGACAGCAGTCCACATGTCGGACGCTCGCCCCGCAATATCAAATGTACATAATAATACCAAAACTGTACTAACATTGCATCCAGGCTATCCACCACGACAAATCCGCAACATCACAGCACAACACAGAACATCAACGTGAATGTCACGTTCGCAAATCCGTCTAAAAAGGGCTATAGCAGTTAGACAGGATTTACCGATCAAGTGACATTCACGGTCGCAGATATAATGTAAATACTGTGAACTAACATGTTTAAAATTTTCGATCGACTAAATTTCCCGAAGTGGATCCCAAGCACAACTGTAGCACTCAAAGAAAATCTGGGCCCAAACAGAATATACACAAAACCCTATTTCTATGTCAGAGAGCCACTGTAAAAATTTGGTGCAGCAAGGACCTAGAATGGCCGCGGAACCGCGGCCAACGCATGGGTTTGGCTGCGGTTCCGCGGTGGAACAGTGATATTAGGAGACCAAATTTTTACAGATTCCTTAGAAACCCTGCACGTATTTTTACAATGTACCAAATAATTTTTTGAGCACTGCAAAAATTCGACAGAAACTGTGACATGAAAACGTGGTTTTTGGAAAATCCGTTCGATTGAACTTGTAAACACGTTAGAGCAAGCTAGACTAGGTTAATGGCGTGGCTCTGATACCAATGTAAGTTCACGGCAGCGCCCTGGCCGTCATCTCGAGGCCAAAATGCGGAAACGATACTTTTCTTTAACTTTAAAAACTGGCGCTACCGCGTACTAAAAAAAACCCAGATCGGGCCATTAACCTAATGCTAGCAAACTAGAGAAAGGTAGAAAGCTATACCGAGCGATCTGTGTACTTCGGTCTTCGGCCTCCATCCCGATCTCCACACGGAATCTCCAGTCTTCATCTCCTCGTCGGAAAGGGCACCACATCGCCGGATTCTTTTACGTGCTCACACCTCTGGACCAAGGCAACTCGGGCACGAAGTTGGCGAGCCGACGTGTCCGAGAATGCTGTAGGCTGATGTAGAATGTTTTGTCTCATGGGGTTGTTGAAGTTGCCCTTTTGATGAAGGAATGAACAATGGAAATGAGCTTAGAATTTTTGGTGTAAGCAAAAATGAGAACAAGAATTTCCCACACCAAAAATTAATTCTCTCTTCACCAAGATGTGGCCGGCCAAATAAAATGTGGAGGAGAGAAAAAATACAAGGGATGTGAGCACAAGAAAAGGCAAGGGTGAGTGTAAGGAAAATGTGATGATAATTAGGAAATTATATCACATCAAAGCCATATCAATTTCCATCTCATTTAATGCAAGTAATGATGCATGAAAAATCAAAGATGCTAGAACCATCATAATCCTCCACTTACAAATAAACCCCTCCACAATTGCTAATTTGCACATTTGCAAATTAGCCCCTCCATCAGAAAAATCCGGCCATGTCGGAACGAAGGAAAACTGGCCGAAACGGAATACAAACTGGCAACTTCAAAAAAATGATCCCGTGATAAATTACAGGAAAACCCCACCACTGTATATACATACCCGCATTTGTATTCCGACCGAATACAAATGCAATGAGACAAAATCTACACTGTATAATACTAGGATCCGGCTTAAACCAAAGCCCGCTAGTATTATCCGTCCGATCATGATCCGTGCAATACCGCACATATATGATCGGACCCTGCCATATATCCATACGGCCTCTAAAGCGTTTCGCCCGAAACTTGAGAAACTGTCTGTGGGGGACTCTAAAGACTCGTCAATACTTTGGCTGTGGATTTAACCACTAGTATGTCAGAGGTATTAGCCATACGTAACGGGCTACCAGGTATTGACCAAAAGGGACGTCGATGAGCGAACTCATATTGACACCCTACTGGGCCTGTCAGTGACAATATCCGTACAGTCCGGTCCGTTCGTCTATGAGCATCGCATGGTGGGCCTAGGGGGTTGGTAAAAGTCAGACCCCCAAAAGCGGTACAAGTCGTGTCGGAGTGTAGCCCAGAACACCCTGAGATATTACTGGAATACCTACCAGTAAATTTCCTGCTTTGGCCAAGGACTTCGTGTAATGGCTCTCCTAGACACAGCGTGACCTCACCCCCAATACCGGGAGAGACGAACCCCTGCAGATCCGCTCACTGCCTCCATATGGCTTGGGACTGTACCCAACTAAAACCTGTTTGCACGACTCTTTTGAGCCGTGGTAGGGTAGTAATCAAAGTACAGTGGGAACTCACACGAGACAAAAGACGATCTCAGGTCGATGGACTAACCTGTACACATGTCACCAGGGAACTGCTATCTGAGGTCAGGTATAAGACCAACTAGCATGTTCCCGGCGAGTCATGTCCGGTGTACTCATAACCCAATGAGCACCTGTATACATCTTAGGTGAACCAACTGACACCAGTGGCTTGTGAGACCGGCCACCGCCCCTCGTCGGGGTCTCGACTGTATACACTAGTCTACTCTGGAGTATCGATGCCCTGTCTCGAAACTCCCTCGACTAGGGACCTTTTAAGGATGTGCTTATAGACCCCAGCTCCCACGTATATGATCGCCATCATACTGCTGGCAGTCAAGCAATAATCCTAGGGGCTCTATCAACGTGTAATAGCGACCTGTAAGGTCACCTAAAACAGTACACGATGATAAAGATAAACCAGAAAGCATACTATCATCTTGAGTAAGACTGTTCTATCGGCATAGGTCCTCCCTCAATCATTGCAATCACGTGCCTGTGATCCAATAATTGACTCTGAGGGCACTATCTCCAACACTTCCATTATCAGATTCACAACTGTAACCGTATACTTCTTTGCCATCTCTCTAAATCCCTTTATATGTCTTTAGTCATTACCTTCTGTACACCCCTTTAGGCTAAATGGTTTTCTTCCTTCCCTACCGTTCGGCACCAGCCTATGGTTTGGAAGAAGACTATCCAATAAGTGTAATAGGTGTACTGTCCTAATCCTAGGAGCACTCGCAACCCGAGAGAAGGTAATGATAAAAGACAACCGAATAAAACCTTATTCCTATTTCTCCTGAATCAGAATCCATCCCCGAACTGGAGCAAGTTCCTTCGAGTTCGTATATAACCATACGATGGAGTATCCAAATAACTGTAGATCTTCGTAGTGATATGGAGTGTCCTGGAGAAATACAAAGGTGAAGTAGGAGTGGCGATGAAATACTTGGTTTGGTCGTGAATAGCAGTCGCAGTTTACTTTGCCCTCTTACTAATCCCTTTATTTGTCTTTACTTAATACCTTCCGTACACCATCATTAAGCTAATTGGTTTTCTTTATTCCCTACCATTCGGCACCTGCCTATGGTTTGGAAGAAGACTATCCAATTAGCATAATAGGTGTACCGTCCTAATCCAAGAAGCACTCGCAACCTGAGAGAAGGTAAAGAAAAGACAACTGAATAGTCCTATTCATTTTCTCCAGATCCGGAAACCATCCTCGAATCTGGAACAAGTTCCTTCGAGTTCGTATATAACCATACGATGGTTTTATCCAATGGAAGTGGATGTTCGTAGTAATACGGGGTGTTCTGGAGAAAAGGGTAAAAGTAGGAGTGGCAATAAGGTATGCAACTCTGACAATCCAAAAGCCAGTGTTTTAAGAAGGTTCGGTTAACTTGGTCACTGAGTCATAGTCGAGGGTTGGGTCATGGTCGCTGCCAAAGATAGAGAGAAAAGAAACACTCAGCGTGCACTCTAACCTAGATCAGAATGGTTATCACTTTATCTAATCAGGAAACCTCCCACTGTATCGTCAAATTCTCCTCCAAACCTTAAAGAAGAATTAATCGGGATCACCCGAGGAGTAAACCAACTCATCAGTGGGAATCGGGATCCAACTATCATCGCATGATAACATGATGGAATCCACTCACGTTATCATACTCCAGAAGGTATGCGCATATCTGGCAAGTTTCAGTTTCTTTAGAAACTCCCGATGTGATTTTTACCCCATGCTCTTATGACCTTGACTTTGGCCAACAAATCATAAGTCGCATGTCAAGTTTTACCCGTCATTATCCAAGTTAATTTGAACCCACCCGTACCTACCCTTGACTTTGGCCAACAAAGCAGTACGACTGTCCCAAACCAACGCATCTATCTATGCAACAGAAAAGTAATAAATAGCTACCATACACTATGCATTGACTTTGGCCAACAAACATAGCATGAATACTAAGTACTACCCGTCTGAAATGACGGAGGGCTACGAATGGTTTTTGGCGAAAAACCTTTAACGTAATGAACTTGATATCGTTGAAGGAACCGGATAGCTTTTTATAAAAATATAGTGGCGAAAACCTTTGCTAAAGAGGTCACTCCCGGTGAAAGGATCTCGGCTCTTTCCCCGTAGAATGAAGTGCAGGATATTCCAACTGAATACCACGATGCAAAGCAAAAAGTAATCGGCTATAGTGAAGTTATTACCCCGACGCAAACTTCTGTCCAAGGGGTCACTCCCGGTGAAGGGATCTCGGCCCTTGTCTCGTCGACTGAGGTGCTGGATATTCACAACCGAATACCACTGTGCAAAACAAAAGAAAACGTCCTTGCAATAACAGCTTTTTGAAAAATGTTCTAACAACATCAGAATAGGTTTGTTTAGCTTGCATTGATCCGAATCAATGCAGTCCCATCAATTAATCACGCCACAAAAGAACGAAAATATGATGTACGTATATGCCATCCGCATTCGCCACTGGGTCCCGTCATCACCCGTTAGGTTACTTAACTAACGACAGAGCGGGGACTGGACTAGCGCGGGTATAAAACATATACAACATCTACTAGTATATATATCAATATATAATATTCGCTCCAGGCGTGATAAAATGCAACATCACATAAATGTAATAAGCATCATAGAACAATACAGATAATCTGGGATCCCCGGGTTTCATAGAGCCGCTACTGAAACCCGACGTTCCCCTGGTCGTGTGGATAGCCTGTGCAATGAAATCCTAGACCCCTACGGGCGCGGCAAGTTACCCGCCAAAACCTGAAGCGAGGCAACCCCTACAGCAAAATGAATGGACCACCCAGCACTTCACGGAATCCGGTAACATGAGCACCCCTCCTTGGGTCAACCTGTACCCCCTACGAGTGCGGCGAATAGCCCGCCAATTCTAGAGTGAAGCCCCCTCCGTCTCAAAGCAATGAGATACGGGCCCGTTACCCTCTAGAACCCGGCTATCCGTGCACCCCACCGTGGGGTAATCCTAATACAGAAAGTAAAATATACAACGGGTACATCGACCTCAGCCCGGTTGTGCCCCAAAAGAATAATATACAAACAGGCAGTGACGGCAATCCACATGTCGGACGCTCGCCCCGCAATATTAAATATACAAATACAACCAAACTGTACTACCATTGCATCCAGGCTATCCACCATGACAAATCCGCAACATCACAGCACAACACAGAATATCAACGTGAATGTCACGTTCGCAAATCCGTCTAAAAGAACTATAGCAATTAGACAAGATTTTCCGATCAAATGACATTCACAGTCGCAGATATAATATAAATACTGTGAACTAACATATTTAAAATTTTCGATCGATAAAATTTCCCGAAGTGGGCCCCAAGAACAATTCCCGGTACTCAAACAAATCTGGGCCCAAACGAAAATTACCAAAAACCCCAATTCCAACTCAGAGACCACTGCAGAAAGTTTGGTGCATTGAGGCTACAGGAGTACGGCGGAACCGCGGCCAAAACAGGGGTAATGCCGCGGTTCCGCGGCTCTATAGTGACGTCATGCTACGAAATTTCTGCAGTGGTCTAATAAATGCCTGCCTGATTTTCTGCAATACTCAAAATAATTTTTCGACGACAAAAACAATTCGACAGAAACTCAGAATTGGAGATGCAGTTTTTGGAAAATTTTGTTCGATCGAAGTTCTAAACACGTTAGAGCAAGCTAGTAAAGGTTAATGACGTGGCTCTAATACCATGTAAGTGTACGGTAACGCCCCGGCCGTCTGTCCGAGGCCAAAATGCAGAAACAAAAACTTTTTCTAAACTAGAAACCGGCGCTATCGCAGACTTTAATCCCGGATCAAACTATTAACCTACAACTAGCTAACAAGAGAAGGGATAGAAAAGCTATACCGATCGATCCGTGTCCTTCGGTCTTTGGCCACCATTCCAAGCTCCTCGCGGCATCTCCGATCTCGATTTCCTCGTCGGAAAGGGCACCACATCTTCGAGTCTTTTTACGGGCACCCACTTCGTCCGAAGCAACTCGGGCACGAAGTTCGCTAGCCGACGTGTCCAAGGCGATGTAGAGAATGTGTGTGACAACTTTGTCTCTTGCATCCATTGTATGGATGGAGGCTGAAGGTGAAGCCATCAATGGAGATTGTGAGCTAGAGGAAGAAGAAGAAGAGGAGGTTTTTCTTTCTTGTATGTTGTATGATAAAAAATGAGAGAGTGAAAGAGTGAGAAGGAAATACAAGAGCTAACCATGAGCTTATGGCTGCCTTTCTCTCTCTTCCTCTCATTTCAACTTACAAATCCATCACAAAATGTGACATATGCACAATAAAAGAGACCATGAGTCACTAGGTTGCATGTGTCACAATAAATGCACCTCATGATGATTTCTAGCTCATAATTTCCATTTGTAAACATTAACCCAAATGTTTACAACAATAAAAAGATACGACAACATCTAAAATAAACTCGTGATGGATCACAAGGATACCCCTCACCTGTATATACAAACCTGCATCCGCATTCCAACTGAATGCGAATGCGATGAGACTAAAGTAATCCAATAAATCTAATACTAGGATCCGGCTTAAACCAAAGCCCACTAGTATGATCTGCCCGATCATGATCCGTGCATTACTGCACGTATATGATCGGACCCTGCCATATATCATACGGCCTCTACAACGTTTCGCCTGAAACTTGAAAACTGTCTGTGGGGGACTCTAAAGACTCGTCAATACTTTGGCTGTGTATTTAACCACTAGCACATCAGTGGTACTAGCTATAGGTAACGGGATACCAGGTATTGACCAAAAGGGAGGTCGATGAGCGAACTCATCCTGATACCCTACTGAGCCTGTCAGTGACAATATCCGTACAGTCCGGTCCGTTCGTCTATGAGCATCACATGTCGGGCCTAGGGGGTGGTAAAAGTCATACCCCTAAAAGCGGTACAAGTCGTGTCGGAGTGTAGCCCAGAACACCCTGAGATACTACTGGAATACCTACCAGTAAATCTCCTGCCTTGACCAAGGACTTCGTGTAATGGCTCTCCTAGACACAACGCGATCTCACCCCCAATACCGGGAGAGACGAAACCCCTGCCGATCCGCTCACTTCCTCCATGTGGCTCGGGACTGTACCCAACTAAAACCTGTTTGCACGACTCCTTTGAGCCGTGGTAGGGTAGTAATCAAAGCACAGTGGGAACTCACATGAGACAAATGACGATCTCAGGTCGATGAACTAACCTGTACACATGTCACCAGGGAACTGCTATCTTACGTCAGGTATAATACCAACTAGTATGTTCCCGGCGAGTCCTATCCGGTGTACTCATAATCCAATGAGCACCTGTATACATCTTAGGTGAACCAACTTACACCAATGGCTTGTGAGACCGACCACCACCCCTCGTCAGGGTCTCGACTGTATACACTAGTCTACTAATGGAGTATCGATGTCCAGTCTCGAAACTCCCACGACTAGGGACCTTTTAAGGATGTGCTTATAGACCCCAGCTCCCACGTATATGATCGCCATCATACTGCTGGTCGTCAAGCAAGAATCCTAAAGGCTTTATCAACATGCAATAGTGACCTGTAAGGTCACCTAAAACTGTACACGATGATAAAGATAAACCATGGTAGCATACTATTCTCTATCAACGTGTAATAGTGAACTACAATATCACCTAAAGCATGTACACGATGATAAAGACAAACCAGATAGTATACAATCCTCTTGAGTAAGACTGTCCTACCGGTATAGGTCCTCCCTCAATCATTGCAATCACGTGCCTGTGATCCAATAATTAACTCTGAGGGCACTATATCCAACACTAGTATGATCTACATCATAGTCATGGCAGTCAAGTACTCATCCTAAGGGCTTTATCAACATGTGATCACAAAACAATATTTGTTTATATGTTAAGAAAAAGTGCAACCAGATAGCATACTATCATGTTGAGCAAGAAAATCCTTCCTATATATGTCCAAGCATCCACTACAATATACACCGCATGTGCAGTAATGGCCTCTAGGGCATACATATAACTAACAGTTCTCCGCCGAAAACATAGATGAACTGGGATGGATCTTCTTTCCTGAATTTGGGGCAGATGCTATTTGTACTTATCCATCCACCTCTCCGAAGACACCAAGTTGATTTATGGCACGATATATCGGAGGTTTGGATAGACACGACCGTTGTAGCAGACTTCATCAGATTCCCCCCGTTTGTGAGGTTTTTTTTATTGTGGGGATGCTCTTCCCTGCAGGTGCCAGCCATTGCAGTTAATTACGTTATCGCGTTGCGATAACCACTTTCTCCTGCTCCAGCAGTTCACTTCATGTCGTGTATATTTTTGTTTATTTTGATTACCTATGGATTGTATACGGAGACTAGTTTATGTTGTCGCCCGTAGGGCGCGGATCAATCCAAATCTGTATATTTCAGATTTTGGTTTGTTTTATTTAAAGACTTTTAATCTAGTTTGAGATTAAGATCAACTTAAATATATGAGCATTTGGGTTCAATTTATTTTGACTAAGGATTTGTTAGTCTTATTTGAGACTAAGATCGACCTAGCAAAATTTTAAGGATCATTTTTATTTAAGATCTAACAACAGAGCATTTGGGCTCGGCTGTAAAAAACTTTTCAGAGAGACTTAACCAATTTGGGCTTAGTCTGCTCGGTTCTATTTTTGTTCAAAAGAGCTAAGCATTTATTTAGGCTCTGCTTATTCAGCCCCTTTGTTTTTATGTAAAAGTGCTAAGCACTTGTTTGAAGCTGTGGTGCTTACATGGGTATCATGTGAAGCCTTCAGTTATTGGCGCTGCCTAATCAGTGCTAAGAACTCAGTCAATTTGACTATATATAGTGCTAAGCACTTTTTTATATAGCGTCCACGTGAGGAGCACGTGAGGCGCTGAGCGCTGCCCAATCAGTGCTGAGCACTCAGCCGTTTTGGCTGTATATGGATTACTAAGAACTTTTGTACAACATCCACGTGAGGAGCACGTGAGGTGCTGTGTGCTGCCCAATTATTGCTAAGCACTCAGCCGTTTTGGCTGTATATGAAGTGCTAAGCACTTTACTCAGCGCTCACATGTATTTCACATGAGGCGCTGGCCTTCTGTTTTGGGCGCTCGCATGTTTTTCACGAGCACAACGCCATCCCTTCTACACAACATCAGTGTATGAAGTATTTCCAGTATGGTTCGGAGTACACCGTCATGGGAGAGCTAAACCCGTTCTTGGTAAACAAAGTCCAGAAATATGAAGACGCAAAGTACTTCCTATCAGACTTCGAGGATACTGAAAGGTGTCACAAGCTGGAGAATAAACAGAAGTCCATCGCCACTATCCCAATTTTTGGGAGCGATACCGAGGAAGATGAAGAAATAGTCTACTCGGGAAAACCCTAAAAAGAAAACAATAGGCCTGGACCATCTACTCCTATTTTGGTCTTTGGCAGCGACTCAGAGGATGAGGTCAACACAGTGTTCTCCATCCGTCCGTCAATGCAAACTTTTGTCGAAGCAGGTCAGAGTATGCAAATCACAATGGCTCCACCTCGACACTACAAGGAACTTGATGTGCTCCATACATACAGCGTATAAGAACTGCAAACTTTCTATGTGTCTCCTAGGCGAAGGGGTGAAAAGGCAATCCTTTTCTACCAATCTACGGAGAATAAAGTAGAAAAAGAAGTTTGACATGGTTTCGATTTTGCACTCGACAGGCTTCAACCCATCTGTCTGCCAAAATATTACACGGAGGGATTGAAAAGGTTGTTAAGATACCAAGGTGTATCCCTCGAAAAAACTGTTCGACAAGCCCAATTCTACAAAAAGATTTGGGATATTCATAGAACTCAACGAAAGATGCCCAACGGAAAGATAGAGACAACTGGGCTCGGATACATTCGGTCCAAGAAACGGGAGCAGATCCATAATTTCCGAGTTGTAAACAGCTCCAGTGAAGTGGAAGACGCTCTTCCAAATAGCCATGACGTCAAATTAGAGTGAGAGCCCGCTCTAAAAATGTTAAGTCCGTCGCTAGAAGAACAAATTGGTAGGCTAATAAAAGAATCTTGTCAAACGATCCAGGACAACCACAGCCGCGAAATGACCATTTATGAAAATGGTAGGACACAGTGTCTCAGTCAACAATCTATGGAGAAGGTAGACTATAATTCTCTTCATCCCTGGCCCACTGTATGTTCTCGCGAAAAGGGAAAATCTCGAAATAGAGGCAAAACAGGGCAAAGAGCGTAAACAATGTTCGAAAACAAAAAAGTAGATCCAAGACGCCGTGCAATCAAGAAAAACTTGATTGGAGCCCGTCCTTTATAAAGAAGATGGATCGGGAATACTCTTTCCCTCAAGACAAGATAAGGAAAATATTTAACCTTATTATGAAACACCAAATGATGATGCTTCCGGAGTTTCGGCACCCCGAACAAATAAACGAGGCCCAACATCCGGATTATTGCTTCTATCACCGAGTAATAGGTCATCCCCTTGAAGACTGTTTCACCTTCAAAAACTGGATAGAAGATCAGTATCAATAAGGTAAGTTCTCTTTATCCGACAGCTGGAGGGTAACCCCGCCGCAAAAGCATGAGCCAAAGAGGACCTATACTGTGAGGATAGAACCAGCTCAACATGAAGAATGGAAGCAAACTCATACCTGCCATATGATAACATTCTCAAAAGAGGGAGGGCACGAGACTATGTATGACCTTCACATGTGCTTCACAAATGAAGATGAAGACAAGGTGATCTCAGAGTTTCCACCAGCACCAAAAGAGCTGGAAGATGGGATACACACTGCGGCGGAGAACCTAAGAAAAATTGACTTAGGGACAGAAAATGATCCGAGGCCGACTTTCGTCAATGAGCTACTATCTGAAAAACAGGTAGCCACGTTAAAAGATTTTCTCATGCAATATAAAGACTGCTTCGCATGGAACTATTCCGAGATGCCTGGTCTAGATCTAAAAATAGCGGTACATAAACTGGCCATATCGCCGGACATAAATCCAGTCAAACAGGCGCTAAGAAGGATGCGACTTGAACTTGAGATGAGCATCAACGCAGAAGTCAAGAAACTAATCGACTCCGGATTCATCCAAAAAGTTCAATATCCTGACTGGATCGCCAACATCGTTCTAGTGATGAAGAAAAATGGGACGGTGCGCATCTGTGTGGATTTTCGGGACCTCAACAAAGCTTGCTCGAAGGATGATTTCCCAGTAGCTGTTACCGAGCTGATGATCGATAACACGTCTACCCATGAGGTCTTCTCCTTTATGGACGGATCTTCAGGATACAACCAAATAAAAATGCATCCAGAAGACCAAAAGCATACCGCCTTCCGGACCCTACTGGGCATATTCTGTTATAAGGTGATGCCCTTCGGTTTGAAGAATGCTGGCGCTATATACCAGAGGGCCATGACAAAGATCTTTGATTACCTCATACACGAGATCGTTGAATGCTACATCGACGACCTTATGGTGAAGAGTAAATCTTACGAGGAACATTAGGAACATCTAAAAATAGTGTTCCAATGCCTTCAGAAGTATAATCTGAAGATGGATCCTCTAAAATGTGCATTTGGAGTTTCCTCAGGCAAATTCCTAGGATTCATCTTACGTCACCGGGGTATCGAAATTGACCCTTCAAAGATCAAGGTGATTATGGAAATGCCCACGCCAAGAACCTTCAAACAACTGCGGTCTCTCCAAGGAAAGCTCGCGTTTATCCGGCGGTTCATAGGTAGCCTCTCCGGGAAATGCCGTCTCTACAGTCATTTGATGAAGAAGAGGACCCCGTTCATCTGGGATCAAAAGTGCCAAAGTGCATTGGACGAAATCAAACAATACCTGCAAAATCCGCCGGTACTGACTGCTCCAGTTAAGGGAAAACCCCTTATCCTATATACAATGGCCCTTGAGGGTTCTCTAGGCGTATTGTGGGCACAAGAGAACGATCAAGGAAATGAGAGAGCTCTATACTATTTAAGTCGAGTTCTCCTGGGGGCAGAAAACAACTATTTCCCCATTGAAAAGCATTACCTGGCGCTGATGTTTGCAATAATAAAGCTCAGACACTACGCTTTGGCACACGAGGTCCATTTTATATCAAAGGTGGATCCTCTCAAATATCTAATGTCAAAAGCCATACTAATAGGAAGGCTTGCCAAATGGGCCCTCCTCCTGATGGAGTTCTCAGTGACGTATCGACCCCTTAAAGCAGTAAAAGGTCAGGCCATAGCTGACTTTCTTGCGGAGCATCCGATACCAGCCGACTCCCCGTTAAATTGCGGATTGCCAAACGAACATGCGTTCGACGCAATCGAAGAAGAGAAATAAGAAAATGATTCCTAATGGAAACTCTACTTTGATGGAGAATCTTCCATGAAGCAATGAAAGAGAAACACTCCCATAATCAAAGCCGGGGTGAGCCTTATCTTCGTGACTCCGCAAGGATGGATATTGCGTTACACCCTCTCTTTAAAATAGCCAAGGACTAATAACGAGGCTGAATACGAAACTTTGATAGCAGGTTTAGAGATCGTTATCGACCTGGGAATCAAAGACCCCCTCATATACGAAGACTCCCAGCTGATTGTTAGCCAAGTAAATAGAGACTATCAGACATGCAAGACAGAGCTGATAAAGTATAGCGAAAGAATGCAGCAACTGCTTGTTAGTGATATATGCCCTAGAGGCCATTATCGTATCATACTGGTTTGTATATTACATATTAGAAGCTTGGGATATACACGGATATAGTAACAGTCTTGCTCGAAATGGTAGTATGCTACCTGGTTTGTTTTTACCTCAATATGTGCATGTGTTTCTTTTAGCATATCGCTTATACATATTGGTAGAGCCTTTAGGATCTTTGCTTGACTACCAGTGTTGTGATGGCAGGCACACTAGTGTAGGCTGGGTAGTCTATAAGCACATCCTTATACAGGTCCCTAGTCGTAGGATTATCGAGACAGGGCATTGATACTCTAGAGTAGACTAGTGTATACGCTTCTCATCCCAGCAGGGGAGATGGTCTGTCCTACAGCCATTAGTATGTCGTACTGGAGATAGTATGCAGGTGCTCATTAGGTTATGAGTACACTGGACAGGACTCGTAGGGAACTGCTGGTTGGTACTATACCTATCGTCGGTAGCAGTTCCCAGGTGATATGAGTACAGCTTAGTCCATCGACTTGACACTGTTGCTTTGCATCGAGTGTGTTCCCACTGTTCTTAGATTACTACCCTACCACGGCTCAAAAGAGTCATGCAAACAGGTAGTAGGTGGATGCAGTCCCGAAGCACTTGAAGGCAGTAGCGGTTAGATAGGATTCGTCTCTCCTGGTATAGGGGTTGATATCGCGCTGTGTTCAGAAAGACATTACATAAAGTCCCTGGCCAGGGCAAGCGAGATTTACCGGTAGGTAGTCCAGTAGTTTCTCAGGGTGTTTTGGGCTACACTCTGGCACGACTTATTGCGCTATTAGGGGTCTAACGATTACCATGCCCTAGGCCTGATATGCGATACTCTTAGACGAACAGATCGGATTGTACGGAGATTGTCACAGATAGGCTCAGTGGGAGTTCAGATGAGTTTGCTCATCGACCTTCTTATCGATAGATACCTGGGTAGCCGTTACGTGCAACTAGTTTCGCTGAGGCTTGTAGTTAAACCCACTGCCAGCGTAGTGTCGAGTCTTTAGAGTCTCACACAGAGGGTTTCCCTACATCGGGTAAAAGATGTAGATGCTGTATGGTTTTACGGCAGGGCTTCGATCATATACATGTACTTGTGCACGTATGATGTTCGAGTGGATAATACTAGTGGGTTTTGGTTTAAGCCAGATCCTAGTATTATATTGATCGATTATTTTTGTCTCTTTGTATTCGTATTTTCAGAATACGGATACGGGTATGTATATACGGATGAGGGGCATTCTTGTAATTTACTCAAGATTGCTTTTAAAAGAAGACACCTCATTTTGTATTTAATCTTTTGATTAAAAGATAAATGAGGTGGAGGATTTCATTAAATGCAGCATGGCTCTTAGGTGACTCATGGGGTGACTCATGAGGGTAACTCACTATGTGATATTTTGAAGCATGCTAGATATTTTGTGGCTGCATTATTGGTGTGCATTATTCATCACAAATGAGAGCCATCTCATTTTAATGTTCTTGCTTCACTCTCTTTTCCTCAAGCTCTCCTTCTTCTTCCTCATACCCTTCATGTCTCATGTGTTAAGAAACCTAGGGTATTTAGAGACAAAATAATCCATCTATACTCTCAGCATCATCTAGGACATCTAGTTTAGCGAACAAGATGCCTTGTTACCTCGGATTTGATGTTAGAACTCGGACTATAGACTCTCGGGTGGATCGTCTTTGACTTAAGGAGACCGACGAGGAGACCCGATCCATATACGATCCGAGGAGCTTATGATGAGGAGGAGGAGGACAACAAGAAGACCTGAAGGACATGATACTGTGAGTTATAACATTCTTTCCGAGTAGTTAACCTCATACAGTTTTGCTAGTTAGGGTTCAGTATCGATCCTAGAGTTCAAGTCGGTGCTGCGAAGCCCGTAAAAATTGTTTTTTGCCTATCCCACATCCCCGCAAACCCGCAGGGTGTACGACATCCACTTATAGTAGTATCAGAGCCTACTAAATCTTAACTAATAGTTTAGAAAACGTGTAAAACTATGAAACCGAAATAACTCCGAAACATCAAAACATAGATCCAAGTTTCTGTCGATTTTTTCAGAAGGTCTAAAATTTTTTTAAACAATTGCAGAGTGCTCCTTTATATGTAAGATGAACACCATAGAAAAACGAGAACAATTGAACATTTTTTGGCCGGCCACAGAGGAGTTTTTCCCAGCCTCGCCGGTTGAATAGTGTTTTTTGCACTTGTATTTTTTGTGGTGTTCTAATCACTTGGATTTAGGGTTTCAGGTGGTGTTTGATTTTGCCAAGTTTGCATATAATGTTATTTTTCTATTGTGGCAATACGGAGTATTTCGAAGTCGCGGTTTTAACGTCGTTTAACATGTTTCAGTTCTTATATGTGTTCGTAAACTTCCGCTAGTTTCTATATGTCGGTTAGTTGGGGGTTGCATATATCTGTGATGTTGGTTTGTGTATATGGAATATTGGATCGTCGGGGATGAATAGACGGGGGATGTGAGAAGAGAGTTTTCTTTCTTTCATTCGATGTAAATTGTAAAGTGATATAACATTATTTTGCAGGGCACATCCGGGTTGAGGTTGTAGCCGCCGTTATATTATTTTTTTACTGTTTTCTACTCCTAGGATAGACCCAAGGTGGGGTGCACAAACTACCGGGTTCTTTGAAGTGCCGAGTGGCCTACTCATTTTACTGAGGGATGTTGCTTCACTTTAGGAATTTGGCGGGTAGTTTGCCGCACCTGTAGGGGTCTAGCATAAGGTTTTGGCTATTCATCACGACTGTGGAATCCGTCTTTCGTTATAGGCTTAAGCGAAACGCGGAATTCCTAGTATATCTAATATGGAATTCCTATTATTGCGTGAGATGAATGGATATTATATATATGCTATATAGTAGACGTTGCTTATGTTTTGCACCCGCGCTAGTCCAGCCCTCGCTCTAGCGTTAGTTAAGTAACCTAACAGTGTTAGACGGGGCCCAGTGGTGAATGCGGATGGCATAAGTGTACATGGTATTTTCGTTTTTTTCTGCAATGGTAGGTGTAAATGATGGGACTGCATTATATGATTAATGAAAAACAAACAAACCAAAGCTGAATAGTTGGAACAATTTTAAAACCACTCGGTTTTTTTCAAAAAGCAAACTTTTAAATGCGGAGCTTAAACCACTCCTTTAAAAGCTATCAGGTTCCTTCGATTAAATTAAGTTCATTACATTCACGGTTTTGCCAAAACCATTCATAGCCTTCCGTTTTTTCATATGGGTATTCAGTAGTATTCAAGCTATGTATTTTGACCTTCGCCAAGACATAGTGATGGTAGCTGCTGGGTATTCATCTGTAACATAAATAGATGCATTGGTTTGGGACAGTCATGCCACTATTTTGGCCTAGTCAAGGGTATGTACGGGTGGTTTCAAATTAACATGGACAATGACGGGTAGAACTTGACTTGTGACTTATGATATGTTGGCCTTCGTCAAGGTCAAAAGAGCTTAGGGCAAAAATCCACATCGGGAGTTTCTAAGGAAACTGAAACTTGCTAGTGTTGCATACCATTTGGAGTGTGATGATTTTGGTAGGATTCCTTCAAAGTTGTCACATGATGATATTTGGATCCCGATCCTACTGTGATTATCTGCTACTCCTCGGGAGATTTTTTCACTAAACAATCAATGCTATAAACCAAGTAGGTGCCTAAAACGGTGTTAGCGGGGCTACGCCTCCAGGGAAAAGAGGTTATGTAATTAAGGAAGTTCGAGAAAGCGTTAGAAAACCTCCCTCGAAGTTCCAACACCAACCTGGCCGAAAGGTTAAGCAAGTATTGTAAGAGTGAGATTAATCCTGACTAATTCTTCTTTTATGGTTTGAGGAAGGATTCGTGATACAGTGGGAGCCATCCTGTTTAGATAAACCAATAACCAATCTGAACTTGCAAGAGCATCATACTGAGTGTTTCTACTCTCTCTCCTAATTGCAGCGACCAGGTGACCAGACTTAGGTTACAGCTAGATAATAAATTGACCGAGCCAGACTATATTGATTGGCAAAGGTTTATCCAGATGTCCATTACCTATGACAAGCTGAGCCAGCTCCTTACTACTAAAGCCCATGCCGTTCCAGGTCTAGTTTCCACCGTCGCAGATGTTGATATCCGTAAGACAAGGGAAAAAGACAGTGTGAATGCCAAGCGCCTTGTGTTGGCCTCAGTAGATGGTGTAAACCAGAGGCAGTACGAGAAGATGGACTTAGCTTCCATCTTCCTCCATAACAAAGATTTATATGGAGAGCAATCTTGTATCGCAAGATATGAGACCTCAAAGAAATTGCTTCAAGCGAGGTTGGCTGTTGGGTCATCTATAGGGGACCACGTCCTTACAATGATAAGCTATATTGAAGAGCTCACGGACCTGGAGACCGCGTTGGAGAACGAGTTATGTACTAATTTGATTCTAAAGTCCCTACCTTCTACTTACACCTTGAAGGAAACCGGGGAGACACCCGCTCTGCTTATTGGGGAATCTTCCTCTTCTAGATCCAAGATGAAAGCCAAGGGAAAGAAGAAGAAGGCCTTCACCTAGCTGATAGGTGGTGTCAGTAAGGTAGAAGGAGAGAGAAAGGCAAAAGTTTCGGGGCTAACAGTAGGGAAGGTGGGTTATTCCTATTGTCACAGGAAAGGGCATTGGCAGAAAGATTGCAGGGCTTGAAAAGCCAGGATTCAGGATTCGAAACACGTTGTGGCTTCGGCTTCGGGTGTGTTTATGATTGAAAACTGTCTATCAATTAACTCTACTTCCTGGGTACTAGATACCAGATCAAGATCTCATATCTTTAATTCATTACAGGCTTTGAGAAACCGTAGAGTTATCAAGACAGGTGATATGACTCTCAGGATTGCTGACGGAATGAGCGTGGACGCTGTATCCGTAGGGGAATATCACCCAGGATTGACAAGTGGACAGATTTTGATTTTGCGTAACTATTTGTGTGTACCCAGTTTGACATGTAATATCATTTCTGTATCTTTACTTTCTAAAGAAGGTTATGATTTTACATTTGTAAGTGATGTGGTCTACATCTACTTAAACCAAGCTTTGATTGGGTCGAGTACACTAGATAACGGAATATACGTATTAAATCAAGCGCAGATTTTCAACGTCCATAACACACTTAAAAGAAAGTCCCCAGAATTAAATAAGGCTTTCTTATGTATTGTAGACTGGGTCATGTTTACCCCAATCAGAGCAAAGCTCTGTTCAAATTCCAAGGCGGGAAATGAAGCAACGCTTCTGATTCCCCCAGTCAGAGTAAAGCACTACTTTGAAAATTTAAATTTTAATAAATGAAGCAATGCTTCAGATCCCCTGCGCTGCGCACAGAGCGCTACGTGTCAAAATCAGGCACGCCAGCACAGGGACCGCAGCGCCCAAGGCAGCACGCCCAATCAGAGCAGGGCTCTATTTAAAACAAAGATTAAAAGAAGCAATGCTTCAGATGATCTGCGCTCTGCGCCGCGCGACACGTGGCAGCGCAGTTATGCTAGCGCAGATGCGCTGCGCTCCGCGCCGAGCGCCACGTGGCAGCGCAGTTGCGCTCCGCGCCGCGCGCCACGTGGCAGCGCAGTTGCGCTGCGCTCAGCGATGTTGCGCTTGCACAGTTGCGCTGCGCTCTGCGCTGCGTGACACGTGTCACGCGCTGGAACATCTGCGCCAAACAGAATTAAAATTCTATTAAGATCCTTCTGTTCTTGTTAAAACAAGAAGATTGTCTTCTGTAAAACAGAAACCCTTGGATCAAAAATCCAACGGGGGGGGGGGAAATTCCCCAAATC
Organism: Agapanthus africanus; assembly: GCA_030015575.1. Taxonomy (NCBI): domain Eukaryota; kingdom Viridiplantae; phylum Streptophyta; class Magnoliopsida; order Asparagales; family Amaryllidaceae; genus Agapanthus; species Agapanthus africanus. The sequence continues at coordinate 675,526,954 of CM057340.1, read as the reverse complement.
ACTCAGAGAATGATCTCTTTAACAAACCTAACAAATCTATGGGCACTATATAAAGACCCCTAGACCCCAACTCAAAAGATTATCATCAAGATCGAGAAGAAAAGAACTCTGAAGAATTTGAGAGAACTCTTCAAAAACAAAAAGAAAAGGTAAAAAAAACCTTTAGAAAAAGAGAAGATTTTCTTATGAACAGATCATTGATCTAAGAACAAGATCAATGATCTTCAATAAAAAAGAAAAATAAATAAGAACAGTGCCTTGCACTTTTTATGAACCATTGGTTCTCTGAAAACAAGAAAAACTTGTTTTCTCTGATCTAAATTGGATCAAGAAATTAAACAGTGCCTTGCACTTGTAAAACCGCACTGTTGCGTTCCTGGGTTGGCGCAAGCCACCAGAGAGCGCCACGTGTCAGCACCTAAACTACTTGCGCTATGCCCTTTTAAGATAGAGCCTTGCTCTCTGAATTGGTGTATTGCACCAGAGCGCGCCACGTGTCAGAAGCGCAACAGCGCAGCGCACTGCGCTTGCGCTCACCAGAGCGTGACACGTGTCACCTCCCCATGGACTTGCGCCTTGCGCTCCTCAATTGGCGCAAAGTGCCTGACAAGCCACGTGGCACTCTGTCAGACTAATTAATATAGCGCATTATTAAAGGGCAGAGCCTAATTAAAAGGCTTAATAGACCAAAACAAATGCTTTGTATTATAAAAAAGGGGATAGAGCCTAACTTAAAAGGCCTAACAGGCCAGAATAAAATACAGTGCAGGGGCAGAGCCCTAATTAAGGTCTAATACGCCTAATGCAAATAAAAATGTTGAACATCTCTAACTGGACTTAACCCAATCATGGCCGTAAGTCCTCAACTTAAATTTACTGAGCACGGCTGCTCTCTTAAATCAATTTAGACCTGGTTCAAGGGTACATCTCTGAACTCCACTGACACCTATCGTTGTAATCCTTCAACGACGTCAGAGAGGTGACGGGTCCCGACGACCATACATAAAATGGACCACCATGTCCCTAAACTGGCAATGGACCACTACGTCCTTAAACTGGAACATTAGAGCCTCCAAACGCTCTTTTGTTGGACCTAAACGATCCTGTTTAAATTGATCTTAGCCTCAAAAATAGCTAACGTATCCTTAAACCTTCAAACAGACTTTAGTCCCAAATCGGACTATAGATTCCTTAATTAACTTTGGTTCAAGGGTACATCTCTGAACCCCTCCGACACTTATCGTTGCAATCCTTCAACGACGTCAGAGAGTTGATGGGTCCCGACGGCCATATGTCAGATAGACCCCCATGTCCCTAAACTGGAACATAGACCACTATGTCCCTAAACTGGAACAATCGAGCCCCCAAATGCTCTTTTGTCGGATCTAAACGATCCCGTTAAGTTGATCTTAGTCCCAAATTAGACTAACGTATCCTTAACAAACGTTTAAGTTGATCTTAGCCTCAAATATGGCTAACGTATCCTTAAACCAAAATCCCAAACCCAAATCTAAGAAAATACGGATTTGGACTAATCCACGTCCTATGGGAGACGACATAAATTAGTCTCCGTATACAATCCATGGGCAACCACAAACAAAACAAACACCCACGACACGAAGTGAAATTATGGAGAAGGAGAAAGTTGTTACCGCGATGCGGTAGCATAATTAACTGCAGGGGCTTGCGCCTGCAGGGAAGAGCGTCCCCACAATCAAAAACCCCTCAAGCGAGGGGGAATCTGACGAAGTCTGCTACATCGGCCACATCCGTCTAAACCTCCGATACATGGTGCCATAAATCAATTTGGCAACTTCGGAGAGGTGGACGGATAAAACCAAATAGCATCTGCCCCGAACCTCAGGCAAGACGTCCATATCTCAGCCGCCGTTCGGAGGGGAACAGATTCTGGCACGTCCGGTGGGACCTTTTCCTCTTTCCACTCCACACTTCGTGTGTCGTCTACGCGAACGAATCGCGGTTTGTTAATGGTTGCCTTTGGGTTTCAAGTTACTAAGATTTGGTCTTTTGCCTGGCGCAGAAATCAAGCATCAATGGCCTCTAACTGCTCGAATTGCTTGAAGTGCCAATGCAACCGACGCTCCACCTCACCTGGAGGTGTAGCATATGGGCCTCAAGTTGCCTCCATCCTGGCCATGCTGGTAGAACAGGTGATCCAGGCCACCACTGGCATGTTTTTCGAGACAATGATCCCGCCGGCAAGCTTCATCATGCCAATGCCCGCACCAGAAGTGAACAAGAAGTCGGTTTTCGATCGGCTCACTGCTATAACGGCCCCTGCCAACGGGTCGTCCAATATCAAATCAATAGCCTCTGTCTTTGCCAGGCTGGATCAGAACTCTGATGGGCCCGCCAGGAAGCCCATGAACTCTAAAGTGGCTATCCCGAGGAAGGCAACAACTGCTGCTCCAGAAGTCGTCAAGGCGGCTTCTCCTGTCAAAGAGTCAGTCTTTTCAAGGCTGTCTATTCCGGCTCCCGCCCCTGCTCGAAGATCTGTCTTTGACAGATTGAATATCGACACTCAAAAGACAACATCAGTCTTTAAGAGGCTGACACCGGCAGCACCTCATTCAGACAGGGGGCAAAAAGAAGCTGTCTCTATCGCCGAGCCAGTCCCAACGGTTCGTCATGCTCGACGTCGCCATTGGCGACAAGTAAGGAAGGCCGGGAACAACTCCCTTTCAGGGCTAACTCCACCTGCTCCAGTGGTGGAAGTTGATGCTGCTGTTCCAACTGGGAACAGCTTTGAACCGTTAAGAATGGTGCGTAAGAACTCTCCAACTGCTATGTTGAAAAGATCTCCTCCACTTGCGGAGAGGGTTACAGAAATAAAGCTGGAGCAGCCCCCTCAACGGCTGTCCTCCAAAATTTACAAGGTCTGGCGGAGGGTCCAAGGCTCCGTAATCGACCAAGATCACTTTCGCCAACAGAAAAGGGCAAAAGTGCAAGAAGAAAAGAACCGTCCGAACAAAGAGCAAAGGACGACGACCACCAGGGTGCCTGCTGCAACGGCCCTCTCAACTTCAACGGCCCATAAGAGAAGGAGGCCCGAGAAAATTCCCACGCTCGCGGCAAATGCCAAAGGCGGTGAGCCTAAACGCCCTAAGTCCGGGGGCATCGTGGTCCATACCGTCTACATGGCGTCGGGGAAGGAAGACAGTCGTGCATCTACAGGTCATAGACCGCTTACACGATCAATGACCAAAGCTCAGGAGCAACAGCAGAAACTCCAAGAAATGATGAACGCGATGGCTGCACTCACTGGGCCAAAAGAAAGCCCCGAAGCGTCCTCGGATGAACGCCAGGAGCAAGAAACCGAATCTGAATTCCTTCGTCGGATATTGGAGAAGAAGGATAAAGAGGCTGCTGAACAAGCAGCCAACATAAAGCAAATGGCCCTCCTGTTCCAAGACATGGTGGGAATGATGATCCAATAAGATCCTCCTGCTGAAAATCCTCCGATCGTCCTTGAAGATGACAGGGGAGAAACGTCAAATCCTCCACCGGCTCTGTCAACAGCTAAGGAGGAGACAATCTCCAAAGCTGACTTGGACGCATATATAGCTCAGCAGATACGGGTCATCAGGCGACTGAGGTAGCCGGTCAGGTCGTAAAAACGGGGCGACCCTATCCAAGTTGGTATGACCAAATCAGTTACCCGCCGGGATATACGATACCTAAGTTCCACGTATATAAAGGGACAGGGAATCCACATCAGCATGTCGCTCAATTCAGGGCCTTATGCAGAAATACTGGAGGCGATGACAAATTGTTGCTTCGCCAATTCGTCGGCAGCTTAGCAGAAACGGCCGTTGAATGGTATTCGGAGCTACCTAATGACTCTGTCAAAACATTTGCGGAAATGGAGCTACTGTTTACACAAAGATTCGAGAGTGCTAGTGGACGCACCCTGATAACAGCACTGATTAACGCCAGGATAAGGCCCGGCGAAACGTGGGTCCAATATGCAACACGATGGCGGAACCTATGGTCGAAATGTGAACAACGTATCGAAGAAGCGCCAGCGGTGGGCATGTTCATGGGCACTCTCGATCCTCAAGCGACCATCTCCCAATTCATGATGTTCTTCAGGCCGACCACTTTCCAGGCCTTGATCGACAAATTAGCCCAAATGGACCAGATGGGCCATGGACCGTCTCCTCCAAAGCTGGACTCTCGAAATGAGAAGGGGAAAGGAAAAGCGATCGTCGTCACCAATACTCAACAGCAGCCGAGCAACTCAAAGCCGGTCGTTCACCAAAACGACGTGCGTCCACGCCCATCCCTCGAGGAGAGACTAGGACGTCCTTACTCGTTTCCTCAGAATAAGACGAGAAGACTGTTTGAGCTGGCAGTGCGCAACAGAATCATCAATCTTCCAAGTCCAAAACGTCTGTTGCAGCCAGGCGATCCCAATAATCCCAATTATTGCCCTTACCACCAAACGGTAAGTCACCCGATCGATGATTGTTTCGTCTTTAAGGGATGGATCGAAGATCAGTACCTACAAGGCAAGTTTGCCCTGTCTGAAAAGTGGAAGGTAAACCCATCACAGCCGCACACTCCAAGGAAGACGGACGCACCGGGGGAAACTTGTCATGTGATCTCTCACTCATTAGCGGATGATAAAAAGGCTCTTTGCGCTGAGAAACTGAGAGCGGACCCTGAACCAGAAATTCCGCGGCCGTCAGACGAGTTGATCGATGCTTTCCTGAATTAGATTCGTCTGAAAGTTAAAGCCAATCAAGAGCGTGAGATGGCCATACTGGAAGGAGCCAAACACCGCCAACTAGACCAAAGAGTCGAGGCACTTTTGTCAAACCAAAAGTCATCCGCTGCGGATAAAAATAAATTCAAGACGAGGAAAAGGTTTGCTAAAGCCCTATTAGTGGGAATGAAGCTACCACCCTCTGAAGAAAATACTCTTGGTGGAGTAGAGATGCATCCCAGCTTCTGCTTATATCATCAGAAGATCATACATCCTACCGAAGACTGCGACTCCTTTAAGTGTTGGTGGCAAGGATATGTCGCTCAAAAGCAACACTTCAACAGGACAAAGCGTGAAGCTCCTAGACATCAGAAAGATGCGATAGATGAGCGCAAAAGAGCCGCCGCCGACTGTCATATAGCCGACTCCAGGGGATCGAAAATTATTACCTTTGGAAGCGACTCTGACGAAGAAGCTGCCCTCAACCCTCTCCTCAAGGAATCCATTTCAAAAATGAAAGAATTGAGGAGTTGCGAGGACGTTCAGCCGTGCAATCGCACGCTACTCGAAAAAAATTTCGGCCCCGCAAATAAAGGATCGAGCAAAAAGGATAAAGGGAAGGGAAAAACAGCCCTTGTAGCTAATACTCAACAGCAATCGAGTAGCCCTAGACTGGTTGTTTGCCGAAACAACAAGCGGCAACCCCTCCAGGAAAAGTTGAAATGTCCTTACTCGTTTCCGCAAGATAAAACAAGGGGACTGTTCGAGCTGGCAGTACGCGACATACTCATCAGTCTGCCAAGTCCAAAACGTCCGTTGCGGCCAGGCGATATTAATAATCCTAATTATTGCCCTTATCACCAAACAGTGGGTCACCTGATCGAGAATTGCTACGTCTTCAAAAACTGGGTTGAAGATCAATACCAACAGGGCAAGTTCGCGCTGTCTGAAAGCTTGAAGGTGAGCCCGCCACAACCGCACGCTCCGAGAAAGATGGATACGCCGTGGGCATCATGCTCAGTCATAGAGAAAGCCCCATAGACCGAAAAGTCAGTAAACTAGAGATTCGCCTCAAATACGGTGACGGTGGACCGAAATGTCCCTAAACTAACAGTGTACCGAAACGTCCTTAAACTAACGGCGGACCGCAATGTCCTAAAACTTGCAAACGACCGAAACGTCTTTAAACTACTACAGCAGCATCCTCAGGCTGACGACGAAAAAAACAAAGAAAAAACGGTATGTCCATAAGCGAAATGGGCACGGATGAAAACCCGAAAGGGCTCCGTGAGTAAAAACAGCAGGGCCACCGGCGAGTGTTCGTGAAAACCCGAATGGGCGCGAACTCGTTAAAAAAAATACGGTATGTCCATAAGCGAAATGGGCACGGATGAAAACCCGAAAGGGCTCTGTGAGTAAAAACAGCAGGGCTACCGGCGAGTGTTTGTGAAAACCCGAAAGGGCGCAACCTCGTTGAAAGACACTTACAAGGTCTTCTCGACCTTCTAAGGAGAAACCACCCGCGTGAGATCCTTACGACTCACAAGGGAGCAACACACTTAGGGATCCTCACGATTCCTAAGGAGAAATTACACTTGCGAGATCCTCACGACTCGTAAGGAGAACCCTCTTATGGGACCCTCACGGCTCATAAGATTTGAAAGTCTTAAGCTACAGAGACCTGAACCTGTTCTTAAGCAACTCCCACAACCCTCCGATACTGCCCTACAAGCGGTTCAGTATTGACCCTTGTATACAATCCACGGACGCGAATAAACATTTCCCTAACAAAGTCCCATCCGTGACTAGGGTTATGTTTACACGGTGAACAGCCCTTGTAAGTCCTCTCGACTTATAAGGAGAAAGCACTCTTGTAAGATCCTTACGACTTATAAGAGACCATGCACTTAGGAATCCTCACGACTCCTAAGGAGAAAACACACCTATGAGATCCTCACGACTCTTAGGGAGAAATACCTTTATGAGACCCTTACGGCTCATGAAGTCAAAAGCCTTAGTCGACAGGACCTTAACCCTATTCACTAAGCCACCTTTGTTTGACATCGACAGAGGCAAATGATGATTCGCTCCTGACAATATCCCAGTTGTAGCGATGCTGATGCCTAAACCGGTATCAAATTCCAAGCCCCTTCATGGCAAATGATGATTCGCTTCTGGCAATATTCCAGTTGTAGCGATGCTGATGCTGAGATTGGCGTCAGATTCCAAGTTCCACACTCGCGATAAAAAAAAATCAGCGAGCCATACATGCATACGAAATAGCCGAAATGATAGGGCAACTTGTAATAAAAATCAGCAAGTAGAAATGTATGCGTGCGAAATAGCCGAAATGATGGGGCAACTCGCAATAAAAAGTAGCGAGTGAAAATAAAATAAATAGCCGAAATGATTGGGCACCGCGAAAAATAGCCGAAATGATTGGGCAATCGCGACCTTCGCGATATAAAAGCTGAATTGATAGAGCATCGCGGAAACAAATAAAATGAAAAATATATATAACAAAATTCATGCCCTACAGGTGAGATCACATTGATCCCTGTATACAATCCAGGGGCACAAACAAAGAGGGAACCATGTCTTCCCAACAGCCACGGCATAGTCCCTAGTTCCAAATCTTAACGGCAATATCTACGGCCTAAGAATCAACAAAGGCGTTCCTTCGCAATCCATCAAGATGCTGATACAACGCCAACAAAAAAAACCTTGCGGTCAAAAAAAATGGAGCCACGGCAAAATCCCTACTTCCAAATCTCGACGGTTCACCAGCAACCTAAAGACAACCGTGACGTTCGTCTCGATACAGCAGACGAGTTGTCACCCCAGCGTTCTTCCTCCAGCAGGGTTCAGACGCGATCATCAAACAAACGGAGCCACGACAAAATCCCTAGTTCCAAATTTCGATGGTTCACCAGCAACCTAGAGACAACCGCGACATTCGTCTCGATACAGCAGATGAGTTGTCACCCCAGCGTTCTTCCTCCAGCAGGGTTCAGACGCGACAATCAAACTAACGGAGCCACGGCAAAATCCCTAGTTCCAAACCTCGACAGTTCACCAGCAAGCTAAAGACAATCGCGACATTCGTCTCGATACAGCAGACGCAATGCCAGCAAACGAAGCAAAGGCCAAATTCCTAGCTTCAGGGTCTTGACGGCAACTCACATAAAACCTGAAAGACTATCGGAGATCATCCCACACCAGCGCGGAGTGGTTATGACTCATCGGGGCTCTCCAAAATGAGCCTAACCTCAAGTAAAAAGCGGCATGGCAAATTCCTAACGCTTTCTCTTCCGACGGTCAAACTGCCTAAGAAGATTGCTTGAAGACGTCTTTTCCAGCCCCCGAAGGGATCAGAGACACGTCAGTCGCAGGGCTACTCAAACAGCACGATTGCCTATCGAGGAATATATCAGCTTATGCGACGGTACGACGGCCAAAGCCATAAGTACCACAGACCCTAACGGACTTCTGTCGTAAAGAGCAGAGGTTAACTGTGACGTTAGGATGTTCTTGCGAGAAATGCTCGATTCGTCTCGACTTGTGAAGAAATTGATGTCTTTTCGAGAACTTCTCGATGCGGCTCGACTCGTGAGATAAAGCCTTAGGCAGTGGGCACAAAAGAAACTTGTTTCCTAAGCACTGGGACCCTGCAAGTTGGCCCAAAACGGTCTCTTGCATACTATCCATGGGTCTCACTCTCCAACGTCGAATCTCGACAAGGAGGAAAACAACCGCTTACGGGTCCTCTCGACTCATAAGAGGGAAAATTCTCTTATAAGATCCTTACGACTTCTAAGAGAAAATGCACTTAGGAATCCTCACGATTCCTAAGGAGAAAATCCACCTACGAGATCCTCTCGATCCGTAGGGAGAAAAGTATCTATGAGACCCTCACGGCTCATAGAATTGAAAAGTCTTAGGCAGCAAATCTGAACCTGCGGCCTAAGCCATCGCTATATCTTGAAGAAACTAAAGTGCTTACTCTGTTATCTGTCAACCATATTCATTAAGGTAACATATGGATAATAAAAAGAAAGCGACAGAAAGAACATTTGATTGGCGTTTGATCAAGCACTCGAGACACACTCATTCACGCATGTGCAAAAGACTCAGAACGGGGAATAAGACAAGCTGAAATAAAAACGTTCACTCATATTCCAAAAGGGTTCTTACAATCATGAAGAAATAAATAACAAAATTATTAAAGTGTCTACAATGGTATAACCTCAGACCCAGAACATGGGTTGAGGAACTCGAAGGTAACCCTATCTAGGACTTTCCAAGCCTCGCGGACCATCCTAGTGTGCTTTCTTTCGCGAGCACAAGCATCGAGGTCCCCCCTGATGTCTTCCTCCCTCCAATAAGTAGCGAGTATGGCGGACTGTTGGAAAGCCTGGTGCAGGAGATCGACAAGATTGTCTCACTGTCTCTTCGAGATTAGGTGCATCAGATACACCGAGTGCACCTTATCCTCAACAGCATCCAACGCCCCAAGCGGCATACCGGAACAGAATAAGGGAAGTGTTTCCCAAATGGCTCCCACAATAAGCTTCAGGAGAGAGGAGCGTCGAGGAAGCAGTTGACCATTGTACGCGTCGAAGCGACTCATGATCTCGGCACATTCGGCATTGGTAAATTCCCGGTTCTGAGAACGACCGAGTCGGCGGATGTCTCCGTAAGAGATGATTTCATCAAGATCGTACATGTGGGCGTCCATTGTTTCTGTGAAAAAGAATCAACAAAATTATCAGAAAGACTGATTAAGCAAAGCGATATACTGCACCGAGGAATAAAATGCCATCTTTAAACTCCAAGAGTTCTTTTATATGATTTGGAAGGAGCAAAGCTCCATTAATGAAATGAGAAAATACAAGGAAAATCTTTTAGAGAGCAAAGCTCTATTAATGGAACCCTAATAGGGTTCTCCTTAGACCCCTTTAGAGCAAAACTCTGCTAAGTGAAACCCTAAATAGGTCTTCTTTAGATCAGGGATCTATTGAGAGTAAGCCTCTTAAAATTAATTTAACTTAATCCAAATTAATTTTTACCTAAAGGGAGAACTTTTAAAAGTGCTTAAACAAAATAGCAGGGCTCTGAATAAAATTCCTATGAAGAGATGAAAATCATCTAAGGGACCAAAGGTCCTATTTATAGGCAATAAGTGCCGTTTCAACTTCCTGACAGTTGGAATTCTGCCACCGCTGCGCTCACATTTGGAGGACCACGTAAGCACAAGGGTGGGGGGTATTTGTTTACCCCAATCAGAGCAAAACTTTGTTCAAATTCCAAGGCGGAAAATGAAGCAACGCTTCTGATTCCCCTAGTCAGAGTAAAGCACTAATTTGAAAATTTAAATTTTAATAAATGAAGCAACGCTTCAAATCCCCTGCGCTGCGCGCAGAGCGCCACGTGTCAAAATCAGGCACGCCAGCGCAGGGAGAGCAGCGCCCAAGGCAGTGCGCCCAATCAAAGCAAGGCTCTATTTAAAACAAAGATTAAAAGAAGCAATACTTCAGATGATCTGCGCTCTGCGCTGCGCGCCACGTGGCAGCGCAGTTGCGCTGCGCTCCGCGCCGCACTCCACGTGGCAGCGCAGTTGCGCTGCGCTCCGCGCCGCGCTCCACGTGGCAGCGCAGTTGCGCTGCGCTCCGCGCCGCGCGCCACGTGGCAGCGCAGTTGCGCTGCGCTCCGCGCTGTTGTGCTTGCGCAATTGCACTGCGCGTGACACGTGTCACGCGCTGGGACATCTACGCCAAACAGAACTAAAATTCTAGTAAGATCCTTCTGTTCTTGTTAAAACAAGAAAATTGTCTTCTGTAAAACAGAAGCCCTTGGATCAAAGATCCAACGGTGGGGAAAATTCCCCAAATCACTCAGAGAATGATCTCTTCAACAAACCTAACAAATCTATGGGCACTATATAAAGACCCCTAGACCCCAACTCAAAAGATTATCATCAAGATCGAGAAGAAAAGAACTATGAAGAATTTGAGAGAACTCTTCAAAAACAAAAAGAAAAGGTAAAAAAAACCTTTAGAAAAAGAGAAGATTCTCTTATGAACAGATCATTGATCTAAGAACAAGATCAATGATCTTCAATAAAAAAGAAAAATAAATAAGAACAGTTGCACTTTTCATAAACCACTGGTTCTCTGAAAACAAGAAAAACTTGTTTTCTCTGATCTAAATTGGATCAAGAAATTAAACAGTGCCTTGCACTTGTAAAACCGCACTGTTGCGCTCCTGGGTTGGCGCAAGCCACCAGAGAGCGCCACATGTCAGCACCTAAACTACTTGCGCTATGCGCTTTTAAGATAGAGTCTTGCTCCCTGAATTGGTGCATTGCACTAGAGCGCGCCACGTGTCAGAAGCGCAAAGCGCAGTGCACTGGTGCAGCGCACTGGGCTTGCGCTCACCAGAGCATGACACGTGTCACCTCCCCATGGACTTGCGCCTTGCGCTCCTCAATTAGCGCAAAGTACCTGACAAGCCACGTGGCACTCTGTCAGACTAATTAATGCAGCGCATTATTAAAGGGCAGAGCCCAATTAAAATGCCCAATGGACCAAAACAAATGCTTTGCATTATAAAAAAGGGGATAGAGCCCAACTTAAAAGGCCTAACTGGACAGACTAAAATACAGTGCAGGGGCAGAGCCCTAATTAAGGTCTAATAGGCCTAATGCAAATAAAAATGTTGAACATCTCCAACTGGATTTAACCCAATCATGGCCGTAAGTCCTCAACTTAAATTGACTGAGCACGGTTGCTCTCTTAAATCAATTTACACCTGGTTCAAGGGTACATCTCTGAACTCCTCTGACACATATCGTTGTAATCCTTCAACGACGTCAGAGATGTGATGAGTCCCGACGGCCATACATTAAAATGGACCACCATGTCCCTAAACTGGTAATGGACCACCATGTCCCTAAACTGGCAATGGACCACTATGTCCTTAAACTGGAACATTAGAGCCTCCAAACGCTCTTTTGTCAGATCTAAACGATCCTGTTTAAGTTGATCTTAGCCTCAAAAATGGCTAACGTATCTTTAAACCATCAAACAGACTTTAGTCCCAAATCGGACTATAGATCCCCTAATCAACTTTAGTTCAAGGGTACATCTCTGAACCCCTCCGACACCTATCATTGTAACCCTTCAACGACGTCAGAGAGGTGACGGGTCCCGACAGCCATATGTCAGATGGACCCCCATGTCCCTAAACTGGAACATGGACCACTATGTCCCTAAACTGGAACAATCGAGCCCCCAAATGCTCTTTTGTCGGATCTAAACGATCCCGTTAAGTTGATCTTAGTCCCAAATTAGACTAACGTATCCTTAACAAACTATTAAGTTGATCTTAGCCTCAAATATGGCTAACGTATCCTTAAACCAAAATCCCAAACCCAAATCTAAGAAAATACGGATTTGGACTAATCCACATCCTACGGGCGACGACATAAATTAGTCTCCGTATACAATCCATGGGCAAGCACAAACAAAACAAACACCCACGACACGAAGTGAAATTATGGAGAAGGAGAAAGTTGTTACCGCGATGCGGTAGCGTAATTAACTGCAGGGGCTTGCACCTGCAGGGAAGAGCGTCCCCACAATCAAAAACCCCTCAAGCGAGGGGGAATCTGATGAAGTCTGCTACATCGGCCGCATCCGTCTAAACCTCCGATACACGGTGCCATAAATCAACTTGGCATCTTCGGAGAGGTGGACAGATGCATCTGCCCCGAACCTCAGGCAAGACGTCCATGTCTCCGCCGCCGTTCGGAGGGGAACAGGTCACATCAATGAAACAAGGTTGACGAAGTTACATAAAGAAGGATATTTGGATCCGTTCGAATATCAGTCTTATGCTACTTGTCAATCATGTCTCATAGGAAAGATGACAAAGACTCCATTCACTGGACACGGAGTAAGAGCGGGCGAGCTCTTGGGACTCATATACAGCGATGTGTATGGTCCAATGTCTACACATGCACAAAGTGGTTATTCCTATTTCATTACTTTTACGGATGATTTCTCTAGGTATGGACATGTATTCTTAATGAAACATAAATCTGAGGCCTTTGAGAAATTCCGAGAATAGAAGAATGAAGTAGAAAAACAAACCGGCAAAAGTATCAAGACACTGAGATCTGATCGAGGTGGTGAATACTTAAGTGCCGAGTTTCTGGATTACCTAAAAGATAATGGAATTCTCTCTCAGCTTACTCGTCCATACACACCACAACACAACGGTGTATCGGAAAGGCAGAATAGAACCCTATTGGATATTGTACGTTCCATGATGAGTAACGCTGAGATACCGTGATCCTTCTGGGCTATGCACTAGAATCAGCTGCATATCTTTTAAACAAGGTTCTTACCAATACTGTGCCTACCACACCATATCAGATGTGGAGTGAGAAGAAACCCTATCTTTAGTTTCTGAAGATATGGGGATGTCCAGCTTTTGTCAAAATGAAGCATGCGGATAAGCTCGAGGCACGCTCAGTACTGTGTAAATTTGTGGGATACCTAAAGAACTCCAGGAGTATCTTTTCTATTACGCAGAGGAACAAATGGTCTTTGTTTCTTGTCATGCCCACTTTTTGGAAAATCAATTTTTGGAAAAAGAAACTATTGGGAGAGCAATAGAACTGGAAGAAATTCCAGAACCACAAGCTATTACTGAAAGCATGGTAGAACCAGAGGTTTCGAAAGAATAGGACATCCCTGCGCCACTCCGCAGAACTAGTAGGTAGTCTCACCCGCCCGAGAGATACTATGGTTTTCTCATAGACGGGGATAGAGAGGATTGCATCATTAACAATGATGAGCCAACTGGCTTCCAGCAAGCCATTCAGAGCGGTGACCCGGTAAATGGCTGATGCAATGCGGACCGAGATGGAGTCCATGTACACCAACAAAGTATGGACTTTGGACATTGCTCCAGAAGGGGTAAAACCCATAGGCTGCAAATGGATCTTCAAAAAGAAGATTGGTGTAGATGGATAGGTTGAAACCTATAAGGCTAGACTTGTTGCAAAATGTTTTCGTCAAAGACCTGGTTTGGACTACGATGAAACCTTTTCTCCAGTGGCTATGTTCAAATCCATTCGGATCCTTCTTGTCATTGCTCCCTTCCACGATTATGAGATTTGGCAGATGGACGTAAAGACTTCTTGTCTAAATGATAATTTGGAAGAGTGCGTTTATATGGATCAACCAGAGGGTTTCATTCAGAGTGGGAGCAGCGGGAAAGTGTGCAAGTTGCTTAAATCTATTTATAGATTAAAATAGGCATTGCGGAGTTGGAACATCTATTTTCATAAGACGGTCAAAGAATTCGATTTTATCAAAAATCTAGATGAACCATGCATTTATAGTAAGATTGTAGCGAGAACTGTGGTATTCCTTATCTTGTACATTGATGTCATGCCCCGCTTCCCAGTGTACGGGCAGAGGGCACGACGAAGCCGCTACGTATTTACTCTGAAGTAAATACGCTAAGCGTATCTAAGCAATATAAATAAAAATGCACAAGAGATAAAAGACAGTAGGTATAACTGAACAACAACTTTATTTATTAACATTCTTTTGTACAATGCATGAAAAAGTAAATACATCTGAAAGCAATGCCTAAACAGTGGCATAATAGAAATGAAAAGTACTGAAATAAAAATGTGTACAATGAAACTAGAGCTCTGGGTCATAGGCAAGCTGATCCAAGTCCTCACTAGTAGGCTTGATCTCCTGGGTGTCCAGATCACCTGACAACATTCCAAAGAAGAAAGAGAAGGAATGTCGTCAGCAAACAATCGCTCAGTAAGTCCCAAAGGTAAAGGAGAAGGATAATAGACAAAGAGTAAGAGAGAGAGTATAACTTTTAAAGTTGCAATTAGTGTTAACGCTGTTGTTTGTAGCTTGGTACAGAAGGATGCCAGTGTATACGAGAGGAGTCCCTATATGCTAGAGATTAGGGCAAATGGAAGTACAAGGAACCGTTATGCCACGGTACAACAGCAGCGGAATATAGGTTAGGTGTCTTAAATCTTGCAGTCTCGTGCCACTTCTAACACCTTCCGTACCAATCTAACCCTTAAACCCCGCGATATCTTGTTTGTATTGTTTGTGTTGTATTGTAACTTGTATTGTCTTGTATAGATAGATGACTTGCCGAAACCATGATATCGGTAAATGGATGTAACTAGAGAATCATGTAAATGGAAGTATATCCATGGTTCGGTTCGGTCAATACAGATTGAATAGATTGAATCATATTGAATTATAGCATTGTAGATTGTACTTGAATCATATTCAAGTCAGATTATTTATAATGAGACTCAGTCTGAGTCAGAACAATTAGAAAAGAAATTGAAGTCCTAAATTAGGTTTTGATGTTATCGGTAACCGCTGCACATGGGTGGCAGGATTTGTGTCTTTTTCAAAGACGATTACCATGTTGATAACACCGTTTGTTAAGTTGTCTACCTTAAATAGGCAAGCACCCATATCTCCGGCTCCCTGAGGCTCAAGAGACCGGTCCCGCTTAAACCTATATTTACTAGGGTCTTTAGGGTAATTTATAGAACTTGAGGGGGTTTTATATAAAAATACTTTTGTATAATTTTCAAAATACACCCCAAGTATTTAATTATCGTCTTTAAAGTTGTCATAGATGTAAATTTTATATTTGTGATATTTCTAATGAAAATAACTTAATTTCATAATATAGGGTATTTAATTGTAATATTGAACTTGTATGGAATTTCATGGTATTTTAATGTAAAGTGATTCTTGTGATTTTAGAAAAAAAATGGAATATATATTATCACAAAAATAGATATTTTAATGATACATACATACATACATACATACATACATACATACATATATATATATATATATATATATATATATATAAAATTTAATATATATTATATTTCTAGAAATCTCATTTTCTTAAGATATTCGTATTTTAAATCTCTCGAGACCGAATGTTCCTTGCGAAGGTCTGCATCTCGCACTACTAAGCCCAGGGATGTGCGATAATCCGCACCATCCCAGTCAAGTTTCCTAAAATGGGTTGTAGCCGTGCTTTGCAAAGATTTATAAAAATACGAATTCTTATAGAAAACGGTTTTAATAGTTAGTGGTATTTATATGTAAATTTTCGTTTTCTCGTATTGTATGTTCCCGAAAGGTATTGTGCTATGTTTCATACGAGTGTGTGAGGAGGTAGGTCATTACCTCGTGATCTACTTAATGGTATAGCAAGATTGTGATATTTTAAATGTCGAAATTAAACTACATGGTATTATAGTGAAAAAGTACGATAAAAATTGAAATAGAAATCCTTTTGATATGGAACTTATTCAATATAACTTTTTAATATTTAATAGTCAACATGTAAGGGTTTAGTATGATTGTATTTAAGAAAAACTTAGATTTTTAAGAAGAACCGAATCGGACATCGAATTAATTCTGATTTCGTCGGGTTTTATTAAAAGAAGTTTTAAGACTAGAGAATAGAAGAGGGAGGTGGGACTTATGGGTTTAGAGGTTAGGGATGAGGAAGAGGAAGTGGTAGGAGGCGCTGGTGCTTCGTTTGGTCACCGGGAGCTCGTAGGGTCGTCGTCGGAAAATCGCCGAAATTTCGCCCTTTGCTAACTTCAATTTGCGCACTAAAATTTCTAGAGGAATTTCTTGAGAGTTTGGACAGAATTGTGAGTGAGGGGTGTGTGTCTAGGGGTGGTATTTATAGGGTAAAGCTAGGGTTAGGATAGGTGAAAGGTTGAATTAAAAATTATATTAAAAAAGGAGTAAATAGGGTTTTAAAGGGGCTCTGTTACTGTGCAGGATATTTAAAGTATACAGGGATACTGGGGAGGCCAAGAGACACAACTTTTGTGTTGGAGGATCGGCGGTCCGGCCAAGTCCGGCCGGCGGCGGCGGCCGAGTAGACCGAGTCATCGGCCGATCCGGGCCGAGTCAGGCCGGGGTCGGTCGCCGTCAGTCCGTCGTCGCTTGGTTTTCCCCCTGGTCCAGTTTGTTTTTCATGTGTGGTGGGGTTTTTACGAGTTATGCACGTGTAGACCCTTGGACTTCTAAAAGTTTAAAAGAAAATAAAATTAAAAAATAATATGGGGTATGGGATTTGAACTCTGGTGCTTTGGTTCAGCAGTGCAAGGTCTTACCAATAAGCTATAAGCTCTTGCTTGCTATTAAAAAGTAAAACAATTACTTATAGTAATCACAGTAAATGCAAATACCCTAAGTATACATTAACTTTTAAACAATTTTTGTACACTAAAATTGGAGCTGTTACAGTTGATGACATTGTCTTGATAGGAAATGATATTCCTATGTTACAATCAGTCAAAAGATTCTTGTCACAGAGGTTCTCCATAAAAGACATGGGTGATGCCTCCTACATTCCGGGAATCCAGATCTATCGTGATAGATCTAAGAGAATGTTGGGATTTTCGTAGTCCAAGTATATCGACACCATACTAAAGAGATTTAGTATGGAAGATTCAAAGCGTGGTAGTCTACCGGCTTGTCATGGAATCACACTGTCCAAAGAGATATCTCCCAAGACTGATTTGGAAAGGGCTCGCATGTCGATTATACCCTACGCTTCTGCGGTAGGCTCTATAATGTATGCGATATTATGTACCAGACCAGATGTTGCTTACGCACTTAGTGTAGTAAGCCGGTATCAGTCAAACCCAGGGGAGAACCACTGGATAGAAGTAAAGAACATTCTTAAGTACCTGAGAAGGACTAAGGAGATGTTCTTGGTGTATGGCGGAAAAGACCTCCAGATCGAGGACTTTGCTACTCCAGCTTCCAGAGTGACAATGATGACTCTAAGTCCATGTCAGGTTATGCCTTTACCCTCAATGGAGGGGTGTTCTGTTGGAAGAGCTCCAAGCAGGACACCGTTGCTGACTCAACGATGGAAGTGGAGTATATCGCTTCTTGTGACGCCGCGAAAGAAGCAGTCTGGATGAGGAAGTTCCTAATAGAACTTCAGATGCTTCTGTCCATTGTAGATCCAATACCTCTATATTGTAACAACAACGGCGCTATAGCTTTAGCGAAAGAACCCAGGTCCCATCAGAAGTCCAGACATATCTTGAGGCGGTACCACCTGATCAGGAAGATCGTTGATTGCCGGGAGATCGAGGTGAGGAGAGTAGATATGGAGAAAAAAAATGCAGATCCACTCACAAAGGCCATCCCTCAGACACAGTTCGAGAGGCTATTACCGGACTGTAAAGAGATTGTTACATCAGGCTCAGTAGGAGTTCGGATGGGTTTCCTCATCGACCTTCTTATCGATATCTACCCGGGGACCGTTACGTACAGCTAGTACCGCTTGCGGCCTGTGGTTAAACCCACTGCCAGCATAGTGTCGAGTCTTTAGAGTCCCACACAGAGAGTTTCCCTGCTTCAAGCGAAACGATATAAAGGTCATATGGTTTTACGACAGGGTTCGGACATATACGTGTATTTGTGCACATGCGATGTTCGGACAGATTATACTAGCGGGCTTTAGTTTAAGCCAGATTCTAGTATTGGATTAATGGATTTATGCAGTCTCAGTTTATCCGTGTTTTTCGTAAATACGGATGGGAGGGGCATTCTCGTAATTAGTCGAGAAGCTTCTAGAAGAAAGGTGACTCATTATGTTTTAATTCATTTATGAATTAAGCTTAATGAGGTGGAGGAGATGATGTGTTATTTGCATTAAATAAAACCATGACTCATAAGATGATTCATTCATTTGTATTAAAGAAGCATGAAGATATTTGTGCAAGATATTTTATGCTTCATAAAATACACAAATGAGATATATTTCATTTGATAAGAACAAACACACTCTCTCTCCTCAAGCTCTCCTCTTCTTCAACCTAACCCTAATCCTCTCATGTGTTGAGATCGCAAAGGTTAGAAAGACTAATAGATCCTTAATCCACTTCTATATCTTCTAGATCACTTGGATTAGCAATCCTAACCACTTAGTTACTTCAAGTTAGAGGTTAAAGCTTGAAGGAGGACCTCTCGGGTGGATCTTCTATTACATCGAGGAGGCCAACGAGGAGGTGAACAATAAGAACAAGAAGGACTAGTATCTTGAGATATAATCATCTATCATAGTACTTTATCACTTATAGATAGTTGTTAGTTAGGGTTTAGCAAAGATCCGTAAAGTTAGTCGATGTTACCATAAACAAAATGATTGTTTTACCTATTTCGCCTCCCCGCATCTTGTGGGGTGTGTAATGTTGACTTACACCCGGCCAGTAATCTGAGGCTAAATGCGGAACAAAAACTTTTACAACTGGCGCTAACATAGACTTTAACCCGGATCTAGCCATTAACGCTAAATTAACAAACTGTAAAGAGGTAGAAAGGCTATACCGATCGATCCATGTCCTTCGGTCTTTAGCCATCATCCTACGCTCCTCGCGGCATCTCCGATCTCCTGTCTCCTCGTCAAGGTGGCACCACATCAACGGATCTTTATACGGGCTCCCGCCTCTAAACCGAGGCAACTCGGACATGAAGTTTGCTAGCCGACATGTCCAAGATTGATGTAGAGATAGTGTAGAATACTTTGTCTCAAGGCACCCAAGCCATTGGGTGAAGGTAAATTGAAGTTGCCTTTGGGTGAAGGAATTGAGCTTGGAATTTGCATTTTATCAATCTCTTACCTCAAATGAGGCTCGGCCAATTTAGAGGGTAGAATTAGGTAGGGTCGGCCAAGAGGTGGAGGGGGTGAGCACAAGGAAAACAAAGGTGAGACTAAGAAGAAAATATCACACAAAAGATCTTCATTAAATATCTTAAGCTTGACAAAGGAAATTAATGCAAATGGTGACTCAAAAACACCACACAATTCTAGAACCTCCTCGTGTGCTGCTGGAGCCCCAGGCACCACAGAAAACCCCCTCATCTTAAAAATCCACTTTTGAAAATAAACCCCCAACAAAAAATGAACCCCAAAAGAATTCTAATAGAAACCTTAATTAAACATTAAAACTAATGTTTAATCGAACGGAGAAAAACTGGCAACTTCAAAAAGCAATCCCGTAACAAATTACAGGATTACCCCACAACAGTATATACATACCCGTATTTGTATTCCGACCGAATACAAAATACAATGAGACAAAAAATACTCCTACACAATATAATACTAGAATCCGGCTTAAACCAAAGCCCACTAGTATTATCTGTCCGAATCATGACACGTGCACAAGTGCACGTGCATGTTCGAACCCTGGTATAAAACCATATGGCCTCTACAACATTTCGCTTGAACTTGGAAAACTATCTGTGGGGGACTCTAAAGACTCGTCAATACCCTGGCAGTTGGTTTAACCACAAGCACGTCAGCGGCACTAGCTGTGCATAACGGCTGCCCATGTACTGACCGAAAGGGAAGCCGATGAGCGAACTCATCCTGGAACCCTACTGATCCTATCAGTGACAATATTCGTACGGTCCGGTCCGTTCGTCTATGAGCATCGCATATCGGGCCTAGGGGGCTGGTAACGTCAGACCCCCAAAAGCGGTATAAGTCGTGTCGGAGGGTAGCCCTGAACACCCTGAGAAACTACTGGAATACCTACCAGTAATTCTTACCTACCTTGGCCAAAGACTTGGTGTAATGGCTCTCCTAGACACAGCGCGATCTCACCCCCAATACCGGGAGAGACGAATCCCCTGCTGATCCGCTCACTGCCTCTATGTGGCTCGGGACTGTACCCAACTAAAACCTGTTTGCACGACTCCTTTGAGCCGTGGTAGGGTAGTAATCTAAACACAGTGGGAACTCATACAAGACAAATGATGACCTCAGGTCGATGAACTAACCTATACACATGTCACCAGGGAACTGCTATCTGACGCTAGGTATAATACCAACTAGCATGTTCCCGGCGAGTCCTGTCCGGTGCACTCATAACCCAATGAGCACCTGTATACATCTTGGGTGAACCAACTGACACCAATGGCTTGTGAGACCGGCCATCGCCCCTCGTCGGGGTCTCGACTGTATACATTAGTCTACTCCGGAGTATCGATGCCCTGTCTCGAAACTCCCACGACTAGGGACCACTTTTAAGGATATGCTTATAGACTACCCAACTCTCACGTATATGATTGCCATCATACTGCTGGTAGTCAAGCAAGGATCCTAAGGGCTCTATCAACGTGTAATAGTGATCATGTTACCTAAAGCTATACACGATGATGAAGACAAACCAGATACATACTATCATCTCGAGTAAGACTGTCCTACCGGTATAGGTCCTCCTCAATCATTGCAATCACGTGCCTGCGATCCAATAATTGACTTTGAGGGCACTACATCCAACAATCTCCCACTTGCACTTAAACCTAATTATTACGATGGCGCATACTCACAGCCCGTGTGATATCGAACACCCAACTCCTCTACTAATCAGTTTCACAAAGCCCGTTTGTAAAACTATTGTGTTCGAGAAATAGCCTCAATGAGTGGATCCGCCATGATGTTTCTTTCTGTGTCTCTCTTAATCTCAAGTTCGCGGAGAAATCCATCTCCCGAATTGAGTAATACCTGTCTTAGAATATGTCTGGATATCTGATGGGACCTAGTTCATAAATGAACTCCAAATCTAAACTTCTTAGACTGTATCGTCAACTGAACATAATCAGTATCCCGCACCATGCCTCCCGCAGTATCCTGTTGGACCACCTGTCCAAAATACCGCCCCCTTCGTCAGAGGGAAAACTATAACTCTGACAGTCACTCTGTCATCAATGTCACCTTGGAAGCCTGGAATGATAACCGTCTCCGAAGGAGGCTGCTGTCATCAAATCCGTAGAACATCCACTTATGTTCTAAAACTGCTTCCGAATGTTTCTCCAGGATTGGATTAATATAAACTTATTGCAGCTAGTGCAAAAATAACATCTGGTGTGGTACTTGACATCTCATGATCAACTCAATTGCCTAAGAAAGTGATATGTTAATCATGCACATCCCTTTCCTCTTTAGTCTGTAAGACACCTTTAGAGAGGGAGACTCCATCACCTGCAGGTACACCACCAAGCCAGGAGTCGTCCATTCTAAAACACCTTTAGAATACTGTCTAAGTACCCAGATTAGGAAACTACCCAAATCTAGATCTAAAGCCATAGATCTAGTAACCAGAATGTCTGATATTATACCTGTGTGGAGAAACAACTGTGTGACAACCACAGTATAACCAATCGTAGTATAGAAATTTTACTTCCTACTCTGTGTATGTCATCCAAATACCAGGACATCACACCCTACTACCATCTTAACAGATCCATCCCATATTCTGATGAAGTCAAAGCCATGACTGTCACATCAAAATTAGATGATCTATCTCTACTATATCTGCTCTAGTCTATAAATAGATATAAACTACTTACCCACTATGCTTCCGCTGCTCCCACTGACCACAACAACCCTCTGGCAGAATAATATATAAGTGCACTTCTAAAGCTAGTTTAGAACGACACTATACTCATCCTCCTGACGGGTCTCATGGCCTGGAACAACAGTAGTTGTAGGGTTACTAGGCACTGTCACAAGGTTCTACAAGGCATCAACCATGCCAAAATCAAATTTTTCATGTGCCGAACAACCCTAACCAAGATCTTAGACTAGAGATTAGGCGAAACAATAAGCAAGTAAACAACTTTACTTCTAAGAGTTAGGGATTACAACCTTTGTAGTCCGTTCCTTCACTTCTAAAGCTCCGTGTTGAGGTCCCTTCACTGCGATCCTTGAGTATCCGGACTCAAGAGAGGCTCCATGAAGAGAAAGATGCAAGCTTGCTTCCGATCTTCAATAACAAAGATGATCTACCTTGAAGAAACTCAAACCCAAGCTCTTGCTTTGCTAATCAAGTATTAACAAAGCAAACACCCTAATCTAAGCGGCTAGAATAGATGAGGATGATGAAGTAGGAATTTAGCTCTCATTTGTTTTCAATTTCTCACTCATTTTCATCACATTAGAAAAAGCTAGAAAGCTTTTCCAAGCAAGAAGAAGGAAGAAGAAGAAGCAAATCAATTTGTGATGAATAATGAATCAAGTGTGTGGTTAGAAATGCAACCATGGGTTAAAAATGAAGACTTAACCCATGTAGAGAATTAACTATGGTGAAGGGTTGGGTTGGGTTAAAGAAATATCTATGCAAAATATCACAAGTCAAAGTCAAAGCTTCAAGAAACTTCTTGAAAGCTTCATGCAAGCTTAACCCTAATCCAAACCCTAACCATATTTAAACTCCACAAAATATGTTGCATTTATAACCCTAACTTGTTACAATAATATATATCACATATACAATATTTATTGTAACAAAATAAAATAATACAATTAACATATATCACATATATATCAATGTATTATCCAAGTGAGAAAAAGAATCTTTAAGTGAGCTTATATTAGTTAATGTAACTTAATATATCACATATATAATTATACATTAAATTATCGAATCAACACTTGATCCGATAATCCGGCTATATCGCATATAACCGACTAATATAATCTGTATCAGTTCATCGAATCAACACTTGATCCGATGACCCGGCTATGTCACATATACCCGGCCGATATCATATATCGCGAGAATCTAATACGGTATCACATACACGTATTGTTCTCGGTCCCGCACATATCACATATGTGCTCCTACTCCGTTTTGCCTGAGCCAAGAAACCTCTGTGTAGGACTCTAAAGAATCGTCAATACGCCGGCAGTAGGTGATGATCATATCAAACACCCACAAGCTGCAAGCGGTCAGCTAAACGTAACAGGCACCCAGGTATTGAGCGATCAGAAGATCAACAAGCAAGCCTGTACTTTCTCCTGCGAATCCAATCAGTAACACTCCCGTACAGTCCGGTCTCTTCGTCTGATATGTCGCATATCTCGCCTAGGGATGGTAAACGTCAGACCCCAGTAGCTTGATAAGTCATGTCGATATGAGGTCCATAACAGTTCGAGAAACTACTGATAACACTTACCAGTAAATCTCAGCAACCCTGGCCAGAGATTTCTAGTTATAGC
Organism: Agapanthus africanus; assembly: GCA_030015575.1. Classification (NCBI taxonomy): domain Eukaryota; kingdom Viridiplantae; phylum Streptophyta; class Magnoliopsida; order Asparagales; family Amaryllidaceae; genus Agapanthus; species Agapanthus africanus. The sequence continues at coordinate 675,503,088 of CM057340.1, read as the reverse complement.
CAATCGAAAACAGTGCAACATCAACTCCCTATACCGGGAGAGACGAAACCCTTCCTATCGCTCATTGCCTCAATTTGATTCGGAACTGTACCCAAAAGCCACCTTTTTGCACGCCCACTTGGACGTGGTATGATGGAAATCAAAGCACAGTGGGAATCACACAAGACTCTATGACGATCTCGGGTCTACAGACTAACCTGTACCAGTGTTACCAGAGAACTGCCATCTAACGTGAGGTATAATACCATCTGGGAGTTCTCGGCAAGTCCGTCCATTGTACCCAGTCTCCACTGAGTACCCATATACCTTCTCTGATGTCAAACACCAATGGATATGAGATCATCCATCGCCCATCATATGGGTCAAGAAGCGCATACGCTAGGCTACTCTGGAGTAGCGATGCCCTGTCTTGGTACTCCCACGACTACGAACATTTGAAGGATGTACTTGACGACTACACTGTCCCCACTAGTATGATCTGCATCATAGTCTTGGTAGTCAAGTACTCATCCTAAGGGCTTTATCAACATGTGACATAGAGACAATCAGAGTACATGTTAAGATAAAGAGTAACCATATAGCATACTATCATGTCGAGCAAGAAAGTCCTCCTTATATATGTCCAAGCATCCACTACAATATACAACGTATGTACAGTAATGGCCTCTAGGGCATACATATAACTAACAATAGTGTCAAGTCTGGGTTAACAAGAACCTCCCTGTCACCGTCCTTGAGGTTACCGAAGTACCTCTCGGGTGCCTGAGGTTACCCACCATATCTGCGGAGTGGCTAATGGAATGTCAAACATGATTGAATGTTTAGGTCCTATTAAATTTTCCGTAATCGTTTGCGGTTCTGGAATCTCATCCAGTTCTACCATACTCTCACTACTGTTTTCTGAAAAAATCCATTTTACTAAAACTGTGGCGAGTCGAGAACAATATCACTATTAATCTTTCAGATGGTAGAATATCAACCCTCGTCATAGCCTGGGTCAATCCACAAACTGCCATTACAGAAACTTGCCTTGAGTTATCCAGAGTCAGGTTTTAAGCATAAGCCGGACAACTCCTTGTACCTTAACATCGTTAAGATATGAACCATTCTATATCCAATATAGAAACTTTGGCACTTATTTAATTGGAACCAGATTCAAATCATGCAGCTGTCTCCAGTGTATATCAACTTAATGGAAATAGGCTAATCAGCATTACTCAACTTAGGAATGCATCCAATTATGAGTAACCTGAAAGAGAAACAAGTTTCTCAAAACCATTGCTATCAATTGAATACCTAACACAAGTATCTACATCTTCGATCACCTTGAAGAATCCCGATACTTGCGACACCTGGTTCTCTACTTTATTCTTGTACCCACAACTTCTCAAAACTTAGACCTTGTATTTATACGAAACACTTGTCTAAAAACTAGAGAAGTCACAAGTAAACAGAACATAGTACGAGGACTGACCCCTTTGTCCTAATGGACACTGGACAACATACATTACTCTGTATAAGTCTGCTGAGTTGAATAACTCAAAACCTGTGCATCGTAGGTTGAAAACTGTACTTATGGTTAAGAACTACTCCGCTGTTCAATGCTCCATACCCAATCGTCAACTGATATAGGTAAATGTCACAGACATAATTTCAAAAGATATATCTCACTTTATGAAAATAAATGTACAGATATATCAATTTGAAATTGGTGCATAACAACGGATATTCAAAACCAAATACTTGTCGTCAGGCAAAAACCCAGGCGATTTCCTCAAATATCACCAATTACAACGAATTCCGATATAATAAGGATGATCACCTAATTCCCAATAACTTACTCCCACTCATCATCTGTAAAACCATGCAGATGTGAGAATCAAACCTGGTAAATACATACCCTGGAGTAAGTATCTAATCGGGAAAACAGTTTTCCTTTAACAATGCATAGTGAAACTGAAACATGAAAATGTTTCGAAGGGGTATCCTGGTATTCATAGTAATGCCTCTTCCATTATCCAGATTCATGACTTTAACCGTATATTTCATTGCCATCTCTCAAAATCTCTTTATTTGTCTTTAGTCGTTACCTTCTGTACACCATCGTTAAGCTAAATGGTTTTCTTCCTTCCATACCGTTCGGCACCAGCCTATGGTTTGGAAGAAGACTATCCAATAAGCGTAATAGGTGTATACTCCTAAACCAAGGAGCCCTCGCAACCTGAGAGAAGGTGATAATAAAAGACAACTGAATAAAACCTTATTCTATTTCTCCTGAACTGGAGAAAAAGCAAAGGTGAAGTAGGAGGGGCGATGAACTACGCGGTTTGGTCGTGAATGATAGCAGTCACAATTTACTTTACCCTCTTTCTAATCCCTTTATTTTGTCTTTTCTTATTACCTTCTGTACACCCTACTTAGGCTAATTGGTTTACTTCATTCCCTACCTTTCGGCACCTGCCTATGGTTTGGAAGAAGACTATCCAATAAGCGTAATAGGTGTACTCTCCTAAACCAAGGAGCCCTCGCAACCTGAGAGAAGATGATGATAAAAGACAACCGAATAAACCAATTCTATTTCTCCTGAAGCTGAATCCATCCTCGAAGAAGTCCCTTCGAGTTCGTATATAACCATAAGATGGATTTATCCAATGGAAGTGGATATTCGTAGTAATACGAGGTGTTCTGGAGAAATGCAGAGGGTAAAAGAAGGAGCGGCGATGACTTATGCAACTCAGACAATCCAAAAGCCAGTATTTTAAGAAAGTTCGGTCAACTTGGTCACTGAGTCATAGTCTAAGGTCGATCAATGGTCGCTGCCAAAGAGAGAGAGAAAAGAAACACTCTGTGTGCACTCTAACCTAGATCAGAATGGTTATCACTTTATCTAATCAGGAAACCTCCCACTGTACCGTCAAATTCTCCTCCAAACCTGAAAGAAGAATTAGTCGGGATCACCCGAAGAGTAAACCAACTCATCAGTGGGAATCGGGATCCAACTATCATCGCATGATAACGTGAAGGAATCCACTCACGTTATCACACTCCAGAAGGTATGCGCATGCCTGGCAAGTTTCAGTTTCTTTAGAAATTCCCGATATGGATTTTTGCCCCATGCTCCTATGACCTTGATGTTGGCCAAAATGTCATAAGTCACATGTCAAGTTCTACCCATCATTATCTTGTTAATTTGAACCCACCCGTACATACCCCTGATGTTGGCCAAATAGCAGAACAACTGTCCCAAACCAACTCATCTATCTATGCAACAGATGAATACCCCGCAGCTACCAAACACTATGCCTTGGCCTTGGTCAAAATACATAGCTTGAATACTACTGAATACCCAACTGAAATGACGGAGGGCTACGGCTGATTTTTGGCGAAAAACCTTTAACGTAACGAACTTGATATCGCTGAAGGAACCTGATAGCTTTTTATAAAAATATAGTGGCGAAAACCTTTGCTAAATAGGTTACTCCCGGTGAAGGGATCTCAGCTCTTTCCTCGTGGAATGAGGTGCAGGATATTCCAACTGAATGTCGCGATGCAAAGCAACAAGTAATCGACTATAGTGAAATTATTACCCTGACGCATAACTTCTGCCCAAGGGGTCACTCCCGGTGAAGGGATCTCGGCCCTTACCTCGTCGAATGAGGTGCAGGATATTCCAACCGAATACTACTGTGCAAAACAAAACAAAATGTCTTTGTAATAACACCTTTTGAAAACTGTTCCAACAACGTCAAACAAGTTTGTTTTCCTTGCATTGATCAAAATCAACGCAGTCCTATCAATTAATCACACCAGAAAAGAACGAAAATAAAATGTACGTATATGCCATCCGCATTCGTCACTGGGTCCCGTCATCACCCGTTAGGTTATTTAACTAACGACAGAGCAGGGACTAGACAAGCGCGGGTGTAAAACATATACAACATCTACTAGTATATATACCAATATACAATAATCGCTCCAGGCATGATAAATGCAACATTACAGAAAAGTAATAATCATCACAGAATAATACAGATAATCTGGGATCCCCGAGTTTCACAGAGCCGCAACTGAAACCCGATGTTCCCCTGGTCGTGTGGATAGCCTGTGCAATGAAAACCTAGACCCCTACGAGTGGGGCAAGTTACCCGCCAAAACCTGAAGCGGGGCAGCCCCCTACAGCAAAGTGAATGGACCACCCAGCACTTCATGGAATCCGGTAACTTGGGCACTCCATCTTAGGTCAACCTGTACCCCCTACGAGTGCGGCGAATAGTCTGCCAATTCTAGAGTGAGGCCCCCTCCTTCTCAAAGCTATGAGATGCGGACCCGTTGCCCTCTAGAACCCGGCTATCCGTACACTCCGTCGCGGGGTAAACCTAGTACAGAATTGAAAATATGTGCAACGGGTACATCGATCTCAACCCGGTTGTGCCCCAAAAGAATAGTATACAAACAGGCAGTGACGGCAGTCCACATGTTGGACGCTCGCCCCGCAATATCAAATGTACAAATAAATCCAAACTGCACTACCATTGCATACAGCTATCCACCACGACAAATCCGCAACATCACAGCACAACACAGAACATCAACGCGAATGTCATGTTCGCAAACCCGTCTAAAAGGACTATAGCAATTAGACACGATTTACCGCTCGAATGACATTCACGGTCGGAGATATAATGTAAGTACTGTAAACTAACATATTTAAAATTCCGATCGACAAAACTTCCCGAAGTGGGCCCCAAGTACATATCCAGTACTCAAATAAAATCTGGGCCCAAACAAAATATTGCAGAAACCACAATTCCACATGAAAGACACCAAGAAGAAAAATGGTACACTGTTGCTCCAAAACGGCGGCGGAACCGCGGCCAATACAAGGCTTATGCGGCGGTTCCGCGGCGTTCTTGAAGATTCAGTCGACCAAATTTCTATAGTAGTCTTAAAAAATCCTGCACGATTTTCTGACATACCCAAAATAATTTTTAGACCAGTTTAAAAATTCGACAGAAACTTTATCATGAAAAGTGCGGTTTTGGAAATTTCGTTCGATCGATATTTTAAATACGTTAGAACAAGCTAATAAAGGTTAATGGCGTGGCTCTAATACCATGTAAGTCTACACCAGCACCCCGGCCAGTAATCTGAGGCCAAACGCGGAACAAAAACTTTTATAACTGACGCTAACATAGACTTTAACCCGGATATAGCCGTTAACGCTAAACTAATAAACTGTAAAAAGGTAGAAAGGATATACCGATCGATCCGTGTCCTTCGGTCTTTAGCCATCATCCCACGCTCCTCACGGCATCTCCGATCTCCTGTCTCCTCGTCAAGGTGGCACCACGTCAACGGATCTTTATACGGGCTCCCACCTCTAAACCGAGACAACTCGGACATGAAGTTTGCTAGCCGACATGTCCAAGATTGATATAGAGATAGTGTAGAATATTTTGTCTCAAGGCACCCAAGCCATTGGGTGAAGGTAAATTGAAGTTGCCTTTTGGGTGAAAGAATTGAGCTTGGAATTTGCATTTTATCAATCTCTTACCTCAAATGAGACTCGGCCAATTTAGAGGGCAGAATTGGGTGGGGTCGACCAGAGGTAGAGGGGTGAGCACAAGGAAAACAAAGGTGAGGCTAAGAAAAAAATATCACACAAAAGATCTTCATCAAATATCTTAAGCTTGACAAAGGAAATTAATGCAAATGGTGACTCAAAAACACCACACAATTCTAGAACCTTCCCATGTGCTGCTGGAGCCCCGGGCACCACAGAAAACCCCCTCATCTTAAAAAGCCACTTTTGCAAATAAACCCCTAACAAAAAATCAACCCCAAAAGAATTCTAACAGAAACCTTAACTAAACATTAAAACTAATGTTTAATAGAACGGAGAAAAACTAGCAACTTCAAAGAGCAATCCCGTAACAAATTACAGGATTACCCCACAACAATATATACATACCCGCATTTGTATTCCGACCGAATACAAAATGCAATGAGACAAAAAATACTCCTACACAATATAATACTAGAATCCGGCTTAAACCAAAGCCCACTAGTATTATCTGTCCGAATCATGACACGTGCACAAGTGCACGCGCATGTTCGAACCCTGCCATAAAACCATACGGCCTCTACAACGTTTCACCCAAACTTGGAAAACTATCTGTGGGGGACTCTAAAGACTTGTCAATACCCTGGCAGTGGGTTTAACCACAAGCACGTCAGCGGCACTAGCTGTGCATAACGGCTGCCCATGTACTGACCGAAAGGGAAGTCGATGAGCGAACTCATCCTGGAACCCTACTGAGCTATCAGTGACAATATCCGTACAGGCCGGTCCGTTCGTCTATGAGCATCGCATATCAGGCCTAGGGGCTGGTAACGTCAGACCCCCCAAAAGAGGTATAAGTCGTGTCGGAGGGAAGCCCTGAACACCCTGAGAAACTACTGGAATACCTACCAGTAATTCTCACCTGCCTTGGCCAAGGACTTGGTGTAATGGCTCTCCTAGACACAGCGCGATCTCACCCCCAATACCGGGAAAGACGAATCCCTGCCGATCCGCTCACTGCCTCTATGTAACTCGGGACTGTACCCAACTAAAACCTGTTTGCACGACTCCTTTGAGCCATGGTAGGGTAGTAATCTAAGCACAGTGGGACCTCACACGAGACAAATGACAACCTCAGGTCGATGAACTAACCAATACACATGTCATCAGGAAACTGCTATCTGACGCTAGGTATAATACCAACTAGCATGTTCCCGACGAGTCCTGTCCGGTGCACTCATAACCCAATGAGCACCTGTATACATCTTAGGTGAACGAACTGACACCAATGGCTTGTGAGACCGGCCATCGTCCCTCGTCGGGGTCTCGACTGTATACACTAGTCTACTCCGGAGTATCGATGCCCTGTCTCGAAACTCCCACGACTAGGGACCATTTTTAAGGATGTGCTTATAGACTACCCAACTCTTACGTATATGATCGCCATCATACTGCTAGTAGTCAAGCAAGAATCGTAAGGGCTCTATCAATGTGTAATAGTGATCATGTCACCTAAAACTATACACGATGATGAAGACAAACCAGATAGCATACTATCATCTCGAGTAAGACTGTTCTACCGGTATAGATCCTCCTCAATCATTTCAATCACGTGCCTGCGATCCAATAATTGACTTTGAGGGCACTACATCCAACAGTTCGAGAGGCTATTCGAGATGGTAGGTTTGTGATATGCCAATACATGGCCTTAGTACAAGTGGGAGATTTTTAGTGATAAATACCCTAGAGGCTATTATTGTATCATACTGGTTTGTATATTACATATTGGAAGCTTGGGATATATACGAATATAGTAACAATCTTGCTCGAAATGGTAGTATGCTACCTGGTTTGTTTCTACCTCAGTATGTGCATGTGTTTCTTTTAGCATATCTCTTATACATATTGGTAGAGCCCTTAGGATCTTTACTTGACTACCAGTGTTGTAATTGCATTATCGGTATGCATTATTCATCACAAATGAGAGCCATCTCTTTCTAATGTTCTTGCTTCACTCTCTTTTCCTCAAGCCCCCCTTCTTCTTCCTCATACCCTTCATGTCTCATGTGTTGAGAAACCTAGGATATTTAGAGATAAAGTAATCCATCTACACTCTCAACATCATCTAGGACATCTGGTTTAGCGAACTAGATGCCTTAGTTACCTCGGATTTGAGGTTAGAGCTCGGACTATAGACACTCGGGTGGATCGTCTTTGACTTGAGGAGACCGACGAGGAGACCCGATCCATATACAATCCGAGGTGCGTATGATGAGGAGGAGGACAACAAGAAGACCTGAAGGACATAATACTATAAGGTATAACATTCCTTCCGAGTAGTTAACCTTATACAGTTTTGCTAGTTAGGGTTTAGTATCGATCCTGGAGTTCAAGTCGGTGCTGCGAAGCCCGTAAAAATCGTTTTTTGCCTATCCCACCTCCCCGCGAACCCGCGGAGTGCACGACATCGACTTACATTGCTGACACAAATCCCTTCCTACACCGTGGAAAATATACCGCGAGCGAAAAACAGCATGGTGGATGCATTGGCCAAATTGGCTAATGAACTGGCCGATGAAGACCTCGATGACGGAAGGATCATTGTGCAAAGCCGCAGGGTTCTCAATCCAATAGATATATCTTCGGAAGAGCTAATAGAGCCATCTGAAAGAAAAGGAACGACCGAAAAAGTAGCCCTTCAAATAGAGGACGAAGAAAATGTCAAGGACTGGAGAGAAGTCTTCATAAACTATTTCAAATCCCAACAAACGCCCAAAAATGCGTTGTCTGGACATCAGCTCATGAAACGAGCTTTGTCTTTCACCTTCGTTAATGATACTCTATATAAAAGATCGTTCGACTGTCTGTCACTAAGATGCCTGGGGCCGGAGAAAGCAAAGAAAGTCGTCCAAGAAACCCACGACGGACTCTGCTGTTCTCATCAAGCCGGGCCAAAAATGAAGCTGGAGATAAAAAGAATGGGTTACTATTGGCCCATAATGATTCAGGATTGCCTCGAATATGCCAAGCAGTGTCACTCGTTCCAAATTCATGGGGAGTTCATCCACCAACATCCAAATCCACTACACCCAACAGTGGCTAGCTGGCCGTTCGAAATGTGGGGAACCGATATAATTGGCCCTATTGAACCGACATCGTCCAAAGGACATCGGTTTATATTGGCAACGACCGACTACTTCTCTAAGTGGGCAGAAGCAGTACCACTAAGGGAGGTGAAGACAGAGAATATCCTCCATTTTTTCAAAATCCATGCCATCAAAGGTTCGGCACTCCACAACGAATTGTCTCGAATAGTGGGCCAGCTTATAGAAGCCATAAAATAAGCCGCTTCGCACAGCAACATAAAATAGATTGGAGATACTCTTCAGTTTATAATTCTCGAGCCAACGGTCTAGCTGAAGCTTTCAACAAGACCTTGATAAAGATTACAAAGAAAACAGTGTCCAGAAATAAAAAGGACTGGCACGAAAGGCTGCATGAAGCTCTCTAGGCGTACCGAACAACGTTCAAGACGGCCATGAATACAACACCATAGGCGTTGGTGTTCGGTACAGAAGCAGTGCTCCCGCTAGAAATAGAACTCCCCTCTCTACGAGTAGCGGTTCGATATGAGCTGACAGATGAAGAAAATGCTCATCTTCGGCTTGAGGAACACGATGCCCTTGACGAAACTCGCCTTATAACATAGAAAAATTTGGAGGCTTATAAGGCAAGGATGATATGGTCATACGAAAAACTAACTAGGCCAAGAACGTTCCGTCAAAGCGAACTAGTGCTAGTCGTCAAAAGACCAATGATCCCCAATCGCGCAAAATGGGAGAAGTCCGAGCCGAACTATGAATGCCCGTACATTATAGACAAAGTCTACCAAGGTGGAGCCTGCCTGCTCATGGATATGCATGGCGAAAGACGGCCAATAAATGGCCAATTGCTCAAAAAGTACTACGCTTGAAAATTCATGACTTAGGTTAATGATAGATGACGACGCTTTTGTCCGCTCACTATCTTCAGGAGTCAGAACTCTAAGAGTAGTATCCAAAAAACCTCGCCTCAAACACGGCAACAACGACCGAGATGTCCCTAAACTAACAACGGACCGAAACTAATAACGGACCGAGATGTCTCTAAACTAACAACGGACCGAGATGTCCCTAAATTAAAACTTCGCCTCAAACATAGCGATAATGGACCGAGATGTCCCTAAACTAACAACGGACCGAGATGTCCATAAACTAACAACGAACCGAGATATTCCTAAACTAAAACTTCACCTCAAATATGGCGATAACGGACCGAGATGTCCCTAAACTAAAACATCGCCTCAAACATGGCGATAACGGACCGAGATGTCTCTAAACTAATGATGGACCGAGATGTCGCTAAACTAAAACTTCAGCAATGGACCGAGACGTCCCTAAACTAGTGTGTCACCTCAAATATGGCAATAACGGACCGAGATGTCCCTAAACTAACAACGGATCGAGATGTCCCTAAACTAAAACTTCGCCTCAAACATGGCGATAATGGACCAAAATGTCCCTAAACTAGTACGTCACCTCAAATATGGCGATAATGGACCGAAATGTCCCTAAACTAGCGCATTGCCCCAAATACGGCGATGTGTTCTCTTGAGATCTATATTGCAATTGAAGTCCCAACGGTGAGGGTAGCAACTCAAGTCCTATCGGCAAACAGATGGGCACCTGCGGTGAACTACTTTCGGGAGTTCCATCGTAAAAAAAAAGGGTATGTCCATAAGAAAAAAGGGGCACAGATGAAAACCCGAAAGGGCGCCGTGAGTAAATACTGCAGGACTGCCGACGAGCTTTGCGAAAACCGAAAAGGCGTGATCTTTTTTTAAAAAAGGGTATGTCCACAAGCAAAAAGGGGTACGGATGAAAACCCGAAATGGCACCGTGAGTAAAAAAAGCAGGACTGCCGACGAGCTTTGCAAAAACCCGAACGGGCATGATCTCGTTAGGAAAAATAACAACCTGCGTAAGATCCTTACGACTCACAAAGGAGCAACACACTTAAGAACCCTCACGATTCCTAAGGAGAAATTACACTTGCGAGATCCTCACGACTCGTAAAGAGAATTTCCCCCTATGAGACCCTCATGGCTCATAGGATTCAAAACCCTTAAGCTACAGGGGTTTAAACCTGTTCTTAAGCCGTCATATTTCCTTAATATTGCCCTATAGGCTATCCAATATCGACCCTTGAATACAATCCAAGGGCATAAATAAATATATCTCCCACCAAGTTCCACCAATGATGAGAAATGTCCCCATATGGTGAACAACACTTGTAAGTCCTCTCGACTTATAAGGAGAAAACACTCTTGCAAGATCCTTATGACATACAAGAGAAAATATCACTTAGGAATCCCCATGATTCCTAAGGAGAAAATAAACCTACAAGATCCTCTCGACTCGTATAGAGAAATACCTTTATGAGACCGTAACGGCTCATAAAGTCAAAAAGCCTTAGTCGACAGGATCCTAACCCTGTTTGTTAAGCCACCTTTGTTCAAATCGACAAAGGCAAATGATGATTCGCTCCTGCAAATTTCCCAGTTGTAGCGATACTGATGCCTAAATAGGTATCAAATTTTAAGTCTTCTCATGGAAAATGATGATTCTCTCCTGGCAATATCCCAGTGGTAGCGATGCTGATGCCAAGAATGGTATCAGACTTCAAATCCCCAACTCAAAAAAAAGCCGAAATATTTGGGTTACTCGCAATAAAAAACAGCGAGTAAAAATAAAAAAATATATTGCCGAAATGATTGGGAACCGCGATAAATAGCCAAAATGATTGGGCAATCGCAACTTTTGCGATATAAAAGCTGAAAAGATAGAGCATCGCGAAAAGGAAAAAAATGAAATGAAAATAGAACTTTTCTGCCCTGCATGTATGTCAATATTGACTCTTGTATACAATCCATGGGCACAAATTAGAAAAAGGGACCATATTTTCCCTCCACGCTTCGTCAAAAGGAGAACCAAGTCTTGACGGTTCATATACAACCTAGAGATTATCCAGGTGTTTCTTCTCATGCCAGCAGGATGCAGACGCAACGTCAACAAAAGACCCAAGGGACAAAGAAAAAATAGATCCATGGCAAAATCCTAGCTCCAAGTCTTGACGATACATATACCATCTAGAGACTATTCCGGTGTTCCCCCTCATTCCAGCAGGGGCAGACACAACAATCAAAAAATGAAGTAACGGTAAAACCCTAGCTTCAGGTCTTAAGGGCAACATCTACAGCTATTGGGACGTTACCCGCGCGCGCAAACGCGTATGTTTTGGAAATGGAATCGTTTTAAGGAAATTTATGCGCACGCGAGCTCGGTCTTATTTTAAAATTTATAAACCGCAAGTGCACGGCACGTTGTAGCAAGCCGGCAAGTACGGGTCGATCCATAGGGAATTGCGTATTAGGTTTTGTTGTTTAAGATTCAACAAATAATGAATTGGTTAGTTTGTCACAAAAATATAAAACACTAAAACAAAGAAAACAAGTTTAAGAAAGAAATGGCCGTGGCTTTGGTTCGGATGGTCGAATCGCAACGATTCCTTCGACGCTCCCTTGATCATGAGTTGTCCGTCCTTGTGTCGATCCCGCATGAAGCATGACTTGTCAAGGCGGTTGTGGAGCATAAGTCATCAAATTCTGATATTCGACGCAAAATACGAAACGAGTCCATTTTGTTCACTTACCGTTTGTATGTCCAAACTTGAGGTATCAACACTAAGCACAAGGGTTAGTAAGCATACTACAACATAAAAAACACAAAGTAGCGAGTGAGAGAAAATAGTTTTAGTGTTAACTTTGCTAAGGGTTTGTGATAGTGTAGGGTATATAAAAACCGAGGGTTTGTCAAGCACTTGGTAACAAAATACCGTATCTAAACTTAGCAAATTTAACATCAAATTAATTTTAACTTAAACGTTGTGAAATAGGGAAAGGGAGTGAGTATGGTATATGAAGAGGTTACAAAGTAACCATGGTTTCAAAATACCATATCACATCAATACATCAACAATCTTTAAGTTAGAATCATAATTATAAACACATTAAACATGAACAAGTGGAGGAGGAAGGCAAAACATTTCATCTCATTTTCTCACCATCAACACAACCAAAGAAAGATTAGTTACACATAGTAATAGCAAAAGAAAGCAAGTAAGAAAAAGAATAAAAGAAACAAAGAAAAAGCAATATTATTAACACTAGATGAAATTGAGGTACAAGATATTGGTAACTTGTTTAACCTCCATAATGAAGCTTTCGTAATAGCAAAAGAAAGCAAGTAAGAAAAAGAATAAAAGAAACAATGAAAAAGTAATATTATTAACACTTGATGAAATTGAGGTACAAGATATTGGTAACTTGTTTAACCTCCATAATGAAGCTCTCAAAAGAAAGCTTCAAGAGGGAAGAAGAAGAAGAAGAAACCAAGTTAAAGCCCACACAACTCTCAAGCCTATACCAAAAACTAAAAGAAAACTAGAAAATGGGTATATACTATGCACCTTGCTCAATATCTGTTCTGGTATTTATAGGCTCAACTCCAGAATAAACAAACAATATAGATGGACTGATGTGATCCTAAGAAAAATGGGGGCATTTGAAGCAAGGGGGGCCGGCGTCGCCTGAATTATAGGGGGCCCGCCGGTCTAAATCCAAGCATTGAGGCTTGGATGGGCATGATGGATATGTGTGCTCTCCAATATTCTTCTGGTGTTGTTTGATTTCACTAAATAACTGTAACAACCCTAAACTTTTTGTATAACTTTCTGTACAATTTTTTCAAAAAATACAGAAAGGGGTATTTTTGCCTGAGCATAAGTTATAAATTTGTTTTGCTTTTTAATAGCAAGAAAGAGCTTGTAGCTCATTGGTAGGACCTTGCACTGCTGAACCAAAACACCAGAGTTCAAATCCCATCACCCACATTATTTTTAATATTGTTTTATTTTAAATTTTTATAATCACAAGGGTCTACACGTGCATAACTCGTAAAAACCCCACTTCACATATAAAACAATCTGTCCCAGGGGGTATACGACTCAACGAGGGACACGTGGCAGCCAAACTCGGCCCGACACGCCTGAATCGGCCCGGCGACAGTGAAATCGGCCAGGTGCCGCCGGCCGACTCGGAGCCAAATCCGATTCACTCAATATGAAAGTTCTGTCTTTTAGCCTCCCTATTACCCCTATACACTTTAAATTTTCTGCAATTTAACAGAGCTCTTTAAAACCCCATTAAACCATATTTTTAATACAATTTTTAATACATTTTCAATTCAACCTTTCATTTATCCTAAAACTTAGCATTACCCTGTAAATACCACCCCTAAACACATACCCCTCACTCACAAATTCTGTCGAAAACTCTCAAGAAAACTCTATAGAATTTTTGTATACAAGTAGAGTTAGCGAAGGGCGAAACTCCGGTGATCTTTCCACGACGACCCTAGGAGCTCCCGGCGATGAAACAACGCACCGGCGCCTCCTATCGCTTCTTCTCCCTCTTCTCTTGACTATAAATCCATAAGTCCCTCCTCCCCCTTCACTATTCCATACTAAAACTTTATAAAACTAAAACCCGACGGAAATGGAGTTAAATCCGACTTCCGATTTGGTTTTCTTTGTAAAGTTCAATTTTCCTTAACACAACCATACTAAACTCTTACATATCGACTATTAATCATTAACAAAATATGTTGAACAAATTTCATAGCAAAATATTTCATTTTGTAACTTTTACCGCTCTTTTTCAGTAAAATACCATGTAGTATACTTTCGACTTTAAAACATCATTAATCTTGCTATACCTTAAAATAGATCACGAGGTAATGACCTATCTCTTCAAAACACTCATATGCAACATAGCACAATACCTTTTGGGAAATATAGATTCGGGAAATACCGTTTTACACAAAACTGCCTTTTACTATTAAAACCGTTTTCTATAAGATTATGTATTTTTACAAATCTTTGCAAAGCGCCGCTGCAACCCATTTTTGGGGAACCCGACTGGGATGGTGCGGATTATCGCACATCCCTGGGCTTAGTAGTGCGAGATTCAGACCTCCGCAAGGAGCATTCGATCTCGAGAGATTTAAAATACAAATATCTTAAGAAAATGAGATTTCTAGAAAATAATAAATTAAAATTATCTTTTATAAATAAATAAATATATATGTATTATCAAAATATCTATTTTTGTTATAATATCAATATTCCAACTTTTCTAAATCAAAAGAATCATGTTACATGAAAATACCATGAAATTCCATACAAGTCAACACTTTACAATTAAATACCATATATTATGAAAAATAGGTTTATTCACTAGAAATGTCACAAATATAAAATCTACATCTATGAAAACTCTAAAGACAAAAATTAAATACTTGAGGTGTATTTTGTAAATTATACAAAATTATTTTTACATAAAAACCCCTCAAGTTTTATAAATTACAATAAGGACCCTAATAAATATAGGTTTAAGCGGGACCAATCTCTTGAGACTCAGGGAGCCGGAGAAGTGGGCGCTTGCCTATTTTAAGGTAGACAACTTAACAAACGGTGTTATCAACACGGTAATAGTGTTTGAAAAAGACACAAATCCTGCCGCCCATATGCAGCGGTTACCGATAACATCAAAACCTAATCCAGGACTTCAATTACCTTTCTAATTGTTCTGACTCAGACTGGGTTTCATCATTAAATAATCTGACTTGAATATGATTCAAGTACAATTTACAATATTACAATTCAATATGAATCCATGAATCCGTATATTCAATATATCCAATCTGTATTGACTAAACCGAACCATGGATATACTTCCATTTACATGATTCTCCGGTTACATTCATGATTCTCCAATTACATCCATTTACTGATATCATGGTTTTGGCAAGTCATCCAATTTACAATCTATATTACAAGACATTACAAGTTGCAATACAACACAAACAATACAACCAAGACATCACGGGATTTAAGGGATAGATTGGTACGGAAGGTGTTAGAAGTGGCACAGACTGCAACCATAAGACACCTAACCTGTATTCCTTTGTTGTTTTACCATGGCATGAATAGTTCCTTGAGTTCCTGATACCTTAGTCTCCGGGGAAAATGAGACTCCTCTCGTATACATTGGCATTCTTCTGTACCAAGCTACAAACAACAGCATTAACACTAAATACAACATTATAACAATATAATACAACTTTAAAAGTTACACACTCTCTCTCTCTTTCTGTCATTTCTACTTCATCATTATCTTTAGGACTTACCGAGCGATTTGTTCGCTGACGACATTCTCTTTCTTTCTTCTTTGAATGTCGTTAGGTGTTTCGGACCTTCCAGAGATCGAGCCTAGCACTGAAGACTCGGACCAGTTTATTGAAGATCCCGAGTTGTAGTTACAATTGTACACATTTCATTTCAGTACTTTCTATTTCTGTTATGCCATTGTTTAGGCATTGCTTTCATTCAGATGTATTTACTTTTCCATGCATTGTACAAAAGAATGTTAATAAATAAAGTTGATGTTCAGTTATACCTACTGTCTTTGTCTCTTGTGCATTTTTATTTATATTGCTTAGATACGCTTAGCGTACTTACTTTAGAGTAAATATGTAGCGGCCAGTCACATCCTCTGCCCGTATACCGGAAGCGGGAGGTGACAATAACTCTGGTTTGTACTCAGTAGAATTGGAGGGAAAGTGTTTGCATTACATCACATCATAACTTTTTTCATTTAACATACATCACACTCACTTGTGCCCACTTGCACAAGTAATGAGTGTGCCTAGGCAGACCCTACCATGGTCCATGTCCCAAAAGAGCTATGTGCACACATGTATTGTGTTGGACCAAAATTGTTTACACATGTTTATTTGCAAAAGAGCTTTTTGAATATCGATCGGTTTTCTGTTCTGATTGCAGTGTCGGCTCCCAAATGTTATATCCGTGATTTTGAGTGTATTTCCAGTGTTTTATCATGAATACCTTTAATCTGTAATTATTGAGCAGACACTGATTAATAGTACCGATATATAACAAAATTGATAATGAATGAGAGGTATTAAAATGCAGTTTTCTGAGATGAACAAATACCTTCAAACTTATCTTTTTCTCGTCTCGAGCAAAACAAAAAATCTTAGCCTCACTTTTGCAGGGAACGCGATTGCACTGAGCACGTGCAACAAGCCATTAAATCTCTAGGTGTCCCTAGTAGGAGGAGTGTTGTCTCCTGAGGGTTTTCAGCGGATTACACCCACAAAATCCAGTTAAGTTAGCACTGTGGAGAAACTGTTGATTCTAATCTTAAGTTAGAGATCAAAGTTAGAAGTTCTATCACTCAAGTCGGAAATGTTAAACCCTATTGTTCACTCCTCACAATTTGTTTAACATAAGCTTATACGCATCTTTACGTGATTGTGCGGATAGTGTCCATAAGTTTTTAAGAAATTGATTAGGATCATCATGTCATAAGTACGGACCAGGATAAACTTCTAAAGGATCATACGAGTTTGAAAAGGAGTTAAGATTTTCTCAAGTTTTTGTTCTCAAGTTAGCTTTCAAGTCAGAATTTCTATCGTTTTTAGCAGAGAACCTAAGTATTATTCTTCACTCCTACCTTTCACTTGTTTTTGTTCATACACACAGAGAACCTAAGTTATCATGCAAAACGTCTTTATAAATATAAACCTTCATATCTCCTCGAAAAAACTGTTTTAATAGAAAATTTGTCTCCGCCAAGATTATTATTCCACAAAGAACCATGAGGACTTTTAACTCGGAGAGAATACTTGCTTAGCTTGCTTTATTTGACGATTGGAAACTTAGCGAGCTTTGGGTCAATGACACCCAAACCGGATGATTTTAGGGCATTAGGTGTGGAGACACCCCAAGGACTTAATTACCCAAGTTACCAAGGCCACAAAACAAAAGACTCATTTTAAAATATTCTGAACTCAGTGAAAACAGAGATATAGCCAGTTTTTCTTTTTAATCCGAAGACGTTATGATGTGGATAAGGTGTGTAATTACTCCAATAAGATTCTAGATGGGTTATTTTTCAGACTTGTAGCTTCATATTAAAATCTCAATAATATCCTTCATATTCACCTTACTTTATGAACTATTCTTGATATTACTTAACTCAGAAAAAACCTGTTTCATCCTAAAGATGTTTATTAATTTTTAAAAAATTTATAGACATGTCAGACTTTCATCAAATTCTCAAAACATACGACACGTGTAAAGTGTTACAAAAGACGTATATCAGCTATGGTTAAATACAAAGGAGGGTTATATTTCGGGTCATCAGTCTCACGGAAAGGATTTAGTTATTTCTAACTTATCAAATGAACTGTCAGACTTCGAATCTAAGATCCCCAACTAGCTAACATGAAAAGTTTTTATATTTTTGGGAATTTTTTTCAATTTTTATGGGTTTCTTTAATCTGTATGCAATGTAGAATATACATATGATATAGCCAAATAAACGCAGTGTTCACCCCCAAACCTGAGTTTTATGATGTCCTCATCTTTACCCCCGTCATCAGTAGCTAGACTTAGACATCAAGGTGAGAATTTTATTCAAAGAAAAAGAAAAAACCTAAAACTAATTACAACATATACAAGTTAAAAGATTGGGTCAGTCCAGAAATTAATACCAGCCATTTAAAAATTTTGTCAATATAATACAAGGGCTGGTAAAAGAATATGTATATAACAAAGAAAAAGAAAAAGAATGTATTTGTTGTTAGTGAAGGGCATGGGTGTGTATAAGTAAGAATCAGAAAACGCTGAATGCAAAGATGATGTTTTGAATGAGTCAAAAAATTGTTGCCCGAATGAATTGAATTTTCAAGAAGTATATGTTGAGTTTCAATGTCAAGTTCGTGTAAAAACTAGAGTTCATCAAAAGTTCAGAAACAGAAAGGTTCATAGGATGATCCCAAATTGTTCCTAACTCAAACTCACATAGAATATCAAGTTCATCAGCAAATATCTCCTCAAAACTAGACATGAAAGAATGTTTATCAAGACTGCCTTCCTCCCTATAATCCTGCATAATCCTACACTTACTGCTATAGCTCACAATTCCCAATATGAATTCTCCCTCATCACATTCACAAATGGGTAGGTATATGTTATTTAAAAAAGTAGGTTCCCACACTAACGTTTCTTCCGAAACAATATCAAGTGGTGATACAAAAATTGTGTGTTCCTGAGCATTAATTTCCTCTAATAATTTATTCCAACCATACCCGTCAAATTCACAAGCTCCCTCCTTTAAAATCGGAGCGCAAAATTCAGCCGGTTCATGAATTTCTTCTTCAAGTAATATTTCAGTTAAATCAACCTCAAAATCACAAGTGACAGGAGGTTCAGTGGGTACCTGAAGGTCAGTGGAGGACTGACTCGGAGGGTTTTCTTGTTTGTCCTGATAACACCCAGTCAATTCATTCGCATCATCATCTATGAAATCATCAAAATTCAATTGATCATTTATCTTACTCGGGTGACTTCCTAGATGACAGTTATTGACACTATATGGTTCTAATTGACTGTGTTCACTCTCTAGAATCCTCACAACTATATGCTCTTCAATTCTAGCCAATGATTGAGTTTGAGCGTGAAACAATTGCTCAGACTGCTGTATAAACAGGGCTAGCATCGCAGCTGTTTGATTCTTGACCGCAATCATCACTTCAATACCCTTCTCTAAAGCGGTCAACCTAGCATCCATCTCACTATCACTCCCAAATGATGGCTCAGTTGTTTCAGGAAGGGAGGGTTGTGATGGTGGTGATGCTAAAGCAGTTACCCTGTCGACCTCTTTTCTAAATCTTCAATCATTAGGTCTATTATTGAAGTGAGACTGGGTTCAAGAGTGTCAGGTGGGTGACCGTTAGCAAAACTCTGGGATGGTTGGTCACCCCCAAGAAAAGGACAATTTTCATGATGTGGGAAGAACTGTGGCAATTTGAACAAACGAATCGGGAC
Source organism: Agapanthus africanus (assembly GCA_030015575.1). Taxonomy (NCBI): domain Eukaryota; kingdom Viridiplantae; phylum Streptophyta; class Magnoliopsida; order Asparagales; family Amaryllidaceae; genus Agapanthus; species Agapanthus africanus. The sequence continues at coordinate 675,483,452 of CM057340.1, read as the reverse complement.
TGAGTATAAATAAAGGAATAAGAATCGTGAAAAATTAAATTGAATCGTGTATCACCCATATCAACAAGAATTCACAAAAATCACAAAAACCAAGAATATCACACCCCTACCAGTCTATGTTATGCTAAGTCAACTAGACCTACTCAAGAACCTGATTGTCGAAGTAAAACTGTGTCGAGAAACGGACTCAAGATATACGGATCACGAAGCCAGGTAAGTGCAGAGATAAGGGGAGGTTTTCCAACGCTTTCGCGAAGTTCCTTAATTAGAATAACTCTTTCTCATGAACACTTTTCTAAACAGTCCGTGAACAATATACCGTTAAGCAATGTTCTGAACACAGTTAACTTCTCCTAATGAGCGTGAAGTCCTTAAAGTCAATGTTCTATTTGATTTTAAATTACTGTGGGTATGCAAGAATGCAGTTTTTTGATTTGTGGGCTACGGAGAAAGGTGATAAAATCCTTTACCGTATCTTGTTTTTGTCGTGCCCTTAATATCCGTATTAAGATGAAAATGTGCAAATCAATAAAAGAATTCAAGAATTCAATCCATAAAGCAATTCTTTTTCCGTTTAGGCTTAAGCGCTGCAAAAAATACGGGTTAGTTCTCTGTTCAATTGGTGGCAAGTTTGTGCGAAGAATTTTGCAGAAGATAAAGTATTGGAATGTGTCGGATTTGAGTGAAGGTGTTAGAAAAAGCGTACCGATGTGATTTTGGGTTTAGAAACCCCTTTGAAGTGATTACGGGTATTTGAATGTTTGCATGCGCGGGTCAAACTACCCGGATCATTGGCACTGCACTTTACTAACGTTTTGGAATTGAATTTTATCCTTGCTTCGCACAATCGCTGGTCGTAATTCCGTTAAAAAATGAAATGTCGGAAAATACGATATTTGGTGTCAAAAAGTGATATGTATGCCCCAATTCCTGTACACTCAAAATTATAAAAATCAAATAATACCACTAGAATACCAACACTGCACTAGAGATCATACAAAAAGAAAAAACCAAAACACCCACTTTTGACCCGGCAGCACCGGAATTTTAAGCATTGTCGCCGGTCAAATTAAGTCCAATAGTGCTCGAATTTTGTGTGTACTCTCTAGGCTATATTAGTATTCTACTAGTATACTTTGATTTTTTAATTTGAATACAGAGTGATAGCAGGTCTGAAGGACAGAGAACAAAGTAAAAAACAAAAAGAATGTTTGTTGTGTTAGTTTTGAAAAAAAATCGAGTTAAAAGTTAGTGAGTTTGTACGAACCAGAAATAACAATTCATAATAACTACCAACTCCCCGGCAACGGGGCCAAAAACTTGTTGGGACTTTACCCGCGCGCGCAAACGCGTATGTTTTGGAAATGGAATCGTTTTAAGGAAATGGATGCGCACGTGAGCTCGGTCTCGTTTTAAAATGGGAGCATTTGAAGCAAGGGAGGCCGGCGTCGCCGGAATTATGGGGGGCCCGCTGGTCTAAATCCAAGCATTGAGGCTTGGATGGGCATGATGGATATGTGTGCTCTTCAATATTCTTCTGATGTTATTTGATTTCTCTAAATAACTCTGGTTTGTACTCAGTAGAATTAGAGGGAAAGTGTTTGCATTACACCACATCAGAACTTTTTGCATTTAACATACATCACACTCACTTGTGCCCACTTGCGCAAGTAATGAGTGTGCCTAGGCAGAACCTACCATGGTCCATGTCCCAAAAGAGCCATGTGCACACATGTATTGTGTTGGACCAAAATTGTTTACACATGTTTATTTGCAAAAGCCCACACAACTCTCAAGCCTAAACCAAAAAGAAAAAGAAAACTAGAAAATGGGTATATACTATGCACCTTGTTCAATATCTGTTCTGGTATTTATAGGCTCAACTCCAAAATAAACAAACAATATAGATGGACTGACGTGACCCTAAGAAATGACCAGAAGAAAAATGGGGGCATTTGAAGCAAGGGGGGTCGACGTCGCCGGAATTATGGGGGGCTCGCCGGTCTAAATCCGAGCATTGAGGCTCGGATGGGCATGATGGATATGTGTGCTCTCCAATATTCTTCTGGAGTTGTTTGATTTTTCTAAATAACTCTGGTTTGTACTCGGTAGAATTGGAGGGAAAGTGTTTGCATTACATCACATCACAACTTTTTGCATTTAACATACATCACACTCACTTGTGCCTACTTGCGCAAGTAATGAGTGTGCCTAGGCAGCCCCCACCATGGTCCATGTCCCAAAAGAGCTATGTGCACACATGTATTGTGTTGGACCAAAATTGTGTATACATATTTATTTGCAAAAGAGCTCTTTGAATATCGGTCGGTTTTCTGTTCTGATTGTAGTGTCGGCTCCCAAACGTTATATCCATGATTTTGAGTGTGTTTCCAGTATTTTATCACGAATATTTGTAATCTGTAATTACTAAGCAGATAATGATTAATAGTACCGATATATAACAAAATTGATAATGAATGAGAGGTATTAAAATGCAGTTTTCTGAGATGAACAACAGCCTAGAGATCAGCTCGACGTATTTCTCATGCCAGTAGGATATAGACGCAACGTCAACAAAGACCCAAGGTCCAAATAAAAATAGAGTAATTGCAAAATCCTAGCACCAAGTCTTGACGGTTTATAAATAACCTAAACACTATCTCGGTGTTCCCCCTCATTTCAGCAGGATGCAAACGCAATTATCAAATGAAATTGGAGCAATGGCATATCCCTAGCTCCAGATCTCGATTGCAATACATACAGCATAGAAATCACACAGATGTTTTCCGACTTCAGCAAAGAATTGGCGCGACATCGTCAAAACAAAAGAAAAACAAAATGACGGCATATTCCTAGCTTTGGGTCTTGACGGCAACTCATATAAAGCCTAAAAGACCATTGGAGATCATCCAACCCTAAAAGGGTGTGGTTATGACTCATCGGGGCTCCAAATTAAACCTAACCTCAAGTAAAAGTGTCATGGCAAATTCCTAACGCTTGCTCCTCCAACGGTAATATGACCTTAGGAGATTACTCAAAGACAGCTTGTCTAGCCCCCGAAAGGATCATAGACACGACAGTCGCGGGGCTACTCGAACAATGGCTTAAAGACTGCATATCGAGAAATATATCAGCCATCGCGACGGTAACATGGACTAAAACCCTAGTACCACAAACCTAACGGACCCCTGTCATAAAGAATGGGGGTTATCTACATACAACGTTAGGAAAAGTTTGCCTGTAAACCTAAGGAAGGTAAACTAAAAATACTCCGAAATGAGTACATAAACTAGAGACTCTGAAATGAGTGAATAAACTATACACTCCGAAATGAGTACGTAAACTAAAAACTCCGAAATGGGTGAATAAACTACAAACTCCGAAACGAGTAAATAAACTACAAACTCCGAAATCTGTAAATAAACTAGAGACTCCGAAACGAATGAGTAAACTACAGACTCAGAAATGAGTGAATAAACTACGAACACCAAAATGGGTACGTAAACTACTTCGCAATAGATCAAGATATCAAACACAGAAGAGGGTGTGCAAAAGAAAAGAATATATATTTTTTATTCATGAATCGAAATGTTTGAAAGATACAATTTATGTACAAAAAAAGGGATACAATTCTAGCCTTTAAGAGGGCAGGGCTTTCAATAAAGTAGAGACCCGTTCACTCTCTTGCCGCAGCTCCTCGTCACGCTCCACTATTGCGGCCAGCAATGCTTCAACTTGAGTCCATTGTTGCAAGCACGAAGAAAGCTTCTCAGAGATTTCCTGCTTAGGAACTTCCCAGTTCTACATTCCTCGCTCAGTAGAGTCAAGGTTCTGCCTCAACGCCATTTCTTCAGAAATGCATTGTTGATGATTTTCAAAAATAACTTGGAGTTGTGCAGCATTCGCTTCAACCTGAGCACGCAATTAGTTTGATTCGTTTAAAACCGTCTCATGCTCCCTCTACTTCAGGACCAGCTTCTGCTTGAAGTATTGAATGGAAGCGGCACTCTGTTCAATCCATACGACCAACTGAGCCTTCGAGGATAATGCCTCAGGCGCAAGACGTTTGTGCTCGATCTCATGGAGGAAAGCCTCAATTCTCTTACAATGTCAACCCAGATGCCGATGAAATCTTCATTGTGGAAAGTCATAAGAGTCGCCAGCATGTGGTTGACTTCATCCGCAAAGTCCGCAGCAGAAGTGAGAGCTTCGACGTTAAGGTCTTCGATAAATTCACTTAGCATCCTCCTGATAATTGTCGTACCCCTGGAAGACTGACGTTTAGTAAAGGGCCCTACAGGCATAGAAATGCGAGACTCGAGAGGAGCCAAAGCCGGTGTAGCTGCTACAGAGTAAAACACACACAAAGAAGGGTCAGGTTTCAACCTAAAAATTAAAAAAATGATGATGAGTGAGATCTAACATACCTATAGTCGCAAGTGGAAAATCAGGAAGCATAGAAGGCTCAGCTATTTCTTCATCCCCTCCTTCGAGCCGTAAGACTGTGGTCAATACGAGAAAAGCTTATCAGACAAAATTACTCGTAGAAAGATGGAACAAGAAATGAAGAATATACTAACCAACGTCCGAAGGAGGGACGAATTCCGATTGGAAGGCGAAGTGCGAGTTTAACACTTGGCATAAGCGGTCGAAAAGCACTCCTACAGGATTGCAACAATATACGGTAAAGAAATTAATCCAAGAAATAACATCAATACTGAAACAAGGAAAACAAAAAAAAATCTTTACCTTTTGTCGCCGAACCCGAGAGAACTCGGGGAGATGCAAGTGAGATAGGTGAAACAGCGATATTCATGGCGACAACTGACGAGGATTCTTCAACGCCAGCGTTTACCGCACCTATATTCGAAATAAAGGAGATATTAGCGAATGTGTCTAGCAGGACCGAGAACCTAAAAGTGATAACATAAGGAATACCTGATGGGGAAGAAGCCATCTGGAACGTCATCGGTTATGACAGCTTCCTCGATTGTCGGGAAGACGGACTCAACGTATGCACCTTCGTCTCCCAAATCAATAAGGGTCATCATCATGCTAGAGTCACCCACGGATATCGAGGATCCATAAGGAGAAGAAGTGGCAGTTGGAAAATTTTCAGATTCGAAATGAAGGCTCGGCATCCCAGAATCTCCAGACGCTGGCACCTCACCCGGCAGCGTTAACACCTGAACTCGGCCCTGCTATACCATTTAAGGAAAATGTGTTATAATTCAAGGAAATAAACTACTGTGGAAAGAAGCCTGGAAAAATATATAAGTCCTACTAGGTTTCATTAAGATATCGTGTGCTGTCTTACCTTGAAGTAGCCGTTCAGCCTCTTCACGAGCTGCACGCGCTATCTGCCTATGAGCAGTTGACAGGGCAGAAAGAATGTCCTCCATAGGAACATCAAGGGGTCATACATCACTTGAAACCACGCCTGCGGCTAAGTTATCCTGACGCTCCTTCGCTGCGTGCTTCCGGTGCTTCTTCTTGGCTTTAGCCATATGAAGAGATCTTTTTAGAACCTCGGACAGAGGAACGTCTTTTTCTAAATCAGGCTCGGCCTCAGGATCTGCTGCAATGTCCGTCATCGGCTGCTTTAGCGACGCTTCCCGTAGCGGTCCTGAAGATAATTCAACTGTAGCCGATAGCTCTGCAGGCTCCATAGGTGCCATCAAGGGAGGAATATCCTCCGCACCACCACCCAAAGACAGCATCGCACTTGGAATAACACAAGTTGCGGCGGTTCCTGTAATAAAAAAAGAAGGGAGTCAGGGTGTAAATGAAATGAGATAAGTAGGTATATTCAAAGGCGTCATAAAACGAATCATACCAAGGCCCATAGAAGCACGAAACCTCTCCTCTTCCTCAAATTTTTTGAGAGACGCCAAAAGAGCCTTTTCAGTGGAGATGCTTATTAAGAAAAGAGCGTTAATAAAACATAATAAATTCAAAAAATATATATATATACGAAAGAATGTAAACGAGATATACCTGAAGCCGCAAGAGAAGCAAGCGCTGCTTGCTCGCGGGCTAATCTCTCAGAAGCCTCAATGGCGTCTTGAAGATCAGTAGCGACATTCTCATCAGTAGAAGCCCCGAAGAAATTGTCGTTGGTTCCATATTCGAATAAGCCTTCGCTATGAGGAGCATGAGACTCCTGACAAAATACAACATTAGCTGAAAATAAAAATTTCTTCTTCTTCTGCGAGCCGACAACAACACCCGACGATAAAAGTTTCCGCTTTACCGGCTTCTTGGGATAGCGAGTCCCGATTTCCGAGCCAATACCCGACTCAGGAGATGCTGCAGCCACCACATTCCCAGGAGCACTTACGTCTAGCCGTGGCTTAGCCGGAAAGGCTCGAGGAACTACAACTACGTTGCTTTTCTTAAAGAAACACAGACGACTGCTCGTCGCTTCAGCGGAATCGCGGGATTACAGGCCGGAACAGAATCCATATGGTCAAGAGCATCCACCTTTCTTTCTTAATGACGGCACCCGTTGCATGCTGATACCAAGCAATATGAGCATTTGAGGCCTTCAGGATATAACTCGGCTCAACTATTAGAAAATGAGACCCCATGTTCTGCCGCATAAAATGGTGCGCCGCATTGCTGACGCTCTCCTCTGTAGCAACTGGATCAATGAGAAAAGCTTCGAGGGGAATGCCTTGGTTATAACCAAATTGCTGAGCAAAGCGATGCGGGTTATATCGCATGAATACACCGAGGCATTTTGCCTGAATACCAGGAAACTCGGCCTAATGGAATATAAATGCGCGATCTCCCGGACCCTCAAAATAGAAGCTCCATCCTTAAAAACATCATGAAGTGGCTGGACCACTTTGGAGGATTCTTTACCAATGGTCAGAACCCTATCGACAAAGGTCATGCTGTCCCCAACCATGCGCGGACGTAGGAGCAATCGCAGAGCCTCTAGCTGTGTTGGGTCCGGGGAAGAAGAGTCAACCAATTGCATGACCCGGGGGAAATTGTATCCTTCATAAAATCTAGGCCGTTTGAGCACACCAAAAGCACCCAGTATGTGCATTTCGATCCACGAGGTGAAGTAATGCAAATGGAGATTTACGGGCTTCAAACCCGGCTGGGCGGTGTCGACCGCTATGTTTAGACCATGATATAAGTGGGCCAATCCTGCAACCCCGACAGTCATACGTATCCCCGCCGCAATGTGATGAGCCGGATAGAAAACAGATGGTCTCATGTAGCGAGAGTGCATTGGGAGTGCAAACCAACTCAGCCACAAACCAATAAAGCCCATAAAAAACGTCTCCTCATCAATATCCGGAGCAGCAATCAATGCAAAAGGGGTGATGGGGGTATCCAGAATAAAAAACTGCTTTAAATCCATCTCTGCAGTTAGCAATCTGTCCAAGCCAAATCCCAACGGATCATCGAGCTTGGCAAACTTTGCAGCCTTCTTTGATAAAACCTCCGGATGAAGGAAACGGGCGACAAAGTCGGTAAAGCAAACCTCATGCCCCCCAAACTCTAAAAAAAGCTCTCATAGATATTCAACACTTTGATCAAACTAGGGAACTTGTGTTGGACAGCGTTTTCCGAGGTAAGGCCCATGAATACCGATTCGGTGGCAAAAACGTACTCGTCAGGAGGAGGTATCTCTTCATGATTCTCCCCTCTGACGGGTAACCTGGAAATTTCTACGAATTCTTCTAGCGAGATCGATATCTCACGATCCGATAAAAAAATGTGTAGGTCAGAATATTCCACTGCTCCAGGAATGATTTAACCTACCACACATGAGGAGTGTGGTAATAAAAGAGAGACGCGTAGACCGCTGGGTATAACCCGGTCTTCAGCAATAGCGACTTCTTGACCGATAAAATGTAGCGGGCCCACTGGAGGTAACCAGCCGGATGACGAGAGGTCACTCTTATTATGTAAACCTGACCCTAAGGACGCGCTTCTCCTTGACACATGCGACACCCCAAAATATCTAGGGCCATCGGCAGCTGGACTGGTATCGACGCTATGGAAGGTTGGAGACAACCTTCCGCGGTCCAATTGACTTCTTCTACTGTATAAGAGACTTGCAGAGGGTCAACATAATGAATTGCCAGGATCGGTTCTGACGACACCACACAAGTAAAGCTGCGCCGGCCCCGGATAATATAGCTATACTATGATACCCATAGATGAAGAGATTTCTACTCTGGATCGTAGCCCCGGATGAAAGCAGAAAGTTCACAGTCTTTAGGCGCGTTGGCAAAAGCGCTCTCCGAACGAATGTAAGGAGAAAAGGAACTGGAAGCCATAGTACCTGAAAAGAAAAGGCCGTAGAGAGTTAGTGATTGGAATAATGTAATTAACTACAGCTAAGGGCCTTATCATTTTCAGTACACCAAAATCTGTACTCCATTATGGCATATTAAAATCACTACAGTGGGCTCCACAAAATCAAGATGATGTCTCATCAATGACGAGACATGCATCTACTGTGAGAATCCAAAAGGATTCTCATTAAATGAATAATCCCATTGAGCAGTGGAGTTAAAAACTCCAAATGTTCTTGAAAAGCGAGCCCTGAAGGGTATTAAAACCCTATATATAAAAAGGGGGGAATATGAAGAGGAAAAAAAATCCCAAAAAGTTCCAAAATTTTTCAGAGCTAAGCACTGTAAGACAAAATGGAATTAAATTCCTATGATAATGAGATCAAATCCTAGAAATCCCCCATGTTGGAGACAGATGGGAAATATAATAGAATTGAATTTCATAAATTCTCAAAGATCAAGATCAATGATAGGGTAAAACCCTAAGAAAAGAACAAACGATTCCCAGGAATGCCCATTGATTTGAGACCTACGGTCTACTCAAAAAAGAGGAAAATTTCTTTTTAAGATCTCTGAGAGATCATTTCAAAAAAAAAGAGCCGAGCTCTGTTAATGGGTTAAAAATCCAAAATAAAAAGGGAGGTTCTTTTAATAGTTAAACTCTGTTCATAATCCTTACCAATTTATTTTGTGACAGAGTTTAACTTTAAGTTCCGTGGGTAGAGATCTAAGCACTGAGATGAGAATTAAATTCTCAAGGAAGAAGGAAACTTAAGAAAGATGATGAAACGACAGTCGTTTAAAGAGCCAAAGACCCTATTTATAGGATATGAAGGGACGGTTCAATTTCCTAGAAGATCAAACGGTGGAAAAAGTGACACCGTTGCACTCACGTATGAGCCACGTGAGAACAACGATGAGGGGAATTTGTTTCCCCAATATTTAAACATAATAAAAGAGCTAATCTCTATTAAATTTAATGAGGCAGCGCCTCACATGCTCCCCATGAGGGCGCCAGCGCCAACCCTTTCAGGTTGAGTCCTATGATGGCGCCGTACGTGAAGTTCACGTGGGCGGCAATATGCAAAACACAGGAGCGTCTATCATAAATAAAGAATTAAATTTTTAAGTGGCGCCTACATGCACAACACATGAGCGCCGGCGTCTAAGTAAAATCAAGTAGAATGAAATTCCACATGGGGATATTTCCCTAAAAACTGGGATACTCTCTGTTAAATAGAGCCGTTGGATCAAAAATTCAATGGTGATGATAAATCATCAAATAATAGAATAAAATTCTATTAAGGGAAACTATTCCCCTAATGTTTCTAAATGAACACAAAATTGTTGAATCAAAAATCCAATGAGATTGGAAAATATTTCCTTACATCTTTCTAAACAAAGAAAGATGTGCTCTATATAACATAGAGCTCTTAGATTAAAAATCCAATAGTGTTTAAAAATCACCGTTTGACAGAATAAAATTCTGTATATGGGAAAAATATTTCCCTAATCTTGTTAAAAAAAGAAGACATATTCTGTAAAACAAAAATTCTTGGATCAAAGATCCAATGGTGGGTAAAATTCCCCAAACAAATTTTAAGACCAATTAAATCAATTGGAATCTCTCAATGGGAGATTTTCTCAAAACTAATTAAAAATTTGCCTACACTATATAAAGGATCCGAGACTTCAAGTCTCGAAAAAAGAGACAGACAGAGACATATAGAGAGAACCCTTCATAAGCTTCTGCAAAAAAATACAAAAGGCTCTCAAAAAGCAACAGAGAATTTAATTCTCAATAGAGAAGTAGATCTTTTTCCTCTCAGGCCCTAGGTAAAGAAACCACAGAGATCAAAACATCTCCTTTACCTATCATAGCATACCCAAGGGTTTAACTGTAACAAACCTAAACTTTCTGTACAATTTTTCAAAAAAAATACAGAAAGGGTTATTTTTGCCTGAGCACAAGTTATAAGTTTGTTTTACTTTTTAATAGCAAGAAGGAGCTTGTAGCTCATTGGTAAGACCTTGCACTGCTGAACCAAATCACCAGAGTTCAAATCCCATTCCCCACATTATTTTTAATATTGTTTTGTTTTGAATTTTTAGAAGCCCGAGAGCTTACACGTGCATAACTCGTAAAAACCAAAAGTCACATATAAAACAAACTGTCCTAGGAGATACACCAAACGACAAGCGACACGTGGCATGAAGAATTGGCATGACTCGGTCGCCTCGGGCCGGCGGATCGCCCGACTCAGCCCGCCACCGCCGGCCGATTCCGCTCCAAACCCGATTCTCCCTTCTTAACATTTGTGTCTTTTGGCCTCCCCATTACCCCTGTATAGTTTAAAAACCCTAAATATTAACAAAGCCATTCAAAACCCCATTAAACCATATTTTTAATACATTTTCAATACAACTTTTCATCTATCCTAAACCCTAGATTGTTAGTTATATTTATGCCCTAGAGGCCATTACTGTACATAGGATGTATATTGTAGTGGATGCTGGGACATATATAGGGAGGACTTTCTTACTCGACATGATAGTATGCTATCTGGTTACCCTTTACCTTAACGTGTATGCTGATTGTCTCTCTGTTACATGTTGGTAAAGCCCTTAGGATCTGTACTTGACTACCTGGACTATGATGCGGATCATACTAGTGGGGACATGGTAGTCCATAAGTACATCCTTCAAAGTCCCTAGTCATGGGTGTATCGAGACGGGGCATCGATATACCAGAGTAGACTAGCGTATACCTTCTCGACCCATACAGATGGGCGATGGATGATCCCATATCCATTGGTGTTTGATATCAGAGATGATATACGGGTGCTCAGTGGAGACTGGGTACACTGGACGGACTCGCTGAGAACTCCCAGATGGTATTATACCTCACGTCAGATGACAGTTCTCTGGTGACACTGGTACAGAGTAGTCTGTTGACCCGAGATCGTCATAGAGTCTTGTGTGGTTCCCACTGTGCTTTGATTTCCATCTTACCACGTCCAAGAGGGCGTGCAAAACGGTGGTTTTTGGGTACAGTCCCGAGTCACATGGAGGCAATGAGCGATAGGAGGGGATTCATCTCTCCCGGTATAGGGGGTTGATATTGCGCTATATTCGATTGGCTATAACAGGAAATCCCTGGCCAGGGTTGCTGAGATTTACTGGTAAGTGTTACCAGTAGTTTCTCGAATTTTTATAGACCTCATATCGACACGACTTATTGAGCTATTGGGGTCTGACGTTTACCACCCCTAGGCGAGATATGCGACATATCAGACGATCAGACCGGACTGTACGGTAGTGTTACTGGTTGGATTCACAGGAGTGTGAGCGGGCTTACTCGTCGATCTTCTGATCGCTCAATACCCGGGTGGCCGTTATGTTTAGCAGACCGCTTGCGGCTTGTGGGTGCTTGATATGATCATCACCTGCTGCCGGCGTATTGACGAGTCTTTAGAGTCCTACACAGAGGTTTCCTGGCTCAAGCAAAACGAAATAGGAGCGCATATGAGATATGTGCGGGACCGAGAATAATACGAGTATGTGATACCGTATTCTATTCTCGCGATGAATGTATCGAATGGTTGTATGCGATATAACCTAGTTATCGAATCAAGGATTGATTCGATAAGCCGATACATTTGATACTAGTCGGTTATATGTGATATGACCGGATCGTTAAATCAAGTGTTGATTTAATGATTTAATGTATAATTATATATTTGATATATTACTTTGCACTAACTAGTATTGGTTCACTTTAAACGGATTTTCTCACTTGGTTTGTGCACATTGTATATGTGATATATTTTTGTACACTTGATTGTATCATGTTTGATGATACATGTTTAACTATAGTTAAGTGTAATGAATTAAGCCATGGTTAAACTAATGATTAGGGTTTTCATTTCTTATTTATTTATTTATTTATTTATTTTGAATAAGTGAGAAAAGAATGGTTGCTAGTTTTGGAGTTTAGTTGAAGCTTCATGAAGCTTTGACTTTGTAACCATTCTTATCTCATCCTTAACCCTAACCATTCCTTTAACCTTGGTCAATTCTCTACACATAACCATAGTTAGAATTATGATAAGTATTGATTTTCTATTCTTTTTTAATTAACTTATCATATCATTTTCTTCTTCTTCTTCCTTGAACTCAAGAAGAAAACCTTGAGGTCATCAATGGTGATTGATGATAAAGAGTGAGAAATCCAATTCTAAATTGAACCCACTTCCTATTTCTTCATCCTCTACCTCTTTCCAAGTAGTAGAGTGTGTTTCCTTCACAAGTTTTCATGACTTGGTGAAGTTTGGAGCTTGATCTAGCGATGCTTCGACGTAGATCATCTTCGGCATGGACATCGATGACCTAGCCCGTCCATTCTCCGATGAAGCCGACGCTAGAGCCCGGGACTTGTTATGGACAGCGAGGAGACTTCATTGCTGAGCTATGGAGGTGGAGAACCGGATCTACAAAGGTTGTATTTCCGTATCTCTTAGTTAAGTGTTAACTAGTTAGCTTTTTCGCCTAGTTTTCTAGCAAATGATCCGTAGTCAGGTCTCTCGGCATCTAGATTTTTTGAAAATGGCATGTTCGATGCCTTGTGAGACCTCAATAGGGTGCCTAGGAACCCTACATAGATTACCCAATAAATACCACCCCTAAACACACACACCCCCTCACTTACAAATTCTGTCCAAAACTCTCAAGAAAACTCTATAGAATTTTTGTGTACAAGTGGAGTTAGCGAAGGGCGAAACTCCGGCGATCTTCCGACGACGACCCTAAGAGCTCTTGGCGACGAAACGACGCACCGGCACCTCGTACCGCTTTCTCTCCCTCATCTCTTGACTCTAAACCTATAAGTCCCTCCTCCCTCTCCTCTTTTCTATTCTTAAAACACGTATTTCTAAAACCTGACGGAAGTGGAGTTAAATCCGACTTCCGATTTGGTTTTCTTTGTAAAGTTCAATTTTCCTTAACACAACTATACAAAACTCTTACATCTTGACTATTAATCATTAACCAAACATGTTGAATAAATTTCATAGCAAAATATTTCATTTTGTAACTTTTACCGCTCTTTTCAGTAAAATACCATGTGGTATACTTTCGACTTTAAAACATCATTAATCTTGCTATACCTTAAAATAGATCATGAGATAATGACCTGCCTCTTCACAACACTCATATGCAACATAGCACAATACCTTTTGGGAAATATACATTCAGAAAATACCGTTTTACACAAAACTACATTTTATTATTAAAACCGTTTTCTACAAGATTACGTATTTTTACAAATCTTTGCAAATCGCCGCTACAACCCATTTTTGGGGAACCCGACTGGGATGGTGCGGATTATCGCACATTCCTGGGCTTATTAGTGCGAGATTCAGACATCCGCAAGGAGCATTCGGTCTCGAGAGATTTAAAATACAAATATCTTAAGAAAATGAGATTTCTAGAAAATAATAAATTAAAAATTATTTTTATAAATATATAAATATATATGTATTATCAAAATATTTATTTTTTTATAATATCAATAATCAAACTTTTCTAAGTCAAAAGAATCACCTTACATGAAAATACCATGAAATTCCATACAAGTCAACACTTTACAATTAAATACCATGTATTATGAAAAATAGGTTTATTCACTAGAAATGTTACAAATATAAAATCCACAGCTATGAAAACTCTAAAGACGATAATTAAATACTTGAGGTGTATTTTTTCAATTATACAAAATTATTTTTACATAAACCCCCTCAAGTTCTATAAATTACTTTAAGGACCCTAGTAAACAAAGGTTTAAGCGGGACCAGTCTCTTGAGCCTCAGAGAGCCGGAGATATGGGTGTTTGCCTATTTAAGGTAGATAACTTAACAAACGGTGTTATCAACATGGTAATCGTCTTTGAAAAAGACACAAATCCTGCCGCCCATGTGCAGCGGTTACCGATAATATCAAAACTTAATTCAGGACTTCAATTTCTTTTCTAATTGTTCTGACTCAGACTGAGTCTCATTATAAATAATCTGACTTGAATATGATTCAATTACAATCTACAATACTACAATTCAATATGAATCCATGAATCGATATAATCAATCTGTTCAATCTATTCAATCTGTATTGACTGAACCGAACCATGGATATACTTCCATCTACATGATTCTCCAGTTACATCCATTTACTGATATCATGGTTTCGACAAGTCATCTAATTATACAATCTATATTACAAAACAATACAAGTTGCAATACAATATAAACAATACAATTAAGACATCGCGGGGTTTAAGGGGTAGATTGGTATGGAAGGTGTTAAAAGTGGCACGAGACAGCAACCATAAGACGTAATTACATCCATGCCGTTGTTCTGTAGTATTATCGACGGAGCCTTGTACTTCCAGTTGCCTTTAGTCTCTGGCATATAGAGACTCCTCTCGTATACACTGGCATCCTTTATACCAAGCTATAAACAACAACGTTAATACTAAATACAATATTATAACAATATAATACAACTTTAAAAGTTACACTCCCTTTCTGTCTTTTCTACTTCTTCCTTATCTTTAGGACTTACCGAGCGATTTGTTCGCTGACGACATTCTCTTTCTTTCTTCTTTGAATGTCGTCAGGTGTTTCGGACCTTCAGATCGAGCCTAGCACTGAAGACTTGGACCAGTTTATTGAAAATCCCAAGCTGTAGTTACACTTGTACACATTTCATTCTGTATTTTTCCATTTCTGTTATGCCACTGTTTAGGCATTACTTTCATTCAGATGTATTTGCTTTCCATGCATTGTACAAAAGAATGTTAATAAATAAAGTTGTTGTTTCACTATCTTTGTCTCTTGTGTACATTTCTTTTGTATTGCTTAGATACGCTTAGCGTATTTACTTCAGAGTAAATACGTAGTGGCCTCGTCGCGTACCCTTCGGAAGCAAGGCATGACAGGTTTTGTCCTTCTCAAGAACTTAGTTCTTTCTCTGGATCTGAGATCCATAAGACAAGTCCCCCAGAAGTTGAGAATTTAATTCTAATCGGGAAGATCTTGTTCTTGAGAATCAAAAATTCAGAAAAGAACTAGAAAGGAAAAATGAAAAGAAACCTATCCTATGGGAATTTAATTCCTCAGATTATAGGGTTTAACCCTAAAAGAAACTTAGTTCTTATAAAAGAAAAGGACATAAGAACTTAGTTCTTGAAGAAAAACTAATCCCAGATCTTCAAAATACCATTAACAAAGATTCAATCTCTAAAAAGGAAAAACATTAGCACCGCACGTGCTTCTCACATGGGCGTCTTCAACAGATTCCCAAATCAAAAGGAAATCAGTGTCTCAAGTGAAAAACACGTGGGTGCACAAAATAGAAGACCAGCGCCTCACGTGAAATACACGTGAGCACTGAGTAAAGTGCTTAGCACTTCATACACAGCCAAAACGGCTGAGTGCTTAGCTCTGATTGGGCAGTGCTCAGCGCCTCACGTGAAAAAACATGTGAGCACCCAAAACAGAAGGCTAGCGCCGCACGTGAAATACACATGAGCGCTGAGTAAAGTGCTTAGCACTTCATATACAACCAAAACGGCTGAGTGCTTAGCACTAATTGGGCAGCGCCCAGCACCTCGCGTGCTCCTCATGTGGATGCATGTTCAGTCGAAAATAGTGCACTTTTAACATGACAATTTCCTTAATTTTCTTAATCATCTAAAGGAATTTTCTATAAATATAACACATATTAGAAGCTCATCTGCAAAATATCATTTACCATGTGTTATACATTATAATCAACATTATGAAGGAAATTGTATGTTTAATATTTTTTACGCATAATATTTTGTATCTCACATTCTTCATTGAGATCTTGTGCAAGATTAGCTCAATTCAGATATCGGGAATCAGGAATCTGCCGATAAAATACAAGAAAGTCGAAGAATCAAATACTGACAGAAATTCAGAAGAGATAAGAAGATTCCAGTTATCAAATAAAGACCCAGAGATCAACAGAATAAGACCATAGAATTTTAATGCAACGAGCTCACCAATCGGCCGCTGAACCGCGGCCGAGTCAGGCTGAGTCGCCGCAGATCCACAGCCGATTCAGGGACTTGGGGTTCGGGAGTTCTCTAGAAGGTTCTTTGTAACAACCTAGATTGTTGAGGAAGCTTCTTTGTAACAACCTAGCTTGTTCTGGAAGTTTCTTTATAACAACCTAGCTTGTTGGGGAAGCTTGATTGAGGGGCTATAAAAAGGACCTAAAGCTACATTGAAAGGATTCCGAACTTTTAATTCCAATTTCTTTTCCAATTTTATCCTAGTTCTTGATCAAATCAAATCAAGAAAGGAGCCAACAAATTCAACAAATCCATGATCAAAGATCAAGAATCATTGAGAAATTCATCGAGCGACATCATTCAAGACTCCTTTATACGAACCCGATCATCATCAACGAGCACGCGATCCACGAAAGATCCAAGACTCACGGTGATCGAGCGACGTAAAGATCGACGGAAAAATTACCTCTTCAAGGGAGTGATCGAGAGCAATTCTTCTTGTAATCTCGGATTGAAGAAGTTGTAATTTGAAGTTGAATAATAAAGGTGATAATTAGTTTCAATTTCGCTTTCTTTTAATTTCCGCATTATGAGTTCTTTTTCTAATCTTTCTTCGATTTTCATAATGCGCGAGTAAATCTCCGCTTGATAGAACTGGTAGGATTAGGGTAGATCGATGGATGATAAAATTCTATACTTTTTTTAGTCTTATGAAGTTTACAAACTTTCGCAAAAGAATCGTTAACATCCTCATCGGGTGCAATATCAAATTCTTGATAATCTGGACCGTGATTTGAGATAATAAATACGATCTTTTTGTGAAGGGCTAGAAAATGAATGTGATCAATGAAAGGACAAGGGACTATAGTGAAGAAACCTTAATTTCTTCCAAAAAAACCCTAATCTGTATTCATCGCCATCAATCTGGTGTTAAACTGTCAATAGATAAGATGAGTTACCTTTATTAGTCATCCATGGCTACTAAATCCGATCGAATCCTATAAGCCTTCTTCATATTTTCTTGATAATTAGATCTTGAATATTTTCTTGATTTCCTTTCTTGAAAACAATTTCTTGATTTTCTTGAAACTATTACTTCAACTAAATCTTGAACCATTTTTCTTGATTTTATTTACTATTTCTTTCAACCGATCTAAAGCAAAAACGATAAAATTCCACGAATCCCAGAGGACGACCCGTACTCACTAAAGGTCTAGCTACATATGACACCATTATTGATTGACGTTACTTTACTACTAAAACATCTCTTCTTTACTTCCTATACTTTTCTTTTAATAAAAAGAAGAATCAATTTTTTGAGTATCAATCAAATGGCGCCGTTGCCGGGGATACGTGCGTAATTTGTTCTTTCTTGCTATTTGGGTTGAAGTATTATTATTCTATCGAAATATAAATCAATAACGCATCGTGTGATTAACGATTAGTGTGTAAATTTTTGCAAGGGAATCTGGAATCATTGTAGCAGAAAAATAAAGATTCAGATCATTTCATCAAGACCAGAGAAGCAAGTGAAGCAACTGTAGAAAAATAAAGTTCAAGAACTCTCATCATAGTGGTGGAACTGTGGCAATAGGCACGTTCTTGCGGCGGAACCGCGACATCTTAGACGATCTTGGGTTTCATTTCTCTGTGGTATAATTTCTATCTTTTTCTCTCTCCTCTGAAAATTCCAATAACAATTTTTCTGCAGGATTCTTTGCAAAAATTCGCCGCTTAAAAAAATTCATGTTGCGTGGTTTGATATTGGTTGTTTGTGCATATTATAATACGGAAAATTAAGGGGCAAAGACCAAATTCATATTATGTGGGGATTTCATTATCCTTCCTAAGCCCCACAAATCACAAAACTAGCATCCGCATCACCGTTCATTAATTAAAAAATATCTAGACCAAGACTCTAAGGACCGTCGCGCTCAATTAGGACAGAGGAAGGTCGTAGGTAATCTACTGCTTGTCCGCATTTCTTTTGTGGTGTCTAGGCAAGTGTGTCTAAGACAAGTGGTTACTTAATTAGGCCCGCTATTTATATAGCGGATACCTCCCACTTACCTGGCACTTACCTGGCTACAAGATGGATAAATAGGTAGTAGAGGATTGATCCTGCGATTTATCATGGAATTTTAGGAGCGGTTTAGTGACATGACCTAGGTGATCTTAGATCTAGGGTTGATTGTGCATTTTTTGTGATTTGTCTAAATCCGTCTTTTTCAAAACAAACTTTTCTTTTTAGTTTAAAAAAAAAATTTAAAAAAATTAACGCTGCCTCTTGCGCTAAACCCGCTTAGTGCATGCTCGCCTGGATACGGGATTCTAGTGTCCGTCTTGTCCGCGTTTCTTCTATCGACTCCGAAGTTGGTATTTCTTCATCTTCTTTTTCCTCACCACCCACAACATCCACCGAGATGGACGGTTCTCCATCAAATTTTAATAACACCACTTTGCCGCCACCCGCAGGTGCGCAGAATCTACCGCGTATATCTCTCCAAGAGAGATGTTATCCTATACGTGGTTCTCTTTCTACTTGTCTTTCTATTCCACCAGCCAATGAGGATAATTTTGAAATCAAACCAACTTTATCAATCTTTTGCCTAAATTTCACGGTTTAAAGTCTGAAGACGCATACGTTTTTATCACAAAATTTGAAAACGTATGTGCTATGACGGGCACTTCACAATTTTCTGTGGATGCTATGCGTTTACGTCTTCTCCCGTTTACTTTGTGCGATTTAGCCGAAAAATGGCTTTATAACACAACCGCACACTCTATTTCCAATTGGGATGAATTCTTTATAGTATTCGTTAAGAAATTTTATCCCAATCATAAGACCGCCTGTGTTCGGAGCGAAATCAACCAGTTTACCCAGTTTCCTAATGAACCATTTTGGAAAGGTTTTGAACAGTTCAAGGATTTGCTTGTCCAATGACCTCATCACGGAATACATAGATGGGATCTGTGCCAAATTATATATGAGGGCATTAATCCAACGACAAAGCAGATGCTTGAAACCATGTGTCAAGGGAATTTCATGTCTAAAGACGATGGTGAAGCCTGGAAATTCTTGGAAGATTTTGCTGAAAAACATTGCAATGGGAAAGCGTTAGTCCACCATCATCTTGAGGAGGTATCCATCAACTTGATGTTTCTATAGCAGTAAAAGCCGAAATGGCAGCAATGCAAAAGAAACTCAAATTTATGGAAAACAAATTTTTATTAGTCTCCCTAAACCAGGTGACGATCCCTAAAACCGTGTTTGGATTCTGTTCCGATCCATCACATCTGACGGAAGAAACCGTGTTTGGATTCTGTTCCGTCCTTTGAATTCTCCGTTTCAAGTTCAAGAACACATTAATGCTGCTTTTCAGCAGCGGCCTAGAAACGATTCTTATTCTTCCACATATAATCAGGGTTGGAGAAATCACCCTAATTTTGCTTGGAACCAACACCAAACTCAAAATACGGTTCCAAACCAAAATAACTATCAAAGGGTTTCTCCACAGCAACAACAACCACCACAAAATTAGCACCCCTTTCAACCACAAACTTTTCAAAATCCAGCCAACAATTCTGCACGTTATAATAATTCTTTCCAAACGGTCGGTACCGAAAACTTCTCTTCACTCGAGCGAACCTTGGATTTGTTTATGAAACATACCATGCAAATGTCGACTGACATAAGGTCTTCTATCGATAGCATAAAGAAGGACTACGCCTCCCACGGTGAGAGTATAAAATCGATAGAAGCACAAATTGCACAATTAAATACCGCGGTGAGTGCTAGAGAGAAAGGGAAACTTTCATCTCAACCCTTACCGAATCCTGGCCACTCACAATATCATAATGTGAATGCCATTACCACGTTGAGATCTGGAAAAGTATTGAATAACCAAGTCGGTGAACAGGTTAATAATGATGAATCAATCAATAACACCCCGGCTTCCACTTCCACTTCTGACCCTATTTCATCTAGTCCATCTTCTTCCGAGCCAATTCTCCGTTTTCCCCTAGGCTCGAACCCTCCGCCCACCTTGTTGAGTCAACCTGAAACGATCCTACTCCAATTCTGGGATCCGTTCTACCCACACAAACTTCTTCACAAATTTTGGACTCAGCTCTTATTGCTAAAGCTCCTTATCCAAATAGGTTGAGGATCAACAAACCTAACGCACAAATGGAAAAGATTATGGAAATGTTTAAACGGATTAACATAAATATCCCTCCCTAGATGCTATCCAACAAGTTCCGGCTTATGCAAAAATACTTAAGGACTTGTGAACTAGGAAGAGAATAACTCAATTGCCGAAAAAGTGTTCATGACGAGTAATGTTAGCACAGCTTTTACCCAGCAATTACCAAAGAAACGTAAGGACCCTGGCTGTCCTACAGTCTCTATTTCTATTGGGGGTAAAAATATTAATCGTGCTCTGCTCGACCTTGGCGCTAGTGTTAACCTGCTTCATTACTCTGTCTACGAGCAGTTAAGTATTGAAGAGTTGAAACCTGCCCACTGCACTCTTCAGATGGCAGATCGATTTATCACCAAACCTAGGGGTGAGATTGAGGATGTGTTGATAAAATTTGGGAAATTTATATTCCCTGTGGACTTTATTGTTTAGATACAAAACCTGTAGCGAACCCACGGAACCAAATTCCGGTGATTCTCGGTCGACCCTTCTTAGCCACTTCCAATGCTATCATTAATTGTCGTAACGGTTCTATGAAATTAACCATCGGGAAAATGACAATTGAGATTAACATTTACAAGTTAGGAAGTCAATCATCTGAACCTTCTGCTCATTTACTTGATTTCTGTTATGTCCACGAGATAGCTCCCGAAAGCTGCAAGGTTGATGAACTTTGCTATAATGATCTCGACGACATTAGTACATCATTGTTTGATCTAGCATATTATTATAGTGAGGACACCTTTGACGAGTCCACCCCTGAGTTTGAACCATTTGACTCATCACAAAAGTCAGTAGCGCTTTCCGAGTCAATATCCTATGCAGATTATGAACTTCTTAGGGAATCCGAATATCATTCCCTTACCCCACCTTCTATTGTCTCTCCGCCGACATTAGATCTCAAACTGTTACCTTCTCATCTTAAATATACATATTTAGGTGAGAATGAGTCTTTGCCAGTGATCATATCCGCTTCTCTAGCTTTAGAACAAGAGAACGCTCTTTTGATAGTTTTGAGATCAAATCGGCAAGCATTTGGTTGGACAATGGCAGACATCAAAGGGATTAGTCCCTTAATTGTTAAACATCATATACATTTGATGGATGAAACCAAACCAATCCGAGACCCACAAAGACGGTTAAATCCCGTCATGAAGGAGGCGGTAAAGAAAAAAATTGTCAAGTGTCTAGATAGTGGTATAATTTACCCAATCTCTGATAGCCAATGGGTAAGTCCTATTCATGTAGTCCCTAAAAAGTCTAACATCACGGTCATAACTAATGAGGCTAATAAGTTGATCCAAATACGCACCCAAACTGGGTGGTATGTATGTATCGATTATAGAAAACTCAATGCCGCAACGAGGAAAGATCACTTCTCTCTACTTTTCATTGACCAGATATTGGAACGATTAGCTGGACATGAATATTATTGTTTCATGGACGGATACTCTGGCTATAACCAGATCCCTATCGCCAAAAAGGATCAAGATAAAACAACATTTACTTGTCCTTTCGGTACCTTTGCTTATAGACGCATGCCCTTTGGGTTATACAATGCTCCCGCTACATTTCAGCGGTGTATGATGGAGATATTCTCAGACATGATAGAGAATTTTCTGGAGATTTTCATGGACGATTTCTCTATATTTGGGGACTCATTTGAGGATTGCCTACGTCATCTTGACGCAATTCTTACCCGCTGTATGGATAAGAACTGAACTTTGAATTGGGAAAAATGTCATTTCATGGTCCAAGAAGGTATCATGCTTGGACATGTCATTTCACGAAAAGGCATTGAGGTAGACAGAGCTAAAATAGATGTCATTCATAACCTTCCTCATCCCAAATGCGTCAAAGATAAACGATCATTCCTTAGTCATGCAGGATTTTATAGGAGATTCATTAAGGATTTTAGCAAAATTGCTAGACCTTTAACTCTTCTCTTGGCCAAGGATACTATATTTCACTTCGATTCAGATTGTAAGGCTACTTTTGAATCACTTATAAGATCTCTCTGTTGGATATATGTATGCCTTAGAGGCCATTATATGATAGTGGATGTATCGGTATGTGTGTGTGTATGTGTGTGTGTGTGTATTCAGATGACATTCTTGCTCGACATGATAGTATGCTATCTGGTTGTACTTTATCTTGACATGTTCATTTGATCTTGCATCGTACACATTTGGACATGATGATAAAGCCCTTAGGATATTTGCTTGACTACTGCGACTATGATGCAGATCATACTAGTGGGACACAAGTAGTTTATAAGCATATCCTTGAAATGTTCCTAGTCGTAGGTGTATCGAGACGGGGCATCGATATTCTAGAATAAACTAGCGTATACCATTCTTGTCCCATATGATGGGTGATAGATGATCCCATATCCATCTGGTGTGGTGACACCAAAGATTGTATACGGGTGCTCAGTGGAGACTGGGTACACTGAACAGACTCGCCGAGAACTCCTATGTGGTATTATATCTATCGTCGGATAGCAGTTCTCAGGTG
Source organism: Agapanthus africanus (assembly GCA_030015575.1). Taxonomy (NCBI): domain Eukaryota; kingdom Viridiplantae; phylum Streptophyta; class Magnoliopsida; order Asparagales; family Amaryllidaceae; genus Agapanthus; species Agapanthus africanus. The sequence goes on along the minus strand of CM057340.1, from coordinate 675,460,320 downwards.
ACACTGGTACTGGTTAGTCTGTAGACCCGAGATCATCATAGAGTCTTGTGCATCCTCCCACTGTACTTTGATCTCCATCCTACCACGGCTCTACTGAGTCGTGCAAACAGGTGGATTTTAGGTACAGTCCCGAGGCACATGGAGGCAATGAGCAATAGGAGGGGTTTCGTCTCTCCCGGTATTGGGGGTTGATGTTGCGCTATACTTGATTGGCTATAACAGGAAGTCCCTGGCCAAGACTGCTGAGATTTACTGATAAGTGTTATCAGTAGTTTCTCGATCTGTTATGAGCCATATTACGGCATGACTTATTGAGTTATTGGGGTCGAGGATACCATCCCTAAACTCGATATGCAGTATATCTGATGAAGAGACCGGACTGTACGGTAAGTGTTGCCAGTTGGCTCGACGGGAGTTTTGACAGGTTCGCTTGTTTTTCTTTTAATCACTCGATATCTAGGAGCCGTTACGTACAGCTAGTGCCGCTGACAGTTTGTGGGTATGTGATATGGTCACTGCCCACTGCTGGTGTATTGACGAGTCTTAGAGTCCCACACATGAGTTTACTAGCTCAGGCGAAAAGATGTGGTGTGCATATGAGATATGTGCAGGAGCTCGATTAAATGCGTGTATTTGATACCGTACTTTAATCAGGCGTTTTTTATTAGTAGGATCGTATGTGATATGACCGGTTTGTTAAATTAAGTGTTGTTTAACATTGACTTTTAGCTCACTTAAACCTTTTTCATATTTGGTTGTATGTATGCATGAATGCATATATATTTATGTACATACACGTGTTGATGTGAATGCATACATGTATATCATGGTTGTTGATACATTGGAGATGGCAATGCAACACTCACATGGAATAAATATTTGTGTATATATTTGTTATTGAGTAAAAGAAAAAGGAAAGTAAATCATGGTTCATTTTCTACACTCTTCTACACTTGACCATGACATTAACCCTTGGTTTAATTTCCTTAGTTGCTTTTTCTCATCTACAAAAATATCTAGATATTTATTTACCATGGTTTGTTGAGAGTGCGACTCTCATATATATTATTTTCTTTTCTCTTTTTATTAAGAGATAATCACAATATTGAGCTCAAGCTTTGCCATCTTCTTCTTCTTCCTCTCTCATGCTCTCTTGAGTTTTGTAGTGAGTGAGATACACAAAAAGAAAGGGTTTTGAAGTAAGAATACAAACCACATCACTATTCTACACTAGTCTAGTCCATTAGTGTAGATTGTTTGCTCCACTTCTTCATAGATCAAGTGAAGCTAGGAGCTTGAGCAAAGGGACTCCGGGTGAATCGTCGTGGACTTAGAAGGATTCAAGCAAGCCGGTTCAAACTCTAGGAGATCCAAGGAGTCGCAAGAGGAGGTCTACAAAGGTTGTATTTCTCCCTAGTTAGTGATAGTTATTTCATAGTATGTGATACTATAAGTTGTTACCCTAACTATCTAGTTCGATTCCTAGGTTAGTTTGCTTAACACCCCCTAAAATTTTTATTGTGGCATGTGTGATTCTTCCAAACCCTAGGCATGGTGCTAAGGAAACCCTACAGTGGTATCAGAGCCAAGCTAGATATTTAGACGATGTTAAATATTACGAAACCGAAACAACTCCGAAAAATACGGATTTCTGAAACCCTAGATTCTACTCTCTATTAATTTTAAAACGATCTTTAAAAATTATTTTAGCAACTGCAGAAGCTTGCATATGATGCATATAGAACACAGGTGAAAAACGAGGCCAATCCATCGGATTTGACCCGATGACAAACCCTAAAAAACCGAGGAGGCTGGGCCTTTGTGCCCTGATTTGCCTCGATTTTCTCCTGTGCTCTGGTCTATAGATTTTGGGGTTTCAGGTATTGCTTGTTTAGTCCAAAATTTCATGTGATGTTAATTATGATATGGGGCTAATACGGAGTGTTTCGTAGTCGTATATTGTAATGGTAATCTTAACAATGTTTAACAGTTCGAACGAACTTCAAACCCCACATCAAGACCCCCTCTGAAATTTTCAAGTGTTGGAATTTCCCAAGTTGAACATATTCGGAAGATCGTGCAAGTATCCCTATGGACCCTCTAGAAGAACGTAACCCTAACTCGACGCTATGACCATGGAACCGCGACTAATCCTTAGGGTTTGCCATAGTCCTGTGGCGCCATAGGTGTGGCAAGGGTTGACCCTTCTACGGCTGGTCCATAGACACTGTGGCACGTTTGTGGGTATTTTAACTTTGCTCAAGTGTTGAGCTCTCGGGGTAATTTATGGGTGTTTGTTGATTCGATCGAAAAGTTTAACATCGTCTGGATATATGTGAAAGTGATGATTCCAATTGTTGTTGTTTTTCACTTTCTTTTCTAAGACCGTAAGTGTAGTATGCGGTGTATCGCCGGTTTCGTTGCTATACATCAACGACAATCGGGGTACGCATACTTACTTACATTGATGATATGCGATATTATGCGTTGCTGAGATATGATGTATAGGATCGTCGTGAATGAATGGCCGGGGTTTTTTATGTGAGATGAGAGTTTTTATTTTCATTCATGTAAAATTAATTGTATGCAATATTCTTTTATTTAGGGCACTTCCGGGTTGAGGATGATGTCACCATTGTATGTAATATTCTTTTATTTGTTGCATTAGAAAAATTCAGGCCTTACTCGATTGGCTCACCGATTGTGGTTTACATCGATCACTCCGCCCTAAAACATCTTTTATCAAAGAAGGATGCTAAGGCCAGGTTAATACGTTGGATTCTGTTATTACAAGAATTCGATTTTGTCATACGAGATAAGAGAGGATGTGAAAATGTAATAGCCGACCATTTTTCACGCATCTCTTCTTCACCTACTATGACCTTGCCAATAAACGACTCTTTCCCTGATGAACAGCTCTTGACCGTATCCAGCGAACCTTGGTTCATGGATATTGTGAATTATCTAGTAACGGGACTTATTCCCAGCGAATGGTCTAAACAAGACAATCATCGATTTCTATCCCGAGTAAAGCATTTTTACTGGGATGAACCTTATTTGTTTAAGTATTGTCCCGACCAAATCATTCGCAGATGTGTCCCTAATAATGAATTCAAGAGTGTTTTGTCTTTCTGTCATGATCAGGCATGTGGTGGTCACTTTGGTCCACGTAAAACGGCGGAGAAAGTTTTGCAATGTTGTTTTTACCGGCTTACATTATTCAAATATGCATTTGATCATTGCAAAACTTGTCCACGGTGTCAACACACGGGTCGGATTTCTCGAAAAAATGAGATGCCACTCTAACCTATCTTGGTTGTGGAAATTTTTGATGTTTGGGGTATTGATTTTATAGGCCTTTTTCCCAACTCTTTTGAGAATTTATATATCTTGTTAGCGGTTGATTACGTCTCAAAATGGGTAGAAGTAATACCGTGTCGCACTAATGATAACAAGGTTGTTATTAAGTTCTTTAAAAAAAATATCTTTTCGCGATTTGGACACCCTCGCGCTATGATTAGCAACAATAGGATGCATTTCTGTAATCGGTCTATCAAGACTTTGATGCGGAAATATTCAATCAACTATAAACTTTCTACGCCATATCATCCCCAAACGAGTGGGCAAACTGAGATTTCCAATAGGCAAATCAAACAAATTTTGGAGAAGACAGTTTCTAAAAACTGTAAAGATTGGTCAACCAAGTTGACGGATGCTCTTTGGGCATTTCATACCGCTTATAAGACTGATCTTGGTATGTCTCCTTACCGCCTAGTGTTTGGAAAGTCTTGCTACCTTCCTGTCGAGATCGAATATAAAGCAATGTGGGTCATTAAAGAACTTAACTTCGATTTAAATCAAGCCTGCAACTTTTAGAAACTACAAATAAATGAGCTAAGCGAACTCCGCGATGAAGCTTACGATAATGCGGTTATAGTAAAGAACCGGACTAAAGTATTTCACGATAAAAATATTTTGAGAAAAACTTTTATCCCGGGACAACAAGTCCTTTACGATTCCCGTCTCCATCTACATGCGGGTAAGCTAAGATCTCGTTGGAAAGGACCATTTGTGGTGCGGTATGTATACCTGCACGGGGCAGTTGAAGTTGAAAAATATTAAAAACGGTTATATTTTTAAAATGAATGGACATAAATTAAAACCGTATTTTTCCACTGACCCCACGGAAAAGCTTCTGTTTTTACAGGAACCGCTTTATCATAACTAAATTTCCTCCGCCTCACCTCCATGTCTCGATAATATTGTCTCATCATAAGAATGGAGGTGAGTTCAAAGGGGGCCTAACTGAATATCAATATGATTAAAAATAAGTTTGGGCAAGATTTTCACTTTCATTTATACTTATCCCCGTTAATAACTTTTCCTCCCAAGTCTATAGGTTTTGAGATTTAAAAGATAACAACACTGCTGTAAACAGGTTTGGGGGAGATTTGTGCTTATTTACGCATTACTTTGCATTATACACTTTGCATAAGCACAAAAAAAAATTTAAATTTATTTTTATAATGAAAGATTAGAAAGTGAAAAAAATTACATTTGAAAGATTGGAAGAGTTTGAGAAAAACAAGAAAATTAGATGTTTTCTGAAACGAAACTAGTAATAAGTAGTTATAAGCCGTTGTCCCAAGAGTTAGTAAGATGAAGGAAGTCACTAATCTGAGGATAAAAATAACTCTGAAAAACAGTCTTTATTCTTGAGGCCAAACATTTGAACGTTAATACCCTACTATACGCACTTACTCACGTCTTGAAACTCAGGATAGTAGAGGATACCATGAAATACTCTTGTCTAAAAGCCAAAGTACGAAAAAAATAATAAATGATGCATAAAAGTATAAAATGGTAAAGAAAAATGAACACGGGTTTTGTAATCACTAAAACAGCATAAAAAAATATAGCGGGGGTGCTTCATCACTCAGTGCCTTAGACCAACTGGTTTGGAAGTCACTGCTAAGCCTTAGGTGTTGCAAGACGAGGAAATTGCTTATTACGCCTAATAAGTGAGCACATTTAGTAATCGGTCGGTTAGTACCTCAAGAAATATTAACGGTCGCTTGAAAAATGTGTGAGCAATTCCATCTAAAATATTCAACGACTAAAAAGTACTGAGGTAGATGGACAAGAGTATGATAGCTTGAATTGAATTCTCCGAGTGTAGGGATATCTTTTACACACACGTAGGGGTATATAATCGGTGTTTGGAGGAAAGTCAGGGATGAAGAATAAAGGCGATGTTTTATTGAGGGATAATGTGATTTCTAACATTTTTTCATGACTATTACGATAGGGCTCATGACAACCGAAAAGATAGTGTAGTTGGAAAGTCTTATTTTCAAGTTTTTTTCTTTTATAGTTCTTATCTTTATATGTAATTTCCACTGTCTTTATTTTATTATAGAATTTTGTGGGTGCAATCCGCTGAAAACCCTCAGGAGACAACACTCCTCCTACTAGGCACACCTAAAGGTTTAAAGGCTTGTTGCACGTGCTCAGTGCAATCGTGTTGCCTGTGAAAGTGTGCTAGTTAGTTTTTTTCTTTTTCTTTCTATTTTTCTCTTTCTATTGAATGAATATAGTTTGCTCGGGACGATCAAAGTCAAGTTTGGAGGAATTTGTTCAGTCGAAAATAGTGCACTTTTAACATGACAATTTCCTTACTTTTCTTAATCATCTAAAGGTATTTGCTATAAATATAACACATATTAGAAGTTCATCTGCAAAATATCATTTACCATGTGTTATACATTATAATCAATATTATGAAGAAAATTGTATGTTTAATATTTTTTACGCATAATATTTTGTATCTCACATTCTTCATTGAGATCTTGTGCAAGATTAGCTCAGGTCAAATATCGGAAATCAGGAATCCGCGGATAAAATACAAGAAAGTCGAAGAATCAAATACTGGCAGAAATTCAGAAGAGATAAGAAGATTCCAAATATCACATAAAGACCCAGAGATCAACATAATAAGACCACAAAATTTTGAAGCAACGAGCTCACCAATCGGCCGTGGAACCACGGCCGATTCAGGGACTTAGGGTTCGGGATTCTCTGGAAGCTTCTTTGTAACAACCTAACTTGTTGAGGATGGTTCTTTGTAACAACCTAACTTGTTCTGAAAGTTTTTTTGTAACAACATAGCTTGTTGGGGAAGCTTGATTAAGGGGCTATAAAAAGGACCAAAAGCTACATTGAAAGGATTCCGAACTTTTAATTCCAATTTCTTTTTCAATTTTATTCTTGATCAAATCAAATCAAGAAAGGAGCCAACAAATTCAACAAATCCAAGATTCAAGATCAAGAATCATTGAGAAATTCATCGAACGACTTCATTCAAGACTCCTTTATACGAAGCTGATCATTGTTCATACCAGAATATTGCATTTAATACCGCCCATTCTTATGCTCGTTTGTTTATAGGCAGGTGTTTTTAATCCGTGTTTGCTACATATTTACAGGCTATAGGTTCCCAGTCCAAAATAACGCAAATGATACAAAATCTCCACTGTTACGCCAAAATCCAGAACATCTGTTGCCAACAGATAAAAGCCGGGTTCCGGTCATCCGTGTCTGTCCAGTGCTGCGTACCAGTTCCAGAGACAAGACAAATGACAGTAGTCATCCGTATCTCGGACAAGCACAGAGCACGAGAAGGGAAGCACAAAACTCAATGGGTGCGCGGAGCTCGAGGGAGATGAGGTCAAAAGAATTGTTTTTGAAGCCATTTTGGACTGTTGCAGATCTGAAGATATTGTGGAATCAATTTGCAATTTGGAACATGTAGAACAATTGAACATAGCAACACAAGAAACCCCAGAAAAAATGACAACTTAACTCCTCCAAATGGCCGCGGATCCACGGCCAATATGGCCATTATGCGGCGGATCCGCGGCCGAGTTGACTCAATGTCAACTCGGATTTTTAGGGTAGTTTAGTAACTTCATTTGGGCATGGAATCTTGCCCTAGGGTTTCAGCACTCAGCCTATAAATAGCCCAGTTTTGTACCAAACCAAGAGGCTTCTTTTTGTTAGAAATTAGTTTAGTTTAGTTAGCTTCTTCTTCTTCTTCTTCATGTCTTCCTCCATTAAAATGTAGTGAGAGTATTGAGTGGATGATGAAATGAAGATGAGGGTTATTTTTATTATCTTGTAATTTTATTTCATGCATTGTATTTTAATTTCTAGTATAATTTTTATTCTTGTTGTTAAGTAGTTGTTGATATTTTTTTGCTTGTTTTATTTTCCTTCTCTTCACTTTTCCGTATTATTTTCAAGCGATGATACTCGACGGAATTCCTTGCTAAGATGAGGACCCAAGAGTTAGCCTGCACCATTTGTAAAACCGTATTTTCCTTTTCTCTCTTTTCTTCCTTCTTCTTTTGTTTTATTTTCATTTACCATGTGTGAATAACTTCACTTGTTAAGGCTAAGGAAGGTGGTATGAGGGACAGAAAAATTCTTTATGCTTCTCTTTGCCAAACATCCTAATACGAATCTCGACCAAACAAACGCAACCCCATCACTTAGGCGTGCTATACGTGACATATAGCCGCGACCTAAGTCGAGAAGTCCTATAAACGCACTACAGCGTGACATGTAATTGTGACTTAATTGGATACATGGTTGCGGGTGTTTAGCCGAGGGTTGGGCTAAGCGTATTTAGCGGACGGATAAGGGGCACTAAGAATGGATTTAGCATTGGAAAGCTCGTTTAAACTCGTAAATCCCATTCATATGTCCTCCTAATCCCCGCTACTTTCGATTATCCCAATATCGTTCTAAGAATGTCAAAAGATAAGCACAAGACTAATCCTAACTCTACTAACCAACCTTAACCTTAACAAACTTACTTGAACATAAATACGAACACTTAGGACAGAACTGAACAAACACACATATACATTCTTCATTGACTCGTCTAAAATACGAACGGACATACAACCATCTCCCTGCGGACGATCCATGCTCAACCGGCTAGCTGCAAAGCGACACCGTCCTTGATCGCGGTTAACTTTAGAATTTTGAATACGCGACACGCCAAAAGCATGCGATCAAATGGCACCATTGCCGGGGAGATGGTAACGTATTTCTTTCTTGTTATTCGGGTTAATATTCTTTTTGTATATATATAAAATAAAATAAATATAACAAAAATCCTTTTTGTTATTTTTGATTTTTTTTTGTGCAAGTGTGCAGGCGATCTAGAGCAATTACAGTAATTGAATCAAGAAACAGAGGTTTTTATCAGTGTTTACAGAACAGGCGGAGTGCAGGACCAAAAGATACAGCCCCAACTCAGCAATTTGACCGCGGAACCGCGGTCAAAGTGTGGATTTCACGGCGGTTCCGCGGTCCTATTGTGGCTTCAGAGCCCAATTTTTTTCTACACCTCTTCTCTTTCCTCTAGTCCCCTCTCTAAACTCCACTATACTGTATTTTCTGCAGGTTTCTTTGCACAGATTGCGCCGCCGCCAAATGATTTTTTTTTGTTGTTTTAGATTTTTGTTTGTTTACGCGCTTTGCATATAATAATACGGACATTAAGGGGCTATAACACCAATTCAGATTGGGTCGGGATTTTATCACCCTTCTTAAGACCCCACAAATCACTAATTGCATACGCATCATCTTGAGCTAATAAAAAATATCTAGACCAAATCTTTAAGGACTTGTCACGCTCATTTAGGACAAGTGAAGGTTGTGGGAAATCGGTCGTTTATCTAAACTTAACTTTGTGGTGCCGAGGCTAAACAAGTGAGGAGATAATTTTAAAAGGCCCGTCTCATGGTGATTCGTGAGCGGAACCCTCCTTACCTCACTTGTGCTTACCTGGCCACAATTGACAGTGAAGAGGCGATTCGAGTGTTATCCTGCAACTTGTCGCTTGGAAGTCTAGGGGGGGTCTAGTTGGATCTTGAAGACCCTAGCTCTAGGTATTGTTTGTGCATATTGTGATTGTGATTGTGCTTGTAAAAAGTTAGTCCCATAATTCCGTATTCTTTCAAAAACAAACTCCAAAAACAAAAACTTTTTTAAAAATAAAAAAAAATTACAAAAAAAACACTTCCTTCCCTCCCTACCTTTTCACTCTTCTAACATTGGTACCCCACCTTGAAAAACTCTTGCCAAACTTTGGTACCCACAACCAGACATTTCTTCTTACGGTTCTTGCTTTGGCCGAATCTCGAACGATCTATCCATGCCCAAAATTTCATTGAGAGATCGGATAGATGCGTCTAGGACAAACAATTGGACTCCGCAATCCACTTCGTACCAACCGATTCAAACATTCACCCCTTCTTATGTTGATACCCCTTTTGAGAGTTCTGTTGTAACTCCAAGACCTATGTCTATTGTTGAACGTATTGAACAATCTCAAAACCGATCTTTCACTCCTTTCACCACTGCAAATTCTTTTGATCAACAATTCCATTCACCTTCTTATCATGCTGTTGATCATCACCATGTCCAACCATTCAATTCCTACAAGTCCAACCTGAATTTTACACCTTCCCTAGACATTGCTTCTGAACAGCCATTTGGGAGTTTCCAGTATCCAAACAACTTTGAATCTTTTACTGCAACCCCTTCACAACCCATGTCTAGTCTTGAACAATCGTTGGAAGAATTTAGGGTAGCGTCATGTCAACAGATGATGGATTTGAATGCGTCCATGGCCGCCCTCATACAACCTAACGACCTGGTAGCTAGTTTCCAACTAGCTCCAAATTTTCCAATGTATGATGAGGCGGTTGGACATGTTAAGAATTTGAGTAGAGAGAGTGAGTTGTATACCCTTCCAAATCAAACCTACCCGTTTCAACTTGAATCCCACAACTCCGGTTTTGAATGTCTATCAAGTGTTCCAAATAATTCACCAGTTGAAGATAGAACGTTTAATGAGTTGTACGACTTTATAGTGTTTGATTTACCTGATTGTGAAGGGTCCTTTTCGAGTGAAACCATCACCAATCCTTTTGACCTCTACGCCTCCATCTTAGAACGACAATTGATTGAACTCCATGCTTTTGATGAGGTGTCTGAGAATATTGATTTTCACTTGATTGAGGATATCAACGCTGGGAATATTTCGGATGATGAACCCACAGTTTTGGATGAGTTTGTCTCTCAAATTCATCATTTACTTTCACTTTCGTATGGAGATCATCCTGAGTCATTAAATCTTTTTCCTGAACCTCATATGCGTCTGCAATTTGATGATAAATGCATGGATGAGCTAATTTTTGAGAAGAATATTGAGAAAATTTTTGAGGATGAACCAGTTTTAATTGATGAGTCGGATTTTCTAATTCATCATATCCCTTTCATTGACTGTGTACACCTCCTGAGCCTTTAACCGATACCCTTCCTCGATCACTTCCCTTCATCGTTCCGACCTTGCAACACCGTATCACTTTCATTTCTTGTGTCTGGTTTACCAAGTTCGTCATACCCACGTTTTCTCATGAATCTTGAGGGATTTGACCCCATCTCTCGACGGGTTGATAGATTAGAACAATCGCTTTTTACACATCGGTCATTACAAATTGTGCTAATTTATTCACTCCATTTTCACCCACAAGTCTGAGACTGTATTCCGCTTCTATCCCCATACGTTCTCGCGTATTCTCCATTTCTTTCCTCACCGTATTTTTTCACCAGGCTCCACATTATAGCAATAAAATTTTTGAATGGTTGGTGCTCACTTTTGGCCTGTGTAAGGCCTTGTATAGATTGATACTGTTTTCTTTCCCTAACTTGAACTTCAACGCTTAACAGTGGAAACACTGTTTCAGATAAGTTTGGGGGGATCTTTTTGTGTATATATTTTTGGTTTGCTTTGTATATATTTCTTTTAGGGAGCGCCGACAATTTTGACCTTCTTGTTGTAGCCTGACAGTGAGGGCACTGTCAAGTTTAAGTTTGGGGGTGTGCTCGATAAGCTTTCTACCTTCGCATTCATTTATATATTCTGCATTTGCATACTTATAAAAAATCAATAAAAATAAAAAAAATACAAAAATATAAAAACTTTGTCGTCAAGTTAGCTAATAGGGTATCTAAGATTTTATTCCGAAAGTTTAGTTGATACGTTAGAAATAACTAAATCCTAAGCTTAGGAATTGAAAACCCTAAAAATAACCCTCATGTTGTTTAACCTTGGTAATTATACGTCCTTACAGTTTTTTTAGAAGTAGGTAATCTTGAGTTCAGTTCTTGAGTTAAGTCAAGATGAAGGGAAAGTATTGAAAGCTTTACTGAAAGATAATTCTGAAAAATAGTTTCTATTTTTGAGTCCAAATTTAGAAAGTATATACCCTACAAACTGCACTTGCACGCACCTTAAAACTTGGGATAGTAGAGGATACCAAGAAATACTCTTGCCTAAAAGTCTAGTATGAAAGAAAAAACGGTAATTAAAGCTAAACACCAAAAGAGTATCATTGAAAAATATATCCGGTCTTGAAAAAGAAATAAAGAAAAGAAAAATAAATAAATAAAGTCAAGACCTGCAAACTGCTATTTACGCTTTAAGCTCGCACGTTCAGTAATCGGCTGTTAGTGCCTCAAGAAGCATTAATAGTCGCATGAAAGGTGTGTGAGCAACTCCATCCATCATTAATGAAAAGAAGTAGTATTAGGTATTAGGGAAAGAGTACTATAGCTTGGATTGAATTCTTAAGTGTTGGGCTGAAAAATTTACACACACATAGGGGTATACAATCGATATTTTGAGGAAAGATAGAAATAAAGAATAAGACTTATGTTTTCCGTAAAGTTGATAAAAATCCCTGATTGGAGGCCGCACTCTAGAAGGAAAACTTAGGAGAGACCGAGATCTTTCTAAACTGTAAAACGTATAGGATCCGGGGTTGAATAAATTAGAGGTGTGAAACATAAGGGTTGAATATTTCTAACTTAGGATGATAGAATTTCTAACCTAGATACTAAACTATAAGAGTAGAATCGATGTTAACTTATGAAACTAGCTTGACGGGATTTTGTGGGTAGTATCTGCTGAAAACTCTCAGGAGACAACACTCATCTTACTAGGGACACCTAGAGGTTTAACGGCTTGTTGCACGAGCTTAGTGAAATCGCGTTCCCTGCGAAAGTGAGGTTAGGACTTTTTGTGAATAATTGGTTTTGCTTGGGACGAGCAAAAGTTAAGTTTGGGGGTATTTGTTCATACTAGAATATTGCATTTAATACCGCCCATTCTTATGCTCGTTTATTTATAGGCAGGTGCTTTTAATCCGTGTTTGCTACATATTTACAGGCTACAGGTTCCTAGTCCAAAATAACGCAAATGATACAAAATCTCCACTGTTACGCCAAAATCCAGAACATCTGTTGCCAACAGATAAAAGCCGGGTTCCGGTCATCCGTATTCGTCCAGTGCCGCGTTCCAGTTCCAGAGACAAAACAAATGACAGTGGTCATTCGTGTCTCGGACAAGCACAGAGCACGAGAGGGGCAGCACAAAACTCAATGGGTGCACGGAGCTCGAGGGAGATGAGGTCAAAAGAATTGTTTTTGAAGCCATTTTGGACTATTGCAGGAAGATATTGTGGAATCAATTTGCAAATTGGAACATGTAGAACAACTGAACATAGCAACACAAGTAACCCCAGAAAAAACAACAACTTAACTCCTCCAAATGGCCGCGGATCCGCGGCCGAGTTGACTCAGTGTCAACTCGGATTTTTGGGGTAGTTTGGTAATTTCATTTGGGCAGAGAATTTTGCCCTAGGGTTTCAGCACTCAGCCTATAAATAACCAAGTTTTGTGCCAAGCCAAGGGGCTTCTTTTTGTTAGGAATTAGTTTAGTTTAGTTAGTTTCTTCTTCTTCTTCTTCTTCTTCTTCTTCTTCTTCATGTCTTCCTCCATTAAAATGTAGCGAGAGCATTGAGTGGATGATGAAATAAAGATGAGGGTTATTTTTATTATCTTGTTATTTTATTTCTTGCATTGTATTTAAATTTCTAATGTAATTTTTATTCTTGTTGTTAAGTAGTTGTTGATATTTTTTTGCTTGTTTTATTTTCCTTCTGTTCTATATTCCGTATTATTTTCAAGCGATGATACTCGATGGAGTTCCTTGCTAAGGTGAGGACCCAAGAGTTAGCCTGCACCATTTGTAAAACCGTATTTTCCTTTTCTCTCTTGTCTTCCTTATTGTTTTGTTTTATTTTCATTTACCCTGTGTGAATAACTTCACTTGTTAAGGCTAAGGAAGGTGGTATGAGAGACAGAAAAATCCCTTGTGCTTCTCTTTGCCAAACATCCTAAAACGAATCTCGATCAAACAAACGCAACCCCCTCACTTAGGCGCGCTATACGTGACATATAGCCGTGACCTAAGTCGAGAAGTCCTATAAGCGCACTACAACGTGACATGTAGTTGTGACTTAATTGGATACATGGTTGCGGGTGTTTAGCCGAGGGTTGGGCTAAGCGTATTTAGCGGACGGATAAGGGGCACTAAGAATGGATTTAGCATTGGAAAGCTCGTTTAAACTCGCAAATCCAATTCATATGTCCTCCTAATCCCCGCTACTTTCGATTATCCCAACATCGTTTTAAGAATGGCAAAAGATAAGTACAAGATTAATCCTAACTCTACTAACCAACCTTAACCTTAACAAGCTTACTTGAACATAAATACGAACACTTAGGATAGAACTGAACAAACACACATATGCATTCTTCATTGACTCGCCTAAAACACGAACGGACATACAACCATCTCCCTGCGGATGACCCGTGCTCAACCGGCTAGCTGCAAAGCGACACCATCCTTGATCGCGGTTAGCTTTAGAATTTTGAATACGCGACACGCCAAAAGCATACGATCAACCATCATCAATGAGCACGCGATCCACGACAAGTCCAAGACTCACGGTGATCGAGCGACGTAAAGATCGACGGAAAAATTACCTCTTCAAGGGAGTAATCGAGAGCAATTTTTCTTGTAATCTCGGATTGAAGAAGTTTTAATTTGAAGTTGAATAATAAAGGTGATAATTCGTTTCAATTTCTCTTTCTTTTAATTTTTGCATTATGAGTTCTTTTTCTAATCTTTCTTCGATTTTCATAATGCGCGAGTAAATCTCCGCTTGATAGGATTCGTAGGATTAGGGTAGATCGATGGATGATAAAATTCTATACTTTTTTTAATCTTATGAAGTTTACAAACCTTTGCAAAAGAATCGTTAATATCTTTATCGGGCGCGATATCAAATTCTTGATAATCTGGACCATGATTTGAGATAAGATTGACGATCTTTTTGTGAAGGGCTAGAAAATGAATGTGATCAATGAAAGTACAAGGGACTATAGTGAAGAAACCTTAGTTTCTTCCAAAAAAAACCTAATCCGCATTCATCGCCATCAATCTGGTGTTAAACTGTCAATAGATAAGATGAGTTACCTTTATTAGTAATCCATGGCTACTAAATCCGATCGAATCCTATAAGCCTTCTTCATATTTTCTTGATAATTAGATTTTGAATATTTTCTTGATTTCCTTTCTTGAAAACAATTTCTTGATTTTCTTGAAACTATTACTTCAGATAAATCTTGAACCATTTTTCTTGATTTTATTTACTATTTCTTTCAACCGATCTAAAGCAAAAATGATAAAATTCCATGAATCCCAGAGGACGACCGTACTCACTAAAGGTCTAGCTACATGCGACACCGTTATTGATTGCGGTTACTTTGCTACTAAAACATCTCTTCTTTACTTCCCTTACTTTTCTTTTAATCAAAAGAAGAATCATTTTTTGAGCATCAATCAGCGCCATACAAAAGTACTTAGCACTCCATATACAGCCAAAACGGCTGAGTGCTTAGCACTGATTGGGCAGCGCCCAGCGCCTCACGTGCTCCTCATGTGGACGCCATATAAAAAAGTTCTGAGCACTGTATATAGTCAAAATGACTGAGGGCTTAGCACTGATTGGGAAGCGCCAATAACTGAAGGCTTCATATGATACCCATGTGAGCACCAGAGCTTCAAACAAGTGTTTAGCACTTTTGCATAAAAACAAAGAGGCTGAATAAGAAGACCCCAAATAAGTGCTTAGCACTTTTAAACAAAAAAAAAGGACTGAGCAGACTAAGCCCAAATTTACTAAGTCTTTCTGAAAATTTTCTTACAGCCGAGCCCAAATGCTCTGTTGTTGGATCTTAAATATAAATGATCCTTAAAATTTTGCTAAGTTGATCTTAGTCTCAAATAAGACTAACGTATCCTTAGTTAAAATAAATTGAACCCAAATGCTCATATATTTAAGTTGATCATAATCTCAAAATAGATTAATGGTTCTTAAATAAAACAAACCCAAATCTATAATATACGGATTTGGACTGATCCGTGCCGTACGGGCGACGACATAAACTAGTCTCCGTATACAATGCACAGGTAACCAAAAAAAATTACATACGACACGAAGTGAACTACTGGAGCAGGAGAAAGTGGTTATCGCAACGTGATAACGTAATTAACTACAGGGGCTTGAACCCGCAGGAAAGAGCGTCCCCACAATAAAAAAAAATCTCGCAAATGAAGGAGAATCTGATAAAGTATGCTACAATGGTTGCGCTGTCCAAACCTCCGATATATGGTGCCATAAATCAACTTGGTATTTTTGGACAGGTGGATGGATAAGTCCAAATAGTATCTGCCCCCAAATTCAGGAAAGACGATCCATCTCAGTTCGTTTCTGTTTTCAGCGGAGAACAGATTCTGGCACGCCCGGTGGGACTATTTCTGAAACTTTTCATTCTATTTGCGCGTGTTTGATTTTTCTGAAACTTTTCGTTTCTCCGTGAATTGCACGTGCAACTCTTGGGCTTCCGAAAAATTAAAATGAAAAAATCTAAAAATAATACGGTCTGATGGGAGTCGAATGCACAGGTTATGTCACAGCAGTGTAAAGGCTTTACCAGTGAGCTATAAATTTTTTCTTACTTTTATTTAACAAAAATAATTTTTAACTCTTATACAGGCTTAAACACCCTTTTCTGTACAATAACAAGAAATTTTTGTACAGGAATTTCAAAGTCGTTACATTCTACCCTGCTTATAAAAATTCCGTCCTTGAAATTTAAATAAAGGACTCATCTTCGAATAGATGAGGGTATCGTGCACACATATCGTCTTCTCGCTCCCATGTCGATTCTCCTGGCGAGTCTTTCCTCCACATTACCTGGACCAAGCTTACCTCCTTGTACACAATGTCTTCACTTTTCGGTCCAAGATCTCAACTGCTTTGCTCGTAGGTTAGGTCAGTCTGTACCGTGAGCTCTGAGTGATCAAGTATATGGTTATAGTCACTCACATATCGTCGTAGATGGAATATGTGGAACACATTGTGCACTCCTTCCAATGAGGGTGGAAGTGCTAAACGGTATGCTACTTCTCCAACTCGTTTGAGTATGTCGAACGGTCCTATGTACCTTGAATTTAGTTTACCCCTCTTGCCAAAACGTAGCACTCCTCTATTTGGAGAGATCTTCAAGAATACATGCTCTCCCAGTTGAAACTCTAGATGTTGACGCTTTGCATCTGCCCAATGTTTTTGTCGATCTTGGGCTATGCGCATCCTTTCCCTGATCTTGTGAACCACGTCCACAGTTTCCACGATCATCTCTGGTCCAAAGAGTTCACGATCTCCAATGTCATCCCAACTCATCGGGGAACGACACTTTCATCCGTAGAGTGCTGCGAAAGATGTCATCCTAATGCTTGCCTGATAGCTGTTGTTGTATGAAAACTCCACAAGGTGTAGGTGATCTTCCCATGAACCTTCGAAGTCTAACATACAGGCTCTCAGCATGTCTTCCAAAATCTGAATTGTTCGCTAGGATTGTCCGTCTGTTTGTGGATGATATGCCGTGTTGAAATTCAAACTCGTTCCTAGGCTAGCTTGTAGACTCTGTCAAAATTGTGATCGGAAACTCGTATCACGATCGGAGATGATGCAAACAGGTACTCCATGTAAGCTCATGATCTCCTGCATGATTTTATGGGTATCAAGTATGGTATATCTTGAATGTATAAATCATACTTGAGATTTATACTTACCTCCATGTACTTCCATACTAACGTCTCGGTTGACTGGCCAACTCGAGATGGAATAAAGTGAGCCGACTTGGTGAGTCGATCTATAATAACCCAAATCGCATCGTACCCTTCGTGCTGCGAGGGAGAGCAGTCATGAAGTTCATGGTAATGTGCTGCCATTTCCATTCTGGGATTGGTAACGGTTAAAGTAGACTAGCAGTTCTGTGATGTTCAGCCTTCACTTGCTGACATACTAGACACTGTGCTATGCTCCTTGCTACTTCTCGCTTCATTCCATACCACCAGGAATGTTGCTGTAGATCCTTGTACATCTTTGTACTACTGGGATGTACCGAATACGGAGAACCGTGAGCTTCTTTCATCAACTCTTCTTGAACAGGTCCGACTGGAACGCATAAACGGCTTCCATATCACAAGGATCCATCTTCTTAGATGATGAAGTCAGTTCGTAGTCCAATTTTTACTCGTTCTCGGATCTTTTGTAGCTTGGCATCATTTGCTTGAGCTGCCTTGATCTGATTTACAAGAGTGGACTGAACGTGTAAGTCCATCAAATATGAAGCATTACCTGGCATGACTACTTCGATCTCCAATCTGTGCAATTCTTGCTGTAGTTTCTATTGAGCGGTGAGTTTCACTGCTAATGGCTGGCAACTAAGGGCATCGGGAATTACCTTTCTAGGATGATACTGTAGATTGATGTCGAAGTCCTCCATGAGTTCTAGACATCTTCTCTGCCGCATGTTGAGTTCCTTCTGAGTAAATACATACTTCAGACTTTTATGGTCGGTGTATACATCCACTCGTTATCCCAAAAGATAGTGGCGCCAAATTTTGAGTGCGAAGATGACGATTGCCAATCCCAGATCATGTGTTACGTTTATGAACCTTTAGTTATCTTGATGCAAAAGCCACAAATTTCCCATGCTAATATAGAACACATCCTAATCCTTTACCGGATGCATCACAATGCACAACGAATCCACCAGATTGATTTGGTATTACGAGGATAGGAGCAGAGGTTAGTCTCGACTTGAGTTCTACAAAAGCCTTTTCATATGCTTCTGACCATATGAATGCTTCGTCTTTACATGTGAGCTTGGTCAGGGGTGCTGCGAGTTTTGTGAATCCTTCAATAAATCGTCGGTAGTATCCTGCTAAGCCCAAGAAACTTCTTATATCTTTCACCATCTTTAGTGTTGGCCACTCACTGACAGCTGACACCTTAGCTGGATCCATAGAGATTCCTTCGCCTGAAACAATATGTCCGAGAAATCCGACTTGATCTAGCTAAAATTCATACTTATTGTATTTGGCGTAAAGCTGGTGTTGTTGTAATGTCTCCGGGACAATGTGTAAGTTCTCGGCGTGTTCTTTCCGATTCTTTGAATACACCAGGATGTCGTCAATGAAGATAACAACAAACCTGTCTAAATACTCTCAGAAAACTTGATTCATCAGGTTCATAAAGATGGTAGGTGCATTGGTCACTCCAAATGGCATTACGAGCTATTCATAATGGCCATAACGGGTCTTAAACGCCATCTTCGGAATGTTGGACTCTTTGACCTTCACCTGATAGTAACCTGAACGAAGATCTAGTTTTGAAAAGACACAAGATCCACTTAACTGATCGAAAAGGTCATCGATGCATGGTAGTGAATACTTGTTCTTAATTGTCACTTCGTTCAGAGCTCGATAATTCACACACATCATGTACGAACCTTCTTTCTTCTTCACCAGTAGCACTGGAGATCCCCAACTTGAAATACTGTGTCGGATCCAACCTTTCTTCAGTAGTTCGTCCAACTAAATTCGGATCTACTTCAATCCCTCCGGACTTAATCGGTATGAGGCTTGATTACAGGTTGTGCACCAGGTTGTAAATCAATACTAAATTCAAGAGCTCGATCAGGAGGCAAACCTGATATGTCTTCAGGGAATACATCCTCGAATTCTCGAACTACTTCAAGCTTTTCTTCTTCAGCAGGTAAGGAGAACGCTTCTGCATTCTTCGGTTAGCATGGTACCTTCCTGTCTCCACTTTTGAAATAGAAGACTGGGTGATCTGATATCTCAAATACTACCCTCCTTTGACGGCAGTCAATGGTAGCATAAAATACTCCTAACCAATCCATTACCAACACAACGTCGAAATTTGGTATGTCCAATACTTTGAAATTTTCATAGAATTCTCGACCGCAAACTACAACTGGGCACTGATCATATCCCAAATTTTCCTTCAAGTCTCCATTCCCGAAACTGACATTCCAGCTTGAAATGAGTGGCTTCACGGGAATTGCGTGCGTTCTCATGAATCGTTGTGATATGAAGCAGTGTGAAGCTCCAATGTCGAAAAGTACGAGTGCGGGAAGGGTGGCTATTAGTATAGTATCTAAGTTGTGTGAGGTTGTGTTTAGATATAGGGAAGTGTAACGATGCACAAGTATTGAAAGATTGAAACGATGGGAGAATTTACCGGTGATGACTTGTCCTATGGATTCGGCCTCCTCAACCGTCATTGTAAAAGCCTGTCATCTCGGTACATTCCTCCTCACCGGAGGCACATTCCTTTGCCCTTGAGGCACGTTTCGCTGTGCCTGATGGAATTGAATCTAAGGCTGTGTAGGTGGTCCACATGATGCTGGTGCAGGAAGAGCTAGACGGGGTGCAAGTGCCTGAACGGCTGGCCTCTGCAGAGCTGTAATTGTAGGTCTGGGTGCTGGTGATGTGTTTATATAATATGGGCATGCTCCTATAGCGTGATTAGATGAGCCACAAATCAAACACAGGCCATTTGCACGCCTGCAGTCCTTCGCCAAGTGTCAAGTTCTTTTGTAGTAGAAACAGAAATTTAGACTGGACTGATTAAATGATCCTCCTGGCCTCTTGGGTGCAAAAGTCGGCCTAGAAAAGGCTCCTCCTGTCATCTGGGTGGTAGGGCATTTGATTTTGGCTGCTTGAGGCTTACCTTTCTTCTTTACCACAGCTTCATAACGGCATGCTGCCTTCAAGACGAGTTCATGAGTTGGATAGTCGCCTATGGCTAGTACCGCTTGAATCTCTGGGTCTAAGCCCTGTTGGAATCGTCTAGCCGGGATCTAATCAGTCGAGATCAAGTGTTCCGCGAATCTGATAAGATGTTGATGTCAGGATAGTGAGGTGGTTTACTGAACAAAATTTTGATACGAATTCTTTACCTGCTAAGGATAATGAATTCAGCATCATGTTCATCCACCGATTTTACCCACATAGAGCCTTGTTGTAGGTGGACGAATTGTTGTTCCATCTCAAAGCGAGCAGTCTCGGAGAAAAACTTCGCATTGAACAGATCGCGAAACGTTTTCCATTCTATTGGTTGTATGAGACGGTTTTCCACCAGACTCTTGCATTGTCAGTGAGCTGGAGCTTGTCCATACAAACCCAAGCTATGTCTGGTATCTGTGATGCGGTAAAGTCGTCCTTGATACTTTGGGCCTATTCTTCAGCCTCAAGAGGACTCTCTTTTCCTGAAAAGTTTCTTGGATGCAACGCACGAAATTGCTTTACTCAAGGTGCTTCAGCTTCCGGGCAGTTCATGAGAATAGCAGTCTGCTGCTGGTGGCCCTCTAGAAGACTTTTGATGGCTTCTAAAAGCATCGTCTGTTTATTGATCGGAGAAGCAATGGTAGGGAGAGGTGGTAAGGTAGGTGGTGGTGTGTTGGCATTGACATTGGTACTGGTGTTGTTGGGAGAATCTATCACCTTGATAGAAAAGGAAATGTTAGGATTGATTCAAAAATTTAAAATGCAAGGAATGTATAGTTGCTTATTCTTATAATTCTTGTGATATATTGCTTAAGACTTTATGCAGAACTAGCTTGCATGAGCCACCAACAAAACCTGTCATGCCCTGCTTTCCAGTAGGCGGAAACGGTGACGTGGCAAGCCCACAACGTATTACTATGAAAATACGTTAAGCATAATTAAGCAATATAACAATGAGTAATAATGGCAAAAGTAATAAAATAAAACAGCAATTTTATTTACATTCAATTTTACAAACAACTGTTTGAAAATAAAAGATACAATAATATAAGCAAATGCCTAAACAATGGCATACTGAAAGTAAGTGCAGGCTGGAAGGAGCTAGCAATCAGGCTAAGATGCAATCTGGTCCAAGTCCTCCTGGCTCAGCTCTACGTCTTCAGAGTCCAGTCCTACCGACAAACATTCCAAAGAAAGAAAATAGAGAGGAATGTCATCAGCGAACTAGCGTTCGATATGTCCCAAAAGAAGTAAGAGAAGATAGTATATAATATAAAATGAACAGATAAAGTTGTATATGATCGTTCACAAGTATAAGATAGTTGTTCTAACATGGTTATTTGTAATTTGATAAGGAAGGTATTCATGTTTACGAGTTATCTTACCCCGTAGACTATGGTAACATGTAGTATAAGGCCCCGTCATAACCCACGGGACAACGACACGTGAATTCATGTAGGTGTCTTTTAATTGACCTTTCATGCCACGATATACGTTCCGTACCAATCTTCCCCTTTATCCCCGCGTATTGTATTGTATAAGTTAAGATTATAGGTCTTGGCCGAATCCATGGATATAAAATGTACAAGTTCATGTTCAAGATGTAATCATGTATTCAGATAGTCATGTCAAGTTCATGTCAAGTTATATCCATGATTTGGTCAAGTCAAGTCAAGTATTCAAGTTTGATTTTGATATTTGAATTCTTGTGTTCAGGTTCATGATCAAGTATTCAATCTTGTGTTTGATTTTGGATTCTAGTTTAAGTTTGGATTCATGTTGGAGTTACAATCTTACGAAAGGATTTTGTTCTTGCAACATCTTAAGTTCAGGAGTAATCGGCAACTGCTGCACACGAACGGTACGATTTGTGTTTTTTCCTAAGACAATTGCTATTGTTAACTCCGTTAAGTTGTCTAACCTGAATAGGCAAGCACTCACTTTCTCCGGCTCCCTGGGGCTCAAGAGAATTGATCCCGCTTAAACCTATATTAAACTAGAGTCCTTAAAATATTGTTTTGCATATCTCGAGAGGGTTTTATGAAAAAAATACTTTAATATAATTTAAAAATAAATCTTGATGGTGATTTATAATATTTAGGATTTTCATGAACATTTATTTTAATTTAAATGGTATTTTTAGTGATGAAACTTAGCCTTCTTAAAAGTTTGTGGTATTTTAGTGAAAACTTGGTCTTTTGGAAATTTGATGGTATTTTATTAAAAAATTTAAATCTTCATTTTTAAAAATATAGTTTCATAACATGTTTTTATTAAAAATACGAGTTCATAGTTTTATAAAATTTTCCAAAATTTAGTTTTTATTTAGAAAATTCGCATTTCTTAAAAACCGTATTTTTACTTCCTTTCAAGACCGAATACTCCGTGAGGAGTTCTGCATCTCACTGTACTGTTCCAAGGATATGTGATAATCCGCACTATCCATTAGCGGGTCCCTTAACGAGGGTTGTAGAGGCGTAATTGCCAAAGATTTAAAAATCTCGATCAAAAGAAACCCATTTTGAATAGATGTGGTATTTTAATGAAAAGCTTCTTCTTTGAATTACCCATATACTTAGAATACCGTGCTATGAAACCATAGTGTGCGTGTAGAGTAGGTCGTTATCCCGTAAAGTTTTCTTAAAGGTATTTTTAACGATTACGAAATAAAGGTTATACTAAAGTTCATGGTATTTTAATGAAAAGTTCGTTATATGATTGTTTCACATGAAAATTTTGGTTAAACTCAAAACCAAATGATTGTAAACAAATTTACAAGTAATGTGAGAAAGTTAGTTTGACCTATTTTTCTTTAAAGAAGGGAGTTCCAAGGTTAAAGTAACATGTATCAGAGCTAACTCCACTTTACCAATATATTTTTAAGAGATGATTTGAGATAAAAGAAAAGAGAGGAAGGGGGATTTACGACTTTCTAACTTCGAGAAAGGAGTAAGGAAAAGAGAAGGGTCTCCGTGGCGTCGTGGAAGCTACGAAAACGGCTTCGATCTTAAGATAGAAGGAGCTTAGTTTCTAACTCCACCTGACTCCACTTGCACTTAGGAACTTTTGGGATGATTTTGATAGAAATTTTAGGAATAAAGGGGAGCTAGGTCATAGGGTGGTATTTATAGGGAAAAATTAGGGTTGGGAAATTAAAAATATGGATTAAAAGAATTTAAATGGTGTTACATGGTGAATTGAAGAGTCTCTATTTGATTGCAGGAAAATCAAACAGTGCAGGGGAGTTGAGAGGTGTCGAAGGGACAAGTGTGCAAAGCACGGAGGCAATTGGGCTTAATCGAACCGTCGGCGCTGGCCTTTTGGTGAAAATGGGCAGTCGGATCTTAATGATCCATCTCGAGATTTGTGCCACGTGTCAAGTTGGGTATTTACTCCTATTTATGCATGTTTGATTTTTTTGAAACTTTTTTTTTCTCCGTGAATTGCACGTGTAACTCTTGGGCTTCCGAAAAATTAAAAAGAAAAAATCTAAAAATAATTGAGTCTGATGGGAATCAAATGCACGGGTTATGTCACAGCAGTGTAGAGGCTTTACCAGTGAGCTACAAGTTGTTTCTTATTTTTATTTAACAAAAATAACTTTCAACTCTTACACAGGCTGAAATACCCTTTTCTGTACAATAACAAGAAATTTCTGTACAGGAATTTCAGAGTCGTTACACTCTGTGGTAGGGCCAATATTTAGGTTCATCGATCATATTCGCTTCTTGCAGTCTCTTTGATTCTGGCAATTATAGACCGTTTCTCAGGGCGTCCTTGAATATCTTGTAGACTTTGTCCCTTCTGAAGGAATAGATCCTATCCAGCTTCTCTTTCAGAGATGATTCTCCTCCCCATCCCAACAATGGTTATCGAGCTTGGTTGACATTGGGCCCGCTTGTCCCGCATCTATTCCGGTCAGCCGAAGTGTTAAAAGATTCAGCATCGTCGGAATTTCCTCCTTTGCGATTATCGTCCTTTCAGTTTCTCCAGGATTTATTGTTATTTTGATAATCCGAGGAGGATTCCTGCTTTGAGTTCTCTAAGATTTGAACTTTCCTGGTCAGCTCTTGGAATGTCTTGAGACCTGTGGTGCAAAGAAAAGGATTCATCCAGGTACTGAGATTTCTAATGAGGGGATTAACGGATTGGTCTTGTTCCAACGGTGGCTCATATTAAACGGAGAGATTGTGCTATCGGGTTATAAAATTAATGCTGCTTTCATTTTCTTTGTCTTGGTCCTTACGAGGTCGGCAATGGCATTCTTATCTCCAAAACTTATGAACCTTTGCCGAAACAGAGATTCCATTTGGACGAAAGTTATGACGGAGCCATCCGGCATGCTCGCATACCAATCGAAAGCGACATCGGTTAAGCTATTAACGAACCGGCGGAGGAGAAGCGCATCATTGCCCCCAGTATTCCCACATGAGGATTTAAAGTGGGCGATGTGCTGATTCGCATTTCCCGTCCTATCGGATCTTCCGAATTTAGGGATGACATAGCCACTAGGAAACCCTACTAGATCATACTAAGCAGGATATAGTCTCATGTTGCTACTGATATCTTTTTGCGCTTCAGCTTCGGCTGCCAGTGTTTTGGCTTTGTTGGCGACCAAATCCATGATTTGATCTTGCATTAGTGGGTTGTTGTCATCGGTAGTCAAGACATTTCCCAAGATAGGATGCGGCCGACTTTCATACGGCTCGTCCACTTTTAGAATTGAGTGAGGCATCGGCTCTCTCGGGACACCGTTTCCTGGTTCATGAGCAGAGCCATGCGCTTAATGGGCGGCTGAGAGGCGACTTGGGCCATAAGCTATAAGAAGACGTTTGTCAAGTCATCAATCTTTGAGTAGAGCTTGGCCGTCTCCTTGTCTTTATTTCTGAGCTGCTTTCGGAGCTCTTGGAGAAGTTGCTGCTCTACGGTCTTGGGACGGAATATTAGCTCATCTTCGCTTTCCGAGCCCGACTCCTCATGAACTGAAGGATATCTCTGCTTATTAGCCTCACTGGAAGGTTCTTCATTACCTTCCAGAGGAGGCTGGTCTTGGAAAGTGGCAGCCACATTCACACTAGATTGGATTTAAGATGTGGTGGCCCCATCCTCGCTCTTTCTGCGTGTGCCCGCCATGTAGACAGTGTGGACCATATATCCAGCCATCTCTTTCTCTGGCGGCTGATCTTTCGAACCGTCGTCGTGGCCCTTCTTCTTCAGGAAAGGACAGGCGACTAAGAATGGTTGGCCTGACTGGGTCCTTGGGTGGCGCTGTCTGGATCACAGCTTTCTTGACTCTTGTGTTCGTGGCATTCTTTTGAACCAATTTCAGTGGTTCAAAAGAGTTAGCGAGCTTCACAGCCGATTCAGCTGTTGTCGCGGGGTAACTCTATTCTTAGAACCTCATGAAGTTCAGCCTAGCAG
The DNA here is from genome assembly GCA_030015575.1 of Agapanthus africanus. Lineage (NCBI taxonomy): Eukaryota > Viridiplantae > Streptophyta > Magnoliopsida > Asparagales > Amaryllidaceae > Agapanthus > Agapanthus africanus. Next base: position 675,434,750 of record CM057340.1, on the reverse strand, counting down.
GAGCCCTAGCCCTTTTGTTGGCTCTGTATCTGAGCCTTTTCTGTCTTAGCTTCTCGATTTTGAGGGCTTGGCGGGCATCTATTATCCAGGAAGCCATCGTGAGTCGATTGATGGGGAGCTTAGAGAAGATACTCAATTGAGCAGTTGTCATGGGAACCGCTGGAGCTTGCCCAAGATGCCTTATTGCTTTGTTGGTGTTGATGGCTTTTCCCCCGGCTGGAGAAACGGAGAGTCGTTCGGAAATGGATTTGTGATTAGGCTGAGGTGCCTTCATGACCATTACATTTGAACTTTTCCCTTTTGAGGCTGGTTTATCTATCAACGGGGCTTAAGGAGCTGGGATGGCGTTCACTGGCATGAACAGAATAGAGCCAAATGGTAGCAGCGGCTCCTCCCACTATCGCCCGAGACTGGCCGGGAGGACCGTCCTGGCATCCATCTTCATCGTGTAGGAGATGGGAGCCGTGTTGAGAGCTAAGCTTGTCCTTGGAGACATTTTGTTGCGTCCGAGATTGCAATTGAAAGTTGTTAACCTGCAAATAGAAGCATGATTTCAGTACAGGCGATCGATGTAAATGTTGATTGAGTTCGCATGAACGTTTAACCCGAAATATGGGAGGAGAGAAATGGTCCCACCGAGCATGCCAGAATTTGTAGGGTGTTTTTCTTCACCCCATTGAGATAGGAATACGCGTCACTTGCCAGGCGTTTACAGATTCCCTCTGCCTAGGGTAGGCCGGGGTTTATTGATTGTGAGGATCCGAATCTCCTGCAGCCGCAGACTAAACTGCCGTTAATTACCCCTCGCCTTTGAAGTGAAAGAACCTCCGATTGACGGGTCAACTAGTCATGCGAACTCAATGTGAAGTGTGCGTATGTGTGTCTTGAGGGGTTTTGGATTAGGAGTTAAACTTTAAAAAGATCTGGATTAGGAGTTAAACTCCTAAAAGGATTTTATTTACGGAGTTAAACTCCAAAAAGATCTGGATTAGGAGTTAAACTCTTAAAAGGATTTTATTTACGGAGTTAAACTCCAAAAAAATCTGGATTAGGAGTTAAACTCCTTTCAGAATTTAGGTCTTGTAGTTAAACTCCTCAAAGATCTTCGGAGATGATCAAAAGAGACCCCTTTCTTCTCCCTTGAGCCATGGATTTTCTTTTGAGCCTTAGATCTTTCCAAAGTAGGATTTTTTTAGATGGGTCTCCTTCTTCCTCTTCTCTGTTTGCTGGATCTTGGAGAAAAGGGGGTGAGACTTAAAAATCTTCCCTTTCAGAGATTTGATGGGAGATCCGGGCTTCCCTTCAAGGCTTTTATAGTGAAAAACTATTTCTTTTTAGGAAAAGAAGAGTTAAACTCTTGATTTAATTCAAAAAAAAAAGAAGAAGGTTTAGAACCTTGAGGAAAGAGAAAGAGGCACATAACCCTAATTTTTTAGGGGAATCGATTATTATTTTCATTTTGTTATCATGTGGCCTTATATAGGCTTACAAGTTTACGCATAGCCCTTTGGGCTTTACAAAATGGCATTTTGCTCATCCCATGCCTCATGTGCTTGTTTCATTTTGCACACAAAAAATTGGCTTTTTGCCCATTTATTTTACATTCATGCATGAAAATTACATCAAACTTATTTATTACATAATTTTCATTTTGGCATAGGACGGGTCGGCCGCGAGGCTCGACTTGGGCATGGGCATACTTAACCTGGGCTTGGGTCCGCTTAGTTGGGGTTGACTTTGACTTTGACTTGGTCAACCGGGATGTAATTTTTGACCCCAACAGCCAAGAGAGATATGAGAGAGATACGAAACCCTAAGACTATACATATGCTTATATAGGGCTAAGGAAGTTTGGAGAACAAGTAATAAAAGATACAAGAGAATCTACTTGCTAACTATGATAATCTAATCTAATTGCTCTATTGAATATTGTTGGGAGCCTTTAGAATTTTAAAAAAATAAAAAGATATATCTCAAAACAATGTATGTGCTAAGACGATCGTAACCATAAAAATTGAAGATGAACGGCCCAGATTGCACCACGGATCCGCCGCGGTATCTTGGCGTCGTGGCTTCAGATTTTTTTCTTTGGTTTTATCTTCAATTTAGATGATTTTTGAGCTCACAAAATCTTGAATATCTCTCTGTATTTCTATTGCTGCGTGGATCTCTGAATTGTTCCTAAATTTGGTATATAATTAGGGAGATTTATTTGTTGCTTTTTATTTGATTTGGTCTCTCCATCTGATTTGTTGTTGTGATAAATGATTCACCGCTATTTGTTGCAACTTTTGTTGATTGTAATGATATTTCCAAATTTGTATCAAATTTGCAAATTGTCTTTTGATTTTCATAATAATTCCCTTAAGTCTCCATTGTACGCAGTAATCCTCATTTTTAGCACAATTTTCTGTCTTTTTGTATGAAAGCCCTGTTATCTGTAATAATTCATAAAAAATACTCAGAACAGTATAATATACGACAATAAAATGATAAATGGGTTAGAAATATATACAATAAATTACACCAATCAAATACCCCCATACTTATCTTTTGTTAGTTCTTGAGCAAATTTAGGGTTTTAAACTCTAAACTAAACTAAACTATTATCTAACTATATTCTACTCCTACACCTATAAAAGAAAATAAAGGAAACAAAAATAAAAAAATGAAAACTATATACAAAGATAGGAATAGATAAGAAAAATACGAAAAACAAGAGTTTAAATCTCACTAGATTTTCAGTCGTCATGATCCATGCCTTAAGAGACTTTTATCTATGCCGAAAATTACTTCCTCATCATTCTTCCAACCTTTTCTACCTATTTTGATTCCAAATATGATCGTATACCCCTACGTGTGTACAAAATAATCCCTAAACTCGGAGAATTCAATTTAAGCTCCCATACTCTTGCCCTTCGCTCCCTATCACTTTTTAATCAGCGGATCAAAATTGATGGATTTGTTCCCATATTTTTCATGCGATCGTTAATACTTTGTGAGGCACTAACCAACCGATTACCGAATGTGATCACTTATTGGACGTAAGTAGCAGTATCCTAATCTTGCAACACCTAAGGTACAGCAAATGATCCCAAACTAGTTGGTCTAAGTCACTAGATGATGAAGCACCCTCGCTGAATTTTTTTTGCTACCTTGATAATTGCAAGACAGTGTTCATTTTTTGTGATATTATTTTTTTTTGTATTAGGGCATTATAGACAAAAGCATGACAGGTCTCTTTTACTATCTCAAGCTTCAAGATGTGTGCATGTGCGTATAGTAGAGTATCAACGTTCAAATGTTTGGACTCAAAAATAGACTCCACTTATATCTTCTCAAAGCTATTAACTCTTTTATGATACCAGCCTTTTGGGAACAGACTCATGACAACTTAATACTAGATCCATTTAACCATCTATTTTTCTTATTTTTATTAAAATCTCTTTCTCACTTTTATATACATTTTTCATTTTTTCATTTCTATTTGCAAAATTTTCTTTGCAAAATTTTCATTTTTTCATTTCTATTTGCAAAATTTTCTTATTTTTTTTATTTTTTTATTTTGAAAACTAAAAACTATGTACAAAACCGCCCCCACACTTGAACTTGACAGTGCCCTCAAAGTCTACCGTGAATCTTCCTTAAAAAACTAATAAACTAATTATATACATATGTTACAAATAAGAGGTTTTAAAATATTTTCAAGTGTATTCCGGCTCATGGAGATCCATGAGCAACGCCTCATTATTCGCAGAAAATTCTAAAAATGGTTTCAATCTTTCACCATTAACTTTGAACATCTTACCATTTTTAGGATTTTCAATCTCGATAATTCCATGTAAAAAAAGTTTTTGACAAAAAACGGCCCGGACCATCACGATTTTAATTTTCCAAAAAATAGATGCAATCGCGAATCATATAGCAAAACTTTTTGGCCCATTTGAAAATCTTTTCGTAAAATGTTTTTATCATGGAATATTTTCATTTTTTCTTTAAAAATCTTGGTATTGTCATAAGTATCGTTCCTAATTTCCTCTAATTCATTTAGTTGGAGTTTTCTATACTTATCGGCTTCTTCAATATCCATATTTAACTATTTTATAGCCCACATAGCGTTGTGTTCCAACTCCACTGATAAGTGGCAAGGTTTCCCAAATATAAGCCTTTAAGGAGACATACCAAGGATGGTCTTGTATGTGGTTCGGTAAGCCCATAATGCGTTAACAAGCTTAAGTGACAAATCCTTGCAGTTCTTATTAACTGTCTTTTCCAATATTTGCTTAATTTGTCTATTTGATACCTCAACTTGCCCACTAGTTTGCGGATGATATGGGGTGGATAACTTGTGGTAGATCAAATATTTTCTCATACGAGCTTCAAAAGATCGGTTGCAAAACTGGGTCTCATTATCACTAATAATGAAGCGTGGAATGCCAAACCGAGAAATAATATAATTTTTCAAAATCTTGACAACAACTTTATTGCCATTGGTTTTGCATGCCATTACTTCCACCCATTTCGATACGCAATCGACCGCTACTAAAATATAAACGTTCATAAATGAATTTGGGATTAGCCCCATGAAATCGATGCCCCATACATCAAAGATCTCAAATAAAAGGATAGAATTAAGAGGCATCATGTCCCACCTAGTGATTTTACCTAAGTGTTGACAGCGTTCATAAGTTTTACAAAATTCATATGCATCTTTAAATAACGCGAGCTAATAAAACCCACTTTATAAAACTTTTTCCTCCATCTTTTTATCCCCAAAATGGCCCCCACTTGCATGATCATGACAAAATGAAAGAACACTCCTAATTTCATTATTAGGTATACACCGCCGAATGATTTAGTCATTGCACTGTTTAAACAAATAAGGATCATCCCAAAAGAAATATTTTACTTGGAAGTGAAACTTATATCGATTTTGTTTAGACCATTCGGGCGGTGTCATTTTCGTGATGAGAAAGTTAACTATATCCGCGAACCATGGTTCGCTAGCAGCTGTGTATAACTGTCCCGGGAAAATGGTCATTTATAGAAAGTTCTTATGTGGGTGCAAATGGTAGACGCGATAAGTGATCGGCCACAACGTTTTCGGATCCCTTTCTGTCTTTTATTTTAAGGTCAAACTCTTACAATAAAAGGATCCATCTAAGTAATCGGGCTTTAGCATCCTTCTTAGAAATAAGATGTCTAATGGTTGAATATCCATGTAGATCATAATGTGTGAACCGATGAGATAGGACCTACACTTTCAAGTGCATATACAACAGCTAAAATTTCTTTTTCGGTGGTGGAATAGTTTAACTGTGCATTATTTAGAGTCCTACTTGCATAATGGATGACATGTGATATCTTGTTAATTCGCTGTCCTAAAACGACTCCAATTACAAAATCTGATGCATCACATAATCTCGAAGGGCTCACTCCAATTAGGAGCGTGAATAATAGGAGCAGATGTAAGCTCCTTCTTCAATTGCTCGAATGATTTGAGGTAATCAGAATCAAATTCAAAAGGTGTATCCTTGGTAAGAAGTGGAGCCAAGGGTCTAGCAATTTTTCTAAAGTCTTTGATAAAACATCTATAAAATCCAGCATGCCCAAAATATGACCTAATGTTCTTAACGGTTTTTGGAGGGGGTAGATTAGAGATTATATCTAATTTAGATTTATCTACCTCAATGCCTTTGCATGAAATAATGTGGTCTAGTACAATGCCTTGCTTGACCATAAAGTGGCATTTCTCCCAATTGAGTATTAAATTCTTTTCTTTGCACTCAGAAAATAGGCTCATCATGTACCGGTTGGGGTAAAAATTTACACCCCGGTTAACCAAGTTAAAATCAAAGTCAACCCCAAGCCAAGTGGGCCCAAGCCCAGATCCCATGCCCGGGTCGAGCCCGAACATTAAGCGGCCGGCCTCCCCCCACGCCAAGATAAAAATTTTGTAATAAACAATTTTGTTGTATTTCTTTTATTTTATTTCATGGATAAATGTAAGAAAAATAGGCATAAAGCCAAATTTCTGTAAAGCCCATGGTTTATGTGCAAAAATAAATGTCACATGAGCCATGGGATAGGCAAAATGCCATTTTGTGAAGCCCAAGGGGCTATGTGTAAAGTGTATGGCCTATAAAGGCAAAGATAATGAAAATATCTAACAACTTTTTTCTTTCTCTCAAAATTTTCTTCAGATCTGAGATCTTTTCTCCTTCTTCAAGGTTCCAAAACCTTCCTTTTTCTCTTGAATTAAACCAAAAGTTTTACTCTTCTTTTTATAAAACAAATTAGTTTTTCACCACAAAACCCATAAAGGGGAACTCAGATCTTCCATTAGATCTCAAAAAGAAGAGATTTTTAGAAATCCCATATCTCTTGATCTTCAAGTTCCAGCTAACAGAGGAGGAGGAAGAAGAACATCGTTCACTAAACCAAAAAAAAAACACACACTCAGGAGTCCAACTCCTCTCTGATTTCTCTTCTGAGAAATTTTTTTTTAGGCGAAAAGCCTCTTTTTCTCGCCGGCACTCCAGCGCAGAGCGCCCGCGTGCTGACACATGGCGCGCTTGCGCTCGAGCGCAAATCGCCCCCGTGCCGACACGTGGCGCGCTTGCGCTCGCAAGTGCTCGAGCGCAAGTCGCCCCGTGCCGACACGTGGCGCGCTTGCGCTCCAGCGCAAGTGCTCAAGCGCAAGTCGCCCCCGTGTCGACACGTGGCGCGCTTGCGCTCAAGCGCAAGCGCTCGAGCGCAAGTCTCCCCTGTGCTGACACGTGGCGTGCTTGCGCTCTAGCGCTCAAGCGCAAAGCGCCCACGTACCGACACGTGGCACTCTAGCGTCTGAGCGCACAGCACCTAGGCGCACAGCACCCAAGGTGCTGTCCCCACGCATCCTTTGGATGTCTTTTCCCCTTTTTATATATATACATGAATATCTGTACATATGTATACATATTTACATACACACATACTCCACGACACTGTCCCTCTTAGAAAAAAATTTCTAACGGGGCGCTGCCCCGCACCCCGCAAGGGGGCTGCTAGCCCCCTTGACCCCCAGCCCGCTATCCGGGTAGCGGGACCACCATAAAAACTCTGTGTGGCTCCCGATATATTTAAACACCTCCTCCAAAACAAAACACACGTACACTGCACATCGAGTTCGCATGACCAGTTTAACCCGTCAATCGGAGGTTCCCTCGCTCCAAAGGCGGGGGGTAATTAACGACAGCTTAGTCCGCGGCTGCCGGAGATTCGGATCCCCACAATCATTAAACCCCGACCTATCCTAGGCAGAGGGAATCTGTAGTACGCCTGACAAGCACGCGCGTATTCCCATCTCAATGGGGTGACAAAAAACACCCTACAGATTCTGGCATGCCCGGTGGGACCAATCTCTCCTCCCATATTTCGGGTTAAACGTTCATGCGAACTCAATCAATATACATATCGATTGCCTATACTGAAATGATGTTCTTTTTTCCGTGCAGCAATCAACCTTCGACGACAATGTCTCCCCAGACGAATTCAGCTTCCAACGTGACCCCGATTCCATACGTGGTCAAAATCAACGCTCGTGTGGTTCTCCCCGCGAGCCTCAGTCGACAGTGGGAGGAACCGCCCCGCCAGTTTGGCTCCGTCATCATCTACCCTGCCGGAAGCGCTCATCTGGCGGAGATCCCGGCGGAACAGGTGGCCAAGCCGGTCTCAAGGGGTAAGAGGCCGAATGTCGTGATCGCCAAGGCACCACAACCGAAACTTAAGACGGTATCTGAACGATTCTCTGGTGCTCCAGCAGGGGGCAAGAACTTCGGTACAAAGGGCAAAATCAAATGTTGCGGACGAGCTCAGGCGATGACTCCAACAAATGCACAATCGAGCGTATCTCCAAGGCCCTCCATCGCCCGGTCTGCGGCGTCTTCCCAAAGAGCCGAAGTCTGCCAGGTGCTTAGAACAGAAAAGTTAAAGCAGAAGCGGCTCAGGTATCGAGCCAACAAGAGGGCCAAGGCTTCGGCCAAATGGAATCGTGTGAGTCGGACGTGAGAATCAGCAATTCCTTCGAGCCTCTGAAGTGGGTTCAAAAAAATTCCATGACCGCCAGAATCAAGAAGACGGAGGTCCGAACAGTGCCACAAAGAGACGTGTCCCGGCCCCAACAGAAAACGTATGACACTGTCTCTTCAAGAGTCTATCAAGCACTCTGTGCCGCACGAAAGCAGCAGGGTAAACCCAGAAAAGAAGCGCCAGCACCATTCAAGAACCTGGTTAGGCCAGCCGCCTTCAATCGACCGCCCGCTACCGAAACAGGAGGGCCAAGACAGCGATCCGTGAAATCAGCTGCCGATAATAAAAAGACGGCTGGATATGTCGTCCATATGGTCTATATGGCGGGCACGCGTCCCAGCGACAACCTTCGCAGCAAAAGCAAGGATGGGGCCACCACATCCCAAGTCCAATCTGGCTTGAATGTGGTTGCCGCTTCCCAAGAACAGTCGCCTCCGTTGGATGAAGAAAACCCTCTCGAGGAGGAAGATGGGCAGAAAGACCCCTCGGTCCACGCAGAGTCAAGCTCGGACAGCGAGGAAGAGCCGACTTTCCGCCCCAGGACTGTGGAGCAAGAGCTGCTTCAAGAGCTTCGAAAACAACTCAGGAGCAAAGATAGAGAGATGGCCAAGCTCTATTCAAAGATTGACGACTTAACGAACGTGGTGATGCAGCTTACGGCTCAAATTGCTCGAGCGCCTCCCAATCAAGCATAAGCCGCTACTAATCAGCCGGGTGATGACAATCCGAGGCAGCCAATGCCTGTTCCTTTGGGACCAAGACTGGTCGAGCCGCATGAAAGCCGGCCACATTCCGCTTCTGGGGACGCCTTGGCCCCAGATAACACTATCCCGCTAACACAGGATCGGATAAAGGATTTGGTCACCAGCAAGGTTAAAACATTGGTGGCCGAAGCTGAAGCTCAGAAAGAAATCGGCAGTAGCGGGCGGCCATATCTCGCGCAGTACGATCTGATTGAGTTCCCAAGTGACTACGTTATTCCTAAGTTCGGAAGATTTGATGGAACGGGGAATGCAAATCAGCACGTCGCCCACTTCAAAGCATCGTGCGGAAATACAGGGGGCAATGACGCGCTCCTTCTTCGTCAGTTTGTCAACAGCCTGACCGGCGTCGCCTTCGACTGGTATGCGAGTATACCGGACGGGTCCGTCATTACCTTTGCCCAAATGGAGTCCCTGTTTCGGCAAAGGTTCATGAGTGTCAGTGATAAAATCTCCATTGCCGATCTTGTGAGGACCAAGCCGGGGAAGAATGAAAGCAACACCGACTTTATCGCTCGATGGCGTAATCTCACAGTCAAGTGCGAACCGCCGCTGGAGCAGGACCAGTCCGTCAGCCTTCTCATTGGGAACCTCAACAATTGGATGGTCCCATTCTTGTGTACGGCGGGCCTCAAGACATTTCAGGAGCTAACCAAGAAAGTCCAAATGCTGGAACGCTCAAAGCAAGAGTCCCCGCAGGACTCTCAGAGAGACAAAACTTGGAAAAGCAAGCGGGACGACAACCGTAGAAGCGGGAGTTCCAGCAGTACCAATGTCTTCAATGCGTCCGACAATGAAGAAAAGCGAAGGGCGGCCGAATCCAAAACTAACCGGTCTCGAAAGCCATTGTTGGGAGGAGATGGGCCTTCCCTAGAGGAGAAAAAGAACAAGGTTTACTCTTTCAGAAGGGACAAAGTCCGCAAGATATTTAAAGATGCCTTGAACAACGGCCTCCAATTGCCGGAGTCGAAAAGACCCCAAGAAGCAAAAATGACCGACAATCCTCTGTATTACCCGTACCACCGAGTAGTGAGCCATGCGATCGAGGATTGCTATATCTTCAAAGATTGGATCGAGAAGCAGTACAAGGCTGGAGAGATCGAACTGTCCAAAAGTGTGTTGGTGAACAATCAAGTTGCAACCACCAACTTTATACAGACAGAAACTAAAGCCTTCTGGGAGCAGACAGCCGAACCCGCTGCCCTGAGAAATGAAACGGACTCATCGCAGCCTCCATGGAGTATGCACATATCTAATAAGACGAAGAAGATGATAAAGCTACTTCGGAAGGAACCCAGGACGGAATGGGAAGGGCAGAAGAAGCCTACCAGTCCAGCTGCCAATGCGGCTCCATCAGGCTCAAAATCCAAGAAGCTCAAGAAGAAGAAAAGTGTAGCTCGGCGCGAAAAAGAGTCTGCAGGGAGATCGACCATTCAAAAATATATCGATTCCCTCGAAGAATATGAACAAAGGGAAAGAACATTGATTCAATTGAAGGAGTTCTTCTCTGTACAAGCGGCTGAAATTCTGGAGGAGTTAGAAGAAGACTCCAATGAAGAGATCCCAGTAGTGACCTGCTACGCCATCCATCTTGGCAGCGACTCCGAGGATGAGCTCTGTTTTCCCGAAAAGGACGAGGAGCTCACCACAAAGGCCAATCAAATCCAGCTCAGAAGCGGCAGGGCTCTACCGCCAAATCAGGGCAACGCCCCAAAAGGGAAGGAAAAACAAGTCGCCAATGAAGAAGATGGCAGAGAACCGGCTGATGAAAACATAAGTCCTTCCTCGGTGGACTATAATGTCTTGGCATATCTTCGAAAGCTTCCGTCTCTCCTGAGCATCTACGACGCCTTGGTCCTATCTAAGGAGCTTAGAGATGTTCTCATTCACGCTCTACAAAACCCCGAGCGGTATCAGGCTCACTTTGCGGAAATTAATATGAAAGAAGCCCAGCACGCTTTGCATGCCGCCGCAGTCACATTTAAGGACGAAGACTTGCTACTGGGAACGGCTGAGCATAATCGGCCGCTTTACGTGACCGGGTACAGCGACGGAGATCAAATTAATCGCATATTGATTGATCCGGGGTCCTCAGTGAACATCATGAACTTGCAGACGCTGAAGAGTTTGTCAATGGACGTCCGACACCTGTCAAGGGAAAGGATTGTCATTCAAGGCTTCAACCAAAATTACCAGCAAGTTCTGGGGTCCATAGCTCTGCCAATCAAATTCGGGGATCTGCAAACTGAAGCTAAGATATACGTGATCGATGCCGACACGTCTTATAAGATTCTCTTGGGGCGGCCGTGGCTCCACGATTACGGCATCATTCCGTCAACTCTCCATCAATGCATGAAGTATACTAAAAATGGCGAAGAAAGACGCATTGACGGAGACATCCAGCCGTTCGGTGTGCATGAAGTCCGCTATGAAGATTCTCGGTACTTTATGAACCACCAAAATGCTAAGCCACAACTGACTGAGGATAGACCGGCCCCAAGACCCAAAAGCAAATCTGCGCCGGTTGTCACTTTCAAAAGTAAAAATGCCCAAGTGCGCCCACATTTCGGTAGCGACACTGATGAGTCCGACGCTGGAAGCCCGTCCTTCCGTAAAACCCGCCCTCATTTTGGCAGCGATACGGATGAATCTATTACTGAAGGTCCATCTAGCAGCAAAGTCCGCCCTCATCTTGGCAGTGACACTGAAGAGTCAGAAGAAGAGAACCTGCCGTGCAACAGCTGTGCAGATTGGACCCCTATGCAGCAAGCAAAACTAAGAGAGACCTTCGAAGTTGCAGAAGGGTCCCTAGCCGTCACAAGGGTGCTGGAGTAGATGTGCAAAGAGCTCGATGCGTTGTCAGTCTCCACCGTGGACCAGCTGAAAACTTTCTACGTCCCTGGGAGGAAAAAGGGACAGAAAGGCATCCTGTTTTACGGGTCAAACCCCGTTGTGCACCCGGACGATCTTTCTGTCGCGTGCCTTCTCTATGAGAGAGGCATAAGAGTCGTCCTCAATCTCAGATACTATGCGCCCGAGATGCGGGAATACTTTAAAAAGTGCGGATGCCGGTTATATCAAACGGAGTCCGAAGCAAAGTTTTACGAAGGGCTATGGCATCCACCCCAGGTCCGAGCACTCATCGATGGACGAATTCCAGACAGACGGGGAATAGGTTACATTCAACCTGATTCCAGAGCGTGCTACATGATCCATGTTGGTGAAGCTGGCGAAAGATCAAATGATGATGATGAGATAGCCGAGCCAGAAGAAGCTCCTCAAGAGCTTGAAGATGGCGGACAAGCAACCTTTGACGAGCTAACCGAGATTGACTTAGGAATGCCCGATAATCCAAGGCCGATCTACATCAGCTCGCTCTTGTCTGAGGAAATGAAAGCGCAGATAATTGCCCTGCTGCATAAGTTCATCGACTGCTTCGCGTGGACATACAAAGAAATGCCTGGCCTTTCCCCTGAAGTGGCCGTACATAAGTTGGCTATATCTCCTAATGCTAAGCCAATCAAACAAGCTCCTCGAAGAATGAGAAGGGGACTAGAAGAAAAGGTCATCGAGGAAACTAAGAAGCTCATCGATGCCAGCTTCATCAGGGAAGAGAAATATGCGGACTGGATCGCATGCATAATCCCAGTGAAGAAGAAAAATGGGCAGATCCGAGTTTGTATCGATTTCAGGGATCTCAACAAGGCATGTCCTAAAGACGACTTCCCGCTACCGGTCATGGAAATGATGGTCGATGACACCTCAAATTACGAGCTGTTCACCTTTATGGATGGCTCGTCTGGATACAATCAGATCAAGATGTCGCCTGAGGATGAGAAACACACATCATTTCAAACCCCGATCAGAATATATTGCTACAAGGTGATGCCGTTCGGACTGAAGAACGCAAGTGCTACATATTAAAGGGCAATGACTAATATCTTTGATGACCTAATCCATAAAGTCGTCGAATGTTATGTTAATGATCTGGTCATCAAAACTAAAGCCAAGGCCGACCACATCCAAGATCTTAGGATTGTTCTTACCAGACTGAGGGAATACGATCTGAAGATGAATCCTCTGAAGTGCGCTTTTGGCGTGTCATCGGGAAAATTCCTGGGCTTCATAGTCCGACATCGAGGGATCGAAGTTGACATATCAAAGATAAAGGCCATCATGGAGATGCCCCCTCCGAAGAGTCTGACGCAGCTAAGATCTTTTTAAGGCAAGCTTGCTTATATACAGAGGTTTATCTCAAATTTATCGGGGAGATGTAGGCCCTTCTCAAAGCTCATGAAGAAAGGAGCTCCTTTTATCTGGGATGCCGAATGTCAAGCAGCGTTCGAAAGCATCAAACAATACTTGTTGCACCCTCCAGTGCTGGCCGCTCCCATTCCAAATAAACCGCTGATTCTCTACACTGCCGCGCTGGATGAGTCACTCGGTGCGCTCCTTGCCCAGAATAGCGAGGAGGGAAAAGAAAATGCCCTCTACTACCTTAGTCGAACTCTAGTCGGGACGGAACACAACTATTCCCCAATCGAAAAGCAATGCCTGGCTCTGATATTTGCAGTGAAGAAGCTGAGGCACTATCTGCTTGCTCATCGGGTTATGCTGATCTCCAAGGTCGACCCGCTCAAACACTTGATGACCAGAGCGAGCCTAGCCGGCAGAATGGCAAGATGGGCTGTCATGTTACTTGAGTTTGACATAGTTTATACTCCTCAGAAAGCAGTGAAAGGGCAAGCTCTTGCAGAGTTCCTCGCCGCTCATCCTATACCAGAAAGGTCGCCGCTAAATTGTGAGTTACCCGACGAACAAGTGCTGCACCTCGAGGGAGATGAGCCATGTTGGGAGCTGTACTTCGATGGGGCCTCATCGATAAGAAGCTCCGGCCGATCAAGCATCCCGGAGGTAAAAGCGGTGATAGGATTGGTGTTCATCACGCCATCAATGGGAACCCTACGGTGTTCTTTTGCTCTCACCGAGCCTCGCACAAACAATGAAGCTGAGTATGAAGCTCTGATAGCTGGTTTGGAGCTCGCCATAGACATGGAAATCCTTTGGCTACGGGTTTACGGTGACTCCCAGCTTGTCTTCAACCAAGTAAGCAGCGATTATAAGATATACAAACCCGAATTAGCTCGGTAGTGGTGGAACTCATGAAACGGTTCACTCACATTGAAGTAACAAGAGTCCCTAGAGCGTTGAACGGAAAGGCTGACATACTCGCTCGCCTAGCCAAGGAGCTGGCTGATCCTGACATGGACGAAATTCTGATCACGGTTAGGAGCCGACAAATTCTATCCCCAGTCTCTCTATGAGAAGAGGAAAGCGCGGAACAGAAGAGCAGTCCTGCCGAAGAAGTTTCGATCATCCAAGACGAGCCCGATTGGAGAGAACCCTTCATAGAGTACCTCCGATACGATAAGCTGCCCGAAGAAAAATCTGCGAGGATTCAGCTGAAGAAAAGAGCTCTCCGATACGTGTTTGTAAATGACACGTTATTCCGCAGGTCATATGACCAACTCTGGCTCAGGTGTCTGTCATTGGCCGAAGCCCAAAAGGTCATGAAAGATGTTCACCCAGGCATTTACGGTGCTCACCAATCTGGCCCCAAGATGCGACTTCAAATCAAACGGCTTGGGTATTATTAGCCCACCATGATACGGGATTGCGGAGAGCATGCAAAGAAGTGTCAGATCTGCCAAATCCATGGTGATTTCATTCATAAGCATCCCAATCCGTTGCATCCTACGGCGGCGTCGTGGCCCTTCGAAGTCTGGGGCACCGACATTGTTGGCCCAATTGATCCTCCATCATCCAAAGGCCACCGGTTCATACTGGCCGCGACAGACTACTTCTCCAGATGGGCTGAAGCTGTCCCGCTAAAAGAAGTCAAGACAAAAGATATTTTGACATTCTTCCAGCATAATATTCTATACCGTTTCGGTACACCAAGAAGAATCATTTCCGACAATGGGCCTTCTTTCAAGAGCTTCAATGTCTCAAGGTTCGCTACTCAGCACAAGATAGACTGGAGATATTCCTCCATCTATAATCCAAGAGCCAATGGGCTAGCCGAAGCCTTCAATAAGACTCTATGCAAGCTCCTGAGGAAAAATGCTTCAGCCAACAAGAGAGACTGGGATCTCAAACTTCACGAGGCGTTGTGGGCATATTGTACCACGCACCGTACTCCAACACAGTCCACTCCATACTCACTGCTCTTCGGAGTGGAGGCGGTCCTCCCCCTCGAAGTCGAAGTTCCAAGCTTAAGAATGGCCGTTCAGCACGAGTTGACGGAGGAGGAAAACGTTCTCCTTCGACTTGAAGAGCTCGATGCCCTCGAAGAAAAGAGGCTCGCGGTGCAGCAAAATCTAGAGCTATACTGAGCCTAAATGTCATGGGCCTATGACAAGATAACCCGTCTCTGCGCTTTCAAGAAAGGTGAATTGGTGTTGGTCCTCAAAAGACCGATCATCCCCAATCAACATGCCAAGGGAAAATTTGAGCCAAACTGGGAAGGACCATACGTAATCGAGAAAGTGTTCGACGGAGGATCCTACCAACTAATAGGTGCCGAGGGAGAAAGGCCCATGCCATCCATCAATGGCCGATATCTCAAGAAATAATACACGTGAATGCTCCAAGTCGCAGGCAAATTGAGCACATTAGCCCTACGGTCTGGATCATACATCCTGCAAAACCGTATACAATCCACGGGCATAAATGGCCCCTATCTCTCCCAAATCCTGCCGGTGAGACTACTTTTAAAGTTCCACCAGCGGCAAAAAAAAAAAGAAAAAAAAAGGAAAAAAAAGAGAAAAATAAATAAATAATAAAAGAAAAAAATAAACGGTATGTCCACAAGCAAAACGGGCACGGATGAAACCCGAAAGGGCTCCGTGAGTAAAAACAGCAGGACTACCGGCGAGTCTGTGAAAACCCGAAAGGGCGCAAACTCGTGAAAGGAGATGAAATACACTCGCAAAGTCCTCTCGACCTTGTGAGGAGAAAACCCTGCGTGAGATCCTTACGACTCACAAAAGAGCAACACACTTAGGAATCCTCACGATTCCTAAGGAGAAAATACACCTGCGGGATCCTTACGACTCGCAGGGAGAAAATGCTTTTATGGGACACTCACGGCCCATAAAAATTGAAAAGCCTTAGGTGATAGGGACCCAAACCTGTCTCCTAAGCCATCGTTCCCCAACGGGCAAAGGCAAATGATGAGTTGCTCCTGGCATTATTCCAGTGCAGCAATGCTGATGCCAAACAAGATCCAAATTCCAAGTCCCCAAACGGCGAATGATGAGTCGCTCCTGGTACCACATTCCAGTGCAGCGATGCAGACGCCAACCAAAATCCAATTTCTCAAAATTCTCCCGGCCCTACGGTGGGTCCCCAAGTTGACCATCGTATACAATCCACGGGCTCAAATAATTCTCATCATACCCATGCCCTACTGTAATCACCAGTTACGCGGCTGGTCTCCGCTTTGGGAATGATGCTCCATTGATAAGACCCACTCATGTATCCTCACGATATATGAGGAGAACAAACCATTGTGGGATCCTTACGACTCATAAAGGAAAAACACACTTAGGAGTCCTCAAGACTCCTAAGGAGAAAATACACCTGCGGGATCCTTACGACTCGTAGGGAGAAAATGCTTTTATGGGACCCTCACGGCCCATAAAATTGAAAAGCCTTAGGCGATAGGGATCTAAACCTGTCTCCTAAGCCATCGCTCCCCAATCCCCAAACGGCGAATGATGAGTCGCTCCTGGTACCATATTCCAGTGCAGCGATGCAGACGCCGACAAAGTCCCGAAATTTTTCCGGCCCTACGGTCTGGATCATACATCCTGCAAAACCGTATACAATCCACAGGCGTAAAACAATCCCAACCTCTCCCAAGTCCTACCGGTGAGACCATATTCAAAGTCCCACCCAAAAAAAATTAAAAAAAAAACCAATTCCAAAATCCTCCCGGGGCAAATGATGAGTTGCTCCTGGCATTATTCCATTGCAGCAATGCAGATACCAAACAAAAACAAAAATCCCAAAATCCTCTCAATGACAGATGATGATTCGCTCCTGATACCATATTCCAGTATAGCGATGCTGATGTCAACCCAAATCAAAATCAACAAGTCAACTTCCACTCCGACACCGCAAAAAGCGGAGCAAGTCAGAATCCAATCTCGACACCGCAAGAAGCGGAGCAAGTCAAGTCTACCCCTGACACTGCAAGAAGCAGAGCAAGTCAAATCGAGAACCGACCGTCCACGTCGCTAAAAGGGCAGCACCGACCGTCCAAGTCGCAAAAAGGGCAGAACCGACCGTCCAAGTCGTAAAAAGGGCAGAACCGACCGTCCAAGTCGCAAAAAGGGCAGCATCGACCGTCCAAGTCGCAAAAAGGGCAGCACCGACCGTCCAAGTCGCAAAAAGGGCAGCATCGACCGTTCAAGTCGCAAAAAGGGCAGCACCGGCCGTCCATGTCACTAAAAGGGCAGCACCGACCGTCCAAGTCGCAAAAAGGGCAGAACCGACCGTCCAAGTCGCAAAAAGGGCAGCACCGACCGTCTAAGTCGCTAAAAGGGCAGCACCGACCGTCCAAGTCGCAAAAAGGGCAGAACCGACCGTCCACGTCGCTAAAAGGGCAGCACCGACCGTCCACGTCTCTAAAAGGGCAGCACCGACCATCCAAGTCGCAAAAAGGGCCGCATCGACCGTCCATGTTTTAAAAAGGTCAGTGCCAGCTTCCCAAAAGGTGGGAACCGAATCAAGTCGCCTCCACGTGAAAGAAGATCCATCAATTTCATGCACACGACCTACATATGTGGTGTGCATTTATTGATGGGGGCAATTTGTTAGGGTAAAAATTTACACCCCGGTTGACCAAGTCAAAATCAAAGTCAACCCCAAGCCAAGTAGGCCTAAGCCCAGATCCAGTGGGCCCATGCCCGGGTCGAGCCCGAACATTAAGCGGCCGGCCTCCCCCCACGCCAAGATAAAAATTTTGTAATAAACAATTTTGTTGTATTTCTTTTATTTTATTTCATGGATAAATGTAAGAAAAATAGGCATAAAGCCAAATTTCTGTAAAGCCCATGGCTTATGTGCAAAAAGAAATGTCACATGAGCCATGGGATAGGCAAAATGCCATTTTGTGAAGCCCAAGGGGCTATGTGTAAATTGTATGGCCTATAAAGGCAAAGATAATGAAAATATCTAACTTTTTTCTCTCTCTCAAAATTTTCTTCAGATCTGAGATCTTTTCTCCTTCTTCAAGGTTCCAAAACCTTCCTTTTTCTCTTGAATTAAACCAAGAGTTTTACTCTTCTTTTTATAAAACAAATTAGTTTTTCACCACAAAACCCATAAAAGGGAACTCAGATCTTCCATTAGATCTCAAAAAGAAGAGATTTTTAGAAATCCCATATCTCTTGATCTTCAAGATCCAGCTAACAGAGGAGGAAGAAGAAGAACATCGTTCACTAAACCAAAAAAATAACACACACACACACTCAAGAGTCCAACTCCTCTCTGATTTCTCTTCTGATAAATTTTTTTTTTAGGCTAAAAGCCTCTTTTTCTCGCTGGCGCTCCAGCGCAGAGTGCCCGCGTGCCGACACGTGGCGCGCTTGCGCTCCAGCGCAAGCGCTCGAGCGCAAGTCGCCCCCGTGCCGACACGTGGCGCGCTTGCGCTCCAGCGCAAGCGCTCGAGCGCAAGTCGCCCCCGTGCCGACACGTGGCATGCTTGCGCTCCAGCGCCCAGCGCTCAAGCGCAGAGCGCCCACATACCGACACGTGGCACTCTAGCGCCTGAGCGCACAGCACCTAGGCGCACAGCGCCCAAGGTGCTGTCCCCACGCATCCTTTGGATGTCTTTTCCCCTTTTTATATATATACATGTATATCTGTACATATGTATACATATTTACATACACACATACTCCACGATACTGTCCCTGTTAGAAAAAAATTTCTAACGGGGCGCTGCCCCGCACCCCGCAAGGGGGCTGCTAGCCCCCTTGACCCCCAGCCCGCTATCCGGGTAGCGGGACCCCCATAAAAACTCTGCGTGGCTCCCGATATATTTAAACACCCCCTCCAAAACAAAACACACGTACACTGCACATCGAGTTCGCATGACCAGTTTAACCCGTCAATCGGAGGTTCCCTCGCTCCAAAGGCGGAGGGTAATTAACGACAGCTTAGTCCGCGGCTGCCGGAGATTCGGATCCCCACAATCATTAAACCCCGGCCTACCCTAGGCAGGGGGAATCTGTAGTACGCCTGACAAGCGCGCACGTATTCCCATCTCAATGGGGTGACGAAAAACACCCTACAGTACCGCTGAAAAGTGGCAGGTGCATTACATAGCCCAAAAAGCATACGCCTATATGCAAAGACGCCAAATGGACATGTAAAGGTGGTCTTTTCTTGGTCTTCGGGTGCAACGGGTATTTAGTTATAACCGAAGTATCCATCTAAGAAACAATAATACTCATGACAAGCTAACCTTTCTAACATTTGATCGATAAAAGGCAACAGAATATGATCTTTCCTAGTTGCGGCATTAAGCTTCCGATAGTTAATGCACACACGCTACCCAGTTTGCATGCAAATAGGGATTAGCTCATTCATGTGGTTTTCAATGACAGTAATACCCGACTTTTTAGGTACCACATGAATTGGGCTAACCCACGTACTATCATAAATGATTCACCTTTATTTTTTGCAACCTTTGCTGATTGTAATGATATTTGAAAATTTGTACCAAATTTTCAAATTATCTTTTGATTTTTCTAACAATTCCCTTAAGTCTCCATTGTACACACGTAATCCTCATTTTAGCACAATTTTTCGTCTTTTTGCATTCAAACCCTTTTATCTATAATAATTCACAAAAGATATCCAGAACAGCATAATATATAACAATAAAATGATAAATGGGTTGGAAATATATGCAATAAATTATACCAATCAAACAGATTTTATGATTTTTGAAGATATCAATTTTCATATGCTATACCAAGCGAAATTTTTTAAAAACTGAATATCGCAAAAAATTTTGAGATATTTGAAAATATCACGATTATCCTATTCGAACAAGCATAATATTGAAAAGTTGAAAAAAAATTAACTTCTATCATAATTTTCATGTGTTATACCATACAAAATATTAAAAATTTGAAGATTAGGATTTAAAAAAAACAATTATCGTGTGCTAACATGCAAAATATTAAAAATTTGAAAGAAATGGATTTCTTTTGGATTTTCAAAAATATCGCAATTTTCGTGCGTTATAACAAGTGACATTTTAAAAAACCGAAGAGTATTGGAAATTTTGAGATTTTTGAAAAATTTCGCTATTTTCAAGTGTTATAGCATTAATTGCGATTTTCATGTGTTCTCATATGCAAAATATTAAAAAACCAAATAAAAATTATCATCAATCGTGATATTTGTGTGTTTAGTATTCAAAATATTGAAAATTTAAAAAATATTTTAATTTTAATTTTTTTAAAAGACTTCATTCCAAAATTAACTATCATATAATTTGGCCTAATTACGAGAAACTACTAAATTCTTGTAAAATACACAAGAAATTTCCACAATACTTTCAAAAAATATTAAAAGCTATTAGTGTCGCGTCAGTGATAATTGCAAGAAACTACAACACAACTTTTAGAGCTGGGTAGTTTATCATAATTTTGGAAGAATTTAGTAGTTTCATGTAACCGAGGCAAAAGAAGTTCGTAGTATTTTGGAATCAATCTTTTAAAAAAATAATGATATTCGTGTGCTACATGCAAAATATTGAATATTTAAAGGAATTATAAAATTTTATGATTTTTGAAGATATCACGATTTTCGTGTTCTTTAGCAAATAAAATTTTAAAAAACCAAAGATCACATAAAATTTTGAGAATTTGAAAATATCGTCATCCGAGTGCTATAACATGCAAAGTATTCAAAAATCGAAAAAAAAAACATAATTTTTTCAGGTTTATGAAAATTTCGCGATTTAGTGCTATATAAACAGGAATAATATTGAAAATCGAATAAAAAATTATCACCAATCATGATTTTGTCTGTTATAGAATGCAAAATAATGAAAATAGAATTTATTTTGAATTTTTAAAAAAACTAACAATTTTCGTGCGCTATATAGTATACAAAATATTGAACATTTGAGTTTTTTGAAGATATCGCGATTTTCGTGTGCTATTATACTATGCAAAATATTAAAAACTCAAGGAAAACTCAGCTCAAGTGCCAGATATTGTTTGGGTCAGAGTTGCTAAGTTGCAACTGACTGATAACGCCAGAATTTAGTAGAAGGCTGAGCAGAGCCGTCTCGCACAACCGATAAAATGGAGAACATTCCGAAACATCTTCGATACCAAGTACTTCCCAGAGACTGCCCTCTTTGACATGGAGTAACAGTTCATCCATCTACAGCAGGGCTCGATATGGGTCAAGTCGGTGAATGAATATGATGCTGAGTTTACCATGCTCAGCCGGTAAGATATTGTCTCAAATTCAATTTTTTGATCTCACTCACTATACTGCTAACACAAGGTCGTAACAGGTTCACTGCACATCTTATTCCCACTGCTGAGATCCGAGCACAACGATTTCAACAAGGGTTAGACCCTGAAATCCAAGATGCACTCACTACAGGGGATTTCCCAACCCATGAACTTGCTTTGAAGGCTGCCCGATGCTATGAGGCAGTTGTGAAAAAGAAGGGCAGGCCGTAGACTGCCGGTGTGAAACGCCCTGTGCACCAGATCACAGGAAGGGCCTCTTCCAAGCCAGGTTTTAACGGACCATCTCGGATGCCAGTAGGTTCGTTCGCCAATAGCAGGCCAGACTTCTGCATCTACTGCAAAAGAACATGACGTCTTGTGAAGAACTGTCGTAGGAAGAACAACTTGTGCCTAATCTGTGGGTCTTCTACTCACGCCATTGGAGTATGCCCCCAGAACCGAGGACCCAACAACCCCCCATCTTGACCAGTGATCCAAGCTCCTCCTACCCGGTTCCCTCTACCAGCTCCAGCTCCCCGCACCCAGACCACTCAACCACAACGCCAAGTGTTTAACCAGGAGCAAAGGAAAGTGCCGTGATGCCAAGAATTCACCATGTCGGTCGAATAGGCCGAAGCCACGGGTCAGGTTATCACTGATAAATCCCTTCCCTATTCTCTTTCAAGTACTTTCAAGTCATATTCATCTTATATCTATTATACCTAAATCTATCCCACGCAACTTAGGTACAATCTTAGTAGCCTCCCTACCTGCTCTAGTGCTCTTCGATATTGGAGCATCACATTGTTTTATGTCGCAACGGTTCGTCCGAACTCATGTGATCCCAGTTAAATCGCTCGTATCCAACTGAAATGTCAGTTCAGGGAACGGCATTCTAAAAGTAACTTTGTGATACGATCTGTGTCCAATGGTCATCTACAGTCAAGAATTTTATGCGGACTTCAAGGTTTTGAACATACCAAATTTCGACGTAGTCTTAGGAATGGACTAGCTGGGAACTTTCTTCGCTACCATCAACTGTCGCCAAAGGAGGGTAGTGTTCAAAGTACCAGATCATCCAGTGTTCTATTTCAAAAGACCGTACCTTAGAACCTAGCGTCTACAGAGTAAAACCGAAGAAGGCAGAGGTTGCAGTATTGCAAGCGGAAGAATCAAAGCCAGAGGTAGTTCAAGAATGTATTCCCAAAAGATATATCATGTTTGCCTCCCGATCGAACTCTTGAATTCAGTATTGATTTACAACCCGGCGCACAACCAGTAATAAAAGCTCTTGTTTCCGCCGAAAACGGAGACGGAACCACGTAGGTCCTCTTGCCTGAATTTTAGGGGCAGATGCTATTTGGATTTATCCGTCCACCTCTCCGAAGATGCCAAGTTGATTTAGGCACTGTATATCGGAGGTTTGGACGGATGCGGCCGTTGTAGCAAACTTCGTCAGATTCCTCCTCGTTTGCGAGGGGTTTTTGATTGTGGGGACGCTCTGCCCTGCAGGCGCAAGCCCCTGCAGTAAATTACGTTACCGCATCGCGGTAACCACTTTCTCCTACTCCAGAAGTTCACTTCGTGTCGTGTGTGTTTGTTTTATTTTTGGTTGCCCGTGGATTGTATACGGAGACTAAGTTATGTTGCCGCACGTAAGGCGTGGATTAGTCCAAATTCATATATCTTAGATTTGGGTTTAGGTTGATTTAAGGATCGTTGATTTGTTTTGAGATCAAGATCGACTTAAATGTATGTGAGCATTTGGGGGCTCGGTTGGTTTTTTGTTAGTCTAATTTGAGACTAAGATCTACTTAATAGGGTTTTAGGATCATTCAGATCTAACAAAAGAGCATTTGGGCTCTATCGTTTTAGTTTAAGGGCGTTTTGGTTTGTTGCTAGTTTAAGAACGTTGCGGTCAGCTGGGATGTGCTCATCGGTTTGGGAGGGCACCAAAGAGTTGTTGGTTGTCGGGACCCTCCACCTCTCTGAAGACGTTGAAGAATTACAACGACATGTATTAGAGCTATGGAGAGATGTACCATTGAACCAAATTTCCAGATTGAGGGGAGAGATCATGGTAGACCATCTAAGAATCAATAGTCATTTTTTTAGGAGACTAAGATTAACTTAGGAGATGTGTGATGGACATCATTCTGGTCAATTAGTTTGGGAGGTCATGAGCATAAAGGCTCGGTCTATTTGTAGATCCAAGACGTTTTAATCTCAAGAAGACTTAGCCAATTTGGGGCTGAAGTTGGCTTCTTATAGTGTTAAACACTAATATATGCTCGGTGCTCACGTGAGTCTCTAAAGCAGTGTTAAACACTGAAATTTGAGGCGCTCACGTATGGCACGTGAGGCGCCTGAAAGTTGGCACTGGACACTTGGATCCAAATCCCGATCTGTATATAAGTGTTAAACACTTAATTCTTGTGGCTATCACGTGTGGGCACGTGAGGCGCCCCAAAGTTAGCTTTTTATCTCTTTGGGTTTATTCCCTCTTCCTTTTATAAATGTTAAGCACTTAGCTCATATAATGCTCACGTACGAACACGTGAGGTGCTTAAAAGTGAGTGTTGTCTTTGGATTTTTCCCCTTTTCTATTTAAGCAACTGTTTGGGGTCACGTGAGAACACGTGATTCGATCTCATTCCTTCCTTTTTGTTCCTCAGAGGTGCTCATGTGGGAACACGAGAGCCTTTGTTATATAGCGTTGAACGCTAATGAATCACTAGTATGTTCTTTTATATGTATGGAGATTTTGATCTGAGCTTTGAGAATTTCAGGCCCTTTTCTTTATAAGAATTAAATTCTTTTGCAGAGTTAAACCCTAGTTTTATCAGAGAAATTAAATTCCTGTATACTTTTGGAAGAATTAAATTCTTTAAACTTAGTTCTTTCCCCTAAGTTTTGAATCTGCATAACAGAATCTTTCCGATGAGAATTAAATTCTCAACTTGTGGGGAGATCTGCTTCTGCAGACCCCAACTAGGGGAAGAACTAAGTTCTTTTTTTGAAGGATTAAAGCTTTAAGGAAGAGATAAGATAATCTCTGTGTATTTCTTCTTACCTAGGGTTTCTTTTTTTCTAAAAGAGAGATCTTCTTCTTTAGATAATTGAATTCTCTTCTTTTTTTTGTTCTCTCTCTTTTCTTTTTTAAGTTTGAAGCTTATGGGGGGGTCTCTATGTTCTCTCCTCCTCTTCTCACTCCTATTTATACGAGAAGAACAAGAATCAATTTGTTAAGAGGATCTCTCATTGGGAGATTATGATTGATTCCATGATCTTTTAGATCAATCGGTGAATTTTATTCACCGTTGGATTTTTAATCTAAAGGCTCTCTGTGTAACAGAGAAGATTTCTTGTTTGTTTAACAGGATTATGACATATTTTCCTAAGAAAGAATTTTATTCTATCAGACGATCACCACTGGATTTTTTATCCAAAGGACTTTCGTTTAACAACAGAAAAGATGTTTTTGTTTTAATAAAGATCAGGGATATGTTTCTCATATATATAGAATTTAATTCTATCAGGTTGGAAGGTGTTTAGGAACACCACGTGTGGCACGTGACCCCCACGGAGTTAGGTTTGTTTGCTTATATGCAACAGCCTAAAAAGGGCATCACGTGTTAACACGTGAGCTCCTCTGGCCTGCTATTTTTTTTAATATGGAGCCTATATACTTTATATATAGATGCTCACGTGCTTACACATGAGACTCAATTTCATCTTGTCAAAGCTCCTATAATCTTTATATCTAGGCGCTCACGTGTGGGCACGTGAGGCTCCATTAGTGGGGAATTTCCCCCCATCTCTTTTCTTCTTTTTTTTATAAGGGAATAGCTCCGTACCGATTAAGTTCGGAGGGATTGAAGGAGATCCGCATTCAGTTGGATGAAGTCCTGAAGAAAGGTTGGATTCGTCTCAGTACTTCAAGCTGGGGATCTCCGGTGCTACTGGTGAAGAAGAAGGAAGGTTCTTACAGGATGTGTGTGGATTATCGAGCTCTGAACGAAGTGAAAATTAAGAACAAGTATCCACTACCGTGCAACGATGACCTTTTCGATCAATTAAGTGGGTCTTGTGTCTTTCCAAAGCTAGATCTTCGTTCGGATTATCATCAGGTGAAGGTCAAAGAGTTTGACATTCCAAAGACGGCGTTTAGGACTCGCTGTGGTCATTATGAATATCTTGTAATACCATTTGGAGTGACCAATGCACCTTCCATCTTTATGAACCTGATGAACCAAGTTTTCTGAATGTACTTAAACAGGTTTATTGTTATATTCATCGACGACATCCTGGTGTATTCAAAGAATCAGAAAGAAAACGTCGAGCACTTACGGATTGTCTTGGAGACATTACGATAACATCAGCTCTACGCCAAGTACAGCAAGTGTGAATTTTGGCTAGATCAGGTCGGATTTCTCGGACATTTTGTTTAAGGCGAAGAAATCTCTATGGATCCAGCTAAGGTGTCAGCTGTCAGCGAGTGGCCGACACTAAAGACGGTGAAAGATATATGAAGTTTCTTAGGCTTCGCAGGATACTATTGATGATTCATCGAAGGATTCTCAAAGATCGCAGCACCCCTGACCAAGCTCACATGTAAAGATGAAGCATTCGTGTGGTCAAAAGCATGTGAAAAGGTTTTTGTAGAACTCAAGTCGAGATTAACCTCTGTACTAATTCTTGTAATACCAGATCAATCTGGCAAATTCGTTTTGCATTGTGATGCGTCCGGTAAAAGATTAGGATGTGTTCTACACTAGCATAGAAAATTTATGGCTTTTGCATCAAGACAGTTAAAGGTCCATGAACGCAACTATCCAACACCTTATCCAGAATTGGCAGCCGTCATCTTCACACTCAAGATTTGGCTCCAGGATCTGTTGGGAGAACGAGTGGATATATACGCTGACCACAAAAGTCTGAAGTATGTATTTACTCAGAAGGAACTCAACATGCGGCAGAGAAGATGGCTAGAACCCATGGCGGATTTCGACATCAATCTACAGTATCATCTTGGGAAGGTGAACGTAGTTCCTGATGCATTTATTCGCCAGCCAATAGCAATGAACCTCACCGCTCAGTGAAGACTACAACAAGAATTGCATAGATTGAAGATTGAAGTAGTTATGCCAGGTAACGCTTCATATTTAATGAACTTACAAGTCCAGTCCACTCTTGTAAATCAGATCAAGGCAACTCAAGCAAATGATGCTAAGCTACAAAAGATCCGAGAACAAGTAGAAAGTGGACTACGAACTGACTTCATCATCCATGAAAATGGATCCTTACGATATGGAAGTCGTTTATGCGTGCCAGTCAGACCTATTCGAGAAGAGTTGATGAAAGAAACTCACGACTCTCCTTATTCAGTACACCCCGGTAGCACAAAAATGTACAAGGATCTATGGCAACACTACTGGTGGTATAGAATGAAGCGTGGAGTATCAAGAAGCATAGCAAAGTGTTTGGTGTGTCAGCAAGTGAAGGCTGAACATCATAGAACTGCTGGTCTACTTCAACCGTTACCAATCCCAGAATGGAAATGACAGCACATTACCATGGACTTCGTGACTGCTCTCCCTCGCAGCATGAAGGGTAACGATAATTGTGAATCGACTCACCAAGTTGGCTCAGTTTATTCCATTTAGAGTTGGCCAGTCAACCAAGACGTTATCAAGGAAGTATATAGAGATGAGTAAAAAATCTAAAGTAAGATTTAAAACCTTCAAGATGTACCATACTTGATACCCATAAACTCATGCAGGAGATTGTGAGATTATATGTACCTATCTGCATCGTCTCCGATTGTGATACAAGATTCCGATCACAGTTTTGGCAGAGTCTGCAAGCTAGTCTAGGAACGAGTCTAAATTTCAGCACGGCGTATCATCCACAAACAGATGGACAATCCGAGTGAACAGTTCAAATTCTGGAAGACATGCTAAGAACCTGTATGTTAGACCTCGGAGGTTCGTAGGAAGATCACCTACACCTTGTGGAGTTTTCATACAATAACAGCTATCAGGTAAGCATTGTGATGGCAGCATTTGCAGCACTCTACGGACGGAAATGTTGTTCTCCGTTGAGTTGGAAAGATGTTTGAGATCGTGAACTCCTTAGACTAAAGATGATCGTGGCAACTGTAAACATAGTTCGCACGATCAAGGAAAGGATGTGAATAGCTCAAGACCGACAGAAACATTAGGCAGATGAAAAACGTCGACACTTGGAGTTTCAACCCGGAGAACATGTATTCTTGAAGATCCCCCCAAACAGAGAAGTGATACGTTTTGGAAAGAGGGGTAAGCTAAATCCAAGATACATAGGACCGTTCGACATACTCAAATAAGTTGGAGAAGTGGCATACCGTTTAGCACTACCACCCTCATTGGAGGAGTGCACAATGTGTTCCACATATCCTAACTACGACGATATGTGAGCGACCCCGGCCACATACTTGATCACTCAAAGCTCACAGTACAAACTGACCTAACCCTCGAGCAACAACCAGTTGAGATCCTGAACCGAAAGGTGGAAAAATTACGGAAAAAGAAGGTAAACTTGATCCGAGTGATGTGGAGAAAGGATTCGCTAGGAGAATCAACTTGGGAAAGATAAGAAGATATGCGTACACGATACTATTACCTTTTTTGAAAATTAGTCCCTATATAATTGTAAATTTCAAGGACGAAATTTTTATAAGGCGGGTAGAATGTAACGACTCTGAAATTACTGTACAAAATTTTCTTGCTATTGTATGGACAAGGGTATTACAGCCTGTATAAGAGTTAAAAGTTTTTTTTGTTAAATAAAGCAAGAAGCAACTTGTAGCTCACTGGTAAAGTCTCTACACAGCTGTGACGTAGCCTGTGTGTTCAATTCCCATCAGACCCAATTATTTTTAGATTTATTCTTTTTAATATTTGGAAGCCCAAGAGCTGCACGTGCAATACACGGAGAAATGAAAAGTTTCAGAAAAATCAAACAGGCGCAATGAGGTGTACACACACAAATCAACATGTGGCACAAATCTCGAGGAAATGCCTCAAGATCTAACCCGCCCGTTTCAAGGATTGGGCCGGCGCCGACGTTCGATATGAGCCCAAATGGCTTCGTGCTTTGTACACACACCTCTTCGACTCCCCTAAACTCCCATGCACTGTTTGATTTTCCTGCAATCAAACAGAGACCCTTCAATTCACCATTTAACATCTTTTTAATGCATTTTAGTCCACATTTTTAATTCCCAAACCATAATTCTCCACTATAAATACCACCCCATGCCCTAGCTCTTCACAATTCTGAAATTCTAGCAAAAATTCTCTCAAAACTCTCTAAGTGCCAAGTGGAGTTAAGCCCCTAAAGTGGAGTAGCGAGCCAAACTCGACGACCGGAGCATCTCCGACGAAATCACGACCCCCGAGAGCTTCTTCAATCCCTTTTAACCACCTAAAATAGTAAGTCCCTCTTCTCTCCTTTTCTTTCATCTCAATTCGTATTTTTAAAACAACTCGACAAAAGAGGAGTTATCTCCGATATGATATTCTTTGTACATTTGTAAGGCATGTGTTAAGCAAATTAAAACAAACTAACATGCTACCTTAATCTTAACATAATTTCCCATCATTTAGTTTTTAGATTTAACAAAATTTTCATATGAAACAAACATATAATGAACATTTTCATTAAAATACCATGAACTTTAGTGTAACCTCTTTTCGATATCTAGTATACCCAAACCCTAGAACCTTCACGGGGTAATGAACTACCCTCCCCCCCACACACACACTATGGTTTCATATCACGGTATTCTAAGCATATAGGTAATTCGAAGTAAAAGCATTTTCATTAAAATACCACACCGTTTCAAAACGGGTTTCTTTAAATCGGTATTTCGAAATCCTTGGCAATTACGCCTCTACAACCCTCGTCAGGGGACCCGCTAATGGATGGTGTGGATTATCGCACATCCTTAGGATAGTAGAGCGAGATGCAGAATTCCTCACGGAGTATTCGGTCTTGAAAGGAATAAAAATACGGTTTTTAAGAAACGCGACTTTTCTAAACAAAACTAATTTTTGAAAAATTATATAAAAATCATAAATTCGTTTTTCAATAAAAACAAATTAAGAAACTCTATTTTTAAAAGAAAGATTAAAATTGTTAATAAAATACCACCAAGTTTCCAAAAGTAGTAGTTTTCATAAAAATACCACAAACTTTCAAAAAGCTAGGTTTTATTATCAAAACACCACAACAATTAAAATACATGTTCATGAAAACCCTAAATATTATAAATCACCCTCGAGCTTTATTTTTAAACTATATTAAAGTATTTTTCATTAAACCCTCTCGAGATATACAAACAATATTTAAGGACTCTAGATTAATATAGGTTTAAGCGGGATCAATTCTCTTGAGCCCTAGGGAGCCGGAGACAGTGAGTGCTTGTCTATTCAGGTTAGACAATTTAACGGAGTTATCAACGGCAATTTTCTTGGAAAAAGGCACAAATCCTTCCGTCCATGTGCAGCACTTGTCGATTTATCCCGAACATAAGATTTTAACAATTTACATCAATTCACATGAAAAGACATGAACTCAAATCCAAACCCAAATCTAAACATGAACTCGAACTCAAACACAAACTCGAACTCTAACCTAACTCGAATGTAAACTCGAATATGTACTCGAATCCAATCTACTCGAACCAACTTGACTCAAACCCAGATTGCAATTGTCATGACTCGCACATTACTCGACTCACTCGAATACAATCTACACTTTTTGCCATCTAGGGTTCGATCAAGACATGTCAATCAATCAATCAAATTAATTAAGTATATTAACCAGTTATATATTATGCACGGGATGCGTAGGATGGTTTCTTGTGTGAATCCAACGGAGTTTCAGGAGTCTCATATTAACCTTTTTTTTATTTTACTCGAATATCAGTCGGGTTGACTCATCCACAGCCTAGAGCCCCTATACTAACACATGAAATGGGTCCATGATTTCATTCTCCTTGGGCCCCACTCTTGAGCCCGTGAATACTTCTACGGATGCATTGACATTCACACTTGGAACTTAACGTTAACATAGTGACCATCTAGAGACATATAGTATATATTTACCTATAATCATATACTCTTACTCTACATATATATATTCTACACTTGTCATTTTCTTTACTCTAACCTATCTTTGGGACTTACCGAGCGCTGGTTCGCTGGCGGGCATTCCACCCACTTTTTTCTCTTGGAATGTTTGTCAGATACGGTCGAGACGGAGGAGGTTGAAACCACAGAGGAGGACTACAACCAGATCGCTACTCAAGGCTAGTTCAGCTTCACTTTTTCTTCAGTTTATGCATGCCACTTGTTTAGTCATTTTACTTATTGTATTTACTTTCCAGTATAAACTCTTGTATTTGTAAATATTAGAAGTTGAATGTAAATAAAAATATGTGTTGAAAATTTTTACAATCTCAATTTATTCTTGCGTTGTGTATTATTGTTTCAATACGCTTAGTGTATTTATTTAGGGAATGAAATTCTCTGTATAAATATACCGCGGGCTTTCCACATCACCGTTTTCCGTCTATTAGAAAGCGGGGCATGACAATTTACAAAATCTTGACGATTTTCATGTGCTAGTGTGGATCGGTCATGAAGTGTTAGTCCAAGGTATCTCCGATGGCACGAATTATTACTTGAAAGTCCAGAGCCTATTCCTGCTGGTTCTGGAAGATTTTGCGATTGCCACTACGTTTGAATTGGGCCGCTACACACCCTTTGATTTGATCGTCGCTTGCCTGAGAGATTGTTGTGATTCCCGCTGTCATCGTGAGTTGGCGTAAAGCCAACCATAAGTATTTTTTCGATCTTGATTCTCCTTAAATAGTAAAGTTCCTTCTTTTAGAGACGTGTGTATAGTAAATAATTCAAGAAAATAGCATGAAAGGGAAAAAGGAGAAGAAAGTACTCGCTAGCCTTGCGGCGGGGGAAAATCTATCCCTACCCCTTTAATTTTAAAAATGTTTGATTTTTAATTTGAAAACGATGGTTTTTATGATTTTTTAATTATGAATGCAATAGAAAATAAAATAAAAAGATGATGAGATTAAGAGAGGATTAGAAGGAGCCTGATTGCGCGTTGTGCCACTGCCTACGAAATCTTTCGGAGCTTCCGCGACCCCCGCTAGTGATCACTGGGAAGAATTTAGCTTCTTGAGGGCTCTAAGAGACTTAAGAAGGAGAAAAGATTTTCAAATGAAGAATCCTAAAGATGGGGCTACTTTTATAGTTCTCCCACCGAATCTTTGAAGAAATTTTCAAGATTTGGAAATATCTACAAATTGGACACACATGCGGACGTCCCTCATCCACATGCGTGCCAATTTGCCAATTTTTAGCAATTTTGCACGTCCGGATTAACAAGAAATCTTTTAAAAATCTTTAGGGTATGCATGTGGATGACATGCGTCCGCATGTGTACCCAAGTCGGTTAAAAAAATGCCAACTCGGATGCCTTGAAATGCATGTAAAGGTCCAAATTCGGGGCCAGGGTACGCATGTGCCACCAATTGCAAATTTTGGATTTTTTTGAATCTTCTTGAAAATCATTCAAATATTTTTTTCCCTAGAGGCCATTTTTGTACATGTGATATATATTATAGTGGATGCTTGGACATATATATAGAGGATTTTCTTACTCGGCATGATAGTATGCTATTTGGTTACTCTTTATCTTAACATGTTGACTGATATTCTTTACTGTCTTGCTCTTACATGTTGATAAAGCCCTTAGGATATGTACTTGACTAACAGGATTATGATGAGATGATACTAGTAGGGACAGGGTGGTCTACAAGTACATCCTTTAATCAGTTCCTAGTCGTGGGAATATCGAGACCAGGGCATCGATATTCCAGTATAGACTAGTGTGTACGTTTTTTATCCCTTAGACGGTGATGGTTGATCCCACAACCATTGGTGTATGACATCAAAGATTGTACACAAGTGCTCATTGGAGAATGGGTACACCGAACAGGACTCGCCGAGGACTTCTATGTGGTAGTATACCTATCGTCAGATAGCAGTCCTCTGGTGACACTGGTACAGGTTAGTCTGTAGACCCGAGATCGTCATAGAGACTTGTGTGGCTCCTACCGTGCTTTGATTTCCTTCCTACCACGAATCAAAAGAGTCATGCAAACAGGTGGATTTTGGGTACAGTCCCGAGGCACATGGAGGAAATGAGCGATGGGAGGGGTTTCGTCTCTTCCGGTATTGGGGGTTGATGTTGCGCTATACTCGTTTGGCTATAACTAGAAGTCCCTAGCCAGGTCTGCTGCTGAGATTTATTGATAAGAGTTATCAGTAGTTTCTCAAACCGTTATAGTCCAGAATCGGCATGACTTATCATGTTGCTGGGGCCTGACGTTTACCACCCCTAGACATGATATGCGACATATCAGACGAAGAGACCAGACTGTACGGTAGTGTTACTGATAGGCTTCATGGAGAGTATGGACGAGCTTGCTTGTTGATCTTCATATCGCTCAATACCCGGGTAGCCGTTATGTCCAGCTAGTAAAGCTGACGGCTTGTAGGTGACTGATATGATCATCACCTATTGCTGGCATATTGATGAGTTTTTAGAGTCCTACACAGAAATTTCATGGTTCAAGCGAAACGAAGTAGGACACATATGTGATATGTGTGTGGGCCTGATTAAATACGTGTATGTGATACCGTATTGTAATCTAGCAGTTATCTATATCGGTTCGGTTATATGTGATATAACCAGATTGTCGAATCAAGTGTTGATTTGATAATGTGATATACAGATAAATAATATTAGTCAGTCATATGTAATATAACCGGATTTTTAAATCAAGTGTTGATTTAATAATGTGATATATATTATATTTGATATAATTGTATATTAACTAATATCATTAGCTCACTAAATATTTTCTTATATATATATATATATATATATATATATATATATATAGCATGGCATGATTTCTATTTTTGAGAAAAATAGAAAAAAGAGGTGGAAAATGAGAGCATGGTTGCAAGCATGGGCTTTATTCATAGTTTATTCATCTTGATTCACTATTCAAGCATGGTTGCAATTTTATATTGCAAAATTACATGCTTGAATGAGTGGGGATCAAGGGTTGCCATTCATTTTTTGCTCGTTCTCAACACTTAGCCATTTTTCTTAAATTGCTCCTATGGTTGCTCTCTAGCTTCATCTTCCTCCTCAAATGTCATGGTTCAAGCTTCAACCCTCATATGAGATGTGAATCATGAAACTTGAACACAAATAAGTGAGCAAAATAAACCCTACTTCACCATCTCACATTAGATTAGCAATTTGATGTGGAGTGTTGCCTTCACTAATGAGATTAGTGAAGGGTTAGCTTGAGCTAGTGGACTTCGAGTGGATCGTTTTTTGCGCGAAGATCACGAATGAGGTTCGTTCAACTCGAAGAGGAGCCTAGTAGAGCCGCGTGGACTTCAACCCGGAGCTATTGAAGAGAAGGACTCGAACTGAAAAGGTTGTATGCTCTTTTCTTCTCTTAAGTTCATCACATCACAAAAGGAAAACCCTAATAATCTAGTAAAGATCTTGTTAGTCTAACTTAGCACCTAATAAAAATTAAAATTTGGCATGCTTGATACCTCTTGAACCTCATAGTGGTGCTAAGGTCGACTTTCATGGTATCATAGCCAAGCTAGAACATTAGGGTAACTTGTAGCGACGTTAGAAATCCGCCGTTTTTGTCGCGCAAAAACTGCTGATAAAAATAGTTTCGAAATTGATGTTTTGAATTGTTTGCACATCCCATGGGCTCACAGTTTGAACCGAAAAGCTGCGGGGTGGAGCGTGCGCACCCCGGAGACACCCCAAGGGGACCGAACGGCTAGGCCCACTCCCCAAAACCACCACAAGGTGGTCTTGGCGGTGGGGACCCGAAACTACCCCACCTTAGGCAGTTTTGGGTCTGCCTCACCCCCTAGCCACCACATAGTGGCCTCGGGGGTGGGGTACCCCCTATAGGCCCTCCATTCGATAGTTAATTTTGGGATCTTCACCCCCGTGAAGATTCGGGCGGGTTTCGAGTTCGTTTCAACTCCCGAATTGGCTTAAACGATCAGTTTTGGAACTTTAGCTCACTGGATTTTTCAAGTGTTGGAAAATTTGTTTAGTTTTCAAATTGCGTGTGGAATTCTAATGTCGCGGTTACTTTACAAGATTTTTTATGTGTGTGATACAATTATTAGAATCTGGATTAATTAGTTTTATGAAAACTAGTTAATATATTGTAAAGCTAGCCGTTTAGTCTCATTTGATCGATTGCCACGAAGTTTTGATTCGGATCAAAACTCCGTCGCAATTGTGTATTGTAATCGATCACTAAGCCGAGAATCTTGTTAAATTATCCGAAAACCAATTGAAAAGAGTTTTCAATTTGAGACTAAAATGCAATTTTTATAAGTTAGGCAAGAAATCCGGAATATGAGATATTCCGGGTTTATGATGTCTAAGGTAATTGCGGATTCTAATTATTGTTGTTTTATGTTTCTTTTCTACGACTGTAAGTGTAATATGTGGGGTATCCCAATCTCGTTACTATATGCCAACAAGTTTTAGAGATACGCATATTTACTTACGTTGATGATATGTATATCATGTGTTGATGTTCATATAATTTATTGGATCGTCGTGAAAAAATAGCCGGGTTTTTTTATGTGAGATGGGGATTTTTATTTTCATTCATGTAAAGTCTGTATATAATATTCTTTTATTGGGGCACTTCCGGGTGGATAATGTCACCACTGCTGTATATTATTTACTTTTCCGCATTATGATGGACCCAAGATGGGGAGCACAAGTAACCGGGTTCTAGATTCCAGTAGGAGACCATCTCAAGGAGTTGAGACTGGGTCTCCTAACTCTAGAATTGGCAGGGTTACCTACTGCTCTTGTAGAAGTCTAGGGATATGGGTTTGGCTATTCATCACGACTGTGGAATCCGTGTTTTACATTATTGGCTAAATTTAAAACACGGACATTCTAGTATATCCAATATTTCATATGTTGCTTCTACTGCTTGATTCTGTGATGTTAATCATATAACTGTGTGAGACGAATGTAATATTATATATATGATATATAATAAATATTGCTTATGTTTTGCACCCGCACTAGTCCAGCTCCCGCTCTGCCGGTAGTTAAGTAACTTAACGGTCATGACGGGGCCCCGTAACGAATGCGGATGGAATAAGCGTACGTTCTATTTTCGTTTCATTTTTCTATAATGTTTAGAAAACATTAATTGATGGGACTTCATTAATGAGATTAATGAAAAGAAAGAAACCAAAAGATGTTGTAAAATCAAATTTTCAAAAAGGGTAGCTCTAGTTTTTGCTTTGCATAGTGGTATTCCTTGATAAATATCCGGCGCCTCATTCGATGAGGAAAGAGCCGAGATCCCTTCACCGGGAGTGGCCTCTTTAGCGAAACTAGCAAATGCTACAAACCACTCGGTTTTGTCTTTTAACTGCTTCTCTAGTTTTTACTTTGCATAGTGGTATTCTTGAATATCCAGCATCTCATTCGATGAGGAAAGACCCGAGATCCCTTCACCGGGAGTGACCTCTTTAGCGAAACTAGCAAAAGCCTCAAAAGCACTCCTTTTCAAAATCACTAGATTCTACAACGATATCAAGTTCATTATGCTCATGGTTTTCTTAAAAACCTGCGTAGCCCTTCGTTATTTCAGATAAGTACTATTTAGTATTCGTGCTGCGTTTGTTGACCATAGCCAAGGCGTAGTATGCGGTAGCTAATTAGTGTTTGTCTGCAGCATGTGATGTGATTGATTAAGGTAATCATGGGACTTTTTTGACCTTAGCCAAAGGTCGCACGGGTGGGTTTAATTCAATCAAGAAATGACGGGTTGAACTTGGCTAGCACTTATGATTTGTTGACCATATCCAAGGTCATAAGTTGTTAGGGGTAAAAACCATTATCGAGAATTTCAAGTGTTAAAATTTGCAATGAGATTGCATACCTTCTATATGATAGTTGGATCCCGATATCCACTACGAGTAAGAGTTACTCCTGGGAGAATTTTGCACTTTACAATCAGCCGATCAAGTAGGTGTCTAGAAAGATGTCAATGGGGTTATGCCTCTGGGAAAATGAGGTTTATTTTAATTAGGTCCATGCGAAAGCACGGGAAACCTCCCTCGGAGTATCGATACCTGCCTGGCCGAACGATTGGCGAACCTGTAGGGTGTAATTGATCCCGGCTAATCTTACCTTTTAGGATTTGAAGGAAGATTTGATTAAAAAAACAGTGGGAGCCATCCTGATTAGATAAGATAATAACCAATATAATCTTGCAAAGAGCGCACGCTAACGCGTTTCCTTCTCTCTCTCCAGGCAGCAACCAATGTCACTCCTTAATCAAGATAATAAAATGGATGTATTGACTGAACCCTCCTTTTATACAGGGTTAGGGAATGTTAGTCCCGCTCTATCTTATGAATGTTATAAGTCTGAGTAAGGGATAGGGGAATGTTAGGATTCTCGCGCCACCCGTACGAAGAAACAGCATGTTGATGCATCTTCTTCGGGTGTGTTCGTTACCGAGAACTGTTTCTCAGTTTGTTCTACGTCCTGGGTATTGGATACCAGATCAGGATCCCACGTATGTAATTTATTACATGGGCTAAAGAAAGTAGAGAACTAGGAAAGGGTGATAAATCCCTAACAGTAGGGAATGGTGCAATTGTTGCAGCCAAGGCAGTTGGCGATTATCACCTTGTATTACCGACTGGTAATACATTAATTCTGAACGACTGTTACTACGTACCAAAGATGATGTGAAACATTATATCGATTTCTTTGCTAACTAAAGAAGGATATAATCTCACATTAGAGGATAATGTTATGAACATTTTCCAGAATCAAGTGTTGATTGGATCCGGTACATTATGCAACGGTATATATGTTCTTAATCAAAGTACAGTTCTTAACATACAGAACACAAACAAGAGAAAAAGTTCAGAAATGAACGAAGCCTTCTTGTGGCACTATAGACTAGGTCATATCAACGGGACAAGACTGGCTAAGTTACATAAAGATAGATATTTGAATCCATTCGAATTTTCATCTTATGAAACTTGCCAGTCATGTCTCAAAGGAAAGATGACCAAAACTCCGTTTACTGGATATGGAGAAAGAGCTTCTGAACTCTTAGGACTGATACATAGTGATGTATGCGGTCCTATGTCTACACATGCCAGGAATGGTTATGCGTACTTTATTACATTCACCAATGATCTCTCAAGGTTCGGACATGTGTTCTTCTTGAAACACAAGTCTGAAGCTTTTGAGAAATTCAAGGAATATAAGTGCGAAGTAGAAAACCAGATAGGCAAAAGTATTAAAATCCTACGATCTGATCGGGGAGGAGAATACTTGAGCGGGGAATTCCGAGACTATCTAAAAGAGAATGGGATTCTCTCTCAGCTTACTTCTCCGTATACACCACAGCAAAACGGTGTATCGGAGCGGAGAAATCGCACCCTATTAGATATGGTGCACTCTATGATGAGTACTGATGACTTACCTATTTCTTTTTGGGGACATGCGCTTGAGACAACTGCATACCTATTGAATAGAGTTCCGACCAAATCAATACCTACCACTTCATATGAGATATGGAATGGGAAGAGACCGTCTCTTTAACGAGTTAAGATATGGGGTTGTCCGGCCTATATTAAAAAGCAAAATCCGGAAAAACTCGAGGCAAGGTCTGTTTTGTACAAGTTTGTGGGATATCCAAAGGATTTTTATGGATATATCTTCTACCATACTGAGAAACAAAAAGTGTTTGTTGCTCAACATGCCACCTTTTAGGAAAAGGAATTTCTTGTGAAAGAAATTAGTGGCAATGAGGTAGAACTGGAAGAAGTTCCAGCAGCACAAACTACAACTGACGATTTGGTGGAACCAGAGGATCCAATAGTACCTAACAAACCCCAGCCACTCCACAGATCTAGTACGGTTCCTCATCCACCTGAGAAATACTACGGTTTTCTCGTAGATGGTAGGAGTGAGGATTGCATCATGGAAGATGATGACCCGACTAGTTTCGAGCAAGCCATCACGAGTGGGGACTCTATGAAATGGCTGGATGCTATGCGATCCGAGATGGAATCCATGTACACCAACTAAGTTTGGACTTTGGAAGTTGCTCCTGAAGGGGTAAAACCCATTGGGAGCAAGTGGATCTTCAAAAAGAAGATAGGTGTAAATGGAAAAGTTAAGACTTTTAAAGCTAGACTTGTAGCAAAAGGTTTTCGTCGACGACCTGGCGTCGACTATGATGAAACATTTTCTCCTGTCGCTATGCTTAAGTACATCAGGATCCTACTTGCCATTACTGCATACCATGACTACGAAATCTTGCAAATGGACGTTAAGATCGCTTTTCTAAATGGTGATTTAGAAGAGAGAGTATACATGACACGGCCAGAGGGCTTCGTAGACAGTAGGAGCAGCGGAAAGGTTTGCAAGCTGCTTAAATCTATCTACGGATTAAAGCAGGCGTCGCGGAGTTGGAACATCTATTTTAATGAAGCTATCAAAGAGTTTGACTTCATCAAAAATATAGATGAACATTGTATATATAAGAAGGCAGTAGAGAGTAAGGTGTTCTTCCTCGTATTGTACGTGGATGACATACTCTTGATAGGAAACGATATTTCGATGCTACACTCGGTCAAGCTCTTCTTATCACTCAAGTTCTCTATGAAAGATCTTGGTGATGCCTCCTACATTCTAGGGATAAATATCTATAGAGATAGATCTAAACGGATGTTGGGATTGTCCTAATCCAGGTACATAGACACCATACTAAAGAGCTTTAGTATGGAAGATTCCAAGCGAGGTAATGTACCCGCTTGTTCAGGAATCACTCTCTCCAAAGAGATATCTCCCAAGACTGATTTAGAGAGGGCTCGCATGCAAGGGATACCCTATGCTTCGGCAGTAGACTCTATCATGTATGCGATATTATGTACCAGACCGGATGTAGCTTACTCGCTAGGTGTAGTGAGCAGGTATCAATCAAATCCTAGGGAAAACCACTGGACGGCTGTGAAGAACATTCTTAAGTACTTGAGAAGGACTAAAGAAATGTTCTTGGTGTATGGTAACGGTGAACTTCAGGTGGAATCCTTTACCGATACAAGCTTCCAGAATGATAAGAAAGACAGTAAGTCGATCTCGGGTTTTGTCTTTACCCTCAACGGAGGGGCGGTGTGTTGGAAGAGTTCTAAACAAGACACTGTAGCAAACTCAACGATGGAGGTTGAATACATCACTGCCAACGATGCTGCCAAAGAAGCTGTCTGGATGAAGAAGTTCATTGTTGAGCTTGGTGTAGTTCCATCCATCGGGCATCTAATACCTGTGTATTGTGATAACAATGGAGCGGTGGCTTTGGCCAAGGAACCCAGGTCCCATCAGAGATCTAGACATATTCTGAGGCGGTATCACCTGATCAGGGAGATAGTAGATCGCCGGGAGATCGAGGTCAGGAGAGTTGATACGAAGGACAACGTAGCGGATCCACTCACGAAGGCCTTCCCCCAGATTCAGTTTGAGAGATTTTTGGGATGTTGGGTATGAGATACTACAACACATGGCCTTAGTGCAAGTGGGAGATTGTTAGGTATATGTATGCCCTAGAGGCCATTATTGTACATATGATGTATATTATAGTGGATGCTTGGACATATATATAGACAACTTTCTTGCTCGACATGATAGTATGCTATCTGGTTAATCTTTATCTTAACATGTTGACTGGTATTCCTTACTGTCTTTCTCACATGTTGATAAAGCCCTTAGGATATGTACTTGACCACCAGGATTATGATGAGATCATACTAGTGGGGCCAGGGTGGTCCACAAGTACATCCTTTAATCAGCTCCTAGTCGTGGGAATATCAAGACCAGGGCATCGATATTCTAGTGTAGACTAGTGTGTACGTTTCTTGTCCCTTAGAGGGCGATGGTTGATCCCACAACTATTGGTGTGTGACATCAAAGATTGTACACAGGTGCTTATTGGAGAATGGGTACACCGAACAGGACTCGCCGAGGACTCCTATGTGGTAGTATACCTATCGTCAGATAGCAATCCTCTGGCGATACTGGTATAGGTTAGTCTGTAGACCCGAGATCATCATAGAGTCTTGTGTGGCTCCCACTGTGCTTTGATTTCCTCCCTACCACGGCTCAAAAGAGTCGTGCAAACAGGTGGATTTTGGGTACAGTCCCGAGTCACATGGAGGCAATGAGCGATAGGAGGGGTTTCATCTCTCCCGATATCAAGGGTTGATGTTGCGCTATGCTTGATTAGCTATAACTAGAAGTCCCTGTCTAGGGCTGCTGCTGAGATTTACTGATAAGAGTTATCAGTAGTTTCTCAAACCGTTATAGGCCAGACATCGGCATGAATTATCACGTTACTGGGGCCTGACGTTTACCGTCCCTAGACATGATATGCGACATATCAGACGAAGAGACCGAACTGTACGGCAGTGGTACTGATAGGCTTCATGGAGAGTATGGACTAGCTTGCTTGTTGATTTTCATATCGCTCAATACCCGGGTAGCCGTTACGTCCAGCTAGTATCGCTGACGGCTTGTGGGTGACTGATGTGATCATCACCTACTGCTGGCATATTGACGAGTCTTTAGAGTCCCACACAGAAGTTTCCTGGTTCAAGCGAAACGAAGTAGGACACATATGCGATATGTGTGTGGGCCTGATTAAATACGTATATGGGATACCATATTGTAATCTGGCAGTTATTTGTTATCGGTTCGGTTATACGTAATACAACCAGATTGTCGAATCAAGTGTTGATTTGATAATGTGATATACAGATAAATGATATTATTCGGTCATATGTGAAATAACCGGATTATTAAATCAAGTGTTGATTTAATAATGTGATATATATTATATTTGATATAATTGTATCTTAACAAATATCATTAGCTCACTAAATATTTTCTTATATGTATTAATATATATATATATATATGATATATATATATATAAATATATATATGTAGCATGGAATGATTTCTATTTTTGAGAAAAATAGAAAAAGAGGTGGAAAATGAAAGCATGGGCTTTATTCATAGTTTATTCATCTTGACTCACTATTCAAGCATGGTTGCAATTTTATATTACAAAATTACATGCTCGAATGAGTGGGGGTCAAGGGTTGCCATTAATTTTTTGCTCATTCTCAACACTTAGCTATTTTTCTTAAGTTGCTCCCATGGTTGCTCTCATGCTTCATCTTCCTCCTCAAATATCATGGTTCAAGTTTCAACCCTTATATGAGATGTGAATCATGAAGCTTGAACACAAATAAGTGAGCAAAATAAACCCCTACTTCACCATCTCACATTAGATTAGCAATTTGATGTGGAGTGTTGCCTTCACTAATGAGATTAGTGAAGGGTTAGCTTGAGCTAGTGGACTTCGGATGGATCGTCTTTGGCGCAAAGATCACGAAGGAGCTTCGTTCAACTCGAAGATGAGCCTAGTAGAGTCGCGTGGACTTCAACCCGGAGCTATTGAAGAGAAGGACTCGAACTACAAAGGTTGTATGCTCTTTTCTTCTCTTAAGTTCATCACATCACAAAAAGAAAAACCTTAATAATCTAGTAAAGATCTTGTTAGTCTAACTTTGCACCTAATAAAAATTAAAATTTGGCATGCTTGATGCCTCTTGAACCTTATGGTGGTGCTAAGGCCGACTTTCAGAATCACGACAGGACAATGGAAATGCGAAAAGGTTAGAAGGGAGAGTCAAAGAGCCGAGGAAAATCAAAAGGAAAGATCCAAGGCGGCTGTTGGAACTGTGGAAAGAAAGGTCAGAGAAAAAGTGAATATAGAATCTTAAAGAAAGGCTCAGATGAGAAGGAAGATTAAAAGGAAGCCAATGTGGTGTCTACACATAAACAAGGGAAACACGGGCTTTGTCTATCGATGAACCAGAGTACAAATGAGGATACCTGGTTCCTAGATTCGGGGGCATCTTTTCATTGCACTTCAGGCCGGCATCACTCTAGTGAGTATGTCCAAGGGGATCTTGGGATGTAATGGTGGGAAACGGTCAGCCATGCAAGATCAAATGAAAAGGGGCGATCATACTACAACCGTCAGGAGGAGGTCAGATCAAGCTAAAGAACACAAGGCATAATCCAGATCTGAAGAAAAGCTTAATTTCTATAAGTCAGCTAAACAACGAAGGTTACATGACAGTGGAATTCTCAGTGTAAAATTTCCAAAGAATCGTTGATGGTTGCAAGGGGTAAGTTAAGCAGTTCATTGTATTCATTCAATGGAAACAGTGAAGGTTCAGTTGCGTTGGTGACAGGTTAGGATATAGATTCAGAGACTTTGTTGTGGTACAAAAGATTGGGGCACCTCAGCGAGATAAATATGAAGATTATTTAGGGTAGAAGGTTTCTTTCTAGGCTGAAAAAGATGAAGTTGGGACTTTACGAGAGCTATGTTTGTGGGAAGCAAAGCGCACTCAGATTTCAGATTAGAGGCGTAGCAAAGAAGACCAAAAATGTATAGATGGTGCACACGGATGTATGGGGACCCGCCTCGATGGGGCCTTATGGAGAATTCGGTACTTCGTGAAGTTCATTGATGATGTAAGCCGGAATACCTAGGTTCATGCAATGAAGAAAAAGTCCGATGTGTTTAGTCTCTTTAAACACCGGATTGCATAGATGGAGAACCAAACGGGGATGAAAGTTAAACGTCTCAAATCCGACAATGGCGGGGAATATTGCATACAAGAGTTCGAGGGGGTTTTCTTACAAAAGGATATACGTTGGTTGAAGACGGTACCGGGAATGCCGCAACAAAATGGTATCGCTGAAAGAATGAACATGACAATCCTAGAGTGGGTGAGAATCATGACCTTGGATGCGGATGTGCCGAAATTCCTATGGGCAGCAGTTGTCGATGCCGCTGTGTATCTGATCAACAGAAGTCTGGCAAGTGCGCTCGATGGAGGTATTCCGGAAGAAATTTGGTCGGGTAAACCAATAAACTACTCGCATCTCAAAGTGTTTGGTTGTATTGCTTATTCGTTGATTGATAAGGCGGAAAGGAGTAAACTTGCCTCTAAGTCTAGGAAGTGTGCTTTCATCGGCTATGGTGGAGATGAGTACGGATATCGGCTGTTGGATTACTCAAGCAAGAAGGTAATACGAAGTCGGAACGTCGTCTTTGATGAGAAACACTTGTATAAGGAAGCAAAGCACCAAGGAAGGGGCAGTGTCAGAGTTTGTCGAGTTAGATGGAACTTAGGAGAGCAGTCAGGTGTCCATAAGTGGAAATCAAAATATGGAGGAGACAAGCACTGCAGTGTAGGATCAAGTTCAAGATCGGGTTGAAGGTCAAGTTCAGCAACCAGATGTATCAGTTCTGAGAAGATCTACACGAGAAAAGAGGCTACCTGAAAGACTTGTTACCGACTTCATTTTGTACACAAATTCGGAAGAGCCCGAATCTCTTGCAGAGGTGACGCAAGACAATGCTAGAAAGTAGTGGGAGCAAGTTATGAACGAAGAGATGGATTCTTTGAAGAAGAACCATACGTGTG
Organism: Agapanthus africanus; assembly: GCA_030015575.1. Lineage (NCBI taxonomy): Eukaryota > Viridiplantae > Streptophyta > Magnoliopsida > Asparagales > Amaryllidaceae > Agapanthus > Agapanthus africanus. The sequence goes on along the minus strand of CM057340.1, from coordinate 675,390,599 downwards.
ATCTAGTGAAACTACCCAAGGGTTGGAAGGCATTGCTAAATAGGTAGGTGTACAGGATCAAGGATGAAGCCGAGGCATGAAGCGGTATAAGGCTCACTCGGTAGTCAAGGGTTATACATTGCAGCATGGTATAGAGTATCAAGAGATATTTTCCCCGGTTGTGAAGATGAATTCAATTCAGATGATACTCAGTATCGTGGCGGTGGAGAATTTGCACTTAGAGCTGCTGGATGTGAAAACGGCGCTCCTTCAAGGAAATTTGGAGGAGGAGATATATATGATGCAGCCACCGAGATACGAGGTGAAGGGGAAAGAAAATTTGGTGTGTAAATTACGAAAGAGCTTGTATAGTCTTAAGCAAACTCCAAAGCAGTGGTATCTTAAATTCTATTAGTTCATATTAGAGACAGGATTTGTGTGTTGTGATTCAGATCACTATGTTTACGTTCAGACTTTCAAGGATGGGACTGCATTATTTTTGTCACTTTACATGGATGGCATGTTAGTAGCAGGTCCAAATTTTGAGAAAATTTAAAGTCTAAAGAAGCTAACGGCTGAAAAATTTTCCATGAAAGATTTGGGAACAGCCAAGTAAATTCTGGGTATAAAGATCATGAGAGACAGAAAGCAACAAAAGTTGTGGATATCGCAAAAGGATTACGTGGAAAAGATTTTGAAGTGGTTCAATATGAACAAATCAAAACCGGTGAATACGCCTTTAGCGAAGCACTTCAAACTCAGTAAGGAGTTGTGCCCGACAATTCAAGAGCAGAAAGATAAAATGGCGCAAGTACTATATGCATCTGCGGTAGGGAGTTTGATGTATGCAATGATGAGTACGAGATCAGATATTGTCCATGCAATGGGAGTTGTAAGCAGGTACATGCAAAACCCAATGAAGAAGCATTAGAATACAGTGAAGTGGATATTGAGATATCTCAGGAGAATATCCAGTCATTGTTTATGCTTCGAGGGTGATTCTCTCAATGTGCAAGGATATTTTGATGCGGACTACTCGAACGATCGAGATAGTATGAAAAGCACAACAGGGTACGTATTCACGATTGGGGGAACAGCAGTCGGTTGGGTCTCCCAATTGCTGAAAATTGTAGTATTGTCAACGACGGAGGCTGAATATGTGGCCATCATGGAAGCCAACAAGGAGATGATATGGTTACAAGGGTTACTCGAAGAGTTGGGTAAGAAATAAGATTTCAATACCTTATGGAGCAATAGCCAAAGTGAGATACACTTGGCCAAGAATACAGCATATCACTCTCGGAAGAAACACATCAAGATGCGGTACCATTTCATATGTATAGCGTTGGAGGATGGTGAGTTAACACTGCAAAAGATCGCAGGAGAAAATAATCCTGAGGACATGTTCACCAAGATCGTAAACAAAGATAAACTAGATTTCTGTTGCAGGTTGGTGAAGCTCTCCATGAAAAATTGATGAGGAGAGAGAAGATAGCGGAATTGTGTGAAATTTACTATTTTGAGAGTCAGGACGGAAGAATGTCCAAGTGGGTGAATGTTAATATGTGGTGATTAGATCCTCAGACATCTGATGAAGGGGGTTCAGACGTCTGGGCGTGCACCAGAATCATGTCAGAAGAACAGAGCAACGATAAGCGTCTGAAGGCAAAGATGCAGACGTCTGTAGAGTCTTAGCCAAAGAACAAAGCATAGCCAGACTTCTGTAGTAGACGTCTGGAGAAGTATGAAACCGAATTCAGAGCGCAGACAGACGTCTAATCAAGAAAGTGCAGACATCTGCCTAAAGGAGACGAAACCTAATAGAGAAGAGGCAGACGTTTGACTATTTCTTAGTCAGACATTTGTCGACGGGTTTTCTATGCAAACCGAATATTTCCGATTTGGGTTTATCTCTTATTTTAAATAGGATTAAGGTATCTTTATATATAGGGATCTCTCCTATGTTATATGTGCTGCTAATTTGAGAGACTATTGTATAGAGATATGGTGACGGCTAAAATCTAGAGAGATTTGAGAGAAATCTCCTAGGGTTGCTCAGTGTAAACTTGATTCAAGGATTCAGTAGACTTTGCAGATTCTACTCTGCCAGGGGCTAACCATACGGTGGATGAATCTCGTTAACAAATCCTTATGTCTCTCTCGGGTTTGTGATTCTTAGATTCTCGCACTTTTATCGTTTTTTATCTTTCGTTGGTATCGCGTTGTTGTTGAGTTATTGGTCGTAGGTATTGTTCCGTGTATCATCTATTTCCGTGGTTATTTATACAACATTAAGTATACTGCAAACTCTCATTTTGTTCTTGTAAGGTGAATATTAAGAAATGATGTCATAAGGGCTATACACGAGATCTCTCTCCGTACAAATAGAGAAGTGAGTTCAAATGACTTTTGCTCTTCATGCCTTCTTAGGATAGCAGTAGAATAACTTTTTAAATATAAATATTTTTAGTTGTAAGAGGCAGCACCAGCACTTGGATATTTATATAGGTTCATTGTTTACATTTTAGGATTACGATAAGCATGCAAAATATTAAAAATTTGAAAAAAATAAAAAAAAACCATAGGTTTTTTGAAATGGTATGGATTTTCATGTGAGAAGAAGAAATTTTATAAATCCAAAGAGCACAGAAAATTTAGGGATTATTGAAAATTTTGCGATTTTCCATATGCAATAATATGCAAAATTTTGAAAATCGAAGAAAACTAAAGGTTTTTGAGATTTAAGAAAATTTCTTGGTTTTTGTGCGCTGTAACAAACAAAATATTGAAAAACTGAATAAAAATTATCATCAGCCGCGATTTTTATGTGCTATAGCATACAAAATATTAAAAATATGTAGAAAACAGAAAAATTTTAATTTTTTTTAAAACTAACGATTTTCTTGTGCAATATAGCATGCAAAATATTGAAAATTTGAAATAAATAAAAAATTTGAGATTTTTAAAAATATCATAATTTTCATGTGCTATAGCAAGCAAATTTTTAAAAAACCCAAAAAATACAGAAAATTTTGAGATTTTTGAAAATTTTAAGATTTTCGGTGCTATTTATGTAAAATATTGAAAAATCAAATAAAATTGAAAATACTTGAGATTTATGAAAATTTTGTAATTTTCTTATGCTATACAAAATATTGAAAAATCGAATAAAATTTATTATCAATCACGATTTTCCCGTGTTATGTGTTATATCATGCCAAATATTTGAAGAAGAAAAATTGAGGTAAAAAGTTGGGAGAGAAATCTACTCCAAAAATTAACCAAAACGTTGAAAATTGGAGAAAGCAAATTTTTTTTGAATTTCAAAGAAAACTAATGGATTTAGTGATGTATCTGTATAGCATGCAAAATATTGAAATCGAAAGGAAACGGAAAATTTACAATTTTTGAAAATATCGTAATTTTTTTGTGATATAGTGAATGAAATTTTAAAATACTGAAGAGCTCAGAAAATTTTAAGTTTTTGAAAATTTTGCAATTTAGTGTGCTCGCATATAAGATATAGAAAAATCGAAGAAAAGTGAAAATTTTTGAGATTTATGAATATTTCGCGATTTTCATGTAACAAGCACAATATCAAAAACTCGAATAAAAATTAGCATGCAAAATATTGAAAATTTAAAAAAAAACGGAATTTTTTTTTTGAACTTTTAAAAACTAACGATTTTCGTGTGCTCTATCATACACAAATATTAAAAATTTGAAGGAAACAGATTATTTTTTGGATTCTTGAAAATATTGCGATTTTTGTATGCTATAACTACTGAAATTTTAAAACACTGAAGAGCTCAAAAAAGTTTAGATTTTTGAAAAATTCATGATTTTCGAGTGTTTTATAGTATGTAAAATATTGAAAAGTCAAAGAAAAATAGAAAACTGAAAGTTTTTTAGATTTATAAAAAAATTCATGATTTTATGTGCTATTAGCAACCAAAATAATGAAAAACCGAACAAAACAGAAAAAGGCAATTTTTTTAAAAATTATGCAATATTTGTGCGGTACGATTCATGATATTTTTATTTTGAAAAAACAAATAATTTTTGGATTTTATGAAAATTTCGTCATTGTCATGTGCATACAAAATGTAACAAACTGAAGAAAATAGGAAAATCTGAGAGTTTTGAAAATTTCATGATTTTCATGTAGCATGTATAATATTGTAGAAAGGAAGAGAACAGAAAATATTGAGAATTTTGAATTTATTTTATTTTCATGTGCTATATTAAGAAAAATATTGAAAATCCGAAAAAAATTATTATTGAAAATTTCATGATTTTATTATGATATAGCAAGGAAAATATTAGAAAACCGAAGAAAACAGAGATTTTGAGATTTTTAAAATTTCGCTACATTTATGTGCTACACCGAGCAAAATGTTGAAAATTTTAAAGAAAAAAATTTAGGAATTTTTGAACATTTCGTGATTCTCTTATGATATATAACAAACAAAATATTTAAAAATCGAAGAAAAAAAGAAATTTTTATCATTTTAAGATTTTCTTATGTTATAGCAAATAAAGTATTAAAAAGCTGAAGAAAAATGCTGAACTATTTGCAAGTTAATTCTTCATATATCTTATATATGAATTTCATAAATATGAGACATTACAACTTATAAATTATATAACACTAAACTTTTAAATTAATATAATTTTTTTGAACTTTAGACTTTGTTTCCGCGCATAGCCCGGAAGCCCTAGTTTATAAGAAAAGTGGTTATAATTTAAAGGATCTTATTTTTATTTTACAAATCCACAGTAATGATGCTCGATAACGGTAATTTCTTAGATCATGGCACGTGGCAAGATGACCTCGGCGCAGATCAACGGAAGGTAGCATCTTGGCACGATCCAGGCCGCATCAGCTGGCGCCATCTGTGGGAACTTTTTGATTCCACAAAAACAAAAGTTCATTTTCCGATCTCAATCCAATGGCGAGCGATCATCACGAAGATCCAAGCACCAGCCACCGCCTCCCCCTCAACGGAGGCGCGGAAGAACCTCCTCCGCCGAATACCATCAACGCCCTTGTCGGCCGGATAGATCGACCAGCGTCTGTCATGGAGGTGCTCATCCGTGTCCAAATGGCAGGGCAAGTTCTCCAGGTCGCCGCTCCTCCGCCTCGAGACCGGGACCTCTACAGAGGGAGAGAAGACTCTACTCGCGTCGGTTCAGCCGACCACCGCCTCGTTACCTCCCACGGCCCCTCCGGCGCTAGGGGTCAAAGCCCTCACCAAGAGGCAGCCGAGCGGCTACCCTGCTCGGCTATCCCTGGCTAGTAGCTCCCTACCCCACAACGCCAGGGATCAAAGCCCTCGCCAAGAGGCAACCGAGTGGCTACCCTGGTCGGCTATCCCTGGCTGGTAGCTGTGGTGTGTGGTAGAGCCTCTAGTAAGGTTGCAACATCATAAATTAGTGAACTTTTTAATTTTAGAGGGCTATTACAAACGAACTACGAATCGTAACTAGAGATTAGGGTAAAAACATCATAATAAGAAGTGTAAGCTAAAGGAAAAGGAAATACAACCTTTGTAGCCAACTCCTTCGGTCTTTAGGACTCCTAGGGCTTTGTACGAAGCTTGGAACGACTCCGCTCAAGATCCTTCGTCGTCTACGATGATCCACCCGGAGATTTCAAGATCAAGCTCTTAGCTTCACAAAATGAAGCAAACACTCTACACTAAAGAGCTAGAGTAGTGTAGAATGGTTATGTGGTTTGTAAACTCACTTAAAAACCCTTTCTTTTTAAGTTCCTCACTCAAAACAAAACTCAAGAGAGCTTGAAGAAGGAGGAAGGTGAAGATGGCAAAAGCTTTTGTGAATATATTGAAAAACTTATATCAATAATTGAAATGAAAAGATTATACATGAGACACTCTCAAATATAACCATGGTTGGCTAAATATCTAGATATTATTTGGATGGGTTAAAAAACAAAGGAAATACAACCATAGTTAAAGTCAATGGTTAAAAAAGAAGTGTGTAGAAAAATGAGTCATTATAGCTAATTTCCTTTTCTTTAAATCATTAACAAAATCTAGATATTTATCAACCATGTAAGTCTTGCATTACCATCACCTTTGTATCATCAACCATGACACATATGTATGTGTGTATGTGTGCATGCACATCATCATGTGTATGTGTGAACATACATGCATACATCCAAAAGAAAAAAAGGGTTAATTAAAAGTGAGCTAAAAGATAATGTTAAATCAACACTTGATTTAATAAATCGGTCATATCAAATACAACCCAACCATTATTGAATGCCCGATTAAAATACGGTATCACATATTCGTATTTAATCGAGCTCCTACGCATATCACATATGCACACCACATCATTTCGCCTGAGCTAGAAAAATCCTGTGTGGGACTCTAAGACTCGCCAATACGCCGGCAGTAGGTGATGATCATATCAAAACACCTACAAGCCGCAAGCGGTCACCTAAACGTAATGGCCACCCAGGTATTGAGCGATCAGAAGAAAAACAAGCGAACCCATCAAAACTCCTGTCGAGCCATTGGCAACACTTACCGTGCAGTCCGGTATCTTCGTCTGATATGTTGCATATCAAGTCTAGGGATGGAATCGTCGAGCCCTAATAACTCAATAAGTCATGTCGATATGGTCTAGGACCGGTCGAGCAACTACTGATAACACTTATCAGTAAATCTCATCAGCCCTGGCCAGGGACTTCAAGTCAGAGCCAATCGCACATTACACAACATCAACTCCCAATACCGGGAGAGACGAAACCCCTCCTATCGCTCATTGTCTCCATATATCTCGGGACTATACCCAAAAGCCACCTGTTTGCACGATTCAGTAGAGCCGTGGTAGGGTGGAAATCAAAGTACAGCTGGAGAACACACAAGACTCTATGACGATCTCGGGTCTACAGACTAACATGTACCAGTGTCACCATAGAACTGCTATCCGACGATAGATATAATGCCATATAGGAATTCTCTATGAGTCCGTTCAGTGTACCCAGTCTCCACTGAGCACCCGTATACAATCTTCGATATCACAACACCAATGGATATGAGATCATCCATCGCCTATCACATAGATCAAGAAACGTACACGCTAGTCTACTCTGGAATATCGATGCCCTGTCTCGATATACCTACGACTAGGAACATTCAAGGATATGCTTATAGACTACACATGCCCCACTAGTATGATCTTCATCATAGCCATGGAAGTTAAGCATATATCCTCATGGCTTTATCAACATGTATCAAATAAACAGTATCAAGTAAACATGTCAGATAAAGTAAAACTAGATAGCATACTATCATGTCGAGCAAGAAAGTCATATATCAAATATACATATATACATGTCCAAGCATCCACTATACATATAATGGCCTCTAGGGAATACATATATCCAACAATCTCCCACTTGCACTAAGGCCAATTATTGGCGTATCTCATACCCAACATCTCAAAAATTCACTCATGTTGCGGCTGTGGAAGGGCCTTTGTGAGTGGATCCGCGGTGCTATCCTTTGTATCTACTCTCCGAATCTCGATCTCTTGGCGATCAACTATCTCCCGGATCAAATGATATCGCCTGAGGATGTGTCTGGACTTTTGATGGGATCTGGGTTCTTAGCTCTATTATTATCACAATATAATGGTATTGGAATAATAATGGTTGGAACTACTCCTAGCTCCGCAACGAACTTCCTCATCCAGGCGGCTTCCTTGGCAGCATCATTTGCAATAATATACTCAGCTTCCATCGTGGAGTCTGCAACGAAATCCTGTTTGGAACTCTTCCAACATACCATCCCTCCATTGAGGGTCAATACAAACCCTGAGATAGATTTACTGTCATCCTTATTACTTTGGAAGCTGGAATCGGTAAAGGCCTCCATTTGGAGATCCCCGTTACCATACACCAAGAACAATTCTTTAGTTCTTCGCAAGTACTTAAGAATATTCTTCACGGCTATCCAGTGTTGCTCCCCTGGGTTGGATTGATACCTGCTTTCTACAGCTAGTGCATAAGCTACATCAGGGTGAGTACATATCATCGCATACATTATAGATCCTATGGCTGAAGCGTAGGGTATAATGTTCATGCGAGCTCTCTCTTCATCAGTTTTCGGACAGAAGTCCTTAGAGAGAGTGATTCCATGGCAAGCGGGCAAGACACCACGCTTGGAATCTTCCATACTAAACCTTTTTAGGATGGTATCAATGTACTTTGATTGGGACAATCCCAATAATCTCTTAGATCTATCTCTATAGATCTTTATGCCCAAAATGCATGAGGCATCACCCAGGTCCTTCATAGAGAACCTTTGTGATAAGAATAATTTGACCGATTGTAGCATAGGAATGTCATTTCCTATCAAGAGAATGTCATCTACGTACAATACGAGGAAAGTGACAGTCCCTACAATCTTCTTATAAATGCATGGTTCATCTATATTTTTGATAAAATCAAACTCTTTGATTGTATCATCAAAACAGATGTTCCAGCTCCGAGATGCCTGCTTTAACCCATAAATGGATTTAAGCAACCTACATGCTCTTTCGTTGCTCCCACTGTCTGTGAAACCCTCTGGCTGATCCATAAAAATGCACTATTCTAAATCACCATTTAGAAATGCAGTCTTAACGTCCATCTGCCAAATTTCATAGTCGTGGTGAGCAGAAATAGCAAGTAGGATTCAAATGGATTTAAGCATTGCTACTGGAGAGAAAGTTTCATCATAGTCCAGTCCTGGTCTTTGACGAAAACCTTTCGCTACAAGGCTTGCTTTATAGGTCTCTACCTGTCCATCTACACCAATCTTTTTCTTAAAGATCCATTTGCACCCTACGGGTTTTATCCCAGGAGGTGCAACGTCCAAAATCCATACTTTTTTGGTGTACATGGACTCCATTTCAGATCTCATGGCATCCAGCCACTTCACTGAGTCTCCACTCGTGATAGCTTGCTGAAAACTAGTAGGGTCATCATCATCCATGATGCAATCTTCTCTATCACCATCAATGAGAAACCCATAGTATCTCTCCGGCGGACGAGAAGTTCTACTAGATCTCCGGAGCGGCTGAGGTTCTTGAAGTTCTACTGCAACATCAGTTTCAACCAATTCGTCCTGAGTAATTTATGTCTCTAGAACCTCTTCTAGTTCTACCGCATTGCCATCAGTACTATTTGTAAAAATTTCATTTTCCAAAAATGTGGCATGTTGAGAAACAAACACATTTTATTCCTCCTTGTGGTAAAAAAGATATCCATATGAATGTTTTGGATATCCCACAAATGTACACATGACCGATCGTGTCTCGAGTTTATCCGGATTCTGCTTTTTGACATAAGCCGAACAACACTATATCCTAACTCTTTTAAGAGATGGTCTCTTTCCACACCACATCTCATATGGAGTGGTAGATACGGTCTTTTATGGAATCCTGTTCAATAGATAAATTGTTGTCTCTAATGCATGTCCCCAAAAGGAAAGTGGTAACTCAACATCACTCATCATGGACCGTACCATATCTAATAGAGTACGATTCCTCCGTTCTGACACACCGTTGTGCTGTGGTGTGTACAGAGGAGTGAGCTGAGAGAGAATCCCATTCTCTTTTAAGAACTCTAAAAACTCAGTGCTTAAATACTCTCCACCTCGATCTGATCGAAGTTTCTTGATACTTGAGCCAGTTTGTTTTTCTACTTCAAGTTTGTACTCCTTGAATTTCTCGAAAGTTTCGGATTTATGTTTTAATATAAACATGTGTCTGAATCTTGAGAAATCATCAGTAAAAGTGATGAAGTATGAAAAACCGCCTCTAGCATGTGTAGACATTGGTCCGCATACATCACTATGTATGAGGCTTAAGAATTCTGTAGCTCTCTCTCCGTGTCCTATAAATGGAGTTTTGGTCATTTTACCTTTGATACAAGACTGACAAGTCGCATAAGATTTATATTCAAAAGGTTTTAAATATCCATTTTTATGTAGCTTGTTTAGTCTTGTTTCATTAATATGACCAAATCTACAATGCCAAAGAAAAGATTCATTTATATCTGAAATTTTTCTTTTATTTGTATGTTATATATTGAAAACTGTGTATTGGTTTAGGACGTAAATTCCGTTACTTAGTGTACCATAGCCCAATCAACTTTTGATTCAAGTTAATGTTCATAACATTATTTTGTAACACAAAATGATATCCTTCATTGTCCAACAAAGATACGGATATTATATTACATAGCATACCAGGTACAAAATAACAAGGGTTCAAAACCAAAATACATCCTGAAAGCAACCCCAGATGATACTCTCCTACGGATACAGCATGTACATTGGAACCATTTTCAACCCGTAGAGTGTGGTCCCCAGTCTTCAAAACTCTATTGTTTCTCAATCCCTGCATACAATTACAGATGTGAGAACCAGAACCGGTATCTAATACCCAAGATGTAGAGTTTAATGAAAAACAGTTTTCAATTACAAACACACCTGAAGCAGAAGCATCAACATGCTTCTTCTTCTTGAGATCTGCAAGGTACAAAGCACAATTGTGTTTCCAGTGTCCCGACTTGTGGCAGTAAAAACATTCTCCTTTTCCACTTCCCGCGGTCCCAGACTTGTCTTTCCCCTTCACCTTTTCAACTCCACATCTCGGCTTGGTGGGATTCTTCTTCTCCTTTCCCTTGGCCTTGGCTTTCGGGACTGAAGAGGAAGATGGCCCATAAAGCAGAGCGGGAGTTTTCGCTATCTTAAGCATGCTCTCTGCATTTCTCAACATATTGAGAAGTTCTGGCAATGATTTCTCCAAATCGTTCATATTGAAATTTACTATGAACGGAGCAAAGGCGGAGGAGAGAGACTGTAGAACAATATCTGTATATTGCTCATTATCCATAGTTCATCCCAGTTCCTCAAGTTCTTCTATAAGACCAATCATCTTCAGAACATGGTCTCCTACTGATGCACCGGGGGCCAACCGCATCCGAAACAACTTTCGAGATGCGTCGTATCGTAAAGTACGAGATTGGTCTTCATACAACTCTTTGTATGAAGAAAGATGGATTGTACATCCATCTTCTTGTGCTGTTTCTGATGGATACCGTACATAGAAGCAAGCGCGAGGCACGTGGCCATGTTGTAATCAATATCCCATGTTTTTCGGATCTCCTTATCCGAAACAGATGATTCAGGTCCTGGGACGGACGGAGCTTTGTTAGTGAGGACATATGATACTTTATCATATGTGAGTGCAATGTTCAAGTTCCTCAACCATTCTTTATAATTTGGTCCGGTCAGTTTTTTTTCTCTAAAAGAATCTTAAGTCCCGTCATCGGTATCTGCCATTAGGAGAGAGAAAAGAATACACTCAATGAAATGCTCTTGCAAAGATCAGATTGGTTATTATCTTATCTAATTGATGTCTCCCACTGCTTTTATCAAACTTTCTTTCAAACCTGAAAAGAAAACTAGCCAGGATTAATTACATTCTACGGTTTCGCTAACCGGTCAGCTAGGCCAGTGTCGGTACTTTGAGGGAGCTTCTCCGTGCTTGCGCACGGACCTAATTAAAGTAAACCTCGTTTTTTCCCAGAGGTCAAACCCCGTTAACACCTTTCTAGACACCTACTGGATTAGCTAATTGTAAAGTGTAAAACTCTCCTGGGAGCAACTCTTACTCACAGTGGGATCGGGATCCAACTATCATATAGATGGAATGCAATCTCATTGCAAATTTCAACACTTGAAATTCCCGATACAGTTTTTACCCCAAGATGCTTATGACCTTGGCTATGGTCAACATATCATAAGCACTAGTCAAGCTCTACCCGTCATTTCGTGATTAACTTGACCCACCCATATGACCCTTGACTATGATCAACATAATCACATGAATGTCCTAACTTATCGCATGATATGCTTTGTAGAAAGATATCACTTAGCTACCGTACACTACGCCTTGACTATAATCAACATACATAGCACGAATACTAAGTACTCTGCTTCCTAAAATGACGGAGGGCTGCGGATGGTTTTTATGAAAACCTTTAACGCTTTGAACTTGATTTCGTTGTAGAATCTTAATAGTTTTTAGAAAAGGAGTGCCTTAAGCTCCGCATCTTTTAAAACTTGCTTTTTCATAAAAAGGAGCCGAGTGGGTTTCAAATCCAATTCTACAACATCATTAGGTTTCTTTTCTTTTACATTAATCTCATTAATGTATTCACATCATTTAAGCTCCTAAACCATTACAGAAAGAAACGAAAAACGGTATTACATATCACATATATAACAATATCACATTCGTCTCAGATAATAAGCAATCACATCACAGAATAATCAGCAGTAGAAACACATATATGAAAATATAGGATATACTAGGAACTCCGTATTTTATATTTAGCCTACGATAGAAAATACGGATTCCACGGTCGTGGTGAATAGCCAAGCCTACACCCTTAGACCCCTACGAGAGCGGCAAGCGACCCTTCCAATTCTAGACTTTAGGAGACCCGGTCTCGACTCCTCGAGATGGCCTCCTACTGAACTCCAGAACCCGGTCACTCGTGCTCCCCTCCTTGGGTCTATCCTATTATGGAAAAGTAAAATATACATCAATGGAGACAACACCCTCAACCAGGATGTGCCCCAATAAACGAATAATATATACAATGAATTTTACATGAATGAAAAAATAAACTCTCGTCTCACAAAAAACCCCAGCCATTCGATCACGACGATCCTATACATCATATCACATCAACATTTGAAAAGCATAGATAACGTTAAAATATATCAATCGACACATCAACATACTCACTGTTGCAATAGATCTCAACACTTGAAGCTGCATAAAAATTCCCAGAGAGCATATATGTGTTAGGTCCATGTTACCTCTCCCGGTACTTTCGGGGTTGCGGAAACGGTAAAACAAAAATTTTCTAGACTTGGTAACATGGACCGTAAAAGCCGGATCTTTGCTAAACAACACTCTAGCATCCTAACTAGAGATTTATCTACTCGGTTAGGGGTTATACTTCAACTTGAACTCCTTCTCTTCTTCTTGTTCTTCTCCTTGCTTGCTTCGAGGGTTGATCCGGACTTTGGTCACCTCCGCGGCCTCCTTGAGTCGAAGACGATCCACCCGAGAGATGTACACCGAGCTCCACCTCGAGCCGAGGTAACTAGGGCAAAGAGATTGCCAATCTAGAAGCCTTAGGTTGTGTAGAAGTAGTAGAGGGATGGTTTTGTCTTTGTGGGATCTTTATCTCTCAACACATGAGATCAAAAGATGAATCAAGAGGAGGAAGAAGGAGGAGCTAGCAACCATGGTGCATTTCTTTTCTTCTCATCAAAAAACAAGAGTGAGAGTGAGAAAAAGAATTATGAGCATAAGAAAATGAACCATGGTTCAATAATGCAAAAACAATATCATTACTAATCCCATCAAGATAAAGTTTGATGGCTACATTGAAATGACCATTATCATAATCAAAAATAGAAAAAGAAAAAGAAAAGAAGAGTGTAGATCTCTCTTGAAAGTCAATGGTCAACATGGTCAACCGGTCAACAAAGTCAAGAGAGGTCAATGGAGTCAAATGGTCAATGCAATTAGCCATCATAAAATTATCACTAAAAGGATTAGTAAATGATGTCCGCAGCTCATAATGGTTTTGACCAAACGAACTGTCAAAACCCTAATGAGCCTGCCACATAACGGTTTTGGCCGAACCAACTGCCAAAACCCTGATGAGGCACCTCCTCCTTCATCGCTCCGGAAAACTGTGCATACACACCTGCATCCGCATTCTGTAGAATGCGGATGCGCAGAAGACAAAACAAATCCATCCATGCAATACTAGGATCCGGCTTAAACCAAAGCCCACTAGTACTTCCTGCTCGAACACCACACGCACACAAGTGTACGTAAGTGATCACAGCCCTGCCATAAAACCATACGGTCTCTATACATTTCGCTCAGTGCAGGGAAACTCTCTGTGTGGGACTCTAAAGACTCGACACTACGCTGGCAGTGGGTTTAACCACAGACCGCAAGCGGCACTAGCTGTACGTAACGGTCCCCAGGTAGATGTCGATAAGAAGGCCGATGAGGTAAACCCATCCGAACTCCTACTGAGCCTGTATGTGACAATCTCCGTACAGTCCGGTCTGTTCATCTGATACATCGCATGGCGGGCCTAGGGGGCGGTAAACATCAGTCCCCTAATAGCGGTACAAGTCGTGTCGGAGTGAAGCCCAGAACACCCTGAGATAACACTGAAAACCTACCAGTATATCTCGCTTGCCCTGGCCAGGGACTACTCATGTAATGGCTCTCCTAGACACAGCGCGATGTCAACCCCCAATACCGGGAGAGAAGAATCCTGTCTAACCGTCACTGCCTCCAAGTGCTTCGGGACTGCACCCAACTACTACCTGTTTGCACGACTCAGTAGAGCCGTGGTAGGGTAGTAATCAAAGAACAGTGGGAACACACTCGAAGTGAAGTGACAGTGTCAAGTCAGCGGACTAAGCTGTACTCATGTTAAGTGGGAACTGATAACTGACGATAGGTATAATACCAACCATCAGTTCCCGACGAGTCTTGTCCAGTGTACTCGTAACCTAACGAGCACCCGCATACTATCTCAAGTACGGCGTACTGACGGCTGTGGGACAGACCGTCTCTCATGCTGGGATGAGAAGCGCATACGCTAGTCTACTCCGGAGTATCGATGCCCTGTCTCGATAATCCCACGACTAGGGACGTGTATAAGGATGTGCTTGTGGATTACCCAGCCCCCACGAGTGTGATCGCCATCACAACGCCGGTAATCAAGCAAAGATCCTAAGGGCTCTACTAATACGTATAGGTGATATAATAAAGAAACACACATGTACACATTAAAGCAGAGACAAACCAAGTAGCATACTACTATATCGAGCAAGATTGTCTGTACAACTGTGAATATCCCAAGCTTCCATCAAGTAATATACATACTAGTATGATACAGTAATGGCCTCTAGGGCATATACACTAACAATCTCCCACTTGCACTAAGGCCATGTACTGGCGTATCGAAGACCTATCATCTCGATCAGCCGCTCGAACTGAGTCTGGGGTAAGGCCTTCGTGAATGGGTCCACTGTGTTGTCCTTTGTGTCAACTCTCCGTACCTCGATCTCCTGGCGATCAATGATCTCCCTGATCAGGTGATACCGCCTTAAGATGTGCCTGGACTTCTGATGGGACCTTGGTTCCTTCGCTAAAGCTATAGCCCCATTGTTATCGCAATACAAAGGTATTGGGTCAACAATGGACGGAACCACCTGAAGTTCACTCATGAACTTCTTCATCCAGACCGCCTCTTTTGCGGCATCGCTTGCAGCAATGTATTCAGCCTCCATCGTCGAGTCTGCGACGGTATCCTGTTTGGAACTCCAACATACCGCCCCTCCGTTGAGGGTAAACACAAAACCCGAGACAGACTTGCTGTCATCTTTGTCACTCTGGAAGCTTGAATCGGTAAAGGACTCGACCTTGAGGTCTCCATTACCGTAAACCAGGAACATCTCCTTAGTCCTTCTCAGGTACTTGAGAATGTTCTTCACTGCTGTCCAGTGGTCCTTACCTGGGTCTGACTGATACCGGCTCACTGCACTCAGCGCGTAAGCTACATCTGGTCTTGTACATAGTATCGCATACATTATAGATCCTACCGCCGAAGCGTAGGGTATAGTGCTCATGCGAACCCTCTCCTCGTCAGTCTTTGGAGACATCTTCTTGGAGAGGGTAATTCCGTGCAATGCGGGTATGTTACCGCGCTTGAAACCCTCCATACTAAATCTCTTTAGTACGGTCTTTATGTACCTGGACTGCGAAAGTCCCAGTAGTCTCTTGGATCTATCTCTATAGATCTTGATCCCCAGAATGTACGAGGCATCACCCAGGTCCTTCATGGAGAACCGTTGTGACAAAAATAGCTTGACCGATTGTAGCATAGGAATGTCATTTCCTATCAAAAGAATGTCGTCCACGTACAAGACTAAGAATACGACAGTTCGTTTTACAATCTTCTTATAGACACAAGGTTCATCTTCGTTCTTGATGAAATCAAATTCCTTGATTGCCTCATCAAAACAGATGTTCCAGCTCCGCGATGCCTGCTTTAATCCATAAATGGATTTAAGCAACTTGCACACCTTCCCTCTGCTCCCACTGTCTACGAAACCTTCTGGCTGATCCATGTAAACGCACTATTCCAAACAACCGTTTAGGAAAGCCGTTTTAATATCCATCTACCAGATTTTATAGCCATGGAAGGCAGCAATGGCAAGTAGGATTCGAATGGATTTGAGCATAGCCACCGGAGAAAAAGTTTCGTCATAGTCCAAACCAGGTCTTTGACGAAAACCTTTTGCAACGAGTCTAGCCTTATAGGTTTCCACCTGCCCATCTACACCAAGTTTCCTTTTGTAGATCCATTTGCATCCAACGGGTTTTACCCCAGGTGGAGCAATATCCAAGGTCCACACTTTATTGGCGTACATGGACTCCATTTCGGATTGCATTGCTTCCTGCCACTTATCAGAGTCCCTACTGATAATGGCCTGCCTGAAACTGGTAGGGTCATCTTCTTCCAAGATGCAATCCTCTCGATCCCCGTCTATGAGAAAACCGTAGTATCTCTCGGGCGGATGAGAAATCCTACCAGATCTGCGGAGTGGCTGAGGTTCGTCTGGGGTTATTGAATTCTGAGGTTCTGTCAAATCTTCAGTTTCATTTTGTGGTCGCTGAATTTCTTCCAGTTCTACCGAACTCCCACTTGTTTCTTTTGCAAGAAATTGCCGCTCTAAAAGGTGGCATGGCGAGATACAAACACCTTCTGTTCCTCGGTGTGGTAGAACAGATATCCTGTGGAGTTCTTAGGATATCCCACAAATTTACATAGAACTGAACGTGCCAGAAGTTTGTCCGGATTTTGTACTTTTATATAGGCCGGACAACCCCATATCTTAATACGTTTAAGATACGGCTTTTTACCATTCCATATCTCGAACGGTGTTTTAGGCACAGATTTAGACGGAACATCGTTCAATAGATATGCTGCTGTCAACAGCGCATGTCCCCAAAATGAAAGAGGTAACTCGGCATTACTCATCATGGAGCGAACCATGTCCAGTAGGGTACGATTCCTCCGCTCCGATACACCTTTGTGCTGTGGTGTATAAGGAGGAGTAAGCTGAGAGAGAATACCATTCTCTTTTAAGTAATCTAGGAATTCCATGCTTAAGTACTCCTCTCCTCTATCAGACAGGAGGATCTTGATACTTTTGCCAGTCTGGTTCTCTACTTCGTTTCTGAATTCCTTGAATTTCTCAAAAGCTTTAGATTTATATTTCATCAGATACACATATCCGAACCTAGAGAGATCGTCAGTGAATGTAATGAAGTACGAGAACCCACCCCTTGCATGTATAGACATCGGACCACATACATCACTATATACGAGTCCCAAGAGCTCTGCTGCTCTTTCTCCATGTCCGGTGAACGGAGATTTGGTCATCTTTCCTTTGAGACAAGACTGACAAGTTTCATAAGATGAAAACTCGAACGCACCCAAGAGTCCATCTTTATGCAACTTACTCAGTCTTTTCTCTCCGATATGACCAAGTCTATAATGCCACAAGTAGGATTCATTCGTATCTGAATTCTTCCTCTTGCGTGTGTTTTGTACATTGAGAACTGTATTCTGATTTAGAACGTAGATACCATTACACAGTGTACCTTCTGCAACCAGTACCTTATGAAGGTAAATGTTCATGATATTTCTATCAAGAACAAAATTATTCCATCTTTATCGAGTAAAGAAACTGATATGATGTTGCAAACCATGGAAGGTACATAGTAGCAATCGTTCAAAATCATAGTCTTGCCATTTGGCAATACTAGGTGATATTCACCGACGGCTGCCGCATTAATTTGTGCTCCGTTCGCTACTCTGAGCGACATATCACCCGGTGCAACTTTCCTACTTTTTCTCAGTCCCTGCAATAAATTACAGATATGAGATCCTGATCCGGTATCAAGTACCCAGGAGGTAGGGCTGACCGTAAAACAGTTCTCAATTACAAGAACACCTGAAGTAGATGCAAAACTATGCTTCTTCTTCAACTGGGTATCCTGGGAATCCATACAATCCCCTTTCCCTTGCTCATACTTATGACTGTTGTCACAAGTTAGAGCTGAACCAACGTTCCCCAGCCCCGAATAAGAATTTGGATCGGTCAAGCGATACATTTTATTATCTTGATTAGGGCGTGAAATGGTTGCTACCTGGAAAGAGAGAAAAGAAACACTCAGCGTGGCTCTTGCAAGTTTAGATTGATTTTTAATTTATCTAAACAGGATGGCTCCCACTGTCTCTCGAATCCCTCCTCAAACCATAAAGAAAGAATTAGTCGGGATCAATCTCACCGTACAATACTTGCTTAACCGTTCAGCCAGACCAGTGTCGGTACTTCGAGGGAGGTTTTCCAACGCTTTCGCGAAGTTCTTTAATTAAGTAACCTCTTTTCCCTGTGGACGTAGCCCCGCTAACACCTTTCTAGACACCTACTTGGTTTATAACATTGATCGTTAAGCGAGAAAGTTCCCGAGGAGTAGCATATACTCACAGTAGGATCGGGATCCAAATATCATCGCGTGACAAAACTGAAGGAATCCTACCAGAATCATCACACTCCAAATGGTATGCAACACTAGCAAGTTTCAGTACTTTTGAAACTCCCGATGTGGTTTTTGCCCCTAGGACTCAAGTGACCTTGACTGAGCCAACATATCAAAGGATCCTAGTCAAGTTCAACCCGTCATTATCTTGACTACATTAGACCCACCCGTACGAGTCCTTGACTGGGCCAAAATGACCGCACGACTGTCCTAACCAATCACTTTGTATCCTACGAAAAAATATTACATAGCTACCGTACACTACACCTCGGCTGAGCACGAAATCGTAGCACGAATACTAAGCAATATTAATCCGAAACGACGGAGGGCTACGACTGGGTTTTGGCGAAAACCCGTTAACGTAATGAACTTGATATCGTTGAAGGAACGTGATACTATTTTTTGAAAATATAGTGGCGAAAACTTTTGCTAAAGAGGTCACTCCCTGTGAAGGGATCTCAGCTCTTTCCTCATCGAATGAGGTGCAGGATATTCCAAACTGAATACCTCGATGCAAAGCAAGAATAATCGACTATAATGAAGTTATTACCCTGACGCAAACTTTTGTCCAAGGGGTCACTCCCGATGAAGGGATCTCGGCCCTTGCCTCGTCGACTGAGGTGCTGGGCATTCATAACCGAATACCTCGATGCAAAACAAAAATGAACGTCCTTGTAATAACAGCTTTTTGAAAAATTATTCCAACAACGTATTTTAGGTTTATTTTCTTGCATTAGTTCTTTTAATGCGTCCCATCATTTAAATCCTACCATTGCAGAAAACAACCAAAATATGACGTACGTTTATGCCATTCGCATTCGCCATGGGGCCCCGTCATCACCCGTTAGGTTACTTAACTAACGACAGAGCGGGGGCTGGGCTAGCGCGGCTGAAAAACATAAGCAACGCCTAAATAGTTATTATATATAGATATATAGCAATGATAGCCAATCCAGATCACAGATGAACACTTTGGATATACTAGGAACCCGCGATTCGTTCGAGCCTGCAACAAAAAGCGGATTACACGGTCGCGATGAATAGCCAATACCCCACCCAAGACCCCTACGGGTGCGGAAAACTACCCGCTAAGTACCCGAAGCGAAGCAACCTCCCTCAACGCCGTGAGTAGGCCACTCGGCACTTCGAGATACCCGGTAGTTTGTGCACCCCCTCCATGGGTCTATCCTAGGAGCAAAAACAGTAAAAAGAATTATACAATGATGGCTACAACCCCGACCCGGTTGTGCGGCCATACAAATAATATTACATCAATTTACAAATTTATTACATGAATGAAAGAAAAAGAAATTCTCATCTCACATCATCCCGGCTATTCATCCGCGACAATCCAACGAGTTCATATACACAAACCATCAACAACACAGATCACAGATATGTATAACCCCCACTAATCGACATATAGCGATTAGTAGGCGTTCAATACACATATAACATTACAGATATAACCATTAGCCAAAGTCTACAGAACATCGACCAAAAAATACGGATTTTTAAGCCCCAAAAACAAATTTTGCTTTCTGGAAAATCTGGGCAGAAAAGTCAAATTGTAAAAATCCCAAAATACCCATCTAAGAAAACTGCAGGAAGCAGATCCCCCAACTGAGCTAAATCCGCCGCGGTTCCGCGGCGCTTTAGTCGAGTTGGGGGATCAAATTTCTCCAGTTTTCTAACAAAAGCCTGAGCCGATTTTTAGTGCATGATTTATTAATTTTGGAACAGATCTGAAAATCGGCAGAAACTTGAAATATCCGGGGTGTTTTGCGATTTTTCGTCCGGTCGAAATTCTAAATACTTTGCTAACATGCTAGGGTGTGTTTAGTTAGGCTCTGATACCACTGTTAGGTCCACGTTACCTCTCCCAGTACTTTCGGGGTTGCAGAAACGGTAAAACAAAAAATTTCTAGACTTGGTAACATGGACCGTAAAAGCCGGATCTTTGCTAAACAACACTCTAGCATCCTAACTAGAGATTTATCTACTCGGTTAGGGGTTATACCTCAACTTGAACTCCTTCTCTTCTTCTTGTTCTTCTCCTTGCTTGCTTCGAGGGTTGATCCGGACTTTGGTCACCTCCGCGGCCTCCTTGAGTCGATGACGATCCACCCGAGAGATGTACACCGAGCTCCACCTCGAGCCGAGGTAACTAGGGTAAAGAGATTGCCAATCTAGAAGCCTTAGGTTGTGTAGAAGTGGTAGAGGGATGGTTTTGTCTTTATGGGATCTTTATCTCTTAACACATGAGATCAAAAGACGAATCAAGAGGAGGAAGAAGGAGGAGCTAGCAACCATGGTGCATTTCTTTTCTTCTCATCAAAAAACAAGAGTGAGAGTGAGAAAAAGAATTATGAGCATAAGAAAATGAACCATGGTTCAATAATGCAAAAACAATATCATTACTAATCCCATCAAGATAAAGTTTGATGGCTACATTGAAATGACCATTATCATAATCAAAAATAGAAAAAGAAAAAGAAAAGAAGAGTGTAGATCTCTCTTGAAAGTCAATGGTCAACATGGTCAACCGGTCAACAAAGTCAAGAGAGGTCAATGGAGTCAAATGGTCAATGCAATTAGCCATCATAAAATTATCACTAAAAGGATTAGTAAATGATGTCCGCAGCTCATAATGGTTTTGACCAAACGAACTGTCAAAACCCTAATGAGCCTGCCACATAACGGTTTTGGCCGAACCAACTGCCAAAACCCTGATGAGGCACCTCCTCCTTCATCGCTCCGGAAAACTGTGCATACACACCTGCATCCGCATTCTGTAGAATGCGGATGCGCAGAAGACAAAACAAATCCATCCGTGCAATACTAGGATCCGGCTTAAACCAAAGCCCACTAGTACTTCCTGCTCGAACACCACACGCACACAAGTGTACGTAAGTGATCACAGCCCTGCCATAAAACCATACGGTCTCTATACATTTCGCTCAGTGCAGGGAAACTCTCTGTGTGGGACTCTAAAGACTCGACACTACGCTGGCAGTGGGTTTAACCACAGATCGCAAGCGGCACTAGCTGTACGTAACGGTCCCCAGGTAGATGTCGATAAGAAGGCCGATGAGGTAAACCCATCCGAACTCCTACTGAGCCTGTATGTGACAATCTCCGTACAGTCCGGTCTTTTCGTCTGATACATCACATGGCGGGCCTAGGGGGCGGTAAACGTCAGTCCCCTAATAGCGGTACAAGTCATGTCGGAGTGAAGCCCAGAACACCCTGAGATAACACTGGAAACCTACCAGTATATCTCGCTTGCCCTGGCCAGGGACTACTCGTGTAATGGCTCTCCTAGACACAGCGCGATGTCAACCCCCAATACTGGGAGAGACAAATCCTATCTAACCGTCACTGCCTCCAAGTGCTTCGGGACTGCACCCAACTACTACCTGTTTGCACGACTCAGAAGATCCGTGGTAGGGTAGTAATCAAAGAACAGTGGGAACACACTCGAGGCGAAGTGACAATGTCAAGTCAGCGGACTAAGCTGTACTCATGTTACCTGGGAACTGATAACTGACGATAAGTATAACACCAACCATCAGTTCCCGACGAGTCATGTCCAGTGTACTCGTAACCTAACGAGCACCCGCATACTATCTCAAGTACGGCGTACTGACGGCTGTGGGACAGACCGTCTCTCATGCTGGGATGAGAAGCGCATACGCTAGTCTACTCCGGAGTATCGATGCCCTGTCTCGATAATCCCACGACTAGGGATGTGTATAAGGATGTGCTTGTGGATTACCCACCCCCACGAGTGTGATCGCCATCACAATGCCGGTAATCAAGCAAAGATCCTAAGGGCTCTACTAATGCGTATAGGTGATATAATAAAGAAACACACATGTACACATTAAAGCAGAGACAAACCAAGTAGCATACTACTATATCGAGCAAGATTGTCTGTACAACTGTGAATATCCCAAGCTTCCATCAAGTAATATACATACTAGTATGATACAGTAATGGACTCTAGGGCATATACACTAACAATATGGTACCTACGAATCAACGCAAAAGCGCACGGTCCAACCCTCACCAACGGTGCCGCGGAACCGCCGCAAATACACCTATTTGGCCGCGGTTCCACGGTCGTTGTGTCGAGTTAGGCGCTCGTTTTTCTTGGGGATCCATAGAAAACCCTGTTCTATTTTCTGCATATTTTTAATTACAAAAATTCCAACTTTTGAAAAAATTTCTAGTGAACATGCAAAAATATCATTTTTCATGTTCGATTGAGTTTTTAAACGTCGTCCGGTTTACCCTAAAGCTCTAGCTAGGCTCTGATACCATGTTGGTGTGTAGTAGCGCCTCTAGTAAGGTTGCAACATCATAAAGTAGTGAACTTTTAAATTTTAAAGGGCTATTACAAACGAACTACGAATCGTAACTAGAGATCAGGGTAAAAACATCATAATAAGAAGTCTAAGCTAAAGGAAAAGGAAATACAACCTTTGTATCCAACTCCTTCGGTCTTTAGGACTCCTAGGGCTTTGTACGAAGCTTGGAATGACTCCGCTCAAGGTCCTTCGTCGTCTACGATGATCCACCCGGAGATTTCAAGATCAAGCTCTTAGCTTCACAAAATGAAGCAAACACTCTACACTAAAGGGCTAGGGTAGTGTAGAATGGTTATGTGGTTTGTAAACTCACTTAAAAACCCTTTCTTTTTAAGTTCCTCACTCAAAACAAAACTCAAGAGAGCTTGAAGAAGGAGGAAGGTGAAGATGACAAAAGCTTTTGTGAATATATTGAAAAACTTATATCAATAATTGAAATGAAAAGATTATATATGAGACACTCTCAAATATAACCATGGTTGGCTAAATATCTAGATATTATTTGGATGGGTTAAAGAACAAAGGAAATATAACCATAGTTAAAGCCAATGGTCAAAGAAGAAGTGTGTAGAAAAATGAGTCATTATTGCTAATTTCCTTTTCTTTAAATCATTAACAAAATCTAGATATTTATCAACCATGTAAGTCTTGCATTACCATCTCCTTTGTATCATCAACTATGACACATATGTATGTGTGTATGTGTGCATGCACATCATCATGTGTATGTGTGAACATACATGCATATATCCAAAAGAAAAAAAAGGGTTAATTAAAAGTGAGCTAAAAGATAATGTTAAATCAACACTTGATTTAATAAATCGGTCATATCAAGTAGGACCCAACCATTATTGAACGCCCGATTAAAATACGGTATCACATATTTGTATTTAATCGAGCTCCTGCGCATTTCACATATGCACACCATATCATTTCGCCTGAGCTAGAAAAATCCTGTGTGGGACTCTAAGACTCGTCAATATTCCGGCAGTAGGTGATGATCATATCAAAACACCTACAAGCCGCAAGCGGTCAGCTAAACGTAACGGCCACCCGGGTATTGAGCGATCAGAAGAAAAACAAGTGAACCCGTCAAAACTCCTGTCGTGCCATTGGCAACACTTACCGTACAGTCTGGTCTCTTCGTCTGATATGTTGCATATCAAGTCTAGGGATGGAATCGTCGAGCCCTAATAACTCAATAAGTCATGTCGATATGGTCTATGACCGATCGAGAAACTACTAATAACACTTATCAGTAAATCTCATCAGCCCTGGCCAGGGACTTCAAGTCAGAGCCAATCGCATATTGCACAACATCAACTCCCAATACCGGGAGAGACGAAACCCCTCCTATCGCTCACTGTCTCCATGTGTCTTGGGACTATACCCAAAAGCCACATGTTTGCATGACTCAGTAAAGCCGTGGTAGGGTAGAAATCAAAGTACAGTTGGGGAACACACAAGACTCTATGAGGATCTCGGGTCTACAGACTAACCTGTACCAGTGTCACCAGAAAACTACTATCCGACGATAGATTTAATACCATATAGGAATTCTCTGTGAGTCTGTTCAGTGTACCCAGTCTCCACTAAGCACCCGTATACAATCTTCGATGTCACAACACCAATGGATATGGGATCATCCATCGCCCATCACATGGGTCAAGAAACGTACACGCTAGTTTACTCTGGAATATCGATGCCCTGTCTCGATATACCTACGACTAGGAACATTCAAGGATATGCTTATAGACTACACATGCCCCACTAGTATGATCTTCATCATAGCCATGGAAGTTAAGCATATATCCTTAGGGCTTTATCAATATGTATCAAATGAACAGTATCAAGTAAACATGTCAGATAAAGTAAAACCAGATAGCATACTATCATGTCGAGCAAGAAAGTCATATATCAAATATACATATATGCATGTCCAAGCATCCACTATACATATAATGGCCTCTAGGGCATACATATATCCAACAGTAGCTCCCCTACTCTACAACGCCAGGGATCAAAGCCCTCACCAAGAGGCAGCCCTGCAGCTACCCTGCTCGGCTATCCCTGGCCTGTAGCTCGCTTACCCTACAACGCCAGGGATCAAAGCACTCACTGAGAGGCAACCGAGCAGCTTCACTGCTTGTTTTATCCTTGGCAGGCCTGCCACGGCCCCTCCAGCTCAAAGGACCTAAGCCTTCACCAAGAGGCAGCCGAGCGCTACCCTGGTCGGCTATCCCTGGCTGGTAGCTCCCCTACTCCACAACGCCAGGGATCAAAGCTCTCACCAAGAAGCAGCCCTGCAGCTACCCTGCTCGGCTATCCCTGGCCAGTAGCTCGCCTACCCCACAACGCCAGGGATCGAAGCCCTCATTAAGAGGCAAACGAGTAGCTTCACTGCTTGGTTCATCCTTGGCAGGTCTCCCACGGCCCCTCCAACGCCAAGGACCTAAGCCCTCACCAAGAGGCAGCTCTACAGCTACCCTACTCGGCTATCCCTGGCCGGTAGCTCGCCTACCCCACAACGCCAGGGATCTAAGCCCTCACTAAGAGGCAACCAAGCAGCTTCACTGCTTGATTCATCCTTGGCAGGCCTCCCACGGCCCCTCCAGCACCAAGGATCGAAGCCCTCACCAAGAGGCAGCCCGGCAGCTACCCTGCTCGGCTATCCCTGGTTAGTAGCTTCCCTACCTCACAACTCCAGGGATCGAAGCCCTCACCAAGAGGCAGCCCTGCAGCTATTCTGCTCGGCTATCCCTGGCCGGTAGCTTCCCTACCCCACAACGCCAGGGATCAAAGCCCTCGCCAAGAGGCACCGGGCAGCAACCCTGCTCGACCATCCTTAAGGACAAAAAGCCTTCGCCAAGAGGCACCAAGCAGTAACCCTGCTCGGCCATCCTTAGTAGGCTACTTACGGCCCCTTCCGCGCTAAGGATGAAAAGCCCTCGAAAGAGGCAACCGGGCCCGCCCTTGCTTGGCTATCCCTGGCCGGTAGCTCCCTACCCCAACAAACCAGGGATCAAAGCCCTCGCCAAGAGGCAACCGGGCCCGCCCTTGCTCGGTTATCCCTGGCTGATAGCTTCCTATCCTAACAAACCAGGGATCAAAGCCCTCGCCAAGAGGCACCGGGCAGTAACCCTGCTCGGCCCGTCCTTAAGGATCAAACCCCTTGAGGCAACCGGGCCCGTCCTTGCTCGGTTATCCCTGGCTGGTAGCTCCCTACCCCTAACAAACCAGGGATCAAAGCCCTCGCCAAGAGACACCGGGCAGCAACCCTGCTCGGCCCCATCCTTAGTAGGCCCCTTACGGCCCCTCCCGCGCTAAGGATCGAAGCCCTCATCAAGAGGCAGCCGAGCGGCTACCCTGCTCGGCTATCCCCGGCTGGTAGCTCCCTACCCCATGACGCCAGGGATCAAAAGCCCTCGCCAAGAGGCATCGAGAAGCAACCCTGCTCGGCCCGTCCTTAGTAGGCCTCTTACGGCCCCTCCCGCGCTAAGGATCAAAGCCCTCGCCAGGAGGCCACCGAGCAGCTACCCTGCTTGGCGCATCCCCAGCGGGCAACCTCCTGCCCATCCGATGCTGAGGATCTGAAGCCCTCATCGTGAGGCCGCCGAGTCTCTTCCTGCTCAACGCATCCCCAGCGGGCATCCTCCTGCCCATCAGACGCTGAAGATCTGAAGCCCTCATCGCGAGGACGTCGAGTCCCTTCCTACTCGGGGCATCCCCAGCGGGCATCCTCCTGCCCATCAGACGCTGAGGATCTGAAGCCCTCATCGTGAGGCCGCCGAGTCCCTTCCTGCTCGACGCATCCCCATCGGGCATCCTCCTGTCCATCAGACGCTGAGGATCTGAAGCCCTCATCGTGAGGCCGCCGAGTTCCTTCCTGCTCGGCGCATCCCTAACAGGCATCCTCCTGTCCATCAGACGCTGAGGATCTGAAGCCCTCATCGTGAGGCCACCGAGCAGCTACCCTACTCGGCGCATCCTCAGCGGGCAACCTCCTGCCCATCCGACGCTGAGGATCTAAAGCCCTCATCGTGAGGCTGCCGAGTCCCTTCCTGCTCGGCGCATCCCCAGCGGGCATCCTCCTGCCCATCAGACGCTGAGGATCTGAAACCCTCATCGCGAGGCCGCCGAGTCCCTTCCTGCTCGGCGCATCCCCAGCGGGCATCCTCCTGCCCATCAAATGCTGAGGATCTGAAGCCCTCATCGCGAGGCCGCCGAGTCCCTTCCTGATCGGCGCATCCCCAGCGGGCATCCTTCTGCCCATCAGATGCTGAGGATCTGAAGCCCTCATCGTGAGGCCGCCGAGGTCCTTCCTGCTCGACGCATCCCCAGCAGGCATCCTTCTGCCCATCAACGCGGTGGGTCCAAAGCCCTCCTCGTGAGGCCGCTGAGTAGCTTCCTGCTTGGCGCATCTGCAGCGGGTAGCTTTCTATCCTATAAAGACATGGATCCAAGACCCGCCGAATAAACTCATACTCAACGCGCGATCAGCGCCTCAACTCCGGAAAAGGGAGGATACCGACCTTCCCACACTCGTCCTTCGTTCGACTTATACTCGATGCGCGACAACAAGAACGCCGTGTCATCCCCGAACAATCCACCATGAGGAATTACCAGCGCTAAGCCACACAGAAAGAACCAAGCAATCCACTCTCGACCCGACCCACGAATAGATCGGAACGAGAGTGGGGGGCTAATGATGATGCTCGATAACGGTAATTCCTTAGATCATGACACGTGGCAGATGAAGTGTCCCAGAGCATGCAAGGAAGGACCTACAGTGGCCGACCAGACCACTCCTATGCCTGTCCTACTGACCAATGCTGGCTCACTTCCAAGCCTCCTACACAACTGGCCTCCTCGGCCTTACAGCTCGTCTCCGGGCTACCGCAGAACTAAGATACCTCGGCTCTCCCGCTCGTCCGAGAGCTCTCCCGCTGAGGTCATCTTCCTCGGTCTCATCGACCGACCAACGGCACTGCTCACAGACGCAACCGCCATCCCGCGAATCTCGCCATGAGCGAGATATCCACCGGCTACATCCCACGTTCCACACCATCACGATCCCCCATTAACGAGCCTGTCTTGCCATTAATAGGAGATCCCGCTCATCACGCGAGCGTGATGTCAGGAGCATAAATGCCGGAGTGATTCTCGCGCCTGCCCTGCCTGCTGCCACCGCTATATAAACCCCTTCTTCAGACGGTTCAAGTAAGCCATTTTTACTCCACTAAGTCGTTACTCTGCTCGGATCTCTAGTCTAACTTGACCGTCGGAGGGTCCTCGGTGGTCCAACCACCCCGGGACTTCCTTGCAGGTAGCTCGGCAACCACAACCTCAAACCCATTGAGAGCCACACGCTTCAGGAGCGACAGCCTCCAGATCCAATCTCAGCCACCCGTCGCCGCCATCAGCAGATCAACGGAAGGTAACATCTTGGCGCGATCCAGGTCGCGTCACATAGAAAATCAAATCTTAAAAAAAAGTTCCTATATCCAGTTTGAGAGAACAGAAACAAAATGTTGTCCTTTACTAATAACATCATATGCGTGTTGCATCAAATCCTTAACAAAACCTTTATCGCAATCTATCTTTTATATACAAAAAAATTTCACCTTCATCCTTATTTCCTGTCTCAAACTGAAAACAGAGCTCCTGTACATTAAGCCACCTTAGTGAAAACTTATCCCTGTGCGGTACGTCGAGATAAGAGAGATAAGAAATAGAAGTGCGGGTCCCACATACTGTCCAAGCCTGTCCAAAATTCCGTCCTATCATTCCAGCCCGGATGTATTACTTTGGGCACAGGAAATAGTTTTCCAACCTTATTTCCTATAAAACCTTTAGACTCTTTTTTGAAACCAAATATTGGGAAGCCTTGACAAGCCTCTTCCCAAACCTTTTCAAATCCAACCTCACATTCTGCCCATCCAAATACACTCTCTTTGTCACCTCCCATCCTTTAGCATTCACCCTCTCTGGATCTCTCAACAATATATCATCCTTCTCATACTCTCTATACAATGAGCTCTCCTTCGGAGAAATCGTGTACCTCATATATTTCAGCCCCAACTTCGTTGTGGGATTGCCGTAATAAGCCTCGGCCGCCCAATCCGTACCTAACGGCACGACCTGTATGAACACCGAACCCAGCCTCATGAATAAGAAATGAGTCATCGTGGCTCCATGCACCCCGATCATCGTTTCGCACGAGTTCAATGCCCGGTAAATCTTGGCTAGCTCCATCGTGTACAGGCCTTAAGACCTTGATCTACCCGGAAGCCGACATCTTCGGATAGTGAGACTGGCCTCTTTTCATTCTCTATTCCTCTCGACCCGT
Organism: Agapanthus africanus; assembly: GCA_030015575.1. Classification (NCBI taxonomy): domain Eukaryota; kingdom Viridiplantae; phylum Streptophyta; class Magnoliopsida; order Asparagales; family Amaryllidaceae; genus Agapanthus; species Agapanthus africanus. The sequence continues at coordinate 675,361,145 of CM057340.1, read as the reverse complement.
TTCCTGATACTACCACAAGCTTCAGGCGCTCTTCAAGTTTCGTGTTCGATTGCTGTCTTTCTTTTTCGAGTATATATTGAATTCTAGGCCTGTACGCCTCATCGAGCAAATTCCAAAAGTCACGGATGGTCTTGTTGTGGGCCATTTTGGTATAATCGATCGCAAGCTCGTCGTGAATCTTTAAGACCGACGATGGCTTCAGGGAAGCAGTGAGTCCTATTGTTGTTGGAGAAATCGATGGGAGCGTAATCGGAGAGCTTGGACAGGATGTTGTCGTACTTGCTGATCCACCAGTCGTGATAATCAAGGATCACAAACACGACCTGTGTGTTAAACCGATAAGACGTGATGTATAGAGGGATGATCCTGTCATTGAACTCATGGTACATGATGATGCTCAATATTAGCGGTCTCCAAGATCTGGACACGTGGCAGATGGTGTCCCAAAACTCGGAAGGAAGGGCCACAGGGGCCGACCAGGCAACCCCTGTACCCGACACACAAGCACAAGCTGGCCCTCCTCGGGGCCCTCTGCAAGTTGGCCTCCTCGACCCCCCCAGCTCATCCCGAGCTGCCACAGGACCAGGACACCTTGGCCCTCTTGCTCATCTCCGAGCTCCCTAGCCGAGGCCGTCTTCCTCGGTCCCTCTGACCAGATCCACCGCTCACAGGCGTAACCGCCGCTCCGCGAATCTCGCCATGCGCGGATTCTCCGCCAGCAACATCCCACGTTCCACACCTCCACGATCCCCATTAATGGGCGATCTGCTCTCTACGCGGGCGTGACGTCGGGAGCATAACTGCTGGCGAGATTCTTGCGCCTGCTGATGCGTGCCATCACCGCTATATAAACCCCCATCACAGAGGGGTCAAGGAAGCCATTTTTTATTCCTCTGAGCCGTTACTCTGCCCGGATCCAGCACTAACTTGATCGTCGGAGGGTCCTCGGTGGTACCAAACCACCCTGGGACTTCTTTGCAGGTATTCGGCGCTAAAACCCCTCAAATCACCAATTTCACCAAAACCCATTGAGATCCACATGCAACAGAAGGTCATCACCAAAATCCACCGAGAGATCAACGGAAGACAACATATGACGGAGACCCGAAAAGGACCTCCATCAGTTGGCGCCGTCTGTGGGAAACAAACTCCACAAAAACAAAGTTGGCCTTCCGATCTCCGCCCGCATGGTGAGCAACCATCCTGAAGATCCCGGTACCAGCCACCGCTTTCCACTCACCGAAGGCGTGGATGAGCCTCCTCCAGCGACCATCATCAACGCCCTCGCCAGCCGGATAGATCGGCTACAGTCCCTCGTGGAGGCGCTCGTCCGTGTCCAAGCGGCCGGGCATGGGCCCCAGATTGCCGCTCCACCGCCTCCAGAAGGCTCTACCCCCGTCGGGATGGCTGACCACCAGCAGGCCACGACTCCTGGCCACAGATCTCTCGCCCCACGGCTCCACACCAAGGTCCGCCGCCAGAACGCCTTGCCTCGAGCCTCCTCACGACCCTTATCCTCCTGAGGAGATGTCAGTCACCTTGCATGTCCACAGGCATGGTCGACACCACCCCCCTCGGCGGGGCTGCACTAAAAGGGTTCACGTCGGCGGCTCGAGAGCCACCTCGCCCAGGGATCTGAAGAACCTTATCGAGAGGAACTGGGGCCGCTCCCAGACGCAGGTCACCCGCAGCAGAGGCCAGGGATCCCAAGGCGTCGATTCCTCGGGATACCACGGTCGGCTCGACGCCCTCGAGAAGAAAATCGAGGGCATGCGCCGGGAGGCTCACCTCTCGAGCGACGGGGCTAAGTATGCCTCCGATTCGCTCACAAAGCCGTTCACCGAGGAATTGCTCGCCATCCACTTCTCCTCATGCAACAAGCCCCCAAAGTTCTCTCTGTTCGATGGGAAAACCGACCCGAAAGACCATTTGGACGCATTCACTGTGGGGATGAGCTTCCAGGACCACTCCGACGCCGCCTAGTGCAGGGCCTTCCCGGCCACCCTCATCCGCGCAGGTCAGGACTGGTTCCGGGGGCTCGAGCCCCACTCAATCTCGACCTTCGACGAGCTGGCTACTCAGTTCCTCGGCCATTTCGTTGGGAACCGTCGACAGAAGCGCACGGTCGACTACCTCTTCACGGTTAAGAGCGGGGACAAGGAAACGTTCAAGGCCTACATTACCCGTTTCTACAACGCCCTTCTCGAGGTGCCCGAGCACCGGGACGAGACCGTCATCACGGCGCTTAGATCTGGTCTGAGGCACAAGGAGTGGTTATGCTCCTTCGCGTTGGCGCAAAGACCATGGCCGAGGTCAAGGCATGGACCGAGCGCGAGGTTCAGCTGGAATCCGAGGTGAACGCTAACCTCCCCCGAGCAGAACGATCCGACCAGAAGAAGAGGGCTCAGGAGGAGAGGCCGGAGCGTCAGCAGCCCTACCACCTAAAGTTCCAGGAGTATACCCCCATCAACGTCTCCCTCGCAGTATTGCTGGAGGAGGCCCGGAACGAGGGGTTCTTCAAGTTCCCCCCGATCCCGCGTCAGGATGCGAAGCGAAACAGGGGCCCTTACTGCGCTTTCCACCGGACACTGGGCCACGCCACGGAGGATTGAAAGCAACTCAGGGACTACATCGAAGAGCTCATCCGATCGGGACACCTCGTCGCATACTTGAGGGACAAACGGCAGGCCGACCGCGAGCAGGAGCAGCATCGCCCTCCAGCTGACCTGACCATCGGTCAGATCATGCTCGTTTCGGCGAATGGCCATCATGGAACTTAGGGAGCCCCGTACCCTGTGCCAAGCACGGAGGCTCACAGTCCTCTGGGGAGCTCGGGCCGAGCCAATGAAATCATCTACTAACCTGTACCTTTCCTTTATAGCAATGTAAACTCTTCCTAGGATCTATTGTTAATTTAATAAAGATCAATGGAACATTGAGAAAAAGAAAGAAAAACCTTGTTTATTCAAAAGGTATTATGGGCTCCTCAGCCATACACGCAAAAAGAAAAGGAAATTACAACAGTGGGGGAAGGGGGTGCAGCGAGCACTGCTCGTGGTACTCGGTAAAGATCTCCGCCAGCCGGGGCCTCGCGAGGTCCAACCTCTGCCCCCGGTTCCCCCCGCGCACGTCGATCCCAAGCCTCAGCTCATAGCACTCGCGGAAAAGCGCTTCTGAGCGGGCCAGCCGGTTCGCGGAAATCAGGCCGAAGCGCCTAAAAGGCCGCAGCTTGCCCACGGCCTCGTCACAGAGCTGCTCGGACAAGGGGTTGTAAAGCCCCGGCGACGCCCTCCAGATGGAGTACATCAGCAGCTGCAGCAGGGAGTAGCGTCGGGGGAGCAGCCGACCGAAATGGTCCTCGATGCTCCCGTAGACCAGCTGCACCATATCCTCGGTGCAGTTCTGGTCGTAAAGGTACACGTCTTCAAAGTGGATGATGTCGGGGATGGTAAACAGGAAGTCTTGCATTTTCGATGACCTGTTTATGAAGGATGGAAGGACCAGTACTCCTTCAGCCTTATATAGCCCACTGCGCAGCTCAACAGTCGCCCGCTTTCACCCAAGAAGTCGCTGCCACGCGGCGGTCATCAAGCCTTCTCTGAAGGAATCGAAGCGACGCGCCCCTAGCGCTTCGCCTCCCTCCGCATTCAATGCACATGCTACACGTATTTTCGCCGCGACCGTTCCTATTCCCCATGCCTACAGCTGGACGGTCGGGCCATACCTCATGAAGAATTAGCCAAAGCAGCTACCCTACTCGGCTATACCTGGCCGATACCCTCCCTACTCGCAACGCCGGGATTCAAAGCCCTCACCAAGAGGCAACCCAGCAGCTACCCTGCTCGGTCACCCCTGGCGGGTAGCTTCCCTACCGCAACGCCGGGAATCAGAAAGTCCTCCCAGAGGCAATCGAGCCCAACCGTCGCTCGTCTATCCCTGGCGGGTAGCTTCCCTACCGCAACGCCAGGGATCAGAAAGCCCTCCCAGAAGCAGTCGAGCCCGAGGATCCCTCGCTCGGCTATCCTTTAGGACAAAAGCCCTAGCCAAGAGGCACCGGGCGGTAACCCTTCCCGGCAAAGGGTCCTTGGTAGGCTTCTTACAGCCCCTCCCATGCCAAGGACCAAAGTCCTCCCAGAGGCAGTCGAGTCCTTGCCCGGCTATCCCCGGCTGGTAGCTTCCTACCACAACCGACAGGGATCAAAGTCCTCGCCAAGAGGCACTGGGCGGTAACCCCGCTCGGTCCCCGTCCTAAACGATCAGAGCCCTCGCAAGAGGCAACCTAGAAGCTACCCTGCTCGATCATCCCCGGCTGGTGGTCGATGCTCGCATTGCCAGAAGTCAAAAGATGGCACCCCCCATGGAGCCACAGGGCAGCCTCCCACTCACGCTCGGCATAAATACGGCGAACAGCGCTCTGTCCGTCACCCGCAGAGGGTCCGAGACCCCAGTGAGGGGCATCAAGTCTATCTAAGTCTAAACGATCTCCCCTCGACTTCAGGGCCCATGGGGATACCTCCTCGACAGCGCTTGGCATGCTCATCGGCAAGTGATGATCGAAATCAACTCGACGGACGATCGCTAGACAGATGGCCAACATGACATGAAAACACAACGGTGCGAGCAAAGATATCTTACTAGCATTCTTCACAAATAGATGGTAGAGCGCGATTCGATGAAACCGAAGAAAAATTTTATTACTACCAAAGACAAAGGTTTTGCAAAGGGTATTTTTTGGGGCTCCCCGGCCTTACAAAATTCCAAAAACAAAGAAATAAAAGGAGGAAGACGGGGGCTCTAAACCTCGGGGCCAGGTACGACGTTGAGGTCCTCGACATCCACCGCATGACGTGCGGGGTCCTCGGCGGTTTCCTTGCCAGGAACCTCTTCCCCCTGCTCATCGGCGTCCGCGAGGGGGAACTCAGCCCGGAGATCTCCGTCGGCAAACTCCGGCATCCAGGCCTTAACGGCATCGAGGGCGTCGTGCCAGATGCGGGTCGTAGCCGCGACCAGGTCATCATAGAAGTCCTTCGACTTCTTATAGCTCTCCACCGCCCTCAGTTCGACCGACTTGGCCGCCTCGGCCGCTGCCCTAAGCTCCTTCCGGAGGGTCTTCACCGTCCTCTTCAGGTTGCTGGCGAGCACCTGGACATCCTCGAGCTTGACCTCGGCAATCACGGCAGCCTCGCGGTGCCGGGCTACCTCCCGTTTCCCGGCCTCCACCTCGCCTTTCAAGGCGGCAACCCTCGCCGTCCCCACCTCCAGCTCCCGCCTGGAGCTCTCTTCCAGCGAGGCGAGCCGGCCCACAGCCTCCAGCGTCGGGGCTACTACCTCGGCTTCCATACGCAAGGCGAGGGCCGCATGCTGGAGAACCTGGGAGATATGAAAGAGATCAAAAAGACGAAAGAGGCACCGAATCTCACAATGAACCAAACACTTACCTGCATGGACTCCTGGGCGATGGACGCCAGCTGAGCCCTGAAGGTTCCCCCGGGAACTCTACCCCCGGCCGAGGCCTCTATCTCATGTAGGAGGCTATCCGCAACGGATAGCCCCGATGGCACCGCGAACCGGATGCCCCTTCCTCCACCACGATCGGCGAGGACCGGCCCCTGAAAGATCTATAGGAGCTCCTCTTGAGCGGCTCTGAGGGAGAGCCGATCTCTTCCTCCGAGTCCGGGTCCTCCACAACCAGGGCTCGCTTCCGGCCCGACACTCTGCTGGGACCCGGGGCGGGATCCGCCCCCGAACACTCATGGGACGCCGCCACCGGAGCAGTAGGAGCCGGGGCAGGCTTTGCACGAGAAGAGCCGGCGCCCCCAGCCTTCGTAACCTTCCTCGGCTGGCGCATGGAGGATTTAAGCGAGTCAAAGTCCATGGATCCTGCACAAAGCAAATACCCAACAAGTCAGCAACACGAGCAAAATACAAGCCAAAAGCTAGCCTAACTTACCGACGAACTCAACGGGGCTGAGCCCGGCCCAGCTCAGGACCCTCTCAGACAGCAGCACGTCGGGTCGGGGGATAGGCTCCCATGACGCCACTCTCACCGCGGCGGGGTCATCAGACTGGTTCCCCGGCAAACATTTTTCCCTCGACCACTTGGTAGGCACGAGCCAGTCCTCGCCCTCGGGAGGAGAAACGAAGAAAAATTTCTTCTTCTAATCATGAATAGAAGAGGGCAAGGCCACGACCCCGGTCCCGGCAGTGCTCCCCGGCCGCTTTCTGAAAGAGAGATAGACCCATCTCGGGTCTCCCGCTCGACCACCAGGGTGACTTTTAAAGACGAGAGAAGAATCGAGAATGGAGAGGTTGTAGGGGACCGCCTGTAACTTTAGGCGGATCAAGAACCCGAGAAGGATCCTTCATAAGTTCGGCACTAACTGGCCGGGGGCCAGACCGAAAAAATTCAGCGCGGCGACGACCTCGGGAGAGAAGGGCAGGCGCATTCCGCCCCAAAAAGCTTCCAAATACAGGGCGATTTCCCTGCCCCGTACTTGATCCGCCCTCTCTCCCTCCTTGGCCAGTCGGAGCGTGTAATATGAAGGAATGTGGAAGCAAGCCCGAGCATTCGCGAGCTCGTCCTCATGCCTCACCCAACACGAGGAGCCGGGGGCCGCATCTGCCGCCACCTCCCTGGGGGCTGCCCCTGCCGCACGATCCCGGGGAGAGGATCTGACCCCTGCTCCCCGGGGGGGACTCGGACATAACTAAAGGGTCCCTAGAACCTACTTCTACAACATCTACTGACTCTACAATGGAAGACATCTAACCTTAAAGAAGGGAATCTTCGGAAGTCGAAAGCAGAAGGAAGAAGACGAGCGCCGAGCAACCAGGCCTTGGAAGAGGGAAATATGAAGGAGTAGGGACCCCAAAAACGGGCCCCATCCCAGTTTATTGCTGCAAACGGCCTCATCCAACGACGCCCGTCATCTCCCGCCGAAACGACTCCTCGTGTCCAGCGGCTCCGATCGCTCCACGTGTCGACCTGCGCTGGACCGCATCCCATCAGACGCTGCAGGCCTGCATACGTCACGTCAGCCAATCGACGCTTGACACATGGACCTTCGCTTCGGTGGCAGCGTGCACGAACCGGCGCACCTTCCTTAAATGCGGAGATTTCGCCCCGATTCACTAGCAGAAAAGACAACTGACAGCCCGAGGACTCGTCCCGACAAAGCCTTAGGAAGGAGCTCACCTCGGGAGGACTAGCAGTCCACTCCTGACCCGACCCGCTAGCTGGTCAGGACAAGAGTGGGGGGCTAATGATGATGCTCAATATTGGCAGTCTCCAAGATCTGGACACGTGGCAGATGAAATGTCCCAAAACTCGAAAGGAAGGGCTACAGGGGCCGACCAGGCAACCCCTGTACCCGACCCACAAGCACAAGCTGGCCCTCCTCAGGGCCCTCTGGAAGTTGGCCTCCTCGACCCCCCAGCTCGTCCCAAGCTGCCATAGGATTAGGACTCCGCGGCCCTCTTGCTCATCTCCGAGATCCCTAACCGAGGCCGTCTTCCTCGGTCCCTCTGACCAGATCCACCGCTCACAGGCGTACGCGAATCTCGCCATGCGCGAATTCTCCGCCAGCAACATTCCATGACTCCGCGATCCCCATTAATGGGCGATTCGCTCTCTACGCGAGCGTGTCGTCGGGAGTGTAACTGCTAGCGAGATTCTCGCGTCTGCTGCTGCGTGCCATCACCGCTATATAAAACCCCATCACAGAGGGGTCAAGGAAGCCATTTTTTATTCCTCTGAGCCGTTACTCTGCCCGGATCCAGCACTAACTTGATCGTCGGAGGGTCCTCGGTGGTACCAAACCACCCCGGGACTTCTTTACAGGTATTTAGCGCTAAAACCCCTCAAATCACCAATCTTACCAAATCCCATTGAGATCCACACGCAACAGAAGGTCATCACCAAAATCCACCGGGAGATCAACGGAAGACAACATCTGACGGAGACCCGAAAAGGACCTCCATCAGTACACGTTGCCCATGTACCCTCCAGTGGAAAATACGACAGCCCGGGACGTCATGCCAGACCTCGCATATGCTGTTGTTCCATTACTGTTGTGACGGAGAATTAGTTCGTCTATTGTATCCATAGAGTTTTTCTCCCATTTCCGCGTGTACGGGCGGATCTTTGCCTGTCCTGATGGCATCGGGAGACTAAAAGGAGGGAGTTGGATGGGGGTTTTGTGCGGATGTCGCCTTTCATGAAGCAGGTCTACGTAAAGGCGGAGCGGTCGCAGCAGATGGAATCGCTTGTAGGGGACGAGCATGGCGTGATTTCGATCTTGTTGAGTGGTTGTTGTTGAGTAGTAAGAGGAGGGTAGGATGAGGAGAAGATGAGAAGGGCGGCGAGAAGGAGAAGACGGCGAAGGGGTGGAAACAACGTAAAAGGGTCGTCGGTTTTTCGGCTTTTTGTTTTTGAAGAGAGAAAGGAGATTGAATTATAAGTCTGAAGAGTCTTGTTTCCTATGGTGAGGAACCATTTTTAGAGAGAGAGAGAGGCTTGAGAGAGAGAATTTGTATATTTGAGTTGAATTTGAAGGAGAAGCAAAAGCTTGTCGTCCTTGGTTAAATAAGATGGCTTGAAGAGACTGAAATTGTTCAAAAATGGATTATATATATATATATATATATATATATATATATATATATATATATATATATAGAGAGAGAGAGAGAGAGAGGCTTTCCTTCCATGCCGTCGAAAAATTACATCCTTTATGATTTTTTCCCGACGTTAGCACCAATCATCATCTTTATCATCTAAGATGTTGATACACCAAATTTCATATTATTCTACCACTTTTTCACCGTTGAATTTGCAATGTAAAGATTTTTGTTGTCGGTAAACCGTTAATTTTGCACATATTAAATCAACGGTGAAAAGATGGTACAATCATATAAAATTTGATGTATCCACATCTTAGATAGTAAAGATGATGATCATGGACGCCGATCGTCGGAAAAAATCATGAAATGTGTATTTTTTCGACGCCACAGAAGGAAATTCCCTCCTATGGCATCTATACTCCGATATATATATATATATATATATATATATATATATATATATATTGAGAAAGAATCCGGTTTGGTTTCGTTGGTTTGGTTTGGGTTAGTTTCATGAACCAAACATTTTGGGTGGTGCAAGTTGAACCTAGAGATTTTTCAACAGAAACACAAAACAACCAATTATACGAGATGGGTTTGTAACATATCAGTCCGAGTTATCATCAATTGGGTCAAGACGGGATTGAATCTGTTTGATCATCTTGATACTCTTGACTTGATTGAGTTTGCTGACGGTTTAATCGGTGGCATGCCAAAGTCACGGTTGAACAAAGCAATCGTCTTAATTTGAAGTTTAATGGTTATATCTTCTTGTTAACATAGCCTACATCACCTAAATTTATACGAAAATCAACACTAACTACATCAAATTTAATATTTTTGGATTTTAATATTTTTGGATTTTGCATAAACTGGACACGGCAGAAAAAAGGGTATTGATCCACTGGGTGAGTGGGGGAGTTTTGGGGTAGAAAATGAATTGAGGGGAGTCCAAGAGACGCATCAACACGGGCAGGGCCCGTTTGGATCAAGTGAGGCCAACCAAACTAGGGTTTGGGCCGCCTAGGGCGGCGAAGCTAGGTTGGATTAGGTCAGGGTTTCGGTCATAGTCTTGGGTTAGTTCAATTAAGTCAAAAACGTATGTCTTTTTATCTAAAGGTTTCGAAACTTCATGGATCGCACGTGCGGCTTTCAGGATTCCAAAATGGTAAAAATAATTAGGATGTAAGGATTCGAATACGCAGGCTATAGAACAACAGTATAGAGGTTTAACCAATGAGTTACAAGTTGTTTCTTATATATAAATTATCAAAAATAACTTATAATTCGAAACCAGAATAGAAAAACGACCTCTTTTATTAATTAAAACAAAAGGGACGGTATATGGAATTTAAGGCCGTTACAATAGGATAAAAAATGAATGCATTTGAAATAAGTTAGAGATAGCTCATATAAAGGATAAGATGAGAGAACCAATTGATAAGGTTTGGTCATGTGCAATGGAGACCAAATTAGAAGTGACAATGATGATGCTTGATATCAGTGATCTCCCAGATCGTGACATGTGGCTGATGACGTGTCCCGAAGCGTGCAAGAAAAGACCTACAGTGGCCGACTAGACCACTCGTATACCCGTCCTACAAACAACCGTTGGCTCACCTCCGAGCCTCCTGCACATTTGGCCTCCTCGGCCCTCTCAGCTCGCCTCCGGGCTACCACAGAACCAAGATAGCCCGGCCTCCCACTCGGTCCCGAGCCCGCACCAAGCTCATCTTGCTCGGTCCCTTCAACCGACCAACGACATCATTCGCAGGTGCTTCCGCCTCGCCTCTGCGAATCTCGCCATGCGTGAGATCTCCGCTGCCCATGATCCCGCGTTCCATGCCATTACGATCCCCATTAACGAGCCTGTCTCGCCATTAATGGGAGATCCCGCCCATCACGCAGACGTGACGTCGGGGGTGTAACGGCCGGCGTGATTCTCGCACCTGCCTGCCTGTTGCCACCGCTATATAAACCCCTCCTTCAGACGGTTCAAGTAAGTCATTTTCCACTCACTAGGTTGTTACTCTGCTCAGATTTCCTGTCTAACTTGATCGTCGGAGGGTCCTCGGTGGTACAACCACCCTGGGACTTCCTTGCAAATAGCTTGGCCCCAACAACCTCAAACCCATTGAGATCCACACACTTCAACGGCTATCCTCCAACTCAAATCTCAGCCGTCCATCATCGCCAACAGCAGATCAACGGAAGGTAACATCTTGACGCGATCTGACTCGCGTCAGCTGGCGCCGTCTATGGGAAATCTTGATTCCACTCAACAAAGTTCATCTTCCGATCTCAACCCAATGGCGAGCGGTCACCAAGGCGATCCAAGCACTAGCCGCCGCCTCCCCCAAAATGGAGGCGCGGACGAATCTCCTCCCCCGAACGCCATCAACACCCTAGCCATCCGGATAGATCGACTCGCGTCCGTCGTGGACACGCTCGTCCGTGTCCAAACGGCGGGGCAAGCTCCCCGAGTCGCCGCTCCCCCACTTTGGGACCGGGACCCCTATAGAGGGAGGGAAGAATCTGCCCGCGTCGGCACTGCCGACCACCGCCTCGCTACCACCCACGGCCGCCGATCTCCTGGGCCAACATATTCTATAACCCGATGGGCACCCGGCAGTTCAACACCGAGATCTGTCGCCCGAGTGCCTTGCCCCAAGCCTCTACACGCTCCTACCCCTCCCGAGGAGATGTCGGTCAGCTCGCCTGCTCCAAGGCATGACCGACACCCCCTCCCTCGACGGGGTCACATGGACGGGACTCGTCACGGCAGCTCGAAGACTACCTCTCCAGGGGACCTGAGGAACCTCATTGAGAGGAACCGGGGCCGCAACCAGACACAGGTCTCCAACGGCAGGGGCCAAAGACCGGGATGTGCTGAATCGTCGGGGTACCATGGCCGGCTCGACACCCTCGAAAAGAAGATCGAGAGCATGCATCGAGAAGGTCGCCACTCGAGCGACAGGGCTAAATACGCCGCCAACTCGCTCACAAAGCCCTTCACTGAGGAGCTTCCGTCCATGTCTCCTCCCGGAACAAGCCCCCCAAGGTCTCGCTCTTCGACAGGAAGTCAGACCCGAAGGACCATCTGGACGCATTCACGGCCGGGATGAGCTTCCAAGACAACTCTGACGTCGCCCAATTCCGAGCTTTCCCGGCCACTCTCATCCGCTCCGGACGAGACTTGTTCCGAGGACTCATGCCGCGCTCGATCTCAACCTTCGACGAGCTGGCCACCCAATTCCTCGGCCATTTCGTCGGGAACAGACGGCAGAAACGAACCGTCAACCATCTCTTCACGATCAAGAGCGGGGACAAAGAAACGTTCAAAGTGTTCGTCACCCGCTTCTACAATACCCTTCTCGAGGTCCCCGAAAATCGGGACGAGACAGTCATCACAGCCCTGAGGTCTGGTCTTAGGCACAAGGAGTGGTTACACTCCTTTGCATTAGCACAACCTAAGACCATGGCCTAGGTAAAAGCCTGGACCGAGCGTGAAATCCAGCTCGAGTCCGAAGTGAACGCAAATCTCCCCGGAGCAGAGCAAACTGACCAGAAGAAAAGGGTGAGGGAAGAGAGAAAGAGACTTGAGTGATAAAAGCCCTACGCCCCGAGGTTTCAGGAGTACACCCTTCTCAACGTCTCCCAGACGGTACTGCTTGAGGAGGCCAAGGGCGAGGGGTTCTTCAAGCTCCTCCCGATCTCGCGCATGGAGGCAAAGCGTACTCGAGGCCCCTACTGCGGTTTTCACAGATTGCTAGGCCACTCCACGGAGAGTTGTAAGAAGCTCCGAGACTATATCGAGGAGCTCATCCGTTCAGGACACCTTGCAGCGTACTTGCGGGACAAGTGGCAAGCTGACCGCGAGCAGGAGCAGCGTCCCCCTTCCGGCGAGTTGACAATCAGCCAAATCATGGTCGTGTCAGCAGAGGGTACGTCGGATACCTACGAGGCTCAACACCCCGCGCCGGTCGCGGAGTCCAACAGACATCCGAGGGGCTCAAGCTACGCAAATAAAAAGAACATCGACTAGCTTGTACTTCTTTTACTAAGGCAATGTAAACTTTCTCAGGATCTTTCTATTTATATAATAAGAAGAGATCAATAAAACGTTGCAAAAAGAAGAGTTTGTTTATTCAAAGGGTACTATAGGCTTCTCAGCCGTACACCGAAAAAGAAAAATTACAATAGCGGGGGAAGGGGGTACAGGAAACACTGTTCGTGGTACTCCGAGCATATTTCCGCCAGCCGAGCCCTCACCGCTTCAGCCCTTTGCCTCTGATGCCGCCCACGAATGTCGGCGTGGTGCCTCAATTGGTAGCACTCAAGGATGAGCGCTACCGAGTGATCCTGCCGACCCGCAGAGATCAGGCCGAAGCACCGCAAGGACCTTAGCTTACCAACCGCCTCGTCCCTCAGCTGTTCGGACAAGGGGTTGTAGAGCCCCGGCGACACCCTCCAGATGGAGTACATCAGCAGCTGGAGCAGGGAGGAGAGCCGGGGGAGCAGTCGGCCGAAATGGTCCTCAATGCAGCCAACCACTAGCTGCACCGTGTCCTCGGTACAGTACTGGTCATAGAGGTACATGTCCTCAAAATTCACGATGTCAGGGATCGTAAAAGGGAAGTCCTCCATTCTCACGTTTGGGTGTGAAGAAAGGAGTGATCAACACTCCCTCCGCTTTATAGCCCGCTTCGCCCTTGAAAATCCAACAGTCGCCCATTTCACCCACAGCTGTGCCGCCACGCGGCATACCTCGAGCCTTTCTTGACGAAATCGAAACGACGCGGCTCCGGCGCTTCACCTCCCCCATGCGTTCGATACACGTGTTGCTCGTGACTGTCCCCATCCTACACTGGGAAGGTCAGACAGAACCTTGTTCCCCTCCGAACGGCGGCGCACAGGACTGCGATGTCTTAGCGCTGAGATTCGGGGCAGATGCTATTTGGTTTTATCCGTCCACCTCTCCGAAGATGCCAAGTTGATTTATGGCACCATGTATCGGAGGTTTAGACGGATGCGGCCGATGTAGCAGACTTCGTCAGATTCCCCCTCGCACGAGGGGTTTTTGATTATAGGGACGCTCTTCCCTGCAGGCGCAAGCCCCTGCAGTTAATTACGCTACCGCTTCGCGGCAACAACTTTCTCCTTCTCCAGAATTTCACTTCGTGTCGTGGATGTTTGTTTTGTTTGTGATTGCCCGTGGATTGTATACGGAGACCAATTTATGTCGTCGCCCGTAGGACGTGGATTAGTCCAAATCCGTGTTTTCTTAGATTTGGGTTTGTGGTTTTGGTTTGAGGATACGTTAGCCATATTTGAGGCTAAGATCAACTCAAACGTTTGTTAAGGATACGTTAGTCCAGTTTGAGACTAAGATCAACTTAACGGGATCGTTTAGATCCGACAAAAGAGCATTTGGGCTCTAATGTTCCAGTTTAGGGACATAGTGGTCCATTGTATGTATGGCCGTCGGGACCCATCACCTCTCTGACGACGTTGAAGGATTACAACGACAAATGTCAGAGGAGTTCAGAGATGTACCCTTGAGCCAAAATTGAATTGATTCAGGAGAACCATTTTGCTCAATTAATTTGATTTAAGGACTTATGGCCACGATTGGGTTAAGTCCAATTTTTATTTATTTTAGATTTTGCTCAAATAGAATATTAGTTCAAATAGGGCTCTGCCCTTTTATTGCTTTGCAATTTGATTTGGGTCAGGCCCTTTAAATAATGCATTGCATTTGTGCAGAGCATCAAGAATCTTTTAGATTCAAGAACAAAAGTGTAGAGCACTTTTGATCTAAATTTAGATCAAAGGAAAACAAGTTTCTCTCTTGTTTTTCCTTTTCTCAGAGAACCAAGGGTTCATAACAAGTGCAAGGCACTATTTTATTTATTTATTTTTATTTTATTTATTTGTTCATTGAAGATTAATGATTTTTAGATCAATGATCTGTACTTCAGAGATTTTTCTCTTTTAAAAAGGTTTTACCCTTTTTTTTTGTTCTTCCAAAGTTCTTCAAGAATTCTCTCTATTTTCTTTCTGATGTTGATGATGATCAAATGAGGTCTGGGGTCCTTTTTATAGTACTCATAGATTAGTTGAATTTGTTAAACAGATCTTTTCTGAGTGATTTGGGGAATTTTCCCCACCGTCGGATCTTGGATCCAAAGGCCCCTGTTTTACAGAAGAAATCTTCTTGTTTAAACAAGAACAGAAAAAATATCCTTAAATCTTAATTCTGTTGTTGCGCAACTCACCAGCGTGTGACACGTGTCGCGCAGTAAGGCGCTTGCGCAGCTGTGCTTACGCAACTGCGCAGACACGTGTCGCGCAGCGGTGCGCTTGCGCAACAGCGCTTGCGCAACTGCGCAGACACGTGTCGCGCAGCGGTGCGCTTGAGCAGTTGCGCTTGCGCAACTGCACAGACACGTGTCGCGCTGCCGTGCGCTTGCGCAGTTGAACGTTGCTTATGTTTTTTTTTTAAAGAGCCTTGCTCTGATTGGACGCACTGCCTTGGACGTTGTGCTGCCGAGTCAACTTCTGACACGTGGCAAATTGCGCGCAGCGTACGGGATCTGAAGCGTTGCTTCAAAATTTGAATTTTCAAAACTTAAGCAGAGCCTTGCTCTGATTGGGGGAACAAATGCCCCCCCACCGTTGCGCTCACGTGGCGCGCACGTGAGTGCAGCGGTGGCAAGACCCCAACCGTTGGATCATGGGGGTCATTTGAAGAGACGCAGGCGTCTATAAATAGGACCCTTGGTCCTTGGTAATTCTTTACCAATTTCAAGAATTTGAATTTCAGAGCCTTTCTCTTGTTTAAAAACTCTTAGAGCCTTGCTCTTGCTTCTTCCCAAGAACTTTGAAGTTCAGAACTTAGAATCACTTTTAGGTAAAAATTTAAATTAATTTAAATTAATTTTAATTAACAGAGCCTGGCTCTTGTAGATCTTTGATCTAAAGAAAACCCCTTTGGGGTTTCTTCAACAGAGCCTTGCTCTCATAGATCTTTGATCTAAAGAAAACCCCTTTGGGGTTTCATCCACAGAGCCTTGCTCTCAAAAATTTACAAAGATCTGGTTCCTGGGTTTTAACCCATGAACAGAGCTATGCTCATAGATCAAATAGAGAACTCCTAAAAGTTTTCATGGATCTTTAAGACCCCAAAAATTTTAATTCCCAGGAGTTATAATTTTTCATTACTACTACAGATCTAGGCTCTTTTTAAGAAGTTTTATTCCTTTGAGACCAGAGTTTGACAAATGTCACTCTGTGATAGAGCTTTGCTCTAAAAAGATGAGATTTTCTCCTTGTCTCTAGGAATCCCCTCCCAATATGGATATTCTTTTTGGGGGTCTTTTTCATTGACTGACAGTCTCATCCAATGATGGGACTGTCTTATCAAATGATGCGCCGTCATCTAGATTTTATGGGTCCCCCTTTGGTCCCCTATTCACTGCACTGTAGTGTGATGTAGGACTTTGACATGTGAAGCATTGGAACGCTAACGGTTATAATTATTTTTTTTTCTACAGGGAACATGTCTGAAGATTTGTCTTTCCCTTTTGTTCGCTCAGAAGGAGGGTTCCCGCATGCACCAGTGGACCGGGTGGCGTTCGCCTTGATTAAAGATCATGATCCAGAGTACAAGGGACTCCATTTGTGGGGAAGGTGGTACAGCCAAATCATCCAAGGCCGTCGCAGCTTCAGCTCCGCTTCGCCTTCTGAGCCCATAGTTACGATCCCTTATGCGGACAAGCCCCCGGTGGAGTATGCCGTGGAGGTTAAAAATTGGAATGCTGACGACCTCCTTCAGCCTGCAATCGGTGCCATTCCGGTGCAGCCGCCGCCGGCTATAGATATCTTGGGGAGGCGAATCTGTCAGGGTGAAGCACGCCCTTGGGGACAGGCTTATAATATTGGACTGATCCCGCGACCGCTTGCCGGATACCTGCAATGGGCCCGGTACATCTTATCGGCGAAAAGGACTCATCTAATGAAGATTGGTTTATATTCGGCCGTCTACGTTTCGCTTTTCGAGTATCCCTCTCCTCCGACGTGGTGGATAAAGGCCTTTATTGAACAATGGAATATCCCCACCCACACCTTCTTGACAGCGGATAGGGAAGTCTCCATCTCTTTGGAAGAATTTGTTGAGATTTCAGGTCTACCAGTGAGGGGAGAACACTACGAGGAGTTGCTTCCTCCAGACGAGTATGTCTTCGCCACCAAGCAGCTTGTATTTGACTTAACTCCGGAAAATGCCATTCAGCATCAGCACCCGGGATTGGTGAAGGTGTTGGAGATTTATGAGGAACTCCATTTGGAATCGGGCGACCGGGACGTCAGTTTCACGGATTTCATTGCTCGTTTTATCCGCCCGGAGTTCCTATCAGAGCAAGGCGAGAAGTTCGCTCAGCTTGCTGACCCCTTTGGTTTCGGCTTGGACCGCCGACCTTCATTGGAAAATGACCAGAGGGATTTTTATTTCCCGGGCACTGCCAGCGTCCCTTTCTCAGAGATCGCCGTTCCTGGCATGGACGAGGAGACTTTTTTCATAGGGTTCTTGGGTCTATGGCTATGCAGCTTCGCGCTTCCCATGCACCCACGCCTCATGCGGTCCTCTGTCTTTTACCCGGCGCACCGAATGGCGGCTGGTTTACAGTTATCAGTAGGGATCGCCGGGCTGGCTTACCTCTACAATGGACTTAGCGTAGCGGCGGATGCTAATGAGCCTGGGGTACAGCCTGCTAACTTCCCGATGCACTACTTCACTTCTTGGATGGAGCTGCATGTGCGCGGGGTGTTTGGTGCCCATAAGACTCCTCCGTTTTTTGAGAAATACAGGCTCCCAAGAATCATGCGGTTGGTCGGGGCTTCAATCGTGGTTGCACCTCCGCGGGAGTCTAGGGGACTGCTCCTGCGTTCACATCTAGTCGGAGCGAAGACTTCTTTTGTGGATAAGGTCATCACCATAGGCTCTGAGACCGCTAAGTCAGTGGTGTCGCTGCGTGATGACTTTAAGGGCGGGGTTTCTGTACTGAAGGCTCGGGAAATCCTTCATCTTTACTCCATTCGGCCGGGCTACCTAGTATTTAGGCAGAATGAGACGGCCCTCTTTATGAGGTATAACCCACATCGATTTGCCCGACAATCGAGTTACAATCAAGGGATCCCGATGGAAGCCTTTCTGGAAACACCCGCGGCCAACCAAGGGGGAATAAGGAATGCTATGCATCATTTCACCCGGCTCAATACAGGCTCTTATTTTTTTATCAGTGAGCCTAGCTGTGCCCCTAAAATAATCCATCCGTATGTAGCCTGGTATGCGCATGCTATGGGCCCAATCATTTTAATGGAGAAACGCTTGCTAGTTGACCGTAGGGGTGCGCCTCCTGGTGGTGATCGTAAGGCTCCCTTGCAGCCAAGGCGCCCGGTCGTCCCTCCGGTAAAAGAGGCCGGAGCCGACCTACCACGCGTGTTGGCCCCCCCGCGTGGATTGCCACTGCCTACTATGGTGGATGCACCACCGGCGCCCCGTGCTTCCACAAAGACAGTTAAAGTGGTATCGCCAGAGTCTGGCGCAGGAGCGGATATCGGGACTCGCCGCCCTAAAGTGACTGCCAAGCGCAAAACTGCTCCGGGTGGATCTAAAGCTGGCGGGCAGAAGAAGAAGAAGTCCACCCTATCCCTCGACGCGATCCTCATCTTAAATCCTGCGGCTCCTCCCGCCGAGGCCATATGTGAATACGGCAGTAATGAGGGTTTCGTGGTAGATCCTGCGGACACCAATCTGGCTGCCGCCATTGCAGCTTCGGAGCGATCGGCTAGGCTCGAAGCGATGCTAAGCAAACTTGCTGAGTCCGGTAATCATCAGACGCTTCATTTGTCATTTTATTGCACCTTGTATTATTATCTTTAACTAACATTTGCTCCATTTTCAACAGGTGTCTCTACTGAAGAGGCTATTGCTGCCTCCCTGAAAACCTTCCAGGAGGAGGAGGAGAAGCGTGCCTTAGCAGGCGCCGGTATGTTTCACCCCTTTCTCTTTTATAAGGAAAGTTTGTTGTCTTTTTATGATGGTCAACCTAACCTTCTCTCGTTTCTTAGCAGGGGTTATATCAGTTGATGCGGGGATCCCTCCCGAGCTTGTTACTGAAGTTCCGGCCTCGTCAAAGTTGCCGCAAGAGCCTCGGCTTGACAAAACGACGAGGGATGCCCTGAAAACCTTAGAGGCTTCCCTATTCACGGACGAGGACACCTCAATTAGGGAAGCTCTAGTGGCATCCGTCTCAACGGCTCGGGAGGAGCGGAAGCGGTTGAGAAGCGAAGTAAGGGTGCGTAGAGCTGCTTTGGCCGCGGGAGCGGGTCCCAGTACCATTCCTTGCGCTGACACTCCTTCTGGAGAGGCCCCTGTCGCCCTGTCTACTGCTTATAGGCAAGTGGCGCGCGCGGCCCGAAGTGCAAACAATAAATCCCCTTCAGGTAGCATCTCTTTCAGAACCTTGTTGTAAGAATTATTATAAAGTCATTGGCTCATATGCATTCCATCTTGCAGGACCAAGTCCAATTGAGGGGGAGGCGGAGACCGTCGGACCCCAGGAAACGGCGGAAGCGGCGCCTGCCGAACCTGAGCCGACGGTGGGCACCGTCGTCGGGGCCACGGTGCCTGAAACAGAAGTTGAAGGATCCGCCGCCGAGAAGGTCATTGATGCCGAACCTGAAGCGGTGGCAGATGATATGATCATTATAACTGAGTCTAGGGTGGTGGTGGCTGAGGCGCTCGAGGTCGGCGATCCCTTGGTGACGATAGACGATACAACCACAGCTACTGAACCTGAGAGGGTAGTGGGTGAGGTGGCCATGATTCCCGAGGACGAGCCAACCGCTCCCTCTTTGGAATCTGGCAATACTCCAATCATAGCCCTTCCCGTCTATGGCCCTCCGCTGTCCCCAGGTCTTGCTAGCACGGCGATGGTCCCCATCGAGTCGGGTGACGAGGCCACGGGCGGTGGTCTCATGTCGGTAGAGGAGGGAGTCGCCTCCATTTCAGCTGGGAGCTCCCCAGGTAAACTCCAAGTGACTGCCTTTCTTAACTTTACAATCTTTTCTGACAAGTTCAGTTTTTCGTAATGCAGGTGCAGCTAGTGCTGATGCCCCACTGCTTGAAGGAGCGCCTTCAACGACTACCTTGGCGGTGGTCACCTCTCAACCCTCTCTTACTCCTTCGAAGATGTTGGAAGGTATGGGTTTATAACTTATTAATCCTATCTTTCAGATATACAGTTTATGTACTGAAGTCACACTGTTGTATCTTTCAGGGGTGCTTTTTGATCATCTCTATCAAGTGTTGCTCCCACACTTCTCTTTCCCATCTGAATTCGCCTCCCCGTCTGGTGGCGCTGGTGAGTATTGTTCCCGATTGGTAGCTTTGTCTTTTTAACGGTAGAATTATTTCCAACTCTCTCTTGTTCTGACTGCAGCGTTGCAAATCGAAGGGGGAGCAGAAAGATCGGCTGCGCCACCAGCCCTTCCGGCCTTGCCACCTGTTTCCACCGGTATAATAAATTTCCTTTTTTGGTAACCCTTCAACATTTTCTGAACCATCGTTTAACCATGTTTTGTTTTGCAGCTATTGTTCCGGCTCCGGTCCCCTTTGAGGCTCGCGTCCTTTCACCGGCAGGCCCTTTCTTGAGACGTCCATCTTCCAAGAGTGCTGCGATGAGTTTGGGCATGCTGAGCGGGTACATTGAAGAGCTCAATATGGACGCTCTCCCTTCTGCCGTAGATTTTGCTGCGGAGGTTAACCCGATGTTGGCGGCGCTCGTAAATTTTCATAACGAAGGCGTCGTCGAATCTTGGGTTAACCACTGCAGGGGGATCGAGGTCTGTCTATATCGGCTGGAGTCGACGTGCCCTTCTCCCGAAGTTTTAGCTCTGAGCACCCAACGCACAACTTGGCTCGAGCAAAGCACTTCGCACCTCCGCCACTTGGAGCAAGAAGCAGCTTCAAGACTAAGGGAATGCCAAAAGACCTCGAACGAAACGGCCCATCTGCGCGCTGAGGTTGAGGCAAATGCTGCCCAAGTGAAGACTGTCTTCGAGGGTCTCTTGGAGCGTATCTCCCATGGGCTAAACTTGAAGCGGAAGCTTGACGTAGCTGAGCGCAATACTCCAAGTCGGGAAGCTGCCTATCAGGTCGTCAGGGAGCAGCTTGCGTCGGTCTTGCAGCAGTGAGCCCAAGTGGAAGCAGAGCTGGCGGTAGTAGCCGATCGAGAGAAGACGTGGAAGGAAGTATGCGAGCAATTGTTAAATCTATGCAAGACGCTTCCTTCCCAGTAATTTCTCCTTGTATCATTTGTACTTGTAAAATATATGTATATATATTTTTTTTATTCTTTAGTACAATGTATCCTGTACCCAGTCAATGTTCATGAATAAAAGATACACATTTTTGTAACGTCCTGTGTCATTTCTTCGTCTTTTTTTTTATTCTTTTCAGCATGACATACTTAATACACCTTATTGACAGATAACTTCATTTCTCCCAGAGATAACGATGGCCTAGACTGCAGGTTCAGATCTGCCGCCTATGACTTTTCAACTCTATGAGCCGTGAGGGTCTCATAGAGACTTTTCTCCCTACGGATCGAGAGGATCTCGTAGGTGGGTTTTTCTCCTTAGGAATCGTGAGGATTCCTAAGTGTGGTTTTCTCTTGTAAGTCGTAAGGATCCTACAGGAGAATTTTTCCCTCTTACGAGTCGAGAGGACTTGTAAGCGGTTGTTTCCCTCCTTGTCGAAGTTCGATGTTGGAGAGAGAGACCCGTGGATGGTATGCAAGAGACCGTTTTTGGCCAACTCGCAGGGTCCCAATGCTTAGGAAACAGGCTTCTTTTATGCCCACTGCCTAAGGCTTCATCCCACGAGTCGAGCCGCCTCGACAATTTTTCACAAGTCGAGACGAATCGAACGTTTCTCGCAAGAACATCTTAACGTCGCATTTAACCTCTGTTCTTTACGACAGAAGCCCGTTAAGGTTGGTGGTACTTAGGGTTTTGGCCATCGTACTGTCGCATAAGCTGATATAGTCCTCGATAGGCAATCGTGCTGTTCGAGTAGCCCTGCGACTGCCGTGTCTCTAATCCCTTCGGGGGCTGGACAAGACGTCTTCAAGCAATCCTCCTTGGCAGTTTGACCGTCGGAAGAGCAAGCGCTGGGAATTTGCCATGCCGCTTTTTACTTGAGGTTAGGCTCATTTTGGAGAGCCCCGATGAGTCATAACCACTCCGCGCTGGTGTGGGATGATCTCCGATAGTCTTTCAGGCTTTAGATGACTTGCCGTTAAGACCCTGAAGCTAGGAATTTGGCCTTTGCTTCGTTTGCTGGCATTGCGTCCACTGTATCGAGACGAATGTCATGGTGGGAACTAGGGATTTTGCCGTGGCTCCGTTTGTTTGATGATGTTGCGTCTGCTGTATCGAGACGAACGTTGGGGTGACATCTAGTCTGCTGTATCGAGACGGACGTCGAGGTTGTCTCTAGGTTGCTGGTTCGAGGTGGTGACCATTCTGTGCTGGTGCGAGATGATCTCCGGTTGTCTTTCCGGTTTTATATGAGTTACCGTCAAGACGTCGAAGCTAGGAATGTGGCATTCGCTTCATTTGCTTTGGTGTGTCCAAATCCTGTTGGAGGAAGAACGCTGAGGTTGACATTTCGTCTACTGTATCGAGACGAACGTCAAGGAGGTGACCACTTCATGTGAGATGGTCTCCGATTGTCTCTCCGGTTTTATGTGAGTTACCGTAAAGACGTTGAAGCTAGGAATGTGGCCTTCGCTTCGTTTGCTTTGTTTGTTGACATCGTGTCTGTAATATTGCGACAAATGTCGAGATGGTCTCTAGGTTGTCTATGAACCGTCGAGATTTGGCTTCGCTTTCTGATGGAGCCTGTTGGGAAGGTATGGTTCCCTCTTTATCTGTGCCCCTGAATTGTATACAGGGATCGATGTGATTTCACCTGTAGGGCAAAAAGTTTCATTCTTTCATTTTTTTTTATTCTTTCCGCGATGCTCTATCATTTCAGCTTTTTATATCGCGAAAATCACGATTGCCCAATCATTTCGGCTATTTTTCGCGGTGCCCAATCATTTCGGCTATTTATTTTATTTTTACTCGCTTTTTTCTTTATTGCGAGTTGCCCAATCATTTCGGCTATTTGTTTTTTTTTTTTTTTTACTCGTTGCTTTTTATTACGAGTTGCCCAATCATTTCGGCTATTTTGCATGCATACATTTTACTTGCTGCTTTTTATTGCAAGTTGCCCTATCGTTTCGGCTATTTCATATGCATTTTTGGCTCGCTGATTTTTTTTATCGCGAGTGTGGGTTTTGGGATCTGATACCAATCTTAGCATCAGCATTGCTGCGACCGGAATATTGCCAGGAGCGAATCATCATTTGCCGTGAAAGGACTTGGAATTTGATACCAATTTAGGCATCAGCATCGCTACAACTGGAATATTGCCAGGAGCGAATCATCATTTGCCTCTGTCGATCCCGAACAAAGGTGTCTTAGTAAACAGGATTAAGGGTCCTGTCGGCTAAGGCTTTTGACTTTATGAGCCGTAAGGGTCTCACAAAGGTATTTCTCCCTACAAGTCGTGAGGATCTTGTAGGTGTGTTTTCTCCTTGGGAATCGTGAGGATTCCTAAGTGCATGTTCTCTTGTAAGTCGTAAGGATCTTACAAAAGGGTTTTCTCCTTATAAGTCGAGAGGACTTACAAGTGTTGTTTGCTGTACAAGCATATCCCTAGTCACGGATGGGACTTTGTTAGGGAAATATTTATTCGTGCCCGTGGATTGTATACAAGGGTCATTATGAGCCGCTTGTAGGGCAATATCGAAGGTTGTGGGGGCTGCTTAAGAACAGGTTAAGGTTTCTGCAACTTAAGACTTTCAAATCTTATGAGCCGTAAGGGTCCCACAAGAGAGTTCTCCTTACGAGTCGTGAGGATCTCGCAAGTGTATTTTCTCCTTCGGAATCGTGGGGATCCCTAAGTGTGTTGTTCCTTTGTGAGTCGTAAGGATCTCACGCAGGTGGTTTCTCCTTACAGGGTCGAGAGGACCCTATAAGTGTTTCTTAACGAGGTTGCGCCCTTTCAGGTTTTCACAAACACTCGCCGGTAGCCCTGCTGTTTTTTACTCACGGAGCCCTTTCGGGTTTTCATCCGTGCCCATTTTGCTTATGGACATACCGTTTTTTTTATTCTCTTTTCTTTTTTTTTATTTATTTTTTTTATTCTCTTTTTTTTTTTTAACGAGGTCGCGCCCTTTCGGGTTTTCACGAACACTCGCCGGTAGCCTTGCTGTTTTTACTCATGGAGCCCCTTCGGGTTTTCATCCGTGCCCATTTTGCTTATGGACATACCGTTTTTTTTTTTACCACGTCAGCCTGAAAATGCAGCGGGTTGGGAGTAGTTTAACGACGTTTCGGTCATTTGCAAGTTTTAGGACATTGCGGTCCATTGTTAGTTTAAGCACGTTTCGGTCCGCCGTCGCCGTATTTGAGGCGAATCTCTAGTTTACTGACTTTTCGGTCTATAGGGCTTTCCCAATGAATGAGCATGATGCCCCCGGCATATCCACCTTTTTCGGAGCATGTTGTTGTGGCGGGTTTACTTTCCACTTTTCGGGCAGCGCGAACTTGCCCTATTGGTACTGATCTTCAACCCAGTTTTTGAAGACGTAGCAATTTTCAATCGGATGGCCCAATATTTGGTGGTAAGGGCAGTAATTAGGATTGTTAACGTCACCTGGTTGCAATGGACGTTTTGGATCTGGCAGAGTGATGATCCCGCTGCACACTGCTAGCTCGAACAATCTCTTCGTTTTATCTTTGGGAAACGAGTAAAGACGTTTCAACTTCTCATTGAGGTATCGCGGCTTGTTGTTTTGACGACAACACGGTCTCGGGTTACTCGGCTGTTGTTGAGTGTTGGCAACAAAGGCCGTTTTTTCCTTTTCCTTTCTCATTTTGTTTGCTCCGTCGTTTGCGGGTCCGAGATTCTTTCCGGGTAGCGTGAGATTGTACGGCTGAACATTCTCGCAACTCTCCAATTCTTTTGTTTTAGAAATGAATTCCATGAAGAGAGGGTTGAGAGCGGCTTCTTCATCAGAATCGCTTCCAAAGGTGAGAACTCGTGATCCTCCGGGCTCGTCCCTATGACAATTGCCGGCAATTCTTTTATGCTCATCTGTCGTATTTTTTCGCTGTCTACGAGCTTCACGCTTTGTCCTGTTGAAGTGTTGCCTGTGAGCGACATACCCTTGCCACCAACACTTAAAAGAATTGCAATCTTCAGTAGGATGTACGGTCTTTTGATGATATAAGTAGAAGTTAGGGTGTACGTCCATTTCATCAGAATATATACCACCAGGAGAATTTTTTCTGAAAAAGGGCGGCCTCATCCCCATTGCCATGGCTTTGGCGAATCGTTTCCTTGTCTTGATCCTGCTTTTATTTGCGGCGGATGTACTTTCATCCG
The DNA here is from genome assembly GCA_030015575.1 of Agapanthus africanus. Classification (NCBI taxonomy): domain Eukaryota; kingdom Viridiplantae; phylum Streptophyta; class Magnoliopsida; order Asparagales; family Amaryllidaceae; genus Agapanthus; species Agapanthus africanus. The sequence goes on along the minus strand of CM057340.1, from coordinate 675,335,959 downwards.
GTGGGAGTGTTTCGACCCTTTCATCTAGTCGCCGGCGTTTGGCTTTCTCGAATATGACCATCTCGCGCTCTCGATCAGCTTTGTTTTTAAGACGGGCTTCGTTCAGGAAGGTATCGATCATCTCGTCTGATGGCCACAGAATCTCCGGCTCAGGATTCGCCATTGGTTTCTCAGCGCAAGGAGCCTCTTTATCATCCGTCAGCGAATGAGAAATCATATGACAAGTCGCTGCGTAGTCTTCGGATTCATCCGATAAGTTTTCTCCATTGTTTTCATCCTTGACTAAAGAACAAGCTGCCCCCGGCGTGTCCGTTTTCTTTGGATAGTGCGGCTGTGGTGGGTTTACCTTCCAGCTTTCAGACAACGCGAACTTGCCTTGCAGGTATTGATCCTCGATCCATCCCTTAAAGACGAAACAATCCTCAATCGGGTGACTTACCGTTTGGTGGTAAGGGCAATAATTGGGATTATTAAGATCGCCTGGCTGCGACAGACGCTTTGGACTCGGCAGATTGATGAGTCTGTTACGCACTGCCAGCTCAAACAGTCTTCTCATTTTATTCTGAGGAAACGAGTAAGGACGTCCTAACCTCTCTTCGAGAGATGGGCGTGGACGCACGTTATTTTGGCGAACGACCGGCTTTGAGTTGCTCGACTGTTGTTGAGCATTGGCGACGATGATCGCTTTTCCTTTCTCATTTCGGGGATCGAGTCTTGGAGGAGACGGCTTATGGCCCATCTGGTCCATTTGGGCTAATTTGTCGATCAAGGCCTGGAAGGTGGTCGGCCTGAAGAACATCATGAATTGCGAGATGGTCGCCTGCGGATCGAGAGTTCCCACAAACATGCCTACCGCAGGTGCCTCTTCTATGCGTTGTTCGCATTTCGACCATAGGTTCCGCCATCGTGTTGCGTATTGAACCCACGTTTCGCTTGGCCTTATCCTGGCATTTATTAGTGCTGTTATCGGGATGCGTTCACTAGCACTCGCGAATCTTTGCGTAAACAGCAGTTCCATCTCTGCAAATGTTTTGACAGAGTTGTTAGGCAGCTCCGAATACCATTCAAAGGCTGTTTCTGCAAAGCTGCTGACGAATTGACGTAGCAACAATTTGTCATCGCCTCCAGTATTGCCGCATAAGGCCCTGAATTGAGCGACATGCTGATGCGGATTCCCACTCCCTTTATATACGTGGAATTTAGGGATCGTATATCCCGGCGGGTAACTGATTTGGTCATACCAGCCCGGATACGGTCGTCCAGTTCTAACAATTTGCCCAGTCGCTTCATTCGCCTGATGAATCCGGATCTGCTGAGCTATATAATCGTCTAGAGCAGTCTTGGAAATGGTTTCATCTTTGGCTGCTGAAATAGATGGCGGAGGATTAGATGTCTCCCCTCTGTCATCTTTAACAATGATTGGAGGGTCTTCAGCTGGAGGGTCCGGCTGTGACATCATCCCTACCATATCTTGGAAGAGAAGCGCCATCTGTTTTATGTTAGCCGCTTGCTCTGCAGCTTCTTTGTCCCTCTTTTCGAGGACTCTGCGTAAAAAGTCAGCGTCGGTTTCTCGTTCTTGACGCTCATCCGAAGACGTTTCAGAGCTTCCTTTTGGCTCAGTGAGTGCAGCCATTGTAGTCATCATTTCCTGAAGCTTTTGTTGTTGCTCCTGGGCTTTCGTCACGGATCGGGTGAGCGGTCGGTGGCCCGTAGAAGTGCGGCTTTCCTCCTTCCCGGAAGCCATATAAACTGTGTGCACTACCATGCCCCCGGACTTAGGGCGTTTGTGTCCAGCGCTTTTATGGTGTGTCTTATTCACAGGGGCTTTTTGTGGCCTCCTTTTCTTTTGAGTGATTGGCGTTGAGGGTGTCGCTGCAGCAGACACCCGAGTAGCCGTTGCTTCTTCTGGCTTGACAGAGTAATCTTTCTTTTGCCGAACCTCTGTCTTTTTCTGTCGATGAAGATAGTTTTCATTAATCACTGACTCCTGGACCTGTCGCCAGACCTTGTAAATTTTAGAGGATAGCCGTTGAGGGGGCTGCTCTAACTTCTTCTCTTGAGTATTCTCCACAGGTGAAGGAGTTCGCTTTAGTACCGCAATAGGAGAGTTTCTGCGCACCGAGTTCAGCAACTCAAAGTTGTTCCTGGTTGGAACAGCAGTGTCGATCCTCACCATCGGAGCTGGAGGAGTAAGTCCAGAGGGGGAGTTGCCCCCAGCCTTCCTTACTCGACGCCAGTGGCGACGTCAGGCATGTCGTGCTGATGGAGTTGTTTCCACTATAGGGGTGATCTCCTCATGCCCCCTGTGTTAGTCAGAATATACTGGTACCAGCTTTTTAAAGATCGATGTCAGTTGAACGGGGACGGCCAACTTGTCAGAAGCGGACTTCTGAACATGGGAAGCAACCTTGGTGATTTTGCCAGGAATGGGAGTTGGAATGGCTATCCGTTTCGGGATAACGCCTTCTGGTATGGCAGGCTTCTTCATGAGCCTGTTAGAGCTCTGGCCTAGTCCATTAAAAACTGAAGCAGTGGAGTTGGACGACCCATTGAGAGGGGTCGCGGCAGTGGTAAGTCGATCGAAGACCGACTTCTTTGGAGCTTCTTGCAATGTCATTGGGGCGTTGAAGCTCATTGGTGGGAGCATGGTCCCAAAAAATAGTCCAGTGGTGGCTTGAGCCATCTGCTCCACCGGCATTTTAAAAAGGGAGGCCGCTTGGGGCCCATAAGTCACTCCTCCAGCAATGACGGAGCGAGAGTTATCGCTGCGGGCGGTGCAGTTCGAAGCCATCGATTTTCTGTTTTCTGCATAAAGCAAGACACCAAATCTTAGTACCTTGAATCCACAGGCAATCACAGCAAACCGCGATTTGTTCGCGAACACGACACACGAAGTGTGGAGTGGAAAGAGGAAGAGGTCCCACCAGGCGTGCCAGAATCTGTTCCCCTCCGAACGGCGGCGCACAGGACTGCGATGTCTTAGCGCTGAGATTCGGGGCAGATGCTATTTGGTTTTATCCGTCCACCTCTCCGAAGATGCCAAGTTGATTTATGGCACCATGTATCGGAGGTTTAGACGGATGCGGCCGATGTAGCAGACTTCGTCAGATTCCCCCTCGCACGAGGGGTTTTTGATTGTAGGGACGCTCTTCCCTGCAGGCGCAAGCCCCTGCAGTTAATTACGCTACCGCTTCGCGGCAACAACTTTCTCCTTCTCCAGAATTTCACTTCGTGTCGTGGATGTTTGTTTTGTTTGTGATTGCCCGTGGATTGTATACGGAGACCAATTTATGTCGTCGCCCGTAGGACGTGGATTAGTCCAAATCCGTGTTTTCTTAGATTTGGGTTTGGGGTTTTGGTTTGAGGATACGTTAGCCATATTTGAGGCTAAGATCAACTCAAACGTTTGTTAAGGATACGTTAGTCCAGTTTGAGACTAAGATCAACTTAACGGGATCGTTTAGATCCGACAAAAGAGCATTTGGGCTCTAATGTTCCAGTTTAGGGATATAGTGGTCCATTGTATGTATGGCCGTCGGGACCCATCACCTCTCTGACGACGTTGAAGGATTACAACGACAAATGTCAGAGGAGTTCAGAGATGTACCCTTGAGCCAAAATTGAATTGATTCAGGAGAACCATTTTGCTCAATTAATTTGATTTAAGGACTTATGGCCACGATTGGGTTAAGTCCAATTTTTATTTATTTTGGGCTTTGCTCAAATAGAATATTAGTTCAAATAGGGCCCTGCCCTTTTATTGCTTTGCAATTTGATTTGGGCCAGGCCCTTTAAATAATGCATTGCATTTGTGCAGAGCATCAAGAATCTTTTAGATTCAAGAACAAAAGTGCAGAGCACTTTTGATCTAAATTTAGATCAAAGGAAAACAAGTTTTTCTCTTGTTTTTCCTTTTCTCAGAGAACCAAGGGTTCATAACAAGTGCAAGGCACTATTTTATTTATTTATTTTTATTTTATTTATTTGTTCATTGAAGATTAATGATTTTTAGATCAATGATCTGTACTTCAGAGATTTTTCTCTTTTAAAAAGGTTTTACCCTTTTTTTTTTGTTCTTCCAAAGTTCTTCAAGAATTCTCTCTGTTTTCTTTCTGATGTTGATGATGATCAAATGAGGTCTGGGGTCCTTTTTATAGTACTCATAGATTAGTTGAATTTGTTAAACAGATCTTTTCTGAGTGATTTAGGGAATTTTCCCCACCATCGGATCTTGGATCCAAAGGCCTCTGTTTTACAGAAGAAATCTTCTTGTTTAAACAAGAACAGAAAAAATATCCTTAAATCTTAATTCTGTTGTTGCGCAACTCACCAGCGTGTGACACGTGTCGCGCAGTAAGGCGCTTGCGCGGCTGAGCTTGCGCAACTGCGCAGACACGTGTCGCGCAGTGGTGCGCTTGCGCAACAGCGCTTGCGCAACTGCGCAGACACGTGTCGCGCAGCGGTGCGCTTGCGCAGTTGTGCTTGCGCAACTGCGCAGACACGTGTCGCGCTGCCGTGCGCTTGCGCAGTTGAACGTTGCTTATGTTTTTTTTTAAAGAGCCTTGCTCTGATTGGACGCACTGCCTTGGACGTTGTGCTGCCGAGTCAACTTCTGACACGTGGCAAATTGCGCGCAGCGCACGGGATCTGAAGCGTTGCTTCAAAATTTGAATTTTCAAAACTTAAGCAGCGCCTTGCTCTGATTGGGGGAACAAACTTCCAGAACCGTCTGGGCGGCTACACTGCTCAGTCCGTCCTTAGCGGGCCTCTTCCGGCCCTTCCAGCGCTAAGGATCGAAGCCCTCGCCAAGAGGCAGCCAAGCGTCTACTCTGCTCGGCTATCCCCGGCTAGTAGTTTACTGCCCCACAGCGCCAGGGATCGAAGCCCTCACCAAGAGCAGCCGAGCGGCTACCCTGCTCAGCTATCTCCGGCCAGTAGTTCTGTGCCACACAGCGCCAGGGATTGAAGCCCTCATCAAGAAGCGGCCGAGCGGCTACCCTGCTCGGCTATCCCTGGCTGGTAGTTCTCTGCCACACAGCGCCAGGGATCGAAGCCCTCATCAAGAGGCAGCCGAGTGATTTGTATGTCAAAAATATTTCTAAACCGCAATCAAGAACGGTGTAGCTTTGCAGCTAGCCGGTGAGTACGGGTCGGTCCACAGGGATGTTGTGAATTTCCTATTCGCTCAAACGAATTAATTCCGATTGTGGTCGGATTGATTATTAAATCTAAAAACTAAACTAATCTATATCTAAATCTTGCTAGGGTTAGGTCTAGGTTAAGTTTGGAAAGTCAATAAATCTCACCGCTTTCTATACCCATATGAAGATCTAATTAGGTGTTATGGTAATTATTAATAAAAGGGATTAGAACCATTTGAAAAGATGTTTCTTCCTCTAGGTTCCTGTCCTTCCTTTAGAAATCCTTACCCTAACCTCCATGGAAAACCATCACAACTGGGCCTTTATACTACGGTATCACCGCTACCTCGATGGATAGGGTGCCGTAGGGAGCGGTATGTGCATGTATGCATGAAGTCCTATGAAAATATATGACGGGCAAGAAAGGGGATGAGAGATTTTCGTCTCTCAAACCTTCCCCAGATCTAACCCTAACAAGCGAGGAGACTACTCACTCATTAGGGAATTTAAAAACATTTATCTAGGGCAGAGAATGAAAATTACCTAGGGCAAGAATTGAAATCTAAACTAGGGCAATTAAATAAATCTACTTACTTTACAGATGGCTCTCTCCAAACATTTACACAGGGTTGTCAGATCTGAATAGATGATATGAAAAGAGGCATCGATACTCTCCAAAAGAATTCTAAATTTTATTCATAAAAAGAGGCATAGGGAGGCATAGCCTTTACAATGATTTAGAGTTTCTAGTTATAGAGGATAGGAAACCCTAGGTTACAATTGATTCGCACGTCTACATTTACCAAAATATCCTTAGGAAGACCTAGTCAAAGTAGACTCCAAGCTTTGGTAAAATTTTATGTTTCTGTCTCTTTAAAAGGAAGTATTGGGCCTTGAAATTTCCTTTGTGGGCTCTTCTGTCTTTGGGCTTCCTTATTATTTGGTTCTTTATTAAAATAGCTTCTATGTTTCTTCCAGATCTCCAGTGAATAATTGCGGTGGACTTTTAACCGTTCGCTTTGTAATCTTGGACCTTGCATTGCCTTGTACTTTGTGAATTTTATCTTTGATGTAGGCTTGATCAAAAGTCATCTGTTTGTTGGTCAAAGTCCACTTTTGCATCGTCTTTTCATCGTTTTCACTGTTTTCTGTCCAAGAACCTGTAACTTGTAATATGTAGCAGACATGCGTCAAAAGCACCTGTTTATTTATAAAACGAATAAGAATGGGGAATATAATAATACAATATTATGGTGTGAACAAATACCCCCAAACTTATCTTTTGCTCGTCCTCGAGCAAACTTATTTTTTTATTCTCTACAAAAACCTAACCGCACTTTCGCAGGGAAACGCGATTGCACTTAGCTCGTGCAACAAGCCGTTAAACCTCTAGATGTCCCTATTAGGAGGAGTGTTGTCTCCTGAGGGTTTTCAGCGGATACTACCCACAAAATCCTATCAGTTCAGCTTTTCGACTTTTGTTCTCCAATTAGGTTTTCTAACAAGGAATTCTATTATCGTCAACCCGTAAATTATCCACCCATATTCTTCACACTTCCTCATCATTTAATTTAAGATTATATATGTTCTGTAGACCTACTTAGCTTTCGGCATTTCTTAAGTTTTCCTTCTAGGGTTTCATCTCCACTTAGGAATTTCTATCAACCCTTACTAAAGATACAAGTTCTATTCTTCACTCCTTTCTCTCATCTAAACTCCAATCATATATCCCTACGTGTGTGTATAAATCACCCCTACACTTGGAAATTCAAATCAAGCAATCATACCCTTGTCCGTTGTCCAAAGTACTTATTAATTGGTGAATTTTTAAATGAATTGTACTTACACATCCTTCATGCGACCGTTAATACTTCTTGAGGTACCAACGACCAATTACAAGTTGTGTTTGCACATTAAAGCGTAATTCCTAGTCTTGCAACACCCAAAGGTTTAGCAGTGACTCCCAAACCAGTTGGTCTAAGGCACTAGGTGATGAAGCACCCTCGCTAAATATTTTTCTATTTTTGCAGCCTTAAGTAATCACAAAAACCAGTGTTCATTTTTTTTATTCTTTATTCACACTTGTATTTTTTTATTTCATTTTCTTCGTACTAAGGACTTCAGACAAGAGCATTTCAAGGTCTCCTCTACTATTCCAAGTTTCAAGGTGCGTGATTGTGCAAATTTATAGGGTATACATTTTCAGAATCTAGACTTAAGCTAGGAATTATTTTTCAAACTTATACTCTAATAAAGATATCAATACTTTTCCTTTGTTTCGACTTAGCCCAAAAAGTGAACTCAAAATTTGCCTATTTCTAAATAAACTACAAAAGCATATACTTTCTACCGTTAAACTTTAAGGAAGCTTATTTTTAGGGTTTTTAATTTACTAAGTCTAAAATCTAGTTGTTTCTAGCTAGTTAACTTATTTGTCAAACTTAAGTCAAATAAGGCCAAAATCGAATACAATAATTTTTATAATTTTTTAAATTTTTAAATTTTTACGGTTTTTCAAAATAAGTATGCAAATGAAAGAATATGTACAAATGAATGCGAAGGGAAGAAGGCTTACCGAGCATACCCCCAAACTTGAACTTGACAGTGTCCTCACTGTCATACTACACCAAAAGGGTCAAAATGTCGGCACTCCCCTGTTTATTTGTTTATAATTTTTTTTATTTTTTTAATGTTTTGAAAAAAAAATTTATTTTTTTATAGAAAAAGAAAACAAAAATATATATACATATATACAACAAGATTCCCCCCAAACTTAAGCTTGGCCTTACACAAGCCAAAAGTTAGCATCAACCATTCAAAAATCTTATCATGGTAAAGGCATAGTCGGTGCAAGAATGGAGTGTGGAGGAAAGAAATGAGAAACACGCGAGACCGTGTGGAAAGAAGAATGGTAGAATATGGTCTCGGTGGGGGAGAAGAAGGGCGGAAATGAGAAAGAAGGGTCGCGCGATCTTGAGGGTGTAAATCAAGTGAATAAATTAGCGCAATATGTGATGACCGATATGTTATAAGCGATTGCGCTAACCTATCAACCTATCGGGAAATGGGGTCAAATCCCTCAAGATTCGCAAGAAAACCTGGGTACGCCGAACTTGGTATAGGAGATGAAAGCGTAACGGTCATTTGTTCGATCGGAACAATGGGAAAGACGACAGGGAGTAAATTAGGGATAGTCTCATTCTCATCGTAATAAACTGTTTCGAACTTGAAAGATTCGATTAATGGTTCGAAACTACTATAATCAACCGAGTTTGATGGCTCATCTGAAAATGTAAAGGACTCAAACTCGGGCGGTGAGTCATCAAAATCGTCCAAAAAAGTGAAACACTCGTAGGTGTTATCGTCTGTGAGAATTGTGTCAGATTCAAAGGAAAAGGTTTCAAGCTCACAGTCTTCAAGCGGGGTCGGAACGATGGGAAGGAGGGAGGGTGATATAACAGTCAAAGGTTCAGGAGGATGAATTGGAAAATCAGACACATCAAACAAAAATGATTCAACCTCAATATTATCCTTAAGACTCTCCTCAATACTATCCACAATATTTAACTCATCCATGCCATTATCATCAAAATCAAGACGCGTGTGAGATTCGGGAGAAACATTTAATAACTCAGGATGATGATTTGAACATAACATTTCAATTAAATAGACAGGTTCATCATCCGAAATATTCCCATCGTCTATATCCTCAATTAAGTGAAAATCAATTTCTTTAGACACCTCCTCAAAAGCATGGATGTTTATCAATTTAGGTTCTAGAGTGGAGGTGTAAAGGTCAAACGGATTAGGTGCGGTTTCACTCGAAAGGGGTTCCTCATAATCTGGCAAATCAAACACTACAAATTCGCTCAACTCATCATTTTGGACACATGTTTGAAAATTGGAGTTATTGGATTCAATTGGGTATGGGTAGGTTTGATTTGGAAATCCTCTCTCATTCTCACTCTGTCCAACCGCCTCCTTATACATTGAAAAATTTTGAGCTAACGGGAAACTAGCTACCGGTTCACTAGGTTGTATAAGGGCGGCCACGGACGCTTCCACATTCCTAGTCATTTTATTTGTTGCAGTAATATAAGCCTCCAACGACTCTTCCAAACTAGACTTAGGTGGTGAGGGGGTTTCAGTAAAGAATTCAAAATGGTGTGGATATGTGAAACTCCCTAATGACTGTGTAGAAACAGTGTCTAGTGAAGGTGGGAAAGTCGGGTAGGACTGGTAGGAAGTGGGTGATTGGACAGGGGTAGGGTCAACATATGGATAAAAAGGTGAATAGTCGTGCGGATCCCTAGAACTAGATGAGTGGAGAGGCGTGAAAGATCAACTGCGAGATTGAGCAATATGCTCAGCAATGGACATCGGCTTAGGAGTTACAGCTGAACTTGAAAAAGTGGTGTCAACATATGAAGGTGGTGAAGGTTGACTTGGTTGACACAAAGTGGGTTGAAAAGTCAAACTGTTTCTCCTAGACGCCTCTATGTGATCTTTCAAAGATTTTTTAGGCATGGAGGGATCGTTTTTAAATTGACCGAACAAATTGACATATGACGCAAAATTAGGTTCGGGATACCAAAGTTCGGCTAATGATTTATTATGTGGGGTACCCATGTTGTAAGAAAAGGGGAAAGAAGGAAAGTTTATTGTGGTGCAAGGATTTATTTGCGGCTAAAAATTTTGCAAGTTTCTATAAAATATTTGTCCTTTTTATTTTCATTCTTTTTCTCTTTATTTGGAAAAATTTTGTTGCAAAAAGAGTTTAGAGAAAAGATATACAACAGCAAAATATTTTATAGAAAAGATATGTAACAGCAAAATATTACTTGCAATCTAATTTCATTTCAAGCAAGGCACAAAAATCCTGCACAATATCGTTATTTGGAAGGGAAAAAATTTTTGAACGTAAAGAAATCCTGCAGGCAAATTTACAGAAGATATATCAAGATTTGCAGAGGAGGAGAGAGAAAACTCACAGAAATTTGCAGTGGCAGAACTGTTTTTTTTTATCGCGCTTCTGCCTTTTTTCCAAGCCCTGAATCGACCAGGCCGCGGCGGTTCCGCGGCCGCAAGAGGGCTGGCGCGGCAGTTCCGCCGCGCATTGGTCGGTTCGGCAAGTTTTTTTTTTTGCTGGAACAGATCACCACGGTTAACTTGTAGACTCGGCCCTCCAAATTTCTTCTGTTCCTCGGTTGTTGTGATCTTCTGTTGTTCCGATATGTTTTTTCCTGTTTTGATCTCTGTAAATTTCTAGATCCGAATTTGATCCTGCAAAGATTCACAAAAAACAAAGTATCCCTTCCAAAAAAAACAAAATATATATATATTTATATTTTTTTGATTTTTTTGATTTTTATGATTTTTTTTTAAATTTTGATTAACCCGAAATTGCAAAAAGGAAATAGCACGCCATCCCCGGCAACGGCGCCATTTGATTAGTTCAAAAATATTAAGTTAACCGTAATCAGAAACAGCGTCGCTTTGCAGCTAGCCGGTGAATACGGGTCGATCCACAGAGATGTGTAATTTTCTGATTTGTGTTTTTACGAGTTGATTCCGATGGTGGTTTGGTTTTTGTTGAATGATTTTAAGAATTCTAAATTTTATTCATAAAAAGAGGCATAGGGAGGCATAGCCTTTACAATGATTTAGAGTTCCTATTTATAGAGGATAGGAAACCCTAGGTTACAATTGATTCGCACGTCTACATTTACCAAAATATCCTTAGGAAGACCTAGTCAAAGTAGACTCCAAGCTTTGGTAAAATTTTATGTTTCTGTCTCTTTAAAAGGAAGTATTGGGACTTGAAATTTCCTTTGTGGGCTCTTCTGTCTTTGGGCTTCCTTATTATTTGGTTCTTTATTAAACTAGCTTCTATATTTCTTCCAGATCTCCAGTGAATAATTGCGGTGGACTTTTAACCGTTCGCTTTGTAATCTTGGACCTTGCATTGCCTTGTACTTTGTGAATTTTATCTTTGATGTAGGCTTGATCAAGGGTCTTCTGTTTGTTGGTCAAAGTCCACTTTTGCATCGTCTTTTCATCGTTTTCACTGTTTTCTGTCCAAGAACCTATAACCTGTAATATGTAGCAGACATGCGTCAAAAGCACCTGTTTATTTATAAAACGAATAAGAATGGGGAATATAATAATACAATATTATGGTGTGAACACCGAGCGGCTACCCTGCTCAGCTATCCCTAACTGGTAGTTTACTGCCACACAGCGCCAGGGATCGAAGCCCTCGCTAAGAGGCATCCGAGTGGCTACCCCGCTCGGCTATCCCTGGCTGGTTGTTCCCTACCCCACGACACCAGGGATCAAAGCCCTCACCAAGAGGCAGCCGAGCGGCTACCCTACTCGGCTATCCCTGACTGGTAGTTCCCTACCCCACGACGCCAGAGATCAAAGCCCTCACAAAGAGGCAGCCGAGCGGCTACCGTGCTCGGCTATCCCTGGATGGTAGTTCCCTACCCCACGACGCCATGGATCAAAGCTCTCACCAAGAGGCAGCCGAGCAGCTGCCCTGCTCGGCTATCCCTGGCTGGTAGTTCCCTACCCCACGACGCCAGGGATCAAAAGCCCTCGCCAAGAGGCACCGGGCAGTAACCCTGCTCGGCCCGTCCTTAAGGATCAAAACCCTCGCCAAGAGGCACCGGGCAGTAACTCTGCTCAGTCCGTCCTTAGTAGGCCTCTCACGGCCCTTCCCGCGTTAAGGATCAAAAGCCATCATCAAGAGGCAACCAGGACCGGCCTTGCTTGGTTATCCCTGGCTGGTAGCTCTCTACCCCCACAATGCCAGGGATCAAAGCCCTCGCCAAGAGGCACCGGGCAGCAACCCTGCCCGGCCCCGTCCTTAAGGATCAAAGCCCTCGCCAAGAGGCACCGGGCAGCGACCCTGCTCAGCCCGTTTTTAGTAGGCCTCTTACGGCCCTTCCCGGGCTAAGGATCAAAAGCCCTCACCAAGAGGCAGCCGAGCGGCTACCCTGCTCGACTATCTCCGGCTGGTAGCTCCCTACCCCCATAACACCAGGGATCGAAGCCCTCATCAAGAGGCAGCCGAGCGGCTACCCTGCTCGGCTATCCCTGGCTGGTAGTTCCCTACCCCACGACGTCAGGGATCAAAGCCCTCTCCAAGAGGCACCGGGCAGCAACCCTGCTCGGACCATCCTTAGCAGGCCTCTTACGGCCCCTCCCGCGCTAAGGATCAAAAGCCCTCGCCAAGAGGCAGCCGAGCGGCTACCCTGCTCGGCTATACCCGGCTGGTAGCTCCCTACCCCACAACACCAGGGATCGAAGCCCTCATCAAGAGGCAGCCGAGCGACTACCCTGCTTGGCTATCCCTGGCAGGTAGCTCCCTACCCTACAACTCCAGGGATCGAAGCCCTCGCCGAGAGGCCATTGAGCAGCTTCACGGCTCAGTCCATCCTTATCCACCTCTTACGGCCCTTCCAGCGTTAAGAATCGAAGCCCCCACCAAAAGGCAACCGAGAAGCTACGATGCTCGGTTATGATGGATGTCATTCACTACCCCACGAAGCCAGATACCTAAGCCCTCGCCAAAAGGCAACCGAGCATCTACCATGCTCGGTCATCCGTAGCTGGTGTTACTAACCGCCAACGCCCCAGCCCAAGCCCCCACCATGAGGCCATCCATGTCTAAGCGATCCCAACCTCGACTTCGGGGCCATGGAGATACCGACCCTTCACCGGTCTTTGCACACTTGGCAAATAGTCGAATCGACGTGCGATTACCTGACGTGAAGGCTGAACCGTGCAAATACGAATGTTCCCCACAAACAAAAGGATAATGTGCACGCAAAGAAACTACAAAGTAAGATTTTTATTCACAAAAATCAAAAGTCTCTACAAAGGTATTATGGGCTCCACAGCCTTACAAAATGCCCAGAGGCCTACAAAATTCCCGAGGCAACAAAAGAAAAGAAACAAGAAGATGAGGGCCTTCAGGCCTCAGGGCCTGGCGCAACCCTAAGGAGCACCGCATCCACCACGACTGGGGCTACGCCCATCACAGGAGCCTCGGCGCCGTCCTCGACGGGAGTCCCTTCCCCGGCAGTGCTCCCGGGGGATTCGCCCTGCGCGTCGTCCCCGCGAGGATATTCATTCTGGAGCTCTTCATCGGGGAACTCCGGCATCCGAGCCTTAACGGTGTCGAGGGCATCGTGCCAGATGAGGGTAGCGGATGCAGCTGGGTCGACGTAAAAATGGTCCGACCTTTTGTGTTCTCCACCGCCTTCGCCGCCCTGAGCTTAGCCTGCTTTCGTCCCCTCTGCCGCCGCCTCCAGCTCCTTCCGAAGGGCGCCCGCCGACTCCTTCATGGTGCCGACGAGCAACTTGGAGTCCTGGAGCTTGGCCTCGGCGACCTGGGCGGCCTCACGGTACATGGCGACCTCCTGCTTCCCGGCCGCAACCTCCTGCTTCCCGGCCGCCACCTCGCCCTCTAAGACGGCGACCTTCGCCATCGCCGCCTCTAGCTCCAACTTCGAGCTCTCCTCCAACAAGGAGAGCTCGCCCGCGGCTCGCATCGCCGGGACAATTTCCTCGTCCTCTATCTGGACGACGAGGGCGACGTGCTGGAGGTCCTGAAGAAATCAGAGGGGGGTTAGAAAGAAAAAAGGGAGGCACAAAATCTCACGAATGGTAAGACGCTGAGAGAAAAATCAAGTAAGGTGCGAGCACTAATTTGCACGGCCTCTTGGGCGATCGCCGCCATCTGCGCCCTTAGGGTCCCCCGAGGAACCTTGCCTCCGGCCGACCTCTCCATATCCGCCAACAAGCTGTCGGCAACGGAGAGCCCTAAGGGCACCTCAAAACGGAGGTTCCCCTTGTCCACTAAGATCGGGGATGCCGGGGTCCGCGGAACCGTCCGGGGGAACCGCTTGAGAGACGACGCCGGGGAGCCGGTCTCCATCTCCGAAGCGTCGGCCTCCTGTTCCCGAACCCGCTTTCGGCTCGGCGCCTGGTTGGGCTCCGGGGCGCGGCTCAAACTCGAACGCCGGGGTGGGGCGGCCGCCGGGGGAGCCGGGGCCGACGTCGAAAGGGAAGAGCTGGCACCTCCCGCCTTCGATCCCTTCTTCGGCTCACGCATGGCCGCTCGAAGTTTGCTCGCGTCCATGGGTTCTGCACAAGACAAGGTACAATGGAGTCAGCAACATGAGTAAAAGTAAAATAAACGCAAGTCTAACAGATCGTCTGCAAACTCCTAACTTACCCGCGAACTGAGCGGGGCTGAGCCCAACCCAACTCAGAGCCTGCTCAGAAAGCAGCACGTCGTCCCGAGGAATGGGCTCCTACTCCGCCACTTTCAGCACGTCGGGATCGCTCGACTGGCCCTCTCGCCGACACCTATCCCTAGACCACTGGGTGAGCACGGGCCAGTCCTCGCCTTAGGGCGGCCCAACAAAGAAAAACTTCTTCTTCCAATCGTGGATGGAAGAAGGCACGACAATGACCCCGGACCCGGGGGCACTTCCCCGCTGCTTCCTAAATGAGAGGTATACCCATCTCGGCTCGCCCGCGTGAGTGCCAGGGTGGCTTTTGTAGATGAGAGAAGAGGCAAGGGTAGACGGAATGAAAGGGATCGACTGCAACTTCAGGCGGACCAAGAACCCAAAGAGAATCTTCCAGGAGTTCGGCACTAGCTGGCCCGGGGCTATCCCGAAATGGTTCAACGCTCTAACAATCTCGGGAGAGAATGGCAGGCGCATTCTGGCCCAAAAGGCTTCCAGGTACAAGGCAATCTCTTTACCCCGTACCTGATCTGCCCTCTCTCCTTTCTCGGCCAAACGTAGCGTATAGCCGGGAGGAATATGGAAACGAGCTCGAGCGGTGGCAAGCTCATCTTTATACCTCACTGAGGATAACACACCAGGGGCGTCAACAACCTCCGCTCTGGGATCCGCCCCCATCTCGTGACCCCGAGAAGAAGATCTGACCCTAACTTCCCGGGAAGACTCCTACTCAGTGGAAGAAGAAGCAGAAGAAGCAGAGGAAGAAGAAGAAGAAGAATCTACAGGGGGCTCCCTAGACCATACCCGATCTATTTCTACAAACTCTTCAGAAGAAGACATCTAACCTGATTAAGAGGATGGGTCCTCGGAAGGGAAAACGCAGAGATCCGACCTAAAAGGAGAGCGTCGAGCTAACGAGACTCGGGATGAGGAAAATTTGTAGAGGTATGGGCTATGATAAGGACCCCACCTCTATTTATAGCTGTCGGCGTACACATCCTACAGCGACAGTCATCTCCCGCTGAAACAGCTCAGTGCATTCAACGGCCACGATCGCTCCACCTGTCGCACGCGCATTGGTCGTATCCCATCAGACGCCAGAAGCCTGCGGCCCGTCGCGTCAACCAACCAGCGCCCGACACATGGGCTGTCGCTTTGGCGAATGTATGCACGATCCGGCGCATCCTCTTTAATGCGAGATCTGGCCCCTAATCCGCTGACATCACCAAGAAAATACAGTTGATTGCCCGGGAACATACGCTCACGGTATCTACGACGAGGAGCTCACCTCGGGTGACCCGGCAGACCACCCTCGACCCGACCCGTGAACAGATCGGGACGAGAGTGGGGGGCTAATGATGATGCTCGATATTGGTGATCTCCCAGATCGTGACACGTGGCTGATGACGTGTCCCGAAGCATGCAAGAAAGGACCTGCAGTGGCCGACCAGACCAATCCTATGCCCGTCCTACAGACAACCGCTGGCTCACCTCCGAGCCTCCTGCACATTTGGCCTCCTCGACCCTCTCAGCTCGCCTCCAGACTACCACAGAACCAAGATAGCTCGGCCTCCCACTCGGTCCCGAGCCTGCGCCGAGCTCACCTTGCTCGGTCCCTTCGACCGACCGACGGCATCATTCGCAAGTGCTTCCGTCTCGCCTCCGCGAATCTCGCCATGCGCGAGATCTCCGCTGCCCACGATCCCGCATTCCACGTCATTACGATCCCCATTAACGAGCTTGTCTCGCCATTAATGGGAGATCCCGCCTATCACGATGGCGTAACGTCGGGGGCGTAACGGCCGGCGTGATTATCGCACCTGCCTGCCTGTTGCCACCGCTATATAAACCCCTCCTTCAGACGGTTCAAATAAGTCATTTTCCACTCACTATGCCGTTACTCTGCTCAGATTTCTTGTCTAACTTGATCAACGGAGGGTTCTCGGTGGTACAACCATTCCGGGACTTCCTTGCAGATAACTCGGCCTCAAGAACCTCAAACCCATTAAGATCCACACACTTCAATAGCTATCCTCCAACCCAAATCTCGGCCGTCCATCATCGCCAACAGCAGATCAACGGAAGGTAACATCTTGACGCGATCCAACCCGCGTTAGACAAAATTATAGTTAATGACACAATTAAGGGTAGGGCTAGACCTAAAACAAACAGGGTTAGAGAATTAAGAACGATATGTTAATTGTTAAATTAACAGAAAACGGTCTTTAACAGAGCTGAATGAAGAAAATTATTTATATAACCGATCCCAAAAATTTAGGATGAAGGCTTATTGTTGTTGTTGTAAGATTTTAAATAGCTTCTTCAACATGTGGACTTGAGATGGTGTATGGCAACTACAAGGTACCACACAAAGAGTGTGTGTAAAGTCTTCTCACTCGGCTTTTGCATAAAAATTTTCAAGAAAATCATACAAGTTTGCTACCAATGTCAGAAAACAAGTTTACTAAAAAGTGTTTGTGGATTGCATTTGAAAAGGAAAGGGGACAGTCAGCAGAGAGTTATGGGCAAGAATTTTGGACAAGTTGATTGGTATCTTTGCACGGTATGTTACAGCAAGGAAAGCATGTCATAACTTCAGTATTATATTGAGCGCATTCCAGTTAACATTGACAATGTTGTGGTCTTTCCTGCCCCATTGTTCCAAGAAACCCAAAGCATTCTCCTTCCTGAACAGCAAAAGTCAATGAACGAACTGCAACTTTTGTGGCATGATCACCTTGAGCAGGAAAAACCTGAAATCCAGAGAAATTAACAAATTAAATTAAATAACAGCCAGCTGAAGTAGGGCAACTGATACTGAGCTCTTTATAAAGGGAATATAAAATATTCATTTAGAATCCCGCAGAATGTGAAGCCTAGAGAGATGAGTTGAATTTATCTATGCGTACTTTTCGCAGATTATGGAAACAGATTATGGTATTATCATCACAGCCATTGGTTACCCTATGCCTTTCTGCTTTGACATCTACATCCTCCTCAGTTATTGGATTAGATATATCACCAGATGATCCCAACAAAGGCTGATTATAGCTCTGAGATATGTTAGGGCGGCCAGAGATAAGATGACCCCACATCCCCTAAATCTAGAGAACCTTAGCTTGTGATGCGGCACAAACTCAAGACCAATTGATAGAAGCAAATACATAACACTCTGTATCAAGGAAAAGAAAAATAAATCACAGCAGAGTTAATAATTTATCAAAGGCACCAGTAGTTCAGTAAAAGTGGCTGCGTTAGCAGCCTGCAGGCATGAAATTAGAGAGAGTAAATTATGCCAGATAAAAAAAATGTATGAGTAGCTATTCCCAGTTGGTGAATTTACACACACATCAAAATAGTGATGACTTGATTTGCAATTGAGGGTGCCCATTTGTAGGGGTATTTCATTGGTTGGATTAGCGCTTGGCTAGTGTTTAGGCACCAAACATGCATGTGTGTTTGATTTTTGTTTAGGCATAAGGAGACCCCAATCGATTTCATAGCACCAATTCATGTTCTAGAAAACCATTTTTTGACCGGATTAATCTAGATTCTTGGTTTAAGACAGGGGCGGACCCACTTGAATTTGAGAGGGGCCACGTGCCCCCTCCCAAATTTTCGGGAAAAACAGAGTATTGGTTGCAATTGACGTAGGGCATTTTTTGGATATATGTTATATATATTTACTTCTTCTAAATTATTTTATAAGGCATATAGCGCAAGTGGTAATGTGTTTGATTCCCAAGATAGGATGTCATTGGTTCAAATCCCACAATACTCATTATTAATTTTGGTAATGTGTTTTATCAAGTCCAAGTTATGAAGCCTAGATATATAATATTATAAAAATTAATATTCTTCTATGAATTTAACATTTAATTAATTATATCAAACTGTGATGGTGTAAATATAAAATGTAGTTGAGCTTCTTTAAAAAAAGATTTGGCGTTGCTTAACAAAATATTACGATGCATGGTTGCCTACCCCCTCTGACCTATCCGGCCCTGGTTTAAGAGCTCTATATTAAAATTTAAAATATCATCCAAATTCAAAGACAATTTGTGATAGGACAATCATAGGCACAATTCTTAAGTTAGAATGCATAAGATTTATAGCAACAAAAGAGTGAATTACTATGACAACATTTTCATTAAATTATTCTTGTTTCAATATAAAAAAGAAAGCATGTCCAGTTGGAAAAGAATAGGAAGAACAAAACAGTTACTCATGTTCTATTAAGTTGGCCATGCCGCTAGATGGGAAAGGGTTCTACAACTAGAAACATACACATTTTCTTCAAAATTGAAACAATTCAGATGACATATTTTGATATCTCGGTGTGTGCCGAGATCATAACCAAGTTACAAGTTCTTTTAATCCATAGTAATTTCTAATATGAAAGATACCTCAACAAATAAGTAACAAATAGAGGCACCAGTGACAACCCAATCAAGAATTTCTCTTCCAGACCCTAGCTTCATCCCTTGGCGCCGAAGAGCAAGAGATGTGAGCCCATCCGCAAAGCAAAATGCAGGAGATAACCTGAAGAAGTTCTGGAAAAAAGTAATTAAAAAAAACAGATTACTTCATAAAGGAAGTCTCAACTGACCATGAAAATGCATAGAATCCTAAGAACTCCATCTCTAAAAATAAAATAAAAAATTCAACAAGATGATGAAAGCACAAGCACCCAGGTTGCAAAGTAAATCAATTTGAAATTATGGTTTTAACAAGTGGACTTCAAGATAAGTTGACTATCCCTAGTTTGATGCGTAGGCTATTTGTTCAGATATGCCTCTAGCTTCATTCACAACAAAATTTTCCAGGGATTCAAAAGTGCAAAATGACAATTTGCAAACAAACATATACATACATGTAGACTATAGTTACAAAATTAAAGAATAAGAAAGCATAAAAGAGTTTATAAGCATATATGTAAGAGAACCATATAAGGAATTTTCACAAAATATTTTCCCTTCTCACTCGATATATTTTTCCTTTCAGCATCAGCACTCAGTTCTCAAACCCTCCTTTCAGCATCAGTGTGTGTGTGTGTGTGTGTGTGTGTGTGTGTGTGTTTGTTTGCTACAACTTTGGTAACATTGAGAGGATTGGTTGATGTCTCTGAATTATGGTAGTCATTTCTTCATGTGAATGTTCATTACCATTCTTGCATCTGCCTTGGTTGTTGTTGCAAGTAGGAACTGCGCTGTAATTACCTTAGTGATTGCTGTCTCTTATACATTACTTTCAAAGTGTAGCTATAATTGTTTTTCAAATATAAGCATTACTATTTCAGGCATAATATGTTTGCCATATAGTACTGCAATTAGTTTGTCACATTTCAAACATTTAATTAAAATTTGGCTTTCAAGCTGATGAGAGGCACTAGACAGATGTGAAAAAAAAGAACCAAGTGGCTGCAAGCAATGAATCAGCCAACTAACTTAAGCTTTTGCAAGCAAAAGCAAAATTCCAACCCAAAAATTTAGCACCAATAATTCCCAACATATACTGCGCATGCGCATAATAAACACTATTTTCCTCAGCAAGCAAACATCCTTAGCCACAATTGTTAGGCTCACCTGCAAGCAATGAATCAGCTTCCTTACACATGACCAATGTAGGCAAAAATTGTCCATTTGATACATCCTCTCCAAGGTTAAGTTGGCACAAGCAGAGTGATATGCCAACTTCTGAAGTAAAACTAATGAAAAATGTTTTCATCATGACTCATGAAATAAGAAACAAAGGACACAAGTTACTTAGTTGTAATTGATTGTTGTTTCATGCACCAAGTCTATCATATGATTGTAAAACTTTATAACTTTCAGGAAAAGGCAAAAGCTAAGAGTTTCTTAGTATTTCAAAAGGTGATACGTGGTACGTCCGAAAATTACAGCTTAGCTTGCAAATCGTTTACCATAGGAGAACTGTGGATTCTTTCTTATGCTATTATCTTATGGTTCAATATGTCATCTTGTTTTCACCATTGCATTATAATATAAAAGAGCAAAGCAAAAAATAAAAAAATGCTATTATAAAAGAAGGCCCTGAAGCAAACATGTTAATATTGAATAACTTAAGAAGAGAAGAAACGGGTAGAAATGTAGTAGCAAACTGCTAATCCTAACCTTCAGTATAGAATTCACACTTTTTGTTGACTCAATAAGCCCCATTAAAAATGAAATAACCATGAGGACGAGCCCGCTGAAAAAGTGTGCCAGCAAAACCACATTCTGTAATAAAAATTGCAGCAGTGAAATGAGAAAGAACAGTTAAAGATATGGGTGAGTCACAAGGAACTTTAGCAGTGATATACCTGTGCAACTGAATGATCAGAAAAGAAAAAGGTGAGGCAGTATGTGGATGCCGGAATTGCTAATCCAAAATCAAGAAAGATGATGATTGTTGGAATTAAGCAACCATTTCCAATAAACTGATTCAAACCTTCGATATACATGAAATAGTAAGGTCTATTCATAATAGAATTTAACACATACGACATACCAAAGTAAATGTTGAGTCATAGAATCCAATGCCATGTTGATCAACCAAGAATTGAGGAAATAACAGAACAAGGACATAGTAAAATCAGCCGTGACATATCAATGAAGTTTAAACGCATACCAAAGATAAAAAATAGAACCACTGCAAGTGTACTAGGAAACAGGAAGATAATGAAGTCCCATACATATGTTGATATCCAATATGATACTATAGAAACCTGCATATGCACCAACATATGTCAGAGTTTAAAGTAGAAAAAAAAACACTGAAAACCATCCTGGTTGATCTAATAAATGGACTGTTATACCCCACTAATCAGCTGCTGATGCTTTTCTTTAACTTCGCGTTCCTACAACATTAAACAAGGGATTAAATACATTTACAGGCCTATTAGGTAGATCATTGCAACTGTGGAGTACCTAGCCATAGATGACCACAGAATCAATGAAAAGATTTACACAATTTTATAAATTATCTTGATTGAACGTTTTCCTTTATGAAATACATACTAATAAAACGTCGGTTCCCTTACATTATTCTTAATTTCAGCTTTGGGGCCTCTAGGCAAATAAAAGTTGCCTGCTGAGTTTAACTTGTAAGCTGCTAGACAAGGTATTTGATGTCTGAATCGGTTCCAGTACACTCAATAGCAATTGAACATAACCTACTTTTGAAACATATGTATACAAAGCAATACTTGAAAAACACATAAGACATAAACAAACTATGTACAACTTTTATTAACACCTTTCAATAACATTACGAAAAAGGACAAAAGCATGCAGAAATCTGATGACGAAAAAATCAAGTTTCTGAAGAAATTAACATTCTGCTAGTCTGGACTGTTCTGCTGTTTCTGCAAGGCAAGTATATCGGGAAAGAGAAGAAAGGAAGTCAACTTATATTATATCCAATAAGGACACTGTTTAAAAAAAGAACCTTTACCAAATGTTCATATATCACACAATGATTTAATAAAAGAGAGATTTGTATGAAAGACACTCACATTAGCATACAATCAATAAGATGATAGGTTCACACTCGAAGTTTCTCCCAAATATAGTGGAATCATGAAGAAGAAACATAAGCTTACAGTAAGAATAGATATCTAGGATGACAAACACACGTCAGTATAACCTCCAAGCATTAACAAACTATTATAAAGTTGATGCACACAAGAAAACAACATGAGTTCTCCATGAAACTAGTCTAAAATCATTGCACTCCACATCATTATCGTCATAGAATTGGTGCAATCCCTTGATTTAGTTATTTTAGCTGATGAAAGATATATTTGATTATATGGGGTGCATCTATCTGTTCTCTCTCTAAATTTCAAAGTGTTTCGCTGACTATCTATCATCCCACATCTAATCTTTTTCCTTGCACTTTCCCCAAAAATGCCTCTCATTATAAAACTTTCTGCACTCGTATTCATCAACTATATAATATTGTAGTTAAACGTCATGAAGAACAATCATCCTAGTTTGGTGAATGCATTGCAACTGGAGTAAAGAGTCAAGAACTTATGTCTGAGCTGATATAAGCCATAGTGATAAAAAAAAAGGTCTTAGTCACATTCATTAGTTCTTAAACACGTCACTACATCATACATGAGGTTAAACACCTTATCATAATACTAAATATTCCCCTTTGCCCCTCCCCCTCCCTTCCCCCATCTAAATATGTGAGCATCTCTCTCTAGAGCTCCAAGGATTTTTCTAAATCAGTGATATATATATATATATATATATATATATATATATAGATAATATTTTTCTTTATATTTTCCTTCATCACCTTAATAGGCAATGCATGGCAAGCCTGATTCTTATTAATGGTTGTTTCACGTTACAACATTTGCTCCCAAAACTATTAAGTTCATGTCTTGCACATTGCTCAATAATAACCGTCATTCAAATTTTATGACATTGTCATCACAGATATTGCTGCTTTATAGTTTGTGCATATCTAAACATTCTTTTAATCACATGAATAGGGATCAAAGCAATTCTCTTCCATTCAGCATTTTCTTAGACTATTTTTTTGCCGAATAAGTTGGTCAACCCTATTAACCATTCACCTGCCCAAAACTCTCAAAACATAACTTAATCCAGCTAGTAAAAAAGTTCTTCGCTGTTTTCATATTTTTTTCTAAAGCATTCTTGTTTAACCTTCCTGATTTCTTAAAAATATTTATAGTGAAAATCTTTCTTTTGTATAATATATGTGTTGTTCTTAAAATATGAGTAATACTTTTCCTACCGGTGAGGTGGAATCCATGTAGGCTATATGAATTCTCATTGGATATAAGGTGGGATATAGGATACAAGTACTTAGGTAGTGGATAACATGGCACACCACACACACCACCTGCTCGCTTCGACTCCCTCAAATATTAATAGCATTGTATGCTCTTTAACTAGAAGTACCAAACAAACACATACACACACATAAATTGTGCACCCTAACTGCTTTGGTGGCTTCATTACTTGCACATTTATATTTTTCAAAGTTCACAATGTTCTTGTAATTTGTAATATTCACAGGCAATAAAATCGAAATTTTATAATTGGCACCATATATATTTAAGCATTTAAAGAGAGGAGAAAAAAAGTAGTATATATAGTCCACACCCACATCCAAAGATTATATTAAAAGATAGATTCAACCTGCATTGTTTAATCAATTCTTGTATGATAAAGCACATGGGATTATACTCCCATGATAAGCCATCATAAAGAAAACATGCAGAGGAATAAGATCCCCAGTATATTATGCAATATCTATACTTATGTTGTTGGATTCCTATTTCTGAAATATAGACAAAACTACCACAGTAGCTTTCATCGATGAAGGTAAATGTGGCAGAATATTTAGAGCACTAATCTATAGGAAGTAACTAAAATAAAAGGCACAAATTAAAGTGAAGGATCACCTTAACAATAGCAACTGCAAATGATGATGGAATAAAGGAGAAAGCAACGCTAACAACCACCGCAGCAGAGAATGCATCTAGATCCTGCGACAGCATTTAAAGGAATAATTTGATGAAACAAAAACAGTAATTGAATTTCCTATATTCATGGAAAGATTAGGAGACAGTACAGAAAATTGCTTAGATAGGAAGCTTATTAGGTAGTAGAACAAATAATAATAAAACAGAGACAAAGAAAAGCTAAAAACTGCAAACATGCAGAAAATGAAAAAAAGTTGAAATAAAATATGACATCACAGCTATGATAAATTATGAAATGATAAATATACCACATCCGCATACATCTAAGGGAACTCGGAAGTTCCATTATGTAAAGTACCCTCTTACATGTAGTGTATAGTGCTCATCCACGCTACTCTAGGGTGATAAAGGGACATTACTCGAACACTTTTTCAGATATTTTAAGAGACAGAAAATGGTTCAAGCTATGTAAACCGTTTAAGAAGACTCAGATCGTACGACAACACTAAAGAACATGATAAGAAGCATTCAACTAAACATGAAATTTAAAGAAAAAGAAACCTTATTTGAAGGGGAGACCAAAAAGATTACCACTGTTTTGACAAGTTCAGGATCCAGAA
Organism: Agapanthus africanus; assembly: GCA_030015575.1. NCBI lineage: Eukaryota > Viridiplantae > Streptophyta > Magnoliopsida > Asparagales > Amaryllidaceae > Agapanthus > Agapanthus africanus. The sequence continues at coordinate 675,311,463 of CM057340.1, read as the reverse complement.
TGGTGCTGCAGGTAACTAGTTCCACAAGTACTTCCTGAAGGAAGCTATCTCGTAAACAGCTATTTAAAAGGGTCACGACCAAGGTTTAAGAACTTGGCATTGGAATCGGTGTCGAACGGTCACTTTTGGGATCAAAATCGGCCATATCGGATCGGAATATCAGAATTTATATCATTTGGGAGAAAGATTTTTTAACAATTAGGAGTTTTTTTGAAATAAACATTTAAAGCAACTAAAAACAATTTGTCTAATTCTTTTGTAATTAATGATGTCTAAAGTCTTATTAACGATATCAAACTATCCGTAATAAGCCAATAACCTATTATAAACCCATTCAACAATTAATGAACCCATCGGTAAACCCACTAACCATTAATAAACCTAATACAAAAACCCATTATGAATATCACTTGATAACGGACGGTAGTCATTTTTAGGATCGGAATCGGCCATCTCAGATCGAGATTGGGCGAGATTTCAAACCATGGTGCCTACTCATGAATCTGAACAAAGTACCAGTAAAATGGAAGGAAAAAAACAATTCAACAAACTTATTGAATCGATATGGAATATTTTCACCTCTGGCCGCAAAATTAAAAAAAGAAAAAGAAAAAAGGATTAGATACTATTCTGACTTGAGAAGAAATATCTTGGTGCATATCAAGTTCAACTAGAAGACGTCTAAATTGTATATTTTCTTGCTTAGACATAAATCTGAGAGAAGCACAGGCACACATCAAAATGGTATTGCATGTATGCATTGGTACCCTGTAATTGTTAAGACAAAGATCTACTCTGACTGTTAAGCTACCATTTATTTAGTAATAAAGTAAACTTTTGTAGGCAAAACCATCCTCGTGCATACAAACAAATTAATGGAACATCAGAAACAGAAACGAAAATGAAAGAGCTGTTACATTTATCAAACTTCAGAGTTCAGATATTGAATGCACAAAAGTCTTCAAGGAATCAAACGACGATGCATCATTTGAATTATTATAAAACAAAAAAAATGTCTACTTCTACTGCAGTAATATGGACATTGATAAAAGCATGCTATGTATATATTACTGACATATTGTTTTGATAGGAAGATAACCGCAAACCAACCATTACAGCATGCTTTTATTATGGAGTTAGATGATTGAACAATTCAACCAAGGGCATGAAAAATTGAAGTATGAAATAAGTTCCATTGGGGGAAAAGTTTTACATGTCAGCAAATGAGATAAAGTTACATACATGACGTTGTGACCTTTGTGACATTGTCATCGGCAGAGGATGATTACGAATTTGAATTGTCGTGTTCTTTTTGCCAGTTGCATGCCTCAATATTGCAGCATTCATAACGTTTATATAAGTTGGTGCTGCATGCTGACAGGAACTGTTGTGTAGCATGGTAAATCCTAAACTACCATCATCATTTTGATCATCCATGACAACTGCACCACATCTTCCAAATAAACAAAGAACATACATGATGATGATTTATGGGGGAAAAACAACACAGTGAAACATTTTTTCTTTTCATTTTTCCCTTCTTAACATAGAATCAATTATCAACAGATGCTTTGACTGATAAGATTCATTAAGACTCGTAATTAAGTATTCACTCATGGAGAGCAGAGTTGGGCCTGCCGCATCAATAGCATTAGCTAGTGCCTTCTCTGGACTAGGAAACTCGAAAGATCTTGCTTCCGCCTCCTGAATCCAACCTCCCCTCACATTAGACACAATCTGTAGGATTAACAGCCTTATGAACTAGATGATTATGTTCTAACTAAAAAAAATATTACCAGCAAACAAAGGATATGATGTAATGCATAAGAATGTGATAGTTGGGTACACAAACGACCTCTTTTGAAATGTGCAAAGATAAGTTGAATGGAATCGGACCACCACCGCCTCCGGTAAGCAAAGGGTTGAAATAGGATGTAGTAAGAGTTACAGAATACTGATCAGGATGTGGCTTCAATTTTAGAAAAAGTAAACCAAAAAACAAGAAGACTGCAGGAATTAACAACTGGAAAACAATTGTTCTTCTATCTCTCCGAGCAGATATAGCCCTTTTAATAAAAAGAGCCTTTGAATGCTTCCAAAATGCGGAACTTGTGATCATCGCACAGCTGCATAACTTAACTATAAAGAAGGCAATGAAAGCGAAGATTGTGGCAAATATTAAACCAAGAAATCTTCCCACTGTTGAACAAGTTCTTCTAAAATACTTGTCATAAACCCTACACAACATTATCGAACTTGAAGGTTTTATGGGGGTACTATCTGAAGACTCAGAAATTAGGCTGTCAGATCTGGCATGAGTTATGTGCTTTTGATTATTATCAATATCATCGATTCCTTGTCCTGCAACTTTCAGGAACACCTCCTCCAGTGTAGTGACAGAGATCCCAAAACTCTGAATACTATGAACTAGAGGATTTTCTGTAGCAACTTCCGATCTTCTTACACAGCTTTCTATCTGCTTATTAGGGTTAACGCTTTGTGATGGATCTTTATAGATCTATCAATTTTTATTGCATCATAGGTGATACTTGATTAGACCTAATTTTTTCCGTTGACGCTTTGATGTATAGCGCTTGTTTCTTGATGTGAAATTGGCCATGGTACAAATTGTGAGAATAATTTTCAAAAAGATTGGATCTTGGTTTCGTGTAAAATACCAAAAAAATTTTTAACAAAAAAATATTTTTGGATGAAAGGAAATCTTCTCGTTTTTTTGGCAAGGCCAAGTTTATTTTTTGAAAGAAAAATAAATTTAAAATCTATATAAGATTTTTTTTTGGATTTTATTTTTTTCGGTTTTATCCTAATTTAAAAAAACAGATATTTTAAACTTTTTTTTAAAAGGGGGGTGGACGGGCCAGGCTTGCTCGAGACTAGACATAGTAGGCTCGGTCTGCCGTGCTTTGGCCCATGCCTAGGTTCAGGACTAGGCCTGCGTGTGCAAGCGGAGCCCAGTAAGTTGGCCTGCTAGGTCAGCCAGGCCTGTAATAATAAAAAAAATTATTAAAAAAGGGAAGAGCTACTTTGGGCCAGACCGCCCGAGCCGGGCTCGGGTGCCCTTTGGGCCGAGCCGGACTCGATTTAACCAGAAATATTTTTTTATTTATTAAAAAAATCCTGAAAATTCTGAAAAAATATTTATTAAATTTTTTGGATTTCTCATTCAAGTTTCGGGTTAGTTGTAAGGTTTTTGCCTTTAGCTCTGCGAGTTATCTTTTTCGAAAAAATTTGTTGCTCGCCAAAAGTTTCAAAAATTTATTCTCACATAAAATCTTGGAGATTTGTTGGGTAGTTGTTCCAGTGGGTGCGCCTGAGACGTATGCCAAATTTCATGAGAAACAGAAAACCCTAGTAAAACGGACAAGATTAAATAGGGTGGTTTAATAAACAGTGAAATTTTTTAGATTGTTTGTTACATATTGTGGAGTTGCATACTTAATGAATAAAGACACATGATGCATTCATTAAAAAGAATCTGACAAATTTCAAGTGAGATTTCGTGAGGAGACGTGGATCAAGATTCAACTACCCAATCTACTCCATTTCTAGAAAATCTATAATCTTTTATTCGATTATCTTAACACAATTTTAAACTTTATATTTTTTAAGAATGTAGTTGGGGCCTTAGGCCCTCTTCTTTTTCTTCAAGGTGTAGGTTTATTATTGTTTCTAAGAGGAATTGAAAACGGAATGTTCTTTTAGAAAGAACGATACTCCAGCAAATGTCGATAGTCTTAATGCATTCATAATAAAGTCAAGATATCATCAGCCTCGCCAGGGATGAAATGGTAGATGACGATAATATAATAAAACAGAAACATTAGTTTAATATTATTTGAACAAGTTGAAAGACTTAGACGCTAGTGACAACAAGGTGACAGCGATGAGTGCTATCGAGATACAGCGATTTTCAGAGGATTAGAGCATCAAGGATCGTTATACGCGTTAGACGTGATGAAGAGCGATATCATTAGTGATTATATGATTTATTGCCAACCACTCGCAGTTTATGTAGAGCGATAGTTATAGAATATCTACACGCCAACGGATAAGTTGTGCGGTGGTTACGGGATAATTTATGCGACGTAGCAACGTTACATTATTTCTCGGATTGACCTTATTTTCACATAAGGAGTCGAACCACGTAATGTGGATATACTTAAGAGTTATATCTTCATCGATTCGGGATCTGAAGAGTGCTGCTCCAGTTAGACTGTTGAGCGATAGCAATAGACAGTTATATGTTTTTTTACTCGATATATGAAACAGATAGTTATACGGAAAGCGAATGTGATGACGTTTGCTAGCGTGTTTGAGTAACTGAGGTTTAAGCTTTAATCGCCAGGGGGATAGAACCAAGAGTGCTGCTGATATGTTGACGAGATCAACAGTACACAAGGACAAGCGTCCTAACACAAGAAGAGTTCAATCGATCTAAGAAATCAGGAATAATGCGCCAACAATTTAAGTGATCTAGTATAGGGAAATATGCTGGCAATAATGAAAATAATAAGTCCAAACATTTGACTATGGGAATTTGAACCGCTTCGCTCGTCAGCGTACTGAGTAGAAGTAGGCCTTCTGTTAGGAGCAGAAAAGTTTGTGAAAACAAATCATGTGTCGAGTACATATGAGTTTATTCTGCATCAGAGATGCAGATAGCTATCCATAAATCTTCCTTTCGGTTATAGTTTCAGTTTCGGCTTAAGATATTTGGTTAGCTTAATGGGACAATCTGTCTTATAAGTTCTTTATAGTTTTGAGTATTGATCCTTCTATAAATGTCATAAGTGGTATAGTAAATTAGGTCAACAGGTAGATGAGATGACTTAACTATCTGGGATGGATTAGTTAGCATTTTAGCCAAAGTCAAACCATCTACTTATGAGAGTTACCTTGCAGGCAAAACTATAAAAAGAAAACCATTTGAATATCCATTGCAGATAAGTCATTCTGATAAATACGAACCAATAAACATGAAGATACGTGGTGGAGTTTCCTAATTCAACACCTTCATTAATAATTTTTCGATACGGCTACTGATCTCACACGGGACTGAAGCGTTGATTTGTATCAAACATTGTATCAGTGAAGTGTAGAGTCCGTTCATGCAAACAGTGTTGTGCGTGTTTTACGGAGTAGTTCTGGGAATTGTATGCTACCCGTGAGTATTTATTTGAGCAGTTCAGGAAACTGTCTTAAGAAAAATGAGCAGTCAGATAGCTGATGACATCGTAAACTTTACAACAAAATGATGTTGTGGAAAGAAGGATTAGGAAACTGTTAGATATGATAAAGAACATGATGGTAAGGGTCAATCTTACATACTGTTTGGAAGATACGCTGTTGACAACGACTTATGTTCTTGATCATGTGTTTTCAAAGTCGTTATAGTCAACACTCTATGAGTAGTGGACGAACGAGAGACATGTGAGATCATTTGTGTCCATGAGTATATAATAGGACTATGACTGACATTTGGTCGTGCGAGGTTGATTTCCTCAGGAAAAAAACAAAGAACGATTTCCTCGAAAAGGAATTTTCGCAAAAGCAAAAGTAGGTTAGAATTTAGAATTCTACGAGATTGAGAAGACTCCTAATCAGTCGGCAGTGCAAAAGAAATTAGTTCCTTCGGCGGCTGGCGACAATAGGAGCGATATTTCCTTTGATGACTCAGAGCCAATCACAGATCCTCAAGAGACCTATAGATAGTGTTGTGAATTGACACCCCGATGATATTTCGATATCAAAAGAAAGACGTTTATGCTAACTCCGCATTAGTTGCGGAACCCAAATCATTTAAGAACTTTATTTCTGGGCCTACTGCGAAGGAGTGAATAACAACAATGGAAGAGGTGCAAGAGTCAATACTAAAGGATCAAGTCTGGCAATTAATCAATTATCGTACCGAATGCAAGACTGTTGATAAAAACTTGGTTTTTCGAAGTCTTGCGAAAGAAGGACGATACTGTAGAGAGATACAAGATACACTTGTTAGCAAAAAGATTCACCTAGCATAGGTGGAAAAGAAATAGACACTTTCACCCGGGGTGATAATTATGTCTATTCACCTTCCTTAACAAATCGTTACACATAAAGATATTGAACGGTCCTTGGGACTTAGATTATATTTTTGATGGAGATTTGGATAAGGAGATATAGAACATCAGCGTACGGATTTCAAAGCCGACATGAATCAAGTTGGCTTAGAGAGTATTATGGCTTGAAACACTTATCCAAACAGTTATTAGTTCGATGTCATCAATCATATCGGATATGAACTGACAATGATTGAATGCGACAACTGTAAATTCAGAGATCTTGTTGTAAATGATGTTGTGATGACCAAAAGTGACTTAGAGACAATGAATGCCACTTGGAGTTGTTGTTCTCGCTATAAAGGACACGTGAGATGTTGGGCTTATGCTTGGGAATTTGATCCATGAGGAGCCGTTTCAAGTGCGTCCTATATTTGTCTTCAAAGACTCACATAATGTATGTCTTAAAACGGTTCAGCCCGCTCGATCACTTTCCAATTTATTACTCCAGTCACTAACGGACATGTTTTTATCCTTGATCTTTTTTATATGAATCTTGACGAAGAGAGACAGATTTTTTGGGTTCCATTTTGCAAAGTCGGTAGTCAAATATATGCATGATGTGTACTTGACCAGATATATAACCATTACCATTGGACTTGGTGTTGAGGGTCTGCTTGTTGGGATGAAGTGACAGGGATTTTTCAGGTATTTACATGGAATTAATCCAATATACCTTATACTATGAAGGATCAAACTTGCAATTGTGTGGATATACAGATGCCGACTGGGCCGACAATATGGATATGATAGCATCCATGTCCGCACGTGCTTTCTTCCGTAATAGCTGGGCCATCATTCGGAGTAGTAAGAAATAGGTTGTGTAGCATTTTCACCATGGAGATGAAATATGCAACTACCTCAGTAGCGCCGAAGAGACTGCTAGGCTGAAATGATTCCTTCGGAGTATGCACATGATTCCGCACGTAAGAGAAACAGGGTTTCTTTCTATCTTGACATCAGGTCAACGATAGCATACTCAAACAATCCCATATATATGAGAAGTTGAAGCACTTACTGTTCTAACGACACTTCATCAAGGAATAAGTGGCATGAGAAAATGGTCTAAGCCATAGGATCTTCCATCAGGTCAGACGATCGGGGATTCGACGACAAAGGAAATAGCCAAGTAACGCTATGTGCTTTAGGCTTCGTCTTGGGTGACATATTGCATTTCAAATAGCTTGATAGACTTTACGCTTGTATTTGACATTTATGGGTAGCAACTTTATAGATGCATATTTTAAGATTGATAGTATGTTGCTTTCTTTCTTTATTATCTGGAATGGATATGTCTATTTTGTTTGACTATATCTGACTGGAGTACAATTGTACAAGATACACGAAGTGTACGGGATATACGATATGTGTAGGGCACACATTTAACAAAGATACGTCAGCAGGTAGGAACTCTCATTCATATGAGAGATTCTCTTTATGCTAGGGAAACATACAAAGGTAAGAATAAGTGCAAGACGCCATCTTCTCGGGACAGTGACCGTATTGTTGCATACAGGGTATGGCGACAGTGGGAGCGCTTGACAGAGTCGTCCTGATGAGGTTGTGATGTGCTATATGCCGAGCAACCTAAGTGGTTATCCTATGTCCACTTTACCTGTTTTATATATAGCCGGACTAGGGGTTCGACCGTCGCATGGGGTGCGAGCTTGTCGGGAGATCCTAGGTATATCGCAGAGCGATATGGTCGGGCAAGTCAATCACAGGGTGATTGGATTTTGGTCCATATGGTATACCTTTAATGGCGTGTGCTCTCAGGGTGAGAATTTTTATACCGTAGCACGTTGCCATATGACGTGCGTTAAGATCGTGCACATAAGGAAGTTGTGAGATGGATCTTATCTTCCTCACCATGTGAGCCCTTATGACGACCTTCTTCACGGAAGGACGGACAATCAATGTACCCTTAGCGACACTGGATTGTCTGGGTATGCATGTTATAAACGTCTGATACTTTGGCTGTTGTTTCCTGTTGCGATGACAATATACTGCACATACGGGACAGTGTCAGGAAAGCGGGTGAATAGTGGACATACTTATTCAAAATCGGAGGAAGATCGATTGGAATGTCTCCTGATTGTATTGCATGGCCAACTCTTATTAACGTCATGATGGTGAGGTTTAAGAATGCAATGAATCGAAAGAAGATCTAGGTGTTCAAGTACGCTTCCAAGAGGGATCGAAGGTACTTGGGCAGACATGTATGATCGGATCTGGGGTATGAGATTTTGCGACCTTAATATATATATATATATATATATATATATATATATATATATATATGATTTATATTGTTTTCCTTTTAGGGAGATTCTCGTATCGGTACTAACGAATCTAGCTTTAAGGTTACCCGCTTACAGGTTTTCAACGGTCCACGCTGCACCATGTATGGGTAAGAACGAGGACTGAAGGAGGAGATTCTCAGGAAGATAATTGACTCAAGGAGCAACGGTTCAGGGAACCGGCTCAAAGAGCCATAGACGACACCTACTCGAAGGTGTGAGTGGGAGTATGTTGGCTATTGGGCTTCATCCGGCCCAATATCCGCCCCTTCTAGTAGTCCCTATATATATAGATATAGATATAAGGGTAGGGTTATTAATCCAAGAGTGTTAATTAATTAAGAGATTAATTAAGATAAACCTAAAGGGATCTAACAGATCCAACTTGTAAGCCGTCATCTTTTTCCATCAATCTTATTCTACTACGGTTGGTTAGCGGAGTGATTACGTAAGAGATTCTCACTTGATTAGAGTGTGGTTTCCTTTCGGCCATTGCATGAAGACGAGAGAGTTTGAATCAAGAACGTGACGTGGATGAGAATAACGATCTCACCATCGGATCAGGTATTTCGGTAAAACTCTTGCGTAGATATATAATAGCTTTTGCTGCTATGATTGCATCTGTTTATGTATCTATGCACCTATTTGCTACGGTATCAAATATCGGATATTAAATTCGTATTGGATGAGTGTTTTTAATATCAGATCGCAGATATTGGAGGATATCGCGGCGATATAAATTCATATCCGATATCGATATTGGACATATCGGGTTAATATCGGATACTCCTAGATACATATTAGACATATTGGTTTAGTCTAAATCAAACACTCCGTAATTTTATTTTATAAATTTTATAAATATATAATTATGATAAATCTTAAATTATTATCTATCGTAGAGGCATATAAAAATATTATTTTTGGTTTGTTTTTCCTTATTTATTTTCGGTTTGATATATATATTAGCTTTTGAGTGGGTTTATAACGGGTTTAGATAATGGATTTAGCTCATTACCTAATATCCAATAACCCAATTTATTAAATACACAATTAATTTTAATTAATAATAAGATCCATGTCAGCCCATATTAGGCTGATATGTATAATCCGAAACATCGGCCCGATATTTGAAATATCAACCGATATTGGGCTCAAATAAGAATTACCAATACTAATATGTATCAATACGGTGACTTATTGATAACGGGATATTGGCCTATATTTTTTAACCGATATTTGATTCAATTCTTACGATACTAGATAGTGCTAGTAGCTCAACTCTAATGGCATACTAAGATAACCATTATGCTAAGTTGCTCACCTAACGTTAGGTTGTGGGCCAAGTACGCATTTCAAGTAATTATAATATTTTATCGCTATATATATGAAGCATTGAGTTGATTTGTTATTGGATCTTTTAAATAAAGATGATATTTTCATGCCTATTCTTTTGGCTGTAACTACTAATAAAATTTATTACCGAAAGTCATTTGGATTGGCCTTTCTGCAGATGCACTGAGAGAAAAGTAGGTTGAGGTATGAAATGAGGCGTGAATGAGTTGAAAATGTTACAGCTTGACGTGCGTCGTATCACGTCAAGATTTTACCTTCCGCAGATCTGCTGTCGAGCGACGATGGACGACTGAGATTGATTTGGAGGTTGACTCCGGAAACGTGTGGATTCTCAATGGGTTTTAGGTTGTGGTGGCCGAGCTATCTGCAAGGAAGTCCCGGGGTGGTTATACCACCGAGGACCCTCCGACGATCAAGTTAGTAGTGCAATTTGGGCAGAGTAGCGGCCTAGTGAGGAGAGAATTGCGTATCTTGATCGTCTGAAAGAAAGGTTTATATAGCGGCAGTGATGAACAGGAAGGCGCGAGAATCACGCCGGCCATTACGCACCCGACGTCACGTCCGCGTGATAAGCGGGATCCCGCATTAATGGCGAGACAAGTTCGTAAATGGGGGATCGTGATGGCGTGGAACGTGGGATCGTGAGCGGCGGATATCTCGCGCATAGCGAGATTCGCGGAGCCGTGGCATAAGAGCCTATGATCAGCGATGCGGGTCGGTCAGGATGAGACCGATGGGGATTAGCTCGGTGGGAAGCTCGGGGACGAGCGGGAGGCCGAGGTGTTCTCGTTCTGCTAAAGCCCGGAGACGAGCTGAGAGGGCCGAGGAGGCCAGTTGTGCGGGGGGCTCGGAGGTGAGCCAACAGTTGTTTTACAGGAGTGGTGTGGTCGGTAGCAGAAGGTCGACCATGTCCATGGGCCGCAGACCCGGGGTATTCTACTGACGTACCGTTCCCGGTCCTTTCTCACTAGCTCCGAGACACGTCATCTGCCACGTGCCACGATCTGGGAGATCACCGATATCAAGCATCATCATTATCCCCCCACTCTCGTCCCGACCAGATTACAGGTCAGGTCGAGAGTGGTCTGCTGGGTCACCCGAGGTGAGCTCCTTGTCGTAGATATCGTAAGCGTACGTTCCCGGGCAACCAGCTGAATTTTCCTGATGGCGTCAGCGGATCGGGGGCTAGATCTTGCATTAAAGAGGATGCGCCGGATCGTATGTACGTCCACCGAAGCGACAACCCACTTGTCGGGCACTGGTTGGCTGACGCGACGGGCCGCGGATTTTCGGCGTCCGATGGGGTACGACCAATGCGCGTGCGACAGGTGGAGCGATGGTGGCCGTCGAATGCGATGAGTCTTTTTAGCGGGAGACGACCGTCGCCGTTGGATGTACACGCCGGTAGCTATAAATAGAGATAGGGTCCTCATCAGGGCCCATACCTTTTCATATTTTCCTTGTCCAGAGTCTTGTTAGCTCGCGCTCTTCTCCGCAGTTCGGACTCCTCGCTTTTGATCATCCGAGGACACATTTCTTCAATCAGGTTAGATGTCTTTTTCTGAGGAGCCTGTCGATGTAGTGCGGGTAGAGTCTAGAAAGCCCCCTGTAAATTCTTCTCCTTTATTTTCCGCTCCTTCTTCTTCTAAGTTGAGCCTAATTCCCCCTTTTGCAGAGCAAATGGACCGATCCAGGATTCTTGCTGCCCTCGGTGCCCTGTTCTAGAAGAGAGCCGAGGGCGTGGCCGTGGCTCAGGCTGACATGAGTTCCGCACCAGAGGAGTCGCCGGCGACGAGGCCGTCCACCTCAACCCTAACCCCCGATGGTTGCAGCGACAGCGGCCAGAGGCGTCCGCGGGTTCCCGAACCCTGGCCGAGAGAAGTGGGAGAAGGCGAAGACGAGGTCCCTCTTAAGAGGAAAAAGACGGTTTCCCGCGTGCCACCAATTGAGATTCCCGAGGGGGTTCCTGTGCCGGAGGGGGACACCTGTTTCGTAGTCTTGTCCGGGCTTTCCGTCGGCGCCAGCCTGCTCGCTGATATGAAAGAGTCAGCCGGAGGCATGATTCCGTGGGGGACCCTGAGGGCCCAAGTGGCAGCTATAGCTCAGGAGACGGTGCAGGTTCGCATTCCCCTATGTGTTATTTTGAGCGCCCTTTTCTTAGTTCGAGCGTCTCTAAGCCTCTCTGCCGTTTTTCATCAGATCCTTCAGCATTGCGCCCTCGTTGCTCGCATGAAGGCCGAGGATGATGCCCATGCTAGGAGGTTAGTGGGGGAGTCTTCTTCGGAGGCCGAGGACCTTCGACTCGAGCTGCGTTTGGAGAGGGAGAGAATGGCCATCCTTGAAGCCCAATTGGCCGCCGGGGAGCTTACCATCTCAAAGTGCCGGAGTCTTACCACCAATTAAGTGAGTCCCGCCGAACCATCGAGGCTAAGTTGGTGGAGCTGGCCGATCGCTATGCAGCAATGAAGAAGGTGAAGGATGCCAGCAGACGGGATGCCGAGGCTGCGCTTCAGGCGGTGAAGGTTGCCGAGGTTTGGATTCGAAAGGCGGTGGTCGATTACAAGGGGTCAGACCAGTTTTACGTCGATCTCGGCGAAGCCTCTGCCATTGCGTGGCACACAGCTCTTGATGTCGTCAAGGCGCAGTCTCCGGAGTTTGCCGATGGTGAGCTACGCGCTCGGGTCCCGCTATCGGTGGTCATGCCTTCGGCAGAGCGATAAGGGAGGAGCTGCTGCTGGAGCGGAAATCCCGGCTTCTGGGGATGGTACCGAGGGGCATGGGGTCTAGGCGGGCTTGCGGTCTGGACTTTTTGGCATTTCCTTTTTCTCTCTTTTTTTGTAAGCCTCCGGGCAACTTTGGTAAGGCTGGGGAGCCCAGAGTACCTTTGTAGAGACTTTTGATTTATGTGAATAAAAAATATTTTTGCTTCTTCTTTGTGTGCATATTTTCCTTTTGTTTGTGGAAAACATTTGTAATTGTACGGTCCAGCTTTCACGTCAGGTCGGTTCTTCGTCTGGCGATCGCACGTCGAGTTGAATTCGACTATTTGCCAAGTGTGCAAAGATCGGTGAAGGGTCGGTATCTCCATGGCCCTGAAGTCGAGGTTGGGGTCGCTTAGATGTGGATGGCCTCATGGCGAAGGCTTGGACCGTGGCGTCGGCGGTTAGTAACACCAGCTATGGATGACCGAGATGGTAAATGCTCGGTTGCCTCTTGATGAGGGCTTTTGATCCTTAGCGCGGGAGGGGCCGTAAAGGGCCTACTAAGGACGGGCCGAGCAGGGTTACTGCCCAGTACCTCTTGGTGAGGGCTTTGATCTCTGGCGTTGTGGGGTAGGGAACTACCAGCCAGGGATAACCGAGTAAGGGCGGGCCCGGTTGCCTCTTGATGAGGGCTTTGACCCTTAGCGCGGGAGGGGCCCTAAGGGGCCTGCTAAGGATGGGCCTAGCAGGGTTACTGCCCGGTGTCTCTTGGCGAGGGCTTTGATCCTTAAGGACGGGCCGAGCAGGGTTACTGCCCGGTGCCTCTTGGCTAGGGCTTTGATCTCTGGCGTTGTACGGTAGGGAGCTACCAGCCAGGGATAACCGAGCAAGGGCGGGCCCGGTTGCCTCTTGATGAAGGCTTTTGATCCTTAGCACGGGAGGGGCCTGCTAAAGACGGGCCGAGCAGGGTTACTGTCCGGTGCCTCTTGGCGAGGGCTTTGATCCTTAAGGAAAGGCCGAGCAGGGTTACTGCCCAGTGCTTCTTGGCGAGGGCTTTGATCTCTGGCGTTGTGGGGTAGGGAACTACCTGCCAGGGATAACCGAGCAAGGGCGGGCCCGGTTGCTTCTTGATGAAGGCTTTTGATCCTTAGCGCGGGAGGGGTCGTAAGGGGCCTGCTAAGGATGGGCCGAGCAGGGTTGCTGCCCGGTGCCTCTTGGCGAGGGCTTTGATCCTTAAGGAAGGGCCGAGCAAGGTTGCTACCCGGTGCCTCTTGGCGAGGGCTTCGATCCCTGGCGTTGTGGGGTAGGGAGCTACCAGCCAGGGATAACCAAGCAAGGGCGGGCCCGGTTGCTTCTTGACGAGGGCTTTGATCTCTGACGTTGTGGGGTAGGGAGCTACCAGCCAGGGATAACCGAGCAAGGGCAGGCCCGGTTGCATCTCGATGAGGGCCTTGATCTTTAGCGCGGGAGGGGCCGTATTGGGCTTGCTAAGGACGGACCGAGCGGGATGGTTGCCCTCACTGGTATAACTTGAGCTTCTCAGCCTTGTAAGGCCGTGGAAATTTGCGCCCGTCCATGTCTTGCAAGCGGTAGGCCCCGCCAGGAAGGACCTCAGAGATGAGGAAGGGACCGTCCCATTTAGGGGAGAACTTGTGCAGCCTGCCTTGGTCGACGAACTCGTTTCGCCTCAGGACTAGGTCGCCGGTCTTGAAGAAGTGACGCTTGACTCGCGCGTTGTAGTATCGGGCGGTTTGCTGCTGATAGGCGGCGGCTCTGATCTGAGCCCGGTCTCGTTTCTCCAACAAGATGTCTAGGTTGGTCCGGAGGGCCGTGATGTTCGCTTCGTCGTCGAAGTGTTCGACCCGGTGACTGGGTAGCCCAATCTCCACTGGGACCATTGCCTCGGTCCCGTAGAAGAGGCTGAAAGGGGTTTCCCCAGTAGGGGTCTTCTTTGACCAGCGCAAGGCCCATAAGACCCGGGGTAACTCCTCGACCCAACCGCTTTGGCGTCCTTCTAGGCGGGTTCATAGACCTTGGAGGACGTCCCGATTAGCGATTTCGGCTTGTCCGTTGCATTGGGGATGTGCAACCGCGGCAAACTTCATGAGGATATGATACTCATTGCAGAATTCCTTCACTTTTTCGTTCTCGAAGTTTGTCCTGTGGTAGGTGATGATACACCTCGGTATACCGAAATGGAGTATCATGTTGTTCTGCAGGAACTTGGTAGTCGTTGTGGCATTCGGTTTCCTAATGGGGACGGCCTCAATCCACTTCGTGAAGAATCTACTACGACGAGGACATACTTGTGCCCGCCCGTACCGGTAGGGAACTAGCCTATCATGTCCAATCCCCACTGGGCGAACGGCCACGGGGAGGTAAGGGCGGTTAGCTCGGCAGCCGGAAGGCGAGGTATGCTTCCGTGGAGTTCGCAACTTTTGCATCTCCTGACGAGTTTATGAGCGTCTTCGTGAATAGTTGGGCAGTAGTACCCTGAAGCAATGCCTTCTATATTAAGGTGTGGGCCCCTTGATGTGCGCCGCCGACTCCTTCATGGATTTCACGGAGGACGTAGTCGGCTTCGTGGGGGTCGACGCACCGGAGCAGGGGCTGGGTGAAGGACTTCTTATAAAGGTTCCCATTGCTCTAAACGAAGTGACGGGCTTTGGCTCGGAGACGGCGGGCTGCTTTCCGATCTTCCGGGAGCATACCTTCCCTCAGGAATTCCACGAGGGGATTCCTCCAGTCTCGGTCCTCTTCCTATGCCGTGTACACATGAAGTATTGTCTCCCCGTCTTCCATACTGGGCTATGGCAAGATCTCGAAGAGGATAGACCGCTTGTTGTTGGCCGAGTAGAATGAAGCCAGCTTACTCAGGGCGTCAGCTTGGGTATTGAGCTGTCTGGGTATTTGCTCTACCTGGACCTCGTCGAAGTTCTCCCGAAGTCTTCTTACCTCGGCGGGATACTTCACCATTAGAGGTTCCCGAGCTTCGAAATGGCCGGTCACTTGACCGACGACTAGGGCCGAGTCGCTGCGGATTCGAAATGTTTTCAGCCCCAGCCCGGAGGCTATGCACAGTCCAGCCAGCAAAGCATCGTACTCTACTGCATTGTTTGAGGTCTTGAATTCGAGCTTCAGAGAATACTCCATTTCCGCCTCGTTCAGGCCTCGAATGATGAGGCCGGCGCCATATCCTTCCTCGGTTGAGAACCCGTCGACGTAAACGACCCACTCAGGGACGGAGTCGGACCTCCCCTCGAATGAGGGTTGAGCTAAGAGGGTCAGCGCGAACTCCAGTTTCTTGCTGGGGATGGTGCACTCTACGATAAAATTGACCAGGGCTGTTTCCTCTAATCAGAGCAAAACTCTGTTCAAAATTTCAAATTTTGAAATAAAGCAGCGCTTCATAGCAGCGCCAGCGCTGAAAGAGTCAAAGACTCTGAGGCAGCGCTCACGTGTAAAGCACATGAGCGCTAGCGCTAAGAGCGTTGCACTCGAAGCAGCACACTACGTGCAAAGTACGTAAGCGCTAGCGCTAAGAGCGCTGCACTCTAAGCGGCGCACCACGTGCAAAGCACGGGAGCGCTAGCGCTGGAACTAAACGTTCCCAACCGTTGGATCAAAGATCCAACGAACATGATTTAAAATCATCAATTGATCAGAATAAAATTCTGTTAAGGAAAGATTCCTCAAAATCTTTCCAAACAAAAATATTGTGCTCTGTAAATCAGAGCACCGTGGATCAATGATCCAATGGTGATTAAAAATCACTAAAATACAGAATAAATTCTGTATGGGGAAAAATTTCCCAATCTTGTTAAAAACAAGAAAATTGCCTTCTGTAAATCAAAAGCCCTTAGATCAAAGATCCAACGATAGGAAAATCCCCAAATCAATTGGAGAAAAGATCTTCTTAACCGATTGAACAAATCAGCTCGCCCTATATAAAGGCCCCAAGACTTCAAGTCTTAGATATAGAAAGAACATAGAGAGGAACCCCCCCATAAACTTTGAGAAATCTCAGAAAGAAGAGCAAGCTCTCGGTAGAAGAAGAAAATTCTCTTCAAGGTAAAAAGAACAGAAAGACGAAATCGTCTCATGTTAAAAGAAGAATTCACTTCTTTTCTTTAAGATCATAGATCTATAAGCCCGAGATTTTTCACAAAGAGATCAAAGTATCTCATCACAAAGAATAAGAGGAAGAAATTAACCTTCTTCAGATCATAGATCTATAAGACAAATTGTCTTTTAGAGATCATGAACATCTCGTTATAAAAGGGGGGAGAATAATCCAATTCTCTTAGATCACAGATCCATAAAGGTAAAGCCTTTCATCAAAATAAGAGATTGAAACATCTCCTATAAAATAAGAACTTTGTTCTTAGAACCTTAAGACAAAGTCTCTTATAAAAAGAGAATTTAATTCTCAGGGCGCAAAACTGATCTAAGTTGTATAAAAGAAGAGCCTTAGCGCTCCTAATTTAAAAGAGTTTCAGCGCTCCACATATAGCGCAAAGCGCTGCAGAGCCTTGGCGCTCTTAAAAGAGCTTCAGCGCTACACATCTAGCGCAAAGCGCTGCAGAGCCTTAGCGCTCCTAATTTAAAGAGCCTTAGCACTCCAAATATAGCGCACTGCGCTCATTGACTGGCGCTCGGCGCCAAGCGCGCCACGTGCTCCTCACGTATGCGCTACTTAACAGAAGCGTTTTAGCGCTGCAGAGCTTTAGCGCTCCAAATTTAAAGTAGCACACTACGCTCATTGACTTGCGCTAGCGCCAAGCGCGCCACGTGTTTCTCACGTGTACGCTGATAGAACATAAACTGTTCTTTAAAATAAATCCCTAAAGCTATGATGAATGCTCAGCATTCAATAAAAGACAAAAATATTGTCAGAATTCAAATCAATACTCAGCATTGTCAAATGTTTAACATTTTAACTGAGTGGGCCGAGCTCAAGTTGGCCATAAATCGCTCATTCAGATTAATTGAGCCCATATGCTCATAAATCTCAGATCTTAGTCCCAATTGAACTACAGATCTCTCAACCAAAATTGGTTCAAGGGTACATATCTTCATTCCTTTGATATTTGTCGTTGTAATCCTTCAACGTCTTCAGAGATGTGACAGGTCCCGATAACCAGACTTTTCATGGATTGTGGGGTCCTTAAACCCATGGACTATGATGTCCTTAACCTTGAACTGTGGGGTCCTTAAACCCATGGACTATGATGTCCTTAACCTTGGACCGTAATATCCTTATACTAATTATCGACCGCAAAGTCCCTAAACTAAACAATAGAGCCCAAATACTCTTTTGTTAGATCTAAACGATCCCGTTAAGTTGATCTTAGTTTAAAATTAGACTAACGTATTCTTAACAAATGTTTAAGTTGAACTTAGTCTCAAATGAGACTAACGTATCCTTAAACCCAACCCTAAACCCAAATCTAAGAAGATACGGATTTGGACTAATCCACGCCCTACGGGCGACAACATAAATTAGTCTCCGTATACAATCCATGGGCAACCAAAAACAAAATAAACACCCACGACATGAAGTGACCATCTGAAGAAGGAGAAAGTGGTTACCGCGATGCGGTAGCGTAATTAACTGTAGGGGCTTGCGCCTGCAGGGAAGAGCGTCCCCACAATCAAAACCCCTCAACGAGGGGAATCTGACGAAGTCTGCTATATCGGCCGCATCCGTCTAAACCTCCGATACACGGTGTCATAAATCAACTTGGCATTTTCGGAGAGGTGGATGGATAGCACCAAATAGCATCTGCCCTCGAAATTCAGGCAAGACGAACCTATGCTGTCTCGTCCCCGTTTTCGGCGGAGAACAGATTCTGGCACGCCCGGTGGGACCTTTTCCTCTTTCCACTCCACACTTCGTGTGACGTGTTCGCGAACGAATCGCGGTTTGATATGGTTGCCCTTGGGTTCGAGGTACTAAGATTTGGTTTTGCTCCCGTGCAGAAAAAAGAACATCAATGGCCTCTAACTATTCCAGCTGCAACAACAACTCTCATTCTGTCCTATCCGGAGGAGTGACTTACGGGCCCCAAGCGATCTCCCTTTTCACAATGCAGGTGGAACAAGTGACCCAGGCCACCACTGGACTGTTCTTCGGGACCATGATCCCGCCAACAAGCTTCAGCGCTCCTGTACCATCGCAAGAAGCTCCGAAGAAGTCGGTCTTTGATCGGCTTGCAACTACTGCGGCCCCTCTCAGCGGGTCGTCTAACTCCAATGCCTCAGTTTTCAACAGACTGGGCCGTAGCTCAGATGGGCCCGTGAAGAAGCCCACAATTCCTGAAGAGGTTATCCTAAAATGGATAGCCATTCCTACTCCTGAAGTCCCCAAGGCGGCTTCTCCTGCTAAGGGGTCAGTCTTCACAAGACTGGCCTTTTCAGCTCCTACTCTACGTGAAGTCATGAAGGCTATTTCCCCTGTTCGAAAGTCGGCCTTCGCAAGACTAACTACCCCCTCTCAACGGGTGTCAGTTTTCGACAGGCTAGCACCAATAACAGTCTCTCCTCAAAGCAGGGGGCATGAAGAAGCTCATCCAACAGCGGAGGTCATCCCGGCCGCACGACATGCTCGACGTCGCCACTGGCACCGAGTGAAGAAAGATGGGGGAAGTTCACCCTCTGGACTAACTCCGCCAAATCCGATGGTGGAAGTTGATGCTGCTGTTCCAACCGGGAACAACTTTGAACTACTTAGGAGGGTCCGCAAGAACTCTCCAATCGCTGTTCTGAAAAGGTCTCCTCCGCCTGTGGAGAATGGTACAAATGCGAATCTCGAACAATCCCCTCAGCGACTGTCCTCTAAAATTTACAAAGTCTGGCGTCAAGTCCAAGACTCGGTGATAGATCAAGACTATCCCCGCCGACAGAAAAAGATGAAGGTGCGGCAAGAAGAGAACCACCCTATCAAGCCACAGAAAGCGACAGCTATTTGGGTGCCCACTGCAACGGCCCCCTCAACTTCGACTGCCCACAAGAGGAGAAGGCCGGAGAAAATTCCCATGTCTGCGACAAATCGCAAGAACACTAAGCCTAAACGCCCTAAGTCTGGGGGCATGGTGGTGCATACCGTCTATATGGCATCTGGAAAAGAGGATAGCCGTATCTCCACAGGTCATCGATCGCTTACGCGATCTGTAACAAAGGCCCAGGAGTAACAACAGAAGCTCCAGGAAATGTTGACGCAGATGGCCGTACTCACAGGGCCAAAAGAAAGCCCGAAACGTCATCAGAGCAACGTCAAGAACAGGAAACTGATGCCGAATTCCTTCGGAGAATGCTTGAGAAGAAAGACAAAGAGGTCGCAGAACAAGCGGCCAATATAAAACAAATGGCCCTTCTATTCCAAGATATGGTGGGTATGATGATCCAGCCGAACCCTCCAGCCGAAGATCCTCCAGTAATAATTGAAGATGATAGAGGAGAGACATCAAATCCTCTGCCGGCTCTGTCAGCAGCCAAGGAGGAGACCATCTCTAAAGCCATGCTCGATGATTATATAGCTCAGCAAATACGGGCTCATCAAGCGAACGAAGCAACTGGCCAAGTCGTCAGAACTGGGCGACCATATCCAGGATGGTACGATCAGATAAAGTACCCGCCAGGATACATAATTCCTAAATTCTATGTGTATAAGGGGAAAGGCAATCCCCATCAACATGTCGTTCAGTTCAGGGCTCTCTGCGGCAACACTGGAGGGGATGATAAGCTACTGCTTCGCCAATTCGTCGGCAGCTTGGCAGAGACGGTGTTCGAATGGTACTCAGAGCTCCCTAACGACTCCGTTAAAACTTTTACGGAGATGGAATTGCTGTTCACCCAGCGTTTCGCAAGCGCCAGCGAACGCACTCTAATCACGGCGTTGATCAATGCCCGAGTGAAGTCAGGGGAGACATGGGTTCAGTATGCGATTCGGTGGCGCAACCTATGGTCGAAGTGCGAACAACACATAGAAGAGGCTCCTGCAGTAGGAATGTTTGTGGGAACTCTCGATCCGCAGGCGACCATATCCCAATTCATGATGTTCTTCAAGCCAACCACTTTCCAGGCCTTGATTGACAAGCTGGTCCAAATGGATCAGATGGGTCACAGACTGTCTCCTTCGAAGCTGGAATTTCGAAATGAAAAGGGGAAAGGGAAAGCAACTTTCGTCGCCAATGCTCAACAATAGCCCAGTGGTCCAAAACTAACTGATCGCCAAGACGAGAAACGGCGATTCTTTAATGAGAAAATGAAGCTCCCTTATTCATTTCCCCGGGACAAAACGAGGAGATTGTTCGAGCTGGCGATACGCAACAGGCTCATCAACTTGCCGGATCCAAAATGCCCATTGCAACCCGGTGAGGCTAATAATCCCAATTATTTCCCCTATCACTAAGCGATAGGCCATCCAATCAAAGATTGCTTTGTCTTCAAAGGGTGGATTGAGAACCAATACCAACATGGCAAATTCGCATTGTCCAAGAATTGGAAAGTAAACCGGCCCCAGCCGCACGCTCTCAAAAAGGTGGACACACCGGGGGCATCATGCTCTTTTGTCGAAGAAGCTCCATGGGAAGTCTCTCTTTCAACTAAAACGAAAAGAATGCTGAAAGTTCTCCAAGCATGTCCAGCGATCAGGTGGAAAAATCAGCTAGAACCCGAGATCATCGAGGGAATGCTGAAGCCGTGCCCGACGCCAAAAATTGGTAGCGATAATCAAAACGCTCAGGCCCAGTCGTCAAAGTCTTCGAAGAAAAAGAAGAAAACCAAAAGGCCCGTGAAGCCTGCTGACAAGCGCACGGACCTGCAAAAACACATTGACGTGCTGGGAGAATATAACCAGAAGGTGCGAACCCCGGCCACACTTCAAGAGTTTCTCAGCCACGTCCTTGAGGATAGAGATGATGACAATGGAGAAGACTCGTCAGATGAACTTGAGGATTATGGGGCAAGCTGCCATGTGATCTCTCACTCGTCGATAGACGGTGAAGAAGCTCCTGACGCATAGAAATTGGGGGCATATCCCGGATCAGAGCTCCTAGGACCGTCAGACGAGATGATTGATGCATTCCTGAACGAAACTCTTCTGAAAAGCAAGGCTGATCGAGAGCGTGAAATGGCCATATTTGGAAAAGCCAAACGTCGGCGACTAGATGAAAGGGTCGAAGCATCCCAATCAGACCGAGGCATGCCCGCGACAAGCAAGAGTAGGCTTAAAATGAAGAAAAAGTTCGCCAAAATCATATCGATAAGAATGAAGCAGATACCCTCCGAAGGAAACACTTTTGATGAAATACACCTTAATGAAGAGGATGTGCATCCTAATTACTGTTTATATCATCGAAAGATTGCGCACCCTACTGAAAAATGCAACGCCTTTAAAAATTAGTGGCAAGGGTATATCGCTCACAGGCAGCACTTCAAGAGGATGAAGCGTGAAGCTCGTTGACAGCGGAAAAATGCGACAGACGAACATGGAAGAGCTGCCGGCAATTGTCACATGGTTGATAGCAGGGGATCGCAAGTTCTCACCTTCGGGAGTGATTCTGAAGAAGAAATGGCCCTTGGCCCTCTCTTCAAAGAATCCACCTCAGGAAAAGAGGAAGAACCGAAGAGCTGCGAGAACATTCAGCTGCGCAATCGCACATTACCTGAAAAGAATCTCGGACCCATAAACAAGGGGTCGAACAAAAAGGATAAGGGAAAAGAAAAGGTCCCTGAGGATATCACCCTCGATGACCAAACCGTCGAAGAGCTGACAGCCAAGGACCCGCCCAAGAAAAATAAGGTGGATTACAACATTCTGGCACACCCGAGGAAGATACCCTCACAGCTAAGCATTCTCGATGCCCTTCTGCTATCCAAAGAGGCGAGAGATTCTTTAATCAAGGCACTGCAAGAGCCCGAGCAGTTCCAAGCTTTCCTCGCCGAAGAAAAGATGAAGGACGAGCTGGAAGAAGTGCACACAGCCGATATCACCTTCGGCGATGAAGATCTCCTCCTCGGGATGTGCGAACATAACCGTCCCCTTTATGTCTCCGGATATTGCCATGACATTAAGATAGGGAAGATTCTGGTTGACAATGGATCCTCCGTCAACCTTCTCAATGTAAGAGTGTTGAAGGAAATCTGCATGAGCGTTCAACATCTCGCTCGTGATAAAATCACCATCTCCGGGTTTGACTCCCAGTCATCGCGAACGCTCGGATCTGTGATACTGACGTTACGCTTTGGGCTACTCGTCACGGACATCAAATTTCACGTCATTGACGCTAAGACATGTTACAATGCTTTGCTCGGCAGGCCTTGGTTACATGAGCACAACATCATCCTTTCTACATAACATCAGCGTATGAAGTATTTCAAGGATGGTCTCGAGTATACTGTGATAGGAGAACTAAACCCATTCTCCGTAAATGAAGTCCGAAAGTATGAAGATGCAAAATACTTCTTACCAGATTTCGAAGACACGGAAAAATACTATAAACCGAAGGACAAAGCTATCACCACTATTCCAGTCTTCGGGAGTGATACTGAGGAGGAAGAAGAAATAGTTTATTCAGGGCCGCCCCAATGCAACAAGCCAGGACCGTCCACCCCTATTCTGGTCTTTGGTAGCGACTCGGAAGATGAAGTCAATGCCGTATTTTCTGTTCGGCCATCGATACAAGCCTTCGCTGACAATGATCGGAGTTTGCAAGTCACCATGGTTCCGCAAGAGCACTATAAAGAGCTCGACGCACTCGATACCTACTTTGTGCAAGTGCAGACGTTCTACGTCCCTCTCAGGTGAAAAGATGAAAAGGTGATCCTCTTTTATCAATCTACGGAAACCAAAGTGGAGAAGGAAATTTGGCATGGTGTCGATTCTACGCTTGACAGGCTCCAGCCCATCTGTCTGCCTAGATACTACACAGAAGGATTAAAAAGGCTGTTGAGGCGCCAAGGCATACCCTTCAGACAGA
The DNA here is from genome assembly GCA_030015575.1 of Agapanthus africanus. Taxonomy (NCBI): domain Eukaryota; kingdom Viridiplantae; phylum Streptophyta; class Magnoliopsida; order Asparagales; family Amaryllidaceae; genus Agapanthus; species Agapanthus africanus. Next base: position 675,288,004 of record CM057340.1, on the reverse strand, counting down.
CTGCTCGACAAGCTCAGTTCTACAGCAGGATCTGTGACGCCCCCGGAACTCAGTGAAAATTGCCCAACGGGAGAATGGAAGCAATCGGGTTTGGATATATCCGATCCAAGAAACGGGAGCGATTCCATGGCTGCTGCGTCATACATGACTTCGATGAAGAAGGAGATGCTCTGTTAGAAGACACTAACCCTGAACCAAAACTAAGTCTCGCCATCAAAATGCTAAGTCCGTCATTTGAAGAACAGATGGACAAGCTAATAAGGGAAGCGGGTCAAAAAGTCCGGGATGACCATAGCCGCGAAATGGCCATTTACGAGAAAGCTAAGAAGTAGCGCCTCCTTCAGCGGGATACGGAGAATGACAATGATCCTCGTTGTCAACTCGTCACACAGAAGACCCGACGCAGAGGTAAAAACAAGCTAAAGAACGGAAAAGACGTTCGACAGCGGCAAAGCGGGTCCAAGAAGCCACGCGATTGAGAATGGAGCAGCAGAGATCCGTCTCTTATGAAGAAGATGGGATGAGCATATTCTTTTCCCCAAGACAAGAAAAAGAAGATATTCGATCTTGTCATAAAACATCAGATGATGACACTCCCGGAGTCCAAGTACCCCGAGCAAGCAGACAAGGTCTCTCACCCAGACTATTGCTCCTATCACCGAGCAATAGGACATCCTCTCGAAGACTGCTTCACCTTCAAGAACTGGGTTGAAGACCAGTATCAACTCGGCAGATTCGCTCTATCCGACAGTTGGAGGGTAAGTCCGCCACAGAAGCATGAATCAAAAGCCACTTATGCGATGGGAGTAGAACCAGATCAATATCAGTCTTGGAAACGATCTTATACCTGTCACGCAATAACGTTGTCAGAAGAAGAACCCGAGAATATGAATGAACTCTCTTGGTGCTTCGAAAACAATGAAGATGAGTTGATCTTAGAATTTCCACCGGCGCCAAAAGAGCTGGAAGATGGGATGCATACTACTGCAGATGACTTCAGAAAAATCTACTTGGAAACGGCAAACGACCTACGGCCGACGTTCGTCAGTGAACTGTTGTCTGAAGAAAAGGAGGCTACACTTAAAGACGTGCTCATGCAGTATAAAGACTGCTTCACATGGAACTATTCCGAGATGCCGGGACTAGATCCAGAGATTGCTGTGCACAAATTGGCGATATCTCCGGACGTCAAGCCGATCAAACAAGCACTGAGAAGAATGCGGCTTGAGCTTAAGATGAGCATCAATGCCGAGGTCAAGAAGCTAATCGACTCCGGCTTCATCCAAGAGATTCAGTATCCTGACTGGATCGCCAACATCGTCCCAGTGATGAAGAAAAATGGGACGGTGCGCATATGCGTAGACTTCCGGAATCTCAACAAAGCTTTCCCGAAAGACGACTTTCCAGTACCGGTCACCGAGCTGATGATAGAAAATATGTCCACTCATGAAGTTTTCTCCTTCATGGACGGCTCATCGGGATACAATCAAATAAAGATGCATCCTGAAGATCAATAGCATACCGCTTTCCAGACTCCCCTGGGAATATTCTGCTACAAAGTGATGCTTTTCGGTCTAAAGAACGCAGGCGCCACCTATCAGAGGGGCATGACGAAGATTTTCGATGACCTCATACATGAAATCGTCGAATGCTATACCGAAGACCTTGTGGAGAAAAGCAAATCGCACGAAGAGCATTGGGAGCATCTAAAGATAGTATTCCAACGTCTTCGGAAATACAACTTGAAGATGAACCCTCTGAAATGTACGTTCGGAGTCTCTTCGGGCAAATTCGTAGGATTCATCGTATGACATCAGGGTATCAAAATAGACCCGTCGAAGATCAAGGCGATTATGGAAATGCCCCCGCCAAGAACTCTCAAACAACTGCGGTCTCTCCAAGAAAAGCTCGCGTATATCCGGCGATTCATAGCTAACCTCTCCGGCAAATGTCGTCCCTAGAGTCACTTGATGAAGAAGGGAACCCCGTTCGTTTGGAATCGCAAATGCCAAAGCGCGCTGGACGAAGTCAAGCAATATCTACAGAATCCTCCGGTGCTAACCACCCCGGTCAAGGGAAAGCCTCTCATTCTGTATACAACCGCCCTTGAGGGTTCTCTAGGCGCGTTATGGGCACAAGAGAACGACCAAGGGAAGGAGAGAGCCCTCTACTATTTAAGTCGAGTTCTCTTAGAGGCAGAAAACAATTACTCCCCCATTGAAAAACACTGCCCGGCATTGATCTTCGCGATAACGAAGCTCAGACACTATGCGTTGGCACATGAGGTCCATCTCATATCGAAAGTGGATCCTCTCAAGTATTTGATGTCAAGAGCCATATTAATGGGACGGCTCGCTAAATGGGCCCTACTCTTAATGGAATTCTCGATAACTTATCGACCTCTCAAGGCAGTGAAAGGCCAGGCCATCGCCGACTTCCTCGCCAAGTATCCGATACCTGCCGAATCACCTTTAAATTGCGAATTGCCAGACGAGCACGCGTTTGACACAATCGACAGGGAAAGAGGAGAGAGCGATACTCGATGGAAACTCTACTTCGACGGAGCATCTTCCATGAAGAAGCGAGAGCACAGCTCCTCCATAATCAAATCTGGGGTAGGCCTCATCTTCGTGACTCCGCAAAGAGGGATAATGCGCTTCGCCTTTTCCTTAACAGAGCCGAGGACAAATAATGAAGCGGAATATGAAGTTTTGATAGCAAGTCTTGAGATCGCTGTCGACATGGGAATCGAAAACCTCCTTATATACGGAGACTCCCAGCTGGTCGTTAGTCAAGTAAACGGTGACTATCAAACGTGCAAACCAGAGTTGGTAAAGTACGGTGAGAGAGTGCAACAATTGCTGACTCAGATCCCTTCCTACGCCCTGGAAAGCATACCGCGCACGGAAAATAGAAAAGCAGATACGTTAGCCAAACTTACTAAAGAAATGGCTGATGAAAATCTCGATGACGTGAGGATCGTTGTGCAAAGTCGTCGGGTTCTCGCACCGGCAGAAATATCTCTAGAGTCGTCCGAAGAAAAGGGAATGACAAAGCAAGCAACCCTATAAGTAAAAGACCAGGAAAAGGCTATGGATTGGAGAGAAGTCTTTATAGACTACTTCAAACCCCGTCGAACACCTGAAGACACGTCCTCAAGACATCGGCTCATGAAACGAGCTCTATCTTTTGCCTTCGTCAATGATACTATGTATAAGAGATCATTTGATTCTCTGTGGCTAAGATGCCTGGGACCTGAAGAGGCAAGGAGAGTCATCCAAGAAACTCATGACGGACTCTGCGGTTCTTACAAAGTCAGGCCGAAGATGAAACTGAAGATCAAACGGATAGGCTATTATTGGCCTACAATGATCCAAGACCGTCTCGAATACGCGAAGTAGTGCCACTCATGCCAGATTCACGGGGACTTTATCTACCAGCATCCAAATCCGCTACACCCAAAGGTGGCTAGCTGGCCATTCGAAATATGGGGAACTGACATAGTCGGGCCCATCGAACCGACATCATCCAGAGGACATCGGTTCATATTGGCGACAACTGATTATTTCTCTAAGTGGGCGAAAGCAATACCGCTAAGAGAAGTTAAGACGGAGAATATCCTCCATTTCTTCAAGACACACGTCATTTACCGATTCGGCACTCCGCGACGGATTATCTCCGATAACGGGCCAGCCTATAGAAGCCACAAGATCGGCCGCTTCCCACAACAACATAACATAGACTGGAGATACTCTTCGGTCTATAATCCCCGAGCTAACGGTCTAGCTAAGGCTATCAACAAGACCTTGACGAAGATCGTGAAAAAGACGGTGTACAGAAATAAGAAGGACTGGCACGAGAGACTGCATCAAGCTCTCTGGGCATATCGAACTTCATTCAAAACGGCCACAAACACAACGCCGTATGCATTGGTATTCGGTACAGAAGCGGTACTCCCCCTCGAGATAGAGTTACCCTCCTTGCGAGTGGCGATTCATTACGAGCTAACGGGCGAAGAGAATGCTCACCTTCGGCTTGAGCAGCTCGACGCCCTTGATGAAACTCGGCTCATGGCGCAACAAAACCTGAATGCTTATAAAGAAAAGATGGCGCGCTCATACGAGAGATTGACTAGGCCGAGAACATTCCTCCAAGACGAACTCGTGCTAGTGGTCAAAAGACCTATGATCCCCAATCGTGCCAAACGGGGAAATTTGAGCCAAACTATGAAGGCCCGTACATCATAGACAAAGTTTACCAGAGTGGAGCCTATCTACTCATGGACATGTATGGTGAAAGACCTTTCAGGCCAATAAACGGTCGCTTCCTAAAAAAATACTACGCCGGACGAGTCATGGCCTAGGTCGACGATAGATGACGACGCCTATGTCCGCTCGCTATCTTCCTAAGCTCAAACTCTATAAGTAGTAGCCGGCAAACGGACCAAAACATCCCCTAAACCAACGATGGACCGAAACGTCCCTAAACTAACAACGGACCGGAACGTCCCTAAACTAACGATGGACCACTATATCCTAAAACTGGCTGTTGACCGAGACGTCTATAAACTACTATAAACCGCAGCATCCCAGAGCTGATACAAAAAAAAAACGGTACGTCCATAAGCCAAATAGGCACGGATGAAAACCCGAAAGGGCTCCGTGGGTAAAAACAGCAGGGCTACCGACGAGTTTTGTGAAAACCCGAAAGGGCGCAATCTCTTTAAAAGACACTTGCAAGGTCCTCTCGACCCTGTAAGGAGAAACCACCTGCGTGAGATCCTTACGAATCACAAAGGAGAAACACACTTAGGAATCCCCACGATTGGTAAGGAGAAATTATGCTTGTGAGATCCTCACGACTCGTAAGTAGAACCCTCTTATGAGACCCTCACGGCTCATAAAATTCAAAAGCCTTAAGCTACAGGGATCTGAACTTGTTCTTAAGCAGTCATACACCCTGATTTTGCCCTACAAGCGGTTCAATGATGACCCTTGTATACAATCCACGGGCGCGAATAAACATTTCCCTAACAAATACCCACCCGCGACTAGGGATATGTTTACACAGTGGACAGCCCTTGTAAGTCCTCTCGACTTATAAGGAGAAAACACTCTTGTAAGATCCTTACGACTTATAAGAGAACACACACTTGGGAATCCTCACGATTCTTAAGGAGAAAACGCACTTACGAGATCCTCACGACTCGTAGGGAGAAATAGCTTTATGTGACCCTTGCGGCTCGTAAAGTCAAAAAGCCTTAGTCGACAGGATCCTAACCCTAGTTGCTAAGCCACCTTTGTTCGATATCGACAGAGGCAAATGATGATTCGCTCTCGGCAATATCCCAGTTGTAGCGATGCTGATACCTAAATCGGTATCAAATCCCAAACTCGCAGCGAAAAGCCAGCGATCCACAAATGCATATGAAATAGCCGAAATGATGGGGCAACTTGCAAAAAAATCGGTAAGTAAAAATGTATGCATACAAAATAGCCGAAATGGTTAGGCAACTCGCAATGAAAAGCAGTGAGTAAATAAAACAAATAGCCGAAATGATTGGGCACCGTGAAAAATAGCCGAAATGATTGGGCAATCGCGACTTTCGCGATATAAAAGCTGAAATGATAGAGTATCGCGGAAAGAAAAATATATAAAGTGAAACTTTTTGCCCTACAGGTGAGATCACATCGATCCCTGTATACAATCCAGGGGTACAAACAAAAAGAGAACCATACCTTCCCACCAGACTCCATCAGAAAGAGAGCCAAATCTCGACGGTTCACAGACAGCCTGGAGATCACCAACAACGTTTTTCCTCATTCCAGCAGAATTCAGACGCGACAATCAACCTTGGAGCCATGGCAAAGTCGCTGTTCCAAACCTCGACGGTTCACAGACAATCGAGAGAGTACATCCTGGTCCCGTAGAACACGGCTAATGTCAATCCTGACCCTGTGGGAAACGCCCAGAGCAAATCCTGGTCCCGTAGAACATGGATAATGTCAATCCTGACCCCGTGGGAAACGCCCAGAGCAAATCCTGGTCCCGTAGAACACAGCTAATGTCAATCTTGACCCCGTGGGAAACGCCCAGAGCGAATCCTGGTCCCGTGGAACACGGCTAATGTCAATCCTGACCCCGTGAGAAACGCCCAGAGCAAATCCTGGTCCCGTGGAACATGGCTAATGTCAATCCTGACCCCGTGGGAAACGCCCAGAGTACCTCCTGGTCCTGTAGAACACGGCTAATGTCAATCCTGACCCCGTGGGAAACGTCCAGAGCACCTCCTGGTCCCGTGGAACACGGCTAATGTCAATCCTGACCCCGTGGGAAACGCCCAGAGCAAATCCTGATCCCGTAGAACACGGCTAATGTCAATCCTGACCCGTGGGAAACGCCCAGAGCACCTCCTGGTCCCATAGAACACGGCTAATGTCAATCCTGACCCCGTGGGAAACGTCCATAGCACCTCCTGGTCCCGTAGAACACAGCTAATGTCAATCCTGACCCCGTGGGAAACGTCCAGAGCAACCCCTGCCTCCGTGAAATGTGGATAAAGTCAACCCCTGACTCTGTGAAATGCAGATAAAATCAACCCCTGACTCCGTGAAATGCGGATAAAGTTAACCCCCTGACTCCGTGAAATGCGGATAAAGTCAACCCCTCCTGGCCCCGTAGAACACGGCTAAGGTCAATCCTGACCCCGTAAGAAACAGCCAGAGCAAACCCTCGACCTCCCCGCCGAAAGCAATGCTTTGACTCAACTCATCAATCACTTACGAGTCCTCTCGACTTGTAAGGAGAAAATTCTCTTGTGAGATCTTTACGACTCTCAAGAGAAAACGCACTTAGGAATCTTCATGATCCCTGAGGAGAAAATACACCTACGGGATCCTCTCGACCTATAGGGAGAAAATTCTTTATGAGACCCTCACGGCTCATAAAGTTGAAAAGTCTTAGGTGACAGATCCTAACCCTGTCTCCCAAGCCATCGTTGCCTCGCAGAAAGGTCAAGGTAGATTTTCTACAGGCCACACTCTCCGACAAGAAAAGAAACAATCACTTACGAGTCCTCTCGACTTATAAGGAGAAAGTTCTCTTGTGAGATCCTTATGACTCTCAAGAGAAAACACACTTAGGAATCCTTACGATTCCTAAGGAGAAACCACACCTTCGAGATCCTCTCGACTCGTAGGGAGAAAAGTCTTTATGAGACCCTCACGGCTCATAAAGTTGAAAAGTCTTAGGCAAGCAGACCTGAACCTATTTCCTAAACCATCGTTACCCTGCAAAGAGTCCAAGATGGACCGTCACTTACTATCTACAGGCCACACTTGCTAAAATCACATGGCAACAACACGACAAAGAGAAGAAAGCAACAGTAAGGAGAGCATTTGATTCGCATTCAGTTAAGCGTTCAAAGCGTACCCATTCATGCATGTGCGGAAAGGTTTAATGCATAAAATAAATACATGGAAATGGAAAAGTTTGCTATTCATACTTCAGAAAATTCCTACATTGATGAAAATAGTAAATAAAAATGCCATTAAAATTGTTTTACAAAGGTAAGACATCAAATCCAGGACATGGATTGAGAAATTCAAAAGTGAGGCCATCCAAAAATTTTCGGGCCTCTCGGACCATCTTTGTGTGCATCCTTTCACGATCACAAGCGTCAAGATCCCCACTGATGTCCTCCACCCTTCGATAGGCAGCGAGTATCGCCGCCTGCTGAAAAGCTTGATGCAGGATATCAACAAGATTGTCTCGCCTTTTCTTTGAGATTAAGCCCATCAGATACACCGAGTGCACCTTATCTTCGGCGTCGTCCTATGCCTTAAGCATCATGCCGGCATAGAATAGAGGAAGTGCCCCCCAGATCGCTCCCACAATAAGCTTCAAGAGAAAGGAACGACAAGAAAGCAGGCGACCATCGTATGCATCAAAGCGACCCATAATTTCAGTACACTGGGCGTTTGTGAATTCCTAGTTTTGAGAACGGCCGACTGCGCGAATGTCTCCGTAAGAAATAATTTCGGCGAGATCATACATATGAGCGTCCATAACGTCTGAAAAAGAAAATCGGCGGGGGTTAGTGGACAGACTGATTAAGAAAATCCTTATTAAAAATAGACACGGGATTTAAACAAACTCATGATACCCCCGAGGAGGAAATAAGTACTAATTAAATCACTCAATGAAATTAATTTTGTGCAATTAAGGAAGGAATCCTAAAAAGGATTTCGCATTTAATGAAAAGGTTCCTCGGGCCAAGGAGTTAAACTCCTCGAGAGCAATGCTTTGCAGACAGGAATGACACCTGTCAAAGGCAATTATGAGGGGAATTAAAAATTCTCCGAGAAAATTTTAAAAGCCTTGCTCTGTAAAGAATGATAGAATAACCCATCAGAAAACTTAAAGTAAAGTTTTAATGAATTAAAATTCCATGATCTTCAAGATCCATGAACAAACTCTTAAGAGTTCTTTATGAAAGATTAACAAATCTATATAATTTGAAAAGAAGAGCAAAACTCTGTTAATGGGTTAAGAAACCCTAAGAAAGATCTCTTTAGATCTATGATTTCAAGAGAGCAAAAGCTCTGTTAATAAAACCCTAAAAAGGTTTTCTTTAGATCGAAGATCTGTGAAGAGCAAAACTTTGTTAATAGGTGAAACCCTAGATTCTTAAATAATCCTTTAAAAGATTTAATCTTTACCTAAATTTTGACAAAGTTATGTCCTTAAAGAAGTTCTTAAAACAGAGAGCTATGCTCTAAAGGAGAAATTGATTCTCAGAAAACAAGAAAGAAGATGAACATAAATCATCTCAAGGGCCAAGGGTCCTATTTATAAGCGCTGAGAGCCGTTTCAACTTCTGAGTTGATCCAATGGCAGATATGCTGCCACCGCTGCACTCACGTGTGGGCCACGTAAGCGCAACGGTGGAGGGGCATTTGTTTCCCCCAATCAGAGCAAACCTCTGTTCAAAATTTCAAATTTTGAAATGAAGCAGCGCTTCATAGCAGCGCCAGCGCTGAGAGAGTCAAAGACTCTGAGGCAGCGCTCACGTGCAAAGCACATGAGCGCTAGCGCTAAGAGCGCTGCACTCTAAGCAGCGCACTACGTGCAAAGCACGTAAGCGCTAGCGCTAAGAGCGCTGCATTCTAAGCAGCGCACCACGTGCAAAGCACGGGAGCGCTAGCACTGGAACTAAATGTTCCCAACCGTTAGATCAAAGATCCAACGAACATGATTAAAAATCATCAGTTGATCAGAATAAAATTCTGTTAAGAAAAGATTCCTCAAAATCTTTCCAAACAAAAAGATTGTGCTCTGTAAATCAGAGCACTGTCGGATCAATGATCCAATGGTGATTAAAATTCACTAAAATACAGAATAAATTCTGTATAGGGAAAGATTTCCCAATCTTGTTAAAAACAAGAAGATTGCCTTCTGTAAATCAGAAGCTCTTGGATCAAAGATCCAATGATGGGAAAATCCCCAAATCAATTGGAGAAAAGATCTCCTTAACCGATTGAACAAATCAGCTTGCCCTATATAAAGGCTCCAAGACTTCAAGTCTTAGATATAGAAAAAACATAGAGAGGAACCCCCCCCCCAAAACTTTGAGAAATCTCAGAAAGAAGAGCAAGCTCTCGGTAGAAGAAGAAAATTCTCTTCAAGGTAAAAAGAACAGAAAGACGAAATCGTCTCATGTTAAAAGAAGAATTCACTTCTTTTCTTTAAGATCATAGATCTATAAAACCATGCTCTTTCACAAAGATATCAAAATATCTCATCACAAAGAATAAGAGGAAGAAATTAACCTTCTTTAGATTATAGATCTATAAGACAAATTGTCTTTCAGAGATCATGAACATCTTATTATAAAAGGGGGAGAATAATCCAATTCTCTTAGATCACAGATCCATAAAGGCAAAATCTTTCATCAAAATAAGAGATTGAAACATCTCATATAAAATAAGAACTTTGTTCTTAGAATCTTGAGACAAAATCTCTTATAAAAAGAGAATTTAATTCTCAGAGCGCGAAATTGATCTAAGTTGCATAAATGAAGAGCCTTAGCGCTCCAAATTTAAAAGAACTTCAGCGCTCCACATCTAGCGCAAAGCGCTGCAGAGCCTTGGGGCTCTTAAAAGAGCTTCAGCGCTCCACATCTAGCGCAAAGCACTAGTGCACTGCGCTCATTGACTAGCGCTCAGCGCCAAGCGCACCACGTGCACCTCACATGGCGCTACTTAACAGAAGCGCTTCAGCGCTGCAGAGCTTTAGCGCTCCAAATTTAAAGTAGCACACTGCGCTCATTAACTTGCGCTAGCGCCAAGCGCGCCATGTATTTCTCACGTGTGTGCTGATAGAACATAAACTGTTCTTTAAAATAAAGCCTCAGAGCTATGATGAATGCTCAGCATTTAATAAAAGACAAAAATATTTGTTGAAGTCAAAATTTGCACCCCGGTTGACCAAGTCAAAGTCAAGGTCAACCCCGAGCCAGGTGGGCCCAAGCCCAAGCAAGTGGGCCAATGCCCAGGTCGAGCCCGAACACGAAGCGTCCGGCCTTGCGCCATGCCAACAACAAAATCATGTAATAAATAATTTTTATGTAATTGTTTATGCATGAATGTAAACAAAATGGGCATAAAGCCAATATTTTGTAAGCCCATGGCTTATGTGCAAAAATGAAATGGCACATGAGCCATGGGATGGCTAAAATGCCATTTTGTAGAGCCCAAGGGGCTATATGCAAATATGTAAGCCTATAAAAGGCAAAATGATGATGAATAAAATAATACTTTTCATTCTCTCCAAAAAAATTAGAGCTGAGCTCTTTCTTCCTTCTTCAAGGTTCCAAAACCTTCTTCTTTCTCTTGAATTAAATCAAGAGTTCTACTCTCCTTTTTATAAAACAAATTAGTTTTTCACCACAAAACCCATCAAGGGGAACTCAGATCTTCCATTAGATCTCAAAAAGGAGTGATTTTTTAAAAATCCCATATCTTTTGATCTTCAAGATCCAGCTAACAGAGGAGGAAGAAGAAGAACCCCTTTCACTAAACCCAAAAAAAATAAAAAAATAAAAACACTCAGGAGTCCAACTCCTCTTTGATTTCTCTTCAGAGAAATCTTTTTTAGGCTAAAAGCCTCTTTTTCTCGCCGGCGCTCAAGCGCAGAGCGCCCACGTGCCGACACGTGGCGCGCTTGCGCTCCAGCGCAAGCGCTCGAGCGCAAGCGCTCGAGCGCAAGTCGCCCTCGTGCCGACACGTGGCGCTCTTGCGCTCAAGCGCAAGCGCTCGAGCGCAAGTCGCCCTCGTGCCGACACGTGGCGCTCTTGCGCTCCAGCGTAAGCGCTCGAGCGCAAGTCGCCCTCGTGCCGACACGTGGCGCTCTTGCGCTCAAGCGCAAGCGCTCGAGCGCAAGTCGCCCTCGTGCCGACACGTGGCGCTCTTGCGCTCCAGCGTAAGCGCTCGAGCGCAAGTCGCCCTCGTGCCGACACGTGGCGCTCTTGCGCTCAAGCGCAAGCGCTCGAGCGCAAGTCGCCTACGTGCCGACACGTGGCGCGTTGCGCTCCAGCACTCTGCGCTCGAGCGCAAAGCGCCCACGTGCCGACACGTGGCGCGCTCACGCTCAAGCGCCTAGGCGCTGGCCCCACGCATCCTTTGGATGTATTTTTCCCCTTTACTTATATATACATGTATATATATACATATGTGTACAAATGTACGCATACACATACTCCGCGACACTGTCCCTGTTAGAAAAAAATTTCTAACGGGGCGCTGCCCCGCACCCCGCAAGGGGGCTGCTAGCCCCCTTGACCCCCAGCCCGCTATCCGGGTAGCGGGACCCCCGTAAAAACTCTGCGTGGCTCCCGATATATTTAAACCCCCCCTCCAAAACACAACACACGTACACTGCACGTTGAGTTCGCATGACCAGTTTAACCCGTTAATCGGAGGTTCCCTCGCCCCAAAGGCGATGGGTAATTAACGGCAGCTTAGTCCGCGGCTGCCGGAGATTCGGATCCCCACAATCATTAAACCCCGGCCTACCCTAGGCCGGGGGAATCTGTAGTACGCCTGGCAAGCGCGCGCGTATTCCCATCTCAATGGGGTGACGAAAAACACCCTACAGGTTCTGGCACGCCCGGTGGGACCAATCTCTCCTCCCATATTTCGGGTTAAATGTTCATGCGAACTCAATCAATATACATACCTGTATTTATACTAAAAATAATGCTTTTTCATGCAGATTTTCAAGCAATCACCTTCCGATGATGTCTTCGATGATGAACTCATCTCCTGTCTCCTACACGATGAGGATAGACTCTAGGACGGTCCTTCCGGCCAGTCTCGGGCGACAATGGGAGGAGCCGCTGCTACCATTTGGCTCTATTGTGTTCATGCCGATTGGCGCCATCCCAGCTCCTCAAGCCCCGGTGGAAGACAAACCGGTCTCGAAAGGCAGGAGACCAAATGTGGTGATCTCAAGGGCGCCCCAACCCAAACGCAAGTCGGTGTCTGAACGAATTTCCTTGGCCCCAGCTGGGGGCAATGCCATCAACACCAATAAAGCTACAACACGTCTTGAGCAAGCTCCAGCGATGCCCTTGACCACTGCTCGATCGGGTGTCTTCTCTAAGCTCCCCTCTGATCAACTCACAATGGTTTCCCGGGTAGCAGATGCCCGCCAAGCCTTCAAAATCGAGAAGCTGAGGGAGAAAAGGCTCAGATATAGAGCCAACAAAAGGGCTAGGGCTACTGCCAGGCTAAACCTCATGAGGTTCGAAGAACAGGGTTACCCCGCCAAAGATGAAGGGATGGCTGAATGTGTTATCCACACTGTCTACGTGGTGGGCACGCGCAGCAAGAGCAAGGACGGGGCTACCACATCTCAAATCCAATCTGGCTTTAATGTGGTTGCCACTTCCCAAGAACAGCCGCCTCCGCTGGATGATGAAAACCCTCTCGATGGGGCTGATAGGCAGAGAGAGCCCTCAATTCATGAGGAGTCAGGCTCGGAAAGCGAAGATGAGCCAACTTTCCGTCCTAAGACCGCAGAGCAGCAACTTCTCCAAGAGCTCCGAAAACAGCTTAGAAGCAAAGATAAGGAGATGGCCAAGCTCTACTCAAAGATCGACGACTTGACAAATGTCGTCTTACGGCTTACGGCCCAACTTGCCTCTCAGCCGCCCAATCAAGCACAGGGCTCAGCTCATGAACCGGGAAACGGTGTCCCAAAGCAACCGACGCCTATTCCCTCAAATCCAAAAGTGGGCGGACCTCATGAAAGTCAATCGCATCCTATCTCAGGAAATGTCTTGGCTACCGATGACAGTAGCCCGCTAACTCAAGATCAAATCATGGATTTGGTTGCCAGCAAAGTCAAAACATTGGTGGCCGAAGCCGAAGCGCAAAAAGATATCAGCAGTAGTGGGAGACCATATCCTGCTCAGTATGATCTGGTGGAATTTCCTAGCGGCTATGTCATCCCTAAATTCGGAAGATTCGATGGGACGGGAAATGCGAATCAACACATCGCCCACTTCAAAGCCTCTTGCGGGAATACTGGGGGCAATGATGCGCTTCTCCTCCGCCAGTTCGTTAATAGCCTGACCGATGTTGCTTTCGACTGGTACGCGAGCATACCAGATGGCTCCGTTACTACTTTCGTCCAAATGGAATCTTTGTTTCGACAAAGGTTCATGAGCGTCAGCGATAAGATCACCATTGCCGAGCTCGTGAGGACCAAGCCCAAGAACAACGAAAGCAGCACGGATTTTATAACCCGATGGCGCAATCTCTCCGTCAAATGCGAACCGCCGATAGAGCAGGACCAATCTGTCAGTCTCCTTGTCGGAAATCTCAACAATTGGATGGCCCCGTTTCTATGTACTGCGGGTCTCAAAACGTTCCAAGAGCTGACCAGGAAAGTTCAGATGCTGGAGCGATCAAAACAGGAGTCCTCCTCGGATTCCCAAAATAATAATAGGTCCTGGAGAAACCGAAAGGATGATAATCGCAAAGGCGGAAACTCCGATGATTCTGAATCTTTCAACACTTCGGCTAACCGAAATAAGCAAGGGATGAACGGGCCTAGCGCCAACCAGCCTCGGAAGCCAGTGTTCGGAGAGGGAGGAGAATCTCCACTGAAAGAGAAGCTGGATAAGGTCTATTCCTTCAGAAGGGACAAAATCCGTAAAATATTCAAAGACGCCCTGAAGAACGGTCTACAACTGCCAGAGTCAAAAAGACCGCAGGAAGCGAATATGACCGACGACCCCAAATACTGCCCCTATCACAGAGTGATAGGTCATGCCATTGAGGACTGCTTCGTCTTCAAAGATTGGGTCGAAAAACAATACAAGGCAGGAGAGATAGAACTGTCTAAAGGCGTGTTAACAAACAGTCCAGCCGCGACCGCCAATTTCATACAAACGGAGACCGAAGTTCTTCGTAAAACTGACTCTCTCAGATATCCGCCTCTCTCTGAAAACAACAGACCTCCAAGTCTTTAAACTGGGAATAATCGACCTCTAAGTCGTTAAACTGGGAATGTAAAAAAAATGTAAATAAAAAAAATGTGTAAATAAAAGAAAAATAAAGAAAAGCCGAAATGATGGGGCAACTCGCAATAAAAATCAGCGAGTAAAAATAAAAATGAAAATAAAGCCGAAATGATGGGGCAACCGCGAATAAATAGCCGAAATGATAGGGCAATCGCGACCTTCGCGATAAGAAAAGCTGAAATGATAGAGCAATCGCGGTAAAATAAAAAAATAAAAAAAAAAAAAAAAAACAAGGGCGGATGATGAGTTGCTCCTGGCATTATTCCAGTGCAGCAATGCAGACGCCAAACAAAAAATCCAATTTCCCAAAATTCTCCCAGCCCTACGGCCAGTCCCCGAATTGACTACCGTATACAATCCACGGGCTCGAATAATTCTCAGTATACTCATGCCCCACCGCAACCACCAGTTAGGCGGCTGGTCTCCGCCTTTGGAATTATGCTTCATTGGTAAGACCCACTCATGTGTCCTCACGATGCATGAGGAGAACAAACCTTCGTGAGATCCTTACGACTCACCAAGGAAAAACACACTTAGGATTCCTCACGACTCTTAAGGAGAAAATACACCTGCGGGATCCTTACGACCCGCAGGGAGAAAATGCTTTTATGGGACCCTCAAGGCCCATAAAATTGAAAAGTCTTAGGTGATAGGGATCCAAACCTGTCTTCTAAGTCATCGCTCCCGAATCCCCAAGTGGCGAATGATGAGTCGCTCCTGGTACCATATTCCAGTGCAGCGATGCAGACGCCAACCAAATTCCAAATCCCAATCCCCAACGGCGAATGATGAGTCGCTCCTGGTACCATATTCCAGTGCAGCGATGCAGACGCCAACCAAATTCCAAATCCCAATCCCCAACGGCGAATGATGAGTCGCTCCTGGTACCACATTCCAGTGCAGCGATGCAGACGCCAACAAAGTCCCAAAAATTTTTATGGCCCTACGGTCTGGATCATACATCCTGCAAAACCGTATACAATCCACGGGCGTAAAACGATCCCAATCTCTCCCAAGTCCTACCGGCGAGACCACATTCAAAGTCCCACCGGCAGGGAAGATTCAAAAAAAAAAATAATGAAAAAAAAAATGAAAAAAAAAGAGATAAAAAAAAATGAAAAAAAAGAACGGTATGTCCACAAGCAAAATGGGCACGGATGAAAACCCGAAAGGGCTCCGTGAGTAAAAACAGCAGGACTGCTGGCGAGTTTGTGAAAACCCGAAAGGGCGCAAACTCGTAAAAAAAAAAAAAAGAAGAAATGAAATGTACTCGCAAAGTCCTCTCGACTTTGTGAGGAGAAAATTCCCGCGTGAGATCTTTACGACTCACAAAGGAGCAATACACTTAGGAGTCCCCATGACTCTTAAGGAGAAAATACACCTACGAAATCCTTTCGACTCGTAGGGAGAAAATGCTTTTATGGGACCCTCACGGCCCATAAAATTGAAAAGCCTTAGGTGACAGGGATCTAAACCTGTCTCGTAAGCCACCAATTCCCAAATCCTCTCAGGGCACATGATGAGTTGCTCCTGGCATTATTCCAGTGCAGCAATGCAGATGCCAAAACAAAACCAATTCCCAAATCCTCTCAAGAAAGATGATGATTCGCTCCTGGTACCATATTCCAGTGTAGCAATGCTGATGTCAACACCAAATCAAATCAAACCAACAACCTCTGCGGCGGAATCACGCTTCGTCCCAGAATTTACCCCGTGTCGAAATCATGCTTCGCCTCGGGATAACGACCTCCTCGTCGGAATTATGCTCCGCCTCGAAATCAAAATCAACGAGTCAGCTTCCACTCCGACACCGCAGAAAGCGGAGCAAGTCAGAATCCAATCTCGACACCGCAAGAAGCGGAGAAAGTCAAGTCTACCCCTGACACTGCAAGAAGCAGAGCAAGTCAGATCAAGCATCGACCGTCCATGTCGCAAAAAGGGCAGTGCAGGCTCCCGCAAACTGGGAACCCAAATCGCTTCGTATCAGAGCGTCGACCGTCTATGTCGCAAAAAGGGCAGTGCAGGCTCCCGCAAATTGGGAACCCAAATCGCTCCGGATCAGAGCGTCGACCGTCTATGTCGCAAAAAGGGCAGTGCAGGCTCCCGCAAATTGGGAACCCAAATCGCTTCGTAACAGAGCGTCGACCGTCCATGTCGCAAAAAGGGCAGTGCAGGCTCCCACAAATTGGGAACCTAAATCGCTCCGGATCAGAGCGTCGACCGTCTAATGTCGAAAAAAGGGCAGTGCAGGCTCCCGCAAACTGGGAACCCAAATCGCTTCGTATCAGAGCGTCGACCGTCTATGTCGCAAAAAGGGCAGTGCAGGCTCCCGCAAATTGGGAACCCAAATCGCTCCGGATCAGAGCGTCGACCGTCTATGTCGCAAAAAGGGCAGTGCAGGCTCCCGCAAATTGGGAACCCAAATCGCTTCGTAACAGAGCGTCGACCGTCCATGTCGCAAAAAGGGCAGTGCAGGCTCCCGCAAATTGGGAACCCAAATCGCTCCGGATCAGAGCGTCGACCGTCTATGTCGCAAAAAGGGCAGTGCAGGCTCCCGCAAATTGGGAACCCAAATCGCTCCGGATCAGAGCGTCGACCGTCTAATGTCGAAAAAAGGGCAGTGCAGGCTCCCGCAAACTGGGAACCCAAATCGCTTCGTATCAGAGCGTCGACCGTCTATGTCGCAAAAAGGGCAGTGCAGGCTCCCGCAAATTGGGAACCCAAATCGCTCCGGATCAGAGCGTCGACCGTCTATGTCGCAAAAAGGGCAGTGCAGGCTCCCGCAAATTGGGAACCCAAATCGCTTCGTAACAGAGCGTCGACCGTCCATGTCGCAAAAAGGGCAGTGCAGGCTCCCGCAAAGTGGGAACCTAAATCGCTTCGTAACAGAGCATCGACCGTCCATGTCGCAAAAAGGGCAGTGCAGGCTCCCGCAAATTGGGAACCCAAATCGCTTCGTAACAGAGCGTCGACCGTCCATGTCGCAAAAAGGGCAGTGCAGGCTCCCGCAAATTGGGAACCCAAATCGCTTCGTAACAGAGCGTCGACCGTCCATGTCGCAAAAAGGGCAGTGCAGGCTCCCGCAAAGTGGGAACCCAAATCGCTTCGTAACAGAGCGTCGACCGTCCACGTCGTAAAAAGGGCAGCGCATCCCAAATAGTGGGAAACAAGGAAAGTCGCCTCCACGTGAAAGATAATCCATCAATTTCATGCACACGACTCACATATGTGGTGTGCATTTATTGATGGGGGGCACTTTGTTGAAGTCAAAATTTGCACCCCGGTTGACCAAGTCAAAGTCAAGGTCAACCCCGAGCCAGGTGGGCCCAAGCCCAAGCAAGTGGGCCAATGCCCAGGTCGAGCCCGAACACGAAGCGTCCGGCCTTGCGCCATGCCAACAACAAAATCATGTAATAAATAATTTTTATGTAATTGTTTATGCATGAATGTAAACAAAATGGGCATAAAGCCAATATTTTGTAAGCCCATGGCTTATGTGCAAAAATGAAATGGCACATGAGCCATGGGATGGCTAAAATGCCATTTTGTAGAGCCCAAGGGGCTATATGCAAATATGTAAGCCTATAAAAGGCAAAATGATGATGAATAAAATAATACTTTTCATTCTCTCCAAAAAAATTAGAGCTGGGCTCTTTCTTCCTTCTTCAAGGTTCCAAAACCTTCTTCTTTCTCTTGAATTAAATCAAGAGTTCTACTCTCCTTTTTATAAAACAAATTAGTTTTTCACCACAAAACCCATCAAGGGGAACTCAGATCTTCCATTAGATCTCAAAAAGGAGTGATTTTTTAAAAATCCCATATCTTTTGATCTTCAAGATCCAGCTAACAGAGGAGGAAGAAGAAGAACCCCTTTCACTAAACCCAAAAAAAATAAAAAAATAAAAACACTCAGGAGTCCAACTCCTCTTTGATTTCTCTTCAGAGAAATCTTTTTTAGGCTAAAAGCCTCTTTTTCTCGCCGGCGCTCAAGCGCAGAGCGCCCACGTGCCGACACGTGGCGCGCTTGCGCTCCAGCGCAAGCGCTCGAGCGCAAGTCGCCCTCGTGCCGACACGTGGCGCTCTTGCGCTCAAGCGCAAGCGCTCGAGCGCAAGTCGCCCTCGTGCCGACACGTGGCGCTCTTGCGCTCCAGCGTAAGCGCTCGAGCGCAAGTCGCCCTCGTGCCGACACGTGGCGCTCTTGCGCTCCAGCGTAAGCGCTCGAGCGCAAGTCGCCCTCGTGCCGACACGTGGCGCTCTTGCGCTCAAGCGCAAGCGCTCGAGCGCAAGTCGCCTACGTGCCGACACGTGGCGCGTTGCGCTCCAGCACTCTGCGCTCGAGCGCAAAGCGCCCACGTGCCGACACGTGGCGCGCTCACGCTCAAGCGCCTAGGCGCTGGCCCCACGCATCCTTTGGATGTATTTTTCCCCTTTACTTATATATACATGTATATATATACATATGTGTACAAATGTACGCATACACATACTCCGCGACACTGTCCCTGTTAGAAAAAAATTTCTAACGGGGCGCTGCCCCGCACCCCGCAAGGGGGCTGCTAGCCCCCTTGACCCCCAGCCCGCTATCCGGGTAGCGGGACCCCCGTAAAAACTCTGCGTGGCTCCCGATATATTTAAACCCCCCCCTCCAAAACACAACACACGTACACTGCACGTTGAGTTCGCATGACCAGTTTAACCCGTTAATCGGAGGTTCCCTCGCCCCAAAGGCGATGGGTAATTCACGGCAGCTTAGTCCGCGGCTGCCGGAGATTCGGATCCCCACAATCATTAAACCCCGGCCTACCCTAGGCCGGGGGAATCTGTAGTACGCCTGGCAAGCGCGCGCGTATTCCCATCTCAATGGGGTGACGAAAAACACCCTACAATATTGTCAGAATTCAAATCAATGCTCAGCATTGTCAAATGTTTAACATTTTAACTAAGTGGGCCGAGCCCAAGTTAGCCATAAACCCATCATTCAGATTAATTGAGCCCATATATTCATAAATCTCATATCTTAGTCCCAATTGGACTACAGATCTCTCAACCAAAATTGGTTCAAGGGCACATCTCTTCACTCCTTTGATATTTGTCGTTGTAATCCTTCAACGTCTTCAGAAAGGTGACGGGTTCCGATAACTAGACTTTTCATGGACTGTGGGGTCCTTAAACCTATGGATTATGATGTCCTTAACCTTGGACTGTGGGGTCCTTAAACCCATGGACTATGATGTCCTTAACCTTGAACCGTAATATCCTTAAACTAATTATGGACCGCAAAGTCCCTAAACTAAACAATATAGCCCAAATGCTCTTTTGTTGGAGATAAACGACCTCGTTTAGTTGATCTTAGTCTAAAATTAGACTAACGTATTCTTAACAAACGTTTAAGTTGATCTTATTCTCAAATGAGACTAACGTATCCTTAAACCCAACCCCAAACCCAAATCTAAGAAGATACGGATTTGGACTAAACCACGCCCTACGGGCGACAACATAAATTAGTCTCCGTATACAATCCACGAGCAACCAAAAACAAAACAAACACCCACGACACGAAGTGACCATCTGGAGAAGGAGAAAGTGGTTATCGCGATGCGGTAGCGTAATTAATTGCAGGGGCTTGCGCCTGCAGGGAAGAGCATCCCCACAATCAAAAACCCCTCAACGAGGGGGAATCTGACGAAGTCTGCTACATAGGCCGCATCCGTCTAAACTTCCGATATACGGTGTCATAAATCAACTTGGCATCTTCGGAGAGGTGGACGGATAGCACCAAATAGCATCTGCCCTCGAAATTCAGGCAAGACGAACCTACGCGGTCTCGTCTCTGTGTTCGGCGGAGAACAAGGGCTTGTGCCTTGATAGCCTGCCTCGGGCGGTATTTTATGTCAAACTGGGAAAACTCCCATCTCCACTTCTCTAAGTGACCCAAGGATTCGGGTGAGGCGAGGATTAGCCCCAGGCGCTCGGTAAGAACGAGGATGGTGTGCGCCTGGAAGTAGTGTCATACCTTCCTTGAGGCCACAACGAGTGCCAAGACGATCTTTTCTATGGCTGGATATCTCGTTTCTGCGTCTTTGAAGACGTGGCTCATGTAGTACACTGGCTTCTGTACCCCGCCGACCTCTCGTACGAGCACCGAGCCCGCTGCTTGGTCGGACACCGCCAGATACAGTGATAGCTCGTCTCTTTCAACTGGTCGGGTGAGCAGTGGTGGCATCGCAAGGTGCCTCTTCAATTGGTCAAAGGAGATCTGGCACTCCTCTGACCACTCGAACCTCAGGATCTTCCTTAGAGCTTTGAAGAACGGGAGGCACTTCTCCCCGGACCTCGACATAAAATGGCTCAGAGCGGCTACTCGCCCCGTAAGTCGTATGATCTCGACGTTGGTCTTGGGCGCGGCCATGTTGAGGATAGCGTCGATTTTCTCTGGGTTAGCTTCGATTCCACGGTGGGTGACCATGAAACGGAGGAACTTTCCCCTTGTGACTCCGACTTGGCGGGGTTCAGTTTCATCTTGAACTTGCGGAGCACTTCGAAGGTCTCGCCTACGTCCTTGGCGTGGTCGACCGACGAGATGGATTTGACGAGCATATCGTCGACGTAAACTTCTATGTTCCTGCCGATCTGCGGTTTGAACCTGCGGTTAACCAATCGTTGGTACGTAGCTCTGGCGTTCTTGAGGCCGAAGGGCATCACCTTGTAGAAGTACACCCCCCGGTCCGTTGTGAATGCGGTAAGATCTTTGTCTGCCTGATTCATATGGATCTGATTGTAGCCGGAAAAGGCATCCATGAAGCTCAATAGCTCGTGGCCTGCCGAGCTGTCGACGAGCTGATCTATTCGAGAGAGAGGATAGTTGTCTTTGGGGCAGGCCTTGTTGAGGTCGGTGAAGTCGACACACATGCGCCATTTCCCGCTCGACTTCTTAACCAGAACTATGTTCGCCAGCCGCTCCGAATAGGGCACATTCCGAATGAAGTTGGTGGCGAGGAGCCGATCTACTTCGTCCTCAATAGCCTTCTGTTTGACCGGGGCGAAGCTTTGCTTTTTCTGCCTGACGAGTCGGGCCGTAGGATCTACCCCGAACTTGTGAGATTTGATTTTGGGGTCGATCCCAGGCATGTCAGCAGACGCCCAGGCGAACACATCGGAGTTGTTCCCACAGACGGCGCCAGCTGACGTGCGTCGTATTACGTCAAGATGTTACCTTCCGCAGATCTGCTGTCGAGCGACGATGGACGGCTGAGATTAATTTGGAGGTTGACTCCTGAAGCGTGTGGATTCTTAATGGGTTTTAGGTTGTAGTGGCCGAGCTACCTGCAAGAAAGTCCCGGGATGGTTGTACCACCGAGAACCCTCCGACGATCAAGTTAGTGGTGCAATTTGGGCAGAGTAGCGGCCTAGTGAGGAGAGAATTGCGTACCTTGATCGTCTGAAAGAAGGGTTTATATAGCGGCAGCGATGGGCAGGCAGGCGCGAGAATCACGCCGGCCGTTACGCACCTGACGTCACGCCAGCGTGATAAGCGAGATCTCGCATTAATGGCGAGACAGGCTCGTAAATGGGGGATCGTGATGGCGTGGAACGTGGGATCATGGGCGAAGGATATCTCGCGCATGGCGAGATTCGCGGAGCCGTGGCATGGGAGCCTGTGATCAGCGCTACGGGTCGGTCAAGATGAGACCAAGGAGGATTAGCTCGGCAGGAAGTTCGGGGACGAGCGGGAGGCCGAGGTGTCCTGGTTTTGCTAAAACCCGGAAACGAGGTGAGAGGGCAGAGGAGGCCAGTTGTGCGGGGGGTCTCGAAGGTGAGCCAACGGTTGTTTTACAGGAGTGGTGTGGTCGGTAGCAGAAGGTTGGCCATGTCCATGGGCCGCAGACCCGGGGTATTTTACCGACGTACTGTTCCCGGTCCTTTCTCGCTAGCTCCGGGACACGTCATCTGCCACGTGCCACGATCTGGGAGATCGCCGATATCGAGCATCATCAAAGCTGATGGTGCCATAACAGTCGTCTCTTCGAGATTCGAATGTATGTATGGTTTTGCATTGTGTTACTATGTGCAGTAATGATGTATATATGTAAACAGGCTCTAATATAAATTATGTAATTACAAGTGAGGGATCCAAATATTCTTATTATTTTGTATTAAAAACTTAATTATGATTTCAAAATATACCCATTTCTGATTGTGTGGAATGTTCGGTCTTCTTCATATGTATTACTATCAAAAAGGTCCTCAGGTTAAAATTGTTATGAAATGTTCAAACTACAGAATTTTAGAGTAGATTTGGTTTGTGGCCTGTTCCTATTGCGTTTTGTTCCAATTTTGATTAATTTGGAGAAATTGAAATATAATGTTCTATGTGCATGCTACAGATAATGGTATATCAACCAAGGATAATTTATGCCATAATTTTTTTAGAACAGAAAAAGAAAAGTTTAGTTTTATTTACTGTTTTTGGGTTCTTGGATTTTTTATCACACCCCCCTGAATCAATAATTGTCCCTTGTCCAATGCAAATTCTGAAAATAAGATGACTGCATGATTTCATTTTGCTTACTAATCATTCTTTAAAACACTAATATTTGAGTAATTCTGCCTCATTATTTTTGTAAAGGAACACTCGAGTCTGAGTAGGCATGCAATGATTAGGCATGCAACCAGATGGACAACACACTTTCCCTACGCAAACAAAAAGGAATTATAATGATTCGAATCAGTCTCATGTTCTCAACCTCAAACATAATTATTGATCAAAATATCCGGGAATAATATTGATAATCACACAAAATTAACCCAAATAGAAAAGGTTAATAAAAAATTGGGTAAATTTCATAAACCGCCTAGACTTTTCATGGTTTTCGACGTAGCACCGATGACAATATTGAGGTTCATAACAGTTTTAAAGTTCAACGGTGTTAATGTCAAAAATCTCAATAGGTTGATGGTATTGCATAGAACTTGCCCAAAAAATTGTTATGACAAACTTCTTATACTTGTAATATCTGGGACATCCAAAGTTTTTTTAATATTTTCATTCACAGTAGAAAGTGTATCTTACATTATTGTAAGAGCTCTACCAAACATCAAAGGCAGAGGATCATTCAGCAACCATAGCTTTAAAACATATAGATACATCAATATACAGCTTTGAATCCATTAGTTTCACAACCCGGTGCTTGAGATGCATCCACATCTGCCCAAACCTCATTAACTCGACCAATAATACGAAAAGGGGAGCTATATTGAGCAATCGAGTATGCATTCTTTTCAAGAAAATCAGAAGAATTAGCCCATGTAGATCGACTCAAACTTAGAGCCAATTTTTTAGCCTCTTCAATAACATTGGAATCTCGGGCGAAGCCTGAGAATTTTCTAACCGCGATGCAGTGACTTGGTGATTTGAAAGGAAGGAGGTTGAGTTCGGGGAGAGGAAACGGAGGGCATCCTTGGAATTTCATGGGAAGGTAGAACCGAACATAGTAGGCTGAGGAGTGGAGAGGGCCTGCATCTGGCACGATGCTAGTTAGAACGGGGGCAGTCATTGCAATTCTCGACCAATTTAGATTGGCTCCTTGAATGTACTGGAACAGTCTGCAATTGATCGTGTTAGAATAAATGTGTTTGCCATGTATTTGTTGTGCATGAGTGGTATTATTGTAATCTTACATATACGACATTAAATTCTTACTATTTGAACTTTTTTTGTGGGGGGTGGGGGTGTTCTGATTCTTAGCAGGACAAGCGGCAAGAAAGGTATTCACAATTTTGACAAAATTTAATAGCTCAAATCTTCTCATGCCTTTAAAACTCTATAATTAAAATCTTTGATTATCTCTACTATTTTAACTAAATCTCTCTCTCTCTCTCTCTCTCACACACACACACACACACACACAACATGCAATCCACATGCCAATAAGTCCATTATATTAGTGGGGAAGGGCAATCCCTTGCTCTTTTCCTTCATTATCTCATCATTCTAAATCTAAACACCAAAACCCTAAGATAATTACAAACAAATTTACAAGAGTGAATTAGTATTATATCTGCTAGTTTTTTGCACTTTGTGATGCACGTGGTCATAATTAGAGAGTGATTATTTAAACTACCCTATTTGTGCCTTTTGCCACATAAATATTTAAAATACCCTATTAAGAATTAAGGAATTTTGTCCTTTTTTAATTTTTTCCTTTAGATTGAAAAATAATTATGTGCGGCAATAAACCTCACTTCAACCTGCTAAATGGGTAAACATTTTTTTGGGGGCACTGGCCTATAAGCCCTAACCTACAACACACGCACGCACACCACACCCACACACCCCAACCCACCCCACACACAGGGGACCCATGAATTTGCCGCGAAAGCGTTAATTTATGGCCACTTTCCCTCTTGGAGAGTTCCTAGGGTTCAAACCCCGTACTCTCCCCAAGAGGGGAAGTGCCCATACCAACCGAGCTACTGCTCATTGGTGGTAAACAGTTTGTTGGATGACCTGCATAACTCCTATCTATCATAGCGTTTTAGCAGTTTAAGCTGCTGCAACGAAAAAGCAACCTCCCAAAGATCTCATAGGCTAGGAAATACTTTATAAGCAATAACACAGTCCAAAATTATAGAATAACATGGTAAATATTACACGATACAACATATTTCACAAAATCAATTCAAAGTTGTGTGTTCCCCTCCGAAAGACGTCGTGACAGGGATGTCGTGACAGGGACGTCTTGCCTGAGATTCGGGACAGATACTAATAGGTGCAATCCGTCCACCTCTCCGAAGATGCCAAGTTGATTTATGGCAACGTGTATCGAAGGTTTAAACGGATGCGGCCGATATAGCAGACTTCGTCAGATTCCCCCTCGTTCGAGGGGTTTTTAATTGTGGGGACGCTTTTCCCTGCAGACGCAAGCCCGTGCAGTTAATTACGCTACCGCATCGCGGTAACAACTTTCTCCTTCTCCAGATGGTCACTTCGTGTCGTGGGTGTTTGTTTTGTTTGTGATTGCCCGTGGATTGTATACGGAGACTAATTTATGTTGTCGCCCGTAGGACGTGGATTAGTCCAAATCCGTATTTTCTTAGATTTAGGTTTGGGGTTTTGGTTTAAGGATACGTTAGTCTTATTTGAGACTAAGATCAACTTAAACGTTTGTTAAGGATACGTTAGTCGAATTTCCAGACTAAGATCAACTTAACAGGATCATTTAGATCCGACAAGAGAGCATTTGGGCTCTATTGTTTAGTTTAGGAACATTTCGGTAAATTGCCAGTTTAGGGACATGGTGGTCCATTATAGTCCGTGGAGTGTATGGCTATCGGGACTCGTCACCTCTCTGAAGACGTTGAAGGATTACAACGATAAATATCAGAGGAGTTCAGAGATGTACCCTTAAACCAACGTTGGTTGGGAAATCTATAGTCCAATTTGGGACTAAAGTCTGTTTGAACATATGGGCTGCTGAGAATTTATTTGGGCTCTGCCCTTTTATAATGCATAGCATTCATTTTTGGTCTGTTAGACCTTTATTTGGGCTCTGCCCCCTTTTTTAATAATGCACAGCATTTATATTTGGCCTGTTAGGCCTTTTAATTGGGCTCTGCCCTTTCTTAATAATGCACAGCATTTAATAATCTGACAGTGCGCCACGTGGCCTGTCAGGCGCTTTGCGCCAATTAAAGAGCGCAAGGCGTCAGCGCATGCGCTGCTGACACGTGGCGCGCTCTGGTGAGCGCAAGTCTGTTAGCGCAGTGCGCTGCGCCAGTGCGCTGCGCCATGTCGCGCGCTATGGTGCAGTGCGCCAATCCAAGAGCGCAGCGCTATGTTTTTAGGAGCGCAAGACGCAGATTGATACGTGGCGCTCTCTGGTGACTTACGCCAGTCCAAGGAGCGCAACAGCGCAAATTAAGAGTGCAGGGCACTGTTCAATAGCGCAGAGCGCTTCTTGATTAAATTTAGATCAAAGAAAAGAATCTTTTTGGTTCTAAAGAGGTTCTACCTCAAGTTTCAAGAACCAATGGTTCGTCATAAGGCTGTACCTTTATATATACCAAAAGATCTAATAATGAAGTAAATTACTTCTTTTAATTTTTTATGATTGGATCTTTTTTGATCTTTTTTTTCTTTTTTTGTAATGAAGATCTTGATCTTGTTCTTAGATCTTTTATCTTTTTAGAAGAAATTCTTCTTTTTGTGAGATGTTTTCATCTCTGTTCTTCCAAGAATTTAATTTTTTACCTTGAAAAAGATGATCTTCTTTCTTCAAAGGCTTGCCTTTTTTCTCCGAGTTTTTCTCAAAGTTTTTAGAGGATGTTTTTATATCCGAGATTTGGAGTCTAGGGGGGCCAATTAGTTTGTTTGGTTAGTTACAGAGATCTTTCTCTGATTGATCTGGGGATATTTCCCCACCGTTGGATCTTTGATCCTAAGTCTCTGTTTTACAAAAGATAATCTTCTTTAATAAGATTAAAAAAATCTTTCTAGAATTTTAATTCTGATAAAATAATTCATTATTTAAGTTTTAGTGCTGGCACAGTTGGCGCA
Organism: Agapanthus africanus; assembly: GCA_030015575.1. Taxonomy (NCBI): domain Eukaryota; kingdom Viridiplantae; phylum Streptophyta; class Magnoliopsida; order Asparagales; family Amaryllidaceae; genus Agapanthus; species Agapanthus africanus. Next base: position 675,260,858 of record CM057340.1, on the reverse strand, counting down.
AGTGCACCTGCGCTTGACACGTGTCGCGCAGCGCAACTGCGCTGACACGTGTCGCGCAGCGCAGAGCGCAAGTTATCTGAAGCGTTGCTTCCTTTAAAATTTGAATTTTAAAACAGAGCCTTGCTCTGATTGGGGGAAACGGAAGCGTTGCTTCATTTCCCGTCTTGGAATTTGAACAGAACTTTGCTCTGATTGGGGGAAACGGAAGCGTTGCTTCATTTCCCGCCTTGAAATTTGAACAGAGTTTTGCTCTGATTGGGGGAAACAAATGCCCCCCCACCGTTGCGCTTACGTGGCTCCAGATGTGAGTGCAGCGGTGGCAGAATTCTAATCATCGCGCTATCTTTTGGAAGTTGAAACGGCTCTCAATGCCTATAAATAGGACCTTTGGTCCCTTAGATGATTTTCATTACCCCTTGAGAATTATCTCTTATTCAGAGCATTGCTCTTAGGCTTTAAGGACTTTTCAAGAGTAAAGCTCTGTTAAAACTTAGGTATAGTCTAAAACTTTTAAGAAACCAGGGTTTTACCCATCAACAGAGCTTTGCTCTTTATAGATCTTTGATCTAAAGAGAACCATTTTAGGGTTCCAATAATAGAGCCTTTACTCTCTAAAAGGATTTTATTTATAATTTCTTGATTCATTAATGGATCTTTGCTCCTTTTAAATCATATAGCAGAACTCTTAAGAATTTTTAATGGATCTTTGAAGATTAAAAACGGGATTATATTTTTTGACGAATTATATCATCTTTTCAGAGCAAAGCTCTAAATGTTCTTGGGGGATTTCTTTAAACTCCTTTCATAACTGATATTGACGGGTGTCACTCCTGTCTGTAGAGCATTGCTCTCGGGGAGTTTAATTTCCTGCGCCTGTTTTGAATCAAAAATTGCTTAATCAGTCTGTCTGCTAATTTTGTTGATTTTCTTTTACAGGAGTAATGGACGCCCACATGTACGATCTCGACGAGATTATCTCTTACGGGGACATCCGTCGACTCGGCCGTTCTTAGAACCGAGAACTCACAAACGCCGAGTGTGCCGAAATTATGAGTCGTTTCGACACATATAACGGTCAACTGCTTTCTCGACGCTCCCCTCTCCTGAAGCTTATTGTGGAAGCAATTTGGAAAGCGCTTCCCCTATTCTTTACCGGCGTGCCGCTCAGGGCGTTAGATGCCGCCGAGGATAAGGTGCACTCGGTGTACCTGATGAACCTAATCTCGAAGAGACGGCGAGACAATCTTGTCGTTCTCCTGCATCAGGCCTTTCAACAGTCCGCCATACTTGCTGCTTATCGGAGGGTGGAGGACATCAGTGGGGATCCCGACGCTTGTGCTCGCGAAAGAAAACACACTAGGATGGTTCGCCAGGCTTGGAAAGTCCTGGACAAGGTCACTTTCGAGTTCCTCAATCCATGTCCTGGATTTAAGGTTTTGCCATTGTAATAGCATTTCAACAATGCTGTTTTTGTTTATTGTCTTTATTGATGTAAGAATTTTCCAAGTATGAATGACAAATCTTTTGCCTCCTTTTCATTTTCTGCTTTGTTATTGGCATATTCCTTAAGTAAGCATAGCCTGTAGGTGATATAGAACATTCCGTCTTGAATACTTTGGGGAGTAGCGATGGCTTAGGAAGCAGGTTCAGATCTGCTACCTAAGGCTTTTCAACTTTACGAGCCGTGAGGGTCTCATAAAGACTTTTCTCCCTACGAGTCGAGAGGATCTCGCAAGTGGAATTTCTCCTTAGGGGGCGTGAGGACGCATAAGTGTGTTTTCTCTTGAGAGTCGTAAGGGTCTCACAAGAGAATTTTCCCTCTTACAAATCGAGAGGACTCGTAAGTGGTTGTTTCCCTTCTTATCGAGATTCGACTTTGGAGAGTATGGTCCGTGAATAGTATGCAAGAGTCCGTTTTGGACCGACTTGTAGGACCCCAGTGCTTAGGAAACAGGTTTTTTAATCCCCGCTGCTTAAGGCTTTACCTCACGAGTCGAGACGAATCGAACATTTCTCGCAAGGATATCCTGACGTCACAGTTAACCTCTGCTCTTTACGACAGAGGTCCGTTAGGGTTTGTGGTACTAGGGTTTTGTCTATCGTACCGTCGCGTCGGCTGATATATTCCTCGATAGGCAACCTTGCTGTTCGAGTAAACTTACGACTGTCGTGTCTCTGATCCCTTCGGGGGCTGGACAAGACGTCTTCAAGCAATCCTTCTAGGCATTTTGACCGTCGGAAGAGCAAGCGCTAGGAATTTTGCCATGCCGCTTTTTACTTGAGGTTAGGCTCATTTTGAAGAGCCCCGATGAGTCATAACCACTCCGCGCTGATGTGGGATGATCTCCGATAGTCTCTCAGGTTTTATATGAGTTACCGTCGAGACCCTGAAGCTAGGAATTTGGCATTTGCTTCGTTTGATGGCATTGCGTCTGCTGTATCGAGACGAATGTCGCGGTTGTCTCTAGGTTGTTGGTGAACCGTCGAGGTTTGGAACTAAGGATTTTGCCGTGGCTCCGTTGTTGTCGCGTCTGAACCCTGTTGGAGGAAGAACGCTGTGGTGACATCTTGTCTGCTGTATCGAGACGAATGTAGAGGTAGTGATCACTCTATGCTGGTGTGAGATGATCCGATGGTCTTTCCGGTTTTATATGAGTTATTGTCAAGACCCTGAAGCTGGGAATTTGGCCTTCACTTCGTTTGCTTTGATGTGTCCGAATCCTGTTGGAGGAAGGATGCTGTAGTGACATTTCGTCTGTTGTGTCGAGACGAACGTCAAGGTGGTGATCACTTCATGTTGGTGTGAGATGATCTCTGACAGTCTTTCAGGTTTTATATGAGTTGCTGTCAAGACCCTGAAGCTAGGAATTTGGCCTTCGCTTCGTTCGCTGGCATTGCGTCTGCTGTATCAAGACGAATGTCGCGGTTGTCTCTAGATTGTTGATGAACCATCTAGGTTTGGAACTAGGGATTTTGCCGTGGCTCCGTTGTTTGATTGTCGCGTCTGAATCCTGCTAGAGGGAGAACGCTGTGGTGACATCTCATCTGCTGTATCGAGACGAACGTCAAGATGGTGACCACTCCATGTGGGATGATCTTCGTTAGTCTTTCAGGTTTTATATGAGTTACCATCAAGACCCTGAAGTTAGGAATTTCGCCTTTACTTCATTTGCTTTGGCGCGTCCGAATCCTGTTGGAGGAAGAACGCTGTCGTGACATCTCGTCTGCTGTATCGAGACGAACGTCGAGATGGTGACCACTCCGCGCTGATGCGAGATGATCTCCGATTGTCTTTCATGCTTTATATGAGTTGCTGTCAAGACTTAGCTCCGTTGTTTGATGGAGTATGGGGAGGGAAGATGTGTTTCCTTCTTTGTTTGTGCCCCTGGATTGTATACAGGGATTGCTATGATGTTGCCTGTAGGGCATAGATTTTATTTATTATATTTTTTTATTTTATTTCTTTCTGCGATGCTCTATCATTTCAGCTTTTATATCGCGAAGGTCACGATTGCCCAATCATTTTGGCTGTTTTTTTTCGCGGTGCCCCATCATTTCGGCTATTTATTTTATTTTCCCTCGCTGCTTTTTATTGCGAGTTGCCCAATCATTTCGGCTATTTTGCATGCATACATTTTTACTTGCTGATTTTGTTGCAAGTTGTCCCATCATTTCGGCTATTTCGTATGCATGTGTGACTCACTAGCTTCTTACTGTGAGCTTGGAATTAGATATCGATTTCGGCATCAGCACCGCTACGACTGGGATATTGCCAGGAGCGAATCATCATTTGCCTCTATCGATGTCGAACAAAGGTGGCTTAGCGAACAGGGTTAGGGTCTTGTCGACTAAGGCTTTTGACTTCATGAGCCGTAAAGGTCTCACAAAGGTATTTCTCCCTACAAGTCGTGAGGATCACGTAGGTGTGTTTTCTCCTTAGGAATCGTGAGGATTCCTAAGTGCATGTTCCCCTGTAAGTCGTAAGGATCTTACAAAAGGGTTTTCTCCTTATAAGTCGAGAGGACTTACAAGGGTTGTTCACTATATGGACAAATCCCTAGTCACGGGTGGGACTTTGCTAGGGAAATGTTTATTCGCGACCGTGGATTGTATACAAGGGTCAGCATTGAGCCGCTTGTAGGGCAATATCAGAGGTTGTGGGGGTTTGCTTAAGAACAGGTTCAGGTCTCTGTAACTTAAGACTTTCAACTCTTATGAGCCGTGAGGGTCCCATAAGAGAGTTCTCCTTGCGAGTCGTGAGGATCTCGCAAGTGGAATTTCTCCTTAGGAATCGTGGGGATCCCTAAGTGTGTTGCTCTCTTGTGAGTCGTAAGGATCTCACGCGGGTGGTTTCTCCTTACAAGGTCGAGAGGACCCTGTAAATGTCTTTTAACGAGATTGCGCTCTTTCGGGTTTTCACAAACACTCGCCGGTAGTCCTGCTGTTTTTACTCACGGAGCCCTTTCGGGTTTTCACCCGTGCCCCTTTTGCTTATGGACATACCGTTTTCTTTTATTCTCTCTTTTTTTTTATTCTTTTTGTATAACGAGGTCGCGCCCTGTCACGCCCCGCATCCCAAAATGTGAAGTACGGGGAGCGACGAAGGCCAGCCATGCTACCTACGGTAAGGAAAAGTCCTTCCATAGTCACATAAGGCTGTCTAGATTAACCTGTCAATGACAAAATCCAATACCGAAAGAAATAATACCGATAATCATGCTGCAATGAAACCACAAGAAATCCTAAAAATGGATCCACTAGATAACTGATGCAATTAAAGATCCAAAACAAAAGATTCGGAATAAAATAAGATCCGAAAGAGATACAAAAGTCCTAATGTCCCATATGGGCGCACATGCTAAAAGCTAAAAGTAAAGGAAAATAAACCTACGATTAATGATCTTTAGCAAAGTCCGGGTAGCCGCTCTGGTCCTGCTCAGCCTGCAGATCTGTCTCTAAACCTGAGATGGCAAATCTCAGGGATGTCAGAACATCCCAACAAGTACTCAACGTAAAAAGTGTGTGTAACATAATAACAAGAATATATAAAAGTGAAGCCCTGTGCGCAAGAAAGCATGTATATAATTAATTAAATGCACTAATACTATGAAACATAAGTAAGGGATCGGGTCATAACCTAACTGGCCACTAAAAGGTAAACTATCCTATCGTAAGCTTGAGTGTGTGCGTCAACCTCTGCAGAAGTATTCCTAACCCAAGAGTGGTGCCCCAAGGGCTAGGAAACACGGGCCCAACTGTGGAATGAACAAGAGACCGATATAGCCCGGTACGAGCTGTAAACATGTGACCGCTATAGCCCGGTACGAGCTGCCGGCATGGGACTCCTGAGATCCTGTTGTACAACGCACACTCAAACTACCCCAACACCCACGTATGTATAGTTGCTATGGTAAATATTAAAATCACCAATTAAGAATGCTGAAAGGACAGGAACTTGCAGTATGGTAATTGTATGGAAATAAAACTGGTGAATAGTGGTGTCATGGCATGTAGTCCAGCACTCTAATTAATGATTTCACTTAAGAAAAATAAATAATAAAGGTCACGAGTAAGCATGTCAAAATCAAGATGTTCTATACATGTAATCAACATGAGTCTCGAATGTGTATAAAGTATGTAAAAGGATTCATGTACATAATATTCATGTCATAGCATTACGTAACGAAAAGCAAGCAGCAGTCAGCATTATATATTAGCAAGTGTTACGGTAAGGACAGATGCTAAAACTGTGAAAGAAACATCTTTCCTCTAATATTCAAACTTGTACAGGTTAAGAACTAATTTAGATAATCGCCGATGTTGCATCGACAAAAATGAAAAGAGCAAGAGCACTTGCCTGGGGATAGCGATCACGAAAAAGATGTACAAAAATGCAGGCACGATCTCAGCTAAGGTGCGACTTTGGATCTGAGTTATATGATCCGTCTAGATATATTTCATCGATTTAAATTATAAGTATCTACACACAAAATTGTCACACAAAATTATCTCAATTTAGGGTTTGATACAAATTTTCCATATTCAATTGCTCGCTGATTTCATACCATTTTATTCATTTATTCATTTTTTTCTCCTTTTTTTTTTTTAGAACAGAACAGAACAGGGATCGAGAGTGCTTACAGGGGAAATCGTGGTTGTTGCGATTGCTAGGGTCCAGATCTACGATGGAAGGACAGGGGTGATGTTGCTGCAGTGAGTTGTGGAGATTTGGGTGATGGGAGCAGCGACGAGGGAAGACGAGGGCAGCGGCGACGAGGGATGCTCTGTGCAGGTCGCTGGAGGTCGTGGAGGAGTCGAAGATGGCTGTGCGAAGGGATGCTGGTTGCGGTGGTAGGACGAGATGAGGAGATCGGGGTTGTGGCCGCGCGAGGGATGGAGGCGGCGTCGACGGGAGGAGGACGAGAGCGAGGGCGAAGGCGAAGGAGGGAGGAGAGGGTCGCGGCGTTGATGGAGGCGAGAGGAGGGGTCAGGATCTGCGGCGGCGGCGGCGACGACTAGGGTTAGGGTTTTCGTGGGTGAGGGAAGAGAGCAGCGGTGGAAAGAGAGAGAGGGTGCGGGTATGAGAGAGAGAGATAAGTTGTGAGAATGAGAGATAAAGAGAGATTTTGTTGTATATATAAATTTTATAATTATATGTATAAAGATGCATATCTTTAATTGGTCGTATTTTTGAGATTCGGTGCAGATTTTCTTGTTCTCATTTTAACAGTAAACAGATACGAAAAATATTATTTTGCTGTCGCTAAGAAGATATTATTCATATAATATAAAAACTGAATATTTTCCATATCAAAATTGTTTCCAGAGAAAAATCTAAATTAAATATTTTAGAGGCCAAATAAAAATTCAAAAATTTAGGGAAAGAATCTTGATAAACTTTTGATTTATTGCATTCAAATAGGGTTGTTACATCCTACCCACCTTACAGAAAATTTCGTCCTCGAAATTGGAAGGACGACTACAAGATCAAGAAAACAAGTGTGGGTACTTTTGACGAATCGTGTTCTCGCGTTCCCAAGTAGATTCCCCGCGAGAACGTCCGCCCCAAGATACAAGAACTAAAGGAATGATCTTGTTTCTCAAAACCTTCTCCTTACGATCGACGATGGCTGTAGGTTGCTCTTCATACGAGAGATCGGTGCTCAAGGTTAATTCAGAGTGATCGAGAACATGACTGTCATCGCGAACGTACCGACGCAACTGTGATACATGGAATACGTCGTGCACACCAGCCAAAGAAGGTGGTAGGGCCAATCTGTACGCCACTACCCCAACGCGTTCCACAATCTCGAATGGTCCAATAAATCGGGGACTGAGTTTCCCACGACTACCGAATCTAATCACTCCTCGAGTCGGCGAAATCTTAAGGAAGGCATGCTCTCCTACTCCAAACTCGAGAGGTCTTCGACTAGTATCTGCCCAGCTCTTCTGACGATCCTGTGCTGTTTTGATACGGTCCCTGATCAACTGGATCTTCTCAACTGTTTGGGTTACGAGCTCCGGTCCCAATAATCTTCGCTCACCCACATCATCCCAGCAAAGTGGAGAACGGCACTTACGTCCGTAAAGTGCCTCGAATGGTGCCATCTGGATACTCGCCTGATAGCTGTTATTATACGAGAATTCCACCAAGTGAAGATGATCCTCCCATGATCCCTTGAAATCTAGCATACAGGCTCTCAACATATCTTCTAGTATCTGTATCGTACGTTCAGACTGCCCGTCAGTCTGGGGCTGGTAAGCTGTGCTGTAGCTAAGACGAGTGCCTAAACTCTCTTGTAGGCTTCTCCAGAAATGTGAGAGGAATCTCGTGTCTCGGTCCGATACTATAGTGATAGGCACCCCATGCAACCGTACGATCTCTTGCATATACTTCTCTGCCAATGCCTCCGTCGATTGTCCCACTCGAAAGGGTAGAAAATGGGCCGCCTTTGTGAGGCGGTCGACGATGACCCAAATAGCATTATTGCCCTTAGGACTCCGTGGTAAAGCCGTCACGAAGTCCATAGTGATGTGTTCCCACTTCCACTGGGAAATGGGAAGTGGTTGCAATAGGCCGGCCACTCGCTGATGTTCGGCCTTCACCTGCTGGCACACTAAGCACTTCGACACATAGCGGGCAATCTCTCTCTTCATGCCATTCCACCAAAAGTGTTGTTTAACGTCCCTATACATCTTGGTACCACCCGGGTGAACCGAATAAGCTGAACTGTGTGCTTCCTTCAACACTTCCTCTCGAACGTCGCCCTTTGGCACGCATAATCGACTGCCGAATCTTAAAGAGCCATCTTCGTGTATCAATAGGTCTGTTCTCAATCCTGCCTCTACTAACCCGTGGAGTTTCTGCAGTTGCGGGTCCCCAGTCTGTGCAGCTTTAATACGATCAACTAACGAAGACTGCACCTGTAGTTGCCAATATTGTCCGGGCGTCCCCCGCTCTACCACTTCTAAATTGAGCCTTCGAAATTCATCAATGAGTTCCTTCTGGCCAGTCAACCACATCGCTGTCGGTCTCCGACTGAGAGCATCCGGTACCACATTTACTTTCCCGGGATGATATTTCAAATCGATATCATAATCAGCAATGAACTCCAACCACCTACGCTGTCTCATATTTAGCTCCTTCTGCGTGAATACGTATTTCAAGCTCTTATGGTCCGTAAAAATTTCCACTCGTTCTCCCAAAAGATAATGCCTCCAAAAAGATTACAGCGGCCAACTCTAAATCGTGAGTCGGGTAATTCTTCTCGTGCGTCCTCAGTTGACGCGAGGCATAAGCGACAACACTCCCATGTTGCATCAAGACACAGCCTAGCCCCTTACCGGAAGCGTCGCTATGAATCACCAGTCCTCCTGTCCCATCTGGTACGGTCAATATGGGTGTGGTTATGAGTTTCTCCTTCAACACTTCGAAAGCTCGGTTGCACTCTTCTGACCATACGAATGGTATCCCCTTTCGAGTAAGTCTTGTCAATGGCTCAGCCGCTCGTGCAAAATCTTTAACAAATCTGCGGTAGTAGCCTGCGAGTCCCAAGAAACTTCTAATCTCTGCTACTGACTTCGGTGCTGGCCAATCCTTCACTGCTTCAATCTTCGCCGAATCTACTGATATACCGTCTCCAGAAACGATGTGGCCCAAAAATTGAACTTGTTCAAGCCAAAACTCGCATTTACTGAGCTTGGCGTAAAACTTTTCTTGCCTCAGTATTTGCAACACGATCCTCAAATGCTCGGCATGCTCCTCCTTGCTTTTGGAGTACACAAGAATGTCGTCGATGAAAACTACGACAAACTGATCAAGGTACTGAGAGAAAACTCGGTTCATTAAATCCATGAACACGGCTGGGGCATTAGTAACACCGAATGGCATTACCAAGAATTCATAATGACCGTATCGAGTTCTGAAGGCTGTTTTGCATACATCCTCCGCTTTAACACGAACTTGATGATACCCCGACCGAAGATCCAACTTAGAGAACACTCGAGCACCACACAATTGATCGAACAAATCATCGATCCGAGGTATAGGGTACTTGTTCTTAATTGTAACCCGGTTCAACTCTCGGTAGTCGATGCACATGCGCAACGAGCCGTCCTTCTTCTTTACTAGTAAAACTGAAGCGCCCCACGGAGAAGTACTCGGGCGAATGAATCCTTTGCTGAGGAGGTCTTCTATCTGCTTCTTCAATTCCGCCAATTCAACTGGTGCCATCCTGTAGGGTGACTTAGAAATTGGTGCCGTTCCTGGCAATAATTCTATCGAAAACCCCAAAGCACGAGGCGGGGGTAAGCCGGGTAAGTCCTCAGGAAAGACATCCAAAAATTCCCGAACTACGACCGGTGCCGAACTCATATCAACCTCCATTGATGCTAGTATGTCGCACGTCGGCCTTGCTCTGAACTTTATGGGTCCCAGAGATTTGCTCCCTCCAATGAACACGAACTCTGGGTGGTTAGGAATGTGAAAGTTTACAGTTTTGGCCCGGCAATCAATATGTGCGTGAAAGGTGCCCAACCAATCCATTCCTAAGACGACATAATAATTACCGGTCCCAATCAACAGGAAATCTGCGAAAAGCTCTCTGCCGCAAATCACAACTGGACAAAGCTTGCACTCTAGGTTGGTGGTAACTACCCCATTTCCAGTGTGAATGTCCCAACCTCTAGTCAGTGTTTTGTGTGCAATAGAATGTGTTGTGGCAAAATCCAAAGACATAAAACAATGCGAAGCTCCAGAATCGAAAAGTGCTCTAGCAGGAACAGAACAAATTTGAACGGTACCTGAAACGACATCCTCCGATGCTTCCGCCTGCTCAGCTGTCAGTGTAAAGGCCCGTCCCTGTCCACGACCTGTGTTTCCTCGCCTCTGCTCAAAAAGTTGCTCCTGAGGGATAAGTCCTTTCTGAGGTTGGTTGCGCTCTGCTCTCCTTGGACAACTCCCAATCTGATGGTCGCTAGCACCACAAATCAGACATAGACCCTTAGCGCGGCGGCAATTCCTCTCGATGTGTCCCGGTATCCGACAGTATCCACAAACCGTAGATTCCCGTTGTGGTGGGGTTGCTGTACGCTTCATCTGAACTCCTCCATGCTGTCTAACTGGAATCCTCCCTGAAGTTTGATTCACGGGTCGTTTGAATCTTCCGCTCTGAAGTTTCTTCCTTCTATCCATAACTGTCTCAATTCTGCGGGCCGCATCTAATACTTCTGAATAAGTCCTCAGATCATGTGAAGCTAACTTCTCTTGTATTTCCAGAGTGAGACACTGTAAGAATCTTCTAGCCCTATCCTCTTCCTGGGCTACCATTGAAGGAGCAAAACGATTGAGTCGGATAAACTCGGCCGCTACCTCGTCCACTGTGCGATCTCTCTGACGAAGATTGATAAATTGCTGTTCCATTTCGATCCTGGCCGATTTAGGGAAGAATTTCCCAAGAAAAGCCGTAGAGAAATCAGTCCATGTAATCGGTTTCTCCAACCTGTTCTCTTCCGCGAGCCACCAAATTCTAGCAATATCCTGCAGTTGAATCTTGACTATATCCACTTTGTCCTCTTCAGGAACCCGGGCGGCTGACAGTAAATTCCCCATGTCGACAACCCACTGCTCGGCATCCAGTGGTCCGCCTGTGCCAGTGAAAACTGCCGGCTGTAGTCTCCTGAAATCGGCGACACTGCCCGGGCGTCTACCTTCACGAACCTCAGCCACCTTGTTCAAGGCCGCAGTAGCGGTCTGCTGAGAAGCAAGTAGGCCCCCTTGTAGCAATTCGGTCTGCTGCTGTTGACTCTCCAGCATGCCACGTATAACTCCAAGTAGTGCAGTATTGTTGTCACGTCTCCCATATACTCGCAAATTTTCTTCGGCCATAATTCTGAGGTCAAAACAAACGACGAGATTTAGCAACGAAAACGAGGTTTAGATTCAAAATATTAAAACTGAGTGAAGCAAAGAGATAAGGAAAATAATCAATTCAAAGAATACAGATCAAGTGTAGGACTCTAAGTTACTCATACAGAATACCGTATTGTATCCATGCCGCGGTACATGGGCACAATATCGTAACTCTATGTAAGTCGCCCGAATCCTACGGTCAGAGTCAACGGAATCTGCAGCATGACATACTGGGGAAAACCTAGACATGTGTTTCTAACCTGAAAGGTCGGTAGAACCAAGACTAACTTTGAAGTAAGCCTGGGCTTTGATACCAACAAAACCTTGTCACGCCCCATATCCCAAAATGTGAAGTACGGGGAGCGACGAAGGCCAGCCATGCTACCTACGGTAAGGAAAAGTCCTTCCATAGTCACATAAGGCTGTCTAGATTAACCTGTCAATGACAAAATCCAATACCGAAAGAAATAATACCGATAATCATGCTGCAATGAAACCACAAGAAATCCTAAAAATGGATCCACTAGATAACTGATGCAATTAAAGATTCAAAACAAAAGATTCGGAATAAAATAAGATCCGAAAGAGATACAAAAGTCCTAATGTCCCATATGGGCGCACATGCTAAAAGCTAAAAGTAAAGGAAAATAAACCTACGATTAATGATCTTTAGCAAAGTCCGGGTAGCCGCTCTGGTCCTGCTCAGCCTGCAGATCTGTCTCTAAACCTGAGATGGCAAATCTCAGGGATGTCAGAACATCCCAACAAGTACTCAACGTAAAAAGTGTGTGTAACATAATAACAAGAATATATAAAAGTGAAGCCCTGTGCGCAAGAAAGCATGTATATAATTAATTAAATGCACTAATACTATGAAACATAAGTAAGGGATCGGGTCATAACCTAACTGGCCACTAAAAGGTAAACTATCCTATCGTAAGCTTGAGTGTGTGCGTCAACCTCTGCAGAAGTATTCCTAACCCAAGAGTGGTGCCCCAAGGGCTAGGAAACACGGGCCCAACTGTGGAATGAACAAGAGACCGATATAGCCCGGCACGAGCTGTAAACATGTGACCGCTATAGCCCGGTACGAGCTGTAATCATGTGACCGCTATAGCCCGGTACGAGCTGCCGGCATGGGACTCCTGAGATCCTGTTGTACAACGCACACTCAAACTACCCCAACACCCACGTATGTATAGTTGCTATGGTAAATATTAAAATCACTAATTAACAATGCTGAAAGGACAGGAACTTGCAGTATGGTAATTGTATGGAAATAAAACTGGTGAATAGTGGTGTCATGGCATGTAGTCCAGCACTCTAATTAATGATTTCACTTAAGAAAAATAAATAATAAAGGTCACGAGTAAGCATGTCAAAATCAAGATGTTCTATACATGTAATCAACATGAGTCTCGAATGTGTATAAAGTATGTAAAAGGATTCATGTACATAATATTCATGTCATAGCATTACGTAACGAAAAGCAAGCAGCAGTCAGCATTATATATTAGCAAGTGTTACGGTAAGGACAGATGCTAAAACTGTGAAAGAAACATCTTTCCTCTAATATTCAAACTTGTACAGGTTAAGAACTAATTTAGATAATCGCCGATGTTGCATCGACAAAAATGAAAAGAGCAAGAGCACTTGCCTGGGGATAGCGATCACGAAAAAGATGTACAAAAATGCAGGCACGATCTCAGCTAAGGTGCGACTTTGGATCTGAGTTATATGATCCGCCTAGATAAATTTCATCGATTTAAATTATAAGTATCTACACACAAAATTGTCACACAAAATTATCTCAATTTAGGGTTTGATACAAATTTTCCATATTCAATTGCTCGCTGATTTCATACCATTTTATTCATTTATTCATTTTTTTTCTCCTTTTTTTTTTTAGAACAGAACAGAACAGGGATCGAGAGTGCTTACAGGGGAAATCGTGGCTGTTGCGATTGCTAGGGTCCAGATCTACGATGGAAGGACAGGGGTGATGTTGCTGCAGTGAGTTGTGGAGATTTGGGTGATGGGAGCAGCGACGAGGGAAGACGAGGGCAGCGGCGACGAGGGATGCTCTGTGCAGGTCGCTGGAGGTCGTGGAGGAGTCGAAGATGGCTGTGCGAAGGGATGCTGGTTGCGGTGGTAGGACGAGATGAGGAGATCGGGGTTGTGGCCGCGCGAGGGATGGAGGCGGCGTCGACGGGAGGAGGACGAGAGCGAGGGCGAAGGCGAAGGAGGGAGGAGAGGGTCGCGGCGTTGATGGAGGCGAGAGGAGGGGTCGGGATCTGCGGCGGCGGCGGCGACGACTAGGGTTAGGGTTTTCGTGGGTGAGGGAAGAGAGCAGCGGTGGAAAGAGAGAGAGGGTGGGGGTATGAGAGAGAGAGAGAGATAAGTTGTGAGAATGAGAGATAAAGAGAGATTTTGTTGTATATATAAATTTTATAATTATATGTATAAAGATGCATATCTTTAATTGGTCGTATTTTTGAGATTCGGTGCAGATTTTCTTGTTCTCATTTTAACAGTAAACAGATACGAAAAATATTATTTTGCTGTCGCTAAGAAGATATTATTCATATAATATAAAAACTGAATATTTTCCATATCAAAATTGTTTCCAGAGAAAAATCTAAATTAAATATTTTAGAGGCCAAATAAAAATTCAAAAATTTGGGGAAAGAATCTTGATAAACTTTTGATTTATTGCATTCAAATAGGGTTGTTACACGCCCTTTCGGGTTTTCACAAGCACTCGCCGGTAGCCCTGCTATTTTTACTCACGGAGTCCTTTCGGGTTTTCATCTGTGCCCTTTTTGCTTATGGACATACCGTTTTCTTTTATTCTTTTTTTTTATTCTTTTTGTATAATGAGGTCGCGCCCTTTCGGGTTTTCACAAGCACTTGCCGGTAGCCCTGCTGTTTTTACTCACGGAGCCCTTCCGGGTTTTCATCCGCGCCCTCTTTGCTTATGGACATACCGTTTTCTTTTTCTTTTTTTTCTTTTTTCCTTTTTTTTACCACGTCAGCCTGGGGATGCCGCGGGTTGGTAGTAGTTTAACGACGTTTTGGTCATAGGTCAACATACGATTACGCGGCTAGATTTCGTCGCAAATCTTCGCATGTTTTGTGCCGGAGGTGGATGCCTTGAAGAGAGGGCTGGGGGTGATTTCTTCGTCAGAGTCGCTTCCAAAGGTGATAACTTGCGATCCCTTGGTGTCGGCTATGTGACAGTTGCCAGCAGCTCTTTCGCGCTCATCTGTCGTGCTTTTCTGTTCCCGACGAGCCTTGCGCTTCACTCGTTGAACGTGTCGTCGATGGGCAACATATCCCTGCCACCAGTTTTTAAAGGCTATGCACTCCTCGGTAGGGTGTGCAATCCTCTGATGGTATAGGCAGAAGTTAGGATATATGTCCGCTTCATCAAGACGTATATTGACAGGGGAATTTCCTTTGAAAGAGGGCAACTTCATTCCTATTGCCAGGGCCCGAGCGAATTGATTCCTTGTCTTGATCTTGCTTTTATTTACGGCGGATGTACTTTGATCTGGTGGGAGTGTTTCGACCCTTTTGTCCAGTCGCCGACGTTTGGCTTTTTCGAATATAGCCAGTTCACGCTCTCGATTGACTTTGCTTTTCTGACGGGCCTCGTTTAGGAATGCATCAATCATTTCGTCTGATGGTTCTAGAAGTTCAGGCTCAGGATTTGCCCCCGTTTTCCCTGCGTCAGGAGTTTCTTCACTGTCTATCGACAAGTGAGAGATTACATGGCAACTTGCTACGTAATCCTCAGATTCATCTGACGATTCTTTTCCGTCATCTCTGCCTTCAAGGACGTGGCCAAGGAATTCTTGGAGCGTGATTGGAGTCAGCGCCTTCTGGTTATACTCTTCCAGCGCGTCGATTTATTTCTGCAAGTCCGTGCGCTTGTCGCCGGGCTTCACGAGCTTTTCGGATTTCTTTTTCTTTTTCGAAGATTTCGACGGCTGGATGTGCGAGCTTTGGCTATCACCACTGATCTTTGGAGTTGGGTGCGGCTTTAGCATCCCTTCGATGATCTGGAGTTCTTGCGGGTTCTTCCATCTGACCACCGGACATGTATGAAGATCATTCAGCATCTTTTTGGTTTTGGCTGACAGTATGACCTCCCATGGAGCTTCTTCAACAAAAGAACGCGTTGCCCCCGGTGTGTCCACCTTTTTAGGAGTGTGCGGCTGTGGTGGGTTTACCTTCCACTTCTCGGACAGCGCAACTTGCCTTGTAGGTATTGATCCTCGATCCATCCCTTAAAGACGAAGCAATCTTCGATTGGATGGCTTACCGCTTGGTGGTAAAGGCAGTAATCAAGATCGTTGACATCGTCTGGCTGCAACGGACTTTTGGATTCGGCAGATTGATGAGTCTGTTGCGCATTGCTAGCTCGAACAGTCTCCTTGTTTTATTCTGAGGAAACGAGTAAGGACGTCCCAGTCTCTTCTCGAGGGATGGGCGTGGACGCACGTTGTTTTGGCAAACAACCGGCTTTGAGTTGCTCGGCTGTCGTTGAGTATTGGCAACGACGATCGCTTTCCCTTTTCCTTTCTCATTTCGAGAGTCTGGCTTTGGAGGAGACGGTTTATGTCTCATCTGATCCATTTGTGCCAACTTGTCGATCAAGGCCTGGAAAGTAGTTGGCTTGAAGAACATCATGAATTGCGAGATGCTTGCTTGCGGATCAAGAGTGCCCACGAACATGCCTACCGCAGGTGCTTCTTCGATGCGTTGTTCGCACTTCGACCATAAGTTTCGCCACCGTATTGCGTATGAACCCACGTTTCGCCTGGCCTTACCCGGGCGTTGATCAATGCGGTGATTGGGGTGCGCTCGCTGGCGCTTGCAAATCTTTGTGTAAACAGTAGTTCCATCTCCGAAAATGTTTTGACAGAGTCGTTAGGTAGCTCCGAATACCATTCAAAGGCCGTTTCCGCTAAGCTGCCGACGAATTGTCGAAGCAACAGTTTGTCATCGCCTCCAGTGTTGCCGCATAAGGCCCTGAATTAAGCGACATGCTCACGTGGATTCTCTGTCCTTTTATATACGTGGAACTTAGGAATCGTATATCCCGGCGGGTAACTGATTTGGTCATACCAGCCCGGATAGGGTCGTCCGGTTCTAACAATTTGCCCAACCGCTTCATTCGCCTGATGAACTCGTATCTGCTGAGCTATATAGTCGTCTAGTGCAGCTTTGGAAATGGTTTCCTTCTTGGCTGCTGAAAAGGCCGGAGGTGGATTTGATGTTTCTCCTCTGTCATTTTCGAGGATAATCGGAGGATCTTCAGCTGGAGGATCCGGCTCTAACATCATTCCAACCATGTCTTGGAACAGAAGAGTCATTTGCTTTATATTGGCCGCTTGTTCCGCTGCTTCTCTATCCTTCTTTTCGAGGACTCTGCGTAGAAAGTCAGCGTCAGTTTCTTGTTCGTGACGCTGTTCTGATGATGCCTCCGGGCTTTCTTTTGGCCCGGTGAGTGCGGCCATTTGTGTCAGCATTTCCTGAAGCTTCTGTTGCTGCTCCTGGGCTTTTATCACGGATCGGGTGAGCGGTCGGTGATCCGTCGAAGCACGGCTTTCCTCCTTCGCGGATGCCATGTAAACAGTATGCACCACTATGCCCCCAGACTTGGGGCGTTTGTACTCAGCGCTTTTACGGTTCGCCATGTTCACAGGGGCCTTTTGCGACCTCCTTTTCTTTTGAGTGATTGACATTGAGGGAGCTGTTGCAGTGTGCATCCAGCCAGCTGTTGCTTTTTCTGGCTTGACAGAGTAGTCCTTCTCCTGCCGAACCTTCATCTTTTTCTGTCGGCGGAGATAGTCTTGATCCATTATGGAGTCTTGGACTTGATGCCAGACCTTGTAAATTTCAGAGGACAGCCGTTGAGGGGCTGCTCCAGCTTCACCTTTGGGGCATTATCCACAGGTGTAGGAGATCTTTTCAATACGCCAGTTGGCGAGTTTTTGCGCACCCTTCATAGCGGTTCAAAGCTATTCCCGGTCGGAACAGCAACATTGATTTCCACCATCGGAGCTGGCGGAGTTATCTCAGAGGGGGAGTTGTCCTCAGCTTTCCTTACCCGGCGCCAGTGACGACGGCGAGCATGTCGCGCGATCGAAGTTAGTTTACCCGTAGGGGTGACCTCCTCGTGCCCCCTGTGTTGGTCAAAATTTGCCGGTATCAGCCTTTTAAAGACCGACGTCCGTTGAATGGGGACGGCCAACCTATCAAAAGCAGACTTCCGAGTAGGGGAAGCAACCTTGGTGATTTCGCCTGGAACGGGAGCAGGGATGGCTATCCGCTTCGGGATAACGCCTTCTGGTATTGCAGGCTTCTTCATGGGCCCGTTGGAGCTCTGGCCTAGTCTGTTAAAACCGAGGCAATGGAGTTGGGCGACCCGTTGAGAGGGGCCGCGGTAGTTGTAAGCCGATCAAAGACCGACTTCTTTGGAGCTTCATGCGACGTCATTGGGGCATTGAAGCTCATCGGTGGGGGCATGGTCCCGAAGAATAGTCCAGTGGTGGCTTGAGTTACCTGCTCCACTGGCATCTTGAAAAGAGAGGCCGCTTGGGACCCATAGGTCACTACTCCAGTAAGGACGGAGCGAGAATTGCAGTTAGTGCAGTTTGAAACCATTGATCTTCTATTTTCTGCACGGAGCAAGACACCAAATCTACGTACCTCGAATCCACAGGCAACCACAGCAAACCGCGATTTGTTCGCGAACACGATACACGAAGTGTGGAGTGGAAAGAAGAAAAGGTCCCACCGGGCGTGCCAGAATTTGTTCCCCTCCGAAGGACGGCGCGATAGGGACGTCTTGCCTGAGATTCGGGGTAGATGCTAATAGGTGCAATCCGTCCACCTCTCCGAAGATGCCAAGTTGATTTATGGCAACGTGTATCGAAAGTTTAAACGGATGCGGCCGATGTAGCAGACTTCGTCAGATTCCCCCTCGTTCGAGGAGTTTTTGATTGTGGGGACGCTCTTCCCTGTAGGCGCAAGCCCCTGCAGTTAATTACGCTATCGCATCGCGGTAACAACTTTCTCCTTCTCCAGATGGTCACTTCGTGTCGTGGGTGTTTGTTTTGTTTGTGGTTGCCCGTGGATTGTATACAGAGACTAATTTATGTTGTCGCCCGTAGGACGTGGATTAGTCCAAATCCGTATTTTCTTAGATTTGGGTTTGGGGTTTTGGTTTAAGGATACGTTAGTCTTATTTGAGAGTAAGATCAACTTAAACGTTTGTTAAGGATATATTAGTCAAATTTCCAGACTAAGATCAACTTAACAGGATCATTTAGATCCGACAAGAGAACATTTGGGCTCTATTGTTTAGTTTAGGAACATTTCGGTAAATTGCTAGTATAGGGACATGGTGGTCCATTGTAGTCCGTGGAGTGTATGGCTGTCGGGACCCATCACCTCTCTGAAGACGTTGAAGGATTACAACGACAAATATCAGAGGAGTTCAGAAATGTACCCTTGAACCAATGTTGGTTGGGAAATCTATAGTCCAATTTGGGACTAAAGTCTGTTTGAATATTTGGGCTGTTGAGAATTTATTTGGGCTCTGCCCTTTTATAATGCATAGCATTCATTTTTTGTCTGTTAGACCTTTATTTGGGCTCTGCCCTCCCTTTTTTAATAATGCATAGCATTTATATTTGGCCTGTTAGGTCTTTTAATTGGGCTCTGCCCTTTCTTAATAATGCACAGCATTTAATAATCTGACAGTGCGCCACGTGGCCCGTCAGGCGCTTTGCGCCAATTAAAGAGCGCAAGGCGTCGGCGCATGCGCTGCTGACACGTGGCGTGCTCTGGTGAGCGTAAGTCTGTTAGCGCAGTGCGCTGCGCCAGTGCGCTGCGCTAATGCACTGGTGACACGTGGCGCGCTCTGGTGCAGTGCGTCAATCCAAGAGCGCAACGCTCTGATTTTAAGAGCGCAAGGCGCAGATTGATACGTGGCGCTCTCTGGTGACATGCGCCAGTTCAAGAAGCGCAACAGCGCAAATTAAGAGTGCAGGGCACTGTTCAATAGCGCAGAGCGCATCTTGATCAAATTTAGATCAAAGAAAAGAATTTTTTTGGTTCTAAAGAGGTTCTACCTCAAGTTTCAAGAACCAATGGTTCATCAAAAGGCTGTACCTTTATATAGATCAAAAGATCTAATAATGAAGTAAATTACTTCGTGATTGGATCTTTTTTGATCTTTTTTTTCTTTTTTTTGTAATGAAGATCTTGATCTTGTTCTTAGATCTTTTATCTTTTTAGAAGAAATTCTTCTTTTTGTGAGATATTTTCATCTCTGTTCCTTCAAGAATTTAATTCTTTACTTTGAAGAAGATGATCTTCTTTCTTCAAAAGCTTGCCTTTTTTCTTTTTGAGTTTTTCTCAAAGTTTTTAGAGGATGTTTTTATATCCAAGACTTGGAGTCTAGAGGCCTTTATATAGGGCCAATTAGTTTGTTAGGTTAGTTACAGAGAACTTTCTCTGATTGATCTGGGGATATTCCCCACCGTTGGATCTTTAATCCTAAGGCCTCTGTTTTACAAAAGATAATCTTCTTTAATAAGATTAAAAAGATCTTTTTAGAATTTTAATTCTGATTAAATAATTCATTATTTAAGTTTTAGTGCTGGCACAGTTGGCGCAAGTGCATCTGCGCTTGACACGTGTCGCGCAGCGCAGAGCGTAGCGCAACAGCGCTAGCGCACCTGCGCTGACACGTGTCGCGCAGCGCAGAGCGCAGCGCAACTGCGCTGACACGTGTCGCGCAGCACAGAGCGCAAGTTATCTGAAGTTTGCTTCCTTTAAAATTTGAATTTTAAAATAGAGCCTTGCTCTGATTGGGGGAAACGGAAGTGTTGCTTCATTTCCCGCCTTGAAATTTGAATAGAGTTTTGCTCTGATTGGGGGAAACGGAAGCGTTGCTTCATTTCCCGTCTTGAAATTTGAACAGAGTTTTGCTCTGATTGGGGGAAACATTGTGTATTACAAATTCCTTTTTCTTTTTTTCCCTCTTTTTTTTTGGTGAGAGATTTGGTAAATGCTTGTTTGGACATTACTATTTTCTTTCTTGTTTCATGAGCACGAGTATGAATGCTTGTATTGCGTTGGCATGGGTGTGGGTGGGGTGACTACTCCAGAGTTATTATTAAAGTAGAGGTCATAATAGGTCATGCAAACTCCAATTCACAAGATCCTATCTCCACTTGCGGATTTTTTAAAAATAAAATAAAATAAAATCCTTTGGAGCACTATTTGGCTTTAGAGCTGTCTAAACTCCAAAAAACTTGTTTTCTCTCTAATTTTGGGCGTTTAGATAAATGATCTAGGAGTGGAGTTTAGATAACTTCAGCGATCTCAGCTTTCAGAGCAAGATAACTCCGGTTATCTAAACCCCAAAACAAAAGCCGAAAGGGGTAAAGCTAGGATATTGGCATTAAAAATATTTTAACCTAATACCTTAATATGTTGGAGAGCTTTTATTAGGGGTTCAAACTTGTAGTTCTATAGGTTTAAGCCATCTCATGATTGATTACATTGCAAATATTAAATCCCACTCAATTGGTTACGAGAAAAAACCTGAATTTTAATTTATTGAATTGAAATTCCCAGTTTTGATCTACTTACTGCAAAAGTTACACTAAACTAAAAACTAAAAACAACCACTTTAATAAATTCACTGAAAAATCAAAATGGGTTTTGGAGAAAATCACCTATGGAATCCAAATTTGGTAGCTATTTCGAAGGAGATTTCATCAGAGGGAGCAGACATCCACGCTGAATCCCTGTAGAGCCTTATCTCATACTCTGATTCCGAGTGAATCACTTTGTATTCTGGCGATTCGATCGCAGATACAAAAACTAGAGATTGCAACGAAATCAGAAGGAAATACAAACTCAGATCCATCATCTCTTTGATTCTTCAATTGATTGAATTGATCTTAGAGAAAAATTTTGAGGAAATGATGAGCATCCCCAGAGAGGACCTCTGTACCGTGAGAACGGAGCAATCATAAAGAAAAAGGATTGCATCTTATATATTCTTTGCAAATTTTTTTTTATAGCTCACCCACAAAATTTCAATATTTCCGTATTTCACCCCCAAAATCTAGTATTTCCAAATTTCACCCCAAAACCATTAAGATGTCCAAATTTTACCCCAAAAACATTAAGTTATCAATAATTAAAACTTCAATTTTGCAAAAAGTTTCTTAATTTTCTCAATTTTGCTGTCAACTCTTTCTTTAAAATCATTGAGCTCAGCCTATGATATCCTAACCGCAAAGTACTTGAATTAAACCACAACTTGCATAAGAGTAACTCTAACTCATATTGTTGCTTCAAATTTTCGTAATTGTTATGGTAAAGCAACAAAGGAACATGATTTTATTTATTAAAATGACAAACATTGGATGAAGACAAATTGTCCTAAATTTCGCTCTCAAGAGAATTCCTAATTTTGAAATTGTAAGAAATCTAAAACTGTACCGCCCTAGTACGATAATACGATATTAATTGGTATTTTAAAACTTATTTTGTATTTCTTTTATTTTATTCTTTTGTGATGCGATCGATTCAAATAGCAGAGGTGATTATCCGACTCGACCCTCATGTGTGAAACCCATTATGGTGCTTGGTTATATTTTATTAATATTTGTCGTAAACTAAATCCATGAGAATCTAGCATATATATATATATATATATATATATATATATATATATATATATATATAGCTTTTGGTAGCCACAAATTAAGGATAATCTATATTGGTTAACTGTCATCATATGGTTAAGCATCCCATATCGTATTTTAGGCTTTTATCGGTTAAATCTCGTGAAATCTAGATAAAATCCTTTTAAATCTTAAATGAGGGGTATAAGATATTTAAATTATATTCTTTACAAAAGTTACATATATGTATTATTTTCCAAAATATATTTTTGATGGGATTTTGGTATAGACGGAATGAAGTTTGATATTATTTGTATACTATTAGTTATAATTTAACTATAATATAATAAATATAACTTAATATATATATATATATATATACACACACGCTAATATACACACACATTATTATATATTTTAGCATTTAAAAAGAAAACAAAACCTATCTCTCTTCCACTCTGTTAACTCTCTCTCTCTCTCTCTCCAATCTCAATCGTTCCCGAGCCCTAACCCATGCTATCCTCACTGCAACTCCATCCTCACCTCACCGTCGACCAAAACCCTTCCATCGAATCACTGGCCGATCGTCTCCTTCTTCCCCTCCTCGTCCTCATTGCCACGCTGCCAAATCCGACCTAACCATCTTTGTTTCCTTCATTCCGAGAACCCATCACCAACGCTTAACCCTCGTCGACCGCCGATCACTTGCAACCGTGAACCCACATCGCCTTCATCGTCATCGTCGTCGTCGACTCCTCTCTCCTTCATCTTCGCAGAACCCCAGTATCACCATCATCATCATCAACACCTTCTTCTTCTTCTTCTCTTTTTACTGAAGTCGTCTTCTATCAACACCGCCACCTCCACCTGCTTCCTCTTGCCTTCGATCACCACCCCGACTTCATCTCGTCTGAACCCCAGCACCTATCATCCTTCAACCCAGAACTCCAGCCATCTTGTTACCGTCTTCATCGCCATCGTCAGTGATCTCAAACCCGAGCCCTCTACGGTTCCCTCAACGAACAACCGACCACACGCCGCTGTCCCATCATCGTAGTTGGCCAAGTTCAAGCCGAGCACATTGCAGGATCGTATGTTGCGTCGTGTTTTACGTCATTGTCGTCTTTCGGTGTTCGTAGTGTGGATATCCGTTTGTCGTCGTATTTATATCGGTCGAGACAAGTTTATCTTACTACATACTAGTTTCATTATACTTACCTATATATATCGCAAATTATTATCAATGTACAATTTTATAAAGGCAATCCATATTTTGTTATTTATATCACACACTTATAATGTTGCAAATTAGTATCAATATATATTTAATCCATATTTTATCATTTGTTAATACTATCACATGTGTAATTATAATTGTGAAGTTATGCAAAACTTTTTGGGTTATGCCAGCGCCCTGACCATCTTACATGACCGTTTGTGAAACAAAAATTTTCTAAATTGGCGCTAGAACAACCCGATATTCCGGATCTACCATAAACCTAAAGCTATCAAACTATAAAGGAGTTTAGAATGGTTATACCGAATGATCCGAGTTCTTCGGTCTTCTACCATCTTCCTAAGCTTCTAGAGGCCACCATGATCAAGCTTGATCGCCAGTGTTCCTCCATCGAAGATGATCCACCTGAGAATTTGTAGTTCGAGCTCCAACCTTATAACCGAGGTAACTAGGGTACCTAGTTCGCTAAACTAGATAGTCTAGAGAATGTAGAATCTAATGATAGATTAATTTGTCTCCAAACACCATAGGTTTCTCAACACATGAGACTATTAGGATGGAGGTAGAAGAAGAAGCTTGAGGAGATGAGAGTGTAGTGAGCATAAAGTAACCATAGAAAATCATGACTAAGTGTTGTGAACCAAGGAAATGAATCAACCTCACAAAAAATATCTCACAACACAAATATCAAGCATGTCCAAATAGTGAACCATGAGTCACCCCATGAGCCATGCTTCTATAAATGCCAGAACACCTCATCCTCCACCTCATTTAACCATTTAATAAAAGGGTTAAAACAAAAATGAGGTGGTATCTTCAAGAAGTAATCTTGTAATAAATTACAAGAATACCCCTCATCCATATATACATACCCGTATCCGTATTCCGAAAAATACGAATACAAAGAGACGAAAATAATCCAATAATATAATATTAGAATCCGGCTTAAACCAAAGCCCATTAGTATTATCCGTCTGAATCATGATACGTGTACAAGTGGACGTATATGATCGAACCCCGCCGTAAAACCATAGGGCCTCTACAACGTTTCACCCGAAGCAAGGAAACCCTCTGCGTAGGACTCTAAAAACTCGTCAATACACCGGCAGTGGGTTTAACCATAAGCACGTCAACGGCACTATCTGTACGTAACGGCTACCCGGGTATTGAGCGAAAGGAAGGCCGACGAGCAAACTTATCCGAACCCCTATTTAGCTTATCCGTGACAATCTCCGTACAGTCCGGTCTGTTCGTCTAAGAGTATCGCATATCGAGTCTAGGGGGTGGATAAAGTCAGACCCCTAATAATGTGATATTTCGTGTCGGTATGAAGCCCATCACCAACTGAGAAATTACCGATCTAAATCAGTAATTCTCGACTATCTTGGCCAAGGATTTCTGGTGATGGCCACCTGCGCACCTCGCGACATCAACCCCCAATACCAGGAGAAACGAATCCCCGACGATCTGCTCACTGCCTCCATATGGCTCGGGATTGTACCCAACTAAAACCTGTTTGCACGAATCCTTTGAGCCATGGTAGGGTATTAATCAAAGAACAGTGGGAACTCATACGAGACAAATGACGATCTCAGGTCGACAGACTAACCGGTACGCATGTCACCTAGGAACTGTTATCTGACAATAGGTATAAGACCAACTAGCATGTTCCCGGCGAGTCCGTCCAATGTAATCATAACCCAATGAATACCTGTATACTATTTTAGGTGACAAAAAAACACTAATAGCTTGTGAGACCGGCCACCGCCCCTCGTCGGGGTCTCGATAAGTACACACTAGTCTACTCTAGAGTATCAATGCCCAGTCTCGATACTCCATCGACTAGGGACATTTAAGGATGTGCTTATAGACCATCCAGCCCCCATGTATATGATCATCATCATAATGCTGGCAGTCAAGTAAGAATCCTATAGGCTCTATCAACATGTAATAGTGATCTGTAATACCACATAATGCATGTACATGATGATAAAGCCAAACCAGATAGTATACTATAATTTTGAGAAAGATTGTTCTACCCGTATAAGTCCTCCATCAATCATCATAATCACCTGCCTGCGATAACAATTATTGCCTTGAGGGAACTATAGCCAACAATCTCCCATTTGCACTTAAGACTAATTATTGCGGTGTCGCATACTCACAGCCCGTGTGATACCGAACACCCAACTTCTCTACTAATCAGTCTCACAAAGCTCGTTTATGAAACTATTGCGTTCGAGAAATAGCCTCAGTGAGTATATCCGCTCCAGCATTTCTATCTTTATCTCTCTCTATATCTCAACTTCGCGAAGAAAGACTATCTCCCGAAATGAGCAATACCTATCTTAGAATTTGTCTGGATATCTGATGGGACCCAATTCACAAATGAACTCCAAATCCAACAAACTTCTTAGACTGTATCATCCACTGAATTTAATCAGTATCCTGCGCCATGCCTTCCACAATATCCGTTTGGACAACCTGTCTAACATACTGCCCCTCAAAGGAGGGAAAACAATAACTCTGACAGCCACTCTGTCATTCAGGTCACCTTGAAAGCCTGAAATGATAACCACCTCCTGAAGGAGGTTGTCGTTACCATATACCAAGAATATCCTCTTATGTTCATAACTGCTTCCCAATATTTCTCCAGAATTGGATTAATATATACTTATTGCAGCCTGTGCAAAATTAATATCTGGTGTTGTACTTGACATCTCATGATTGACTCAATTGCCTAAGCAAATGATATGCCAATCATGAAAATCCCTCTTCTTATCAGTCTAGAAGACATCTCTTTAGAGAGAGTGACTCCATCACTTACGGGTACACCACCATGCTAGGAGTCGTCCATTCTAACACACTTTAGAATAATGTCAAAGTACCCGAATTGGGACACTTCCCAAATCTAGATCTAAAACCATAGATCAAGTCATCAGAATCCCTGATATTATATCCATATCCTATTTGGAGAAACTCCTTGTGACAACCACAGTATAACCGATCGTAGTATAGGAAGATTTTTTCTTATTAAGTGCATGTCATCCAAATACCAGGATATCACTCCCTACTACCTTCTTACCAGATCCATCTCTTATTCTGATGAAGTCAAACTTTATGACTGTCACATCAAAAATAGATGATCTATCTCCATTATATTTGCTTCAATCTATAAATAGGCATAAGCTACTTGCCCACTATACTTCTGTTGCTCCCACTGACTACAACAACCTTCTGGCAGAGTCATATACATGTGCACTTCTAAAAATAATTTAGAACGACGTTATATTCATCCTCCTTCCAGACTTCATAATCTAGAACAACAATAGTGGCAAGTTTGGGTAATCATAAACCTCCCTATCACCGTCTCTGAGGAGACCGAAGTACCTCTCGGGTGCCTGAGGTTACCCACCAAATCTGCGGAGTGGCTAATGGATCGTCGAATCCAATTGAATCTTTAGATTCTACTAAATTTTTAGTAATCGTTTGTGGTTCTAGAATCACTTCCAGTTCTACCATACTCCCACTAATGTTTTCTGAAAAGAATCCATTTTACTAAAACTGGTGGCGAGTTAAGAACAATATAACTATTGATCTTCCAGATGGTAGAATGTTAACCCTCGTTAAATCCCGGGATAACCCACAAACTGCCATTACTAAAATGTGTCTTGAGTTTGTCCAGAGTCTGGTTTTAAGCACCAGCCGGACAACTTCCATATACCTTAACATCATTAAGATATGAATCCATTCTATATATCCAATATAAAAACAAAGGCACTAATTTAATTGGAACCAGATTCAAAAATCATGCAGCTGTTTTCAGTGCATATCAACCAAATGGAAGAAGACCAAGCAACAATACTCATCAAGGAATGCATCCATGTATGAGTAACCTGAAAGAGAAGCAAGTTCTCAAAACTATTACTTACAAAGGAATACCAAACACAAGTATCTACATTTTCGATCACCTTGAAGAGTTCTGATACTTGCAACATATAGTTCTCTACCTTATTCTTATACCTATATCTACTCAATATCTAGACCTTATATTTCAACGAAATACTTATCTAGAACTGGAGAAGTCATGAGTAAACAGAATATAGTACGAGTACCAACCCCTTTGTCCTAACGGAAATTGGACAACATACAATACTTTGTATAAGTTCACTAGGTTTAATAACTCAAATCTTGTGCGTCGTAGGTTGAAAACTGTACTATGGTTAAGAAGAATTACACCGTTGTTGAATGCACCTTACTTAACCATCAACTGATATAGGTAAATATCATACACATAATTTCAAAAAGTTATATCTCACTTTATATAATAAACGTACAGATATAATAGTTTGAAATTGGAGCATAACAACGGATATTCAAAACCAAATATTTGCCGTCAGACAAAACCCAGGTGATTTCCTCAAATATCATCAATTACAAAGAATTCCGATATATAGAGCATCTAATCACCCAATTCTCAATATCTTACTCCCATTCACCATCTGTAACACTATACAGATGTTAGAATCAAATTTGGTAAATACATACCATGGAGTTAGAATCTAATTGGGAAAATAGTTTTCAATTAACACCGCACAGTAAAACTGAAACATGAAAATGTTTCGAAGGGGTAGCCTGGTATTTCTAGTAATAGCCCTTCCACTATCCTGATTCATGACAATAACCGTATACTTCCTTGCCATCACTCCAATCCCTTTATATGTCTTTACTTATTATCTTCTGTACACCACACTTAGGCTAATTGATTTTCTTCCTTTCCTACCCTTCGGCACCAGCCTAAGGTTTGGAAGAAAACTATCCAATAAGCACAATAGGTGTACTCTCTTAATACTAGGAGCTCTCACAACCTGAGAGAAGGTAAAGGGAAAAGACAACTGAATAATCCTATTCTATTTCTCCAAAACCAGAAACCATTCTCGAACTGGAACAAGTTCCTTTGACTTCATATGTAACTATACGATGACATATCCAAGCAATATGGATCTTCGTAGTGATACGAAGTGTTCCGGAGAAATGCAAAGGTGATATAGGAGTGGCAGAGGTATACGCTGTTTCGTCGTGAATGATAACAGTCGCAATTTCCTTTGCCCTTTATCTAATCCCTTTATATGTTTTTACTTATTACCTTCTATACACCACACTTAAGCTAATTGGTTTTCTTTCTTCCCTATCCTTCGGCACCTGCCTATGGTTTGGAAGAAAACTATCCAATAAGCACAATAGGTGTACTCTCCTAATACCAGGAGCCCTCGCAAGCTGAGAGAAGGTAAAGATAAAAGACAACCGAATTATCGTATTCAATTTCTCCATAACAGAAACCATTCTCGAACTGGAAAAAGTTCCTTCGAGTTCGTATGTAACTATACGATGGCATATCCAATCAATATGAATCTTCATAGTGATACGGATTGTTCTGGAGAAATGCAAAGGAGATGTATGAGCGACGATAATATATGCGACTAAATAACAATCCAAAAGCCAAAGTGTTTTAAGAAGGTTCGGTTAACTTGGTTCATGAGTTTTTAAGGTCAGACCATGGTCGCTGCCAAAGAGAGAGAGAAAAGAAACACTCAGCGTGCACTCTAAGCTAGATCAGATTGGTTAATCACTTTATCTAATCAGGATGGCTCCCACTGTTTCCTCGAATTCTCCATCAAACCCTAAAAGGAGAATTAGCCGGGATCATTTAAAATCACCCGAGGAGTAACACCTACTCGTCAGTGGGAATCGGGATCCTACTATCATCGCATGATAACTTGATGGAATCCACTCAAGTCACCACATTCCAGAGGGTATGCTCATGCCTGGCAAGTTTCCTGTATGTTTGAAACTCTCGATGTGATTTTTACCCCTAGGACCCAAGTGACCTTGATGAATAATCAACAAATCAAAAGATTCTAGTCAAGTTCAACCCGTCATTATGCAAGATTGCATTAGACCTACCCGCATGACCTTTGATGAATAATCAACAAAGTCACACGACCGTCTTAACCAATCGCATTATTTATGCAACAGAAAAGTATTACAGACTACGTCTCGGCGAATAGCAATGAAAAACGTAGCACGAATACTAAGCAATACTAATCTGAAATGACGAAAGACTACGGCTGATTTTTGGCAAAAAAAACCTTTAACGTAATGAACTTGATATCGCTGAAGGAACCCAGCGGTTTTACAAATATAGTGACGTAAACTTTTGCTAAAGAGGTCACTCCCTGTGAAGAGATCTTGTCACGCCCCGCTTCCCACAGGGCGTTAAGAAAGGCACGTGACAGAGCCAACCATGCTACCTGTGGATAGGAAACATCCATCCACAGTCACATTACGGCTGTCTAGAGATATCAAGAACAGTAGAAATAAAATAAACTATCTAGTACATGTCCATGAGTCAGAATAAACGAGTCAAGAAATAATATGCGGAAGCAATAGATCCAATAAACAATAATAATCTGGAATGTACGTCCTAAATACGGGTTCACATCAGGAAATAAAAGTGCTGGAAGAAAACTAAACTAAAATACTAATAGGTCCTCACTGCTCGGCCTGCTGACTGAAATACTCCTGAACGGCCTGTGACAGGGAGAGAGGATCTGGGCCATGCAAAACCCAGACGTCAGTGCGTCATAATATCAACGATAATATAATCAGGAGGTAACAAGACATGCAAGCATGAATATGAACAGTAATAAGAGTATAACAGTATCACGAATAAGGAACAATGAAGGATATAAGCACATGTGATGTGCAGTGAGTAATCTAAACTGTGCTACTGGGTTATCTATTCTAAAGTCTTCGAAATCAATTAATGTAATCCTCATCGTAACCCATCGGTGATTATTCCGTAACGCCCGGAAAAACGGCAAACAATAGGTATTCCGTAACGCCCGGAAAAACGGCAAACAATAGGTATTCCGTAACGCCCGGAAAAACGGCAAACAATATGATAGCCCTATGAGTTACGTTCGGTTACATTCTTGATTTCCCCATACCCCCAAGTTAAGTGTTCAAGTCAGTTATTGCCAATTGATATCTAATGCCAACACAGGATCAAGCCGGTACAGGTTTTGTCTATGCAGACAACAATAACGTCCATCACGACAACATGTCAGGATTGTCGGCATTAGAATCAGGATCAGGTAACATGTCAAGTAGTGATATATCAGGTCATATCAGGTAATGTACATGTATCAAGTCATGTCAAGTAGTGCACAGCTATCAAGCGGGTGCTCATAATCAAACTGTAGCATGTATTGAATCAGGGTGAAAGTATGGATGTACAATAAAAGCATGGATGCACAAATATTGATCAGGGGTTACATCATGACTAAGTAGGATGCACAATATCAAGCATGGGGTACTAATGTATTAATAATATGAGTTAATGTAATATGGGGTACAACTAGTTATGCAGAATTAATGGTATGGATACACAAATAAACATGGATGCATAAATAACTATCAGGGGTTACAACTATAGCTTCATGACTATGTAGGATGCACATTATCTAGCATGGGGTGTTAATGTAGCAGTAATATGGAATAACGTGTTATGGTATTCAACTAGATATGTAATTAATGGTATAGATGCACAAATATCAATTGGGGTTAGATTTACAGCTTCAAGACTAAGTGGGATGCATAATATTAAACATGGGATGTTAATATGACAATAATATATAATAATGTGATCTGTAGATGCAGCTACATGTATATTAGATGATATGGATGCATACGGGTATCCGGAAACGGTAAAACTTTAATATGGATGTATAATGTGATAAACGGGTAACATTTTACTTATATGGATGCATAATAATATATCTAGCATGTAGCAAGATGAATTAGCATGCGACTAGATATGTAAATAGTGATATGGATGCACACGGATGTCCAAAGACAGTAAAATAGTAAAATGGTAATGTGGGATGCATAATTAAACAATAAGTAATGTTATTATTCACATGTGTGCAATATATTGTAGTATAGCCTGTAGCAAGATTAAGTTGCATGCAACTAGATATGAAATAAATTGTATGGATGCAAACGGACATCGTAAAACAGTAAAATGATGACAGAGGATGTACAATACACTAAACATGAAATATTATTATTAATATGGAGGTAGTATATATCATAGCATGTAGCAAGATAAACTTGCCTCGATTGGATCACAGTACGGATATGTACGGCACATCCGACGTCGGGTAAACGTCGCAAAACCACACGTGCGTACGGGACGGGTCCAGGAAAGGCAAGAGCACGACCACGCTAGTTGGGGTTGTTCACTGGATCTCTCGGGTCGTCGGTGTCGAGTACGGCTCCGGTGGGTGACCGGAAAACGGAAATCAAGAAAGCAAGAAGAACAAGAAGAAGAAGAAGAAAGAGAAGAGAGGAAGTGGGTGGACGGTTGGTGTTGTGATAGTGTTCTGGGGTTAGAGGAGGCTGTAAGGGGGTGATAATGAGTCGCGGGTCACCGGTGATGTAGTTTGCCGGTGAGGGAAGTGGGCCGCGGACTCAAGAAGTCGGGTGAGGGTTTTTGTGCAGGGAAGAAGGTCTGGGATGTTGGGAGAAGGCTAGGAGGTGACTACGGGGTGAATAGGTGATGACGACAGTGATCGGAGGTAAGGTCGGGTGAGGGTGCAATCGGGCGAAGGTGGTGTCGGGGTGGTGATGGTTTGAAGAGAGGGGAGAGAAGGTGATGGTGGAAACAAGGGGATGGGGAGGCGAGAAGAGGAGGAGATGGAGGCGGTGACGAGGGTGATGGCGAGGGCGAGGGATCGCCAGCGGTGAGGGGTGCAGGGATCTCGGGTGATGGGTTCTTGAGGTTGTGGGTGTGCAGGGTTTGGAGCTCAGGGATGGAGAGGAAGAAGAGTGGAGGAGATGGAGGTGAGGTCGCCGAAGGGTTGACGACGAGGGGATAAAGGCAACGAGGAGGCGAGAGTTCGAAGTTAGGGTTAGGGTTTCTATGGTTTTCGTGGAGGGCAGTGGGTTTCTCGTGGGGAAAATAAATAGGAAGGAGGGAGGTGAGTGTAAGGAAGAGAAGGAAGGTGACGGGAATCGATGAATGCACAGTGTTTGCGATAGGGGAGAGAAGGGCGTTCAAGAGGAGAGAGAAAGGAGGAGAGAGAGAGAGAAATAGCGCTGAGAGAGAGAAAGAGAAAGAAAGGAAGAAAAAGAGTGAGTGCTGCGGGGGAGAGAGAGAGAAAGATCGAGAGGAGAGAGAGATTTGTTTGTTTGTTTATTAAAATATATTTGAAAATATATATATACTGTTACTCAAATTTTATAAACGTATAATATAAATATTTAAAACTTAAAACAAGTTAGAATATAATATTAGTTTAAATTTTGAGATTTTGGCTAATATAAAAGTATTCCAAAACACGCCCGTGTCGGGTCTATAAATCCAGTTTTAAAATACGGAAAATATATGTGTCGACCAAAACTAAAATTGGATCTCCGGGTAACGAAAATGCATACCCCCAAGAACGGATGCATGCACGTGCACATAGCCATCCAAACAGGTCCGTTATACTGAACGGGACGAGAACAAGATGCGCGGATGCTACCACTGGGTTAGGGGTATCATGCAGTCCAAGCAATGTATTTTTAAAATATTTTATATGACTTTAAATGTTATATTTAAAAATGCAGATGCCAGATAAATGCCAATATGCAGTATGTAAATATGGAAGTGCACGAGTCCACGTAACAAGTCAGGATAAATGATAAACATGAATCAAGATTGGTTTCAAGCATTTGGGTCGGGTCGGATGCAAATACAGATGTCAAAATAATATTCGCACCTAAAACACAGTAAATCAAGAAAGTACCATAAATAAAGAAATACTTGACTAGAACTGGTATAAATGAACTAGGGTGTTACATTATACCCAACTACAAAATAATTTCGTCCTCGAAATTCCCAAGATAAGAAAAGATAAACAATCAAGAATCTATAAGAATAGGTGTGGAAACTTCTGTCGAATCTCGACTTCACGTTCCCAAGTCGATTCTCCGTGCGACCGATTCCCCCATGAAACAAGTACCAGGCGGATAACCTTGTTCTTAAGGACCTTTTCTCTTCGATCAACAATCGATATCGGTCGTTCCTCAAAGGTTAAATCCTCCCTTACAGTCAGCTCCGAATGATCTACCACATGTGTTTCATCTCAAATATACTTACGGAGTTGAGATACATGAAACACGTCATGAACATTCACCAAAGATTATGGTAACGCCAATCGATAAGCCACTTCTCCAACACGCTCCATAATCTCGAAAGGCCCCACGAATCGAGGACTAAGCTTGTCTCGACTCCCAAAACGAATCACTTCTCTAGTCGGTGATATCTTCAAGAACACAAGATCACCAACAGCGAACTCTAGAGGTCTTCTCAATATATCGGCCCAACTCTTCTGCCGATCTTGTGCTACCTTCATAAGATTTCGGATAGTATTATCTTTCTCCACGGTTTGCACAATCAAATCCGGTCCCAACAATTTTCGTTCACCAACATCATCCCAACAAACGGGTGATTGACATTTGCGACCATACAATGCTTCGAATGGAGCCATCTGAATAGTCACCTGAAAGCTGTTATTGTAAGAAAACTCCACCAAGTGTAGATGGTCCTCCCACGAACCCTTGAAGTCTAACATGCAAGCTCTCAACAGGTCTTCAAGAGTTCAGCATGCTCCTCTAGGCTTCTTGAGTAGACCAGAATATTATCGATGATCACCACTATAAACTGGTCCAAGAACGGTGGAAAGATTCGGTTTATCAAGTCCATAAATACTGCCGGTGCATTTGTAACTCTGAATGGCATCACTAAATACTCATAATGTCCATACCGAGTTCGGAACGCAGTCTTGCAAATATCCTTTGATTTAACTCGAACTTGATGATATCCAGATCGCAAATCCAGCTTCAAGAATACCCTCGCGCCATTAAGTTGCTCGAATAATTCGCCAATGCGAGGGATCGGGTACTTGTTCTTAATAGTCACCCGGTTTAATTCTCGACCATCGATGCACATCCTCCTTGTACCATCTTTCTTCTTTACTAGAAGAACTAGAGCTCCCAAGGTGAATTGCTACTGCGAATCCAACCCTTCTCTAGCAATTTAGTAACACGCTTCTTAACTTCTTCCAACTCCACTGGTACCATTGGATAGTACGCCTTTCAGATTGGCGCTGCACCAGAAACAAGATCGATCGCGAACTCCATATCTCGTTTTGGCGGTAAACCCGAGATGTCCTTGAAAACGTCCATAAACTCTCGAACTACAACTGGCGCTTCCTCCTTATCAACTTCCATTGACGAAAGAACATTGCTTGTCGGCCTAGCCCTAAACTCGACTGGCCTGACAGAACTGCTTCCTCCAGTGAAAACAAACTCCGGATGTTCGGAAATCTGGAAAATCACTTTCTTTGCTCTACAATTTATGTGAGCGTGGAAAGTGCCGAGAAAATCCATTCCCAAAACAACATCATAAATGCCGGTATCAATCACCAAAAAAAATCTGCAAATAACTCCCGTCCGTAAATAACCACTGAACAATCCTTACATTCACTACTAGCTATGATCTTCCCATTCCCAGTGTGTATGTCCCAACAACTAGACAGGGTCATGCAAACAATGGGATGCACCAGAATCGAATAATGCTAATGCAGGAAAATCATGAACAAGTAGGATACCTGAAACAACTTTATCTGAATCCTTGGCCTCTTCAGCCATCAGGGTAAAGGCTAGAGCTTGATTAGGTCCCTGAGTTATCTGCTTCTGCTCCTGAAACTGCTTCTGCGGTGGCTTCTGAGTATCTTCCTTCAAATATAGCTTCGACGGACAAGTATCATTGGTGTGATCAGCTGATCCGCAAATAAGAAAAAGTCCAAGCCTCTTACGACAATCTCTTCGATAGTGACCCGGTCATTGGCAGTAACGCACAACACCCTTCCTTTATGCTCGGGCAAAACTGGCCTCTTCATCGGTACAACGCCACGCCTGTCCACCGGGACACCTCTGCGTAAAGGCGTTCGATTTGGCATAAACGCCGGCTTCCGTACCACAACTACCTGCTACTGCGTACCCTCTGTCTTCAATGATAAACTCTGCTGCTCCTTGGCTGCTTTAAGCACTTGCAAGAAAGTGGTCAAACCCAGAGATATAATGTGCTTCTGGATGTCCACGTCCAAGCTGCGCATGAACCTCGATGCCCTATCCACATCGTTGGCAACCAAAGGTCCAGCGAATCTACTGAGCCGTGTCTACTCAGCCGCATGCGCATCCACGGATCCGCCATTCTGCTTCAAACTGATAAAATTTTCTTCCATTTCCTCCCGTGCAGTCTGCGGAAAGAACTTCTCCAAGAAACTCTGTGAGAAAGTTGCCCAACTGATTGGCTTGGGCAAACGGGTCTCTTCCACGAGCCACCACTCGTGGGCATAGTCCACCAATTGGATGCGTACTACATCCACTCTCTTATCCTCCGGGATCTATACTGCAACAAGCAGATTCTCCGTATCAACCAGCCCCTGCTCTGCTGGCAATGGCTCCTCCAAACCAGTGAAAGTGGACAGACCAAGTCTCCTAAAATCCGCCACGGTACCCACACGCTCTACCGGTTTGGCCGCAACATTATTTACGGACTGCTGGATGGTCCGCAAACCTTCCTGAAAAGCTTCGTCTTGACGCTGGTTCAGCTCGGTCTGCCGCTTCTGGTTCTCCAGCACCCCATGAATTACTCCAAGCAAAGTGGCATCATCGACACGCTTCTGGTACGATCGCAGATTTCTGTCTGCCATGATCCTGCAACCAAGACATCGAAGAGGATTAGTATGATAAACAAGATTCAAAACTTGCGATGAATGATGACCATAAATCAAGGATATGAATCAAGACTAGAACTCCAAGTTACTTAAATAGAGTACCGTATTGTAATCATGCCGCGGTACATAGTTACAATTACATAACTCCACTTAAGTCTCCCAAATCCTAGTATCAGAATCAAAGGAACAGGGAGAAACAATAGGGAACCAAAAGGTTTCAAGCTGAGATGCAAAGTTTTTTGCATATCGTCAAGACAAGGGTCAAGAGAAAGATATGATTCACGAATCACGATAACAATGTGGCAGGACATGTTCCTAATTACAGATTTTCTGATTCGTGTATTGGGTCCAATATCCAACTACAAAATAATCAAACCCGATTAACCTAAATTCTATGGCTCTCATACCAAACAAACCCTGCCACGCTCCGCTTCCCAGAATGCACTAAGATAGGCACATGACAGAGCCAACCATGCTACTTATGGATAGGAAACATCCCTCCACAGTCACATTACGGCTATCAAGAGATATCAAGAACAGTAGAAATAAAATAAACTATCTAGTACATGTCCATAAGCCAGAATAAACGAGTCAAGAAATAATATGCAGAAGCAAAAGATTCAATAAACAATAATAATCTGGAATGTACGTCCCAAATATGGGCTTACATCAGGAAATAAGTGCTGAAAGAAAACTAAACTAAAATACTAACAGGTCCTCACTGCTCGGCCTGCTGACTGAAATACTCCTGAATGGCCTGCGACAGGGAGAGAGGATCTGGGCCATGCAAAACCCAGACGTCAGTGCGTCATAATATCAACGATAATATAATCAGGAGGTAACATGACATACAGGCATGAGTATGAACAGTAATAAGAGTATAACAGTATTACGAATAAGGAACAGTGAAGGGTATAAGCACATGTGATGTGCAGTGAGTAATCTAAACTGTGCTACTGGGTTATCTATTCTAAAGTCTTCAAAATAAATTAATGTAATCCTCATCGTAACCCATCGGTGATTATTCCGTAACGCCCGGAAAAACGGCAAACAAAAGGTATTCCGTAACGCCCGGAAAAACGGCAAACAATATAATAGCCCTTTGAGTTACGTTCGGTTACATTCTTGATTTCCCCATACCCCCAAGTTATGTGTTCAAGTCAGGTATTGCCAATTGATATCTAATGCCAACACAGGATCAAGCCGGTACAGGTTTTGTCTATGCAGACAACAATAACGTCCATCACGACAACATGTCAGGATTGTCGGCATTAGAAACAGGATCAAGTAACATGTCAAGTAGTGATATATCAGGTCATGTCAGGTAATGTACATGTATCAAGTCATGTCAAGTAGTGCACAGGTATCAAGCGGGTGCTCATAATCAAACTATAGCAAGTATTGAATCAGGGTGAAAGTACGGATGTACAATAAAAGCATGGATGCAGAAATATCGATCAGGGGATACATCATGACTAAGTAGGATGCACAATATCAAGCATGGGATACTAATGTATTAATAATATGAGTTAATGTAATATGGGGTACAATTAGTTATGCAGAATTAATGGTACGGATACACAAATAAACATGGATGTATAAATAACTATCAGGGGTTACAACTATAGCTTCATGACTATGTAGGATGCACATTATCTAGCATGGGGTGTTAATATAGCAGTAATATGGAATTAACGATTTATGGTATTCAACTAGATATGTAATTAATGGTATAGATGCACAAATATCGATTGGGGTTACATTTACAGCTTCAAGACTAAGTGGGATGCATATATTAAACATGGGATATTAATATGACAATAATATGTAATAATGTGATCTGTAGATGCAGCTACATATATATTAAATAATATGGATGCATACGGGTATCCGAAAACGGTAAAACTTTAATATGGATGTATAATGTGATAAACGGGTAATATTTTACTCATATGGATGCATAATAATATACCTAGCATGTAGCAAAATGAATTAGCATGCGACTAGATATGTAAATAGTGATATGGATATACACGGATGTCCGAAGACAGTAAAATAGTAAAATGGTAATGTGGGATGCATAATTAAACAATAAGTAATGTTATTATTCACATGTGTGCAATATATTGTAGTATAGTCTGTAGCAAGATTAAGTTGCATGCAACTAGATATGAAATAAATTGTATGGATGCAAACGGACGTCATAAAATAGTAAAATGATGACAAGGGATGTACAATACACTAAACATGAAATATTATTATTAATATGGAGGTAGTATATATCATAGCATGTAGCAAGATAAACTTGCCTCGATTGGATCACAATACGGATACGTACGGCACGTCCGACGTCGGGTAAACGTCGCAAAACCATACGCGCGCACAGGATGGGTCCAGAAAAGCCAAGAGCACGACCACGCTGGTTGGGGTTGTTCACTGGATCTCTCGGGTCGTCGGCGTCGAGTACGGCTCCGGCGGGTGACCGGAAAACGGAAATCAAGAAAGAAAGAAGAAGAAGAAGAAGAAGAAAGAGAAGAGATGAAGTGGGTGGATGGTTGGTGTTGTGATGGTGTTCTGGGGTCAGAAGAGGCTGTAAGGGGGTGATGATGAGTCGCGGGTCACCGGCGATGGGGTTTGCCGGCGAGGGGAGTGGACCGCGGTCTCAAGAAGTCGGGCGAGGGTTTTTGTGCAGGGAAGAAGGTCTGGGGTGTTGGGAGAAGGCTAGGAGGTGACTACGGGGTGAATAGGTGATGACGATAGTGATCGGAGGTAAGGTCGAGTGAAGGTGCAATCGGGCGAAGGTGGTGTCGGGGTGGTGATGGTTTGAAGAGAGGGGAGAGAAGGTGATGGTGGAAACAAGGGGATGAGGAGGCGAGAAGAGGAGGAGATGGAGGCAGTAACGAGGGTGATGGCGAGGGCGAGGGATCGCCGACGGCGAGGGGTGCAGGGTGCTCGGGTGATGGGTTCTTGAGGTTGTGGGTGTGCAGGGTTTGGAGCTCGGGGATGGAGAGGAAGAAGAGTGGAGGAGATGGAGGTGAGGTCGCCGAGGGGTTGACAACGAGGGGATGAAGGCAACGAGGAGGCGAGAGTTCGAAGTTAGGGTTAGGGTTTCTATGGTTTTCGTGGAGGGCAGTGGGTTTCTCGTGGGGAAAATAAATAGGAAGGAGGGAGGTGAGTGTAAGGAAGAGAAGGAAGGTGACGGGAATCGAGGAATGCACAGTGTTTACGATAGGGGAGAGAAAGGCGTTCGAGAGGAGAGAGAAAGGGGGAAGAGAGCGAAATAGCGCGGAGATAGAGAGAAAGAGAAAGAAAGGAAGAGAGAGAGAGTGAGTGCTGCGGGGGAGAGAGAGATCGAGAGGAGAGAGAGATTTGTTTGTTTGTTTATTAAATTATATTTGAAAGCATATATATACTGTTACTCAAATTTTTATAAACGTATAATATAAATATTTAACAGTTAAAACAAGTTAGAATATAATATTAGTTTAAATTTTGAGATTTTGGCTAATACAAAAATATTCCAAAACACGCCGGGGTTGGGTCTAAAAATCCAGTTTTAAAATATGGAAAATATACGTGTCGACCAAAACTAAAATTGGATCTCCGGGTAACGAAAATGCATACCCCAAGAACGGATACACGCACGTGCACGTAGCCATCCAAACAGGTCCGTTATACCGAACGGGACGAGAACAAAATGCGTGGATGCTAACACAGGGTTAGGGGTATCATGCAGTCCAAGCAATGTATTTTAAAAATATTTTATGTGACTTTAAATGTTATATTTAAAAATGCAGATGCCAGATAAATGCCAATATGCAGTATGTAAATATGGAAGTGCACGAGTCCACGTAACAAGTCAGGATAAATGATAAACATGAATCAAGACTGGTTTCAAGCATATGGGTCGGGTCAGATGGAAATACAGATGTCAAAATACTATTCGCACCCAAAACGCAGTAAATCAAGAAACTACCATAAATAAAGAAATACTTGACTAGAACTGGTATAAATGAACTAGGGGGTTACAGATCTCGACTCTTTCCTCATCGAATGAGGTGCATGATATTCCAAACTGAATACTAATATGCAAAGCAAAAGAATAGACTATAGTGAAGTTATTAGTATGACGCAAACTTTTGCTCAAGAGGTCACTCCCAATAAAGTGATCTTGGCTCTTACCTCGTCGAATGAGGTGCTGGATATTCGTAACCGAATACCACTGTGCAAAACAAAAGGAAATATCTGTAATGTCTGGTTTTAAAAACATGGTTCCAACAACATCATATATAGGTTTGTTTTGCTTGCATTAATCGTAATCAATGCAGTCCCATCAATTAATCCATATCACACCAGAAAAAAACGAAAATACAATGTGCGTATATGCCATCCGCATTTGCCACGGGGTCCTGTTATGCACCGTTAGGTTGCTTAACTAACGACAGAGTGGGGGCTAGACTAGCGCGGATGCAAAACATATACAACATCTACTAGTATATATATAAAAATATATAACATCCAGGCATGATATAAGCAATATCACATAATCACAGCAAGCAACACAGAATGGTGGATAATCTTGGAGCCTCGGGTTTCATTTGAGCCGCAAATGAGACCCGACGTTCCCTGTCGTATGGATAGCCCGTGTAATGAAAACCTGGACCCCTATGAGCGCGGCAAGTTACCCGCCAATCCCAGATGTGAGGCAATCCTAGTGAACAAAGTGAATAGGTCACCCAACACTTCACGAAATCTGGTAACTTGAGCACCCCTTCGTGGGTAATCCTGTACCCCCTACGAGTGCGACGAATAGCCCGCCAATTTTAGAATAAAGCCCCCTCTATCTCAATGCCATGAGATGCGGGGCCACTGCCGTCTAGAACCCGACTATTCGAGCACTCCTCCGTGGGGTAATCCGAGTACAAAAAATGAAAATATATATGCAAGGGTGACATCGACCTCAACCCGGTCGTGCCCCAAACAAATAATATACAAACTGGCAGAGACAATAGTCCGCATGTCGGACGCTCGCCCCACAATATCAAATGTAAAAAGGAATCTGAACTGTACAACTATCATTGCACCACTAGCTATCCACCACGACAATCCAACCACAACCTCAGCACAACATAGAATATTAACGTGAATGTCATGTTCGCAAACCCGTCTAATAGAACATATAGTAGTTAAAAGAGTTGTACCGCTCTAATGATATTCACGGTCGCAGATAGTAATGTATATACCGAAAACTTATAAACAATATTAAAATAGAGACTTCGAAATATTCCGTATTTCCCAAACCATAAGATGACAAAATATGTAATCTGGGAAAAAACAAACAATACCTAAAAACCAATATTCAAGAATCCAGAACACACCCAAAATCCCAAGACCCAACTCCCAAGAAAAACCGGCGACGCCGGGAAAATAGCAGGTCTCGCCGGCCAAAGTAAGGAATTTGTGTCTCGTTTTTTAGACTGTGTTCTAGTTACAACATAAATAGCCTTCTGCAAATGTTTAAAAAAAATTGGAAGTCTATAAAAATTTGACAGAAACTTGAATATTCAGCGTATTGTTTCGGTTTCGTTATTTAAACATCGTCTAAAACTGCTAGCTAAGGGTTTATGAGTTGGCCCGGATACCATGTTGGGTAATGCCAGTGCCCTGGCCATATTCCGTGACCGTTTGCAGAACAAAATTTTTCTAAACTG
This sequence comes from Agapanthus africanus, assembly GCA_030015575.1. Lineage (NCBI taxonomy): Eukaryota > Viridiplantae > Streptophyta > Magnoliopsida > Asparagales > Amaryllidaceae > Agapanthus > Agapanthus africanus. Next base: position 675,218,928 of record CM057340.1, on the reverse strand, counting down.
GCGCTAGAACAATCCGATAATCCGGATCTACCATAAACCCAAAGCTTGCAAACTATAAAGGAGTTTAGAATGGTTATACCGAATGATCCGAGTCCTTCGGTCTTCTACCATCTTCCTAAGCTCCTAGAGGCCACCATGATCAAGTTTGATCGCCGATCTCCCTCCATCGAAGATGATCCACCTAAGAATTTGTAGTTCGAGCTCCAACCTCATAGCCGAGATAACTAGGGTATCTAGTTCGCTAAACTAGATAGCCTAGAAGATATAGAATCTAATGATGGATTAATTTGTCTCCAAACACTCTAGGTTTCTCAACGCATAAGACTATTAGAGTAGAGGTAGAAGAAGAAGCTTGAGGAGATGAGAGTGTAGTATGTATGAAGCAACCATAGAAAATCATGGATAAGTGTTGTGAACCAAGAAAATGAATCAACCTCACAAAAAATATCTCACAACACAAATATCAAGCATGCCCAACTAGTGAACCATGAGTCACCCCATGAGCCATGCTTCCATAAATGCTAAGAACACCCCATCCTCCACCTCATTTAACCATTTAACAAAATGGTTAAAACAAAAATGAGGTGGCATCTTCTAGAAGTAATCTTGTAATAAATTACAAGATTACCCCTCATCCGTATATATATACGCGTATCTGTATTCCAAAAAATACGAATACAAAGAGATGAAAATAATCTAATAATATAATACTAGAATCCGGCTTAAACTAAATCCCACCAGCATTATCCGTCCGAATCATGATACGTGCATAAGTGCACGTATATGATCGAACCCCACCGTAAAACCATACAGCCTCTACAAAGTTTCTCCCAAAGCAGGGAAACCCTCTGCGTGGGACTCTAAAGACTCGTCAATACGCTGGCAGTGGGTTTAACCACAAGCACGTCAGCGACACTAGCTGTACGTAACGGCTACCCAGGTATTGAGCGAAAGGAAGATCGTCGAGCAAACTCATCCGAACCCTTACTGGGCCTATTCGTGACAATCTCCGTACAGTCCGGTCTGTTCGTCTAAGAGTATCACATATCGAATTTAGGGGGTGGATAAAGTCAGACCCCTAATAACGCGATATTTTGTGTCGGTATGAAGCCCATCACCAACTGAGAAACTACTGATCCAAATCAGTAATTCTCGACTATCTTGGCCAAGGATTTCTGGTGATGGCCACCCGTGCACCTCGCGACATCAACCCCCAATATCGGGAGAGGCGAATCCCCGACGATCTACTCACTGCCTCCATGTGGCTCGGGATTGTACCCAACTAAAACCTATTTGCACGACTCTTTTGAGCCATGGCAGGGTAGTAATCAAAGCACAATGGGAACTCACACGAGAAAAATGATGATCTCAGGTCGACAGACTAACATGTACACATGTCACCCGGGAACTGCTATCTAGAAATAGGTATAATACCAACTAGTATGTTCCCGGCGAGTCCGTCCAGTGTACTCATAACCCAATAGGCACCTGTATACTATCTTAGGTGACAAACAGACACTAATGGCTTGTGAGACCGGCTACCGCCCCTCGTCGGGGTCTTGATAAGTACACACTAGTCTACTTTGGAGTATCAATACCCAGTCTCGATACTCCTTCGACTAGGGAAATTTAAGAATGTGCTTATAGACCACCCAGCTCCATGTATATGATTGCCATCATAATGCTGGCAGTCAAGCAAGAATCATATGAGCTCTATCAACATGTAATAGTGATTTGTAATACCACATAATGCATGTACATGATGATAAAGACAAACCAGATAGCATACTATCATTTTGAGCAAGGCTGTTCTACCCGTATAGGTCCTTCCTCAATCATCATAATCACCTGTCTGCGATTATAATAATTGCTTTGAGGGCACTATAGCCAATAAAACTAATTATACGAATTGTTCTAGTAGATACCGTTTAATTTATAAAAATTAACAGTCGTAAAATAATACGGTTAAATATATATTTGTAACACTCTAGCATTGTTATAATATATTGATTTGGGGTATTTCAAATCTTGCGGTAAAATTTCTTTATTATTATTGCTTTTGGGTTGCAGATAGTGCAATTGATAGTTGTGAGTATTATCCGACCTGACCCGCATGTTCGAAACCCATCATGGTTCAAAATTATATCAAATATTTCCTAGTATAGAGTATCCATGCAAATCTAGATTCTATACACGTATATAATATATTTCACATATCTTTTTAAAATACAAAATAAAATCTAATAACATATTCTCTTACCTAGCCTTGCATGTCATAGTATCCCATATCATATGGTTGCACCCATATATCATGTTCATATCCTAAGTGTTACACATACTAGTATTTTGATCGCTACATATATTTACGTAGATCCATACTTGAGGGTATATATTTTTATTTACAGAATATCACATTATGGTTTAAAATTTTATGTATATTCTTCATATTGAAAAACTAAATTTTTAGAAGGGACACGGGTAATATTCGGTGTAATCTGGTATTAGCCGTAAAATCCTATAATATATATTATAATATTTTATATAACTAATAATATAAACTGTTATTAGATATATAATATATAATTTAACCAATTAAATCATCTCATCTCTATATCTCCTTCTTTCGCCCCTCTCTCTCTCAGTCTCTTTCTCTAACCTCATTCCTTCTCTCTCTCCACACACACACACACACACACACACACACACACACACACACACATATTACAATATATTAATTAATATAAAAAAAATCACCCCCTCTCTCCCTTGTTCTTTTTATTTTTCCCCTACCGCAAACCCAGAGCCCTAGCCCACGCCCTCGTCATTGTCATCCCGTCGCCACCCCCTCACCATCACCATCTCTCTCTTGACCTCACCCACTTCTCCTCCTCACCCCCGAGACCTCCTCCTTCCACTTCCTGACGACCCTGCACCATCCCCGACGCCATGAAACCCTACTTCGCCGGCGACCCATCGTCGCCGGAAAACCCATCACCACCATCACTACCAACCTCCTCTTCACATCCTTGTCTCTCCAGCAAACCCCAGAACACCACTACCACTGACCCTAGCTTCATTCATCGATTACAGAAACTACACCCTCGCTACCTCGCCAACGGCTTCGCCTCGTCGCCATCACCTTGCCGCCTATCTCCCCTCTATCATCGCCAAGTATAGAAACCCGAACAGCAACACCACTTCCTCTCTTCTTCTTCTTTCTTCTTTTTATCTTTCTTTCTTTCTTTCTTTTCTTGGCCGGCCATTTCGCCGGAGTTGCATGCGTCGCCGACGATCCGGACGACCCAGCCACCGTCGTTGTCTAACCCAATCACTACATCGTTGCTCAGCCAGGTCAAGTCCTGCTCACGTAAGTTTTGCATCGCGACGTTATTCCGACGTCGGAACGTGGCATCCATATCTCAACATGAGATCCAATCAAGCAAGTTCTAAACTTGCAACATGCTATATTATTATATCAATATCTATTTGATAAATTATAGTGCATGTTGTTCTCCGCCGAAAGACGCGACCGGGACGTTAGGACGTCTGGCCTGAATTTTGGTGGCAGATGCTATTTGGGTTTTATCCGTCCACCTTTCCGAAGATGCCAAGTTGATTTATGGCACCGTGTATTGGAGGTTTAGACGGATGCGGCCGTTGTAGCAGACTTCGTCAGATTCCCTATCGTTTGAGGGGTTTTTGATTGTGGGGACGCTCTTCCCTGTAGGCGCAAGCCCCTGCAGTTAATTATGCTACCGCATCGCGGTAACCACTTTCTCCTTCTCCAGATGGTCACTTCGTGTCGTATATGTTTGTTTTATTTTTGGTTGCCCGTGAATTGTATACGGAGACTAATTTATGTTGTCATCCGTAGGGCGTGGATTAGTCCAAATCCATATCTTCTTAGATTTGGGTTTGGGTTGGGTTTAAGGATCGTTAATCTCATTTGAGACTAAGATCAACTTAAACGTTTATTGAGGATACATTAATCTAATTTTAGACTAAAATCTACTCAACAAGATCATTTAGATTCAACAAAAGAGCACTTGGGATCTATTGTTTTAGTTTAGGGACTTTGCGGTCCAATTTAAAGACATCATAGTCAATAGAGTTTAAAGACATCACAGTGTATAGAGTTTAAAGAGATCATAGTCTGTAAAGTTTAAGGACATCATAGTCCATGAGTTTAAGGACCCCACAGTCTATAAAATGTCTGGTTGTCGGGACCCATCACCTCTCTGAAGACGTTGAAGGATTACAACGACAAATATCAGAGGAGTGCAGAGATGTACCCTTGAACCAATATTGGTTGGGAGATCTGTAGTCCAATTTGGGACTAAGATCAAAGATTTATGAGCATATGGGCTCAATTAATCTGAGATAGGGTTCTGTGACCATTTTGGGCTCGGCCCATTCAGTTAAAATGCTGAGCATTGGTTCTGACAATTGTTTTTGTCTTTTACTGAGTGCTGAGCACTCATTATAGCTCTGGGGGTTTATCATTTAAAGAACAGTTTATGTTCATTTAGCGCACATGTGAGGAGCACGTGGCACGCTTGGCGCTGAGCGCCAGACAATGAGTGCAGTGCGCTTCTTGGAAATAGCGCACATGTGAGGAGCACGTGACGTGCTTGGCGCTGTGCGCCAGACAATGAGTGCAGAGGCGCTTCTTGTGAAATAGTGCACACATGAGGAGCACGTGGCGCGCTTGGCGCTGTGCGCTAGACAATGAGTGCAGAAGTGCTTCTGTTAAGGTAGCGCACACGTGAGGAGCACGTGGCGTGCTCGGCGCTGTGCGCCAGACTTTAGAATGCTGGAGCGCTTTTGTTAAGTAGCACACACGTGAGGAGCACGTGGCGCGCTCGGCGCTGTGCGCCAGACCTTGGAGTGCTGGGGCGCTTCTGTTAAGTAGCGCACACGTGATGAGCACGTGGCGTGCTCGGTGCTGTGCGCCAGACTTTGGAGCGGTGGGGCGTTTCTGTTAAGTAGCGCACACGTGAGGAGCACGTGGCGCGCTCGGCGATGTGCACTAGACTTTGGAGCGTTGGGGCGCTTCTGTTAAGTAGCGCACACGTGAGGAGCACGTGGCACACTTGGCACTGTGCGCCAGACTTGAGCGCTGAGGGCTTCTGTAAATTTGGAGCGCTAAGGCTCTGCAGCGCTGTGCACTAAATTTGGAGCGCTGAGGCTCTTCTTTTAAGTAGCTTTGATCGGTTCTGCACTCTGAGAATCAAATTCTCTCTTATAAGAGACTTTGTCTCGTAGATCTAAAAACAAAGTTCTTATTTTATAGGAGATATTTCAATCTCTTATGTTTTTGATGAAAAGGCTTTGCCTTTATGGATCTGTGATTCTAAGAGAATTGAATCATTCTCTCCCCTTTTTATAATGAGATACTATAATCTCTTTTGTGAAAGACAATTTGTCTTATAGATATATGATCTGGTGTTGTTTTTATGATGAGATGTTTTTCATCTCTCTGTTTTTACCTTGAAGAAAAGTTCTTCTTCGCAGAGCTTGATCTTCTCTCTGAAATTTCTCAAAGTTTGTGGGGAGGTTCCTCTATATGAGGCTTGAAGTCTTGGGGCATTTATATAGGGCAGGCTGATTTGTTGAATCAGTTGAAGAGATCTTTTCGCTAATTGATTTGGGGATTTTCCCTCCGTTGGATCTTTGATCCTAGGGCTTCTGTTTTACATAATGCAATTTTCTTGTTTTTAATAAGATTGAGAAATCTTTTCTCATGCAGAATTTATTCTGCACCATTGTGATTTTTAACCACCATTGGATTATTGATCCAATGGTGCTTTGATTTACAGAGCAAAATATTTTTGTTTGGAAAGATTCTGAAGAATGTTTTCTTAACAGAATTTTTTTCTGGCAACTTGATGATTTATCATCTTCATTAGATCTTTGATCCAATGGTGGGGAACATTTAGTTCTAACGTTAGCGCACTCGTGCTTTGCACATGAGCGCTGGCGCTCTTAGCGCCAGCGCACTCGTGCTCTGCACGTGAGCGCTGCTTCAGAGTACTGGCGTTCTTAGCGCTAGCGCACTCATGCTTTGTACGTGAGCGCTGCTTGCTGGCCCACGAGTGCGCTACTTGCTGGCCCTTTTATGAAGCGCTGCTTCTATTCAAATTTTCAAAATTTGAATAGAGTTTTGCCCTGATTGGGGGAAACAAATGCCCCCCCACCGTTGCACTCACGTGGCTCACACGTGAGTGCAGCGGTGGCAGCATCTGCACCCTTAGATCCACTTAGAAGTTGAAACGGCTCTCAGTGCCTATAAATAGGGCCTTTGGCCCTTTGAGATAATCTTTGTTCATCTTCTTATTTTTTTTCTGAGAATTATTTCTCCTTCAGAGGATAGCTCTTCATCTTAAGAATTTTCTTAGGGACAGAACTCTGTCAAAAATTTAGGTAAAGATTAAATCTTTCTAGGGTTTCACCCATTAACAGAGCTTTGCTCTTTTCAAATCTTATAGATTTTTAGGGTTTCTCAATAGAGTTTTGCTCTTCCTAGATCTAAAGAGATCTTTCTTAGGGTTTCTTAACCCATTAACAGAGCTTTGCTCTTTTCAAATCATATAGATTTGTTAATCTTTCATGAAAACTCTTAGAGTTTGTTCATAGATCTTGAAGATCTCGGAATTTTTGATTCATTAAAAGCTTTGCTTTTAAGGTTTCTGATGGGTTACTCTATCTTCCTCGCAGAGCATGACTCTTAGAATTCTCGGGGAATTTTCTTTTATTCCCCTCATAATTGATTTTGACAGGTGTCACTCCTGTCTACAGAGCATTGCTCTCGAGGAGTTTAACTCCTCGGCCCGTGGAGTCTCTCATTAAATGAGAAATCCTTTTAGGATTCCCTCCTTAATTGTACAAAATTAAATTCGTTGGGTGTTTTAATCAGTACTTGTTTTCTTCGTGAGAATATCAAGAGTTGTTTAAATCCCCGTGTTTGTTTCAATAAGCTTTTTAAGTCTGTCCACTAACTCTCACTGATTTTCTTTTTCAGACGTTATAGCCGCTCATTTGTATGATCTCGATGAGATTATTTCTTACGAAGACATCCGCTCACTAGGCCGCTGCCAGAACCAAGAGTTCACAAACGCTCAGTGCGCCGAAATCATGCGTCGCTTTGATGAATACAATGGTCGACTGCTTCCTTATCGTTCTGCTCTTTTAAAGCTCATTGTGAGAGCGATCTGGGGAGCACTTCCTTTATTTTATCAAGGCATGCCGCTTAAGGCATTGGATGATGCCGAAGACAAGGTGCACTCAGTGTATCTGATGGGCCTAATTTCAAAGAAAAGGCAAGACAATATTGTTGATATTCTGCATCAAACTTTTCAACAGGCGATGATAATCGCTACCTATCGAAGGGTGGAGGACATCAGCGAGGACCCTGATGCTTGTGATCGTGAGAGTAAGCACAAGAGAATGGTCCGAGAGGCCCGAAATATTTTAGATGGCCTTACTTTCAAATTTCTCAATCCATGTCCTGGATTTGATGTCTTGCCATTGTAATCATTTTAATGATGTTTTTGTTTACTGTTTTCATCGCTGTAAGAACCTTTTGAAGTATGAATAGTAAATTCCTTGTTTCCGTGTGTTCATTTTACGCACTAAATCTTTTGCATATGGGTATGCTTCGAACGCTTAACAGGATGTGAATCAAATATTCTTCTGACTGTCTTGCATAATATGTGATTGACGTCTGTAGGTTATGCTTTTCTATTTTGACTAGGCGTAGAGCAGTTGACGTACTCTTGAACAGCATCTCGATTTTGACGGCCTATAGATAGTACGTAGTTGTCCATCTTGGACTCTTTGCAGGGTGGTGAAGGCGTAGGAAACAGGGTTAGGATCTGTCACTTAAGACTTTTCAACTTTACGAGCCATGAGGGTCTCATAAAGACTTTTCTCCCTACGAGTTGAGAGGATCCCGTAGGCGAATTTTCTCCTTAGGAATCGTGAGGATTCCTAAGTGTGTTTTTCTCTTGAGAGTCGTAAGGATCTCACAAGAGAATTTTCTTTCTTACAAGTCGAGAGGACTCGTAAGTGATTGATGAGTTTGTTTCCTGATTAAAAATCAGGAATTACCTCAATGAGGTATCACGTGTTCACACGTGACCAATGGTCACGTGATGACACGTGATGGTTAAAATCTCATCAAACAGCAACATAAACAAGCGGCTGAAAGATGACTCAATTGGGGGTCACGTGCCAGCACGTGACAGGCTTTGAAAGCCTTACAACTTAATAGAATTTAATTTTAAAAACCATGAATTACCTCAATGAGGTATTCATACGTAACCAATGGTCACGTGATGACACGTGATGGTTAAAATCTCATCAAACAGCAACATAAACAAGCGGCTGAAAGATGACTCAATTGGGGGTCACGTGCCAGCACGTGACAGGCTTTGAAAGCTTTACAACTTAATAGAATTTAATTCTAAAAATATAAAAATCAAGAATTACCTCAATGAGGTATCACGTGTTCACACGTGACCAATGGTCACGTGATGACACGTGATGGTTAAAATCTCGTCAAACAGAAATAAAAACAAAACGGCTGAAGGAAATACCTCAATGAGGTATCACGTGCTCACACGTAACCAATGGTCACGTGTTGACACGTGATGGTTAAAACTGAAGCGTAAATAAACGCTGAGAAAATGACTCAATCAGGGGTCACGTGCTCACACGTGACCAGGGGTCATGTGCCAGCCCATGACAGGCTTTGAAAGCCTTACAGTTTTATAGAATTAAAATTCTAAAAGCTTCTAAATCTTTCCAAATGGAAAAAGATTATGGGGACCGTTGGATTAAAGATCCAAGGGTGATTAAAAATCACCAATTTATGGAAAGATTTTAGACAAGGAAAGATTTCCCTGAAAATCTCACCAGAAATAACAAACAGAATATCTTTGGATTTAAAATCCAACGGTGAATAAAATTCACTGTGTGATCTAAAGGATCATATTAATTATGAAAAAAAACAAAATCTTTCAATGAAAGATTTACTAAACAAATTGATTCTTTTCCTTCTCCTTTAAATAGGAGCCAAGAAGAGAAGAAAGAGACAGAATTTTGGCATCTTGAAAATTCAGGGAGAAAAGAAAGGAGAATTTAATTCTCAGCAAAGAAAACCCTAGGTGAGAAAAGAAAGGGAATCAAAACTTCAAAAGAAAAGAGAATTTAATTCTCAAAGATCTAAGTGTTTAACTCTTTTGCAAAAGAACTTAGTTCTTCCTCTAGTTGAAGATCTGCAGAATCACATCTCCCTTTAGGTTGAGAATTTAATTCTCATCGGGTTGAGATCCTGCCATGCAGATCCAAAACTTGGAGGGGGGATTGAGTTCAGAGAATTTAATTCTCCCAAATTTATAGCAATTTAATTCCTCCAAGATGAAATTAGGGTTTAACCCCATATGAGAATTTAATTCTCCTAAAATTATAGGAATTTAATTCCTTCAAGATGGACAGAACTATGGTTTAACCCTAATTGAGAATTTAATTCTCTCAAATTCACAGGAATTTAATTCCTCTTAAAATGAAATTAGGGTTTCACCCTATACAAGAATTTAATTCTTTTACATATATGGGAATTTAATTCCTTTAAAAGAAATTAGGGTTTAACCCTATATAAGAATTTAATTCTTTCATAATAGGAATTTAATTCCTCCAAAATCATGATTTGGGTTTAACCCTTCAGAGAATTTAATTCTCAAAATAAAATAAGGAGACTTAAAAGATCTCTGTGCATGAAAAGAACTAGGGTCACGTGTCCCCACGTGACCCCTGAAAAGATCCCCACAAATGAGAAAAAATTAGCTTTGAGGCAATGCTTCACGTGCTCCCACGTGACCCTCGTTGTAAATGGAACAAAAGCAAAGGCGAATCTGACTTGGGCGCTCTCACATGTTACCACGTGACCCCAAATAAATGTTCTAATAAATCAGGAAATGAGCATACATCACGTGCCCACACGTGATGGCTATGAAATTTAAAAGTGTTTAACACTTGTTTGTAGAACAAAATAAAGGGGATCTGGCCCCACTTTTGATGCCATCACGTGCTCCCACGTGACCCCTTCTCTTTCTAGTGTTTAAAAATAATTTAATAATCTTATTTTCAGTGTTTAACACTGTTGTTCTCTAGTGTTAGCCAAATTGGCTGATTTTCTAGAGGCAAAGCCTCCCCTTCAATTGAATCTCAAAATTGAGTAAAAATTCAGAGGTATAATGTTTAATCCTCAGCCAGAGACCCAAATGTTATCAAAGCCCTCAAACTCTTGTTTAGCACTGCTAAATAATGTGGGCTTGAACCCAGACAAATGTCTAATGGTCCAACAGAGGGTCAATACTTCAAACTTAATTGGACTTAGCCCAAGTTGGCCATAATTCCTCAATTCAGATTCAACTGAGCCAATGTGCTCATAATATAATTAATTGATCTCAGTTCCAAATTGGACCACAGATCATTTAATCCCCTTTGGTGCAAGGATACATCTCTTCACTCCTCTGATATTTGTCGTTATAATCCTTCAACGTCTTCAGAGAGGTGATGGGTCCCGACAACCATACATTTCTATGGACTGTGAGGTCCTTAAACTCATGGACTATGATGTCCTTAACCTCGACCGTGATGTCTTAAAACTAACATTGGACTGTGAGGTCCTTAAACTCATGGACTATGATTTCCTTAATCTCGACCGTGATGTCTTAAAACTAACATTGGACTGTGAGGTCCTTAAACTCATGGACTATGATGTCCTTAACCTCGACCGTGATGTCTTAAAACTAACATTGGACTGTGAGGTCCTTAAACTCATGGACTATGACGTCCTTAACCTTGACCGTGATGTTTTAAAACTAACAACGGACTATGGAGTCCTTAAATCCATGGACTATGATGTCCTTAACCTCGACCGCGATGTCTTTAAACTAACATTGGACCGTAATGTCCCTAAACTAATAATCGACCGCAATGTCACTAAACTAAACAACAGAGTCCAATTGCTCTCTTGTTGGATCTAAACGATCCCGTTAAGTTGATCTTAGTCTAAAATTAGACTAACGTATCCTTAACAAACGTTTAAGTTGATCTTAGTCTCAAACGAGGCTAACGTATCCTTAAACCTAAACCCCCAAACCCAAATCTAAGAAAGATATGGATTTGGACTAGTCCACACCCTACGGTCGACAACATAACTTAGTCTCCATATACAATCCACGGGCAATCACAAACAAAACAAACACCCACAACACGAAGTGACCATATGGAGAAGGAGAAAGTTGTTACTGGGATGCAGTAGCGTAATTAACTGCAGGGGCTTGCGCCTGCAGGGAAGAGCGTCCCCACAATCAAAACCCCCTCAAACGAGGGGGAATTTGACGAACTCTGCTACATCGGTCACATCCATTTAAACCTTCGATACACGGTGCCATAAATCAACTTGGCATCTTCGGAGAGGCGGACAGATAGCACCAATTAGCATCTACCCCGAAATTCAGGCTAGACGTCCGCCGCGTCTCCGCCGCGTCTTTCAGAGGGGAACATATTCTGGCACGCCCGATGGGACCTTTTCCTCTTTCCACTCCACACTTCGTGTGTCATGCTCCCGAATCAATCGCGGTTTGCCAATGGTTGCCCTTGGATTTCGAGGTACTAAGATTTGGCGTTTTGCTTGGTGCAGAAAGCAAAAGATCAATGGCGTTCACCTGCTCAAAGTGTTCCACATGCAACTGCAACCTAAGTCCTGCCTTAACTGGGGGCGTAGCCTACGGGACCCAAGCGGCTTCCCTGTTCACGATGCCCGTGGAACAGGTCGCTCAAGCCACCACAGGGTTGTTTTTCGGAACCATGCTTCCGCCGATGAGCTTCAGTACCCCCGTGCCCATACCAGAAGCTCTCAAGAAGTCGGTCTTTGATCGGCTTACAGCTACTACGGCCCCTCTCAACAGGTCATCCAGCTCCAGCTCCTCGGTCTTCGCCAGACTGGGCCAAAATTCCTGTAGGCCCACAATGAAGCCTGCAATCCCAGAGAAGGTTATTCTGAAGAGAGTAACCAATCCTGCTCCTGAAGTTGTCAAGGCGGCTTCTCCTGCCAAGGGGTCGGTCTTTACAAGACCGACTGTCCCAACTCCCGCTCCTGCTACTCAAAGGACATCAGTCTTTAACAGGCTGACACCAGCAACAACCCCTCGTCTGAACAGAGGCAAGACGAAGCCATCCCTGTCACCGAGCCCACTCCATCAGCTCAACGCGCTCGACGTCGCTACTGGCGCCGGGTAAGGAAAGCCGGAGGCAACTCCCCCTCTGGGCTAACTCCACCAACCCCAACGGCAGAAATTAATACTGCTGTTCCAACCGGGAACAGCTTCGAGCTGCTGAATAAGGTGCGTAAGAATTCTCCTACCGCCGTACTGAAAAAATCTCCTCCTCCGGTGGAGAATGTTGCGAAAGCAAAGCTAGAACAGTCCTCTCAACGGCTGTCTTCCAAAGTTTACAAAATCTGGCGGCAAGTCCGAGAGTCAGTGGTTGATCAAGACTATCCCCGCCGGCAGAAGAAGCTGAAGGTCCGACATGAAGAGAACTGTCATGTTAAGCCACAGAAGAAAACAACCACTTGGGTGCCCACTGCAACGGCCCCCTCAATTTCGACCGCTCATAAAAGAAGAAGGCCGGAGAAAATCCCCATGCCTGCGACAAATGTCAAAGGCACTGAGCCCAAACGCCCTAAATCTGGGGGCATGGTGGTGCATACCGTCTACATGGCATCCGGGAAAGAGGATAGCCGCGCTTCTACAGGCCATCGACCACTTACCCGATCCATCACAAGAGCTCAGGAACAGCAATAATAGAAGCTTCAAGAGATGCTGACTGCGATGGCCGCACTCACCGGGCCAAAAGAAAGCCCGGAGGCGTCATCGGAACAACGTCACGAACACGAGACTGATGATGATTTCCTTCGCAAAGTCCTCGAAAAGAAGGACAAAGAAGTCACAGAGCAAGCGGCTAACATAAAGTGAATGGCACTTCTCTTCCAAGATATGGTGGGCATGATGATCCAGCCAGATCCCCCAGCCGAAAATCCTCCAGTAATAATTGAAGATGACAGAGGAGAAACATCGAACCCTCTGCCGGCTCTGTCAACAGCCAAGGAGGAGACAATCTCTAAAGTTGCCCTGGATGACTATATTGCTCAGTAAATAAGAGTTCACCAGGCAAATGAAGCAGCCGGCCAAATCGTCAAAACTGGGCGACTGTATCCAGGATGGTATGATCAGATAAAGTACCTGCCAGGCTACACGATCCCAAAATTCCATGTGTACAAGGGGACAGGCAATCCCCATCAACATGTTGCTCAATTTAGGGCCCTCTGTGGCAATACTGGTGGCGATGATAAGCTTTTGCTCCGCCAATTCGTCGGCAGCTTATCAGAGACAGCCTTAGAGTGGCACTCCGAACTCCCAAATGACTCCGTCAAAACTTTCGCAGAAATGGAGTTGTTGTTCACCCAACGATTAGCAAGTGCTAGTGAACGCACCCCAATAACGGCATTGATTAATGCCAGAGTGAAGCCGGGCGAGACGTGGGTTCAGTACGCAATCCGATGGCGGAACCTGTGGTCGAAGTGCGAACAGCGCATCGAAGAAGCACCAGCGGTGGGCATGTTTGTAGGCACCCTAGACCCTCATGCAACTATTTCACAGTTCATGATGTTCTTCAAACCGACCACATTCCAGGCTCTAATCGACAAGCTAGCCCAGATGGATCAGATGGGTCACAGACCGTCTCCTCCGAAGCTGGAGCCGCGGAACGAAAAGGGAAGGCGACCTTCGTTGCAAATACCCAACAGCAGCCCAGTGCTCCAAGACTAACGGATCAATTAGAGGAGAGACGACGCTATTATAATGAGAAAATGAAGCGCCCTTACTCATTCTCGCGGGATAAAACGAAGAGACTATTCGAGCTGGCGATGCGCAACAGGCTTATCAATTTGCCGAATCCAAGGCGACCATCGCAACCCGGCGAAGTGAATAATCCCAATTATTGCCCTTACCACCAAACGGTAAGCATCCAATCGAAGATTGCTTCATCTTTAAGGGATAGATCGAGGATCAGTACCTACAAGGTAAGTTTGCGCTGTCTGAAAAGTGAAAAGTAAACCCACCATAACCGCACACTCCCAAGAAGACGGACACACCAGGGGCAACGTGCTCTTTTGTTGAGGAAGCTCCATGGGAGGTGGCTCTTTCGGCCAAAACCAAAAGGATGTTGAATGATCTCCAGACATGCCCGGCTATCAAGTGGAAGAATCCGCTGGAACCCCAGATCATCGAAGGGATGCTGAAGCCGTGCCCAGCTCCAAAGATCAGTGGCGATAGCCAAAGCTCCCACACCCAGCCGTCGAAATCTTCGAAAAAGAAGAAGAAATCCAGAAAGCCTGTGAAACTTGGCGATAAGCGTACGGACCTGCAGAAACAGATCGACGCGCTGGAAGAGTATAACCAGAAGGTGCGGACCCCGATCACGCTGCAAGAATTCATCGGCCACATCCTTGAAGACGGAGATGATGGAGAAGACTCATCAGATGGATCTGAGGATTACGTAGCAAGTTGTCATGTGATCTCTCACTCATTAATAGACGATGAAGATGCTCCTTGCACCAAGAGGCTGGGGGCAGGTCCTGAACCGGAACTTCCAGGGCCATCAGACGAAATGATCGACGCATTCTTAAATAAAGCTCTTCTGAAAAGTAAAGCTGATCGGGAGCGTGAGATGGCTATATTTGAGAAAGCCAAATGCTGGCGGCTGGACGAAAGAGTTGAAACACTCCTGCCAGATCAAAGTACATCCGTCAAGAACAAAAACAAGTCCAAGACGAAGAAAAGGTTTGCTAAAGCCATATCAATAGGAATGAAGCTGCCATCCTCCGAAGCGAACGTTCTTGGTGAAGGAGAAACACATCCTAGCTACTGTCTATATCATCGAAAGATTTCGCACCCCACCAAAGAGTGCAACGCTTTTACAAGATGGTGGCAGGGATATGTTGCTCACCAGCAGCATTTCAAGCGAATAAAACGCAAAACTCGCCGGGAGCAAAGAAATGCGACCGAGGAGCATAAAAGAACCACCGAAAATTGTCACGTGATTAACGCCGGGGGATCACAAGTTCTCACATTCGGGAGCGACTCTGACGAGGAAATGGCTCTTGGCCCTCTCTTTAAAGAGTCCACTTTGGGAAAAGAGGAAGAACCGAAGGCTTGCGAAAATATCCAGCTTCGCAATCGTACACTTCCAAAAAAGAATCTCGGACCCACGAACAGAAAAGATAAAGGAAAAGAGAAGTTCTCTGAAGATATCGCCCTAGATGACCAAGTCATGAAAAAGCTGACCGCCAAGGACCCGCCAAGGAAAAGTAAGGTGGACTACAATATTCTGGCACACTCGAGGAAGTTACCCTCGCAGCTCAGCATTCTCGACGCTCTTTTACTATCAAAAGAAGCAAGAGATTCATTGATCAAAGCGCTGCAAAAGCCAGAGCAATTCCAAGCTTTTCTCGCCGAAGAAAAGATGAAGGACGAGCTGGAAGAAGTACATACAGCCGATATTACCTTCGGCGATGAAGATCTCCTCCTTGGGACGTACGAGCACAGCCGTCCCCTATATGTCTCCGGATATTGTCACGATATCAAGATAGGCAAAATCCTGGTCGACAATGGGTCCTCCGTCAACCTCCTCAACGTGCGAGTGTTGAAGAAAATATGCATGAGCGTTCAACACCTCGCTCGTGATAAAATCACCATCTCCGGGTTCGACTCTCAGTCATCACGAACTCTCGGGTCTGTGATACTGACACTGCGCTTCGGACTACTCGTCACAGATATTAAATTTCACATCATCGATGCCAAGACATGGTACAATGCTTTGCTCGGTCGACCTTGGTTACACGAGTACAACATCATTCCTTCTACACAGCATCAGTGTATGAAATTCTTCAAGAATGGTCTTGAGTATACCGTAACAGGAGAGCTGAACCCATTCTCCGTAAACGAAGTCCGAAAGTACGAAGATGCAAAATACTTCTTACCAGACTTTGAAGACACAGAGAGATGTCATAAACCGGAGAACAAAGCTATTACCACCATTCCGGTCTTCGGGAGTGATACCGAAGAAGAGGAAGAGATAGTTTATTCAGGGCCACCCCTGTACAACAAGCCAGGACCGTCCGCTCCTATGCTTATCTTCGGCAGCGACTCAGAAGATGAGGTCAACACCATATTCTCTGCTCGGCCTTCAATTCAAACATTCGCGGATGAAGAGCAAAGTTTGCAAGTTGCCATGGTTCCGCCCAAACATCATAAAGAACTAGACGCGCTTGATACCTACAGTGTGGAAGAGCTGCAGACGTTCTATGTCCCTCCCAAGCGAGAAGGTGAAAAGGCAATCCTATTCTACCGATCAGGGGAAACTAAAGTGGAGAAAGAAATCTGGCACAGCGCGGATTCCACACTCGACAGGCTCCAGCCCATCCGTTTGCCCAGATATTACACAGACGGACTAAGGAGACCCTTGAGACGCCAAAGTGTACCCCTTAAATAGACCACTCGACAAGCTCGATTCTACAATAGGATTTGGGACGTCCCCGAGACTCAACGAAAGCTGTCCAACGGGAGAATGGAAACGGTCGGGCTCGGATATGTCCAATCCAAGAAATGGGAACGAGTCCATGGTAGCTACGTCATATATGACTTCGATGAAGAAGAGGGCGCCCTGTTAAAAGATGCTGATCCTGAACCAAAACAAGGTCCGGTCGACAAAGCGCCGAGCCCATCATTTGAAGAACGAATGGACAAGCTAGTAAGAGAAGCGGGTCAAAAGATCCGAGATGACCATAACCGCGAGATGGCCATTTACGAAAAAGCCAAGACACATCGCCTCCTTCAACAAGCCACGGAGAATGGAAATGCTCTTCCTTATCAACCCGTCGTACAAAAGGCCCGACGCAGAGGCAAAAACAAATCAAAGAGCGGGAAAAGCGTTCAAGAGCGACAAGGCAGGATCAACAAGCCATGCGATCGGGAATCGGGAAATCCGGAGTCGTCTCTTATAAAGAAGATGGGTCGAGCATACTCTTTTCCTCAGAACAGAACACGGAAGATACTTAATCTCGCCATGAAACATCAATTGATTACACTCCCGGAGTCCAAGCACCCCGAGCAAGCAGGCGAAGTCTCTCATCCGCACTATTGCTCCTATCATAGGGCAATAGGATATCCTATTGAAGACTGCTTCACCTTCAAGAACTGGGTTGAAGATTAATATCGACAAGGCAGATTCGCTCTATCCAGTAGCTGGAGGGTAAACCCGCCGCAGAAGCATAAACCCAAATCCATGAGGGTAGAACCAGATCAACATCGGTCTTGGAAGTGATCCCGTACCTGCCACGTGATAACGCTATCAAAAGAAGACCCCGACGGTATGGATGACTTCCCCTGGTGCTTCGAAAGCAGTGATGACGAGGTTATCTCAGAGTATCCACCGGCGCCGAAAGAGCTGGAAGATAGAATACATATCACAGCAAATGATCTCAAGAAAATTTATTTGGGAACTACAAGTGATCCGCGACCAATATTCGTCAGCGAGTTGCTGTCTGAAGAAAGGGTGGCTATGCTGAAGGACGTGCTTATGCAGCATAAGGATTGCTTTGCATGGAACTATTTTGAGATGCCAGGACTAGATCCAGAAATTGCTGTCCACAAATTGGCAATATCCCCGGACGTCAAGCCAACCAAACAAGCACCGAGAAGAATGCGGCTCGAGCTTAAGATGAGCATCAATGCCGAAGTCAAGAAGCTGATCGACTCTGGTTTCATCCAAGAGATTCAGTATCCTGACTGGGTCGCCAACATCATCCCGGTGATGAAGAAAAATGGGACCGTGCGCATATGTGTGGACTTTCGGGATCTTAATAAAGCCTGCCGGAAAGACGACTTCCCAGTACTGGTCACCGAGTTAATGATAGACAATACGTCCACCCACGAGATTTTCTCCTTCATGGATGGCTCGTCAGGATACAAGCAGATAAAGATGCATCCCGAGGACCAGAAGCACACCGCTTTTCGGACCCCTTTGGATATATTCTGCTATAAGGTGATGCCTTTCGGTCTAAAGAACGCCGGTGCCACCTATCAGAGGGCCATGACGAAGATCTTCGATGACCTCATACATGAAATCGTCGAATGCTATATCGACGACCTTGTAGTGAAAAGAAAATCATACGAGGAACATCTAGAGCATTTGAAGATCGTGTTTCAACGCCTCCGGCAATACAACTTGAAGATGAACCCTCTCAAGTGCGCGTTCGGAGTTTCCTCGGGCAAATTCCTGGGATTCATCGTCAAACACCGAGGCATCGAGATAGACCCGACAAAAATCAAGACAATTATAGAGATGCCCCCACCAAGGACTCTCAAGCAATTGCGGTCTCTCCAAGGGAAGCTCGCGTATATTCGGCGATTTATAGCCAATCTCTCAGGCAAGTATCGTCCTTACAGTCACCTGATGAAGAAGGGAACCCCTTTCGTCTGGGATCGCAAATGCCAAAGCACGCTGGACGAAATCAAGCAGTACCTACAGAATCTGCCAGTACTGGCCGCTCCGGTCAAGGGAAAGCCTCTCATTCTTTATACAACGGCCCTTGAAGGTTCCTTAGGTGCATTATGGGCATAAGAGAACGACCAAGGGAAGGAGAGAGCGCTCTACTATTTGAGTCGAGTTCTACCGGGGGCAGAAAGCAATTATTCTCCCATCGAAAAACACTGCCTGGCATTGATCTTCGCAATAACGAAACTCAGGCACTATGCGTTGGCGCATGAAGTCCGTCTCATATCGAAGGTGGACCCTCTCAGATATTTGATGTCAAAGGCTATATTGACGGGACGGCTCGCTAAATGGGACTTGCTCTTGATGGAGTTCTCAATAACTTATCAGCCTCTTAAGGCTGTGAAAGGACAGGCCATTGCCGACTTCCTCGCCGAGCATTCGATACCTGCCGATTCTCCCTTGAACTGCGAATTGCCAGATGAACACGCGTTTGACGCGATCGACGGGGGTGATACCCGGTGGGAGCTTTACTTCGATGGAGCATCCTCTATGAAGAAGCGTAAACAAAACACGCCCATAATCAAATCAGGGGTAGGCCTTATCTTCGTGACCCCACAAGGAGGGATAATGCGCTTTGCTTTCTCCTTAACAGAACCGAGGACAAACAATGAAGCCGAGTATGAAACTTTGATAGCAGGTCTCGAGATCACCATTGACATGGGAATCGAAAACCTGATTATATATGGAGACTCCCAACTGGTCGTTAGTCAAGTAAACGGCGACTATCAAACGTGCAAACCAGAACTGGTGAAGTACGGCGAGAGGGTACAGCAACTGCTGACCCAAATATCTTCCTACACCTTAGAAAGCATACCACGTGCGGAAAATAGCAAGGCGGATGCATTAGCCAAGCTCGCTAAAGAACTGGCCGACGAGAACCTCGATGACGTGAGAATCATTGTGCAAAGCCGTCGGGTTCTTGCGCTGGCTGAAATATCTCCGGAGTCGTCCGAAGAAAAAGGAGAGACTGAGCAAAGGGCTATGCAAATAAAAGACCAGAAAAAGGCTGAGGATTGGAGAGAAGTCTTTATAGACTACTTCCAATCCCGTCGAACACCTGAAGATGCGTCCTCAAAGTATCAGCTCATGAAGCGAGCCCTATCTTTCTCCTTCGTCAATGATGCTCTGTACAAGAGGTCATTTGATTCTCTGTGTTTGAGATGTCTGGGACCTGAAGAAACAAAAAGAGTCGTCCAAGAAGTTCATGACGGACTCTGCGGTTCTCACCAAGCAGGCCCGAAGATAAAGTTGAAGATTAAACGGATGGGCTACTACTGGCCCACGATGATTCAGGACTGCCTCGAATATGCGAAGCAATGCCACTCATGCCAGATCCATGGGGACTTCATCCACCAGCATCCAAATCCACTTTACCCGACAATGGCTAGCTGGCCATTCGAAATGTGGGGAACTGACATAATCGGCCCCATCGAACCAGCATCATCCAGAGGACATCGATTCATTTTGGCGACAACTGATTACTTCTCCAAATGGGCAGAAGCAGTACCGCTGAGGGAAGTGAAGACGGAGAATATCCTCCATTTCTTCAAGACACACGTCATTTATCGGTTTGGCACTCCGAAACGAATCATCTCCGATAATGGGCCAGCCTGCAGAAGCCACAAAATCAGCCGCTTCGCACAACAACACAACATAGACTGGAGATACTCCTCAGTTTATAATCCCTGAGCTAACGGTCTAGCTGAGGCTTTCAACAAGACTTTGACGAAGATCGTTAAAAGGACGGTGTCCCGAAATAAGAAAAACTGGCACGAGAGACTGCATGAAGCTCTTTGGGCATATCAGACTACGTTCAAAACGGCCACGAATACAACGCCGTACGCATTAGTATTCGGTACAAAGGCGGTACTCCCTCTCGAGATAGAGCTACCCTCTCTACGAGTGGCAGTTCATTACGAGCTGACGGACGAAGAGAACGCTGACCTTCGGCTTGAGGAGCTCGATGCCCTTGATGAAACCCGGCTCATGGCGCAACAAAATCTGGAGGCTTATAAAGCGAAGATGACGCGCTCATATGAAAGATTGATCAGGCCGAGGACATTCCGCCAAGGCGAACTCGTGCTAGTGGTCAAAAGACCTATGATCCCCAATCGTCCTAAACGAGGGAAATTCGAGCCGAATTATGAAGGCCCATATATTATAGACAAGGTCTACCAGGGTGGGGCCTATCTACTCATGGACATGCATGGTGAAAGACCTTTCAGGCCAATAAACGGTCGCTTCCTGAAGAAATACTACGCCTCACGAGTCACGGCCTAGGTCAATGACAGATGACGACGACTATGTCCTCTCGCTATCTTCCTAAGCCCAAACTCTATAGGTAGTAGCCGGCTTCCTTAACAACGGACCGAAACGTCCTTAAACTAACAACGGACCGAAACGTCCTTAAATAACAACGGACCACTATGTCCTAAAATTAGCCGTTGACCGAGATGTCGATAAACTACGGTGGATTGCAGCGTCCCAAAGCTGATATATAAAAAAAAGGGAATAAAAAAAGAGAAAAAAGAAAACGGTATGTCCATAAGCAAAATGGGCACGGATGAAAACCCGAAAGGGCTCCGTGAGTAAAAACAGCAAGGATACCGGCGAGTTTTGTGAAAACCCGAAATGGCGCAATCTCGTTAGAAAAAAAAAGAAAGAAAAAAAAGAGAAAATGGAAAATGGTATGCCCACAAGCAAAATGGGCACGGATGAAAACCCGAAAGGGCTCCATGAGTAAAAACAGCAGGGCTATCGGCGAGTTTTGTGAAAACCCGAAAGGGCCAAATCTCGTTAAAAGACACTTTCAAGGTCCTCTTGACTTTGTAAGGAGAAACCACCTGCGTGAGATCCTTACGACTCACAAGGGAGCAACACACTTAGGGATCCCCACGATTCCTAAGGAGAAATTACACTTGCGAGATCCTCACGACTCGTAAGGAGAATCCTCTTATGGGACCCTCACGGCTCATAAGATTTGAAAGTCTTAAGCTACAGAGACCTGAATCTGTTCTTAAGCAGCCCCCACAACCTCCAATACTGCCCTACAAGCGGCCCGATGCTGACCCTTGTATACAATCCATGGGCGCGAATAAACATTTCCCTAGCAAAGTCCCATCCGTGACTAGGGATATGTTCGCATGGTGAACAACCCTTGTAAGTCATCTCGACTTATAAGGAGAAAACCTTCTTGTAAGATCCTTACAACTTACCAGAAGCCATACACTTAGGAATCCTCTCGATTCTTAAGGAGAAATTACACCTACGAGATCCTCAGGACTCATAGGGAGAAATACTTTTATGAGACCCTTACGGCTCATGAAGTCAAAAGCCTTAGTCGACAGAATCCTAACCCTGTCTACTAAGCCATTTGTTCGATATCGACAGAGGAAAATGATGATTCGCTCCTTGCAATATCCCAGTTGTAGCGGTGCTGATGCCGAAATCGGGGTCTGATCCCAAGTTTGCAGCGAAAAGCTAGCAAGCCACACATGCATACGAAATAGCCGAAATGATGGGGCAACTTGCAATAGAGGTAGCAAGTAAAAAAAAATGTATGCATGCAAAAGAGCCGAAATGATTGGGCACCGCGAAAAATAGCTAAAATGATTGGGCAATCGCAACCTTCGCGATATAAAAAGCTGAAATGATAGAGCATCGCGGAATAAAATAAAAAATATATATATAAAATATGAATGAAATTTTTGGCCCTACAGGTGATATCACATCGGTCTCTATATACAATCCAGGGGCGCAAACAAAGAAGGAATCCCACCTTTCCTCTCTAGGCTTCATCAGAAGAAGAAGGAGATCTCAACGGTTCACAGATAGCCTGGAGATCATCTCAACATTCGTTTCATTACGACAGACACAACATCAAGCAAAGCGGAACCGCGGCAACTCCCAGTTCCATGACTCGGCGGTGCATAGATGACCGAGAGTCAAACCCCGACTCCGTGAAATGCGGATAAAGTCAACCCTTCCTAGTCTCGCAGAGCACGGCAGTGAACCCGTGTGAAGCATCCAGAGCGGAGCCTGATCCTCGCCGAACACGGCAGTGAACCCGTAGGAAGCATCCAGAGCAAAATTCCTGGCTACGTGGAACGCGGATAATGTCACTTCTGACCACGTGGAAAACGTCTAGAGCGGATCCTGGTCCTCGCAGAGCACTGTAGTGAACCCGTGTGAAGCATTCAGAGCGGAGCCTGGTCCTCGCCGAACACGGCAGTGAACCTGTGGGAAGCATCCAGAGCAAAATTCCTGGCTATGTGGAACGCGGATAATGTCACTTCTGACCCCGTGGAAAACGTCCAGAGCGGATCCTGGTCCTCGTAGAGCACGGCAGTGAACCCGTGTGAAGTATCCAGAGCGGAGCCTGGTCCTCGCCGAATACGGCAGTGAACCCATGGGAAGCATCCAGAGCAAAATTCCTGGCTACGTGGAACGCGGATAATGTCACTTATGACCCCGTGGAAAACGTCCAGAGCGGATCCTGGTCCTCGCAGAGCACAGCAGTGAACCCGTGTGAAGCATCCAGAGCGGAGCCTGGTCCTCGCCGAACACGGCAGTGAACCCGTGGGAAGCATCCAGAGCAAAATTCCTGTCTACGTGGAACGCGGATAATGTCACTTCTGACCCTATGGAAAACGTCCAGAGTGGATCCTGGTCCTTGCAGAGCACGGCAGTGAACCCGTGTGAAGCATCCAGAGCAGAGCCTGGTCCTTGCCGAACATGGCAGTGAACCCGTGGGAAGCATCCAGAGCAAAATTGCTGGCTACGTGGAACGCGGATAATGTCACTTCTGACCCCGTGGAAAACGTCCAAAGCGGATCCTGGTCCTCGCAGAGCACTGCAGTGAACCCGTGTGAAGCATCCAGAGCGGAGCCTGGTCCTCGCCGAACACGGCAGTGAACCCGTGGGAAGCATCCACAGCAAAATTCCTGGTTACGTGGAACACAGATAATGTCACTTCTGACCCTATGGAAAACGTCCAGAGCGGATCCTGGTCCTCGTAGAGCACGGCAGTGAACCTGTGTGAAGCATCCAGAGCGAAGCCTGGTCCTCGCCGAACACGGCAGTGAACCCGTGGGAAGCATCCAGAGTAAAATTCCTGGCTACGTGGAACGCGGATAATATCACTTCTGACCCCATGAAAAACATCCAGAGCGGATCCTGGTCCTCGCAGAGCACAGCAGTGAACCTGTGTGAAGCATCCAGAGCGGAGCCTGGTCCTCGCCAAACACGGCAGTGAACCCGTGGGAAGCATCCAGAGCAAAATTTCTGGCTACGTGGAACGCGGATAATGTCACTTCTGACCCCGTGGAAAACGTCCAGAGCGGATCCTGGTCCTCGTAGAGCACGGCAGTGAACCCGTGTGAAGCATCCAGAGCGGAGCCTGGTCCTCACCGAACACGACAGTGAACCTGTGGGAAGTATCCAGAGCAAAATTCCTGGCTACGTGGAACACGGATAATGTCACTTCTGACCCCATGGAAAACGTCTAGAGCGGATCCTGGTCCTCGCAGAGCATGGCAGTGAACCCGTGTGAAGCATCCAGAGGGGAGCCTGGTCCTCACAGAACACGGCAGTGGACCCGTGGGAAGCACCCAGAGCAAACATCGGACTGTGGGTTTCTTAAACCCATGGACTATGATGTCCTTAACCTCGACCGTAATGTCTTAAAACTAACATCGAACTGTGGGGTCCTTAAACCCATGACTATGACGTCCTTAACCTCGACCGTAATGTCTTAAAACTAATATCGGACTGTGGGGTCCTTAAACCCATGGACTATGATGTCCTTAACCTCGACCGTGATGTCTTAAAACTAACATTGGACTGTGAGGTCCTTAAACTCATGGACTATGATGTCCTTAACCTCGACCGCGATGTCTTAAAACTAACAACGGACTGTGGGGTCCTTAAATCCACGGACTATGATGTCCTTAACCTCGACCGCGATGTCTTTAAACTATGGTATCCTGGAAAACGTCCAGAGCGGAGCCTGGTCCTCACAGAACGCGGCAATGATCCCGTGGGAAGCATCCAGAGCAACCCCTAACGCCATGAAATGCGGATAAGGGTAACTTCACCCATCACTTGCGGGTCCTCACGACTCGTAAGGGAGTAAATTCTCTTGTGAGATCCTTACGACTTTCAAGAGAAAACAGGCACTTAAGAATCCTCATGATTCTTAAGGAGAAACCATACCTACGGGATCCTCTCGACCGGTAAAAAGAAAATTCTTTATGAGACTCTCACGGCTCATAAAGTTGAAAAGTCTTTGGAGGCAGACCTTAACCCTGAATCCTAAGCCATCATTGTCCTGCAGAGAAATTGAGATAGACTATCCACATAATACATTCAATAAAAAGGGAGACACCATGGTGAAGAAAAATACGCCTTTTATTCACGAATCAGAATAGATACAGAATACAATTCGTGGAAGAACAAAAAATAATGTACTCTTATTTAGGAGTATGTACAAAGGAAAAATAAAAAAAAGTATATACAAGTCTTCAGGCCGGCGGGCGATTTAGCAGCTTGGTCAGCTCGTCCCTCTTTCACTGGGCCTCCCCTTCGTAATTCAAAATTGCCAAAAGACGGGCCTCCGCCTGAGCTTGCTGGGCCTGATATGAGGCGAGCCGGCCTTCGAGCTCTTTCTCTGTAGCCTTGTGAGCCTTAACCCTTTCGCGAGTGAATACCGCGGCTTTATCGATGGCCACCACATCTTTGATGGCCTCTTGAAGTACACGCCAGAGTTCATACGTTTTCTTGGCCTTGGCTGTAAGGTTGGCTTGGAGCTCGTTCAGCGCCCTCGAAACCAGCTCCCTCTCCGAAAACTTGCGGCCGAGCCTCTTCTCACAAGATATCACATTCGCCGCGCACCGCTCAATCAGGCCCCGTAAGCTTTCCTTTGTAGCCACAGCCTCCGAAGAAAGGTGGGTACACTCAAGCACATGCAGGCAAGCTTCCACCTGCCGGTAGAACTCAACCCAAACTTGCACCACCGCTTCGCTATGATAGGTGGCAAGAAAAGGAAGAGAACCGTTAGCTTCGGCAGCAAATGCTTCAGCCGTAATTGCGTTGCCAGCGCGGAGTTCCTCGATCAGAGATGACAGAGAAGCAAGGCTTAGCTTGGCCATCCGTTCCGAAGCACGCAGGGCATAGGGGCCGGGTGGCATAATGACGCGCGACTCCAACGCAGTAGGGACTGGCATAGTTGTTCAGATTTATAAACAGTTAATGAATCTTGTAAATCAAGAACAAAAGGAACAACATGAGGGCTTTACTTAGCCACAGTCATGCAGGAAGGAGCTGAAAGCTCCCCTGGCCCTTCGAGAACCTCAACCTCGTTGTCGGCCTCCAGAACTGTAAAGGACATCAATGTCATTTTGCGAAATAACAACAATGCTATGAAAAGATGGTGGACAACACTAACCTTGCCCAGACGAGAGAACGATGCGTTGAGAAGATATCACTTGTGGAGCAGCCATCTCCAACAGGCGCTGAAAAGACTGCCTGGGAGACAAGTCAGCAATCAAAGCCGCCAATCCACACAACTCTGAAAAGACAGAAAAAGTTCAAATAATGGAAAGGATACTCCCGAAGGAGCGAGTGATTCGGGAGCAAGAACCACCGCAGGAGGCTCTATCACAAGAGGGACCGTTTCATCAACCCCCTCCATATTGAGCAGTGTTTCACAAGGGGTATCAGCAGGCTCTACGGTCAACAAACCCGTAGGAACCTCCCCCATCGCCGAAGTCTCTGCACAGTTCACACAAGAATAAGAATACATATATACAAGTGCAGACAGTATGAAGTACTACAAAGAAATACAGGAACATACCGATGCGTAAGGAAGCTTTCAATATGGCTTGCTTAAGCCGATGCTCCTTCTCGAGGAGGTATGCTCGCCGAGGTTCAAGGGTGGACTCATAGCCGCCAGTCCACAATGAAAGCGCATCCGCAGCGTCCTCCGAAGCAGCCTGTTTAAGGGCCCTTTTGCCCCATTCCTCCAAAGGGCCGATGAAATACCGCCGGATCCACGAAGGATCTTAATAAAAGATTACGGCGGGATAGGGCTTCTTCGGAACCCTTACATTCTGAGACTCGTCTTTAGAACGTCTTATAACCTCAGCCAATTGTGCGGCTTCCTCGGCAGTTGAACTCGAAAAAAGCAAGCCAGCGTCCGACTCTTGCATGACCAACGGTTCATCCTGAAGAATGGGCTCAGACTCTACTAAAGAGTCAAGCAGATTGGTAGCCACCTTCCTCCGCCGTTTGGATCCAGAATTGACCGCCAAGGATGACCGTTTCCTCCCCCGTGGAGCCTTGGCACGACGCCGACCCACCTCACCTTCAACACCCTCGTTCCCATCACCCTCCCTTGGCGCTGCAACCGAGGATGACACAGCCATTGTCGACGCCATGGGTGGTGGTACTGCTACTGGAGCCTGATTAGCCCGCGACCGGGTACCCAATGGCATTCCAACTGTAGGGGTGAGTTCCACCTTTGACTCCCCCGGAATGAGCGCGACACTGGTATCCCTCAGGGGAAAGCGGACCGGTGCGCGAGGTAGCGGCGGAACTCCCGTGGCCTAAGCCTGAGCAGGGGTACCATATCCAAGGAGCACCCTCTTCTCCTCAGCAATAACCGGGCTGACTCAATGAAGGTACCAGCCCGTAAAGGACCCCATGCATCGGGGAATATCATCAGCTTCAGGGATCATGAAGCAGGAACCAGTGTTCAGCTTCATAAAGTGGTGAGCAGCATCACGAACAGCTTCAGGTGAAGGAACCGGCGCAACTGTAAAAGCCTCAAAGGGAACGCCCTGATCATAGCCAAGCTGTCGGGCGATGCGGTGCGGATTGTACCGCATAAAGAGGGCCGCACTATTCTGACGGAATACCAGATAACCTGGTCTGATCGTGTACAAGTGCGTGGCCTCCCGGGGCTTCAGAGAAGGTGCCCCCTTTTTCGACGAGTCATGGAGTTGTTGAATCGGACCTGAAGGAGCAGATAGAACCCGATCAACAAATACCAATCCGCCCGCACTAGCATAGGGAGCAATCAACACACGAATAGCGCCGAACTGAGTCAGTTCGGGAGCAGAAGCGTCCACCAGCCGCATGAGTCGCGGAAAAGTGTAGGCGTCATAAAATGCGGGTCTCTGATGCACAGCAAAAGCCCCCAACACGTGCATCTCAATCCAAGATGTGAAGTAATGAAGGGAGAAGTTTACTACATCCACACCGGGAGTTGAGGTATTGGCCGCGGCGCCTAATTCATGATAGAGATGTGCTAGCGCCGGGATGCCTATGGCCAACCGTGTCCCCTCAGCGATACGATGAGTCGGATAGATAACCGAAACTCTCATGAAGCGGCGATGCATGGGGATGATGAACCAGCTAAGCCAGACACTGATAAAACCCACAAAGAATGTCTCCTCGTCCATGCCGGGAGCTGCAATCGATTCGAAAGATGCTGGCGACATAATGGGAATATAATACTGCGGTAAATCCGATTCTTTAGTCGGCCGCCTGTTCAAACCAAACCCAAAAGGGTCATTAATGTTTGCAAACTTTAAAGCCGTCTTCGACAGGACATCCTCGCGAAGGAAACAAGCGATGAAGCTCTTGAAAGTGACGCCCTGCTCCTCTGACTCAGTAAACAGTTTGTCAAAAATGCCCAGGGTCTTGATCAAACTTGGACGCTTGTGGCGGACGGCATTCTCGGTAGACAGGCCGTCAAGCATTGCGGGCTCAGCTTCAAAGACATACTCGTCGGGAGGCAGCAGCTCTTTATAAAGTGTCCCCCTGATCGGCAGCCCCGAGATCTCGCGGAATTCTTCCAAGGAAATCGAAACTTCGCGGTCCCCTAGGAGGAAAGTGTTGGTAGGGAGATTCCACTGGTTCAGGAAGGCCTTAACCCACCAGATGTGAGGAGACGGGTAATGGAAGAGGGACGCATAGATCGCCTGATAAAGCCCAACCTTCTGCAGTCACGCGCGGTGGGCGGATAAGATGTAGCAAGCCCAAAGAAGGTAGCCCGTGGGGTGTCGAGGGGTAAGCTCTATTTTGTAGACCTGTCCCCATGGTTGGGCCTCGCCCTGGAAAATACGGCATCCCAGAATATCTATGGCTGGGATAGAATGATTCAGTATGCCCGTTGTCGAAGGCTCAAGTCGTCCCATCGGAGTCTAATTAGGCATCTCCAAAGTGAAGACAGTCCCTGGAGGATCTATCGGCAGGAACGGAAAGGTAGGCTCCGTCGGTATTTCACAAAGAAAACTCTGGCGACCCCGGAAGATATGACTGTGCCAGGTCCCCCACAGAAGTAGATTGGTGCGATTCGGGTCGTGGGCCCTGATCATTGCCATCACCTCCTCATCAGATGGCGATTGGGGAAAAGCGGCTTCCGAGCGGGTGAAAGGGAAATATGGAACAGACGTCATTATACCTGAAATAAAATAAGGGGAAATTGTTAAAGCGAAGCCAACAGTGATTATAGATATATATAAATACAAAGAAAAAGCATCGACAGAGGACTCATTTTATGGGACCATTGGTTACAAAACACATGGGTCCCACAAAAATCAAGATGGCGGCTGGCTAAAGATGAGGCAAGGCAATTATAATGAGACAAAATGAAGATTCTCATTAAATAGGCAGTGGATTTCAAATGACCCTACACATTCCCCTAAAAGAAATCCATCTTGGACTCTGTGGTAAATCAAACAGAATCAAGGGAATTAAATTCGTAGAAAGCAACATTGCAAACTTCTTCTTCTTGGTTGTGAAGAAGACAACTCAGGGTAAGAAAACCCAAGGAGTTCTATGGGAAGAACTGAGTTCTTCATAGGAATTAAATTCCTTTTGAAAAAGGGAATTAAATTCCCAGAAACTTCTTTTTCTAGAGCCAGAGCTCTTTGAGGATGGAATTAAATTCCAGGGGAAAGACAAACATCACCATTGACCCCTGAAGATGAGAAAAACCCTAAGAGATCTATGATTTGAAGATTAAATGGTTCTCTGTTTTTTTAGAGAGTTTCAAAAAGATGGGTTCTTGATTAAAGGGAAAACCCTTGGTGTGGATTTAAAATCCAGTGAAGGTTTCTGTGAAAGTTCTTCGACCGTTCAAAGATCATTACCTGAAGAAGGAATCTGTCAACAGAGTTAAACTCTAAAAATTTTGGAACAGAGAACTAAGCTCTGAGAAGGAGAATTAAATTCTCAAAGGGAAAAGTTTGCAAGGAAGAAGATAAAAGAGTGGAGGCGCTTCTGAAGAGACCCTTGCATTTATAGGATGTGATGGAAACGCTTCATCTCCCCTATTCCCTAGATGGATCCAACGGTCACAAAAGTGACAGCGTTGCACTCACGTGCAGACACGTGAGAGCAACGCTGTGGAGGCATTTGTTTCCTGATTAAAAATCAGGAATTACCTCAATGAGGTATCACGTGTTCACACGTGACCAACGGTCACATGATGACACGTGATGGTTAAAATCTCATCAAACAGCAACATAAACAAGCAGCTGAAAGATGACTCAATTAGGGGTCACGTGCCAGCACGTGACATGCTTTGAAAGCCTTACAACTTAATAGAATTTAATTCTAAAAACCAGGAATTACCTCAATAAGGTATTCACACGTGACCAATGGTCACGTGATGACACGTGATGGTTAAAATCTCATCAAACAGCAACATAAACAAGCGGCTGAAAGATGACTCAATTGGGGGTCACGTGCCAGCACGTGACAGGCTTTGAAAGCCTTACAACTTAATAGAATTTAATTCTAAAAATCTAAAAATCAGGAATTATCTTAATGAGGTATCACGTGTTCACACGTGACCAATGGTCACGTGATGACACGTGATGGTTAAAATCTCATCAAACAGAAATAAAAACAAAACGGCTGAAGGAAATACCTCAATGAGGTATCACGTGCTCACACGTGACCAATGGCCACGTGTTGACACGTGATGGTTAAAACTGAAGCGTAAATAAACGCTGAGAAAAGGACTCAATCAGGGGTTACGTGCTCACACGTGACCAGGGGTCACGTGCCAGCACGTGACAGACTTTGAAAGCCTTACAGTTTAATAGAATTAAAATTCTAAAAGTTTCTAAATCTTTCCAGATGGAAAAAGATTATGGGGACCGTTGGATTAAAGATCCAAGGGTGATTAAGAATCACCAATTTATGGAAAGATTTTAGACAAGGAAAGATTTCCCTGAAAATCTCACCAGAAATAACAAACAGAATATCTTTGGATTTAAAATCCAACGGTGAATAAAATTCACTATGTGATCTAAAGGATCATATTAATTATGAAAAGAAAAAAAATCTTTCAATGAAAGATTTACTAAACAAATTGATTCTTTTCTTTCTCCTATAAATAGGAGCCAAGAAGAGAAGAAAGAGATAGAATTTTGGCATCTTGAAAATTCAGGGAGAAAAGAAAGGAGAATTTAATTCTCAGCAAAGAAAACCCTAGGTGAGAAAAGAAAGGGAATCAAAACTTCAAAAGAAAAGATAATTTAATTCTCAAAGATCTAAGAGTTTAACTCTTTTGCAAAAGAACTTAGTTCTTCCTCTAGTTGAAGATCTGGAGAAGCACATCTCCCCTTAGGTTGAGAATTTAATTCTCATCGGGTTGAGATCCTGCCATGCAGATCCAAAACTTGGAGGGGGGATTGAGTTCAAAGAATTTAATTCTCCTAAATTTATAGGAATTTAATTCCTCCAAGGTGAAATTAGTGTTTAACCCTATATGAGAATTTAATTCTCCTAAAATTATAGGAATTTAATTCCTTCAAGATGGATAGAACTAGGGTTTAACCCTAATTGAGAATTTAATTCTCTCAAATTCACAGGAATTTAATTCCTCTTAAAATGAAATTAGGGTTTCACCCTAGACAAGAATTTAATTCTTGTACATATATGGGAATTTAATTCCTCTAAAAGAAATTAGGGTTTAACCCTACATAAGAATTTAATTCTTTCATAATAGGAATTTAATTCCTCCAAAATCATGATTAGAGTTTAACCCTACAGAGAATTTAATTCTCAAAATAAAATAAGGAGACTTAAAAGATCTCTGTGCATGAAAAGAACTAGGGTCACGTGTCCCCACGTGACCCCTGAAAAGATCCCCACAAATGAGAAAAAATTAGCTTTGAGGCAATGCCTCACGTGCTCCCACGTGACCTTCGTTGTAAATGGAACAAAAGCAAAGGCGAATTTGACTTGGGCGCTCTCACGTGTTACCACGTGACCCCAAATAAATGTTCTAATAAATCAGGACATGAGCATACATCACGTGCCTACACATGATGGCTATGAAATTTAAAAGTGTTTAACACTTGTTTGCAGAACAAAATAAAGGGGATCTGGCCCCGCTTTTGATGCCATCACGTGACCCCTTCTCCTTCTAGTGTTTAACACTAATTTGATAATCTTATTTCCAGTGTTTAACACTGTTGTTCTCTAGTGTTAGCCAAATTGGCTAATTTTCTAGAGGCAAAGCCTCCCCTTCAATTGAATCTCAAAATTGAGTAAAAATTCAGAGGTATAATGTTTAATCCTCAGCCAGAGACCCAAATGTTATCAAAGCCCTCAAACTTTTATTTAGCACTGCTAAATAATGTGGGCTTAAACCCAGACAAATGTCTAATGGTCCAACAGAGGGTCAATACTTCAAACTTAATTGGACTTAGCCCAAGTTGGCCATAATTCCTCAATTCAGACTCAACTGAGCCAATGTGCTCATAATATAATTAATTGATCTCAGTTCCAAATTGGACCACAGATCATTTAATCCACTTTGGTGCAAGGGTACATCTCTTCACTCCTCTGGTATTTATCGTTATAATTCTTCAACGTCTTCAGAGAGGTGACGGGTCCCGACAACCATACATTTCTATGGACTGTGAGGTCCTTAAACTCATGGACTATGATGTCCTTAACCTCGACCGTGATGTCTTAAAACTAACATTGGACTGTGAGGTCCTTAAACTCATGGACTATGATGTCCTTAATCTTGACCGTGATGTTTTAAAACTAACATTGGACTGTGAGGTCCTTAAACTCATGGACTATGATGTCCTTAACCTCGACCGTGATGTCTTAAAACTAACATTGGACTGTGAGGTCCTTAAACTCATGGACTATGACGTCCTTAACCTCGACCGTGATGTCTTAAAACTAACAATGGACTATGGAGTCCTTAAATCCACGGACTATGATGTCCTTAACCTCGACCGCGATGTCTTTAAACTAACATTGGACTGTAATGTCCCTAAACTAATTATTGACCGCAATGTCACTAAACAAAACAACAGAGCCCAATTGCTCTCTTGTTGGATCTAAACGATCCCGTTAAGTTGATCTTCGTCTAAAATTAGACTAACTTATCCTTAACAAACGTTTAAGTTGATCTTAGTCTCAAACGAGGCTAACGTATCCTTAAATCCAAACCCCCAAACCCAAATCTAAGAAAGATGCGGATTTGGACTAGTCCACACCCTACGGGCGACAACATAACTTAGTCTCCGTATACAATCCACGGGCAACCACAAACAAAACAAACACCCATGACACGAAGTGACCATATGGAGAAAGAGAAAGTTGTTACTGCGATGTGGTAGCGTAATTAACTGCAGGGGCTTGCGCCTGCAGGAAAGAGAGTCCCCACAATCAAAACCCCCTCAAACGAGGGGGAATCTGACGAAATCTGCTACATCGGTTGCATCCGTTTAAAACTTCGATACACGGTGCCATAAATCAACTTGGCATCTTCGGAGAGGTGGACGGATAGCACCAATTAGCATCTGCCCCGAAATTCAGGCTAGACGTCCGCCGCATCTCCGCCGCGTCTTTCAGAGGGGAACAGAATTGACCTACTCCCGAATCAAAGCATTGCTTTGACGGGGAGGTCGAGGGTTGACTTTGGCCATTTTCTACGGGGTCAGAATTGACTTTGGCCGTGTTCCACGAGGTCGGGGGGTTGACTTTAGCCATATGGGGTCAGGATTGACTTTAGCCATACGGGGTCAGGGGTTGACTTTGGCCATACGGGGTAAGGATTGAATTTAGCCATACGGGGTCAGGATTGACTTTAGCCATACGGGGTCAGAATTGATTTTAGCCATACGGGGTCAGGATTGACTTTAGCCATACGGGGTCAGGATTACTTTGTCCATATGGGGTCAGGGGTTGACTTTGGCCATATGGGGTCAAGATTGACTTTAGCCATACGGGGTCAGGGGTTGACTTTGGCCATATGGGATCAGGATTGACTTTAGTCATACGTGGTCAGGATTGACTCTCAGTTGTCTGTGCACCGCCGAATTCTGGAACAGGGAATTTTGTCGCGGCTCCGTTTGGTGGATGTCGCGTCCGTATCCTGCTGGAATGAGGAAGAACGTTATTGATGATCTCTAGGCTATAGACGTCGCCGTTGAAATCTGGAACTAGAGACTTTGCCATGGCTCCGTTTGGTAGATGTCGCGTCTGAATCCTCAGGAATGAGGAGGAACGCCGTTGATGATCTCTAGGCTGTAGGTGTCGCCGTCGAAATCTGGAACTAGGGACTTTGCCATGGCTCCGTTTGGTGGATGTCGCGTCCGTATCCTACTAGAATGAGAAGGAATGTCGTTGATGATCTCTAGGCTGTAGATATCGACGTTAAAATCTGGAACTAGAGACTTTGCCATGGCTCCGTTTGGTGGATGTCGCGTCCGTATCCTGCTGGAATGAGAAGGAATGCCATTGGTGATCTCTAGGTTGTAGATATTTCCATCGAGACTTGGCTCTCTTACTGATGGAGCCTGGTGGGATGATATGATTCCTTCTTTGTTTGTGCCCCTGGATTGTATACAGGGATCGATGTGATCTCACCTGTAGGGCAAAAGTTTCATTTTATATGTATTATTTTTTGTTTTCTTTCTACGATGCTTTATCATTTTAGCTTTTTGTATCGCGAAAGTCTCGATTTCCCAATCATTTCGGCTATTTTTCGTGGTGCCCAATCATTTCGGCTATTTTTTATTTTTACTCGCTGTTTTTTATTGCGAGTTGCCCAATCATTTCGGCTATTTTTCGCGGTGCCTAATCATTTCGGCTATTTTTTCTTTTTACTCGATACTTTTTATTGCGAGTTGCCCAATCATTTCGGCTATTTTGTATGCATATATTTTACTTGCTGATTTTGTTGCAAGTTGCCCTATCATTTCGGCTATTTCATATGCATTTTTGGCTCGCTGATTTTTTATCGCGAGTATGGAACTTGGAATCTGATTCCAGTCTTAGCATCAGCATCGCCGCGACTGGAATATTGCCATGAGCGAATCATCATTTGCCGTGAAAGGATTTGGGATTTGATACTGATTTAGGCATCAGTATCGCTACCACTGGGATATTGCCAGGAGCGAATCATCATTTGCCTTTGTCGGTTCGAACAAAGGTGGCTTAGCAAATAGGGTTAAGATCCTGTCGACTAAGGCTTTTGATTTTATGAGCCATAAGGGTCTCATAAAGGGGTTTCTCCCTACGAATCGTGAGGATCTCGTAAGTGCGTTTTCTCCTTAAAAATTGTGAGGATTCTTAAGTGTATGTTCTCTTATAAGTCGTAAGGATCTTACAAGAGTGTTTTCTCCTTATAAGTCGAGAGGACTTACAAGGGCTGTCCATCGTGTGATCATATCCCTAGTCGCTGGTGAGACTTTGTTAGGGAAATGTTTATTCGTGCCCATGGATTGTATACAAGGGTCAATATTGAAACGCTTGTAGGGCAGTCTAGGAAAGGTGATGGCTTAAGAACATGTTCAGATCCCTGTAGCTTAAGGCTTTTGAATCTTATGAGCCGTGAGGGTCTCATAAGAGGGTTCTCCTTACGAGTCGTGGGGATCTCGTAAGTGTAATTTCTCCTTAGGAATCGTGAGGACCCCTAAGTGTGTCGCTCCTTTGTGAGTCGTAAGGATCTCACGAAGGTAGTTTTCTCCTCAAGGTCGAGAGGACCTTGTAAGTGTCTTTTAACGAGATTGTGCCCTTTCGGGTTTTCACAAACTCACCGGGAGCCCTGCTGTTTTTACTCACGGAGCCATTTCGGGTTTTCATCCGTGCCCATTTTGCTTGTGGACGTACCCTTTTTTTTGCGTCAGCCTTGGGATGCTGCTGTCCATACTAGTTTATAAACGTCTCGGTCAGTTGCAAGTTTTAGGACATTGCGGTCCATCGTTAGTTTAGAGACGTTTCGTCCGTTGCAAGTTTTAGAAGGCGAGATTTCGTCAGATACTACTTATAGAGTTCAGACTTGGGAAGATAGCTGTAATAACTCTAATTTTTCTATACAATTTTTTTTCAAATATTTTTTCAAAATCAATAAAGGGGTATTTTAGCATGAGCACAAGATATAAGTAATTAATTTACTTTTTAATTACAAGTTAAAATAATGTAACAACTCTATTTTTAGTGTACAAAATTTGCTTAAAAATTAATGTATATTTGGGGTATTTACATTAACTGTTATTATTTTAAGTAATTAATTAGCTCCATAATTACAAGAAAGAGCTTGTAGCTCATTGGTAATACCTTGCACTGCTGAACCAAGCCACCAGAGTTCAAATCCCATACCCCACATTATTGTTAATATTGATTTTTTTAAAAACCTTTAGAATACTGATTGTTAGATGTTATTTTAGTGCTTACGCTATTTGTGATCAAAGAATTAACCGCAATCAAGAACGGTGTCGCTTGGTAGCTAGCCGGTTGAGTACGGGTTGGTCCACAGGGATTTTGTGTATTTTCTAGTTGTTCTAACGAGTCAATTCCAATTGCGGTAGGTTTGATTATCAATAAAAACTAAAGTTGAATTTGATTAGGATTAAAACCTTGCTAGGGTTAGGTTTAGCTTAGTTTGGAAAATCAATTATTCTCACCGCTTTCTATGCCCTAATTAAGAACTTTTAGGTGTTAAGGTAATAGTTAACAAAAGGGATTAGTATGATCGGGAAGAAACTAGGTTTCTTTCTCTTGGTCCTTGTCCGTCCTTTCTTAACTCTTACCCTAACCTCCATGGAAATCATACACAACCGGTCTTTAACCATGGTATCACCGCTACCTCGTGGGATAGGGTGCTATAGTGAGCGGTGTGTGTATGTATGCATAGAGTCCTATTTAAAATGTTGAATGGGCAAGAAAGGGGTAAGAGATTTTCATCTCTCAAACCTTCCCCAAACCTAACCCTAACAAGTGAGGAACTACTCACTCATTAGGGAATTAATAAACGAATTCATTTTTGTTTGTTTTTAATAACCTAATTAACTAGCGGAGAATAACTACGGCAGATAGAGAATTTATAAGTAGGGCAGAAAAGAAATTAAAATAACTAAGGTAAGATAAAGGAAAACTTACTTTTTTATTTGATGTACTCTTTGAACATTTACAGGGAATGAAAATTCTAAATTAGATAAATAAAAAGAGGCATGCTCCAAAAAGAGCTGTAGGGTTCCTATTTATAGATAATAGAAACCCTAGGGTTTACATCTGATCCATATCTAAATTTACAAAACTATCCTCAGAAGCCTGGTTAACGCACCGCCACCCACCGACAAGCTGCACCGACACGTGCTTATCACGGCCGCGGAACCGCGGCCATAAGCCATATTTGGCTGCGGATCCGCGGCATGTGGTGGGGACTTTGGCTGAAATCTTCTGTGCAGCTTCAAGTTGCATTTTCCTTCTACTTTCCTCACTTGGTTCTTCAGAATGTCTTCTAGTTTCTTCAAGATTTCCACAGTGCAGAATGTTGTGGACTTTTACCGTTCGCTTCGTGTAGAAGTCTTGAATCTTGTGCTCCCTTTGTACTTCGTGCAATCGAACTGTTTGCTGATCTTCGTTTGTTCCTCGAACTGTAGGCGGCATGATAAAGATTGTTCTATTTGTTGGTCGTAGTCTCACTTTTGTAGCGTCTTTTCACCATTTACACTGTATTGTTCCGAGAACCTATAATCTGCAACTATTTAACAGACATGGATCAAAACCACCTATTTATTTGCAAAATGATTAAGAATGGGGAATATCATAATGCAAAATTATGATATGAACAAATACCCCCAAACTTATCTTTTGCTCGTCCCGAGCAAAACTAGTTTTATTATTGAAAAAGCCTAACCTCACTTTCGCAGGGAAACGCGATTGCACTGAGCTCGTGCAACAAGCCGTTAAACCTATAGGTATCCCTAGTAGGAGGAGTGTTGTCTCCTAAGGGTTTTCAGCGGATACTACCCACAAAATCCGATCAATTTAACCTATTGACTTTTATTCTTCGATTCGGTTTTCTAGCAAGAAATTCTATTATTTTCGACTCAGAAATTATCAACCCATATTTTTCACGCTTTCTTATCATTTAACTTAAGATTGTATATGTTCTGTAAATTTACTTAGCTTTTAGCATCTTTTGAGTTTTCCTTCTAAGGTTCCATCTCAACTTAGGAATTTTTATCATTTCTACTAAAAATATAAGTCCTATTTTTCATTCCTATCTCTCATCCAAACCCCAATCATATACCCCTACGTGTGTTTGTATATCACCCCTACACTTGGAAAGTCAATTCAAGCTCTTATACTTTTATCCATCATCCAAAGTACTTTTAATTGGTGAATTTTTAGATGAAATTGCTCACACATCTTTCATGCGACCGTTAATATTTCTTGAGATACTAACGACCGATTACAAAATGTGTTTGCACATTAAGGAGTAATTCCTTGTCTTGTAATACCTAAGGCTTTAGCAGTGACACCCAAACCAGTTGGTCTAAGGCACTAGGCGATAAAGCACCATCGCTATAGATTTTTTTTTTATTTTACGCAGCCTTTAGTAATTACAAAACCAGTGTTCATTTTTTATATCTCTTTATTCACACTTATAATTTTATTTTCCTTCATACTAAGGATTTTAAACAAGAGCATTTCAAGGTATCCTCTACTATTCCAAGTTTCAAGGTTCGTGTTTGTGCAAGTTGTAGGGTATATATTTTCAGAATTTAGATTTAAGCTTAGGAATTATTTTTTAGACTTATACTTCAATAAAAATTTCAATACTCTTCCCTTATTTTAACTTAGCCCAAGAAGTGAACTCAAAATTTGCCTATTTCTAAGTAAACTACAAGAACATATATTTTCTACCGTTAAATTTTACGAAAGGTTATTTTTAGGGTTTTTAATTTACTAAGTTTAGGATCTAGTTTTTCCCTACTATTCAACCGTCTTGTCAAACTTAAGTCAATTATGGCCAAAATTGAATTTTTCAATTTTTATAATTTTTAAAATTTTTCAATTTTTATGGGTTTTAAAATAAGTATGCAAATGCAAAAATATACACATGAATGCGAAGGAAGAAAGCTTACCGAGCACATCCCCAAACTTAAACTTGACAGTGCCCTCACTGTCAGGCTATACCAAGAGGGTCAAAATTGTCGGCACTCCCCTGTTTTTTTTTAAATCTGGAAATTTACAAAAATATCCAAAAAAAAAATTGTTATATTCGAAAGCCAAATTATACCCCCCCAAACTTGAGTTAAACAATGTTAAGCTTTTTAAAGAGCGGGTACAAAGTTATTGGTCAATACCAAGTTTTGCAAAGACCAAAAGTCAAAACCAACCATTTGAAGAATTTATCAATGTAAAGTATAGGTCGGTGGAAGAACATGTTATATAGAGCCAAGAAGAACTGGAGAAGAGATAAGTGGTGGTATGGATAGGGTTTGCGTGAACGTGAATGTGAGAAGATATGAGGTGATGATAAATAAAAATGAGAATGTGAATGATCAGAAATGAGTGGAGTATTGGCATTCTCGTATTTTATAAGAAGAAAGGGTGGTGGTTCAACTTCTATAGGTGGAGCTTGATTAATCAAAAAATCCTTGTTGTTTATAAACTTAAGGCGTCTCTGTGGATCCCTTACTGGTTGGCATCATCCATCATATGTATATGATGTTCAACTATGAGGGGACTAATCCCCTTGATGTCCACTATAGTCCAGCCAAAAGCCTGCCGATTATTTTGTAAGACCATTAAAAGTATTTTCTCTTGCCCGAGGGCTAGAGATGCCGATATGATAACAGGAAAGGTCTCATTCTCACCTAAGTAAGAGTATTTAAGGTGAGACGGCAACAGCTTGAGTTCGAGTTTTGGAGGCGAAACAATTGAAGGTAAAATTGGTGAAACTGTCTCGAACTCGAAGGATTCCAACAATGGTTCGAAGTGAGTGTAAGCAACTGAGTCGGATGGTTCAACTAACTCATCCGGAAATTCAAAGGACTCAAACTCGGGTGGAGAGTCTTCAAAATCGTCCGAAAAATTGAAACACTCGTAATCGTTATCGGTTGTGAAAGCTATGTCAGATTCAAGGAGGGACGCACTAGTGGCGTCAAAACTGCTGTGATCGAACAGAAATTTTTCGAGCTCACAGTCCTCCTGCGTGATCTCGTGGATCGAGCAAACATCAAGTATACTATCATTAGGCTCGGAGGGCTGATTCCCCAACTTAAAAATGTTGAGTTCAATTGTCATATTTCCAAAAGATAGGTTCATCGAACCGTTTCGACAATTGATCACTGCATTAGAAGTCGCAAGGAATGGTCGACCGAGTATCACCGAAATTTGATTCCGGGGGTTAGCTACAGGCTGTGTGTCCATAACAATGAAATCAACGGGGAAAATAAAATCCCCTACTTTAATTAACACATCCTCTAACTCCCCCCTAGGATGGGTGATGAATCGGTCGGCCATTTGGAGAGTACAATATGTGGGTTGAAGCTCTCCAACGCCTAGTTGTTCATATACTGAATAGGGTACCAAATTAACACTAGCACCAAGATCTAAAAGTGCGTGATTGATGTTCTTATCCCCAATTGTTATTGAAATTGTAGGACAGCCAGGGTCCTTATGTTCTTGGGGTAAAGGTTGGGTAAGAGCATCACTTACAGCACTAGCCACGAAAACTTTCTTGGGTATCTGTGACTTCTTCTTCTTGGTGCATAAGTCTTTAAGATTTTTGCGTAAGAAGGGACTTGTTGGATTGCATCCAAGAGAGGTATGTTAATGCTAACTTGTTTGAATAACTCCATAATCTTCTCCATTTGGGGAGTAGATTTATTGGATCTCAACCTGTTTGGAAATGGAACATTTTGAAAATTTGTTGAGTCCAATGATTGTGGAGTAGATTGCGGAGTTGGAACGGATCCCAGTGTTGGAGTTTTCGTGAAGTGAGATATGGGTCCGTTAGAATTAGAAGAAGTAGAGCCTTGTGAAGAATGAAGAACAGGCTCTGACGAAGAAGATAATGAAGAAGAAGAAACGGCGGCCGGGGTTTCATCACTAATACCCACATTATTGTGCAACACTCTTCCAGATCTCAACGTGGTCACATCATTTACATTATGATTTTGTTATTCATAAGCAACGTGTGCGTTGTGTGTGTGACCGGGATTTGGCAATGGTTGAGACGGAAGCTTTCCTTTTTCTCGCTCGCTTAACGCAGCATTTAGTTGTGCAATTTGGGCCTCAATTGATTTGATGCTCTGATCATGTGAAGCACTGTTTTGCACCAAAAATCGAATGGAAGTCTCCAACCTTACTGAGGATTGTGTAGATTATTTTAAAAATGCATCCAAACTTCGTTCTAGTGAGGAAACCTTATCGTTATTCGGCTGAACAAAATTGTTTTGAGGATAAGAGTTGTTGGGTACAAAATTGTTCATTTGGTTTGGGTAAGGTTGTGGTTGGAAAGGTTGCTGATATTGAGTTTGTTGAGGGGCTTGTTGTTATGGAGGAGGCCTTTGAAAGTTGTTGTTGCCTTAGAATTGTTGTTGATTTTGATTCCAAGAAAAATTTGGGTGGCTCCTCCAACTAGGATTATAAGTCGAAGAGTATGGATCATTTCTTTGTTTTTGCTGAAAGGCGGCATTGACTTGATCTTGTCCTTGAACATGTGGGTTGTAAGGACACTCATCAGTTAGATGGGACGGATCCGAACAACAAGCGCAAACTGTGCGTGGGGGTAAAGCAGGGGCAGGAGAAGGCGATGAGAATTTGCTCTCAATGGCTTCTAGTTTTTTCGTGAGTGCAGCCATTTCGGCCTTCATTACAATCGACATATCAAGTTGATGTACGCCTGCCCTAGACTGACCTGATGAAATAGATGAAGTGGTCTTAGTGCTTTCCCACTGAAGTGTTTGTTCAGCAAGATCGTCGACAAATTGACAGGCTTCCTCCTCGCTAGATTTTGTAAGAAAGTGACCTTGACAAATGGTTTCCAACAACTGCTTAGTTGCTGGGTTCAGTCCTTCGTATAAAGTTTAGCAAAGTTGCCAATTCTCGATACCGTGGTGAGGGCACTGTACAAGGAGGTCCTTAAATCTTTCAAAACACTTCCAAAAAGGTTCGGAAGGAAGCTGGGAAAATTAAATAATTTCGTTGCGAATTCTCGCGGTCTTGTGGTGTGGGTAAAACTTTTTCAGAAAAGCCTGAACAAACTCTTCCTAATTTTTTATGAAGTGTGATGCTGTGCTATAAAACCATTTTTCAGCTAGGTCACATAAAGTGAATGGAATGACACGTAGCCTTATAGCATCATCCGAAAGTTGTGTGGTCTTCATCATTGCGCAAACATTCTGGAATTTGTTAATGAATATGTAGGCATCTTCGGATTCCAGCCCGTGAAATTTGGGCAACATATTGATGAAGTGTGGTTTAATCTCAAAGTTATCCCCATTAGCCGATGGAAGTGAAAGACAAGTGGGTAAAGCGGTGCGGATAGGATAGAAAAGATCTTGGAGCTCGATTCGTTGGTGCGCTTCGACAGGAGGGTGTGGTGGGTTATTCGCACCTAGTGGAGGTGGAATCAGTCCCGCATGTAAGGGGTTATTAGGATTGAATCCTGACATCTCCTTAGAAGATGATGAATTTGATGATGAAGGTAAAGAAGTGGAGGGAATTTCGACTTCGGAGTCAAAAGCGTCGTCAGTCGGCACTAACGAGACACGGACTAAACGGACGCTAGTGTCCCTAGTCCAACTGGACATACACTAAAGAGGTGTAGTGTAGTCAAAAGGTAAAAACAGAAGGTGGGGAGTAAGAAAACGTCAATGAGAAGAAGTGGGTGCAAGTGGATTTCTAGCGACAAAATTGGCAAGTCTTTTTGTAAAATTTTCCCGTTTTGTGTGTTTTTTTTATAAGGAGTTTTTGCAAAAAGATTTTTATAAAAAGCTTAGACACACGTTCAAGCAATCACAATATGCACAATCAAGCCTAGAGCTAGGGTCTCCTAGGTCAACTAGACTGCTCCTAACTGTTCCAAAGGGCAAGTTGTGAGATCCTCAAATTGCCTCTTCACCGCCAATTGTGGCCAGATAAGCACAAGTAAAGAAAGGAGGGATCCGCTCACGAATCACTGTGAGACGGGCCTTTTAAAATTTCCTTTCCCATTTGTCTAGCCTAGGCACCACAAAATCTGGTTTAGATAAATGACCGATGCCTACAACTATTCCTTTGTCCTAATGAGCACGACAGTCCTTATAGGCTGAGTCTAATCTTTTTTAATTAACTCGAAGGTTAATGCAAAATGCTTTTTATGATTTTTGGGGTCCTAGGAAGGGTAATTAAATCCCCACCCAATCTAGATTGGTGTTAAAACCCCTTAAAAGTCAATTTTAAAAATGCAAAGCAGTAAACACATAAAACACTTGCCAAAAAAATTTCTTTTATTGCGGCGCAAAGAATCCTACACAAGATCAAGTTATTGGAGAAGGGGAAGAAGTTTTTGCGCAAAGAACCCTGCAGGAAAATTTTTCAGAGGAGTTTAGGGG
Source organism: Agapanthus africanus (assembly GCA_030015575.1). Classification (NCBI taxonomy): domain Eukaryota; kingdom Viridiplantae; phylum Streptophyta; class Magnoliopsida; order Asparagales; family Amaryllidaceae; genus Agapanthus; species Agapanthus africanus. The sequence goes on along the minus strand of CM057340.1, from coordinate 675,175,360 downwards.
GTTACAGAGAAGGTAAGAGTGCTTACAGAGAGGTTTCAAGTTGCTGATGTCAGCAAAGCGTCACGGTTCCGCAGCAGAATGCTTGATCTTACAGCGGTTCCGCGGTATAAAAGTTGAATCAGGCCTTCAAATTTTTTCTGTTTCTCTGTTGTGGTTCTCCTCTGTTTGTTCAGATCTGCTGTTTGCTGTTTTGCTCACTGAATTTTTCCAGATCTGAATCTGTTTATCTGTTCGATCCTGCACAATTCACACGAAAACCCTTCAAAAAATAACAAGATGATAAAAAAATTTATATTTTTTATATTTTTCAGTTTTTATGATTTTTCAATTTTTTAATTAACCCGAAATTACAAAAAGAAAATAACTACGCCATCCCCAGCAACGGCGCCATTTGATTGGATGAAGATTTAGGTGCTTATGCTATTTGTGATCAAAGAATTAACCGCAATCAAGAACGGTGTCGTTTGGTAGCTAGCCGGTTGAGTACGGGTCGATCCACAGGGATTTTATGTATTTTCTAGTTGTTCTAACGAGTCAATTCCAATTGTGGTAGGTTTGATTATCAATAAAAACTAAAGTTGAATTTGATTAGGATTAAAACCTTGCTAGGGTTAGGTTTAGCTTAGTTTGGAAAATCAATTATTCTCACCGCTTTCTATGCCCTAATTAAGAACTTTTAGGTGTTAAGGTAATAGTTAACAAAGGGGATTAGTACGATCAGGAAGAAACTAGGTTTCTTCCTCTTAGTCCTTGTCCGTCCTTTCTTAACGCTTACCCTAACCTCCATGGAAATCATACACAACCGGTCTTTAACTATGGTATCACCGCTACCTCGTGGGATAAGGTTCCATAGTGAGCGGTGTGTGTATGTATGGATAGAGTCTTATTTAAAATGTTGAATGGGCAACAAAGGGGTGAGAGATTTTCATCTCTCAAACCTTCCACAAACCTAACCCTAACAAGTGAGGAACTACTCACTCATTAGGGAATTGATAAACGAATTCATTTTTGTTTGTTTTTAATAACCTAATTAACTAGCGAAGAATAACTACGGCAGATAGAGAATTTATAACTAGGGCAGAAAAGAAATTAAAATAACTAAAAGATAAAGAAAAACTTACTTTTTTATTTGATGCACTCTTTGAACATTTACAGGGAATGAAAATTCTAGATTAGACGAATAAAAAGAGCCATGCTCCAAAAAGAGATGTAGGGTTCCTATTTATAGAGAATAGAAACCCTAGGGTTTACATCTGATCCATATCTAAATTTACAAAGCTATTCTCAGAAGCCTGGTCAATGCACCGCCACTCACCGACAAGCTGCACCGACACGTGCTTATCACGGCCGCGGAACCGCGGCCATAAGCCATGTTTGGCCGTGGATCCGCAGCCATGTGGTGGGGACTTTGGCTGAAATCTTCTGTGCAGCTTCAAGTTGCATTTTCTTTCTACTTTCCTCACTTGCTTCTTCAGAATGTCTTCTAGTTTCTTCCAGATTTCCACAGTGCAGAATGTTGTGGACTTTTACCATTCGCTTCGTGTTGAAGTCTTGAATCTTGTGCTGCCTTTGTACTTCGTGCAATTGAACTGTTTGCTGATCTTCGTTTGTTCCTCGAACTGTAGGCGGCATGATAAAGATTGTTCTATTTGTTGGTCGTAGTCTCACTTTTGTAGCATCTTTTCACCATTTACACTGTATTGTTCCGAGAACCTGTAACCTGCAATTATTTAACAGACATGGATCAAAAACACCTATTTATTTGCAAAATGATTAAGAATGGGGAATATAATAATACAAAATTATGATATGAACAAATACCAAGGGTTTACACGTGCATATCTCACAAAAACCCCCACTACACCCAAAAATGTAACATTGCCAGAGGATAGATGAACTGTCGGGGGGGGGGGGATTCCGGCCACCGAACTCGTCCGGAAATCGGCTAACTCGGCCGACTCAGTCCTCCGACCGAGTCACGGCCGAGTCACCCCTGAGTCGGCCGATTCCGACGACGACCCCAACATGAAAATTGTGTCTTTTCACATTCCCTATGCACCTGCAAAATTTTAGGCTCAGACCATTTCCAGAGCTCTTTTAAAACCTCAATTACTCCACTTTTAATATATTTTTAATACATTTTATCATATTTTTTTATTTTAACCTTTCACCTACCCTAACCCTAGCCTAACCCTATAAATACCATCCCTACCCTCTATCCTCTCACCCTAAACTCTGAGCCAACTCTCTAAAATTCTCAAGAACTCTTGTGTGTAATCGAATTGAGCGAAAGGCGAAGCTCAGGCGAAGCTCCGGCGAATTCTTCGGCGGAATTTCTGGCAACGACCGTAGGAACTCCCGGAGACGAAACGATGCACCGGCGACTCCTCCCGATCCACATTTCTCTTATCTTTCATCGAAACCCGTAAGTCCTCAAATTCTACCTCTCTTTTCTTTTCTAAAATACGGATTTACAAAACCCGACGGAATCGGAACCAATCCGATTTCCGATTCGGTTTCTTTATAAAACTTCACTTCTCGTTAATACAATTATGCTTAAACTCTCTCATGTTGACTATTAAACACTAATCAACCAAATCGATCAAGTTTCATATCACAAAACAATTGCTATTTTATTTTACCAAATTTTTTTCATGTAAATACCACATAGTTTCAATTCCACCTTCAACATCACAAAACCTTGCTATAACTTTAACTAGATCACGAGGTAACCACCTACCTCCTCACACACTAATATGCAACGTAGCACCATACCCTTGGGAACATAGAATATGGGAAAACGACACATTTTAATTTAAATACCATTTACTTAATAAAACCGTTTTCGAAAGAATTTAGTATTTATACAAATCTTTGCAAAGCGCCGCTACAACCAAATTTGGGGAACCCAACTGGGATGGTGCGGATTATCGCACATCCCTGGGTTTAGTAGTGCGAGATTCAGACCTCCACAAGGAGGATTCGGTCTTGAAAAATTTAAAATATGACATCTAAAGAAAATGAGATTTCTAGAATGTTATATATATTAAAAATTATTTTCATATAAATATATGTATATTTATCCTTAAAATATCTATTTTGTAATAATATAAATATTCCACCTTTTCTAAAAATATCACAAGAATCATTTTACACTAAAATACCATGAATTCCATATAAAACCAATATTACTAATAAATACCATTTATTATGAAAATAGGATATTTTTACTAGAAATATCACAATATAAAATCTACATTCATTATAACTCTAAAGACGATTAATAAATACTTGAGGTGTATTTTGAAAAGTATATAAAAGTATTTTTACATAAAACCCCCTCAAGTTATATAATTTACCATAAGGACCCTAGTAAATATAGGTTTAACCGGGACCAATCTCTTGAGCCTCAGGGAGCCGGAGAAGTGGGTGTTTGCCTATCTAAGGTAGACAACTTAACAACGGTGTTATCAATACGGCAATCGTCTTTGAAAAAGACACAAATCCTGTCGTCCATGTGCATCGGTTACCAATAATATCAAAACAATCAGGACTTCAATTTACTTTTCTAATTGTCTGACTCAGTTTGAGTCTCATTATAATCTAACTTGAATATGATTCAAGTACAATTTACAATCTACAATATTCCAATTCAACATGAATCCAATTATCAATCTATACAACTTGACTTAACCGAACCATGGATATACATTCCATTTACATGATTCTCCAGTTACATCCATTTACATGATTCCACGGTTACATCCGTTTACCGATATCATGGTTTCGGTCAGTCAATTAATTATACAATCAATACAATTTACAAAACAAACAATACAAACAAGACATCTCGAGGTTTAAGGGGTAGATTGGTACGGAAGATGTTAGAAGTGGCATGAGACAGTAAGACTTAATACACCTAACATGAATCCAGTTGCTGTTGTACCGTGGCATAAACGGTTCCTTGTAGTATACTTGCCTCTAGTCTCTGGCATATAGAGACTCCTCTCGTATACACTGGCATTCTTCTGTACCAAGTTACAAACAACAGCGTTAACACAATATTACAACAATATAATACAAGTTTAAAAGATACCTTCTTATTCTGTCTATTCTATTTCTTCCTTATCTGTGGGACTTATCGAGCGACCTGTTCGCTGACGACATTCTTTTTCTTTCTTCTTTGAATGTCGTCAGGTGATCTGGACACATCAGAGATCGAGCCCAGCGCTGAAGACTTGGACCAGTTGAGTGAAGACCCCGAGCTATAGTTCATTGTACACTTTTCCATTCAGTACTTTCATTTCTGTTATGCCATTGTTTAGGCATTGCTTTTTATTCAGTTGTATTTACTTTTCATACATTGTACAAAAGAATATTAATAAATAAAGTTGCTGTTCAGTTTATATCTCTTGTCTTTTGTGCTTATTTTTATATTGCTTAGATACGCTTAGTTTATTTACTTTAGAGTAAATACGTAGCGGCTTCGTCGCGTCCTCTGCCTGTATATTGGGAAGCGGGGCATGACAATAGCGAGCGGATATAGGCGTCGTCATCTATTGTTGACCTAGGCCGTGACTCGTCAGGCGTAGTATTTTTTCAAGAACCGGCCATTTATTGGCCTGAATGGTCTTTCGCCATGCATATACATGAGCAAGTAAGCCCCACCCTGATAGACTTTGTCTATAATATACGTGTAGGGTGTTTTTCGTCACCCCATTGAGATGGGAATACGCGCGCGCTTGTCAAGCGTACTACAGATTCCTACTGCCTAGGGTAGGCTGGGGTTTATTGATTGTGGGGATTCGAATCTCCGGCAGCCGCGGACTAAACTGTCGTTAATTACCCCTCGCCTTTGGAGCGAGAGAACCTCCGATTGACGGGTTAAACTGGTCATGCGAACTCAATGTGCAGTGTTGTGTTTTGAAGGGGTTTTGGATATATCGGGGGCCCCGCAGAGTTTTTACGGGGGTCCCGCTACCCGGATAGCGGGCTGGGGGTCAAGAGGACTAGCAGCCCCCTTGCGGGGTGCGGGGCAGCGTCCCATTAGAAATTTTTTCTAACAGGGGAGGTATTTTTAGTGTGGAGTATGTGTGTGTGTGTGTAAGGGAAAAGGGCATCCAAAGGATGCGTGGGAGAAAGTTCTCGGACGCTAGCGCTTTGAGCGCTAGCGCTTTGGGCGCTCGGGCGCTAGCGCATGGGGCGCTAGCGCGTTGAGCGCAAGGGCCCTAGCGCTTTGGACGCTAGCGCCCCACGTGCCAGGCACGTGGGTGCTCGGACGCTAGCGCTTTGAGCGTTTGGGCGCTAGCACCCCACGTGCCAGGCACATGGACGCTAGCGCTCTGAGCGCAAGGGCACTAGCGCTTTGGGAGGCAAAAGGGACTTAATCCCTGCAATGGGAGTTGTACTCCCAGAAAGGAACACTTATTATTTTATATATATATATATATATGAGGAGTTAAACTCCTAGGATATTTTGAGGCTGATGAAGGGGCTTCTCCCCTTGAGCCCTGAATCTTCCCCAAAGTGGGGGTTTTGGAGATGGGACTCCTTCTTCTTCCTGTCGTTTGGCCTGATTTTGGAAAAAAGGGGTGAGACTTAAAAATCTTCCCTTTTTGAGATCTAATGGAAGATACAAGTTCCCCTTTGTGGGTTTTGTGGTGAAGAACTATTTAGTTTTGGAAAAGGATGAGTAAAACTCTTGATTTAATTCAAAAGAAAGAAGAAGGTTTTAGAACCTTGAGGAAGGAGAAAGAGGCACAGGCCCTAATTTTTGGGGAATGAAAAGTATATTAGATATTTTCATCATGTTGCCTTATATAGGCTTACATATTTACATATAGCCCCTTGGACTTTACAAAATGGCATTTTTCCCATCCCATGGCTCATGTGCCATTTCTTTTTGCACATAAGCCATGGGCTTTACAAAAACTTGGCTTTATGCCCATTCATGCATAAAAAATTACATAAAAAAATATTTATTACATGATTTTTTTTATTTGCATAGGGGAGGCCGGCCGCTTCATGTTCGGGCTCGACTCGGGTATGGGCCCACTTGATCTGGGCTTGGGCCTACCTGGCTTGGGGTTGACCTTGACTTTGACCCGGTCAACTGGGGTGCAAATTTTGACCCCAATGGTACGGGCCTTCATAGTTCGGCTCGAATTTCCCCCGTTTGGCACGATTAGGGATCATAGGTCTCTTAACCACTAGCACGAGTTCGCCTTGGCGGAATGTTCTCGGTCTAGTCAATCTTTCATATGAGCGCGTCATTTTTGCTTTGTAAGCTTCCAAGTTTTGCTGCGCCATGAGCCGGGTTTCGTCGAGGGCATCAAGTTCCTCAAGCCGAAGATGAGCATTCTCTTCGTCCGTTAGCTCGTAATGAACCGCCACTCGTAAGGAGGGTAGCTCTATCTCCAAGGGGAGCACTGCTTCAGTGCCGAACACAAATACCTACAGCGTTGTGTTTGTGGCCATTTTGAACGTAGTTCGATATGCCCAGAGAGCTTCATGCAGTCTCTCGTGCCAGTCCTTTTTATTTTTGGACATCGTCTTTTTCACGATCTTCGTCAAGGTCTTGTTGAAAGGCTCAGCCAGACCATTAGCTCGGGGATTGTAGACCGAAGAGTATCTCCACTCTATATTTTGCTGTTGTGTGAAGTGGCTGATTTTGTGGCTTCTATAGGCCGACCCGAAATCGGAGATAATCCGTCGCGGAGTGCCGAACCGATAGATGACATGTGTCTTGAAGAAATGGAAGATATTCTCCGTCTTCACTTCTCTCAGTGGTACTGCTTCTGCCCACTTGGAGAAGTAATCAGTTGTCGCCAATATAAATCGATGTCCTCTGGACGATGCTGGTTCAATGGGCTCGATTATGTCAGTTCCCCACATTTCGAATGGCCAGCTAGCCACTGTCGGGTGTAGCGGATTTGGGTGCTGGTGGATAAATTCCCCGTGAATCTGGCACGAGTGGCACTGCTTCGCATATTCGAGACAGTCTTGGATCATTGTGAGCCAATAGTAGCCCATCCTTTTGATCCTCAGCTTTATCTTTGGCCCGGCTTGATGAGAACCGCAGAGTCCATCGTGAGTTTCTTGGACAACTCTCCTTGCCTCTTCAGGTCCCAGGCATCTTAGCCATAGAGAATCAAATGATCTCTTATATAAAGTGTCATTGACGAAGGCGAAGGATAGAGCTCATTTCATGAGCTGATGTCTTGAGGACGTATCTTCAGGTGTTTGACGCGATTTGAAGTAGTCTATAAAGACTTCTCTCCAATCTTTAGCCTTTTCCTGGTCTTTTATTTGTAAGGCCGTTTGTTCGGTCGCTCCCTTTTCTTCGGACGACTCCGGAGATATTTCTGCCGGTGCAAGAACCCGACGGCTTTGGACAACGATCCTCACATCATCGAGGTTTTCGTCAGCCAGTTTTTTAGCGAGTTTGGCTAACGCATCCGCCTTGCTATTCTCCGCTCGCGGTATGCTTTCTAGGGCGTAGGAAGGGATCTGAGTCAGCAATTGCTGCACTCTCTCACCGTACTTTACCAACTCTGGTTTGCACGTTTGATAGTCGACATTTACTTGACTAACGACCAGCTAGGATTCTCCGTATATGAGGAGGTTTTCAATTCCCATGTCGACAGCGATCTCAAGACCTGCTATCAAAGCTTCATATTTGGCTTCATTGTTCGTCCTCGGCTCTGTCAAGGAAAAGGCAAAGCGCATTATCCCTCCTTGTGGAGTCACGAAGATGAGGCCTACCCCAGATTTGATTATGGGGGAGTTGTGCTTTCGCTTATTCATTGAAGATACTCCGTCGAAGTAGAGTTCCTATCGGATATCACTCCTTCCTTTCTCCCCATCGATCGTGTCAAACGCGTGCTCGTCTGGCAATTCGCAGTTCAAGGGAGAGTTGGTAGGTATTGGATGCTCAGCGAGAAAGTCGGCGATGGTCTGGCCTTTCACTGCCTTGAGAGGTCGGTATGTCACCGAGAATTCCATTAAGAGTAGGGCCCATTTAGCGAGCCGCCATGTTAGTATGGCTCTTGACATCAAATATTTGAGAGAATCCACCTTTGATATGAGATGGACCTCATGCGCCAACGCATAGTGCCTGAGCTTTGTTATCGCGAAGATCAACGCTAGGCAGTGTTTTTCAATGGGGGATTAATTGTTTTCTTCCCCCAGGAGAACTCGACTCAAGTAGTAGATGGCTCTTTCCTTCCCTTGATCATTCTCTTATACCCATAGCGCGGCTAAGGAACCTTCAAGGGCAGTTGTATACAAGATGAGAGGTTTTCCCTTGATCGGAGCTATCAATACCGGCGGATTCTACAAGTATTGCTTGATTTCATCCAGTGCACTCTGGCATTTGCGATCCCAAACGAACGAGGTTCCCTTCTTCATTAAATGACTGTAGGGGCGGCACTTGCCGGAGAGATTGGCTATGAACCGTCGAATATATGCGAGCTTTCTTTGGAGAGACGCAGTTGCTTGAGAGTTCTCGGCGGAGGCATTTCCATAATTGCCTTGATCTTTGACGGGTCTATTTTGATTCCCCGGTGTCGCACGATGAATCCTAGGAATTTGCCCGAGGAAACTCCGAACACACATTTGAGAGGGTTCATCTTCAGATTGTATTTTCGAAGACGTTGGAACACTATCTTCGGATGCTCCTAATGCTCCTCATGCGATTTGCTTTTTACCACGAGGTCGTTAATATAGCACTCGACGATTTCATGTATGAGGTCATCGAAAATCTTCCTCATGGCCCTCTGATAGGTAGCGTCGGCGTTCTTCAAGCCGAAAGGCATCACTTTGAAGCAGAATATGCCCAGAAGAGTCCGGAAAGCGGTATGCTTCTGGTCTTTGGGATGCATTTTTATTTGATTACATCCTGATGAGCCATCCATGAAAGAGAAGACTTCGTGAGTGGACGTGTTGTCTATCATCAGCTCGGTGACCGGTACGGAAAAGTCATCATTCGGACATGCTTTGTTGAGGTCCCGAAAGTCTATGCAGATGCGTACTATCCCATTTTTCTTCATCACTGGGACGATGTTGGCGATCAAGTCAGGATACTGAACTTCTTGGATGAAGCCGGAGTTGATTAGCTTCTTGACCTCAACATTAATGCTCATCTCAAGTTCGAGCCGCATTCTTCTTGGCGCTTGTTTGACTAGCTTGACGTCCAGAGATATTGCCAATTTATGCACCGCTATTTTCGGATCTAGCCCCGGCATCTCGGAGTAGTTCCATGCGAAGCAGTCTTTATGCTACATGAGCACATCTTTGAGCGTAGCCACCTTTTCTTCAGACAACAGCTCACTGACGAACGTCGGCCGTGGATCGTTTGCCGTCCCCAAGTCGATTTTTTTGAGGTTATCTGCAGTAGTATGTATCCCATCTTCCAGCTCTTTTGGCGCCGGTGGAAACTCTGAGATCACCTCGTCATCATCGTTTTCGAAGCACCAGAGGAGATCAGCCATATCCTCGCGCACTCCTTCTCCTGACAGCGTTATCGCGTGACAGGTAGACCGATGTTGATCCGGCTCTACTCTCGCTGCATATGTGGCTTTCGGTTCATGCGTCTGTGGCGGGGTTACCCTCCAACTACTGGATAAAGCGAACCTGCCTTGCTGATACTGGTCTTCTACCCAGTCTTTGAATGTGAAGTAGTCTTCGAGAGGATGTCCTATCGTTCGGTGATAGGAGCAATAATCCGGGTGAGAGACCTAGTCAGCTTGCTCGGGGTGTTTGGATTCCGGGAGCGTAATCATTTGGTGTTTCATGACAAGATCGAATATCTTCCTTGTCTTGTCTCGGGGAAAAGAATATACTCGACCCATCTTCTTTATAAGAGACGGATTCCAGCTGCTCAATTTTCGATCGCGAGGCTTCTTGGACTTGCTTTGCTGGTGTCGAACATTTTTTCCGTTCTTCAGTTTATTTTTACCTCCGCGTCGAGTCTTCCGTATGACGGGCTGGCGACGAAGGGCATCGTCATTTTTCATAGCCTGCGGAAGGAGGCGCTGCGTTTTGGATTTTTCATAGATGGCCATTTCGCGGCTATGGTCATCCCGGACCTTTTGACCCGCTTCCCTTATTAGCTTATCCATCTGTTCTTCGAACGACGGACTTGGCACTTTCATGGCGGGACTTTGTTTTGGTTCAGGGTTAGCAACCTTTAACAGAGCATCTGCTTCTTCATCAAAGTCATGTATAACATAGCAGCCATGGAATCATTCCCGTTTCTTGGATTGAACATATCCAAGCCCGATCATTTCCATTCTCCTGTTAGGCAATTTTCGCTGAGTTCCAGAGACGTTCCAGATCCTGTTGTAGAACTGGGCTTGTCGTGCGGTCTGCTTCAAGGGTACGCCTTGGCACCTCAACAGCCTTTTTAACCCTTCTGTGTAGTATCTGGGCAAACGGATGGGCTAGAGCCTGTCAAGCGTAGAATCGGCGCCATGCCAGATTTCTTTCTCCACTTTGGTTTCCGCGAATCGATAAAAGAGGATCGCATTTTCATCTTTTCGCCTGGGAGGGACGTATAACATCTGTAGTTTTTGCACACTGTAGGTATCAAGTGCGTCGAGCTCTTTGTAATGTTCTTGCGGAACCACGGCGATCTGCAAACTCTAATCATCTCCAATGAAGGCTTGCACTGATAAACGAGCCGAGAATACTGCGTTGACCTCATCTTCAGAGTCACTGCCAAAGACCAGAATAGGGGTAGACGGTCCCAGTTTGTTGTATCGGGGAGGTCCCGAATAGACTATCTCTTTTTCCTCCTCGGTATCACTCCCGAAGACCGGAATGGTGGTGATAGCTTTTTTCTTATCATCAGGTTTATGGTATCTTTCCGTGTCTTCAAATTCTTGTAAGAAGTACTTTGCATCTTCGTATTTTCGGACTTCATTTACGAAGAATGGGTTCAGCTCCCTTGTCATAGTGTATTCAAGCTCATCTTTGAAGTACTTCATACACTGATGCTGTGTAGAAGGGATAATGTTGTACTCGTGTAACCAATGCCGGCCGAGCAAAGCGTTGTAGCAAGTCTTGGCGTCAATGACGTGGAACTTGATATCAGTGACGAGTAGCCTAAAGCGTAACGTCAGTATCACAGACCCGAGCGTTCGTGATGACTGGGAGTCGAACCCGGAGATAGTGATTTTATCCTGAGCGAGGTGTTGAACGCTCATGCAGATTTCTTTTAGCACCCTCACATTTAGGAGATAGACAGAAGACCCATTGTCAACTAGGATCTTTCCTATCTTAATGGCAATACCCGGAGACATATAGGAAACGGTTGTGCTCGTATGTTCCGAGGAGGAGATCTTCATCGCCGAAAGTGATGTTAGCTGTGTGAATTTCCTCCAGCTCGTCCTTCATCTTTTCTTCGGCGAGGAAAGCTTGAAACTGGTCAGGCTCTTGTAATGCCTTGATCAGAGAATCTCTCGCCTCTTTGGATAGCAGAAGGGCGTCGAGAATGCTTAGTTGCGAGGGTATCTTTCTCAGGTGTGCCAGAACGTTGTAATCTACCTTGTTTTTCTTGGGCGGGTTCTTGGCTGCCAACTCTTTGACGACTTGGTCATCGAGGGTGATATCCTCAGGGACCTTTTCTTTCCCCTTATCCTTTTTGTTCGATCCCTTATTTGCGGGTCCGAGATTCTTTTCAAGTAACGCGCGATTGCGCAGCTGAATGTTCTCGCAGGTCTTCATATCTTCTGTTTCAGAGATGGATTCCTTGAAGAGAGGGCCGAGGGCTATTTCTTCATCAGAATCACTCCCGACGGTAAGAACTTGCGATCCCTTATCAACCATGTGACAATTGCCGGCATTTCTTTCGCGCTCATCTGTCGCGCTCTTCTGCTCTCGACGTGTTTTGCGCTTCATCTGCTTGAAATGCTGCCGGTGAGCAACGTATTCTTGCCACCAATTTTTAAAGGCGTTGCATTCTTCAATAGGGTGTGTGGTCCTCCGATGGTATAAGCAGTAATTTGGATGTGCATCCTCTTTGTTAAGATGTATCCTATCAAGAGTGTTTCATTCGGAGGGTGGCGGCTTCATTCTCATCGATAGGGCTTTGGTGAATATTTTCCTCATCTTGAACCTGCTTTTATTTGCGGCGGATATGTTTTGATCTGGTGGGAGTGTTTTAACCCTTTCGTCCAGTCGCCGGCGTTTGGCTTTTTCGTATACGGCGATTTCACGCTCCTGATCAGCTTTGCTTTTCGGAAGAGCTTCGTTCAGGAATACATCAATCATCTCGTCTGATGGTCCTAGGAGTTCCGGTTCGGGATCTGCCCCCAGTTCCTCTGTATCAGGAGCTTCTTCACCATCTACTGACGAGTGAGAGATCACGTGGCAACTTGCCACATAATCTTCAGGTTTGTCTAACGAGTCTTCTCCTTCATCTTCATCGCCATCTCTATCTTCAAGGATGTGGTTGAGAAACTCTTGGAGTGTGACCGGGGTTCGCGCCTTCTGGTTATATTCCTCCAGCGCGTCAATATGTTTTTGCAGGTCCGTGCGCTTGTCACCATGCTTCATGAGCTTTTTGGTCTTCTTCTTCTTCTTCGAAGACTTTGACGGCTGGGCATGGGCGTTTTGGTTATCGCTACCAATTCTTGGCATCGGGCGTGGCTTCAGCATTCCCTTGATGACCTCGGGTTCCAGCGGATTTTTTCACCTGATCGCCGAGCATGTTTGGAGATCCTTCAGCATTCTTTTCTTCTTGGCTGAAAGAGCGACCTCCCATGGAGCTTCTTCTATAAAAGAGCATGATGCCCCCGGTGTGTCTCCCCTTTTAAGAGCGTGCGGCTATGGCGAGCTTACTTTCCAATTATCGGACAATGTGAATTTGCCCTGTTGGTATTGGTCCTCAATCCAGCCTTTGAAGACGAAGCAATCTTCGATTGGATGGCCTACCACTTGATGATAGGGCAATAATTAGGATTATTGGCCTCACCGGGTTGCAATGGGCGTTTTGAATCCGGTAAGGTGATGAGCCTGTTGCGCACTGCCAATTTGAACAGTCTCCTCGTTTTATCGCGGAGAAATGAATAAGGGCATTTCAGTTTCTCATTAAAGAATCGCCGTCTTTCATCTTGGCGATCAGTTGGTTTTGGACCACTGGACTGCTGCTGAGCATTGGCGATGAAGGTCGCTTTCCCTTTACCCTTTTCGTTTCGAGATTCCATCTTCGAAGAAGATGGTCTATGACCCATCTGATCCATCTGGGCCAGCTTGTCAATTAAGGCCTGGAAAGTAGTTGGCTTGAAGAACATCATGAATTGGGATATGGTCGCCTGCGGATCAAGAGTACCCACGAACATGCCTACTGCAGGAGCCTCTTCTATGCGTTGTTCGCACTTTGACCATAGATTTCTCCACCGTATCGCATACTGCACCCATGTTTCGCCCGGCTTCACTCTGGCGTTAATTAATGCTGTGATGGGAGTGCGCTCGCTAGTGCTTGCGAACCTTTGTGTGAACAGTAATTCCATCTCCGTAAAAGTTTTGACGGAGTCGTTGGGAAGCTCTGAGTACCATTCAAACGCCGTCTCCGTCAAGCTGCCGACGAATTGGCAAAGCAGTAGCTTATCATCCCCTCCAGTGTTGCCGCAGAGAGTCCTGAACTGAGCGACATGTTGATGGGGATTGCCTGTCCCCTTGTACACATGGAATTTAGGAATTGTGTATCCTGGCGGGTATTTTATCTGATCGTACCACCCTGGGTATGGTCGCCCAATTCTGACGACTTGGCCGGTTGCTTCATTCGCTTGATAAGCTCGTATTTGTTGAGCTATATAATCATCGAGCATGGCTTTAGAGATGGTCTCCTCCTTGGCTGCTGACAGAGCCGGCAGAGGATTTGATGTCTCTCCTCTATCATCTTCAATTATTACTGGAGGATCTTCGGCTGAAGGGTCCGGCTGAATCATCAGGCCCACCATATCTTGGAATAAAAGGGCCATTTGTTTTATGTTGGCAGCTTGTTCCGCAGCCTCTTTATCCTTCTTCTCAATCATTCTCTGAAGGAATTCGGCATCCGTTTCCTGCTCATGACGCTGCTCCGAAGATGTCTCTGGGCCTGCTTTTGGTCCAGTGAGTGCAGCCATGGCTGTCAGCATTTCTTGGAGCTTTTGTTGTTGTTTCTCCTGAGCCTTAGTCACAGACCGTGTAAGTGGTCGGTAACCCGTAGAGATACGGCTATCCTCTTTTCCGGAAGCCATATAAACAGTATGCACCACCATGCCCTCATACTTGGGGCGTTTAGATTCAGTGTCCTTGCGATTTGCCAAAGATGCAGGGATCTTCTCCGGCCTCCTTCTTTTGTGGGCGGTCGAAGTTGAGGGAGCCGTTGCAGCGGGCACCCAAACAGATGACACCTTCTGTGGCTTGATAGGGTGATCCTCTTCTCGCTGAACTTTCATCTTTTTCTGTCGGCGTGGGTAGTCTTGATCAATTACAGAATCTTGGACCTATCGCCAGACCTTGTGAATTTTGGAGGACAGCCGCTGAGGGGGCTGCTCCAGCTTCGCCTTTGTAGCGCTCTTCACAGGTGGAGGAGATCTCTTCAGCACGGCCGTCGGAGAGTTCTTGCGCACCCTCCTGAGTGGTTCAAAGTTGTTCCCAGTTGGAACAGCAACATCAACTTCTACCGTTGGAGTTGGTGGGGTGAGTCCGGAAGGGGAGCTGCTCCCAGCTTTCCTCACTCGGCGCCAGTGGCAACGTCGAGCATGGCGAGCGGCCGGGACCACCTTCATTGTTGGATCAGCTTTTCCATGCCCCGTGTTCTGCTGAGAGCCTATTATTAGCGCCAGCCTGTCAAAGACAGACGTCCGCTGAGAGGGAATGGTCAACCTGTCGAAAGCCGACCTTCGAGTAGAGAGAGCAGCTTGGACGACCTCAACTGTAACAGGAGTTGGAGTGTCCTTCTCTGGTATTGCGAGCCTTTTTGCGAGCCCACTTAAGCTTTGACCCAGCCTGTTGAAAACTAAGGCACTGGACTTGGGCGACCCGTTGAGAGGGTCCGCGGTGGTGGTAAGCCGATCAAAGACTGACTTCTTTGGAGCCTCCTGCGTTGACAATGGGGCGTTGAAGATCATGGGTGGGAGCATGGTCCTAAAGAACAGCCCGGTGGTGGCTTGCATCACCTGGTCCACCGGCATCATGAAAAGGGAGGCTGCTTGAGGCCCATAGGTCACTCCTCCAGCAAGGACGGAGTCGGAGTTGTTGCAGTTGTTGCAGTTGAAAGCCATTGATCTTCTGTTTTCTGCACGGAGCAAGACACCAAATTATAGTACCTCGAATCCAGGGGCAGCCATAGCAAACCACGATTCGTTCGCGAAACATGACACACGAAGTGTGGAGTGGAAAGAGGAAAAGATCCCACCGGGCGTGCCAGAATCTGTTCTCCGCCGAAAGACGCGACTGGGACGTTGGGACATTTGGCCTGAATTTTAGGGGCAGATGCTATTTGGGTTTTATCCATCTACCTCTCCGAAGATGCCAAGTTGATTATGGCACCGTGTATCGGAGGTTTAGACGGATGCGGCCGTTGTAGCAGACTTCGTCAGATTCCCCCTCGTTTGAGGGGTTTTTGATTGTGGGGACGCTCTTCCCTGTAGGCGTAAGCCCCTGCAGTTAATTACGCTACCGCATCGCGGTAACCACTTTCTCCTTCTCCAGATGGTCACTTCGTGTCGTGTATGTTTGTTTTATTTTTGGTTGCCCGTGGATTGTATACGGAGACTAATTTATGTTGTCGCCCGTATGGCGTGGATTAGTCCAAATCCGTATCTTCGTAGATTTGGGTTTGGGTTGGGTTTAAGTATCGTTAATCTCATTTAAGACTAAGATCAACTTAAACGTTTTTTGAGGATACGTTAATCTAATTTTAGACTAAGATCTACTCAACAGGATCATTTAGATCCAACAAAAGAGCATTTGGGCTCTATTGTTTTAGTTTAGAGACTTTGCAGTCCAGTTTAAAGACATCATAGTCTATAGAGTTTAAAGACATCATAGTCTATAGAGTTTAAAGACATCATAATTTGTAAAGTTTAAGGACATCATAGTCTATGAGTTTAAGGACCCCACAGTCCTTAAAATGTCTGGTTGTCGGGACCCGTCACCCCTCTGAAGACGTTGAAGGATTACAACGACAAATATCAGAGAAGTGAAGAGATGTACCCTTGAACCAATATTGGTTGGGAGATTTGTAGTCCAATTTAGGACTGAGATCAAAGATTTATGAGCATATAGGCTCAATTAATCTGAGGTAGGGTTCTGTGACCACTTTGGGCTCGGCCCATTCAGTTAAAATACTGAGCATTGGTTCTGACAATTGTTTTTGTCTATTACTGAGTGCTGAGCACTCATTATAGCTCTAGGGTTTTATCATTTAAAGAACAGTTAATGTTCATTTAGCGCCCACGTAAGGAGCACGTGGCGCGCTTGGCGTTGAGCGCCAGACAATGAGCGCAGTGCGCTTCTTGTGAAATAGCGCACACGTGAGGAGCACGTGGCACGCTTGGCGCTGTGCGCCAGACAATGATCGCAAAGGCGCTTCTTGTGAAATAGCGCACACGTGAGAAGCACATGGCGCACTTGGCACTGTGTGCCAGACAATGAGCGCAGAGGCGCTTCTGTTAAGGTAGCGCACACATGAGGAGCACGTGGCGCGCTCGGCGCTGTGCGCCAGACTTTGGAGCGCTGGGGCACTTCTGTTAAGTAGTGCACACGTAAGGAGCACGTGGCGCGCTCGGCGCTGTGCGCCAGACTTTGGAGCGCTGGGGAGCTTTTGTTAAGTAGCGCACACGTGAGGAGCACGTGGCGCGCTTGGCGCTTTACGCTAGACTTGAGCACTGAGGGCTTTTGTAAATTTGGAGCGCTAAAGCTTTGCAGCGCTGTGCGCTAGATTTGGAGCGCTGAGGCGCTAGATTTGGAGCGCTGTGTGCTAGATTTATAGCGCTGAAGCTCTTCTTTTAAGTAGCTTTGATCGGTTCTGCGCTCTGAGAATCAAATTCTCTCTTATAAGAGACTTTGTCTCGTAGATCTAAGAACAAAGTTCTTATTTTATAGGTGATATTTCAATCTCTTATGTTTTTGATGAATAGGTTTTGTCTTTATGGATCTGTGATCTTAAGAGAATTGAATCATTCTCCCCCCTTTTTATAATGAGATGTTATAATCTCTTTTGTGAAAGATAATTTGTCTTATACATCTATGATCTGGTATAAAAAATAAGTTCTTTTTATGATGAGATGTTTTTCATCTTTCTATTTTTACCTTGAAGAAAAGTTCTTCTTCGCAGAGCTTGATCTTCTCTCTGAAATTTCTCAAAGTTTGTGTGTGTGTGGGGGGGGGGGAGGGGGGAGGGTCCTCTATATGAGACTTGAAATCTTGGGGCTTTTATATAGGGCAAGCTGATTTATTGAATCAGTTGAAGAGATCTTTTCTCTAATTGATTTGGGGATTTTTCCCCCGTTGGATCTTTGATCCTAGGGTTTCTGTTTTACAGAAGGTGATTTTCTTGTTTTTAACAAGA
This sequence comes from Agapanthus africanus, assembly GCA_030015575.1. Lineage (NCBI taxonomy): Eukaryota > Viridiplantae > Streptophyta > Magnoliopsida > Asparagales > Amaryllidaceae > Agapanthus > Agapanthus africanus. Next base: position 675,157,797 of record CM057340.1, on the reverse strand, counting down.
TTGAGAAATCTTTTCTTATGCAGAATTTATTCTGCACCATTGTGATTTTTAACCACCATTGGATCATTGATCCAACGGTGCTCTGATTTACAGAGCAAAATCTTTTTGTTTGGAAAGATTCTGAAGAATGTTTTCTTAACAGAATTTTTATTCTGGCAACTTGATGATTTATCATCTTCGTTGGATCTTTGATCCAACGGTGGGGAACATTTAGTTCTAACGCTAGTGCACTCGTGCTGTACACGTGAGCGCTGCTTCAGAGCGATGGCGCTCTTAGCGCTAGCGCACTCGTGCTCTGCACGTGAGCGCTGCTTGCTGGCGCTTTTATAAAGCGCTGCTTCATTTCAAATTTTGAAAATTTGAACAGAGCTTTACCCTGATTGGGGGAAACACATGTGTTTTACTATCCAGCAGAAATTACCGATTTTCAGTTTACAGCATCTGTCTGTATCCGTACTGATAATGGTTTATCTAGTTGTATGCCGGAACATCACGATATTATCATACTACTATATCAGTTCAATATGTTATCTAGATTGCATCATACATGCTAATGGACGTATAACGGTTATTACAGATAGATACATATGTATCCTGGCATTAATTAGGTTTCGATATTGATTACAGTTTTACATTGTTATCTATTTTGGTTAATACACAGTACATGGCATGTTCACGACACATCACTGACTTGTTACTTGGATCTTATTGCTAATACCAACAATTCTGATTGTTACCTGATGGACGTGAATTGTTGTCTGCATAGACAAGACAGGTATCTGCTTGATCCTGTATTGGAATTAGATTATATTGGCAATACCTGACTTGAACACAGAACTTTGGGGAAAAGGGGAAATCAAGAATGTAACTAAAACGTAACTCAGGAGGATATTATTATTGTTTGTCGTGATTCCGGGCATTACAGAATAAATCATTGTTTATTGTACCGTGGTCCCGTGGGGAATGAATGGGATATATTGTACCGTGGTCCTGTGGGGGCATGACCGGGATATATACTGTTGAGTTACAATGAGAATTACATTAATTGATTTCAAAGACTTGTAGAGTAGATAACCTAAACGCACAGACTTTAGAATACACATCACATACATATAACTCACTATTTATATCTGTGTTATTTATTTATATTCTTATTAATCATAGCATCATATCCTAGTTATTACTATTATTTTGATATTATGACGCGGTGACGTCTGAGTTTTGCATGGTCCAGTTCCTCTACCTTTATCGCAGGCAGATCAAGAGTACTTTAGCAATCAAGCCGAGCAATAAGGAGCTAGCCATTTAGTTTAAAGACTCTTAGTTTATTTATTTCCCCGGTTTATTTCTGTTGATGTGAGCCCATATTGGGACGTGATTTAGATACTATTGTTTAGATCTTGATTCGTTTCCGCTATATGCATTTCTTGATTTTATTTATTGTGCCTGATAGACATGTGTTAGCTAGATTTTATATTTTATTGTTCTTGATATCCGATTGACAGCCGTAATATGACTGTGGGGGGATGATTTCTAACCACAGGTAGAATGGTTGGCGTCGTTGCGTTCCGTGTTTACGTATCTTGGAAAGCGGGGCGTGATAATATTTAAACAAGTAATAGTGAATATATCAATTCCATTACAGCTGGATAATTATGACAATTATATTATTGCTTTATTACGACTGGTTGCGCAAGTAAATATTTCTCCTGTTTAATACACAATACCTAACATGTGCGCGACACGTTATCTTGCCATTGTTTTAGCTGTATTGTCATACCTGTTACCTGTATTGGTTATCGACGCCAACAAGATTGAATTGTTATCCTGATTGACCTGACTTGTTATCTTGCTAGACAAGATCTGCATATGATTGTCCTGGTGTTGGTATTAGGTAGACATTCTATTGATACTTGACTTGAACACGAAACCTGAGAGAAAAAGGGAAAATCAAGGATGTAACTGAAATGTAACTCAAAAGGATATTATTGTAGCCATGATTCTGAGAGTGTACGAAATGACCATTGTTGATTGTACCGTGGTTCCGTGGGGAATGAACGGGATATATTATACTGTGGTCCTGTGGGGAATGAACGGGATATATACTGTTGAGTTACAATAAGAATTACATTAATTGGTTTCAAATACCTGTAGAATAGTAAACCTAGAAACACAGATTTTAGGATACATGTAACATACCTCTAGCATGCTGTATATCACATGTGATTGTTTGTTTATAATTATACATTATTTTGCACATAACATCCTATATAGCACACTGTTCAGATTATTATTATTATTATTATAATATATATGACGCACTGATGTCTGGGTTTTGCATAGCCTAGTTCCTTTAATCTTGTCGCAGGGAAATCGAGATTATTTTGACAGGCAGGCTGAGCAGTGAGGAGCTTTACTGATTAGTTAGCGATGTTTAGTGTCACGCCCCGCTTCCCAAAAGAGTGGTAACGACACGTGATGAGGCCCGCGACGTATTTATTTTATCGAAATAAATACGCTAATCGTCTATGAGCAACATAAAGTAGAAAGAATAAACAAAAGAATGAAATCCAATTTTGATTTATTACATTCAAGATTCACAATTGAAAAAATATCTGAATACAAGATACGATAACATGATAAGCCTTAATAAAGAGGCATACATAAATAAACTGAAATGAAATGAAAAGCTGAATAAACCAAACATCCGGTTGTGATGCGAACTAGTTGTACCCCTTTTCGACTGCTTCTATCTCCTCTGTCTCAATACCACCTGACGAACATTTCAAGAAAGAAAGAAAGATGGGTGGAATGCCCGTCAGCGAACTAAGCTCGGTAAGTCCCCAAAAGGATGGCATGATGTATATAAATGAAATGCAAGGTGTAATGTAATATATGGTATAGCATGGATATAAATCATGAACATGTAAACAAGTATAGTAGCGTGCATGGTAATGTATATGTCAACTATATTAGTATGGCCAACAAGTATAACATAGCCGTGGAGTGTAGGTATAATTAACATGAAGGGATTGTAAGTGTCCTAAAAGGTCTCTGAAAGGGTAAACCTAACTAACGTGAGTTCAATGTATGAGTATCAACCAAATCTCAAGCGTATTCTCGAATCCAACATACTGTAATCCAGGGATAAGGAACTACGAGCCCTCATGATAGTCAGTAACGGGACTTCGACCGTCGTCGAAGTATTCCAAACTCAATGGGCTATAATTCAGAAGTAAGGAAACACGGGCCCTCATGATTGTTAATATTTGTGATTGCTTGTATTCATGATTGTTAGCATGGGACTCTTGGGATTTCATTGGACTCACAACTCAAACTACCCCAACACCCCGTGTATATTAGTCTATAGTTAAAATTACAAGTCTTGCCCGAATCCATGAATACATCAAGTTTTCAAGATTGAGTTCATGTCAAGATCAAGTATTCATGTCACGTTTCAGGTATTCATGTCAAGTTGTATTCATGGTTCGGGTCAAATTAAGTCTAGCATTTAATTGGATTATATCAAACGTATAATATCTAATTATGTTTTCACGTACATACAATAATTTAAAGATCAAGATAAATAAGGTATACATGTTCGAATAGCATGAAATAAGTCAAGTATATTATTCAAGTAACGGCCATAAACGATGCTGTTAAGAAGCATTGTGTACGACTAATCAATCAATTCAATCAATTTTGGAATATAAACAGAATTATAGATCTAAGTATTGTGCATGTGTGAGTTCCAGTCGCGCCTAAATACGACTACCGGTTTGGGGGATATACCCATTTTCGTTTCATCACGCAGAACAGATCAGAATCTGTCCAGTACCGTCGCATATTTTTAAAACACAGTTTGACATAATTTCCATCAGGTTTCCGTAGGGTTCCTAGGCACACTAATGAGGTCTCACAAGGCATCAACCCCATGCCAATTTCAAATTTTACAAGTGCCAAGGAACTCTAATACGGATCGTTAACTAGAGTTTAAGCGAAACAAGAAGCTAGTTAACAACTTAACTAAAGGGTAAACGGAAATACAACCTTTGTAGATCCGTTCCACCACCTCCATAGCTCCGTGATGATGTCTCCTCGCTGCGATCATCGGATCCTGGGCTCTAGCGTCGGCTTCATCGGAGAAATGGGCGGGCTAGGTCATCGACTTCGATGCCGAAGATGATATACATCAAGACATCACAAGATCAAGCTGCCACTTCCCCAAGTCATGAAACTTGTGAAGAAAACACCCTATACTACTTGGCAAGAGGTAGAGGATGAAGAAATAGGAAGTGGGTTCACTTTAGAATTGGATTTCTCACTCTTTTTGTCAAGGCACCATTGTTGGTAGCAAGCTTCTTCATCTTGAAGAAGGAGAAGAAGAAGAAGATAATATGATATGTTCTTTTTCAAATGGAAAATTAAAATCAATACTTATCATATATCAACCATGGTCAAGTGTAGAGAATGAACTATGGTTAATTTGAATGGTTATTGTTAAGCATGAAGACAAAATGGTCACTTAGTCAAAGCTTCATGAAGCTTCAACAACAAACAAAGAAAGCCACCATTTTCTCTTTATCTTTTCCAAAATAAATAAATAAATAAGTAAGTAAATAAACAAAACCCCAACCATTCATATAACCATGGTTTAATTCTTTACACAAACCCAAGTGAGCATGTATCATCAAACATGATACAAACAAGTGCACAAAAGTATATCACATATACAACTTGTGTACATCAAGTGAGAAAATCCTTTTAAAGTGAACCAATACTAGTTAATGTAAAGCAATATATCAAATATACAATTATGCATTAAATCATTAAATCAACACTTGATTTAATGATCCGGTCATATCGCACATAACCGACTAGTATCAAGTGTATCAATGTATCGAATCAACACTTGATTCGGTAACCCGGCTATATCACATATAACCTGCCGATGATACAAATCGCGAGAATAGAATACGGTATCACATACACGCATTATTCTCGGTCCCGCACATATCTCATATGCGCTCCTATTTCGTTTCGCTTGAGCCAGGAAACCTCTGTGTAGGACTCTAAAGACTCGTCAATACGCCGGCAGCAGGTGATGATCATATCAAGCACCCACAAGCCGCAAGCGGTCTGCTAAACATAACGGCCACCCGGGTATTGAGCGATCAGAAGATCGACGAGCAAGCCCACTCACACTCCTATGAATCCAACCAGTAACATTTACCGTACAGTCCGGTCTGTTCGTCTGATATGTCGCATATCTCGCCTAGGGGTGGTAAACGTCAGACCCCAATAGCTCGATAAGTCGTGTCGATATGAGGTCTATAACAGTTCGATAAACTACTGGTAACACTTACCAGTAAATCTCAGCAACCCTGGCCAGGGATTTCCGGTTATAGCCAATCGAACACAGCGCAACATCAACTCCCTATACCGGGAGAGACGAATCCCCTCCTATCGCTCATTGCCTCCATGTGATTCGGGACTGTACCCAAAAACCACCGTTTGCACGCCCTCTTGGACGTGGTAAGGTGGAAATCAAAGCACAGTGGGAATCACATAAGACTCTATGACGATCTCGGGTCAACAGACTACTCTGTACCAGTGTCACCAGAGAACTGCCAACTGACGTAAGGTATAATACCATCTGGGAGTTCTCGGCGAGTCCGTCCAGTGTACCCAGTCTTTACTGAGCACCCGTATATCATCTCTGATGTCAAACACCAATGGATATGGGATCATCCATCGTCCATCTGTATGGGTCGAGAAGGTATACGCTAGTCTACTCTGGTATATCGATGCCCCATCTCGATACACCCACGACTAGGGACCTTGAAGGATGTACTTATGGACTACCATGTCCCCACTAGTATGATCTGCATCATAGTCCAGGTAGTCAAGTACACATCCTAAGGGCTTTACCAACATGTAACAGAGAGACAAGCAGTATACACGTTAAGGTAAAGAGTAACCAGATAGCATACTATCATGTCGAGCAAGAAAGTCCTCCCTATATATGTCCAAGCATCCACTACAATATACATCCTATGTATAGTAATGGCCTCTAGGGCATACATATAACTAACAATCTTCCACTTGCACTAGGGCCATCTGATAGCAGTGGTTGAAGTATCTCATACTCAACCATCCCATAATAGTCTCTCTCTGGGAAAAGGCCTTTGTGAGTGGATCCGCCGTGTTGTCCTCTGAGTCTACTCTCCTAACCTTGATCCCTTGGAGATCAACCATCTCCATGATCAGGTGACACTGCCTTAGAATATGTTTGGATCACTGATGGGACCGGCGTTCCTTGGCATAAGCCACAACTCCATTGTCTCACAATGGTTGGAACGTAGTTCATCTCATGAACCAATATACACCGAAACATCCTCTTTGGTAGCATCTTAAGTAGCGATGTATCCTGCCTTTATCGTCTAGTTAGCCACGGTATCTAGCTTGGAACTCTTCCAACATACCGTCCCTTTACTGAGGGTAAAGACAATGCCTGTGACTGAATTTCAGTCGTCCTTATCACTCTGGAACCCTTCCAGTGATTATCCCCAGGATCGATTGATACCATCTCACTACAACTAGTGAGAATCCTAACATCCAATTAGATCTATCTCATAGATCCAAAACCCAGGATTTAGGAGGTATCACTTTGATCCTTTATGGAGAATCATTGTGATAAGCGGAGATTGACCGAGCGTAGCATAGGAAACTCCTTCCCTATCAAGAGTATGTCATCCACGTACTCTACGAGGATCATCACCATACTCCCTACTACCTTTTTGTATATACAAGGTTCATCTACCATTTTGATGATGTCAAACTGTTTGACTACTACATCAAAACAGATGTTCCAACTCCGCGATACCTGCTTTATCCTATAAAGCATCTTGTACACGTTTCCGCTGCTCCCACTGTTTATGAAGCCCTCTGACTGTGTACTTATAGACTCTCTCTTCTAAAACATCATTTAGAAAAGAAGTCATGACACCCAACCGCCAGATATCGTAGTTATGGTATGTAGCCATGGCAAGTAGGATCCGGATAGACTTAAGCATAGCCACTGGAAAAGGTTTCATCATTATCTATACCTGGTCAATGATGCAAACCTTTTAACAAGTCTAGCTTTGAAAGTCTCAACTTTTCCATCTACACCAAGTAATCTTCTCAAGATATACTTGCTCCTGATGGGGATTTAACCCTCCAGATATAGCAACCAAAGTCCATACTTTGTTGGTGTACATGGATTCCATCTCAGATCGCAAAGCATCCAGCCATTCTTACAGAGTCCTACTCCTGATGGCCAGCTCGAAACTAGTTGGGTCATCATCTCATGATGCAATCCTCGCTCCCACTGTCATAGAGTAACCGAAGTATCTCTCAGGCGGGTGAGGAACCTTACTAGATCGGCGGAGAGGCTGAGGTTTGTTGGTAATCTACTGAATTCTTTGGTTCTACCAAATCATCTGTTGTAGTTTGTATAGCAGGAACCTTTCCAGTTCTATATAACAGACCTGGCCTCGAGCTTGTCCGGATTTTGCTTTTAGACATAGGCTGGACAACCCCAAATCTTAACCATCTTAAGATATGGGCTCTTCCCTTTCCATATCACATATGAAGTGGTAGGCAACTGATTTGATTTGAACCCTATTCAATAGGTATGCAGCTTCTCAAGTGCATAACTCCCAAAAAGAAAATAGGTAACTCAGTAGTACTCATCATAGAGCACACCTTATCATATAGGGTGTGATTGCTCCGCCCTGATATACCATCGTGCTATGGTGTATACGGAGGAGTAATCCTGAGAGAGAATCGCATTCTCCTTTAGAATAGTCCAGGAATTCCGTGCTCAAGTATTCTCCTCCCTGATCACATCAAAGGACATAATACTTATACCCTTATTGGTTCCCTACTTCTAACTTATATTCTGTGAGTATCTCAAAAGGTTCGGACTTGTGTTTCAACAGGAACAAATGTCTGAATCTAAAGAGATCATCAGAGAATGTAATGAAGTACAAAGAACCGGTCTTGGCATGTATAGACAGGGGACCTTTATACATCAACATGTATCATCCCAAGAGTTCACTAACTCTTTCTCTGTTTTCAATAAACAGAGCTGGTGTCATTATATCTTTGTGACATGACTGGCAAGTTTCACAAGATGTAAATTCAAACTGATTTAAATATGCATCTACAAGTAACTTCAGCTAGTCGGGTCGCATTGATATGACCTAGTCTACAATGCCTCAAGAAGGATTCGTTCATTTCTGAACTCTTCCTCTTGTGTGTGTTCCGTATACTAAGAACTGTAGTTTGATTTAGAACATCAATGCTTTTAGATAACGTGCCTGAACCGATCAACTTTTGATATAGGAAATGTTCAAAACATTATCCGACAATACAAAATTATATCCTTTCTTTACTAATAAAGAGACTGATATGATTTTGTATATCAGGTTCGGTATCTAATAACATTCGTTTAGAATCAATGTATTGGTAATACAGGGTGACAGTGACCAACAGACTTGGCTGCAACACTTGCCCCGTTTTCTGCCTTATGAAACTTATCACCCGTTCTCAGTTCTCTACCTTTCTGTAGCCCTATGTAACATATTACATATCTGGAATCCTAATCCGGTATCAAATACCCAGGACGTAGAGAATAGAGAAACAGTTCTATATAAAGATCACACCCGAAGATGATGCATCAGCATGCACTCTCTTCGTTTGGGTGGCACGGGAATTCTGGTAATCCCCAATTTCCTGCTCTGTCTTATAACAATTATAAGTTGGAGCGGGACCAACGTTCCCCAGCTCAGTATAACAAGCGGGTTCGGTCAATAATCCGTATTATTATCTTGATTAAGGCGTGATATGGTCGCTACCTGGAGAGAGAGAGAAGAAAACACTCAGCGTGCGCTCTTGCAAGATCATATTGGTTATTATTTTATCTAATCAGGATGGCTCCCACTGTTTTTATCAAATCTTCCTTCAAACCTTAAAAGGAAAGACTAGCCAGGATTAATTACACGCTACAAGTTCGCCAATCTTTCAGCCAGGCCAGTGTCGGTACTTTGAGGGAGGTCCCCCGTGCTTTCGCACGAACCTAATTACAGTAAACCTCGTTTTCCCAGAGGCGTAACCTCGTTAACACCTTTCTAGACACCTACTTGATCGGCTAATTGTAATGTGTAAAACTCTCCCAGGAGTAACTCTTACTCGCAGCGGGTATCGGGATCCAACTATCTCATAGAAGGTATGCAATCTCATTGCAAATTTCAACACTTGAAATTCCCGATAATTTTTTTGCCCCGAACGATCTATGACCTTGACAAGGTCAACAAACCATAGACCGCAAGTCAAGTTCAACCCGTCATTTCTTGATTGAATCAAACCCACCCGCACGACCCTTGACAAGGTCAACAAGGCCGCACGACTACCCTAACCCAATCTGCATCATATGCATAAGCAGATAAATACTGGTTAGCTACCGCACACTGCGCCTTGACAAGGTCAACAAACGCAGCACGAATACTAAACAGGACTTATCTGAAATGACGGAGGGCTATGACAGGTTTTTCTGAAAACCTATTGCGTAATGAACTTGATATCGTTGTAGAATCAAATAATTTTAAAATGGAGTGCTTTTAAGGCTTTTCTAGTTTTGCTAAAGGAGTCACTCCCGGTGAAGGGATCATCGGTCCTTTCCTCATCGAATAAGGTGCGGGATATATCATATATATCACTGTGCAAAGCAGAAACTATAGAAGCAATCAAAAGACAAACCGAGAGTTGTAGCATCTGCCAGTTATTGCTAAAGGAGTCACTCCCGGTGAAGGGATCTCGGTCCTTTCCTTATCGAATAAGGTGCAGGATATATCATATATACCGTTGTGCAAAGCAAGAACTGTAGCTACCTGTTTTATTTTGAAATTCGATTCCACAACATCTTTAGGCTTCTTTTATTTCATTAATCATATTAATAAAGTCCCATCATTAAGTACCTAAACATCACAGATAAATACGACGTACACTTATGCCATCCGCATTCGCCTCGATGTCCCCTCGTGCACCGTTAGGTTAGGTAACTAACGGCAGAGCGGGGCAGGGCTAGCACGGGTGTAAAACATAAGTAACGCCTATATAATATATCATATATACTATATACAGTATTTATCACAGAACATATCAAATGATCACATCACAGATATCGCAGCAGAAGAATCATATGAAATATTGGATATGCTAGGACGTCCGTGTTTTCAATACGAGCCAGTATAAAACACGGATTCCACGGCCGCGATGAATAGCCAAACCCACACCCCTAGACCCCTACGAGAGTGGCAAGCAACCCTACCAATTCTAGAGTTAGGAGACCCGGTCTCGACTCCTCGAGTTGGTATCCCACTGGACTCCAGAACCCGGTTACTTGTGCTCCCCTCCTTGGGTCTATCCTAGTGCGGAAAAGTAAATAATATACAAAAGGTGACAACAACCACAACCTGGAAGTGCCCCAATAAAAGAATATTACATACAAGTTTTTACATGAATGAAAATGAAAAACACTCATCTCATATAAAAACCCCCGGCTATTCAAACACGACGATCCAATATAACATATCCAGCAACACATAACAACACATGTCATCAACATAAGTAAATATGCGCATCCCAATTGTCGTTGACATATAGCAACGAAACCGGCGATATCACATATTACACTTACGGTCACAGAAAAGAAAGTGTAAAACTACAACAGTTGGAATCCGCAACCTCTTTAGACATCGCATGCCTAATCAAATGAAATACTTAGACATCGCATGCCTAACAATTATAAACCCCGCATTTTAGTCTCAAAATCGAAAACACTTTTCAATATCAAGTCAGGCAATTCAACAAGATTTCCGACATCCTGATCGAATGCTCGTCGCAAACTTTAGTAGGCGGCCGCACCTCCGACGCCGTCGACGAAGTGCACCAAGGCGGAACACCGCTGCCGCGAGCACCCGAACGGATGCTTTCGGCGACGGGGTTCTCCTACAGTCACTTGGTCGGGGCTATGGGGCGAGGCTGTCTATTAAGTTTACCCGGCGAGTATCCGCGTACGCTACGTGATTGCGACGGACTTTTGATCGCATCAAAATTCCGTGTCAACCGATCAAGTGAGACTAAAGTGCTTGATTTATAACATCCAAATCAGTTATCTCATAACTGCTTGTGGATTCCAATTATTGTATCACATTCCGGATAAGATAGAAAATGTTAAACTTTCAGATCGAACAATCGAACACCCAAGTTTTTCCGAAACAGCTCAACACATGAAATAAGTTCAAAGATATTCACTTCATGCCTCAGTACCAACGGTCCAGCCGTAGAAGGGTCAAGCCAACGCCTCACATGTGGCACGCCGTACTGCCCCAAATCCTAAGGTTCAAAGGGCAGTTCAAGACGGTCACATAATCGAGTTAAGGTTTGTTGTCTTCTAAAGGGACCATCGCGTTACTTGCACCACTTAGAATGTCATTAAACTACGGAAAAGTCCAACAATTGAAAATTTCCCGGCAGGGGAAAAAGCGGGTATTTATATCCGGTCGAACTTTTTAACATATTCTAAAATTACCCCGAAAAACACAAGGACAAAGTTTGACAATCCGATCGAATGTACGAACTCCCAAAACAACCCAAAATACTCAACTCTTGAGTAAATATTAAAAATTCCCAGAAAATTCAGCACTAAAATATAGGAATTACTGTGCAGTTTTCAAGAGGTGATGTGACATCTTGGCCGCGGAACCGCCGCATGAGCCATGCTTCGTGCCACGGTTCCGCCGCACTTTAGACGAATTGAACGCTCGAATTTCACAGCAATTCTTAAAAACTCCTGCTGATTTTTCTGCATATTTTTAATTCACAAAAATCCACATTTTTGAAAATTGTCCAGAGAGCAATTTGAGTTAGGGTTTCGATGTTCGTTCGGATTTCAAACGTCGTCTACACTTCGCCTAAGACTCTAGGCAGGCTCTGATACCACTGTAGGGTTCCTAGGCACACTAATAAGGTCTCACAAGGCATCAACCCCATGCCAATTTCAAATTTTACAAGTGCCGAGGAACTCTAATACGGATCGTTAACTAGAGTTTAAGCGAAACAAGAAGCTAGTTAACAACTTAACTAAAGGGTAAACGGAAATACAACCTTTGTAGATCCGTTCCTCCACCTCCATAGCTCTGTGATGATGTCTCCTCGCTGCGATCATCGGATCCCGGGCTCTAGCGTCGGCTTCATCGGAGAAATGGACGGGCTAGGTCATCGACTTCGATGCCGAAGATGATCTACGTCGAGGCATCACAAGATCAAGCTCCCACTTCACCAAGTTATGAAACTTGTGAAGAAAACACCCTATACTACTTGGTAAGAGGTAGAGGATGAAGAAATAGGAAGTGGGTTCACTTTAGAATTGGATTTCTCACTCTTTTTGTCAAGGCACCATTGTTGGTAGCAAGCTTCTTCATCTTGAAGAAGGAGAAGAAGAAGAAGATAATATGATATGTTCTTTTTCAAATGGAAAATTAAAATCAATACTTATCATATATCAACCATGGTCAAGTGTAGAGAATGAACTATGGTTAATTTGAATGGTTAGGGTTAAGCATGAAGACAAAATGGTCACTTAGTCAAAGCTTCATGAAGCTTCAACAACAAACAAAGAAAGCCACCATTTTCTCTTTATCTTTTCCAAAATAAATAAATAAATAAGTAAGTAAATAAACAAAACCCCAACCATTCATATAACCATGGTTTAATTCTTTACACAAACCCAAGTGAGCATGTATCATCAAACATGATACAAACAAGTGCACAAAAGTATATCACATATACAACTTGTGTACATCAAGTGAGAAAATCCTTTTAAAGTGAACCAATACTAGTTAATGCAAAGCAATATATCAAATATACAATTATACATTAAATCATTAAATCAACGCTTGATTTAATGATCCGGTCATATCGCATATAACCGACTAGTATCAAGTGTATCAATGTATCGAATCGGTAACCCGGCTATATCACATATAACCTGCCGATGATACAAATCGCGAGAATAGAATACGGTATCACATACACGCATTATTCTCGGTCCCGCACATATCTCATATGCGCTCCTATTTCGTTTCGCTTGAGCCAGGAAACCTCTGTGTAGGACTCTAAAGACTGGTCAATACGCCGACAGCAGGTGATGATCATATCAAGCACCCACAAGCCGCAAGCGGTCTGCTAAACGTAACGGCCACCCGGGTATTGAGCGATCAGAAGATCGACGAGCAAGCCCGCTCACACTCCTGTGAGTCCAACCAGTAACACTTACCGTACAGTCCGGTCTGTTCGTCTGATATGTCGCATATCTCGCCTAGGGGTGGTAAACGTCAGACCCCAATAGCTCGATAAGTCGTGTCGATATGAGGTCTATAACAGTTCGAGAAACTACTGGTAACACTTACCAGTAAATCTCAACAACCCTGGCCAGGGATTTCCGGTTATAGCCAATCGAACACAGTGCAACATCAACTCCCTATACCGGGAGAGACGAATCCCCTCATATCGCTCATTGCCTCCATGTGATTCGGGACTGTACCCAAAAACCACCGTTTTGCACGCCCTCTTGGACGTGGTAAGGTGGAAATCAAAGCACAGTGGGAATCACACAAGACTCTATGACGATCTCGGGTCAACAGACTACTCTGTACCAGTGTCACCAGAGAACTGCCAACTGACGTAAGGTATAATACCATCCGGGAGTTCTCGGCGAGTCCGTCCAATGTACCCAGTCTTTACTGAGCACCCGTATATCATCTCTGATGTCAAACACCAATGGATATGGGATCATCCATCACCCATCTGTATGGGTCGAGAAGGTATACGCTAGTCTACTCTGGTATATCGATGCCCCATCTCGATACACCCACGACTAGGGACCTTGAAGGATGTACTTATGGACTACCATGTCCCCACTAGTATGATCTGCATCATAGTCCAGGTAGTCAAGTACACATCCTAAGGGCTTTACCAACATGTAACAGAGAGACAATCAGTATACACGTTAAGGTAAAGAGTAACCAGATAGCATACTATCATGTCGAGCAAGAAAGTCCTCCCTATATATGACCAAGCATCCACTACAATATACATCCTATGTATAGTAATGGCCTCTAGGGCATACATATAACTAACAGTTTCAGGTTACAATGATTATTAGAAAATTGTAGGTCTTTCAATGTACTTATCCAAAACACTAAGATTCACACGATTTGGATTTTTGAAGCTCAAATTATGATCATTTTAACATCAGCGTTTAAAACAGAAATAGATTTCTGGACAGCAACTATATGTTATATTGTAAAGTCTATATCGGGTTGTTTCATGCGTTTCTAAGTAATATAATATACATAAAATTATAGCTCTATCAATTGTGCATCTACATATCTAAATTTTGTCACGAACGGACATTGGGAGTTCGAGTTATGTCCTATTTAAAAACAGTGTGCGAATCATGACAGATTTTGTCCAGATCCGTCACTTAATATTGTAACGCGGTTTTCTATATTTTACGTTGGTTTTCAGTAAAAACTTAAAACTATGAAAATCTAGATCTTTTAATATAGATATTCAAAACATCTGAAAACACTTAATTTGAGTCAACAATTACAAAGTTATGGTCTCTTAAATAAGACCCTTAATGATAGTTTTCTGGTTTTAAAAACAGTGAATAAAAAACTACGTAACTTCTAAACCGTTATTCGGTTTAATATGAAATTTTTACTATAGATTTGGAATTCTATCTATTATTTTATCCTAATATTCTAAGAATTTCCAAAAGTGGAAATTAATTTATAAAAATTATTTTAAAGATAAAGGTTTTGTAAGATCGTATTTGAAAATGATAAATCTATGGTATTTATTTATAACTTTGTTTTTTTAATAAATAAATAAATATAAATAATTAAAATTTCAGCGATAAATAAAATGAATTAATATATGTGAAGCAAACATATGATCCGGTCATGATTAACCGTCTAAAACAATAATATTTAACATGTTATCAACCATTGCATGCAAGATTTTATAACTAAATATATATACTTTATTTCAACCATTTTTTTAATTTAACAAAAAAAAATTATCATACGACTAACTAGTTATCTCAAGATTCGGCATGATGGAGGCATGGTAAGGAGATGAATTTCAAGTAGAGAAAAGGAGGATGAGAATGGACTTACGAGTTGTGTGAGTCGGTATAACAACCGATTTACCGATTCGATTCTAGCGGCAAAAATAAGTCTATGTGACCTAGGCTCGAGCAACCAAGACAAGAATCAAGTTAGTTTCTAAAAGTATTCACTATGTAGATTTTGAGAGGAAAGAAAAGAAACGTAAAGCGATGCTTACGAAGTTTGTGAATAGTATAATACTATAATACTTCGGTCTTGAATTTCTACGGACGAAGTGAGCTCTGGTGTCGCCGAAACTTTGAGAGCTCTAAGAATGAAAATTTGAAATAATTTTTTTTGAAGGATGATGAACAATGAAGGAGAAAATATATAAAACAATATTAATATATGCATTCATTTTGAGAGTAGGTTATGAAAGAGTTTAAAAAAAAGATAAAAATAATTGCAAAAATGAGGATTTTGAATATGTAATCTATCGAATAACAATATAAGGACATAACCAATGAGCTACAATATTATTCATACACATATTTAATTGGAATTAAATAAATACCGTTGTTTGGAAAGAAAGTGGGCTTTTGGGCTCATAGTTTTATAAAAGAAAATGAAAATGAGATTGGATTTGGGTTATGGGCTGGGTCAGGTCTTGCGTTTAATTTGAAATAGGTTAAACTTTAGTTTTAAAAAATGGGTTTAGGAAAAATAGATGGATAATAAAATAATATATTTAATAGAATACAAAATATACGGAAAAATATTAAGAATAAATAAATACAATATTTTACTAATAAAAGAAAACATGAAGGTATAGTAATATTGGGGTCGTTACATTTAGTTTTATTTTATTTTCTTGTTATGGTTTTAACGTTGTGATCATATAGAGGACATGGTTAGGATATTATTTTATCTTTATTCGTTTCCGCTATCTTTCTTGTTATTATTTTATTGTGGCGGTTAGACATATGACAGTTAGATATTTATTATTGTTCTTAATATCTGATTGACAGCCGTAATATAACTATGGAAGGATATTTTCTCGCCATAGATAGTACAGTTGTCACGTACCGTATTCATGTATTTTGGGAAGCGGGGCGTGACAAAAACCCCAGTCCCTATTTAACATAAGAAAGAAGGAGGGGAGCATTTTGGGTGAAATTTGGACAATTTAATGAGTCTAGGGTGAAATTTGGAAATAATATATTTTGGAGGTGCAAGACAATTTAATGGTTCTGGGATGAAATTTGGAAATAATAGATTTTCGTGAAGAAATTTGGACAACTTAATAGTTTTAGGGATGAAATTTGAAAATACTAGAATTTTGGGTGAAATTTGAAAATATTGAAATTACGGGGTGAGATATAAAAAACCCTTTTTGCAATTATCCAAGAGAGGATCTTAGAGAAAAGTTTTTCCATATTGCCCCCGTAAAACAATTGAGACAATTGCACCATAGAAGATGATTATATAAAAGAGAGAACAATTTTGTAAGATTAAAAAGTTGTATGTCGTATATTTTTTTTTTTGGGACTTAGAATGGATTATATGGAAAGTTTGTTTCAGGGATGAAAAGATAAGGTAATGAGAAAGTTTTGCATTCATTAGCCGGAATTATTAACGAAATACATTTCATTAATAACTATATAAAAAATATAAATTAAGAGATTAGATTTCAAGTTAGTATGATTTTTTAGATATGTAATGTGCTTAGCATTATTGGAGGGACTTTTGGCAAAATTAGAATTATTAATTCCCAAGTAGATAGAAGATTATTATAAAACCTATTGGGTTTTTTTTCTGTTACCACCCCATACTTTAATATTTTTCTGTCCCCCATAACTGATATTTACCTATAGCCTTCTATATTTATAAGTTACTCCTGCAACCCCATCTTCATTTTAAAAAGTTGTTCCTCCTTCTCTCCAGCCTTCGCCACCGTCCCCGCCGCCGTCCCCACTGCTCCTCTTCAACACTACTACCGTCATCATCACCATCTTCCTCCTCTTCTAAACCCATCGCCTCCTTTTTCCTCTTCCTCCTCAACACCACCGCCGCCATCATCAACACCATCATCACAGCCGCCGCCGCCATCATCAATACCCCTCCGCCGTCTCCTTCTTCCTCCTCCTCTTCAACCCCTGTCGCCGCCTCCTTCTTCCTCCTTCTTTCTGGGCATCGCCGCCGTCCCCACCGCCACCTCCTCATTTCTCCTCCGGCATCGCCGCCGTTCCCACGGCCACCTACTCAGAGATGGCGGTGGGGACGGCGGCGATGTCCGGAAAGGAAGAGGAAGAAGGAGACGGCGGGGTTGAAGAGGAGAAGGGAGAAGAAGGAAGACGACGGCTGTTGTAGGAGCGTGCTTGTGGTAACGGCAAAAAACCCAAACCTATTTGATGATTTCCTAGTATCTTTATTCTATGATGAAGTCAGTGTGCTTGTGATCAGCCACAAAAAATTATCTATTGCTGTCGCACGAGAAAAAGAGGAATTAACGAAGGTAGATTCCACTCACACATGTTAGGAATCTTCCGCTGTCCTCTCAATTTCTTGTGTAGTTAGCCGCAAAACATATGACTTATTTTACACTTCAATTCTTCCTTGACTTCATAGCATACGAGTTGCCTCTTAAGATTGGTTAACCCACATATACTCATTGCCTATGATAGACGTTGTGTTAGGATTGAGATTCTTAATTAAAACTCTATGCATTTTATGTAGTTGTTCCTTGGAACTTCCCAAATTCAAACTCCAAGTTAAATCTCAACCTAGATCAGCTATCATTGTTTCAAATTTAGCTTTCTATAAATCATGTTATTTCCTCGAAATTTAGACCATGTTCTTAGAAACACCAATAAGGTTTTATCACATTAGCACTCTTGAATAAGCATCAAAATCCCAGTCAGAGATATGCAAAGACACCACACATACAACTTGGTTTGATCTCTTCTCTTGGACTTCAAGCCGATGCAACAAGAATCAAAAGGGATAAGAATAAGAATGCCATAATAACGAGCAACAATGGGAACAACCATTCCGTGTATACATTAAGTAGTTGTAAAATATTTCCCACAAGTCGATGATTTTCCGGAACTTCAACTATCGCTTTGAACGAACTGACGCTTTGAAAAATATTTTGGATCGCAACCTAACAATGTTCTAACAAACAGATCATACAGAAGAATCTCTCATGTTAGAGCAAACCATTCCACTTCTTTAGATTGCGACACAATATGACTATGACTGCATTCAGTTTAATTATTAATATACATACAGAACTTTTTCATTGACATCACTAGACATTTTGCAAAACCAATCAGTCCATTCAGTCCACCACATTGAAGACTCATCTCTACTTTAATCGACAAGCAATGGCGTGAGCCTAAGCAGAGGATATTTAGTACTCCTTGGCTCTCCTTCGAAGCTCATTGAGCTCATTCTCTATCTCGACGTCTCTAAATGGAAATCCTGAGCTTGAGCTGCTCACTGCTGTTCTACCAGCAGGGAGCTCCCCTTTCTGCGCAGGAGATAATTGAGGTTAGAAATAATGATCATATTAGCCACAAAAAAAGGGGCCAAAATTTCACTAAGAAATCATGCCCTTTCAGCGTTTTCAGATACTTTAATAAATTGCAAGCCAATAACATGAAATTAGTGATTTTTCCAATAGGTACCACGGCTTTTTCAAAGCTTTTCAGTAATTCAGATTAATATCATATGTTTTAGGCGAGAACCCTTTTACCTATATATACGTCCACGTTATTTCATCAAAATTCATGTATGGATAAACTGAAAAACGCTCTTTGGACATCCAACTACAAACCATATATACATTTAGGATCAGTATAGTTAAATCCTGGTCAAAAGATAGAATATTGAAGGGGTTGGGGTGGGTGGGTGGATGTTGTGATATAGGCCAACTTCACCAGACTGCCCTTGGCTATTGTCACTTTGCACTAAACTAGCTTAAATTTCCATTAAACTTTGGATTAAGGGGATTTTGTTTGCAATAAAATACCATTAAATATAGCACTCCAAAGGAGCTTACCGTGATTTTTAGAAAAAACCAAAAAACACAGACAAGTAAAGGAGTTTAGTGAAAAATAGCATATGTTAATGATTTAAGCGTCCCTCAGAAGAGACGAACATAAGTAATTTAAATAATTAACATGAAATATCAATCCAAAAGGTCTCAAGGCAAATGATAAATAGACTTAGGATACCAGCTATTGACTAATATGAAAAATATAGATAGGTTCTAAATGAACAGCATGTAATACCGGTGAGCTGCCTGATATCTCCCTTTTCAGCTTAGCAAGATCATCATCCACTGATGAGCTCTCAAGCATCGCAAACTGCAAAAATGAAATCAGGAATCGGGTTAAGACTTGCACAGCCTTAAACTAAAAAATAATTGGGTTGCCCACAATAAAGTAGGAAGTTACCTTTCCTTCCAAGTCGTCAGTTGTTAACTGATTAAGGGCTTCTGCTTGGGACTCCATAGCCATCACTATTGAGTTTAAGTTGGTCAATCAACATATATGAAATACAAAAATCAAGAACAGAAAAAATTATATCAATGTAATTACATTCACATATATAAGATTACATTATTTATAGAGAAATTTGATTCAGTTCGCAAGTTATAAGCCACCACATCTGAAATCATAAAAGAACAGTTCAAATCCAGGAATTACCGGACATCCCGGGACCACAGAGCTAAATTAAACTGAAACACCCTAAAATACCATGACCTTTCATTGTTTTTCCAGATAAATAACATAAACTTCATTTTTTACAGTTAAATAACTCAAGATAATTGCAGACCAAAAAAGCCAAACAACACTGGCAGAAGCTGTGTTATGACCATTATACCCTCTTGTATAATCACCAATTGGCCTAGGGTGTTGCGAAAGGAGTTGGGTGTGATCCCTACAGAAGCGGCCTTTTTCAGTGTTCTGGTGTTTCATTGAAATAGCATCTCCAGGTGGTAGGGCACCCCAACAACAACAACAACAAGCATGTGTTGTAATGGAAGGAGGTAGCCAAAAGCCAAAATGATGGATGAAGAGATGTGTTATATATTTTACAAATGTGCAATTTGGGAACAAATTAGACATGTAAAAGCAGTAGCGCACCAACGTTCTAGCTTTTGGGGCAATGCCCCAACTCAATTTTGAAAAAGAAAAATGGTTATATATACTTAACCGTACTTATATATGCTCAACCCTATAATATATACTCAGCCCATTAGAGTGCAGTTTGCCTCTTAACATAGTTAAGAAAAATCTCCCCCACCCCCCTCTTTCTGTTCGCAAACTCCAAAGCCCAGCGCTAGGCTGACGCCGATCAAATTTTCCCAAACCCCTTTCGAGCCTTTGACTCATCTCCTTAGACTTCTCTCTACTCACGATCCGAACTCCACATCTTTCTGTTCCGTCTTGTTCCTACTCTCAAGTCTCAACAATGGCAAATTTAATAAGAGAAGAATTGAATTTTGGGGTTTAATGTGTTTTGATGTTGATTTAATTAAGAGTAAATTATACCAAAATACCATGAAATTTCATCTTGTGTTGAGATAAACACCATGAAGTCCGTAAATTGCATTATAATACCATGAACTTAGAACCTTTTTGTGCCCCAACGGACTGAAAGTCCTGGGTCAGCCACTGCAAGTCACGCGATCACTGATTTAATAGCAGTGGATGAAAAAATAACGAATGGTATTAACATATAACATGTGAGTTGTGGTATTTATCTGTAACAAATAAAGTACATGGTATCTATAAAAATTAATGATACAAAACATGCAGTCTGAATTAAAGCTTTAAAAAAACTATTTCAAATACTAAATGATGACCCTCCATGCATTCCCCTTGTAAAAATAATGTCTTGGATTCCGCTTGAAAATAATCCAAGAAACATGACAGGAATAGAACCATTGAAAGTAATAAAAGAACAAGAACAGGTACTAATTCATCGGCCAATCTATTCCTGAAAAGTCAAAACTGACACAAGGATTTGAAGAAAAGTGCTAAGAGTTGAGGGTTTGTAAAATCCTATAGGATGTTAAATGGTAATGTTCATGATGTTTTACTGTAATTTTCTTTTATTTGCTTAAATTACATCACACAATTGAACCTACAGTCTAAATCTTGCTACCCATTTTGTCCAAAATAAGCAGCCAAATTAACACTTTCATTGCGGTAAGATTTCGGAAAGCACACCTTTCTCTTCCATCTTCTCAAATGCTGAAAGAGCACTGCTCGTATTGACATTTCCCAACATTTCACTCACTTTAGTTGCAGTCCTGAGGAAAACTCAACCCAATGATTCCAATTTTAAGGGGCTTAAAACCACAGAAGATGCTTAGCTAAAAAATTTAACGCAGAACAGGAGACATACTTGGCTGATTGTGCACGAGCTTTTAGAGTGTCTTTCTTTGACCTAGCCTCCTGTATTTTGCTCTCTAAAAGCTGCAAAACAGAAAATAGAACAGATAATCATGAATCAATGTTAAAAGCTGCATTTTATGAGAAAATTTATTCATTATTTTAAGGGTGCATATCAGCAAGAACGGTGCACACCATCATCGACCGTTGTGGATTTCAGAATTGTTGTTTTACCATGGTTATTAATTTAATAGGGAATGTGGTTGTAAAAGGAAACTACTTCGAGCATAGATACTAGAGGAAACAAAAAATATTATAATGGAAAAAAACCAATTAAAAAAAAAGATGTGAACTCACCCGAGTATTGGACACCAAATTATCAACTACACCTTTTTGTTGATCGAGCTGAGCTTTTAAGCTACTTGCATTATCCTGAAATATATTAAATAGTTGAAGTGAGCTAAACAACAGAAGCATAAGAGAATTATAACCTCAAAATGCCACAAAAACCATGCATAAACTAGGATTCCTATAAGCATGATAAGCTAAGCCATCGAGCTAATGGCTCCCTTTTACTGTTTGGAAGCCATTTAATATGAATATGATTCAAATATATACATGCTGCTTCATGTTGAAAATGAGAAGTTTATAGATTACA
The DNA here is from genome assembly GCA_030015575.1 of Agapanthus africanus. NCBI lineage: Eukaryota > Viridiplantae > Streptophyta > Magnoliopsida > Asparagales > Amaryllidaceae > Agapanthus > Agapanthus africanus. The sequence continues at coordinate 675,135,508 of CM057340.1, read as the reverse complement.
AATATAGTGTCAGGTGCATGTGCGCGCGCAAGACCATGAGCATGCCTATATCTACATGTAAGTTACACAAGCACATGGGCCCACTTTATCAAATACAATATACATCCCATTGAACATGTGAAAGTACTGAGAAGAGAACTCTACGTGAATGCATATAGTTATGCAACGTAGCCTAAATCACGAAGGGCACCAATTTAAGAGCACTTATACATATTGTTGGTGTGGGCACTCCATGATGTTGCTAAGGTGTCGGCTAAGCAAGAAAGGAAATGAAAGGAAGATGAAAATAGAGTTGGTGTTTAATCTAGAGCATAAAGCTGAAGTGATAAATTAAAAGGGAATCACATTGGGAATTATCATTTTGCACGGCATCACCATGAGAACCAAAGCAATCAATTTTCTTTAGAATTGTCCTACAAAATCAGTCAGAATCATCCATAGATCCAGTATGCATGCTTAAAAGAATGGGAGCGGGATCCAACTAATTCCAATAACGCAAGTGTTTTATATATGACTCTAATCGCATAAAAGAATTCTAATATAATCTAGCACTAAATTTGGGAGTTCAAACCAAAGTTAAAAATCTCAGTATCGTTACCGGGAGTGATGGTTACTTTTGGGACTAGAATTGGCCATTTCCACTGTTCGGCGGCAATAAATTGGAAATATGGCTTTTATATCGTTTGATGAACAATGATTTCTAGAAATTTGGAAAATTCTTAAATAAGTAGTAAAAGCAACTACAAACAATTTCGCAACTACTGAGTAATCAATGATGTCTAGAATAGTTGTTTCAATACTTGGTAGAAGTAATTATAAACTTTCTGACATATTGTTTAGTAATATCTAATAAATGATGTGAGACTAACCATAATAAACCAAAAACCTATTAACCCATTAATAAAACCACTAACGCATTAACAACGCACTAAGCCGTTTATAATCTTAATACTAAACCCCTACTAATCAAATGGCCAAATACTCTTGGTACCAGTGGCGTCTGTGTACCAGAACTCGGATGGTCATTTTTGAGACCGGAATTGGCCATCTCGGATTGAAATCAGTTGAGATTTCAACCCATGGTTCTAACCTAGTACAAACTCTCGACTCTTAACCCAAACCAAAGTGTTCTAAAATAAATCAAACTTTCAACCCAAAGCTAGACCCAATCATCATAGGTTGTGATCCGATTGCTTGGTGAACCCCGTGATTGTGCCTACCAAATACGATAGAAATATGAAACTTTTGTTTTTGAGAGCGAAGTAATAAAATTCCAGTAGTGGGATAAATGGGACTTTTTGTTTAATGAATGAAAAGTAATGATGGCTATAATTTCCATCTAACTAACCAAGTAGATCAAACTTTCAAAAGACAGGTCATTCTTCACACAAGACCAGTAGAAAAAAAACTAAGTTTTTGACACCACTACTCACTAAAATGCTAGGGTTGTTCAGTTTGTCGTGATTAGACATATGTATTCTACCTTCAGCTTTAAATAGACAGCATTTTTTTTCTGTCACAGGCTCACAGCCCTAAAACATGGCCAGCCGGTTGCAATCTCCTCAAGAGGGCTGCAAGACCTAACTCAAATTAACCTACAAACGTAAGAAAATCTCATATATATATATATATATATATATATATATATATATATATATATAATGGAGGAAAGAGGCCATAGGAGGGAATTTCCTCCTATGGCGTCAAAAAAGTACACCCTCCGTCGTATTTTCTGACGATCGGAATCCATCATCTTCATCGTTATCATCTAAGATGTGGATAGGCCAAATTTCATGTGATTCTACAACTTTTTCACCGTTGATTTAGCAATGTAAAAAGTTCTATTGTCGGTAAACCGTTAATTTTGAACCCACTAATTCAACGATGAAAAGGTTGTAGAATCACATGAAATTTGGTATACCCATATCTTAGATGATAACGATGAAGATATGGATGCCGATCATCGGAAAACACGATGGAGGGCGTACTTTTGCGACGCTATAGGAGTAAATTCCCTCATATGGCATCTTTCCTCCATTATTCTCTCTCTCTCTATATATATATATATAGAGAGAGAGAGAAAGAGAGTATATATATATAGAGAGAGAGGGGGGGGCATGAGCCGGCGGACCTTTTTCCAAAATGAGCCATCACCTCAAACACACATATTCCCCCGCGTATTTCACCGATCCAAACCGGCCATCTTGATCTATGTATCATGAAACACCTATGTACAAAAAATCTCGGAATTTAAAAACTTCCAACGCGTTCATCAAATAGAAAAATCAAGAGCTTATTGGTATAAGAAAATTGTGGTCGCTTGATGAACGCGTTAGAGATCTTTAAATTCTGAGATTTTTTATACATAAGGGTTTCATCATAGGTAGATCAAGATGGCCGGTTTGGATCAGTGAAATATACGGAGGTATGTGTGTTTTGAGACGAGGGCGCATACCCCCTATATATATATATATATGAGAATAATGAAGAAAAGAGGCCCTGCAAGGCTTTTTTGTTAGGTGGCGTCAAATATCTATATCCTCCATGATTTTTTCGACGATCGGCACCCATCATCATCATCTTTATCATGTAAAATGTGAATACATCAAATTTCACATGATTCCACCACCTTTTCACCATTGAATTAGCAATGTAAAAAGTTTTATTGTTAGTAGACCGTTAATTTTGCACCCTATAAATCAACAGTAAAAAAATGATGGAATCACATGAAATTTGGTGTATCTACATCTCATATGATAAAGAGGATGAGTGCCAATCGTTGAAAAAATCGTGGAGGGTTCTTTCGACGCCATAGGAGGAAATTCCCTCCTATCATCTTTAGAGAGAGAATAATGGAGGAAAGATGCCTTAGGAGGGAATTTCCTCCTATGGAGTCGAAAAAACATGCCCTCCATGATTTTTTCGACGATCGGCACCCATCGTCATCATGTAAGATGTAGATACATAAATTTCATGTGATTCCACCACTTTTTCACTAAATCTCATGTGATTCCATCACTTTTTCACCGTTGATTTAGCGGGTGCAAAATTAATGGTTTACCGACAAGAGCGAGTACGGTCATATGAGGTGAGTTCGCGTTTTTAAAAACACGAACCTGAATGAGCACCGTTGGATCTTGTGTTTTTAATCAACGGTTAAAATTAATTCAGCTTATTAACTCGTTAATAAATGAAAGGTAAATATTCTAATACTAAAGGATTTGATGTCCCTCTTGATTTTTTTCCTAAAAATCAAAAAGTAGAATATTTACCTTCCATTTATTAACGAGTTAATAAGCTGAATTAATTTTAACCGATGATTAAAAACACAAGATCCAACGGTCCTCATTCAGGTTCATATTTTTAAAAACGCGAACCCACTTCATAGGATCCGTAGTCTCTCTCTCTCTCTCTCTCTCTCTCTCTCTCTCTATATATATATATATATATATATATATATATAGAGAGAGAGAGAGAGAGAGAGATCTTAAAACTTCATATCCATATTTGTACAACCACCCATGACAATGTCTCATCCTAGATGTTCTAGTACACAAGGTTTAACAATCACAAACCCAAAAGGTGTAACATGCACAACCTATGCTCTTCTGGCCTCTTCTCTTCTCGAAATATTATGCACTTTGATTTGCAACCGCATAAAAGCTTTGGTGAAGTGCACAGCCCAGTAAGGAATGAAAACATGTTCAAAAATTCATATTTAAATAAAAACATGGCAGCTCACCAAGTAAAGCAGTAATTGCTTCGTTAAGAACAACAATAGCAACATTTTTGCTGAAATAACTCATACAATATAACTTAAACATTTTCAAAAAAAAATACTTTCATGCATAGAAAATTAGGCAAGGCTCCTCCTCCCCCTCCTTCCTCTCCTCCTCCTCTATCATGTACCAAAAATTAAAGCCGCTTAGACATGTGCCTTTATCGGTGTCCCAATTAGAGAAGTACAATTTATATAAATATGAGAAATGTCCTCTTCTTTTAGTTGTATGTCAATTTATATTATATAGATTAATTAAATCATGAATCCAAATAAAACTATAAATTAAGTTTACAAATTGTCAAACTATAATGAGATAAAATTTTGAGCATTGCATTCTACCCCTCTTAAAATAAGCTTCTTCCTCGAAAACAAGCTTATTTTGATCCTCACTCGAGTATGCTTTTTCTTTATTATCTCCTCACTGCTTTCTCCAGTAACTTTCTTGATAGAACTTTAAAGAATCTTGTGTGGGCACATCATTTTTCGTAATTCATTCTTTGTTTTATTTAGGGATTCAAATTAAACGCTCACATAAGACACACTATCTCTCATGAAATCATGTTTGACATAAGGATTTTTGCACCAACCGTAAATTCACACCCTTTAAATCCTCTCAGCTATCAAAGATATCTTACTAGGAGTGTATACATAAAAATAAATTTCAAACGAGCAATTGCTTAACCTTCCATGTGTGTGTGCAGATCCAAAATAAAATAAGACTCTAGGAGTTTTAACTTTACTCATCATTGCTGGATTATAATGTAAAGACTAAGTCAATAAGAGTGGTACAGCTGTAATTTTACAGTAATCAAATTGCCATTCACCCATATGTAAATGGTTCATCCGAGGTTAAAAGAGATGCAACTAAAAGAATGGTGATATTTCCTTTTGGTTTTCTATATATACCCCTCACGAAACCTTTCATATTATATATACCCCGTTGGACTCTTCATATTTGTAGATTACCTCTTTAAATATTTAATATTGTTTCCAAAAAACATTTTGTCGTTTGAGAAGGTTTATTAGCTTATGTAAAGTTAGATCTATTACATTTATCTTACAATTTTTAATTTTAATTCTTTGTTTTCATTGCTGAACCTTATAGCTTATGTTTAATCCTACTTAGTTTTCAAATTAACACTCAAACCTTCCTGCTAGGGTTGCATTTAAGAGAAATGAATATGATAAACTGAAATAGGATAAAATATCTCATATATAATTAATAAAATTGATTAAAAAAACCTGAAACAAATTGGATTGAATGATCATGATCCTTTTTATACTTAATAGACAATGAAAGATTATCTTTCCAACTCGAAATGGTGAATTTTTAACAAAATATCAATGAAATTGTCTTTTTGTAACAGATCTAAGGATTCGCCGGAGGGGGGGGGGTATAAATACAAAGATTAAATGGGGAGTACATATAATCACAAAAGAATGAACGGGTGTGTATAAAAGAACACTTTTTTCTATAAAAATGACAAATGGTGATAATTCAATTATATGTTATACTGATATTCATAAGAAATACCTACAGCATAAGATTTACGCCTCTTCAGAGCCTCACGAGCAAGATCTTCATCTCCTTTTGCAAGTGCAAGTTGTGCCCTTTTATACCTGGTGTAAAACAAAGCTTATAAAAAACTTTTTACATACCAAATTTCAAACAGTAATCAGGAGCACAGCATTGAGGTTACCAATCTTCAGAAGCTTGCTGAGCAGCCTTATATTTGTTCTCCAGTCTTTTTTGAGATGCCAAAACCTAAAATTTACAAGATCTGGTGATAATTTTTTTATTTATATCTTCAATATGCAACAAAAGAAAGAAATATTCTAGTCAAATTAAGGCTGCATCTAGTTCTTTGTGAAAGAAACAGCTGCAAAATAATAAGAAAAGGTTTAAGAAATACCTGTGCTGTGGCCTGCCGCATCTTTGTCAAATCATCATTCATTTCAAGCACAGCTTGATCCAAGATCTTCTCTGGATCTTCTACAGAACTTAATATTGCATTTGCATATGACTGCACTTATTAATAGATAAAACTAAGACAGCAGAAGAATTATAAAAAATTTGCTAGCAGTAACGACACAATGATTTCTTGGTTTCTATCATGTTTTTTCTAAATTTCACCTTGATAACCCTAGCTAGCCGATCAAAAAGATTCATCCGAGCACCGTAAGCACCTCCACTATGTCTAATACATCTCAACGCAGTGGACTTGGATGTTTGAATCCCAATGGCTTTTAGAGTCCCCACTGCAAGAGTAACAAGGGACAGGATTTAGCTGACAAATAATCTCTATAAGAAAAACAAGCTGCAGAATTTGGATGTGAACAATACTGTTTAATTGCAAAATATCTTCCTTAGAGAAGGCTGCAAGAGTCAAATGCATGGTCGCACTAATATGAACATGACAAGATATGATGAAAAGAAACAAGATCATATTTGCAGAAGGTTAACTAAAAATATGATCAAATCCCCTCAAAAATAATCCCTTAAGAAATCATCAATAAGGTTTTACTTTGATCATCAGTAAAATCAAACTCATCTCTTCCAGTGCACCAATGATAGCCTGATAGAATGCATAAATATCATTTTTAACCTCACATTCCAGCTTAAGACATCGTTTGTCACTTGGATCCTTGGTGCACAACTCAATGTGCTTGTTCCATTGCAATAAAATGCCTCTCTTCTTTTTGTTGTTTCTCCTTTTGTACGTCATGACTTAAATTATTTGAGGTCAGCTTTATGAAATTATACTTTCGCAGTTTCTTCTACTAATTCAAGAAACATCAAAGCTTTACTCTAATTCTGAGGCAGCTATATGAAATTAGTTTTCCCACAAATTATTCATTAAGGGCTAACTGCTTTGTGATACATAATGGAACTGTAATATTATTTATGCGAGCAGGCCATTAAATAAATAAAGGGTAAATTTCAGATAACCCTTTTATATACTTGTTTCTTCTATTTCACCCTTCTCCTTAAATCTTCCAGCCCTAACACTAACTCTTTCTATCATTTTCTCTTCTCCATTCCTAATTAAAATCCTAACAAAAACCCAGATGAACATCGAACAACACACTTAATAAGAAAAATACATTCCCTTCATTCTTTCCCTCCATCTAATGACCATATCCTTACCTTCATCAATCCTAAGATTTAATATCAGGTTATGAGAGAGCATGCAGATGAAGGAGAAAAAAGAAATGGGTACAAACCCATTTTGGATTTCTACCCGTTCAAAAATTGAGTACCATTATGCATACTAGTAACCGTTGCCTATTTTCTAAGTAGTCCATTTTAATTACCAAACATATACGAAGGATATTTTAGTCATAAGTTATCTAAATCATAATCAGCATAGCCCTCACAAAAGACATGAATGTGATAATTCTGAAATACGTAGATTATGATCAATTTTGTGTATGGGGAGGTTATTTAATTGTGTTAAACTATAGGCGGTCTATATAATTTACACTAGACTAAACTAAAAGAGAGACAACTGAGCAATAGATCCATTAGTAGTGTGTGTGTGTGTGTGTGTGTGTGTGTGTGTAGGCGGTCTATATAATTTAATTATGTGTTAAACTATAGGCGGTCTATATAATTTACACTAGACTAAACTAAAAGAGAGACAACTGAGCAATAGATCCATTAGTAGAGTAAAAGATAAACATTATATACATATAACTCATTTATTAACACATGACACACCTGGAATGGTCAACAATCAAGTCAAATTTTCTCTCCTAAGTCATATCGAGACTAATCATAGGGGTGTTAAGTGCCGACGGTTGAAGAATGATAGGTCCTAGACAACGTACATGAAAAGGTGTAATATACAATTAACCCTTTGTTAAATCAATGTTTAGTTCATCAATAAGGGCATTATTTCAAGTAAAGTTCATCTAATGATATATCTATTATCATTGATGTTTTGAATTTACTGATTTATTTTCTACCAAGAGAGTGTCTAATTAAGGGCTTCCCTGCTAAAACGCTGGCTCAAAAAAATTTCCAGCCTTAATTATTGGAGCTATGTCACATTGACGCTTGTTTTATGTTCGTTTTTTGGGCCAGTAGCTGATTAGATAAAAAAAAGTGAAAGAAAAAAATCACGGCCCTGTTTGGCAATCAGGTTGAGTTTAGATAACCAGAGTTTCATAAAGTTATCTTAACTTGAATCCAAAATCCTAACTATGCCATGTTTAGCCCTCATTTTGGAGTTTGAAAAACTCTGCTCATCTAAACTCCAAAGTTGAGATAACCAAAGTTTACTAGTAAACTCCAATCGAACTAGAATTTCCTAAGCTCCAAAGAAATGAGAAGAAAACACTCATTTTGGAGTTTAAGAAACTCCAAAACGGAATTTTGGAGTTTAGATAACTCCATTATCAAACACCTCATTAAAGTTAAAATTTGAAGTGGAGGTAGGGCCTTGAAAACTAGAGTTTGCATCCCCTCTACTTCCACTTAAAAATAAACTCTGGTTATCCTAACTCTATACCCAAACATGGCCTACAGTTTAAGCACTCCAGCATGTAGCAACTTTATCACCTATCCATTATATCATCTCTACTCTTATAATGCAAACTTCAAGGATGCAATCCCTTCCTTGTTCTTATCACAATTTCTAGAACTTTCATCAAAATTCACAATATTCAAATCAATGGGATTGATTTTTAACCATACTACATCTACTATACATCCATGTGCATGAAAGAAGGCATCTTTAAGCAATTCGCGCATTTAAAACTCTAAAATTAATCAGTAAAAAACCCGTAAACCACAATTTGCATCAATCTTATTCAAAATTCTCCTAAAAGTTTAGGGTAAAAATTAGAAAATTTGCAGGGTTTGGTAGAAATCAAGTACCTCCACCATTGAAGAAGGAGGTTTTGAGAGGTGGGCATGCGACGATTAATGCCCTATTGGAAGTGGGCCTCAAAGAAGAGGAGGAGGATGGAGGTGGAACCAAGCTTAAGCCGCTGAAGGGCGCCTTTATCGCCATTTTTGGGAGAAGCCCGCTTCAACAAGAAGGAAAGAAATTGGAGGAATGAAGAGAGAAGAAGAGACGAGGTTTTTGATGACTTTTTTGGTTTATTTTGTGGAGGAGAGAGATGAATTATTATTTGTTTACTCGAGAGAGGAGAGAGAGAAAAGATGGGAGTATGATATCGGTTCGGGTACAGTGAATTCCACTAGCTGATCAAATTAAGCAGGTCGGGTTGGACTCATGATCCGAAAATCTAACCATTATAAACTCAAATCGTCTACAATATTATAAACTCAAATCGTCATGTAAATGTTCAGGGTGTTTCGGGATCCAAGGGGCTGGTTGTCGGATTAACGGAGTTTACCCATTAATAACATATAAGTTGAGACATATTTAATGAAAAAATAAAAAATTGTTCATAACATTTTTTGTCAAATTAATTGCAAAATATATAGTAATTATAATAATATGCAATTTTTCCATAAGCTTTAAAACATTTTGGAAGGCGATTATCATGTTAATCAATGTTGAAATGGACGAGTTTTGCATTGGACGGTCAATTTATTGAACAGGGCGCTAGCAGGATACGTTTGTGTAAGGGTGGGTCTAAGTGTAGGTTCAGACGAACGGGTGTTAATCTAAACCCAAATCCAATCAAAATCTAGTTAATAAAATTCAAACCCATCCAAACAGGTTTACGCAAAACCCCCTTTAGAGATCGGATGGGTTTGGATGGGGTTCAAGCCAAGCCTGAACCGACATCCACCCCTGCTATAAATCCAAACACACTTAATTACCATGCATCTGGGAAGCTTAACTTAAATTTGCCAATGTGCTCCCCCAATCTCATAGTTGTTACAAATCACACTCTTGAGGAAATTTAGAAGAAAACTTTAGTTTTGACCCGCGGCCTTTCTTTCATAAAAACTCTTCAATTTTTTCCAAACAAAATACGCCGAAATTTTAGTGGAAACATGATGGAAAACGGAATCATCCAACCATTGCCGTATAAACCCAACGGCCTTGCAATCAAAGCTTCTTCTGATCACCATCGGACATATCGGTGGGATTTGCGACACCGTCTTCCAAAGGTGCATAAATATCTTTGCAATATAAGAGATCCGCCATTCTTGGCTTCCATATACTCCAATTGCCTACATTAAGGCTAATCATACGGCCTTTGGTACTATCCATCTCTCATATACAACAAAACAGACCAAAATCTCTTTGAAACAATTCTACAAACGCTTTGTGGGCAACCTGGGCTCTGATGCCACTTTGATGGGGCAAAACAACCCTATCCTCTGGATTTATGTGAGAATGCGATGAATAATAATGCGGAATAATAATGAGCACACAAGCCACAAGAAAAGAACACCAAGATTTAACATGGTTCGGCCCCGATTGGACCAAATTCACAACAATGCAAGAGAGAGAGCTTTCCACTATATCTATGAGGAAGAAGATGATACAACACACTCAACCAAAGCACAACAGCTTTGGGATAACTCATACAATGAGGGAAAAAATACAAGATTGCCTCAATAGCTCCAAACCCATAAACCCATTTGAAACCAACTTCTCCCAAACAAATAGAAGACAACAAATTCTTCGACGTGGTGTGAAATATTGATTCTTCGATCCAATTGAGCTCTTGTGAAATCCCCACCCCCGCTTTCCCTCTTTATCTTCTTCTCTCAAAACCCAACCTTTAGAATGGATGATAGAATAAAGAGATTGAATGAGAGAGCAACTCTATTACCTTTTAAGTTGAGTCTTAACCCATATCAAATGGGTCCAAACCAAAATGACTCAAGTTTGGTCTCTAACACCAAATCAACAAAGAAACCCAAATTGGTTGAATCCACTCATGAGTATGGACTCAAACCCAACAATCTCCCCTTCCAAACCCATGAGAGGAGACCACCCTAGCTATTTAAACGGAACCCATGCCGGACGCTTCCCGGCAAAATACTTAATTCTCTTTCGGCAATCCCCTTATCAACATATCGGCTCCATTCTTATCGGTATGGATTTTCACAAGTTTCAATAACTTGTTCTCAAGCACGTCTCATATCCAATGATACCTTTCATCAATATGCTTGGATTTCGAGTGGAAACCCGGATTTTTGCTTAAGTTGATTGCACTTTGACTATCGCAATAAACAACATAATGTTTTTGCGATAAACCCAATTCTTTACAAAAGCGCTTCATCCACAACATCTCTTTGCAAGCTTCGGTAACGCCTATATACTCGGCCTCGGTGGTGGACTGTTCCCCTCCGAACGGCGGCCTGGACTTCGCGTCCGTGACCGAGGTTTGGGGCAGATGCTATTTGGTTTTATCCGTCTATCTCTCCGAAGATGCCAAGTTGATTTATGGCACCGTGTATCGGAGGTTTAGACGGACGCGGCCGATGTAGCAGACTTCGTCAGATTCCCCCTCAGGGTGAGGGGTTTTTGATTGTGGGGACACTCTTCCCTGCAGGCGCAAGCCCCTGCAGTTAATTACGCTACCGCATCGCGGTAACAACTTTCTCCTTCTCCAGAATTTCACTTCGTGTCGTGTGTGTTTGTTTTGTTTGTGGTTGCCCGTGGATTGTATACGGAGACTGAGTAATACCGTCGCCCGTAGGACGTGGATTAGTCCAAATCCGTATTTACTTAGATTTGGGTTTGGTGTTTTAGTTTAAGGATACATTAGTCGCGTTGCGACTAAGATCAACTTAAACATTCGTCAAGGATACGTTAGTCCTGTTTTGGACTAAGATCAACCTGACGTGGTGATTCATTTAATTTATGGCCATCGGGACTCATCACCTCTCTAACATCGTTGAAGGATTACAACGATAGGTGTCAGAGGAGCTCAGAGATGTACCCTTGAACCAAAACTGATTGAGGGTTTTATAGTCCATTTAAGTGTTTAAGGATACATTAGCCGTGTTTGGGGCTAAGATCAACTTAAACGGGATCGTTTAGATCCGGCAAAAGAGCAATTGGCTCTATTATTCCAGTTTAGGGACGTAGTGGTCCATTATTAGTTTAGGGACGTTTCGGTCCGATACCAGTTTAAGGACGTAGTGGTCCATTATTAGTTTAGGGACGTTTCGGTCTGATACCAGTTTAAGGACGTAGTAGTCCATTATTAGTTTAGGGACGTTTCGGTCCGATGCCAGTTTAGGGACGTAGTGGTCCATTATTAGTTTAAGGACGTTTCGGTCCATCGCCAGTTTAAGGACGTAGTGGTCCATCATTAGTTTAGGGACGTCTCGGTCCAATATTAGTTTAAGGACGTTTCGGTCCACGAGTTTAAGGATCCCGCAGTCCATATGGGTGTGTGGTCGTTGGGACCCGTCACCTCTTTGACGTCGTTGAGGAATTACAACGATAGATGTCAAAGGAGTTCGGAGATGTACCCTCGAACCGGACGTAACTTGATTTAGGAGAACCATTTTGCTCAGTCAATTTAATTTAAGGACTTACGGCCAAAATTGGGCTAAGTCTAGTTGAAAATGTTCAACACCATCATTTATTTTTTTATTAGACCCGTGCTAGGACTTTGCCCATACTTAAATAATGCATTGCATTACTTCAGGCCATTTATGCCCATTTTGATTGGGATCTGCCCTTTTTATTATGATGCAGATCGTTTATTTTGGTCCATTAGACCTTTCAATTGGGCTCTGCCCTTCCAAATAATGCACAGCATTTTATTTATTAAGTTTGTTAAGCCTTTTAATTGGGCTTGGCCCTTTAGGAAGTGAAATGCATTGCATTTGTCAGGCGCTTTGCGCCAATCACTGAGCGTAAGCTCATATGGTGATGACACGTGTCATGCTCTGGGGAGCGCAAGCGCAACAGTGCAGCGCGCTATGCTGTTGCGCTGCGTTGTTGCGCTGGCGACACGTGGCGTGCTCTCAGCGAGTTGCACCAATTCTAGAGAGCAAAGCTCTATCTTAAGGGCGCTTAGCGCAAGTGGTTTTATAACCGACACGTGGCGCTCTCTTAAGAGCGCAACGGCGCAACTTGGAAGTGCAAAGCACCAATAATCTTTTAGATACAAGAAGGAAAGTGCAAAGCACTGTTTAATTTCTTGATCTGAAATAGATCAAAGAAAAATAAATTTTTCTTTGCTTGAAGAACCAGAGGTTCATAAAAGTGCAAAGCACTATTATTATATTTTTTTTATTGTTTTTTTTTAAAAGAACCAGGGGTTCACAAGAAGTGCAAAGCACTGTTTATTATGTAAAGATCATTGGTCTTGTTTTTAGATCAATGATCTATTAGAAGGAATTTCTTCTAATCCATAAAGGTTCTTTTACCTTTTTTCTTGAAATCTTCTCAGAGTTCTCTCTCTTTAAATTTCTCGAGTTCTCCAAAAAAAAATATTGATGCCTTTGAATTGAGGCTTAGGGCCCTTTTTATAGTGCTCACAAATTAGTTAAATTTGTTAAAGAAATCATCCTCTGAGTGATTTGGGGAATTTTCCCCACCGTTGGATCTTTGATCCAAGGGCTTCTGCTTTGCAGAAGAAAATCTTCTTGTTTTAACAAGAACAGAAAAGATTTCTTAAAAATCTTAATTTAGTTTGGCGCAGATGCCCCAGCGCGTGACACGTGTCGCGCAGCGCAGAGCGCGGCGCAACTGCGCTAGCACGTCTGCGCTGACACGTGTCGCGCAGCGCAGAGCGCGGCGCAACTGCGCTAGCACGTCTGCGCTGACACGTGTCGCGCAGCGCAGAGCGCAGCGCAACTGAAGCGTTGCTTCAGGCAAATAGAGCTCTGCTCTGATTGGGCGCGTCTTCTTGGGTGCAGCGCTGATACATCTGCGCCTGACACGTGGCGCGTTGCGCTCAGCGCAGAGGATCTGAAGCGTTGCTTCATTTATTAAAGTTTAAATTTTGGGAGAATCAGAAGCGCCGCTTCTCCTGAGATATCTTTTCATCTCCTCTTTTCAAGTCAAACTTGTATTCCCGAAATTATAATTTCCCGGGCCTTGGAAATAACTCCGCTGCGCACAGAATTTTCTGTGTTTGGATCTATATATAACTCAAGGCCGAGCCTTTCCTGTCCTCATCTTCAGAGAACTTCTTTAATCATGGCTTGCAACCGTCCTCATGCCCGCCGACAACCGTGGGAAGTGCCGATCCGAGACGTCGTTCCCCGTTTTGCTGCGCGCTTGGTGGACTCCTCTCTTTCAGATGAACAATGCGATGCCGCCATGTACGAGATTTCGACTCATGTGGGGTCTCCTTTGCCTCCGAATTCTATTTGGCTTCGGATGATCCTTGCCTCGGTGCTCGCCGACATTCCCCCTCTTCCGGCGGAGATGTCCTCGGCAGTACTTGATGTGGCCGAGGATAAGATCGAGAGCATTTTCGAAGCGCTCTTGATCACCAAAGCCCTGAGGGACTTCTCCTTCTACTTACTGAGCCAGATACGGGCTCGTCGAGTCGTCATCGCCACTTTTTCCCAAGAGTGCGGCGTCGACCGTTGGATGGCTACCCCTCGGGAAGATCGCCGCTTCGACGTGATGGAGAAGGCGGAGAGGAAGCTGAATAATTTTCTTTTCCTTTTTGTGAACCCTTGTCTCTCTGATCCCGTATTTGGTGATCTTTTTTAAATGTAATAACAATAAGAATAAATAAGAGTTCTTTCATTTTAGCTCTCTGTTGTGCTTGTGCATCGTACGATTTTAATTCAAGTACACGTAACTTTGCATGGATAGATTGCCTTTGGCATTTAAGCCCCTCCCGCTGCGCTGTGCGCTGCGCTGACACGTGTCGCGCAGCGCACTGTGCTAGCGCGACTGCGCTAGCGCGACTGCGCTAGCGCATCTGCGCTGACACGTGTCGCGTAGCGCACAGCGCAGCGCCACTGCGCTAGCGCACTAGCGCATTTGTGCTAGCGCATCTACGCTGACACGTGTCGCGTAGCGCACAGCGCAGCGCAACTGCGCTGACACGTGTCGCGCAGCGCAGTGCATGCGCAACTGAAGCGTTGCTTCCTTTAAACAGAGCTTTGCTCTGATTGGGTGCGCCTTCTTGGGCGTTGCGCTGACGTATTGGCGCCTGACACGTGGCACGTTCGCCCGAAACTTGAAGCGTTGCTTCAAAATTTTGAATTTTGAATTTGAACAGAGCTTTGCTCTGATTGGGCGAAACATGGACAATGCAACACACTTTTGCAACTTTGATTGCCACGATACGGCTTCCCTAGCAAAAGTGATCAAATATCCCAATGTGGATTTTCTAGAATCAATATCGCCGGCCATATCGGCGTCGGAGTAAGCAACCAACTCCGGATTATCACCTATGAAACATAAACACTCCATCGAGGTGCCTCAAAAATATCGTAAAATCCACTTTACAGCGGCCCAATGTTCTCTACTCGGATTAGAAATAAATCGGCTAACAACGCCAACGGCATGCGCAGTATCGAGACATGTACACACCATCGCATACATCAAGCTACTAATAGCCAATGCATAAGAAATATTCTTCATGTCTTTTTTCTCTTTCGAACTTGAAAGACATTGTTTCGAGCTCAATTTAAAGTGACCGGCAAGTGGAGAATGAACCGATTTTGCTCTCTCCATATCAAATATTTGGAGCACCCACTCAATATACCTCTCTTACGACAACCATAACTTCTTTACTTTTCTATCACAAGAGATACACATGCCCAAAATTTGCTTTGCCAGTCCCAAGTCTTTCATAACAAAAGACTTGCTTAACTCATCCTTCAACTTGTCAATTTTGGACTTATCATGTCCAACAATTAACATGTCATCAATATAAAGCAAAAGAATGATAAAATCACCATCACCGAATATCTTTACGAAGACACAATGATCCGATGGGGTTCTTTTCGAGTCTTGATTCAACAAAAAAAAAATTCTTGTGCCATTGCCGAGGAGCTTGCTTGAGGCCATAAAGACTTTTCTTCAATTTTGCATACTAAGTGCTCTTTTCCATTGATTTCGAAACCTTCGGATTGTTGCATATAGATTTCCTCCTCTAATTCACCATGAAGAAATGCGGACTTGACATCTAATTGTTCGGCCTCCAAATCCATACTTGCGGTTATACCCAACACTAACCGAATAGAGGACATTTTCACAATCGGAGAAAAAATTTAATCGATTTCAACACCTTTTTTTGGCCAAAACCTTTCACAACCAACACTCCAGAAAGTATGCGCATATTTGGCAAGTTTTTCTTATATTTAAAACTCCTGTTATAGTTTTTACCCCTAGGAGTTATGATCTTGACAGAAGTCAACAAACAATAAGTTGCTAATCAAGTTCAATCCGTCATTATCTTGGTTCAATTTAGACCCACCCGCATGAGCCCTTGATATAGATCAACAAGGCCGCATGACTATCCTAACTGATCATATGCTACAAATAAGCACCACTTAGCTACCGCACACTACGTCTTGACAAAGGTCAACAAATATAGCACGAATTCTAAGCACTACTCATAAGAAATGACGGAGGGTTATGGCTGGTTTTTTTTGGCGAAAAACCTTTAACGTAATGAACTTGGTATCATTGAAGGAACAAGAGTGGCTTTGAAAAGGAGTTGTTAGGCTCCGATTTTAAAACAAACGTTTTGAAGAAAACCGAGTGGTTTATAGTAACATAAACTTTTTCATAAGAGCGAACTCCCAGTGAAGGGATCAAGGCTCTTTCTTCATCGAAGGAGGTGTAGAATATTCCTAACCGAATCCTCTATGCAAAACAAAAGAATACGGTTATAAACCCTTTTGAAAATTTGGTTCCCGCAACATCAATTTGGGTTTATTTCCTTTGCCTTAAATATATAATGCAGTTTCATCATTTTAAGTTTCTAGCCACAATAGAAACAACCAAAATAGCATGTTTTTATATGCCATCCGCATTCGCCACGGGGCCTCGGGTCTTCACCGTAAGATTACTTAACTTACAGCAAAACAGAGGCAAGGTTAGTGTGGATACAAAGCATGTAGAAGCATCTAATATATATCTGCATATATATCAATGTTCGCACCTATTTAAGTGCGTATCAATATTAAGTGCTCACTTGATGGAAAAACGACTCTAATGATATGCCCACTTATATACATGCACATATGAAGGCTAATACATGACATAGGAAGCGACACGTGCGCATCCTTATCATGCGCGCTTGGCAAAAATCACTGAGTGCTATGCACATGTACAAAACACGTGCGCGTATGCTAAATCTTTAAGATACGCACATGCTAACGGAGTGCGCATGCTAATGGACTCCTATGATAAAAGGGGTTATGTATGAGTTTAAGGGAAGTGTAAACTGAAAACTCCGAAACGAGTAAATACACTAAACTAATCCATTTCAGCACAAAATGAAAAAGATGTGTGAATATAAAAGAAAAAAACGCTTTTCATTCATATGTCAAAAGGATGGATTACGTACTACCAACCAGAGACAAGCAAAAGACAAATAAAGGCAAAAGTTGTTACATCGTTCAAAGTTAATAGCGGTAAAAGACTAGAATTAGTGAATGGATTCTGAAATTAAAAAAGAAGCTCTTGCAAGGCATCCAGGCAGGAACATCCATCTGCTTGTGCTTCCGTTCACGAATACAAGTATCAGGGTCCCTACTGATATCTTCTGCCCTTGCATATGAGGATATAATTGCATTTTGCTGATATATCCGGTATAGGACGTCTATTGCACGGTCCCTTCGGTTCTTGAAAATCAAGCACATTAGATAGACCGAGCGCACTTTATCTTCGACATAATCTAGTGCATGAAGCGGAATCGCCCCGACAAACCCGGATGTAGCACTCCAAACCGCAATGAAAATCATCTATAAAAGGGAAGACCGGCGAGAGAGCAACCACCCACAATGATCCTCATGACGAGAGAGTATGGCCTCACATTAGGCATCAATGTGGGTAGGTTCATAAAAACAAGTGTCAGTGTGGGAAATAATCTCCCTGATAGAATACTGTAACACCCTAGTACGGTTATACGACATTAATTGGTATTTTAACACTTACTTTATATTTCTTCTATTCTATCTTTGGGTCGCGAATGATTCGAATAGTAGTGGTCGTTATCCGATCCGACCCATAAGTTTAGAACCCAATATGGTGCAAGATTGTATATGAGATTTACCAGTAAAGTGTATCTATGTGAATCTAGTATAATACCTACATTATATTTAGATCTTTATATATCATATATCTAGAACATCATATATCTTTTAATAGCCACAAATTAAGAATAAGTTATATTTTGTTAATTGTCATCATATGGTTGCTATCCTATATCTTATTTTACTTTTATCTTTTACGTTTAAATCTCAAGATATCTAATATCAAATATTTACTAAATTTAGATATATTTTTAGAATTCTTTTAAATCTTAAATTAGGGTAATGCGTTATTTAAAATATATTCTTGCATTATGATTGAGAAGTTTACATATGTGAATTATTTTCCAAAATATATTTTTGATGAGATTTCGGTGGAGATTAGTTGTAGTTTGATATTGTCTATATATATTAAAATTAATATATATTTATAACCTAATTTAAACTATACTATATATATTTATATTAAACACAAAACCTCTCTCTCTCCACATAACATATCTCTCCCTCATCAAATTATATATTTTCCTTCTTCGTTCTTCAATCCCACACCCATTCTCGCCGACACAACTCCAGCTGCATCCTAGAATCTTAACCGAGCCATCAAAACTTGGTGTTGATTTGTATAGCGTCGTGTTGTTTCCGTTCATCGCGTTTGTTTTGAGGCAAGTTTACAACTTACATGCTATATTTTATGTAATTTACTTATATGTTGTCGTACTATTATTATTATTATCATCATCATACAGCTATATCTATATAATTTATACACCGTTGTTATTTAACGTTAATCAGCTTTATAATATACAATGTATGCAAGTTTACAACTTGCGACATGCCATAATTAAATCTATAAATATATATATCGTCGTAATATTTCTTATTATTATCATTAATTAGTTTATAATCTGCATTTTATAACGTTATAAAAAATATCGTTTAAAAATATTATAGTTTACACACGAAACGTCGTCGTAAAGCGGATACGACAAATCTGAAATCTACTATACACCTTACCTTATAAAATTCATTATAAATCATAGAAAAATCATTAGCATACGTTCTTTAGTTCGTTACGAAGCCAACTCAGAATTCTATAACCTTGTGAAATATTTACTTTCAAAATAAATTGTTTAAATAACATAAACTATAAATGAAAGTACCTCTGAACTGCTGTTCAGGGAAATTCCAGCAGCAAACTTTCAATTTCGAACGTTCATAACTTTTTGTAGGAACAACCTGAGATAGTTTAACTTATAAAAATGAAAATCTTATTGAATTAGCTTTGTTTTGATATATGACACGTCCCTTTTGGAGAATAATTGTTATTTTAAACTATTTTACAAATCAGGATGACGCTGAATTTTTGAAACTGGAACTTTCTTGTGCATGGTTAACAATGCCACTTTTATAGTTATTAATCGGATTGAATATGTTATCCCTGTTAATATTATTATATCAATATCTATTTAATAAATAATAGTGCATGTGTTTTAATATTCAGCAAATATTACCGATTTACAGTTTTATAGTATCCGTCTGTATCCGTACCGATAATAACATATCTAGTTGCATGCCGGAAGATCATGATATCATTATACTATTATAATAGTACAGTATGTTATCTAATTTGCATTATACATAGTAATAGACATATAATGGTTATTAGACACATATGCATCCTGACAACAGTACTGTTTACCGTGTTTCGATATCGATTGCAGTTTCACATTGGATATCTATTTGATACAGATACATCACATGATATGTTCACGACACCCTACTTGACTCGTTACTTGAATCTTGTTACTAATACCAATGATATTGACATGTTGTCCAGACGGATGTGACTTGTTGTCTGCATAGACAAGAACTGTACCTGCTTGATCCTGTATTGGCATTAGACCTATATTGGCAATACCTGACTCGAACACAAATCTGGGGGTAAAGGGGAAATCAAGAATGTAACCGAAACGTAACTCAAGACGATATAACTACATGTTTGCCGTTTTTTTTGGGCATTACGGAATAATTACCCGTTTGCCGTTTTTCCGGGCGTTACGGAATAATTACATGTTTGCGGTTTTTCCGGGCGTTACGGAATAATTACTCGTTTGTCGTTTTTCGGGCATTACGGAATAAATCCTGTTACCGTGATTCTTTGGGGAATGAACGGGATATATTCTGTTGGGTTACGATGAGAATTATATTAATTGATTTCAAAGACTTTTAGAATAGATAACCTAGAAGCACAGTTTTATGTTACACATCACACATCACACATCACATACATACACACACCTCAATGTTTCATATCTATGTTATTCATTTATATTCATGCTTAATTATATCGTTACATCCTGGTTATCACCGTTTCTTTGATATTATGACGCACCGACGTCTGGGTTTTGCATGACCCAGTTCCTCTATCTTTATCGCAGGCGGAACATGAGTACTTTAACCATCAAGCCGAGCGATGAAGAATTGAACATGTGTTATTTAGAGATGTTTAGTTTAGTTTATTTTTTCCGCGGTTTTATTTCCTTGATATGAGCCCATATTGGGACAAGTTTCATATGTTGTTCATTGGATTTGAATCATTTCCGCTTATGCATTTTCTTGACTCTATTTACTGTGGCAAATGGACATGTACTAGCTAGTTTTATATTTTACTGTTCTTGATATCCTATAGACAGCCGTAATGTGACTGTGGAGGGATATTTCTTAACCACAAGTAGCATGGTTGGCTCTGTCACGTGTCGTAGTTTGCGTACTCTGGGAAGCGGGGCGTGACAAATACAGACGACTGGCTATTATACCTGAAAGAAGACAAAAGAAGCATCAATAAACGGATACAAGTTCAGACAGTGGAATCACTAACTCCCAGAATTCCCACTTGGGAAGCTTATGGGTTAAGTGTCAAACAATGGAATTAAATTCCAAGAAATCTCATTGGATGGTCAACCCATATGAAGCGCACTAAGCACAAGGAAGCAAAGGATTCGCATAAAAGACAGAGGTGCGCATGCGCACTTACCAAGTTAATAAAGAAGCAAGTACTTCTAACAGGAAACAAGGGCTTCAAAAAGAGCGCAACTCTAAAAAAATTCAAGAAAGAGAAAGAGAAAGCACAAATGAAATGAAGGATAAGGCCCCTATTTATAGGGCTTAAAAGTCGGTTTGAATCTCGAGACAAATCCGACGGATCGCAGCTTAACACCAATCGCACTCACATGCGAGACACATGCGCACGATCAGTGGAGGACATTTTTTCCCTCCCAAAGTGTGCACCTATACAGATGTGCACTTGGTAAAATCACTGGCCGCAATGCGCATGTGCAAAGCACATGCGCATATGCTAGGTGCACACGTGGCATCTTCGCAAGTGGAAAAATCCCATTTTCAAGGCATGCACACCTCACAACTGATCCCATAATAATAATAATAATAATAATAATAATAATCAAATAAAGATCTAAGATCCAACAGTGCGCATGGATCACAAATAAAACCAATAGTGCGCATGCGCACCCCATGAAACAGACGCTTTTAAAAAAAGAAGAAGAAATAAATTTTGTTAATAAAGATTTAAATCTTTATTTAGCAGAAAAATCTTCTATTAGTTAAAATACATTAACAAACAGATCTATAGATCTTAATCCAACGGTGTGCATGTCATTTTTATTTGATAAGAATCAATTAAATCAATATGATATCAGATTGAGATCAAAATAAATCCAACAAACTTTAATTTTCCCTCTTCTATAAATAGGAGCCTCACTCACAGAAATTTCATTCTTGAATCTCCCCATAAGCTTGAGAAAGATATAAATCTCAAGTCATCATCATCATCTCCCTCAGCAAACAAGGGCGCAAGTTAGAAATAAAAGAGAAATGCTTCTCTTTTCCTCCGTTAAAAAGCTTTTGCTTTTAGACAGAAACCTTTGCATCTTTTCGAATCTATCGATTCGCTATAAAATATCAAATGATCTTAGGGTCCATCTCTCGTTCATAAAATTTATACTTTTCTGAAAGATCGATCCTAAGATCTAAGAAAATAAGATATGCACCATAAAATGCATATACATGACTTGGAAACAGATAAAAATAGAATCTTTTTGCTTCTTGATGAAAGCCTTTGCTTTCTATAAAAGGGCACACCCCATATAAAGCACACTTGATAAAATTATAAAAATAGACATGCACATATGTACATGTGCACATGTCAAAGTTGACTTTTTCATAGATGCGCGTATACATATGCGCACTTGTCAAAAACGACATTCTCATGCATGCACATATGCATGCACACTTGTCAAATATGACTTTCACACACAGGCGTTCAGTAAATATGCATGCTTGTGATTTTCGAACCATAAGATAAGTGCGCAAACACGTGATATGCACATGCACACCTTTTTAAAATATTACATGTACATGCGCACCTCAAATCATACGCACTTGGACCTGCAAGCTGTTGCTTGAACACTAGTTAAAAAAAACTAAGTATGAAAATTTATGTTTCTCATATGTGATCCTATGATCAAATAGACAACTCTAAGTTGATTTTAATTTAAAACAAGATTAACGATCCTTAAGAAATATTTCTAAGTTGATCTTAGTCCCATATACGACTAATGATTCTTAGCCCATATCAACTTCTAAGTTGATCTTAGTCTAATACGACTAACGATCCTTAGATAAAATATAAGTTCGTCAAGTTCCAACATGTTCTTTTCCGTTTCATACGGGATTAGTTCAAGGTACATTCTTTAACACCTCTGATATACGGCGTTGTAATTCCCCAAGGTCTTCAGAGAAGTGGTGGGTCCTAACAACCAACGAACCCTTCTTTCTTCGTCCTAACTTGAAGAAAGATATGAAATTTCATCAAGACAGAGAATGTCTTAAACCCATATTGGTGCATCCCATACAGATGCATACCTCATATTAACGTGCATCCCATGCAGATGTACACCCCATATTGATACACAACCTCATGCACATGTGTATCCCATACAGACATGCTCACCACCATCCCAACAACCTATGAAAGCATACATATATGTATATGTAAACCTTTTGTCACGCCCCGCTTCCCAGTATACGGGTAGAGGACATGACGAGGCCGCTACGTATTTACTCTGAAGTAAATACGCTAAGCATAACTAAGCAATATAAAAGAAATGTACACAAGAGACAATATAATGAACAGCAACTTTATTTATTAACATTCTTTTGTACAATGCATGGAAAAGTAAATACATCTGAATGAAAATAATGCCTAAACAATGGCATAACAGAAATGGAAAGTACTGAAATGAAATGTGTATAAGTGTAACTACAGCTCGGGATCTTCAATAAACTGGTCCAAGTCTTCAGTGCTAGGCTCGATCTCTGAAAGGTCCGAAACACCTGACGACATTCAAAGAAAAAAAAAGAGAATGTCGTCAGCGAACAAATCGCTCTGTAGGTCCCAAAGATAAGGAAGAAGTAGAAAAGACAGAAAGAGAGAGTGTAATTTTTAAAGTTGTATTATATTGTTATACTGTTATATTTATTAACGCTATTGTTTGTAGCTTGGTACAGAAGGATAGCAGTGTATACGAGAGGAGTCTCTATATGCCAAAGACTAAAGGCAAATGGAAGTACAAGGTTCCGTTATACAACCCGGAACAACGGTAATTGAATTCAGATTAGGTGTCTTAAATCTTGCAGTCTCATGCCACTTCTAACACTTTCCGTACCAATCTACCCCTTAAACCCCATGATGTCTTGATTGTATTGTTATATTGTATTGCAACTTGTATTGTCTTGTAATATAGATTGTATAATTGGATGACTTGCCGAAACCATGATATTAGTAAATGGATGTAACTGGAGAATAATGTAGATGGAAGTATATCCATGGTTCGATTCAGTCAATACAGATTGAATAGATTGAATATATGGATTCATGGATTCATGTTGAATTGTAGTTTGTACTTGAATCATATTCAAGTCAGATTATTATAACGAGACTCATTCTGAGTCAGACAATTAAAAAGAAATTGAAGTCCTGAATTAGGTTTTGATGTTATCGGTAACCGCTGCACATGGGTGGTAGAATTTGTGTCTTTTTCAAAGACGATTACCGTGTTGATAACACCATTTGTTAAGTTGTCTAACTTAAAATAAACAAGCACCCACTTCTCCGGCCCCCTGAGGCTTAAGAGATTGGTCGCGCTTAAACTTATATTTACTACGGTCATTATTGTAATTTATAAAACTTGAGGGGGTTTTATATAAAAATAATTTTGTATAATTTAAAAAATATACCTCAAGTATTTAATTATCGTCTTTAGAGTTTTCATAGCTATGGATTTTATATTTGTGACATTTCTAGTGAATAAACATGTTGGGGTAAAAATTTACACCCCGGTTGACCGAGTCAAAGTCAAGGTCAACCCCTAAGCTAGGTGGGCCCAAGCCCAGGTCAAGCGGGCCCATGCCCAAGTCGAGCCCGCGGCCAGCCTTCCCCATGCCAAAATGAAATCATGTAATAAATAATTTTTTTATGTAATTTTTTCTGCATGAATGTAAACAAAATGGGCATAAAGTCAAATTTTTGTAAGCCCATGGCTTATGTGCAAAAACAAATGGCACATGAGCCAAGGGATAGGCAAAAAGCCATTTTGTATATGTAAATGTGTAAGCCTATATAAGGCAACATGATGATGAATAAAGAAAAATAACACTTTTCATTCTCCCAAAAAAAAAACTAGGGTTTGTGCCTCCACTCTCTCTTCTTCAAGTTCTTCCTCTTCCTTTTTATTTTCCAAATAAATCAAGAGCTTAGCTGTCTTTTTTTTTTATATAAAAATACTAAATAAAGTTTTACCATAAACCCATCTCCCAAAACCCCATCAAGAGAAGAAAAAGGGTCTTTTTTTTTATCATCCAAGATTTAGATCTTGGAGTTTCAAGAGAACCCATTTTGGGTTTCTTCTCAAAGGAGAAAGGAGAAAATCTGTTGGAGTTCAACTCCATAAATAAAATTCTTTTGGAGTTCAACTCCACAAATAAAATTCTCTTGGAGTTTAACTCCACCACAGAAATCTTTTAGAGTTTCCAACTCCACAAATAAAATTCTTTTGGAGTCCCACTCCACAAATAAAATTCTTTTGGAGTTTAACTCCACTACAGAAATTCTTTTGGAGTTTAACTCCACAGTAAAAATCCTTTTTTTTGGAGTTTAACTCCACATTATATTTTTTTAGCCATATAAAATTCTTTTGGAGTTGAACTCCATGTTTCATTAAAAAAAAAAGAAAAAAAGAAGGTGGTCACATGCTAAGCATGTGACGGGGGTCACATGCAAAACATGTGACGGGTCACATGCACGGGTTACATGCTGAGCATGTGATGGCCCCCCTCACATGCTGAGCATATGATGACCCCATTTTTTTACTCTTTCTTCTTTTCATTATTTTAAGCTTTTTTATTAAAAAAAAATTAAATAAATAAATATTAAATAAATAAAAATAAATTATAAATAATATTTTAAAATTAAAAAAATAATAATAATAAATTTTCTAAAAAAAAAATCTCTAAATATTTATATAATTATTTATTTTTGATTTTATATATAGAAAATATATATGTATATATATATATCTTTTTTTTACAAGTGGAACAAAACAAGAAAAAATACACACACACCAACGCACTGCATATTGAGTTCGCATGACCAGTTTAACCCGTCAATCGGAGGTTCCTTCGCTCCAAATGCGAGGGGTAATTAACGGTACCTTAATTCGCGGCTGCCGGAGATTCGGATCCCCACAATCAATAAACCCCAGCCTACCCTAGGCAGGGGGAATCTGTAATGCGCCTGATAAGCGCACGCGCATTCCCATCTCAATGGGGTGACGAAAAACACCCTACAGATTCTGGCACGCCCGGTGGGACCAATCTCTCCTCCCATATTTCGGGTTAAACGTTCATGCGAACTCAATCAATTTACATGTCTATATTTATACTAAAATAATGCTCTTTCATGCAGGTTTTCAAGCAATCGCCTTTCAACAATGTCTCCAATGATGAACTCAGCTCCCGTCTCTTACACGATGAAGATGGACTCCAGGACGGTCCTCCCGGCCAGTATTGGGCGACAGTGGGAGGAGCCGCTGCTACCGTTCAGCTCTATTCTGTTCGTGCCCGCTAACGCCATTCCCGCTCCTCAAGCTCCAGCAACAGACAGACCGGTCTCGAAAGGAAAGAGACCAAATGTGGTGATCTCGAGGGCGTCCCAACCCAAACGCAAGTCGGTGTCTGAACGACTTTCCTTGGCCCCAACTGGGGCCAAGGACATCAACACCAACAAAGTAACAGGGCCTCTCGAGCAAGCTCCAGCGGTGCCCCTGACAACTGCTCGATCGGGTGTTTTCTCTAAACTCCCCGCTAATCGACTCACGGTGGCTTCCCAGGAAATGGATGCCCGTCGAGCCCTTAAAATTGAAAAGTTAAGGAAGAAAAGGCTCAGATATAGAGCCAACAAAAAGGCTAGGGCTCCTGCTAGGCTGAACCTCATGAGGTTCGAAGAACAGGGTTACCCCAACGAAGATGGGGAAATGGCTGAGTATGTGGTCCACACTGTCTACATGGTGGGCACGCGTAGCAAGAGTAAGGACGGGGCCACCACATCTCAAATCCAATCTGGTTTGAATGTGGTTGCCGCTTCCTAAGAACAGCCGCCCCCGCCGGGTGATGAAAACCTTCTCGATGAGGATGATAGGTGAAAAGACCTTTTGGTCCATGAGGAGTCGGGCTCGGAAAGCGAAGGTGAGCCAACTTTCTAGCTTAAGAATGCGGAGCAGCAACTTCTCCAAGAGCTCCGAAAACAGCTCAGAAGCAAAGACAAGGAGATGGCCAAGCTCTACTCAAAGATCGACGACTTGACAAATGTCGTCTTACGGCTTACGGCCCAACTTGCCTCTCAGCCGCCCAATCAAGCACAGGGCTCTGCTCATGAACCGGGAAACGTTGTCCCGAGACAGCCGGTGCCTATTTCCTCAAATCCAAAGGTGGGCGGACCGCATGAAAGTCAATCGCATCCTATCTCAGAAAATGTCTTGGCTACTGATGACAGTAGCCCGCTAACTCAAGATCAAATCATGGATTTGGTTGCCAGCAAAGTCAAAATATTGGTGGCCGAAGCCGAAGCGCAAAAAGATATCGGTAGTGGTGGGAGACCATATCCTGCTCAGTATGATCTGGTAGAATTTCCTAGCGGCTATATCATCCCCAAATTCGAAAGATTCGATAGGACGGGAAATGCGAGTCAACACATCGCCCACTTCAAAGCCTCATGTGGGAATACTGGGGTCAATGATGCGCTTCTCCTCCGCCAGTTCGTTAATAGCTTGACCGATATTGCTTTCGACTGGTATGCGAGCATACCGGATGGCTCCGTTACTACTTCCGTCCAAATGGAATCTTTGTTTCGACAAAGATTCACGAGCATCAGTGGTAAGATCACCATTGCCGAGCTCGTAAGGACCAAGCCCAAGAACAACGAAAGCAGCATGGATTTTATAACCCGATGGCGCAATCTCTCCGTCAAATGCGAACCGCCGATAGAGCAGGACCAATCTGTCAGTCTCCTCGTCGGAAATCTCAACAATTGGATGGCCCCGTTTCTATGCACCGCGGGTCTCAAAACATTCCAAGAGCTGACCAGGAAAGTTCAGATGCTGGAGCGCTCAAAATAGGAGTCCTCCTCGGATTCCCAAAATAACAATATGTCCTGGAGAAACGAAAGGACGATAATCGCAAAAGCGGAAACTCCGATGATTCTGAATCTTTCAACACTTCGGCTAACCGAAATAAGCAAGAGATGAGCGGGCCTAGCGCAAACCAGCCTCGGAAGCCAATGTTCGGAGAGGGAGGAGAATCTCCACTGAAAGAGAAGCTGGATAAGGTCTATTCTTTCAGAAGGGACAAAATCCGTAAAATATTCAAAGACGCCCTTAAGAACGGTCTACAACTGCCAGAGTCAAAAAGACCGCAGGAAGCGAATAGGACCGACGACCCTAAATACTGCCCCTATCACAGAGTGATAGGTCATTCCATTGAGGACTGTTTCGTCTTCAAAGATTGGGTCGAAAAACAATACAAGGCAGGAGAGATAGAACTGTCTAAAGGCGTGTTAACAAACAATCCAGCTGCGACCGCCAATTTCATACAAACGGAGACCGAAGTTCTTCGTGAAACTGATTCTCTCAGATATCCGCCTCTCTCTGAAAACAATCGACCACCACATCATTAAACTGGGAATGTAAAAAAAAATGTAAATAAACAAGAAATGTGTAAATAAAAGAAATATAAAGAAAACCCGAAATGATGGGGCAACTCACAATAAAAATCAACGAGTAAAATAAAGATGAAATAAAGCCGAAATGATGGGGCAACTCGCAATAAAAATCAGCGAGTAAAATAAAGATGAAATAAAGCCGAAATGATGGGGCAACCGCGAATAAAAGCCGAAATGATAGGGCAATCGCGATATTTGCGATAAGAAAAGCTGAAATGATAGAGCAATCGCGGTAAAACAAAAAAAAACAAAACAAAGCAACGACGAATGATGAGTCGCTCCTGGTACCATATTCCAGTGTAGCGATACTGACGCCAACAAAAATTCAAATTTCCAAAATTCTCCCAGCCCTACGGTTAGTCCCCAAATTGACTACCGTATACAATCCACGGGCTCAAATAATTCTCATCATACCCATGCCCCACCGTAATCACCAGTTACGCGGCTGGTCTCCGCCTTTGGAGTTATGCTCCATTGAGAAGACCCACTCATATGTCCTCACGATACATGAGAAGAACAAACCTTTGTGGGATCCTTACGACTCACAAAGGAAAAACACACTTAGGAGTCCTCACGACTCTTAAGGAGAAAATACACCCGCGGGATCCTCACGACTTGCAGGGAGAAAATGCTTTTATGGGACCCTCACGACCCATAAAATTGAAAAGCCTTAGGCGATAGGGACCTAAACCCGTCTCCTAAGCCATCGCTCCGCCAAGAAGAGTAGGCAAATGATGAATTGCTCCTGGCACCTCTGCTTCAGTGTTAACAACGCTGATGCCGGCCCCTATCCCAAAATTCCAAATCAATCCAATAGACCTCCACGTCTTTAAAACTGGAAGCAGATGACCTCTAAGTCGTTAAACTGGAAACAACATACCTCTAAGTCTTTAAACTGGAAACAGATGACCACTATGTCGTTAAACTGGAAACAGATGACCACTATATCGTTAAACTGGAAATAGATGGCCTCTAAGTCGTTAAACTGGAAACATAAGACCTCTAAGTCTTTAAACTGGAAACAGATGACCTCTAAGTCGTTAAACTGGGAACACTAGACCTCTAAATCGTTAAACTGGAGACAGATGACCTCTAAGTCGTTAAACTGGTCACAATAGACCGCCAAGTCTTTAAACTGGAAACAAATGACCACTATGTCGTTAAACTGGAAACATAGACCTCTAAGTCGTTAAACTGGAAACAGTAGACCTCTAAGTCTTTAAACTGAAAACAGCAGACCTCTAAGTCTTTAAACTGGAAACAGATGACCTCCAAGTCGTTAAACTGGAAACAGATGACCTCCAAGTCGTTAAACTGGAAACAGATGACCTCTACATCATTAAACTGGAAACAGATGACCCCTAAGTCATTAAACTAGGGACGAAGGGAAATCCACTCATGTGTCCTCACGATGCATGAGAAGAACAAACCTTTGTGGGATCCTTACATCTCACAAAGGAAAAACACACTTAGGAGTCCTCACGACTCCTAAGGAGAAAATACACCTGCGGGATCCTTACGACTCGTAGGGAGAAAATGCTTTTATGGGACCCTCACGGCCCATAAAATTGAAAAGCCTTAGGTGATAGGGATCTAAACCTGTCTCCTAAGCCATCGCTCCCTAACCCCCAAGTGGCGAATGATGAGTCACTTCTGGTACCATATTCCAGTGCAGCGATGCAAACACCAACCAAATTCCAAATCCCATGCCCTGATGGCGAATGATGAGTCGCTCCTGGTGCCATATTCCAGTGCAGCGATGCAGACGCCAACAAGGTCCTGAAATTCTTCCGGCCCTACGGTTTGGATCATACATCCTACAAAACCGTATACAATCCACGGGCGTAAAACCATCCCGATCCCTCACAAAAAAAATAACGGTATGTCCACAAGCAAAATGGGCACGGATGAAAACCCGAAAGGACTCCGTGAGTAAAAACAGCAGGACTGCCGGCGAGTTTGTGAAAACCCAAAAGGGCGCAAACTCGTAAAAGAAGAAAAAGAAATGAAATACACTCGCAAAGTCCTCTCGACTTTGTGAGGAGAAAATTCCCGCGTGAGATCCCTACGACTCACAAAGGAGCAACACACTTAGGAGTCCCCACGACTCCTAAGGAGAAAATACACCTACGGGATCCTTACGACCCGTAGGGAGAAAATGCTTTGTGAGACCCTTACGGCTCACAAAATAGAAAAGCCTTAGGTGACAGGGATCTAAAATTGTCTCCTAAGCCACCAATTTCCAAATCCTCCCGGGGCAAATGATGAGTTGCTCCTGGCATTATTCCAGTGCAGCAATGCAGATGCCAAACAAAAACTAATTCCCAAATTTTCTCGGGGCAAATGATGAGTTGCTCCTGACATTATTTCAGTGCAGCAATGCAGATGCCAAACAAAAAAAAACAATTACCAAATCCTCTCAAAGACAGATGATGATTCGCTCATGGTACCATATTCCGGTATAGCGATGCTGATGTCAACTCAAATCAAACAAATCAAACCAACAATCTCTGCGGCGGAATCATGCTTCGTACCAGAATTTACCCCGTGTCGAAATCATGCTTCGCCTCGGAATATCTACATTCCCTGCCGGAATTATACTCCGCCTCGGAATCAAATCAACCCGACACTCCGCGCCGGGGAAAAGTCGATCAGCGACACTCCGTGCCGGGGAAAAGTCAACCCGACACTCCGCGCCGGGGAAAATTCGATCAGCGACACTCCGCGCCGGGAAAAAGTCAACCCGACACTCCACGCCGGGGAAAAGTCGATCAGCGACACTCCATGCCGGGAAAAAGTCGATCAGCGACACTCCGTGCCGGGGAAAAGTCAACCCGCGACACTCCGCACCGGGAAAAAGTCGATCCGCGACACTCTGTGCCGGGGAAAAGTCAACCCGACACTCTGCGCCGGGGAAAAGTTGGTCAGCGACACTCCGCCCCGGGAAAAAGTCAACCCGACACTCCGCGCCGGGGAAAAGTCGATCAGCGACACTCCGTGCCGGGGAAAAGTCAACCCGCGACACTCCGCGCCGGGGAAAAATCGATCCGCGACACTCCGTGCCGGGGAAAAATCGATCCGCGACACTCCGCGCCGGGGAAAAGTCGATCAGCGACACTCCGTGTCGGGGAAAAGTCAACCCGACACTCCGCGCCGGGGAAAAGTCGATCAGCGACACTCCGTGCCGGGGAAAAGTCAACCCGACACTTCGCGCCGGGGAAAAGTCGATCAGCGACACTCCGTGCCAGGGAAAAGTCGATCCCCGACACTCCGTGCCGGGGAAAAGTCGATCAGCGATACTCCGTGCCGGGAAAAAGTCGATCCGCGACACTCCGTGCCGGGGAAAAGTCAACCCGACACTCCGCGCTGGGGAAAAGTCGATCAGCGACACTCTGTGCTGGGGAAAAGTCAACCCGCGACACTCCGCGCCGGGGAAAAGTCGATCCGCGACATTCCGTACCGGGGAAAAGTCAACCCGACACTCCGCGCCGGGGAAAAGTCGATCAGCGACACTCCGTGCCGGGGAAAAGTCAACCAGCGACACTCCGTGCCGGGGAAAAGTCGATCAGCGACACTCCGTGCCGGGGAAAAGTCAACCAGCGACACTCCGCGCCGGGGAAAAGTCGATCAGCGACACTCTGTGCCGGGGAAAAGTCAACCCGCCACTTCGTGCCGGGAAAAAGTCAATCTGCGACACTCCGTGCCGGGGAAAAATCGACCCGACACTCCGCGCTGGGGAAAAGTCGATCAGCAACACTCCGTGCCGGGGAAAAGTCGACCCGACACTCCGCGCCAGGGAAAAGTCGATCAGCGACACTCCGTGCCGGGGAAAATTCGACCAGCGACACTCCGCGCCGTGGAAACGTCAAGCAGACACTCCGTGCCGGGGACACGTCAACAAGCGACACTCTGCATCGGGGAAACGTCCAACACAGACACTCCGCATCAGGGAAACGTCCGACACCGACACTCCGCGCCGGGGAAACGTCAAGCAGACACTCCGTGCCGGGGAAACGTCAACCAGCGACACTCTGCATCGGGAAAACGTCCAACACAGACACTCTGCATCAGGGAAACGTCCAACAACGACACTCCGTGCCGGGGAAATGTCAAATAGACACTCCGTCTCGAGGACACTTCAACCAGCCGGTACTCCGCCTCGGGGAAACGTCGACCAGCGACACTCCGCGCTAGGGGCACGTCAACGAAATCACTCCGGGCAAGGGAAACGTCTACCACGGACACTCTGTCTCGGAGATGCGTCAAGCGTCGACCGTCTACGTCGTAAAAAGGGCAGTGCATCCCAAAAAGTGGGAACCAAAGCAAGTTTCCTCCACGTGAAAGAAGATCCATCAATTTCATGCATACGACCTACATGGGCGGTGTGCATTTATTGACGGGGGTAATTTGTTAGGGTAAAAATTTACACCCTGGTTGACCGAGTCAAAGTCAAGGTCAACCCCTAAGCTAGGTGGGCCCAAGCCCAGGTCAAGCGGGCCCATGCCCAAATCGAGCCCGCGGCCAGCCTTCCCCATGCCAAAATGAAATCATGTAATAAATATTTTTTTATGTAAATTTTTGTGCATGAATGTAAACAAAATCGGCATAAAGTCAAATTTTTGTAAGCCCATGGCTTATGTGCAAAAACAAATGGCACATGAGCCATGTGATAGGCAAAAATCCATTTTGAAAAGCCCAAGGGGCTATATGTAAATGTGTAAGCCTATATAAGGCAACATGATGATGAATAAAGAAAAATAACACTTTTCATTCTCCAAAAAAAAAAAACTAGGGTTTGTGCCTCCACTCTCTCTTCTTCAAGTTCTTCCTCTTCCTTTTTATTTTCTAAATAAATCAAGAGCTTAGCTCTCTTTTTAAAAAAAAAAAACTAAATAAAGTTTTACCATAAACCCATCTCCCAAAACTCCATCAAGAGAAGAAAAATGGTCTCTTTTTTTATCATCCAAGATCTAGATCTTGGAGTTTCAAGAGAACCCATTTTGGGTTTCTTCTCAAAGGAGAAAGGAGAAAATCTGTTGGAGTTCAACTCCACAAATAAAATTCTTTTGGAGTTCAACTCCACAAATAAAATTCTCTTGGAGTTTAACTCCACCACAGAAATCTTTTGGAGTTCAACTCCATAAATAAAATTCTTTTGGAGTCTAACTCCACAAATAAAATTCTTTTGGAGTTTAACTCCACTACAGAAATTCTTTTGGAGTTTAACTCCACAGTAAAAATCCTTTTTTTGGGGAGTTTAACTCCACATTATATTTTTTTAGCTATATAAAATTCTTTTGGAGTTGAACTCCACGTTTCATTAAAAAAAAAAGGTGGTCACATGCTAAGCATGTGACGGAGGTCACATGTGACGGGTCACATGCATGGGTCACATGCTGAGCATGTGACGGCCTTCTCACATGCTGAGCATGTGATGGCCCCCCTCACATGCTGAGCATGTGATGGCCCCCCTCACATTTTTAATCTTTCTTCTTTTCGTTATTTTAAGCTTTTTTATTAAAAAATAAAATAAAATAAATAAATATTAAATAAATAAAAATAAATTATAAATAATATTTTAAAATTAAAAAAAATAATAATAATAAATTTTCTTAAAAAAATCTCTAAATATGTATTTACTTATTTATTTTTTATTTTATATATAGAAAAAATATATGTATATATATATCTTTTTTTTACAAGTGGAACAAAACAAGAAAAAACACACACACACCAACGCACTGCATATTGAGTTCGCATGACCAGTTTAACCCGTTAATCGGAGATTCCTTCGCTCAAAATGCGAGGGGTAATTAACGGCAGCTTAGTTCGCGGCTGCCGGAGATTCGGATCCCCACAATCAATAAACCCCAGCCTACCCTAGGCAGGGGGAATCTGTAATGCGCCTGACAAGCGCGTGCGCATTCCCATCTCAATGGGGTGACGAAAAACACCCTACAAAACCTATTTTTCATAATACATAGTATTAAGTTGTAAAGTTTTGGACTTGTATGGAATTTCATGGTATTTTCATATAAAGTGATTCTTATGTTTTAGAAAAGTTGGAATATTTATATTATATAAAAATAGATATTTTGAGAATATATATATATATATATATATTTATATAAAATAATTATTTTAATATATTATATTTCTAGAAATCTCATTTTCTTAAGATATTTGTATTTTTAAATCTCTCGAGACCGAATGCTTCTTGCGGAGGTCTGAATCTCGCACTACTAAATCCGGGGATGTGCGATAATCTGCACCATCCCAGTCGGGTTCTCCAAAATAGGTTGTAGCGGCGCTTCGCAAAAATTTGTAAAAATACGTAATCTTGTAGAAAACGGTTTTTATAAGTTTGAGATAGTTTTGTGTAAAACGGTATTTTCCGAATCTATATTTCCCAAAAGGTATAGTGCTATGTTACATATGAGTGTTGTGAAGTAGTAGGTCATTACCTCGTAATTTATCTAAAGGTATAGCAGGATTAATGATGTTTTAAGGTCGAAAGTATACTATATGATATTTTACTGAAAAAGAGCGGTAAAAATTGCTAAATAAAATATTTTGCTATGAAACTTATTCAACATGTTTTATTAATGATTAATAGTCAAGATGTAAGAGTTTAGTAGGGTTGTATTGAGGAAAGTTGAACTTTTTAAGAAAAACCGAATCGGAAGTCAGATTAACTCCGCTTCCATCGGGTTTTAGTAAAAAAAGTTTTAAGAATAGATTAGAGAAGAGGGAGGTGGGACTTACGGGATTTCAGATTAGAGGAGAGGGAGAAGGATCGGTAGGAGGTGCCGGTATATCGTTTCGTCACCGGGAGCTCCTAGGGTCGTCGTCAGAAGATCGCCGGAGCTTCGCCCTTCACTAACTTCACTTGTACAGAAAATTCTAGAGAGTTTTGGACAGAATTTGTGAGTGAGGAGTGTGTGTTTAGGGGTGGTATTTATAGAGTAATCTAGGGTTTAGGGTAGATGAAAAGTTGTATTGGAAATGTATTAAAATTTGTATTAAAAATATGGTTTAATGGGTTTTGAATGGCTCTGTTAATGTGAGGGATTTTTAAAGTATACAGGAGTTTCCAAAAGACAAAGAGGCACAAGTTTCATGAAGGGTCAACTCGGATTCAGCCGAGTCAACCCGGCCTCGACAGCTGAGTCGGCCAAGTTGGGCTGGGGCTCGCCGTCGAAGGTCCGTCGTCGTCTGGTTAGCACAGTGGGGTAGTTTGTTTTTAGTGTGACCTTTGGTTTTACGGGTTTAGCATGTGTAGACTCTTGGGATTCTAAAAATTTAAAAAGAAATCAATATTAAAAATAATGTGGGGGATGAGATTTGAACTCTGGTGCTTTGGTTCAGCAGTGCAAGGTTTTACTAGTGAGCTACAAGCTCCTTCTTGCTATTAAAAAGCAAAACAAATTTATAATTTATGCTCAGGCAAAAGTACCCCTTTCTGTATTTAAAAAAAAATTGTACAGAAAGTTGTACAGAAAATTTAGGGTTGTTACACCTTTGAAGGAAATATAAATGCCTTCAAATTGGATCGCACCCCAATATTGGGCGCATTCCCATGTTACCATCATTCAATTTACCACGTAATATATACACGTGCGCACAAACTGAAAGATGGACCGCTATATCCCTAAATTGGTATTTTGCTCTGCGGACTATCTCTATATTGACTACCGTATATTATCCACGGGTTACCTATGGTATAGAAGCCTATACTTCATATGTGATCAAATGATCAGTTGATCTCATATGCTCACTGTTACATAAGTTGATCTTAGTCTCATATATGGATAATGATCCTTAATCTCATATATGAGTAATGATCCTTAAACCATATCTTCTAAGCTGATCATAATCTCATATAAGACTAACGATCCTTAGAAATATATCCCTTGAACTAATGGACTTCATTTATATGAGATATGCGACCAAAGTTCACCCCAAATCTAATATATATGGATTTGGACTAATCCGCGCTATACGGGCAACGACATAAATTAGTCTCCGTATATAATTCAAGGGCAAACCAAAATAAACAATATATATAACACGACACGAAATGATATCTATAGAGAAGGAGAAAGTTGTTATCGTTTGACGATAACGTAATTAACTGTAGGGGCTTGCGCCTGCTAGAAAAAGCGTCCCTACAATAAAAAACCCTCATCATTGAGGGGGAATATGAAAAGTCAGTTACAACGGTCGTATTTATCCAAACCTCCGATATATGGTTTCATAAATCAACTTGGTATCTTCGAAGAGGTGGATGGATATGTTTCATATAGCATCTACCCCCGCATTCAGGCTAAACACGCTCCCCGCATCTTAGTTCTTCGTTTCCGGTGGTAAACAGATTCTGGCATGCCGGGTGGGACCTTTTTCTCTTTCCACTCCACACTCGTGTTTCGCAAACGAAATCACGGTTTTCTATGTTTATGGTTGCTCTTAGAGTTTGTGGTACTAAAATTTGGTGTTTAGCCTCCGTGTAGATTCAATGACTTTCAACCGCAACAAGTCTCATGCTGACTCCACCCTATCTGGCAGGGTCCAATACGGTTCGCAAGTGGCCACCGTTCTCTACATCCCGGCCCCTCAAAATATGGTTGGGATTTTCTTTGGGACCATGCCCCTATCCTTCACTTTTAGTGCCTCAACGCCAAAAAAAGAAGCTCTAAGAAAGTCGGTCTTCGATTGCCTAACCACCTCAGCGGTCCCTGCTGACAAGCCTACTAGCTCCAAAGTTTCAGTCTTTAACAAGCTGAAGAGAAGATCAGTAGACCTCACAAAGAAGCCTACGATTTCAGAAAGGGCTATCCCTAAGCAGCTGGCTGTCCAAGCAGCTGCTCCGTATGAAGAAAATAAGGGGCTTCACCCTCGAGACAGTTTATCTTCAACAGACTAACATCTCTGCTCTAGCTCAATCGAAAGCGTCGGTCTTTCACAGGCTCACACTTAGTGAAATCCACAAACGACGCAGGGGGCATGATGATGAAGCCTCTGATGCCAGGGAGATTCCTGTTACAAGACATGCTCGACGTCACCATTGGCGCCGTGTAAGACAAGATGGGGGAAGCTCCCCGTCTGGACTGACTCCACCAGCTCCCGTGGTGGCTATCGATGCTGCTGTTCCAACCGAGAACAATTTTGAACCGCTTAGAAGGGTTTGTCGAAACTTGCCCACTGAAGAAATCGCCACCTCCTGCAAAGACACCAAATCAACCAGAGCCAGAGCACTCCTACAAGCGGCTCTCCTAAAAAATTCACAGAGTTTGGAAGAAAGTCCATGACTCTGATGAAAACTACTCTCGTTGGCCAAAAAGGTTCAAGGGTCGACAAGAAAACGATAACTCCCCTACCATACGGCGGGGGACTTCTCAAAAGGCGGTTCCTGTTATAATGGTTCCTCCTCCTACGACTTTCCATAAAAGAGCGAGTCCGGAAAAGGTTCGAGCGCCTAAGGCAAAACCCAAAGTCCAGAGTTCCAAGCACTCCATGTCTGGGGGCATGATAATTCACACAGTCTATATGGCTGGAAGTAAAGAAAAAAGTTGCACCTCCGTCAGCCATAGGTCGCATACTTGGTCACTGACAAAAGCCCAGGAGCAACAAGAAAAGCTCTAGGATATGCTTGCCAAGGTGGCAGTTCTTACCGGCCCTAAAGAAGGTCCGTACAAAGAACTAGAAGGGTGCCAAGAGCAGGAGACCGATACCGATTTCCTGAGATGAGTGCTCGAAAAGAAAGATACGGAGGCGGCAGAGTAAGCTGCAAATATGAAGCAGATGGCTCTCCTGTTTCAGGATATGGTTGGGATGTTGATCCAGCCAGAACCACCAGCCGAAGAATCACCGGCGATTATTGAGAATGATAAGGGGGAAACTTTAAACCCTCCTCAGGCCCTATCGGCGGCCAAAAAAGAAACGATCTCAAAGGCGGCGTTGGATGACTACATCTCCCAACAGATCAAGGCTTACCAAGCGAATTAAGCAGCGAACCAGCTGATCAAGCCTGGTCGACCATATCTAGCATGGTAAGACCATATGAAATACCCTTCGGGATATACGATCTAGAAGTTCCATTGATATAAAGTAACGGGTAACCCTCATCAGCACGTTCCGCAGTTTAAAGCCCTATGTGGAAACACCGGGGGCGATGATAAGCTACTGCTTCACCAATTTGTCAGATGTCTATCAGAGACGGCTTTCGAATGGTATTCAGAGCTCCCAAACGACTCCATCAAAACATTTTCTGAGATGGAACTACTGTTCACTCAGAGATTTGTCAGCGTGAGTGAACGCACTCCAATCACCGCGCCGATTAACTCGAGGGTCAAACCAGGCAAGACATATGCGATCCGATGGCAGAACCTGTGGTCCAAATGTGAACAACGTATTGAGGAAGCCCCGGCTGCAGGAATGTTCATAGGGATCATCGATACTCAGTTGACCGTGTTCCAGTTTATGACCTTCTTCAAGCCTACGACATTCCAGGCGCTAATCGATAAATTAGCCCAGATGGATCAGATGGGCCATAACTCTTCCACTTCAGGTGGAGATTCCCGAAACAGTAAAAGTAAGGGAAAGGCGGCCTTTGTTGCTAATACATAGCAGCAGCAGAGCGGTCCGAAAGCAGCCGCTCACCAAGACAACAACCGCACCTGTCCTACCTTGGAAGAAAGAATAGGACGCGTGTATTCCTTCCCTCGTGACAAGACGAAAAGATTGTTTGAGTTTTCCATGAGGAATAATCTGATAACCCTACATGAACCGCGGCGGCCCGCACAGGTTGGTGATGTCAATAATCCAGGCTACTGCCCCTACCGCCGAGTGGTAAGCTATCCAATTGAAGACTGTTATGTCTTTACAAACTGGGTCGAGGACCAGTATCAGCAGGGCAAGTTCGCGATGTCAGATAATTAGAGGGTAGATCTGCCGCAAAAGCATGCCCCTAATAAAGCTAATACGCAGGGGGCATCCTTCTTGCTTATGGAAGACACTCTATGGGAAGTGGTTCTCTTTGCAAAGATCAAAACAATGCTGAAAGACCTACAAGCATGTCCGGCGATCAGGTGGAAAAGCCCGCTTGAGCCCGAGATTATAGAATAGATGTTGATGCCGTGTCATGCACCAAAAATCGTAGACAAGGGGAAAAGCCCCCAAGGCACGCCTTCTAAGTCTTCTAAGGAAAAGAAGAATAAGAAGACCAAGAAGCCCATGCACTCCGACAAATATGTTGAAAGCTGCATGGATCTGCAAATGCATATTGACGCGCTGGATCAGAAAGCGTGAACACCAGTCATACTTGAAGAGTTCCTCCGACATATTCTTAAGGACAATGACAATGATGACGATGAGGAAAACAACTCATCAGAGAAAACATAAGGATGTGTGGAGAGCTGCCACATAGTTTTCCATTCATCCATATATGATGAAGAGTCTCTGCCAGTGTCAGAAAGCGACATGAACTAGCTGGGGGCAGAATCGGCACCGAATATCCCGAAACCGCCAGAAGAAGATCCAATCGAAAGGCTGCTAAAAGAAGCTTTTCAAAAGAGCAAAGGTGATCAAAGGCGTGAGATGGCCATATTTGAAAAGGCCAGGTGATTGGTCTGCTAAAAATGTGTTTTATTAAGTAACCGCAATCAAGATGGTGTCGCTAGTAGCTAGCCGCGATAAGTACGGGTCGTCCGTAGGGAAATGTGAACTCTTTTCTTGTTTTAGACGAGTTGATTAAAGAAGGGTGATTGTTTATCGTTACAGATATAGAATTTATAAAGAAAATGCTCGTAGGGTTCATAAGACTAGTAGTAATGGATGAATAATTAAAAATGACTCCTTTTATCTTTTAATAGTTTAAAACTAGATCGATAGTGATGAATGTAGATTAGGGTTCTTGGAAGAAACTATGGTTTCCCCACTACTAACCCCTGTCCTTGTATTGATCTCTATTCATGTCCAGCCCTTAACAAAATAAGTTTTAAACCAATTTCAAATCGTGGTCGTGACTATCAATAAATTGGTAGCGCGCCCGATAAGGATGTTAACATTTATTTTGCTAAAATTTATAAACTTTAAAATGTATAAAAGAAGTTAAAAGATTTTCTTATCCATTGTTCTACCCTATCCTATGAACCCTAGCAAGCTAGAAATTACTCGCTCATGGTTAAATATTTAGAAGAGAGGATGAAGAAGAATGAAAGCATAGTTAAGATGCAGAAAAGCAAGTGCAGAAATTGAGTGTGGAAATTAATTGCAAAAAGAATAATAAAAACACTAGCTTTATTAATCAACTATTGCATTTACAATTCTCCTTAGAAAGTAGAATACAAGAACCCTAGTTTGCTCTAGATCTCTCTTTTGTTGGAGGTAGATGAATATGTGACGATCACACGGATACGTGGACTTTTTGGATCTCTTGATCTCTTCGGTGATGATCTTCAATGTGAAGCTCTTGGTCTCTTATATAGTCACAGAAACTAGAAACCCTAGATTCCATATAATAATATATGCAGATATCATCAAACCACCAAAATCTTAGATCCTACGGCTCTAGATCCGCCGCGGAACCACCGCATATTGGCCTGTTTGGCCGCGGTTCCGCCGCGGTTTAGTAATATGGGATTTTGGAGTTTTTTGTGGTGTTTTGTATTGATATTTGGAGATTCTCTTGATTTCTAGATTCTGAAAATAATACTCTGAGTCTCTGCCATTTCTAAATCTTATGATTTGCTTAAATATTTTGGCAGATTTGATTCCGACATCTTGATTTATCCCGGATCTCTTGGATTCCATACCTGAGCTAATCTGCACAATATCTCAAATCAAAGTGTTAGTAGTATTTGGTATTTTTGAGATATTATCCTAACCTTTTTATATGATATTATATGTTAAGAATATTGATTAGAAATATTTGATATGATATACATATTTTAATTACAATATTTCATATAAATATTATATGCATGTATTTTCCCTCATTATGTTAATTATAATGTAGAAACATATGATAATAAACTTTTACACATAACCCTCATATGTTCTATAATTATAATAAACACCTTTTAGTACTTAACAATAATAGGGAAAATGTTTATTCAAATATGCAATATTTTAGACTAATCAAATACCCCCACACTTAACTTTGATCGACCCGAGCAAACTAGTTATTAAAGAGAGAAAGAAAAAGAAAAAGAAAAACCTAGCATACTTTCATAGGCAACACGATTGCACTTAGCACGTGCAACAAGCCTTTAAATCTCTAAGTGTCCATAGTAGGAGGAGTATTGTCTCCTGAGGGTTTTCAGCGGATTACATCCACAAAATCCCATAATAAAATAAAGATGATGAAGTTACATACAAAGATAAAGAACATATAAAAGAAAGAACTTGAAAAATAAGAGTTTCAAACTGCACTAGCTTTTTAGTTGCCATAAGCCCTATCTTAATAGTCATGAAAAGATATCAGAAATCACATCATCCCTCAATAAAACATCGCCTTTAGTCGTCCTCCCTACATTTCTTCCAAATATAGATCATATACCCTATATGTATGTAAAAGACATCCCTATACTTAGAGAATTCAATTCAAGCTATCATACTCTTGTCCATCTTCCTTAGTACTTTTTAGTCATTGAATGTTTTATAGATAGAATTGCTCACACATTTTTCATGCGACCGTTAATACTTCTTGAGGTACCAACCAACCGATTACCAAATGTGCTCACTCGTTAAGGCGTAATTAGCAATAGCCTAGTCTTGCAACACCTAAGCCTTAGCAGTGGATCCTAAACCAGTTGGTCTAAGGCACTAGGTGATAAAGCACTCTCGCTATATTTTTTTATGCTGCCTTAAATAATTACAAAACCAGTGTTCATTTTTCTTCACAATTTTTGTAATATTTTTTTGATTTATATACTTTTTTCCTTCATACTAAGGATTTTAGACAAGAGCATTTCAAGGTATTCTTTACTATCCCATGTTTCAAGATGTCTGCAAGTGCGTATAGTAGGGTATCAACGTTCAGAATTTTGGACTCAAGAATATGGACTATTTTTCAGACTTATTTCTATCCTCAGATTAGTGATTCCTTTCATCTTACTAACCCTTGGGACAACAACTCATGACTAATTATTACTAGCTTTGTTTTAAAATATCTAATTTTCGTGATTTTCTTAAATCTCTTCCTATCTTTTATATGTATTTTTCACTTTCTAACTTTTATTATCAAATTTTTTTTGTACTTTTATTTATTATAATGCAAAAAATAATGCGCGAATAAGCACAAATCTCTCCCAAATCTATTTGCAGTAGTGTCCTCACTGATGTCATCTGTTAAGTTTAAAACCTGTAGACTTGAGAGAAAAAGTTAGTAACGGGGACAAGAATTAATGACAGTGAAATCCTCCCCCGAACTTATTTTTGGCTCACAATTTAAAAAAAAATTGTTTTTCTTTCAAGAGCCAAAATATTTTCTCTCCCCCCCAAACTTGAGTGAAACAGTATTAAGCATTTAAAATTATAAGAGAGGGAAAATTTATTAGTTTATGCAAAGTTTTACAAAGACCAAAAGTTAATACCAACCATTCGAATATTTTATCGATATAATAGTATAGTTGGTGGAAGATCATGGATGTGAAGAAGTGGGGAGATAAGAGGCGTAATCGATTGGGTTTACGTCTCGGTTGGTAAAGACGAAACAGTGATAGTGCACTACTCACATTCTCGTTCTTGATAAGAAGAAGGGACGGCGGTTCAACTTCTTTGGGTGGGGGTTGATTCATCACAACTCCCATGTCTTCTAGGAATGCGAGTTCTTCGGCAAAAATTTCTTCAAAACTTTCATCGATATTCCAAATGATAATCTCATCGGAAAGGAAGTTATGAAACTCGGATAGCTCGACTAAATCATTCGACAAGTCAAAGAGTTCGGACTTAGGTGTGAACTTGTCGACAGAAGGGGCTTCACTTGTATAATAGATAGTAGGATCAAACAATAACACACTAGTGGCGTCGAGATCAGAATCATGAAGCTCTTCAAATTCGCAACTGTCGGTAGCTATCCTGTCGACAAAACATACATCACTTATTTGAGCATAGGATTTGGAGGGTTGACTTCCTAACTTGTAGATGTTAAGCTTGATTTTCATATTCCCAAAAGACAGGTTCATAGAACTGTTCCGACAATTGATTATCGCGTTTGAAGTTGCTAGGAAAGGTCGACCTAGAATCACCGGAATTTGGTTCTGTGGGTTTGCTACGGGATGCGTATCTATGACTATAAAGTCCACAAGGAATATAAATTCCCCGACTTTAATTAACACATCCTCTAGCTCACCCCGAGATTGGGTGATAGATTGATCTGCCATCTGGAGAGTGCAATGTGCAGATTTCAACTCTCCTATGCCTAATTGCTCATAAACAGAATACGGAAGCAAGTTAACACTAGCACCTAAATTGAGTAGAGCACGATTGATATTTTTACCCCCAATAGTTATAGATTTTGTAGGATAACCGGGGTCCTTACGTTTTGTAGGCATCAATTGGGCAAGAGAATTGCTCATATTACTCGCTAAGAAAACTTTTTTAGGCACTTGAATTTTTTTCCTAGTGCACAAGCCCTTTAAAATTTTCGCATAGGAAGGAACTTGTTTGATAGAATCTAGGAGAAGAATATTTATGTTAACTTGTTTAAAAATGTTCACAATCTTCTCCATTTAGGAACTTGGTCTGTTGGCCCTCAACCTGTGTGGAAAAGGAGCTTTATCAATAAGGGTTGGGTTCAACTTTTAAGGAGAAGTTTGTGGGGGATGGAATGGATCCCAAAATTGGATTTGGGATGGTCGTAACTGGAAATTCCTTCAAGGAAGTGGGCTTAGGGTTCGAGCATAGTAGAAAATGGAGAATAGGCTCGGAAGAAGATGTTAGATTAGACGAAGTAGGAGTAGAAGTAGTGGCCGGGGTTTCATCAATGTCATCAACTTCAACTTGTCCACCAACATTGTTATTCATCACTCTTCCCGATCTCAATGTAGTTACGACACTCACATTATGATTTTGAAGGATGAGATTCGCGCTTTGTGAGTGGCCGGGATTTGGTAGAGGTTGAGATGGAAGTCCCCCTTTCTCTCTCTCACTCATTGCGGCA
Organism: Agapanthus africanus; assembly: GCA_030015575.1. Lineage (NCBI taxonomy): Eukaryota > Viridiplantae > Streptophyta > Magnoliopsida > Asparagales > Amaryllidaceae > Agapanthus > Agapanthus africanus. The sequence goes on along the minus strand of CM057340.1, from coordinate 675,091,083 downwards.
TTTAACTGTGCAAGTTGTGCTTCTATCGATTTTATGCTTTCATCATGGGAAGCAGTGTGTTGCACTATCGTTTGGATAGAAGTAGTTAAATTAGCCGTCGTTTGCGTAGATTGTTTAATGAACGTTTCTAAGTTTCTTTCAAGTGCAGAGGTTTTATCGGTACCGGCCGTTGAAATATTATTATAAGGAGCAAAATTGTTGGCCGGATTTTGAAGAGATTGCGGTTGAAAGGGGTGCTGAATTTGTTGTGGTGGCTGCTATTGCTGTGGGGGAAGCCTTTGATAGTTATTTTGTCTTGGGAACTGATTTTGATTTTGAGACTGGTTTTGGTTCCAAGAGAAATTAGGGTGATTCCACCATTCCTGATTATAAGTGGATGGATAAAGGTCATTTCTAGGTTGTTGCTGAAAAATAGTATTGGTTTGTTCATTGTTCCCTTCTAAAAAAAGGACGAAGGAAAGTTTCCCACTAAAAAAGCCCCCATGTAGAATTAAAATTCTACTTAACAAGGAACCGTTGGATTAAAAATCTAATGATGATTAAACATAGAATTAAATTCTATTGAAGTTTTAAATGACAAATGATATTTTCTGTTAAATAGAAAGTTGACGGATCAAAAATCTCATAAGTTGGAAAATATTTTTCATATCTTTCTAAACAAAGAAAGATTGTGCTCCGTTAAACCAAACACCCTTGGATTAAAAATCCAACGGTGATTAAAAAATCACCAATTTACAGAATAAATTATGTATGGGAAAATATTTTCCTAATCTTGTTTAAGAAACAAGAAAATATGTTATGTAAGACAGAAACCCTTGGATCAAAGATCTAACAATGGGTAAAATCCCCAAATTAATTGGAATCTCTCAATGAGAGATTTTCTAAAACTAATTAACAAACTCCTCTCCACTATATAAAGAACCCAAGACTTCAAGTTAGAAAGGAAGAAAGAAAAAAAAGAGAGGGACGACTGCAGAGAGAGAACTCCCCAGAGATTTAAAGAATATATAGTGAGAGAATTTAATTCTCAAAAGAAAAGACTTGTTCCCTTGAAATACTAGGTAAAGAAAAAAAACAAAAGACTGTTCTGTGCATCTTTAAGGGTTTAACCCTTCGTAGAAGAACTTAGTTCTTCCTCTGGTTGAGATCTGCAGAGGCAGATCTCCCCACAAGTTGAGAATTTAATTCTCATCGGGGAGATTCTGTCATGTAGATTCAAAACCTAAGGGAAAGAACTGAATTCAAAGAGTTAACTCTTACAAAAAAACACATGGAAATTTAATTCCTCTAAAAACTAGGGTTTAACGCTGTAAGAAGAATTTAATTCTTGCAAAGAACAAAGGGAGAACTTGATTCCTCAGAATCACAGAAGAACAACCTAGTGATTCGTTAGTGTTTAACACTATAACAAGACCTCACGTATTTTCCACGTGAGTGTTTCTAATGAACAAAAAAAATGGCTGAGACCGCCTCACGTGTTTCCCACGCGGGTGTTTAAAAGAGGAGCAAGGAACACTTCTTAGAACAACCACGTGTTTTGCACGCTATCCTCAATCAAGTGCTTAGCACTTCTATGAAAGGAAGAGGAAATAAGATAAGAGGGCATTGCCCCTATTTGGGGCGTCTCACGTGTTTTACACGTGAGCGCTACGGGAAATAAGTGTTTATCATTTACATAAAGGAAGAGGCAATAAAGCCAAGGGGCAGAACCCAACTTTGGACGCCTCACGTGTTTTACATGTGAGTGCCATAAGAATCAAGTGCTCAATATTTATATAAAAGGGAGAAATAATTGGGCAGCACCCATATTTGAGCGCCTCACGTGTGTCACGTGAGCGTCACACAACCCTAGTGTTTAACACTAATCAGGTGCCTCACGTGTACTACGTGAGCGCCACAGAAGTTTAGTGTTTAACACTACTCCAGTGCCCACATGGAATGCATGTGAGCATTGTATGCCTCAGCATTTAGCACTGTTGGGTAATTATAGAGACCTAAATCTAACCCAAATTGACAAATTTCTTCTAAATTCAAAACCCCTATGTGTTCATCATTCCCCAAATTGATCTTAGTCCCAAACATAACTAATGATATGTCAAATGATGATATCCAAAATAAGGTTCATCCCATATCCCCTAAGTTAATCTAAGTCTCCAAAAATGACCAATGATTCTTAGATGATCCACCACGATCTTTTCCCTCTGACACGGGAATTGGTTCAAGGGTACATCTCTCCACACATCTGATACATGTCGTTGTAATTTTTCAACGTCTGCAAAGAGGTGGCGGGTCCCGATAACCAACTGCTCTTCGGTGCACTTCCCAAACTGACGTGCACACTTGAGATCAAACCACACCCCAAGCTGGGTGTCTCCCATATCATCGTTGCTCATCCCGACACGTAACAAATACACGTGCGCGCAAGATGATCTACGGACCGTAACATACTTACACTAAACTCTACAGACCGTAACGTCCTTAAACTAAACTCTACGGACCGAAAAGTCCTTAAACTAAACCCTCATCTCAAAAATGGTGATCTACAGACCGAAACGTCCTCAAACTAAACGTTGCCTTCAAAATGGCGACAACGGACTGAAAATTCCTTAAACTAAACTCTCACCTAAAAAATGGTGATCTACAGACCAAAACGTCCTCAAACTAAACGCTGCCTCCAAAATGACGACAATGGACCGAAACGTCCTTAAACTAAACCCTCACTTCAAAATGGTGATCTACGGACTGAAACGTCCTTAAACTACAACAGACCGAAATGTCCTCAAACTACAACGTTGCCTCCAAAATGGCGACAACAGACCGAAACATCCTCAAACTACAACAGACCGAAATGTTCTCAAACTACAACATTGCCTCCAAAATGGCGACAACGGATTGTAACGTCCTTAAACTAAAACTTCACCTCAAAAATGGTGATCAACAGACCGAAATGTCCTCAAACTACAACGTTGTCTCCAAAATGGCGACAACGGACTGTAACGTCCTTAAACTAAAACCTCACCTAAAAAATGGTAATCTACAGAATGAAATATTCTCAAACTACAACTTCGCCTCCAAAATGGCTATAAGGGACCCAAACATCCTTAAACTAAAATAAGAGACCCCAAGTGATCTCTTGTAGGATCTGAAACAAAAATGATCCTAATACCCTGTTAAGTAGATCTTAGTCTCAAATTGGACTAACGTATCCTTAACAAAAAACCAATCGAGCCCCCAATTGCTCGTATACATTTAAGTCGATCTTGATCTCAAAACAGATCAACGATCCTTAAATCAACCTAAACCCAAATGTAAGATATACGGATTTTGACTAATCCACGCCCTACGAGCGACAACATAAATTAGTCTCCGTATGCAATCCACGAGCAACCAAAAAATATAAAAACACACACGACACGAAGTGAACTTCCAGAGCAGGAGAAAGTGGTCATCGCGATTCGATAACGTAATTAACTGCAGGGGCTTATGCTTGCAGGGAAGAGTGTCCCCATAATGAAAACCCCCTCACAAACGAGGGGGAATTTGACGAAGTCTGCTACAATGGCCGCATTCGTCCAAACCTCCGATATACGGTGCCATAAATCGACTTGGCATCTTCGAAGAGGTGGACGGATAAACCCAAATAGAATCTGCCCCTAAATTCAGGCAAGACGACCTACGCGGTTCGTCTCTGTTTTCGGCGGTAAACAGATTCTGGCACACCCGGTGGGACCTTTTCCTTTTTCCACTCCACACTTCGTGTGTTGTGTTCGTGAACAAATCATGGTTGACTATAGTTGCCTCTGAATTCGAGATACTATGATTTGGTGTCTTACTCCTATGCAGAGAAAAGAAGATCAATGGCTTCCAAGTGTACCTACAACAGCAACTCCCGCTCCGTCCCCGCTGGAGGAGTGACATACGGGCCAAATGCGGCCTGCATCTTTTCAATGCCAGTGGAACAGGTGACTCAGGCCACCACTGGATTTTTCTTCGGGACCATGCTTTCGCCAGTAAGCTTCAGCGCCCCAGTGCCATCACAAGAAGTTCCAAAGAAGTCGGTCTTTGATCGACTTGCAACTACCATGGCCCCTCTCAACGGGTCATCCAAGTCTGCCACCTCAGTCTTCAACAGGTTGAGCCAAAGCTCAAGTGGGCCTGCTAAGAGGCCCGCAATCCCTGAAGGGGTTATCTCGAAATGGATAGCCATTCCAGCTCCGGCGGGTGAAATCGTCAAAGGGGATTCTCCTGCTAAAGGATCGGTTTTCGCAAGATTGGACGTTCCAACTCTTGCTTCCGGCGAAGTCATCAAGACTGCTTCCCCTACCAAAAGGTCGGCCTTAGAAAGATTGACTGTCCCATCTCAACGGATGCCAGTTTTCAACAGGCTGGCCCCGGCACTAGCCCCTAACTAAAGCAGGAGGCAAGAGGAAGCCACCACCACAACTGAGGCAATCTTGTCTGCAAGACATACTCGACGTCACTACTGGCGCCGAGTGAGGAAAGCTGGGGGCAACTCTCCCTCTGAACTTACTCCACCAGCTCCAATGGTGGAAGTTGACGCTGCTGTTCCAACCGGGAACAATTTTGATCTGCTAAGGAGGGTGCGAAAGAACTCTCCGACCGCAGTGCTGAAGAAATCTCCCCCACCTGTTGAAAACATGATACAGCCGAAGCCGGAGTAGCTCCCTAAACGGCCGTCCTCTGATTGACAGAGTTTTTCTGTGTTTAATTTTACCGCAATCAAGACAGTGTCGCTTGGTAGCTAGCCGGTTGAGTACGAGTCGATCCACAGAGAAATGGTGTTATTTTCTTTAAGTTCTAACGAGTTAAGTCCTAACTTTGGTATGTTTTGTTTTAAGATCTAAGAATGAGAATAAATTGATATAAAGGCTTGCTAGGGTTAGGATTAGGTTAGTTCGAAATAGGGATTTTTCTCACTTCTTTCAATTTCCTTGGTAAAGAATATAGGTGTTAGGGTAATAGTCAACAACGAGGATTAGAACGACTAGGAAGAAACTTAGTTTCTTCCTTTTGGTCCTTGTCTGTCCGTTCTTGGCTTTTAGCCTTAACCTCCGGTTAATTCAACCACAACCAGTCTAACTAGGAAATCACCGCTATCATATAGGATAGGATGCCGTAGTGAGCGGATTATGGTTGATTTAAAGAGAGTCCTTTAAATAAAATTATTTGGGCAAAGAAAGGAGTGAGAGAGATTCCCTTCTCTCAAACCTTCCCTTTCTTACTCTAACAAGTGATGAATTACTCACTCATTATAAAGAAAGGAAAACAAAGTTTTTTTGTTTGTATTTTTATTAATAACATAATTGCAGATAATAAAAGAACAGATAAAAATTTGCAGGAATTAAAGTTCAGATAAAAAGAATGCGAGATAAAATAAAAACTTACTTTATTGATGTCCTCTCAACAACACATTACAATGGAATTTAAATCTAGAAATTAAAAAGAGACCTAAAAACTAAAGAGAGGCATCCTCAAAAGAGGCACACCAAAAAGAGACACACCTAATTTGGCTTTAAGCTCTCCTATTTATAGATAAGAAAACCCTAGGTTTACATTCTGATACATACACGAAATTACAAAACTACCCTAATAGAGCCGAGTCAAAGCACCGACACTGCCACCGACACGTGCACTGCACGGCAGCGGAACCGCGGCAGAAGTGCCTGTTTGGCCGCGGTTCCGCGGCCATTTGGTGGACTTGGGGCATCAAACTTTCTGATCTTTTTCATGTTGCTTTTATCTTCTGTTTTTTCCTCTTGGTTTCTCATAATCTCTTCAATTTCTTTTCAGATATTTAACAGCGCAAGATAATGTGGACTTTTGCCATGAGCTTCGCGTTGAAGTCTTGGATCTTGTGCTGCCCTTGTGCATTGAAGTGATCAACGATTTTCCATTTTGTCTCTTAAACTGGTAGGCTGTATCATACGAATGGTTAGCAGAGATCAGTATTCATCTGTTGTTGGTCGTAGTCTCACATTTGTTGCGACTTTTCATGAATTTCATTGTAAAAAGCTGAGAACCTGTAACATGCAACTATTTAGCAGACATGGATCAAAAGTACCTACTTATATGCAATGTGATTAAGAATGGGCGATATAAAAATGCAAAAATCTGATATGAACATCCTCCCAAGTCCACAAGGTCTGGCGGAAGGTCCAAGATTCTATGATCAATAAAGGCAACTCTCGCCGACTGAAGAAAACAAAGGCTCGGCAAGAGGAGGACCATCCCTTCACCATGTAGCTGTTGGGGTCGAAAATTGCACCCCGGTTGACCAAGTCAAGGTCAAGGTCAACCCCAAGCTTGGTGGGCCTCATGCCCGAGTCGAGCCCGAACATGAAGCGACCGGCCTCCCCCATGCTGAAATAAAAAATCATGTAATAAATAAATTTTGATGTAATTTTTATTCATGAATAGGCATAAAGCCAAATTTTTGTAAAGTCCATGGCTTATGTGCAAAAAAAAATAGCACATGAGGCATGGGATGGGCAAAATGCCATTTTGTAAAGCCCAAGGGGCTATATGTAAATGTGTAAGCCTATAAGAGGCAACATGATGAAAATATCTAGGAGACTTTTCATTTCTCAAAAAAAAAAACTCTACGGTTCCTGTGCCTCCTTCTCCTTCCTCAAGGTTCTAAATCTTCTTCTTTCTTTTGAATTAAATCAAGAGTTTTACTCTTTCTTTTCCAAAACTAAATAGTTTTTCACTACAAAACCCATAAAGGGGAACTCAGATCTCCCATCAGATCTCAAAAATAAGAGATTTTTAAAATCTCATATTTCTTGTTCTTCAAGATCCAGCCGACAGAAGAGGAGGAAGGAGACCCATTTCCAAAAAATTCCACATTGGGGAAGATCCAGGGCTCAAGGGAGAAGCCTCATCATCAGCTTCAAAAATATCTTAGGAGTTCAACTCCATAAGTCAAATCGGATCCCCACAATCAATAAACCCTCGTCTAGCCTAGGCAGGGGGAATCTGTAATGCGCCTGACAAGGGCGCGCATATTCCTATCTTAATGGGGGTGACGAAAAACACCCTACAGCAGCGAGGGACTTCTTCTACGAAAGCGCCTGTTACAATGGCTCCTTCGACTTTGACTTCTCACAAAAAGAGAAGGCCAGAGAATCAACCACCACCGGCGGTAAATCCCAAAGATGATGGATCCAAACGCTCCAAGTCTAGGGGCATGATCGTGTAGATGGTGTACATTGCTTCCAGAAAAGAGGAACGCCGTGATTCCGTGGGTCATCGGCTGCAAACTCGGTTGTTGAGAAAAGCTCAGGAGCAGCAACAAAAGCTCCAGGAGATTCTAACGAAAATAGCAGCACTCACCGGGCATAAAGAAAGCCCAAAAGCAGCATCTGAACAACGCCAAGAGCAGGAGACAGATACAGAATTCTTGCGAAGGGTGCTGGAGAGAAAGGATAAGGAGGCCGCGGAACAAGCGGCTAATATAAAACAGATGGCGCTCCTTTTCCAAGACATGGTTGGAATGATGATCCAACCAGAACCTACAGCCGAAGATCCACCAATAATCATCAAGAACGACAAAGGGGAAACATCAAATCCTCTTTTGGCTTTATCAGCGGTCAGGGAGGAAACGATCTCCAAAGCTGCCCTCGATGACTGTTACGCCCCGCTTCCCAGTATACAGGCAGAGGTCACGACGAGGCCCCTACGTACTTACTCTGAAATAAACACGCTAAGCGTATCTAAGCAATAAAAAAAAATATACACAAGAGACAAATATAATGAACAACAACTTTATTTATTAACATTCTTTTACAGTACATGGAAAGTAAATACATAGAATGAAAAGCAATGCCTAAACAGTGGCATAACAGAAATGGAAAGTATTGAAATGAAACGTACAAGTTATTAGAGCTCCGGGTCGAAGGCTAGCTGATTCAAGTCCTCTATGGTGGGTTCGATCTCCTGAAGGTCCAAATCACCTGACAACATTCTAAAGAAGAAAGAGAAAGAATGTCATCAGCGAACAATCACTCGGTAAGTCCTAAAGATGAGGGAGAAGTAGAATAGACAGAGAGAGAGTGTGTGTAACTTTCAAGGTTGTATTTGTTATGACCCGAAATGGCACGTGACTGGCACTCGAATCATATGAAGTCTATAGGACCCCATCTAATTCAAGTAAGCCAAAATCCAAGAAATCGAAACCATTTTAAAGAAGAAAGAAGGCAAGGTCTAGTTTTAAAGCAAGTAGTTTAACAACATAAGCCGAAATGTGCATTTTTAAAATCTCAAGTCTTTTCTGAAAATTTCGGCAGAGTTTCCTTTGTAAATACTGGCCCCAAAAGGGTACAACATGAATAATATGAATAAAGGCATCCCCAAGCGGGAGCTAGCTCTTCGTCAATTGACGGTCATAACCACGCAAGCAATATAATATACAACGCCGAAGGGCGATGATCAAAACTCAAAAGAAAACTCAAAAACATCAAGAAAACCCATCATAATACAAACGCGACTCTAAGGTCGAAATAATACACTGGTCTTCTAAGTCTATAAATATACAAGTCTGGTTGATAGAGTTTACTAGATACAACTGAATAAAATAAAGTACAATGGTGGTCACGATGCGAGTGAGCCCACCTACCAAAACAATCATCCGGAATGAAAGCAGTGCCAGCAAAGCCGCCAAGGAAACCTGTACAGCAAAACCTGTAAGAAACTATGGCACAACGGGGGTGAGTTGCCAACTCGTGAGTAGAAAACATCACAGAGCAGAAATCATATGTATGACTCAATCCTAGGTTAATACGATCAGTAATATATATCCTCAAAATGATATAGTCTGAAACAACTAATAATGGCATGGGTAAACATCTATACATGAGTGTAATACCAAGTGCTCGTGTCAGTACCTCAGGTAGCAACATATCATAAATATGAGGTATGAGTGCAATATAATGAAAACAGAATACATCATACATGTGAAAACTGTTTTCTCAACTTAGTGAGATTTCTGTATATTTAAATCGAGGTATCATCAATAAAATTAATATAAAGTCAGTGTCAAGCATTGACACAAAACATATATAAATCCCAATATCTCAATATCTCAGGCTCCGGCTATCTAGACTGGCCCGTATCCTCGAATCTCAATATCTAGGGCTCCAGCTATCCGGACTAGTCCATATCATCAAATCTCAAAACCTCAGGCTCCGGCTATCCGGACTGGCCTATACTTCGATCGGTATCCTCCGGATATCCGTCGAGTCATAATAAAATTACCGGTCGGTAGTGTCTCTCTGCCAGGCTCAACGCCATTATTTGCGACCATCTTGCCCTGAGGTACCGCACCGGGTCCACCATGCACCCACAGACGGTTTTTCCTCCTCTTTGAATCGGGTGTATGATATCGCTCAAGAGCCGAGAAAACTCATGGTGGACATATCTCATATCATATCATGAGAAAACCGCATTTTTCTATCTTAAAAAAAAGTTGATAAGTTCATAAAATCTTTGCGGTTTCTCTAAATCCAGAAATCTCATGGAAATTCGAAATCATAACTCACGATGTAAACAAATAATGAAAACTGGGCTCCGGCAATCCGGACTGGCCCATACTATCGCATGACAAATGAATATATGAATATACATGCATGAGATAACACAGTAAATAAACGCAATGCCTAAGCTATCATATAAAAGCAAGTTCACTAGTATCATGTCGAACTATCAACTAACATTTTATACTAATGAAGTAGTATTTTCTAATCTACATGGCAATTACCGATGATGATGTGTGTGAGCCAGCAAGTAAGTGTACGTAGAGCATACGCATCATCGGTAATGGTGCTGGTGTCCTGACAACATGGGTTTCATAATAATTACGAAAACACAAATAAGCATGCAATGAGATGCGAATAATAAGAATATGCGGAAAATGAATGGTAAACGTAGAAATAAAGAATATACCTTTATATAATCGAGTCATATTATTTTGGCATTTGAATAACATGAATCGTGGTGTTTAGAAAATAAGGGCTACTGTGTTTTTAAGAAAAGGTACGTCCTTTGAAATATCCGTAGAATCCCTTGTCCTGTCTTTAAAATATTCACGATCCGTTAGTTTTGGAAATAAGTATGATTCGAGCCCAGTCTAACATCTACTAAGTACACTACAGGTCTAAACTAACATACTAGTCGAAAAGGGTAAGGAAAACCACCTAAGTCTGAGTCGATATATATATATATATATATATATATATATATATATATATATATATATATAGTCGGTGATCCCGTCTCAATAGTATCACATACGATACACTATATATAATATGACATTCTCGAGTCAAGAGTGCGGATCTATCATCAATATATAACTCGTACGGTAAATCCATCGTACGACATCCCAAATCTGGGTATGGGTCGAATATCACATTTATCTCATCATTTATCTAGTATCCTTATCATCATATCATGAACTGGGGTACTGATCTAAGTTTAGTACAATCTGATACCATCAATATATAAATATATATGCATGTGTATGAAAACACATCGCCTAAGGACCCGCTATAATATTATGTCGTATCTCATAATACGAACCAAATCATATCACAGATCTCGTGGCATCATGCCCAATCTCATCGACTCATCTCCAAATCTATGTACTATCCTCATTATCCATATATATGTATACATATATATATATATATATACATACTCACAACATATATGTATATATATATCTATATCCCTATATATGCACAAGTAAATAAAATGTATACGTGTGTAAAATGTATACGTGTGTGTGTGTGTGTGTGTGTGTGTGTGTGTGTGTGTGTGTGTGTGAATCTTATTTTAGGATTTCACAACTAAAACTAACTAACGACACTATCATCCAATTACACTAAAATTTATCCATGAACTCCTAAAGTCTATTTAGATAATCATCTAGTCTCACAATAAACATATTTATATATATAGGTATAGTATTCGTATACAATACTACGAAACTGTGGGGGTGCTATACTCCATCCACCCGACTTCCCCCGTAGATATATATCTACTTACATGGACGCCTCGACTAATCTGCTCTGATTTCAATTGTCCTTTCTGCGCCACATCCGATACCTCTGCACCCGATCCTAGCAACGTACACAAGGAAAAAGAGAATAAATATAATATTAGTCGCGGACACAACTGATACAAGTCAACTACGCGCATTAACTTTACGCACACATGCTTGGTGCACGAAACGCGCCGCGACAATGCCGCAAACTACAACTAGGGTCGCCATACGTGGCAACACCAAACCAAGAACCCAATCCCGCTAATCCCGCGCTCACAATACACTAAATATTATTTGAAATAAGTTGTAACTCATCAAAAGCTCAAAATTAAACCAATCGATTTAGTTCCAAAAACCTAGTAAGCCTCACTTTCCCGTTTTAGCACAAAACTAAATGTTTTAACAATTTTAGTAGCTACAATGCTCACTAAATATCTTAACTAATCCGCCCAAACCATTACTAGATTTTTAATCCCACTTATTTTCATAATTCTAAAAATCTAGTTTACAAAATATATAATTTGGACAATTTTTAAAATAACAATTGGCAAACTAGAAACTAGCTTACATTTTACATGTCTTAAAGTGTCAAACTACACATTTAAACCATGATCAATTGACATAAACCCTAACTTAGATCAAAGCCTTCTCTTGAAATTCAAATCTTGAATTTAGAACCACAATTAAACATCAAAACAACTTAATTTGGAGTAATTAACCAAAGGGTTAAGATTTATACCTCCAAGACTTATAGATCTACATGCATCTTAGCCTCCCAAATGAGCTTCTATGTCCCAAGATCCATGCTTGAATGGCCAAGGAAAAAAGGTAAGTGTTGGATTTGGAGTTTGTGTGATTTTTAACTTGATTTTTAATGCATTTTCTTAAGATTTTGAAGAGGAAAAAGAGGTGAGGAAATGAGGGGGCTGCTGCTCAAGGGGCTTGGCCAGAGGATGAGGAGAGGGGAGAGAGAGTGTGGGTGGTGTTGTGAGGTCAAGAAATTGTAAAAGTCAACAAAGCCCATACTTATATGTTTATTCTTTTCTTTTAATTTCATTGTTTTCTTTTCTTTTTAACTTGAAGTGGGGACAACTTTGGGGGAGGGGGGGGGGTTCCTGCAGATTTTGGCCAGCCCCTTAGTGTGGGTGAGAGTGTATGTGGGTGTGGGAATTTTCAAGTAAACAAAGCCCAAAACTCAAACAAAAAGCCCATGCTTCTTATTCCTTATTATTTCCTTTAAATTTTCCTTTCCATTTAACCTTTTCCTGTAAATTTTTAGAACCATCTTGACAATCTCTTTTCATTTCAAAAACCACATGTTACACTTTGGTTTAATGCGTCATGATATACAAAACTTGTATTAACCCATTCCAATTTGTATTTATCACTAATTAAATGTATTAATGAAGGCTTAAAATAACATTTAAAATAATTAATTACGGAGAATATTTTTTTTTTTTGTAAACTAGAAATTTTATAAGTGACCCATTAATTACCAATTACTAGCAATTATATAGCTAAAATAGGTATATTTAATTTTATGTCGAAAGATAATCATATCTCGGTTTTTACGGAAAGCACCCGTTATTTTACCGATTATCTGAAATTTCACCTAAACGATTTTCAAAATGTTACAATCTTCCCCCCTTAAAGAAATTCGGTCCCCGAATTTAAATTAAACCCCTTAAATACTAAAACATTTCAGTAAAAATGATCAAGTCGTCGGGCTCCGAAATCATAAATACATAAAACACATCGTGGCGCAATGCATGCGCATGAAAAACGAGTATGTAAACCGAAAATCAAAACTCCGTCAAGCTTCACGCAATCATCGGAGTTGTGGTGAAGACACCAATGTCAAAGTCCAATATGAAGACCAACATGATATACTCAAAATTATAACATGCACATAGTACGCATTGTTGTAAACTCGTCAAAACATCTAAAAAGAAATGCATGCCAAACCTTTTTCAAATCACCGTGCGATGCACGTATTACGGTACAAGTAGCGGACGTTCATTGTAAGAAAATAACTATATATATATATATATATATATATATATATTTACTTTGTTTAACATACACGTCCCACCGTTTTTGAAAATAATTTTAAAATGGTTTCCTTTATAAAATGTTCGTGTCATCTCGGACATACAGGAAAATACTGAGATTACAGCTCCTTTTTGGAAATCTCTTCGGTAACTATCAATGCACGCAAAAACATATTCAGGTACCGTCCTCGGAGTAGTCCTGCTCAGTCACTATACCAAGTAGTAAATATCATAAAAACATACTGCTCAAAAGAAATCAATTCCAAAATATATATAAGAATGCCAAGTGCGTCTTGTGCGTACGGAAATCGAAATCAATGAATGTTCCATACATGCGCACATAAAAAAAATCTAAGTGCAACGGGTGTGCACGAAAACACCTGTCAAAGGCAACGGGTGTGCCTGACAGCATTATCAGGTGCATCTGATATGCACGAAGAATTCCGATTTAGTGCATCTGGTGTGCACCAAAATCACATCAAGCGCGTCAAGCGTGCGCAAAATCCAACTCAAGTGCACAAGGTGCACGAAAATAAATACCGAGTATCATGATCGAAATCGAATGTATACAACACATTTCACTCCAAATCCAAATCAGGTATACCGTGGTATAATCTCATAATCATGTGCATCAGTGTGTACAAATCGAATCAAAATACTAAAAGTGTATGAAAACCATGCCGAAAGCATAAGTCAAATCACATACATACCATAGGCATGAAATCAAAATCAACATCTCAAATGACATCAAATCGAAGTCAGGTGCAACTGTGGTGCACAAAATCTCAATCATGCAAATATATCGTCCAAAATACCGACACCAAAGGTGGCGGAAATAATCCCGCTCTAGCACATCCTCTAAAGATCTCTGGCCAACTGTCATGGTCGTTCATAACATGTCTCGTCGACGATGCCGAACATCTGGCATACTGGGTGTTCGTAATATGACCGATCCTGGGTCCAAATCTACTCATCTTGTATTCCAGAAAGGTTCTGTCGTGATCTCTCCCAAATCTCGTTTTTGCTGAATTGCCCGGAAGTCATCATCCTTTACTAAATCTGTTTCTTATTCCGAAACGGCTGCATACTCATCGCGACTCCTTCTGGAAGATATGTCTATATACAACGCCTCTGCCTGCGTATCACGTCTCTCATGTCAACGGAGTGGAACGTCATCTCATCAAGATCTCGTATGAACCTTTTACTCCAATTTTCTCTAATGTCGACTGTTTCAGACTCGTCTCTTCGTGGCTGCATGGACTGCGCTCCAATGGTTATACTCGTATCTGAAGTCTCCCAAGCAATGTATCCCATCACATGATATCCTAATGACGTCGAACCTTTCAATCGATTTGTCATGGTTCCATAATCCCCCAAGAGCTCAATATCTTGAGTACAGTTTAATAATATCCAGTACATACCACAGCACCTATGGACCAACCGTAGAAGGGCAAACCCAAGCCTCATTAATGGCACCGCGGAACTGCTGCAAACTCTAAGGTTTCAAAGCGTTCTCATGGTCATTATATCGAGTTAGGGTTTCATTCTTCTAGAGGGTCCATAGAATTACTTGCATGTTTTTCCGAATACTTTAAACTTGGAAAATGGGTTTTTGACATTCGATCGTTTTCCTTCGACACCCAACGTACCTGCGTGAAGTCGTCTTTAGCTGGAATCAATCCAACTGATGACCTCGCATCGGGGTAGGTAACGAATCACATGTCCTAGTCATTCCTCCTTGGGTGACTAGCGATCTTCTAACATATCTCTAAGTACAACTCGTGCGGCAATAGCTCCAACATCTGGGGCGATATCTCGTCATTCGCAGCAGCAATTGGACCATTTGTCCGCATGCTGAACAGTGCCCCAATCATCAAATAATCGGTGCATTAACAGTCATCACATTCTGACTGGCCTTTAGCAGTGGCCCAATCCTCTGGTGCTGATCTGCACTTTCGAGAAATCTCGTAAAAGCGATCCATCAAACGCTCGTGGCGCGAAAACACAATAAAACGATGCATCTATGCAAATCGTATGTCCCTGGAATCACGCCCTAGTCAGTTCTCGTCTGTGACGAGCTCGTGTTGACGCAACTCTAGCCGTAGCTCTCTCTGCCCGTATAATCGTGGCAGCAAAAACCATAAACCGATATCGATGAGGATAGATCATGAATGAATATAATACTGTGCAAGGAAATGTGCATCCTAAGGCTTTTTAAGCGGAGTAGCATATCGTAAGTATGCCGCAGAACATACACACGGTACGTCACTCTCCTTAAGTCACCTACTCCATCAACCAAGGTCAACCTACGCGACGAAAGTTCGGGTCTAATACCCCCTCAACCGAGTCTAAGTTCCATAAGGTCAAGCTTAGGTTCCGAATATATATAAACGCCCTAGACTCCGCATAGTCAAACATAGACTCGAACCAAGATTAACCTAGCACTCTGATACCAACTTTGTCACGACCCGAAATGGCACGTGACTAGCACTCGAATCATATGAAGTCTACAGGACCCCATCTAATTCAAGTAAGCCAAAATCCCAGAAATCTAAACTATTTTAAAGAAGAAAGAAGGCAAGGTCTAGTTTTAAAGCAAGTAGTTTAACAACATAAGCTGAAATGTGCATTTTTAAAATCTCAAGTCTTTTCTGAAAATTTCAGCAGAGTTTCATTTGTAAATACTGGCCCCAAAAGGGTACAACATGAATAATATAAATAAAGGCATCCCCAAGCGGGAGCTAGCTTTTCGTCAATTGACGGTCACAACCACGCAAGCAATATAATATACAACGCCGAAGGGCGAGGATCAAAACTCAAAAGAAAACTCAAAAACATCAAGAAAACCCATCATAATACAAACGCGACTCTAAAGTCGAAATAATACACTGGTCTTCTAATTCTAATAAATATACAAGTCTGGTTGATGGAGTTTACTAAATACAACTGAATAAAATAAAGTACAATGGTGGTCACGATGCGAGTGAACATACCTACCAAAGCAATCACCCGGAATGAAAGCCGTGCCAGCAAAGCCGCCAAGGAAACCTGTACGGCAAAACCTGCAAGAAACTGTGGCACAACGGGGGTGAGTTGCCAACTCGTGAGTAGAAAATATCACAGAGTAGAAATCGTATGTATGAATCAATTCTAGGTCAATACGATCAGTAATATATATCCTCAAAATGATATAGTCTGAAGCAACTAATAATGGCATGGGTAAACATCTATACATGAGTGTAATACCAAGTGCTCGTGTCAGTGCCTCAGGTAGCAACATATCATAAATATGAGGTATGAGTGCAATATAATGAAAACAGAATACATTATATATGTGAAAACTGTTTTCTCAACTTAGTAAGATTTCTGTATATTTAAATCGTGGTATCATCAATGAAATCAACATAAAATCAGTGTCAAGCATCGACACAAAACATATATAAATCCCAATATCTCAATATCTCAGGCTCCGGCTATCTGGACTGGCCCGTATCCTCGAATCTCAATATCCAGGGCTCCGGCTATCCGGACTGGCCCATATCATCAAATCTCAAAAGCTCAGGCTCCGGCTATTCGGACTGGCCTATACTCCGATCGGTATCCTCCGGATATCCGTCGAGTCATAATAAAATCACCGGTCGGTAGTGCTCCCCTGCCAGGCTCAACGCCATCATCTACGACCATCTTGCCCTGGGGTACCGTACCGGGTCCACCATGCACCCACAGACGGTTCCTCCTCCTCCTCGAATCAGGTGTATGCTATCGTTCAAGAGCCGAAAAAACTCATGGTGGACATATTTCATACCATATCATGAGAAAACCGCATTTTTCTATCTTTAAAAAAAAGATGATAAGTTCATAAAATCTTTGCGGTTTCTCTAAATCCAGAAATCTCATGGAAATCCGAAATCATAAATCACGATGTAAACAAATAATGAAAACTGGGCTCCGGCAATCCGGACTGGCCCATACTATCGCATGGCAAATGAATATATGAATATACATGCATGAGATAACACAGTAAATAAACGCAATACTTAAGCTATCATATAAAAGCAAGCTCACTAGTATCATATCAAACTATCAACTAACATTTTATACTAATGAAGTAGTATTTTCTAATGTGTACGTGACATAGAAATTACCGATGATGATGTGTGTGAGCCAGCAAGTAAGTGTACGTGAAGCATACGCATCATCAGTAATGGTGCTGGTGTTCTGATAGCATGAGTTTCATAATAATTACGAAAACACAAATAAGCATGCAATACGATGCGAATAATAAGAATATGCGGAAAATGAATGGTAAATGCAGCAATAAAGAATATACCTTTATATAATCGAGTCATACTGTTTTGGCAAAAATGAGGGCTACGGTGTTTTTAAGAAAAGGTACGTCCTTTGAAATATCCGTAGAATCCCTTGTCCTATCTTTAAAATACTCACGATTCGATAGTTTTGGAAATAATTATGACTCGAGCCCAGTCTAACATCTACTAAGTACACTACAGGTCTAAACTAATAGACTAATTGAAAAGGGTAAGAAAAACCACCCAAGTCTGAGTCGATATATATATATATATATATATATATAATAGTCGGTGATCCCACATCAATAGTATCACATATGATACACTATATATAATATGACATTCTCGAGTCAAGAGTGCGGATCTATCATCAATATATAGCTCGTACGGTAAATCCATCGTACGGCATCCCAAATCTGGGTATGGGTCGAATATCACATTTATCTGGTATCCTTATCATCATATCATAAACTGGGGTACTGATAAAAGTCTAGTACAATCTGATACCATCAATATATAAATATATATGCATGTGTATGAAAACACATCGCCTAAAGACCCGCTATAATATCATGTTGTATCTCATAATACGAACCAAATTATATCACCGATCTCATGGCATCATGCCCAATCTCATCGACTCATCTCCAAATCCATATACTATCCTCATTATCCATGTATATGTATATATATATATATATATGTATATATATATAAATATATAAATATAAATAAATAAATAAATAAATAAATATATATATATATATATATATATATATATATATACACACACACACATACATACTCACAACATATGTGTGTGTGTGTGTATATATATATATATCACCATATACGCACAAGTAAATAAAATGTATACGTGTGTGTGCGTTAATCTTATTTTAGGATTTCGCAACTAAAACTAGCTAACGACACTATCATCTAATTACACTAAAATTTATCCATGAACTCCTAAAGTCTATTTAGATAATCATCTAGTCTCACAATAAACATATTTATATATATAGGTATAGTATTCGTATACAACACTACGAAACTGCGGGGGTGCTATACGCCATCCACCTGACTTCCCCTGTAGATATATATCTACTCACCTGGACGTCTCGGCTAATCTGTTCCGATTTCAGCTATCCTTTCCGCGCCACATCCGATACCTCTGCACCCGATCCTAGCAACGTACACAAGAAAAAAGAGAATAAATATAATATTAGTCGCGGAAACAACTGATACAAGTCAACTGCGTGCATTAACTTTACGCGCACACGCTTGGTGCACGAAACGCGCCGCGACAATGCCGCAAACTACAACTAGTGTCGCCATACGTGGCAACACCAAACCAAGAACCCAATCCCGCTAATCCCGCGCTCACAATACACTAAATATTATTTGAAATAAGTTGTAACTCATCAAAAGCTCAAAATTAAACCAATCGATTTAGTTCCAAAAACCTAGTAAGCCTCACTTTCCCGTTTTAGCACAAAACTAAATGTTTTAACAATTTTAGTGGCTACAATGCTCACTAAATATCTTAACTAATCCGCCCAAACCATTACTAGATTTTTAATCCCACTTATTTTCATAATTCTAAAAATCTAGTTTACAAAATATATAATTTGGATAATTTTTAAAATAACAATTGGCAAACTAGAAACTAGCTTACATTTTACATGTATTAAAGTGTCAAACTACACATTTAAACCATGATCAATTGACATAAACCCTAACTTAGATCAAAGCCTTCTCTTGAAATTCAAATCTTGAATTTAGAACCACAATTAAACATCAAAACAACTTAATTTGGAGTAATTAACCAACAATTAACCAAAGTGTTAAGATTTATACCTCCAAGACTTGTAGATCTACATGCATCTTAGCCTCCCAAATGAGCTTCTATGCCCCAAGATCCATGCTTGAATGGCCAAGGAAAAATGGGTAAGTGTTGGATTTGGAGTTTGTGTGAGTTTTAACTTGATTTTTGATGCATTTTCTTAAGATTTTGAAGAGGAAAAAGAGGTAAGAAAATAGGGGGGCTGCTGCTCAAGGGGCTCGGCCACAGGATGAGGAGAAGGGAGAGAGAGTGTGGGTGGTGTTGTGAGGTCAAGAAATTTCCAAAGCCAACAAAGCCTATACTTATATGTTTATTCTTTTCTTTTAATTTTATTGTTTTCTTTTCTTTTTAACTTGAAGTGGGGACAACTTTGGGGGGGGGGTGTTCCTGCAAATTTCGGCCAGCCCCTTAGTGTGGGTGAGTGTGGGGGGGGGGGGATTTTCAAGTAAACAAAGCCTAAAACTCAAACAACAAGCCCATGCTTCTTATTCTTTATTATTTCCTTTAAATTTTCCTTTTCCATTTAACCATTTCCTTTAAATTTTTAGAACCATCTTGACAATCTCTTTTCATTTCAAAAACCACATGTTACACTTTGGTTTAATGTGTCATGATATACAAAACTTGTATTAACCCATTCCAATTTGTAATTATCACTAATTAAATGTATTAATGAAGGCTTAAAATAACATTTAAAATAATTAATTACGGAGAATATTTTTTTTTTGTAAACTAGAAATTTTATAAGTGACCCATTAATTACCAATTACTAGCAATTACATAGCAAAAATAGGTATATTTAATTTTATGTTGAAAGATAATCATATCTCGGTTTTTACGGAAAACACCCGTTATTTAACCGATTATCCGAAATTTCACCTAAACGATTTTCAAAATGTTACAGTATTATATTTTCATAATGTTGTATTTAGTATTAATGCTGTTGTTAACGGAAGTTCAAGGGTGAATGTTAACCAATCTCACGAGTGTTCTCGAACCCACCAGACTGTAATCCAGGGGTAGGGAACCACGGACCTGAATCAAATGTTAGTAACGGGACTTCAACCTAGTGTTGAAGTATTCTAAACTCAACAGGCTGTAATTCAGGAGCAAGGAAAGACGGGCCCTCATGATAGCTTGCTTGTGTTAGTAGACATGGATTCATGATCTAGGGGACTCTTGAGATTCTGTTGGATTCACGCATGAACTACCCCAACACCCCGTGTATTTATTGTATTGATAGTAATGATTGTACTGATGGTGTTGTATTGTATTGTATTTTCTTGTATTATATATTGTATAGATGGATGACTCGCCGAAACCACGATATCAGTAAACGGATGTAACTGGAGAATCATGTAGATGGATGTTTATCCATAGTTCGGTTCAGTCAATACAGATTGAATAGATTGAACATATGGATTCATATTGAATTATTATATATATACTTGAATCTCATTCAAGTCATATTGATTATATTGAGACTCAGACTGAGTCAGACAATTAAAAAAGAAATTGAATCCTGAATTAGGTTTTAGTGTTATCGGTAACCGCTGCACATGGACGGCAGGATTTGTGTCTTTTTCAAAAAAGATTACCGTGTTGATAACACCGTTTGCTAAGTTGTCAATCTTAAATAGGCAAGCATCCACTTCTCTGGCTTCCTGAGGCTTAAGAGATTGGTCCCGCTTAAACCTATGTTTAATAGGGTCCTTATTTTAATTTATAAAACTTGAGGGGGTTTTATGTAAAATAATTTGTATAATTTTCAAAATACACCTCAAGTATTTTATTATCGTCTTTAAAGTTTTCATTGATGTGTATTTTATCATTGTGACATTTCTAGTGAATAAAACCTATTTTTCATAATATAGGATATTTATTTGCAATATTGAACTTGTATGGAATTGCATAGTATTTTCTTGTAAATGAGTTGTTTTCTAGAATTTTGGAAATGTGCAATATTATAAATACTAAAAGTAGATATTTTGATATTAATTACATATATATTTATTTATTAAAAATATGAGTTTTATTTATAACAGAAATCACATTTTCTAAAGAAAATTGTATTTTAAATCTTTCGAGACCGAATGCTCCTTGCGGAGGTCTACATCTCGCACTACTAAGCCCGAGGATGTGCGATAATCCGCACCATTCTGAACGGGTTCCCCAAATGGGTTGTAGCGGCGGTTTGCAAAGATTTGTTTAAAATACATAATCTTGTAGAAAAAAGGTTTTTATATAAGTCGATGGTAGTTTTCTGTAAAACCGTATTTTCGCAAATCTATATTTCCCAATATCATCGTGCTATGTTACATATGAGTGTTATGAAGAGGTAGGTCATTACCTCGTGATCTATTTAAAGGTATAGTAAGGGGTAATGATGTTTTTATGTTGAAGCTAAACTATATGGTATTTTTCTGTAAAAGTGCGATAAAACTTACAATATGAATTCTTTTGAAATGGAACTTGTTCAATATGTTTTTTCAATAATTAATAGTCATGTTGTGAGAGTTTGGTATTGTTGTTTTTAAGAAAATTGGAACTTTTTAAAGAAAACCGAATTGGAAGTCAGATTAACTCCGCTTCCGTCGGGTTTTTAGAAATACGAGTTTTAAGGTTAGAAAAGAGAAGAGGGAGGAGGGAATTGCTTGTTTTTAGGTTAGAGAAGAGGAAGAGGGTGTGGTAGGAGGTGCCGGTGCGTCGTTTCATCCCCGGGAGCTCCTAGAGTCGTCGTCGGAAGTTCGTCAGAGCTCTACCCTTCGCTAACTCCACTTGTACACAAAAGTTCTAGGGATTTTTCTTGAGAGTTTGGACAGAGTTTGTGAGTGAGGGGTGTGTGAAATGGAGTGGTATTTATGTTAGTTATATGCATGCCCTAGAGGCCATTACTGTACATGTGATGTATATTGTAGTGGATGCTTGGACATATATAGGGATGACTTTCTTGCTCGACATGATAGTATGCTATCTGGTTGCTCTTTATCTTAACACGTACACTTATTATCTCTCTATTACATATTGATAAAGCCCTTAGGATGAGTACTTAACTACCAGGACTATGAAGCAGATCATACTAGTGGGACAGAGGTAGTCAGCAAGTACATCCTTCAAATGTTCCTAGTCGTGGGAGTATCGAGACAGGGCATCGATACTCCAGAGTAGACTAGAGTATACTCTTCTCAACCCATATGATGGGCGATGGATGATCCAATATCCATTGGTGTTTGACATCAGAGAAGGTATACGGGTGCTCAGTGGAGACTGGGTACACCAAACGGACTCACCCAGAACTCCTAGATGGTATTATACCTATCGTCAGATAGCAGTTCTCTGGTGACACTGGTACAGGTTAGTCTGTCGACCCGAGATCGTCATAGAGTCTTGTGTGATTCCCGCTGTGCTTTGATTTCCACCATACCATGGTCAAGAGATCGTGCAAAAAGGTGGTTTTTGAGTACAGTCTTGAGTCACATGGAGGCAATGAGCGATAGAAGGGGATTCGTCTCTCCCGATATTGGGAGTTGATGTTGCGCTATGCTCGATTGGCCATAACAGGAAATCCCTGTCCAGGGTTGCTGAGATCTACTGGTAAGTGTTATCAGTAGTTTCTCAAACTGTTATGGACCTTGCATCGGCATGACTTATCAGGCTATTGGGGTCTGACGTTATACCACCCCCAGGCTATGATATGCGACATATCTGATGAAGAGACCGGACTGTACGGTAGTGTTACTGATTGGATTCGCAGGAGTATGAGCAGACTTGCTTGTTGATTTCTGATCGCTCAATACCCGGGTGGCCGTTACGTTTAGCAGACCGCTTGCGGCTTGTGGGTGTTTGATATGATCATCACCTACTGCCGGCGTATTGACGAGTCTTTAGAGTCCTACACAGAGCTTTCCTGGTTCATGCGAAACAAAGTAGGAGCACATATATGATATGTGCGGGACCGAGATTAATGCGCGTATGTGATACCGCATTCTATTCTCACGATATGTGATATCGGTCGGTTATATGTGATATAGCCGGATTATCGGATCAAGTGTTGATTCGATAAGTTGATTCGTATGATATTAGTCGGTTGTATGCGATATAGCCGGATTATTAAATCAAGTGTTGATTTGATAATTTAATATATAATTATATATTTGATATATTAACTTACATTAACTAATATTTGCTCACTAAGTATTCTTTTTCTCACTTGTGTGTATATAGTATATACGTGATATATATTAATGTACATTTTATTGTGTCATGCTTGATGCCACATGCTTCATGGGTGTATGAGACTTACACCATGCTTGATATAATGTAGGGTTTATATTTATCTAAGTAGTTCAAAAATTGGATGGAAATTGTCATGGCTACAAGCTTGTGGAAACATTGACCAAGTCCACCATTTTTGTTTCACCTGTAGATATTTGTTAACTTAACCATTATACCTTAGCCATGGTTAACTCTCTACATGAGTTAGTGTATGACACTAACTCATCCATGGTTGCAATTCTCACCTCATGAGTTTCATTTCTTTTGATCACTTCATCTTCTTCCTCATGAGAAAAATCTTGCTAGATTTTTCTAAGTGATGAAATAATGTGAGAAAAAAGAAATCTAAAGAGAGCCCACTTCATACTTCATCATCATTTACTATTAGCCATTTATTTTAGGGTGTTTGCTTCACTAATCTACAATTAGTGAAGAGATATCATGAGTTTGAGTCTCCTCGACGTAGATCATTTTTGGCCTCGAAGACATTGAGTAAGGTTGTTCATTTCTTTATGTGAAGCCTTACTAGAGTTCGGGTGTTCACTATTTGGAGCGAAGGGACTACTACACGGAACTTTAGAAGTGAAGGACCGGTCTACAAAGGTTTTATTCCTCATTCACTTATTTGAAAAGTTGTTTGCAAGATATTTTGTTTAAAACTCTCGTTAAGATTCTAGGGTTAGGGTTGTTTACAACGGCAAATTTTTGAAAACGGCATGGACGATGCCTCCCGAAACCTTGCTGCCGCGCTACATAACTCTACAGTGGTATCGGAGCCAAGTTAGAGATTTAAACGATGTTTGTTAAGATTACGAAACCGAAACAACTTCGAAACACCCAATATGAAATCTAGTTTCTGTCGAATTTTTAAAGGTGTCAAAAAAAAAAATTTAGCAACTGCAGAATGTTGTATGTGATATAACATGAACACCATTGAAATTTGAAGCATTTTTGTCATGTTTTGGCCGGCCACATAGCCCAAAAATCCGAGCTCACTGGGTCTTTTATGGAGTTCTGGCTTCAAATTTTCATGGTGTTCCAGTCTCTGGGTTTTGGTGTTTCAGGTATTGCTAGTTTTTGCTAAATTTGCATGTGATGTTAACTTTCTGCAAAGGCAATTCGGAGTGTTTCGTAATCGTAATTTTAACATGTATTCGGGTTATTTATACGACGTTAAAATGTTCGAACGGATATCAATAACCTATATTTTCTCTAGCTGGAAATTTTCTAAGAGTTGGATTTTTTTTCAAGTTTAAAATCTTCAGAAAATCATGCAAGTGATTCTGTGGACCCTCTAGAAGAACAATACCCAAACTTGACTTTTTGGATCTCGGAACTGCGGTTATACCCTAGGGTTTGCGGCAGTTCCGTGGCGACATGAGTGAGGAATGAGTCGGCCTTTCTACGGATGGTTCATAGGAGCTGTGGCATGTTCTGGATACTTTTTGAACTCCGCTCAAGTGTTGAGCTCTTTGGGAAAGTTTGGGTGTTTGTTTATTCAATCGAAAAGTTTAACATCGTCTAGCTATCTGTGATTATGATACAATATTTGGAATCCACATAATTAGTTATGAGATAACTAGTTTGAGTTTTATAAATCTAGCAGTTTAGTCTCATTTGATCGGTTGCCATGGAATTTTGATGTTGATCAAAAGTCCGTTGCAATTACCTAGTATACGCGGATACTTGCTGGGTAACCTTACTAGATAGCCATGCCTCATAGCCCTGACCAAGTGACTATAGGAGAACCCCGTCGCCAAAAGCATCCGTTCGGGTGCTCGCGGCTGCGGTGTTTCGCCTTAGTACACTTCGTCGACGGCATATATGGTGCGGCCGTATATTAAAGTTTCCGACGAGCATTCGATCAGGTTATCGAGAATCTTGTTGAATTACTCGACTGGTTATTGAAAAGTATTTTCAATATCGAGACTAAAATGTGGGGTTTATAATTGTTAGGCATGTGATGTCTAAGAAATTCATTTGGTTGGGCAGGAAATCCAAAGTATGTGATACATTGTGTTTATGATGTCTAAGGTGGTTGCGGATTCCAATTGTTGTAGTTTTTCACTTTCTTTTCTGCGACCATAAGTGTAATATGTGGTGTATCACCGGTTTCATTGCTATACGTCAACAACAATTGGGATACGCATATTTACTTATTTTGATGACATGTGATGTTATGTGTTGCTGTGATATTTTATATTGGATCATCGTGTTTGAATAGCCAGGGTTTTTTTTTATGTGAGATAAGAGTTTTTCATTTTCATTCATATTAAAGTTTGTATGTAATATTCTTTTATTGGGGCACTTCCGAATTGAGGATGATGTCACCATTGATATATATTATTTACTTTTCCGCATTAGGATAGACCCAAGGAGGAGAGCACAAGTAACCAGGTTTTAGGGTCCAGTGGGAGACCACCTCGAGGAGTCGAGACCGGGTCTCCTAACTCTAGAGTTGGTAGGGATGTGGGTTTGGCTATTCATCGCGACCGTGGAATCCGTGTTTTTTTTATTTGGCTTAATTAAAACACGGAATTCCTAGTATATCTAATATTTCATATGTGTTCTTTTGCTGTTGATATTTTGTGATGTGATCACTTGATATATTATGAGACGAATGCCTATATTATATATATGAGATATAATAAATATTGCTGCTTTCGTTTCTTATGTGATGCTTAGGAAGCATAATTGATGGGAATTCATTAATGAGATTAATGGAAGAAAAAGAAACCTAAAAATGTTGTAGAAACTTGTTTAAAAGCTGGTAGCTCTAGTTCTTGCTTTGCATAGCGGTATTTCTAGTAGAATATCCAGCACCTTATTCAATAAGGAAAGAGCCGAGATCTCTTCACCGGGAGTGACCTCTTTAGCGAAACTGGAAGATGCTACAACCCACTCGCTTTGTCTTTTGATTGCTTCTATAGTTTTTACTTTGCATAGTGGTATTTGTAAAATATCCCGCACCTTATTCGATAAGGAAAGAGCCAAGATCCCTTTACCGGGAGTGACCTCTTTAGCGAAACTAATAAAAGCCTCAAAAACACTCCTTTTCAAAATCACTCGATTCTACAACAATATCAAGTTTATTACGCAAAAGGTTTTCTTAAAAACCTGTCGTAGCCCTCCGTCATTTCAGATAAATACTACTTAGTATTCGTGCTATGGTAGTTTGGACTCTGTCAAGGCGTAGTGTTTTGTAGCTAACTAGTGCTTATCTGCAGCATGAGATGCGATCGGATTAGGGTATTCGTACGACGCAGTTTGGCCTTCGTCAAGGGTCGTGCGGGTGGGTCTAATTCAATCAAGAAATGAACGGGTTGAACTTGACTAGTGCCCTATGGGTAGTTTGGCCTCCGTCAAGGTCATAGGACGCTAGGGGTAAAAACCATTATCAGGAATTTCAAGTGTTGAAATTTGCAATGAGATTGCATATCTTCTATGAGATAGTTGGATCCCGATACTCACGCGAGTAAGAGTTACTCCTGGGAGAGTTTTGCACATTACAATTAGCCGATCAAGTAGGCGTCTAGAAAGGTGTTAATAAGGTTACTCCCCTGAGAAAATGAGGTTTATTTTAATTAGGTTCATGCGAAAGCACGGGAAAGCTCTCTTAAAGTACCGACACCGGCCTCGCCGAAAGATTGGCGAACTTGTAGGGTGCAATTAATCCTGGCTAGTCTTACCTTTTAGGGTTTGAAGGAAGATTTGATAAAAACAGTGGGAGCCATCCTGATTAGATAAAATCATAACCAATCTGATTTTGCAAGAGCGCACGCAGAGTGTTTTCTTCTCTCTCCCTCCTGGTAGCGACCATGTCACGCCTTAATCAAGATAATAATATGGATGCATTAACAGAACCTGCTTATTATACTGAGCTAGGGAACGTTGGTTCTGCCCTATCTTATAATTGTTATAAGTCCGAGCAGGAAATAGGGGAATATCCGGATTCCCATGCCACCCAATTGAAGAATAGGCATGTTGATGCATATTCTTCGGATGTGTTCGATTACCAAGAACTGTTTCTCAGTATCCTCTACGTCCTAGGTATGAGATATCGGATTAGGATCCCATATATGTGATCTGTTACATGGGCTACAGAAAGGTAGAGAACTGAAAATGAGTGATATATCTCTAAGTGTTAGAGAATGGTGCAATTGTTGCAGCCAAATTAGCTGGCAAATATCACCTTGTATTGATACATTGAGTATGAATAAATGTTATTACATATCGAACCTGATATACAACATTACATCGGTTTCTTCAATGAGTTAAAGAAAAATATAATTCTGTATTGGAGGATAATGTTGTGAACATTTTCCTGAATCAAGAGTTGATTCGATCAGGCACGTTATGAAATGACATATATGTTCTAAATCAAACCACAGTTCAAACTATCAAGAGTGTTCATAATGTTGTATTTAGTATTAACGCTGTTGTTAACGTAAGTTCAAGGGTGAATGTCAACTAATCTCAAGAGTGTTCTCGAACCCAACAGACTGTAATCTAGGGATAGGGAACCACGGGCCCGAATCAAATGTTCATAACGGGACTTCAACATAGTGTTGAAGTATTCCAAACTCAACGTGCTGTAATTCAGGAGTAAGGAAACACGGGACCTCATGATAGCTTGCTTGTGTCAGTAGACATGGATTCATGATCTAGGGGGACTCTTGAGATTCTGTTGGATTCACGCATGAACGGCCCTCAACACCCCATGTATTTATTGTATTGATAGTAATGATTGTGCCGATGGTGTTGTACTGTATTGTATTGTCTTGTATTATAGATTGTATAGATGGATGCTTGCCGAAACCACGATATCAGTAAATGGATGTAACTGGAGAATCATGTAGATGGATGTATATCCATAGTTCGGTTCAGTCAATACAGATTGAATAGATTGAACAGATGGATTCATGGATTCATATTGAATTGTTATATATATACTTGAATCTTATTCAAGTCAGATTGATTATATTGAGACTCAGTCTAAGTCAGACAATTAGAAAAGAAATTGAATCCTGAATTAGGTTTTAGTGTTATCGGTAACCGCTGCACATGGACGTCAGGATTTGGGTCTTTTTCAAAGACGATTACCATATTGATAACACCGTTTGTTAAGTTGTCTACCTTAAATAGGCAAGCACCCACTTATCCGGCTCCCTGAGGCTCAAGAGATTGGTCCCGCTTAAACCTATGTTTACTAGGCTCCTTATTGTAATTTATAAAACTTGAGGGGGTTTTATGTAAAATAATTTGTATAATTTTCAAAATACACATCAAGTATTTTATTACCGTATTTAAAGTTTTTATTGATATATATTTTATCATTGTGACATTTCTAGTGAATAAAATCTATTTTTCATAATATAGGGTATTTATTTGCAATATTGAACTTGTATGGAATTGCATGGTATTTTCTTGTAAATGAGTTGTTTTCTAGAATTTTGGAAATGTGGAATATTATAAATACTAAAAGTAGATATTTTGATATTAATTACATATATATTTATTTATTAAAAATATGAGTTTTATTTATAATAGAAATCACATTTTCTAAAGAAAATTGTATTTTAAATCTTTCGAGACCGAATGCTCCTTGCGGAGGTCTGCATCTCGCACTATTAAGCCCGGGGATGTGTGATAATCCGCACCATCCCGAACAGGTTCCCCAAATGGGTTGTAGCGGCGCTTTGCAAATATTTGTTTAAAATACATAATCTTGTAGAAAAAGGTTTTTATATAAGTCGATGGTAGTTTTATGTAAAACCGTATTTTTCCAAATCTATGTTTTCCAATATCATCGTGCTATGTTACATATGAGTGTTGTGAAGAGGTAGGTCATTACCTCGTGATCTATTTAAAGGTATAGCAAGGGGTAATGATGGTTTTATGTCGAAGCTAAACTATATGGTATTTTTCTGTAAAAGTGCGATAAAACTTACAATATGAATTCTTTTGAAATGGAACTTGTTCAATATGTTTCGTTAATGATTAATAGTCATGTTGTGAGAGTTTGGGATTGTTGTTTTTAAGAAAATTGGAACTTTTTAAAGAAAACCGAATCGGAAGTCGGATTAACTCCGCTTCCGTCGGGTTTTTAGAAATACGAGTTTTAAGGTTAGAAAAGAGAAGAGGGAGGAGGGACTTACTTATTTTTAGGTTTGAGAAGAGGAAGAGGGTGTGGTAGGAGGTGCCGGTGCGTCGTTTCGTCACCGGGAGCTCCTAGGGTCGTCGTCGGAAGTTCGTCGGAGCTTCACCCTTCGCTAACTCCACTTGTACACAAAAGTTCTAGGGATTTTTCTTGAGAGTTTGAACAGAGTTTATGAGTGAGGGGTGTGTGAAATGGAGTGGTATTTATAGGTAAAACTTAGGGTTAGGGTTTGATACAAAATGCATTAAAAAATTATGCATTAAAATAGATTTAAATTAGGTTTTAATTGTATTTTAAAGTCTCTGTTAATGTGCAGGGTATTTAAACATGACAGGGGTTAAGGGGAAGCCAAAAGGCACAAGTTTCATGAAGGCACGAATTGGATTTGGCTATGTTACGCCGGCGGCGCCAGCCGATTCAGGCGCGCCGCTGGCCCGATTCAACCGAGTCGAGCTCCATCTTGGCGCCACGTGTCCTATGTCTCTTGGTCTATCTCCTGAGCCAGTTTGTTTTATATGTGACTTTTGGTTTTTACGAGTTATGCTCGTGTAGACTTTTGGGCTTCTAAAAATGTTAAAAGACATCAATATAAAAAATAATGTGGCTGATGTGCTTTGAACTCTGGTGGTTTGGTTCAGCAGTGCAAGATCTTACCAATCAGCTACAAGCTCTTTCTTGCTATTAAAAAGCAAAACAAATTTATAACTTGTGCTCAGGCAAAAGTACCCCTTTCTGTTTTTTTGAAAAAAAATTGTACATAATGTTTAGGGTTGTTACAATGACTACATAGCTTAGCAAATACGAGCTCATCAGGCAAACGAAGCGGCTGGCCAAGTCGTCAGAACTGGGCGACCGTACCCAGGCTGGTACGATCAAATCAAGTACCCGCCAGGATATACAATCCCAAAGTTCCATATGTACAATGGGACAGGCAATCCCCACCAGCATGTCGCTCAATTCAGAGCTTTATGCGGCAATACTGGAGGCGACGACAAATTACTGCTTCGCCAGTTCGTTGGCAGCTTGACGGAGATGACATTTGAATGGTACCCAGAGCTCCCAAATGACTCCGTCAAAACATTCACAGAAATGGAGCTGCTATTCACACAGTGGTTCGCAAGCGCAAGAGAACACACCCCAATCATGGCATTAATCAATGCTAAGGTGAAGCCAGGAGAGACCTGGGTTCAATAAGCAATCCGATGGCGGAACCTATGGTCAAAATGCGAACAACGTATAGAAGAAGCTCCTGCCATGGGCATGTTCATAGGGACTCTCGATCCCCAGGCGACTGTATCCCAGTTTATGTTGTTCTTCAAGCCGACCACCTTTCAGGCTTTGATCGACAAGCTGGCCCAAATGGACCAGATGGGCCACGGGCCTTCCTCTTCAAAAATGGACCCTCGGAATGCAAAGGGCAAAGGGAAACCAGCCTTTGTTGCCAACATTCAACAACAGCCAGGCGACCAGAAACCGGCTGCTCGCCAAGGTAACGTGCGCCCGCGCCAATCTCTCAAAGAGAACCGAGGACGTGCTTCCTCGTTCCCCCGTGATAAAATGAGGAGATTGTTCAAACTGGCAATGCGCAACAAACTCATCACACTGCCGGATCCGAGACGTCCACTGCAGCCTGGTGACATCAACAATCCTAACTACTGCTCCTACCGCAGAGTAGTGGGCCACCCAATTGAGGATTGCTATGTCTTCAAAAACTGGGTCGAGGACCAGTACCGTCAAGGAAAATTCACACTTTCAGAAAACTGTAGGGTGAACCCGCCACAGAGGCACGCCCCTAAAAAGGTGGATACGCCTAGGGCATCATGCTCGTTTCTGGAAGAAGCTCCTTGGGAAGTGTTTCTTTCAGCGAAAACTAAAAGAATGCTGAAGGATCTTCAAGCATGTCCGGCGATCAAATAGAAAAGTCTGCTAGAACCCGAGATCATTGAGGGGATGCTTAAACCGCGCCCAATACCGAAAACTGGTAACGATGGGCAAGACCTCCATGCCAAGCCTTTGATGTTTTCGAAGGCAAAGAAGAAGACCAAGAAGCCCACGCAGCCTGACGACAAGCGTACGGACCTACAAAAATA
Organism: Agapanthus africanus; assembly: GCA_030015575.1. Lineage (NCBI taxonomy): Eukaryota > Viridiplantae > Streptophyta > Magnoliopsida > Asparagales > Amaryllidaceae > Agapanthus > Agapanthus africanus. Next base: position 675,059,286 of record CM057340.1, on the reverse strand, counting down.
CATCGATGCACTGGAAGAGTACAACCAGAAAGCGCGGACCCCATTCACCCTCGAAGAGTTTCTCAACCATATCCTTGAGAACAGAGATAGTGATGATGATGAGGGAAATGGCTCGTCGGGAGAAACCAAAGATTATGTAGCAAGTTGCCACATGGTTTCTCATTCGTCGTTAAATAACGAAGAAACTCCCTCGGCGTCGGAAAGCAACACAGAGGAACGGGGGGCAGGAGCTGCGCCAAAATCCCCGGAGCTGCCAGAAGACCCAATTGACAGGCTACTAAACAAAGCCCTTCAAAAGAGCAAAGCTGACCGAGAACGTGAAACGTCTATATACGAAAAGGCCAAGCGTCGACGTCAAGCTGAAGAAGTTGCGGTAAGGATGAGTCGTAAAGTACTCTAACCAAGTCAAAACACACCTGCTACAAACAAGGGCAGGATCAAAGTGGAGAAGCGGTTCACTAAAGCCTTGTTAATGGGAATGAAGCTGCCCCCTCTCATGGAAAACACTCCCGGAGTACGTGCCTCGACGAAGTGGATATACATCTAAACTACTGCTTATACCATCGGAGGGTCACACACCCCACCGAAGAGTGCAATGCCTTCAAGAAGTGATGGCAAGGATACATTGCTCACCGACAACACTTCAAACGGATGAAGCGCAAAACCCGTCAACAACAAAGAAGCACGACAGACGAGCGTGAAGGAACGACTGGCAACTGTCATATGATTGATACCAGTTCGACACAAGGAAAATCTTAAGTTCTTACATTTGGGAGCGATTCTGAGGAAGAAATAACCCTCGGTCCTCTCTTCAAAGAATCCACCTCTGGAAAAGAAGAAGAGGAGAAGAACTATGAGAATATTCAGCTACGTAACCGTATGTTTCCTGAAAAGAACCTCGGGCTTATAAACAAAGGTTCGAGCAAAAGGGACAAGAGGAAGGAAAAATTCCCTGAGGAAATTGCCCTCGATGATAGAGTCGTCAAAGAGCTCGCAACCAAGGACCCGCCTAAGAGAAACAAGGTGGATTACAATGTCTTAGTACATCTGAGGAAGATACCATCACAACTGAGCATACTGGATGCTCTCCTCCTGTTCAAAGAGGCACGAGATTATCTGATCAAGGCACTGCAAGAGCCTGACCAGTTCCAAGCTTCCTTTACGGAAGAAAAGATGAAGGACGAGCTGGCAGAGGTTCATACAGCCGACATCACATTCGGCGATGAAGATCTCCTTCTCGGAATATGCAAGTACAACCGTACTTTATATGTCACCGGGTACTGCCATGACATTAAGATAGGGAAGATCCTGGTCGAAAACGGGTCCTTCATCAACTTTCTCAACTTGAAGGTGCTGAAGGAGATTTGCACAAACGTTCAACACCTGGCTCAGGACAAAATTACCATCTCCGGGTTCGACTCGCAGTCATCGTGGACGCTTGGGTCCTTGATATTGACATTACGCTTTGGGATGTTCGTCACAAACATCAAATTCTATGTCATTGATGCCAAGACCTGCTACAACGCCCTGCTCGGCCGGCCTTGGTTACATGAGTACAACGTCATCCCTTCTACACAACACCAGTGTATGAAGTACTTCAAAGACGGTCTCGAGTACACAGTTACAAGGGAGCTAAACCCATTCTTCGTAAATGAATTTCGCAAATATGAAGACGCCAAGTACTTCCTACCAGACTTCGAAGACACGGAAAGATGTCATAAGCCGGAGAATAACAAAAAGCCATCGCTACCATCCTGATCTTCGGGAGTGATACCGAGGAAGATGAAGAAATAGTCTACTCGGGGCAACCCCAAGGCAACATGCCAGGACCATCTACTCCTATTTTGGTCTTTGGCAGTGACTCTGAAGACGAAGTCAACGCAGTGTTCTCCGTCCACCCATCAATGCAGATCTTCGCTAGAGCTGATTAGAGTTCACAAATTACTATGGTTCCGCAACGGCATTACAGGGAACTTGATGCGATCGATACATACGGTATGCAAGAGCTGCAGACGTTCTATGTCCCTCGCAGGCGAAGAGGTGAAAATGCGATCCTCTTCTATCAGTCTACGGAGACTAGAGTGGAAAAGGAAGTCTAGCATGGTGCCGAACTTGCGGTTGACAGGTTTCAACCAATCCATCTACCCAGATATTACGCAGAGAGATTGATAAGGCTATTAAGATGCCGAAGCAGACCCTTTAAACAAACTGCTCGACAAGCCCAGTTCTACAACAAGATTTGGGACATTCCAGGGACTCAACGAAAGATACCCAACGGGAGAATGGAGACGATTGGGCTTAGATACGTTTGGTCCAAGAAATGAGAGTGATTCCATGGCTGCCGTGTCATAAATAACTCCGATGGAGAAGGGAATGGTTTTCCAGATAACGCTGATATTGAACCAGAGCGAGATCCCGCCGTAAGAATACCAAGTCCGTCATTCGAAGAACAAATTGACAAGCTAATAAGGGAAGCGGGTCAAAAGGTCCGGGATGACCACAGCCGCGAAATGGCTATTTATGAGAAAGCCAGGATGCAACGACTCACTCAGCATTCTACGAAAAAAAGACTACGATGCCCTTCACTCTTAGCCCGCTGTGCGTTCTCGTAGCAAGGAAAAAGCCCAACGCACAGACAACAACAAGGTGAAGAACGAGAATGACGTTCAAAAATAGCAAAGCAGATCCAAGAAGCCACACAATCGAGAAAGAGTCAGCTGGAATCCGTCTTTTATGAAGAAGATGGGTCGGAAATATTCTTTCCCACAAGACAAGACAAGGAAAATATTCGACCTTGTCATTAAACATCGAATGATGACGCTCCCGGAGTCTTGGCACCCTGAACAAATAAACGAGGTCCATCACCCGGCTTATTGCTCATATCACTGAGCAATAGGACATCCTCTTGAAGACTGCTTCACTTTCAAAGACTGGGTCGAGGACCAGTATCATGAAGGCAGGTTTGCCCTATCCGACTATTGGAGGGTAACCCCACCATGAAGGCATGAGCCAAAAACAACCTACATTGCGAGGGTAAGTCCAGATCAGCATTGAGCTTGGAAACGAACTCGTACCTGCCACGTGATAACATTCTCAAAGGGGAGGGAGCACGAAAATATGGATGTCCTCTTCTAGTACTTCGCAGATGAGGATGAGGACGAGGTGATCTCAGAATTTCCACCGGCGCTAAAAGAGCTGGAAGATGGGATACACACCACGGCGGACAATCTAAAGAAATTGACTTAGGGACAGAAAACGATCCAAGGCCAACGTTCGTTAGTGAGCTGTTGTCTAAAAAGCAGGCGGCCACACTAAAAAACGTGCTTATGCAATATAAAGACTGCTTCGAATGGAACTATTCCGAGATGCCGTGATTAGATCCAGAAATAGCGGTGCATAAATTAGCTACATCGCCGGACGTTAAGCCAGTCAAGCAAGCGCCAAGAAGAATACGGCTCGAACTTGAGATGAGTATCAATGCCAAAGTCAAGAAACTAATTGACTCTGGCTTCATCCAAGAAGTTCAATATCCCGACTGGATTGCCAACATTGTTCCAGTGATGAAGAAAAATGGAACAGTGCGTATCTGCGTGGACTTTCGGGACCTCAACAAAGCTTATCCGAAGGATGACTTCCCAGTGCCTATTACTGAGCTGATGGTCGATAACACGTCTACCCATGGGGTCTTCTCCTTCATGGATGGATTTTCAGGCTACAATCAAATAAAAATGCATCCTGATGACCAAAAGCACACTGCCTTCCGGACTCCGCTAGGCATATTCTGCTATAAGGTGATGCCCTTCATCTTGAAGAACGCAGGCGCTACCTACCAGAGGGCTATGACGAAGATCTTCGATGACCTCATACATGAGATTGTCAAATGTTATATCGACGAGCTTGTGGTGAAAAGCAAATCGTATGAGGAACACTGGGAGCATTTGAACATAGTGTTCCAGCGTCTTCGGAAGTACAATCTAAAGATGAATCCTCTGAAATACGCATTTGGAGTCTCCTCAGGCAAATTCCTAGGATTCATCATACGACACCAAGACATAGAAATAGACCCATCAAAGATCAAGACGATTATGGAAATGCCCGCCCCAAGAACTCTTAAACAATTATGGTCTTTCCAAGGAAATCTCGCGTATATCCGACGGTTCATAGCTAACATCTCCGAAAAATGCCGCCATTACAGCCATCTAATGAAGAAGGGGACCCCGTTCGTTTGGGATCATAAATGCTAAAGTGTACTGGACGAAATCAAGAAATATCTACAGAACCTGCCGGTACTGACAGCTCCAGTCAAGAGAAAGCCCCTCATCCTGTATACAACAGCCCTTGAAGGCTCTTTAGGCACGCTATGGGCACAGGAGAATAACTAAGGGAAGGAGAAAGCTCTCTACTATTTAATTCGAGTCCTTCTGGGGTAGAAAACAACTACTCCCCCATTGAAAAGTATTGCATAGCACTGATCTTCGTGATAACAAAGCTCAGGCACCATGCCCAGGCACATGAGGTCTATCTCATATCAAAGGTGGATCCTCTCAAATATTTGATGTCAAGAGCCATACTAACAGGAAGGCTTGCCAAATGGATCCTCCTCTTAATGGAGTTCTCGATAACGTATCGACCCCTCAAGGTAGTGAAAAGCCAGGCCATCGCCGACTTTCTCGCTGAACATTCGATACCGGCCGATTCTCCCTTAAATTGCGAATTGCCAGACGAACACGCGTTCGACACAATCGAAGGGGAGAAGGAAGGAAATAATGCCCGATGGGAACTATACTTCGACAGAGCATCTTCCTTAAAGAAGTGAAAGCAAAGCACCACCATAATCAAAGATGGGATTGGCCTTATCTTCGTGACTCCACATGGGAGGGGTAATGCGTTTCGCCATTTCCTTAACAGAACCAAGGACAAATAACGAGGCTGAATATGAAGCTTTGATAGCGGGTCTTGAGATTGCTGTCGACATGGGAATAGAAGATCTCCTCGTATATGGAGATTCCCAGCTGGTCGTTACCTAAGTAAATGGCAAGTATCAGACGTGTAAACCGGAGTTAGTAAAATATGGCGAAAGAGTGCAGCAACCGCTGACCCAAATTCCCTCCTACATCCTGGAAAGCATACCGTGGGCGGAAAATAGCAAGGCGGATGTGTTAGCTAAGCTTGCTAAAGAACTTGCCGACAAAAACCTTGATGACGTAAGGATCATTGTACAAAGCCGTCGGATTCTCGCGCCAGCAGAAATATCTCCAGAGTCGTCTGAAAGAAAGGAAGCGATCGAACAGGCAGCCTTCCAATTAAAAGATGAAGAAAAGGCGAAGGATTGGAGAGAAGTCTTCATAGACTACTTCAAATCCCATCGAACGCCCGAAAGCGCATCTTCAAGACATCAGCTCATGAAACGAGCTCTGTCTTTTGCCTTCGTCAATGATACTCTATATTTGAGATCGTTCGATAGTTTGTGGCTAAGGTGCTTGGGACCAAAAGAAGAAAGAAGGGCCGTCCAAGAAACTCACGACAGACTCTGCAATTCCCATCAGGCCGGGCCAAAGATGAAGCTGAAGATCAAGAGAATGGGCTACTATTGGCCCACGATGATTCAGGATTGCTTCGAATATGCGAAGCAGTGTCACTCGTGCCAAATTCACGGGGACTTCAATCACCAACATTCAAATCCGCTACACCCAACTGTAGCCAGCTGGCCTTTCGAAATGTGGGGAACCGATATAATTTGGCCCATCAAACCAGCATCATCCAAAGGACATCGGTTTATATTGGCAATAACCGATTACTTATCTAAGTAGGCAGAGGCAATACCGCTAAGGGAAGTGAAGACGGAGAACATCCTCCATTTCTTTAGGACACATGTCATCTACCGATTCGGCATTCCACGACGGATCATCTCGGATAATAGACCGGCCTACAGAAGCCATAAGATCAGCCGCTTCGCACAGTAGCATAATATAGACTGGAGGTACTTTTCAGTCTATAATCCCCGAGCTAACGGTCTATCTGAGGCTTTCAACAAGATCTTGACGAAGATCATAAAGAAAACGGTGTCCAGAAATAAAAGGGATTGGCACGAGAGACTGCATGAAGCTCTCTGGACGTATCGAACCACGCTCAAAGCAGCTATGAATACAACACCACACGTGTTGGTATTCGGCACGGAAGCGGTACTTCCCTTGGAGATAGAATTACCCTCTCTACGAGTGGCAATTCGACATGAGCCGACGGATGAAGAAAATGCCCATCTTCGGCTTGAGGAGCTCGATGCCCTCGATGAAACTCGTCTCATGGCGTAGAAAAACCTGAAAGATTACAAAGCAAGGATGAAGTGCTCATACGAAAGACTAACCAGACCGAGAACATTTCGCCAAGGCGAACTCATGCTAGTCGTAAAAAGACCTATGATCCCCAACCGTGCAAAGCGGGGGAAATTCGAGCCGAACTACGAGGGTCCGTACATCATAGACAAGGTCTATCAAGGTGGGGCCTACTTGCTCATGGATATACATGGCGAAAGACCTTTCCGGCCAATAAACGGTCGTTTACTTAAGAAATACTACTCTTGATAAGTCACAATTCAGGTTAATGATAGATGACGACGCTCGTGTCCGCTCACTGTCTCCCTGAGTCAAGACTCTATAAGTAGTATCCAGCGAAAATTCGTCTCGAAGCTGTCCCTGGACCGAGATGTCCCTAAACTAACAACGGATTGATATGTCCTTAAACTAACAATGGACCGTAATGTCCTTAAATTAAATACATCGCCTCAAACACGGCGATAGTGGAATTCAAGTCCATAAGTCCAAGCGGAGAGGAATGCAACTCAGGTCCCGCTGGCTGCACAGCTGCCTCGGTGGCGAAGTCCGTGATAAGTTCCATTGGCGAACAGAGGGATGAAAAAAGGGTACGTCCACAGGTGAAATGGGTACAGATGAAAACCCGAAAAGGCTTCGCGAGTAAAAACAGCAGGGTTACCAGCGAGCTTGTGAAAACCTGAAAGGGTGCAATCTCGTTGTTAAAAAAACAGGTAAGTCTACAAGCGAAATAAGCATGGATGAAAACCTGAAAGGGCACCGTGAGTAAAAATAGCAGGGCTACCGGCGATCTTGTGAAAATCCAAAATCTCGTAAAATTTTCACTTACAAGATCCTCTCGACTCGTAAGAAGAACCCTCCCTATGAGACCCTCATGGCTCATAGGATTCAAAGCCTTAAGCTATAGGGACCCGGACCTGTTCTTAAGCCGTCGTATCTCCTAAGTTGCCCTACAGGCGGTACAATACTGGCCCTTATATACAATCCACGGGAATAAATAAACGTTTCCCCCACCAAGTCCCACCAATGACGAGGAATGTCCTCATGTAGTGAACGACACTTATAAGTCCTCTCGACTTGTAAGGAGAAAACACTCTTGTAAGATCCTTATGACTTGCAAGAGAAAATATCACTTAGGTGTCCTCACGACTTCTAGGGAAAACTTACACCTACGGGATCCTCTCGACTCGTAGGGAGAAAACCCTTTTTGAGACCCTTACGGCTTATAAAGTCAAAAGCTTTAGTCGACAGGATCCTAACCCTGTCTACTAAGCCACCTTTGTTCAAATCAGCAAAGGCAAATGATGATTCGCTCCTGACAATATTCCAGTGGTAGCGATGCTGATGCCTGAACAGGTGCTAATTTTTAAGTCCTTTCATGGCAAATGATAATTCGATCCTGAAAATATTCCAGTCGTAGCGGTGCTGATGCCAAGATTGGTATCAGATCTCAAGTTCCATACTCTTGACAAAAAATCAGCGAGTAAAAAAATGCATATGAAATAGCCGAAATGATGGGGCAACTCGCAATAAAAATCAGCGAGCAAAATATATGCATATAAAAACAGCCGAAATGATTGGGCAACTCGCAATAAAAAACAACGAGTAAAAAGAAAAGAATAGCCGAAATGATTGGGCACCGCGATAAAAAAACCCCAAAATGATTGGGCAATCGCCACTTTCGCGATATAAAAAGCTAAAATGATAGAGCATCGAAGGAATAAATAAAAAAATAAATGAAACTTTTGCCCTACAGGTGAGTCCACATCAACCCCTGTATACAATCCATGGGCACAAACGAAAAGGAAATCGCATTTTCCTACCAGGCCCCGTTAAAGGGAGAGCCAAGTCTCGATGGTTCATGAACAACCTAGAGACCATCTTGACACTCATCTCGCTACAGCAGACGCAGTGTCACCAATGGCGTTTCTTCTCACTCCAACAGGATGCAGACGCGACGTCAATAAAACGGAGCCATGGCAAAGTCTCTAGTTCCAAATCTCGACGGTTCACAGGCAGCCTAGAGATCAACAACGGCGTTTCTTCTCACTCCAACAAGATGCATACACGACGTCAATAAAACGGAGCCATAGCAATATCCCTAGTTCCAAATCTCGACGGTTCACAGACAACCTAGAGATCAACAACGGCATTTCTTCTCACTCCAACAAGATGCAGACACAACGTCAACAAAACGGAGCCATGGAAAAGTCCCTAGTTCCAAATCTCAACGGTTCACAGACAGCCTACAGATGACCAAATGGCGTTTCTTCTCACTCCAACAGGATGCAGACGCGACGTCAACAAGCGACCCTAAGGTCAACAAAACGGAGCCATGGCAAAGTTTCTAGTTCCAAATCTCGACGGTGCACAGACAACCTAGAGACCACCTCAACATTCATCTCGTTACAGGAGACAAAACGTCAACAAAGCGGAGCAACGGCAAAGTCCCTAGTTCTAAGACTCGACGGTTCACAAACAACCTAGAGATCACCTCGACATTCGTCTCATTATAGCAGACGCGGTGTCAGCAAAGGAAGCGAATGCCAAATTCCTAGCTTCTGGGTCTTGACGGTGACTCAAATAAAACCTGAATGACTATCGGAGATCATCCCACACCAGCGTAGAGTGGTTATGACTCATCGGGGCTCCCAAACTGAGCCTAACCTCAAGTAAAATGCGTTATGGAAATTTCCTAACATTTGTTCTTCCGACGGTAATTTGATCTAAGGAGATTACTTGAAAACGTCTTGTCCAGCTCCTGAAGGGATCAGAGACACGGCAATTGCGGGGCTACTCGAACAGCAGCGTAAAGTCTGCATATCGGGGAATGCATCAGCTAACGCGACGGTACGATGAACAAAACCTCAGTACCATAGACCCCAACGGACCTCTGTCGTAAAGAGCAGGGGTTAACTGTGATGTTAGGATAGGTTTGCCTACGAGCTCAAGAGAGGTAAACTAAACAAACTCCGAAATGAGTTCATAAACTAGAGACTCTGAAATGAGTGAATAAACTACGAACTCCATAATGCGTATATAAACTAGTTTATGCCAAGTCAAGATAGCAAAAGAAGGAAAAGCGCTAGTATGAAATGAAATATGTCTTTATTCATGAATCAAAATGAATACAAGATACTCTTATTTATGAATGAATACAAAAAGAAGAAGAAAGGGAATATACAGCGACAAAAATGTTTCAAGTTGGCGGACGATTCAACAAGCCAGCCAGTTCGTCATTCTTGCGCTAGACTTCGGCTTCAAGATCCACCGGTGCTGTAAGACGAGTCCCTGCCTGATTCTGTTGATTCTGGTATGAAGCTAACCGACTCTCAAGCTCCTTCTCGGCAATTGATTGTTCACGTTTTGCGTATTTTTAATTTTAATTACCGCAATCAAGACGGTGTCGCTTGGTAGCTAGCCGGTTGAGTAAGGATCGATCCACAGGAAGATGGAATCTTTTTCTTTATGTTTTAACGAGTTAAATCCGATTAAATCGAGTTTTGTTTTAAGATTTACTAACGAGATAAAAGATGATAAATGACTTTCTAGGGTTAGGATTAGGTTAGTTCAAGTTAGGAATATCTCACCTCTTTCAATGCCCTTTTTAATATCGGTGTTAAGGTAATCGGCAATGTTCCCGCCGAAAATTTCTGCGCAGAAGAGTCCAAGGTATCAAATGGAAGCGATACGCTTAAGGAAATGCGAACCAATCTTCCGGCCTGTATTTTGATAATTTCCCGAAGGAGGATCTATTAAATTCTAATGGTATTGGAAGCATCTCGAAAAACCCTTCGATTTGATATATTATGGGCCTCATAATTCATCCGGGATCAAAAGTTATGAGGCATCACATGTCCACACGTGATTGACTTTTAAGAACCCGCTCGAGGAGTTAAAAGATATAATAAAAACTCAGAAAAGACCCCAATGGGGTATCACGTGCTCACACATGACCATGTGTCACGTGCTCACACGTGATGGGCTTTTAAAGCTTCTAAAATAATGAATAGAATTTAATTCTAAAAGTCAGAAAACACCTCAACGAGGTATCATGTGCTTACACGTGACCAATGGTCACGTGTTGACACGTGATGGTTAAAACAACAACATAAACAAGCGGCTGTTAAAGGGACCAATTTGGGGGTCACGTGCTTACACGTGACCAAGGGTCACGTGCCAGCACGTGACAGGCTTTGAAAGCCTTACAGTTTAATAGAATTAAAATTCTAAATTTCTCTAAAATCTTTCGAAATAGAATTAAAATTCTAAATTTCTCTAAATCTTTCCAAATGGAAAATGATTATAGGGACCGTTGGATTAAAAATCCAATGGTGATTAAAAACCACCAATTTATGGAAAAATCTTAAATAAGGAAAGATCTCCCCAAATCTCACCGAAATAACAAACAGAATATCTTTTGGATTTAAAATCCAACGGTGAATAAAATTCACTGAATGATCTAAAGGCTTATATTAAATACAAAAACAAATCAAATCTTTCATTGAGAGATTTGCTGAACAAATTGATTCTTTTCCTTCTCCTATAAATAGGAGCCAAGAAAAGAAGAGGGGGATCGACCTTTTTTTGGAGAGAAAAACAGAGAGAGGAGAATTTAACTCTCAAGAGGGAAGAAAAGAAAGGAGAATTTAATTCTCAACAAAGAAAACCCTAGGTGAGAAAAGGGAAAAAGATCAACTTCAAAAAGAGAATTTAATTCTCAAAATTTAAGAGTTTAACTCTTCTGCAAATAAAGAACTTAGTTCTTTCTCTGGTTGAGAATCTGCAAAGTGCACATCTCCCCATGAATTGAGAATCTAATTCTCATTGGGTTGAGATCCTGCCATGCAGATCTAAAACACAGAGGAGGAATTGAGTTCTGAGAATTTAATTCTCCCAAACTCACAGGAATTTAATTCCTCCTAAAACAAAACTGGGGTTTAACCCTAATCAAGAATTTAATTCTTTTACATATCTGGGAATTTAATTCCTTTAAAACGAAATCAGGGTTTTATCCTAAATAAGAATTTAATTCTTTCACAATAAGAATTTAATTCCTACAAAATCATAATTAGGGTTTAACCCTACAGAGAATTCAATTCTTAAAAGATCTCTGTTTATGAAAAGAACTAGGGTCACGTGCCCCCACGTGACCCTTGAAAAGACTCCTGAAGAAAAGAAGCTTTGAGGCAATGCCTCACGTGCTCCCACGTGACTCCCATAACACAGAAAGAAAAAACAAAAGAAAAGAAGCTTTGGGCGCTCTCACGTGTCCCCACGTGACCCCTCAGCAAGTGTTGTAATTATCAATGCATAAATCCCCATCACGTGCCAACACGTGATGCTCTAAAATAAAAATAAAAGTGTTTAACACTTATTCGCAGATTTAAGGATAAAACAAAAGGAGATCTGGCTCCACATTTAGTGCGCCCTCACGTGTCCCCACGTGACCCCTAACAAATCCCTTTAATATCCAATGGACGGATGCCTATCATGTGCCCGCATGTGATGGCCAGAGAGTCAAAAATTGTTTTACACTTATTTGCAGAATGAAGTAAAAGGAAATCTGGCCCCATCTTCAAATGCCTCACGTGCTCACATGTGATGGCCTGAAAGCTAAATGTTTAACACTTATTTGCAGCCTTAGGGTAAAATAAAGAAGTTTCGGCCCAATCTCAGGCGCCTCACGTGACCCCACGTGACCACCCCATTTTTGGTGTTTAACACTATTTTTTTTAAAAGCGCATCATGTGGGAACACGTGATCGTCAAATACCTTCTAGTGTTAACACTATTTCAAAACCAACTTAGCCCAAAATGGCTAAGTTTTTTCCAGAGGCAGGATTCCCCTTTGAATGAACTTCAAATATACCCTTGTTTTCCAAACTTGATCATTTCACATGACATTCAAAGTAAACTCCAGAGCCATGAGTAATGGTCAGTGCCTAATAAAAGCCAAAATGTTGTCAGAGCCCCCAAACCTCTGTTTAGCACTGCTACATGATGAGGGGCTGAACCCAGACAAATGTCTAATGGCCCAAAGGGCCAATATTTCAAACATTATTGGACTTAGCCCAAATTGGCCATAAGTCCTCAAATCATCTTGAACTGAGCACTTCTGCTTTTTCAACCAACTCATTGGTTCAAGGGTACATCTCTGAACTCCTCTGATATTTGTCGTTGTAATCCTTCAACGTCTTCAGAGAGGTGATGGGTCCCGACAACCATACATTTCAATGGACCACCATGTCCCTAAACTGGCAATGGACCACTATGTCTCTAAACTGGAACAATAGAGCCCCAAATGCTCTTTTGTCGGATCTAAACGATCCCGTTTAAGTTGATCTTAGCCTCAAAAATGGCTAACGTATCCTTAAACCTTCAAACAGACTTTAGTCCCAAATTGGACTATAGATCCCCCAATCAACTTTGCTCAAGGGTACATCTCTGAACTCCTCTGACATTTGTCATTGTAATCCTTCAACGTCGTCAGAGAGGTGATGGGTCCCGGCGACCATACATGCAATGGACCACTTTGTCCCTAAACTGGAACAATAGAGCCCCTAAATGCTCTTTTGTCGGATCTAAACGATCCGGTTAAGTTGATCTTAGTCTTATATTGGACTAAAAAATCCTTAACAAACGTTTAAGTTGATCTTAGCCTCAAATATGGCTAACGTATCCTTAAACCAAAACCCCAAACCCAAATCTAAGAAAATACGGATTTGGACTAGTCCACGCCCTACGGGGGACAACATAACTTAGTCTCCATATACAATCCACGGGCGACCACAAACAAAACAAACATCCACGACACGAAGTGAAATTCTGGAGAAGGAGAAAGTTGTTACCGCGATGCGGTAGCGTAATTAACTGCAGGAGCTTGCGCCTGCAGGGAAGAGCGTCCCCACAATCAAAAACCCCTCAAGCGAGTGGGAATCTGACGAAGTCTGCTACATCGGCCGCATCCGTTCAAACCTCCAATACACGGTGCTATAAATCAACTTGGCATCTTCGGAAAGGTGGACGGATAGCACCTATTAGCATCTGCCCCGAATCTCAGGCAAGACGTCCATGTCTTGGCCGCCGTTCGGAGGGGAACAGATTCTGGCACGCCCGGTGGGACCTCTTCCTTTTTCCACTCCACACTTCGTGTGTCGTGTTCGCGAACAAATCGCGGTTTGCTGTGGTTGCCTGTGGATTCGAGATACTAAGATTTGGTGTCTTGCTCCGTGCAGAAAACAGAAGATCAATGGCTTCAAACTGCACTACCTACAACTGCGACTCTCGCTCCATCCCTGCTGGAGGAGTGACTTACGGGCCCCAAGCGGCCTCTCTTTTCAAGATGCCAGTGGAGCAGGTGACTCAAGCCATCACTGGACTATTCTTCGGGACCATGATCCCACCAATGAGCTTCAATGCCCCATTACCATCGCAAGAAGCTCCGAAGAAGTCGGTCTTCGATCGGCTTACAACTATCGCGGCCCCTCTCAACGGGTCGCCCAAACCCAATGCCTCAGCTTTCAGCAAACTGGGCTAAAACTCATGTGGGCTCATGAAGAAGCCTGCAATACTAGAAAAGGTTGTTCCGAAGAGGATAGCTATCCCTGCTCCTGAAGTCGTCAAGGCGGCTTCTCCTGCCAAAGGGTCGGTCTTCACAAGACTGACTATTCCGGCTCCCGTTCCTGCTCGAAGGTCTGTCTTTGACAGATTGGATACCGCTACTCAAAAGACGTCAGTCTTCAAGAGACTGGCACCAGCAGTGCTTCATCTGGACAGGGGCAAGACAAAGCCATCCCCATCGCTGAACCAACGCCGTCCGCTCGACATGCTCGCCGTCGTCACTGGCGCCGGGTAAGGAAGGTTGGGGGCGACTCCCCCTCTGGGATGACTCCGTCAGCTCCGATGGTGGAAATAAATGCTGCTGTTCCGACCGGGAATAGCTTTGAACCGCTAAGAAGGGTGCGCAAAAACTCGCCAACTGCCGTATTGAAAAGATCTCCTACACCTGTGGATAATGCCCCAAAGGTGAAGCTGGAGCAGCCCCCTCAACGGCTGTCCTCTAAAATTTGCAAGGTCTGGCATCAAGTCCAGGACTCCGTAGTGGATCAAGACTATCTCCGCCGACAGAAAAAGATGAAGGTTCGGCAGGAGAAGGATTACTCCGTCAAGCCATAAAAAGCAACAGCTACTTGGGTGCTCACTGCAACGGCTCCCTCAACGTCAACCACTCAGAAAAGAAGGAGGCCAGAGAAAGCCCCAGTAAACGTAGCAGACCACAAAGACGCTAAGCCCAATTGCCCCAAGTCTGGGGGCATGGTGGTGCACACCGTATACATGGCTTCTGGAAAGGAGGAAAGCCGTGCTTTGACGGGTCACCGACCGCTCACCCGATCCGTGACGAAAACCCAGGAGCAGCAACAGAAGCTTCAGGAGATGATGATTGCAATGGCCGCACTCACCAGGCTAAAAGAAAACCCGGAGGCATCATCAGAGCAGCGTCACGAACAAGAAACTGATGCTGACTTCTTACGCAGAGTCCTCGAAAAGAAAGACAGAGAAGCCGCAGAGCAAGCGGCTAACATAAAGCAAATGACGCTCTTCTTCCAAGATATGGTAGGGATGATGCTACAGCCGGACCCTCCAATTGAAGACCCTCCGATCATTACTGAAGACGATAGAGGAGAGACATCTAATCCTCCTCCGACTCTTTCAACAGCCAAAGATGAAACCATTTCCAAGGCTGCACTGGATGACTATATAGCTCAGCAAATACGAGCTCATCAGGCGAGTGAAGCGGCTGGGCAAATTGTTAGAACCGGACGACCCTATCCGAGCTGGTATGACCAAATAAGGTACCCACCGGGATATACGATCCCTAAATTCCACGTATATAAAGGGACGGGAAATCCGCATCAGTACGTTGCTCAATTCAGAGCCATGTGCGGTAACACTGGAGGTGATGAAAAATTTCTGCTCCGCCAGTTTGTTGGCAGCCCGTCAGACACTGCTTTTGAATGGTACTCGGAACTTCCCGACGACTCCGTCAAGATATTCGCAGAGATGGAGTTTCTATTCACCCAGCGTTTCGCAAGCGCCAGCGAGCGCACCTCGATCACGACATTGATCAACGCCAGAGTGAAGCCGGGAGAGACGTGGGTGCAATACGCAATCCGGTGGCGGAACCTATGGTCGAGATGCGAACAACGCATAGAAGAAGCTCCTGCCGTGGGCATGTTCGTAGATTCTTTCGACCATCAAGCGACCATCTCACAATTCATGATGTTCTTCAAGCCGACCACCTTCCAGGCCTTGATTGACAAGCTGGCCCAAATGGACCAGATGGGCCGTAGGCCTTTCTCTTCAAAGACAGAGCCTTAGAATGAAAAGGGCAAAGGGAAAGCAAACTTCGTTGCCAATACTCAGCAACGACCGAGCAACTTAAAGCCGGTTGTTCGCCAAAACAATATGCGACTACGCCCATCCCTCGAGGAGAGACTAGGACGTCCTTACTCGTTTCCTCAGAATAAAACGAGGAGATTGTTTGAGCTGGCAGTGCGCAACAGACTCATCAATCTGCCGAGTCCAAAGCATCCGTTGCAGCCAGGCGATGTCAACGATCCCAATTATTGCCCTTACCACCAAACGGTAAGTCACCCGATCGAGGATTGCTTTGTCTTTAAAGGATGGATCGAAGATCAGTACCTACAAGGCAAGTTTGCGCTGTCTGAAAAGTGGAAAGTAAACCCACCACAGCAGCACACTCCAAGGAAGACGGACGCACCGGGGGCAACTTGTCACGTAATCTCCCACTCATTTACGGACGATGAAAAAACTCCTTGCACTGAGAAACTGGGGGCAGAGCCTGAGCCGGAATTCATGTGGCCGTCAGACGAAATGATCGACGCTTTTCTAGATGAGATTCGTCTAAAAAGTAAAGCTGATCGGGAGCGCGAGATGGCCATATTTGAAAAGGCCAAACGCCGGCGACTGGACGAAAGGGTCGAAACACTCCCATCATATCAAAGTACATCCGCCGCAAATAAAAGCAGGATTAAGACAAGGAAACGATTCGCCAAAACCATATCAATGGGGATGAGGCCGCCCTCTTTCAGAGAAAAGTCTCCTGGTGGCATACATCTTGATGAAGCGGAAGTACATCCTAATTTTTGCTTATATCATCAGAAGATCGCACATCCTACTGAGGACTGCAACTTCTTTAAGTGTTGGTGGCAAGGGTATGTCGATCACAGGCAACACTTCAACTGGACAAAGCGTGAAACTCGTAGACAGCAGAAAAATGCGACAGATGAGCGTAAAAGAATTGCCGGCAATTGTCATAGGGTTGATCCCGATGGACCGCGAGTTCTCACATTCGGGAGCAATTCCGACGAAAAAGTAGCCCTCGGCACTCTTTTCAAGGAGTCCATCTCTAAAACGAAAGAGTTGAGGAGTTGCGAGAACATTCAGCCGTGCAATCGCACACTACCCGGAAAGAATCTCGGACCCGCAAATAAGGGATCGAACAAAAAGGATAAAGGGAAGGAAAAAACGGCCTTCGTCGCTAACGCTCAACAACAATCGAGTGGCCCTAGACCGGTTGTTCGCCAAAGCAACAAGCGGCAACCCCTCTATGAAAAGTTGAAACGTCCTTACTCATTTCCCCGAGATGAAACAAGGAGGCTGTTCGAACTAGCAGTGCGCAACAGGCTTATCACTCTACCGGAGCCGAAACACCAGCTGCAACTGAATAATGCCAACAATTCTAATTACTGCCCTTACCACCAAGTACTGGGCCATCCGATCGATAACTGCTATGTCTTCAAAAACTGGGTTGAAGACCAGTACCAACAGGGCAAGTTCGCGCTGTCCAAAAACTGGAAGGTGAGTCCGCCACAACCACATGCTCCGAAAAATATGGACACACCGGGGGCATCATGCTCATTCATAGAGAAAGCCCAACGGACCACTACGTCCTAAAACTGGATAATAGACCGAAACGTCGTTAAAATAACAGCGGATCACTACATCCTAAAACTGGATATAGACCGAAACGTCGTTAAACTAACAGCGGACCACTACGTCCTAAAACTGGATATGGACCGAAACGTCCTTAAAACTAACGACGGACCGTAATGTCCTAAAACTTGCAAATGACCGAAACGTCGTTAAACTACTCCCAACCCGCAGTATCTTCAGGCTGACGTGGTATAAAAAAAAACGGTACGTCCACAAGCAAAATGGGCACGGATGAAAACCCGAAAGGGCTCCGTGAGTAAAAACAGCAGGGCTACCGGCGAGTGTTCATGAAAACCCGAAAGGGCGCGACCTCGTTAAAAAAAAGAATAAAAATAAAAAATAAAAAGAACGGTATGTCAATAAGCAAAGTGGGCACGGATGAAAACCCGAAAGGGCTCCGTGAGTAAAAACAGCAGGGCTACCGGCGAGTGTTTGTGAAAACCCGAAAGGGCGCAACCTCATTAAAAGACACTTATAGGGTCCTCTCGACCTTGTAAGGAGAAACCACCCGCGTGAGATCCTTACGACTCACAAGGAAGCAACACACTTAAGGATCCTCACGATTCCTAAGGAGAAATTACACTTGCGAGATCCTCACGACTCGTAAGGAGAACTCTCTTATGGGACCCTCACGGCTCATAAGATTTGAAAGTCTTAAGTTACAGAGACCTGAACCTGTTCTTAAGCAACCCTCACAACCTTCGATAGTGCCCTACAAGCGGCTCAATACTGACCCTTGTATATAATCCACGGGCGCGAATAAACATTTCCCTAACCAAGTCCCACCTGTGACTGGGGATATGTCCATACGGTGAACAACCCTTGTAAGTCCTCTCGACTTATAAGGAGAAAACCCTTTTGTAAGATCCTTACGACTTACAGGGGAACATACACTTAGGAATCCTCACGATCCTTAAGGAGAAAACACACCTACGAGATCCTCACGACTTGTAGGGAGGAATACCTTTGTGAGACCCTTACGGCTCATGAAGTCAAAAGCCTTAATCGATGGGATCCTAACCCTGTTTGCTAAGCCACCTTTGTTCGACATCGACAGAGGCAAATGATGATTCGCTCCTGGCAATATCCCAGTTGTAGCGATGCTGATGCCTAAATCAGTATCAAATTCCAAGTCCTTTCATAGCAAATGATGATTCGCTCCTGGTAATATTCTAGTCGTAGCGATGCTGATGCTAAGATGAGCATCAGATCCCAAATCCTATACTCACGAGAAAAAATCAGCGAGCCAAAAAAAATGTATATGAAATAGCCGAAATGATGGGGCAACTTGCAACAAAATCAGCAAGTAAAAATGTATGCATACAAAAACAGCCGAAATGATTGGGCAACTCGCAATAAAAAGTAGCGAGCAAAAAGAAAAATAGCCGAAATGATTGGGCAATCGCGATTTTCGCAATATAAAAAGCTGAAATGATAGAGCATCGCGGAAAGAAAAAAAATAATGAAATGAAAGAATGAAACTTTTTTCCCTACAGGTGAGATCACATCGATCCCTGTATACAATCCAGGGGCACAAACAAAGAGGGAACCATACCTTCCCGACAGGCTCCAACAGAAAGCGAAGCCAAATCTCGACGGTTCATAGACAACCTAGAGACAACCTCGACATTTGTCGCAATATTGCAGACACAATGCCAACAAATGAAGTAAAGGAAGATCCCTAGCTTCAGAGTCTCGACGTCAACATCGACAACTTAGAAATCACCAACGGTGTTTCTTCTCACTCCAACTAGATACAGACATGACGTCAACAACCGACCTCAGAATCGCAACGAAACGGAACCATGGCAAAGTCCCTAGTTCCAAATCTCAATGGCCACATCTGCAGCCTGGAGACCAACAACGGTGTGCCTCCTCATTCCAGTAGGACACAGATGTTACACCATCAAGCGGAGCGATGGCAAAATCCCAGCTTCACCTCAGCATTCGTCTCGATACAGTAGACGCAATGTCAACAACAGCGTTCCTCTGCAGTCCAGCTGGATGCAGATGCAACGTCAACAAAAGACCTCACGGTCGAAACAAAGCGGAGTAACGGCAAAATCCCAACTCCACCTTAGCATTCGTCTCGTTACAGCAGACGCAATGTCAACAACGGCGTTCCTTCGCAGTCCAGCAGGATGTACATGCAACGTCAACAAAAGACCCCATGGTCTAAACAAAGCGGAGTGACGGCAAAATCCCAGCTCCACCTCAGCATTCGTCTCGATACAGCAGAGGCAGTGCGAGCAAATGAAGCAAAAGGCCAAATTCCTAGCTTCAACGTCTTGACGGCAAGTCATATAAAGCCTGAAAGACAATCGGAGATCATCTCGCACCAGCGCTGAGTGGTCACCACCTCGACGATCGTCTCGATACAGCAGATGAAATGTCACCCCAGCGTTCTTCCCCCAGCAGGATTCGGACGCGCCAAAGCAAACGAAGCGAAGGCCAAATTCCTAGCTTCAACGTCTTGACGGTAACTCATATAAAACCGAAAAGACAATCAGAGATCATCCCACATGGAGTGGTCACCCCCACGACATTCATCTCGATACAGCAGACGAGATGTCAACAATAACGTTCTTCCTCCAACAGGATTAGGACACACCAAAGCAAACGAAGCGAAGGCCAAATTCCTAGCTTCAACGTCTTGACGGTAACTCATATAAAAACGGAAAGACAATCAGAGACCATCCCACATGGAGTGGTCATAACTATGACATTCGTCTAGATACAGAGGACGTGATGCCAGCAAACGAAGCGAAGGCCAAATTCCTAGCTTCATGCGTCTTAACGGCAAGTCATATAAAGCCTGAAAGACAATCGGAGGTTATCTTGAACCAGTGTGGAGTGGTCACCACCTCGACGTTCGTCTCGATACAGCAGACACAATATCACCAAAAGGAGCCACGGCAAAATCCCTAGTTCTAAACCTCGACGGTTCACCAGCAACCTAGAGACAACCACGTCATTCGTCTCGATACAGAGGACGTAATGCCAGCAAACGAAGCAAAGGCCAAATTCTTAGCTTCAGGGTCTTAACAGCAAGCCATATAAATCCTGAAAGACTATCGGAGATCATCCCACACAAGCGCGGAGTGGTTATGAATCATCGGGGCTCTCCAAAATGAGCCTAACCTCAAGTAAAAAGCGGCATGGCAAATTCCTAACGCTTGCTCTTCCGACGGTCAAACTGCCAAGGAGGATTGCATGAAGACGTCTTGTCCAGCCCCCGAAGGGATCAGAGACACGGCAGTCGCAGGGCTACTTGAATAGCTCGATTGCCTATCGAGGAATATATCAGCTGATGCGATGGTACGACGGCCAAAACCCTAAGTACCACAGACCCTAACGGACTTCTGTCGTAAAGAGTAGAGGTTAACTGTGACGTTAGGATATTCTTGCGAGATCTGCTTGATCCGTTTTGACTCGTGAGGAAATTGATGTCTTTGCGAGAACTTCTCGATTCGTCTCGACTCGTGAGATAAAGCCTTAGGCAGTAGGGATTAAAAAACCTGTTTCCTAAGCACTGGGACCCTGCAAGTCGGCCCAAAACGGTCTCTTGCATACTATTTATAGGTCACACTCTCCAAATTCGAATCTCGACAAGGAGGGAAACAACCACTTACGAGTCCTCTCGACTTATAAGCGGGAAAATTCTCTTGTGAGATCCTTACGACTTTTAAGAGAAAACACACTTAGGAGTCCTCACGACCCCTAAGGAGAAAATACACCTGCGGGATCCTCTCGACTCGTAGGGAGAAAAGTCTTTATGAGACCCTCACGGCTCATAAAGTTGAAAAGTCTTAGGTGGCAGATCCTAACCCTGTCTCCTAAGCCATCACCGCCCTGCAAAGAAGTCAAGATGGACTATTTATGAGCCACACTTGCCAAAGCTACATGCCACTGAAATGGAGAAGCTACTCATGAGCATATAAACTAGTTCACGCCAGAGTAAGACATAAAAAATAGAAGGGTATGGCTCATGGGGATGAGGGTTTGTAACTATATCTCTTAAGAGTCAAGATTTGAGTCAATGATAAATGACGACGCTTGTGTCCGCTCGTTATCTTCTCAGATCAAGATTCTGAAAGTAATATACCAACCCGAAATTGGTCATACGCTATGCATTACTTTGCACTACTTCACCCATGTATATACTTACGTGGGCAAAGTAGTGGGGGGCATTTGTTCCCGTCAAAAATTTCTGCGCAGAAGAGTCCAAGGTATCAAATGGAAGCGATACGCTTAAGGAAATGCGAACCAATATCTTCCGGCCTGTATTTTGATAAGTTCCCGAAGGAGGATCTATTAAATTCTGATGGTATTGGAAGCATCTCGAAAAACCCTTCTATTTGATATATTATGGACCTCATAATTCATCCGGGATCAAAAGTTATGAGGCATCACGTGTCCACACGTGATTGACCTTTAAAAACCCGCTGGAGGAGTTAAAAGATATAATAAAAACTCAGAAAAGACCCCAATGGGGCATCACGTGCTCACACGTGACCATGTGTCACGTGCTCACACGTGATGGGCTTTTAAAGTCTCTAAAATAATGAATAGAATTTAATTCTAAAAGTCAGAAAATACCTCAACGAGGTATCACGTGCTTACACGTGACCAATGGTCACGTGTTGACACGTGATGGTTAAAAAAACAACATAAACAAGCGGCTGTTAAAGGAACCAATTTGGGGGTCACGTGCTCACACGTGACCAAGGGTCACGTGCCAGCACGTGACAGGCTTTGAAAGCCTTACAGTTTAATAGAATTAAAATTCTAAATTTCTTTAAAATCTTTCGAAATAGAATTAAAATTCTAAATTTCTCTAAATCTTTCCAAATGGAAAAGGATTATGGGGACCGCTGGATTAAAATCCAATGGTGATTAAAAACCACCAATTTATGGAAAAATCTTAAATAAGGAAAGATCTCCCCAAATCTCATCGAAATAACAAACAGAATATCTTTTGGATTTAAAATCCAACGGTGAATAAAATTCACTGAATGATCTAAAGGCTTATATTAAATACGAAAACAAATCAAATCTTTCATTGAGAGATTTGCTGAACAAATTGATTCTTTTCCTTCTCCTATAAATAGGAGCCAAGAAAAGAAGAGGGGGATCGACCTTTTTTTTGGAGAGAAAAACAGAGAGAGGAGAATTTAATTCTCAAGAGGGAAGAAAAGAAAGGAGAATTTAATTCTCAACAAAGAAAACCCTAGGTGAGAAAATGGAAAAAGATCAACTTCAAAAAGAGAATTTAATTCTCAAAATTTAAGAGTTTAACTCTTCTGCAAATAAAGAACTTAGTTCTTTCTCTGGTTGAGAATCTGCAAAGTGCACATCTCCCCATGAATTGAGAATCTAATTCTCATTGGGTTGAGATCCTGCCATGCAGATCTAAAACACAGAGGAGGAATTGAGTTCTGAGAATTTAATTCTCCCAAACTCATAGGAGTTTAATTCCTCCTAAAACAAAACTGGGGTTTAACCCTAATCAAGAATTTAATTCTTTTACATATCTGGGAATTTAATTCCTTTAAAACAAAATCAGGGTTTTATCCTAAATAAGAATTTAATTCTTTCACAATAAGAATTTAATTCCTCCAAAATCATAATTAGGGTTTAACCTTACAGAGAATTCAATTCTTAAAAGATCTCTGTTCATGAAAAGAACTAGGGTCACGTGCCCCCACGTGACCCTTGAAAAGATCCCTGAAGAAAAGAAGCTTTGAGGCAATGCCTCACGTGCTCCCACGTGACTCCCACAACGCAGAAAGAAAAAACAAAAGAAAAGAAGCTTTGGGCGCTCTCACGTGTCCCCACGTGACCCCTCAGCAAGTGTTGTAATTATCGATGCATAAATCCCCATCACGTGCCAACACGTGATGCTCTAAAATAAAAATAAAAGTGTTTAACACTTATTCGCAGATTTAAGGATAAAACAAAAGGAGATCTGGCTCCACATTTAGGGCGCCCTCACGTGTCCCCACGTGACCCCTAACAAATCCCTTTAATATCCAATAGACGGATGCCTATCATGTGCCCGCACGTGATGGCCAGAGAGTCAAAAAGTGTTTTACACTTATTTGCAGAACGAAGTAAAAGGAAATCTGGCCCCATCTTCAAATGCCTCACGTGCTCACATGTGATGGCCTGAAAGCTAAGTGTTTAACACTTATTTGCAGCCTTAGGGTAAAATAAAGAAGTTTCGGCCCAATCTCAGGCGCCTCACGTGACCCCACGTGACCACCCCATTTTTAGTGTTTAACACTATTTTTTTTAAAAGCGCATCACGTGGGAACACGTGATCGTCAAATACCTTTTAGTGTTAACACTATTTCAAAACCAACCTAGCCCAAAATGGCTAAGTTTTTTCCAGAGGCAGGATTCCCCTTTGACTGAACTTCAAATATACCCTTGTTTTCCAAATTTGATCATTTCACATGACATTCAAAGTAAACTCCAGAGCCATGAGGAATGGTCAGTGCCTAATAAAAACCAAAATGTTGTCAGATCCCCCAAACCTCTGTTTAGCACTGCTGCCTGATGAGAGGCTGAACCCAGACAAATGTCTAATAGCCCAAAGGGCCAATATTTCAAACATAATTGGACTTAGCCCAAATTGGCCATAAGTCCTCAAATCATCTTGAACTGAGCACGTCTGCTCTTTCAACCAACTCATTGGTTCAAGGGTACATCTCTGAACTCCTCTGATATTTATCGTTGTAATCCTTTAACGTCTTCAGAGAGGTGATGGGTCCCGACAACCATACATTTCAATGGACCACCATGTCCCTAAACTGGCAATGGACCACCATGTCCCTAAACTGGTAATGGACCACTATGTCCCTAAACTGGAACAATACAGCCCCAAATGCTCTTTTGTCGGATCTAAACGATCCCGTTTAAGTTGATCTTAGTCTCAAAAATGGCTAACGTATCCTTAAACCTTCAAACAGACTTTAGTCCCAAATTGGACTATAGATCCCCCAATCAACTTTGGCTCAAGGGTACATCTCTGAACTCCTCTGACATCTGTCGTTGTAATCCTTCAACGTCGTCAGAGAGGTGATGGGTCCCGGCGACCATACATGCAATGGACTACTATGTCCCTAAACTGGAACAATAGAGCCCCTAAATGCTCTTTTGTCGGATCTAAACGATCCGGTTAAGTTGATTTTAGTCTCAAATTGGACTAACGAATCCTTAACAAACGTTTAAGTTGATCTTAGCCTCAAATATGGCTAACGTATCCTTAAACCAAAACCCCAAACCCAAATCTAAGAAAATACGGATTTGGACTAGTCCACGCCCTACGGGCGACAACATAACTTAGTCTCCGTATACAATCCACGGGCAACCACAAACAAAACAAATACCACGACACGAAGTGAAATTTTGGAGAAGGAGAAAGTTGTTACCGCGATGTGGTAGCGTAATTAACTGCAGGGGCTTGCGCCTGCAGGGAAGAGCGTCCCCACAATCAAAAACCCCTCAAGCGAGTGGGAATCTGACGAAGTTTGTTACATCGGCCGCATCCGTTCAAACCTCCGATACACGGTGCTATAAATCAACTTGGCATCTTCAGAAAGGTGGACAAATAGCACCTATTAGCATCTGCCCCGAATCTCAGGCAAGACGTCTATGTCTTGGCCGCCGTTCGGAGCGGAACAGGCAACAATGGGGATCAGCACGACTAGGAATGAACTTGCAAGTATAAGCTAGGCTTTCCATGCTTAGTTTCTTCCTTTTGGTCCTTGTCCGTCCGTTCTTGTCTCTTAACCCTAACCTCCAATTAATGCAACCACAACCGGTCTAACTATGGAATCACTGCTATCATTTAGGATAGGATGCCTTAGTGAGCGGATTGTGGTTCAATTAAAGAGAGTCCGAATTTAAAGTGTTGGGCAAAGAAAGGAGTGAGAGAGATTTCCTTCTCTCAAACCTTCCTTCTCCTGTGCTAACAAGTGAGAATATTACTCACCTATTTAAAAAGAATAAAACAAGAGGGAAGGTAGAAAGAATTTTAGGTTAAGAAGAATTTTACAACTAGCTATTCGAGACCTCACCTAGGTAAGGATCTTACTCAAGAATCATCGTTGTTAAAAAAAAATAGAAAAGGAGATAACAAAAGAAAAAACACTGATTTAATTCTATGACTAAATTAACAAATGAAAATTGCAGATAATAAAAATGCGATAAACAAATGCGAGAAAAATAAAAAGAACTTACTTTTATTGATAACCTCTCAAAAACTCACTACAATTCTTCATAGAAAATTTTAAATTCTAAATCTAAAAATAAAACGAGGCATGCTAATTTTGGCTTTGAGATTTCCTATTTATAGATAGAAAAAACCTAGGTTTACATTCTGATCCATACACGAAATTACAAAACTACCCCAAGAGAGCCGAGTCAAAGCACCGACACTGCCACGGACATGTGCAGAACGCGGCCGCGGTTCCGCGGCAGAAGTGCCTGATTGGCCGCGGTTCCGCGGTCAATTGGTGGAATCATGGGGCCATCTTTTCAGGGCTTCTCCATGTTGCTTATATCTTCTGTTTTATCCACTTGGTTTCTCAGAATCTCTTCAATTTCCTTCCAGATTTCCAACAGTGCAGAATGATGTGGACTTTTGCCTTGAGCTCCGCGTTGAAGTCTTGGATCTTGTGCTGCCTTTGTGCTTTGTGCATTGAAGTGCCTAATGATTTTCTATTTGTACCTTGAACTGGTAGGCGGCGTCATACGGATGGTTAGCGGAGATCAGTATTCATTGGTCCCAGTCCCACATTTGTTGTGAATTTTCATGAATTTCACTGTAAAGAGCTGAGAACCTGTAACCTGCAACTATTTAGCAGACATGAATTAAAAATACCTACTTATATGCAATGTGATTAAGAATGGGCGATATAAAAATGCAAAAACCTGATATGAACAAATACCCCCAAACTTATCTTTTGCTCGTCCCGAGCAAAGCTAATTTTATTTCTCAAAAAGTCCTAACCTCACTTTCGTAGGGAACGCGATTGCACTGAGTTCGTGCAACAAGCCGTTAAACCTCTAGGTGTCCCTAGTAGGAGGAGTGTTGTCTCCTGAGGGTTTTCAGCGGATACTACCCACAAAATCCGATCAATTTGGCCGCTGACTTTAATTCTTCAATTCAGTATTCTAGCAAGAAGTTCTATTATCTTCAATTTAGAAATCATCAACCTGTATTATTCATACTTCCTTTTTATTTAACTTAAGATCATATATGTTTTTCCAGTTTATAAAGCTTTCAGCATCTCCTAAGTTTTCCTTCTAAGGCGTAATCTTAACTCAGGAATTTTTATCATCTCTACTGAAGATATAAGCCCTATCTTTTATTCCTATCTCTTCTCTATACTCCAATCATATAACTCTACGTGTGTGTAATTATCAACCCTATACTTGGAAATTCAATTCAAGCTATTATACTCTTGTCCATCTTCCAAAAATACTTTTAGTTGGTGAATTTTAGATAAAATTGCTCACACATCCTTCATGCGACCGTTAATACTTCTTGAGGTACTAAACGACCGATTACAAAATGTGCTTACACATTTATGCATAAATCCTCGTTTTGCAACACCTAAGGCTTAGCAGTGACTCCCAAACCAGTTGGTCTAAGGCATTAGGTGATAAAGCACCATCGCTATATATTTTTTATGCTACCTTAAGCAATTACAAAACCAGTATTCATTTTTTTCTCTGTTTATGCACCACTTATACTTTTATTTTATTTTCCTTCATACTAAGGATTTTAGACAAGAGCATTTCAAGGTATCCTCTACTATCCCAAGTTTTAAGATGTGTGTAAGTGTATAAAGTAGGGTATATATTTTCAGAATTTGGACTTAAGGTTCAGAATTATTTTTCAGACTTATACTTCAACTAGAGCTTTCAATACTCTTCCCTTATTTCGATTTAGCCCAAGAAATGAACTCAAAATTTACCTATTTCTAAATAAACTATAAGGACATATATTTTCTACAGTTAAACTTTAAGAAAGGTTATTTTTAGGGTTTTTAATTTACTAAGTTTAGAATCTAGTTTTTCCTAACTAGTCAACCGTCATGTTGAACTTAAGTCAAATATGGCCAAAATTGAACTTTTAAATTTTTATAATTTTAAAAAAAATTCAATTTTTATAATTTTTAAATTTTTTATTTATTTATTTTTATTTTGTTTTTTTTTAAATTTTTAAATTTTTTATAAAGATGCAATGCAGAATTAAATATGCAAAGAAAAAAACAAATATGTACAAAAAAAAATAAAAAAATATGCAGATGCAATGCAAAAGATAACTATTTACAATACCTTCACCCCCAAACTTATTAATAGCAGTGTTCTCACTGCTTCCTGCGGCGTCTATTAGACGCGGCTTCACTAGTCCCAGCCTTTCCCCTATTAGCCTCCCGTTCTCTCAATCGTGAACGTGATCTTTCCTCTCTTGCTAGTAGGGTAGACATCCTCTATTCCAAGCTCGTTATACGCTGATCAAAGTTATCCAGCATCCCTATCACTCTTTCTACCCCCATATGGGTTCTTCTAAGCAAACGCGCTTGCGCAGCAGGGGTAAGCTCTTCTTCACTAGCTGTGGAGCTCGAGCTAGGGGTAACTTGGCCATCACGTCCTCGGCCGGCTCGGTGCTCGACCATAAATCATGTAATCGGGTATAGGACGTAGAGACACCCTCAAGAAGGGGTAGAATTGGAATCCCACCATGCATATAAAATTCAAATTCCACAATAGGGAGGAAATGGTGACACAGTTGCGTCACCAACATAGGGCATGGATAATTGGCAGCCCTCTTGCCGGCACCAATCGAGTGAAGCAATACTGTGCACATATCGTAATTAGGGTTTCGAATCATTAGTGTGTGCACTATGTGTAGGGATGGTGTAAAAAATGTTGTATTGTGCGAACTTCCAAAAATATTATTTTGTGTCCAACGACACACAGTTAAGACATTCGCAAAAAGTGTGCGAGCATGAATACCCTTTTGGGGCTCCCTAGAACAGTCGTTTTCCATTAAAGGTAGGTAGTCTTCAAAACGGAGGGGTTGGTCATGTATGGGGAGTCGTGGTATTAAGGCGACTTCGTGAATAAGCCCCTATCAATTAAAATTTCCTTATCCCCCCCACATTAATCTAATGTACTCGTGTTATGCAAGACAACCCTCCTCCATACATTCGTAGAAACGGGAAACTAGATCCGGAAGCGCGAATGCATTCGGATGGTTAAATAACAAAAAGTTCCATCCGCGCCTTCGGATCTCATCGCCGAAATAGCTACCGTAAATATTATGTGCAAACAATTAGGAGAAATCCCTTTCAAACTGCAGAGTAGGGGCCATTACAGAGAGAAAATACTGAAAGTAAGAATTTGACAGAGAGGGAGAAAGTATTGCATACCTCCTCTGAAATTTTCAGAGGGCGACGCAGCAGAGAAGCGGCGGAAGCGCGGCTGAATGCAGGCGTCGGCGGCGGAAGCGCGGCTGAGTGGAGAGATCTCGCTTCAGAAAGTTGGGAGGCGGCTAGGGTTATGTAATTTAGGGTTTCTGAGTCACAGGAAACTCAGTAGGGTGTCGGGGTGTTTTTATAGGGAGTGTTTTGGTTATTTGTAAGAAGACCCCCTTAAAAAGAGGAATTTAGTTCGTAAAAAAAAATGTTTATAGAACTGAATATTTACAAAAATACCCCCCAAAAATTTAGATATTTTATTATTATTATTATTTTATAATTACAAGTGTGACATACCCCCAAACTTATTTGAAACAGTGTTTCCACTGTTTATGGCTGTATAACCGAAGTTTGGTGGTAAGCGGAAGAAGATTATTCAATGTAAACCGGCTCCTGTAACATCAGGAGCTCCTCCGATGAGTCAGTGGCGAGGAACGGTTTTAACCTGTGTTCGTTCACTTTGAATAATGAACCGTCCTCGGGATTTTCCAAATCTACCGCCCCGGGCGGATATACAGTCTGCACAAAGAATGGTCCATTCCATCGAGATCTGAGCTTACCGGGATGGAAATGTAACCGGGTGTCGTAGAGAAGTACCTATTGACCAGGTGTGAAAGTTTTTCGCATAAGGTTTTTATCGTGAAACACCTTCGTTCGGTTTTTTACAATAACCGCGTTTTCGTAAGCTTCATCCCGAAGCTCGTTGATCAGTCGAAAATATTATATTTTAAACACATCAATTTCCCTACTCTTTACAATCATCTAAAGGTGTTTGGTATAAATATAACACATATTAGTAATTCGTCTGCAAAATATCAAATAACATGTGTTATACATTATAACCAGCATTATGAGGGAAATTGTGTGTTTATTATTGCATACATGATCTTTGTATATCAAACACTTGTCTCGAGATTATGTGCAGGAAACTTTCCAGGTCAAAGAGCCGGAACTGCTAAAAGTTCTGATAAAACGCATCAAGTCCAAGACTTGTGATCTGGCAGTAAACAAGAAAGTATAAAAATATTACAGACATCAGGAAAGGGCTATAAAGTCAACACAAATAAACATTGGAAGTTACATGCATTGACTCCACAAAACGGCCGCGGATCCGTAACAGCCAAGCTTTTTGTGTAAGTTTCATAACCACCAAGCTTCTCATGCAAGCTAGCTAACTAGTTTAATCTAGAAACTTCTACATAATTACCTAGCTTCCTATGAAAGCTTCATAACAACCAAGCTTCCCAGGGAAGCTAGATCTAGCTTCTAAGGGAAGCTTGAGGGGAAACTATAAAAGGGCACCTAGGGCATCATTACAAAGGTTGTTGAATAGGTGGTTGATTGTTGTTCATTAGTTGATTGTTGAATATTGAGCCAAATTTACACAAGTTGAGTGACACAACTTGTGATCCAAAAACCCTAGCCCCAAATCCAATCCAAAGCCAAATCAAGATCCATCGAGAAGCGAATCAAGCAAGCCTTCAATGATCCTTTGAAGCAACGCCGGCCTTCATCCGAGCAAGATATCCACGACGATCCGCGACTCAAGAAGATCGATGCGAAGCTAATTTCGGCGGATCTAGTTACCTCTTCAAATCTTGTAACCTCGAGTTGAGTGAATTGTACCTAATCGTCGATTAATAATGGTGAATATTGTAAATCTTGCTTTTCTTTACATTCTTGCATTATGAAAAGTTATCGATTCTTAATTCTTTCCTTTTTCATGATGTTTGAGTGAAATCTCCGCTTGTAGCGGAATCGAGAGAATAGGTAGATGATATTGATGAAATTCTTGAACGATTCTTAAGTCTTATGAGTTTTGTAAATTTTAGAAAATTGATAGATCGAAAACCTAATTTGAGCTAGATCGCTTTCTTCGCTTCAAATTAGAGATCAACAATCGGTGATTTAATTTGCTAGAGGCTAGAATTTGAATGATAATCAATGAAAGGACAATGGATGATGATGGAGAAACCCTAGTTTCTTCAATAGATCCTTAAAACTCATTGATCGTCATCGATCTAGCAATAAATTTTCAATAGATAAGAATTAGTAATCATTAGTATTCATCATCACTATCAATTGGATCGATTCCTACAAGCTACTTTTCAGATCTTGATAAGTCAATTGGTTTGGGACATTTCTTGATTCTTGATTCTAGATCTTTATTTTCTTTAAGTTTCTTGAAATGAAAACTCATAAATCTTGAATCAATTTTCTTGCAAATTTCTTTTATCTTTTAATTTTCAACTCAATTAAAACGATAACGAACAAATCACACTTTCTCAGTGGACGATCCGCATTTACCGACGAACCGACAATAGACAACGTCAATTGATTACGGTATAAATTTTTTTGGTTGCGAAACATTTTACATACACACGAAGACAAAAATATCAATCAAATGGCGCCATTGCCGGGGATAGTGTGCTAATTTGTTCATTTTTGTAATTTGAGTTGGAAAATTTATTATTCCATCAGCTTTTAGATCAAAATTCGCACAAGCGCTTAACGATTTGTTATGATTTTTTGCAAGGAGATCTGGAATCTGTGGAGCGAGAGGAAAAATTTTCAGAGCATCTCAGGGAGTTCAGTGAGTGAACAGGAGCATCTGCACGAATTTTTGTGCAGAGATCTCATCTTCAGACCGCGCATCCGCAGCAAATTGTTGCATCTCGCGGTGGTTCCGTGGTGATATTAGGGCTTCACTGCACCAAAATTCTTAGGTCCATTTCTGTCTTTCTTATCTCCTCCCTGCTATGTCCAATAACCATTTCTTGCAGGTTTCTTTGCAAAAATTCGCAGCGCCGCTAAAAAGAAAAATTGTGTGTTTGATCTTGGTTATTTGCATTTTTAATACGGAAATTAAGGGGCAAAGACCAAATTCAGATTAGGTGGGGATTTCATTACCCTTCCTAAGCCCCAAAAATCACAAATTTGCATCCGCATCACCCTCATTAACTAAAAAAATATCTAGACAAGACTCTAAGGACCGTCGTGCTCAATTAGGACAGAAGGAGGTCATGGGTAATCAATTGCTTATTCGTGTTTCTTTTGTGGTGTCTAAGGCAAGTGTGTTTAAGTCAAGTGGTTACTTAATTAGACCCACTACTTACGTAGTGGAGAACCTCCCACTTACCTGGCACTTACCTGGCCACAGAAGGGGAAAAAAGACAGTAGAGGATCTATCTTGCGACTTGTCTTCTGGAAGTCTAGGAGCGGTCTAGAGACTTGACCTAGGTGACCACTAAAATTAGGGTTGCTTATGCATTGTTAGTGTGAATTTTTCAAAAATCCGTCTTTTTCACAACAAACACCTATCCAAACTTTTCTCTAATTATCACTTTACGCCACCACTTATGCTAAACCATTTAGTGCATGCTCGGCTGGACACGGGATTCTAGTGCCCGTCTTGTCCGCATTCCTTCTATCGACTCCGAAGTCGGTATTTCTACGTCTACTTTTTCTTTACCCACCACCACACCCACTTCGATGGACGATTCTTCATCGAACTTCTTTAACACTACTCTGCCACCGTCTGCAGGTGCGCAGAATCCGCCCCGCATCTCTCTCCAAGAGAGATGTTACCCTATGCGAGGTCCTGTTTCGACCTGTCTCACCATTCCACCAGCCAATGGGGACAATTTTGAAATCAAACCATAATACATCAATTTTCTACCAAAATATCACGGTCTCGAGTCTGAAGACCCATGTCTTTATTACCAAATTTGAAAATGTATGCGCTATGATGGGTACTTCACAGCTGTCTGTGGATGCTATGAGATTACTTCTTCTCCCATTCACTTTGTGCGATATAGCCGAGAAGTGGATTTATAACACCGCCGCACATTCTATTTTGAATTGGGGAGAATTCGTAACAGCTTTCCTAAAGAAATTCTACCCCAATCATAAGACAGCTCGAGTCCGGAGCGAAATAAATCAATTTACCCAGCTTCCAAATGAACTATTCTCGAATTGTTTTGAACGCTTCAAGGATCTGTTAGTTCAGTGTCCTCATCACGGAATTCCTAGACGGGATCTTTGCAGAATCATATATGAGGGCATTAATCCTATAACAAAACAGACCCTTGAATCTATGTGTCAAGGCACCTTCATGAATAAAGATGATGGTGAAGCCTAGAGATTTTTAGAAGATTTCGCTGAGAAAACCTTACAGTAGGAGAGTATAAACCAGTCATCATCTAGGGGTGGCATTTACCAAATTGATGTTTTCATAGGAGTTAGAGCTGAAATGGTAGCAATGCAAAAGAAACTCGAAGCTATGGAACATAAATTTTTAGCAGCCTCCCTAAATCAGATGTCGCTCCCCAAAACTGTATGTGGATGCTGTTCTGATTCATCTCATCATACGGAAGAATGTCCATTAAATTCTCCGTTTCAAGGTCAAGAGCATACCAATGCTGCTTTCTAATAAAGACCTAGAAACAATCCGTGTTCTTCCACTTATAATCAGGGTTGGAGGAATCACCCTAACTTTGCCAAGAACCAACAACTAACCCAAAACACGGTTCCAAACCAAAACAATTTCCAAAGGGGTCCTCCATCACAACAACAATCACTTCAATTGAGTCAGCACCCCTACCAATCACAAAACTTTCAAAATCCGGTCAACACACGTGCACCATATAATCTTTTGCAGTTGACCGGTACTGATGAATCCTCTTCACTTGCACAAACCATGAATTTGATTATGAAAAATTTTATGCAAGTTTCGGCCGAGATTCAGTCTTCTGTCGATGATATAAAGAAAAACTTCAGCTCCCAAGCTGAGAGTATAAAATCGATGGAAGCACAAATTGCACAATTAAAAGACGAAATGAGTGCGAGAGAGAAAGGAAAACTTCCGTCTCAACCCCTACCGAACCTGGGCATTCGCAACACTACAATGTGAATGCCATTACAACGTTGAGATCATGAAGAGTGATGAATAATCAAGTTGGGGAAGAGATTGATGATAATGAAAAATTTATCAATAATACCCCGGCTGAGACTTTTCCATCCACACACACTTCTACTTCTAATCCTACTTTGTCTACCCCATCACCTTCTTGCGGGCCTATTCTTTGTTTTCCCCAAGGCTCGACACCTCAGCATACCTCTTCTAGTCCACCAAAGACGATCCCCACTCATATTCTGGGATCACTTCCACACACACCACCTTCTCCAATGTTGGACCCAGCTCTTATTGCTAAAGCTCCTTATCCGAATCGGGTAAGGGGTAACAAATCGAGTCCACATATGGAGAAGATTATGGAAATGTTCAAACAGGTTAACATCAACATCCATCTCCTATATGCTATACAACTAGTCCCCGCTTATGCGAAAATTCTCAAAGACTTGTGCACTAGGAAGAGGAAGACTCAAGTGCCCAAAAAGGTTTTCATGACTAATAATATTAACACTGCTTTTACCCTACAGTTACCAAAGAAATGTAAGGACCCAGGATATCCTACAATCTCGATTTCTATTGGGGGTAAAAACATTAACCGTGCTTTACTTGACCTAGGCGCAAGTGTTAACCTGCTTCCATATCCTGTTTACGAGCAGTTAGGGATTGGAGAGTTGAAACCAGCTCATTGCACTCTCCAAATGGTAGACCGATCAATCACCAAATCTAGGGGTGAACTGGAGGATGTGTTGATAAGATTCGGGGAATTTATATTCCCTGTGGATTTTATTGTTCTTGATACACAACCTGTAGCAAACCCACAGAACCAAATTCCAGAGATTTTGGGTCGACCATTCCTTGCCACTTCCAATGTTGTCATTAACTGTCAAAACGGTTCAATGAACCTATCTTTTTGAAAAATGACAATTGAACTGAATATCTATAAAATTGGAAGTCAGCCATCTAAACCCTCTGCTCACATACTTGATGTCTGTTCTGTCCATGAGATTGCTTCCGAAAGTTGCGAAGTTGATGAACTTTGATTTGAAAATCTCGACGACACTAGCACATCAATATTTGATCTTTCACATCTTAGCGAGGACACTTTTTCCACTCCCGAGTCTGAAACTCTTGACTTTTCACCTTCCGAGTCTGTATCCTATGCAGACTACGAGCTTCTTTGTGACTCTGAATGTCATTCGCTTACCCCACCTTCTATAATTTCTCCGCCAGCATTAGATCTCAAATTTTTACCTTCTCATTTTAAATATGCATATTTAGGTGAGAATGAGTCTTTACCTGTGATCATATCCGCTTCTCTAGCCTCAAAGCAAGAGAATGCGTTTTTGACAGTATTGAGGTCTAATAGGCAGGCGTTTGGTTGGACTATGGCTGACATAAATGGGATTAGTCCCTTGATTGTAGAACATCATATACATTTGATGGATGAAGCCAAGCCAACCCGAGAACCACAGAGA
This sequence comes from Agapanthus africanus, assembly GCA_030015575.1. Lineage (NCBI taxonomy): Eukaryota > Viridiplantae > Streptophyta > Magnoliopsida > Asparagales > Amaryllidaceae > Agapanthus > Agapanthus africanus. The sequence continues at coordinate 675,024,054 of CM057340.1, read as the reverse complement.
CGGTTAAACCCCGTCATGAAGGATGCGGTAAAGAAAGAAATCGTCAAATGCCTTGACGATGGTATCATTTACCCAATCTCCGATAGCCAATGGGTGAGTCCAATTCATGTCGTCCCTAAGAAATCTGGCATCACGGTTATAACAAATGAGGCAAATGAGTTAATTTAGACACGCGCTCAAACTGGGTGGCGTGTATGTATTGATTATAGAAAACTCAATACCGCAACGAGGAAAGACCACTTTCCTCTACCTTTTATTGACCAGATGCTAGAACGCTTAGCTGGACGTGAATACTATTGCTTCATGGACGGATACTCTGGCTATAACCATGTCCCTATTGCCGAAAAGGATCAAGACAAAACCACATTTACTTGTCCTTTCGGTACTTTTGCTTATAGACGCATGCCCTTTGGGTTATGCAGTGCTCCCGCTACATTTCAGCGGTGTATGATGGGGATATTCTCGGACATGCTCGAGAATTTTCTGGAGATTTTCATGGACGATTTCTCGATATTCGGAGATTGTTTTGCTGACTGCCTATCTCATCTTGACACAGTTCTTACTCGTTGTAAAGAGAAGAACTTAACCTTGAATTGGGAAAAATGCCATTTCATGGTCCAAGAGGGAATTGTGCTTGGACATGTTATTTCACGGAAAGGCATTGAGGTTGAAAAAGCTAAAATAGGCTTCATTCAAAACCTTCCTCATCCCAAATGCGTTAAGGATATACGATCTTTTCTTGGCCATGCAGGCTTTTACAGGAGATTCATTAAGGATTTTAGCAAAATTGCTAGACCTTTAACTCTTCTCTTGGCCAAGGACACAACCTTTCACTTTGACTCGGATTGTGAAGCAGCATTTGACTCACTTAAACACTCTCTCACTACAGCCCCCGTTCTATCATCTCCAGATTGGAACCACCCTTTTGAGCTTATGTGTGATGCATCGGATTTTGTAGTTGGTGCAGTCTTAGGACAGCACATTGAAAAGATGCCACACGTGATCTATTATGCAAGTAAGACCCTGAATGATGCTCAAATTAACTATACAACTACCGAAAAAGAACTTTTGGCGGTTGTATTTGCATTAGAAAAATTCAGGCCTTACTTGATTGGCTCACATATTGTTGTGTACACTGACCACTCCGTCTTGAAACATCTTTTGACGAAGAAGGATGCTAAAGGTAGGCTAATACGTTGGATCCTTCTATTACAAGAATTTGATCTTGTTATTAAAGATAAGAAAGGATGTGAAAACGTTGTAGCCGACCATCTTTCGCGCATCTCTTCTTCACCTGTGACCCTGCCGATCAATGATTCTTTTCCGGACGAACAACTCTTGAGAGTATCCACTGAACCTTGGTTCGGAGATACTGTGAATTATCTTGCTACGGGACTTATTCCCCGCGAGTGGTCGAAACAGGACAAATATCGATTTCTATCCCAAGTAAAACATTTTTACTGGGATGAACATATCTGTTTAAGTATTGTCCTGACCAGATCATTCGCAGATGTGTCCCTAATGATGAATTCAAGAGTGTTCTATCTTTCTGTCATGATCAGGCATATGGGGGTCATTTCGGTCCTCGAAAGACGGCAGAGAAGGTTTTGCAATGCGGTTTTATTGGCCTACTTTATTCAAAGATGCATTTGATCATTGCAAAACCTGTACACAGTGTCAACACACGGGTAGGATTTCCCGGAGAAATGAGATGCCACAGCAACCTATCTTAGTGGTTGAGATTTTCGATGTTTGGGGCATTGACTTTATGGGTTCTTTTCCCAACTCCTTTGGGAATCTGTACATATTGCTTGCGGTTGATTACGTCTCAAAATTGGTTGAAGCTATTCTTTGTCGCACTAGTGACAAAAAGGTTGTCATTAAGTTCTTAAAAGAAAACATCTTCGCGATTTGGACACCCACGTGCTATCATTAGCGATAACGGGACACATTTCTGCAATCGGTCTTTCGAGATTTTGATGCGGAAATATGCAATCAACCACAAATTTTCCACACCCTATCATCCCCAAACTAGCGGGCAAGCTGAGGTTTCAAACAGAAAAATCACAAATTTTGGAGAAAACTGTTTCTAAAAATCGAAAAGATTGGTCAACCAAATTGACGGATGCTCTTTAGGCATTCCGAACTGCATATAAAACCGATCAAGGTATGTCTCCTTACAGACTAGTGTTTGGAAAGGCTTGTCACCTTCTGGTCGAGATTGAGCACAAAGCAATGTGGGCCATTAGAGAACTTAACTTTGACTTAAATTAAGCCTGCACCTTTCGGAAGCTGCAATTAAACGAGCTAAGCGAACTCCGCGATGAATCTTATGATAATGCTGTAATTGTAAAGAACCAGACTAAGGTATTTCATGATAAAAACATTTTGAGAAAAACTTTTACACCTGGTCAACAAGTCCTTTTTTATGATTCACGACTCTATCATCATGCGGGTAAGCTAAAATCTCGGTAGAAAGGACCTTTTGTTGTGCGGTATGTATACCCGCACGGGGCAGTTGAGGTTGAAAATGTTGAAAACGATACAATTTTCAAAATAAATGGACATAGATTAAAACCGTATTTTTCCACTGACCCCACGGAGGAGCTCTTGTTTTTACAGGAGTCTCTTTATATTGATTAAAATTCCTCCGTCTCACCTCCATGTCTTGTAAAATACCGTATCATCTTTAGAATGGAGGTGAGTAAAAAGAATAAGTTTAGGGGAGAGTTTCACGATCATATTTATTTCCCCCGTTAATAAAATTCCTCCCAAGCTTACAGGTTTTTATGATCCAGCAGAAGATAACAGTGAGGATACTGTTGAAAATAAGTTTGGGGGAGGTTTGTGCTTATTTATGCATCATTTTGCATCATACTTTGTATAAGCACAAAACAGTTAAAACATAAAAAAATTAAAAAAAAAATTTCAAAAGATAAAAATATTTAATATTTAATTTTATAATAAAAGATTAGATAGTGAAAAATTACATCCAAAAGATTGGAAAGATTTAAGAAAACCAAGAGAATTAGAAGTTTTCTTAAACGAACTAGTAATAAGTAGTTATGAGCCGTTGTCCCAAGGGTTAGTAAGATGAAGGAAGTCACTAATCTGAGGATAAAAATAAGTCTGAAAAATAGTTCCTATTCTGAAAGCCAAACATTTGAATGTTGATACCCTACTATACGTACTTACACATGTCTTGAAACTCGGGATAGTAGAGAATACCTTGAAATGCTCTTGTCTAAAAGCCAAAGTATGAAGGAAATAATAAATGAAGAAAATATAAAATGGTATAGAAAAATGAACACTGGTTTTGTTATCACCAAGCAGCAATAAAAAAAATATAGCGAGGGTGCTTCATCACTTAGTGCCTTAGACCAACTGGTCTGGGAGTCACTGCTAAGCCTTAGGTGGTGCAAGACGAGGAAAATGCTAATATACCTAATCAGCAAGCACATGAGTAATCGGTCGGTTAGTACCTCAAGAAGTATTAACAGTCGCATGAAAAATGTGTGAGCAAATCCATCTAAATATTCATTGATTAAAAAGTACTGAGGTAGATGGACAAGAGTATGATAGCTTGAATTGAATTCTCCGAGTGTAGGGATGTCTTTTACACACACGTAGGGGTATATGATCGATGTTTGGAAGAAAGGTAGGAATGAAGAATAAAGGTGATGTTTTATTGAGAGATGATGTGATTTCTAATATCTTTTCATGACTATTAAGATAGGGCTCATGACAACCGAAAAGCTGGTATAGTTGGAAACTCTAATTTTCAAAGTCTTTCTTTTACAATTATTATCTTTACATGTAACTTTCATGGTCTTCCTTTTATTATTGGATTTTGTGGGTGTAATCTGCTGAAAACCCTCAGGAGACAACACTCCTCCTACAAGGGACACCTAGAGGTTTAAAGGCTTGTTGCACATGCTCAGTGCAATCGTATTGCCTACGAAAGTGTGCTAGTTAGTTTTTTCTTTTTCTTTATTTTCTCCTTCTCTTAAAAAAAATAAATAAAATACGTTTGCTCGAGACAACCAAAATTAAGTTTGGGGGAATTTGATCAGTCAAAAATATTGTATTTTTAACACATCAATTTCCCTAATCTTTGCAATCATCTAAAAGTGTTTGGTATAAATATAACACATATTAGCAATTCATTTGCAAAATATCAAATAACATGTGTTATACATTATAACCAGCAATATGAGGGAAATTGTGTGTTTATTATTGCATACATGATCTTTGTATATCAAACACTTGTCTCGAGATTATGTGCAGGAAACTCTCCAGGTAAAAGAGCCGGAACTGCTTAAAGTGCTGATAAAACGCATCAAGTCCAAGACTTGTGATCTGGCAGTAAACAAGAAAGTATAAAAATATTACAGACATCAGGAAAGGGCCATAAAGTCAACACAAATAAACACTGGAAGTTACATGCATTGGCTCCACAAAACGGCCGCGGATCCGTGGCCAAGTCAGGCCGATCCACCACGGATCCGCGGCCGATCTGACTCGTCGGCGGTTGGAACTTTTTCTGAGGCTTCTCTTTAAACGGCCAAACTTCTTCAAGACGCTTTAAAGTCCTTCGAATTTTCCAGAAGCTTCCCTTTTAACATCTAAGCTTTTTGTGCAAGTTTCATAACCACCAAGCTTCTCATGCAAGCTAGCTAACTACCTTAATCTAGAAACTTCTACATAACTACCTAGCTTCCTATGCAAGCTTCATAACAACCAAGCTTCCAAGGAAAGCTAGATCTAACTTCTAGGGGAAGCTTGAGGGGAAACTATAAAAGGGCACCTAGGGCATCATTACAAAGGTTGTTGAATAGGTGGTTGATAGTTGTTCATTAGTTGATTGTTGAATATTGAGCCAAATTTACACAAATTGAGTGACACAACTTGTGATCCAAAACCCTAGCCCCAAATCCAATCCAAAGCCAAATCAAGATCCATCGAGAAGCGAATCAAGCAAGCCTTCAACGATCCTTTGAAGCAATGCCGACCTTCATCCGAGCAAGATATCCACGACGATCCGCGACTCAGAAGATCGATGCGAAGCTAATTTCGACGGATCTAGTTACCTCTTCAAATCTTGTAATCTCGAGTTGAGTGAATTGTACCTAATCGTCGATTAATAAAAGTGAATATTGTAAATCTTGCTTTTCTTTACATTCTTGCATTATAAAAAGTTATCGATTCTTGATTCTTTCCTTTTTCATGATGTTTGAGTGAAATCTCCACTTGTAGCGGAATCGAGAGAATAGGTAGATGATGTTGATGAAATTCTTGAACGATTCTTAAGTCTTATGAGTTTTGTAAATTTTAGGAAATTGAATCATCGAAAACCTAATTTGAGCTAGATCGCTTTTTTCGCTCCAAATTAGAGATCAACGATCGGTGATTTAGTTTGCTAGAGGCTAGAATTTGAATGATAATCAATGAAAGGACAAGGGATGATGATGAAGAAACCCTAGTTTCTTCAATAGATTCCTAAACCTCATTGATCGTCATCGATCTAGCAACAAATCTTCAATAGATAAAAATTAGTAATCATTAGTATTCATTATCACTATCAATTTGATCGATTTCTATAAGCTACTTTTCAAATCTTGATAAGTCAATTGGTTTGGGACATTTCTTGATTCTCGATTCTTGATTCTAGATCTTTATTTTCTTTAAGTTTCTTGAAATGAAAACTCACAAATCTTGAATCAATTTTCTTGCAAATTTCTTTTATCTTTTAATTTTCAACTCAACTAAAACGATAACGAACAAATCACACTTTCTCAGTGGATGATCCGTATTCACCGATGAACCTACAATAGACACCGTCAATTGATTGCGGTATAAATTTCTTTGGTTGTGAAACATTTTACATACACACGAAGACAAAATATCAATCACTCGTTCAATTTATTTAACTGCAACTTTCGATGGCTGCCCGCATCATCGAGAGATAGATTCAGCTCCTTTATCGCCCAAAATGTGCGATGCTCTATTTCTACTCAAAGGTGGCAAGCCTTTCCGTAAACAAGCCGATAAGGAGACATGCAAGATTGGTCTTATAAGCAGTTCGAAATGCCTAAAGGGCATTAGTGAGTTTTGAAGACCAGTCCTTACGGTTTTTGGAAACCGTTTTCTCCAAAATCTGTTTGATTTCCCGATTTGAAACCTCGGCTTGCCCACATGTTTGGGGGTGGTAAGGCGTTGATAGCTTATGATTAATGGAATATTTCATCATCAAGGACTCGAAAGTCCTATTACAAAAATGAGTTCCATTATCGCTAATGATCGAGCGGGGGTGTCCAAACCGGGAGAAAATATTTTCCTTAAGAAATCTAACGACAACCTTGTTGTCGTTAGTCCGGCTGGGCACAGTCTCGACCCATTTAGAGACATAATCAACAGCGAGAAGAATATACAAGTTCCCAAAAGAATTGGAAAACGGCCCCGTAAAATCAATCCCCCAAATATCGAAAATCTCCACAACCAAGATTGGTTGGAACGGTATCTCGTTTCTCCTGGATATCCGGCCCAAGTGTTGGCACCGGGAGCACGTCTTGCAATAATCATGTGCGTCTTTAAAGAGTTGTGGCCAGTAGAATCCACACTGCAAGATCTTCTTGGCTGTCCTTCTTGGGCCAAAATGCCCGCTACACGTTTGATCGTGGCAAAATGACAGCACACTCTTGAATTCATTATTAGGCACACACCGACGAATAATTTGGTCGGAACAGTATTTAAACAGATAGGGTTCGTCCCAGTAAAAGTGCTTCACTTAGGATAAGAATTGAAATCTGTCCTGACTTAACCACTCGTTTGGTAGTAATCCTGTTGCTAAATAATTCACAATATCTGCGAACCAGGGTTCGCATGATACTGTCAAGAGCTGTTCATTCGGAAAAACATCGTTTATTGGAAGTGAAAGCGTCGTCGAAGAAGAAAGTCGTGAAAGATGGTCGGACACTACGTTTTCACATCCTCTTTTGTCTTTGATGACAAGGTCAAACTCTTGGAGTAAGAGGATCCTATGTATCGGCCGAGATTTTGCATCCTTCTTTACAAAAAGATAGCGTAGAGTAGAATGGTCTGTGTAAACAATGACTGGAGAGCCGATCAAGTAAGGCCTGAATTTTTCTAATGCAAATACAACAGCCAAGAATTCCTTCTCGATTATTGTGTAATTTAGCTGGGCATTGTTCAAGGTTCGGCTAGCATAATAGATTACGTGCGGCCTTTTATCAATGTGCTGCCCTTGGACAGCACCGATGGCAAAGTCGGATGCATCGCACATAATCTCAAATGGATACGTCCAGTCAGGAGAAGAAAGTACGGGAGCAGAAGTGAGTGAGCTTTTAAGTGATTCAAATGCAGTCACACAGCTCGAGTTGAAATCGAATGTGGTGTCCTTGGCCAACAGAAGAGTCAAGGGTCTAGAAATTTTGCTAAAATCATTGATAAACCGTCTATAAAAACCGACGTAGCCAAGAAAAGCTCGGATGTCTCTAACGCATTTGGGAGGAGGAAGATTGGAAATGACCTCAATCTTCGCTTTATCCACCTCAATGCCATTTTGCGAGATGATATGTCCTAAGACAATACCTTCGCACACCATGAAGTGACATATCTCCCAATTCAAAGTTAGGTTTTTATCCTTACACCGGGTAAGGACAGCGTCGAGATGCTGTAAACACTCATCAAAGGAATCGCCGAAAATGGAGAAATCATCCATGAATATCTCCAAGATTTTTTCCACCATGTTTGAGAAAATTCCCATCATACAGCGCTGAAAGGTAACGGGTGCATTGCATAACCCAAAGGGCATGCGACGATATGCAAACGTGCCGAAAGGACGGGTGAATGTGGTCTTGTCCTGGTCTTTTTCGGCAATGGGAATTTGATTATATCTGGAGTAGCCATCCAAAAAGTTGTAGTATTCATGCCCAGCCAATCGTTCAAGCATTTGGTCAAGAAAAGGTAGCGGAAAGTAGTCTTTCTGCGTTGCGGCATTGAGTTTTCTATAATTGATGCGTACTCTCCACCCAGTTTGGGTGCGAGTAGGAATTAACTCGTTCGCCACATTGGCTATGACCGTTATGCCCGACTTCTTGGGGACAACATGAATGGGGCTAACCCACTGGCTATCAGAGATAGGGTAAATGATACCACTATCTAGACACTTTACGATCTCCTTTTTAACAGCCTCCTTCATGATTGGATTAAGTCTCCTTTGTGGATCCCTGGCTGGTTTGGCGTCATCCATCATATGAATGTGATGTTCAATGATCAAGGGACTAATCCCCTTGATGTCCGCCATAGTCCAGCCAAAAGCTTGCTGATTGCTCTGTAAGACCGTCAGAAGGGCTTTCTCTTGCTCTGAAGCTAGAGAAGCCGAGATGATAATAGGGAGGGTCTCGTTCTCACCTAAGTAAGCATACTTGAGGTGAGAAGGCAACGACTTGAGTTTGAGTGCTGGAGGTGAAACGATTGAAGACAAAATCGGCGAAAATGTCTCGAACTCGAAGGATTCTAACAAAGGCTCAAAACGAGTGTACGCGACCGAGTCGGATGGTTCAGCTAACTCATCCAAAAATTCAAAGGATTCAAGCTCGGGTGGCGACAAGTCAAGATCATTCAAGAAAGTGAAACACTCATAATCATTGTCGGGAGCAGTATTAGATTCAAGGAGGAACGCACTAGTGGCGTCAAGATTGCTGTGATCGAACAGAAATTTCTCGAACTCACAATCCTCAAGGACGATCTCCTGGATTGAACAAACATCTAGTATATGAGCATTAGGTTCGGAGGGCTAATTCCCCAACCTAAAAATGTTGAGTTCAATTATCATATTTCCAAAAGATAGGTTCATCGAACCATTTCGACAATTGATCACAGCATTAGAGGTTGCAAGGAATGGACGACCGAGTATCACTGGAATTTGATTCCGAGGGTTAGCTACAGGTTGTGTCTAAAACACTGAAATCAACGGGGAATATGAAGTCCCCAACCTTTATTAACACATCCTCTAGCTCACCCCTAGGATGGGTGATAGATCGGTCGGCCATTTGGAGAGTACAGTGTGTGGGTTTCAGCTCTCCTACACCTAATTGTTTATATACTGAATACGGCAGCAGGTTAACATTGGCACCAATATCCAAAAGTGCGTGGTTGATGTTCTTATCCCCAATAGTTATTGAAATTGTAGGATAGCCAGGGTCCTTTCATTTTTTAGGTTAAGGTTAGGTAAGAGCATCACTCACTGCATTAGCTAAGAAAACTTTCTTGGGTACCTGAGATTTCCTTTTCTTAGTGCACAAGTCCTTCAAGATTTTTGCGTAGGAAAGGACTTGTTGGATTGTATCCAAGAGGGGAATGTTAATGTTAACCTGTTTAAATAACTCCACAATCTTCTCTATTTGTGGATTTTGTTTAATACATCTCAACTGGTTTGGAAATGGAACATTTTGAAAATTGGTTGAATCTAATGCTTGTGGAGGGATTGTGGAGCAGGAACGGATCCCAGTGCTGGTGTTTTCATGGAGTAGGATGTGGGTCCTTTCGGAGTAGCAGAAGAAGAAGAGCCTTTTGAAGAATAGAGAACAGGCTCAGAAGATTAAGAAGAAGAAGAAGAAGAAGCGGTCATGGTGTCTTCATCTGTGCCAACGTTGTTGTGCAACATCCTTCCAGATCTCAACATAGTCACGACACTCATATTGTGGTTTTGTTGTTCAAGAGCAACATGTGAATTATGTGGGTGACCAGGATTTGGGAGTGGTTGAAATGGAAGCTTTCCTTTCTCTCGCTCGCTTAAAGCTGCATTCAGTTGTGCAATCTGGGCTTGATAATTTTGATGCTTTGCCCATGTGAAGCAGTGTGTTGCACCAAAGACTGAATTAAAGACTAGATGTTGGCAGAGGATTGAGTCGATTGCTTTAAAAATGCCTCCAGACTTCGTTCTAGCGAGGAAACCTTATTGTTGTTTGATGGAACAAAATTTTTTTGAGGAAAAGAATTGTTGGGTGCAAAATTGTTCGTCGGATTTTGAAAAGGTTGTGGTTGGAAAGGCTGCTGATATTGATTTTGGGCTTGTTGTTGAGGAGGAGGCCTCTGGAAGTTGTTGTTGCCTTGGAATTGTTGTTGGTTCTGATTCCAGGCGAAATTGAGGTGGTTCCTCCAACCGGGATTGTAAGTGGAAGAGTATGGATCATTTTTTTGTCTCTGCTGAAAGGCAGCATTGACCTGATCCTGTCCTTGAGCAGGTGGGTTGTAAGGACACTCTTGAGTCGGATGGGATGGATCAGAACAACAAGCGCAGATGGTATGAGGGGAAAGAGCAGGGGCAGGAGAAGGCGATGAGAATTTGCTCTCAATTGCTTCTAGTTTTCGTGTGATCGCAGCCATTTCGGCCTTCATTGTAATCGAGAGATCAAGTTGATGAACGCCTGCCCTAGAGGGACCGGAGGAAGTAGTAGATGAAGTGTTCGGTCTGGTGCTTTCCCACTGAAGTGTTCGCTCCGCGAGATCATCGAAAAATTGCCAAGCTTCCTCGTCAGACTTGGATAGGAAGTGGCCTTGACAAGTGGTTTCTAGCAACTGCTTAGTGGCTGGGTTCAGTCCTTCGTATAAAGTCTGGCAAAGTTGCCATCTCTCAATACCGTGATGCAGGCACTGAACAAGAAGGTCTTTGTATCGGTCAAAGCAGTTCCAAAAATGTTCAGCAGGAAGCTGGGAAAATTGGTTTATTTCATTTCGTATTTTCGCGGTTTTATGATTTGGGTAAAACATTTTAAGAAACGCTTTTATAAACTCATCCCAACTGGTTATGGAATGCGACGCGGTACTATACAGCCACTTTTCAGCTAGGTCACATAGAGTGAAAAGAATGACTCGTAGCCGTATAGCATCGTCGGACAGTTGGATTGTCTTTATCATTGCACAGACGTTCTGAAACTTGTTGATGAAGATATAGGCATCTTCGGATTCCAGTCCGTGAAATTTAGGCAATATGTTGATGAAGTGGGGCTTAATTTCAAAATTATCCCCATTTGCCGGCGGAAGTGAAAGACAGGTAGGAAGTGCGGAGCGGGTAGGATAGAAACGATCTTGGAGCGCGATTCGCTAAGGCGCTTCAACAGGAGGTGGTTGCGGGTTATTCGCATCCAGATGAGGTGGAATCAGTCCCGAGGTAGGTAAAGGGTTGTTAGGATTGAATCCTGACATCTCAGAAGATGAAGATGAATGAACAGATTTCCGGTCAACGCCGGAGTTGGTCGGCAAAAGTAAAGGTGAAAGAGTTGTGGAGGAAGTTTCGACGTCAGAGTCGAACGCGTAGTCGGTAGCGACTAACGAAACACGGACTAGGCGGACACTAGTTTCCCGAGTCCAACCGGACATAGTCTAAACGAGTTTAGTAGTCAAAGCGTGGAATGTGAGGGTAAGAAAACGTCAATGGAGAAATGCGGATGAAAAGGTGGGTGAAATGGGATTCTAGCGACAAAAAGGGCAAGATTTTTTTATAAAAGTTTTTTTTAGAGTTTTGCAAAAATATGTACGAATCTACAGCACGACTCTAAACAATCACAGTTTAAACATGCACAATCACACCTAGAGCTACGGTCTTCAAAATCCACTAGACTGCACCTAACTGTTCCAAAGTGACAAGTTGTGAGATAACCCTCAAATTGCCTCTTCACTACCAATTGTGGCCAGATAAGCACAAATGAAGAAAGGAGGGTTCCGCTCACGAATCACCGTGAGACGGGCCTTTTAAAATTACCTTTCTCACTTGTCTAGCCTAGGCACCACAAAGTCAATTTTAGATAAACGAATGAATGCCTACAACCTTCCTCTGTCCTATTGAGCACGATAGTCCTTAATTGGCCGAGTCTAGATATTTTTAATTAATCTCAAAGGTGATGCATATGCTTTTAGTGATTTTTGGGGTCTTAGGAAGGGTAATTAAATTCCTACCCAATCTTAATTGGTGTTATAGCCCCTTAGATTCCGTATTAATTATGCAAAGCAGTAACACACCAAAAATCTAAAACACTTGCAAAATTTTTTATTTGGCAGTGCAAAGAATCCTGCACAAAAACAATTTATTGGATAGGAGAAAGAGAATCTGCACAAAGAAACCTACAGGAAAAATATTTCGGTGGAGTTCAGAGGAGAGGAAAGGAGAAAAGAGATACTTACAGAGAAAATTGTGTGCTGACGTCACCAGTTGACCGCGGCTACGCAGTCAAACCCTTGATTCTGCCGCGGTTCCACGGTTAAACAGTTGGTTTGGATCTTTTGACTTTTTCCCTGTACTGAGTTGGTTCTCCTCTTTCTGTTTAGATCCCCTGATTCTGGATTTGTTCACCGAATTTGCTCCAGATCTGAATCAGGCCTTCTTTCAATCCTGCACACTTGCATAAAGATTTTTCAAAAATAACAAGATGATTTTATTTTATTTTTTTATGTTTTTTAATTTTTTTTTAATTTTTATATTTTCAATAAACCCGAAATTACACAAAGAAAGAAACTACCGTCTCTCCGGCAACGGCGCCATTTGATTGTTCCGCGTTTTTGCGTATTTTTAATTTTAATTACCGCAATCAAGACGCTGTCGCTGGATAGCTAGCCGGTTGAGTACGGGCCGATCCACAGGGAGATATAATCTTTTTCTTTATGTTTTAACGAGTTGAATCCGATTAAGTCGAGTTTTGTTTTAAGATTTACTAACGAGATAAAAGATGATAAAAGATTTGCTAGGGTTAGGATTAAGTTAGTTCAAGTTAGGAATATCTCACCTCTTTCAATGCCCTTTTTAATATCGGTGTTAAGGTAATCGGCAGCAACGGGGATTAGCACGACTAGGAAGGAACTTGCAAGTATAAGCTAGGCTTTCCATGCTTAGTTTCTTCTTTTTGGTCCTAGTCCGTCCGTTCTTGTCTCTTCGCCCTAACCTCCAATTAATTCAACCACAACCGGTCTAACTAGGGAATCACCGCTATCATATAGGATAGGGTACCTTAGTGAGCGGATTGTGGTTCAATTAAAGGGAGTCCGAATTTAAAGTGTTGGGCAAAGAAAGGAGTGAGAGAGATTTCCTTCTCTCAAACCTTCCTTCTCCTGCCCTAACAAGTGAGAATATTACTCACCTATTTAAAAAGAATAAAACAAGAGGGGAGGTAGAAAGAATTTTAGGTTAAGAAGAATTTTACAACTATCTATTCGAGACCTCACCTAGGTAAGGATCTTACTCAAGCATCGTCGTTGTTAAAAAAAATAGAAAAGGAGATAACAAAAGAAAAAACACTGTTTTAATTCTACGACTAAGTTAACAAATGAAAATTGCAGATAATAAAAATGCGATAAAAAATGCGAGAAAAATAAAAAGAACTTACTTTTATTGATAACCTCTCAAAAATTCACCACAATTCTTCATAGAGAATTTTAAATTCTAAATCTAAAATTAAAAAGAGGCATGCTAATTTTGGCTTTGAGCTTTCCTATTGTAGCGTCTTGAAAAGTCGTTTTGGTGTTTTCCTGAAATTCGGTGAAAATTCGGTATTTTTCCGAAAACCGTCTTTCTCGATATTTTGCAGTTTAGGGCTAATTATACCTTAAATGGATAGGTAATTACTTGTTTTTAGTGACTAATGAGTTAATTATGAAATTTTGGTCATTTAAAATTTTTTCCCTATTTTTCATTTTTTTTATATTATTTTAAGCCGGTAAGAAAATACATTAAATAAGCGATAAATACAAATTTTTCCGGGCTAATTTTAATCTCTAAAATTATGATAATTATAATCTAGTGATAACATGAATTTTTAGTAATTTATTTTGATTTTTAACCAATTTTTATGAATTGAAACGAATTTATTGAATTTTGGGCTAAAACTTGCAATTTTTGAGTTGTAGGGGGTCTTTTTGCATAAAATTTCTTTTGTAAAATCCCTCTCTCTTTTTCCTCAGCCCTAGGACAGCCCCACCTTGTGTGAGACCAGAAATTTCTGGCCTCATTTTCTTTGGTTGCTTTCTTGAGTTGTTTTGATGGTTTATGGTTTTATTTTAATTAAAATGGATAAAGTATGATACTTTGACTTTGTGGACTTGACCCATGACCTTCCCCACTTGCCCACACCCTCCCCCATCCCTCTTCTGGTCGAAAATTCCAGCAGCCCTCCCCCTTCACCTTCCTCTTTTCATTTCCTCCAAAATTTCATCAAAATTGCTACAAAAATCCATAAATCCTTCTCTTTTTCAACACAAAATCCTTGTGCTACCTCTTCACAAGCCTAATATAGTTGAAATCATGTGGAAAGGAGGCATTTTTGGAGCAAACTTTCTTGCTTGATCCATTGATCAAGAGGTATAATTCCTATCTTGTTAAATCCTTTGTTTAAGTGCTTATATTATATGGTTTAGTGATAAATTAGTGTAGTTAATCTAGATTTCTTAGATTTTTGTTTGAAAATTGAAACTAGGGTTTGAAAGCCATAATAGTTAATTAAGTTAATTTATAGTTAATCTAGTTGTTAATGACTAATCTATTTGGTTACCTTGTTGATATAGTTTTCAATTATGCTAATTTGATTAAATTAGAAGTGTGAAATTTGCTTTTTAGGATTTTCAAGAAAAGGTTTTTGTATGGAAATGGTATTTGAAACATGATTAGTGAGTTGATTAAACCTAATTTGTGTTGATTAAACCTAATTTGCTATCTAGTGTTTTGCTAACCTTAATCTAAGTGGTTAATTTGCTTATTAGGCTAAAATATAGTGTTAAATTAAGGTTTTCATATATAGTTTGATTTATGGTTGCTAAGTACAAAAATCAAGAGAAGGTTTTGTTATGTAAATTAGGTTTTTAAGCTTAGTTAATGGTTTAGAAATTGTGTATTGGCTAGCTATTTGGTTAGTTTGGATGTTGGTGTTGCGTGGTGTTGACTTTGTCGCTATATTGTCGATGTTTGCATCATATTGCAATTTCTGCTTACTAGATTTGTATATAAGTTATGTGATGAATTAATTGTGGCATCTCGATGATTGTGTTGGCTTGTCCTACGACTTTTAGGATGCGTGAGTGCGGTTTTTGGGTAGTCGGGTTTTAGTTTTGCCGGGTGACCCAAATCGGCGTTTTTGGCAGTTTTTGCGATTTTCGCGTGTGTCCGCGCACTTTGTGCACGTTGTACCTAGCTAGCGAACTTTAGTAGTTTCGTTGGGGTTTTGCGTCGTTCTTGATATGTAACCTTATATTTGGTATTGATATAAATTCCAGGTTCGGTCGCGGAGACGTCAGACGCGGCGCGAAAGGGAAAGGCGGTGATCGGACACAGCTAGCCAGGAATCCCAGTGAGTAGATTTAACATCTACGGGGGACGATCGTTTGGATGGCGCAAGTCGCCCGATAGATTTAGTAAACTGGAAAATAGTAAATTGGATAATCACTTGTGACATTAGAATAATAATACTGGCATGATAATTGCTGCAACTAGATCAATAGGTTATACCCATATACGCAAACTCAATTGTAGGACACATGCACCATTACCAGGTTTTTATATGCAGCACGAGCACTATTCATGTTTACACACACACCCTGGTAATTGCCATGCCACCACACTAGATAACCTTTAATTTAAACCTTTTACTAATTGATACTTAAATTGTGCTATTTCCTTAAAATGAAACCGTAGGATTGCTATTCATGTGCATGTACTTCATCATATTCATTGTTCATGCTTAATACATTAATCACACATCGCAACTTGATTATTGATATCATACGCATTCATTAGCATTGATATATGCATTTATGAGGATTTCTTGAGATTTTATGATATTGCTGGATTTCGGGGGAAAGCCGCAAAATTTCCAAACTTATGATATTTTTTTTAAAACATGTAAATTGCGGTTTTCTAGTGATGTAAGTGTCGTCCACCATGAGTTTTCTGTGGATTTGGAAATCCGTGTCGAGGAGTGGAGGAACCGGCACGGGTACATGGTGGGCCCGGTAAGGTACCCCGGGGCAAGAGGAATGTGGTGATGACGTTGAGCCTGGCAGGGGACGGATTACCTACCGGTGACTGTTTGGGACGGCGGATATCCAGAGGATACCGACCGTGGCCGCTAGATGATGAGATATTGATACTTGAGATGGGTCAGCCGGACGGCTGAGGCCAGAGATACATTTATGAGATTTGAGACAGCTTTTGGGTGTCGTTGCTGGACACCGATTTTCGTCGATTCATTGTCATTATGCTGGCATTCTAAAAGAGTTTCAAAAACAAAAGAGATAAAATATTTCTTATATATACCTATTGAGACCTCAGATTTTCATGTTGCATGCATATTAGTACACTGATGTTATATACACACCTGCTAGTGCATCCAGTCATACCTGTATTTTAGATGCTAGGATGCTTGTGTGCATGCATACGATTGCCTTTGTAGATGTTATTTATTACTCACGAGTTGGCAACTCACCCCCGTTGTGCCACAGTCTTTTGCAGGTCCGCTCCGTCAGTTCAGTAGCGGCGGGCGCACTTGTCTTTTGCCTCTTTTACCTGAGCTCGAGATTTGCTCATAGGTGGGTTATGTTATTTTTGTACCACCTTGTATATTCTTGTATATTCTTGTATCTAGTGTACTCCATCTACTGTTCTACCAGATTATTGTATATTGACCTAGAGATGAGACTGTGAGGTTTGTGGATTTTATACTGTATTTGGGGTCGAGCTCACTTGAGCCGACATGCTACTTTTCATGCTTCCTTATGCTTTATTATGCTTGTTGTCATTTACATTGCGTGGGATTTGTGACCGCCGTATGGCGAAGAGCTAGCTCCCGCTTGGGGATGCCCTATTTTGTGGATTCATGTATATATTTTGTTGTACCCATTTTTGGGGGCCAGTATTTACAAAGGAGACTCTGCCGAAATTTTCGGAAAAAAATTAGTATTGTTTTTAAAAGGGGTTTTATATGACTTATTTGATAAGCTTGCTTTCAAAGGTTTGGGTTTTCTTCACTCTTTTGCTTAAATGGGTTTTGTTTTCTGGGCTTTGGCTTACTTATTTTACGGACGCCTTTAGACGTTTCGTAAACTTAAGTGCCAGTCACGTTCCGTACCCTGCGGGTCGTGACAAAGTTGGTATCAGAGCGATAGGTTTACCTTTGTGAGTGTAGGATGACCCTTGGTAGATGGAGTAAGTGACTTAAGCAGGGTAACGTAGCGTGCGTATGTCCGCGGCATACTTACGATACGGTACTCCGCCTAAGTGACTTTAGGATATACTTTCTTGGAAATTCCTTCTTCAATTCCGTGTATCCTATGATCCTATTGCACTGTCCTTACTATCCGTTTTCCTGTAACAGCCACTATGCCGCCGAAGGCTACGAGGGCACAGAGGGCTGCCGCCAGAGACGAGATTCGAGCTGGCTCGTCCGAGACTAGGACTGAGCAGGGTGGTATGCCTACGCCGCAGGGACAGACCGATCCACCTTCCCCAGGCCGTATGGATAGGCTCGAGACCGGTATTGAGGAGTTGCGACAGATGATGGGAGGCATGCAGGAGCTGCGTCAGATGGTAGGATCCCTAGTTGCAGCCAGTCGTACACCGAGGCCGGATGACGTACCTACTACGTCACAGACGACCATGATACCTGCTCCTACTACTACCACCGTGGCCATTCCGGTTTCACTACAGGATTTCATGAGGCTGAGACCTCCAGTATTCACCGGCACCGAGACAGCGGAGGACCCACAGACGTTCCTTGACAGTTTAGCCAGGATCTGCCGTTCGCTGAGATGTTCGGATGATCGATGGGTAGAGCTTGCGAGTTTCCGACTAGAGGGTCTCGCGCAGACATGGTGGGAGTCAGTCTTGAGAGGTCGAGCTGCAGATCTACCGCCTATGACTTGGGTCGAGTTTACAGCGGTCTTTCTAGCCCGTTTCCTTCCAGAGAGCGTTCGTGACGCCAGAGCTCGCAGTTTCGAGGCCTTAGTCAAGACACCTGGGATGACGGTGTCTGAGTATGACATCCAGTTTACACAGTTGTCCCGATATGCTCAGTATTTGGTGGATACCGAGGAGAAGATGGTGAAGAGGTTCGTACAGGGACTTGATGCCCAGCTATACCTTGCCATTGGCGCCCAGCACTACGACACTTATTCAGCTGCTATGGATACTGCATTGCGGATGGAGGCACGCATATCACAGACTCCGGCCGTTTCTGGGCCGAAGAGGATGCGCACCGATGTACCGCCTCAGAGGCAGCGCGCCAGATTCTTTCCGAGAGATAGGCCTGGCAGAGGATTTGGGCGGGGACAGTTATATGGTTCTTATTCCCAGGGGCAGCAGCCGTCGCCAGGATGTTTTGGGTGCGGGAGTTTGCACCATCTTGTCAGAGACTGTCCGGTGAGACGACAGGGAGTAGCGACAGTTCCGCATGTGACCCTACCACCATCACCACCCCCTCCTCAGAGAGCCCTACTTCCTACCCCAGGCGATGCTCTACGCCAGTTAGGTGCACCGAGAGGCCGAGGACGTGGCGGTCCTGTTCAGAGAGGACGAGGAAGCAGAGGCCGAGGTCGAGGTCAGCCCGCTATCGGTGGAGGACAGGCCCGAGTTTTTGCTTTGACACCGCAGGATGCGCAGGCATCCAATGCCGTCGTGACAGGTACTTTGCCAGTTTGTTCTTTCGACGCACGGGTATTATTCGACCCAGGTTCCACACATTCGTACGTCTCTACACACTTTGCACCGATGTTGGGCTGTGAGTCGTCGTCGTTAGATCAGCCGCTTGTTGTTGTTACTCCGGTAGGCGAGT
Source organism: Agapanthus africanus (assembly GCA_030015575.1). Taxonomy (NCBI): domain Eukaryota; kingdom Viridiplantae; phylum Streptophyta; class Magnoliopsida; order Asparagales; family Amaryllidaceae; genus Agapanthus; species Agapanthus africanus. The sequence continues at coordinate 675,005,224 of CM057340.1, read as the reverse complement.
CGTTTGTCGCTCGGTTTGTATTTCGTTTGTGTTCCGTTCGTATCGGGGAGAGGGATTCATCAGTTGATTTGATACTCCTCGATATGTTGGACTTTGATGTGCTTCTGGGCATGGATTGGCTAGCCACTTGTTATGCTTCGGTGGACTGCCGTGAGAAGGCAGTCAGATTTAGCTTTCCGGGAGAGCCAGTCCTTGTTATTCGGGGAGACCACAGTGTCACCCTTCCCAGCTTAATTTCTTCTCTTCGCGCTGGTCAGCTCTTGCGGAAGGGATGTCAGGGATTCTTAGCGTTTGTTTGTGATACTCGAGCTGCAGAGGTTCCGTTGGACCGGGTCCCGATAGTTTGTGAGTTCCCTGATGTCTTCCCTGATGAGCTACCTAGGCTACCGCCTGAGCGCGATGTTGAGTTCTGCATTGATTTGATTCCCGGTTCGGGGCCTATTTCTATACCGCCTTATCGGATGGCCCCGGCAGAGCTTCGAGAGCTGAAGGATCAGTTGCAGGATTTGTTGGATAAGGGGCTTATTCGACCGAGTGTTTCTCCGTGGGGTGCTCCGGTCCTGTTTGTCAAGAAGAAGGATGGAAGTTTGCGCTTATGTATCGACTACCGCCAGCTGAACAAAGTTACCGTTCGGAACAGATATCCGTTGCCGCGCATTGATGATTTGTTCGACCAGCTTCAGGGTGCGGGGTATTTTTCGAAGATCGACTTGCGATCAGGATACCATCAGCTGCGAGTTCGACAGGAGGATATACCGAGGACAGCTTTCCGTACACGCTATGGCCACTACGAGTTTTTGGTGATGTCGTTCGGACTCACCAACGCCCCAGCAGCATTTATGGATTTGATGAACCGTACATTCAGGCCGTATCTTGACTTGTTCATCATCGTGTTTATCGACGATATCTTGGTGTACTCCCGGAGCAGAGAGGAGCACGAGCAGCACTTACGGATTACGTTACAGACTCTTAGGGAGCACCAGCTGTTCGCGAAGTTCTCCAAGTGTGCTTTCTGGCTGGACAGCGTCGGATTCTTGGGTCACGTGGTTACGAGAGACGGCATTTGTGTTGACCCGAAGAAGATTGAGGCTGTTCAGCAGTGGCCCCGACCTACATCGGTTACTGAGATCCGTAGTTTTCTAGGCCTGGCGGGCTACTACAGGCGTTTTGTTCAGGACTTCTCCCGTATAGCTGCACCGTTGACCAGTTTGACCCGGAAGGGAGTTCCTTTCGTCTGGACAGAGGAGTGCGAGCGCAGTTTTCAGCAGCTACGGACTTGTTTGACTACGGCGCCGGTATTATCTTTACCTTCGGGATCAGGCGGATTTGTTGTCTACTGTGATGCTTCGCGAGTGGGATTAGGATGCGTTTTGATGCAGCATGGCCGGGTGATCGCTTATGCTTCTCGGCAGTTGAAGAAGCATGAACAGAACTACCCCACTCATGATTTGGAGATGGCTGCAGTGGTCTTTGCACTGAAGATTTGGCGACATTACCTTTACGGCGAGTCGTGTCAGATATTCACCGATCACAAGAGCTTAAAGTACATATTTCAGCAGCGAGACCTGAACCTCAGACAGCGTCGTTGGATGGAGTTGGTGAAAGACTACGACTGCGAGATCTTATATCACCCCGGCAAGGCGAATGTGGTGGCAGATGCGTTGAGTAGGAGGCCCGGGGGTAGTCTATCCTTTTTGCGCACAGTGCAGAGGCAGTCGTCAGCAGATTGGCAGATGTTATGCGACAGCCGAGTTGAGTTCGAGTTCACTCAGACAGGGGGACAGCTCGCGCATGTTCGTGCACGCCCACAGTTGCTTGACCGTATATATGAGGCACAGCGCAGTGACGACCGTTGCTCAGAGATCATGGCACAGATGGGACAGGGCAGATTTTCCGAGTTCGTGATTGACGATCAGGGGATTTTACGATATGGATCTAGACTGTGCGTACCAGATGCTGATGGATTGCGGCGCGACATTCTTGAGGAGGCACACCGATCAGTGTATAGTGTCCACCCCGGTTCCACCAAGATGTACCATGATATGAGAGAGACCTACTGGTGGGACGGGATGAAGAGGGACATTGCGGAGTTCGTTTCGAGATGCCTGACTTGTCAGCAAGTCAAGGCCGAGCACCAGAGGCCCGCGGGAGAGCTACAGCCGTTACCCATTCCAGAGTGGAAATGGGAACAGATTTCGATGGACTTCGTTGTGGGTCTACCCAGGACCAGTCGAGGGTACGACTCCATCTGGGTGATCGTGGATAGATTGACGAAAGCGGCTCACTTCCTTCCAGTGAAGGCGACTTTCAGCTTCGCTCAGTATGCTCAGCTTTATATTGACGAGATCGTGCGACTACATGGCGTACCGACTTGTATCGTGTCAGATCGAGGCACTCAGTTCACCAGCCGACTTTGGCAGAGACTTCAGGAGGCTTTGGGCACTCGTTTGAGTTTCAGCACAGCGTTTCATCCGCAGACAGACGGACAGTCAGAGCGGACCATTCAGACTCTCGAGGACATGCTCAGAGCGTGCGTTTTAGACTTTGGTGGTAGCTGGGATCGTCATTTACCTCTAGTGGAGTTCTCCTACAACAACAGCTTCCAGGATACTATTCAGATGGCACCTTTCGAGGCATTGTATGGGAGGAGATGCAGATCGCCCGTTTGTTGGACAGAGCTCAGCGAGAGCAGCATTTTGGGGCCGCAGCTTGTTGAGGAGACGACAGCGAAGATACAGTTGATCCGAGACCGGATGAGAGCGGCTCAGAGCAGGCAGAAATCGTATGCAGACAGGCGCCGTCGCAGATTAGAGTTCGCAGTTGGCGACCATGTTTTTCTGAAAGTCTCTCCGATGAAGGGCGTGATGCATTTTGGGCGAAAGGGGAAGCTTAGCCCTAGATTCGTAGGTCCCTTCGAGATCCTCGAGCGTGTCGGCGCTGTTGCATATCGTTTGGCTCTTACTCCCAGCTTTCCCGATGTTCACCCCGTTTTTCATGTTTCGATGCTCCGCAAGTACCTTCACGACCCTTCGCATGCGATTCAGCACCCGACAGTCCAGCTAGAGCGCGACCTTTCTTTTGCAGAGCAACCGGTGGCCATCTTGGATCGGCAGGTGAAGAAGTTGAGGTCGAAGATTATACCAACCGTCAAGGTCCTTTGGCGTAGCCCGAGCAGCGAGGAGGTTACCTGGGAGACCGAGGGCGAGATGAGGAAGAAGTATCCCCATCTCTTCGAAGGTACGCGTAGCTATATTTTTTTAAATTCGGGGACCGAATTTCTTTAAGGGGGGAAGATTGTAGCGTCTTGAAAAGTCGTTTTGGTGTTTTCCTGAAATTCGGTGAAAATTCGGTATTTTTCCGAAAACCGTCTTTCTCGATATTTTGCAGTTTAGGGCTAATTATACCTTAAATGGATAGGTAATTACTTGTTTTTAGTGACTAATGAGTTAATTATGAAATTTTGGTCATTTAAAATTTTTTCCCTATTTTTCATTTTTTTTATATTATTTTAAGCCGGTAAGAAAATACATTAAATAAGCGATAAATACAAATTTTTCCGGGCTAATTTTAATCTCTAAAATTATGATAATTATAATCTAGTGATAACATGAATTTTTAGTAATTTATTTTGATTTTTAACCAATTTTTATGAATTGAAACGAATTTATTGAATTTTGGGCTAAAACTTGCAATTTTTGAGTTGTAGGGGGTCTTTTTGCATAAAATTTCTTTTGTAAAATCCCTCTCTCTTTTTCCTCAGCCCTAGGACAGCCCCACCTTGTGTGAGACCAGAAATTTCTGGCCTCATTTTCTTTGGTTGCTTTCTTGAGTTGTTTTGATGGTTTATGGTTTTATTTTAATTAAAATGGATAAAGTATGATACTTTGACTTTGTGGACTTGATCCATGACCTTCCCCACTTGCCCACACCCTCCCCCATCCCTCTTCTGGTCGAAAATTCTAGCAGCCCTCCCCCTTCACCTTCCTCTTTTCATTTCCTCCAAAATTTCATCAAAATTGCTACAAAAATCCATAAATCCTTCTCTTTTTCAACACAAAATCCTTGTGCTACCTCTTCACAAGCCTAATATAGTTGAAATCATGTGGAAAGGAGGCATTTTTGGAGCAAACTTTCTTGCTTGATCCATTGATCAAGAGGTATAATTCCTATCTTGTTAAATCCTTTGTTTAAGTGCTTATATTATATGGTTTAGTGATAAATTAGTGTAGTTAATCTAGATTTCTTAGATTTTTGTTTGAAAATTGAAACTAGGGTTTGAAAGCCATAATAGTTAATTAAGTTAATTTATAGTTAATCTAGTTGTTAATGACTAATCTATTTGGTTACCTTGTTGATATAGTTTTCAATTATGCTAATTTGATTAAATTAGAAGTGTGAAATTTGCTTTTTAGGATTTTCAAGAAAAGGTTTTTGTATGGAAATGGTATTTGAAACATGATTAGTGAGTTGATTAAACCTAATTTGTGTTGATTAAACCTAATTTGCTATCTAGTGTTTTGCTAACCTTAATCTAAGTGGTTAATTTGCTTATTAGGCTAAAATATAGTGTTAAATTAAGGTTTTCATATATAGTTTGATTTATGGTTGCTAAGTACAAAAATCAAGAGAAGGTTTTGTTATGTAAATTAGGTTTTTAAGCTTAGTTAATGGTTTAGAAATTGTGTATTGGCTAGCTATTTGGTTAGTTTGGATGTTGGTGTTGGGTGGTGTTGACTTTGTCGCTATATTGTCGATGTTTGCATCATATTGCAATTTCTGCTTACTAGATTTGTATATAAGTTATGTGATGAATTAATTGTGGCATCTCGATGATTGTGTTGGCTTGTCCTACGACTTTTAGGATGCGTGAGTGCGGTTTTTGGGTAGTCGGGTTTTAGTTTTGCCGGGTGACCCAAATCGGCGTTTTTGGCAGTTTTTGCGATTTTCGCGTGTGTCCGCGCACTTTGTGCACGTTGTACCTAGCTAGCGAACTTTAGTAGTTTCGTTGGGGTTTTGCGTCGTTCTTGATATGTAACCTTATATTTGGTATTGATATAAATTCCAGGTTCGGTCGCGGAGACGTCAGACGCGGCGCGAAAGGGAAAGGCGGTGATCGGACACAGCTAGCCAGGAATCCCAGTGAGTAGATTTAACATCTACGGGGGACGATCGTTTGGATGGCGCAAGTCGCCCGATAGATTTAGTAAACTGGAAAATAGTAAATTGGATAATCACTTGTGACATTAGAATAATAATACTGGCATGATAATTGCTGCAACTAGATCAATAGGTTATACCCATATACGCAAACTCAATTGTAGGACACATGCACCATTACCAGGTTTTTATATGCAGCACGAGCACTATTCATGTTTACACACACACCCTGGTAATTGCCATGCCACCACACTAGATAACCTTTAATTTAAACCTTTTACTAATTGATACTTAAATTGTGCTATTTCCTTAAAATGAAACCGTAGGATTGCTATTCATGTGCATGTACTTCATCATATTCATTGTTCATGCTTAATACATTAATCACACATCGCAACTTGATTATTGATATCATACGCATTCATTAGCATTGATATATGCATTTATGAGGATTTCTTGAGATTTTATGATATTGCTGGATTTCGGGGGAAAGCCGCAAAATTTCCAAACTTATGATATTTTTTTTAAAACATGTAAATTGCGGTTTTCTAGTGATGTAAGTGTCGTCCACCATGAGTTTTCTGTGGATTTGGAAATCCGTGTCGAGGAGTGGAGGAACCGGCACGGGTACATGGTGGGCCCGGTAAGGTACCCCGGGGCAAGAGGAATGTGGTGATGACGTTGAGCCTGGCAGGGGACGGATTACCTACCGGTGACTGTTTGGGACGGCGGATATCCAGAGGATACCGACCGTGGCCGCTAGATGATGAGATATTGATACTTGAGATGGGTCAGCCGGACGGCTGAGGCCAGAGATACATTTATGAGATTTGAGACAGCTTTTGGGTGTCGTTGCTGGACACCGATTTTCGTCGATTCATTGTCATTATGCTGGCATTCTAAAAGAGTTTCAAAAACAAAAGAGATAAAATATTTCTTATATATACCTATTGAGACCTCAGATTTTCATGTTGCATGCATATTAGTACACTGATGTTATATACACACCTGCTAGTGCATCCAGTCATACCTGTATTTTAGATGCTAGGATGCTTGTGTGCATGCATACGATTGCCTTTGTAGATGTTATTTATTACTCACGAGTTGGCAACTCACCCCCGTTGTGCCACAGTCTTTTGCAGGTCCGCTCCGTCAGTTCAGTAGCGGCGGGCGCACTTGTCTTTTGCCTCTTTTGCCTGAGCTCGAGATTTGCTCATAGGTGGGTTATGTTATTTTTGTACCACCTTGTATATTCTTGTATATTCTTGTATCTAGTGTACTCCATCTACTGTTCTACCAGATTATTGTATATTGACCTAGAGATGAGACTGTGAGGTTTGTGGATTTTATACTGTATTTGGGGTCGAGCTCACTTGAGCCGACATGCTACTTTTCATGCTTCCTTATGCTTTATTATGCTTGTTGTCATTTACATTGCGTGGGATTTGTGACCGCCGTATGGCGAAGAGCTAGCTCCCGCTTGGGGATGCCCTATTTTGTGGATTCATGTATATATTTTGTTGTACCCATTTTTGGGGGCCAGTATTTACAAAGGAGACTCTGCCGAAATTTTCGGAAAAAAAATAGTATTGTTTTTAAAAGGGGTTTTATATGACTTATTTGATAAGCTTGCTTTCAAAGGTTTGGGTTTTCTTCACTCTTTTGCTTAAATGGGTTTTGTTTTCTGGGCTTTGGCTTACTTATTTTACGGACGCCTTTAGACGTTTCGTAAACTTAAGTGCCAGTCACGTTCCGTACCCTGCGGGTCGTGACACCTATTTATAGATAAAAAAAACCTAGGTTTACATTCTGATCCATACACGAAATTACAAAACTACCCCAAAAGAGCCGAGTCAAAGCACCGACACTACCACCGACATGTGCAGAACACGGCCGCGGTTCCGCGGCAGAAGTGCCTGATTGGCCGCGGTTCCGCGACCAATTGGTGGAATCGTGGGGCCATCTTTTCAGGGCTTCTCCATGTTGCTTATATCTTCTGTTTTATTCACTTGGTTTCTCAGAATCTCTTCAATTTCCTTCCATATTTCCAACAGTGCAGAATGATGTGGACTTTTGCCTTGAGCTCCGCGTTGAAGTCTTGGATCTTGTGCTGCCCTTGTGCTTTGTGCATTGAAGTGCCTAATGATTTTTCCATTTGGCCTTTGAACTGGTAGGCGGCATCATTCGGATGGTTAGTAGAGATCGGTATTCATTAGTCCCAGTCCCGCATTTGTTGTGACTTTTCATGAATTTCACTGTAAAGAGCTGAGAACCTGTAACCTGCAACTATTTAGCAGACATGGATCAAAAGTACCTACTTATATGCAATGTGATTAAGAATGGGTGATATAAAAATGCAAAAATCTGATATGAACAGCAACCTTATGGGCTTCAACCATCTCACGGATAAAAATAACTGCTTTGTCAAGAGCCACCACCTCTGAAATGGCTTCTTGAAGTACCCGCCAAATTTCGTACGCATGGGTGGTCTTGGCAGTAAGCTGAGCCTGAAGTTCCCCTAAAGCGTTTAAAGCCAACTCCCTCTCTGAAAACTTCCGGTTGAGCCTCTTCTCGTATGACTGAAGGTTGGTTGCACACCGTTCGATGCATTCTCGGAGGCTCGTTTTTACAGTTAAGATGTCAGAGGAAAGGCGTATGCAATCAAGCCCATGTAGGCAGGCCTCCACTTGGCGACAGTACTCAACCAAGGTACGTACCAATGCTTCATCATGATAGGTGGCGAGAACCGATAATGAAGCGTTGGCCTCGGCAACAAATTCTTCGACTGTGACAGAAGTACCAGCGCGAAGATCTTCGATGAGTGCCGCCAAGGAATAAATGCTCTGTTTCGCCATCCTTTCAGACGCACGTCGGGCATAAGGGCCTGGTGGCATAGGGATCCGAGACTCTAATGGAGTAAGGACTGGAAAAGCTGTAAAGATTCAGGAGCGGTCAATTATGTTTCCAAACATGGAGTAAACAGAACGATGCCAAGGATAAAACATCACTTACCCACAGTCATGCAAGGTGGGTTTGAAAGATCCCCGGGTCCATCAAGAATCTCGACTTCATCATCAGCCTCCAGAACCGTGGTTTAGAATGAAGGGCATATCAGCATCATCATGGAAATATAAAACAAGAAGGGAAAAGCATACCAACCTTGGCATGAGGAAAGAACTATGCTTTGTGGGGGGATTGCTTATGGGGTAGCCATGTCGAGCAAGCGCTGGAAGGTTTTTCTCGGAGAGAGATCCACGATAGAAGCCACCAATTCATGTAATTCTGAAGGAAAGAAATGGTCAGATGACAGAAGGGTCATTAAACAAAATGTATATGTACAAGAGATTAACTTCAATGCTTCGCCTGCCCTGAGCTGGGGGAATAGTAGCCTCAGCGGTCTCCTCCACACCTTCAGATGCATCACTGAAGATATTCGTCAAACCTATGGACGACATGATAGTCTCCAATAAGGGGACAAAAGCCGCCGCTGGAGGCTCCAAGGCAGGGATGACGGCTTCAATAATTTCCTATATACTCTCCGGTACGTCGTTAGGGATGTCCATGAGATCCATGGCTGATGACGTCAGCTCTGCTAAGGGAGCGGACATGGAGGAGACACCATCCGCTACCGGAAGCTCCACAGTAAGGGTAGCAGCTTCAGTAATCCCCTCAACACCCGCCAGTGTGTTATGGGAGATATTCATGGAATCCTCAACCATGACCTGATCCGGACTCAAACCCGCTTCCGCTGCAGAAGTCCCTGCAAAGATCGCGCAAAAATAAGAGGACATAAAAGTAATACAAATCACTAGCCAAAGGAAGAACGCGAAATACACGCATACCAATACTCCAAGGAGCTTGAAGTATGGCTTTTTCGAGCCGTCGTTCTTTTCTCATTAAATACGCTCGCCGGGCTTCAAGCACAAATAAATGACTACCTATTTTTAGTGCAAGCTCATCCTTGGAAGCATCTGAGATGGGTTGTTTAAGGGCCCGTTCTTCTTCCATTAACAGAGGACCCATGTGCACCCTCCGTAATGATGGTTCGATGTCGTAGAATGCAAGGGGGGGTAATCTTTTTTCGGAGCACACACGTTCTCAGTCTTATCTTGAGAACGCCTTAAAGCCTCAGCCAATTGCGCGGCCTCCTCGGCAGACGAGCCAGGATAGATAAGACCGGCGTCTGACTCCTCCATAGCTATCGGTTCATCCTGAATAAACGGCTCAAACTCAAGTAGTGTATCGAGTAGGCCGGTAACCGATTTCTTCCTCCTATTAGAACTTATGCAAACACTAGCAGAAGAACGCTTCTTCCCCCTTGGCACTTTGGTATGACGTTGCCCAACTTCATTTTCGGTATCCCCCTTTGGAGACACCACCTTTGGTGACACCGCCGCTGGTGACACTACTGCTGGTGCTTCATTGGAAGCTTTTGCTTCTGCTCTAGTGCGCACTGGCATACCAGCAGTGCGAGGGGTCGATTCTATTTCTGTGGCTTTGGGGATAAGTACCAAATCGCTATCCTTCAATGGAGGGCGAACCAATGATCATGGCCGCAATGGGGCATTGGTGGCCTGAGCTGGAATGGGAGCTCTACCCTCGAAAAGCACCTGTCTCTCCTCTGCAATGATGGGGTTGACCCGATGACGATACCAACCCTTAAAGGACCTTACGGGTCTTGGAAGGTAGTCGGACTCTGTGATCATGAAGCAGGAGCCGGTGTTTAGCTGCATGAAATGGTGGATGACTTCATGAGTAACCTCAAAAGAAGGAGCATGCTCGACTATGAATGCCTCGAGAGGGATGCCCTGGTCATAGCCCAACTGCTGAGCAAAGCAGTGTGGGCTATACCGCATGAAAATGACAACATTATTCCGGCGGAACACTAGATACCCTGGCCTAATCGAGTATAGGTGCATGAGCTCTTTTGGTTTCAAAGCCGGGACCCTACCCTTCGATAAATCAAACAATTGTTGAATGGGCCTCACTGGAGCGGAAATGACTCGATTGGTGAACACCATTCCGCCTTCATTTGAGTAAGGGTTCAACAGTACACAGATAGCCCCTACTTGGGTCGGATCGGGAGCAGAGGCATCAACCAACCTCATAATCCGCGGGAAGGTGTACGAATCATAAAAATACGGCCGCTGATGCGCAGCGAATGCTCTTAGCACATGAATCTCGACCCATGACTTGAAGTAGTGGAGAGGGTGTAGGGTTCCTAGGCACGCTAGTGAGGTCTCCCAAGCCATCAACTATGGCAATTTCAAATATTATGGTGCCGAGAAACCCTAAACTACGGATCGATAACTAGATGTCTAGGCGAAAAATAATCTAGTTAACACTTAACTAAGAGATAAGGAAATACAACCTTTGTAGATCCGGTCCTCCACCTCCACGGCTCCGAGATGAGGTGCTCTCCGCTGTCCAAATCAAATCCGGGCTCTAGCGTCGGCTTCGTCGGAGAATGGGTAAGCTAGGTCGTCGATGTCCATGCCGAAGATGATCTACGTCGAGGCATCGCTAAATCAAGCTCCGACTTCACCAAGCCAAGAAACTTGTGAAGAAAACACACTCTACTAGTTGGAAAGAGGTAGAGGATGAAGAAATAGGAAGTGGGTTCAATTTAGAATTGGATTTCTCACTCTTTATCATCAATCACCATTGATGACCTAAGCTTTTCTTCTTGAGTTCAAGGAAGAAGAAGAAGAAAAATGATATGATAAGTTAATTGAAAAAGAAAAGAAAATGAATTCTTATCATAAAATTAACCATGGTAAAGTGTAGAGACTAAACTAGGGTTAGTGGGAATGGTTAGGGTTAAGGATGAGATAAGAATGGTTGACTTTATCAAAGCTTCATGAAGCTTCAACTAAAGAACAAATAAAGCCACCATTCTTTTCTCTTTTCCATTTATTTTCCAAAATGTATAAACAAATAAATAAATGAATAAATAAGTAATGGAAAATAAAACCCTAACCACTCTCACAACCATGGTTTAATCTTCACACAAAACACAAGTTAGCATGCATCATCAAACATGATACATACAAGTGCACAAAAATATATCACATATACAATGTGCACAATCCAAGTGAGAAAATCCGTTTAAAGTGAACCAATACTAGTTAGTGCAAAGTAACATATCAAATATATAATTATGCATTAAATCATTAAATCAACACTTGATTCAATGATCCGGTCATGTCGCACACAACCGACTAGTATTCAATGTATCGGCTTATCGAATCAACGCTTGAATCGATAACTAGGTTATATCGCATACAACCTTTCCGATACATTCATCGCGAGAATGGAATACGGTATCACATACACGCATTATTCTCGGTCCCGCACATATCTCATATGCGCTCCTATTTCGTTTCGCTTGAGCCAGGAAACCTCTGTGTAGGACTCTAAAGACTCGTCAATACGCCGGCAGCAGGTGATGATCATATCAAACACCCACAAGCCGCAAGCGGTCTGCTAAACGTAACGGCCACCCGGGTATTGAGCGATCTGAAGATCGACGAGCAAGCCCGCTCACACTCCAGTGAATCCGACCAGTAACACTACCGTACAGTCCGGTCTGATCGTCTGATATGTCGCATATCTCGCCTAGGGGTGGTAAACGTCAGACCCCAATAGCTCGATAAGTCGTGTCGATATGAGGTCTATAACACTTCGAGAAACTACTGGTAACACTTACCAGTAAATCTCAGCAACCCTGGTCAGGGATTTCCTGTTATAGCCAATCGAACACAGCGCAACATCAACCCCCTATACCGGGAGAGACGAATCCCCTCCTATCGCTCATTGCCTCCATGTGACTCGGGACTGTACCCAAAAACCACCGTTTTGCACGCCCTCTTGGACGTGGTAAGATGGAAATCAAAGCACAGTGGGAACCACACAAGACTCTATGACGATCTCGGGTCAACAGACTACTCTGTACCAGTGTCACCAGAGAACTGCCATCTGACGTGAGGTATAATACCATCTGGGAGTTCTCGACGAGTCCGTCCATTGTACCCAGTCTCTACTGAGCACCCGTATATCATCTCTGATGTCAAACACCAATGGATATGGGATCATCCATCGCCCATCTGTATGGGTCGAGAAGGTATACGCTAGTCTACTCTGGTATATCGATGCCCCGTCTCGATACACCCTCGACTAGGGACTTTGAGGGATGTACTTATGGACTACGATGTCCCCACTAGTATGATCCGCATCATAGTCCAGATAGTCAAGTACAGATCCTAAGGGCTTTACCAACATGTAACAGAGAGACAATCAGCATACACGTTAAGGTAAAGGGTAACCAGATAGCATACTATCATGTCGAGCAAGAAAGTCCTCCCTATATATGTCCCAGCATCCACTACAATATACATCCTATGTACAGTAATGGCCTCTAGGGCATACATATAACTAACAATCTCCCACTTGCACTAGGGCCATCTGTAGCAGTGGTTGCAGTATCTCATACTCAACCATCCCATAAAAGTCTCTCTCTGGGAACAGGCCTTTGTGAGTGGATCCGCTGTGTTGTCCTCTGAGTCTACTCTCCTAACCTCGATCACCCTGGAGATCAACCATCTCCATGATCAAGTGACACTGCCTTAGAATATGTCTGGATCACTGATGGGACCGGCGTTCTTTGGCATAAGCCACAACTCCATTGTCTCACAATGGTAGGAACATAGTTCATCTCATGAACCAATATACACCCAAACAGCCTCTTTGGTAGCATCTTAAGCAGCGATGTATCGTGCCTTTATCGTCTAGTATGTCACGGTATCTAGCTTGGAACTCTTCCAACATACCGTCCCATTACAGAGGGTAAAGACAATGCCTGTGACTGACATTCAGTCGTCTTTATCACCCTGGAACACTTCCAGTGATTCTCCCCAGGATCGATTGATACCATCTCACTACAACTAGTGAGAATCCTAACATCCAATTAAATCTATCTCATAGATCCAAAATCCAGGATTTAATAGGTATCACTTTGATCCTATATGGAGAATCATAGTGATAAACGGAGATTGACCGAGCGTAGCATAGGAAACTCTTTCCTTATCAAGAGTATATCATCCACGTACTCTACGAGGATCGTCACCATACTTCCTACTACCTTTTTGTTTATACAAGGTTCATCTACCATTTTGATGATGTCAACTTCTTTGACTAATTCATCAAAACAGATGTTCCAACTCCGCGATGCCTGCTTTATCATATAAAACATCTTGCACACGTTTCCGCTGCTCCCACTGTCTACGAGGCCCTCTGGCTGTGTACTTATAGACGCTCTCTTCTAAATCATCATTTAGAAAAGCAGTCATGACACCCAACCACCAGATATCGTAGTCATGGTATGTAGCCGTGACAAGTAGGATCTGGATGAACTTAAGCATAGCTACTTGAAAAAGGTTTCATCATTATCCACACCTGGTCAATGATGCAAACTTTTAACAAATCTAGCTTTGAAAGTCTCAACTTTTCCATCTACACCAAGTAATCTTCTCAAGATATACTTGCTCCTGATGGGGATTTAACCCTTCAGATATAGCAACCAAAGTCCATACTTTGTTGGTGTATAAGGATTCCATCTCAGATCGATAAGCATCCAGCCATTTTTACAGAGTCCCACTCCTGATGGCCAGTTCGAAACTAGTTGGGTCATCATCTCATGATGCAGTCCTCGCTCCCACTGTCATAGAGAAACAGAAGTATCTCTCAGGTGGGTGAGGAACCCTACTAGATCGGCGGAGAGGCTGAGGTTCGTTGGTAACTATCGAATCCTTTGGTTCTTTCAAATCATCAGCTGCAGTTTGTATAGCTGGAACATTTCCAGTTCTACATAACAGATCTTGCCTCGAGCTTGTCCGGATTTTGCTTTTAGACATAGGCCGGACAACCCCAAATCTTAACTAGCTTAAGATATGGGCTCTTCCCTTTCCATATCACATATGAAGTGGTAGGTAACTGATTTGATTCGATTCCTATTCAACAGGTATGCATCTTCTCAAGTGCATAACTCCCAAAAGGAAATAGGTAACTCAGTAGTACTCATCATAGAGCACACCTTATCATATAGGGTGTGATTGCTCCGCCCCGATATACCGTCGTTCTATGGTGTATGCGAAGGAGTAATGCTGAGAGAGAATCTCATTCTCCTTTAGAAAAGTCCAGGATTTCCGTGCTCAAGTATTCTCCTCCTATATCACATCAAAGGACATAATACTTATACCCGTATTTTGGTTCTCTACTTCTAACTTATATTCTGTGAATATCTCAAAAGGTTCGGACTTGTGTTTCAACAAGAACATATGTCTGAATCTAAAGAGATCATCAGAGAACGTAATGAAGTATAAAGAACCAGTCCTGGCATGTGTAGACAGGGGACCTTACATACATCAACATGTATCATCCCAAGAGTTCACTAACTCTTTCTCTGTTTCCAATAAACGGAGCTATGGTCATCTTATCTTTATGACATGACTGGCGAGTTTCACAAGATGTAAATTCAAACTGATTTAAATATACATCTATATATAACTCTAGCCAGTCGGGTCGCATTGATCTGACCTAGTCTACAATACCTTAAGAAGGATTCGTTCATTTCTGAACTCTTCCTCTTATGTGTGTTCCATATACTAAGAACTGTAGTTTGATTTAGAACATCAATGCTTTTAGATAACGTGCCTGAACCGATCAACCTTTGATATAGGAAATGTTCAAAACATTATCCAACAATACAAAATTTTATCATTTCTTTACTAATAAAGAGACTGATATGATTTTGTATATCAGGTTCGGTATCTAATAACATTCGTTCAGAATCAATGTATTTGGAATATAGGGTGACAGTGACCGACAGACTTGGCTGCAACTCTTGCCCCGTTTTCTGCCTCATGAAACTTATCATCCGTTCTCAGTTTTTCTCCCCTTTTGTCGCCCTATGTAACAGATTACATATCTGGGATCCTGATCCGGTATCATATACCCAGGATTCGGAGGATACTGAGAAACAGTTCTGTATAATGAACATACCCGAAGATGATGCATCATCATGCACTCTCCTCGTTTGGGCGGCACGGGAAATCTGGTATTCCCCAATTTCCTGCTCTGTCTTATAACAATTATAAGTTGGAGCGGGACCAACGTTCCCCAGCTCAGTATAACAAGCGGGTTCGGTCAAATATCCGTATTATTATCTTGATTAAGGCGTGATATGGTCGCTACCTGGAGAGAGAGAGAAGAAAACACTCAGTGTGCGCTCTGTCAAGAATAGATTGATTATTATTTTATCTAATCAGGATGGCTCCCACTGCTTTTTATCAAATCTTCCTTCAAACCCTAAAAGGAAAGACTAGCCTGGATTAATTACACACTACAAGTTCGCCAATCTTTCAGCCAGGCCAGTGTCGGTACTTTGAGGGAGGTCCCCCGTGCTTTCGCACGAACCTAATTAATGTAAACCTCGTTTTCCCAGAGGCGTAACCTCGTTGACACCTTTCTAGACACCTACTTGATCGGCTAATTGTAATGTATAAAACTCTCCCAGGAGTAACTCTTACTCGCAGCGGGTATCGGGATCCAACTATCTCATAGAAGGTATGCAATCTCATTGCAAATTTCAACACTTGAAATTCCCGATAATATTTTGCCCCGAACGATCTATGACCTTGACAAGGTCAACAAACCATAGACCGCAAGTCAAGTTCAACCCGTCATTTCTTGATTGAATCAAACCCACCCGCACGACCCTTGACAAGGTCAACAAGGCCGTACGACTACCCTAACCCAATCTGCATCATATGCATAAACAGATAAATACTGGTTAGCTACCGCACACTGCGCCTTGACAAGGTCAACAAACGCAGCACGAATACTAAACAGGATTTATCTGAAATGACGGAGGGCTACGACAGGTTTTTCTGAAAACCTATTGCGTAATGAACTTGATATCGTTGTAGAATCAAATGATTTTAAAATGGAGTGCTTTTGAGGCTTTTCTAGTTTTGCTAAAGGAGTCAATCCCGGTGAAGGGATCGTCGGTCCTTTCCTCGTCGAATGAGGTGCGGGATATATCATATATATCACTGTGCAAAGCAAAAACACTTAAAAGCAATCAAAAGACAAACCGAGTGTGTAGCATCTGCCAGTTATTGCTAAAGGAGTCACTCCCGGTGAAGGGATCTCGGTCCTTTCCTCATCGAATAAGGTGCAGGATATA
The DNA here is from genome assembly GCA_030015575.1 of Agapanthus africanus. Taxonomy (NCBI): domain Eukaryota; kingdom Viridiplantae; phylum Streptophyta; class Magnoliopsida; order Asparagales; family Amaryllidaceae; genus Agapanthus; species Agapanthus africanus. The sequence goes on along the minus strand of CM057340.1, from coordinate 674,988,822 downwards.
TCACATATACAGCTGTGCAAAGCAAAAACTGTAGCTACCTGTTTTATTTTGAAATTCGATTCTACAACATCTTAGGTTTCTTTTATTTCATTAATCTTATTAATGAAGTCCCATCAATTATGTACCTAAACATCACAGATAGATATGACGTACACTTATGCCATCCGCATTCACCTCGATGTCCCCTCGTGCACCGTTAGGTTAGGTAACTAACGACAGAGCAGGGCAGGGCTAGCGCGGGTGTAAAACATAAGTAACGTCTATATAATATATCATATATACTATATACTGTATCTATCACAGAACATCACATGATCACATCACAGATATCGCAGCAGAAGAAACATATGAAATATTGGATATACTAGGACGTCCGTGTTTTCAATACGAGCCAGTATAAAACACGGATTCCACGGTTGTGATGAATAGCCAAACCCACACCCCTAGACCCCTACGAGAGCGGAAAGCAACCCTACCAATTCTGGAGTTAGGAGACCCGGACCCGACTCCTCGAGTTGGTCTCCCACTGGACTCCAGAACCCGGTTACTTGTGCTCCCCTCCTTGGGTCTATCCTAGTGCGGAAAAGTAAATAATATACAACAGGTGACAACTCCCGCAATCTGGAAGTGCCCCAATAAAAGAATATTACATACAAGTTTTTACATGAATGAAAATGAAAAACACTCATCTCACATAAAAACCCCTGGCTATTCAAAGACGACGATCCAATATAACATATCCAGCAACACATAACATCACATGTCATCAACGTAAGTAAATGTGCGCATCCCAATTGTCGTTGACATATAGCAACGAAACCGGCGATATCACACATTACACTTACGGTCACAGAAAAGAAAGTGTAAAACTACAACAGTTGGAATCCGCAACCACCTCAGACATCACATGCCTGACCAAATGAATTCCTTAGACATCACATGCCTAACAATTATAAACCCCGCATTTTAGTCTCAAAATCGAAAACACTTTTCAATATCAAGTCGGGCAATTCAACAAGATTCCCGACAGTCTGATCGAATACTCGTCGCAAACTTTAGTAGGCGGCCGCACCCCCGATACCGTCGACGAAGTGCACCAAGGCGGAACACCGCTGCCGCGAGCACCCGAACGGATGCTTTCGGTGACGGGGTTCTCCTACAGTCACTTGGTCGGGGCTATGGAGTGAGGCTGTCTATTAAGTTTACCCGGCGAATATCCGTGTACGCTACGTGATTGCGACGGACTTTTGATCACATCAAAATTCCGTGGCAACCGATCAAGTGAGACTAAACTGCTATGTTTATAACATTCATTCAGTTATTTCATAACTTATTGTGAATTCCAATTATTGTATCCCATTCCAGATAAACAGAAAATGTTAAACTTTCCGATCGAACAATCGAACACCCAAGTTTTCCCGATACAGATCAACACATGAAATAAGTCTAACAACATTCAGTTCGTACCTCAGTACCAACGGTCCAGCCGTAGAAGGGTCAAGCCAACACCTCACATGTGGCACGCCGTACTGCCCCAAACCCGAAGGTTCAAAGGGCAGTTCAAGACGGTCACATAATCGAGTTAAGGTTTGTTGTCTTCTAGAGGGACCATCGAGTTACTTGCACTACTTAGAACGTCGTTAAACTACGGAAAAATCCAACACTTGGAAATTTCCCGACAGGGGAAAAATTGGGTATTTATATCCGGTCGAACTTTTTAACATATTCTAAAATTTATCCGGAAAGCCAAATAGACAAAATCTGATACCCCGATCGAAACACCGAATCCCCAAAACAACTGCAGAAAATTCAACTCTTGAAAAATTATTAAAAATTCCCAGAAATATCAGCACTGGAAACTAAGAATTACTGTGCATAATAATTTAAATAATATGGCCGTACGGCCGCGGATCCGCCGCCTTACCCTTGATAATGCCGCGGAAACGCGCTGGAAAAGTTGACTTGGGCCCACGAAATTTGCAGTAATTCTTAGAAAACCCTGCTTGATTTTCTGGATATTTTTAATTTGGAAAAAGACCAGATTTTAAAAATTGGACAGAGAGCATGTTTGATTCGGGGTTTCGTGTTCGTTCGGACTTCAAATTCCATCTAGACTTCGTCTAAGGCTCTAGCTAGGCTCTGATACCACTGTAGGGTTCCTAGGCACGCTAGTGAGGTCTCCCAAGCCATCAACCATGGCAATTTCAAATATTATGGTGCCGAGAAACCCTAAACTACGGATCGATAACTAGATGTCTAGGCGAAAAATAATCTAGTTAACACTTAACTAAGAGATAAGGAAATACAACCTTTGTAGATCCGGTCCTCCACCTCCACGGCTCCGAGATGAGGTGCTCTCCGCTGTCCAAATCAAATTCGGGCTCTAGCGTCGGCTTCATCGGAGAATGGGTAAGCTAGGTCGTCGATGTCCATGCCGAAGATGATCTACGTCGAGGCATCGCTAAATCAAGCTCCGACTTCACCAAGTCAAGAAACTTGTGAAGAAAACACACTCTACTACTTGGCAAGAGGTAGAGGATGAAGAAATAGGAAGTGGGTTCAATTTAGAATTGGATTTCTCACTCTTTATCATCAATCACCATTGATGACCTAAGCTTTTCTTCTTGAGTTCAAGGAAGAAGAAGAAGAAAAATGATATGATAAGTTAATTGAAAAAGAAAAGAAAATGAATTCTTATCATAAAATTAACCATGGTCAAGTGTAGAGACTAAACTAGGGTTAGTGGGAATGGTTAGGGTTAAGGATGAGATAAGAATGGTTGACTTTATCAAAGCTTCATGAAGCTTCAACTAAAGAACAAATAAAGCCACCATTCTTTTCTCTTTTCCATTTATTTTCCAAAATGTATAAACAAATAAATAAATGAATAAATAAGTAATGGAAAATAAAATCCTAACCACTCTCACAACCATGGTTTAATCTTCACACAAAACACAAGTTAGCATGCATCATCAAACATGATACATACAAGTGCACAAAAATATATCACATATACAATGTGCACAATCCAAGTGAGAAAATCCGTTTAAAGTGAACCAATACTAGTTAGTGCAAAGTAACATATCAAATATATAATTATGCATTAAATCATTAAATCAACACTTGATTCAATGATCCGGTCATGTCGCACACAACCGACTAGTATTCAATGTATCGGCTTATCGAATCAATGCTTGAATCGATAACTAGGTTATATCGCATACAACCTTTCCGATACATTCATCGCGAGAATGGAATACAGTATCACATACACGCATTATTCTCGGTCCCGCACATATCTCATATGCGCTCCTATTTCGTTTCGCTTGAGCCAGGAAACCTCTGTGTAGGACTCTAAAGACTCGTCAATACGCCGGCAGCAGGTGATGATCATATCAAACACCCACAAGCCGCAAGCGGTCTGCTAAACGTAACAGCCACCCGGGTATTGAGCGATCTGAAGATCGACGAGCAAGCCCGCTCACACTCCAGTGAATCCGACCAGTAACACTACCGTACAGTCCGGTCTGATCGTCTGATATGTCGCATATCTCGCCTAAGGATGGTAAACGTCAGACCCCAATAGCTCGATAAGTCGTGTCGATATGAGGTCTATAACACTTCGAGAAACTACTGGTAACACTTACCAGTAAATCTCAGCAACCCTGGCCACGGATTTCCTGTTATAGCCAATCGAACACAGCGCAACATCAACCCCCTATACCGGGAGAGACGAATCCCCTCCTATCGCTCATTGCCTCCATGTGACTCGGGAATGTACCCAAAAACCACCGTTTTGCATGCCCTCTTGGACGTGGTAAGATGGAAATCAAAGCACAGTGGGAACCACACAAGACTCTATGACGATCTCGGGTCAACAGACTACTCTGTACCAGTGTCACCAGAGAACTGCCATCTGACGTGAGGTATAATACCATCTGGGAGTTCTCGGCGAGTCCGTCCAGTGTACCCAGTCTCTACTGAGCACCCGTATATCATCTCTGATGTCAAACACCAATGGATATGGGATCATCCATCGCCCATCTGTATGGGTCGAGAAGGTATACGCTAGTCTACTCTAGTATATCGATGCCCCGTCTCGATACACCCTCGACTAGGGACTTTGAAGGATGTACTTATGGACTACGATGTCCCCACTAATATGATCCGCATCATAGTCCAGGTAGTCAAGTACAGATCCTAAGGGCTTTACCAACATGTAACAGAGAGACAATCAGCATACACGTTAAGGTAAAGGGTAACCAGATAGCATACTATCATGTCGAGCAAGAAAGTCCTCCCTATATATGTCCCAGCATCCACTATAATATACATCCTATGTACAGTAATGGCCTCTAGGGCATACATATAACTAACAGGGGGAAATTCACGATCTCCGCACCTAGGTTTGAAGTATTAGCCGCGACGCTTAATCCGTGATATAGATGTGATAACCCCACGACGCCAACAGCTAGCCATGCTCCCCCAGCTATGCGGTGAGCGGGATAAAAAACAGAGGCTCTCATAAAGCGGCGATGCATCGGCATGGCAAACCAGCTTAGCCAATGACTGATAAAACCAACGAAAAGGTCTCTTCATCCATACCAGGGGCCACAATTACGTCAAAAGCTACGGTTGACGAGTTCGGAATATAGAAATGCGGAAAGTTTTCCTCCTTGGCCGGCAAGTTCCTTAACCCTAATCTAAAAGGGTCTTCAATTTTTGCAAATTTTGGAGCCTTCTTAGATATGACTCCCTATCGAAGAAAGCAAGCAATGAAAGCGTCAAAGGTGACACCTTGCCTTTCCGATATCACGAACAGATTTTCAAAAATACCAGGACCTTGATTAGACTTGGGTACTTGTGACGTACGGTATTCTCAGTTGACAGGCTGTTGAGCATAGCAGGCACCGTTTCAAACACATATTCGTCAAGAGGCAGTAATTCTTCATAATGCTCCCCTCTGATCGGCAACCCGGAGATCTCGCGAAACTCTTCCAGTGAAATTGAGACTTCCGGATCTCCTAGCAAGAACGTGTTGGTGGGAAGATTCCATTGATTCAAGAAAGTTTTAACCCACTAGACGCGAGGGGCGTGGTAATAAAACAACAAAGCGTACACTGCCTAGTACAACCCGACCTTCAACAGACGTGCATGTTGGGCAGAGAGAATGTATCGAGCCAGGGAAGGTAGCCCACTGGGTGGCGGGGGATAATGCCTACTTTGTAAACCTTCCCCCAGGGTCGAGCTTCGCCCTAACATATTCTGCGCCCCAGAATGTCGATGGACACCATGGGTTGGTTGGGTACTCCGATCGTTGATAGCTCAAGTCGGCCCGCGGGAGTCCAATTAGTCGCTTCCACCGCATAAGCATTCCGTGGGCATTTCGTCAATGATATAGAGTGGATGGGTTTTGAAGGCTCTTCACAGGTAAAACTACGGCGGCCCCCGATGATATGACCGTACCACTTCCCCCATAAGAGAAGACTAGTATGGTCCCGTCATGCGCCTTGATCATCGCCATAACCTCCTCGTCCGATGGCGACTGCGGAAAAGCGGCTTCTGAGCGAATGTAAGAGAAGCCGGGATGCGAGGCCATCGTTCTTAAAATAAAAAAACCATTTAAAAATAAAAATAAATAAATAATAAGGTAACATAAAATAAAATAACAGAAAACCGTGATGTGACGGGACCACCGCCTGCAAAACCAATGGACCCCACAAAATCTAAATAACGGCTCTTCAATGATGAGGCAAAGTAATCATTGGGAGAATCAAAAAGGATTCTCATCAAGTAAACAGGAAAGTTTAAACAACTCTTAAAGCGAGTTCTGTTAAAAAACAAAATAAAAAAAGTATAACAGATTCAAATCTGCATCACGGGAATTAAAACCCTCAAATACCCGAGAGCATTATGGAATAAAATTCCCAAAAATATCCGAGTCTCTCTCAGAGCCAAGCTCTGTGAATAAGGAATTAAATTCCTTTAATAAAGGGATTAAATCCCAGAAAACCCCCATGTCAATGAGGCAGGGAAAATGGAATTAAATTCCAAGGATCTTAAAGATCAGTGACAAGGTAAAACTCTAAGAGGAGGATCAACAATCCCCATTGATTCAAGATCTTAGAATCTACAAAAAATGTGTGTGCTTTGGATCTTTAAGAAACCAATTTAAGAAAAGAGCAACACTCTGTCCCTGGATTTAAAATCCACGACAAAAAGAACAAAAAGGGGGTTTGTTCATGATCCTTACCAAAGAAAAGTTTTAACATAGTTTAACTCTGAGATTCCAGCAGGCAGAGAACTAAGCTCTGAAGAGGAGAATTAAATTCTCACGGAAAATAAGTAGGGAAGAAGATGAAAGAACAGTGGTCTTCTTAGATGCAAATACCTCTGTATTTATAAGACATAATGGGGAGCAGTTTATCTACCCATTCCCCTAGGCAATCCAACGGCTGTGAGGGCAGACAGCGTTGCACTCACGTGCAAGGCACGTGAGAGCAACGCTGGGAGGCATTTGTTCCCTTATAAAAAAGGATGAGGGAAAGTTTCCTACTAAAAGAGCCCCCAACGCATATAGGCACTGTAGTTAAAACAACTGCTAGGCTAAATAGCCCCACGTGTTTAACACGTGGGTGTCTATATACAATGCATATAGGCACTGCAGTTAAAACAACTGCTAGGCTAGAAAAGCCCCACGTGTTTAACACGTGAGTGCCTAAATGCAACGCATATAGGCACTGCGGTTAAAACAACTGGTAGGCTAAAACCGCCCTACGTGTTTAACACGTGAGTGCCTATATGCAACGCATATAGGCACTGTAGTTAAAATAACTGCTAGGCTAAAACAGCCCCACGTGTTTAATACGTGAGTGCTTATATGCAATGCATATAGGCACTGCAGTTAAAACAATTGCTAGGCAAAAACAGCCCCACGTGTTTAACACGTGAGGGCACTTCCCAACGTAGAATTAAAATTCTACTCAACAAGGAACCGTTGGATCAAACATCCAATAATGATTAAACATAGAATTAAATTCTATTAAAATTTTAAATAAGAAATGATATTTTCTGTTAAACAGAAAGTTGACGGATCAAAGATCCTGTAAGTTGGAAAATATTTTTCATATCTTTCTAAACAAAGAAAGATTGTGCTCTGTTAAATCAAACACCCTTGGATTAAAAATCCAACGGTGATTAAAAAATCACCAATCTACAGAATAAATTCTATATGGGAAAATATTTTTCTAATCTTGTTTAAGAAACAAGAAAATATGTTCTGTAAGACAGAAATCCTTGGATCAAAGATCCAATAACGGGTAAAAACCCCAAATCAATTGGAGTCTCTCAATGAGAGATTTCATAAAACTAATCAACAAACTTCTCTCCATTATATAAAGAACCCAAGACTTCAAGTTAGAAAGGAAGAAAAAGAAAAAAAGAGAGGGACGACTGCACAGAGAGAGAACTCCCCAGAGATTTAAAGAATATACAGTGAGAGAATTTAATTCTCAAAAGAAAAGACTTATTCCCTTGAAATACTAGGTACAGAAAAAAGATAAAAGACCGTTCTGTGCATCTTTAAGGGTTTAACCCTTCATACAAGAACATAGTTCTTCCTCTGGTTGAGATCTGCAGAGGCAGATCTTCCCACAAGTTGAGAATTTAATTCTCATCACAGAGATTCTGTCATGTAGATTCAAAATCTACGGGAAAGAACTGAGTTCAAAGAGTTTAACTCTTACAAAAAAACACATATAGGAATTTAATTCCTCTAAAAAACTAGGGTTTAACCCTGTAAGAAGAATTTAATTCTTACAAAGAACGAAGGGAGAACTTGATTCCTCAGAATCACAGAAGAACAGCCTGGTGATTCGTTAATGTTTAACACTATAACAAGACCTCACGTGTTTTCCATTTGAGTGTTTCTAATGAACAAAAGAAAACGGCTGAGACTGCCTTACGTGTTTCCCACGCGGGTGTTTAAAAGAGGAGCAAGGAACACTTCTTACAACAGTCACATGATTTGCACGCTACCCTCAATCAAGTGCTTAGCACTTCTATGAAAGGAAGAGGAAATAAGATAAGAGGGCATTGCTTCCATTTGGGGCGTCTCATGTATTTTACACGTGAGCGCTACGGGATTTAAGTATTTAGCATTTACATAAAGGTAGAGGCAATAAAACCAAGGGGCAGAACCCAACTTTGGATGCCTCACGTGTTTCACACGTGAGCGCCACAAGAATCAAGTGCTCAACATTTATATAAAAGGGAGAAATAATTGGGCAGTACCCATATTTGAGCGCCTCACATGTGTCACGTGAGCGTCACACAACCCTAATGTTTAACACTAATCGGGTGCCTTACGTGCACAACGTGAGCGCCATAGAAGTTTAGTGTTTAACATTACTCCAGTGCCCACATGGAATGCACGTGAGCATTGTATGCCTCAGCATTTAGCACTGCTAGGTAATTATAGAGACCCAAATCTAACCCAAATTGACTAATTTCTTCCAAAGTCAAAACCCCTCTGTGTTCATCATTCCCCAAATTGATCTTAGTCCCAAACATAACTAATGATCTGTCAAATGATGATATCCAAAATAAGGTTCATCCCACATCCCTTAAGTTAATCTTAGTCTCCAAAAATGACTAATGATTCTTACATGATCCACCACGATCTTTTCCCTCTGACACGGGAATTGGTTCAAGGGTACATCTCTCCACATCTCTGATACATGTCGTTGTAATTTTTCAACGTCTTCAAAGAGGTGGCGGGTCCTGATAACCAACTGCTCTTCGGTGCACTTCCCAAACTGACATGCACACCCGAGATCAAACCACACCCCAAGCTGGGTGTCTTCCATATCATCGTTGCTCATCATGACACATAACAAATACACCTGCGCGCAAGATGATCTATGGACTGTAACATCCTTAAACTAAACTCTACGGACCGTAACGCCCTTAAGCTAAACTCTACGGACCGAAAAGTCCTTAAACTAAACCCTCACCTCAAAAATGGTGATCTACAGACCGAAACGTCCTCAAACTAAACGTTGCCTCCAAAATGGCGACAACGGACCGAAAAGTCCTTAAACTAAACCCTCACCTCAAAAATGGTGATCTACAGACCGAAACGTCCTCAAACTAAACGTTGCCTCCAAAATGGCGACAACGGACCGAAACGTCCTTAAACTAAACCCTCACCTCAAAATGGTGATCTACAGACCGAAACGTCCTTAAATTACAACAGCCAAAATGTCCTCAAACTACAACGTTGCCTCCAAAATGGCGACAACAGACCGAAACGTCCTTAAACTACAACAAACCGCAATGTCCTCAAACTACAACGTTGCCTCCAAAATGGCGACACTGGACCGTAACGTCCTTAAACTAAAACCTCACCTCAAAAATGGTGATCAACAGACCAAAATGTCCTCAAACTACAACGTTGCCTCCAAAATGGCGACAACGGACCATAACGTCCTTAAACTAAAACCTCACCTCAAAAATGGTGATCTACAAACCGAAATGTCCTCAAACTACAACTTCACCTCCAAAATGGCGATAAGGGACCGAAACGTTCTTAAACTAAAACAACAGAGCCCAAGTGCTCTCTTGTCGGATCTGAAACAAAAATGATCCTAATACCCTGTTAAGTAGGTCTTAGTCTCAAATTGGACTAACGTATCCTTAACAAAAAACCAATTGAGCCCCTAATTGCTCATATACATTTAAGTCGATCTTGATCTCAAAACAGATCAACGATCTTTAAATCAACCCAAACCCAAATCTAAGATATACGGATTTGGACTAATCCACGCCCTACGGGCGACAACATAAATTAGTCTCCGTATACAATCCACAGGTAACCAAAACAAATAAAAACACACACGACACGAAGTGAACTTTCGGAGCAGGAGAAAGTGATTATCGCGATGCGATAACGTAATTAACTGCAGGGGCTTGCACTTGCAGGGAAGAGTTTCCCCACAATCAAAAACCCCTCACAAACGAGGGGGAATCTGACGAAGTCTGCTACAACGGCCGCATCTGTCCAAATCTCCGATATACGGTGCCATAAATCAACTTGGCATCTTCGGAGAGGTGGATGGATAAACCCAAATAGCATCTGCCCCTAAATTCAGACAAGACGACCTATGTGGTTCGTCTCTGTTTTTGGCGGTAAACATTCATGATCTTTAGACGGAGAATTCAAAGGACATTCTTTCGTTAAATATGATGGGTTAAAACAGCAACCACACACGGTTTTGGGGAGCATAACTTGGTTTAGAGAGGTTGGCGAGACTTTGTTTTCGATAGCTTTGAGTTTCTTTTGCATTGCGGCCATTTCAGCTTTCACTGCGATGGAAACGTCAAGCTGATGGATACCTACCCTAGGTGAAGATGTTGTTGGTCTAGTGCTCTCCCATTGTGAGATTTGTATTAGGGTCGAAAATTGCACACCGGTTGACTAAGTCAAAGTCAAGGTTAACTCCAAGCCAAGTGGGCCCAAGCCAAGATCAAATGGGCCCATGCCCAGGTCGAGTCTGAACATGAAGCGGCCGGCCCTCCTCCATGCCAAAATAAAAATCATGTAATAAATAATTTTGATGTAATTTTTTATGCATAATTGAAAGCAAAATGGGCATAAAGCCAAATTTTTGTAAAGCCCATGGCTTATGTGCAAAAGAAATGAGCACATGAGGCATGAGATGGGAAAAATGCCATTTTGTAAAGCCCAAGGGGCTATATGTAAATATGTAAGCCTATATAAGGCAACATGGTGATGAATAAAGAATACAATTTTCATTCTCCCCAAAAACTAGGGTTTATGCCTCCACTCTCTCTTTTTCAAGTTCTTCTTCTTCCTTTTCATTTTCCAAATAAATCAAGAGCTTAGCTCTCCTTTTTTTAAAACTAAATAAAGTTTTACCATAAAGCTACCTCCCAAGACTCTATCAAGAGAAGAAAAATGGTCTCTTTTTTATCATCCAAGATCTAGATCTTGGAGTTTTAAGAGAACCCATTTTGGGTTTCTTCTCAAAAGAGAAAGGAGAAAATCTTTTGGAGTTTAACTCTACAAATAAAATTGTTTTGGAATTTGACTCTATAATAAAAACCTTTTTTTTAGAGTTTAACTTCGAATAAAATTGTTTTGGGAGTTTAACTCCAAATAAAAAATTTTGGAGTTTAACTCCATCATAGAAAAAAAATTTCTTTTCAGAGCTCCTGCTTCCTCTTACGTGAGAAGGTGGGAAAGCTCCCACCACCTTCTCACGTGTGAGGAAAGCTCCCCATTTAGTGGAGTTTAACTCCTCACCACATTAAAGCTTTTTAGAATTTTAACTCCACAATAAAAATCTTTTTGGAGTTGAACTCCATTTAAAATTCTTTTGGAGTTTAACTTCACATTTAAAATTCTTTCGGAGTTTAACTCCACAATAAAAATCTTTTTGGAGTTGAACTCCGTATTTAAAATTCTTTTGGAGTTTAACTCTACAAAAAAAATTCTTTGGGAGTTGAACTCCATGTAAAAAAAACATTTTTTTGGAGCCCTTCGGCCCCCTCACATGGGGGAGGGCTCCCATTAAGTGGGAGCCCTTTCTGGCTCCATCACATGCTAGTACGTGAGGGGGAGGGCTCCCATTTAATGGGAGCCCTTTTGGCCCCCTTCACATGCTAGGGGTCACATGCTAGTATGTGATGGCCCCCATCACATGCTAGCATGTGATGGCCCTAACATGTGAGGGGTCACATACTAGCATGTGATGGCCCCTCTCACATGCTAGCATGTGAGGGGTCACATGCTAGCATGTGAGTGGAGGCTCCTATTAAATGGGAGCCCAGGTTCCCCCTCTTTTTTTAGTTTTTTCCTTTTCTTCTTTCTTCTTTCTTTTCTTTATTTTAATCTTTTTTTATTTAAAAAAAATAAATATTAAATAAATAAAAATAAATTATAAATAATATTTTTAAATTAAAATAAAAATAAAACCATTTCTCTAAACATTTATTTACTTATTTATTTTTGTTTTTTTTACATAGAAAAATATATATATCCTTTTTTTAACAAATGGAACAAAAAAAAAAAACACACACACACCAACGCATCGCATTGAGTTCGCATGTCCAGTTTGACCCGTCAATCGGAGGTTCTCTAGCTCCAAAGTTGAGGGGTAATTAACGGCAGCCTAGTCCGCGGCTGCCGGAGATTCGGATCCCCACAATCAATAAACCACAGCCTACCCTAGGCAGGGAAAATCTATAATGCGTCTGACAAGAGCGCACGTATTCCCATCTTAATAGGATGACGAGAAACGCCCTACAGATTCTGGCACGTCCGGTGAGACCAATCTCTCCTCCCATATTTCGGATTAAACATTCATGCGAACTCAATCAATATACATATCGATTGCCTGTATTGAAATCATGCTTATTTGTACAGGTTAACAAATTTCAAATTGAAATCTCCGGATGCAACAAAATGTCTTTAAGGGCAAGCTCAGCTCTCAACACAGCTCCCATCTCCTACACGATGAAGATGGACGCCAGGACGGTCCTCCCGGCCAGTCTCGGATGACAGTGGGAGGAGCCGCCGCTACCATTCGGCTATATTCTGTTCATGCCAGCTAACACCATCTCTGCTCCTCAAGCCCCGGTGATGGATAAACCGGCCTCTAAAGGTAAGAAGCCAAATGTGGTGGTCTCGAAGGCGCCCCAACCTAAACGCAAGTCGATATTTGAACGGCTTTCCTTTGCCCCAGCTGGGGGGAAGGCCATCAATACCAACAAAGCTACAACGCGTCTCGAGCAATCTCCGGCGGTGCCCCTAACAACTTCTCGATCGGGTGTCTTCTCTAAGCTCCCTGCTATTCGACTCACAATGGCTTCCCGGATAATGGATGCCTGCCAAGCCTTCAAAATCAAGAAGCTGAGACAGAAAAGGCTCAGGTATATAGCCAACAAAAGGGCTAAGGCTCTTGCTAGGCTGAACTTCATGAGGTTCGAGGAACAGGGTTACCCTGCCAAAGATAAAGAGATGGCTGGATATGTGGTCCACACTGTCTATATGGTGGGCACGCGCAGCAAGAGCAAGGATGGGGCCACCACATCTCAAATCCAACCTGGTGTGAATATAGCTGTCCCTTCTCAAGACCAGCATCTTCCGGGGGGTGATGAAAATCCTCCCAGTGAGGCTGATAAGCAGAGAGAGCCTTCAGTTCATGAGGAGTCGGGCTCGGAAAGCGAAAATGAGCCAACTTTCCATCCTAAGACCGCAGAGCAGCAACTTCTCCAGGAGCTCCAAAAGCAGCTTAGAAACAAAGACAAGGAGATGGCCAAGCTCTACTCAAAAATTGATGACTTGATAAACGTCGTCTTACAGCTCACGGCCCAGCTTGCCTCTCAGCCGCCCAATCAAGCGCAGGGCTCTGCTCATGAAGCGGAAAACGGTGTCCTGAGACAGCCGATGCCTATTCCCCCAAATCCAAAGGTGGGCGGACCGCACGAAAGCCAGTCGCATCCTATCTCAGGAAATGTCCTGTCTACCGATGACAGTAGCCCGCTAACTCAAGATCAAATCATGGATTTGGTTGCCAACAACGTCAAAACATTGATAGCCAAAGCGCAAAAAGATATCAGCAGCAGTGGGAGACCATATCCTGCTCAGTATGATCTGGTAGAATTTCCTAACGGCTATGTCATCCCCAAATTCGGAAGGTTTGATGGGACGGGAAATGCGAATCAGCACATCGCCCACTTTAAAGCCTCATGCGGGAATACTGGGGGTAACGATGCGCTTCTCCTCCGCCAGTTCGTTAATAGCTTGACTGATGTTGCTTTCGACTGGTACGCGAGCATACCGGATGGCTCCGTCACAACTTTCGTCCAAATGGAGTCTCTGTTTCGACAGAGGTTCATGAGCGTCAGCGATAAGATCACCATCGCCGACCTCGTAAGGACTAAGCCAAAGAACAACGAAAGTAGCACGGATTTTATAACCTGATGGAGCAATCTTTTCGTCAAATGTGAACTTCCGATAGAGCAGGACCAATCTGTCAGTCTCCTCATCGGAAATCTCAACAATTGGATGGCCTCGTTCCTATGCACTGCGGGTCTCAAAACATTCCAAGAGCTGACCAGGAAAGTTCAGATGTTGGAGCGCTCAAAACAGGAGTCTTCCTCTGATTCCCAAAATAACAATAGGTTCTGGAGAAACCGAAAGGACGATAATCGCAAAGGCGGAAATTCCGACGATTCTGAATCTTTCAACATCTCGGCTAATCGAAATAAGCAAGGGATGAGCGGGCCCAATGCCAAACAGCCTTGGAAGCCAGTGTTCGGAGAGGAAGAAAAATCTCCACTGAAAGAGAAGCTGGATAAGGTCTATTCCTTCAGAAGGGACAAAGTCCGTAAAATATTCAAAGATACCCTAAGAAACGGTCTACAATTGCAGGAATCAAAAAGACCGCAGGAAGCGAATATGACCGACGACCCCAAATATTGCCCCTATCATAGAGTGATAAGTCATGCTATTGAAGACTGCTTCGTCTTCAAAGATTGGGTCGAGAAGCAATACAAGGAGGGAGAGATAGAACTGTCTAAAGACGTGTTAACAAACAGTCAAGATGCGACTGCCAATTTCATATAAACAGAGATCGAAGTCCTTTGTGAAACTGATTCTCTCAGACATCTGCCTTTCTCTGAGAACAGTTGACCACCATGTCATTAAACTGGGAATAATCGACCTCTAAGTCCTTAAACTAGGGATGTAAATAAAAAAAGTGTGTAAATAAAAACAAAAGAAAATCCGAAATGATGTTGCTACTCGCAATAAAAATCAGCGAGTAAAAATAAACACGAAAAATAAAGCCAAAATGATGGGGCAACCGCGAATAAATAAAGCTGAAATGATCGCGATAAGAAAAGCTGAAATGATAGAGCAATCGTGGTAAAAAAAGGCGGCGAATGATGAGTCGCTCCTGGTTCCATATTCCAGTGGGTTATCGGGTTGGTTCCTCCTGCTACGCGATACAGACGCCAACCAAAATTTAAATTCCCAATGGCGAATGATGAGTCGCTCCTGGTACCATATTCCAGTCCAGCGATGCAGACGCCAACCAAAATTCAAATTCCCAATGGAGAATGATGAGTCACTCCGGGTACCATATTCCAGTGCAGCGATACAGACGCCAACAAAAATTCAAATTCCCAATGGCGAATGATGAGTCACTCCTGGTACCATATTTCAATGCAGTGATGCAGACGCCAACCAAAATCCAATTTCCCAAAATTCTTCCATCCCTACGGCCAGTCCCTAAATTGATTATTGTATACAATCCACAGGCTCAAATAATTCTCATCATACCCATGCCCCACCGCAATCACCAGTTACGCGGCTGGTCTTCGCCCTTGGAATTATGCTCTATTTGGGAAGACTCACTCATGTGTCCTCACGATACATAAGAAGAACAAACTTGCGAGATCCTCACGACTCGTAAGAAAATGCCTTCGTGGGATCCTTACGACTCACAAAGGAAAAACACACTTGGGGGTCCCTACGACTCCTAAAGAGAAAGTACACCTACGAGATCCTTTCGACTCGTAGGGAGAAAATGCTTTTATGGGACCCTTACGGCTCATAAAATTGAAAAGTCTTAGGTGATAGGGATCTAAACCTGTATCCTAAGCCATCGCTCCCCAACAGGGAAAGGCAAATGATGAATTGCTCTTAGCACATGTGCTTTAGTGTTAGCAACACTGATACTGACCCCTACCCCAAAATTCCAAGCTTCCGATCTAATAGACCCATAAGTCTTTAAACTGGGAACAGATGATTGCTAAGTCGTTAAACTGGGAACAGATGGCCGCTATATCATTAAACTGGGCACGATAGACCCCTAAGTCTTTAAACTGGGAACAGATGACCGCTAAGTCATTAAACTGGGAACAGATGACCTCTAAGTCGTTAAACTGGAAACAGATGGCCCCTGAGTCATTAAACTAGGAACGAGGGGAATCCACTCATATGTCCTTACGATGCATAAGGAGAATAAAACTTGAGAGATCCTTACGACTCATAAGAAAATGCCTTCGTAGGATCCTTACGACTCACAAAGGAAAAACATACTTGGGGGTCCTCAAGACTCCTAAGGAGAAAATACACCTACGGGATCCTTACGACTCATAAGGAGAAAATGCTTTTATGGAACCCTTACGGCCCATAAAATTGAAAAGCCTTAGGTGATAGGAATTTAAACCTGTTCCCTAAGCCATCGCTTCCAAATAAGCAAAGGAAAATGATGATTCGCTTCTGGTACCATATTCCAGTGTAGCGGTGTTGATGCCAAACCAAAACCAAATCCCCAAATCCTCTCATGACAGATGATGATTCGCTCCTGGTACCATATTCCGGTGTAGCAATACTGATGTCAACCCAAATCAAGCCAAACCAACAACCTCTGCGGCGGAATCATGCTTTGCCCCGGAATTTACCCAGTGTCGAAATCATGCTTCGCCTCGGGATAAAATCAACTAGCGACACTCCGGGACGGGGACAAGTCAATCAGCGACACTCCATGCTGGGGACAAGTCGAACAGCCAGCGACACTCCGTGCCGGGGACAAGTCGACCAGCGACACTCAATGCTGGGGACATGTCGACCAGCGACAATCCGTGCCGGGGACAAGTCAAACAACCAGCGACACTCGGTGTAGGGGACAAGTCGATCAGCGACACTCCATGTCGGGGACAAGTCGAACATCAGCGACACTCCATGCCAGGGACAAGTCGATTAGCGACACTTCATGCCAGGGACAAGTCGATCAGCGACACTCCGTGCCGGGGACAGGTCGACCAACCAGCGCCACTCCGTGCCGGGGACAAGTCGACCAGCGACACTCCATGCCGGGGACAAGTCGAACATTAGCGACACTCCGTGCCGGGGACAAGTCGAACAACCAGCGATACTCCGTGCCGGGGACAAGTAGATCAGCGACACTCCGTGTCGGGGACAAGTCGATCAGCGACACTCCATGCCGGGGACAAGTCGAACAACCAGCGACACTCCGTGCCGCGGACAAGTCGATCAGCGACACTCTGTGTCGGGGACAAATCGAACAGCCAGCGACACTCCGTGCCGGGGACAAGTCGATCAGCGACACTCCGTGCCGGGGACAAGTCGAACATCAGCGACACTCCGTGCCGGGGACAAGTCGAACAACCAGCGACACTCCGTGCCGGGGACAAGTCGACCAGCGACACTCCGTGCCGAGGACAAGTCGAACAGCGACACTCCGTGCCGGGGAAAAGTCGATCAGTAACACTCCGTGCCGAGGACAAGTCGAACAGCCAACGGCACTCTATGCCGGGGACACGTCGATCAGCGACACTCTATATCGGGACAAGTCGAACGACCAGTGACACTCCGTGCTGGGGACAAGCCAATCAGCGACACTCCGTGCTGGGGACATGTCGAACAGCGACACTCAGTGCCATCGACCGTCCATGTCGTAAAAAGGGCAGTGCAGGCTTCCAACAAATTGGGAACCAAATCGCTCAGGGCCAGGGAAAAGTCTACCACGGACACTCCGTCTTGGAGATGCGTCATGCATCGACCGTCCATGTCGTAAAAAGGGCAGTGCAGGCTTCCCACAAATTGGGAACCAAACCGCTCCGGGCCAGTAAAAAGTCTACCACGGACACTCCATCTCGGAGACGCATCAAGCGTCGACCATCCATGTCGTAAAAAGGGCAGTACAGGCTTCCTACAAAGCGGGAACCAAATCGCTCCGGGCCAGGGAAAAGTCTACCACAGACACTCCGTCTCGGAGACGCGTTAAGCATCGACCGTCCATGTCGTAAAAAGGGCAGTGCAAGCTTCCTACAAAGCGGGAACCAAATCACTCTGTGCAGAGGAAACGTTTACTACGGACACTCCGTCTCGGAGACGTATCAAGCGTCGACCGTCCATGTCGTAAAAAGAGCAGTGCATCCCAAAAAGTGGGAATCAAAGCAAGTCGCCTCCACGCGAAAGAAGATCCATCAATTTCATGCACACGACCCACAGATGTGGTGTGCATTTATTGATGGGGGCACTTAGTTGGGGTCGAAAATTGCACCCCGGTTGACCAATTCAAAGTCAAGGTCAACCCCAAGCCAAGTGGGCCCAAGCCGAGATCAAGTGGGCCCATGCCAAGGTCGAGTCTGACATGAAGCGGCCGGCCCTTCTCCATGCCAAAATAAAAATCATGTAATAAATAATTTTGATGTAATTTTTTTATGCATGCATGTAAGCAAAATGGGCATAAAGCCAAATTTTTGTAAAGCCCATGGCTTATGTGCAAAAGAAATGAGCACATGAGGCATGAGATGGGCAAAATGCCATTTTGTAAAGCCCAAGGGGATATATGTAAATGTGTAAGCCTATATAAGGCAACATGATGATGAATAAAGAATACAATTTTCATTCTCCCTAAAAATTAGGGTTTGTGCCTCCACTATCTCTTTTTCAAGTTCTTCCTCTTCCTTTTCATTTTCCAAATAAATCAAGAGCTTAGCTCTCTTTTTTTTTAAAACTAAATAAAGTTTTACCATAAACCCACCTCCCAAGACACTATCAAGAGAAGAAAAAGGGTATCTTTTTTTATCATCCAAGATTTAGATCTTGGAGTTTCAAGAGAACCCATTTTGGGTTTCTTCTCAAAAGAGAAAGGAGAAAATCTTTTGGAGTTTAACTCTACAAATAAAATTATTTTGGAGTTTCACTCTATAATAAAAACCTTTTTTTTCGAGTTTAACTCCGAATAAAAATTTTTTGGGAGTTTAACTCCAAATAAAATTTTTTGGAGTTTAACTCCATCACAGAAAAAAATTCTTTTTGGAGCTCCTGCTTCCTCTCACGTGAGGGAGAGGGGAGCTCCCACTAAATGGGAGCTTTCCTACCTTCTCACGTGAGAGGAAGGCTCCCTATTTAGTGGAGTTTAACTCCTCACCACATTAAATCTTTTTGGGAGTTTAACTCCACAATAAAAATCTTTTTGGAGTTGAACTCTATTTAAAATTCTTTTGGAGTTTAACTCCACATTTAAAATTCTTTCGGGGTTCAACTCCATAATAAAAATCTTTTTGGAGTTAAACTCCATTTAAAATCTTTTTGGAGTTGAACTCCATATTTAAAATTCTTTTGGAGTTTAACTCCACAAAAAAATTTCTTCTGGAGTTGAACTCCATGTAAAAAAACATTTTTTTTGGAGCCCTTCGGCCCCCTCACGTGGGGGAGGGCACCCATTAAGTGGAAGCCCTTTCTATCCCCATCACATGCTTGCAAAAACTCCCCCCTCACGAGCTAGCATGTGAGTGGTCACATGCTAGCATGTGATGGCTCCCATCACATGCTAGGGGGTCACATGCTAGCATGTGATGGCCCTAGCATGTGAGAGATCACATGCTAGCATGTGATGGCCCTAGCATGTGAGAGATCACATGCTAGCATATGATGGCCTCCCTCACATGCCAGCATGTGAGGGGAGGCTTCCATTAAATGGGAGCCCAGGTTCCCCCTTTTTTCTTTTCTTTTCTTTTCATCTTTTCATCTTTCTTTTCTTTCTTTTAATCTTTTTTATTTAAAAATAAATAAATAAAAATAAATTATAAATAATATTTTAAAATTAAAATTAAAAAAACCATTTCTCTAAACATTTATTTACTTATTTATTTTTGTTTTTTTACATAGAAAAATATATATATCCTTTTTTTAACAAATGGAACAAAAGAAAAAAAAACATACACCAACACATCGCATTGAGTTCGCATGTCCAGTTTGACCCGTCAATCGGAGGTTCTCTCGCTCCAAAGCTGAAGGATAATTAACGGCAGCTTAGTCCGCGGCTGTCGGAGATTCGGATCCCCACAATCAATAAACCCCAGCCTACCCTAGGCAGGGGAAATCTGTAATGCGTTTGACAAGCACGCGGGTATTCCCATCTTAATAGGGTGACGAAAAACACCCTACATTTTGTTCGGCGAGATTTTCTAGAAATTGCCAAGTTTCGTCATCGTCTTTTGACATGAAATGGTATTGACAAATAGTTTCAAGCATTTGTTTCATGGCAGGATTAACACCCTCGTATATAATTTGGCAAAGTTGCCGTCTATCAATTCCGTGATGAGGGCATTGTACAAGAAGATTTTTAAACCGTTCAAAGTATTTCCAGAATGGTTTGCTAGGAAGTTGGGTAAACTGGTTAATTTCGCTTCGAACAAAGGCCGTTTTGTGATTACGATAAAATTTATTAAGGAATGCTATAACGAATTCATCCCATTTAGCAATAGAATGTGCGGCAGTGCTATAAAGCCATTTTTCTGCTAGATCGCACAAGGTAAAAGGGAGAAGACGTAATCGCATAGCATCCACAGAAAGTTAGGTTATGCTCATCATTGCACATACGTTCTCGAATTTGGTTATGAAAACGTATGCGTCTTCGGATTCAAGCCCATGGAATTTGGGTAACAAGTTGATGAAGTAGGGTTTAATTTCGAAATTACCCACATTGGCTAGTGGAAGAGACAGACAAGTAGGAAAGGGTCCACGTATGGGGTAGCATCTTTCTTAAAGAGAGATGCGCGGTGGATTCTGCTCACCTATGGGTGGCGGCAGGGTGGTATCGTTAAATCCCGATGGAAATCCGTCCATTTCGGAAGATGTGGTGGGTGGAGGGGAAATAGAAGATGAAGAAGTACGGACTTCAGAGTCGATAGAAAAAATGCGGACAAGACGAGCACTAGAATCCCGTGTCCAGTCGATCATGCACTAAGCAGGTTTAGCACACGTGGCAGCGTGTGATATGTGAGAACTCTTTTAATAAGGTTTGTTTTGAAAAAGTCGGGCGTGAGGCTCGACTCAATAAATCACAAATGCATAATCAATCCCTAGAACTAGGGTCACCTAGGTTAAGTCACTAGACTGCTCCTAGACTTTCAAAGGAAAAGTCACAGGACCAATTCTCTACCACCTCTTTATCGCTCTTGTGGCCAGGTAAGTACCAGGTAAGTGGGAGGTATTTGCTATACGAATCACCGAAAATAGCGGGCCTAATTAAGTAACCACTTTTCTTAGTCACACTTGCCTCGACACCACAAGAGACATGCAGATAAGCGATAGATTACCTACACCCTCCTCTGTCCTAATTGAGCGCGACGGTTCTTAGAGTCTTAGTCTAGATATTTTTTTAATTAATGTAGGGTGAAAGTATGCTTATTTTGTGTTTTATGGGGCCTAGGAAAGGTGATGAAATCTCCACCTAATCTGGATTTGGGTTATTGCCCCTTAATGTACGGTTTAGATATGCACAAACAAACCGATATCAAAATACGCAAAAAGATTTTGAGCGGTACTTTTTGCAAAGAATCCTGCAGGAAAGATCAGATTATTGGATTTTAGAGGAGAGAGAAAGATATTAGGAAATTACCTGAAGATTTTGGGGCCGCAATTCCACCAAGCCGCCATGGTTCCGCCGCAGGGTAGAAGGTTTGTTCGCCAAAATTTTTTCAGTGCTCCCCTCTGCTCCTCTGGGCTATATTGAAAGTCTCTGAATACTCCAGATTCCCTTGCAAAACTCGCACAATAATAGTTAAATACACAAGATACGGTTTTGGTTCTCGTTTATAATATGTTTGCTGAATTTTGCAAGAAATTAACTCGAATAACAAGAAAAAAATTACAGCCGTGTCCCCGGCAATGGCGCCATTTGATTGGTCTGCTAAAACTATGTTTTGTAAAGTAATCGCAATCAAGACGGTGTCGCTAGTAGCTAGCCGCGATGAGTACGGGTTATCCGCAGGGAAACATGAACTCTTTTCTTACTTTAGACGGGTTGAATAAAGAAGGGTGATTGTTTGTCGTTACGGATATAGAATTTATAAAGAAAAGGCTCGTAGGGTTCATAGAACTTAGTAGTAATGGATGAATAATTAAAAATGACCCATTTTGTCTTTTAATAGTTTAAAACTAGATCGATAGTGATGAATATAGATTAGGGTTCTTGGAAGAAACTAGGGTTTTCCCGCTACTAACCCTTGTTCTTGCATTGATCTCTATTCATGTCTAGTCCTTAACAAAAAAAAAGTGTTAAACCAATCTCAAATCGTGGTCGTGACTATCAATAAATTAGTAGCGCGCCCGATAAGGATGTTAACATTTATTTTGCTAAAATTTATAAACTTTAAAATGTATAAAAGAAGTTAAAAGATTTTCTCATCCATTATTCTACCCTATCCTACGAACCCTAGCAAGCTAGGAATTACTCGCTCATGGTTAAATATTTAGAAGAGAGGATAAAGAAGAATGAAAGTATAGTTAAGATGCAGAAAAGCAAGTGCGGAAAGTAAGTGCGGAAATTAATTGCAAAAATAATAATAATAACACTACTTTTATTAATCAACTATTGTATTTACAATTCTCCTTAGAAAGTAGAATACAAGAACCCTAGTTTGCTGTAGATCTCTCTCTTATTGGAGGTAGATGAATAGGTGATGATCACACGGATACACGGACCTCTTGATCTCTTCGGTGATGATCTTCAATGTGAAGCTCTCGGTCCCTTATATAGTCACAGAAACTAGAAACCCTAGATTCCATATAATAATATATGCAGATATCATCAAACCACAAAAATCTCAGATCCTACGGCCCTACATTCGCCGTGGAACCGCTGCATATTGGCTTGTTTGGTCGCGGTTCCGCCGCGGTTTAGTAATATGGGATTTTGGGATTTTTTGTGGTGTTTTGTATTGATATTTGGAGATCCTCTTGATGTCTTGATTCTGAAAATAATGCTCTGAGTCTCTGCCGTTGCTAAATCTTACGATTTTCTTCAATATTTTGGAAGATTTGTTTCTGACATCTTGATTTATCCCGGATCTCTTGGATTCCAGACCTTAGCTAATCTGCACAATATCTAAAATCAAAGTGTTAGTAGTATTTGCTATTTTTAAGATATTATCCTAACCATTTTATATGATATTATATGTTAAGAATATTGATTAGAAATATTTGATATGATATGCATATTTTAATTACAATATTTCATACAAATATTATATGCATGTATTTTCTCTCATTATGTTAATTATAATGTAGAAACATATGATAATAAACTTTTTACACATAAACTCTCATATGTTCTATAATTACAATAAACACCTTTAGTACTTAACAATAATAGGGAAAATGTTCATTCAAATATGCAATATTTTAGACTAATCACCAGGCAACAACGTCTAAACAAAGAAGCCGCGACAGGGACGAGTTATGAAACTCTCCAACCGGACCGAATTAGGCCTACAAAGAATAAGAATAGTACCAAAGACGAGAAGCGGTTTTCCAAGGCCTTATCAATGAGGATGAAGCTACTGCCTCTCATGATGTATACTCCTAGGGCTCCGTACTTCGATAATGGAGAGAGACACCCAAGATACTGTCTATATTACTGAAGGGTCGTCCATCCCATCGATGAATGCAACACCTTTAAGAAATGATGGCGATGATATGTTGCCCACAAAAGACGTTTCAAGAAGGAAAAGCGCATAGCTCGCGCCCGTCGATATGAGAGCAACGAGACTGCAGCGGACAAAGAAGCAACCGACAGCTGCCATAAGGCTAATACCGGCCCAAAAGGAGAAAGCTCTCGGATTCTTACATTTGGGAGTGATTCCGAGGACGAAATGTCCCTTAACCCTCTCTTCGAAAGCTCCGCGTTAGAAAAAGAAGAGGAAGAAAAAGATTCCGAGAACATTCAACGGCGCAACCGTACCTTGCCTGAGAAGAACTTTGGGCCCACAAACAAAGATCTAAATAAACAAGATAAAGGGAATGGGAAAATACCCGAGGAGATCGAGGTCGAAAAAGAAGTCGCCAGAGAGCTTACCGTCAAGGACCCACCCAAGAAATCCTAGGTGGACTATAACGTCCTTGAGCATTTAAAGAAGCTACCTTCGCAACCGAGCATATTGGATACCATACTCCTGTCCAAAGAAGCATAAGACTCCTTTACTAAGGCCTTAAAAGAACCGAACCGGTTTCAAGCTTTCCTCACGGAAGAGAAAATGAAGGATAAACCCGCAGAAGTCTACACCGCTGATATTACTTTCGGCGAAGAAGATCTCCTTTTTAGGACATATGAGCACAATCGACCGCTGTATGTTACCGGATCCTTCTACGACGTTAGGATAGGAAAAATCCTTATCGACAATGGATCTTCTGTCTACCTTCTCAATGTGAAGGTGCCGAAGGAGATATCCTTGAGCGTTCAACACCTTGCTCGGGACATGATCACCATCTCAGGGTTCGACTCGCAGTCGTCACGAACGCTTGGGTCCGTAATATTGATGCTCCGCTTCAGACAGCTCATCACTGACATCAAATTCCATGTCCTTGACGCCAAAATATGTTACAATGCTCTACTCGGCAGGCCTTTGCTACATGAGTACAACGTTATCCCTTCTACACAATATCAATGTATGAAGTATTTCAAGGATGATCAAGAGTACACTGTCACGGGAGAGCTCAACCCTTTCTCAATAAACGAGATGCGGAAGTATGAAGATACAAAGTACTTTCAGCCAGATTTCTAAGATATTGAAAGATACCATAAACCGAAAAATAAACAAAAGTTAATTGCCACCATCCCGGTCTTTGGAAGCGACACCAAAGAAGAGTATATTCGGGACAATCTCAGAGGAACATCAATAAATCCGGCTCGTCGACCCCTATCCTAGTCTTTGGAAGAGACTCCGAAGAAGAGACTAATACTGTCACTCCCCGCTTCCCAAAAGAGTGGTAACGGCCACGTGACAAGCCTGCGGCGTATTTATTTGGGAAGGTATTTCCCCGCAACAAATACGCTAAGCGTTTATAAACAGTATAAAATAACAAGAAATAATAACTAAAATGAAATCCAACTGCTATAAATTACATTCAAGATTTTCGCAGAGTTTCAAACTGATACAAGATGTCTTAAACAAAAATACAATAACAAGAGCGCTTTAAACAAGAGGCGTACTGAAAAACTAAAATGCTGAAAAGAAAATAATAGTCCGCATATGACGACAGCTGGTTGTATTCTTCTTCTATCGGTTCCATCTCTTCTGTCCCTAAGTCATCTGACGAACATTCCCAAGATAGAAACGAAAACAAAGTGGAATACCCGTCAGCGAACTTGCACTCGATAAGTCCCCAGGAAAAGTGGGATGTGAATGTATATAAATGAATATGCAAGGTGACATATGATATAGTATGAATGGAAATAATGAAACAATGAACAAGTATAATATGGTAATGTTAATGGCAACTATGTAAGCATGGGAATGTAATATGAGCATGACAAACAAGTATAGTATGGCCTTATGGTATAGATCTAGTGAACATGAAATGTACTGTCAATGTGTCCTAAAGAGGTTACCATTTCCTATGACATGCTGATAACTAGTAGGGCCACCATCACCAAGATGCAAACCTCCCTGTCACCGTCTACGAAAAAACCGAAGTATCTCTCGGGTGGCCGAGATTATCTACTAAAATCCTCGGAGTGGCTATGGTTTGTCAGGTCTAATTGAATCTCAAGGTTCTACTAAATTTTCAGTAACTGTTTGTGGTTCTGAAATCACTTCCAGTTCTACCATACTCCTACTAGTTTCTTTTGCAAAGAAATTCCTTTTTATAAAAAGGTGGTGCATCAAGAACAATATAACTATTGATCTTAAAAATGGTAGAAGTTAAACCCTTGGTAAAAGCTTAGAATAACCCATAAAATGCCATTACTGAAACGCGCCTTGAGTTCGTCCGGATTCTGCTTTAAAACAAAAAACCGGATAACTCCATATATTAACAACATCAAGATATGCTGGAATCTAAAGCACTAATTTAGATGGAACCATATCCAATTGGCATGCAGTTGTTTCTAGTGCTCATCCCTAAATAGAAAAAGGTCATACAACATTACTCATCATGGAGCTTACCCATGGATGAGTAGTCTGAGAAAGAATCAAATTCTCAAATATACATCTACGAAATACCTAGCATAAGTATCCATATCTTCGATCATTTCACAGAATCTTTATACTACAAACGTATAGTTCTCTGGTTTATTCTTATACCTATGAACTTCTCAAAATCTTTAGCCTTGCATTTCAACGAATGTGTGTCTAAAACCAGAGAACTCATGGGTAAAACAGAATGAAGTAAGAGTACCAACCCCTTTTCCTAAAGAACACCGGACAACATGCACTATTATGTATAAGTTCCAAGAGTTCAATAACTCAAATTCCGTGTGTTCTAAGTTGAAAACTGTATTTTGGTTGAGAACATATATACCATTATTCAAAGTACCTTACCTTATCGTCAACTGATAAAGGTAAATGTTTAGAACACAATTTTCAAAAATTATATCCTACTTTATAAAATAAAGATACGGATATATCAGTTTTGAAAAATGGTACACAATAACGGTTATTCAAAACCAAATATTTATCGTTAGGCAAAACCAGGTGATTTGATCTCATATCACTAATTGCTACGAATTCTGATATTAAGGATCAAATCACCCATTTTCCAATATTCTACTCCTTCTCAGCATCTGTAACATCATACAGATATGAGATTCTAATTCGGTATACACATACCCTGGAGTCAGAATTAATTAGGAAAATAGTTTTCAATTATAACCATACAGAAAAACTGAAACATAAAATGTTTCAAAGGGATGGCCGAGTATTCCTAGTAATGCCTCTTTTAATGTCCAAATTTATGACAGTAACTGCAATTTCCTTTTCTCTCACTTCAACTTCTTTATATGTCTCTACATCTTACTTTCTATACACCACACTTAGGCAAGTTGGTTTTCTTCCGTCCTTATCTTTCGGCATCAATCTGAGGTTTGGAAGAAGGCTATCCAACAAGCGTAACTGGTGTACTGTCCTTATACAAGGACTCTCAACATGAGAGAATGTGAAGAATGAGAGACAACATAATTATCCAATCCAAATTCTACAGAACCTATGACCATACTCTGGCTGAAATAAATTTCTTCGAGTTCGTATGTAACTATACGAGAAGGTCTTTCCATACAATATGGATCTTCATAGTGATACGAAGTGTTTTGGAGAAGGAAAAGGGGAAGTAGGAGCAGCAAGGATATATATGAATTTATCGTGAATCGTGACAATCCAAAGGCAGATGGTTAAAAGGTTCGGTTAACTTGATTTACGAGTTTTAGTTAAAAGTCGGTCATGGTTGCAAACCGGAGAGAGAGAAAAAACACTCAGAGTGCACTCTATCAAGATTAGATTAGTTTATTAATTTATTTAATCAGGATGGCTTCCACTGTTTCCTCGAATTCTCCTTCAAATCCTAAAAAAAGAAAAAGTTTGAATCATATACACCTTACAAGTTTGCTAACCGTTCAGCAAGGTCAGTGTTGGTACTCTGAGAGAGGTCCCCATGCTTTTACACAGACCCAATTAAATAATCCTGTTTCCATAAAGGCATGGCCCCATTAACACCTTTCTAGACACCTAATAGGTTAGCTAGTTGTGAAGTGAAAATCTCCCGGAAGTAATACCTACTCATCAGTGGGAATCGAGACCCAACTATCATTGTGTGATAACCTTGATGGAAGCCTACCAAAATCACCACACTTCGGAAGGTATGCGCATACTTGATAAGTTTCTCTTATATTTGAAACTCCCGATATGGTTTTTACCCCTAGGACTTATAACCTTGACAAAGGTCAATAAACCATAAGTTGCTAGTTAAGTTCAACCCATCATTATCTTGATTCAACTTAGACCACCCGTATGAGCCCTTAACAGAGGTCAACAAAGCTGCACGACTGTCTTAACTAATCACATCATATGCTACAAACAAGCACCACTTAGATACCGCACACTACGCCTTGACAGAATTCAACAAATGTAGCATGTATACTAAGCACTATTCGTAGGAAATGACGGAGGGCTACGGCTGGTTTTTTTAGCGAAAATCCTTTAATGTAATGAACTTGATATCGTTGAAGGAACATGAATGGCTTTAAAAAGGAGTGATTTAGACTTTGCTTTTAAAAACAAGTAGTTTTGAATAAAACCGAGTGGTTTATAGTAACATAAACTTTTGCTTAAGAGCGAACTCCCTGTGAAGGGATCAAAACTCTTTCCTCATCGAATAAGGTGCAGGATATTCCTAACCGGATATCTCTATGCAAAGTTAAAGAATACGGTTATAAACCCTTTTGAAAATTTGGTTCCCATAACATCAATTTAGGTTTATTTCCTTTACATTAAACATATAATGCAGTCCCATCATTTTAAGTTTCTACCCACAACAGAAACAACCAAAATAGCATGATTTTATATGCTATCCACATTCGCCACGGGACCTCGGGTCTTCGTCGTAAGGTTGCTTAACTTACGGCAGGGAAAAGGAAAGGCTAGCACGGATGCAAAACATATAGAAGCATCTAATATGTATCTACATATATATCATCATCACAGGCCTACGATAAACAAAATTAAATAGCGGATAAAGTAAGAGCCCCACATTTCATTTGAGTCCAAATGAACCGCAACATTTCCCAGTCATGTAGATAACCCTACAACAGCGAACCAAGACCTCTATGAGCGCGGCAAGCTACCTGCCATCCTAGAAACGAGGTACCCATCCTCAATATCATGAGTGGGCTACCCGGCGCTTTTTAGAATCTAGAAACTTAAGCATTCCTCTGCAGGTCATTCCTATAACCACTATAAGTGCGGCGAGCAACCTTCCAATTCTAGAGCGAAGCGGCTCAAACTCATTACTATGAGATGACCACCTACCACACTCTAGAATCCGGCTACTCGAGCACTTTTCCTGGGTTAATCCTAGTAAGAAATGAAATATATACAGTGGTGACATCGACCGCATTCTGGTAAAGCCACAATAAAAGAATATACAATAAGCAGTAACGGCGGCCACAAAATTGGACGCACGCCCCGCAATAAATGAATACAACAATATAAATCAAAACTGTACAAGCAAGTCACACGAGGGGCTATCCGTCATGACAATTCTGCTAAACCATAACCATATATATATCACAAAATAAGCAACAGCAGCATATATGCAACCCTATCTAATCGAACATATAGCAATTAGACGACGTTCAACAACACATATACAAATCAACAGATCATAAACGATGCTAAAATTTCGACCAAAAATTTTCCGTATTGCTCCGAAACAATGACTACACTTACCGGAAATCTGGAGAAAAAAGAATATTCCAAAAAAATCAAGTTTTCACCATATCAAGCTTTTGCACAAATTTTGAGGTAGGAGGCAACAACTTGGCCGCCCCAGTCGGCCAAAAATATTTCTTGGTCGACCAAGTTTGTGCTTCCTGGCCTCGAGTTTTGTGCCAAGTTTTCTAGCTTCAAAACATGTCCACTGGAATACTTTAAAAAATTTTAGGTGTCGTTTAAAAATATGGACAGAAACTTGAAATTGAAACATGATCCGGCAAAACTTTCGGCGTCGAAATTATAATATTGTCTACAACTAGTTCTAGTGTTTGTTGACTCTGATACCATGTTAGGGTTCCCTGGTGCTCGTGGCTAATACGCAGCGGAAGCAAAAATTGCGAACAAACATTTCATGCGAGCGCGAAGAAACCGCGACCTTAGAATCCGTTCCAAAGACTAAACTAGAAAACAAAAACAAGCATGCTAGCTACAAGTTATAGAGACTAAAAACTTTTTAGCATGTTCATCCAATCGTGGAAGACCCATCCAAGCTCCGTAACCGTCGGGATCGAGCTTGAGAGAAAACCACCCTTGCCTTAGACGATCCACCTGAGGAAAACCGATCCAAACTCCAGCTTCATCTAGTGAAGAAACTGACACTTTAAGCTCGCTACGAATAGAATGTGAGGGATGTAGGATTTTTTCACTAACAAATTCTCTCACTAACCATTCTCAAGAGAAGGAGCTCAAGAGAAAGGAGGAGGAGTTCGTAAAATAATGATCTAAGTCTCTGATGATTGTAGAATGAGAGAGATTTTTTTTCCAACCTTAAAATAATTGTGACATAACAATTTTCAAATAGAATAATAAAGCCCATCCCTCTTATCCATGACTAACCTTTAAACTTCACCTCCACCTCATTTATGATTTCCTAAAAATGAAATTCCTAAAATGAAGTGTCCTCTTTCTAGAAATATTCGTATAAATACGGAATACATTCCCGATATATGTATAAAAATATATATACACGTATCCGTATACAAAATACGGATAGCCAAGAGAGAGAAAATGAATAGTGAACATAATACTAGAATATATATATTAAAAATATAAATATGTAAATTATAAAATCAATACTAGATTTAATAATCTGGTTAAATAGTAAGCCGACCAGTATTATCAACTGTCCGATTAAAGTCCGTGTAGCAAGTACATGTATTTAATCGGACCCCTGTACGTATCAACGTACGGCATCTACATCATATCGCTTGAACTGGGAAAACCATCTGTGTGGGACACTAAAGACTCGACAATACGCTGGCAGTGATTACTCGATAAATCAATAATAACAAGTACGTCAGCGGCACTAGCTGTACGTAACGGCTACCCAGGTATATGCCGAAAGGAAGGTCGACAATCAAGTCCGTCCGTACTCTACTGGGCCTGAATGTGACAATCTCCATACAATCTGGTCACTTCGTCTAAGAGTATTGTTGGATATAGTGCCCTCAAGGCAATTATTATAATCGCAGGCAGGTGATTAGGATGATTGAAGGAGGACCTATACAGGTAGAATAGTCTTACTCGAGATGATAGTATGCTATCTGGTTAATCTCTATCATCATGTACATGTATTATGTGGTATTATCGATCACTTTTACATGTTGATAGAGCCCTTGGGATTCTTGCTTGATTACCAGGGTTATTATGGCGATCACACCGGTGAGAACTGGGTAGTCTATAAACAAATCCTTAAATGTCCTTAGTCGTAGGAATATCGAGACTGGGCATCAATATTCCAGAGTAGACTAGTGTATACGTTTCTTGACCCCGACGAGGGGTGATAGCCGGTCTCACAGCCATTGGTGTCAGTTAGTCACCAAAGATAGTATACAGATACTCAATAGGTTATGAGTTACACTGGACGGACTCGCCGAGAACATGCTAGATGGTATTATACCTATTGTCAGTTAGCAGTTCTCTGGTGACATGAGATCGTCATTTTTCTCGTATGAGTTCCCACTGTGCTTTGATTATTACCCTACCACGGCTCTACTGAGTCATGCAAACAGGTTTTAGTTGGGTACAGTCCCGAGCCATATGAAGGCAGCGAACGGATTATCGAGGATTCATCTCTCCCAGTATTGGGGGTAGATGTTGCAATGTGCACGGGTAGCCATCACCATAAATTCTCGGCCGAGATGGATGAGAATTACTGATTTGAATCAGTAATTTCTCTGTAGGTGATGGGCTTTATACCGACACGACTTATCGCGTTATTAGGGGTCTAACTTTATCCACCCACTAGACCCGATATGCGATACTCTTAGATGAACAAACCAGACTGTACGGAGACTATTACTTTCAGGCTCAGTAGGGATACGGACAAGTTTGCTTGTCGGCCTTCCATTCATTCAATACCTGGGTAGCCGTTACGTGCAGCTAGTGCCGCTGACGTGTGTGTGGTTAAACTCACTGCCAGCATATTATTGAGTCATTAGAGTCCTACACAAAGGGTTTCCTAGCTCGGGCGAAAAGATGTAGTGTACGTATTTTCATATGTATTTGGTTCGATTAAAACATGTGTTTTAGTACACATGCTTTTAATCGGAAAGTTTGTTAATACTAGCCGGTTTGAAAGATAACCAAGTTATCATTAGTTTAAATGTAATCTAGTATTATATATCTCTTTTAGTATCTCTTATTTTGGCATCCGTATTTTGACAGAATACGGTATTTATACGAATACGGGTATTTGTGTAAATAGGCATATTTGTGTCAAGATAGTAATACGGGTATTTGTATCATTAGTACAAATACGGGTATTCGTATTTTATACAAATACGGGTATTCGTATTTTATACGAATACGGGTGTAAGTATATGTAGCATATACTTGTATTAATGTATTTGTATATATATTAATATATATAAATACATATATGTATGTGTACATTAAGGTAGCCTTTCTTGTCTTCTCTTCTCTTCTTGAATGTGTTGGATTGTTGCGGGCCTGTGACTCGCCTAGGTGAGTCACAACCCCACTCATTCCAAAAACATTAGAATAGAAAGAAGAAAAAGAAATGAAAATAGGATGGTTGATTTTCTTTAGTTTCCATGCTCATCTTCACCAAGTTCTTTGTCACGCCCCGCTTTATGGTGTACGGTAAGGAGACGCGACGAGATCCGCTACGTATTTACTCAGAAGTAAACACGTTAAGCGTAACTAAGCAATATAATGTAAATATACATAAGAAAACATGAAGTGTAAATGAACAACAACTTTTATTTATTAAACATTTCTTTACAAGTACAACTGAAAATGTAAATACAGGAATGGAAAGCAATGCCTAAACAATGGCATGAACTGAAAAGAAAATATATATAAGTATCTAGAGCTCTGGGTCAATGGAGAACTGCTCCAAGTCTTCAGTACTGGGCTCGACTTCTACAGAGTCTGATCCACCTGACAACATTCCAAAAAAAGAAAAGAAGGAATGTCGTCAGCGAACAATCGTTCGGTAAGTCCCAAAGAAAGTTAAGAATGAGAATATAACTGGTATATTATAATTTTTGTTCTGTTAACACGGTTGTTTGTAGCTTGGTAACGAATATGTCAGTGTATACGAGAGGAGTTCTACTATTCCGGAGTCTAAGGTATACGGAGCATAAGGAACTGTTAAACCAGGGTACAACAGCAATGGATATTCAGGTTAGGTGTATTAAAGTGACCGTCTCGTGCCACTTCTAACACATTTCGTACCAGTCTACCCCTTTAAAACCCCGTAATGTCTTTTTATTGATTTGTATTGTTTTATTTAATAGATGTATGACTTGTCGAAACCATGATATCATGTAAACGGAATGGATATAAATGGATAGTCATGTAATCAGAGTATATCCATGGTTCGGTTTAGTCGAGTCATGTTGATATAGATTGAATTCTGGTATAAATGGATTCATGTTGAAATGGAGTTATACTTCAATCATATTCAAGAATAGATTGATTGATTGATTTCAGATTAGACTGAGGCTCTGTCTGAGTTAGACACTTTACAATGAATTGAAGTCCTGAATTAGTTTTGATGTTATTGGTAACTGCTGCACATGGACGACAGGATTTGTGTCTTTTTCCAAGACAATTACCGTATTGATAACACCTTTTTTAGGTTGTCTATCTTAGATAGGAAAGCACCCATATTCTCCGGCTCCCTGAGGCTCAAGAGAACCGGTCCCGCTTAAACCTATATTTACTAGGGTCCTTATTGTAAATTAATATAACTTGAGAGGGTTTTATGAAAAATAGTTTTGATATATTTTCAAAATAAATCTCAAGTATTTATTTATCGTCTTTAGTTTTTTCATAGATGTAGCTTTTATAAAATGAAGTTTTCTAGTGAATAGAACCTAGATATCATTGTATATGATATTTTAGTGTAATATTGGACTTGTAGTGATTTGTAATGGTAGTTTCATGAAATTTTCGATTCCTTTGATTTAGAAAACATGGAATATATATATATATATATATATATATTGTATATTTAAAGTAGATATTTTTATAATATATATATATATATATATATATATATATATATATAAATAGAACTTATTTATAGAAATCACATTTTCTTAAAAATTGCATTAAAAATTCCATCGAGATCAGATGCTCCGTAAGGAGGTTTGCATCTCGCTCTACTAGGCCCGAGGATGTGCGATAACCCACACTATCTCGATCGGGGTTCCCCAAAATGGGTTGTAGAGGCGCATTTGCAAGGAATTAAATAATACACTTTTAAAGAAAATAGTTTTTGAATGTTTATGGTATTTAAATGTAAACTCGTATTGATCCCACAAACTAATGTTCCAAAATTCATCATGCTATGTCAAGAATGAGTGTTGTGATGAGGTAGGTTATTACCTTGTGAGTTTTCTAAAGGTAATATGATCAAAATTAATAAGCAATGCCGTATGTAAACATGATGGTATTTTACTGTAAAACTGAAATTGAAGTTGCAATACATATTATTTTGAGATGAAACTTGTTCTAATGTATTTTTTATGATTGCTAAACAATATACAAAAAGATTTTAAATTTTTTATTAAGATAAATGGTGTTTGTAGTTAAATTAGAAACGGAAGTCGGATTAACTCCGCTTCCGACTAGTTTTGAAAATGGAATTCGTTTTAATAGAAGGAGGAGGGAAAGTGGGAATTACAAATTAGAAAGAAAAAGGAGAGGTAGAAGAAGCTTGTGGAATCGTCGGGGAGTCGTTTCGTCGCCGGATTTATCCCGAAACGTTGTCGGAACTTAGCCTTAAACTAACTCCACTTGTACAACTTTTTGGACTTGAAATTTTTATAGAGTTTTGGTACTAGATTTCAGAATGAGGAGGGTCAAAGTATAGGGTTGTATTTATAGGGTAGGATTAAGGATTTATGAGTGAAGAGGGAATTAAAAATGCATTAAAATTTGGCTTAATGCATCATTTTAATTTCTCTGTTAATATGCAGGGAAATCAAATAGACTGGGGTTAATGAGGGAGTCCAAGGGGTTTTAGGGCAACAAAAAAATTGCATTTTGCCCTAATTAAACCGGCGACGCCGGTCTATTTCTAAATCTCGCCGGTCCATTCACCTTGATTGGTGTTTGGATTTTTGCCACGTGTCCCAGTCTTCTCATATATCTCAGTGCACATGTTTGATTTTGTTGTGACTTTTCATTTTACATGTAGTGCACGTGCAAACTTTTGAGATTCTAAAAGTTTAAAAGAAAATCAACAAAAAATATATGTGGCTGGGGGGGTTCGAACACAGGGGCTATATCACAGCAGTGCAAGGTTTTACCAATGAGCTACAAGTGTTTTCTTGCTGTTTAAAAGCAATTCAAATACTTATAGCATACACAGGGTTGCAAAGACTAATTTGTATATTAACTTTTAAACAAATTTTCTGTACATTGAAACAGAGTTGTTACATTATACCCTCCTTACAAAAATTTTGTTCTCGAAATTTACAATTATTTTAAGGACTAATTTACAAACAAGTGGGGGTATCTAGCACGCATATCGTTTTTATGTTCCTATGTTGATTCTCCTGGCGAGTCTTTTTTCCACATCACTCAAACCAAATTTGCTTCCTTGTTTCGAAATGACTTCACCTTTCTGTCCAGGATTTCAACAGGTTGTTGCTCACAAGACAAGTCTGGCTGTATGGTGAGATCGGAGTGATCAAGAATATGACTGGGGCTACTCATATACTTTCTAAGTTGGGATATGTGGAACGCATTGTGCATTCCTTCCAATGAGGGTGGAAGTACTAAGAGATAAGCCACTTCTCCGACTCGTTCAAGTATGTCGAATGGTCCAATGTATCTCGGACTGAGCTTACCCCATCTTCCAAAGAGAATCACTCCAGGGTTTGGTGAGATCTTCAAAAATACATGATCTCCCGGTTGGAACTCCAAGTGACGGCGCTTTGCATCAGCCGAGTGCTTCTGTCGATCTTGGGCTATGCGCATTCTTTCCCTGATAGTGCGAACCACATCCACTGTTTCTACTATCATCTTAGGTCCAAGGAGTACTCTATCTCCGATGTCGTCCTAACTTAATGGTGAACAACACTTCCTTCCATAAAGAGCTGCAAAGGGTGTCATTTCTATACTTACTTGGTAGCTGTTGTTGTATGAAAACTCCATAAGATGTAGGTGATCTTCCCATGATCATCTGAAGTCTAGCATACAAGCTATTAGCATATCTTCTAAGATCTGAATTATTCGCTCAGACTATCCATATGTTTATGGATGGTACGCTGTGCTAAAGTTCAGACTTGTTCCCAAGCTAGCTTGCAGACTCTGTCAAAATTGCGATCGGAATCTGGTGTCACGATCGGAGACAATACAAACTGGTACTCCATGTAATCTCATAATTTCCTGCATGAGTTCATGGGTATCAGAAATAGTACATATTTAAGAGTTTTATTCTTACTTAGATTCTTACCTCCATGTACTTCTTTGCTAGTATCTCGGTAGATTGGCCAATTCGAAATGGGATGAAGTGAGCTGACTTCGTGAGTCGATCTACAATAACTTATACCGCATCGTTACCTTTCGTGCTGCGAGGAAGAGCAGTCACGAAATCCATAGTGATGTGTTGCCACTTCCATTCTGGAATAGGTAATGGTTGAAGTAAACCAGCAGTCTTGTAATGTTCAGCTTTCACTTGCTGACACACCAAACATTTAGCGACGCTTTACCTACTTCACTCTTCATTCCATGCCACCAGTAATATTGCCGCAGATCTTTGTACATCTTTGTACCACCAGGGTGTACTGTGAGCTTCTTTCATCAATTCTTCCCTAACAGATCCTTGTGGTACACATAATCTACTGCCGTATCTCAAAGATTCGTCTTCATTGATGATGAAGTCCATTCGAAGTCCACTTTCTACTTGTTCTCTGATCTTTTGCAACTTGGCATCACTTGCTTGAGCTGCTTTGATCTGATTGACAATAGTAGATTGAACTTGTAAGTTCATCCAACTTGAAGCATTACCTGGCATGACTACTTCAATCTCCATTTGATACAAATCTTGTAGGAGCTTCCACTGTGCAGTGAGATTCAATGCTAATGGTTGGCGACTAAGTGCATCAGGTACTACATTCACCTTCCCTGGATAATATTGTAGGTAGATGTCAAAGTCCACCATAAGTTCTAACTGTCTTCTCTGCCGCATATTCAACTCTTTCTGAGTAAACACATATTTCAGAATCTTGTGGTCTGTGTATATGTCCATTCATTCTCCAAAAAGATAATGGCGCCAAATCTTAAGAGCAAAGATAATGGCCGCCAACTCCAAATCATGCGTCGGATAGTTGCGCTCATGAATCTTCAGCTGTCTTAATGCATAAGCTATAACTTTACCGTGCTAATGTAGAACGCATCCTAATCCCTTACCGGAAGCATCGCAATACACTTCAAAACCTTCAGATAGGTTCGGTATGACGAGAATATGTGCTGATGTCAATCTTGACTTAAATTCTATGAAAGCTTGTTCGTATGCTTCTGACCACATGAATTTTTCATCTTTACACGTGAACTTGGTCAGGGGTGTTGCAATCTTCGAAAATCCTTCAATGAATCTTCTATAATATCCTGCTAAATCTAAGAAACTTCGAATGTCCTTCACTAACTTCGGTGTTGGCCATTCACTTACTGCTGATACCTTAGCTGAATCTACAGAGATTCCATTGCCTGATACAATATGTCCGAGAAAACCGACTTGATCTAGGCAAAACTCGCACTTACTGTACTTGGCATAGAGCTGATATTGTCGTAAAGTCTCCAGGAAAATTCGTAGGTGCTCGGCATGTTCTTTCCGACTCTTAGAATACACTAGGATGTCATCGATGAAGATGACAACAAACTTGTCTAGGTACTCTCGGAAAACTTGATTCATCAGGTTCATGAATATAGCTGGTGCGTTGGTCATTCCAAATGGCATCATAAGAAACTCATAATGACCATAGCGAGTCCTAGTGCTGAATGCCGTCTTTGGAATATCAGACTCTTTGACCTTCACTTGATAATAACACGAACGAAGATCTAACTTGGAGAAAACGCAAGATCCACTTAGCTGATCGAACAGATCGTCGATGCGTGGAAGTGGATACTTATTCTTTATAGTTACTTCGTTAGAGCTCTATAATCAATGCACATTCGATATGAACCTTCCTTCTTCTTCAAAAGTAGAACTAGCGATCCCCAACTTGAAGTGCTGGGACAAATCCATCATTTCTTCAATAAATCGTCCAACTGAGTACGGACCTCCTTCAAACCTTCAGGGCTTAACCGATATGTTGCTTTGATCACCTGTTGTGCTCCAGGTACTAAATCAATGCTGAATTCAAGAGCTCGATCGGGAGGCAAACCTGATATGTCTTCAGGAAATACGTTATCGAACTCTCGAACTACCTCTGGCTTCGATCCTTCCTTTGCTTGAAGTGTTGCAATTGTTACTTTCTTCGGTTTTGCTTTATATGTGCTTGGCTCCATGGTACGGTCTCCACTTTTGAAATAAAAGACCGATGGTCTGGAATCTCAAACACTACCCTCCTTTGATGACAGTCAATGGTAGCATAGAATGTTCCGAGCCAATCCATACCCAAAACTACGTCGAAGTTCGGTATGTCCAGCACCTTGAAGTCAACATAGAATTCTCTGCTGCAAACGACTACTGGACACAGGTCGTATCCCATTGTTGCCTTTAGAATGTCATTTCCTGAACTGACATTCCAGCTGGATACAAGTGGTTTGACTGGAATCGCATGAGTTCGGACGAACCTTTATGACATAAAGCGATGAGATGCTCCAGTATCAAAGAGTGCTAGTGCAGGAAGTGAGCCTACTAAGATCGTACCTAAGTTATGTGAGATAGGTTTTAAGTATAAGAAAAAGATATATGGGTATAACAAGTATTGAACAGCTTTAAAAGATTGAAAGGTTACCAGTAATGACATGGCCAGTGGCTTTAGCTTCTTCCACAGTCATTGTGAAAGCCTGTCGCCTCAGTACATTCCTCCTTGCTGGAGGAGAATTCCTCTGTCCGTTCCTTGGTCCTTGAGGTGGGTTCCTTTGAGCTTGGTGGAACTGACGAGGAGGAGGTGCAGCCGGTCCATGAGGTGGTGGAGCTGGGAGAGCAAGTCATGGAGCAGGTGCATGGATCGCTGGCCGCTGCAGATAGGTAATTGCTGGTCTGGTTGCAGCATTTGGATTGAGTCTTCGAGGACAAGACCCAATATCATGTGTGGCTGAGTCGCAGACTAAGCAAAGACGATTAGCACGCCTACAATCCTTCGCCAGGTGTCTATCCCTCCTGCAGTAGGTGCAAAAGGCTGGACTGGGCCGGTTGATTGGTACTCCCAGTCTCCTGGGCATAAAAGGTGGCCTTGAAGAGGCTCCTCCTTCCATCCGGGTGGCAGGGCGCTTCACTCCGGCAGATTGGGGTCTGCCTTTTATCTTCACTACTACCTCATATTGATGGGACGCTTTCAGAGCCAGTTCGTGGGTTGGGAAATCCCTTATAGCTAAGGCAGCTTGGATCTCCGGATCTAACCCTTGCTGAAATCGTCTGGACCTGATCTGAGCAGTCGGTTTCAAGTGTGTCGCGAACCTGTTAAGGTCTTGTGTTAGCTGTGTAGTATGTGATATTTGAAAATAGAATACTGAGACATATCTTTGTTCTCCGCCGAAAGTACGTGACTGAGACGTTGGGATGTCTGTCCTGAATTCTCGGGGGCAGATACTATTTGGTTTTATCCGTCCACCTCTCCGAAGATGCCAAGTTGATTTATGGCACCGTGTGTCAGAGGTTTGGACAGATGCGGCCGTTGTAGCAGACTTGGTCAGATTCCCCCTCGTTTATGAGGGGTTTTTGATTGTGGGGACGCTTTTCCCTGCAGGCGCAAGCCCCTGCAGTTAATTACGCTACCGCATGGCGGTAACCACTTTCTCCTTCTTCAGATGATCACTTCGTGTCATCTGTATTTGTTTTATTTTTGGTTGCCCATGGATTGTATACGGAGACCAATTTTTGTTGTCGCACGTAGGGCGTGGATTAGTCCAAATCCGTATTTTCTTAGATTTGGGTTTGCTTTGGGTGTAAGGATCGTTAATCTCATTGAGATCAAGATCAACTTAAACGTTGTTAAGGATACGTTAGTCTAATTTTTAGACTAAGATCTACTCAACGGGGGGTTTGGGATCATTTAGATCCAACGACAGAGAATTTGGGCTCTATCGTCTTAGTTTAGGGACGTTGAGGTCCAGTGGGTTTAAGGATCATTAATCTCATTGAGATCAAGATCAACTTAAACGTTTGTTAAGGACACATTAGTCTAATTTTTAGACTAAGATCTATTTAATAGGGTTTTGGGATCATTTAGATTCAACAAAAGAGCATTTGGACTCTATTATTTTAGTTTAGGGACATTGCGGTCCGGTGGTTTAAGGACATCATAGTCTATGTCAGTTTAGAGATATCATAGTCTGTAAAGTTTAAAGACATCATAGTCTATGAGTTTAAGGACCTCATAGTCCATAAAGTTTAAAGACGTCATAGTCTGTGGGGTTTTGATTTAATCAGTATGGGAATGCACCAATAGTTATTAGGACCCTCCATCTCTCTGAAGACGTTGAAGGATTATAACGACATGTATCAAAGTATAAAGAGATGTACCTTAGAACCAAAGCCCCGATTTTGGAAAGTGGGATGAACATCAGTTTGGATGTTATTTGTTCGGAGCTTATTAGCTGTCTTGAGATCGGCTTTGGAAACCCCGAGCATGAAGGGCTCAATAGATTATCCTCGGAAGATTTGGTATAGGTTTGGTTAATAATGTCCTTTCATAGTGTTAAACACTAGTATGTGCTCAGCGCTCACGTGCTCTCACGTGAGGCGCTTGAAGTGGTGTTAAACACTAGAAATTGGGGCGCTCACGTATGGCACGTGAGGGGCTTAAAATTAGGCGCTGCCTTTTTTATTCTTTTATTCTAGTGCTAAGCACTGTTGGGTCACGTGGGACCATGTGAGGCATCCCAGAATAGGAATTGTCTTGGGTTTATTCCCTTTTTCTCTTTTATAAGTGCTGAGCACTTCTCAAGGGTCACGTGGGATCACGTGAGCCGCCCCAAAATAGGGCTTATTCCCTTTTTCTCGTTTATAAGTGCTGAGCACTTCTCAGGGGTCACATGGGGTCACGTAACTAGATCTCAGTCTTTCTTTTTTTGTTCTTCAAAGGTGCTCACGTAGGAACACGTGAGTTTTTATTATGTAGTATTGAACACTAATATGCATGGAACTCTGGATCTGAGTTTTGTGAATTTCAGGTCCCTTATTTTATAAGAATTAAATTCTTTTATAGGGTTAAACCCTAGTTTTATCAGAGAAATTAAATTCCTATATCTTATTGGTAAGAATTAAATTCTTTGAATTTAGCTCTTTCCCCTAAGTTTGGATCTAAATAACAGAATCTGCCCGATGAGAATTAAATTCTCAGCTTGTAGGGAGATCTGCTTCTACAGATCCCAACCAGTGGAAGAACTAAGTTCTTTGAGAAGATTTAAACTCTTGGTTTGAGAATTAAATTCTCTTTTGGTTTTTTCTTACCAAGGGGTTTTCCTCTCTGTTTTCTGTATTTTTTTGAACTTAAAGTTTATGGGAGGGTTCTTCTCTACAAGACTTGGAAGTCTTGGGTCCTTTATATAGAGGAGGCTGATTTGTTGAATCGGATAGGAAAATCTCTTATTGAGAGATTTCTGATTGATTTGGGAAATGTTTCCTACCGTTGGATCTTTGATCCAAGGGCTTCTGTTTTACAGAAGTAATCTTTCTTATTTTTAGCAAGATTGAGAAAATATTTTCCCATACAGAACTTATTCTGTATCTTGGTGATATTTAATCACCATTGGATCTTTGATCCAATGGTGCTCTGATTTACAGAGCACAATCTTTCTTGTTTGGAAAGATTTAAGGAAACATTTTTCAACTAGGGGTTTTGATTCCTCTTAATTAGAATTTAATTCTATCGTTCTATCGGTTCAGAAGGCATAGGAGCCCATCACGTGTAGACGTGACCCCACCAAATTAAGCCTACCAAAGAGTGTCACGTGCTATCGCGTGAGTTTTTGTTCTGCCCAATTGTTTGCTTTATTCAGGCGCCTATATATTTTGTATATAGAGGTTACGTGTCTGCACGTGAAGCCCGGTTTCAGCCTAGTTTGTCAAGCGCGCCTATCACGTGTGGGCACGTGATGCTCCATTTGGGGACTTTTTCCTGTTGCTTTTATTTATTATTCATTTTTTATACGGGAACAAATGCCCCCACGGTGTTGTTCTCACGTGGTTTGCATGTGAGTACAACATTGTCACCTTTACAGCCGTTAAATTGCCTAAGGGAACGGGGAGATGAACCGCCCTTGTCACGTCTTATAAATGCGAGGGTTTAGTTTCTTATGCAGCCATTGTTTCTTTCATCTTCTTCCTCTTTCGTTTTCTTTGAGAATTTAAGTCTCTTCCTCAGAGCTTAGTTCTCTGCTATTGCATCCCAGAGTTAAACTCTGTCAAAAAGAAAACCCTTTTTCAGGTAACTCTTTGTTCATCAGAAAACTTTCCTTCTTTAAGAAAGCCTTTGAATTTTAAATCCACTATGAGAGCTTTGCTCTCCTCAGAAACCCATCCTCCAAAGATATGATCTTTGAGCAATAACTTTCATATCTCGAACATTTCCCTCTGATTTTGAAGATTTATGGGATTTTTGTTTCTCATGTATTTTTTTGTAAATTCTTGGAATTTAATTCCATTACATAAAGGAATTTAATTAAGAGCTTAGCTCTGAGAGATCAATGGGACCTTTCGAGAATTTCATTCCCTAGTGTTCTTGAAAATCTTTTCATAGGGTTTTACCCTTATTCGCACAGATTTGAATTTTGTTAGCAGCTTAACAGAACTTGTCTTCCCAAGAATTGTTTGTATTCCAATGTCTGTTTACTGAGGATCTTCTTGATTCTCACAATGATTGCCCTGTCTCATCATTAGTGAACCGCCATATTAATTTTGTGGGGGTCCATGTGTTTTGTAGGCAGTGGTCCCGCAAGACAAATATCTTGTCGTTTCCTTCTGTTGTTGTTGTTGTTGTTGTTGTTGTTATATATGTATGTGCATGGGTTTCACTAATGTTTCTTTTTTTCCTTATTTCAGGAACAATGGCTTCTCTTTCTTATTTCCCTTACACCCGCTCGGATGCCGCCTTTCCACAATTGCCGTTGGATGAAGAAGCAATGGCGATGATCTGAGCCAATGACAGGGACTGTACCAGTTTGCTCTTGTGGGGAACCTGATATGGGCATATCATCCGGGGCCGCCGCAGCTTTCTTTGAGAAGTTCCAACAGAGCCTCTTCACCCAATTTTGCCGATGGAGCGTCCGCGGACTGATTTTGCGGTGGAGGCGGTTGATTAGACTCCTATAGGCCAGCTTAAGCCATCGACAACGGGGATACCTAACCAACCTTTGCCAGTCATAGACATTTTGGGGCGTCGTATTTATCAAGGTGAAGCCCAACCCTAGGGACAAATTTATAAAATAGGGCTT
The DNA here is from genome assembly GCA_030015575.1 of Agapanthus africanus. Lineage (NCBI taxonomy): Eukaryota > Viridiplantae > Streptophyta > Magnoliopsida > Asparagales > Amaryllidaceae > Agapanthus > Agapanthus africanus. The sequence continues at coordinate 674,945,403 of CM057340.1, read as the reverse complement.
ACACCTCACCACCCAACGGGCTATCTTCCCTGGGCTCGATATGTTCTGTCCGCTCATCGTGCGCGATTGCAGAAGGTCGGGCTCTATCAGGCAGTGTATGCATCTCTCTTTCATTATCAGTACCCGCATGTCCGGTAGGTTAAGGCTTTTATGAATCAATGTAATCTTCCCACCAACACCTTTTTGTTAGGGGATCGTGAGGTCTCTATTTCAGTGGAAGAGCTTCGCGATGTTTCGGGACTACTAATCAGGGGAGAGTATTATGAAGAGTTGCTTCCTCCCGATGAATATGTGTTTGAGACGATGCCAGCTTCGCTTGACAGCTTGGCGACTGAAAATGACGTCCTCCATAAGCACCCTAGCTTAATCAAGGTTTTGTTTATCTTTGAGAAATTGTTCGTAGCGTCGGAAAGGCATGGCGTCACTTTTGAGAGCTTCATTGGTTGCTTTATCCGTGAAGACGTTTTGTCCAAGACGGCTCCAAAGTTTGTGAACATTAATGACCCTTTTGGGTTTGGGATAAATAAACTGCCGGCCAAAGAAGAAGATTTACCGCAGTTTTACATCCCGATTTTGTCGGTCGTGCCCTTCGATTCAATCGTGGCTCCTGGCATGGATGAAGACACCTTCTTTGTCGATTTTATCAGCCTTTGGCTTAGCTGGTTCGCCATTCCAACGCACCATCGCTTCATGAGAGCTTCGGTCATCTATCCTGCTCATTGTGTAGTTGAAGGGGTGCGACTGGCCGTGGGCATCGCGGGGCTATCGGTTGAAAGAATTAAAGTTAACCGCAATCAAGACGGTGTCGCTATGCAGCTAGCCGGTTGAGCACGGGTCGATCCACAGGGAGATGGTTGTATGTCTTAGACGAGTCAATAAAGAATTTGTGTATGTTCGAGACTATCCTATGTGTAATATTTGCAAGTATAAAGTTGTTAAGAAAAGGATACGAGATTATAAGCTAAAGAAATCCGTACTCAAAACCTTTGAGCCGAATCTTGACCAATTGAAGCTAGAGCAATCGGCAACAACGTGGATTAGGGGATTTAAGCGCGGTATTCGTGGAATACGGCTTATTTACCCTTATCCTTCTGTTCTTGTCTCTTGCTTTCGCCTCCGGCCAAACCGAACGCAACCGGTCGCGGTTAGGAATCACCGTTACCTTGTCAGGGTACGGTGCCTAACGGAGCGCTTGCGTATGGTTTGGGCGGAGTTTAATGGAAAATACTGGAAAAGGAATTGGGCAAAGAAACGTTAACTTATAATACCGTATTTCTTCTTAACAATAATAATTACATTCATTCACAAGAAAGAACCAAAAAAAGAGAACAAAAAGAAAAGAACAAAGAAAAGAAAAGATTACAAGTAATTAAGTGCATGAATAAAATTGCAAGAAAGTAAAGCAAGGTAATAAAAAGCAAGTAATAAATAAGTAAATAAAAAGAACAAGAAACTAGAACTCAAGACAAGCATGTGATCAATAGCCAACACTTAAACTTGCAAGCTCAATCAAGAGGTTGCAAGATCAAGGGAAGGATAGAGAACGCATGTGAAATGAAGTGCTAATTCCATGAAAGAATACGACCCTTGAGATCAATAACTAACCCTTAACCATTCAAGCTCAATGAAGAGGTTGAATGATCAAGAGAAAGCAAGAATCTCAAGGGGAAGAAGAAACAAAAGAGAATGATACAAAACCCTCATCTTCATTGATCTCCCACTCAAAAAGATCTCACTACAATTTTCATGGAAAAAGAATGAAGAAGAAGAAGAAAAACTATACAAAAGACTACAAAAGAGGAACAAAAGAATGACCCTTGGTTGGGCTCAGATTTGGAGTATTTATAGGCAGCGTTCTAAAACCCTAGGGCTAAATTCTGACCCCATATGAATGTACCAATATACCCCTAAAAACTCATCAGAAGAGGCGCCAACATGGCCGCGGATCCGCGGCTAATACCCCCTATTGGCCGCGGATCCGCGGCCCTTTAGTAGAGTTGGGATGTCATCTTTTGTGGGTTTGCCTGGTTTCATTTGTCCTTGTGTTTGAAAACTTCATACTGCACAAAAGTCTTCCAGAATATCAGCAGAATTCTTAGTCCAAGATTGCTATCTTTTCTTCACTTTTGACTTCTATCTCTCTCGAGCTCCGCGCACCCATTGATTCTTGTGCTGCCCCCCTCGTGCTCTGTGCTTGTCCCAGACACGAATGACCACTGTCATATGTCTTGTCTCAGGAACTGGTACTCGGCACTGGACGGATATGGATGACCGGAACCCGGCTTTTATCTGCTGTCAACAGATGTTCTGCTTTTGGCGTAACTGTGGAGATTTTGTCTTGATTTGCAATATTTGGACTGGAAACCTCTACTCTGTAAATATGTAACAAACACGGATTAAAAGCACCTACCTATAAACACTCGAGCGTAAGAATGGGCGGTATAAAATGCAGTATTCTGTTATGAACAAATACCCCCAAACTTAACTTTTGCTCGTCCCGAGCAAAATCAATTATTCACAAAAATAAAATCCTAACCGCACTTTCGCAGGGAACGCGATTGCACTGAGCACGTGCAACAAGCCGTTAAACCTCTAGGTGTCCCTAGTAGGAGGAGTGTTGTCTCCTGAGGGTTTTCAGCGGATACTACCCACAAAATCCCGTCAAGCTAGTGTCATAATTTAACAATGATTCTACTCCTACAGTTTAGTATTTACGTTAGAAATTCTATCATCCTAAGTTAGAAATATCCAACCCTTATTTTTCACACCTCCTATCTATTTAACCTTAGGTCCTATACGTTCCAAAAAAGTTTTAGAAAGATGTTGGTTCTCCTGAGTTTTCCTTCTAAAGTGCGGCCTCAAATCAGGGATTTTTATCAATTTTACAGAAAACACAAGTCTTATTCTTTATTTCTATCTTTTATTCAAACCTCGATTGTATGCCCCTACGTGTGTGTATATTTGCACCCCTACACTCAAGAATTCAATTCAAGCTATAATACCCTTGCCCTAATACCTAATACTACTTCTTTTCATTAAGGATGGACGGTTTTGCTCACACATCTTTCATGCGACTATTAATGCTTCTTGAGGCACTAATGACCGATTACTGAATGTGTGAACTTTAAAGCGTAAATAGCAGTTTCCAGGTCTTGACTTTATTCTATTTTTTTCTTTTTCTTTTTCTTCTTTCTTTTTCAAGACCGGATATATTTTTCAATATGCTCTTTTGGTGTTTAGCTTTAAATACCGTTTTTTCTTTCATACTAGGCTTTCAGGCAAGAGTATTTCTAGGTATCCTCTACTATCCCAAGTTTCAAGGTGCGTGTATGTGCAGTTTGTAGGGTATATACTTTCTAAATTTGAACTCAAGAAAAGAAACTATTTTTCAGACTTATCCTCCGGTAAAGATTCAATACTTTCCCTTTATCTTGACTTAACTCAAGAACTGAACTCAAGATTACCTAGTTCTCAAAAAAAAACTGTAAGGACGTATACTTACCAAGTTTAAACAGAATGAGGGTTATTTTTAGGGTTTTCAATTCCTAAGCCTAGAATTTAGTTATTTCTATCATATCAACTAAACTTTCGGAATAAAGATCTAAGTTACCCTATTAGCTAACTTGACGACAAAGTTTTTATATTTTTTGGAAAATTTTCAATTTTTGTGGGTTTTTAATAAAGTATGCAAATGCAAAATATACAAATGAATGCGAAGGAAGAAAGCTTACCGAGAAAACCCCCAAACTTAAACTTGACAGTGCCCTCACTGTCAGGCTACACCCAGAGGGTCAAAATTGTCGGCGCTCCCTAGAAACAAATTATATACAAAACAAAAAGGAAAACAAAAAATATATACAAAAAAGGAGTCCCCCCCAAACTTAAGTAAAACAGTGTTTCCACTGTTAAGCGTTGAAATTCAGGATTAGGGGGGAAAGAGAACAGTATCAAGCTATACAAGGCCTTACACAGGCCAAAAGTTAACACCAACCATTCAAAGATTTTATCGCTATAAAGCAGTGGCTGGTGAAAGAAGGCGTAGAGAAAAGAGATGGAGAATACGCGAGACCATATGCGGAGAGAAGCGGGATATGGTCTCGGTATATGAGAGGAAGAAGAATGGCGGAAGGGAAAAAGAAGTGGAAGACGAACTTGAGGGTGCAAATGGAGGAAATAGATTAGCACAATTTGTGATGGCCGATGTGTAAAAAGCGATTGTGCTAATATATTTATCCGTCGAGAGATTGGGTCAAATCCCTCAAGATTCGTAAGAAGCCATGGGTACGCCGAACTTGGTAAACCAGACACAGGAAGTGAAAATGATACGGGTTCTTGCAAGGTCGGAACGATGGAAATGATGGAGGAAAGTGGTTGAGGAAGGGTATCGGTTAAGGGTTCTGGAGGGTGTAAACAGTCAGTGAAAGGAACAGGATGAATTGGAAAATCCGACTCATCATCTAGAATTGTTTCATCCTCAAAAATATCCTCAAAATTCTCCTCAAAGTTAAGCTCATCCATGCATATTTCATCAAAGTCCAGACGCATATGGGGTTCGGGAAAAACATTTAATGAATCGGGATGATGATTTGAAGAGACAAACTCAGCCAAATCTATGGGTACATCATCCAAAATATTCCCAGCGTCAATATCCTCTATTAAGTGAAAATCAATATTCTCAGACACCTCATCAAAAGCATGGATATTAATCGATTCTGGTTCTAAGATATAGGTGTAGAGATCAAAAGGATTAGGTATGGTTTCACTTGGAAGGGACCCTTCACAATCGGGCAAATCAAACACTACGAAGTCGCACAACTCATTTATCATTCTATCTTCAATTGATAAATCATGTGGGATACTCGATAGACTTTCAAAACAGGAGTTGTGGGATTCAATTTGGGACGGGTAGGTTTGATTTGGAAGGGGGTACATCTCACTCTCTCCACTCAAATTCACAGCCTGTCCTGCCGCCTCATCATACATTGAAAAAGTTGGAGCTAGTTGAAAACTAGCTACCGGGTCACTAGGTTGCATGAGGGCGGTCATGGACGCATTCAAATCCATCATCTGTTGGCTTGACGCTACCCTAAAGTCTTCCAACGACTGTTCCAGACTAGACATGGGTTGTGAAGGGGTTTCAGTAAAAGATTCAAAGTTGTTTGGATACTGAAAACTCCCAAATGGCGGTTCTGAAGCAATGTCTAGGGAAGGTGCAAAAGTAGGGTAGGATTGGTAGGAATTGAATGGCTGGATAGGAGAAGGATCAACATTTGGATAGGAAGGTGAATGGAATTGTTGATCCCAAGAATTTGAAGTGGTGAAAGGAGTGAAAGATCGGCTACGAGATTGTTCAATACGTTCAGCAAGAGACATAGGTCTTGTGGCTACAACTGGACTTTCAAAAGGGGTATCAACGCAAGAAGGGGTGAATGTTTGAAACGGTTGGTACGAAGTGGATTGCGGGGTCCAGTTGTTCGTCCTAGATGCGTCTATCCGATCTTTCAAAGAAATTTTTGGCATGGAGGGGTCGTTTGAAGTTCGACCAAAACAATAACCGTATGAAGTAATGTCTGGTTGTGGGTACCAAAGTTCGGCAAGAGTTTTGCGAGGTGGAGTATCCATGATATGAAGAGAGAAAGAGAGAAAGACAGAGAAAAGGAGGGGAAAAAGAATGTGATAATTTTTTAATTTTTTTTTAGTTATATATTAACAAAAGAATGAAGTATACACACAAAAAGAATATGGACAAAAACAATCACGACACAAAAAATACCACACACCTAATCGTTCTAGGGTTAACCTAGGTAAACTAGACCTGCTCCAGAACTTGATTGTCGAAGTAAAACTGTGTCGAGAAACAGGCTCAAGATACACTGATCACGAGGCCAGGTAAGTGCAGAGATATGGGGAGGTTTTCCAACGCTTTCGCGAAGTTCCTTAATTAAATAACCCTTTCTCTTTTGGCGGTTTCGCCGTTCACACTTTCCTAGACACCCCGTAAACAATATACCGTTAAGCGAGGTTCTAAACACAGTTAACTTCTCCTAGTGAGCACGAAGTCCTTAAGGCTTAAAGTCTAGTTTCTTTTAAATTTTGTGCGGGTAAACGTTATGCGCAAGTTCGTGATTTGTGGGCCACGGAAAAGGTGATGAAATCCTTTACCATATCTTGTGGGGTTCGCTTGCCCTTAAGTCCGTATTAATGTATGCAATGCGCAATTCAATAAAAAATTCTATAAAGAATCAAAAAATTGTTTTTTTTTTTATTTTAGCACGGCACTGCAACAAATACGGGTTAGTCAATTTTGGCGTTTGCTAGCGAACTTGCAAAGAATCCTGAAAAGAATAGTATATTGGAAGCGTCGGATTTGAGAAGAAGGTGTTAGTAAAATACGTACCGTTAAGCTTTGGGTTAGAAAACCCCCGTTGAATCAAATCCGGTAAGCTTGAAAAGTTCGCTTGCGCGGGTCAAACTACCCGGATCTTTGGCACTGTACTTCGTAATCACCTTAACCTTGAACGTACACTTTGCTCCCCACAATTGCAGTTTGCAAATACGCAAAAATCTGCACACTTGCCCACAAAAATTATCAAAAAAACAAAAGGATTTTTTTTTTATAAATATATACAAAAAGAATATTAACCCGAATAACAAGAAAGAAAATACGCTACCGTCTCCCCGGCAACGGCGCCATTTGGTTGAAAGAATTAAAGTTAACCGCAATCAAGACGGTGTCGCTATGCAGCTAGCCGGTTGAGCACGGGTCGATCCACAGGGAGATGGTTGTATTTTCGTTCTTGTCTTAGACGAGTCAATAAAGAATTTGTGTATGTTCGAGACTATCCTATGTGTAATATTTGCAAGTATAAAGTTGTTAAGAAAAAGATACGAGATTATAAGCTAAAGAAATCCGTACTCAAAACCTTTGAGCCGAATCTTGACCAATTGAAGCTAGAGCAATCGGCAACAACGTGGATTAGGGGATTTAAGCGCGGTATTCGTGGAATACGGCTTATTTACCCTTATCCTTCCGTTCTTGTCTCTTGCTTTCGCCTCCGGCCAAACCGAACGCAACCGGTCGCGGTTAGGAATCACCGTTACCTTGTCAGGGTACGGTGCCTAACGGAGCGCTTGCGTATGGTTTGGGCGGAGTTCAATGGAAAATACGGGAAAAGGAAATGGGCAAAGAAACGTTAACTTATAATACCGTATTTCTTCTTAACAATAATATTACATTCATTCACAAGAAAGAACCAAAAAGAGAGAACAAAAAGAAAAGAAAAGATTACAAGTAATTAAGTGCATGAATAAAATTGCAAGAAAGTAAAGCAAGGTAATAAAAAGCAAGTAATAAATAAGCAAATAAAAAGAACAAGAAACTAGAACTCAAGACAAGCATGTGATCAATAGCCAACCCTTAAACTTGCAAGCTCAATCAAGAGGTTGCAAGATCAAGGGAAGGGTAGAGAACGCATGTGAAATGAAGTGCTAATTCCATGAAAGAATACGACCCTTGAGATCAATAACTAACCCTTAACCATTCAAGCTCAATGAAGAGGTTGAATGATCAAGAGAAAGCAAGAATCTCAAGGGAAAGAAGAAACAAAAGAGAATGATACAAAACCCTCATCTTCATTGATCTCCCACTCAAAAAGATCTCACTACAATTTTCATGGAAAAAGAATGAAGAAGAAGAAGAAAAACTATACAAAAGACTACAAAAGAGGAACAAAAGAATGACCCTTGGTTGGGCTCAGATCTGGAGTATTTATAGGCAGCGTTCTGAAACCCTAGGGCCAAATTCTGACCCCATATGAATGTACCAATATACCCCCAAAAACTCATCAGAAGAGGCGCCAACATGGCCGCGGATCCGCGGCCAATACCCCCTAGTGGCCGCGGATCCGCGGCCCTTTAGTAGAGTTGGGATGTCATCTTTTGTGGGTTTGCCTGGTTTCATTTGTCCTTGTGTTTGAAAACTTCATACTGCACAAAAGTCTTCCAGAATATCAGCAGAATTCTTAGTCCAAGATTGCTATCTTTTCTTCACTTTTGACTTCTATCTCTCTCGAGCTCCGCGCACCCATTGATTCTTGTGCTGCCCCCTCGTGCTCTGTGCTTGTCCCAGACACGAATGACCACTGTCATATGTCTTGTCTCAGGAACTGGTACTCGGCACTGGACGGATATGGATGACCGGAACCCGGCTTTTATCTGCTGTCAACAGATGTTCTGCTTTTGGCGTAACTGTGGAGATTTTGTCTTGATTTGCAATATTTGGACTGGAAACCTGTACTCTGTAAATATGTAACAAACACGGATTAAAAGCACCTACCTATAAACACTCGAGCGTAAGAATGGGCGATATAAAATGCAGTATTCTGTTATGAACACTATCGCACTTGTACCATGGGCTGAGCGCTGCGGCCAATATTTTGACCCCGGGTGTAGATGTGGTGAGCTTCTCCTCCACTATTTTACGTCGTGGATTGAGATGCACGTATTGGGGGCATTCGCAACGCACCAGTGGCTGGATTTCTATGATGCTTACACCTTCCCGCGGCTCATGATGTTGGTGGGCGCTTCTCCTCCTGATCCAACTCAGCTAGGGGCTCTTCGTATGTTGCTTAACCCGTATGCTAACGAAGGTGGGATGGTATTCAATGACTGAGTTCTCTCTGCTCCTTCGGGACCTGTTCAATAGCTATTTGATTTATCGAAAGGGGGAGCACCATCCTTAAAGCCTAAGGAAATTATGCACTTGTATTCGATTAGGCCGAGTTATTTGGTGTTCCGTCGAAATGATACGGCTCTTTTCATGCGGTATCCGCACCGCTTTGCTCGGCAATTGGGTTATAACCAAGGTGTTCCGTTTGAAGCATTTTTTGTGGAGCCCGGTGTAGGGTTCTTAGGCACTCTTGTGAAGGTTCATAAGGCATCAAAGATGCCCGGATAAAAATTTAGACGTGCCGAACAACCCAAAGCCGGGATCTTTGCTAGATTATTAGGGTTAAACATGCAAGATGATAACTTTTATCTAAGTGTGAGGGATTACAACCTTTGTAGTCCGCTCCTTCGCTTCACAAGCTCCGAGTAGAAGTCCCTTTGCTGCGATCCACGATCTCCCGGACTCATGAGAGGCTCCACGACTCGAACGATCCATGCTAGCTTGAAGTGTTCCAAATCTCCGATGATCTACGTCAAAGTTGCAAAGACTCAAGCTATCTCACTCTAAAGAGATGAACACACTAATCTCATGGGCTAGATGAGATGAGGATGAGAGAGTAGTATTTTTGCTTTCTTTTTAATTCATTTTCTCATATTTATTCATCACATAAAGATTTTTTAGTAAGCTTTTTCAAGAGAGAAGAAGATGATAATGGAAAATGATAAAAAGATTAATCCTCTTGTGATGAATAGAAAGAAATGTATATGATTGATATATAAACCATGGTTAAGGATGAGTGGCTAAGATTGTGTAGAGAATAAACTAGAGTTAGGGTTTGGTTGGGTTAAAAATGTGTCATCACAAAATATCTTAACAATGACAAAAGAAAATGCTTCTAGAAGGTGCATGAAGCATCTAACCCTAATCAAACCCTAACCTCAATTAATCATCCTTAAACATGTTTAGCAATTAATCATATCATGTCACAATAATATATATCACATATATATTATATATTTGCAACAAAAGAAAATAATACAATTAACATATATCGCATATATATCAATGTATCATCCAGTGAGAAAATGAAATAATAAAGCGAGCCAATATTAGATAATGTAATACAATATATCATATATATTATTATACATTAAATCATCGAATCAACACTTGATTTGATGATCCGGATATATCGAATATTACCGACTAATATATCATGTACCGATTCATCGAATCAACACTTGATCCGATGTCCCAGTTCATATCTAAATATCGCGAGAATATAATACGGTATCTCATATCGCATTATCCTCGGTCCTGCACATATCACATATGCGCCTCTACTCCGTTTCGCCTGAGCCAAGAAACCTCTGTGTAGGACTCTAAAGAATCGTCAATACGCCGGTAGCAGGTGATGATCATATCAAACACCCACAAGCTGCAAGCGGTCAGCTAAACGTAACAGCCACCCAAGTATTGAGCGATCAGAAGATCAACAAGCTAGCCTGTGCGTTCTCCTGTGAATCCAATCAGTAACACTCCCGTACAGTCCGGTCTGTTCGTCTGATATGTCGCATATCAAGTCTAGGGGTGGTATACGTCAGACCCCAGTAACCGATAAGTCGTGTCGATGTGTGGCTCATAACGGGTCGAGAAACTACTAGTAACACTTACCAGTAAATCTCTATATCAGCCCTGGCCAGGGACTTCCAGTTATAGCCAATCGAACGCAGCACAACATCAACTCCCTATACCGGGAGAGACAAATCCCCTCTTATCGCTCATTGCCTCCATGTGATTCGGGACTGTACCCAAAAGCCACCGTTTTGCACGCCCTCTTGGACATGGTAAGGTGGAAATCAAAGCACAGTGGGAATCACACAAGACTCCATGACGATCTCGGGTCTACAGACTACCCTGTACCAGTGTCACCGGAGAACTGCCATCTGACGTGTGGTATATCACCATCTGGGAGTTCTCGGCGAGTCCGTCCAGTGTACCCAGTCTCCACTGAGCACCCGTACACCATCTTTGATGTCAAACACCGATGGATATGGGATCATCCATCGCCCATCATATGGGTCAAGATGCGTATACGCTAGTCTACTCTGGTGTATCGATGCCCTGTCTCGATATACCCTCGACTAGGAACAGTTATAGGATGTACTCATCGACTACCATGGCCCCACTAGTATGATCTCATCATAGTCCCAGTAGTCGAGTACAGATCCTAAGGGCTTCATCAACATGTGAGAGTAAAACAGTAAACCAATACAAGTCAACATGTTAAGATAAAGTGAAACCAAATAGCATACTATCATGACGAGCAAGAAAGTCATCTCTATATATATCCAAGCATTCATTATAATATACATCATATGTACAACAATGGCCTCTAGGGCATATACATAACTAACAATCTCCCACTTGCACTAAGGCCAGCTGCTGTAGTATCTCATACCTAGCATCCCGAATAATCTCTCAAACTGTATCTGGGGAATAGCCTTCGTGAATGGATCCGCAGTGTTGTCCTTCGTATCTACTCTCCTGACCTCGATCTCCCGGCGATCAACTATCTCCCTGATCAGGTGATACCGCCTCAGAATATGTCTGGACTTTTGATGGGATCTGGGTTCCTTGGCCAAAGCCACAGCTCCATTGTTATCGCAATACAGAGGTATTGGATGCTCAATGGATGGAACCACACCAAGTTCACTAATGAACTTCTTGATCCAGACAGCCTCTTTGGCAGCATCGTTGGCAGCGATGTATTCAGCCTCCATCGTCGAGTCTACAACGGTATCCTGTTTGGAACTTTTCTAACATACCACCCCTCAATTGAGGGTAAAGACAAAACCCGAATGCGACTTAGAGTCGTCCTTATCACTTTGGAAGCTGAAATCGGTAAAGGACTCCACCTGGAGTTCTCCGTTACCATACACCAAGAACATCTCCTTAGTCCTTCGTAAGTACTTGAGAATGTTCTTCACAGCTGTCCAGTGACTCTCTCCAGGATCTGCTTGATACCGACTCACTACACTTAGTGAGTATGCTACATCGGATCTGGTACATAGCATCGCATACATGATAGAGCCTACTGCCGAAGCATAGGGTATCCCTTGCATGCGAGCTCTCTCCAAATCAGTCTTGGGAGACATCTCTTTGGAGAGAGTGAGTCCAGAGATCGTGGGTTGGTTCCCACGCTTGGATTCTTCCATACTAAACCTCTTTAGTATGGTGTCAATGTACCTGGTTTGGGACAATCCCAGTATCCGTTTAGATCTATCTCTATAGATCATGATTCCCAATACGCAGGAGGCATCACCTAGATCTTTCATTGAGAATCTCTGTGATAAGAAGAGCTTGACTGATTGCAGCATAGGAATATCATTTCCTATCAAGAGTATGTCATCCACGTATAATACGAGGAAGACAACCTTACCCTCTGCTACCTTCTTATAGATACAAGGTTCATCTATATTTTTGATAAAGTCAAACTCTTTGACTACAACATCAAAACAGATGTTCCAACTCCGCGATGCTTGCTTTAACCCATAAATGGATTTAAGCAGCTTGCACACCTTTCCGCTGCTCCCACTATCTATGAAGCCCTCTGGCTGAGTCATGTACACGCACTCTTCTAAATCACCGTTTAGAAAGGCGGTCTTAACATCCATTTGCCAGATTTCGTAGTCATGGTATGCAGCAATGGCAAGTAAGATCCGGATGGACTTAAGCATAGCCACTGGAGAAAAGGTTTCGTCATAATCCACACCTGGTCGTTGACGAAAACCCTTTGCTACAAGTCTAGCTTTGAAAGTCTCAACTTTTCCATCTACACCAAATTTCCTTTTAAACATCCACTTGCTCCCAATGGGTTTTACCCCTTCAGGAGCATTTTCTAAAATCCATACTTTATTGGTGTACATGGATTCCATCTCAGATCGCATTGCATCCAGCCATTTCACAGAGTCACCACTCGTGATGGCCTGCTCGAAACTAGTCGGTTCATCATCATCCATGATGCAGTCCTCGCTTCCACCATCAATGAGAAAACCGTAGTATCTCTCAGGTGGACGAGAAACCCTACTAGATCGGCGGAGAGGCTGGGGTTCGTCGGGTACTACTGAATCCTCTGGTTCCAATAAATCATCAGTTGTAGTCTGTGGTGCTGGAACCTCTTCCAGCTCTACCTCTTTGCCACTAATTTCTTTTGCAAGAAATTCCTTTTCTAAAAAGGTGGCATATTAAGAAACAAACACTTTTTGTTCCTCAGCGTGATAGAAGATATATCCATAAGAAACTTTTGGATATCCTACAAACTTACATAGACCTGATCTTGCCTCGAGTTTGTCCGGATTTTGCTTTTTAACATAGGCCGGACAACCCCATATCTTAACTCGTTTAAAAGATGGTCTATTCCCATTCCATATCTCATATGGAGTGGTAGGCACTGATTTAGTTGGAACTCTATTCAATAGATATGTGGCTGTTTCCAGCGCATAACCCCAAAAGGAGATAGGTAACTCAGCAGTGCTCATCATAGAGCGCACCATATCTAATAGGGTGCGATTCCTCCGCTCCGATACACCGTTGTGAAGTGGTGTATAAGGAGGAGTAAGCTGAGAGAGAATCCCATTCTCTTTTAGATAATCCCGAAACTCATTACTTAAGTATTCACCTCCTCGATCAGATCGAAGAATCTTAATACTTTTGCCCGTTTGATTCTCTACTTCGTGCTTATATTCTCTGAATTTCTCAAAAGCTTCAGACTTGTGTTTCATCAGGAACACATGTCCGAATCTAGAGAGATCGTCAGTGAATGTAATGAAGTAGGAAGAACCGTTCCTGGCATGCGTAGACATGGGACCGCATACATTACTATGTATTAGTCCTAAGAGTTCAGTAACTCTTTCTCCATGTCTACTAAACGGAGCTTTGGTCATTTTTCCTTTGAGACATGAATGGCAAGTATCATAAGATGATAATTCGAACGAATTCAAATAACCATCCTTATGTAACTTAGCCAGTCGTGTCGCATTGATATGACCAAGTCTACAATGCCACAAGTAGGATTCGTTCATATCTGAACTTTTCCTCTTGTGTGTGTTTTGTATATTCAGGACTGTATTCTGATTTAGAATGAATATGCCATTATGTAACGAGCCTGATGCAATCAATTTTTGATCTAGGAATATGTTCATAACATTATCCTTTACTACAAAATTACATCCTTCTTTACTTAATAAAGAAACTGAAATAATGTTGCACATCATGTTCGGTATATAATAGCACTCATTTAGAATCAGTGTATTACGACTTGGTAATACAAGGTGATATTCGCCAACTGCTTTGGCTGCAACATTTGCACCGTTCCCTACTTGAACGGAATGATCACCTTTTCCCAGTTCTCTACCTTTACGTAGCCCATGTAACTGTTTACATATGTGGGATCCTGATCCGGTATCTAATACCCAGGACGTAGGGTGAACTGAGAAACAGTTCTCAATAACTAACACACCCGAAGAAGATGCATCAACATGCATGTTCTTTTGGGCGGCGTGAGAATCTAGATATTCTCCTATTTCCTGTTCAATCTTATAACTCTTATAAGAAAGAATGGGTCCAACGTTCCCCTGCATTGTACAATAATTGGGTTCAGTCAATACATCCATATTATTATCTTGATTATGGCCTGACATGGTCGCTACCTGGAGAAAGAGAGAAGAAAACACTTTAGCGTATGCTCTTGCAAGATTAGATTGGTTATTATCTTATCTAATTAGGATGTCTCCCACTGCTTTTATCAAATCTGCCTTAAAACCCTAAAAGGTAAGATTAGCCGGGATTAATTACACCTTACAATTTCATCAATCTTTCAGCCAGATCAGTGTCGGTACTTTGAGGGACGTTCCCCGTGCTTTCGCACGGACCTAATTAAAGTAAACCTCGTTTTCCCAGAGGCGTAACCCCGTTAACACTTTTCTAGACACCTACTTGAATGACTAATTGTCCTGTGTAAAACTCTCCCAGGAGTAACTCTTACTCGCAGTGGGTACCGGGATCCAACTATCTCATAGGAGGTATGCAATCTCATTGCAAATTTCAACTTTTGAAATTCCCGATAATGTTTTTACCCCTAGTGTCTTATGACCTTAACTATGGTCAACAAATCATAAGCACTACTCAAGTTCTACCAGTCATTGCTTGATTAATTTAGACCCACCCATATGACCCTTAACTATGGTCAATAAAGTCATATGACTGTCCTAATTAATCACATCTTATGTTATATAGGAAAACATCACTTAGCTACCGTACACTGCGCCTTAACTATGGTCAACAAACGCAACACGAATACTAAGTACTCTATTTTCCTAAAATGACGGAGGGTTACGCAAGTTTTTCAGAAAACCCCGAGCGCAATGAACTTGATATCGTCGTAGAATCGAGTGTTTTTGAAAAGGAGTGTTTTTGAGGCTTTTCTTGTTTCGCTAAAGGGGTCACTCCCGGTGAAGGGATCGTCGGTCCTTTCCTCATCGAATAAGGTGTAGGATATATCATATATACCGCTGTGCAAAGCAAAACACTAAAAGCATTCAAAAGACAAACCGTGTTTTGTAGCATCTGCCAGTTTCGCTAAAGAGGTCACTCCCGGTGAAGGGATCGTCGGCTCTTTCCCCATCGAATAAGGTGCAGGATATATCATATATATCACTGTGCAAAGCAAAACTGTAGCTACCCCTTTTATAAAGTTTTGATTCTTCAACATCTTTAGGTTTCTTTTCTTTTTATTAATCTCATTAATAAATATCCCATCAGCTTATGCTTCCTAAGCATCACAGAAGAAACGAAAGCAGTAATATTTATATATCAGCATATATATATAATATAAGCATTCGTCTCAGGCAGTAATATGATCTCATCACAGAACATTGCAGTAGAAGAATATATATGAAATATTGGATATACTAGGACGTCCGTGTTTTCAATACGAGCCTGTATAAAACACGGATTCCACGGTCGCGACGAATAGCCAAACCCACATCCCAAGACCCCTACGAGAGCGGCAAGTAACACTGCCAATTCTAGGGTTAGAAGACCCGGTCTCGACTCCTCGAGATGGCCTCCCACTGGACCCTAGAACCCGGTTACTTGTGCTCCCCACCTTGGGTCTACCTAATGCGGAAAAGTAAATAATATACACTGGTGACAGCAACCTCAACCTGGAAGTGCCCCAAATAAAAGAATATTACATTACAAATGAATTTTACATGAATGAAAATAAAAACCCTCATCTCACATAAAACCCTCGGCTATTCAGAACGCGACGATCCAATATAACATATCACAGCAACACATAATATCACATATCATCAACGTAAGTAAATATGCGCATCCCAATTGTCGTTGACATATAGCAATGAAACCGGCGATATCACATATTACACTTACGGTCACAGAAAAGAAAGTGTAAAACTACAACATTTGGAATCCACAATCACTTTAGACATCGTAAATCCGAAATATCACATACTTCGCATTTCATGCCTAACTCTATGAATTCCACATATTGTATCACATTCCAGATAAATAGACAGTATTAAACTTTTTGAACAGATAATCAAATACCCAAAATTTCCCAAAGTGCTCAACTCTTGAGCGGAGTTCAAATAATCTCAGAATATGTCACAGTACCAGTGATCCAGCCGTAGAAGGGTCAAGCCAACGCCTCACATGTGGCACGCCGTACTCCCCCAAACCCGAAGGTTCAAAAGGCTGTTCAAGACGGTCACATAATCGAGTTAAGCTTTGTTGTCTTCTAGAGGGTCCACCGCTTAACATGTACAATTTTTCCGAAAGATTTAAACCCGAAAAAAAATTCAACACTTGAAAGTTTGCCGTACCGGGAAACAGTGAATTAATGATATCCGTTCAAATAGTTTAACAGTTTCTAAATATCCGGAAAGAAATTCGAATTTAAATATTCCGATCGAATCTACTATTACAAAACAAACTCCAGAAGTATTAACACTTAAAACAGATTAAAAATATCCATAAAATAGTAAACACGGAGACAAGAATTACTGTGCAAAAAACCGTGGCTAATTCCCTTATATTGCCGCGGAACAGCCGCCAATGGGGGGTCTTTGCCGCGGTTCCGCGGCCACGTGGTCGAATTAGAGGCACGAATTTCACAGTAATTCTTATCTTTTGTTGCTGTATTTTTCAGGTATTTTTAATTCAGAAAAATCGCAAATTTTGAAAAATTTCCAGAGAGGGGTTAATTTGCGTCGGTTCGGGTTCGATCGGAGTTTTAACTTCGTAAACACATCGCTTAATACTCTAGCTAGGCTCTGATACCACTGTAGGATTCCTAGGCACTCTTGTGAAGGTTCATAAGGCATCAAACATGTCCGGATAAAAATTTAGACGTGCCGAACAACCCAAAGCCGGGATCTTTGCTAGATTATTAGGGTTAAACATGCAAGATGATAACTTTTATATAAGTGTGAGGGATTACAACCTTTGTAGTCCGCTCCTTCGCTTCACAAGCTCCGAGTAGAAGTCCTTTTGCCGCGATCCACGATCTCTCGGACTCATGAGAGGCTCCACGACTCGAACGATCCATGCTAGCTTGAAGTGTTCCAAATCTCCGATGATCTACGTCGAACTTGCAAAGACTCAAGCTATCTCACTCTAAAGAGATGAACACAGTAATCTCATGGGCTAGATGAAATGAGGATGAGAGAGTAGTATTTTTGCTTTCTTTTTAATTCATTTTCTCATATTTATTCATCACATAAAGATTTTCTAGTAAGCTTTTTCAAGAGAGAAGAAGACGATAATGAAAAATGATAAAAAGATTAATCCTTTTGTGATGACTAGAAAGAAATGTATATGATTGATATATAAACCATGGTTAAGGATGAGTGGCTAAGATTGTGTAGAGAATAAACTAGAGTTAGGGTTTGGTTGGGTTAAAAATGTGTCATCACAAAATATCTTAATAATGACAAAAGAAAATGCTTCTAGAAGATGCATGAAGCATCTAACCCTAATCAAACCCTAACCTCAATTAATCATCCTTAAACATGTTTAGCAATTAATCATATCATGTCACAATAATATATATCACATATATATTATCTATTTGCAACAAAAGAAAATAATACAATTAACATATATCGCATATATATCAATGTATCATCCAGTGAGAAAATGAAATAATAAAGCGAGCCAATATTAGATAATGTAATACAATATATCATATATATTATTATACATTAAATCATCGAATCAACACTTGATTTGATGATCCGGATATATCGAATATTACAGACTAATATATCATGTACCGATTCATCGAATCAACACTTGATCCGATGTCCCAGTTCATATCTAAATATCGCGAGAATATAATACGGTATCTCATATCGCATTATCCTCGGTCCTGAACATATCACATATGCGCCTCTACTCCGTTTCGCCTGAGCCAAGAAACCTCTGTGTAGGACTCTAAAGAATCGTCAATACGCCGGTAGCAGGTGATGATCATATCAAACACCCACAAGCTGCAAGCGGTCAGCTAAACGTAACAGCCACCCAGGTATTGAGCGATCAGAAGATCAACAAGCTAGCCTGTGCGTTCTCCTGTGAATCCAATCAGTAACACTCCCGTACAGTCCGGTCTGTTCGTCTGATATGTCGCATATCAAGTCTAGGGGTGGTATACGTCAGACCCCAGTAACCGATAAGTCGTGTCGATGTAATGACCCCAAAATCTTTATACATTTGTATTATCCCTCTTCAATAATATACCGTATTTATTTGTACTTGGTATTTTCCTTTTTCTATTAAATTTATTATTATTTTATTCCTCAATCTATTATGTATTTTTTTTCTAGGTACAATTTTTTTCTTATATTTAAGTTTTTAACTTCTCATTCTTATTTTTCCTTTCATAAATATTTAACCCAAATCCATTATTCTTATTCTCCACAGCCCATCTAAAAAGCCCATTTTCTTTTTAAGCAACATCATATATTTAATTCTAATTAAATATATGCATGAATAACCTTATAGCTCATTGGTTAAGTCCTTGCATTGTTATTCCATAAGTCACATGTTCAAATCCCCATTCTTGCAATTATTTTTATCAATTTTTTTTATTCTTCTCATAACCTACAAATGAGACCTTTCATTTCCAAAATGAATGGTGACCTTTCATTTCTCTTTTAATTCTTATGTTAAATGCATATATTATTATACATAATTCACCATTACACCATCTTAATTGTCCTCCTCCATCTTTTCCTTCCTCATATTTTTCTATCTCTCATTTCTCCCTCTTCACCTAAAGTCCAAGAAGAAGAACATGAAGAACTCTTCAAGAAGGTCTCGCTAGTAACGCGAGGCTGTCGGCGGATAGACAAGCCCGGTGACAATACCGGCTTGTGTATGTAAGTCCTTTCTCTCTCCTTTCCCCCCATCTCTTTTTTTTCTTCTTGTCATGCATCGTGAACCCCTTATTCTTTTCATATCATAATCCATAAGAGAAGATACACATAAACATATACATATACATATATATAAGTTTAGATATATATGATTCTATATGGTTTAATAATATCTTATTATCTCTTGTTCAAATTAAAGTATTTTTAATTCTTTCTTCATGATTATGAATGTTTATTACAAGTTGTGAGAACATAGATTTCAATCCATAATATATCTACGATATCTCATGGAATCGGTTTGGTTATTAAAAGAAAGGATAAATCTTGCATAAAAATACTAGTTAATCTTTTTGCCGATTTTAGTATACACATCAATACCTTTAGGTTTAAAATAATTTTTAGAAATTAATTTTTACTTCTGAAAATTTCACGGAATTTACATATGATAGATTATATTATTTTATACATGCTGTAAAAATTTTAGATCGATCCGCATAACGGTTTAGGAATTACATCGTATTTATTCACTGATCGTAAAACAGAAAACTGCAGCTATCGGTCAATTTCTAGGACACATAACTTGGTATACCGGTATCCAAATTGAGCAAACTCAGGTGTTTTTGATATCTACATCGAATGATATAGATTTTCTTAGTTTTATAGTTTTACTAAAAACCCATCTAAGATAAAGAAAACTGCATTACAATATTAAGTGATGGATCTGGACAGAATCTGTTCCGATTCGCACACTGTTTTTAAATTGGACATAACTCGAACACCCGATGTCCGTTTGTGACAAAATTTAGATTTGTAGATGCACCATTGATAGAACTATAATTTTATGTATATTATATTACTTAGGAATGCATGAAACAACCTGATATAGGCTTTGCAATAGAATATATAGTTGCTGTCCAGAAATCTGAATTTCTGTTTTAAATGCTGATATTAAAATGATCATATCTAGAGCTTCAGAAATCCAAATCATGTGAATCTTGGTGTTTTCAATAAGTACATCGAAATACCTACAATTTTCTAATAATTTTCGTAACCTGAAACCTGATACAAATTAACTCAAACTGCGTTTTAAAAATATATGACGGTGCCGAATAGATTCTGATCTGTTTTGCGCGACGATACGAAAACATATATATCTCTCAAACCGGTAGTCATATTTAGGTAAAACTGGAACTCACGCATGCAAAACATTTAGAACCATATTTCTGTTTATATTTCGCATTCGTTCAACTTGATTAATTAGTCGTACATAATATTTCTTTACAGCATTGTTTATGGTAGTTACTCGAATAATATACTTGACTCATTTCATGTTATTCGAACATGTATACATATTTAGCTTGATCATTAAATTGTTGTATATACATAAAGACGATAATTAAATACTTGAGTTGTATTTTGAAAAATATACAATAGTATTTTTACAATAAACCCCCTCAAGTTTTATAAATTACAATAAGGCCCCTAACCAATTATAGAACTTCAAATTCTCTTTCTTTTAGTCTGACTCGGGTTAGAGGCTGACTATTTCTGACTTGAATATGATTCAAGTCAATCCATATTCTTTATATTTCAACTCAAGATGAATACATGAATCCCAGAATCCAGTTAACAATCTATATAACTTGACTGAACCGAACCATGGATATTCCTTTTACATGATTCCCAGTATTCCATTTACATGACTCTACGGTTATAACCGTTTCCTGATATCATGGTTTCGGTCAGTCAATCAAGTCAATCAAGCAATCATTACAAGTTTACAAGATAACAATACAAATATGACATCGCGGGGTTTAAAGGGGTAGATTGGTACGGAAGATGTTAAAAGTGGAATGAGGTGGTCAGATTAAGACACCTAACCTATATTCAGTTGTTGTTGTACCGTGGCATAAACGGTTCCTTGTACTATACGTGCCCTTAGTCTCTGGCATATAGAGACTCCCCTCGTATACACTGGCATCTTTCTGTACCAAGCTACAAACAACATCGTTAAACAATATTCCACAATTTACTACAATACAATACTTTAGAAAATACTATACTCTGTCACTCTCATTCTTCATTCTTCTTTGGGACTTACCGAGCGACCTGTTCGCTGACGACATTCTATTTCTCTCTTCTTTGAATGTCGTCAGGTGCGTTGGACCAAGTTGAGACCGAGCCCACAAGTGAAGATTTGGAGCAGTTCCAGGAAGACCCAGAGCTCTAGACATTGTATCTTGTTCTTTCCAGTATTTCCTTTTATTGTTATGCCACTGTTTAGGCATTGCTTTTTCATTTCAGATGTATTTTCATTTCATGCATTGTATAAAGAATGTTATTAATAAAAGTTGCTGTTATTTCTATTATTCGTCTCTTGTGATTCATTTTATATTGCTTAGTTACGCTTAGCGTATGTACTTCTGAGTACATACGTAGCGGGCCTTGTCACGTCCACTTCGCCGTACACTGGGAAGCGGGACGTGACAGGTTTTGTTGGTGGCCCATGCAGGTCAGAGCTGTGTGAATCCCTGTCATGCAGTTCTGGTCTGCGTGAACAACCTAAGCAATATAACACAAGACGCAGCAACTAAAACATTCTTTACAATCATGTTCCTTGAATCTTACCATTTCATATTCCTTGAATCTTATCATTTCATATCCGTTGAATCTATCTTAACCCTATTCTTTCACTCACAATCACCAAATTGTTTTGAAACTGTTACACTTTCCTTTTACAAATTTCGAGGACGAAATTTTTTTAAGGAGGGTAGAATGTAATGACCCCAAAATCTTTATACATTTGTATTATCCCTCTTCAATAATATACCGTATTTATTTGTACTTGGTATTTTCCTTTTTCTATTAAATTTATTATTATTTTATTCCTCAATCTATTATGTATTTTTTTTCTAGGTACAATTTTTTTCTTATATTTAAGTTTTTAACTTCTCATTCTTATTTTTCCTTTCATAAATATTTAACCCAAATCCATTATTCTTATTCTCCACAGCCCATCTAAAAAGCCCATTTTCTTTTTAAGCAACATCATATATTTAATTCTAATTAAATATATGCATGAATAACCTTATAGCTCATTGGTTAAGTCCTTGCATTGTTATTCCATAAGTCACATGTTCAAATCCCCATTCTTGCAATTATTTTTATCAATTTTTTTTATTCTTCTCATAACCTACAAATGAGACCTTTCATTTCCAAAATGAATGGTGACCTTTCATTTCTCTTTTTAATTCTTATGTTAAATGCATATATTATTATACATAATTCACCATTACATCATCTTAATTGTCCTCCTCCATCTTTTCCTTCCTCATATTTTTCTATCTCTCATTTCTCCCTCTTCACCTAAAGTCCAAGAAGAAGAACATGAAGAACTCTTCAAGAAGGTCTCGCTAGTAACGCAAGGCTGTCGGCGGATAGACAAGCCCGGTAACAATACCGGCTTGTGTATGTAAGTCTCTTCTCTCTCCTTTCCCCGCATCTCTTTTTTTTCCTCTTGTCATGCATCGTGAACCCCTTATTCTTTTCATATCATAATCCATAAGAGAAGATACACATAAACATATACATATACATATACATAAGTTTAGATATATATGATTCTATATGGTTTAATAATATCTTATTATCTCTTGTTCAAATTAAAGTATTTTTAATTCTTTCTTCATGATTATGAATGTTTATTACAAGTTGTGAGAACAGAGATTTCAATCCATAATATATCTAGGATATCTCATGGAATCGGTTTGGTTATTAAAAGAAAGGATAAAGCTTGCATAAAAATACTAGTTAATCTTTTTGCCGATTTTAGTATACACATCAATACCTTTAGGTTTAAAATAATTTTTAGAAATTAATTTTTACTTCTGAAAATTTCACGGAATTTACATATGATAGATTATATTATTTTATACATACTGTAAAAATTTTAGATCGATCCGCATAACGGTTTAGGAATTACATCGTATTTATTCACTGATCGTAAAACAGAAAACTGCAGCTATCGGTCAATTTCTAGGACACATAACTTGGTATACCGGTATCCAAATTGAGCAAACTCAGGTGTTTTTGATATCTACATCGAATGATATAGATTTTCTTAGTTTTATAGTTTTACTAAAAACCCATCTAAGATAAAGAAAACTGCATTACAATATTAAGTGACAGATCTGGACAGAATCTGTTCCGATTCGCACACTGTTTTTAAATTGGACATAACTCGAACACCCGATGTCCGTTTGTGACAAAATTTAGATGTGTAGATGCACCATTGATAGAACTATAATTTTCTGTATATTATATTACTTAGGAATGCATGAAACAACCTGATATAGGCTTTGCAATAGAATATATAGTTGTTGTCCAGAAATCTGAATTTCTGTTTTAAATGCTGATATTAAAATGATCATATCTAGAGCTTCAGAAATCCAAATCATGTGAATCTTGGTGTTTTCGATAATTACATCGAAATACCTACAATTTTCTAATAATTTTCATAACCTGAAACCTGATACAAATTAACTAAAACTGCGTTTTAAAAATATATGACGGTGCCGAATAGATTCTGATCTGTTTTGCGCGACGATACGAAAACATATATATCTCTCAAACCGGTAGTCATATTTAGGTAAAACTGGAACTCACGCATGCAAAACATTGAGAACCATATTTCTGTTTATATTTCGCATTCGTTCAACTTGATTAATTAGTCATACATAATATTTCTTTACAGCATTGTTTATGGTAGTTACTCGAATAATATACTTGACTCATTTCATGTTATTCGAACATGTATACATATTTAGCTTGATCATTAAATTGTTGTATGTACATAAAGACGATAATTAAATACTTGAGTTGTATTTTGAAAAATATACAATAGTATTTTTACAATAAACCCCCTCAAGTTTTATAAATTACAATAAGGCCCCTAACCAATTATAGAACTTCAAATTCTCTTTCTTTTAGTCTGACTCGGGTTAGAGGCTGACTATTTCTGACTTGAATATGATTCAAGTCAATCCATATTCTTTATATTTCAACTCAAGATGAATACATGAATCCCAGAATCCAGTTAACAATCTATATAACTTGACTGAACCGAACCATGGATATTCCTTTTACATGATTCCCAGTATTCCATTTACATGACTCTACGGTTATAACCGTTTCTTGATATCATGGTTTCGGTCAGTCAATCAAGTCAATCAAGCAATCATTACAAGTTTACAAGATAACAATACAAATATGACATCGCGGGGTTTAAAGGGGTAGATTGGTACGGAAGATGTTAAAAGTGGAATGAGGTGGTCAGATTAAGACACCTAACCTATATTCAGTTGCTGTTGTACCGTGGCATAAACGGTTCCTTGTACTATACGTGCCCTTAGTCTCTGGCATATAGAGACTCCCCTCGTATACACTGGCATCTTTCTGTACCAAGCTACAAACAACATCGTTAAACAATATTCCACAATTTACTACAATACAATACTTTAGAAAATACTATACTCTGTCACTCTCATTCTTCATTCTTCTTTGGGACTTACCGAGCGACATGTTCGCTGACGACATTCTATTTCTCTCTTCTTTGAATGTCGTCAGGTGCGTTGGACCAAGTTGAGACCGAGCCCACAAGTGAAGATTTGGAGCAGTTCCAGGAAGACCCAGAGCTCTAGACATTGTATCTTGTTCTTTCCAGTATTTCCTTTTATTGTTATGCCACTGTTTAGGCATTGCTTTTTCATTTCAGATGTATTTTCATTTCATGCATTGTATAAAGAATGTTATTAATAAAAGTTGTTGTTATTTCTATTATTCGTCTCTTGTGATTCATTTTATATTGCTTAGTTACGCTTAGCGTATGTACTTCTGAGTACATACGTAGCGGGCCTTATCACGTCCACTTCGCCGTACACTTGGAAGCGGGGCGTGACAGTCGATGTGTGGCTCATAACGGGTCGAGAAACTACTAGTAACACTTACCAGTAAATCTCTATATCAGCCCTGGCCAGGGACTTCCAGTTATAGCCAATCGAACACAGCACAACATCAACTCCCCATACCGGGAGAGACGAATCCCCTCTTATCGCTCATTGCCTCCATGTGATTCGGGACTGTACCCAAAAGCCACCGTTTTGCATGCCCTCTTGGACGTGGTAAGGTGGAAATCAAAGCACAGTAGGAATCACACAAGACTCCATGACGATCTCGGGTCTACAGACTACCCTGTACCAGTGTCACCGGAGAACTGCCATCTGACGTGTGGTATATCACCATCTGGGAGTTCTCGGCGAGTCCTTCCAGTGTACCCAGTCTCCACTGAGCACCCGTACACCATCTCTGATGTCAAACACCGATAGATATGGGATCATCCATCGCCCATCATATGGGTCAAGATGCGTATACGCTAGTCTACTCTGGTGTATCGATGCCCTGTCTCGATATACCCTCGACTAGGAACAGTTATAGGATGTACTCATCGATTACCGTGGCCCCACTAGTATGATCTCATCATAGTCCCAGTAGTCGAGTACAGATCCTAAGGGCTTCATCAACATGTGAGAGTAAAACAGTAAACCAATACAAGTCAACATGTTAAGATAAAGTGAAACCAAATAGCATACTATCATGACGAGCAAGAAAGTCATCTCTATATATATCCAAGCATCTATTATAATATACATCATATGTACAACAATGGCCTCTAGGGCATATACATAACTAACACCCGGCTCGTCTCTGGGAGTTGTTCGTGATATCATCCATCACTTCATGCGGCTCTCGTTTTATGATCCCCGAGGCCGACTATATTCCGATGTGCATGGGGTCTTATACGGGTTGGTACCATCATCGAGTTGGTCCAATCATTACTGAGGAGAAGTGGATACTCTTCAGATATAGAGCTCCCACCCCGATCCAAGCCACAAGCGTTCCGTCTCAACCACGGACAATGATTCGCCTTCCATTGAGGGGTAGTGGTGCCTTACTCATCCCTGAGGCGGCGGACGCGGAGTCGACTCCTCCTCCAGTTGGTATGCCGATGTGCACTAGAGCTCAGGCAAAGGCTTCTGATAAGGCGCCAGCAGTAGTTTCATCAGTTGCGGTGTCATCGATGGCAGTGTCATCATTGGTAGTACCGCCAAAAGAGGATACTGGAGATGAAATCGGCCAACGTCGTGCCAAAGTGCCGAGGGGCAGAAAGCGATCTTAATCTAGTGTTAGCTCAAGCTCAAAACGGAGGAAGAAAACGGTTACCGGTCTACTCGACCTCTTGCTTGAATCTGAGGCTGCTGCCCAAGACGAACCAATATCCATGCAAGAGCCGGATAATGGTCTTCTCTTTCCAGGTTCGTCTGCTGAGGAAGACGCACAATTGGTTGAGGCTATAAAGCGCTCATAAGACGAAACTAAGAGTGTGGGTATCCCGAAGAAACCTTATCCTCCCGTCATATTCTACGAAGATCCCCCATCACTACAGAGGGTACATATGGGTCCCCTGCGATAGGAAGATGAGATGGCCCTCAAGCGGCCTATCTCAGCCGCTTCCGAAGATGAGCTGGCTTTGAAGACAGGTGGCCATGAATCTGCATTTGAGCCCCGGCGAGCACACTTCCTCAGGAAGGAATGATGGCTTGAAAAAGCCATACTAGAAGCATCCTGGCACATCGGTATGTGTGCTTTCCATATTTTTCCTTTCGGCCAATAATTTGTATCGCTTTTTACATCTCTTTATCTTTGCGAAAATTATACATGGACTTCAGGAATGACAAATAATTTGAGCTCAAGTCACGTCTGACTGTGGAATCTGTAAATGTCTCCGATGAGGCCCTAATAGGTGCGGAGGAGTTCATTACGGCTGCTATTCCTGCCGTGGAGCTTCCACTGGTAGCCTCCGTTCCTCCAGTGTCTATTCTTCCAGCAGAGGTCACTTCATCGACCTCAATTCCCATGGACATCTCTAGTGACACACCGGAGGATGTAGAAGAGCTTGTCGGGGCTGTCAGTCCCGTCTTGGAGCTCCCGGTGATGACTTCCACTTCTCCATCGTCTATACTTTCCGCAGAGGCGACCTTGCCTGTCATAGACCCAATGGATCTTTCTAGTGGCACCTCGAAGGTTGTAGAAAGCACCGCCGTGGCCACTGTTCCCTCTTTGGAGCCCAAAATGGAAGATGTCATTTCGTGACTGGAAGCTGCTACGCCAGCACACATCCCCGATGATGTGCCTGAGGGCACGAAGGAGGCTGCCAAAGCTGCTATTCCTCAAGTTCAAAGCGGTAGGAGCATCGAAGGTAGTCTTCTATACTTTTCTTTAATGATCTCTCTATTATCTGACTCTTTCTGTCTTTTCATAATTGCGAGGATTGGCGGCGTCTATCGTGCATTTATCTCCCAGAAAGTCCTTTCAGCGTTTGCTCGAGATGGCCTCCCCACAGGCAATATCCCCGCAAAGTATCGTTCTCTCTTCTGGGCAAGGTTGGTGTTATTTGACCCCTTCATTGTATTATCATTATTTCATATAATGATGGTGATATGTCTTCTGCAGTTTTGGAAGCTGATGACGAAGTTGAGATCCTCGACGGGCCTGGGGATCTGTCCAATCCTCCTTGCATGATTGTGGGTAAGTAGGCTTTTGATGTTGCTTTATATATTCTTTGCATGTAAATCTCATAGATTGTTCATGGATCTTGACAGCCTTGCCCGCTCTTACCCCACTGGAGTCTCGCATTATTATGCCACCAGGCCCTTATGCCCGGTGCGCATTTGAACGGATGGCGAAGCAAAGCCTTCACTCCTTGTCGGCTCTTATCGAAGATCTTCGTGCTGGTAGTTCGATCACAGCTGAAGAATTTTCCGCCTAAGCCAACATTTCTCTGCCTTTTCTTGCCACTTACCATGATGAAACATTGGTGCATGTCTGGGTCGAGTTTTGTCATTGAGTGGAGGCTTGCTTGCATGGTCTTGAGTGCACACGCCTTCCCTCAGAGGTCGTAACTGCAAAGACGAGCTTGCAGGGGCTGATTGAACGGTGCGCCGCAAATCTACAATCATGTGAGAAAAGGCTTAACCGGAAATTCTCGGAGAGGGAACTGGCCTCGAGTGCTTTGGGGGAACTTCAAGCTCAACTCACTACCAAGACCATCCATGCATATGAAATCTGGCGGGTACTTCAAGAAACTATCACTGAAGTGGTCGCTCTTGACAAAGCCGTCATCTTTACCCGTGAGATGGTTGAAGCTCATAAGGCAACTGAAAGGGAGCACGAAAGCCGGTTCGTCTCGTATCAGACCCAACAGTCTCAGGCGGAGACCCGTCTTGTGGCAATAACCAAGCTTGAAGCCGAGGCCCAGCGGAAGAGCGATGAATTGAGGAGTTTATTGTGTCGCCCGCTGGTTTAAAGACTTTTTTCTTCATTGTATTTTCTTTATTATCATTTTTTTATCCACTTATGAATGAAAACATTTTATATTCATTTTGATTCTCTTATGAGATGTATCTTGTATTCATTTTGAACTCATGAAGAAAAAACACATATATATTTTTTATCTCATTCTTGCATGTAGCTCTAATGAATGTGGTCCATTTGTAGTTTATCTGGATCTTTTTGCAGGGTAGAGATGGCTTAGGCGACAGGGTTAGGATTTGCCACCTAAGACTTTTCAATTTTATGAGCCGTAAGGGTCTTATAAAGATTTTTCTCCCTATGAGTCGAGAGGATCTCATAGGTGCGATTTCTACTTAGGGGTCGTAAGGACTCCTAAATGCTTTTTCTTGTGAGAGCTGTAAGAACTTTCTTTGTATGGGTTGTTAGGTTTATGTGTTGATTTATTTCCAAGTCGAAGCATTGCTTTACGACAGAGGAATCATTGGTTGATGTATTTCCGAGACGGAGCATTGCACTGGCAGAGGGGGTTAGGAGTTGACATGTATCCGAGTCGAAGCGTTACTTTACGACGGGGAGGTCAGGAGTTGACATGTATCCGAGTCGAAGCGTTGCTTTACGATAAGGAGGTCAGGGTTTGACATGTATCCGAGTCAAAGTATTGCTTTACGACAAGGAGGTCAGGGTTTTGACATGTATCCGAGTCGAAGCATTGCTTTACGACAGGGAGGTTAGGGGTTTGACATGTATCCGAGTCGAAGTACTGCTTTATGACAAGGAGGTCAGGGGTTGACATGTATCCGAGTCGAAGCACTACTTTATGACAAGGAGGTCAGGGGTTGACATGTATTCGAGTCGAAGCGTTGCTTTATGACAAGGAGGTCAGGGGTTGACATGCATCCGAGTCGAAGCGCTGCTTTACGACAGGGAGGTCAGGGGTTGACATATATCCGAGTCGAAGCGTTGCTTTACGAAAGGGAGGTCAGAGGTTGACATGTATCCAAGTCGAAGCGTTACTTTACGACAGGGAGGTCAAAGGTTGGCATGTATCCAAGTCGAAGCGTTGCTTTACGACAAGGAGGTCAGAAGTTGAGATGTATCTGTGTCGAAGCATTGCTTGACGACATGGAGGCCAGGAGTTGACATGTATCCGTGTCGAAGCGTTGCTTTACGACAGGAAGGTCAGGGGTTGACATGTATCCGTGTCGAAGCGTTGCTTTACGACAGGGAGGTCAGGAGTGGACATGTATCCAAGTCGAAGCGTTGCTTTACAACAGGGAGGTCAGAGGTTGATATGTATCCGAGTCGAAGCGTTGGTTTATGACAAGGAGGTCAGAAGTTGACATGTATCCGTGTCGAAGCGTTGCTTGACGACATAGAGGTCAGGAGTTAACATGTATCTGTGTCGAAGCGTTGCTTTACGACAAGGAGGTCAAAGGTTAACATGTATCCGTGTCGAAGCATTGCTTGATGACATGGAGGTCAAGAGTTGACATGTATCCGTATCGAAGCGTTTCTTTACGACAGGGAGGTCAGGAGTTGATATGTATCCAACTCGAAGCGTTGCTTTATGATAAGGAGGTCAGGAGGTTGACATGTATCCGTTTGCTACGGTGTCGGGATTGACTCTAGGTTGTCTGTGAACCGCAGAGTCTTGGAACTGGGGGCTTTGCCGTGGCTCCAATTGCTAATGTCACGTCCGTATCCTGCTGGCATGAGGAAGAACGTCGTTGCAGGTTTTCTGGGATGTAGATATTGCCGCTGAGACCTGACTCTCCCTTTGATAGAGTTTGTTGGGACGTGTGGTTCCCTTTTCGTTTATGCCCATGCATTGTATACAGGGGTCAGTATGGACTTACCTGCGGGGCAAAAAGTTTCATTCAATTTTTTTTATTTCTTTCCGCGATGCTCTATCATTTCATCTTTTTATATCGTGAAAGTCGTGATTTCCCAATCATTTCGGCTATTTTTCGCGGTGCCCAATCATTTCGGCTATTTTTCTTTTTACTCGCTGCTTTTTATTGCGAGTTGTCCAATCATTTCGGCTATTTGTGTATGCATATTTTTTACTTGCTGATCTTGTTCCAAGTTTCCCTATCATTTAAGCTATTTCATATGCATTTCTTTTACTTGCTAAATTTGTTGCAAGTATGGAACTTGGAACCTGATGCCAATCTTAGCATCAGCATCGCTGCGACTGGAATATTGCCAGGAGCGAATCATCATTTGCCATGAAAGGACTTGGAATTTGATATCGATTTAGGCATCAGCATCGCTACAACTGGGATGTTGCCAGGAGCGAATCATCATCTGTCTTTGTCGGTTTAAACAAAGATGGCTTAGCAAACGGGGTTAAGATCCTATCGACTAAGGTTTTTGACTTCATGAGCCGTAAGGGCTCATAAAGGTGTTTCTCCCTACGAGTCGTGAGGATCTCGCAGGTGTCTTTTCTCCTTATGAGTCGTGAGGACTCCTAAGTGTATGTTCTCTTGTAAGTCGTAAGCATCTTGCAAGAGTGCTTTCTCCTTGTAAATCGAGAGGACCTATAAGTGTTTGTTCATCAAATGAGGGCATTCCTCGTAGTTGGTAGGACTCGGCAAGGAAATGATTATTTGTGCCCGTGGATTGTATACAAGGGTCAGTATTGAACCGCTTATAGGGCAATTTAGGAAAGGCGATGGATTAAGAATGGGTTCAGATCCCTGTAGCTTAAGGCTTTTGAATCTTATAAGCCATGAGGGTCTCATAAGAGAGTTCTCTTTACGAGTTGTGAGGATCTCGTAAGTGTAATTTCTCCTCAGGAATCGTAGAGATCCCTAAGTGTGTTGCTCCTTTGTGAGTCGTAAGGATCTCACGCAGGTAGTTTTCTCCTTACAAGCTCGTGGGGACCTTGCAAGTGTCTTTTAACGAGATTGCGCCCTTTTGGGTTTTCACAAACTCGCTGATAGCCCTGCTGTTTTTACTCACGGAGTCCTTTCGAGTTTTCATCTGTGCCCATTTTGCTTGTGGACGTACCCCCCTCCTTTTTTATATTTTTATTTTACGAGTCTGCGCCCTTTTGGGTTTTCACAAACTCGCCGGTAGCCTTGCTGTTTTTACTTACGGAGCTCTTTCGGGTTTTCATCCATGCCCATTTTTCTTATGGACGTACCGTATTTTTTTTTTTGCGACGTCAGCACAATGATGCTGCAGGTTTGTAGTAGTTTAAAGACGTTTCGATCAGTAATTAGTTTTAGGACATTTCAGTCCTCTATTAGTTTAGGGACGTTTCGGTCCACTATTAGTTTAGGGACGTTTCGGTCCATCGCATGTTTTCGAGGCTAGGTTTCATCGGATACTACTTGGGAAGATAGCGAACGGACATAAGCGTCGTCATCTATCGTTGTCCTAGGCCGTGACTCATCAGGCATGGTATTTTTTCAAGAACCGGACGTTTATTGGCCTGAAGGGTCTTTCGCCATGCATATCCACAAGCAAGTAAGCCCCACCTTGGTAGACTTTGTTTATGATGTACGGGCCCTCATAATTCGGCTCGAATTTCCCCTGTTTGGCACGATTGGGGATCATAGGTCTCTTGACCACTAGCACGAGTTTGCCTTGACGGAATGTTCTCGGCCTAGTCAATTTCTCATATGAGCGTGTCATCTTTGCTTTGTAAACCTCCAAGTTTTGCTGCGCCATGAACCGGGCTTCGTCAAGGGCATCGAGCTCCTCAAGCCGGAGATGAGCATTCTCTTCGTCTGTCAGCTCATAATGAACCGCCACTCGTAGCGAGGGTAGCTCTATCTCTAAAGGGAGTACTGCTTCAATGCCGAATACCAATGCATATGGCGTTTATTCGTGGCCGTTTTGAACATGGTCCGATACGCCCAGAGAGTTTCATGCAGTCTCTCATACCAGTCTTTCTTATTTCGGGACACCGTCCTCTTTATGATTTTCGTCAAGGTCTTATTGAAAGCCTCAGCTAGACCATTAGCTCGGGGATTATAGACCGAAAAGTATCTCTAGTCTATATTATGCTGCTGTGCGAAGCAGCTAATTTTGTGACTTCTGTAGGCCGGCCTGTTATTAGAGATAATCCGTCATGGAGTGCCGAACTGATAGATGACGTGTGTCTTGAAAAAATGGAGAATATTCTCCGTCTTCACTTCTCTTAACGGTACTTCTTCTGCCCACTTGGAGAAGTAATCAGTTGTCGCCAGTTTGAACCGATGTCCTTTGGACGATGCCGGTTCTATGGGCCCAATTATGTCAGTTCCCCACATTTCGAACGGCCAGCTAGCCACTGTTGCATGTAGCGGGTTTGGATGCTGGTGGATGAAGTCTCCATGAACCTGGCATGAGTGGCACTGCTTCGCTATTCAAGGCAGTCTTGGATCATCGTGGGCCAATAGTAGCCCATCCTTTTAATCTTCAGCTTCATCTTTGGCCCGGCTTGATGAGAACCGCAGAGTCCATCGTTAGTTTCTTAGATGAATCTCCTTAATTCTTCTAGTCCCAGGCATCTCAGCCATAGAAAGTCGAACGATCTCTTATATAGCGTGTCATTGACGAAAGCAAAAGACAGAGCTCGTTTCATGAACTGATGTCTCGAAGATGCATCTTCAGGTGTTTGACGGGATTTGAAGTAATCTATAAATACTTCTCTCCAATATTTGGCCTTCTCCTGGTCCTCTATTTGTAGGGTTGTTTGCTCGGTCGCTTCCTTTTCTTCAGACGACTTTGGAGAT
Organism: Agapanthus africanus; assembly: GCA_030015575.1. Taxonomy (NCBI): domain Eukaryota; kingdom Viridiplantae; phylum Streptophyta; class Magnoliopsida; order Asparagales; family Amaryllidaceae; genus Agapanthus; species Agapanthus africanus. The sequence goes on along the minus strand of CM057340.1, from coordinate 674,912,140 downwards.
ATTTGGTGCAAGAACCCGACAGTTTTGCACAACGATCCTTATGTCATCAAGGTTTTCGTCAGCCAGTTCTTTAGCGAGTTTGGCTAACGCATCCGCTTTGCTATTTTCCGTACGTGATATGCTTTCCAGAACGTAGGAAGGAATTTGAGTCAGCAATTGTTGTACTCTCTCGCCGTACTTTACCAACTCGGGCTTGCATGTTTGATAGTCGTCGTTTACTTGACTAACGACCAGTTGGGAGTCTCCGTATATGAGGAGGTTTTCGATTCCCATGTCGACGGCGATCTCAAGACCTGCTATCAAAGCTTCATATCCGGCTTCATTGTTTGTTCTCAGCTCTGTTAAGGAGAAGGCAAAGCGCATTATCCCTTCTTATGGAGTCACGAAGATAAGGCCTACCCCAGATTTGATTATGGGGGAGCTGTGCTTTCGCTTCTTCATGGAAGATGCCCCATCGAAGTAAAGTTCCCTTCGGGTATCACTCCCTCCACTCTCCCTATCGATCGTGTCAAACGCGTGCTCGTCCGGCAATTCACAATTTAGGGGTGAATCGGCAGGTATCGGATGCTCAGCGAAGAAGTCGGTGATGGCCTGGCCTTTCACTGCTTTTAGGGGTCGATATGTTATCGAAAATTCCATTAAAAGGAGGGCCCATTTAGCGAGCCGTCCTGTTAGTATGGCTCTTGACATCAAATATTTGAGAGGGTCCACTTTTGATACGAGGTGGACCTCATGCGCCAAAGCATAATGCCGAAGCTTCGTTATCGCGAAGATTAACGCCAGGCAGTGTTTTTCGATGGGGGGTAATTGTTTTCTGCCCCCAGGAGAACTCGGCTAAAATAGTAGAGGGCTCTCTCTTTCCCTTAGTCATTTTCCTGTACCCATAACGCGTCTAAGGAACCTTCAAGGGCAGTTGTGTATAGGATGAGGGGTTTTCCCTTGACTGGAGCGGTCAGCACCGGAGGATTCTACAGGTATTGCTTGATTTCGTCTAGTGCGCTCTGGCATTTATGGTCCCAGACGAAAGGGGCCCCTTTCTTCATTAGATGACTGTATGGGCGGCATTTGCCGGAGAAGTTGGCTATGAACCGCCGGATATACGCGATCAATCCCTGTAAAAACCGCAGTTGCTTGAGAGTTCTTGGCGGAGAAATTTTCATGATTGCTTTGATCTTCGACGGGTATATCTTGATGCCCCCGTGTCGTACGATGAATCCTAGGAAATTGCCCAAGGAAACTCCGAACACGCATTTCAGAGGGTTCATCTTCAGGTTGTATTTTCAAAGGCGCTGAAACACGATCTTCAGATGCTCCAATGCTCCTCATATGACTTGCTTTTCACCACGAGGTCGTCGATGTAACATTCAAAAATCTCATGTAGGAGGTCATCGAAGATCTTCGTCATGGCCCTCTGGTAGGTAGCACCAGCGTTCTTCAAACCGAAAGGCATCACTTTGTAGCAGAATATGCCCAGAGTAGTCCGGAAAGCGGTATGATTTTGGTTTTCAGGATGCATCTTTATTTGATTGTACCCAGATGAGCCGTCCATGAAGGAGAAGACTTCGTGAGTGGACGTGTTGTCTATCATCAGCTCGGTAACCAGTACGGGAAAATCATCCTTCGAGAAAGTTTTATTGAGGTCCTGAAAGTCTACAAAAATGCGCACCATCCCATTTTTCTTCATCACTAGGACAATGTTGGCGATCCAGTCAGGGTACTGAACCTCTTGGATAAAGCCGGAGTCGATTAGCTTCTTGACTTCGGCGTTGATGCTCATTTCAAGTTCGAGCCGCATTCTCCTCGGTGCTTGTTTGACTGGCTTGACGCTCGGAGATATCACCAATTTATGCACAGCTATCTCTGGATCTAGCCCCGGCATCTTGGAGTATTTCCATGCGAAGCAGTCTTTATACTGCATAAGCACGTCTCTTAGCATAGCTACCTGTTCTTCGGACAGCGGCTCACTGACGAACGTAGGCCTCGGATCGTTTGTCGTCCCCAAATCGATTTTCCTTAGGTTGTCCGCAGTAGTATATATCCCATCTTCCAGCTCTTTTGGCGCCGGTGGAAGTTCTGAGATCAACTCATCTTCATCCTCATTTTTGAAGCACCAGGAGAGGTCATCCATATCCTTGCGTACTCCTTCTTCTGACAGCGTTATCACGTGACAGGTACGAGATCGTTTCCAACACCGATGTTGATCTGGTTCTACTCTCGCTGTGTACGTGGCTTTCGGTACATGCTTCTGTGGTGGGGTTACCCTCCAACTGCTGGATAGAGCGAATCTGCCTAGTTGATATTGGTCTTCAACCCAGTTTTTGAATATGAAGCAGTCTTCGAGAGAATGTCCTATCGCTCGGTGATAAGAGCAATAATCCGGATGAGAGACCTCGTCTTCTTGTTCGGGGTGTTTGGATTTCGGAAGCATAATCATTTGATGTTTCATAACAAGATCGAATATCTTCCTTATCTTGTCTTGGGGAAAAGAATATGCTCGACCCATCTTCTTTATAAAAGACGGATCCCGGCTGCTCAATTCTCGATCGCGTGGCTTCTTGGACCCGCTTCGCCGCCGTCGAACGTTTTTTCCATTCTTTAGTTTGTTTTTGCCCCCGCGTCGGGTCTTCTGTACGACTGGTTGGTGACGAAGGGCATCGTCATTCTTCGTAGCCTGGTGAAGGAGGCGTTGCATCCTGGCTTTCTCATAAATGGCCATTTCACGATTATGGTTATCCCGGGCCTTTTGACCCGCTTCCCTTATTATCTTGTTCATCTGTTCTTCAAACGACGGCATCAGCATTTTTATGGCAGGACCGCGTTCTGGTTCAGCGTCAGCGTCTTTTAAAAGAGCATCCTCTTCTTCATCAAGGTCCTTTATGACATAGCAGCCATGGAACTGTTCCTGTTTCTTGGACTGGACATATCCAAGCCCGATCGTTTCCATTCTCCTGTTGGACAATTTTTGCTGAGTTCCAGGGACGTTCCAGATCCTGTTGTAGAACTGAGCTTGTCGAGCAGTTTTTTTGAAGGGTATGCCTTGACGCCTCAACTGCCTTTTTAATCCTTCTGTGTAATATCTGGGCAGACGGATGGGCTGGAGCCTGTCAAGCATAGAATCAGCACCATGCCAGATTTCTTTTTCGACTTTAGTCTCCGTGGATCGATAGAATAGGATCGCCTTTTCACCTCTTCGCCTGGGAGGGACGTAGAATGTCCGCAGTTCCTGCATACTATAAGTATCAAGTGCGTCGAGCTCTTAGTAGTGCTTTTGCGGAACCATGGCGATTTTCAAACTCTGATCATCTCTGATGAGGGCCTGTATTGATGGCCGAACAGAAAATACTGCATTGACCTCATCTTCAGAGTCGCTTCCGAAGATTAACATAGGGGTAGACGGTCCGGGCTTGTTGTATTGGAGCGGCCCTGAATAGACTATCTCTTCCTCCTCCTCGGTATCGCTCCTAAAGACCGGAATAGTGGTGATAGCTTTCTGCTTATTCTCCGGCTTATGGCATCTTTCCGTGTCTTCAAAGTCTGGTAAGAAATACTTTACATCTTCATACTTGCGGACTTCATTTACGGAGAATGGGTTCAATTCCCCCGTCACGGTATATTCAAGACCATTTTTGAAGTACTTCATACACTGATGTTGTGTAGAAGGGATGATGTTGTACTCGTGTAACTAATTCCTGCCGAGCAAAGCGTTTTAGCAAGTCTTGGTATCAATGACATGAAATTTGATGTCAGTGACGAGCAGCCCAAAGCGTAATATCAGTATCACAGACCCAAGCATTCGTGATGACTGGGAGTCGAACCTGGAGATAGTGATTTTATCCCGAGCGAGGTGTTAAACGCTCATGCAGATTTCTTTTAACACTCTCACATTTAGGAGATTGACAGAGGACCCGTTGTCAATTAAGATCTTCCCTATCTTGATGTCATGGCAGTATCCGGTGACATACAAGGGACGGTTATACTCGCATGTTTCGAAGAGGAGATCTTCATTGCCAAAAGCGATGTCAGATTTATGCACTTCTTCCAGCTCGTCTTTCATCTTTCTTTGGCAAGGAAGGCTTGAAATTGCTTGGGCTCTTGTAGTGCCTTGATCAACGAATCTCTTACCTCTTTAGATAGCAGAAGGGCATCGAGAATGCTTAGCTGCGAAGGTATCTTCCTCAGGTGTGCCAGAACATTGTAATCCACCTTGTTTTTCTTGGGTGGGTCCTTGGTTGCGAGCTATTCGACGACTCGATCATCAAGGGCGATATCCTCAGGGACCTTTTCCTTCCCTTTATCTTTTTTGTTCGATCCCTTGTTCATAGGTCCGAGATTCTTTTCAGGCAACGTGCGGTTACGCAGCTGAATATTCTCACAGTTCTTTATCTCTTCTTCTTTTCCTGAGGTGGATTCTTTGAAAAGAGGACCGAGGGCTATTTCTTCATCAGAATCGCTCCCGAAGGTGAGAAGTTACGATCCCCCAGCATCAACCATGTGACAGTTGCCGGCAGTTCTTTTATGCTCATCTGTCGTGCTTCCCTTCTCCCGGAGAGTTTTGAGCTTCATCCGCTTGAATTGTTGTCGGTGGACAACATATCCCTACCACCACGCATTTCTCGGTAGGGTGTGTGATCCTTCGATGGAATAAGCGGTAGTTTGGATGTGCATCTAGTTCATCAAGGAACGTATTTTCTGAAGTGTCTTCTTTGAAAGGCGGCAACTTCATTCCCATCGACAAGGCTTTGGCGAACTGCTTCCTTGTCTTAAACTTGCTTTTGCTGGCAGCAGAAGTAGTTCTGTCCGGTTGGGGTACTCTATAACTTCTCAATACCGGAGCTTCTTCAACGCGACGCCAACGTTTAGCCCTTTCATATATGGTCGTTTCATGCTCTCGGTCAGATTTTCTTTTCTAAAGAGCTTCGCTTAGCAGCCTGTCAATCAATTCATCCTATAGCTCCAGGGATTTTGGTTCTGGTTCTGGATCTGCCCCCAGTTTATCTGCATTAGGAGCTTCTTTGCCCTTTATTGATGATTGAGAGATCACGTAGCACCTTGCCACGTAATCCTCGGGCTCTTCTGAAGAATTGTCTCCTTCATCAACTTCATCGGCTTCATTCTGAAGAACATGCTTAAAGAATTCATCCAACCTGATTGGGGTCCGAGCCTTCTGGTTATATTCTTCCAGTGCATCGATGTATTTCTGCAGACTTGTATGGCTGTCTTCGGGTTGGACGGGCTTCTTGGCCTTCTTCTTTTTCTTTAAAGACTTTAGAGGCTTGGCCTGAATGTTTTGTTCACCTTCACCAACTTTCAGCGTTGGGCGCGGCTTCAGCATCCCCTTAATAATCTTGGGTTCCAACGGGCTCTTCCACCTAATCGCCGGACATGCTTAGAGATCTTTCAGCATTCTTTTCGTTTTGGCTGAAAGAGCGACCTCACATGGAGCTTCTTCTATAAAAGAGCATGATGCCCCCGGCGTGTCCACCTTTTTAGGAGTGTGTGGCTGGAGCGGGCTTGTAAGTCTACGGTAGCGCCCCAGCCATCTGTCCGAGGCCAAACTGTGGAAACGAAAACTTTTTCAAAACTTGAAACTGGCGCTATCGCAGACTTTAATCCCGGATCAAACCATTAACCTACAACTAGCTAACGAGAGAAGGGTTAGAAAAGCTATACCGATCGATACGTGTCCTTCAGTTTTTGGCCATCAAACCAAGCTCCTCGCGGCATCTCCGATCTCCGGTCATCTTGTCGGAAGGGCACCACATCAATGAGTCTTTTTACGGGCTCCCGCTTCGTCCGAAGCAACTCGGACACGAAGTTTGCTAGCCGACGTGTCCAAGGTGATGTAGAGAATGTGTGTGATCACTTTGTCTCGAGCATCCATTGATTCTCAACCCATGAAAGTGTATGGATGGAGGATTTAGTGGATGCCATTAGTGAGGAGATGGTGAGCTCAAGAAAGAAGAGGAAGAAGAAGAAGTTTCCTTTTCTTTTTCTTTTGTGTTGAGATGATAATGAGAGTGAGAGTAAGAAAGAAATACAAGAGCTAACCATCCCCATATAGCTGCCCTTTCTCTCTCTACTTATCATTTCAACACATCAAATAATCAATAATGTGACATATGCACAAGTAAAGAAACCATGACTCATCACTTGTGCATGTGTCATAATTAATGCTCCTAATCATGATTTTGAGCTCATTATTTTCATATGCAAACATTAATCCAAATGTTTGCAACAATAAAAAGAGAATGGCATCTACTAAAGTAAACTCGTGACGGATCACAAGAGTACCCCTCACCTGTATATACAAACCTGCATCCGCATTCCGACTGAATGCGAATGCTATGAGACTAAAGTAATCCAACAAATCTAATACTAGGATCTGGCTTAAACCAAAGCCCACTAAAATGATCTGCCCGATCATGATCCGTGCATTACTGCACGTATATGATCGAACCCTGCCATATATCATATGGCCTCTATAACGTTTCGCCCGAAACTAGAGAACTGTCTGTGGGGGACTCTAAAGACTCGTCAATACTTTGGCTGTGAATTTAACTACTAGCACGTCAGAGGTACTAGCCGTACGTAACGGGTTACCGGGTATTGACCAAAAGGGAGGTAGATGAGCGAACTCATCCTGACACCCTACTGAGCCTGTCAGTGACAATATCCGTACAGTCCGGTTCGTTCGTCTCTGAGCATCGCATGTCGGGCCTAGGGGGTTGGTAAAAGTCAGACCCCCAAAAGCGGTACAAGTCGTGTCGGAGTGTAGCCCAGAACACCCTAAGATACTACTGGAATACCTACCAGTAAATCTCCTGCCTTGGCCAAGGACTTCGTGTAATGGCTCTCTTAGACACAGCGCGATCTCACTCCCAATACCGGGAGAGACGAAACCCCTGCTGATCCGCTCACTGTCTCCATGTGGCTCGGGACTGTACCCAACTAAAACCTGTTTGCACGACTCCTTTGAGCCGTGGTAAGGTAGTAATCAAAGCACAGTGGAAACTCACACGAGACAAATGACGATCTCAGGTCGATGAACTAATCTGTACACATGTCACCAGGGAACTGCTATCTGACGTCAGGAATAATACCAACTAGCATGTTCCCGGCGAGTCCTGTCCGGTGTATTCATAACCCAATGAGCACATGTATACATCTTGGGTGATCTAACTGATACCAATGGTTTATGAGACCGTCCACCGTCCCTCGTCGGGGTCTCGACTGTATACACTAGTCTACTAATGGAATATCGATGCCCAGTCTCGAAACTCCCACGACTAGGGACCACTTTAAGGATGTGCTTATAGACCCCAGCTCCCACGTATATGATCGCCATCATACTGCTGGCCATCACGCAAGAATCCTAATGGCTCTATCAATGTGTAATAGTGATCTGTAAGGTCACCTAAAGCTGTACACGATGATAAAGATAAACCAGATAGCATAGTATCATCTTGAGTAAGACTGTCCTACCGGTATAGGTCCTCCCTCAATCATTGCAATCACGTGCCTGCGATCCAATAATTGACTCTGAGGGCACTATATCCAACAATCTCCCACTTGCACTCAAGGCTAATTATTGCGACATCGCATACTCACAGCCCGTGTGATACCGAACACCCAACTCCTCTACTAATCAGTTTCACAAAGCCCGTTTGCGAAACTATTGCATTCGAGGAATAGCCTCAGTGAGTGGATCTGCCCTAATGTTTCTTTCTATGTCTCTCTTTATCTCATATTCGCGGAGAAAGCCATCTCCCGAAATGAGCAATACCTGTCTTAGAATATGTCTGGATATCTGATGGGACCTAATTCATAAATGAACTCTAAATCCAAACTTCTTAGACTGTATCGTCAACTGAATTTAATCAGTATCCTGCGTCATGCCTCCCTCAGTGTTCGCTTGGATCACCTGTCCAAACCACTGCCCCTCGTCAGAGGGAAAACTATAAATCTGACAGCCACTCTGTCATCCAGGTCACCTTGGAACCCTGGAATGATAACCGTCTCCAGAAAGAGGCTGTCGTTACCATATCCCTAGAACATCTACTTGTGTTCTAAAACTGCTTCCGAACGTTTCTCCAGGATAGGATTAATATCAACCTTTGCATCTAGTGCAAAAACAACATCTGGTGTGGTACTTGACATCTCATGATTGACTCAATTGCCTAAGTAAATGATTTGCCAATCATGCACATCCCTCTCCCCTTTAGTCTGTAAGACACCTTTAGAGAGGGTGACTCCATCACCTGCAGGTACACTACCGTGCCAGGAGTCGTCCATTCTAAAATAACTTTAGAATACTGTCTAAGTACCCAGATTAGGAAACTACCTAAATCTAGATCTAAAACCATAGATCTAGTAACCAGAATGTCTGATATTATATCTATATCCTTTGTGGAGAAACCACTGTGTGACAACCAAAGTATAACCGATCGTAGTATAGGAATTTCACTTCCTACTCTGTGTATGTCATCCAAATACCAGGACATCACACACTACTACCTTCTTAACAGATCCATCCCCTATTCTGATGAAGTCAAACCTATGACTGTCACTTCAGAAATAGATGATCTATCTCCGCTATATCTGCTTTCGTCTATAAATAGACATAAGCTACTTGTCCACTATGCTTCCGCTGCTCCCACTGACTACGACAACCCTCCGGCAAAGTCATATACACGTGCACTTCTAAAGCTAGTTTAGAACGACGCTATATTCATCCTCCTGTCGGGTCTCACAGTCTGGAACAACAGCAATGGCAAGTCTGGGTAAACAAGAACCTCCTTGTCACCGTCTTTGAGCATACCGAAGTACCTCTCGAGTGCCTGAGGTTACCCACCATATCTGCGGAGTGACCAATGGAATGTCAAAACAGATTGAATCTTTAGGTCCTATTAAATTTTCAGTAATCGTTTATGGTTCTGGAATCACTTCCAGTTCTACCATACTCCCACTACTGTTTTCTGAAAAAATCCATTTACTAAAACTGTGGCGAGTCAAGAACAATATCACTATTGATCTTCCAGATGGTAGATAGTCAACCCTCGTCATAGCCCGGGTCAACCCACAAACATCCATTACAAAAACGTGCCTTGAGTTATCCAGAGTCTAGTTTTAAGTATAAGTCGGACAACTCCCCGTATCTTAACATTGTTAAGATATGAACTATTCTATATCCAATATAGAAACAGAGGCACTGATTTAATTGGAACTAGATTCAAATCATGCAACTGTCTCCAGTGCATGTCAACTAAGTGGAGAGAGGCCGATCAGTATTACTCAACTTAGGAGTGCATCCAATTATGAGTAACCTGAAAGAGAAGCAAGTTCTCATAATCATTACTATCAACTGAATACCATACACAAGTATCTACATCTTCGATCACCTTGAAGAATCCTGATACTTGTAATACATGATTCTCTATTTTATTCTTATACCTATAACTTCTCAAAACTTAGACCTTGCATTTCTATAAAACACATGTCTAAGAACTAGAGAAGTCACAAGTAAACAGATAATAGTACGAGTACCAACCCCTCTGTCCTCATGGACATGGGACAACATACAATACTCTATATAAGTCCCCTGAGTCTAATAACTTATTCCCTGTGTGTCGTAAGTTGAAAACTGTACTTATGGTTAAGAAGAATTACACCGCTGTTTAATGCTCCTTACCTAACCATCCACTGATATAGGTAAATGTCATAGACATAATTTCAAAAAGTTATATCTCACTTTATAAAAATAAACGTACAGATATATCAATTTGAAATTGGTGCATAACAACGGATATTCAAAACCAAATATTTGCCGCCCGGCAAACAACCCAGGCGATTTCCTCAAATATCACCAATTACTACAAATCCCGATATAATGAGGATGATCACCCAATTCCTAATAACTTACTCCCACTCATCATCTGTAAAACCATACAGATGTGAGAATCAAACCTGGTAAATACATACCCTGGAGCAAGGACTAATTGGGAAATCAGTTTTATTTTAACAATACACAGTGAAACTGAAACATGTAAATATTTTGAAGGGGTATCCGGGTATTCCTAGTAATGCTTCTTCCATTATCAGATTCACAACTGTAACCGTATATTTCTTTGCCATCTCTCCAAATCCCTTTATATGTCTTTAGTCATTACCTTCTGTACACCGCTTTAGGCTAAATGGTTTTCTTCCTTCCCTACCGTTCGGCACCAGCCTATGGTTTGGAAGAAGACTATCCAATAAGCGTAATAAGTATACTGTCCTAATCCTAGGAGCACTCACAACCCGAGAGAAGGTAAAGATAAAAGACAACTGAATAAAACCTTATTCCTATTTCTCCTGAACCAGAATCCATCCCCGAACTGGAACAAGTTCCTTCGAGTTCGTATATAACCATACGATGGAGTATCCAAATAACTGTAGATCTTCGTAGTGATACGGAGTGTCCTTGAGAAATACAAAGGTGAAGTAGGAGTGGCGATGAAATACTTGGTTTGGTCGTGAATAGTAGTCACAGTTTACTTTGCCCTCTTACTAATCCCTTTATTTGTCTTTACTTAATACTTTCTTACACCTTCGTTAGGCTAATTGGTTTTCTTCATTCCCCACCATTCGGCACATGCCTATGGTTTGGAAGAAGACTATCCAATTAGCATAATGGGTGTACCGTCCTAATCCAAGGAGCACTCGTAACTTGAGAGAAGGTAAAAAGAAAAGACAACTGAATAGTCCTATTCATTTTCTCCAGAACCAGAAACCATCCTCGAATCTGGAACAAGTTCCTTCGAGTTCGTATATAACCATACGATGGTTTTATCCAATGGAAGTGGATGTTCGTAGTAACACGGGGTGTTCTGGAGAAAAGGGTAAAAGTAGGAATGGCAATGAGTTATACAACTCTGACAATCCAAAAGCCAGTGTTTTAAGAAAGTTCGGTTAACTTGGTTACTGAGTCATAGTCAAGGGTCGGGTCATGGTCGCTGCCAAAGAGAGAGAGAGAGAAAAGAAACACTCTGCGTGCACTCTAACCTAAATCAGAATGGTTATCACTTTATCTAATCAGGAAACCTCCCACTGTAACCTCAAATTCTCCTCCAAACCTGAAAGAAGAATTAGTCGGGATCACCCGAGGAGTAAAACAACTCATCAGTGGGAATCGGATCCAACTATCATCGCATGATAACGTGATGGAATCCACTCACGTTATCACACTCCAGAAGGTATGCGCATATCTGGCAAGTTTCAGTTTCTTTAGAAACTCCCGATGTGATTTTTACCCCATGCTCTTATGACCTTGACGAAGGCCAGCATATCATAAGTCACATGTCAAGTTCTACCGGTCATTATCCAGATTAATTTGAACTCACCCGTACATACCCTTGACGAAGGCCAAAATAGTAGTACGACTGTCCCAAACCAACGCATTTATCTATGCAGCAGAAAAGTAACAAATAGCTACCATACACTATGCCATGACAAAGGCCAACAAACATAGCATGAATACTAAGTGCTACCCGTCTGAAATGACGGAGGGCTACAAATGGTTTTTGGCACAAAAAATTTAACGTAATGAACTTGATATCGTTGAAGGAACCGGATAGCTTTTTATAAATATAGTGGCAAAAACCATTGCTAAAGAGGTCACTCCCGGTGAAGGGATCTCGGCTCTTTCACCGTAGAATGAGGTACAGGATATTCCAACTGAATACCACGATGCAAAGCAAAAAGTAATCGGTTATAGTGAAGTTATTATCCTGACGCAAACATCTGTCCAAGGGGTCACTCCCGGTGAAGGGATCTCGGCCCTTGCCTCGTCGACTGAGGTGCTGGATATTCATAACCGAATACCACTGTGCAAAACAAAAGAAAACGTCCTTGTAATAACAGCTTTTTGAAAAATGTTCCAACAACATCAAACAGGTTTGTTTAGCTTGCATTGATCCGAATCAATGCAGTCCCATCAATTAATCACACCACAAAAGAACGAAAATATGACGTACGTATATGCCATCCGCATTCGCCACTAGGTCCCGTCATCACCCGTTAGGTTACTTAACTAACGACAGAGCGGGGACTGGACTAGCGCGGGTGTAAAGCATATACAACATCTACTAGTATATATATCAATATATAATAATCGCTCGAGGCGTGATAAAATGCAACATCACAGAAATGTAATAAGCATCACAGAACAATACAGATAATCTGGGATCCCCGGGTTTCATAGAGCCGCTACTGAAACCCGACGTTCCCCTGGTCGTGTGGATAGCCTGTGCAATGAAATCCTAGACCCCTACGGGCGCGGCAAGTTACCCGCCAAAACCTGAATCGAGGCAGCCCCCTTCAACAAAGTGAATGGACCACCCAGCACTTCATGGAATCCGATAACTTGAGCACCCCTCCTTGGGCCAACCTGCACCCCCTACGAGTGCGGCGAACAGCCCGCCAATTCTAGAGTGAAGCCCCCTCCGTCTCAAAGCCATAAGATGTGGGCCCGTTGCCCTCTAGAACCCGGCTATCCGACCGCGGGATAATCCTAGAACAGAAAGGAAAATATATACAACAGGTACATCGACCTCAGCCCGGTCATGCCCCAAAAGAATAATATACAAACAGGAAGTGACAGCAGTCCACATGTCGGACGCTCGCCCCGCAATATCAAATGTACAAATATAACAAAACTGTACTAACATTGCACCAAGCTATCCACCACGATAATCCGCAACATCACAGCACAACACGGAATATCAACGTGAATATCACGTTCGCAAATCCGTTTAAAAGAGCTATAGCGATTAGACAAGATTTACCGATCAAATGACATTCACGGTTACAGATATAATGTAAGTACTGTAAACTAACTTATTTAAAATTTTCGATCGACAAAATTTCCCGAAGTGGGCCCCAGGCACAATTCCCAGTACTCAAAATAATCTGGGCCAAAACAAAAAATACCAGAAACCCCAATTCCAACTCAGAGACCACTGTAGAAAATTTGGTGCGGTATAGCTACAGTACTGCGGCGGAACAGCGGCCAAAACGTGGGTTCGGCCGCGGTTCCTCGGTGCTACAGTGAGCTCTTTCTATAAAATTTCTGCAGTGTTCTTAGAAAAGCCTGCCTGATTTTCTGACGTACTCAAAATAATTTTTAGACCACAAAAAAAATTCAACAGAAACTACAAAATTGGAATCGCGGTTTTGGAAATTTCGTTCGATCGATATTTTAAACACGTTAGAACAAGCTAGTAAAGGTTAATGGCGTGGCTCTGATACCATGTAAGTCTACGGTAGCGCCCCGGTCGTCTGTCTGAAGCCAAAATGCGGAAACGAAAAAATTTTCAAAACTTGAAACCGGCGCTATCGCAGACTTTAATCCCGGATCGAACTATTAACCTACAACTAGCTAACTAAAGAAGGGTTAGAAAAGCTATACCGATCGATCCGTGTCCTTCAGTCTTTGGCCATCAACCCAAGCTCCTCGCGGCATCTCCGATCTCCGGTCATCTCGTCGGAAAGGCACCACATCAATGAGTCTTTTTACGGGCTCCCGCTTCGTCCGAAGCAACTCGGACACGAAGTTTGCTAGCCGACGTATCCAATGTGATGTAGAGAATGTGTGTGGTCACTTTGTCTCGAGCATCCATTAATTCTCAATGCATGAGAGTGTATGGATGGAGGATTTCGTGGATGCCATTAGTGAGGAGATAGTGAGCTCAAGAAAGAAGAGGAAGAAGAAGAAGTTTCCTTTTCTTTTTCTTTTATGTTGAGATAATAATGAGAATGAGAGTAAGAAAGAAATACAAGAGCTAACCATCCCCTTATGGTTGCCCTTTCTCTCTCTACTTATCATTTCAACACATCAAATAATCAATAATGTGACATATGCATAAGTAAAGAGACCATGACTCATCACTTGTACATGTGTCACAATTAATGCTCCTAATCATGATTTTGAGCTCATTATTTCCATATGCAAACATTAATCCAAATGTTTGCAATAATAAAAAGAGAATGGCATCTACTAAAGTAAACTAATGACGGATCACAATAGTACCCCTCACCTGTATATACATATCTGCATCCGCATTCCAACTGAATGCGAAAGCTATAAGACTAAAGTAATCCAACAAATCTAATACTAGGATCCGGCTTAAACCAAAGCCCACTAGTATGATCCGCCCGATCATGATCCGTGCACTACTGCACGTATATGATCGAACCCTGCCATATATCATACGGCCTCTACAACGTTTCACCCGAAACTTAAGAAACTGTCTGTGGGGGACTCTAAAGACTCGTCAATATTTTGGCTGTGGATTTAACCACTAGCACGTCAGAGGTACTAGCATTACGTAACGGGTTACCAGGTATTGACCAAAAGGGAGGTCGATGAGCGAACTCATCCTGACACCCTACTGAGCCTGTCAGTGACAATATCCGTACAGTCCGGTCCGTTCGTCTATAAGTATCGCATGTCGGGCCTACGGGGTTGGTAAAAGTCAGACCCCTAAAAGCGGTACAAGTCGTGTCGGAGTGTAGCCCAGAACACCCTGAGATACTACTGGAATACCTACCAGTAAATCTCCTGCCTTGGCCAAGGACTTCGTGTAATGGCTCTCCTAGACACAGCGCGATCTCGCTCCCAATACCGGGAGAGATGAAACCCCTGCCGATCCGCTCACTGCCTCCATGTGGTTCGGGACTGTACCCAACTAAAACCTGTTTGCACGACTCCTTTGAGCCGTGGTAGGGTAGTAATCAAAGCACAGTAGGAACTCACACGAGACAAATGACGATCTCAGGTCGATGAACTAATCTGTACACATGTCACCAGGGAACTGCTATCTGACGTCAGGTATAATACCAACTACCATGTTCCCGGTGAGTCCTATCCGGTGTACTCATAATCCAATGAGCACCTGTATACATCTTAGGTGATCCAACTGACACCAATGGCTTGTGAGACCGGCCACCGCCCCTCGTTCGGCTCTCGATTGTATACACTAGTCTACTAATGGAGTATCGATGCCCAGTCTCGAAACTCCCATGACTAGGGACCACTTTAAGGATATGCTTATAGACCCCAGCTCCCACGTATATGATCGCCATCATACTGCTGGCCATCAAGCAAGAATCCTAAGGGCTCTATCAATGTGTAATAGTGATCTGTAAGGTCACCTAAAACTGTACACGATGATAGAGAAAAACCAGATAGCATACTATCATCTTGAGTAAGACTATCCTACCGGTATAGGTCCTCCCTCAATCATTGTAATCACGTGCCTGCGATCCAATAATTGACTCTGAGGGCACTATATCCAACAGGGCTTATCTTCCAATTCTCAGACAGCGCGAATTTGCCCTATTGGTATTGGTCCTCAATCCAGCCTTTGAAGATGAAGCAATTTTCGATTGGATGGCCTACTGCTCGGTGGTAGGGGCAGTAATTAGGATTGTTGGCATCGCCTGGCTGCAGTGGACGTCTTGGATTGGTAGATTGATGAGCCTGTTGCACACTGCCAGCTCGAACAGTATCCTTGTTTTATCCCGGGGAAACGAATAAGGGAGTTTTAGCTTCTCGTTGATAAATCGTTGTCTGTCGTTTTGGCGATCAGCTGGTTTTTGACCACTCGGCTGTTGCTGAGCATTAGCGACAAAGGTTGCCTTTCCTTTCCCCTTTTCATTCTGAGGCTCCGTCTTTGAAGAGGAAGGCCTAAGGCCCATCCGGTCCATTTGGGTCAACTTGTCAATCAAGGACTGGAAGGTGGTTGGCTTGAAAAATATCATGAATTGGGATATGGTCGCCTGCGGATCGAGGGTTCCCACAAACATGCCTACTGCAGGAGCCTCTTCTATGTGTTGTTCACACTTCGACCATAGGTTGCGCCACCGAATTTCATACTGAACCCATGTCTCCCCTGGCTTCACTCGGGCATTGATCAATGCCGTGATTGGGGTGCGCTCGCTAGCGCTTGCGAAACACTGAGTGAATAGCAACTCCTCCGTAAATGTTTTGACGGAGTCGTTGGGAAGCTCCGAATACCATTCGAAGGCCATCTCCGCCAAGCTTCCGACGAATTGGCGAAGTAGCAGCTTATCATCACCTCCAGTATTGCCGCAGAGAGCCCTGAACTGAGCGACATGTTGATGGGGATTGCATCTCCCCTTGTATACGTGAAACTTAAGGATCGTATATCCTGATGGGTACTTTATTTGGTCGTACCAACCCAGATAGGGTCGTCCAGTCTTGACGATTTGGCCAGCCGCTTCGCTCGCCTGATGAGCTCGTATCTGTTGAGCTATATAGTCGTCAAGGGCGGCTTTCGAGATCGTCTCCTCTTTGGCTGTTGAACAAGCAGGAAGAGAGTTTGACATCTCCCCCTGTCTTCTTCAAGGATAATCGGAGGGTCTTCAGCTAGAGGATCTGGCTGTATCATCATTCCGACCGTATCTTGGAATAAAAGCGCCATTTGTTTTATGTTGGCCCGCTTGATCCGCGGCCTCTTTGTCTTTCCTTTCGAGCATTCTTCGGAGGAATTCAGCATCAGTTTCCTGTTCTTGGCGTTGCTCTAACGATGTCTCCGGGCTTGCTTTTGGCCCAGTGGGTGCGGCCATGGTTGTCAGCATCTCTTGAAGCTTTTGCTGTAATTGCTCCTGAGCCTTTGTCACTGATCGGATGAGTGGTACATGGCCCGTGGAGATACAGCTATCCTCCTTCCCGGAAGCCATATAGATGGTGTGCACCACCATGCCTCCAGAATTGAAACGTTTGGACTCAGTTCCTCTGAGATTTGTCGTGGACACGGAGATTTTCTCCGGCCTTCTTCTTTTGTGGGCGGTCGAAGTTGAGGGGGTTGTTGGAGCGGGCACCCAAGTAGATGACACCTTCTGTGGTACGACAGGATGGTCTTTTTCTTGCCGAACCTTCATTTTCTTTGGTTAGCGGGAATTGTCTTGGTTAATCACAGAGTCTTAGACCCTTCGCCAGACCCTGTGAATTTTGGAGGACAGCCACTGAGGGGGTTACTCTAGCTTTGCCTTTGTGATGTTCTCCACAGGTGGAGGAGATTTTTTTAACACAGCAGTTGGAGAGTTTTTGCGCATCCTCCTAAGTGGTTCAAAGCTGTTCCCAGTTGGAACAGCAACATCAACTTCCACTGTTGGAGCTGGTGGGGTAAGTCCAGAAGGGGAACTGCCTCCAGCTTTCCTAACCCGGCGCCAGTAGCTACGTCGAGCATGTCGAGCGACCGGGATCACCTCTGCTGTTGGGGTAGCTGCATCGTGCTTCATACTTTGATGAGAAACTGCTGTTGGTGTCAGCCTATCAAAGACTGACGTCCGTTGAGTGGGGATGGTCAACCTGTCGAAGGCAGACTTTCGAGCAGGGGAAGCAGCCTTGGTTACTTCGCCTGGAGCGGGAGTTGGAACGGCCAGTCTTGTGAAGACCGGCCCCCTAATAGGAGAATCCCCTCTGAGGACTTCATTTACTGGAGCAAGGATGGCTATCCGTTTTGGGATAACCCCTTCAGGTATTGCGGGCTTTTGCACGAACCCATTGGAGTTTTGGCCCGGTCTGTTAAAGACTAAGGCATTGGATTTGGGAGACCCATTCAGAGGGGCCGCGGTAGTTGCAAACCGATCAAAGACCGACTTCTTCGGAGCTTCTTGCGACAGCAGTGGGGCATCGAAGCTCATGGGTGGGAGCATGGTCCCAAAGAACAGCCCAACGGTGGATTGCGTCACCTGCTCCACTGGCATCGTGAAAACGGAGGCTGTTTGAGGCCCATAAGTCACTCCTCCAGCAAGGACGGAGTAGGAGTTATTGCCATTGTTGCAGTTGGTGCAGTTGAAAGCCATTTATCTTCTGTTTTATGTACGGAGTAAGATACCAAATCTTAGTACCTCGAATCCAGGGGCAACCATAGCAAACCGCAATTCGTTCGCAAAACACGACACACGAAGTGTGGAAGGGAAAGAGGAAAAGGTCCCAATAGGCGTTCCAGAATCTGTTCTCCGCCGAAAGGACGCGACAGGGACGTTGGGACGTCCGGCCTGAATTCTCGAGGGCGGATGCTATTTAGTTTTATCCGTCCACCTCTCCGAAAATGCCAAGTTGATTTATGGCACCGTGTGTCAGATGTTTGGACAGATGCGGCCGTTGTAGCAGACTTCGTCAGATTCCCCCTCGTTTACGAGGGGTTTTTTATTGTGGGGACGCTCTTCTCTTTAGGCGTAAGCCCCTACAGTTAATTATTCTACCGCATGGCGGTAACCACTTTCTTCTTCTCCAGATGGTCACTTCGTATCGTGTGTGTTTGTTTTATTTTTGGTTGCCCGTGGATTGTATACAGAGACAAATTTATGTTGTCGCCCGTAGGGCGTGGATTAGTCTAAATCCGTATTTTCTTAGATTTGGGTTTGGTTTGGGTTTAAGGATCGTTAATCTCATTAAGATCAAGATCAACTTAAATGTTGTTAAGGATACGTTAGTCTAATTTTTAGACTAAGATATACTCAACGGGGGGTTTGGGATCATTTAGATCCAACGACAGAGAATTTGGGCTCTATCGTCTCAGTTTAAGGACGTTGAGGTCCAGTGGGTTTAAGGATCGTTAATCTCATTGAGATCAAGATCAACTTAAACGTTTGTTAATGATACATTAGTCTAATTTTTAGGCTAAGATCTACTTAACAGGGTTTTGGGATCATTTAGATCTAACAAAGCATTTGGACTCTACTTTTTTAGTTTAGGGACATTGCGGTCCAGTGGTTTAAGGACATCATAGTCCATGTCAGTTTAGAGACATCATAATCTGTAAAGTTTAAAGACATCATAGTCTATGAGTTTAAGGACCTCATAGTCCATAAAGTTTAAAGACGTCATAGTCTGTGGGGTTCTAATTTAATCAGTATTGGAATACACCAATAGTTATTGGTTATTGGGACCCTCCATCTCTCTGAAACGTTGAAGGATTACAACAACATGTATCAGAGGTATGAAGAGATGTATCCTAGAACCAAAGTCCCGATTTTGGGAAATGGGATGAACATCGGTTTGGATGTTATTTGTTGGGAGCTTATTAGCTGTCTTGAGATCGGCTTTGGAAACCCCGAGCATGAAGGGCTCAACTGATTGTCCTCGGAAGATTTGGTCTAAGTTTGGCTAATATTGGTCTTTCATAGTGTTAAACACTAGTATGTGCTCAGCGCTCACGTGCTCCCACGTGAGGCGCTTGAAGTAGTGTTAAACACTAGAAATTGGGCCGCTCACGTGTGGCACGTGAGACGCTTAGAGTTGGGCGCTGCCTCTTTTATTCTTTTATTCTAGTGCTAAGCACTGTTGGGTCATGTGGGACCACGTGAGGTGTCCCAGAATAGGAACTGTCTTGGGTTTATTCCCCTTTTCTCTTTTATAAGTGTTGAGCACTTCTCACGGGTCACGTGGGATCACGTGAGGCGCCCCAAAATAGGGCTTATTCCCCTTTTCTCGTTTATAAATGTTGAGCACTTCTCAAGGGTCACGTGGCTAGATCTCAGTCTTCCTTTTTTTGTTCTTCAAAGGTGCTCACGTGGGAACACGTGAGTTTTTAATTTGTAGTATTGAACACTAATATGCATGGAGCTCTGGATCTGAGTTTTGTGAATTTCAGGTCCCTTATTTCATAAGAATTAAATTCTTTTATAGGGTTAAACCCTAGTTTTATCAAAGGAATTAATTTCCTATATCTTTTTGGTAAGAATTAAATTCTTTGAACTTAGCTCTTTCCCCTAGGTTTGGATCTAAATAACAGAATCTTTCTGATGAGAATTAAATTCTCAGCTTGTAGGAAGATCTGCTTCTGCAGATCCCAACCAGAGGAAGAACTAAGTTCTTTGAGAAGAGTTAAACTCTTGGTTTGAGAATTAAATTCTCTTTTGGTTTTTGCTTATCAAGGGGTTTTCCTTTCCGTTTTCTGTATTTTTTTTTAACTTGAAGTTTATGGAGGGTTCCTCTCTACAAGACTTGGAAGTCTTGGGTCCTTTATATAAGGGAGGCTGATTTGTTGAATCAGTTAGGAAAATCTCTCATTGAGAGATTTCTGATTGATTTGGGGAATGTTTCCCACCGTTGGATCTTTGATCCAAGGGCTTCTGTTTTACAGAAGTCATCTTTCTTGTTTTTAGCAAAATTGAGAAAATATTTTCCCATACAGAACTTATTCTGTATCTTGGTGATGTTTAATCACCATTGGATCTTTGATCCAACGGTGCTCTGATTTACAGAGCACAATCTTTCTTGTTTGGAAAGATTTAAGGAAACATTTTCCAACTGGGGATTTTGATTCCTCTTAATTAGAATTTAATTCTATCAGTTCAGAAGGCATAGGAGCCCATCACGTGTAGCACGTGACCCCACCAAATTAAGCCTACCAAAGAGTGTCACGTGCTATCGCATGAGTTTTTGTTCTGGCCAATTGTTTGCTTTATTCAAGCACCTATATACTTTGTATATAGAGGTCACGTGTCTGCACGTGATGCCCAGTTTCAGCCTAGTTTGTCAAGCGCAGCGCTTATCACGTGTGGCCACGTGATACTCCATTTGGGGACTTTTCCCGTTGCTTTTATTTATTATTCATTTTTTATAAGGGAACAATCTTACCTACTCAGCATGGAAAACTCAGCATCATACTCATCCACAGATTTGGTCCATATCGAACCCTGTTGTAAATAAATGAATTGCTGCTCCATGTCGAGTTGGGCAGTCTCTGGAAAATACTTTGCGTCGAACATGTCGCAAAATTTTTTCCATTCGATAGGCTGGGTAAGACAGCTTTCTTCCGCCTTCCACTATACTCTGGCGTTATCAGTGAGTTGCAGCTTTGCAACTCATACCTAAGCGATCTCTGGCACTTATATTGCTGCCAGATCATCCTCAATGCTCTGAGCCCATTCTTCAGCTTCCAGAGGGCTCTCTTTTCCTGAAAATTTCTTTGGGTGCAATGCCCGGAATTGCTTTACTCCGGGCGCTTCCGCTTCTGGATGGTTCAGTAATATAGCGGTATGCTACTGCTGTCCTTCCAGGAGGCTTCGGATTGCCTCAAGCAAATACCGTTTTCTCGTTGATCGGAGCTGCAACGGTAGGCGTAAGTGGAAGAGGTGGTGATGTGTCGTTGACGTTGGTGCTGGTATTGTTTGAAGAATCCATAACCTTGAAAGAAAATAGGGTTAGGATAGATTCAAAGTATATGAAACTGTAAGATTCAAGGAATATAGTAAAGAATATTTTTAATTGCTAATTCTTATGTTATATTGCTTAAGACTTCATGCAGAATTGACCTGCATGTCCATGCAGAACTGACCTGCATGGTAGGGTTCCATGCAGAACTGACCTGTATGGGCTGCCAACAAAACCTGTCACGCCCCGCATCCCGGTGTACGGTAAGGAGACGTGATGAGGCCCGCTACGTATTTACTCAGAAGTAAACACGCTAAGCGTAACTAAGCAATATAATGTAAATATACACAAGAAGACATGAAGTGTAAATGAACAGCAACTTTTATTTATTAAACATTTCTTTACAAGTACAACTGAAAATGTAAATACAGGAATGGAAAGCAATGCCTAAACAATGGCATGAACTGAAAAGAAAATATATACAAGTATCTAGAGCTCTGGGTCAATAGAGAACTGCTCCAAGTCTTCAGTACTGGGCTCGACCTCCACAGAGTCTGATCCACCTGGCAACATTCCAAAAAAAGAAAAGAAGGAATGTCGTCAGCGAACAATCGCTCGGTAAGTCCCAAAGAAAGTTAAGAATGAGAATATAACCGGTATATTGTAATTTTTGTTTTATTAACACGGTTGTTTGTAGCTTGGTACAAAATACGCTAGTGTATACGAGAAGAGTCCCACTATTCCGGAGCCTAAGATATACGGAGCACAAGGAACCGTTAAGCCACGGTACAACAGCAATGGATATTTAGGTTAGGTGTATTAAAGTGACCGTCTCGTGCCACTTCTAACACATTCCGTACCAGTCTACCCATTTAAAACCCCGTAATGTCTTTTGTATTGATTTGTATTGTTTTTTAATAGATGTATGACTTGCCGAAACCATGATATCACGTAAACGGAATGGATATAAATGGATAGTCATGTAATCAGAGTATATCCATGGTTCGGTTTAGTCGAGTCATGTTGATATAGATTGAATTCGGGTATAAATGGATTCATGTTGAAATGGAGTTATACTTCAATCATATTCAAGGATTGATTGATTGATTGAGTTCAGATTAGACTGAGACTCTGCCTGAGTCAGACACTTTATAATGAATTGAAGTCCTGAATTAGTTTTGATGTTATCGGTAACTGCTGCACATGGACGATAGGATTTGTTTCTTTTTCCAAGACAATTACCGTATTGATAACACCGTTTTTAGGTTGTCTACCTTAGATAGGCAAGCACCCATATTCTCCGGCTCCCTGAGGCTCAAGAGAACTGGTCCCGCTTAAAGCTATATTTATTAGAGTCCTTATTGTAAATTAATATAACTTAAGAGGGTTTTATGAAAAATAGTTTTGATATATTTTCAAAATAAACCTCAAGTATTTATTTATCGTCTTTAGGTTTTTCATAGATGTAGCTTTTATAAAATGAAGTTTTCTAGTGAATAGAACCTAGATTTCATTATATATGGTATTTTAGTGTAATATTGGACTTGTATTGATTTGTAATGGTAGCTTCATGAAATTTGCGATTCCTTTGATTTAGAAAACATGGAATATATATTGTATATTTAAAGTAGATATTATGATAATATTTATTTATTTATTTATTTATTTATAAAAATAGAACTTATTTATAGAAATTACATTTTCTTAAAAATTGCATTAAAAATTCCATCGAGATCGGATGTTCCGTGAGGAGGTATGCATCTCGCTCTACTAGGTCCGAGGATGTACGATAACCAGCACCATCCCGATCGGGGTCCCCCAAAATGGATTGTAGAGACGCATTTGCAAGGAATTAAATAATACACTTTTAAAGAAAACGGTTTTTGAATGTTTATGGTATTTAAATGTAAACTCATATTTATCCCATAAACTAATATTCCAAAAGTCATCGTGCTATGTCAAGAATGAGTGCTGTGATGAGGTAGGTCATTATCTCATGAGTTTTCTAAAGGTAATATGATCAAAATGAATAAACAATGTCGTATGTAAACATGATGGTATTTTACCGTAAAACTGAAATAGAAGTTGCAATACATATTATTTTGAGATGAAACTTGTTCTAATGTGTTTGTTTATGATTGCTAAAAAATATATAAAAATATTGTAAATTTTTTATTAAGATAAATGGTGTTTTTAGTTAATTAGAAACGGAAGTCGAATTAACTCCGCTTCAGACTAGTTTTGAAAATGGAATTCGTTTTAATATAAGGAGAAGAGGGAAAGTGGGACTTACATATTAGAAAGAAAGAGGAGAGGTAGAGGAAGCTTGTGGAATCGTCGGAGAGTCGTTTCGTTGCCGGATTTGTCCCGAAACGTTGTCGGAACTTGGCCTTAAGCTAACTCCACTTATACAACTTTTTGGACTTGAAATTTTTAGAGAGTTTTGATACTAGATTTCAGAATGAGGAGGGACAAAGCCTAGGGTTGTATTTAAAGGGTAGGATTCGGGATTTGTGAGTGAAGAGAGAATTAAAAATACATTAAAATTTGGATTAATGCATCATTTTAATTTCTCTGTTAATGTGCAAGGAAATCAAACAGACTGGGGTTAATGGGGGGTCCAAGGGGTGTTAGGGCAACAAAAAAATTGCATTTTACCCTGATTAAACCGGCGGCGCCGGCCTATTTCTAAATATCATCGGTCCATTCACCTTGATTGGTGTCTGGATTTTTGCCACGTTTCCTAGTCGTCTCGTATACCTCAGTGCACATGTTTGATTTTGTTGTGACTTTTCATTTTACGTGTAGTGCACGTGCAAACTTTTGAGATTCTAAAAGTTTAAAAGAAAATCAACAAAAAATATATGTGGCTGGGGGGATTCGAACACAGGGGCTATGTCACAGCAGTGCAAGATTTTACCAATGAGCTACAAGTGTTTTCTTGCTATTCAAAAGCAATTCAAATACTTATAACATACACAGGGTTGCAAATACTCATTTGTACATTAACTTTTA
The DNA here is from genome assembly GCA_030015575.1 of Agapanthus africanus. NCBI lineage: Eukaryota > Viridiplantae > Streptophyta > Magnoliopsida > Asparagales > Amaryllidaceae > Agapanthus > Agapanthus africanus. Next base: position 674,887,959 of record CM057340.1, on the reverse strand, counting down.
AACAAATTTTCTAGACATTGAAACAGAGTTGTTACATTCTTCTTCTCCTCTTGAGTTTTCATTAGTAAAGAATTAGAAATGATTATGAGAGATTAAGTATAGATTAGCCACTACATCAATCTACTGATCAAATCCTAGCAAGTTTTGATTACTAGTTGATTCAAGTTAGAAGCTAGAGCCTTAGTTCGGACTCTTTCGAGGTGGATCATTTTCGGCAAGGAAGACCGACTCCTAAGCTCGTTCTGACGACCTAAGGAGCTAAGAAAGTGGAAAGAAGACGAAGGACACGACTACAAAGATTGTATATATAATCTAGTAGTTAAACTCCTTCATATTAGTTTCTAATTTAGAGTTTAGTTTCGATTCTAGGTTGTAGGGTTCGTGCTCAAGTTTCAAAAATTTTCGTTTTGTATTCTACATAGCCGCTAGTTTGTGGCGCGAGCATGAGCGTCTACCTGCATGATATCAAAGCCGTCCAAACACTAGAAATAGATTTAGATGATGTTTACGTTTCGAAACCAAAAATTTCTGTATTTTCGATGACTTAGAAATTAAGTTTCTGTCAAATTTTATTTGATCTCTAAAAATTTTTTAAACAAGTGCAGAGATCAACTCATGAGATGAACTAGGGTAGAAAAACGAGGATCCAATTCCCAAGAAAAACTACAAGAAATGGCATTTTCCCCGACACCGGCGGTTTTCTTATGGCATCTGGTCCCCATTTTTTTCCTGTGGCTTACTCTCATGAAAACTTGATTTTTAGTTATGTTTGATTTTGCCCATATTGCACTTGGTGTTATTTTTTGTATTCGGGCAACACAAAAAGTTTTAAAACGAAACTTTTGCATCGTTTATATTTTGTGTTTCGTATTTGTGTTTATGAACGTCGTCTAATTGCTATAGGTCGATTAGATGGGGTTGCAAATATTTGTAAGTTATGTGATGCTTCTCTGGATTGAAATAGTTATGGTAGTCGTTGTGAATAGGCAGGGGTTTTAGTGAGATGAGAGTTTTATATTTAGATATGTATATTCATATTGCAAGGCGAGCGACCGGCTTATGGACTGCCGTCACTGCTTGATGTATATTCTTTTGAGGGGCATATCCGGCTTGAAGCTGTTTCACCTATGTATTATATTTGTTTCATCTCTTGTACCTAAGATAGACCCAGGAGGAGTGCTCAAGTAGTCAGGTTCTAGGAGGCAAAGGATGGCCATCTCATGGTGTTGAGAATGGGGCATCCCATTCTAAAATTGACGGAACTATTTTCCGCACTCGTCGGGGTCTAGAGGACTAGGATTTGGCTATTCACATGACCATAGAATCCGTGTTTTATCCATAGCTTAAATGAAACACGAAATTCCTAGTATACCCTATATTTCATAGTGTTTGCTTCTGTTGTGATTCTGTGTTTGCGATATATTATCATGCCTGAAACGAATGTTGTTATGTGTGTGTGTGTGTGTGTTTTACATCCGCGCTAGTCCTATCCCTGCCCTGCCGTAAGTTAAGTAACCTTACGGTGAAAACCCGAGACCCTGTGGAGAATGCGGATGGCATATATGTGCGTGCTTATTTTCATTTCTTTTGGTGTGATATTATTAATTGATGGGATAGCATTATAGTTCTAATGCAAGAAAACAAACCAAGATAATGTTGTCGGAACCAAATTTTTAAAAGTACTCAGTTTTCTTCAAAACCAAAGTTATATTCTTTTGCTTTGAATTGGGGTATTCAGTTATGTCACGCCCCGCTTCCTAAAAGTCGAAAACAAGTACGTGACGAGACTGCGACGTATTTATTTCGAAAAGATTATTTCCCGGAATAAATACGCTAAGCATAAAATAAGCAATATAAAATGATAAGAGAATAAACATGAGATTAAAATTCCAACAACTTTATTTACATTCAACTTGATTCATTTACAATACATGATTTTTAACTGAAAGAAAATACAAGGATTGAAACGCCTAAACAGATGGCGTACATAAACTGAGAAAGGTAAACTGGTCTAGGCCTGGGTCTCGGTCTGAACGTGCTCTTCCTCTGAAATGTCTACCTCTTCAGTCACCACAGTATCTGACGAACGTTACAAGAAAAACAGAGAAGGGTGGAATGCCCATCAGCGAACTTTCGCTCGGTAAGTCCCCAGGAATGAAATGAAAATTGTAATGATAAGGAAAAGGTATATCATGAACAATGGATTATGGATTATGATGTGTCAACATGTCGTTTAATGTAAATATGGCGAGTTTATGTAGCATGCAGTTGTATCATAATATATGTGAACATATATGGTAATGAATGACAAGTAGATAAGCATGATAGCATGAGCATGGCAATATAAAAATAACATAGCCGGGTAGTGTAAATATAGTGAACATGCAGTGAAGGTAAGTGTCTTAACAGGTCTCTACATGGGTATACTAATTTAACGTAAGTTCAAGGATGAATGTCAACCAATCTCAAGAATGTTCTCGAACCCAACAGGCTGTAATTCAGAGGTAATAAACCATGGGCCCAAATCAAGTGTTTGTAACGGGACTTCAACCTAGTGTTGAAGTATTCTAAACTCAACAGGCTATAATCCAGAAGCAAGGAAACGTGGGCTCTCATGATAGCTTGCTTGTGTTAGTAGACATGGATTCATGATCTAGTGGGACTCCTGAGATTTCGTTGGATTCATGCATGAACTATCCCAACACCCTGTGTATTCTACGTTACAGTTAAATTTACAGGCCTTGCTCGAATCCATAAATATATCAAGTGGCAAGATAGAGTTCATATCGATATCGAGTATTCATGTCAAGTATTCATGTATTCATATCGGGTTGTATTCATGGTTCGAGTCAAGTCAAGTCATGTATTCAATTTTGAGTTCAGGTATTCAGGTTCATGTTCAAGTATGCATGCTAGACTTTGGGTTCATGTTTGAATTGGATTCTGGTTTGAGGTGAATTCAAGCTTGATTTAGACTCAGACTTGAGTCAGACACTTAGAACTGATTTGGATCCTGAATTAGGTTCGGGAGTTATCAGTAACTGCTGCATATGGATGGTAGGATTTGTGTCTTTTTCCAGGACAATTACCATTGATAACACCGTTAAGTTTTTCTACCTTAAATAGGCAAGCACTCACTTTATCCGGCTCCCTGAGGCTCAAGAGAATTGATCCCGCTAAAACCCGTATTTACTAAAGTCCTTAACAGTGTTTTATATAACTCGAGAGAGTTTTATGAAAAATTATTTTTAATATAGTTCAAAATAACCTTGAGAAATTTATTTATATTCTTTAGGCTTTCCATGGATGTGTATTTTAAGAATTGAGGTATTTTAGTGATAAATATCTTAACTTGAATAGTTCATGGTATTTTATTGTAAAATTGTCTTATATTGATATCTTGATGGTATTTTGATAAAACATGTAATTCTTTCCTTTGAAAAAATATAGGATTATTATATTTTGAAAATATATGTATTCTATAATATGTATATAATTATAAAAATTAATTTATTATTAAGTAGGAAATCTAGTTTTTCTTAGAAATAGTATTAAAAACTTTCGAGACCGAATACTCCGTGAGGAGGTCTGCATCTCGCTCTACTAGCCCAAGGATGTGCGATAATCCGCACCATCCAATAGCAGGTCCCCTAAAAAGTGTAACGCCCCACGCCCAAGTACAGATGGTATTGTCCGCTCTGGCCAAAACCGCACGGTTTTTCCCTTTAGAGCGAACCGGACCTGACCAGGGGTCACTTCCCAGGAGGTCACCCATCCCAAGACTTCCCTGGCCCGAGCACGCTTAACTACGGAGTTCTCAAGCTCCTGTAGTTCCGGTTCACTTAAAAGGCGCCTCTGTAATTGAGGGTGGTATCATTATATTTATAATGCAGTTCGGTCCTCTTTCGGAATGTGCTTTAGGGATCCGATCCCATTGTTCTGAAATGGCTCCCTCACTCAGATCACCAAGATGTCCGCAACAGACCGCACTGAGTGTGGACAGAGCAGATCACCATGATGTTTTAAGACCGCACTGTTCTGGGGTATTACATTCCCCCCATCTAAGAACAATGGTTCGATCTCGGACCACAGACCTACTATTGAGGGACCTGTATGAGCCACCATAAATGTAATGCCCCACGCCCCAGTATAGATGGTATTGTCCTCTCTGGCTAAAACCGCACGGTTTTTCCCTTTAGAGTGAACCGGACCTGACCAGGGGCCACTTCCCAGGAGGTCACCCATCCCAAGACTTCCCTGGCTCGTGCACGCTTAACTACTGAGTTCTCAAGCTCCTGTAGTTCCGGTTCACTTAAAAGGCGCCTCTATAATTGAGAGTGATATCATTATATTTATAATGCAGTACGGTCTTCTTTCGGAATGTGCTTTAGGGACCCGATCCCATTGTTCTGAAATGGCTCCCTCACTCAGATCACCAAGATGTCCGCAACAGACCGCACTGAGTGTGGACAGAGCAGATCACCATGATGTCTTAAGACCGCACTGCTCTGGGGTATTACAAAAAGGGTTGTAAAGGCTTATTTGCAAAGGGGTTTTTAAATACAATCTAAAGAAAACCATATTTTATAGTTGATGGTATTTTAATGTAATATGGTAACAAAAATATGTTCAAAGGACGTCGTGCTGTGGAAACATGTGTGTATGTGAGGGGTAGTTCATTACCCCGTGAAATTTTCTAAACGTAAAGTATTAACAACATACTAAAAGATGATATGTAAAGTTCATGGTGTTTTAACGAAAAATTTAAATTAAAGTTATTTTGCATAGAATTCTAGGTTACAATTTATTCTAAACATTTATAATAATGTTACAAGTATCGTGTAAAAGTTGTATGAACAATATATAAGAAAAAAGGTGAGTTTTTAGGGTTTAGAAGATCAACATCGGTATTAACTCTACTTACCGATGTTCGTTTTAAAAAAGAATTTCAAAGAGGAAGAAGAGAAATTGGGAGGGACTTACAAGTGGATTAGGTTAAAGAAAGGTTAAAGAAGATAGCTTGGTAGTCGTGGCGTCGCGGGGTCGCCAGAATAGCCTCGATTCCTCACCGGAAGTTGGTCGTTGGCTAACTCCTCTTCTACTCCACTTGTACTTGAGAAAATTTGAGAGTTTTGGCTAGAATTTTCAAAATGAGGAGGGGTTAGGGCATGGGATAGTATTTATAGTATGGAATTAGGGTTTTGGGATTAAAAGAGTGAATTAAAATGCACTAAAATGTGATAAATAGGGAATTGAGGGGTCTCTGTTTGATTGCAGAGTAATCAAACAATGTAGGGATAATGGGGGTAGGCCAAGAGTCATGAGTGCAGAGCCCAGGGACTTTTAGCCACAGGAGGCCCATCCCCGCCGGCCTATATTGACATCTTGTCGGCCAAATGGTGAGGGGAAGCCGGTGGATCCTCGCCACGTGTACTCTTCTGTGTTTATAATATTGTGCACATGTTTATTTTCTCAAACTTTTCATTTTTATGTGCATTGCACATGTAAACTTTTGGGCTTCCAAAAAGTCTAAAAATAAAATCTGAAAAAAAAATAAATGTGTCTGATGGGATTAGAACACAGGGGCTACGTCACAGCAGTGCAAAGGTTTTACCAGTGAGTTACAAGTGGCTTTTTGATGTTCTTTAGCAAAATTCATTTATAACTTGTACCCAGGTTGTTATACTCTCTTCTGTATATTAAACTGAAAAATTTTGTACAGAAAATTCAGAGTCGTTACATTCTGCCCTCCTTATAAAAATTTCGTCCTCGAAATTTATAGGAGGAAGTTGTAACGGATTCAAGAAAAAATTTGATTACAATGGTGGTGAAAGAACTATTGATATGATACTGAAAGTGCCAGAAAAATGTTTGAAAGAACGAAACGATGCAAGAGTTTTGTAAAGGTTGAAAAAGATAGGAGGGAATTTACCAGTGTTACCTTGAACTATAGCCTCGGCTTCTATGGCCGCCAAGGTGTAAGCCCGACATCTCAGCACATTTCTCTGTACATGCTGGTACAACGATGGCTAATGAGGTAAAGGTAGTCCGCGTGGAGGTGGTGCAGGAAGAACTAAACAAATAGGTGGAGCTTAGATAGCTGGTCTAGCTATAGGAATTGGGCCAGTTCGGTTGTGTGCGTAAGTTCCAATAGTGTGTGAGGATGATCCACATATCAGACAAAGACCGTTTGCTCGACAGCAATCCTTGACTTGGTGTCCAGTCCTCTTACAATAGATGCAGAAGTTTGGTTCAGTCTCGGAAAATGATCCTTCGGGCCTCATAGATGGTGCTGGGAGAGCTAGCCTAGAAAAGGCTCCTTCGGTAATCTGATGGGCGGGACGTTTCATACTGACCAACTGTGGCCTTCCCTTCTTATTAATAACAGCTTCGTAACGACGAGCTGACTTCAAAACTGCTTCATGCGTTAGATATTCCCCTGTTACTAGGGCAGCCTGGATCTCAGGGTCTAATCCTGGCTGGAAACGCCTGGCTTTGATTTCTGCAGTAGGGATTAGATGGGCGGCGAATCTGCCTAGCATGGTGAATTCAGTATCGTACTCGTCCACTGACTTATCCCATATGGATCCTTGTTGCAAGTGAATAAACTTCTGTTCCATCTCGAAGTGTGCGGTTTCTGGAAAATACTTAGCATCAAAGAGATCATGGAAAGTCTTTCACTTGATTGGCTGCTCAAGACGGCTCTCCTCGGACTTCCACCAGATTCTGGTATTGTCGGTGAGCTAGAGTTTGGCTATTCTGACCCAAGCCACTTCTGGAACTTGAGCTGTGGCTAAGTCGTTTTCAATGCTCTGTGCCCATTTCTCGGCCTCAAGTGGTTTCTCCTTCCCTGAGATGTTCTTCGGGTGTAAAGCCCAAAATTGTTTCACTCCCAGTGCTTCTGCTTCAGAGCGGGTGAAACTCTATTGAAGGAGAGCAGTCTGCTCCTGCAAAATCGTGCTTTGAGCCTGCTGACCCTCAAGTAAGCTTTTGATAGCCTCCAGAAGTATCGTATGTTCTGTGAGTGGTGCAATTACGGTAGGTGGAGGTGGTTGGATGGTAAGGGTAGGTGGTGGTGTACTTCCATCGTTGGTGCTAGGGTTGTTAGGAGAATCCATCATCTTAGATAGAGAAGAAAGATTAAGAAAGATTCAACGGAAATTGAATTGCAAGGAATATAAAATTGTTGAATCTCATATTTCTTATTATATATTGCATATGACTTCATGCAGAACTGACATGCATGGGCCGCTAACAAAACATGTCATGCCCCGCTTCCCAAAAGTCGGAAACAGGTACGTGACGAGGCCGCGACGTATTTATTTCGAGAAGGTCATTTCCCGGAATAAATATGCTAAGCGTAAAATAAGCAATATAAAATGACAAGAGAATAAACATGAGATTAAAACTCCAACAACTTTATTTACATTCAACTTGATTCATTTACAATACATGATTTTTAACTGAAAGAAAATATAAGGATTGAAACGCTTAAACAGGTGGCGTACATAAACTGAGAAAGGTAACTGGTCTAGGCCTGGGTCTCGGTCTGATCGTGCTCTTCCTCTGAGATGTCAACCTCTTCAGTCTCTACAGTATCTGACGAACATTCCAAGAAAAACAGAGAAGGTTGAAATGCCCGTCAGCGAACTTTCGCTCAGTAAGCCCTAAGGAATGAAGTGAAAATTGTAATGATAAAGAAAGGTATATCATGAACAATGGATTATGGATTATGATATGTCAGCATGTTTTTTAATGTAAACATGGCGAGTTTATGTAGCATGCGGTTGTATCATAATATATGTGAACAAGTATAGTAATGAATGACAAGTAGATAAGCATGATAGCATGAGCATGGCAATATAAAGTAACAAGGCCATGTAGTGTAAGTATAGTGAACATGCAGTGAAGGTAAGTGTCTTAACAGGTCTCTACTTGGGTATACTAATTTAACGTAAATTCAAGAGTAAATGTCAACCAATCTCAAGAGTGTTCTCGAACCCAACAGGTTGTAATCTAGGGGTAAGGAACCACGGGCCCAAATCAAGAGTTAGTGACGGGACTTCAACCTAGTGTTGAAATATTCCAAACTCAACAAGCTGTAATCCAGGAGTAAGAAAATACAATCCCTCATGATAGCTTTCTTGTGTTAGTAGACATGGATTCATGATCTAGTGGGACTCCTGAGATTTCGTTGGATTTACGCATAAACTACCCCAGCACCCCGTGTATTCTACATTACAGTTAAATTTATAGGCCTTGCTCGAATCCATGAATACATCAAGTGGAAAGATAGAGTTCATATCGATATCGAGTATTCATGTCAAGTATTCATGTATTCATGTCGGGTTGTATTCATAGTTCGAGTCAAGTCAAGTCATGTATTCAATTTTGAGTTCAGGTATTCAGGTTCATGTTCAAGTATGCATGCTAGACTTTGGGTTCATATTTGGATTGGATTCTGGTTTGAGTTGAATTCAAACTTGATTTAGAATCGGACTTGAGTCAGACACTTAGAACTGATTTGGATCCTAAATTAGGTTCAGGGGTTATCAGTAACTGCTGCACATGGACGGCAGGATTTGTGTCTTTTTCCAGGATTATTACCATTGATAACACCATTAAGTTTTTCTACCTTAAATATGCATGCACTCACTTTCTCCGGCTCCCTGAAGCTCAAGAAAATTGATCCCGCTTAAACCCATATTTACTAAAGTTCTTAACAGTGTTTTATATAGCTCGAGGGGGTTTTATGAAAAAATATTTTTAATATAGTTCAAAATAATCTCAAGAAATTTATTTATATTCTTTAGGGTTTCCATAGAGGTGTATTTTAAGAATTAAGGTATTTTAGTGATAAATATCTTAACTTGAATAGTTCATGGTATTTTATTGTAAAATTGTCTTATATTGATATCTTGATGATATTTTGATGAAACCTGTAATTCTTTCCTTTGAAAATTATAAGGTTATTATATTTTGAAAATATATGTATTTTATAATATGTATATAATTATAAAAGTTAATTTTATTATTAAGTAGAAAATCTAGTTTTTCTTAGAAATCGTATTAAAACCTTTCGAGACCGAATGCTCCGTGAGAAGATCTGCATCTCTCTCTACTAGCCCAAGGATGTGCGATAATCCACACCATCCAATAGCGGGTCCCCTTAAAAGGGTTGTAGAGGCTTATTTGCAAAGGGATTTTTAAATACGATCTAAAGAAAACCGTTTTTTATAGTTGATGATATTTTAATATAATATGGTAACAAAAATATGTTCAAAGGACGTCGTGCTATGGAAACATGTGTGTATGTGAGAGGTAGGTCATTACCCCGTGAAGTTTTCTAAAGGTAAATTATTAACAACATACTAAAAGGTGATATATAAAGTTCATGGTATTTTAACGAAAAGGTTAAATTAAAGTTATTTTGCATAGAATTCTAGGTTACAATTTATTCTAAACATTTATCATAATGTTACAAGTATTCTGTAAAATTTATATGAACAATATGTAATAAAAAGGATGAGTTTTTAGGGTTTAAAAGATCGACATCGGTATTAACTCCACTTACCGATGTTCGTTTTAAAAAAGAATTTTAAAGAGGAAGAAGAGAGATTGGGAGGTAATTACAAGTGTATTATGGTAAGGAAAGGTTGAAGAAGATAGCTTGGTAGTCATGGCATCACGGGGTCGCCGGAATAGCCTCGATTCCTCGCCGAACGTTGGTCGTTGGCTAACTCCTCTTCTACTCCACTTATACTTGAGAAAATTTGAGGGTTTTAGCTAGAATTTTCAGAATGGGGAGGGGCTAGTGCATGGGATAGTATTTATAGTATGGAATTAGGGTTTTAGGATTAGAAGAGTGAATTAAAATACATTAAAATGTGATAAATGTGGAATTGAGGGGTCTCTGTTTGATTGCAGAGTAATCAAACGGTGTAGGGGTAATGGGGGTAGGCCAAGAGTCATGTGTGCAGAGGCCGGGGACTTTTAGCCACGGGGGGCCCGTCCCAGCCGGCCTATATTGACATCTCGCCGGCCAAATGGTGAGGGGAAGCCAGTGGATCCTCGCCACGTGTACTCCTCTGTGTTTATAACATTCTGCACATGTTAATTTTCTTAGACTTTTCATTTTTATGTGCATTGCACGTGTAAACTTTTGGGCTTCTAAAAAGTTTAAAAATAAAATCTGAAAAAATAAATGTGTCTGATGGGATTCGAACATAGGGGCTACGTCACATCATTGCAAGGACTTTACCGGTGAGTTACAAGTGGCTTCTTACTGTTCTTTAGCAAAATTTATTTATAACTTGTACCCAGGCTGTTATAATCTCTCATGTAAATTAAACTGAAAAATTTTGTACAGAAAATTCAGAGTCATTACAGGTTAAGAAAATCCTACTCCTCGTTCGATGAGGAAAGAGCCTTGATCCCTTCATGGGGAGTTCGCTCTTAAGCAAAAGTTTATGTTACTAGTTTTAAAAGCGGGGCTAAACCACTTCTTTGCAAAACCACTCGAGTTCTTTTAACGATATCAAGTTCATTACATTAAAGGTTTTTCACCAAAAACCAGTTGTAACCCTTCGTCATTTCCTATGAGTAGCACTTAGTATTCATGCTGCATTTGTTGACTCGGTTAAGGCGTAGTGTGCAGTAGCTAAGTGGTGCTTGTTTGTTGTGAGTATTGCGATTGGTTAGGACAGTCGTACGGCCTTATTGACTCAGTCAAGGGCTCGTGCGGATGGGTTTAATGCAATCAAGATAATGACGGGTTGAACGTGACTAGGACCCTTTGATTTGTTGACTCAGTCAAGGTCACTTGGGTCTTAGGGGTAAAAATCCATATCGGAAGTTTCAAACATAAAAGAAACTTGCCAGGCATACGCATACCTTCTGAAGTGTGGTAACTTGAGTGGATTCCGTCAGGTTATTACACGATGATAGTTGGGTCCCGATTCTCACTGATAAATAGGATTACTCCTCGGGAGATTTTCACTTCACAATTTGCTAACCTATTAGGTGTCTAGAAAGTGTTAATGAGGTTACACCTCTGCGGAAACAAGGTTATTTAATTAGGTCCATGCGAAAGCATGAGAAGCCTCCATTGGAGTACCAACACTGTTCTGGTTGAACGATTAGTGAACTTGTAAGGTGCAAATGATTCCGATTGGTTCTCCTTTTAGGGTTTAAAAGAGAATTCGAGCAAACAGTTGGAACCATCATGATTAGATAAAGCAATTAACCAATCTAATAAAGGTTAGAGTGCACGCTGAGTGCTTCTTATCTCTCTCTCCCTCTCTCTCTCTCTCTCTCTCTGGCAGCGACCATGACCCGCCTTAAACTAAAACTCATAAACCAAGTTGACCGAAACCTTTTTACAAACCTGGCTTTGGATTGTCACGATTCACGACAAAGTCACATATATCCATACCACTTCTGCTTTACCATTTTCTTTCTCCACAACATTCCGTATTACTATGAAGATCCACATAGAATGGATATATCCATCACGTATAGTTACACACGAAATCGTAGAAATTTATTTAAGTTCGAGAATAGATTCCGGTTCTGGAGAAATAGCATAGGATTATTCGGTTGTCTTTTCTATTTATTTTCTCTCAGGTTGTGAGGGCTCCTAGTATTAGGAGACTACACCTATTGCGCTTATTGGATACTCTTCTTCCAAACCTTAGACAGGTGTCGAAAGATAAGGAAAGAAGAAAACCGATTAGCCTAATTAAGGTGTACAGAAGATAAGAAGTAAAGACATATAAAAGGATTGAAGTAAGGGCAATGGAAATTATAACTAATGTTATGAGTCGGATATTGGATAAGGCATTACTAGGAAAACCCAGCCACCCCCTCAAAACATTTTCATGTTTCAGTTTTACTATGTGATATTGATTGAAAACTGCTTTCCCAATAAAATTCTGACTCCAGGGTATGTATTTACCAGACTAGATTCTCACATCTGTATAGTATTACAGATACTGAGTGGGGGTAGAATATAGGGAATTAGGTGACAAGAACCTCAAATATCAGAATTCTTTGTAATTAGTGATATTTGAGGAAATCATCTGGGTTTTGCCTAACGGCAGATATATGGTTTTGAATATCTGTTGTTATGTGCTAATTTCAAACTGATATATCTGTACGTTTATTTCATAAAGTGAGATATAACTTTTTGAAATTGTGTTTATAACACTTACTTTTATCAGTTAATGATTAGGTAAGATGCATTCAATAACGGTGTAATTCTTCTTAACCATAATACAGTTTTTAACCTACAGCACACAGGGTTTAAGTTATTAAACTCGGTCGGACTTATACAAAGTATTGTATGTTGTCCGATATCCATTAGGACAAGGGGTTGGTACTCGTACTATATTCCGTTTACTTGTGACTTCTCTGGTTTTAGACATGCATTTCGTTGAAATTCAAAGTCCAAATTTTGAGAAGTTATAGGTATAAGAATAAAGTAGAGAACCATATATTGGAAGTAGCAAGATTCTTCAAGGTGATCGAAGATATAAATACTTATGTTAGGTATTCCGCCATAGTAATTTTGAGAACTTACTTATCTCTCAGGTTACTTATCAGTGGGTGCGCTCCTTGATGAGTAATGATGCATGGCCTTTTCCTCTTCGGTTGTGCACTGGAAACGGCTGCTTAATTTTTGAATCTGGTTCAAATTAAATTAGTGCATTTGTTTTTATATTGGATATAGAATGGATTCATATCTTAACGATGTTAAGGTATATGGAGTTGTCCGGCTTATGCTTAAAACCAAAATCTGGATAAATTCAAGGCACCTTTTCTGTAATAACAGATTGTGGGTTTTCCCGAGCATAGACAAGGGTTAACATTCTACCATCTGCAGGATCAATAGTTATAATGTTCTTGACTCGCCACATTTTAGTAAAATAATTTTTTTCCAGAAAACATTAGTGGGAATATGGTAGAACTGGATGTGATTCCAGAATCACAAACGGTTATTGAATAGAACCTAAGGATTCAATTGGATTCGACAATCCAGTAGCCACACCGCTGATATAGTATGTAACCTCAGCCACCCGAGAGGTGCTTCGGTTTTCTCATAGACGGTGACAGGGAGGTTTGCATCATGGTTATAATGGCCCTACTAGTTATCAGTTGGCCATCGGAAGCGGTGACTTCCAGATGATAGCCAGATGCTTGATATCCAAGTTGGACTCCACGCACTTCAGCAAATTATAGAATTTGCTGGGTGTCCTTTAGGGTAAAACCCATTAGGAGCAAGCAGATCTTTTGAGATCAGTGCAGGTGGAAAGGTAATAATTTAATAAGGCGAGACTTGTAGTAAAGAGTTTTCATCAAATCCCATTGTGGATTGTGATGAAACTTTTTTTTCAATGTATGTGGTGAAGTCCATACGGATATGGCTTATCACTACTGTTGTCCATGACTATAAGATTTGGCAGGTGGATGATTATAACGTCTTTCTAAATGGGTATTTAGAAATGCACATATATATGACTCTGCCGGAGGGTTGTCGTAGTCAGTGGGAGCAGCGGAAGCGTGGTGGGCCAGTAGCTTATGTCTATTTATAGACTGAAGCAAGTATAGCGGAGATCGGTCATCTATTCTTGATGTGCAATTCATAGTGTTTGATTTCATCAAGAATGATAGATAGACCTGGTAAAAAGATTAAGTAGGGACTACTGTCCTGATTATTTAGATGACATACTCCAAATAGGAAGTAATCTTCCTATACTGCAATCGGTTATACTGTGGTTATCACAAGTGTTTCTTCATAAAGTTATTAGATAAAATATCGGATATTCTGATGACTAGATCTATAGTTTTAGATCTAGATTTGGGAAGTGTCCCAATTTGGGTATTTAGACACTATTCTAAAGCATTTTAGAATGGACGACTCCTAGCGTGGAAATATATCCGCAAGTAATGGAGTCACCCTCTCTAAAAAGATCCTCGAACTGATGAAGAGAGGGATTTGCATGATTGACATATCACTTTCTTAGACAATTGAGTCGATCATAAGATGTCAAGTACCACATCAGATATTGCTTTTGCACTAGATGCAATAAGCAGATATTAATCTAATTCTGGAGAAACATAGGGAAGCAGTTATGAACATGAGAGAATGTTCTTGGTATATGATAAAGGCAGCCTCCTAGAGGAGGCGGTTATCATTCCAAGCTTCCAAGATGATCTGGACGACAGAGTGACTGTTAGAGTTAGAGTTTACCCTCTTCTGAGGGGCAGTATGTTTGACAGAGGGTCCAAGCGGATACTGAGGTGGGCATGGCACAGGATATTGATTAAATTCAGTGGAAGATACAGTTTAAGAAGCTTGTTGGATTTGGAGTTCATTTATAAACTAAGTCCCATCATATATCCAGACAAATTCTAAGACAGGTATCGCTCATTTCGGGAGACAGTCGTTCTCCATGAAGTTAAGATATAAAGAGATAAAGATATAATCATTGGAGTGGATCCACTCACCGAGGCTATTTCTCGAATACGAATGACTCGCAAACATGATTTGTGAAATTGATTAGTAGAGAAGTTGGATGATCGATAGCACACGGGCTGTGAGTATGCAACACCGCAATAATTAGTTTTAAGTGTAAGTGGGAGATTGTTGGATATAGTGCCATCAAGGCAATTATTGTAATCGCAGGCAGGCGATTGAAAGAGGACCTATACGGGTAGAATATTCTTATTCGAGATGATAATATGCTTTCTGGTTCATTTCTATCATCATGTACATGTATTATGTGGTATTACCGATCACTATTACATGTTGATAGAACCCTTAGGATTCTTGCTTGGCTACCAGGGTTATTGTGGCGATCACACTTGTGAGAACTGGGTAGTCTATAAGCAAATCCTTAAATGTCCGTAGTCATGGGAATATCAAGACTAGACATCGATATTCCAGAGTAGACTAGTGTATACATTTCTTGACCCCGATGAGGGGCGATGGCCGGTCTCACGGCAATTGGTGTCAGTTAGTCACAAAAGATAGTATACAAGTGCTCATTAGGTTATGAGTTACACTGGACGGACTCGCGGAGAACATACTAGATGGTATTACACCTATTGTCAGGTAGTAGTTCTCTGGTGACATGAGCACAGGTTAGTCTGTCGACCTGAGATCATCATTTGTCTCGTATGAGTTCCCATTGTTCTTTGATCATTACCCTACCACTGCTTTACTGAGTCATGTAAACATGTTTTAGTTGGGTACAGTCCCGAGCCATATGGAGGCAGTGAGCGGATCGTCGGGGATTCGTGTCTTCCGGTATTGGGGGTAGATATCGCGCTGTGCACGGGTAGCCATCACCATAAATCCTCGACTGAGGTGGATGAGAATTACTGATTTGGATCGGTAGTTTCTCGGTAAGTGATGGGCTTTATACCGACACAACTTATCGCGTTATTAAGGGTTTGACTTTATCCACCACCTAAACCCGATATGCGATACTCTTAGACGAAAGGACCAGACTGTACCGAGACTGTCACTTTCAGGCTCAGTAGGGATACGGAAAAGTTTGCTTGTTGGCCTTCCTTCCGTTCAATACTAGGGTAGCCGTTACGTACAGCTAGTGCCGCTGACGTACTTGTGATTAAACCTACTGACAGCGTATTGTCGAGTTTTTAGAGTCCCACACAAAGGGTTTCCCAGCTCGGGCGAAAAGATGTAGTATACATATTTTCATACGTATTTGGTTTGATTAAAACACGTGCGTTAGTACATATGCTTTTAATCGAAAAGTTTGTTAATACTATCTGGTTTGAAAGATAGCCAGGTTATCACATTTTGGTTTAAATGTGAGCTAGTATTATATATCTCTTTGAGTATCTCTCATTTTGGTATTCGTATTTTGACAGAATACGGTATTTATACGAATACGGGTATTTTTGTAAATACGCGTATTTGTGTCAAAATATTAATAAGGGTATTTGTATCATTAGTACAAATACGGGTATTCGTATTTTATACGAATACGGTATTCGTATTTTGATACGAATACGGGTGTAAGTATATGTAGCATATGCTTGTATTAGTGTATTTGTATATATATTTTGATATATATATATATATATATATATATATATATATATATATATACATATGTGTATGTGTACATTGAGGTGGCCTTTCTTGTCATCTCTTCCCTTTTTGAATGTGTTGGAATGTTGTGGCTTATGACTCACCTAGATAAGTCACAACCCCACTCGTTCCAAACACATTAGAATAGAAAGAAGAAAAAGAAATGAAAATAGGATGGTTGATTTTCTTTAGTTTCCATGCTCATCTTCACCAAGTTTTTCTTCTTCTCCTCTTGAGTTTTCATTAATGGAGAATTAGAAATGATTATAAGAGATTAAGTAGAGATTAGCCACTATATCAATCTACTGATCAAATCCTAGCAAGTTTTGATCACTAGTTGCTTCAAGTTAGAAGCTGGAGCCTTAATTCGGACTCCTTCGAAGTGGATCATATTCGGTAAGGAAGACCGACTCCCAAGCTCGTTCCGACGATCTAAGGAGCAAAGGAAGTGGAAAGAATATGAAGGACACGACTACAAAGGTTGTATATATAACCTAGTAGTTAAACTCCTTCATATTAGTTTCAAGTTAAATGTTTGGTTTCGATTCTAGGTTGTAGGGTTCGTGCTCAAGTTTCAAAAAGTTTCATTTTGTATTCCGCATAGCCGCTAGTTTGCAGCGCGAGCACGAGCGTCTACCTATAAGTATCGCATACCGGGTCTAGAGGTGAATAACGTTAGACCCCTAATAACCCGATAAGTCATGTCAGTATCAAGCTCATCGCCCACCGAGAAACTACTAATCTCCTATCAGTAAATCTTATCCACCCTAACTAGGAATTTATGGTGATAGCCAACCGAACACAGCGCAGTATCGACTTCCTATACCGAGAGAGACGAATCCCTGACGATCGCTTACTGCCTCCATGTGGCTCAGGACTTTACCCAACTAAAAAATGTTTGAACAATAATTGCATATGACATCATTTTTCAATCTTGATTTGCTTCTTGATTTGGAACGATGGACTCTTTCTATAGACTTTGACCTCTCTCTATTTTCCGCGACAATAGCCTCCGAATGAGAAACTCCGAGATCTTTTCTTCTCAATTCTTCATTCAACAAACTACTTATCACTAAACTCATTATGACAACACCATCCGAAGCAGAGTTGCTTCGGGACACCACCAATGTCTCCCAACTTTCCAGCAAGGAACTAAGCAACAACAATAATTGCAACTCATCTTCAAGCGTCATTTTCATAGAGATGAGTTGGTTCACAACACTTTGGAACTCATTCAAGTGCTCAGATATAGAAGAGCCCTCCTTGTACTTCATATTTATAAGCTTCTGAATCAAGAATGCCTTATTGCCCGCGGACTTTGTTTCATTTTTCAATCTTGATTTGCTTCTTGATTTGGAACGATGGACTCTTTCTATAGACTTTGACCTCTCTCTATTTTCCACGACAATAGCCTCCGAATGAGAAACTCCGAGATCTTTTCTTCTCAATTCTTCATTCAACAAACTACTTATCACTAAACTCATTATGATAACACCATCCGAAGCAGAGTTGCTTCGGGACACCACCAATGTCTCCCAACTTTCCGGCAAGGAACTAAGCAACAACAATAATTGCAACTCATCTTCAAGCGTCATTTTCATAGAGATGAGTTGGTTCACAACACTTTGGAACTCATTCAAGTGCTCAGATATAGAAGAGCCCTCCTTGTACTTCATATTTATAAGCTTCTGAATCAAGAATGCCTTATTGCCCGCGGTCTTTCTTTCATAAAGACTCTCCAATTTCTTTCATAGAGAATGCGTCAAAATTTCGGTGAAAACATGATGGAAAATAGAATTATCCAACCATTGTCGTATAAACCCAACGGCCTTGCGATCAAACTTCTTCCAATTACCATCAGACATATCGGTGGGCTTTGCGACATCGCCATCCAAAGGCACATAAAGATCTTTGCAATATAAAAGATCCTCCGTTCTTGACTTCCATATACTCCAATTGCGTCTATTGAGGCTAAACATATGCCTTGTGGTACTATCCATCTCTCACATACAACAAAAGAGACCAAAATCTCTTTAAAATAATTTCACAAACGCCTTGTGGGCAACCTAGCTCTAATACCATTTTGATGGGGCAAAACAACTCCAACCCCTGGATCTATGTGAGAATACAATGAATAATAATATGGAATTATAATAAGCACACAAGCCACAGGAAAAGAACATCAAGACCTAATCCACAACAATGCAAGAGAGAGAACTTTCTACTATATCAATGAAAAAGAAAGGGGATACAACACGCTCAACTAAAGCACACAAAAACTTTAGAAAAAAATACAAGATTGCCTCACTAGCTCCAAACCCACAAACACATTTGAAGCCAACTCCTCCCAGACAAATAGAATGCAACAAATTCTTCGATGTAGTGTGAAATGCTGATTCATCAACCCAAATGAGCTCTTGTGAAAAACCCCTTTGCTTCCCCTCTTTCTCTTCTCCTCTTAAAACCTAACCTTTAGAATGGATGATATATAGAATAAAGAGATGAAACGAGAGAGAAACTCTATTGCCTTTTAACTTGTGTCATAACCCATATCAAATGGGTCCAAGCCAAATGACTCAAGTTTGGTCTCTAACACTGATTGTCAGAGATTCTGCGTGTTTTAAGTTTAATTACCGCAATCAGGACGGTTTCGCTTTGCAGCTAGCCGGATGAGTACGGGTCGATCCACAGAGAGATGGGAGTCTTTTTCTTAATGTCTTGACGAGTTAAGTCCAAATATGTTGGGTTTGTTTGAGTTTAGCTAATTCAAAAATGAATGATAAGAGAACTTGTAAAGGGTAGGATTTGGTTGGTTTGGGTCGGGAGGATCGCTCACTTGATTCTTTTGCCACTTCTTAATATTGATGTTACGGTAATCGGCAACAACGGGGATTAGCACGACTAAGAGAAAACTTGCGAGTATAAGCTAGGCTTTCCAACACTTCGTTTTCTCTTTTTGGTCCTTGTCTGTCCGTTCTTGGCTCTTAGCCGCGACCTCAAGTTGATTAAACCACAACCGGTCTCACTAGGGTATCACCGCTATTATGAAGAATAGGGTGCCGTAGGGAGCGGATTGTGGATCAATTAACAGGAGTTCAAATCAAGATATTTGTCAAAGAGAAAAGTGAGGGATGTTCCCGTCTTTCAAACTTTCCGTTTCCTACCCTAACAAGTGAGAAGTTACTCACCCATTAGAAAAGTTAAATGAAATAAAACAAAGAAAGAGGGTAATAAGAATTGAGATAGAAAATCACAACTAGCTGTTCGGGACCTCACTTAGGCAAGGATCACACTAAGCATCATGGTTGTAAGGATAACCGAAAATGGAAGAAATATCAAAACGACAATTTTAATAAATAACAACAACTACGTTTAACAATGAAAATTACAAGCAATATAAGAAACCGAATTACAAATTACACATATAGAAAAAGAACACTTCTTGCATGCTTCACACTCAATAAAACCTCTCACAAGCTTTAATAGAGGAAGATGGAGGAAAATGGACTTTTATTAGAAACTAAATAAATCTAATACAAAAATTACACATGAAACTAAGCACACACTCTTGGTTCTGCTCTGGGCTATTTATAGGCCTGTTTCTGAGAATTTAGCAATATAGTACAAGCATACACATTGTTACAGAAACCCCCCTAAAATTACAGCATGCAAGGACACGTGGCAGCCGCTCATCCGCGGCAAAAGTATGGTTTTGGCCGCGCATGAGCGGCTGTTTGGTGGCCAAACCTTGGCTGCTTCTTTTCTCTGGTCTTGTGTTCTTTTTTCCTGATGTTTGAAATCTTTACACTGCAATAATTCATCCAGAGGATCTCCAGATTTCTTCTCCAAGATTTCTTCATTTCTTTTCTTTTGACCTTTTCCTCCTTTGACTTCAATTTTTGATTTAGTCCCAAATGACGACTCTTTTCGTCCCCTCTTCTGAACTGGTACGGGACGGCTACTGGAACCCGGCTTTTATCTGTTTGTGATAGATGTTCTGGATTTTGCCGTAAATGTGGAGATTTTGTCGGATTTGTGCTCTCTTGGACTGGAAACCTATAATCTGTAAACATGCAGCAAATACAGATAAAAAGCACCTGCCTGTATGCAATGTGATTAAGAAAGGACGGCACAAATATACAAAAATACGGATAAAAAGCACCTGCCTGTATTGCCTTTTAACTTGTGTCATAACCCATATCAAATGGGTCCAAGCCAAATGACTCAAGTTTGGTCTCTAACACCAAATCAACAAAGAGACCAAAATTGGTTGAGTCAACTCATGGGTATGGACCCAAACCCAACATTTAGAATATTATTTTGCCATTGATAACACTACAATATTAACTCTTTTAGAATTGTTTTACCTTATTTCATCACGTATCATTCTTTACTTTCATCCTTTCCTTTGCTTTACTAAACATAAGAACTTTCGAGTTAGATTCAATTTATACGAAGACAAATAAAATAAGATTTGAACTTGATAGATCATTTTAGTTAATGATATGAAAGCATTAATCTTTTTTCCTGAAGAAAACTTCAAAAACATATGAAGGTTAATGTTGTTTTATATGAATATAAAGAAAGGTTTTAAGAATAAAAGTCATTAGAAGGCAATTCCGTTTCAACCACTGATGGAGCTCTGGATCTCCTTCAGATGTTATCTTCCGTTGATCTACAGCGAGCGTTGATGGACGGGTGAGATTGAGTTGGAGGGTTGCCTCCTGAAGCGTGTGGATCTCAATGGGTTTTATGTGGTTGAGGCCGAGCTACCTGTAAGGAAGTCCCGGGGTGGTTGTGCTACCGAGGACCCTCCGACAATCAAGTTAGACGAGGTATTTTGGCAGAGTAACGGCCTATTGGGGTAAAATTGGCTTACCTGAGTCGTCTAAGAGAGGGGTTTATATAGTGGCTGCCATGGGCAGGCGGGCACGAGATTCACGCCGGCCGTTACACCCCCGGCGTTATGCCTGCGTAATAGGCGGGATTCCCCATTAATGACAAGATATGCTCGTTAATGGGGGATCGTGATGGCGTGGAACGCGGGATCATGGGCGGCGGATATCTCGCGCCTGTGATCGGTGCTGTGGGTCGGTCGGTGATACTGAGGAAGATAAGCTCGGCGGGAGGCTCGGGAACGAGCGGGAGGCCGAGGTATCTTGGTTCTGTGATAGCTCGGAGGCAAGCTGGGGGTGGTGTGGATGGCCACCGAAGGTCGGTAACATCCGTGGGTCGCAGGCCCGGGGTGTGCTTCCAACGTACCGTTCTTGATCCTTTCTTGTAAGCTCTGGGACACGTCATCTACCATGTGTCATGATCTGTGGAGTCACCGATATCGAGCATCATCATTAGCCCCCCACTCTCGTCTCGACCCGTTCCTGGGTCGGGTCAAGAGTGGTCTGACCGATCACCCGAGGTGAGCTCTTATTTGAAGATATCGTTGGTGCGTATTCCCGGGCAATTAGTCGTATTTTCTTGATGATGTCAGCGGATCAAGGGAGAGATCTCGCCTTAAAAAGAAAGCAACGGTTTGTGCGTACATTCGTCGATGTGCCAGCCCACGTGTCTGGCGCTGGTTAGCTGACGAGACAAGCCGCAGGTGTTCCCGCACCCGATGGGACATGCCCAATATGAGTGGGACAGGTAGAATGTTGTCGGTCGTTGGTTGCGAAGCGTTGTTTTGGCGGGAGGCGATTGGAGCCGTAGGATGTGTACGCCCACAGCTATAAATAGATGTAGGATCCTTATCAGGGTCCATACCTCATTACAATCTCCTCATCCCTAGTCGTGTTAGCTCGGCGCTCTTCTCCTCAGGTCGGATTCCTTACGTTTTCTCTTCCGAGGACTCATCCTTTTGATCAGGTTAGATGTCTTCTACCGAGGAGTCTGTATAAATAGTCCAGGAAGAGTCTAGGGAGTCCTCTGTAGCTTCCTCTTCTTCTTCTTTCTCTTCTGCTTCTTCCTCTTCCTCGTCTGAGTCGGAGTCCCCCCGGGAAGTTAGGGTTAGTCATGCTTCCTGGGGTCGCGCGACGGGGGCGGTCCTAAGAGCGCAGGTCATAGATGCTCTTGGCACATCATCCATGCAGAGGCATGCGGATGAGCTCGCCACCATCGGACTCGTTTCCATATTCCTCCCGGCAACTCGCTTCATCTGGCCGAAGAGGGGGAGAGGGCAGACCAGGTACGGGGCAAGGAGATTGCCTTGTACCTGGAAGCCTTTTGGGCTGGGATGTGCCTGCCTTTCTCCCCCGAGGTGAGTGCAGCGCTGAGTTGTTTTGAGTTAGCCCCGGGCCAGTTAGTGCCAAACTCTTGGTGGATTCTCCTCGGGTTCCTGGTTCGGTTAAAACTACGTCTGATCCCTTTCAGCCGGAGCCTTCTCGGTTCTTCTCTCTGCTACAAAAATCACCTCGGAACTCGCAGGGGCGAGCCGAGCTGGGTATACATCTCTTTTAGAAAACACCAGGGAGGTGCTGCCGGGTCGAGGGTCGTCATAGTACCTTCTTCCATTCACGAAGGGAAGAAAAAGTTTTTGTTTGTTGGGCCGCCCGAGGGTGAGGATTGGCATGTGCCCATCCAGTGGCACAGGGCCAACTGCCCATAGGTAGGGCGGTTGAATGATCTCAACACGGTGGCGGTGGCGGAGTGGGAGCCCCTCCCCCGGATTGATGTGATGCTGTCTGAGCGGGCCCACAGTTGGGCCGGGCTCAGCCCCGCCCAGTTCGCAGGTAAGTTAAGAGTTTTCAGGCGACCTGTTTAGACTTGTGCATGCTTTCACTTTTTCTGGCATTGCTGACTCCTTTTTACTTTTGTTTTATGCAGAACCCATGGACCTAAGAAAATTTCGGGCAGCCCAGGTCGAACAGAAGAAAGGGAAGAAGGCCAAAGGCGCCGGCCCTTCTCACCCGCCGTCGGCTCCGGCTCCACCGTCAACCGCTCCATCCAGGTGCCCAAGCGCGTCCTGGGCCTCGGAGTCCAGCCAAGCGCCGAGCTGAAAACGTGCTCGAGAGAAAGAACCCCGGGCTTCGGAGGTAGGAGGTGAGACCGGTTCCCCTGCGTCGCTCCTCAAGAGGTTTCATAGGACGACGCCCCATTCCCCGGCTTCTCCGATCATCGTGGACGATAGGGGAGCTTCGCTTCGAGGTGCCCTCGGGGATTTCCATCGCCGACATCCTGCTCTCAAAGATGGAAAGGTCGGTCGGGGTCAGAATCCCTCGGGGAACCCTCCGGGCCTAAATGGCGGCCATAGCTCAAGAGGCCGTGCAGGTTAGTGTTCGCACCCCACTCGGTTCTTCATTCAGTATTTTTGTTCACGAGATTGGGTGCCTCCCTTTTCTTTTTAACCCTCCTTTGTTTTCTTCAGGTCCTTCAGCACGTCGCCCTCGTCATCAATATGGAGGACGAAGAAATTGCCCCGGTGATGCGGGCCGCGAGCGAGTTCTCCTCACGGGTGGAGATCTCAAGGCAGGAGCTGGAGGCGGAGATAGAGAGGGTCGTTGCTCTCGAGACCGGGTGGGGGCCGGGGATCGAGAGATCGCCAAGTACCGAGAGGACGCCCGAGCCGCCGAGGCCAAGTTAGAAGACTCCAGGGTGCTTGTCGTCACCCTGAAGAAGACGGCGAACACCCTCCGGAAGGAGAACGAGGCGGCGAAGGAGGGAACGAGGCGTGCCGCGCTCCGAGCTTCGAAGGCGGCAGAGAGCTATAAGAAGTTAGATCGGTACTACACCGACCTCGCTGGAGGCGCTACCATCGTTTAGCATGACGCCCTCGATGCCGTCAAGGCCCTGATGCCAGAGTTCCCTGACGGCGAGCTTCAGGGTGAATACCCCCTCGGGGATGAGGCGTAGGGGGATGCCTCCGGAAGTGCTGCAAGGGAAGAGGCCCTTGGTGGGAGCATTGGGGATAAGTCGGTCGCCCCGGCCACCGGCGCCGAAGCTCCCGCTATGGGCGCCGACCTTCAAGATGCCATCCCGGTTGTCGCAGTGGAAGCGCAGCTCATCGAGGTTCTCCCCGGCCCCGAGGCCTGAACTTCCTCGCCTCCTTATTTTCTTTGCGCTAAAATTTTGTAAGCCCTCGGGCGTTTTTGTAAGGCTGGGGAGCCCATAATACCTCTATAAAGACTTCCGATTTTATAAATAAAAATCTTTTTGCAGTGTTCTTTGCATGCGCATTTTCCCTTTGTTTATGGTAAACATTTTTATTTGCGCAGTACTGCTTTCATGTTAGGTCGGTTTTTCTTCTAGCGATCGCACATCGAGTTGAATTCGACCATTTGCCAAGTGTGCAAAGACCGGTGAAAGGTCGGTATCTCCATAGCCCCGAAGTCGAGGTGGAGATCTCTTAGTAAAGACGTGGAGGAAGTTGAGCAGTAAAGCTGCTCGGTTGCCTCTTGATGAGGGCTTTTGATCCTTGGCGTCGGTGGGTAGTGAACTACCATCCATGGATGGAACAAGCAAGGTTGCTGCCCGGTGGCCTCTTGGTGAGGGCTTTGATCCTTGGCGTCGTTGGGCAAGGAGTTTCCTGCTAAGGATGGACCGAGCAGGGTAGCTGCTCGGTAGCCTCTTGATGAGGGCTTTTGATCCTTGGCGTCGGTGGGTAGTGAACTACCAGACATGGATGGATCGAGCAGGGTAGCTGCTCGGTGGCCTCTTGATGAGGGCTTTGGATCCTTGGCGTCGGTGGATAGTGAACTACCAGACATGGATGGACCGAGCAGGGTAGCTGCTCGGTGGCCTCTTGGTGAAGGCTTTGATCCTTGGCGTCGGTGGGTAGTGAACTACCAGCCATAGATGGACCGCGCAGGGTAGCTGCCCGGTGGCCTCTTGGTGAGGGTTTTGATCCTTAGCGTGGGAGGGCATTGAGAGGCCTGGTAAGGATGGACCGAGCAAGGTAGATGCTTGGTGGCCTTTTGGTGAGGGCTTTGATCCTTGGCGTCAGTGGGTAGTGAACTACCAGCCATGGATAGACTGAGCAGGGTAACTGCTCGATGGCCTCTTGGAGAGGGCTTTAATCCTTGGTGTCGGTGGGTAGTGAACTACCAGCCATGAATGGACCGAGCAGGGTTGCTGCTCGGTGGCCTCTTGATGAGGGCTTAGATCCTTGGCATCGTGGGGTAAGAAGTTACCAGCCAAGGACGGACCGAGCAGGGTAGCTGCTCAGTTTTGTGAGGTTCTGCCCGACCTTCCCTGGTGTGTGAACATCGGGAAGAGTGACCGTCGCTGGCGACATGTGTCATGAACGCACAGAGGGAGGCGAAGCGTAAGAACCGCGTCGCTCCGACTTCAGTTCGCCGAGAAAGATGGGATATCCGCCGTGTGGCGGTACGGCATTAGAAGAAACGGGCTAATATTGGACTCTTGGGGACGCCGTGGGGCTATAAAACAAAGAGGCGTGTTGATCGTTCCTTTCTCCATCTTCAAAACGTCAGAATGGATCAATTCCCTTTCTCCATCCCCGAGATCCTTTCTTTCGAGGACATATACTTATACTACCAGTTGTGCTCCAAGGAGATGCAGCAGGCGGTGATCAGGCGTGTGGAAGACTATTTCGACCGACTGCTTCCCCGGCGATCACCCCTGCTTCAGCTGCTGATGTACTCAATCTGGAGAGCGTCGTCGGGGCTGCATAACCTCTTGTCCGAGCTACTGAAGGACGAGACGGTTGGTAAGCTAAGGTCGCTATGCCGCTTCGGCCTAATTCCTTGAGTGTTACCAATTGAGGCATCTCGCCGATGGGTTGCCCACCCGTGGAGCTTTCTGGCCCGTCCATAGCCACGAGGGTCCGCGGACAGCATCAGAGGCAGAGGTCCGAGGCTGCAAGGGCTCAGCTGGCGGAAATATCCTCGGAGTACCACGAGCAATGTTTCCTGCACCCCTTTCCCCCGCTGATGTAATAATTTTTTTTTTAATGTAAGGCTGAGGAGCCCACAATACCTTTTGAATGAATAAAATTCTTCTTTTTGCAATGTTCTATTGTGTCCTTCTTATTATTTAAATAGAAAGAACTTTAGAAAGGTTTACATCGCCTCTGTGAAAGAAGAAATATAAATTCGTAGACATTATTTTCAGAGGTACAGCTTGAGCTTCTCAGCGTTGTAAGGCCGTGGAAATTTGCGACCATTCGAGTCTTGTAAACGATAGGCTCCACCGGAAAGGACCTCAGAGACGAGGAAGGGACCGTTCCATTTTGGGGAAAACTTATGCAGCTTGACTTGATCGATGAACTCGTTCCGCCTTAGGACTAAATCTCCGGTCTTGAAGAAGCGACGCTTGACTCGCGCGTTGTAGTAACGGGTGGTTTGCCGTTGATAGGCGGCAGCTCTGATCTGAGCCGGTCCCGTTTCTCTAACAAGATGTCCAGGTTAGTTCGGAGGGCTGAAGTGTTCGCTTCGTCTTCGAAATGCTCGACCCGGTGACTGGGGAGCCCGATCTCCGCTAGGACCATTGCCTCGGTACCGTAGCAGAGGCTGAAAGGGGTCTCTCCGGTGGGGGTTTTCTTCGACGTGTGTAGGGCCTATAAGACCCGGGGTAATTCCTCGACCCAACTGCCTTGGTGTCTTTCTAGGCGAGTCCGAAGGCCCCGGAGGACGTCTCGGTTAGCGACCTCGTCTTTCCCGTTGCTTTGGGGATGTGCGACCGCGGCAAACTTCATGAGGATACGATATTCGCTGCAGAATTCCTTAACTTTTTCATTTTCGAAATTTGTCCCATGGTCAGTGATGATACACCTCGGGATGCCGAACCGGTGTATCACGTTGTTCTGCAGGAACATGATAGTCGTGGTGGCTTCCGGTTTCCTGATGGGAATGGCCTTGATCCACTTCGTAAAGTAGTCCACCGCGACGAGGATGTACTTGTGCCTGCTTGTACCGGTAGGGAACTGGCCTATCATGTCCATTCCCTACTAGGCAAACGGCCACGGGAAGGTTAGGGCAGTTAGCTCGGTAGTCGGAAAGCGAGGTATGCTTCCATGGAGTTGGCAGCTCTTGCATCTCCTGACGAGCTTCCGGGCATCCTGATGAATCGTCGGCCAGTAGTACCCCTGGAGCAGTGCTTTCTGGATTAAGGTGCGGGCCCCTTGGTGTACGCCGCTGACCCGTTTGTGGATCTCACGGAGGATGTAGTCGGCTTCATGGGGGTCGATGCACTGGAGCAGGGGCTGAGTGAAGAACTTCTTGTAAATGTTCCTATTGCTCCAGACGAAATGGCGAGCTTTGGCTCGGAGACGGCGGGCTTCTCCCCGATCTTCTGGGAGCGTACCTTCCCTCAGGAATTCTGCGAAGGGCTTTCTCCAATCTCGGTCTTCTTCCCGGATTGTGTACACTTGAAATGGCGTTGCCCCGTCTTCCACGCTGGGTCGTGGCAAGACTTCTGTTCCCCTCCGAATGGCGGCCTAGACTTTGCGTCTTGCCTGAGATTCGGGGCAGATGCTATATGGTTTTATCCATCTACCTCTCCGAAGAAGCCAAGTTGATTTATGGCACCATGTATCGGACGTTTAGACGGATGCGACTGATGTAGCAGACTTCATCAGATTCCCCCTCAGGGTGAGGGGTTTTTGATTATGGGGACGCTCTTCCCTGCAGGCGCAAGCCCCTGCAGTTAATTACGCTACCGCATCGCGATAACAACTTTCTCCTTCTCCAGAATTTCACTTCGTGTCGTGTGTGTTTGTTTTGTTTGTGGTTGCCCGTGGATTGTATACGGAGACTGAGTAATGCCGTCGCCCGTAGGACGTGGATTAGTCCAAATCTGTATTTACTTAGATTTGGGTTTGGTGTTTTTAGTTTAAGGATACGTTAGTCGTATTGAGACTAAGATCGACTTAAACGTTCGTCAAGGATACGTTAGTCCTGTTTTGGACTGAGATCAACTTGACGTCGTGATCCATTTAATATATGGCCATCGGGACTCATCACCTCTCTGACGTCGCTGAAGGATTACAACGATGGATGTCAAAGGAGTTCAGAGATGTACCCGTGAACCAAAGTTGATTTGGAGTTTTATCGTTTATTTAAATGTCTAAGGATACGTTAGCCGTATTTGAGGCTAAGATCAACTTATACGGGACCGTTTAAATCCGGCAAAAGAGCATTTGGAGGCTCTATTGTTCCAGTTTAGGGACGTAGTGGTCCGTTTTCCAGTTTAAGGACGTGGTGGTCCAATATTAGTTTAGGGACGTTTCGGTCCGACATTAGTTTAGGGACGTTTCGGTCCGACATTAGTTTAGGGACGTTTCGGTCCGACATTAGTTTAGGGACGTTTCGGTCCGACATTAGTTTAAGGACGTTTCTGTCCACTGTTAGTTTAAGGACGTTTCGGTCCGATATTAGTTTAGGGACGTTTCGGTCCAACATTAGTTTAAGGACGTTTCGGTCCGATATTAGTTTAAGGACGTTTCGGTCCACGAGTTTAAGGACCCCGCAGTCCATATTCATGTGTGTGGTCGTCAGGACCCGTCACCTCTCTGACGACGTTGAATGATTACAACGACATGTGTCAGAGGAGTTCGGAGATGTACCCTCGGGCCGGATATAAGTTGATTTAGGGAGCAACCGTGCTCAGTCAATTTTATTTGAGGACTTATGGCCACGATTGGGTTAAGTCCAGCTGAAAATGTCCGACATTTTATTTGCTTTTACATTGCATTTCTTTCTATTTTTATTTGGGCTCTGCCCAGAAAAGGTGCAGAGCATCAATTTGTTTTGGGCTCTGCCCTTTTGTAGGCCTGCTAGGTCTTTTTGATTTGGGCCTGGCCCCTCAAGTAATGCATTGCATTTGTGCAAAGCACTAGGAATCTTTTAGATTCAAGAACAGAAGTGCAAAGCACTTTTTTTAATTTCTTGATCTAAATTTAGATCAAAGAAAATAAAACAAGTTTTTTTCTTGTTCCAGAGAACCAAAGGTTCATGGCAAGTGCAAGGCACTGTTTTCTTTTTATTATTTTTATTTATTTTTTTATTTATTTATTGAAGATCATTGATCTTCTTCTTAGATCAATGATCTATTCCTGAGAGAATTTTCTCTTATTTAAAAGTTTTTACCTTTTTTTTGTTCTCAAGGGGTTCTTCAGAGTTCTCTTCTCTCTTCTTTTTTTTTTTATCCAGATCTTGATGATTTTGAAATGAGGTCTGGGGTCCTTTTTATAGTGCTCATAAATTAGTTAAATTTGTTACATAAATCTTTTCCTGAGTGACTTGGGGAATTTTCCCCACCGTTGGATCTTTGATCCAAAGGCCCCTGCCTTATACAAGAAAATCTTCTTGTTTTAACAAGATTTATTCTGTTCTGCGCAACTCCCCCAGTGAGTGACATGTGTCGCGCAGTGAAGTGCTTGCGCAACAGCGCTTGCGCAACTGCGCAGACACGTGTCGCGCAGTGAAGCGCTTGCGCAACTGCGCAGACACGTGTCGCGCAGCGGTGCGCTTGCGCAGTCGTGTTTGCGCAACTGTGCAGACACGTGTCACGCAGCGGTGCGCTTGCGCAGTGGTGATTGCGCAATTGTGTTTGCGCAACTGCGCAGACACGTGTCACGCAGTGGTGCGCTTGCGCAGTTCTTTTTGCGCAACTGCGCAGACACGTGTCGCGCTGTGGTGCACTTGCGCAGTCGTGTTTGCGCAACTGAGTGTTTGCTTATGTTTTTTAAAGAGCCTTGCTCTGATTGGACGCACTGCCTTGGGCGTTGTGCTGCCGTGTTAACTTCTGACACGTGGCGCGTTGCGCGCAGCGCACGGGATCTGAACCGTTGCTTCAAAATTTTGAATTTTCAAAATTCAAACAGAGCCTTGCTCTTATTGGGGGAACAACTTCCAAGAGGATGTTCCTCTTGTTGTGGCCGTATAAGACGAAGTCAGCTTATTCAAGGCGTTGGCCTGGGCGTTTAGCTGTCTGGGGATCTGCTCCACCTGGACTTCGTGGAATTCCCTTCGCAATCTCCTCACCTCGGCCAGATACTTCACCATCAGAGGCTCCCGTGCCTCGAATCGGCCGGTCACTTGGCCAACGACTAGGGAGGAGTTGCTGCGGATCCGAATCGTTTTCAGCCCCAGTCCGAAGGCTATCGTATTCCGGCTAGCAAGGCCTCGTATTCCGCTGCGTTATTTGAGGCTTTGAACCTGAGCTTCAGATAATACTCCATTTCTGCCTCGTTCAGGCCTCGAATGATGAGGCCGGCACCATAGCCTTCCTCGGTCGAGGAGCCGTCGACGTAAAGGATCCAGTCAGGGACGGAGTCGAGCTTCCCATCGACTGAGGGCTGAGCTGCGGGGGCCGGCGTGGATTCCGGCTCTTTGCTGGGGATGGTGCACTCAACGATAAAATCGGCCAGGGCTTGTGTCTTGATAGCTTGCATCGGGCGGTATTTTATGTCGAACTGGGACAACTCCCACCTCCATTTCTCCAAACGACTGGAAGACTCGGGGGAAGCGAGGATAGCCCCCAAAGGCCGCCCGGTAAGAACGAGGATAGTGTGCGCCTGGAAATAATACCGTAGTTTCCTCGATGCCACGACGAGTGCCAAGACGATCTTCTCTATGGATGGGTACCTTGTTTCCGTGTCCTTGAAAACGTGGCTCACATAGTATACCGGCTTCTGGACTCCCTCGACCTCTCGAACAAGCACCGAGCCTGCAGTTTGGTCGGACACCGCTAGATATAGCGATAGCTCGTCTCCTTCAACTGGCCGGATGAGCAGCGGGGGAGTCGCAAAATGCCTCTTTAACTGCTCAAAGGTGGTCTGGCACTCCTCCGACCACTCGAACCTCGGTATCTTCCTTAGAGGTTTGAAGAACGGGAGGCACTTCTCCCCAGACCTTGACATGAAACTACTCAGATCGGCTACCCGCCCTGTCAGCCGTATGATTTCGACGTTATTCTTGGGCGCTGCCATGTTAAGGATGGCGCAGATTTTCTCCGGGTTAGCTTCGATTCCACGGTGGATGACCATGAAACCGAGGAACTTTCCACTGGTGACCCCGAATGCGCATTTGGCGGGGTTCAGTTTCATCTTGTATTTGCGGAGGACGTCGAAGGCCTCTCCCAGATCCTTGGTGTGTTCGTCCGATGAGACCGATTTGACGAGCATATCGTCGACATAAACTTCCATATTCCTGCCGATCTGCGGCTTGAACATGCGATTGACCAAGCATTGGTAAGTAGCTCCGGCGTTTTTTAGACCGAAAGGCATCACCTCGTAGCAGTATACCCCCCGATCCATTGTAAATGCGGTGAGATCCTCGTCTGCCGGATTCATACGGATCTGGTTGTAGCCGGAGAAGGCATCCATGAAGCTTAGTAGCTCGTGGCCTGCCGAACTGTCGACGAGCTAATCTATCCGAGGGAGGGATAGTTGTCTTTCGGGCAGGCTTTGTTGAGGTCAGTAAAGTCGACGCACATGCACCACTTCCCGCTCGACTTTTTAACCATGACTACGTTCGCCAACCATTCCGAGTAAGGCACATTCCAAATAAAGCTGATGGCGAGGAGCCTGTCTACCTCGTCCTCGATTGCCTTTTGCTTGATCGGGCGAAGCTTCGTTTTTTCTGCCGGACGGGTCGTACCGTAGGGTCCACCTCGAGCTTGTGAGATATGATTTTGGGGTTGATCCAAAGCATGTCGGCAAGTGCCCAGGCAAACACATCAGAGTTGTTTCTGAGGAAGTGAACCAAGTCGTCTCGTTGAGTCTCCGTCAAGAGAGACCCGATTTGAACGGTTCGTTTATTTTCCCCTTTTACGAGGGGTACCTCTGTTAGTGGTTCTACCGAGGTCCCTCGGACCTCTTTTTGCTCGTCTCGAGTGTCCAGAGAACCCTTGATATCACCCTCGCCCTCAACGTCATTGTTTGGCCGCTCAGACGTAGACGTTGCGGTGAAGCAAATCTTTGCGTTCGTTGGTCCACAAAGGTCCGACCAATACCGTCTTGGTCGAGCGGGAATTTCATCGCTAGGTGGTAGGTCGATATCTGAGCCCAGAGGGAGTTCAATGTCGGGCGACCGAGGAGGACGTTGTAGGCCGATAGGATTCTCGCGACGATAAATTCCAGAGGCACGGTACGCGTACGGCCCTCTTCCCCGATGTTAAATTAGAGAGTGATTACCCCTTCCGTCGGGATAGAGTGGTTAGTGAACCCTGACAAGACGTAGGCAGTCGACCTTAGGTCCAACAGGGTGAGTCCCATACGCAGAAAGTAGTCATAAAAGAGAATGTCCGCCGAGCTTCCCTAGTCGACCAGTATCCTCTGCACTTCGTAGCGGTAGACCCGAGCTGTGATCACCAGCGGGTCGTTGTGAGGCAGGGATATACCATGGAGGTCCTTGTCGGTAAAAACGATCGGCTCAGCTGCTTTGGCCTTCTTCCTCGGGTGGCTTCCAGTCCCCTCGATCAATGAAGGACACTGAGTCTCGCCGGTCATCATTGTACCCCCCGCTGATATGGCTATGATTTGGCCGATTGTCAATTCGCCAGGAGGGGGACGTTGCTCTTGCTCACGGTCGGCTTACCGCTTGTCTCGCAAGTATGTTGCCAGGTGCCCCGAGCGGATTAGCTCCTTGATGTAGTCTCGGAGATGCTTGCAGTTCTCAGTGCAGTGGACCTGCGACCTGTGGAAACCGCAGTAAGGGCTTATGGTGCGCTTTGCCGTCCTATTCGAGACTGGGGGGAGATTGAAGAACCTTTCTCCTTTAGCCTCCTCCAACAGTACCGTCTGGGAGACGTTGACCGGGGTGTACTCCTGAAACTTCGGAGAGTAGGGCTTTGGCCGCTCAATCTTGTTTTTCTCCTCCCTGGTCCTTTTCTTCTGATCGGTTTGCTCTGTCCGGGGCAGATTGGCGTTCACCTCGGACTCGAGCTGGATCTAAAGTTCGGTCCAGGCCTTTACCTCGGCCATGGTCTTAGGTTGCACTAATGCAAAGGAGCGTACCCACTCCTTGTGCCTAAGATCCGACCTAAGGGTCGTAATGATCATCCCGTCCCAGTGTTCTGGGACTTCAAGGAAGGCGTTGTAGAAGTGGGTGACGTATCTTTTGAAGGATTCTTTGTCCCCGCTCTTTATGGTGAAGAGATGGTCAATGGTCCGCTTCTGCTGTCTGTTCCCGACGAAGTGGCCGAGGAATTGGATGGCCAGCTCATCGAAGGTAGAGATCGAGCGTGGAGCGAGTCTTCGAAACCAGTCTCGTCCGAAGTGGATGAAAGTGGCGGGGAAAGCGCGGCATTGAATGGCGTCGGAACAGTCCCGGAAACTCATCCCGGCTGTGAACGCGTCCAAATGGTCCTACGGGTCGGACTTCCCGTCGAAGAGTGAGACTTTCGGAGGCTTGTTCCGGGAGGAGACGTGGACGGCGAGTAGCTCTTTTGTGAAGGGCTTCGTGAGCGAGTCGGCGGCATATTTAGCCCCATCGCTTGAAGGACGATTTTCCCGATGCATGCCTTCGATCTTCTTTTCGAGGGCGTCGAGTCGGTCGTGGTATCCCGATAATTCAACACATTCTGATTTTTGGCCTCTGCTGCCGGAGACCTGTGCCTGGCCACGGCCCCAGTTCCGTTCGATGAGGTTCCTTAGGTCCCCTGGTAAGGTCGTCTTCGAGCTGCCGTGGTGAGTCCCGTCCGCGTGACCCCGTCGAGGGAGGGGGTGCCGGTCATGCCTGGGCGCAGGTGAGCTGACCGACACCTCCTCGGGAGGGACAGGGGCATGATGGGCCTCGGGACGAGGCACTCTGGAGAAAGATCTCGGTGTTGAGCTGTGCGGTGCCCAGCGGGTCATTGAATACGTTGGCCCGGGGGATCTGCGGCTGCCGGAGACAGCGAGGTGGTGTCCAGTCGTGCCAACGTGGGCAGAGTCTTCTCTCCCTCTGTAGGGGTCCCGGCCCTGAGATGGGGGAGCGGCGACCTGAGGATCTTGTCCGGCCGTTTGGACACGGACGAGTGCATCCACGACCGTCGCGGGCCGATCTATGCGAGCGGATAGGACGTGAATAGCGCTCGGGGGAGGAAGGGTTTCTCCCTCGTCCCCACTGTGGGGAGGACGACGGCTGGTGCTTGGATCGTCGCGGTGACCGCTTGCCATGAAGTCGAGATCGGAAGATGAACTTTCGTTGAGTGGAATTAGATTCCCACAGACGGCGCCAACCGATGGAGCCCTGGATCTCCTTCAGATGTTATCTTCCGTTGATCTACAGCGAGCGTTGATGGACGGCTGAGATTGAGTTGGAGGGTTTCCTCCTGAAGCGTGTGGATCTCAATGGGTTTTATGTGGTTGAGGCCGAGCTACTTGCAAGGAAGTCCCGGGGTGGTTGTGCCACCGAGGACCCTCCGACGATCAAGTTAAACGGGGTATTTTGGCAGAGTAACGGTCTATTGGGGTAAAATTGGCTTACCTGAGTCGTCTGAGAGAGGGATTTATATAGTGGTTGCCATAGGCAGGCGGGCGCGAGATTCATGCCGGCCATTACGCCCCTAGCGTTACGCCTGCGTGATAGGCAGGATTCCCTATTAATGACGAGATATGCTCGTTAATGAGGGATCGTGATGGCGTGGAACGCGGGATCATGAGCGGCGGATATCTTATGCCTGGCGAGATTCGCGGAGCCGTGGCGGAAGCACCTGTGATCAGTGCTGTGGTCGGTCGGTGAGACCGAGGAAGATAAGCTCGGCGGGAAGCTCAAGAACGGGTGGGAGGCCGAGGCATCTTGGTTCTGTGATAGCTCGGAAGCGGGCTGGAGGTGGTCTGGACGGCCACCGAAGGTCGGTAACATCCCCGAGTCGCAGGCGCGGGGTATGCTTCCAACGTACCATTCTTGATCTTTTCTTGTAAGCTCTGGGACACGTCATCTGCCACGTGTCATGATCTGTGGAGTCACTGATATCGAGCATCATCAACCACCATATTCAGATATTAACGCCTAGTTTGCAAATGAGGCTCCAGTCATGTTTTCACGAGATTTTAAGGCTAGACTCTAAAATTGAAAGCTCATTCGGTTCAGCAACCAAAATGGAGTTCCCAGAACTATTATTTTGGAAGGCTCCAAGCTCTACCAATTCTAGGTTTTTGATACTTCAGTACTAGGGTTTTCAAAAAATTTGATAACTTAACTTGAGGTTGCGTGGCCAAACAATAATTCAATTTAAAAGGAACCTTGATTTTTTAAAACAGAATTTGTATGCTTCTAAACCCCGATTTAATTGCGGGTTTTGGAAACTTCATTGGTAAATCATTTGAAGAAACTAGAAAGAGGGAGTTTGAAGAAACTAGAAAGAGAGTTTGTTTGGATGTTTATTAGGAAATGGAAAGTAGGTTCAACTTCCTTTGCATATGGGATTATTCCGACATTTTATGGAAGAAAGGGAGAGGAAAGTAAATCATTTTACTCCATTTAATTCTACTTTCTGTTTTTCTTTCCACACTTGCCTACTTTTCACTATTCCCTCCAACAACCCAATCTCATTTTCAATTGACATACAAAGTTCAACCCAAATCTAGCAGAGGAAGAAAAATCAGGAAGAAAAAGCAAAAACAGTTTATGGTCTTTTATTCATGCGAAACAAAATATTGATATACGATCCCATTCATGTTACCAAACCAAAGTTACATACATACAAGACCTTCATCTCAACATACAGAACAAACCGACAAGAAAAAAAACGGAAAAAAAAAATTTCCTCACAAATAAAAGAATCACCCTATATCAAATTCTTTTTCCGGCAAAAACACCCCGGGAAGCAGATGAAATAAATAGTTCACCGGTATTCTAAACAACAAACGACACCAATCAAGGAGCAGCAAAGAAACAAGATACAAATACTAAATAAGGTCTTGAAAATGATATCAAATGCCATGATTTTCTTTCAAAAGAGATCCATCTTCCTCTTTTGCATGTCCTGTTTCCACTTAGGTTGCTTATAGAATGCCTCTTTAGTTATCCCGAACACCGTCTCGAACTCAGCATCAGAGAGATAAGTCTGCAAAGCAAAAATTGATTAGTATGGCTAAAAACAATTAAAATACAGACAGAATTGCTAGAAACCGCCTCAAATTTTCCCAATTACCATGAAACCTGCATTTTTAACTTCCCACCCTCCCAGCTGTAAGAACATTATGTTTTCCGTGAATTTCAAAATTTAATTCCCAAATAATTCTTAATTTCTATCAGTTTTTCTGCTACTTTTTTATGAATGGTTCGCAATTAATACTTTTACCAAGGAGTATTTCAAGTAAAAATATTGAAAGATGGAAAAAGTTAAAATAGAAGGCAAAGAGCAGTTTATTTTTTCACAAAAAGTGGTATGTGGTATTCTGTCATACAGGCAAAAATGAGAAGAGACTCCTGCAATTTAGCCTCAAATAAAACACATAAAAATCTTAAGCACAAACCTCTCTGCGTTTGTAATCGATCCCCCTTACAGGATTGCTGGATTTAGCTTTTAACTGTTCGTAGCTGAATATTTGTCCTTCACTTTCCTCATTCTCATCTTTTTCGTCGCCTTCTGCTCCATTAACAGAGCCCTCTTCCTCTGTCGAAGTATCGAGAGGATCCCCCAACGGGGGGCTCTCTACAGAATTATCCCCCATTATCGGGCTGCCAGTTTCCGTATATGCTTCATCTGCAATAATTTATAATCAACTTCTTGTACATTGGAACATATATTCACTTCTCAAAAAAAGACTGAAGTACAAGAAAATTAAGAAAAATCAATCATGTCTAATGTTATCACCATTGGCATTCTCGCCTTGGGAGTGGGAAAAATCAATATTATACCTCATTCGCTGAGCAGTAAAAATTAATGAGCTCGAACACAAACTGTCTAAGCATCATTATGAAACTACTTAATTCAAAAGCACGGTCACGCATTCTGAAATTCAAGTTGACGAAAGAATTTATCATCTATCCTTTTCATCAATGCCAAAACATCCTAAGTATTAAGGCAATCCAAACAAGCCATTATTCTTTGATCTTAAGAGAATTTAGAAAACACCTAATGCTCAATCAGGCTTACAGCAAGTCATCGCTTTCCGTAGTTCCCATGGGAATTGGGCACTAATTAAGATATGATTGACATCAGGTTGATGGCCAGTCGTAAAACTGTCAAATCTTTCAAAGAGCTCTGTTTCATGGCCACCCCATTCTTATGGGAAAAGTCTTAGATGATGATGATGCAGATAATGATCCTCCTACAGTCTTCTCTTCTCTTCCAAGTCTACTTATATTCTTATCCTGTTACCAGAACGTTCACTCAATTGGACCAATTTATTCGTAATGCCTGGTATTCCATATGCTCCGTACGGGCCTCAGGAATTCTTATAGAAAAAATATCAGGGAACTGAACAGCAGCTTCAAAATGATGGTTAGTACTCTAAAACCAGGATGCAGATCACAATGAAAGAGTAGTATGGTCATTATAGCACGGTGTGATTAAGGATGCCACAAATTATTACATCAAGGTACAGAGAAGAATTACCAGTAACAGATGCATCTAGTGAAGAGCCTTGGCCCAACTGACCTTTGGCAGCTTCAAATTGTTCCCTCTTTTGTTCAGCGGTCAAGACATTAGAGAGCGCAGCAACTGCAGCTGCTCTCTGTGACCCCTGGGTTGGTCGAGCTGGCTTTGGAACAGTAGCTTTAGAAGGATTAAATGCAGAGTTTAAGGCTGCTAATGCTTCAGCTCGTTGAGTGTGCCCACCTTGTGTTGAATCATAAGTCTTGCTCTTAGTCTGCACCATCGCATGAATTGTATACAAAGATTAGCAGAGTAATATCTTCTTAAAACAAGTCCTAACGATTTGCATATGAACAGACATACATTGCCAGACGGATTGAATGCAGAAGTTAAGGCTGCTAAAGCCTCTGCCCTTTGCCTGGGTCCACTTTGAGGAGAATTGCTCGACTTGTCGTTAGACTGCAGCACATCATGAAAGATTATCAAAAGCCTGAACTCATCAAGTCCACTTTCAGTAGTTTCTACATATTAATACACATGGAGATGTCTTAATATTTCTACAAGAATTAAGGCTTACGGCATAGGTAACTTAGGGTGTTGATTGTTTTATTTAACTAATTTACAAATTAACATGTATACACCACATAACTTATGGTGCTCAACTTGCATTCATAATATATATGGCTTCAGAAGGTAGTGTAATTTTAACTTTCATTTCGGACAAAAAGAATTTTAAGTAATAATATAAGCCAATAGAAGTTACAAGGGAACTGTGGTTTAGGAGAAAATACCGGTCATCATGAAAAACCATCTATGGATCTGTCAGATTTAGACACTTTGCCAATAGAAGTTTACAAATACCAGCACAAATACATCAATAAGATATCATGCCCACAAAAGGAATTCTAATT
This sequence comes from Agapanthus africanus, assembly GCA_030015575.1. NCBI lineage: Eukaryota > Viridiplantae > Streptophyta > Magnoliopsida > Asparagales > Amaryllidaceae > Agapanthus > Agapanthus africanus. The sequence goes on along the minus strand of CM057340.1, from coordinate 674,849,502 downwards.
GTAAATTCATAAATGAGTTCCCATCAAAATGGAAAATGATTTTAGTATATTTTCACGAAGGCAATCAACCTCTGTTCCAATGACATATCGGGCAGCAAATTCGATAGTCTAAACCAGAAGCCTGATAACCATAGCTCAGGGCCTGCTGAGTATAATTTATCCTTGTTAGACTAACAAGATTGAAAATAAAGAGATAGGTCCAAGTGTTATTGATCCGTCTAATGTAGTAGGGATTTTTCTATATGCTAACATTCATGTACCTTATCTAATCAATAGAAAGAGAATCATATAGAATCATATAGCTACATCACATTCCTATTACAAAAAATAAGAGTTTGGGTTTTCTCCATTTTTTTCCTGTAGTCCTATACTTTTAGCAGTAAATCTTAAGAAAAGATAATGATAATGAAGCATATTGCTAATTATTTCATGGTAATCAGCATCAAGTTCTCAAGTAATGATCTAACTATAATTATGAAATTAACTACCGAACTAAGCTTACTGAGTTCATAAGACTACAAAGAACATTTTAACCGTACTGATTATAAACATCAATAAAGTTTGTCATCTCTCTGCAATTTGTAGAGGCAACTTAAGGGAAACAAACCAATCAAAGATTCAGTGACTAAATATCAACAATCTCCACTTAAGTATGTCACCTCTTAATGTAAGCAAGAAGGGGGCTGTCCTTTACCAATGTTCCTCACCTAAAGGTGTAGCTAGGAACAACAATTATGAGTGCAATAATAGGCTGTCCGTCTAATGCCTCCTCTGCATAAATGACACTCTGGCAACATAGAAGTCGTCGTCACAACACCTAGGTCCTTAATTCATACACTCATTCGATTTGGTCATGCTAAAATAAAGGGCCCCTATCACCATGGGCAACTGTACACTGGTATAGGACACTACAACATGGGCTCGGGACAGTGGGCATGAATAATCCGTTAGAAGAATGACACAGGAACAAGATTGTGTGTGTGTGTGTGTGTGTGTTAATATGTGCATCGAGAGTTGCCTTCTTTCTACCAATTTGGAGCCAAAACTTTCCAGTTCATGATAGAAGAAACTTGATGTCAAACGAATCAGAACTTATTACTCCTTATGTGTTTCGACCTTCCAACCTTTGAGCAGTACATAAATCACAAGCAGTTCAGAAAAACTAAAGCATTAAACAAATCAAAAAAGCATCTTGTTCTATAAACTAATCCATCAAAACTAGTCATGGAAAACAAAGTAGAAATTAAGCAACACTATATATACTCATCAAGATGAAAAGGCAAAAACAAATTAAAACATCCAAGAAGTGTCAAACTCAGCTGAAATGCGTCGCATGATATCGGAGGTGTGTCAGACAGGTGTCTGACGCATGTCAGACATGGGTGGGGTACCCTTCTGCAGGCGTCGATACGTCATTTAATATGCTTAATTTATGTGGCAAAAGAATACGGCTAGTGGCATAATTTAAAGTGAAGTGGGATATATCCATGTCGTGCTGCGACTTTGGTTGCTGTATTCCCATAGTTTCTTCGAGCGACTGAAATGATCATGTATTTCGGAGTATATGACTGATAAAAAATTAAGTAATAAGAGAGCAAATGCGGTTATTAGATGCCCAGCTATTCAGCTAATATGAGCATGATAATTAGTCAACAAATATTGTGTTTCCTATGGTGCATAAAATGTTATTTGTTCAAGTGCTAGAGTTGCTTTCCAAGAAAATCATTGAATATGCATATTTAATTGACTTTATCTAAGAAGTTAATCTTTCAACTACATGTATGATGAAAAGACCCGCAATTGTCCATTTGAACTTGATTAGAGTTTCATTGCAGTAGCAGATTATAGGTCAATAAATTTAATGCTGCCGCACACCTAATCACATTCTAGGAAGAACAGCTTAACCCATGCATGCCAAAAAAAATGTAACTATTTGGGAAAGACTAGAGACAATCTATAAACAATATTATATAAACTACATGGTTACCTCTGATGCATGCATGACTGTCCCAAATAACAGAGAGAGCTTCTTCTGAAAGGAATTTCCTTTTACCTGATTATCATGAGAATAACACTATGTTATAAATTTGCACAGGGCAACAAAGAACATACAATAAATATATTATTCGATCAATCCATGTATAATAGGGGCCCAATCAGAGTGAGTCACTTAATTAGCAATCTGATAATAAATGGTTTTCAGTCGAGGAGGATCAATCCAAAATTCAATGTGGTAGTGAGTAGTGAGAAGAACGAGCATATGCTTCTAGCATGGAAGGCAAATCTAACAGTGAAGATAGTATGGAGGCATGTCAATCATCACATTTATTCAAATGCGATTCCTCAGAAAAAATGTGGACGTCTCATTATTATCATTAATTTGTCTCTTTATTATCATTAATTCGTATAAGCGAAAACTTATCATAAATGGTTTTGACATTTTTTCTGATCTGTTATTGTGTAAGAATAACTGTTTTCATGTTTGAATATGTATGACACGTTATTATCATTAATTCGTGATTTCGCAAAGATACATGAAAATATAATTCACAGGATGTTAAGGCATACAATTGCTTTTGTTCCATCCCAGGAAAAGTATGTTGTGAAGAAACATGGTTCATTCCCTTCTGTGACTTTATAAAGTGGTACATCAGGAGATAGTCCCTCCAGCGCAGCTGCAAGCTCTATGTATTTCTGCACATATATTTGATAAATTAATCGCAGTAGAAAAATTTTAAGACAGCACAAAAGCAGATAATCAAGTACCCATTACGACCTACCTGGCCAATATTAACAGCTTCTTGCTTTTCTTTAGAACCCACAGAATGCCCAACCCAAACAAAAACCTCTGCATGAGTGTCGAGTATCAATATGTCCTCAGTCAACAAATCGTCTTGAGTGAAGTTGAAGATCTCAGATATCTAGGAGAGAGACAGAGATGATAAATGGGGAATCAGCAAATAAAGTGTTGCAAGTGACAAGGGGATATGAGGCAAGAGATCAGACCTCAAATTTTCCTGCACGATCACCGCGATAAATTGAATAAAAAGAATGCCAAAAGATTCAGCAGATGTCCAAACATAAAGAAATTAGTAGAAGAAAGCAAAAGAAAGGATAACCATGAAAGGAGCTTAAATAACGCAAATATTATAAAGAAGGGAACTAACCTTTGTTAAAGGAATAGGTATACACGTGAGGGTCTCGGACGGTATCTTGTGTAACCTTTTTAGTGGTAAAACTCTGCTTTCCACCAAGAGCAAACCAAAATGCAGAGCTCTCTGTTCCTTCCTTGGCATGCTTCAGCGTGACCCCAGGCTGTAGGGTCAGGAATTAAACAAGATGTTCAGAAAAGGAATTGTTATGGGGACATATATAGAAAAACAATTTTATTTTTGAATTTAATATGTAAAACCTACAGCTTGAGTATACTTATTTAGGATTGCAATCCTAAGATAAACAAACCTATCATCAGCCTATGACACTACCATGTCAGAAATGTTTTGGATATGGTTAACAAAAACAAAAAATCAAATAGAAAAGTGAATTGCTAACATATGAATAACCACCTGCATTTTCCTGCATTCATTTCCATTCAGCACTTCCACAATATGCAAGTGGAAGCTCAGTTGCATATTATCTTAATCTTTGTTTATTGATACAACAGATAAGCTATAGTCAATTCAAAGGCAGTAGCTACCCTGAGGATATCCTGTTGCACTAGATTTATGTAACCTCAAACCTATCAAGTGTGGTATGCATCAAGTTTAATGAAGGGTTTTTCATATAAGCTCACTTTTTATGCAACCTCGTTCCCATACAATTTGTTTGAATTAACTTCATGTCCTTCATAGGTTGGAACTTGAAAATCTGAAATAAGTCACTCAAGTTAATACCCCTCCATTGGTCTCAAGAGTCCATTGAACAATAACCTCGCCTTTGCCCTCTCCTTCAACCCTCCATCCAATTGTTCTCACATTTCTTCCTTGTGAAACCCAACCAATCACCCATCTCCTGTTGTTTATCATAACTTGCCATTACTCTTATGGTAGCTATTGGAAGCTAAAGAGAAGGGAGGAGGGAGAGGGAGGGAGAGCGAGAATGTTTAGGGAATATAAAATAGGATAGATTGGGATTAGCCCATCCTCCTCTTTATATATATGCATCGACATTTAACTATTAAACCCCTAGTTAAAACCTGATTATATAAAGCACGTATACAATGCGGGTATTCTAACACTCCCCTCAAGCTGGAGTATACATATCATACATGCCCAGCTTGTTACAAATAAATTGCACTCTATTCCTTCTCAAAGGCTTTGCGAACAAATCTGCTAACTGATGAGCAGATTAAACATAATAAGTGTCAATGGTCCCATCTTTAACCTTCTCCTGCACAAAGTGGCAATCGACCTCGATGTGTTTCATTCGCTATTGGAATGTAGGATTCGAGGCGATATAAATTGCAACCATATTAACACAATATAGTCGCATAGAAGTGGTCCCAAAACCAAGCTATCCAAGCAGAAGTTGATCCATACAAGCTTACAAGTAGTGTTCGTCATTGCTCGATACTCTGACTCAGCACTGGAACGAGACATTACGCTCTGCTTCTTACTCTTCCAGGACACGAAGTTGCCTCCTACAAACACGTAGTATCCTGTAGTGAATCTGCGATCATACGGAGATCCAGCCCAATCTGCATCCATGAAACCTGCTACCCGAGAATATCCATGGTCTGAATACAATAGACACTTTTCCTGAAGCATTCTTCAAGTATCGAAGTATCCAAATCGCCGCATCCCAATGGGAAACTTGAGGATTGGCCATGGACTGGCTCACGACGCTGACGGGATATACAATATCAGGTCGAGTGACGATGACGTAATTAAGCATACCGACCAATCGTCGGTATCTTCCGGGGTGCTCAAACAGATCATCTTATCCCGGAAGCAGTTTAGTATTAGGGTCCATTGGAGCCTCTATAGGTTTGCATCCCAACATCCCAGATTCAGTAAGCATATCGAGCACATACTTTTGCTGTGAGATATAGATGACATCCTTCTATCGAGCAATCTCGATATCTAAAAAGTATTTAAGGTTTACAAGGTAGTCTGAAACTTTGCTTGAAGGTGGTACTTAAGCTGTGCAATACCGACCGCATCATCGCCAGTAATCACTGTCATCGACATATAACACCAATAGAATACGAAGGCCATTGCTATTATTACGACACCGAATGATTATGAGTACACCGTCTAAGGTCAAACGAAATAACCATCCCGCTAAATTTCCCAAACCATACTCGTGAAAACTGTTTCAAGCCATACAATGATTTCTTCAATCAACAAACTAAGCCAGACTCCCCCCTGAACAACAAAAACATGTGGTTGCTCTATATAGACTTCCTCTGCCAAAGAATCATAAAAACGCATTCTTCATATCAAGCTGATACAAAGGCCAATTATGGGTAGCCACGAGAGATATAAACAGTCGAACAAAAGTTATCTTGGCCACAGGAAAAATATCTCCTCATAATCAATATCATAAGTATGGGCGTACCCTTTAGCAACCAAACACGTTTTCAAGCGGAAAGGGTCCAATCAGGATGAAGCTTCATAGTGTACACCCAACAACACCTAACCGCCTTCTTTCCAGCCGAAAAAAACACTAAATCCCAAGTCTGATTCTGCTCAAGGGCCAACATCTCATCAATCGTAGCATTTGTCCATCCTTTATGAGATAAAGCATCTAAGAGTGACTTGGGTAAAATGTGAGGGTAGAGGGAGGAGAGGAACGCCCAGTAAGCAGATGATAAATAGGAACACGCCATATGATGAGCTATAGTGAGAAGTGCAGCTACGAATACCTATCCATAGGGCAATAAGAAGATCAATGTCAGCTTCCAGCGGAGCTTGAGATTCTGGGAAGTAGCAGTAGGTGGCTAAGGTTCGGAGCCGTACGGGCCCGACGAGCATACACTCTAGTAACAGGAGTTGTGGGGCCAACAACGATGAATCAAGGATGGGAGATGGGTCAACAGAAACAGTACGGATAGGCTCTAACATAAGAGGTGGAGAATCAACCAAATCGGAAGGAATGCTCTCTTGAGATAAGAGTTACAGGATATCTAAGGGAAAGACTGTCCATGTCTATTGAGGTGTGAGAAATAGAAAAGTATGGTGTGGACTTATGAAAAATCACGTCAGTCGATATAAATCGATGTTGTAACATAGGACTATAGCATAGATACCCATTTTGAGTCCAAGGGTATCTAAGAAAGACGCTTAATAGCCTTGGGTTCTAATTTAGATCCCCAAGTTGTAGAGTATGGACAAAACCGACACATGTAAAGACCCTTGAAGGAACGGCGAATGAGACCGCCGAAAGGAACATACAATGAGGAATCTGCTCATCTAGAATAGAACAAGGCATTCGATTAATCAAGCAATTGGAAGGAAGAACAGCATCCTAAAAAGATTTAGGCACTAGCATATGAAACAAAAGGGTATGAGTAACCTCTGAAAGATGCATGTTCTTCCTTTCTGCCATCCTATTTTGCTGGGGCGTATAAGAACAAGAAAATTCATGAATAATACTAAAATTTCTCCATATACTCCCTAATGGGTGTACTAAAATGCTTCTTGGCATTATCACTTCTCAAGATACCAACATTAACCCCAAACTGAGTTTGAACTTCATAATAAAAAATCTGGAAATGAGAAAACACTTCATTTCTAGATTTTATCAAATACAACAATGAGACTCGAGAAAAATCATCAATAAAAATCAAAAAATAGCGAAAACCTTCTTGAGCCACAACAGGACATGACCTCCAAACATCAATGCACTAAAACAAAAGGTTTTTCAGCTCTCTTATTGATACGAGATGAGTAGCTAGAGCGATGATGCTTACCCGACTCATAAGACTCGCATTTTAAACTAAACAAAATACCAACAGAGATAACTATCCTCTTCAAGGTCTGCAGAGAAGGGTGACCAAACCGACAATAGACATCAAAAGCATATGTGAATGTCGTTGGGCAGGTTATAGGGCGTGGATGGTCATCGAGATGGTACAACCCGTCAACCTTAGTCCCTGTGCCAATCGTCCGTCTCGTCCCAAACTTCTGAAAAACAACCAGAGAAAAAGATGGTGTCACAATTCAAATCTCAGGTCAACTAGCTAATAGAAAGCAAGTTGAAAGGAAAACAATGTAAGTATAAGACAATAGAGAAAGGCAACTGGGATGTAACAAGAACAAACCCCACCTCCTCTATAGCAGAGATGGTGCCGATCGCTCAGGTCACCGGGGTACGCCCAGGCCTTAGCTTGTATAAGAATAATATGCCCATCTCTTGTCATATAATACGTCGCTCCTGTATCGATCACCCAGGGACGACAAACAAAAGCTGAAGTAATAAAATCTGTATGATAATCCTTTCGAAAGACCCAAAGTGATCACAGCTGAAGTCTACGGTGTAGCCAATCCAGTTTGGCTACTAGAAGCAGACGAGGTCACAAAAATCCTCAATCGAGCAATCTCGCTCCAATGATGCTGAGTCCGTCGAAGTAGAGGAGAGGGCAGAAGAGAAGGTCCCAACATGTACACGGGCAGGGCGAAGAGGCTGAGGAGGCCTCCCATTCAACTTCCAGCAGGTACTGTGAATATGACTCTCCTGATGGCAGTAGTCACAAAAACGAGGCTCTCCTCAGCCTCCTGCCTCCGGCTCTACCTCCTCCATGACCAACTTCCCTTCCCCCTGGTGGCAAGTAATAGGTGGGAGAACTCTTCGGCCTGATAAGAGCACTGTGCTCGCCAGATGTAGGCTGCTCATCGGTAATCTCCAACTGAAATATCTGATGGAGCGTGTGGTAAGTGGTCGAAAGAGTAATATCAGCCTTCCCGAGTAAGACCGGACGTGGCCGTATCCCACCAAGAAAGCTGATTACTAGAAAGGCCTCATGGCGCCTCCTTATCTCCGCAACGTCACTAGTTATCGGGAACAACTCCGAGACTAGCTAGGCAAGTCTCTAAAACTCTGAGTAGGTACAGATACAGTGAGCGAGTCTCTTACTGAATCTTGTATAACTGTTACATCAAATCGTAGAATTTAGAGAGACTTGCATGTGATGAATAAAGCTCCTGAAGTTGATCCCAAATAGCCTTCACGGACCCAAGTTGATGAGCTCATCCATGATCTGTCGCACTATCGAGCTAAGCATAAGGTGACTGAGCTGTATATCGTCCGCCTCCCAATCAGTGATAATTGGAGGAGGAGGAGGTTTTGTCAAGTGGTCGCCTTCCGCCTCCCTTTGATATATCGCTCAACTATGAGCTTCTAACTGTGAAAATTCTGATCATCAAGCTTGAAGTCCATCAATCTTGATGGCTAAGACATCAGTAGAAGAGATCGGCATACCCTCGGATTTGCTCTCCATCTCCGAGAATCAAAGAACCACTCCTCAAAACAACAAGCCAAAGAAAGGGGATCTTCAAAGATCCTCCCAAAGAACTCTAATCAAGCAAAAATTATGATCGATGTTCCAAGATCCGATCCGCACCTAAACAAACACCAATCAATCGGATCCGATCACGGTCTCCGAGAGCACAAAATCCTCAACAACACAATCAACATACCAAATCATCAAGAAACTAGCATATAGGCTCATCATCTTTCAAACACAACTATTTTATAAAAGAATAACATAAATGGGTTGAAATTCTTACAAATATTGCAAGCATGGTCCTCTTGGGTTACTGTAGCAGTAGAGAAAATCCTTCAAGATCTCAGCTTCAACACTCATACATCAAGGATCCAAGCAAGCAACCCCAGGTCAAGCTCCAACAGCACCCAGATCAGACCAAGAACTGACGAGAAAACTTCAAGAACTGACGAGAAACTACCAAATGGAGCTCAAATCGACCAAGTAGAGCTCAAATCACCAAGAACTGATGAAATCGATCAAGAAAACATCAAATCGACCTCGGATTCGAGGGAAAAATCTTAACTCGAGCCCCTTTTGACCATCTCAAACCCGTATTGCTTCAGATCTGAGCAAGACGACGACGCGGGAGGCTCGACTTGACTTAATCGGCATCGAATGACATCGTTGGTGGTCGCTGGAGATCCGACTAGGTCCGGCGAGGCTCTAGAGGACCGGCAAGGCTAGTCGATGAAGAAGAAGGGTGCTGGTGGTTGCTGGGTTTGGATTAGGGTTTGTGGTAATGAGTGGTGAGGATTAGATCATGAGAGATGAGTGGTTCAGATTAGCTCGGATACCATAAAGAAAGATAGAGGGAGAATATTTAGGGAATGTAAAATAGGATAGATTGGGATTAGCCCTTCCTCCTCTTTATATATGCATTGACATTTAACTATTACACCCCTACTTAATACCTAATTATATAAAGCCCGTATACAATGCGGGTATTCTAACAGAAGCAATGTTGCAAATTTTAGCGACATGTCAATGAAGATGGCCAAAATGTCAGCGGAACTGGAAGAACGAAACAACTTTGCTTTGCAAAGTCAGGCTGTCCTCGGGGAAAATTGTCTGCTATGTTGGCACCATGCCGATTATTTCGGTGGCGTGTCTCTCGCTAGGCAACATAATTCCATGGACTGAATTTGGGTCTAATTTTACTCCCAAACCTGCACCCAAACCTGGACCACTTGCTCCTGTATAAAACAAGAAATTACCCTAATTCCTATTTTCATTCCCTACTCCTGAGCCCTTTATATCTTGCCCACATATCTTTGCTGCTTAGTCTTCACAACAAGAGGAGTTTGTACCTTCATTATTGTCACTTCTTTACTTCTCCGTCTTTTTCGTCTGTGAGAAAAAAATTCTAAGCTACGATTCTTCTTCTCCTTCCGTCATTAGGTCTCTCTGTTCTATGATCATCATATTACTCAATAGGGTTAGAAATTTAGTTCTATGGTTTGAATTGATTGAATAAGATTTGGGATTGCTTAGTTCTATGTTATGGATCTGTTGACTTCTATGCTTTGGGAATCAATAATAAATTGTGAGGCAGCATTCAAACAGTATTCACTATTCACTCATGCTAGTTTGTTTTTTTCTTTTTGGAAATATAAGAGTTCAATTAAAAAGAGAAGCCCTCTGCCAAACAGAAACTTAGCCAAAAAGAGACTAATTCTGAACTGACTTATAATATTGAATATCATCACCCTGCGCACGTGCACGCACACGGCACATAAAACCACAAAATTTCCTGAACATGTACCTTTAGAAGTTCAGCAAGTTTTGCTGCCCACTGCTGCTGCTCAAACGTACTAGAACTTCCATGCCAATTAAATAGAGTATTACCGGATTGCAACAAGAAACAGTCAGCGGGGCATAACGACGTTGCCACCTGAAAGATAAGCATGAAATTATGAGAAGTAAATCAACTTAAAAGTAAAACCATATCCAAAAATTTCTTAAATTCTTAAATAAAAAGCTAAAAAACCATATCCCTCTTGATGAATGCATATCTTGTGAGCATAGTTTGAAATCTCGGCCGATTGTGCCCAAAAATGACCGTCTGGGTTGCGAGACCGATATCATCCCATACCAAGTAATATTGAGTTTTCCATCAGATTAGTGGGGTTTTAGTATTAAGGTTATTATGGTTAGTGGGATTATTAATGGGCTAATGCATATTATAGCTCATTGACACCATTAATACGAACTTTACACATTATAAATTACTAAGGAAATTTCCAAACTGTTGTAGTTACTTTAGCTGCTTATTTCCACAAAAAAATCCTAATTCTTACAAATTCTATTTCTCAAATGATATAGATTCCACAAAGACGGTCAATACGGCCGAGATTGCCGATTCCAATCCCAAAAGCGACACGATGTAAAGGACACGATGTATACCTTGCTTGTGAGTATATGCATATGATGCATCTGTGCTAGCATTGCTATCTGGATCTAGGCAAAGGACACAATGTATTATCACTAGATGATATAAGTAGAGGGAAAGCATCAAACGCATATGTGTGAAAGATCAAATCAATTGTATAAAGTATTCAGTTCACTTGATTGAGCTTGAGCATAGGGCTACACATGAAAAATCAAATCAGGATGACATAAGTAAAAGTCCTTACAACAAGTTATTCTTACGTGATTAAATTATTCAGATTAAAAAGATGGAATCAATAAACTATATATACTTAGATGAGATGTATCTGTAATCATTATGCATCCAAGACTTGTATAAATGGGTAGCGAATGGAACTTGTCAGGTACCCCTCAGTCTATTGGTATCCAAGAGTAGTAATTTTATAAATATAGCGTACGGAATCATGGATCACAAGGTGACAATTCCAATTGATTTGTAAATGCGTTAAAATACTTTGTCCATTTTCTTAATAATCATGAAAAATTATGAATCTATGATTATACTAGTAACTACTGACCTATACAGCTCTATGATTTTTATATAATTGGATATTGTTTCTATGAATATTATGGCCTTGCAAATCCATGATATAGGAACATTAGCTCAAACATGCACACATCATTAACACTTATATCCCACATTCTGGAATTTTATGATTGTTTGTGTCTGAAAGGTTTCATGTGATCGTGCCGTAATTGTGCATGCACCAACAACACGGCAGCAACCATATACCTTCTGAAGAAATGTATATATGCACTTCTATTTGAATAAAATAAAAATGTTTAAACGGCCCTAGACAGTCATCTGCTATGCTTGATAGCTTCACGATAGTATTTACATATCTAATAAGAAAGCTGTACGCACATCTTGGTGCAAGATTCTAGCTTTTTGAACTTCCCATTTTGCCCGACATTTAACTCAATGCCAATTCCATCCTCCTTAATTACCCCCCCCCCCCCCCCCGCCCGCCTTTCCATTCAAAGCTTCCCATTTCTAAATTTGCCCCTTAAATCCCCCTTGGAAGCATGGACCCATTTCTATTTTGGGCTTGACATTTGGCAATCATATAAATGCATGCATAGAAAAGGATAGGATTCTAGGTGTGTGTTTTCCCCTGAAATTTTGGCATGATAATTTTAAAAAAGTTCTATTTTTTACTGCTTATTCTTTGCAATAGAATCATAGCTCTCTTTTTTTCTTTTTGCACAACAGCCTAGACTTTGGGGAGTGGGGTTGGGCTTCCGGCCCATGGGAACTTTCTCCACACTGAAAATCCCCCCTTTTCATTGCAAGTGGGAGGTTTCGAACCCAAGACCTCCCGTCAAGTGGGAGAGTGTCGTTGCCGCACGGGCAGAGGCTCTTTGGCAATAGAATCATAGCTTCATAAAGCATTTAGCAAAAATCTATGCAAGTTCATATTAATGTAAGCAAAACCTGTCGGTTTTAGTTGCCACTGGTGATAGGCAATAACAGCAATTATTTAGGCAACCTTCCTGTGCATGGCGCAGGGTATGATGCTAGTATCAGTGAATATTGTCAGTAAATATAGTAAAGAGAGAAGTACAGAAAATTATAAGCTCACCGCATCAACTTGAACTGCTTTGTTATTATGGACTAATGTGCCAGATACTCGAAATAGTGCAATTCCATCAGAAGTGTATGTATCATCATTCAAATTCTTTTCAGCTATGTACTGTTTGTAACCTGAGCTAAGACCCCCCTGCAGATAAGTTAAAATTAGAGACACGGCTAACTGCACCTGATTATATCATATTGCCTATTTTATCGTATCAAATGGGAGCTATCTAATGTGAAGTTTGCAAGGACAACACTATTCTAATAAAAGATATACCTTCAAAACAACCATGGGCTGGAAAAGTGCAATAAATTGCGGTGGCTCTTTTCCTTGAAAAATGCGACCCTGCAAGAAGTCTCAGAAGTCTAGCCTCAAGAACAATAGATCTTGCATTTATTAAGTGAAAAAAGATGAGCAATTACCAAAACAGGTCTCCCTTTTAACGAGTTGCACATCGTATTAGCTAATCGAGTAGCCATTATTTGATCATCCTGAAATGAGAATTAGCAATCTTGGCTGAATGATCCACATATAATGCAGAGTGCAGACAATGTAAGAAATCCATATTTTAACCGTCTTGAGGTTTGGTTTACTGTTATGGAGAATTATAGTAACTAGGAACTGTAAAATGGGTAATAAATTTTTCGACACTGTGCAGCATTAATAGAAGAGCAACCATAATCATAAGATTACTGAAAATTGCTCATTATCATCATCTAAGCCTTTTCCCATCCAAATGGGGTCGACTATGAAGCAAAGCTCCAATAAAGCTCAGACAAAGTTTTTCGACTGGCTATTGATCTGACATCAACACTCTCCAAAAATGCGCCAAATTCTTGATTCAGAAAACTATGACAAGAAAGGGGATCGTCATAGTCTTATATGATCAGGTGGCATTCTACAAATTTTCATAGGCTATGGAGAAGCCTTAAAAAGGGGGGAGATAATATATTTGCTATCTGTGCTCCTGACAAACTGTAGCAAAGCAAAGTGGTAATAATTGAATTGTTACCGTTTATATAAGTTTTGTTAAAATTTGTTATAGCATGAACCTTAACAATAAGACTAAGGACCTTATAAACAAAAACCGTACAAAAGTTTGCGTAAACAATTAAAATAAACAAGAAACCAGAAAGCATAATGAATCTGTACATCAACCTTACAAAAATTATTATAATTAAGCGCGCACAAGGGAGGGGACCTGCAGAGCATCACTTGTTAACTATTACACCTAAAGTTTCATTACATTCACTGCGATGAATGGATGTCATGATAGCAAAGATACCACTATCCATCATGGTACATCGAAATTAAGATAGCATAATATAAGTTTATGCATGGATATAATCAGTGGAAATAGTTAATACTTCTGTGTTAGACATACATGTGTCTGTCAGGGATTTTAAGTTTAATTTAAGAGATACACCAGCAAAACCCTTGGAATTGCAACTGAAGAGCAGCATACTTAAAATCAGTTCATGTAGATTCCTAGTGCGACGTCAATACACAAAGTCAATACACAAAATAAAGTATGCCCTTTTATGCCTCCATATATTTAATCTTGTATTTTTGGTATCATTTACCTGGATGCTATCCTTCCCCATCCAACATGATAAGAAGTAGTCTTCTTTCTTCTCGCCCAAATGATATGTATAAAGAACAATATAACAATCTCCACTATAGAATTTACCGATGTCTTCCTGAGGAACTAGACTTTTGGCGCTTCCATTAATTCGCCAAACCTGAAAGGTATGCAAAATGTCATCTTTCTGGAGTCATGCCTTGACAAAGCACCCAAAATAACATTTTTATGTTGGGCATGCATATCATATGCGGATGGGGATTTAACGAACCTCAAGCTTTCCACCTTCTTCAAGCAAAGGAGGGATTTCCTCATTGACTGGAGAACTTTTCGAAGCTCCCTTTAAATCAACTCCTTGTTGCTTCAATAAAGCTACAATACACAAAAAAAAATCTAACAAATGGAAATAACAGTACCATGACCGATCATACTTATGTAAAGGGCAAAAAATACCTGCTACTTTTCCTCTCCCCTCCTCTCCACCGGTATTCCCTGTTCCTGAACTCGCAGGCCAAGATTCGAAGTTGGACTTAAATGAATGTGTCTCAAATCCTTGAATAACTCGACTTATGCGAGTCGTCTTTGGTCTATTTTCACTAGTGATATGTTCCTGCAGAACGATTGGAATAACGGTTATGCACAGTCAGCATCAACTCTATAAATTAGCATTTTCTCTACCTCAGCAATTTTACATGCAGATTTTCTGTCATCCACTTGTGTTATCCGGCCAACCCAAACAAAGATTTCAGCTCCGCGGTCCAGTAAATAACATTTGTTATTTTCTAGCATAGCCTTTGTAAGTGTGTCTTCTTCCGGTTTCAACTGGCCATCATTGACACTGCAAAAGAAAACCCAGTTTAATGATTTGAGTAACTTATTGCATATCACTGAACGCCTGAAGAGGTGATATGTAAACAGATACAGACGAGAGATATTGAAACCCCCAAGCTAATCCATCAAATTAGACTAGTTTGCTTGTTTGATTTGCTGTTTTTTTATTTAGGTCAAGTCAAATCAAGAAGAGAATGGATGGGACTGCACCCATATCCAAATCAAGATGGTGGTAAGGGAACATCAAGCTCCAAGTATTCGAGCCAATGTTCTTCAATGGAGCAACATCAATGTGTAGTTTTCTGTTACTGTTGAATATATGAATTACTTAATGTGTTTGTGAAGACGGCCTAAGGGTCGGCCTTTTGCTAGACTCTTAGATTACTTGCTTAGAGACTTTAGGCCTCATGTGCAAATTTCAAGCGAATCAACTTCGACTCTGAGCACCTTGAGCTAGACCTAAGATTCCCTACTTTGCATCTCTTTTTAGACCAAATCCTTCGAATTTACTTAGATTTGTCCATGTAGTATTGATATGGATTCCCTCTGGATGGATAAGCTGGCCATCAGTTTGGAACTTCCAACCTTCGGTCAAGCCAACCCACAAGACTTAATACTATGTTATCCATGGTGGGTTTGGGTCCAGTCCGTCCTGACAGCAGGAGTCAAATTTTACCCTGTTTTAGCTTTGGCCATCAGCAAAGTCTATGGATGCTGCTACCTCATTTTAAGAGTAGAAATTTTGAATTCCAAATAGTATGTCTAAAACAGTAATGTAGCTGCCAGCTCCAGCGCCTTTTTTAGAATATCTTACAGATAGGCAGCTTGATGCCAATATCTCTACTATTATAACTAGAATACATAGGTCATATGGCCTTCCAATTCCAATTCAAAGAGAGAAAAATTGAAAGGAAAAAAGTCCTTAATCACTAGGATGTCCACATCTTCCCTTGAATTCCAAAATAAAAAATGTATCCAATTTAAGTTGCATTTTTTTGTGGAAAAAAATAACTACAGCATGAAAGTAGTTAAAAAATTTCATTCAAATCAAATTGTCATCACATAATCTTTCACCTTCAACTTTTCCTCTTCATGTGCGACACATGCAAAAGTTCTAGTAAACCATCTACCAGGCGCTAGAGTTGATATATTCTGAGTTGCGCAATTTGTCAAACATGCAAAATTGTTTGATTGGTCCCAAATTTGTGGACTGCTTAATATAGCAGTTGGGATAGCTTGCCTACCCTCTCCTGAACCATCTTATATGCATAGGTGATAGGTTGCATTAGAATAATACAAAGGCATCTGATCATGTGTGATTGTTTTAGAAAGATACGCTTCATCATACAAGCTAAAAGTGCCATTTTCTCTTATCCATTTCACTTCACCGTTAAAGCCTTAATTTGTACTCATTCTTTGAGATATCTGAGTGTTACTTAATTGGGTCACCTTGATTACTGTTTAGCGAACAATCTATTCTGCTGAATCTCACTCCCTCTTCATGTATCAGTTGCTTTCCTCATTGTTGTCCATATTGCTTACGTCACTTATTAGATAATAAATTATGTAAATATGTAGGTATATTTCTTATGCATTGACTAGTAATATTCAAGAAAATGGGACACTAATCAATAGGAAGGAGGACCCTCTCTCCCTTAGTGGGGGACAATCCATGTCATCATGGGGACAGGGGGTTCAAGATGCCTTAAACATGTGGCCTCTATCATTGACCTATTGCTAGCAAACACGTCTACAAGCAGTCCTTGTTCCCCTTCATAATAAGAAATGTTGATTTTTAAAGTAGGCATGAAAAAAAATATGCATATATTTAGAACACTGCTTAAAAAAAAGAACAATAAGTACTAAATGCTTGTATAGAACGAATAAACAGTGCAAGAACACTACTTAAACGAAAAGGAGAAATAAGTATTAAATGCTTGTAAAGAAAAAATAAACAGTGCAAAGTGATCATATTTTAAGAGTGTTTAACTAAATGGAATTTGGAAGCAACCAAAAGAAGAATGCACAAAAAGTAATTTTTTACTTGTTGACATTTTTATGTTGTCAACATAGAGTTCTTTTAAATAATTTTACTATACTTAAGATACGATCTTTGGCTCCATCACTGTAATTTATTGTCTTGGACAAAAATAAATTACTTACAAGAACCCTATCAAACTTAAAAGAGTTATTAGAAGATCATAGGTTTAAGGAATCAACTCAAGTATTGAAATATGCTCAAGCTAATATAAAATAATTGTCCAGACAGTCAAATAGTAAAGTGATAAAAAAAAAACATTTTACAGGATAATTTACATGTATAAGAAATACTTGAGAAAAGGTCCATACTTTTCCATGCCATGATTAATAGGCAGAAATACTTGAGAAAAGGTCCATGCTTTTCCATGCCATGAATAATAGGCTTCAGCATGCAAAGTAATGCAGGCTTTCACGTGCATTAGTTAAAAACTTTAAATTTACCTATAAAGCTTTGCCGGAGTAGTCTCCAATGTAATGTCGTCTTCAGAAACGGTTTTTCTACCAATTGGTGCAAAGCCACCAAACAGGACCCAAAATTCACCTGAACCGGACTCTGTTTCGAGCTTTCCATCATCTAATGTTTCCAAGCATCAAGTTATCTTCCAATACAAAAATCTGGGGATCAAATAAATAGCTATAGTTTAAAATTGCACTCACCAATAATTGCAACATCACATGTTCCATCATGGTACTTTTCCTTCAAATACTGTATTACTTCTAAAGCCTTGGCTCTTTCTTGGATATTGGAGTTAGCACCATTAAATTGAAATATCTTATCCTCGGTATTCAAGATAAACACGTCGTCATGATTAAGAGAAGAGCGAGCAAAAGGAACCTATATAAACCACCAATAATGTAATATCATCACTGCATAAATAGGAATAAAGTAGCAAGCCATGCACCTTCTATCTCCACTACATTGCTCCATCATGTTGTCTATAATAGAAACAGATTTGCATCCTGGGAAGACGATTTTAAACATTCTATATATAGCGAGATAAAAGACAAGCTCAGGTACCTGTTTCAATCTAACAGCTCGTTTTCCTTTACAAACATACAAGCAGGTTTCAAACTTTTCTTCTTCCACCTTGTTAAAACCAGAAGCAACACCACCTTCTAACGGGATGATGCATGGTTTAAAGTAGGACAAGAACTTGTCAGATTCATGGCCCTGAAGTTCTCTGTGCTGAACTGCACGACCCCCAAGGACCGCATCAAGTTCCACAGTCTTGATTGCAGCAGCTCCAGCTTCATCCTATAACAATTCATGAAATAATATGTCAATTCATCGAAGTTATTTTTTACTTTTGATAATGAGTCAGAAAACATACTTGACTTGTATCTTTCCCAATCCAAAAGTGAATGTCATAGAGGTATGCACCTCCTTTTCCAGGACTTGTCTGCAAAAGTAAAAAAAAAAACACGGGAAATATTTATGTCTTCTAACAACATCAGAATATCATCAAAGACGCAACAAGCTACATCAGGAGATAAGATACAAAATAGTAGTGTATGTATTTTTGAAGGTCAAGCTTCCAATCGGTAGCTGCATGTAGGTGTATATACTTCTAAAGCATCAAGCTTACGAATTACGACTACATGCATCAAACATGATTGGAAATGCTACTTGATCTAGCAGTGAAAATATAACAAAAGATTATGCAGCAATACTGGTCTTTAATACATCTCATTCTTGAATGCTACTTTCTATAAGAGAGTCATATGCAAGAGAAGGACATAATGAAACCAAACTTCTGCATGTGGTGTAATGAAGTAGCAACTTCATAGATATTCATGAACAAATTAAGCTACCTTTTCTTATTGGGTCTTTTAAAACTTCATTTATCTTCAGCATCGACCTAGAAATATACTTTCAAGCAACCATAGTTCAGGTGAATAATGCAGTCGAAACCAGTACTAGAAGCATAGTATTTACATAATAGAATTAAAGTTAATAAAAGAGAAACTATGAACAGCAGCTCCTAAGTTTGAATACTGCACCACTGCGAGATACATGCCTATCGGTCAGGTTGATAAATATATTATTAATATAGACATGACAAATATGCTTTCTATACACTATTAACACAATTCACATTGCTTTCCAAATATTTTTTTTAATCCCCTCCAACTTAAAATAGCATTTGTTCAATATTCAAATTGATCCACACTCTGCACTAGTAGTTTACTGAATACTTTTCGAGTATCATATGTAAACAATCATATGAATTCCACCACCATACAAAATAAAATGCTAAAGTGACAGGAAGAAAATTTCATGGCTAAACTGTTGAACGTATAGATCAGAGTCAGCCATCGATCTTATGATCTACTCTAAGGGGTTGTTTGATTGGGTGTAGCTGGCGCCCCATGCGGCTACAACTACACAAAAATCTATTTTTAAAAATGTGCATGGTTTCAGGTACACTACTAAAAACATAAGGTTTAGAGACCGTGTATTAGAGACCGTTAATTTTTGAACGGTCTCTAATAAGTATTAGAGACCGTCTAAGTATTAGCGACTGTTTAAACGGTCATTAATGCCTATAAAATAAATCCGCTTTTAAACAAAAGGTATTAGAGACCGTTTAGGTATTAGAGACCGTATAAACGGTCACTAATACCTACGAAAATAAACGCACACAGCAGCGGGAATGCTCAAAATTTTCATGAATTTAAACCCTAAAAAACTCTCCTCCTTCAAATAATCCCCAACTCCCTTTTTCTCTCTCATTTTTTCTTCCTAATTTTTTTATCCCAAATCAAATTCCCATGGCCATGGCTACCGATGAAGAAGCTCCCAATCCCTCTCCTCTCCCTTCATACTTCGAGCTGATCTTTCAAATTTCAACTCATATTTTCTATCTTTATGCTTCTAGTTTCACCAATTCGATCAAAATTTTGTTTTTCTATTTGTTTGCATATCATTTTGGCGGTGATCGAAGCGCTAGATGAGAAGCAGGGGTCGAACATGTCGTCGATTTCAAACTACATCGAGTCTAAGTACGCCGACAAGATCCCAGAGATGCAGGCGTCGCTGCTGGCAGCGCACCATGCAAGGATGAAGGAGAGCGGCGAGATCCTCATGGTGAAGAACAACTACATGAAGGCCGGCCCCGACGTGCCGCCAAAGAGGGAGGAGGCCGCCGAAGACCAAGGGGGAGGGGGCTCCTGTACCTGGACGACGACGACGATAGAGAAAGCGAGGAGGAAGGGGAGGAGCAGGTGGACGGAGGAGGAGGCGCCGCCGGTGTCGAGCTCGTCAAGGAAGAGACGTCGATAGGGAGGAGGAGACTTCCAAAATTATTATTTTTAATTATAAATCAAGTATCGGCGACCGTTTGGACGGTCGCCAATACTATTAGTTTTACTTTTTATTTAATATATGGCCCATGTATTAGCGACCGTATAAACGGTCGCTAATACGTTTATTAGCGACTACATTTTCTGCGACCGAGTATTAGCGACCGTATAAAATTTGGACGGTCGCTAATACCTATTAGAGACCATATGCTAAGTATTAGAGACCATTTAGTACGGTCTCTAATACGCACAATATCGAGTAGTGGTAGTTGTTGCTTCAACATCTAGTTGGAACAACAATTTGTATTATAATGCATATAGTTGCAACTATGCTCAACGTGAGTTCTTTTCCAATTTTTTGTGTTCGAAGTTGGAACACATATAATGAAGGGAAAGATGGTTATTATGTTGCAACTACATTTAAACAACCACAGGTTTTGTAAATAGTTAAAAGCGACTTTTAACCAAACAAAGGAATGGAACTGGGCCTTACGTGCCCAGCTCTTTCATCCAAAAAAAAAAAAAGGAATGATATTCCAACCAATGTAGTTGGATCTACACGTAGTTGTAAATGCATTGTTTTTCCAACTACAAGCAACCAAGCACACCCTAAAATAGATCGCAAACATAAAAAAAAAAAAAAAAAAAGTTGGCATATATAAAGATTATGTCTTTTACTATAACATACGCGTTATGAATAAATCTATGAAACCAAATATTATTGGTTAAAATTATCTTTTGATGCTGCTGTAAATATTGATTTAGTGTCCACTTCTAATGTGAAATCTGAAAAGACATATTGACCTCTTAAACCAGTAATAATTACAATGAACGCAATCAGGTAACTAAAGAATTGTTTTAGACTATTAAAAAGTCATTAAGCTTTATCTTTTAACTTAACTAAAATATGAAGTTATCCTCAAGTAAACTCAAGTCCCTCATGGAATTATATATTGCACATTAAGTACAAGCTCTGCATATTAACTCACCAAGAGATACAAAGCCAGCTGCTAGTCTTAAAAATCTTGAAAGCGGGACTAAATTCCCCTAAATATAGATAAAATGACCATCTCACATTCACCAGCATCTTAAGAAGAAAACATTTTTACAGAAAACAACCATAATCAGGTGTCTGCCATGCAAGCTGAAATGATTTCCTTTACCTGTAAAACAATGTAAGAGTCCCCTGAATAGAATTTGCCAATGTCGGATTTTGGTAAGGGTACTGGTTGGAAATTCTCAATGCGCCATATCTCCGTCCCACTAGGTAGTGTTAAGTAATTTACAAAATATTACCAGCATGACCGTTCGATTAAAAACAAGAGAAAATTATTTATTTATAAGCCATAGCAATAAGAAAAACTGAAGCAAATATGGAACATAAACGAAGAAAGTACAAGATGTTTGGTACATCTATATATAAAGAGGATACACTCTTTGACCAGCTCCCTGAAATGCAGGCTCCAGATTTTTTGTTGAGCTAGCCATCATCCAATAGCTTTCCTAGTAGTACTCAGCCTGTCTCCAATATTCCCCTTTACAGATCTTTGCAGTTTCTAAAGGTTTTCCTGTTGTTTCCAAAAACAAAAGGAAAACTAAGAACCATTAATAATGATACCACCATTTTAAATTCCAAAAAAATCATGTTCATAGTCACAGGCATTAATGATTCCTATAGTACCAATAAACTTTTCTACAACCTTTTTGAATGTCCAAAAAATAGCATGATGTTTTGTATTTCAAACAAAATAGATTATTTTCATTATATACTTAGGCTCAAAGTGTAGGGTTTTTATTAAGTGGGTCCAGTATCCCCAGTGACATATTGACTAGACCAGCGATGGATCACCATAATGAGACGAAAGTCCTAGAAATTTCTAGAGATGCTTTGACATCTATAATTGGAGATATTTTCCCATTTCGCCTCTTCTTTCTGATTCTCTAATAGTTTGCATTTTGGCTCTGAAGTTTTTTCCTTTTTCTTTTAGATAATCCATCCATTGTACGTACAATGGATCTTTGTTGTTTTTTCAATTTATTTTTTGGTTTGATCCTAATATTTCTATACAATCGCCGTTTTTTTTTTGTTCTTTTTTATAAATTTAATTCGATCTCATAGGTTAAAATCGAAGGACTGATTTGTTATATTTGATAGATTTATGTAGGTATCTATGGTCTTTTTTTGTGACGACTCTATTAAAATCTCCTATTGGTTAACATATCTTTACTCTTGATCTCAATCTAAAAATTATGAATCATATCATCTTCATTCATTGATATTGCTACATGTTTAGTTATTTAGTCATGAACTAAACTTATTATTATATATGGGTGCAAACTAAGGGCATCGTTAAATTTATTGAAGTTGCTGGACTTGTTTGCAGATATGTAGCATGGCTTTTCTAGAAAGAGAGGACATTCATAGGATAGATGGCTATGTATGATAAATGATCAAATGAATGAGGATATGTGTGTTGCCCGCGAGCATCGGTTCACATGCCATGTTATTTGGTTCCATCAGATTATATATCCTTGTTAGAGTGATTCTATTTGATCAGTATTTTCATATTACTTTCATCTCTCTTACCACAAAAGCACATGATCTTTCTTTTCTAACCAGTTGTCGCATCAAGAATTTAAGATAGCAGTTAGGATGATACCATCTTACAAAAGAATGGCATACATAATGAAAGACAATTTCAAATGTATTTTGGATGTGTTGTAAAAAGCCTTAAAAAGCTCCGCTATATCCCCGCTTTAGCAGGAAGCGGCTATGAATCGCTTCACTTTTGTATAAAGTGCCTTTGTGCTGCATTAATGGTTTGAAACCCCCGCTTTGGCTCACTTTTACTTGAAAATCCCGCTTAAATCCGTTTTTAAGCATTCAAATGGAATATAGTCAATACTTTCTTTAAAATTATAGATTATCATATCAAATGATCGAATAATTAAATCTCATTATTATCTCTAATTTGCAACATTATCTCTTTCATACCTTATATGGGTGATAATTTCTTAAAATTGTTCAATATATTTCTATTATTGCATACAAATTTTATAACAATAAAATATCTTTGTTATATTTCTATTATTTTGTTTCAAGAGTTTCTATTAATCTAATTTTCCATCATTATTTTATTTATTATTTAAAAACGTCTTGGCGCTTTTTGCCTTTGCCGCTAAAGCCCGTTAAAGCTAAATCCCTGCCCTTCCGCTTCGCTACGCTTTCCGCTTTTCACAATATTGTTTGGATTTCATATTCATCCACATTCAAAGAACTAGAACCTTCTATAGGCTTCACGGGCACAGTCGACCTTGTTCATTCGCCAAAACACGGTTAGTGGTTTGGATTGGCTAAGCACCCCCTATGCTAAGTTATTAATAGATTATCAGACGATGTGAAAGGAATAGACCAGAACTATTGTTGCAGTGACCAACTGATATCTTTTAAAGAAGTCGTCAACACTTCAAAGTACATAAACTTGACGTTTTCAAGCCACAACACAAGGAAGAACAAAAAATTAGATTTAAAAGCTTAATTCTGAATTTTTCTAAAGTCTATAATATGAAGCTTTTATGATGTCTAAATTTATCAGACTTTCAGCTAAAAACTTTTAATGAATTAAGTCATGGAATGTATTCGATAAAATAGAATGTTGAATTGTTCTTAAAAAATAATTGATTCATTGATAATCGTTTTTCAAACCTGAAGTTCTTATATGTGATTGAATCAAAAATAGATCTGAAATATTATCATTTTAATTGTCCTATGGATAGTTATTTATTGTGTTTAATCTACTTATTGGATCGTTTTTTAGTCTACCAAATCTAATATTGGTCTAGTTTTATAGTCATCACTGTGTGCTCACATCGACATTACATATTATTCATAAAGCCTATATTGTACCATCTCACCTTTTCAGATAAGACATAAAATAATTCTCAATGAAAACCAAATTTAAATCAAAGAAAATATGTTACTATGAGATGAACATATGTACTTTTACTTAAACAACGACAAACCTTATAGAAGTAAAACCTTTTTTTCTTTTTTAGGGGGTCACCCATTCTAATCCACTCTTAAAATATTTAATATTTTTATATGTCATTGTCTGGGAGGAAATCACATTATACAGCCAAAGCCACTACACCAAAGTATAAGGGCGTGTATTTCATGTCTTTCCATCCCATTATTGGCCACTCGTCCACATCCTTTCCTCTTCTTTACCCTGTGGAGCTAAAATCTAATAAGGAGTTACGTCCTTAGAATATCAATTGTCAAACTTCAATGGCATAATTAGTTATTGGTTTAAATGATATTCTTCCCATAAACTCTTAACAATATTCGCATCCTTTCTCTTTTTGTATCTAGTACTAGTAGAGCTAAAATCAGGATAAGAGTTACACCCTACAACATTTCTATTTTCATGCATTAATGATATAGCTATTGGATTAAACAATATCTTTTTCCCTTATTCCTGCGTAGGCTCTCAATAACCATTACAAATATAACTTATAGCAAAAGAAGACTAACTGTGTTTGTGGCTATCACATTGCCATCAAATAAAGTCCCTGGAAGTTCCATGATATGATTACTTATTCTTTTGCTTTTCATTGGTGTTAAGTTTGAAGAATAATAAGATTCTCATAGGCAAGCACTTCGGGAGACACATAGTTATTGTTCCATTGGTTTTTACATCCTCTTTCAAGACAACTAATTTCTCGGTAGATTAGAGTATATTATTTCTTGCTCTAGCATTGGGGTAAAATACTATATAATATCCATATCTTGTTGTAGTTTTGTTGGGATTTGTTTCATAAGGGTATTGGCATACCATTCCGCATTATATCTTTGTACTTCTCCCTATATCAGCAACTTGTCATCTTACAATCTTATCAAGATGCACACATTTCCATATATTAGCCTTAACCAATTTTCAATCTTTTGTAAGGTCTTGCATGATGTGCAAATAACTTGCATAATTTACCTGCTTCATGGTATTCTCGTTGCGATTCATCCAACTTACTAGAAGTAGAAATGCCAGGTTGTTTGCTTGGCTCTTAGATTACTCTTTTGTTAGAAACACCAATTCTAATTTTCTGTTGATAATAGATTTCATCCAAATTCATGGCATGCTTTAATTTGTGGTGCATATGTGGGAACAAAGTATGATATGCCGAACAATACGTAGTACGAAGGGGGTAATCATAGTAAGGACCATCTTCAAACAATTTACACTGCATTATCTAAGTCTTTGTTATTATATTGATTTAAGTTGTCATTCTAACTTATTTTATCACGCAACAGTTGGCAGGATATTAAGTCAGTAATTGTATTAATGGGTTTAGTCAATTTGATTGATTTGTTAAAATCATGGCTAGCCCTTGTGATTACAAAATATGAAATTATATCTTTTTTTTGCTTAATATGATGAGAGATTTCCATGTGATTTGCTCCTAAGATGTGACGTCCTATTTGATTCGGGTGTGAATCACGTTAATTATACATTCTTTGCATGGATCTAATGATGCTATCTCTAAACCCTAAATTACAATCAACACAGCCTTATGTTTCACGTTTTCCTATCATAAAAATACAAGCACAAAGACATAACATGCTTGAATAGCAGGATAATGTTTCAAACCCCATAAATACTTAAAAGTATGAACCTTTATTGAAATTAAATGCATGACTCAAATTTCCCACACAAAAATAACACAAGATACACAGTTGAACCTAAATCTGTTGTTAATTCAATCAAAAAATCTGCATCAATCGAGTTATAGGGCGAAGATTCATACCTTTCTCTAAATCCCCAAAAAAACGAGAGGAAATCACCAGCTCGAGAGCTTCGATTCCCAAATTGGAGAGCAGATCCCAAAATTGAGAGAATTGCAGCAGATCTGAGCGTTGCAAGAAATGATTTTTGATTGAGATCCCAAACGAAGAGCAAGAAATACCTAATAAATTAGGGATCAGGTATGATTGCAATAGAAAAAGAACAGAGGAGGGTGGCAAAGGGACGTATGATTGCAGTTGCCTTTTCTGGAGGGGAAATGCACACGAAAGATAGAAAAATAGAAAGATGAAGGCCTTTTCTCATATTTCACCTTCTTTACTTGCTATTTCCATATACCACCTTATAAAGTTGATGTTTCATCAATCCCATTCGACCTATTAATATTTTCTTTTTCTTTTTTTTTGAGCTGGCCCATAAGCATAACCCATGCACATAGCATATCCACACACACACAATACACACAGCATCAAGAGTACCCATTGATTTGCCCCGAAAGCGCTATATTGTGGTCACTTACCCTCCTGCAGTTCGAACCTCACACTCCTTATGAGGGGAAGTGCCGTACCAACGTTTATTCAAGAAATCCACATCACCGTTCGTTTGTTGGCAATTTAATCTAGGATCGTTAATAAACTAATCATGGTTAGTTCGGTTTCTTATATCTATAAGTGTAGTGTTGTCATATGAAATAGAAATGGAACAACGGATTTGAGAAGAAGATCCTTCTTTCTATCTCATTATATTCATGGTGCATGACCATATATATGTAATTTGTACAGAGTTTATCACGGCTCAAATATAGGACTAATTATGGTACAATGGCTACAAATTTATAGAGCAAAATATGGGAAGCAATTAAGGGATATGCACATCCATATGAATATATATATAAGGTAATAATGGTATTGAAGAGCTATATAGATTAGCTGTTAATACTCCCCCTCAAACTTATGATGTCCCATCATCAGTTTTCTTTCTATATGACGCGTCTTGGACAGAGATTTTGTAAAGATATCAGCGATTTGCTCCTTTGAAGATACCTGAGGAAGTGAAATGGCACCTTGCTCAGATTTTTCTCTGATAAAGTGGCAATCAATCTCAATGTGTTTTGTCCGCTCGTGAAATACAGGATCGCTAGCAATTTTGATTCCACTTTCGTTGTCACAAAATAAAAGTGTGGAGTAGAGAAAACAATCCCAAAGCCAATATGAAGACATCGTAGCCACACTATTTCACTACACAAACAGATGACATAGCTCTATATTCTGATTCTGTTGATGATTTTGAGATAGTAGGCTGCTTCTTCGATTTCCAAGAAAGTAGAGAGCTTCCAAGGAAAATACAATACCCAGTGGTTGATCTTCCTGTGTCAGGAGAACCGGCATAATCTGTATTAGAGAATGCTCTTAACTCTGAAGGTGACGATTTGTAATAAGATAAGCCCGTGGTTGGAGTGGACCGGAGATATCGAATAATCCGATGAACCGCGGTTAGATGCAATCTATGTGGATCAAAGACTAACTGGCTCACAAGATGAACGGCAAAAGCAATGTCCGGTCATGTCACCGTAAGATAGACCAAACTACCAACAACTATTCGATAAAGAGTTGGGTCGGCTATAGGATCCCCATCTAGCTTGCCACACTTCACATTTGGTTCAAGTGGAGTGTCGACGTGCTTGTCATCCGTGAGGCCAACCAAGTCAATAAGATCATGTGTGTATTTTCTTTGACTAAGAAAATATCCATGAGAATTTCGGGATATTTCCAATCCAAGAAAATATGTAGCAGATTCTAAATCTTTCATTTGGAAAGAGTGTTGGAGTACATGCTTTAAGTTCTTAATGCCTTGATGATTATCTCACATACACCAATGCAAAGACACGACCGTTGGAGGTAGAAAAGATGAATAGGCAATAGTCATTATGACTTTGCCGACAACCAGCACTTTGGAGGACACCCTTTAATTTAGTAAACCAAGCTCGAGGTGCTTGTTTCAATCCATATAATGCCTTGCGTAATTCGCAAACCATACGAGGAGATGAAGTGGAATACCCCGGAGGAGGACGCATATAGACTATTTCTGCAAGATCACCATTGAGAAAAGCATTCTTCACATCCATTTGCACGATGTCCCAATTTTGTATGGCAGCTACAGCTATGAAAGTTCGGACGGTAGTCATTTTGGCGACAGGGGCAAATGTCTCTTCATAGTCGATGCCATATTCTTGCTTAAAACCTTGTGCCACCACTCTTGCCTTGTAACGATCTAGAGAGCCATCTGATCTTAGTTTGACCGAATAAACCCATTTGCTACCTACCATCAGTTGGTTTTCGGGCAATGGAACAATCTCCCATGTCTGATTGGCCTCTAATGCATCAAGCTCTTCCTGTATAGCATTATTCCATTCTTCATTTTCTGTTGCCGGCTTATATGAACTTGGAATAGAAAATGGATTAAGTGATGAAAATAACGAAAGACGGTTTGGTGGCTTGCTGTTTCTAAGAGAGCGTCGAAGAACTATTTGTGGAGATGATGGTGCTGGTGGAGATGGCGGCGGTGGAGATGTAAGCGGTATTATTTCTATATGAGATGGAATGTTGCATGGTTTCGGATTTAGTGCAGGAGGAGTCATATTAAGGGTAGCTCTTGCTCTTCTTTCATAAGTAAGAGGCAGCAAAGTGTTAGGAAATGAGGATAAAGTAGCAACAGAAGTGGTAGTTATAGATGACGGAGACGACTCCGAAGAATTAGTGAAATGCGAAGTATTCTAAAAAAAATCATATTTCAAGAAATTCTCAACTTCTTCGCATTCCAATCATAGCATATATATCCTTTTTGAGTTTCTGAATATCTAAGAAATTTACATTTCACGGATTTTGAATCCAGTTTTTTTCGTTCGGAATTAGGAAGAAGAATATTGCACGTGCATCTAAATATCCTAAGTAGATTGTACTTTCGTGAATAGCAGAAAAACTTCTTAGGTCGTGAAATATTATTTAATACAGTAGTATGCAAATGATTATTTAAGTATACTGCAGTTGAAACACTTTCAGCCCAAAATACCTTTGGCATATTCACAAGTAGGCGCAAGGCACGAGCAGTCTCTTGAATGTATCTATGCTTTCTCTCTGTAACTCCATTTTGTTATGGTTGATGCGGGCAACCCCTTTGATGAATTATTCCTTTGACAGCTAGGTACTCAACAAATTCTTTTGACATGTATTCTCCCCCTGAGTCGCTACAAAAAATCTTGATTCTTTTACTAAACTGTGTCAAAACCATTGCATGGAAATACTTAAACACACGCATCACTTTAGATTTTCTTGGCAAAAGATGATCCCATGAGAAGTGTGACCAATCATCAATAAATAGCACATGATAATATTTTCCACTTAAAGACCCAACATGAGTAGGTCCCCACACATCTGAATGTATAAGATCAAAAGTATTACTAGCATGATTTGTAATCCGAGAAAATGGTAAAGTATGTGCTTTGGAAAGTGTGCAATCTTCACAATTTTTATTAACATTTGAATTGAAATCAAGTTTTTTCAATAAAGCACCAGAAGAAAATAAAAGGTCTAAGTTTGATGAGTGAGGATGGGATGAGTCGAGGTAACAAGAAAACAAGTGGGATGGGATGAATTTAATGTGAAATCCAAGACAAAGAGCCCCCCCTTTCCATGGCCTCTTCCAATCGCCTTTCCCATTCACAAGTCTTGAATAAGACAACCAGAAAAAGAAAATAAGACTATGCAATTTTGATTTACAAATTGACTAACAAAAATTAAGTTGACCGATGAGCTAGGTACATATAAGAAATTTGAAAGGGATAAAGGTAGAGAGTTCGGAAGAGTAATTGATAAGGAACTAATTTTTTCAATACGAAGTGATTGTCCATTGGCAACAAAAATATCTTCAGCTTTACCATAAAGAATAGATTGACTTAAGAGATTTAAGTTGCCCGTCATGTGATGTGATGCACCGGTATCTAATACCCATGAAGTTTTAAGATCACTCTTATCAAAACCTGAAGTTTGGAAGTATTGAATGACTTGTTGAACTAATTTAGGTGAGAGAGTGGAAGGCACAAATGGCTGATCAGATGTGGTAGGAAAATCTGCAGAATGTGCACCATCTGAAGTTGGTGTTGTAGCAGTATAGGCCGTAGCAAGATAGTTCTTCTTTGGAGGTCTTTTCTTGCATTGATCTATAAGGTGTCCTTTCTCTTTGCAATATCTGCAAGAGCATTTCTTCTTACAATGGCTTGCATAATGTCATATCCTGTGACAATAGTTGCATTCTATCTTGCTTAGATCTCGGTCCTTCCCTTTATGCTCCCCAACTGCAATAAGAGCTGAACTTGACAAATCATGTGACGAGGGAGGCTTTAAGCGTGTCTCATCTGCAAGAAGCTCCACCAAAATTGTATCAAGAATGCGGCTTCCTCCACGATTGAGTATAGATGCACGCACATGTTCAAATTCTGGCTTGAGCTTCATTAGAAATTGTCTAGAACGAGATTGTTGCCTCATCTTGAGAATAGTAGCAAGTGCAGCTTCAGGAATATTGGCGTCGATCATATCCATTTTGTTCCAAAGCAACATCATCGCTGAATAGAATTCTTGAATGCTTTTATCACCTTGAGTCAATGAACTCAATTCTTGTTCGAGTTGATATAATCTCGCCTCATTGCTCTGCTGATAGACACGCTTAAAATATTCCCACATATCCTTTGCAATAGTCAAAGGACTCAGATTGACAGCATTAGAGTTTTCAACAGATTCCATGATCCATGTCTTTATCTTTGCATTATTGACGATCCATTTAGAAGATGATCCTTCCAATGGCTTAGGAATACTTCCATCAACGTAACCCCATAGCTCCTGCCCTTCTAAAAAAATTTGGATGTAGGAAGCCCATAAAAAATAATTCTTTCCATCAAGCTTGACAGCCAGACGATAGTGATGTGGTTCCATTGCAATTCAGAGATGAAGAAAAAAATAATTGAAGAGGAATGCACCGGATTAATGGTGCAAGATGACCGCAGATGACACCACACAAAAGAGTGGCCTTTCAGATACACGAACACAACACAGATCAAGAGCACGATCACGAACCGGAGGGATTTAATTCTACCCGAACTGCACAAAGGAGAAATTTTATGCCAAGGAGAGTGAAGGCTATTAAAAAAAAGTCCGCACTGCCAAGGAGAGTGAAGACTGTTAAAAAAGTTTGCACATAAAGGACCCGGGCTCTAATACCATATGAAATAGAAATGGAACAACAGATTTGAAAAGAAAATCATTCTTTCTATCTATTACATTCATGGTACATGAACATGTATTGAAAGTAGTCCTAGAAGGGGGGTGAATAGATCTAAGCCACCGATATGCCCGAATTAAAAATTCTAAACTACACTTGTAAAGATATCACAATTGAATCGCTTAACAAAAGGTATACCAACAGCGATAAGTAGTTAAGTTAACTACAATTGTGAAAAATATGAACATATAGCAAGCAAGAATAGAGATATGACAATCAAGCAATAAGCAAATAGAACATATGAAATCCTAGCATGCAATTTCTAAGAAGTTCAAATAAAAAGCAAGAGAGAAATTGCAATTGCAAACTGATTGATACGAAAAGGTGTTTGTAGTTAACCGCAATCAATAACGGTGTCGCGTGTAGCTAGACCGAGATGAGTACGGGTCGTCCTCAGGGAAACGTTGAATCTTTTACTCTTACTTTAGATGTGTTGAAAGAGAGGAGGAAATAAGAATTTTGTAGAATGGTTTCTAGATCTACGTTAAGCAAGAATGCAAAAATATAGATCTAGATTATTGTAGAGATGTAATTAATATAATAAGAGGGCTTGTAGGGTTCGTTAGGATTTAGTAGTTATGGACGATTAATTAAAAGTTACCCTTTTTATCCATTAATAGATTTAGAACTAGAACGACGGTGATGCATGTAGATTAGGGTTTCTGAAGGGAAAAGGAATCCCACTCTTAACCCTTATCTCGACACGGAACTCCGTTCATATCTAGCCTTTACCAAAACAATCATTAATCTAATCTCTAATCGCGGTCGGAACTAGCAAAGAATTGCTAGCGCGCCCGATTAGGATGTTAATGATTCTTTTGATAAAGTTCCTAAACTTTATAGGACTTAAAAAGGGTTTAATTATTTTCATCGTCCATTAGCCTACCCTAATCCTACGAACCCTAACAAGCGGAGAATTACCCGCGCATGTTGGGAGAAGAAGATGAAAAGAAAGAGAGGGAAAACATAATGTAAAATGCAAAAAGAATTAAATAAAATAATTACTTTTATTAATCAACTTGAACAATCTACACTTTGATTCCTTAGAAAATGATTACAAAGACTAGTTTGCTTCTCGATCTCTTCCAAGGAGGTAGACGAACAGTTGATAATCAGCCTGGATGCGTGAGCGTCTGGGGCTTCGTGATCTCTTCGGCTTGATAACTTTTCCAAGAGGCTCTCGGTGCCCTTTTATAGTGCAAATCCAGAATCTTTAGATTGGAAACTTGGTAAAATTCAGCAAAGATTGATCTCCCAAAATTTCAGCAAATGATCCTTCTAGAAGGCTGCGGATCTGCGGCCAACAGGGGGGTTTGGCCGCGGTTCCGCGGCCAATGGAGGAGATCAATTGATCAATTTTTTAGGGCTTTCTCACTATGACATTTGGCAATCCTAGGCACCTTCAGAATCTGAAAATCTTTTCTCGGTTGTTTCCAGACTTGGTCTCCAAGTTTTGATTCTTAATTTGGCAAGTCTTCTTCAACAACTTGATTTCTTTGATAAATTCTGCATAACAACTCGGAAAATTCTGCACAATAATCTCAAATAATATTTAGTAGAGACTTATTTCTACCAGGATTTGGTCAATGGATTTATTTGCATACATTTTCCTACCAAATGCTAATTAAAATATATTAACACATGCAAAATGGTGTTTTAACACGTAAACCCTCATATGTATAATATATTATATTAAAGTCCTTTTTTTAATATAAAAATGGTAGGAAAAATGTAATACAAATATGCAGTTTTATCAACTGAACAAATACCCCCAAACTTATCTTTGATCGTCCCGAGCAAACTAGTTTATTCAAGAGGAGAAAAAGAAAGGAGAAAACTAAGCACGCTTTCGTAGGCAACACGATTGCACTGAGCACGTGCAACAAGCCGTTAAACCTCTAGGTGTCCTTAGTAGAAAGAGTGTTGTCTCGTGAGGGTTTTCAGCGGATTACACCCACAAAATCCTATAACAAAAGAAAGAGGGTGAAATTTACATATAAAAATAAGAACCATAAAAGAAAGGCTTTGAAAAGAAGAGTTTCCAACTACACTAGCTTTTCAGTTGTTATGAGCCCTATCTTAATAGTCATGAAAAGATGTTAGAAATCACATTATCTCTCAATAAAACATCATCTTTATTCTTCATTCCTACCTTTCATCTAAACATCGATCATATACCCCTACGTGTGTGAAATGGACATCGCTACACTCGGAGAATTCAATTCAAGCTATCATACTCTTGTCCATCTACCTCAGTACTTTTTAATTTGATGAATATTAAGATTTGCTCACACATTTTCATGCGACCGCTAATACTTCTTGAGGTACTAACCGACCGATTACTCATGTGCTTGCTGATTCGGTGATAATCTTTTCCTCGTCTTGCACCACCTAAGGCTTAGCAGTGACTCCCAGACCAGTTGGCCTTAGGGCACTAGGTGAAGAGGCACCCTCGCTATATTTTTTTATTGCTGCCTTGGCGATAACAAAACCAGTGTTCATTTTTCTTTTCACTATTTTTATATTTTCTTCATTTTTTTTCATTTCCTTCATACTTTGGCTTTTAGACAAGAGCATGTCAAGGTATCCTCTACTATCCCGAGTTTCAAGACGTGTGTAAATGCATATAGTAGGGTATCAACATTCAAATGTTTAGCTTCCAGAATAGAAACTATTTTTCAGACTTATTTTATCCTCAGATTAGTGACTTCCTTCATCTTACTGACCCTTGGGACAACAGCTCATAACTACTTATTACTAGTTCGTTTAAGAAAACTTCTAATTTTCTTGGTTTTCTTAAACTATTCCTATCTTTTGGATGTAATTTTTCACTTTCTACTCTTTTGTTATAAAAGAAATTTTTTTAAAAATTTTTTGAAAATGTTGTGCTTATGCAAAATATGATGCAAATTGATGTGTAAATAAGCACAAACCTCCCCCAAACCTGTTTACGGCAGTGTCCTCACTGATGTCATCCGTTAAGCTCAAAAACCTGTAGACTTGGGAGGAAATTATTAATGGGGGCAAGAATATATGAAAGTGAAAATGCTCCCCCAAACTTATTTTTGGCTCACAATTTTGTAAAAATCATTTTCTTTCAAGAGCCAAAATATACCACCCCTCCTCCAAACTTGAGTCAAACAATTTTAATCCTTTAAAATCACATGAGGGGGTCAAGGTTATTGGTCAATGCCAAGCTTTGCAAAGACCGAAGGTCAACACCAACCATTCAAAAATTTTATCGATGAAGCACCAAGCTTGGTGGAAGAACATGTCACCTATTGACGTGAAGAAGTGGGGAGGTGACAAGAGGTGTATTGGAAAAGGATCGCGTCTCAATTTGGAGAGACGACACAGTGATAGTAATGATGGATTACTCGCATTATCATGATTGTCCAAAAGAGGGGGTGGAGGTCCAATTTCTTCATCTTGGAGTTGATTCATCTCAACACCCGTGTTTTGTAAAAATGCGAGTTCATCATTGAAAATTTCCTCAAAGCTTTCATCGATACCCCGAAAAATAATATCATCAGAAAAAATAGGGTGATCGTCAGACTCTATAAAAAGTTCCTCATCAGTGTTGGATGTTGACCCGGACAAATCGGTGGAAGAGTATATGGTTGGGTCAAACAACAGCATATGAAAAGAGTCTGTATCATGAGGTTGATCAAATTCGCTGCTGTCGACATCCATTAATTTGACAGAATACACATGAGCATAGGGTTCGGAGGGTTCACTTCCCAACTTATAAATGTTAAGCTCAATTGACTTCTTTCCAAAGGATAGGGTCATAGAGCCGTTTCTACAATTAATTACTGCGTTGGAAGTGGCCAAAAAGGGTCGACCGAGTATCACCGGGATTTGATTGCGTGGGTTTGCTACAGGTTGTGTATCTATAACGATAAAGTCCATAGGGAATATGAATTCCCCGACTTTGATTAACACATCCTCTAGCTCACCCCTAGGTTGGGTGATAGATCGATCGGCCATCTGAAGAGTGCAATGTGCAGGTTTTAACTCTCCGATCCTTAATTGCTCATAAACAGAATACGGAAACAAGTTTACACTAGCACCTAGATCGAGTAGAGCACGATTGATATTTTTACCCCCAATAGAAATTGAAATTGTAGGACTTCCGGGGTCCTTTCGTTTCTTGGGTAGTTGTTGTGTAAAAGCAGTGCTCACATTACTCGCAAGGAAAATTTTTTTAGGTACTTGAACTTTTCTCTTCCTAGTGCACAAGTCCTTTAGGATTTTCGCATATGACGGAACTTGTTGAATAGCATCTAGGAGAGGAATGTTTATGTTAACTTGCTTGAAAATTTCCACAATCTTCTTCATTTGTGGACTTGGTCTGTTGCCCCCTAACCTGTTTAGATAAGGTGCTTTATCAATAAAGGTTTGGTCCAACATTGGAGAGGATTGTGGGGATGGAGTGGATCCCAGAATTGGAGTGGGGATCGTCTTAGATAGATTTGGCGAAATGGGCGAAGGGTTCGAGCCTTGGGGAAAACGGAGAATAGGCTCGGGTGAAGGTGGGAGACTAGACGAATTAGGAGAAGAAGAAGAAGCTGGGGTATTATTGGTGTCACTATCATCATATTGCTCACCCACTTGGTTATTCAGCACTTTTACCGATCTCAACGTGGTAACAACACTCACATTATAACTTTGTGAGTGGCCAGGATTAGGTATGGGTTGAGATGGGAGTTTCC
This sequence comes from Agapanthus africanus, assembly GCA_030015575.1. NCBI lineage: Eukaryota > Viridiplantae > Streptophyta > Magnoliopsida > Asparagales > Amaryllidaceae > Agapanthus > Agapanthus africanus. The sequence continues at coordinate 674,813,410 of CM057340.1, read as the reverse complement.
CTTTTTCTCTCGCACTCATTGCGGCGTTTAACTGTGCGATTTGGTTTTCTATTGATTTGATACTCTCACCATGGGAGGAGGAGTTTTTCGTTAGGGTATCAATAGAAGACCTCAACTCAGCCGAAATTTGCATGGATTGTTTCATGAACATATCCAAAGTTTGTGCAAGTGAGTTGTCAGTACCGGCCACTTGTGGTGTAGAAATGTTGGCCGGATTTTGGAAATTCTGTGACTGAAAGGGGGGCTGATTCTGTGGTTGTGGTTGCTGTGGAGGAGGTTTTTGATAATTGCTTTGCTGGTTTTGATTCCAAGCAAAGTTAGGATGATTCCTCCATCCTTGATTATATGTGGAAGAATAAGGATCGTTTCTAGGTCGCTGCTGAAAAGCAGCATTAGCTTGAAACGATGCATTCATAGGATATTCTTCCGTTAAGTGTGAAGGATCCGAACAGCAACCACAGACGGTCTTAGGAAGCGTGACCTGATTTAGGGAGAATGATGAGAACTTGTTTTCAATAGCATCGAGTTTCTTCTGTATCGCTGCCATTTCGGCTTTTACTGCGATAGAAACATCGAGCTGGTGAATACCTCCCTTAGTTGAAGGCGGTCTTTCCCACTGCAAAGTGCTTTCTGCGAGATCTTCCAGATATTTCCATGCTTCACCGTCATCTTTAGACATGAAATTGCATTGACACATTGTTTCAAGCATCTGCTTTGTCGCTGGATTAATGCCCTCATAAATAATTCAGCATAAATCCCATCTATTGATTCCATGATGAGAACATTGGACAAGCAGATCTTTGAAACGTTCAAAGCACTTCCAAAATGGTTCATTGGGAAGCTGGGTGAACTGGTTGATCTCGCTTCTCACGCGGGCAGTCTTATGGTTTGGGTAAAACTTCTTAAGAAATGCTATGACGAATTCATCCCAATTACTGATAGAGTGTGCGGCAGTATTAAAGCCATTTTTCTGCCAAGTCGCACAGTGTGAATGGGAGAAAACGTAAGCGCATAGCATCTAAAGTCAATTGTGAAGTACCCATCATCGCGCATACGTTCTCGAATTTGGTGATGAAAACGTACGCGTTTTCCGACTCAAGCCCGTGAAATTTGGGCAGCAGGTTGATGTAGTGGGGTTTAATTTCGAAATTATCCCCATTAGGTGGTGGAAGAGATAGACAAGTAGGAAGAGGACCACGAATAGGATAGCATCTCTCTTGGAGAGAGATGCGCGGTGGATTCTGCGCACCTCCGGACGGTGGCAGCGTGGTGTTTTACTCTGATGGAGTGTCGTCCATCTCGGTTGATGTGGTGTGTGGTGGGGGAAAAGAAGATGAAGAAGTACCGACTTCGGCGTCGATAGCAGGAAAGCGGACAAGACGGGCACTAGGATCCCGTGTCCAGCCGAGCATGCACTAAGCGGGTTTAGTGCAAGTGGCAGCGTGTATGTGATTTTAAAATTGGCTTGTTTTTGAAAAGGTGGGACTCAAGACAAATCACCCTTAAGATGCACAAGCAACCCTAGAACTAAGGTCACCTAGGTCCAGTCTCTAGACCGCTCCTAGACTTCCAAAGGACAAGTCGCAGGATCAATCCTCTACCGCCTCCGTACTACCCTTGTAGCCAGGTAAGTGCCAGGTAAGTGGGAAGGAACCACAGTAGTGGGCCTAATTAAAAACCACTAGCCTTTGACACACTTGCCTAGGCACTACAAAAGTAATGCGGATAAACGATAGATTACCCACGACCTTCCTCTGTCCTTATTGAGCGCGACAGTCCTTAGAGTCTGGTCTAGATATTTTTTAAATTAATGAAGGGTTGATCTATATGCTCGGTTTGTGATTTGTGGGGCTTAGGAAGGGTGATGAAATCCCCACCTAATCTTGATTTGGTCTTTGCCCCTTAAAGTCCGTATTAAAATATGCGAAACAAAACCAATCACAAAACTTTTGCAAAAAGAGTTTTTTTTTTGCGGCGCGATTTTGCAAAGAATCCTGCAGAAAATAGATTTTATTGGATTTAGAGGAGAGAGAAGGAGTTAAGAAATATACCAGAGAAGTTCGGAACCCTAGATCTCCTGTTTTCTCAAGTCCGTGACTCCAGATTCCCTCTCAAAATTCACACACAAATCGTTAAATATGCAATTTGCAGTTTTGTTTTAATAATGATATGACTCGTCTAAGAATTCTACACAAATAGTAAGAATAAAAAATTACGCACGTATCCCCGGCAACGGCGCCATTTGATTGATACAAAAAGGTGTTTGTAGTTAATCGCAATCAATAACGGTGTCGCGTGTAGCTAGACCGAGATGAGTACGGGTCGTCCTCAGGAAAACGTTGAATCTTTTACTCTTACTTTAGATGTGTTGAAAGAGAGGAGGAAATAAGAATTTTGTAGAATGGTTTCTAGATCTACGTTAAGCAAGAATGCAAAAATATAGATCTAGATTATTGTAGAGATGTAATTAATATAATAAGAGGGCTTGTAGGGTTCGTTAGGATTTAATAGTTATGGACGATTAATTAAAAGTTACCCTTTTTATCCATTAATAGATTTAGAACTAGAACGACGGTGATGCGTGTAGATTAGGGTTTCTGGAGGGAAAAGGAATCCCACTCTTAACCCTTATCTCGACACGGAACTCCGTTCATATCTAGCCTTTACCAAAACAATCATTAATCTAATCTCTAATCGCGGTTGGAACTAGCAAAGAATTGCTAGCACGCCCGATTAGGATGTTAATGATTCTTTTGATAAAGTTCCTAAACTTTATAGGACTTAAAAAGGGTTTAATTATTTTCATCGTCCATTAGCCTACCCTAATCCTACGAACCCTAACAAGCGGAGAATTACCCGCGCATGTTGGGAGAAGAAGATGAAAAGAAAGAGAGGGAAAACATAATGTAAAATGCAAAAGGAATTAAATAAAATAATTACCTTTATTAATCAACTTGAACAATCTACACTTTGATTCCTTAGAAAATGATTACAAAGACTAGTTTGCTTCTCGATCTCTTCCAAGGAGGTAGACGAACAGTTGATGATCAGCCTGGATGCGTGAGCGTCTGGGGTTTCGTGATCTCTTCGGCTTGATCCAAGAGGCTCTCGGTGCCCTTTTGTAGTGCAAATCCAGAATCTTTAGATTGGAAACTTGGTAAAATTCAGCTAAGATTGATCTCCCAAAATTTCAGCAAATGATCCTTCTAGAAGGCTGCGGATCCGCGGCCAACAGGGGGGTTTGGCCGCGGTTCCGCGGCCAATGGAGGAGATCAATTGATCAATTTTTTAGGGCTTTCTCACTATGACATTTGGCAATCCTAGGCACCTTCAGATTCTGAAAATCTTTTCTCGGTTGTTTCAAGACTTGGTCTCCAAGTTTCGATTCTTAATTTGGCAAGTCTTCTTCAACAACTTGATTTCTTTGATAAATTCTGCATAACAACTCGGAAAATTCTGCACAATAATCTCAAATAATATTTAGTAGAGACTTATTTCTACCAGGATTTGGTCAATGGATTTATTTGCATACATTTTCCTACCAAATGCTAATTAAAATATATTAACACATGCAAAATGGTGTTTTAACACATAAACCCTCATATGTATAATATATTATATTAAAGTCCCTTTTTTAATATGAAAATGGTAGGAAAAATGTAATACAAATATGCAGTTTTATCAACTGAACACAAACACAAGGTTTATAGTCGTTCGGCACCCCGATAACGTCTCGGTTCTCTAGTCCACTTTCTTTAAGCCTTCAAGCTCATTCCCTTTAACATGTCTTCTCTAAAGACAACGTGTTGCGCTCTCGCAACAAACACATCACTCGACACACGAGTGACTCTTCTTTACAAGCTCTTCTCTCTTACAAAAACACCCTTACACTCAAGGATCCTCATACAAAGAAAAGGAAAACTTCTCTCCCTCTTCTCTCTTATGAAGACACTCTTGCACTCAAGAGCTTTCATACAAAGAAAAGAAGAGATTTACAATAAAACACAATACACTCTAGAAGTTTCTCTCAAACCCAACTAATACCCTAAGAAGTATTGATATGCAAATGGAGCTCTTGAATGTGTGTGAGAATGATTTAGATAATCAAATGGAAAACTTTTTTCAATTCTCACAAGATATAAGATTTTTTCTTTCAATATCACTCAAGAATATGCAAGTGATCTGTGAGTAATTAGGGCTCAAAAAACCAAAACAAAAGTCTATTTATAGCCCTAAAAAAACTAGCCGTTATGGGTCAAAATCAGCAGAAAACACTTACGACAGACGTGTGAAGAATAAATAGACAAACGTCTGTTCCTTTATAAAAATCAACCCAACGGTCATATTTTTCAAACATTTTCAAATGCGGATGTTTGTCAAGTAAATGTTCAGACGTCTGCCGATCTTTTTCAAAGATGGCCAAAAAAAGCACAGAGAACAAACAGATGTCTGAAATAGCATAGGACAAAATGTCTGAAGAAGAAATAGTTTTCAAAGATTTTGAACTGCAGACGTGTGTTCCTTATAGCTTCAGACGTTTGTTCCTTAAAATAAGTCAAGCCAATAAAAAGCACAGAGTATAGACAAACGTCTGAAGAAGCATAGGACAAACGTCTGAGGAAGAAAAGATTTTCAACCCGAAACTTTTGGTCCAGACGTTTGTTCTGAAAAGCTTCAGACATTTGTTCCGAAAATAAAAAACTGATATTTGAAACCAATATTTGGTTTTCAAAACGTACAGACGTCTGAAGGTAAACTTGACAAACGTCTGAAGATGAAAAACACAGAAAACTTGTGTTTTTGAATAAAATCGTTTTGAACGAAAAATCTTTGCAAAGTAAGAACCAAATGTTTCAAGCAAGATAAAAAGTGTGTGCAAGAGCTCTAAATGACATTTCTATAATCCATAGAGTGCTTACACAGAATCCTATATCGATGTCGCATTTCTTCGACAACTTAAATTTTCGACACTTAAACACGAGCTCTTGAACTTTGGCGAATTGATTGATCTTCAACTTGACTTCCATTGATCTTCATCACTCAACTCACGTGCATCTTGAAATCGATATTTGATCTTCAAATGAATTTCGCTTCGACTTCGATTTTTGACACTTCAAACTCGGACTTTGGCTTCTGGCTTCTTCGCTATATGTAGCATGAACTCTTGAACCCTTGTACTTCGACTACTTGGCTTCATGAAGCCTGAATGTGCAATTTTGGAAGCTCTCGTCCGTACCCTCCAGCCTCCATTAGATTTACCGTTTAAACTCAATTTTTCCGTCCTCCATTATTAGAGCTTCGTCTCGAGATATCCGATATCCTGAAATGTAATCTCAAAGACCAAGCTCATCATATACAGTGTTCTGGAATAAATAAGATATAAACACATGTATATGAATATTTATTGTTTCGATATCACAACTATGAATAGTATATCAATATCAAGATATAAATTAAAACAAAGCATGAGATATTGATATACCAGACATATATACATGTTATATAAAAACCAAGATATAGAACACATGTATATACATATTCATATTGCGAATCATCAAAATAATGAATATGAGTAATATATCAATATCAAATAATATAACATAAGTAAAGCATATCGATATTGATATATTACTCGATATACACAAGATATATGATAAACAAGCTAAACATCAAGTGTATACAAGTTTAGTGTCGATAGAGAAGGCAAGATAAGCATGTGACACTAAACACCTATTCATATTTTAAATCTGTAACGATTCTGAAATTCCAGTACAGAAATTTCTTGTATTTCACAGTAAAGGGGTATTTCAGCCTGTATAAGAGTTAAAAGTTATTTTTGTTAAATAAAAACAAGAAACAACTTGTAGCTCACTGGTAAAGCCTCTACACTGCTGTGACATATCCTGTGTGTTTAAATCCCATCAGACACAATTATTTTTTTAGATTTTTCTTTTTAATTTTTCGGAAGCCCAAGAGTTGCACGTGCAATTCACAGAGAAACAAACAGTTTCAGAAAAATCAAACATGCGCAATGAGGTGTACACACCCAACTTGACACGTGGTACAAATCTCGAGACAACTCAACCAAATCCGACCGCCCGTTTCCCCAATATGGCCGCTACCGACGGTCCAAAATGCCCCAATCGCCTCTGTGCTTTGCACACTTGTCCCTACGACTCCCCTTAACACCCCTGCACTGTTTGATTTTCCTGCAATTAAACAGAAACTCTTCAGTTCACCATTTAATATCTTTTTAATGCATTTTAATCCAAAATTTTAATTCCCAAACCCTAATTCTTCACTATAAATACCATCTCATGCTCTAGCTCCCCTCTATTCTGAAAATTTCTAGCAAAATCATCCCAAAAGTTCCTAAGTGCAAGTGGAGTTAGCGACCAACCTTTTTCCATCGAAGATCGAAGCCGTTTCCAGAACTTCCGCGACGCCACGAAGCCCCCTCCCTTTTCCTTACTCCTTTCTCAAAGTTATAAAGCCGTAAGTCCCTCTCATCTCTTCTTCTTTTCATCTCAATTAATCTCCTAAAATTATATCGGTAAAGTGGATGTTTCCCCAATAAAAGAGCAAAGCTCTGTTCAAAATTTGAAAGGCAGTGCCAAGAGTTAAAAAAACTCTGAGGCAGCGCCTAACGTGCCTTGCACGAGAGCACTGCGCCAAGAGTTAAAAAAACTCTGAGACAGCGCCTCACGTGCCTTGCACGAAGGCGCCAGTGCCAAGAGTTAAAAACTCTGATTTGTTTCCCTAATAAAAGAGCAAAGCTCAGTTCAAAATTTGAAACGCAGCGCCAAGAGTTAAAAACTCTGAGGCAGCGTCTCACGTGCCTCGCACGAGGGCGCCATCGCCAAAAGTTAAAAAACCTTGAGGCAGCATCTCACGTGCCTCGCACGAGGGCGCCAGCGCCAGAACTAAAAGCTCTCTGATTAGACAGAGCCGTTGGATCAAAAATTCAACGGAGGTGATAAATCACCAAAGTGCAGAATTAAGTTCTGCTGAGGAAATATTTCTCAAATCTTTCTAAACAAGCAAAATTATTCTCCGTAAAATATAGCACCGTTGGATTAAAAAAATCCAATGGCGATTAAAAAATCACCTATCTGCAGAATAAATTCTGTATGGGGAAATATTTCCTTAATCTTGTTAAAAACAAGAAAGATATCTTCTGTAAAACAGAAGTCCTTGGATCAAAGATCCAACGGTGGATAAAATCCCCAAATTAATTAAAGATCTCTCAATGAGAGATTTCTTTAACTAAATCAACAGACTAGCTTCTACAATAAAAAGGACCTAAGACTTCAAGTCTTGTACAAAGGAACCCCCCGCATAAGCTTCAAACTAAAAAAAAAAAAAGCAAGCAAGAAGAAAGCTTTAAGAGGGAAGAAGGAAGAACACCTCTCTTCGAGGTAAATAAAAATAATAGAGATCAGAGCATATCATCAGCATATCAAAGGGTTTAACCCTCATAAAAGAACTTAGTTCTTTTCCTGGATCTGAGATCCATGAGAAAAGTCTCCCACAAATGAGAATTTAATTCTCACAAGGATGGACTTGTTCTTGGGAATCAAAAATCCAGAAAAGAACAAAGAATCGAACTCTTCAGAACAGAATACATGAAGAAAACATAGCGCCAAGCGCCTCACGGGTCCCTCACGTGGGCGTTGCTCAATAAAGAGTGCTTAGCACTCAATGGTTGGCGCTCAGCTCTAAGTGCCTCACGTGTTCTTCACGTGGGCGCTGCTCAATAAAGAGTGCTTAGCACTCAATGGTTGGCGCTCAGCGCCAAGCGCCTCACGTGCCCCTCACGTGGGTGCTGCTCAATAAAGAGTGTTGAGCACTCAATGTTTGGCGCTCAGCGCCAAGTGCTTCACATGCTCCGCACGTGGGCGCCACAAAGAGTGTTTAACGCTCCATAAAAACAAAAAAGGGGGGAAGTAAAGAAAGGTATGAGTGTCAGAACCCATATGAATGCTCAGCATTGTTTGCACAGAAAAAGGACTGAGCCCAAGAAAGTGTTTAACACTTTATTCAGAAGACTGAGTGGGCTGAGTCCAAGTTGACCAAATCCCTAATTCAGATCAACCGAGCCCATGTGCTCATCATTTTCCAAATTGGAATTAGTCCTAAACACGACTACTGATCTTCCAACAGAAATTGGTTCAAGCGTACATCTCCTCACACCTCAGATACATGTCGTTGTAATTCTTCAGCGTCTTCAAAGAAGTGGTGGATCCCAATAACCAACAACTCTTTGGTGCACTCCCAAATTGATGGGCACATCCCAATACAGACCGCAACGTCTTTAAACTAGCCACGGACCGCAACGTTCTTAAACTACAACGGACCGCAACGTCCTTAAACTAGCTACGGACCGCGACGTTCTTAAACTAGCTATGGACCGTAACGTCTCTAAACTAAAACGATAGAGCCCAAATGCTCTTTTGTTGGATCAAAATGATCCAAAACCCCCGTTAAGTAGATCTTACTCCAAGATCGGACTAACGTATCTTTAACAAACATTTAAGTTGATCTTAATCTCAAATGAGATTAACGATCATTAAATCAACCCAAACCCAAATCTAAGAATATACGGATTTGGACTAATCCATGCCCTATGGACGACAACATAAATTAGTCTCCGTATACAATCCACGGGCAACCAAAAATAAAATAACACACACACGACACGAAGTGACCTTCTGGAGCAGGAGAAAGTGGTTATCGCTACGCGGTAACGTAATTAACTGCAGGGGCTTGCGCCAGCAGGGAAGAGCGTCCCTACAATCAAAAACCCCTCGCAAACGAGAGGGAATCTAACAAAGTCGGCTACAACGGCCGCATCCGTCCAAACCTCCGATACACGGTGCTATAAATCAACTTGGCATTTTCGGAGAGGTGGACGGATAAATCCAAATAGCATCTGCTCCTAAATTCAGGCAAGACGATCCATCCCGGATCCGTCCCCGATTTTGGCGATGAACAGATTCCGGCACGCCCAGTGAGACCTTTTCCTCTTTCCACTCCACACTTCGTATGTCGTGTTCGCGAACAAATCGCGGCTTAATATAGTTGCCCCTGGATTCGAGGTACTAAGATTTGGTGTCTTGCTCCTGTGCAGAGAAAAGCAGATCAATGGCTTCTAACTGCACATGCAACAGCAACTCCCACTCCGTCCCCGTTGGAGGAGTGACTTATGGGCCCCAAAAGGCCTCCATCTTTGCAATGCCAGTGGAACAGGTGACTCAGGCCACCACTGGACCGTTCTTTTGGACCATGATCCCGCCAGCAAGCTTCAGCACCCCGTGCCATCATAGGAAGCTCCGAAGAAGTCGGTCTTCGATCGACTTGCAGCCACCACGGCCCCTCTCAACGGGTCATCTAAGTTTTCTACCTTAGTCTTTAACAGACTGAGCCAAAGCTCCAGTGGGCCTGCGAAGAGGCTCGCAATACCTGAAGGGGTTATCCCGAAGCGGATAGCTATTCTAGTTCCGGCAGATGAAATCGTCAAAGGGGTTTCTCCTACTAAAGGATTGGTCTTTGCAAGATTGGCCGTTCCAACTCCTGCTTCTGGCAAAGTCACCAAGACTGCTTCCCCTATCAAAAGGTCAGCCTTCGCGAGATTGATCGTTCCCTCTCAGCGGACGTCAGTCTTCGACAAGCTGACACCAACAACAGCCTCTCATCAGAGCAGGAGGCATGACGAAGCCGCTCCCACGACAGAGTTGGTTCCATCTGCACGACATGCTCGACGTCGCCACCGGCACCGAGTAAGGAAGGCTGGAGGAAGTTCCCCCTTTGGACTTACCCCACCAGATCCAATAGCTAAAATTGACGCTACTGTTCCAACTGGGAACAGGTTCGAGCTGCTCAGGAGGGTGCGCAAGAACTCTCCAATCGCTGTATTAAAGAATTCTCCTCCACCTGTTGAAAACACAACGCAGGCAAAATCGGAACAGCCCCTTCAGCGGCTGTCCTCCAAAATCCACAGGGTCTGGCGGAAAGTCCAAGACTCTGTAATTGACAAAAATTACTCTCACTGACTAGAGAAAAAGAAGGCTCGGCAGGAGGAGGACCATCCCTCCGTCATACAACGGAAGGCCTCGTCCACATGGGTGCCTGTTACAACGGCCCCTCCAACCTCAACTTCCCACAAAAGGAGAAGGCCGGAGAAAACCCCACTGCCTGCGGCAAATTTTAAAGGCACGGGACCCAAACGACCCAAGTCTGGGGGCATGATCGTGCACACGGTGTTCATGGCTTCCGGGAAAGAAGAAAGCCGTGCTTCTGTAGGTCATCGACCACTCACTCGGCCGTTGACAAAAGCACAGGAGCAGCAGCAGAAGCTCTAAGAAATGCTAATGAAGATGTCAGCACTCACTGGGCAGAAAAAACCCCGGAAGCATCATCCGAACAACGCCAAGATCAGGAGACCGACACCGAGTTCCTGCGAAGGGTGCTGGAGAGAAAGGATAAATTGGCCGCGGAACAAGCGGCTAATATAAAACAAATGGTGCTCCTGTTCTAAGACATAGTTGGGATGATGAGCTAGCCGGACCCTCCAGCCGAAGATCCACCAATAATCATTGAAGATGACAGAGGGGAGACATCAAACCCTTTTCCGGCACCATCAGCAGCCAGGGAGAAGACGATCTCCAAAGCTGCCCTTGACGACTATATATCTCAACAAATGCGAGCTCATTAGGCAAGCAAAGCGGCTGGCCAAGCCGTCAGAACTGGGTGACCTTATCCAGGCTGGGTACGATCAAATCAAGTACCCTTCAGGATATATGATCCCTAAATTCCATGTATATAAAGAGACAGGCAATCCCCATCAGCACGTCGCTTAGTTTAGAGCTCTATGCATCAATACTAGAGGCGACGACAAACTGCTGATTCACCAGTTCGTCGGCAGCTTGGCGGAGACAGCATTTGAATGGTACTCGGAGCTTCCGAATGACTCCATCAAAGAATTTACAGAAATGGAGCTACTGTTCATGCAGCGTTTCGCAAGCGCAAGCGAACGCACCCCGATTACGGCATTAATCAATTCCTGGGTGAAGCCGAGAGAAACGTGGGCTCAATACGCAATTCGGTGGCAGAACATATTGTCAAAATGCAAACAGCGCATAGAAGAAGCTCCTGCCGTGGGCATGTTCATAGGGACACTTGATCCTCACGCAACTATATCCCAATTTATGATGTTCTTCAAGCCGACCACCTTCCAGGCCTTAATCGATAAGCTGGCCCAAATGGACCAGATGGGCCATAGGCTGTCCTCTTCAAAAACGGATCTCCGGAATGAAAAGGGCAAAGGGAAAGCAACCTTCGTTACCAACGCTCAACAACAACCGAGTAACCTGAAACCGTTTGCTCACCAAAACAACAAACCATGATCCCTTGAAGAGAAGTTGAGACGCCCTTACTCGTTTCCCTGGGATAAAACGAGGAGACTGTTAGAACTGGCGATGCGCAACAGGCTCATCACTCTGCCGGATCCGAGACGCCCACTGTAGTCTGGTGACGTCAATAGTCCCAACTACTGCCCATACCACAGAGTAATGGGCCCCCCAATCGAAGATTGCTACATCTTTAAAAACTGGGTTGAGGACCAGTACCAACAAGGCAAGTTCTCGCTGTCCGAAAACCGGAAGGTAAATCCGCCACAACAACACACTCCTAAAAAGGTGAATACGCTGGGGGCATCGCGCTAATTTGTAGAGGAAGCTCTGTGGGAAGTTGTCCTTTCGGCTAAAACTAAAAGATTGCTGAAGAATCTTCAAGCATGCCCGGCAATCAGGTGGAAAAGCCCGTTGGAGCCCGAGATCATTGACGGGATGCCGAAACCGCGCCCAACACTGAAAGTTGGTAGCGATGGGCAAAACACCCAGGTCAGGCCTTCAAAGTCTTCGAAGAAAAAGAAGAAGAACAAGAAACCCGTGCAGCTCGACGACAATCATACGGATCTGTAAAAATGCATCGATGCACTGGAGTAATACAACCAAAAGGCATGGACCCCAGTCACACTTGAAGAGTTCCTCAAGCATATTCTTGAGAACGGAGACAGCGACATTGATGAAAGAAACAGCTCGTCAGAAAACCCGAGGATTATGTAGCGAGTTGCTACATGGTCTCTCACCTGTCGTTAAAAGACGAAGAAGCTCCCTCGGTGTCAGAAAGCAACGCAGAGGAACTGGGGGCAGGACCGGCGTCAAAATCCCTGGAACCGTCAGACAACCTGATCGATAAACTGCTAAACAAAGCCCTTCAAAAGAGCAAAACTGACCGAGAGCGTGAAACGGCCATATACGAAAAGGCCAAGCGTCGGCGTCAGAATGAAGAAGCTGCGGCAAAGAAGAGTCACAAAGTACTCCAACCAGATCGAAGCACACCCGCGGCAGACAAAAGCAGGTTTAAGACGGGGAAACGGTTCGCTAAAGCCCTGTCAATGGAAATGAAGCTGCCACCTTTCAAAGGAAATACCCCTGGGAGTACGTGCCTCGAAGGAGCGGACACACATTCGAGTTACTGCTTATACCATCGGAGGGTTACGCACCCTACCGGAGAGTGCGATGCCTTTAAGAAATGGTGGCAGGGATACGTTGCCCACCGACAACACTTCAAGCGGATGAAGCGCAAAACCCGTCGGGAGCAGGGAAGCACGACAGATGAGCATGAAGGAACAACTGGTAACTGTCATATGGTTGATGCCATTTCAACAAAATCTCAAGTTCTTACCTTCGGGAGCGATTCTGACGAAGAAATATCCCTCGGCCCTCTCTTCACAGAATCTACCTCTGGAAAAGAAGAAGAGGTAAAAAACCGCGAGAACATTCAGTTGCGTAACCGTATGTTGCCTGAAAATAACCTTGGGCCTACAAACAAGGGTTCAAACAAAAGAGACAAAGGAAAGGAAAAAGCCCTTGAGGAAAATCACCATTGATGATAGAGTCGTCAAAGAGCTCGCAGCCAAGGACCCGCCTAAGAAAAACAAGGTGGATTACAACGTCCTGACACATCTGAGGAAGATATTCTCACAACTGAGTATACTGGATGCTCTCCTCCTGTCCAAAGAGGCACGGGATTCTCTAATCAAGGCACTGCAAGAGCCTGATCAGTTCCAAGCTTTCTTTGTGGAAGAAAAGATGAAGGATGAGCTGGCAGAGGTTCATACAGCCGACATCACATTCGGCGATGAAGATCTCCTCCTCGGAACGTGCGAGCACAACCGTCCTCTATATGTCACTGGGTACTGCCACGATATTAAGATAAGGAAGATCCTGGTCGACAACGGGTCCACTATCAACCTTCTAAACGTGAAGGTGCTGAAAGAGATCTGCATGAACGTTCAGCACCTGGCCCGGGACAAAATTACCATCTCCGGCTTCGACTCGCAGTCATCACGGACGCTTAGGTCCGTAATACTGACATTACGCTTCGGGATGCTCGTCACCGACAGCAAGTTTCATGTCATCAATGCCAAGACTTGCTATAACGCTCTGCTCGGCCAGCCTTGGTTACACGAGTACAACATCACCATTTTCCGTAAATGAAGTCCGCAAATACGAAGACGCCAAGTACTTCCTACCAGACTTCGAAGACACGGAAAGATGTCATAAATCGGAGAATAAACAAAAAGCAGTCGCCACCATCCCGATCTTTGGGAGCGATACCGAGGAGGATGAAGAGACCAGGACCATCTACTCCTATTTTGGTCTTTAGCAATGACTTTGAAGACGAGATCAACGCAGTGTTCTCTGTTCGTCCATCAATACAAACCGTCACTGGAGCTGATCAGAGTTTACAAATTATCATGGTTTCGCAACAGCATTACAGGGAACTTGATGCCCTCGATACATACGGCGTGCAAGAGCTGCAGACCTTCTACGTTCCTCCTAGGCGAAGAGGTGAAAAGGCGATCCTCTTCTACCAATCCACGAAGACTAAAGTGGAAAAAGAAGTCTGGCATGGTGCCGATTCTGCACTCGATAGGCTCTAACCAATCCGTCTGCCTAGATATTACGCAGGAGGATTGAAAAGGCTATTAAGATGCCAAGGCGTACCTTTCAAACAAACCGCTCGACAAGCCCAGTTCTACAACTAGATTTGGGACGTTCCCGAGACTCAGCGAAAGATGCCCGACGGGGCATGTAGACGACGAGACTTGGATACGTTCGGTCCAAAAAACGGGAGCGATTCTATGGCTGCTATGTTATAAATAATTCCGGCAGAGAAGGGAATGCATTTCCAGATAGCGCCGATATTGAACCAAAGCGGGATTCTGCCGTAAAAATGCCAAGCCCGTCATTTGAAAAACAAATTGACAAGCTAATAAGGGAAGTGGGTCAAAAGGTTCGGGATGACCACAGCCGCGAAATGGCCATTTACGAGAAAGCCAGGACGCAACGTCTCATTCAGTAGGCTACGGAAGACGACGATGCCCTTCACCCTCAGCCCGTTGTGCGCTCTCGTGGCAAGGAAAGGGCCCGACACAAACACAAAAACAAGGTGAAGAATGGGAATGACGTTCATAAACAGCAAAGCGGAGCCGAGAAGCCGCGCGATCGAGAAAAAGTTAGCTGGAACCTGTCTTTTATGAAGAAGATGGGTCGGGAGTACTCGTTCCCTTAAGACAAGACAAGGAAAATATTCAAACTTGTCATGACGCATCAAATGACGATGCTCCCGGAGTCTCGAAACCCCGAGCAAATAAATAAGGTTCTTCACCCGAATTATTGCTCCTACCACCGAGCAATAGGACATCCTCTTGAAGATTGCTTCATCTTCAAAGACTAGGTTGAAGACCAATATCAGTAAGGTAGGTTTGCTTTATCCGACAGTTGGAGGGTAGCCCCACCACGAAAGCATGAGCCAAGAGCAACCTACACTGTGAGGGAAAGTCTAGATCATCATCGAGCTTGGAAACGAGCTCGTACCTGCCACGTGATAACACTATCAAAAGAACGAGAGCATGAGAATATGGACAACCTCTCCCGGTGCTTCGCAGACGAGGATGAAGACGAAGTAATTTTAGAATTTCCACCCGCGCCAAAAGAGTTGGAAGATGGGATACACACCGCAGCAGACAACCAGAGAAAAATCGACTTGGGGACGGAAAACGAGCCGAGTCCAACGTTCGTCAGTGAGCTGTTGTCTGAAAAGCAGGTGGCCATGCTAAAGGATGTGCTTATGCAGTATAAAGACTGCTTCACGTGGAACTATTCTGAGATGCCGAGACTAGATCCAGAAATAGCTGTGCATAAATTGGCTATATCACCGGACGTTAAGCCAGTCAAGCAAGCGCCAAGAAGAATGCGGCTCGAACTCGAGATGAGCATCAATGCCAAAGTCAAGAAACTAATCGACTATGGCTTCATCCAAGAAGTTCAATATCCCGACTGGATCGCCAACATTGTCTCGGTGATGAAGAAAAATGGGACAGTACGCATCTGCGTGGACTTTCGGGATCTCAACAAAACTTGCCCGAAAGATGACTTCCCAGTGCATGTTACCGAGCAGCTGATGATCGATAACACGTCCACTCACGAAGTCTTCTCCTTCATGGATGGATCTTCGGGCTACAATCAAATAAAAATGCATCCTGAAGACCAAAAGCACACCGCCTTCCGGACTCCGCTAGGCATATTCTGCTATAAGGTGATGCCCTTCGGCTTGAAGAACACTGGCGCTACCTACCAGAGGGCCATGACGAAGATCATCGATGACCTCATACACGAGATTGTCGAATGTTATATCAATGATCTCGTGGTGAAAAGCAAATCATACGAGGAGCACTGGGAGCATTTGAAGATAGCGTTCCAGCGTCTTCGGAAATATAACCTGAAGATGAACCCTCTGAAATGCGCGTTTGGAGTCTCCTCAGGCGAATTCCTAGGATTCATCGTACAACACCGAGGCATCGAAATATACCCATCAAAGATCAAGGTGATTATGGAAATGCCCTCACTAAGAACTCTCAAGCAACTGCGGTCTCTCCAAGGAAAGCTCGCCTATATCCGACGGTTCATAGCTAACCTCTCTGGCAAATGCCACCCCTACAACCATCTAATGAAGAAGGAAACCCCATTCGTTTCGGATCGTAAATGCCAAAGTGCACTGGACGAAATCAAGCAATATCTGCAGAATCCACCAGTACTGACCGCTCCGGTCAAGCGAAAGCCCCTCATCCTGTACACAACAGCCCTTGAAGGTTCTTTAGGCGCGCTATGGGCACATGAAAACAATCAGGGAAAAGAGAGAGCTCTCTACTATTTAAGTCGAGTTCTTCTGGGGACAGAAAACAACTACTCCCCCATTGAAAAACACTGCCTGGCACTGATCTTCGCGATACCGAAGCTTTGACATTATGCCTTAGCACATGAGGTCCATCTCATATTGAAGGCAGATCCTCTCAAATATCTGATGTCAAGGCCATACTAATAGGAAGGATTGCCAAATGGGCCCTCATCTTGATGGAATTCTCGATAATATATCGATCCTTCAAGGTAGTGAAAGGCCAGGCCATCGCCGACTTTCTCGCTGAACATTCGATACCGGCCGATTCTTCCTTAAATTGCGAATTTCCAGACGAACACGCGTTCGACACAATCAAAGGGAAGACGGAGGAAAATAATGTATGTTCTCCGCCGAAAGACGCGACCGGGACGTTGGGACGTCTGGCCTGAATTTTGGGGGCAGATGCTATTTGGGTTTTGATTGATCGATCTTTTGTGTTAAGTAAAATGTTTCATAACCAAAGAAATTTATACCGCAATCAATTGACGGTGTCTATTGTAGTTTCGTCAATGAATACGGATCGTCCACTGAGATGTGTGTACTTGTTCGATTATGCTAGATTTGAGTCGAAATGAAAATATAAAAGAAAATTCAAGAAATAGATTCATGATTTAATTGAGTTGTCATTTCAAGAAAATCAAGAATACATTCAAGAAAATAGATCAAGAATCAAGAAGATGTCCAATCAATTTGAATTATCAAGATTATGTAGAATAACTTGTAGGATTCGATCGAATTAGCAGCCATGATGAATACTAATTATGACGAATCTTATCTATTGATGGATTGTAGCTAGATCGATGATGAATGAATGAAGATTAGGGATCTATTGAAGAAACTAGGATTTCTCCTTCACTATCCCTTGTCTTTTCATTGATCCTCATTCAATTCTAGTCTCTAGCAAAAAGGATCATCAATCATTTGCTCCCTAATTTGCAACGAAATAATCAAGAACATTGATTTCGATCCAAATTAGGTCATTGACAATTCTTTTTCCTAGAGTTTACAATTCTCATAAGACTTAAGATTGGTAAAATGATTTCATCATTATTAGATCTACCAATTCTCTTGATTTCGTTACAAGCGGAGATTTCACTCACATATCATGAAAATTAATGAATCAAGAATCAAGAAGTTTCATAATGCAAGAATATAAAGAAATCAAGAATTACAATTATCACATTTATTTAAATCTCCTTCAAATTACACAACTCCTCAATTCGAGATACAAGATTAAGCTCTCGATCGCTCCTTTGAAGAGGTGAATTTGTCGTCGATCTTTGTGTGGCTCGATCATCGTAAGTCGCGGATCGTCGTGGATCTCTTGCTCGGATGATGATTGGCGTTGCAATAAAGGATTGTTGATTGCTCGCTTGATTTGCTTCTCAATGGATCTTGATTTTGGATCTCAAGTTGTGTCACTCAACTTGAATTTGAATTTGAATTTTGAATTGTGGCTCCAATTGTGTAACTAACTCCCCATTAATTGAATAACTTCCAAATTGTAGATCTAGATCCCCTTTATAAATTCAAATGAATCTTCCCTCCAAAGGTAGGTTGTTAGAGAGAGCTTTCTAGAATGAGGTTGTTACAAGGAGCCTTCTAGAAGAAGGTTGTTTACAGAGCCCTCCAGAATAAGCCACATGTAAATGAAGCGTCTTGAGGAAGCTAGGACATTGAAGAGAAGGTTCTGGAAAAGTATAAACCGCTGATGACCTAACTCGGCCGCGGATCCACGGCAACTCGGCCGCGGTTCCGCGGCCATATGACTGGATCTCTGCATCATATTTCTGGGGTATCTTGGTGTTGGTCTTTGGGTTTTGTTTTGATGTCTGGAACCTTCTAATCTTTGCTTGGTTGCTGCCAAATTTTAAGTCTTTGACTTGCTGCGATTTATCGGCACTTTTGCGATTCCGGTTCTTTGACCTGAAGAATTTTCTGCACACAATCTCGATAAAAAGTGTTGAGAGATACAATATCATGTGTGTAGTAATAAACACACAATTTTCCTCATAATGCCGGTTATAATGTATAACACATGTTATTTGATATTTTGGAGACGAATTGCTAATATGTGCTATATTTATACCAAACACCTTTAGATGATTAGAAAGAGTAGGGAAATTGATGTGTTAAGAATGCAATATTTTCGACTGATCAAATTCCCCCAAACTTAATTTTGGTCATCTCGAGCAAACATCTTTTATTCAAGAGAAGGAGAAAATATAAGAAAAAGAAAAACTAACTAGCACACTTTCGTAGGCAATACGATTGCGCTGAGCACGTGCAACAAGCTTTTAAACCTCTAGGTGTCCCTAGCAGGAGGAGTGTTGTCTCCTGAGGGTTTTCAGCGGATTGCACCCACAAAATCCTATAATAAAAGGAAGACTATGAAAGTTACATATAAAGATAAGAATTGTAAAAGAAAGACTTTAAAATCGGAGTTTCCAACTACACTAGCTTTTCGGTTGTCATGAGCCATATCTTAAACATGTTAGAAATCACATCATCCCTCAATAAAACATCATCTTTATTCTTCATTCCTATTTTTCTTCAAAACATCGATCATATACCCCTACTTGTGTGTAAAGAATATCCCTACACTCGGAGAATTCAATTCAAACTATTATACTCTTGTCCATTTACCTCAGTACTTTTTAATCGGTGAATATTTAGATGGATTTGCTCACACACTTTTCATGCTACCGTTAATACTTCTTGAAGTACTAACCGACCAATTACTCATGTGCTTGCAGATTAAGTGTATTTAGTATTTTCCTTGTCTTGCAACACCTAAGGCTTAGCAGTGACTCCCAAACCAGTTGGTCTAAGGTACTAGGTGATGAAGCACCCTCGCTATATTTTTTTATTGCTGCCTTGGTGTTTACAAAACCAGTGTTCATTTTTCTACACCATTTTATATTTTATTCTTCATTTTTTCATTTTCATACTTTGGCTTTCAGATAAGAGCATTTCAAGGTATCCTCTACTATCCCGAGTTTCAAGACGTGTGTAAGTGCATATAGTAGGGTATCAACATTCAAGTGTTTGGCTTCCAGAATAGGAACTATTTTTCAGACTTATTTTTATCCGCAGATTAGTGACTTCCTTCATCTTACTAACCCTTAGGACAACGGCTCATAACTACTTATTAATAGTTTCGTTTAAGAAAACTTCTAACTTTCTTGGTTTTCTTAAAATTTTCCAATCTTTTGGATGTAATTTTTCACTTTCTAATCTTTTATTATCAAAACTTTTTTTAAATTTTTTTTAGTATATGTTTTATGCTTATGCAAAGTGATGCGAAGTGATGCGTAAATAAGCACAAACCTCCCCCAAACTTTTTTATAACGGTGTCCTCATTGTTGCCATCTTTTAAATCTTGAAAACCTGTAGGCTTGGGAGCAAATTTATTAACGGGGGCAATAAATATGATCGTGAAAATTCTCCCCCAAACTTATTTTTGGCTCACAATTTTGAGGACAACTTTTATTTTCAAGAGCCAAAAATATAACCCCCCTCCCAAATTGAGTTAAACAATATTAAGCATTTTAGGAGGGGGTAAAGTAATTTGGTCAATATAAGACTTTACAAAGACCAAAAATTAATACCAACCATTCAATGGTTTTATCAATGTAACGTATAGGTCGGTGGAAGAACATGTTGTATAGAGTCAGGAAGAAGTGGGGAAGAGATAAGTGGTGGTCTGGAAAGGGTTTGAGTTTTAAATTATTGAAATGAAAGAATGAGGATGAATGACAGCGAGAATATGAATGTTTAGGAAGAAGGAGTAGTGGCGGTTCAACTTCTATAGGTAGAGGTTGATCAATCACAAAATCCATATTGTTTAGGAATGCAAGTTCGTCAGCAAAAAGTTCTTCAAAACTTTCATCAATGGTGTGATCAAACATTTTGCTGTCAATATGTTTTGTGCCAGAATTTATTATATTTGATTTTTCAAAAATTATGGAGGTAGAAGACTTGAAAAACTCATCTAACTCATTTCCAAAAGTATCTAAATCAAGTTGGCTTTTTGGAATTATCGAACTTGAATTATCGGATTGTGATTCATCAACACTCGCTATCATTACAGGAACAGAAGAAGAACCAGAGAGAGTGGAAGATGAAATGGGTAAATAAATTGGTATGTCGAGTATTGCTGAACCAGATGTGGAAGATGGAGACTGAATTTCGGTCTGATCTTCGGTTATATGATTAATATCAACTTCAAGACGCATTTGGGGTTCGGG
Source organism: Agapanthus africanus (assembly GCA_030015575.1). NCBI lineage: Eukaryota > Viridiplantae > Streptophyta > Magnoliopsida > Asparagales > Amaryllidaceae > Agapanthus > Agapanthus africanus. The sequence goes on along the minus strand of CM057340.1, from coordinate 674,792,855 downwards.
AAGAATAATTAAAGGCTCAAGATGATGACCACAAGGAAGTGAAAGGATCTGATGAGTAGGTGGGACAAACTCATCCAAATTTTTGGGTTCATCAATCAATATATCCCCAAAGTCAATCGCCTCATTGAAGTGAAGGTTAAAATTCTCAAACACCTCATTAAAAGTATGGTTTTTAATAAATTTTGGTTCAAGAGTGGAGGTGTAGAGATCACACGGATTTGGCATGGTTTCACTCGAAATGGACCCTTCACAGTCGGGTAAATCAAACACTTCAAAGTCACACAACTTATCAATTGGTGGATCAATTGGTGTACTCGATGAATTTGTGAAACTGGAGTTGTGGATTTCAGTTTGGAAAGGGAAGATTTGATTAGGAAAGGTGTATAGTTGTCTCTCACTACCCAAATTCTCACTTTGTTCTATGGCCGTATTAGACATTGAAAACTTTTTAGCTGGTTCGGAATTAGTTGCTCCTTTATATTTAGCCATACTTCCCTTCCATTCCTCTCTAATGCGGTTCAACATCACTAAACCTTCTTCTAATGTTCGCTCAAGACTAGACTTGGGTTGAGAAGGAGTTTCAGTATAAGATTGAAATTCTTGTGGGCAATTAAAACTCCCAAATGACTGATTAGAAGGAATGTTTAGAGAAGGTGGAAAAATCGGATTGGATTGATAGGAACGAAATGGTTGTGAAAATTGGGCAGGAGTCGGGTCAACATTATGATAAGAAGAATATTGATATTGATTGGTTGGCTGGCTATTGGATATCATACATGCCACAAACCGATTATAAAATTCTTCTTTAGGAAGTGGAGGTGATGGTTGATATTGGTCCGGATTGAAACTTTGGCCTTTAGCCCTAGCTATATGCTCAGCAATGGACATGCGTCTAGGGGCATCCTTACTAGGAGTATCAATTGAAATAGATGTAGAATTAGGATACAGTTGATAAGACCTGGACTGAAGTGGCCAACTATTTCTATCCGCTTGCGCTATCCGATCTCTTAAAGACATAGGAGAGTCGGATGGTATACCGAAGCGATTACGAAAATAAGAAATATCTGGTTGTGGACAGCAAAGCTCGGCAAGAGTTCGTCTGTTTGGGCCACCCATTATAAGAAGAGAAGATGGGGAAAAGGGTAAAAGGGGGAGAAAATAATTAGTTTGTTTTGAAAAAAACGGATTTATGAAAATTCACAAAAATGCACAAGCAACCCTAGATCTAATGGTCACCTAGGTCAGGTCTCTAAACCGCTCCTAGACTTCCAGAAGACAAATCACAGGATAAATCCTCTACTGCCTCTTTATCCCTCATGTGGCCAGGTAAGTGGCAGGTAAGTGGGAGGTTCTCCGCTACGTAAGTAGCGGGCCTAATTAAGTAACCACTTGCCTTAGACACACTTGCCTTAGACACCACAAAAGAAATACGGATAAGCAATAGATTACCCACGATCTTCTTCTGTCCAAATTGAGCGCGATCGCTCCTTTGAAAAGGTGAATTTGTCGTCGATCTTTGCTTGGCTCGATCGCCGTGAGTCGCGGAATGTTGTGGATCTCTTGCTCGGATGATAATCGGCGTTGCAATAAAGAATCGTTGATTGCTCGCTTGATTTGCTTCTCAATGGATCTTGATTTTGGATCTCAAGTTGTGTCACTCAACTTGAATTTGAATTTTGAATTGTGGCTCCAATTGTGTAACTAACTCCTCACTAATTGAACAACTTCCAAATTGTAGATCTAGATCCCCTTTATAAATTCAAATGAATCTTCCTTCCAAAGCTAGGTTGTTAGAGAGAGCCTTCTAGAATGAGGTTGTTACAAGGAGCCTTTTAGAAGAAGGTTGTTATACAGAGCCCTCCAGAAGAAGCCATGTGTAAATGAAGCATCTTGGGGAAGCTAGGACGTTGAAGAGAAGGTTCTGGAAAAGTATAAACCGCTGATGACCTAACTCGGCTGCGGATCCGCGGCAACTCGGCCAACTCGGCCGCGGTTCAGCGGCCATATGACTGGATCTCTGCATCATATTTCTGGGGTATCTTGGTGTTGATCTTTGGGTGTTGTTTTGATCTATGGAACCTTCTAATCTTTGCTTGGTTGCTGCCAAATTTTAAGTCTTTGACTTGTTGCGATTTATCGGCACTTTTGCGATTCCGATTCTTTGACCTGAAGAATTTTCTGCACACAATCTCGATAAAAAGTGTTGAGAGATACAATATCATGCGTGTAGTAATAAACACACAATTTTCCTCATAATGCTGGTTATAATGTATAACACATGTTATTTGATATTTTGCAGACGAATTGTTAATATGTGCTATATTTATACCAAACACCTTTAGATGATTAGAAAGAGTAGGGAAATTGATGTGTTAAGAATGCAATATTTTCAACTGCTCAGGTTTTATCCGTCTACCTCTCCAAAGACGCTAAGTTGATTTATGGCACCGTGTATTGGAGGTTTGGACTGATGCGGCCGTTGTAGTAGATTTCGTCAAATTCCCTCTCGTTTACGAGGGGTTCTTGATTGTGGGCATGCTTTTCCCTGTAAGCACAATCCCCTGCAGTTAATTACGCTACCGCATCGCGGTAACCATTTTCTCCTTCTCCAGATGGTCACTTCGTGTCGTGTTTGTTTGTTTTGTTTTTAGTTGCCCGTGGATTGTATACGGAGACTAATTTATGTTGTCGCCCGTAGGGCGTGGATTAGTCCAAATCCGTATTTTTTTAGATTTGGGTTTGGGTTGGTTTAAGGATCGTTAATTTTGTTTTAGATTAGGATCAACTTAAATGCTTGTTAAGGATACATTAGTCTAAGTTCTAAACTAAGATCAACTTAACATGGTTTTAGTTTAGGGACGTTACGGTCCATTGGGTTTAAAGACATCGTAGTCCATGAGTTTAAAGACCTCATAATCCATGGTTTAAAGACTTCGTAGTCTATAGAGCTTAGTTTAGGGACATTGTGGTCTATTGGGTTTAAAGACATCGTAGTCCATGAGTTTAAGGACCTCATAATCCATGTTTTAAAGACCTCATAGTCTGTAGAGTTTCTGGTTATCGGGACCTGCCACCTTTCTGAAGACGTTGAAGAATTACAACAACACATATCAGAGGTGTGAAGAGATATAATCTCGAACCAATGTTGGTTGGGAGATCTGTAGTCAAGTTTGGGACTAAAACCAATCAAAGAGATTGTAAGCACAAGTGCTTGGTTGATCTGAATTAGGGACTTGTGGCCAACTTGGGCTCAGTCCACTCAGTTTTGAATAAAATGTTGAACACTTGCTTGGGCTCAATCCTTTTTTGTTCAACAATGCTGAGTATTGATTTGGGTTCTGACACCCCTCTTCCTTTGTTTTCTCTTTTTTTATTGAGTGTTGAACACTCTTTATGGCGCTGAGCTCTATTTACAGAGCGCTCTTTATTTCCTCAGCGCCCACGTGAGGGGCACGTGGAGCGCTCGGCGCTGAGCGCCAGACTTGAAGTGCTAAGGCGTTTTTTTATAAAATAGCGCCCACGTGAGGAGCACGTGGAGCGCTTGGCGATGAGCGCCAGATTCAGAGTGCTAAAGCGCTTGCTTTAAAATAGCGCCCACGTGAGGAGCACGTGGAGCGCTTGGCGCTCAAGTGCTGAGCGCCGACTTGGAGTGCTAAAGCGGTTGCTTTAAAATAGCACCCACGTGAGGAGCACGTGGAGCGCTTGGCGCTGAGCGCCAGGCACTGTCTTTGACAGTTCTGATCAGTTCGGTGCTCTGAGAATTAAATTCGCATTTATGAGAAACTTTGTCTCGTGGATCTGAGAACTAAGTTCTTCTTTTATGAGGAGATGCTATGATCTATTTTATTTTATGCAAGACTTTGCCTTATAGATCTATGATCTGGAAAAAGAACTAAGTTCTTCTAATATGAGAGTTAAACTCTTAGATATGAAGGAGATGCTGTGATCTCTCTTCTCGTTTTTACCTTGAAGTAGGTTCTTCTTCTTAGAGCTTGCTCTTCTTTTTTTCTTTTTTTTGTTTTTTTTAGAACTTGAAGTTTATGGGGGGGAGGGGTTCTTCTGTGCAAGACTTGAAGTCTTGGGTCCTTTATATAGGGGAGGCTGATTTGTTGAATCAGTTAAAGAAATCTCTCATTGAGAGATCTCTGATTGATTTGGGGATTTTATCCACCGTTGGATCTTTGATCCAAGGACTTCTATTTACAGAAGAGATCTTTCTTGTTTTTAACAAGATTGGGAAAATATTTTCCTATACAGAACTTATTCTGTATCTTGGTGATTTTTAATCACCATTGGATCTTTAATCCAACGGTGCTCTGATTTACAGAGCGCAATCTTTCTTTTTTGGAAAGATTTGAGGAGTATTTCCTCAATAGAATTTAAGTATGTAATTTGATGATTTATTCATCTTCGTTGGATCTTTGATCTAAGGGTGGAGAACATTTAGTTCTAGCGCTGGCGCTCTCGTGCTTTGCATGTGGGGCGCTGCCTCAGAGTCTTTGACTCTTAGCGCTGGCGCTCTCGTGCTTTGCTCGTGGGGCGCTGCCTCAGAGTCTTTGACTCTTAGCGCTGGCGCTCTTGGCGCGAGCGCTCTCGTGCTTTACACATGAGGCGCTGCCTCAGAGTCTTTGACTCTTAGCGCCAGCGCTCTTGGCGCCAGCGCTCTCGTGCTTTACATGTGAGGCGCTGCCTCAGTTCAAATTTTGAATTTTGAACAGAGCTTTGCTTTGTTTAGGGGAAACAAATGCCCCCCCACCGTTGCGCTCACGTGGCTTGCACGTGAGTGCAGCGGTGGCAGCCTTTCCACCGTTAGATCAACTTGGAAGTTGAATCGGCTTCCCCTGCCTATAAATAGGGCCTTTGTCCCTTTGAGATGACCTCTGTTCATCTTCTTGTTTTCTTTTTTCTTGAGAATTTAATTCTCCTTCAAAGCTAAGTTCTTTACATTCAGAAACTCTTTTTAGAGTCAAAACTCTGCCCAAATTTGGTAAGAATTGAACTTATTAACAGAGCTTTGCTCTTCTCAGATCATAGATCTTAAAAAAATTAGGGTTTTACCCATTAACAGAGCCATTCTAATCTTTAGATCATAGATATTCAAGATATATAAAAAAATTTAGGGTGATTTTAACCTTTGAATTAGAACACCGTTCATCTTCCATGAAGAACTCTTAGAGTTTGTTCACAGATCTTGAAGATCTTGGAGTTTTTACTCTGCAAAAAGCCTCGCTTTTTAGGGTTTTGATGGGTTTACTCCATCGTTCTCACAAAACTTTTGGGGAATTTTATTCCCTTCATGATTACAGTTGACAGATGTCATTTCTGTTTGCAGAGCGCTGCTCTCGAGGGAGTTTTACTCCTTGGCTTAATGAGCATCTCATTAAATGAGAATCCTTGTAAGATTCCCTCATTAATGAGTGACTGTCTCATCAATGATGAGCCATCAACTTAATTTTGTGGGTCCCTTTGGTCCCTTTCCATTGCATTGCAGTGTGGTACCAATTTTAAGTACCAAGTTTTAGAATTTAGATTGTAGCATTGACAGCTAACCCTTATTCTTTTTTACGCAGGCACCATGTCTTTTGACACTTCATTCCCCTTTGTTCGTCCGGAGAGCGCATTTGCTGACGCGCCAGTAGACCGGGAAGTTTTCGCACTGATCAAAGATCACGACCCGGAGCAGAAGTCTCTTCATTTATGGGGGTTGTGGTACAACCAGATCATTCAGGGTCGATGCAGCTTCTCTTGTGCGACGCCTTCAGAGCCGATCTCCACTATTCACTACACCGATTCACCCCCAGTGAACTATGTCATAGAGGAGGTTAACTGGACCTCGGAGGGTCATCTTCAGCCTTCTATGGCTGCAATACCCGTACAGCCTCCAATGGCTTTGGGTATCTTGGGGCGGCGTATATGTCAAGGCGAGTTGTACCCTTGGGGACAGCCATACATGATAGGGTTAACTCCCCGCCATTCAGCCGGATATCTACAGTGGGTTCGATACTTCTTATCGGCCAAGAAATCGCTGCTGCTAAAGCTCGGGTTGTACCCCGCTATTTATGCTTCTTTCTTCCAGTATTCCATGCCCCCTGTATGGTGGGTCAAAGCTTTTTTAGAACAGTGGAATGTCCCGACTCATACCTTTCTTCTATCAGATCGGGAAGTTTCAATCTCTTTAGAGGAGTTCGTAGAGATCTCCGGCTTACTTGTCAGAGGGGAACATTACGAAGAGATATTACCCCCTGACGAGTACATTTTCGCCACCCGATCAGTAGTGATGGGTCTGACCCCAGAGAATGTCATTCAACACCGATTTCCAAGCATAATCAAGATGTTAAATATTTATGAGAGCCTGTTTCTCGAATCCGGAAGCCACGGGGTCGCTTCACGGATTCCATCGCCCGTTTTCTTCGCCCGGAAGTCTTGTCGAAACAAGGTGCGAAGTTTGCCAAGCTTGACGATCCTTTCGGTTTTGGCTTGGACAGCCAGCCGACAGCGGAAATAGATCAAAAGAATTTCTTTCTCCCGAATGCCGCGGTCATCTCTTTTGCGGAACTCGCAGCCCCAGACATCGACGAAGATGTGTTCTTTTTTGGGTTCCTTGGTCTATGGTTAAGCCGGTTTATGCTCCCCATGCACCCTCGTTACATGAGGCCATCTATTTTCTACCCGGCTCACTGAATGGTCGAAGGGACGCGGGTTGCCGTCTGGATTGCTGGGCTGGCTCATTTGTATCATGGCCTAAGCTTAGTGGCAGACACGACTCAACCGGGGGTACAACCCGTATATTTTCCGCTGCATTATTTTACTACATGGATCGAGCTGCACGTGCTTAGCGCTTTCGGCGTCCATAAGCGGCCTCGTTTCTACGACAGTTATAATTTCCCTCGGGTTATGTCCCTGGTTGACGCTTCCGCTTTAGATCCGTCACAGTGAGAGGCTCGGGGCCTGGTCCTTTGCCTGCGTACGGTCGGGGATGGCATGACCTTCATCGACAAGGTCCTGACTATCGGCAAGGAGTTCACTAAGGTGGTGCAACCATTGCGGGATACCCTTAAAGACGGGGCTCCCACGTTGAAAGCTCGGAAGATCTTGCATTTATATTCGATCAAGCCAGGCTACTTGGTGTTTAGGCAAAATGACTCGGCGATTTTCATGAGGTACAACCCGCACCGTTTTGCCCAACAGTTGGGTTACAACCAAGGTGTTCCCCTTGAGGCCTTCCTGGCGGAACCGGTTGCTACTGAAGAGGGTATCCGGAGCGCGTTGCACCACTTCATCCACCTAAACACCGATTCCAACTTTTTGATCAGTGAGCCGAGCTGTGTTCCAAAAGCCTTGAACGCATATGTGGCGTGGTACCAGCACGCGACGAGTGCTGTCATTAGGGAAGAATGGCGGTTGCTACTTGATCGCAAGGGTGCGGTCCCAGATGATAATCCAACCGTTCTCTTGAAGCGACGGACCACCGTTCGTCCTTCCTTAAGAGAAGCTGTTGTGGTTGTGGTCCCGCGCGCCTTTCCTGATAAACCTCTACCTAGTGTTCCTATGGAAGCGGTAGCGACAACGTCTCCTGAGTCTGGCGTAGGTACGAAGATCGAGACTCGTCGCCCAAAATTGCCCACCAAGTGCAAGCTTCTGTTGCCGGCTGCCGGCGTTCGCTCACAGAAAAAGAAGAAGTCGCTCTTTTCTGTTGACGTTGTGCTCGTCCAGGAGCCCTATGCTCCTTACAGCGAAAGCTTAAGTGAGTACGGGACCAACGAGGGTCTATTTATCGTGCTTGCGGATGATACTGATCTTCAAGCTGCCCTTGTAGCTTCCGAGCGAGTAGCCCACGATGAAGCAGCACTGATCACTATCGCACAGTCAGGTAGATTTCAGTCGTATCTTTCCGCGTTTATTCCTTCCTTATTATTATGCTTTCACTGACGCTTTCTTCTTCAACAGGTATTTCTGCCAAAGAGGCTCCCGCGGCTTCCCTCAAAACATTTGAAGAGGAAGAGAGGCTCCGCGCTTCTTTGAGCCTTGGAATAGTTCAGCTCATTGTGTCTTCGCTCCTTTCTTTATTCGTGCTCTGACCCTTGCTTTCATCTTATTGCAGGGACTACCTTGACTCATGTTATCCCGAGTGCGGTGCCGATCGCGAGTGGTGGCGTAGCGGCGCTTCCAGAGCCAGCTATTAAGGCACCAACTCCTTCAGTATTGCCGCAAGAGGCTTTGCTCAAGCAGCCGATGACAGACACCGTAACGGCTCTAGAGGCAGAGCTTGGTTCAGACGATGACGTCTCTTCGACAGAGGTCTTGAGGAGATCGCTTCTCACTGCTCAGACCGAAAAGAAACGCAGGAAGCGCACAGAGAAGGAACGTAATGCCGCTTTGGCTGTAGGTGCAGGCTCAAGCACCACTCCATCTGTTGTTATTCCTTCGGAGGATGCTCCAGCTGCCCTATCTACCGCCCGTAGACAGGTCGCGCGCGTAGCTCGAGAGGCAACTGAGAATCCATCGCAAGGTAATGTAATGCCCGGTCTCTTTTATTAGAGCCCGATCTGCAAATTCTGATACATCATATCCCGCATGGCCAAGTCTTGATGATGTGACGGCAAGCGAGACGACGGTGACCGCAGAGCCTGAAGTGGCCACTCTCTCTCGGGAGTCTGGGACTTCCCAAACCGTCGCTCTTTCCCCTTGTGGCTCCCTGATATCGGCAGGCGTTGCAAGCATCACGACGGACCTTGTCGAATCAGGGGATGAGGCCACGGGCGCAGAAACTATTCCAGTGAAGGAGAGCGAAGAAGCCGCTACGCCTAGTGATGCTCCCATCACGGTTTAGGTTGGCGACCTATCAGGTAGATCTTGGGTCACTGTTTTCTTTTTACCTTTCGATCCTGTTCAGCCCCGTCTGACGACATTTTGTTTGTTTTGAGTGTAGGTGCAGTGAACGCGGAGATTGTGCCATCTGAAGCGCCTATGATTGCCACCGTGACGGCTGTTGTTCCGTCGCCTTCTCCCATGTCGTCTGGAATGCTGGAAGGTATATGTTTGCAATGTATCGGTTTCATTGTGGGAATATACTTTTTGTACTGACATTGTATTGTTACAATCTTGCAGGAGTCCTTTTTGACCATCTGTATCAAGTGTTGAACTCGCATTTCTCCTTCCAGTCGGAAGTTGCTCCGCCCGCTGGTATTGGTTAGTATATCCTTCCGCTACTTTTTTTTCTTTCTTTTATAAATAACCATACTATTGCCAAGCCTTCTTTATATTGATCGCAGTGTCACGGATCAGAAGAGGAGTCGAGGGGATACTCACACCTCCGGTACTCCCGATTTTGCCATCCGCCACAGCCGGTATAGTAGACTCCATCGCTCGTGTATTTCTCTTTACCTCCCGAGTCGATACTTGACCATGATTTGTTTTGCAGCAATCGCACCGACTCCAGCTCCCTTCGAGTCTCGAATCCCAATGCCGGCAGGGCCCTTTGCGAAATGCTCATCTTCCAGAGGTGCTGCGACTAGCCTGCGAATGTTGAGCAAGTTTATCGAGGACTTTGACGTCGAGGCCCTCGCATTCGCTGCAGATTTTTCTGCTGAGGTTAATCCCATGTTGGCGACGCTCATGAACTTCCATAGCGAAGGCATCGTCGAGTTTTGGGTTAATTACTGCAGGAAGATAGAGGCCTCCTGCATGAGATTGAGCTCAAGCGTCCTGCTCCTGAAGTATTAGCTTTGAACTCTCAGCGGGCTGCATGGGTTGAGCAGAGTGTTCCTTTCCTTCGCCATTTTGAACAAGAGGCGACCCTGAGGCGAAAGGAACGTGAGGCGGCTTCCATCAAGTCTGTCTAATTGCGTGCCCAGGTTGAATCGAATGCTGCGCAGCTGAAAGCTATCTTTGAGGGCCTCCAACGATGTATTTCTGACGGGCTGATATTGAGGCAGAAGCTCGACTCCACTGAGCGGGTTACGCAGAATCGTGAAGCTTCTTAGTGGGAAATCGATGAGAAAATTTCATCCTGCTTGCAGCAACGGGCTCGAGTCGAAGCGGAGCTGGCCGCGACGGCTGAACATGAAAAGGAGTTGATGGGAGTGCGCGAGCGGCTTGCTGATTTATTGAAAACGCCTCCTTCTCAATAATCGTCTTTGTATCAAGCGAAAATTTGTAATCTATGAATAACCTGTATTCATTTCATTTTTTTTCTTATATGATGTATCTTGTATTCAATTGAATTCATGAATAAAAGACACATTTTTTTATCTCCGACTATCGCTTTCTCTTTTGTGCTGTGTTGTTGGTATGTTACTCTAGCAAGTGTAGCCTGTAGATGATAGATGACGGTTCATCTTGAACACTTTGTAAGGTAGCAATGGCTTAGGAAACATGTTCAGGTCTGCTGCCTAAGACTTTTCAACTTTATGAGCTGTGAGGTTCTCACAAAGACTTTTCTCCCTATGAGTCGTGAGGATCCCGTAGGTGTATTTTCTCCTTAGGAGTCATGAGGATTCCTAAGTGTGTTTTCTCTTGAGAGTCGTAAGGATCTCACAAGAGAATTTTCTCCCTTACAAGTCGAGAGGACTTGCAAGTGATTGGTGAGTTGATTTGTTTTTGAATCGAAGCATTGCTCCGACGGGGAGGTCAAGGGTTGACGTGTTTCCGAGACGGAGGTCATTGGCTGACGTGTTTCCGCGATGGGGTCATTGGATGATGTATTTCCGAGATGGGGTCATTGGCTGACGTATTTCCGAGACGGAGGTCGTTTGCTGATGTGTTTCCGAGACAAAGGTCATTTGCTGACATGTTTCCGAGACGGAGTTCATTTTCTGACGTGTTTCCGGGATGGAGGTCATTTGCTGACATATTTTCGAGACGGGGGTCGTTTGCCGACGTGTTTCCGAGACGGAGGTCATTTGCTGACGTGTTTCCGAGACGGAGGTCATTTTCTGACGTGTTTCCGGGACGGAGGTCAATTGCTGACGTGTTTCCGGGACGGAGGTCGTTTGCTGACGTATTTCCGAGACGGGGGTCATTGGCTGACGAATTTCCGAGACGGAGGTCATTGGCTGACGTATTTCCGTGACGGGGTCATTAGATGACGTGTTTCCATGACGGAGGTCATTTGCTGACGTATTTCTAAGATGGGGTCATTGGCTGACGTATTTCCGAGACGGAGGTTGTTTGCTGACGTGTTTCCGAGACGGAGTTCATTTTCTGACGTGTTTCTGAGACGGGGTTCATTTTCTGACGTATTTCCAAGACGGAGTTCATTTTCTGACGTATTTCCGAGATGGAGGTCGTTTGCTGACGTGTTTCCGAGACGGAGGTCATTTGTTGACGTGTTTCTGAGACAGAGGTCATTTTCTGATGTGTTTTCGGGATGGAGGTCATTTGCTGACGTGTTTCTTGGACGAAGGTCGTTTGCTGATGTATTTCTGAGACGGAGGTCATTGGCTGACGTATTTCCGAGATGGAGGTCATTGGCTGACGTGTTTCTTGGACGAAGGTCGTTTGCTGATGTATTTCTGAGACGGAGGTCATTGGCTGACGTATTTCCACGACGGGGTCATTGGATGACGTGTTTCCGCGACAGAGGTCGTTTGCTGACGTATTTCCGAGATGGGGTCATTGGCTGACGTATTTCCGAGACGAAGGTCGTTTGCTGACATGTTTCCGAGACGGAGGTCATTTTCTGACGTGTTTCCGGGACGGAGGTCGTTTTCTGACGTGTTTCCGGGACGGAGGTCATTGGCTGACGTATTTCCGAGACGGAGGTCATTGGTTGACGTATTTCCGAGACGGAGGTCATTTGCTGATGTGTTTGTTTCCGCCAAAAATTTCTGCGCAAAAGAGCCCAAGGTATCAAATGGCGGCGATACGCTTAAGAAAATGGGAACCAGTATCTTCCGGGCTGTTTTTTTACAAACTCCCAAATGAGAAATAGATAAATTCTGATGCTATCGAAAGCGACTCGAAAAACCCTTCGATTTGATATATTATGGGCCTCGTAATTCATCCGGGATCAAAAGTTATGAGGAATTACGTGTCCACACGTGATGGGCCTTTAAGAACCCGCTGGAGGAGTCAAAAGATATAATAAAAACTCAGAAAAGACCCCAATGGGGCATCACGTGCTCACACGTGACCATGGGTCACGTGCAGACACGTGATGGGCTTTTAAAGCCTCTAAAATAATGAATAGAATTTAATTCTAAAAGTCAGAAAATACCTCAACGAGGTATCACGTGCTTACACGTGACCAATGGTCACGTGTTGACACGTGATGGTTAAAACTGAAACATAAATAAGCGGCTGAGAAAGGAACCCAATTGGGGGTCACGTGCTCACACGTGACCAAAGGTCACGTGCCAGCACGTGACTGGCTTTAAAAGCATTATAATTTAATAGAATTAAATTCTAAAAGTTTCTGAATCTTTCCAAATGGAAAAGGGTCATGGGGAACCGTTGGATTAAAAATCCAAGGGTGATTAAAAATCACCAATTTATGGAAAAAACCTTGGACAAGGAAAGATTTCCCTGAAAATCTCACCAGGATAACAAATAGAATATCTTTTGGATTTAAAATCCAATGGTGAATAAAATTCACTTAACAATCTAAAGGCCCAGATTAATGATGAATGCAAATCAAATCTCTCAACATACAAATCAAATCTCTCAATGAGAGATTTGCTAAACAAATTTATTCTCTTCCTCCTCCTATAAATAGGAGCCAAGAGAAGAGAAGGGATCGACTTTTTGGAGAGAAAAACAGAGGGATCTACCTTTTTGAGAGAAAAACAGAGAGAGGAGAATTTAATTCTCAAGAGAAGAAGAAACAGAGAAAGAAGAATTTAATTCTCTGCAAAAGAAAAACCCTAGGTAAGAAAAGAGAGGATTCAAAAGAGAATTTAATTCTCAAAAGAGTTTAACTCTTATTTAAAAAAAAGAACTTAGTTCTTCTTCTGGTTGAAGATCTGTACAGAGCACATCTCCCCATAGGATGAGAATTTAATTCTCATCGGGTTGAGATCCTGCCATGCAGATCCTAAACTTAGAAGGGGAATTGAGTTTTGAGGGTTCAATTCTCCTAAAACAAAACTAGGGTTTAACCCTAATCAAGAATTTAATTCTTTTACATATCTGGGAATTTAATTCCTTTAAAAAGAAATCAGGGTTTTATCCTAAATAAGAATTTAATTCTTTCACGATAGGAATTTAATTCCTCCAAAATCATAATTAGGGTTTAACCCTACAAAGAATTCAATTCTTAAAAGATCTCTGTTCATGAAAAGAACTAGGGTCACGTGCCCCCACGTGACCCTTAAAAAGATCCCCTGCAAAGAACTTTGAAGCATCACCCCACGTGCTCCCACGTGACTCCCAGAACGCAGAAAGAAAAAGCAAAGGGAATGAAAGCTTTGGGCGCTCTCACGTGTTATCACGTGACCCCTCAGCAAATGCTTTAACAATTGGCGCACAGATCCCCATCACGTGCCAACACGTGATGCTCTAAAATAAAAATGAAAGTGTTTAACACTTAATGGCAAAACAAAAGAAAAGAAGCTTTGGGCGCTCTCACGTGTCCCCACGTGACCCCTCAGCAAGTGCTGTAATATTCGATGCATAAACCCCCATCACGTGCCAACACGTGATGCTCTAAAATAAAGATGAAAAGTGTTTAACACTTATTCGCAGATTTGAGGATAAAACAAAGGAGATCTGGCTTCACATTTAGGGCGCCCTCACGTGTCCCCACGTGACCCCTAACGAATCCCTTTAATATCGAATGGATGGATGCCTATCACATGCCCGCACGTGATGGCTAGGAAATTAAAGGTGTTAAATACTTACCTGCTGAATAAAATAAGGGGAATCAGGGCGCTGTCACGTGTCCGCATGTGACCCTTCCCTCCTTAGTGTTTAACACTAATTGGAAAACTCTATCTGCAGTGTTTAACACTTATTTTCTTAGTGATTAACACTAATGTGAAAACTCTGTTCCCAGTGTTTAACACTGATTTGCTTTAGTGTTTAACACTAATTTGAAAGCCCTGTTGCTAACACTGATTATCTCTTAGTGTTTAACACTAATTTGTTAATCTTATTCCCAGTGTTCAACACTGTTGGTCTGTAGTGTTTAACACTAGCTTTAGCCCAATTGGCTAAGTTTTTAGAGGCAATGCCTCTTCTTCAATGGACCAAGCCTCTCCTTCAATGGACCAACAGAGGGCCAATATTTCAAACATAACTGGACTTAGCCCAAACTGGCCATAAGTCCTCAAATCATCTTGAACTGAGCACATCTGCTCTTTCAACCAACTCATTGGTTCGAGGGTACATCTCTGAACTCCTCTGATATTTGTCGTTGTAATCCTTCAACGTCTTCAGAGAGGTGACGGGTCCCGACAACCACACATCAACACGGACTGTGGGGTCCTTAAACTCATGGACTTATGCGTCCTTAAACCAAGATACGGACTGTGGGGTCCTTAAACCCGCGGACTTATGCGTCCTTAAACTAACGGACTAATGCGTCCTTAAACACACCCATATGGACTGTGGGGTCCTTAAACCCATGGACTTATGCGTCCTTAAACTACCATTGGACCACTACGTCCCTAAACTGGAAATGGACCACTACGTCCCTAAACTGGTAATGGACCACTATGTCCCTAAACTGGCATTGGACCCCTATGTCCCTAAACTGGAACAATAGAGCCAATTGCTCTTTTGTCGGATCTAAACGATCCCGTTAAGTCGATCTTAGTCCCAAACTGGACTAACGTATCCTTAACAACCGTTTAAGTTGATCTTAGCCTCAAAAATGGCTAACGTATCCTTAAAATTTCAAACGGACTCTAGTCCCAAATCGGACTATAAACCCCCTAATCAACTCTGGCTCAAGGGTACATCTCTGAACTCCTTTGACATCTGTCGTTGTAATCCTTCAACGTCGTCAGAGAGGTGATGGGTCCCGACGGCCATACATTTAATGGACCACTATGTCCCTAAACTGGAACATTAGAGCCCAAATGCTCTTTTGTCGGATCTAAACGATCCCGTTAAGTTGATCTTAGTCTCAAACTGGACTAACGTATCCTTAACAAACGTTTGAGTTGATCTTAGCCTCAAATATGGCTAACGTATCCTTAAACCAAAACCCCAAACCCAAATCTAAGAAAACACGGATTTGGACTAATCCACGTCCTACGGGCGAAGACATAAATTGGTCTCCGTATACAATCCACGGGCAACCACAAACAAAACAAACACCCACGACATGAAGTGACCATCTGGAGAAGGAGAAAGTTGTTACCGCGATGCGGTAGCGTAATTAACTGCAGGGGCTTGCGCCTGCAGGGAAGAGCGTCCCCACAATCAAAAACCCCTCAAACGAGGGGGAATCTGACGAAGTCTGCTACATCGGCCGCATCCGTTTAAACCTTCGATATATGGTGTCATAAATCAACTTGGCATCTTCGGAGAGGTGAACGGATAGCACCAATTAGCATCTGCCCCGAATCTCAGTGCCAAGTCACCGCAGTCTTGCGCGCCGCCGTTCGGAGGGGAACAGATTCTGGCACGCCCGGTGGGACCTTTTCCTCTTTCCACTCCACACTTCGTGTGTCGCGTTCGCGAACGAATCGCGGTTTACTGTGGTTGCCTGTGGATTCGAGGTACTAAGATTTGGTGTCTTGCTCCGTGCAGAAAACAGAAGATCAATGGCTTCAAACTGCACTATCTGCAACTGCAACTCTCGCTCCGTCCTTGCTGGAGGAGTGACTTATGGGCCCCAAGCGGCCTCCCTTTTCAAGATGCCAGTGGAGCAGGTAACTCAGGCCACCACTGGATTATTCTTCGGGACCATGCTCCCACCGTTTAGCTTCAATGCCACAATGACGTTGCAAGAAGCCCCAAAAAAGTCGGTCTTTGATCGGCTTACCAATACCGCGACCCCTCTCAACGGGTCGCCCAACTTCAATACCTCAGTTTTCAACAGACTGGGCCAGAACGTCTATAAGCCCGTGATACCCGAAGCTGCCATCCCAAAGCGGATAGCCATCCCGGCTCAAGCGGACAAAATTATTGGAAAGGCTCCTCCTTCCAAGAAGTCAATTTTTACAAGGCTGGCTATTCCGGTTGCTGCTCCAGGAGAGGCTTGCACCAATAACGGTCTCTCCTCAAAGCAGGGGGCATGACGAAGTCGCCCCTACGGCCGAAACAACTCCATCCGCACGACACGCTCGATGTCGCCACTGGCGCCGAGTAAGGAAGGCTGGGGGCAACTCCCCATCTGGATTTACTCCACCAGCTCCAACGGTGGGGATCGATGCTGCTGTTCCAACCGGGAACAGCTTTGAATTGCTGAACACGGTGCGCAGAAACTCTCCTACCGCCGTACTAAAAAGATCCCCTCCTCCGGTGGGAAACGTTGCTGAAGCCAAGCCAGAACATTCCTCTCAGCGGCTGTCCTCTAAAATCTACAAGGTCTGGCGCCAAGTCCAAGACTCAGTGATTGATCGAAATTTCTCCCGCCAGCAGAAGAAGCTGAAGGTCCGGCAGGAAGAAAACCGTCCTGTTAAGCCGCAAAAAGCAACGGCTACTTGGGCGCCCACTACAACGACCCCCTCAACTTCAACCACTCAAAAGAAAAGGAGTCCGCAAAAAGCCCCTGTGAACATGGTGAACCGTAAACGCGCTGAGCACAAACACCCCAAGTCTGGGGGCATGGTGGTGCAAACTGTTTATATGGCTTCTGGAAAAGAGGAAAGCCGTGCATCGACGGGTCACCGACCGCTCACCCGATCCGTAACGAAAGCTCAGGAGCAACAACAAAAGCTTCAGGAAATGATGACTACAATGGCTGCACTCACTGAGCCAAAAGAAAGCTCTGAAACGTCTTCGGATGAGCGTCAAGAACAAGAAACCGACGCTGACTTTTTACGCAAAGTCCTCGAAAAGAAGGACAAAGAAGCTGCAGAGCAAGCGGCTAACATAAAACAGATGGCGCTCCTCTTCCAAGATATGGTAGGGATGATGTTACAGCCGGACCCTCCTGCTGAAGATCCCCCGATCGTCCTTGAAGACGACAGGGGAGAAACGTCAAATCCTCCGCCGGCTCTATCAACAGCCAAGGAGGAGGCAATCTCCAAAGTTGACCTAGACGAATATATAGCTCAGCAGATCCAGGTTCATCAGGCAAATGAAGCGGCTGGGCAAATTGTTAGAACCGGACGACCGTATCCGAGCTGGTATGACCAAATCAGTTACCCGCCGGGATATACGATCCCTAAGTTCCACATATATAAAGGGACAGGGAATCCACATCAGCACATCGCTCAATTTAGAGCCATGTGCGGCAACACTGGAGGTGATGATAAATTGCTGCTTCGCCAGTTTGTTGGCAGCCTGTCGGAAACGGCATTTGAGTGGTACTCTAAACTCCCAAATGACTCTATCAAGACATTTACGGAGATGGAGCTGCTGTTCACTCAACGGTTCGCAAGCTCCAGTGAACACACCCCGATAACAGCACTGGTAAATGCCAGGATAAGGCCCGGCGAAACATGGGTCCAATACGCAACACGATGGCGGAACCTATGGTCAAAATGCGAACAACGCATAGAAGAGGCACCTGCGGTAGGCATGTTCGTGGGCACTCTTGATCCGCAAACGACCATCTCCCAATTCATGATGTTCTTCAAGTCGACCACCTTCCAGGCCTTGATTGACAAGCTGGCCCAAATGGACCAGATGGGTCATAGACCATCTCCTTCAAAGACAGAGCCTTGGAATGAAAAGGACAAAGGGAAAGCAACCGTCGTCGCCAATACTCAACAACAGCCGAGCCACTTAAAGCCGGTTGTTCGCCAGAACAATGTGCGACCACGCCCATCCCTCGAGGAAAGACTGGGACGTCCTTACTCATTTCCTCAGAATAAAATGAGAAAACTGTTCGAGCTAGCAGTGCGCAATAGACTCATCAATCTGCCGAGTCCAAAATGTCCGTTGCAACCAGGCGATGTCAACGATCCCAATTATTGCCCTTACCACCAAGCGGTAAGCCATCCAATCGAAGATTGCTGCGTCTTTAAGGGATGGATCGAGGATCAGTACCTACAAGGCAAGTTTGCGCTGTCTGAAAAGTGGAAGGTAAACCCACCACAGCCGCACACTCCAAAGAAGACGGACACACCGGGGGCAAGTTGTCACATGATCTCTCACTCATTGATAGATGATAAAGAGGCTCCTTGCACCGAGAAACCAGGGGCGGGGCCTGAACCAGAACTTCTGTGGCCATCAGACGAGATGATCGATGCCTTCCTGAACGAAGCCCGTCTTAAAAGCAAAGCTGATCGAGAGCGCGAGATGGCCATATTCGAGAAAGCCAAACGCCGGCGACTAGATGAAAGGGTCGAAACACTCACACCAGATGAAAGTACATCCGCCGTAAATAAAAGCAGGATCAAGACAAGGAAACGATTCGCCAAAGCCATAGCAATGGGGATGAGGCCGCCCTCTTTCAGAAAAAATTCTCCTGGTGGTATACATTTTGATGAAACGGACGTACACCCTAACTTCTGCTTATATCATCAGAAGATCGTACATCCTACTGAAGACTGCAACTCTTTTAAGTGTTGGTGGCAAGGGTATGTCGCTCACAGGAAACACTTCAACAGGACAAAGCGTGAAGCTCGTAGACAGCGAAAAAATACGACAGATGAGCATAAAAGAGTTGCCGGCAATTGTCATAAGGACGAGCCCGAGGGATCACGAGTTCTCACCTTTGGAAGCGATTCTGATGAAGAAGCCGCTCTTAACCCTCTCTTCAAGGAATTCGTTTCTAAAACAAAAGAATTGGAGAGTTGCGAGAATGTTCAGCCGTACAATCTCACGCTACCCGGAAAGAATCTCGGACCCGCAAACGACGGAGCAAACGAAATGAGAAAGGAAAAGGAAAAAACAGCCTTTGTTGCCAACACTCAACAACAGCCGAGTAACCCGAGGCCGTTTTGTCGTCAAAACAACAAGCCACGATACCTCAATGAGAAGTTGAAACGTCCTTACTCGTTTCCCAAAGATAAAACAAAGAGATTATTCGAGCTAGCAGTGCGCAGCGGGCTCATCACTCTGCCAGATCCAAAACGTCCATTACAACCAGGTGACGTTAACAATCCTAACTATTGTCCCTACTACAGAGTAATGGGTCACCCACTCGAAAATTGCTACGTCTTCAAAAACTGGGTTGAAGACCAATACCAACAGGGCAAGTTCGCGTTACCCGAAAAGTAGAAAGTAAACCCGCCACAACAACATGCTTCGAAAAAGGTGGATATGCCGGGGGCATCATGCTCGTTCATAGGGAAGGCCTCCTAGACCGAAAAGTCAGTAAACTAGAAATTCGCCTCAAATACGGCGACGGTAGACCGAAATGTCGTTAAACTAACGATGGACCACTATGTCCTAAAACTGGCTGCGGACCGAAACGTCCCTAAACTAACGACGGACCGCAATGTCCTAAAACTTGCAAATGACCGAAACGTCGTTAAACTACTATCAACCCGCGGCATCCTCAGGCTGGCGTGGTTAAAAAAGAAAAAGCAAAAAAAAAAAACGGTATGTCCATAAGCAAAATGGGCACGGATGAAAACCCGAAAGGGCTCCGTGAGTAAAAACAGCAGGGCTACCGGCGAGTGTTTGTGAAAACCCGAAAGGGCGCAACCTCGTTAAAAAAAAAGAATAAAAAGAATAAAAAAAAACGGTATGTCCATAAGCAAAATGGGCACGGATGAAAACCCGAAAGGGCTCCGTGAGTAAAAACATCAGGGCTACCGGCGAGTGTTTGTGAAAACCCGAAAGGGCGCAACCTCGTTAAAAGACACTTACAGGATCCTCTCGACCTTGTAAGGAGAAACCACCTGCGTGAGATCCTTACGACTCACAAGGGAGCAACACACTTAGGGATCCTCACGATTCCTAAGAAGAAATTACACTTGCGAGATCCTCACGACTCGTAAGGAGAACTCTCTTATGGGACCCTCACGGCTCATAAGATTTGAAAGTCTTAAGTTACAGAGACCTGAATCTATTCTTAAGCAAACCCCACAACCTCCGATCTTGCCCTACAAGAGGCTCAATACTGACCCTTGTACACAATCCACGGGCGCGAATAAACATTTCCCCAGCAAGGTCCCATCCGTGACCAGGGATATGTCCATATGGTGAGCAACCCTTTTAGGTCCTCTCGACCTATAAGGAGAAAACCTTTTTGTAAGATCCTTACGACTTACAAGAGAACATGCACTTAGGAATCCTCACGATTCCCAAGGAGAAAACACACCTACAAGATCCTCACGACTTGTAGGGAGAAATACCTTTGTGAGACCCTTACGGCTCATGAAGTCAAAAGCCTTAGCCGACAGGACCCTTAACCCTGTTTACTAAGCCACCTTTGTTCAATATCGACAGAGGCAAATGATGATTCGCTCCTGGCAATATCCCAGTTGCAGCGATACTGATGCCTAAACCAGTATCAAATTCCAAGCCTTTTCAAGGCAAATGATGATTCGCTCCTGGCTATATTCCAGTCGCAGCGATGCTGATGCTGAGATTGGCACCAGATTCCAAGTTCCACACTCGCGAGAAAAAATCAGCGAGCCAAAAAAAAAAAATTGCATACGAAATAGCCGAAATAATGGGGCAACTTGCAAACAAAATCAGCAAGTAAAAATGCATGCATGAAAAATAGCCGAAATGATTGGGCAACTCGCAATAAAAAGCAGCGAGTAAAAAGAAAAATAGCCGAAATGATTGGGCACCGCGAAAAATAGCCGAAATGATTGGGCAATCGCGATTTTCGCGATATAAAAAGCTGAAATGATAGAGCATCGCGGAAAGAATAAAAAAAATGAAAGAATGAAATTTTTGCCCTACAGGTGAAATCACATTGATCCCTGTATACAATCCAGGGGCACAGATAAAGAGGGAACCATACTTTCCCAACAGGCTCCATCAGAAAGCGAAGCCAAATCTCGATGGTTCATAGACAACCTAGAGACAATCTCGACATTTGTCCCAATATTACAGACACGATGTCAGCAAATGAAGCAAAGGAAGATCCCTAGCTTCAGGGTCTCGACGTCAACATCGACGACTTAGAGATCAATACCGGCATGCTTTGTCCCTCCAGCCTGATGCAAACATGACGTCAACAACCGACCTCAGAGTCGCAACGAAGCGGAGCCATGGCAAAGGCCCTAGTCCCAAATCTCAACGGCCACATCTGCAGCCTGGAGACCAACAACGGTGTGCCTCCTCATTCCAGCAGCACAAAGATGTTACACCATCAAGCGGAGCGATGGCAAAATCCCAACTCCGCCTTAGCATTCGTCTCGTTACAGCAGACGCAATGTTAACAACGGCGTTCCTTCGCAGTCCAGCAGGATATACATGCAAAGTTAATAAAAGACCCCATGGTCAGCAAAGCGGAGTGATGGAAAAATCCCAACTCCACCTCAGCACTCGTCTTGTTACAGCGGACACATCATCAAGCAAAGCGGAACAGCGGCAACTCCCAATTCCATGACTCGACGATGTACTCCCACAGAGAGTCAAATCCCAACTCCGTGAAATGCGGATATAATCAACAAAATTCCTGGTCACGTGGAACGCGGATAACGTCACTCTTTGACCCCGTGGAAAACGTCCAGAGCGGATCCTGGTCCTCGCAGAGCACGGCAGTGAACCCGTGTAAAGCATCCAGAGCGGAGCCTAGTCCTCGCCGAGCACGGCAGTGAACTCGTGTGAAGCATCTAGAGCAAAATTCCTGGTCACGTGAAACGCGGATAACGTCACTCTTTGACCCCGTGGAAAACGTCCAGAGCGGATCCTGGTCCTCGCAGAGCACGGCAGTGAACCCATGCGAAGCATCCAGAGCGGAGCCTAGTCCTCGCCTAACGCGGCAGTGAACCCGTGTGAAGCATCTAGTGCAAAATTCCTGGTCACGTGGAACGCGGATAATGTCACTCTTTGACCCCGTGGAAAACGTCCAAAGCGGATCCTGGTCCTCGCAGAGCACGGCAGTGAACCCGTGCGAAGCATCCAGAGCGGAGCCTAGTCCTCGCCTAACGCGGCAATGAACCCGTGTGAAGCATCTAGTGCAAAATTCCTGGTCACGTGGAATGCGGATAACGTCATTCTTTGACCCTGTGGAAAACGTCCAGAGCGGATCCTGGTCCTCGCAGAGCACGGCAGTGAACCCGTGTGAAGCATCCAGAGCGGAGCCTAGTCCTCGCCTAACGCGGCAGTGAACTCGTGTGAAGCATCTAGTGCAAAATTCCTGGTCACGTGGAACGCGGATAACGTCACTCTTTGACCCCGTGGAAAACGTCCAGAGCGGATCCTGGTCCTCGCAGAGCACGGCAGTGAACCCGTGTGAAGCATCCAGAGCGGAGCCTAGTCCTCGCCGAGCACGGCAGTGAACCCGTGTGAAGCATCTAGTGCAAAATTCCTGGTTACGTAGAACGCGGATAATGTCACTCTTTGACCCCGTGGAAAACATCCAGAGCGTATCCTGGTCCTCGCAGAGCACGGCAGTGAACCCGTGTGAAGCATCCAGAGCGGAGCCTGGTCCTCGCCTAACACGGCAGTGAACCCGTGTGAAGCATCTAGAGCAAAATTCCTGGTCACGTGGAACGCGGATAACGTCACTCTTCGACCCCATGGGAAACATCCAGAGCGGATCCTGGCCCTCACACCAACATGGAGTGATCACCACCGCGACATTCGTCTCGATACAGCAGACGCGACACTAGCAAACGAAGCGAAGGCCAAATTCCTAGCTTCAGGGTCCTGACGGCAAGTCATATAAAGCCTGAAAGACAATCGGAGATCATCCCACACCAGCGCGGAATGGTCACCACCTCGACGATCGTCTCGATACAGCAGATGAAATGTCACCCCGGCGTTCTTCCCCCAGCAGGATTCGGACGCGCCAAAGAAAACGAAGCGAAGGCCAAATTCCTAGCTTCATACGTCTTGACGGCAAGTCATATAAAGCCTGAAAGACAATCGGAGATCATCTCACACCAACATGGAGTGGTCACCACCTCGACGATCGTCTCGATACAGCAGATGAAATGTCACCCCAGCGTTCTTCCCCCAGCAGGATTCGGACGCGCCAAAGCAAATGGAGCGAAGGCCAAATTCCTAGCTTCAGGGTCTTGACGGCAAGTCATATAAAGCCTGAAAGACAATCAGAGATCATCTCACACCAACATGGAGTGATCACCACCTCGACGTTCGTCTCGACACAGCAGACGCAACATCACCGAAAGGAGCCACGGCAAAATCCCTAGTTCCAAACCTCGACGGTTCACCAGCAACCTAGAGACAACCATGACATTCGTCTCGATACAGAGGACGCGATGCCAGCAAACGAAGCGAAGGCCAAATTCCTAGCTTCAGGGTCTTAATGGCAAGTCATATAAAGCCTGAAAGACCACCGGAGATCATCTCGCACCAGTGTGGAGTGGTCACCACCTCGACGTTCGTCTCGATACAGCAGACGCAACATCACCAAAAGGAGCCACGGCAAAATCCCTAGTTCCAAATCTCGACGGTTCATCAGCAACCTAGAGACAACCACGACATTCGTCTCGATACAGAGGACGCAATGCCAGCAAACGAAGCAAAGGCCAAATTCCTAGCTTCAGGGTCTTAACGGCAAGTCATATAAAGCCTGAAAGACTATCGGAGATCATCCCACACCAGCGCGGAGTGGTTATGACTCATCGGGGCTCTCCAAAATGAGCCTAACCTCAAGTAAAAAGCGGCATGGCAAATTCCTAGCGCTTGCTCTTCCGACGGTCAAACTGCCAAGGAGGATTGCTTGAAGACGACTTGTCCAGCCCCCGAAGGGATCAGGGACACGGCAGTCGCAGGGCTACTCGAACAGTACGATTGCCTATCGAGGAATATATCAGCTCATGCGACGGTACGACGGCCAAAACCCTAAGTACCACAGACCCTAACGGACTTCTGTCGTAAAGAGCAGAGGTTAACTGTGACGTTAGGATATTCTTGCGAGATCTGCTCGATCCGTTTCGACTCGTAAGGAAATTGATGTCTTTGCGAGAACTCTCGATTCGTCTCGACTCGTGAGATAAAGCCTTAGGCAGTAGGGATTAAAAAACCTATTTCCTAAGCACTGGGACCCTGCAAGTCGGCCCAAAACGGTCTCTTGCATACCATCCACGGGTCTCACTCTCCAAAGTCGAATCTCGACAAGGAGGGAAACAACCGCTTACGGGTCCTCTCGACTCGTAAGAGGGAAAATTCTCTTATAGGATCCTTACGACTTATGAGAGAAAATACACTTAGGAGTCCTCACGACCCCTAAGGAGAAAATACACCTACGAGATCCTCTCGATCCGTAGGGAGAAAAGTCTTTATGAGACCCTCACGGCTCATAAAGTTGAAAAGTCTTAGGTGGCAGATCCTAACCCTGTCTCCTAAGCCATCACTGCTATGCAAAGAGGTCAAGATGGACCGTCTATGAGCCACACTCGCCAAAGCTACATGCCACTGAAATGGAAAAGCTACTCATGAGCATATAAACTACTTCACTCCAGAGTAAGATACAGAGTAAGATATAAAGAGATAAAAGGGTGCGGCTCATGGAGTTAAGGGTTTGGAACTATATCTCTTAAGAGTCGAGATTTGAGTCAATGATAAATGACGACGCCTGTGTCCGCTCGTTATCTTCTCAGATCAAGATTCTGAAAGTAATATACCAACCCGAAACTGGTCATACGCTATGCATTACTTTGCACTACTTCACCCACGTAAATACTTACGTGGGCAAAGTAGTGGGGGGCATTTGTTTCCGCCAAAAATTTCTGCGCAAAAGAGCCCAAGGTATCAAATGGCGGCGATACGCTTAAGAAAATGGGAACCAGTATCTTCCGGGCTGTTTTTTTTACAAACTCCCAAATGAGAAACAGATAAATTCTGATGCTATCGAAAGCGACTCGAAAAACCCTTCGATTTGATATATTATGGGCCTCGTAATTCATCCGGGATCAAAAGTTATGAGGAATTACGTGTCCACACGTGATGGGCCTTTAAGAACCCGCTGGAGGAGTCAAAAGATATAATAAAAACTCAGAAAAGACCCCAATGGGGCATCACGTGCTCACACGTGACCATGGGTCACGTGCAGACACGTGATGGGCTTTTAAAGCCTCTAAAATAATGAATAGAATTTAATTCTAAAAGTCAGAAAATACCTCAACGAGGTATCACGTGCTTACACGTGACCAATGGTCACGTGTTGACACGTGATGGTTAAAACTGAAACATAAATAAGCGGCTGAGAAAGGAACCCAATTGGGGGTCACGTGCTCACACGTGACCAAAGGTCACGTGCCAGCACGTGACTGGCTTTAAAAGCATTATAATTTAATAGAATTAAATTCTAAAAGTTTCTGAATCTTTCCAAATGGAAAAGGGTCATGGGGAACCGTTGGATTAAAAATCCAAGGGTGATTAAAAATCACCAATTTATGGAAAAAACCTTGGACAAGGAAAGATTTCCCTGAAAATCTCACCAGGATAACAAATAGAATATCTTTTGGATTTAAAATCCAATGGTGAATAAAATTCACTTAACAATCTAAAGGCCCAGATTAATGATGAATGCAAATCAAATCTCTCAACATACAAATCAAATCTCTCAATGAGAGATTTGCTAAACAAATTTATTCTCTTCCTCCTCCTATAAATAGGAGCCAAGAGAAGAGAAGGGATCGACTTTTTGGAGAGAAAAACAGAGGGATCTACCTTTTTGAGAGAAAAACAGAGAGAGGAGAATTTAATTCTCAAGAGAAGAAGAAACAGAGAAAGAAGAATTTAATTCTCTGCAAAAGAAAAACCCTAGGTAAGAAAAGAGAGGATTCAAAAGAGAATTTAATTCTCAAAAGAGTTTAACTCTTATTTAAAAAAAAGAACTTAGTTCTTCTTCTGGTTGAAGATCTGTACAGAGCACATCTCCCCATAGGATGAGAATTTAATTCTCATCGGGTTGAGATCCTGCCATGCAGATCCTAAACTTAGAAGGGGAATTGAGTTTTGAGGGTTCAATTCTCCTAAAACAAAACTAGGGTTTAACCCTAATCAAGAATTTAATTCTTTTACATATCTGGGAATTTAATTCCTTTAAAAAGAAATCAGGGTTTTATCCTAAATAAGAATTTAATTCTTTCACGATAGGAATTTAATTCCTCCAAAATCATAATTAGGGTTTAACCCTACAAAGAATTCAATTCTTAAAAGATCTCTGTTCATGAAAAGAACTAGGGTCACGTGCCCCCACGTGACCCTTAAAAAGATCCCCTGCAAAGAACTTTGAAGCATCACCCCACGTGCTCCCACGTGACTCCCAGAACGCAGAAAGAAAAAGCAAAGGGAATGAAAGCTTTGGGCGCTCTCACGTGTTATCACGTGACCCCTCAGCAAATGCTTTAACAATTGGCGCACAGATCCCCATCACGTGCCAACACGTGATGCTCTAAAATAAAAATGAAAGTGTTTAACACTTAATGGCAAAACAAAAGAAAAGAAGCTTTGGGCGCTCTCACGTGTCCCCACGTGACCCCTCAGCAAGTGCTGTAATATTCGATGCATAAACCCCCATCACGTGCCAACACGTGATGCTCTAAAATAAAGATGAAAAGTGTTTAACACTTATTCGCAGATTTGAGGATAAAACAAAGGAGATCTGGCTTCACATTTAGGGCGCCCTCACGTGTCCCCACGTGACCCCTAACGAATCCCTTTAATATCGAATGGATGGATGCCTATCACATGCCCGCACGTGATGGCTAGGAAATTAAAGGTGTTAAATACTTACCTGCTGAATAAAATAAGGGGAATCAGGGCGCTGTCACGTGTCCGCATGTGACCCCTCCCTCCTTAGTGTTTAACACTAATTGGAAAACTCTATCTGCAGTGTTTAACACTTATTTTCTTAGTGATTAACACTAATGTGAAAACTCTGTTCCCAGTGTTTAACACTGATTTGCTTTAGTGTTTAACACTAATTTGAAAGCCCTGTTGCTAACACTGATTATCTCTTAGTGTTTAACACTAATTTGTTAATCTTATTCCCAGTGTTCAACACTGTTGGTCTGTAGTGTTTAACACTAGCTTTAGCCCAATTGGCTAAGTTTTTAGAGGCAATGCCTCTTCTTCAATGGACCAAGCCTCTCCTTCAATGGACCAACAGAGGGCCAATATTTCAAACATAACTGGACTTAGCCCAAACTGGCCATAAGTCCTCAAATCATCTTGAACTGAGCACATCTGCTCTTTCAACCAACTCATTGGTTCGAGGGTACATCTCTGAACTCCTCTGATATTTGTCGTTGTAATCCTTCAACGTCTTCAGAGAGGTGACGGGTCCCGACAACCACACATCAACACGGACTGTGGGGTCCTTAAACTCATGGACTTATGCGTCATTAAACCAAGATACGGACTGTGGGGTCCTTAAACCCGCGGACTTATGCGTCCTTAAACTAACGGACTAATGCGTCCTTAAACACACCCATATGGACTGTGGGGTCCTTAAACCCATGGACTTATGCGTCCTTAAACTACCATTGGACCACTACGTCCCTAAACTGGAAATGGACCACTACGTCCCTAAACTGGTAATGGACCACTATGTCCCTAAACTGGCATTGGACCCCTATGTCCCTAAACTGGAACAATAGAGCCAATTTCTCTTTTGTCGGATCTAAACGATCCCGTTAAGTCGATCTTAGTCCCAAACTGGACTAACGTATCCTTAACAACCGTTTAAGTTGATCTTAGCCTCAAAAATGGCTAACGTATCCTTAAAATTTCAAACGGACTCTAGTCCCAAATCGGACTATAAACCCCCTAATCAACTCTGGCTCAAGGGTACATCTCTGAACTCCTTTGACATCTGTCGTTGTAATCCTTCACGTCGTCAGAGAGGTGATGGGTCCCGACGGCCATACATTTAATGGACCACTATGTCCCTAAACTGGAACATTAGAGCCCAAATGCTCTTTTGTCGGATCTAAACGATCCCGTTAAGTTGATCTTAGTCTCAAACTGGACTAACGTATCCTTAACAAACGTTTGAGTTGATCTTAGCCTCAAATATGGCTAACGTATCCTCAAACCAAAACCCCAAACCCAAATCTAAGAAAACACGGATTTGGACTAATCCACGTCCTACGGGCGACGACATAAATTGGTCTCCGTATACAATCCACGGGCAACCACAAACAAAACAAACACCCACGACATGAAGTGACCATCTGGAGAAGGAGAAAGTTGTTACCGCGATGCGGTAGCGTAATTAACTGCAGGGGCTTGCGCCTGCAGGGAAGAGCGTCCCCACAATCAAAAACCCCTCAAACGAGGGGGAATCTGACGAAGTCTGCTACATCGGCCGCATCCGTTTAAACCTTCGATATATGGTGCCATAAATCAACTTGGCATCTTCGGAGAGGTGAACGGATAGCACCAATTAGCATCTGCCCCGAATCTCAGTGCCAAGTTACCGCAGTCTTGCGCGCCGCCGTTCGGAGGGGAACAGAGACTTTGTCTCGTGGATCTAAAAACTAAGTTCTTCTTTTATGAGGAGATGCTATGATCTCTTTTATTTTATGTAAGACTTTGTCTTATAGATCTATGATCTGGAAAAAGAACTAAGTTCTTCTAATATGAGAGTTAAACTCTTAGATATGAAGGAGATGTTGTGATCTCTCTTCTCGTTATTTACCTTGAAGAAGGTTCTTCTTCTTAGAGCTTGCTCTTCTTTTTTTCTTTTTTTGAGAACTTGAAGTTTATGGGGGGGTTCTTCTGTGCAAGACTTGAAGTCTTGAGTCCTTTATATTGGAGAGGCTGATTTGTTGAATCAGTTAAAGAAATCTCTTATTAAGAGATCTCTGATTGATTTGGGGATTTTATCCACCGTTGGATCTTTGATCCAAGGACTTCTGTTTACAGAAGAGATCTTTCTTGTTTTTAACAAGATTGGGAAAATATTTTCCCATACAGAACTTATTCTGTATCTTGTAATTTTTAATCACCATTGAATCTTTGATTCAACGGTGCTCTGATTTACAGAGCACAATCTTTCTTTTTTGGAAAGATTTGAGGAGTATTTCCTCAACAGAATTTAATTCTGTAACTTGATGATTTATTCATCTTCGTTGGATTTTTGATCCAAGGGTGGAGAACATTTAGTTCTAGCGCAGGCGCTCTCTTGCTTTGCACATAGGGCACTGCCTCAGAGTCTTTGACTCTTAGCGCCGGCGCTCTTGGCACTCGCGCTCTCGTGCTTTGCACGTGAGGCACTGCCTCAGAGTCTTTGACTCT
Organism: Agapanthus africanus; assembly: GCA_030015575.1. Classification (NCBI taxonomy): domain Eukaryota; kingdom Viridiplantae; phylum Streptophyta; class Magnoliopsida; order Asparagales; family Amaryllidaceae; genus Agapanthus; species Agapanthus africanus. The sequence continues at coordinate 674,763,449 of CM057340.1, read as the reverse complement.
TAGAGCTGGCTCTCTTGGCGCAAGCGCTTTGCTTCAGAGTCTTTGACTCTTAGCGCTGGCGCTCTTGGCGCCATCGCTCTCGTACTTTACATGTGAGGCGCTGCCTCAGTTCAAATTTTGAATTTTGAACAGAGCTTTGCTCTGTTTGGGGGAAACAATGTCTAATGGGAACTCTACTTCGACGGAGCGTTCTTCTTGAAGAAGCGAAAGTAAAGCAGCCCTATAATCAAAGCTGGGGTGGACCTTATCTTCGTGACTCCGCAAGGAGGGATAATGCGTTTCGCCCTTTCCTTAACAGAGCCGAGGACAAACATTGAAGCTGAGTACGAAGCTTTGATAGCGGGTCTTGAGATTGTTGTTGACATGGGAATCGAAAACCTCCTCATATATGGAGACTCCTAGCTAGTCGTTAGCAAAGTAAATGGCAATTATCAGACATGCAAACTGGAGTTGGTAAAATATGGCGAAAGAGTGGGGCAACTGCTAACTCAAATCCCCTCCTACACCCTGAAAAGCATACCGCGGGCGGAAAATAGCAAGGCGGATGCGTTGGCCAAGCTCGCTAAAGAATTGGCCGACGAAAACCTCGATGACGTAAGGGTCATTGTGCAAAGCCGCCGGATTCTCGCGCCAGCAGAAATATCTCCGGAGCCGTCTGCAGGAAAGGAAGCGACTAAGCAAGCAGCCTGCCGAATAGAAGACGAAGAAAAAGCTACGGATTGGAGAGAAGTCTTCATAAACTAATTCAAATCTCATCGAACACCCGAAGACGCGTCGTCAAGGCATCAACTCATGAAGCGAGCCTTGTCTTTCGCCTTCGTCAACGATACTCTTTATAAGAGATCATTCGACTGTCTTTGGCTGAGATGCCTGGGACTAGAAGAAGCAAAAAGGGTCATCCAAGAAACTCACGACGGACTCTGCGGTTCTCATCAGGCCGGACCGAAGATGAAGTTGAAGATCAAAAGAATGGGTTACTATTGGCCCACGATGATTCAGGATTGCCTCGAATATGTGAAGTGGTGTCACTTGTTCCAAATTCACAGGGACTTCATCCACCAACATCCAAATCCGCTACACCCAACGGTAGCCATCAGGTCATTCGAAATGTGGGGAACCGATATAATCGGGCCCATCGAACCAACATGGTCCAAGGGACATTGGTTCATATTGGCAACAACCGATTACTTCTCTAAATGGGTAGAGGCAAAACCGCTAAGGGAGGTAAAGACGGAGAACATCCTCCATTTCTTCAGGATGCATGTCATCTACCGGTTCGGCACTCCATGATGAATCATCTCGGATAATGGGCTATCCTACAGGAGCCATAAGATCAGCCGCTTCGCACAGCAGCATAAAATAGATTGGAGATACTCCTCGGTCTATAATCCCCGAACTAACGGTTTAGCTGAGGCTTTCAACAAGACCTTGATGAAAATCATAAAGAAAACGGTGTCCAGAAACAGAAAGGACTGGCATGAAAGACTGCATGAAACTATTTTGGCTTATCAAACTACGTTCAAAACAGTCACGAATACAACGCCATTCACGTTGGTATTCGGCACGGAAGCGGTACTTCCTTTGGAGATAGAGCTACCCTCTCTACGAGTAGCAGTTCGATACAAGCTAACGGATGAAGAAAATTCCCATCTTCGGTTTGAGGAGCTTGATGCCCTCGATGAAACTCGTCTCATGGTACAGCAAAACCTGGAAGCTTACAAAGCAAGGATGACGCGCTCATACGAAAGACTAACCAGGCCTAGAACATTCTGCTAAGGCGAACTCGTGCTAGTCGTAAAAAGACTTATGATCCCCAACCGTGCAAAGCGGGGGAAATTCGAGCCCAACTACGAGGGTCCGTATATCATAGACAAGGTCTACCAAGGTGGGGCCTACTTGCTCATGGATATGCATGGCGAAAGACCCTTTCGGCCAATAAACGGCCAGTTCCTTAAGAAGTACTATGCTTGACAAGTCACGGCTCAGGTTAATGATAGATGACGACGCTCTTGTTTGCTCACTGTCTTCCTGAGTCCAAACTCTATAAGTAGTATCCGGCAAAACATCGCTCCGAAGCTAACAATGGACCGAGATGTCCCTAAACTAACAATGGACCGTAATGTCCCTAAACTAACAATGAACCGTAATGTACTTAAACGAAATACGCTGCCTCAAACACGGCAACAGTGGAATTCAAGTCCACAAGTCCCAGCAGCGAGGATTGCAACTCAAGTCCCGCTGGTTGCACTGCTGCCCCAGTGGCGAAGTCCTCCAAAGTGTCATTGGCGAACAGAGGGGTAAAAAAACAAAAAAAAATGGTACGTCCACAAGCGAAATGGGTACGGATGAAAACCTGAAAGGGCGCCGTGAGTAAAAACAGCAGGGCTACCGGTGAGCTTGTGAAAACCTGAAAGGGCGCAATCTCGTGGTGTAAAAAAAGGTACGTCCACAAGCGAGATGGGCACGGATGAAAACCCGAAAGGGCGCCGTGAGTAAAAACAGCAGGGCTACCGGCGAGCTTGTGAAAACCAGAAAAGGTGCAATCTCACTAAAATAAAGACACCTGCAATGTCCTCTCTAACTTGTGAGGAGAAAACACCTGCGTAGGATCCTTACGACTCACAAGGGAGCAACATACTTAGGGATCCCCATGATTCCTAAGGAGAAATTACACTTACGAGATCCTCACGACTCGTAAGGAGAATTCCCCCCTACGAGATCCTCACGGCTCATAGGATTCAAAAGCCTTAAGATACAGGGATCTGAACCTGTTCTTAAGCCATCACACTCCCCAAGTTGCCCTACAAGCGGTCCAATATTGACCCTTGTATACAATCCACGGGCAAAAATAAACGTTCCTTCACCAAGTCCTACCAATGACGAGAAGTGTCCTCATATGGTGAACGACACTTGTAAGTCCTCTTGACTTATAAGGAGAAAATACTTTTATGGGATCCTTACGACTTATAAGAGAACACACACTTGAGGATCCCCACGATTCCTAAGGAGAAAATACACCTGCGGGATCCTCACGACTCGTAGAGAGAAAATACCTTTATGAGCCCTTACGGCTCATAAAGTCAAAAAGCCTTAATCAACAGGATCCTAACCCTATTTGCTAAGCCACCTTTGTTCAAATTGATAAAGGCAAATGATGATTCGCTCCTGGCAATATCCCAGTTGTAGCGATACGGATGGCTAAATCGGTATCAAATTCCAAGTCCTTTCATGGCAAATGATGATTCGCTCCTGGCAATATCCCAGTTGTAGCGATACCGATGCCTAAATCGGTATCAAATTCCAAGTTTTTTCATGGCAAATGATGATTCACTCCTGAAAATATTCCAGTCGCAGCGATGTTGATGCCAAGATTGGTATCAAATCTCAAATTCCATACTCGCAACAAAAATCAACGAGCAAAAAAATGCATATGAAATAGTCGAAATGATGGGGCAACTCGCAATAAAAATCAGCGAGCAAAATATATGCATATAAAAACAGCCGAAATGTTTGGGGAACTCGCAATAAAAAGCAGCGAGTAAAAAGAAAAAACAGCCGAAATGATTGAGCACCGCGATAAAACAGACGAAATAATTGGGCAATCGCGACATTCGCAATATAAAAAGCTGAAATGATAGAGCATCGCGGAAACAAAAAAAAATGAAACTTCTGCCCTACAGGTGAGTCCACATCGACCCCTATATACAATCCATTGGCACAAACGAAGAAGGGAACCACATTTCCCACCAAGCTCCATCAGACTAAGAGTTAGGTCTAGATGGTTCACAGACAGCCTAGAGATCAACAACGGCGTTCTTCCTTACTCCAACAGGATGCAGACGCGACATCAACAAAGTAGAGCCATGGAAAAGCCCCTAGTTCCAAATCTCGGCTGTTCATCAGCAACCTAGAGACTACCTTGGAGCCATGGCAAAGCCCCTAGTTCCAAATCTCGATGGTTCACAGATAGCCTAGAGATCAACAACGGCGTTCCTTCTCACTCTAACATGATGCAGATGCAACGTCAACAACCGACCCCAGGGTCAAAACAATGGAGCTATGGCAAAGTCCCTAGTTCCAAGCCTCGACGGTTCACAGATAACGTAGAGACAACCTCAACATTTGTCGCAATATAGCAGACACAATGTCAATAAACGAAGCAAAGGAAGATCCCAAGCTTCAGGGTCTTGACGACAACTCAAATAAAACCTGAAAGACTATCGGAGATCATCCCACACCAGCGCGGAGTGGTTATGACTCATCGGGGCTCCTCAAACTGAGCCTAACCTCAAGCAAAAAGCGGCATGGAATATCCCTAACGCTTGCTCTTCCAACAGTAATATGGCCCGGGAGATTACTTGAAGACGTCTTGTCCAGCCCTCAAAGGGATCAGAGACACGACATTCACGGGACTACTCGAATAGCAAGATTGCGTATCGGGGAATGCATCAGTCAACGCGACGGTACAACGGACAAAAACCCTAGTACCACAGACCCTAACGGGCTTCTATCAGTAAAGGTTAACTGTGACGTTAGGACATTCTTGCGAGAACTTCTCGATTCGTCTCGACTCGTAGGGAAAATAATGTTCCTGTGAGAACTTCTCGACTCATCTCGACTCGTAGGGAAAAACAACTTCATGAAACCCTCACGGATTATGAAGGTGGAAAGCCTCAGGCAACGGGGATATCAACCTGTTCCCTAAGCACTGTGGCCCTGCAATTAGGTCCAAGATGGACTATTGTATACTATCCATGGGCCATATTCTCCAAAGTCAAATATCGACAAGAAGAAAAAAAACCATTTACGAGTCCTCTCGACTTGTAAGGGGGAAAATTCTCTTGTGAGATCCTTACGACTCTCAAGAGAAAACGCACTTAGGAGTCCTTATGACTCCTAAGGAGAAAATACACCTACGGGATCCTCTCGACTCGTAGGGAGAAAATTCTTTATGAAACCTTCACGACTCATAAAGTTGAAAAGTTTTAGGCGGCAGATCCAAACCTGTTTCCTAAGCCATCGCTGCCCTGCAAGGAGGTCAAGATGAACTATTAACGGGCCATATTTGCCAAAGTTATATGCCAATATGAAATAAAATATGTCTTTTATTCATGAATTCAAGTGAATACAAGATACATTTCATAAAGGAATAAAAAGAATACATGTTATTCATGAATCATAAGTTTACAGTCGGTACAAGAAAAGAGGTACAATGACAGTTATTAAGAAGGAGGCATCTTCAACAAATTGACAAGCCGCTCGCGTGCTCCTGTCAATCCTTTCTCATGGTCAGTTACTGTGGCCAACTCCGCTTCAATTTGAGCCCGTTATTGCAAGCAGGACGAAAGCTTCTCAGTGACTTCCTGCTTGGCAGTTTCGCAATCCTGTGTGACCCGCTCGGTGAAGTCAAGTTTCTACCTTAGCGCCAATCCTTCATAGAATTAGAACCAGTGATAGCGCCTCATGCATGTAACATGTGGGCGCCAGCGCCAATCGCAGTGCCTCGCATGTATAACGCGGGGGCCCCGGTATTATATATATATATATATATATATATATATATATATATATATATATATGAGTAACTACTACTTCACATGAGGCACCTAAGAGCAGTGGTATAAAAGAAAGGGAAGTTTTGCCATTCATACTTAGGAAATTTTATATATCGGTGATAACAACAAAACAAAAATATCATCAAAATGTTTATAATAGCAAGACACTGAATCCTGGGCATGGATTTAAGAATTCAGAAATAAGTCCGAGTAAAATGCTTCTGGCTTCTCTGACCATTTTATTATGCATTTTCTCACGAATGCAAGCGTCGGGATTCCCGCTGATATCGTCCGTCCTTTGGTAGGTGGAGATTATCGCCGTCTGTTGGAAGACCTGACGCAAAATATCGACAAGATCATTTCGCCGCCTCTTTGAGATCAGGCCCATCGGATATACTTATTGCACCTTGTCTTCGGCATCATCAAGTGCCTCAAGCGGTATGGCCTCGTTAAATTCAGGAAGTGCTTCCCAAATCGCCCCCACGATAATTTTCAAAAGAGCAGAGCGACGGGGGAGTAGTCGACCGTTGTATTCATCAAAGCGACGCATCACCTCAGTGCATTGGGCATCCGTAAACTCCTGGTCTTGACAGCGGCCTTGGACGCGAATGTCTTCATAGGAGATAATCTCGTCAAGATCATACAGATAAGCAGCCATAGTATCTGGAAAGAAAATTCAATCAAAGATTAGCAATTAAATATCAAGATTCTTAGAGTCTAAAATAAAAACAGTGGTGACTTTCCATTATGGATGGGGCAGTCACTCATTAAGGATGAAATCCTAAGAGGATTCTCATTTAATGAGAAACCTCATTGGACTAAGGAGTTAAACTCCCTCGAGAGCTGTGCTCTGCAAACAGATTTCACATATGTCAACTTTAATTAAGAGGAGAATAAAATTCCCCCAAAAATTTCTAAGAGCTATGCTCTGTAAAGACGATGGGGTAATCTAATAGAACCCTCAAAAGAAAAGCTATTTAACAGGGTAAAACCCTAAGATCTTTAAGATCTGCAAAACAAACTCTAAGAGATCTTCATGGAAGATGAGCAAAGCTCTGATTAATGGGTTATGAAACCCTAAAATACATCTTAAGATCTACGATCTAAGAAGAGTAAAGCCATGTTAAGGGGTTCAATTATGATCCTTACCAAATTTTTGGGCAGAGTTCTAACTCTAGAGGGGATTTCTTTGGGCAGAGATCTAAGCTCTGAAAGGAGAATTAAATTCTCAGAAAAAAGAAGAACAAGAGAAGATGAACAACAGTCATCTTAAGGGCCAAAGGCCCTACTTATAGGCACAGAAAGTTGATTCAACTTTCAAGAAAATCCAACGGTGGAAAAGCTACCACCGCTGCACTCACGTGTGAGCCACGTGAGCGCAACGGTGGGGGGCATTTGTTTCTCCAATAATAGAGCAAAGCTCTGTTCAAAATTTGAAAAGCGGCGCCAAGAGTTAAAAAACTCTGAGGCCTTGCACGAGGGCACCGGCGCCTAGAGTTACAAAACTCTGAGGCAGCGCCTCACGTTCCTTGCACGAAGGTGCCATCGCCAAGTGTTAAAAACTCTGATTTGTTTCCCCAAAAAAAGAGCAAAGTTTTGTTCAAAATTTGAAAGGCAGGGCCTCACGTGCCTTGCACGAGGGCGCCAGCACCAAGAGTTAAAAAGCTCTGAGGCAGCGTCTCACGTGCCTCGCACGAGGGCGCCGGCGCCAGAACTAAAAGCTCTCTGAATAGACAGAGCCGTTGGATCAAAGATTCAACGGAGGTAATAAATCACCAAAGTGCAGAATTAAGTTCTGCTGAGGAAATATTCCTCAAATATTTCTAAACAAGAAAAATTATTCTCTGTAAAACAAAGCACCATTGGATTAAAAAATCCAATGGTGATTAAAAAATCACCTGTTTGCAGAATAAATTCTGTATATGCCGCGCCCCGCTTCCCAGTATACGGGCAGAGAACGCAACGAGGCCGCTACGTATTTACTCTGAAGTAAACACGCTAAGCGTATCTAAGCAATATAAGTAAAATGCACATGAGACGATATCAATGGATATAATTGATCAGCAACTTTATTTATTAAACATTCTTTTTACAATACAACTGAAAAGTAAATACATGGAATGGAAAACAATGCCTAAACAGTGGCATAACAGAAATGGAAAATACAGAATGTAAATGTGTACAAGGAATCTAAAGCTCTGGATCGAAAGCTAGCTGGTCTAAATCCTCGCTGGTGGGCTCGATCTCCAGTGAGTCCGAATCAGCTGACGACATTCCAAAGAAGTAGAAAGAGAATGTCGTCAACGAACAAATCGTTCGGTAAGTCTCGTAAATAGACAAAAATGGAATAGAATGAATAGAGAGTATATTGTTATAATGTTCTATTTAGTGTTAACGCTGTTGTTTGTAGCTTGGTACAGAAGACGCCAGTGTACGAGAGGAGTCTCACTTTCCCCGGAGACTAAGGTATCAGGAGTACAAGGCTCCGTCGATAATACCATGGAACAATGGCATGGATGTAATTACGTCTTAAGTGACCACTTCGTGCCACTTTTAACATGTTCCATACCAGTATACCCCTTTATAAACCCCGCGATGTCTTGATTGTATTGATGTATTGTTTGAAATGTATATTGTATATAGATGGATGACTTTTCGAAACCATGATATCAGTAAATGGATTCAACTGGAGAATCATGTAGATGCATGTATATCCATGGTTCGGTTCAGTCAATATAGATTGATTAGATTGAACAGATTGAATATATGGATTCATATTGAATTTTGTTATATACTTGAATCATATTCAAGTCAGATTGGTTATATTGAGACTTAGTCTGAGTCAAACAATTAGAAAAGAAATTGAATCCTGAATTAGATTTTGGTGTTATCGGTAACTGCTGTATATGGACGGCAGAATTTGTGTCTTTTACCAAGATAATTACCGTATGATAACACTATTATTAGATTGTCTATCTTAGATAGGCAATCACCCATATTCTCCGGCTCCCTGAGGCTCAAGAGAACTGGTCCCGTTTTAACCTATATTTACTAGGGTCCTTATAATAATTTAGTATATCTTGAGAGAGTTTTATGTAAAAATAATTTTGATGTATTTTAAAAATACATCTCAAGTATTTAATTATCGTCTTGATGTACATACAATAATTTAAAAATCAAGATAAATATGTATACATGTTCGAATAGCATGAAATGAGTCAAGTATATTAATCGAGTAACTACCATAAATAATGCTGTAAAGAAATATTATGTACGCTAACTAATCAAGTCGAACGAACGCGAAATATAAACAGAAATATGGCTCTAAGTTTTTTTTCAAGCGTGGCTTCCAGTTTCATATAAATATGACTACCGGTTTGGGAGGTATATCTGTTTTCGTATCGTCGCGCAAAACATATCAGAATCTATTCGGTACCGTCGCATATTTTTAAAACACAGTTTGAGTTAATTTCCATCCGGTTTCATGTTACGATGATTATTAGAAAATTATAGGTATTTCGATATAATTATATAAAACATTAATATTCACACGATTTGGATTTCTGAAACTCTAGTTATGATCATTTTAATATCAACGTTTAAAACAGAAATTCAGATTTCTGGACAGCAACTATATGTTATATTGCAAAGCCTATATCGGGTTGTTTCATACGTTTTTAAGTAATATAATATACAAGAAATTACAGTTCTGTCAATTATGCATCTACACATCTAAATTTTGTCACAAACGGATATCGGGTGTTCGAGTTATGTCCTATTTAAAAATAGTGTACGAATCAGGACAGATTCTGTCCAGATCCGTCACTTAATATTGTAACACAGTTTTCTATATTTTACGTCGGTTTTCAGTAAAAACATAAAACAAAGAAAATCTAGATATTTTGATGTAGATGTTCAAAATATCTAAAAACACTTAATTTGGATTAAATATTACAGAGTTATGGTCTCTCGAAGAAGATCCTTATTGGCAGTTTTCTAGTTTTAAAAACAGTGAATAAAAATTATGTAACTCCTAAACCGTTTTTCGGTTATATGAAATTTTTATAGCGTGTACAGAAAAATATATTCTATCATATGTAAATTTCCTGAAATTTCCAAAAGTAAAAATTAATTTCTAAAAATTATTTTAAATGTAAAGGTATCGATATGTCATATGTGAGAAATGAGAAAACCATGGTATTTATTCGTAACTTCATTTTTTTTACAAACTTTAAATAAAGTAATTTAAAATACAACAACAAATGATGCAATCCTAATTTGTTACTATGAAATCTTAACATATGGATTGAGAGTAATGAAAAAGACTTTACAAAATATATATGTGTGTATGTTTGTGTGTGTTCATTATTTATATATGTATTCATTTAATTAATTATTTAGAGACTATTATATGAAATGGAAGTTTTTCATGGCAATATAAAAAAAAAGAGAAAGAGAAAGAGATGGAGGGAGGGAAAAAGAGAAGAGACTTACATACACAAGCCGGTATTGTCACCGATAGCCTCGCGTTTCTAGCGAGACTTCTTTGAGAATTTCTTCATGTTCTTCTTCGGGGACTTTAGATGAAAAGGGATATGTGAAATGATGGAAATGTGTGATGATGAAAAGAAAGAGGAGTGAGATATAAAAAAAGTTTATGGCCACAATAATTCTAATAAATCATGGCTCATAACCATTCTAATTATTTTAAGAGTGGAAAAGAAGATGAAATGAAAAGTCTCATTTGTAGGTTATTAGAAGAATAAAAATTGATAAAAAAATAATTGTAAGAATGGAGATTTGAACATGTGACTTATGGAATAACAATACAAAGACTTAACCAATGTGCTATAAGGTTGTTCATACACATATTTAATTAGAATTAAAAATATGTTGTTGCTTGAAAAGAAAGTGGGCTTTCGGGCTCATATTTTTATAAAAGAAAATGAAAATGATATTGGATTTGGGTTATGGGCTGAGTCATGTCTTGCATTTAATTTTGAATAGGTTAAGATTTAGTTTAAAGAAATGGGTTTGGGAAAAATAGATGGAATAATAAAATAATATATTTAATAGAAAACAAAAAATACTAAGAATAAATAAATACAATATTTTACTAAAAAAAGAAAGCTCGAAGGTATAGTAATATTATGGTCGTTACATTCTACCCTTCTTATAAAAATTTTGTCCTCGAAATTTATAGAAGGAAAGTGTAACAGATTCAAAACAAATTTAGTGATGGAACTATTGATAGTGCATGAAAAATATTTGGAAGAACGAAAGATGCGAAAGTTTTGGTAAGATTGTAAAAGAGATGAGGGGATTTTGGTTTAGGACAGATGAAATTGGAAGATTCAAGGAATTTGAATTGTAAAGAATATTTTTAGTTGCTGGTTCTTGTGTTATATTGCTTAGGTTGTCTACGCAGAGCTGAACTGCATGGAAGGGTTCCATACAGCTCTGACCTGCATGGGCTGCCAACAAAACTTGTCACGCCCCGCTTCCCAGTATACGGGCAGAGAACGCGACGAGACCGCTACGTATTTACTCTGAAGTAAACACGCTAAGCGTATCTAAGCAATATAAGTAAAATGCACATGAGACGATGTCAATGGATATAATTGATCAGCAACTTTATTTATTAAACATTCTTTTTATAATACAACCGAAAAGTAAATACATGGAATGGAAAACAATGCCTAAACAGTGGCATAACAGAAATGGAAAATACATAATGTAAATGTGTACAAGGAATCTAAAGCTCTGGGTCGAAAGTTAGCTGGTCTAAATCCTCGCTGGTGGGCTCGATCTCCAGTGAGTCCGAATCAGCTGACGACATTCCAAAGAAGTAAAAAGAGAATGTCGTCAGCGAACAAATCGATCGGTAAGTCCCGTAAATAGACAAAAATGGAATAGACAGAATAGAGAGTATATTTTCATAATGTTGTATTTAGTGTTAACGCTGTTGTTTGTAGCTTGGTACAGAAGATGCCAGTGTATACGAGAGGAGTCTCACTTTCCCCGGAGACTAAGGTATCAGGAGTACAAGGCTCCGTCGATAATACCACGGAACAACGACATGGATGTAATTACGTCTTAAGTGACCATCTCGTGCCACCTTTAACATGTTCCGTAGCAGTATATCCTTTTATAAACCCCGCGATGTCTTGATTGTATTGATGCATTGTTTGAAGTGTACATTGTATATAGATGGATGACTTTCCGAAACCATGATATCAGTAAATGGATGCAGCTGGAGAATCATGTAGATGCATGTATATCCATGGTTCGGTTCGGTGAATATAGATTGATTAGATTGAACAGATTGAATATATGGATTCATATTGAATTGTGTTATATACTTGAATCATATTCAAGTCAGATTAGTTATATTGAGACTTAGTCTGAGTCAGACAATTAGAAAAGAAATTGAATCCTGAATTAGATTTTGGTGTTATCGGTAACTGCTGTATATGGACGGCAGAATTTGTGTCTTTTACCAAGATAATTACCGTATGATAACACCGTTATTAGATTGTCTATCTTAGATAAGTAAGAACCCATATTCTCCGGCTCCCTGAGGCTCAAGAGAACCGGTCCCACTTTAATCTATGTTTACTAGGGTCCTTATTATAATTTAGTATATCTTGAGAGAGTTTTATGTAAAAATAATTTTGATGTATTTTAAAAATACATCTCAAGTATTTAATTATCGTCTTGATGTACATACAATAATTTAAAAATCAAGATAAATATGTATACATGTTCGAATAGCATGAAATGAGTCAAGTATATTAATCGAGTAACTACCATAAATAATGTTGTAAAGAAATATTATGTACGCTAACTAATCAAGTCGAACGAATGCGAAATATAAACAGAAATATGGCTCTAAGTGTTTTTCAAGCGTGGCTTCCAGTTTCATATAAATATGACTACCGGTTTGGGAGGTATATCTGTTTTCGTATCGTTGCGCAAAACATATCAGAATCTATTCGGCACCGTCGCATATTTTTAAAACACAGTTTGAGTTAATTTCCATCCGGTTTCATGTTACGATGATTATTAGAAAATTGTAGGTATTTCGATATATTTATACAAAACATTAAGATTCGCACGATTTGGATTTCTGAAACTCTAGTTATGATCATTTTAATATCAACGTTTAAAACAGAAATTCAGATTTCTGGACAGCAACTATATGTTATATTGCAAAGCCTATATCGGGTTGTTTCATGCGTTTTTAAGTAATATAATATACAAGAAATTACAGTTCTATCAATTATGCATCTACACATCTAAATTTTATCACAAACGGACATCGGGTGTTCGAGTTATGTCCTATTTAAAAATAGTGTACGAATCAGGACAGATTCTGTCCAGATCCGTCACTTAATATTGTAACACAGTTTTCTATATTTTACGTCGGTTTTTAATAAAAACATAAAACAAAGAAAATCTATATATTTTGATGTAGATGTTCAAAATATCTGAAAACACTTAATTTGGATTAAATATTACAGAGTTATGGTCTCTCGAAGAAGACCCTTATTGGCAGTTTTCTAGTTTTAAAAACAGTGAATAAAAATTATGTACCTCCTAAACCGTTTTTCGGTTTGATATGAAATTTTTATAGCGTGTACAGAAAAATATATTCTATCATATGTAAATTTCCTGAAATTTCTAGAAGTAAAATTAATTTCTAAAGATTATTTTAAATGTAAAGGTATCGATATGTCATATGTGAGAAATGAGAAAACCATGGTATTTATTCGTAATTTCATTTTTTTTATAAACTTTAAATAAAGTAATTGAAAATACAAGAACAAACGATGCAATCATAATTGGTTACTATGAAATCTTAATATATGAATTGAGAGTAATGAAAAAGACTTTACAAAATATATATGTGTGTATGTTTGTGTGTGTTCATTATTTATATATGTATTCATTTAATTAAATATTTAGAGACTATTATATGAAATGGAAGTTTTTCATGGCAATATAAAAAAACAAAAAGAGAAAGAGAAAGAGATAGAGGGAGGGAAAAAGAGAAGAGAGCTACATACACAAGCCGGTATTGTCACCGGGCTTGTCTATCCGCCGATAGCCTCGCATTTCTAGCGAGACTTCTTTGAGAATTTCTTCATCTTCTTTTTCGGGGAATTTAGATGAAGAGGGATATGTGAAATGATAGAAAGGTGTGATGATGAAAAGAAAGAGAGGTGAGATATAAAAAAGTTTATGGCCACAATAATTCTAATAAATCATGGCTCATAACCATTCTAATTATTTTGGGAGTAAAGAAGAAGTTGAAATGAAAAGTCTCATTTGTAGCTTATGAGAAAAATAAAAATTGATAAAAAAAAATAATTACAAGAATGGAGATTTGAACATGTGACTTATGGAATAACAATGCAAGGACTTAACCAATGTGCTACAAGGTTGTTCAAGCACATATTTAATTAGATATAAATATATGTTGTTGCTTGAAAAGAAAGTGGGCTTTTGGGCTCATATTTTTATAAAAGAAAATGAAAATGATATTGGATTTGGGTTATGGGCTAGGTCATGTCTTGCATTTAATTTTGAATAGGTTAAGATTTAGTTTAAAGAAATGGGTTTGGGAAAAAATAGATGGAATAATAAAATAATATATTTAATAGAAAACAAAAAATACTAAGAATAAATAAATACAATATTTTACTAAAGAAAGAAAACTCGATGGTATATTAATATTAGGGTCGTTAGAGTATAGGGAAATGTTTCCCTAATCTTGTAAAAAACAAGAAAGATATTTTCTGTAAAACAGAAGTCCTTAGATCAAAGATCCAACGGTGGATAAAATCCCCAAATCAATTAAAGATCTCTCAATGAGAGATTTCTTTAACTAAATCAATAGACTAGCCTCTACTATAAAAAGGACCCAAGACATCAAGTCTTGTACAGAGAAACCCCCCAAACTAGAAAGAGCAAGCAAGAAAGCTTTAAGAGGAAAGAAGGAAGAACGCCTCTCTTCGAGTTAAATAAAAATAATAGAGATCAGAGCATCTCATCTGCATATCAAAGGGTTTAACCTTCATAAAAAAACTTAGTTCTTTCCCTGGATCTGAGATCCATGAGACAAGTCTCCCACAAATGAGAATTTAATTCTCATAGGGATGAACTTGTTCTTGGGGATCAAAGATCCAGAAAAGAACAGAGAATTGAACTCTTCAAAACAGAATACACGACAAAAACCTAGCGCCAAGCACCTCATGGGTCCCACACGTGGGCGCTGCTCAATAAAGAGTGCTTAGCACTCAATAGTTGGCGCTCAGCGCCAAGTGCCTCACGTGTTTTTCACGTGGGCGCTGCTCAATAAAGAGTGCTTAGCACTCAATGGTTGGCGCTCAACGCCAAGCGCCTCACGTGCCCCTCACGTGGGCACTGCTCAATAAAGAGTGCTTAGCACTCAATGGTTGGCGCTCAGTACCAAGCGCCTCACGTGCCCCTCACGCGGGCGCTGCTCAATAAAGAGTGCTGAGCACTCAATGTTTGGCGTTCAGCTCTAAGCGTCTCACGTGCTCCGCACGTGGGCGCCACAAAGAGTGTTTAACGCTCCATAAAAACAAAAAGGGGGGAAAGTAAAGCAAAGTATGAGGGTCAGAACCTATATGAATGCTCAGTATTGTTTGCACAGAAAAGAGACTGAGCCCAAGCAAGTGTTTAACACTTTATTCAAAAGACTGAGTGGGCTGAGTCCAAGTTGACCAAATCCCTAATTCAGATCAACCGAGCCCATGTGCTAATCATTTTCCAAATTGGTCTTAGTCCCAAACACGACTACTAATCTTCCAACGGAAATTGGTTCAAGGGTACATCTCCTCACACCTCTGATACATGTTGTTGTAATTCTTCAGCGTCTTCAGAGAGGTGGTGGGTCCCGATAATCAACAACTCTTTGGTGCACTCCCAAATTGACGGGCACATCCCAATACGGACCGCAACATCTTTAAACTAGCTATGAGCCGCAACGTCCTTAAACTACAACGGACCGTAACGTCCTTAAACTAGCTACGGATCGCGACGTCCCTAAACTAAAACGATAGAGTCCAAATGCTCTTTTGTTGGATCAAAATGATCCTAAACCCCCGTTAAGTAGATCTTAGTCCAAGATCGGACTAACGTGTCCTTAACAAACATTTAAGTTGATCTTAATCTCAAAGGAGATTAACGATCCTTAAATCAACCAAAACCCAAATCTAAGAATATACGGATTTGGACTAATCCACGCCCTACGAGCGACAACATAAATTAGTCTCCGTATACAATCCACGAGCAACCAAAAATAAAACAAGCACACACGACACGAAGTGACCTTCTGGAGCAGGAGAAAGTGGTTATCATTATGTGGTAACGTAATTAACTGCAGGGGCTTGCGCCCGCAGGGAAGAGCGTCCCCACAATATAAAAACCCCTCGCAAACAAGGGGGAATTTGACGAAGTCTGCTACAACGGCCGCATCCGTCCAAACCTCCGATACACGGTGCCATAAATCAACCTGGGATCTTCGGAGAAGTGGACGGATAAATCCAAATAGCATCTGCCCCCAAATTCAGGCAAGACAATCCATCCCGGATCCGTCCCCGATTTTGGCGGTGAACAGTGGAGTCACCTCCGATACATTTTTTTAAAAACTTGGAACTCCCTTTTCCTTAATGCATAGGTCAAACTAATTTTACCACCCTACTTGTAACTTTGATTGCAATCTTTTAGTTTTGAATTTAACCAAAATTTTCATATAAAACAAACATATAACGACTTTTCATTAAAATATCATGAACTTTGGTATCACCCTCTTATCGATAATTATTTTAAATACTTTTAGAAAAACTTCACGGGGTAACGACCTACCCCACACGCACACTATGGTTCCATAGCACGAAACTCTAAACATATAGCTATTTTAAAGAATAAGCTTTTCATTAAAATACCACACCTTTTCAAAACAGGTTTCTTTTAATCGATATTTTGTAATTCTTGGCAAATACGCCTCTACAACTCTCGTTAGAGGACCCACTAATAGATGGTGCGTATTATCGCACATCCTTGGGACAGTAGAGCGGGATACAGAACTCCTCACGGAGTATTCGGTCTGGAAATAAAATAAAAATACGGTTTTTAAGAAATACGAATTTTCTAAATAGAAACTAAATTTTGGAAAATTATATAAAACTATAAATTCGTATTTTTAATAAAAACATGTTATGAAACTATATTTTTAAAATTGAAGATTTAAAATTTTAATAAAATACCATCAAGTTACCAAAATGGCTAGTTTTCAATAAAATACCATAAACTTTTAAAAGCTAAGTTTTTATCATTAAAATTCCACAATAATTAAAATACATGCCCATGAAAACCCTAAATCTTGTAAATCACCCTCAAGGTTATTTTTAAAACAATATTAACATAATTTTCATAAAACCCCCTCGAGATATGCAAACAATACTTTAAGCATTATAGAATTAACATAGGCTTATGCGGTATCATTTCTCTTGAGCCCTAGGGAGCCGGAGAAAGTGAGTGCTTTCTTATTCAGATTAGACAATTTAACAGAGTTATCAATGACAATTGTCTTGGAAAAGACATAAATCCTGCCGTCCATATGCAGCAGTTACAATTACTTCTGAAATTAAGATGTTGCAATAACAAAATCCTTTCATAAAATTCTAACTCTAACATGAATCCAAACTCAAATCAAAATCCAAAATCAAACACAAACTTGAATACTTGGTCATGAATCTGAACACACGAATTCAAATATCAAACTCAAACTTGAATACTTGACTCGACTTGACCGAACCATGGTTATAACTCAACATGAACTTGACATGACTACCTGAATACATGATTATATCTTGAACATGAACCTGTACATTTTATATCCATGGATTCAGTCAAGACCTATGATCTTGATCTTAATCTATACAATACAATACGCGGGGATAAAGGGATAGATTGGTACGGAACGTATATCGTGGCACGAGAGGTCACTTAAAATACACCTATATGAATTCACGCGCCGTTGTCCCGTGGGTTATGACGGGGCCTTATACTACATGTTACCATAGTCCACGTGGTAAGATGGACTCCTCTCGTATACATGAATACCTTATTTATCAAACTATAAACAACCGCGTTAGAATAGTTATCTTATACATGTAAGTGGATATGGTTAGAGACTCTCAAATACAACCCTATCTGTTTAGTTTACTTGGTTTTTATTCACGTTATATACCATTTAGTCATTTTCTCCTTCTTCTTTTGGGACTTACCGAGCGCTAGTTCGCTGACAACATTCTTTTCTGTTTCTTTCTTTGAAATGTTCGTCAGGAGGACCGAACTCTGAAGACGTAAAGCCGAGCCAGGAGGACTTGGACCAGTTCGCAGCTCAGCCTGACTACTAGTTTTTTCTGCACTTATTTTCAGTATGCCATTGTTTAGGCATTTGTTTTTATTATTGTATCTTTTATTCAGGCAGTTATATGTAAAGTTGAATGTAAATAAAGTTTCTGTTTCATTTTATTACTCTCGTCATTCTTGTTCATTGTTATATTGCTTAATTACGCTTAACATATTTGTTTCATAGTAAATACGTTGCGTGCTTGCCATGTCACCATTTCCGTTTATTAGGAAGCGGGGCGTGACAGAATCACACCATCAAAACCATAAAACCATAAGTCATCATCTATATGTAATTTGTACAGAGTTTATCAAGACTCAAATATCGGACTAATTATGGTACAATCTCTACAAATTTGTCGAGCAAAAAAAAGGAAGCAGTTAAGGGATATGTACAGCCATAGGAATATATATAAGATAATAATGGTATTGGACAGCTATATAGAGTAGCTGTTAATATGCCACCATATTCTTTTGATAAAGGAAGTTAGATTGATAGATTTTGGGCATTGAAAAGGAAAAAAAATGATCATTAATTTGTCGATATTATATTCGATTCCTAACCGATGTAAAATATCTTTAGCATGACTGTATAGATGATTTGAATAGTTTATGAGCGTAAAAGTGATAGGTGTCCAAAAACTAAAATTCCCTCAACGAAATATGGTCTGATTAAGGACTAAGTATCTAAAAACTTATAGTCCGATCTGGCAAAAGACAACTCAATCGAAGACTAAGTGTGCATGGACTTGATCTCCGATTCGGCTAAAGATAAGTTGATCAAGAATTAGGTGTCCAAAGACTTGCACTACCACAAATAGGGGTTGCCCCTACGGATTTATCCGTAGGAGCAAACCACTGCCCCTACGGATATGTCCGTAGGGGCAAGAAATTACGCCGTAGGTGCAAACGCTGCAGGTGCAAGTCTTAGCCTTAAACATGCCCCTACGGTTAAATACTTGCCCCTACGGCGTAATGCGTAGGTCCATATGTCCCTACGGATTAGACTGTAGGGACAAAAAAGTTATTTAATTTATCGGTTTATAAAATAAAATAGTTGTCCCTACGGAGTTGTCCGTAGGGCTAAATGTCTGTCCCTACGGATACATGCGTAGGTCCAGATGTACAGGGGCAAAATATCAGATATCCTGATATTTTGTTCCTACGGATAACTGTGTAGGGGTATGTTTAAGCCCCTACGGTCAAATCCGCAGGGACAAGTATAACCCTCTCTTACTGAGATCATAGGGGCAAAATATCAGGTATCCTAATATTTTGCTCCTACGAATAAAGCTGTAGGGGGAAAGTATGACCCTACGGATTAATCCGTCGGGGCAATGTTGGGCCCTACGGATTAATCCGTAGGGACATATTATCAGTTTTTTTTAAAAAAGGACTGCCTGTTTTTTTCTCGCCCTGTGCACAATAATATATACATCATATATAAAATTAATCAACATGCAGAATATATACCGCAGTATTCATAATCACATCTCACGCATAATATACAAAAGAAATCAACAAACAGAATACGATATCAATATAAATCAATATAAACACGCAAACACCACCAATATCAATATCGTCCAAAATATATACAATATGTATCATATAAGTAAATATATGTTTAAAATATAAGAATAAAAAAGCTACCCTAGCTCGGTCCAGCTCCACCTCTGATAAACGCCGTAATCTGGCACGCCTGCTCCTCGAATATACCCTGAGCCAATATCTCGAGCAATGCGGAGTGTGCGGGAGTCTGAGCGGGCTGTGGAGCTGTAGGAGTGGTCTACGCAACCGCCGCCGAGGTAGTGGCTTGCGGAGCCACAGCTGCGGGAGTCTGAGCGGGCAGTGGAGCTATAGGAGCTGTTTGCGCAACCGCAGACGAGGTAGTGGCTTGCAGAGCAGCAGCCGAAGGAGATGCATGTGGAGGCTCGGCCGATATACCCTGTCGCGTCTGTTCAATTTTGTGTGTAATAAACGAATAAGAACTGTGTATTAGTCGAATTCATATCATTATCAAGTTATTGCGAAACCCCAATCTATGTATACTTAGGGACTTAGGCCTCGTTTGGATATTTAGTTTGGAAAACCGTAGTTTATTTTAATTAGATATGTATGTATGATTAGTCAAAACTAAGTCTACAACCAAATAAGCTCAGGTTATGTACTAATATTGGATATGTTGCTATCTATAATATGACATAATATTTTACTATTAAGTAGTATACATACCAACATCTCCTTCAACTCCTGAACGATGGCCTTCAAGGTGTCCAGTTCTTGCTGGAAACGTCGCTCATGGGAGATAGAGGAAGTAACCGCCGGAGTGGAGTCCAACCTCATATGGGCTCTGCTAGGACCCAGTCCCCGGCCTCTCTCCCAACCTCCATAGTGCCCTCCTTGTGCGGCGTCTAGAACTGGGGTCAGCAGCATCGGATCGTTCTGTCCAGTAAAACCGATCCCCGATGCCTTCGCCTGCTCAACCACCCGCTCCTACACCCACATTAACCAGTAAAATATAAGTATATCATTTAAATTTGAACCTTTCAAAACAAAAATTTCAAATAGGGGTTGAATAAATATTAACACTTATGCAATACTCCTGGGTAGCGGTGTTGGGGTATCGAAGCTCGCCCGTGGCGGGATCTGTCGAGGTGCCGTGGACGGCAAGATACGCGGACAACACGCTCGGTGTACCACCCTGCGCAAGGGTCTGAGCTCTCTGCAATATTAGAAAATAACTTTTTAATATTAGATATATTAGAAAATAACTCTTAATATTACATTATATCACAAAGGCCGGTCTATTGTAATTTACCGATAACTCCATGGCACGAGTAATATTCCTCGAGCCACCTGCATAAATGGGGCGACCCCTCTTCACCGACTTCCTATTCTCTTTATTTTGATCGGCCTGTTTCTGCACAACACATTCAAATTTAGTTTTCTAATTAAGCAACACAAAAAATAAATTATATTCTAAACAATGAATTACATTTAAAATAAATACCTGTTTGCGATGTGAGTCGAAATATTGGCACAATAGAAGCCATGTATCTACGTCGACTCTCGCAAAGGCCGTAGTATGTAGGAGGGCCACTCTCTCTGCCTCGGGGGTCGCCATCCACAGGGAATAGCAGTCGATCTTCATCTCATTCCTGTTGTATCGGACCTTCGTCTGCATGTTCTTCATCAGGCCATTGTACAGAGTGTGAAGTCGAGCACCCTCCCAGGGTGATCAGGGTCGGGTACAGGCTGAAAATCGTAATCCAACTGAAAATACAAAAAAATTGTTATTAGATTGCAAGTGTTAATAATAAATATATTGGATAAATCAAATGAAAATATATATTAATACCCGAGCCTGATCCCAGAAGAGGGCGAATGAGCGCCGGTGCTTGTCGCCCCACTCAACGTGAAGTGGATAGTTCTTCTCGAGGCGGCTCTCATCCCCCATATACCGGCCGAACCTCTCGGCATAATCGCCGGTATAGCGATAATCAGGGGTAAAAAAGAGGGGGAATGCTTCCTCCCCCCTAGTTTTGTCGGGCTTCAGCCTGTGGGACTGATTCGGGCTTCGAGTCCCCCTCTCGGGATGGGGAGGCCCCCCGTCTACAAGAAATATCAAGAAAATCAATATTAAGAAAAAGTGGTATTAAGAAATCAAGATTTAACGAAAATTGAAGTGTGATATATACCTCCGGCGACTAAAGCACGAGCCTGGGCCCGGGCAGCGGCACGAGCGGGACGATAGTTCCTCCGGTGAGGAACAGCCGGTAACCCGGACGTGGACGCATCTCCAACTAGAAAATAAATATCAATAAAATTACATGAAGTTCATGTTTATTCTTAAAGGATATGTAAAATGAATAAATATTTTATATTTATTCATACAGACCTGCAAACTGAGCAGAGGGTATGGAAGTGACGGGAGTTGCCCCTGCACCAGACGATGACGCACCACCTATAATTAGATAATCAAGTATCAGCTATATAAGTAATTGCAAAACGAATGCGTATATCAATAATATAACATTCTAAATCAACATGTATACACTATAGGATATATAAACATACCCGCAGGTATATGATATATAAACATACCTGGAGGTGCGGGAGTGGCCTCTGTCCCTAATGTAAGTATATAAGAGCAAAAAGAATGTATGTATATTTATGATATAGCATTCTAAATCAATATACATGCACTATATGATATATAAACATACCTGGAGGTGCGGGAGTGGCCTCTGTCCCTGATGTGGACACAACACCAATAGCTAGACAATCAAACATTGACAATATAAGTAATTTTGACACGAACATGCATGTATATCTATAATATTACATTCAAAATGAATATGCGTGCAATATACCTGGAGGTGTGGCAAAGTCCACACGGAAGGAGGCATCCGAAGGGGTCTCTGATCGGGGTGCAAGACCGGCCCTCTGAAGCTCCCTACGCAGCTCTCCAGGCGGCAGAACCGCTCTGCCTCTGCCTCTGCCGGTGCCGCGGCTGGAGCTCCTGCCGCCCCTCGCTGCTCCTGTCATCGTCATCAAATCTAGATAAAACGGTTCGTGGACGCATTAGAAAATCATTACAAGCATTGACTATATATGTATAGATCGTAAAATATGAAGTAATAATATAACATTAATGATAACCTTCTTCGTTTCGTGGGCGCATTAGACATATCTACTTGGATTTCATCATCGATATCATTTCTAACTCACGTAACTTCATGATCAGCCGAAGACAACCCGTCTTTCGAAACAGACGGTCAGATCACTCTAAGTCTTCTCTCTTCTTCATTCTCATCGCTGTCCTCGAATTCTGGGACATCGTAGACATCCCTGGGTTTCCAACAGCATACGACACTCCATCCCGGATGCTTCAAACACTGTGAGTAGTATACTTGGAACGCTTGGTTCAGAAAGATAAACGGATCTTCTTGACCGTAAAATCGAAGTGTGTTCACACTGGTCAATCCATATTCATCTTTCCAAGTCCCAAGATTGTTTCTCCACTTATCCGTATCGGTTCGCGTATCGTACCAAGTATACTGAAATATATAAAAGGGTTCTGATCGTCCGGGATAGTGGATACCGAGTATACAATTCAAGTATCCATAATAAATTTGTTGACCAGTATGGAAGTTGAGTATGTGCTCGGATACTCTCTTCTCTATATGCATGACGTCCAGATGGTGACGCACTAAATTTGTTGACCAGTACGGAAGCTCGAAGAAAATGCTTAACTTGTTCCAGAATGGTGGTTTGACATGTTTTGTCGGATCCATTCCGAAGGTCACATTATTGTAACCATCTCACTGAGCAGTCACGTCCTCTCCGGACAATGAGGCTGGAGGTCCAAGAAGCTCCTGATGACCATCAAAGTGAACAACGTCTAACCTGTAGGGGTGTTCTAGAGGCAGGAAACGTCGATGGCCGCAATAACAAACCTTCTTACTAAAATTCAAGAATTTTGATGTTGTATGTTGATGGCAATGAGGACATGCTTTATGACCATGTACGGACCAACCTGATAGCATTCCATACGCAGGAGAGTCATTAATTGTCTACATTAAAACCGCACGCAGTATGAAGGTTGTATTTATGTTTGCATCGTAAGTCTTTACACCATCAATGAATAAAGATTTTAACTCCTCGATCAGAGGTCGGCGATAGACGTCGATATTGTTTCCCGGTGAGTTTGGTCCGTCGATAAGAAGAGGCATCATAAAGTATGATTGGTCCATAGCCAATCAAGGTGAAAGATTATAAATTATCATTACAACGGGCCATGTGCTGTGGTTTCCAGCCATATAGTTGAATGAGCAGAAGCCATCACTAGCCAGTCCGAGCCTGACATTGCGAGGATCGCTACTAAATATTGCTTGCCTCCTATCGAAATCCTTCCATGCCGGTGAATCTCTTGGATGGCTCATTTTTCCATCTTCATTTGGAGGAGCACGGTAATGCCAAATCATTGCCTCGGCTATTTTCTTGCACCTGAATAGCCTCTGTAGCCTCTGTGTTATGGAAAGTATCGTGCTATCTTGACAGGTATATCGGGCTTCTTATCAGAATCTTTCGGTTTATACCTGGCCTCTCCGCATGTTGGACACTCTTTCAAATCTGAATTCTCTTTCCAGTACAACACGCAATTTTTAGGACATGCTTGAATCTTCTCACACTTCAGACCCAAATCGGACATCATCTTCTGGGCTCCGTACCAGCTGTCGGGCACGTTATTTCCTGGGAGCATAGAATCTTTCAAGAACGAAAGAAGTATTGTGAATGACTTGTTACTCCATCCATTTAGGCACTTAATCTGGAAAAGTTGGACGAACCATGAAAGGGTGGAATACTTTGCATTCTCATAAATTGGTTTTCTAGTATCATTCATGAAATTTTCATATTTATCCGCACGCGGTCCTTGACCGGAAGGAATGTCATCTTCGGTACGAATAGATTCACCTAGAGCAGCCTCTACCATATCCTCCATTTCTTCTGATGGAAAGAAATTACCGTCTTCTTTTTCTGCCGCATTACCGTCTTCTCCTTCTTCTTCTGCCGCATTATCGTCTTCTCCTTCTTCTTTTGACGCATTACTGCGTTCTTCTCTTTCCCCGTGATACAACCAAGTTGTATAAAGTCTAATAAAACCATTTTTTACGATATGAAGCTCTGCCAATTCTACCTTCGGCCAGTACTTATTCCCACACCTATCGCACGGGTAGAGAATCTTCTCTATCACGATCTTATTATGTGCGCGTGCAAATTCAATAAAAGCAGCAATTCCTGCGACAAACTTAGGTTGCATACGTTATTGCCAATCCACATACATCCAGTCCTTAACTCTGACGTACGCATGGGCCATGTTAGACTGTATAACATATAAATTGTAGGTTATGATGACTATATTGAGAAATCTAAGAACGAGATGGTTACCGACAAAGGAGAAAATCCGTGTAAATGCTTTGTGTGTGCGTTTGTCGTGAAAAAAATAAATTATCGATAATCAAAGTTAGATTTGAGGATACTCATGTATGAGAATATGAAAGTTTCATATTATCATCGAGTATCATATATTGGTTTTAATTTGAACATCTTGAATCACTCTCTAATGATGCGTTTGTTGTGTATTCTTGTTGTATGTGTGTATTTCGGCTGTCGGAGATAAGGATTCTATCCCATTAAGAATGTATAGAGCGAACACCCATTTGCTTGTGCTTTCAACCATTTCGAGTAAATTTCGGCAGCACCTCCCCGCTGTTCTCCGAGTACACTGTAATAGAATAGATAATCATTTCAAACCTATGAAACAACGTTGAAATGAACATCTAATCTATCTTTGTACACGAAGAACCAGCGGAAAAGTACCGACGAAATATCTCGAAACAGATGAAAACACAACTGAATGAAGGTGTTTGTGTAAATTCCCGGTTCCCTCAATAAAATTTTTCTAAAATTTTTCCAAGTCCCGTGAATATTTTCCATTTTTCCCGTTATTTTTGGAGGAATTTAGAATCCTTGTGTTTACTTTAATTTTCATGATTTAATTTTTCTAAACATTTAAATTAAAGCCCAAAGAAAACAACTGAGAAAAGCCCAACCAAAATAAAAAGCCAAGCCAAGCCCACTTCCACATTCCTTTTTCCCTTACAAAACTAATTAAATAAATTAACCCACCAAACCCAGCCCAATCCCCCAGCGCCCAAACCCGTGCCCAAACCCATGCCCGAACCCGACCCGCCTCCATCCACTTCTCACTCCCTCCTATTCTTTTCCCGCTTCTTTTGCTGCGTTCCCTACGTGCCCCACATCGTCGCCAACGTCCCCGTCTCGTCGCCCCACGTCCCCACTCGTCGACCTCGCACGCACCGCTCACTCAAGCCCACCCCGTCTCTCTAACTCTCTCCCCCTCACTCTCGTTCTCTCTCTCTCTCTTTCCCCGTTTTCTTCCGCTCCCCCTCGCTCGAACCCACGCCCACTTCGCCCTCACCTCCTTCCTGCACCGCCGACCCTATCCAACCACGAGCGCCACCTCAACACCAACATAACGACGCCAGCTACTCTCCTCCCTCTCCAAAACCAACAACCGAGCTCCTCGACCCACCACCTCCGTGCACCCACCGAGCCTCCCCTGCAAACCCATCGCGCCACCGGTACACCCCACTGAGCCCCCACGACGACGACGACGACCAACTCCCACCACCTTAACCATCGCTGCAACCCCAACTCCGAGCTCCATCAACCCCGAGCCTCAAACTCTCTGCGACCCGCGCCGAGCTGCTGCACCATCGCCGGAGACCACCTCATCCATCCCGGCTGCCTCCCTTCCAATGCCCGAACGCCTCTGACACCCTCACCATCACTCCCAGCCTCCTCGCCCAGAAACCCAAGCCCCGCTGCCAAAAACCCAAACTCGAGCCGAGGCCGTGAACTCTAGTCGCGCCGTTCGTAGAGCGATCTCACCGTTGCCGCTGCCGTGCGTCGTCAACGCGTC
The DNA here is from genome assembly GCA_030015575.1 of Agapanthus africanus. Taxonomy (NCBI): domain Eukaryota; kingdom Viridiplantae; phylum Streptophyta; class Magnoliopsida; order Asparagales; family Amaryllidaceae; genus Agapanthus; species Agapanthus africanus. Next base: position 674,736,935 of record CM057340.1, on the reverse strand, counting down.
ATCAGGAAAGTACCCTACTTGCTCCATGCTAAATTGTTCTGTTAAAATTAGAAATACAGTTAAATTCCGTATATATACTTCGTGTGACTTAATATAATGTATGTGTTCGACACAAAACCCGAGAGGAAAACTCCCATTAAATTGACGGAAACTGATTACATAAGTTGGCCCATATGGTAATGAACATCGTGTTAAAATTTGGCTGGAAAATACAGTCGTTACTGATGTGAACGATCATCCCCATTTACACCCGTTAAAACTGAAAATTTTCCGCGTCTGAAACTTGTAAAAATCATAATTAATTGTTTATAAACTGGAATGATGCGTTCGAGGGCTCAAATCGAATCTGACTCGACGACCTAAGACCCCATAAGAGTTTTAAATTGTTTCTATACTGAAAGGATGACGGAAACTGGTTCGGAGGGCGGCTCTCGACTGCAGTCCAGAGCAGCTCTGGCTGTTGATTTCTATCTTATAATGCTTACCCTCTACTTCTTGAACATGTTATATTGCGGAAACCTACACCATAGTGAAGATGAAACAGTTAGCTAAATAATTAAAGTGATTTCATCCCTTTTCACTGTTGTTTACTATTTAAACTGTATTTTAAATTAACAGGACGTATAGCAGTCCCAAACAGAAATAGAACTTATACCCCAGTGTTGTACAGTACATAACTTCTGACGTAGAGGCGCGATTGAAAATCTGTTTATTGCGTTGGAAATCCAATTGAAAAACCTAAATTTCGTTCAACTATAGAGTCGCCTAATTCTGATCCCAACAGGATGAAAATTGTGTTGCGAAATGGACATTCAGTTCAGGAACTGTAATTCCAGCAGCGAACACTTAAAATGAAACGGTTGTAACTTGCAAACCCGAAATCCGATTGTCCTGAAATAAATTTTGTTGAACTTCCGACTGAGTTTACTCACTACCGCCTTTGTATTATTTTACTGAATTTTGAATGTATGATTTAGTGAAATTTTTATAAGTTCATAAGATGGATAATAGTTCGTATTGCACATGACTTGTTAACTGCATAAATGCACATATTTTACCTGATTGTCATACTTATAGTGATAGTGCGCATTATTATTCAGTGTACAATGCATTGTCGTGCGTGAATGGTATTGTTTTAGGAGTGTCAAGTACGCCAGTGGAAAAAGTGAATGATTCGTGACAGTGAACAATACAGTGAACAGTGACAAAATCCGTGTTATTGATGCGTACTTGTATACGACTAGACCATACTCATAAATAGTGTAAATCTGGGAAAAAGGGGAAATCGAAGCGGAAAGAGAATTGTATTTAGCGAGGACAGTGATTTAGAGGATGATCATTCGAACAGCGATTCTTATATATATTAGGTTAGGCCTAGCGGTCTGGCTGACAGGGTTATGTCCCAGGAGATAGCGGGCTGTAGCCTCGGGTATATACGAGACCCTCGTTAAACATGATCCTCCTTTACACAACTCGATTTCAAAGATGATTTAGAGACTGATAGGGACACAGATCATACTTTGCATCGGTTAGTGATATATTGATTACCTGCATTTTACTTCCACTGTTATTATCTTCTTTACTTGTTTCTTGTCACTATTATAATATTGCTATTACGTCGCTCTAACGACCTGAGTATGTATGCTCAGATCTCGAGGAAGAACCAGTACAGGAGTCAGACTTGCCCTTCAAGCTTGCGGAGATTTAGTCGGGAGTACCTCCTTCACTTTTACTGCTTTCTCTAAAGAAACCTTGTATTCGAACTTGGTTAGTAGTTCTTTTCCTTATTTTATTGTAAATTGTGAATAATGAAAGTTAATGCAATAATTTAGTGATGTATTTCCTTTACTTCTGTGCTTTGTTTACTGATTACCATGTAATGATAGAAGCCGAAATGTGATTACGGCGGGATTATTCCTTGACCATAGGAGTATGGCTGGCCTAGTCATCCCTCGTTTTCCGTATTTTGGGAAGCGGGGCATGACAGTTTGCTTTATACATTCCTAACTTGTCCACACGGGACAAATCTATTGGTTATCATACGATTGAATCTTCTCGTCATATAGACTACAGGACGGTTGTTAGTATCGAGTAATACCGTCCGATATTTAACAACTTTCGTATAGTTCTATGTCACAACGAATATCGAACGTATGTTAACTGATAGACGGGGACTAAATAACGCTTTAAGTTTCATATATGAGTATCGATAAGAATATGAAAGTTTCATATTATCATCGAGTATCATATATGGTTTTAACTTGAACATCTTGAATCACTATCTAATGATGCGTTTGTTGTGTATTCTTGTTGTATGTGTGTGTTTCGGCCGTCGGGGGTAAGGCTTCTATTTTATTAAGAATGTATAGAGCGGACACCCATTCGCTTGTGCTTTCAACCGTTTCGAGTAAATTTCGGCAGCACCTCCCCGCTGTTCTCCGAGTACACTGTAATAGAATAGATAATCATTTCAAAGCTGTGAAACAACGTTGAAATGAACATCTAATCTATCTTTGTACACGGAGAACCAGCGGAAAAGTACCGACAAAATATCTCGAAACAGATGAAAACACAAGTGAATGAAGGTGTTTGCTTTATACATTCCTAACTTGTCCACACGGGACAAATCTATCGGTTATCATACGATTGAATCTTCTCGTCACATAGACTACACGACGGTTGTTAGTATCGAGCTATACCGTCCGATATTTAACAACCTTCGTATATTTTTATGTCACGACGAACATTGAACGTATGTTAACCGATAGACGGGGACTAAGTGGCGCTTTGAGTTTCATATATGAGTATCGATGAGAATATGAAAGTTTCATATTATCATCGAGTATCATATATTGGTTTTAACTTGAACATCTTGAATTACTCTCTAATGATGCGTTTGTTGTGTATTTTTGTTGTATGTGTGTGTTTCGGCTGTCGGGGATAAGGTTTCTATCCAATTAAGAATGTATAGAGCGAACACCCATTCGCTTCCGGTTTCAACCGTTTCGAGTAAATTTCGGCAGCACTTCCCCGCTGTTCTCCGAGTACACTGTAATAGAATAGATAATAATTTCAAAGCTGTGAAACGACGTTGAAATGAACATCTAATCTATCTTTGTACACGGAGAATCAGCGGAAAAGTACCGACGAAATATCTCGAAACGGATGTAAACACAAGTGAATGAAGGTGTTTGCTTTATACATTCCTAACTTGTCCACACGCGATAAATCTATCGGTTATCATACGATTGAATCTTCTCGTTACATAGACGGCACGACGGTTGTTAGTACCGAGCTATACCGTCTGATATTTAACAACTTTCGTATAGTTTTATGTCACGACGAATATCGAACGTATGTTAACTAATAGACGGGGACTAAGTGGCGCTTTGAGTTTCATATATGAGTATCGATGAGAATATGAAAGTTTCATATTATCATCGAGTATCATATATTGGTTTAACTTGAAAAACGTGCCGTTGAAACAAATTATTGTTCTCCACCTTGCACTCTCTTAACAATGGTACATGCATTAAACAATAACAACTCTAAACTTTCACCTGTTGGGTTCAACAAAAAGGTTTTTGATATAACAAACACAACCTTTCTCAATTTTTCCCTTGAATCGATGTGAAATTAACAGTGTCCATATGACACAATGGATATATTTTCCATACAAAAGGAAAAAGGCAAACAATAGTAAAGCAATTGTAATTCTATCAAGTATCCAGACTGAAAAAGAATAAATAGCAAACTAAAAATTAATCAGTAATGAAAAACAAACAAAAGTGTATCATTACAACCAGCAAATTAAAAGGACCATAAAGAAAACAACAAAGATTTAATTCTCATCTATGACAATTAAATCGGTGCTCAAGTATTTGCCATCTAAATTAGACATGGACGGAGCGATTTAATATGTTAGTTATGAAAGTCGACGGTCTTCACGCAAGTACATGTATATATTTGTAAAAACGAATTAATCCAACCCTATGTGGAAGATGCCTATGCAAACAATGTAAAAATCTATTGATCTAATGACCTTACATGGTTTCAACTTGGTAATCTAACTAGTATTAATTTGTGCCAAAAACAGCCGACTTTAGATGGGATCAATCTTATATGAACTCATTTTTTATTACGGCTTCAAATTTTACATTCTTGCAAAGCCTTAAGCACCCACTATTGTTCACAAAGAATATGTTAAAGATGAAAATGCCCTGAGCTAATGAAATGCTAGAGCCTCAGCCCCAGCCGAACTCCAACCCCAACCCCAACACCAAACCCCAACCGAACCTTAACCCTAACCCTAACCCCAACCCCAACCCAGCCGAACCCCAACAACAACACCAAAGCCCAACCGAACCCTAACCCTAACCCCAACCGAACCCCAACACCAACTGAACCCTAACCCTAACCCTAACCTAAACTGAACCCGATGCCTAACCCTAACTCTCATCCCTACCTGAACCCTGAACCCTAGCCCTAACATCATCAAAATTATGTTTAATTGGACATTTACTAACCTGTAGGCGGCGGAGAAGACGACGGAGACGCTTGGCGGTTGAAGACGCGCGCAATCGGCGACGAGGAACTCGATGAGGAAGAACGAGGGCGGTGGCGACGAGGAGAAAATTGGAGATGCGGGAACGAGATCACAGAGAATTTTGGGAATTTTGGGAACGAGGAAAAGAGATCGAGGCGTAGGGCATTTCTGTGCATTTTTTTTATTAAATTCCCATTTAGATGCCCCTACGGACTTAACAGTAGGTCATTGGTTTGCGGCTCCGTAGGGCCAAGCAACAAATTACGATTTAATATTTTAAAATTAAAATGTCGGGCACCGTAGGGACAACTATTGGACCTTACGGTTTAGTCCGTAGGGGCAAGAAAAATCTGCCCCTACGGATTCCATTATCCATAGGGGCAACCCCATATTGTAGTAGTGTTGAAGTCTGATTCGGCGAAGAGACGGCCCACAAAAAAAGAATTTCAACATACATGAATGTTATATGGAGGAGATCTCTCGTCAGATTGAAATTGCAAAGAAAACACAAATGCCGTATGATCTGTAATGACGAAGATGCACAAAAAATACAAAGACTATGCTCAAAGAAGCAGGCGGTGGCCGCAAATGTATAAGAAGACGACCACTTCACAAATAGAGATGCAGTCGGCCCAAACTCCATTTATTTCATATCAGGATATATAAGTTATGGGTGTGTCACAAGTAAACACCAAAAATGAATAGCGTACAATTTCGGATATGTCAATAACAACTTGTTGCAAATTTGTAGCAGATTTTGGACTTGGGGTGCAAAATATGTCGTTTAAAACGGTTGGCGTCATTTAGGACGTGGCTCCACGTTCTTGTTCTTCTTCTTCTGCTTTCCCTTTTATTACTACATATTTTATTTATTTATTTAGGTAATTCGTGACGAGGGTTTAGGCATTAAATTAAAATACCTGAAATAGGTTCGTTTTATTAGGTAAGGATAAGTTTTATATTCAAACATGGTCATAGCGCAATTCGTCCATTTGGCATGCACCTTTTAATTAAATTTGTATGATGTAAATAAGATCATCTTGCATTTTTTAATTTATTTATTTTTGCAAACACCATCTGTTGTTAATAAATGATGTCATTCTTTGTCGTATATCATGCATGTGGAAAGTTGTAGTTTTGAAATCATAATTAACAAGTAACAAGTTAATTAATGTGTCCATGCATGCATGATGCGTAGTGTGATTAATTTTCTACGATAAATCATACATAAATGTACGCAAAGATTTGCTGTTTAGAAAACTCCGGAATTGATTATATCACTTTTGTTGTAAGAATTCTAGCAGACGTTGCATACGATTTCTGCCTCCGGCCTTGTACGGTTCTTCTTTCGACATTAACTATATTTTATAACAAAATGAGGCAAATATATACGAATTCAAACAGTTGGTTTAGTGAAGACTTTTTAATTGCTTCATATGTATGATGTATCCAATAAGCAGAATTGCTCAACGAGTGTGCTAGGCACATGGAACGGAAGATTATCAGGAATCTTCACATTTCCGGGAATATGACGACTGCACATCTAATTCCAAGGAATCAATTACATTATGATTCTCGGTGTATTTTAACCATCTCCCGTAATATATGCATGTATGTGCAACGGCCGATGGTTGGAGAGCGGTTGGACGGCGACGGGCAACCGACGGTCTACGGTAGGCCTAACGGCCGGCGGACTACGAATGGCAGATCGTCGGCTGAGCGACGGACTGTCGAGAAACATCCTGTGTTAGATGGGAATATTTCGTGGTAATCTAGGATAGACACCATTTTTTGTGGGGAATAGGATTCCGATGAAACATGCGTACATCTTACTACCGACGGCGAATATATTTTACACCAAAACAAACCGTGGGTAATTTTTTTTTTTTTGATGGAAATCTGCTAACACGCCCAAGGTACAATCCATGAAAAGACATGGTAACGCTAACAAACTTGAGAAAAAACATATATTATCCTTAATGGAATAATAATGCGAGGTGATGCATGTAAATTTCAATAACGGGGGCTAAATTTCCAAACCATAAAATTTCAGGGTTGAATATGCTAAAAGAGATATAAATATTGTTGTGGGGATATCCATAAAGAAATGGGAAGCAAAGCAACAAACAAAAGTGGTCCGGTCAGCATCGGGCCAGCCAGTCCACACCGACTCGCCGACCATGTGACCGTGGAACTGAGAGAAAAGGTCTTCCAAAAAGGCATCATGACCCCCTTTTCTCCCTGCCCTCTTCCCTTCTCCCTTTCTACATCCCAAGTGATCAATCTAGCTTGCATGTGAGGCATGTAACACCAAACATGGCGATGGGGAGGGTGGGTCCCACTAAATATCTGATCTTATAAATGAAACTCGAAGGGTGCCACGAGGTTGGTAATTGCTCACTGGTGTGGTGTGACCCTGTGTCCTCTTAACATCCTATGAATCCCAATTTTTTTAAATGATTACATCCACATCAGGAGGAACCTATGGCAATTTTTGATGTCTTGGTTTAGGAATTCTCTATGACAGGAGGCAGGTGTATCATGCCGTGATGAGCGGAGTTATATTCTTCAAGCAAAATGATGGAAACTTGCGGGATTTACTGTTCCTTTAGTTGAATTATCGGTAGTTAAAGAGGCCGTGTGACTTGCGGTGTTTGAGCTGCATGCTATCAAGATAAATTTGGTTAGAGGGTGATTCAGTTTTGGTTCAAGGCTCTCCTTTCGGTATCGCAAAATTGATGCCTAATAATAGATGGGATTAGATTGGATTGGATTGCTTGAGAGTTTTTGAACTACTCATGCCTTCCTTAAAAGAAATGTTTGTATTGACTTTCTAGTAAATGTTTGAAGATGTTGTCGGAATTGATGAGATGGCATTTTCAGAGACTCAAGTCCAGAGTGACCGCTGAGGTTGTGTCCTTGTTGTTGGATATGAAAAAGCAATTTTTTTTGTATTAAAAGACACTCGAAGGGTGCTGCTCATTTCATGTATTGACGTACAACCTTTTTTTAAATGTGAACATAAAAAGAATAAGAAAGATTCCCTCCGGTTCAGCCAATTGGAACAAACAATTAGAACTGAAATATTCTGTGATAATATATTAGTTGGTGTTAATTAATTAGAATTGTAACTTAAAGTTCTAAATCCGGTGTTAGTCATGAGTGGAACTGAAACTGGAACTAAAAGAAAAAAAATATTCCAACTAGAACTTTTTCATATATAAAATGAGTGTTCCACTCTTAAAAATTATCCCACCTATTTGAATGAAACAAAAATAAAAAAATCAGAACTATCAAACTCTAGCCTTCCCTCTCTCCTCCTCCACCATTTTCCTTTTTTAAGCTTTCAAGTTTTTTTTGTCCATCTTTTTTATCGACCAAATCCAATCGATTCAACATAAAACTTTTCAATCTCTTTTAAGTCTATCTAATTTAAAAACACCAAAAATTAAACAGGAAATATAAAAATCATTAAACATGTATGTAATCTTAATTTGACCAAACTAAAAGAAAAAATAGGTTTAATTATATTTTATCAGTATACAGAAATCTCATTTTCTATAATTAAAACAGTAAATTAATTTTTTCTAATCTTACAAACCATTTAAAAGCAATTAAATATTTTATAATTAAGCTTATACATGTAATTTGCACTTCACCAGTAAAAATAAAATAATCTAATACGATTTCAATTTTAGTGAAGTTCTTAAATCCTATATAAAAGTCCTAGTTCTGTTAAAGTCATGTGAAAATGTTATAGTTTTAAAAGTTCTATTTTTATCGAAAAGTCTCAATTAACTAACATACCCCAAATAAATTCTCTCACAGCAAGCTTAAGGGTGAAACCGGGACGAGTTGGTTGGGGGTTCTCATCGTATTTATACTCAGCTCAAAAATTAAACCATATCCTCGAAACCCGTCTGGACGCGACTGGTTTACTAATTGATGTATCTAAACATCCGATTTCAGGTTCGGGCGGTTTCAAAATTTCAACGGGCAGATCGAACTTGATCGGGTTTACGGATTTACCCATTTATGAGCATAAATTCTAAATTCTAACAAGTACAGTTACAAAATAATCATAAAGATCTACAAAATATTCAAAATTTAAGCAACTAGAAATTAAAAAAGTGCAATTATTTTGTATAAAATGATGGAAGGGGAAATATTTTTCCTCCTAAAAGTGAGTATACTTTCGGAGATAAAATGTTGATCAAATGGGGATTAAGGCTAGGTTCAAAGCCAGCAAATGCCTATTTAGAAATATACAGTAAAACCTCTATACAGTAATATCCTTGGGACCGGGGAAAAATATTACTATAGGGGGGTTATTCTTAAGTAGAGTTTTATATATAAAAATTAGATTTTTTTTTGAAAAAATAGTAGTCAAAATTCTTAGACCTTCAAAATTCATATAGACCTTCAAACTTATTAACAAGTCAAAATTCTTAGACCTTCAAAATTCATATAGACCTTCAAACTTATTAACAAGTCAAAGTACTTTATGTCATCTTAAGTTCAATTGTGTAGTTAAGTAATTTATGTCATCTTAAGTTCAATTGTAATAGCCAAGTAATTTTATGTATTTTTTATATATATAAAAAATTATTTAAAATTTAATGCCAATTTATTACTATATAGAGGTAAATTAGTACAGGCGGGACTTGGAAAAAGTATGGAATATCACACTGTGGAGGTTATTCTTATTTATAACTGGTCCCGAGTCGGGACCGGGACTTTTTATCACTATAGGGAGGTTATTCCTATATAGAGTATTCCTATACGGAGGTTTTACTGTATGTATTTTCACAAATGTCCAATTGTATTGAGTTTAGAACCAGTGGTTTCGGATGTGGGTGCAGCCAGGGTTACGGGTTCAGACAAGCGAGTTTTTATATGAAAAAAACCCTATATTTTCGGACAGGCCGGTCGGATTTGGGTTTACACAAGTTTGTTTTCATCCCTAATCAAGGCAGTTCCTTTCGACTTTCAAAGCTACTAGCGCTATCACCTTTCTCATTTAAAACTGCACTCTTTCTGCAATATAAATTATGCATAATATAACCTAATGTATTTTGGTTTTGGTTTTGGTCGTCCACAACCCCCTTTAGCTACGGTATTAGAGTTTAGCAGGGGCTGGTCACTTATTTTAAGTGGCGGCGGCGGCTCCTATACTCCAGAGACCAAGTGAGACGAGCGTAGCCCTTTATATAAATTGGCAAAATCCATTGTGTGATATTTTTTTAGAACTGATGTTTGGTATTCATTATTTATAGTCCCAATCCATGTTGTATATCCAATGTTGGAGTGTACTTAACTACTCTTATTTTGTCCCTTTAATTGTTTTCGTTTTCTAACTTATCATATATATTAAAAAAGACTTTCAAATGTGTCTTCCACCGCGTCGAAACTCCGAAATTGCGATGAATTAAATTTGCAAATGGGTTTTAAATTTTTCAAAACCGGCTAGAACTGATCCGAACTCATCCATAACCTAAACCTGTATCAGTCCATGCATAATCCGCCTGAGATAATTGGAGAGATATAATGTTTCAAGTTTTATGTTACAGATTTGATTTATATGTCAATCAATTTATAGATGTAATAATTCAATAATTTGTTAATCAATTATGCCAGTATTTAGTGAATTTTATAAACTTGGGACTTTTTAATATATTTATTTTTAACCAATCATTACATTCAGTTTTACATAGTTGCTTCAGTTTTTTATTAATTATTTGTATTTATACATTATCTATAAAAAATTCAAAAATATGCATCTTATTATGTAAACTCATCTTCAAAATTATATTTAAAAGAACTAACATGCTCACTTTCTATTTGTTCGTTTAGCAAAAGCCTAATTCAAATCTTAAGCCGTCTAAATCTTTTAGATGCGGGTCCGGATATAAAATACCCATGACCATGGATATGGAGATAATAAATGAAAAATCCGTATGATGGAACGGGTTCAGGTTCAAGGCTTCTTGAAAACCCGGCCAACCCCGATCCGTGCGAAACAACCAAAAAGTTTACATTTCATCTATTCTTATAACCTAGAATTAAAAATTAGGTATTCTGCATGGTTGGGTAAGAAATATTAAGCCCGAACAATAAGGCCAAGGAGATCTTGTATCAGATATACGAAAATGAAAACAAAAGAAAAAAAAATTGTTGAAGAAGATTACATGGGCCGAACATTAAAAAAGGTAGAAAGAAAAACAAGCCGAAAGTAAGAAAGATTATGTATTCTGCATGGTGATGATATAGATATGGGGCCCCCAAAATTTTGGATGGGTCTCTGATAAGATACAAATAGAATAATATATTGAGATATGAGCCCACCACCTAAAGGTTGCGTGTCGGGAATAATTTGTGACGGCAAATAAAATCAGGAGATAAGGAGGAACTAATCATAAAGTTCACTTTTGCACACTTTCATATTTGTAAGTGATGGATGTTGAAATCTCTTTCAAATGTTGTTTTCCGTCGATCTTGCTGCAAGCGTTTATGAACGGTTGAGATTGAGAGTTAAAATTGGACGTGTAGATCTCAATGGGTTGGTGTTGACGCCGAGCTATCTGCAAGGGAAGTCCCGGTATGGATGACCACCGTAGGACCATCCGACGATCAAGTAAGTACCGAAATATAAAGTCAGGATAGCGGCGTATTGGAATCGATTTTGACTTACCTAGATCGTCCGGAACAGGGGGTTTATATAGCGGTCGTGTGGAAGCGATTTGGCGCGAGATTCCCGCCGTCCGTTATGCCCTTATGACACGTTCGCGTGATGGCGGGATATGCCCATTAATGACGAGATACACTCGTTAACGGAAAAACGTGCTAGCGTGGGATGCGGGACATGGAGTGGCGGGGATCTCGTTCTAGCGAGATACGTGGAGCCGTTACGGGGGCGTTTGGGCTCCGTGCCCCGGGTTTGACAGGGAGGTCGAGGAGTCTCGGCTCGGTAGATAGCTCGAAGTCGAGCGAGTAGGCCGAGGAGTCTCATCTCGATAGATAGCTCGGAGTCGAGCGAGGAGGTCGAGGAGTCTCGGCTGCCTCATCGCATATGAAGGGTACTCCGGGGAGGCTTTCCGAAAGGTCGGGCACCACCTCGTCACCAGTCCCGAGGAAGACTCATAATGTGTCACACACTGACTCCACACCGTAGCCCCCAGGAGTCCAGATAGTATGCGCTGACGACACGTCATATCCTACGTGTCACAATCTGGGGTGTTCCCGTTCATGAGCCTCATCATCAGCCCCCCACTCTCGTCCTGATCTATTTATAGGTCAGGGTCGAGAGTGGTAAGCCCGGATTTTCATGACTCAACCGAAGATTTCCCTGTGAGGGGCTACTCGACGACGGCGGGACGTTTGGCGCCAACTCTTCTTGGGTCGCTGGATCCACATGGCGGCTTATGAAATGCCTCAGTCCCCGCGCGTATCTTTGGTGATGCAGCGGATCAGTGAAATGATTGCGCATTTAAAGAGGGGGCGCTGTTTCATTCTCCCGCCGGTTGGATTACGTACCACATGTCCGCCGCTGGGTGGCGGAACGTGAGGAATCGTCACCGAATCCTGCCGTGAGGAGACGTGTCTAATGGACGGTCGATACGTAGAGCCCTGATGTCTGCTTGGCGTGGCGGGAACCGATATGTGCCGTTGGATGCCTCCTCGTGGAGTGTATAAACAGGAGTGGCTCTTTTATGGCCAACATTTTGTCCCAGTCGACTCTCATTGCGTGAAGATTGATCGGCACCCCTCTGCTTAGGTCGGAACTTCAACCAAAATTTTTCTTGGCAAGTCCATTCTTGAATCAGGTTAGATGTCTTCTTCCGAAGTATCTGTTGACGTAGTAGGGATCGAGTCGGGCGATAAGGCTTCAGTTTCTGAAGCCGAGTCCAGTGGATCTTCTTCCTCCTCAGCTTCCGATAGCCGAGAGAGTTCCTCTTCTTCTTCTTCATCTTTTGAGGGGGGTGTCGCCCTTTTCTCACGTCGTTGGGGGGGGGGGGGGGCGATAAGGGCCCCCAAGGTGCGCATCTGGAACATCCGCGATGTGCCTTCGATCTTGAACCGTCAGGATGAGTTTCCTGACATCCGGGTTCGATTTCATATCCCCCCAGGGTATTCGCTTCGTTTGGCTAGGAAGGGTGAATAGGCAGACCAGGTACAGGGTAAAAAGATTGCCCTTGTACCTGGAAGCATTCCGGGCCGGGATGTGTCTGCCCTTACCGCCTGAAGTTTGCGCCGTGCTCCATTGTTTCCACCTTTCCCCAGGCTAGCTAGCGCCGGATTCGTGAAGAATCCTCCTCGGATTTCTGGTCCGGCTGTCGGATCCCCTTTGATTTGAGCATCCTTCTTTCCTTCCTTTGTTATAAAAACCACCCCGGCACCAGTAAGGAAGAACCGAGCTGGGTGTATCTTTTGTTTAAAAAACATAAGGGTAGGATGGCTAGGTCAGGGGTAGCGGTTGTCCCTTCCCCCATCTACGAAAGGAAGGAAAAATTCGTTTTCGTCGGGCCTCCGGAAGGTGAGGGTTGGCCGGTGCCTATCCAGTGGCATATGGCTGATTGTCCTAGGGTTAGGTAGTCGAACACCCCCGAGGCAAGGGTGGTGTCGCAGTGGGAACCGATCCAGCGGGCTGATGTCCTGCTTTCCGAGCAGGCACTGAGCTGGGCTGGGCTTAGTCCCGCGTGCTTTGTGGGTAAGTCAGGGCCTTCATCGATCTATCTAGATTTCGTTAAAATTTCGTTGCTGATCTTTTTCCTTATGTGTTCCTCGCAGAGTCTATGGATCGTCAGAAAATTATGGCTGCCATAGCCGCTAAGGACCAGGAGAGGAAGAGCGGTGGCTCCAGCTCGACACAGCCAGCTCCAAGTACAGCTCCTCAGCAGGATCCTCCTGCCAAGGCTTCCGCATCGCCCCCAGTTCCGGAGGAACGCCGTAGGGGAGGTCACAAGCACGCGTAGGATGCGGCGTCCCGATCCAGAACGGAGGCGCCGCTTGCACCCGAATCCCCCTTCAAGAGGCAGAAGAGGGTGGTTTCTCGGTTGCCTTCGACCGGGATTCAGGTGCAGGAAGGCAAGTTCTGCATAGAGGTGCCCTCGGGGCTCTCTGTGGCCGACAGCTTACTGGCGGACATAGAGAAGACAGCGGGGTCCAAGATTCCCCAAGGCACGATGAAGGCTTAGGTGGCCGTGATAGCTCAGGAGGCTGTTCAGGTCGGTAACTCATTTCAAGAATTTCTCAAGTATTTTTTACTCGGTTTTCAGCTTTTTAACATGGTTCATGTTTTCTTCAGGTCCTCCAGCACTGCGCCCTCTTCACTGCAATGGACTCCGAGGAGGTGGCCCCGGCGATGAAGAAGGCGGGTGAATCTTCCTCACGAGAGGAGGAACTGCTTGGTCAGCTGCAACAGGCGGAAGAGAAGGCAACCCTCCTTGACTCTAGGTTAGTCGTGGAGGGTCTGACGGCCGCCAAGTTGAAGGAGTCCCATCGGCTCTTGACCGAATCCAACCGGGCTATCCAGGCCCAGGTGAGGGAGATCAATGGGCTTTACGATGCCATGAAGAGGCAGAGGGACTCGTTCAAGTGGGATGCTCGGGCAGCCTGCGAGGCAGCCAAGCTTGCGGAGAGGAGAGCGGAAAAGGCCGTGGAGGAGTTTAAGACCTCCGACCAGTTCTACCTCGACCTCACTGATTCCACTGCCGTTGGGTGGCACAACGCCCTCGACGCCGTTAAGGAGGCCGTGCCCAGGTTCGACGATCGGGAACTTCACGCCCGGTATCCCCTAGCCGAGGAAGTGCCATAGGGCAATGGTGCCGAACCGGCCGGAGAGCAGGTGGCGGCGGTCGTGGACGCCGAGCCGGAGGTCGTCATTATAGCCCCCGATGGAAGCGCCGAGCCAGGGGGAGGACCGGCCGAGTAGGTGGCCTGAGCTATCTTTGCTTTAGTGATCGGCACGCCTTCGGCGTATCGTGTTTTAAAGTTCTAAAGTTTAGCCGCGATCAAGGACGACGTCGCGTGTAGCTAGCCGCGGTGAGCACAGGTCGTCCGCAGGGAGACAGAGCGTTTTAGGTTCTTGTTTTCACGAGTTAATGCGCGGGTCAAAATGTTCGTATCTACCCTAAGTGTTTATATGCAAATATAAGTTGTTAGGATTAGATAGGATAATGTAAGTTAGTGAATTCCGTACTCAATCCTTTGTGCCGAACTCAACCAATGAAGCTAGAGCAATCGGAAATAACGTGGATTAGGATACTTAAGCACGGTATTAGTGAAATCCGGCTTATTGACCCTTGTTCGTCCGTTCTTGTCTCTTGCTTTTGCTTCCGGCCAAACCGAACGGAGCGCTTGCGTAAGGTTTGTGCAGAGTTCAATGGAAAATATCGGACAAAGGAAATGAGAGAAGAAAAACCTTAACTTACAACTCCATTCTTTTTCCTAACAACACCATATTCACAATCAACAAAACAACAAAGAAAAAGAGCAAAGAAAAGATACAAAGAAAGGAAAGACAACATTACAAGAAAGTAAATTGCATGGAATTAAAGAGCAAGTAAGTAAAGCAAGAATGGAAATGCAAGTAAGTAAATGCAAGAAATAAAAGAGCAAGAAAGTAAAGCAAGAAATAAAGATACAAGGAACCAAGGAACACATTACAAACCATGGGTTCAATAGCCTAAACTTAAACTTGCAAGCACAATGAAGAGGTTGCAAGATCAAAAGAAGGCTAAGAACCCAAGGCAAAATGAAGGCAAGAAGAAAGCTTTATTGATTCCAAATAATGATACAAACCCTTGAGTTCAATAACCAAAACTTAAACTTGCAAGCTCAATGAAGAGCTTGCAAGATCAAGAGAAGGCAAAAAACTCAAGGGGGACTAGCTATGTACAAAAACAAAATGGAAAATGAAAAAGAGTTATGAAGTCTTGGACCAAGAATGAGACCCACATCCTTTGCTCACTAATCTGCTTTTATAGGCACCAAAAAGATTAAACAAGTAATAAAAACAAGGTGATGTGATGACAAGGGATGGGCTGAGGTAAATTGGGGAGCAATGAGCATTGTGGGGCCGGCGAGCTTGGCTATTTGAGGGATGTCGCTGGTTTTTTGTTGGACAATGGGGCTCGTGCTTGTTGTGTGGTCATGTGTTCTCTCAACAAGTCCACTGGTACTGCTTGATTTGTCTATATAAACTTGGGTTGCACTCAGGGATTTGGAAGGAAACTTTATGCTTTTTTTAATCACATCACATCCTTTTGCATTAAACACACATCACTTCTCATGTGCCCACTTGCTCCTCTTGCATCATGGCAGCCCCCCTCTCTAGGTCCATGAACTAACAAGCTAGTGTACACACTTGTATTGTGTTTGTCCATTTAGATAAAAAGTGTGTACACATGCATGTTGCATAAAGAAACTCTTGAAATATCGCTCGGTTTGCAGTTCCGATTGCAGTATCGGCTCACCAATGTAATATCCGTATATTTGAATGTATTTCCAGTATTTTATCACGGATACCTGTAATCTATAATTACTGAGCAGACACTGGTTAATAGTACCGATCTACACAAAAAATAGATAATGAATGAGTGGTATTAAAATGCAATTTTCTGTGATAAACATTTAGTTATCAATTTTGTATGCCTCCGGGCATTTTTGTAAGGCTGGGGAGCCTATAATACCTTGTATATAATTTTGAATGTGAATAAAGTATTTTTTGCTCGTAAGTGTTTTTGTCTTCGAAGCCTTTTTATCCCGCAAGTCTTTTCATTTCGCAAGTGTTTTTAGATCGTTAAGTGTTTTTGTCTCCGAAGCCTTTTTATCCCGTAAGCCTTTTGTCTCACAAGTATTTTATCTCACAAGTGTTTTTAGCTCGCCTTCGAAGTGCTTCTATTTTTGCAAGCATTGGGCGAGCGCGACGTAAGAGCTAAGTCAAGCATAGGCAGACCGGCGTTCACCCTTTCCCCGGAGTCGAGGAGACGATCGTGCATCGAGTATGGATCGAGTGATAGCTAAGGGTAGGCAGGCCGGTGCCTTCCCTTTCCCCGGAGTCGAGGCGACGATCGTATATCGAGTATGAATCGAGCGATAACCAAGGATAGGCAGACCGGTGCTCCATATATCTAGGTCTTGAGCGGGATGAATATGGAACTAATCGGCTACCTCTTAACGAGGGCTTTGGATCCACGGATTTGCCGAGCAGGAAGCTGCCCTTAGCGGATAAGCCGAGCAGGAAGCTACTCGGATGCCTCTTGTTGAGGGATTTGGATCCGCGGGATTTTTGGGCAGGAAGTTGCCCTTAGCAAATGAACTGAGCAGGAAGCTACTCGGATGCCTCTTGTCGAGGGTTTTGGATCCGCGGATTTGCCGGACAGGAAGCTGCCATCAGCAGATGAACCGAGTAGGAAGCTACTTGGATGCCTCTTGTCGAGGGCTTTGGATCCGCGGATTTGCCGGGCAGGAAGCCTCCCTCATCGGATGAACTAAGCAGGAAGCTACCCGGATGCCTCTTGTCGAGGCCTTTGGATTCGCGGATTGGCCGGGCAGGAAGCTGCCTCAGCGGATGAACCGAGCAGGAAGCTACTCGGATGCCTCTTGTCGAGGGCTTCGGACCCGACATTTATTCTCTTGAATGTCGTTCAACCTTCCTTGACCCGTATAGGGGGAATGGTGACCGTCACGGATGATACGTGGCCGCTCCTTATCGGGAAGGTGCGATATTCCGTGATTTGCGTTGTTGCGTGAGTAGATATCGATCGTTGGAAGGCTTTTGTTGAGGCTATAAATATCGAAGGTATGGTCTCACATTCGAATTCTCATATTGGCTTTTTCCTAATTGTGTGTTTCTCAAAGATGGCCGGCCGTGTATACACCTTCAGGGAGATCGTATCTTAGGACGATGTGTATTTTTATAATCTCGATCGTTCCGAAGAGACGTACGAGACGGTGATAGGACGCTTGGAGGGCCACCGTGGGTGCTTACTTCCCCGACGATCTCCTCTCCTTCAAGTGCTAATCTACGCGATATGTGTAAGTCGATATCGTGCACCATGTGGGTCTGCGGGGAGGCGGAATTTTCAAAAAACGATTTTCAAACTTCGCAACACCGACTTGAATCAACAGGATCTTTAAATAAACCTTAACTAACATAACATCTATAAGGTTTTAACTACTCTGAAGAAAGTTATGCCTCGCAGTATCTAGTCCTTCGGTTCTCGCTGTCCTCCTCCTCTTCTTAAGCTCCCAAAAGAGTGCGCGGATCTCGCTCGACCGTCGGTCTTCCCACGCCAAAGATGATTCACCCGAGAGTGTCAACTTTGAGCTTCTACCTCTAATATAAGGTAACTAAAGAACCTAGTGTGCTAATCTAGGTATCTTAGGTGATGTAGAGAGTGATTAGGATTTGTTTAGTCTCTTGAACCTTAGGATTCTCAACTCATGAGACGAATTAGGGTTTTTAGAAGAAGAAGAGAGCTTGGAAGAGAGAGAGTGTGTTCAAGATAGAATGAATAAAGAATGGATAATGGTGATAAATATTAGGCAAATATATTTTCTACAAAATATCTAGATATTTTTCTTGCCTCAATAGTAATCCATGACTCACTATATGAGTCACTAAGTAGCCATGCTTTATTAATTATAAAAACACCTCACCCTCCACCTCATTAACTATTTAAAATAAATGGTTATTAAAACTAATGAGGTGCTTTCTTCTAGAAGCACTCTTGAAAAAATTACAAGAATACCCGTTATCCGTATATACATATCTGCATCCGTATTCCGAAAAACATGAAAACAAAGAGACAAAAAACAATCCAATAATCCGATACTAATATCTGGCTTAAACCAGAGCTTACTAGTATAAACCGCCCGATCATCATCCCTGTACTAGTACACGTATATGATCGAACCCTGCCGTAAAAACCATACGGCCTCTACATCGTTTCGCTCGAAGCAGAGAAACTCTCTGCGTGGGACTTTAAAAACTCGACAGTACGCTGGCAGTGGGTTTAACCACAAGCACGTCACTGAGACTTGTAATTGGTGCAATAAGTATCCACTATCCGTACTATACATATCCCTGGCATTCTATACAATAAAGGCCTCTAGGGCATATATATACTATCATATCGAGCAAGATTTTCCTGTACATACATATCCCTAGCATTCTATACAATGAAGGCCTCTGGGGCATATATATCCAACAATTTCCCACTTGCACTAAGACCTGTAATTGGTGCAATAAGTATCCACTATCCGTACTAGATCCAGCTGCTGGCGTACCGCATGCCTAACATCTTAAATAGCCTCTTGAACTGGACTTGGGGGATGGCCTTGGTGAATGGATTTGCCATGTTGTCTTTTGTGTCCACTCTCCGCACCTCGATCTCCTGGCGATCCACGATCTCCCTGATCAGGTGATACCGCCTCAAGATATGTCTGGATTTCTGATGGGACCGTAGTTCCTTCGCTAATGCTATAGCCCCATTGTTATCGCAATACAAAGGTATTGGATTGGAAATGGATGGAAGCACCTAAAGTTTAGAAATGAACTTCCTCATCTAGATAGCCTCTTTTGCGGTATCGTTAGCAGCTATATACCCAGCTTCCATCGTTGAGTCTGCGATGGTATCCTGTTTGGAACTCTTCCAACATACCGCCCCTTCATTGAGGGTAAACACAAAACCCGAGACAGATTTAGAGTTATCTTTGTTACTTTGGAAGCTGGAGTCGGTAAAAGTCTCGACCTGGAGGTCCCCGTTACCGTAAACCAAGAACATCTTCTTAGTCATTCTCAGGTACTTGAGAATGTTCTTTACCGCTATCCAATGTTTCTCACCCGGGTTAGACTGATACCTGCTTACCATATTAAGTGCGTAAGCTACATCTGGTCTGGTACATAACATCGCATACATTATAGATCCTACCGTCGAAGCATATGGTATAATGCCCACGCGAGTCCTCTCTTCATTAGTCTTTGGAGACATCTCTTTGGAGAGGGTGATCCCGTGACAAGCGGGTAAATTACCACGCTGTTCAGACCATAATATTGCATTTTTCATTCCCCTATTCTTATCCGTTTTATAAGTAAACAGGTACTCTTGACGCACGTTTGTTGCATGTTACAGGATACAGGGCTTGGATGCGAATACAGTGAAAAATACGAAAGCTGATACAGAAAAGGGATTTTTGACCAACAAGTAGACGGATCCTAGTCAAGCCTAGACGAAGAACAGTGCAAGGTCCAAAATATCAAGTGAACGGTTAAAAGATCGCTACAAGTTTTCACTGAAAGATTTGGAGAAGAATAAGAAGCCAAACAGAGAAAAGATATATATAAGTAAGAAGCCCAAGCCAACAATAAGCAACTCAGAAAGTTTGGTGAGCTAAGCTCACCAAAGGGCCGCGGAACCGCGGCCCAAGCCAACCAATGCCGCGGTTCCGCGGCCATTAAGTGCCCGTGTCGGTGGAGTTTTTCTGTGACGATGCGTCGGTGCGGTTGTTTGGATTTTCCGTGGGCAAATCTGTAATTGCGCATGTGCGAGAGTCTGTAACCCTAATTTCCCTGTTTTCTTATAAATTGTAATAAAAAATTGTAAAAACCTATGCCTCTTTTCAATCAATAAATTTCAGAATTTCTGAGAGATAAATTCAGATCTGTTCTTCTTGTTTGGAGGGAGCCGTCAACTTAGGAAGGTATGTTATTTCTGTTTCTTTTAATTAAAATATTTTCTCATCCCCTAATGAGCGAGTAATCTCCTCGCTTGTTAGGGTTAGCCTTAGGGAAAGGGTTGAGAGATGAGATCTCTCACCCCTTTCAATGCAACTTTCATCTAATGAATTAGAACTCCACGCATACGAGCACAACCGCTCCCTGCGGCATCCTACCCATCGAGGTAACGATGAACCGTAGTATAAAGAGCCGGTTGCGCGCGTTTTCCGTGGGGGTTAGGGCAATTATCAACAAAGGAAGGATACAAATCTAGAGGAAGAAATATCTTCCCAAAAGATTTGGATCCACTTTATTAATAATTACATTAACATCTAATAGATCTAAAAAAAGAAGGCATTGAAAGCGGTGAGGAAAAACGTTAATCTCCAAAACTTCCCCTAAGCCTAACCCTAGCAAGACTCTTAATTAGATTAATTAGATCCAGTTTTTATAGATTTTTATAAACCAACCAAAACGACATCTTGAATCAACTCATTAAAACACATAAAAGAAATTTACCCGTCTCTGTGGATCGACCCGTACTCACCGGCTAGCTGCGAAGCGACGCCGTTTCTGATTGCGGTAAACTCATATTTTTGACACTAATCAAATGGCGCCGTTGCCGGGGACGGCGTAATTTTTCTTTTTATAAATTTTCGGGTTGATATAAATTTTAAAAATTATAAAAATCTGAAAATATAAAAAAATACAAAAATTATCAACTTTGATCTGTTTGAAGGGTGTATCTTTTGAATCTTGCAGGAACAGCGAAAAATTGAGGATCTGGAAATTTACAGAGGGTAAAACAGAATTTGGTACATAAGAACAGAGAAGAATCACAAGTACAGAGCAGCAGAATTTTTTCCAGAGCCTGAACCCACTACTCCACCGCGTTTCCGCCGCAAAAGGGGGTCCCTGATCGCGGTTCCGCCGCGCCCTGGCCACGTCAGCACCTGAAAATTTGCTGGTTTGTTTCCTACTTCTTCCCTCTGCAACCTCCATATCTCTGTCTGTGAAAATTTTTTGCAGGAATTCTTTGCGTAAAGAGTCTTTCTCCCCCTTCTAAATAACAGATTTTCTGCAGGTTTCTTTGCGCCGCGCTAAAAAAAAAAATTGATTGCAAGTGAATTTTATTGTTTTGCATAATTTAACCGGACTCTAAGGGGCTAATTGACCAAACTCAGATTGGGTGGGGATTTCATCACCCTTCCCAGGACCCCAGAAAACACCTAAAGCATGTGCATTGACCAAAATTAATTAAAAAAAGACTAGACTCAGATCTAAGGACATCGAGCTCAATAGGAAAAGGACTAGTATAGGCATCGACCGTTTATCCTAACCGACATTGCGGTGTCTAGGCTAGTGGTTATTAATTAGGCCCACTGTAGTGGTGGTTCCTTCCCACTTACCTGGCCGTACTTGTCCGTGAAGAGGCGGTTTGAGGTCCTATTTCTAGCCTTAGTCAGGAGCTGTCTAGCAGACCTAGGTGACCCTAGATCTAGGCTTGATTGTGCATGTGTGGTTGATACATTGGTGTCACGAGTCTCTTTCCAAAAACCTTTTTGCAAAACTCTCACATAAATAAAAAAAAAAAGAGAAAAAAAATCTTTTCAAAACCTGCAACTTGTCGCTAAGAAACCTTGCACCTCACTTCCACCATTTCTCCTTCATTGACGTTATCTTACCCCCACATTCTGTTTTTTCCTTTTTTTTCTGACTACACTATCCCTTTTAGTGTATGTCACTTTGGACTAGGGATACTAACGCCCGATTAGTCCGTGTTTCGTTGGTACCGACCGACGAACCCTTCGACGAACCCTTCGTCGACATTCCGTCCATTTCCTTACCTCCACCTTCAAATTCTTCTTTCGAAGGTATGTCGGGATTTAACCCCAACGATACCTTACTGACGGGAATGATTCCACCTCCGCCAGGTGCGAATAACCCGAATCTACTGCCTGTTGTAGCGCCCGCACGAGTTGCGCTCCAGGATCTCTTCTATCCCGTCCGCACTTCTTTACCCACATGTCTTTCACCCCCACCGGCAAATGGGGATAATTTTGAAATAAAACCACATTTCATCAATATGCTGCCAAAATTTCATGGTTTGGAATCTGAAGATGCATATATTTTTATTAATAAATTCCAAAACGTTTGTGCCATGATGAAAACTACCCAATTAAGTGATGACGCTATAAGGCTAAGGGTCATTCCTTTTACCTTATGTGACCTAGCCGAGAAGTGGCTATACAGCACCGCATCACATTCCATTAGAAATTGGGACGAGTTTGTGAGAGCTTTTCTGAAAATGTTCTATCCTCATCACAAAACTGCTAGAATCCGTAACGAGATAATACAATTTTCACAGCTTCCTTCCGAACCATTTTGGAAGTGTTTCGAGAGATTTAAAGACCTACTTGTTCAATGCCCTCATCATGGGATCGAAAGTTGGCAACTTTGCCAAACATTATACGAGAGATTGAACGCAGCAACGAAGCAGTTGCTAGAAACAATATGTCAAGGTCATTTTCTCTCCAAGTCTAGTGACGAAGCATGGCAGTTTCTTGAGGATCTTAGTGAGCAAACAATTCAGTGGGAGAGTTCCAAGTCCACAGCATCTTCTTCTGTTGGTCAATCTAGGGCAGGCATACATCAAATAGATATGTCGATTGCTATGAAGGCCGAGATGGCCTCACTTATGAAAAAGCTAGAAGCCATTGAGACCAAAATCTCATCGTCTTCTCCTGCCACGACTCTACCCACACGAACTGTTTGTGCTTGTTGTTCGAACCCGTCGCACCGAACCGAAGAGTGTCCTTATAATGCACCCATTCAAGGAAAGGATCAAGTCAATGCTGCATTTCAGCAACGACAAAGAAATGATCCGTACTCTTCGACATACAATCAGGGGTGGAGGAGTCACCCAAATCAACAGTTCCAAGGGAATAATAATTTTCAAAGACCTCCTCCACAACAACAACAAGCACCCTCACAAACTCAAAACCAGCAACCTTTCCAACAACAACCTTATACAAATCAAACGAACAACTTAGTTCAACCAAATGATGATAAGGTTAGCTCGCTCGAGAAAAGTCTAGATGCATTTCTCAAGCAATCTACAGAATCCGCAGCAAGATTTGAAAGTTATGTTCAATCTTTAATGAATAACAATGCCTCACACGATCAAAGTATCTAATCTATTGAAGCACAAATTGCACAATTAACTGCTGCGTTGAGCGAGAGAGAAAAGGGAAAGCTTCCATCTCAACCATTGCCAAATCCCGGTCACCCACAAAACGCATATCCCAATCACAATGTAAATGCGGTGACCACGTTGAGATCCGGAAGAGAGTTGCAAAATAATGTGGGAACTAGTGATGATATCCCCGCCGGTGGTTCTTCTTCCCCTTCTTCATTTTCTTCACTTCCTTCTTCACCTTTTTCTTTAGAGCCTATTCTCCACCCTTCACACGGCTCTACTTCTTCCAGCTCGAACGGACCCATTTCTCACAACATGAACACATCTACACCGGGATCCGTTCCTACTCCACATTCTACTCCACAGACATGTGACTCAACAAATTTTCAAAATGCACCATTTCCAAACAGGTTGAGTCCCAATAAACCAACTGCACAAGCGGAGAAGATTGTGGAGATATTTAAGCAGGTTAACATAAATATACCTCTCTTGGATGCTATCCAACAAGTCCCTTCATACGCGAAAATCTTAAAGGGCTTATGCACCTCGAAGAGAAAGGCATCTCAAGTACCCAAGAAAGTGCTAGTGGCTAGTGCAGTGAGCAATGCTATTAACCACCATCAAACCTTACCCCAAAAACGAAAGGACCCCGGCTGTCCTACGATTTCCATCACAATTGGGGATAAGAAAATTAATCGAGCACTTTTAGATCTTGGGTCTAGTGTTAACCTGATTCCTTACTCCGTGTACGAACAATTAGGGGTTGGAGAGTTGAAATCCACTCGTTGCACTCTCCAAATGGCTGATTGATCAATCACCCATCCAAGGGGTCAACTAGAGGATGTGTTGATCAAAGTCGGGGAGTTCATATTCCCGTTGATTTTATCGTTATGGATACACAACCTGTTGCTAACCCAAGAAACCAAATTCCGGTGATCCTTGGTCGACCATTTTTGGCCACTTCCAATGCTGTAATAAACTGTCGCAATGGCTCCATGACTCTATCCTTTGGGAAGATGTCTAGTGAGTTCAATATCTATAAGATGGGAAGTCTGACCCCCGTGCCTAAACTAGTACACGAGAAGTTTGCTCTATTCATGAAATCACGCAGGAGGACTGCGAGCTTGAGAGATTTCTATTTGATGAAGACAGTTCTGACGCCACTAGTGCGTCCCTCCTTGAGCCTACCACCGTTGACACAACCGATGTTGATTATGAATGTTTCATTTTTTTGGATGATGACGACTCACAGCCCGAATATGAGTCGTTTGAATTTTTGGATGAGTCAGTCGAGCCATCCGATTCGGTTGTCTGCAGTGATTTCGAACCTGTGTTGGAGTCCTTTGAGTTCGAGGTAGATTCCGCAATGTTTCTTTCACCTCCGAAACTCGAACTCACGCCCTTGCCGTCTCACCTTAGATATGCTTACATAGGTGAGAATGAGACCTTTCCCATTATCATATCGGCCTCTCTAGCCCTCGAGCAAGAGAACGCCCTCTTAATGGTCTTACAAGATAGGCGGCAAGTTTTCGGTTGGACTATGGCGGACATCGAGGAGATAAGTTCCCTCATAATTAAGTATCATATACAATTGATGGATGATGCCGAGTCAATAGAGGACCCACAGGAACATCTTGGGGGTATTTTGGTGAGACAACCTCCTCCTTTAGAAGTTGAAATACTCCCATTTCTTTTAATAAGCTACGAGAATGCCAACATTCCACTGATTGCTGATCATTTACATTCTCGTTTTGATACATCACCATCGCCTGTATATTTACCTCCACACCTCCCTTACCATTACTTCTATCTTTCCCAATTCTTTGCGGATCGCTACAACTTATTCTTCCACCAGCCAATACTCTTTACTGATAAAATTTTCAACTGGTTGGTGTTGGTCTATACAAAGTTTGGCAGTAATGTCTAACATAGTTTAAATAAAGTTTGGGGGAGGGCCTTTTTGTATATATTCTTTGTTTTTCTTAACAATAAAAAATTGTAAATAAATAAACAGGGGTGTGCCGACATTTTGACCATCTTGGTTTAGTATGACAGTGAGGACACTGTCAAGTACAAGTTTGGGGGTATGCTCGGTACGTCTTCTTTCTTCGCATTCATTTGTATATATTTTTTTGCATTTGCATATTTATTTGAAAAAAAAAACCATAAAAATTTGAAAAATTTCAAAATATTATAAAAATTATCGTATTCAGTTTTGGCTTATTTGACTAGAGTTTGACAGATAGGTTAACTAGCTAGGAGCAACTAGATCTTAGACTTAGTGAATTAAAAACCCTAAAAATAACCTTTCTTAAAATTTAACGGTAGAAAGCATATGCCTTGTAGTTTATTTAGAAATAGGCAAATTTTGGGTTCACTTCTTGGGCTAAGTCGAAACAAGAGAAGAGTATTGATGTTCTTATTAGAGTATAAGTTTGAAAAATAGTTCCTATCTTAAGTCTAAATTCTGAAAATGTATACCCTACAAAATGCACAATCACGCACCTTGAAACTTGGAATAGTAGAAGAGACCTTGAAATGCTCTTATCTAAAGTCTTTAGAACAATGAAAAAGAAAAAAAAGAGTGAATAAAAAAAAATGGACACTGGTTTTTTGTGATTACTTAAGGCTGTAAAAATAGAAAAATCGTTACCGAGGGTGCTTCATCACCTAGTGCCTTAGACCAACTGGTTTGGGAGTCACTGCTAAAAGCCTTGGGTATTGCAAAAAAAACTAGGAAGTACGCTTTAAAGTGCTAACGCATCTTGTAATCGGTTGTTGGTACCTCAAGAAGTATTAACGGTCGCATGAAGGATGTGTAAGCAAATTTCACTAATTAATAAGTGCTGTGGACAATGGACGAGAGTATGATTGCTTGATTTGAATTTCCAAGTGTAGGGGTGACATTTACACACACGTGGGGGTATGTGATTGGAATTTAGATAAGAGAAAGAAATGAAAGATAAAATTTGTATCTTTAATAGAGTTGATAGAAAATTCCTAAGTAGAGATGAAACCCTAGAAGGAAGACTTAAGAGATGCCGAAAGCTAAGTAGATCTACATAACATATATAATCTTAAGTTAAATAATGAGGAAGGGTGAAGAATATGGGTGGATTATTTACAAGTAGAAGATAATAGAATTCCTTATTAGAAGACCTAATTGGAGAACAAAAGTTAATGGGCTGAATTGATAGGATTTTGTGGGTAGTATCCGCTGAAAACCCTCAGGAGACAACACTCCTCCTACTAGGGACACCTAGAGGTTTAACGGCTTGTTGCACGTGCTCAGTGCAATCGCGTTTCCCTGGAAAGTGCGGTTAGGATTTTTAGTGAATAAAAAAATAAGTTTGCTCGAGGACGAGCAAAAGGTAAGTTTGGGGGTATTTGTTCAGACCATAATATTGCATTTTTCATTCCCCTATTCTTATCCGTTTTATAAGTAAACAGGTACTCTTGACGCACGTTTGTTGCATGTTACAGGATACAGGGCTTGGATGCGAATACAGTGAAAAAGACGAAAGCTGATACAGAAAAGGGATTTTTGACCAACAAGTAGACGGATCCTAGTCAAGCCTAGACGAAGAACAGTGCAAGGTCCAAAATGTCAAGTGAACGGTTAAAAGATCGCTACAAGTTTTCACTGAAAGATCTGGAGAAGAATAAGAAGCCAAACAGAGAAAAGATATATATAAGTAAGAAGCCCAAGCCAACAATAAGCAACCCAGAAAGTTTGGTGAGCTAAGCTCACCAAAGGGCCGCGGAACCGCGGCCCAAGCCAACCAATGCCGCAGTTCCGCGGCCATTAAGTGCCCGTGTCGGTGGAGTTTTTCTGTGACGGTGCGTCGGTGCGGTTGTTTGGATTTTCCGTGGGCAAATATGTAATTGCGCATGTGCGAGAGTCTGTAACCCTAATTTCCCTGTTTTCTTATAAATTGTAATAAAAAATTGTAAAAACCTATGCCTCTTTTCAATCAATAAATTTCAGAATTTCTGAGAGATAAATTCAGATCTGTTCTTCTTGTTTGGAGGGAGCCGTCAACTTAGGAAGGTATGTTATTTCTGTTTCTTTTAATTAAAATGTTTTCTCATCCCCTAATGAGCGAGTAATCTCCTCGCTTGTTAGGGTTAGCCTTAGGAAAAGGGTTGAGAGATGAGATCTCTCACCCCTTTCAATGCAACTTTCATCTAATGAATTAGAACTCCACGCATACGAGCACAACCGCTCCCTGCGGCATCCTACCCATCGAGGTAACGATGAACCGTAGTATAAAGGGCCGGTTGCGCGCGTTTTCCGTGGGGGTTAGGGCAATTATCAACAAAGGAAGGATACAAATCTAGAGGAAGAAACATCTTCCCAAAAGATTTGGATCCACTTTATTAATAATTACATTAACATCTAATAGATCTAAAAAAAGAAGGCATTGAAAGCGGTGAGGAAAAACGTTAATCTCCAAAACTTCCCCTAAGCCTAACCCTAGCAAGACTCTTAATTAGATTAATTAGATCCAGTTTTTATAGATTTTTATAAACCAACCAAAACGACATCTTGAATCAACTCGTTAAAACACATAAAAGAAATTTACCCGTCTCTGTGGATCGACTCGTACTCACCGGCTAGCTGCGAAGCGACGCCGTTTCTGATTGCGGTAAACTCATATTTTTGACACTAATCACACGCTTGGAATCTTTCATACTAAATCTCTTTAGTATAGTGTCAATGTATCTGGACTGTGAAAGTCCCAACATTCTTTTAGACCTATCACGATAGATCTTAATCTCCAGAATGTAGGAGGCATCATCCAAGCCTTTCATGGAGAAATTCTGTGACAAGAATAGCTTGACTGATTGTAGCATATGGATATCATTCCCTATCAGGAGTATGTCGTCAACGTACAGTACGAGGAAGACCACCGCTCCTTCTACAATCTTCCTATAAATGCATGGCTCATCTTCATTTTTGATAAAGTCAAATTCTTTGACCGTCTCATCAAAGCAGATGTTCCAACTCCGCGATACTTGCTTTAATCCATATATGGATTTAAGCAACTTGCACACCTTTCCACTGCTCCCACTGTCTAAAATACCCTCTGGCTGATCCATGTTAACATTTTCTTCTAAATATTCATTTAGAAAAGCTGTTTTTACGTCCATCTGCCAGATTTCATAGTCATGGAAGGCAGCAATGACAAGCAGGATCCGAATGGATTTAAGCACAGCCACTGGAGAAAATGTTTCATCATAGTTCAATCTTGGTCTTTGATGAAAACCTTTTGCAACAAGTCTAGCTTTGTAGGTTTCTACTTGTCCATCTACACCAATTTTCTTTTTGAAAATCCATTTGCATCCAACTAGTTTTACCTTAGGAGGAGCAACATCGAAAGTCCATACTTTATTGGTGTACATGGATTCCATTTCGGATCTCATAGCATCCAGCCACTTCATCGAGTCTTTACTCGTGATAGTCTGCTGAAAATTAGTAGGCTCATCATCATCGATAATGCAATCCTCTCGATCCCCATCTATGAGAAACCCATAGTATCTCTTAGGCGGACGAGAAAGCCTGCTAGATTTGCGGAGCGACGTCGGTTCGTCGGGCTCTATTGAAACCTGAGATTCTACTAAGTCCCCGGCAGTAGTTTTGGGTTCTAGAATTTTTTCCAGTTCTACCGTGCTCCCACTAATTTCTTTTACATGAAATTCCCTCTTTAAAAAGACAATGTATCGAGCGACAAACACCTTTTGTTCTTCAGTGTGGTAGACAAGATATCCCATTGAATTCTTGGGGTATCCCACAAACTTGCACAAAATCGATCGGGCCTCGAGCTTGTCCGGATTTTGCTTTTTAACAAAATCTGGACACCCCCATATCTTGAGATACTTGAGATATGGTCTCTTCCCACTCCACATTTCATATGGAGTGGTAGGCACAGACTTAGTTAGAACTTTATTCAATAGGTATGCAGCTGATTCCAGCGCAAAAACCCAGAAAGAAAGTGGCAACTCAGCACTACTTATCATTGAACGCACCATATCAAGTAGCGTGCGATTCCTCCTTTCCGATACACCATTATGCTGAGGTGTATATAGAGGAGTAAGCTGAGAGAGAATTCCATTCTCTTTTAAGTATTCAAGAAAACTGGTACTTAAGTATTCTTCACCTCGATCAGATCGAAGTGTCTTGATACTTTTACCAGTTTGTTTCTCCACTTCATTTTTATACTCCTTAAATTTCTTAAAGATCTCGGATTTATACTTCATTAAGAACACATGTCCATTCCTTGAGAAATCATCAGTAAAAGTGATGAAGCAGGAGTGACCACTTCATGCATGTGTAGACATTGGACTAAATACATCGCTGTGTACAAGTTCCAAGAGCTCCGTGGCTCTTTCTCCATGTCCTGTGAACGGAGATTTGGTCATCTTCCCTTTGATACATGATTGACAAGTTGTATATGATGTATATTCAAACGGATCTAAATATCCATCTTTATACAACTTAGTCAACCTTATTTCATTTAAATGACCAAGTCTACAATACCATAAGAAGGCTTGGTTTGAATCTGGAGCCTTTCTTTTGAGTGTGTTTTGGATATTGAAAACTTGATGTTGATTAAGTATGTATATGCCGTTTTCCAGTGCGCCAGATCCAATCAGTTCTTGATTTAGGAGAATGTTCATGAAATTTCTTTCAAGTGCAAAATTATATCCTTATTAGATAATAAAGACACTGATATAATATTACATAGTATACCGAGAATACAAAAATAGCTGTAAAACACCAAAATGTGCCCATTTGTCAACCCCAGATGATAATCATCTACTGCAACAGCATCAACGCTTGTTCCGTTGCCAACCCGGAGAGTCATATCACCTGCCTTTAGTGCTCTACGATTTTTCAGAGCCTGCAAAGAATTACAGATGTAAGAACCAGAACCGGTATCTAGTACCCATGATGTAGAGTTTACTGAAAAACAGTTTTCGATTACAAACACACCTGAAGAAGAAGCATCAGCTTGCTTCGTGTCCTTGGCTTTAAAAGCCTTGCAATCCTTCTTCCAGTGCCCCTTCTTGTAACAATAGTAGCACTCATTCGTATCCGCTTTTACTCTCCCTGCTTTGTTCGTTCCCTGCACTTTTTTGACACCACCTTTCGGTGTGGCGGCGTTCATCTTCTTCTTCCCCTTAGCTTTCGCTTTGGATTTAGAAGAGGGTGATAGGCCAACATACAGAACGGGTGTCTTCTCCTTTTTCAAGAAGCTCTCCGCTACCCTCAATATGTTGAGGACCTTTGGAAGATCAGCTTCCATATCGTGCATGTTGAAGTTCAGCACGAACTGAGAGAAGGTGTGTGGAAGGGACTACAAAATCAAGTCAATATATAACTCATTTTCTAGCACGCATCTCAGGTTTGCGAGTTCCTCAATAAGGTAGATCATCTTCAGGACGTGCTTTCCTACAGGTGATCCTGGGGCTAACCTCATCTGGAATAATTTCCTTGAGGTCTCATACCTTGCGATATGAGAGTGTTCTCCATACAAATCCTTGCAATGGAGGAAAATGGATTTGATATCCACATCTTCGTGCTGTTTCTGGAGTTCATTATTCATGGACGCCAGCACGATGCACTTAGCTTTCTCGCAATCCAAATCCCAAGTTTTGCGGACCTCTTTGTCCGCAACTGAGGAATCTGGTCCTGGGACAGGGGGAGCAGTAGCGGTGGTGACATATGCCATTTTGTCATAAGTCAGTGCAATGTTGACGTTCCTCAGCCAATCCTTATAGTTTGGCCCAGTCAGTGTATTTTTTTCTAGTAATAATTTGAGTCCCGTTATGGTAGCTGCCAGAGAGAGAGAGAGAGAGAGAAAAGAAACACTCAACATATGATCTTGCAAATTTAGATTGGTTATTAGTTTATCTAAACAGGATGGCTCCCACTGTTTCCTCGAATTCTTTTTCAAACTCTAAAAGAAGAATTAGTCAGGATTAATCGCACGTCACAATACTTGCTTAACCTTTCAGCCAAGTTAGTGTCGGTACTTTGAGGGAGGTTTTACAACTCTTTCGTGAAGTTTCTTAATTAAATAATCTCTTTTCCTTGGAGGAGTAGCCCCGCCAATACCGTTCTAGACACCTACTTGGTTTATAACATTAATTGTTAAGTGAAAAATTCTTTCGAGGGTAATCTACTCATTAGTGGGATCAGAATCCAACTATCATTGTGTGATGACCTAGATGGAACCCACTCTAGTCACCACACTTCAGAAAGTATGCTAAATCTGCAAGTTTCCTTTATGTTTGAAACTCTTAATGTGATTTTTGCCCCAAGCTCTTATGGCCTTGACGAAGGCCAACAAATCATAAGATGCAAATCAAGTTCTTTCCGTCGTTGTCTTGATTAATTTAGACCCATCCGTACTCGTCCTTGACGAAGGCCAACAAGGCTGTACGATTGTCCTAAATTAATGCATCTATTTATACAACAAATAAACAACACACTGCTACCATTCACTACGCCTTGACGAAGGCCAACAAATATAGTATGAATACGATGTGTTGTTTATTTGAAACGACGGAGGGCTATGACTGGTTTTTGGAGAAACTGTTAACGTAATGAACTTGATATAATCGAAGGAACCATGATAGTTTTTTAAAGGAGTAGTTTAGGCTCCGCATTTAAATATTACTTTTTGAAGAAAACCGAGTAGTTTTGAAATTGTTCCAACGATTCAATTTAGGTTTGTTTTCTTTTCATTAATGAATTAATGTTGTCCCATCATTTAATCCTACCATTGTAGAAAGAAACAAAAATACAACGTACGCTTATGCCATCCGCATTCTCCACGGGGTCCCGTCATGCACCGTTAGGTTACTTAACTAACGGTAGAGCGGGGACAGGACTAGCGCGGGTGAAAAATATAAGCAACGACTACTATATATCATATATATATATATATCCATTCGTCTCACGCAATAATAGGCATTCCAGATCACAGATGAAAATATTGGATATACTAGGAATTCCGCGTTTCGTTTAAGCCCATGACGAAAGACGGATCCTACGGTCGTGATGAATAGCCAAACCCCATCCTAGACCCCTACAGGTGCGGCAAACTACCCGCCAAATTCCCGAAGTGAAGCGACCTCCGTCAGTAAAATGAGTAGGCCACTCGGCACTTCAAAAACCCGGTAGTTTGTGCACCCCATCTTGGATCTATCTTAGGAGCAAAAACAGTAAATGAAATAATACAACGGTGGCTACAACCTTAACCCGGATGTGTCCCGTAAAATAATATTACACAATATTACAAATTTACATCGAATGAAAGAATAAACTCTCTTCTCACATCCCTGTTAGTTGTATGTATGCCCTAGAGGCCATTATTGTACATGATTGTATATTATAGTGGATGCTTGGACATATATAGAGAGGAATTTCTTGCTCGACATGATAGTATACTATCTGGTTGCTCTTTATCTTAACATGTATACTTGTATCTTTATACTGTCTCTCTATTATATGTTGATAAGGCCCTTAGGATGTGGACTTGACTATCAGGATTATGATGGAGATCATACTAGTGGGGTCAGGGTAGTCCATAAGTACATCCTTTAATTGTTCCTAGTCGAGGGAGTATCGAGACGGGGCATCGATATTTCAGAGTAGACTAGTGTGTACGATTCTTGACCCTTTTATGGGGCGATGGTTGATCCCACAACCATTGGTGTTTGAAGTTCAGTCGAAAATATCACACTTTTGATATGACATTTTCCTTACTTTTCTTAAATATCTAAAGGTGTTTATTATAAATATGACACATACGAAGCTTTATCTGTAACTATTTTCATATGTTTATATATTATAATTAACATTATGAAGGAAAATATATGCATATAATATTTATATAATATTTTGATAATTTAAATATGCATATCATATCAAATATCCTTGATCAATATTCTTAAAATATAATATCATATCAAATTGGTTAGGATAATATCTCAAAAATACCAAATATTACTAACATTATTCTTTGAGATATGGTGCAAGCTTTGGCTCAGGTCAGGAGATCGAGATGTTGAGATGTCGGAAATAAAAAATCTGCCGAAATATTAAAGAAAATCGAAGCATCAATACTGGCAGAGACTCAGGAAATATTTTCAAGTTCCAGACATCAACTAAATCTCCATGTGTCACAAGAATAAAGCCCCAGAAATTTGCACCCAAGATCTAACCAAACGGACGCGGATCCGCGGCCAAACCATGTAATATGCGGCGGATCCGCGGCCGATTCACCAAATCAGGAGTTAGGATTTTCAGTTGGATTTTCTACAACTAACCCTAATTCTGGGGATCTATGGTTTCTGGCTTTGGGGCTATATAAAGGACCGAAGGCTAAACTTAGAAATTATCAATCTTTTACACAAGCTAATCACCGTCAAAGAACAAGTGATCCAAGACAGGTCCAAGATTCGACGTGATAAAGCGACGTGAGATTTGACGGAACATCTACATCCGACAAGGCAGAGATCGAGAGCAACTTCTTCTTCCTCTTGTAATCTAAACTTGAAGTTTGTACTTGTGAAGTTGATTAAGAAAGGTAGATCTTTAGTTTAATTAGTTTAATTATTTAGTTACATTTTGAATTTCATCTCTATCCGTTCTTCTATCTTTATCATGCGCGAGTAATTCTCCGCTTGATAGGGTTCATAGGATTAGGGTAGAACAATGGATGAGAAAATATTTTAACTTCTTTTAATTCTTATGAAATTTATAAACTTTAGCAAAATAAATTTTAACATTCTTATCGGGCGCGCTACAAATTTATTGCTAGTCTCGACCGCGATTTGAGATCAGATTAACAATTGTTTTGTTAAGGGCTAGACATGAATAGAGGTCAATGAAAGGACAAAGGTAAATAGTGGGGAAACCCTAGTTTCTTCTGAAGAACCTTAATGCTCATTCATCACTATCTATCTAGTATTAAATCTATCAATAGATAAAAGGAGTAATTTTTATTAGTTATCCATGACTACTAAATCCGAATGAACCCTATAAGCATTCTTCTTATAAAATCTATATCCGTATTCAAACTAGATCTGTATTCTCCATCCGTATTTTGACGTAGATCTAGAAATCATTCTCCACTATTCTTTGTTCCTCTATCCTTCCTCTTTTTCAACACGTCTAAAGTAAGATTGAAAGATTCCACATATCCTTGAGGACGACCAGTACTCATCTCGGTCTAATTACATGCGACACCGTTATTGATTGCGGTTACTACACACATAAAACAGATCAGTCATTTTACATCAAAGAATCTGCACAGGTGCTCATTGGAGAATGGGTACACCGAACAGGACTCGCCGAGAACTCCTAGATTGTATTATACCCGATGTCAGTTAGCAGTTCTTTGGTGACAATGGTACAGGTTAGTCTGTAGACCCGAGATCGTCATAGAGTCTTGTGTGATTCCCACTGTGCTTTGATTTCCACCCTACCACGCTCACTAGGAGTTATGCAAACATATGGTTTTTGGGTACAATCCCGAGTCACATGGAGGCAATGAGCGATGTGAGGGGTTTCGTCTCTCCTGGTATTGGGGGTTGATATTGCGCTATACTCGATTGGCTATAACAGGAAGTCCCTGTCCAGGGCTGTTGATGAAATTTACTGGTAAGTGTTATCAGTAGTTTGTCGACCCGTTATGAGCCTCACATTGGCATGACTTATCAAGTTATTGGGGTCTGACGTTACCACCCCCAGACTAAATATGTGGCATATCAGATGAAGAGACCGAACTGTACGGTAGTGTTACTGATAGGTTTTGTGGGAGTTTAGACAAGCTTGCTTGCTGATCTTCTGATCGCTCAATACCTGGATAGCCGTTACGTCCAGCTAGTACCGCTGACGTCTTGTGGGCAACTGATATGATCATTACCTACTGCCGGCGTATTGACGATTCTTTAGCGTCCCACACAGAGATTTCCTGGATCAAGCGAAATGAAATAGGGCACATATGTGATATGCACGGGACCGAGATCAATACGTGTATATGATACCGTATTCCAATCTCGCGATATAGGTTATATGTGATATAGCCGGATTATTAAATTAAGTGTTGATTCAATGATTAGATATTAGTCGGTTATATATGATATAGCCGGATTATTAAATCAAGTATTGATTTAATAATTTAACATATAATTATATATTTGATATATTAATATATATTAACTAATATTATCTCACTTAAGAATTTCTTTTCTACAAATACATTTAACATATATATGTGATATATATAAATATATTTATGTGTCATGCTAGATGATACATAGATCTTAGGTGTATGAGACTCATACCATAATAAAGATAATTTAAGGATTTATTTATTTAGGGAAAACAAAAATTAGGTGGAAATTAGCATGGCTAAAGAAAGCTTGAAAAGCTTGTAGAAGTCTTGACCTAATTCCACTAATTTTGTTTTTATCCTAGATATTTATTAACCTAACCATTATCTTTAACCATGGTTAACTCTCTACAAAAGGATATGAGATATTTTTTCACCCATGGTTCACCACAAGTTCATCTTCTTCATCTTATTTTCTTCTTTTGATTTTCTTGAGGTGAAAAAAGAAAAAGAGGAAAAATATTCTAAAGTGAGCAAAATTCCCACTTCATCAATTTATACCAAACTAGCCATTTAGTATAGGTTGTTTGCTTCACTAATTCATCAATTAGTGAAGAGGTAACTTGAGTTAGAGTCTCCTCGACGTAGATCATTTTCGGCCTCGAAGATCTTTGAGCAAGTTTGTTCCTTTCGCCTAGTGGAGCCTAAGGCGAGTCCGGGACATCACTACTTAGAGTGAAGGGACTACTATACGGAGTTTTAGAAATGAAGGACCGGTCTACAAAGGTTGTATTCCTTGTTCACTTAGAGTAATGTTTGATTACTTGCTATAAAACCCTAATTCTCTGGTTCGATTCTTGGTTTGAGTTGATTAGCACACTAAAATTTTAAAATTGTATACTCGATGCATCTTTAAAACCTAGTAGTCGTGCTACGGAACTCCAATATGGTATCAGAGCCAAGCTAGAGCATTAGGAGTCGTCTAGGCGAAGTTAAAGTGTTCGATCGAAGTTCGAAACTCACTTTTAGCCCCTTCTGTGGAAATTTTTCAAAATGTTGGAATTTTTCATATTAAAAATATTCAGAAAATCATGTAGGGTTTTCTATGTATCCACAAGAAGAATGAACTCCTAACTCGACTATACGACCGGGGAACCGCGGCGAAACCCTAGGGTTTGCGACGGTTCCGCGGCGCCGTTGGTGAGGCCAGGAATGAAACTTCTTGTGTAGGTCTGTATGTGCTTGTGGCATGTTCTGGGTATTTTTTTTCTGATGCTCAAGTGTTGAGCTCTCTAGGAAATGTCGGTATTTGTTTATTCGATCGAAATATTTAACATCATCTAGATATCTGTGATATGTGATACAATATTTAGAATCCACAATAATTAGTTTTGTGAAAACTAGTTTGTATCTTATAAATCTAGCAATTTAGTCTCGAATGATCGGTTGCCACGGGGTTTTGATTCGGATCAAAACTCCGTCGCAATTGCGTAGTGTACGCGAATACTCGCCGGGTAACATTACTAGATAGCCACGTCTCATAGCCCCGACCAAGTGACTGTAGGAGAGCCCTGTTGCCAAAAGCATCCCCTTGGGTGCTCGCGGCCGCGGTGTTCCGCTTAAGTGCACTTCATCGACGACATCAGGGGTGCAGCCGTCTACTAAAGTTTCCGACGAGAATTCGATCAGGATGTCGGGAATCTTGTTGAATTTCCCGACCAGTTATTGAAAAGTGTTTTCAATATTGAGACTAAAATGCGGGATTTATAATTTTAGGCATGAAATTCAGAATATGAGATATTCCGGGTTTATGATGTCTAAAGAATTCATTTGGTTAGGCATGAAATCCCAAGTATGTGATATTTCGGATTTATGATATCTAAGGTGGTTGCGGATTCCAATTATTTCAGTTTTCACTTTCTTTTCTGCGTCCGTAAGTGTAATATGTGGTTTATCGCCGGTTTCGTTGCTATACGTCAATGACAATTGGGATACGCATATTTACTTACGTTGATGACATGTGATGTTATGTGTTGCTGTGATATGATATATTAGATCATCGTGTTTGAATAGCCGTAGTTTTTTGCGTGAGATGAGAGTTTTTCATTTTCATTCATGTAAAAACTGTATGTAATATTCTTTTATTGGGGCACTTCCGGGTTGAGAATGATGTCACCATTGATGTATATTATTTACTTTTCCGCATTAGGATAGACCCAAGGTGGGGAGCACAAGTAACCGGGTTCCAGAGTCCAGTGGGAGACCATCTCGAGGAGTCGAGACCGGGTCTCCTAACTCTAGAATTGGTAGGGTTGCTTGCCACTCTCATAAGGGTCTAGGGATGTGGGTTTATCTATTCATTGTGACCGTGGAATTTGTGTTTTTTACTGGCTTAATTTAAAACGCGGAACTCTTAGTATATCCAATATTTCATATGTTGACTTCTGCTGCAATGTTCTGTGATGAGATCATATAACTGCGTAAGACGAATATTGTTATTATATATATGATATATAATAAACGTTGTTTATGTTTTGCACCCGCGCTAGTCCAGCCCCCGCTCTGCCAGTAGTTAAGTAACCTAACGGCGCATGACGGGGCCCAGTAGCGAATGCGGATAGCATAAGCGTACGTTCTATTTTTGTTTATTTATCTGTGATGCTTAGGAAGCATAAATGATGGGGCTTCATTAATGAGATTAATGAAAAGGAAAGAAACCTAAAGATGTCGTAGAATCAAATTTGAAACCCACTTGGCCTTTTTATGAAAAAGCAAAATTTTCAAAATGCGGAGTTTAAACCACTCCTTTTAAAACTATTCGATTCTACAACGATATCAAGTTCATTACACAAAAAGTTTTCTTAAAAACCTGTTGTAGCCCTCCGTCATTTTAGATAAGTGCAATTTAGTATTCGTGTTACGTTTGTTGGCCTTCGTCAAGGCGTAGTGTGCGGTAGCTGATTAGTGTTTATCTGCTAGCATGTGATGCGATTGGATTATGGTAGTCGTGCGAATTTGTTGGCCTTCGTCAAGGGTCGTGCGGGTGGGTTTAATTCAATCAAGAAATGAACGGGTTGAACTTGACCAGCGCCCTATGGTTTGTTGGCCTTTGTCAAGGTCATAGAACGTTAGGGGCAAAATATTATTGAGAATTTCAAGTGTTGAAATTTGTAATGAGATTGCATACCTTCTATGACATAGTTGGATCCCGATACCCACTGCGAGTAAGTGTTACTCCTGAGAGAGTTTTGCACTTTACAATTAGCTAACCCATTAGATGTCTAGAAAGGTGTCAATGGGGTTATGCCTCCGGGAAAATGAGGTTTACTTTAATTAGGTCCGTGCGAAAGTACGGGGAACCTCCCTCAAAGTCCCGACACTGGCCTGGCTGACCGGATAACGAACTTGTAGGGTGTAATTAATCCCGGCCAGTCTTACCTTTTAGAGTTTGAAGGAAGATTTGATAAAAAGTAGTGGGAGCCATCCTAATTAGATAAGATAATAATCAATCTAATCTTGCAAGAGTATACACTAAGTGTTTCTCTCTCTCTCTAGGTAGAGACCTTGACACGCTTCAATTAAGATAATAATATGGATGTATTGACCGAACCCGCTTATTATATTGAGCTGGGGAATGTTGGTTCCGCTCTTTCTTATAACTGTTATAAGACTGAGCAGAAAATAGGGGAATACCAGGATTCCCATGCCACCCAAACGAGAAATGAGCATGTTGATTCAT
Organism: Agapanthus africanus; assembly: GCA_030015575.1. Lineage (NCBI taxonomy): Eukaryota > Viridiplantae > Streptophyta > Magnoliopsida > Asparagales > Amaryllidaceae > Agapanthus > Agapanthus africanus. The sequence continues at coordinate 674,697,599 of CM057340.1, read as the reverse complement.
CTTCTTCTGGTGTGTTTTGTAACCGAGAATTGTTTCTCAGTACACTCTACGTCCTGAGTATTAGATACCGGATCAGGATCCCACATATGTAATATGTTACAGGGGCTTAGGAGAGGTAGAGAACTGGAAAAGGGCATTATCTAAAAGTAGGGAATGGTGCAAATGTTGCAGCCAAAACAGTTGACGAGTATCACCTTGTATTACCAGATGGTAATACACTAATCTTGAACGACTGTTACCACGTACCATCTATGATGTGCAATTAAATATCAATTTCTCTATCAGATAAAGAAGAATATAATTTTGTAGTAGAGAAAAATGTTATGAACATTTTCCTAAATCAAATATTGATTGGGTTCGGTATGTTATTAACGGATTGTACGTTCTGAATCAGAATACAGTTCTTAATGTACATAACACACACAAGAGGAAAAGTTCAGAAATGAACGAATCCTTCTTGTGGCATTATAGACTAGGTCATATCAATCCGATACGACTTGCTAAGTTACATAAGTATGGATATTTGAATTCGTTTGAATTTTCATCTTATGAAATTTGTCAGTCATATCTCAAAGGTAAAATAACCAAAACTCCGTTTACTGGACACAGAGAAAGAGCTACTGAACTCTTGGGATTGATACACAGTGATGTATGTGGTCTTATGTCTACACATGCCAGGAATAGATCCTCGTACTTTACTACATTCACCGATGATCTCTCAAGACACGGACATGTGTTCCTATTGAAACATAAGTCTGAAGCTTTTGAGAAATTTAAGGAATATAAGTGCGAAGTAGAGAACCAAACAGGTAAAAGTATTAAAATCCTTCGATCTGATCGGGGAGGAGAATACTTGAGCACAAAGTTCCTGGATTATTTAAAAGAGAATGGGATTCTCTCTCAGCTTACTCCTCCGTATACACCACAGCACAACGGTGTATCAGAGCGGAGGAATTGCACCCTGTTCATCACAGAAAACAATTCAATACCGCTCACTCATTATCAATTTTGTATAGTATCGGTACTATTAACCCGTGTCTGCTCAATAAATACAGATTACAGGTATTCATGACAAAACACTGGAAATACACTCAAATACACGGATATGACATTTGTGAGCCGACACTACAACCGGAACTGCAAACCGATCTATATTTAATGAGTTTATTTTTACAACATGCATGTGTACACACTTTTTTATCAAAAATGGTCCAACACATACAAGTATGAACACCTTTTTATGATGCATGAACTTAGGGGGCTGCCCATGGCATAAGTGGGCATAAGTGAGTATGATGTGTGATAAATGATAAAAGTTGTGATGTGATATAAAGCTACAAGTTTCCTTCCAAATTCCTGAATGCAAACTTGGTTCATATAGCCAAATCAAACCGCACTAGTGGGATTATGGAGAGCACACAACATCACAGAACAAACACGAGCCCATTTGCCCAAGTTTGGACCGGCAAAATGATCCAAAAACCCGGCGCCGCCGGTCTTGTCATGTCCAAATGTCCCCATTTTTCTTCTGGTTGTTTATTTGGGTCACATCATCTTATTTTTATTGTTTGTTTAATCTTATTCTATGCCTATAAATACCAGATTAGTGAGCAAGGGAAAAGAGAGAGACTTGGATACACTTTTGAGCTATAGTTTAATTCTTTGATTCATTTTTCATTTTGAAGCTTTGTACATAGTAGCTAGTTCACCTTGAGTTCTTTGCCTTCTCTTGATCTTACAATCTCTTCATTGAGCTTGCAAGTTTAAGTTTTGGTTATTGAACTTAAGGTTTGTATTATCACTTGAAATTAATAAAGTTTTTATTTTGCACTTGGGTTCTTAGTATTCATTTTTCTATCTCTTTTACTTACTTGCAATTTTATTTCTTGCCATTTACTTACTTGCAATGTTGTGTTATTTCTTTTTTATCATTTCATTTGCTCTTTCTTTTTGTTGTTTTGATGGTTGGTGAATAATGGTGTTGTTAGGAAAGAGAATGATATTGTAAGTTAGAAATTCTATTTGCTCACTTACTTTGCCGGTATTTTCCAATTGAACTCCGTCCAAAACCTTACGCAATCGCTCCGTTAGGCACCTTACTCTACCAAGGTATCGATGATCCCTAACCGTGACCGGTTGCGTTCGGTTTGGCCGGGGGCGAAAGTCAAGAGAAAAGAACGGACGGATAAGGGTCAATAAGCCGGATTTCACAAATATCGTGCTTTAGCACCCTAATCCACGTTTTTGCCGATTACTCTATCTTCAAAGTCAAGCTCGGCACAAAGGATTGAGTACGGACTTCCTTAACTTACAATAACCTATCTCTATTCCTAACAAACTTATACTTTGCATATACAACACTTAGGTTAGAAACGGACCGTTCCGACCCTTGCATTAACTCGTGATAATAAGAACGTAAAATGCACCATCTCCCTACGGACGATCCGTACTCATTGCGGCTAGCTACACGCGAAGCCGTCTTGATTGCGGTTAACTTTAGAACTAAAAACGATACGCAAAAATCATGTTGATCACACCCTATTAGATATGCTGCGCTCTATGACGAGTACTGCAGAGTTGCCTATTTCCTTTTGGGGTTATACGCTTGAAACAGCTATACACCTATTGAATATGGTCCCTACCAAATCTGTGCCTACCACTCCATATGAGATATGGAAAAGGAAGAGACCATGTCTTAATTATATTAAGATATAGGGTTGTCCGACTTATGTTAAAACACAAAATCCGGACAAGCTCGAGGCAAAGTCATCTCTGTGCAAGTTTGTAGGATATCCCAAAAACTCACGAGGGTATATCTTCTACCACACCGTGGAACAAAATGTGTTTGTTTCTCGTAATGCCACCTTTTTAGAAAAGGAATTTCTTGAAAAAGAAATTAGTGGTAAAGAGGTAGAACTGGAAGAAGTTCCAGTTATACAAACTACGACTGAAGATTTAGTGGAACCAAAAGATTCGATAGTCCCCGACGAACCTCAACCTCTCCGCCGATCTAGTTGGGTTCCTTATCCACCTGAGAGATACTATGGTTTTCTCATTGATGCTAGGAGTGAGGATTGCATCATGGAAGATGATGACCCAACTAGCTTCGAGCATGCCATCACGAGTGGGGGCTCGGTAAAATGGCTGGATGCAATGCGATCTGAGATGGAATCATGTACACCAACAAAATATGGACTTTGGAAGTTTCTCCTGAAGGGGTAAAACCCATCGGGAGCAAGTGGATCTTTAAGAAGAAAGTTGGTGTAGATGGAAAAGTTGAGACTTTCAAAACTAGACTTATAGCAAAAAGTTTTCATCAACAACCGGGTGTGGATTATGATGAAACCTTTTCTCCAGTGGCTATACTTAAGTCCATCCAGATCTTACTTGCCATCGCTGCATACCATGACTACGAAATCTGGTAGATGGACGTCAAGACCGCTTTTCTAAATGGTGATTTAGAAGAGAGCGTGTACACGACACAGCCAGAGAGCTTCGTAGACAGTGGGAGCAGCGGAAGAGTGTGCAATCTGCTTAAATCAATCTACGGGTTAAAGCATGCATAGCGGAGTTGGAACATTTGTTTTGATATGGCAGTCAAAGAGTTTGACTTCGTCAAAAAACGTAGATGAACCTTGTATATACAAGAAGGTTGCAGAGAGTAAGATTGTCTTCCTCGTATTGTATGTGGATGACATACTCTTGATAGGAAATGATGTTCCTATGCTGCACTCGGTCAAGCTCTTCTTATCATATAGATTCTCGATGAAGGATCTGGGTGATGCCTCCTACATCCTGGGGATTAAGATCTATAGAAATAGATCTAAACGGATGTTGGATTGTCCCAATCCAGGTACATTGACACCATACTAAAGAGCTTTACTATGGAAGATTCTAAGCGTGGGAATTTACCCACGATCTCAGGAATCATTCTCTCCAAAGAGATGTCCCCAAGACTGATTTGGAGAGGGCTCGCATGCAAAGGATACCCTATGCTTCGGCAGTCGGGTCTATCATGTATGCGCTGTTATGTACCCGACCAGATATAGCGTATGCATTAGGTGTTGTAAGCAGGTATCAATCAGATCCTGGAGAGAATCACTTGACAGCAGTGATGAACATTATTAAGTACTTGAGAAGGACTAAAGAAATTTTCTTGGTGTATGGTAATGGTGAACTCCAAGTGGAGTCCTCTACCGATTCGAGCTTCCAGAGTGATAAGGACGAATCTAAGTCGGTCTCGGGTTTTGTCTTCATCCTCAATGGAGGAGCAGTTTGTTGGAAGAGTTCCAAGCAAGAAGCCATGGAAGACTCGACGATGGAGGCTGAATACATCGCTGCCAACAATGCCGCCAAAGAGACTGTCTGGATGAAAAAGTTCATAACCGAACTTGGTGTGGTTCCATCCATCGAGCATCCAATACCTTTGTATTGTGATAACAATGGAGCAGTGGTTTTGACCAAGGAACCCAGGTCCCATTAGCGTTCCAGACATATTCTTAGGCGGTATCACCTGATCCGGGAGATAGTTGATCGCCGGGAGATCGAGGTTAGGAGAGTTGACACGAAGAATAATATGGCGGATCCACTCACGAAGGCCATACCCTAGATACAGTTTGAGAGACTCTTCGGGATGTTGGGTATGAGATACTATAACAGCTGGCCTTAGTGCAAGCGGAAGATTGTTAGTTGTATGTATGCCCTAGAGGCCATTATTGTACATGATTGTATATTACAGTGGATGCTTGGACATATATAGAGAGGACTTTCTTGCTCGACATGATAGTATGCTATCTGGTTGCTCTTTATCTTAACATGTATACTTGTATCTTTATACCGTCTCTCTGTTACATGCTGATAAAGCCCTTAGAATGTGGACTTAACTTCTAGGATTATGATGGAGATCATACTAGTAGGGCCAGGGTAGTCCACAAGTATATCCTTTAATTGTTCCTAGTCGAGGGAGTATCGAGACGGGGCATCGATATTCCAGAGTAGACTAGTGTGTACGATTCTTGACCCTGTATGGGGCGATAGTTGGTCCCACAACCATTGGTGTTTGACATTAGAGAATCTGCACAGGTGCTCATTGGAGAATAGGTACATCGAACATGACTCACCGAGAACTCCTAGATGGTATTATACCTGACGTTAGATAGCAGTTCTCTGGTGACACTGGTACAGGTTAGTCTGTAGACCTGAGATCGTCATAGAGTCTTATGTGATTCCAACTGTGCTTTGATTTTCACCCTACCATGCTCAAGAGGAGTTGTGCAAATAGGTGGTTTTTGGGTACAGTTCCGATTCACATGGAGGCAATGAGCGATAGGAGGGGTTTCGTCTCTCCTGGTATTGGGGGTTGATATTGCGCTATGCTTGATTGGCTATAACAGGTAGTCCCTGGCCAGGGCTGTTGATGAGATTTACTGGTAAGTGTTATCGGTAGTTTCTCGACCCATTATCAGCCTCACATCGGCATGACCTATCAAGTTATTAGGGTCTGACGTTTACCACCCCCAGACTAGATATGCAACATATCAGATGAAGAGACTGGACTGTACGGTAGTGTTACTGATAGGATTTGCGGGAGTTTAGATAAGCTTGCTTGCCGATCTTCTGATCGCTGAATATCCGGGTAGTCGTTACGTCCAGCTAGTACCGCTGACGGCTTATGGGTAACTGATATGATCATTACCTATTTGCCGGTGTATTGACGAGTCTTTAAAGTCCTACACAGTAGTTTCCTGGCTCAAGCGAAACGAAGTAGGGCACATATGTGATATGTGCGGGACCGAGATCAATACGTGTATATGATACCGTATTCCAATCTTGCGATATAGGTTATATATGATATAACCGGATTATTGAATCAAGTGTTGATTCAATGATTAGATATTAGTCGGTTATATATGATATAGCCGGATTATTAAATCAAGTGTTGATTCAATAATTTAATATATAATTATATATTTGATATATTAATATATATTAACTAATATTAGCTCACTTAAGAATTTCTTTTCTACAAATACATTTAACATATATATATGTGATATATATAAATGTATTTATGTTGCAGGGTTACTAGGCACTCTCACAAGGGTCTACGAGGCATCAATCATGCCCGATTTAAAATTTAGACGTGCCGAACAACCCTAACCAAGATCTTTAAACTAGAGATTAGGCGAAACAAAGCATGTTAAACACTTTAACACTAAGAGTTTGGGATTACAACCTTTGTAGTCTGGTCCTTCACTTCTAAAGCTCCGTGTTGAGGTCCCTTCGCTGCGATCATCATGTACCCAGACTCTAGAGAGGCTCCACGAAGAGAATGATGCAAACTTGCTTCCGATCTTCGATAACAAAGATGATCTACCTTGAACTTTCTTTAACACAAGCTCTCACTCACAAATTAAGTGAACACCCTAATCTAAATGGCTAGGATAGATTAGGATGATGAAGTAGGATTTTAGCTCTCATTTATTTTCTTATTCTCACTCAAAATCATCACTAATGAAAAAGCTAGAAAGCTTTTCCATTGAAAAAGAGAAGGAAGAAGAAGAACCATTTCTTTTGTGATGAATAATGAATTGCGGTGAGGTTATAATTGCAACCATGGGTTAAGTATGATAACTTAACCCATGTAGAGACTTAACCATGGTCATGGGTTGGGTTGGGTTAACAAATATCATAACAAATATCTTTACAAAATATCTTTGCAAAAACAAAAAAGCAAAGTTTCTAGAAACTTCTAGAAAAGCTTAACCCAAATCAAACCCTAACCATATTTAATCTCCACTAAACATGTTGCATTAATAACCCTAACATGTTACAATATTATATATCACATATACAATATTTATTGTAACAAAATAAAATAATACAATTAACATATATCGCATATATATCAATGTATTACCCGAGTGAGAAAAAGAATCTTTTAGTGAGCTTATATTAGTTAATGTAATTTAATATATCAAATATATAATTATACATTAAATTATCGAATCAACACTTGATCCGATAATCCGGCTATTTCATAAATAACCGACTAATATAATCTGTATCAGTTCATCGAATCAACACTTGATCCGATGACCCGGCTATATCACATATACCCGGCCGATATCTCATATCGCGAGAATCTAATACGGTATCACATACACGTATTGTTCTTGGTCCTGCACATATCATATATGTACTCCTACTCCGTTTTGCCTGAGCCAAGAAATCTATGTGTAGGACTCTAAAGAATCGTCAATACGCCGGCAGTAGATGATGATCATATCAAACACCCACAAGCTGCAAGCGGTCAGCTAAACGTAATAGCCACCCAGGTATTGAGCGATCAGAAGATTAACAAGCAATCCTGTACTTTCTCCCGTGAATCCAACCAGTAACACTCCCATACAGTCCGGTCTCTCCGTCTGATATGTCGCATATCTCGCATAGGGGTGGTAAACGTCAGACCCCAGTAGCTTGATAAGTCGTGTCGATATGAGGTCCATAACAGTTTCAGAAACTACTGATAACACTTACCAGTAAATCTCAGCAACCCTGGCCAGGGATTTCCAGTTATAGCCAATCGAACACAGCGCAACATCAACTCCCTATACCGGGAGAGACGAATCCCCTCCTATCGCTCATTGCCTCTATATGATTTGGGACTGTACCCAAAAGCCACCTTTTTGCACGCCCTCTTGGACGTGGTATGATGGAAATCAAAGCACAGTGGGAATCACACAAGACTCTATGACGATCTTGGGTCTACAGACTAAGCTGTACCAGTGTCACCAGAGAACTGCCATCTGACGTGGTGTATAATACCATCTGGGAGTTCTCGGCGAGTCCGTCTAGTGTACCCAGTCTCTACTGAGCACCCGTACACCATCCTTGATGTCAAACACCGATGGATATGGGATCATTCATCGCCCATCATATGGGTCAAGATGCGTATACGCTAGTCTACTCTGGTGTATCAATGCCCTTTCTCGATACACTCTCGACCAGGAACAGTTATAGGATGTACTCGTCGACTACCGTGGCCCCACTAGTATGATCTCATCATAGTCCCAGAAGTCGAGTACATATCCTAAGTGCTTTATCAATATGTAACATAGAGACAATTAGAGTACATGTTAAGATAAATAGCAACCAGATAGCATACTATCATGTCGAGCATGAATGTCCTCCCTATATATGTCCAAGCATCCACTACAATATACATCGTATGTACAGTAATGGCCACTAGGGCATATATATAACTAACAATCTCCCACTTGCACTAGGGCCATCTGTTGTGGTACCGCATACCCAACAATCAGCTGTGCTTGAAGTATCTCATACTCAACCATCTCATAAAAGTCTCTACTGGGAAATGGTCCTTAGTGAGTGGATCTGCGCTGTTGTCCTCTGTGTCTACTCTCCTAACCTCGATCTCCCTGGAGATCAACCATCTCCATGATCAGGTGATACTGCCTAAGAATTATATCTGGATTTCTGATGGGACGGGGGTTCCTAGGCATAAGCCACAACTCCATTGTCATACAACGGTAGGAACGTAGTTCATCTCATGAACTGCCTCTTTGGTAGCATCATTGGTAACGATGTATCTTGCCTTTAATCGTCTAGTAAGTCATGGTATTTAGCTTGGAACTCTGCCAACATACCGTCCCTCCACTGAGGGTAAAGACAATGCCTGCGACTGACATTCAGTCGTCCTTATCACCCTGGAACTTTTCCAGTGATTCTCCCCAGGATCGATTGATACCATCTCACTATAACTAGTGAGAGTCCTAACATCCAATTAGATCTATCTCATAGATCCATAAACCAGGATTTAGGAGGTATCACCTTGATCCTATATGGAATATTTTTGTGATAAGAGGAGATTGACCGAGCGTAGCATAGGAAACTCCTTTCCTATCAAGAGTATGTCATCCACATACTCTACGAGGATCACCACCATACTCCCTACTACCTTTTTGTATATACAAGGTTCATTCACCATTTTGATGAAGTCAAACTCTTTGACTACCACATCAAAACAGACGTTCCAACTCCGCGATGCCTGATTTATCATATAAAACAACTTGCATACGTTTCCGCTTCTCCCACTGTTTACGAAGCCTTCTGGCTGTGTACTTATAGACGCTCTCTTCCAAATCATCATTTAGAAAAAGCAGTCATGACACCCAACCACCAGATATCGTAGTCATGGTATGTAGCCGTGGCAAGTAGGATCTGGATGGACTTTAAGCATAGCTTTGAAAGTCTCAACTTTTCCATGTACACCAAGTAATCTTCTCAAGATATACTTGCTCCCGATGGGGATTTAACCCTTCAGATAAAGCAACCAAAGTCCATACTTTGTTGGTGTATAAGGATTCCATCTCAGATCGCTAAGCATCCAGCCATTCTTACAGAGTCCCACTCCTGATGGCCTACTCGAAATAAGTTGGGTCATCATCTCATGATGCAATCCTCGTTCCCACTATCATAGAGTAACCGAAGTATCTCTCAGGTGGGTGAGGAACCCTACTAGATCGGCGGAGAGGCTGAGATTCGATGGATACTATTGAATCCTTCGGGTTTACCAAATCATCAGCTGCAGTTTGTATAGCTGGAACTCCTTCCAGTTCTACCTCATGACCATTAATTTCTTCACAAAAAATTCCCTTTCACAAAGGTGGCATGCTGAGAAACAAAAACACTTTTTGTTCTCCAGTTTGGTAGAAGATATTCCCTTGCGAATGCTTGGGATATCCAACAAACTTCCACAGAACTGACTTTGCCTCGAGCTTGTCCGAATTTTGCTTTTTAAACATAGGTCAGAAAACTCCAAATCTTAACAAACATAAGATATAGGCTCTTCCCTTTCCATATCACATATGAAGTGGTAGGCAACTGATTTGATTTGAACCCTATTCAATAGGTATGCAGCTTTTCAAGTGCATAACTCCCAAAAGGAAATAAGTAACTCAGTAGTACTCATCATAGAGTACACCATATCATATAGGGTGCTATTGCTCCGTCCCGATATCCATCGTGCTATGGTGTATACGGAGGAGTAATGCTGAAAGAGAATCTCATTCTCCTTTAGAATAGTCCAGGAATTCCGTACTCAAGTATTCTCCTCCTCGATCTCATCAAAGGACATAATACTTATACCCATTTTTGGTTCTCTACTTCTAACTTATATTCATTGAATTTCTCAAAAGTTCCAGACTTGTGTTTCAACAGGAACATATGTTCGGATCTTGAGAGATAATCAGTGAATGTAATGAAGTACAAAGAACCGGTCCTAGCATATGTAGACAGAGGACCTTCATACATCAGCATGTATCAATCCTAAGAGTTCACTAACTCTTTCTCTGTTTCCAATAAACAGAGCTGTGGTCATCTTATCTTTGTGACATGACTGGCAAGTTTCACAAGATGTAAATTCAAACAAATTTAAATATGCATCTAAATGTAACTTCAGCTAGTCGGGTCACATTGATATGACCAAGTCTACAATACCTCAAGAAGGATTCGTTCATTTCTGAACTCTTCCTCTTATGTGTGTTCTGTATACTAAGAACTGTAGTTTGATTTAGAACGTCTATGCTTTTAGATAACGTGCCTGAACCGATCAACTCTTGATATAGGAAATGTTCAAAACATTATCCAATAATACAAAATTATATCCTTCTTTACTAATAAAGAGACTGATATGATGTTGTATATCAGGTTCGGTATCTAATAACATTCGTTCAGAATCAATGTATTTGTTAATACAGGGTGATAACTACCAACAGACTTGGCTGCAACACTTGCACCATTTCTATCTCATGAAACTTATCACCCGTTCTCAGTTCTCTACCTCTCTTTAGCCCATGTAACAAATTACATATCCGGGATCCTGATCCGGTATCAAATACCCAGAACGTAAAGGATATTGAGAAACAGTTCTGTGTAATGAACACACCCAAAGAAGATGCATCAACATGCACTTTCTTCATTTGGGCGGCACGGGAATTCTGGTAATCCCTTATTTCCTGCTCTGTCTTATAATAATTATAAGTTGGAGCGGGACCAACGTTCCTTAGCGCAGTATAACAAGCGGGTTCGGTCAATACATCCGTATTATTATCTTTGATTAAGGCGTGACATAGTCGCAACCAGGAGAGAGAGAGAAGAAAACACTCAGCGTGCGTTTTTACAAGATTAGATTGGTTATCAATTTATCTAATCAGAATGTCTTCCACTGTTTTAGTCAAATCTTCCTTCAAATCCTAAAAGGTAAGACTAGCCGGGATTAATTACACCCTATAAGTTCGCCAATTTTTCAGCCAGGCCAGTGTAGGTACTTTGAGGGAGGTTCCCCATGCTTTCGCACAGACCTAATTAAAGTAAACCTCGTTTTCCCAGGGGCGTAACCCCGTTAACACCTTTCTAGACACCTACTTGATCGGCTAATTGTAATGTGTAAAAGTCTCCCAGGAGTAACTCTTACTCGCAGCGGGTATCGGGATCCAACTATCTCATAGAAAGTATGCAATCTCATTGCAAATTTCAACACTTGAAATTCCTAATAATATTTTGCCCCAAGCTATCTATGACCTTGACTAAGTCAACAAACTATAGATCGCAAGTAAAGTTCAACCCGTCATTTCCCGATTGAATTAAACCCACCCGCATGACCCTTGCCTAAGTCAACAAGGCCGTACGACTACCCTAATCCAATCGCATCATATGCTTTACAGATAAGCACTAATTAGTTACCGCACACTACGCCTTGACTAAGTCAACAAACGCAGCACGAATACTAAATACTACTTATCTGAAATGACGGAGGGCTACGACAGGTTTTTAAGAAAACCCTTTGCGTAATGAACTTTATATCGTCGTAGAATCGAGTGATTTTAAATGGAGTGTTTTTGAGGCTTTTCTAGTTTTGCTAAAGAGGTCACTCCCAGTGAAGGGATCGTCGGCTCTTTCCTCATCGAATAAGGTGCAAGATATTTCACAAATACCACTATGCAAAGCAAGAACTATATAAGCAATCAAAAGACAAACCGAGTTTGTAGCATCTGCTAGTTTCGCTAAAAAGGTCACTCCCGGTGAAGGGATCTCAGCTCTTTCCTTATCGAATAAGGTGCTGGATGTTCTATAAGGAACACCGCTATGCAAAGCAAGAACTAGAGCTATCAGTTTTTGAGACAAGTTTCTACAACATCTTTAGGTTTCTTTTAGTTTCATTAATCTCATTAATGAAGTCCCATTTTATTATGCTTCACAAGTATCACATTTGAAACGAAATCAGCAATATAACATATATCTCATATATATAATATAAACATTCATCTCAGGCAGTAATATGATCTCATCACAGAACATTGCAGCAGAAGAACATATATGAAATATTGGATATACTAGGAGGTCCATGTTTTAATACGAGCTTGTATAAAACACGGATTCTACGGTCGCGATGAATAGCCAAACCCACATCCCTAGACCCTTACGAGAGCGGCAAGCAACACTGCCAATTTTAGGGTTAGAAGACCCGGTCTCGACTCCTCGTGATGGTCTCCCACTGGACCCTAGAACCCGGTTACTTATGCTCCCCTCCTTGGGTCTACCTAATGCGGAAAAGTAAATAATATACAATGGTGACATCATCCTCATCCCGGAAGTTCCCCAATAAAAGAATATTACATACAAATGAATTTTACATGAATGAAAAAGAAAAACTCTCATCTCACATAAAACCCCCGGATATTCAAACACGACGATCCAATAGAACATATCACAGCAACACATAATATCTTATATCATCAACGTAAGTATGCATACACCAATTGTCGTTGATGTATAGCAACGAAAACTGGCGATACAACTACATACTACACTTACGGTCGCAGAAAAGAAAGTGTAAAACTACAATAGTTGGAATCCGCAACCTCTTTAGACATCGCATGCCTAACCAAATGAATTCTTTAGACATCGCATGCTTAACAATTATAAACTCCGCATTTTAGTCTCATTATCGAAAACTCTTTTCAATATCAAGTCGGGCAATTCAACAAGATTCCCGACATCCTGATCGAATGCTCGTCGCAAACTTTAGTAGACGGCTGCAACCCCAGATGCCGTCGACGAAGTGCACTAAGGCGGAACACCGCTGCAGCGAGCACCCGAACGGATGCTTTTGGCAACGGGTTTCTCCTACAGTCACTTTGTCGGGGCTTTGGGGCGTGGCTGTCTATTAAGTTTACCCGGTGAGTATCCGTGTACGCTACGTGATTGCAACGGAATTTTGATCGCATCAAAATCCCGTGGCAACCGATCAAATGAGACTAAACTGCTAAATTTACAACATTCAAATTAGTTATCTCATAACTTCTTGTGGATTCCAAATATCGTATCACATTTCAGATAAATAGACAATATTAAACTTTCCGATCGAATAATCAAACACCCAAGTTTTCCGAAATAGTTCTCAACACTTGAAATTAGTTCAAAAATATCCATCACATGCCACAGTACTAATGGTCCAGCCGTAGAAGGGTCAAGCCAACGCCTCACATGTGGCAATGCCGTACTGCCCCAAACCCTAAGGTTCAAAGGCAGTTCAGACGGTCACATAATCGAGTTAAAGTTTGTGTTCTTCTAGAGGGTCCACCGCGTTACTTACACGACTAAGAACGTTCTTAAACTACGGGAAAATCCAACACTTGGAAATTTTCCGGCAGGGAAAAAGTGAGTTATTGATATCCGTTCGAACTTTTTAACACGTTCTAAAAATTACCCGGACAAACTAAACGAAGTTAAATTATCCGATTGAATCAACGAGTTCCCAATACAACCCAGAAAACTCAACACTTGAGTAAAAATTAAAATTTCCCAGAAACATGCAAAAGTACCTACGGATCAACTGTAGCAAAACCTAACCTTCAATCCCTAGACCTGCCGCGGAACCGCCGCTAATACCCTAGTTTGGCCGCGATTCCGCGGTGCATTGAAGGATTTACGGTGTCGTTTTTCACACCTGTCCATAAATTTACCTGCTGAATTTTCTGAGCATTTTTAATATGAAAATGTCAACTTTTTGAAAAATTTCCAGAAACTAGGTTTTATCGGGTATTCGGAGTTCGATCGGACTTTAAAATTCGCCTAAAGCTCTAGTTTGGCTCTGATACCACTGAGGGTTACTAGGCACTCTCACAAGGGTCTACGAGGCATCAATCATGCCCGATTTAAAATTTATATGTGCCGAACAACCCTAACCAAGATCTTTAAACTAGAGATTAGGCGAAACATAGCATGTTAAACACTTTAACACTAAGAGTTTGGGATTACAACCTTTGTAGTCCAGTCCTTCACTTCTAAACCTCCGTGTTGAGGTCCCTTCGCTGCGATCATCATGTATCCAGACTCTAGAGAGGCTCCACGAAGAGAATGCTGCAAACTTGCTTCCGATTTTCGATAACAAAGATGATCTACCTTGAAGTTTTTTTAACACAAGCTCTCACTCACAAATAAAGTGAACACCCTAATCTAAATGGCTAGGATAGATTAGGATGATGAAGTAGGATTTTAGCTCTCATTTATTTTCTTATTCTCACTCAAAAATCATCACTAATGGAAAAGCTAGAAAGCTTTTCCATTGAAAAAGAGAAGGAAGAAGAAGAACCATTTCTTTTGTGATGAATAATGAATTTTGGTGAGGTTAGAATTGCAACCATGGGTTAAGTATGATAACTTAACCCATGTAGAGACTTAACCATGGTCATGGGTTGGGTTGGGTTAACAAATATCATAACAAATATCTTTACAAAATGTCTTTGCAAAAACAAAAAAGCAAAGTTTCTAGAAACTTCTAAAAAAGCTTAACCCAAATCAAACCCTAACCATGTTTAATCTCCACTAAACATGTTGCATTAATAACCCTAACATGTTAAAATATTATATATCACATATACAATATTTATTGTAACAAAATAAAATAATACAATTAACATATATCGCATATATATCAATGTATTACCCGAGTGAGAAAAAGAATCTTTTAGTGAGCTTATATTAGTTAATGTAATTTAATATATCAAATATATAATTATACATTAAATTATCGAATTAACACTTGATCCGATAATCTGGCTATTTCACAAATAACCGACTAATATAATCTGTATCAGTTCATCGAATCAACACTTGATCCGATGACCCGGCTATATCACATATACCCGTCCGATATCTCATATCGCGAGAATCTAATACTGTATCACATACACGTATTGTTCTCGGTCCCGCACATATCATATATGTGTGTAAGTCCACGTTGCCCATCCCGGTGCTTGCGGGGAGGCGGAAAACGGAATAAAAATCGGATTTTTATGAGCTTAGGCAACATGGACTAGAGCTAGAAGGATCTTTGCTAAACAAAAACTTGCTAAAGCTAACTAGTAACTAGCTAAGTGCTAGAAAGGTTATACCTTGGGCTTTAAGTCCTTCTCTCCTTGCTCCTTGGAGTGGTGGAAGGAGGTCACCTTGGTCGTTTTCTCACGTCGAAGAAAGATCCACCCGAAAGCCTCAACCTTTGGTTTCAACTCCAAGCTAGAAGTAACTAGGGTGCAAGAAGTGATAGTCCATGAACCCTAGATGAGAGTAAAGATGATCAAGAGAGGGTTTTTCTCAAGCTCAAGTGTTTCTCAACACATGAGAGGGAGAGAGCTTGAGGGAGAGGAAGAACAAGAGAGAGAAAGGATATGATAGAATGAGAGAATAATATGAAGCATTCTCTCATATATGTGAATTATTGTAATTAGATAATTAGTGAGATAATTGTCATGGCTAAATCAAGACATGACCATTATCATTTCATTTTTAATGCAAATTCCAAGGATCAAAGAGTATCTTCCAAATGAAATGATGATGGTCAAAGTGTCAACAAGGTCAACAAGTCAAGGTGGGTCAAATGGTCAACAACCATAACCATGCACAATTATTAAACTAATATCAATTAACAATAATACACACATAAGCATTAGGGTTAATAAAATGACAATAGTCATTAACCCTAATCAAAATCCTCTCCCTCAATCTCAAGCAACCGTGCACACGCACCCGCATTCGTGATCCGAGGAACACGAATACAATGAGAAAAACCAATCCCAAATCATATACTAGGATCCGGCTTAAACCAAAGCCCGCTAGTATAAACTGTCCGGACAGCAAACATGCACAAGTGCGCGAATGTGAACGAGCCCTGTCGAAAAACCATGCGACCTCTACTCATTTTGCCTAAAGGCGAATAGCTCTCTGTGTGGGACTCTAAAGACTCGACACTACGCTGGCAGTGGGTTTAACCACAGACCGCAAGCGGTACTAGCTGTACGTAACGGTCCCCAGGTAGATGTCGATAAGAAGACTGACGGGGTGAACCCCATTCGAACTCCTACTGAGTCTGTATGTGACAATCCCCGTACATTCCGGTTCGTCTGATACATCGCATGGCGGGCCTAGGGGGGCGATGAACGTCAGTCCCCTAATAGCGGTACAAGTCGTGTCGGAGTGTAGCCCAGAACACCCTGAGATAACACTGGAAACCTACCAGTATAACTCGCTTGCCCTGGCCAGGGACTACTCGTGTAATGGCTCTCCTGGACACAGCGCGATGTCAACCCCCAATACCGGGAGAGACGAATCCTGTCTAACCGTCACTGCCTCCAAGTGCTTCGGGACTGCACCCAAAAACTACCTGTTTGCACGACTCCTTTGAGCCGTGGTAGGGCAGTGATCAAAGTGCAGTGGGAACACACTCGAGGCGAAGTGACAGTGTCAAGTCAGCGGACTAAGCTGTACTCATGTCACCTGGGAACTGATAACTGACGATAGGTATAATACCAACCAACAGTCCCCGACGAGTCCTGTCCAGTGTACTCGTAACCTAACGAGCACCCGCATACTATCTCAAGTACGACGTACTGACGGCTGTGGGACAGACCGTCTCCCACGCTGGGATGAGAAGCGCATACGCTAGTCTACTCCGGAGTATCGATGCCCTGTCTCGATAGTCCAACGACTAGGGACCAGTATAAGGATGTGCTCAAAGATCACCCAGCTCCCACGAGTGTGAGCGCCATCACAACGCTGGTAATCAAGCAAAGATCCTAAGGGCTCTACTAATATGTATATCAGCAATATGCTAAAAGAAACACATGCACATATTAAACCAGAGACAAACCAAGTAGCATACTACCATTTCGAGCAAGATTGTATATACAACTGTGAATATCCCAAGCTTCCATCAAGTAATATACAAACTAGTATGATACAGTAATGGCCTCTAGGGCATATACACTAACAATGTGCTCCTACTCCGTTTTGCCTGAGCCAAGAAACCTCTGTGTAGGACTCTAAAGAATCGTCAATACGCCGGCAGTAGGTGATGATTATATCAAACACCCACAAGCTGCAAGCGGTCAGCTAAACGTAACAGCCACCCAGGTATTGAACGATCAGAAGATTAACAATCAAGCCTATACTTTCTCCCGTGAATCCAACCAGTAACACTCCCGTACAGTCCGATCTCTCCGTCTGATATGTCGCATAGCTCGCCTAGGGGTGGTAAACATCAAACCCCAGTAGCTTGATAAGTCGTGTCGATATGAGGTCCATAACAGTTTGAGAAACTACTGATAACACTTACCAGTAAATCTCAGCAACACTGGCCAGGGATTTCCAGTTATAGCCAATCGAACACAGTGAAACATCAACTCCCTATACCGGGAGAGACGAATCCCCTCCTATCGCTCATTGCCTCCATGTGATTCGGGACTGTACCCAAAAGCCACCTTTTTGCACGCCCTCTTGGACGTGGTATGATGGAAATCAAAGCACAGTGGGAATCACACAAGACTCTATGACGATCTCGGGTCTACAGACTAACCTGTACCAGTGTCACCAGAGAACTGCCATCTGACGTGGTGTATAATACCATCTGGGAGTTCTCGGCGAGTCCGTCCAGTGTACCCAGTCTCTACTGAGCACTCGTACACCATCCTTGATGTCAAACACCGATGGATATAGGATCATCCATCGCCCATCATATGGGTCAAGATGCGTATACGCTAGTCTACTCTGGTGTATCGATGCCCTTTCTCGATACACCCTTGACCAGGAACAGTTATAGGATGTACTCGTCGACTACCGTGGCCTCACTAGTATGATCTCATCATAGTCCCAGAAGTCGAGTACATATTCTAAGGGCTTTATCAACATGTAACATAGAGACAATCAGAGTACATGTTAAGATAAAGAACAACCAGATAGCATACTATCATGTCGAGCAAGAAAGCCCTCCCTATATATGTCCAAGCATCCACTACAATATATATCGTATATACAGTAATGGCCTCTAAGGCATACATATAACTAACATACGTGTCATGCTACATAGAACTTGGGTGTATGAGACTCATACAATATTAAAGATAATTAAAGGATTTATTTATTTAGGGAAAACCAAATTTAGGTGGAAATTAGCATGGCTAAAGAAAGCTTGAGAAGCTTGTAGAAGTCTTGAACTAATTCCACTAATTTTGTTTTTATCCTAGATATTTATTAATCTAACCATTATCTTTAGCCATGGTTAACTCTTTACAAAAGAATATGAGATATTCTTTCACCCATGGTTCACCACAAGTTCATATTCTTCATATCATTTTCTTCTCTTGATTTTCTTGAGGTGAAGAAAGAAAAAGAGGAAAAATATTCTAAAGTGAGCAAAATTCCTACTTCATCAATCTATACCAAACTAGCTATTTAGTATATCTTGTTTTCTTCACTAATTCATCAATTAGTGAAGAGGTAGCTTGAGTTAGAGTCTCCTCGACGTAGATCATTTTCGGCCTCGAAGATCTTTAAGCAAGCTTATTCCTTTCGCCTAGTGGAGCCTAAGGAGAGTCCGGGACACCACTACTTGGAGCGAAGGGACTACTACATGGAGCTTTAGAAGTAAAGGACCGATCTACAAAGGTTGTATTCCTTGTTCACTTAGAGTAATGTTTGATTACTTGCTATAAAACCCTAATTGTCTAGTTTGATTCTTGGTTTGAGTTGATTAGCACACTAAAATTTTTAAATTGTATACTCGGTGCACCTTTAAAACCTAGTCGTCATGCTACGGAACTCCAACAATCCCCCGGCTATTCATCATCGACGATCCAATATTCCGTATACACAAACTATCAAAACAACAACACAGATATATGCAACCCCCACTAATCGATGTATTGCAATTAGCGGACGTTTCAAAACACATATATCAACTGAAAACATGTAAACGACGTTAAAACCATGACTTCGAAATACTCCGTATTGCCACATCAGAAAATTAACAGTATATGCAATTTTGGCAAAATCAAACAACACCTGATACTCTAAATCCAAGTGAATGGAACACCAAACAAAATTCAAAACATTCTCACATACTAGAATCAGCCAGGACGGTTTTTTGAAGAGTATGGCCTGCCAAGTCGAGGTAGAATTGTATCGTTTTTGTCTGGTGTTCATCTTACAACTAAAAGTGCACTCTGCAATTGTTTAAAAAATTTTTGGAGGATCTGAAAATTTCGACACAAACTTGGATATTTGTTTTCGTATTTCGGAGTTATTTCGGTTTCGTAGTTTTACTTATCGTCTAATCTATTGGTTAAGGTTAACCTAGTTCTGATACCACTGTAAGTCGATGTCGCGCACCCCATGGGTCCGCGGGAAGGCGGAATTTTCAAAAACGATTTTCAAACTTCACAACACCGACTTGAATCAAGAGGATCTTTAAATAAACCTTAACTAACATAACATCTATAAGGTTCTAACTACTCTGAAGAAAGTTATACCTCGTAGTATCTAGTCTTTCGGTTCTCGCTGTCCTCCTCCTCTTCTTCAGCTCCCAAAAGAGTGTGCGGATCTCGCTCAACTGTCGGTCTTCCCACGCCAAAGATGATTCACCCGAGAGTGTCAAATTTGAGCTCCTACCTCTAATATGAGGTAACTAAAGAACCTAGTGTGCTAATCTAGGTATCTTAGGTGATGTAAAGAGTGATTAGGATTTGTTTAGTCTCCTGAACCCTAGGATTCTCAACTCATGAGACAAATTAGGATTTTTAGAAGAAGAAGAGAGCTTGGAAGAGAGTGTGTGTCACGAGCCGAAGGTACGGAACGCGACTGGCACTTAAATTACGAAACATCTAAAAGCGTAACGTAATCTAAGTAAGCCAAAGCCCAGAAATCTAAACCAAATAAGAAATAGAGTGAAGGAAAACTTATTAAAAGAAAGCGATTTTAACCAAAACAAGTCGCATTAAACATTTTTATAAAAACATTACAATATTTCTCAAAAATTTCGGCAGAGTCTCCTTTATAAATAATGGCCCTCAAACGGGTACAACATATGAAAATACATATAAATCATGAATAAAGGCATCCCCAAGCGGGAGCTAGCTCTTCGCCAAAGGCGGAATCACAACCACAAGCAATATGTATATGAAAAGTACGAAAATAAGCATCTGTAAGCAAGAAATAAGAAACACCACATCGGCTCAAGTGAGCATCGACACCAAAAACCAGAAATACAAGTCTCACAAGTCTCACCGTCTAGTCCAATATTTAAGGGTAGATGGAGTGTACTAGATACAAAGTGAAAACAAGATATCCTCGCAACCCACCTATGAGAAAGCCGCAAGTCCAAGCAAACGAAGCAAAGGAAGAAGTACGCCCACCGCTACTATGCTAACGAGTCGGACCTGCAAGATACTGTGGCACAACGGGGGTGAGTTGCCAACTCGTGAGTAGTAAGTAACATCTAATAAGGCTATCGTAAGTATGCACGCAATGCGTCACAGCCTACATATACCGATATGATGCAATGCACTAGTACGTGTGTAACATGAATGCATAATCACAAGAAACCTGAATATGTTTGGTACGAGAAAATCTATATTCTTATCTTAGTAAAACTTTTGTGAAATAACTGAAGTATCATCAATGAAATCAACTGAAATCCGTGTCAAGTATCGACACTAAATATGTATATCTCAAAGCCTCAATATCTCAATGTCACAATATCTCAACGTCTCAATATCTCAATAGCTCAGGCTCCGTCAGTCCGGAGTGGCCCATATCATCAAATCTCACGACCACGTCGGTATCTTCCGGATATCCGCCGCGCCAGACATCACCGGTAGGTAGTCTGCCCCTGCCAGGCTCATCGTCTACAACTCGAGCTTCTTGCCCCGGGGTACCATACCGGGCCCACTATGTACTCGAGACGGTTCTCTACTCCTCGAATCGGGTCTCCAAAACCAACAGAAATATGGAAAAACTCATGGTGGACGATACATACATCATGAGAAAACCGCAACTTGCATTTTTAAAAAAGATAATAAGTTTGTAAAATTCTTGCGGTTTCTCCCAAATCCAGAAATCTCATAAATACTGTAATCCTCGAGAAGAATCACAATATATAAATATGCTGGTGATAATGAAAATCTATGATACGGTAGTATATACCATACGAAGTATGGCCAGAAGCTATGCATGAATTATGATACAATGAGATATGTATATATGACGAATAATCCTACGTATCCATTTTAATAAGATTAATATGCAGTATAAATCTACGGATCATATATGATGCAATTGCGCTAATACCAATTCTAAGCAAGTTCTATAGTGTTCGTGACATAGCAATTACCAATGGCGTGCGTGTTCGCATAAATAGTGCACGTACGGCAGGAACCAATAGTAATGGTCCAAGTATCCTATCAGATGATATCACACACACACATGTGTGTGTGTGTGTATACACACTGATGCGATGCAATGAGATGGCTAACTAGGCAACTATGCGTTTAATGCAAGTACTACAATTAATACTAAACCATCGGGTGCCTCGCGCCATCCAGACGATCCTCCCATAGATGTGTACATCTACTCACCGGAACGCCTCGGATAATCTGGTCCGATCTCAGCCATGTCTTTTCCGCGCCACATCCGACGCCTCTGCACCCGATCTTAAAATTGCACATAAGCAATTAAGAATATAAATATATGATTAGTCGCGGACACAAACGACACAAGTCAATCCACGCGCACAACAAGACGCGCACACACTTGGTACACAAAACGCGCTCGCGACAACGCCACAAACTACAACTAGGGTCGCTATACATGAAAATCCCCAAACCTAAAATCCAATCGCATTAATCGCGCATTCACAACACACTAGATAATATATGGAATAGGTTGTAAATCACCAAAATCTCAAACTTAGTTCAAACGATTTAATCCAAAAACCTAGTAAGCGACCCATTACCTTTTTTAGCACAAATTTAAATGTTTTAGCAATTATAATGCCCACGATAATCACTTCATAACTTAATTAAGTCACACAAATATTAACTAGATTTTTATCTCACTTAGTTATATTAATTCTAAAAACTAGTTTGCAAATAGTTTAATTAGGACAATTTAGAAATAAAAATTAATAATTTAACAATTAGATTACATTTTGCATGCCTTAAGGTGTTAAACTACACTTTATAACCATAATCAAATAATAAAAACCCTAATTTGAATTCAAACCCTATTCTTGAAACTTCAAGTTTGCAAATTTGAACCATAATTAAACACCAAATTTAATTAAATTGAAGTAATTAACCAACAATTAACCATTGGGTTAGGATTTTACCTCAACAAACATGAGATCAAACTTGAATTCTTGTCCTTCCAAAAATGGTTTCATGCTCCAAGATCCATGCTAGATTGAGCAAAGAATAATGGGTAAGGTTTAAATGGAGAATTAGTGAGGTTTTTGCATTGATTTTTGATGGATTTTTGGAGATTTTTGAAATCAAAATGAAGTGGGGAAAATTTGGGGCTGCTACAAGGGGGCTCGGTCAAGTTGGGAGGGAAGAGAGAGAAAGAGAGAAGTGTGTGGGTGTGTGTAGAAACATCCTTAATTATTACCTCTTTTAGTCATTTCATAATTAATTTATTTTTCTCTTCTAATTAAACTCTTTCTTTCCATTTCTAGAACCATTTTGTAATTTTCTTTTAATTTCAAACCAACATGTTACATTTTAGTTTAATGTGTCATTGTTCACTAAAGTATAATTAACCCATTCCAATTTGTAATTTACACCAATTTAATGTATAAATAAAAGCTTATAATAATAATTAAAATAATTAGTTAAGGAAAAATATTAAGTAAACTAGAAATTTATAAGTGACCTAATAAATACCAATTACTAGCAATTTCATAGTTAAAATAGGCGTATTTGAATCTATGATGAAAAATAATCATAGTTAAGTTTTTCGGAAAATACAATTTATTTTACCGATTATCGGAAAAATTCTTTTAAAGGATTTTTATTTATTTATTTATTTTTAAAACGTTACAGAGTGTTCAAGATAGAATGAATAAAGAATGGCTAATGGTGATAAATATCAGGCAAAGATATTTTCTATAAAATATCTAGATATTTCTCTTGCCTCAATTGTAATCCATGACTCACTACATGAGTCACCAAGTAGCCAAGCTTCATTAATTATAAATAACATCTCACCCTCCGCCTCATTAACCATTTAAAGTAAATAGTTATTAAAAATAATGAGGTGTCTTCTTCTAGAAGCACTCTTCACAAAGTTACAAGAATACCCATCATTCGTATATACATATCTGCATCCGTATTCCGAAAAACACGAATACAAAGAGACGAAAAACAATCCAATAATCTGATGCGAGTATCTGGCTTATATCAAAGCCTACTAGTATAAACAGCCCGATCATCATCCGTGTACTAGTACACGTATATGATCGAACCCTACCGTAAAAACCATACGATCTCTATATCATTTCGATCGAAGCAGAGAAACTCTCAGTGTGGGACTCTAAAAACTCGACAGTACGCTAGCAGTGGGTTTAACCACAAGCACGTCAGCGGTACTAGCTGCACGTAACGGCTACCCAGCTATCTATCAAAAAGGAAGGCCGGCGAGCGAACTTATCCGAACCCCTATCGAGCTTATCTGTGACAATATCCGTGCAGTCCGGTCTTTTCGTCTAAGAGTATCGCATGTAAGGTCTAAAGGGGTGGAAAACGTCAGACCCCTAACAACCAAATAAGTCGTGTCAGTGTAGCTCAAGACCATCCGAGAATCTACTGGTCCGCCCACCAGTAATTCTCAATCCGCCATGGCCAGGGACTTATGGTGATGAACAACCGATCACAGCGCGACATCGACTCCCCATACCGGGAATGACGAATCCCTAACAATCGCTCACTGCCTCCATGTAGCTCGGGACTGTACCCAACTAAAACCTGTTTGCACGACTCAGTAAAGCCGTGGTAGGGTAGTAATCAAAGCACAGTGGGAACTCACACGAGACAAATGACGACCTCAGGTCGACAGACTCTCTGCACACATGTCACCAGAGAACTGCTATCTGACGCTAGGTATAATACCATCTAGCCAGTCCTCGGCGTGTCCTGTCCGGTGAACTCATACCCAGTGAGCATGTGTATACAATCTTAGGTGCAACTCACCAATGGTTGCGGGACCAATCCATCGCCCCTCGTCAAGGTCTAGATATTTATACACTAGTCTACTCTGGAGTATCGATGCCCATTCTCAATACTCCTACAACTAGGGACATTTTAAGGATGTGACTATCGACTACCCAGCTCCCACAAGTACGATTGCCATCACAACACTGGTAGTCAGGAAAATATCCTACGGGCTTTATCAACATGCATGCAAGATACGAAATACAAAGTAAAACGCATCACATGTTAAGATAAAGACAAACCAAATAGCATACTATCATATCAAGCAAGATTGTCCTGTATAGACATATCCCTAGCATTCTATACAATGAAGGCCTCTAGGGTATATATATCTAACAATATGGAGGTCTTCCCCGAGTTTGTACAATACCCTATCTCCGCAGTTGATGGACGAGGCGTTTGATAAAATGTATACGGTCCACGAGTTTAGTCTGATCTCGAAGAGCAGGCGGGAACGCTTGGTGGACCTTCTTCTTGTGTGTTTCAATCAAAGGTTGGTCGTTGCATCTTTCTCAGCGGATGAGAACCCCAGCGGGTCCGTGGCTTCTAGGGTCCACGGGTACCGTTAGAGGGAGCGGGCGGAGGCTGTCTGGGCTCGGCTGGAGGAGCTTTCTTTCGAGTATCATCGTCAATGTTATCTTAATCCTCTTCCTTCTTTACTGTAATAGTTGTAAGGCTGGGGAGCCCATAACACCTCTGAATAAATAAATTTGTCTTTGGTTGGTCATGGTGTATTTTCTCTTTCTTCCTTTCCATACCTTTTTTGACTTGTGCCTTCTCCGATCCTAAGCTCGGGGCCGAGGAAAATAATGAAGGGCTCGAGCCCTGGGGTGGTGCCGAAGTTGTCACGCCCCGCTTCCCAGTGTACGAGAAGTAGACGTTGCGAGGCCCGCGACGTATTTACTCAGAAGTAAACACGTAAAGCGTAAATAAACAACATAATAAATATACACATGAAATGACAAGAGATATAAATAAACGTCAATTTTTTATTGATTAAACATTCTTTACATACAACTGGAAAGGAAATACAATGCTGGAAAGCGATACCTAAACAATGGCAAATGAACTGAAAGTAAAGTAAGTACAAGTGAACTAAAATTCTAAATCCTCAGTAAAGTGCTCCAAATCGTCCTGGCTGGGCTCGTTCTCCCGAGAGTCGGATCCTCCTGATAACATTCCAAAGAAAGAAGAGATAGGAATGTCGTCAGCGAACAATCGCTCGGTAAGTTCCAAAAGAGAAATTGATTAAGTAAAAGGAATAGGTATGGTATTTTATCTTTTTTTGTTATACTAACGTAGTTGTTTGTAGTTTGGTACAGAATATATCAGTGTATATGAGAAGAGTCCAACTTGCTCCGTGGACTAAGGCATATGGAGTACAAGGCCCGTCAAAACCCATGAGATAACGACAACAGATATTCAGGTTAGGTGTATTATAGTGACCGTCTCATTCCACTTCTAATATATCCCGTACCAATCTACCCCTTAAAAAACCCCGTAAATGTATATTGTGTTGTTTTATAGATGTAAGACCTACCGAGACCATGGTATAAATTGTTCATGTAAACGGATAAGGATGTAAACGGATAGTCATGTAGTCAAGTCAAGATAAATCTATGGTTCGGTCAATTCAAGTCATGTTGATTTTGTTCTGGTATAGTTCTGGTATTCATGTTCAAGTTTAAGTATAGATTGGATTCATGTTGTATTGAAGTTAAGATTGGATTGTGTTCATGTTTAGATTATATTCGGATTAGAATGAGACTCAGATTGAGTCAGACACTTAAACAGAATTGGATCCTGAATTAGGTTTAGGAGTTATCGGTAACTACTGCATATGGACGACAGGATTTGTGACATTTTCTAAGCCAATTACCTTTGATAACCCCGTTTTAATTTTCTATCTTAAATAGGCAAGCACCCACTTTCTCCGGCTCCCTGAGGTTTAAGAAAATTGGTCCTGTTTTAACCTATATTTACTAGGGTCCTTACTGTAATTTAATATAACTTGAGGGGGTTTTATGAAAAATATTTTTAGTATACTTTCAAAATAAACCTCAAGTATTTATTTATCGTATTTAGGATTTTCATGGATGTAATTTTTAAAAGTGAGGTATTCTAGTGAATAAATACCCAGCTTGAATAATACATGGTATTTTAGTGTAAAGGTGACTTGTATGGATTTTTGATGGTATTTTCATGAAACTTGTAATTCTTTTGTTTAGAAAAAACATGGAATTTATTATATATTTAAAATACATGGTTTGAAAATATTTATATATAATTATTAAAAATAAATTTATTTATTAAATAGAAAATCACGTTTTTCTTAAAAATTGCATAAAAATTCTATCGAGATCGTATGCTCCGTGAGGAGGTCCGCATCTCTCCCTACTAGTTCGATGGATGTGCGATAACTCGCACCAACCGAATCGGATTCCCCAAAATGGGCTGTAGAGGCATAATTGTAAGGAATTTAAATAATACAATTTAAAGAATACGGTTTTTAATAGTTTATGGTATTTTAATGTAAAAATCGTATTTGTTGAAAAATACATATTGTTAAAAGTTAATCGTGCTATGTCATGATGCGTGTTGTGAGAGGTAGGTCATTACCTCGTGAGATTTTTTAAAGGTAATACCAGCAAAAAAAATTATAAAAGATGTCATATGTAATTTTATGGTATTTAAACGTAAAAGTGTAATAAAAGTTGTTTTATATGGAGTTTTGAAATGAAACTTATTTATAATTTTTGTTTAATGTTTAACAAAAAAAAGTATAATGATTTAGATAATTAGTTCTTAAGAAAAGTTGTTATTTTAAAAAGTTTTAGAAATGAATACCGGTATAACTCCACTTACCGACATCATTGAAAAGAACAAGTTTTGAGATGCGAAAAGAAGAGAAGAGAGGGAACTTACTAGCTTAGAGAATAGAGGGGAGGTTGAGAGAACGTTTGATGGCTTTATGGAGTTGCGGGGTCGCCGGAATCATCTTGAATCATCGTCGGAAATTGACCTAGTGCTAACTCCACTTGTAGTTTTCTTTGACTTGGAAAATTTTGAGAATTTTAACAAAAGATTTCAGAATGAAGAAGGCTGGGGTGTGGGGTTATATTTATAGGGTAGAATTAGGGTTTTGAGAATTGAAAAGAGAATTAAAAATGCATTTAATCTTGGATTAATGGTGATTTTAATCTCTCTGTTAATTTACTGGGAAATCAAACAGCATGGAATTAGTGGGGGTAGTTCTGGGTTCCTTAGCACGACCACTGGGTTCCGGGAGGCATCATCCATGCCGTTTTCAAAAATTTAGCGCGCTAAAAAACCCTAACCTAGAATCTTAACTAGAGAATTATACGAAACTAGCATGTAAACATCTTTACATTTAAGTGAATAAGGAATATAGCCTTTGTAGACATGTGAGAAAAAGAAATGCTTAAGTGAGCTAATGTTAGTTAATGTAAATTAATATATCAAATATATAATTATACATTAAATTATTAAATCAACACTTGATTTAATAATTCGGCTATATCATATATAACCGACTAATATCATATGTATCAACTTATCGAATCAACATTTGATTCGATAACCCGGCTATATTACATATAACCGACCGATATCACATATCACGAGAATAGAATACGGTATCACATACACGTATTAATCTCAGTTCCGCACATATCGCATATGTGCTCCTACTTCGTTTCGCATGAGCCAGGAAACCTCTGTATAGGACTCTAAATACTCGTCAATATGCCGGCAGAAGGTGATGATCATATCATTCATCCACAAGCCGTCAGCGGTACTGCTAGACGTAACGGCCACCCGGGTATTGAGCGATCAGTAGATCAACAAGAAAGCCTGCTCATACTCTTGCGAATCCAATAAGTAACACTACCGTACAGTCCGGTCTCTTCGTCAGATATGTCACATATCTCAGCCTGGGGGTGGTAAACGTCAGACCCCAATATCCTGATAAGTCATGCTGATGTGAGGCCCATAACGGTTCGAGAAACTACTGATAACACTTACCAGTAAATCTCAGCAACCCTGGCCAGAGATTTCCTTTTATGGCCAATCAAGCATAGCTCAACATCAACCCCCAATACCGGGAGAGACAAAATCCCCTCCTATCGCTCATTGTCTCCATGTGACTCGGGACTGTACCTAAAAACCTCTGTTTTGCATGTTCTCTTGAATGTGGTAAGGTGGAAATCAAAGCACAGTAGGAATCACACAAGAATGTATGACGATCTCGGGTCTACAGACTAACCTGTACCAGTGTAACCAGAGAACTGCTATCTGACGTGAGGTATAATACCATCTAGGAGTTCTCGGCGAGTCCGTCCAGTGTACCTAGTCTCCACTGAGCATCCGTATACCATCTCTGATGTTAAATACCAATAGATATGGGATCATCCATCGCCCATCACATGGGTCGAGAAGCGTATACGCTAGTCTATTCTGGAATATCAATGCCCCGTCTCGATACTCCCACGACCAGGAACAATTGATGGATGTACTTACCGACTACCCTGGCCCCACTAGTATGATCTGCATCATAATCCTAGTAGTCAAGTACTCATCCTAAGGGCTTTATCAACATGTAAATAGAGAGACAATAAGTGTACATGTTAAGATAAAGAGCAACCAGATAGCATACTATCATGTCGAGCAAGAAATTCCTCCCTATATATGTCTAAGCATCCACTATAATATATATCATATGTACAATAATAGCCTCTAGGGCATACATATAACTAACAATCTCTCACTTGCACTAGGGCCAGTTGTTGTAGTATCTCATACCCAACGTCCCATAGAAGTCTCTCTAAGGATAAACCTTTGTGAGTGGATCCGCCGTGTTATCCTTCGCGTCAACTCTCTTGACCTCGATCCCCTGGAGATCAACCATCTCCCTGATCAGGTGATACTGCCTCAGAATGTGTCTGGATAGCTGATGGGACATGGGTTCCTAGGCCAAAGCCACAACTCCATTGTTGTCACAATAACAGTTATTGGACGCTCAATGGTAGGAACCTTGTTCATCTCATGAACAAAAAATATCCAGACAACCACTTTGGCAGTATCGTTGGTAGCGATGTATTCAGCCTTTATCGTCTAGTTTGCCACGATATCTAGCTTGGAACTCTTCCAACATACCGTCCCTCCACTGAGGGTAAAGACAAAGCCTGAAACTGACTTTCAGTTGACCTTATCACTCTGTGAGCTCGTATTGGTAAAGGACTCCTACTGGAGTTCACCATTACCAAATACCAAGAACATTTCTTTAGTGCTTTTCAAGTACTTAAGAATGTCCTTCACAGCTGTCCAGTGATTTTTCCAAGATCTGATTGATTCCTGATCACTACACCTAGTGAGTTAGCTACATCTTGTCTGGTGCATAACATCGCATACATGACAGAGCCTACTACCGAAGTATAGGGTATCCCCTGCACGTGAGCTCTCTCCAAATCAGTCTTGGGAGACATATTTTTGAAGAGAATGATTCCTGAGTAAGTGGGTGAACTACCACGCTTAGAATCTTCCATACTAAACCCTTTTAGTATGGCGTTAATGTACCTGGATTTGGGACACTCCCAACATCCGGTTAGATCTATCTCCATAGATCTAAATCCACAAGATGTAGTAGGTATCATCCAGATCTTGCATGGAGAATTCTCGTGATAAGAGGAGCTTGACCGAGTGTAGCATAGGAAACCATTTCCTATCAAGAGTATGTCATCTACGTACAATACGTGGAAGACAATCTTATTCTCTACAACCTTCTTGTATATACAAGGTTCATCTACCTTTTTAATGAAGTCAAACTCTTTGACTGCCATATCAAAACAGATGTTCCAAGTCCACGATGTCTGCTTTAATCCTGATGGACTTAAGCATAGCCACTGGAGAAAAGGTTTCATCATAATCCACACTTGGTTATTGATGAAAACCTTTTACTACAAGTCTAGCTTTGAAAGTCTCAACTTTTCCATCTACACCAAGAATCTTCTCAAGATTCACTCTCCCCTGATGGGTTTTACCCCTTCAGGTGCAACATTCAAAGTCATACTTTGTTGGTGTACATGGATTCCATCTCGGATCGCATAGCATCCAGCCATTTCACAAAGTCTCCACTCGTGATGGCCTACTCGAACCTAGTTGGGTCATCATCTACCATGATGCAATCCTCGCTCCCACCGTCACTGAGGAAACCGTAGTATCTCTCAGGTGGATGAGGAACCCTACTAGATTCACGGAGAGGCTGAGGTTCGTTGGAGATTATTGAATCCTTTGGTTCCACTAAATCATCAGCTGTTAGTTTGTCCAGCTAGAACTTCTTCCAGTTCTACCTTATGACCACTAATTTCTTCCATAAGAAATTCCTTTTCTAAAAAGGCGGCATGCTGAGAAACAAAACACCTTTTGCTACTCAGTGTGGTAGAAGATATATCCTCGCAAATGTTCGGAATAACTTATAAAGAACTGACCTTGCCTCGAGCTTGTCCAGATTTTTCTTTTCAACATAGACTGTACAACCCCATACCTTAATTCATTTAAGACATGGTCTCTTCCCATTCCATATCTCATATGGAGTGGTAGGCACAGATTTGGATGGAACCCCATTCAATAGGTATGCAGCTTCTTAAGTGCATAACTCTAAAATAAAATAGGCAACTCAGCAGTACTCATCATAGAGCGCACCATATCTCATAGGTTGCGATACCTCCGCCCCGATACACCGTTGTGCTGTGGTGTATACGAAGGAGTAAGCTGAGAGAGAATCCTATTCTCTTTTAAATAATCTAGGAACTTCGTGCTCAAGTATTCTCCTCCTCGATCACATCGAAGTACGAGGAAACATCCCTGGCATTCATAGACATAGGACCGTATACATCACCATGTATCAGTCTTTAGAGTTCAGTAACTCTAACTTTGTTTCTAGTAAACGGAGTACTGGTCATTTTACTTTTGAGACAAGACTGGCAAGTATCATAAGATGAAAATTCGAACGGATTCAAATATTCATCCTTATGTAACTTAGCTAGTTGTATCGCATTAATATGACCTAGTCTACAATGTCACAAGAAGGATTCATTCATTTTCGAACTTTTCCTCTTGTGTATGTTCTGTATACTTTGAACCGTGGTCTGATTTAGAATAATATGCCATTACATAACGTGCCTGATCCAATCAACTCTTGATTAAGGAAAATATTCACAACATTATCCTGCAATACAAGATTATATCTTTATTTAACTTAATAAAGAAACTGATGTCATGTTGTATATCAGGTTCGGTATGTAATAACATTTGTTCAGAATCAATGTATTTACCATCTGGTAATACAAGGTGATATTTGCCAACTGATTTGGCTGCAACTATTGCACCATTCTCTACTCTAAAGAATGATCACCTTTTCTCAGTTTTCTACCTTTCTTTAACCCACATAACATCTTACATATGTGGGATCCTGTTCCGGTATCTCATACTCAGGACGTAGAGTGTACTGAGAAACAGTTCTCGGTAACAAACACACCTGAAGAAGATGCATCAACATGTACATTCCTCGATTGGGTCACGTGGGAATCCTGATATTCCCCTATTTCCTGCTCAGACTTATAATAATTATAAAGTAGAGCAGAACCAACGTACCCCAGCTCAGCATAACAAGCATGTTCGGTCAATACATCCGTATTATTATCTTGATTAAGGTATGTCACGGTCCCTACCAGGAGAAAGAGAGAGAGAGAGAGAAGAAAACACTCAGCGTATGCTCTTGCAAAATTAGATTGGTTATTATTTTATCTAATCAGGATGGCTCCCACTGTTTTTATCAAATCTTCCTTCAAACCATAAAAGGTAAGAATAGCCGGAATTAATTACACCCTACAAGTTCGCCAATCTTTCGGCCAGGCCAGTGTCGGTATTTTGGGGAAGGTTTCTCGTGCTTTCGCATGGACCTAATTAAATAAACCTCGTTTTCCCAGATGCATAACCCCATTAACACCTTTCTAGAGACCTACTTTGATCGGCTAATTGTAATGTGTAAAACTCTCCCAGGAGCAACTCTTACTCGCAGTGGGTATCGAGATCCAACTATCTCATAGAATGTATGAAACTCATTGCAAATTTCAACACTTGAAATTCCCGATAATATTTTGCCCCAAACGATCTATGACCTTGACAAGGTCAACAAACCATAAATCGCAAGTCAAGTTCAACCCGTACATTTTATGATTGAATTAAACCCACCCGCACGACTCTTGACAAGGTCAACAAGGCCGCACGACTACCCTAATCCAATCACATCTCATGCTTTGCAGATAAGCACTAATCAGCTACTGCACACTACGCCTTGACAAAGTCAACAAACGCAACACAAATACTAAATAGTCCTTATCTGAAATGACGGAGGGCTACGACAGGTTTTTAGGAAAACCTTTTGCGTAATGAAGTTGATATCGTTGTAGAATCGAGTGATTTTGAAAAGGAGTATTTTTTAGGTTTTCACTAGTTTTGCTAAAAAGGACACTCCCGGTGAAGGGATCTCGGCTCTTTCTTCATCGAATGAGGTGTTGGATATGAAAGTATACCTTAGCACCACCATGAGATTCTAGAGGCATCAAGCATGCCAAATTTTAAATTTTATTATGTGCTAAGTTAGACTAACAAGATCTTTACTAGATTATTAGGGTTTGCCTTTGTGATGTGATGAACTAAAGAGAAGAAAAGAGTATACAACTTTTGTAGTTCGAGTCCTTCTCTTCAATTGCTCCGTGTTGTGGTCCATGCGACTCCACTAGGCTCCTCTTTAAGATGAAAGAACCTCCTTCGTGAACTAATCTCATTAGTGAAGGCAACACTCCACATCAAATTGCTAATCTAATGTGTGATGGTGAAATAAGAGTTTAATTTGCTCACTAGGGTTTTCACAAGTTCAATGATTCATATCACATGTGAAGGTTTGAACTCGGAAGTGAGGTGAAGAAAATTGTAAAGAGTAAGAGGAAGCAAGAGTTCAAGAAAAAGCTAAGGCATGAAGAATGAAAATGATGAGAGTAAACTAAAAATGGCTCTCTCTCTCTCCTCACTTATTCAAGTATGGAATAAAATTGCAATTCTAAATTGCAAGCATGCTTGAATAATGAGTCAAGACTAATATACAAATAATAAAACCCATGCCTTACCCATTCCACAAATATCTCCACAATTTACACCTCATTTTTCCATTTTCTAAAAATAGAGAAACATGCTATGCTTCATATAATAATAATATATATATTTATATATATCAAATATACAATTATATATATATATACATATATAAATATAGCAATTAGTGAGCTAATGATATTAGTTAAGATATAATTATATCACATAAAATATATATCATATTATTAAATCAACACTTGATCTAATAATCCGGTTATATCATATATAACCGACTAATATCATTAATCTGAATATCATATTATCAAACCAACACTTGATTCGATAATCCGGTTATATCACATATAACCTGACCGATATCAGATAACTGCCAGATTATAATACGGTATCACATACTCATATTTAATCAGGCCCACATACATATCAACATATGTGACCTACCTCGTTTCGCTTGAACCAGGAAACTTCTGTGTGGGACTCTAAAGACTCGTTAATACACCAACAGTAGGTGATGATCATATCAATCATCTGCAAGCCGTCAGCGGTACTAGCTGGACGTAACGGCTACCAGGGTATTGAGCGATATGAAGATCAACAAACAAGCTCATCCATATTCTCCATGAAGCCTATCAGTAACACTATCGTACAGTCCGGTCTCTTCATCTGATATGTCGCATATCATGTTTAGGGTTGGTAAACGTTAGGCCCCAGTAACGTGATAAGTCATGCCGATATCTGGCCTATAACGGTTTGAGAAATAATTGATAACTCTTATCAGTAAATCTCAGCAGCAGCCCTGGCCAGAGACTTCTAGTTATAGCCAATCAAGTATAGCGAAACATCAACCCCCAATACCGGGAGAGACAAAACCCCTCCTATTGCTCATTGCCTCCATGTGACTCGAGACTTTACCCAAAACCCACCTGTTTGCACGACTCTGTTCTCTCATGGGAACTGAATAAAATACAAATAAAGCAGCAAAAAACCCCAAATGGTGCATCACGTGCTTACACGTGACCAGGCCTCACGTGCAAACACGTGACCTTTTTATGGGCAGATTCTATCTACGCCTGAATGCCTAATTGATAAAGTCACCTGCCCACATGTGATGGGCTCTTGAACCTACTGAATTAATATAATTAATTCTAATTAAAAGGAATTAAAAGCATTTGTTCCCTCATAGGAACTGAATAAAATATATAAATAAAGCAGCAAGGAAAACCCCCAAAGGGGGCATCACGTGCCCACACGTGACCGGGTCTCACGTGCAGACACATGACCTTTTACAGGCAAAGCCTATATTCGCTGAATAAAATAAACAATTGGAAATGCTTAATCAGTGGGGTCACGTGCCAACACGTGATGGGTTCCTGAGCCCACTGAACTAATAGAATTAAATTCTAATTAAATGCTTTATCAGTGGGGTCACGTGCTAACACGTGATGGGTTCCTGAGCCCTCTGAACTAATAGAATTAAATTCTAATTAAATGCTTTATTAGTGGGGTTACGTGCTAACACATGATGGGTTTCTGAGTCCTCTGAACTAATAGAATTAAATTCTAATTAAATGCTTAATCAGTGGGGTCACGTGCCAACACGTGACGGGTTCCTGATCCCTCTGAAGTCTGAACCAATAGAATTAAATTCTAATTAAATGCTTAATTGGTAAGGTCACGTGCCAACACGTGATAGACTCTTAAACTCTCTGAACTAATAGAATTAAATTCTAATTAAAAGGAATCAAAAACCCTAATTGAAAAATATTTCCCTAGATCTTTCAAAACAAAAAATATTGCACTCTGTAAAAGGGAGCACCGTTGGATTAAAAATCCAAGAGTGATTAAAAATCACCAATTTATAGAAAGATTCTGTACAAGGAAATATTTTCCTAAAACTTGCCGAGAACAACAAATAAAATATCTTTTGGATTAAAAATCCAATGGTGAATAAAATTCATCGAATGATCTACAAGATCATGTTGGTTATAAAATAAATCAAAATCTTTCAATGAAAGATTGACTAAACAAACTAATTCTTTTCTTTCTCCTATAAATAGGAGCCAAGAAGAAAAGAGAAAAAGGAGGGATACAACAACAGAGAGAGAATACAGAAAAAAGAAGAGAATTTAATTCTCCAGAGAGAAAAGAAGGTCTCTTCAGAGAAAAAAAGAAAGAAAACTCTAGGTAAGAGAAGGAAGGAGATCATTCTATAAGCTCCCACAAAACAAAAGAGAATTTAATTCTCAGACCAAGAGTTTAAATCTTCTAAAAAGAACTTAGTTCTTCTTCTGGTTGAAGATCTGCATAAACAGATCTCCCCATAAGTTGAGAATTTAATTCTCATCGGGGAGATTCTGTCATACAGATCCAAAATTTAGAGGGAGAATTGGGTTTGAAGAAATTAATTCTTTCAAACATATATGAATTTAATTTCTCTAAATAAAATTATGGCTTAACCCTATAAAAGAATTTAATTCTTCAACATGGGATTTAACTCTCGATGCACGAAAAAAAGATCGGTACCCAACATGATCACGTGGTAACACGTGACCCCCTTTCTTTGAACCAGAAAAAAGATTTCCCAAAGTGTTTAACACTTATTTAAAAGGGAAAAGGGAAAACAATAAAGACAGTTTCTCTTTTAGGGTGTATCACGTGCTCCCACACGACCCTTAAAAAGCTCCTCAAAACAAAAGGTAGTAAAGTCAAGGCAGTTTCACTTTTTGGGCGTCTCACGTGTTCCCACGTGACCCCTAGCAATTATCAAACAAAAGAGGATTCTACCCAAAGGTAATGCTCGCCTAAAGGATGCCTCACATGTCCCCACGTGACCCCTGACAAACACCAGTTTAAATAGAAAATGGGGTAAAACTGAAGGATTAATATTCAACGCATGGATACCCATCACGTGCCTATACGTGATGGTCATAAAGGTCAAGTGTTTAACACTTGTATGCATATTCTGAGAGTAAAATAAAAGAAGCAAGGCCCAATCTTCAGGCGCCTCACGTGACCTCACGTGAGCGCTTCAATTTTAGTGTTTAACACTACTTTAAGCGCCTCACGTGGGAGCACGTGAGCGCCAGATGTACTCTAAGAGGCAAGACCCCCTTCAACTGAACCCCAATTATACTCTTGTCTTCCAAAACTGATCATCTCATATGGCATTCAAAGTGATTCCCAGAGCCTTCCAACTAACATTGGTTCAAGGGTACATCTCTTCATACCTATGATATATATCGTTGTAATTCTTCAACGTCTTCAGAGAGGTAACGGGTCCAAACAACCAGACATTCCACGGACTTGGGGTCCTTAAACTCATGGACTATAATGTCCTTAAACTTTACAGACTATGATGTCTCTAAACTACCATGGACTGTGGGGTCCTTAAACTCATAGACTATGATGTCTTTAAACTGTACAGACTATGATGTCTTTGAACTCTACAGACTATGATGTCTTTAAACTTCATGGACTATGATGTCCTTAAACTTATGGACCGTAACATCCTTAAACTAAAGTAATAGAGCTCAAATGCTCTTTTGTTGGATCTAAATGATTCTGTTAAGTTGATCTTAGTCTAAAATTAGACTAATGTATCCTTAACAAACTATTAAGTTGATCTTAGTCTAAAATTAGACTAACGTATCCTTAACAAACGTTTAAATTGATCTTAGTCTCAAATGAGATTAACGATCCTTAAATCTAACCCAAAACCCAAATCTAAGAAAATACAGATTTGGACTAATCCACGCCCTACGGACGACAACATAAATTAGTCTCTGTATACAATCCACGGGCAACCAAAAATAAAACAAACACATACGACACAAAGTGACCATATGGAGAAGGAGAAAGTTGTTATTGCGATGTGGTAGCGTAATTAACTGTAGGGGCTTGCGCCTGCAGGGAAGAGCGTCCCCACAATCAAAAACCCCTCAAACGAGGGGGAATCTGACGAAGTCTGCTACAACGGCCGCATCCATCTAAACCTCCGATATATGGTGCCATAAATCAACTTGGCATCTTCGGGGAGGTGGACGGATCAAACCAAATAGTATCTGCCCCCAAATTCAGGCAAGACGTTTGTCTTCCCGGTTTTCGGTGGAGAACAGGTTTTGGCACACCCGGTGGGACCTTTTCTTCTTTCCACTCCACACTTCGTATGTCGTGTTTCGCGAACGAATCGCGGTTTGCTATGGTTGCCCTTGGATTCGAGGTACTAAGATTTGGTGTCTTGCTCCATGCAGAGAAAATGGCTTCTAACTGCACAAACTGCAACAACTGCAATAACTCCTACTATGTTCTCGCTGGAGGAGTGACCTATGGGCCCCAAGCGGCCTCCATCTACGCAATGCCGGTTGAACAGGTGACACAGGTGTTGGAGATAGTGCCCTCAGAGTCAATTATTGGATCACAGGCATGTGATTGCAATGATTGAGGGAGGACCTATACCGGAAGGACAGTCTTACTCAAGATGATAGTATGCTATCTGGTTTACCTTCATCATCATGTACTGCTTCAGGTGACCTACAGGTCACTATTACACGTTGATAGAGCCCCTAGGATTCTTGCTTGACTGCCAGCAGTATGAGGGCGATCATATACGTGGGAGCTGGGGTCTATAAGCACATCCTTAAAAGGTCCCTAGTCGAGGGAGTTTCGAGACAGGGCATCGATACTCCAGGGTAGACTAGTGTATACAGTCGAGACCCCGACGAGGGGCGGTGGCCGGTCTCATAAGCCACTGGTGTCAGTTGGTTCACCTAAGATGTATACAGGTGCTCATTGGGTTATGAGTACACAGGACAGGACTCGCCGGGAACATGCTAGTTGGTCTTATACCTGACGTCAGATAGCAGTTCCCTGGTGACATGTGTACAGGTTAGTCATCGACCTGAGATCGTCATTTGTCTCGTGTGAGTTCCCACTGTACTTTGATTACTACCCTACCACGCTCAAAGGAGACGTGCAAACAGGTTTTAGTTGGGTACAGTCCCGAGCCACATGGAGGCAATGAGCGGATCTTCAGGGGTTCGTCTCTCCCGGTATTGGGGGTGAGGTCACGTTGTGTCTAGGAGAGCCATTACACGAAGTTCTTGGCCAAGGCAGGAGATTTACTGGTAGGTATTCCAGTAATATCTCAGGGTGTTCTGGGCTACACTCCGACACGACTTGTACCGCTTTTGGGGGTCTGACTTTTACCAACCCTCTAGGCCCGCCATGCGATGCTCATAGACGAACGGACCGGACTGTATGGATATTGTCACTGACAGGCTCAGTAGGGTGTCAGGATGAGTTCGCTCATCGACGCCCCTTTTGGTCAATACCTGGTAGCCCGTTACGTATGGCTAATACCTCTGATGTGCTAGTGGTTAAATCCACAACCAAAGTATTGACGAGTCTTTAGAGTCCCCCACAGACCGTTTCTCAAGTTTCGAGCGAAACGCTGTAGAGGCCATATGGAGATATGGCAGGGTTCGATCATATACGTGTGGTATTGCACGCATCATGATTGGACGGATAATACTAGCGGGCTTTGGTTTAAACCGGATCCTAGTATTGTACGGTGTAGAGTTTGTCTCATTGCATTTGTATTCGGTCGAAATACAAATGCGGGTATGTATATACAGTCGCGGGGTTTTCCTGTAATTTATTACGGGATCAGTTTTTCTGAAGTTGCCAGTTTGCTTTCCGTTTTGGCCATTTTCCTTTGTTTCCTTTCTTTGGTTGAAAATTGGTGGAGGCGGTTATTTGCAATTGTGCAATTAACAATTGAGGAGACTTTTGCATCATGATGGTTTCATGATGGTGCACCATCCATTGATTTCATTTAACTTCATCATTGCTTGACTTTGCTTGATGGTGATGGGGTATGATTAGGTGATGGAGTGGGGATTTGGTAGTGGTGATTATTTCTTATGATAACCCTTTTCTCTCTCTTTGATTATTGGCTCACTCACTCACCTCATTCATGCTCTCCCCTCTCATTCTTTTTTAAGGCATGGCCGGCCACAACTTGTAGTGGGAGGGCTATCCAAAATTTGGAGAGAGGAAAATGGTTCTCATTTTTGGCTTGCAAAATCTTTTTGTTCATCTCCAAAGTATACTACTTCTCCTCCACCAAAAAGGCAGCTTCAAACCCCAAGAGACATAGCTTCCTACACATATTCTACAGCACTTCTTGGGCACGTCGGCTCGCCAACTTCGTGCCCGAGTTGCCTCAGTCCAGAGGTGGGAGCCCGTAAAAGAACCCGACGATGTGGTGCCCTTCCGACGAGGAGATGAAGATCGGAGATTCCGCGGGGAGATCGGGACGACGACAAGAAGACAGATGGACACGGATCGCTCGGTATATCTCTCTACCCCTTCTCTAGTTAGCTAGTATTAGATTAATGACCCGATCCGGGAATTTAGTGCATGGTGGTGCCGGTTCAAAAGTTAAAGAAAAGTATCGTTTCCGCATTTTGGCATCGGATTGACGGCCGGGGCGCCGCCGTGCACTTACAACAGGCCACCACGGGATTGTTCTTCGGGACCATGCTCCCACCAATGAGCTTTAATGCCTCATTACCGTCGCAAGAAGCTCCGAAGAAGTTAGTCTTTGATCGGCTTACAACTACCGCGGCCCCTCTCAACGAGTCTCCAAAATCCAGTGCCTCAGTTTTCAACAGACTGGGCCAAAGCTCAAGTGGGCCCATGAAGAAGCCCGCGATACCTGAAGCTGCCATCCCAAAGCGGATAGTCATTCCTGTTCCTGAAGTCATCAGAGCGACTTCTCCTGCTAAGGAGTCAGTCTTTGCAAGTCTGACCGTTTCAGCTCCCGTTCCAAGCGAAGTCATCAAAACTGCTCCCCCTGCGTGAAAGACTGCCTTCGATAGATTGGCCATCCCCACTCAACGGACGTCAGTTTTCAAGAGGCTAACGCCGGCAGCAACCCTCCGCCAGAACAGGGGGCATGACGAAGCCACCCCTATAACTGAGCCGGTCCGGTCAGCACGACATGCTCACCGTTGTCACTAGCGCCGAGTAAGGAAGGCTGGGGGTAGCTTTCTTTCTGGACTAACTCCGCCAGCTCCGATGGTGGAAATTGATGTTGCTGTTCCAACTGGGATCAGCTTTGAACCACTTAGGAAGGTACGCAAGAACTCTCTGAAGGCCGTGCTAAAAAGATCTCCTCCACCTATGGAGAACGCTACAAAGGTGAAGCCAGAGCAGCCCCCTCAGCGGCTGTCCTCTAAAATTCATAAAGTTTGGCGACAGGTTCAAGACTCGGTGATCAACCAAGACTACTCCCGCCAACCGAAGAAGATGAAAGTTCGGCAAGAGAAGGACCACACCGTCATACCACAGGAGATGTCATCTATTTGGGTGCCCGCTGCAATGGTTCCCTCAACTTCGACCACCCATAAAAGAAGGAGGCCGGAGAAAGTCTCCATGTCCGCGACGAATCTTAAGAACACTGAATCTAAACGCCCCAAGTCCGGAGGCATGGTGGTGCACACTGTCTATATGGCATCCGGGAAAGAGGATAGCCGTATCTCTACGGGTCATCGACCACTCACCAGATCCGTAACAAAGGCCCAGGAGCAACAGCAAAAACTCCAGAAAATATTAACACAGATGGTCATACTCACTGGGCCAAAAGAAAGCCCGGAAACGTCGTCAGTGCAGCGTCATGAACAAGAAACTGATGTTGAGTTCCTCCGCAGAATCCTCGAGAAGAAGGACAAAGAGGCAGCGGAACAAACTTCCAACATAAAACGAATGGCGCTTTTATTTCAAGACATAGTCGGGCTTATGATACAGCTGGATCCTCCAGCTGAAGACCCTCCGTTTATCCTTGAAGACGACAGAGGGGAGACATCGAATCCTCTTCCGGCTCTATCAACAGCCAAGAAAGAGACCATTTCTAAATCCGCCTTGGATGACTATATCGCTCAGCAGATACGAGCTCATCAGACGAGCGAAGCTGCCGGGCAAATTGTTAAGACTGGACGACCCTATCCGAGTTGGTACGACCAAATAAAGTACCCGCCGGGATATACGATCCCTAAATTCCATGTATATAAGAGGACGGGGAATCCACACCAGCACGTTGCTCAATTTAGGGCTCTGTGCGGCAACACCGAAGGTGACGACAAACCGCTGCTTCGCCAGTTTGTTGGCAGCTTGTCGGAGACAGCTTTTGAATGGTACTCCGAGCTCCCGAACGACTCCGTTAAGCCATTTGCAGAAATGGAGTTACTGTTCATACAAAGGTTCGCAAGCGCTAGCGAACGTATCCCAATCACGGCATTGATCAATGCCAGGGCGAAGCCGGGCGAAACATGGGTGCAGTACGCGATACGGTGGCGGAATCTATGGTCGAAATGCGAACAACGCATCGAAGAAGTTCCTGCGGTAGGCATGTTTGTGGGAACTCTTGATCCGTAGGCGACCATATCTAAGTT
This sequence comes from Agapanthus africanus, assembly GCA_030015575.1. Classification (NCBI taxonomy): domain Eukaryota; kingdom Viridiplantae; phylum Streptophyta; class Magnoliopsida; order Asparagales; family Amaryllidaceae; genus Agapanthus; species Agapanthus africanus. The sequence goes on along the minus strand of CM057340.1, from coordinate 674,655,337 downwards.
CATGATGTTTTTCAAGCTAACTACCTTCCAGGCCTTGATTGACAAATTGGCCCAAATGGATCAAATGGTTCATAGACCGTCTTCCTCGAAAATGGAGCCTCGAAACGAAAAGGGGAAGGGGAAAGCGGCCTTCGTCGCCAATACTCAACAGCAGCCTAGTGGTCTAAAACCAGCTGATCGCTAAAGTGATAGACAGCGATCCCTTAGAGAAAAGATGAGATGCCCTTACTCGTTCTCTCAAGATAAGACGAAGAGGTTATTCGAGTTAGCGCTGCGCTACAGGCTCATCACTCTGCCGAAGCCAAGACGCCCAACGCAGCCAGGCGACGTTAACAATCCTAATTACTGCCCCTATCACCGAATATTGGGTCATCCAATCGAAGATTGTTACATCTTCAAAAGTTGGATCGAAGATCAGTACCAACAGGGCAAGTTCACGTTATCCGAAAACTGGAAGGTGAACCCGCCACAATGCTCCTAAAAAGGTGGACACGCCGGGGGCATCATGCTCACTTATAGAGGAAGCTCCATGGGAGGTGGCCCTTTCAGCTAAGACGAAAAGAATACTGAAGGATCTCCAAACATGCCCGACAATCAGGTAGAAAAGTTCGCCGGAACCTTAGACCATTGAGGGAATGCTGAATCCGCGCCTGACTCCAAGAATGGGTAGCGATAATCAAAACGCTCAGGCCCAGCCGTCAAAATCTTCAAAGAAGAAGAAGGTCAAGAAGCCCGCACAGCCTGATGACAAGCGCACAAACTTACAAAAGCATATTGATGCACTGGAGGAATATAATCAGAAAGCGCGAACCCCGGTCACACTCTAAGAGTTTCTCAACCACATTCTTGAAGATAGAGATGGTGATGAAGATGAGGGAGAAGACTCGTTAGACAAACCTAAAGATTATGTGGAAAGCTGCCACGTGATCTCTCACTCGTCAGTAGATGGTGAAGAAGCTCCTGATACAGAGAAACTGGGGGTAGATCCCAAACCGGAATTCCTAAGACCGTTAGACGAGATGATAGACGTATTCCTGAACGAAGCTCTTCTGAAAAACAAAGCTGATCAGGAGCGTGAAATCGCCGTATACGAAAAAGCCAAACGTCGGCGACCGAGCGAAAGGATTGAAATACCCTAACCGGATAGGAGCACTTCAGCCGCCAGCAAAAGCAGGTTCAAGACAAGGAATAGGTTCGCCAAAGCCATATCGATGGGAATGAAGCTGCTACCCTCCGAAGGAAACACTCCTGATAGGATACACCTTAACGAAAAGGATTCATATCTAAACTACTGCTTGTACCATCGGAGGACTACACACCCTACTGAAGAATGCAACGTCTTTAAAAATTGGTGGAAGGGATACGTTGCTCACCGGCAGCATTTCAAGCGGATGAGCGCAAAACTCGTCGGGAACAAAGAAGCACGACAGATGAGCATAAAAGAACAGCCGGTGAATGTCACATGGTTAATTTTGGGGGATCGCAAGTTCTCACTTTCAGGAGTGATTCTGATGAAGAAATAGCCCCGGCTCTCTCTTCAAGGAATCCATCTCTGAAACAGAAGAGATGAAGACCTGCGAGAACATTCAGCTGCGCAATCGCACGCTACCTGAAAAGAATCTCGGACCCGCAAACAAGGGATCGAACAAAAAGGATAAGGGGAAAGAAAATTTCCCTGAGGATATCATCCTCGATGACCGAGTCGTCGAAGAGCTGGTAGCCAAGGACCCGCCCAAGAAAAACAAGGTGGATTACAACGTTCTGGCACACCTGAGGAAGATACCCTCGCAGCTAACCATTCTTGTTGCCCTCCTGCTATCTAAAGAGGCAAGAGATTCTTTGATCAAGGCACTATAAGAACCCGAGCAATTCCAAGCTTTCCTTACCGAAGAAAAGATGAAGGACGAGCTAGAAGAAGTGCACACAGCTGACATCTCTTTCGTCAATGAAGATCTCCTCCTCAGAACATATGAGCATAACCGTCCCCTATATGTCTCCGGGTATTGCCATGACATTAAGATTGGGAAGATCCTAGTTAACAATGGGTCCTCTGTCAATCTCCTAAATGTGAGGGTGCTAAAAGAAATCTGCATAAGCGTTCAACACCTCGCTCGGGATAAAATCACTATCTCCGGATTCGACTCCCAGTCATCACGGACGTTTGGGTTTATGATACCGACGTTACGCTTTGTGCTGCTTGTCACTGACATCAAGTTTCACGTCATTGATGCCAAGACTTGCTACAACGCTTTGCTCATCAGGCCTTGGTTACACGAGTACAATATCATCGCTTCTACACAACATCAGTGTATGAAGTACTTCAAAGATGGGCTTGAATACACTGTGACAGGGGAGCTGAACCCATTCTGTATAAACGAAGTCCGAAAGTATGAAGATGCAAAATACGTCTTACAAGACTTTGAAGAAACAGAAAGATACCATAAACCTGAGGATAAGCAAAAATCTATCACCACCATTCCGGTCTTCGGGAGCGATACTGAGGAGGAAGAAGAGATAGTCTATTCGGGACCTTCCCGATACAACAAACCGGGACCGTTTACCCCTATTCTTTTCTTTGGCAGTGACTCTGAAGACGAGGTTAACGCAGTATTCTCGGCTCGTCTATCAGTGCAAGCCTTCATTGGAGATGATCAGAGTTTGCAGATCGCCATGGTTCCGCAAGAGCATTACAAAGAGCTCGACGCACTTGATACCTACAGTGTGCAAGAACTGCAGACGTTCTACGTTCCTCCCAGACGAAAAGATGAAAAGACGATCCTCTTTTATCGATCTGCGGAAACCAAAGTGGAGAAAGAAATCTGGCATGGCGCCGATTCTAAGCTAGACAAGCTCCAGCCCATCCGTCTGCCCAGATACTACACAGAAGGATTAAAAAGGCTGTTGAGGCGCCAATGCGTACCCTTCAAACAGACTGCTCGACAAGCTCAGTTCTACAACAGGATCTGGAACGTCCCCGGAACTCAGCGAAAATTGCCCAACGGGAGAATGGAAACGATCAGGCTCGGATATGTTCAATCTAAGAAACGGGAGCGATTCCATGGCTGCTAAGTTATACATGATTTCGATGAAGAAGGAGATACTCTGTTAGAAGACGCTAACCCTGAACCAAAACGAGGTCTCGCCATGAAAGTGCCAAGTCCGTCGTTCGAAGAACAGATGGATAAGCTAATAAGGGAAGCGGGTCAAAAGATCCGGGATGACCATAGCCGTGAAATGGTCATCTATGAAAAAGCCAGAACGCAGCATCTCCTTCAGCAGACTATGAAAAATGACGATGCCTTTCGTCCCCAGCCCGTCATACGGAAGACTCGACGCGGAGGCAAAAATAAACTGAAGAACAGAAAAAATGTTCGACAGCAGCAAAGCGGGTCCAAGAAGTCACGCGATCGAGAATTGAGCAGCCGGGATTCGTCTCTTATAAAGAAAATGGGTCGAGCATATTCTTTTCCCTGAGACAAGACAAGGAAGATATTCGATCTTGTCATGAAACATCAAATGGTTATGCTTTCGGAGTCCAAACACCCTGAGCAAGCAGACGAGGTCTCTCACCCAGATTATTGCTCCTATCACCGAGCGATAAGACATCCTCTCGAAAATTGCTTCACATTCAAAGACTGAGTAGAAGACCAGTATCAGCAAGGCAGGTTCGCTTTATCCAGCAGTTGGAGGGTAATCCCGCCACAGAAGTATGAACCGAAAACCATATATGCAGCGAGAGTAGAGCCGGAGCAACATCGGTCTTGGAAGCGATCTCGTACCTGTCACGTGATAATGATGTCAGAAGAAGGAAAGCACGATAATGTGGATGACCTCTCCTAGTGCTTCAAAAATGAGGATGAAGATGAGTTGATCTTAGAATTTCTACCTGCGCCAAAAGAGTTGGAAGATAGAATGCATACTATTGCGGACAACCTAAGGAAAATCGACTTAAGGACGACAAACGATCCGAGGCCTACGTTCGTCAGTGAACAGTTATCCGAAGAACAGGTAGCTACGCTAAGAGACGTGCTTGTGCAGTATAAAGACTGCTTCGCATGGAACTATTCCGAAATGCCGGGACTAGATCTAAAAGTAGTTGTGCACAAATTGGAGATATCTCCGGACATCAAGCCAGTCAAACAAGCGCCGAGAAGAATGCGGCTCGAACTTGAAATGAGCATCAACGCCGAGGTCAAGAAGCTAATCGACTCCGGCTTCATCCAAGAGGTTCAGTACCCTGACTGGATTGCCAACATCGTCCCAGTGATGAAGAAAAATAGGACGATGCGCATCTGCGTAGACTTTCGGGACCTCAACAAAGCATGTCCAAAGGATGACTTCCCCGTACCAGTTACCGAGCTGATGATAGACAAAACGTCCACCTACAAAGTTTTCTCCTTCATGGACGGCTCATCGGGGTACAATCAAATAAAAATGCACCCCGAAGACCGAAAGCATACCGCTTTCCGTACCCCGCTAGGCATATTCTGCTACAAAGTGATGCCTTTCGGTCTGAAGAACGCCGGTGCTACCTATCAGAGGGCAATGATGAAGATTTTCAACGACCTCATACATAAAATCATCGAATGCTATATTGACGAACTCGTGGTGAAAAGCAAATCGCACGGGGAGCATTGGGAGCATCTGAAAATAGTATTCCAACTTCTTCGGAAATACAACTTGAAGATGAACCCTCTCAAATGCGCGTTTGGAATCTCCTCAGGTAAATTCCTAGGATTCATCGTACGACACCGAGGTATCGAAATAGAGCCATCAAAGATCAAGGCGATTATGGAAATGCCTCCGCCAAGAACTCTCAAGCAAATGCGGTCCCTCCAAGAAAGGCTCGCATATATCCGGCGGTTCATAACTAAGCTCTCCGGCAAATGCTGCCCCTACAGTCACCTCATGAAGAAGGGAACCCCGTTCGTTTGGGGTTGCAAATGCCAAAGCGCACTGGACGAAATCAAGCAATACCTGCAGGATCCGCCAGTACTGACCGCTCCGGTCAAAGGAAAGCCCCTCATTCTGTACACAACCGCCCTTGAGGGTTCCTTAGGCGTGTTATGGGCACAAGAAGACGACCAAGGGAAGGAGAGATCCCTCTACTATTTGAGTCGAGTGCTCCTGGGGGAAGAAAGCAATTACTCCCCCATTGAAAAACACCGCCTGGCGTTGATCTTCGTGATAATGAAACTCAGGCACTATGCGTTGGCGCATGAGGTCCATCTCATATCAAAGGTGGATCCTCTCAAATATTTGATGTCAAGAGCCATACTAACAGGGCGGCTCGCTAAATAGGCCCCACTCTTAATGGAGTTCTCGATAACATACTGATTGATATGAAAAAGTGTTTGTAGTAACCGTAATCAATAACGGTGTCGCGTGTAGTTAGACCGAGATGAGTACGGGTCGTCCTCTGGGAAACGTTGAATCTTTTAATCTTATTTTAGACGTGTTGAAAAAGGAAGGAGGAAGAATAAAGAATGGTGAAGAATGGTTGTAGGTTCTAGATCTATGTCAAACATGGATGCAGAATATAGATCTAAATTAACTACGGATGTAGGATTTATATTAAAAGGGGCTTTTAGGGTTCGTTAAGATTTAGTAGTCATGGATGATTAATTAAAGATTAGTTCTTTTATCCTTTAATAGATTTAAAACTAGATCGATAGTGATGCATATAGATTAGGGTTCCTGGAGGGAAAAGGGTTCCCATTCTTAACCCCTATCTCGACATGGATCTCCGTTCATGTCTAGCCTTTACCAAACAATTGTTAATCTAATCTCTAATTGTGGTCATGATTATCAATGAATTGACAGCACGCCCAATTAGGATGTTAACTATTCTTTTGATAAAGTTTATAAACTTTATAGGATGTAAAAAGAGTTTAAGGATCTTCATCATCCATTAATCTCCCCTAATCCTATGAACCCTAACAAGCAAAGAATTACTCGCGCATGTTGGGAAAAGAAAAGATAGAAATAATGAAGAAAATAAAATGCAATAGAATAAAACTGCCTTTATTAATCAACAAGATCAAGTACATTTTGTTCCTTTAGAAAATGATTACAAAATACTAGTTTGCTTCTTGATCTCTTCTAAGGAGGTAGATGAACTGTTGATGATCAACCAGGATTCTTGAGCCGTCGTGGACTTCGTGATCGCGTCGGTGTTATGCCTTCTAACTTTAGCCCTTGGTCCTTTATATAGCCCTCAAAGAAGAAAACCTAGTTACCATAATTGGTGACCTCCTAATATGGTGACTTTCCATATATGGTAACTTTTCATATATGGTAACTAGTTATTAGGATCCCAACCAGAAAATCCAGAGCCCTAACTTCTCAGAAGTGCGGCGGAACCGCGGCGTAATGGTGGGTTTAGCCGCGGATCCGTGGTGGATTAGGAGGATCGTGGGTTCGTTTCTCTTGAGGCTTCTTCTGGTGACACATGCAGACTATTTTGGTATCTGAAATCTGAAAATCTTCTCTACGTCTCTTTCAGAATTGATTTCTTCAATTTACTTTACTATTTCGGCAGATTTGATCTCGATAACTCGGATTTCCTTGATTCCAGTCCTGAAATAATTTCTGCACAATTATCTCAATAAATAATGTTAGTAGAATTTATTTTTATTGAGATATTATCTTAACCATTTAACATGATATTATAGTTTTAAGAGAATTGGTCAAAGATATTTAATAAGGTGAGCATATTTAAATGGACCAAATATTACATAGATATTATATACTTAAATTTTCCTTCATAATGTTAATTATAATATATAAACACATGAAAATAGTATTTTTACGGATAAACCCTCATATGTGTCATATTTATAATAAACACCTTTTATTATATAAAAATAGCAAGGAAAATGTCATATCAAATGCGCAATATTTTCAACTGAACAAATACCCCCAAGCTTAATTTTGATCGTCCCGAGCAAACTAGTTATTCAAGAGAAGGAGAAAGAAGAAAAAAGAAAAATCCTAAGCAGCACACTTTCGTAGGCAACACGATTGCACTAAGCACGTGCAACAAGCCGTTAAACTTCTAGGTGTCGCTAGTAGGAGGAGTGTTGTCTCCTGAGGGTTTTCAGCGGATTACACCCACAAAATTCTATAATAAAAGAAAGATAGTGAAAGTTACATACAAAGATAAGAATTATGAAAGATATAACTTGAAAATAAGAGTTTTCAACTACACCAGTTTTTCGGTTGTCATGAGCCCTATCTTAATGGTCGTGAAAAAAATGTTAGAAATCACATCATCCCTCAATAAAATATCGCCTTTAGTTTTCCTCCCTATCTTTTATCCAAATATTGATCATATATCCCTACGTGTGTGTAAAAGACACCCCTACACTTAGAGAATTCAATTCAAGCTATCATACTCTTGTCCATCTTCCAAAGTACTTTTTAGTTGGTGAATTTTTTGATGAAATTGCTCACACATCATTCATGCGACCGTTAATACTTCTTGAGGTACTAACTGACCGATTACAAAATGTGCTTGCATTATTAAGGCTTAATTCCTCGTCTTGCAACCCTAAGGCTTAGCAGTGGCTCCCAAACAAGTTAGTCTAAGGCATTAGGTGATAAAGCACACTCGCTATATTTTTTTTATGCTGCCTTAAGCAATTACAAAACCAGTATTCATTTTTTTTCTTTCTTCACCACTTATACTTTTTTTGCTTCATACTAAGGTTTTTAGACAAGGGCATTTCAAGGTATTCTCTACTATCCCAAGTTTCAAGATATGTGTAAGTACGTATAGTGGGGTATCAACATTCAGATGTTTGGCCTCAAGAATAGGGACTATTTTTCAGACTTATTTTTATCCTCAGATTTAGTAATTTCCTTCATCTTACTAACCCTTGAGACAACAGCTCATAACTACTTATTACTAGTTTCGTTTAAGAAGACATCTAACTTTCTTGCTTTTCTCAAACTATTTCTATCTTTCATATGTAAATTTTCACTTTCAAACTTTCATTATCAATTTTTTTTGTGCTTATATAGTATATGCAAAGTAACGCGTAAATAAGCACAAACCTCCCCCAAAACTATTTGCAGCGGTGTCCTCACTAATGTCATCTTTTAAATCTCAAAATCTGTAGACTTGGGAGGAAAAGTTATCAAAGGGGGAAACAAAAATTGAAAGTGAAAATCCTCCCTCAAACTTATTTTTGGCTCACAATTTTGAGGACAAATTTTATTTTCAAGAGCCAAAAATACCCCCCCAAACTTGAGTTAAACAATATTAAGCATTTTAAGGGGGTAAAATTATTTGGTCAATATAAGACTTTATAAAGACCAAAAGTTAATATCAACCATTCAAAGATTTTATCAATGTAACATATAGGTCAGTGGAAGAACATGTATATAGAGCCAAGAAAAAGTGGGGAAGTGATAAGTGGTGGTATGGAAAGGGTTTGCGTGAACGTGAATGTGAAGAGATAAGAGGTGATGATAAATAAAAACGAGAATGTGAATGATCAGAAATGAGTGAAATATTGGCATTCTCGTATTTTATAAGAAGAAAGGGTGGTGGTTTAACTTCTATAGGTGGAGGTTTACTAATTACAAAATCCGTGTTGTTTAGGAATGCAAGTTCGTCAGCAAAAAGTTCTTCAAAACTCTCATCGATGGTGTGATTCAACATTTTGCTGTCGGTAAGTTTTGTGCCAGAATTTGTCATACTTGATTTGTCAAAAATTATGGAGGTAGGAGACTCGAAAAACTCATCTATCTCATTTTCAAAAATATCTAAATCAAGTTGGCTTTCTGGAATTATCAAACTTGAATTATCGGATTGTGATTCATCAACACTCACTGAAATTATAGGAAATGTAACAACCCAAAATTTCCTATACAAGTTTTTACAAAAAAATTTCAAAAATCCATAAAGGGGTATTTATTGCCTGAGCACGTGACTTAAGTAATTAATTAGCAATTTAATTACAAGAAAGAGCTTGTAGCTCATTGGTAATACCTTGCATTGCTGAACCAAGCCACCAGAGTTTAAATCCCATACCCCACATTATTTTTGTATTTATTTTGTTTTAAATTCTTTGGAAGCCCAACAGTCCACACACCATAACTCCCAAAACTTGAATTGCACCTGAAAAGTTAAATGTATCAGCGGCTACACCAGGAGACACCCCACCCCCGACCACCTGACTCGGGCCAGCGCCGTCGGCCGGACGGCCGAGTCCCCAACATGGAAGTTGGGGCTCTTTGTCTCCCCTAACCCCCTGTATACTCTAATTTATTGGATCGGTTCCCGAGATTTAATTATCCCCCATTTACTACAATTTAAATGATTTTCACACAAATTTTTACAATTTTTTTTATTAAAAACTCTTCTCGTACCCTACCCTATAAATACACCCCCTACTCTCTACCCTCTCATCCCAAAATCCTGAGCCCACTCTCTCAAAAATTTTCCAAGAGTTGTGTACTTTGAAAACAAGCTCGCGGTGAAGCTCCGACGAAATTCCGGCGACGTTTTTAGGAACTACCGGGGACGACGCAACGCATCGACAATCCCTTTAGTTCCCCCTCACTCTAGTGTAATCGAAAACCCTTAAGTCCCGTTCTATCTCTCTTTCCTATTCTCTAAAGTATGAAATTACAAAACCCGACGGAATCGGAATAAATCCGATTTCCGATTCAGTTTTCTATAAAATTTCACTTCTCACCAATACAATCATGCTTAAACATCCTTATATTGACTATTAAAGACTTACCAAAGAATTTGAACAAGTTTCACCACATGAAATGATAGCTTTCTCAATTTACCGTATTTTTCGCTTAAATACCACAATGTTTTACTCTTTCATTTAACACCATCAAACTTGCTATACATTTAAAGTAGAGCACGAGGTAATGACCTACCTCCTCACATACGCATATACAACCTAAAACGATATCATCAAAAACTTAGAATACGATAAAACAATAATTTCATTTAAATACCACATTCTTAATAAAACCATTTCTAAAAGTTTTAGCCTTGATACACTTTTAAAATAAATACATCTGAATATGAAAATACGATAAGTTGTGGACATCGGTCGTTTATCTAAACCTGACTTTATGGTGTCTAGGCTAGGCAAGTGAGAAAGGTAATTTTAAAAGGCCCGTCTCACGGTGATTCGTGAGCGAATCTCTCCTTTCCTCACTTGTACTTACCTGGCCATAATTGGCGGTGAAGAGGCGATTTGAGACACCTAACAACTTGTCGTTTAGACCATTTAGAAATAGGCTAGTTGACTTAGGAAACCCTAGAATCTAAAATACGGAAAATTGACATTTTTACAAATAAATACCTTTTTCGTTATAAAACTTTTTCTGAAGGATTTAGTATTTTACAATCTTTGCAAAGCACCGCTACAACCCATTTTTGGGGAACCCGTTTGGGATGGTGCGGATTATCGCACATCCTCGGGCTTAGTAGTGCGAGATTCAGACCTCCGCAAGGAGCATTCGGTCTCGAAAGTTTTAAAATACGACATCTTAAGAAAATGAGATTTTTAGAATATAAAATATTTATTAAAACTACTTTTGTATAATTATATGTGTATTTATCATTTAAACATCTATTTTATTATGATTGAAATGTTCCACTTTTTCTAAAAATCACAAGAATAAATTTTACACTAAAATACCATGAACTTCAAATAAATCAATATTACAGATAAATACCTTATTTATAAAAACTAGGATATTCTCACTAGAAATGGCTCAATATAAAATCCACATTCATTATAACTCTAAAGACGAATAAAGAATACTTGAGGTGTATTTTGAAAAATATATAAAAGTATTTTTACAAAACCCCCTCAAGTTTTATAAATTACCCTAAGGACCCTAGTACATATAGGTTTAAGAAATAATCAAGACTTCGATTACATTTCTAACTGTCTGACTCGGGTTTGAGTCTGATTAATCTGACTTGAATATGATTCAAGTACAATCTAAAATCTACAATATTCTAATTCAATATGAACACATGAATCCGTGAATTCAGTTATCAATCTATACAACTTAACTGAATCAAACCATGGATATACATCCATTATCCAGTTATTTCATTTACATGATTATGCAGTTACATCCGTTTATTGATATCATGGTTTTGGTCAGTCATCCAATTATACAATTCAATTTACAAGATAATACAATGCAATACAGTACTATCAATAACATAACTACACGGGGTATTGAGGTAGTTCATTCGTGAATCCAACATAATCTCAAGAGTCCCCCTAGATCATGAATCCATGTCTACTAACACAAGCAAGCAATCATGAGGGCCCGTGTTTCCATGCTCCTGGACTGTGGCCTGTTGAGTTTGGAATACTTCGGCGACGGTCGAAGTCCCGCTACTAACATATCATTTGGGCCCGTGGTTCCCTACCCCTGGACTGTGGCCTGTTGGTTTTGAGAACACTCTTGAGATTAGTTGACATTCACCCTTGAACTTACGATAACAACAGCATTAACACTAAAACAATATAATACAACTGTAAAAGCTACTCTCTCTCTCTATCTTACTCTTTGTCTACTTTCCTCTTATCTTTGAGGACTTACCGAGCGACCTGTTCGCTGACGACATTCTCTTTGTTTCTTCTTTGAAGGTCGTCAAGTGATTTGGACCCGGCAGAGATCGAGCCATCTGCAGAAGACTTGGAGCAGTTTGCTGAAGAACCAGAGCTCTAGTTTCATTGTACACTTTCCATTTCCGTACCTTTTCATTTCTGTTATGCCATTGTTTAGGCATCGCTTTATTCCATGTATTTACTTTTCATGCATTGTACAGAAAGAATGTTAATAAATAAAACTTGCTGTTTTTATTATCCCTTGTCTCTTGTGTATTTATTTTATATTGCATAGATACGCTTAGCGTATATACTTCTGAGTATATACGTAGCGGACCTCGTCACGTCCCCTTCTCCATACACTGGGAAGCGGGGCGTGACAGGAAGAATAGAAGAAGAACCTGAGAAAGTAGAAGGTGAAAGGGTTAACAAATTGGTGTGTCGAGTATCGCTGAACCAGATGAAGGTTGAATTTCGGTCTGCTATTCGGTTATACAATTATTATCAACTTCAAGACGCATTTGGAACTCGGGAAGAATAATTAAATGCTCGAGATGATGACCACAAGGAAGTGAAAGGACCTGATGAATTGGTAGAACAAACTCATCCAAAATTTCGAGTTCATCATTCAATATATCCCCAACGTCAATCTTCTCATTCAAGTTAAGGTTAGAATTCTCAAACACCTCATTAAAAGTATAGTTTTCAATCAATTTTAGTTTTAAAGTGAAGGTGTAGAGATCACAAGGGTTGGGTATGGTTTCACTTTGGAACCTTCACAATCTGGTAAATCAAACACTACAAAGTCACACAACTTATCAGATGTTCTATCTTCAATTAGTGCACTCGATAGATCAGTGAAACTGGAGTTGTGGATTTCAATCTGGGATGGGGAGGTTTGATTAGGAAGGGTGTATCGTTCTCTTTCACTACCCAAATTCTCACTTTGTCCTATAGCCGTATCATACGCTGAAATTTTTTGAGTTGGTTCAAAACTAGTTGCTCGTTTATACTCAGCCATGCTTTCTGCCAATTCCTTTCTGATGCGGCGCATCGATTCCACACCTTCTTCTAATTTCTGCTCAAGACTAGACTTGGGTCGATAAGGGGTTTCAGTATAAGATTGAAATTCTTGTGGATAATTAAAATTCCCAAATGACTGATTAGAAGGACTGTCTAGAGAAGGTGTAAAAGTCGGGTAGGATTGATAGGAATTGAATGGTTGTGAAAATTGGGTAGGAGTAGGATCAACATTATGATAAGAAGAATATTGATATGGGTTGATTGGTTGGCTATTTTCAATAGACATCATATATGCCACAAACTGATTATGAAATTCTTCTTTAGAAAGTGGTGGTGATGGTTGATATTGGTCCAGATTGAAACTTTGGCCGTTAGCCCTCTCTATATGCTCAGCGATGGACATGCGTTTAGGAGTTCCTTCACTCGGAGTATCAACTGAAACAGATGTAGAATTAGGATACGGTTGATAAGACCTGGACTGAGGTGGCCAACTGTTTCTATCCGCTTGTTCTATCCGATCTCTTAAAGAAATGGGAGAGTCGGATAGTATACTAAAGCGATTACGAAGACAAGAAATATCTGGTTGTGGATAGCAAATTTCATCAAGAGTTCGTCTGTTTGGGTTACCCATTATAAGAAGGTGAAAAGAAAAGGGGGTGAAAAGATTTAAGCTCTATTTGGATTGTTTTGCTTTGAAAGTGGACTTGGGGTTTACTCACAAAAATCACAAAATGCACAAGCAAACCCTAGAACTAAGGTCACCTAGGTCAATCACTAGATCGTTCCTGGACTTCCAGAGGACAAATCGCAGGATAAATCCTTTACTGCTTCTTTATCTCTCCTATAGCCAGATAAGTGCCAGATAAGTGGAAGGTATCTGCTATACGAATCACCGAAAATAGCGGGCCTAATTAAGTAACCCCATGCCATAGACACACTTGCCTAGACACCATAAAAAAATGTAGATAAGCGATAGATTACCAACGACCTTCCTCTGTCCTACTTGAGCGCGATGGTCCTTAGGGTCTTGATCTAAATATTTTTTTAATTAATATAGGGTTATGCGGATGCTCGTTTTGTGATTTGTGAGGCCTAGGAAGGGTGATGAAATCCCCACCTAATCTGAATTGTGGTCTTACCCCTTAAAGACCGTATTAAAATATGCAAAAACAATCCGCGAAACAAAGCACGCAAAATGATTTTTGAGCGGCGATATTTTGCGAAGAATCCTGCAGAAAATATATTATTGGATTTTTCAGAGGAGAGATAAAGACTTGTAGAAGATACCAAAGAATTTTGAAGCCAAGATCCACCAATTAGGCCGTGGTTCTGCCACAATACTGGTGATTTGGCCGCGGTTCCGCCGCGAGATGAGGGGATCTTTTGACAATTTTTGTACAGTAGCCTCCGCTTCTCGTCTGGGTCTTGATGAATGTCTTTGAATCTTTATCTCCTCGCTAAAGTGACTCCAGAATTTCTCGCAAGAATCACACACTAATCGTTAAATATGCAAGATGCGGTTTTGTTTTATGTTTATGATATAGATCGAAAAAGAATTCAACACGAATAGTAAGAAAAATAAATTATGCACGTATCCCTGGCAACGACGCCATTTGATTGATATGAAAAAGTGTTTGTAGTAACCGCAATCAATAACGGTGTTGCGTGTAGCTAGACCAAGATGAGTACGGGTCGTCCTCTGAGAAACGTTGAATCTTTTAATCTTACTTTAGACGTGTTGAAAAAGGAAGGAGAAAAAATAAAGAATGGTGAAGAATGGTTGTAAGTTCTAGATCTACGTCAAACACGGATGCAGAATATAAATATGGACTAACTACGGATGTAGGATTTATATTAAAAGGGGCCTTGTAGGGTTCGTTAAGATTTAGTAGTCATGGATGATTAATTAAAGATTAATCCTTTTATCATTTAATAGATTTAAACCTAGATCGACAGTGATGCATGTGGATTAGGGTTTCTGGAGGGAAAAGGGTTCCCACTCTTAACCCCTATCTCGACATGGATCTCCGTTCATGTCTAGCCTTTACCAAAACAATTGTTAATCTAATCTAATTGTGGTCATGATTATCAATGAATTGACAGCACGCTCAATTAGGATGTTAACTATTCTTTTGATAAAATTTATAAACTTTATAGGATGTAAAAAGAGTTTAAGGATCTTCATCATTCATTAATCTACCATAATCCTATGAACCCTAACAAGCAAAGAATTACTCGCGCATGTTGGGAAAAGAAAAGATAGAAATAATGAAGAAAATAAAATGCAATAGAAGAAAATCTAGTTACCATATATGTTGACTTCCTAATATGGTGACTTTCCATATATAGTAACTTTCCTAATATGGTGACTAGTTGTTAGGATCCCAACCAGAAAATCCAGAGCCCTAACTCCTCAGAAGTGCGGCGGAACTGCGGCATAATGGTCGGTTTGGCCGTGGATCCGTGGTGGATTAGGAGGATCGTGGGTTCGTTTCTCTTGAGGATTCTTCTGGTGACAAATGTAGACTATTTTGTTATCTGGAATCTGAAAATCTTCTCTACGTCTCTGCCAGAATTGATTTCTTCAATTTACTTTACTATTTCGGCAGATTTGATCTCGATAACTCGGATTTCCTTAATTGCGGTCTTGAAATAATTTCTGCACAATTATCTTAATAAATAATGTTATTAGAATTTATTTTTATTAAGATATTATCTTAACCATTTGACATGATATTATAGTTTTAAGAGAATTGGTTAAAGATTTTTAATAAGGTGAGCATATTTAAATGGACCAAATATTACGTAGATATTATATGCTTACATTTTCCTTCATAATGTTAATTATAATATATAAACACATGAAAATAGTATTTTTACGGATAAACGCTCATATGTGTCATATTTATAATAAACACCTTTTATTATATAAAAATAGTAAAGAAAATGTCATATCAAATGCGCAATATTTTCAACTGAACACATACCGACCTCTCAAGGCAGTGAAGGGCCAGGCCATCACCGACATCCTCGCTGAGCATCCTATACCTGCCGATTCACCCCTAAATTGCGAATTACCAGACGAGCATACGTTTGACACGATCGATGGGGAGAAAGGAGAGAGCAACACCTAGTGGGAACTCTACTTCGACGGGGCATCTTCCATGAAGAAGCGAAAGCACAGCTCCCCCATAATCAAGTCTGGGATAGGCCTCATCTTCGTGACTCCACAGAGAGGGGTAATGCGCTTTGCCTTTTCCCTAACAAAGCCGAGGACAAACAATGAAACCGAATATGAAGCTTTGATAGCAGGACTTGAGATCGTTGTTGACATGGGGATCGAAAACCTTCTCATATACGGAGACTCCCAGCTGGTCGTTAGCCAATTAAACGGCAATTATCAAACGTGCAAACCAGAGTTGGTGAAGTAAGGCGAGAGAGTGCAACAATTGCTGATTCAAATCCCTTCCTACGCCCAGGAAAGCATACCGTGTGCGAAAAATAGCAAAGCAGATGCGTTAGCCAAACTTGCTAAAGAACTGGCTGACGAAACCTCGATGACGTGAGGATCATTGTGCAAAGTCGTCGGGTTCTCACACCGGCAGAAATATCTCCGGAGTCATTTGGAGAAAAGGAAGCGACCAAGCAAGCGGCCCTACAGATAGAGGAACAGGAAAAGGTCAAGGATTGGAGAGAAGTCTTTATAGACTACTTCAAATCCCGTCGAACACCTGAAGATGCATTCTCAAGACATCAGCTCATGAAACGAGCTCTATCCTTCGCCTTCGTCAATGACATTCTATATAAGAGATCATTTGATTCTCTATGGCTAAGATACCTGGGACCTTAAGAAGCAAGGAGAATCGTCCAAGAAACTCACGACGGACTCTGCGGTTCTCACCAAGCCGAGCCGAAGATGAAACTGAAGATCAAAAGGATGGGCTACTATTGGCCCACAATGATCCAAGACTGCCTCGAATACGCGAAGAAGTGCCACTCATGCCAGATTCACTGGGACTTTATCTACCAGCATCCAAATCCGCTACATCCAACGGTGGCTAGCTGGCCGTTCGAAATGTGGGGAACTGACATAATCGGGCCCATTGAGCCAGCATTGTCCAGAAGCCATTGGTTCATACTGACGACAACTGATTACTTCTCCAAGTGGGCAGAAGCAGTACCACTGAGAGAAGTGAAGATGAAGAATATCCTCCATTTCTTTAAGACACATGTCATCTATCGGTTCGGCACTCCGCGACGGATTATCTTCGATAACGGGCCGGCCTACAGAAACCATAAAATCAGCTGCTTCGCACAACAGCATAATATAGACCGGAGATACTCTTCGGTCTATAATCCTCGAGCTAATGGTCTAGCTGAGGCTTTCAACAAGACCTTGACGAAGATCATAAAGAAGACGGTGTCTCGAAATAGGTTGGACTGGCATGAGAGACTGCATAAAGCTCTCTGGGCATATCGAACTACGTTCAAAATGGCCACAAACACAACACCGTATGCATTGGTATTCGGCGCTGAAGCACTGCTCCTCTTGGAGATAGAGCTACCCTCCTTACGAGTGGCGGTTCATTACGAGCTAAAAGACGAAGACAATGCTCATCTTCGGCTTGAGGAGCTTGACGCCCTTAACGAAACCCGGCTCATGGCGCAGCAAAACTTGGAAGCTTACAAAGCAAAGATGACGCATTCATAGGAGAGATTGACTAGGCCGAGAACATTTTGCCAAGGTAAACTAGTGCTAGTGGTCAAGAGACCTATGATCCCTAATCGTGCCAAACGGGGGAAATTCGTGCCGAACTATGAAGGCCCGTACATTATAGACAAAGTCTACTAGGGTGGGGCTTACTTGCTCATGGATATGCATAGCGAATGACCCTTCAGGCCAATAAACATCCGTTTCTTGAAGAAATACTACGCCTGATCGAGTCGTCTATAAACTACTACGGACCGCAGCATCCGATGGCTGACGCAAAAAAAACCGGTACGTCCATAAGCGAGATGGGCACGGATGAAAACCCGAAAGGGCTCCGTGAGTAAAAACAGCAGGACTACCGGCGAGTTTGTGAAAACCCAAAAGGGCGCAATCTCGTTAAAAGACACTTGCAAGGTCCTCTCGACCCTATAAGGAGAAAATACCTGCGTGCGATCCTTACGACTCATAAGGGAGCAACACACTTAGGAATCCCCACGATTCCTAAGGAGAAAACACACTTACGAGATCCTCACGACTAGTAAGGAGAATTCCCCTTTGAGACCCTCATGGCTCATAGGATTCAAAAGCCTTAATCTACAGGGATCTGAACCTGTTCTTAAGCCGTCATACACCCCGATATTTCCCTACAAGCGGTTCAATACTGACCCTTGTATACAATCCACGGGCACAAATAATCATTTCCTTGCCGAGTCCCACCAACGACGAAGAATGCCCGCATTTGATGGACAAACACTTGTAGGTCCTCTTGATTTATAAGGAGAAAACACTCTTGCAAGATCCTTACGACTTACAAGAGATCATACACTTAGGAATCCTCACGATTCCTAAGGAGAAAAGACACCTAAGAGATCCTCACGACTCGCAGGGAGAAACATCTTTATGAGACCTTTACGGCTCATGAAGTCAAAAGCCTTAGTCGACAGGATCTTAACCCTGTTTGCTAAGCCACCTTTGTTCGAACCATGCATACAAAATAGCCGAAATGATCAGGCAACTCGCAATAAAAAGCAGCGAGTAAAAAGAAAAAAAATATAGTCGAAATGATTGGGCACCGCGAAAAATAGCCGAAATGATTGGGCAATCGTGACTTTTGCGATATAAAAAGATTAAATGATAGTGTATCGTAGAAAGAAATAAAAAAAATGAAAGAATGAAACTTTTTCCCTACAGGCGAGTCCATATTGACCCCTGTATACAATCCATGGGCATAAACGAAAAGAGAACCACACGTCCCCCACCAGATCCTGTCAAAAGGGAAAGTCAGATCTCAACAGCAACGTCTGCATCCCAGAAGACCAACAACGGCGTTCCTCCTCCTGCCAGCAGAGCACGGACGCGACATCACCAATCGAAGCCATGGCGAAGTCCCCAGTTCCAAGACTCTACGGTTCACGGCAACCTAGAGTCAGCCCCGACACTGCAGAAAACGAAATACGTCAGCCAATGACCCTGTCGCGGAAACACATCAGCAAATGACCCCGTCTCGGAAACACGTCAGCCAATAACCCCATTACGGAAATACGTCATCCAATAACCCCGTCTCGAAAATACGTCATCAAATGACCCCATCGCGGAAATACGTCAGCCAATGACCCCGTCGTGGAAATACGTCATCAAATGACCCCGTCGTGGAAATACGTCGGCCAATGACCCCGCCGCGGAAATACGTCATCCAATGACCCCGTCTCGGAAATACGTCAGCAAATGACCCCGTCGCGGAAATACGTCAGCCAATGACCCCGTCGTAGAAATACGTCAGCAAATGACCCCGTCGCGGAAATACGTCAGCCAATGACCCCGTCTCGGAAACACTTACTACTTTTGATGGTTTAGATTGCTGGATTTTCGGCTTACTTAAATTGCATTATGCCTATAGACGTTGCGTAGTTTAAGGGCCATCACGTGCCAATTTCGGGTCATGACACAAACTTAACCAATTTTTCCAAGACTTGAAAAATCCAGCGAGCTAAAGTTCCAAAACCGACCGTTTTAAGCCAATCCGAGAGTCGAAACGAACTCGAAACCCGCACGAATCTTTGCGGAGGAGAAGATCACAAAATTAACTATCAAATGGTGGCCCTCGGGGGGGTACCTACCCCCGAGGGCCACTACGAAGTGGTCCCCTAGGGTAGGCAGACCCGAGAGCACCCAGTTGGGGTGCTCTCGGGTCACCCACCCCCATGGCCACTTTGCAGTGGTCTTGGGTTGTGGGTTCGGCCTTTGGTCCCCCTCAGGGTGTCTCCGGGGTGCGCACGCTCCACCCCACGGCTTCTCGGTTCAAACCGTGACCCCATAGGGTGTACAAACAGCTCAAAACATCATTTTTGAAACTGTTTTATCGGCATTTTTTGCGCGATAAAAACGGCGGATATCTAACGTCGCTACAAGTTACCCTAATATTCTAGCTTGGCTCTGATACCATGAAAGTATACCTTAGCACCACCATAAGGTTCTAGAGGCATAAAGCATGCCAAATTTTAAATTTTATTAGGTGCTAAGTTAGACTAATAAGATCTTTATTAGATTATTAGGGTGTGGCTTTGTGATGTGATGAACTAAAGAGAAGAAAAGAGCATACAACATTTGTAGTTCGAGTCCTTCTCTTCAATAGCTCCGGGTTGTGGTCCATGCGACTCCACTAGGCTCCTCTTCAAGATGAAAAAACCTCCTTCGTGATCTTCGCTCCAAAGATGATCCATCCGAAGTCCACAAGCTCAAGCTAACCCTTAACTAATCTCATTAGTGAAGGCAACACTCCACATCAAATTGCTAATCTAATGTGTGATGGTGAAGTAGGGGTTTAATTTGCTCACTAGGGTTTTCACAAGTTCAACGATTCACATCACATGTGAGGGTTTGAACTTGGAAGTGAGGTGAAGAAAATTGTAGAGAGCAAGAGGAAGCAAGAGCTCAAGAAAATGCTAAGGAATGAAGAATGAAAATGATGAGAGTAAACTCAAAATGGCTCTCTCTCCTCACTTATTCAAGCACGGAATAAAATTGCAATTCTAAATTGCAACCATACTTGAATAGTGAGTCAAGACTAATATACAAATAATAAAACCCATGCCTTGCCCATTCCACAAATATCTCCACAATTTACACTTCATTTTTCCATTTTCTAAAAATAGAAAAACATGCCATGCTTCATATAATAATAATATATTTATTTATATATATCAAATATACAATTATATATATAGCAATTAGTGAGCTAATGATATTAGTGAAGATATAATTATATCACATATTATATATATCACATTATTAAATCAACACTTGATCTAATAATCCGGTTATACCATATATAACCGACTAATATCATTAATCTGAATATCACATTATCAAACCAACACTTGATTCGATAATCCAGTTATATTACATATAACCTGATCGGCATCGGATAACTGCCAGATTATAATACGGTATCACATACTCATATTTAATCAGGCCCACACATATCAACATATGTTCCCTATCTCGTTTCGCTCGAACCAGGAAACTTCTCTATGGGACTCTAAAGACTCGTCAATACGCCAGCAGTAGGTGGTGATCATATCAATCACCTACAAGCCGTCAGCGGTACTAGCTGGACGTAACGGCTACCATACTCTCCATGAAGTCTATTAGTAACACTACCGTGCAGTCCGGTCTCTTCGTCTGATATGTCGCATATCATGTCTACGGGTGGTAAACGTCAGGCCCCAGTAACGTGATAAGTCATGCCGATGTCTGGCCTATAACGGTTTGAGAAACTACTGATAACTCTTATCAGTAAATCTCAGCAGCAGCCCTGGCCAGGGACTTCCAGTTATAGCTAATCAAGCATAGCGCAATATCAACCCCCAATACCGGGAAAGACGAAACCCCTCCTATCGCTCATTCCCTCCATGTGACTCGGGACTGTACCCAAAATCCACCTGTTTGCATGACTTCTTTGAGCCATGGTAGGGAGGAAATCAAAGCACAGTGGGAGCCACACAAGACTCTATGACGATCTCGGGTCTACAGACTAACATGTATCAGTGTCACCAGAGGACTGCTATCTGATGATAGGTATACTACCACATAGGAGTCCTCGACGAGTCTTGTTCGGTGTACCCATTCTCTAATGAGCACCTGTGTACAATCTTTGATGTCACACACCAATGGCTGTGGGATCAATCATCACCCTCTAAGGGACAAGAAACGTACACATTAGTCTACACTGGAATAAATGCCCTGGTCTCAATATTCCCACGACTAGGAACTAATTAAAGGATGTACTTGTGGAACACCCTGGCCCCACTAGTATGATCTCATCATAGTCATGGTAGTAAAGTACATATCCTAAGGGCTTTGTCAACATGTAAGAGACAGACAGTATAAATACCAGACTACATGTTAAGACAAAGGTAACCTGATAGTATAATATCATGTCGAGCAAGAAAGTCCTCTATATATATGTCCAAGCATCCACTATATCATCAACAATGACCTCCAGGGCATACATATTGCTAACAGGATATTCATCGAGGGATACAGCTACGCAAAGCAAGAACTAGAAAAGCAATCAAAATACAAAACCGAGTGGGTTGTAGCATCTGCTTGTTTCACTAAATAGGCCACTCCCGGTGAAGGGATCTCGGCTCTTTCCTCATCGAATGAGGTGCTGGATATTCATCAAGGAATATCACTATGCAAAACAAGAACTAGAGCTACCAGTTTTTAAAACAGGATTCTAAAACATCTTTAGGTTTCTTTCTTTTCATTAATCTCATTAATGAAGTTCCATCATTATGCTTCCTAAGTATCAAAGAAGAAACGAAAATAGAACGCACGCTTATGCCATCCGCATTTTCCACAGTATTCCGTTATGTACCGTTAGGTTACTTAACTAACGACATAGCAGGGCAGGACTAGCGCGGGTGCAAAACATAAGCAACATTTATTATTTATCATATATAATAACAATATTCGTCTCATCATATAAGTGATCACATCATAGAATATCAGCAGCAGAAGTTTACATATAAAATATTGGATATACTAGGAATTCTGTGTTTTAAATTAAGCCAGTAAAAAACACGGATTCCATGGTCGTGATGAATAGCCAAACCCACATCCCTAGACCCCTATGAGAGCGGCAAGCAACCCTGCCAATTTTAGAGTTAGGAGACCCAGTCTCGACTCCTCGAGATGGTCTTCCACCGGACCCTAGAACCCGGTTACTTGTGCTCCCCACCTTGGGTCTATCCTAATGCGGAAAAGTAAATAATATACATCAATGGTGACATCATCCTCAACCCGGAAGTGCCCCAATAAAAGAATATTACATACAAGTTTTTACATGAATGAAAATGAAAGCTCTCATCTCACGCAAAAACCCCGGCTATTCAAATTCGGCGATCCAATATAATATATCACCGCAACACATAACATCACATGTCATCAACGTAAGTAAATATGCGTATCCCAATTGTCGTTGGTATATAGCAACAAAATCGGCAATACACTATATATTACACTTACGGTCCCAGAAAATAAAGTGAAAACTACAAAAATTGGAATCCGCAACCATCTTATACACCATAAACCCGAAATATCATATACTTCGGATTTCATGCCGAACCACATGAATTCCTTAGACATCATAAACCCGGAATATCTCATATTCCGAATTTCATGCCTAACAATTATAAACCCCACATTTTAGTCTCGTTATTGAAAACACTTTCCAATAACCAGTCGGGCAATTCAACAAGATTCCCGACATCCTAATCGAATGCTCGTCGGAAACTTTAGTAGACGGCCGCACCTTCGATGTTGTCGACGAAGTGCACTTAGGCAGAACACCGCGGCCGCGAGCATCCGGACGGATGCTTTTGGCAATGGGGGTTCTCCTACAGTCACTTGGTCAGGGCTATTGGGCATGGCTATCTAGTAACGTTACCCGACGTGTATCTGTGCACACTACGTAATTGCGACGGACTTTTGATCCACATCAAAATCCCGTGGCAACCGATCAAATGAGACTGAAATGCTAGATTTATAAAATTCAAATTAGTTTTCACAAAACTAATTATTGTGGATTTCAAATATTGTATCACAATTCACAGATAGCTAGACGATGTTAAACGTTTCGATCAAATCAACAAACACCCACATTTCCCAAAGGGCTCAATACTTGAGCGGAGTTAAAAAATTCCCAAAACATGCCACGGTACCTACGGACCAACCATAGAAAGGCCAACCCTTGCCTCACCTATGACGTCGCGGAACTGTTAGTTATATGTATGCCCTAGAAGCCATTATTGTACATATGATATATATTATAGTGGATGCTTAGACATATATAGAGAGTAGTTTCTTGCTCGACATGATAGTATGCTATCTGGTTGCTCTTTGTCTTAACATGTAGACTTGTATTGTGATACTGTCTTGCTCTCACTTATTGATAAAGCCCTTAGGATGTGTACTTGACAATCAGGACTATGATGGAGATCATACTAGTGAGGCCAGGGTAGTTCACAAGTTCATCCTGGTCGAGGGTATATCGAGACAAGGATCGATATTCCAGAGTAGACTAGCGTATACGCTTCTTGACCCATATGATGGGCGATGGATGATCCCATATCCATTGGTGTTTGACATCAAAGATGGTATACGGGTGCTCAGTGGAGACTGGGTACACTGAACAGGACTCGCCGACAACTCCTATGTGGTAGTATACCTATCGTCATATAGCAGTCCTCTGGTGACACTGGTACAGATTAGTCTGTAGACTCGAGATCGTCATAGAGTCTTATGCGGCTCCTACTGTGCTTTGATTTCCTCCCTACCACGCTCAAAGGAGACATGCAAACAGGTGGATTTTGGGTACAGTCCCGAGTCGCATGGAGGCAATGAGCGATAGGAGGGGTTTCGTCTCTCCCGGTATTGGGGGTTGATGTTGCGCTATGCTCGATTGGCTATAACTTGAAGTCCCTGGCCAGGGCTGCTTATGAGATTTACTGATAAGTTTTATCAGTAGTTTCTTAAACCGTTATAGGCCAGACATCGGCATGACTTATCACGTTACTGGAGACTGACGTTTACCACCCCTAAACATGATATGTCACATATCAGAAGAAAAGACCAGACTGTACGGTAGTATTACTGATAGGCTTCATGAAGACTATGGACAAGATTGCTTGTTGATATTCATATCGCTCAATACCCGAGTAGCCGTTACGTCCAGCTAGTACCGCTAACGGCTTGTGGGTGATTGATGTGATCTTCACCTACTGCTGGCATATTGACGAGTCTTTAGAGTCCCACACAGAAGTTTCCTGGTTCAAGCAAAACGAAGTAAGATATATGTGATATGTGTGTGGGCCTGATTAAATACGTGTATGTGATACCGTATTGTAATCTGGCAGTTATCTGTTATCGGTTCGGTTATAAGTGATATAACCAGATTATCGAATCAAGTGTTGATTTGATAATGTGATATACAGATAAATGATATTAGTCGGTCATATGTGATATAACTGGATTATTAAATCAAGTGTTAATTTAATAATATGATATATATTATATATGATATAATTATATCTTAACTAATATCATTAGCTCACTAATTATTCTTTATTATAAATATATTAATATATATGATATATATATATATATAATAATGAAGTATGGCATATGAATTTCTATTTTGTGAAAATAGAAATGAGGTGGAAAATGAGAGCATGGTTGCAAGCATGGGATTTATATTTGTTTATTTATCTTGACTCACTATTCAAGCATGGTTGCAATTTTATATTGCAAAATTCCATGCTTGAATGAGTGAAGGGTCAAGAGTTGCCATCCATTCTAGTTCATTCTCAACTCTTAGCCATTTTTCTTAAGTTGCTCCCATGCATGCTCTCTAGCTTCTTCTTCTTTCTCATGTCATGGTTCAAGCTTCAACCCTCACATGTGATGTGAATCATGAAGCTTGAACACAAACTTGTGAGCTTTTAACATCCCCTATTTCACCATCCTACACTTGACTAGCGATCGAGTGTAGCGTGTTTCATACGCTAAAGTGTTTAGTGTAGAGGTAACTTGAGTTGGAGGGACTTCGCGTGGATCATCTTCGGCACGAAGGTCATTAGAGGAAGCTCGTCCAACGCCTCAAGTGGAGCCTAGTAGAGTCGCGGGACTACTACACGGAGCATGTGAAGTGAAGGACTCGATCTACGAGGGTATAGCCTTCTTTCACTACTATAGTTTTAGTTGATATCAAACTTAAACCCTAATCACCAAGCTAAAGATCTTGCTAAGTCTGGCCTAGGCCATAAAAATTTGAATTTGGCATGCTTGATGCCTCTTGGACCCCTTGCTAGTGTTAGGGTAGACTTTCATGGTATCATAGCCTAAGCTAGAAGATTAGATGATGTAATTAGAATCACGAAACCGAAAAACTCCGAAACACCAAAACCCAAAAATCCAGTTTCTGTCGATTTTAAAATAATCTGAAAAAATTATTTTAGCAACTGCAGAATGTTGTATGTGATACAACTAGAACACTGAAAAAGTTCGAGATCGTTTCATCGGTTTTAACCTGGCGACATGCATGAAAATTCCGGTGTCACTAGTTTTTTTGTCTCTGTTTTGGCTCGAAAATTTTTGGTGTTCCAGTAGCTTGATCTTGGGGGTTTTGGTATTGTTTGATTAGTCCAAAATTACATGCGTTGTTAATTTTGTTTAGGGGCTAATACGGAGTGTTTCGTAGTCGTAATTGTTACGTCGTTTCGGGTTTAATTTGATATGGATGCAGTAGTACGGATCCGCATTTAATTGGTTTTGTGAAAACCAGTTTGTGTTTATAAATCTAGCATTTTAGTCTCGGTAGATCGATTGCCATGAAGTTTCGATTCGGATCGAAACTCCGTCACAATCGCGTATCGTACGCGAATACTCGGCGATTAACTTTACTAGATAGCCTCGCCCCATTTCCCCAACCAAGTGACTGTAGTAGAACCCCGTTGCCAATAGCACTCACTCGGGTGCTCGCGGCCACGGTGTTCCGCCTAAGTGCACTTGGTCGACGTCATCGGGGGTGCGGCCATCTACTATAGTTTCCGACGCATATTCGATCGGGTAGTCGGGAATCTTGTTGAATTACCCGACTAATATATTAAAAAGAGTTTTTGATATGAGACTAAAATGCAAGGTTTATAGGTTAGGCATGAAATTCGGAATATGAGATATTCCGGGTTTATAATGTCTAAGGATATGCAGATTTTAGTTATCGCAGTTTTACATTTTTTTCTGCGACCATAAATGTAATATGTGGGGTATCCCAAATCTCGTTGCTATATGTCAACGGAATTTGGGATACACGTATTAACTTACGTTGATGATATGTGATATCATGTGCTGCCGGTGATATGTTTTATAGGATCGTCGTGATTGAATAGCCGGGGGTTTTATGTGAGATGAGAGTTTTTCAATTTTCATTCATATAAAATTTGTATGTAATATTCTTTTATTGGGGCACTTCTGGGTTGAGGATGATGTCACCACTGTTATATATTATTTACTTTTCCGCATTAGGTGGGGATCACAAGTAACCGGGTTCTACGGTCCAGTGGGAGACCATCTCAAGGAGTTGAGACCGGGTTTCCTAATTCTAGAATTGGTAGGGTTACTTGCCGCTCTCATAGGGGTCTATGGGATGTGGGTTTCGCTATTCATCACGACCGTGGAATCCATATTTTATATTACTGGCTAAATTTAAAACACGGAAATCCTAGTATATCCAATATTTCATATATTTCTTCTGCCGCTTGATTCTATGATGTTGATCATATAACTGCGTGAGACAAATGTGATATTATATATATGATATATAATAAACGTTGCTTATATTTTGCACCCGCGCTAGTCCAGCCCCCCCTCTACCGGTAGTTAAGTAACCTAACGGTGCATGACGGGCCCAGTGGTGAATGCGGATGGCGTAAGCGTACGTTCTATTTTCGTTTCACTTTTTTGTAATGTTTAGAAAACATTAACTGAGGGAATTCATTAATGAGATTAATGAAAAGAAAGAAACCTAAAGATATTGTAGAATCAAATTTTTAAAAAGGGTAGCTCTAGTTTTTTTCTTTGCATAGTGGTATTCCTTGATGAATATCCAGCACCTCATTCGATGAGGAAAGAGCTAAGATCCCTTCACCGGGAGTGACCTCTTTAGTGAAACTAGAAAATGCTACAACTAACTCGGTTTTGTCTTTTGATTGCTTCTCTAGTTCTTACTTTGTATAGTGGTATTCATGAATATCCAGCACCTCATTCGATGAGGAAAGAGCCGAGATCCCTTCACCGGGCGTGACCTCTTTAGCGAAGCTAGAAAAGCCTCAAAAACATTCCTTTATAAAATCACTAGTTTCTACAACGATATCGAGTTCATTACGCTCATGGTTTTCTTAAAAATCTGTGTAGCCCTCCGTCATTTCAGATAAGTACTATTTAGTAATCGTACTGCGTTTGTTGACCTTGTCAAGGCGTAGTGTGCGGTAGCTGATTAATACTTATCTGCCAGCATGAGATGCGATTGGGTTAGGGTAGTCATGCGGCCTTGTTGACCTTGTCAAGGGTCGTACGGGTGGGTTTAATTCAATCAAGAAATGACGGGTAGAACTTAACCAGCGCTTATAGTTTGTTGACTTTGTCAAGGTCATAAGTGGTTAGGGGTAAAAATATTATCGGGAATTTCAAGTGTTGAAATTTGCAGTGAGATTGCATACCTTCTATATGATAGTTGGATCCCGATACCCACTGCGAGTAAGAGTTACTCCTGGGAGAGTTTTGCACTTTACAATTAGCTAATCAAGTAGGTGTCTAGAAAGGTGTCAACAAGATTATACTTATAGGGAAACGGGGTTTATTTTAATTAGGTCTGTGCGAAAGCACGGGAAACCTCCCTCGTAGTACCGATACCAGCCTGGCCGAACGATTGGCGAACCTATAGGGTGTAATTAATCCCGGCTGATCTTACCTTTTAGGGTTTGAAGGAAAATTTAACAAAAACAGTGGGAGCCATCCTGATTAGATAAAATAACCAATCTAATCTTGCAAAGAGCGCACACAAAGTGATTATCCTTCTCTCTCTCCTGGTAGCGATCAATGAAATGCCTTAATCAAGATAATAATATGGATGTTTTGACCGAACCTACTTATTATACTGGGCTAGGTTGTCAGCCCCGCTTTCTAGTATACGGGCAGAGGACGCGACGAGGCCGCTACGTATTTACTCTGAAGTAAACACGCTAAGCGTATCTAAGCAATATAAGTAAAATGCACAAGAGACAGGATGTAAATGAACAACAACTTTATTTATTAACATTCTTTTTTTTACAATACATCTGAAAAGTAAATACATGGAATGGAAATCAATGCCTAAACATTGGCATAACAGAAATGGAAAATACCGAATGTAAATGTGTATAAGGAATCTAAAGATCTGGGTCGAAAGCTAGATGGTCCAAATCCTCGCTGGTGGGCTCGATCTCCAGTTAGTCCCAATCACCCGACGGCATTCCAAAATTAGAAGAAAGAGAATGTTGTCAGCGAACAAATCGCTCGGTAAGTCTTGTAAATAGACAAGAATGGAATAGACAGAATAGAGAGTATATTGTTATAATGTTGTATTTAGTGTTAACGCTGTTGTTTGTAGCTTGGTACAGAAGAATGCCAGTATATACGAGAGGAGTCCCATTATTCCGGAGACTAAGGTATACGGAGCACAAGAAACCGTTCAGCTACGGTACAATAGCAATTGAATTCAGGTTAGGTGTATTATGGTTACAGTCTCGTGCCACTTCTAACACCTTCCGTACCAGTCTACCCCTTATAAACCCCGCGATGTCTTGATTGTATTGATGTATTGTTTGAATTGTATATTATATATAGATGGATGACTTGCCGAAACCATAATATTAGTAATGGAACGGATATAATGGATGAACATGTAGATAGAATATATCCATGGTTCGGTTCAGTCAATATAGATTGATTAGATTGAATAGACGGATTCATAAATCTATGTTGTATTGAAATTTGATACTTGAATCATATTCAAGTCAGATTGATTATATCGAGACTCATTCTGAGTCAGACAATTTAAAAAGAAATTGAATCCTGAATTATGTTTTGGTGCTATGAGTAACTGCTGCACATGGACGGCAGGATTTGTGTCTTTTTCAAAGACAATTACCGTGTTGATAATACCGTTTGTTAAGTTGTCTACCTCAAATAGGCAAGCACCCATATCTTCGTCTCCCTGAAGCTCAAGAGACTGGTCCCACTTAAACCTATGTTTATCAGGGTCCTTATTGTAATTTAGTATAAATTGAGAGGGTTTTATGTAAAAATAATTTTGTATAATTTTCAAAATACACCTCAAGTATTTTATTATCGTCTTTAAAGTTTTCATTGATATATATTTTATCAATGTTACATTTCTAGTGAATAAAACCTAATTTCACAATATATGGTATTTATTTGTAATATTGGAATTGTATGGTATTTTCTTGTAAATGAGATATTTTTCTTGAATTTTGGAAATGTAGAATATTATAAATATTAAAAATAGATATTTTGATATTAATTACATATATATTTACTTATAAAAAATATAAGTTTTTTTTATAATAGAAATCATATTTTTCTAAAGGAAAATGTATTAAAATCTTTCGAGATCGTATGCTCTTTGCGGAGGTCTGCATCTCACTCTACTAGGCCTGAGGATGTGCGATAATCCGCACCATACTAAACGGGTTCCTCGAAATGGGTTGTAGAGGTGCAATTGCAAAAATTTGTTAAAATACATTTCTTGTAGAAAAAGCTTTTATAAGTTGAAGGTAGTTATATGTAAACTCGTATTTTCCCAAATCTATGTTCCCAAATTCCATCGTGCTATATTATATATGAGTATTGTGAGGAGGTAGGTCATTACCTCATGAGTTTTCTAAGATAATACGGTTTAAAAAAGTTCAAGTATGTCGAAATGAAACATAAGGGTATTTTAATGTAAAAGTGGAATAAAACTTGCTACGGTTATTATTTTGATACCAACTTGTTCTATTATCTTCGTTACTAGGCCCGGTTTAATTCTCGATAATCGATGCACATCCTCCTTGTGCCATCTTTTTCTTTACTAGAAGAACCGGAGCTCTCCAAGGTGAATTGCTGCTGCAAATCTAACCCTTCTCTAGAAATTTAGTAACCTGCTTCTTGACTTCTTCCAATTCCACTGGTGACATTGGATAGTACGCCTTTGAGATTGGCGCTGCACCAGAAACAAGATCGATCGCGAACTCCACATCTCGTTTTGGCGGTAAACCCGAGATGTCCTCGAACACGTCCATGAACTCTCGAACTACAGTTGGCGCTTCCTCCTTATCAACTTCCATCGACGAAAGAACACTGTTTGTCGGCCTAGCCCTAAACTCGACTGGCCCGACAGAACTGCTCCCTCCAGCAAAAACAAACTCCGGATGTCCGGGAATCTGGAAAATCACTTTTTTTGCCCTGCAATCAATATGAGCATGGAAAGTGCCGAGAAATTCCATTCTCAAGACAACCTCACAACTGCCGGTATAGATCACCAAGAAATCTGTAAAACATAAACTGGTAAGCAATGAAACTGAGAGAAGGAAGGTAATGTAACGACCATAAAACAAGGAGATGAATCAAGACTAGGAATCCAAGTTACTTAAATAGAGTACCGCATTGTAACCAAGCTGCAGTTCATAGTTACAATCACATAACTCCGTCCAAGTCACCCAAATCCTAGTATCAGAATCAAAGGAACAGGAAATGATAAACAATAAGGAACCAAAATTTTAAGCCGAGATGCAAAGTTGTTTGCATATCGTCAAGACAAAGGATCAAGAGAAAGATAAGATTCAAGAATCACGAGAACAATGTGGCAGGACATGTCCCTAATCATGAGTATTCTGATTCGTGTATTGGGTCCAATACCCAACTGCAAAAGAATCAAACCCGATTAACCTAAATCCTATGGCTCTGATACCAAACAAACCCTATCACTCCCTGCTTCCCAGAGTGCGCTAAGATCGGCACGTGACAGAGCCAACCATGCAACCAGTATATAGGAAATATCCTTCTACAGTCACATTACGGCTGTAGAGATGTCAAGAATAAAAACAACTATCTAATACATGTCCATAAGCCAGAATAAAGAGTCATGAAATAAAATAATACGGAAGCAAAAGATCCAAGTACAATAATCATCTGGAATGTACGTCCCATAATATGGGCTCACATCAGGAATGAAAATACTGAAGGAAAACTAAACTAAACTAATAACAAGTCTTCACTGCTCAGCCTGCTCCCTGAAATACTCCTGATCGTCCTGCGGCAAAGGTAAAGGACCTGGGCCATGCAAAACCCAGAAGTCAGTGCGTCATAATATCACAATAATATAATCAAGGAGTAGCAAGAAATACAGGCACGAGTATGAACAGTAAATAAGGTATAACAGTAACATAAATATGAACAGTGAAGGGTAAAGGCACATGTGAAGTGCAGTGAGTAATCTAAACTGGTCTACTGGATTAACTGCTCTCAAGTCTTTGAAATCAATTTGATGAATCATCGATGTAACTCAATAGTATCCCGTGCGTGCCCGGGACCACGGTCAAGATTCTCGGCCTGAAACCGAGACGTGCCGCTAGGAAGTAAAAGGTAGCATATACAGATGAATGATGTCGGCAGCATCATCCCGGGGCTAGCCTATCCCTTAAGACTGATCAGTAAAGGTATCAAACTGTCGAGTTACAAGTCAGGTTGCATCATTGATTTCCCCATACCCCCAAGTTATGTGTTCAAGTCAGGTATTGATAAATCTGGGACTAATGCCAACACAGGAATCAAGCAGGAACATGTTAGTCTATACAGACAACAGGATATGTCCATCGAGACAACAGGTCGGGATTGTCGGCATTAGTAACAGGATCAGGTAACAGGTCCAGTAGTAATATATCAGGTCATGTCAGGTAGTGTACAAGTTTCAAGTCAGGTCAAGTAATGGTGTATCAGGTCATGTCAAGTAATATACATGTATCAAGATCATATCAAGTAGTGCACGGATATCAAGCGGGTGCTCATAATCAAACTGTAGTAAGTATGAGTGCACAAAATCAAGTATGGAGCACTAATATAACAATAAAATGATATAATGTAACATGGTATGCGAATAGAAATGAAATCAATGGTATAGATGCACGATTATCGATTAGGGTTACCTTTATAGTTCCAATACTAATTAGGATGAACTTTATTAAACATGTGGTGTTAAAACATTAGTATTATGTATTATGTGATCTGTAGATGCCGCTATATGTATTTTATATGATATGGATGCAAACGGGTATCCGAAAACTGTAAAACTTGCATATGGATGTATAATATGATAAACGGGTAACATTTTATTCATATGGATGCGTAAAACTATACCTAGCATGTAGCAAGATGATTTAGCATGCGACTAAATATGTAAGTACTAATATGGATGCACACGGACGTGATATAACAGTAAAATGATAAACTGGTTAATGCATGATGTACAATTAAACAATATGATCTGTTATATTCAATTACGTGCAGTATAATGTAGTATGATATGTGACAAGATAGGTTTGCATATGCTAAATGTAAAATAACACGTACGGATGTATACGGATGTCGGAAAAACTGTAAAAGTAAACATGCGGTGCATAATTTGAAATACCAGTATTATATTTATTAAAATAGATATATATAAAGTAAGGTGGCATGTAGCAAGATAAACTTGCATGCCCTAGGTGTGAAATAACATATACGGACGCATAAGGATGTCCGAAAACGGTGTTTTATGAAAAATGAATATGTGGATTGCAAAACTAATGATTATGGGGTATTATAATTCAAATAGGCATAGAAAACAGTAGTATAGCATGTAGCAAGATTAACTTGCCTAGACGGATCACGAAACGGATATGTACGTTACGTCCGACGTCGGAAAAATATCGCGACGCACGCACGACACACGGAACAGGTCCAAGTAACGCATGAGGGTAATCACGCAGGTAAGGTATGTCGTCTGGATCGTCGGCGTCGATCCCGGCTCCGGCGAACTACGGAAACATAGAATTCAAGAATTAAAGAAAAGAGAAAGAGAAAGAAAGAAAGAAAGAAAGAAAGAGGAAGAAGAAGAAGAGAGGGAAGAGGATCACTGGATTATGGTGTACAGGGGTCAGGAGACGAGTGCTGGTGTCGAGGAGATGATCGGAGCTCCGGCGATCTAGGGTTTGCTGTTGGGGTTAGGTTTGGGTTTGGGTCGGTTTTGTTTGCTGGGGTTTCTGTGTGCAGCGTTATGTGTAGGAGAAGCAATGCAGAGGAGAGGAGAGGTGGAAGGAGACGGCGACGGCGAGGGGTGATCGACGACGTGGTGAGGTGGCGGTGCAGGGTTCTTATGGGTTGAGTTGGGTGCAGGGGTATGTGCAGGGGTGCTCGGTGTGTAGTGGAGTTGGCGAGGAGGAGGAGAGAAGGCTCTGAGGGAGTTGAGGAGGCAAAAAGGAGTTTAGGGTTAGGTTTTGATTTGTCAGGGTGGGTTGAAGGTGATGGGGCTCGCTGGGTTTTATAGAGAGGAGGAAGACGAGAAATGAGGAGGAAGTTGAGGGAAAGAAGGGAGGTGAATGTATCAGAGGGGGAGGCGACGAGATCCTAACCTACCGCGAGAGGAGAGAGAAAGATGCGCGAGAGGAGAGAGATAGAAAGTAAGCGAGAGGAGAGAGAGAGGGAGGAGAAAGAAATTCGTCGGTTAGTGGGGAAGAGGAAGAGAGAGAAGGAAAAGGAGAGAGGAGAGAGGAAAGAGAGAGAGGGTGTGCGAGATCGAGAGGAGAGAGAGAGAGAACAGTGAGGAGAAAGAATTTTGTTTGTTAGTGGAAGAGAGAAAGAGAAGGAAAGGTGGGGCCCTAGTCAGAGAGAGAGCGCTGAGTGCTGTTAGATTGTTAGGATTAAATTGATAAAATATTATTTGTTTGTTAGTTTAAATTTTAAAACTGTTAACGAAAATTTTATTTGTTAAATAAATTTTAAATATCGAATAAATTTGAATTTTGGCTGTATACAAAAATATTCCAAAACATGCCCGGGTCGGGTCTAAAATTCAGTTTTAAAATATGAAAAATATATGCGACATTCAAAATTCAAAATGAATGCTCGGGTAACGAAAATGCATACCCCCAAGAACGGATGCACGTACGTGCGCGTAGCCATCCAAACAAGTCCGTTTCACTGAACGGGACAAGAACGAGATGCGTGGATGCTACCACGGGGTTAAAGGTATCATGCAGGCCATGTTATGTATTTTTAAAATATTTTACGTGACTTAAAATGTTATATTGTGAAAATGCAAATGTCAGATAAAATGCTAGTATGCAGTATTCATGAATGTGCACAAGTCTATGTAACAAGTCAGGATAAATCATGAACATGAATCAAGACAGGTTTCAAGCAAGCGGGTCAGGTCGGATGCAAATACAAATGCCAAATACACCATTCGCACCCAAAACACAGTAAATCAGGAAAATACCATAAATAAAGAAATACGTGAACTGGAATTGGTATAAATAAACTAGGGTGTTAAATTATACCCAACTACAAAAAGAATTTCGTTCTCGAAATTCTAAGAACAAGGAAAGATAAACAATCAAGAATCTATAAGAATAGGTGTGGAAATTTCTGTCGAATGTCGTCTTCTCGTTCCCAAGTCGATTCTCCATGCGAGCGATTCCCCCAAGAAACAAGTACGAGAGGGATAACCTTGTTCTTAAGTACCTTTCCTCTTCGATCAACAATCGACATCGGTCGTTCTTCAAAGGTCAAATCCTCTCTTACAGTCAGCTCCGAATGATCCAGCATGTATGTTTCATCTCGAACATACTTACGGAGTTGAGATACGTGAAACACGTCATGAACATTCGCTAAAGATTGCGGTAAAGCCAATCGATAAGCCACTTCTCCAACACGTTCCAAAATCTCGAAAAGCCCCTAAGCTTGCCTCGACTTCCAAAACGAATCATTCCTCTAGTAGGCGATATCTTCAAGAACACCAGATCACCAACAGCGAACTCTAGAGGTCTTCTCGATGTATCGGCCTAACTCTTCTGTCGATCTTGGGCTGCCTTCATATGATTCCGGATAGTGTTAACTTTCTCAACTATTTGTACGATCCAATCCGGTCCCAATAATCTTCGCTCTCCAACATCATCCTAACAAACAGGTGAGCGACACTTGCGACCATACAACGCTTTGAATGGGGCCATCTGAATAGTCGTCCGAAAGCTGTTGTTGTAAGAAAACTCCACCAAGTGTAGATGATCCTCCCATGAACCCTTGAAGTCTAACATGCAAGCTCTCAACATGTCTTCAAGAGTTTGGATCGATCTCTCTGACTGGCCATTTATCTGAGGATGATAAGCTGTGCTAAACTTCAATCGAGTCCCCAAACTTTCCTGTAAGCTCCTCCCGAAGTGCGACAAAAATCGGGTATCACGATCAGAAACGATGCTCACAGGTACTCCATGCAATCTTACAATCTCCTGCATGTACCGTTCTGCTAACGTTTCCGTTGACTGACTAACTCGAAATGGTATGAAATGAGCTGCCTTGGACAATCGATCAATAATCACCCAAACTGCATTATTGCTGTTTGGACTCCGCGGTAAAGCTGTCACGAAATCCATGGTTATATGTTCCCACTTCTAATAAGGAATCGGAAGTGATTGCAATAGACCAGCAACCTTTTGATGTTCAGCCTTAACTTGCTGACACACCAAACACTTTGCTACAAAGCGGGCAATCTCTCTTTTCATACTTTCCCTCCAGAAATGCTGTCTTACATCGTGGTACATCTTTGTGCCTCCTGGATGTACGGAATATGCTGAATTGTGCGCCTCCTTCATGACTTCTTCACGAGTGTCTCCCTTTGGCATACACAAACGGCTACCATATCGTAACGAACCATCTTCATGAATCAACAAGTCCGCTCGAAGTCCCGCTTCAACCTGTTCTCGAAACCTTTGCAATCTTGGGTCCTGTGACTGTGTTGTTTTAATATTCTTGATCAACGACGACTGTACATGCAGCTGCATCAACTGTCCCGAAGAATGCGGTAACATGATCTCCAGCTCGAATCTCTGAAAGTCTTCGATAAACTCCTTCTGTGCAGTCAACATCCGAATTGCTAGCAACCGACTAAGCGTATCCGGCACAACATTAACTTTCCCCGGATGGTACTTAAGATCAAGATCGTAGTCAGCCATCAGCTCCAACCATCTACGCTGCCTCATGTTAAGCTCTTTCTGCGTGAACACATACTTTAGGCCTTTGTGATCGGTGAATACTTCGACCCTTTCGCCCAGTAAGTAGTGTATCCAAATTTTCAAAGCGAAAATCATAGCTGCAAGCTCCAAATCATGAGTTGGGTAATTCTTCTCATGGGTCTTCAACTGTCTCGATGCGTAAACTATAGCCTTCCCATGTTGCATCAAAACATATCCCAAACCTTTCCCAGATGCGTCGCTATGAATCACCAATCCTCCGGAACCGTCTGCTACGGTCAAAATAGGAGCGGTTATCAATCTCTGCTTCAACACCTCAAAAGCCGACGCACATTTATCCTTTCATACGAACGGTACTTCCTTACGTGTAAGCTTGGTCAAGGCTTAGCCAAACGAGCAAAATTCTCCACAAACCTTCTGTAATAGCCGGCAAGTCTAAGAAAACTTCTGATCTCTGCTACGTTCTTCGGAATCGGTCAATCTTGAACTGCTGCAATCTTCTCAGGGTCAACGGTGATTCCATCTCCGGATACGACATGCCCCAAAAACTTCACTTCTTCAAACCAAAACTCGCACTTGCTCATCTTTGCATACAATCTTTCATGCTCAATATCTGCAGTGCGATCCTCAAGTGTTCCACATACTCTTCAATGCTCCTCGAGTAGACCAGAATATTATCGATGAACACCACTATAAACTGGTCCAAGAACGGTGAAAAGACTCGGTTCATCAAGTCCATACATATCGCCGGTGCATTCGTGACTCCGAATGGCATCAGTAAATACTCGTAATGTCCATACCGAGTTCGGAACACAGTCTTGCAAATATCCTCTGATTTAACTCGGACCTGATGATATCCGGATCGCAAATCCAGTTTCGAGAATACCCTCGCACCACTGAGTTGCTCGAACAATTCGCCAATGCGAGGGATCGGGTACTTGTCCTTAATAGTCACCCGGTTTAATTCTCGATAATCGATGCACATCCTCCTTGTGCCATCTTTCTTCTTTACTAGAAGAACTGGAGCTCCCTAAGGTGAATTGCTGCTGCGAATCCAATCCTTCTCTAGCAATTCAGTAACCTGCTTTTTGACTTCTTCCAATTCCACTGGTGACATTGGATAGTATGTTCATACCATAATTTTGCATTATTTTATTCCCCATTCTTATTCAGTTTACAAATAAACATGTGCTTTTGACCCATGTCTGCTATATAGTTGCAGGTTACAGGTTCTTGGAACAAAAACAGTGAAATGATGAAAAGACGATGCAAAAGTGAGACTACGACCGACAAATGGAAGAATCTTGATCAAGCCTACAGTTTGGAAAATAAACGAAGATCAATGGAAAATTTCACAAAGTACAAAGGCAGCGCAAGGTTCAAAAACTTCGACACGAAGCAAACGGTAAAGTCCACTACATTATTCACTGTGGAAATCTGGAAGAGAACCAGAAGATATTCTGAAGAAAAAAGTGAAGAAAACAGATGACAAATGCAACTTGACCAAGACCAGAAAAGATGAGCTCATGATCCCTCTATTTGGCTGCGGAGACACGTGTCAGTGGAAACGCGTTGACTAGTCTTTTCTTAGGGGGTAAAATTGTAATTGCAGATTTGAGTTGATTGTAAACCTAGGGTTTCTATGAATCTATAAATAGAAGCCCTAAAACCTCTTTTTAGGTTATGCCTCTTCTTGTGCCTCATTTTATATCTAAAATTCAGATCTGTAATTTTCTGCAATGAATGAAGAGAGCATCAAATTAGAGTAAGTTTTCAAATCTTGCCCTAGTTAATTTTATTATCTGCCCTAGGTAATTTCTTTCTTTCCCTAGCATAGATCTTTATTATCTGCCCTAATTAGATAGTTAGAAATGTTTTTCAATTCCCCAATGAGCGAGTAGTCTCCTCGCTTGTTAGAGTTAGATTTGGGGAAGGCTTGAGAGATGAAGATCTCTCATCCCTTTCTTGCCCATCACACGTTTTTATAGGACTCCATGCATACATGCACACACCGCTCCCTGCGGCACCCTGTCCTACGATGTAGCGGTGATATCGTAGTATAAACGACCGGTTGAGCGTGTTTTCCATGGAGGTTAGGGCAAGAATTAAGAAAGGAAGGACAAGAACCTAGAGGAAGAAACACCGTTTCTTCCCGATGATACTAATTCACTTTATTAATCGTTACCATAACACCTCATAGATCTTAATTTGGGTATTGAAAGCGGTGGGAAATCTTTGCATTTCCAAACTTAACCTAAACCTAACCCTAGCAAGATTCTAGTCCTTGTTTAGATCCACTTTAGTTTTTTTAGATTTAATCAATCTGACAACAATCGGAATTAACACATTAGAACAAATCGAAAATACACAAAATCCCTGTGAACCGATCCGTACTCACCGGCTAGATACCAAGCAACGCCGTTCTTGATTGCGGTTATAAATATTTTTGATTCATCTTTTGAAAGCGCATACGCATTAAATCTACCAATCATAGTACACCTTTGAGATTGGCGCTGCACCAGGAACAATATCGATCGCGAACTCCACATCTCGTTTTGGCGGTAAACCCGAGATGTCCTCGAATACGTCCATGAACTCTCAAACTACAGTTGGCGCTTCCTCCTTATCAACTTACATCGACGAAAGAACACTGTTTGTCGGCCTAGCCCTAAATTCGACTGGCCCGACAGAACTGCTCCCACCAGCAAAAACAAACTCCGGATGTCCGGGAATGTAGAAAATCACTTTCTTTGCCCTACAATCAATATGAGTGTGGAAAGTGCTGAGAAAGTCCATTCCCAAGACAATCTCACAACTGCCGGTATAGATCACCAAGAAATCTACAAAACATAAACTAGTAAGCAATGAAATCGAGCGAAGGAAGATAATGTAACGACCATAAAATAAGGAGATGAATCAAGACTAGGACTCTAAGTTACTTAAATAGAGTACCGCATTGTAACCATGCTGCAGTTCATAGTTACAATCACATAACTCCATCCAAGTCACCCAAATCCTAGTATCAGAATCAAAGGAATAGGAAAGGATAAACAATAAGGAACCAAAAGATTTCAAGCCGAGATGCAAAGTTATTTGCATGTCGTCAAGACAAAGGATCAAGAGAAAGATAAGATTCAAGAATCACGAGAACAATATGGCAGGACATGTCCTTAATTACGAGTATTCTGATTCGTGTATTGGGTCCAATACCCAACTACAAAAGAATCAAACCCGATTAACCTAAATCCGATGGCTCTGATACCAAACAAACCCTATCACACCCTGCTTCCCAGAGTGCGCTAAGATCGGCACGTGACAGAGCCAACCATGCTACCTATGGATAGGAAATGTCCTTCCACAGTCACATTACGGCTGTAGAGATATCAAGAATAAAAAACAACTATCTAATACATGTCCATAAGCCAGAATAAAGAGTCATGAAATAAAATAATGCGGAAGCAAAAGATCCAAGTACAATAATCATCTGGAATGTACGTCCCATAATACGGGCTCACATCAGGAATGAAAATACTGAAGGGAAACTAAACTAAACTAATAACAGGTCTTTACTACTCAGCCTGTTCCCTGAAATACTCCTGATCGGCTTGCGGCAAAGGTAAAGGATCTGGGCCATGCAAAACCCAGACGTCAGTGCGTCATAATATCACAATAATATAATCAAGCAGTAGCAAGACATGCAGGCATGAGTATGAACAATAAATAAGGTATAACAGTAACATAAATATGAATAGTGAAGGGTAAAGGCACATGTGAAGTGCAGTGAGTAATCTAAACTGGTCTACTGGGTTAACTGCTCTCAAGTCTTTGAAATCAATTTGATGAATCATCGATGTAACTCAATAGTATCCAGTGCGTGCCCGAGACCACGGTCAAGATTCTCGAGCTGAAACCGAGACGTGCCGCTAGACAGTAAAAGGTAGCATATACAGATGAATGATGTCAGCAGCAGCATCCCGGGGCTGGCCTATCCCGTAAGACTGATCAGTAAAGACATCGAACTGTCGAGTTACAAGTCAGGTTGCATCATTGATTTCCCCATACCCCCAAGTTATGTGTTCAAGTCAGGTATTGATAAATCTGGGACTAATGCCAACACAGGAATCAAGCAGGAACAGGTTAGTCTTTACGGA
Source organism: Agapanthus africanus (assembly GCA_030015575.1). Lineage (NCBI taxonomy): Eukaryota > Viridiplantae > Streptophyta > Magnoliopsida > Asparagales > Amaryllidaceae > Agapanthus > Agapanthus africanus. Next base: position 674,614,458 of record CM057340.1, on the reverse strand, counting down.
CAACAGGATATATCCATCGGGACAACAGGTCGGGATTGTCGGCATTAGTAACAGGATCAGGTAACAGGTCCAGTAGTAATATATCAGGTCATGTCAGGTAGTGTACAAGTTTCAAGTCAGGTCAAGTAATAGTGTATCAGGTCATGTCAAGTAATATACATGTATCAAGATCATATCAAGTAGTGCACGGATATCAAGCGGGTGCTCATAATCAAACTGTAGTAAGTATGAGTGCACAAAATCAAGTATGGAGCACTAATATAACAATAAAATGATATAATGTAACATGGTATGCGAATAGATTTGAAATCAATGGTATAGATGCACGATTATCGATTAGGGTTGCCTTTATAGTTCCAATACTAATTAGGATACACTTTATTAAACATGTGGTGTTAAAACATCAGTATTATTTATTAATGTGATCTGTAGATGCCGCTATATGTATTTTATATGATATGGATGCAAACGGGTATCCGAAAACTGTAAAACTTGCATATGAATGTATAATATGATAAACAGGTAACATTTTATTCATATGGATGCATAAAACTATACCTAGCATGTAGCAAGATGATTTAGCATGCGACTAAATATGTAATTACTAATATGGATGCACACGGACGTGATATAACAGTAAAATGATAAACTGGTTAATGCATGATATACAATTAAACAATATGATCTGTTATATTCAATTAGGTGCAGTATAATGTAGTATGATATGTGACAAGATAGGTTTGCATATGTTAGATGTAAAATAACACGTACGGATGTATACGGATGTCGGAAAAACTGTAAAAGTAAACATATGGTGCATAATTTGAAATACCAGTATTATATTTATTAAAATAAATATATATAAAGTAAGGTGGCATGTAGCAAGATAAACTTGCATGCCCTAGGTGTGAAATAACATATACGGACGCATACGGATGTCCGAAAACGGTGTAATATGAAAAATGAATATGTGGATTGCAAAACTAATGATTATGGGGTATTATAATTCAAATAGGCATAGAATACAGTAGAATAGCATGTAGCAAGATTAACTTGCCTAGACGGATCACGAAACGGATATGTACGGTACGTCCGACGTTGGCAAAATGTCGCGACGCAACCACGGCACATGGAACGGGTCCAAGTAACGCACGAGGGTGATCACGCAGATAAGGTACGTCGTCTGGATCGTCGGCGTCGATCCCGGCTCCGGCGAACTACGGAAACATAGATTCAAGAATTAAAGAAAAGAGAAAGGAAAATAAAGAAAGAAAGAAAGAAAGAGGAAGAAGAAAAAGAGAGGGAAGAGGCTCACTGGATTGTGGTGTACGGGGTCAGGAGATGAGTGCTGGTGTCGAGGAGATGATCGGAGCTCCGGCGATCTAGGGTTTGCTGTTAGGGTTAGGTTAGGGTTTGGGTTGGTTTTGTTTGCTGGAGTTTCTATGTGCAGAATTATGTGTAGGAGAAGCAATGCAGAGGAGAGGAGAGGTGGAAGGAAACGGCGACGGCGAGGGGTGATCGGCCACGAGGTGAGGTGGTGGTGCAGGGTTCTTATGGGTTGAGTTGGGTGCAGGGGTATGTGCAGGGGTGCTCGATGTGCAGTGGAGTTGGCGAGGAGGAGGAGGAGAGAAGGCTCTGAGGGAGTTGAGGAGGCAACGGGGAGTTTAGCGTTAGGTTTTGAGTTGTGAGGATGGGTTGAAGGTGATGGGGCTCCCTGGGTTTTATAGAGAGGAGGAAGACGAGAAATGAGGAGGAAGTTGAGGGAAAGAAGGGAGGTGAGCGTATCAGAGGGGGAGGTGACGAGATCCTAACCTACCGCGAGATGAGAGAGAAATATGCGCGAGAGGAGAGGGATAGAGAGTAAACGAGAGGAGAGAGAGAGAGGGAGGAGAAAGAAATTCGTCGATTAGTGGGGAAGAGGAAGAGAGAGAAGGAAGAGGAGAGAGGAAAGAGAGAGAGGGTGTGCGATATCGAGAGGGGAGAGAGAGAACAGTGAGGAGAAAGAATTTTATTTGTTAGTGGAAGAGAGAAAGAGAAGGAAAGGTGGGGCCCTAGTCAGAGAGAGAGAGAGCTGAGAGCTGTTAGATTGTTAGGATAAAATTGATAAAATATTATTTGTTAGTTAGTTTAAATTTTAAAACTGTTAACGAAAATTTTATTTGTTAAATAAATTTTAAATATCGAATAAATTTGAATTTTGGCGGGATACAAAAATATTCCAAAACATACCCGGGTCGGGTCTAAAATTCAGTTTTAAAATATGAAAAATATATGCGATGTTCAAAATTCAAAATGAATGCTCGGGTAACGAAAATGTATACCCCCAAGAACGGATGCACATACGTGCGCGTAGCCATCCAAACAAGTCCGTTTCACTGAACGGGACAAGAACGAAATGCGCGGATGCTACCACGGGGTTAGGGGTATCATGCAGGCCATGTTATGTATTTTTAAAATATTTTACGTGACTTAAAATGTTATATTGTGAAAATGCAAATGTCAGATAAAATGCCAGTATGCGGTATTCATGAATGTGCACAAGTCTATGTAACAAGTCAGGATAAATCATGAATATGAATCAAGACAGGTTTCAAGCAAGCGGGTCGGGTCGGATGCAAATACAAATGTCAAATACACCATTCGCACTCAAAACACAGTAAATCAGGAAAATACCATAAATAAAGAAATACGTGAACTGAAATTGGTATAAATGAACTAGGGTGTTACACTCAAGCTTTGCTCTGATACCACTGCTGGGTTTCTTAGCACGGCCACTAGGTTTCGGGAGGCATCAACCATGCTGTTTTCAAAATTTTGGCATGCTGAAGAACCCTAACGTAGAATCTTAACAAGAGAATTAGACAAAACTAGCATGTAAATATCTTTACATCTAAGTGAGCAAGGAATACAACCTTTGTAAACTAGTCCTTCACTTCAAAAGCTCCGTGTAGTAGTCCCTTCGCTCCAAGTAGTGAACTCCCGGACTCTAGAAAGGCGCCACAAGATGAAACGAACAAACTTGCTTGAAGTCTTCGAGGCTAAAGATGATCTACGTCGAGGAGACACCAATTCAAGCTACCTCTTCATTAATTAGGAATTAGTGAAGCAAACAACCTAAACTAAATGGCTAGTCTAGTGTAGGTTGATGAAATAGGAATTTTGCTCACTTTAGAAATATTTTTCTCACTAAATTTCTTCACCTCCCAAAAGGCTAAAGAGCTTGAGGAAGGAGATAAAGAAAAGCAATCATGGAGAGAAGCAAGTGTAGAATGGCAACCATGGATGAGTTAATATCATATACTAACTCATGTAGAGACTAAACCATGGCTAATCATAATGGTTAGGTTAATAAACATCTTAAGTAAAATAAAATTAGTGGACTTAGTCAATGGTTCCATAAGCTTCCACAAGCTTCAAATATATGACTAATTTCCAACTAATTATGATTTACTTCAAATAATAAAACCCTTCATTATGATAAGCATGGTGTGAGTCTCATACATCCATATTGCATGTAGCAACAAGCATGACACAATAATATATATCACATATATATTAAGTGTACACAAGTGAGAAAAAGAAGTGCTTAAGTGAGCTAATATTAGTTAATGTAAATTAATATATCAAATATATAATTATACATTAAATTATTAAATCAACACTTGATTTAATAATTCGGTTATATCACATATAACCGACTAATATCATATGTATCAACTTATCAAATCAACATTTTATTCGATAACCCGGCTATATCATATATAACCGACCGATATCACATATCGCGAGAATAGAATACGATATCACATATACGTATTAATCTCGGTTCCGCACATATCACATATGTGCTCCTACTTCGTTTCGCCTGAGACAGGAAACCTCTTTGTAGGACTCTAATGACTCGTCAATATCAGTCACCCACAAGACGTCAGCGGTACTGCTAGACGTAACGGCCACCCGAGTATTGAGCGATCAGAAGATCAACAAGCAAGTCTTCTTATACTCCTGCGAATTCAATAAGTAACACTGCTGTACAGTCCGGTCTCTTCGTCAGATATGTCGCATATCTCAGCCTGGGGGTGGTAAATGTCAGACCCTAATAGCCTGATAAGTCATGACGATGTGAGGCCCATAACAGTTCGAGAAACTACTGATAACACTTACCAATAAATCTCAGCAACCCTGGCTAAGGATTTTCTGTTATGGCGAATCAAGTATAACGCAACATCAACCCCCAATATCGGGAGAGACGAAATCCCCTCCTATCGCTCATTGCCTCCATGTGACTCGGGACTGTTCCCAAAAACCACCGTTTTGCATGTTCTCTTGAACATGGTAAGGTGGAAATCAAAGCATAGTGGGAATCACACAAGACTCTATAACGATCTCGGGTCTACAGACTAATCTCTGCCAGTGTCACCAGAGAACTGCTATCTGACGTGAGGTATAATACCATCTAGAAGTTCTCGGCGAGTCCGTCCAGTGTACCAAGTCTCCACTGAGCACCTGTATACCATCTCTGATGTCAAACACCAATGGATATGGGATCATCCATCGCCCATCACACGGGTCGAGAAGCGTATATGCTAGTCTACTCTGGAATATCGATGCCTCGTCTCGATACTCCCATGACTAGGAACAATTGAAGGATGTGCTTACCGACAACCCTGGCCCCACTAGTATGATCTGCATCATAATCCTGGTAGTGAAGTACTCATCCTAAGGGCTTTATCAACATGTAAATAGAGAGATAATAAGTGCACATGTTAAGATAAAGAGCAACCAGTGGCATACTATCATGTCGAGCAAGAAAGTCCTCCCTATATATGTCCAAGCATCCACTATAATATACATCATATGTACAATAATGGCCTCTAGGGCATATATATAACTAACAGGTAAGCCAAAAGACTGGGGTTCAGAACATGGGAGCATTCCAATGGGGGAGCCCGGCACCGTCAGCCCTTTATATGATCTCGTCGGTCCACTGTTGGAAGTGGGGGCTTGGATGAATGCCATGTGTCTAGGTCGGTTCATATAACATTCAGCACATGTTTGATTTTATCAGACTTTTCATTTTACGTGTATTGCACGTGTAAAATTTTGAGCTTCCAAAAGGTTTAAAAGAAAAATCAGTAAAAATATATGTGGCTGATGGGATTCGAACACAGAAACTATGTCACAGCAGTGCAAGGTTTTACCAATGAGATACAAGTGCTTTCTTGCTGTTCTTAAACAAATTAAATTTATAACTTGTTCTCAGGCTTGAAAATCTATTCTGTACATTAATTTGAAAAATTTTGTATAATGAAATTGGAATCGTTACATTCTTCCCTCCTTAGAATTTTATCCTCGAAATTTACAATTATTTGAGGATTAGTTTACAAACAAATAAGGGTATCTTGCATGCATGTCGTCCTCATGTTCCCACATTGATTCTCCTGGTGAATCTTTTCTCTACATCACTCGGACCAAGTTTACTTTCTTGTTCCTAAGTGACTTTACTTTTCTGTCCAGGATCTCAACGGGTTGTTGCTTACAAGATAGATCCGTCTGTACAGTGAGCTCGGAGTGATTAAGAATGTGGCTGGGGTCGCTCACATATCTTCAAAGCTGGGATATGTGGAATACATTGTGCACCCCTTCAATAAGGATGGAAGTGCCAAACGAGATGCCACTTCTCCGACTCGTTCGAGTATGTCGAACGGTCCAATGTATCTCGGACTGAGCTTACCCCTCTTACCAAATAGAATTACTCCATGGTTTGGAGAGATCTTTAAGAACACATGATCTCTTATTTGGAACTCCAGATGTCGGCACTTTGCATCAGCCCAGTGCTTCTGTCGGTCTTGGGCTATGCGCATTCTTTTCCTGTGTGAACTATGTCTACAGTCGCCATGATCATCTCTGGTCCAAGGAGTTTCCTATCTCCGATGTCGTCCCAATTTAATGGTGAACGACACTTCCTTCCATAGAGAGCTGCAAAGGGTGCTATTCCAATACTCGTCTGGTAGCTGTTGTTGTATGAAAACTCCACAAGGTGTAGGGGATCTTCACACGATCCTCCAAAGTCTAACATACACGCTCTTAGCATATCTTTAAGGATCTGAATCGTTCGCTCAGACTGACCATCTGTTTGTGGTTGATAAGATGTGCTGAAGTTCAGACTCGTTCCCGGGCTAGCTTGCAGACTCTGCCAAAACTGCGATCGGAATCTGGTGTCACAATCGGAGACAATGCAAACCGGTACTCCATGTAATCTCATGATCTCCTGCATGAGTTCATGGGTATCAAAATAGTACACTATGAAGAGTTAAATCTTACTTAGATTCAGACCTACTTCCATGTGCTTCTTTGCTAGTGTCTCGGTAGATTGGCCAACTCGAAATGGGATGAAGTAAGCCGATCTTGTGAGTCAATCCACAATAACCCATACCGCATCGTTACCTTTCGTGCCGCGAGGAAGTGTAGTCACAAAGTCCATGGTGATGTGTTGCCACTTCCATTCTGGAAAAGCTAATGGTTGAAGTAAACCAGTAGTCCTGTGATATTCAGCTTTACTTGCTGACACACCAAGCATTTGGCTACGCTTCTGGCTATTTCACGTTTCATTCCATGCCACCAGTAATGTTGTTGTAGATATTTGTACATCTACCATGTCACATTATCTCATTTTATTGTTATATTAGTACTCCATACTTGATTTTGTGCACCCATGCTTACTACAGTTTGATTATGAACACCCACTTGATACCTGTACACTACTTGATATGACCTGATACACCAGTACTTGACATGACTTGATACATGTACACCACTACTTGACATGACTTGCCTAGACAGATCAAGAAACGGATATGTACGGTACATCCGACGTCGGAAAAATGTCGCAACGCATGCACGGCACACGGAACGGGTCTAAGTAACGCACGAGGGTGATCACACAGGTAAGGTACGTCGTCCGGATCGTCGGCGTTGATGCTAATACAGATGTCAGATATAATATTTGCACCCAAAATACAGTAAACCAGGAAACTACCATAATTAAAGAAATATATGAACTGAAATTGGTATAAATGAATTAGGGTGTTACAGAAGTTACCTGTGATGACTTGGCTAGTGGCTTCAGCTTCTTCCACAGTCATTGTGAAAGCATATCGCCTAGGTACATTACTCCTTGATAGGGGAGCATTCCTTTGTCCGTTCCTCTGTCCTTGAGGTGGGTTCCTTTGTGCTTGATGGAACTGACGGGGAGGAGGTGCGGTACGTCCAGGAGGAGGTAGAGCTGGGATAGCAAGTCGAGGAGTAGGTGCCTGAATAGCTGGTCGCTGCAGATAAGTGATGGATGGTCTGTGAGCTAGGTTCGGATTGAGTCTATGAGGACATGCACCAATATCGTGTGTGGATGAGCCACAGACTAAGCATAGGCGATTAGCACGCCTGCAATCCTTCTCCAGGTGTCCATTCTTTTTTCAATAGAAGCAAAAATTTGGACTGAGCCGATTAAAAGTTACTCCCGGTCTCCTGGGTATAAATGGTGGCCTGGAATAGGCTCCTCCTGCTATCTGAGTAGTAGGGCGCTTCACACCGTCAGATTGAGATCTGCCCTTCTTCTTCACTAATGCCTCATATCGACGTGTAGCTTCATAGCTAGGTCGTGAGTTAGGAAATCCCCTGTAGTTAGAGCAGCTTGGATCTCCGGGTCGAACCCCTGTTGAAATCATCGTGCTCTGATCTCAGCAGTCGGTATGAGATGTGCCACAAACCTACTCAGCATGGTGAATTCAGCATCATACTCATCCACGGATTTGCTCCACATAGAGCCTTGTTGCAGGTGGATGAATTGCTGCTCCATGTCAAAACGGGCAGTCTCGGGAAAATATTTCGTGTCGAACATGTCGTGAAATGTCTTCCATTTGATTGGCTGGGTAAGTTGGCTTTCTTCAACTTTCCACCATACTCTGACGTTGTCAGTTAGTTGCAGCTTCGCAACTCTTACCCAAGTAATATCTGACACTTGTGCTGCTGTCAGATCGTCCTCAATCGACTGAGCCCATTCCTCTGCCTCCAAAGGACTCTCTTTCCTAGAGAATTGTTTAGGGTGCAGTGCCTAGAATTGTTTCACACCGGATGCCTCAGCTTCTGGGCGATGTAATAGGATAGAATTCTGCTGCTGCTGTCCCTCCAAGAAACTCTTGATTGCTTCAAGCAATACCGTCTGCTCGTTGATAGGAGCAGCTACAGTAGGTGTAAGTGGAAGAGGTGATGGCGGGGTATTGTCATTCACGTTTGTACTGGTATTGTTGGGAGAATCCATAACCTTGAAAGAAAAATAGGATTAGGATAGATTCAGGGAATATAAAATGTAAAGAATGTTTAGTTGCCGATTCTTATAATTCTTGTGATATATCGCTTAGGTTTTCATGCAGAACTGGCCTGCATGGGCCGCCAACAAAACCTGTCACGTCCCGCTTCCCAGTGTACGAGGAAGTAGACGTGGCGAGGCCCACGACGTATTTACTCAGAAGTAAACACGTTAAGCGTAAATAAGAAACATAATAAATATACATAAGAAATGACAAGAGATATAAATAAACAACAACTTTTTATTGATTAAGGATTCTTTACATACAATTGGAAAGTAAATATAATGCTGGAAAGCGAGGCCTAAACAATGACAAATGAACTGAAAGTAAAGTAATTACAAGTGAACTAAAACTCCGAATCCTTAGTAAGGTGCTCCAAATCGTCCTGGCTGGACTCAATCTCCTGAGAGTCGGGTCCTCCTGACAACATTCCAAAGAAAGAAGAGATAGGAATGTCGTCAGGGAACAATCGCTCGATAAGTCCCAAAAGAGAAATAGATCAAGTAAAAGGAATATGTCTGGTATTTTATCTGTTTTTGTTATACTAACATAGCTGTTTGTAGTTTGGTACAGAATATATCAGTGTATATGAAAGGAGTCTAATTTGCTCTGTGGACTAAGGCATATGGGGTACAAGGCCCCGTCAAAACTCGCAGGACAACGACAACGGATATTCAGGTTAGGTGTATTATAGTGACCGTCTCATTCCACTTCTAATACATTTCGTACCAATCTACCCTTTAAAAAACCCCGTAAATGTATATTGCGTTATTTTATAAATGTAAAACTTGCCGAGACCATGGTATAAATTTTTCATGTAAACGGATAAGGATGTAAACGGATAATCATGTGGTCAAGTCAAGATATATCCATGGTTCGGTCAATTCAAGTCATGTTGATTTTGTTCTGGTATAGTTCTGGTATTCATGTTCAAATTCAAGTATAGATTGGATTCATGTTGTATTGGAGTTAAGATTGGATTGTGTTCATGTTTAGATTATATTTGGATTAGACTGAGACTCAGATTGAGTCAGACACTCAAACAGAATTGGATCCTGAATTAGGTTTAGGAGTTATCTGTAACTGCTGCATATGGACGACAGGATTTATGACTTTTTCTAAGATAATTACCATTGATAACCATGTTTTAGTTTTTTTTCCTTAAATAGGTAAGCGTCCACTTTCTCCGGCTTCCTGAGACTTAAGAAAATTGGTCCCGTTTTAACCTATATTTACTAGGTTCCTTATTGTAATTTAATATAACTTGAGAAGGTTTTATAAAAAATATTTTTAGTATACTTTCAAAAAATCTCAAGTATTTATTTATTGTATTTAGGATTTTCGTGGATGTAATTTTTAAAAGTGAGGTATTCTAGTGAATAAATATCTAACTTGAATAATACATGGTATTTTAATGTAAAGCTGACTTGTATGGATTCTTGATGGTATTTTTATGAAACTTGTAATTCTTTTGTTTAGAAAAAACATGGAATTTATTATATATTTAAAATTGATGGTTTGATAATATTTATATATAATTATTAAAAATAAAATTTATTTATTAAATAGAAAATCACATTTTTCTTAAAAATTACATAAAAAATTCCATCGGGATCGTATGCTCCGTGAGGAGGTCTGAATCTTTCCCTACTAGTTCGATAGATGTGCGATAATCCGCACCAACTGAATCGGATTCACCAAAATGGGTTGTAGATGTATAATTGCAAGTAATTTAAATAATACAATTTAAAGAATACGGGTTTTAATAGTTTATGGAATTTTAATGTAAAAATCGTATTTGTCGCAAAATATATATTGTTAAAAGCTAATCGTGCTATGTCATGATGCGTGTTGTGAGATATAGGTCATTACCTCATGAGATTTTCTAAAGATAATATAAGCAAAAAAAAATGATAAAAGTTGTCATATATAATTTTATGGTATTTAAACGTAAAAGTGTAATAAAAGTTGTTTTATATGGAGTTTTAAAATGAAACTTGTTTATAATTATTGTTTAATGTTTAATAAACAAAGTATAATGATTTAGATAATTAGTTCTTAAGAAAAGTTGTTATTTTAAAAAGTTTTAAAAATGAATACCGGTATAACTCCACTTACCGACATCATTGAAAAGATTAAGTTTTGAGATGTGAAAAGAAGAGAAGAGAGGGAACTTACTAGTTTAGAGAATAGAGGGGATCTTGAGGGAACGTTTGATGGCTTTATGGAGTCGCGGGGTTGCCGGAATTGTCACGAATCATCGCTGAAAATTGACCTAGTGCTAACTCCATTTGTACTTTTCTTTGACTTGGAAAAATTTGAGAATTTTAACAAAATATTTCAGAATGAAGAGGGCTAGGGTGTGTGGTTGTATTTATAGGGTAGAATTAGGGTTTTGAAAATTGAAAAGAGAATTAAAAATGCCTTTAAACTTGAATTAATGGTGATTTTAATCTCTCTGTTAATTTACAGGGAAATCAAACAGTATGGGAGTAGTGGGGGTAGGCCAAAAGACCGGAGTTCAGAACATAGGAGCGTTCCCAACGGGGGAGCCCGGCTCCGCTGGCCCTATAGAAGATCTCACCGGTCCACTGTTGGAGGTGGGGCTTGGATGAATGCCGCGTGTTTAGATCGGTTCATATAACATTCAGCACATGTTTGATTTTATCAGGCTTTTCATTTTACGTGTATTGCACGTGTAAACTTTTAGGCTTCCAAAAAGTTTAAAAGAAAAATCAGTAAAAACATATGTGGCTGATGGGATTCGAATACAGGGGCTATGTCACAGCAGTGCAAGGTTTTACCAATGAGCTACAAGTGCTTTCTTGCTGTTCTTAAACAAATTAAATTTATAACTTGTGCTCAAGCTTGAAACTCTATTCTGTACATTAATTTGAAAATTTTTGTATAGTGAAATTGGAGTCATTACAGAAGTCTATTTTGTGAGGACTTAGTTTGGAAAACTTAGCCAATGCGGAAAGGAATTGTATTATTCAAAAGAGGGTACATGTCTATCTATACAACTAAAGCTTTTCGACGTTATATGGCTGGGGAAAATTACGCCCTCCGGAGTCCTGGAGGCAGTAGGCTCCACCGAGAAATACTTCCGTTACGAGAAACGGTCCGTCCCACTTCGGGAAGAACTTATGTAGTCTTCCTTGGTCTACGAACTCGTTTCTCCATAAGACCGGGTCCCCTGTCTTGAAGGTTCGATACTTAACTCGGGTATTATAGTAGCGGGCGGTTTGTTGCTGATAGACGGCTGCTCTGATTTGCGCTCGATCTCGTTTTTCTAACAAGATGTCCAAGTTGCTTCGTAGTGCCAATGTGTTAGCTTCATTGTCAAAGTGTTCGAACCTATAACTGGGCAGTCCAATTTCTGTGGGGACCATTGCTTCGGTACCGTAGCAGAGGCTGAACGGGATTTCTCCCGTTGGGGTTTTCCTTGATGTCCGCAGTGCCCAGAGCACACAAGGCAGTTCTCTACCCAGCTACTTTTCCTCCTTTCCAGGCGAGCCTGGAGCCCGCAAATGACGCTTCAGTTTGCTACTTCGGCGTGCCTGTTGCATTGGGGGTGCGCTACTGCGGTGAACTTCATCAATATGTGGTAGTCGTTGCAAAACTCCTTGACTTTGTTATTCTTGAAGTTAGTCCCGTGGTCGGTGATGATGCTCCTTGGGATTCCTAATCGGGAGATTATATTGTTCTGCTAGAACTTTATCGTAGAGGTGGTGTCTGGTTTTCTGATGGGCACGACCTCGATCCACTTTGTGAAGTAGTCTATTGCAACAAGAATGTACTTGTGTCCACCCATGCCGGTGGGGAGCTGACCTACTATATCCATTTCCCACTATGCAAATGGCCAAGGGGAACTTAGCGGTATTAGTTCGGTGGCGGGGAGGCGAGGAATGGTGTTGAAGAGTTGGCAGTTTTTGCATCGTCCAACCAGTTTCTCGGCATCTTGATGTATTCGCGGTCAATAGTACCCCTGGAGCAGGGTCTTTTGGACCCGCAGCGAGCCCCTTGATGTGCCCCTTCGACCCCTTCGTATATCTCCCTGAGGACGTGGCATGTTTCATAGGGATCGACACACAAGAGCAGAGGTTGAGCGTATGATTTTTTGTATAAGTTTCCTTTACTCCATATGAAATGATGAGCTTTGGCCCAAAGCCGATGGGCCTCAGCTCGATCCTTTGGTAGAATCCTTTCTTTCAAATATTCTACGATGGGCTTTCTCCAATCCAGGACATCTTCTTGAGTCGTGTAGATTTGGAGCGTTGCCTCCCCATCTTCGATGCTGGGCCGAGGTAGGACTTCAAGGAGGATGTTTCTTTTTTGATTGGCCGAATAGGAGGAGGCGAGTTTGCTCAGTGCATCAGCCTCGGAGTTCAAATTTCTGGGAATTTGCTCTACTTGGACTTTGTTGAAGTCTTTCTGATGCTTTTTTACCTCCACCAGATATTTTATCATGAGTGGTTCTCGGGTTTCGAAACGACCGGTTACTTGGCCGACGACCAGTGCAGAGTCGCTTCGTATCCGGATGGTCTTCAGCCCCACTCCGGAGCCGATTCGTAGTCCTGCCAATAAGTCTTCATATTCCGTGGTGTTGTTCGATGCCTTAAAACCAAGCTTTAGAGATTACTCCATTTCCGCGTCGTTCGGGCCTCGGATGATCTGGCTTGCCCTACTTCCTTCTTCCGTAGAGGATCCATCTACATAGAGCACCCAGTCTGGGATTGGGCTGGATACTTCCTCGACCGAGGGCCATGAGTTGCGGCTCTGAGCAGTCGTTCCTTCCTTTGTGGGGATGGTGCACTCGACAATGAAATCAGACAGGGCCTGGGCTTTGATGGCCCGTCTGGGTCGATATTTGATGTCGAATTGGGACAGTTCCCATCTCCATTTCTTTAGGCGGCCCGACGATTCGGGGGAGGCGAAGATATTCCTTAGAGGTTTTTCAGTGAGGACGAAGATTGTGTGTGCCTGGAAATAGTGTCGTAACTTCCTGGAAGCGACGACAAGTGCCAGGACTATTTTTTCTCTAGCCGGGTATTTGGTTTCCGCATCCTTGAAAACATGGCTTACATAGTAGACCGGCTTCTGTGTCCCTTCTAATTCTCTGACGAGCACAGAGCATGCGGCTTGGTCGGAGACAGCTAAGTACAGCAACAGTTCATTGCCTTCGACTGGCCTGGTGAGAAGTGGCGGGGTCGCCAGGTGGGTCTTGAGTTGTTCCAAAGCGTTTTGGCATTCCTCAGTCCATTCAAACCTGGGAATTTTTCTGAGGGCTCTGAAGAAAGGGAGGAATTTTTCCCCGGCTCTGGACATAAAGCGACTCAATGCGGCTACCCTCCCGGTGAGTCGCATGATAACGGTATTGCTTTTGGGCGTTGTCATCTTAAGGATGACACTAATTTTCTATGGGTTTGCCTCGTGTAGGGTGTTTTTCGTCACCCCATTGAGATGGGAATACGCGCACGCTTGTCAGGCATACTACAGATTCCCCCTGCCTAGGGTAGGCGGGGGTTTAATGATTGTGGGGATCCGAATCTCCGGCAGCCGCGGACTAAGCTGCCGTTAATTACCCCTCGCCTTTGGAGCGAGGGAACCTTCGATTGACGGGTTAAACTGGTCATGCGAACTCAATGTGCAGTGTACGTGTGTTTTGTTTTGGAGGGGGGCTTGAATATATCGAGGGCCCCGCAGAGTTTTTACGTCTCACTACCCGGATAGCGGGCTGGGAGTCAAGGGGGCTAGCAGCCCCCTTGCGGGGTGCGGGGCAGCGCCCCGGCCCAATTTTTTTTGAGGGGGATAGTGATGTAGAGTATGTGTGTGTGTGTGTGTGTGTGTGTGTGTGTGTGTGTGTGTGTGTATACGTATGTGTATATATATATATATATATATGATGTGTGTGTGTGTGTGTATATGTATACATATGTATATATATGTGTGTGTGTGTGTATATAAAAAAGGGGGAAAAATCATCCAAAGGATGCGTGGGGTCAGCGCCAGCGCACCACGTGTCAACACGTGGGTGCTCGGGCGCTAGCGCTTTGGGCTCTAGCGCTCTGAGTGCAAGAGCACTAGCGCTTTGAGCGCTAGCGCGCCACTTGTCAGCACATGGGCGCTCGGACGCTAGCGCTCTGAGCGCAAGAGCGCTAACGCTTTGAGCGCTAGCGCATCACGTGTCAGCACGTGGACGCTCGGGTGCTACGCTTTGGGTGCTAGCGCTCTGAGCGCAAGAGCGCTAGCGGTTTGAGCGCTAGCGCACCACGTGTCAGCACGTGGGCGCTCGGGCGCTAGCGCTTTGGGCGCTAGCGCTCCGAGCGCAAGAGCGCTAGCACGCCACGTGTCAGCACATGGGCGCTCGAGCAGCAAAAGGGACTTGGTCCCTGCAATGGGAGTTGTACTCCCAGAAAGGAGCACTTATTATTCGGGGGTGTGTGTGTGTGTGTGTGTGTGTGTGTGTGTGTGTGTGTGTGTGTGTGTGAGGAGTTAAACTCTTAGGATGTTTTGAAGCCGATGAAGGGCTTCTCCCCTTGAGCCCTAGTTCTTCCCCAAAGTGGGGTTTCTGGAGATGGGTCTCCTTCTTCTTCCTTTGTTGGCCGGATCTTGAAGATCAAGAAGTAGGAGATTTTAAAAATCTCTCCTTTTTGAGATCTGATGGGAGATCTGAGTTCCCCTTTGTGGGTTTTGTGGTGGAAAACTACTTAGTTTTGGAAAAGAAAGAGTAAAACTCTTGATTTAATTCAAAAGAAATGAGAAGGCTTAGAACCTTGGAGAAGGAGCAGGAGACACAAAGAACCCTAGTTTTTTGGGGGAATGAAAAAGTATTTCTTTATTCATCATCATGTTGCCTTATATAAGCTTACATATTTGCATATAGCCCCTTGGGCTTTACAAAATGGAATTTTGCCTATCCCATGGCTCATGTGCCATTTCTTTTTGCACATAAGCCATGAGCTTACAAAAACTTGGCTTTATGCCCATTTTGTTTACATTTATGCAAAAAAATTACATAAAAATTATTTATTACATGATCTATATTTTGGCATGGAGTAGGCTGGCCGCGGGCTTGACTTGGGCATGGGCCCGCTTGACCTGGGTTTGGGCCCATCTGGCTTGGGGTCGACCTTGACTTTGACTCGGTCAACCGGGGGTGCAAATTTTGGCCCCAACACCTCGATTTCTCGATGGGTAACCATGAAACCGAGGAATTTCCCGCTTGTGATTCCGAATGTGCATTTAGCTAGATTCTACTTCATCTTGTATTTTTGCAGGACTTCGAACACTTCGCTGAGGTCTGCAGCATGTCCGGCTAACGAGGCGGATTTTACAAGCATGTTTTCGACGTAGACTTCCATGTTTTTCCCATTCTGTGCCTTGAACAGTTTGTTGACCAACCGCTGGTACGTGGCCCCGACGTTCTTGAGTCCGAAGGGCATTACCCTGTAGCAGTATACCTCCTGATCCGTGGTGAAGGTTGTCAGCTCTTCGTCGGTCGGATTTATTCGGATTTGATTATATCCAGAGAAGGCGCCTATGAAGCTTAGCAGTTCATGGTCGGACGAGCTATCCACTAGCCGGTCTATCCGGAGAAGTGGCTAGTTGTCTTTGGTACAAGCCTTGTTCAAGTCAGTGAAATCAATGCATATGCACCATTTCCTGTTTGCCTTCTTGACCATGACCACGTTCGCCAGCCAATTTGAGTAGTCCAGGTTTCTGATGAAGTTGGAAGCGAGCAATCGAACAACCTTGTCCTCTATCGCCTTCTGTTTAATCGGCGCAAAACTTCTCTTCTTTTGTCGGATCAGCCTGGCTTTCGAGTCGGCTCTGAAATTGTGGGAGATAACTTCGGGGTTGATCCAGGCATGTCCGCTGGCGTTTAAGAGAATACATCTGAGTTGTCTCGGAGGAACCGGATCAGGCCTTCGCGGATGTCCCCTATCAAGAGAGAGTCGATCCAGACCGTCCGGCCGTCGACTCCCTCTATGAGGGGAACTTCTGATAACGCTTCCACCGGGCGTCTCGAACTTCCTTTCGGTCGTCGCGGGTATCTAAGGACCCCTGAGGATCATGTGCGTCTTCAAGATCATCGCCTTGCTCTCCAGCGGGGGACGTTGAGGTGAGGCAGATCTTGGCGGTTTGTTGGTCCCAATAGGCTCGGCATATTCCCCCATTATCTAAAGGGAATTTGATCGCAAGGTGGTAAGTCGAGATCTGAGCTCAGAGGGCGTTTAAGGTGGGGCGTCCCAAGCGAATGTTATAGGATGACGGAACCTTAGCAACGAAAAAGTTCACCGGTATGGTGTGCGTCTTGCCAGCTTCCCCAATGTTGAGGAGGAGGGTGACTGTTTCCTCGGCCATAATGGAATGGTTGGTGAACCCCGAGAGAATGTGGGAGGTCGGCTGAAGGTCAGATGAATCCAATCCCATACGCTGGAAATAGTCATAGAACATGATATCCGCTAAGCTCCCTTAATCGATCAATATTCTCTGGACCTCGTAACGATGAACTCGGGCTGTTATCACAAGAGGGTCATTGTGAGGAAGTGATATGCCGTGAAGGTCTTCGTCGGTGAAGATGATCGGGTCATCCTTCCTGCATTTCTTATAGGGTGAATCACTTATGCCCCCGACTGGCAGGAGGTGGTGGTCCCTTCTACTTTCCAGAGTTGGATCCGTCAAAAAGACCATGATTTGCCCGATTGTTAACTCTCCGGGTGGGGTTTAGTCTTTTTGCTCCTGCTCCATTTGTCGCTTGTCTCGTAGGTATTTCGCCAGGTAGCCAGAGCGGATCAATTCATCGATGTAGTCACGGAGTTTCTTGCAGCTCTCGGTCGGGTGACCCTGCGACCTGTGATAGGCGCAGTATGGACCGTGGAGCCGCTTGCCGTCCTCTGGGTAGTTGGTGGGAGATTAAAAAACCTCTCGCCTTTAGCCTCCTCTAATAGCTCGGTCTGGGAAATGTTCAGAGGAGTGTACTCCTGGAACCTTGGGTAATAAGGTTTCGGGCGATCAACTTTCTTTTTCTCTTCCCTGTCCCTTCTTTTCCGGTCTGTTTGGTCGCCTCTGGGCTGGTTGGAGTTCACCTCTGACTCAAGTTGGATTTCTCACTCGGTCCATACTTTCACTTCAGCCATGGTCTTAGGTTGCGCCAATACAAAAGAGCGGGGCCACTCTTTGTGCCTAAGACCCGACCTCAGCATGGTGATAACCGTTTCGTCGCGGTGTTCAGGAACCTCCAGGAGGGCGTTGTAGAAGCGGGCGGCATACCCCTTGAAGGATTCCTTGTCTCCGCTCTTGATGGTGAACAGGTAGTCGACCGTCCTTTTCTGTCATCGGTTACCGACGAAATGACCGAGAAATTCGGTAGCCAGCTCATCAAAGGTCGAGATGGAGCGCGGTGCAAGCTCTCGGAACCAATCCTGACCAGCTCGGATGGGGGTGGTGAGGAAGGCCCTGCATTGAGCTGCATCCGAGTTGTCTTGGAAGCTCATGGCGGCCGTGAACGCGTCCAAGTGGTACTTCGGGTCGGACTTTCCGTCAAAAAGGGGCACTTTGGGTGGTTTGTTCCTGGACGAGACACGTTCGGCTAGGAGCCGCTTACTAAACGGTCTTATGAGTGAATCAGCGGAGTACTTGGCATCTTCGCTGGCCGTATGGTCGTCCTGTCGTATGTCCTTAATCTTCTTTTCGAGGGCCTCGATCCGTTAGTGGTACATTGAGAATTCTCCGTAGTCGGAGCGCCAGCTATCTCTGCTCCGGGATTGTGCGACGGTGTGGCTTAGGTTTCGCTCTATCACATTTCTTAAATTCTCAGGCGAGGCCCTTCTTGAGTAGTCCCGACGTTCGCCGTTTGCGCGGCCTCGACGGGAGTGGGGGTGTCGGTCGTGCCTTGAAGTAGGCGAACTGACTGACACTTCCTTAAGGGGTGAAAGCGCGCGGCGGGTGTCAGAACGACGGCCTGGTCTCCCCTGAGAGCAGTGCGTTGAACTGTCCGGCGCCCATCGGGTCATTAAATCATTCCCCGCATGTAGGTTGTAATTGCCGGAATCGGCGCGCCGGTGTTCGTTAACATCAAGGTAAGCGCGATTGAGGTTAAGGACCTGAGTGCGTGTTCCCGCCAGCATGCGTACGTTCCCATCACGGGAAAGGGGAACTGTGGTTTGGTGGGCATGGCCGGCCGCTTGAACGCGGGCGAGCGCGTCCACCATCGCCGTGAGCCTATCGATTTTAGCGGATAAGTCGTTGATGACGTTAGGAGGGGGAGTAGGACCGCTCCCGCCTCCGTTTTGGAGGACGGGGCGGGGCGGCTCATGCTAGGATTGCCGCGGTCATCGCTTGTCATTGAATTGAAGGCGGGGGATCAACTTTTGTGGTGGAAAAGTCTTTCGTTCCCACAGACGGCGCCAACTGATGGATGTTGAAATCTCTCTCAGATGTTGTCCTCCGTCGATCTTGCTGCAAGCGTTCCTGAACGGTTGAGATTGAGAGTAAAAATTGGACGTGTGGATCTCAATGGGTTGGTGTTGACGCCAAGCTATCTGCAAGGGAAGTCCCAGAGTGGATGACCACCGTAGGACCCTCCAACGATCAAGCAAGTACAGAGAAATAAAGGCAAGGTAGCGGCGTATTGGAATCGATTTTGACTTACCTGGATCGTCTGGAAGAGGGGGTTTATATAGCGGTCGTTTGGGAGCGATCCGGCGCGAGATTTCCGCCGTCCGTTACGCCCTTATTACACGTTCACGTTGATGGCGGATATGCCCATTAATGGCGAGATAAGCTCGTTAACGGAAAAACGTGCCAGCATGGGATGTGGGATGTGGAGCGGCGCGAATCTTGTTCTAGCGGGATACGCGGAGCAGTTATGGGTGCACTTTGGCTCCGTGCCTCGGTTTTGACAGGAAGGCCGAGGAGTCTCAGCTCGGTAAATAGTTCGGTGTCGAGCGAGGAGGCCGAGGAATCTCGGCTGCCGCAGCGCATATGGAGGGGTACTCCAGGGAGGCTTTCCCAAAGGGCGGGCACCACCTCGTCATGTGGTCCCGAGAAAGACTCGAAATGTGTCACACACTGACTCCCCGCCGTAGCCCTCAGGGTCCAGAAGGTATGCGCTGACGACACGTCATCTTCCACATGTCGCAATATGTGGTGTTCCCGTTCATGAGGCTCATCAGTAAGTAATTATTCGGTGTGCCCGGGTGTAATACATCCGGACCGGGGTTAAAGAGAGGGGAGAGCTTCGGCCAGCTTTAGGCAGCGTGTGGAGCCTACACTTTTATTATTCCGGATGTATACGGTCAGCATATAAAATAATTTTTCTCAGTATAGATAGATAGATAGAAAATTGGCTCTTTCAATTCCAGCTACACTATACTCACCCCTTCATTCTCACTCCATTAAAAATATTTAGTGTATAAACTAAATATTATCTTCACATGCCATAATAAAAAATTGAAACTAGCGTAGAAGCTTGTGGGGTTCATGGTTATTCCTCCTTTGAGCTTCTTTGGAATGGTACTAAGGTTATCATATCATGAGAACATGAGGTGCTTCACTTTCGAGAAATGTATAGAGATTCTTAGGATGCCTTATCTTTTGTCTTCCCATTTTGTTGATTGAATTGGATCTATCAATCTAACAAGTGCTTTCTGCCAAAGCAAAAAATGCCATAGGCAGCCCCTGGCTATAAAAAGAGTAAAAACTTCTAAAATGAAAAGAGGTAGCTTTTTAGAGAGGGACTACCTTTCATTAACAGAATAAGAGACCAGAGCTTTACCCATAGAAAATGACTCCCTTCTTTCCGGTGCTAATCTAATGCCGTTTCCAAACTAGTCAGTGGGAGATTTATATCTTTAAGCGTAGAAAAAGGGCAAGCGCTCTCAGTTATTTTCCAAGCGAGCTAGCAGCAATAATTGCTATCCCTAATGGAGTACAAGTCTTCGCTCCCTTTTGGAATTTGGAATCCAAGAGCATTTTGGATTGCGAATTTGATTCTTGGAAAACAAATAACTAATCTCATTAAGAAAAGAGACTATCTGTATTATATTGAAACTTTTTATAAAAAAAACGTCTAATGCGTATATAAACACAAAAGCTTTTATCTATGATATGTAGAATTGATTACAAAAAACCAATCTGTCCCTGAATTCTTCGTTAGATAAACAAGCCGAGGGAGAGCTATTTTAACTTTCCATGAACTTTATATAGGGGGTCTCAGACCCGCACCTACACTCAACGGGTTCGGACGGACGGGTTTTGGGTTCTGGTTCGGATTTAACCAGTTCAGCCAGGTTAATGAGGGTTTAGGTAAGCATCGTGTTTTAAGAAAACTAAACAACAAATCTAGATAATGAAAAATTAGCCAAAAATAACTGATGGATCATACAAATTTAAAAAATAACTGATGGATCATACAGATTTTAAACTCAGTAATGCTAAAATAAGTTTGCATCACAACTTTTAAAATCAATCTTTATGTCTTAAAATTTCAACTTTACAAAAAGAGTATAGACAGAATTGTCATTTATATTACAACCATGCAAGTTTGGACGAGATTGGGTTGGATGTGGGCAGGTTCGTGTTTCAAAGCCTTCAATGTTTTAAAAACCTGTCCTATTTAGAAGGGGGCTGCTTGTGTGGAAATCCCAACCCAAAACAACAGTACCCTAGAATAAAATTCCAAATCGTAAATAACCTATGGCTTGGGCCTGAACAGATTATCCAATGAAGGCTTAGCCCAATATAAATCTAGGGCATAAACCTATAAGTTTGCAGGTTTAAATCGATAAATCGGTTGAAAGAAAGAGAAAGAGAGGGGGAAGGGGGATAAAACAATGTCATCGGACTCCGAATCCGAACCCGTTACCTCTCCCCTACCCGAATCCACCATTGACTCCCTCCTCTCCTCCGTCGCCGTCGTCGACCCCTCCCTCGTCTGCGCCGTCTGCACCAGCAGTTTCGGATCCGCATCCGAGCCCGAACCCGATACGGCCACGGCGCTCCCCTGCGGCCACGTGTACCACGCGTACCACGCGGGCTGCATCCTGCCCTGGCTCCGCCGCCGCAACTCCTGCCCTCTCTGCCGCTGCCCCCTCCTCCTCCGGAGGCGCCGGCGGGCCCCACGCACCGACATGGCAGGCGCGGAGCGGGCGCTGGCGGCGGCGCGGCTGCTGTCGGGGGTGTCCCCCCGCCCGCGCGGACGCGGTGGCGAGAGCCGATGCGTTGCTGGTGGCGGTGAGGGTGCTCGCTGCGGGAGAGCGCGCGGGAAGAGCCGCCGCCGCTTCTTCTTGCTGAGGTACTAGAGTTTCCCTTTTGCTTTTATTGTTGTTGTTGTTGCAATTTTAGAATTAGGCCCCTTTGTAACTAATTTCGAAGGAAAAAAAATCTCTAATCTGCTTTCATATCTTCTTGCTTCATACCAAATCCTACACCTGTAGATTTCTCCATGAATCTACTCATAATCAAATGAAACGCAATCAAAAGAAAGTTAAAAGAGATTGAATCGAATATGGGATTTTTGATTGGATTCACAAACTTTGCACTATAATTTATAGAAATTAAAAGAACAAGAAGTATTCATTTTTCAGCCTAGCACAATCTCTCTTCTCTGGCTCGGAGAAGAAAATGAGCAGAAGAGTAAAAAACCCTTTGCAGCTAGCACATGAGAAAATTTAGAAACCATTATAACTGAGTCCGAGCTTGAGTTTTGGGCTCCATTCATTCTTGGCCAGTTTAGTTGGCAGACAATTTACAGTTATTCTGATTTTTTGCACTATGTATCCGACAATATGCATCAATATTTCCTCCTTCAGATTGATTGTTTCCTCAAGATAGAGATAATAGAACTGCAACTAGAAACTTACTATCAACGGTGATACCAAAGCTATGAGACTTTCTCTTCATAGCTGCAGCAATATCAATAACGATGGTTGTGCGAGGGTAGTTTATGACATTGAGCTTACATTGCCATCTCTCACCTTTAAATATTAGACAGCCATAGCATCCATAAATTTGGCCATATTCTTGTTGTTTAGAATATGGCTGCTGTGCTCATGCATCGCTTTCTTTAAAGGGTACATAGTAATTAAGCTCAACTTAACCCTTTGACCCAAAGACCTCATAAGCTGAAGGAGGGCATAAACCATATTGCGAGCAAAACTTGTTTGATTTTGAGTGACATCCATGCTAAATGTCTTGGATAGCTTACAAGCAAATGCTTTGAGCATGTTCATCATTCCCTTGCAGCATCTGCACCATATAATTACTGAGAAACTACCAATATCCTTCAGGCTTAAAGTCGAGGCGTTTCTGATTTCAACTTGTTTAGTAGTTAAATACATGATATCTCCTTGTGCTCATAATAGTTCCATAGCAAAAATATTTCTCTTACCTCCTTCAAAATTCAAATGCACCGTTTTCTTTTTGCTTTTTAATCACCCCTAGCAAAGTCATTAAAACTACATTCACCTTGCGAGCTCTAGGGATTGAAATTGTGGCAACGAGTCTCCATAACCGCATAGGATATGACATTATCAATCCTAACACCACTACTATACTCTTACCACCAACGAAACCATTCATGTTGTGGATGAGCATTTCGACAAACCAGCAATGAACACTTAGAAGTGAATAATATCGGTGAGGAAGAGTTACATTATGTATCTTTCCAGGCTTAGTGATGCCCAGTTCAACATAAAATTATCAGATCAATTTAGTCAACATCATATCCTTATCAACCAACACTTTCCTCTTAAAAGCATGCACTTTTACAATTGGCTCAATGCATTGGCCATCAAACTTAAAGCAAGCTTAAACCTTCAAGATAGAGTCCATTCACTGTAACTCTTTGAAGACCCTTCTCTTACAACCATCGATGAGTTTACAATATCAATTCCAACCTTGCTACAATCCTTTTCCCACCGATAAAACCATTCACCTATTGGTTTGACATTTTGTTGAATGGGATGTGAACTTCTTAAAATCAGGTTAGCTCGTTTTTCAATTCTCTTATCTTTCCTTACCTAATTCCATCTCTTCGGCATCAACTCTTTTAGTGAACACTCTCATTGGTCCATTGTTGCTTTTATCTTTAATGTGATTCTCATAAATATTAAGTAAAGATCAAGGATTGAGAAATTCTTAATGAGGCTTGATTACTAGAACAAAATGGAAAATTCACATGGAGTTGTCTGTTATCATCTTTTCATCCCTGCATATTACAGTCAACCTCATCTTGCTTTCTCTTGCTGATTTTTTTTGGACAGGTGTACGCATCACTGATGGGCTGAGTTAGGAGGCACACCTCTTATTTAAGGTCACTCAGTCATTTTTTCAAATGGTGGGTGGGCACTTATCCTGAATTGTGGTTATAACACCAGAAGTCTTTGGCGGCAGTGTGATAACAACTCTCTCTACCTCCATAATTCCTATCCTTTCTTTTGGGACTGCATCAATGAATTTATTAGAGAACATAATTGATTAATAGATAGAGTTAGGTGATTGATTCTCTCCTCGAGTGAGAGGGCCTGTTTGTAGCAAATTGGGGTCAATCACGGATCCAATAAGGTTCTCGATTTGATCTTGCTCATCCTCTAGTGTCTAAAAGAGGCTCTGCTATTAAGCACAATCCATTTGGTGGTTGTTGAACTTGCTTGACAATTTGTCAGATTGGTTGTACGCGTATTGATGAATTGATGTATGAGGCTTAATCAGGCTGTGCATTACATCAAACACTTGGAGTCTATTGGGATTGTGGTAAGATGGATTTGGGGCTTAGAGTGGTTGTGGAATGGGGTTGTAGTGATATTGAGGTGGATGTAGATGAGAAATGTATTGTAGCTAAGATGATGATGAATTATGTTTGAGACTGGAATTTGGTTCATATGGAAATTGACGTGTAGGTTGGAAATGGGATGGCAGGACATAGCAAAGTGAAGTGAAGTGTAGTAAGGAGTTTTTAGATGACCATAGGATAGTTATGGAGCAGGACGGTGGTATAAATGAAGTAGGGAATAGTACCGAGACCATTAAACCGTGAGCTTGGAAACCATTAATGAAGATGCATGAGCTCCATTTCCACCTTCATACTTCTTGCCAAATCCTACCATTAATCTATTCCCACTCAAATGAAATACAGTAAAAAATTTTTGCTTGGCTCAAATTAAAATCACGACTAATCCCCAAACATTCAATAGCCAAGACCCCGAAAAATGTTTTAATAATTTTTCCTATTGATGATGCTTTGGTAATATTAGTTAATGAGCTATAATGGAACCGACAAACGAGATCGAGCTAAACTTGTTTATTTGTTTATGAGCTTTGTTTGTTTTGTAATCAAGCTGTTAACAAACCGGATCCGAACAGAGCTGAATGAGCTGAATTGAACTCGAGCCAAGCTTAGCCCGAAACGAACTCAAAGCCGAACTCGAACTGAGCCAAAAAAATACTATTGACTGATAGGCTATATCAAAAAATGAAAATAAAAATAAAAAAACAATCTTTTTATTAGTTGCTATCAATATAACCCTAAAGCTTGATATGTATTTAAGAAACCACAAACTTGATACTTGACTCGTAATTAATTTCTCTGAGAATATTGTAATTACAACTGTCATCATCATTTATAATGAAGACATATGTCAACATGCGAGTCCCACGAGTTAACGACCATAACCAACACCCTAGCGCAACAGGAGCCAACGTCCCAACCCTTCATATGGGGGTAAGCCCCATGTCCTGCTCGATTCGTGTCGCTTTTTTCGCTCCCCTTCACCCCCTTCTCTTATGTTATAAATGCAGTCCAAATTGTTCAATTTTAATAAATAAATTCAGCACCAAGCTTGACGACTTGACTCAAAAGAATGAAATAGAAAAGGCATAAAAGAAAAAAGAGAAGAGAGAGAAGTAAATAAAAGAAATAGGAGAAGCAATATCTCAAATCTCAATATTATGTTTTAGAGTCGACGGACCCATGAGCCGAGGAGAAGATAGAGACGACCTAGTCGATGGGGAGAAGTGACACGATTCGAAAATGCATGTGACCAGCATAAGGATTACGTGAAGTCCAGTGGACCCCACCGTAACCCAAGTAAGACTAAACAATGATCAAAACCTATAAATTTAAAGTAATAGTGGTGAAGTTTTAAGAAAAAATTTATGAAATGAAGTAAAATTTGTTTTGAAGACTTGTAGTAAAAAATAAAAGAGGTTTTGTTTGAAAACATTTGTCGTTTAAAAATCCGGCAGCACTTTCTTTGTAAATTTTGAATAAATTCCAGTACAATGATAAAATATAAAAGTATCCCTACACGGGAGCTAACTCGACGCCTACATGACTTACGACACCTAAAGGCGAAAAACAACAAACGGAAAACAATAAACACTATATATAATAAAGTCAAGCCGACTCCACACGAGTTCGTCACCTAAGTGTACAACATCTAAGTCCCGCCTCAAATCTCTAAGTCAAGGAATATGCAAGTGGTAGATGGTGTAATAACTAGATACAAAGATAAGTACAAAAAGAGACGGTTACGATATACTTCATAACCCATTTAGAGCAAAATGCAAACATGCCCCAAAAGAGAAATGTGCCAACGAAGCCGCTACCGATCCAAGCTGTTGGTCCTGTAAAAAACTATGGCATAATTGAGGTGAGTTGCCAACTCTTGAGCAGAAATACATCACAAGATAGAAATCGTATGTATAAACGATCCGTCGACTAATCATAAAGTACAAGAATAACATGATGTATGATAACATGTATATATAGCATAAGTAAATGTAAGCGCATCATAACAGATCACGCACAATAGAAAAACATTATCAACAAAACCATTATCAAATCATGTGTCAACCGACACTCGAAATCTCAATATTATAAGGCGCTGTCTCTTGGACTAGCCCTCGTTCTTTTCTCATCATATAATCCCGGTCGTTATCCTCCACCGTGTTCCATCATGTATCCGTAACCGGTTCCTTTCCCATCGGTATTGGATAAATCAGTAACTGGCTCCTCCCCTCGATATCGGATGTTACCAAACCAGTCCACCATATATTCATAACCGGTTCCTCCCCCTTGGTATCAGATATATCCGTAACCAGCTCCTTCTTCGGTACCGGACATCATCAAACCATAAATACATAGAAAACTCATGGTTCACGTATCATCATCATTTCAAAAGTAAAACGCAATTTGCAAACATAACAAAGTTTTATAAAACAGAACCAGGTGGTTTCTCAAATCTCATGGAAAACATAAAATTCATAGGAACATCGCATAATTAAGTTTGCATCAGCGGAAGTTAAGATATAAAAATATATGGAACAATGGTAACAATATAACAAGAATATGATCAACAACATATGGTACTAACATGAATGTAAATACAATGTGAGCAACATGTCAAGTTCTATACGTGTCATGGCAGTTACTAATAATATGTATGTGTAACATGTGGATCTATGTTGGTGCAGCACGATAATCATTAGTAATTGTGCATGTGTCCTAGCAAGTGTGTTCACACAATCATAGTAAGAGAAATGAAACATGGCATATGAGACATGAATTATAATGAATAATAAGTGTTCCGACATACCATTGTAAACAGAGCATATGAGACATGAATTTTAATGAATAAGAAGTGTTCACAAGAATTTTGGTTGTCGGGGGTACTATACGCCATCCATCCGATTTTCCCGTGTAGATGCTAATCTACTTACCGGGCTACAATACAAGCTAGTCGAATCCTACGACCTCTTTGTCTTGCTTCGATGCCTCGGACGCCTCCGCTAACGGTCCTTCAAGCGTAATGACAAATTATGAATAAGATTATCCTACCGATAAAATTTAGCGAGGAAATACAATACTCGAAAGAATAACGTTTATAATATGTAAGTCTGGAAAAATGCGGTTTTAGGCTCGTTGTGAAAAATCCCCAAAAATAGTAAATAACATATTTAGATTCAAACTGAAATTCTACATATAGATAATTAAGTTAACTTTTATATCCCAAAATATTTTTTTCAAATTCCAAGTATAAGACATGAAATAAATTATAAAACTAAAACATGTTTCAGAGTATATTTAATCAGAGAAAAAGACAACATTCCAGGCTTAGGTTGAGATGACTCAAAAAAGTTGAGTCGTATCTAAGAAGGGGTCGAGTCGGCTCAAATGTTTATGAGCCGTCTCATGTAAATAGAGAAGAAACAATCATCTTAAAATACTTATGATCCGGCTCAAAACATATTTGAGCCGTCTCAAACACAGAGAAGAAATGATCACTTTGAAGAGACTCGAGCCGGCTCAAACCATTTTGAGCCGTCTCAAATATAGTTTTCCAGAATTTAAAAATATAATTTAGTGCTCGAACTTTTGAAACCTTCGACTCATTAAAATTTAAAATTTCCCACACAAAAACCTATTATGCATGCGTATAGACTGTAACTAAATTTACTACAACTAGTTGATCATTTAAAAACCTATTTTTGCAAGATTTAAACCATAAAAACATGATTTTTAAGCAGAACATATAATTTTTCATGGCAAATATTTAATAACTTATTAAAAGATGGATTTTTTACCTTTTTGAAATGGAATGAAAATAGAAGATCCAAGCTTGAATGGGGCCACTATGAGGTCGATGATAGATTCTAGTTGATGAACTTGAGAGAGGAGATGACTTGGACGGAGAAGAGCTGAGTTTTGGGGTTGGGGCTTTGAGTGAGAATGAGGGATAACTTTGGAGAGACTGAAGAAAATAAATAAATTGGTGTACATATAGCATGGTGATCCTATGTCTCTTCCCTTATTCTCCCCTGCCCATGCCTCTCTCTCCCCTATGCCCATGCCTCCTCCCAATATTTAATCAATCATGAAGAATAATCCTAAAAATTTTATTTAGAGAAATTAAGGAAAATGAAAAAATTATAATATGGTTACCATGTCATAATAAAACTTTTAGTAGAAAAGAATGTATTAGTTTTATTAATTAAAATTATATAGATATATGTATACCAAATTATGAAAACATAATTCAATAAATGTTGTCATTTTAATAAAACTCATTATATCGTTATTTAAATTCTAAAATAAACCTTAAATTTTTGAAATGTTACAAAAAGCAAGCTCTGTCGTTGATGAACTTGGACCGTCGCCGCCAAACTTAGGAGTAGTCGCCGTCGTTGAAAACCTTAGCAGCGTGTTCATAACCACGAACACAAGAAAAGGTTTTGAGAAAATATCTCTGCTCTCGGTGGGAGGGATGCTATAAGTTTTGAGTTTGGGTAATCGGTTTATCAAAATATCCTTATTTACTCTGATTCCCTTTTCAAAATCCAATAACAAAAATTTACAGCAAGATATGCTCCTCACGTTCTCTTTTTAAAATCTAATTACAAGAGGGACACCTCACATGAGACGGCGCCTTGAGCGTCTATTTGTGCGCCTCTTGCATGCATAGCATCTCGAAGGTCTACAAAGCGTATTTCAGAGCACGGCTGCGTCTTGTGCCTGAGGCTTTGTGCCAGAGATGCTGCGCCTTATCCTTGTTTGACAACAATATTAATACATTGAATAAGGACTCTTCTACCATCATATATAGAATTTATCACGTTATTGTTGCTAAGATCTTATTCTCTAGTAAGACGCAAGTTGTTGCCTTTCTATTACGTGTCTATGCATCATATACTAAATATATTATGGTTTTACTTTCTCTTAAAGACTAATGCACATTAGTTTATTTGACTAGAATAAATATTTTTGTTTAAGAGCTTTCTACTATTAAAGAATAAAAGCCTTCATCTCTCTAACTGCCTTTAGAATACAGTGTTGAAAATTGAGGATTGCAGTGTATTACACTTATTATGAATAGATGATTACATGAGAATAAATAAAGAAGAATATACACTAAACATGAATAAATAAGGAACACTAAAAGAAGAATATACACATTGAATTATTATGATATTGTTTGCTAGGTTCTAAATATATATATTTTTTCCGAATTGTTACTATTACTGAATGGTTGCGAAGAATAATTGATTTCTAGTTTCTAAACCTATCATGATCTCCAAATCTTCATGTGTGTGTGTATTCGTTATCACCGCAAATTTATGATTAGGAATCAGGATTTTTGAGACTAAGAATATTGGATGATTGCTAAAAGTGTGTTTAGCTTCAATGGTAAAAAACTAAAATATCTTTAAGAACTTTCCTATTTAAGAAGGAGCTCAAAGAAGATATAATTCACGCAACAATGGTGAATTTGTGTTAAAAATCAGTTTGATAAAATTTGTTGCCCATGTAGTAGAAAGAAAGTAGTTTTGATTTAGATAAAATTTGTTCAGTCAACCCCGTGGTTCTTGAAAAAAGCCCATAGAGGTTTGTTGAGGTGACAGACATAATTTGATATTTGTGGATAAGCAAAAAGTTGAAAGCTTATCCCATAGAAACAGTTGTATTAGGAATACTATGTAGAAACATTCTTGATAATAAAATTAATTATAACCATAAAAATGCAAAGTCTTAAGTTAGAACTAAGTTTGTCATCTCTATAAGGGTTTTAGATAGGATAAGCATTACATCTTAAAAATTTTGGAAAACGTGGAGGTTGAAAACATTGTTTGTATGAGTTTATAAAGAGTAGGGCTTGGATTATGGAAAAAAGTATTATTAAAGCTCTTTCTGTTGGATGATTCTTTCTCTCTCTGTCATTCTGTTCTTTTGAGGTCTATGAGGGCTTGAGGTAGGTTATAAATTATTATTTATATCTAGATTGTCGAAATGATCCCACAATAAGTTCTCAGCCACCATCATTTCTAATTATTTTAGTATAATTGGAAAAGAAACTTAAAGGTGTTCTATACATCGAGAAGATGATTTTTAATATTATAAACAAAAATTATCATTCTTAGGCATTTCTTTCTTTCTTGTTTTTTTTAATCTTTAATTGAATGCATAGAGTCCATTTCTTAGACTATTAAATCAAGGGTTTAAAAAAATAGACAAAAACTTGTTTTTGAT
The DNA here is from genome assembly GCA_030015575.1 of Agapanthus africanus. Lineage (NCBI taxonomy): Eukaryota > Viridiplantae > Streptophyta > Magnoliopsida > Asparagales > Amaryllidaceae > Agapanthus > Agapanthus africanus. Next base: position 674,584,062 of record CM057340.1, on the reverse strand, counting down.
AAATAGAAATGCATTATGCACAAGTATTATGCACTCTGTCAAAGCCCTTTTAACTTTTCGATCTGTTTACCACCCCCTCCCTTTCCTTGTGTCTGTCATTTTTCTAGATGAGTGATATGCCTAGGGATGGAACCATGATTTCTCTCTTTATTTTTTTTGGGAATATATTGGATAACAAATGTAACCTTGATACAATTGTTGATTTTTTTGAATAAAGAAAGAGAAAATGTAAGACCGCGATTTTAATATCATAAAAACGAAATGTTTTGTAATAAAAGTAAATTAAAATTAAATAACATTGAGATATTCTTTTATTTAAAAAGGAAACCGTCATATACAAGAATCTCTATATAGATGACAAAAACCTATACCTTTTTCCAATATCTCAAATTGCCTATCAGTTCAATATGCATCCACCATAAACACTCTATACTTGATTCTTTATTTAATATTAGAATTGAAAAATTAAATAAAACTGTAAGTTATAGGTTATGTTAACAAATCTAAATGAGAGGACTTATATTAAACAAAATGACTGATTTTTCTAAGCTTCGATTATCATATTTCTTCGTTCTAAATGATAAAGATTTTCATGTCAAGAGCTAAACAATATTTTAGAACGCACACCGGAATCTTATTGTGTTTTGAAGAACTTATTTGGATAGTTTGTGTGGCTTCAAGAATAACAACCTCTATATAATATCAGGGAGATAAATGCTGATAAATACACAACATGATTATTGTGACCTTGTTTCTTTCTAAAATAACCACCGCTTCTTTAATTGAGGAGATGGTGCTAATTTATTTCGAGTTTTTTCCTTCCCAAAACGACTAATTTTGAGAATATTGTGTCTCTGAAAATTTTGGCAGGAACAAGGAGTCCCGAAATCCTTTTTTTTTTTGTGTTTTTTTTGGGGATGGGGTGGGGTTTGCCCCCCTCCTTCAGTTATTTTGCATGAACTTGCTTGTCCCTTTGAGGTTTGACATGATATTGTGACTGTTTCCGTAGTAGACCTGCTTAAAAGAGTGATTGGAAGAAGTTATTGAGGCCAAAAGTTCTAGTGTTTCTCTAGTATCTTTCCCTTTTCGTCCAAATACTTTCCAGTCATACCATACCTAATTGATGCGCTTTTAGTGCTGTTACGCTATGGTTCTGTGCCATAATGGTTAAGAATGTTAGGTATCATTGCATAATTTTTGATTGCTTGCTTTGTAGAACTGTTCCTTTTTAACATAAAATGATCCACAATTAATTAGTTTGAAAAGATATCATAAAAACAACCCATTAAATAAATGGGGATACTTCATCCGGTCCATAATCTTTTGGAACTCTCAGCTGTGCTTTGCATCTGCGTGAATCTAAATTTTTCTAGATTATATAATGCAGTTCTATTTTATTTTACTTCGAAATTTCACTTCAGAAAGAGATCTGAGGCCTGTTGGCATTAAACATACCATTTTAGAAGCTTTTCTCAGAATCAGTTTCAAATTTTGTGTTCTTATTTTCTCTGTCAATTCTTTTTAAGTGAACATTACTCCTTGCGAAAAGATGGAGATGAAATGCTTTTCGCCTTGTTTTAGCGTATATACTCCACAAAACGTCATCATCGTGTTCTATGTGATATCTTTCTTCTTCTTCTTCTGAATATGGTATTTTAGTTCTTGATCACGACAATGGCATTATTTTCTTACCATTTGAAGTTTTTGACTGCAGTGGAGAGAATCGAACTTAACTTAGTAATGAAGAAATTGGAGTTGGTGCTCTCAATTTTATGGATCTGAAAGAAAACTACGTCCTTAGTTTCCATTTGTTTTTTGTTTTTTGTTTTTTTAAGAGAAATTGCCGGCAGAAGCGTTTTTTCTTCATACTATATATGCTCCATTTAGGAATGCATATATTTAGTAGGAGCTCAACTTTCAAGCTAAATAGATAGGATAGGATGCTTAGTTCATGTTCATCTCACATTTACATATTATGTTAAAATATTTTGGCAAACATTAGGGACGAGAATGGAGAATTGAATGTATATCCCTTATTTTTGGAAAGCCACAGACACTTGATTATAACTCAACGCTTGGCTGTTTATTGTGGGTTATAAACATTTTCCCCACGATTAATATTTTGGAATATATGTAGTGATGAACGAATATTTGTGATATATGCTTTCAATAGCCATTATGCTAGTAAGGACCTCCGTGCAATGTGTGGATAAGAAGTCTATAGACAAGAAAAATCATAAATTTTTTGGAACTTGGAAAGTCTATGCATTTACCACTAGGCAAATTCTAAACGTAAGAAAAATCATATTAATTTAAAATTTATTGTTATATGATTTGTAAATTGTAATATACCATAATGTGAACTTCATATGTATAATATACGAAGGATTAACTTGCGGGAACTTTGGTATTTTTTCTTTAACTTTTCAATATTTTCCTATCTATAGTATATGAAAATCATGAAATTTTAAAAAAGTTAAATTTTTTCTTCGGTTTTCAATATTTTGCTTGTTATAGCATGTGAGAATTATAAAAGGTGTACGAAATTCCTAATTTTTTATTGTTTTCTTCAAATTTCATAATTTTTCTTGTTAAAACATGTGAATATGGAGAAATTTTAAAATTCTTAAATTTTTTCCTTATTCGATTTTCCAATATTTTAGCTTTGCTGTATCTATATGGTGTAAGAAATTATGAAATGTTTAAAAATAAAATATTTTTTGTTTTTTTCGGTTTATAATATTTTTTATTAATATATAGGATATGAAAACCGTAAATTTTGAAATCTCTCATAAATTTCGGTTTAGAATATTTTTATTTATGCTATTTCACATGAAAATCATGAAATTTTAAAAAAATTTAAACTTCTTTGTTCTCTGCGATTTTTTACTATTTTGCATGCTACATCACAAAACAATTGCGGAATTTACAAAAATTCCAAAATTTTTTATTTTCTTTAAATTTACAATATTTTGCAGTGTATCACATGAAAATTGAGTAATTGTCAATCATCTCAAACTTTTCTATTTTTTTCTATTTTAGATGCTTACACTAAAATGGTGAAATTTTCACAAATATAAAAATTGTCAGTTTTCTTGGATTTTCAGTAATTTGCATGCTGTATAACCCATGAAAATTGCGAAATTTTCAAAATCTTAAAATATTTAATGCTTTTCGATTTTTCAATATTTTGTTTTCTATAACACATAAAAATCACCAAATATTCCAAAACCCCAAATTTTGTTTTCTTCAAAAATCACGAGTGTTTAATAATTTTCTGTTTTTTTTAAATTTTCAATATTTTGCATACTATAGCATTCAAAAATCATGAAATTTTTGAAAAATCTCACTACTCTTTTTTTTTTATTCGGTTTGTCAATATTTTACTTGCAATAATCACAAACTTTTCAAAATATCAAAATTTTCTGTTTTCTTATTTTTGAATATTTGTTTCTAATAGCACATGAAAATTGTTAAATTTTATACGATCTAATTTATTTTTTGTTTTACAAGTTTTTGTATAATATAGTATACGAAAACCGTGAAATTTTCAAAAATCTTAAATTATCCTCTTCTTTTATATTTTAAAATTATTTTGCTTGCAATATAGAATATGAAAATTGCAATATTTTCAAGAGTCTAATTTTTTTTGTTTTATTCGTTTTTTCAGTATTTTGCTTGCTAAAACAAATGAAATTCATAAAAATTCCAGAAATCTTAATTTTTTTTCTTTTTTATTCACTTTTTAAATATTTTACATGATATAATAGCAAATGAAAATTGTCTACAATTTTCATAAGAATCTAAATTTATTTTCTTTCTTTTTTTCAATTATTTTGCATGCATATAGCTCACAAAAATCTTGAAACTTGAAAAATCTTAGAATTTTCGTTTTTCTTCGTTTTTTTCGATATTTTACTTACTGATGCTTTTGGGCATATTCCAGATATCAAGAAAACAAAAGGCCGTGTGATGTAAAAGAAGAAAAGATCGTCGATTAATACTAAGAATTTGACATAACAAAGAAATCGGGTCAGAGTGCCTGAAACCAAGGATGATTGGAAACCTTTGATAACAACGTACGATAATCACGAAATTTTATTAAATCCTGACTTTTTTTCGTAATATTTTGCACGGTATGCACACGAAAAATCGTTTACTTTTCAAAATCCTTTAAATTTTTTCCTCCATATTTTGCTTATTTGCATATGAAAATCGCAAAATTTTCAACAACCTCAATAATTTTATGTTTTGTTCGATTTCTTAATGTTTTTTGTTTGCACTAGTATACGAAAATCAGAAATTTTCTGAAGTCCCAATTTTTTAAAAATGTTTTTCAGGATTTACAAGCTATAACACAAGGAAATCTCAAAATTATCTCTTTTATTCCATTTTCAATATTATGCATGCTTCAAGCACATGAAAATCGCGAAATTTTCAAAAATCTTAAATAATACACCGTTTTCTTCAAAATTTTAATATTTTCTATATATAGCACATGAAAACAATATATTTTTCAAAAATTTATGTTTTCTTTGGTTATTCTTTATTTGTGTTTGCAATATCAACGAATAGCGCGGAATTTTTAACTCTAATTTCGTTCTTTTTTTTTCTCGTTTTTTTAATATTTTGCATGCTATAATACATAACAATTGTAAGATTTATTAATATTTTACTAGTAAAATCTAAGTAGTGAGAGAAAAAATAAAAAGATATTTTGAAGAAAAGGTCCAATCAGAATTCTTCACCATATAATTCTAGATGTATGGGATAAAAAAATGATAAATATTGAGTACGAAGTCAATAATTTTTTTTCATACCAAGATGTATTAAAAGATTTAAATATGAGCCGGATAATATTTTTTTTCCACTAAAGACTAATCTTGATAAGAGAATATTACATGGAATATTATCTCATATAGCATGTGGATGGTTAGTAAATTTATCTTTTGATATTATCAAACAAAACTTGATTGAATTTTATTATTGTGACCGACAATCTAACGTTTTGGTGATAAAATCTTATTGAATGTGAGTTTATTGGTTCGATTTTAGTCGGGTCCCTTTGGCTTTGGAATTGATAAATAGGAATTAAAGGATATAGTACAAACTCCTATTTTGTTGGTCGGTTTGGAAATCCCATTCTTTTGCTTGTTTCATAAAATTACGTCGGTGGACAGGAAGACGTTGTATTGCATTGTTTGGTTCATTTTGAGAAAAAATGGGAATTAGTTTTGTGAATTGTGAGAAAAAAGAGTTAATTTAATGAGTTGGCAATTCCGTAGGATTGAGCTCTGAACTAAAAATAGGAATTGTGGTTACTTTTTGATGATGTTAATTCTCAAAAAGCACATCCAATTCTTACCTAACAAATAAGGAACTTGGAATTCAAGCTTTTTCCCCACATGAATAATGTCTTTGTCTCCTTCAATTCCAATTCCAATTCCAATTCATATTCCATCTAAAATAATTCCAATTCCAATTTATATTCATATTCCAATTCATATTCCATCTAAGAACATTTAAAGATGTGCTTATAGACTATCCAGCTCCCACGTATATGACCGCCATCATAATGCTGGTAGTCAAACAAGAATCCTATGGGTTTTATCATTATGTATTAGCAACACGTAATAATTAGTAAAAGGTATATACACAATGAAAGACAAACCAGATAGCATGCTATCATCTTGAGTAAGACTGTTCTACCTGCATAGGTCCTTCTTCAATTATCATAATCGTCTGCCTGCAATTACAATAATTACCTTGATGACACTATATCCAACAGAATGTTCATCTCGAATCTATAGGGAAGATGTAGATCTTTCTCAAAGATCATAAACAAAGGGGCTCCTTTTGTCTGGGACGTCGAATATCAAGAATCATTCGAAAGCATCAAACAATACCTATTGCACTCTCTAATGCTCATTGCTCCCCTTCCGAATAAACCATTGATCCTCTACACTGCTGTACTAGACGGATCACTCGGCACGCTTCTTTCCTAGAATAACGAGGAGGAAAAAGAAAATGCCCTCTACCATCTAAGTCGAACATTAGTCGGGACGGAACATAACTATTCCCTGATCGAAAAGCAATGCTTGGCCTTGGTATTCACCGTAAAGAAACTAAGACACTATCTGCTTGCTCATCGGGTTATGTTGATCTTCAAGATTGACACGTTCAAACACTTACTGACCAAAGCAAGCCTAGCCGGTAGAATGGCAAGATGGGCTGTCATACTGTTTTAGTTTGACATAGTCTATACTTCTCAGAAAGCAGTGAAAGGGTAAGCTCTCGCCGATTTCCTCGCTGCTCTTCTCATACCAGAAGGATCACCGCTAAATTGCGAATTACCCGACGAATAAGTGTTGCACCTCAAAGATAACGAGCCATGTTGGGAGTTTTACTTCGATGGAGCTTCATCAATAAGGTCCTCCAGCAAATCAAGTATCTCGCAAATACAAGCAGGAATAGGATTGGTATTCATCATACCATTGGGAGGAACCCTACGACGTTCTTTCACTCTTACCGAGAATCACACAAACAACGAGACTGAGTATGAAGCCCTGATAGCTGGTCTGGAACTCACTATGGAAATGGAAGTCCTTCGGTTACGGGTCTACAGTGATTCCCAGCTTGTCGTCAACCAAGCGAGCGGTGATTACAAGATATATAAGCCCGAGTTATCTCGATACAGAAGCCGGGTGGTGGAATTCATGAAACAGTTCACCCACATTGAATTGATGAGAGTTCCTAGGGCGTTGAAAGAAAAGCAGACATACTCGCTCGCCCAACCAAAGAGCTGGCTGATCCCGACATGGATGAAGTTCTGATTACAGTCAGAAACCGGCAAATTCTGCCTCCAGTCTCTTTACGAGAAGAAGACATAGAACAAGTGAACAATCCTTCCAAAGAAGCTATGATCATTCAAGACGAGCCTAAGTGGAGAGAACCCTTCATAAAGTACCTCTGATATGACAAGCTACCCAAAGAAAAATCCGTGAGGGTTCAGTTGAAGAAGAGAGCTCTCCGATATGTGTTTGTAAATAATACGCTATACCGAAAATCATAGGACAGGCTTTAGCTCAGGTGTCTGTCCCAGTCCGAAGCCAAAAAGTCATGAAAGAAGTTCATTCAGGCGTCTGCAGAGCTCACTAATCTGGCCTCAAAATGTGGCTTCAAATCAAACGACTTAGGTATTACAGGCCTACCATGATAAGGGATTGCGAAGAGCATGCGAAGAAATGTCATCTCTGCCAAATTCATGGTGACTTCATCACAAGCATCTCAATTCGTTGCATCCTACGGCGGTATCATGGCCCTTCGAAGTTTGGGGCACCGACATAGTTGGCCTAATTGATCCTTTGTCATCCAAACGCCACCGGTTCATATTTGCTGCAACTGACTACTTCTTCAAATGGGCTGAAGCTGTCCCACTAAAAGAAGTCAAGACAGAAGATATTCTGACATTCTTCCAACATAATATCATATACCGCTTTGGTACACCAAGAAGAATCATTTCTGACAACGGGCATGTATTCAAGAGTTTCAAAGTTTCAAGATTCGTTACTCAGCACAAGATAACTGGAGATATTTCCCCATCTATAATCCAAGAGCTAATGGGCTAGTCGAAATCTTCTATAAAACTCTATAAAAGCTCCTGAGGAAAAATGTTTCAGCCAACAAGAGAGACTGGAATCTAAAGCTCCACAAGGCGTTGTGAGCATATCGTACCACACACTGCACTCTAACTCAGTCTATTCCATACTCATTGCTCTTCGGAGTGGAAGCAATCCTTCCCCTCGAAATTGAAGTTCCAAGCCTAAGGATGGCTGTCCAGCACGGTCTGACGGAGGAGGAAAACGCTCTCCTTTGGCTCGAAGAGCTCAACGCCCTTGAAAAAAGAGACTTGCAGTACATCAAAATATGGAGCTGTACCGAGCCCAAATGTCACGGGCCTATGATAAGATGACCTGTCTCTGTGCTTTCAAGAAAGAAGAATTGGTGTTGGTCCTCAGAAGATTGATCATCCCCAATAGATGTACCAAGGGAAAGATCGAGCCAAACTGGGAAGGGTCATACATCATCGAGAAAGTATTTGACGGAGGATCTTACAAGCTGATAAATGCCGAGAGAGAAAAGCTCATGCAACCCATCAATGGACGATATCTCAAGAAATACTACGCGTGAATGCTCCAAGTCGCAGACGAATTGAGCACACCTGCCCTACGGTCTGGATCATTCATCCCATAAAACTGTATACAATCTACGGGCATAAACGACCCCTATTTCTTCCAAGTACCACCAGCGAGACTGCATCTGAAGTCTCACCGGCGATGAGGCTCCACTAATGAGGAAATCGTTAAAAAAATGTATGTCCACAAAAAAACGGGCACGGATGAAAACCCGAAAGGGCTCTGTGAGTAAAAACAGTAGGACTGCCGGCTAGTTTGTGAAAACCCGAAAAGACGCAAACTCGTGAAAAGAGACGAAAATACACTCGCTAAGTCCTCCTGACCTTGTAAGGAGAATATCCTCGCGTGATATCCTTACGACTCACAGAGGAGCAACACACTTAGAAATCCCCACGACTCATTAGGAGAATATACACTTACCAGATTCTCTCGACTCATAGGGAGAAAATGCTTTTATGAGACCCCTACGGCTCATAAAATTAAAAAAAGCCTTCAGTGATAGGGACTTAAACCTGTTTTCTAAGCCATCGCTCCCCAATGAGAAATGACAAATGATGAGTCGCTTCTGGCACTATGCTTAAATGTTAGCGGTACTGATGCCGACCCAAAACCCAAGTTATTCCAAAGCAAATGATGAGTCACTCCTGGCACTACGCTTCAGTGTTAACAGTGCTGATGTCGACCTAAATCCCAAGGCAAATGATGAGTCGCTCTTGGTACCATGCTTCAGTGTTAGCAGTGCTGATACCGACCCAAAACCCAAGTTTTCCCAAGGAAAATGATGAGTCGCTCTTAGCGTTACGCTCCAGTAATAGCGGTGCTGATGTGTCGGGACCCGGTTTTTGCTCATGGAACAAAGTGCCACATAGAGCAAAGTGCCACACCAAATGTCTTGCCAAGGGGTGGGGGCTACCTCTTGAGTCCATAGGACCCACTGTAGGACAATAGGGAATTTTTGGAATACATTCTGAAAGAAGGCAGGTCTATACTATAAATGGAATGATATCACTCTTCAATACAGAAGCGCCTTTTAAGTGAACCGGTACTACAGGAGCTTGAGAACTCCATAGTTAAGCGTGCTCGGGTTAGGGAAGTCTCGGGATGGGTGACCTCTTGGGAAGTGGCCCCTGGTTGGGTTTGGTTCGCTCCGAAGGACCAAACTGTACGACTTTGGCCAGAGCGAGCACTACTATCTGTATTGGGGGTGGGACGTGACAAAATGGTATCAAAACTGGTCCCTCAATAGTAGGTCTGTGGTTCGGGGATGAACCATTGTTCAAAGGTGGGGAGGATGTTGGGACCCGGGTTTTGCTCACGGAACAAAGTGCCACACCAAGTATCATGCCAAGGGGCGGGGGCCACCTCTTGAGTCCGTGGGATCTACTATAGAACAATAGGGAATTTTCAGAATACATTCCGAAAGAGGGCAGATCTGTACTATAAATAGAAAGATACCACTCTTCAATACTGAAACGCCTTTTGAGTGAACCGACACTACAGGAGTTTGAGAAATCTATACTTAAGCGTGCACGGGCCAGGTAAGTCCTAGGATGGGTGACCTCCTGAGAAGTGGCCTCTGGTCGGGTTCGGTTCGCTCCGAAGGACAAAACCATGCGGATTTGTTTAGAGCGGACAATACTCTCTATATTGGGGGTGGGGCGTGACATGATGCAGTCCCGAAACCCAAATCCCAAGTCTTCTCAGGGCAAATGATGGTCACTCCTGGCACTATTTCAGTATAGCGATACTGATGCCAAATAAAATCCAAACTCAAAAGTCCTGCCAAACAAAACAGAAATCAAATAAATTAAATTGACGTCCCACCCAGCAGTGCTTTCAAGCTTAAAAGGTCATACGGAACAGAAAAGAAACTCCAAGTCAAATCAAATTCCGACACCACTAAAAGCGGAGCAAGTGAATATCAACCCTGACAATGTCGAAAGCGGACAATACTCTTTGTATTGGGGGTGGGGCGTGACATGATGCCGTCCTGAAACCCAAATCCCAAGTCCTCTCAAGGCAAATGATGAGTCGTTCCCCGCACTATTTCAGTATAGCGATATTGATGCCAAACAAAATCCAAATTCAAAAGTCCCTCCAAACAAAATAGAAATCAAATAAATTAAATCGACGTCCCACCCAGCAGTGCTTTCAAGCTTAAAAGGTCCTGCGGAACGGACAAAAAACTCCAAGTCAAATCAAATCAAATCAAATCCCGACACCACCAAAAGCGGAGCAAGTCAAATCAAATCCTGACATCGCAAGAAGCGGAGCAAGTCAAATCAAGTATTGACCGTCCAAGTCATGGAAATGGCAACATCGATCATCCAAGTTGCTAAAAGGGCAGCATCAACCCTCACGTCGTCGAAAGGGAACCAAACCAAACCAATCTCCATATAGAACAAGATCCATCAATTTCATGCACACGACCCAAACACACGGTGTGCACTTATTGATGGGGGCACTTTGTTGGGGTAAAAAATTATACCCCTTTGCCAAAATCAAATTCTAAACCAAAATTAAAATCAAAAAGTCAAAGTGGACCCGAACTCAAGCCAAGTAGGCCCGAGCCTAAGCCTGAGCCAAGTGGGCCCGAGCCAAGGTCAAAGCCCAAGCATGAAGAAGGGGCCGGCCAAAAGAGAAGAAAGAAAAAAGAAAAAGAAGGAAAAGTTAAATGTGATTCTTATTTTGTAAATAGACAATAAGCCAATTTTGCAAAACCCATGGGGTTATATGTAAAGATGTAGGCTTGTAAAAAGCCCTCCCATGGTGACTCGATAACCAACTTCTGATTCCTCATAATAAATATAGGGTTTTGTGCTGCTCTCTCTCTCCAGGTTTCTTTCTTCTTTCTCCTCCCTTTTTCAATTAAATCTAAGACAAATCTTCTCCCTTTTTCAAAAACAATTTTGATTTTGGCTATTAACCTATCGAGAGTAATACCGATCTCCTATTGAAATCACCAAAGGATCAACTTTTTTTTCTCATCTCTCCTTTCAAGATCCATAGAGGAGAGGGGGAAGAAGAGAAAACCCACTTACGCACATCCCGAGACATCGTAGAAGGGGAAAAGAGCCCCTTTGATCTTTTGTTGTTAGAAATTTTAAGTTTCGGGTTGTAGCTCCGTTCGGTTTCAACTTTTTCTTACACCGTGCTAGGTGTGCACCTCGTTAGGTGTCCATTTGGCTAAATGCGCACCCTGTTGAGTGCACATCGTGTTAGGTGTGCACCGACCCAGATGCGCACGTTACTGCCTTTTAGCCCATTCAGGACCCTTTGCCCCTTCAGTTAGTTATATGTATACCCTAGAGGCCATTATTGTACATGTGATGTATATTATAGTGGATGCTTGGACCTACATAGGGAGGACTTTCTCGCTCGACATGATAGTATGCTATCTGGTTACTCTTTATCTTAACATGTATACTGATTGTCTCTCTGTTATATATTGATAAAGCCCTTAGGATGTTTACTTGACTACCTGGATTATGATGCAGATCATACTAGTGGGACAAAGGTAGTCCGTGAATACATCCTTTAATGTCCCTAGTCGTGGGTGTATTGAGACGGGGCATCGATATACCAGAGTAGACTAGCGTATACCTTCTCGACCCATGTAGATGGGCGATGGATGATCCCATATCCATTGGTGTTTGACATCAGAGATGATATACGGGTGCTCAGTGGAGATTGGGTATACTGGACGGACTCGCCGAGAACTCCTAGATGATCTCGAAAGGCCCCACAAATCGAGGACTAAGCTTGCCTCGACTCCCAAAATGAATCACTCCTCCAGTTGGTGATATTTTCAAGAATACCAGATCACCAACCGCGAACTCTAGAGGTCTTCTCGATGTATCAGCCTAACTCTTTTATCAATCTTGTGCTGCCTTCATGTGATTGCGGATAGTATTAACTTTCTCCACGGTTTGCACGATCAAATCCGGTCCCAACAATCTTAGTTCTCCAATATCATCCTAACAAATGGGTGAGCGACACTTGCGACCATACAATGCTTCGAATGGAGCCATCTGAATAGTCGCTTGAAAGCTGTTGTTGTAAGAAAACTCCGCCAGGTGTAGATGATCCTCCCATGAACCCTTGAAGTCTAACATGCAAGCTCTCAACATGTCTTCAAGAGTTTGAATCGTTCTCTCCGACTGGCCATCTGTCTGAGAATGATAAGCTGTGCTAAACTTCAATGGCGTCCCCAAACTTTCCTGTAAACTCCTCCAGAAGTGCGATAAGAATCGGGTATCACGGTCGGACACGATACTTACAGGTACACCATGCAATCTCACAATCTCCTGCATGTACTGTTCTGCCAACGCTTCCGTTAATTGACCAACTCGAAATGGTATAAAATGAGCTGCCTTGGTCAATCGATCAACAATCACCCAAATTGCATTGTTTCTCTTTGGAATCCGCGGTAAAGCTGTCACGAAATCCATGATTATATGTTCCCACTTCCATTGAGGAATCGGAAGTGGTTGCAATAAACCAGCAACCCTTTGATGTTCAGCCTTAACTTGCTGACACACCAAGCACTTCGCTACAAAGCGAGCAATCTCCCTTTTCATGCCTTCCCACCAGAAATGCTGTCATAGATCACGGTACATCTTCGTGTCTCTTGGATGTACGGAGTATGCGGAACTGTCTGCCTCCTTCATCACTTCTTCATGAATGTCTCCTTTCGGCACATACAAACGGCTACCATATCGCAACGAACCATCTTCATGAATCAACAGGTCCGTTCGAAGTCCTGCTTTAACCTGTTCTCGAAACTTTTGCAATCTTGGGTCCTGTGGCTGCGCTGCTTTAATATTATCGATCAACGACGACTGTATTTGCAGCTGCATCAACTGTCCCGAAGAATGCAGTTGCACGATCTCCAACTCGAATCTCCGAAAATCTTCAATAAGTTCCTTCTGTACAGTCAACATCCGAATTGCTGGCAACCGACTAAGCGCATCCGGCACTACATTAACTTTCCCCGGATGGTACTTAAGATCAAGATCGTAGTCAGCCATCAGCTCCAACCATCTACGCTGCCTCATGTTTAGCTCTTTCTGTGTGAACACATACTTTAGGCTTTTGTGATCGGTGAATACTTCAACCCTTTCGCCCAATAAGTAGTGTCTCCAAATCTTCAGAGCGAAAATCACAGCTGCTAGATCCAAATCATGAGTTGGGTAATTCTTCTCATGGATCTTCAATTGTCTTGATGCGTAAGCTATAACTTTCTCATGCTGCATCAAAACACATCCCAAACCTTTCCCAGATGTGTCGCTGTGAATCACCAATCCTCCGGAACTGTCTGGTACGGTCAAAATAGGAGCGGTTATCAATCTCTGCTTCAACACCTCAAAAGCTGACACATACTTATCCGTCCATACAAACGGTACTTCCTTGCGCGTAAGCTTGGACAAAGGCTCAGCCAAACGGGCAAAATTCTCCACGAACCTTCTATAATACCCGGCAAGTCCAAGAAAGCTTCTGATCTCTGCTATGTTCTTCAGAATCGGCCAATCTCGTACTGCTGCAATCTTCTCGAGATCAACGGCAATTCCATCTCCGGAAACGACATGCCCCAAAAACTTCACTTCTTCAAGCCAAAACTCGCATTTGCTCATCTTTGCATATAATCTTTCTTTCCTCGATGTCTGCAGTGCGATCTTCAAGTGTTCCGCATGCTCTTCAATGCTTCTCGAGTAGACCAGAATTTCATCGATGAACACCACTATAAACTGGTCCAAGAACGGTGAAAAGATTCAATTCATCAAGTCCATAAATATCGCCGGTGTATTCGTAACTCCGAATGGCATCACTAAATACTCGTAATGTCCATACCGAGTTCGGAAATCTTCAGATTTAACTCAGACCTGATGATATCCGGATCGCAAATCCAGCTTCGAGAATACCCTCGCGCCACTATGCTGCTCGAATAATTCGCCAATGCGAGGGATCAGGTACTTGTTCTTAATAGTCACCCGGTTTAATTCTCGATAATCGATGCACATCCTCTTTGTGCCATCTTTCTTCTTGACTAGAAGAACTGGAGCTCCCCAAGGTGAATTGCAGCTACGAATCCAACCCTTCTCTAGCAATTCAGTAACCTGCTTCTTGACTTCTTCCAACTCCACTGGTGCCATTGGATAGTACGCCTTTGAGATTGGCGCTGCACCAGGAACAAGATCGATCGCGAACTCCACATCTCGTTTTGGTGGTAAACCCGAGATGTTCTCAAACACGTCCATGAACTCTCGAACTACAGCTGGCGCTTCCTCCTTATCAACTTCCATCGACAAAAGAACACTGTTTGTCGGCCTAGCCCTAAACTCGAATGGCCCGACAGAACTGCTATCTCCAGCACAAACAAACTCCGGATGTCCACAAATCTGGAAAATCACTTTCTTTGCCCTACAATCAATGTGAGCGTGGAAAGTTCCGAGAAAATCCATTCCCAAGAGAACATCATAGCTGCCGGTATCGATCACCAAGAAATCTGCAAAACATGAACTGGTAAGTAATGAAACTGAGAGAACCAAGGTAATAAAACGACCATGGAACAAGGAAATGAATCAAGACCAGGACTCCAAGTTACTTAAATAGAGTACCACATTGTAACCATGCTGCAGTTCATGGGTACAATCACATAACTCCGTTCAAATTGCCCAAATCCTAGTATCAAAATCGAAGGAATAGGACGAGATAAACAATAAGGAATCAAGAAGATTTCAAGCCGAGATGCAAAGTTGTTTGCATATCGTCAGGATAAGGGTCAAGAGAAAGATATGATTCAAGAATCATGATAACAATGTGGCAGGACATGTTCCTAATCACGGATTTTCTGATACGTGTATTGGGGCCAATACCCAACTACAAAAAGAATCAAACCCGATTAACCTAAATCCTATGGCTCTGATACCAAACAAACCCTGTCACGCCCCGCTTCCCAGAGTGTGCTAAGATCGGCACGTGACAGAGCCAACCATGCTACCTGTGGCTAGGAAACATCCCTCCATAGTCATATTACGGCTGTCTAGAAGATATCAAGAACAGTAGAAATAAAATAAACTATCTAGTACATGTCCATAAGCCAGAAAAAACGAGTCAAGAAATAATATGCGGCAGCAATAGATCCAATAAACACTAATAATCTGGAATGTATGTCCCAAATACAGGCTCACATCAAGAATGGAAATGCGCAATAAAACTAAACTAACTAGCTACTAACAAGATCTTCACTGCTCAGCTTATTGGTCAAAATACTCCTGAACTGCCTGCGATAGAGATAAAGGATCTGGGCCATGCAAAACCTAGACGTCAGTGCGTAATGATATCAAACAATAATAAATGAACAGGATACACGAGATATGCAGGCATGAATCATGAATGTAATAAGTAAACATGGGTATAGAACAGTGAAGTGTATCAATATATGTGACGTGCAGTGATCAGTCTAAACTGTGCTACTGGGTTATCTATTCTAAAGTTGTTTGAAATCAATTAATGTAATTCTCCATGTAACTTAAAGGATATGTCTTGTTATCCCTCGGGACCACGGATCAGGTAGTGGGAGTCATGAATGACTCTGTCCTGTTATCCCCCGGGACCACGGATCAAGTAAGAATCATGAATGATTCTGTCCCGTTATCCCCCGGGACTACGGATCAAGTAATACCCTTGTAAGCTACACTTTAGTTTACACTTTTGATTTCCCCATACTCCCAAGGTTATGTGTTCAATTCAGGTATTGAAAATCTGGAGCTAATGCCAACACAGGATCAAGCAGGTACACGTTTGTCTAAATAGACAACAGGATATGTCCGTAGGGACAACAAGTCAAGATTGTCGGCATTAGTAACAAGATCAGGTATCAAGTCAAGCAATGGCATATCAGGTCATGTTAGGTAGTGCACAAGTATCAAGCGGATGCTCATAATAAAACTGTAGCAGTACGGATGCACGATAAAAGCATGGATGTACAAATATTTATCAGGGGTTACATCATGACTAAGTAGGATGCACATTATCAAGCATGGGGTATTAATGTATAAATAATATGAGTTAATGTAATATGATATGTAACTAGGTATGCAGAATTAATGGTATGGATACACAAATAAACATGATGCAAAACTAACTATTAGGGATTGCAACTATAGCTCCATTACTAAGTAGGATGCATATTATTAAGCATGGGGTGTTACTACAATAATAATATGAATTAATATGATCTATCAATACAGTTATATATATTTTAAATGAGATGGATGCAAACGGGTATCCGAAAACAGTATACTGTAAAATGGTAATGTGGGATGTACAACTAAGCAATATGAGATGTAAATATTCCATTGGGTGCAGTATATTGTAATATAGTATGTAACAAGATAGGTTTGCATGCACTAGATGTGAAATAACTTGTATGGATGCATACGGATGTCGTAAAACTGTAAAACTAAATATGGGATGCATGATTTAAAATACAAGTGTTATATTTATTCAAATAGATGTAAATACAGTAACATGGCATGTAGCAAGATAAACTTGCCTCGATGGATCACGATACGGATACGCACGGCACGCCCGACGTCGGTAAAACGTCGCAACGCACGCATGACACACGGGACAGGTCTAAACAATGCAAGAGGGTGATCACGCAGGTAAGGTACGTCCACTGGGTCATTTGGAACGGCAGTGACGTCGCAACTCCGACGATCACTGCAATTCCAAGATTCAAGAACAAGAAAAGAAAAGAAAAAGAAAAGAAGAAGATGAAGAAGAAAGGAGAGGGAAGCTCACTGGATTTGGTGCTCTGTGGTTTCTGGGGGACAGAAAGGAGGTGATGATGTCGAGGATATCAACGGCGGTGAGGTGTGATCAAGATGAAGGCTAGGGTTTCGGTGTTAGGGTTTGGCTCGGTGTGCAGGGAATGGAGAAGAGGAGAGGAAAGGAAAGAAGAAGGAGATGATGGAGATGAGGAGAGAAGGAGTAGGGTGAGGTGACGATGAGGAGAGGAGGTCGTCGGCGGCGAGGTGTAGGTGAGGCGATGGGTTCTGTGGTTAGGGTGCAGGGTGGTGGTGCTCGGGAAGGAGGAAGGAGAAGAAGATGACGAGGAGGAGGAGGAGAAGGGAATGGAGGCTCGGTTGAGGTCGAGGGTGATGAGGCAGTGAGGAGTTTTAGGGTTAAGGTTGAGGAGCTGTGGGTTCTCATGGCGAGGGATCGGTTTAAAAAGAGAAGGAGAAGAGGAAATATAGGAGGGAGGTAGGTGTAGCGCGCAGGGAGGTGACCATAGCTGAGAAGCGAACAGCGTTCACGAGAGGAGAGAGAGAGCGCGAGAGGAGAGAGAAAGAGAGAGAGAGAAAAAGAAAGAAAGAGGAGAGAGGAGAGAGACAGCGAGAGAGAGAAAGAGGAAGGAACTCTGAGTGGTGGGGCTAGAGAGAAGGATGAGAAAAAGAGATGGGTTGTTAAAACGTTTAGATTTTAATAAAAAAAGATTTGTAAGTTTAATAAATTTTAAACTGTAGATTTAAATTTAATAAGGATATATATTTAATAAAATTGGATTTTCTGGTAAATACAGACTTAGTCCAAAACACATCCGGGTCGGGTCTAAAATTTAGTTTCAAAATATGAAAAATATACATGTCGACCAAAATTAAAATGAATGTCCGGGTAACGAAAATGCATACCCTAAAGAACAGATGCACGTACGTACGCGTAGCCATCTAAACAAGTCCGTTTCACTGAACGGGACGAGAACAAGATGCGCGGATGCTACGACTGGGTTAGGGGTATCAGGCAGGCCATGCAATGTATTTTCAAAATATTTTATGTGACTTAAAATGTTATAAATAAAAATGCAGATGCCAGATATAATGCCAGTATGCAATATGTATAATATGAAAGTGCATGGATCCACGTAACAAGCCGGGATAAATCATAAACAGGAATCAAGATGGGTTTTTAGCAAGCGGGTCGGGTCGGATGCAAATACAGATGTCAAATACACTTTTCTCACCCAAAACACAATAAATCAGGAAAATACCATAAATAAAGAAATACGTGAACTGGAATTGGTATAAATGAACTAGAGTGTTACAGAAACAAATGCCCCCCCACCGTTGCGCTCACGTGGCTCACACGTGAGTGCAGCGGTGGCAACCTTTCCACCGTTGGATCATCTTGGAAGTTGGATTGTCTTCCAGGGCCTATAAGTAGGGCCTTTGGCCCTTGAGATGACTTCTGTTCATCTTCTTTCCTTCTTGTTTCTGAGAATTTAGTTCTCCCTTGAGAGCTCAGATCTCTTCCCAAGGAAATTCCTTTTAGGGTTAGGATTCTGTCCAAATTTGGTAAGGATCATAATCGAACCCCTTAAACAGAGCTTTGCTCTTATTAGATCATAAATCTAAAAATGGACTTTTAGGGTTACCAAACCATTAATTAGTACACAGTTCATCTCTATGAAGAACTCTTAGAGTTCGTTTTGTAGATCTTAAAGATCTTGGAGTTTTTACTCTGCAAAAATCTTTGCTTTTTTAGGATTCTGATGGATTACTCCATCGTTTTCACAGAGCATGGCTTTTAGAAATTTTGGGGAATTTTTATTCCGCTCATAATTAAAGTTGACAGATGTAATTTCTATTTGCAGAGCACTGCTCTCGAGAGAGTTTAACTTCTTGGCCCAATAAGTTTCTCATTAAATGAGAAACTTTTTAGGATTTTCTCCTTAATGATTGACTGTCTCATCAATGATAAGCCGCCACTTTGATTTTTTGGGTCCCCCTCGGTCCATTTTTCCTGCATTGCAGGGTGTTACAAATTTAAAGTACCGGATGTCAGAATTTATAATGTAGAATTGACATCTAACCCTCATTTCTTTTCACGCAGGTACTATGTCTTTTGACTCTTATTTCCCATTTGTTCGCCTAGAAAGTGCATACGCCGACGCGCCTGTGGATCGGAAAGTTTTTGCACTGATTAAAGATCATGACCCGGAGCAGAAGTCTCTTCACTTATGGGGGTTGTGATACAACCAAATTATTCGGGGTCGGTGCAGTTTCTCTTGTGCGGCGCCTTCAGAGCCAATCTCCGCCATTCATTATGCTGACTCGCCCCAGGTGAATTACGCCGTGAAGGAGGTTAACTGGATTACGGATGGACGCCTCCAGCCCTCTATAGTCTTTATACTTGTACAGCTGCCAATGGCTTTAAATATTCTGGGGCGGCACATATGTCAAGACGAGTCATGCCCTTAGGGGCAGGCATACATGATAGGCTTGACTCATCGCCATTCAGCCGGATACTTGCAGTGGGCTTGATACATCTTGTCGGCCAAAAAGTCCCAGCTGCTAAAGCTTGGGCTGTACCCTGTTATCTACGCGTCTCTTTTCCAGTATCCCGCGCCTCACGTATGGTGGGTCAAGGCTTTCTTTGAACAGTGGAATACCCTGACTCACACCTTTCTTTTATCAAACCGGGAGGTTTCGATTTCCTTGGAGGAATTTGCAGAAATTTCGGGCCTACAGAAGGGAGCATTACGAGGAAATACTTCCCCCTGACGAGTACATCTTCGCCACCAAATCAGTGGTGATGGGTCTCACTCCGGAGAATGCTATTCAACATCGATTCCCGAGTCTAATCAAGGTGTTGAATATTTACGAGAGTCTGTTCCTCGAGTCCGGAGGGCACGGAGTCAGCTTCGCGGATTTCATCGCCCGTTTTCTCCGCCCGGAAGCCTTGTCAAAACAAACCACGAAATTTGCCAAGCTTGACGATCCTTTTAGTTTTGGCTTGGATAGCCAGTCGACAGCGGAAATAGATTAAAGGAATTTCTTCCTCTCAGATACCCCGGTCGTCCCTTTTGCAGAGCTCGCAGCTTCAGACATCGACGAACATGCGTTCTTTTTGAGATTCCTCAGCTTGTGGTTAAGCTGGTTTGTGCTCCCAATGCACCCTCGCTATATAAGGCCATTTGTCTTCTATCGGCTCACCGAATGGTTGCCGGGACGTGAGTGGCCGTCGGGATCGCTGGGCTGGCTCACCTGTATCATGGCCTCAGCTTAGCGGTAGACACCACTCAGCCGGGGGTACAGCCCGTAAATCTCCCGTTGCACTATTTCACGTCGTGGATCGAGCTGCATGTGCTTGGAGCTTTTGGAGTCCACAAACGGCCCCGTTTCTACGAAAGTTATAATTTCCCTCGGGTTATGATCCTAGTTGACGCTTCTGCTTTAGATCTATCACAGCGAGAGGCTCGAGGTCTGGTCCTTCGCTCGCGTATGGTCAAGGATAGCATGACCTTCGTCGATAAGGTCTTAACTATTGGCAAGAAATCTACTAAAACGGTGCAGCCGCCGCGCGACACCTTCAAAGACAGGGCTCCTACATTCTCAGGAAATTCTGCATTTGTATTCAATCAGGACGGGCTTTTTAGTGTTCAGGCAGAACGATTCGGTGTTGTTCATAAGGTATAACCCGTACTGTTTCGCTCAATAGTCGAGTTACGATCAGGGTGTCCCACTTGAAGCCTTTTTAGCTGAGCCAGTTGCTACGGAAGAGGGTATCCACAGCGCGTTGCATCATTTCATGCGGTTAAACACCGGGTCCAACTTTTTTATCAGTGAGCCGAGCTGCGTTCCAAAAGTCTCGAACTCATACGTGGCATGGTACAAGCATGCGAAGGGTGTTGTTATTAGGGAAGAAAGGCGGTTACTGCTCGATCGCAAGGCTGTGGTCCCTGTCGGTAATCCAGCTGTCCCCTGAAAGCGACGGACCACTGTTGGTCCTTCCTTAAGAGAAGCTGCTGTGGTTGCGGTCCCGTGCGCCTTTCCTGAGAAGCCTCTACCCAGTGTTCCTATAGAAGTGGTACCTGCAACGTCCCCAGAGTCTGGAGTGGGTACGGAAATCGGGACTCGTCGCCTAAAAATGCCTGTCAAGCATAAGCTCGTGTCATCGGCCGCCGGCATTTGCTCACAGAAAAAGAAGAAGTCGCTCTTTTCTGCTAACGTTGTACTCGTCCAGGATCCCCATGCTCCCTACAGCGGAGGCTTGTGTGAGTATGGCACTAAAGATGGCTTGTTCGACACGCCTGTGACCGACACCGATCTACAGGCTGCCCTTGTGGCCTCCGAGCAACAGGCGCGCGAAGAAGCGGCGCTGATCACCATCGCGATGTCAGGTATATTTCAGTTGTATTTTTCCGCGTTCATTCCTTCCTTATTATTATGCTTTTACTAATGCCATTTTCTTCAACAGGTATTTCTGCCAAAGAGGCTCTCGCGGCTTTCATCAAGACGTTCGAAGAGGAAGAGAGGCTCCGCGGTTCTTTGGGTCTTGGTATAATTCAGCTCATTGTGCCTTCATTCCCCCTCTTTTTATTTGTGCTCTGACCCTCTCCATTATTTTATTGCAGGGACTACCTTGACTCAGGTTATTCAGAGTGCGGTACCGATCCCGAGCGGTGGTGCAGCGATACTTCTAGAGCCAGCTATTGTGGCCTCAGCTCCCCCAACGTTATGCAAGAGGCGTCTCTAAAGCAGTCGATGACAGACGCCGTGACGGCTCCGGAGGCAGAGCTTGGTTCGTATGACGACGTCCCTTTGTCAGAGGTCTTGAGGAGGTCATTTCTCACTGCTCAGACTGAAAAAAGCGTAGGAAGCGTGGCGAGGGAACGCGATGCCAGTTTGGCCGTGGGTGCAGGCTCAAGAAGCATCCCCCTTGTTGATACTCATTCGGTTGATGTTCCCCCTGCATTGTCTACCACCCGTAGACAGATTGCACGAGCGGCTCAGGAAAAATCTGAAAAGTCGTCCCAAGGTAACGTAACACTGAGTCTTTTAGTAGAACTTGATCTTCAAATTTTGACATATGCATTTTCTGCAAGGCCGAGTCTTGGTGATGGGATGACGGGTGAAAGCCTGGCAGTTACCGTGCCTGAAATTGCTGCCTTCTCCCTAGAATATGGGACCGTCCATACCGCTGCTCTTTCCCCGTGTGGCTCCCTGGTATCAGCGGGCATCGCAAGTGTCACGACGGCCCTCGTCGAATCAGGGGATGAAGCCATGGGTGCAGAAACTACCCTTCTGAGGGAGAGCGAAGAAGACGCTACGTCTGGTGATGCTTCTGTCGCGGTTTTGGTTGATGACCCATTAGGCAAGTCTTTAGTCACTGTTCTCTTTTTATTTCTCAATTCCGTTCAGCTTCGTCTGACGATATTTTGTTTGTAGGTGCAGTGAACGCTGAGATTGTGCCATCTGAAGCATCTTCGGTCGCCGCCATGACGGTTGTTGTTCCCTCGCCTTCTTCTATGTCCTCCGAAATGCTGGAAGGTATAGGTTTGCGATCTCTTTAGTTTAACTATAAACACCATCTTCCTTGTATTGACCGTGTATTGTCTCAATTCTGCAGGAGTCCTTTTCGACCATCTATACCAGGTGTTGAACCCGCATTTCTCCTTCCAGTCGGAAGTCATTCCGCCTGCGGGTATTGGTTAGTAAATCCTTCAGCTTATGTCTCCCCCCCTTTTTTATGAATAGCCGTATTGTTGCTAATTCTTCATTGTATTGATCGCAGCATCACGGATTGGAGGAGGGGACGAGAGAATAGCCGCGCCACCGGTACTCCTAATTTTGCCATTTGCCACAGCCGGTATAGTAGACTCTATCGCTCGTGTATTTTCTTTACCTCCCGAGTCGACATTTGACCATAATTTGTTTTGCAGCAATCGCACCGGCTCCGGCTCCCTTTAAGTATCGCATCCTAATGGCTTTAGGGCCCTTTGCTAAACACCCATCTTCCAGGGGTGCTGCGAATAGCCGGCGAATGTTGAGCGAATTCGTCGAGGATCTTGACGTCGAGGCCCTCACATCCGTTGCAGATTTTGCTGCTGAGGTTAATCCTATGCTGGCGACGCTCGTGATCTTCCATGATGAAGATGTCGTTGAGTTTTGGGTTAATTACTGCAGAAAAATCGAGGCCTGCCTGCATGAGATTGAGCTCAAGCGTCTCACTCCTGAAGTATTAGGTTTGAACTCCCAACGGGCTGCGTGGGTCGAAAGTAGTGTTCCTTTCATCCGCCATTTTGAGCAAGAGGCGACCCTCAGGCGAAAGGAACATGAAGTAGCTTCAAGCGAATCTGCCCGGTTACGCGCTCAGATTGAAGTGAATGCCGCGCAGTTAAAAGCTGTCTTCGACAATCTCCAGCGATGCATCTCGGATGGGTTGACGCTGAGACGGACGCTTAGACGGACGCTTGACTCTACCGAGCTGGTCGTGCAGGACTGCGAAGTTGCCATGCTAGGAACCGAAAAAAATCTTTCCTCTTGTTTGCGACAACGTGCCCAAGTCGAACCGGAGCTGGCCACGGCGGCCGATTACGAGAAAGGATTGAGAGTAGCGCGCGAGCAGCTAGCTGATTTGTTGAAAACGCCTCCTCCTCAATAACCGTCTTTGTAACCTTTTTTACTGTAAACTTGTGGTTTATAAATAACATGTATTCATTTTGATTCCTTTGTGAAATGTATTTTGTATTCACTTGAATTCATGAATAAAAGATACATTTTATCTCATACTATCGTCTTCTTTTCTTTGTCATGTTATTGGCATGTGACTTTAGCAAATGTGGCATGTAGATGGTAGATAACAGTTCATCCTGAACTTCTTCTAGGGTAGCGATGGCTTAGAAAACAGGTTTAAGTCTGCCGCCTAAGACTTTTCAATTTTATGAGCCGTGAGGGTCTCATAAAGACGTTTCTCCCCACGAGTCGAGAGGTTATTGTAGGTGTAATTCCTCTTTAGGGGTCGTGAGGACTCCTAAGTGCGTTTTAGCTTGAAAGTAGTAAGGATCTCATGAGAGAGTTTTCTTTTTACGGGTTGAGAGGTTTGCGCAGGGACACTGATTTCCCTGGGGGTCGAGACGAATCGAGAGATTAATGGTTGACTTGATTCCGAGACGGAGTATTGTTCCGGCGAGGAGGTCATTGGTTGACTTGTCTCCGAGACGAAGCGTTATTCCGGCGGGGAGGTCATTGGTTTGTTGGATATAGTGCCCTCAAAATCAATTATTGGATCGTAGGTACGTGATTGCAATGATTGAGGAGGACCTATACTGGTAGCACAGTCTTACTCGAGATGATAGTATGCTATCTGGTTTGCCTTTATCAGTCGTGTACAGGTTCAGGTGACTGATCACTATTACACGTTGATAGAGCCCTTACGATCTTGCTTGAATACCAACAGTATGATGGCGATCATATATGTGAGAGTTGGGTAGTCTATAAGCACATCCTTAAAAGTTGTCCCTAGTCGTGGGAGTTTCGAGACAGGGCATCGATACTCCGGAGTAGACTAGTGTATACAGTCGAGACCCCGGCGAGGGGTGGTGGCCGGTCTCACAAGCCACTGGTGTCAGTTGGATCACCTAAGATGTATACAGGTTCTCATTGGGTTATGAGTACACCAGACAGGACTCGCCGGGAACCTGCTAGTTGGTATTATACTTATCGTCAGATAGCAGTTCCCTGGTGACATGTGTACAGGTTAGTTCATCGACCTGAGGTCGTCATTTGTCTCGTGTGAGTTCCCACTGTGCTTTGATTTCTACCCTACCACGGCTCAAAGGATTCGTGCAAACAGGTATTTTTTGGATACAGTCCCGATCCACATGGAGGCAAGTGAGCGGATCGGCAGGGGATACGTCTCTTCCGGTATTGGGGGTGAGATCGTGCTGTGTCTAGGAGAGCCATTACACTAAGTCCTTGGCTAAGGCAGGTGAGAATTACTGGTAAGTATTCCAGTAGTTTCTCAGGGTGTTCAGGGCTTCTCTCCAACACGACTTATACCGCTATTGAGGGTCTGACGTTACCAGCCCCCTAGACCCGATATGCGATACTCATAGACGAATAGACCGGACTGTATGTATATTGTCACTGTTAGGCTCAGTAGGGTTCCAGGATGAGTTCGCTCATCGGATTCCCTTGAGGTCAGTACATGGGCAGCCGTTACGCACTGCTAGTGCCGCTGATGTGCTTATGGTTAATCCCACTGTCAGGGTACTGATGAGTCATTAGAGTCCCCCACAGATAGTTTCCCAAGTTCGGGCGCAACGTTGTAGAGGCCGTATGGTTTTATGGCAGGGTTCGGAAAATGCACGTGCGTTTACGCACGTGTCATGTTTCGGGCAGATAATACTGGTGGGCTTTGGTTTAAGCCGGATATATGTATTATACTGTGTAGATATAATATTTTTGTCTCAGTTGCATTTGTATTCGGTTGTAATACAAATGCGGGTATGTTTATACTGTTACGGGGTTATCCTGAAATTCGTTTCGGGATCGCTTTTTGAAGTTGCCAGTTTTCTATCACCCGTCTTAAACATTCAGTTTAATGCGGAATTATCTTTTCTTTCTTGGGTGAGTCATGAGGGTGAGTCATGTGGAAGATTCTAGAATTGATGACTATGTTTGTGTGTCACCATTATGCATTAAATGTTTTTGCAAGGTGGAATTTGCATTAATGTGGTTTTGTTTGCATGAAGGATATTTTGTGAAGGGATTTTATTATGGTCACCATTTTCTTATCTTGTGCTCACCCCCCCCCGTCCCATTATATTGGCCGGCTACATATTGTGGTGTAGGATGATTTCATTATTTTGATGCACAAAATTTCCTTTGCTAAAAAATTCCATTGCTTATTTCATCAAAGTTTCAAAAGGCAACTTCATTAACCGTTCATCCATGGTTTTGGATGAAACGAGACAAAGTATTTTACTCATTCTCTACATCAATCTTGTACATGTCGGCTAGCAAACTTCATGTCCGAGTTGCCTCGGTTCAGAGGCGGGAGCCCGTATAAAGATCCGTTGACGTGGTGCCACCTGGACGAGGAGACCGGAGATCGAGCGAGATCGCAGATGCCGCAAAGGAGCGTGGGATGATGGCTAAAAACCGAAGGACTCGGCTCGTTTGGTATATCTTTCTACCCACTTTGTAGTTTGTTAGTTTAGCATTAATGGCAAGATCCGGGATATAGTATACGATAGCCCCAGTTATAAAAGTTTTTGTTCCGCGTTTGGCGTCAGATTGATGGCCGGGGTGCTACCGTAGACTTATATGATATCAGAGCCACGCTATTAAGCTTTACTAACTTGTTCTAACGCGTTTAAAATATCGATCGAACGGAATTTTGAAAACCGCATTTTTCTGTATAAAGTTTCTGTCGATTTTAAAAAATGGTCTAAAAATTATTTTGAGCATCTTAGAAAATCGTGCAAGCTTTTTTAAGAACACAGTAGAAATTTGAGCCCCTGATTCAAACGTACGGCCGCGGAACCACCCACATGCCTAGCTTTGGCCGCGGATCCGCGGCCGTCTTGGTGCTTCAGTGGGCCAAATTTCTTCTGGGGCTTCTGTTCATACCATAATATTGCATTATTATATTCCCCAGTCCTAGTTATTTTACAAATAAACAGGTGCTTTTGACCCATGTCTGCTGCATTGTTGCAGGTTATAGATTCTCGGGATAAAAACAGTGAAAAAGACAAAAGAAGATACAAAAGTGGGACTACGACCAACAGATGGAAGAATCTTGATCAAGCCTACAGTTGGAGAATAAACGAAGATCAGTTCACAAAGTACAAGGCAGCGCAAGGTTCAAGACTTCGTCACGAAGCAACGGTAAAAGTCCACTACAATTATTCACTGTGGAGATCTGGAAGAGAATTAGAAGCCAACCTGAGAAACAAAGTGAAGAAATAAGGAGTAAACTGCAACCAGACCAAACCCTGGAAAGACCAACACATGAAGCCTTTATACGGCCGCGGATCCGCGGCCAAACATGGGGTTTGGCCACGGAACCGCGGCCGGGTTGTGCCCGTGTCGGGGCAAAATTTCGTGGCTGTGCGCGGATCGTTGACTTAGTCTTTTTCTTAAGGGGTATTTTTGTAAAAGCATACATGCGGCGATTGTAACCTATGGTTTCTATAAATCTATAAATAGGAACCCTAAATCTTGTATTAAGTTATGCCTCCTTTCATTAATAAAATTTAGATTTCTTTTGGAAAGCATCGATGCCTCTTTTCATTTCATCTATTCAGATCTGACAAGTCTTGTGTAAATGTTAGGAGAGAGCCATCTATAAAGTAAGTAGTTTTATTTAATTGCCTTAGTATAGATCTTTAATTCCTTGCCCTAGTTAGATAGTTAGATCTTTTATTCTCTGCCCTAGATAAATGTTTTTCAATTCCCTAATGAGTGAGTAGTCTCCTCGCTTGTTAGGGTTAGTTTTGGGGAAGGCTTTTGAGAGATGAAGATCTCTCATCCCTTTCTTACCCATCACATATAATCAATAGGACTCCATGCATACATGCACACACCGCTCCCTACGGCACCCTATCCCACGAGGTAGCGGTGATACCGTAGTATAAAGGCCTGGTTGAGCATGTTTTCCATGGAGGTTAGGGTAAGGATTGATAAAGGAAGGACACAAACCAAGAGGAAGAAACACCTTCCCGAATGGTTCTAATCCCCTTTATTAATAATTACCCTAATACCTCATAGATCTTAATTTGGGTATAGAAAGTGGTGAGATTTATTTACATTTTCAAACCTACCCTAAACCTAACCCTAGCAAGATTTAGATCTAGATAGATTTAGTTTTTAGATTTAATCAATCCGACACCCATCGGAATTAACTCGTTAGACCAATTAGGAAATTCACAAAATCCCTGTGGACCGACCCGTACTCACCGGCTAGCTACCAAGCGACGCCGTTCTTGATTGCGGTTATAAATATTCTTTGATCAAATCAGCTTCTTCATAGGGAATTGTGGTTTCTGGAATGTTTTGTTTGGGCCCAGATTTTTTTACTGTACTACAAATGTACGTGGGGCCCACTTCGGGAAGTTTTGTCGATCGAAATTTTAAACTTGTTAGTTTACAGTACTTATATTATATCTCCGACCGTGAATGTCATTCGAGCGGTAAATTGCGTCTAATTGCTATAGTCCTTTTAGACGGATTTGCGAACGTGACATTCGCGTTGATATTCTGTGTTGTGCTGTGATGTTGCGGATTTGTCATGGTGGATAGCAGTGTGCAATGGTAGTGCAGTTTGGATTTATTTGTACATTTGATATTGCAGGACGAGCGTCCAACATGTGGACTGCCGTCTCTGCCTGTTTGTATAATATTCTTTTGGGGCACGACCGGGCTGAGGTCGATGTACCTGTTGTACATATTTTTAATTTCTATAGTAGGTTTACCCCACGACTGAGTGCACGGATAGCCGGGTTCTGGAGGGCAACGGGTCTGCATCTCATGACTTTGAGAGGCAGAGGGGCCTCACTCTAGAATTGGCAGACTATTCGCCGCACTCGTAGGGGGTACAGGTTGACCTAAGGAGGGGTGCTTAAGTTACCGGATTCCGTGAGTACAGGGTGGTCCATTCACTTTGTTGTAGGGGCTACCTCGCTTCAGGTTTTGGCGGGTAACTTGCCGTAGCCGTAGGGGTCTAGGTTTCATTGCACAAGCTATCCACACGACCAGGGGAACGTCGGGTTTCAGTAGCGGCTCTGTGAAACCCGGGGATCCCAGATTATCTGTATTGTTCTGTGATCCTTATTACTTTTCTGTAATGTTGCATATTATCATGCCTGGAGCGATTATTGTATATTGGTATATATACTAGTAGATGTTGTATATGTTTTACACCCGTGCTAGTCCAGTCCCCGCTCTGTCGTTAGTTAAGTAACCTAACGGGTGATGACGGGACCCAGTGGCAAATGCGGATGGCATATACGTAAATTTTATTTTCGTTCTTTTCTGGTGTGATTAATTGATGGGACTGCGTTGATTCTGATCAATGCAAAGAAAAACAAACCTATTTGGATGTTGTTGGAACTGTTTTAAAAAGTGTTATTACAAAGTCGTTTCTTTTTGTTTGCACAGTGGTATTCAGTTGGAATATCCTGCACCTCATTCGATGAGGCAAGGGCCGAGATCCCTTCACCGGGAGTGTCCCCTTGGACAGAAGTTTGCGTCAGGGTAATAACTTCACTATAGTCGATTACATATTGCTTTGCATCGCGGTATTCAGTTGGAATATCCTGCACCTCATTCTACGAGGAAAGAGCCGAGATCCCTTCACTGGGAGTGACCTCTTTAGCAAAGGTTTTCGCCACTATATTTTTATAAAAAGCTATCAAGTTCCTTCAACGAGATCAAGTTCATTACGTTAAAGGTTTTTCACCAAAAAACAGCCGTAGCCCTCCGTCGTTTCAGATGGGTAGCACGTAGTATTCAGGCTATGTTTGTTGGCCTTCGTCAAGGCATAGTGGATGGTAGCTGCTTGTTACTTTTCTGTTGCATAGATAGATGAGTTGGTTTGGGACAGTCATATTACCTTGTTGGCCTCCGTCAAGGGTATGTACGGGTGTGTTCTAATTGACAAGATAATGACGGGTAGAACTTGACATGTGAATTATGATTTGTTGGCCTTCGTCAAGGTCATAAGAACATGGGGTAAAAATCATATCGGGAGTTTCTAAAGAAACTGAAACTTGCCAGGCATGCGCATACCTTCTGGAGTGTGATAACGTGAGTGGATTCCATCACGTTATCATGTGATGAGAGTTGGATCCCGATTCCCACTGATGAGTTGGTTTACTCTTCGGGTGATCCCGATTGATTCTTCTTTTAGGTTTGGAGGATAATTTGACAGTACAGTGGGAGGTTTCCTGATTAGATAAAGTGATAACCATTCTGATCTAGGTTAGAGTGCACGCAGAGTGTTTTTTCTCTCTCTCTCTTTGGCAGCGACCTTTGACCGACCCTAGACTATGACTCAGTGACCAAGTTGACCGAACCTTCTTAAAATACTGGCTTTTGGATTGTCTTAGTTGCATAAGTCATTGCCACTCCTTCTTTTACCCTTTGCATTTCTCAGAACACCTCGTATTACTACGGACATCCACTTCTATTGGATAGATCCATCGTATGGTTATATACGAACTCGAAGGGACTTCTTTGAGGATGGATCCAGGTTCAGGAGAAATTGAATTGGTTTATTCAGTTGTCTTTTATTATCACCTTCTCTTATGTTGCGAGGGCTCCTTGGTTTAGGAAAGTACACCTATTACGCTTATTGGATAGTCTTCTTCCAAACCATAGGCAGGTGCCGAAAGGTAGGGAATGAAGAAAACCAATTAGCCTAAGTAGGGTGTACAGAAGGTAATAACTAAAGACAAAATAAAGGGATTAGAAAGAGGGCAAAATAAATTGCGACTGCTATCATTCACGACCAAACCGCGTACTTCATCGCCACTCCTATTTCACCTTTGCTTTTTTCCCCAGTTTGGGAGAAATAGAATAAGGTATTATTCAGTTGTCTTTTATCATCACCTTCTCTCAAGTTGCGAGTACTCCTTGGTTTAGGAGGGTACACCTATTATGCTTACTGGATAGTCTTCTTCCAAACCATAGGCTGGTGCCGAACGGTAGGGAAGGAAGAAAACCATTTAGCATAACGATGGTGTACAGAAGGTAACCACTAAAGACAAATAAAGGGATTTGGAGAGATGGCAAAGAAATATACGGTTACAGTCATGAATTGGATTATGGAAGAGGCATTACTAGGAATACCAGGATACCCCTACGAAATATTTTCATGTTTCAGTTTCACTGTGCATTGTTAAAGGAAAACTGTTTTCCCGATTAGATACTTACTCCAGGGTATGTATTTACCAGGTATGATTCTCACATCTGTATGGTTTTACAGATGATGAGTGGGAGTGAGTTATTGGGAATTAGGTGATCATCCTCATTATATCGGACTTCGTTGTAATTGGTGATATTTAAGGAAATCGCCTGGGTACAGTTTTCAACCTACGACGCATAGGTTTTGAGTTATTCGACTCAGGGGACTCATACAGAGTATTATATGTTGTCCGGTGTCCATCAGGACAAAGGGGTTGGTTCTCGTACTATGTTCTATTTACTTGTGACTTCTCTAGTTTTTAGACAAGTGTTTCGTAGAAATACAAGGTCTAAGATTTGAGAAGTTGTGGGTATAAGAATAAAGTAGAGAACCAGGTGTCCCAAGTATCGGGATTCTTCAAAGAGATCGAAGATGTAGATTCTTGTGATAGGTATTCAGTTGATAGTAATGGTTTTTGAGAAACTTGTTTCTCTTTCAGGTTACTCATAATTGGATGTATTCCTAAGTTGAGTAATGCTGATTAGCCTCTTTCCATTAAGTTGATATGCACTGGAGATAGCTGCATGATTTGAATCTGGTTCCAATTAAATAAGTGCCAAAGTTTCTATATTGGATATAGAATGGTTCATATCTTAACGATGTTAAGGTACGGGGAGTTGTTCGGCTTATGCTTAAAACCAGACTCTGGATAACTCAAGGCACGTTTCTGTAATGGCAGTTTGTGGGTTGACCTGCGCTATGTCGAGGGTTGACTTTCTACCATCTGGAAGATCAATAGTGATATTGTTCTTGACTCGCCAAAGTTTTAGTAAAATGGATTTTTTCAGAAAACAGTAGTGGGAGTATGGTAGAACTGGAAGTGATTCCTGAACCGCAAACGATTACGAAAAATTTAATCGGACCTAAAGATTCAATCAGGTTTGACATTCCAATAGCCACTCCGCAGATATGGTGGATAACCTCAGACACCCAAGAGGTGCTACGGTAGCCTCAAGGATGGTGACAGGGAGGTTCTTGTTTACCCAGACTTGACACTACTGTTGTTCCAGGCTATGAGACCCGGCAGGAGGTTAAGTATAGCGTCGTTCTAAACTAGCTTTAGAAGTGCACGTATATATTATTCTTCCAGAGGGTTGTTGTGGTCATTGGGAGCAGCAGAAGAATAGTGGGCAAGTAGCTTATGTCTATTTATAGACTAGAGCAGATATAGCGGAGATAGATCATCTGTTTTTGATGTGACAGTCATAGATTTGACTTCATCAGAATAGGGAATGGATCTGTTAAGGAGGTAGTAGGGTGTGTGATGTCCTGGTATTTAGATGACATATACAGAGTAGGAAGTAAAATTCCTATACTATGACCGGTTATACTGTGATCGTCACACAGTTGTTTCTCCACAAAGGATATGGATATAATATCTGACATTCTGGTTACTAGATCTATGGTTTTAGATTTAGAATTTGGTAGTTTCCCAATCTGGGTATTTTGACAGTATTCTAATAGTATTTTAGAATAGATGAATCCTGACATGGTGGTGTACCTGCAGATGATGGAGTCACACTCTCTAAAGGTGTCTTATAGACTAAAGGGGAGAGGGATGTACATGATTGGCAGATTACTTGCTTAGGCAATTGAGTCAATCGTGAGATGTCAAGTACCAAACCAGATGTTGTTTTTGCACTAGATGCGATAAGTTTATATTAATCCAATCCCGAAGAAATATAAGAAATCAGTTTTAGAACATAAGTGCATGTTCTACGGATTTGATGGCGGCAGCCTCCTTCGGGAGACGGTTATCATTCCAGGCTTTAAAGATGACATGGATGACAGAGTGGTTGTCAGAGTTATAGTTTTCCCTCTGACGAGGGACAGTATTATAAACAGGTGGTCCAAGAGGATACTGTAGGAGGCATGGTGCTGGATACTGATTAGGTTCAGTTATCGATACAGTCTAAGAAGTTTGGATTTGGAGTTCATTTATGAACTAGGTCCCATCAGATATCCAGACATATTCTAAGACAGGTATTACTCAATTCGGGAGATGGTTTTCTACGCGAACTTGAGATTAAGAGAGACATAGAAAGAAACATCAGGGCGGATCCACTCATTGAGGCTATTTCTCGAACACAAGAGTTTTACAAACGAGCTTTGTGAAACTGATTAGTAGAGGAGTTGGGTGTTCGGTATCACACGGGCTGTGAGTATGCGACATCGTAATAATTATCCTTAAGTGCGAGTGGGAGATTGTTGGATATAGTGCCCTCAAAGTCAATTATTGGATCGCAGGTATGTGATTGCAATGATTGAGGAGGACCTATACCGGTAGCACAGTCTTACTCGAGATGATAGTATGCTATCTGGTTTGCCTTTATCAGTCGTGTACAGGTTGTAGGGTTGCTAGGCACACGCACAAGGGTCTACGAGGCATCAACCATGCCCGATTTAAAAATTAGCCGTGTCGAACAACCCAAAGCCGGATCTTTAAACTAGAGATTAGGCGAAAACAAGTATGTTAAACACTTTAACACTAAGTGAGAGGGATTACAACCTTTGTAGATCTGGTCCTTCACTTCTTAAGCTCCGTGTTAAGGTCTCTTCGCTGCGATCATCGTGTTCCGGACTCTCGAGAGGCTCCACGAAGAGAAATATGCAAGCTTGCTTCCGATCTTCGATAACAAAGATGATCTACCTTGAAGTTTCATTAACACAGGCTCTCACTCACTAAATGAAGTGAACACTCTCATCTAAAGGGAAAGGATAGATGAGAATAATGAAGTAGGATTTTTGCTCTCATTTATAATTTTTTTCTCACACATAATCATCACTTAGAAAAAGCCAGAAAGCTTTTTCTATGAAGAAGTCAAGGAAGAAGAAGATGAATAATAGTGAATCTTTTTGTGATGCATAATGAAAAGAAGATAATGATTAATTATGCAACCATGGTCAACTAAACCTTTGTAGAGAATTAACCAAGGGTAAGGGTTTGGGTTGGGTTAAGAATGAGTCATTTGAAAATATCTTAGCAAAAACAAAAAGAAACCTTCTAGAAGTATCAAGAAGGAACTAACCCAAAACAAACCCTAATCTTGTTTAATCTCCACTAATCATGTTGCATTAGTAATCATATCATGTTACAATATTATATATCACATATATAATATTTATTGTAACAAAATAAAATAATACAATTAACATATATCGCATATATATCAATGTATTACCCGAGTGAAAAAAAGAATCTTTTAGTGAGCTGATATTAGTTAATGTAATTTAATATATCATATATATTATTATACATTAAATTATCGAATCAACACTTGATCCGACAATCCAGCTATATCGCATATAACCGACTAATATATCATTTACCGATTCATCGAATCAATACTTGATCCGATGATCCGGCTGATATCAAATATCGCGAGAATAGAATACGGTATCTCATATCGC
Source organism: Agapanthus africanus (assembly GCA_030015575.1). Taxonomy (NCBI): domain Eukaryota; kingdom Viridiplantae; phylum Streptophyta; class Magnoliopsida; order Asparagales; family Amaryllidaceae; genus Agapanthus; species Agapanthus africanus. The sequence continues at coordinate 674,549,698 of CM057340.1, read as the reverse complement.
ATTATCCTCGGTCCTGCACATATCACATATGCGCCCCTACTCCGTTTTTCCTGAGTCAAGAAACCTCTGTGTAGGACTCTAAAGAATCGTCAATACGCCGGCAGTAGGTGATGATCATATCAAACACCCACAAGCTGCAAGCGGTTAGCTAAACGTAACAGCCACCTAGGTATTGAGCGCTCAGAAGATCAACAAGAAAGCATGTACATTCTCCTGTGAATCCAATCAGTAACACTTCCGTACAGTCCGGTCTCGTCGTCTAATATGTTGCATATCTCGACTAGGGGTGGTAAACGTCAGACCCCAGTAGCTTGATAAGTCGTGTCGATTTGAGGTCTATAACAGTTCGAGAAACTACTGATAACACTTACCAGTAAATCTCAGCAACCCTGGCCAGGGATTTCCAATTATAGCCAATCGAACACAGCACAACATCAACTCCCTATACCGGAAGAGACGAATCCCCTCCTATCGCTCATTGCCTCCATGTGATTCGGGACTGTACCCAAAAGCCACCTTTTTGCACGCCCTCTTGGACGTGGTATGATGGAAATCAAAGCACAGTGGGAATCATACAAGACTCTATGACGATCTCGGGTCAACAGACTACTCTGTACCAGTGTCACTGGAGAACTGCCATCTGACGTGAGGTATAATACCATCTGGGAGTTCTCGGCGAGTCCGTCCAGTGTACCCAGTCTCCACTGAGCACCCGTACACCATCTTTGATGTCAAACACCGATGGATATGGGATCATCCATCGCCCATCATATGGGTCAAGATGCGTATACGCTAGTTTACTCTGGTGTATCGATGTCCTGTCTCGATACACCCTCGACTAGGAATAATTATAGGATTACTCGCCGACTACCATGGGCCCACTAGTATGATCTCATCATAGTCCCAGTAGTCGAGTACATATCCTAAGGGCTTTATCAACATGTAACATAGAGACAATCAGAGTACACGTTAAGATAAAGTGTAACCAGATAGCATACTATCATGTCGAGCAAGAAAGTCCTCCCTATATATGTCCAAGCATCCACTACAATATACATCGTATGTACAGTAATGGCCTCTATGGCATACATATAACTAACAATCTCCCACTTGTACTAGGGCCATCTGTTGTGGTATCACATACCCAACAATTAGCTGTGGTTGAAGTATCTCATACTCAACCATCCCATAAAAGTCACTACTGGGAAAAAGGCCTTTGTGAGTGGATCCGCGCTGTTGTCCTCTCTGTCTACTCTCCTAACCTCGATCTTCCTGGAGATCAACCATCTCCATGATCATGTGATACTGCCTAAGAATTATATCTGGATTTCTGATAAGACGGGGGTTCCTTGGCAAAAGCCACAACTCCATTGTCTCATAATGGTAGGAACGAAGTTCATCTCATGAACTATTATATATCCAGACTGCCTCTTTGGTTGCATCCTTGGTAACGATATATCTTGGCTTTAATCGTCTAGTAAGTCACGGTATCTAGTTTGGAACTCTTCCAACATACCGTCCCTCCATTGAGGGTAAAGACAATGCCTGTGACTGACATTCAGTCGTCCTTATCACCCTGGAACTTTTCCAATGATTCTCCCCAGGATCGATTGATACCATCTCACTACAACTAGTGAGTATCCTAACATCCATTTAGATCTATCTCATAAATCCAAAATCCAGGATTTAAGAGGTATCATTTTGATCCTTTATGGAGAATCCTTGTGATAACCAGAGATTGACCGAGCGTAGCATAGGAAACTCCTTCCCTATCAAGAGTATGTCATCCACGTACTCTACGAGGATCATCACTATACTCCCTACTACCTTTTTGTATTTACAAGGTTTATCTATCATTTTGATCAAACTCTTTGACTACCACATCAAAACAGATGTTCCAACTCCGCGATGCCTGATTTATCACATAAAATATCTTGCACATGTTTCCGCTGCTCCCACTGTCTACGAAGCCCTCTGGCTGTGTACTTATAGACGCTCTCTTCTAAAACATTATTTAGAAAAGCAGTCATGACACCCAGCCACCAGATATCGTAGTCATGGTATGTAGCCGTGGCAAGTAGGATCTGGATGGACTTAAGCATAGCTTTGAAAGTCTCAAATTTTCCATGTACACCAAGTAATCTTCTCAAGATATACTTGCTCCTGATGGGGATTTAACCCTTCAGATAAAGCAACCAAAGTCCATACTTTGTTGGTGTATAAGGATTCCATCTCAGATCGATAAGCATCCAGCCATTCTTACAGAGTCCCACTCCTGATGGCCAGCTCGAAACTAGTTGGGTTATCTTCTCATGATGCAATCCTCGCTCCCACTGTCATAGAGAAACCGAAGCATCTCTCAGGTGGGTGAGAAACCCTACTAGATCGGCGGAGAGGCTGAGATTCGTTGGTAACTATTGAATCCATATTCAATAGGTATGCAGCTTCTCAAGTGCATAACTCCCAAAAGGAAATAGAAAACTCAGTAGTACTCATCATAGAGCACACCATATCACATAGGGTGCTATTGCTCCGCCCCGATATACCATCGTGCTATGGTGTATACGGAGGAGTAATGCTGAGAGAGAATCTCATTCTCCTTTCGAATAGTACATGAATTCCGTGCTCAAGTATTCTCCTCCATGATCTCATCAAAGGACATAATACTTATACCCGGTTTTTGGTTTTCTACTTCTAACTCATATTCTGTGAATATCTCAAAAGGTTCGGACTTGTGTTTCAACAGGAACATATGTCTGAATCTTGAGAGATCATCAGAGAATGGAATGAAATACAAAGAACCGGTCCTGGCATGTGTAGACAGGAGACCTTCATACATCAGCATGTATCAATCCCAAGAGTTCACTATCTCTTTCTCTGTTTCCAATAAACAGAGCTGTGGTCATCTTATCTCTGTGATATGACTGGCAAGTTTCACAAGATGTAAATTCAAAAAAATTTAAATATGCATCTCAATGTAACTTCAACTAGTCGGGTCGCATTGATATGACCTAGTTTACAATACCTCAAGAAGGATTCGTTCATTTCGGAACTCTTCCTCTTGTGTGTATTCTATATACTAAGAACTATAGTTTGATTTAGAACGTCAATGCTTTTAGATAACGTGCCTGAACCGATCAACTCTTGATATAGGAAATGTTCAAAACATTATCCAACAATACAAAATTATATCCTTTCTTTACTAATAAAGAGACTGATATGATGTTGTATATCAGGTTCGATATCTAATAGCATTCGTTCAGAATCAATGTATTCTGGTAATACAGGATGATAGTGACCAACAGACTTGGCTGCAACACTTGCACCGTTTCTATCTCATGAAACTTATCACCCGTTCTTAGTTCTCTACCTATCTGTAACCCATGTAACAAATTACATGTGCGGGATCCTGATCTGGTATCTCATACCCAGGACGTAAAGGATACTGAGAAACAGTTCTATATAATGAACACACCCGAAGATGATGCATCAACATGCACTTTTTTCGTTTGGGCGGCACGGGAATTCTGGTAATCTCCTATTTCCTGCTCTGTCTTATAACAATTATAAGTTGGAGCGGGACCAACGTTCCCCAGCTCAGTATAATAAGCGGGTTCGGTCAATTACATTCGTATTATTATCTTGATTAAGGCGTGACATAGTCATAACCAGGAGAGAGAGAAGAAAACACTCAGCGTGCACTGTGCTTTGATTTCTACCCTACCACGGCTCAAAGGAGTCGTGCAAACAGGTATTTTTTGGGTACAGTCCTAAGCCACATGGAGGCAAGTGAGCGGATCGGCAGGGGATTCATCTCTCCCGGTATTGGGGGTGAGATCGTGTTGTGTCTAGGAGATCCATTACACCAAGTCCTTAGCCAAGGCGGGTGAAAATTACTGGTAAGTATTCCAGTAGTTTCTCAGGGTGTTCAGGGCTTCTCTCCGATACGACTTATACCGCTACTGGGGGTCTGACGTTACCAGCCTCTAGGCCCGATATGCGATACTCATAGACGAACGGACCGGACTGTATGTATATTGTCACTGTTAGGCTCAGTAGGGTTCCAGGAAGAGTTCTCTCATCGGCTTCCATTGAGCTCAGTACATGGGCAACCGTTACGCACTGCTAGTGCCGCTGACGTGCTTGTGGTTAAATCCACTGTCAGGGTACTGATGAGTCATTAGAGTCCCCCACAGATAGTTTCCCAACTTTGGGCGAAACGTTGTAGAGGTCGTATGGTTTTATGGCAGGGTTCGGAAAATGCACGTGCGTTTACGCACGTGTCATATTTCGGGCAGATAATACTGGTGGGCTTTGGTTTAAGCCGGATCCATGTATTATACTGTGTAGATATAATATCTTTATCTCAGTTGCATTTGTATTCGGTCGTAATACAAATGCGGGTATGTTTATACTGTTACGGGGTTATCCTGAAATTCGTTTCGGGATCGCTTTTCGAAGTTGCCAGTTTTCTATCACCGTCTTAAACATTCGGTTTAATGCGGAATTATCTTTTCTTCCTTGGGTGAGTCATGAGGGTGAGTCATGTGGAAGATTCTAGAATTGATGACTAGGTTTGTGTGTCACCATTATGCATTAAATGTTTTTGCAAGGTGGGATTTGCATTAATGTGGTTTTGTTTGCATGAAGGATATTTTGTGAAGGGATTTTATTATGGTCACCATTTTCTTATCTTGTGCTCACTCCTCCCCCCTATTATATTGGCCGGCCACATATTGTGGTGTAGGATGATTTCATTATTTTGATGCACAAAATTTCCTTTGCTAAAAAATTCCATTGCTTATTTCATCAAAGTTTCAAAAGGCAACTTCATTAACCGTTCATCCATGGTTTTGGATGAAACGAGATAAAATATTCTACTCATTCTCTACATCAATCTTGGACATGTCGGCTAGCAAACTTCATGTCCGAGTTGTCTCGGTTCAGAGGCGGAAGCCTGTATAAAGATCCGTTGACGTGGTGCCACCTGGACGAGGAGACCGGAGATCGGGCGAGATCGCAGATGCCGCAAAGGAGCGTGGGATGATGGCTAAAGACCGAAGGACTCGGATCGTTTGGTATAGCTTTCTACCCACTTTGTAGTTTGTTAGTTTAGCATTAATGGAAAGATCCGGGATATAGTATACGATAGCGCCAGTTATAAAAGTTTTTTTTTCCGTGTTTGGCTTCAGATTGACGGCCGGAGCGCTACCGTAGACTTACATGGTTGACTTGTTTCCGAGACAGTGCGTTGTTCCGGCGGGGAAGTCATTGGTTGACTTGTTTATGAGACGGAGCGTTGTTCCGGCGGGGAGGTCATTGGTTGACTTGTTTCCGGGTCGGAGCGTTGTTCTGGCTGGGAGGTCATTGGTTGACTTGTTTCTGAGACGGAGCGTTGTTTCGGCGGGGAGGTCATTGGTTGACTTGTTTCCGAGACGGAGCGTTGTTCCGGCGGGAAGGTCATTGGTTGACTTATTTCCGGGTCGGAGCGTTGTTCCGTCGGGAAGGTCATTGGTTGACTTGTTTCCGGGTCTGAGCATTGTTCCGGTGAGGAGGTCATTGGTTGACTTGTTTCCAAGACGGAGCGTTGTTCCAGCAGGGAGGTCGTTGGTTGACTTGTTTCCGAGACGGTGCATTGCTCCGGCAGGGAGGTCATTGGCTGACTTGTTTCTGGGTCGAAGCATTGTTCTGACGGGGATTTCATTGGCTGACTTGTTTCCGAGATGGAGCGTTGTTTTGGCGGTGAGGTCATTGGTTGACTTGCTTCCGAGACGGAGCGTTGTTCCGGCGGGGATGTCATTAGCTGACTTGTTTCCGAGACGGAGCGTTGTTCCGGCGGGGATGTCATTGGATGTCTTGCTCCGCTTTCTGCGGTGTTGGAAAGAAACGCCTCGTTGATCTTCTGGGATGCAGATGCTTCCATCGAGATCTGACTCTCCCTTTGGCAGAGTCAATTGGGAAATGTGGTTCCCTTTTCGTTTATGCCTATGGATTATATACAGGGGTCGGTATGGACACGCCTGTAAGGAAAAAGTTTCACTTTTTATATCGCGAAAGTCGCGATTTCCCAATCATTTTGGCTACGCGGTGCCCAATCATTTCGGATATTTTCTTTTTGCTCGCTGCTTTTTATTGCGAGTTGCCCAATCATTTCGGATATTTTTTGTGTGTTTTTGGCATGCTGATTTTGTTGCGAGTATGGACTTGAGATCTGATACCAATCTTAGCATCAGGATCGCTGCGACTGGAATATTTTCAGGAGCGAATCATCACTTGTCGTGAAAGGACTTTGAATTTTCTACCGATTTAGGCATCATCATCTCTGCAACTGGGATATTGCCAGGAGCAAATCATCATTTGCCTTTATCGATTCGCATAAAAGTGGCTTAGCAAACAGGGTTAGGATTCTGTCGACTAAGGCTTTTGACTTCATGAGCCGTAAGGGTCTCATAAAGGTGTTTCCCCCTATAAGTCGTGAGGATCTCGTAGGTGCGTTTTCTCCTTATGAATCGTGAGGATTCTTAAGTGAGTTTTCTCTTGAGAGTCGTAAGAATCTCACAAGAGCATTTTCTCCTTGCAAGTCGAGAGGACCTACAAGTGTTGTTCACCAGATAGGGGAATTTCACACCATTGGTGGAATTGGACGAGGGAACCCTTATTTATGCCTGTGGATTGTATACAAGGGTCAATATTGACCGCCTGTAGGGCAGTTTGGGGGATATGATGGCTTAAGAACAGCTTCAGGTCCCTGTATCTTAAGACTTTTGAATCCTGTGAGCCGCGAGGGTCTCATAGGGGGGACGTTCTCCTTAAAAGGCGTGAGGATCTCGTAAGTGTAATTTCTCCTTAGGGATCGTGAGGATTCCTAAGTGTTTTGCTCCCTTGTGAGTCGTAAGGTTCTCACGCGGGTATTTTCTCCTTACAAGGTCGAGAGGACCTTGCAAGTGCACAGGAAAATTTTTTTACGAGTCTGCGCCCTTTCGGGTTTTCACAAACTCGCCGGTAGCCCTGCCGTTTTTACTCATAGAGCCCTTTCGGGTTTTCATCCGTGCCCATTTCTCTTATGGACGTACCGTTTTTTTATTGCCGTGTTAGCCTAAGGATGCTGCGGTTCATAGTAGTTTAAGGACGTTATGGTCCGTAGCTAGTTTCATGACACTTCGGTCCGTCGTTAGTTTTCTGCGACGAAGTTTTGCCGGATATCACTTACAGAGTTTGGTACTCAGGAAGACAGCGAGCGGACACAAGCGTCGTCATCTATCATTAACCTGGGCCGTGACTCGTCAGGCGTAGTATTTCTTAAGGAATCGGCCATTTATTGGCCGGAAGGGTCTTTCTCCATGCATATCCATGAGCAAGTAAGCCCCACCCTGGTAGACTTTGTCTATGATGTACGGGACTTCGTAGTTTTGATCGAATTTCCCCCGTTTTGCATGATTAGGGATCATAGGTCTTTTGACAACTAGCATGAGTTCGCCTTAGCGGAATATTCTCGGCCTAGTCAATCTTTCGTATGAGCGGGTCATCCTTACTTTGTAAGTTTCTATATTTTGCTGCGCCATGAGATGAGTTTCATCGAGGGCGTCGAGCTCCTCAAGCCGAAGATGAGCATTCTCTTCCTCTGTTAATTCGTAATGAACCGCCACTCATAGAGAGGGTAGCTCTATCTCCAAGGGGAGTACTACTTCCACGCCGAATACCAATGCATACGGCGTTGTATTCGTAGCCGTTTTGAACATAGTTCGATACGCCCAGAGAGCTTCATGGAGTCTCTCGTGCCAGTCCTTTTTATTTTTGGACACCGTCTTCTTTATGATCTTTGTCAAGGTTTTGTTGAAAGCCTCAGCTAGACCGTTAGCTCGAGGATTATAGACCGAAGAGTATCTCCAGTCTATGTTATGCTGCTGTGCGAAGCGGCTGATTCTGTGACTTCTGTAGGCCGGCCCGTTATCGAAGATAATCCGTCACGGAGTGCCGAACCGATAGATGACGTGTGTCTTGAAGAAATGGAGGATGTTCTCCGCCTTCACTTCTCTCAGCGGTATGGCTTCTGCCCACTTAAAGAAGTAATCGGTTGTTGCCAATATGAACCGATGTCCTTTAGATGACGTTGGCTCGATGGGCCCGATTATATCGGCTCCCTACATTTTGAACGGCCAGCTAGCCAACGTCGGGTGTAGCAGATTTGGATGCTGGTGGCTGAAGTCCCCGTGAATCGGGCACGAGTGACACTGTTTCGCATATTCGAGGTAGTCCTGAATCATTGTGGGCCAATAGTACCCCATCCTTTTGATCTTCAACTTCATCTTTGGCCCGGTGTGATGGGAACCACGGAGTCTGTCGTGAGTTTCTTAGACGACTCTCCTTGCTTCTTCCGGTCCTAGGCATCTCAGCCACAGAGAGTCGAACGATCTCTTATATAGAGTATCATTGACGGGGGCAAAAGACAGAGCTCGTTTCATGAGCTAATGTCTTGAAGACGCATTGATCGCACGGTTTTGGCATGTCGGAGTTCAAAATTCTAAAGTTACAACCGCGATCAGGACGGTGTCACTTCGCAGCTATCCGGTTGAGCACGGGCCAATCTGCAGGGAGATGGTTGTATGTCTGTTCATGTTTTAGACGAGTCAATAAAGAATGTATATGTGTTTGTTCAGTTCTATCCTAAATGTTCGTATTTATGTTCAAGTAAGCTTGTTAAGGTTAAGGTCGGTTAGTAGAGTTAGGATCAGTCTTGTGCTTTTTTTTTGCCATTCTTAAAACGATATTAGGATAATCGGAAGTAGCGGGGATTAGGAGGACATAGGAATGGGATTTGCGAGTTTAAGCGAGCTTTCCAACGCTAAATACATTCCTAGTGCCCCTTGTCCGTCCGCTAAATACGCTTATTTCCAACTCTCGGCCAAACACCCGCAACCATGTATCCAATTAAGTCACAACTACATGTCACGTTGTAGTGCGCTTAAAGAACTTCTCGACTTAGGTCGCAGTTATATGTCACGTATAGCACGCCTAAGTGAGGGGGTTGCGCTTATTTGGTCGGTGTTCGTTTCAAGATGTTTGGCGAAGAGAAGCACAAGCGATTTTTCCGTCCCTCATAGCACCTTTCTTAACCTTAATAAGTGTGGAATTATTCACACATGAAAATGAAAAGAAAACAAAACAAGAAGGAAGAAAAGAGAGTAAAGGAAAATACGGTTTTACAAATGGTGCAAGCTAACTCTTGGGTCCTCACCTTAGAAAGGAACTCCGTCGAGTATCATCGCTTGAAAATAATACGGAAAAGAGAAGAGAAGGAAAAGAGCAAGAAAAGAAATAACAACAACTAGTTAACAACAAATAATGAAAGTTACACTAGAAATTGAAATACAATGCAAGAAATAAAATTACAAGATAATAAAAATAACCCTCATCTTCATTTCATCATCCACTTAATGCTCTCACTACATTTTAATGGAGAAAGACATGAAGAAGAAGAAGAAGAACTAAAGTTAAACTAAATCTTAACAAAAAGAAGCATAAAAAGAAGACCCTTGGTTTGGCACAAAACTGGGCTATTTATAGGCTGAGTGCTGAAACCCTAAGGCAAGATTCTGAGCCCAAATGAAATGTCCAAACTACCCCCAAAATCCGAGTTGACACTGAGTCAACTCGGCAGCGGATCCGCGGCGAATCGGCCATTTTGGCCGCGGATCCGCGCTTCTTTGAGGGAGTTGGGTTGTCATTTTTTCTTATGTTGCTCTCTTCTGTTGTTCTACATGCTCCAAATTGCAAATTGCTTCCACAATATCAGATTTGCAACAGTCCAAAATGGCATAAAAAATAATTCTTTTGACCTCATCTCTCTCGAGCCCCACGCAACCATTGAGTTTTGTGCTGCCCCTCTCGTGCTCTATGCTTGTCCGAGACACGAATGACCACTGTCATATGTCTTGTCTCTTGAACTGGTACGCGGCACTGGACAGATACGGATGACCGGAACCCGGCTTTTATCTGTTGACAACATATGTTCTGTATTTTGGCGTAACAGTGGAGATTTTGTATCATTTGCGTTATTTTGGACTAGGAACCTGTAGCCTGTAAATATGTAGCAAACACGGATTAAAAACACCTGCCTATAAACAAACGAGCATAAGAATGGGCGGTATTAAATGCAATATTCTGATGTGAACACGCGCCTTCGGGCATTTGATGGGATTTGAAGTATTCTATGAAGGCTTCTCTCTAATCCTTATCCTTTTCTTCGTCTCCTATTCGGAAGGCGGCTTGTTTGGTCGCTTCCTCTCCTTCAGACGGCTCCGTAGATATTTCTGCTGGTATGAGAATCCAGCGACTTTGCACAATGATTCTTACGTCATCAAGATTTTCATCAGCCAGTTCTTTAGCGAGTTTGGCTAATGCATCCGCCTTGCTATTTTCCGCCCGCGGTATGCTTTCCCGGACGTAGGATGGAATTTGAGTCAGCAGTTGCTGCACCCTTTCGTCATATTTTACCAACTCTGGCTTGCATGTCTGATAGTCGCCATTTACTTGGCTAACGACCAGTTGGGAGTCTCCATATATGAGGAGGTTTTCGATCCCTATGTCGACAGCGATCAAAGCTTCATATTCTGCTCATTGTTTATCCTCGACCCTGTTAAGGAAAAAGCAAAGCACATTATCCCTCCTTGTGGAGTCACGAAGATAAGGCCTACCCCAGATTTGATTATGGGTGAGCTGTGCTTTCGTTTCTTCACGGAAGACGCTCCGTCGAAATAGAGTTCCCATCGGGTATTACTCCCTCCTTTCTCCCCGTCGATCGTGTCAAGCGCGTACTCGTCTGGCAATTCGCAATTTAGGGGTGAATCGGCAGGTATCGGATGCTCAGCGAGGAAGTTGGCGATGGCCTGGCCTTTCACTGCCTTGAGAGGTCGGTATGTTATCGAGAATTCTATTAAGAGTAGGGCCCATTTAGCGAGTCGTCCCGTTAGTATGGCTCTTGACATCAAATATTTAAGAGGATCCACTTTTGATATGAGATGAACCTCATGCGCCAAAGTATAATGCCGAAGCTTCGTTATCACGAAGATTAACGCCAGGCAGTGTTTTTCGATAGGGGAGTAGTTGTTTTCTATCCCCAGGAGAACTTGACTCAAATAGTATAGGGCTCTCTCCTTCCCTTGGTCGTTCTCCTGTGCGCATAGCATGCCTAAAGAACCTTCAAGGGCGGTTGTGCTTGCACGTTCCAAGGAGGAGATCTTTATCGCTAAAAGTGATGTTAGCTGTGTGCACTTCTTCCAGCTCGTCCTCCATCTTTTCTTCAGCAAGGAAAGCTCGAAACTGCTTAGGCTCTTGTAATGCCCTGATCAGAGAGTCTCATGCCTCTTTAGACAACAGAAAGGCATCCAAAACGCTTAATTGTGAGGGTATCTTCCTCAGGTGAGCCAGGACATTGTAATCTACTTTTTTTCATAGGCGGGTCCTTGGCTACAAGCTCTTCGACGACTCGGTCATCGAGGGCGATATCCTCAGGGAATTTTTCCTTCCCCTTATCCTTTTTGTTCGATCCCTTATTTGTGGGTCCGAGATTCTTTTCGGGCAACGTACGATTACGTAGCTGAATGTTTTCACAGTTCTTTATCTCTTCCTCTTTTCCTGAGGTGGATTCCTTGAAGAGAGGGCCGAGGGCCACGTCTTCATCAGAATCGCTTCCAAATGTGAGAACTTGCGATCCCCTGGTATCAACGGTGTGACAGTTGCCGGCAGTTCTTTTATGCTCATCTGTCGTATTTCTCCGCTTCCGACAAGTTTTGCGTTTCAACCGCTTGAAATGTTGTCGGTGAGCAACGTATCCCTGCCACCACTTTTTAAAGGCCATGCATTCTTCGGTTGGTTGTGCAATCCTCTAATGGTATAAGCAGTAGTTAAGATGTACATCCGCTTCATCAAGGTGTATACCGCCAGGAGTATTTTCTTTGAAAGATGGCAGCTTCATTCCCATCGACAGGGCTTTAGCGAACTGTTTCCTTGTCTTAAGCCTGCTTTTGTCTGCCGCGGACGTGCTTCGATCTGGTTGGAGCGCTTTGCGACTCATCCCTACAATGACTTCTTCAACTTGTTGCCGATTCATGGCCCTCTCAAATATGGCCATTTCACGCTCTTGATCAGTTTTGCTCTTCTGACGGGCTTCGTTCAGCAGGATGTCAATCATCTCGTCTGACGGTTCCAAGGATTTTGGCACTGATCCAGCCCCCAGCTCCTCTATATTATCTTCTGTAACAACCCTAATTTTCATATACACTTTTCTGTACAAATTTTTAATTTTTTTTTAAAAACCATAAAGAAGTATTTTAATCTAAGCAAAAGATATATATAATTAATTATTTTGTTTTTAAATAATTTCATTTTTAGTGTACATTAAATTGTTTTTAAACTTAAAGTGTACTTTGATATTTAATGCTGCTGATATCATTTTAAGTAACTATTTTTCTACAATAATTACAAGAAGGAGCTTGTAGCTCATTGGTAATACCTTGCACTGCTGAACCAAGCCACCTGAGTTCGAATCCCATACCCCACATTATTTTTAATATGGATTTTTTAAAAACCTTTAGAATACCAAGAGTTTACACGTGCATATCTCACAAAAACCCCACTACACCCAAAGATGTAACACTTGCAAAGGGTAGATGAACCGCCGGAGGAGATCCATATCACCGGACTCGGTCGGGAATCGGCCAACTCGGCCTTGACTCGGCCGACTCAGTGATCCTACCGAGTCACGGCCGAGTCACCCCCTTTTAGGCCGATTCCGGCAAGGGTCACAACATGAAAGTTGTGTCTTTTGGTATTCCCTACTCACCTGCAAAGTTTCAGCCCAATACCACTTCCAGAGCTCTTTAAAACCCCCAATTACTCCACTTTTAATACATTTTTTATTACATTTTATCACATTTTTATTTTTTAACTTTTCATCTACCCTAACCCTAACCCTAGCCTAGCCCTATATAAAGGACCCTACCCTCTACATTTTCCCCTCACAACTCTAAGCATACTCTCTAAAACTCTTGAGAACTTGGTGCAAAGAGCGAGAAGCGAAGCGCTGCCAAAACCGACGACGGATTCCGGCGACCGGATCAAGACCGACGTGACGTTTCCGACGAATCGGCAACCACCACACCTTTTAGAACGCTTAGCTTGTCCAAACCCGTAAGTCCCAACCTTCTACCTCTCTTTTCTATATTTGCAAAATACGACTTTTTGAAACCCGACGGAAATCGGACAAACCGATTTCCGATTCGGTTTTTCTTAAAAATTCCACTTGTCACCTAATACATATTATCAACCCTCTTGCATGTTGACTATTAATCACCCTTAAATCAAATTTAATTGTACTTTTCCACATGAAATGACAAGTTCTTTAGAAAACCGTATTTCTTGCATAAAAATACCATCAAGTTAAATTTTAATGTTCTATTTAGATACCCCACTCCTAATCATGTTTATTTTGATAACAAAACTTGTTTCATTCAATTTGGATGAAATTTCACACATGAAATGATAACGTTTATGAATACCGTATTCTTGCACCTTAATACCCTTAAGTTTAACATAGCTTATTTCACCTTGAAACTTCACCAAAATTTAATATAAGTCACGGGGTAATGACCTACCCTTACACACACTCATATAACCCTAATTGATAAATAACAAAAATACAGAATACGATATTATAGGACTTTTTCACTAAAATACCATAACCTTTATAACTTTTAGTTTAACCTTTAAATTGTAAACTTTTCTAAATAAACTTATATAAAATGAAAGCACGATTGGTCATGGACATCGATCGTTTATCTAAACTGTCTTGTGTGTCTAGGCAAGTGTGTCTAAGGCTAGTGGTTTTTAATTAGGCCCACGACTGTGGTTCCTTCCCACTTACCTGGCACTTACCTGGCTGCATTCGACGGTGAAGAGGCGATTTGAGGCTTCTAATGACTCATCGTTTAGACCATAGAATATAGGTTAGATGGTCTAGGAAACCCTAACAACTAAAATATGGAGAACTATATACTTTTACAAATAAATACCCTATATTTAGAAAACATTTTCCCTAAATTAAAAGTATTTATAAAAACCTGAGCAAAGTGCCATTACAACCCATCTTTGGGGAACCTGTTAGGGATAGCACGGTTCATCGTGCACCCGCAGGCTAGTAGTGCGAGATTCAGACCTCCGCAAGAAGCATTCGGTCTCGAAAGGTTTAAAATACGATATTTAAAGAAAGTGATATTTTTGTAAATAAAATATTCATTTAAAAATTATTTATGTGTTTAATTATATATAATTATCATTTAAACATTTATTTTGTTATAATATAAAATTTCCACTTTTTCCTAAAATTCAAAGATTAAAAGTTACATTAAAATAACACGAATTTCAAATAAACAATTAATACTTTTATTAGGATATATTCACTAGAATAACACAAATAAAATTCACATTCATTATAACAATAAAGACGATTATTAAATACTTGAGGTGTATTTGGAAAACTATACAAAAGTATTTTTACATAAAACCCCCTCAAGTTTCACAAATTACAATAAGGCCCCTAGCTAATATTGAACTTCAAATTATATTTCTTTTAGTCGGACTCGGGTTAGAGTCTGACTAATTCTGACTTGAATATATTTCAAGTCAATCTATATTTCAATTATATTCCAACACAACTTGAATACATGAATCCCAGAATCAGTTAACAATCGGTCTGACTGAACCGAACCATGGATATTCTTTTTACAAGTTTCCAGTATTCCATTTACATGACTCTACGGTTATAACCGTTTCCTGATATCATGGTTTCGGTAAGTCAATCAGTTAATCAAGTCAATCAAGCAATCATTACAAGTTTACAAGATAACAATACAAACATGACATCGCGGGGTTTAAAGGGGTAGATTGGTACGGAAGATGTTAAAAGTGGAATGAGGTGGTCAGATTAAGACACCTAACATGAATACTGTTGCTGTTGTACCGTGGCATAACGGTTCCTTGTACTCTCCGTTTGCACTGATCTCTAGCATATAGAGATCCCCCTCGTATACACTGGCATTCTTCTGTACCAAGCTACAAACAACTGCGTTAAACAATATTCCATAATATTCTACAACATAATACTCTGGAAAATACTGTTACTCTGCCATTCTCACTCCACTTTTCTTTGGGACTTACCGAGCGACCTGTTCGCTGACGACATTCTATTTCTCTCTTCTTTGAATGTCGTCAGGTGCGTTGGACCAAGTTGAGACCGAGCCCATAAGTGAAGATTTGGAGCAGTTCCAGGAAGACCCAGAGCTCTAGACATTGTATCTTTTTCTTTCCAGTATTTCCTTTTATTGTTATGCCACTGTTTAGGCATTGCTTTTTTTTTTTCATTTCAGATGTATTTTCATTTCATGCATTGTATAAAGAATGTTATTAATAAAAGTTGCTGTTATTTCTATTATTCGTCTCTTGTGATTCATTTTATATTGCTTAGTTACGCTTAGCGTATGTACTTCTGAGTACATACGTAGCGGGCCTCGTCACGTCCACTTCGCCGTACACTGGGAAGCGGGGCGTGACAGGTTTTGTTGGTGGCCCATGCAGGTCAGAGCTGTATGAATCCCTGTCATGCAGTTCTGGTCTGCGTGAACAACCTAAGCAATATAACACAAGAACCAGCAACTAAAACATTCTTTACAATTCATGTTCTTTGAATCTTGCAAATCTCTATTTCTTGAATCTTACCGTTTCATATTCCTTGAATCTTATCATCCGTTGAATCTATCCTAACCCTATTCTTTCACTCACAATCACCAAATTGTTTTGAAACTGTTACACTTTCCTTTTACAAATTTCGAGGACGAAATTTTTTATAAGGAGGGTAGAATGTAACAACCCTAATTTTCATATACACTTTTCTGTACAAATTTTTAATTTTTTTTTAAAAACCATAAAGAAGTATTTTAATCTAAGCAAAAGATATATATAATTAATTATTTTGTTTTTAAATAATTTCATTTTTAGTGTACATTAAATTGTTTTTAAACTTAAAGTGTACTTTGATATTTAATGCTGCTGATATCATTTTAAGTAACTATTTTTCTACAATAATTACAAGAAGGAGCTTGTAGCTCATTGGTAATACCTTGCACTGCTGAACCAAGCCACCTGAGTTCGAATCCCATACCCCACATTATTTTTAATATGGATTTTTTAAAAACCTTTAGAATACCAAGAGTTTACACGTGCATATCTCACAAAAACCCCACTACACCCAAAGATGTAACACTTGCAAAGGGTAGATGAACCGCCGGAGGAGATCCATATCACCGGACTCGGTCGGGAATCGGCCAACTCGGCCTTGACTCGGCCGACTCAGTGATCCTACCGAGTCACGGCCGAGTCACCCCCTTTTAGGCCGATTCCGGCAAGGGTCACAACATGAAAGTTGTGTCTTTTGGTATTCCCTACTCACCTGCAAAGTTTCAGCCCAATACCACTTCCAGAGCTCTTTAAAACCCCCAATTACTCCACTTTTAATACATTTTTTATTACATTTTATCACATTTTTATTTTTTAACTTTTCATCTACCCTAACCCTAACCCTAGCCTAGCCCTATATAAAGGACCCTACCCTCTACCTTTTCCCCTCACAACTCTAAGCATACTCTCTAAAACTCTTGAGAACTTGGTGCAAAGAGCGAGAAGCGAAGCGCTGCCAAAACCGACGACGGATTCCGGCGACCGGATCAAGACCGACGTGACGTTTCCGACGAATCGGCAACCACCACACCTTTTAGAACGCTTAGCTTGTCCAAACCCGTAAGTCCCAACCTTCTACCTCTCTTTTCTATATTTGCAAAATACGACTTTTTGAAACCCGACGGAAATCGGACAAACCGATTTCCGATTCGGTTTTTCTTAAAAATTCCACTTGTCACCTAATACATATTATCAACCCTCTTGCATGTTGACTATTAATCACCCTTAAATCAAATTTAATTGTACTTTTCCACATGAAATGACAAGTTCTTTAGAAAACCGTATTTCTTGCATAAAAATACCATCAAGTTAAATTTTAATGTTCTATTTAGATACCCCACTCCTAATCATGTTTATTTTGATAACAAAACTTGTTTCATTCAATTTGGATGAAATTTCACACATGAAATGATAACGTTTATGAATACCGTATTCTTGCACCTTAATACCCTTAAGTTTAACATAGCTTATTTCACCTTGAAACTTCACCAAAATTTAATATAAGTCACGGGGTAATGACCTACCCTTACACACACTCATATAACCCTAATTGATAAATAACAAAAATACAGAATACGATATTATAGGACTTTTTCACTAAAATACCATAACCTTTATAACTTTTAGTTTAACCTTTAAATTGTAAACTTTTCTAAATAAAACTTATATAAAATGAAAGCACGATTGGTCATGGACATCGATCGTTTATCTAAACTGTCTTGTGGGTCTAGGCAAGTGTGTCTAAGGCTAGTGGTTTTTAATTAGGCCCACGACTGTGGTTCCTTCCCACTTACCTGGCACTTACCTGGCTGCATTCGACGGTGAAGAGGCGATTTGAGGCTTCTAATGACTCATCGTTTAGACCATAGAATATAGGTTAGATGGTCTAGGAAACCCTAACAACTAAAATATGGAGAACTATATACTTTTACAAATAAATACCCTATATTTAGAAAACATTTTCCCTAAATTAAAAGTATTTATAAAAACCTGAGCAAAGTGCCATTACAACCCATCTTTGGGGAACCTGTTAGGGATAGCACGGTTCATCGTGCACCCGCAGGCTAGTAGTGCGAGATTCAGACCTCCGCAAGGAGCATTCGGTCTCGAAAGGTTTAAAATACGATATTTAAAGAAAGTGATATTTTTGTAAATAAAATATTCATTTAAAAATTATTTATGTGTTTAATTATATATAATTATCATTTAAACATTTATTTTGTTATAATATAAAATTTCCACTTTTTCCTAAAATTCAAAGATTAAAAGTTACATTAAAATAACACGAATTTCAAATAAACAATTAATACTTTTATTAGGATATATTCACTAGAATAACACAAATAAAATTCACATTCATTATAACAATAAAGACGATTATTAAATACTTGAGGTGTATTTGGAAAACTATACAAAAGTATTTTTACATAAAACCCCCTCAAGTTTCACAAATTACAATAAGGCCCCTAGCTAATATTGAACTTCAAATTATATTTCTTTTAGTCGGACTCGGGTTAGAGTCTGACTAATTCTGACTTGAATATATTTCAAGTCAATCTATATTTCAATTATATTCCAACACAACTTGAATACATGAATCCCAGAATCAGTTAACAATCGGTCTGACTGAACCGAACCATGGATATTCTTTTTACAAGTTTCCAGTATTCCATTTACATGACTCTACGGTTATAACCGTTTCCTGATATCATGGTTTCGGTAAGTCAATCAGTTAATCAAGTCAATCAAGCAATCATTACAAGTTTACAAGATAACAATACAAACATGACATCGCGGGGTTTAAAGGGGTAGATTGGTACGGAAGATGTTAAAAGTGGAATGAGGTGGTCAGATTAAGACACCTAACATGAATACTGTTGCTGTTGTACCGTGGCATAACGGT
This sequence comes from Agapanthus africanus, assembly GCA_030015575.1. Lineage (NCBI taxonomy): Eukaryota > Viridiplantae > Streptophyta > Magnoliopsida > Asparagales > Amaryllidaceae > Agapanthus > Agapanthus africanus. The sequence continues at coordinate 674,531,007 of CM057340.1, read as the reverse complement.
TCCTTGTACTCTCCGTTTGCACTGATCTCTAGCATATAGAGATCCCCCTCGTATACACTGGCATTCTTCTGTACCAAGCTACAAACAACTGCGTTAAACAATATTCCATAATATTCTACAACATAATACTCTGGAAAATACTGTTACTCTGCCATTCTCACTCCACTTTTCTTTGGGACTTACCGAGCGACCTGTTCGCTGACGACATTCTATTTCTCTCTTCTTTGAATGTCGTCAGGTGCGTTGGACCAAGTTGAGACCGAGCCCATAAGTGAAGATTTGGAGCAGTTCCAGGAAGACCCAGAGCTCTAGACATTGTATCTTTTTCTTTCCAGTATTTCCTTTTATTGTTATGCCACTGTTTAGGCATTGCTTTTTTTTTTCATTTCAGATGTATTTTCATTTCATGCATTGTATAAAGAATGTTATTAATAAAAGTTGCTGTTATTTCTATTATTCGTCTCTTGTGATTCATTTTATATTGCTTAGTTACGCTTAGCGTATGTACTTCTGAGTACATACGTAGCGGGCCTCGTCACGTCCACTTCGCCGTACACTGGGAAGCGGGGCGTGACATCTTCTGATGCCGAGTGAGCTTCTTTATCATTTACTGGTGAATAAAAGACCATGTGACAACTTGCCACATAATCCTCGGGTTCTTCTGACGAGTCTTCTCCCTCATCATTGTCATTATCTCTGCTCTCAAGGATATGGTTGAGAAACTCTTGGAGTGTGACCGGGGTTCATGCCTTCTGGTTATATTCCTCCAGTGCGTCAATATGCCTTTGCAGACCCGTATGCTTGTCATCAGGCTGCGCGGGCTTCTTAGTCTTCTTCTTTTTCTTTGAAGACTTTGACGGTTGTGCCTGGGTATTTAGCCCATCGCTACCAACTCTCGGTGTTGGGCGCGGTTTCAGCATTCCTTCAATGATCTCTGGCTCTAGCGGGCTTTTCCATCTAATCGCCGGACATGCTTGAAAGTCCTTCAGCATTCTTTTAGTTATGGCCAAAAGAACAACTTCCCATGGAGCTTCCTCTATAAATGAGCATGATGCCCCCGGCGTGTCCATCTTTTTAGGAGCATGCGGTTATGGTGGGTTTACCCTCCAGTTTTCAGACAGTGCGAATTTTCCCTGCTGGTACTGGTCCTCAATCCAGTTTTTGAAGATGAAGCAATCTTCGATTGGATGGCCCACTATTCGGTGGTAGGCGCAGTAATTAGGATTGTTGACGTCGCCTGGTTGTAGTGGGCGTCTCGGATCCGGCAGAGTGATGAGCCTGTTATGCACAGCCAGTTCGAACAATCTTCTCTGTTCCCTGATTAAAAATCAGGAAAAAGCTTCAAAAGAGGCATCACGTGCTCACACGTGACCAGTGGTCACGTGTTGGCATGCGATGGTTAAGCAGCGGCCAGAGAACAGAGCGCAGAAGAAAGAAGCCCATTCCAGGGGTCACGTGTTCACACGTGACCAACGGTCACGTGGCCACACGTGACCGGCTTTAAAAGCCTTGTTCTTTAATAGAATTAAATTCTGAGGAGAGATCATTCAAATCTTTTCAAAATGGAGAAGATTTATCTGAAACCGTTGGATCAAGAATCTGAGGGTGATTAAATATCACCAATTTATGGAAAAATCTTGGACATGAAAAGATTTCCCCCTAAATCTAACCGAAATAATAAAGAGATATCTTTGAATTTAAAATTCAATGGTGAATAAAATTCACCTAATAATCTAAACGCCCAGATCAATGATGAAGATAAATCAAATCTCTCAATAAACAAATCAAATCTTTCAATGAAAGATTCATTAAAACAGATTGATTCTTTTCCTTCTCCTATAAATAGGAGCCAAAGGAGAGAGTTAAAAGAGGGAGAACAACATAAATAGAGAGAGATATATAGAGCCTGGGAATTTTGAAAAGAAGAATTTGATTCTCTGCAAAAGAAAAACCCTAGGTAAGAAAAGAGAGGCTTCAAAAGAGAATTTAATTCTCGAAAGAGTTTAACTCTTATATAAAGAAAAGAACTTAGTTCTTTCTCTGGTGGAGGATCTGCAAAGTGCACATCTCCCCATGAATGGAGAATTTAATTCTCATTGGGTTGAGATCCTGCCATGCAGATCTAAAATACAAAGGAGGAACTGAGTTTTGAGAATTTAATTCTCACAGAATTATATGAATTTAATTCCTTTGAGATAAAGTTAGGAATTTGATTCCTTCAAAATGGACAGAACTAGGGTTTAACCCTAATTGAGAACTTAATTCTCTCAAACCCACAAGAATTTAATTCCCTTAAAAAAAAGAGAATTATGGTTTCACCCTATACCACAATTTAATTCTCTAACAGAAAAGAAATTAGGGTTTAACCCTATCTAAGAATATAATTCTTCAGAAGAAAACAGGAATTTAATTCCTCTAAAGTTTATTGCTAGGGTTTAACCCTATGAAGAATTTAATTCTTAAAAGATGAACAAATCTTTGAAACATGCAAAGAACCAAAGTCACGTGCTACCACGTGACCCCTGTAAAGATCCACAGAAAAGAACTTTGAGGCAACGCCTCACGTGTCCCACGTGACCCCTGAAGTACACAGAGAAAAAGGAAAAAGAAAAAGAAAAGAGCTCTAGGGCGCCCTCACGTGTCACTACGTGACCCCTAAGGAGCATTCTAACAGACCAGAGCGTGGGCCTCTATCACGTGCTCACACGTGATGGCCGTCAGAATTAAAAGTGTCAAACACTCACATGCAGGATAAAATAAGGGGAATCAGGGCGCTCTCACGTGTCCACACGTGACCCCTCTCTCCTTAGTGTTTAACACTAATTTGAAAACTTTGTTCCCAGTGTTTAACACCGATTTTCTTAGTGTTTAACACTAATTTGAAAACTTCGTTCCCAGTGTTTAACACTGATTTTCTTAGTGTTTAACACTAATTTGAAAACTTTGTCCCCAGTGGCTAAGTTTCTAGAGGCAAAGCCTCTCCTTCAATAAACCAACAGAGGGCCAATATTCTAAATATGATTGGACTTAGCCCAAACTGGCCATAAGTCCTCAATTCAAACTTAACTGGGCTAATGGGCTCGTAATATAATTAGTTGGTCTTGGTTCCAAATTGGGCCAGAGATCATTTAATCTACCTTGGTTTAAGGGTACATCTCTTTACTCCTTGATGTTTGGCGTTGTAATTCCTCAACGTCTTCAGAGAGGTGACGGGTCTCAATGACCATACATTGATACGGACTGTGGGGTCCTTAAACTCATGGACTATGATGTCCTTAACCTTGACCGTGATGTCTTAAAACTAACGCCGGACTGTGGAGTCCTTAAATCCTCGAACTATGATGTCCTTAACCTTGACCGTAATGTCTTAAAATTAACGATGGACTGTGGAGTCCTTAAATCCTCGGACTATGATGTCCTTAACCTTGACCGCAACGTCTTAAAACTAACATCGGACCGCAATGTCCTTAAACTACCTATCGACCGCAACGTCGCTAAACTAAACAACAAGGCTCCCTTAATTGCTCTCTTGTTGGATCTAAACGATCCCGTTAAGTCGAATTAGTCTAAAACTAGACTAACGTATCCTTAACAAACGTTTAAGTTGATCTTATTCTCAAAAGAGGCTAACGTATCCTTAAAACCAAACCCCCAAACCCAAATCTAAGATAATACGGATTTGGACTAGTCCACGCCCTACGGGCGACGACATAACTCAGTCTCCGTATACAATCCACGGGCAACCACAAACAAAACAAACACACACGACACGAAGTGAAATTATGGAGAAGGAGAAAGTTGTTACCGCAATGCGGTAGCGTAATTAACTGCAGGGGCTTGCGCCTGTAGGGAAGAGCGTCCCCACAATTAAAAACCCCTCAAGCGAGGGGGAATCTGATGAAGTCTGCTACACCGGCCGCATCCGTTTAAACCTCCGATATACGGTGCCATAAATCAACTTGGCATCTTCGGAGAGGTGGACTGATAGCACCAATTAGCATCTGCCCCGAATTTCAGGTAAGACGTCCGTCGCACCGCCTATTCGGAGGGGAACAGATTCTGGCATGCCCGGTGGGACCTTTTCCGCTTTCCACTCCACACTTCGTGTGTCGTCTTCGCGAACCAATCGCGGTTTGTTAATGGTTGCTCTTGGGTTTCAAGTGACTAAGATTTGGTCTTTTGCCTGGCGCAGAAATCAAGCATCGATGGCCTCCAACTGCTCGAGCTACTCCAAATGCAAGTGCAACCAACGCTCCGCCTCACCTGGAGGTGTAGGCTATGGGCCTCAAGCGGCCTCCATCCTTACCATGCCGGTGGAAAAAGTAACCCAGGCCACCACCGGTCTGTTTTTCAGGACCATGCTCCCGCCTGCAAGCTTCACCCTTCCAATGCCCGCACCGGAAGCGCACAAGAAGTCGGTTTTCGATCGGCTCACTGCTAGAACGGCCCCTTCCAATGGGTCGTCCAATATCAAACCGGCAGCCTCTGTCTTTACCAGGCTGAACCAGAACTCTGACGGGCCCGCCAAGAAGCCCATGAATCCTGAAATGGCCGTCCCGAGGAAGATAGCCACCTCTGCTCCTGAGGTCGTCAAGACGGCTTCTCCTGTTAAAGAGTTGGTCTTTTCAAGGCTGACTATTCCAGCTCCCATTCCTGCTCGAGGGTCTGTCTTTGACAAATTGGACACCACCACTCAAAAGACATCAGTCTTCAAGAGGCTGGTACCAGCGGCGTCTCATCCAGACAGGGGGCAAGGCGAAACCATCCCTATCACCGGACCAGTCCCAACAGCGCAACACGCTCGACGTCTCCACTGGCGCCGAGTAAGGAAGGCCGGGTGCAACTCCCCCTCAGGGCTAACTCCACCTGCTCTAATGGTGGAAGTTAATACTGCTGTTCCAACTGGGAACAGCTTTGAACCACTAAGGAGGGTACGTAAGAACTCTCCGACTGCTACGCTAAAAAAATCTCCTCCACCTACGGAGAGGGTTACAGAAACGAAACTGGAACAGCCCCCTCAACGGCTGTCCTCCAAAATTTATAAAGTCTGGCGGAGGGTTCAAGAGTCCGTAATCGACCAAGATCACTCTCGCCGGCAGAATAGGGCGAAAGTGCAGGAAGAAAAGAACCGTCCTGTCAAACAACAAAGGACGACAACCGTCAGGGTGCCCGCTGCAATGGCCCCCTCAACTTCAACGGCCCACAAGAGAAGAAGGCCGGAGAAGATCCCCACGCCTACAGCTAATGTCAAAGACAGTAAGCCTAAACGCCCTAAGTCAGGGGGCTTGATGGTGCACACCGTTTACATGGCGTCTGAGAAAGAGGACAGCCGTACATCCACGGGTCATAGACCTTTCACGCGATCGGTGACTAAAGCTCAGGAGCAGCAGCAAAATCTCCAAGAAATGATGAACGCGATGGCCGCACTCACTGGGCCAAAAGAAAGCCCCGAAGCATCCTTGGATCAACGCTAGGAGCAGGAAACTGACGCTGAGTTCCTTCGCAGGATACTGGAAAAGAAGGATAAAGAGGCTGCGGAACAAGCAGCCAATATAAAGCGAATGGCTCTTCTGTTCTAAGACATGGTGGGTATGATGATCCAACAAGATCCGCCTGCTGAAGATCCCCCGATCGTCCTTGAAGATGACAAGGGAGAAACGTCAAATCCTCTGCCGGCTCTATCAACAGCCAAGGAAGAGACAATTTCCAAAGCTGACTTGGACGAATATATAGCTTAGCAGATACGGGTTCACTAGGCGACTGAAGCAGCCGGTCAAGTTGTCAGAACAGGGCGACCGTATCCGAGCTGGTATGATCAGATCAAATACCCGCCGAGCTATACAATACCGAAATTTCATGTCTATAAGGGGACGGGCAATCCCCACTAGCATGTTGCCCAGTTCAGGGCGCTTTGCGGCAACACCGGCGGTGATGATAAATTGTTGCTTCGCCAGTTTGTCGGCAGCTTGTCAGAAACGGCGTTCGAGTGGTACTCTGAGCTCCCGAACGACTCCGTCAAAACATTTGCGAAGATGGAGCTGCTATTTACGCAGCGATTCGCGAGCGCCAGCGAACGCACCCCGATAACGGCATTGATTAATGCCAGGGTGAAACCAGGTGAGACGTGGGTCCAGTACGCTATACGCTGGAGAAACTTGTGGTCGAAATGCGAACAACGCATTGAGGAAGCGCCCACGGTGGGCATGTCCGTGGGTACCCTAGACCCTCATGCACCTATTTCACAGTTCATGATGTTTTTTAAACCGACCGCCTTCCAGGCTTTAATCGATAAGCTAGCCCAGATAGATCAAATGGGTCACAGAACGTCTCCCCCGAAGCCGGAACCGCAGAACGACAAGGGTAAAGAGAAGGCAACCTTCGTTGCGAACACCCAACAGCAGCCCAGTGCCCCAAAGCTAGCAGATCAACTGGAAGAAAGACGACGCTATTACAATGAGAAAATGAAGCGTCCTTATTCATTCCCACGGGACAAAATGAAGAGATTGTTCGAGCTGGCGGTGCGTATCAGGCTTATCAATTTGCCGAATCCAAGGCGACCATCGCAACCCAGCGAAGTGAATAATCCCAATTACTGCCTTTACCACCAAACAGTAAGCCATCCGATCGAGGATTGCTTCGTCTTTAAAGGATGGATCGAAGATCAATACCTATAGGGCAAGTTTGTGCTGTTCGAGAAGTGGAAGGTGAACCCGCTGATTAGTATTGGATTTTACGATCAATAATATAATTACCGCAATCAAGAACGGCGTCGCTTGTAGCTAGCCAATGAGTACGGGTCGGTCCACAGGGATTTTGTGTTTTCCTAATCGCGCTAACGAGTTAATTCCGATGGGTGTCAGATTGATTTATTAAATCTAAAAACTACCAAATTAAGTTATATTAAGATTATCTAGATCTAAGTCTTGTTAGGGTTAGGCTTAGGGGAAGTTGAGAGATTAAAGGTTTCCTAACCGCTTTCAATACCCTATTTTAGATCAATTAGATGTTATGGTAATTATCAATAAAGTGGATTAGAATCTTTTGGGAAGATGTTTCTTCCTCTATGTTCTTGTCCTTCCTTTATCGATCCTTACCCTAACCTCCATGGAAAACACACGCAACCGGTCCTTTATACTACGGTATCACCGTTACCTCGTGGGGTAAGGTGCCGCAGGGAGCGGTGTGTGTGTGTATGCATGGAGTTCTAATTCTTAGGTGTGAAAGGGAAAGAAAGGGGTGAGAGATCTCATCTCTCAAACCTTTCCCTAAGGCTAACCCTAACAAGCGAGGAGACTACTCGCTCATTAGGGGATTAAAAGATATTCTAAATTAAAAGAGAACTAAAGCAAAGAAATAAATGGAACTTACTAATTTTTATTGATGGCTCTCTCCAAATATCAACGCAGTACAGATCTGAATTTGTGAAATGAAAAGTGGCATAGCCTCATACAAGATTTAGAGTTCCTATTTATAGAGGATAGGAAATCCTATGGTTATAATGACTCGCACATCTGCTATTACAAAAATACCCCCTAAGAAAAGACCTAGTCAACGATCCGCGCACCGCAAAGTTTTCTGCGCCGACACGGGCCATACCCGGCCGCGGTTCTGCAGCCAATAGCATGCCTTGGCCACGGATCCGCGGCCAAGTGGAGAGATCAATGCTTCAATTTTCTTGGGTTGGCTCTGTTGCATTTTTACTTCTAGTTTCTATGGTTCTTTTCTCAGGTTGGCTTCTAGGTTTATTCCAGATCTTTCCAGTGAACATTGTAATGGACTTTTTGCCGTTGCTTCGTGACGAAGTCTTGAACCTTGCACAGCCTTGTACTTGTGAACTGATCTTTGTGTAGGCTTTATCAAGATTCTCTGTTTGTTGTTCAAAGTCTCACTTTTTGCATCGTCTTCTGTCTTTTTCACTGTTTTTCTCTCAAGAACCTATAACCTGTACTATGTAGCAGATATGGGTCAAAAGCACCTATTTATTTATAAAATGCATAAGAATGGGGAATATAATAATGCAATATTATGATGTGAACAAATACCCCCAAACTTATCTTTTGCTCGTCCTCGAGCAAACCTAGTTTTATTCTCGACAAAAAACTAACCTCACTTTCGCAGGGAAACGCGATTGCGCTGAGCTCGTGCAACAAGCTGTTAAACCTCTAGGTGTCCCTAGTATGAGGAGTGTTGTCTTCTGAGGGTTTTCAGTGGATACTACCCACAAAATCCTATCAATTTGGCTTTTCGACTTTTATCCTCCAATTAGGTTTTCCAACAAGGAATTCTATTATCGTTGACTCGTAAATTATCCATCCATATTCTTCATACTTCCTCATCATTTAATTCAAGATTATATATGTTCTGTAGACTTACTTAGCTTTCGGCATCTTTTAAGATTTCTTTCTAGGGTTCCATCTCCACTTAGGAATTTTTATCATCTCTACTAAAAATACAAGTTCTATTCTTCATTCCTTTCTCTTATCTAAATCCCAATCACATACTCCTACATGTGTGTATAATTCACCCCTATACTTGGAAATTCAAATCAAGCAATTATACTCTTGTCCGTTGTCCAAAGCACTTCTTAATTGGTGAATTTTTATATGAATTTTGCTTACACATCTTTCATCCGACCGTTAATACTTCTTGAGTTACCAACGACCGATTACAAAATGCGTTTGCACTTTAATATGTACTTCCTAGTCTTGTAACACCCAAGGCTTTTTAGCAGTGACTCCCAAACCAGTTGGTCTAAGGCACTAGGTGATGAAGCACCCTCGCTAAATATTTTTCTATTTTTACGGCCTTAAGTAATCACAAAAACCAGTGTTCATTTTTTTTCTTTCTTTATTCACACTTGAATTTTATTTTCTTCGTTCTAAGGACTTTAGACAAGAGCATTTCAAGGACTCCTCTAGTATTCCAAGTTTCAAGGTGCGTGTTTGTGCAAATTGTAGGGTATACATTTTCAGAATTTAGACTTAAGCTAAGAATTATTTTTCAAACTTATACTTTAATAAAAACATCAATACTCTTCCCTTGTTTTAACTTAGCCTAAGAAGTGAACTCGAAATTTGCCTATTTCTAAATAAACTATAAAGACATATACTTTCTATCGTTAAATTCAAAGAAATGTTATTTTTAGGGTTTTTAATTTACTAAGTCTAAGATCTAGTTATTCCTATCCAGTTATCCTATTTGTCAAACTCAAGTCAAATAGGGCCAAAATTGAATACATTAATTTTTATAATTTTTGAAATTTTTCTATTTTTTATGGGTTTTAAAATAAGTATGCAAATGCAAAAATATGTACAAATGAATGCGAAGGAAAAAAAGCTTACCGAGCATACCCCCAAACTTAAACTTGACAGTATCCTCACTGTCATGCCATACCAAGAGAGTCAAAATGTCGGCACTCCCCTGTTTATTTATTTATTTATTTTTATTTTATTGTAAAAAGAGAAACAAAAATATATACAGAAAGCCCCCCCAAACTTCATTGAAACAATGTTAAACGTCATTGCCAAACCTTGCAAAGACCAAACGTCAACACCAACCATTCGAAAAATTTATCTGTATAGAGTATCGGTTGGTGGAAGAACATGTTGTACCGATCCAAAAAGAATTGGAGAAGATAGAAGTTGTAGGATGGAAAGTGTGGAAGTGAATAGATATGATGTGGTGATGAATCAAAATGAGAATGTGAATGATCAGCAATCAGTGGAATATTGGCATTCTCGTAGCTTATTAAAAAAGAAGGGGGTGGTTCAACTTCTAAAGGAGGAGGTTGACTAACTGCACTATCCCCAAGATACTTCTGTGGATCCTTTATCGACTTGGCATCATCCATCATATGCAAATGATATTCAATTATGAGGGAACTAATCTCCTCGATGTCCGCCATAGTCCAGCCGAAAGCTTGCCGCCTATCTTGTAAGACCATTAAAAGGGCGTTCTCTTGCTCGAGAGCTAGAGAGGCCGATATAATAACGGGAAAGGTCTCATTCTCACCTATGTAAGCATATTTTAGGTGAGACGGCAAGGGCGTGAGTTCGAGTTTCGGAGGTGAAAAAATCATAGGCAAAATTGGGAAATCTACCTCGAAATCAAAGGACTCCAACACAGGTTCAAAATCACTGCAAACAACCGATTCGGATGGTTCAACTAACTCATCCAAAAATTCAAAAGACTCATATTCGGGCTGTGAGTCGTCAAAATCATCCGAAAAAATGAAACTTTTATAATCAATATCGGTTGTGTCAACTGTGGTGGATTCAAGGAGGGACACACTAGTGGCGTCAAAACTGTTTTCATCAAATAGAAATCTTTTAAGCTCGCAGTCCTCCTGCGTGATTTCGTGAATAGAGCGAACTTCTCGTGTACTAATTTTAGGCACGGGGGGCAGACTTCCTAACTTGTAAATATTGAACTCACTAGACGTCTTCTGGAAGGATAGAGTCATGGAGCCATTGCGAAGTTTATTACGGCATTGGAAGTGGCCAAAAATGGTCGACCGAGGATCACCGGAATTTGGTTCCGTGGGTTAGCAACAGGTTGTGTGTCCATAACAATAAAATCAATGGGGAATATGAAATCCCCAACTTTGATCAACACATCCTCTAGCTCACCCCTAGGATGGGTGATCGATCGATCAGCCATTTGGAGAGTACAATGAGTAGGTTTCAACTCTCCAACCCCTAATTGCTCGTACACAGAGTAGAGAAGCAGGTTAACACTAGACCCAAGATCTAAAAGTGCTCGATTGATTTTCTTATCCCCAATTGTTATTGAAATCGTAGGATAGCCGGGGTCCTTTCGCTTTTGGGGTAAATGTTGAGGTTGGTTAATAGCATTTCTCACTGCACTAGCCACTAGCACTTTCTTGGGTATTTAAGACGACTTTCTCTTTGAGGTGCATAAGCCCTTTAAGATTTTCGCGTATGAAGGGACTTGTTGGATTGCATCCAAGAGAGGTATATTTATGCTAACCTGTTTAAATAACTCCACAATCTTCTCCATTTGTGCAGTTGGTTTATTGGGACTCAACCTGTTTGGAAATGGAGCATTTTGAAAATCTGTTGAGTCTAATATCTGTGGAGTAGAATGTGGAGTTGGAACGGATCCCAGTGTGGATGTGTTCGTGAAGTGAGAAGTGGGTCCGTTCGGATTAGAAGAAGAAGAGCCTTTTGAAGAATGGAGAATAGGCTCTAGCGGAGAAGATGAAGGTGAAGAAGAAAAAGAAGAAGGAGAAGAAGGAGAAAAAGGAGAACCACCGGCGGGGATGTCATCACTAATACCCACATTATTTTGCAACACTTTTCCAGATCTCAACGTGGTCACCGCATTTACATTGTGATATTCATGTGCGTTTTGTGTGTGACCGGGATTTGGCAATGGTTGAGATGGAAGCTTTCCCTTTTCTCTCTCGCTCAACGCAGCAGTTAGTTGTGTAATTTGTGCCTTAATAGATTTGATACTTTGATCGTTGAAGCATTGTTGTGCACCAAAGACTGGACGCAATTTTCTAATCTTGCTGCGGATTCTGTAGATTGCTTGAGAAACGCATCTAGACTTTTTTCTAGCGAGATAACCTTATCATCATTTGGTTGAACCAAGTTGTTCGTTTGATTTGGATAAGGTTGTGGGTGGAAAGGTTGCTGGTATTGAGTTTGTTGGGGTGCTTGTTGTTGTGGAGGAGGAGGCCTTTGAAAGTTGTTGTTTCCTTGGAGTTGTTGATTTTGATTCCAAGCAAAATTTGGGTGACTCCTCCAACCCGGATTGTAAGCCGAAGAGTAAGGATCATTTCGTTGTCGTTGCTGAAAGGCAGCATTGACTTGATCTTGTCCTTGAACAGGTGGATTGTAAGGACACTCTTCGGTAAGGTGTGATGGATCCGAACAACAAGCACAAACAGTTCGTGGGGGTAAAGCAGGGGCAGGAGAAGACGATGAGATTTTGGTCTCAATGGCTTCTAGCTTTTTCATAAGTGCGGCCATCTCGGCCTTCATAGAAATCGACATATCTAATTGATGTATGCCTGCCCTAGATTGACCAATAGAAAGAGATGAAGTAATCTTTGTGCTCTCCCACTGAATTGTTTGTTCACTAAGATCCTCGAGAAACTGCCATGCTTCCTCACTAGATTTGGTTAGAAAGTGACCTTGACAAATGGTTTCTAGCAACTGCTTCGTTGCCGGGTTCAATCCTTCGTATAATGTTTGGCAAAGTTGCCAATTTTCGATCCCATGGTGAGGGCATTGAACAAGTAGGTCTTTGAATCTTTCAAAACACTTCCAAAATGGTTCGGAAGGAAGCTGGGAAAATTGTATTATCTCATTGCGAATTCTCGCGGTCTTGTGATGAGGATAAAACTTTTTAAGAAAAGCTTTAACAAACGCGTCCCAATTTCTAATTGAATGTGACGCTGTGCTGTATAGCCACTTCTCGGCTAAGTCACATAAGGTGAAAGGAATGCCCCTTAGCCTTATAGCGTCATCACTTAATTGGGTTGTTTTCATCATGGCGCAAACGTTTTGGAATTTATTGATAAATATATATGCATCTTCGGATTCCAAACCATGAAACTTAGGCAGCATATTGATGAAGTGGGGTTTGATCTCGAAATTTCCCCATTTGCCGGTGGGGGTGAAAGACAGGTAGGTAAAGAGGTGCAGACAGGGTAGAAGAGATCCTGGAGCGCGATTCGTTGGGGCGCTACAACAGGCGGGAGATTCGGGTTATTCGCACCTAACGGAGGTGGAATCAGTCCCGTGGGTAAGGTGTTGTTGGGATTATATCCCGACATACCTTTGGAAGAAGAATTTGAAGGTGGAGGTAAGGAGGTGGACGGAATTTCGACTTCGAAGTCGAAAGGTTCGCCGGTCGGTACCAACGAAACACGGACTAATCGGGTGCTAGTGTCCCTAGTCCAAAGTGACATACACTAAAGGAGGTAGTGTAGTCAAAAAAGTGAAAAACAGAATGTGGGGGTAAGAAAATGTCAATGAGAAGAAAGTGAGTGGTGGTGGGGTGCAAGGATTTTTAGCGACAAGTTGCAAGTTTTTATAAAAGATTTTTCCTATTTCCCTTTTTTTTTATTTGGAACTTTTTGCAAAAAAAAAAATAATTCGATAAAGGGCTAAGACACACTTTCGATCAACCAAAAATGCACAAACAGGCCGAGATCTAAGGTCACCTAGGTCAGCTAGACAGCTCCTAACTGTTTCAAAGGGCTAGAAATAGGACCTCAAACCGCCTCTTCACCGCCAATTGCGGCCAGGTAAGTGCCAGGTAAGTAGGAGGCTCCCCGCTACAAGTAGCGGTCCTAATTAAGTAACCACTTGCCTTAGACACACTTGCCTAGACACCGCAAAGTCAGGTTAGGATAAACGGTCGATGCCTATAACTAGTCCTCTGTCCTATTGAGCTCGAAGTCTTTAGAGCTGGGTCTAGTATTTTTTAATTAAAGATTGGTCAATGCAAATGCCTTATGTGATTTCTGGGGTCTTGAGAAGGATGATGAAATCCCCACCCAATCTGAATTGGTCAAAAGCCCCTTAAAGTCTGATTAAAGGTATGCAAAACAGTAAATTACTTGCAATCAAATCTTTTTATTTTATGTGCGGCGCAAAGAATCCTGCACAAGATTTGTTATTGAGAAGGGGGAAGATTTTTTTATATTTTTAGGCGCAAAGAAATCCTGTAGGAGATTTGACAAAAGATATATCAAAAGATTCAGAAGAGAGAGAAAGAAAATTACTGTGCAATTTTTGCTTGCTGATGTCACCACGGCGCCGCCCTTCCGCCGTCAAAGCGTGGATCTCACCGCGGTTCGGCGGTTGGAACGAAGGCTCGCCTCCCGAGAATTTTTTTCACGCGCGGAAGCCCCAGTCCCGCCGCGTTTCCGCGGTCAAAGGTGTGGTACAGCCGCCTTTCTGCGGTCTGATGGGGGGTTCAGATCTCCAGAAAAATTCTACTGTTCTGTTTTTGAAATCCCCCTCTGTTCTGATCTCCCGATTTCTGTTTCGCACTCTGGATTTTTCCAGATCCGTCGATCCTGCAAAGATTCACAAAAAATACCCTTCAAACAATAAATGATAAAAATTTTATAATATTTTTTTTTGTTTTTATGATTTTTTTAAATTAGATTAACCCGAAATTGCAAAAAGGAAATACTACGCCATCCCCGGCAACGGCGCCATTTGATTAGTATTGGATTTTACGATCAAAAATATAATTACCGCAATCAAGAACGGCGTCGCTTGTAGCTAGCCGGTGAGTACGGGTCGGTCCACAGGGATTTTGTGTTTTCCTAATCGCGCTAACGAGTTAATTCCGATGGGTGTCGGATTGATTTATTAAATCTAAAAACTACCAAATTAAGTTATACTAAGATTATCTAGATCTAAGTCTTGCTAGGGTTAGGCTTAGGGGAAGTTGAGAGATTAAAGGTTTCCTAACCGCTTTCAATACCCTATTTTAGATCAATTAGATGTTATGGTAATTATCAATAAAGTGGATTAGAATCTTTTGGGAAGATATTTCTTCCTCTAGGTTCTTGTCCTTCCTTTATCGATCCTTACCCTAACCTCCATAGAAAATACGCGCAACCGGTCCTTTATACTACGGTATCACCGTTACCTCGAGGGGTAAGGTGCCGCAGGGAGTGGTGTGTGCGTGTATGCATGGAGTTCTAATTCTTAGGTGTGAAGGGGCAAGAAAGGGGTGAGAGATCTCATCTCTCAAACCTTTCCCTAAGGCTAACCCTAACAAGAGAGGAGACTACTCGCTCATTAGAGGATTAAAAGAAATTCTAAATTAAAAGAGAACTAAAGCAAAGAAATAAAAGGAACTTACTAATTTTTATTGATGGCTCTCTCCAAATATCAACGCAGTACAGATCTGAATTTGTGAAATGAAAAAAGGCATAGCCTCATACAAGATTTAGAGTTCCTATTTATAGAGGATAGGAAACCCTAGGGTTACAATGACTCGCACATCTGCTATTACAAAAATACCCCCTAAGAAAAGACCTAGTCAACGATCCGCGCACCGCCAAAATTTTCTGCGCCGACACGGGCCATACCCGGCCGCGGTTCCGTGGCCAATAGCATGCCTTGGCCGCGGATCCGTGGCCAAGTGGAGAGATCAATGCTTCAATTTTCTTGGGCTGGCTCTGTTGCATTTTTACTTCTTGTTTCTATGGTTCTTTTCTCAGGTTGGCTTCTAAGTTTATTCCAGATCTTTCCAGTGAACATTGTAATGGAATTTTTGCCGTTGCTTCGTGACGAAGTCTTGAACCTTGCATTGCCTTGTACTTGTGAACTGATCTTTGTGTAGGCTTTATCAAGATTCTCTGTTTGTTGTTCAAAGTCTCACTTTTGCATCGTCTTCTGTCTTTTTCACTGTTTTTCTCCCAAGAACCTGTAACCTGTACTATGTAGCAGACATGGGTCAAAAGCATATATTTATTTGTAAAATGCATAAGAATGGGGAATATAATAATGCAATATTATGATGTGAACACCCACCACAACCGCACACTCCCAAGAAGACGGACACACCGGGGGCAACTTGCTCTTTCATTGAAGAATCTCCATGGGAAATCGTACTTTCAGCAAAAACCAAAAGAATGCTGAATGAGCTCCAGACGTGCCCGGTGATCAGGTGGAAGAACCCGCTGGAACCCCGGATCATTGAAGGGATGCTGAAGCCGCGCCCAACTCTAAAAATTAGTTGTCATGACCCAAGCACTCATACCCAGCCGTCGAAATCTTCGAAAAAGAAGAAGAAATACAAGAAGCCCGTGAAGCCTGGCGACAAGCGCACGGACTTACAGAAGCAGATCGACACACTGGAAGACTACAATCAAAAGGAACGGACTCCCATCACACTCCAAGAGTTCCTCAACCACGTCTTTCAGGAGGAAGATGATGGAGAGAGCTCGTCGGATGAATCCGAGGGATACGTGGCGAGTTGTCATGTGATCTCCCACTCGTTTACGGACGATGAAAAAACTCCTTGCACTGAGAAACTGGGGGCAAAGCCTGAGCCGGAACTTGTGTAGCCGTCAGACGAAATGATCAACGCCTTTCTAAATGAGATTCTCCTGAAAAGTAAAGCCGATCGGGAGCGCGAGATGGCCATATTGGAAGGAGCCAAGCACCGGTGACTAGACGAAAGAGTCGAGGTACTCCCGCCAATTCAAAAGACATCCGATGCGGATAAAAATAGATTCAAGACGAGGAAAAGGTTGGCTAAAGCCATATCAATGGGAATGAAGCTACCGCTCTCGGAAGAAAACACTCGTGGTAGAGCAGAAATGCATCCTAATTACTGCTCATATCATCAGAAGATCTCGCACCCCATTGAGGAGTGCGACGCTTTTAAAAGATGGTGGGGGGATATGTCGCTCACCGGCAGCATTTTAAATGGATGAAACACAAAACCCGACGGGAGCAGAGAAGTACGACCAAGGGGAACAAGAGAACTACCGGTAACTATTGCACGATCAACGCCGGAGGATCACAGGTTCTCACCTTTGGGAGTGACTCTGATGAAGAGATGGCTCTGGGCCCTCTCTTTAAAGAATCCATCTTAGGGAAAGAGGAAGAACCAGAGGCTTGCGAAAACATTCAGCTGCGTAATCGCACGCTTCCAGAAAAGAATCTTGGACCCGCAACTAGAAAAGATAAGGGAAAGGAAAAGGTCGCTGAAGATATCGCTTTAGATGACCAAGTCATGAAAGAACTGACTGCTAAGGACCCGTCCAAGAAGAGTAAGGTGGACTACAACATCCTAGCGCACCTGAGGAAGCTACCTTTGTAACTCAGCATTCTCGACGCCCTCTTATTATCAAAAGAAGCGAGGGATTCATTAATCAAGGCGATACAAGAGCCCGAGCAATTCCAAGCCTTCCTCGCCGAAGAAAAGATGAAGAATGAACTGGAAGAAGTGCACACGGCCGATATCACTTTTGGTGACGAAGACCTGCTCCTTGGGACGTGCGACCACAACCGTCCCCTATATGTCTCTAGATACCGCCACGATATCAAGATAGGCAAAATCCTGGTGGATAATGGGTCCTCCGTTAATCTCCTTAATGTTCGGGTGTTGAAGGAAATCTGCATGAGCGTTCAACACCTCGCTCGGGACAAAATTACCATCTCCGGTTTCGACTCCCAGTCATCACAGACTCTCGGATCTGTAATACTAACATTACGCTTCGGACTACTCGTCATGGATATTAAGTTCCACGTCATTGACGCCAAGACCTGTTACAACGCCTTGCTCGGTCATCCTTGGTTGCACGAGTACAATATCATCCTTTCTACGCAACATCAATGTATGAAGTATTTCAAGGATGGTCTAGAGTATACCGTAACGGGAGAGCTGAACCCGTTCTCCGTGAACGAAGTCCGCAAGTACGAAGATGCAAAGTACTTTTTGCCAGATTTTGAAGACATGGAGAGGTGTCGCAAACCGGAGAACAAAGCCTCCGCTACCATTCCTGTTTTCGGGAGTGATACCGAAGAAGAAGAAGAGATAGTTTACGCTGGGCCGTCTCGACACAACAACCCGGGACCGTCCGCCCCCATATTAATCTTCGAAAGTAACTCGGAAGATGAGGTTAATGTTGTGTTCTCCAGTCGGCCGTCAATACAAGCATCCCCTGGCGATGATCAGAGTTTGCGGATTACCATGATTCCGCAGGAGCACTCCAAAGATCTTGACGCACTTGAAGCTTACAATGTGCAGGACCTGCAGACGTTTTACGTCCCTCCCAAGCGAAAAGGTGAAAAGGCGATCATGTTCTATCGGTCCATGGAAACAAGAGTGGAGAAAGAAATCTGGCACGGCGCGGATTCTACACTTGACAGGCTCCAACCCATCCGTTTGCCCAGATATTATACGAACGGACTAAAAAGGCTATTGAAACGCCAAGGGGTATCTTTAAAACAGACTATTTGACAAGCTCGTATCTACAACAGGATTTGGGATGTCCTTAGGACGCAGCGCAAATTGCCCAACGGGAGAATGGAAATGCTTAGGCTTGGATATGTGAGATCCGGGAAGCGGGAACGAGTCCACGGTAGCTATGCCATATATAACTTCGATGAAGAAGAGGACGCCCTGTCGGGAAACGCCGACCCCTTATCAAAACTAGATCCCGCAATCAAAGTGCCGAGTCTGTCATTTGAAGTGCGAATGGACAATCTTATCAGCAAAGCGGGTCATAAATCTTGGGACGACCATAATCACGAAATGGCCATCTACGAGAAAGCCAGGACGCAACGTCTTCTTCAACAGGCTGCAAAAGACGAAAATGCTCCTCCCTGTCGACCTGCTGTGCAAAAGGCTCGAAGCAGAGGCAGAAATAAGTCAAAGAGCAGAAAAGGGAGTCAACAACTACAACGCGGGATCAAAGAGTTATGTGATCGGGAATTGCGCGGGCCGGATTTGTCCTTCATGAAGAAGATGAGTCGAACGTATTCTTTACCTCAAGACAAGACGAAGAAGATACTTGATCTCGCTTTAAAACATCGAATGATTACACTCCCGGAGTCTAAGCACCCTGAGCAAGCTAACGAGGTCTCTCATCCGAGCTATTGCTCTTATCACCGAGTCATAGGACACCCTACCGAAGACTGCTTCACCTTCAAGAATTGGGTCGAAGACCAGTACCAGCAAGGCGGGTTTGCTCTATCCAGCAGCTGGAGGGTAACGCCGCCACAAAAGCACGAACCCAAAACCACAAGAGCAGACCAGATCCACATCGGTCTTGGAAGCGAGCTCGTACCTATCATATAATAACAATATCAAAAGGAGAGCCCGAGAATATGGATGACCTTCCTTGGTGCTTCGAAAACAATGACGACGAAGTGATCTCAGAATTTCCACCAGCGCCAAAAGAGCTGGAAGATGGAATATATACTACTGCAGATAACCTCAAGAAGATTGAGTTAGGGACGGCAGACGACCCACGACCGACATTTGTCAGCGAATTGCTATCGGAAGAAAGGGTGGTTGCGTTAAAAGACGTGCTTATGCAGCATAGAGACTGCTTCGCATGGAACTATTCAGAAATGCCAGGACTGGATCCAGAAATAGCTGTCCATAAATTGGCAATATCCCCGGACATCAAGCCAGTCAAACAAGCGCTGAGAAGAATGCGGCTCGAGCTTGAGATGAGCATCAATGCCGAAGTCAAGAAACTGATCGACTCTGGATTTATCCAGGAGGTTCAGTACCCTGATTGGATCGCCAACATCGTCCCGGTAATGAAGAAAAATTGGACAGTGCGCATATGCATGGACTTCCGGGATCTTAATAAAGCTTGCCCGAAGGAAGATTTCCCAGTGCCGGTTACCGAGCTGATGATAGATAATACGT
The DNA here is from genome assembly GCA_030015575.1 of Agapanthus africanus. Classification (NCBI taxonomy): domain Eukaryota; kingdom Viridiplantae; phylum Streptophyta; class Magnoliopsida; order Asparagales; family Amaryllidaceae; genus Agapanthus; species Agapanthus africanus. The sequence goes on along the minus strand of CM057340.1, from coordinate 674,511,615 downwards.
CCACTCACAAAGTTTTCTCCTTCATGGACGGCTCATCAGAATACAATCAGATAAAGATGCATCCCGAAGATCAGAAGCACACCGCTTTCCGGACTCTTTTTGGTATATTCTGCTACAAAGTTATGGCCTTCGGTTTAAAGAACGCCGGTGCCACCTATCAGAGGGCCATGACTAAGATCTTCGATGACCTTATACATAAAATCGTCGAATGCTATATCGACGACCTCGTGGTGAAAAGCAAATCGTACGAGGAACATCTCGAGCATCTGAGGATCGTATTTCAACGTCTTCGGCAATACAGGTTGAAGATGAACCCTCTTAAATGCACGTTCGGGGTGTCCTCAGGCAAATTCCTAGGATTCATTGTCCGCACCGGGGTATCGAGATAGATCCGTCGAAGATCAAGGCGATCATGGAAATGCCACCGCCAAGGACCCTCAAACAGTTGCGGTCTCTCCAAGGTAAGCTCCCGTACATCCGGCGATTTATAGCCAACCTTTCAGGCAAGTGCCGTCCTTACGGTCACCTGATGAAGAAAGGAACCCAGTTCGTCTGGGATCTCAAATGCCAAGGCGCACTGGACGAGATCAAGCAGTATCTGCAGAACCCGCCAGTGCTGGCCGCTGCGGTCAAGGGAAAACCTCTTATTCTTTATACAACTGCCCTCGAAGGTTCCTTAGGCGCATTATGGGCACAAGAGAACGACCAAGGGAATGAGAGAGCGCTCTACTATTTAAGTCGAGTTCTTCTGGGGGCAGAAAGCAACTACTCTCCCATCGAAAAACACTGCCTGGCGTTGATCTTCGCGATAACGAAACTCCGACACTATGCATTGGTGCATGAAGTCCGTCTTATATCAAAGGTGGACCCCCTCAAATATCTGATGTCAAAGGCCATATTGACAGGGAGACTCGCTAAATGGGCCCTGCTCTTGATGGAGTTTTCAATAACTTATCAGCCTCTTAAGGCAGTGAAAGGCCAGGCCATCGCCGACTTTCTCGCCGAGCATCCGATACCTGCCGACTCTCCTTTGAACTGCGAGCTGCCAGACGAACATGCGTTTGACACGATCAACGGAAGTGGTACCTAGTGGGAACTCTATTTTGACGGAGCGTCTTCCATGAATAAGCGCAGACAAAGCACCCCTATAACCAAATCGGGGGTAGGCCTCATATTCGTAACTCCACAAGGAGGGATGATGCGCTTCTCTTTCTCCTTAACAGAGCCGAGGACGAACAATGAAGCCGAATACGAAGCTTTGATAGCAGGCCTCGAGATCGCCATCGACATGGGAATTGAAAACCTCCTTATATACGAAGATTCTCAACTGGTCGTCAGTCAAGTAAATGGCGATTACCAAACGTGCAAACCCGAACTGGTAAAGTATGGTGAGAGAGTACAGCAATTACTGACTCAAATCCCCTCCTATATGCTGGAAAGCATACCGCGCGCGGAAAACAGCAAAGCAGATGCACTAGCTAAGCTCGCTAAAGAACTGGCCGATGAGAACCTCAATGGCGTAAAGATTGTGGTACAAAACCGTCGGGTGCTTGCCCCCGCAGAAATATCTCCGGAATCATCCGAAGAAAAGGGACTGACTGAGTAAATGGCTATGCAAATAAAAGACCAGGAAAAGGCTAAGGATTGGAGAGAAGTCTTTGTAGACTACTTCAAATCCAGTCGAACGCCTGAAGATGCGTTCTCAAGACATCAGCTTATAAAACGAGCTCTGTCTTTCGCCTTCGTCAACGATACTCTGTACAAAAGGTCGTTTGATTCTCTGTGGTTGAGATGCCTAGGACTTGACGAGGCAAAAAGAGTCGTTCAGAAAGTTCATGACGGACTCTGCGGTTCTCACCAAGCAGGCCCAAAGATGAAGTTGAAGATTAAACGGATGGGTTACTACTGGCCCACGATGATTCAGGACTGCTTCGCATATGCGAAGCAATGCCACTCATGCTAAATCCACGGGGACTTCATCCACCAGCATCCAAATCCACTACATCCAACGGTGGCTAGTTGGCCGTTCGAAATGTGGGGAACTGACATAGTCGGCCCTATCGAACCAGCATCGTCCAGGGGACATCATTTCTGTAAGTCGATGTACAACACCCCACGAGTTGTGGGGAGGCGGAAATATGAAAAACGATCTTGTTTTGTATGTAAACATCGACTAACCGAAGATTTTTTCTAAACGATAATTAACAATAGCCATAGAGTTCTTAGCTACTATGTAAAGAGATTATACCTAATGATTCTTGTCCTTCGTCTTTGTGATCTCTACGTCCTCCTCGGCCTCCTATCGGTGATAGATGATCCACCCGAGAACCCTAATCCAAACTATTACCTCTAAACTTGAGGTTACTTAGTTTCTCTAGTTGCTAATCAAAGTAACTAAGATGATATAGAGTTAGGTTATGGAGTGTTTAGTCTATACTAATCCTTGGTCTCAACTCATGAGTGGTAGGATTAGGGTTTGAAGAGAGAGTGAGCTTGAGGAGAGAGAAGGTGGAGATGATAATGAAAATAGAAGAGCTTCTCACTTGAATATATGAAGCATAATGAATTATCAAGTAAATGAATTTAAATGATTATTCACCATGCTTCATTTATTCAACAAGAGTGATTCACCATACGAGTCATTAAGTAATTAATGATGCATTAATGATGCATTAAATGATATGATGAATCACACAAATGAGTCACAAATGCATTTAATGAAAATGCCACCTTAATCCCCTTAGTCACCATCCTTCTAGAAGCTTCCCGGAAAATTACGAGAACGCCCCTCGTATCCGTGAAAACACAGAAAAACTTTAGATTGTATAAATCCAATAACCCGATACTATAATCTAGCTTAAACCAAAGCCGGCTAGTAAAAACTGTCCGAATGTCGTATGTGCGTTTAAACACGTATGCGTCCGAACCCTTTGTCATAAAACTGTACGACCTCTATACCGTTTCGCCTAGAGTTGGAAAATCTCTGTATGGGACTCTAAAGACTCGACTACTACACTGGCAGTGGGTTTAACCACAGACCGCAAGTGGCACTAGCTGTACGTAACGGTCCCCAGGTAGTTGTCGATAAGAAAGCCGATGAGGAAGCCCATCTGAAATCCTACTGAGCCTGTCCGTGACAATATCCGCGCAGTCCGGTCTGTTCGTCTAAGAGTATCGCATGTATGGTCTAGGGAGGTGGTGGACGTCAGATCCCTAATAACCGTACAAGTCGTGTCGGCATGGCTCAAGACCATCCGACAATCTACTGATCACTCCATCAGCAATTCTCAATCAGCTCTGGCTAGGGACTTATGGTAATGACCAACCGATCACCGTGCGATATCAACTCCCTATACCGGGAGAGAGGAATCCCTAACAGTCGCTCACTGCCTCCACGTGGCTCGGGACTGTGCCCAACTAAAACCTATTTGCACGACTCCTTTGAATCGTGGTAGGGTAGTAATCAAAGCATAGTGGGAACTCACATGAGACAAATGACGACCTTAAGTCAATGGACTATCTGCACACATGTCACCTGAGAACTGCTATCTGACGTTAGGTATAATACCATCCAGTCAGTTCTCGGCGAGTCCTGTCCGGTGTACTCATACCCAGTGAGCATCTGTATACAATCTTAGGTGCACTCCACCAATGGCTGCGGGACCAGTCCATCGCCCCTCCTCAGGGTCTAGATATGTATACACTAGTCTACTCCGGAGTATCGATGCCCAGTCTCGATACTCCTGCGACCAGGGACATCTAAGGATGTGCCTATTGACTATCCAGCTCCCACAAGTATGACTGCTATCACAATGCCGGTAGTTAGGCAAACACCCTATGGGCTTTATCAACATGTATATATAAATACCAAGTAAAATATATCATACGTTAAGATAAAGACAAACCAAATAGTGTACTATCATATCAAGCAAGACTGTCATGTACATACATATCCCTAGCATCCTATACAATGAAGGCCTCTAGGTCATAAATATCCAACAATCTCCCACTTGCACTAAGGCCTATAATTGGCACAATGAGTACCCACTGTCTCTACCAGATCCAGTTGCTGGCGTACCGCATGCCCAACATCTCAAACAGCCTTTCGAACTGCACTTGAGGGATGGCTTTGGTGAATGGATCTATCGTGTTGTCTTTTGTGTCCACTCTTCGTATCTCGATCTCCCGACGATCCATGATCTTCCTGATCAGGTGAAACCGCCTTAAGATATGCCTGGATTTCTGATGGGACCTTGGTTCCTTCGCTAATGCTACAGCCCCATTGTTATCACAATACAAAGGTATTGGATTGGCAATGGACGGAACCACCTAAAGTTCAGAAATGAACTTTCTCATCCAGACAGCCTCTTTTGCGGCTTCACTAGCAGCTATATACTCAGCCTCCATAGTTGAGTCTGCGACGGTATCCTGTTTGGAACTCCTCCAACATACCTCCCCTCCATTGAGGGTAAACACAAAACCCGAAATGGATTTAGAATCATCCTTGTCACTTTGGAAGCCGGAGTCGGTAAAAGCCTCTACCTGGAAGTTCTTATTACCGTAAACTAAGAACATCTCCTTAGTCCTTCTCAGGTACTTGAGAATGTTCTTTACCGCTATCCAATGCTTCTCACCTGGGTCAGACTGATACCTGCTTACCACACTAAGTGCGTAAGCTACATCCGGTCTGGTACATAACATCGCATACATTATAGATCCTACCGCCGAAGCGTAGGGTATAATGCCCATGCGAGCCCTCTCTTCATCAGTCTTTGGAGACATATCTTTGGAGAGAGTGATTCCGTGACATGAGGGCATATTACCGCGCTTGGAATCTTCCATACTAAATCTCTTTAGTATAGTGTCAATATACCTGGACTGTGAAAGTCCCAACATTCTATTAGATCTATCACGATGGATCTTAATGCCCAGAATGTATGATGCATCTCCCAAGTCTTTCATGGAGAATTTCTGTGACAAGAAGAGCTTTACTGATTGTAGCATAGGGATATCATTCCCTATCAGTAGTATGTCGTCGACGTACAAAACGAGGAAGACTACTGCTCTTTTTACAATCTTCCTATAAATACATGGTTCATCTACATTTTTGATAAAGTCAAATTCTTTGACTGTCTCATCAAAACAGATGTTCCAACTCCGCGATGCTTGCTTTAATCCATAAATGGATTTAAGCAACTTGCACACTCTTCCGCTGCTCCCATTGTCTAAGAAACCTTCTGGTTGATCCATGTAAACACTCCTCTAAATGTCCATTTAGAAAAGCTGTTTTTACGTCCATCTGCCAGATTTCATAGTCATGGAAGGCAGCAATCGTAAGCAAGATCCGAATGGATTTAAGCATAGCTACAGGTGAAAAGGTTTCATCATAGTCCAATCCTGGTCTTTGACGAAAACCTTTTGCAACGAGTCTAGCTTTGTAGGTTTCCACTTGTCCAAATGCACCAATCTTCTTTTTGAAGATCCATTTGCATCCAACTAGTTTTACTCCAGGAGGAGCAACTTCTAAAGTCCATACTTTATTGGTGTACATGGATTCCATTTCGGATCTCATAGCATCCAGCCATATCATCGAGTCACTACTCGTGATAGCCTGCTGAAAACTAGTAGGCTCATCATCATCGATGATGCAATCCTCTCGATCCCCATCTAGAAGAAAACCATAGTATCTTTCAGGAGGATGAGAAAGCCTACTAGATCTGCGGAGTGGCTTTGGTTCGTCATGTTCTATTGAAATTTGAGGTTCTACTAAGTCCTCGGTAGCAGTTTGAGGTTCTGGAATTTCTTCCAACTCTACCGCGCTACCACTAATTTCTTTTGCAAGAGATTCGCTTTCTAAGAAGACAATGTGGTGAGCGACAAACACCTTTTGTTCTTCAGTGTGGTAGACCATATACCCCCTTGAATGCTTGGGGTATCCTACAAACTTGCACAAAACCGATCGTGCCTCGAGCTTGTCCGGATTATGCTTTTTAACATATACCGGACACCCCCATATCTTGATATACTTTAGATATGGTCTTTTCCCGCTCCACATTTCATATGGAGTGGTAGGCACAGACTTAGTCGGAACTCTATTCAAAAGGTATGCTGCTGATTCTAGAGCAAATCCCCAGAAGGAAAGTGGCAACTCAGCACTACTCATCATTGAACGCACCATATCTAATAGCGTGCGATTCCTCCTTTCTGATACACCATTATGCTGAGGTGTATAAGGCGGAGTAAGCTGAGAGAGAATTCTATTCTCTTTTAAGCATTCAAGGAAACTGGTACTTAAGTATTCCCCCACCTCGATCAGATCGAAGTGTCTTGATGCTTTTACCAGTTTGTTTCTCTACTTTATTTTTATACTCCTTAAACTTCTCAAAAGCCTCGGATTTATGCTTCATTAAGAACGCATGTCCATACCTAGAGAAGTCATCAGTAAAAGTGATGAAGTAGGAGTGACCACTTCGTGAATGCGTAGACATTGGACCATATACATCACTGTGTATAAGTCCCAAGAGTTCTGTGGCTCTTTCTCCGTGTCCGGTGAACGGAGATTTGGTCATTTTTCCTTTGATATATGATTGACAAGTTGCATATGATGAATATTCAAACGAATCTAAATATCCATCTTTATGTAACTTAGTCAACCTTGTTTCATTTATATGACCAAGTCTACAATGCCATAGGAAGGCTTGATTTGAATCTGGAGCCTTTCTTTTAAGCGTGTTTTGAATATTGAAAATTTGAGGTTGATTAAGTATGTATATGCCGTTTTCCAGTGTGCCAAACCCAATCAGTTCTTGATTTAGGTGAATGTTCATAACATTTCTTTCAAGCGCAAAACTATATCCTTCATTCGATAACAAAGAAACTGATATAATATTACACAACATACTGGGAATACAAAAACAGCTGTACAACACCAAAATGTGCCCACTAGTCAACCCTAGGTGATATTCCCCTATTGCAATTGCATCTACATGCATTCCATTGCCCATCCGGAGAGTCATATCACCTGTCCCCAGCACTCTACTATTTCTCAGATCCTGCAATGAATTACAGATATGAGAACCAGAACCGGTATCAAGTACCCATGATGTAGAGTTAACTGAAAGACAATTTTCGATTACAAACACACCTGAAGTAGAAGCAACCGCTTGCTTCATGTCCTTGGCTTTGAAGGCCTGACAATCCTTTTTCCAGTGCCCCTGCTTGTGATAATAGAAGCATTCGTTCTTTTCTGTTTTCACCCTTCCTGCCTTGTTCGTTCCCTGCACCTTCTTGACCCCACCTTTCGGTTTGGTGGCTTTCATCTTCTTCTTCCCTTTAGCTTTCGCTTTAGATTTAGAAAAAGATGATTGGCCAACATACAGAACGGGGGTCTTCTCCTTTTTCAAGGAGGTCTCTGCTACCCTCAACATATTGAGGAGCTTTGGAAGATCAGCTTCCATTTCGTGCATGTTGAAGTTCAGCAAGAACTGGGAGAAGGTGTGGGGAAGGGACTGCAAAATCAAGTCGATATACAAATCATTCTCTAGCACGCATCCCAGGTTTGCGAGTTCCTCAATGAGGCTGATCATTTTGAGGACGTGCTCTCCTACAGGCGATCCTGGAGCTAACCTCATCTGGAAAAGTTTCCTTGAGGTTTCGTACCTCGCGATACGTGAGTGATACAATTCCTTGACATGGAGAAAGATGGATATAATATCCATACTCTCGTGCTGTTTCTGGAGTTCATTGTTCATGGACGCCAGCACGATACACTTAGCTCGCTCACAGCCTAGATCCCAGGTTTTGCGAACTTCCCTATCCACAACTGAGGAATCTGGTCCTGGGATAAGGGGAGGAACAGCGATGGTAACATATGCTACTTTGTCATAAGTCAGCGTGATATTGACATTCCTTAGCCAATCTTTATAGTTCTGCCCGGTCAGTATATTTTTTTCAAGTAATAGTTTAAGTCCTGTCATGGTAGCTGCCAAAGAGAGAGAAAAGAAACACTCAGCATAAGCTCTTGCAAGTTTAGATTGGTTTTTAATTTATCTAAACAGGATGGCTCCCACTGTTTCCTCAAATCCTTCTTCAAAACCTAAAAGAAGAACTAGTCAGGATTTAATCATACGTCACAATACTTGCTTAACCTTTCAGCCAGGCTGATGTTGGTACTTCGAGGGAGGTTTTCCAACGCTTTCGCGAAGTTCCTTAATTAAATAAGCTCTTTTCCCTGGAGGCGTAGCCCCTCTAACACCTTTCTAGTCACCTATTTGGTTTATAGCATTGATTGTTAAGTGAGAAAAAATTCCCGAGAGTAATCCTACTCATCAGTGGGATCGAGATCCAACTATCATCGCATGATGCCTTAGATGGAAGCCACTCTAGTCACCACACTCCAGAAGGTATGCTAAATCTGCAAGTTTCCTTTATGTTTGAAACTCTCGATGTGATTTTTACCCCAAGTTCTTATGACCTTGACGTAGGCCAACAAATCATAAGACGCAAGTCAAGTTCTACCCGTCGTTGTCCTGATTAATTTAAGTACATCGTACATGCCCTTGACGTAGGCCAACAAGGCTGTACGTCTGTCTTAAACTAATGCATCTATCTATGCAACAAATAGGCAAACACACTGCTACCATACACTATGCCTTGACGTAGGCCAACAAGCATAGCATGAATACGATGTGATGTTTACTTAAAACGACGGAGGGTTACGACTGGTTTTTGGCAAAAAACCGTTAACGTAGTGAACTTGATATAATCGAAGGAACCATGATAGCTTTTATTTAAAAGGAGTGGTTTAAGCTCCGCATTTAAAATTTGCTTTTTGAAGAAAACCGAGTGGTTTTGAAATTGTTCCAACGATTCAGTTTAGGTTTTATTTTCTTTGCATTAATAATGCGTCCCATCATTAACCTATCATTACAGATAACAACGAAAATACAACGTCCTCTTATGCCATCCGCATTCGCCACGGGGTCCCGTCATCACCCGTTAGGTTACTTAACTAACAACAGAGCGGGGGATGGGCTAGCGCGGCTGTAAAACATAAGTGACGTCTAAATAGCTATCATATATAGATATTGTATATTCGTCAGACGCAATAATAGGCATTCCAGATCATAGATAAACAATATTGGATTTGCAAGCAATTCGCGTTTCTTTTGAGCCTGCAATGAAAGACGGATTACACAGTTGTGATGAATAGCCATTACTCCACCCCAGACCCCTATGGGTACGACAAACTACCCGCCAAGTACCCGAAGTGAAGCTGTCTCCCTCAATAACGTGAGTAGGCCACTAAACACTTCGAAATACCCAGTAGTTTGTGTACCCTACCTTGGGTCTATCTTAGGAGCAAAAACAGTAAAAAGAAATAATACAACGGTAGCTACAACCGCAACCCGGATGTGCCCCGCAAAATAATATTACAGCTTATTACAATTATATCGAATGAATTAATACAATAGCCCATCACATAACCCGGCTAATCATCACAACAGTCCAATACAGTTCATATCCACAAACAGTTAAAAAAAACATTACAGATATGTGCAACCCCCTGCCAACCGACATACTAGCAGTTAGGGGAGGTTTACGAACACATAATACAGTTCACAGATATAATCAAACAAGCAAACATCGTATAATTTCGATCGAATAAACACATTAAATTCTACCCCAAATCTTCTCTGTAAATCTGAAACTTGAGCAGAAAATAAATCATTCCAGAAAATACAAAATACCACAGAAGATGCACAGGGATAAACTGGGCTGAATCGGCCCAAACTCGGCCGCGGATCCGCGGCGGATCGGTGGGATCGGCCGCGGTTCCGCGGCTCAGTGGCCGATTCAGGAGCCCATTTTTTCTCTGTGTTCTTATATTTTCATGTAGGTTAGTCTGCAGTCACCTGAAAAAATTTTGGACCTCATTTTAAAATCGACAGAAAGTATGTGATATCGGGGTATTTTCCTGTTCGTTTTGCGTTCGAAATTCATACGACTTTGCAAATGAGTTAATTATTGTTTAGTGAGGCTCTGATACCACAGTAAGTCGATGTACAACACCCCACGAGTTGCGGGGAGGCAAAAATATGAAAAAAGATCTTGTTTTGTATGTAAACATCGACTAACCGAAGATCTTTTCTAAACGATAATTAACAACAACCATAAAGTTCTTAGCTACTATGTAAAGAGATTATACCTAATGATTCTAGTCCTTCGTCTTTGTGATCTCTACGTCCTCCTCGGCCTCCTATCGGTGATAGATGATCCACCCGAGAACCCTAATCCAAGCTATTACCTCTAAACATGAGGTTACTTAGTTTCTCTAGTTGCTAATCAAAGTAACTAAGATGATATAGAGTTAGGTTATGGAGTGTTTAGTCTATACTAATCCTTGGTCTCAACTCATGAATGGTAGGATTAGGGTTTGAAGAGAGAGTGAGCTTGAGGAAAGAGAAGGTGGAGATGATAATGAAAATAGAAAAGCTTCTCACTTGAATATATGAAGCATAATGAATTATTAAGTAAATGAATTTAAATGATTATTCACCATGCTTCATTTATTCAACAAGAGTGATTCACCATACGAGTCATTAAGTAATTAATGATGCATTAATGATGCATTAAATGATATGATGAATCACACAAATGAGTCACAAATGCATTTAATGAAAATGCCACCTTAACCTCCTTAGTCACCATCCTTCTAGAAGCTTCCCGGAAAATTACGAGAACGCCCCTCGTATCCATGAAAACACGGAAAAACTTTAGATTGTATAAATCCAATAACCCGATACTATAATCTGGCTTAAACCAAAGCCGGCTAGTAAAAACTGTCCGAATGTCGTATGTGCGTTTAAACACGTATGCGTCCGAATCCTTTGTCGTAAAACCGTACGACCTCTATATCGTTTCGCCCGGAGTTAGGAAATCTCTGTGTGGGACTCTAAAGACTCGACTACTACGCTGGCAGTGGGTTTAACCACAGACCGCAAGCGGCACTAGCTGTACGTAACGGTCCCCAGGTAGTTGTCGTTAAGAAAGCCGATGAGGAAACCCATCTGAAATCCTACTGAGCCTGTCCGTGACAATATCCGCGCAGTCCGGTCTGTTCGTCTAAGAGTATCACATGTATGGTCTAGGGAGGTGGTGGGCGTCTGACCCCTAATAACCGTACAAGTCGTGTCGGCATGGCTCAAGACCATCCGAGAATCTACTGATCACTCCATCAGCAATTCTCAATCAGCCCTGGTCAGGGACTTATGGTAATGACCAACCGATCACCGTGCGATATCAACTCCCTATACCGGATGAGACGAATCTCTAACAGTCGCTCACTGCCACCACGTGGCTCGGGACTGTGCCCAACTAAAACCTGTTTGCACGACTCTTTTGAATCGTGGTAGGGTAGTAATCAAAGCACAGTGGGAACTCACACGAGACAAATGACGACCTTAAGTCAACGGACTATCTTCACACATGTCACCTGAGAACAGCTATCTGACGTTAGGTATAATACTATCCAGTCAGTTCTCGGCGAATCCTGTCCGGTGTACTCACACCCAGTGAGCATCTGTATACAATCTTAGGTGCACTCCACCAATGGCTGCGGGACCAGTCCATCGCCCTCCTCAGGGTCTAGATATGTATACACTAGTCTACTCCGGAGTATCGATGCCCAGTCTCGATACTCCTGCGACCAGGGACATCTAAGGATGTGCCTATTGACTATCCAGCTCCCACAAGTATGACTGCCATCACAACGCCGGTAGTCAGGCAAACACCCTATGGGCTTTATCAACATGTATATATAAATACCAAGTAAAATATATCATACGTTAAGATAAAGACAAACCAAATAGCGTACTATCATATCAAGCAAGACTGTCATGTACATACATATCCCTAGCATCCTATACAATGAAGGCCTCTAGGGCATATATATCCAACAGTTTCATCCCGGCGACGACTGATTACTTCTCCAAATGGGCAGAAGCAGTACCGCTGAGGGAAGTGAAGACGGAGAATATCCTCCATTTCTTCAAGACGCACGTCATCTATCGGTTTGGAACGCCGCGACGGATCGTCTCCGATAATGGACCAGCCTACAGAAGCCACAAGATCAGCCGCTTCGCGCAACAACACAACATAGACTGGAGATATTCCTCAGTTTATAATCCGCGAGCTAACGGTCTAGCTGAGACTTTCAACAAGACCTTGACGAAGATCGTAAAGAAGACGGTGTCCCGAAATAAGAAGGACTGGCACTAGAGATTACAAGAAGCTCTCTGGGCGTATCGAACTACGTTCAAGACGGCCACGAACACCACGCCGTACGCGTTGGTATTCGGTACAGAAGCGGTACTCCCCCTCGAGATAGAGCTACCTTCTCTACGAGTGGCAGTCCACGAGCTGACGGACGAAGAAAATGCTCACCTTCGGCTTGAGGAGCTTGACGCCCTTGATGAAACCTGGCTCATAGCGCAACAAAATCTATAGGCTTATAAAGTAAAGATGACGCACTCATATGAAAGATTGACCAGGCCGAGGACATTCTGCCAGGGCGAACTCGTGCTAGTGGTCAAAAGACCTATGATCCCCAATCACGCCAAGTGGGGAAAATTCGAGCCGAACTATGAAGGCCCGTACATAATAGGCAAGGTCTACCAGGGTGGAGCCTATCTACTCATGGATATGCATGGTGAAAGGCCTTTCAGTCCAATAAACGGTCGCTTCCTGAAGAAATACTACACTTAATGAGCCACATCCTAGGTCAATGATAGATGACGACGACTATGTCCGCTCGCTATCCTCCTAAACTCAAACTTTATAAGCAGTAGCCAGCCTTCTCCTGAACGGACCGAAACGTCCTTAAACTAACAGCGGACCGAAACGTCCTTAAACTAGCAGCGGACCGAAACGTTCTTAAACTAGCAGCGGACCGAAACGTTCTTAAACTAGCAGCGGACCGAAATGTCCTTAAACTAACGACGGACCGAAACGTCCTTAAACTAACAATGGACCACTATGTCCTAAAACTGGCTGTTGACCGAGATGTCGATAAACTACGGTGGATTGCAGTATCTCGAAGCCGATATAAAAAAATATAAAAAAAAGAAAAGAAAAAATAAAGACGGTATGTCCATAAGCAAAGTCGGCACGGATGAAAACCCGAAAGGGCTTTGTGAGTAAAAACAGCAGGGCTACAGGCGAGTGTTTGTGAAAACCCGAAAGGGCGCAACCTCGTTAAAGGACACTTGCAGGGTCCTCACGACCTTGTAAGGAGATACCACCCGCGTGAGATCCTTACGACTCACAAGGGAGCAATACACTTAGGAATCCTCACGATTCCTAAGGAGAAATTACACTTGCGAGATCCTCACGACACGTAAGGAGAACTCTCTAATGGGACCCTCACGGCTCATAAGATTTGAAAGTCTTAAATTACAGAAACCTGAACCTGTTCTTAAGCAAACCCCCCCCCCCCCCAACTTTCGATGTTGCCCTACAAGCGGCTCAATATTGACCCTTGTATACAATCCACGGGCGCGAATAAACATTTCCCTAACCAAGTCCTATCCGTGACTAGAGATATGTTCATATGATGAACAACCCTTGTAAGTCCTCTCGACTTATAAGGAGAAAACCCTTTTGTAAGATCCTTACGACTTACAAGAGAACATGCACTTAGGAATCCTCACGATTCCCAAGGAGAAAACACACCTACAAGATCCTTACGATTTGTAGGGAGAAATACCTTTGTGAGACCCTTACGGCTCATGAAATCAAAAGCCTTAGTCAACAAAACCCTTAACCCTGTTTACTAAGCTACCTTTGTTCAACATCGACAGAAGCAAATGATGATTCGCTCCTGGCAACATCCCAGTTGTAGCGGTGCTGATGCCGAAATCGGTGTATAAATCCAAGCTTGCAACGAAAAGCCAACAAGCCACACATGTATACGAAATAGCCGAAATGATGGGGCAACTTGCGACAAAATCAGCAAGTAAAAATGTATGCATGAAAAATAGCCGAAATGATTGGGCAACTCGCAATAAAAAGCAGCGAGTAGAAAATAAAATAAATAGCCGAAATGATTGGGCACCGTGAAAAATAGCCGAAATGATGGGGCAATCGCGACCTTCGCGATATAAAAGTTGAAATGATAGAGCATTGCGGAAAAAGAGATAAAATAAAAATTAAATTTATGCCCTACATGTGATGTTACATCAATCTCTGTATACAATCCAGGGGCGCAAACAAAGAAGGAATCACACTCCTCCTCACCAGGTTTCATCAAAAGAAGAGGCCAAGTCTCGAAGAGCCACAAGTAGCCTAGAGATCTTCTCAACATTCATCTCGTTGCGGCAAATACGACCTCGAGCAAAGCAGAACAGCGGCGATTCCCAGTTCCATGACTCGGCGGTGTACAGATCACCGAAAGTCAAATCCCAACTACGTGAAATGCGGATACAATCAACAAAATTCCTGGTCACGTGGAACACGGATAACGTCACTCTTTGACCCCGTGGAAAACGTCCAGAGCCTGGTCCTCGCAGAACACGGCAGTGAACCCGTGGGAAGCATCCAGAGCAAAATTCCTGGTCACGTGGAACGTGGATAACGTCACTCTTTGACCCCGTGGAAAACGTCCAGAGCGGAGCCTGGTCCTTGCAGAACACGGCAGTGAACCCGTGGGAAGCATCCAGAGCAAAATTCCTGGTCACGTGGAACGCGGATAACGTCACTCTTTGACCCCGTAGAAAACGTCCAGAGCGGATCCTGGTCCTCGCAGAGCACGGCAGTGAACCCGTGTGAAGCATCCAGAGCGGAGCCTAGTCCTCGCAAAATACGGCAGTGAACCCGTGTGAAGCATCTAGTGCAAAATTCCTGGTCACGTGGAACGCGGATAACGTCACACTTTGACCCCGTGGAAAACGTCCAGAGCGGATCCTGGTCCTCGCAGAGCACGGTAGTAAACCCGTGTGAAGCATCCAGAGTGGAGCCTAGTCCTCGCCGAACACGGCAGTAAACCCGTGTGAAGCATCTAGTGCAAAATTTCTGGTCACATGGAACGCGGATAACGTCACTCTTTGACCCCGTGGAAAACGTCCAAAGCGGAGCCTGGTCCTCGCAGAACACGGCAGTGAACCCGTGGGAAGCATCCGGAGCAAAATTCCTGGTCACGTGGAACGCGGATAACGTCACTCTTTGACCCCATGGAAAACGTCCAGAGCGGATCCTGATCTTCGCAGAGCACGGCAGTGAACCCATGTGAACCATCCAGAGCGGACCCTAGTCCTCGCCGAACACGGCAGTGAACCCGTATGAAGCATCTAGTGCAAAATTCTTGGTCACGTGGAACGCGGATAACGTCACTCTTTGACCCCGTGGAAAACGTCCAGAGCAGATCCTGGTCCTCGCAGAGCACGGCAGTGAACCCATGTGAAGCATCCAGAGCGGAGCCTAGTCTTCGCGGTAGTGAACCCGTGTGAAGCATCTAGCGCAAAATTCCTGGTCACGTAGAACGCGGATAACGTCACTCTTTGACCCCGTGGAAAACGTCCAGAGCGGAGCCTAGTCCTCGCCTAACACGGCAGTAAACCCGTGTGAAGCATCTAGCGCAAAATTCCTGGTCACATGGAACGCGGATAACGTCACTCTTTGACCCCGTGGAAAACGTCCAGAGCGGAGCCTGGTCCTCGCCGAACACGACAGTGAACCCGTGGGAAGCATCCAGCGCAAAATTCCTGGTCACGTGGAACGCGGATAACGTCACTCTTTGACCCCGTGGAAAACGTCCAGAGCGGATCCTGGTCCTCGCAGAGCACGGCAGTGAATCCGTGCGAAGCATCCAGAGCGGAGCCTGGTCCTCGCCGAACACGGCAGTGAACCCGTGGGAAGCATCCAGAGCAAAATTTCTGGTCACGTGGAACGCGGATAACGTCACTCTTTGACCCCATGGAAAACGTCTAGAGCGGAGCCTAGTCCTCGCCTAACACGGCAGTGAACCCGTGTGAAGCATTTAGTGCAAAATTCCTATTCACGTGGAACGCGGATAACGTCACTCTTTGACCCCGCGGAAAATTCCCAGAGCAGAGCCTGGTCCCGCTGAACACGGCAGTGAACCCGTGTGAAGCATCCAGAGCAAACATCGGACTGTGGAGTCCTTAAAATCCACGGACTATGATGTCCTTAACCTCGACCGCAATGTCTTAAAACTAACGATCAACCACCATGATTCTAGACTGATTTTACCTTGGTTCAAGGGTACATCTCGTCGTTCCTTTGATATTTGGCATTGTAATTCCTCAACGTCTTCGAAGAGGTGATGGGTCCCAGTAACCATACGTTTCGTGGACTGTGGAGTCCTTAAATCCACGGATTATGAGGTCCTTAACCTTGACCGTGATGTCTTAAAACTAACATCGGACTGTGGAGTCCTTAAATCCATGGACTATGACGTCCTTAACCTTGACCGTGATGTCTTAAAACTAACATCGGACTGTGGAGTCCTTAAATCCACGGACTATGACGTCCTTAACCTTGACCGTGATATCTTAAAACTAACGTTGGACTGTGGAGTCCTTAAACCCACGGACTATGAGGTCCTTAACCTTGACCGCGATGTCTTAAAACTAACATTGGACTGTGGAGTCCTTAAATCCACGGACTATGATGTCCTTAACCTTGACCGTGATGTCTTAAAACTAACATTGGACTGTGGAGTCCTTAAACCCACGGACTATGATGTCCTTAACCTTGACCGTGATGTCTTAAAACTAACATTGGACTGTAGAGTCCTTAAACCCACGGACTATGATGTCCTTAACCTCGACCGCGATGTCTTTAAACTACGGTACCCTGCAAAACATCCCAAAGCAACCCCTGACCCCGTGAAATACGGATAAGGGCGACCGCACCCAGCACTTGCGGGTCTTCACGACCGGTAAGGAAGAAAACTTTCTTGTGAGATCCTTACAACTCTCAAGGGAAAACCCGCTTAAGAATCCTCACGATTCTTAAGAAGAACTTACACCTACGGGATCCTCTCGGCCTGTAAGGAGAAAAACTCTTTATGAGACCCTCACGGCTCATAAAGCTCAAAAGTCTTAGGAGGCAGATCTTAACCCTGAATCCTAAACTATCGCCGCCCTGCAAAGAGACCAAGATAAATTGTCCGCAGAACACATTCAATAAAAAGGAGACACACCATTGAGAAGAAAAATATGTCTTTATTCATAAACCAAAATGGATACAAAGTACAATTCATGAAAGAACAAAAAGAAAATACTCTCATTCAGGAATATGTACAAAAAGAAAGGAAAAGATACAAGTTTTCAAGCCGGCGGGCGATTTAGCAATTTTGCTAGCTCATCCTTCTTTTGCTGGGCCACAGCTTCATGATTCAGGATCGCCAGAAGACGGGCCTCCGCCTGAGCCTGCTGGGCCTGATACGAGGCGAGCCGGCCTTCAAGCTCTTTCTCAGTAGCCTTGTGAGCCTCGACCCTTTCGCGAGTGAACACGGCAGCTTTATCAAGAGCCACCACCTCTCTGATAGACTCTTGAAGTACCCGCCAGAGTTCATACACTTTATTGGCTTTGGCTGTGAGGTGGTTTGAAGCTCGCTCAATGCCTTAGAGGCCAGCTCCCTTTCCGAGAATTTGTGGCCGAGCCTCTTCTTGCATGATGCCATATTTGCCGCGCACCGCTCGATCAAGCCCTGTAAGCTCACCTTCGCAGCCACAGCCTCTGGAGTAGGACATGTACGCTCAAGACTGTATAAACAAACCTCCATTCGACGGCAATAGTCAATCTGAAACACGCACACATCACCTGATATGGGAGGCAAAAAAGGAAATTTCCGATACGGACCCTATCAAGCATGTATTTGCGACTATATGATATTCAAAAAGAACTGATACCCGAAGCTCTGATGTGCATGCAACATAATGATAGTACTCGCAATTAAAGAAAGTTCTCATGGGAGGAATATGAAGCTCATTTACGCACGCAAAACACACGCACGAGGGCACAACAAACATGAAAATTCAATGTAAAGCATGCAACAACTAATAAAAAAGGGGTACACTAATTTGAATATACTATGTTAGTGGAAAAAGGTCACCAAATAAAGGATCAGTGGCACAAGGGTTAACAAAATAAAGAGCAAAATTCTCCATCTCTCTTTCTGCCTTCTCCAACACATCGAAACGACGGTTCTCGCGAGGAGTCGCTCCCTACCGATTGGCGCCATGCTCGTCCGCAAAAGCAGACATAATAGCCCGCCGGGCTCTTATCTGGCCCAACAGGTGAACCGAGCAATCTTTCAAACCCGAGTAATCATGCACGTTTCGTGAAAACACTCGAGCTTGTCTTCAGCCGCGTCAAGCATCTCCAGGGTCATCTCCGCCGGGTGAGGAGGGATGCCAGCAAGCACGGCAACAAGAATCATCCGAAGCCAATGGGGCCCCATTGGGAGGGGGGACCCCCTGCAGATCAAGAGATAATATATCGCCAAATCACATTCGTCATCGGTAAGAAGGGGATCCACCAGTCGTGCAGCAAAGCGAGGAATCATCTCCTCGATAGGTACTTCCCATGGCTGTCGACGAGCATGGGGGCGGTTGCAGGCCATGGCACTCAGTTCTTTTATCAGGATAAATCACACTAAAGTGAGAATAGATTTATCTGTGAAGAAACAAAGAAGACCATGACTTCAGGTTATAAAGAGGGGCATTAAACGCTGCGCCCGGGGAATATTGAATGGTGGAACTATTTCCAAGGCCCAAAAAAGGGAGGGCATTGGAAATCAAGGAGATGGGACTATTTCCAAGGCTCCTTTTCTGTATTTAATGTTGTGCACAAAATATGGCATGAAAAATTAAACAGCCCCATCAAAAGGGCCCCACGTGCAGAGCACGTAAGCACCAAACTTGATATGCGCTGAAAAGTAAAATGGTGCCTCACACGCCGAACTCGTCAACAGCAACAATGACATTATAACAAAATCCCAGAAAGAAGGCGTGCAAACACAGAAGGGAAGGAAGAACTTGTCACTCATACTTTAAAAGTTCATACAAAAACAAGAAGAAACAATTACAATGGCAAGGCCTCAGATTCGGGGCATGGATTAAGAAACTCAAAAGTGACTTTGTCCAAGATCTTCCAGGCATTTCGAACCATCCTTGTATATTTTCTCTCGCGATCACAAGCGTCGGGATCCTCACGGATGTCCTCCACCCTCCGATAAGCAGCAAGTATAGCCGACTGCTGAAAAGCCTGATGCAAGAGATCAATGAGATTGTCTCGCTTCCTCTTCGAGATTAGGCTAATCAGATACACCGAATGCACTTTATCCTCGGCGGCATCCAATTCCCCGAGCGGTACGCCGGTGCAAAAGAGAGGGAGCGCCTCCCAGATCGCCAGCACGATGAGTTTCAAAAGAGAAGAGCGACGAGGGAGTAACTGACCGTTGTACTCGTCGAAGCGGCTCATGACCTCAGCACACTGAGCGTTGGTGAACTCCTGGTTCTGGCTGCGGCCCAGTGCGTGAATATTTCCGTAAGAAATGATTTCGTCAAGATCATACAAATGGGCATCCATAATACCTGAAATAACGATCATGAAGATTCATTACAAACTTCTTCTTGATTGTGAAGAAGACGACTCAGGACAAGAAAACCCATGAAGTTCCCTGGGAAGAACTAAGTTCTTCAAAGAAATTAAATTCCTTTTTGAAAAAGGGAATTAAATTCCCAGAAAATTTTGTTCCAGAGCCAGAACTCCTTGGGGATGGAATTAAATTTCATGGAAAACAACCGATATCATCATCTCCTTAAAAGATTAGATGAACCCTAAGAGATCTATTGTTCGAAGATTAAATGGTTTTCTATTTTTGTTGATGAACTTGAAGAAAAAAAATGGGTTCATGTTAAAAGGGGTGAAACCCTTGGTGTGGATTTAAAATCCAGAGAGTTTTTGAAAAATATATATAAGGGTTTCTCGATCATTCAAAGATCACTACCTGAAGAGATGGGTTCTCCCTGAACAGAGTTAAACTCCAAAGATTGTGGAGCAGAGAACTAAGCTCTGAAAAAGGAGAATTAAATTCTCAGAAAAAAGTTTGCAAAGAGGAAGATGAAGCAAAGTGGAGGCTCTTCTGAAAGGACATGGGCATTTATAGGATGTGATGGAAAACGTTTCATCTACCCTACTCCCAAGGCAGATCCGACGGTCACAAAAGTGACAGCGTTGCACTCACGTGCAGACACGTGAGAACAACGCTGTGGGGGCATTTGTTCCCTGATTAAAAATCAGGAAAAAACTTCAGAAAAGGCATCACGTGCTCACACGTGACCAGTGGTCACGTGTTGGCACGTGATGGTTACGCAGCGGCCAAAGAACAGAGCGCAGAAGAAGAGAAGCCTATTCCGGGGGTCACGTGCTCACACGTGACCAGGGGTCACGTGCTCGCCACATGTGACCGGCTTTAAAAGCCGTATTCTTTAACAGAATTAAATTCTGAGGAGAGATCATTCAAATCTTTCCAAAATGGAGAAGATTTATCTGAAACCATTGGATCAAGAATCTGAGGGTGATTAAATATCACCAATTTATGGAAAAATCTTGGACATGAAAAGATTTCCCCCTAAATCTAACCGAAATAACAAAGAGATATCTTTGAATTTAAAATCCAATGGTGAATAAAATTCACCTAATAATCTAAAGGCCCGGATCAATGATGAAGATAAATCAAATCTCTCAATAAACAAATCAAATCTTTCAATGAAAGATTCACTAAAACAGATTGATTCTTTTCCTTCTCCTATAAATAGGAGCCAAAGGAGAGAGTTAAAAGGGGGAGAACAGCATAAATAGAGAGAGAGATATAGAGCCTGGGAATCTTGAAAATTCAGAAGGAAGAATTTGATTCTCTGCAAAAGAAAAACCCTAGGTAAGAAAAAAGAGGCTTCAAAAGAGAATTTAATTCTCGAAAGAGTTTAACTCTTATATAAAGAAAAGAACTTAGTTCTTTCTCTGGTGGAGGATCTGCAAAGTGCACATCTCCCCATGAATGGAGAATTTAATTCTCATTGGGTTGAGATCCTGCCATGCAGATCTAAAATACAGAGGAGGAACTGAGTTTTGAGAATTTAATTCTCACAGAATTATAGGAATTTAATTCCTTTGAGATAAAGTTATGAATTTGATTCCTTCAAAATGGACAGAACTAGGGTTTAACCCTAATTGAGAACTTAATTCTCTCAAACCCACAGAAATTTAATTCCCTTAAAAAAAAGAGAATTAGGGTTTCACCCTATACCACAATTTAATTCTCTAACAGAAAAGAAATTAGGGTTTAACCCTATCTAAGAATATAATTTTTCAGAAGAAAACAGGAATTTAATTTCTCTCAAGTATATTGCTAGGGTTTAACCCTATGAAGAATTTAATTCTTAAAAGATGAACAAATCTTTAAAACATGCAAAGAATCAAAGTCACGTGCTACCACGTGACCCCTGTAAAGATCCACAGAAAAGAACTTTGAGGCAACGCCTCACGTGTCCCACGTGACCCCTGAAGCACACAGAGAAAAAGGTAAAAGAAACAGAAAAGAGCTCTAGGGCGTCCTCACGTGTCACCACGTGACCCCTGAGGAGCATTCTAACAGACCAGAGCGTGGGCCTCCATAACGTGCTCAAACGTGATGGCCGTCAGAATTAAAAGTGTTAAACACTCACATGCAGGATAAAATAAGGGGAATCAGGGCGCTCTCACGTGTCCACACGTGACCCCTCTCTCCTTAGTGTTTAACACTAATTTGAAAACTTTGCTCCCAGTGTTTAACACTGATTTTCTTAGTGTTTAACACTAATTTGAAAACTTCGTTCCCAGTGTTTACGACTGATTTTCTTACTGTTTAACACTAATTTGAAAACTTTGTCCCCAGTGGCTAAGTTTCTAAAGGCAAAGCCTCTCCTTCAATAAACCAACAGAGGGCCAATATTCTAAACATGATTGGACTCAGCCCAAGCTGGCTATATGTCCTCAATTCAAACTTAACTAGGCTAATGGGCTCGTAATATAATTAGTTGGTCTTGGTTCCAAATTGGGCCAGAGATCATTTAATCTACCTTGGTTTAAGGGTACATCTCTTCACTCCTTTGATATTTGGCGTTGTAATTTCTCAACGTCTTCAAAGAGGTGACGGGTCCCGATGACCACACATTGATACGGACTGTGGGGTCCTTAAACTTATAGACTAAGATGTCTTTAACCTTGACCGTGATGTCTTAAAACTAACGCCGGACTGTGGAGTCCTTAAATCCTCGGACTATGATGTCCTTAACCTTGACCGTAAAACTTACGATGGAATATGGAGTCCTTAAATCCTCGGACTATGATGTCCTTAACCTTGACCGCAACGTCTTAAAACTAACATTGGACCGCAATGTCCTTAAACTACCTATCGACCGCAACGTCGCTAAACTAAACAACAAGGCTCCCTTAATTGCTCTCTTGTTGGATCTAAATGACCCCGTTAAGTCGATCTTAATCTAAAACTAGACTAACGTATCCTTAACAAACGTTTAAGTTGATCTTAGTCTCAAAAGAGGCTAACGTATCCTTAAACCCAAACCCCAAACCCAAATCTAAGATAATACGGATTTGGACTAGTCCACGCCCTACGGGCGACGACATAACTCAGTCTCCATATACAATCCACGGGCAACCACAAACAAAACAAACACACACGACACGAAGTGAAATTCTGGAGAAGGAGAAAGTTGTTACCGCAATGCGGTAGCGTAATTAACTGCAGGGGCTTGCGCCTGCAGGGAAGAGCGTCCCCACAATCAAAAACCCCTCAAGCGAGGGGGAATCTGACGAAGTCTGCTACATCGACCGCATCCGTTTAAACCTCCGATATACGGTGCCATAAATCAACTTGGCATCTTCGGAGAGGTGGACGGATAGCACCAATTAGCATCTGCCCCGAATTTCAGGCAAGACGTCCGTCACGCCGCCTATTCGGAGGGGAACATTCTCGTTTTATCCCGAGGGAATGAGTAAGGACGTCTCAGCTTTTCTCCGAGTGATCACTGTTTATCGTTTTGGCGAGCAGCTGGTTTCGGATCACTCGGCTGCTGCTGAGCATTGGGGATGAAGGTAGCTTTCCCTTTACCCTTTTCATTTCAAAGCTCCGTTTTCGAGGAGGACGGTCTATGGCCCATCTGGTCCATATGGGCCAGCTTGTTGATCAAGGCCTGGAAAGTGGTCGGCTTGAAGAACATCATAAATTGGGATACAGTCCTTGTGGGGTCAAGGGTCCCTATGAACATGCCCACAGCAGGAGCTTCTTCTATGCGTTGTTCGCATTTCGACCATAGATTTTGCCACCGAATTGCATACTGAACCCAGGTCTCTCCTGGCTTTACCCTGGCATTGATCAATGCCATGATCAGGGTGCGTTCACTGGTGCTTGCAAAACGTTGGGTGAATAATGACTCCATTTCTGTGAATGTTTTGATGGAGTCATTCGGAAGCTCCGAGTACCATTCAAATGTCATCTCCGCTAAGCTGCCGATGAATTGGCGAAGCAGCAGTTTGTCGTCACCTCCAGTATTGCCGCATAGGGCCCTGAACTGAGCGACGTGATGATGGGGATATCCTGTCCCTTTATACACGTGAAATTTAGGGATCGTATATCCGAGCGGGTGCTTAATTTGATCGTACCAGCTTGGATAGGGTCGCCCAGTTCTGACGACTTGGCCAGTAACTTCACCTGCCTGATGAGCTCGTATTTGTTGAGTTATGTAGTCATCATGTGCAGCTTTCGAGATCGTCTCCTCCCTGGCTGTTGATAAAACCGGAAGAGGGTTTGATGTCTCCCCTCTATCGTCTTCAATGATTATTAGGGGATTTTCGGCTGGAGGGTCTGGCTGGATCATCATCCCCACCATATCTTAGAACGGGAGTGCTATTTGTTTTATGTTAGCTGCTTGTTCCGTGGCTTCTTTATCTTTCTTTTCGAGCATTCTTCGGAGGAACTCGGCGTCGGTTTCTTGCTCCTGGCGTTGATCCGATGATACTTCTGGGCTTTCTTTTTGCCCAGTAAGTGCGGCCATCTTCGTCAGCATCTCCTCGAGTTTCTGTTGTTGCTTTTGTGCCTTAGTTACTGATCGTGTAAGTGGTCGATGACCCCCAGAAGCACGGCTTTCCTCTTTTCCGGAAGCCATGTAAATGGTGTGCACTACCATGCCCCCAGACTTAGGGCATTTGGATTCAGTGTCTTTGAGATTTGTCGTAGGCACAGGGATCTTCTTCGGCCTTCTCCTTTTATGGGTGGTCGAAGTTGAGGGGGCTGTTGCAGACGATACTTTCCGTGGTACGACGACGGGATGATCCTCCTCTTGCCAGACCTTGATTTTCTTCGATCGGCGGGAGTAGTCTTTGTTGATTACAGAGTCTTGGACTCTTCGCCAGACTCTATGGATCTTAGAGGACAGCCGTTGAGGGGGATGCTCCGGCTTCGCTTCAGTAATATTTAGCGGGTGGAGGAGACCTTTTTAGTACGGCAATTAGAGAATTCTTGCGCACCCTCCTGAGCGGCTCAAAGCTGTTCGCAGTTGGAACAGCAGCATCAACTTCTACTATTGGAGCCGGTGGGGTAAGTCCAGAAAGGGAACTGCCCCCAGCTTTCCTCACACGGCGCCAGTGACGTCGTCGAGCATGTCGTCTAGACGAGATCACCTTTATCGTCGGAGTAGCTTCGTCATGCCCCCTGCTTTGAGGAGAAGCTGTTATTGGCGCCAGCCTGTCAAAAACTGACATCCGCTGGGAAGGAATGGTCAATCTTTCGAAGGCCGACTTTTGAGTAGGGGAAGTAGTTTAGATGAATTCACCTGCAGCAAGAGTTGGGATAGACTTCTCTAGTATTGCGAGCCTCTTCGCGTTCCCATTTGAGCTTAGGCTCAGCCTATCAAAGACTGAGGCAGTAGATTTGAACGACCCATTAAGAGGGGCCGTGGTAGTTGCAATCCGATCGAAGACAAATTTCTTCGAAGCTTCCTGTGATGTCATCGGGACGCTGAAGCTTGTTGGCGGGATCATGGTCCCGAAGAACAACCCAGTGGTGGCCCGTGTCACCTGTTCCACCGGCATTGCAAAGATGGAGGCCGCATGAGACCCGTAAGTTACTCCTCCAGACGGGGTAGAGCGGGAGTTGTTGTTGCAGTTGGTGTAGCTGGAAGCCATTGATCTTCTTTTCTCTGCATGGGAGCAAGACACCAAATCTTAGTACCTTGAATCCACAGGAAACCATAGCAGACCGCGATTTGTTCGCGACACACGACACACGAAGTGTGGAGTGGAAAGAGAAAAAGGTCCCACCGGGCGTGCCAGAATCTGTTTACTGCCGGAAACCGGGAAAGACAGACGTATTGCCTGAATTTGGGGGCAGATGTTAATTGGATTTATCCGTCCACCTCTCCGAAGATGCCAAGTTGATTTATGGCACCGTGTATCGGAGGTTTGGATGGATGTGGCCATTGTAGCAGACTTCGTTAGATTCCTTGTCATTTGCGAGGGGTTTTTGATTGTGGGGACGCTCTTCCCTACAGGCGCAAGCCCCTGCAGTTAATTATGTTACCGCGTAGCGATAACCACTTTCTCCTACTCTAGATGTTCACTTCATGTCGTGTGTGTTTGTTTTGTTTTAGGTTGCCCGTGGATTGTATACGGAGACTAATTTATGTTGTCTCCCGTAGGGCGTGGATTAGTCCAAATCCATATTTTCTTAGATTTGGGTTTGTTTTAAGGATCATTAATCTCGTTTGAGATTAAGATCAAACTTAAATGTTTTTTAAGGATACGTTAGTCTAATTTTAGACTAAGATCTACTTAATAGGATTTTAGGATCATTTAGATCCAACGAAAGAGTATTTGGGCTCTATCATTTTAGTTTAAGGACGTTGCGGTCCATTTTTAGTTTAGGGACGTTGCGGTCCATTGGATTTAAGGACATCATAGTCCATGTTTAAGGACGTCATAGTTCATAGAGTTTAGTTTAGGGACATTACGGTCCATTGTGGTTAGGGACATCATAGTCCATAGAGTTTAGTTTAGGGACGTTACGGTCCATTGGGTTTAAGGACGTCATAGTCCATATTTAAGGACATCATAGTCCATAGAGTTTAGTTTAGGGACATTACGGTCCATGGAGTTTAAGGATATCATAGTCCATGTTCAAAGACATCATAGTCCGGAGAGTTTAGTTGCGGTACATTGGGTTTAAGCACATCATAGTCCATGTTCAAGGACATCATAGTCCATATAGTTTAGTTTAAGGACATTACGGTCCATTGGGTTTAAGAACATCATAGTCCATGTTTAAGGACATCATAGTCCATAGAGTTTAGTTTAGGGACGTTGCGGTCCATTGGGTTTAAGAACATCATAGTCCATGTTTAAGGACATCATAGTCCGTGGATTTTGGCTCATCAGTTTGAGGGTGCGCCAAGAGTTATTGGTTATTGGGACCCTCCACCTCTCTGAAGACGTTGAAGGATTACAACGACATGTATCAGAGGTGTGGAAAGATGTACCCTTGAACCAATTTTGGTTGAAAGATCTGTAGTTGGGTTTGGGGTTAAGACCAATTTGGAAAAATTATAAGCACATGGGCTCGGTTGATCTGAATTAGGGACTTTTGGTCAACTTGGACTCAGCCCACTCAGATTTGAATAAAGTGTTGAACACTGGTTTAGGCTCGGTCCCTTTTTATGTGCAACAATGCTACGCATTGACATAGGCTCTGACGCTCACTCTATTTCTTTGTTTTTTTATAGAGTGTTAAACACTCTTTGTGGCTTTGGGCTCTACGGGCATAGCACTTTATATTAGACAGCGCCCACGTGGGGACACGTGGGGCGCTTGGCGCTGGGCGCCAACTAATGAATACCGCGCGCTCTTTATTTTAGCAGCGCCACGTAGGGGGCACGTGGAGCGCTTGGCGCTGGGCACCAACCAATGGGTGCATAGCACTCTTTATTTTACCAGCGCCCATGTGAGGGGAACGTGGAACGCTTGGAGCTGGGCGCCAACCAATGAGTGCAGAGCACTCTTTATTTTAGCAGCGCCCACGTGAGGGGCACGTGGAGCGCTTGACGCTACTTCCTTCTTTATGCATTTTTCTGAAGAGTTCAATTCTTTGTTATCCCCTGGATCTTCAATCCCTAAGAACAAATTCATCCCTGTGAGAATTAAATTCTCATTTATGGGAGACTTGTCTCATGGATCTCAGATCTAGGAAAAGAACTATATTCTTTTATAAGGGTTAAACCCTTGGGTATGCAGATGAGATACTATGATCTCTTATTTACCTTGAAGAAAGTTCTTCTTCTTTCTGAAAGCTCTTTTTTTCTTGCTCTTCTTTTTTAACTTGAAACTTATAGGGGGGTTCCTCTTTACAAGACTTAAAGTCTTAGGTCCTTTATATAGGGGAGGCTGATTTGTTGATTCAATTAAGGAAATCTCTCTTTGAAGGATTTCTTAATTAATTTGGGGAATTTATCCACCGTCGGATCTTTGATCCAAGGACTACTGTTTTACAGAAGACAATTTTCTTGTTTTTAAAAAGATTGGGAAAATATTTTCCCATACAGAACTTATTCTGTAACTTAGTGATTTTTAATCACTATTGGATCTTTGATCCAACGGTAATCCTTCTTGTTTAGAAAGATTGGGAAGATATTTTCCCCTATATAGCTTATTCTGTAGCTTGGTGATTTTTAATCACCATTGGATCTTTGATCCAACGGTGCTCTGATTTACAGAGCACAATCTTTCTTATTTAGAAAGATTTGAGAAGTATTTCCTCAATCAGAATTTAATTCTGTGCTCTGATGATTTATCATCTCCGTTGGATCTTTGATCCAAGGGTAGAGAACTTTTAGTTCTGGCACTGGCACTCTCGTGCTTTGCACGTGAGGCGCTGCCTCAGAGTTTTTTTAACTCTTGGTGCTGGCGCCCTCGTGCCTTGCATGTGAGACGTTGCTTCAGAGTTTTTAACTCTGGGCGTTGGCGCTCTCGTGCTTTGCACGTGAGGCGCTGCCTCAGAGTTTCTAACTCTGGGCACTGGCACTCTCGTGCCTTGCACGTGAGGCGCTGCCTCAGTTCAAATTTTGAACAGAGCCTTGCTTTCTTATTAGGGGGAAACAACAGTGTGTTAGCAGAATACAAAAGCAGAGAACATTCTTATTTTTAGTTTTCGTGCTGGTTTAAAAAGAATGTTTTTTTCGTTGAATTTGATAGAAAGTTAGTTTTATACAAAATATTCATAAATTAACCCGAGACTACAAGTGTAAAGCGTTACCGTCTCCCCGGCAATGGTGCCATTTGATTAAAACGCTTTTGGCGTGTCGTTTTTAGTTCTAAAGTTAACCGCAATCAAAGACGGTGTCGCGTGTAGCGAGCCGCGATGAGTATGGGTCATCTGCAGGGAGATGGTAAGTTTTCAAGCTTGTTTTAATGAGTTAATACCGTGTTTTAAGTTGTTGTTTATGCTAAGTGTCGTAACTAGGATATGTTCAATAAAAAGACTTGTTAAGGATAGTTTTAGGTTAGCTTGCGTGAGGATGATGTTTGTCGGTTCCTTATAGACCCAATGTTGATATTGACACTAAAGAAATAGGAAACAACGTGGATTAGAGAACTTGAAATACGACATTTGCGATTTTGAGCTAAATCTGTATTTCTTATCCCTTGTCCTTTTGTTGATGTCTCTTGACCATAGCCTTCGGCAAACGAATTGCAATCCGGTCACGATTAGGATTTACCGCTATCATGGTAGGATAGGATGCCCAACGGAGCGGAATTGTGAGTGGTTTGCTCGGAGTTTCAATTGCAAAGTTAAGGTTTTTAAGGTTTCAGAAAAAAAACATTTCCTAACACAAACTAACCATATTCTACCCTTAACAAGTAAATCGATTACTCACACATATTTACGATACCAAAATAAAAAAAGAAAAGAGTAAGGAAACATAACAAAAATAGCAAGAAAAGAAAAGTTAAAGTTAGAAAGTTAAGAACCGGTAAATTCAATGTGCAAATATCTTCACTTGTTCTTTAATCCGTACCAATGTGAAATCAAAATACCAAACTTTAAGATTGCAAGCTCACTTAAGAGGTTGCAAGATCAAAGTAAAACAATGATTTCATAAGTTCAAAATATGTAGAATGCAAGACATATATAATGAAATGAGAACTTTATTGAATTTCAAACAAGATACAACTAATTTTGAAGTCAAGAACCTAAATCTTAAGGTTGCAAGTTCAATGAAGAAGTTGCAAGGTCAAGATAAAGGGACAAGAGCTCAAGAGTTCAAAGGAAAAGAAAGTTACAAATTACAAGTGTTCTAAAGAAAAACTAGAGAAAAAGTATCCCCTCCCCTTGCCCATTGATCTGGTATTTATAGGCACAAAACAAAATTAAACAAACAATATAAAAAGGGTGATGTGACAACAAGAGACAGCCACAAGAAAAATGGGGCGCATTAGGCACGTTTGGGCCGGTGGTGCCGGTTTTTTAGGACTTGTCGCCGGGCTATATCCGATATTTGGGACTCGTTTTGGTGTGGTTATCTCTAATGCACTCCACAAGTCTGCTGACATTGTTTGATTTCTTGATAACAACCTGGGTTGCTTAGTAGCTTTTGGAGAGAAATCATGATGCTTCAAATCACATCAACTCTTTTAGCATTTAATGCTCATGTTCCCACTTGCACAATTTCATCGTGTCATGGCAGCCCTACCATGGTCCAAGTCACCAAAGAGCTAGTTCACACTTGCATTATGTTGGACAAAAATTGTGTGCACCTATTTATTTGCAAAAAGAACTCTTTGGATATTGATCGGTTTTCTGTTTTGTTTGCAGTATCATCTCCTAAACGTTATATCCGTGATTTTGAGTGTGTTTCCCAGTATTATATCATGGATACCTGTAATCTGTATTACTGAGCAGACACTGGTTAATAGTATCGATATATATAAAAAATAGATAATGAATGAGTGTTATTAAATTGCAGTTTTCTGAGATGAACAATGTACTTATAGATTACCCAGCCCCCACTAGTGTGACTGCCATCACAACGCTGGTAATCAAACAAAGATTCTAAGGGCTCTATCAACATGTATTAGCGATATGTTAAAAGAAACATATACACATGTTAAGATAGACTCAAACCGGATAGCATACTATCATGTTGAGCAAGACTGTTATTATATCTGTATATATCCCAAGCTTTCAAAATATAATATACGAACCAGTACTATACAATAATGGCATCTAAAGCATATATCACTAACAATCTCTCACTTGCACTAAGGCCATGTATTGGCATATCACAGATCTAACATCTCGAATAGCCTCTCGAACTGCGTCAGAGAGATGGCCTTTGTGAGTGGATATGCAGTGTCGTTCTTCATGTCTACTCTCTGCACCTCGATCTCCCGGCGATCCACGATCTCCCTGATCAAATGGTACCATCTCAAGATATGTCTGGACTTCTGATGGGACCTTAGTTCCTTCGCTAAAGGTATAGCCCCGTTGTTATCACAATACAAAGGTATTGGATCAATAATAGACAGAACCACCTGAAATTCTGTTATGAACTTCCTCTGCTTCTTTCGCGGCGTCACAAGCAGCGATATATTCTGCTTCTATTGTCGAGTCAACAACGGTGTCATGTTTGGAGCTCTTCAAACGGATCACCCCTCTATTGAGGATGAAGACAAAACCCGACATGGTTTGGAGTCATCCTTGTCGCTCTGGAAGCTGGAGTCAGCGAATGCCTCGATCTGGAGGTCTTTACTGCCGTACACCAAGAACATCTTCTTAGTCCTTCTCAAGTACTTGAGAATGTTCTTTACTGCTGTCCAGTGCTTCTCCCCAGGGTTTGACTGATACCTGCTTACCACGCTTAGTGTGTAAGCAACATCTGGTCTGGTACACAACATTGCATATATTATAGATCCTACCGCAGAAGCGTAAGGTATAATACTCATGTGATCCATTTCCAAACCAGTCTTGGGAGGCATCTCTTTGAAAAGAGTGATTCCATGACAAGCCGGTAGGTTACCGTGCTTGGAATGTTCCATACTAAATCTTTTTAGTATGGTGTCGATGTACCTGGACTGTGAAACTCCCAACATCCTCTTAGATCTATCACAATAGATCTGGATCCCCAGAATATACGAGGCACCACCGAGGTCTTTCATGGAGAACTTCTGTGACAAGAATCTTTTGACTGATTGTAGCATAGGAATGTCATTTCCTATCAGAAGAATGCCATCCATGTACAAGACAAGGATAATACAGTTCTCGCTATAATCTTACTATAAATGCATGGTCCATCTGCATTTTTGATAAAGTCAAATTGTTTGACCGTCTCATCAAAGCAGATATTCTAACTCCGCAATACCTGCTTTAATCCAAAAATGAATTAAGCAACTTGCACACATTTTTGTTGTTCCCACTCTCTATAAAACCCTCTGGCTGATCCATATAAACACACTCTTCCAAATTTCCATTCAGAAAAGCGGTATTTACGTCCATCTGCCAAATTTCATAATCATGGAAAGCAGCAATGGCAAGTAGAATCCGAATGGATTTAAGCATAGCCACTGGAGAAAAGGTTTCATCATAGTCCAAGCCAGATCTTTGACAAAAACCTTTTGCTACAAGTCTAGCCTTATAGGTTTCAACATGTCCATCTACACCAATCTTCTTTCTGAAGATCCATTTGCATCCTACGGGTTTTACCCCTTAAGGTGCAATGTCCAAAGCCCAAACTTTATTGGTGTACATGGATTCCATTTCGGTCTGCATAGCATCCAGCCACTTTACTGGGTCTCTACTCGTAACGACCTGCTGGAAACTAGTCAGCTCATCATCATCGATGATGCAATCCTCTCTATCCCTATCTACGAGAAAACTGTAGTATCTCTCGGATGGATGAGAATGCTTACTAGATCTGCGGAGGGGCGCAAGGACTTTTGAAACTTCTGGTTCCACCAAGATTTCAGTAATAGATTGTGGTTCTAGAATTTCTTCCAGTTCTATTGCGCTCCCACTTATTTCTTTTTCAAGAAATTGAGTCTCCATTAAGTGGGCATGCCGAGAAACAAAAACCTTTTATTTCTCTGCGTAATAGAAAAGATACCCCCTGGAGTCCCTTCGGTATCCTACAAACTTACACAGTACTGATCGTGCCTCGAGCTTGTCCTCATGCTGCTTTTTGACAAAAGCTGGACATCCCCATATTTTAAGATACTTAAGATAGGGTTTCTTCCCACTCCACATTTCATATGGTGTGTTACGCACTGATGTAATGACTCTGAATTTACTGTACGAAAATTTTCCAGTTTAATGTACAGAAAATGAGTTATATAGTCCGAGTTTGAGTTATAAGTAAATTTTGTTAAATAACAGCAAGAAACAATTTGTAGCTCACTGGTAAAGCCTTTGTGCTACTGTGATGTAGCCCATGTATTCGATCCCCATCAGACACATTATTTTTTCTGATTTTTCTTTTCAACTTTTTGTAAGCCCAAAAGTTTACACATGCAATACACAGAAAAATGAAAATTCAGAAAACTCAAACATTTGGAAAATGGAGTAAACACTGAGTTGTACACGTAGCACAAATCCTGAGGCACGAAGCCTTAGATTATCCGGCAGAAATGGAGAATAGTCCAACACCGACGGTTCAACCGAGGCCAATGAGGCCCGGGCTTTGCACACTTGACTCTTGACCTACCCCTAACTCCCCTGCACTGTTTGATTTCGCTGCAATCAAACAGAGACCTTTCATTTCACCATTAAACCAAATTTTAATGCTTTTTAATCCAAATTTTTAATTCCAAAACACTAATTCTCCACTATAAATACCACCCCACACTTTGGCTCAGCATCATTCTGAAATTTCTAACCAAAACTCATAAAAATTCTCTAAGTACAAGTGGAGTTAACAAACGGTCAACTTTCGGCGAAGAATCAAAACTATTCCGGCCCTCTCGCGACGCTAAGAAACTTATCCCCCATTCTTCAACCTTTCTTTAAGCCTCCTAACTTGTAAGTCCCTTCCAATTTTCATTTCTTTTCTTTAAAAATTCATTTTAAAACGTATATCGGTAAGTGGAGTTAATACCGATATCATTTTTTCCAAAACCTATAACCCCAATTCCTTTTATCTTTGGTTAAACAAAATTTTACACAATACTTTTAATCTTAATTATAAATGTTTAGAATAAATTTTAACCTAGAATTTCATGCAAAATAACTTTAATTTGAGTTTTTCATTTAAATACCATGAACTTTAAATATCATCTTTTTTTTAGTTTTGTTAAAACCATACTTTTAGGAAAACTTCACAGGGTAATGACCTACCCCACACGCACATATGGTTCCATATCACGATACCTATTTACATGAATTTTTTTTACGAAGACATTATTACAAGAAAATACCACTTACTATAAAAACCGGATTTCTTTTAAATGGTGTTTTAAATTCCTTTGCGATTATGCCTCTACAACCCTTATTAGGGGACCCGCTAATGGATGGTGTGGATTATCGCACATCCTTGGACTAGTAGAGCAAGAAATAGACCTCCTCACGGAGCATCCGGTCACGAAAGGTTTTAAATACGGCTTTTAAGAAAAACGTATTTTTTCTAATTAAATAAAATTAATTTTTAATAATTATATAAAAATTACAAATTCATATATTTTCAAAATATAATAAACTTACTTTTTTTTAAATAAAAGAATTACAAGTTTCACTAAAATTCCATCAAGATACCAACAAAAGACAAGTTTTACATTAAAATACCATGAACTTTCCAAGCTAAGCAATTATTACTAAAATATCTCAAATCCTTAAAATTCATATCCATGAAAACCCTAAATAATATAAATAAATTCTCAAGGTTTATTTTAAAATTTTATTAAAAATATTTTTCATAAAACCACCTCGAGTTATATAAAACAATATTTAAGGACTTTAGTAAATATAGGTTTAAGCGGGATCAATTCTCTTGAGCACCAGGGAGCCGGAGAAACTGAGTGCTTGCCTATTTAAGGTAGACAACATAACAGAGTTATCAATGGTAATTGTCTTGGAAAAAGACACAAATCCTGCCGTCCATGTGTAGCAGTTACCGATAACTCCCGAATCTAATTCAAGATCTAAATCAGTTTATAAGTGTCTGACTCAAGTCTGAGTCTATCTCAAACCTGAATCCAAACTCAAGTCTGAGTCTATCTAAACATGAATCTAAAACCAAACCTGAATACTTGAACATGAACATGAATACTTGAATTAAATATCAATACCAAACATGAATACTTGACTTGACTTGACTGAACCATGGTTATAACTTGACTTGACTACTTGATTACATCCTGAACCTGATTACTTGAACAATTTGTATCCATGGTCTTGGTAAGACTTGTAAACATAACCTATACAATACATTACGCGGGGATAACGGGGTAGATTGGTACGGAACGTATTAACATAGCACGAGATGGTCACTTAAAAGACACATACATGAACTCTTGTGCCGTTTTCCCGTGGCTTTTGACCGGGCCTTATACTACATGTTATCATAGTCCACGGGGTAAGATGGACTCCTCTCGTATACACAAATACCTTCTATACCAAGCAACAAACAACTACATTAGAATAACAAGCATATACCTGTACAAATTACTAGTTTCATTTCACATTACTTTTTATATTCCATTCCTTCTTTTGGGACTTACCGAGCGTTAATTCGCTGACGACTCCTGTCTTTTCTTTCTTTAGAATGTTCGTCAGGAGGACCGGACTCTCAGGAGATCAAGCCTAGCCAGGAGGACTTAGACCAGCTCACTGCCCAGCCATACTTCTAGCTCTCCTTATATTTACTTTTAGTTTGTATGCCACTGTTTAGGCACTGTTTATATCATTGTATCTTTTCAATTTCAAACGGTTGTATGTAAAGTGAATGCAAATAAAAGTTGTTGTTTATATTTTTATATCACTTGTCATTCTTGTGCATTTTATGTATATTGTTTAATTACGCTTAACGTATTTATTTCTTAGTAAATACGTTGCGGCCCATCACATCACCGGTTCCGTACACTGGGAAGCAGGGCGTGACAACTGACCTAGTAGGAACTTTATTCAAAAGATATGCAGTAGATTCTAGTGCATAACCCTAGAAGGATCGTGGTAACTCAACATTACTCATCATGGAACGCACCATTTCCAATAAGGTGTGGTTCCTCCTTTCCGATACACCATTGTGTTGGGCTATGTATGGAGGAGTAACCTGAGAGAGAATTCCATTCTCTTTTAAATAATTCAGGAACTCGGCACTTAAGTATTCACCATCTTGATCAGATCGAAGTGTCTTGATACTTTTGCATGTTTGTTTTTCCACTTCATTCTTATATTCCTGGAATTTCTCAAAGGCCTCGGATTTATATTTCATCAATAATACATATCCATACTTTGAGAAATCATCCATAAAAGTAATGAAGTAGGAATAACCATTTCTTGCATGTGTAGACATTGGACCACACATATCGCTGTGTATGAGTCCCAAGAGCTCAGTGGCTCTTATTCCGTGTCCAGTGAATGGAGTCTTTGTCATATTTCTTTTGAGACATGATTGACAAGTTGTATAAGACAGATATTCAAACGGATCCAAATATCCTTCTCTATGTAACTTCATCAACCGTGTTTCATTGATGTGACCTAGTCTACAATGCCATAAGAAAACTTGATTCATTTCTGGAGTCTTTCTTTTTAAGTGTGTTCTAGATGTTGAAAACCTGGTATTGGTTTAATACATTTATACCGTTGTCTAGTGTACTTGGCCCAATCAAACCATGATTAAGGTGAATATTTACAACATTGCTTACAAATGTAAAATCATAACCTTCTTTAGATAGTAAAGATATAGAGATGCACGTCAAACTTGGTACACAAAAACAGTTATGCAAAACCAAAATGTGTCCACTTTTCAACCCTAGGTGATATTCCTCTACGGAAACAGCATCCACGCTCGCTCCATTAGCAACCCTAAGGGTTATATCACCTGGTTTTATAACTCTACAGCTTCTCAGTGCCTGCAATGAATTCCAGATATAAGATCCTGAACCAGTATCCAATACCCAGAAATTAGAGTTGATTGACATACAGTTTTCAATCATAAACACACATGAAGCCGAAACCACAACTTGCTTCGAATGCTGGTTCTTAGCTTTCCAAGCCCTGCAGTCTTTCTTCCAATGGCTTTTCTTATAACAATAGAAGCATTTCTCTTTCCCTACTGTCGGCCCCCTAACTTTTGCCTTGCTATTTCCCTATACCTTACTGACACCGCCTTTCGGTTTGGTGGGAGCCTTCTTCTTCTTCCTCTTAGCTTTCGCCTTGGATCTAGAGTAAGAAGGTTCCCCAACAAGTAGAGTGGGTGTCTTCCTGGATTTCTTCAGGGTGCCCTCTGCACTCTTTAACATGTTAAGGAGCTCTGGAAGTGTAACTTCCTTATTCTGTATACTGAAATTCAATATAAACTGGGTATAGGTAGAGGAGAGAGATGTAAAATCAAGTCTGTGTACAACTTATTCTCTAATGTGGTCCGAAGGTCCGCGAGCTCTTCAATATAGCTGATCATCTTAAGGACGTAGTCCTCTATAGATGGCCCGATAACCAACCCCGCCTGAAACAATTTCCTCGATGTCTCGTATCTAGCGATACGAGATTGCTCTCCATATAAATCCTTGGTATGGAGGAAGATGGAAGCTAAGTTCATCTTCTCGTGCTGCCTTTGGTGTTCATTATCTATTGAGGCCAGCATGAGGCACTTAGTTTTTTCACAGTTTATTTTCTATGTCATACAGATCTCAATATCCGCGATAGTGGAATCTGGACCAGGGACGGCGGGGGCTTTTGTAGTTAGGAGGTAACCCAGTTTGTCATAGGTAATGGCCATCTGGACATTTCTTAACCAATCTTTATAGTTTGACCCCGTCAATATATTTTTATGTAATAGTAACTTAACCCCGGTCATCTTGGTCACTGCAATTAGGAGAGAGAGAAGAAAATACTCAGTATGGTACTCTTACAAGTTTAGATTGGTTATTAGTTTATCTAAACATGATAGCTCCCACCATTTCCTCAAATCATCCTCCAAACCATAAAAGAAGAATTAGTCGGGATTAATCCTACCCTACAATTCTTTCCTAACCTTTCGGCCAAGCTAGTGTCGGTATTTCGAAGGAGGTTTTGCAACGCTTTCGCGAAGTTCCTTAATTAAATAATCTCTTTTCCCTGGAGGCGTAGTCTCACTAACACCGTTCTAGACACCTACTTTGTTTATAGTATTGATTGCAAAGTGAAAAACTCTCCCGAGGAGTAATAAAACTCACAGTGGGATCGGGATTCAACTATCATTGTGTGACAACTTTGAAGGAATCCTACCAAAATCATCACTCCAGATGGTATGCAAAACTAGCAAGTTTCCTTTTCCTTTGAAACTCCCGATGTGGATTTTTGCCCCATGCGCTTATGACGAAGGCCAAAATATCATAAGACACAAGTCAAGTTCTACCCGTTATTATCCAGGGTAATCTGAACATATTCGTACAAACCCTTGACGAAGGCCAAAATAGATATACACCTATCCCAGATTAACGCATCTATCTATACTACAGATGAATACCCAGCAGCTACCAATCACTATGCCTTGGTGAAGGTCAAAATAGCTTAAATACTACTGAATACCCATCTGAAATAACGGAGGGCTACGGCTGGTTTTGGCAAAAACCATGAACGTGATGAACTTGATATAGTCGAAGGAACCATGATAGATTTTAAAAGGAGTGGTTTAGGCTCTGCATTTAAAAGTTATTTTTAAAGAAAACCGAGTGGTTTTGAAATTGTTCCAACGATTTAATTTTGTTTGTTTTCTTTGCATTAAACAATATTAATGATGTCCCATCATTTAACCCTATCATCACAGAAAGAAACGAAAATAGAACGTACGCTTATACCATCCGCATTCTCCAAGGGGCCCCGTCATACACCGTTAGCTTACTTAACTAACGGCAGAGCGGGGGCAGGGCTAGCGCGGGTGCAAAACATAAGTAACATTTATTATATATAATCTCTATATATAGCCATTCGTCTCAGGCAATAATATCCATTCTAGATCACAGATCACAGCATAAGTAACACAGATGAATATATTGGATATACTAGGATTTATGTGTTTCATTTAAACCTATAACGAAAAATGGATTCCACGGTCGTGATGAATAGCCAAACTCTCATCCTAGACCCCTACGAGTGCGGCAAACTACCCACTAAATCCCCAAAGTGAAGCAACCTCTCTTAATGAGATTAGTAGGCCACTCAGCACTTCAAGAATCCGGTAATCCACGTATGTGATTAGTGTACCCTACCTTGGGTCTATCTAAAGTGCAAGAAAAATAAATGAAATAATACAATGGTGGCTACAACCTCAACCCGGATGTGCCCCGCAAAAGAATATTACATCACTTTATAAATTACATGAATGAAAGAAAAGCACACTCTTCTCACATCCCCCGGCTATTCAATCATGACGATCTAATACTTCATATCCACAAACCACAAACAAGATAGTAGATATGTGCAACCCCTACTAATCCACGTATAGCAATTAGTCGACGTTTAGAAACACGTATATGAACTTAAAGCGAATAAATGATGTTAAAATTTTGACTTAAAAACACTCTGTATTGCCCAAGCACAAAGATAAAAATAGATGAAATCTGGGCAAAATCAAACAATACCATAAATCCTAAATCCAAGAGTACAAAACTCCACAAAAAGCGCGAGACACAACTCTATAAGAAAACCGGCCATAGCAGGAAAAATGCCAATTCCGGCGATTTTTCTTGGATTTTGTGTCTCGTTTTTCTCAGGTGTTCTAGTTACATCATAAGGTGCATTCTGCACTTGTTTACAAAGATTTTAGAAGCTCTTTAAAAATCGACAGAAACTTGGATCTTGGATTTAACGTTTCGGAGTTATTTCGGGTTTGAAACTTTAAATTTTGTCTATTCATTTAGTTAAGTATTTGGGTAGGCTCTGATACCAGTGTAAGTGTATATGTGCTCCTTGCCGTGTCAACTACGGCTATGCGGAATATAAAACTTTAAAATCTTGAGCACAAAACACTAAATTCGCAGGTTACAAGCTTAAACACTACACTAAACAAACCCTAACTAGAGTTTTAACTACTCGGTTGAGAATACAAATTTTGTAGACGGTCTTTCGGGTCTTGAAAGGTGGAATCCACAAGCTCTTTGGGTTGATGGAATAAGCTCTCTAATTCGATATTCCGCGTCAAAGACGATCCACCCGAGGATGTCGATTCAAGCGATAGTTTCGTCCGAACCAACTAAAGATCAAGTCTTGCTAAGACAAGATACTTAGAGTGGTGTAGTTTATAAACTAGATGCTCTCTTTTAATCCTCACAAATCAAGTGAAGAAAAATGAGGAAGAAGAAGAAGAGGTAGCAACTAGAGAAATTTCTTCAAGTGTGAAAAGATAACCATGAAAACTATGTCACAAAAATATCTCTCACTATCATCTTATCCTTTCATCACAAACAAAAGAGTGGGTGGGCTTGGTGACTCATTAGGGTGAGTCACAAGCCTACACACTTCCTCATTAAATGGTGAAGAGATAAATGAGAGAGTGTAGCCACCTCATAAATATATATACACACACTTATAAATAAATACAAATGCATGTATATAAACAAGTATACTCAAACCCGTAAAAATACGTATACCGTATTTCTACCAAAATACGAATACCATATTTATACCGAAAATACAAAATACGCGTATTCATATTTAGAAAGAAATACATGTATTTGTATCAAAGCATAAATACCCGTATTTATACAAATACCTGTATGTATACAAATACACGTTTTCGTATAAATACCGTATTCGTGTTAAAATGCAAATACCCAAAAGAGTGCAATATAATACTAGTATCAAAACTGGTTGTCTTTTAAACTTACTAGTACTACTAAACCATCTGATTAAAGCACGTGTATAAATACACGTGTTCAATCGAACACCCCTGCGTAAAACCATACGCACACTACACCATTTCGCCTGAACCGAGAAACCCTCTGTGTGGGACTCTAAAAACTCGACAATACACTGGCAGTGAGTTTAACCATAAGCATGTCAGTGGCACTAGCTGTACGTAACGGCTATCCAAGTATCTGTCAAAGGAAAGATCGACACGATAACTCGTCCGAAAATCCTACCGAGCCTATAGGTGACATTCTCCGTACAGTCCAGTCTATTCATCTAAGAGTATCGT
Source organism: Agapanthus africanus (assembly GCA_030015575.1). Lineage (NCBI taxonomy): Eukaryota > Viridiplantae > Streptophyta > Magnoliopsida > Asparagales > Amaryllidaceae > Agapanthus > Agapanthus africanus. Next base: position 674,471,158 of record CM057340.1, on the reverse strand, counting down.
ATATCGGGCCTAGGGGTGGTAAACATCAGACCCTTAATACCGCAATAAGTTATGTCGGTGTGGAACCCAGTACACCTTGAGAAACTACTAGTGTACCTACCAGTAAATCTCACTTGTCCTGGCCAGAGACTTTTTGTATTGGCCAACCGTACACAGCGCGATATCAACTTCCAATATCGGGAGAGACGAATCCCTTCTATCCCCTACTGCATCCAAGTACTTCAGGACTGCACCCAACTACCTGTTTTCACGACTCATTTGAGCTGTGGTAGGGTAGTAATCTAAGTACAGTGGGGACACACTCGAGACGAATAGTGATGTCAAGTCAACAGACTAACCTGTACTCATGTCACCGGCTAACCGCTAAATGACGATAGGTATAATACCAACCAGAATTTCCCAGCAAGTCCATCCAGTGTAACTTATAACCCAATGAGCACATGTATACTATCTTTGGTACCGTATACCAATGGCTACAGGACATGCCACCTCCCCTGACAGGGATAAGAAGCGTATACACTAGTCTATTCTGGAGTATCGATGCCCTGTCTCGATAATCCTACGACTAGGGACAAGTTTAAGGATGTGCTTATAGACTACCCAGCCCCCACTAATGTGACTGCCATCACAACGCTGGTAGTCAAGTAAAGATCATAAGGGATCTATCAGCATATATTAGCGATATGTTAAATGAAATATATACACATGTTAAGATAGACTCAAATCAGATAGCATACAATCATGTTGAGCAGGACTGTTATTATATCTGTATATATTCCAAACTTCCAAAATATAATATACAAACCAGTACTATATAGTAATGGCCTCTAGGGTATATATCACTAACAACTAGTCGTGGGTATATCGAGACTAGGCATCGATATTCCAAAGTAGACTAGTGTACACGTTTCTTGACCCTGACAAGGGACGATAGCCTGTCTCACAGCCATTGGTTTCAGTTAGTCACTAAAGATAGTATGCATGTTGTAACGACTCTGAAATCCCTGTACAAAATTATTTGTTTAAATGTATAGAAAGAGTATTTCAGTTTGAGTAGGAGTTATAAGTTATTTTTGTTCAATAAAAGCAAGAAACAACTTGTAGCTCACTGGTAAATCCTCTCAACTGTTGTGACATAGCCTGTGTGTTCGATTCTCATTAGTCCCAATTATTTTTTAATATTTTTCTTTTTAACTTTTCGGAAGCTCAAGAGTTACACGTGCAATATACGGAAAATCGAAAACTTTCAGAAAAATCAAACGGGTTAAATGAGGAGTAAACACAGAGTTAAGCACGTGGCACGAATTTCGAGACGGGTGATCAAAATCCGACCGCCCGTTTTCTCCATTCGGCCGCTACCGACGGTCATGATGACTCCAATCGCTTCCATGCTTTGCACACCCCCCTCTTCGACTCCCCTCTACTCCCCTGCACTGTTTGATTTTCTTGAAATCAAATGGAGACTCTTCAAATCCCTAATTAACACCAATTTAATTCTATTTATTCAAAAAATTTAATTCCTATACCATAAATTCTTCACTATAAATACTACCATATGCCCTAGCTCTACCCCATTCAGAAATTTCTATCAAAATTCTTTTAAAACTCTATAAGACCAAGTGGAGTTAAGCAACCAAGTGGAGTAGCAAACCAAACCTCGATGACCGGAGCATTTCTAGGAGAAACCGCAACGCCATGAAGACTTTTTTCCTATCTTTACTCTTTTCTTAATGATCTAAAACCCGTAAGTCCCTCTCTTTCTTTTCATCTCAAAAACCAATCTATAAAACAATATCGGCAAGTGGAGTTATCTCGTTTAATTTTATTCTAAACAGGTTTTGTCACCTTCATCAAGGTTGTTATTTTTTAAACCTCTAAATATCATCTTGACATGTTGTTCATATCTTTACCTTTTTCATGAAATTAGAAATTCAAGTGAAATACGCCTATAACGAACTTTTTCAGAAAAATACTATGAACTTTAATATAATTTTTATTTTGATAACTAGCATATATACCTCTAGAACCTTTACGGGGTAACGACCTACCCCACATGCACACTATGATTTCATAGCACGAAATGTATGGTTAATTCAAAGAATAGGTTTTATATTAAAATACCATATTTTTACAAAAAGGGTTTCTTTTAATCGATATTTTTGAATGCTTGGCAATTACGCCTCTACAACTCTCATTAGGAAACCCGCTAATGGATGGTGTAGAATATCACATATCCTTGGAATAGTAGAGTGAGATGCAGAGCTACTCAAGGAGTATTCGGTCTCGAAAGGAAATAAAAATACGGTTTTTAAGAATATGACTTTTCTAAACAAAACTAAAATTTAGAAAATTATATAAAACTATGAATCCATATTTTCAATAAAAACAAATTATGAAATTATATTTTTAAAATAAAAGATTAAAGTTTAAATGAAAATACCACCAAGTTTATAAAAGGAGTAGTTTTCATAAAAACACCATAAGCTTTTAAAAGCTAGGTTTCATCGCAAAAATACCACTAAAATTAAAAAATATGTCATAAAAGCGCTAAATATTATAAATCATCCTTGAGGTTTATTTTTAAACAATATTAATATATTTTTCATAAAACCCTCTCGAGAAATGCAAACAATATAAATACAATATAAACAACAATAATAAACCTTTAAGAACTCTAGATTAATATAGGTTTAAGCGGTATCATTTTTCTTGAGCCTCAGAGAGCCGGAGAAAGTGAGTGCTTACCTATTCAGGTTAGACAACAAATTAACGGAGTTATCAAATGGCAATTGTCTTGGAAAAAGACACAAATCCTGCCGTCCATGTACAGCAGTTGCCGATTTCTCCCGAACTTAAGATTTCAACAGTTAAATCTATTCACAAGAAATATCTATAACTCGAATCCAAACTTGAATCAAAACTCAAACTCGAACTATAATCCAACTCAAACTCGAACTTGAACGTGAACTCGAACTCAATCTACTCGACTAATTTGATTCGACCCAAGATTGCAATTGACATGACTCGCACTTTACTTGACTCACTCGACTTCATTATTCACCTTTTGCAATCTATGGTTTTGATCAAGTCATATTATAATCAATCAATCAAATCAACTAAGGCCGCCATGAAATCTCTATTTGACCTTGCCCAAAAGATTGGGCCGTCGGGAGGTTTCCGTTTTGAGTAGGATATTGCGGCAACCTCTTATAGTTATAATAGATATTATACTCAGAGTGTTTGGGATAGTTTCTTATATGAATTAAACGGAGTTTCAAAAGTCCCGTATTAACCTATTTTTTTCTTTTACTCGAATCTCAGTCGGGTCGACCCTCCACGGCTTGGAGTCCCGAGGCTAACACATGAAATGGCCCCGTGTTTCCTTGCTCCTGAGGCCCCACTCTTGAGCTCGTGAATACTTCTACGACCGTGTTGACATTCACACTTGGAACTTAACGTTAACATAATGACCATATAGAGATTTATAGATACATATACCCATTTTCAGATCTACACACTTTTACTGGTCATTTATATTATTTCTTTTATTATATACTTGTCACTTTTCACTCTTATTCTAGGACTTACCGAGCGCTAGTTCGCTAACGGGCATTCCACCTATCTTTGTTTTCTTAGAATGTTTGTCAGATACGGTCAAGATGGAGGAAGTGGAAGCTACCAAGGAGGATTACGACCAGATCTCTCTATTCAGGATTAGCTTAACTTCTTTTTTCTTTCGGCTTATGTATGCCACACGTTTAGATATTTTCTTTATTGTAATTACTTTTCAGTTGAAACTCATGTACCTGTATATATTTCAAGTTGAATGTAAATAAAGATGTTTATTGAAAATTTTACAGTCTCCATTTATTCTTGCATTTGTGTTTTAATGTTTCAATACACTTAGTATATTTATTTAAGGAATGACCTTCTCGAAATAAACATGCCGCGGGCTTGCTAAGTCACCGTTTCCATCTACTGGGAAGCAGGATGTGACACATGTGTTAGTGATATATATGCCCTAGAGGCCATTATTGTATGGTATAGTGGATGCTTGGACATATATATGGAGGTCTTTCTTTCTCGACATAATAGTATGCTATCTGGTTATCTTTATCTTAACATGTTCACTGGTATTATTATACCGTCTCTCATATGTTGGAGATAGTGCCCTCAGAGTCAATTATTGGATCACAGGCACGTGATTGCAATGATTGAGGGAGGACCTATCCCGGTAGGACAGTCTTACTCGAAATGATAGTATGCTATCTGGTTTACCTTTATCATCGTGTACTGCTTTAGGTGACCTGACATGTCGCTATTACACGTTGATAGAGCCCCTAGGATTCTTGCTTGACTACCAGCAGTATGATGGCGATCATATACGTGGGAGCTGGTAGTCTATAAGCACATCCTTAAAAGGTCCATAGTCGTAGGAGTTTCGAGACAGGGCATCGATACTCCATTAGTAGACTAGTGTATACAGTCGAGACCCCGACGAGGGGCGGTGGCCGGTCTCACAAGCCACTGGTGTCAGTTGGTTCACCTAAGATGTATACAGGTGCTCATTGGGTTATGAGTACACCGGACAGGACTCGCCGGGAACCTGCTAGTTGGGCTTATACCTGACGTCAGATAGCAGTTCCCTGGTGACATGTGTACAGGTTAGTTCATCGACCTGAGGATCGTCATTTGTCTCGTGTGAGTTCCCACTGTGCTTTGATTACTACCCTACCACGGCTCAAAGGAGTCGTGCAAACAGGTTTTAGTTGGGTACAGTCCCGAGCCATATGGAGGCAGTGAGCGGATCTTCAGGGGTTCGTCTCTCCCGGTATTGGGGGTGAGGTCGCGCTGTGTCTAGGAGAGCCATTACGCAAAGCCCTCGGCCGAGGCAGGAGATTTACTGGTAGGTATTCCAGTAGTATCTCAGGGCGTTCTGGGCTACACTCCGACACGACTTGTACCGCTTTTGGGGGTTTTACTTTTACCAATCCCCTAGGCCCGACATGCGATGCTCATAGACGAACGGACCGGACTGTACGGATATTGTCACTGACAGGCTCAGTAGGGTGTCAGGATGAGTTCGCTCATCGGCGTCCCTTTTGGTCAATAGCTGGTGGCCCGTCACGTATTGGCTAATACCTCTGACGTGCTAGTGGTTAAATCCACAGCCATAGTATTGACGAGTCTTTAGAGTCCACCACACTTACAGTTACTCAAGCTTTCGGGCGAAACGCTGTAGAGGCCGTATGGAGATATGGCAGGGTCCGATCAGATACGCGCGGTATTGCACGGATCAGGATCGGACAGTTTTGTACTAGTGGCCGCATAGTTATATGGCAGGGTTTGATCTGATACGTGCGGTATTGCACGGATCAGGATCGAACGGATTTTACTAGCCGACTTTGGCTTAAGCCGGTCCTAGTCTAGTACAGTGTAGATTTTGTCTCATTGCATTTGTATCCGGTCGGAATACAGATGCGGGTGTGTATGCACAGTTTCGGGGTTTTCCTGTAATTTATTACGGGACCAGTTTTCTGGAGTTGCCAGTTTGTATTCCGTTCTGGCCAGTTTTCCTTTGTTCTTTCCCGGCCGGACTTTTCTGATGGAGGGGGTAATTTGCAGTTTTGCAAATTACATTTGGTGGAGGTTTTATTTGTAAGATGATTAATAATGATAGCATCTTTTTATTCCATTCTTTTCTATCATCTTGTCTTGCTTTATGAAGATTTGATATGAGATGAAGTTTGATGTAAGTTTGATGATGATTATGTCTTGATGTGGTCACCACTTGCTTTACCCTACACTCACCTCCCTTCATGCTTCATATTACCTCCTCCACCATTCTCATTTGTATGATAAGTTTTTCATAAGAAAAGAGAGAAGAAGAAAAAGAAAGAGAGAAGAAGAAGGAGAGAGTTCTTCATTCTTGAGTGTTTCATCTTCTTGATCTCATTCATGCTAGAAAAATGCAAGCACCATTTTTCTTATCTCATTTCCTCCATCAAGGCAACCAAAACCCAAGTGAGACACTACACTACACATTCTACAGCATATCTTGAGCATGTCGAGTTGCCGGCTTCATGCCCGAGTTGCCTCGGTATTGAGGCGGGAGCCCGTAAAAGACGCAGGCGATGTGGTGCCCTTTCCGGTGAGGAGGCGACGATATGGAGACTACACTTTCCGCGGGAGATCGGGACGATGACGAGAAGACCGGAGGACTCGGATCACTCGGTATACTTCTCACCCTATCTCTTGATTGCTAGCATTAGGTTAATGGTTACGATCCGGGTTTTCATTGTCCGCGGTAGTGCCGGTTTCCGAGTAAGGAAAAAATTTTGATTCCGCATTTTGGCCTCGAGTACGAGGCCGGGGCGCTGCCGTGGCGCAACATGGTATCAGAGCCACGCCATTAACCTTACCTAGCTTCGTTTGATGTGTTTGCGTTTCCGATCGACCAAAATTTCCAAAAACCGTATTTTTCTAGCACAATCAGTTTCTGTCGAAATTTTTTTGAGTCTAAAAATTTTTCAGGTGGTCTCAGAATGATGTGCAGGGCGTTGTAAGAACACTACAAAAATTTGGTGACACAAATCCTCCGTACGACCGCGGAAGCGCGGCCATAACCCCCTTTTGGCCGCGCTTCCGCCGCATATGTGTGGGATCGTGTGTTTATTTTTTTGCAGTGGGCTTATGGGCTGTAATTAGGGGTTTTGGAATATTAAAATTGGGCCCAGGTTTTCTGTGAGTGCTACAGTTTTGATTGGGGGCCCACTTGTTAATTTTTGGTCAATCGGAAAATTTTAAACACATTTTTCACAGTGTTTACATTATATCTGCGACCGTGAATGTCACTCGATCGGTAAATCCGGTCTAACTGCTATAGCCCGGTTAGACGGATTTGCGAACGTGACTTTCACGTTGATGTTCTATGTTTATGCTGTGATGTTGCGGATCGGTCGTGGGGGATAGCCTGGATGCAATGCTAGTACAGTGCTGTTGTATTATGTACATTTGATTTTGTGGGGCGAGCGTCCGACATGTGGACTGCCGTCACTGCCTGTTTGTATTATTCTTTTGGGGCACGACCTGGTTGCGGTCGATGTACCCGGTGTATGTATATTTTACTTTCTGTACTAGGATTACCCCGCGGTGGGGTGCACGGATGGCCGGGTTCTAGAGGGCAGCGGGCCCGCATCTCATGGCATTGAGACGGAGGGGGCTTCACTCTAGGATTGGCGGGCTATTCGTCGCACTCGTAGGGGGTACAGGTTGACCCAGGAGGGGTGCCCAAGTTACCGGATTCCATGAAGTGCTGGGTGGTCCATTCACGGAGCTGAAGGGGGCTGCCTCGCTTCAGGTTTTGGCGGGTGACTTGCCGCGCCCGTAGGGGTCTAGGATTTCATTGCACAGGCTATCCACACGACCAGGGGAACGTCGGGTTTCAGCAGCGGCTCTGTGAAACCCGAGGATTCCAGATATCTGTTTTGTTCTGTGATGCTGTACATTTCTGTGATGTTGCATTTTATCACGCCTTGAGCGAAATATAATATATTGGTATATATATTAGTAGATGTTGTATATGTTTTTCATCCGCGCTAGTTCAGTCCCCGCTCTGTCGTTAGTAAGCTAACCTAACGAGTGATGACGGGACCCAGTGGCGAATGCGGATGGCATATACGTACGTCAGTATATTTTCGTTCTTTATGGTGTGATCATTTGATGGGACTGCGTTGATTCGGATCAATGCAAGTTAAACAAACCTATTCTGATGTTGTTGGAACACTTTTCAAAAAGCTGTTATTGCAAGGACGTTCACTTTTGTTTTGCATCGTGGTATTCATTTGGAATATCCTGCTCCTCAGTCGACGAGGCAAGGGCCGAGATCCCTTCACCGGGAGTGACCCCTTGGACAGAAGTTTGCGTCAGGGCATTAACTTCACTATAGCCGATTACTTTTGCTTTGCATCGTGGTATTCAGTTGGAATATCCTGCACCTCATTCTACGGGGAAAGAGCCGAGATCCCTTCACCGGGAGTGACCTCTTTAGTAAAGGTTTTCGTCACTATATTTTCTAAAAAGTTATCCAGTTCCTTCAACGATATCAAGTTCATTACGTTAAAGGTTTTTCGCCAAAAACCATTCGTAGCCCTCCGTCATTTCAGATTAGTATTACTTAGTATTCGTGCTGCGTTTGTCGTGCATTGCCGTGGCGTAGTGTTCGGTAGCTATGTAATACTTTTCTGTCACATGGATAAGTGGATTGGTTAGGACAGTCGTGCGGTCTTGTTGGCATTATCAAGGACTCGTACGGGTGGGTTTAATGCAATTAAGATAATGACGGGTAGAACTTGACTAGGACTCTTTGATTTGTTGGCATTGTCAAGGTCACTTGGGTCCTAGGGGTAAAAACATACATCGGGAGTTTCAAAAGAACCGAAACTTGCCAGGTATGCGCATACCTTCTGGAGTGTGGTGACGTGAGTGGATTCCGTCACGTTATCATGCGGTGATAGTTGGATCCCGATTCCCACTGATGAGTTAGCTTACTCCTCGGGTGACCCCGACTAATTCTTCTTTCAGGTTTGGAGGAGAATTTGAGATACAGTGGGAGGTTTCCAGATTAGATAAAGTGATAACCATTCTGATCTAGGTTAGAGTGCACGCTGAGTGTTTCTTTTCTCTCTCTCTTTGGCAGCGACCATTGACCCGACCCTGGACTTTGACTCAGTGACCAAGTTGACCGAACCTTCTTAACACTAGCTTTTGGATTGTCAGAGTTGCTGACCTCATTGCCACTCCTACTTTTACCCTTTTCTCCAGGACACCCCGTATTACTACGAACGTCCACTTCCATTGGACAAAACTATCGTATGGTTAGATACGAACTCGAAGGAATTCGAGGATGGTTTCCGGTTCTGGAGAAAACGGATAGGATTATTCAGTTGTCTTTTCCCTTTTACCTTCTCTCAAGTTGCGAGTACTCCTTGGTTTAGGAGTAGTACACCTATTACGCAAATTGGATAGTCTTCTTCCAAACCATAGGCTGGTGCCGACCGGTAGGGAATGAAGAAAACCAGTTAGCCTAAACGGTGTACAGAAGGTGTTAAGTTAAGACAAAGCAAGGGATTAGTAAGAGGGCAAAGTAAGTTGCGACTGCTATTCACGACCAAACCAAGTATTTCTTCGCCAATCCTAAATCACCTTTGTATTTCTCCAGGACACTCCGTATCACTACGAAGATCCCATTTTATTGGATAATCCATCGTATGGTTATATACGAACTCGAAAGGAACTTGTTCCAGTTCGGGGATAGATCCTGGTTCAGGAGAAATAGGAATAAAGTACATTCAGGTGTTTTTTATCTTCACCTTCTCTCGCATTGCGAGTGCTCCTAGGATTAGGACAGTACACCCTTTATGCTTTTTGGATAGTCTTCTTCCAAACCATAGGCTGGTGCCGAACGGTAGGGAAGGAAGAAAACCATTTGGCTTAAAGGGGTGTACAGAAGGTAATGACTAAAGACATATAAAGGGATTTGGAGAGGTGGCAAAGAATTATACGGTTACAGTTGTGAATCTGGATAATGGAAGAGACATTACTAGGAATACCAGGATACCCCAACGAGACATTTCGATGTTTCATTTTCACTGTGTACTGTTAATGGAAAACTGATTTCCCAATTAGACACTTACTCCAGGGTATGTATTTACCAGGTATGATTCTCACATCTGTATGGTTTTACAGATGTTGAGTGGGAGTAAGTTATTGGGAATTGGGTGATCATCCTCGTTATATCAGGATTCGTTGTAATCGGTGATATTTGAGGAAGTCACCTGGGTTGTTTGCCTGACGGCAATTATTTGGTTTTGAATATCCGCGGTTATGCACCAATTTCAAATTGATATATCTGTACGTCTATTTTCATAGAGTGAGATATACCTTTTGATATTATGTCGATGACATTTACCTATATCAGTGGATGGTTAGGTAAGGAGCATTAAACAGCGGTGTAATTCTTCTCAACCATAAGTACAGTTTTCAACCTACGACACACAGTGAAAGAGTTGTTAGACTCAGCGGACTTATACAGAGTATTGTATGTTGTCCAGTGTCCATTAGGACAGAGGGGTTGGTCCTCATACTATATTCTGTTTACTTTTAACTTCTCTAGTTCTTAGACATATGTTTCGTGGAAACACAGGGTCTAAGTTTTGAGGAGTTATAGGTATTTGAATAGAGTAGAGAACCAGGTATAGCAAGTATCGGGATTCTTCAAAGTGATCGAAGATGTAGATACTTGTGTATGGTGTTCAGTAGATAGTAATGATTAAGAGAAATTGCTTCTCTTTCAGGTTACTCATAATTGGAAGCATTCCTAAGTTGAGTAACGCTGATCGGCCTCCTTCCATTTAGTTTACATGCACTGGAGATAGTTGCATGATTTGAATCTGGTTCAATTGAATCAGTGCCTCTGGTTCTATATTGGATATAGAACAGTTCATATCTTAACGATGTTAAGGTACGGGGAGTTGTCCGGCTTATGCTTAAAACCAGACACTGGACAACTCAAGGCACGTTTCTGTAATGGCTGTTTGTGGGTTGACCCAGGCTATGACGAGGGTTGACTTTCTACCATCTGGATGAACAATAGCAATATTGTTCTTGACTCGCCACAGTTTTAATAAAAATGGATTTTTTCAGAAAACAGTAGTGGGAGTATGGTAGAACTGGAAGTAATTCAAGAACCACAAACGATTACTGAAGATTTGATAAGGAACCTAAAGATTCAATCTGATTTGACATTCCATTGGCCACTCCGCAGATAAGGTGGGTAACTTCAGGCACCCGAGAGGTACTACGGTAGCCTCAAGGACGGTGACAGGGAAGTTCTTGTTTACCCGCAATTACCATTGCTGTTGTTCCAGGCTGCGAGACCCGGCAGGAGGATGAGTATAGCGTCGTTCTAAACTAGCTTTAGAACTGCACGTCTGTATGACTCTGCCAGAAGGTTGTCGTAGTCGGTGGGAGCAGCGGAAGCATTGGTGGACATCAGGCTTATGTCTATTTATAGACTAAAGCAGATGTAGCGGAGATAGATCATCTATTTCTGATGTGACAGTCACAGGTTTGACGTCATCAGAATAGGGGGTGGATCTGTTGAGAAGGTAGTAGGAAGTGATATTCCTATACTACGATCGGTTATACTTTGGTCGTCACACAGTGGTTTCTCCACAAGGGACTTGGATATTATATCAGACATACTGGTTACTAGATCTATGGTTTTAGATCTAGATTTGGGTGGTTTCCCAATCTGGGTACCTTGACAGCATTCTATGAGTATTTAGAATGGACGACTCCTGACACGGTAGTGCACCTGCAGTTGATGGAGTCACCCTCTCTAAAGGTGTCTTATAGACTAAAGAGGAGAGGGATACTCATGATTGGCAGATCACTTGCTTAGGCAATTGAGTCAATCATGAGATGTCAAGTACCGCACCAGATGTTGTTCTTGCACTAGATGCAATAAGTTGATATTGATCCAATCCTGGAGAAACAGTCGGAAGCAGTCTTAGAACATAAGTGGATGTTCTAGGGATATGATAACGACAGCCTCATTTGGGAGACAGTTATCATTCCAGGCTTCCAAGGTGACATGGACGACAAGGAGGTTGTCAGAGTTATAGTTTTCCTTCTGACGAGGGGCAGTATTTTGGACAGGTGGTCCAAGGCAATACTGAGGTGGCATGGCGCAGGATACTGATTAAGTTCAGTTGACGATACAGTCTAAGAAGTTTGGATTTGAAGTTCGTTTATGAGCTAGGTCCCATCAGACATCCAGACGTTCTAAGACAGGTATTGCTCATTTCGGGAGATGGCTTTCTCCGCGAACTTGAGATATAGAGAGACATAGAAAGAAACATCACAGCGGATCCACTCACTGAAGCTATTCCTCGAACGCAATAGTTTCGCAAACGAGCTTTGTGAGACTGACTAGTAGAGGAGTTGGGTGTTCGGTATCACACGGGCTGTGAGTATGCGGCATCGCAATAATTAGCCTTGAGTGCAAGTGGGAGATTGTTGGAGATAGTGCCCTCAGAGTCAATTATTGGATCACAGGCACGTGATTGCAATGATTGAGGGAGGACCTATCCCGGTAGGACAGTCTTACTCGAAATGATAGTATGCTATCTGGTTTACCTTTATCATCGTGTACTGCTTTAGGTGACCTGACATGTCGCTATTACACGTTGATAGAGCCCCTAGGATTCTTGCTTGACTACCAGCAGTATGATGGCGATCATATACGTGGGAGCTGGTAGTCTATAAGCACATCCTTAAAAGGTCCCTAGTCGTAGGAGTTTCGAGACAGGGCATCGATACTCCATTAGTAGACTAGTGTATACAGTCGAGACCCCGACGAGGGGCGGTGGCCGGTCTCACAAGCCACTGGTGTCAGTTGGTTCACCTAAGATGTATACAGGTGCTCATTGGGTTATGAGTACACCGGACAGGACTCGTCGGGAACCTGCTAGTTGGGCTTATACCTGACGTCAGATAGCAGTTCCCTGGTGACATGTGTACAGGTTAGTTCATCGACCTGAGGATCGTCATTTGTCTCGTGTGAGTTCCCACTGTGCTTTGATTACTACCCTACCACGGCTCAAAGGAGTCGTGCAAACAGGTTTTAGTTGGGTACAGTCCCGAGCCACATGGAGGCAGTGAGCGGATCTTCAGGGGTTCGTCTCTCCCGGTATTGGGGGTGAGGTCGCGCTGTGTCTAGGAGAGCCATTACGCAAAGCCCTCGGCCGAGGCAGGAGATTTACTGGTAGGTATTCCAGTAGTATCTCAGGGCGTTCTGGGCTACACTCCGACACGACTTGTACCGCTTTTGGGGGTTTTACTTTTACCAACCCCCTAGGCCCGACATGCGATGCTCATAGACGAACGGACCGGACTGTACGGATATTGTCACTGACAGGCTCAGTAGGGTGTCAGGATGAGTTCGCTCATCGGCGTCCCTTTTGGTCAATAGCTGGTGGCCCGTCACGTATTGGCTAATACCTCTGACGTGCTAGTGGTTAAATCCACAGCCATAGTATTGACGAGTCTTTAGAGTCCACCACACTTACAGTTACTCAAGCTTTCGGGCGAAACGCTGTAGAGGCCGTATGGAGATATGGCAGGGTCCGATCAGATACGCGCGGTATTGCACGGATCAGGATCGGACAGTTTTGTACTAGTGGCCGCATAGTTATATGGCAGGGTTTGATCTGATACGTGCGGTATTGCACGGATCAGGATCGAACGGATTTTACTAGCCGGCTTTGGCTTAAGCCGGTCCTAGTCTAGTACAGTGTAGATTTTGTCTCATTGCATTTGTATCCGGTCGGAATACAGATGCGGGTGTGTATGCACAGTTTCGGGGTTTTCCTGTAATTTATTACGGGACCAGTTTTCTGGAGTTGCCAGTTTGTATTCCGTTCCGGCCGGTTTTCCTTTGTTCTTTCCCGGCCGGACTTTTTTGATGGAGGGGGTAATTTGCAGTTTTGCAAATTACATTTGGTGGAGGTTTTATTTGTAAGATGATTAATTATGATAGCATCTTTTTATTCCATTCTTTTCTATCATCTTGTCTTGCTTTATGAAGATTTGATATGAGATGAAGTTTGATGTAAGTTTGATGATGATTATGTCTTGATGTGGTCACCACTTGCTTTACCCTACACTCACCTCCCTTCATGCTTCATATTACCTCCTCCACCATTCTCATTTGTATGATAAGTTTTTCATAAGAAAAGAGAGAAGAAGAAAAAGAAAGAGAGAAGAAGAAGGAGAGAGTTCTTCATTCTTGAGTGTTTCATCTTCTTGATCTCATTCATGCTAGAAAAATGCAAGCACCATTTTTCTTATCTCATTTCCTCCATCAAGGCAACCAAAACCCAAGTGAGACACTACACTACACATTCTATAGCATATCTTGAGCATGTCGAGTTGCCGGCTTCATGCCCGAGTTGCCTCGGTATTGAGGCGGGAGCCCGTAAAAGACGCAGGCGATGTGGTGCCCTTTCCGGCGAGGAGGCGACGATATGGAGACTACACTTTCCGCGGGAGATCGGGACGATGACGAGAAGACCGGAGGACTCGGATCACTCGGTATACTTCTCACCCTATCTCTTGATTGCTAGCATTAGGTTAATGGTTACGATCCGGGTTTTCATTGTCCGCGGTAGCGCCGGTTTCCGAGTAAGGAAAAATTTTTGATTCCGCATTTTGGCCTCGAGTACGCTGCCGTGGCGCTGCCGTGGCGCAACATCATATATATGTTGATAAAGCCCTTAGGATGTAGGCTTGACTACCAGGACTATGATGCAGATCATACTACTGGGACCTGGGTAGTCCACAAGCACATCCTTCAATTGTTCCTAGTCAAGGGATATCGAGATAGGGCATCGATATTCCAAAGTAGACTAGTGTGTACATTTATTGACCCTGTATGGCGCGATGGTTGATCCCAAATCCATTAGTGTTTGGCATCAAAGATTGTACACAGGTGCTCATTAGAGAATGGGTACACCGAATAAGACTCGCCGAGAACTCCTGGATGGTACTATATATATCGTCAGATAGCAGTTCTATGGTGACACTGGTACAGATTAGTCTGTAGACCCGAGATCATCATAGAGTCTTGTGTGGCTCCCACTGTGCTTTGATTTCCTCCCTACCATGGCTCAAAAGAGTCGTGCAAATAGGTGGATTTTAGGTACAGTCCAGAGTCACATGGAGGCAATGAGCGATAGGATGGGTTTCGTCTCTCCCGGTATTGGGAGTTGATGTTGCGCTATGCTCGATTGGCTATAACAGTAAGTCCCTGGCCAGGGCTGTTGATGAGATTTACTGGTAGGTGTTATCAGTAGTTTCTCGAACCATTATGAGCCTTACATCGGCATGACTTTGTAGGGTGTTTTTCATCACCCCATTGAGATGGGAATACGCGCACGCTTGTCAGGCGTACTAAAGATTCCCCCTGCCTAGGGTAGGCCGGGGTTTAATGATTGCGGGGATCCGAATCTCTGGCAGCGCGGATTAAACTGCCGTTAATTAACCCTCGCCTTTGGAGCGAGGGAACCTCCGATTGACAGGTTAAACTGGTCATATGAACTCGATGTGCAGTGTACGTGTGTTGTGTTTTGAAGGGGGGTTTTGGATATATCGAGAGCCACGCAGAATTTTTACGGGGGTCCCGCTACCCGGATAGCGGGCTAGAGGTCAAGGGGGCCAGCAGCCCCCTTGTGGGGTGCGGGGCAGCGCCCCATTAGAAATTTTTTTCTAACAGGGACAGTGTCGTGGAGTATGTGTATGTGTACATATGTATACATATGTATATATATACATGTATATATAAATAAAGGGGGAAAAAGACATCCAAAGGATGCGTGGGGCCAGCGCCTAGGCGCTTAAGCGCAAGCGCGCCACGTGTCGACGCGTGGACGCTTTGCGCTCGAGCGCAGAGTGCTGGAGCGCAGAGTGCTGGAGCGCAAGCGCACCACGTGTCGGCACGTGGGGGCTTTGTGCTCGGGTGCTGGGCGCTTGAGCGCAAGCGCGCCACGTGTCGGCACGTGGGCACTTTGCACTCGAACGCAGAGTGCTAGAGCGCAAGTGCGCCGCATGTCGGCACATGGGCGCTTTGCGCTCGGGCGCTAGGCGCTTGAGCGCAAGCGCGCCATGTGTCGGCACATGGGTGCTTTGCGCTCGAACGCAGAGTGCTGGAGCGCAAGTGTGCCACGTGTCGGCACGTAGGCGCTTTGCGCTCAGGCGCTGGGCGTTTGAGTGCAAGCGCACCACGTGTCGGCACGTGGGCGCTTTGCGCTCGAGCGCAGAGGGCTGGAGCGCAAGCACGCCACGTGTCGGCACGTGGACGCTTTGCACTCGAGCGCTAGCGCGCCGGCGAGGAAAAGGGGGCTTTTCGCCCCGGAAATTCTCTAAAGAGAAAATAGGGTGGAGTTTAAACTCCTAAGATACTTTGGGTTAATGAAGGGGGTTTTTCTTCTTCCTCTTCTGTTGGCTGGATCTTGAAGATCAAGAGATATGGGATTTTTAAAAATCTCTCTTTTTTGAGATCTGGTGACAGATCCAAGTTCCCCTTTGTGGGTTTGGTGGTGAAAAACTATTTTGTTTTATAAAATGAAGAGTAAAACTCTTGATTTAATTCAAAAGAAAGAAGAAGATTTTTGGAACCTTGAAGAAGGAGAAAAGATCTCAGATCTAAATTTTTTAGAGAAAGAAAAGTTGTGAGATATTTTCATTATCTTTATCTTTATAGGCTATACACTTTACACATAGCCCTTGGGCTTCAAAAAATGGCATTTTGCCTACCCCATGACTCATGTACCATTTCTTTTTGCACATAAGCCATGGGCTTTACAAAAATTTGGCTTTATGCCTATTTTTCTTACATTTATCCATAAAATAAAATAAAAGAAATGCAACAAAATTATTTATTACAAAATTTTTATCTTGGCATGGGGGGAGGCCGGCCGCTTCATATTCGGGCTCGACCCGGGCATGGGCCCACTGGATCTGGGCTTGGGCCCACTTGGCTTGGGGTTGACTTTGATTTTGATTTGGTCAACCGGCGTGTAAATTTTTACCCCAACAAATTGCCCCCCATCAATAAATGCACACCACATATGTGGGTCGTGTGCATGAAATTGATGGATCTTCTTTCACGTGGAGGCGACTTGATTCGGTTCCCACCTTTAAGGAAGCTGGCACTGCCCTTTTTACGACATGGACGGTCGATGCGGCCCTTTTTGCGACTTGGACGGTCGGTTCTGCCCTTTTGCGACTTGGACAGTCGGTGCTGCCCTTTTAGCGACGTGGACGGTCGGTGCTGCCCTTTTAGCGACGTGGACGGTCGGTTCTTCCCTTTTTGCGACTTGGACGGTCGGTGCTGCCCTTTTAGCGATGTGGACGGTCGGTTCTGCCCTTTTTGCGACTTGGACGGTCAGTGCTGCCCTTTTAGCGATGTGGATGGTCGGTACTGCCCTTTTTGCGACTTGGACGGTCAGTGCTGCCCTTTTAGCGATATGGACGGTCGGTTCGGCTCTTTTTGCGATTTGGACGTTCGGTGCTGCCTTTTTAGCGACGTGGATGGTCGGTTCTGCCCTTTTTGCGACTTGGACGGTCGATGCTGCCCTTTTAGCGACGTGGACGGTCAATGCTGCCCTTTTTGCAACTTGGACGGTCGGTTCTGCCCTTTTTGCGACTTGGACGGTCGGACGGTCGGTTCTGCCCTTTTTGCGACGTGGACGGTCGGTGCTGCCCTTTTAGCGACGTGGACGGTCGGTTCTGCCCTTTTTGCGACTTGGACGGTCGATGCTGACCTTTTAACGATATGGACGGTTGATGCTGCCCTTTTCACGACTTGGACGATCGGTTCTGCCCTTTTCGCCACTTGGAGGTCGGTGCTGCCCTTTTAGCGACGTGGACGGTCGGTACTGCCTTTTTTGCGACTTGGACGGTCGGTGCTGCCCTTTTAGCGACGTGGATGGTCGGTTCTGCCTTTTTTGCGACTTAGACGGTCGGTGCTGCCCTTTTAGTGATGTGGATGGTCGGTTCTGCCCTTTTTGCGACTTGGATGGTCGATGCTGCCCTTTTAGCGACGTGGACGATCGATGCTATCCTTTTAGCAACGTGGACGGTCGGTTCTGCCCTTTTTACGACTTGGATGGTCGGTGCTGCCCTTTTAGCGACGTGGACGGTCGGTTCTGCCCTTTTTGTGACTTGGACGGTCGGTGCTGGATTTGACTTGCTCTGCTTCTTGCGGTGTCAGGGATGAAGTTGACTTGTTTCCGAGGTGGAATTTGATTCTGCCAGGGAGGTCATTGGTTGTTTTGCTGACTTGATGTGATTTTGGTTGACATCAGCATCGCTACGCTGGAATATGGTACCAGGAGCGAATCATCATTTGTCATGACAGGATTTGGGGATTTTGGTTTTGGTTTGGCATCAGCATCGCTGCACTGGAATATGGTACCAGGAGCGAATCATCATCTGCCATAAGGAGATTTCCCTCGTTCCCAGTTTAACGACTTAGGGGTCATCTATTCCTAGTTTAACGACTTAGGGGTCATCTGTCCCTAGTTTAAAGACTTAGGGGTCTATTGGATTGGAGTTTGGGATTTTGGGGTTAGGATAGGCATCAGCGTTGCTAACACTGAAGCACATGTGCCAGGAGCAATTCATCTTTTGCCTATTCCTGTTGGGGGAGCAATAGCTTAGGAGACAAGTTTAGGTCCCTATCACCTAAGGCTTTTCAATTTTATGGGCCGTGAGGGTCCCATAAAAACATTTTCTCCCTACGAGTCGTAAGGATCCCGCAGGTGTATTTTCTCCTTAGGAGTCGTGAGGACTCCTAAGTGTGTTTTTCCTTTATGAGTCGTAAGGATCCCACAAAGGTTTGTTCTCCTCATGTATCGTGAGGACACATGAGTGGGTCTTCTCAATGGAGCATAATTCCAAAGGCGGAGACCAGCCGCGTAACTGGTAATTGTGGTAGGGCATGGGTATGACGAGAATTATTTGAGCCCGTGGATTGTATACGGTAGTCAACTTGGGGACCAATCGTAGGGCTGGGAGAATTTTGAGAAATTGGATTTTGGTTGGCGTCTGCATCGCTGCACTGGAATGTGGTACCAGGAGCGACTCATCATTCGCCGTTTGGGGACTTGGAATTTGGATCTTGTTTGGCATCAGCATTGCTGCACTAGAATAATGCCAGGAGCAACTCATCATTTGCCTTGGGAGGACTTGGGATTTGGGTTTTTGGTCGGCATCAGCACCGCTAACAATGAAGCGAAATGCCAGGAGCGACTCATCATTTGCCGTTGCCCATTGGGGAACGATGGCTTAGGAGACAAGTTTGGATCCCTATCACCTAAGGCTTTTCAATTTTATGGGCCGTGAGGGTCCCATAAAAGAATTTTCTCCCTACGAGTCGTAAGAATCCCGCAGGTGTATTTTCTCCTTAGGAATCGTGAGGATTCCTAAATGTGTTGCTCCTTTGTGAGTCGTAAGGATCTCACGCAGGGGTTTTCTCCTCACAAGGTCGAGAGGATTTTGCGAGTGTCTTTCATCTCTTTTCATGAGTTTGCGCCCTTTCGGGTTTTCACAGACTCGCCGGTAGTCCTGCTGTTTTTACTCACGGAGCCCTTTCGGGTTTTCAACCGTGCCCGTTTTGCTTGTGGACATACCCTTTTTTTTTGCCGCTGGTGGGACTTTAAAAGTAGTCTCACTGGCAGGATTTGGGAGAGATAGGGGTCATTTACGCCCGTGGATTGTATACGGTTTTGCAGGATGTATGATCCAGACCGTAGGGCTGATGTGCTCAATTCGCCTGCGACTTAGAGCATTCACGTGTGGTATTTCTTGAGATATCGGCCATTGATGGGTGGCATGGGCATTTCTCCCTCGGCACTTATTAGTTGGTAAGATCCTCCGTCAAACACTTTCTCGATGACGTATGGTCCTTCCCAGTTTGGCTAGAATTTTCCCTTGGCATGTCGATTGGGAATAATCGTTCTTTTGAGGACCAACACCAATTCACCTTTCTTGAAAGCGCGGAGACGGGTTATCTTGTCATAGGCTCGTGACATTTGGGCTCGGTATAGCTCCAGGTTTTGCTGCACCGCGAGCCTCTTTTCTTTGAGCGTGTCGAGCACTTTAAGCCGAAGGAGCACGTTTTCCTCTTCCGTCAACTCGTGTTAGATGGCCATTTTTAAACTTGGAACCTCGATTTCGAGGGGGAGGATCGCCTCCACTCCGAAAAGCAATGAGTATGGAGTGGACTGAGTTGGAGTACGGTGCGTGGTACGATATGTCCACAACGCCTCGTGAAGCTTAAGATTCCAGTCTCTCTTGTTGGCTGAAATATTTTTCCTCAGGAGCTTGCATAGAGTCTTATTAAAGGCTTCGGCTAGCCCATTGGCTCTTGGATTATAGATGGAGGAATATCTCCAGTCTATCTTGTGCTGAGTAGGGAACCTTGAGATATTGAAGCTCTTGAAAAAAGGCCCGTTGTCAGAAATGATTCTTCTTGGTGTACCGAAGCGGTATAGAATATTATGCTGGAAGAATGTCAGAATATCTTTTGTCTTGGTTTCTTTTAGCGGGACAGCTTCAGCCCATCTGGAGAAGTAGTCTGTCGCGGCCAGTATGAACCGGTGGCCTTTGGATGACGGAGGATCAATTGGGGGGCCACGACGCCACCGTAGGATGCAATGGATTGGGATGCTTGTGAATGAAATCACCATGGATTTGGCAGATCCGACATTTCTTTGCATGTTCTCCGCAATCCCGTATCATGGTGGGCCAGTAATACCCAAGCCGTTTGATTTGAAGTCGCATCTTGGGGCCAGATTGGTGAGCACCACAAATGCCCGAGTGAATATCTTTCATGACCTTTTGGGCTTCGGCCAATGACAGACACCTGAGCCAGAGTTGGTCATATGACCTGCGGTATAACGTGTCATTTACAAACATGTATCGGAGAGCTCTTTTCTTCAGCTGAATCCTCACAGATTTTTCTTCGGGCAGCTTGTCGTATCGGAAGTACTCTATGAAGGGTTCCCTCCAATTAGGCTTGTCTTGGATGATCGAAACTTCTTCAGCAGGACTGCTCTTCTATTCCGCGCTTTCCTCTTCTCGTAGAGAGACTGGGGGTAGAATTTGCGGGCTCCTGACTGTGATCAGAATTTCGTCCATGTCAGGATCAGCCAGCTCCTTAGCTAAGCGAGCGAGTATGTCGGCTTTTTCGTTCAACGCTCTGGGGATTCTCATTAGTTCAATGTGAGTGAACCGTTTCATGAGTTCCACCACCCGGCCTCTGTACCGAGCTAACTCAGGTTTGTATATCTTATAGTCGCCGCTTACTTGGTTGACGACAAGCTGGGAGTCACCGTAAACCTGTAGCCGAAGGATTTCCATTTCTATGGCGAGTTCCAAACCAGCTATCAGAGCTTCATATTCAGCTTCATTTTTTGTCTGAGGCTCGGTGAGAGCAAAAGAATGCCGTAGGGTTCCCATCGATGGCGTGATGAACACCAATTCTATGCCTGCTTTTATCTCCGGGACGCTTGATTTGCTGGAGGTCTTTATTGATGAGGCTCCATCGAAGTAGAGCTCCCAACATGGCTCATCTTCCTCGAGGTACAGCACTTGTTCGTCGGGTAACTCACAATTTAGCGGCGACCTTTCTGGTATGGGATGAGCAGCAAGAAAGTCTGCAAGAGCTTGCCATTTTACTGCTTTCTGAGGAGTATAAACTATGTCAAACTCAAGTAGCATGACAGCCCATATTGACATTCTACCGGTTAGGCTTGCTTTGGTCATTAAGTGTTTGAGCGGGTCGACCCTGGAGATCAACATAACCCGATGAGTGAGCAGATAGTGCCTCAGCTTCTTCACAGCAAATATCAGAGCCAGGTATTGCTTTTCGATCGGGGAATAGTTGTGTTCCGCCTCGACTAAAGTTCGACTGAGGTAGTAGAGGGCATTCTCTTTTCCCTCCTCATTGTTCTGGGCAAGAAGCGCACCAAGTGACTCATCTAGCGCGGCGGTGTAGAGAATCAGCGGTTTATTTGGAATGGGAGCGGCCAACACTGGAGGGTGCAACAAGTATTGTTTGATGCTTTCGAACGCTTCTTGACATTCGGAGCCCCAAATAAAAGGAGCTCCTTTCTTCATGAGCTTTGAGAAGGGCCTACATCTCCCCGATAAATTTGAGATAAACCTTCGTATATAAGCAAGCTTGCCTTGAAAAGATCTTAGATGTGTCAGGCTCTTTGGAGGGGGCATCTCCATGATGGCCTTTATCTTTGATGGGTCAACTTCGATCCCTCGATGTCGGACTATGAAGCCCAGGAATTTTCCCGATGCCACGCCAAAAGCGCATTTCAGAGGATTCATCTTCAGATCGTATTCCCTCAGTCTGGTGAGAACGGTCCTAAGATCTTGGATATGATCGGCCTTGTTTTTAGTCTTGACGACCAGATCATCAACATAACATTCGACGACTTTATGAATTAGGTCATCGAAGATATTGGTCATTGCCCTTTGGTACGTAGCACCTGCGTTCTTCAGTCCGAACGGCATCACCTTGTAGCAATATATTCCGATCGGGGTTCGAAATGCTGTGTGCTTCTCATCCTCAGGCGACATCTTGATCTGATTATATCCAGACGAGCCATCCATAAAGGTGAACAGCTCGTAATTTGAGGTGTCATCGACCATCATTTCCATGACTGGTAGCGGGAAGTCGTCTTTAGGACATTCCTTATTGAGGTCCCTGAAATCGACACAAACTCGGATCTGCCCATTTTTCTTCTTCACTGGGACTATGCATGCGATCCAGTCCGCATATTTCTCTTCCCTGATGAAGCCGGCATCGATGAGTTTCTTGGTTTCCTCGATGACCTTTTCTTCCAACTCTCTTCTCATTCTTCGAGGAGCTTGTTTGACTGGCTTAGCATCAGGAGATATAGCCAGCTTATGCACGGCTACTTCAGGGGAAAGGCCAGGCATTTCTTTGTACGTCCACGCGAAGCAGTCGGCGAACTCATGCAGCAAGGCAATTATCTGCTCTTTCATTTCCTCCGACAAGAGTGAGCTGATATAGGTCGGCCTTGGATTATCGGGCATTCCTAAGTCAATCTCGGTTAGCTCATCAAAGGTTGCTTGTCCTCCATCTTCGAGCTCTTGAGGATCTTCTTCTGGCTCGGCTATTTCTTCATCATCATTTGATCTTTCGCTGGCCTCACCAACATGGATCATATATCACGCTTTGGAATCAGGTTGAACGTAGCCTATGCCCCGTTTATCTGGAATTCATCCATCGATGAGTGCTCGGACCTGGGGTGGATGCCATAGCCCTTCGTAAAACTTTGCTTCGGACTCCGTTTGATATAACCGGCATCCGCACTTTTTAAAGTATTCCCGCATCTCGGGCGCATAGTATCTGGGATTGAGGACGGCTCTTATGCCTCTCTCATAGGGAAGGCATGCGATAGAAAGATCGTCAGGGTGCACAATGGGGGTTGACCCGTAAAACAGGATGCCCTTCTGTCCATTTTTCCTCCCGGGGACGTAGAAAGTTTTCAGCTGGTCCACGGTGGAGACTGACAACGCATCGAGCTCTTTGCACATCTACTCCCGCACCCTTGTGACAACTAGGGACCCTTCTGCAATTTCGAGGGTCTCTCGTAGTTTCGCTTTTTGCATGGGGGTCCAATCTGCACCGCTGTTGCACGACAGGTCCTCTTCCTCTGACTCTTCAGTGTCGCTGCCAAGATGAGGGCGGACATTACTGCTAGATGGGGCTTCAGTGACAGATTCATCCATATCGCTAACGAAATGAGGGCGAGTTATACGGAAGGATGGACTTCCAGCGTCGGATCATCAGTGTCGCTACCGAAATGCGGGCGCACTTGGGCATTTTTGCTTTTGAAAGTGACAGCCGGCGCAGATTTGCTTTTGAGTGTTGGGGCCGGTCTATCCTCAGTCAGTTGTGGCTTAGCATTTTGGTGGTTCATAAAGTACCGAGAATCTTCATATCGGACTTCATACACACCGAACGGTTGGATGTCTCCGTCAATGCGTCTTTCTTCGCCATTTTTAGTATACTTCATGCATTGATGGAGAGTTAACGGAATGATGCCGTAATCGTGGAGCCACGGCCGCCCCAAGAGAATCTTATAAGACGTGTCGGCGTCGATCACGTATATCTTAGCTTCAGTTTGCAGATCCCCGAATTTGATTGGCAGAGCTATGGACCCCAGAACTTGCTGACAATTTTGGTTGAAGCCTTGAATGGCAATCCTTTCCCTTGACAAGTGTCGGACGTCCATTGACAAACTCTTCAGCGTCTGCAAGTTCATGATGTTCACTGAAGACCCCGGATCAATCAATATACGATTCATTAAATTGATTTCAAAGACTTGAGAGTAATTAACCCGGTAGCATAGATTACTCACCGTATGCACATACACTTCACTGTTCCATATTCGTGTTACTGTTATACACTCATTACTGTTCATACTCATGCCTGCATATCTTGTTACCTCCTGATTATATTTTATTGTTTGATATTATGACACACTGACGTCTGGGTTTTGCATGGCCCAGATCCTCTGTCTCTTTCGCAGGCTGATCAGGAGTATTTCCGCCGTCAGGCCGAGCAGTGAGGATCTTGTTAGTATCTAGTTTAGTTTAGTTTTATTGCCGTACTTTTATTTCCTGTTGTGAGCCCGTATTTGGGACGTACTTTCCAGACGTTATTGTTTATTGGATTTATTGCTTCCACATATTATTTCTTGACCCGTTTATTCTGGCAGATGGACATGTATTAGATAGTTTTATTTTATTTTACTGTTCTTGATATCTTATAGACAACCTTAATATGACTGTGAAGGGATGTTTCCTAGCCACAGGTGTAGGGTTCCTAGGCACACTAATGAAGTCTCATAAGTGATCAAACATGACTAATTCAAATTTTACAAGTGCCTACAAACCCTAATACGGATCGTTAACTAGATATATAGGCTATGCGATGCAAGTTAACAACTTTTAACTAAAGGAAAGAAGCTACAACCTTTGTAGATCCGGTCCTCCACGTCCTAGGCTCCGTGATGAGGTCCCTCCGCTGTCCAAATCAAATCCATGACTCTAGCATCGGCTTCATCGGAGAAATGGGCGGGCTTGGTCGTCGGTTCGATGCCGAAGATGATCTACGTCGAGGCATCACAAGATCAAGCTCCAACTTCACCAAGCCTTGAAAACTTGTGAAGGAAACACCCTATACTACTTGGCAAGAGGTAGAGGATGAAGAAATAGAAGGTGGGTTCACTTTAGAATTGGATTTCTCACTTGTTTTCATCACTTGCCATTGATGTAGCAAGCTTTTCTTCATGGAAGAAGAAGATATAATAAGTTATATTAAAAGGAAAATAAAAGGAATACTTATCATAACTTCAACCATGGTTTAGTGTAGAGATTTAACTAAGGTTAGATGAGTGGTTAGGGTTAGAGAAGAGACAAGAATGGTGGACTTGTTCAAAGCTTCAAGAAGCTTCAAGGAAAAAACAAAACTAGCAACCATTCTTTTCTCTTTATCTTTTCAAATGAAATAAATAAAATAAATAAATAGATAAATGAATAAGTGAATGAAAAGAAACCCTAATCACTAACTAACCATGGTTTAATTCTTTACACAAACCCATGCTAGAATGTATCATCAAACATGATACAATCATGTGCACAAAAATATATCACATATACAATGTGCATTTCAAGTGAGTAAATCCATTTAAAGTGAACCAATACTAGTTAATGCAAAGTAATATATCAAATATATAATTATACATTAAATCATTAAATCAACACTTGATTCAATGATCCGGTTATGTCGCATATAACCGGCTAGTATCCAATGTATCGGCTTATCGAATCGATCCTTGATTCGATAACTAGGTTATATCGCATATAACCAATCAATACATTCATCGCGAGAATGGAATACGGTATCACATACATGAATTATTCTCGGTCCCGCACATATCTCATATGCGCTCCTATTTCGTTTCGCTTGAGCCAGGAAACCTCTGTGTAGGACTCTAAAGACTCGTCAATACGCCGGCAGCAGATGATGATCATATCAAACACCCACAAGCCGCAAGCGGTCTGCTAAACGTAACGGCCACCCGGGTATTGAGCGATCAGAAGATCGACGAGCAAGCCCGCTCACACTCCTGTGAATCCAACCAGTAACACTTACCGTACAGTCCGGTCTGTTCTTCTGATATGTCGCATATCTCGCCTAGGGGTGGTAAACGTCAGACCCCAGTAGCTCGATAAGTCATGCCGACTTGAGGTCCATAACATTCGTGAAACTACTGATAACTCTTACCAGTATATCACTACAACCCTGGCCAGGGATTTCCTGTTATGGCCAGTCGAGCATAGCGCAACATCAACCCCCAATACCGGGAGAGACGAATCCCCTCCTATCGCTCATTGCCTCCATATGAATCGGGACTGTACCCAAAAACCACCTGTTTGCACGACTCAGTAGAGCCGTGGTAGGGTGGAAATCAAAGTACAGTGGGAGACACACAAGACTCTATGACGATCTCGGGTCAACAGACTAAGCTGTACCAGTGTCACCAGAGAACTGCCATCTGACGTGAGGTATAATACCATCTGGGAGTTCTCGGCGAGTCCGTTCAGTGTACCCAGTCTCCACTGAGCACCCGTATACCATCTCTGATGTCAAACACCAATGGATATGGGATCATCCATCGCCCATCACATGGGTCGAGAAGATACACGCTAGTCTACTCTGGAATATCGATGCCCCGTCTCGATATTCCCACGACTAGGAACAATGAAGGATGTACTCATTGACTACCCAGGCCCCACTAGTATGATCTGCATCATAGTCCTGGAAGTCGAGTACTCATCCTAAGGGCTTTATCAACATGGAATCAGAGAGACAGAAAGTATACATGTTAAGACAAAGAGCAACCAGATAGCGTACTATCATGTCGAGCAAGAAAGTCCTACCTATATATGTCCCAGCATCCACTACAATATACATCCAATGTACAGTAATGGCCTCTAGGGCATACATATAACTAACAATCTCCCACTTGCACTAGGGCCATCTGTAGCAGTGGTTGTAGTATCTAATACTCAACCATCCCCTAAAATTCTCTCTTTGGAAAAAGGCCTTCGTGAGTGGATCCGCCGTGTTGTCCTCTGAGTCTACTCTCCCAACCTCGATCACCCTGGAGATCAACTATCTCCATGATCAGGTGATGCTGCCTCAGAATATGTCTGGGTCACTGATGGGACCAGGGTTTCTTTGGCCAAAGCCATAGTTCCATTGTCACACAATGGTAGGAACCTAGTTCATCTTATGAACCAATATACACCCAAACTGCCTCTTTGGTAGTATCTTTAATAGCGATGTTACCAGCCTTTATCGTCTAGTTTGCCACGGTATCTAGTCTTGGAACTTTTCCAACATACCGTCCCTTTACTGAGGGTAAAGACAATGCCTGCGACTGACAATCAGTCGTCCTTATCACTCTGGAACTTTTCCAGCGATTCTCCCCAGGATCGAGAAGGTATCACCTTTATCCTATTTAGAGAATCCATGTGATAATAGGAGATTGACCGATCGTAGTATAGGAAACTCTTTTCCTATCTAGAGTATGTTGTCTACGTACAATACGAAGATCACCACCATACTCCCTACTACCCCTTTTGTATATACAAGGTTCATCTACCATTTTGATGAAGTCAAACACTTTGACTATCATATCAAAACAGACGTTCCAACTCCGCGATGCCTGCTTCATTATCTAAAGCAACTTGCACACGTTTCCGCTGCTCCCACTGTTTACGAAGCCCTCTGGCTGTGTTCTTATAGACGTTCTCTTCTAAATCAGTATTTAGAAAAGTAGTCATGGCACCCAACTACCAGATATCGTAGTCATGGTATGTAGCAATGGCAAGTAGGATCTAGATGGACTTAAGCATGTCCCTAGAAAAGGTTTCATCATTATCAATACCTGGTTGATGACTAAAACCTTTAACAAGTCTAGCTTTGAAAGTCTCAAGTTTTCCATCTACACCAAGTAATCTTCTCAAGATATACTTGCTCCTGATGGGGATTTAACCCTTCAGATATAGCAACCAAAGTCCATACTTTGTTGGTGTACAAGGATTCCATCTCAGATCGCTAAGCATCCAGCCATTCTTATAGAGTCCCTACTCTCGATGGCCTGCTCGAAACTAGTTAGGTCATCATCTCATGATGCATTCCTCGCTCCCACTGTCATCGAGAAACCGAGGTATCTCTCAGGCAGATGAGGAACCCTACCAGATCGGCGGAGAGGCTGAGGTTCGTCGGAAACTATTGAATCCTTTGGTTCTGTCAAATCATTAGCAGTTTTGTACAGCTGGAACCTTTCCAGTTCTACAGAACTGATCTTGCCTCGATCTTGTCCGGATTTTGCTTTTGACATAGGCCGGACAATCCCAAATCTTAACTTACTTAAGAGATAGGCTTTTCCCATAGCATATCTCATATGGAATGGTAGGCAGTGATCTGATTCGAACCTAATTCAATAGGTACGCAGCTTCTCGAGCGCATAACCCCAAAAGGAAATAGGTAACTCAGTAATACTCATCATAGAGCACACCATATCTCATATTGTGCGATTGCTCCGCCCTGATACACCGTTGTGCTGTAGTGTATTCAGAGGAGTAATACGGAGAGAGAATCTCATTTTCTTTTAGAATAGTCCAGGAATGCCATGCACAAGTATTCTCCTCCCTGATCTTATCATAGGACATAATACTTATACCCGGTTGTTGGTTCTCTACTTCTAACTTATATTCTGTGAATATCTCAAAAGGTTCGGACTTGTGTTTCAACAGGAACATATGTCAGAATCTTGAGAGATCATCAGAGAACGTAATGAAGTATAAAGAACCAGTCCTGGCATGTGTAGACAGGAGACCTTACATACATCATAATGTATCAGTCCCAAGAGTTTACTAACTCTTTCTCTGTTTCCAACAAACAGAGCTATGGTCATCTTATCTTTGTGACATGACTGGCAAGTTTCATAAGATGTAAATTCAAACTGATTTAAATATGCATCTAAAATGTAACTTCAGCCGGTCGGGTCGCATTGATATGACCTAGTCTACAATGCCTCAAGAATGATTCGTTCATTTCTGAACTCTTCCTCTTGTGTATGTTCCGTATACTAGGAACTGTAGTTTGATTTAGAACATCATTGCTTTTAGATAACGTGCCTGAACCGATCAACTTTTGATATAGGAAATGTTCAAAACATTATCCAACAATACAAAATTTTATCATTTCTTTACTTGTAAAGAGAGTGATATGATTTTGTATATCAGGTTCGGTATCTAATAACATTCGTTCAGAATCAATGTATTGGTAATACAGGGTGACAGTGACCAACAGACTTGGCTGCAACACTTGCCCCGTTTTCTGTCTCATGAAACTTATCACCCGTTCTCAGTTTTTCTACCCTTTTTGTAGCCCTATATAACAGATTACATATTTGGGATCCAGATCCGGTATCATATACCCAGGATGCGGAGGATACTGAGAAACAGTTCTTTGTAATGAACACACCCGAAGATGATGCATCAACATGCACTCTTTTCGTTTGGGCGGCACGGGAATTCTGGTAATCCCCAATTTCCTGCTCTGTCTTATAACAATTATAAGTTGGAGCGGGCCCAACATTCCCCAGCTCAGTATAACAAGCGGGTTCGGTCAATACATCCATATTATTATCTTGATTAAGGCGTGATATGGTCGCTACCTGGAGAGAGAGAGAAGAAAACACTCTGCGTGCGCTCTTGCAAGATTAGATTGGTTATATATTTTATCTAATCAGGATGGCTCCCACTGTTTTTATCAAATCTTCTTTCAAACCTTAAAAGGAAAGACTAGCTGGGATTAATTACACTCTACAAGTTCGCCAATCTTTCAGCCAGACCAGTGTCGGTACTTTGAGGGAGGTTCCCCGTGCTTTCGCACGGACCTAATTACAGTAAACCTCGTTTTCCCAGAGGCGTAACCCCGTTGACATCTTTCTAGACACCTACTTGATCGGCTAATTGCAAAGTGCAAAACTCTCCCAGGAGTAACAATTACTCGCAGTGGGTATCGAGATCCAACTATCACATAGAAGGTATGCAATCTCATTGCAAATTTCAACACTTGAAACTCCCGATAATGGTTTTTACCCCTAGCACCTATGACCTTGGCTAAGGTCAACAAATCATAGGTACTAGTCAAGTTCTACCCGTTATTTCGTGATTAATTAGACCCACCCACATGACCCTTGGCTAAGGTCAACAAAGCCACATGACTGTCCTAACTAATCGCATCATATGCTGTGTAGGAAGACATCACTTAGCTACCGCACACTACGCCTCGGCTATGGTCGACAAACGTAGCACGAATACTAAGTACTCTACTTCCTAAAATGACGGAGGATTGCGAATGGTTTTTATGAAAACCTTTAACGCTTTGAACTTGATCTCGTTGCGGAATCAAATGGTTTTTAAATGGAATGTTTTCGAGGATTTTCTAGTTTTTCTAAAGGGGTCACTCCCGGTGAAGGGATCGTCGGCCCTTTCCTCGTCGAATGAGGTGCGGGATATATCATATATATCACTGTGCAAAGCGGAAACTATAGAAGCGATCAAAGACAAACTGAGGGTTGTAGCATCTGCCAGTTATTGCTAAAGGAGTCACTCCCGGTGAAGGGATCTCGGTCCTTTCCTCATCGAATAAGGTGCAGGATGTTCTATAATGAACACCGCGATGCAAAGCAAGAACTGTAGCTACCTGTTTTTATTTTGAAATTCGATTCCACAACATCAATTAGGTTTATTTTCTTTCATTAATCTCATTAATGAATATCCCATCATTTAAGTCCACCTAAACATCACAGATAAATATAACGTACGCTTATGCCATCCGCATTCGCCTCGATGTCCC
Source organism: Agapanthus africanus (assembly GCA_030015575.1). Lineage (NCBI taxonomy): Eukaryota > Viridiplantae > Streptophyta > Magnoliopsida > Asparagales > Amaryllidaceae > Agapanthus > Agapanthus africanus. The sequence goes on along the minus strand of CM057340.1, from coordinate 674,440,542 downwards.
GTCTGCACCGTTAGGTTAGGTAACTAACGGCAGAGCGGGGCAGGGCTAGCGCGGGTGTAAAACATAAGCAACGTTTATATAATATATCATATATACTATAAATAATATCTGTCACAGAACATCACATGATCACATCACAGATAAATCACAGCAGAAGAAACATATGAAATATTGGATATACTAGGACGTCCGTGTCTTCAATACTAGCCAGTATAAAACACAGATTCCACGGTCGTGATGAATAGCCAATCCCACACCCCTAGACCCCTACGAGAGCGGCAAGCAACCCTACCAATTCTAGGGTTAGGAGACCCGGACTCGACTCCTCGAGTTGGTCTCCCACTGGACCCCAGAACCCGGTTGCTTGTGCTCCCCTCCTTGGGTCTATCCTAGTGCAGAAAAGTAAATAATATACAAAAGGTGACATCTTCCGCAACCTGGAAGTGCCCCAATAAAAGAATATTACAAACAAGTTTTTACATGAATGAAAAAGAAAAAACACTCATCTCACATAAAAAAAACCCCAGCTATTCAAACACGACGATCCAATATAACATATCCAGCAACACATAACATCACATGTCATCAACGTAAGTAAATATGCGCATCCCAATTGTCGTTGACATATAGCAACGAAACCGGCGATATCACATATTACACTTACGGTCACAGAAAAGAAAGTGTAAAACTACAACAGTTGGAATCCGCAACCTCTTTAGACATCGCATGCCTAATCAAATGAATTCCTTAGACATCACATGCCTAACAATTATAAACCCCGCATTTTAGTCTCAAAATCGAAAACACTTTTCAATATAAAGTCGGGCAATTCAACAAGATTCCCGACATCCTGATCGAATGCTCGTCGCAAACTTCAGTAGGCGGCCGCACCCCCGACGCCATCGACAAAGTGCACCAAGGCGGAACACCGCTGCCGCGAGCACCCGAACGGATGCTTTCGGCGACGGGGTTCTCCTACAGTCACTTGGTCGGGGCTATGGAGTGAGGCTGTCTATTAAGTTTACCCGGCGAGTATCCGCGTACGCTACGTGATTGCGACGGACTTTTGATCACATCAAAATTCCGTGGCAACCGATCAAGTGAGACTAAAGTGCTATGTTTATAACATTCATTCAGTTATCACATAACTTTTGTGAATTCCAATTGTTGTATCACATTCCGGATAAACAGAAAATGTTAAACTTTCCGATTGAACATTCGAACACCCAAGTTTTCCCGAAACAGCTCAACACATGAAATAAGTCTAACAACATTCAGTTCGTGCCTCAGTACCAACGGTCCAGCCGTAGAAGGGTCAAGCCAACGCCTCACATGTGGCACGCCGTACTGCCCCAAACCCGAAGGTTCAAAGGGCAGTTCAAGACGGTCATATAATCGAGTTAAGGTTTGTTGTCTTCTAGAGGGACCATCGCGTTACTTGCACTACTTAGAACGTCGTTAAACTACGGAAAAATCCAACAATTGGAAATTTCCCGGTAGGGGAAAAAGTGGGTATTTATATCCGGTCGAACTTTTTAACATATTCTAAAAATTACCCGGAAAAACACACAGACAAAATTAGACAATCCGATCGATACACTGAATCCCCAAAACAACCCAGAATATTCAACTCTTAAAAAATATTAAAAATTCCCAGGAAAACCAGCACTGCAATCTAAGAATTACGGTGCAAAATTCGATGCACAACAAGACAAAATGGCCGCGGAACCGCCGCATGAGCATGCTCATGCCGCGGATCCGCAGCGCCTTTAAGGAATTAGGCCATCGAATTTTCCAGTAACCCTTACAATCCCCTGCTGATTTTTCTGCATATTTTTAATTTACGAAAATCCACGAATTTCAAAAATGTACAGAGAGCAATATTAGGGTTAGGGTTTCGGTACGATCGGATTTCTAACTCCGTCTACGCATCGCCTAAGGCTCTAGCTAGGCTCTGATACCACTGTAGGGTTCCTAGGCACACTAATGAAGTCTCACAAGTGATCAAACATGACTAATTCAAATTTTACAAGTGCCTACAAACCCTAATACAGATCGTTAACTAGATATATAGGCTATGCGATGCAAGTTAACAACTTTTAACTAAAGGAAAGAAGCTACAACCTTTGTAGATCCGGTCCTCCACGTCCTAGGCTCCGTGATGAGGTCCCTCCGCTGTCCAAATCAAATCCATGACTCTAGCATCGGCTTCATCGGAGAAATGGGCGGGCTTGGTCGTCGGTTCGATGCCGAAGATGATCTACGTCGAGGCATCACAAGATCAAGCTCCAACTTCACCAAGCCTTGAAAACTTGTGAAGGAAACACCCTATACTACTTGGCAAGAGGTAGAGGATGAAGAAATAGGAGGTGGGTTCACTTTAGAATTGGATTTCTCACTTGTTTTCATCACTTGCCATTGATGTAGCAAGCTTTTCTTCATGGAAGAAGAAGATATGATAAGTTATATTAAAAGAAAAATAAAAGGAATACTTATCATAACTTCAACCATGGTTTAGTGTAGAGATTTAACTAAGGTTAGATGAGTGGTTAGGGTTAGAGAAGAGACAAGAATGGTGGACTTGTTCAAAGCTTCAAGAAGCTTCAAGGAAAAAACAAAACTAGCAACCATTCTTTTCTCTTTATCTTTTCAAATGAAATAAATAAAATAAATAAATAGATAAATGAATAAGTGAATGAAAAGAAACCCTAATCACTAACTAACCATGGTTTAATTCTTTACACAAACCCATGCTAGAATGTATCATCAAACATGATACAATCATGTGCACAAAAATATATCACATATACAATGTGCATTTCAAGTGAGTAAATCCATTTAAAGTGAACCAATACTAGTTAATGCAAAGTAATATATCAAATATATAATTATACATTAAATCATTAAATCACACTTGATTCAATGATCCGGTTATGTCGCATATAACCGGCTAGTATCCAATGTATCGGCTTATCGAATCGATCCTTGATTTGATAACTAGGTTATATCGCATATAACCAATCAATACATTCATCGCGAGAATGGAACACGGTATCACATACACGAATTATTCTCTGTCCCGCACATATCTCATATGCGCTCCTATTTCGTTTCGCTTGAGCCAGGAAACCTCTGTGTAGGACTCTAAAGACTCGTCAATACGCCGGCAGCAGATGATGATCATATCAAACACCCACAAGCCGCAAGCGGTCTGCTAAATGTAACGGCCACCCGGGTATTGAGCGATCAGAAGATCGACGAGCAAGCCCGCTCACACTCCTGTGAATCCAACCAGTAACACTTACCGTACAGTCCGGTCTGTTCGTCTGATATGTCGCATATCTCGCCTAGGGGTGGTAAACGTCAGACCCCAGTAGCTCGATAAGTCATGCCGACTTGAGGTCCATAACATTCGTGAAACTACTGATAACTCTTACCAGTATATCACTACAACCCTGGCCAGGGATTTCCTGTTATGGCCAGTCGAGCATAGCGCAACATCAACCCCCAATACCGGGAGAGACGAATCCTCTCCTATCGCTCATTGCCTCCATATGAATCGGGACTGTACCCAAAAACCGCCTGTTTGCACGACTCAGTAGAGCCGTGGTAGGGTGGAAATCAAAGCACAGTGGGAGACACACAAGACTCTATGACGATCTCGGGTCAACAGACTAAGCTGTACCAGTGTCACCAGAGAACTGCCATCTGACGTGAGGTATAATACCATCTGGGAGTTCTCGGCGAGTCCGTTCAGTGTACCCAGTCTCCACTGAGCACCCGTATACCATCTCTGATGTCAAACACCAATGGATATGGGATCATCCATCGCCCATCACATGGGTCGAGAAGATACACGCTAGTCTACTCTGGAATATCGATGCCCCGTCTTGATATTCCCACGACTAGGAACAATGAAGGATGTACTCATTGACTACCCAGGCCCCACTAGTATGATCTGCATCATAGTCCTGGAAGTCGAGTACTCATCCTAAGGGCTTTATCAACATGTAATCAGAGAGACAGAAAGTATACATGTTAAGACAAAGAGCAACCAGATAGCGTACTATCATGTCGAGCAAGAAAGTCCTACCTATATATGTCCCAGCATCCACTACAATATACATCCAATGTACAGTAATGGCCTCTAGGGCATACATATAACTAACAACAGGTAGTATGGTTGGCTCTGTCACGTGCCGATCTTAGCACACTCTGGGAAGCGGGGCGTGACAGGGTTTGTTTAGTATCAGAGCCATGGGATTTAGGTTAATCAGGTTTGATTCTTTTGTAGTTGGGTATTGGACCCAATACACGAATCAGAAAGCCTGAAATTAGGAACATGTCCTGCCACATTGTTGTCGTGATTCTTGAATCTTATCTTTCTCTTGACACTATGTCTTGATGATATGCAATCAACTTTGTATCTCGGCTTGAAATCTTTTGGTTCCTTATTGTCCTTTCCTATTCTTTTGATTTTTATACTAGGATTTGAGCGACTTGAACGGAGTTATGTGATTGTAACTATGAACTGCAGCATGGTTACCATGCGGTACTCTATTTAAGTAACTTGGAGTCCTTGTCTTGATTCATTTCCTTGATTTATGGTCGTGATATTACCTTGCTTCTCTCGGTTTCATTGCTTACCAGTTTATGTTTTATCGCAAGCTTAAATCATGTTAACCGTGCTTATCTTCTTCAGTATCTTGGCTTCAAAAGAAGTCGTTTTCGGTATCCTACTTGTTCATGATTTTCCCGCATTAGCATTATTCGATTCTGGTGCATCCCGTTGTTTTATGTCGTCTAAGTTTATTGCTGCACATTCGATTTCTTGCATGACCCTATCTTGTTGTTGGGACATACACACCGGAAACGGGAAGATCATATTTAGTAGTGAGTGCAAGGATTGTTCGGTTGTTATCTGCGGACGTGAGTTATTCGCAGATTTCTTGGTGATCGATACCAACAGTTATGATGTTGTCTTGGGAATGGGTTTTCTCGGCACTTTCTATGCTCACATCGATTGTAGGGCAAAGAAAGTGATTTTCTAGATTCCCGGACTGTTAGTTATATGTATGCCCTAGAGGCCATTACTGTGCATTGGATGTATATTGTAGTGGATGCTGGGACATATATAGGTAGGACTTTCTTGCTCAACATGATGGTACGCTATCTGGTTGCTCTTTATCTTAACATGTATACTTTCTGTCTCTCTGTTACATATTGATAAAGCCCTTAGGATGTATACTCGACTTCCAGGACTATGATGTAGATCATACTAGTGGGGCCTGGGTAGTCTATGAGTACATCCTTCAATGTTCCTAGTCGTGGGAATATCGAAACGGGGCATCGATATTCCAGTGTAGACTAGCGTATATCTTCTCGACCCATGTGATGGGCGATGGATGATCCCATATCCATTAGTGTTTGACATCAGAGATGGTATGCGGGTGCTCGGTGGAGACTGGGTACACTGAACGGACTCGCCGAGAACTTCCAGATGGTATTATACCTTACGTCAGATGGTAGTTCTCTGGTAACACTAGTACAGCTTAGTCTGTTGACCCGAGATCGTCATAGAGTCTTGTGTGTCTCCCACTGTGCTTTGATTTCCACCCTACCATGGCTCTACTGAGTCGTGCAAATGGGTGGTTTTTGGGTACAGTCCCGATTCACATGGAGGCAATGAGCGATAGGAGGGGATTCGTCTCTCCCGGTATTGGGGGTTGATGTTGCGCTATGCTCGACTGGCCATAACTGGAAATCCCTGGCCAGGGTTGCAGTGATATACTGGTAAGAATTATCAATAGTTTCACACTTGTTATGGACCTTACATCGGCATTACTTATCAAGCTATTGGGGTCTGACGTTTACCACCCCTAGGCAAGATATGCGACATATCAGACGAACAGACCGGACTGTACGGTAAGTGTTACTGGTTGGATTCACAGGAGTGTGAGCGGGCTTGCTCATTGATCTTCTGATCGCTCAATACCCGGGTGGCCGTTACGTTTAGCAGACCGCTTGCGGCTTGTGGGTGTTTGATATGATCATCACCTGCTGCCGGCGTATTGACGAGTCTTTAGAGTCCTACACAGAGGCTTCCTGGCTCAAGCGAAACGAAATAGGAGCGCATATGAGATATGTGGGGGACCGAGAATAATACCAGTATGTGATACTGCATTCTATTCTCGCGATTTGTATCATCGGACGGTTATATGAGATATAGCCAGGTTACCGAATCATATGTTGATTCGATACATTGATACACTTGATATTAGTCGGTTATATGCAGTATGACCGGATCATTAAATCAAGTGTTGATTTAATGATTTAATGTATAATTATATATTTGATATATTACTTTACATTAACTAGTATTTGTTCACTTAAGATTGATTTTCTCACTTGATGTGCACAAGTAGTATATGTGATATATTTTTGTGCACTTGATTGTATCATGTTTGATGATACATGCAAACTTGGGTGTGTGTATGCTATACACCATGTTTAGTTAATGGTTAGGGTGTCATTTGCCTTATTTATTTATTTTATTCATTTATTTTTGGGCAAAAACAAATATGGTGGCTTTCTTCTTCATGAAGCTTCAACCATTTTGTTTTTATTCCTTAACCTAACCATTACCTAAACTATGGTTTGCTCTTTACATGAGTTAAACTTACCCATTGTTGCATTATGATAAGATTCACTTGATTTATTATTTTCAAGATAATTCATATTCTTTCTTCTTCTTCATCTTCTTCTTCAAGTGAAGAAACCATTCTTGAAAATTTCCAAGTGATGAATCCAAGTGAGAAATCCAAATCCAAAGTGAACCCACTTCCTATTTCTTCATCATCTACCACTTGCCATGTAGTAGAGTGTGTTATCTTCACAAGTTTCATGACTTAGTGAAGATGGAGTTTGAGTTTGAGTCGCCTCGATGTAGATCATCTTCGGCATTGAAGTCAACGACCTAGCCCGCCCATTTCTCCGATGAAACCAACACTAGAGTCCGGAATTCCGATGATCGCAGCGGAGGGACGTCAATACGGAGCTAGAGAAGTGGAGGACCGGATCTACAAAAGTTGTTGTCTCTTTCACTTAGTAGCAAAGTAGTTTGCATGCTTAGTTTCGCCTTACCTCTAGTTAACGATCTAGCATAGGGTTCTTAGGCACATGGAAAAATTTGATTTTGGCATGGTTGATCAGTTGTAGAACCTCATGGGTGTGCCTAGGATCCCTACAGTGGTATCAGAGCCTAGCTAGAGCTTTAGGCGAAGTATAGACGATGTTAGAAGTCCGATCGAACCCGAAACCCTAATTGAAAACCCTTCTCTGTACAATTTTTTAAAACTGTGATTTTTGTGAATTAAAAATATGCAGAAAAATAAGCAGGGTTTTCTAAGAATTACTGTGCAGCACGTGACCCCAACTCGTCCAATGCGCCGCGGAACCGCGGCCGTACCCTAGGTAATGCGGCGGTTCCGCGGCCAAAAAGTGCCCTCTTGCTTCACTGTTTGCACAGTAATGTCCCTTTGTGATTCCTCTGTTTTCTGGGTAATTTTAATTTCTACTCAACAGTTGAGTTTTCTGGGTTGTATTGGGGACTCGATGTTTCGATCGGGAAGTCTAACTTCGTCTATGTGTTTTTCCGGATAATTTCAGAAAATGTTGAAAAGTTCGACCGGATATAAATACCCACTTTTTCCCCTGCCGGGAAATTTCCAATTGTTGGATTTTTCCGTAGTTTAATAACGTTCTAAGTAGTGCAAGTAACGCGATGGACCCTCTAGAAGACAACAAACCTTAACTCGATTATGTGACCGTCTTGAACTGCCCTTTGAACCTTAGGGTTTGGGGCAGTATGGCGTGCCACATGTGAGGCGTTGGCTTGACCCTTCTACGGCTGGGCCGTTGGTACTGTGGCATGAAGTGAATGATTTTTAAACTTATTTCATGTGTTGAACTTTTCGGGAAAACTTGGGTGTTTGATTGTTCGATCGGAAAGTTTAACATTTTCTATTTATCTGGAATGTGATACAATATTTGGAATTCACAAGTAGTTATGAGATGACTGATTTGAATGTTGTAAACATAGCACTTTAGTCTCACTTAATCGGTTGCCATAGAATTTTCATGTGATTGTTGATAGATTAACCAAAGCAGCTCATTTCATACCGTTTCGAGTTAGTCAGTCGACGGAAGCGTTAGCAGAACGATACATGCAGGAGATTGTGAGATTGCATGGAGTACCTGTAAGCATCGTCTCCGATCGTGATACCCGATTCTTATCGCACTTCTGGAGGAGTTTATAGGAAATTTTGCAGACGCAATTGAAGTTTAGCGCTGCTTATCATCCTCAGACAGATGGCCAGCCAGAGAGAACGATCCAAACTCTTGAAGATATGTTGAGAGATTGCATGTTGGACTTCAAGGGTTCATAGGAGGATCATCTACACTTGGTGGAGTTTTCTTACAATAACAGCTTTCAGGCGACTATTCAGATGGCTTCATTCGAAGCATTGTATGGTCGCAAGTGTCGCTCATCTGTTTGTTGGTACGATGTTGAAAAACGAAGATTGTTGGGACCAGATTTGATCGTGCAAACAATAGAGAAGGTTAATACTATCCGGAATCACATGAAGGTAACACAAGATCAGCAGAAGAGTTGGGCCGATACATTAAGAAGACCTCTAGAATTCGCTGCTGGTGATCTTGTATTCTTGAAGATATCACCGACTAGAGGAGTGATTCGTTTTGGGAGTCGAGGCAAACTTAGTCCTCAATTCGTGGGGCCTTTCGAGATTATTGAGCATGTTGGAGAAGTGGCTTATCGATTGGCTATACCACCATCTTTGGTGAGTGTTCAAGACGTGTTTCATGTATCTCAACTCTGTAAGTATGTTCGAGATGAAACACACGTGCTAGATCATTCGGAGCTGATAGTAAGGGAGGACTTGACTTATGAAGAACGACCGACGTCGATAGTTGATCGAAGGGAAAAGGTCCTCAGGAACAAGGTTATCCCACTCGTACTTGTTTCATAGGGAAATCGTGCGCACGGAGAATCGACTTGGGAACGAAAAGATGAGATTCGACAGAAGTTTCCAGATCTCTTCTTGTAGATTCATGTTTGTTTATCTTTTCTTGTTCCCGGAATTTCGAGGACGAAATTCTTTTTGTAGTTGGGTATAATGTAACACCCTAGTTCATTTATACTAGTTCTTTTGGGTATTTCTTTATTTATGGCTATTTCTTGATTTACTGTGTTTTGGGTGCGAATAGTGTAGTTGATATCTATATTTGCATTCGACCCGACCCGCATACTGGAAACCCGTCTTGATTCCTGTTTATGATTTATTCCGGCTAGTTATGAAAATCCGTGCACTTTCATGTTCTATGACTGCAGTATATCTGACATCTGCATTTTTTCAATATAACAAGTAAAGTCAAATAAAATACTTTAAAAATATCTAGCATGGCCTGCGTCATACCCCTGACCCTGTGGTAGCATTCGTATATCGCGTTCCCGCCCCGTTCAGTGAAACAGACCTGTTTGGATAGCTACGTGCACGCTACATGCCTCCATTCTTGGGGGTATGCTTTTTCGTTACCCGGATATCCTGTTTTGGTTTTGGTTGTTACGCATATTATCCGTATTTTAAAACTAGATTTTAGACCCGACCTGGACGTGTTTTGGACTATTTTTGTATTAGCCAAAATCTCAAATTTTTAAACTAATATTTATTCTTACTGTTAACACTATTCTTAAATCTTTTCCGTTTTAAAATTGTTTTAAAAGATTTCTTTTTCACTGACCACCTCTCTCTCTCTCTCTCTCTCTCTCTCTCTCTCTCTCTCTATATATATATATATATATATATATATATATATATATATATATATATATATATATTATCTACATATTCCTATATTTTATTATTTTACAAAATCCTATAAAAACTTAATCCATACCCACGTCCTTCAATGTTCCCTTTTCTTCTTCGTTTTCTTTTTCCCGCCCTTGTGAGAACCCGCGCCCATCGCCCGCGCCCGTCGCTTCGCCGTCGTCACCACCGCAGCCAACACCTCCTCCACTTCCTCTCCACCCCGACGACCCAAACCTCGAGCCCCTGCACCAGCACCCCGAGCGAACCCAAGATCCCTGACACCTAACCCACGCCGCAGACCTATCACCGGCGCCCTCTTTGGCCTCACCTCGTCATCACCTCTCTCTCCCCGACCTACCAACACCACCATCACATTCACCTTTCAACAACCCAGACCCACTTTTGGGATGCACTGCCCTTTTTACGACATGGACGGTCGACGCTTGACATGTCTCCGAGACGGAGTGTCTGTGGTAGACGTTTCCCTGGCCCGAAGCAATTTGGTTCCCGCTTTGTGGGAAGCCTGCACTGCCCTTTTCGCGGCATGGACAGTCGACGCTCTGATCCGGAGCGATTTGGTTCCCGATTTGTGGGAAGCCCGCACTGCCCTTTTTGCGACATGGACGGTCGAAGCTTGACGCGTCTCCGAGACGGAGTGTCCGTGGTAAACGTTTCCCTGGCCCGGAGTGATCTGGTTCCTGCTTTGCAGGAAGCCTACACTGCCCTTTTTACGACATGGACGATCGACGCTTGACGCGTCTCCAAGACGGAGTGTCCGTGGTAGACATTTTCCTGGCCCGCAGTGATCTGGTTCCTGCTTTGTAGGAAGCCTGTACTACCCTTTTTGTGACATGAACGGTCTACGCTCTGATCCGGAGCGATTTGGTTCCCGATTTGTGGGAAGCCTACACTGCCCTTTTTATGACATGGACGGTCGACGCTCTGATCCGGAGCGATTTGGTTCCCAATTTGTACGAAGCCTGCACTGCCCTTTTTACGACATGGACGGTCGACGCTTGACGCGTCTCCGAGATGGAGTGTCCGTAGTAAACTTTTCCCTGGCCTGGACTGATCTGGTTCCTGCTTTGTAGGAAGCCTGCACTGCCCTTTTTGCGACATGGACGGTCGACGCTCTGATCCGGAGCGATTTGGTTCTCGATTTGTGGGAAGACTGCACTGCCCTTTTTGCGACATGGACGGTCGAGGCTCTGATCCGGATCGATTTGGTTCCCGATTTGTGGGAAGCCTGCACTGCCCTTTTTACGACATGGACGGTCGACGCTCTGGTCCGAAGCGATTTGGTTCCCGCTTTGTAGGAAGGCTGCGCTGCCCTTTGTACGACTTGGATGGTCGACGCTTGACGTGTCTCCGAGACGGAGTGTCCGTGGTAGACGTTTCTCTGGCCCGGAGTGATTTGGTTCCTGCTTTGTAGGAAGCCTGCATTGCCCTTTTTGTGACATGGACGGTCGATGCTTGACGCGTCTCCGAGACGGAGTGTCCATGGTAGACGTTTTCCTGGCCCATAGTGATCTGGTTTTTGCTTTGTAGGAAGCATGCACTGCCCTTTTTGCGATATAGACGGTCGACGCTATGATCCGGAGCGATTTGGTTCTCTATTTGTGGGAAGCCTGCACTGCCCTTTTTGCGACATGGACGGTCGACGCTCTGATCCGGAGCGATTTGGTTCCCGATTTGTGGGAAGCCTGCACTGCCCTTTTTGCGACATGGACGGTCGACGCTCTAATCCGGAGCGATTTGGTTCCCGATTTGTGGGAAGCCTGCACTGCCCTTTTTGCGACATGGACGGTCGACGCTTGACGTGTCTCCGAGACAAAGTGTCCGTGATAGACTTTTCCCTTGCCCGGAATGATTTGGTTCCTGCTTTATAGGAAGCCTACACTGCCCCTTTTGCGACATGGGCGGTCGACGCTCTATTTAACTTGCTCTGCTTCCTGCAGCGTCAGGGGTGAACTTGACTTGCTTCGCTTCTTGCGGTGTCGAGATTGGATTCTGATTTGCTCCGCTTTCTGCGGTGTCGGAGTTGAAGTTGACTTGTTGATTGTGATTTGGGTTAACATCAGCATCGCTATACTGGAATACGGTACCAAAAGCGAATCATCATTTGCCATGAGAGGATTTGGGGATTTTGGTTTTGGTCGGCATCTGCATTGCTGCGCTGGAATAATGCCAGGAGCAACTCATCATTTGCCCCGGGAGGATTTAGGAATTGGTTTTTGCTTGGCATCAGTATCGCTACACTGGAATATGGTACCAGAAGCGAATCATCATTTGCGCTTGCTTATCAGAAAGCGATGGCTTAGGAGACAGGTTTTAGGTCCCTGTCACCTAAGACTTTTCAATTTTGTGAGCCGTAAGGGTCTCACAAGGCATTTTCTCCCTACGGGTCGTAAGGATCACATAGGTGTATTTTCTCCTTAGGAGTCATGGGGACTCCTAAGTGTGTTGCTCTTTTGTGAGTCGTAAGGATCTCATGCGGGAATTTTCTCCTCACAAAGTCGAGAGGACTTTGTGAGTGTATTTCATCTCCTTTTCACGAGTTTGCGCCCTTTCTGGTTTTCACAAACTCGCCGGCAGTCCTGCTGTTTTTACTCATGGAGCCCTTTTGGGTTTTCATCCGTGCCCATTTTGCTTGTGGACATACCTTTTTTTTATTGAAACTTCATCACCGGTGGAACTTTGAATGTGGTCTCACCGGCAGGACTTAGGAAGGATTGGGATCGTTTTATGCCCGTGGATTGTATACGGATTTGCAGGATGTATGATCCAGACCGTAGGGCCGGAAAAAATTTTGGACTTTGTTGGCGTCTGCATCGCTGCACTGGAATATGGTCCCAGGAGCAACTCATCATTCGCCGTTGGGGTATGGGATTTGGAATTTGGTTGGCGTCTGCATCGCTGCACTGGAATATGGTATCAGGAGCGACTCATCATTAGCCGTTGGGGTATGGGGATTTAGAATTTGGTTGGCGTCTGTATCCCTGCACTGGAATATGGTACCAGGAGCGACTCATCATTCGCCACTTGGGAATTTGGATTTTGGTTGGCATCTGCATCGCTGCACTGGAATATGGTACCAGGAGCGACTCATCATTCGCCCTTTTTTTTAATTATTTTACTTTATTTTATTTTTATTATTTTTATTTTTTTAACCGCGATTGCTCTATCATTTCAGCTTTTCTTATCATGAAGGTCGCGATTGCCCTATCATTTCGGCTTTTATTCGCAGTTGCCCTATCATTTCGGCTTTATTTTTCATCTTTATTTTACTCGCTGATTTTTATTGCGAGTTGCCCCATCATTTCGGCTTTATTTTCATCTTTATTTTACTCGCGGATTTTTATTGCGAGTTGCCCATCATTTCGGCTTTTATTTTTCTTTTATTTACACATTTTTTGTTTATTTACATATATTTTTTTTACATTCCCATTTTAACGACTTAGAGGTCGATTGTTCCCAGTTTAACGACGTGGTGGTCGTCTGACGAGGAGCTTAGAGAAGATACCCGATTGAGCAGTTGTCAGGGGCACCGCTGGAGCTTGCCCGAGATGCTTTATTATTTTGTCGATGTTGATGGCCTTGCCCCCAGCTGGAGCCAAGGAAAGTCGTTCAAATACCGATTTGCATTCGGAGATGGCAATTGAAAATTGTTAACCCCTGCAAATAGAAATATGATTTCAGTATAGACAATCGATATGTACATTGATTGAGCTCGCATGAACGTTTAACCCGAAATATAGGAGGAGAGATTGGTCCCACCGGGCGTGCCAGAATCTGTAGGGTGTTTTTCGTCAACCCATTGAGATGGGAATACGCGCGCACTTGTCAGGCGCACTACAGATTCCCCCTGCCTAGGGTAGGCGGGGATTTATTGATCGTGGGGATCCGAATCTCCGGCAGTTGTTCATATCATAATTTTGTATTATTATATTCCCCATTCTTATTCATTTTACAAATAAATAGGTGCTATTGATCCATGTCTGCTACATAGTTGCAAGTTACAGGTTCTCGGAACAAAACAGTGGAAATGATGAAAAGACGATACAAAAGTGAGACTACGACCAACAAATAGAAGAATCTTGATCATGCCTACATTTTGAGGGACAAATGAAGATCAATGAACAATTTTACAAAATACAAAGGCTGCACAAGGTTCAAGACTTCGACACGAAGCAAACGATAAAAGTCCATAACATTCTGCACTTTGGAATTCTGGAAGAAACTAGAAGACAATCTGAGAAACCAAGTGAAGAAACCAGAAGCCAAATTCAACAGGAAGCAGCCCAGAAAAATCCAGCCAAAGACCCCACCATATGGCCGCGGATCCGCGGCCAAACAGGGCATATGGCCGCGGATCCACGGCCGTGCTAAGCACTTGTCGGTGCAATTTTGACGGTGGTGGCGGTGCGTTGACTAGGCTTCTCAGGGTAGTTTTGTAAATGTAGATAGGGATCGGATGTAAACCCTAGGGTTTCTATAACTATAAATAGGAACCCCAAAGCTCTTTTTGGAGCATGCCTCTTCTTGTGCCTCTTTTTAATTCTTAAATTCAAAATTTTAATTCTTGTAATGTTTGAAGAGTGCATCAAATAAAAAGTAAGTCCTTTTTTACCTTACCTTAGTTAATTTTCTTTTCTGCCCTAGTTAATATTATTTATCTGCCGTAGTTTAGCAATTTTATTTATCTGCTGTAGATTAGATAATTAGGTTATTAAAAATAATCATAAAAATAAAATCTTTTAACAATTCCCTAATGAGTGAGTAGTTCCTCACTTGTTAGGGTTAGGCTTAGGAAAGATTTGAGAGATGAAAATCTCTCACCCCTTACTTGCCCGTCATACATTTTTATAGAACTTCATGCATACATACACACACCACTCACTACGGCACCCTATCCCAAGAGGTAGCGGTGATACCGTAGTTTAAAAGACCAGTTGTGTATGTTTTCCATAGAGGTTAGGGTAAGAGTTAAGAAAGGACGGATAAGGACCTAGAGGAAGAAACCTAGTTTCTTCCTAATGGTACTAATCCACTTTATTAATTATTACCTTAACACCTAAACAGTTTTTAATTAGGGCATAGAAAGTGGTAAGACATGTTGAGTTTCCAAACATAACCTAAACCTAACCCTGGCAAGATTTTAATCCTAATCAAACTCATTTCAGTTTTTAGTGATAATCAATCCAAACCCAATTGGAATTAACTCGTTAGAACAAATAGAAAATACACAAAATCCCTGTGGACCGACCCGTACTCAACCGGCTAGCTACCAAGCGACGCCGTTCTTGATTGCGATTAATATTCTTTGATTTATCTTTTAAAAGCGCAAGCGCATAAAACATCATAACAATCAAAGGATGCGTATATGTGTGTGTATATGTACACACACACACACACACACACACATCTTCAAGGAATTTCCACGCTTCCCCATCATCTTTGGTCATAAAGTTGCCTTGACACATGGATTCAAGGGTCTGTCTTGTGTAAGGAGTAATGCCCTCATAAATGATTCGGCACAGTTCCCATCTCGGGATGCCGTGATGTGGACATTGGACTAACAGATCCTTGAAACGTTCAAGACATTTTGAAAATGTTTCATTTGGAAGCTGGGTGAATTGATAGATTTCGCTACGGACTCGAGCTGTCTTTTGATGTGGGTAAAATTTCTTCAGGAATGCTTTGAAGAATTCATCCCAATTTGAAATGGAATGTGCGGTAGTGTTATATAGCCACTTCTCGGCTAAATCGCACAAGGTAAATGGGAGAAGACGAAGACGCAAAGCATCCACAGACAACTGTGAGGTACCCATCATTGCGCATACATTTTCAAATTTCGTGATAAATGCGTATGCGTCCTCAGACTCGAGACCGTGAAATTTTGGTAGAAGGTTGATGTATTGGGTTTTATTTGAAAAATTTCCCCGTTGGCTGGTGGAATGGAAAGACAGGTGGAAAGGGGACCTCGTGTAGGATAGCACCTCTCTTGGAGAGAGATGCGAGGTGGATTCTATGCACCAACGGATGGCGGAAGAGTAGTGGTAAAGAAGTTCGATGGAGTCGGATTCATCGATGTGGGTGTGGTGGTGGGTAAAGAAAAGGTAAATGTAGAAATACCGACTTTTGGGTCGATCGAAAGGACGCGGACTAAACAGGCACTAGAATCCTGTTGTTCAGCCTATCTTGCATAGTACAAGTGGCAGCGTGATTTATAATTAGGGGAAAGAATGAATATATGCGGTGTTTGTTTTGAAAACTGGACGGATTTTTTAAAAAAAATGATGCAACACAACAAATGCAACACACAAATCCCTAAAATCTAGTGGTCACCTAGGTCAAATCTCTAGACTGCTCCTAACTGCCAAAAGACAAGTCACGGGATAAATCCTCCACTGCCTCTTTGTCTCTCCTGTGGCCAGGTAAGTGCCACGTAAGTGGGAGGTTCTCCACTACGTAAGTAGTGGGCCTAATTAAGTAACCACTAGCCTTCGATACACTTGCCTTAGACACCACAAAAGAAACGCGGATAAGCAATGAATTACCCACGGCCTTCTTCTGTCCTAAGTGAGCGCGACGGTCCTTAGAGTCATCTCTAGATTTCTTTTAATTAATGAGGGTAAATGCGGATGCAAGTTTGTGATTTTTGGGGCTTAGGAAGGGTAATGAACTCCCCACCTAATCTGGATTTGGTCGTGCCCCTTAATATCCGTATTAATATGCAAACTACCACAAAAATCAAACAAGCACAAATTAATTTTGCTTTTGCGGCGCTGCGATTATTTGCAAAGAAA
Source organism: Agapanthus africanus (assembly GCA_030015575.1). NCBI lineage: Eukaryota > Viridiplantae > Streptophyta > Magnoliopsida > Asparagales > Amaryllidaceae > Agapanthus > Agapanthus africanus. The sequence goes on along the minus strand of CM057340.1, from coordinate 674,423,840 downwards.
TCTGCACAAAATGTTAATTGGAGCAGATGAGGGGAGAGATAAGAAAGTTAGGGACTTACAGAGGAAAACTGGTGCAGTGAATCAGCAATCTTGCCGCGGAACCGCCGCAGGAGGGGGGTATTTGCCGCGGGATCGCGGTTGTATGGTGGGATCTCTGCACACAATTTCTTGATACTGTTCCAATTGAACTCCTCAGCTCTCTCCTGCTCCAATGATTCCAGATTTCCTCGCAATCAAATCACAACAACACGTATTAGTGTTTGCGCGAATCTTGATCTAAAAATTGTAATGGAATAAACTTTTCAACTCAAATTTCAAAATACGAACAATTAGCACACTATCCCCGGCAACGGCGCCATTTGATTGAATGATATTCTTGATGTGTAGTATTTGGAAAATTGTGTATAAATCACAACCAAAAATATTTTGACCGCAATCAATAACAGTGTCGGATGTAGCGTGTTAGTAAGTACGGATCGTCCACAGGGAAAGTGTAATCGTTCGTCTTTTGAATTAGATGAATTGAAACTTTAAAGAAAAGAAAACAAACAATTCATGATTTATATTTGAAGTTCAAGAATTAGAAAATCTAGATCTAATAACAAGAAAAAGATAGAATCAAGAATTGATAGTTTGATGATTTTTCCAACCAAATATCAAGAATCGAAATGAGGCTCGTAGGAATCGATCGGATCTATAGATGTGATGTAATCTTACAATTACGTATTCTTATCCTTCGATGAATTGATACTAGATCGATGATGATCGATCGAGAATTAGGGATTTCTTATGAAACTAGGGTTTCATCTTATCCCTTGTTCTTTCGTCGATATCATTCGCATTCTAGCCTCTAGTAAATTCAAGAAACGATCGTAGATCCCTAATTTCGAGTGATAACAATCATGAAAGTATCGCAACGAAACTAGGTCATCGATTCTTGAACTTGCTAGGGTTTACAAAACTCGTAGGACTTAAGAATCGTATTAAGATTTGTTACATTATCATTCTATTGATCGTCTCGACTCCTTAACGAGCGGAGTTTTACTCAAACATCACAACAAGAACTACAATTACAAATTGAGATCGAATCATGATGCAAGAATTTAAAGAAAGCAAGATTAAAGAATTTCACCTTTTATTTATATCAACAATTTCATTACAATCGCTCAAGAACTACAAGAGGAAGAACTCGATCGTCGATTTGGCTTCGCTCGTCTCCGTGAGTCGCGGATCGGCTTGGATCACTTGCCCGATTGAAGATCGGCTCGGCTCCTAAAAGGTTGAAGGCTTCTTGCTTGATTGGTACTCAGGATCTTGAATTTGGATTGGAATTAGGGTTAGGGTTTTGCACAAGTCTTGTCACTAGACTTGTGGAAGAAGATGAAGAAAGAGGTAAAGATTAAGGAACTAATGAAGAACTAATCAACTACTCAAGAACTTCTCCAGAACCTCTTCAACCCTTAGATCTAGGCTCCTATTTATAGACTTCCTTAAACCCTAGATCTATGATTAGAATTTGAATTTCCCTCCAAAAATTAGTTAGAGAAGATTTGAATTTCCCTCCAAAAGTTTGTTGAGGAGAAGCTTCTAGATGTGATTAGTTAGGAGCTTAATCAAGATTAGCATGCTTAATGATCTTTTGCTGATCTGGCAGAAGACTCTGGAGAATTCTGGAATTTGACGTGTCAAAATGAGGTGTACCCACTGAGATAGGAATTATGCCCTGAAAATTAGGTGATGATGTGGCGGAACCGCCGCGGAACCACGGCTTAAGCCGGCTCCCGCCGCGGATCCGCGGCGCTTTGGAGGAGTTGGGGCTTGGGCTCTCTGGTACTTGTTGGATTTGATATGTGGGCCTTTTTCTGATATGTTGATTCTGAAAATTCTTTCTAGATTACTTCCAGATCTGAATCTTTTGAGTTGGCGTAATGTTTGATCAGCAAAATGACAATTTTGGCCTGTCTCCTGGATTTTCCTGCACAAATCTCGAAACAAGTGTTGCGCAATATAGGGATGATGCGATGCCATGATAAACACACAATTTCCTCAGAAATGTCGGTTTTAGAGTCTAACACACGCAATCTGATATTTAACGATTGATTTGCTAATATGTGTAATATGAATGCCGAACACTTCCAGATGATTGCAAAAGATGGGGAAATTGCCGTGTTAAAAATACATTATTTTCGACTGATCAAATTCCCCCAAACTTATTTTCGATCGTCTCGAGCGAACTTTTATTAAAAAGATAAGGAGAAAATAAAGAAAGAGAAAAACTAATTAGCACACTTTCATAGGCAACACGATTGCACTGAGCACGTGCAACAAGCCTTCAAACCTCTAGGTGTCCCTAGTAGGAGGAGTGTTGTCTCCTGAGGGTTTTCAGCGGATTGCACCCACAAAATCCAATAATAAAAGGAAGATCATGAATATTACACTTAAAGAAATGAATTGTAAAAGAAAAGCCTTGAAAATTAGGGTTTCCAACTAAGCTAGCTTTTCGGTTGTCATGAGCCCTATCTTAATAGTCATGAAAAGATGTCAGAAATCACGTCCTCTCTCAATAAAACATCGTCTTATTCTTCATTCCTATCTTTCTTCCAAACATCGATCATATCACTCTACGTGTGTGTAATATACATCCCTACACCCGGAGAATTCAATTCAAGCTATCATACTCTTGTCCATCTGCCTCAGTACTTTTTAATTAATGAATATTTAGCTGAATTTGCTCACACACTTTCATGCGACCGTTAATACTTCTTGAGGTACTAACCGACCGATTACTCATGTGCTTACTTATTTGGTGTATTTTCCTCGTCTTGCACCACCTAAGGCATAGCAGTGACTCGCAGACCAGTTGGCCTTAGGGCACTAGGTGAAGAGGCACCCTCGCTATATATTTTTTTATTGCCCTTGGTGATAACAAAACCAGTGTCCATTTTTCTCACCACTTATATTTTTTTATTCACTTTTTTTTTATTTCCTTCATACATCGGCTTTAAGACAAGAGCAATTCAAGGTATGCTCTACTATCCCAGACTTCAAGACGTGTGTAAGTGCGAATAGCAGAGTATCAACGTTCAAAATATTTGGCTTTTCAAAATAGAAACTATTTTTCAGACTTATTTTTATCCTCAGATTAGTGACTTCCTCTATCTTACTAACCCTTGGGACAACGACTCATAACTACTTATTACTAGTTCGTCTAAGAAAACTTCTAATTTTCTTAGTTTTCTTAAATTTTTATAATCTCATGGATGTAATTTTTTACTATCTAAACTTTTATTATCTTATTTATGTACAAAAATGTTTTTATTTTTTTGAAATTTTTTAAATTTTTATAGGTTTTCGAAAATGTTTTGTGCTTATGCAAAGTATGATGCAAATGATGCGAAAATAAGCACAAACCTCCCCCAAACTTGTTTTCAACAGTGTCCTCACTGTTGCCTTCTGCTAAATCTCGAAAAACCTGTAAGCTTGGGAGGAATTTATTAGTGGGGGCAAAATATTTAAGTGAAGAACCTCCCCCAAACTTATTTTTGGCTCTAAATTTTGTAAAAAATTTCTTTTCGAGAGCCAGAAAAATTGCCCCCCCCCCCAACTTGAGTTATGCAATGTTAATCTTTGAAAATCACATGAGGGGGTCAAATATCAATGGTCGATGCAAAGCTTTGCAAAGACCGAATGTCAACACCAACCATTCAAAAATTTTGTCAATGCAGTGCTCTGGTTGGTGGAAGAAGAAGTGGGGAAATGTTAAGTGGTGGAAGAGAATGTGTGTGCATCTCATTTTGGAGAGACGGTGCAGTGAATGTGATGGATTACTCTCATTCTTCTTACAGTTCAGAAGAAGGGGTGGAGGTTCAATTTCATTGATTGGGACAAGATTCGTCTCAACACCAGTGTCATTCAAAAATGCGAGTTCATCAGCGAAGATTTCCTCAAAAGTTCCATCAATACCCCGATGAATAATGTCATCACAAAGTGCGGGATGATCTTCAGACTCTAAAAGCAGTTCATAATCGGTGTTAATTGTTGACCCGGACATCTCGGTGGAAGATTTCGTATGTGTATGATACATAGTTGGGTCAAACAATAACGTATAAAAAGAGTCAAGATCGGTATCAAGAGGATCATCAAATTCGCTGCTGTCGACATCCATTAAGTCGACAGAACAGACCTGAGCAGTAGGTTTGGAGGGTACACTTCCCAACTTGTAAATGTTCAGCTCTATTGACCTATTCCGGAAAGATAGGGTCATAGAACCGTTACGACAATTGATGATAGCGTTGGAAGTGGCCAAAAAGGGGCGACCTAAAATCACCGGAATTTGATTCCGTGGGTTCGCTACAAGCTGTGTATCAATTACAATAAAGTCCACAGGGAATATAAATTCCCCGATTTTTATTAACACATTCTCCAGTTCACCCCTAGGTTTGGTGATTGATCGGTCAGCCATCTGGAGAGTGCAATGGGTTGGTTTCAACTCTCCGATACCTAGTTGCTCATAGACTGAGTATGGAAGCAAATTAACACTAGCGCCAAGGTCTAGTAGAGCACGGTTAATGTGTTTTTCCCCAATAGAAATGGAAATCATAGGATATCCAGGATCCTTGCATTTCCTCGGTAATTGTTGTGGGAAAGCCGTGTCTACCGTTTTTGCCATGAAAATTTTCTTAGGCACTTGAGTCTTCCTCTTCCTAGTGCACAAGTTCTTAAGAGTTTTCGCATAGGACGGAACTTGTTGGATGGCATCTAGGAGAGGGATGTTGATGTTAACTTACTTAAAAATGTTCATAATCTTCTCCATATGTGGACTCGGTGTGTTTGCCCTTAACCGATTAGGATAAGGTGCTTTAGCAATAAGCGATGGGTCCATCATAGGAGAAGGAAGTGGGGGTAGACATGATCCCAAAAGAGGAGTAGGGATCGTCTGTGGAGAACTAGAAGAGATGGGCTGAGGTGGCGAGCCTTTTGGGAAACGAAGAATAGGCTCGCAAGAAGGTGGTGGGGTAGAAGAACTGGGGTCAGAATTAGAAGTGTGTGTGGAAGGATAGGTCTCAGCCGGGGTGTTATTGATTGATTTATCAGTATCATCAAACTCTTCCCCAACGTGATGGTCAAGCACTCTTCCAGATCTCAACGTGGTTGCATTCACAAGATGTGAATAGCCAGGATTGGGTAAAGGTTGAGCTGGAAGTTTCCCTTTCTCTCTTGCACGCATTTCGGCCTTTAGTTGTGCAATTTGTTCTTCCATCGATTTGATATTCTCATTTTGAGAGACAATGATTTTCATCACATTCTCGATGGAAGATTGCAAACTTGCCGTCCCTTGGATGGATTGTTTCATGAAAGTATCCAAGGTTTGTGCTAGTGCAGAGGTGTTATCTGTACCGGTCAATTGCAAAGAGTTTTCATGTGGTGCAAAAGTATTGGCCGGATTTTGGAAGTTTTGTGATTAGAAGGGGTGCTGACTCAATTGAAGTGGTGGATGCTGTTGTGGTGGAAGAACCCTTTGGAAATTGTGTTGGGTTGGAACCGTGTTTTGAGATTGTGATTTGTTCCAAGCAAAATTAGGGTGATTCCTCCAACCCTGATTATATGTGGAAGAAAATGGATCGTTTCTAGGTCTTTGAAATGCGGCATTGGTATACTCATGACCTTGAAACGGAGAATTTAGTGGACATTCTTCCGTGAGATGTGATGGATCAGAACAGCATCCACATACAGTTTTGGAGAGTGACATTTGACTTAGGGTGGCGGCTAAAAATTTGTTTTCCATAGTCTCGAGTTTTTTGTGTATAGCTGCAATGTCAGCTCTAAATCCTATGGAAATATCATTGCCATCCCCAGACGATTGACTCACACCCTCCCACTGTAAAGATTTTTCACCGAAATCTTCGAGGAATTTCCACGCTTCCCCATCATCTTTGGTCATAAAGTTGCCTTGACACATGGATTCAAGGGTCTGTCTTGTGTAAAGAGTAATGCCCTCATAAATGATTCGGCACAGTTCCCATCTCGGGATGCCGTGATGTGGACATTGGACTAACAAATCCTTGAAACGTTCAAGACATTTTGAAAATGTTTCATTTGGAAGCTGGGTAAATTGAGAGATTTCGCTACGGACTCGAGCTGTCTTTTGATGTGGGTAAAATTTCTTTAGGAATGCTTTGAAGAATTCATCCCAATTTGAAATGGAATGTGCGGTAGTGTTATATAGCCACTTCTCGGTTAAATCTCACAAGGTAAATGGGAGAAGACGAAGACGCAAAGCATCTACAAACAACTGTGAGGTACCCATCATTGCGCATACATTTTCAAATTTCGTGATAAACACGTATGCGTCCTCAGACTCGAGACCGTGAAATTTTGGTAGAAGGTTGATGTATTGGGTTTTATTTGAAAATTTTCCCTGTTGGCTGGTGGAATGGAAAGACAGGTGAAAAGGGGACCTCGTGTAGGATAGCACCTCTCTTGGAGAGAGATGCGAGGTGGATTCTGCGCACCAACGGATGGCGGCAGAGTAGTGGTAAAGAAGTTCGATGGAGTCAGATCCATCAATGTGGGTGTGGTGGTGGGTAAAGAAAAGGTAAATGTAGAAATACCAACTTTTGGGTCGATCGAAAGGACGCGGACTAAACAGGCACTAGAATCCTGTTGTTCAGCCTATCTTACGCTAAAAAGGGTTAGTACAAGTGGCAGCGTGATTTATAATTAGGGGAAAGAATGAATGTATGCGGTGTTTGTTTTGAAAACTGGACGGACTTTTTAAAAAATATGATGGAACACAACAAATGCAACACACAAATCCCTAAAATCTAGTGGTCACCTAGGTCAAATCTCTAGACCGCTCCTAACTGCCAAAAGACAAGTCACGGGATAAATCCTCCACTGCCTCTTTGTCTCTCCTGTGGCCAGGTAAGTGCCAGGTAAGTGGGAGGTTCTCCACTACGTAAGTAGTGGGCCTAATTAAGTAACCACTAGCCTTCGACACACTTGCCTTAGACACCACAAAAGAAACGCGGATAAGCAATGAATTACCCACGGCCTTCTTCTGTCCTAAGTGAGAGCGACGGTCCTTAGAGTCATCTCTAGATTTCTTTTAATTAATGAGGGTAAATGCAGATGCAAGTTTGTGATTTTTGGGGCTTTGGAAGGGTAATGAACTCCCCACCTAATCTGGATTTGGTCGTGCCCCTTAATATCCGTATTAATATGCAAACTACCACAAAGATCAAACAAGCACAAATTAATTTTGCTTTTGCGGCGCTGCGATTATTTGCAAAGAAACCTGCACAAAATGTTAATTGGAGCAGATGAGGGGAGAGATAAGAAAGTTAGGGACTTACAGAGGAAAACTGGTGCAGTGAATCAGCAATCTTGCCGCGGAACCGCCGCAGGAGGGGGGTATTTGCCGCGGGATCGCGGTTGTATGGTGGGATCTCTGCACACAATTTCTTGATACTGTTCCAATTGAACTCCTCAGCTCTCTGGAAATTTCAGAAAAAAATTTCTCCAGCTCCAATGATTCCAGATTTCCTTGCAATCAAATCACAACAACACGTATTAGTGTTTGCGCGAATCTTGATCTAAAAATTGTAATGGAATAAACTTTTCAACTCAAATTTCAAAATACGAACAATTAGCGCACTATCCCCGGCAACGGCGCCATTTGATTGAATGATATTCTTGATGTGTAGTATTTGGAAAATTGTGTAGAAATCATAACCAAAAATATTTTGACCGCGATCAATAACGGTGTCGGATGTAGCGCGTTAGTAAGTGCAGATCGTCCACAGGGAAAGTGTAATCGTTCGTCTTTTGAATTAGGTGAATTGAAACTTTAAAGAAAAGAAAACAAACAATTCATGATTTATATTTGAAGTTCAAGAATTAGAAAATCTAGATCTAATAACAAGAAAAAGATAGAATCAAGAATTGATAGTTTGATGATTTTTCCAACCAAATATCAAGAATCGAAATGAGGCTCGTAGGAATCGATCGGATCTATAGATGTGATATAATCTTACAATTACGTATTCTTATCCTTCGATGAATTGATACTAGATCGATGATGATCGATCGAGAATTAGGGATTTCTTATGAAACTAGGGTTTCATCTTATCCCTTGTTTTTTCGTCGATATCATTCGCATTCTAGCCTCTAGTAAATTCAAGAAACGATCGTAGATCCCTAATTTCGAGCGATAACAATCAAGAAAGTATCGCAACGAAACTAGGTCATCGATTCTTGAACTTGCTAGGGTTTACAAAACTCGTAGGACTTAAGAATCGTAGTAAGATTTGTTACATTATCATTTTATTGATCGTCTCGACTCCTTAACGAGCGAAGTTTTACTCAAACATCACAATAAGAACTACAATTACAAATTGAGATCGAATCATGATGCAAGAATTTAAAGAAAGCAAGATTAACGAATTTCACCTTTTATTTATATCAACAATTTCATTACAATCGCTCAAGAATTACAAGAGGAAGAACTCGATCGTCGATTTGGCTTCGCTCGTCTCCGTGAGTCGCGGATCAGCTTGGATCACTTGCCCGATTAAAGATCGGCTCGGGTCCTAAAAGGTTGAAGGCTTCTTGCTTGATTGGTACTCGGGATCTTGAATTTGGATTGGAATTAGGGTTAGGGTTTCGCACAAGTCTTGTCACTAGACTTGTGGAAGAAGATGAAGAGAGAGGTAAAGATTAAGGAACTAATGAAGAACTAATCAACTACTCAAGAACTTCTCCAGAACCTCCTCAACCCTTAGATCTAGGCTTCTATTTATAGACTTCCCTAAACCCTAGATCTAGGATTAGAATTTGAATTTCCCTCCAAAAGTCAGTTAGAGGAGATTTGAATTTCCCTCCAAAAGTTTGTTGAGGAGAAGCTTCTAGATGTGATTAGTTAGGAGCTTAATCAAGATTAGCATGCTTAATGATCTTTTGCTGATCTGGCAGAAGACTCTGGAGAATTCTGGAATTTGACTTGTCAAAATGAGGTGTACCCACTGAGATAGGAATTATGCCCTGAAAATTAGGTGATGATGTGGCAGAACCGCCGCGGAACAGCGGCTTAAGCCTGCTCCCGCCGCGGATCCGCGGCGCTTTGGAGGGGTTAGGGCTTGGGCTCTCTGGTACTTGTTGGATTTGATATGTGGGCCTTTTTCTGATATGTTGATTCTGAAAATTCTTTCTAGATTACTTCCAGATCTGAATCTTTTGAGTTGGCGTAATGTTTGATCAGCAAAATGACAATTTTGGCCTGTCTCCTGGATTTTCCTGTACAAATCTCGAAACAAGTGTTGCGCAATATAGGGATGATGCGATGCCATAATAAACACACGATTTCCTCAGAAATGTCGGTTTTAGAGTCTAACACACGCAATCTGATATTTAACGACTGATTTGCTAATATGTGTAATATGAATGCCGAACACTTCTAGATGAATGCAAAAGATGGGGAAATTGCCGTGTTAAAAATACATTTTTTTCAACTGATCAGACGACGTAGGTCCCAAAGTACCCGGGCGCATGCATCGCCTCCATGACCTGTTGTACTGCGCCGGTGACAAGAGGGTCGATACCGTCTCCGGAGATTAAGGTTGCGGTGATGGATTATTGGTGACCAGGGAAGATGATGTTGGGTCTCGGGTTGTTGCGCAAAGGAGTTCAGCGACGGCTGTTGGTGCTTAGGGTTTGCGGTTGATAGGAAGCATTGATGGTGGAGTCGAGGTTGAAGGGAGATGGGTGCTCTGCTGTTTGAAGGAGGGTGGGTTTGGCTAGGGCTTTGAGGAGAGAGGGATAGAAATCGGGGAGAAAGAAATGGGTTAAGTATGTTTAAAGGAGATAGGGTTTTGGTTTGATGGGTTGCAGGGTGCTCGGGTCCACGAGGAAGAAGAAGGAGACGCCGGTGAGGCGATCACAGCCGAGGGTTTTAAGACGAGTTGGGTTCGTCGGTAGTGGATGTTAAGGGTTGAAGGCGAGTGCATCCTCGATCGAGGGACGTGGGTTTCTCTTGTCCGGGCACGAGGACGGGAACGAGGAAGAAGATGAGGAAGGAGGTGAGGACGCTAACATGAGGGTCAACGACGGCGAGATGTGTGTGTTAGGGTCCTCGTCGTCGCGGTGTGCAGGGGTTTAAAGGAAGAAGAAGAAAAGAAATGAAGAGGGAGGTGATTGTATAGGTGAGAAGGAAGGTGAGGGGATCCGCGTGAACAGGGTTTGCGAGAGGTGTGAGAAAGAGGGGAGAGAGAAAGGGAAGAGAGAGAAAGAGAGAAAGAAAGGGAGAGAGAGAGATCAGAAAAGAGAGAGAGAGGTTCTGTTGGGTAAAAGATTAGGGAAAAATATTAATATATAATATATAGAGTGAAGAGAGAGATCGAGAGAAGAGAGAGAATAGTGAGGAGAGATAAATTTGGATTTTTGTGAGGGGAGAGAGAAAGAGGTAGCGCGGGTGAGAGAGAGAAAGATGGGGCCAGGTAAAGAAAGAGAGTGTGTGTGTTTGTTTATTAGGTTAGATTTTAATTTAGGAAAATATTTTAGTTAGGTAAAAAATATTTTGGAACTGTTAAATAAATGTTAAACGATATTTAAAATTTTAAAAAATTTGAATTTTGGCGGGATACAAAAGTATTTTAAAATGCGTCCGGGTCGAGTCTAAAAATTCAGATTTAAAATATGAAAAATATATGCGACTTTCAAAATTCAAAATGAATGCTCAGGTAACGAAAATGAATACCCCCAAGAACGGATGCGCGTATGCGCACGTAGCCATCCAAACACGTCCGTTTCACTGAACGGGATGAGAACAAGATGCACGGATGCTACCACAGGGTTAGGGGTATCATGCAGGCCAAGTTATGAAATTTTAAATTATTTTACGTGACTTAAAATGTTATAAGGTAAAAGATGCAATGCCAGATAAAATGCTAGTATGCAGTATTCATGAAAATGCATATGTCTATGTAACAAGTCGAAATAATTCATAAATGTGAATCAAACAGGTTTTAAGTAAGCGGGTCGGGTCGAATGCAATGTAAAATGTAAAATACCATTTGCACCCAAAACACGATAAATCAAGAAATACCACAAATAAGAAAATATGAGAACTGGAATTGGTATAAATGAACTAGGTTGTCATATTATACCCAACTACAAAAAGAATTTCGTCCTCGAAATACCAAGAACAAGAAAGGATAAACATACAAGAAACTACAAGAATAGATGTGGAAACTTCTGTCGGATTTCATCTTCTCGTTCCCAAGTTGATTCTCCATGCGAGCGATTTCCCCAAGAAACAAGTACGAGAGAGATAACCTTGTTTTTAAGAACCTTTTCCCTTCGATCCACAATCGACATCGGTCGTTCCTCAAAAGTTAAATCTTCTCGTACAGTCAGCTCCGAATGATCCAGCACGTGTGTTTCATCTCGAACATATCTATGGAGTTGAGATACATGAAACACGTCATAAACATTCGCCAAAGATTGTGGTAAAGCCAATCGATAAGCCACTTCTCCAACAAGTTCCAAAATCTCGAAAGGACCAACGAATCGAGGACTAAGCTTGCCTCGACTCCCAAAACGAATCACTCCTCTAGTAGGTGATAGCTTTAAAAATACCAGATCACCAACAGCGAACTCTAGAGGTCTTCTCGATGTGTCGGCCCAACTCTTCTGCCGATCTTGTGCTGCCTTCATATAATTCCGGATAGTATTGACTTTCTCCACGGTTTGCACGATCAAATTCGGTACCTGTAGGGTTCCTAGGCACTCTTACAAGGGTTAATAAGGCATCAACCATGCCCGAATAAAAATTTAGACGTGCCGAACAACCCAAAGCCGGGATCTTTGCTAGATAATTAGGGTTACACATGCAAGTAAACATCTTTACAAAAGAAAACCTTCTAGAAATATCAAGAAAGCACTAACCCAAATCAAACCCTAACCTTATTTAATCTCCACTAAACATGTTGCATTAGTAATTATATCATGTTACAATAATATATATCACATATATATTATATATTTGTAACAAAAGAAAATAATACAATTAACATATATCGGATATATATCAATGTATTATCCGGTGAGAAAATGAAATAATAAAGCGAGCCAATATTAAATAATGTAATGCAATATATCATATATATTATTATACATTAAATTATCAAATCAACACTTGATCCGGCAATCCGGCTATATCGAATATAACCGACTAATATATCATGTACTGATTCATCGAATCAACACTTGATCCGATGATCCGGCTCATATCAAAATATCGCGAGAATATAATACGGTATCTCATATCGCATTATCCTCGGTCCTGCACATATCACATATGTGCCCCTGCTCCGTTTTGCCTGAGTCAAGAAACCTCTGTGTAGGACTCTAAAGAATCGTCAATACGCCGGTAGCAGGCGATGATCATATCAAACACCGACAAGCTGCAAGCGGTCGGCTAAACATAGCAGCCACCCAGGTATTGAGCGATCAGAAGATCAACAAGCTATCCTGTACATTCTCCTGTGAATCCAATCAGTAACACTCCCATACAGTCCGGTCTCTTCGTCTGATATGTTGCATATCTAGTCTAGGGGTGGTATACGTCAGACCCCAATAACCGATAAGTCGTGTCGATGTGAAGCTCATAACGGGTCGAGAAACTACTGGTAACATTTACCAGTAAATCTCTATATCAGCCCTGGCCAGGGACTTCCAGTTATAGCCAATCGAAACAGCACAACATCAACTCCCTATACCGGGAGAGACGAATCCCCTCCTATCGCTCATTGCCTCCATGTGATTCGGGACTGCACCCAAAAGCAACCGTTTTGCACGCTTTCTTGGACATGGTAAGGTGGAAATCAAAGCACAGTGGAAATCACACAAGACTCTATGACGATCTCGGGTCTACAGACTATCCTGTACCGGTGTCACCGGAAAACTGCCATCTAACGTGTGGTATATCACCATCTGGGAGTTCTTGGCGAGTCCGTCCAGTGTACCCAATCTCCACTGAGCACCCGTACACCATCCTTGATGTCAAACATCGATGGATATGGGATCATCCATCGCCCATCATATGGGTCAAGATGCGTATATGCTAGTCTACTCTGGTGTATCGATGCCCTGTCTCGACACACCCTCGACTAGGAACAGTTATAAGATGTACTCATCGACTACCGTGGCCCCACTAGTATGCTCTCATCATAGTCGCAGTAGTCGAGTACAGATCCTAAGGGCTTTATCAACATGTGAGAGTAAGACAGTAAACTAATACAAGTCAACATGTTAAGATAAAGTGAAACCAAATAGCATACTATCATGACGAGCAAGAAAGTCCTCTCTATATATATACATGCATCCATTATAATATACATCATATGTACAACAATGGCCTCTAGGGCATATACATAACTAACAATCTCCCACTTACACTAAGGCCAGCTGCTGTAGTATCTCATACCTAGCATCCCGAATAATCTCTCAAACTGTATCTGGGGAATGGCCTTCGTGAGTGGATCCGCGGTGTTGTCCTTCGTATCTACTCTCCTGACCTCGATCTCCCGGCGATCAACTATCTCCCTGATCAGGTGATACCGCCTCAGAATATGTCTGGACTTTTGATGGGACCTGGGTTCCTTGGCCAAAGCCACAGCTCCATTGTTATCGCAATACAGAGGTATTGGATGTTCAATGGATGGAACCACACCAAGTTCACTAATGAACTTCTTTATCCGGACAGCCTCTTTGGCAGTATCGTTGGCAGCGATGTATTCAGCCTCCATCGTCGAGTCTGCAACGGTATCCTGTTTGGAACTCTTCCAACATACCGCCCCTCCATTGAGGGTAAAGACAAATCCCGAGTGCGACTTAGAGTCATCCTTATCACTTTGGAAGCTGGAATTGGTAAAGGACTATACCTGGAGTTCTCCGTTACCATACACCAAGAACATCTCATTAGTCCTTCGTAAGTACTTGAGAATGTTCTTCACAGCTGTCCAGTGACTCTCTCCAGGATCTGCTTGATACCGACTCACTACACTTAGTGAGTATGCTACATCGGGTCTCGTACATAGCATCGCATATATGATAGAGCCTACTGCCGAAGCATAAGGTATCCCTTACATGCGAGCTCTCTCCAAATCAGTCTTGGGAGACATCTCTTTGGAGAGAGTGAGTCCAGAGATCGTGGGTTGGTTCCCACGCTTGGATTCTTTCATACTAAAGCTCTTTAGTATGGTGTCAATGTATCTGGATTGGGACAATCGCGGTATCCATTTAAATCTATCTCTATAGATTATGATTCCCAATATGCATGAGGCATCACCTAGATCTTTCATTGAGAATCTTTGTGATAAGAAGAGCTTGACTAATTGCAGCATAGGAACATCATTTCCTATCAAGAGTGTGTCATCCACGTACAATACGATGAATACAACATTACTCTCTGCAACCTTCTTATAAATACAAGGTTCATCTATATTTTTGATAAAGTCAAACTCTTTGACTACAACATCAAAACAGATGTTCCAACTCCGCGATATTTGGTTTAACCCATAAATAGATTTAAGCAGCTTGCACACCTTTCCGCTGCTCCCACTATCTACGAAACCCTCTGGCTGAGTTATGTACATACACTCTTCTAAATCACCGTTTAGAAAGGCGGTCTTAACATCCATTTACCAGATTTCGTAGTCATGGTATGCAGCAATGGCAAGTAAGATCCGGATAGACTTAAGCATAGCCACTGGAGAAAAGGTTTCGTCATAATCCACACCTGGTCATTGACGAAAACCCTTTGCAACAAATCTAGCTTTGAAAGTCTCAACTTTTCCATCTACACCAATTTTCTTTTTAAAGATCCACTTGCTCCCAATGGGTTTTACCCCTTCAGGAGCATTTTCCAAAGTCCATACTTTATTGATGTACATGGATTCCATCTCAAATCGCATTGTATCCAGCCATTTCACAGAGTCACCACTCGTGATGGCCTGCTCGAAACTAGTGGGGTCATCATCTTCCATGATGCAATCCCCGCTTCCACCATCAATGAGAAAACCGTAGTATCTCTCAGGTGGATGAGAAACCCTGCTAGATCGGCGGAGAGGTTGGGGTTCGTCGGGTACTACTGAATGCTCTGGTTCCAATATATCATCAGTTGTAGTTTGTGGTGCTGGAACCTCTTCCAGCTCTACCGCATCGCCACTAATTTCTTTTGCAAGAAATTCCTTTTCTAAAAAGGTGGCATGTTGAGCAACAAACGCCTTTTGTTGTTCACTGTGGTAGAAAAGATATCCATTTGAATGTTTAGGATATCCTACAAACTTACAAAGAACTGATCGTGCCTCGAGTTTGTCTGGATTTTTTTTTTGACATAAGCCGGACAACCCCATATCTTAACTCGTTTAAGATATGGTCTCTTCCCACTCCATATCTCATATGGTGTGGTAGGTACAGATTTTGATGGAACCTGATTCAATAGATATGCTGCTGCTTCAAGCGCATAACCCCAAAAGAAAACAGGCAACTCGGCTGTGCTCATCATAGAGCGCACCATATCTAATAGGGTGCGATTCATCCGTTCCGATACACCGTTGTGCTATGGTTATAAGGAGGAGTAAGCTGAGAAAGAATCTCATTCTCTTTTAGATAATCTAGGAACTCATTGCTTAAGTACTCACCTCCTCGATCAGATCGAAGGATCTTAATACTTTTGTCCGTTTGGTTCTCTACTTCGTGTTTATATTCTCTGAATTTCTCAAAAGCTTCAGACTTGTGTCTTATCAGGAACACATGTCCGTATCTAGAAAGATCGTCAGTGAATGTAATAAAGTAATAAGAACCGTTCCTGGCATGCGTAGACATGGGACCGCATACATCACTATGTACCAGCCCTAAGAGTTCCATAACTCTTTCTCCGTGTCCACTAAACGGAGTTTTGGTCATTTTTCCTTTGAGACATGAATGGCAAGTATCATAAGATGATAATTCGAACGAATTCAAATATCCATCCTTATGTAATTTAGCTAGCCGTGTCGCATTGATATGACCAAGTCTACAATGCCACAAGAAGGATTCGTTCATTTCTGAACCTTTCCTCTTGTGTGTGTTTTGTATATAAAGAACTGTATTTTGATTGAGAATGAATATGCCATTATATAACAAGCCTGAACCAATCAACTTTTAATTTAGGAAGATGTTCATAATATTGTCCTGTACTACAAAATTATATCCTTCTTCACTTAATAAAGAAACTGATATAATGTTGCACATCATGTTCGGTATATAATAGCACTCATTCAGAATCAATGTATTACTACTTGGTAATACTAGGTGATATTCGCCAACTGCTTTGACTGCAATACTTGCACCATTCCCTACTTGTACGGAATGATCATCTTTTCCCAGTTCTCTATCTTTACGTAGCCCATGTAACAATTTACATATGTGGGATCTCGATTCGGTATCTAATACCCAGGACGTAGGGTGAACTGAGAAACAGTTCTCAATAACTAACACACCCGAAGAAGATGCATCAGCATGCATGTTCTTTGTTTGGGTGGTATGAGAATCCAGATATTCTCATGTTTCTTATTCAGTCTTATAACTCTTATAAGAAAGAACGGGACCAATATTCTCTTGCTCAGTATAATAAGCAGGTTCAGTCAATACATCCATATTATTATCTTGATTATGGCATGACATGGTCGCTACCTGGAGAAAGAGAAGAAAACACTTTAGCGTATGCTCTTGCAAGATTAGATTGGTTATTATCTTATCGAATCAGGATGTCTCCCACTGATTTTATCAAATCTTTCTTCAAACCCTAAAAGGTAAGATTAGCCGGGATTAATTACACCCTACAATTTCGTCAATCTTTCAGCCAGATCAGTGTCGGTACTTGAGGGAGGTTCCCCGTGCTTTCGCACGGACCTAATTAAAATAAACCTCTTTTTCCCAGAAGCATAACCCCGTTAACACCTTTCTAGACACCTACTTGATCGGCTAATTGTCCTGTGTAAAATTCTCTCAGGAGTAACTCTTACTCGCAGTGGGTATCGGAATCCAACTATCTCATAAGAGTTATGCAATCTTATTGCAAATTTCAACACTTGAAATTCCCGATAATATTTTGCTCCTGGTGTGCTATGACTTTGACAGAGGTCAACAAACCATAGTGCACTAGTCAAGTTCAACCCGTCATTTCTTGATTGAATCAAACCCACTCGCACGACCCTTGACAGAGGTCAACAAGGTCGTACGACTATCCTAATCCAATCACATCACATGCTTTACAGATAATTACTAATCAGCTACCGCACACTATGCCTTGACAGAGGTCAACAAACGCAGCACGAATACTAAATAGTCTTTATCTGAAATGACGGAGGGTTACGCAGGTTTTTCAGAAAACTATGAGCGTAATGAACTTGATATCGTTGTAGAAACAAGTGATTTTGAAAAGGAGTGTTTTTGAAACTTTTCTAGTTTCGCTAAAGAGGTCACTCCTGGTGAAGGGATCTCGGCTCTTTCCCCATCGAATAAGGTGCAGGGTATATCATATATACCGCTGTGCAAAGCAAGAACTATATAAACTGTCAAAAACTAAACCGTGAGTTTGTAGCATCTGCCAATTTCGCTAAAGAGGTCACTCCCGGTGAAGGGATCTCGGCTCTTTCCTCATCGAATAAGGTGCAGGGCATATCATATATACCACTATGCAAAGCAAAACTGTAGCTACCCATTTTATAAAGTTTTGATTCTACAACATCTTTTAGGTTTCTTTTCTTTTATTAATCTCATTAATAAAACCCATCAGCTTATACTTCCTAAGCATCACAGAATAAACGAAAGCAGTAATATTTATATATCAGCATATATATATATATATATATATATATATATAGTATAAGCATTAGTCTCAGGCAGTAATATGATCTCATCACAGAACATTACAGCAGAAGAACATATATGAAATATTGGATATACTAGGATGTCCGTGTTTTTAATACGAGCCTGTATAAAACACGGATTCCACGGTCGCGATGAATAGCCAAACCCACATCCCTAGACCCCTGCGAGAGCAGCAAGTAACATTGCCAATTCTAGGCTTAGGAGACCCGGTCTCGACTCCTCGAGATGGCCTCCCACTGGACCCTAGAACTCGGTTACTTGTGCTTCCCTCCTTGAGTCTACCTAATGCAGAAAAGTAAATAATATACACTGGTGACATCAACCTCATCCCGGAAGTGCCCCAATAAAAGAATATTACATACAAATGAATTTTACATGAATGAAAATAAAAACCCTCATCTCACATAAAACCCCCGGCTATTCAGAACACGACGATCCAATATAACATATCACAGCAACACATAATATCTCATATCATCAACGTAAGTAAGTATGCATACACCGATCGTCGTTGATGTATAGCAACGAAAACCGGCAATACAACTACATACTACACTTACGGTCACAGAAAAGAAATTGTAAAACTACAACATTTGGAATCCACAATCACTTTAGACATCATAAATCCGAAATATCACATACTTCGCATTTCATGCCTAACTATATGAATTCCACATATTGTATCACATTCCAGATAAATAGACAATATTAAACTTTCCGATCGGAGAATCAAATACCCAAGATTTCCTAAATAGCTCAACACTTGAGCGGAGTTCAAATAATCCCAGAATATGTCACAGTACCAATGGTCCAGCCGTAGAAGGGTCAAGCCAACGCTTCACATGTGGCACGCCGTACTGCCCCAAACCCTAAAATTTAAAGGCGGTTCAGACGGTCACATAATCGAGTTAAGCTTTGTGTTCTTCTAGAGGGTCCACCGCGTTACTTGCACGTTTTTCCGAAAGATTTAAACTCAAGAAAAATTCAACATTTGAAAGTTTTTCGTGCCGGGAAAAAGTAAGTTAATGAAATCCGTTCGAACATTTTAACAGTTTCTAAAATATCCGGAAAACAAGACGAAATTAAACTTTCGGATCGAATCTACGATTACAAAATAATCCCCAGAGCACTCAACACTTAAGTCAGATTAAAAATACCCAGAAATATGCTGAATCACCTACGGATATTACTGTGCAAAAAACAATGCATAATGCCTCTGTACGGCCGCGGATCCATGGCGCAAGCATGGTATTGCCGCGGTTCCGCGGCTGTTTGTACGGATTATTGCCTCATTTTCCACAGTAATGCTTATATTTCCCTGCTAATTTTTTGGAGTATTTTTAATGCAGAAAAAATCACATTTTTACAAAATTTCCAGAGAAAGGGTCTAGTTCGATGTATCAGGGTTCGATCGGAGTTTTAACTTCGTAAACACGTCGCCTAATACTCTAGCTAGGCTCTGATACCACTGTAGGGTTCCTAGGCACTCTTACAAGGGTTAATAAGGCATCAACCATACCAGAATAAAAATTTAGACGTGCCGAACAACCCAAAACCGGGATCTTTGCTAGATAATTAGGGTTACACATGCAAGTAAACATCTTTACGAAAGGAAACCTTCTAGAAACATCAAGAAAGCACTAACCCAAATCAAACCCTAACCTTGTTTAATCTCCACTAAACATGTTGCATTAGTAATCATATCATGTTACAATAATATATATCACATATATATTATATATTTGTAACAAAAGAAAATAATACAATTAACATATATCGCATATATATCAATGTATTATCCGGTGAGAAAATGAAATAATAAAGTGAACCAATATTAGATAATGTAATGCAATATATCATATATATTATTATACATTAAATTATCGAATCAACACTTGATCCGACAATCCGGCTATATCGAATATAACCGACTAATATATCATGTACCGATTCATCGAATCTACACTTGATCCGATGATCTGGCTCATATCAAAATATCGCGAGAATATAATACGGTATCTCATATCACATTATCTTTGGTCCTGCACATATCACATATGTGCCCCTACTCCGTTTTGCCTGAGTCAAGAAACCTCTGTGTAGAACTCTAAAGAATCGTCAATACGCCGGTAGCAGGCGATGATCATATCAAACACCCACAAGCTGCAAGCGGTCGGCTAAACGTAACAGCCACCCAGGTATTGAGCGATCAGAAGATCAACAAGCTAGCTTGTACATTCTCCTGTGAATCCAATCAGTAACACTCCCGTACAGTCCGGTCTCTTCGTATGATATGTTGCATATCTAGTCTAGGGGTGGTATACGTCAGACCCCAATAACCGATAAGTCGTGTTGATGTGAGACTCATAACGTGTCGAGAAACTACTGGTAACACTTACCAGTAAATCTCTATATCAGCCCTGGCCAGGGACTTCCAGTTAGAGCCAATCGAATACAGCACAACATCAACTCCCTATACCTGGAGAGACGAATCCCCTCCTATCGCTCATTGCCTCCATATGATTCGAGACTGCACCCAAAAGCCACCGTTTTGCATGCTCTCTTGGACGTGGTAAGGTGGAAATCAAAGCACAGTAAGAATCACACAAGACTCTATGACGATCTCGGGTCTACAGACTACCCTGTACCAGTGTCACCGGAGAACTGCCATCTAACGTGTGGTATATCACCATCTGGGAGTTCTCGGCGAGTCCGTCCAGTGTACCCAGTCTCCACTGAGCACCCGTACACCATCCTTGATGTCAAACGCCAATGGATATGGGCTCATCCATCGCCCATCATATAGGTCAAGATGCGTATACGCTAGTCTACTCTGGTGTATCGATGCCCTGTCTCGACACACCCTCGACTAGGAACAGTTATAGGATGTACTCATCGATTACCGTGGCCCCACTAGTATGATCACATCATAGTCCCAGTAGTCGAGTACAGATCCTAAGGGCTTTATCAACATGTGAGAGTAAAACAGTAAACTAATACAAGTCAACATGTTAAGATAAAGTGAAACCAAATAGCATACTATCATGACGAGCAAGAAAGTCCTCTCTATATATATCCAAGCATCCATTATAATATACATCATATATACAACAATGGTTTCTAGGGCATATACATAACTAACAGTACCAACAATCTTCGTTCTCCAATATCGTCCCAATAAACATGTGAGCGACACTTGCGACCATACAATGTTTCGAATGGAACCATCTGAATAGTCGCCTGAAAACTGTTATTGTAAAAAACTCCATCAAATGTAGATGATCCTCTCACGAACCCTTGAAATCCAACATGCAAGCTCTCAACATATTTTCAAGAGTTTGGATCGTTCTCTCCGACTGGCCATCTGTCTGAGGATGATAAGCTGTGCTAAACTTCAATCGAATCCCCAAACTTTCCTGAAAGCTCCTCCAGAAGTGTGATAAGAAACGGGTGTCACGGTCGGACACGCTGCTCACCGGTACTCCATGCAATCTTACAATCTCCTGCATGTACCGTTCTGCCAATGCTTCCGTTAATTGACCAACTCGAAATGGTATGAAATGAGCTGCCTTGGTCAATCGATCAATCAATCACCCAAACAGCATTGTTGCCCTTTGGACTCTACGGTAAAACCACCACGAAATCCATGGTTATATGTTCCCACTTCCATTGAGAAATCGGAAGTGGTTGCAATAAACCAGCAACCCTTTGATGTTCAACCTTAACTTGCTGACATACCAAGCACTTCGCTACAAAGCGGGCAATCTCCCATTTCATGCCTTCCCACCAGAAATGCCATCTTAGATCGCGGTATATCTTCGTGCCTCCTGGGTGTACGAAACAAGCGGAACTGTGCGCCTCCTTCAAAACTTCTCCGCGAATATCTCCTTTTGGCACATACAAACGGCTACCATACCGCAACGAACCATCTTCACGAATCAAAAGTCCGTTCGAAGTCCAGCTTCAACCTGTTCTCGAAACTTCTGAAATCTTGGGGCCTGTGACTGCGCTGCTATAATACTCTCGACCAACAACGACTGTACTTACAGCTGCATCAACTATCCCGAAAATGCGGTAGCACAATCTCCAACTCGAATCTCCGAAAGTCTTCGATAAGCTCCTTCTGTGCAGTCAACATCCGAATCGCTGGCAACCGACTAAGCGCATCCGGCACAACATTAATTTTTTCCGGATGGTACTTAAGATCAAGATCGTAGCCAGCCATCAGCTCCAACCATCTACGCTGCCTCATGTTAAGTTCTTTCTGCATGAACACATACTTCAGGCTTTTGTGATCGGTGAATACTTCGACCCTTTCGCCCAATAAGTAGTGTCTCCAAATCTTCAAAGCGAAAATCACTGCTGCTAGCTCCAAATCATGAGTTGGGTAATTCTTCTCATGGATCTTCAACTGTCTCGATGCGTAGGCTATAACCTTTCCAAAACACATCCCAATCCTTTCCCAGATGCGTCACTGTGAATCACCAATCCTCCGGAACTGTCTGGAACGGTTAAAATAGGAGCGGTTATCAATCTCTGCTTCAACACCTCAAAAGCTTACGCACACTTATCCGTCCATACGAACGATACTTCCTTCCGCGTAAACTTGGTCAAAGGCTTAGCCAAACGAGCAAAATTCTCCACGAACCTTCTGTAATACCCGGCAAGTCCAAGAAAGCTTCTGATCTTGCTGCGTTCTTCGGAATCGGCCAATCTTGAACTGCTGCAATCTTTTCAGGATCAACGGCGATTCCATCTCCGGACACGACATGCCCCAAAAACATCACTTCTTCAAGCCAAAACTCGCATTTGCTCATCTTTGCATACAATCTTTCTTGCCTCAATGTCTATTGTGCGATTTTCAAGTGTTCTGCATGCTCTTCAATGCTCCTCGAGTAGACCAGAATATCATTGATGAACACCACTATAAACTAGTCCAAGAACGGTGAAAAGATTCGGTTCATCAAGTCCATAAATATCGCTGGTGCATTCGTGGCTCCGAATGGCATCACTAAATACTCGTAATGTCCATACCGAGTTTGGAACGCAGTCTTGTAAATATCTTCTGATTTAACTCGGACCTGATGATATCCGTATCGCAAATCCAGCTTCGAGAATACCCTCGCGCCACTAAGCTGCTCAAACAATTCACCAATACGAGGGATCGGATACTAGTTCTTAATAGTCACCCGGTTTAATTCTCGATAGTCGATGCACATCCTGCTTGTGCCATATTTCTTCTTGACTAGAAGAACTGGAGCTCCCTAAGGTGAATTGCTGCTGCGAATCCAACCCTTCTTAAGTAATTCGGTGACCTGCTTTTTGACTTCTTCCAACTCCACCGGTGCCATTGGATAGTACGCCTTTGAGATTGGCGCTGCACCAGGAACAAGATCAATCGCAAACTCCATATCTCGTTTTGGCGGTAAACCCGAGATGTCTTCGAACACGTCCATGAACTCTCGAACTACAGCTGGCGCTTCTTCCTCATCAACTTCCATAGATGAAAGAACATTATTTGTCGGCCTGGCCCTAAACTCGATTGGCCCGACAGAACTGCTTCCTCCAGTGAAGATAAACTCCGGATGTCCGGGAATCTGGAAAATCACTTTCTTTACCCTACAATTAAAGTGAGTATGGAAAGTGCCGAGAAAATCCATTCCCAAGACAACAACAAACAAAGGGATGCACCAGAATTGAATAATTCTAATGCGGTGAAAACATGAACAAGTAGGATACCTGAAACGACTTCACCTAAAGCCAAACACTGAAGAAGATAAGCACGGTAAACAGGATTCAAGCTTGCGATAAAATATGAACTGGAAAGCAAGAGAAGCAAGGCAATATAACGACCATGGAACAAGGAAATGAATCAAGACCAGGACTCCAAGTTACTTAAATAGAGTACCGCATTGTAACCATGCTGCAGTTCATAGTTACAATCACATAACTCCGTTCAAGTCGCCCAAATCCTAGTATCAGAATCAAAGGAATAGGACGGAAGAAACAATAGGGAACCAAAAGAATTTCAACTCGAGATGCAAAGTTATTTGCATGTCATCAAGACGAGGGTCAAGAGAAAGATAAGATTCAAGAATCATGAGAACAATGTGGCAGGACATGTTCCTAATTACGGGTTTTCTGATTCATGTATTGGGTCCGATACCCAACTACAAAAAGAATCAAACCCAATAAACATAAATCATATGGCTCTGATACGAAACAAACCCTATCACGCCTCGCTTCCCAGAGTACGCTAAGATAGGCACGTGACAGAGCCAACCATGCTACCTGTGGATAGGAAATATCCCTCCACAGTCACATTACGGCTGTAGAGATATCAAGAACAATAATAAACAACTATCTAGTACATGTCCATGAGCCAGAATAACGAGTCAAGAATAAAATAATGTGGAAGCTAAAAGATCCAATACAATAATAAAATGGAATGTATGTCCCATAATGCGGGCTCACATCAGGAATGAAAATACTGAAAGGAAACTAAACTAAACTAATAACAGGTCTTCACTGCTCGGCCTGTTGATTAAAGTACTCCTGGGCTGCCTGCGATAAGGATAAGGGATCTGGGCCATGCAAAACCCAGATGTCAATGCGTTATAATATCAATAATTCTAAGCAAGCAGGATGTGATGAAATATGCATTCATGAAGTATGAACAGTTACAAGTCATCAGTAGCAAGTAAACCGTAACATGAATATAGATCAGTGAACAGGATTATAATCAGGTGAAGAGCAGTGAGTAATCTAAACTGTGCTATAGGGTTATCTACGCTAAAGTCTTTGAAATCAATTTGAGTAATTCTCCATGTAACTCAAAGGATATGTCCCGTTATCCCCCGGGACCACGGATCAGGTAGTTGGAGTTATGAATGACTCTCTCCCGTTATCCCCTGGGACCACGGATCAAGCAAGAATCACGAATGATTCTGTCCCGTTATCCCCCGGGACCACGGATTAAGTAATACCCTTGTAAGCTACACTTTAGTTTACACTTTTGATTTCCCCATACCCCCAAGGTTATGTGTTCAAGTCAGGTATTGGTAAATCTGAAGCTAATGCCAACACAGGATCAAGCAGGTACAGGTTTGTCTATATAGACAACAGGAAATGTCCGTAAGGACAACAGGTCAAGGTTATCAGCATTAGTAACAAGATCGGTATCAAGTCAGGCTGTGATATATCAGGTCATGTCAGGTAGTGCACAAGTATCAAGTGGGTGCTCATAATCAAACTGTAATAAGTATGGGTACAAAAAAACAAGTATGGAGTGCTAATATAACAATAAAATGGAATAATGTGATATGATATGCAAATAAATATAAATTTAAAGATATGGATGCACAATTATCGATTAGGGTTACATTAATAGTTCCAATAATAATTAGGATGCACTTTATTAAACATGGGGTGTTAATATCATAGTGTTATGTATTAATGTGATCTATGGATGCAGTTATATATATTTTAAATGAGATGGATGCAAACGGTTATCCGAAATCAGTAAAACTATAAAATGGTAATGTGGGATGTACAACTAAGCAATTTGTGATGTAAATATTCCATTGGGTGCAGTATGTTGTAATAGTATGTAATAAGATAAGTTTTCATGACCTAGATATGAAATGATATGAATGGATGCAAATGGAACATCGAAAAGTTATAAAACTAAACATGGGGTGCATGATTTAAAATGCAGGTATGATATTTATTTAAATAGGTATATAATGAGTTATATAGCATGTTGTAAGATTAACTTGCCTAACTTCAACAATTGTAACTATTATTAATAAATGATAAAATATAGATTAACTATATATTGATAACAATTACAAGTATGTGTTATAAATAACAAAATACGGATTGCCTTTATAAAATTATATAACGATAATAATTTGCAATATATATATATATATATATATATATATATATATATATATATATATATATATTGGTATATGTAACTAGCATGTTGCAAGTTAGAAAACTTGCCTCGATCGGTCACGAAACGACGACGATACAACACAACGCAACACGGTGCTGGGCATGATGAAGGCATGGTCTGGGCGCAATGGTGGCATAGAAGAGGCGGCGATCAACCTTGGCAGGGACAGAGCTCATGTCGCCATGGACGATGTAGGTCTCAAAGTACACGGGCGCGTGCATCGCCTCCATGACCTGCTGTACTGCGCCGGTGACAAGAAGGCCGATACCGTCTCCGGAGATTAGGGTTGCGGTGATGGGTTATTAGTGACGAGGGAAGATGATGTTGGGTCTCGGGTTGTTGCGCAAAGGAGGTCAGCGACGGCTATTGGTGCTTAGGGTTCGCGGTTGATAGGAAGCATCGATGGTGGAGTCGAGGTTGAAGGGAGATAGGTGCTCTGGTGTTTGAAGGAGGGTGGGTTTGGCTAGGGCTTTGAGGAGAGAGGGATAGGAATCGGGGAGAAAGAGATGGGTTAGGTATGTTTAAAGGAGATAGGGTTTCGGTTTGATGGGTTGTAGGATGCTCGGGTCCACAAGAAGAAGAAGGAGACGCCGGTGAGGCGATCACAGCCGAGGGTTTTGAGACGAGTTGGGTTCGTCGGTAGTGGATGTAAAGGGTTGAAGGTGAGTGCATCCTCGATCGAGGGGCGTGGGTTTTTCTGGTGCGGGCACGAGGACAGGAACGAAGAAGAAGATGGGGAAGGAGGAGGGAGGTGAGGACGCTAAGATGAGGGTCAACAACAGCGAGATGTGTGGATTAGGGTCCTCGTCGTCGCGGTGTGCAGGGGTTTAAAGGAAGAAGAAGAAAAGAAATGAAGAGGGAGGTGATTGTATGGGCGAGAAGGAAGGTGAGGGGATCCGCGTGAACAGGGTTTGCGAGAGGTGTGAGAAAGAGGGGAGAGAGAAAGGGAAGAGAGATAAAGAGAGAAAGAAAGGGAGAGAAGGAGATCAGAAAAGAGAGAGAGATAGGTTCTATTGGGTAAAAGATTAGGGGGAAATATTAATATATAATATATAGAGTGAAGAGAGAGATCGAGAGGAGAGAGAGAATAGTGAAGAGAGATAAATTTAGATTTTTGTGAGGGGGGAGAGAAAGAGATAGCGCGGGTGAGAGTGAGAAAGATGGGGCCAGGTAAAGAAAGAGAGAGAGAGTTTGTTTATTAGGTTAGATTTTAATTTAGGAAAATATTTTAGTTAGGTAAAAAATATTTTAGAACTGTTAAATAAATGTTAAACGAAATTTAAAAATTTAAATAATTTGAATTTTGGTGGGATACAAAAGTATTTCAAAATACGTCCGGGTCGGATCTAAAAATTCAGATTTAAAATATGAAAAATATATGCGACTTTCAAAATTCAAAATGAATGCTCATGTAACGAAAATGCATACCCCCAAGAACGGATGCACGTACGTGCGCGTAGCCATCCAAACACATCCGTTTTACTGAATGGGACGAGAACAAAATGCGTGGATTCTACCACAGGGTTAGAGGTATTATGCAGGCCAAGTTATGAAATTTTAAATTATTTTACGTGACTTAAAATGTTATAAGGTAAAATATGCAATACCAGATAAAATGCCAGTATGCAGTATTCATGAAAATGCACATGTCTATATAACAAGTCGAAATAATTCATAAATATGAATCAAATAGGTTTCAAGCAAGCGGGTCGGGTCGAATGAAATGTAAAATGTAAAATACCATTCGCCCCCAAAACACAATAAATCAAGAAATACAACAAATAAGAAAATACGAGAACTGGAATTGGTATAAATGAACTAGGTTGTTACAAAATTTCTTGGGTTTGTGTCTCCTTCTTCAAGATGCAAAACATTTTTCTTCTTTCTTTTTTTGAATTAAATCAAAAGTTTAACTCTTGATTTCTCAAAAAGAAATAGTTTTCCACTATAAAACTATTGAAGGGGTCCAAATATCCCATAAAATCATTAGAATGGGAGATTTTAAATCTCACTACCCTTCTTCACTGAGATCCACGAAAAAAGAAGAAGAAGAAGAAGAAAACACATCTCTAAAAACCCCACATTGGGATGGATCCAAAGTTCAAAGAGAAGAAAGGACCCCTCCCCCCCCCCCCCCAATCATTCAGGACATAGATTTTGAAGGTTCAAGAGACCCTTTTTGGTTTTCTTTTCAAATAAAATTGTTTTGGAAGTTTAACTCCAAATAAAATTGTTTTGAGAGTTTAACTCCACATTAAATCTTTCGGGGGTTTAACTCCATAATAAAAATGTTTGGGAGTTCAACTCCGTATTTTTTATTTTTGGGAGTTTATCTCCATAATAAAAATCTTTGAGAGTTTAACTCCAATTTCAAAGCCCTTTTTCGGAGTTTAACTCCGAACATAGAGCATAGCTCTTTCCCCGTTTTTCGCCCTTAAAAAAAATTACAAAAAAATTAAAAGAATATAATAAAAATGTAAATAAAAAATTGTTTCTTTTGAAAAAATAAATACCTCTTTGTCACATGAAATAAATAGAAAAAAATGAAATGAGCACGCCGCTATGCATTTTTTTTCAAGCATCAATACATCAAATTGAGTTCGCATGACTAGTTTGACCCGTGAATCGGAAATTCTCTCGCTCTAAAAGCGAAGGGTAATCAACGGCCGCTTAGTGCGATGCTGTCGGAGATTTGGATCCCCACAATCAATAAAACCACAGTCTGCCGCAGGCAGGAGGAATCTGTATACGCTTGACAAGCACGCGCATTCATATCTCAATAGGATGACGAAAAACACCTTACATAAGCACACGAAAAATCGCGATATCTTCAAAACTTACCAAATTTTCTTTTTCCTTTAAATTCTTAATATTTTGCATGTGAATTTTTAGAAATTCAAAATTTTCTGTTTTTTTCATTCAAATTTTCAGTATTTTAATATGAATCGTGGAATTTCCAAAAATCTCAATAGCTTTTGTTTTATTTGGTTTTCAATATTTTCCTTACTATAGCATATAAAGATCAACTACTAATAAATATCAAAATTTCATTTTCTTCCGTTTTCCAATTTTGTTTCTTATAGCTCATGAAAACCGCTAAATTTTGAAAATCTAATTTTTTTTTGCTTTCATTCGTTTTACAATTTTTTGTATTGTATATAACATACGAAAAACATGAAATTTTCAAAAATCTTGAACTTTTCTGTTTTCTTTGGTTTTTTTAATATTATTTTGCTTATTATATAAAGTATGAAAATTGCAATATTATCAAAAATCCTATTTTCTTTTCGGTTTTTCTACATTTTGCTTGTTCTTCGGTTTTTAGAAATCGTAAAAAAATTTAAAAACTCAAAATGTTTTGTTTCTTTCTTTATTATTTTGCATGATATAGGACACAAAAATCATGAAATTTCAAAAATCTAAGAACCAAACAGAATAATAAAATCAAGTTCGAGTGATCGAGACACAGGATGACCGAGCACCCTTAGCAACATATATATGAAAAGCACGAAATTTTCAAAATCCCAATTTTTTTTTTGTTTTATTCAAATTTCCAATATTTTGCTTGTTCTAACTCCTAAAATTTTTATAAAAAATCTTCAAATTTTTGTTATCTTTGATTTTCAATGTTTTCCTTGTTATACTACGAAATTGCAAAATTTTCAAAGTTCTCAAGACTTTAATGTTATCTACAGTTGTCAGTATTTTTTGTTTGTTACAGCAAATAAAAATCGCGAAATTTTCAAAAATCTCAATATTTTCTATTTTTTATATTTTACATGCAAGAAAATCGCAAAAGTTTCAAAAATCTCAAAATATTCTGTTTTTACACACGAAAATTGTGAAATTTTCAAAAATTTCAAAATTTCCGCTTCCTTCAAAATTTTAATATTTTACATGCTGTTACACATGAAATTAGAGATTTTTTCAAAAAAGTCAAAATTTTCTTTTTTCTTTTGTTTTCCGACTTTTCAGTATTTTGTATGCTATAGCATACAAATATCATGAAGTTTTTCAATATTTTACCAATAAAATTTTAGTGAGAAAAAGTAAAAAGAGATTTGACCGATTAAATTTTTTTTAGCATATCAGCCTACCTATATAAGATAAACAAAAATATTGAATAGGACACCAATAAAAAAAATTCCATGTCCGAAAAATTAGATAGGGGCTAAATAGCAATTTTTCCAATAAAGGCCAAGTGAGATAAAGAAATATTCTAATATAACTTATAAGATGAACATCTCATTTCCTACCTTCTCTCATCATCAAGTTTCATTCAACCCAAACAGAGAATTGCTCTTTTTACAATAGAAATTGGAAACCCATTTAATCTTGCAATGATTTTTGCTGAAATGAAACAAACAACTCCTTATTGCAACCAAAATGAGCGCATTGAATAATATGATTAAGCACGAAGCAAGAGGAAGGTCATCATATGAGAAAATCATTGATCTCACAAAGTTGAAGGAAAGAAGCAGCTTTGAAAGATGGCTAAATTGTGACAAAATAAAGCTTTTCCGCTATAAAAAAACTCCTAGCTTTAAAACAGTAGCTAAAAACCTCCTGAAAATTTTTCATGTAATATATGGATAGCATAACAGCATGCTATATATAACCAATTCGTACAAACGATTTAGATATCACAGAAAACGGTTTAGATATCACAGACAACCGCTTAGATATCACTGGCTATTTCTTAGATTTCACAAGATCTAGATATAGCAAGAAACTGCTAGATATCATAGGTAAGAAGGTTTTTAACAAAAAACCTTTTCAGGAGTTTCCACACCAGGGAATTTTTTACAACATAAAAAATGCGCTGGGTTATGACAATTTACTCTTTCAATTCATCCATATTGACCTTTCTAACCTTTTTTGTCGAACAAAGAGCAAAGGAAACAATTATAATATATGCTTTGCTGCAAAAGTCTAAGTCTTTAAAGATTCACATTTAAAAAACGATACCTAAAAACTCTTGCATGAAAACGAATTATAAAGTAGAGACATACAAATTCCAAGTCTAAAGTCGCACTAACACACTTGTCAAAAGAGTTGTCATAAACATACTTCAAACAACAGGTGCATATGAAAATTAAGAAACTTTTCAACACTGCTGCACTTTACAAGATATTGGTCATTCTTGATCATGATTTCGTATCAGTAAATCTGCGAGACCACATGATACTGCAGCAAAGTTGAGCAATTCAGCCAATTCCATCTTGGAAATGGAAAGCTTGCATTGTTTCATTGTAATGGAATACTAATTCTATACATGCTATGAAGAAACCTTGAAGTAAATAGCAATCAAAAACCCATAAAAGAGTAACACGGTATAAATTAAACCTCAGAAGAATCCGAAGAAAAAATAAGGGTGTACCATCAAAATTATTACTCGGGCCTCTGCTCAAAAGTAAAAAGGAAAATGCAGGTGGGGTGGGATGGTGGTGGTTGTTTGGGGTTTTGGGGGGAAGGGCTGGTGATCCATAACCGAAAAGCTGCCTAGCAGAAAGGATTTCTTTTCAAGCTAAAAGCACACTGACCAACCACTTAGAGGATATACACGATAAATCATGCATTTTTCCTCGATGCATAGACTCTGTATGCCGCCAGTCCCACAACTGCAACTGCAGCTCCAACTGCAATCAAATCACATAAAAAAAGTTAAATGTCTTAGAATATCCGAAATTAATAAGACTTAACACCCGCATTGTACTATCTAACACAAGAAATATGCCATGAAGAAATTCTCCAGTTTCTTACAGGTACATAGGTATGATAATGAGCAGAAAGGAAAACTTAGTCTGATACTAATGTTTGGTACATATATTGCACAATTACATAATTGAAAGAGAGTTCAAGAACTATATAGTCATGGGATGGCTTCAAGGTTTATTACTTGGGACAGAACTTCTTTGCTTTATGGTGCATTTAATGCATTACCAAAAAACGCAAGACAATTAAAATTACTATAACACACTTTCACTCTATGATCACCAAACATAAGATAAACAAAAATCATTGTGGTAATAGCCCGAAGAATATTATTGTCAGTTGTCAATCATATTTGATTCAAACTTCCAAATGATTGTTTCTTGTGGCGGTCCAGATAACTTTTTTCCATGTAACTGTAAGACATGCTCAGTTGTATGCCCAATTTATAAAGCCTTTTGTTTATGGATTAAGTGAAACAAGAAAATAGAACCAACTATGTAACACCTCGTGGTGTTTTCTGCAGCATGGTAAATATATGCACTCATATATAGCTCAAAAATGTTAAACCCATCAAACTTTGGTTCCAAATGGCATCTCACTAATAATCATGTCACTAGTGTATATAACTTATCAACACCCTTTAAGGGAAAGCCTTGTATATGTAAGTCTGCATCAGTTGCTCATATCCTATTAAGAGTTTCAATTGAAACCTCATAAGAAAAATATGTAGCTTACGGCTTAGCTAAACCTTCCACAAGAGAAATGTAGCTAGGTGTACAACAAAGTCAAGTATTCTATAATTTTTAATGTGATATGAATCTCTTATCAGAATGGCCGTAATAAAAAAATAAAAGATATACCAGAGACAAATATGAGAGAACGATTAACAAGCTGACGATATTGCTTGCGATTTTTCCCAGCCTCTGTTTCAGGGATGCTCAAATGAGGATGTTGTGCAGCGGTAGTAATTCTACGAAACAAATTGTTGAAGTCTCTCAACTTCAAACTGACTGGGATAGGGGTTTCTATTCCCATATCCTGGCTTACCTGTAATGGAAAAATTAGAAAAAAAACATATATTACAGACTTGCAGGAAAACTTCCGATACCTAATGATACATATTTCAAGAATCACAATCACATAAATGAGAAACTGGACAGAAAGCCAGTTATTAGCGATTGCCTTTGGAAATCAATAAGTAACGATTAAGAAATTATGCAAAGAGTGTTCAGTTATAGCCTTGTTTGTACCTCATTGATTACTGGGAAACCCAAGGGAAAAAACTATAATCTTTCCCCTTTTTCTAGACTTATTCTACGATTTTTTTTGCCAATTGATCAATTAGGTATGTTTTTCACCCACCACAAAATAGCATTTTAAGATATATAGCAATCCCTTTGTCCAAAGTTTCTTTGGCCAGAATCTAGAACAAAATTTGAGTCTACGACTTATAAGTCATATGGACATGTGCCTATAAATTTTCTCTTTCCAAGAAATCCAAGGACTCATGGAGCCTTCAGCACCACAGCCAACCACAATTTAATGGAGAACAGGCTTAGATGATGATGTGTAGACCCCATTTTATCTACATTGATAGGCTTCAAAGTTAAGAACTTAAGATTATTCCCTTAGTTGCTCACATATCAGGGAGGAATAAAATCACTTAAACATAACAATCACATTACTGTTAGAGCATGATACCATAATAGAACAAAAGAAGAAAAAAGTCCGTTAGATTCAACTTCATGCACATATAAAACATTAATATTCTTTGAAATACCCTAGTGGAATCTTGTATGGCCGAGGGATAAGACTCAAGATCATCTTTTGCAGAAACAATAAGGCAAGGCACTTCATAGCCACTATTTTCACCATGAGAAGCAACTTCCACTAGCAACTCCGTTGTTTTCCTCCATGAATTTTCATCAGAGCTGCAAAATAGAAAGAATGGCATTAAATCTCATATTACAAAGAGGAATGCAAATAACTTAAAAATTAAACAAACAACATACGGACAATTATATTCAGTCAGGCATAGTAATTTACGAGTACTTCATTCAGCTGACAGGGCCTAAAGGGTATAGAATTTGATTATTGAAGATTTACTGCAGCTATTGTTCCTATTCTCATTGTATATACCATAATTCCATAACCCCTGTACACAACAAAATATAATCAAAATTTCACTAAACATGGTAGAATATAAGATGTTCCCTGCATAACCTTCCTATGTTTCAAAATGCAACCAAAATAATACCCATTAATTTAATTTTTTTTTCTATTTTTAATATGGCTAGTCTACAACAGCATATAGATGATAAACCTTGGACATCATTTGTCTACTGCACAGTGAGAAAAGGACCGTACTTTCTAGAAATATAAAAGAGAAGACTTAATTCCTTGATCATATGCATCAACTGTCTACTTCACTTGGAGAAAATTACTTTGTTTGCCTCAATACGCTATAAAAGATCATTTTTTTCTTTTTAAAGAAACCAAAACACTAATGAGAACGTCAATTTTTTATGTAACATTTTTTTGTGTAAAATTCTTAAACTTCAAATGCAGCCTTGGGATACAACCTCTAGGCTTGAGAAATGAAGTTGTCTAGGTATGAATGTGCCATAATGCATTATTACACCCAGATCCTAAAATATCAATGCTCATCCTAAATTGATCCGGAATCATTAAGTCAACTCCTGTTTCCCAGCACCCATGACATGCATAACATGTGCACTAAATCTAGTAGTCAAAAATGAAACCCGAGGAAAAAGCTGAAATGTCAGAAAATAATTATCTTGCAAACCATACTCAATCAACTATATATAAAGTGTAAATAAAAGTTTTATTTAACTAATCCATCATGAATGGGAAATCAAAGCAATACTATACCGCTGGAGCAGTATTAGCACTAGTTGCTATGAACAATGACAGCAATGTCCAATACCTGTCATGAACAAATACAGCAACATCACAAGCTGCCAACGAATCCTTGTTAGAAAGAAGAGTTTTAACAGAATCTTCTGGTACCTCTCTCATTACAAGAGTCTTCTTAATACCCTGTATGAAAAAAAAACTAAATAATTACTTGGAGCATAAAGATACCAAACATGCAAGATAAGCAGCAGCTTTTGAGCTTTAAACTACCAAGAGCGAATGACAAGAAAATATTCAGAGGGAGGGGTGCAGTTGGTCAATCATTAGAAGAAAATGAACACTGCAGGGAGATGGACTTACTCCAGGAAGATCAACAATGTTTGCTGCAAAGCGCTCACTAGTTGTAGGTGTATATTTTTCAGAAAATGCCCTGTACAAGTAAAGCAATATGTATTTTAGGCATGTCATACTTCTAAAGCATAACTTAACAGGTCAAGACAATGCAATACTGTGATTTAACTAAATCATAATACATGACAAAAGAGAAGCAATTAAGGACTTTACCTTCCAATAAGTGAATTTAATAATGCAGACTTCCCTGCATTTTTAGGCCCGAAGATAAAGCACTGGAGAACATTGCGTTGTGATTGCTGGCACTTACGATCTAACCGCCTTCGTCTGGTAATATGAAATGCCGATGAAGGATCTCCGGTGTATCCAATGTAAATAAGGTAAGCCAAACTAGTATGTGGATCTAAAATTGTCATAAGGGCCCACTGCAATCATAAAATTTATGTAAGAGTAATGGAACCTGAAGAAATAACCAATTGAGTTTGATGGCCAATGGTACTCTCAAATTAACAAATTGAATTAAAAACAAGTTTAAATAGAAAACACTGCCCTCAACAGCATACACTGGCTGAACAGTCAGACTAGGTAGTACCAAATAAATTATTCGATTGTTCATTATTCTTGCCTCGTTTCACCATATTAGTCGATATGGTTTATGCTGACAACCACCGCCACCTGATTCGGACACCACAGTCATAAATGCTTAAACAAGCACCAAACTAGGTAAATTTTATGAACTACTCTCATCTTCCAGTTCATATTAGTTGAGATCCCTCTTCTTTTCCCCACAACCCCCTCTTTCAGCACCATTTGATCAATCCAATCCCCTTGTGCTACAAAGTCTTCCTCTTCTGATTCATCTAATGGGCAGTTTGATGGTTACCCTTCATGCAGGATGATCCCATGGGGGTATTCGCTTGTTGTGACAGGCATCTCTAGAGCCACAGGCTCCTACGCCAGCTACCTCATGTACGTTCTGACCAATGTTTTCATTGCGTTAAGGAAGAAGACTCCGAGCCTATGTAGCATAGGTTCGGATACATATACAGGATACGATGCGGATTCGCGGATTTCACGATTTTCCAAAATCTCAGGATACAGGATATGTTTTTATATCGATTTTTAATTAAATAGATATGAATATATATTAAGATATACATATACATATATAATAATATAGATAAATATGGCATTATGTTAGATATTCAATGCACTTTCAAATTTTTGAGAGACTTAATTTTCGAGAGAAAGAGGAGAAGCGTCGAATTGAGAGAGGTTGGTGAGATATTTATAAGTCCGAGAGAATCCGAGAGTTTCCGAGAGTTTCGGACTCCGATGCACGATCGGGGACAAAGCGTGAGGCATTTACAAGTATCTGTGCTTCATAGCTCCGAGCAGTACCTCTCATCTACCCGCCAATTTAGTGTTTAATATATTCAATCGTATATGGCCATTGTTTGTTATGGTGATTTTGATCTAATCCCTAAGTCTTTGGAAAAAGTACTAACTCAAGCAGTTGGAGGATGGTCATGAAGGAGATGACGGCTTTGGAGCAGAATGGGACTTAGGAATAAGCACATATTCTGGAAGGAAAGAAAGCAGTGATTGGCATTGCGTGTATACTATCAAGCTTAATCATGATGGTTCTCATACTCTCCTTAATGCACAATTGGTTGTAAAGGGCTACTCACATACTTAAGTCATTGATTATTACCATACATTCTCTTTAATAGCCAAGATGGATCCATTCATTTCCTTGCTCCTAATTGCTATTGGCCGTATTTTAGCCAACTATCAAGAATGCCTTTATGCATCAAACTTTATCAGAGATCTATATAGAATGGCCACCTAGGAAGGTTATGTTGTTCAAGGGCAGTCTAGGATTATGTGCATATATAAGAGGTCATCATTTGGGTTCAAGCAATCTCCTCAAGCCTTGTTTGATAAATTTACCAAGTGATGAAAACCTTGGTATGAAGCAAGGAACAAACGGATCCATCTTGATGACATTGGCATAACTAAAGATGATGAGGGAAGCATCAATGATCCAACGAGTAACGATGTATCATCAGAAGTAGCCTCAAACTAATGACCTAGAAGGTGTGATAATTCCTAGTACCCTAGGCACTGAGGTACCCAGGTCCAATAAGAGCATTTACCTTTTCAAGAAAAAATTTATTCTTGGCATGTTTACAGAGGTATGGATGCTTGGATGAAAACCATCGATGCTCCTCTGGACCCAAATACCAAGCTTTTGCCAAACGCTGATCAATTGAATGCTCCAAGCAGATATAGGAGGCTAGTGGGCAATTGAATTAGTTGACAGAAACCACATTTGATATTTTTTTTTCTTTTGGTGAGTTTTGTTACATGTTAGCCAATATATGTCTGGACTTAATAGTTATCATTACAATGTACAGTTCAGACTCTTAGATGCATGAAAAGTGTGCTTTGAGAGGGTTATAGTTACTCTGATGTTGGCCATACTTGTGTGGTTGTCTTTACAGATGCTAATTGGGCTAAATCACCTTCAGAACATTGATCTACCACAAGATAGTGTGTGAAGGTTATCAGAGACATTGGGTGCTCTATACAAAGATAGGATGCTCTACACAAACAGAAGCATTGGATGCTCTGTAACGAAAGTCCTCTGTTGCAATAGCTCGTTCTTTGCTCATACAGGGTGTACTGTTTCTAATTCTATATAGCCTAATAATCAACTTCAAAACAGAGAAGCAGATTGCCCCATCCACTCTTGCTTCTCTTTCTCTCATCTCTCTCTTCATCAATTGTAACTCAAGACTCCAATACTTTTACAAGGTCAAGTCAGTATTGCTTTGCAGCATCCAAAGATCGTTTTAAGGCTGAAATATTACCAGGGGTTTTGGAAGGAGAGGGAAGGGGGTGGCACCCATAAAATTGCCTATGTTTAGAAATCAACCAGCCATGAATCCTAACTGAAAACTTAATCCCTAAATTTTGCTATCATCCAGAGCAATAAGTTATACTAAAATTATCGATGTCAGATATGCAGTGCTCACCAAATATATCCATTGATTAGGGTTAAAAATAATACATGCAGTGTATAAATAACCACCGGAATAATAAATTTATGCCTTTTAATGTAGTGATGATTCCATATGTGATGATTTAAATTTCATATAAAATTTGCATTAACTATCTGCAAACCAACAAAATTTCTCACATTCATCGATAAGATATACAATAGCATCTTAAAATTCTAGAAGTAGTGCACTCGCAATGGGAGATGACACTTCCCAGCCTGGTATGGAAAGGAATCTTACAATCACACATGCACACACATTAAAGCCGTTAAATATTCCACAGCTATTAAAGAAGTATGATGCAAGAATAGTGTGAAAGCTGCAAATAAAGAAAAATGTCATTATCATATACCTCAGATAAAAATCCTTCAAGAGACAACCCTCCTAATACATTCTTTTCTGCAGCATCCTTATAAGGGGACTCCAACCAAGGGCTGATGTGGCACAAACAGAAAATTAAATGAAAGTCCAACTAAGAAATTTAAAGGATAAATTCATTATTGTTATGATATAACTGATTAAAAATTCTAACAAATTCTAGATAAAGCCACGAATAAAATTCCAGCCCAGTACAAGTCACTATACTAGTATACTGTTTATTTTTATTATTTGTTGTGGCAGATAAAATGCATGTCACCATAGTTACTTACTCTGATAAGTAATAACTATATCAAGCAATATCAACAATCTATACATCGAATTACATATTTTAGATATAAAGTGTGTTTTTGTTTGTACTCTTATGAATTATTTTCCATATTCTAATAAAAAATGCCAGATGGAGAAGCGTTTGAAACAACAATATATTCATAAAACCAAGATTCATGACATGTTTGAGTGACATAAGATTCTCGAGAACACTCCACAAATAATCAAACCAAACGAAGAAGCAATAGAAAAAGAGTTTAACTTCTGAAGCAAGACCATATGGCAGTCCCTGGAGGGGCATAAGATCCAAGAAAGCGATCCACGGAAGAAATAATAAATGTATGTAGAGTACAGACATGAAAAGCTAATTCTTAGAAGAAACTTTTGAGAAATATAGTCAGGGAGTGAAGTAATATACACTAAATAAAGCCCTAAATTCTTCGAGTTAGAAGTTCTAGAACACTCAGTGCTTTGTTTAAAGTCGTATAGGATATACATTCAAATGTCATTATTTAGACTTCAGACCTTTGGCTCAAAACACGCGGCAAAGTTGGAAAGTAATTCCCTGATAAAATCATTGTTATAATATGTGAGACTTGAAGTGCACACAAGACATCGTAATATATAATGACATGATATCATATGAAATAGACAATCTTTAGCACAAATGAGTGCAATCTGTGAGGTAATTGTGATGTACATAATAGCATGCCATTATAAGGAAAACAGATATAAATGGTCCACATGAATGAGGTCCAATGTCCTTAAAATGTTGACCTTTCTGGCTGCATATACATATACGGTTGCGTTCCGCACAAGATTTACTACATACAATGAATATGTGGTTATGAATATGCGGGAAGAACATCATTGATGATACTCACAGGTATTCCCTGGATCTTGACACATTGCAGATGACGTACCCTCCGTGCACGCCGGGGGCTGCCAAACTGGAATAAGGGGACATTCCTCGGTGCTTCGCCTCCGAGACTCCATCCGAGGAATGGGCTCCGACCTCACAGGGATTCCCCCTGAGTGCATTCCTTCTTCGACCAACCACCGGTCAATAGC
Source organism: Agapanthus africanus (assembly GCA_030015575.1). Lineage (NCBI taxonomy): Eukaryota > Viridiplantae > Streptophyta > Magnoliopsida > Asparagales > Amaryllidaceae > Agapanthus > Agapanthus africanus. Next base: position 674,384,216 of record CM057340.1, on the reverse strand, counting down.
TCATCTTCGAGCTATCCTAGGGCTGAGGTTCCTTAGCCCCTTTGCCGCCACGACCAGCTCAGGATCGGCGGCACAAAACCCGAGCTTCCTCTGATTGAGCTTCCTCAACTTTCCTTTACCACGCTTCTTTGCTCGTCAACAAGCTATCCTACTCCGAACTATCCTATAGCAGAAATTCCTCAGCGTCCCTGATTGGCCGGGAGCATGGAGCACGAAATCCCCCGTAACGGTTCTGTGTATCTTGCCACGACGAGATCTCCGCCGCCTCATGTCCCGCATCCCACGCTAGCGTATCTCGCCATTAATGAGCGTATCCCGCCATCAACGCGAACGTGATGCAAGGGCGAAACGGACGGCTAGAATCTTGCATCGGCTCGCTCCAATACGACCCCTATATAAACCCCTCATCCAGACGATTCAGGTAATTGGAACTCAATCCAATACGCCGCTACTCTGCCCAATTATTCTCCGGTACTTGATCGTCGGAAGGTCCTACGGTGACTTCTCATCCCGGAATTTCTTTTGCAGGTAGCTTGGCGTCAACAACAATCAACTCATTGAGATCCACACACAATCTCCACCAGAAATCTTAATCGTTCTGCCCTGCTAGCCACAAGATCGACGGAGGACAGCATCTGAGAGAGATCCCGACCGCCATCGGTTGGCGCTGTCTGTGGGAACACCATTTTCCATCCAAAAAAGTTGATCTTCCGCCTTCGATTCGATGGCCAGCGATCATCGTAATGATGACCCTAGCACGAGCCATCCCGTCCTCCGCAACAAAGGCGGGGGCGGTTCCACTCTTTCCAACATCGTCAAAACCTTAACAGCACGAATCAAACGACTGACAGCCATAGTGGACACGCTTGCTCGTGTTCAAACTGCCAACCACGCCCGGCAAGCCACCACCCCTGCTTCCCAGAACGGCGGCGTGCACGAGGTGGCAGAGGAACGCGTTCAAGTCCTTGGCCTCGCTCGTGCCAATCTCGACACCACGGAACACCGGCGTACTGATTCCGACAGTCGCAACCTCCGTACGAGGAATAATTCTATAACTCGTTGGGCCCTGGGCAGTCTAACGCCGAAGTCTCAAGACCAACCAAATTATCTATTCAATGCTCGCTGCGCTCCCTCACCCTCTGAGACGACGTCGGTCAGGTCACCAGATTTCAGGACAGACCGACGTCATCATACTCATCGAGGCCGTGCGCATGGCGCACATCGGGGGGCCACGAAGGGTTCACCCTGAGCATTTGAGAAACGTTAAAGAGTGAAACCAAAACCGATCCATCGCCTAAGCCGGAAGCAGGGATAGCAGGCACTCCAATTACAGAGAATTGTCGGGTACCAGCAGCGAATCGAGGTCCTTGAGAAGAAAATCGAAGGCATACGGCTCGCCACTCGCTCGCCCGGCGCATCGGCAAAATACTCCGCGGACTCTCACAAAGCCCTTCACTAAGCAACTGCTGAGGGAGCGGGTCTCATCCCGGAACAAACCGTCCAAAGTGGCTCTATTCGACGGAAAGTCTGACTCAAAAGGCCACTTAGACGCGTTCCCTGCGGGCATAAGCTTTCACGATAACTCGTATACGAATCAGTGCCGAGCCTTCCTCACCACTCTCATCTGGGCCAGGCGAAACTGATTCCGCGGCCTAACTCCGCGCTCAATCTCAACTTTCGCCGGCTGGCTACTTAGTTCCTTAGCCACTTTGTCGGCAACCGACGACAGAAGAGGTCGGTCGATTACTTGTTCACCATCAAGAGTGAGTATATGGAATCTTTCAAAGGCTATATCACCCGGTTCTACAATGCTCTCCCGGAAGTACCCGAATACCGGGACGAGACAATCATCACCGCCCTAAGATCCGGTCTTAGGCATAAAGAGTGGCTCCACTCTTTCGCATTGGCGCAAGCTAAGACCATGGCAGAGGTAAAAATCAGGACTGAACGGGAAATTCAACTCGAGTCTGAAGTGAACGCTAATCTTTCCTGTGGAGACCGGACAGACCGAAACCGGACCGAGAAGAGAAGAGGAAGGCTGATCGTTTGGAACCTTATTCTCTGAGCTTTCACGAGTAGACGTCTCTGAACATCTCGCAGACCGAGCTGCTAGAGGAGGCGAAGAGTGAAAGATTCTTCGAGCTGACACCGATGGTACAAAGGCCAGACAAGCGACTCCGCGGCCAGTATTGTGCCTTTCATCGGTCCCAGAGACACCTGACCGAGAAGTGCAAACAGCTATGCGATTACATCGAGGAGCTGATCCACTCCGGTCATTTGGAGAAATACCCGCGAGACAAACGTCAGGCAGATAGGGAGCAGGCTGAGCAACGTGCAGGAGAGCTAACAGTCGGACAGATCATGGTCGTCTCCATTGGCTCGAGTCCGAGGAACGAGGACACCCGCCGTATCCGGCCAATCATGACCCTGAATGCTCCCCAAAGTGAGACGGCTCATTTCTCATGACCGAAGTATTGCCCGGAGGAGCCTACCGACTCTAAAATTCCTTAGGTCGTAACCTTCCGCGACCATTCAATGCAGAAAAGCTTAAATTGTACAGATGAACTTATACTCTCTTGAATAATGAGATTCCTGTTTTTTTGTCATTCGAACTTGTTTTTATTTCCGAGCTAAGTCTTCATGCGAGTAGATTCCTGCTCGGTTTCGAGGCCGGCGGACAGCTTCCTGCTCGTCGCAAACATTCACGGCGCATAGATTAGTGCCCGACCAAACTCGTGAATCCTAAGCCCTCACACTAGTAGACTCCTGCTCAGTACGGAGGCCGGCGAACAACTTCCTGCCCGTCGCACTCATTTACAGCAGGTAGATTCCTGTCCAATATAAGTTGTGAGTACTAAGCCCTCACGTGAGTAGATTCCTACTCGGTTCTGAGGCCAGCAGACAGCTTCCTGCCCATCGCACCCATTCACAGCCGGTAGATTCCTACCCGACCCAAGTCGTGAATCCAAAGCCCTCATATGAGGTCGGCGGATAGCTTCCTGCCCGTCGCACCCATTCACGATGGGCAGATTTATCCCCGGCCGAACCCATGAATCCTAAGCTCTCGCACGAGTAGACTCCTACTCGGTTCGAAAGCCGGCGGACAGGTTTTAGCTTCCTGCCCGTTGCAACCATTCACAGCAAGCAGATTCCTGCCTGACATAAGTTGTTAATCCTAAGCCCTCGCCATGAGGCGGCGGACAGCTTTCTGCTTGTCGCACCCATTCACGGTGGCTAGATTCCTGTCCGGTCTAATCCGTGAATCCTAAGCACTCGTACGAGTAGACTCCTGCTCGGTTCGAAGACCGGTCCGGGCAACGTCACGTCGCAGCCGATCATTGCATGCCTTCCTCTTACGTGGATCCGAACAGCCGAAGCGACGTCTCACATCCGCGCTCAAGATGCCCCACGTGGCACGAGATCGACAGTCGACCCGTCGCCATGACGACCTGAGCAAACGAAACGACGTCTCCATAATGATGTCATCCTTTCAGCGATCCGCTGACGTCATCAAGGATATACACGAAAATTAAGATGCATGGTAAAAGTACCACGTGGACATGGAGATCGAAGATACACAACCGCGAAACGCCGTGTCGTTCCCGGAAAATCCACAGCAAAGAATCCTCGACATCAGGCTGAACAGAGAAAACTGAGCAGACCACTCTCAACCCAACCTATAAATAGGTCGGAACAAGAGTAGGGTGCTAATGATGATACTCACAGTTGGGTATTCCCTGGATCTTCACACGTAGCAGATGACGTACCCTCCGTGCATGCCGCCTATATTCCTGGGGGCTGCCAAACTGGAACAAGGGGACATTCGTCGGTGCCTCGCCTCCAAGACTCCGTCCGAGGAATGGGCTCCGACCTCATGGGCTTCCCCCTGGGTGCATTTTTTTTTACCAACCACCGGTCAATAGCTAATCTCCAAGCCATCCTAGGGCTGAGTTTCCTCAGCCCTTTTGTCACGCCCCGCTTTTCCCAGCACCTCACTATTGGATAGTCGATTTCCTATTCCGTATGAGGAACCTGTTAGTTCGCCGATATCACCCAATCTCTTCAGAATCGTCGAACGGTCCTGCTTTCTTTGAATGCAGCTTGTGAAACGGCAGGGAATCGTTTAGGACGAATTCGGACAAGGACTTGATCTCCAAAATGCGCAGACTACGGCACGTGATAGAACCAACCATGCTACCTGTGGCTAGCAATTATCCCTCCACAGTCACATTACGGCTGTCTATAGGATATCAAGAACAGAAAATATATAATCTATCTAATACATGTTCATTTGCCGCAGTAAATAGAGTCAATAAAATGCATAAGCGGAAACGAATCAAATCCAATAAACATCTGAAAACATGTCCCAATATGGGCTCACATCAAGAAATAAAACTGCGGAAATAAATTAAACTAAGCATCTCTAAATACACGATCAATTCCTAACTGCACGTCTTGATTGTTAAAGTATTCTTGATCTGCCTGTAATAAAGGTAGAAGAACTGGGTCATGCAAAACCCAGACGTCAGTGCGTCATAGATATCAAATAACAGTGATAATCCAGGATATAACGATATAAGTAACCAAGAATGTAAATAAATATCACAGATATGAAACAGGGAGGTATGTTTATGTATGTTATGTGTAAGCTAAAATTGTGCTTCTAGGTTATCTATTCTAAAAGTCTTTGAAATCAATTAATATAATCTTCATCGTAACCCAACAGTATATATCCCGTTCATTCCCCATAGGACCACGGTAACAGTATTTATTCCGGAACGCCCGGAAAAACGGCAAACATGTAATTATTCCGTAACGCCCGGAAAAACGGCAAACAAGTAATAATTATTCCGCAACGCCCGGAAAAACGGCAAACAAGTAAAAACGACAAACAGGTAATAATATCCTCTTGAGTTACTTTTCGGTTACATTCTTGATTTCCCCTTTTCTCCCAGGTTTGTGTTCAAGTCAGGTATTGCCAATATAGATCTACTGCCAACGCAAGATCAAGTATGCACAGTTCTTGTCTATGCAGATAACAAGTCACGTCCGTCAGCACAACACGTCAATATTATTGGTATTAGTAGCAATATCCAAATAACGAGTCAGGTAATGTGTTGTGAACATGTCATGTAATGCATATGTATCAAATAGATACCCAATGTAAAACTATAATCGATATCGAAATACGGTTAATGCACGGATGCACATGTATCTATCTGTAATAACCATTATACGTTCATTACCATATATGATGCAAACTAAATAACATGTACTATTGTAATAGTATAATGATGTGCAGACATGCAATCAGATATGCTATTATCGGTACGGATAACGTAATACTGTAAATCTATAACATTTACTGTGTAATAAAACACATGTACTATTTTTATTCATATGGATATCGATATAATAACATAGCATGTTGCAAGTTAAACTTGCCTGATCGGATCTCACGACGGAGTACGAATGCTACGTTCGACGTCGGATAAACGTCACGATGCAAACTCGCGTGCGTGCAGGACTGGACCTGGCTGATCAATAACGTGACATGATGTCTATGCTGGACGACGAGGATCGTCCAGATCGTCGGCGACGCGTGCGACTCCGACAAGACAATCAAGAACCGATCAAGAAAGGGAAGAAAGAAAGAAAGAAAGGAAGAAGAGGAATGGGGACAGTTTGGTTGGGTTTCTGGGGACAGAGACGAGGCGACGATGAAGGGTTGCCGTCGGCGACCAGAGGCAGAGGGATCTCGGGTGGCTGTTGTTTGTGGATTCTGTTGCAGCCGAGGGTGGTGGTGGTTTGCAGTGTCGGGGATCGAAGAGGGAGGTGAGGAGGTGACGACGAGGTGGTAGGGTCTCCGGCGATGGGTAACGGTGAGGTTGCTGCAGGGGTCGTGGATTGTGGAGATGGGTGTGCAGGATTGGCGTCGTAGGTTGTCGATGGTGGCAGGGATCTCGTCGAGGAATGAAGGAGAGGAAGAGGAGGTGGTTACGAGGGCGAGGAGATGAAGTGATCGGCGGTGAGGGTCAGGGTTTCTTGGGTTGCCGGGTTGGGGTCGGTTGCAGAGGCTCGGGATAGAGAGAAGGAAACGGAGAAGGTGATGAGGGTGGCGAGGTGATGAGATCATGGTGAGGTCGGCAGCGAGGTGAAGGAGCGGGCTAAGGTTTGGGTTAGAGTTTTCTCGCCGCTGGGAGGTGACAGAAAGAAGAGAGGAGAGAGATGATGTTTAAATTATATTAATAATTATATATATAGTAGAGAGAAGGAACAAGAGAGACGGAATGCGTGAGGTGAGAGAAAGAGAAAGGATAAATAATTATCAGTTTAAATATTATATATAGTAACAGTTTAGTTTAGATATTATTGTAATATATAAAGTTTAGGTTTAAACGGCTAGTATCAAAATACTCCGAAACATACCCGGATCTCTTCTAAAAATCTAGTTTTAAAATATGGAGAATATGCGTACAAGCTAAAACCATAAAGCGATATCCGGTTAATAAAAATGCATACCCCAAGTACGGATATACGTAAATATACATAGTGATTCCAACGAGTCTGTTTTAACAATCTGGACATGAACACGATGTATGGATACGACTATATGATATGGGGTATGATAATATGCCATGCTAAATATTAAAATATATTATCTGGTTATTATTTATATTATTTAGAGATATGCGGATAAATATATCAAATAAGTGTATCGAATCTAGATGTACACGGATCCTCTATACTAGTAAATATATGACGTAATCTTGAACTATAATGGGTTTCAAGCATGCGGGTCGGATCGAATACTATCCACGGTTACCAAATGCATTATCCGCACCTAAAAACAATAATGAGCAAGAAGTTGTCACAAGATTGGAAGATACCCCAAATAAAATATCGTATACATACACTAGGGTGTTATATTATATCCAACTACAAAACAAGTTCGTCCTCGGAATTCATGGAACAAGAAAAGACAAGTAAACACGGATCTAAGAAAAGAGGTGTGGAAACCTCTGTCAGATCTCATCTTCACGTTCCAAGTAGATTCTCCGTGCGAACGAATCCCCCATGAAATAAGTAATAGAGGGATAACCTTATTCTTGAGAACTTTGTCTCATTGATCCACTATCGCCATTGGTCGTTCTTCATATGTTAAGTCCTTCCTTACTGTCAGCTCCCAGTGATCTAGGACGTGCGTCTCATCTCGAACATACTTGCGGAGTTGAGATACATGAAACACGTCTTAAGCACTCGCCAAGGATGGTGGTAAAGCCAATCGATAAGCTATCTCTCCAACACGCTCAATAATACTGAAAGGCCCTACGAATCGAGGACTAAGTTTGCTTCGACTACCAAAACGGATTACTCCTCTGGTCGGTGATATCTTCAAGAATACAAGATCACCAACTGCGAACTCCAGAAGTCTTCGTCCTGTATCAACCCAATTTTTCTGTCGATCTTATACTGCTGTCTTCATATGATTTCGGATCACGTTGACTTTCTCCACCGTTTGCACAATAAGATCCGGTCCCAACAATTTTCTTTCTCCATCATCGTCCTAACAGACGGGCGAACGACACTTACGACCATATAATGATTCGAATGGAGCCATCTGTATAGACGCCTGAAACTGTTATTATAAGAAAACTCCACCAAGTCTAAATGATCCTCCCATGAACCCTTAAAGTCTAACATGCATGCTCTCAACATATCTTTAAGAGTTTGGATCGTTATTTCTGACTGACCATCTGTCTGAGGATGATAGACGGTGCCAAACTTCAAACGAGTTCCCAAACTTTCCTGTAGACTCTTCCAAAAGTGTGATAGAAATCGAATATCACAATGGGAAACGATGCTCACAGATACTCCATGCAATCTCACAATCTCCTGCATGTACCGCTCTGCTAAAGCCTCCGTCGACTGACCAACTTGAAATGGTATGAAATGAGCTGACTTGGTCAATCGATCAACAATCACCCAAACAGCATTATTGCCCTTGGACTCCGTGGTAAAGCTGTCACGAAATCCATGGTTATATATTCTCACTTCCATTGAGGGATCGGAAGTGGTTGCAACAAACCAGCTACCCTTTAATGTTCAACCTTGACTTGCTGACACACCAAACACTTCGATACATAGCGAGCAATCTCTCTTTTCATGCCTTCTCACCAGAAATGTTGTCGTAGATCTCGGTATATCTTTGTGCCTTCCGGATGTACGGAATATGCGGAATTATGAGCCTCTTTCAAGACTTCTTCACAAACATCTATTTTAAACACACATAAACGACTCCCATAACATAACGAACCATCTTCATGAATTAACAAGTCTGTTCGAAGTCCCGCTTCTACTTGTTCTCGAAATTTCTGCAATCTTGGATCGTGCGATTGCGTTGCTTTAAAGCTATCGATCAAGGTCGACTGTACTTGCAACTGCATCAAATGTCCTGAAGAATGCGGTAGTATAATCTCCAACTCGAATCTTTGAAATTCAGCTATAATTTCCTTCTGTACAGTCAACATCCGTATCGCCGGCAACCGACTTAGAGCATCCGACACTTCATTAACTTTCCCCGGATGGTATTTTAGGTCAAGATCATAGTCAGCCATCAGCTCCAACTATCTACGCTGCCTTATGTTGAGCTCTTTCTGCGTGAACACATACTTTTGGCTCTTGTGATCGGTAAATATTTCTACCCTTTCGTCCAATAAGTAGTGTCTCCAAATCTTCAAAGCAAAAATCGCTGCCGCTAGCTCCAAATCATGAGTTAGGTAGTTCTTCTCATGAATCTTCAATTGTCTCGACGCGTAGGCTATAACCTTCCCATGCTGCATTAGAACGCATCCCAAGTCTTTCCCAGATGCGTCGCTGTGAATAGCCAGCCCTCCGAGACCATCCGGCACTGTCAAAATAGGAGCGGTGGTCAATTTTTGCTTCAAACGCTTCAAAAGCTGTCGCACACTTCTCCGTCCATATGAACGATACCTCCTTTCGTGTTAGCTTGGTCAATGGTTCCGCTATTCGAACGAAGTTCTCTATAAACTTTCTATAATATCCGGCAAGCCCAAGAAAACTTCTGATCTCCACTACGTTCTTTGGAATTGGCCAATCACGAACAGCTGCAATCTTTTCATGGTCAACAGCAATTCCATCTCCGGATATGACATGACCCAAGAATTTCACTTTTTCAAGCCAAAACTCGCACTTACTTATCTTAGCATATAACCTTCATTGCCTCAACGTTTGCAGTGCAATTCTCAAGTATTCTGCATGGTCTTCTTTGCTCCTCGAATAGACCAGATTTCGTCAATAAACATCACTACGAACTGGTCCAGGTACGGTGAAAAGATTCGGTTCATCAAGTCCATAAATATTGCTGGTGCGTTCGTGACTCCGAATGGCATCACGAAGTACTCATAATGCTCATATCGAGTTTGGAACGCTGTCTTGAAAATATCTTATGATTTCACCCAAACTTGATGATATCCGGATCGCAAATCCAGCTTTGAGAATACCCTCGCGCCACTGAGTTGATCGAATAATCCGCCGATGCGAGGGATCAGGTACTTGTTCTTAATAGTCACCCGGTTTAATTCTCGATAGTCGATACACATTCTCTGCGTATCATCCTTCTTCTTGACTAGGAGAACTGGAACTTCTCAGGGTGAATTGCTGCTACGAATTCAACCCTTCTCTAATAATTCGACAACATGTTTCTTTACTTCTTCTAGTTCCACTGACGCTATTGGATTATACGCCTTTGAAATCGGCGCTGCTCAAGGAATAAGATCAATCGTGAACTCTATATCTCGTTACTGCCGGCGCTTCCTCCTTGTCTACTTCCAACGACGAAAGAACGGCACTTGTCGGCCTAGCTCTAAATTCGACTGGCCCGACATATCTGCTACCTCCTGAAAATATAAACTCCGGGTGTCCGGAAATCTGGAAAATCACTTTGTTTGCCCTACAATAGATATGAGCGTGGAAAGTGCCAAGAAAGTCCATTCCCAAAACAACATCGTAGCTACCAGTATCAATCACCAAGAAATCCGTGAATAACTTTCGTCCACAAATAACAATCGAACAATCCTTACACTCACTACTAGATGTAATTTCTCATTCCCAGTGTGTATGTCCCAGCAACTAGACAAGGCCGCATGTGGAATCGAGTGTGCACTAATAAACTTGGACGACATAAACAAATAGGATGCGCCTGAATCAAATAGTGACAATGCGGGAAAATTATAAACGAGTAGGATACCTGAAACAACTTCGTCTAAAGCTTTGGCCTTCTCGGCCGTCAAAGTGAAGGCCCGTGCTTGATTAGGCCCTTGAGTAACCTGCTTTTGTGATGCTCTCGAAGCATCACCCTTCAACTGAACTCTCGATAGACAAGCATGCATTCGATGATCAGTAGCTCCGCAAATCAGACACTGCCCAAGCCTCATCCGGCACTCCCTCCGGAAATGACCCGGTCGTTGGCAGTAGTCACAAAATGCACTCCTCTGATAGGATACAACGGGCTTCTTCATAGGTACAATGCATCGCTTGTTCACCAGGATGCGTACAGGAGCTTGGTTTTGCGTAAACGCCGGCTTCCGCACTACGACAGCTTGCTGTTGCGTACTCTTCGCTTTCTCCGATAAACTCTGTTGTTCTCCAGCCGTCTTGAGAACTTGGGAGAAAGCGGTCAATCTCAGAGATATAAAATGTCTCAGAATCTCCACATCCAAGCTACGCATAAACTTTCGTGCCCTATCTGCATCGTTGGAAACCAAAGGCCCCGCAAATCGACTAAGTCGAGTCCACTCAGCCGCATGCGCATCAACGGATCCGCCATTCTGCTTCAAGCTAATAAACTTTTCTTCCATTTCTTCTCGAGCAGATTGTGAAAAGAAATTCTCCAAGAAACTTTGCGAAAACGTTGCCCAACTGATCGGTTTGGTCAGACGGGTCTTCTCTACGAGCCACCACTTGCGAGCGTAATCTACCAACTGGATGCGTACTACAACCACCCTTTTTTATCTGGAATCTGCGCGGCGACAAGCAGATTCTCCGTGCAACTAGTCACTGCTCCGCTGGTAATGGCTCCTCCAATCCAGTAAATGTGGACAGACCGAGCCTTCTAAAGTCCGCCACGGTGCCCTCACGTTGTGCTTGCTCGGGTGCTACTGCAACTACGGACTGCTGAACTGTCCGTAGACCCTCCTGGCAAGCCTCAGTTTGCCGCTTCCGGTTTTCCAGCATTCTACGTATAACTCCAAGCAATGCGGCATCATCAACAAGCCTCTGGTACGATCGCAAATCTCTATCCGCCATGATTCTGAAGCCAAGACACTGAAAAGGATTAGCAACGGTAAACAGAATTCAATAAACAAGATACTTATAGCTTCAAGACGGGCAAGATAGTAATGTGGCGGCACATGTTTCTAATTCCGGATTTTCTGGTTAGTGTATTGGGTTCAATACCCAACTACAAAAGAACCAAACCCGATTAACCCTAAATCCTATAGCTCTGATACCAAACAAACTCTGTCTTGCCCCGCTTCCTAAAATGCGCAGACTGCGGCACGTAACAGAGCCAACTATACTACTTATGGTTAGGAATCGTCCCTCCACAGTCACATTAAGGCTGTCTATAGAATATCAAGAACAGAAAATATATAATCTATCTAATACATGTCCATTTGCCATAGTAAATAGAGTCAAGAAAATGCATAAGCGGAAATGAATCAAATCCAATAAACATCTGAAAACATGTCCCGATATGGGCTCACATCAAGAAATAAAACTATGGAAATAAACTAAACTAAACATCTCTAAATACACGATCAATTCCTCACTGCTCGTCTTAATTGTTGAAGTATTCTTGATCTGCCTGCAATAAAGGTAGAGGAACTGGGTCATGCAAAACCCAGATTTCGGTGCGTCATAGATATCAAAAAACAGTGATAATCCAGGATATAACGATATAAGTAACCATGAATATAAATAAATACCATAGATATGAAACAGGTATGTGTATGCATGTGATGTGTAACCTAAAACTGTGATTTTAGGTTATCTATTCTTAAAATTTTTGAAATCAATTAATATAATTCTCATCGTAACCTAACAGTATATATCCTATTCATTCCCCAATGGACCACGGTAACGGTATTTATTCCGTTACGCCCGAAAAAACGACAAACATGTAATTATTCCGCAACGTCCGGAAAAAACGACAAACAAGTAATGATTATTCCGCAATCCCCGGAAAAACGGCAAACAAGTAATGATTATTCCGAAACGCCCGGAAAAATGGCAAACAAGTAATAGTATCCTCTTAACTTACGTTTCGGTTACATTCTTGATTTCTCCTTTTCCCTAGATTTGTCTTCAAATCAGGTATTACCAATATAGATCTAATAACAACGCAGGATCAAATATGTACAGTTCTTGTCTATGCAGACAACAAGTCACGTCCGTCAGGACAACACGTCAATATTATTGGCATTAATAGCAATATCCAAATAACGAATTAGGAAGTGTGTTGTGAACATATCATGTGATGCATATGTATCAAATAGATACCCAATGTGAAACTGTAATCGATATCGAAATACGGTTAATACACGGATGCACATGTATCTATATGTAATAATCATTATACGTTCATTACCATATATGATGCAAACTAAATAACATGTTGTGCTACTGTAATAGTATAATGATGTGCCGGCATGCAATCAGATATGCTATTATCGGTACGGATACGAACGGACAACGTAATACTGTAAATCTAGAACATTCGCTGTATAATAAAACACATGTACTATTTTTATTCATATGGATATCGATATAGTAACATAGCATGTTGCAAGTTAAACTTGCCTGATCGGATCTCACGACGGGGTACGAATGCTACGTTCGACATCGGATAAACGTCGCGATGCAAACTCACACGCGTGCAGGACTGGACCTGGTTGATCAATAACGTGACGTGATGTCTACGCTGAACGATGACGATGGCTGGATCGTCCGGATCATCAGCGACACGTGCGACTCCTGCGAGGCGATCAAGAACCGATCAAGAAAGAGAAGAAAGAAAGGAAGGAAGAAGAGGAATGGGAGCTGCTTGGTTGGGTTTCTAGGACCAAAGGACAGAGACGGGGCGACGGCGACGATGGTGGGTTGCCGTCGACGATGAGGGGCAGAGGGATTTTGGGTGGTTGTTGTTTGTGGATTCTGTTGCAGCCAAGGGTGGTGGTGGTTTGTGGTGTCGGGAATCGAAGAGGGAGGTGAGGAGATGACGACGATGATGACGAGGTGGTGGGATCTCCGGCGATTGGTAACGGCGAGGTTACTGCAGGGGTCGTGGGTTGCAGAGATGGATGTGCAGGGTTGGCGTCGTGGGTTGTCGAAGGTGGCAGGGATCTCATCGACGAATGAAGGAGAGGAAGAGGAGGTGGTTATGAGGGCAAGGAGACGAGGTGATCGGCGGTGAGGATCGGGGTTTCTTGGGTTGAAGGGTTGGGGTTGGTTGCAGAGGCTCGGGATAAAAAGGAGAAGGAAACGGAGAAGGCGGTGAGGGTGGTGATGAGGGTGGCGAGGTGATGAGGTCGTGATGAGGTCGAAGGCGAGGTGAAGGAGCGGGCTTGGGTTTGGGTTAGAGTTTTCTTGTCGCGGGGAGGTGACAGAAAGAAGAGAGGTGAGAAAGATGATGTTTAAATTATATTAATAATTATATATATATAGTAGAGAGAGAAGGAATAAGAAAGACGGAATGCGAGAGGTGAGAGAGAAAGGATAAATAATTATTAGTTTAAATATTATATATAGTAACAGTTTAGTTTAGATATTATTATAATATATGTAGTTTAGGTTTAAACGGCTAATATCAAAATACTCCGAAATATACCCGGATCTCTTCTAAAAATCAAGTTTTAAAATATGGAGAATATGCGTACAAGCTAAATCCATAATGCGATGTCCGGTTAATAAAAATGCATACCCCAAGTACGGATATACGTAAATATACGTAGCGATCCCAACGAGTCTGTTTTAACAATCTGGACATGAACACGATGTATGGATGCGACCATATGATATGGGGTATGATAACATGTCATGCTAGATATTAAAATATATTATCTGTCTATTATTTGTATTATTTAAGATATGCGGATAAATATATCATATAAGTGTATCGAATCTAGATGTGCACGGATCCTCTAGACTAGCAAATATATGATGTAATCTTGAACCATAATGGGTTTCAAGTATGCGGGTCGGGTCGGATACTATCCACAGTTACCAAATACATTATCCGCACCCAAAAACAATAATAATCAAGAAGCTGTCGCAAGATTGGAAGATATACCAAATAAAATATCGTATACATGCACTAGGGTGTTACATCCTTTGCCGTCCCGACCAACTCAGGATCGGTAGTATAAAGCCCGAGCTTTCTCTGATTGAGCTTCCTCAACTTCCCTTTACCAAGCTTCCTTGCTCGTCTCCGAGCTATCCCATTGAGATTCTTCAGCGTCCCTGTTTGGCCGGAAGCATGGAGCACGAGCGCTCCTGTAACGGTTTCGTGTATATCGCCACGACGAGATCTCCGCCGCTCCACTTCCCTCATCCCACGCGTATCTCGCCATTAATGAGCGTATCCCGCCATCAACGCGAACGTGATGCAGAGACGAAACGGGCGGCGAGAATCTCATATCAGCTCGCTCCAATGCGACCCTTATATAAACCCCTCCTCAAGACGATTCAGATAACTGGAACTCAATCCAATACGTCGCTACTCTGCCCAATTATTCCCCGGTACTTGATCGTCGGAGGGTCCTACGGTGGCTTCCCTCCCTGAGACTTCCTTTGCAGGTAGCTAGGCGTCAACAACAATCAACAACCCATTGAGATCCACACCCAATCTCCACCACAAATTTTAACCGTTCAGCCCCGCTGGCCACAAGATCGACGGAGGACAACATTCGAGGGAGATCTCGACCTCCATCAATCATAGGAGAGCACAAGGAGGCTAAATCATCATTGTGGAGAAAAGTTCACCTATAGTTGTCAGTCCCATCGATTTAGCTTCTCATCTGTCAGTCCCATCGATTTAGCTTTTCATCCACATCCATTACACATCCCGCTATTGAGTTGTTACCTTGCCGCAGCAGGAAGGCATTTAAGAAAAACAAAGGAAAGGATCGGAGCTTGGATTGGTTTAAACGATTGGGTATTGAGTCTAGCTATTGAGTTATCCCCCGTACACTTCCCAATAAAAGCGGCTAGATGCCACGGGACAAGCAGAGGTAAATTGTAAAGGTTTAGGAATTCTCCAATTCATTTTCTTCTCCCTGTTCCTCTTCTTTTTCCTCTTCTGCTCTCTCTTCCTTTTCTTCTCCTCTTCCCTTATCGTTATTTCCCTTTGTTTCTTTTCCCTTGGTTAATGCATTGGAATGTTTAATTGGTGGCCTAAAGAAATTTTATGGCATCGATATCAGACAAAGCGCTCGTGAAGCCCACTTGTACATACTAAGGTGTTATACCAGTAGAAAACTAAGCATCGAAGCAGTAAGTGGATAAGGTTCTATACTATTTGGATGGATAATGATGATACTAATCAATAGACTGAGACACAGCATGGAAATTTGAAAAATGTGTGAAGTTTGGTAGACTCCATGTTTAATAATTATAATATAATATCCACATTTTTTTACAAGAAATCTTATATGATGATAAATTAAATGAAACTTGTTCTTGTGCATTACAGTGAATCAAACTTCCCCCACTAATAGTTTCTAACCAGTAATAAAAAGTACTGATAATTTGGTCTTTTTATCACTGAGTTTTTGGTGCAATTTTTTTAACCTGGATCAATAAGTTTGATTGGGATCTGAAAATAAAGAAACCATTACTTCAATGTAGCCATGAAATAATATATTTACCCGACGATACCATTTCATGAAGTATCAAAAATCATATATAAACATTAGTAAAATGGCGTCTACTTTGTTAAACAAAAGAAACCAATCTTAATATATTGAGGTGAGTTATACCATCATAGACAAATGCTTAACAGTTCATGTTAAGAATCTGAGAATTAATCTCCAGCCATCAACAAAATTTGCAATGATAAAAAAGAAGCAAGTTTGCAACTATATCTCAATTATAAGGTAGCATTCTTCTCTACTATGCCATATGCAAGATTTTGTATGTGCACAAAAATCATGCAAAAAGAACGCACACTTTAGACAGTAAACACAATAAATTGAACTTCAAACATACAAGGCAGTTAATTAAAAAAATTGTTTACTTAAAGAGAAATCAAATTCACCTCTCAGGTGCAGTTGAAAATAGATCATCTAGTTCAGCTGGTCGCAGAGCTCCATCCTGGTAGCCAAAACTATGAAGTCAGAAGTCAGAATAGCAGAAATGATGAAAGTGGTTGTTTAAACAATTTAAAAAAGGGCCGACTGCTAGGATCCAAGGTCCTAAATAGCATATCTCGGGTTCATAGCCAAAATCCCATGTCACAGCAAATGAAAAGCAGCTTTTAGGGACAAGAAGCAATTAAGTAAATAGCGAGGCACAATAATGAAAGGGGGGTGTGTGTATTTGGGGGTGCGGTCGGGGATCTAGTTTAGTTCCAAAACATAATCTAGATATGCCCAACAGAGACATAAGGATTTTCATTTTCAGGCGTATGGCCATCAGAATTTTCTCCTTCAGATATCTAATTGGGTGTCATACGTCCGGATTTCTTATTCAGAATCTGGCTTATTACCAGGAAGGACATCTGATTAGACATCTACGAAGAAAATTTTAGTTGTTTGGTCAGATGTCAGACGTACGACTGGAGAAGAAAAGCCAAAAGCTTTCATAGGGAATGACTAGGTTAATTATGCCCTGCGCATGTAATTTGACCAACCCCACAGACATTGACCGGAAAGAATTAAGTAAATGTAGTCTCCTGCTTGTCAACTTTCTAATACACTAGCACAATAAAGGCATCAATGGAGGCATATTGTATCATGAAATGAAATTTGAATGACAAAGGATCCATTAGTAACTTATAAGCAATGAAAATCACAAATATATACAGAAATAAAAAATACTTTAATTCATGCGCACAATGCTGTTCAGAGAAAGTTATTGGTCAAACATGACTTGCCTCAACAATCGACATTGATCTAATAGCATTATAAACTACATTTCACTTCAAGCTGGACAGCCCATAGCTAAAAAATATATGCATACCAACATGTATGGAGCATCTAAACCAATGCTAGAATCATATCCTAAGAGACCAGGATATACATGTGCATCCACAAACACATCGGAACAATGAAAGGTACCATTTCGCAAAAAAAAAAATGAAAGGTATTAATATAAGATTTCACGAATAATAAATGTACAGTTAAGCTTCAATAATAGAGATTAAACTACATGGAATTTTTATCGTGATCGGTCATCTTTAAGTGCAACTTCAAGATCTCGGATATCTGGTTCCGGTGTTTTTCTTTATTCATTTTCAACCAAAGCTCGATTTTCTCATCTTTCTTCATCATTACATAGGAGCAAACCTACAGTAAATATCTTGAAATATTTTAATTACTCTTGGTCCACAGCTTGTCTTTTTATCTTAATATTCTGTTATACTTGCAATTTACTGAGAATAGAAAGTATTGTCTGTCATAGTCAACATTTCCTTATCTGAATGCACTTTTTAGTTTAATGTTGTGAATAGTTCACATAATTATTTTGCTTATACTAGAATTTAGTCTAAGCCTTCTAGGTCCTTATGAAAAGAATGTACCAGATTGAAGTTCAAAATAACAACATATGAAAGTTGGGATTGTTATTATTTTGCATTTGACTGAAAAGTGAGTTATGATATATTATAGTTGTCCCCCAAATATGAATTCGTGAACGGATGTCATATGAGCTTATTTTAGTTGGTTGTTGGTATAGCTTGCATTTAATATGCTGCATTATTAAAAGAAAACTATGGGGTTGAACCTCGGTCGATATTTCAGAAGTGGCCCTCAACACCTCGGAATGACTAGGTTAGTTATGCCCTGCGCATGTAATTTGACCAACCCCACAGACATTGACCGGAAAGAATTAAGTAAATGTAGTCTCCTGCTTGTCAACTTTCTAATACACTAGCACAATAAAGGCATCAATGGAGGCATATTGTATCATGAAATGAAATTTGAATGACAAAGGATCCATTAGTAACTTATAAGCAATGAAAATCACAAATATATACAGAAATAAAAAATACTTTAATTCATGCGCACAATGCTGTTCAGAGAAAGTTATTGGTCAAACATGACTTGCCTCAACAATCGACATTGATCTAATAGCATTATAAACTACATTTCACTTCAAGCTGGACAGCCCATAGCTAAAAAATATATGCATACCAACATGTATGGAGCATCTAAACCAATGCTAGAATCATATCCTAAGAGACCAGGATATACATGTGCATCCACAAACACATCGGAACAATGAAAGGTACCATTTCGCAAAAAAAAAATGAAAGGTATTAATATAAGATTTCACGAATAATAAATGTACAGTTAAGCTTCAATAATAGAGATTAAACTACATGGAATTTTTATCGTGATCGGTCATCTTTAAGTGCAACTTCAAGATCTCGGATATCTGGTTCCGGTGTTTTTCTTTATACATTTTCAACCAAAGCTCGATTTTCTCATCTTTCTTCATCATTACATAGGAGCAAACCTACAGTAAATATCTTGAAATATTTTAATTACTCTTGGTCCACAGCTTGTCTTTTTATCTTAATATTCTGTTATACTTGCAATTTACTGAGAATAGAAAGTATTGTCTGTCATAGTCAACATTTCCTTATCTGAATGCACTTTTTAGTTTAATGTTGTGAATAGTTCACATAATTATTTTGCTTATACTAGAATTTAGTCTAAGCCTTCTAGGTCCTTATGAAAAGAATGTACCAGATTGAAGTTCAAAATAACAACATATGAAAGTTGGGATTGTTATTATTTTGCATTTGACTGAAAAGTGAGTTATGATATATTATAGTTGTCCCCCAAATATGAATTCGTGAACGGATGTCATATGAGCTTATTTTAGTTGGTTGTTGGTATAGCTTGCATTTAATATGCTGCATTATTAAAAGAAAACTATGGGGTTGAACCTCGGTCGATATTTCAGAAGTGGCCCTCAACGCCTCCCTATATTTTCTATATTTAACATATGTATGCCTTCAATAAATTGCGTTCACATCTTGTCACATGATAGTGATTTCGATAATATAAGACTATAACCGCCTCCATATCATGTTGGCGCATCAGCCTGCTGGCTTAATTAGAAAATGGGTAATGGTTAACGATGATGAATAAAGGTTACTCAAACTCCTATAGGTATAAACAAAAATGGACCCTTTCATTCACCCACTTTATCTCCCATCCTCTAATCTTAGCTCATAACTCTAACACGTCATCATCCATTTAATCTATCAAAGATCTCCCAACATATATCCAACCTGTCATTTTTTTCTAACTCTTCACAATTCAATCCTTTCTGGTCATTCTACTTCCACTATGAATGTCAAAGTTCTTCATATGAGTCCTTTAAAAATCAGGCATGGCTTTAGGTAGAGGAGGGGTTAGGTTCACACTCATGAGATGAGAGAAAAGAAGAAAGGAAAACAAGTATATACCTGTTATTGGTTTATTCCCAGATTGTATTGGATTTAATCATTACCATATTACTAATAACTGATAACATAATCCTGCTAACTTATGTTAAACAATTTGGTAACAAATACTAGCTTATGTTAAACAAGGTAATTTATGCTGTCAACGTCAGCTCTTGGTTGCATTATGATCACTTTATTACTCATTAGTATAGGAGGTTGTTTGATTTAGAGCCGAAATATAGTGGGTTGCCTGATATTTACCCATTTAAATTTTAATGACTTGAAGTAATATTTTTATTTTAAAATACTTCTCACTATTTTTTTATGACAAGAATTTAATAATTCTGAAATATAAAATTCAACGAGATCACGGTTTACGCCATGACTATTTACAC
This sequence comes from Agapanthus africanus, assembly GCA_030015575.1. Lineage (NCBI taxonomy): Eukaryota > Viridiplantae > Streptophyta > Magnoliopsida > Asparagales > Amaryllidaceae > Agapanthus > Agapanthus africanus. The sequence goes on along the minus strand of CM057340.1, from coordinate 674,364,125 downwards.
TTTTCGTAGACCCAAAAGTTTGGGGTTAATGCTTGTTGTAGTTGGGTAGTTGCCATCGCTGTGTATTTATGCTTTTCACAACCTAAATATCAAGCAACACGTTATGCTTTTGTTGTTTTCAGCGTAGATAGAAGAAGTTACAAACAAGAAGTGAAAGAGGAACCATATACAAATACATCAAGGACGTTCAGTCCAATAGATGATAATTCTCAAGAAAGGCTATCAAAAGGCAAGATATTCCATGATGCAAGTGCAAAATCCTTAGACAAAAGAACTTTAAGTGATTGGCAAGATAAGAAAGTATTACTTACCTTGTCAATATCAAACATATAGAAAATTCCCTTTAGAAACTCCACCGCTTCATTCGCCAACTCAACACTCTGCATAAAGTACAGAATTATATTAGGACTACCTGTCTTAAGAGTTCCATGAAAACAATAACAATATATAAAACTCAATCTTAACTTACTGCTAGAGCAACAAGAAACTATAATTGGGTGATGAAGAATTTTAAATTTTAAAGACATAAGTATACAGCCTCCCAAAAGAGTTCCATGTGTGAAAATCTACATGAGATAGGAAGGCACTAACAGGTTTACTCCAATACAATATCAGATTTTTTTTTAAATATGAAGAATAAACGTCATAGAACTTTTGAGCTCCTACAATGAATAAACAATAACTAGATATTGGTGCAGCTCTATATGAAAGAACAGTAATTAGACATAGAAAGTCGGCACTCGGACTAAGAAAATAGATAAATATACAATCATTGAATAGTCAACTATATGCTTATAGGATTTGGCATAGAACAGTAATACTTTTAAAGGAGAATAATTCACAATATGCCAATTTGATCCGCTAGAGACAAAAGTAAGCTAATTAGCAGAACCTAAATTTTGAAGCCCCATGTGTTGCAAATTTGCTTTATCTTATGTTTCACATCATCAGTAATGATGAACTTCTCTAAACAATCATGAATATCTATAAAAAACTGATTAATCTTATTTTATTATGCTTTGTTTCTTTAATATTTCTAAACATCTTACTTTAAAGATACATGCATTTCCGAACAATCTTATTTTATCACGCTTTGTTTCTTTGAAATAAGATTATCATCTTATTTAGTAAATAAATGTTGATTTGTCAATGATTAAATAGATACGTGTAATGTGCCTTTTACGTGATCTGCATCCCTATTTCGTGACACATCACAGCTTAAGTCATAACCAAATCATGCAAGTAACCAGTTGAGTTCCTTACAATCAGGAGTTCCTCAATTTTAAAGACCAAACAATGAAGCAATAATAATTGAATATCATGGATACCTGATCTGGAGCTCGCTTGAATGTTGAAGGGAGGAGATCGTCCCTAAGTTTAATGTCATTGTCATATCCAAATTTTCTTAAGACTGTCCAAGTTGTCTCAAGACGACCTTTCTCTATAAAAAGAGCATGCAAGAAAAGAAATCCAGTCAATGTAAGGCCATGTTCATTGACCCCCTCAGGCATCTTTTCTTGCACAACCTTCTTGACCCCAACAATTTCAGTAGGCTGGAGAGGAGCATTAAAGCATCCAACCTGACCGTAATCATCTTTCAGTTGAATGTTCTGTGATTAACAAATAGAAATGCGTATACAAATCTCCGAAGTGAAAATATGCACATTCAATAGTAAAGGAAGCATAATAAACCTGAAAGTCATTTAACTCATCGTCACTCAGGGCGCCATCTCTGTCATGGTCACAAAGAATGAATATTCTTTTCAAAGCTCTTACACACCGAGGCTTCAATGACTGTGTTTCTTGATCAAACAGTGGGGCAGTTGGATGAAGCACAGCCTTTTGGGCATAATAGAAGACTTCAGGAACCTGAAAATTTGGTAGTAGCATGAGTAATAGAATATGACGAGAATAAAACAAAACAAATAACTAGTTAGACATAACATAATGTATGCATGACTTCCATTATCCATGAGAGAAATACAAACCTTTTTCATCTGCATTAACAATGGCAGGTGTTTTGTTGATTTGACAATTGTGAATAATTATAAATTGGTTTATCTCATGTAGGCTGTAGAAATTGGCACAAGATAACTTTAAATGCTTTGTTGCACAAACACTTGCATCATGGAGACCTCCACATTAGGCATTATGCTAGGCATGCCACTCTATCTGCATTCTGACAATTGTCACTAATTCTCTCTGAATTTTTTTAGTGCCTCCATCAGGATAAACCACGGCTCAAGTTGTCACTTGGCCTTCTTTCCAACAGCGGAATCTGTCTGTACATGGACAGAGACACAGCCAGCCAGCCAACCAACACACCCCCACCCCCACCCCCCACCACAAAACCAAAAAAACCCAAAAAATTGGATACATAAATAAATAAATTTCTATTTCTTTTCGGGGAGGTAGAAGCTCACTGAACTGTCACTAATTACCTCTGAATTTTTTTACTACCTTCTATCAGGATAAACCACGGCACAAGTTGTCACTTGGCCTTTTTTCCAACAGCGGAATATGTCTGTATATGGACAGAGACACAACCCCCCCCCCCCAAGGATACATAAATAAATAAATTTCTATTTCTTTCGGGGGAGGTAGAATCTCACTGAATAATACGTACATAAATATATGAGCATGGCATTTGGTCCCACTTGAGGAGAATCCTGGATCTGTCCTCAGCCCCTAACCTCCCGACCAAAAAAAAGGAAAAAAACACTTAATCACTAGATCTGTCCATGTATGTGACCTATGACATATAAGTTGTTCTTAACTACGTTTAATAGCATGTCCTTAGGTACGTCTCATTCTTTATCTTTTACTTTTTGTTATGCTACTACGTTATTGTTATGTTTCGTCTGTTCTCTGCATCAATATGATTGTGGTTTTGTTTGTTAAGTTACAACGCAAATACAGGTCTTCTGTCATATCAAAATATCAATCAGAATAATGGAATCACATGCAACTTTCTTTCAGGAACACGAGACCTTAATCGTAAATATCCCAATTCAATCGCTCAAAGACTAAAAAGGTTGCATCTTTGGATACTACAGTGGCATTCTATTTTCACTTAACAGTAGAAGGATTACTATATAATGATTTTTAACAATGCATGAAGCTAGGCCTCACAGGCAAGATCCAAATTTTCACACCATTCCTAAGCATGACCACTTATGTTTCTGCATTAACAAAGCACAGTAATTACAATGCAAAAGGCGGGATCTTTGGAAATACCTGAATCTGTCTAAGGGCAGAACATTCGATACACGTCTCAATCTCCCGAAACTGCTGCATGATCGGCGACATCACCTGCTCCAGGTTCACGTGCTGCTCATCCCTCAAGTCCAACTTGCATCCCACAACGATTATCGGCACTTTGATCTACAACCAACAAACCCAATCACTCAAACACAAAAAACTAAACATCAAACCAAACAAAATCCAGAAACCCACGTCGAATTTCCTCAGCTCAGGGAGCCAGAAGCTGCTCAACCGATCAAGCGTAATCAACCGATCGCAGGCGTAGGTCAGTACGATGGCGTCCGCGTTCTGACACTCGGCGATCATCTTGTTCATGTGCTCAGGGCTGCAACAGATCAAACACAAGATCAGCATTTGTTATGAAATGAGGAAGAGGAGAGAGAAAGTGGAGTTTGAGATTGAGAGAGAGAGAGACCTCGAGGAGGTGTCCATGATGGTAAGGGGGACGCGATCTGGGTAGTAGTCGGCGGGTAGGCGTATGGGCGGCATGACACGTGGCACGTTCTCGGGGAAGGACTCGGTGGCGACGGAGACGACGAGGCTAGATTTGCCGGTGTCGGCGTCGCCGATCACCGCCACGCGGACGGCAGCGCGGCCAAAGGAGATCGGAGGGTTCCGGGCTGCGGCGGCCATTGATGGATCTGGGGATCAGGTTGTGGTCTAGGGTTTGGGTTTTGTTGATGGCTGCAGCTGCTGCTGCTGCCCGCTTGAGGAGAAAGAATGAAGCTTGGGGAGAAAACTTCAGGTTTGGGTTTGGATCCGAGTTCGAATTAGATCCAACCCGTACGAAAGTGGGTTTCAATGAAAATTTAGACAGACTACACAACTTTCCTAAGATCAGCTGTCCGGAATTTAGTGCATATGCCCCCACACTGTTTGAGTGTGTTATGTAGAAAAATTATGCAATTCTTTGAACGTTTTGCTTTTCTGGGGATAAAAGTGTTTGCTACTGGAAAATATAGCAAATAACTTAAATAATGGTCTAACCTCATAGTATTATTTTTCCTTTGAACAATGCTTTCTATATCCATTTGGTATGTATAGGCAGGTAAAAAAAGATATATCACTCGTTTTTTTGTTACATGTCGGTCTGCATTGGTCCAAAGTTTCAACGGAGAAAACAAATAGATTAGAAAATATGTACAAAAAAAAAATCTCTAAAAAAGTTTACCTTTTTAAAAGAGCTTCTTTTATGAAAATAAGTCTACACCAAACAGGATTTGAATACCATGCCTTCCGTTTTTAATTTTCTGAACTATTTCCGGATTAGCATACCATAGAAGCATTAAACTGGGTCCACCAATATTACAACAAAAGACAATATATGGTATGTTTCCTTGATCAAATCTTGAAAGGAATCCATGTCTCGTAAAATCTACAATGCATGTGCGATCTATTTTAAGTGTTATCCATTCATAATTGCCATCACAAGACAAACTGTAAGGATTTCACAAAAACTGCCCTTTATTTTTGGCATAAACATTTTATCAGAACTTACCGTATTTAACCATAATAAACAGTTTATCATAACTTACCGTATTTAACCATAAAATTGCCTACATTCAAAAAAGAAAAAAACCCTGCTACCGTTGGACATTTGGCAAATAAAACCAACTTGGTCCTGGTTATGGCCAACATAGACATTCTATTCATGTTGCAAAAAAGAAAATACAAATACATCCTTGGATAATAACAATACATAGATACATAGCTAAGTTTGCAGTCCAAATAAAACAAGACATAACAGGCTTTACCAACACAAATATATTTTGGAAACCCAAGTTTTTGTGTTTTAAGTACAGCTTCATAAGATAAATTTAGAATATATGATACACGAGTATTTCCAAATTATAAACTATTGACATTATATGAGATAAAAATAACATTTTTTACAAACTTTTAGCAGTCATAGACGTTCATGTACTTAATTTTCATGATAAAACAATATTAACAACGATCCGTTGAAGATTTTAACTATGGCAATGCAACTGGACATTCACAACCGAAAAGGATTCCAAGCCAAGAGAAAATTGGCTCGACATGAAGTATTTTTCCTTGACACAAACTCTGTGTGCAGCAAATCCTACAACAGCAACTGCAGCTCCAACGACAATGCAATCACAAAAAAATAGAATATTCACAATTTATCGGAATGAAAGTAAAATCAAGAAAACAAACATAACTGATTTTTCTCTGTAAGCACGCAAATATATGCATCCACGTATGGCCTGAATAATGATATCTTACTAAAAATAATATACCAAATGTATATTTATATATTTGCCATTCAAACTATATAACGATTATCAGCACCATCTAAGGATAAGCCTTTTATATGTTACTCTGCATTGGTTGCTCATATCTTATTCGAAGTTTTAATTACAATAAATAAGTAGCTCTTCCATACTTTCTTCAAGAGGAAAAAATGGAATTAAACAAGACTGACATCTTATAGGTTTCAAATTTGAGTTTGCTTGGAAGCAATTAAAGGTACTAGCGATACCTGAAACAAAAATAAGGGAACAATGAGAAGTTTGTGGTTTTTCATAGCTTCTGTTTTAGGGATGTTCAGCTGGGGATGTTGTGCAGCCGTAGTAATTCTACGGAACAAATTGTTGAAATCTCTTAACTTCACGCTTACTGGGATAGGAGTTTCAATCCCCATATGCTTGCTCACCGGCAATCGAAAAAAAGCAACAGAAAAAAAAGCATAATAACATACTTAGAGCTGTTTTGATCAGCTACAAAAGGAAATGCAACATTCGTGGGAAATATAAAGTCCCAAATCCATCATTTGGGTGTATTCAATTTTTTTGTTGTTAGATTTCCAAATCCAAACCACCTTTTGTAATTGGTTGTAACAAATAAAGGATTTTTCTTTTTTTACTTTTTTCTCTTCTTTTTTCGTTGCAACAAATACTGCATCCACCTCCATTTACAAGCAACCAAACAAGACCTTAAATTAGATGAATATTTCAACTGCAATCGAGAAACAAGGTAGAGAACCAGCTATTAGCGATTTTGTCATTTGTCATCCGTCAGAAAAGATTAAAAAGATTATGATACCATGTACAATTGGGTTCTTTCACTTTGTATGTATATCGATGATCAATGTGATTCCCAAGAGCAAATTATCATCTTTCTCCATTCTTTTAGACTACATTAAATATAGCAAATCCTCTTGTCGAAAGTATCTGTGGACAGGATTTGACAGCCGCTTGTAGAAATTCAAGTATCACACATGGATCCTTGAGCCATATGAGAAAGGGCTTTGTTGGGGTCAAAATTCGCACCCCAGTTGACCGGGTCAAAGTCAAGGTCAACCCCAAGTAAGCGGCACAAGCCCAAGCAAGGGCTCGTGCCCAAGTCGAGCCCCGCGGCGAGCCTTTCCCATGCCAAAATAAAAATTATCTAATAAATAATTTTGATGTAATTTTTTATGCATGAATATAAACAAAATGGGCATAAAGCCAAATTTTTGTAGAGCACATGGCTTATGTGCAAAAAGAAATAGCACATGAGGCATGGGATAGGCAAAATGCCATTTTGTAAAGCCCAAGGGGCTATGTGTAAATGTGTAAGCCTATATAAAGCAACATGATGATGAATAAAAAATGCACTCTTCATTTTCTCAAGCTCTAGGATTTGTGCCTCCACTATCTCCTTCTAGGTTCTTCCTCTTTCTTTTCATTTTCCAATTAAATCAAGAGCTTAGCTCTTTTTTTTTTAAAACTAAATAAAGTTCTATCATAAACCCATCTCCTAAGACTCCATCAAGAGAAGAAAAAGTGTCTTTTTTCGGAAATATGTCATCTACATGTCTATTCCATTAAACACTTACGGGTCCTCTCGATTCGTAAGGGAGAAAACTCTCTTATAAGATCCTTACGATTTATAAGGGGAAACACACTTAGGAATCCTCACGATTCCTAAGGAGAAAACAAGCCTACGAGATTCACTTGACTCGTAGGGAGAAAAGTCTTTATGAGACCCTCACGGCTCATAAAGTTGAAAAGTCTTAGGTAACAGATCTGAACCTGTTTCCTAAGCCATCACTACCTCTCGAAGAAGCCAAGACAAGATGCTCACTCTATCATCTGCCGACTATGTTTGCTAAGGTGACATGCTGATAACAAAAGAAAGAAGAAAGCAGAGAGATGATACAAGACATTAAAAAAAAATGTGTATCTTTTATTCATGAATTCAATTGGGTACAAAATACATCATATGAAAGAATAAAAGAACGAATACATTTTATTCAAAATTACAAGCGCTTTCAATAATCCAATCAGCCGCTCACGCACTTCCCTCAGCCCCTTTTCTTGATCAGCTGCCACGGCCAACTCTGTTTCGACTTGGGCTCGTTGCAGCAAGTAGGATGAAAGTTGCTCTTCGACGGCCCGCTGAGCCGCCCCACGATTCTGTGCATCCTGCTCGACGATGTCGAGCTTCTGCCTCAGTGTTAGCCCGTCAGAGATGTATCGTAGAAGGCCTTCAAAGATAACTTTCAACTGTGCAGCATTTGCATCAACCTGAGCGTGCAGCTGGGCAGACTCGCTTGAAGTCTCTTCGCACTCCCTACATTTTAATGCCGACTCTTGTTCAAGATGACGGAAGTAGGGAGTGCTCTGCTCGACCCACGCAGCCAGCTGGGTGTTCACAGCCAGGAACTCTGGAGCAGGACGTCCGACCTCGAGCTCATGCAAGCAAGCCTCAATTTTCCTGTAGAGATTAACCCAAGACTCAACGACACCCTCACTATGAAAGTTGATCGGTCGAAAATATTGCATTTTTAACACCTCAATTTCCCTACTATTTGCACTCATCTATAGGTGTTCGGTATTAATATAGCACATATTAGCAAAACAGCCGTAAAATACCAAATAACTTGTGTTATACTTTAAAACCAACATTCTGAGAGAAATTAAGTGTTTATCATTGCATCGCATAATCTTTGTGTAGCGCAACACTTGTCTCGAAAATCTGTGCAGGAAATTCCAGGAGAAGAACCAAATCTGTGAAAAAGTACTGATAAAAATACGCCAAGTCCAAGACTGGTGATCTGGCAGTGAACAATAGGGTGTAAAAATATTCCATACATAAAATAAAGGCCCATGGATCAGCACCAACATCAGACAGAAGTTTCATCCACCAAGCATCCTCCGCGGCCGGAGCAAGGCATGCGCCGTGGATCCGCGGCCACGTGGGGGTGATGTCAGCATATCTTCGTCTCAGTATTCTTATCTCAAGGCCTACACTCATTTAAGCTACTCCAAACTCCAGAGAACTCCAAAATCTTCTGACAGAACAGTAAGACCCTTTGTACAAGCTAATCATGTTCAAGCTTCCAAAGCAAGCTACTTAACTACCTACCTCTAGAAGCTTCTCCCTAACCACCAAGCTTACAAGGGAAGCTAAACTAAACCTAGCTTCTAAAGGAAGCTAATCTTAATCAAGGCTATAAAAGGGACCCTAAGGCTTCACTTCTAAAGTTGTTCGTAGTTCTCCAATTCCCCAACACAAGTTGAGTGACACAACTTGTAACCCTAACCCTAATCCAATCAGATCCAAGCCAAAATTCAAGATTCCCGAGTACAATTCAAGCAAGAAGCCTTCAACTTTTTAGGAGCGAAGCCGATCTTCATCCGAGCAAGTGGTCCAAGACGATCCGCGACTCAAGGAGACGAGCGACGCCAAATCGACGATCAAGTTCTTTCCTCATTATAGATTTTGAGAGAATTGTAACAAAATTGTTGATAAATAAAAGGTGAAATTCTTTATCTTGCTTTCTTTACATTCTTACATCATGATTAGATCTCAATTCTTGATTATGTTCTTTGATATGATATTTGAGTAAAACTCCGCTCGTGAAGGAGTCGAGAGAATCAATAGATGATGATATTACAAATCTTGAAACGATTCTTAAGTCCTATGAGTTTTTGTAAGCTCTTGTAAATTGAAGAATCGACAACCTAGTTTCGAGCGATACTTTCTTGACTGTGTTCGCTCTTAATTAGCGATCCACGATCGATGCTTCAATTTACTAGAGGCTAGCTTTTTGAATGAGATTCATCGAAAGGACAAAGGATGAGATGAAGAAACCCTAGTTTCTTCGAAAGATCCTTAAACCTCGATTAATCGTCATCTATCTAGTATCAAATCATTAATGGATAAGAAAACGTAATCACTAGTTTTCATCACGTCTATAGATTCGATCGATTCCTACGAGCCTCACTTCGATTCTTGATTATTGGATTGGATATCATCAATTCTTGATTCTTGATTTTAATATTTTCTTGTTATTAGATCTAGATTTTAATAATTCTTGAAATTCACTTTTAAATCTTGAATTGAATTGTCTTTTCTTCTCTTTTCTTTAATTTTCAATTCATCCAATTCAAATTCGAACGGATCTCACTTTCCCTGTGGACGGTCCGCACTCACTAACGTGCTACATCGACACTGTTATTGATTGTGGTCAAAAATTTATTTGGTTGTGATTTCTATACATTTTCTACCGACACACCGAGATATCATTCAATCAAATGGCGCCGTTGTCGAGAATCGTGTGCTAATTTGTTCGTTTTTAAAATTTGAGTTGAAAAATTTATTCCATCATAATTTTTAGATCTAAATTCGCGCAAACACTAAACGATTTGTTGTGATTTGTTGCGAGAAAATCTGGAATCTGCTGAGCAAGAGGAAAAATATTCTGAACATTCCAGGGAGCTCAGTGAGGCAACAAAAGCATTTGCCTAAATTTTGGTGCAGTGATCTCCTGAAAGGACCACGGATCCGCGGCTATTGGCAGCCTCCCGCGGTGGAAACGCGGCAATACTGTAGCTTCTCTGTGCGAAATTTTTCTGGTAACTCCCTAACTTTCTTATCTCTTTCCCCATCTGCTCCAATAACAATTTTCTGCAGGTTTTCTTTGCAAAAATTCGCAGCGCCGCAAAAAGCAAAAATTATGCGTGTTTGATCTTGGTTGTTTGCATATTAATACGGAATTTAAGGGGCACGGCCAAATTCAGATTAGGTGGGGAGTTCATTACCCTTCCTAAGCCCCGAAAATCACAAAATTGCATCCGCATTACCCTCATTAACTAAAAAAAATCTAGACATGACTCTAAGGACCGTCGCGCTCACTTAGGACAGGAGAAGGTCGTGGGTAATCTATTGCTTATCCGCGTTTCTTTTGTGGCGTCTAAGGCAAGTGTGTCTAAGGCAAGTGGTTACTTAATTAGGCCCACTACTTACGTAGTGGGGAACCTCCCACTTACCTGGCACTTGCTTGGCCACAGGAGGGACAAAGAGGCAGTGGAGGATTGATCCTGCGACTTATCTTCTGGCAGTTAGGAGCGGTCTAGAGCCTTGACCTAGATGACCACTAGACTTAGGGTTGCTTGTTGCATTTGTTGTGATTCGCATCATTTTTTCAAAAATCCGTATTCTTTTTCAAAACAAACACCACTTCATTCATTTCCCCTAATTATATTAACGCTGCCACTTGTACTAAACCCTTTAGTGCAAGATAGGCTGGACGCGGGATTCTAGTGCCCGTTTAGTCCACGTTCCCCCGATCGACTCCGAAGTCGATATTTCTATATTTACTTTTTCTTTACCCACCACCACACCCACATCGATGAACGCTTCTCCATCGAACTTCTTTACCACTACTCTGCCGCCGTCCGCAGGTGCGCAGAATCCACCCCGCATCTCTCTCCAAGAGAGGTGCTATCCTATGCGAGGTCCTCTTTCGACCTGTCTCTCCATTCCACCAGCCAACGGGGATAATTTTGAGATTAAACCCCAATACATCAACCTTCTACCCAAATATCACGGTCTCGAGTCTGAAGACGCATATGTCTTTATCACCAAATTTGAAAATGCATGCGCAATGATGGGTACCTCACAGCTTTCCGTGGATGCTATGCGTCTTCGTCTTCTCCCATTCACCTTGTGCGATATAGCCGAGAAGTGGCTGTATAACACAACCGCACATTCCATTTCGAACTGGGGAGAATTCGTAAAAGCATTCCTAAAGAAATTCTACCCAAATCATAAAACAGCTCGAGTCCGTAGCGAAATAAATCAATTCACCCAGCTTCCAAATGAAACATTCTCAAAATGTCTTGAACGCTTTAAGGATCTGTTAGTTCAATGTCCACATCACGGAATCCCCAGATGGGATCTGTGCCGAATTATATATGAGGGCATTAATCCTAACACAAAACAGACCCTTGAATCCATGTGTCAAGGTAACTTCATGACCAAAGATGATAAGGAAGCCTGGAAATTCCTAGAAGATTTCGCTGAAAAATCTTTACAGTGGAAGGGTGTGAGTCAATCGTCTAGGGGTGGCAATAACCAATCGGATGTTTCCATAGGAGTTAGAGCTGAAATTTCAGCTATACACAAGAAACTCGAGACCATGGAAAATAAATTTTTAGCTGCCGCCCTAAATCAAATGTCACTCTCCAAAACTGTCTGTGGATGCTGTTCTGATCCTTCTCATTTGACGGAAGAATGTCCACTGAGTTCTCCGTTTCAAGGTCACGAGCATACCAATGCTGCTTTTCAAGGACGTAGAAACGATCCATTTTCTTCCACATATAATCAGGGTTGGTGGTATCACCCTAACTTTGCTTGGAACCAACAACAAAATCAAAACACGGTTCCAACCCAAAACAATTTCCAAAGGGTCCCTCCACCACAACAGCAACCACTTCAATTGAGTCAGCACCCCTTCCAAGCACAAAACTTCCAAAATCCGGTCAACACACCTGCGCCGTCTAATCCTTTGTAGTTGACCGGTACTGATGAATTCTCTTCATTCATGAACTTGCTTTTGACAATAAAGTCTTCCGTCGATAAAATTGAGAAAAACTCTGCGTCCCAAAGCGAGACTATTAAATCGATGGAAGAAGAAATTGCATGATTAAAATCTGAAATGAGTGCAAGAGAGAAAGGGAAACTTCCAGCTCAACCTTTGCCCAATCCTGGCTATTCACATCATGTGAATGCAATCACGTTGAGATCTGGAAGAGTGCTTGACAATCATGTTGGGGAAGAGATTGATGATACTGAAAAATCTATCAATGATACCCCGGCTGAGAACTTTCCTTCCACTTCTACTTCTAATTCTGACCCCAGTTCTTCTACCCCACCATCTTCTTCCGCGCCTATTCTCCGTTTTCCCCAAGGCTCGACACCTCAGCCCATCTCTTCTAGTCCACCGAAAACGATCCCCACTCCTATTCTTAGATCGTTCCCACCCACACGATCTTCTCCAATGTTGGACCCTGATCTTATTGCTCGAGCTCCTTACCCGAATCAGTTAAGGGGAAACACACTGAGTCCACAAATGGAGAAGATCACAGAAATGTTTAAACAGGTTAACATCAACATCTCTCTTCTAGATGAAATACAACAAGTCCCCGCTTATGCGAAAACTCTTAAGGACTTGTGCACTAGAAAGAGGAAGACTCAAGTGCCCAAGAAGATATTCATGGCAAAGACAGTAGACACGGCTTTTCCCCAGCAATTACCGAGGAAACGTTAGGATCCTGGCTATCCTACTATTTCCATTTCTATTGGGGATAAACACATTAACCGTGCTCTACTTGACCTTGGCGCAAGTGTTAACCTGCTTCCTTTCTCGGTTTATGAGTAGTTAGGGATCGGAGAGTTGAAACCAGTCCATTGCACACTCCAGATGGCTGACCGATCAAGCACCAAACCTAGGGGTGAACTGGAGGATACGTTAATAAAAATCGGGGAATTTGTATTCCCTGTGGACTTTATTGTAATTGATACACAGCCTGTAGCGAACCCACAGAATCAAATTCCGGTGATTTTAGGTCGCCCCTTTTTTGGCCACTTCCAATGCTATCATCAACTGTCGTAATGGCTCTATGACCCTATCCTTCGGGAATAAGTCAATTGAGCTGAACATTAACAAGTTGGGAAGTGTATCCTCCAAACCTACTGCTCAGGTCTGTTCTGTCGACTTAATGGATGTCGACAGCAGCGAAATTGACGATCCTCATGATACTGATCTAGACTCTTTTCATACGTTGTTGTTTGACCCAACTATTTATCATACACATACGGACTCTTCCACCGAGATGTCCGGGTCAACAACTAACACTAATTATGAACCGCTTTTAGAGTCTGAAGATCACCCCGCGCTTTGTGATGACATTATTCTTCGGGGTATTGATGGGACTTTTGAGGAGATCTTCGCTGATGAACTCGCATTTTTGAATAACACGGGTGTTGAGATGAATCATCTCCCAATCAATGAAAATGAACCTCCACCCCTTCTTCTGGACTGTAAAAAAATGCGAGTAATCCATCACAATCACTGTATCTTCTCTCCAAAATGAGACGTAAACACATTCTATTCCACCATTTACATTTTCCCCACTTCTTCTTCCACCAACCTGAGCACTACACAGATAAAATTTTCGAATGGTTGGTGTTGACCTTCGGTCTTTGCAAAGCTTGGCATCGACCAATGATTTTTGACCCCTTCTTGTGATTTTCAAAGATTAACATTGCTTAACTCAAGTTTGGGGGGGTATAATCTGGCTCCTAAAAAGAAAATTTTTACAAAATGATGAGCCAAAAATAAGTTTGGAGGGGAATTTTCACTTAAATATTTTGCCCCCATTAATAAATTTCCTCCCAAGCTTACAGGTTTTTTTGAGACATAGCGAATGGCAACAGTGAGGACACTGTTGAAAACAAGTTTGGGGGATGTTTGTGCTTATTTTCGCATCATTTGCATCATACTTTGCATAAGCACAAAACATTTGAAAACCTATAAAAATTTAAAAATTTTCAAAATAAATAATAAATATTTTTGTACATAAATAAGATAATAAAAGATTAGATAGTGAAAAATTACATCCAAAAGATTGGAAAATTTAAGCAAACCAAGAAAATTAGAAGTTTTCTTAAACGAACTAGTAATAAGTAGTTATGAGCCGTTGTCCCAAGGGTTAGTAAGATAAAGGAAGTCACTAATCTGAGGATAAAAATAAGTCTGAAAAATAGTTCCTATTCTGGAAGCCAAACATTTGAACGTTGATACCCTACTATACGCACTTACACACATCTTGAAACTCGGGATAGTAGAGAATACCTTGAAATGCTCGTCTAAAAGCCGATGTATGAAGGAAAAAAAATATGAATAAAATATAAAATGGTGAGAAAAAATGGACACTGGTTTTGTTATCGCCAAGGCGGCAATAAAAAAATATAGCGAGGGTGCCTCTTCACCTAGTGCGTTAGACCAACTGGTCTGGGAGTCACTGCTAAGCCTTAGGTGGTGCAAGACGAGAAAATACACCTAATAAGCAAGCACATGAGTAATCGGTCGGTTAGTACCTAAAGAAGTATTAACGGTCGTATGAAAATGTGTGAGCAAATTCATCTAAATATTCATTAATTAAAAAGTACTGAGGCAAATGGACAAGAGTATGATAGCTTGAATTGAATTCTCCGGGTGTAGGGATGTTCTTTACACACACGTAGGGCTATATGATCGATGTTTGGAAGAAAGATAGGAATGAAGAATAAAGACGATGTTTTATTGAGGGATGATGTGATTTCTAACATTTTTTCATGACTATTAAGATAGGGCTCATGACAACCGAAAAGCTAGCATAGTTGGAAGCTCTAATTTTCAAAGTCTTTCTTTTACAATTCTTATCTTTAAATATAACTTTCACGGTCTTCCTTTTATTATTGGATTTTGTGGATGCAATCCGCTGAAAACCCTCAGGAGACAACACTCCTCCTACTAGGGACACCTAGAGGTTTAAAGGCTTGTTGCACGTGCTCAATGCAATCGTGTTGCCTACGAAAGTGTGCTAGTTAGTTTTTCTTTTTCTTTATTTTCTCCTTCTCTTTTTAATAAAACAGTTCGCTCGAGACGACCGAAAATAAGTTTGGGGGAATTTGTTCGGTCGAAAATATTGCATTTTTAACACATCAATTTCCCTACTATTTGGACTCATCTATAGGTGTTCGGTATTAATATAGCACATATTAGCAAAACAGCCGTAAAATACCAAATAACTTGTGTTATACTTTAAAACTGACATTCTGAGGGAAATTGAGTGTTTATCATTGCATCGCATAATCTTTGTGTAGCGCAACACTTGTCTTGAAAATCTGTGCAGGAAATTCCAGGAGAAGAACCAAATCTGTGAAAAAGTGCTGATAAAAATACGCCAAGTCTAAGACTGATGATCTGGCAGTGAACAATAGGGTGTAAAAATATTCCATACATAAAATAAAGGCCCATGGATCAGCACCAACATCAGACAGAAGTTTCATCCACCAAGCATCTTATTGGGCCCCAGATCCACGGCCGGAGCAGGGCATGCGCCTCGGATCCGCGGCCACGTGGGGGTGATGTCAGCATCTCTTCGTCTCAGTATTCTTATCTCAAGGCCTACACTCATTTAAGCTACTCCAAACTCTAGAGAACTCCAGATTCTTCTGACAAAACAGCAAGGCCCTTTGTACAAGCTAATCATGTTCAAGCTTCCAAAGCAAGCTACTTAACTACCTACCTCTAGAAGCTTCTCCCTAACTACCAAGCTTACAAGGGAAGCTAAACTAAACCTAGCTTCTAAAGGAAGCTAATCCTAATCAAGGCTATAAAAGGGATCCTAAGGCTTCACTTCTAAGGTTGTTCGTAGTTTTCCAATTCCCCAACACAAGTTGAGTGACACAACTTGTAACCCTAACCCTAATCCAATCAAATCCAAGCCAAAATTCAAGATCCCCAAGTACAATTCAAGCAAGAAGCCTTCAACCTTTTAGGAGCGAAGCCGATCTTCATCCGAGCAAGTGGTCCAAGACGATCCGCGACTCAAAGAGACGAGTTACGCCAAATCGACGATCAAGTTCTTTCCTCATTGTAGATTTTGAGAGATTTGTAACAAAATTGTTGATAAATAAAAGGTGAAATTCTTTATCTTGCTTTCTTTACATTCTTGCATCATGAATAGATCTCGATTCTTGATTGTGTTCTTTGATATGATATTTGAGTAAAACTCCGCTCGTGAAGGAGTCGAGAGAATCAATAGATGATGATGTTACAAATCTTGAAACGATTCTTAAGTCCTATGAGTTTTTGTAAATTCTTATAAATTGAAGAATCGACAACCTAGTTTCGAGCGATGCTTTCTTGATTGTGTTCGCTCTTAATTAGCGATCCACGATGGATGCTTCAATTTACTAGAGGCTAGATTTTTGAATGAGATTTATCGAAAGGACAAAGGATGAGATGAAAAAACCCCAGTTTCTTCGAAAGATCCTTAAACCTCGATTAATCGTCATCTATCTAGTATCAAATCATTAATGGATAAGAAAACGTAATCACCAGTTTTCATCACGTCTATAGATTCGATCGATTCCTACGAGCCTCACTTCGATTCTTGATTATTGGATTGGATATCATCAATTCTTGATTCTTGATTTTAATATTTTCTTGTTATTAGATCTAGATTTTAATAATTCTTGAAATTCACTTTTAAATCTTGAATTGAATTGTATTTTCTTCTCTTTTCTTTAATTTTCAATTCATCTAATTCAAATTCGAACGGATCTCACTTTCCCTGTGGACAGTCTGCACTCACTGACGCGCTACATCGACACCGTTATTGATTGCGGTCAAAAATTTATTTGGTTGTGATTTCTATACATTTTCTACCGACACACCGAGATATCATTCAATCAAAAGTTCACAAGCGTTGCCAGCATATGATTAACCTCCGCAGCAAAATCCGCAGCTAATGTGGGAGTCTCCACGTCAAGCTCCTCGATGTAGTCGCTCAACATGCGCAGACTATTCACAGCGCCTTTGGAAGATGAACGTCGAGAAAAGAGGCCTGCAGGCATCACGATTCGAGATTCGAACGGAGCTGAAGTTGATATCACCACTGCAAAACAAATCACAGTCAAATGACGGTTCAAGAAATAGATGGGGTCCATGAATAATGGAGTTTACTATACCGGCTGCAGCAGGTGGCAAGGCCGGGAGTACCAGTGGCGCAACTGTTCTTTCGTCTCCTCCTTCTATCTGTAGGGCTGCAATCAAAACAAAGAAGAATTAGAAATGATTTGACTGCCGGTAAAAGAAGAGACATTAGCTGAAGCCTGTACTCACCAGCGCCTCTAGATGAGACAATCTCTTACTGGAAATAGAAGTGTGGGGATAGCACCTGATACAGGTGATCAAAAAGGACTCCTGCAAAGACGCAGTAATGCAATGTCAGTACATGAAGTATACAGCCTACAATGAAATTGATGGGTCACAAATCTGCACCTTCCAGCATTTGAGATGGTACGAGAGAAGATAGAGAAGCAGTCACCGTAAAGGCAGCGACTGGAGATGCTTTCTCGGGTGGCACAACCCCAACGCTCATCACACCCGCATTAGAAATAAGGGAAACGTTGTCAGAAAGAAATTAAAAGGGATTGCAGAATAAAGGGGAAAGTAATGACCCAAAATCTACCTGGTGAGTCGCCGGTCGAGACCGCGACAAGGGCATCACTGGAGGCAGGAAATACTTCACTCTCCTCCATCGGAATGGTCTCGCCACCCATAGCCTCATCTCCTGATTCCACAAGAATCGTTGTGACACTCGCAGCACCCGGCAACGGCAAGGAGCCGCAAGGGAAAAGAGCGACGATTGGAGCAGTGCCCGACTCTTGAGAAAGAGTGGCTACCTCGGGCTTGGAAACTGTAGCTATCTTACCTACTGCTACCTCGAGCTCGGCGATCGTGGCTGTCTCACCTGCCGCTACCTCAGGCTCGGCGGTGGCCGCCACTTCTTCGGCAAGACTCGGCCCTGCAAAATAGGATATATGAGAACCTGAAAGTTAAAACTTTGATAAAAGAACCCAATGTCGCGTTACCTTGAGTCGGTTTTCCGATTGCTTCCCGAGCCGCACGTGCTGGCTGTCTGTGGGCGGTGGACAAGACAGCCGGAGCGTCCTCTGAAGGAGTAGGGGTAGGGGCAATAGCGCTGGAACCCGCACCCGCATCCAAGGCGGCAGTACACTCCTTCGCCGCACGCATCCTACGCTTCCTCTCCGCCCGGGCCGTGAGGGCAGATCTTCTAAAGACCTCCGTCAATGGGACGTCATCATCCACGCCAGGAGCTACCTCTGGAGCCGTTACGGCGTCCGTCATCGGTTGCTTGAGTAAAGCCTCTTTTGGCAACCCTGAGGAGGCCGGGACTTCGATGCCTGGCCCGGGAAGAATCCCCGCATCAGCCTGCGGGATCGGCATTGTGGTCCCTGCGATAAGATAAAGCGGGGTCAGATCACCTATATAAAAAAAAGGGAGCAGAGACATGATAAACCAAAGCATACCGATGCCTAAGTATGCTCGAAGTCTTTCCTCTTCCTCAAAAGTCTTGAGAGAAGCTGCGAGAGCTTCTTCAGTGGAAATGCCTATTAAAGAAGGAAAAGCGTCAGTCAAAACACAATAATAGAAGTACGATGCAATGGCGAAAAATACAACTAATGATTACCTGATCGTGCGAGGATAGCCAACCCCTCTTCGCGGCTTGCCAATCACTCAGAAGCTGCGATGGAAGCCGCCAGATCAGTATCATCTGGCGGCATGAATAAGCCCTCATTTGTCCCATCCTCGCTCAAGCCCTCACTATAAGGAGCATGAGGCTCCTGACCAAATACGACATCGGCAGAGAAGAGCGACTTCTTCTTCCTCTTCTGCGAGCAAGCTCTGGTTGTAGCCAGCGCCAGCTTGCGCTTGGAGGGCACTTTGGGATGGCGAGTCCTGATATCTGAGCCCATGCCAGATTCGGGTGAAGCTACATTTACCGTCTCCGCGGGAGCATGGGGCACCGATGGCACATCCACCGTCTCCACAGGAGCACGGGGCACCGATGGCACATCCACCGTCTCCACAGGAGAACGGGGCAATCCACGTGTAGGGCTTAGCACACGTGGAGGCTCAACTGCAGCAACCTCTCTTAGTGGAGGGGGACAGCGATCCGTTGCTTTAAAGGGACATTGCGATCACCGGCAGGGGGCGCACTCTTGCGATCGAACAGCAGCCGCCTCTCTTCCCTGAAAACAGCACCCATCGCGTGTTGATACCAGGCCACGTGTACGTTAAGGGCCCTCGGGATGCAACCCGGCTCGCTAATGAAGAAGTGAGAGCCCGTATTCAAGCACATGAAGTGATGCAGTGCACCCCGTATTCCCTCTCTGGTGGCAGCGGGTTCTACCAAGAAAGCCTCCAGCGGGACCCCCTGATTATAACTCAGCTGCTGGGCAAAATGATGGGGGTTGTATCTCATGAATAGCGCCGCATCGTTTTGCCTGAATATGAGAAAGCCCGGCTGGATGGAGTATAAATGGAGAATCTCCCGGGCTTTCAACACGGAGGCCCCGTCCTTAAAAACATCGCGCAATGCCAGCACCGACTTGGAAGTTTCCTGGCCGATCATCAGGACTTTGTCCATGAAAGACATACCATCTCCGTCCGTGCGCAGACAAAGAAGCAAGCCCCTAGCTTCCTGCTGTGACGGGCTCACGATGGACGCGTCAACCAGCCGCATAATTCGCAGGAACTTGCATTTCTCGTAAAACGAAGGTCTCTTGTGAATGCCAAAGACCCCGAGCACATGCATCTCCATCCACGAAGTAAAGTAATGCATCGGGAAGTTGGCAGCATGCACCCCCGGTTCAGTGGTATCCGCCGAAGACCGTGGTATAGGTGGGCTAACCCGGCGATCCCGATGGCCACTTGTATTCCGACAACCATGCGATGCGCGGGATAGAAGACGGAGGGCCTCATGTAACGAGGATGCATAGGGAGCGCGAACCAACTCAACCATAGCCCAAGAAACCAAAGGAAAAACGCCTCCTCATCAATGCCCGGGGCGGCGATTTCTGACAAAGGGATGACCGCAGCGTCAGGAAGAAAGAAGCCCTTCTGATCAGTTTCCAGTACCGGCTGACGGTCCAAGCCAAAGCCGAAGGGATCATCGAGCTTGGCAAACTTTTCGCCTCGCTGCGACAAAATCTCCGGGCGAAGAAACCGGGCAATGAAGTCCGCAAAACTGACCCCGCGACCTCCGGATTCCAGGAAGAGGCTCTCGTACATATTCATCACCTTTATCAGACTGGGGAATTGGTGCTGAATGGCGTTCTCTGGCGTAAGGCCCATCACCACCGGCTTGGTGGCAAAAACATATTCATCTGGAGGAAGCAACTCCTCGTAGTGCTCCCCCCTAACCGGTAGACTGGAAACCTCAGCAAATTCTTCTAAGGAGATAGAGACTTCTCTGTCCAGTAGAAGGAAAGTATGGGTTGGGATGTTCTACTGCTCCAAGAACGCCTTAATCCACCATGTGGGAAGAGCCGAATATTGGAACAACGAAGTATAAACCGCATGGTATAGGCCGAGCTTCAGCAGCTGCGTTTTCTTCGCTGACAAGATGTACCTAGCCCACTGCAAATACTCTGCCGGATGATGGGGAATTAGCCCGATGTTGTAGGGTTGTCCCCAAGGGCGCGACTCGCCCTGGCATATGCACCGTCCCAGGGTATCCAAAGCCGCCGGCAGCTGCATGGGTACGGCGGCAATCGAAGGTTGAAGAAGACCCTCTGAAGTCCAATTGACAACCTCCACGGCATAGTTCATCGGGGGTGCATCTGGATACGGAATCGTCGAGATCGGCCCCGACGGCGTCGCACAGGAGAAGCTTTGACGACCTCTGATAATCTGGTCATACCATCTGCCTCACAAGTGGAGATTTTTGTGTTCCGGGTCACGGTCTTTGATGAGCGCGAGAACCTCCCGGTCCATAGGTGCCTCAGGGAATCCTCCCTCTGAACGGACGAATGGAAACATGGCATCGAAAGACATGTCTCCTGCAAGAAAAGGGGGGACAGAAGTCAATTGTCAGTGCTATATTTCAATTTTCTGACACTCGGTACTTTAAAAGTTGTACCACACTACAATGCAGTGGAAAGGGAACCAAAGGGGGACCCACAAAATCTAGATGACAATTCATCGATTAAAAATTT
Source organism: Agapanthus africanus (assembly GCA_030015575.1). Taxonomy (NCBI): domain Eukaryota; kingdom Viridiplantae; phylum Streptophyta; class Magnoliopsida; order Asparagales; family Amaryllidaceae; genus Agapanthus; species Agapanthus africanus. Next base: position 674,342,771 of record CM057340.1, on the reverse strand, counting down.
ATAAAACAGCCTCATCATTGGATGAAACTGTCAATTAATGAGGAAATCCTCAAGGAAATTCTCATTGAATGAGAAATCCCTCGGGAAAAGGAGAAAATCTCCCTTTGAGAGCAAAACTCTATGACAGGTTGACACTTGTCAAACTCTGATCATGAAGGAATAAAATTCCTTAAAGAGCCTGGCTCTGTAATGATGATGGAAAAATCCATCAAGGATTAATTAAAATTAATTTTTTATGAATTAAAAATTCTGGGATCTTCAAGATCTACGAAAAAACTCTTAAGAGTTCTTCATTAAAGATCAAGAAATCTACATATTATCAAAGAGCAGAGCTCTGATTCATGGGCTAAGAAACCCCAAGAAAAGATCTCTTTAGAACTATGGGTTCATGAGAGCAAAGCTCTGTTGATGAAACCCTAAATGGGTTTTCTTTAGATTAAAGATCTATGAAGAGCAAGGCTCTCTAAAACCCTAATTTATTAAAAATTAAAAAAAATTTAAACTTTACCTAAGTTTTGATAGAGTTCTGACTCTTGAAAAGTTCTTAAACTGAAGAGCAATGCTCTGAATAAAAAATCTCAAGAAAGAAGATGGAAATCATCTAAGGAACCAAAGGTCCTATTTATAGGCATTGAACCGCCTCTTCAACTTCTGAGTTGATCCAAGGGCTCAGATGTTGCCACCGCTGCACTCACGTGTGCGCCACGTGAGCGCAACGGTGGGGGGGCATTTGTTTCCCCCAATCAGATCAAAACTCTGTTTTGAAATTCAAAATTCAAAAATTGAAGCAACGCTTCAGATCCAGCGCTAGGTGCGCTGCGCGCCACGTGTCAAATACGGATGCGCTAGCGCCAGGTGCCCTGCGCCCTAGGCAGCACACCCCCAATCAGAGCAAAGCTCTGTTTTAAAATTCAAAATTTAAAACTTGAAGCAACGCTTCAGATCCAGCGCTAGGTGCGCTGCGCACCACGTGTCAAACACGTATGCGCTAGCGCCAGGTGCGCTACGCCCTAGGCAGCGCACCCCAATCAGAGCAAAGCTCTGTTTTAAAATTCAAAATTTAAAATTTGAAGCAACGCTTTAGATCCAGCGCTAGGCGCGCCGCGCGCCATGTGTCAAACACGGGTGCGCTAGCGCAGTTGGCTACGCTCTGCGCTGCGCGCCACGTGTCGAACGTAGGTGCGCTAGCGCTGGAATTAAAAATTCCCCATCATTAGATCAAAAGATCTAATAATAATGATTAATTAATCAGAATTAAAATTCTGTTATGGAAAGATCTTTCCAATTTTGTTAAAAATAAGAAGATTGCCTTCTGTAAAACAGAAGCCTTAGGATCAAAGATCCAACGATGGGAAATATTCCCAAATCAATCAGAGAAGGATCTCTTTAACTGATTTAACAAATCAATTTGCCCTATATAAAGGCCCCAAGACTTCAAGTCTCGGATATATACAGAAATATAGAGAAACCCCCTGCAAACTTTAAGAAAAACTCAAAGAGAAAGAAAAGCAAGCTTTTGGTGAAAGAAGATCATTTTCTTTAAGGTAAAGAACATGATTCTTGAACACAGAGATGAAATCATCTCATAAAAGAAGAACCATCTTCTAAATAAGATCATAGATCTACAAAAGACCAAGGTCTTTGATAAAAATGAGATCAGAGATCTTATTGTAAAAACTAAAAAAAAGAAGTATTCACTTCATTTATGGATCATTGATCTACAAAGGCAAAGCCCTTTCAAAAATAAGAATTGTTGTTCTTGAATCTTGAGGCAAACCTTCCTTTAAAAAGAACATAAATTTGTTCACAGATCATAAATTTGATCAAATGCGCTTTGCGCTATTGAAAAGTGCCTTGCACTCATGAACTGTGCCTTTGCGCTCCTTGGACCGGCGCTCAGCGCCAAAGCATGCCACGTGTCAATCACAGACACAGCTTGCGCTTTGCGCTTCTGAAACAGCGCACTGCGCGCATGGACTGGCGTTCAGCGCCAAGCGCGCCACGTGTCACTCACTGGTGCGCCACCGAGCTAGCGCAAAGCGCTCATAAATTGAAAATGCAATGCGCTAATAAACTGGCGCTAAGCGCGACACATGTCATTTTCGTGTGCACTATTTGGCAGAAGCGCAATGCGCTCTTTAATTGGCGCAAAAGCGCCTGGCGCGCCACGTGGCGCATTATCAGAACACACATTGTTCTGATGAATGCTATGCATTCAATACGAGACAAAAGATGTCAGAACCTAATGCTTAGTATTATTAAAAGGGCCGAGCCCAAAAAAAGGCTCAATGGCCAGAACAATAGAATGTTAAACATTTTAATTGGACTTAGCCTAATTCTGGTCATAAGTCCTCAACTTATATTTAATTGAGCCCATCTGCTCATAAATATTGAACAGATCTCAGTCCCAAACTGGACTACAGATCCTTTAACTAACTCACACCGGTTCAAGGGTACATCTCTTTTCTCCTCTGATATCTGTCGTTGTAATCCTTCAACGTCTTCAGAGAGGTGACGGGTCCCGACAACCACACATTCTACGGACTGTGGGGTCCTTAAACTCATGGACTACGATATCCTTAAACCTTATAGACTACGATGTCTCTAAACCGGACTGTGGGGTCCTTAAACTTATGGACTACGACGTTCTTAAACTTTTTAGACTACGATGTCTCTAAACCGGACTGTGGGGTCCTTAAACTCATGGACTACGACGTCCTTAAACCTTATAGACTACGATGTCTCTAAACCGGACTGTGGGGTCCTTAAACTCATGGACTACGATGTCCTTAAACCTTATAGACTACGATGTCTCTAAACCGGACTGTAGGGTCCTTAAACTCATGGACTACGATGTCCTTAAACCTTATAGACTACGATGTCTCTAAACCGGACTGTAGGGTCCTTAAACTCATGGACTACGATGTCCTTAAACCTTATAGACTATGATGTCTCTAAACCGGACTCTGGGGTCCTTAAACTCATGGACTACGATGTCCTTAACCTGGACCGAGATGTCCTTAAACTACTGATGGACCGAGATGTCCCTAAACTAACATTGGACCGTAATGTCCTTAAACTAATCGACCGCAATGTCCCTAAACCAAACAATAGAGTCCAAATGCTCTTTTGTTGGATCTAAATGATCCTGTTAAGTTGATCTTAGTCTAAAATAAGACTAACGTATCCTTAACATATGTTTAAGTTGATCTTAGTCCCAAATGAGGCTAACGTATCCTTAAACCCAACCCCCAAACCCAAATCTAAGATGATACGGATTTGGACTAATCCATGCCCTACGGGCGACAACATAAATTAGTCTCCGTATACAATCCACGGGCTACCACAAACAAAACAAACACACACGACACGAAGTGGCCATCTGGAGAAGGAGAAAGTTGTTATCGCAATGCGGTAGCGTAATTAACTGCAGGGGCTTGCGCCTGCAGGGAAGAGCGTCCTCACAATCAAAAACCCCTCAAACGAGGGGGAATCTGACGAAGTCTGCTACATCGGCCGTATCCGTTTAAACCTTCGATACATGGTGTCATAAATCAACTTGGCATCTTCGGAGAGGTGGACGGATAGCACCAAATAACATCTACCCCCAGATTCAGGCAAGACGTTTATCGCGTCTTCCCGGTTTCCGGCGGTGAACATGGTAGACTGGTACGGAAGGTATTAAAAGTGGCACGAGACTGCAAGATTTAAGACACCTAACCGTATCCAATTGCCGTTGTTTCAGGCTTTCTAACGGAGCCTTGTACTCTATATTCCGTTTACCCTGGTCTCTAGCATATAGAGACCCCTCTCGTATACACTGGTATCCTTCTGTACCAAGCTACAAACAACAGCGTTAACACAATATTATAACAATATACTACAACTTTAAGAGCTACCTTCTTATTCTGTCTATTCTACTTCTCCCTTATTTTTGGGACTTACCGAGCGACCTGTTCGCTGACGACATTCTCTTTCTTTCTTCTTTGAATGTCGTCAGGTGATCTGGAAATTCCTGAGATCGAGCCCACTGCTGAAGACTTGGACCACTTCGTTGAAGATCCAGAGCTTTAGTTCACTGTGCACTTTCATTTTCTGTATTTTTCCTTTTTTGTTATGCCATTGTTTAGGCATTGATTTATTTCAGTTGTATTTACATTTCCATGCATTGTACAGAAAAAATGTGAATAAATAAAGTTGTTGTTTTATTATATCTTGTCTCTTATGCATTTACTTTTATATTGCTTAGATACGCTTAGCGTATTTACTTCACAGTAAATACGTAGCGGCCTCGTTACGTCCTCTGTCCGTATACTGGGAAGCGGGGCATGACATCTCAAAACCCTAATCCTTAGCCCTATAAATAAATCTTTTCCCCTCTCTCTTATATAATTTTTTGTCACAACAAAAGATCTTTCTTGAGGCACTGTAGGAATTTCAAATCTATCGAGGTCTCGATCTATGAGTTAGATTTTCAGAAAATTTATTGTTATATCGATTTGCACAGTTCTGTAAGTTTCCCTTGTCCGTATATTTATATTTTTCGGAAGCTCTTATCATATTTTCCTATTTAAATTATATAACTATTGCATGTTTTCATAATATAGTTTTCCCAAGTATTTATTCATGTTTTATAAGATTTTACAAGTTATGTCGGTTTACTTTTCGTATGAGATACTTAATACGTGATTACTACTTTATATATGATCGATACTTGATTCATATTACTGGTTAGCTCTTATTTATAGAAAATTCATGTTTTATATAGTAAACCGTTTTTGACATGGAGTAATAGGGGGGTTGGAAAAGTAATAAAGTCGTATATATAGAGAAGGCGGTAAATGCTATTGTATGCGAAACTAAGTGCCACGTGGAACAAAGTGCCACGTCATGAGGGTGGGGGCCACCTCTTGAATATGCGGGGGCCACCTCTAGAATCCTCATATGATGTTCCGACATGACGAACAGAATATTCATGATATTGCATGCCCTATTCTTGTTTTGATTCGTATAAGATAAAATATAATTTAAAAAATATATACGGCAATATCTTTTTACATGAGCGTGCATTATTTTTCCTTGCTATATACTGAGTTGATTTTGTTTTATATTAATATCATATTTTCATTATCTTTATTGAATTTTTGGGAGATTTACCGAGCGTTATTTCGCTGATGGGCATTTCGTATGTTTTCCTTTTTTTTTTTTTTGAAATGTCCATTAGATTTTATTTCAGAGGGGGACGAAGCAATGCCCGTCATGGAGGACGTTTTAACCCAAACCTTTCATACTTCCAGCTATTTCTGAAATATTATTTTCTTCTTTTGTTATTGATCACTTTACGACATGTATCTTATGTATACCTCGTGCTTGAAAGCTCTTTCTTTTGTATCGCTCGAACTAGTTACTTTGTTGTGAACCTTGATTATCTTGTTTAATAAATATTGTTATAAATTCTTGTGATACAATTACTTTATGTATAGACGTTTAGCGTATCTATATCGGGAAGGTATGCTTCTTGATATAGATACATCGTGGGGCTCGTCATATCTTCACTGTTTTATTACTTATTTTATTTATTTTGGAAAGCAGAGCGTGACAGGTTTTGTTGGTGGCCCATACAGGTCATCAGTATATGGAGAAATTTTATAAATCATCCTAATATTTATTAGCCTTCTTGAAGTTCAATTCCTTAAAACCATCCTGATCTTTTCATGTTTCTCGAAGATCATTTCTCGACATATGTTGTAACCTTCTTCATTCCTTAATTTTCTATTGGTTTTTTCATTCCTTGCATCTCTTAGACCGTCTTTCATTCATTCGAATAGAACATCGACATTCGAGAGCGCGAGCGTTATCCTAATTTTTCCTTGCATTGTTATAACATATTCTTTATAGGAATTTCGAGGACGAATTTTTTTTAAGGAGGGTAGATTGTAATGACCATACCAGTTTTGAAATAAATAAAATTTTGTTTGAATTTAATCTTGTTATTTCTGTTTCTTAATTAATAAAACAGAATTTTTAATTTTTGAAAAGATAAAATTGATTTGCAAGTATTTTAAAAGAGAAAAGAAGGAATTCATTTTTTTAATAAAAAAGAATCATGATTTTAAATTTTATTAGATTTTGATAAAGGGGATTTTTTAAAAGAGAATCTTTAGAAAAGGATTTTCAATAAAAAAAATTATTAGTATTTTAAAGGAAAAGATTTTGTTAATCTTTAATTTAAAATATCTTTTGTTAGAAAAAATAATTTCTAAAATCGGTTTTGTATTTTTAAAAGACAAGAAAATATTAAGAGATTTATTAAAAAGTTTTTGAAAAGATAAGATTATTTATTAAGTATTTTTAAGAGTTTAATAAGATTTCATCTTAATTAAAAATATTTTTTAAGCAAAGCTATTTTTATGAAAACCTCTGTAACACCCTAGTGCATTTATACAATATTTTATTTGGATATTTCCTAATCTTGCGACAGTCTTCTTGTTTATTCTTGTTTTTGGGTGTGGATGGTGCATTTGGTATCTGTGGTTAGTATCCGACCCGACCCGCAAGCTTGAAACACATTATGGTTCAAGATTACGTTATATCTTTACTAGTACAGAGGATCTGTGCACATCGAGCTTCTATATGCATGTACGATATATTCTGCCACCGCATATCTTTTAAATAATACAAATTATAACTAAATATATATTTTTATATCTAGCATGGCCTGTTATCATACCCCATATCTTGTGAATACATCCATACATCGCGTTCTTGTCCAGATTGCTAAAACATACTCGTTTTGATCGCTACATGATTCTACATGTATCCGTTCTTGGGGGTATGCATTTTATTTAACCGGAAATCACATTATAGTTTTAACTGACATGTATATTATCCATATTTTAAAACTAGATTTTTAGAAGAAATCCGGGTATTTTTCGGAGTATTTTTGTAATAGTTGTTTAAACCCAGAATATATATATATATATATATATATAATATTTTTATAATCCTAAAACAAACAGTAATAATATATATATATAATATTATATAATATATTATTAACTAATTATAATCCTCACCTCTTCCTGTCCCCTCTCTTTCATTCTGTCTCTCTCTCTCTCTATCCCATATATATATCTTATATTTTAAACCTATTACCTCATCTCTCTCTTTCCTTCTTCCTCGCTCATAAGAAACCCGAGAACCGACGACCCACAACTCCATACCTACAGCTAACCCAAGAACCCTAGCCGCTTCCTCAACTCACCGTCGACACCCTCGTCGACCTTACCTCGTCACCCTCTCTTTCTCCTCACCTCTCTCCAACCCCCGACACCAAGAACCCCGAGCACCCATCCCTGTACAGCCCCCGACGACCACGCTTGCAACTCCTCACTGCCAATCACCCTGACCTCGTCATCGTCTCCTCTGTACCCTGCCAGAGCTAAACTACAACCCCAATTCCTCTTTTCTCTCTTCTTCTTTCTTTTTACTTTTCTTGCTTTCTCGGTTCTTGACCGTCGCCGGAGTCGCACACGTCGCCGACGATCCGGATGACCCAGTCATCATCGTCGCTCAGCGTGGCCACGTCTTTGATTAGCCAGGTCCAGTCCTGTACGTGTGTAGTTTGCATCGCGACGTTTATCTGACGTCTAATGTTACGTACGTACCCCGTCGTGAGATCCGATCAGGCAAGTTTATCTCGTAACATGCTATGTTAATATATTTATATCCATATGAATAAAAATAATACATGTGTTTTGTAGGGTTACCTAGGACGACAGCAAGGTTTCGGGAGGCATTGTCCGTGTCATTTTTAAATTTTTGCCGTTCTAAGTAACTCTAACCAAGAATCTTTAACTAGAAATTTAAACAGCCATGCAATGTTAACAACTTAACATCTAAGTGAATAAGGAATACAACCTTTGTAGACCGGTCCTTCACTTCAAAAGCTCCTTGTAGTGGTCCATTCGCTGCGATCATGTAACTCCCGGACTCTTGAATGGCTCCATGAGAAGAAAGCAACGATCTTGCTTGAAGTCTTCGAGGCCGAAGATGATCTACGTCGAGGAGACACTAACCCAAGCTACCCTCTTCACTAATGTGGGATTAGTGAAGATAACACCCTATACTAAAGTGCTAATCTAGTAGAGTATGATGAAGTAGATTTTTACTCACTTTGGAATTAATTTTCTCACTAGGGTTTCTCACTTGATCAAGAGCTAGAGAGCTCTTGAGCTTTGAAGAGGAAGAAGAAGAGAGATAATCTTGTGAGTGAGAATGGAAACCATGGGTGAGAAAATATCTAATATGTCTCATGTAGAGACTTAACCATGAGTTAAGATAATGGTTGGGTTAACAAAATATCCAGTATAAAACAAAACTAGTGGACTAGGCAATGGGTGTCCAAGCTTCTCAAAGCTTCATGCCATGTGACCAATATCCTACTAATAATTGATTTACACTAAATAAATAAACCCTACATTATCTTTATCATGGTGTAAGTCTCATACACCCATGTAGCTTGTATCATCAACCATGACACAAAATAAAACACAATTAATATATATTGCATATATATTAAGTGTGCACATGTGAGAAAAATAAATGTTTAAGTGAGCTAATATTAGTTAATGTAAATTAATATATCAAATATATAATTATACATTAAATCATTAAATCAACACTTGATTTAATAATACGGTTATATCTCATATGACCACTAATATTATTTGTATCATTATATCGAATCAACACTTGATTCGATAACCCAGCTATATCACATATAACCGATCGATACTTTATATCGCGAGAATAGAATACGGTATCACATACTCGTATTAATCTCGGTCCTGCACATATCACATATGTGCTCCTACTTCGTTTTTCCTGAGCCAGTAAAACGTCTGTGTAGGACTCTAAAGACTCGTCAATACGCCGGCAGTAGGTGATGATCACATCAAGCACCCACAGGCCGTCAGCGGTACTAGCTGGACGTAACGGCTACCCGGGTATTGAACGATAAGAAGATCAGCAAGCAAGCCCACTCTAACTCCTGCAAAAGCCTGACAGTAACACTACCGTACAGTTCGGTCTTTTCGTTAGATATGTCGTATATCATCTGCCTGAGGGTGGTAAAACGTCAGACCCCAATAGCCTGATAAGCCATGCCGATGCAAGGTCCATAACGGTTCGAGAAACTACTGATAATACTTACCAGTAAATCTCAGCAACCCTGGCCGGGGATTTCCTGTTATTACCAATCGAGCATAGCGCAATATCAACTACCAATACCAGGAGAGACAAATCCCCTCCTATCGCTCATTGCCTCCATGTGACTCGGGACTGTACCCCAAAACCACCTTTTTGCACGATCTCTTGACCGTGGTATGGTGGAAATCAAAGCACAGTGGGAATCACACGAGACTCTATGACGATCTCGGGTCGACAGACTAATTTGTACCAGTGTCACCAGAGAACTGCTATCTGACGATAGGTATAATACCATCTAGGAGTTTTCGGCGAGTCCGTTCAGTGTACCCAGTCTCCACTGAGCACCCATATACCATCTTTGATGTCATACACCAATGGATGTGGGATCATCCATCTCCCATCATATGGGTCAAGATGCGTGTATGCTAATCTACTCTGGAGCATCGATGCCCTGTCTCGATACTCCCTCGACTAGGAACAACCCTATGGTGTACTTATGGACTACCCTTGGCCCCACTAGTATGATCTCCATTATAGTCCTGGGTGTCAAGTACACATCCTAAAGGGTTTTGTCAACATGTGAGAGCAAGACAGCATCACGTATACAAGTCAACATGTTAAGACAAAGTGTAATCAGATAGCATACTATCATGTCGAGCGAGAAAGTCCTCCCTATATATGTCCAAGCATCCACTACAATATACATCCCATGTACAACAATGGCCTCTAGGGCATACATATAACTAACAATCTCCCACTTGCACTAAAGCCATCTGTTGTAGTATCCAATACTCAACAATATAGCAGTGGTTGTAGTATCCCGTACTCAACCATCCCAAAATCTCTCAAATAGTATTTGGGAAAGCAGGCCTTGGTGAGTGGATCCGCCGTGTTGTTCTTCGTGTTAACTCTCCTTACCTCGATCCGTTGGAGATCATTCATCTCCCTGATCAGGTGATACTAGCCTAAGAAAATGTCCGGATCGCTGATAGGACAGGTGTTCCTAGGCCAAAGCCACAACTCCATTATAGTCTCAATAACAATTATTGGACGCTCAATGGTAGGAACCTTGTTCATCTCATGAACAATAAATGTCCAGACAACCTCTTTGGTTGTATCGTTCGTAGTAATACATTCAGCTTTTATCGTCTAGTATGCCACAGTATCTAGCTTGGAACTCTTCCAATCATACCGTCCCTCCACTGAGGGTAAAGACATGCCTGTGACTGACTTTCAGTCAAACTTATCACTCTGGAAGCTGGAACCAAGAACTTTCTTTTAGTTCTTCTCAAGTACTTAAGAATGTCCTCCACAGCTGTCCAGTTATTCTCCCAAGATCCGATTGATTCCTGATCACTACACCAAGTGAGTCATCTACATCTGGTCTGGTACATAACAACGCATACATGATAGAGCCTACTGCCGAAGCATAGGGTATCCCTTGCACGTGAGTGATCCATGAGTAAGTATGCGAACCACCACGCTTAGAAACCTCCATACTAAACCCCTTTAGTATGGTGTTAATGTACCTGGATTTGGGACACTCCCAACATCCACATAGATCTATCACCATAGATCATAATCCACAAGATGTAGAAGGTATCGTCCAGATCTTATATTGAGAATCCTCGTGATAAGAGGAGCTTGACCGAGTGTAGCATAGGAAGCGCTTTCCTATCAAGAGTATATCATCTACGTACAATACGTGGAAGACAACCTTACTCTCTATAACCTTCTTGTATATACAAGGTTCATCTACCTTTTTGATGAAGTCAAACACTTTGACTGCCACATCAAAACAGATGTTCCATCTCCGCGATGCTTGCATTGATCCTGATGTACTTAAGCATAGCTTTGAAAGTCTCAACTTTTCTATCTATACCAAGAATCTTCTCAAGATCCATTTGCTCTTAATGGGTTTTACCCCTTTAGGTGCAACATGCAAAGTCATACTTTGTTGGTGTACATGGATTCCATCTTTGATCGCATAGCATCCAGCCTTTTCATAGAGTCGCCACTCGTGATGGCCTGCCTCAACCTAGTTGGGCCATCATCAACCATGATGCAATCCTCGCTCCCACTGTCACCGAGAAGACCGCAGTATCTCTCAAGTGGATAAGGAACCCTACCAGATTCGCGGAGAGGCTGATGTTCGTTGGAGACTATTGAATCCTTTGGTTTTACCAAATCATCAGCTGTTAGTTTGTGTAGCTGGGACTCCTTCCAGTTCTACCTCATGACCACTAATTTCTTCATAAGAAATTCCTTTTCTAAAAAGGTGGCATGCTGAGAAATAAAATACCTTTTGCTCCTCAGAGTGGTAGAAGATATTCCTGAAGGGTCCCGGCAGCGCCCCGGTAGTCGAAACGCGGCCAAAATGCGGAACAAAAATTTCTAAAACCGGCGCTACCGCTACCCGAATCCCGGATCAACCTTAAACCCTAAACTAGCATGCTAACTAAGAGTTAGAATCGTTATACCGAGTTGATCCGTGTCCTTCGGTTTTCATTCCAAGCTCCCAGCGGTTCTTTGATGTGGTTTGGTTGCCGGTCTTCCTTCATCTCCGATGATCCACCCGAGAGAAACGGCGCAAGCTCCAGCTCGACGAACGAGGCAACCGCCGCTCCAAAGTTGCTAACGATGGAGAGTCGAGGTGTAGTAGTGTGTCACTATATTTTCTCTCAAACTCATTTGCTCAACTTAGCAACCATAGAAGATGAATGAGGTGATGATCAAGGGCATGAGCTAAATGGCTTTGTGAACTTTTGAGAGTGAGAGAGTGGGCTAGCATAAAAATGTAATGAATCATCATTCAAATGAAATGAACCTCTTCCTCCAAAAATGAGTGGCTGGCCCCTTCTCTCTCTCCTATAAAAACTTTCAATTTTCCTTTTACAATAAATTAATAGCAACCATACTTTGCTACATGCCCAAAACCATGCTTAACACTATGCACCTTCCACCTCATACTTCCACCTCATTTGTGAGTCAAATGAATTTCCAAAAAATGGAAATTCATACAAATGATGTGGCACCTTCTAGAAGCTATTCCGTAGAAAATACGGGATACTTCCTGGTACATGTATCGAAATACATATACGCGTATTGGTACAAAAATACGAATAGCCAAGAGAGAAAATAAATAGCGAACAATAATACTAGAATACATATATATAAATACATATGTAAATTGTTAAATCAAAACCTGATTTAATAAACTGGCTTAATCCTAAGCCGCTAGTATTATCAACCGTCCAATTAAAGTCTGCGCAGCAAGTGCACGTATTTAATCGGACACCCGTATGTATCAACATACAACATGTACACCATATCTCCTGGACCATGAAAACCCTCTGTGTGGGACTCTAAAGACTCGTCAATACGCTGGCAGTGGGTTTAACCACAAGCACGTCAGCGGCACTAGCTGTACGTAACGGCTATCCAGGTATTGAGCGAAAGGGAGGCTGACGAGCAAACTCATCCTGAACCCCTACTGAGCCTGACAGTGACAATATCCGTACAGTCCGGTCTGTTCGTCTAAGAGTATCGCATATCGAGTCTAGGGGGTGGATAAAGCCAGACCCCCAACAACGCGATATTTAGTGTCGGTATGAAACCCATCACCACCTGAGAAACTATCGATCCTGGATCGATAATTCTCGTCTACCGTGGCCACGAATTTATGGTGATGGCCATCCGTACACAACGCGACATCAACCCCCAATACCGGGAGAGATGAATCCCCGAGGATCCGATCACTGCCTCCATGTGGCTCGGGACTGTACCCAACTAAAACCTGTTTGCACGACTCCTTTGAGCCGTGGTAGGGTAGTAATCAAAGCACAGTGGGAACTCACACGAGACAAATGACGATCTCAGGTCGACAGACTAACCTGTACACATGTCACCTGGGAACTGCTATCTAACAATAGGTATAATACCAACTAGCAGGTTCCCGGCGCGTCCGTCCAGTGTACTCATAACCCAATGAGCACATGTATACTATCTTAGGTGAACAAACTAACACCAATGGCTTGTGAGACCTGGCCACCGCCCCTCGTCGGGGTCTCGATCAGTATACACTAGTTTACACTGGAGTATCGATGCCCGGTCTCGATACTCCTACGACTAGGGACATTTAAGGATGTGCTTATAGGCCCCATGCTCCCACGTATGCGATCGCCATCACAATGCTGGCAGTCAGGCAAGAATCCTAAGGGCTCTATCAATATGTATATGATGATAAAGACAAACCAGATAGTATACTATCATCTTGAGTAAGACTGTTTCATCGGTATAGGTCCTGCCTCAAACATCATAATCACAAGTCCGCGACTATGATAATTGTCTTGAGGGCACTATAGCCAACAATTCCCTCATAAATGTTTGGGATATCCTAACAAACTTATACAGAACTGACCTTGCCTCGAGCTTGTCCGGATTTTGCTTTTCAACATACGCCGGACAACCCCATATCTTAACACGTTTAAGACATGGTCTCTTCCCATTTCATATCTCATATGGAGTGGTAGGCACTGATTTTGATGAAACCCCATTCAATAGGTATGTAGCTTCTCAAGTGCAAACACCAAAAGGAAACAGGCAACTCAGTGGTACTCATCATAGAGCGCTCCATATCTCATAGGATGCGATACTTCCACCCCTATACACCGTTGTGCTGTGGTGTATGCAAAAGAGTAAGCTGAGAGAGAATCCCATTCTCCTTTTAGAAAATCCAGGAATTCCATGCTCAAGTATTTTCCTCCTCGATCACATCGAAGGACTTGAATACTTCTACCCGTTTGGTTTTTCAACTTCAAGCTTATATTCTTTGAATTTCTCAAAAGTTTCAGACTTGTGTTTTAACAGGAACATATGTCCGAATCCTGAGAGATAGTCGATGAATATAATGAAGTATAAAGAATCAACCTTGGCATTTGTAGATATAGGACCGTATGCATCATCATGTATGCGTCCCAAGAGTTCAGTAACTCTTTCTTTATTTCCAATAAACAGAGTATTGGTCAATTTACCTTTGAGACAAGACTAGCAAGTATCATAAGATGAAAATTCGAACGGATTCAAATATTCATCCTTATGTAACTTAGCTGGTCGTGTCGCATTGATATGACCTAGTCTATAATGCCATAAGAAGGATTCGTTCATTTCTGAACTACTCCTCTTGTGTGTGTTCTATACTCTTTGAACTGTGGTTTAATTTAGAATGTATATGCTATTATATAACGTGCCTGATCGAATCAACTCTTGATTCAGGAGTATGTTCAAAACATTATCCTCCAATACAAAATTATATCCTTCTTTAACTGAATAAAGAAACTGATGTGATGTTGTATATCAGGTTCGGTATGTAATAACATTCATTCAGAATCAATGCATCTAATACAAGGTGATATTTGCCAACTGACTTGGCTGCAACAATTGCACCAGTCTCTAACACTTAGAGATTTATCACCTATTCCCAGTTCTCTACCTTTCTGTAGCCCATGTAACATATTACATATGCGGGATCCTGATCCGGTATCACATACCCAGGACGTAGAGGATACTGAAAAACAGTTCTTGGTAATGAACACACCTGAAGAAGATGCATCAACATACACTTTCTTCGATTAGGTGGCATGGGAATCTGGATATTCCCCTATTTCCTGCTCAGTCTTATAACGATGATAAGAAAGAACAAAACTAATGTTCCATAGCACAGTATAATAAGCAGGTTCGGTCAATGCATCCATATTATTATCTTGATTAAGGCGTGACATGGTCGCTACCAGGAGAGAGATAAGAAAACACTCTGCTTGCGCTCTTTGTAAGATTAGATCGGTTATTATTTTATCTAATCTAGATGGCTCCCATTTTTTTTATCAAATCTTCCTTCAAACCCTAAAAGGTAAGATTAGCCGGGATTAATTACACCCTACAAGTTCGCCAATCTTTCAGCCAGGACAGTGTCGGTACTTTGAGAGAGGTTCCCCGTGCTTTCGCACGGACCTAACTAAAATAAACCTCGCTTTCCCAGGGGCGTAACCCCGTTAACACATTTCTAGACACCTACTTGATCGGCTAATTGTAATGTGTAAAACTCTTCCAGGAGTAACTCTTACTCGTGGTGGGTATCGGGATCCAACCATCTCATAGAATGTATGCAATCTCATTGCAAATTTCAATACTTGAAATTCCCGATAATATTTTGCCCCAAGCGATCTATTACCTTGACAAGGTTAACAAACCATAGACCGTATGTCAAGTTCAACCCGTCATTTCCTGATTGAATTAAACCCACCCGCACGACCCTTGACAAGGTCAACAAGGCAGCATGACTACCCTAATCCAATCGCATCATATGCTAGCAGATAAGCACTAATCAGCTACCGCACACTACGCCTTGACAAGGCAACAAACGCAGCACGAATACTAAATACTACTTATCTGAAATGACGGAGGGCTACGACAGGTTGTTATGAAAACGTTTTGCGTAATGAACTTGATATCGTTGTAGAATCGAGTGATTTTGAAAAGGAGTGTTTTTGAGGCTTTTACTAGTTTTGCTAAAGAGGTCACTCCCGGTGAAGGGATCTCGGCTCTTTCCTCATCGAATGAGGTGCAGGATATTTCACAAATACCACTATGCAAAGCAAAAACTATAGAAGCAATCAAAAGACAATCCGAATTTGTAGCATCTGCTAGTTTCGCTAAAAAGGTCACTCCCGGTGAAGGGATCTCAGCTCTTTTCTTATCGAATAAGGTGCTGGATATTCTACAAGGAATACCACTATGCAAAGCAAGAACTAGAGCTACCGGTTTTTAAAACAAGTTTCTACAACATCTTTAGGTTTCTTTTTCTTTCATTAATCTCATTAATGAAGTCCCAATAATTTTGCTTCCCAAGCATCACATATGAAACGAAAGCATCAATATATAATATATATCATATAAATATAATATAAGCATTCGTCTCAGAATAAGCAGTGATCACATCACAGATATCAGCAGCAGAAGAATCACATATGAAATATTGGATATACTAGGAATTTCGTGTTTTAAGTTAAGCCTGTATAAAACACAGATTCCACGGTCGCGATGAATAGCCAAACCCACATCCCTAGACCCCTACGAGAGCGGCAAGCAACCCTACCAATTCTAGAGTTAGGAGACCCGGTCTCGACTCCTCGAGAAGGTCTCCCACTGGACCTTAGAACCTGGTTACTTGTGCTCCCCTCCTTGGGTCTATCCTAATGGGGAAAAGTAAATAACATACATCAATGGTGACATCATCCTCAACCCGGAAGTGCCCCAATAAAAGAATATTACATACAAGCTTTTATATGAATGAAAATGAAAAACTCTCATCTCACATAAAACCCCCGGCTATTCAAACACGACGATCCAATATAACATATCACAGCAACACATACCATCGCATGTCATCAACGTAAGTAAATATGTGTATCCCAGTTGTCGTTGACATATAGCACCGAAACCAGCGATACACCATATATTACACTTACGGTCGCAGAAAAGAAAGTGAAAAACTACAATAGTTGGAATCCGCAACCACCTTAGACATCATAAACCCAATGTATCATATACTTTGGATTTCATGCCCAACAAATGAATTCCTTAGACATCACATGCCTAACAATTATAAACCCCGCATTTTAGTCTCGATATTGAAAACACTTTTCAATAACCTGTCGGGTAATTCAACAAGATTCCCAAAAACATGATCGAATGCTCGTCGGAAACTTTAATAGACGGCCACACCCCCCGATGCCGTCGACGAAGTGCACTAAGGCAGAACACCGCTGCCGCGAGCACCCGAACGGATGCTTTTTGGCGACAGGGTTCTTCTACAGTCACTTGGTCGGGCCATGGGGCGTGGCTATCTAGTAAGGTTAGCCGGCGAGTATCCGCGTATACTACGTAATTGCGACAGACTTTTGATCACATCAAAATCCCGTTGCAACCAATCAATTGAGACTAAATTGCTAGATTTATAAAATTCAAACTAGTTATCTCATAACTAATTGTGGATTCCAAATATTGTATCACAATCACAGACAGCTAGACGAAGTTAAACTTTTCAATCGAATAAACAAGAACCCAAAAGTTCCCAATAAGCTCAATACTTGAGCGGAGTTCAAAAAGTACCCAGAAACTGCCACAGCTCCTATGAACCAGCCGTAGAAGGGTCAACCAATGCCTCATATGTGGCACCGCTGAACTACCACAAATCCTAGGGTTTGGTGACGGTTCTGACGGTCACGTAATCGAGTTAAGATTTCGTTCTTCTAGAGGGTCCACAGAAACGCTTGCAAGATTTTCTGAAAATTTTAAACTCGGAAAAAGTCCAACACTTGAAAAATTTCTAGCGGGGAAAAACTGGGTTATTGATATCCGTTCAAACTTTTTAACATCGTCTAAATAACCCGAATGCATGTTAGAATTACAACTACGAAACACTCCGAATTGCTTTTGCAGAAAGTTAACATCACATGCAAATTTAGCAAAAACAAACAACATCTGAAACATTAAAACCCAGATACTGGAACACAGGCAAAATTCCGGGGGGGCTCAGTTTTGGGCCGAGATTAGGGTATGTGTGGCCGGCCACTTTCTCACAGAAATGCTTCAAATTTTGCCAGTGTTCATGTTATATCACGTACAACATTCTGCAGTCGTTTGGAAATTTTTTTGACAACATTAAAAATCGACAGAAACCGCAGTTTTGTAGTTTCAAGTTTCAGAGCAGTTTCGGTTTCGTAATCTAACAAACATTGTTTAAATTTCTAGCTTGTCTCTGATACCACTGTAGGGTTACCCAGGACGGCAACAAGGTTTCGGGAGGCATCGTCCATGCCGTTTTTAAATTTTTGCCGTTCTAAGTAACTCTAACCAATAATTTTTAACTAGAAATTTAAACAACCAAGCAATATTAACAACTTAACATCTAAGTGAATGGGAAATACAACCTTTGTAGACCAGTCCTTCACTTCAAAAGCTCCTTGTAGTGGTCCCTTCGCTGCGATCATGTAACTCCCGGACACTTGAATGGCTCCATGAGAAGAAAGTAACGATCTTGCTTGAAGTCTTTGAGGCCGAAGATGATCTACGTCGAGGAGACACGAACCCAAGCTACCCTCTTCACTAATATAGGATTGGTGAAGATAACACCCTATACTAAGTGCTAACTAGTATAGGATGATGAAGTAGGATTTTTGCTCACTTTGGAATTAATTTTATCACTAGGGTTTCTTACTTGATCAAGAGCTAGAGAGCTCTTGAGCTTTGAAGAGGAAGAAGAAGAGAGATAATCTTGTGAGTGAGAATGGCAGCCATGGGTGAGAAAATATCTAATATGTCTCATGTAGAGACTTAACCATGAGTTAAGATAATGATTGAGTTAACAAAATATCCAGTATAAAACAAAACTAGTGGACTAGTCAATGGGTCTCCAAGCTTCTCAAAGCTTCATGCCATGTGACCAATATCCTACTAATAATTGATTTACACTAAATAAATAAACCCTACATTATCTTTATCATGGTGTAAGTCTCATACACCCATATAGCTTGTATCATCAACCATGACACAAAATAAAACACAATTAATATATATTGCATATATATTAAGTGTGCACATGTGAGAAAAATAAATGTTTAAGTGAGCTAATATTAGTTAATGTAAATTAATATATCAAATATATAATTATACATTAAATCATTAAATCAACACTTGATTTAATAATCCGGTTATATCTCATATGATCGACTAATATTATTTGTATCATTATATCGAATCAACATTTGATTCGATAATCCGGCTATATCACATATAACCGATCGATACTTTATATCGCGAGAATAGAATACGGTATCACATACTCGTATTAATCTCGGTCCCGCACATATCACATATGTACTCCTACTTCATTTTTCCTGAGCCAGTGAAACCTCTGTGTAGAACTCTAAAGACTCGTCAATACGCCGACAGTAGGTGATGATCACATCAAGCACCCACAGGCCGTCAGCGGTACTAGCTGGACGTAACGGCTACCCGGGTATTGAACGATCAGAAGATCAGCAAGTAAGCCCACTCTAACTCCTACAAAAGCCTGATAGTAACACTACCGTACAGTCCGGTCTCTTCATCAGATATGTCGCATATCATCAGCCTGGGGGTGGTAAAACGTCAGACCCCAATAGCCTGATAAGTCATGCCGATGCAAGGTCCATAACGGTTTGAGAAACTATTGATAACACTTACCAGTAAATCTCAGCAACCCTGGCCAGGGATTTCCTATTATGGCCAATCGAGCATAGTGCAACATCAACTCCCAATACCGGGAGAGACGGATCCCCTCCTATCGCTCATTGCCTCCATGTGACTCGGGACTGTACCCAAAAACCACCTTTTTGCACTATCTCTTGACCGTGGTATGGTGGAAATCAAAGCACAGTGGGAATCACATGAGACTCTATGACGATCTCGGGTCAACAGACTAATCTGTACTAGTGTCACCAGAGAACTGCTATCTGACGATAGGTATAATACCATCTAGGAGTTCTCGGCGAGTCCGTTCAGTGTACCCAGTCTCCACTGAGCACCCGTATACCATCTTTGATGTCAAACACCAATGGATGTGGGATCATCCATCTCCCATCATATGGGTCAAGATGCGTATACGCTAGTCTACTC
Source organism: Agapanthus africanus (assembly GCA_030015575.1). Lineage (NCBI taxonomy): Eukaryota > Viridiplantae > Streptophyta > Magnoliopsida > Asparagales > Amaryllidaceae > Agapanthus > Agapanthus africanus. Next base: position 674,322,845 of record CM057340.1, on the reverse strand, counting down.
TGGAGTATCGATGTCCTGTCTCGATACTCCCTCGACTAGGAACAATTATATGGTGTACTTATGGACTACCCTTTTCCCCACTAGTATGATCTCCATCATAGTCCTGGATGTCAAGTACACATCCTTAAAGTGCTTTGTCAACATGTGAGAGCAAGACATCATCACGTATACAAGTCAACATGTTAAGACAAAGCGTAACCAGATAGCATACTATCATATCGAGCGAGAAAGTCCTCCCTATATATGTCTAAGCATCCACTACAATATACATCCCATGTACAACAATGGCTTCTAGGGCATACATATAACTAACATGTTTTAATCGTGCATCAAATGTTATAGATTACCGTTTTCAATATCCGTATCCGTACTGACAATAACATATCTAATTGCACGCCGAAATATCATGATATCTGTATACTATTATATTAGTACAACGTGCTTTCTAATGTGCATCATACGTAGTCATGGATATAAATAGGTTATTACAGATAGATAGATATGCATCCTGACATAAGCACTATTTACCGTGATTCCGATATCTTTTACAGTTTCACAATAGGTATCCATTTGATACATATGTATCATATGATATGTTCATGACACACTACCTAACTCGTTTCTTGATTTTGTTATTAATGCCAACAATCCTGACTTGTTATCCTGATAGACGTAACTTGTTGTCTGTATAGACAAAACCTGTACCTTCTTGATCCTGTGTTGATATTAGATTCATATGCTCAATACCTGACTTGAAAACACAACCTTGGGGGTAAGGGGATGTAACACTCTAGTTCATTTATACCAGTTCTTTTAGGTATTTCTTTATTTATGGCTATTTCTTGATTTATTGTGTTTTTGGTGCGAATAGTGTAATTGGTATCTGTATTTGCATCCGACCCGACCCGCATGCTGGAAACCTATCTTGATTCCCATTTATGATTTATCCCGGCTAGTTACGAAGATCTATGCACTTTTAATATTGTTTATACTGCATACTTGCATCATATCTGGCATCTGCATTTTTTTTAATAAAATAAGTAAAGTCAAATAAAATATTTTAAAAAATATCTAGCATGGCCTGCATCATACCCCTGACCTTATGGTAGTATCCGCACCTCGTGTTCTCGTCCCGTTCGGTGAAACGGAATTGTTTGGATTGCTACGTGCACGCTGCGTGCATCCGTTCTTGGGGGTATGCATTTTCGTTACCCGGATATCCTATTTTGGTTTTGGTTACTACGTATATTATTCGTATTTTCAAACTGTAATTTTAGACCCGACCCGGGCTTGTTTTGGACTATTTTTGTATTAGCCAAAATCTCAAAATTTAAACTAATATTTTATCCTTACGTTTTACAGATCTTATTCTTTATATTTTATTTCTTTCTAAAATATTTTAAAAGATTTTTAACAAAAATCCTAACAGTTTTAACTCTCAGCCCTCTCTCTATCTCTCTCCTCTCATATTTATATATTTTATATTTTCTTTTAAAAAGATTTCCTTACCAGAAATTTCTCTATCTCTCTCTAATCTTTATTTTTTTTAAAACTATATATTTACCCACGTCTCCCTCTGTTCCCCACTCCTATTCTCACCTCCCCTCTCCTATTCTCACCCCTCATCTTCTTCTTTCTTTTCCCGCGCGCGAGTTTAAACCCACGTCGCGCCCCTCGCCTGCCTCGCCGTCACTTGCGCCCACTGTCGCCGCCAACGCCTCCACCTCCTCACCCTCATCCACACCACCACCACCGGCGCCTCCACCCATTCGCGACAACCAAGCCTGACGCAACCCTGCACCCATCACCGCGACGACACCCATCACCTTCGATCCTCGCCGTCGACGTCCTCGCCTCCACCTCATCGTCGCCTCTCCCCACTCGTCTCCCTCTCCCCAACACCTGAGCCTCCTCCCTGCACCCCCGACCAGAACCCTGCACATCCGACTACAAGAACCGGAAACCCTCGCTGCCCTTGCTGTGAAACCTCGCCGGAAAACCCAAGCTACCTCGTCATCACCCCTCGCACCCTTCTCTGACCCCAGAGCCAAATACCTGAGCACCAAACCCTAGCTCTTCTTCCTTCTTCCTCTTCTATTTTCTTCTTCTTGTTTCTTGATTGTCCAGTCATCGCCGGAGCTGTGCCGTCGCTGTCGATCAGGCTGACCCAGTGGGCATCCCCAGCCAGCATGGTCACCTTCTTGCTTTGCCTGGTCCTGTCCCGTGTGCGCGTGTGTATATTGAAACGTTTACCCGACGTCGGACGCTACGTATTGTCACGCCCCGCTTCCCAGAGTGCGCCAAGATAGGCACGTGACAGAGCCAACCATGCTACCTGTGGATAGGAAATATCCCTCCACAGTCACATTACGGCTGTAGATATATCAAGAACAAGGTATCAAATTCTTAGAAAAATTCCTTCAATTTGAATTTAGTAATTCAATTGTCCATAGGCCAAAATAAACGAGTCAAGAATAAATAATATGCGGAAGCAATAGATCCAATAAACAAAACACCTGGAAAGTAAAACGGGATACCAACTGGATCCTCACTGCTCGACCTAATGGTGGAAGTACTCCTGATCAGCCTGCGACAAAGTTAGGGGATCTGGGCCATGCAAAACCCAGAAGTCAGTGCGTCATAACATCAAGCAATAATAAAATCAGGGGTAGCAAGTCATGCAGGTATGAGTATGAACGGTAAAACAGGTATAACAGTAACATAAGTAAGGACAGTGAAGGGTAAGGCACAGGTGATGTGCAGTGAGTAATCTAAACTGGTCTACTGGGTTAACTACTCTCAAGTCTTTTGAAATCAATTTGATGAATCGTCGATGTAACTCAATAGTATCCCGTGCGTGCCCGGGACCACGGTCAAGATTCTCGGGCTGAATCCGAAACGTGCCGCTAGGCAGTAAAAGGTAGTATATAACGATGAATGATGTCAGCCGCATCATCCCGGGGCTGGCCTAGCCCGTAAAACTGATCAGTATAAATATCGAACTGTCGAGTTACAAGTCAGGTTTCATCATTGATTTCCCCATACCCCCAAGTTATGTGTTCAAGTCAGGTATTGATAAATCTGGAGCTAATGCCAACACAGGGTCAAGCAGGTACAGGTTTGTCTGGATAGACAACAGGAAATGTCCGTAGGGACAACAGGTCAAGATTGTCGGCATTAGTAACAAGATCAGGTAACAGGTCAAGCTGTGGTATATCAGGTCATGCCAGGTGGTATATAAGGGTCCAATCATGTCAAGTAGTGCACATATATTGAGTCATGTCAAGTAGTAGTGTATCAAGTCATGTCAGGTAGTGCACAAGTGTCGAGTGGGTGCTCATAATCAAACTGTAATAAGCATGGGTACACAAAAATAAGTATGGGGTACCAATATAACAATAAAATGGAATAATGTGATGTGGTATGCAAATAGATATAGATTCAAACATATGGATACACAATTATCGATTAGGGTTACGTTTATAGTTCCAATATTAATTAGGATGCACTTTATTAAACATGGAATTTAATATCACAGTATTATGTCTGAATATGATCTATGGATGCAATTATCTATATTCTAAATGAGATGGATGCAAACGGGTATCCGAAACATTATAAAAACTATAAAATGGTAATGTGGGATATACAACTAAGCAATATGTGATATAAATATTGGTATGGTTGCATTGTAATGTAATCTACTATGTAACAAGATTAGTTTTCATGATCTAGATCTAAAATGATGTAAACGGATGCAAACGGAACATCGAAACGTTATAAAATGAAACATGGGGTGCTAGATTTAAACTACAGGCATCATATATATTTAAATAGATATATAATGATTTAAATAGCATGTAGCAAGATTAACTTGCCTCGATGGATCAAGAAACGGATGTGTATGGGAGTCTCATGTCGGCGAAATATCGCGAAGCGTGCACGGTACACGGAACGGTTCCAAACAACGCAAGAGGGTGATCACGCAGGTAAGGTACGTCTACTGGGTCGTCTGGAACGACAGCGACGGCATGGCTTCGGTGATGATCGGAAACCAAGAAATTAAGAATGCGAAATAGAGAAGAAGAAGAAAGAGAAGAAGAAAACTGGGGTTTGGTTGTTTTGGTGCTCTGGATTTGGGACAGAGGCGAGGAAAGAAATGGTGACGACGAGTCGCGGAGGCGACGGGGTCGGAGCTCCGGCGATGGTGATCGGCAAAGGCAGCGGGTTTCTTAGGTTCTTGATTGTTGAGGTGATTGGGTTTGCAGGGGAGAGAGTCGGGATTCAGGGTTAGGGTTGTGTGCAGGAGAAAGGATAAAGAAATGAGGAGGTGATAATGAAGTCGGGGTCGCCGGAGGTGAGGGAACGGCGACAAGGTGTGCAGGGGATGAAGCTTGGGTAGGGTTTTGGAATTCTTTGGGAGTTTTGGGTTGCTCGGGGTTGGTTTCTGGTATGGATCTGGGACTCGGTCGAGGTACTACGATGAAGACGATGGCTGGAGGACCTCGGGTTTGACGGCGAAGGCAAAGGTTGATCGCCAATGGGGATGAAAGAGGTGCAATGGAGACGAAGATAGGGTACTGGGCTCAGCTTAAGAGAGAGGGGATGCAGGTGATGTTGGTGGAGGCGAAGGAGGAAGAGGAGTGGAGATGAGGGAGTGGCGACGGAGAGGGGAGTTGATGGGTTAGGTTTTCTCGTGGAGGTGGCGAAGAAAAAAATAAAGAAGAAGAAGAGAAGGAAGGTGACGATAGGGGAGAGGTGGTGATGGGATCCGAGAAGCAAATAGTGTTTGCGAGAGGAGTGAGAAAACGAGAGAGAGAGAGAGAGAGAGACGTGCATGAGTTTAGAAGGAATGGGTTTATTTAAAAAGAAATATAAGAATATATAGGAAAGAGAGAGGGGAGAGAGAGATTGAGGATAGAAACTGTTAATAGATTAGGATTTTATAAAAAATATATATAATTTATATGTGTGAAGAGAGAGAGAGAGAGATTGTGGTTCTGTTAAGAGTTTTATTATATGAAAATATTTTTTTAATTAAAAACTTTAGAAGAAATTAAAGAATATAATATTAGTACGTTTTGAGATTTTGGCAAATACAAACTTACTCCAAAACACGCCCGGGTCGGGTCTAAAAATCCGGTTTTAAAATATGAAAAATATATGCGACTTTCAAAATTCAAAATGAATGCTCAGGTAACGAAAATGTATACCCCCAAGAACGGATGCACGTACGTGCACGTAGCCATCCAAACACGTCCGTTTCACTGAATGGGACGTGAACAAGATGCGCGGATGCTACCACGGGGTTAGGGGTATCATGCAAGCCATGTTATGTAATTTTAAATTATTTTACGTGACTTAAAATGTTATATAGTAAAAGATACAATGCCAGATAAAATGCCAGTATGTACTAAACATGAAATGCACCTGTCTATATAACAAGTCAAGTTAAACTATAAACATGAATCGAACAGGTTCCAAGCCAGCGGGTCTGGTCAAATGCAAAGTAAAATGTAAAATACCATTCGTACCCAAAACACGATAAATCAAGAAAATACCACAGATAAGTAAATACGGGAACTGGAATTGGTATAAATGAACTAGGTTGTTATATTATACCCAACTACAAAAAGAATTTCGTCCTCGAAATTCCAAGAACAAGAAAGGAAAAACAATCAAGAAACTACAAGAATAGATGTGGAAACTTCTGTCGGATTTCACCTTCTCATTCCCAAGTCGATTCTCCATGCGAGCGATTTCTCCAAGAAACAAGTACGAGAGGGATAACCTTGTTCTTAAGGACATTTTCTCTTCGATCAACAATCAACATCGGTCATTCCTCAAAGGTCAAATCTTCTCGTACAGTCAGCTCCAAATGATCCAGCACATGTGTTTCATCTCGAGCATATTTACGAAGTTGAGATGTATGAAACACGTCATGAACATTCGCCAAAGATTGCGGTAAAGCCAATCGATGCGCCACTTCTCCAACACACTCCAAAATCTCGAAAGGTCCAACGAATCGAGGACTAAGTTTGCCTCGACTTCTAAAACGAATCACCCCTCTAGTCGGTGATATCTTCAAGAATACCAAATTACCAACCGCGAACTCTAGAGGTCTTCTCGATGTATTTGCCCAACTCTTTTGTCGGTCTTGTGCTGCTTTCATATGATTCCGGATAGTGTTAACTTTCTCAGCTGTTTGCACGATCAAATCCGGTCCCAAAAATCTTCGTTCTCCAACCTCGTCCCAACAAACAGGTGAACGACACATGCGACCATACAATGCTTCAAATGGAGCCATCTGAATAGTCGCCTGGAAACTGTTATTGTAAGAAAACTCCACCAAGTATAGATGATCCTCCCATGAACCCTTGAAGTCTATCATGTAAGCTCTCAACATGTCTTCAAGAGTTTGGATCGTTCTCTCCGACTGGACATCTGTCTAAGGATGATAAGCTGTGCTAAACTTCAATCGAGTCCCCAAACATTCCTGTAAGCTCCTCCAGAAGTGTGATAAGAAACGGGTGTCACGGTCGGACACGATGCTCACCGGTACTCCATGCAATCTTACAATCTCCTGTATGTACCGTTCTGCCAAAGCTTCTGTTGATTGACCAACTCGAAATGGTATGAAATGAGCTGCCTTGGTCAATCTATCAACAATCACCCAAACTGCATTGTTGCCTTTTGGACTCCGCGGTAGAGCCGTCACGAAATCCATGGTTATATGTTCCCACTTCCATTGAGGAATCGGAAGTGGTTACAATAAACCAGCAACTCTTTGATGTTCAGCCTTAACTTGCTGACACACCAAACACTTCGCTACAAAGCGGGAAATCTCCCATTTCATGCATTCCCACCAGATATGCTATCTTAGATCTCGGTACATCTTTGTTCCTCCTGGATGTACGGAATATGCGGAACTGTGCACTTCCTTCATAACTTCTTCGCGAATATCTCCTTTTGGCACACATAAACGACTACCATATCGCAACGAACCATCTTCATGAATCAACAAGTCCGTTCGAAGTCCAGCTTCAACCTGTTCTCGAAACTTCTGCAATCTTAGGTCCTGTAATTGCGCTGCTTTATTACTTCCGATCAACGACGATTGTACTTGCAGCTGCATCAACTGTCTCGAAGAATGCGGTAGCACAACCTCCAAATCGAATCTTTGAAAGTCTTCAATAAGTTCCTTCTGTGCAGTCAACATCTGAATTGCTGGCAACCGACTAAGCGCATCCGGTACAACATTAACTTTCCCCGGATGGTACTTAAGATCGAGATCGTAGTCAGCCATCAGCTCCAACCATATACGCTGCCTCATATTAAGTTCCTTCTGTGTGAACACGTACTTTAGGCTTTTGTGATCGGTGAAAACCTCGACCCTTTCGCCCAATAAGTAGTGTCTCCAAATCTTCAAAGCGAAAATCACAGCTGCTAGCTCCAAATCATGAGTTGGGTAATTCTTCTCATGTGTTTTCAACTGTCTCGACTCGTAAGCTATAACCTTCCCATGCTGCATCAAAACACATCCCAATCCTTTCCCAGATACGTCGCTGTGAATCACCAATCCTCCGGAACTGTCTGGTACGGTCAAAATAGGAGCGGTTATCAATCTCTGCTTCAACGCCTCAAAAGCTGACACATACTTATCTATCCACATAAATGGTACTTCCTTGCGCGTAAGCTTGGTCAGAGGCTCAGCCAAGCGAGCAAAATTCTCCACGAACCTTCTGTAATACCTGGCAAGTCCAAGAAAGCTTCTGATCTCTGCAACGTTCTTCGGAATCGGCCAATCTCGAACTGCTGTAATCTTTTCGGAATCAACGGCGATTCCATCTCCGAACACGACATGCCCCAAAAACTTCACTTCATCAAGCCAAAACTCGCACTTGCTCATCTTTGCATACAATCTTTCTTGCCTCAATGTCTGCAGTGCGATCTTCAAGTGTTCTGTATGCTTTTCAATACTCCTCGAGTAAACCAGAATATCATCAATGAACACCACTATAAACTGGTCCAAGAATGGTGAAAAGATTCGGTTCATCAAGTCCATAAATATCACCGGTGCATTCGTTACTCCGAAGGGCATCTCTAAATACTCGTAATGTCCATACCGAGTTCGGAACGCCGTCTTGCAAATATCTTCTGATTTAACTCGGACCTGATGATATCCGGATCGTAAATCCAGCTTCGAGAATACCCTTGCGCCACTAAGCTGCTCAAATAATTCGCCAATGCGAGGGATCAGGTACTTGTTTTTAATAGTCACCCGGTTTAATTCTCGATAATCGATGCACATCCTCCCTGTGCCATCTTTCTCCTTGACTAGAAGAATTGGAGCTCCCCAAGGTGAAATACTGCTGCAAATCCAACCCTTCTCAAGTAATTCAGCAACCTGCTTCTTGATTTCTTCCAAATCCACTGGTACCATTGGATAGTACGCCTTTGAGATTGGCGTTGCACCAGGAACAAGATCGACCGCGAACTCCACATCTCGTTTTGGCGGTAAACCTGAGATGTCCTCGAACACGTCCATGAAATCTCGAACTAACGCTGGCGCTTCCTCCTTATCAACTTCCATTGACGAAAGAATATTGCTTGTCGGCCTAGCCCTAAACTCGACTGGCTCGACAGAACTGCTTCCTCCAGCAAAAATAAACTCCGGATGTCCGGGAATCTAGAAAATCACTTTTTTTGCCCTACAATCAATGTGAGCGTGGAAAGTGCCGAGAAAAATCCATTCCCAAGACAACAACAAATAAAGGGATGCACCAGAATTGAATAATTCTAATGCGGGGAAGACATGATCAAGTAGGATACCTGAAACGATTTCACCTGAAGCCAAACACTGAAGAAGATAAGCACGGTAAACAGAATTCAAGCTTGCGATAAACATGAACTGGAAAGCAAGAGAAGCAAGGAAATATAACGACCATGAAATAAGGAAGTGAATCAAGACCAGGACTCCAAGTTACTTAAATAGAGTACTGCATTGTAACCATGCTGCAGTTCATGGGTACAATCACATAACTCCGTTCAAGTCGCCCAAATCCTAGTATCAGAATCAAAGGAACAGGAGAAACAACAGGGAATCAAAAGTTCCAAGCTGAGATGCAAAGTGGTTTGCATATCGTCAAGGCAAAGGATAAAGAGAAAGATATGATTCAAGAATAATGATAACAATGTGGCAGGACATGCTCCTAATCACGGATTTTCTGATTCGTGTATTGGGTCCAATACCCAACTACAAAAGAATCAAACCCGATTAACCTAGATTCTATGGCTCTGATACCAAACAAACCCTGTCACGCCCCGCTTCCCAGAGTGCGCTAAGATAGGCACGTGACAGAGCCAACCATGCTACCTGTGGATAGGAAATATCCCTCCACAGCTAAGATAGGCACGTGACAGAGCCAACCATGCTACCTGTGGATAGGAAATATCCCTCCACAGTCACATTACGGCTGTAGAGATATCAAGAGCAATAATAAACTATCTAACACATGTCCATAGGCCAAAATAAACGAGTCAAGAATGAAATAATATGCGGAAGCAATAGATCCAATAAACAAAACACCTGGAAAGTAAAACGGGATACCAACTGGATCCTCACTGCTCGACCTAATGGCGGAAGTACTCCTGATCAGCCTGCGACAAAGCTAGAGGATCTGGGTCATGCAAAACCCAGACGTCAGTGCGTCATAACATCAAGCAATAATAAAATCAGGGGTAGCAAGTCATGCAGGTATGAGTATGAACGGTAAAACATGTATAACAGTAACATAAGTAAGGACAGTGAAGGGTAAGGCATAGGTGATATGCAGTGAGTAATCTAAACTGGTCTACTGGGTTAACTACTCTCAAGTCTTTTGAAATCAATTTGATGAATCGTCGATGTAACTCAATAGTATCCCGTGCGTGCCCGAGACCACGGTCAAGATTCTCGGGCTAAATCCGAGACGTGCCGCTAGGCAGTAAAAGGTAGTATGTAACGATGAATGATGCCAGCCGCATCATCCCGGGGCTTGCCTAGCCCGTAAAACTGATCAGTATAAGTATCAAACTGTCGAGTAACAAGTCAGGTTTCATCATTGATTTCCCCATACCCCCAAGTTATGTGTTCAAGTCAGGTATTGATAAATCTGGAGCTAATGCCAACACAGGGTCAAGCAGGTACAGGTTTGTCTGGATAGACAACAGGAAATGTCCGTAGGGACAACAGGTCAAGATTGTCAGCATTAGTAACAAGATCAGGTAACAGGTCAAGCTGTGGTACATCAGGTCATGTCAGGTGGTGTATAAGGGTCCAATCATATCAAGTAGTGCACATATATCGAGTCGTGTCAAGTAGTAGTGTATCAAGTCATGTCAGGTAGTGCACAAGTGTCGAGTGGGTGCTTATATCAAACTGTAATAAGCATGGGTACACAAAAATAAGTATGGGGTACCAATATAACAATAAAATGGAATAATATAATGTGGTATGCAAATAGGTATAGATTCAAACATATGGATACACAATTATCGATTAGGGTTACGTTTATAGTTCCAATATTAATTAGGATGCACTTTATTAAACATGGAATGTTAATATCACAGTATTATGTCTTAATATGATCTATGGATGCAATTATCTATATTCTAAATGAGATGGATGCAAACGGGTATCCGAAACATTATAAAAACTATAAAATGGTAATGTGGGATATACAACTAAGCAATATGTGATATAAATATTGGTATGGATGCATTGTAATGTAATCTACTATGTAACAAGATTAGTTTTCATGATCTAGATCTAAAATGATGTAAACGGATGCAAACGGAACATCGAAACGTTATAAAATGAAACATGGGGTGCTAGATTTAAACTACAGGCATGATATATATTTAAATAGATATATAATAATTTAAATAGCATGTAGCAAGATTAACTTGCCTCGACGGATCAAGAAACGAATATGTACGGAACTTCTCACGTCGGCGAAATGTCGCGACGCGCGCACGGTACACGGAACGGTTCCAAATAACGCAAGAGGGTGATCACGCAGGTAAGGTACGTCTACTGGGTCGTCTGGAACGGCAGCGACGGCACGGCTCCGGTGATGATCGGAAACCAAGAAATCAAGAAAGCGAAATAGAGAAGAAGAAGAAAGAGAAGAAGAAGACTGGGGTTTGGTTGTTTTGGTGCTCTGGATTTGGGACAGAGGCGAGGAAAGAGATGGTGACGATGAGTCGCGGAACCGACGGGGTCGGAGCTCCGGTGATGGTGATTGGCAAAGGCAGCGGGTTTCTTAGGTTCTTGATTCTTGGGGTGATTGGGTTTGCAGGGGAGAGAGTCGGGATTCAGGGTTAGGGTTGTATGCAAGAGAAAGGATAAGGAAATGAGGGGGTGATGATGAAGTCGGGGTCCCCGGAGGTGAGGGAACGGCGACGAGGTGTGCAGGGGATGAAGCTTGGGTAGGGTTTTGGAATTCTTTGGGAGTTTTGGGTTGCTCGGGGTTGGTTTCTAGTATGGATCTGGGACTCGGTCGAGGTACTACGAAGATGACGATGGCTGGAGGACCTCGGGTTTGACGGCGAAGGCAAAGGTTGATCGTCGGTGGGGATGAAAGAGGTGCAATGGAGACGAAGATGGAGTACTGGGCTCGGCTTAAGAGAGAAAGGATGCAGGTGATGTTGGTGGAGGCGAAGGAGGAAGAGTACTGGAGATGAGGGCGTTGAGGCGGCGACGGAGAGTGGAGTTGATAGGTTAGGTTTTCTCGTGGAGGTGGTGAAGAAAAAAAATAAAGAAGAAGAAGAGAAGGAAGGTGACGATAGGGGAGGAGTGGTGACGGGATCCGAGAAGCAAATAGTGTTTGCGAGAGGAGTGAGAAAATGAGAGAGAGAGAGAGAAAGAGAGAGAGACGTGCATGAGTTTAGAAGGAATGGGTTTATTTAAAAAGAAATATAAGAATATATAAAGGAAAGAGATAGGAGAGAGAGAGATTGAGGATAGAAACTATTAATAGATTAGGATTTTATAAAGAATACATATAATTTATATGTGAGAAGAGAGAGAGAGAGATTGAGGTTCTGTTAAGAGTTTTATTATATAAAAATATTTTTTTAGTTAAAAACTTTAGAAGGAATTAAAGAATATAATATTAGTACGTTTTGAGATTTTGGCAAATATAAACTTACTCCAAAACAAGCCCGGGCCGGGTCTAAAAATCCGATTTTAAAATATGAAAAATATATGCGACTTTCAAAATTCAAAATGAATGCTCAGGTAACGAAAATGCATACCCCCAGAACGGATGCACGTACGTGCGCGTAGCCATCCAAACACGTCCGTTTCACTGAACGGGACGTGAACAAGATGCGCGGATGCTACCACGGGGTTAGGGGTATCATGCAAGCCATGTTATGTAATTTTAAATTATTTTACGTGACCTAAAATGTTATATGGTTAAAGATGCAATGCCAGATAAAATGCCAGTATGTACTAAACAAGAAATGCACCTGTGTATGTAACAAGTCAAGTTAAACTATAAACATGAATCGAACAGGTTCCAAGCCAGCGGGTCGGGTCGAATGCAAAGTAAAATGTAAAATACCATTCGTATCCAAAACACGATAAATCAAGAAAATACCACAGATAAGTAAATACGGGAACTGGAATTGGTATAAATGAACTAGGTTGTTACACGTATACACCCCGTCGTGAGATCCGATCAGGCAAGTTTATCTTGCTACATGCTATGATACATATTTTGCATCTATATTAATAAAATATTACATGTTTACTTCATTGTGCATCCATATTACAATTTTACAGTTTTTCGATACCCGTATGCATCCATACCGTTATTTACATATCTAGTCGCATGCGAGTTTATCTTGCTACATGCCATGTTATATATTCTGCATCCATATGAATAAAAATATGACATATTGATTGCATTGTACATACATATTAATGTTTTAGTGTTTTCGGATACCCGTTTGTATCCGTATCATTTATTATATATCTAGCTGCATGCCATGTCATATTATTTCATGTTACTGTTGTATTAACACTCCATGCTTGATAATGTGCATCATGTTTAGTCATGGAGTTATAGATGTAATCCCTGATGGATATTTGTGTATTCGTGTTTTATTGTGCATCCATATCATTAATTATATATCTAGTTGCATGCCATGACATACTATTTCATATTACTGTTACCTTGGTACTCTATGCTTGATAATGTGCATCATGCATAGTCATGAAATTGTAGATGTAATCCCTGATAGATATATGTGCATCTGTACTTTTATCGTGCATCCGTACTTGCTACAATTTTATTATGAGCATCCGTTTGATACTGTGCACTACCTGGCATGACATGATACACCACTACTTGACCTGTTACCTGATCCTGTTCCTAATGCCGACATTCCTGACTTGTCGTCCCGATGGACGTATCCTGTTGTCTATTTAGACAAAACTTGTACCTGCTTGATCCTGTGTCGGCATTAGCTCCAAACTTATCAATACCTGACTCGAACACATAACTTGGGGGTAAGGGGAAATCAATGATGAAACCTGACTTGTAACTCAACAGTTCGACGCTTATACTGATCAGTTTTGGGGGGTAGGCCAGTCCTGGGATGCTGCTGCTGACATCATTCATCTGTACATGTTTCCAGTTTTGTGCTTAGCAGCTCATCTCGGTTTCAGCCCGAGAATCTGGACCGTGGTCCCGGGCATGCATGGGATACTATTGAGTTCTATCGACGATTCATTAAATCGATTTCAAAGATTTGAGAGTAATTAACCTAGTAGCATAGATTACTCACCGCATGCACATACACTTCACTGTTCCATATTCGTGTTACTATTATACACTAATTACTGTTCATACTCATGCCTCCATATCTCGTGTATCCTGTTCATTTATTATTATTTGATATTAAGACGCACTGACTTCTGGGTTTTGCATGGCCCAGATCTTCTACCTTTGTCGCATGCTGACTAGGAGTACTTCAGCCGACAGGACGATCAGTGAGGATCATGTTAGTATCTAGTTAGTTTAGTTTTATTTCCGTACTTTCATTTCCTGACGTGAGCCCGTATTTTGGGACGTGCTTTCCATATTGTTACTGCTTATTGGATTTATTGCTTCCGCATATTATTTCTTGACTCGTTTATTCTGGCACATGGACATGTACTAGATAGTTTATTTTATTTCTACTGTTCTTGATATCTTATAGACAGCCGTAATATGACCGTGGAAGGATGTTTCCTAACCATAGGTAGCATGGTTGGCTCTGTCACGTGCCGATCTTAGCGCACACTGGGAAGCGGGGTGTGACAGGGTTTGTTTGGTATCAGAGCCCTAGGATTTAGGTTAATCGGGTTTATTCCTTTTGTAGTTGGCTATTGGACCCAATATACGAGTCAGAAAACCCGTAATTAGGATATGTACTTCCACATTGTTGTCGTGATTCTTGAATCTTATCTTCCTCTTGACACTTTATCTTGACGATATGCAAACAACTTTGCATCTCGGCTTGAAATCTTTTTGGTTCCTTATTGTTTATCCTTTTCTATTCCTTTGATTCTGATACTAGGATTTGGGTGACTTGAACGGAGTTTTGTGATTGTAACTATGAACTGCATAATGGTATGCGGTACTCTATTTAAGTAACTTGGAGTCCTAGTCTTGATTCATTTCCTTGTTTTATGGTCATTATATTACCTTGCTTCTCTCGGTTTCATTGCTTACCAGTTTATGTTTACCGCAAGCTTGAATCATGTTTATCGTGCTAATCTTCTTTGGTATCTTGGTTTCAGATGAAGTCATTTCGGGTATCCTACTTGTTCATGATTTTCCCGCATTAGCATTATTCGATTCTGGTGCATCCCATTGTTTTATGTCGTCCAGGTTTATTGCTGCACATTTGATTTCTTGCACGACCCTGTCTAGTTGTTGGGACATATACACTGGGAACGGGAAGATCATATCTAGTAGTGAGTGTAAGGATTGTTCAGTTGTTATTTGCGGACGAGAGTTATTTGCAGATTTCTTGGTGATCGATACTGGCAGTTATGATGTTGTTTTGGAAATGGACTTTCTCAGCACTTTCCACGCTCACATTGATTGTAGGGCAAAGAAAATGATTTTCCAGATTCCCGGACATCCGGAGTTTGTTTTTACTGGAGGTAGCAGTTCTGTCGGGCCAGTTGAGTTTAGGGCTAGGCCAATAAACAGTGTTTTTTTCGTCGATGGAAGTTGATAAGGAGGAAGCGCTTGCTGTAGTTCGAGAGTTCATGGACATGTTCGAGGACATCTCGGGATTACCACCAAAACGAGATATGGAGTTCGTGATCGACCTTGTTCCTGGAGCAGCGCCAATCTCAAAGGCGTATTATCCAATGGCACCAGTGAAGTTAAAAGAAGTCAAGAAGAATGTTACTGAATTGTTAGAGAAGGGTTAGATTCGCAGCAGTAATTCACCTTGGAGAGCTCCAGTTCTTCTAGTCAAGAAGAAAGACGGCATAAGGAGGATGTGCATCGATTATCGAGAATTAAACCGGGCGACTATTAAGAATAAGTACCCGATCCCTCGCATTGGCGAATTATTCGAGCAACTTAGTGGCGCAAGAGTATTCTCGAAGCTGGATTTGCGATCCAGATATCATCAAATTCGAGTTAGTTCAGAGGATATTTGCAAGGCTGCGTTCTGAACTCGATATGGACATTACGAGTATTTAGTGATGCCATTCGGAGTGACGAATGCACCGGCGATGTTTATGGACTTGATGAACCGAATCTTTTCACCGTTCTTGGACCAATTTATAGTGGTGTTCATCGATGATATTCTGGTCTACTCGAGGAGCCTAGAAGAGCATGCATAACACTTGAAGATCGCACTGCAGATGTTGAGGCAAGAAAAATTATATGCAAAGATGAGCAAGTGCGAGTTTTGGCTTGAATAAGTGAAGTTTTTGGGGCATGTCGTATCCGGAGATGGAATCGCCGTTGACCCTGAGAAGATTGCAGCAGTTCAAAATTGGCCGATTCCGAGGAATTTAGCAGAGATCAGAAGTTTTCTGGGACTTGCAGAATACAATAGAAGATTCGTGGAAAATTTTGCTCGATTGGATGAGCCTTTGACCAAGCTTACACGGAAGGAGGTACCGTTCATATGGACGGATAGTTGTGCGTTAGCTTTTGAGGCGTTGAAGCAAAGGTTGATAACCGCTCCTATTTTGACCGTACCAGACAGTTCCGGAGGATTGGTGATTCACAGCGACGCATCTGGGAAAGGTTTGGGATGTATTTTGATGCAGCATGGGAAGGTTATAGCCTACGCATCGAGACAGTTGAAGACCCATGAGAAGAATTACCCAACTCATGATTTGGAGCTTGCATCGGTGATTTTCTCTTTGAAGATTTGGAGACACTACCTACTGGGCGAGAGGGTCGAAGTATTCACCGATCACAAAAGCCTAAAGTATGTGTTTACGCAGAAAGAGCTTAACATGAGGCAGCGTAGATGGTTGGAGCTGATGGGTGACTACGATCTTGATCTCAAGTACCATCCGAAGAAAGTTAATGTAGTGCTGGATGCACTTAGTCGGTTGCCAGCAATTCGAATGTTGACTGCGCAGAAGGAGCTTATCGAAGATTTTTGGAGATTCAAGTTAGAGATCGTGCTACCGCATTCTTTGGGACAGTTGATGCTGCTGCAAGTACAGTCGTCATTGATCGATATCATTAAAGCAGCGCAGTCACAGGACCCAAGATTGCAAAAGTTTCGAGAACAGGTTGAAGTGGGACTTCGAACGGACTTGTTGATTCATGAAGATGGTTCATTGCGATATAGTAGCCGTTTGTGTGTGCCGAAATGAGACATTCATGAAGAAGTTATGAAGGAGGCGCACAGTTCCGCATATTCCATACATCCAGGAGGCACGAAGATGTACCGTGATCTACGATAGCATTTCTGGTGGGAAGGCATGAAAATGGAGATTGCCCGCTTTGTAGTGAAGTGCTTGGTGTGTCAGCAAGTTAAGGCTGAACATCAAAGGGTAGCTGGTTTATTGCAACCACTTCCGATTCCTCAATGGAAGTAGGAATATATAACCATGGATTTCATGACGGCTTTACCGCGGAGTCTAAAAGGCAACAATGCAGTTTGGGTGATCGTTGATCGATTGACCAAGGCAGCTCATTTCATACCATTTCAAGTTGGTCAGTCAACGAAATCGTTAGCAGAGCGGTACATGCAGGAGATTGTGAGATTGCATGGTATACCTGTAAGCATCGTTTCCGATCGTGATACCTGATCCTTATCGCACTTCTGGAGGAGTTTACAGGAAAGTTTGGGAACACGATTGAAGTTTAGCACTGCTTATCATCCCCAGATAGATGGCCAGTCAGAGAGAACGATCCAAACTCTTGAAGACATGTTGAGAGCTTGCATGTTAGACTTCAAGGGTTCGTGGGAGGATCATTTGCATTTGGTGGAGTTCTCGTATAATAACAGCTTTCAGGCAACTATTCAGATAGCTCCATTTGAAGCATTGTATGGTCGCAAGTGTCGCTCACCCGTCTATTGGGACGATATTGGAGAGTGAAGATTGTTAGGATCGGATCTGATCGTACAAGCCGTGGAGAAAGTTAATACTATCCGGAATCACATGAAGACAGCAGAGGATCGGCAGAAGAGTTGGGCCGATACATCGAGAAGACCTTTAGAGTTCGCTGTTGGTGATCTGGTATTTTTGAAGATATCACCGACTAGAGGAGTGATTCGTTTTGGGAGTCGAGGCAAGCTCAACCCTCGATTCGTGGGGCCTTTCAAAATTATTGAGCGTGTTGGAGAAGTGGCTTATCGATTGGCGCTACCACCATCTTTGGCAAATGATCATGACGTGTTTCATGTATCTCAACTCCGTAAGTCTGTTCGAGATGAAACACACGTGCTAGATCATTCGGAGCTGACAGTAAGGGAAGATTTGACCTATGATGAACGACCGACGTCGATTGTTGATCGAAAGGAAAAGGTCCTCAAGAACAAGGTTATCCCTCTCATACTTGTTTCTTGGGGGAATTGCTCGCATGGAGAATCGACTTGGGAACGAGAAGACGAGATTCGACAGAAGTTTCCATACTTATTCTCGTAGATTCATGTTTATTTGTCTTTTCTTGTTCCGGTAATTTCGAGGACGAAATTCTTTTATAGTTGGGTATAATGTAACACCCTAGTTCATTTATACCAGTTCTTTTAGGTATTTCTTTATTTATGGCTATTTCTTGATTTATTGTGTTTTGGGTGCAAATAGTGTAATTGGTATCTGTATTTGCATCCGACCCGACCCGCATGCTGGAAACCTGTCTTGATTCCCATTTATGATTTATCCCGGCTAGTTACAAAGATCCGTGCACTTTTAATATTGTTTATACTGCATACTTGCATTATATCTGGCATCTGCATTTTTTTAATAAAATAAGTAAAGTCAAATAAAATATTTTTAAAAATATCTAGCATGGCCTGTATCATACCCCTGACCCTGTGGTAGCATCCGCACCTCGTGTTCTCGTCCTGTTCGGTGAAACGGAATCGTTTGGATTGCTACGTGCACGCTGCGTGCATCCGTTCTTGGGGGTATGCATTTTCGTTTCCCGGATATTCTATTTTGGTTTTGGTTACTGCGTATATTATTCGTATTTTCAAACTGTAATTTTAGACCCGACCCGGGCGTGTTTTGGACTATTTTTGTATTAGCCAAAATCTCAAAATTTAAACTAATATTTTATCCTTACGTTTTACTGATCTTATTCTTTATATTTTATTTCTTTCTAAAATATTTTAAAAGATTTTTAACAAAAATCCTAACAGTTCTAACTCTCAGCCCTCTCTTTATCTCTCTCCTCTCATATTTATATATTTTATATTTTCTTTTAAAAAGATTTCCTTAACAGAAATTTCTCTCTCTAATCTTTATTTTTTTAAAATTATATATTTACCCACATCTCTCTCTCTTCCCCTCTCTTATTCTCACCCCCTCATCTTCTTCTTTCTTTTCCCGCGCGCGAGCTCAAACCCACGTCGCGCCCCTCGCCTGCCTTGCCGTCACTCGCGCCCACAGTCGCCGCCAACGCTTCCACCTCCTCACCTTCATCTACACCACCACCACTGGCGCCTCCACCCATTCCCGACAACCAAGCCTGACGCAACCCTGCACCCATCACCGCGACGACACCCATCACCTCCGATCCTCGCCGTCGACGTCCTCGCCTCCACCTCATCGTCGCTTCTCCCCGCTCGTCTCCCTCTCCCCAACACCTGAGCCTCCTCCCTGCACCCCCGACCAGAACACTGTACACCCGACTACAAGAACCCGAAACCCTTGCCGCCCTTGCCGTGAAACCTCGCCGGAAAACCCAAGCTACCTCGTTATCACCCCTCGCACCCTTCTCTGACCCCAGAGCCAAATAGCTGAGCACCAAACCCCAACTCTTCTTCCTTCTTCTTCCTCTTCTCTTTTCTTCTTCTTGTTTCTTGATTGTCCGGTCATCGCCGGAGCCGCGCCGTCGCTGTTGATTAGGCCAACCCAGTGGGCATCCCCAGCCAGCGTGGTCACCTTCTTGCCTTGCCTGGTCCTGTCCCGTATGCGCGTGTATACATTGCGACGTTTACCCGACGTCGGACGCTGCGTATACACCCCGTCGTGAGATCCGATCAGGCAAGTTTATCTTGCTACATGCTATGATACATATTTTGCATCCATATTAATAAAAATATTACATGTTTATTTCATTGTGCATCCATATTAAAATTTTACAGATTTTCGATACCCGTATGCATCCATACCGTTATTTACATATCTAGTCGCATGCGGGTTTATCTTGCTACATACCATGTTATATATTCTGCATCCATATGAATAAAAATATCATATGTTGATTGCATTGTACATCCATATTAATGTTTTAGTATTTTCGAATACCCGTTTGTATCCATATCATTTATTATATATCTAGCTGCATGCCATGTCATATTATTTTATGTTACTATTGTATTAACACCCCATGCTTGATAATGTGCATCATGCGTAGTCATGGAGTTGTAGATGTAACCCCTGATGGATATTTGTGCATCCGTGTTTTATTGTGCATCCATATCATTAATTATATATCTAGTTGCATGCCATAACATACTATTTCATATTACTGTTACCTTGGTACCCTATGCTTGATAATCTGCATCATGCGTAGTCATGAAGTTGTAGATGTAATCCCTGATAGATATCTGTGCATCCGTACTTTTATCGTGCATCCATACTTGCTGCAGTTTTATTATAAGCATCCATTTGATACCTGTGCACTACTTGGCATGACATGATACACCACTACTTGACCTGTTACCTGATTCTGTTCCTAATGCCGACATTCCTGACTTGTCATCCCGATGGACGTATCCTGTTGTCTATTTAGACAAAACCTGTACCTGCTTGATCCTGTGTCGGCATTAGTTCCAGACTTATCAATACCTGACTCGAACACATAACTTGGGGGTAAGGGGAAATCAATGATGAAACCTGACTTGTAACTCAACAGTTCGACGCTTATACCGATCAGTTTTGGGGGCTAGGCCAGTCCCGGGATGCTGCTGCTGACATCATTCATCTGTACATGTTTCCTGTTTTGTGCTTAGCGGCACGTTTCGGTTTCAGCCCGAGAATCTGGACCGTGGTCCTAGGCATGCATGAGATACTATTGAGTTACATCGATGATTCATTAAACTGATTTCAAAGAGTTGAGAGTAATTAACCTAGTAGCATAGATTACTCACTGCATGAACATACTCTTCACTGTTCCATATTCGTGTTACTGTTATACACTCATTATTGTTCATACTCATGCCTGCATATCTCATGTCTCCTGTTCATTTATTATTGTTTGATATTATGACACACTGACTTCTGGGTTTTGTATGGCCCAGATCCTCTACTTTTGTCGCAAGCTGGCCAGGAGTACTTCAGCCGACAGGCCGAGCAGTGAGGATCCTGTTAGTATCTAGTTAGTTTAGTTTTATTTCCGTAATTTCATTTCCTGATGTGAGCCCGTATTTTGGGACGTACTTTCCAGATTGTTACTGTTTATTGGATTTATTGCTTCCGCATATTATTTCCTGACTCGTTTATTCATGAACATGGACATGTACTAGATAGTTTGTTTTATTTCTACTGTTCTTGATATCTTATAGACAGCCGTAATATGACTGTGGAGGGATGTTTCCTAACCACAGGTAGCATGCTTAGCTCTATCACGTGCCGATTTTAGCGCACTCTGGGAAGCGGGGTGTGACAGGGGAAATCAATAATGAAAACCTGACTTGTAACTCAACAGTTCGATGCTTATACTGATCAGTCTTTACGGGCTAGGCCAGCCCCGGGATGCTGCTGCTAACATCATTCGTCTGTACATGTTACCTGTTTACTGCTTAGCAGCACGTTTCGGATTCAGCCTAAGAGTCTTGACCGTAGTCCCGAGCACGCACGGGATACTATTGAGTTATATCGGCGATTCCATTAAATTGATTTCAAAAACTTTAGAGTAGATAACCTAGAAGCACAGTTTTAGGTTACTCATCGCACTTCACATACACAAACATACCTCACTATTTCATATCCGTGTTATTCATTATATTCATGTTTACCTATATCGTTACATCCTGGTTATTATTGTTGTCTTGGTATTATGACGCACTAACGTTCTGGATTTTGCATGGCCCAGTTCCTCTATCACTATCACAGGCTGAATAGGAGTACTTTAGCAACCAAGCCGAGCATTGAGGAATTGAACAATTATTATTTAGAGATATTTAGTTTAGTTATTTGTTTCCGTTGTTTTATTTTCTTGATGTGAGCCCATATTGGGACAAGTTTTCAGATGTTATTTATCAGAGTTTGATTCGTTTCCGCTTATACATTTTTTCTTGACTCTATTTACTGTGGCAAATGGACATGTATTAGCTAGTTTTATATATTTTACTGTTCTTGATATCTTATAGACATCCGTAATGTGACTGTGGAAGGATAATTCCTAACCACAGGTAGCATGGTTGGCTCTGTCACGTGCCTTAGTTTGCGCACTCTGAGATGCAGGGCGTGACAACCTCTGTTTAAACCGTTAGATCTAATATTATTTAATTCTAGTCCTTCATTTCAAAACCCTAATCCTTAGCCCTATAAATAAATCTTTTCCCCTCTCCCTCTCCCTCTCTTATGATTTTTCGTCACAACAAAAGGTCTTTCTTAAGGCATTATAGGAATTTCAAGTCTATGAGGGTCTCGATCTATGAGTTAGGCTTTCGGCAAATTTATTGTTATATCGATTTGCACACTTATGTAAGTTTTTATTGTCCGTATATTTATATTTTTTGGAAGCTCTTATCTTATTTTCCTACTTAAATTATGTGACTATTGCATGCTTTCATGATTTAGTTTTCCCAAGTATTTATTCATGTTTTATGAGATTTTACAAGTTATGTCGGTTTACTTTTCGCATGAGATACTTAATACGTGATTACTACTTTATATGTGATTGATACTATTGGATATAGGTGCTTTGAAGGCGATTATTATAATTGTATACAGACTTATATAGATAGAACATTCTTGCTCGAGATGATAGTATGCTATCTGGTTTGTCTTTATCATTCATATGTATAAGTTTTACTTATCGCTAATACATGATGATAAAGCCTATAGGGTCTTTGTTTAACTACCAGGATTTTGATGGGGATCATACTAGCGGGACCTAGATAGTCCATAAGCACATACTTAAATGTTCCTAATCGTGAGAATATCGAGACTGGGCATCAGTACTTCAGAATAGACTAGTGTATACGTTTCTTGACTCGGTTGGAGAGCGATGGTCAGTCCCACAACCATTGGTGTTTGACACCAAAGATTGTATACACGTGCTTATTAAAGAATGGGTTTCACTGAACGGACTCATCGAGAACTCTCAGATGGTATTATACCTAATGTCAGATAGCGGTTCTCCGGTGACATGAGTACACGGCAGTCTTTTGACCTGAGATCGTCATAATGTCTTGTGTATGTTTCCACTGTACTTTGATTACTACCCAATCATGGCTTTAAAGAGTCGTGCATACAGGTTTTAGTTGGGTACAACCTCATAGCACATGGAAGCAGTGAGCGGTTGAGGGGATTTGTCTCTCCTAGTATAGGTAGTCGGTGCCGCGCTGTGCAGGACATGACTATAACTACAAGTCCTTAGCCAAGGTGGTTGAGATAAACTGATAAGTGTTATCAGTTATGTTTCGGATGGTTATGAGTTCGATGTATGCATGACTTATTGGGTTGCTAGGGGTCTGGCAGTTTCCACCCCCAAGACCTGGTATGCGATACTCTCTGATGAAGAGATCGGACTATACGGTCATTGTCACTGATAGGCTCTATTAGGTATGAATGAGCTTACTTGTCAACATTTCTTTCGATCAATACCTGAATAGCCGTTATGTGTGCAGTTAGTACCACTGACGTGCTTATGGGTTATCCCATGAGGGGATTGATCAGAAAGTGTTTGAGATTCAATCGGATATGATTCTAACCTACTGCCAACGTATTGTTGAGTCTTTAGAGTCCCACACAGAAGGTTTCTCGACTAAGGCGTGTAGTGTGCATATGGTGATACGTGCGGGAGTTCAATTAAACACGTGTATATGATACACGTACATTAATCGGATGTTTGATAATATTAACCAGTTTATTATAAAGCCGGATTATTAAATCAATACTTGATTTAATAATAAAACATATGTTAATATGTATTCTAGCATTATGCTCACTCTCTCACGCTCTCA
This sequence comes from Agapanthus africanus, assembly GCA_030015575.1. NCBI lineage: Eukaryota > Viridiplantae > Streptophyta > Magnoliopsida > Asparagales > Amaryllidaceae > Agapanthus > Agapanthus africanus. Next base: position 674,298,956 of record CM057340.1, on the reverse strand, counting down.
CTCTCTCATTTGCTATTTGTATGGGATATAAATGCATGTATATGTATATGGTACATATACTAAAATATTGTGTATATAATACACATTTACTTCTAGCAGTGGTGATTAGTACGGGAGTTCGATTAAACATATATATATGATACACGTACATTAATCGGATGTTTGATAATACTAATCGGATTATGGTAAAGCCGGATTATTAAATCAAGTGTTGATTTAATAATAAAACATATATATAGATATGTATTCTAATATTATGTTTACTTCTCATTTGCTATTTGCATGTGATACAAATGCATGTATATGTATATGATACATATATTAGTGTATATGACACACTTAATCATTCTAGAAGCCATGCCTCATTTTTTTAAACGAATAAAGAAATGAAGCATGTAGAGAGGTATAGTTGCTAGAATGAGATTATTATTATATTGATAATAGTAATACTATTCTAGCATGAAGAGAGGACTCTTCTCTCTCTACCTCTACTCATTCATTCATGCTCTTTCTTTCTTCTAATTTTCTAAAGAGCAAAACAGAGAAATGAGAGAAGAATAGAGAATGTTCTTCTATATCATATTATTCTCTTTTCTAGCAAAAATAGAGAACAAGGTACTTCACAAGAAAGGGTCATTGAGTGCAGTTGAAGCTTGGGTAGGGATTCCTTCGAAGTAGTACATCTTCGGCGAGGAGATCGACGTGCAAACTTGATCCGGTGCTCGAGGAGTTCAGCTAGGGTCTTCCACTAGGAGAGTAGATATGCTACAAAGGTTGTAGCATTCTAAAACCTTATTTATATATGTTTAGCTCTCTATTTTTTGACAACTACTTGTGTTTGGATGATTTTGGGATGTTGTGTTTAGTTCTATGTTCTATAAATTTTTGTTCGCTATTCTGCCGCGGTCCGCTAGTGTTGCAACCCTAGAACCAAGCATTAACAAATACTTGATTCATGTTACTGGTTAACTCTTATTTATAGAAAATTCATGTTTCATATAATAAACCGTTTTTGACATGAGGTAATAGGGGAGTTGGAAAAGGAATAGAGTTATATATATCGAGAAAGCGGTAAATGCTATTGTATGCGGAACTAAGTACCACGTGGAACAAAGTGCCACGTCATGAGGGCAGGGGCCACCTCTAGAATCCCCATATCATGTTCCAACATGACGAACAAAATATTCACGATGTTGCATGCTCTATTGTTGTTTCGATTCGTATAAGATAAAACATGGTTTTAAAAATATATACGTCAATATCTTTTTACATGAGCTTGCATTATTTTTCCTTGCAATTTACTGAGTTGATTTTGTTTTCTATTTATATCATATTTTCATTATCTTTATTGGATTTTTGGGAGACTTACCGAGCGTTAATTCGCTGATAGGCATTTCACGTGTTTTCTTCTTTTTTGTTTTTTTGAAATGTTCATCAGATTCTATTTTAGAGGGGGACGAAGCAGTGTCCGGCGTGGAGAACGTATCAACCCAAGACCTTTCATACTTCCAGCCATTTCTGAAGTATTATTCTTTCCTTTTGTTATTGATCACTTTACAACATGTATCTTGTGTATGCCTCATGTTTGAAGGCTCTTTCTTTTGTATGCTTGAAACTGGTTACTTTGTTGTGAAACTTAGTTATCTTATTTAATAAATATTATTATAAATTCTTGTGATACGACTATTACATGTATAGACGCTTAGCGTATCTATATCGGAAATGTATGCTTCTTGATATAGATATTGTCACGCCCCGCTTCCCAGTAGACGGAAACGGTGACATGGCAGGCCGCAACGTATTTACTAAGAAATAAATACGTTAAGCGTAATTAAGCAATATATAAAAATGAACAAGAATGACTGTTCGCCGCCGAAAATAGAAACGAACCGCGATGGATCGTCTTGCCTGAGTTTGGGGCCAGATGCTATTTGGATTTATCCGTCCACCTCTCCGAAGATGCCAACTTAATTTATGGCACCATGTATCAGAGGTTTGGACGGACGCGACCGTTGTAGCAGACTTTATCAGATTCCTCCTCGTCTGCGAGGGGTTTTTGATTGTGGGGACGCTCTTCCCTGTAGGCGCAAGCCCCTGCAGTTAATTACGTTACCGCATCAGGATAACCACTTTCTCCTGCTACGGAGGTTCACTTCGTGTCGTGTGTATGTTTGTTTTTATTTTGGGTTGCTCGTGGATTATATACGGAGACTAATTTATGTCGTTGCCCGCAGGATGTGGATTAGTCCAAATCCGTATATTTTTATATTTGGGTTTGGATTGATTTAAGGACCGTTAATCTGGTTTGAGATTAAGATCGACTTAAACATATGAGCATTTGGGCTCGATTATTTTAGTGTAAGAACATCACGGTCCATTATCGCCATGATTGAAGCGAAGTTTTAGTTTAGGGACGTTTCGGTCCATTATCGCCGTATTTGGGGGCCAATATTAGTTTAAGGTCGTTTCGGTCCAACATTCAACTTGCGCGCACGTGTATTTGTTACGCGACGAAGTGAACGATGTTGATATGGAATGTGCCCAATTTGGGGCACGATCTGATTTAAGGTGTGCATGTCAATTTGGAAGTGCATCAATATGGGATGAAAGAAGTTGTTGGTCGTCGAGACTCGCCACCTCTCTGAAGACGTTGAAGAATTATAACGACATATATCAGAGGTGTGAAGAGATGTACACTTGAACCAAATCCTGTATTTGAGAAAGAAAGGTTATGGTGACCTTAAGAATTTTTTTAAAGATACGTTAGTTCAATTTAAGACTAAGATCCACTTAACAACATTTCAGGATCTTTCTTATTCAAGACCCAGCAACAGAGCATTTGGACTCAGTTGCAAGACTTTAGCAACTTAGCCAATTTAGGCTTTAGTCTACTTATTCTCCCCTCTTTTTTTTTGAAAAAGTGCTAAGCACTAGCTTGGGCTCAGTTTAACCAGTCCTATTTTTTATGCAAAAAGCGTTGAGCACTTATATGAGTTCTGATGCCCACATATGATCCTGTGGAGCTTTCAGTCATGGGGATCGCCCAACAAGTGTTGAACACTTTACTCCTTTTGTCTTTATATGGAGTTCTAGACACTCTTTATAGCGTCCAAGTGGGGAATACGTGAGGTGCTGGGCGCTGCCCAATGAGTGTTGAACACTCAGCCGTTTTGGGCTATTTATGGAGTGCTAAGCACTCTTTTCTTCTCTTTTGCGGCGCACACATGGGGAGCACGTGCGGCGCTGGGCGCTAGGCGCTACTTAGTGAGTGCTAAGCAATCTTCCTTTCTATGGCACCCACGTGAGGAACACGTGCTGCGCTGGGCGCTGCCTAGTGAGTGCTAAGCACTCTTCCCTTCTGTGGCGTCCATGTGAGGAACACGTGCGGCTTTGGGTGCTGCCCAGTGAGTGCTAAGCACTCCTCTCTGTGGCGCCCACGAGAGAAACATGTGCAGCGCTGGGCGCTGCCTAGTGAGTGCTAAGCACTCTTCTGTGGCGTCCACGTGAGGAACACGTGCGGCGCTGGGCGCTTTTCTCCTCTGCTGATAGCATTTTTCCCCATTAATGATCGATAGGATTTTTGTTTTGCAGATCTAGGATCAAGCCTTCATTTTTAAGAACTAAGTTCTTTTACGAGAACTAGGTTTCTCTTATATACTTTGTTTTGAGGAATTCAATTTCTAGTTCCTTTTTGAATCTTTGATTCTCAAGAACAAGTTCCTTTCGATAAGAAGTTTGTCAAAAGACCAATGATCCCCAATCGGGCAAAACGGGGGAAGTTCGAGCCAAACTATGAAGGCCCGTATATCATAGACAAAGTCTACCAAGGTGGAGCCTACCTGCTCATGGATATGCATGGCGAAAGACCCTTCCGGAAAATAAACGGCTGATTCCTCAAAAAATACTACGCCTAACGGGTTACGACCTGGGTTAATGATAGATGACGACGATTGTGTCCGCCCGCTATCTTCCTGAATCAGAACCCGAAAAGTAGTATCCAAAAGATCCGTCGCCTCAAAAATGGCGATAATGGACCGAAAAGTCCCTAAACTAGAAATTCCACCTCAAATACGGCAACAAAGGACCGAGATGTCTTTAAACTAAAACTTCACCTCAAATAGCGACAACGGACCGAATTGTCCTTAAACTAAAATTTCACCTTAAACACGGCACATCGTCCCAAATACGACGATATCCACCCTTAAGATCTATATTGCAATCGAAGCCTCAACAACGAAAGTTGCAACTCAAGTCTTATCGGCTGCACAACTACTCCAGCGATGAAGTCACCCCCATGTCCCACTGGCAAACAGGTAGGTCACGTTAAAAAAAAAGGATATGTCCACAAGCAAAATGGGCAAGAATGAAAACCCGAAAGGGCGCCGTAAGTAAAAACAGCAGGATTACCGGCAAGCTTGTGAAAACCCGGGAGGGCGCAATCTCGTTGTTCCCTGATAAAATATCAGGAAATTCCCCAATGGGGTATCACGTGCTCACACGTGACTAAGGGTCACGTGCTGACACGTGATGGTTTGTGGAGTCCACAGTCAAAGCGCGACTCGAACTCAGATCTTCCGCCATTGCCGAAGTCCCTGAAAAGTTTTCACAAAGATAAGGATATATATATATATATATATATATATATAAGCAGTACAAAATATTACAAAGAGATATATGAGCATACCGATGCGCAAAGGAGCCTCTAGTATGGCTTTTTCGAGCCGACGCTCCTTCTTGAGGAGGTATGCTCGCCGAGGTTCGAGGGTAGACTCGTGGCCACCGGTCCACAACGAAAGTGCATCTTCGGCGTCGGCTGAGACAGCCTGCTTAAGGGCTCTCTCGCCCCCTTCTTCCAAAGGACCTATGAATATCCGCCGTATCGATGGAGGGTCTTCTTAAAAGATAACGGCAGGATAAGGCCTCTTCGGGATCTTTACATTTTTGGATTCATCTTGTGAGCGTCTTATAGCCTCAGCCAATCATGCGTCTTCCTCGGCAGATGAACCCGGGAAAAATAGACCACCATCTGATTCTTGCATGGCTAGTGGTTCATCTTGAAGGATAGGCTCTGATGCCACTAAAGAGTCGAGCAGATTGGTGACCGTCTTCTTTCTCCTCTTGGACCCAGAACTAACCGCTGAAGACGATCGCTTCCTTCCCCTTGGTGCTTTGGTACTGCGTTGACCTACTTCGCCTTCAATGTCCTCGCTCGGCGGCGCTACCGATGACGACACGGCCATTGCTGACGCCGCAGCTGATGATACTGCTACTGGCACCCTATTGACCCGTGATTGAGCTCTAGTACGTAGCGGCATACCAGCTATGGGAGTTAAATCCACTTCCGCCGCATCAGGAATAAGCACGACGCTAGTATCTCTCAAGGGAGGGTGAACCGCTGCACGCAGTTGCGGCGGAACTCCCGTGGCCTGGATCGGAGTAGGAGCCCTATATCCGAGGAGACCCTCCTCTCCTCGGCAATAATTGGACTGACTCGGTGGAGGCACCAGCCCGTGAAAGACCCCACACATCGAGGAATATGATCAGCTTTAGGAATCACGAAGCGAGAGCCGGTGTTCAGCCGCATGAAGTGATGAGCGGCGTCACGAACAACTTCTGACGACGGGCTATGCTCCAATATAAATGCTTCAAAGAGGATACCCTGGTCATATCCGAGTTGCCAAGCAAAGCGGTGTGGGTTATACAGCATAAAAAGAGCCGCACCGTTCTGACAAAATACCAGATAACCCGGTCTGATCGAATATAGATGCATGGCTTCCCTGGGCTTCAGAGAAGGTACTCCCTCTTTCGACGAGTCACAGAGCTGTTGAACCGGTCCTGAGGGAGCAGATAGGACTCGATCGTTAAATACCATCCCGCCTGTATTGGCATAGGGATTAATCAGCACACAAATATCTCCGGACTGAGTCGGGTCAGGGGCAGAAGCGTCCACCAGCCGCATGAGTCGCAGAAAAGTGTAAGCATCATAAAATCTGGGTCTTTGGTGCGCAGCAAATGCCCCCAGCACGTGCATCTCAATCCAGGACGTAAAGTAATGAAGAGAGAAATTTACCACATCTACGCCTGGGTTTGAGGTATTGGTCGCAGCGCTTAGCCTATGATACAGATGCGCTAGCCCCGCAATACCCACAGCTAGTCGCGTCCCCTCGGCAATACGATGAGTGGGGTAAATAACTGAGGCTCTCGTAAAATGACGGTGCATGGGAATGGAGAACCAACTGAGCCAAACACTGATGAAGCCCACGAAGAAGGTCTCCTCATCCATACCAGGAGCTACGATCGACTCAAAATATACGGCCGATGTGATGGGAACGTAGAACTGCGGCAAGTCCTCTTCTTTAGCCGGCCGCTTATTCAAACCGAACCCAAAGGGGTCATTAATATTCGCGAACTTCGGAACCGTCTTTGATAGGACATCTTCGCGAAGGAAGAAGGCGATAAATCTTTTAAAAATGACGCCCTGCTCCTCTGACTCTGCGAATAGCTTCTCAAAAATGCTCAGAGTCTTGATTAAACTTGGGCGCTTATGGAGGACGGCATTCTCGGTCGACAGGCCGTCAAGCATGGCAGGCTCAGTTTCAAAGACATACTCATCGGGAGGCAACAGTTCTTCATGGAGCGTCCCCCTGACCGGCAACCCTGATATCTCACGAAACTCTTCCAGAGAAATTGAAACTTCATGGTCCCCTAGAAAAAAGGTGTTGGTGGGAAGATTCCATTGGTTTAAGAAAGCCTTAACCCACCAGACATGAGGGGACTGATAGTGGAAGAGAGAAGCATATATCGCCCGATAGAGTCCGACCCTCTGCAGTCGCGCACGATGGGCGGGCAGAATATAACGGGCCCAGAGAAGGTAGCCCGTGGGATGTCGAGGGGTAAGCCCTGTTTTGTAAATCTGACCCCATGGCTGGGCTTCGCCTTGGCAAATGCGGCATCCTAAGATGTCTATAGCCGGCACAAGATGGTTCAGAATCCCAGTGGTTGATGGTTCAAGCCGTCCCGTAGGGGTCCAATTCAGCATCTCCACAACAAAGGCGGTCCGTGGATGATCCATCTGCAGAAATGGATAGGTAGGCTCTGTTGGTATCTCGCAAAGAAAGCTGCGGCGACCGCGGATGATATGACCGTACCAGGTCCCCCATAAAAGTAGATTGGTGCAATTTGGGTCATGAGTCCTGATCATCGCCATCACCTCTTCGTCTGACGGTGATTGAGGAAAATCCGCCTCCGAGCGAGTAAAGGGAAAGTATGGGAGAGAAGCCATTACTCCTGAAACAAAGGAAAGGAAACTGTTGGTGAAGCCCACATATATATATGTATTTATAAATATATATGTATATATAAAGACAGTGGAAGAAAACGACAAATAACTTATTTTATAGGACCATTGTTTACAAAACACAAGGGCCCCACAAAATCAAAATGGCGGCTCACTAATGATGAGGCAGAGTAATCATTATGAGAACAAAAGGAAGATACTCAATAAATGAACAGTGGATTTCAAACAACTCTACATATTCCACAGAGAGAGAAGACCCACTGCAGAACCCTATGCAAATCATGGGGGATCTTTCTGAAAACTTTTTTTTGCAAAGAATAACTCAGGAGGAAAAATCCCAAGAGGTCTTCTTTTAAAGAACTAAGTTCTTTAGAGGAATTAAATTAATTTTGAACAGGAGAATTAAATTCCCAGAAGACATTTTTCAGAACTAAGATTCTTTGGAATGGAATTAAATTCCAGAGAAAGGTTAAGTATTGCCATCGATCTCTGAGATCAAAAAAGCCCTAACAAAAGGGATTTATTATTTAAAGATTGAGCAGTTTTTTAAAAAGAACTTGGAAAAGATGGGTTCTTGTTAAAGGGAAAAACCCTTGGCGTGGATTTAAAATCCAAATTTCTACAAGGAGTTCCTCAGCCGTTCAAGATTTTTACCTGAAAAAGGAAATCTTTGTTGATAGAGTTAAACTCTAGAAATTTTTGAATCAGAGAACTAAGCTCTGGGAAAAAGAATTAAATTCTCAGAGGAAAAACGAGGAATGAAGAAGATGGAAAAAGTGAAGGCGCTTCTGAAGGGACTCCTGCATTTATAAGATGTGATGGGGGACGGTTCATCTCCCATGTTCCCTAGATAGATCCAACGGTCACAAAGGTGACAGCATTGCACTCACGTGCAAACACGTGAGAACAACGCTGTGGGGGCATTTGTTCCATGATAAAATATCAGGAAATTCCCCAATGGGGTATCACGTGCTCATACGTGACCAAGGGTCACGTGCTGACACGTGATGGTTTCCTGGAACTCTCTTATAATAGAATTAAATTGTAATCAAGCAGGCAATTAGTGGAGTCACGTGCCATCACGTGATGGGCCTTTAAAACCCACCAAAAGGGATTAAAAGATGTAATAAGACACTAAGGAAAAACCCCAATGGGGCATCACGTGCTCACACGTGACCAAGGGTCACGTGCTGATACGTGATGATTCCTTAGCTCTGCTAAACAGCAGAATTAAATTTTGAATAAAATGTTTAATCAAGGGGGTCACGTGCCAACACGTGACAGGTTCCTAAACTCTTTAATTGATAGAATTAAATTCTATTTCAATGATCAAACAGTGGGATCATGTGCCAACACGTGATGAGCTTTTAATCCTTCTGAATTAATAGAATTAAATTCTAATTAAATGGAAATCCAGAACCTTAAATGGAAAAAGATCTCTCTAAATCTTTCCAAATAAAAAGATGGTGCTCTGTAAAATGGAGCACCGTTGGATTAAAAAATCCAAGGGTGATTAAAAATCACCAATTTATGGAAATATTTTATACAAGGAAAGATTTCCTTTAAATTCACCAAGAATAACAGACAGAATATCTTTTGGATTAAAAATCCAGTGGTGAATAAAATTCACTGAGTGATCTAAAAGATCATGTTAGTTACAGAAACAACCAAAATCTTTCAATGAAAGATTGATTAAACAAATTGATTTTTTTTCTTTCTCCTATAAATAGGAGCCAAGAAGAGAAGAGAGGGGATCTTTTGATATCTTGGATTTTTGGAGAAAAAACAACAACAGAGAGAAAAAAGAGAGGAGAATTTAATTTTCAAGAGAGAAAAGAAGTTCCTTTCGGAGAAAAGAAACCCTAGGTGAGAAAGGGGAAAGAGATCTAAGCTCCATAAAATAAAAAGAGAATGTAATTCTCAATTTAAGAGTTTAACTCTTCTGAATAAGAACTTAGTTCTTCCTTTAGTTGAAGATCTGCAGAAGCAGATCTCCCCACAAGTTGAGAATTTAATTCTCATCGGGAAGATTCTGCTATGCAGATCCAAAACTTAAAGAAAGAATTGAGTTTAAGGAATTTAATTCCCCCAAATTCATAGGAATTTAATTCCTCCAAATGAAACTAGGGTTTAACCCTATATGAGAATTTAATTCTCCCAAATTCATAGGAATTTAATTCCTCCAAATGAAATTAGGGTTTAACCCTACATAAGAATTTAATTCTTCCACATACATAGGAATTTAATTCCTCTAAAACGGAATTAGGGTTTAACCCTACAGAGAATTTAATTCTTAAAACAAAAGACTTGAAACCCTCCATGCACGTAAAGAACTTGGTCACGTGGTAACACGTGACCCTTCTCCTCAATGAGTAAAAAAAGAAAGAACAAGACTAGGTTACGTGCTCCCACGTAACCCCTAAAACAGATCCCTTAAAATGAGAAAGAAAAACTTGGAGGCAATGCCTCACGTGCTCCTACGTGACCCTCAAAATAAAGGGAACAAAGGCAAAGGCAGAATCAATTTTGGGCGCCCTCACGTGTCCCCACGTGACCCCTTAATAAACACTTTAATAATCAATACATGGATACCCATCACGTGCCAACACGTGATGGCCTGAAGACTAAAAGTGTTTAACACTTATTTGAATATTCTGAGAACAAAATAAAGGAGGTTTGGCCCAATTCTCAGGCGCCTCACATGACCCCACGTGACCACCCCACTTTTAGTGTTGAACACTATTTCGAGCATTTTGTCCCCAGTGTTTAACACCGTTTTAAAGCGCATCACGTGGGAACACGTGATCGCCAAATATATGTTAGTGTTTAACATTATTCCCAAACCGGTCTTAGCCCGAATTAACTAAGTCTTTCTGAGTCAAGACTCCCCTTTGATTAAACCCCGACTACATTCTTTCAAACTTGATCATTTCATATGACATTCAAAGAAAACTCCAGAGCCATGATGAATGGTCAATGCCCAATAAAAGACAAGGTGTTGTCAGAGCCCTCAAACCCCTGTTTAGCATTACTAAATAATGGGGGAGTTGAACCAAGAAAAATGTTCAATAGTCCAACAAAAGGCCAACATTTCAAACTTAATTGGATTTAGCCCAAATTGGCCATAAGTCATCAATTCAGATTTAACTGAGCCAATATGCTCATAATCTAATTAATTGATCTTAGTTCCAAATTGGACTACAGATCTCCTAATCAACTTTGGTTTAAGGGTACATCTCTTCACTCCTTTAATATTTGTCGTTGTAATCCTTCAACGTCTTTAGAGAGCTGACGGGTCCCGATAACCAATCATTCTACGGACTGTGAGGTCCTTAAACTCATGGACTATGATTTCCTTAACCTCGAACTCTGGGGTCCTTTTAAACCCACGGACTATGATGTCCTTAACCTCGGACTGTGGGGTCCCTTTAAACCCACGGACCGAGATGTCCTTAAACTAACATTGGACCACCATGTTCTTAAACTAGTAATTGACCGCAAAGTCCCTAAACTAAAACAATAGAGCCCAAGTGCTCTTTTGTTGGATCTAAATAATCCTGTTAAGTAGATCTTAGTCTAAAATTAGACTAACGTATCCTTAACAAATGATTAAGTTGACCTTAGTCTAAAATTAGACTAACGTGTTCTTAACAAACTGTTAAGTTGATCTTAGTCTAAAATTAGACTAACGTATCCTTAGTTAACGTTTAAGTTGATCTTAGTCTCAAATGAGACTAACGTATCCTTAAACCCAAACCAAAACCCAAATCTAAGAAAATACGGATTTGGACTAATCCACGCCCTACGGGCGACGACATAAATTAGTCTCCGTATACAATCCACGGGCAACCAAAAAACAAAACAAACACACACGACACGAAGTGACCATCTGGAGAAAGAGAAAGTGGTTACCGCGATGCGGTAGCGTAATTAACTGCAGAGTCTTACGCCTGCAGGGAAGAGCGTCCCCACAATAAAAAAACCCCTCAACGAGGGGGAATCTGACGAAGTCTGCTATATCGGCCGCATCCGTTTAAACCTTCGATACATGGTGTCATAAATCAACTTGGTATCTTCGGAGAGGTGGACGGATAGCACCAATTAGCATCTGCCCCCAAAATCAGGCAAGACGAACCTACACAGTTCCGTATCTGTATTCGGAGGGGAACACTCGTTAAAAGAAATGGTATGTCTACAAGCAAAATGGGCATGGATGAAAATCTAAAAGGGCGCTTTGAGTAAAAACAGCAGGATTACCAGCGAGTTTGTGAAAACCCAGAAAGGCGCAATCTCGTAAAATTTTCACTTACGAGATCCTCTCGACTCGTAAGGCGAACTCCCCCTATGAGACACTCACGGCTCATAAAATTCAAAAGTCCTATGTTACAGGGATCTAAACATGTTCTTAAGCCGTCATATCCCCCAAGTTGCCCAATATTGGCCCTTCTATACAATCCACGGGTACAAATAAATACAGCCCTCACATAATTCAACCGATGACGCGAAATGTCCCCATATGGTGAACGACACTTGTAAGTCCTCTCAACTTATAAAGAAAAAACACTCTTGTAAGATCCTTATGACTTGCAAAGGAGAACACACACTTAAGAATCATCACGATTCCTAAGGAGAAAATACACTTACGAGATCCTCACGACTCGTAGGGAGAAATAACTTTATGAGATCCTTACGACTCATAAAATAAAAAAGTCTTAGTCCATAGGATCCTAACCCTATTTACTAAGCCATCTTTGTTCAAATCGACACAGGCACATGATGATTCGCTCCTGGTAATATTCCAGTTGTAGCGATGCTGATGCCTAAACAGGCGTCAAACTCCTAGTCTTTTCACGACAAATGATGATTCGCTCCTGGCAATACTCCAGTCGTAGCAATGCTGATGCTAAGGTTGGTATCAGATTCCAAACACGCAATAAAAATTAGTGAGCAGAAAAATATGCATATAAAAAATAATTGAAATGATGGGGCAACTCGCAATAAAAATTAGCGAGCAAAAAATATGCATATAAAAATAGCCGAAATGTTTGGGCAACTCGCAATAAAAAATAGCGAGTAAAAATATAAAAACAGCCGAAATGATTGGGCACCGTGAAAAATAACTGAAATGATTGGGCAATCGCAACTTTCGCGACATAAAAGCTGAAAAGATAGAGCATCGTGGAAAGTAATAAAAAATGAAAACGAAACTTTTCTGCCCTGCAGGTGAGTAAACATTGACCCATGTATACAATCTATGGGCACAAATGAAAAAGGAAACCATGTTTTCCCACCACGCTCCGTCAAAGGGAGAGCCAGATCTTGATGGCGACATCTACAGCCTAGAGATCAGCCTGATGATTGTTACGAAAAAGTGTGTTTGTAGTTTAACCGCAATCAATAACGGTGTCGCGCGTAGCTAGACCGAGATGAGTACGGGTCGTCCTCAGAGAAACGTTGAACCTTTTACTCTTACTTTAGATGTGTTGAAAAAGAGGGGAGGAATAAAGAATTTTGTAAAATGGTTTCTAGATCTACGTTAAGAAAGAATGCAAAAATATAGATCTAGATTATTTTAGGGATGTAGATAATATAATAAGAGGGCTTGTAGGGTTCGTTAGGATTTAGTAGTTATGGACGATTAATTAAAAGTTACCCTTTTTATCCATTAATAGATTTAAAACTAGAACGACGGTGATGCGTATAGATTAGGGTTTCTGGAGGGAAAAGGAATCTCACTCTTAACCCTTATCTCGACACAGAACTCCGTTCATATCTAGCCCTTTACCAAAACAATCATTAATCTAATCTCTAATCGCGGTCGGAACTAGCAAAGAATTGTTAGCGCGCCCGATTAGGATGTTAATAATTCTTTTGATGAAGTTCATAAACTTTATAGGTCTTAAAAAGGGTTTAGGGATTTTTATCGTCCATTAGCCTACCCTAATCCTACGAACCCTAACAAGCGGAGAATTACTCGCGCATGTTGGGAGAAGAAGATGAAAAGACAGAGAGGGAAAACATAATGTAAAATGCAAAAGAATTAAATAAAATAACTACCTTTATTAATCAACTTGAACAATCTACACTTTATTCCGTAGAAAATGATTACAAAACTAGTTTCTTCTCGATCTTTCCTAAGGAGGTAGACGAACAGTTGATGATCAGCCTGGATGCGTGAGCGTCTGGGACTTCGTGATCTCTTCGGCTTGATAAATTTTCCAAGAGGCTCTCGGTGCCTTTTTATAGTGCTAAAGCCAGAATACAAGCTTCTAAAATATGATTTAAGCAGAAAAGATTTTCCCTAAAAATCCTCAACTCCCAACTCTTCTTAACCGCGGCGGATCCGCGGCATAAAGGGGTTAATGCCGTGGATCCGCGGCTTTATCATCTCCGCCGTTGATCAATTTTCAGGAGCTGTCTCTATGTGACATTTGGCGATCCTTGGCACCTTTAGAATTTGTAAATCTTTTCTCGGTTGCTTCCAGACTTGGTCTCCAAGTTTTGCTTCTTTAATTAGGCAAGTCTTCTTCAACAACTTGATTTGCTTGATTCTAGTCTTTGAAAAATTCTGCACACTTGGAAATCTTTTGCACAACAACTCAAATAATTTTTAGTAGACTTTGTTCTACTAGGATTTGGTCAATTAATTTATTTGCATACATTTTCGTACCAAATTATAATTATAATATATTAACACATGGAAAATAGTATTTTTAGACATAAACCCTCATATGTATGATATATTATAATAAAGTCCTTTTTTAATATGAAAATGGTAGGAAAAATGTAATACAAATGTGCAGTTTTATCAACTGAACAAATACCCCCAAACTTATCGTTGATCGTCCCGAGCAAACTAGTTTATTCAAGAGGAGAAAAAGAAAGGAGAAAACTAAGCACACTTTCGTAGGCAAACACGATTGCACTGAGCACGTGCAACAAGCCGTTAAACCTCTAGGTGTCCCTAGTAGGAGGAGTGTTGTCTCCCGAGGGTTTTCAGCGGATTACAACCACAAAATCCAATAACAAAATAGAGATGGTGAAATTTACATATAAAGATAAGAACCATAAAAGAAAGACTTTGAAAATAAGAGTTTCCAACTACACTAGCTTTTCAGTTGTCATGAGCCCTATTTTAATAGTCATGAAAAGATGTTAAAAATCACATCATCCCTCAATAAAACATCGTCTTTATTTTTCGTTCCTATCTTTCGTCTAAACATCGATTATATAACCCTACGTGTGTGTAATAGACATCCCTACACTCGGAGAATTCAATTCAAGCTATCATACTCTTGTCCATCTGCCGCGGTACTTTTTAATTTGATGAATATTTAGATTTGCTCACACATTTTCATGCGACCGTTAATACTTCTTGAGGTACTAACCGACCGATTACTCATGTGCTTGCTGATTAGGTGATAATATTTTCCTCGTCTTGCACCACCTAAGGCTTAGCAGTGACTCCCAGACCAGTTGACCTTAGGGCACTAGGTGAAGAGGCACCCTCGCTATATTTTTTTATTGCTGCCTTGGTGATACAAAACCAGTGTTCATTTTTTTTCTTTCGCTATTTTTATATTTTCTTCATTTTTTTTATTTCCTTCATACTTTGGCTTTTAGACAAGAGCATTTCAAGGTATCCTCTACTATCCCGAGTTTCAAGACGTGTGTAAGTGCATATAGTAGGGTATCAACATTCAAATGTTTGGCTTCCAGAATAGAAACTATTTTTCAGACTTATTTTTATCCTCAGATTAGTGATTTCCTTCATCTTACAAACCCTTGGGACAACAGCTCATAACTACTTATTACCAGTTCGTTTAAGAAAACTTCTAATTTTCTTGGTTTTCTTAAAGTATTCCTATCTTTTGGATGTAATTTTTCACTTTCTACTCTTTTGTTACAAAAGAAAATTTTTGAAATTTTTGAAAATATTGTGCTTATGCAAAATATGATGCAAATTGATGTGTAAATAAGCACAAACCTCCCCCAAACCCGTTTACAGCAGTGTCTTCACTGATGTCATCCGTTAAGCTCAAAAACCTGTAGACTTGGAAGGAAATTATTAATGGGGGAAAGAATATATGAAAGTGAAAATGCTTCCCCAAACTTATTTTTGACTCACAATGTTGTAAAAATCATTTTCTTTCAAGAGCCAAAATATACCCCCCCAAACTTGAGTTAAATAATGTTAAGCAATTAAAAATCACACGAGGGGGTCAAGGTTATTGGTCAATGCCAAGCTTTGCAAAGACCGAAGGTCAACACCAACCATTCAAAAATTTTATCGATGAAGCACCAAGGTTGGTGGAAGAACATGGCACCTTTCGACGTGAAGAAGTGGGGAGGTGATAAGAGGTGTAATGGAAAAGGATTGCGTTTCAATTTGGAGAGACGACATAGTGATAGTAACGATGGATTACTCGCATTATCATGATTATCCAAAAGAAGGGGTGGAGGTCCAATTTCTTCATCTTGGATTTGATTCATCTCAACACCCGTGTCTTGTAAAAATACGAGCTCATCAACGAAAATTTCCTCAAAGCTTTCATCGATACCCCGAAGAATAATGTCATCAGAAAAAATGGGGTGATCGTCAGACTCTATAAAAAGTTCCTTATCAACGTTAGCTGTTGACCCGGACAACTCGATGGAAGAGTCCGTGTCAAGCAACAACATATGAAAAGAGTCAGAATTATGAGGTTGATCATATTCGCTGCTGTCGACATCCATTAATTCGACAGAACACACATGAGCATAGGGTTCGGAGGGTTCACTTCCCAACTTGTAAATGTTAAGCTCAATTGACTTCTTTCCAAAGGATAGGGTCATAGAGCCGTTTCTACAATTGATTACTGCGTTGGAAGTGGCCAAAAAGGGCCGACCGAGTATCACCGGGATTTGATTGCGTGGGTTTGCCACAGGTTGTGTATCTAAAACAATAAAGTCCACGGGAAATATGAATTCCTCGACTTTGATTAACACATCCTCTAGCTCACCCCTAAGTTGGGTGATAGATCGATCGGTCATCTGAAGAGTGCAATGCGCAGGTTTTAACTCTCCGATCCCTAATTGCTCATAAATAGAATACGGAAGCAAGTTAACACTAGCACCTAGATCGAGTAGAGCACGATTGATATTTTTACCCCTAATGAAAATAGAAATTGTAGGACTTCCGGGGTCCTTTCGTTTCTTGGGTAGTTGTTGTGTAAAAGCAGTGCTCACATTACTCGCAAGGAAAACTTTTTTAGGTACTTGAACTTTTCTCTTCCTAGTGCACAAGTCCTTTAGGATTTTCGCATATGACGGAACTTGTTGAATAGTATCTAGGAGAGGAATGTTTATGTTAACTTGCTTAAAAATTTCCACAATCTTCTCCATTTGTGGACTTGGTCTGTTGCCCCTTAACCTGTTTGGATAATGTGCTTTATCAATAAGGGTTTGGTTCAACATTGGAGAGGATTGTGGGGACGGATTCGATCCCAAAACTGGAGTGGGAATCGACTTAGATAGATTTGGCGAAATGGGCGAAGGGTTCGAGCCTTGGGGAAAACGGAGAATAGGCTCGGGTGAAGGTGGGAGACTAGACGAATTAGGGGAAGAAGAAGAAGCTGGGGTATCATTGGTGTCACTATCATCACATTGCTCACCCACTCGGTTATTCAGCACTTTTCCCGATCTCAACGTGGTAACAGCACTCACATTATAACTTTGTGAGTGGCCAGGATTAGGTATGGGTTGAGATGGGAGTTTCCCTTTCTCTCTTGCACTCATTGCGGCGTTTAATTGTGCGATTTGGTTTTCTATTGATTTAATACTCTCACCATGGGAGGTGGAGTTTTTCGTTAGGGTATCAATAGAAGACGTCATCTCAGCCGACAATTTCATGGATTGTTTCATGAACATATCCAAAGTTTGTGCGAGTGAAGAGTTATCAGTACCGGCCATTTGTGGTGTAGAAGTGTTGGCCGGATTTTGGAAATTTTGTGACTGAAAGGTGGGCTGATTCTGTGGTTGTGGTTGCTGTGGAGGGGGTCTTTGATAATTGCTTTGTTGGTTTTGGTTCCAAGCAAAGTTAGGATGATTCCTCCATCCTTGATTGTACGTGGAAGAATAAGGGTCGTTTCTAGGTCGCTGCTGAAAAGTAGCATTAGCTTGAAACGATGCATTCATAGGACATTCTTCCGTTAAGTGTGAAGGATCCGAACAGCAACCACAGACGGTCTTAAGAAGCGTGACCTGACTTAGGGAGAATGATGAAAATTTGTTCTCAATAGCGTCAAGTTTCTTCTGTATCGCTGCCATTTTGGCTTTTACTGCGATAGAAATATCGAGCTGGTGAACACCTCCCCTAGATGAAGGTGGTCTTACGCTTTCCCACTGCAAAGTGTGTTCAGCGAGGTCTTCCAGATACTTCCAAGCTTCACCGTCATCTTTAGACATGAAATTGCATTGACACATTGTTTCAAGCATCTGCTTTGTCGCTGGATTAATGCCCTCATATATAATCCGACATAAATCCCATCTATTGATTCCATGATGAGGACATTGGACAAGCAGATCTTTGAAACGTTCAAAGCACTTCCAAAATGGTTTATTGGGAAACTGGGTGAACTGGTTGATCTCGCTTCTAACACGGGCAGTCTAATGGTTTGGGTAAAACTTCTTAAGAAATGCTATGACGAATTCATCCCAATTAGTGATAGAGTGTGCGGCAGTATTGTAAAGCCATTTTTCTGCCAAGTCGCACAGTGTGAATGGGAGAAGACGTAAGCGCATAGCATCTAAAGTCAATTGTGAAGTACCCATCATTGCGCATACGTTTTTGAATTTGGTGATGAAAACGTACGCGTCTTCCGACTCAAGCCCATGAAATTTGGGTAGCAAATTGATGTAGTGGGGTTTAATTTCAAAATTATCCCCGTTAGGTGGTGGAACAGATAGACAAGTGGGAAGAGGACCACGGATAGGATAGCATCTCTCTTGGAGAGAAATGCACGGTGGATTCTGCGCACCTATGGGCGGTGGCAGCGTGGTGTTATATTTTGATGGAGTGCCGTCCATCTCGGTCGTGGTGTGTGGTGGGGGAAAAGAAGATGAAGAAGTACCGACTTCGGTGTCGATAGCAGGAACGCGGACAAGACGGGCACTAGGATCCCGTGTCCAGCCGAGCATGCACTAAGCGGGTTTAGTGCAAGTGGCAGCGTGTGTGTGATTTAAAATTGGCTTGTTTTGAAAAAGTGGGACTGAAGAAAAATCACCCTAAGATGCACAAGCAACCCTAGAACTAAGGTCACCTAGGTCCAGTCTCTAGACCGCTCCTAGACCTCCAGAGGACAAGCCGCAGGATAAATCCTCTACCGCCTCCGTACTACCCTTGTAGCCAGGTAAGTTCCAGGTAAGTGGGAAGGAACCACAGTAGTGGGCCTAATTAATAACCACTAGCCTTTGACACACTTGCCTAGGCACCACAAAAGTAATGCGGTAAACGATAGATTACCCACGACCTTCCTCTGTCCTTATTGAGCGCGACAGTCCTTAGAGTGTCACGCCCCGCTTCCCAGAGTACGCAAGATTGGGCACGTGACATAGCCAACCATGCTACCTTTGGTTAGAAAGTATCCATCCACAGTCACATTACGGCTGTAGAGATATCAAGAACAAGATAAATAAACTATCTAACACATGTCCAAATCCATAATAACAAGAGTCAATGAAAAATAAGTACGGAAGCAAATGATCCAATACAATAAATAGAAAAGTACGTCCCATAATGCGGGCTCACATCTGGGAATGAAATGCAATAAATAAACTAATCACTACAGAACTCACAAATCAGCCTGCTGGCTGAAGTACTCCTGCTCGGTCGGCGACAGTGGTAAAGAATCTGGGCCATACAAAACCCAGACGTCAGCGCGTCATGTCAACCAATATATAATATGAACATGGTAATAAGCAATGCAGGGATAAACATGAATAAAGCAATAATATAAAACAACAGTGCAGGGTAATGTGCAGTGGGTAACTAAACTGTTCTATCAGGTTTCCTATTCTAAAGTCTTTGAAATCAATTGATGACTCGTCGATGTAACTCAATAGTATCCCGTGCATGCCCGGGACCATGGTCAAGACCCTCGGGGCTGAATCCGAGACGTGCCGCTAGGCAGTAATAGGTAGCAGGATGGACGAGTGATGTCAGCATCATCACTCCGGGGCTGGCCGAGCCCGTAAGACTGATCAGAACAGGTATCGAACTGTTGAGTTACAAGTTGGTTTCACCATTGATTTCCCCATACCCCCAAGTTATGTATGTCAGGTCAGGTATTCAGTAATCAAGAACTAATGCCAACACAGGATCAGGTAAAAGCAGGTTTGTCTGGATAGACAACAGGAATGGTCCATGAGGACCCCAAGTCAGGTTTGTTGGCATTAGGCATGAGATCAGGTAACAGGTCAGGTCATGGTACAACAGGTTGAGTTGGTAGTAAAAGGTACCATGTCCGGTGCATCGGTATGTATATATGTCATGTGTATCAAGGTCGGGTCAATATGTAACGCAATCGAGGGTGTGCTCACAACAGGTATATAATCGAATAAGGAATAACAGCAGGAAATAAAGTACACAACAATTACAGTTCATTTGATCACAAAGGTGCATTAATATAGTGCAGTTGTATTATCATATTAACAGGTTTGAGCACCCTTGGGGTGCAATAATCACAAGGTAGTGCAATATCAATAACAGAAAGTAATGAAGTTATATATGTACGATTATCGTCCTTTAAATAGCAAAATGATTAACTGGTAATTTTGTTATTAGGGTTACAGTGGCAAAATACGGTTTAGGTTACGGTATCATGATATATACCATATTTCGTCCAAATGAGAAAAGTAACAACACTAGTTAATCTTTTGCAGGTTTTATGAGTCAAGCACACTTAATTAGTATAACATAGCATGTAGCAAGTAATACTTGCCTCGACGGTTTTGCAAACCGGAAAACACGAACGTAACGTCGGCGGAAAACACGCGACGGATGCACGGGTCACGGATCGAGTCCAAACAGCGAACAGCGGGACCACACGGACTGGAGTACCTTGCTGGAAAGTCGGGTCAAGCCGTCGGCACGGCCGGAATCCGGCGAAATGTCAAAACAGCGACGAAGTTAGCAAAATACGATGCATGAACAACGATCGACCAGCGAGGGGGTAAAACGAAGGGAGAAGGTAAAGAGAAGCTTACAGGGATAGTGAGGGTGGCAACCGCGACGGGTTCGACGGCGATGGGCGCCGGCGAGGAACAGGGAACGCGGCAGCAGTGCTGGAGGTGGCTGGATTGGGTTGTGCTGTGAGTAGGGGGAGGTAAAGGCCTGGTTTGGTTTGCAGGGGGAGAGGAGGTGGTCGGCGGTGGCGCAGGCGACGACGACGAGGGTCGACGGCGGCTTTTTCGGCGACTGGAGAAGGTGCTAGGGTTCGGGCGTCGGGTTCTGTTGCAGCGCCGGCGAGGGAAGGAGGAGTAAGGTGGAGAGGTCGGGACGAGGGCGAAGGGAGGAAGTTGGCGTCGTCGACGACGAGAGGCGGCGGCGAAGGCAAGCGGCGACGGTTCAGGTGGCCACGGCGCTGGGTTGCAGGCGCTGGAAGGAGGGAGAAGGGAGGAAGGAGGGGTAGCGGCTGCGACGAGAGTGATGGTGGTGGTGTCGTCGGCGCGGGGGCTGCGGCGGCGACGGTAAGCGGAGACGGCTAGGGTTCGATGGGGTTCTCGCGATGGAAAGGAGAAGAAGACGGCTGCGTAAGGATATATATATAGGGATAGAGAGAGAGAGAGATTGTAGGAAGAGAGAGAGAGAGAGAGAGATTAGAGAGAGGAAAAGAGAGAGAAGAGATAGAGAGAGTGTGAGAGTTAAGGGCGGGCCCACGAGGGATTAATCCCCTCGTGATTGGCTGCGCAAGAATTTTAGAGGATAAAAAAAATTTGAGGGATTTAATAACAGTAAGATTCGTGTATATATTATGGTTTTAAAATATATTAAAATATATTATTAAATCAGGATTTTGGCGCTAAATGAAACATTTCCAAATCGCGCCCGGGTTGCGTCCAAATATTTGAAATTCAAATAATAGGATTTTAAGCGGGTTCCAAATTTTAAAATGAGATGTCTTATGATTAAAATGCATGCCCCCAAGTCGGACACTTGCACGCGCGCGTAGCCGTCCAAACTCGCCCGTTTCACCGAACGGGATGAAATCTCGACGCGCGGACGCTACCACGCGACTAGTGGTGACGAGTAGGCCAATATGGATATTTTTAATTTCATTTTAGGTGTTAAAATTTGTTATAGGCAAAAATGACTTAGCCGGTTAAAACTTTGCAACAAGAACCAAACAAGCAAGATAATTGAAATGAGCAATGTCTAACACTCAACCAGTAACAGAAATAGTATTATTGGGCTCGGGTGTTACATCATACCCAACTACAAAAAGAATTTCGTTCTCGAAATTCCAAGAATACAAGATAGATAGCTACAGGAAAAGGTGAGGAAATTTCTGCCGGATCTCGTCTTCTCGCTCCCAAGTGGATTCTCCATGCGATCGATTACCCCAAGAAACTAGCACAAGAGGGATAACCTTGTTCTTAAGAACCTTTTCTCTTCGATCCTTGATTTCAACCGGTCGCTCCTCAAAAGTTAGGTCCTCCCATACAGTCAACTCCGAATGATCCAAAACGTGGGTCTCATCTCGAACATACCTCCGTAGTTGAGATACATGAAACACATCGTGCACTCCTGCCAAGGACTGTGGTAACGCCAAACGGTACGCTACCTCTCCAACACGCTCTAATATCTCGAAGGGTCCAACGAATCGAGGACTAAGCTTTCCCCGACTCCCAAAGCGAATCACCCCTCTAGTCGGTGATATCTTCAAAAATACCAAATCACCCACGACGAACTCTAGAGGTCTTCTTGACGTGTCGGCCCAACTTTTCTGTCTGTCTTGAGCTGCCTTCATATGCTTCCTGATTGTATTCACTTTCTCGACTGTCTGTACTACCAAATATGGTCCTAGTAACCTTCGTTCACCAACATCATCCCAACAAACAGGTGAACGGCACTTACGACCGTACAGAGCTTCAAACGGAGCCATCTGAATAGTCGCTTGGAAGCTATTGTTGTAAGAAAACTCCACCAAGTGTAGGTGATCCTCCCAAGAACCTTTGAAGTCCAACATGCATGCCCTCAACATATCTTCAAGAGTCTGGATCGTTCTCTCCGATTGTCCATCAATTTGAGGATGATAAGCTGTGCTAAACTTCAATCGAGTCCCCAAACTTTCTTGTAAACCCCTCCAGAAGTGTGACAAGAACCGAGTGTCCCGATCGGACACGATGCTCACCGGTACTCCATGTAATCTTACAATCTCCTGCATGTACCGCTCTGCCAAAGTCTCCGTCGATTGACCAACCCGAAAAGGAATAAAGTGAGCTGCCTTGGTCAACCGATCGACAATCACCCATACTGCTTTGTTGTCCTTTGGACTCCGCGGTAAAGCTGTCACGAAATCCATGGTTATACGTTCCCACTTCCACTGAGGAATCGGAAGTGGTTGCAACAAACCAGCAACCCTTTGGTGTTCAGCCTTGACTTGCTGACATACCAAGCACTTAGCCACAAAGCGAGCGATCTCCCGTTTCATACCTTCCCGCCAGAAGTGCTGTCGAATATCTCGGTACATCTTTGTACCCCCTGGATGTACAGAGTAAGCTGAACTGTGTGCTTCCTTCATAAGCTCTTCACGCACACCCCCCTTTGGCACGCACACACGGCTACCATATCTCAACGAACCGTCTTCGTGAACCAGTAAATCTGTTCGCAGTCCGGCTTCAACCTGCTCTCGAAACTTTTGCAGTCTAGGATCCTGCGATTGTGCCGCTTTAATCTTCTCAACTAAGGACGACTGTACTTGCAACTGCATCAACTGTCCCGTAGAATGTGGTAGCACAACCTCCAAGTCAAATCTTCGAAAATCCGCAATGATCTCCCTCTGTGTAGTCAATACCTGAATCGCTGGTAACCGACTAAGCACATCTGGCACGACGTTAACTTTTCCCGGATGGTACTTAAGATCAAGGTCATAGTCGGCCATCAGCTCCAACCATCTGCGTTGCCTCATGTTCAACTCCTTCTGAGTGAACACATACTTCAAACTCTTATGATCTGTAAAGACTTCGACTCTCTCGCCCAACAGGTAGTGTCTCCGAATCTTCAAGGCGAAGATCACGGCCGCAAGCTCCAAGTCATGAGTCGGGTAATTCTTCTAATGGGTCTTCAGTTGTCTTGATGCGTAAGCTACGACCTTCCCATTCTGCATCAAACCACAACCCAATCCTTTTCCAGATGCGTCGCTGTGAATCACCAGTCCTCCAGAATTGTCTGGTACGGTCAGGATGGGGCGGTTATCAACTTCTGCTTCAACGTCTCGAAAGTCAATGCCCATTTATCCGTCCAAAAGGTACTTCCTTGCGCATAAGCTTGGTCAACGGTTCTGCCAAACGAGCGAAGTTCTCCACAAATCTCCTGTAGTATCCGGCTAATCCAAGGAAACTTCTCATCTCAGCTACATTCCTTGGAATAGGCCAATCTCGAACTACTGTAATCCTTTCGGGATCGACGGCGATTCCATCGCCCGACTCAACATGCCCCAGAAACTTCACTTCTTCCAGCCAAAATTCGCACTTACTCATCTTCGCATACAATTTCTTCCGTCTCAGTGTCTGCAGTGCGTTCTTCAAATGTTCAGCATGCTCCACCAAACTCTTCGAGTAAACCAGAATATCGTCAATGAATACCACAACAAACTGGTCCAAGAGCGGTGAAAAGATTCGGTTCATCAAGTCCATGAATACTGCCGGCACATTTGTTACTCCGAAGGGCATTGCTAGATACTCATAATGTCCATACCGAGTTCGAAACGCCGTCTTGCAAATATCTTCTGCTTCCACTCGGACCTGATGATATCCGGATTGCAAATCCAGCTTTGAGAATACCCTCGCGCCACAAGGCTGCTCAAAAAGTTCTCCAACGCGAGGGATCGGGTATTTGTCCTTACTAGTCACCCGGTTTAATTCTCGATAATCAATGCACATCCTTCCTGTGCCATCCTTCTTCTTTACTAAAAGAACTGGAGCTCCCCAAGGCGAGTTGCTGCTTCGAATCCAATCCTTCTCAAGTAATTCACCAACTTGCTTCTTAACTTCTTCCAATTCTACTGGTGCCATCGGATAATAAGCTTTAGATACTGGCGCTGCACCAGGAATAAGGTCAATTGCGAACTCCACGTCTCGCTTCGGCGGTAAACCCGATATATCTTCAAATACGTCCATAAAATCCCGAACAACCGCCGGCTCTTCACCACTATCAACTTCCGTAGATGCAATAATGTTGTTTGTCGGCTTAGCCCTAAACTTGACTGGCCTGACAGAACTGCCTCCTTACCGCCACTGCTGTCTGCATCGTTGGCCACGAAAGGTCCAGCGAGACTACTGAGTCTCGTCCATTCTGCTGCATGCACGTCCACGGGCGCTCCATTCTGCCTTAGTCCGATGAACTTCTCTTCCTTTTCCTCCCGTGCAGTCCGCGGGAAGAATTTCTCCAGGAACTCTTAGAAAAAAATCCGCCCAACTGATTGGCTTAGGCAAGCGGGTCTCCTCTACAAGCCACCACTCTCGGGCGTAATCCACCAGCTGAATGCGCACCACATCAACTCTTTTGTCCTCTGGGATCTGTGCCGCAATCAGCAAATTTTCCGTGTCAACTAGCCACTGCTCGGCTAGCAACGGTTACTCCATACCAGTGAAAGTAGTAGGACCCACATGTCTGAAATCTGCCACGGTCCCTACTCGGTCAACTGGTTTAGCTCCATCGTTGTTTACAGACTGCCGAACAATATGCAAACCTTCCTGAAACGAATCTGCTTGCTGCTGGATCATCTCGGTCCGTTTCTTTAATTTCCAGCATTCCTCTTATCACTCCAATCATGGCGGCTTCGTTCACAGGCCTCTGGTACGTCTTCAACTTCTTACCTGTCATAATCCTGAACTCAAAACACCCAACATTAGCATGGCGATAGATTCTGAATGTGGCTCAAGGCTAGAACTCCAAGATACTTAAATAGAGTACCGCATTGTAACTATGCCGCGGTATCATAGCCACAATTACTTAACTCCACTCAAGTCGCCCAAGTCCTAGGGATAACAAGAAATCAGGTTTTCGAGTCGACATGCAAAGTAAGTTTGCACGTCGTAAAAGATATAATCAGGAAGGATGTGATTCAAGAATGGTAAAACAGTCAAGGTGGCAGGACATGTTTCCTAAACACGGGTATTCTGATTCGTGTATTGGGTACAATACCCAACTACAAAGAATCAACCCAACTAACCTATCGCTCTGATACCAAAAGAACCATGTCACGCCCCGCTTCCCAGAGTACGCAAGATTGGGCACGTGACATAGCCAACCATGCTACCTGTAGTTAGGAAGTATCCATCCACAGTCACATTACGGCTGTAGAGATATCAAGAACAAGATAAATAAACTATCTAACACATGTCCAAATCCATAATAACAAGAGTCAATGAAAAATAAGTGCGGAAGCAAATGATCCAATACAATAAATAGAAAAGTACGTCCCATAATGCGGGCTCACATCTGGGAATGAAATGCAATAAATAAACTAATCACTACAGAACTCACAAATCAGCCTGCTGGCTGAAGTACTCCTGCTCGGTCGGCGACAGTGGTAAAGAATCTGGGCCATGCAAAACCCAGACGTCAGCGCGTCATGTCAACCAATATATAATATGAACATGGTAATAAGCAATGCAGGGATAAACAAGAATAAAGCAATAATATGAAACAACAGTGCAGGGTAATGTGCAGTGGGTAACTAAACTGTTCTATCAGGTTTCCTATTCTAAAGTCTTTGAAATCAATTGATGACTCGTCGATGTAACTCAATAGTATCCCGTGCATGCCCGGGACCACGGTCAAGACCCTCGGGGCTGAATCCGAGACGTGCCGCTAGGCAGTAATAGGTAGCAGGATGGACGAGTGATGTCAGCATCATCACTCCGGGGCTGGCCGAGCCCGTAAGACTGATCAGAACAGGTATCGAACTGTTGAGTTACAAGTCGGTTTCACCTTTGATTTCCCCATACCCCCAAGTTATGTATGTCAGGTCAGGTATTCAGTAATCAAGAACTAATGCCAATACAGGATCAGGTAAAAGCAGGTTTGTCTGGATAGACAACAGGAATGGTCCATGAGGACCCCAAGTCAGGTTTGTTGGCATTAGGCATGAGATCAGGTAACAGGTCAGGTCATGGTACAACAGGTTGAGTTGGTAGTAAAGGGTACCATGTCCGGTGCATCGGTATGTATATATGTCATGTGTATCAAGGTCGGGTCAATATGTAACGCAATCGAGGGTGTGCTCACAACAGGTATATAATCGAATAAGGAATAACAGCAGGAAATAAAGTACACAACAATAACAGTTCATTTGATCACAAAGGTGCATTAATATGGTGCAGTTGTATTATCATATTAACAGGTTCGAGCACCCTTGGGGTGCAATAATCACAAGGTAGTGCAATATCAATAACAGAAAGTAATGAAGTTATATATGTACGATTATCGTCCTTTAAATAGCAAAATGATTAACTGGTAATTTTGTTATTAGGGTTACAGTGGCAAAATACGGTTTAGGTTACTGTATCATGATATATACCATATTTCGTCCAAATGAGAAAAGTAACAACACTAGTTAATCTTTTGCAGGTTTTATGAGTCAAGCACACTTAATTAGTATAACATAGCATGTAGCAAGTAATACTTGCCTCGACGGTTTCGCAAACCGGAAAACACGAACGTAACGTCGGCGGAAAACACGCGACGGATGCACGGGTCACGGATCGAGTCCAAACAGCGAACAGCGGGACCACACGGACTGGAGTACCTTGCTGGAAAGTCGGGTCAAGCCGTCAGCACGGCCGGAATCCGGCGAAATGTCAAAACAGCGATGAAGTTAGCAAAATACGATGCATGAACAACGATCGACCAGCGAGGGGGTAAAACTAAGGGAGAAGGTAAAGAGAAGCTTACAGGGATAGTGAGGGTGGCAACCGCGACGGGTTCGACGGCGATGGGGCGCCGGCGAGGAACAGGGAACGCGGCAGCAGTGCTGGAGGTGGCTGGATTGGGTTGTGCTGTGAGTAGGGGGAGGTAAAGGCCTGGTTTGGGTTGCAGTGGGAGAGGAGGTGGTCGGCGGTGGCGCAGGCGACGACGACGAGGGTCGACGGCGGCTTTTCCGGCGACTGGAGAAGGTGCTAGGGTTCGGGCGTCGGGTTCTGTTGCAGCGCCGGCGAGGAAAGGAGGAGTAAGGTGGAGAGGTCGGGACGAGGGCGAAGGGAGGAAGTTGGCGTCGTCGACGACGAGAGGCGGCGGCGAAGGCAAGCGGAGACGGTTCAGGTGGCCACGGCACTGGGTTGCAGGCACTGGAAGGAGGGAGAAGGGAGGAAGGAGGGGGTAGCGGCTGCGACGAGAGTGATGGTGGTGGTGTCGTAGGCGCGGGGGCTGCGGCGGCGACGGCAAGCGGGGACGGCTAGGGTTCGATGGGGTTCTCGTGGGTTCTCGCGATGGAAAGGAGAAGAAGACGGCTGCGTAAGGATATATATATAGGAATAGAGAGAGAGAGAGATTGTAGGAAGAGAGAGAGAGAGAGAGAGAGAGAGAGAGAGAGAGATTAGAGAGAGGAAAAGAGAGAGGAGAGATAGAGAGAGAGTGTGAGAGTTAAGGGCGGGCCCACGAGGGATTAATCCCCTCGTGATTGGCTGCGCAAGAATTTTAGAGGATAAAAAAAATTTGAGGGATTTAATAACAGTAAGATTCGTGTATATATTATGGTTTTAAAATATATTATTAAATCGGGATTTTGGCGCTAAATGAAACATTTCCAAATCGCGCCTGGGTTGCGCCCAAATATTTGAAATTCAAATAATAGGATTTTAAGCGGGTTCCAAATTTTAAAATGAGATGTCTTATGATTAAAATGCATGCCCCCAAGTCGGACACTTGCACGCGCGCGTAGCCGTCCAAACTCGCCCGTTTCACCGAACGGGATGAAATCTCGACGCGCGGACGCTACCACGCGACTAGTGGTGACGAGTAGGCCAATATGGATATTTTTAATTTCATTTTAGGTGTTAAAATTTGTTATAGGCAAAAATGACTTAGCCGGTTAAAACTTTGCAACAAGAACCAAACAAGCAAGATAATTGAAATGAGCAATGTCTAACACTTAACCAGTAACAGAAATAGTATTATTGGCCTCGGGTGTTACATAGAGTCTGGTCTAGATGTTTTTTAAATTAATGAAGGGTTGATCTAGATGCTCAGTTTGTGATTTGTGGGGCTTAGTAAGGGTGATGAAATCCCCACCTAATCTTGATTTGGTCATTGCCCCTTAAAGTCCGTATTAAAATATGCAAAAAAAAAAACCAATCACAAAACTTTTTGCAAAAGATTTTTGAGCGGCGCTATTTTGCAAAGAATCCTGCAGAAAATAGATTTTATTGGATTTGAGAGGAGAGAGAAAGAGTTAAAAAAGATACCAAAGAAGTGTGAAACCCTAGATCTCCTGTTTCCTCAAGCCCGTGACTCCAGATTCCCTCGCAAAATTCACACACAAATTGTTCAATATGCAATTTGCAGTTTTGTTTTAATAATGATATGAATCGCCTAAGAATTCAACACAAATAGCAAGAATAAAAAATTACGCACGTTTCCCCGGCAACGGCGCCATTTGATTGTTACGAAAAAGTGTGTTTGTAGTTTAACCGCAATCAATAACGGTGTCGCGCGTAGCTAGACCGAGATGAGTACGGGTCGTCCTCAGGGAAACGTTGAACCTTTTACTCTTACTTTAGATGTGTTGAAAAAGAGAGGAGGAACAAAGAATTTTGTAGAATGGTTTCTAGATCTATATTAAGCAAGAATGCAAAAATATAGATCTAGATTATTTTAGGGATGTAGATAATATAATAAGAGGGCTTGTAGGGTTCGTTAGGATTTAGTAGTTATGGACGATTAATTAAAAGTTACCCTTTTTATCCATTAATAGATTTAAAACTAGAACGACGGTGATGCGTGTAGATTAGGGTTTCTGGAGGGAAAAGGAATCCCACTCTTAACCCTTATCTCGACACAGAACTCCGTTCATATCTAGCCCTTTACCAAAACAATCATTAATCTAATCTCTAATCGCGGTCGGAACTAGTAAAGAATTGTTAGCGCGCCCGATTAGGATGTTAATAATTCTTTTGATGAAGTTCATAAACTTTATAGGTCTTAAAAAGGGTTTAGGGATTTTTATCGTCCATTACCCTACCCTAATCCTACGAACCCTAACAAGCGGAGAATTACTCGCGCATGTTGGGAGAAGAAGATGAAAAGACAGAGAGGGAAAACATAATGTAAAATGCAAAAGAATTAAATAAAATAACTACCTTTATTAATCAACTTGAACAATCTACACTTTATTCCGTAGAAAATGATTACAAAACTAGTTGCTTCTCGATCTTTCCTAAGGAGGTAGACGAACAGTTGATGATCAGCCTGGATGCGTGAGCGTCTGGGACTTCGTGATCTCTTCGGCTTGATAAATTTTCCAAGAGGCTCTCGGTGCCTTTTTATAGTGCTAAAGCCAGAATACAAGCTTCTAAAATATGATTTAAGCAGAAAAGATTTTCCCTAAAAATCCTCAACTCCCAACTCTTCTTAACCGCGGCGGATCCGCGGTATAAAGGGGTTAATGCCGCGGATCCGCGGCCTTATCATCTCCGCCGTTGATCAATTTTCAGCAGCTGTCTCTATGTGACATTTGGCGATCCTTGGCACCTTTAGAATTTGTAAATCTTTTCTCGGTTGCTTCCAGACTTGGTCTCCAAGTTTTGCTTCTTTAATTAGGCAAGTCTTCTTCAACAACTTGATTTGCTTGATTCTAGTCTTTGAAAAATTCTGCACACTTGGAAATCTTTTGCACAACAACTCAAATAATCTTTAGTAGACTTTGTTCTACTAGGATTTGGTCAATTAATTTATTTGCATACATTTTCCTACCAAATTATAATTATAATATATTAACACATGGAAAATAGTATTTTTACAGATAAACCCTCATATGTATGATATATTATAATAAAGTCCTTTTTTAATATGAAAATGGTAGGAAAAATGTAATACAAATGTGCAGTTTTATCAACTGAACACCTGACGTTCCTTCTCAGTGCAGACGCGACATCAACAAAGACCCAAGGGTCGAACAAAAAAGGTGCCATGGCAAATTCCTAGCTCCAAGTCTTGACAGTTCGTATACAACCTAGCGACCACCCCGACGTTCCTTCTCATATCATCAGGGTGCAGACACGACATCAACAAAAGCTCCAACGAGCCAAATCAAATTGGAGCAAAGGCATATTCCTAGCTCTGGACTTCAACTGCAATGCAAACAGCATAGACGTCCTATAGATGTCTACCATACTTCAGTAAAGAAACGGTATGGCATTGTCAAAACAAAAATCGGGTCTCGACAACAACTCATATAAAGCCTCAGAGACTATCGGAGATCATCCCACACCATACTTGAAGATGTCTTGTCTATCCCCCGAATAGATCAGAAACACGACAGTCGCGGGGCTACTCGAACAGCAGCTTAAAGACTGCATGTCGAGGAATACATTAGCCAATGCGACGGTGCCACGGACTAAAACCCTAGTACCATAAACCTAATGGACCTCTATCGTAAAGAATGGAGGTTATCTATATACAACGTTAGGACAAGTTTTCATGTAAACCCAAGAGAAGTAAACTAAACAAACTCCGAAATGAGTCCATAAACTAAACAAACTCCGAAATGAGTCCATAAACTAGAAACTCCGAAACGAGTGAATAAACTAAACAATCTCCGAAATGAGTCCATAAACTAGAAACTCCGAAAGGAGTGAATAAACTATAAACTCCGAAATGAGTACATAAACTAGAGACTCCGAAACGAGTGAATAAACTACGGACTCCGAAACGAGTAAGTAAACTAATTAGCGCCGCATTAAGACATCAAAACACAGATAAGTGCATGCAAAAAAAGTGTATATTCTTATTCACAAATCAAAGTGTTTAAGAGATATAATTAATACAAAAGGGGGAATACAATTACAATTGTTAAGAAGGCGAGGCTTTCAACAAATTGGCAACCCGCTCACGCGCTCCCCATAGATTCTCCTCGCATGCAACTACTGCGGCCAGCCCCGCTTCAATTTGAGCCCGCTATTGCAAGCATGATGAGAGCTTCTCAGCGATTTCATGCTTGGCAACTTCTCAATCTTGCATGCCCCGCTCGGTAAAGTCGAGATTCTGCCTCAGCGCTAACCAATCAGAAATACATTGTTTGAGGTTTTCGAAAAAAACTTGCAGCCGCGCGGCATTCGCTTCGATCTGGGCTCGCAATTGGATGGATTCTCCAGAGGCCGTCTCATGCTTATTTCGCTTCAGGGTCAACTTTTGTTCAAAATATTGAATGAAATCAGCACTTTGCT
Source organism: Agapanthus africanus (assembly GCA_030015575.1). Taxonomy (NCBI): domain Eukaryota; kingdom Viridiplantae; phylum Streptophyta; class Magnoliopsida; order Asparagales; family Amaryllidaceae; genus Agapanthus; species Agapanthus africanus. Next base: position 674,267,014 of record CM057340.1, on the reverse strand, counting down.
TGATCCATACGACCTGTTGAGCCTTCAAGGTTAATACTTCAGGAGCGAGATGCTTGAGCTCGATCTCATACAGACAAACCTCGATCCTCTTACAATAGTCGACCCAAAAGCCGACGAAATCTTCATTGTGGAAATTCACAAGCATCGCCAGCATAGGATTGACTTCATCAGCAAAATCCGCAGCAGAGGTGAGAGCCTCGGCATCAAGCTCTTCGATAAATTCGCTTAACATCCGCCAGCTAGTTACCGCGCCCTTGGAAGATTGACGCTTAGCAAAAGGTCCTGTAGGCATGGGAATGCGAGACTCAAAAGGGACCGAAGCCGGTATAGTTGCTGTAAAACAAATCACGCACGTATAAGGGTCAAATTTCAACTTGAAAGATAAAGAAGAAAGCTGATGGACGAGATCTCCCGTACCAGCTGTTGAAAGTGGCAAGACAGGGAGCACAGGAGGCTCGGCTATTCCTTTGCTCCCTCCCTCGATCCGTGATACTGTGTTCAATATGAGGAAAGCTTAGCAACAGAAAGCTTACTCATGGAACCCTAACTTGATCACTCTTTATTTCCATTTCCACTAGCTCCAAAAATAAATATCAACATATTTATTAAGGTGTGAGTCTTATATTGCCACCATCCAATATATCAACAAGCATGATAAAAATGTGTATGCATGTATGTGTGCATGCACATCCATATGTGCATCAATGTAAACATGTGTATACATGCATGCATACAACAAAAGACAAAAGGGTCTAAAGTGAAAATGCTAATGGTCAATGTTAAATCAACACTTGATTTAGCAAACCAGTCATATCTCATACGACCCGACCAATAGCAAACCGCCCGATTAATATACGGTATCACATACACGCATTTAATCGGGTCCCCGCACATATCATATATGCACGCCACATCGTTTCTCCTGGGCTAGGTAACTCTATTGTGGGACTCTAAGACTCGTCAATACGCCGGCAGTGGGTGATGATCATATCAAGCACCCACAAGCCGCAAGAGGTCAGCTAAACGTAACGGCCACCCGGGTATTGAGCGATCAGAAGAAAACAAGCGAACCTGTCACAACTCCCGTCGAGCCAACCGACAACACTACCGTACAGTCCGGTCTCTTCGTCAGATATGCTGCATATAGAGTCTACGGATGGTAACGTCGACCCCAATAACTCAATAAGTCGTGCTGATGAATGGTCTATAACAGATCGAGAAACAGCTGATAACACTTATCAGTAAATCTCAACAGCCCTGGCCAGGGACTTACTGATATAGCCAATTGTTCACACCATAATATTGCATTACTATATTCCCCATTCTTATTCTTTTTATTAATAAACAGGTACTTTTGACGCATGTCTGCTACATGTTACAGGTTACAGGTTCTTGGACAGAAAACAGTGAAAACGAGGTAAAGACGATGAAAAAGTGAATTTTAACCAATGAACAGAAGATCTTGATCAAGCCTACATAAGAAACAGTTCACAAAGCAAGGTTCAAGACGTCAACACAAAGCAACGATTAAAAATCCACTACAAATGTTCACTGAAGATCTGGAACCAACCTAGAAGCCCAAATGGAAAAAGATATATAGATACAGGAAGCCCAAAACAACCAGAGCCAGGCCATGAAATCTCATAGCCCAATTCCACTGTTTGACCGCGGAATCGCGGCCAAACCAGGCATCGGGCCGCGGTTCCGTGGCCATCTAGGGCACTTAGGAGTTAAAAATTATATTATAATTCAAGGCGGCGATGAATGGGTCTTTCTAGGGCTATTTTTATAATTGTGGACATGCGAGTCAAATGTAACCTAGGGTTTCCTATTCTCTATAAATAGGAACTTTAATCATTGTAAACTTTATGCCTCCTTTTAAATAATAAATTCAGATCTCTTTGTGGAGAGCATCGGTGTTTCTTTTCAACTCATGAATTCTGATCAGACAAACCTGCGTTGATGATTGGAGAGATGCATCTGTAAGTAGATTAAATTCCTTGCTCTAGTTTAGATTTCAATTCTTTGCCCTAGGTATATTTAATTCTTGCCGTAGATAAATTGCTTAGCGTTAGCTTTGGGGAAGGATTTTGAGAGATGAGATCTCTCATCCCTTTCTGACCCATAATATATTTTCAATAGGACTCCATGCATACACGCACACACCGCGCCCTACGGCACCCTACCCCTCGAGGTAGCGGTGACACCGTAGTGTAAAGGCCCGGTTGCGCGTGTTTTCCATGGAGGTTAAGGGTAAGGATCTCTAAAGGAAGGACAAGAACCTAGGGGAAAGAACTCCTTCCCGAATGGATCTAATCCCATTTATTGATAATTACCATAACTCCTCATAGATCTTCATTCGGGTATAGAAAGCGTTGAGATTTACCTGCATTTCCAAACCATCCCTAAACCTAACCCTAGCAAGACTAGATTTAGATAATCGTAGTATAGAATAATTAGGTTTTTAGATTTAATAATCAATCCGAACACCCTTCGGAATTAACTCGTAAAAGCGAATAGGAAATTCACAACATCCCTGTGGACCGACCCGTACTCACCGGCTAGCTTCAAAGCGACGCCGTTCTTGATTGCGGTAATAGATAGTTTTTGACATAACAATCAAATGGCGCCGTTGCCGGGGATGGCGTAGAAATTTCCTTTTTGCAATTTCGGGTTAATCAAAATTAAAAAAATCATAAAAATCTGAAAAAATCAAAAAAAAATTATAAAAATATATCATCTGTTATTTTTGGAAGGGTATTTTTGTGTGAATTTTGCAGGATCTACGAACAAATTCAGATCTGGAAATCTACAAAGATTAAAACAGCAAATATCAAATCCGAATAAACAAAAGATCACAACAACCGAGGAACAGAAGAAATTTGGAGGACCGAGTCTACAAGTCAATTGCGAAGATTTGGTGACAAAAAAAAAACCTTCTGAACCGTCATTTCGGCCGCGGAACCGCCGCCTAAACCGCCTTTTGGCCGCGGAACCGCCGCGGCCTGGTCGATTCAGGGCTTGAAAAAAAGGCAGAAGCGCTAATAAAAAAAGTTCCGCCACTGCAAATTTCTGTGAGTTCTCTCTCTCCTCTTCTGCAAATCTTGATATATCTTCTGTAAATTTGCCTGCAGGATTTCTTTGCGCTCAAAAATCTTTTCCCTTCCAAATAACAATCCTGTGCAGATTCTTTGCACCGCGCAATAAAATAAAAATTGATTGCAAGTGATTTATTTTCTGTTTTGCATATTTTTAACCGGACTTTAAGGGGCTTTTTGACCAATTCAGATTGGGTGGGGATTTCATTATCCTTCCCAGGACCCCAGAAATCACATAAGGCATATGCATTGACCATTTTTAATTAAAAAAATACTAGACTCAGCCCTAAGGATTTCGAGCTCAATAGGACAGAGGACTAGTTATAGGCATCGGCCGTTAATCCTAACCTGACTTTGCGGTGACTAGGCAAGTGTGTCAAGGCTAGTGGTTTTTAATTAGGCCCACTACTGTGGTTCCTTCCCACTTACCTGGCTGCAATTGGCGGTGAAGAGGCGGTTTGAGGTCCTATCTCTAGCTTTTTGGAACAGTTAGGAGCTGTCTAGCTGACCTAGGTGACCCTAGATCTAGGCCTGATTGTGCATTTTTGGTTGATCGAAAGTGTGTCTTAGCCCTTTATCAAAAAAAATTTTTGCAAACTGTTCCAAATAAAAAAAAAAGGACAAATCTTTTATAGAAACTTGCAAATTTTTTAGCCGCAAATAGATCCTTGCACCACCACAAACCTTCTTTCTTGTCACCTTTCTTTCTTACAACATGGGTACCCCACATAATAAATCATTAGCCGAACTTTGGTATCCCGAACCTAATTTTGCGTCATATGTCATTTGTTCGGTCAATTTAAAGACGATCCTTCCTTGCCTAAAAAATCTTTGAAAGATCAAATAGAGGCGTCTAGGAGAAACAGTTTGACTTTTCAACTCATTTTGTGTCAACCAAGTCAACTTTTACCACCTACATATGTTGATACCACTTCTTCAAGTCCTTCTGTCACTCCTAGGCCGATGTCCATTGCTGAGCATATTGCTCAATCTCATAGCCGATCTTTCATCCCTCTCCACTCATCTAGTTCTAGGGATCCACACGATTTTCACCTTTTTATCCATATGTTGACCCTACACCTGACCAACCACCCACTTCCTACCAGTCCTACCCGACCTTCCCACCTTCACTAGACACTGTTTCTACACAGCCTGTTGGGAGTTTTGCATATCCACACCATTTTGAATCTCTTACCGAAACCCCCTCACCACCTAAGTCTAGTTTGGAAGAGTCGTTGGAGGCTTATATCTTAGTAACAAACAAAATGACAAGGAATGTGGAAGCGTCCGTGGCCGCCCTTATGCAACCTAGTGAAACAGTAGCTAGTTTCCCGCTAGCCTCAAATTTTTCAATGTATAAGGAGGCGGTTGGACAGAGTGAGAATGAGAGAGAATTTCCAAATCAAACCCACCCTTACCTAATTGAAGCCCACAACTCCGGTTTTCCATCGAATGTCCTAAATGATTCACAAGTTGAAAATAAAAACGAGTTGTGTGATTTTGTAGTGTTTGATTTGGCAGATTGTGAGGAACCCCTTTCGAGTAAAACCGCACCTAATCCTTTCGATCTTTACGCTTCCCATCTAGAACCTAAATCGATAGATATCCATGTTTTTGATGAGGTGTCTAAGAAAATTGATTTTCACTTGATTAAGGATATAGACGCCGGGAATATTTCGGATGATGAACCTGTCGATTTAATTGAGATTTTATGTTCAAATCATCATCCCGAGTCATTAGATGTTTCTCCCGAACTTCATATGCGTCTTGATGTTGAAGATAATGGCATGGATGGGATAAATGTTGAGGAGAATTATAAGGATGGTATCGAGGAGAGTTTTGAGGACCATATTGAGGTTGAACCATTTTTATTCGATGTGTCTGATTTTCTAATTCATCCTCCTGAACCTTTGACTGTTATGTCACCCTCCCTCCTTTCCATCGTTCCGACCCCGTTTGAAGACTGTGAGCTTGAAAATTTTTCCTTTGAATCTGACACAGTTCTCACAGACGATAACACTTACGAGTGTTTCACTTTTTCGGACGATGTTGATTACTCACCGCCCGAGTTTGAGTCCTTTACATTTTCAGATGAGTTAGTTGAATCATCAGACTTGGTTGCTTACAGTTGTTTCGAACCATTAATGGAATCTTTCAAGTTCGAGACAGTTTATTACGGTGAGAATGAGACTATCCCTACTTCACTCCCTTTCGTCTTTCCCATTGTTCCGACCGAACAAGAGACCGTTACGCTTTCATCTCCTATACCAAGTTCGGCGTACCCATGTTTTCTTACGAATCTTGAGGGATTTGACCCCATTGCACGACGAGTTGATAGATTAGCACAATCAGTTTTCACACTTCGGTCATCACATATTGCGCTAATTTATTCACTCGATTTACACCCTCAAGATCGCACGATCCTTCTCTCTCCCTTCCGCCATTCTTCTCCCCCACCGAGACCCTATTATACCATTCTTCTTCCCATTCGGTCTCGTATGTTTCTCATCTCTTTTCTTTCTACCCCATTTTTCACCAACTAGATCAGTACCACAATAAGATTTTTGAATGGTTGGTGCTAACCTTTGGCTTGTGTAAGGCCAAGCTTAAGTTTGGGGGGAACCTTGTTGTATATATGTATATATATTTTTTGTTTTCTTTTTCTATAAAAAATTTTTTAAAAAAAATTCAAAACATTAAAAAAATATATAATTTTTTTTTATAAATAAATAAACAGGGGAGTGCCGGTATTTTGACCCTCTTGGTTTAGCATGACAGTGAGGACACTGTCTAGTTCAAGTTTGGGGGTATGCTCGGTACGTCTTCTTCATTCGCATTCATTTGTACATATTTTTGCATTTGCATATTTATTTGAAAACCCATAAAAATTAAAAAAATTCAAAAATTATAAAAATCATTGTATTCAATTTTGGCTAATTGACTTGGGTTTGAAAAATAGGTTAACTGGCTAGGAACAACTAGATCTTAGACTTAGTAAATTAGAAACTCTAAAAATAACATTCCTTAAAGTTTAACGGTAGAAAGTATATGCCTTGTAGTTTATTTAGAAATAGGCAAATTTTGGGTTCAATTCTTGGGCTAAGTCGAAACGAAGGAAGAGTATTGATGTTCTTATTAGAGTATAAGTTTGAAAAATAGTTTCTAGCTTAAGTCTAGATTCTGAAAATGTATACCCTACAAAAATTGCACAATCACGCACCTTGAAACTTGGAATAGTAGAAGAGACCTTGAAATGCTCTTGTCTAAAGTCCTTAGTACAATGAAAAATATATATATATATATATATAAGTGTGAATAAAGAATAAAAAAAATGGACACTGGTTTTTGTGATTACTTAAGGCTGCAAAAATAGAAAAATATTTAGCGAGGGTGCTTCATCACCTAGTGCCTTAGACCAACTGGTTTGGGAGTCACTGCTAAAGCCTTGGGTGTTGCAAAACTAGGAAGTACGCTTTAAAGTGCTAACGCATCTTGTAATCGGTTGTTGGTATCTCAAGAAGTATTAACGGTCGCATGAAGGATGTGTAAGCAAAATTCAATTAAAAATTCACCTATTAAGAAGTACTTTGGACAACGGACAAGGGTATGATTGCTTGATTTGAATTTCCAAGTGTAGGGGTGATTTATACACACACGTAGGGATATATGATTAGAGTTTAGATGAGAGAAAGGAATGAAGAATAGAACTTATATCTTTAATAGAGTTGATAGAAATTCCTAAGTGGAGATGGAACTTTAGAAGGAAAACTTAAGAGATGCCGAAAGCTAAGTAGGTCTACATAGCATATATAATCTTAAGTTAAATAATGAGGAAGTGTGAAGAATATGGGTGGATAATTTGCGAGTCAAAAGATAATAGAATTCCTTGTTAGAAAACCTAATTGGAGAACAAAAGTCAATGGGCCGAGTTGATAGGATTTTGTGGGTGTAATCCGCTGAAAACCCTCAGGAGATAACACTCCTCCTACTAGGGACACCTAGAGGTTTAACGGCTTGTTGCACGTGCTCAGTGCAATCGCGTTTCCCTGCGAAAGTGTGGTTAGGATTTTAGTGAATAAAAATAAGTTTGCTCGAGGACGAGCAAAAGATAGGTTTGGGGGTATTTGTTCACACCATAATATTGCATTACTATATTCCTCATTCTTATTCTTTTATTAATAAACAAGTACTTTTGACGCATGTCTGCTACATGTTACAGGTTACAGGTTCTTGGACAGAAAACAGTGAAAACGAGGTAAAGACGATGAAAAAGTGAACTTTAACCAATGAACAGAAGATCTTGATCAAGCCTACATAAGAAACAGTTCACAAAGCAAGGTTCAAGACGTCAACACAAAGCAACGGTTAAAAATCCACTACAAATGTTCACTGAAGATCTGGAACCAACCTAGAAGCCCAAATGGAAAAAGATATATAGATACAGGAAGCCCAAAACAACCAGAGCCAGGCCATGAAATCTCATAGCCCAATTCCACTGTTTGACCGCGGAACCGCGGCCAAACCAGGCATCGGGCCGCGGTTCCGCAGCCATCTAGGGCACTTAGGAGTTAAAAATTATATTATAATTCAAGGCGGCGCTGAATGGGTCTTTCTAGGGCTATTTTTGTAATTGTGGACATGCGGGTCAAATGTAACCTAGGGTTTCCTATTCTCTATAAATAGGAACTCTAATCATTGTAAACTTTATGCCTCCTTTTAAATAATAAATTCAGATCTCTTTGTGGAGAGCATCGGTGTTTCTTTTCAACTCATGAATTCTGATCTGACAAACCTGCATTGATGATTGGAGAGATGCATCTGTAAGTAGATTAAATTCCTTGCTCTAGTTTAGATTTCAATTATTTGTCCTAGGTAGATTTAATTCTTCCGTAGATAAATTGCTTAGCGTTAGCTTTGGGGAAGGATTTTGAGAGATGAGATCTCTCATCCCTTTCTTACCCATAATATATTTTCAATAGGACTCCATGCATACACGCACACACCGCGCCCTACGGCACCCTACCCCTCGAGGTAGCGGTGACACCGTAGTGTAAAGGCCCGGTTGCGTGCGTTTTCCATGGAGGTTAAGGGTAAGGATCTCTAAAGGAAGGACAAGAACCTAAAGGAAGGAACACCTTCCCGAATGGATCTAATCCCCTTTATTGATAATTACCATAACTCCTCATAGATCTTCATTCGGGTATAGAAAGCGTTGAGATTTACCTGTATTTCCAAACCATCCCTAAACCTAACCCTAGCAAGACTAGATTTAGATAATCGTAGTATAGAATAATTAGGTTTTTAGATTTAATAATCAATCCGAACACCCTTCGGAATTAACTCGTAAAAGCGAATAGGAAATTCACAACATCCCTGTGAACCGACCCGTACACACCGGCTAGCTTCAAAGCGACGCCGTTCTTGATTGCGGTAATAGATAGTTTTTGACATACCAATCACCAATAGAGCACAGCACAGCATCAACTCCCAATATCGAGAGAGACGAAACCCCTCCTATCGCTCATCGTCTCCATGTGTCTCGGGACTGTACCTAAAAGCCACCAGTTTGCATGACTCAGTAGAGCCGTGGTAGGGTGGTAATCAAAGTACAGTAGGAGAACACACAAGACTCTATGACGATCTCGGGTCTACAGACTAATCTGTACCAGTGTCACCTGAGAACTGCTATCCGACGATAGATATAATACCATATAGGAGTTCTCGGCGAGTCCATCCAGTGTACCCAGTCTCCACTGAGCACCCGTATATGATCTCGATGTCAAACATCAATGGATGTGGGAACATCCATCGCCCATCATATGGGTCTAGTATTATATACGCTAGTCTACTCTGGTATATCGATGCCCCATCTCGATACACCTACGACTAGGGACATTTTAGGATATGATTATAAACTATAGACGTTCTACTAGTATGATCTCCATCATAATCACAGTAGTCAAGCAAATATCCTCAGGGCTTTATCAACATGTGTAAATGAACAAAAGCATGATCAAGTCAACATGTCAGATAAAGAAGAACCAGATAGCATACTATCATGTCGAGCAAGAATGTCATCTGTACACACACACACACATGTATAAATACATCCACTATCATATAATGGCCTCTAGGGCATACATATATCCAACAATCTTCCACTTGCACTAAGGCCAGTTATCGGCGTATCTCATACCCAACATCTCAAAAAGTCGCTCATTCTGCGGCTGGGGGGGGGCCTTGGTGAGTGGATCTGCAGTGTTATTCTTTGTGTCTACTCTCCTAATCTCGATCTCGCGGCGATCTAAAATCTCCCGGATAAAATGAAAGCGCCTCAGGATGTGTCTGGACCGCTGATGGGACATGATCTCCTTGGCTAACACCACAGCCCCATTATTATCACAATACAATGGTATTGGATCAATAATGGTTGGAACTACTCCTAGCTCCGAGACGAACTTCCTCATCCAGACGGCTTCCTTGGCGGCATCATTCACAGCAATGTACTCAGCTTCCATCGTAGAGTCTGCAACGGTATCCTGTTTGGAACTCTTCCAACTTACCGCCCCTCCATTGAGGGTAAATACAAACCCAGAGATAGATTTACTGTCGTCCTTATCACTCTGGAAGCTCGAATCGGTAAAGGCCTCCATTTGGAGATCTCCATTACCATACACTAAGAACAATTCTTTAGTTCTTCGCAAGTACTTAAGAATGTTCTTCACAGCTATCCAGTGATTCTCCCCTGGGTTGGATTGATACCTGCTTACTACACTAAGTGCATAAGCAACATCTGGGCGTGTACATAACATCACATACATTATAGATCCTACTGCCGAAGCATAGGGTATAATGCTCATGCGAGCTCTCTCTTCATCGGTCTTTGGGCAAAAGTCCTTAGAGAGAGTGACCCCATGGCAAGCGGGTAAGGCACCCCGCTTGGAGTCTTCCATGCTAAACCTCTTTAGGATGGTGTTGATGTACCTGGTTTGGGACAATCCCAATAACCTCTTGGATCTATCTCTATAGATCCGAATGCCCAGAATGAATGTGGCATCACCCAGGTCCTTCATGGAGAACCTTAGTGATAAGAAAGATTTGACCGACTGTAGCATAGGAATATCATTTCCTATCAGAAGAATATCATATACGTACAATACGAGGAATGTGATAGCTCTCCCTACAGCCTTCTTATAAACACAAGGTTCATCTGGATTTTTGATGAAATCAAACTCTTTGATAACATCATCAAAACAGATGTTCCAGCTCCGTGATGCCTGCTTTAATCCATAAATGGATTTAAGCAATCTACATGCTTTCCCGCTGCTCCCACTATCAATGAAGCCTTCTGGCTGATCCATATAAACGCATTCATCTAAATCTCCATTTAGAAATGCAGTTTTAACGTCCATCTGCCAGATTTCATAGTCGTAGTGAGCAGCAATAGCAAGTAGGATCCGAATGGATTTAAGCATGGCTATGGGAGAAAAAGTTTCGTCATAGTCCAGACCTGGTCTTTGACGAAAACCCTTCGCCACAAGTCTTGCCTTATAGGTCTCCACTTGCCCATCTACACCAATCTTTCTTTTAAAGATCCATTTGCACCCCACAGGTTTTACCCCAGGGGGTACAATGTCCAAAGTCCTTACTTTGTCGGTGTACATAGACTCCATTTCAGATCTCATGGCATCCAGCCACTTCATAGAGTCTCCACTCGTGATAGCTTGCTGAAAACTGGTAGGATCATCATCCTCCATGATGCAGTCTTCTCTATCACCATCAACGAGGAAACCGTAGTACCTCTACGGTGGGTAAGAAGTCCTACCAGACCTACGGAGTGGCCGAGGTTCATCAGTTTCTGTTGCAACAGCCGGTTCAACCAAGTCATCATTTGTAATTTGTGTTTCTAGAACTTCTTCTAGGTCTACCACACTGCCATCTGTATCATTTGTAAAAAACTCTTTTTCTAAAAATATGGCATGCTGAGAAACAAACACCTTTTTTCCTCCTTGTGGTAGAATAGATATCCATAAGAATTCTTTGGATATCCCACAAAATTACACATGACTGACCGTGTCTCGAGTTTGTCCGGATTTTGCTTTTTAACATAGGCCGGACAACCCCAAATCTTAATTCGTTTAAGAGATGGTCTTTTTCCATGCCATATCTCATATGGCATGGTAGACATGGTTTTGGTTGGGACCCTGTTCAGTAGAAACGCTGCAGTCTCTAATGCATGCCCCCAAAATGAGACGGGTAACTCAGCATCACTCATCATGGAACGAACCATATCTAATAGGGTCCGATTCTGACGTTCTGACACACCATTGTGCTGTGGTGTGTAAGGAGGAGTGAGCTGAGAGAGAATCCCATTCTCTTTTAGGAAGTCTGCATACTCTGTATTGAGATACTCCCCACCTCGATCTGATCGAAGCATTTTGATGCTCAAGCCGGTTTGTTTTCTACTTCAAGTTTATATTCAGTGAATTTCTCGAAAGCTTCGGACTTGTGTTTTAATAAAAATACATGACCGAATCTTGAGAAATCATCAGTGAAAGTAATGTAGTATGAAAAACCGCCTCTAGCCTGTGTAGACATTGGCCCACATACATCACTATGTATGAGGCCTAAGAGCTCAGTAGCTCTTTCTCCGTGTCCTGTAAACGGAGTTTTGGTCATTTTACTTTTGATACAAGACTGGCAAGTCTTATAAGATTTATATTCAAAAGGGTTTAAATATCCATCTTTGTGTAACTTGTTTAGTCTTGTTTCGTTAATATGACCAAGTCTACAGTGCCAAAGAAAAGCTTCATTTATTTCTGAAAGTTTTCTTTTATTAGTGTGTTGTATGCTGAAAACTGTGTGTTGATTTAGTGTTGGAGATAGTGCCCTCAAAGTCAATTATTGGATCGCAGGTACGTGATTGCAATGATTAAGGCAGGACCTATACCGATATGACAGTCTTGCTCGAGATGATAGTATGTTATCTGGTTTGTCTTTATCATCGTTTACATGCTTTAGTTTACTATTGCATGATGATAGAGCCTATAGGATTCTTGCTTGACTACCAGCAGTATGATGGCGATCATATACGTGGGAGCTGGGGTCTGTAAGCACATCCTTAAAGAGTCCCTAGTCGTGGGAGTTTCGAGACAGGGCATCGATACTCCAGAGTAGACTAGTGTATACAGTCGAGACCCCGACGATGGGTAATGGCCGGTCTCACAAGACATTGGTGTCAGTTGGTTCACCTAAGATGTATACAGGTGCTCATTGGGTTATGAATACACCGGACAGGACTCGCCGGGAACCTGCTAGTTGGTATTATACATATCGTTAGATAGCAGTTCCCTGGTAACATGTGTAAAGGTTAGTTCATCGACCTGAGATCGTCATTTGTCTCATGTGAGTTCCCACCGTGCTTTGATTTCTACCCTACCACGGCTCAAAGGAGTCGTGCAAACAGGTCTTTTTTGGGTACAGTCCCGAGCCACATGGAGGCAAGTGAGCGGATCGGCAGGGGATTCGTCTCTCCCAGTATTGGGGGTGAGATCGCGCTATGTCTAGGAGAGCCATTACACAAAGCCCTCGGCCGAGGCAGGAGATTTACTGGTAGGTACTCCAGTAGTATCTCAGGGTGTTCTGGGCTACTCTCTGACACGACTTATACCGCTAATGGGGGTCTGGCGTTACCAGCCCCCTAGGCAGATATGCGATACTCATAGACGAACGGACCGGACTGTATGTATATTGTCACTGTTAAGCTCAGTAGGGTTTATGGATGAGTTCGCTCGTTAGCTTCCCTTTCAATCAATACATAGGCAAACCGTTACGTACAGCTTGTACCTCTGACGTGCTAGTGGTTATACCCAGTGCCAGTGTGTTGATGAGTCATTAGAGTCCCCCACAGACACTTTCCCAAGTTCGGGCGAAACGTTGTAGAGGCCGTATGGTTTTATGGCAAGGTTCGGAAAATGCACGTGCGTTTTCGCACGTGTCATTTTTCGGGCAGATAATACTGGTAGGCTTTGGTTTAAACCGGAACCCAGTATTATACTGTGTAGATATAATATCTTTGTCTCAGTTGCATTTGTATTCGGTCGTAATACAAATGCGGGTATGTTTATACTGTTACGGGGTTATCCTGAAATCCGTTTCAGGATCACTTTTGGAAGTTGCCAGTTTTCCAGTTTTCTATCGCCCGTCTTTAACATTTGGTTAAAGACGGATTTATCTGTTGGATATATGTATGCCCTAGAGGCCATTATGTGATAGTAGATGTATCTATACATGTATATATATTCAGTGTGCATTCTTGCTCGACATGATAGTATGCTATCTGGTTCTTCTTTATCTGACATGTTAATTTGATCATGCTTATTATTCACTCATACATGCTGATAAAGCCCTAAGGATATTGGCTTGACTGCTCTGATTATGATGAAGATCATATTAGTGGGACATTTGTAGTCATAAGCATATCCTGGAAAGTCCCTAGTCGTAGGTATATCGAGACGGGGCATTGATATACCAGAGTAGACTAGCGTATATGATACTAGACCCATAAGATGGGCGATGAATGTTCCCACATTCATCGATATTTGACATCAAGATCATATACAGGTGCTCAGTGGTGACTGGGTACACTGGACGGACTCACCGAGAACTCCTATATGGAATTATATCTATCGTCGGATAGCAGTTCTCAGGTGACACTGGTACAGGTTAGTCTGTAGACCCGAGATCGTCATGGAGTCTTGTATGTTCTCCCACTGTATTTTGATTGCCACCCTACCACGGCTCTACTGAGTCATGCAAACAGGTGGCCGTTGGGTACTGTCCCGAGACACACGAGGGCAATAAGCGATAGGAGGGGTTTTGTCTCTCCCGGTATTGGGAGTTGATGCTGTACTGTGCCCGACTGGTTATATCAGTAAGTCCCTGGCCAGGGCTGCTGAGAATTGCGGATAAGTGTTATCAGTAATTTCTCGATCTATTATAGACCATTCACCGGCACGACTTATTGAGTTATTAGGGTCGACGTGACCATCCCTAGGCTCGATATGCAGCATATCTGACGAAGAGACCGAACTGTACGGTAGTGTTGCCAGTTGGCTCGACGGGAGTTGTAGCAGGTTCGCTTGTTGTCTTCTGATAGCTCAATACCCGGGTGGCCGTTACGTTTAGCTGACCGCTTGCGGCTTGAGGGTACCTGATATGATCATCACCCTCTACCGGCGTATTGACGAGTCTTAGAGTCCCACAAAGGAGTTACCCAGTCCAGACGAAACGTTGTGGTGCACGTATGTGATATGCTTATGCACCCAATTAAATTGCGCGTATAGGATACCGAACATTGATCGGGCGGCTTGCTTTTGGTGGGGTTATATGTGATATGGCTGGATTGATGAATCAAGTGTTGATTTATCATTTAACCATTAATTTTCTCACTTAAAACCTTTCTAGTATATGGTGGATGTATGCATGCATGCATGTGTCTCTTTCTTTCATTCTAGTTTCATGCACATGTGGATGTGCATACATGCATACATACATACACCCATCTATCATGGTTGTTAGCACATGGAAATGGTGGCAATATAAGACTCACACCATGGATTAAGTGATGGTTTATTATTTAATTTTGTATTTAAATCAAATTGAAAAGAAAAGGATAATCTTTACTAGCTTCTACATTCTTCTTCTAACCTAACCAAGCTCACCTACCTCTAACCTTGGGTTATCCTTCTCTTTATCATTTAAAACTCAAGTTAAATAAACTCTCCATCACTTAACCATGGTTGGATGTAAGAAGGAATAAAATATAAAAGGTTATATTTCATTTCTTTTTCTTATGGTCATCTTTTATCTTTTACATTTGCTAAAAAGAAAAGCCACCATCTTCATCCTCCTTCAACATTTGCTCTCTAGGTTTTTCTAGTGAGTTAAACACACTTAAAGAAAGGTTTTTGAAGTGAGATTCCAAACCACAACATCATTCTATGCAAGTTTAGCCAATTTGTTTAGAGTGTTCTCTTCGGTTTTACGAAGTTGCGAGCTTGGACAGAGGAACTCCGGGTGGATCGTCGTAGACGCAAGAGGACTTCAAGAGGACCTCCATTCAACACCCTAGAGACCAAAGAGTCCAGCAAAAGGGAGCTACAAAGTTTGTAGTCTCGAAACCCTAGTTTTGTTCGCTTTATATTTCGAAACCCTAATTTTCTAGGATCGATTCCTTTGCATGCTTGTTTAGCACCAACAAAATTCAAACTTTTGGACATGTGATGCTTCAAAACTCTTCATAGGGTGCTAGACAAACCTTACATTATCTTTTCTTGAGATGAGTGTGGAAGCTTCTAGATGGTGACTAGAATGATGAGGTGGCTTGTGACTCATTTGTTCATTAATGGTGCATTAATGAAAGGGTGACTAAGGTTAATGAGTCATTCTTTACATTATTGTGTTCATACTAGGTGTTATGATAAGTATTGTGCTTATGGTTATCTCCCCCTCTTCTATACTCACCCCACCTCCTTATATAGTGGCCGGCCCCCTTGGTGTGGGATTATGGTTGCTTGAGAGAAAAAGGATGAGAGTTTAAGTGTATGGAAATTTGATAGATGCTCATTTCACATTTCCACCCGATCCAAAAGGCAACTTCATTAACCGTTCGTCCATAGCCTTGGACGTAACGAGACAAAGTGTTCTACTCATTCTCTACAATATCTTGGTCGTCTCTTTTAGCAAACTTGACGACCGAGTTGCCTCGGTTCAGAGGCGGGAGCCCGTTTAAAAGATCCGTCGACGTGGTGCCACCTGGACGAGAAGACTGGAGATTCTGGAGATCGGAACAGCCGCAACAAAGCGTGGGATGATGGTTGAAGACCGAAGGACTCGGATCGTTCGGTATAATATTTCTACCCACTTTTTAGTTTGTTAGTTTAGCTTTAATGGCAGATCCGGGTTATAGTACGCGATAGCGCCAGTTGTAAAAAGTTTTTGTTCCGCATTTGGCGTCTGTTAGACGGCCGGGGCGCTACCGTGGACTTACAGTGGTATCAGAGCCTCACCATTAAGCTATACTAACTTGTGCTAACGAGTTTAAAATATCGATCGAACGGATTTTCAAAAATCGCAATTTTCCAAGTTCCGAGTTTCTGTCGATTTTAAAAGGGTTCTAAAAATTATTTTACATATCATAGAAAACAAAGCAGGGTTTTTTAAGCAAACGGGAAAATTTTGAGCACGTGATCCCACGTGACCGCCGCGGATCCACGGTCAAACCTAGGGTTTGACCGCAGAACCGCGGCAGTACTGTAGGAACAGTGCATCAAAATTCTCCAGTAGGCTTTCCTTAGGAAATTGTGGTTTTTGGTACTGTTCATTTGGGCCCAGATTTTGTTACTGTACAGCAGATGTACGTGGGGCCCACTTCGGGAAATTTAGTCGACCGAAATTTTAAACTTGTTAGTATGCAGTATTTACATTACATCTCCGACCGGGAATGTCATTTGATCGGTAAACCACGTCTGATTGCTATAGTTCTTTTAGACTGGTTTGCGAACGTGACATTCGCGTTGATATTCTGTGTTATGCTGTGATATTGCGGATATGTCATGGTGGATAGCAGGGTGCAATGATAGTGCTATTTGGATTTATTTGTACATTTGATATTGCGGGACGAGCGTCCAACATGTGAACTGCCGTCACTGCCTGTTGTATAATATTCTTTTGGGGCACGACCGGGTTGAGGTCGATATACCCGTTGTACATATTTTATTTTCTGTACTAGGTTTATCCCGCGAAGGAGTGCACGGATAGCCGGGTTCTGGAGGGCAACGGGTCCGTATCTCATGGCTTTAAGAGGCAGAGGGACCTCACTCTAGAATTGGCAGACTATTCGCCGCACTCGTAGGGGGTACAGGTTGACCCAAGGAGGGGTGCTCAATTTACCGGATTCCGTGAAGTGCCGGGTGTTCCATTCACTATACTGTGGGGACTACCTCGCTTCAGGTTTTGGCAGGTAACTTGCCGCACCCGTAGGGGTCTAGGTTTCATTGCACAGGCTATCCACACGACCACTGGAACGTCAGGTTTCAGCAGCGGCTCTGTGAAACCCGTGGATCCCAGATTATCTGTATTGTTCTGTGATGCTTATTACTTTTCTGTAATGTTGCATATTATCACGCCTGGAGCGATTATTGTATATTGGTATATATACTATTAGATGTTGTATATGTTTTACACCCGCGCTAGCCCAGCCCCCGCTCTGTCGTTAGTTAAGTAACCTAACGGGTGATGACGGGACCCAGTGACGAATGCGGATGGTATATACATACATTATATTTTCGTTCTTTTCTGGTGTGACTGATTGATGGGACTGCATTGATTCTTATCAATGCAAGGATTAAAACAAACCTATATTTGATGTTGTTGGAACAAATTTTTAAAAAGTGTTATTACAAAGACATTTCCTTTTGTTTTGCATAGTGATATTCAGTTGGAATATCCTGCACCTCATTCGACGAGGCAACGGCCGAGATCCCTTCACCGGGAGTGACCCCTTGGGCAGAAGTTTACGTCAGGGTAATAACTTCACTATAGTCGATTACAAGTTGCTTTGCATAGCGGTATTCAGTTAGAATATCCTGCACCTCATTCCACGAGGAAAGAGCTGAGATCCCTTCACCGGGAGTGACCTCTTTAGCAAAAGGTTTTCGCTACTATATTTTTATAAAAAGCTATCAGGTTCCTTCAACGAGATCAAGTTCATTACGTTAAAGGTTTTTTGCCAAAAACCAGCCGTAGCCCTCCGTCATTTCTTATGGATAGTCAGTAGTATTCAAGCTATGTTTGTTGGCCCTTAGTCAAGGCATAGTGTTTGGTAGCTGCTGGGTATTCATTTGTTGCATAGATAGATGCGTTGGTTTGGGATAGTCGTATTACTTTGTTGGCCCTTAGTCAAGAGTATGTACGGGTGGGTTTAAAATCAACCTGGACAATGACGGGAAGAACTTGACATGTGACTTATGATTTGTTGGCCCTTAGTCAAGGTTATAAGAGCATAGGGGCAAAAATCACATCGGGGAGTTTTAAAAATAAAGCAAACTTGCCAGGCATGCGCATACCTTTCTGGAGTGTTGATAACTTGAGTGGCTTCCATCAAGTTATCATGCGATGATAGTTGGATCCCGATTCTCACTGATGAGTTGGTTTACTCTTCGGGTGATCCCGACTAATTCTTCTTTCAGGTTTGTAGGAAAATTTGAGATTACAGTGGGAGGTTTCATGATTAGATAAAGTGATAACCATTCTGATCTAGGTTAGAGTGCATGCAGAGTGTTTCTTTTCTCTCTCTCTTTGGCAGCGACCTTTGACCGACCCTAGACTATGACTCAGTGACCAAGTTGACCCGCACCTTCTTAAATTACTGGCTTTTGGATTGTCCGAGTTGCATAAATCATTGCCGCTCCTTCTTTTACCCTTTGCATTTCTCAGAACACCCCATATTACTACGGATATCCACTTCTATTGGATAGATCTAATCGTATGGTTTATATACGAACTCGAAGGGACTTCTTCGAGGATGGATTCAGGTTCAGGAGAAATAGAATTAGTTTATTCAGTTGTCTTTTATTATCACCTTCTCTCTCAGGTTGCGAGGGCTCCTTAGTTTAGGAGAGTACACCTATTACGCTTATTGGATAGTCTTATTCCAAACCATAGGCAGGTGCCGAAAGGTAGGGAATGAAGAAAACTAATTAGCCTAAGTATGGTGTGCAGAAGGTAATATGTAAAGACAAAATAAAGGGATTAAAAGGAGGGCAAAGTAAAATTGCGACTGTTATCATTCACGACCAAACGCGTACTTCATCGCTACTCCTATTTCACCTTTGCTTTTTTTCCCCAGTTTCGGGAGAAATAGAATAAGGTATTATTCAGTTATCTTTTATCATCACTTTCCTCTTAAGTTGAGAGTACTCCTTGGTTTAGGAGGGTACACCTATTATGGCTTACTGGATAGTCTTCTTCCAAACCATAGGCTGGTGCCGAACGGTAGGGAAGGAAGAAAAACCATTTAGCCTAATGATGGTGTACAGAAGGTAACGACTAAAGGACAAATAAAGGGATTTTGAGAGATAGCAAAGAGATATACGGTTATAGTCATGAATTAGATTATGGAAGAGGCATTACTAGGAATACCAGGATACCCTATGAAACATTTTCATGTTTCAGTGCATTGTTAAAGGAAAAAAACAGTTTTCCCGATTACATACTTACTCCAGGGTATGTATTTTACCAGGTTTCATTCTCATATCTGTACGGTTTTACAGATGATGAGGGGGGAGTAAGTTATTGGGAATTGGGGTGATCATCCTCATTATATCGGAATTCGTTGTAATTGATGATATTTGAGGAAATCGCCTGGGGTACAGTTTTCAACCTACAACGCACAGGTTTTGAGTTATTCAACTCAGCGGACTTATACAGAGTATTATATGTTGTCCAGTGTCCGTCAGGACAAAGGGGCAGGTCCTCGTACTATGTTCTGTTTACTTATGACTTCTCTAGTTTTTAGACAAGTATTTCGTAGAAATACAATGTCTAAGTTTTGAGAAGTTGTAGGTATAAGAATAAAGTAGAGAACCAGGTATCGCAAGTATCGGGATTCTTCAAAGAGATCGAAGATGTAGATTCTTGTGATTGGTATTCAGTTGATAGTAATGGTTTTGAGAAACTCGTTTCTCTTTCAGGTTACTCATAATTGGATGGATTCCTAAGTTGAGTAATGTTGAGTAGCCACTTTCCATTAAGTTGATATGCACTGGAGACAGCTGCATGATTTGAATCTGGTTCCAATTAAATTAGTGTCTCTATTTCTATATTGTATATAGAATGGTTCATATCTTAACGATGTTAAGATACGGAGAGTTGTCCAGCTTATGCTTAAAACCAGACACTGGATAAATCAAGGCACGTTTCTGTAATGGCTGTTTGTGGGTTGACCCTGGCTTTGACGAGGGTTGACATTTCTACCATTTGGAAGATCAATAGTGATATTGTTCTTGACTCGCCACAATTTTAGTAAAATGGATTTTTTCATAAAACAGTAGTGGGAGTATGGTAGAACTGGAAGTGATTCCAGAACCGCAAACGATTACGGAAAATTTAATAGGACCTATATATTCAATCAGGTTCCAATAGCCACTCCGCAGATATGGTGGGTAACCTCAGACACCCGAGAGGTACTCCGGTACTCTCAAGGACGGTGACAGGGAGGTTCTTGTTTACCCAGACTTGACACTACTGTTGTTCCAGACTATGAAACCCGGCAGAAGGATAAGTATAGCGTCGTTCTAAGCTAGTTTTAGAAGTACACGTATATATTATTCTGCCAGAGGGTTGTCGTAGTCAGTGGGAGCAGCGGAAGCATAGTGGGCAAGTAGCTTATGACTTGAGCAGATATAGCGGAGATAAATCATCTATTTTTGATGTGACAGTCATGGATTTGACTTCATCAGAATAGGGGATGGATCAGTTAAGGAGGTGGTAAGGTGTGATGTCCTGGTATTTTTGATGACATACAAAAAGTAGAAGTAATATTCCTATACTACAATCGGTCGTACTTTGGTCGTCACACAGTTGTTTCTCCACAAAGGATATGGATGTAATATCAGACATTCTGGTTACTAGATCTATAGTTTTAGATCTAGAATCGGGTAGTTTCCCAATCTGGGTACTTTGACAGTATTCTAATGGTATTTTAGAATAGATGACTCCTGGCATGGTGGTGTACCTGCAGGTGATGGAGTCACCCTCTCTAAAGGTGTCTTACAGACTAAAGGAGAGAGGGATGTGCATGATTGGCAGATCACTTGCTTAGGCAATTGAGTCAATCATGAGATGTCAAGTACCACACCAGATGTTGTTTTTGCACTAGATACGATAAGTTTATATTAATCCAATTCTGGAGAAACATTAGGAAGCAGTTTTAGAACATAAGTGCATGTTCTAAAGATTTGATGACAACAGCCTCCTCCGGGAAACGGTTATCATTCCAGGCTTCCAAGATGACATGGATGACAGAGTGATTGTCAGAGTTATAGTTTTCCCTCTTACGAGAGACAGTATTATAGACAGGTGGTCCAAGAGGATACTGTGGGAGGCATGGTGCTGGATACTGATTAGGTTCAGTGATCGATACAGTCTAAGAAGTTTGGATTTGAAGTTCATTTATGAACTAGGTCCCATCAGATATCCAGACATATTCTAAGACAGGTATTACTCGATTCGGGAGATGGCATTCTCCACGAACTTGAGATTTAAAGAGATATAGAAAGAAACATCAGGGCGGATCCACTCACTGAGGCTATTTCTCGAACACAAGAGTTTTACAAACTAGCTTTGTGAAACTGATTAGTAGAGGAGTTGGATGTTCGGTATCACACGGGCTGTGAGTATGCGACAACGCAATAATTAGCCTTAAGTGCAAGTGGGAGATTGTTGGAGATAGTGCCCTCAAAGTCAATTATTGGATCGCATGTACGTGATTGCAATGATTGAGGCAGGACCTATACCGATATGACAGTCTTGCTCGAGATGATAGTATGCTATCTGGTTCATCTTTATCATCGTATACATGCTTTAGTTCACTATTGCATGATGATAGAGACCATAGGATTCTTGCTTGACTACCAGCAGTATGATGGCGATCATATACGTGGGAGCTGGGGTCTGTAAGCGCATCCTTAAAGTGTCCCTAGTCGTGGGAGTTTCGAGACAGGGCATCGATACTCCAGAGTAGACTAGTGTATACAGTCGAGACCCCAACGAGGGGAAATGGCCGGTCTCACAAGCCATTGGTGTCAGTTGGTTCACCTAAGATGTATACATGTGCTCATTGGGTTATGAGTACACCGGACAGGACTCACCAGGAACCTGCTAGTTGGTATTATACATATCGTCAGATAGCAGTTCCCTGATGACATGTATACAGGTTAGTTTATCGACCTGAGATCGTCATTTATCTCGTGTGAGTTCCCACTGTGCTTTGATTTCTACCCTACCACAGCTCAAAGGAGTCGTGCAAACAGGTCTTTTTTGGGTACAGTCCCGAGCCACATGGAGGCAAGTGAGCGGATCGGCAGGGGATTCGTCTCTCCCGGTATTGGGGATGAGATCGCACTGTGTCTAGGAGAGCCATTACACAAAGCCCTCGGCCGAGGCAGGAGATTTACTGGTAGGTACTCCAGTAGTATCTCAGGGTGTTCTGGGCTACTCTCTGACACGACTTATACCGCTAATGGGGGTCTGGCGTTACCAGTACCCTAGGCAGATATGCGATACTCATAGACGAACGGACCGGACTGTATGTATATTGTCACTGTTAGGCTCAGTAGGGTTTATGGATGAGTTCGCTCGTCAGCTTCCCTTTCAATCAATATATAGGCAAACCGTTACGTACAGCTTGTACCTCTGACGTGCTAGTGGTTATACCCAGTGCCAGTGTGTTGATGAGTCATTAGAGTCCCCCACAAACACTTTCCCAAGTTCGGACGAAACGTTGTAGAGGCCGTATGGTTTTATGGCAAGGTTCGGAAAATGCACGTGCGTTTTCGCACATGTCATTTTTCGGGCAGATAATACTGGTAGGCTTTGGTTTAAACCGTAACCCAGTATTATACTGTGTAGATATAATATCTTTGTCTCAGTTGCATTTGTATTCGGTCGTAATACAAATGCGGGTATGTTTATACTGTTACAGGGTTATCCTGAAATCCATTTCAGGATCACTTTTGAAAGTTGCCAGTTTTCCAGTTTTCTATCGCCCGTCTTTAACATTTGGTTAAAGACGGATTTATCTTTTCTTGAGATGAGTGGAAGCTTCTAGATGGTGACTAGGATGATGAGGTGGCTTGTGACTCATTTGTTCATTAATGGTGCATTAATGAAAGGGTGACTAAGATTAATGAGTCATTCTTTACATTATTGTGTTCATACTAGGTGTTATGATAAGTATTGTGCTTATGGTCACCTCCCCCTCTCCTACACTCACCCCCACCTCCTTATATAGTGGACGGCCCCCTTGGTGCGGGATTATGGTTGCTTGAGAGAAAAAGGATGAGAGTTTAAGTGTATGGAAATTTGATAGATGCTCATTTCACATTTCCACCCGATCCAAAAGGCAACTTCATTAACCGTTCGTCCATAGTTTTGGACGTAACGAGACAAAATGTTCTACTCATTCTCTACAACTTCTTGGTCGTCTCTTTTAGCAAACTTGACGACCGAGTTGCCTCGGTTCAGAGGCGGGAGCCCGTTTAAAGATCCGTCGACGTGGTGCCACCTGGACGAGGAGACTGGAGATTCTGGAGATCGGAACAGCCGCAACAAAGCGTGGGATGATGGTTGAAGACTGAAGGACTCGGATCGTTCGGTATAACATTTCTACCCACTTTGTAGTTTGTTAGTTTAGCTTTAATGGCAGATCCGGGTTATAGTACGCGATAGCGCCAGTTGTAAAAAGTTTTTGTTCCATATTTGGCGTCTGTTAGACGGCCGGGGCGCTACCGTGGACTTACATTTAGGACGTATATCCCATTATTAAGTGTACCATACCCAACCAACATTTGATTCAGGTGAATGTTCATAACATTGTTCTGCAATACAAAATTATATCCTTCATTGTCTAACAAAGAAACAGATATTATATTACAAAGCACACTAGGTACATAATAACATAGGTTCAAAACCAATATACATCCAGACGGCAACCCCAAGTGATACTCTCCCACTGCAACTGTATGTACATTGGAACCATTTCCAACCCGGAGAGTATGGTCACCTGTTTTCAAAACCTTGCTATTTCTCAGCCCCTGCATAGAATTGCAAATGTGAGAACTTGAACCGGTATCTAATACCCAGGAAGCAGAGTTTATTGAAAACAGTTTTCTGTCACAAACACACCTGAAGCGGAAGTATCCCCATGCTTCTTCTTCTTGAGCTCCAAGTACTCAGTGCAGTTGCGCTTCCAGTGTTCCGCTTTGTGGCAGTGATAGCATTCCCCTTTCCCCGATTCCCCAGTTGTGGACTTGGCTTTCCTCTTAGCCTTTTTGACTCCACCCTTAGGTTTGGTGGGTTTCTTCTTCATCTTTCCCTTGGCCTTAGCCTTCAGGCGAGAGGAGGAAGATGGCCCAACACTCATAACGGGAGTCTTCACTGACTTCAGCGTGCTCTCTGCACTCCTTAACATATTAAGGAGTTCAGGTAGTTCCTTCACCATGTTGTGCATGTTGAAGTTAACTATAAATTGAGCAAAGGTGGAGCGGAGAGACTGCAGAATAATATCAGTATATTGCTTATTGTCCATTGTCCACCCAAGGTCCTCAAGCTCTTCTATGAGACCTATCATCTTCAGAACATGGTCTCCTACTGGTGTGCCAGGGGCCATCCGCATCTGAAACAGCTTTCTGGATGCTTCGTATCGTAAGACACGAGATTGCTCTCTATACAACTCCTTTATATGGAGAAATATGGCTTGGACGTCCATATTCTCGTGCTGCTTCTGATGTGTGTTATCCATCGATGCAAGCGCGAGGCATTTGGTCGTGGCACAGTCAGCGTCCTATGTCTTGTGGACTTCAATATCTGCAACTGAAGATTTAGGACCTGGGACGGGCGAGGCTGGAGCCGTGAGGACATATGATACCTTATCATAAGTCAAGGCAATGTTAAGGTTCCTCAGCCAGTCTTCATAATTGGTCCCATTCAGTTTATTTTTATCTAGTAGAAGCTTGAGTCCTGTCATTGGTATCTGCCTTTAAGAGAGAGAAAAGAATACACTCAGCGAAAGCTCTTGCAAAGATCAGATTGGTTATTATCTTATCTAATCGATGTCTCCCACTGCTTTTATCAAATTTCCCCTCAAACCTTAAAAGGAAAACTAGCCAGGATTAATTACAGACTACAACTTCGCTAACCGTTTAGCTAGGCCAGTGTCGGTACTTGAGGGAGGTTCCCCGTGCTTTCGTATGGACCTAATTAATATAAACCTCGTCTTTCCAGAGGCGTAGCCTCGTTAACACCTTTTTAGACACCTAATGGGTTAGCTAATTGTAAACTGCAAAACTCTCCTGAGAGCAACTGTTGCCCACAGTGGAATCGGGATCCAACCATCATATGGAAGGTATGCAATCTCATTGCAAATTTCAACTCTTGAAATTCCCGATATGGTTTTTACCCCTAGCACTCATGACCTTGGATATGGTCAAAAAATCACAAGTACTAGTCAAGTTCAACCCGTCATTTCTTAATTAATTAGACCCGTTCACATGACCCTTGGCTAAGGTCAACAAAGGCACATGCCCATCCCAATTAATCTGCATCATATGCATTATAGGAAGACATCACTTAGCTACCGTACACTACGCCTTAGCTAAGGTCAACAAACGTAGCACGAATACTAAGTACTCTACTTCCTAAAATGACGGAGGGTTGCAGATGGTTTTTAAGAAAACCCTTAACGCTTTGAACTTGATATCGTCGTAGAATCAAATGGTTTTCAAAAGGAGTGGCTTAAGCTCCGCAATTTTGAAATGTAGCTTTTTCGTAAAAATCCGAGTGGTTTTCAAATTCGATTCTACAACATCTTTTTAGCTTTATTTTTCTTCACATTAATCATATTAATGTTGTCCTATGATTTAAGTTCTTAAGCCAATCACAGAAAAGAAACAAAAATACAACGTACGCTTATGCAATCCGCATTCGCCACAATGTTCCGTTATGCACCGTTAGGTTACTTAACTAACGGCATACCGGGACGGGACTAGCGCGGGTATAAAACATAAGCAACATCTATTATATATCTCATATATAATATAGCATTCGTCTCAGATATATTAACCTATCACATCACAGAATATAGGCAGCAGAAACACAGATATGATCATATAGGATATACTAGGATGTCTGTATTTAGTATTTAGCCAACGATAGAAAATACGAATTCCACGGTCGTATTGAATAGCCAATCCCACACCCTAGACCCCTACGAGAGCGGCAAGCGACCCTACCAATTCTAGAGTTAGGAGACCCGGTCCCGACTCCTCGAGATGGTCTCCCACTGGACTCTAGAACCCGGTCACTTGTGCTCTCCACCTTGGGTCTATCCTAATGCGGAAAAGTAAATAATATACATCAATGGTGACATCATTCTCAACCCGGAAGTGCCCCAAATAAAAGAATATTAAATTACAAATGAATTTTACATGAATGAAAAGTAAAACTCTCATCTCACATAACCCCCCCGGCTATTCAATCACGACGATCCTATACATCACAACACAACAACACATAACATTACATGTCATCAATGTAAATAAGTGTGCGTACCCCAATTGTCGTTGACATATACCAACGAAACCGGCGATATGCATACTACGCTTACGGTCGCAGAAACAAGTATCACATACTACTAGGCGATGTTAAACCCTTCGATCGAATTAACGAACACCCGCATTCCCCAGCAAGCTTAACACTTGAGCGCCGTTAAACTATACCCAAAGTCCATGCCACAGTATTTAATGGACCAGCCGTAGAAGGGCAAACCCAAGCCTCATTTGTGGCGCCACTAACTACGGTAAACCCTAAGGTTTAGTCGCAGTTTGGTGGTCACATCTTGAGTTAGGGTTTCATTCTTCTAGAGGGTCCATAGGAATACCTGTATTATATATCGAGTACATTCAACCTGGAAAATACCGGTGTTTGATAATTCATTCGACCTGTTTAACGTCGCCAAAGTTACCAATACAATACTATAAAAATACGAATACGAAATATTCCGCAAAGAGCCCATTTCCAAACTAACATCACATGCAAATTTGGACTTCAAAACAATACCAGAAACCCCAAATCATGAATAAAAGATCACAGGTGCAATACGAGCCAGAGGGGAGCACAACCGGCCGGCGATGCCGGAAAAATAGTATTGGTCGCCGGATTTTCCCGAGCCCCTCCATTTCATATTTCACCAGTGTTCTTATATCACCTTAAATGTCACTCTGCAGTTGCTTAAATAATTTTTAGACCACTTTTTAAAAAATTTACAGAGAGCATTTCTATGGGTTTTCTAAAATCGTATTTTGCGGAGTTTTTCGGTTTCGGATTATCGTAACATCGTCTAGGTTTCTAGTTAGGCTCTGATACCATGAAGGGTTTTCCTTAGCACCACTACTAGGGTTTGGTAGTATCACACATGCCATATTAAAAATTTATAGGGTGCTAAAGAAACTGTCCTAAGGATCAAACTAGAAAAGCTAGGGTAACACAAAACTTTAACACAATCCACAAGTAGTTAAGTGCTAGGTTTAGAGAATACAACCTTTGTAGCTCCCTTAGCTAGACTCCTTGGCTACTTGAGTGTTGGAAGAAGCTTGCTAGAGATCCTCCAAGTCCACGATGATCCACCCGGAGTCCTCTTTGTCCAAGCTCAAAACTTCACTTGATCAAGATGATGAAGTTGAAGCTAATACTCTAAACTAGTGTGCAAGAGTAGTATAGAATGATGACGTGGTTTGTTTTCTCACTTCAACACCCTAGCTTGATCACTCTTTATTTCCATTTCCACCAGCTCCAAAAATAAATATCAACATATTTATTAAAGTGTGAATCTTATATTGCCACCATCCAATGTATCAACAACCATGATAGAAATGAGTATGCATGTATGTGTGTATGCACATCCATATGTGCATCAATGTAAACATGTGCATACATGCATGCATACAACAAAAGACAAAAAGGTCTAAAGTGAAAATTCTAATGGTCAATGTTAAATCAACACTTGATTTAGCAAACCGGTCATATCTCATACGACCCGACCATAAGCAAACCGCCTGATTAATATACGGTATCACATAGGCGCATTTAATCGGCTCCCCGCGCATATCACATATGCACGCCACATCGTTTCGCCTGGGCTAGGTAACTCCATTGTGGGACTCTAAGACTCGTCAATACGCCGGCAGTAGTGATGATCGTATCAAGCACCCCCAAGCCGTAAGAGGTCAGCTAAACGTAACGGTCACCCGGGTATTGAGCGATTAGAAGAAAACAAGCGAACCTGTCACAACTTCCGTCGAGCCAACCGGCAACATTACCGTACAGTCCGGTCTCTTCGTCAGATATGCTGCATATCGAGTCTAGGGATGGTAACGTAAACCCCAATAACTCAATAAGTCGTGCCGATGAATGGTCTAAACAGATCGAGAAACTACTGATAACACTTATCAGTAAATCTCAACAGCCCTGGCCAGAGACTTACTGATATAGCCAATCGAGCGCAGCACAGCATCAACTCCCAATACCGGGAGAGACGAAACCCCTCCTATCGCTCATCGTCTCCATGTGTCTCGGGACTGTACCCAAAAGCCACCTGTTTGCACGACTCAGTAGAGCCGTGGTAGGGTGGTAATCAAAGTACAGTGGGAGAACACACAAGACTCTACGACGATCTCGGGTCTACAGACTAATCTGTACCAGTGTCACCTGAGAACTGCTATCCGACGATAGATATAATACCATATAGGAGTTCTCGGTGAGTCCGTCCAGTGTACCCAGTCTCCACTGAGCACCCGTATATGATCTCGATGTCAAACATCAATGGATGTAGGAACATCCATCGCCCATCATATGGGTCTAGTATCATATACGCTAGTCTACTCTGGTATATCGATGCCCCATCTCGATACACCTACGACTAGGGACATTTTAGGATATGCTTATAAACTACAGACGTCCCACTAGTATGATCTCCATCATAATCACAGTAGTCAAGAAAATATCCTCAGGGCTTTATCAACATGTGTAAATGAATAAAAGCATGATCAAGTAAACATGTCAGATAAAGAAGAACCAGATAGCACACTATCATGTCGAGCAAGAATGTCATCTGTGTGTGTGTGTGTATACATGTATAAATGCATCCACTATCATATAATGGCCTCTAGGGCATACATATAACCAACAAATGGTATCTACAGTGAAGCAAATAAATGAGAAATCTTTACCTTATAAAATTCGGGGAGATGCAGAAGAAAGGGGGGAACCATGACAGTCAGGACAATGACCGGCGGTAATTCTTTAGTCAGTACAGCATCAGGGTTTACCGCGCCTATTCTCAGAACAAAGGAGATATCATTAGAGAAGTCTAGAAGGATTAAAACTCAAAGATAATAACCCAAGGAGTACCTGACAGGGCAGAAACTGAGACAGTGCCCGAAGCGTCACCAGTTGTGACAGCTTCCTCGGTTTCCATTGGGAAAGTAGATTCAGCATCCACACCTTCATCCCTTGACCCGATAAAGGTCGTCGTAATACTTGCATCACCCGCCGATATCAAGATCCATATGAGGAACATGTGTGGCGTTGGGCGCTGCCCAGTAAGTGCTAAGCACTGCAACGCACGTGTGCTCTCCACGTGCGCACCACCGCAACGCACGTGCGCCCACCACGTGCGCACCACGTGCGAGGCACGTTTTCCCACCACGTGCGCACCATATGCGAGGATTCAATCCTCAAAAGAGCTCAGTTCTCCATACGAGCTTAGTTCTCTAAGTTAGGGCCTTAGCCGCCCCCCATATTGTGCATACGTGCAAGCGCATGTGCGCACCACGCGCAACGCACGTGCGCCCGCCACGTGCAAACCACGTGCGAGGATTTGATTGGTTTGAAAAAGTGTTTTTGTAGTAATTAACCGCAATCAGAACGGTGTCGCGTGTAGTTAGACCGAGATGAGTACGGGTCGTCCTCTGGGAAACGTTGAATCTTTTATTCTTACTTTAGATGTGTTGAGAGAGAGAGGAGGAAGAATAAAGAATGTTGAAGAATGGTTTCTAGATCTACGTTAAGCACTAAAATATAGATCTAGATTATTTATGTATGTAGTTAATATAAGAAGGGGCTTGTAGGGTTCGTTAGGATTTAGTAGTTATGAACGATTAATTAAAAGTTACCCTTTTTATCCTTTAATAGATTTAAAACTAGAACGACGGTGATGCGTGTAGATTAGGGTTTCTGGAGGGAAAAGGAATCCCACTCTTAACCCTTATCTCGACATGGAACTCCGTTCATATCTAGCCTTTACCAAAACAATCATTAATCTAATCTCTAATCGCGGTCGGGACTAACAAAGAATTGTTAGCGCGCCCGATTAGGATATTAATGATTCTTTTGATAAAGTTCATAAACATTATAGGACTTAAAAAGGGTTTAGGGATGTTCATCATCCATTAGCCTACCCTAATCCTACGAACCCTAACAAGCGGAGAATTACTCGCGCGTGTTGGGAGAAAAAGAGATGGAGAGAAAATGCATAATTAAACTACGAAGAAATAGAATAAGAAAAAGAAAGCTACCTTTATTAATCAACAATTTTCATTACACTTTGATTCCTTAGAAAATGATTACAAAAACCTAGTTTGCTTCTCGATCTCTTCTAAGGAGGTAGATGAACCGTTGATGATTATCCTGGATGCGTGAGCCGTCTTGGACTTTGTGATCTCGTCGGCTTGATAAATTTTCCAAGAGGCTCTCGGTCCCTTTTTATAGTGCAAAAGCCAGAATCCAAGCTTCTAAATTAGGAAGTAAGCAGCAAAAGATTCACCCTAAAATTTCTGAGCACCTAACTCCATAATATTACGGCGGATCCGCGGCACCAAGGGGCTTGGGCCGCGGATCCGCGGCTTGATGATCATGACCCTTGATCAATTTTTAGGGGCTGTCTCGTAGTGATATTTGGCGATCCTTGGAACCTTTAGAATTTGGAAATCTTTTCGTGGTTGCTGCCAGACTTGGTCTCCAAGTTTTGATTCTTAATTAGGCAAGTCTTCTTCAACAACTTGATTTGCTTGATTCTAGTCTTTGAAAAATTCTGCACAACTTGGAAAAATTCTGCACAACAACTCAAATAATATTTAGTAGACTTTGTTCTACTAGGATTTGGTCGATGAATTTATTTGCATACATTTTCCTACCAAATGCTAATTATAATATATCAACATATGGAAAATAGTATTTTTACACATAAACCCTCATATGTATGATATATTATAATAAAGTCCCTTTTAAATATGAAAATGGTAGGAAAAATGTAATAACAAATGTGCAGTTTTATCAACTGAACAAATACCCCCAAACTTATCTTTGGTCGTCCCGAGCAAACTAGTTTATTCAAGAGAAGGAGAAGAAGAAAAAGGAGAAAACTAAGCACACTTTCGTAGGCAAACACGATTGCACTGAGCACGTGCAACAAGCCGTTAAACCTCTAGGTGTCCCTAGTATGAGGAGTGTTGTCTCCTGAGGGTTTTCAGCGGATTACACCCACAAAATCCTATAACAAAATAGAGATGGTGAAATTTACATATAAAGATAAGAACCATAAAAGAAAGACTTTGAAAATAAGAGTTTCCAACTACACTAGCTTTTCAGTTGTCATGAGCCCTATCTTAATAGTCATGAAAAGATGTTAGAAATCACATCATCTCTCAATAAAACATCGTCTTTATTCTTCATTCCTACCTTTCATCCAAACATCGATCATATACCCCTACGTGTGTGAATAGAACATCCCTACACTCAGAGAATTCAATTCAAGCTATCATACTCTTGTCCATCTGCCTCAGTACTTTTTAACTTGATGAATATTTAGATTTGCTCACACATTTTCATGCGACCGTTAATACTTCTTGAGGTACTAACTGACTGATTACTCATGTGCTTGCTGATTAGGTGATAATATTTTCCTCGTCTTGCACCACCTAAGGCTTAGCAGTGACTCCCAGACCAGTTGGCCTTAGGGCACTAGGTGAAGAGGCACCCTTGCTATATTTTTTTATTGCTGCCTTGGCGATAACAAAACCAGTGTTCATTTTTCTTTTCACCATTTTTATATTTTCTTCATTTTTTTATTTCCTTCATACTTTGGCTTTTAGACAAGAGCATTTCAAGGTATCCTCTACTATCCCGAGTTTCATGACGTGTGTAAGTGCGTATAGTAGGTTATCAACATTCAAATGTTTGGATTCCAGAATAGAAACTATTTTTCAGACTTATTTTTATTCTCAGATTAGTGACTTCCTTCATCTTACTAACCCTTGGGACAACAGCTCATAACTACTTATTACTAGTTCGTTTAAAAAAACTTCTAATTTTCTTGGTTTTCTCAAACTATTCCTATCTTTTGGATGTAATTTTTTTTACTTTCTACTCTTTTGTTATCAAAAAATTTTTGTGTTTATATATAGTATAATGCAAAGTATCGCGTAAATAAGCACAAACCTCCCCCAAACTTGTTTTCAACGGTGTCCTCACTGTTGCTATCTGCTGGATCACAAAAACCTATAAGCTTGGGGGGACATTATTAATGGGGGCAAAAATATATGAAAGTGAAAATCCTCCCCCAAACTTATTTTTGGCTCACAAATTTGAGGACAAAAGTTATGTTCAAGAGCCAAAAAATATACCCCCCATCAAACATGAGTTAGACAATGCGAAGCATTTTAAGAGGGGGTGAGTCATTTGGTCAAATTAAGACTTTACAAAGACCAAAAGTTAACACCAACCATTTAAAAATTTTATCAGTATAGCGTACAGGTTGGTGGAAGAATGTGTTGTATCGAGTCAAGAAAAAATGGGGAAGGGATAAGAGGTGGTCTGGAAAGAGTTTGAAATTAGAGAAAAGAAAGAATAGGGATGAATGTGAATGATTAGGAAGAAAGAATGGTGACGATTCAACCTCTATAGGTGGAGATTGATCAATCACAAAATCCGTGTTGTTTAAAAATTCAAGTTCGTCGGCAAAAAGTTCTTCAAAACTTTTATCAATGGTGTGATTGAACATTTTGCTGTCAAAGAGTTTTGTGCCAGAATTTATCCTACTTGATTCATCAAAAATCATTGAGGTAGAGGACTCGAAAAACTCATCTACCTCATTTTCAAAAATATCCAAATCAAGTTGAATTTCTGGTATTATTGAACTTGAATTAACGGATTGTGATTCATCAAAACTCACTGAAACTATAGGAACAGAAGAAGAACCGGAGAAAATAGAAGGTGAAATAGGTAAACAAATTGGTGTGTCGAGTGTTTCTGTACCAGATGTGGAAGATGGAGGTTGTATTTCTTCGGGTATACCTTTATCATCAACTTCAAGACATATTTGGGGTTCGGGAAGAATTAAAGGCTCAAGATGATGACCACAAGGAAGTGAAAGGATTTGATGAACTGGTGGGACAAAATCAT
The DNA here is from genome assembly GCA_030015575.1 of Agapanthus africanus. Lineage (NCBI taxonomy): Eukaryota > Viridiplantae > Streptophyta > Magnoliopsida > Asparagales > Amaryllidaceae > Agapanthus > Agapanthus africanus. The sequence continues at coordinate 674,233,619 of CM057340.1, read as the reverse complement.
CCAAAATTTCGGGTTCATCAATCAATATATCCCCAACGTCAATCACCTCATTCAAGTGAAGGATAGAATTCTCAAACACCTCATCAAAAGTATGGTTTTCAATCAGTTTTGGTTCAAGAGTGGAGGTGTGGAGATCACAAGAGTTGGGTATGGTTTCACTTGAAATGGACCCTTCACAGTCGGGTAAATCAAACACTACAAAGTCACACAACTTATCAGTCATTCTATTTGGTGCACTTGATGAATCTATGAAACTGGAGTTGTGGATTTCAGTTTGGAATGAGGAGGTTTGATTAGGAAGGGTGTACAGTTCTGTCTTACTACCCAAATCCTTCCTAATTTGGTTCGACAGTTCCAGAAATTTTTCTAATGTCCGCTCCAGACTAGTCTTGGGTTGATAAGGGGTTTCAGTATAAGATTGAAATTCCTGTGGATAATTAAAACTCCCAAATGACTGATTAGAAGAACTGTCTAGAGAAGGTGGAAAAGTCGGATTGGATTGATAGGAATAGAATGGTTGCGAAACTTGGGTAGGAGTAGGATCAATATTATGATAAGAAGAATATTGATATGGGTTGGTTGGCTATTTTCAACAGACATCTTATATGGCACAAACCGCATATCAAACTCTTCTCTGGATAGTGGTAGTGATGATTGATATTGGTCCGGGTTGAAACATTAGCCTCTAGACCTAGCTATGTGCTCAGCAATGGACATTCGTCTAGGGGCTTCCTCACTCTGGGTATGAACTGAAACAGGTGTAGGATTAGGATACGATTGATAAGACCTAGACTGAGGTGGCCAACTGTTTCTTTCTGCTTGTTCTATATGATCTCTTAAGGATATGGAAGAGCCGGACGGTGTACCGAAGGGATTACGAAAACAAGAGATATCTGGTTGTGGACAGCAAAGCTCGGTAAGAGATCGTCTGTTTAGGTCACCCATTATAAGAAGAGAATAATGGGGAAGGGGTAAAAAGGGGAGAATATAATTGGTTTGTTTTGAAAAATGACGGATTTAAACAAATCACACAAAAATGCACAGACAACCCTAGAACTATGGTTACCTAGGTCCTGTCTTTAAACCGCTCCTAGACTTCCAAAGGACAAGCCGTAGGATAAATCCTCTACCTCCTCCTTACTACTCTTGTAGCCAGGTAAGTGCCAGGTAAGTGGGCAGGAACCACAGTAGTGGGCCTAATTAAAAACCACTAGCTTTGACACACTTGCCTAGGCACTACAAAAGTAATGCAGATAAGCGATAGATTACCCACGACCTTCCTCTGTCCTTATTGAGCGCGACAGTCCTTAGAGTCTGGTCTAGATATTTTTTAAATTAATGTAGGATTGATGCAGATGCTCGGTTTGTGATTTGTGGGGCTTAGGAAGGGTGATGAAATCCCCACCTAATCTGGATTTGGTCTTGCCCCTTAAAAATCCGTATTAAAATATGCAAAAACAAACCGCAAAACAAAACTTGGAAAAAGATTTTTGAACAACGATATTTTGCAAAGAATCCTGCAGAAAATAGATTTTATTGGATTTGAGAGGAGAGAGAAGGAGGTTAGAATCTTACCAAAGAAGTGTGAAACCCTAGATCTCCTGTTTCCTCAAGTCCGTGACTCCAGATTCCCTCGCAAAATTCACACACAAATCGTTAAATATGCAATTTGCAGTTTTGTTTTAATAATGATATGAATCGTCTAAGAATTCAACACAAATAGCAAGAATAAAAAATTACGCACGTCTCCCCGGCAACGGCGCCATTTGATTGGTGGGAAAAAGTGTTTTTGTAATAATTAACCGCAATCAGAACGGTGTCGCGTGTAGCTAGACCGAGGTGAGTACGGGTCGTCCTCTAGGAAACGTTAAATCTTTTATTCTTACTTTAGATGTGTTGAGAGAGAGAGGAGGAAGAATAAAGAATGTTGAAGAATGGTTTCTAGATCTACGTTAAGCACTAAAATATAGATCTAGATTATTTATGGATGTAGTTAATATAAGAAGGAGCTTGTAGGGTTCGTTAGGATTTAGTAGTTATGAACGATTAATTAAAAGTTGCTCTTTTTATCCTTTAATAGATTTAAAACTAGAACGACGGTGATGCGTGTAGATTAGGGTTTCTGGAGGGAAAATGAATCCCACTCTTAACCCTTATCTCGACACGGAACTCCATTCATATCTAGCCTTTACCAAAACAATCATTAATCTAATCTCTAATCGCGGTCGGGACTAACAAAGAATTGTTAGCGCGCCCGATTAGGATGTTAATGATTCTTTTGATAAAGTTCATAAACTTTATAGGACTTAAAAAGGGTTTAGGGGTGTTCATCATCCATTAGCCTACCATAATCCTACGAACCCTAACAAGCGGAGAATTACTCGCGCATGTTGGGAGAAAAAGAGATGGAGAGAAAATGCATGATTAAACTACGAAGAAATAGAATAAGAAAAAGAAAGCTACCTTTATTAATCAACAATATTCATTACACTTTGATTCCTTAGAAAATGATTACAAAAACCTAGTTTGCTTCTCGATCTCTTCTAAGGAGGTAGATGAACCGTTGATGATCAGTCTGGATGCGTGAGCCGTCTTGGACTTCGTGATCTTGTCGGCTTGATAAATTTTCCAAGAGGATCTCGGTCCCTTTTTATAGTGCCAAAGCCAGAATCCAAGCTTCTAAATTAGGAAGTAAGCAGCAAAAGATTCACCCTAAAATTTCTGAGCACCTAACTCCATAATATTGCGGCGGATCCGCGGCACCAAGGGGCTTAGGCCGCAGATCCGCGGCTTGATGATCATGGCCTTTGATCAATTTTTAGGGGCTGTCTCATAGTGACATTTGGCGATCCTTGGAACCTTCAGAATTTGGAAATCTTTTCATGGTTGCTGCCAGACTTGGTCTCCAAGTTTTGATTCTTAATTAGGCAAGTTTTCTTCAACAACTTGATTTGCTTGATTCTAGTCTTTGAAAAATTCTGCACAACTTGAAAAAATTCTGCACAACAACTCAAATAATATTTAGTAGACTTTGTTTTATTAGGATTTGGTCAATGAATTTATTTGCATACATTTTCCTACCAAATGCTAATTATAATATATCAACACATGGAAAATAGTATTTTTACACATAAACCCTAATATGTATGATATATTATAATAAAGTCCCTTTTTAATATGAAAATGGTAGGAAAAATGTAATAACAAATGTGCAGTTTTATCAACTGAACAGGATTCAATCCTCAAAGGAGCTTAGTTCTCCAAGTTAGGGCCTTAGCCGCCCTCCCATGATGTGCAAGCGCCACATGCGATGCACGTGCGCCCGCCAAGTGCGCAAAAACGTGCGACGCAGGTGCGCCCACGCCGTGCGTGCGCCACGTGTAACGCACGTGCGCGAATGCAAAGAAACCTTTTTCAAGCAGCTAGTAGTTTAAGCTCCAACATGTTCTTCCCCCTGATGAATGGGACACGGTTCAAAGGGTACATCCCTCTACACCTTCGATACATGGCGCTGTAATCACTCAGCGTCGTCGGAGAGGTGGTGGGTCCCAACAACCAATGATATCTCTTTCCAAATAAGGAGGAGACCCCCCGTAAGCTTCTGTAAGAATACAGAAGGCTCTCAAAAGGTTCCACAAAACAACATAGAATTTAATTCTCAATAAAGAAGATCGTCTCCATTCTCAAACCCTAGGTAAAGAAAACATCGAGATCAAAATATCTCCTTTACCTAACATATCTAAGGGTTTAACCTTTCTCAAAGAACTTAGTTCTTTTTATGGATCTGAGATCCGCAAGACAAATCTCACACAAGTTGAGAATTTAATTCTCATCGGGAAGATCATGTTCTTGAGAATCAAAGATTCAGGGAAGAACAAAATTGGAAAGAAAGAAGATGGAGTTCATAATACTTCAGGAACATAGTTCTTTCAAATCAAGAACTTAGTTCTTAAAGAACATGATCCCAGATTCTCAAAATAATGATCTTGGTGATCGTTAATGGTCAAAATACCATTAATAGAGATTTAATTTCTCTAAAAATATCAACAAAGATTAAATCTCTAAAAACATAGCGCCTCATGTGAAACGCATGTGAGCGCAAGATAAAATTAGTGCTTAGCACTATTATAGTGCCTCACGTGAAATGCACATGAGCGCCCAAGGCTAAAAAAACTAGTGCCTCATATGAAAAGCATGTGAGCGCCAGAAAAAATTAGTGCTTAGCACTATGTCATCATCTTACATGAAACACACATGAGCGCTGTATATCGTAGTGCTCAGCACTGCTGGATAGTATAGAAACCCAATCTCAGCCTAAATTGGCTATGTTTCTTAAGGTTAAACCTCTTTGATTTTAAATAAACCGAGTCCATATTCTCGTGATTTCCAAACCGATCACAGTCTCAAACATGACTGATGATCTCTCATTGATGATATCCAAAATGATATTCATCTCATATCTCCTAAGATAATCTTAGTCTCAAATATGACTAACGATTTTTAGGACCATCACCCCTTTCCCCTTAAATACGGGATTTGGTAAAAGGGTACATCTCTTCACACCTCTGATACATGGCATTGTAATTCTTCAAGGTCTTTAGAGAGGTGGCGGGTTCCGACGACCAATAACTTCTTCCGTCCCACATTGATGCACTTCCAAATTGACGTGCATGCCTCGAATCGGATCGTGCCCCAAATTGGACACATTCCATATCACCATTGTTTACTTCATCACGTAACAAATAAACGTGCGCGCAAGATAAATAAGGGACCGAAATGTCCCTAAACTAATATTCGTCTCAAAAACGGCGATACTGGACCGAAATGTCCTTAAACTAATATTCGTTCCCAAATACGGCGATAATGGACCGAAATGTCCTTAAATTAACATTCGCCCCCAAATACGGCGATAATGGACCGAAATGTCCTTAAACAAACATTCGTCTCAAAAATGGGAATGTTGGACCGAAATGTCTCTAAACTAATATCCGTCCCAAACATGACGATAATGGACTGTGAGGTCTTTAAACTAAAATAATTGAGCCCAAATACTCATATGTTTTAAGTCGATTCTAATCTCAAATCAGATTAACAATTCTTAAATAAACCCAAGCCCAAATCTAAAATATACGGATTTAGACTAATCCGCGTCCTACGGGCGACGACATAAATTAGTCTCCGTATACAATTCACGGGCAACCAAAATAAACAAAAACAAACACGACACGAAATGAACTTCCGGAGCAAGAGAAAGTGGTTATCACAATACGGTAACGTAATTAACTGCAGGGGTTTGCGCCTGCAGGAAAGAGTGTCCCCACAATCAAAACCTCCCTCACAAACGAGGGGAATCTGATGAAGTCTGCTATAACGGCCGCATCTGTCCAAACCTCTGATATACGATACCATAAATCAACTTGTCATCTTCGGAGAGGTGGAAGGATAAATCCAAATAGCATCTGCCCCCAGAATTCAGGCCAGATGTCCCAACGACCCGGTCCGTCTTCCGGTGGAGAACAAATTCTGGCACGTCCGGTGGGGCTTTATCAGAATCTGTACCACGCCGCAAACAGAGATGAACCGGGACAGATCGTCTTGCCTGAGTTTGGGGGCAGATGCTATTTGGATTTATCCGTCCACTTCTCCAAAAATGCTAAGTTAATTTATGGCACCGTATATCGGAGGTTTGGACGGACGCGACCGTTGTAGCAGACTTTATTAGCTTCCCCCTCATTTGCTAAGGGTTTTTGACTGTGGGGACGCTCTTCCCTGCAGGCACAAGCCCCTACAGTTAATTACGTTACCGCATCGCGATAATCACTTTCTGTTGATCCGGAGGTTCACTTCGTGTCGTGTGTATGTTTGTTTTTATTTTGGGTTACCCGTGGATTGTATACGAAGGCTAGTTTATGTCGTCGCCCATAGGGCGTGGATTAGTCCAAATCCGTATATTTTTAGATTTGGGTTGATTTAAGGACCGTTAAACTGGTTTGAGATTAAGATCGACTTAAACAAATGAGCATTTGAGCTAGATTTTTTTAGTTTAAGGACATCACGGTCCATTATCGCCATGTTTGAGGCGAAGTTTAAGTTTAGGAATGTTTCGGTCTATTATCACCGTATTTGAGGGCGAATATTAGTTTAAGGATATTTCGGTCAGACATTAAGCTTGCGCTCACGTGTATTTGTTACGTGACGAAGTGAACAATGTTTATATGGAATGTGCCCAATTTAGGGTACGATTCGATTTGAGGTGTGCACGTCAATTTGGAACTGCATCAATATGGAATGAAAGGAGTTGTTGGCCGTCGAGACCCGCCACCTCTCTGAAAATGTTGAAGAATTACCACGACATATATCAAAGGTGTGAAGAGATGCACCCTTGAACCAAATCTCGTATTTGAGGGAGAAGGGTTATGGTGGCCTTAAGAATTTTCATTAAGGATAAGTTAGTCCAATTTGAGACTAAGATCCACTTAACAACATTTCAGGATCTTCCTTATTCATGACCCAACAACAGAGCATTTGGACTCAGTTGCAAGACTTTAGCAACTTAGCCAATTTGGGCTTTAGTCTACTTAGTCTCCCCTCTTTTTTTTGAAAACAATACTAAACACTTCTTTGGGCTCTGTTTAATCAGTCATTTTTTTATGCAAAAAGTGCTGAGAACTTATATGAGTTCTAACGCCCACATATGATCCTATGGAGCTTTCAGTCATGGGGATTACCCAACAAGTGTTGAACACTTTACTCATTTTGTCTTTATATAGGTGCTAGGCACTCTTTATGGCATCCACGTGGGGAACATGTGAGGCGCTGGACGCTGCCTAATGAGTGTTGGACACCCAGCCGTTTTGGGCTGTTTATGGAGTGCTAAGCACTCTTTTATTCTCTTTTGCGGCGCACACGTGGGGAGCAGGTGCGGCGCTGAGCGCTACCTAGTGAGTGTTAAGCACTATTCCTTTCTGTGGCGCCCACGTAAGGAACACGTGCAACGCTGGGCCCTGCCTAGTGAGTGCTAAGCACTCTTCCCTTCTGTGGCGCCCACGTGAGGAACACGTGCGACACTGAGCGCTGCCTAGTAAGTGCTAAGCACTCTTCCCTTCTATGGCGCCCACGTGAGGAACACGTGCAGGGCTAGGCGCTGCCTAATGAGTGCTAAGCACTCTTCCCTTCTATGGCGCCCACGTGAGGAACACGTGCGACGCTAGGCGCTGCCCAGTGAGTGCTAAGCATCCCTCTTTGTGGCGCCACGTGAGGAACACGTGCGGCGCTGGGAGCTACCCAGTGAGTGCTAAGTACTCTTCTGTGGCCCCCACGTGAGGAACACATGCGGCGTTGGGTGCTTTTCTCCTCTGCTGATAGCATTTTTTCCCATTAATGATCGATAAGATCTTTGTTTTGCAGATCTAGGATCAAGCTTTCATTTTTAAGAACCAAGTTCTTTTACGAGAAATAGGTTTCTCTTATATGCTTTGTTTTGAGGAATTCAATGCCTAGTTTCTTTCTGAATCTTTGATTCTCAAGAACAAGTTCCTCCCGATGAGAATTAAATTCTCAACTTGTGGGAGACTTGTCTTGTGGATCTCAGATCTAGAGAAAGAACTAAGTTCTTCGAGAAGGGTTAGACCCTGAGATATGTAAATGAGATATTTTTATCTCTGTTTTTTACCTAGAGTTTTTAAGGAGGGGGATCTTCTTCCATGAGAATTTAATTCTTTATTCCTTTTTGAAGCTTTCTGTTTTTGTTTTTAGAAGCTTATAGCGGGTTCCTCTCTCTCAGACTTAAAGTCTTCGGTCCTTTATATTGGAGGCAAGTTTGTTAATTAGCTTTGAAGAAATCTCTCATTAAGAAATCCCAATTGATTTGGGGAATTTTACCTACCATTGGACCTTTGATCCAAGGGTTTCTGTTTTACAGAACATATTTTCTTGTTTCTAACAAGATTGGGGAAATATTTTCCATATGCTGAGTTTTATTCTGTGAAATGGTGATCTTTAATCACCATTAGATTTTTAATCCAAGGGTTCTCTTCTTTACAGATGACAATCTTTCTTGTTTAGAAAGATTGAGGGAATATATCCCAAAAATAGAGTTTTATTCTATGATCCAATTCGGGGAATGTTTTCCCCCGACAGAATTTAGTTCTACATTTTTTATGATGTATCATCTCCGTTCGATCTTTGATCCAACGGCTCTGTTTAACAGAGAGTAGAATTTAATTCTATTTGGGCACCGGCGCTCATGTGTTGTGCACTTGAGGCGCCAATTGAGAGTTTTAACTCTTATAAATTCTTTTTGTGCTTTGTACACTAGCGCCCACGTGAGGAGCACGTGCGGTGCTATATGAGAGTTTTAACTCTTATTTAATCTAATAGATTTGCTTTGCACACTGGCGTCCGCGTGAGGAGTACGTGAGGCACTGCCTCATTAATTTTGAACAGAGATTTTCTCTTTTATTGGGGGAAATAAATGCCCCTACCATTGCGCTCACGTAGCTCACACGTGAGTGCAGCGGTGGCACATTTTCCACCGTCCGATCTTCTGGAAAGTTGAACCGTCTTCTTATGTTTTATAAATAGGGCTTTTGGCCCTTGAGATGACTGCTGTTCATCTTCTTGAGTGTTCTTCCTTCCCTGAGAATTTAATTCTCTTTTCAGAGCTCAGATCTCTGTTCAAAGAAACTCCTCTCAGAGTTAAAACTTTGGCAAAATTGGTAAGAGTCATGACCATGATTTAACTCCTGAATAAACTCTTGAAAGAATCTCTTCATGTTCTAGGGTTTTTTTTAACCCATTAATAGAGGTTTGCTCTTCTCCTGTAATGATTTCTTAGAAATCTAAAAGTTTTACTTGAGTAGACCATAGGTCTTAAAGTTCTTTTAGGCTTTTATCCTGTTACTAACCTTGATTTTTGAAGGCTATTTGGAATTTAATTCCATGTCCCGAGTGGATTTCTGGGATTTTATCCCATTGTTAGCTTTGCTCTAAGAAAGATTTCTTTTAAAGAAATTCTTTTGGGAATTTTATTCTCTTTCTTATTTTCCTTGCAGATTTGAAATATGTTTGCAGAAACATTTGTAACACCCTAGTTCATTTATACCTGTTCTAGTTCATGTATTTCTTTATTTATGGTATTTTCCTGATTTACTGTGTTTTGGGTGCGAATAGTGTTTTGACATCTATATTTGCATCCGACCCGACCCGCATGCTTGAAACCTGTCTTGATTCATGTTTGTGATTTATCCTGGCTTATTATATGGATCCGTGCTCTTAAATTATTATATACTGCATACTGGCATTTATCCGGCATCTACATTTTTAAGTATAACATTTAAAGTCACATAAAATATTTTAAAAATACATTGCATGGCCTACATGATACTCCTGACGCCGTGGTAGCATCCGCATATCTTGTTCTCGTCCCGTTCGGTGAAACGGACTTGTTTGGATGGTTACGTGCACGCTACATATATCCGTTCTTGGGGGTATGTATTTTCGTTACCCGGATATCCTGTTTTGGTTTTGGTTGATACGCATATTATCCGTATTTTAAAACTGTATTTTTAGACCTAACCCGAGCATATTTTTGGAGCACTTTTGTATTAGCCAGAAAACTCAAATTTATTTAATATTTTAATCCTTATATATTTAACAGCTTATACGTTTATATATTTTATAAACTAAATATATTTTAAAATATTTTCCTAACTAATCCTACGGCTCCTACTATCTCTCTCTCCCTGCAGATTATATATATATTAATTCTTTATTTATTTTTTTAAACCCATACTAACCCTATTAATACCTCACGTTCTTTCTCTCTCTCTTTCTCTCTCTCTTCCTTATTCCTCTCTCTCTCCTCTCGATCTCTCTCTCTCCCCTATTCTCTCTCCTCCCGCGGTGAGCGAGATTCCCTCACCTCCCTTCTCTCCTTAGCGTCACCTTCCTCTTCTCTTCCTTCTTCATTTCATTCTACTTCTTCATTTAAACTTCTACCCCGCGACTAGAACCCACTAAAAACCCTAACCCTAACCTCTCACCGCCGTCGCCGCCTCAACCTTCACCTCTATCTCCTTACACCGTCGACTTCCTCTCCTCGACCTCTCTCACCTCCTCTCTTTTCTCGACCTACCCTGCAAACCTTTCCCGAACCTTGAACCTGCACCGTAACCTAACCTGGCCTTGCTTGCACCTTGACGGAGCTCCGACCCCGTTGGCCTTACCCCATCACCACTATCTCCCTCCTCTCTCCTCTCCCCACCTAAGCACCAAAAACCCTACACACCCCGATCCCCGACAATCTTGAAACCCCCACTGCCTTTTCCGTGAAATCTTGCCGGCAGACCCCTTCGCCGGAAACCCATCGTCGACAACTCCCTTGCCACCTCCTCTGGCCCCAGCACCACACCAGAGCCACCCCAAATATTCCTTTCCTTCTTCTTCTTCTTCTTCTTCTTCTTCTTCTTTTCTTTCCTTCTCTTTTCTTGATCTCGTTTCTTTTCCGGTGATCACCCGCCGGAGCCGTGCTCTCCGCTGCCGATCCAGACGATCCAGTGAACGTCCCTTGCTCGCGTGATCATCCTCTCGCCTTGCCTGGACCCGTCCCGCATGCCACGTGTGCGTTGCGATGATTACCCGACGTCGAACGTGCTGTACGCATCCGTCGCGTGATCCAATCGAGGCAAGTTAATCTTGCTACATGCTATACTACAATATACTGCACCCATTTGAATGATAACATCACATAATGTTTAGTTATGCATCCCACATTACCATTTTTACCATTTTACTGTTATACGACGTCCGTGTGCATCCATATCGTTATTTACATATCCAGTCGCATGCTAATTCTTCTTGCTACATGTTAGGTATATTATTATGCATCCATATGAATAAAAATATCACATGATGAATGCATTGTACATCCATATTAAAGTTTGCCATTTTCGGACACCCGTTTGCATCCATATCATTTAATATACATGTAGCTGCATCTACAGATCATATTAATTTATATTATTATTGTAGTAACACCCCATGCTAGATAATGTGCATCCTACATAGTCATGAAGCTGTAATTGTAACCCCTGATAGATATTTGAGCATCTATGTTTTATTGTATATCCATACCATTAATTCTGCATATCCAGTTGCATGCCATATTATATTAATTCATATTATTGTTACATTAACACCCTATGCTTGATAGTATGCACCCTACATAGTCATGATGTAACCCCTGATAGATATTGTGCATCCGTGCTTTCACCGTACATCCGTACCTTTACCGTGATTTGATACTTGCTACATTTTACTGTTGGGCACCCACTTGATACATGTACACTACCTGACATGACCTGATATATCACTACTTGACATGTTACCTGATCCTGTTTCTAATGCCGACAATCCTGACATGTCCCGATGGACATATCCTGTTGTCTGTATAGACAAACATGTTCCTGCTTGATCCTGTGTTGGCATTAGCTTCAGATTTATCAATACCTGACTTGAACACATAACTTGGGGGTATGGGGAAATCAATGATGAAACCTGACTTGTAACTCGACAGTTCGATGCTTATACTGATCAGTTTTACGGGCTAGGCCAGCCCCAGGATGATGCTGCTGACATCATTCGTCTGTATATGTTACCTGTTTACTGCCTAGCGGCACGTCTCGGATTCAGCCCGAGAGTCTTGACTGTGGTCCCGGGCATGCACGGGATACTATTGAGTTACATCGACGATTCATTAAATTGATTTCACAAACTTGAGAGTAGTTAACCCTGTAGCATAGTTTAGTTTTATCGTTGCACTTCACATATACTGGTACACTTCACTGTTCGATATCCCTGCTCACTTATTTCATTCATGTTACCATTTTATAATTCATTCCTGCATATCTTGTTACCCCCTGATTATATTATTGTTGATATTGTGACGCGCTGACGTCTGGGTTTTGCATGGCCCAGATCCGCTACCCTTGTCACAGGCCGAGCAGGAGTACTTCAGCCGACAGGCCGAGCAGTGAGGACCCTGTTAGTATTTTAGTTTAGTTTCCTTTCAGCATTTTATTTCCTGATGTGAGCCCGTATTGAGACGTACCTTCCAGATTGTTATTGTTACTTGGATTTATTGCTTCCGCATATTATTTCTTGACTCGTTTATTCTGGCTCATGGACATGTACTAGATAGTTTATTTTATTTTCCTGTCCTTGATATCTCTAGACAGCCGTAATGTGACTGTGGAGGGATGTTTTCTAGCCACAGATAGCATGGTTGGCTCTGTCATGTGCCGATCTTAGCACACGCTGGGAAGCGAGGCGTGACAACATTTCTCAATGGAGTTTAACTCCATAGTTCAATGAGATTTTCTCATTAAATGAGAATCCTTTTGGATTCTTTCAATGAGTGACTGCCTCATCATTGATGAGGTGTTACCTTGATTTTGTGGGGCCTCTTATCCCTTTATCTTTGAACTGTGATGCAGTACAATTTTAGGTGTAAAAGAATGTTAAAGTCTTGAACATTGTGTCGATAATTAACCCCACCCCTTTTTGTTCAGGTACTATGGCTTCTGATTCCTCCTTCCCCTTCGATCGCTCGGAGAGTGCTTTTGCCGACGCACCCACAGATCGAGAAGTCTACGCACTTATTCAGGACTATCACCCAGAGCAAAAGTCTCTTCATCTGTGGGGGTCATGGTACAGTCAAATTATCCGGGGTTGGCGCAGTTTTACTTGCGCAGCGCCTTCGGAACTGATCCCCATGATCCATGATCCATTACGCTAACCCACCTCAGGTAAATTACGCAGTGGAAAAGATCAACTGGACCTTGGAAGGTCGTTTTCAGCCTTCCATGGTATCAATACCAGTGCAGCCGCCGATGGTCTTAGACATTTTAGGGCAACGCATATGCCAAGGAGAGTCGCGTCCTTGGGGGAAAGTTTACATGATAGGAATGACTCATCGTCATTCGGCTAGCTATCTACAGTGGGCCCGATATATCCTATCGGCCAAGAAATCGCTGCTATTGAAGACCGGGCTGTATCCTGCGATCTATGCATCCCTCTTTCACTACCACACTCCTCATGTGTGGTGGGTCAAATATTTCTTGGAACAATTGAACATCCCGACCCAAACCTTTCTCTTATCAGATCGGGAGGTTTCAATCTCATTGAAGGAGTTTGCGAAGATATCCGGATTACCCATCAGAAGGGAACATTATGAGGAGATACTTCCCCTCGACGAGTATATCTTTGCCACCAAATCAGTGGTAATGGGTCTTACTCCGAAGAATGTCGTTCAACATCAGTTCCCAAGCTTGATTAAGGTGTTGAACATGTACGAGAGCTTATTCCTAGAGTCTGGTGGACAAGATAGATAAGCTAACCTCCCTGTCCGTCCCGAACGATGACCTGGGCATGGAGTTAGTTTCGCAGATTCCATCGCCCGCTTTCTTCGTCCAGAGGCTCTATTTAAACAAGCCGTGAAGTTCGCCAAACTCGACGACCCATTCGGATTTGTTTCGAACAACTTGCCAACCGCGGAGGCGGATTTAAAGAAATTCTTTATTTCGGATAGTACAGTCATCCCCTTCGCAGAGATTGCCACCTTAGACATTAACGAGGAGATGTTCTTTATAGGGTTTATCGGCTTGTGGCTGAGTTGGTCCGTGCTTCTGACGCACCCCCGCTGCATGAGACCATCTGTCTTTTATCCGGCTCATCGCATCGCCGTGGGGACGCGCATGGCTTTGGGGTCGCGGGATTAGCTCATTTATATCATGGCCTAAGCTTAGCATCCCACACTACTCAGCCGGGAGTAAAGCCCGTAAATCTCCCATTGCACTACTTCACCTCATGGATCGAGATGCACGTGCTGGGTGCTTTCGGTGTTCATAAACGACCCCGATTTTATGAAGGCTACAAATTTCCCTGGGTCATGCGCCTAGTCGATGCTTCTGCTCCAGACCCAACACAGCGGGAGGCTTGGCGATTGCTCTTTCGCCCACACATGGTTAGGGACAGTATGACCTTTGTCGATAAATTCTTGACCATCGGCAAAGAATCTTCCAAGGTGATCCAACCGCTGCATGATATTTTCAAGGACGGGGCTTCTGTGTTGAAGGCTCGAGAGGTTGTGCACCTCTATTCTATCAGGGCAGGTTTTCTGGTATTTAAACAGAATGCTTCGGTGCTGTTTATGAGGTATAACCCATATCGCTTTGCCCAGCAATTGAGTTACAACCAAGGCGTTCCTCTCGAGGCGTTCTTGATTGATCCGGTTGCTACGGAAGAGGGCGTTCGCCGCGCGGCGCATCATTTCATGCGATTAAATACGGGGTCCCATTTCCTCGTCAGCGAGCAGAGCTGTATTCCAAAGGTTTTGAATGTTTACGTTGCTTGGTACCAGCATGCGACAGGTGCTGTCATCAGGGAGGAGAGGCGGCTGCTGCTCGACCATAAGATTGCTCCCAGCCGGTAATCCAGCGGTCCCACTAAAGCGAAGGGAAGCCGTGCTTCCTTCTTTGAGAGAGATCGCCACGGTTATAGCCCTGCGCGCTTTTCCTAGTAAGCCTCGACCAGATATTCCTGCGACAGCGGTAACCGTAGTGTCTCCAGAATCGGGCATTGGTTTGGAGATCGGGACCTGCCGTCCGAAGAAGCCTGTTAAGCGAAAGTTTTAATCATCGGCTGTTGGTGTCATTTCGCAGAAGAAAAAGAAATCCTTAATTTCTGCTGATGTCGTATTCAGCTAGGAGCCCCATGCCCCTATAGCGAGGGCTTGTGCGACTATGGCACCAATGTCGGTCTGTTCGATGCACCTGTGACTGATACCGATCTTCAAGCTGCCATTGAAGCTTCCAAACGACTAGCCCATGAACAGGCGACATTAGCCTCTATTGTGAAGTCCGGTATACTTCATTTATACTCTCCTGTATATATCCCCTCCTTTTTTTGAATTTATTATGCTTTACCAACGCTCTCTTCCTTAATAGGTATTTCTGCTGAAGAGGCTCTCTCGGCTTCCATCACGATGTTTGAGGAAGAGGAGAGGCTCCGCACCTCCTTGGTCCTTGGTATGATTCATTTCACTACACCTTGATATTTTTAATTCATGATCTAACCATTTTCTTTATCCTATTACAGGAACCACCACAACTCAGGTGGTTCCGAATGTAATGCCAACCCTGGGTGGTGATGCAGAAAAGCCTTCAGAACCACCGACTACGGCTGAAGTCTTCCCAAGGCCACCGCAGAAGGCGTTGCTGAAGCAGCCGATGATTGATGCCACAGCGGATCCGGAGGCCGAGCTCGATTAGGACGATGATGTCCCCCTATCAGAAGTTTTGAGGCAATTGGTTCATACAGCCCAGGCCGAGAAGAAGCGTAGAAAGCATGCTGTGAGGGAACGTCAGGCTCTTTCGGCTGCGGGCGCGGGTTCGAGTAATGCTCATCCCTATGGCATTCCTATAGTGGACGTTCCTTCTGCCCTGTTTACTGCCCATAGACAGGTTGTGTGTGTGGCCCGAGAAGAGGTTGAACGACTACTTCAAGGTAGAACAACACACGGTTCTTAGTAACATCCTTTTTCTTGTATCATAACACACACATTTTTTAACAGGACCAAATTTAGGTGATGGTGTGGCAGGTGAAGTGCCGGCGACTAAAGAGCCTGAAGTGGCCAACTTTTATCTGGAATCTGGGATCGTTCCGACTGCCGCTTCTTCTCCCTATGGATCCTTGATATCGACGGGTGATGCAAGAATTACGACGGCCTTTATCGAGTCGGGGGATGAAGGTGTGGATGCTGAATCTACTTTCCCAATAGAAACAGAGGAAGCCGTCACAACTGGTGACACTTCGGGCACTGTCTCGGTTTCTGCCCTGTCAGGTACTCCTTGGATTATTATCTTTGAGTTTTAATCCTGCTAGACATCTCTAATGATACCTCCTTTGTTCTGAGAATAGGCATGATAAACCATGATACTGTACTGATTGAAGAATTACCGTCGGTTATTGCCCTGGCTGTCACGGTTCCTCCCCTCTCTTCCGCGTCGCCCTGAATTTTAGAAGGTAAAGATTTCTCATTTATTTGCTTCACTAAAGATACCATTTTCTTGCATTAACCATATATTATTGCAATCCTGCAGGAGTGCTCTTTGATCACTTACACCAAGTGTTAAGCCCGTATTTTGCCTTTCAATCAAAATCTGTTCCCCCTTCCGGCATTGGTTAGTATATTGTCGCTTAGTGTCTCTTCTTTCCATGAGTAACCTTTCTGTTGCTAAGCTTTCCTCGTATTGAACACAGTATCATGGCTCGAGAGAGGGAGCGAAGGAATAGCCGAGCCTCCTGTGCTCCCTGTCTTGCCACTTTCAACAGCAGGTACTGTAGATCCCGTCCATCAGCTTTCTTCTTTATCTTTCAAGTTGAAATATGACCTTTATTCGTGCATGATTTATTTTGCAGCAACTATACCGGCTCGGTCCCTTTTGAGTCTCGCATTCCCATGCCTATGGAATCTTTTGCTAAGCATCAATCTTCTAAGGGCACGGTGACTAGCACACGGATGTTAAGTGAATTTATCGAAGATCTTGATGCCAAGGCTCTCATCTCTACTGCGGATTTCGCTGACGAAATCAATCCTATGCTGGCGATGCTTGTGAATTTCCACAACGAAGATTTCGTCGGCATTTGGGTCGACTATTGTAAGAAGTTCGAGGCTTGTCTGCATGAGATCGAGCTCAAGCGTCTCGCTCTTGAAGTATTAACCTTGAAGGCTCAGCGGGTCGCATGGATTAAGCAAAGTGCCGATTTCATTCAATATTTTGAACAAAAGTTGACCTTGAAGCGAAAAAAGCATAAGATGGCTTCTGGCAAATCCATCCAATTGGGCGCCCAGATCGAAGCGAATGCCGCGTAGCTGCAAATTATTTTCGAAAACCTCCAACAATATATTTCTGATGGGCTGGCGCTGAGGCAGAAGCTCGACTTTATCAAGAAAGGCATGCAAGCTTGCGAAGTTGCCAAGCAGGAAATCGCTGAGAAGCTTTCATCATGCTTGCAACAACAGGCTCAAATTGAAGCGGGGTTGGCCGCAGTAGTAGCATGCGAGGAGGAGCTGCGGGGAGCGCGTGAGCGGGTTACCAATTTGTTGAAAACCCAGCCTTCTTAACAATTGTAATTGTATTCCCCCTTTTGTATTAATTGTATCTCTTAAACACTTTGATTCGTGAATAAGAATATACAATTTTATTTGCTTGCACTTATCTGTGTTTTGATGTCTTAATGCGGCGCTAATTAGTTTACTTACTCATTTCGGAGTCCGTAGTTTATTCACTCGTTTCGGAGTCTCTAGTTTATGTACTCATTTCGGAGTTTGTAGTTTATTCATTCGTTTCGGAGTTTCTAGTTTATGGACTCATTTCGGAGTTTGTTTAGTTTATTCACTCATTTCAGAGTTTCTAGTTTATGGACTCATTTCGGAGTTTGTTTAGTTTATTCACACATTTTGGAGTTTCTAGTTTATGGACTCATTTCGGAGTTTGTTTAGTTTATGGACTCATTTCGGAGTTTGTTTAGTTTACCTCTCTTGGGTTTACAGGCAAACTTGTCCTAACGTTGTATATAGATAACCTCTATTTTTTACGATAGAGGTCCATTAGGTTTGTGGTATTAGGGTTTTAGTCCGTGGTACCGTCGCATTGGCTAATGTATTCCTCGACATGCAGTCTTTAAGCTACTGTTCGAGTAGCCCCGCGACTGTCATGTTTCTGATCTATTCAGGGGCTAGACAAGACATCTTCAAGTAATCTCCTTAGGTTATATGACCGTTGGAAGAGCAAGCGTTAGGAATTTGCCATGTCGCTTTTTTACTTGAGGTTAAGCTCAATTTGGAGCCCTGATGAGTGATAACCACTCCGCGCTGGTGTGGGATGATCTCCGATAGTCTCTGAGGCTTTATATAAGTTGTCGTCGAGACCCGATTTTTGTTTTGACAATGCCATACCGTTTCTTTACTGAAGTATGGTAGACATCTGTAGGACGTCTATGCTGTATGTATTGCAGTTGAAGTCCGGAGCTAGGAATATGCCTTTGCTCCAATTTGATTTGGCTCGTTGGAGCTTTTGTTGATGTCGCGTCTGCACCCTGCTGGAATGAGAAGGAACGTCAGGGTGGTCGCTAGGTTGTATATGAACCGTCAAGACTTGGAGCTAGGAATTTTCCATGGCACCTTCTTTGTTCGACCCTTGGGTCTTTGTTGACATCGCATCTGCACTGAGAAGGAACGTCAGGCTGATCTCTAGGCTGTAGATGTCGCCATCAAGATCTGGCTCTCCCTTTGACGGAGCGTGGTGGGAAAACATAGTTTCCTTTTTCATTTGTGCCCATAAATTGTAAACATGGGTCAATGTTTACTCATCTGCAGAGCAGAAAAGTTTCATTTTCATTTTTTATTACTTTCCACGATGCTCTATCTTTTCAGCTTTTATGTCGTGAAAGTCACGATTGCCCGATCATTTCAGTTATTTTTCACGGTTCCCAATCATTTCGGCTGTTTTTATATTTTTACTCGCTATTTTTTATTGCGAGTTGCCCAAACATTTCGGCTATTTTTATATGCATATTTTTTGTTCGCTAATTTTTATTGCGAGTTGCCCCATCATTTCGGCTATTTTTATATGCATATTTTTCTGCTCACTGATTTTTATTGCGTGCTTGGAATCTGATACCAACCTAGCATCAGCATTGCTATGACTAGAGTATTGCCAGGAGCGAATCATCATTTACCGATGAGTCATAACCACTCCGCGCTGATATTGGGTGATCTCCGATAGTCTTTAAGGCTTTATATGAGTTTACATCGAGACTCGATTTTTTTTTGACGATGCCATACCGTTTCTTTGCTAAAGTATGGTAGACATCTGTAGGACCTCTATGCTGTATGCATTGTAGTTGAAGTCCAGAGTTAGGAATATGCTTTTGCTCCAATTTGATTTGGCTCGTTGTAGCTTTTGTTGACGTCGCGTCTGCACCCTGATGGAATGAGAAGCAACGCCAGAGTAGTCTTTAGGTTATATATGAACCGTGAAGACTTGGAGCTAGGAGTTTGCCATTGCTCCGTTTTGATTTGGCTCATTGGAGCTTTTATTGACGTCGCGTCTACACCCTGATGAGATGAGAGGGAACGTCGGGGTGGTCTCTAGGTTGTATATAAACCGTCAAGACTTGGAGCTAGGAATTTGCCATGGCTCCTTTTCTGTTCGACCCTTGGATCTTTGTTGACGTCGCGTCTGCACTGAGAAGGAATGTCAGGTTGATCTCTAGGATGTAGATGTCGCCATCAAGATCTGGCTCTCCTTTTGATGGAGCGTCTGGGAAAACATGGTTTCCTTTTTCATTTTTGCCCATGGATTGTATACAGGGATTAATGTATACTCACCTGTAGGGCAGAAAAGTTTCATTTTCATTTTTTTATTACTTTCTGCGATGCTCTATCTTTTCAGCTTTTATGTCGTGAAAGTCATGATCGCCCAATCATTTCGGCTATTTTTTGCGGTACCCAATCATTTCGGATGTTTTTATATTTTTACTCGCTATTTTTTATTGCGAGTTGCCCAAACATTTCGGCTGTTTTTATATGCATATTTTTTGCTCGCTAATTTTTATTGCGAGTTGCCCCATCATTTCGGCTATTTTTATATGCATATTTTTATTGCTCGCTGATTTTTATTGTGAGTTTGGAATCTAATACCAACCTTAGCATCAGCATCGCTACGACTGGAGTATTGCCAGGAGCGAATCATCATTTGCCGTGAAAGGACTTAGAGTTTGACGCCTGTTTAGGCATCCGCATCGCTACAAATGGGATATTGCCAGGAGCGAATCATCATGTGCTTTTGTCGATTTGAACAAAGATGGCTTAGTAAACAGGGTTAGGATCCGGTCGTCTAAGACTTTTTGACTTTATGAGCCGTAAGAATCTCATAAAGTTATTTCTCCCTTCGAGTCGTGAGGATCTCGTAAGTGTATTTTCTCCTTAGGAATCGTGGGGATTCATAAGTGTGTGTTCTCCCTTGCAAGTCGTAAGGATCTTACAAGAGCATTTTTTCCTTATAAGTCAAGAGGACTTACAAGTGTCGTTCACCATATGGGGACATTTCACGCCATCGGTGGAATTAGGTGAGGGTTGTATTTATTTGTGCCCGTGAATTGTATACAATGGCCAATATTGGACCACCTGTAGGGCAACTTAGGGGATATGACGGCTTAAGAACAGGTTTAGATCCCTGTAACCTAAGACTTTCAAATTCTATGAGCCGTGAGGGTCTCATATAGGGAGTTCTTCTTACGAGTCGAGAGGATCTCGTATGTGAAAATTTTAGGAGATTGCGCCCTTCCGGGTTTTCAAAAGCTCGCCGATAATCCTGCTGTTTTTACTCACGACGTCCTTTTGGGTTTTCATCCGTGCCCATTTTCCTTGTGGACATACCGGTTTTTTTTGGATACTACTTTTAGGGTTCTGACTCAGGAATATAGCGAGCGGACACAAGTATTGTCATCTTTCATTGACCTAGGTCGTAACCCGTTAGGCGTAGTATTTTTTGAGGAATCGGCCGTTTATTTGCCGGAAGGGTCTTTCGCAATGCATATCCATGAGCAGGTAGGCTCCACCTTGGTAGACCTTATCTATGATATACGGGCCTTCATTGTTCGGCTCGAATTCCCCCCGTTTTGCATGGTTAGGGATCATAGGTCTTTTGACGACTAACACGAGTTCGCCTTGGCGTAATGTTCTCGGCCTAGTCAGTTTTTCATATGACCGCGTCATCCTTGCCTTATAAGCTTCCAGGTTTTGCTGCGCTATAAGGCGAGTTTCGTCGAGGTCATCGATCTCCTCAAGCCGGAGATGAGTGTTTTCTTCATCCGTCAACTCATGTCGAAACGCTACTCTAAGAGAAGGGTGTTCTATTTCTAGGGGAAGCACTACTTCCGTGCTGAACACTAACGTGTATGGTGTCGTATTCGTGGCCGTTTTGAACGTCGTTCGGTGCGCCCAGAGAGCTTCATGTAGCCTTTCATGCCCGTCTTTTTTATTTCTGGACACCGTTTTCTTTATAATCTTTGTCAAGGTCTTGTTGAAAGCTTCAGCTAGACCATTGACATGAGGATTATAGGCTGACGAGTATCTCCAATCTATCTTATGCTGTTGTGTGAAGCAGCTGATTTTATGGCTTCTGTAGGATGGCCCATTATCCGAAATAATTCGTCGCGGAGTGCCGAACCGATAGATGACATGTGTCTTGAAGAAATGGAAGATATTCTCCGTCTTCACTTCCCTTAGTGGTACTGCTTCTGCCCACTTAGAGAAGCAGTCAGTCGTTTCCAGTATGAACCAGTGTCCTTTAGATGATGCTGGTTCAATGGGGCCGATTATATCGGTTCCTCACATTTTGAACAGCCAGCTAGCTACTGTTGGGTGTAGCGGGTTTGGATTCCGATGGATGAAGTCCCCGTGAATTTGGAACGAGTGACACTGCCTCGCATATTCAAGGCAGTCCTGAATCATTGTGGGCCAATAATAACCCTTACTTTTGATCTTCAGCTTCATTTTTGGCCCAACTTGGTGAGAACCGCAGAGTCCGTCATGAGTTTCTTAGACGACTCTGTTCGCTTCTTCTGGCCCTAGGAATCTTAGCCACAGGCAGTCGAACGATCTCTTGTATAGAGTATCATTGACGAAGGCAACAGACAGAGCTCGTTCCATGAGCTGATGTCTAGATGACGCATTTTTGGGCATTCGTTGGGATTTGAAGTAGTCTATGAAGACTTCCCTCCAATCCTTGACCATTTTTTATCCTCTATTTGGAGGGTTGATTGTTTGGTCATTTCTTTTCCTTCAGATGGCTCTGTTAAATCCTTCGAAGATATTTCTGCTGGCGCGAGTACCCTGCGGCTTTGCACGATGATCCTTACGTCATCGAGGTCTTCGTCAGCCAATTCCTTGGCCAGCTTGGCTAATGCATCCGCCTTACTATTTTCTGCACGTGGTATACTCTTTAGGATGTAGGAGAGGATTTGTGTCAGCGGTTGCTGCACTTTTTCGCCGTACGTTATCAGCTCTGGCTTGCACGTCTGATAGTCGCCATTTACTTGGCTAACGATTAGCTGGGAGTCTTTATATATGAAGAGGTCTTTGATTCATATGTCGACAGCAATCTCGAGATCTACTATCGTTATTAGTCCTCGGCTCCGTTAAGGAAAAGGCGTAACGCGGTATCCCTCCTTGCGGAGTCATGAAGATAAGGCCCATTCCAACCTTGATTATGGGGGTGTTTTGCCTTTGCCTCCTCAAGGAAGATGCTCCGTCGAAGTAGAGTTCCCATTGGGAATCATTTTCTTCCTTCTCTCCTTCGATTGTGTCGAACGCATGCTCATCTGGCAAATCGCAATTTAAGGGGGAGACGGCTGGTATCGGATGCTCGGCAAGGAAGTCAGCAATGGCCTGACCTTTCACTGTTTTGAGGGATCGATACACTATCGAGAACTCCATTAGGAGGAGGGCCCATTTGGCGAGCCTTCCCGTTAGTATGACCTTCGACATTAGATATTTGAAAGGATCCACCTTTGATATAAGATGGACCTCATGTGCCATGGCGTAGTGTCTGAGCTTCGTTATCACGAAGATTAGTGCCAGACAATGCTTTTCGATGGGGGAGTAGTTGTTTTCTGCCCCTAGGAGAACTCGACTCAAATAGTATAGAGCTATTTCCTTTCCCTGGTCATTCTCCTGTACCCATAACGCACCTAGAGAACCCTCAAAATCTGTTGTGTACAGGATGAGGGTTTTTCCCTTCACCTGAGCGGTCGGTACCGGCGGATTTTGTAAGTATTGTTTGATTTCATCTAGTGCGTTTTGGAAATTTTGATCCCGGACAAACGGGGAGATGACTGTAGGGATGACATTTTCCTGACAGGTTAGCTATGAACCGTCGGATATACGCGAGCTTTCCTTGAAGGGATCGTAATTGCTTGAGAGTCCTTGGCATAGGTATTTCCGTAATCGCCTTGATCTTTGAGGGGTCAATTACGATACCCCGGTACCGTATAATGAATCATAGGAATTTGCCTGAGGAGACTCCAAACGCACATTTTAGAGGGTTCATCTTCAGATTATACTTCTGAAGACGTTGAAACACTGTGTTTAGATGTTCCTAATGTTCCTCATATGACTTGTTTTTCACCACAAGGTCGTCGATGTAGCATTCAACAATCTCATGTATAAGGTCATCGAATATCTTCGTCATGGCCCTATGGTAGGTAGCACCAGCGTTCTTCAGACCGAAAGGCATCACCTTATAGCAGAATATACCCAGCGAAGTCCGGAAGGCAGTATGCTTTTGGTCTTCAAGATGCATATTTATTTGATTGTATCCTGAAGATCCATCCATGAAGGAGAATACCTCATGGGTAGACGTGTTATCGATCATCAGCTCGGTAACAGGTACTGGGAAATCATCCTTCGGGCAAGTTTTGTTAAGGTCCTGAAAGTCCACACAGATGCGCACCGTCCCATTTTTCTTCATCACCGGAAAGATGTTAGCGATTCAGTCGGGATATTGAACTTCTTGGATGAAGCCGGAATCAATTAGTTTCTTAACTTCGGCATTGATACTCATCTCGAGTTCGAGCCGCATTCTTCTTGGCGCTTACTTGACTGGCTTGATGTCTGGCGATATGGCCAGTTTATGTACTGCTACTTTTTGATCTAATCCCGGCATCTCGGAATAATTCCATGCGAAGCAGTCTTTATATTGCATGAGCACGCCTTTTAACGTGGCTACCTATTTTCTAGATAGCAGTCCACTGACGAACGTTGGCCTCGGATCATTTTCCGTTCCTAAGTCAATTTTCCTTAGGTTGTCCGCCGTGGTGTATATCCCATCTTCCAGCTCTTTTGGTGCTGGTGGAAATTCTGAAATCACCTCATTCTCGTCTTCATTTGTGAAGCACTTGAAAAGGTCATCCATGGCCTCATGCCCTTCCCCTTCTGAAAGTGTTATCACATGGTAGGTACGAGTCTGCTTCCATTCTTGATGCTGGGCTGGTCATATCCTTGTGATATAGGTTTTCTTTGGTTCATGCTTTTGCGGTGGGGTTACCCTCCAGCTGTCGGATAAAGCGAACCTGCCTTGTTGATATTTGTCTTCAACCCAGTTTTTGAAGGTAAAGCAGTCTTCAAGGGGATGGCCTATTGCTCGGTGATAGGAGCAATAATCTGGATGATGGACCTCGTTTATTTGTTCGGGGTGCCGAGACTCCAGAAGCGTCATCATTTGGTGCTTCATGATAAGGTTGAATATTTTTCTTGTCTTGTCTTGAGGGAAAGAGTATTCCCGGCCCATCTTCTTCATAAAAGACGGGTTCCAGCTGGATTTTCCTCGAGTGTACGGCTTCTTGGATCCGTTTTGCTGTTTTCGAGCGTTGTTTGCTTTCTTCGCCTTGTTTTTGCCTCTATTTCAGGATTTTCCTTCGAGGCAAGAACGTACATCTGGCTAAGGATGAAGGGTATTGAAGTCTTCTTTCTCCACAGACTGTTGGTTGAGGCGTTGCGTCCTGGCCTTTTCATAAATAGCCATTTCGCGACTGTGGTCATCCCGAATCTTTTGACGAGCCACTTTTATTAGCTGGTCAACCTGTTCTTCGAACGATGGGCCCAACGTTCTTAGAGCGGGATCTCGTTCTGTTTCAACGTCATGGCTATTTGGAAGAGCGTTTTCTTCTTTACCAGAGCTGTTTATAGCGTGGCAACTGTGGAAATGCTCTCGTTTCCTGGACCGAACGTATCCGAGCCTGGTTGTCTCCATCTTCCCGTTAGGCATCTTTCGCTGAGTCCCAGGAATATCCCAAATCTTTTTATAGAATTGGGCTTGTTGAACAGTTTGTTCGAGTGGTACACATTGGCATCTTAACAGCCTTTTCAATCCCTCCGAGTAGTATCTTGGGAGACGGAATGGTTGAAACCTGTCGAGCGAAAAATCGACACCATGCCAGACTTCTTTTTCTACTTTGGTCTCCGTCAATTGGTAGAAGAGTGTGACCTTTTCACCTCTTCGCCTGAGAGGCACATAGAAAGTCTGTAGTTCTTGTACGCTGTATGTATTGAGCGCATCGTGTTCCTTATAATGCCGAGGCAGAACTATGGTGACTTGTAAACTCTGATCAGCTCCAGTAACGGTTTGTGCTGACGGGCGAACGAAGAACACGGCGTTGACCTCGTTCTCAGAGTCACTTCCAAAGACCAAAATAGGAGTAAATGGTCCGGGCCTGTTGCCCCGAGTAGACTACTTCTTCATTTTCCTCAGTGTCGCTCCCAAAGATTGGGACGGTGGCGAAGGGCTTCCGTTTATCCTCCGACTTATGACACCTCCCCGTATCTTCGAAGTCTGGGAAGAAGTACTTTGGGTCTTCATATTTCCGGACTTCGTTTACCGAGAACGGGTTTAGCTCCCCCGTGACGGTGTATTCCAAACCGTCTTTGAAATACTTCATACACTGATATTGTGTAGAAGGGATGACGTTTTACTCATGCAGCCAGGGCCTGCCGAGCAAAGCGTTATAGCAAGTCTTGGCATCAATGGTGTCACGCCCCGCTTCCCAGAGTACGCTAGATTGGGCACGTGACATAGCCAACCATACTACCTGTGGATAGGAAAAATCCTTCCACAGTCACATTACGGTTGTGGAGATATCAAGAACAGGAAAGTAAACTAACTACCTAGTACATGTCCATAAGCCAGAGTAAAAGAATCAAGAGATAACAATATGCGGAAGCCAAAAGATACAATAAATGAAACATCTGGAGTGAAACTACGTACCGACAGGAACCTCACCGCTCGTCTAACAGCAGCAAAACTCCTAATCAGTCTGCAGCAAGGTAGAAGAATCTGGGCCATGCAAAACCCAGACGTCAGCGCGTCAAGTCATCAAGTAATAACATAGTAAACAGGCAATGCGAATATAAACATGAATAAAGCAAGGGTAACAATAATATAAATCAGAGCAGTACAGGGTAGTGTGCAGTAGGTAAACTGGATTGTTCTATCAGGTTCTCTTTTCTAAAGTCTTTGAAATCAATTTGAGTAATCCTCCATGTAACTCAAAGGATATGTCCCGTTACCCCCCGGGACCACGGATCAGGAATATGTGAACCAGTAGTGGTTCTGTCCCGTTACCCCCCGGGACCACGGATCAGGAAAATGTAAGAGTCACGAATGGCTCTGTCCCGTTACCCTCCGGGACCACGGATCAAGTAATACCCTTTTAAGTTACACTTTAGTTTACACTTTTGATTTCCCCATACTCCCAAGTTATATGTGTCAGGTCAGGTATTCAGTAATCAAGAACTAATGCCAACACAGGATCAGGTAACAGCAGGTTTTGTCTGGATAGACAACAGGAACGGTCCATGAGGACTACATGTTATGTTTGTTGGCATTAGACACAAGATCAGGTAACAGGTAAAGCCATGGTACATCAGGTCAAGCCAGGTAATGTATAAAGGTGTCATGTCATGTCAAGAGTGTACGGTACCATGTCATGTCAAGTAGAAAGTGTAACAGGTCATGTCAGGAAGCACAAGATGTCATGTGGGTGCTCATAATCAAACTAACAAAAGCATGTGTATAAATAAACAAGCATGAGTACTATCAGAACAATAAACTGGAACATGTAATATGATATGCAAATAGATATAATTTCAAGGGTATGGATGCACAGTTATCGATTAGGGTTACATTTATAGTTCTAATATTAATTAGGATGCAATTTATTAAACATGGAGTGTTAATATCACATTATTATGGAGTAATGTGATCTATGGATGCAATTATATGTATCTTAAATGCGATGGATGCAAACGGGTATCCGAAAAGTTATAAAACTATAAAATGGTAATGTGGGATGTACAACTAAGCGATATGTGATATAAATATTGATATAATAATATTAATATGGATAGCATATTCAAAGCGATTAATAACTATAAAAGTGGTATTGATTAACCATGCACAAGAAAAGTTCCGTTCAGAAATTCAGCGTCACCCTAATTTGTAAAATAGCTTAAAAATAACAAACGTTCTCCAAAAGAGACGTGTCTTATACCAAAACAAAGATAATTCAATAATGTTTTCAGTTTTATAAGTACAAGCATCTCAGGTTGTCCCTACAAAAAGTTATGAACATTCGAAGTTGAAAGTTTGCTGCTGGAATTTCCCTGGACAGCAGTTTGGAGACATTTTCATTTGCATTTTATGTTATTTAAACAATTTATTTTTCTAGTAAATATTTCATAGAGTTATAGTATTCTGAGTTAGGTTCGTAACGAACTAAAGAACGTATACTAATGATTTTTCTATGATTTATAATGAATTTTATAAGATAAGGTGTACAGTAAATTTCAGATTTGTCATATCCGATTTTTCAACGACGTTTCATGTGTAAACTATAAGATTTTCAAATGTATAACATTATAAAATGAAGATTATAAACTAATTAAAGATAATAATAATAAATATTATGACGATATATATTTTAAATGATATGGTTGCAGTATAATGTAATCTAGTATGTCACAAGATAAGTTTTCATGATCTAGATTTAATATGATATAAACGGATGCAAACGGAACATCGAAACGTTATAAAATTAAACATAGGGCACTAGATTTAAACTATAGGTATGGTATTTATTTAAATAGGTATAAAAAGAATTATATAGCATGTAGCAAGATTAACTTACCTCGATGGGTCGCGAATCGGGAAAACGGAATGTTAACCGTCGGCGGGAAAAACTCGGGACGGGCGCACGGTTCACGGAATGAACCCAAACGACGAACAAAGGAACCACACGGGTCGGGGTACCTTGCTGGAACGTCGAGAAGCGTCACCTGCACGACGGAATTCCGGCAACAAAAGAACAGTTAAAAAATGAGAAACGAGACATGAAGCAAGAAGAGAAAGAATGATAAAGAGAAGTACGAGAGAATATATGAGAGAGAGAGAAAAAAGTGGAGATAGAGAGAGAAGTGGGGCCCACGGGGTTAAAGGAGAGGTTGCGATTGGCTGAGAGAATAAATTGAGAAGGATATAAAAGATTGTAAAATATTATATGGTTAACTTAAAGATTTAAAAGATAGGTAATGAACAGTAAGATATCAGGTTAGTTAGAAAAATATATGCGATGGTTTTACTAATATTAAAATTTGGGATTTTTGGCGCAAAGTAAAACATTTCAAAATCGCGCCCGGGTCGGGTCCAAAAATTTGAAATTGAAATAATAGAATTTTAGGCGGGATCCAAAATTTTAAAATGAAGTGTTTTATGATCAAAAAGCATACCCCCAAAACGGACACACGCACGTGCACGTAGCCATCCAAACTCGCCCATTTCACTGAACGGGACGAGAACACGATGCACGGACGCTACAACGAGGTTAGGGGTGTCAAGTAGGCCAAGATAAATATTTTTAATTTTATTTTAGATGCCAAAAATTGTTTTATGTAGAAATGACTTTGCCGGGTAAATTTTACAGTAAGCAACAAACAAGCAAGTTAAATAAAATGGGTACCACATTATGCTCAAACAGTAACTGAAAATAGTAGCATTGGGCTTGGGTGTTACAAATGGCATGAAATTTGATGTCACTGACGAGCAATCCGAAGCGTAACTTCGGTATTACGGACCCCAGCATCCGTGACGACTGTGGGTCGAACCCGGAGATGGCAATTTTTTCTCAGGCTAAGTGTTGAACGTTCATGCAGATCTCCATTAGCACTTTCATGTTGAGAAGGTTGACGGAGGATCCGTTGTCGACAAGGATTTTGCCTATCTTGATGTCGTGGTAATACCCGATGACGTATAGTGGACGGTTGTGCTCGCACGTTCCGAGGAGGAAATCATCATCGCTGAATGTGATGTCAGCTGTGTGGCCTCTAAAAAGCTCGTCCTTAACCTTTTCTTAAGCTAAGAAAGCTTGGAATTGATCAGGCTTTGACAATGCCCTGATCAGGGAATCTCGTGCCTCTTTGGACAGGAGGAGAGCATCCAGTATGCTCAATTGTGAGGGCATTTTTCTCAGATGTGCTAAGACATTGTAATCCACCTTATTTTTCTTAGGCGAGTCTTTGGGTGCGAGCTCTTTGACAACTCGATCATTGAGGGCAATTTCCTCAAGGATTTTCTCTTTCCCTTTGTCTCTTTTGCTCGAACTTTTGTTTGTAGGTCCGAGATTCTTTTCAGGCAGCATGCGGCTACGCAAATGAATGTTCTCGCAGTTCTTCTCCTCCTTCTTTTTCGGAGGTAGAATCCTTGAAGAGAGGGCTGTGGGTTGTTTCTTCCTCAGAATCGCTCCCGACAAATCCGCAAAGAAATAATATACAAACAGGCAGTGACGGCAGTCCACATGTCGGACGCTCGCCCCGCAATATCAAATGTACATAAATAACCAAACTGTACTAACATTGCATCCAGGCTATCCACCACGACAAATCCGCAACATCACAGCACAACACAGAACATCAACGTGAATGTCACGTTCGCAAATCCGTCTAAAAGGGCTATAGCAGTTAGACTGGATTTACCGATCAAATGACATTCACGGTCGCAGATATAATGTAAATACTGTGAACTAATATGTTTAAAATTTTCGATCGACTGAATTTTCCGAAGTGGGCCCCAAGCACAACTGTAGCACTCAAAAACATCTGGGCCCAAAAAGAATATACCATAAACCCTATTTCCATGTCAGAGAGCCACTGTAAAAATTTGATGCAGTGAAGCCAAAATTCGGCGGCGGATCCGCGGCCGAAACGTGGTTTTGGCCGCTGATCCGCCGCTCTACAGTAACTTAAGCCTACCAAATTTTCACAGAATGCATAAAAAACCCTGCACATATTTTTACAATATACCAAATAATTTTTAAAGCACTGGAAAAATTCGACAGAAACTTGACATGGAAACCCGGTTTTTTGAAAATCCGTTCGATCGAATTTATAAACACGTTAGAGCAAGCTAGACTAGGTTAATGGCGTGGCTCTGATACCAGTGTAAGTGCACGGCGGTGCCCCGGCCGTCAATCCGACGCCGGAATGCGGAAATGAAACTTTTACAGAACTTGTAAACCGGCACCACCGCGCACTAAAATCCCGGATCGGGCCATTAACCTACTCCTAGCTAACTAGAGAAGGAGTAGAGAGATATACCGAGCGATCCGTGTCCTTCGGTCTTCTCGTCGTCGTCCCGATCTCCCCACGGAATCTCCGGTCTTTACCTCCTCGCCGGAAGGGCACCACATCGCCGGGTTCTTTTACGGGCTCCCACCTTTGGACCGAGGCAACTCGAGCACGAAGTTGGCGAGTCGACGTGCCCAAGGATACTGTAGATGAAGTGTAGAAAGCTTTGTCTCAT
The DNA here is from genome assembly GCA_030015575.1 of Agapanthus africanus. NCBI lineage: Eukaryota > Viridiplantae > Streptophyta > Magnoliopsida > Asparagales > Amaryllidaceae > Agapanthus > Agapanthus africanus. Next base: position 674,203,143 of record CM057340.1, on the reverse strand, counting down.
TGGGGTATGAAGTTGCCATTTTATGGAGGAAATGAACTATGGAGATCAACCTGGGAATTTTGGTGTGTGCAAGATAATATGAGATGAACAATTTTCCCACACCAAAAATGACCCCCTCACCCAAGAAGTGGCCGGCCCAAGCATGTGTGTAAAAGGGAGAGAGAGAATGGACCAATAATGCAAGAAGAATAATGAGTAATCATGAGAGAATAAAATGATCACAACAAAAGTCCACACTCAACAACCATCACAACTCAAAAGTCAAACAATGATGAACAAATGAAGGTCAAAGGATGGTAGAATCATCATGAAGCAACAATTTACAAAGACCACCCTTCACAATGCCAATTTGCACATTTGCAAATAAGCCCTCATCCACCAATTTTCAGCCAAGGAAAGAAACAAAGGAAAATGGCCGAAACGGAAAGCAAACTGGCAACTTCAAAAAACTGATCCCGTAATAAATTACAGGAAAACCCCGCGACTGTATATACATACCAGCATTTGTATTGCGACTGAATACAAATGCAATGAGACAAAATCTACACTGTACAATACTAGGATCCGGCTTAAACCAAAGCCCGCTAGTATAATCCGTCCGATCATAATCCGTGCAATACCGCACGTATATGATCGAACCCTGCCATATCTCCATACGGCTTCTACAGCGTTTCGCCCGAAACTTGAGAAAACGGTCTGTGGGGGACTCTAAAGACTCGTCAATACTTTGGCTGTGGATTTAACCACTAGCACGTCAGAGGTATTAGCCATACGTAATGGGCTACCAGGTATTGACCAAAAGGTACGTCGATGAGCGAACTCATCCTGACACCCTACTGAGCCTGTCAGTGACAATATACGTACAGTCCGGTCCATTCGTCTATGAGCATCGCATGGCGGGCCTGGGGGGTTGGTAAAAGTCAGACCCCTAAAAGCGGTACAAGTCGTGTCGGAGTGTAGCCCAGAACACCCTGAGATACTACTGGAATACCTACCAGTAAATCTCCTGCCTTGGCCAAGGACTTCGTGTAATGGCACTCCTAGACACAGCGCGACCTCATCCCCAATACCGGGAGAGACGAACCCATGCAGATCCGCTCACTGCCTCCATGTGGCTCGGGACTGTACCCAACTAAAACCTGTTTGCACGTCTCCTTTGAGCGTGGTAGGGTAGTAATCAAAGTACAGTGGGAACTCACACGAGACAAATGACGATCTCAGGTCGATGAACTAATATGTACACATGTCACCAGGGAACTGCTATCTGACGTCAGGTATAATACCAACTAGTATGTTCCCGGCGAGTCATGTCCGGTGTACTCATAACCCAATGAGCACCTGTATACATCTTAAGTGAACCAACTGACACCAGTGGCTTGTGAGACCGGCCACCGCCCCTCGTTGGGGTCTCGACTGTATACACTAGTCTACTCTGGAGTATCGATGCCCTGTCTCGAAACTCCCACGACTAGGGACCTTTTAAGGATGTGCTTATAGACCCTAGCTCCCACGTATATGATCGCCATCATACTGCTGGCCGTCAAGCAAGAATCCTAAGGGCTCTATCAACGTGCAATAGTGACCTGTAAGGTCACCTGAAGCAGTACACGATGATAAAGATAAACCAGATAGCATACTATCATCTTGAGTAAGACTGTTCTAACGGTATAGGTCCTCTCTCAATTATTGCAATCACGTGCCTGTGATCTAATAATTGACTCTGAGGGCACTATCTCCAACAGCTCCTGAGCTCTTTTCAGCAACCGAGTTTGCGGTTGATGACCCACGGAAGCACGGCTTTCTTTTTTTCCGGAAGCTATGTAAACCGTGTGTACGATCATGCCCCCAGAATTTGTGCGTTTGGGTTCAGCTCCTTTGGAATTTGCCGCAGGCGATGGGATGTTCTCCAGCCTCACCTTTTTGTGGGAGGTTGAAGTTGAAGGAGCCGTTATGACAGGCACCTCTGTAGAAGAAGTCCCTCGCTATATGACGTAGGGATGATCTTTATTTTGCCGAGCTTTCGATTTCTTCGGTCGGCGGGAGTAGTTTTCGTCAATCACAGAGTCCTGGACTTTTCGCCAAACTCTGTGAATTTACGAGGAGAGCCGCTGATGGGGCCGCTCCTGCTTTTCCTGTACAGGGACCTCAATAGGAGGAGGTGATTTTTTCAGTACCGCTGTGGGGGAGTTTTTGCGCACCCACTTCAGCTGTTCAAAACTGTTCTCGGTTGGAACAACAGCATCGACTTCTACCATTGGAGCTGGTGTGGTAAGTCCAGAGGGAGAGTTGCCCCATCTTTTCTTACTCGGCGCCAGTGGCGACGTCGAGCGTGCCTCGCTGAAGGGACTGTCTCGGTTTCGGAAGCGGTTGCAGCTTGCCCTTGATTTTGTTGAGGAGCTCCAGCAGTTGCTAGCCTATTAAAGACCAACGTCCTTGGCAAGATTTGATTGGAGACGGCCAGCCTCTCGAAGACTGATCGCCTAACTGGTGAAGCACTTTTGACGACTTCATTTGCAGCAGGAATTGGGAGGGCTATCCTTTTTAGGGTAGCCCCTTCGGGAATCATGGGCTTCTTTACGGGCCCACTTTGGTTCTGGCTCAGCCTGTGGAAGACTGAGACCCCCTTTTTGGACGGCTCATTGAGAGGAGCCGTTGCTGTCGTCAGTCGGTGGATGACCAACTTCTTAGGAACATCGAGTTGTGGCGTTGAGGCACCGACGCTCATTGGTGGAAGCATGGTCCCAAAAAACAATCAAGTAGTGGCTTCTGTTACTTTCCCCACCGGCTTTGAAAAAATGGAGGTCGTGTTGGGCCCGTAAGTCACTCCTCCAGTTGGGGCAGAGCGGGAGTTGCTGTTGAAGGTTGTGCAGCTGAAAATCATTGATCTTTTTCTTCTTCTTCTACACAGGAACAAGACACCAAATATTAGTATCTCGAATCCAAGGGCAACCATAGCGAACCGTGATTTTGTTCTTGAAACAAGACACACGAAGTGTAGAGTGGAAAGAGGAAAAGGTCCCACCAGGCGTGTGTTCAGTCGAAAATATCGCACTTTTGATATGACATTTTCCTTATTTTTCTTAAATATTTAAAGGTGTTTATTATAAATATGATACATATGACGGTTTATCTGTAAAAATACTATTTTCATATGTTTATATATTATAATTAATATTATGAAGGAAAATATATTTATATAATATTTTGATAATTTAAATATGCATATCATATCAAATATTCTTAATCAATATCATATCAAATTGGTTAGGATAATATCTCAAAAATACCAAATATTACTAACATTATTCTTTGAGATATGGTGCAAGCTTTGGCTCAGGTCAGGTGATCGAGATGTTGAGATGTCGGAAATCAAAAATCTGCCGAAATATTAAAGAAAATCGAAAAATCAATACTGGCAGAGACTCAGGAAATATTTTCAAGTTCCAGACATCAACTAAATTTCCATGTGTCACAAGAATAAAGCCTCAGAAATTTGCACCCAAGATCTCACCAAACGGCCGTGGATTCGCGGCCAAACTATGCAATATGTGGTGGATCCGCGGCCAATTCACCGAATCAGGAGTTAGGATTTTCAGGTTGGATTTGCTACAGCTAACCTTAATTCTGGGGATCTAGGGATTTCAACTTCTATGACTATAAATAGAATCGAGAGTCTCACTTGAAAACTTATCAAATCGACGAGATCACGAAGTCCAAGATGGCTCAAGAATCCAGGTTGATCATCAGCTGTTCATCTACCTCCTTAAGAAGAGATCGAGAAGCAAACTAGGGTTTTGTAATCACTTTCTAAAGGAACAAAGTGTAATTTATCAAGTTGATTAATAAAGGTAGTTGTTTTATTCTTATTGCATTTTATTTTCTTCATGATCTCTATCCGTTCTTCTATCTCCATCATGCGCGAGTAATTCTCCGCTTGTTAGGGCTCGTAGGATTAGGGTAGATCAATGGATGATTAAAATCTTTTAACTCGTTTTACGTCCTATAAAGTTTATAAATTTTACCAAAACAATCGTTAACATTCTAATCGGTCGCGCTATCAATTCATTGATATTCACGACCACGATTAGAAATTAGATTAACAATTGTTTTGGTAAAGGCTAGACATGAACGGAGATCCATGTCAAGATAGGGGTTAAGAGTGGGAACCCTATTCCCTCCAGAAACCCTAATCTACATGCATCACTGTCGATCTAGTTTTAAATCTATTAAAGGATAAAAGGAGTAATCTTTAATTAATCATCCAAGACTACTAAATCTTAACGAACCCTACAAGCCCCCTTCTAATATAAAACCTACATCCGCAGTTAATCTAGATCTATATCCTACATCCGTGATTGACGTAGATCTAGAATCTACAACCATTCCCCACTATTCTTTATTCTTCCTCCTTTCCTAATCAATACGCCTAAAGTAAGATTAAAAGATTCAAGGTTTCCCTGAGGACGACCCGTACTCATCTCGGTCTAACTACACGCGGCACCGTTATTGATTGCGGTTACTACACACATAATAAAGATCATCAATCAAATGGCGCCGTTGCCGAGGATACATGTGTAATTTTTTTATTCTTATTATTTGTGTTGAATTCTTATTCGATCTATATCATAAAAATAAAACAAAACCGCATTTTGCATATTTAACGATTAGTGTGCGATTTTTGCGAGGAAATCTGGAGTCACTTTAGCAAGGAGATAAAGATTCAGAGACAATCATCAAGACCCAGAGGAGCAAAGGAAGCCACAGTAAAAAATTTAAACAAAGAACCCCCTAAAGCGCGGCGGAACCGCGGCTATTGTGTGCAAACGGCGGCGGAACCGCGGCGGTCTTGGGGATTTGTGCCCTCAAACTTTTCTCGTATCTTTTCTATCTCTTTCTCTCTCCTCTGAAAATCCAATAATATATTTTCTGCAGGATTCTTTGCAAAATATCGCAGCTCAAAAATCTTTTTGCGTGTTTTGTTTTGCGGGTTGTTTTTGCATATTTTAATACGGACTTTAAGGGGCATGTCACGCCCCACTTCCCAGTATACGGGCAGAGGACGCGATGAGGACGCTACGTATTTACTGTGAAGTAAATACGCTAAGCGTATCTAAACAATATAAAAAATAAATGCACAAGAGACAAGATATAATCAAAACAGCAACTTTATTTATTCACATTCTTTCTGTACAATGCATGGAAAGTAAATACAACTAAAATAAAGCAATGCTTAAACAATGGCATAACAGAAATGAAAAGTACTGAATGAAAAGTATACAATGACTATAGCTCGGGGTCTTCGCTGAACTGGTCCAAGTCTTCAGCAGTGGGCTCGATCTCTGAAGTGTCCAGATCACCTGACGACATTCAAAGAAAAAAGAAAGAGAATGTCGTCAGCGAACATGTCGCTCGGTAAGTCCCAAAGGTAAGGGAGAAATAGACAGAATAAGAGGTACCTTTTAAAGTTGTATTATATTATTGTAATATTGTGTTAACGCTGTTGTTTGTAGCTTGGTACAGAAGAATGCCAGTGTATACGAGAGGGGTCTCTATATGCTAGAGACCAGGGCAAACGGAATGTTTAAGGAACCGTTAAGCCACGGTACAACAGCAACGGAATATAAGTTAGGCGTCTTAATCTTACCGTCTCGTGCCACTTTTAACACCTTCCGTACCAATCTACCCCTTAAACCCCGTAGTGTTTTGATTGTATTGTTGCATTGTGTTGTATAGATTGTATAGTTGGATGACTGACCAAAACCATGATATCAGTAAATGGATGTAACTGTATAATCATGTAAATGGAATAACTGTAGAATCATGTAAATGGATGTATATACATGGTTCGGTTCGGTCAAATTGATAGATTGAATATATGGAATAATGGATTCATGGATTCATGTTGAATTGTAATATTGTAAATTGTAGATTGTAGATTGTACTTGAATCATATTCAAGTCAGATTATAATGAGACTCAATCTGAGTCAGAAAATTAGAGAAGTAAATTGAAGTCCTGATTGTCTTGATGTTATCGGTAACCGCTGCACATGGGCGGCAGGATTTGTATCTTTTTCAAAGACGATTACCGTATTGATAACACCGTTGTTAAGTTTTCTACCTTAGATAGGCAAGCATCCACTTCTCCGGCTCCCTGAGGCTCAAGAGATTGGTCCTGCTTAAACCTATATTTACTAGGGTCCTTAGGGTAAATTATAGAACTTGAGGGGGTTTTATGTAAAAATACTCTTGTACAGTTTTCAAAATACACCCTAAGTATTTATTAATCGTCTTTAGAGTTGTAATGAATGTAGATTTTATATTGTGATATTTCTAGTGAAAATATCCTATTTTCATAATAAGTGGTATTTATTTGTAATATTGGTTTTGTATGGAATTCATGGTATTTTAGTATAAAATTGATTCAAGGGATTTTTAGAAAAAAGTGGAATATTTATATCATAACCAAATAGGTATTTTAATGATAAATATACATATATTTATACAAAAATAATTTTAATATATATTTTATATTCTAAAAATCTTATTTTCTTAAGATGTCATATTTTAAATCTTTCGAGACCGAATGCTCCTTGCGGAGGTCTGAATCTCGTACTACTAAGCCCGAGGATGTGCGATAATCCGCACCATCCCGAACGGGTTCCCCAAAATAGGTTATAGCGGCGCTTTGCAAAGATTTGTTTAAATACTAAATCCTTTAGAAAACGGTTTTATTAAGTAAATGGTATTTAAATGAAAATGTGTCGCTTTCCCGTATTCTATGTTCCTAAGGGTATGGTGCTATGTTGCATATGAGTGTGTGAGGAGGTAGGTCATTATCTCGAGATCTACTTAAAGGTATAGCAAGTTTTGTGATGTTATATGTAGAATTGAAACTATGTGGTATTTAAATGAAAATACTGTAAAATGAAATAGCAATTACTTTTGATTTGAAACTTAATCAATATGGTTAATTAGTATTTAATAGTCAACATGAATTGGTTTAAGCATGATTGTATTAAAGAAAAGTGAGGTTTTATAAAGAAACCGAATCGGAAATCGGTTTTGTTCCGATTCCGTCGGGTTTTGTAATTCCGTATTTTTAGAAAAGAATAGAGAGATGGAATTTGGGGACTTACGGGTTTAGGACAACAAGGAGAGGGAGATGGATCAGGAGGAGTCGCCGGTGCGTCGTTTCGTCCCCGGGAGCTCCTAGGATGGTCGTCGGAAGTTCGCCAGAAAATTCGCCGTAGCTTCGCTTCTTGCTCGTTTTCAAAGTACACAAGGTTTCTTGAAAATTCTTGAGAGTTGGCTCAGAGTTAGGGGTGAGGGAGTAGTGTGTAGGGTTGGTATTTATAGGGTTAGGCTAGGGTTAGGATAGATGAAGGGTTTTAATTTAAAAAATGTATTAAACTATATTAAAATGTAATAAAAGTGGAGTAAATGGGGTTTTAAAAGAGATCTGGAAATGGTCTGAGGATAAAAAATTTCAGGTGTACAACCAAAAGACACATTTTTTGTGTTGGGGTCGTCGCCGGAATCGGCCGACTAGGCCGTGACTCGGCCGTGACTCGGTCTGAGGACGGAGTCGGCCGAGTCGAGGCCGAGTCAGGCGGCCGGAATCCCCCCCGACGGTTCATCTAATCTCTGGCAATGTTACATTTTTGAGTGTAGTGGGGTTTTTGTGAGATATGCACGTGTAAACCCTTGGTATTCTAAAGGTTTTTAAAAAAATCAATATTAAAAATAATGTGGGGTATGGGATTTGAACTCTGGTGGCTTGGTTCAGCAGTGCAAGATATTACCAATGAGCTACAAGCTCCTTCTTGTAATTATGGAGCTATTTAATTACTTAAAGTAGTCACAGAAAATGTAAATACCCCAAGTATACATTAATTTTAAAGCAAATTTTTGTGTACTAAAAATAGAGTTGTTACATTCTTTTAACTTGAAATTAAAAAGCAAAATAATTACTTATATCTTGTGCTCAGGCTAAATACCCCTTTATAGATTTTGAAAAAATATTTGAAAAAATTTGTATAGGAAAATTAGGGTTGTTACAGGGCAGGACCATAATTCAGATTAGATATGAATTTTATCACCCTTCCTAGGCCCCACAAATCACAAAATGAGCATCCGTATAACCCTACATTAGTTAAAAATATCTAGACCAAGACTCTAAGGACTGTCGCTCTCAAATAGGACAGAGGAAGGTCGTGGGTAATCTATCGCTTATCCGCATTTCTTTTGTGGTGTCTAGGCAAGTGTGTCTAGGCAAGGTTACTTAATTAGGCCTGCTATTTTTGCTGATTCGTATAGTGGATACCTCCTACTTACCTGGCACTTACCTGGCCACAGGAGCGATAAAGAGGTGGTAGAGAATTGATCCTGCGGCTTGTCCTTTGGAAGTCTAGGAGCGGTCTAGTGACTTGACCTAGGTAACCTTAGTTTTAGGGTTTGCTTGTGCATTTTGTGATTTGTTGAGTCAACCCTCAAGTCCCACTTTCAAAGCAAAACAATCTAATTAGAGCTTAAATCTTTCCGTTTTCACATTCCCTCCTCTTTCCTTCTTATAATGGATAACCCGAATAGAAGAACTTTTGCCAAGTTTTGCTATCCAGAACCAGATATTTCTTATTATCGTAATCACTTCGGTATACCATCCGACTCTACTATGTCTTTAAGAGATCGGATGGAGCAAGCAAAAAGAAACGGTTGGCCACCTCACTCCAGGTCCTATCAACCGCTTCAAAATTCTACATCTTCTTATGTTGATACTCCATCTAACGCGTGTGAGGGAAATCCTAAACGCATATCCATCGCTTAGTATATAGCGCGGACTAACGGCCAAAGTTTCAATCCAGTAAAACCGTTTGGACAACAAACACCACCACTTTCTAAAAAAGATTTTACTGCTCGGTTTGTGGCATATATGACATTTGTTGACAACCACACAACCAATATCAATATTCTTCTTATCACAATATTGATCCTACTCCTGCCCAATTTTCACAAGCTTTCGATTCCTATCAATCCTAACCGACTTTTACACCTTCTCGAGACATTCCTTCTAATCAGTCATTTGGGGGTTTTACTGATCCATAAGAATTTCAATCTTATGCTGAAACCCCTTACCGATCCATGTCTACTCTTGAACAGACTGTGGAAGAATATGTGGTAGCGTCGCGCCGCACCAGAGAGGAATTTAATGAGTGCATAGCTATTCTCAATAAACAAAACGAACGATCAACTAGTTTCAAACCAGCTCAAAATTTTCCAACTATGATATGGCCATTGGACAAATTGAGAATTTGGGTAGTGAGAGAGAGCGGTACACCCTTCCAAATCAAACCACCTCATCCCAAATTGAAATCCACAACTCCAGTTTCACAAATCTATCGAGTACACCAAAAGATTCACCAATTGAAGATAGAATATGTGATGAGCTGTGTGACTTTGTAGTGTTTGATTTATCCGATTGTAAAGGGTCCATTTCAAGTGAAGCCATACCCAACCCTTGTGATCTCTACACCTCTACTCTAGAACCACAATTGATTGAAAACTCTGCTTTTGATGAAGTGTCTGAGACTTGTAACCTTCACTTGATTGAGGATATTGACATTGGGGATATATTGGATGATGAACCCGAAATTTTGGATGAGTTTGTCCCACCAATTCATCAGGTCCTTTCACTCCCGTGTAGTCATCATTTCGAACCTTTAACTATTCTTCCCGAACCCCATATGCGTCTTGAAGTTGACAAATGTATAACCGAAAGGCAGAACGAAATTCAGCATTCATTTTCTACATCTGGTTCAGCAATGCTCGACACACCAATTTGTTTATCCATTTCATCTCCCACTTTCTCTAGTTCTTCTTCTAATCAACATTTACTTTTAGTGAGTGTTGATAAATCACAATCCGATATTTCAAGTTCGATAATTCTAGAAAGACAACTTGATTTAGATACTTTTAAGAATGAGGTAGATAAGCTTTTCGAGTCTCCTACCTCCATAATTTTTGACAAATCAAGTGTGTTGAATTCTGGCGCGACACTTATTGACATTGAAACGTTCAATCGGACCATCGATGAAAGTTTCGAAGACATTTTCGCCGACGAACTCGCATTCCTAAATGACACGGATTTTGTGATTAATCAACCTCCACCTGAAGAAGTTGAACCACCACCATTTTTTCTTATCCCATACAAGAATGTGACCATTCTTTCCATTCCTAATCATCCACATTCTCGTTTCCGTTCACCATTACTGTTTCGTCTCTATCAACCGAGACGTAAACCATACCGCCTCCTATCTCTCCACTTTTTCAAATCTCTGATTTTCCACCAACCAGTGCGTTACATCGATAAATTTTTTGAATGGTTGGTGTTGACTTTTGGTATTTGTAAAGCTTTACTTTGACCAATAACTTTAACCCCCTCCCTTCCCAATAATTTTAAATACTTAATACTATTTTACTTAAGTTTGGGGGGTGGGGAATATTTTGGCTCTTGAAAGAAAATTTTTATAAAATTGTGAGCCGAAAATCAATTTGGGGGAGAATTTTACTTTCATTATTTCATGTCCCCGTTATTAACTTTTCCTCCCAAGTCTACAGTTTTTTAAGCTTAACAGATAGCATCAGTGAGGACACTGCTGTAAACAGGTTTGGGGGAGGTTTGTGCTTATTCACGCATTATTTTGCATCATACTATATATAAACAAAATAAATGATAATGAAAGTTTGAAAGTGAAAATTTACATATGAAAGATAGGAATAGTTTGAGAAAAGCAAGAAAATTAGATGTTTTCTTAAATGAAACTAGTAATAAGTAGTTATGAGCCGTTGTCCCAAGAGTTAGTAAGATGAAGGAAATCACTAATCTGAGGATAGATCTGAGTCTGAAAATTAGTCCTTATTCTTAAGGCCAAACATTTGAACGTTGATACCCTACTATACGCACTTGCACACATCTTGAAACTTGGGATAGTAGAGGATATCTTGAAATGCTATTGTCTAAAAGCCTTGGTATGAAGAAAAATAAAAATATATATAAGTGGTGAAAGAAAAAAAAATGAACACTGGTTTTGTAATTACCAAGGCAGCATAAAAAAATATAGCGAGGGTGCTTTATCACCTAGTGTCTTAGACCAACTGGTTTGGGAGTCATTGCTAAGCCTCAGGTGTTGCAGGAAGGGGAATTACTCCTTAATAACACGAGCACATTTTGTAATCAGTCGGTTAGTATCTCAAGAAGTATTAACGGTCGCATGAAGAATGTGTGACCAATTCCATCTAAAATATTCTTCAACTAAAAAGTACTAAAAAAGATAGACAAGAGTATGATAGTTTGAATTGAATTCTCTAAGTGTAGAGATGTCTTTTATACACACATAGGGGTATATGGTCAATGTTTGAAGGAAAGATAGGGAGGAAAATTAAAGACGATGTTTTATTGAGGGATGATGTAATTTCTAACATCTTTTCACGACCACTAAGATAGGGCTCATGATAACTGAAAAGCTGTTGTAGTTGGAAACTCTTATTTTCAAATTCTTTCTTTTATAAGTTCTTATCTTTATATGTAACTTTCACCATCTTTCTTTTATTATAGAATTTTATGGGTGTAATCAGCTAAAAACCCTCAGGAGACAACACTCCTCCTACTAGGGACACCTAGAGGTTTAACGGCTTGTTGCACATGCTCAGTGCAATCGTGTTGCCTACGAAAGTGTGCAACTTAGGTTTTTCTTCTTCTTTCTTTCTCCCTCTCTTGAATAAATAAGTTTGCTCGGCATGATCAAAGTTAAGTTTGGGGTATTTGTTCAGTCGAAAATATCGCACTTTTGATATGACATTTTCCTTACTTTTCTTAAATATTTAAAAGTGTTTATTATAAATATGACACATATGAGGGTTTATCTGTAAAAATACGATTTTCATATGTTTATATATTATAATTAACATTATGAAGGAAAATATATTTATATAATATTTTGCTAATTTAAATATGCATATCATATCAAATATCCTTAATCAATATCATATCAAATTGGTTAGGATAATATCTCAAAAATACCAAATATTACTAACATTATTCTTTGAGATATGGTGCAAGCTTTGGCTCAGATCAGGAGATCGAGATGTTGAGATGTCGGAAATAAAAAATCTGCCGAAATATGAAAGAAAATCGAAGAATCAATACTGGCAGAGACTAAGGAAATGTTTTCAAGTTCCAGACATCAACTAAATCTCCATGTGTCACAAGAATAAAGCCTCAAAAATTTGCACCCAAGATCTCACCAAACGGCTGCGGATCCGCGGCCAAACCATGCAATATGTAGCGGATCCGCGGCCGATTCACCGAATCAGGAGTTAGGATTTTCAGGTTGGATTTGCTACAACTAACCCTAATTCTGGGGATCTAGAGATTTTAACTTCTATGACTATAAATAGAACCGAGAGCCTCACTTGAAAACTTATCAAACTGACGAGATCACGAAGTCCAAGACGACTCAAGAATCCAGGTTGATCATCAGCTGTTCATCTACCTCCTTAAGAAGAGATCGAGAAGAAAACTAGGGTTTTGTAATCACTTTCTAAAGGAACAAAGTGTAATTGATCAAGTTGATTAATAAAAGTAGTTGTTTTATTCTTATTACATTTTATTTTCTTCATGATCTCTATCCGTTCTTCTATCTCTATCATGCGCGAGTAATTCTCCGCTTGTTAGGGTTCGTGGGATTAGGATAGATCAATGGATGATTAAAATCCTTTAACTCCTTTTACGTTCTATAAAGTTTATAAACTTTACCAAAAGAATCGTTAATATCCTAATCGGGCGCGCTATCAATTCATTGATATTCACGATCACGATTACAGATTAGATTAACAATTGTTTTGGTAAAGGTTAAACATGAACGGAGATCCATATCAAGATAAGGGTTAAGAGTGGGAACCCAATTCCCTCCAGAAAACCTAATCTACATGCATCACTATCGATCTAGTTTTAAATCAATTAAAGAATAAAATGAGTAATTTTTAATTAATCATCCATGACTACTAAATCTTAACGAACCCTACAAGCCCCCTTCTAATATAAACCTACATCCGTAGTTAATCTAGATCTATATCCTACATCCGTGATTGACGTAGATCTAGAATCTACAACCATTATTCACTATTCTTTATTCTTCCTCCTTTCCTTATCAATACGCCTAAAGTAAGATTAAAAGATTCAACATTTCCCTGGGGACGACCCATACTCATCTCGGTCTAGCTACACGCGACACCGTTATTGATTGCGGTTACTACACAATATAAAAGATCATCAATCGGCGTGCCAGAATCTGTTCGCCGTCGAAAATAGAGATGAACCGAGATGGATCGTCTTGCCTGAGTTTGAGAGCAGATGCTATTTAGATTTATCCGTCCACCTCTCCGAAGATGCCAAATTGATTTATGGCACCGTATATCGGTGGTTTGGATGGACGTGACCATTGTAGCAGACTTTATCAAATTCCCCTTCGTTTGCGAGGGGGTTTTGATTGTTGAGACGCTCTTCCCTGCAGGTACAAGCCTCTGCAGTTAATTACGTTACCGGATCGCGATAACCACTTTCTCCTGCTCCGGAGGTTCACTTCGTGTCGTGTGTATGTTTGTTTTTATCTTGGGTTGCCCGTAGATTGTATACGGAGACTAATTTATGTCGTCGCCCGTAAGGCATGGATTAGTCCAATCCGTATATTTTTATATTTGGATTTGGGTTTATTTAAGAACAGTTAATCTGGTTTGAGATTAAAATCGACTTAAACATATGAGCATTTGGGCTCGATTTTTTTAGTTTAAGGACATCACGGTCTATTATCGCCATCTTTGAGGTGAAGTTTTAGTTTAGGAACGTTTCGGTCCATTATCGCCATATTTGGGAGTGGATATTAATTTAAGGACATTTCGGTCCGACATTCAACTTGCGCGCACGTGTATTTGTTACGTGACGAAGTGAACGATATTGATATGGAATGTTCCCAATTTAGGACATGATCCGATTTGAGGTGTGCACGTCAATTTGAAAGTGCATCAATATGGGATGAAATGAGTTATTGGTCGTCGAGACCCGCCACCTCTCTGAAGATGTTGAAGAATTACAACGACATATATCAGAGGTTTGAAGAGATATACTCTTGAACCAAATCCCATATTTGAGGGAGAAGGGTTATGGTGGCCTTAAGAATTTTTGTTAAGAATACGTTAGTCTAATTTTAGACTAAAATCCACTTAACAACATTTCAAGATCTTCCTTATTCAAGACCCAGCAACAGAGCATTTGGACTCAGTTGCAAGATTTTAGCAATTTAGCCAATTTGGGCTTTAGTTTACTTAGTCTTCCCTCTTTTTTTTTTGAAAAAAGTGCTAAGCACTTGTTTGGGCTCTTTTTAATCAGTCATTTTTTATGCAAAAAGTGTTGAGCACTTATATGAGTTCTGACGCCCACATATGATCCTGTGAAGCTTTCAGTCATAGGGATTACCCAACAAATGTAGAACACTTGACTCCTTTTGTCTTTATATGGAGTGCTAAGCATTTTTTATGGCGTCCACGTGTGGGAACACGTAAGGCGCTGCCCAATGAGTGTTGAACACTCAACCGTTTTGGGCTATTTATGGAGTACTAAGCACTCTTTTCTTCTCTTTTGCGGCGCACACGTGGGAGCACGTGCGGCGCTGGGCGCTAGGCGCTACCTAGTGAGTGCTAAGCACTCTTTTCTTCTTTGGCGCCCACGTGAGGAACACGTGTGGCGCTGGGCGTGCCTAGTGAGTGCTAAGCACTCTTCCGTTCTGTGGCGCTCACGTGAGGAACACGTGCGGCGCTGGGCGCTACCCGGTAAGTGCTAAGTACTCTTCCCTTCTGTGGCGCTCACATGAGGAACACATGCGGCACTGGGCGCTACCCAGTGAGTGCTAAGCACTCTTCCCTTCTGTGGCACTCACGTGAGGAACACATGCGGCACTGGGCGCTACCCAGTGAGTGCTAACCACTCCTCTCTATGGCGCCTACATGAGGAACACGTGCAGTGTTCTTTGTTTTGCATATCTAGGATCAAGCTTTCATTTTTAAGAACCAAGTTTTTTTACAAGAACTAGGTTTCTCTTATATTTTTTTTTTTTTTGAGGAATTCAATTCCTAATTCCATTCTGAATTTTTGATTTTCAAGAACAAATTCCTTCCGAATAGAATTAAATTCTCAATTTGTGGGACTTGTCTTGTGGATCTCAGATCCAGAGAAAGAACTAAGTTTTTCGAGAAAGGAGATACTGTTCCTTAGGAATTTAATTCTCTATTCTTTTTTGAAGCTTTCTTTTTTTGTTTTTAAAAGCTTTATAACTTGGGTGGAATTCCTTTTTGAAGCTTTCTGTTTTTGTTTTTAAAAGCTTTATAACTTGGGTGGATTGTTTAAGGACATGGGTTGATATGTGAGAGCGGTTGAGATGTATGGGAGAGTGTTGGCTATTCGCCCAGATCACTAGCGGGCTCAGCTTAATCGGGCTGTATCGTTATTGGGTGCAGGGGAAGATGATGAAGCAACAAAAGCGTTGAATGAAGCTTTTAAGATTACGAACCGTATAGAGTTGTTCGATACTATTCAACACTTGAAGCAATTGCAGAGGAAGCCTAAAGTGACCGGCAACAGATGGGTGATAGAAGATGCTTCTAAATTCAAAATGGGCGACAAAAATACTACGGTTAGAAATCAATTGGTGGATGCTCTATGGATTAGAGATCTCCAAAAATTACCAAATTGGGCAGATGTAATATAGATCTTTTGAAGAAAGAGATTGAACAGACCAAAATCCGGATACAAAATTCTGGAAATCAGCGACAGAGTGGATGCTCGATACGCAAGTCTGAGTGTTGGAACTTATTCTTCGCAATCTTTTGCATTTTCTAAACCCTGAGACGTTTCAAGGCGCTATGAAAGCAATCGATGAAAAAATATGGGCAGCTTTGGATGTTACCAGATCCGAAAAGGTCGACTTCTGCATGTTCTTTGCAATTATTGCACCGATATGTGAGGGATGGAAAGAAAAGCGAAAGCTTATAGCTTTCAATGCTCTTTCATGGCGGTTGCAGAACGAGAACGGCCAAGGCCATATAAGCAGGGCCGATGCTGCCATTTATTTTCGATACTTAAGGGTTATTTACTTTAAATCTCACGGCTTCACTGATCCTATGGGACTCGATGCAGGAGGCAAAGAAGAAGGTGCGGGGATTACACATCATGAGTTTCTTGCCACGTTTGACGACATAGATTATGGGTTTGGCGTGATGAGTACCTTGGTTAAGTTGGAGAGTGGTGATATAGCGCGACATTGCAAATATTCTTGTGGAGTTTGTGGATACAGAATTGCTGGATTAATGTTTAAAGAAACTACATCTGGTTTCTGTTTATGTTCGAGTTGTTATAGTGAATGCAAGGTGCCTTTATCCTTTCAAAAAGAAGAATACAGGCTTAAAGAGTGCATTGTAGGATAAACAATGGTTTGTTTCTTATACAATTTACATACAAGTTATCAATTTATTGTCCATAATTTTTTCTTCTTTTTAACATTTTAAGAGAATTTATTAACCTACATGTTCGTTTAATTTTTTTGAGGATGGAAAAATAAATCATGTACTCTACATGATCTTTATCTCAAATTTGCGGAGGCGGCTTGTAGACTTCAGCTTCAGAGACGACGAGTTCAACTTTGATCTTTATCCTCTTTCTCCTCCTCGAGTTCAAGAGGCCCTCGACTTCGACTCCTTCTCTATCCCCTTTCTCGATTTCGACTCTAAAAGACCCATCCTTCGACATTGACCTTCTCTTTCCCTGACTGGCAACTAAGGCAAGCAAAACCCTATTTTTTCTTAAAAGTTCATTAATCAATTTAAGTTAAAGGTGTTCAATATGCTAGCTTTTTCTTTCAAATTTGCTCAACTTTGCTACTGAGATACCCTAATTTTGCTGGTAAGTAATCAATTTTAAACTACTTCAACTTTAAATGGATCTCGACTGAAAAAAATAGCAAAAGCATATCGTTACGGTAATGCCAAAAAAAAGGCAGGGATCTTTAAATTGAAAATTACCAATTTGATTATCGTGCTGACGCATGGCAAGAAAAATTCTCATAATTTTAAGAAAACTAAACTTTAATAATCATAACTAACTTTTCGATTCTTCCCAAATTTTCAAAATGGTAAATTTGAAACAAATTTAAAGCTAATGAACTAAACAAGGTAATCTGAACTTGTCAGTTATCCTCGTAAGTCCTATGGCAGCCCTACCCTACACCCCTCAAAACCCCCAAAAAAACACGCCAACAAAGGAATTACAGAGACTAGTCACATAGGACTGTAGGGTGTTTTTTGTCACTCCATTGAGATGGGAGTACGCGCGCGCATGTCAGACGTATACAGATTCCTCCTGCCTAAGATAGGCCGGGGTTTATTGATCGTGGGAATCCGAATCTCCGGCAGCCGCAGACTAAGCTGTAGTTAATTATCCATCGCTTTTGAAGCGAGAGAACCTCTGATTGACGGGTCAAACTGGTCATGCGAACTCAATGTACCGTGTGCGTGTGTTGTGTTTTAAAAGGGTTTTGGATATATCGGGGGCCTCGCAGAATTTAAGAGGGTCCCGCTATCCGGATAGCGGGCTGAGAGTCAAGGGGGCTAGCAGTCCCCTTGCAGGATGCGGGACAGCGCCCCATTAGAAGAATTTTCCCAACGGGGGACGTGTTTTGGGTGTGGAGTACATAGAAAATGAGAGGTGAGGAGCGTCTTAAAAACACGCGCATGTTGTCACGCCCCGCTTCCCAGAGTACGCTAAGATGGGCACGTGACATAGCCAACCATGCTACTTGTGGATAGGAAAAATCCTTCCGCAGTCACATTACGGCTGTAGAGATATCAAGAACAGAACAGGAAGGTAAACTAACTATCTAGTACATGTCCATAAGCCAGAGTAAAAGAGTCAAGAAATAACAATATGCGGAAGCTAAAAGATACAATAAATGAAACACCTGGAGTGAAACTACATACCGACAGGAACCTCACCGCTCGTCTAACAGCGGCAAAACTTCTAATCAATCTGCAACAAGGTAGAAGAATATGGGCCATGCAAAACCCAGACATCAGCGCATCATGTCATCAAGTAATCAAATATGAACAGTGTAACAGGCAATGCGAAAGTAAACATGAAATAAACAAGGGTAACAGTAATGTAAATCGGGCAGTGCGGGGTAGTGTGCAGTAGATAAACTAAACTGTTCTATCAGGTTTTCTGTTCTAAAGTCTTTGAAACCAAATTGATGAATCATCGATATAACTCAATAGTATCCCGTACATACCCGGGACCACGGCCTCAATATTCTCGGGCTGAAACCGAGACATGCCGCTAGGTACCAAACAGGAATGTGTACACTCAATAGTATCCCGTACATACCCGGGACCACGGCCACAATATTCTCGGTTGAAACCGAGACATGCCGCTAGGCACCAAACAGGAATGTGTACACTCAGAACAGGTAGTGAACTGTTGAGTTACAAGTCAGGTTTCACCTTTGATTTCCCCATACCCCCAAGTTATATGTGTATGTCAAGTCAGGTATCCCGAAATCAAGAAACTAATGCCAACACAGGATCAGGTAAACAGGTTTGTCTGGATAAACAACAGGAACGGTCCATGAGGACTACATGTCAGGTTTGTTGGCATTAGACACAAGATCAGATAACGGATCAGGTCATGGTATATCAGGTCAAGTCAAGCAGTGTACGGTACCATGTCGGGTCAATCAATATGCATGTAGTAAGTCAGGTCAAGATGTAAACGATAACATAGGTGTGCTCACAATCAGTTATATAATCAAGCATGGTTATCAACACATGATATAAGCAACGAATTAAGCAATAGGCAGATTCACTCAATTTGCAGTACAGTTATCAGTTGTGTCACGGAGATGATTTCAACATTATAAGAATGCAAAAGACAATTGTAGCCATTTACTCATGTTAACAAGTTAAGACTTCATGGGTGCAATGATATCTACATATATATATAGGTTCCAAGTTTGAAAGATAAAATGTTATATAACAATATTGAACACGAAAAATAGAAATGATCGTACCAAAGTTAAATTTATAGGTTAGGGTGTCACTAATATGTATGTAAATATTGTTTAGTATGTAGCAAGGGGTACTTGCTATGCAATTGAGTGTTATATGATTTAAATATGAATGTGGGTACTATGTATAATAATTCAAAATGCAACACGGTATGTTCCAAGTTATGAACCTAAAATGATAAAATGGACATCGAATGTTAAAATTGTAATATAGGGCCTAGATTTAAACTTCATGATTAATATGTATCTAAATGAATATGAAATAATATAAAATAGCATGTAGCAAGCTTTACTTGCCTCGACGGGTCGCGAAACGGAAAACGGAACGTTACGCGTCGGCGGGGAATATTGCGACGCGCGCACGGTACACGGAATAAACCCAAACGATGGACAGTGGAGCCACACGGGTCAGGATTCCTCGCTGGATCGTCGGGAACGTCGTCGGCACCACCGGATTCCCGAGATTCAAAACAACAGTGAATAATCATAAGAGAAAAGTATGGAATAAGAAACAACAAAGGAGGACAGAGAAGTTGAGGGAAGGAGGCTTACCCACAGGATCTCAGAGGCGATAGCGTCGACGGTGGTGGTCGACAAGCCTCCGGTGAGGGTTCAGGGTACTCAGTCGAGGGTTCAGGTTGCACTAGGGTTTTACTGTAAGGTAAGTGCAGGGTCTGCTGGGGTGTTGATGCAAAGGCGAGGGAGGAAACGAGATGGTGAAGATGGTGGTGGTGAGGCTAAGGTCGTCGGCGATGAAGGAACGGCGACGAGGTGGCGCGGGTTTTGGTTACACGGTGGGTGCACGGATCTGGGGTTGTAAGTGAGGCGGTAGATGAGAGGAGGAAGGACAGAAAGCCGAGGTGGTTGAGGAGGAGGCGCAGGGGCGATGTAGAGGCGACGACGAAGGTGATGGGTTCGTCGGATTTTGATGCAGGCGTCGGAGTTCACTGGTCGGGGTGATGGTGGTGTCGGGTGGAGGGAGAGAGATGAGATTGATGATGAAAGAGGAGATCGTGACGAGGGGACTGCGACGGCGGTGAGGCGCGGAGGTGAGGCTAGGTTGGGTTGGGTTCTCGCGCTCGTGGGTGTGCAGTGGTGGTTCGAGATGGTCGCAAGGGAGAAAAGAAGAGGAAAGAGAGAGAGGAGAGGACGGTGGCTAGGGTGGAGACGAGGGTCGCCGGCGTGAAGGCGACGGCGAGACAGGGGCTGGGTTCTCGTGGCGAGAGGAGGGAAGAAAAAATAAGGAACAAAGAAGATGAGGGATAATGATTGGGTCTGTTAAAAAAAAAATATACGCAATATATTAAGAAAGAGAGAAAGAGTGCTATGAGAGAGAGAGACAGAAAGAGAGATATGTGCTGTTAAGAAAATCTTAGGTTAAGATTGATAAGGTTTAAAATATAAAAAATTATATATAGTTTTTTTTAAAGATTATGAGTAGTGAAATAAATATTAGAATATAATATTAATCTGATTGAGATTTTGGCAATTACAAATTTACTCCAAAACAGGTCCGGGTCGGGTCTAAAAATCCAGATTTAAAATATTAAAAATATATGCGACCTCCCACTTTCAAAATGAATGTTCAGCTAAAGAAAATGTATACCCCCAAGAACGGATGCACGCATGCGCGCGTATCCATCCAAACCCGTCCGTTTCACTGAACGAGACGAGAACACGAAGCAAGGATGCTACCACAGTGTTAGGGGTATCATGCAGGCTATGAAATGCAATTTTAATTTATTTTACGTAATTGTTATATGCAAAAGATACGATACTAGATAAATACCAATATACTAAATCATGAGATGCACTAGTCCAAGCAACCAGTCAAGGTAACCTATAAATAAGAGTCAAACAGGTTCAAGTAAGCGGGTCGGGTCGGATGCAAAATAAAGTGTAACACACCATTCGTACCCAAGATACGTTATATCAAGAAAAGACCATGGATAGATAAATACGGAAACTGGAATTGGTATAAATGAACTCAGGTGTTACATTATACCCAACTACAAAAGAATTTCGTCCTCGAAATTTCAAAAATAAGAAAGGATCAACAAACAAGAGATTTCAAGAACGGGTGTAGAAACTTCTGTCGGATTTCAACTTCTTGCTCCCAAGTTGGTTCTCCATACGAGCGATTACATCAAGAAACAAGTACAACAGTGATACCCTCGTTCTCAAGACCCTTTTCTCTTCGATCCACGATTGACCTCGGTCGCTCCTCTAGGGTTAAATCTTCTCGTACAGTCATCTCTGAACGATCCAATACATGTATTTCCTCTCGAGCATACCTACGGGGTTGAGATACGAGAAACTTGTCATGAACATTCTCCAAAGATTGCGGTAACACCAACGATGTGCCACTTCTCTAATACGCCCCAAAATCTTAAAAGGTTTAACGAATCAAGGACTAAACTTTCCTCGGCTTCTGCAACGGATCACTCCTCCATTCGGTGACATCTCCAAGAGTACTAAAACACCAATAACGGAATCTAGAGTTCTTCTCGATGTAACTGCCCAACTCTTTTGTCGGTCTTGCTGCTCTATCATAAGATTCCGGATAGTATAAACCTTCTCAACTGTCTACATAATCAAATCCGGTCCCAACGATCTTCGTTCACCGACATCGTCCAAAAAAACATGTGAACGACAATTTTGCCCATGCACATCTTCAAATGGAGCCATCTGAAAAGTTGCCTGAAAACTGTTGTTGTAAGAAAACTCCACTAAATGTAGATGATCCTCCCAAGAACTCTTGAAGTCCAACATGCATGCTCTCAACATGTCTTCAAGAGTTTGGATCGTTCACTCCGACTGACCATCTGTTTGAGGATGATAAGCTGTGATAAACTTCGATCGAGTCCCCAAACTTTCCTGTAACCACCTCCAAAAGTGTGCTAAGAAATGAGTGTCACGGTCGGACACGACACTCCCCGGTACTCCGTGCAATCTTACAACCTCTTGCACTGTACCGCTCTGCCGGAGCTTCTGTTGATTGACCAACCCGAGAGGGAATGAAATAAACCGCCTTGGTCAACGATCGACAATCACCCACACTGCATTGTTGCCTTTTGGACTCCGCGGTAAAGCTGTCATGAAATCTATGGTTATATGTTCCCACTTCCACTGGTAGGAAATGGTGGCAATAAACCAGCCACCCTTTGATGTTCAGCCTTAACTTGCTGATACACCAAGCACTTTGCCACAGAGCGGGCAATCTCCGCTTCATGCCTTCCTACCAGAAATGCTGTCGAATATCTCGGTACATCTTTGTGCCTCCTGGGTGTACGGAATAAGCTGAACTGTGTGCCTCCTTCATAAGCTCTTCACGAATATCTCCCTTTGGCACACACAAACGGCTACCATACCTCAATGAACCATCTTCGTGGATCAATAAATCTGTTCGTATTCCAGCTTCAACCTGTTCTCGAAACTTTTGCAATCTTGGGTTCTTCGACTACGCTGCCTTATTACTCTCGATCAATGAGGAATGTACTTGCAGCTGCATCACTGTCCTGAAGAATGCGGTAGCACAACCCCCAAATCAAATCTTCGAAAGTCTTCAACGAGTTCCTTCTGCGTAATCAACATCTGAATTGCCGGTATCCGACTGAGTATCCGGTACAACGCTAACTTTTCCCGGATGGTACTTAAGATCGAAGTCGTAGTCATCCGTCAGCTTCAACCATCTTCGCTGTCTTACCATTAGCTCCTTCTGAGTGAACACGTACTTTAAGCTTTTGTGATCGGTGAATACTTCGACCCCGTTCGCCCAATAAGTAGTGTCTCTAAATCTTCAAACGAAAATCCCAGCCGCAAACTCCAAGTCATGAGTTGGGTAATTCTTTTCATGGGTCTTCAACTGTCTCAACGCGTAAGCTACAACCTTCCCATGCTGTACCGATACACACCCCAATTCCTTCCCAGATGCGTTGCTGCGAAACACCAATCCTCCGGAACTGTCTGGCACGGTTAAAACCAAAGCGGTTGTCAAACTTTGCTCCAACGCCTCAAAAGCTGACGCACACTTATTTGTCCATAC
This sequence comes from Agapanthus africanus, assembly GCA_030015575.1. NCBI lineage: Eukaryota > Viridiplantae > Streptophyta > Magnoliopsida > Asparagales > Amaryllidaceae > Agapanthus > Agapanthus africanus. The sequence continues at coordinate 674,179,937 of CM057340.1, read as the reverse complement.
CAATGGTACCTCCTTGCACGTAAGCTTGGTCAAGGCTCAGCCAAACGAGAAAAATTCTCCACGATCCTTCTATAATACCTGGCAAGTCTAAGGAACTTCTTATCTCTATAACATTCTTCGGAATCGTCCATTCTCGAACTGCAGTGATCTTTCAGGATCAACGGCGATTCTATCTCCAGCTACGGTATGTCCCAAAACTTTACTTCTTCAAGCCAAAACTTGTGCTTGCTCATCCTTACATATAATCTTTCTTGCCTCCAAGTTTGCAGTGCGATCTTCAAGTGTTCTGCATGCTCTTCAATGCTCCTCGAGTAGACCAGAATATCTTCCATGGCCATTACTAAAACTGATCCAAGAATGGTGAAAAGATTCCGTTCATCAAGTCCATAAATATTGCCGGTGTATTCGCTACTCCGAAGGGCATCACTAATACTCGTAATGTCCATACTGAGTTCGGAACGTAGTCTTGCAAATATCTTCTGATTTAACTCGGAGCTGATGATATCTGAACCGCAAATCCAGCTTCGAGAATACCCTCGCTCCACTAAGGTGCTTAAACACTTCGCCAATGCGAGTGATCGATCACCAGTTCAAATTAATCACTCGGTTTAAATCTCGACAATCAACGCACGTCCTCCTTGTGCCGTCTTCTTCCTTATTAGAAGAACTGGAGCTTCCCAAGTTAAATTTCTGCTGCGAATCCAACCCTTCTCTAGCAATTTGGCAACCTGCTTCTTGACTTCTTCCAACTCCACAGGTGCCATCGGATAGCACGCCTTTGAGATTAGCGCTGTACTGGGAACAAGTTCGATTACGAACTCCACGTTTCGCCTCGGCGGTAATCCTGATATGTCTTCAAACACGTCCATGAAACTCTCCAATATAGCCGGCGCTTCTTCCTTATCCACTGTTATTGACGAAAGAACCTTGTTTGTCGACCTAGCTCTAACTTGACTGGCCCGACAGAACTGCTTCCTCCAGTAAAACAATTTCCGGATGTCCGGAAATCTGGAGATTCACTTTCCTTCCCTTACCATTAATATAAGCGTGGAAAGTGCCGCGAAAATCCATTCCCAAGACGACAATAACCAAGGAAAGCATCAGGATTGAAGAATCCTAACGCGGGGAAAAACAAGAACGAGTAAGATACCAAGGTGACTTCATCCGAAATCAAGATACTGAAGAGGGTTAACCACGGTAAACATGATTCAAGCTGGCGATAAAACAATAACTGGTAAGCAATGAAATATAACGATTATGGAATACGGAAGTGAATCAAGACCAGGACTCCAAGTTACTTAAATAGAGTACCGCATTGTAACCATGCTGCAGTTCATGGGCACAATTACATAACTCCAACAAAGTCCCCCAAGTCCTAGAGATAACAAGGAATCAGGTTTTCGAGTCGATATGCAAAGGAAGTTTGCACATCGTAAAGATATAATTAGGAAGAACTTGATTCAAAAACGGTTAAACGGCAAGGTGGCATGACATGTTTCCTAAACACGAGTATTCTGATTCGTGTATTGGGTATAATTCCCAACTACAAAAGATTCAACCCGATTAACCTTATGGCTCTGATACCAAAAGAACCATGTCACACCCCGCTTCTCAGAGTACGCTAAGATGGGCACGTGACATAACCAATCATGCTACCTGTGGATAGGAAAAATCCTTCCGCAGTCACATTACGGCTGTAGAGATATCAAGAACGGGAAGGTAAACTAACTATCTAGTACATGTCCATAAGCCAGAGTAAAAGAGTCAAGAAATAACAATATGCGGAAGCTAAAAGATACAATAAATGAAACACCTGGAGTGAAACTACATACCGACAGGAACCTCACCGCTCGTCTAACAGCGGTGTCACGCCCCGCTTCCCAGAGTACGCAAGATTGAGCACGTGACATAGCCAACCATGCTACCTGTGGGTAGGAAATATCCATCCACAGTCACATTACGGCTGTAGAGATATCAAGAACAAGATAAATAAACTATCTAACACATGTCCAAATCCATAATAACCAGAGTCAATGATAAATAAGTGCGGAAGCAAATGATCTAATGCAATAATAAAAAGGTACGTCCCGTAATGCGGGATCACACCTGGAAATAAAATGCAATAAATGAACTAACCACTACAGAACTCACAAATCAGCCTGTTGGCTGAAGTACTCCTGCTCAGTCGTCGACAGTGGTAAAGAATCTGGGCCATGCAAAACCCAGACGTCAGCGCGTCATGTCAACCAACAATATAATATGAACATGGTAATAAGCAATGCAGGTATGAACATGAATAAAGCAGTACTAAGAAATAACAGTGCAGGGTAATGTGCAGTGGTAACTAAACTGTCCTATCAGGTTTTCTACTCTATAGTCTTTGAAACCAATTGATGAATCGTCGATGTAACTCAATAGTATCCCGTGCGTGCCCGGGACCACGGTCATGACCCTCGGGGCTGAGTCCGAGACGTGCCGCTAAGCAGTAAAAGGTAGTAGGATGGACGAGTGATGTCAGCATCATCACTCCCGGACTGGCCAAGCCCGTAAGACTGATCAGAACAATGTATCGAACTGTTGAGTTACAAGTCAGTTTCACCTTTGATTTCCCCATACCCCCAAGCTATATATGTAAGGTCAGGTATTCAGTAGTCAAGGACTAATGCCAACACAAGGTCAAGTAAAATAGGTCTGTCTGGATCGACAGCAGGAATGGTTAGGTTTGTCGGCATTAGGCATGAGATCAGGTAACAGGTAAAGCCATGGTACATCAGGTCAACCAGGTAATGTATAAAGGTGTCATGTCATGTCAAGAGTGTACGGTACCATGTCATGTCAAGTAGGAAGTGTAACAGGTCATGTCAGGAAGCACAAGATGTCATGTGGGTGCTCATAATCAAACTAACATAAACATGTGTATAAATAAACAAGCATGAATACTATCAGAACAATAACTGGAACATGTAATATGATATGCCAATAGATATAATTTCAAGGATATGGATGCACAGTTATCGATTAGGGTTACATTTATAGTTCCAATATTAATTAGGATACAATTTATTAAACATGGAGTGTTAATATCACATTATTATGTAGTGATGTGATCTATGGATGCAATTATATGTATCTTAAATGCGATAGATGCAAACGGGTATCCGAAAAGTTATAAAACTATAAAATGGTAATGTGGGATGTACAACTAAACAATATGTGATATAATAATATTAATATGGATAGCATATTCAAAGCGATTAGTAACTATAAAAGATGTATTGATTAACCATGCACAAGAAGGTTCCGTTCAGAAATTTAGCGTCACCCTAATTTGTAAAATAGCTTAAAAATAACAAATGTTCTCCAAAAGAGACGTATCTTATATCAAAACAAAGATAATTCAATAAGGTTTTCAGTTTTATAAGTATAAGCATCTCAGGTTATCCCTACAAAAAGTTATGAATATTCAAAGTTGAAAGTTTGCTGCTGGAATTTCCCTGGACAGCAGTTTAGAGACGTGTTCATTTGCATTTTACGTTAATTAAACAATTTATTTTGCAAGTAAATATTTCATAGAGTTATAGTATTCTGAATTAGCTTCATAACGAACTAAAGAACGTATCCTAATGATTTTTCTATGATTTATAATGAATTTTATAAGATAAGGTGTACAGTAAATTTCAGATTTGTCATATCCGATTTTTCAACGACATTTCATATGTAAACTATAAGATTTTCAAATGTATAATATTATAAAATGAAGATTATAAAAGTATATAGCATGTAGCAAGATTAACTTGCCTCGATGGGTCGCGAATCGGGAAAACGGAACGTTAACCGTCGGCGGGAAAAACTCGCGACGGCGCACGGTTCACGGAATGAACCCAAACGACGAACAAAGGAACCACACGAGTCGGGGTATCTCGCTGGAACGTCGAGAAACGTCACCGGCACGACGGAATTCCGGTAACAAAAGAACAGTTAAAAGAAATGAGAAACGAGACATGAAGCAAGAAGAGAAAAATGATAAAGAGAAGTACGAGAGAATATATAAGGGGTAGAGAGAGAGAGAAAGTGGAGAAGAGAGAAGAAGGAGAGAGAGAAAGTGGGGACCACGGGGTTAAAGGGGAGGTTGCGATTGGCTGAGAGAATAAATTGAGAAGGATATAAAAGATTGTAAAAATATTATATGGTTAACTTAAAGATTTAAAAGATAGGTAATGAACAGTAAGATATCAGATTGGTTAGAAAAATATATGCGAAGGTTTTAATAATATTAAAAATTTGGGATTTTGGCGCCAAATGAAACATTTCCAAATTGCGCCCGGGTTGGGTCCAAAAATTCGAAATTCAAATAATAGGAATTTAAGCGGGTTCCAAATTTTAAAATGAAATGTTTTATGATTAAAAAGCATACTCTCAAAACGGACACACGTGCGTGCACGTAGCCATCCAAACTTGCCCGTTTTACTGAACGGGACGAGAACACAATGCACGGACGCTACCACGAGACTAAGGGTGTCAAGTAGGCCAAGAAGAATATTTTCAATTTTATTTTAGATGCTAAAATTTGTTATATGTAGAAATGACTTTGCCGGGTAAATTTTACAGTAAGCAACAAACAAGCAAATTAAATGAAATGAGTACCACAATATACTCAAACAGTAACTGAAAATAGTAGCATTGGGCTCGGGTGTTACATTATACCCAACTACAAAAAGAATTTCGTCCTCGAAATTCCAAGAATACAAAGATAGATAACTACAAAAAAAAGGTGAGGAAACTTCTGCCGGATTTCATCTTCTCGTTCCCAAGTGGATTCTCCATGCGATCGATTACCCCAAGAAACTAGCACAAGAGGGGTAACCTTGTTCTTAAGAACCTTTTCTCTTCGATCCTTGATTTCAACTGGTCGCTCTTCAAAAGTTAGGTCCTCCCGTACGGTCAACTCCGAATGATCCAATACGTGGGTTCATCTCGAACATACCTCCGTAATTGAGATACACGAACCACATCGTGCACACCTGCCAATGACTGCGGTAACGCCAACCGGTACGCTACCTCTCCAACACGCTCCAATATCTCGAAGGGTCCAACGAATCGGGGACTAAGCTTTCCCCGACTTCCAAAGCGAATCACCCCTCTAGTCGGTGATATCTTCAGGAATACCAAATCACCCACGGCGAACTCTAGAGGTCTTTTTGACGTGTCGGCCCAACTTTTCTGTCTGTCTTGAGCTGCCTTCATGTGCTTCCTGATTGTATTCACCTTCTCGACTGTCTGCACAATCAAATCTGGTCCCAATAATCTTCGTTCACCGACATCGTCCCAACAAACAGGTGAACGGCATTTACGACCATACAAAGCTTCAAATGGAGCCATCTGAATAGTTGCCTGAAAACTGTTGTTGTAAGACAACTCCACCAAAAGTAGATGATCCTCCCAAGACCCCTTGAAGTCCAACCTGCATGTTCTCAACGTATCCTCAAGAGTTTGGATCGTTCTCTCCGACTGACCATCAGTTTGAGGATGATAAGCTGTGCTAAACTTCAATCGAGTCCCCAAACTTTCCTGTAAACTCCTCCAAAAGTGCGACAAGAACCGAGTGTCCCGATCGGACACGATGCTTACCGGTACTCCATACAATCTCATAATCTCCTGCATGTATCGCTCTGCCAAAGTCTCTGTCGATTGACCAACCCGAAAAGGAATAAAGTGAGCTGCCTTGGTCAACCGATCGACAATCACCCATACTGCATTGTTGCCCTTTGGACTCCGCGGTAGAGCCGTCACGAAATCCATGGTTATATGTTCCCACTTCCACTGAGGAATCGGAAGTGGTTGCAACAAACCAGCAACCCTTTGGTGTTCAGCCTTGACTTGCTGACACTCCAAGCACTTAGCCACGAAGCGAGCAAATTTCCCGTTTCATACCTTCCCACCAAAAGTGCTGTCGAATATCTCGGTACATCTTTGTCCCTCCTGGATGTACAGAGTAAGCTGAACCGTGTGCCTCCTTCATAAGCTCTTCACGCACATCTCCTTTTGGCACACACACACGGCTACCATACCTCAATGAACCGTCTTCGTGGATCAGTAAATCGGTTCGTAGTCCGGCTCTAACCTGCTCTCGAAACTTTTGCAGTCTAGGATCCTGCGATTGTGCTGCTTTAATCTTCCCAACTAAAGACGACTGTACTTGTAGTTGCATCAACTGTCCCTTAGCATGTGGTAGCACGACCTCCAAGTCAAATCTCTGAAAATCCGCAATGATCTCCCTTTGTGCGGTCAAAACCTGAATGGCTGGCAACCGACTTAGCGCATCCGGCACGACGTTAACTTTTCCCGGATGGTACTTAAGATCAAGGTCGTAGTCGGCCATCAACTCTAACCATCTGCGTTGCCTCATGTTAAGCTCCTTCTGTGTAAACACATACTTCAAGCTCTTATGATCTGTAAAAACTTCGACTCTTTCCCCCAAAAGGTAGTGTCTCCAAATCTTCAAAGCGAAAATCACAGCCGCACGCTCCAAGTCATGAGTTGGATAATTCTTCTCATGAGTCTTCAGTTGTCTCGATGCGTAAGCGACGACTTTCCCATTCTGCATTAAAACACATCCCAATCACTTTCCAGATGCGTCGCTGTGACACCAGTCCTCCTGAATTATCCGGTACGGTCAGGATCGGGGCAGTTATCAACTTCTGCTTCAACGTCTCGAAGGCCAATGCACATCCATCCGTCCAAACAAACGGTACCTCCTTACGCGTAAGCTTGGTTAACGGCTCAGCTAAACGAGCGAAGTTCTCCACAAATCTTCTATAGTAACCGGCGAGTCCAAGAAAACTTCTTATCTCTGCAACATTCCTCGGAACAGGCCAATCTCGAACTGCTGCAATCTTCTCGGGATCAACGGCGATTCCATCGCCCGACACGACATGCCCCAGAAACTTCACTTCTTCCAACCAGAATTCGCACTTACTCATCTTCGCGAATAAAGCTTCTCCTGTCTCAACATCTGCAGGACCTAATGATATCCGGATCGCAAATCCAGTTTCGAGAATACTCTCGCGCCACTAAGCTGCTCAAAAGTCCTCCAATGCGAGAGATCGGGTACTTGTTCTTAATAGTCGCCCGGTTCAATTCTCGATAATCAATGCACATCCTTCTCGTGCCATCCTTCTTCTTTACTAAAAGAACTGGAGCTCCCAAGGCGAGTTGCTGCTTCGAATCCAACCCTTCTCAAGTAATTCACCAACTTGCTTCTTAACTCCTTCCAATTCCACTGGTGCCATTGGATAGTAAGCTTTAGACACTGGCGCTGCAGCAGGACTAAGGTCAATCGTGAACTCCACGTCTCGCTTCGGCGGTAAGCCCGATATATCTTCAAACACATCCATAGAATCACGAACAACAGCCGGCTCTTTACTTTCATCACTTCCATTGATGCAAGAACATTGTTTGTCGGCCTAGCCCTAAACTCGACCGGCCCGACAGAACTGCTTCCTTACCGCAACTGCTGTCTGCTGTGAACTCCTAATTTTCCTGATATGCTCTGCTGTTCTCGAGCTGCCGTAAGAACCTGTGAGAAAGTGGTCAAACCCAGGGAGACGGTTTGCCTTTGGATGTCCACATCCAAGCTGCGCATGGACCTTCGTGCCCTGTCTGCATCGTTGGCGACTAAAGGTCCAGCGAAACTGCTGAGTCTCGTCCACTCTGCTGCATGCACGTCCACGGGTGCTCCATTCTGCCTCAGCCCAATAAATTTCTCTTCCATTTCCTCCCGTGCAGTCCGCGGAAAGAACTTCTCCAGGAAACTCTTAGAGAAATCCGCCTAACTGCTTGGCTTGGGCAAACGGTTCTCCTCCACAAGCCACCACTCTCGGCGTAATCCACTAGTTGAATGCGCACCACATCAACTCCTTTGTCCTCTGGAATCTGTGCCGCAATCAGCGAATTCTCCGTGCTGACTAGCCACTGCTCGGCTGGCATGGCTCCTCCAAACCAGTGAAAGTAGTAGGACCCACACGTCTGAACTCTGCCACGGTCCCTACTCGGTCAACTGGTCTAGTTCCAATCTTGTTCACAGACTGCTGAACGATCTGCAAACCTTCCTGAAACGAGTCCGCTTGCTGCTGGATCAGCTCGGGCTGTTTCTTTGATTTCCAGCATTCCTCTTATCACTCCAAGCATGGCGGCTCCGTTCACACGCCTCTGGTACGTCTTCAACTTCTTACCTGTCATAATCCTGAACTCAAAACACCCAATATTAGCATGATGATGGATTCTGAATGTGGATCAAGGCTAGAACTCCAAGATACTTAAATAGAGTACCGCATTGTAGCTATGCCGCGGTATCATAGCCGCAATTACTTAACTCCACCCAAGTCGCCTAAGTCCTAGAGATAACAAGAAATTAGGTTTTCGAGTTGACAATGCAAAGTAAGTTTACATGTCGACATGATCCGGAAGAATGATTCAAGGATGGTAAAACGGTCAAGATGGATGGACATGTTTCCTAATCATGGGTGTTCTGATTCGTGTATTGGGTACAATACCCAACTACAAAGAATCGACCCAATTAACCTATGGCTCTGATACCATAAGAACCATGTCACGCCCCGCTTCCCAGAGTACGCAAGATTGAGCACGTGACATAGCCAACCATGCTACCTGTGGGTAGGAAGTATCCATCCACAGTCACATTACGGCTGTAGAGATATCAAGAACAAGATAAATAAACTATCTAACACATGTCCAAATCCATAATAACCAGAGTCAATGATAAATAAGTGCGGAAGCAAATGATCTAATGCAATAATAAAAAGGTACGTCCCGTAATGCGGGATCACACCTGGAAATAAAATGCAATAAATGAACTAACCACTACAGAACTCACAAATCAGCCTGTTGGCTGAAGTACTCCTGCTCAGTCGTCGACAGTGGTAAAGAATCTGGGCCATGCAAAACCCAGACGTCAGCGCGTCATGTCAACCAACAATATAATATGAACATGGTAATAAGCAATGCAGGTATGAACATGAATAAAGCAGTACTAAGAAATAACAGTGCAGGGTAATGTGCAGTGGTAACTAAACTGTCCTATCAGGTTTTCTACTCTATAGTCTTTGAAACCAATTGATGAATCGTCGATGTAACTCAATAGTATCCCGTGCGTGCCCGGGACCACGGTCATGACCCTCGGGGCTGAGTCCGAGACGTGCCGCTAAGCAGTAAAAGGTAGTAGGATGGACGAGTGATGTCAGCATCATCACTCCCGGACTGGCCAAGCCCGTAAGACTGATCAGAACAATGTATCGAACTGTTGAGTTACAAGTCGGTTTCACCTTTGATTTCCCCATACCCCCAAGCTATATATGTAAGGTCAGGTATTCAGTAGTCAAGGACTAATGCCAACACAAGGTCAAGTAAAATAGGTCTGTCTGGATCGACAGCAGGAATGGTTAGGTTTGTCGGCATTAGGCATGAGATCAGGTAACAGGTAAAGCCATGGTACATCAGGTCAACCAGGTAATGTATAAAGGTGTCATGTCATGTCAAGAGTGTACGGTACCATGTCATGTCAAGTAGGAAGTGTAACAGGTCATGTCAGGAAGCACAAGATGTCATGTGGGTGCTCATAATCAAACTAACATAAACATGTGTATAAATAAACAAGCATGAATACTATCAGAACAATAACTGGAACATGTAATATGATATGCCAATAGATATAATTTCAAGGATATGGATGCACAGTTATCGATTAGGGTTACATTTATAGTTCCAATATTAATTAGGATACAATTTATTAAACATGGAGTGTTAATATCACATTATTATGTAGTGATGTGATCTATGGATGCAATTATATGTATCTTAAATGCGATAGATGCAAACGGGTATCCGAAAAGTTATAAAACTATAAAATGGTAATGTGGGATGTACAACTAAACAATATGTGATATAATAATATTAATATGGATAGCATATTCAAAGCGATTAGTAACTATAAAAGATGTATTGATTAACCATGCACAAGAAGGTTCCGTTCAGAAATTTAGCGTCACCCTAATTTGTAAAATAGCTTAAAAATAACAAATGTTCTCCAAAAGAGACGTATCTTATATCAAAACAAAGATAATTCAATAAGGTTTTCAGTTTTATAAGTATAAGCATCTCAGGTTATCCCTACAAAAAGTTATGAATATTCAAAGTTGAAAGTTTGCTGCTGGAATTTCCCTGGACAGCAGTTTAGAGACGTGTTCATTTGCATTTTACGTTAATTAAACAATTTATTTTGCAAGTAAATATTTCATAGAGTTATAGTATTCTGAATTAGCTTCATAACGAACTAAAGAACGTATCCTAATGATTTTTCTATGATTTATAATGAATTTTATAAGATAAGGTGTACAGTAAATTTCAGATTTGTCATATCCGATTTTTCAACGACATTTCATATGTAAACTATAAGATTTTCAAATGTATAATATTATAAAATGAAGATTATAAAAGTATATAGCATGTAGCAAGATTAACTTGCCTCGATGGGTCGCGAATCGGGAAAACGGAACGTTAACCGTCGGCGGGGAAAACTCGCGACGGCGCACGGTTCACGGAATGAACCCAAACGACGAACAAAGGAACCACACGAGTCGGGGTATCTCGCTGGAACGTCGAGAAACGTCACCGGCACGACGGAATTCCGGTAACAAAAGAACAGTTAAAAGAAATGAGAAACGAGACATGAAGCAAGAAGAGAAAAATGATAAAGAGAAGTACGAGAGAATATATAAGGGGTAGAGAGAGAGAGAAAGTGGAGAAGAGAGAAGAAGGAGAGAGAGAAAGTGGGGACCACGGGGTTAAAGGGGAGGTTGCGATTGGCTGAGAGAATAAATTGAGAAGGATATAAAAGATTGTAAAAATATTATATGGTTAACTTAAAGATTTAAAAGATAGGTAATGAACAGTAAGATATCAGATTGGTTAGAAAAATATATGCGAAGGTTTTAATAATATTAAAAATTTGGGATTTTGGCGCCAAATGAAACATTTCCAAATTGCGCCGGGGTTGGGTCCAAAAATTCGAAATTCAAATAATAGGATTTTAAGCGGGTTCCAAATTTTAAAATGAAATGTTTTATGATTAAAAAGCATACTCTCAAAACGGACACACGTGCGTGCACGTAGCCATCCAAACTTGCCCGTTTTACTGAACGGGACGAGAACACAATGCACGGACGCTACCACGAGACTAAGGGTGTCAAGTAGGCCAAGAAGAATATTTTCAATTTTATTTTAGATGCTAAAATTTGTTATATGTAGAAATGACTTTGCCGGGTAAATTTTACAGTAAGCAACAAACAAGCAAATTAAATGAAATGAGTACCACAATATACTCAAACAGTAACTGAAAATAGTAGCATTGGGCTCGGGTGTTACAAGCGGCAAAACTCCTAATCAGTCTGCAACAAGGTAGAAGAATCTGGGCCATGCAAAACCCAGACGTCAGCGCGTCATGTCATCAAGTAATCAAATATGAACAGTGTAACAGGCAATGTGAAAGTAAACATGAAATAAACAAGGGTAACAGTAATATAAATCGGGCAGTGCAGGGTAGTGTGCAGTAGATAAACTAAACTGTTCTATCAGGTTTTCTGTTCTAAACATGAATCGTCGATGTAACTCAATAGTATCCCGTACATAACCGGGACCACGGCCTCAATATTCTCGGGCTGAAACCGAGACATGCCGCTAAGCACCAAACAGGAATGTGTACACTCAATAGTATCCCGTACATACCCGGAACCACGGCCACAATATTCTCGGTTGAAACCTAGACATGCCGCTAGGCGCCAAACAGGAATGTGTACACTCAGAACAGGTAGTGAACTGTTGAGTTACAAGTCAGGTTTCACCTTTGATTTCCCCATACCCCAAGTTATATGTGTATGTCAAGTCAGGTATCCCGAAATCAAGAAACTAATGCCAACACAGGATTAGGTAAACAGGTTTGTCTGGATAGACAACAGGAACAGTCCATGAGGACAACATGTCAGGTTTGTTGGCATTAGACACAAGATCAGGTAACGGATCAGGTCACGGTACATCAGGTCAAGTCAAGCAGTGTACGGTACCATGTCGGGTCAATCAATATGCATGTAGCAAGTCAGGTCAAGATGTAAACGATAACATAGGTGTGCTCACAATCAGTTATATAATCAAGTATGGTTATCAACACATGTTATAAGCAACGAATTAAGCAATAGGCAGATTCACTCAATTTGCAGTACAGTTATCAGTTGTGTCACGGAGATGATTTCAACATTATAAGAATGCAAAAGACAATTATAGCCATTTACTCATGTTAACAAGTTAAGACTTCATGGGTGCAATGATATCTACATATATATATAGGTTCCAAGTTTGAAAGATAAAATGTTATATAACAATATTGAACACGAAAAATAGAAATGATCGTACCAAAGTTAAATTTATAGGTTAGGGTGTCACTAATATGTATGTAAATATTGTTTAGTATGTAGCAAGGGGTACTTGCTATGCAAGTGAGTGTTATATGATTTAAATATGAATGTGGGTACTATGTATAATAATTCAAAATGCAACACGGTATGTTCCAAGTTATGAACCTAAAATGATAAAATGGACATCGAATGTTAAAATTGTAATATAGGGCCTAGATTTAAACTTCATGATTAATATGTATCTAAATGAATATGAAATAATATAAAATAGCATGTAGCAAGTTTTACTTGTCTCGACGAGTCGCGAAACGGAAAACGGAAAACGGAACGTTACGTGTCGGCGGGGAATATTGCGACGCGCACACGGTACACGGAATAAACCCAAACGACGGACAGCGGAGCCACACGGGTCAGGGTTCCTCTCAACGAGTCTGCTGGGGTGTTGATGCAAAGGTGAGGGAGGAAACGAGATGGTGAAGATGGTGGTGGTGAGGCTAAGGTCGTCGGCGATGAAGGAACGGCGACGAGGTGGCGCGGGTTTTGGTTACACGGTGGGTGCACGGATCTGGGGTTGTAGGTGAAGCGGTAGACGATAGGAGGAAGGACAGAAAGCCGAGGTGGTTGAGGAGGAGGCGCAGGGGCGATGTGGAGGCGGCGACGAAGGTGATGGGTTCGTCGGGTTTTGATGCAGGCGTCGGAGTTCACTGGTCGGGGTGATTGTCACGCCCCGCTTCCCAGAGTACGCAAGATTGGGCACGTGACATAGCCAACCATGCTACCTGTGGGTAGGAAGTATCCATCCACAGTCACATTACGGCTGTAGAGATATCAAGAACAAGAAAGTAAACTAACTACCTAGTACATGTCCATAAGCCAGAGTAAAAGAGTCGAGAGATAACAATATACGGAAGCTAAAAGATACAATAAATGAAACACCTGGAGTGAAACTACGTACCGACAGGAACCTCACCGCTCGTCTAACAGCGGCAAAACTCCTAATCAGTCTGCAGCAAGGTAGAAGAATCTGGGCCATGCAAAACCCAGACGTCAGCGCGTCAAGTCATCAAGCAATATAATATGAACAATGTAACAGGAAATGCAAAATAAACATGAATAAAGAAATAATGTGAAACAAGCAGTGCAGGATAGTGTGCAGTAGGTAACTAAACTGTTCTATCAGGTTTTCTAGTCTAAAGTCTTTGAAATCAATTTGAGTAATCCTCCATGTAACTCAAAGGATATGTCCCGTTACCCCCGGGGACCACGGATCAAGAATATATGAACCAATAGTGGTTCTGTCCCGTTACCCCCCCGGGACCACGGATCAGGAAAATGTAAGAGTCACGAATGACTCTGTCTCGTTACCCCCCGGGACCACGGATCAAGTAATACCCTTTTAAGTTACACTTTAGTTTACACTTTTGATTTTTCCATACCCCCAAGCTATGTATGTCGAGTCAGGTATTCAGTAATCAAGAACTAATGCCAACACAGGATCAGGTAACAACAGGTTTGTCTGGATAGACAACAGGAATGGTCCATGAGGACTACATGTCAGGTTTGTTGGCATTAGGCACGAGATCAGGTAACAGGTCAGGTCATGGTACATCAGGTCGAGTCAATAGTAAACGGTACAATACCATGTCAGGTGTATCATGTGTAACAAAGTCAGGTCAAGATGTAACAATATCGTGGGTGTGCTCACAACAGATATATAATCGAACAGGGGATTAACAGCAGGAAATAAGCAATAAATTAAACAACAATAAGCAGTTCATTCAATCACAATAGTGCATTAATATAGTGCAGCCGTTTTATTATATTAACAGGTTTTGAGCACCCTTAGCGGTGCAACAGTTTAAATGATGATGCAATACAGTTATATCAAGCCTTTGAATACGAATATCCGAAAGTAATAGAACTACATGGGAAGTGCTACAATCTATTAAACGGTAAAATGTGATTAACAGGTAAACTTGGTTCTTAGGTTAAAAGTGGCAAACTGTAATTTTTATGTTAACTGTAAAATGATATATGTCATATTGCAACCAAATGAGAAAATAACTATACCGAGTTAAGTTTTTCAGGTTTAATGAGTCAAAACATATATAATTGTATAGTATAGCATGTAGCAAGTGATACTTGCCTCAGAACAAGGGTCGAAATGCAGGCGATCTGGTGCACATGTCACGATACGGCGTGTGAAGCGGCACGACACGGTACTGGGTCTAGTCGCGATCTGGTGCGCGGTCTGGACGTGATACGGACGCGATCTGCTGTGCGATCCGGTGCACGGTCTGGGCGCGATACGGACGCGATCCGGTACGCGATCCGGTGCACGGTCTGGGCGCGATACGGACGCGATCCGGTGCACGATCTGGTGCACGCCCAAACGACGAACAATGGATCCACAGCGTCGGGGTACCTCGCTGGAACGTCGGGACACGTCACCGGCACGGCCGGATTCCGGCGAGCACGTGAACAGTGAAAGAAATATCATGGTTTGAAACAAGAATACAAGGAAAATACAAGGAAAGGGGGAAGAAAAAGAAGATGGGGATACTCACTGGTCTCAGAGGGCACTAGCAACGACGGTGAGATCGACGGCGGCGAGAACGGCGTCTCCGGCGATCTGCAGAAAACATCCAGCGGGTTGTTCTCGGTTCTGGAAAATGAAGAAAGGAAGGGTGAGGTGGAGAAATACTTACATGGTGTTCTGGGGTGGTCGGGGATCGTCGGCGATGGCCAAGGGCGGCGCAGGAGGTCGCCGGCGGCGACAGACGGCGGTTCGACGGCGTGCAGAGGCTGCGGGTGGCTGCGGCTGGTGTGCAGATGGTCGTGGGTCTGGACGGGGTGCACCGGGAGAAGGAGGATGATGGTGCGGGAAAGACGACGAGGTGATCGTCGGCGGCGAGATGCTCGAACGGTTGCAGGTGGTCGCGGGTGGTGAGCAGGCGCTGTAGCGGCGAGGGCGAGGCCGATGCAAGGGTGCAGGCGCACGGGAAGGAGGACGAGGGCTGTGGTTGAGACGAGGAGGTGCGGGCGCAGGAGTCGGTGGTGCCGGCGACGGGGTTGCGGCGGTGACGGGGACGAGGCGGCCGGGGTTCGCTGGCTCGAGATGGGTTCTGTTCTCGTGATAAAAAAAATGAGGAGGGAAAGAAATTTAAAAGAAGAGAGAGAAGAAGAATGCAGTTAGAGAGAGGGAGAGATTTGAGGGAGAGACAGAGATAGAGAAAGTTATGAAGGAGAGAGAGAGAGAAAACTGCGATGGGGCCCACGAGATATATAAATCTCGTGATTGGCTGAAAGAATTGTTTGTTAGGAATAGATTGATTAAAAGATTGAGAAGATGTGAAGGTTAAAGCATAAGGTTTAAAAAAATATATGATTGATTAAATATTAAAATTTGGGGTTTTGGCGTAAAATAAAACATTTCCAAATCGCGCCCGGGTCGGGTCCAAAAATTTGAAATTTAAATAATAGGATTTTAAGCGGGTTCCAAATTTCAAAATTAAGTGTTTTGTGATTAAAAAGCATACCCAAAACGGACACGTGTATGCGCGCGTAGCCGTACAAACTCGCCCGTTTCACCGAACGGGACGAGAACTCGATGCACGGACGCTACCACAAGGCTAGGGGTGTCCAGTAGGCCAAGAGGGATATTTTTAATTTTATTTTAGATGATAAAATTTGTTATGTGCAGAAATAACTTAGCCGGGTAAAATTTTACAGTAAGCCACAAACAAGTAAGATAAATAAAATGAGTACCACCCAATGCTCAAACAGTAACAGAAAAATAGTAGCAGGGTGTTACAGTGATGGTGGTGTCGGGTGGAGGGAGAGAGGTGAGATTGATGATGAAAGAGGAGATCGTGACGAGGGGACGGCGACGGCGGTGAGGCACGGAGGTGAGGCTAGGTTGGGTTGGGTTCTCGCGCTCGTGGGTGTGCAGTGGTGGTTCGAGATGGTCGCAAGGGAGAAAGGAAGAGGAAAGAGAAAGAGGAGAGGACGGTGGCTAGGGTGGAGACGAGGGTCGCCGGCGTGAAGGCGACGGCGAGACAGGGGCTGGGTTCTCGTGGCGAGAGGAGGGAAGAAAAAATAAGGAACGAAGAAGATGAGGGATAATGATTGGGTCTGTTAAAAAAAAATATATACGCAATATATTAAGAAAGAGAGAGAGAGAGCTGTGAGAGAGAGACAGAAAGAGAGATACGTGCTGTTAAGAAAATCTTAGGTTAAGATTGATAAGGTTTAAAATATAAAAAATTATATATAGTTTTTTTAAAGATTATGAGTAGTGAAATAAATATTAGAATATAATATTAGTCTGATTGAGATTTTGGCAATTACAAATTTACTCCAAAACAGGCCCGGGTAGGGTCTAAAAATCCAGATTTAAAATATTAAAAATATATGCGACCTCCCACTTTCAAAATGAATGTTCAGCTAAAGAAAAGGTATACCCCCAAGAACGGATGCACGCATGCGCGCGTATCCATCCAAACCCGTCCGTTTCACTGAACGAGATGAGAACACGAAGCAAGGATGCTACCACAGTGTTAGGGGTATCATGCAGATTATGAAATGCAATTTTAATTTATTTTACGTAATTTAAATTGTTATATGCAAAAGATGCGATACTAAATAAATACCAATATACTAAATCATGAGATGCACTAGTCCAAGCAATGTAACCTATAAATAAGAGTCAAACAGGTTTAAGCAAGCGGGTCGGGTCGAATGCAAAATAAAGTGTAACACACCATTCGTACCCAAGATACGTTATATCAAGAAAAGACCATGGATAGGTAAATGCGGAAACTGGAATTGGTATAAATGAACTCAGGTGTTACACATGTCACGTGGGCGGTGGACGCCCACGGGCCACGTGCCAGACGCGTGGGTGCTGGACGTCCCCGGGTCACGTACCAGGCACGCTGGGCGCCCGTGGGCCACGTATGCAGCACGCGACCGCTGGACGCCAGCGGGTCACGTGGGAGGCATGCGACCGCTGGGCGCTGAGCGCCCGCGGATCCCGTGAGGCGCACGTTGACGCCGAGTGCCCACGGGTCACGAGCTTTGCACGTGACCTCTGAGCGCCCGCGAGTCACGTTAGCAGCACGCGACCGCTAAGCGTCCGTGGGTCACATGCGCGGCACGCGTCCACTTCCTGTTGCTCTCTTGCTTGGTTGCTCATACGACGAGAATTGGAAAGGAGTGCAATGAGTTATTACTTAGGCTGCTAAATACGCAAGCACAGTTAAAGGTTGTTAGCAGCAAGGCAACACAGAAGCGAGGTTTCACTCCGAGCTTTTTTGAGTCGTGCTCCCTTTTCTTCGTTCCCGTGTACCAGCGGAAAAAGGGCTTAGCTGTTGGGCTGGGAGTTGAACTCCTAAGAGGCTTTGGAGTTGAACTCCTAACAGAGATCAATTTATGGAGTTAAACTCCAACAGATCTTGAATGGAGTTAAACTCCTAGAAATCTTTAGAGATGATCAAAGAGGGCCCTCTTCTTCTCCCCTTTTGCCCTGGATGTTCTTTTAAGCCTCGTATCCTTCCGAAATGGGATTATTGGAAATGGATCCCCTTCTACCTTATCTCCGTTGGCTAGATTTTTGGAAATGGATCCCCTTCTACCTTATCTCCGTTGGCTAGATTTTGAAAAAAGTGGGGTCCCCTTTAAGGTTTTTATGGTGAAAAACAGTTTCTTTTTGAAAAAAGAGTGGTTGAATTCTTGATTTAATTCAAAAAATAAAAGAAGGTTTAGAATCTTGAGGAAGAAGAAGGAGGTACAGAAACCCTAATTTTTGATAGGATAAAAAAAGTCGTTGAGATATTTTTTTTATGTTTGCCTTTATAGGCTACACACTTTACATATAGCCCTTTGGGCTTTGCCAAATGGCGCTTGTGCCACCCATGTCTTATATACTTGTTTCTTTTTGCATATAAGCCATGAGGTTTACAAAATTTCGGCTTTCTGCCCATTTACATACATTTATTTCTAAAAAAAAGAATTACATTAAAACTAATTTATGGTTTCATTCCTTTTGTTATGGGGCTAGTCCCTTCCATGCTCGGTTCTGATCTGGGCTTGGGCCTGACTTTGATTTTGACTTGGTCAATCGGCAAGGACGAGACGATTTTTTCCATCAATTTAAATATTTGGTTTTCTTAGTTCTACTATCTGTATGCTTATGAACGCAGAGATAAAAATAGAGAAAAACAAATGCAGAAGAGATATTGCAAAATAAGCAACAAGAAGCCGAACAAAATCCAAGACCAGAAAGGCGAAAGCAAACCTCAGATGGTGATGCATTTACCGTATCAAAGGAAGAAAACAGGAAAACATTGGAAATCCATTCAAACAAAAGATGATGTCAAGGAGTTGGAGCAGGAATATCGCTTACTCAAAAAGCTTAAGCTAGGGGTAATAAACGAAACGGAGTATGAGCGGCTTACTGGTTTTCTCTGAGGAACAAAATTCTCCGGAAAATGATGAAATGGTAAGTCACAATGGTCAGACCAAACGACACAAGTCGAAACAGAGGGGAAGAAGTGCAAAAATGGCCGAAATCTGTGTTCAAATCCAGAACCAGTTCATTAGTTGGTTAAACTGCTTTATTAACAAATTATATCAGATGAGGATGGTTAAACAAAGCCCAGGTAATGAACAGAGGTCAAAATTCAGGGAGTTGATATTTAAGGCTCAGTTTATATCAATTTTGTTATAACCTTTTCATTTTATTTCCAGACATAACTATATCTGTTATTACCTGAAAAATATAACTCGGTTCATGTCATTGCATGAACTGACACCGTAATGTTCCTGTGAGTCTCGATCATTGTTTTATTAACTTGCTAATGTAAGATATATCCGGTTTCTGTTACAAAAACATCGCAGCAAGCTATTGTAAGACTGTTTACGGTTTCTGTTTTGTCGCAAGATTTTAATTAACTGCGTCACTACACTTAATCTGAACTTGAAATTCTTACGGATATCTGCTTACTGTATGCACTGATTTTAAATTTTCTTCTAATTTAGTTTTTAAGAAGGAAAAATTTATACACAGCCTTCTGAGGTTTTGCAATTTAGAACAGGAATATGAGTTGATGATGAGAGCTTTGTTTGGGAAGAAAGCTATTCCTCCTTATTATTTTTATTTTTAAAATCAACCCACTTAAGGAATCAAACTTGCGATCTATGATACCGACTGAGTTAAGCCCAGTTGGTAATTCCTCCTTATTTTGGTGCCAAAAGAACCAAGTTATATAAAGGTTGGAGAGAATCTCCTTAGATACAAGAGAATTTTATGAGATGCAAACTATCATGTTTACAATAATAGAAATGAAGTACCACCGAAGGAGCTATCTCCACTACTGGGATTCTGTCGTTGCGGCTTGGGAAGAACTGAATCCAGTGCCAAGGTTACCAGTGACTTGATAGTTTCCACCGGCAAAAGATGTAATCGCCTGTTTACTTTAGAGGAATCCTTCATCATATGCTTAGGAATAGCCACCGGCATGGTGATTATTTCTTTGGAGAGGAAACTTTGTCTGCACAAGGCTCTACCGCAAATACAGTTATAATTACCGGAGAAACATCAAGTTATGAAACAGGGAGCTTGCCCAAGACAATCTCAAGGGCGTTTGCATTTCGCGTTAGATAGATACAAATTCCCATCCAAACTTTTGAAATCTAATATCACAGAATTGTTGGTATTGTCAGATATTGCAATATCCTTAGCATTCACCTGCTTCTCTCTCATACTAAGTACATTACATCACTAGCCAAAATAAGTAAATTTGGCATGGACAATACAATGGAAATTCTAGCTTCCAGCAGTAGATTCTTTATTTCCTTTATTTTATGGTTACTGGGTATGTTAAACTGAATCACCATTCATGTTGAGTATTGTTACAATACTTGCTATCTTCCAGCTCTATCCCATATATAAAATGATTACAAGACTGCAAACCGTGCATCAACCGTAACAAAGAATAAATGCCCCGGATTTCACAGTAAACTCGAAGTTGAAACTGCTATGGCTTTTATTTCATGTATGGTATCGGTGCACATTATAATGGTGACAGATCAGATGTAGATACCTCGGCATACATATCTGCAATTGCCTTTGCGAAATAAGTCTTTGCTTCAGATCTCTTTACCTGCACAAAAAGAAATTTTGGAAAGATTGGGTTTCTGCACAATTCTTGGAATTTTACAGGCCAAACCAAACGGAAACAGAGTTGAACTTGCCTTGAAAGTTGGAGTGAGAAGGCCGTTTTCCATAGTAAAAGGTTCTAACACTAAGGTGACAGATTTTGCGAATTCAAAGCCTCTCAACTGGTGATAGGAAAAACAATATAATGTCAAATGGTGTAAGTCAAAAGAAAAATGAGGGTCATTCTTGTTCCTTTTCTTTTTTAAAAAATTCTTTTACCTGAGCTTGCTTTGCAACAGCATCCATATCGGCAAGGACAGCAGCCTTTGTTCTAGGATCGGCACACAGCTGTCTTAGATCTTCATACTGCAAAATTTGATTACAGTATTACTACATAAGTTTTTATGACACATAGCTTATGGCGGATTTCTCTTGTTCAACATTTACTAACGAGTACACGGACCGAGTTAAACATTCCCATTTTTTTTTTTTTTGAAAAAACAAGTCTGCATGGCAATTTAGCAAATTCAATTAAATAAATTCATTTATGAAAGAAAATAAATTTTAATCATTGATGCTGTTAATATCTTGTGAGTTAAAAACAAAACACAGAGATTATTCCAATAGTAACAACTTCCAATCAAAAAATGACTAAATGAACAGAAAAATTAGATGATAAAGACAGGCTAACACGGAGGATATCTATACAAACATACATGGTAGAACTTCAAATGATGGCCTCTCTCTCTCTCTCTCTGTGTGTGTGTGTGTGTGTGTACATTACATTATTCTTTATGTAAGTAGGAAGGGAGAGATGATGCAGATTTGGTTTAAATTAAGTCCACGGGGTAGATAAAAACTTAAGGAAGGCCGAAGGCCTCTTAGGTGGTTTGTACATAAGCTTTTTAGTGGATCTTAGCGAGGATTTAGATAACTAACTGATCATGAGTACCGTTATCAACAAACGATGTTTGTGCATTGAGCATATGGATACCAAAATAAATTAAATGGTATAATTACGTTGCACCTTGCAATCATATGTAATCTTTAATGCTAGAAGGTGAAAATCAAATAGGGGTTGTTTGGTTCAGTGTACTTGGAGCCCCATGCGGTTCCAATTACACGAAATCATAAAATCAAGTGTTTGGTTCAAGTGGTTGTTTCTTCAACTTTATAGTTAGAAAAACAAATTGCGTTAAAAATCATGTAGTTGCAATTACGCTCAAATCGAACGCTTTTGAGTTGGAATGCAAAATAGAATAAAAAAGTTTGTTATTGTGTTGCAATTACATCAAACAAAAACATGTTTTGCAATGCATGTAGTTGTAACCAGTGTTTTAAAAGTTGGAGGCGTGAGGTGAAGCGTTCGATCCTCAGCTAGACGAGACATTAGGCCTCGAGGCATGAGGCGTAAGCTTCATGATTTTCATATTTTTATTAGTTATAAATATAAATAAATAGAGAAAATTCAGAATATAAGATAATACTATGGTCTTACTTCACTCATATGCCAAAACAAAGATTTTCTTAATATAATAAATTATGGATGTTAGTTAATATTTAATACTAATATAGTTTTATAGTGTAGTTTTAATTTTTAAATTATCAATGACTACTGAATCTTTATTTACTTGTGTAGGGACAGAGAAAAAGAAAGATCGAAATGTTATGTGCTGCCTTATTAACCCAAAAGCCAAACCCAATAACCTTTCCCTTTGACTCTCTTCTTACAGCACCACAAGGGAAAAAAACCCTTGTGCTTTCTTGCGTGGGTTGCCTACGCTCCCAATAATGGAATAACGGAACTTTCTTCTCTCACAGCACCTTCGATCCTCGCCTTCTAGTCTCGATCTCGCTGCCAAGTTGTGTAGCACCTTCGATTCTCACCTCCTAACCTCGATTTCGCTGCCAACTTGCAATCTAGAAGATAAAATCCACGATCCAGGTTAGAATTTAAGCTTTTCTTCTTTTTTCCCAAACAAAAGAAGTGCGTGCTTCAAGACGCTTCTTGATTGAAGTATATGTTTCGTTCGTCTCAATAGAACCTCACGAATGAAGTGTACGCTTCAAGGGAAGGTCTCGTCTCTCCTTTGGGCTCCAGGGTGAAACCCGAGCCATTCGCCCTGAGGCATGCCTCAGAAACGCCTTCAAAAACACTGGTTGCAACTACATTCTAACCAACCAAAGGAATCAAGTTGTAATCTCGGTATTGGCATCTACATGTAATTGTAAATACATTGTTTTTCCAACTACAAGCAACCAAACGGCTCCTAATTGGTAGTTTGAGCTCAATACTCATCCATCCTATGTCATCAACATTTTCTCCATGAAAATCTATATAAATTGTTAATAAAAAAAACATGCAATTTCATCAATTATTAAAAGAATATGGCAAAAAAGCTGCTATTACTACCCAAAAACACTAAACATGAAATAATTTTCATAATCAAATGAGACGAGAATTAACCTTGATTCCTTCAGAATCAGCCCAAGCCCTCAATACATCTGGATCCACGGAAACAATTGCTACTAGACATGAATTGAAGCTGTCACCTGCGACAATATGCCACTGATCACCATGCATAAATTCTAAGACTAAAGCAACAAAATATGCAAAAATTCTAAGCTGAAGTAAAACTTCTTTATAAACACACCATAGACGAAACATTGGGCAACAAATTTGCACTTGGCATATACATTCTCAATTTTCTCAGGAGCTATATATTCACCTTGTGCCAACTTGAAGATATTCTTTTTCCTGCCACCATATTATAGAACAGACAGTTTAGAAAATGACATCTAAACCTTGCGCTAAGAGAT
The DNA here is from genome assembly GCA_030015575.1 of Agapanthus africanus. Classification (NCBI taxonomy): domain Eukaryota; kingdom Viridiplantae; phylum Streptophyta; class Magnoliopsida; order Asparagales; family Amaryllidaceae; genus Agapanthus; species Agapanthus africanus. The sequence continues at coordinate 674,156,474 of CM057340.1, read as the reverse complement.
GTTTCAGGTGAGAAACTATAAGAAACAAATGACTCACATATAATGGAAAATCAACTATTACATAATTCAAACAAATAACATCTAAGAGACTAAGACTCCATAAGTCATCCAACAAAGACCCATTGCTTATAGCAGTCTGTAATTGGCACAATCCCATTCTCCTCATTCTCGCCATTCTATATTCAAACCATCCACTTCAGTCTTCAACAAATGGTTTCTGCTGCCAAATAACTGGTTGCATAATTAAACACACTGAAGAGGCGGAGCGCATTTTGGGGTTATGTGGTCAGCTTATGCAGTCCCATATTTAAACAGCTTGTATATGGATCGATCACCTACCAAGTATAAGTAATAAGGATACAAAGTTAAATGGGTGAATTGGTATTACGCGAATTTGATTTGGAACCGATCATGTGAAATCCACCCAAACAGTCTGAAACCCTTGCTTCCCCACTAATCTTACTGGAGTGGTTCTGTCCATTCTCTCTACTTATCTTACTTGAGTGGTTCTGTCCATTCTCTCTACTCGCGGGATAAAATCTAAAACAGCACTATCTATTTCTGACTCTCCTTCCTCTCAGTTTCCAGAAGCAACAAGATTATTTCTCTATGCGATGATAAGAAGCAAGGTAAAGTTCACTTTTAAAATTACTTTTTTTTACCTCTAATTATCCTGATGAAATATCCAGTGCTATGGAAATCATGCAGCTAAAATAAACAAAGGACTGCCTCAAATTCTTTTGTTGTATGATAGCTATGACACTGTACCAGCTCTGAGTTGTTCAATATATTAGTATAGTTTAGCTAATTAAAACATAACAATCGAATAAGCAGGGTGTGCCTAAAACATAACAGTAGCCTACTGGCCTAATTGAATAAATACAACTAGAAGTTATATATAAATGTATAGAAAAAGTGTTTGTGCCATATATTTATCAATCAAAACCCAAACATCAAGTTAGATTATTACCTGTCAATGATTTTTAGTCTACCACCAGGTAACCACAAACCTATATCTCCTGTGTGTAGCCACCCGTCTTCATCAATTACTTCATTGCTGTAAAATTAGTAGAGTTTTCATATAACCTGGTCTGATAAATTTGAAATGATGTAAGGATAAAAAATTGCAATGCGAATTAAGTCATTTACGTTTGCACATCATCTTTATAATAGCCATGGAATACCATAGGGCCCCTAACACAAATTTCACCACGAGGATATAGTTGATCATCAGATGTGTAATTCATGTCAGGAACATCAACAAGTTTGATTTCTGAAAACAAAACAAATGAGATGTTGGAGCATGAAACTGAAATAAGGAACACATCGGCCCATAAAATTACAAAAAGAAGTAGATTCTTCCTAGAAAATATGCATTTGTTTCTAGTTAAGAGTTCGGCAATTGATGTAAGGACAAAAGGTTCTTTGCTCATCAATGTTGGCAACAGTAAACTGATGAAGTAATGAACCCAACAAAAATGTTCAGAAAATTAAGTAATCAACAGCAAAATCAAGTCACATGGAATTGCTTTGTTGCAAGTTGGCAGAATGATGCATCAACAAAACCACCTCAAAATTAAGTTTGTGATCAGTAAACTAAGCTAGATCAACATTCACAAAAGGTGATTTCAAAAATAAGGCATCAAGTGTAAATTCATTTCAGAAAATTTCTGTCTATTATATAGTTGCCAGAATGATGATTATGATTACACAGTAAGAAGTAATAACAGTGCACTACAACAATATGTCATAGTGTCAAACACCAAGTTCCACGTATAATTATAGATAAAATAGCTGCTGGCAATGTTCCCAAAATCATATATCAATTGCTTCAGGTTTTCTTATGTTTCCATTACCTAACCACCTTTAAATTATGGCCTTTTATTGATTTCTATTTTCAGTTATTTAATTTCCACTAACAAATAGTTCATAATTTTTTTTAAACACCACAAATATCACTAGTTATACAAGATTCAGGATGCTAATATTCATTATATGAGTAATGTATAATAAACTAACAAATAGATTCCTTCCGATGAATATTGATGAAATGCAGCCTATATTATACATGATAACAGATGCTCATTCCGGATCCCTACTATGTCAGCTATAAGGAGCTTGAGTGTGTAAGCATACTGAGAGAGGACATGGTGCAAATAACATCCATAGCAATAGCTTACTTGGGATATGATGCATAAATCCATGACAAGAATAAGAATTAAAAATCATGAATAGTTGGAATCAAATGAACAAGGTAGCTTGTAAAAAGATCAATGCTCAAGGGGGATGACAACTAAAACCGCAAGCTGAAGCAAAAAGATTTTGGATTCTTAAACAATATCACATTAAGTAAGCAAAGCAAAATAGAGAATTCTGGATGCAGTTACAAACCAAATATTCGTCATAAAATTAAATACACAGAGGTAACAACATTTGAGAGTCCTAAAAACTGATAAAGCTATATAGAAGCAGATAAAGAGTCTTAAAAGAAGCTCCTGAAAGAACACTGAATCTTGAAGATGCATTTATATTAGATCACAACCTTGCAATTTTCCATTATTGTCCACAAATTCCAACAAGTAGTTCTACCTTAACAATGAAGTATAATGTTTCTCAAGGTATAGAGCAACTCTATTGACCCGACACATTGTCAGACACCACCATCATGAGTAAACTGCTTGAGTGCCTGTATAATCGATGCTGATAAAAAGTAAAGTAATCAATTCAATTGAAAAGCCAAAGGCATGTTGCGGTTGTTGATTTATTTGAATTATTTCAATAAAAGGTTGGGTCAACTTATAGCAAAGTAAGGAGCAACTGGTGGAACTGATTATTTTTTATACTGATACATCACAACCAAGGTTTAAAATCTCAGTATGGATTTCGGATAGTCACTTTTGGGATCGGAATCAGTCAACTGTCTTGGATTGAAGTACCGGATTTTATATCGTTTGACAAATTTATTTATTTTTTATGTTAACTTTCACAATATCGGATTTTTAGGATTACAGTATTCATGTTAACTTTCAGAACATGTATGGTATCCTGTAATTTAAGTGTAAAATTATCTGTCGTCTATAATGACATTAAGGTTGTTTTTTGGAGAACACCTCCCACAAAAATGTTTGTAAGCATATGCATACTAAATGGTATATTAGTATGTCCAACAAGTCACAATGTTAAATAAAGCTTATGATGAAATAAAGCAGACGACTACTTAGCAACAAACTTACAATCAATACAGATCACTTTATGTTTGGTTCGGAGTTTCATTAAATGCTTAGCATCGAAACATTTGGAAAGATCCCAAGTATGACAAATAGTTCACGTTGTTCGAATAAGCATAATCCCAGAGCTTTATCAACATTGTAACTGCAAATGTTGATAAAGTATCGCCCATAACTTTTTAACAGAACTAACTTTTTTCAACCTATTCGGCATGATCATGAGGTAAAAGTAAAACTTTCCTTTCCAAACAAAGAGGACGGGTTCGATTCCCAAAGGGGTCGCATCCAAATAAAACTAACCATTTTTACCTTTATTTTTTTTTTCAATATTGTTATTTTTATATATTTCAGGTGTCAATGATAAGGAGAGTAAAGATTTTGGAAGTAAAGTGCCATCAAGGAAAAAAGAATGGACCCACATTAAATATTAGGGAAATGAGATTTGAAGCAAAGGTAGAATGAAAGAATAAGCAAACAGATAGCAATCAAAACATAATTGATAGAGGCTATAGCAATATACAATTAGATGCCACCAAAGTGGTTCTTAACAAAATAGGGGTTTAAAAGCCTAATTATGGAAAGGAAGCAGCCAAAGCATGACATTCAGAGTCATGGACAGAATTATACCTACGGAGCTCACCACATAATGAGATAACCTTATAAACTAATCTTAATTTAGCTTAGTGAACCACTGTATACCAGATGATTCGAATTCGCCTAGAAACTCATATGAGGATCACAAAGTTTAAAGTACTTTGACATATATGCATATATTACACATTCAGTATGATATGCCAAATTGCCAATGTAAGCCACCTTCCAATTTGATCCAACCTGCTTTCTACTTAACACTAAATCAGACCACTACAGCCACAATTGAATATTACCAATAATATATGTTGAACTCCCTTTTGTAGTATGACAGATGCCAAACTTTATAACCATATCAAACTTATCATGTCTCGAGACCTATCATGCATCGTACACTTGCTTTTATACTTGGATACAAACAAAGAACAAGGTGCAATATTACCATGCAAATAGTAAGGTCTAACAAGCATCTTTTACCAATCAAGAAGTATTTGTGACCCATGCACAAATCTAATTAGTTCCACACTGTGAAATAATATGTTGAGTAAACATGCCCACAGCTCATTTGCAGACCGAGAACAGGAAATGCGACAAACTAAAATTAAAAAGGCTAAATTACACTAAAAACACCTTTAAATGTCGCTGTTTTGCACTAAACTATCTTTATAAATAAAAAAAATCATAAGGTCTGCAAGTGTTTCATCAAGGGCATTCCAGTGAAATTAAAAAAAACCTTAAAACCAAATTTTAATGGATTGCCTCAAAAAAAATACTTCAAGGTAGTTTATTGAGAATGACAATAGTGGGAGATATATAAGTATAATTTAAACTATTAAAAAGTATAAAGAGATATTCCTCCAAGAGTCCACAAATACAAGCTCACCACAAGCAGGATTTGGAGAACCAACATGACCAGTTAAATTGTCACCGTCATCCATACTACTTAGCACACAAGATGTTTCTGTCATTCCATAACCTTCCAGAATGTGGCCTCCAAAGCATCTGCAAAAAGTTTTCAAATTTTTATTTACAGAACTAGAATGAAATATAAGAACAAGGAGGGAAAAAAGAAACGAAAAAGAACTGTGCATTTGCATAAAAGGATACTCATGACAGTATATAGGCTTACACTCTTAGAAAATCCATGACATCTTGAGACAGTGGAGAGGCACCTGAAGACATAAACCGAACTCGTCCTCCAAGTTTTTGTTTTATTTTGTTGAAAACTAGTCTGTCCCAGATGGGCGATGGGGTCTTCCCTGCACATAATTATTAAACCATGAGGTCAGTAATTGTTGTGGTATTTTTACCAATATCTTCAAAAGTATAAAAGATAAACTAATAATAGCATTTTTAATTTTAAAAAATGCTATTAAAATTCACATAACAGAATTGTCGCATTCACATAAGTACATTAAGTATTATAAATTCCTTTGCAACTGCACACAAATGAAGAGCCAAGGCAGAAAATTTGTAAAATATTATAGTTGTCCAGGATAGGTGTAACTATTGCCTGGCTGCCAAGAATCCTCATAATTAAGCCAAAAAGATGATTTAATAAACCTTAAGGTCAGCAATTCGTTGTCATAAACATTAAGCCAAAAGGTTAACAATATCTTTAAAACTATAAGATAGAAAGTAAAAAGCATTTTTTAGAAATTAAAAAAATGTAATTAAAATTTACAGAGCAGTATTATGGCATTCAAATATTACACGCAAATGAAGAGCCGAGGCAGACAAAATAGTAGAATATTATAGTCGTCCAGAATAGGTAACTACGACTGGCTGTCAAAAAACCTCACAATTAAGCCAAAAGGATCTGACTATCTTATATTCACATGCACCCTTGCACTCTCAAAATCAAATGGTATTAAATTTTACAGACAAAATATTGAGAAGAGGCAAGGTCACTCAACTGTACAGTGCAGATTTATGGTTTTGTCCATAATTTTAGCAAGTTTCAACTAGCATTTCATTCCAGAAGTACAATTAAATGATAGTACCATTAATGTTATCAGACAAAAGCAATTAACAAGAATAGTTTGGGGCCATCTGATCCAAAACTCTAAAAGAGTGTGATTTTCCACCAAACTTTTGAACCGGCCAAGACTACATGAGAGGTGTTCCATCATAATTAGTGGAATCTCAAATTCCGTCCATAAGCAATGCATCTTATGTTGATATCACCAAAATACTAATCGGGCGCAGTAATCGGGCGCAGATAAGTAAAAAGAGTTGTACCCAAGTGACAGACAAGTTCAAACAAATTTCTACTGCATAATAATAAGGTTATGGGGCCATATCACTCTAATTTCAGATTTTACACTGCCTTTTGCTTTTGTTAATGAGAATCAAATATAATTATTAGAAGAAAATTATCATACCTTCCCTTTACATGGTATGACTCAATGTTTTAGTCGAAAGCCTTTTCATGGTTATTTGGATTGTGATGCTGAATGAAGGTTAATTAGGCTTTTATTTCTAAAATGTGAAAAATGTTTAGCCATATGAAATAAAGCAAATCTTGCTACCCCTGGGTTTGTTTTTTTAAGAACACTCTGATTTTCCCTTCCCTAGAAACCCCCCTAGAGTAACTTTATGATGATATGGAAGTTCGTCTTTTTTCTCTAAACACAGAACTATACCTCTCTCCATAAGACCTAGCATCCTTAAACCTCCCCCCATATCTCTTCCCTTCCTTCTCTCCATCTCTTCTTATAAGATAGCCAACTAAAATCGCCATTTAAATCCACATTTTCCTGCCCTTTTCTTTCTCTAAGAACCATAGCACCCCCACCACACCCTGTTTATATAAATAGAAGTCCTTAGACTCCTCTCTTCCTCCTTTATACAAGCGAACAACTGAAAACCCTAGCATAAACCTGAGTTTTCTCAACATAACCTAACACTAACCTGAATTTTCCTTACTTCACCTTAACACTAAACGCACTTTGAAGCAAGAACCCTACCCACCATGATCTATAGTTTGTCAATCGCTCGCTGCGGAAATTGTTATTGATGTCAACTTAGAACATAAAGAAACACTGCCCTCAAAGAGCAGTGGATGAAGGTACGTTTTTTTGCTTTCCTATATTCAAAAAATTTCCTGATTTCAGTTTGGAACCCAAATTTTCCATTTATTTCAAAATTTTCCCATTTTCTTATTATATATTTTTTATTTTTTACTATATTTACTTACGCATAGGAAGATAACCTTACCCTTAATATTTAAAAAACAATCATCTTATGGAAATTCAATTATTCAATAAAATGATCAAATTATTCAACTCTTTCAGGAGATGAAACCTCGTTGTTCACAGTGTTCAGAAGTAGTCTGACCTTAAACATCACTATGTATAATTTCATATGTTGCATATTCCTTTGAAAGCTGACCAGTAAATCTCCTATTTATTAATGTTAATGAATCAAAATATTTTTTCCATGGTTGTAATTTTTTACTCCACCCGGCACTAAGTTCTGGCAGTGCCACTGCACTTATGTGCATATGTACAAACCTATGTGAATAGAATGAATTACTAATGGTAAAATGGGTGCATGAAACGCTATACCTAAGATATTGCAGAACAAAATTCAAATTATATAATCAATAGTTACCCACATTCGTAATATTTATTAACCTTTAGAATGAATGTCATAAAATTATATTAATTAATCTAGAAATCAGATTGAATCATGAAATTTAACATTCCTGCATTAGATTTAACTTTATGGTCTCTCACACCACCAAGTACGCTGCAAATTATAATTAAGGATACATCAAACAATATTTTCTACAGATATTCAAAATGTTTCCCGGTATCCAATGGATGTAAGCTTTACAGAAGGAAATAAAAGAAAACCACTATGGCCTTTAAGTTAAATAAGCTGTTCACTCATCTTACCATTTGATATTGCATGCATCTTGGCATTGTAAGCAGCATTGAACAACCTCTCCTTTAGACCACCAGATTGCTTTACAGCATTCATAACGCTGCATTAGAAGCAAATGAAAGATAACCCATCCAGATCGCACCCAGTCGCTGACATGTAATAATGTAATTATATGCATAAACATGAAATTACCCAGCATAGATTCTGTTGTACAATCGAGGAACACTGGCAAACAAAGTGGGCCGAAGAGCTGCCATATCTTCCATCAGTTTTGTATTATCCTGATATTAGACAGGAATAGGTGTTTCATAAGCAATATCCAGAGGGACTAAATTTATACACATGCATAGTAATAGCGTGGTGCCCCATTTCTATCATCAGATGAGAAAGGAGAGTTGCTTTATTCCATTGATTATTAGGACCGTTTCCTTTAAATTATAATGATGAGAACAAATATCCTAATAGAATTCATTCAATAGTTGGATTATTGTCTACATCAATTGGTCTACTCAGAACTCACACATTCAATAAGTATAAGCTGGCTATAACCTACTCACTGAGAATAGAAAATATTGATTTAAGAACAATTTAGAGGAAAAAAAAAAAATTTAGACCCCCTGGTAGAACCCAACAGCTACTCCAAAATGAGCCAATGCAATTTGGTAGACCCGCTCATAGATGTGTGCCAAAGGAAGGTAGGAGATATAACTGGAAACAAACCCAATAAAAAAGGAGAGAATTTACAGACTATATCCATAAAAAAACTAATAGGTGCAGCCAATTGATAGCAGGTCAATAGAATAAAAAATAACCACCTACCTATCTGATGGATAAAATTTGAAACACAGGCTAGATCCAGCAACATTTGCAATTAAATTTGCATGAGTCAGCACAACTCCCTGAGAAGAAGGGGGGCGGGGCGGCGGGCTTGCGTTTAGCCAGATTTGAAGGTAAAGAAAAAATAAATAAAAACATGCAAACCAAAAAAGGAAGAATGGAAGAAAGGAAAGTGCAAAACAATTCATTTTCTTTTAAAAGCTCAAGCAAGTTACAATGACAGTAAAATAGCATCAGTACCTTAGGCGTGCCAGTTGTACCACTTGTGTAGCATATAGTCGCAACATCTTCTGGTTTTGGAGGAGAAAATGGTTGAACATTATTGTGACCCTAGACAAATGCAAACCACAATAGGCAAAAAGACAATTAAATATCAAATATTTGGCGATAAAATGCAACAAAATGTGACAGTTAAAACTGACGTCAAAACAATATCATAAAATTCGGAAGGTTAAGTTAGAATCATCTTTAAAGCTAAGAGCACAGCATTAAGTATCAAGATTCAGCCAAAAACTTTACACACTGATTATAGTGCAAAGCCAATACTAGTTTAATCACAGCTGATGTATTATGACATGAATTTCCCATAGAGGCAGCAGAATGCAATTGAGATCCATATTTTTTTTAATGGTGATAAACTAAATGCTACACATTAACAGTAACAAGTCATATTTTGTAACAGTATAATTTCAAAATAAGCGGTCACAGCAATAATACCGATATAAAACACACAACTCCACTAACATAACATCAACCATATCAAGATGTTAATAAGCACCTCAATTGCATAGTCGAATGATAATTAAGCAGATCAACTCTATACAAAGAAATTTTGAAGAAGGTATAATTAGATTTAGCATATAGTGCAAGGCAAAACAAATTGAGGGAGATGTATGTAGTGCTATACGCCCAAAAAAGGGACCACTAGCATGGTCATGTAAGTCCCTTCATATGGTGTAACACCTTAATGAGTACAGTTCCAAGGGAAATTAGATAGTGACATTTAGGAATAAGATAATGAATCTGCAAAAAGAACTAAAAGATACAGACATGCAACTCTTGTCATCAGTAACTATATCACGCACAAAGAATAAATTTCCAGAACAGTGCTCAATTAACTCAAGGCATAAAGGCAGATCAGGAGTACATGCAAACAGGTAATTCTTTCCAAGGTACATACATACATTTATGTATATATAGATATTATACATACATACCTACATATATACATATGTGCATGCATGCATGCATACATAGATAGATAATAGATACATACATACATAGATTTGTAAATACACACACACACACATGACACATACATATTTACTTACACAGGTATATGTCTCTGTGTGTGTGTGTGTGTGTGTGTGAAAAGCTAATGTACTCCCCAGGTGCAACTAAGATAGTTGCACCCTATGCAAAATAACCTAATAGCCGACTTTCTTTCCACAACCGGCTTCGTCCATCTTGATCTCCGGCATCTAAAATATAAGCACACCAAGTTTTATGTTATCTGGATACCATTTACACATCAATCTTGGGTTATAAAATGTTCTATTGCTAGAAAACCGTTCATTTTGCAACCACCCGACGCATAGACAAAAAGTTTTCAAGTCACATGAAACTTGGTGTATCCATACTTTAGATGATGGAGATCAAGATGAACGGAGCCGATTGTCTAAAAAGATTCATGTAGTGGGGTGGTTGCAAAATAAACTGTTTTCTCACATAGGGTGTAACTAACCTAGTTACACCAGTAAACTAGGCTTTCATCTCTCTCTATATAGAGAGAGAATAATAGAGAAAAGGTGAGGGAATTTCCTCCTATGGCGTCGAAAAATTACACCCACCAAATTTTATATGATTCCACTGTTAATTTAATAGGTGCAAAATTAATAGCTTACTGACAATAAGACTTTTTACATTGCTGATTCAATGGTGAAAAAATGGTAGAATCATATGAAATTTGGTATATCCACATATTAGATGATAAAGATGATGATAATGGGTGGTGATCGTCAATTAAAATGGTGGAGGGTGTGTGTATAAGCAAATTGGAGAGATTATTTGAGGTTCTGTCATGCCATCAAATTATTCATACCAACAGATTATTCAAACAATCAAATCCTGGTCCCCCAGCACATTAAAATCCAATATCATATCTTTTTAATATATATTTATTTTCTTTTATTTAAAAAAATATTTTCTTAATAATTTAAGTTATACAATGATTTTTTCAAAACAAAAAAGCCGTAAATCCTATTGATATATTTAGCATGTTTTATTAAAGACAATATTTTGTTAATATTTTAAGTTATACAATGAACATTAAAATCAAGTATCATATTTTTTTATATATTTTATATTTAGTATCTTTTATTAAAAAAGATCTTTTGTTAATATTTTAAGTTATACTATCAAATCCTGGTCCCCTAGCACATTAAAATCCAGTATCATATCTTTTTTTAATATATATTTAGCATCTTTTATTACGAAATCTTAATCTCTTGTTAATATTTATGTTATACAATGATTTTTTCAAAACAAAAAGCAAATGTATTAATATTAAAAGACAATATTTTGTTAAGAAAAGTAATCTTTTGTTAAATTTTTTTCCATATGTATTTATAGAACTCCTAAAAGCAAATTGGTGAGATTTTTCGTAGTTCTGTCATACCATCAAATTTTTCATACTACCAAACATGTCATCCTACCAAATCGTGGTCCCCTAGTACATTCAAATCCAGCATCATATCTTTTTTAAAAATTTCCTGCAAATCCTTTCGATGTATTTAGCATCTTTTATTTTAAAAAATCTTTAGAAAACCTTTTATTAATATTTTAAGTTAAACAATGATTTTTCAAAATAAAAAATATGTCATACCATCAGATCATGGTGATTTCCCGCAAATCCTTCTGTTATAAGCAAATTGGAGTGATTTTTTGTAGTTCTGTCATACCAACAAATCTGTGATACCACAAAATCCTAGTCCCACCTAACAATTCAAATCTAGCATTATATTTTATTTTAAAATTTCCCGCAAATCCTTTGATATATTTAGCATTTTTATTAAAAAAATCTTCTGTTAATATTTTAAGTTATACAATAATTTTTCAAAACAAAAAATTTGTCATACTATCAAATCGTGGTAATTTAACGCAAATCCTTTTGATATATTTAGCATCTTTTATTTAAAAATTCTTTCACAAATATTTTAAGTTATACAATGATTTTTCAAAATAAAAAAGCAAATCTATTAAAAAATATTTTGTTAATATGTTAAGTTGTACAATGATTTTTCAAAAAAAAATCTGTCATACCACCAAATCGTGGTAATTTCCTGCAAATCTATCTATCTATAGTCTATAGTACTCCTAAAAACAAATTAGGATGATTTTTCATTGTTTTGTCATATACTATCAAATTTGTTATACAATCAAATTTGTCATACCATTAAATTTTAGCTCTTCCTTATACATTTAAATACAGTATCACATATAACCACAAATATTATTTTAAAAAATCCTATAAATCTTTTTGATATATTATATGTTACCATTATTATTTTGTTAAAATCAAATTTATGATTCAAAATCAAATCAATCAAATTTTGTTATATCAATATTTTCGTAACAAAATAAAATCTTTTATTGATAAATAAATCATGTATATGCTATTTAATTTTTATGTAAATCAAATTTGTAATATGAAATCCAAATCAAATTTCGGCATAAACTAAGGTTTCATAACAATAAACTTCACAAATTTTTAAGTTAAACAATTTTTTCAAGGCAAAAATAAGAACAAAATTAAATCATTATATTTGTTAGGAGATTTTATAATTCACATTCTCACGGTACTTATTTGTTATATTTTTAAAGAAAAAATTATTCGTTCATTGTTTAATTATAATGAAATTAATATATGCCATGCGCATAGCACGTGCAAAAAATATACAATTCAAATTATGCTTTTGTTGACATGAAATAGATTAAGATTTCCACATCATAGTTAGATCCTTTAAAGTGTGGATCACAAAAATGATTAATTTTAGCTATATTTTCCTTTTAATTAGTTAAAACGAAAATCATAGTTGTTTCTAAAAAGGAAGAGGGATCTTCAAATTGAAATCCTAATTTGATTATTAGCATGCCACGTGTTAAGAAAACTTTTTATTATTTTGGAAAATATTTTTTATTTTTAACTAATTAGATTTTCTTAAACTTTTAAACTCTCTATTAAACTAATTAATATTTCATATCTAATTAAAAACAAGGATGTTTTTAATAAGGATTAAATTGCAAAAAGCAATCAACATTTAATTAACATGTTGTTTGTTGAATTGATTACCAAATCTTCTTATAAGAAGAGGAAGGACACAACATACATAAAAATTAAGGGTTGTTATATATGTGAAATTAGAGCAAAATACATATTTTTGTATATCTTTAATCTAATTTTATATACTTATATAAAACTACACCCTCCATTTCATTCAACAGTCGGCATCCATTATCAGCATCTTTATCATCAAATTTCATGTGATTCTATCATTTTTTCACCGTTGAATTAGCAATGTAAAAAGTTCTATTGTCGGTAAACCGTTAATTTTGCGCCCACTAAATCAACGGTGATAAAATGGTAGAATCATATAAACTATAGTGTATCCACATCTTAGATGATAAAGACGAAGATGATGAACGCTGATCGTTGAAAAAAATCGTGGAGAGTGTTTTTTCAATGCCATAGGAGGAAATTCCTCCCTATGGCACCTTTCCTCCATTATATATATATATATATATATATATATATATATATATGGGAGTGATATATTGCAAACCGCTTCATGTTTTTTAAAAACGGGAAACCCTTTGGTCTACGGCATATTCTAACGATCCAAGCCGTTTAAGTTGATTACCCTACTCTTATATGTATCTGCATGAAAAATCAAAGGATTTGAAGTTTATATTGCATTATTAAAAGGCGTTTATATATATATATATAACAAATGAACCATGAAATCTTAGCAAAGCTAGTCAATCAAACTTACTTGGTCATGCAGGTTTGAATAAGTAATGATCTTCGCAGAAGATGAAGAAGCCAATGGAATATTCTCTTCATTTCCTCCAACTACCTACCATTACCATTACCATGAAATAATTAATTCAGGAATTCATGACAACAATTACATATAAAGAGTTGGATATTTGAATTAGTTCTCTCACCACTATCAGCTTTACAGATGGCATCTTAGATAAGAAGCTTAATAGCTGCACACAATTTTAAAAAAGAAGTTAAAAATATAACCAAACTCGAAGAAAAAAGCATAAAACTGCAGATGTATCGGAATGAAAACAAATAACAAGTTGATGTGGGCCTAAAGCTAGCATTTAAATTCCAATTTCCTTATTCAGCAAAATGCAATTTAGACCTAAATGACCTTGATGATGCTCACAAGTGGGAATTCCCCAGATCACGACACGTGGCTGATGACGTGTCCCGGATGCTACAAAGCTGGAATAAGCCTGATGCATAGGGGAAATTCCTCGGCTTCCCGACTCGTCTCCGAGCTCCTGACAGGCCGAGCTTCCTCGGCCTCCCGCTCGTCTCCGAGCTCCTGACAAGCCGAGCTTCCTCAGCCTCCCGCTCGCCTCCGAGCCCCCTGACAGTCCGAGCTTTCTCGGTTCCCCCGATCAACCAAGAGCATGGAGCCCATACACCCCCGCAACGGCTCCGCATATCTCGCCGAAGCGAGATATCCGCCGTCCCGCGGTCCACGTCCCACGCTGACACGTCCCTCCATTAATGAGTGTATCCCGTCATTAGTGGACGGATCCCGCCATCAACGCAGGCGTAACGAGGGGAGAGTAACTGACGGCGGGAATCTCGTGTCGACTCGCTCCATGCGACCCCTATATAAACCCCTCTTTCAGACGACTCAGGTAATGGAAATTGATTTCAATACGCCGCTACTCTGCATTTATTTCTCGATACTAATGATCGTCGGAGGGTCCTACGGTAGTCACCCATCCCGGGACTTCCTTTGCAGATAGCTCGGTGTCAACAACAACAACACATTGAGATCCACACGCTCAACAACTCCTAAATCAAATCTCAGCCACATAAGATCGCTCTCGTCAGATCAACACAGGACAACATCCGAGGGAGATCACAACCTCCATCGGTTGGCGCTGTCTGTCGGAGCGTTTTCAGAAGCTTCTCCACCCCAAAAGTTGATCTTCCGCCCTTGATCTGATGGCGAGCGACGTCCGCAACGATCCAAATACGAGCCGCTACACACCCCCATAACAGAGGCAGGAGCGGCTCGTCTCCCCCTCCTAACATCATCGATGCCTTATCCGCTCGGATCGACAGGCTCACATCGATGGTGGATGCACTCGTCCGCGTCCAAGTGGCAGGCCCTACCCACCAGACCGCAGTTCCTCCTCTCTAGGATAACAACATCTGCAGAAGGACGGATGGCCGTACTTAGGCCCTCGATCTTGCTCATGCTCATCTCAGCATCACTGAGCGCCGGAGTGCCGACTCTGGCAACCATGACCCGCGGTGAATGATTCCATGACCCGCTGGGCGCCGGACAGCTCCACACCTCGATCCCAGGGGAGACTAGGACGTCTCTCCGATGCCCGCCGTGCGCTCACGCTCCCGGAAGAGATGTCGGTCAGTTCGCCTGCTTCCAGGCATGACCGACGCCCCCACTCCCGTCAAGGCCATGCAAACGGCGACCGTCGGGATTACTCAAGAAGGGCCTCTCCCGAGAATTTAAGAAATTTGATAGAGTGGAATCGAAGCTGCACAATGGCGCAGACCGGGAGCGGGGGTAGCCACCACTCCGACTGTGCAGAATTCTCGGGGTACCACCACCGGCTTGAAGCCCTCAAAAAGAAAATCGATGGTATACGACGAGATGGCCACATGTCCAGTGAAGGGGCTAGGTATTCCGTTGATTCGCTCCAAAGCTCTTCAAAGAATAGCTGATGGCCGAGCATGTCTCGTCCAGGAATAAACCGTCTAAAGTGTCCCTCTTCAACGGGAAGTTCGACCCGAAGGACCATCTAGACACATTTACGGTGGGCATGGGCTTCCAAGATAACTCGGACGTGGCTCAATTCCGAGCATTCCCTACTACCCTCATCCGGGCTGGTCAAGACTGGTTCCAGGGGCTGGCGCCTCGCTCCATCTCTACCTTTGACAAGCTGGCTACCCGATTTCTCGGTCATTTCGTCGGAAACCGACGACAGAAAAGGACTGTGATGACCTATTCACCGTCAAGAGCGGAGAAAAGGAATCCTTCAAAGGGTACGTCACCCGCTTCTACAATGCCTTACTTAAGGTTTCCGAGCATCGCGATGAAACAGTTATCACCGCGCTGAGATCGGATTTTAGGCACAAAGAGTAGTTCCGCTCTTTTGCATTAGCACAACCTAAGACTGTGGCCGAAGTGAAAGCCTGGACTGAGCGAGAGATTCAACTCGAGTCGGAAGTGAACTCAAATCTGTCCCGAGCCGACCAAACGGACCGAAAGAAAAGGGACATGGAGGAGAAAAAGAAAGTCGACCGTCCAAAACCTTACTCCCCAAGGTTCTAAGAGTACATTCCTTTAAATATCTCCCAGACCGAGCTGCTGGAGAAGGCAAAAGGCGAAGGTTCTTTAAGCTCCCGCCAGTTACCCAAAAGGCCAGCATGCGTCTCCGCGGCCCGTACTGTGCCTTCCACAGGTCACGGGGTCACCAGAATAAGAACTGCAAACAACTCCGTGACTATATCGAGAAGTTGATCCGCTCCAGCCACCTGGCGAAGTACTTACGGGACAAGCGACAGGGGGAGAGGGAGCAACAAGACCAAACTCCTTCCGCTGAATTAACAATCAGGAAAATCATGGTCATTACCGAGGGTCCAACTCGGGAATGTAGGGGGAGTCACCGCCTCCTACTGATCGAAGAAGTAAACGATTCGCCTCACAAGAAATGCAGGAAGAATGGTCCAATCATCTTAACCGATGAAGACCTCCACAGCATATTGCTTCCTCACAATGACCCTCTCGTGATAACGGCCCGAGTCTAACGTTACGAGGTCTAGAGGATTTTGGTCGATTCAGGTAGCTCGGCGGATATCCTGTTCCACGACTATTTCCAGTGTATGGGGTTAGGACCATCCGACCTTCGGCTAACCTCCCATCTCCTCTCTGGGTTCACAAACCACTCTGTCCCGGCCGAAGGGTTGGTCACCCTCCTCCTCAACATTGGGGAAGCGGGCAATATGCGAACCATACCGGTGGACTTCCTCATCGCAAAGGTCTCTTCATCTTATAACATTCTTCTGGGACGCCCGACCTTAAACGCCCTTTGGGCTCAAATTTCAACTTATCACCTTGAGATCAAATTCCCGTTGGATCAAGAGGGAATAGGCCGGGCCTACGGGAACCATCAAACCGTCAAGATTTGCCTCGCCTCGACTTCCCCCGCCGGAGAGCAGAGCGACGATTGGGAGAAACATGGAAGTTTACGTCGACGACATGTAGGTGGCAGGGCGCAATTTACGGCGAAGAAATGCTTGGTTTGGTCATGAATAGCAGTCGCAATTTACTTTGCCCTCTTACTAATCCCTTACTTTATCTTTACTTAATACCTTCTGTACACCGTTTAGGCTAATTGGTGTTCTTCATTCCCCACCGTTCGGCACCAGCCTAAGGTTTGGAAGAAGACTATCCAATTTGCGTAATAGGTGTACTATCTCCTAAATCAAGGAGTACTCGCAATCTGAGAGAGAAGGAAAAAGAAAAAGACAACTGAATAGTCCTATTCATTTTCTCCAGAACCAGAAACCATCCTCGAATTCCTTCGAGTTCGTATATAACCATACGATGGTTTTGTCCAATGGAAGTGGAAGTTCGTAGTAATACGGGGTGTCCTGGAGAAAAGGGTAAAAGTAGGAGTGGCAATGAGGTTTGCAACTCTGACAATCCAAAAACCAGTGTTAAGAAGGTTCAGTCAACTTGGTCACTGAGTCATAGTCTAGGGTCGGGTCAATGGTCGCTGCCAAAGAGAGAGAAAAGAAACACTCAGCGTGCACTCTAACCTAGATCAGAATGGTTATCACTTTATCTAATCTGGAAACCTCCCACTGTAACGTCAAATTCTTCCCCAAATCTATAAGAAGAATTAGCCGGGATCACCCGAGGAGTAAACCAACTCATCAGTGGGAATCGGGATCCAACTATCATCGCATGAAAACGTGACGGAATCCGCTCACGCTATCACACTCCAGAAGGTATGCGCATATCTGGCAAGTTTCAGTTTCTTTAGAAACTCCCGATGTGGATTTTTGCCCCATGCTCTTATGACCTTGACTTTGGCCAACATATCATAAGTCACATGTCAAGTTCTATCCGTCATTATCCAGGTTAATTTGAACCCACCAGCACAAACCCTTGACGAAGGCCAACAAGGCTATACGACTGTCCCAAATCAACGCATCTATCTATGCAACAGAAAGGTAACAAGCAGCTACCATACACTATGTCTTGACGAAGGCCAACAAACATAGCATGAATACTACGTGCTACCCGTCTGAAACGACGGAGGGCTACGAATGGTTTCTGGCGAAAACCTTTAACGTAATGAACTTGATATCGTTGAAGGAACCGGATAGCTTTGAAAAATATAGTGACGAAAACCTTTGCTAAAGAGGTCACTCCCGGTGAACAAATCTCGGCTCTTTCCCCGTAGAATGAGGTGCAGGATATTCCAACTGAATACCACGATGCAAAGCAAAAGTAATCGGCTATAGTGAAGTTATTGCCCTGACGCAAACTTTTGTCCAAGGGGTCACTCCCGGTGAAGGGATCTCGGCCCTTGCCTCGTCGACTGAGAAGCAGGATATTCCAACTGAATACCACGATGCAAAACAAAAGAGAACGCCCTTACAATAACAGCTTTTTGAAAAAGTGTTCCAACAACATCAAAATAGGTTTGTTTATCTTGCATTGATCCGAATCAACGCAGTCCCATCAATTGATCACACCGCAAAAGAACGAAAATAATGATGTACGTATATGCCATCCGCATTCGCCACTGGGTCCCGTCATCACCCGTTAAGTTACTTAACTAACGACAGAGTGGAGACTGGACTAGCGCGGATGCAAAACATATACAACATCTACTAGTATATATATAATATATACTTTTCGCTTAAGGCGTGATAAAATGCAACATCACAGAAATGTACAGCATCAAGAACAATACAGATATCTGGGATCCCCGGGTTTCATAGAGCCGCTACTGAAACCCGACGTTCCCCTGGTCATGTGGATAGCCTGTGCAATGAAAATCCTAGACCCCTACGGGCGCGACAAGTTACCCGCCAAAACCTGAAGCGAGGCAGCCCCCTTCAGCAACGTGAATGGACCACCCAGCACTTCACGGAATCCGGTAACTTGGGCACCCCTCCTGGGTCAACCTGTACCCCCTACGAGTGCGGTGAATAGCCCTGCCAATTCTAGAGTAAAGCCGCCTCCGTCTCAATGCCATGAGATGCGGGCTCGTTGCCCTCTAGAACCCGGCTATCCGTGCACCCCTCCGTGGGGTAATCCTAGTACAGAAAGTAAAATATACATACAACGGGTACATCGACCGCAACCTGGTCGTGCCCCAAAAGAATAATACAAACAGGCAGTGACGGCAGTCCACATGTCGGACGCTCGCCCCGTAATATCAAATGTACATATAAAACAAAACTGTACTAGCATTGCATCCAGGCTATCCCCCACGACCGATCCGCAACATCACAGCATAACACAGAACATCAACGTGAATGTCACGTTCGCAAATCCGTCTAAAAGGGCTATAGCAGATAGACTGAATTTACCGATCGAATGACATTCACGGTCGCAGATATAATGTAAATACTGTGAACTAGCATGTTTAAAATATCCGATCGAACAAATTTATCAAAGTGGGCTCCAAGCAGTACTGTAGCACTCACAGAAAATCTGGGCCCAAAAAGAATATCCCAAAACCCCTATTTTTAACTCATAAGCTATCTGCAAAATTTTGATGAAGTGATCAATCAAAAGCGCGGCGGAACCGCGGCCCAAGCATGGGTTTGGCCACGGTTCCGCGGCGGTATGGAGAGATCGCGCGACCAAATTTTCACAGATTGCTTCTATATCCATGCACAGTATTCTGAGACAACCTGAAAAATTTTTGGAGCCAAAAAAATTTCGACAGAGAACACATGCACACAAAATCGGGTTTTCGGGATTTTTGTTCAATCGAGGATGTAAACATACTAGACCATGCTAGGCTTGGTTAATGGCGTGGCTCTGATACCAATGTAAGTCCGCGGCGGCGCTCCGGCCGTCGATCCGACGCCGGGAATGCGAAAACGAAAACTTTCAAAAACTTCAAACCGGCACCACCGCGCACTAAATACCCGGATCGGGCCATTAACCTAGCAACTAGCAAACAAGAAAAGAGTAGAGAAGTATACTAAGCGATCCGTGTCCTTCGGTCTTCGTCTCCACTCCGATCTCCCACAGAATCTCCATCCGTCACCTTCTCGTCGGAAAGGGCACCACGTAGCCAAATACTTTTACGGGCTCCCACCTCTGGACCGAGGTAATTCGGGCGCGAAGTTGGCTAGCCGACGGGTCCAAGATTTGCTGTAGAATAGCGTAGTAGCCATTGTCTCTTTGGGGTTTAAGTGAAGTAGCCAAGATGGAGGAATCAAAGAACTTTTGGAGAAGGACGGTGTGTATTTTGCAAGCATGATAATGAGAGATATATATTTCCCACACCAAAAGGAACTCTCTCCCTCTCCTCTCAAGTAGTGGCCGGCCCCCCATGAGATGGTGGAGAAAATCACAAGAAGAAAAACAAGTGTTATCAAGTGGAGGAAAAAGAAAAAAAGATAAAGGAAAAAGGCTCACATCAATATCACCCTCATTTCTCATTTGATGCAAGACAAATGATGCAAAAGGAATATAATGATGATAGTCATATCATGAAGCCACAAAGTGCAAGAAAACCCCTCCACAAATGTTATTTGCAAATGTGCAAATAACCCCCCTCCATCGAAAGTCCGGTCGTGAAGGAATAAAAGAAAACCGGCCGGAACGGAATGCAAACTGGCAACTTCAGAAAACTGATCCCGTAATAAATTACAGGAAAATCCCGCTACTGCAAATACATGCCCGTATTTGTATTCCCACTGAACACAAATGCAAAGAGACAAAACTACACTATCAAATACTAGGATCCGGCTTAAGCCAAAACCGGCTAGTAAAAACCGTCCGATCACGATCCGTGCAATACCGCACGTATCTGATCGAACCCTGCCATATCCCCATACAGCCTCTACAGCGTTTCGCCCGAAACTTGAGTAACTGTATGTGTGGTGGACTCTAAAGACTCGTCAATACTATGGCTGTGGATTTAACCACTAGCACGTCAGAGGTATCAGCCATACGTGACGGGCCACCAGCTACTGACTAAAAGGGACGTCGATGAGCGAACTCATCCTGACACCCTACTGAGCCTGTCAGTGACAATATCCGTACAGTCCGGTCCGTTCGTCTATGAGCATCGCATGGCGGGTCTAGGGGGTTGGTAAAAGTCGGACCCCCAATAGCGGTACAAGTCGTGTCGGAGTGTAGCCCAGAACATCCTGAGATACTACTGGAATACCTACCAGCAAATCTCCTGCCTTGGCCAAGGACTTTTCATGTTCTGGCTCTCCTAGACACAGCGCGACCTCACCCCCAATACCGGAAAAGACGAACCCCTGCAGACCCGCTCACTGCCTCCATGTGGCTCGGGACTGTACCCAACTAAAACCTGTTTGCACGTCTCCTTTGAGCGTGGTAGGGTAGTAATCAAAGCACAGTGGGAACTCACACGAGACAAATGACGATCTCAGGTCGATGAACTAACCTGTACACATGTCACCAGGAAACTGCTATCTGACATCAGGTATAATCCCAACTAGCAGGTTCCCGGCGAGTCCTGTCCGGTGTACTCATAACCCAATGAGCACCTGTATACATCTTAAGTGAACCAACTGACACCAGTGGCTTGTGAGACCGGCCACCGTCCCTCGTCGGGATCTCGACTGTATACACTAGTCTACCCTGGAGAATCAATGCCCTGTCTCGAAACTCCCATGACTAGGGACTTTTTAAGGATGTGCTTATAGACTCCAGCTCTCACTTATATGATCGCCCTCATACTGCTGGTAGTCAAGCAAGAATCCTAGGGGCTCTATCAACGTATAATAGCGACTCGTAAGGTCACCTAAAGCAGTACACGATGATAAAGATAAACCAGATAGCATACTATCATCTCGAGTAAGACTGTCCTACTGGGATAGGTCCTCCCCTCAATCATTGCAATCACGTGCTTGTGATCCAATAATTGACTCTGAGGGCACTATCTCCAACATTTATATACTTTCAAAATAAAGCTCGAGTAATTATTTATCTTATTTAGGGTTTTCATGGATATAACTTTTAAGATTTGAGGTATATTAGTGAATATATACCTAACTTGAATGGTTCATGGTATTTAAGCGTAACTTGTCTTGTATTGATACTTAATGGTATTTTAATGAAACTTGTCATTCTTTTATTTTCTAGAAAACATGGAATTTTATTATATATTAAAAATATATGGTTTGATAATATTTATATAATTATTAAAAATTAATTTTATTTATTAAGTAGAAAATCTCGTTTTTTTCTTAAAAATCGTATTAAAATTCTTTCGAGATCGTATGCTCCGTGAGGAGGTCTGCATCTCGCTCTACTAGCCCGAGAATGTGCGATAATCCGCACCATCCAATAGCGGGTTTCCCAAAATTGGTTGTAGAGGCATAATCACAAAGAATTTGATAGCACCATTTAAAGAAAACCGAGTTTTTATAGTTCAAGGTATTTTGATGAAAAATCGTATTTTGCCATAAAAGTTATGTCTCAAGAGAATCGTACTAAGTCAATATATATGTATGTGAAAGGTAGGTCATTACTTCGTGAAGTTTTCTAAGGGTATGCTAAGCAAAATATTTATAAGAAAACGTATATAAACTTCATGGTATTTAAACATAAAAGCTTAATTAAAGTTAATTAATATGGAGTTTTAGAGTGAAACTTATTTCTAAATATTTTTTTAATGATTAACAATTCAAGGTATAGAATATGGAAGAGTAACCCTTAAGAAAAATTATAGTTTTAAAGATTTTAGAAACAAATGTCGGTATAATTCCACTTACCGACACGTTTTATAAAAAGAGACTTTTTAAGTAGAAGGAGAAGGGGTGGGACTTACAAGTTAGAAGGAGAGAGAGGAGGTAGAAGTAGAGAGTGTGATGGCCATGGCGTCGCCAAAATTGCCTCTAATTCTCTCCGGAATTTGACCTTGGGCTAACTCTACTTGTACTCTTTTTGGACTTGAGAATATTTGATAATTTTGACTAGAAATTTCAGAATGAGGAGGGACTAGGGTATGGGGTTGTATTTATAGGGTAAAATCAGGGTTTTGGAATTGAAAGATTGAATTAAAAAGCATTAAAAATGAGATTAAAGAATGAAATTGAAGTCTCTATTAATTTGCAGAGAAATCGAACACTATGGAGGTAATGGGGGTAGGCCAAGAGTCAGGTGTGCAAAGTTCGGGGACTTTTCCCCATGGGGGACCCATCGCCGCCGGCCATATAGGCCATCTCGCTGACCATTTTCCGTAGGGGGGCCGTCAGATTGGTGCCATGTGTTCTCTTCTGTTTATATATCATTTTACACATGTTTAATTTCCTGACTTTTCATTTTTACGTGTAAACTTTTTGGCTTCCAAAAAGTTTAAAAGAAAATTCAGAAAAAATAATATGTGTCTGATGGGATTCGAACATAGGGGCTACGTCACAGCAGTGCAAAGACTTTACCAATGAGCTACAAGTGCTTTCTTGCTAAGAATAACTTTTAAATTGCGCTCAGACTTGCAAACTCATTTCTATACTTTAAGAAGAAAAATTTTGTGCAGAAAAATCAGGGTCGTTACAGACGACCGGGTATAATCGGGTGATGCCAACCTATTCAAACTTGGCTATGGTTCGATTCATACTCGATGTGTGATTGGCTTTCGACTCCGGGAAAAGAGAGGGTACCGACCTTCCTACACTTGGCTATCGTTCGATTCAAACTCGATGCGCGATCGCCCCTTGGCTCCAGGGAAAGGGAGGGTACCGACTTTCTTATACTTAGGCTATCTTTCGACTCATACGATCGTCACTTAGAAAGGGGCGGACACCGGCCTAACACTTGCAAGATGAAAAGACTTATGAGCTAAAAGTACTTGCGAAAATGAAAAGACTTAGAAGCTAAAGTGCTAGCAAGATGAAAAGACTTACGAGCTAAAAGATGATCGGACATTTGAGCAAAGGAAAATACATACTTTATTTATGATCACAATTATGTACAATGGTATTGTGGCCTCCTCAGCCTTACAAAAAATGCTCGGAGACTTACAAAATTCTGAAGAAAAAGAAAGAAGAAAAAACCCGTAGAGGGGATGGCTCAGGCCGTCCGTTCAGCCGGAATCTCACCCTGCTCGACGCCACCATCGGGACTAAAACAGTGACCTCGGGGTCGGCGCTTCCGCCGACAGCCTCGCCTCCCACTGCCAGCTCGACGACTTCCCCTTGCAGTGCTTCCTCGGCGAGGGGGAACCTAGCTCGGAGATAGCCATCGGTGAACTTCGGCATAGATTCCTTGACGGCATCGAGGGCTTTGTGCCACCCGATGACCGCGGATTCGGCGAGATCAAGATAAAATTGATCAGATGCCTTATATTCTTCTACGGCTTTCGCTACCCGGCTCTCAACAAGCTTCGTCGCCCAGCTCTCAGCTAGCTGCTCCGCTTCTAAGGCCGTCCGAGCATCCTTCATCAGGGCGTCCCTGGACCTCTTCATCGCGTTGTAGAGGTTGTTCGCTTCCTCCACCTTGGCTTGGATAGCCCGGTTGTACTTATTTAGAAGCCG
Source organism: Agapanthus africanus (assembly GCA_030015575.1). Classification (NCBI taxonomy): domain Eukaryota; kingdom Viridiplantae; phylum Streptophyta; class Magnoliopsida; order Asparagales; family Amaryllidaceae; genus Agapanthus; species Agapanthus africanus. The sequence continues at coordinate 674,131,880 of CM057340.1, read as the reverse complement.
ATGGGACTCTTTATGCTTTGAGATCGTCAGCCCCTCGGCGACCAATCTCGAGTCCAGGAGGGCAGCTCTCTTCTCCGCTGTTTCCTGATTTAAAATCAGGAAAGCTTCTGGGAAAAGCTTCAAAAGAGGCCACGTGCTTACACGTGACAGCAGTCACGTGTTGACACGTGACCTATAAAATACAGAAAAAGCGCACTTTGATTCGCTGATCAAGTCAAGGAAAAGAGCTTCAGAAGAGGTCACGTGCTCCCACGTGACCAGGGTCACGTGTCGACACGTGACGTTCAAAGCAGCAAACTCGCTCTCCAATTGAACCAAAGAAAGAAGTGCCAGACAGGGGTCACGTGCTCACACGTGACCAGGCGTCACGTGGTAGCACGTGATGGCTACAACAGCAACCGGAAGATAGCGCAGAAAGGAAGAGGATTCTTCATTCCAAAGAGGGTCACGTGTCTACACGTGACCATGGGTCACGTGGTCACACGTGACCGGCTTTCAAAGCCCATTTTTGACGACAGAATTAAATTCTGAAGGAAATTCGAATCTTTCCAAAGGAAAGTAATTATTTGGGACCAATCAAATTAAAGATCCAGAGATGATTAAATATCATCTATCTATGGAAAATCTCGGGTTTGGAAAGATTTCCCCCTTAAAAATCTAACCAAAATAACAAAGGAAAATCTCTGGATTTAAAATCCAATGGTGAATAAAATTCACCTGATAATCCAAAGGCCCAAAATGAATGATGGACGCAAATCAAATCTCTCAATGAAGATTCACAAAAGACTGATTGATTCGGCTGCTTCTCCTATAAATAGGAGCCAAGGGACACAAAAAAGACATAGATACGCAGAGAAGAAAAGAGAAAAGGAGAAGAGCTTTGATACTTGAAAAAGACTCAGATCTTCTGCAAAAACCCTAGGTAAGAAAGGAAAAGCCTTTTGGAAAGAAAAAGAATTTAATTCTCAACAGAGTTTAACTCTGAGGCATAAAACGAGAGAGCATATCTCCTCCCTCTTTGATAGAGGATCTGCAAAATGCACATCTCCCCTTAAGGTTGAGAATTTAATTCTCAATGGGTCGAGATCCTGCCATGCAGATCCAAAACATAGAGAAGGAATGCAAGCATGAGAATTTAACTCTCATAGAACTATAGGAATTTAATTCCTCCAAAATAAAGTTAGGGTTCGACCCTGTATCATGGGAATTTAATTCCTTCAAAACAAAAAGAAACAGGGTTGAACCCTAATCAAGAACATAGTTCTGTCGAAACAGTGGGAATTTAATTCCTTTAATCATAATCCTCAGAAAAGGGGAGTTTAATTCCTTAAAAGCTTTTGTTAGGGTTTAACCCTATTCGGTTCTTCGCATAAACAAGGAATTTAATTCCCACAGAAAACTCAGATTTAAACTCTATTCCAGAATATAAGCCTTCAAAAGGAATTAGGAATTTAATTCCTCTGAAATTAAAAGTTCGAGGAATTTAATTCCTGAAAGAGGAGTAACAGATCCTCCAAAAAAAACAACAACATTGAGGCAGGGTCACGTGTCACCACGTGACCCCCCAAAAGCCCTACAGAAAGCCCCTTTGAGGCAGCACCCCACGTGACCCACGTGACTTTCAACAGAAGCCTTAACACATAGGCATTTGAATGCCCGTCACGTGCTGACACGTGATGCTATCAAAGACACAGTAATCTCGGCAGAATCATTGAAGGGAAGGCACTCCCACGTGGGGCCACGTGACCGTTCTTGCTGTAGTGTTTAACACTAAGTTAAAACCCTCGAATCCAATATTGAAATGCTATCGGGCCTTAGTGTTCAACACTAATTAAAGAATTTTGTTCGTAGTGTTCAATACTAATTGTTTTAATATTCGGCACTAATTTGAGATCCCCATTGCCAGTGTTCAACACTGAGCTGTTTTAGTGCTTATGATCATTTCAAGGCCTTGTTGCTGGTGTTTAACACCAATTATTCTTCTAGTGTTAAACACTAGCTTGTCAAACTCATTCCCAGTGTTCAACACTGATTGCTTTGAAGTGTTTAACACTAGTCTATAGCCCAATTGGCTAAAGGGATAGAGGCAAAGCTTCTCCCTCGATGGACTCACAAGGAATCAATATTCCAGACATGATGGGACTTAGCCCAAGCTGGCCATAAGTCCTCAATTCGTGACTAATTGGGCCAATGGGCTCATAACATAATTAATCAGTCCTGACCTCAGATTGGGCCAGGGACTGCTCAAGCCACTCCGGTTCTAGGGTACATCTCTTCACTCCTTTGATACTTGGCATTGTAATCCCTCAATGTCTTCAAAGAGGTGACGGGTCCCGACCACCACCCATGATATGGACTGTGGGGTCCTTAAACTCATACAAATTCCTGGTCACGCGGAACGTGGATAACGTCACTCTTTGACCCTACGGAAAACGTCCAGAGCGGAGCCTGGTCCTCGCTAAGCACGGCAGTGAACCCGTGTGAAGCATCCAGAGCACATACCGGACTGTGGGGTCCTTAAACCCATGGACTACGATGTCCTTAACCTTGACCGAGATGTCTTAAAACTAACAACGGACCGCAATGTCCTTAAACTACCCATGGACCGCAACGTCCCTAAACTAGAACAATAGAGCCCTTCATATGCTCTTTTGTCGGACCTAAACGGTCCCGTTTAAGTTGATCTTAGCCTCGAAGATGGCTAACGCGTCCTTAAACCCTCAAACATACTGGACTACGAATCCCCCAAATTAACTCCGGCTCAAGGGTACATCTCTGAACTCCTCTGACATCTGTCGTTGTAATCCTTCAACGTCGTCAGAGAGGTGATGGGTCCCGACAGCCATACAGACGATGGACCACTATGTCCCTAAACTGGAACATTAGAGTCCAAACACTCTTTTGTCGGATCTAAACTATCCCGTTAAGTTGATCTTAGTCACAAAGTTAGACTAACGTATCCTTAACAAACGTTTGAGTTGATCTTAGCCTCGAGTAGGGCTGACGTATCCTCAAACCAAAACCCCCCCAAACCCAAATTTAAGATAATGCGGATTTGGACTAGTCCACGCCCTACGGGCGACGACATAACTCAGTCTCCGTAAACAATCCACGGGCAATAAAACAAACACCCACGACACGAAGTGACCATCTGGAGAAGGAGAAAGTTGTTACCGCTATGCGGTAGCGTAATTAACTGCAGGGGCTTGCGCCTGCAGGGAAGAGCGTCCCCACAATCAAAAACCCCTCAAACGAGGGGGAATCTGATGAAGTCTGCTACATCGGTCGCATCCGTTTAAACCTTCGATATATGGTGCCATAAATCAACTTGGCATCTTCGGAGAGGTGGACGGATAGCACCAATTAGCATCTGCCCCGAACCTAACGCCTCAGACGTCCCAACGTCCCGGCCGCCGTTCGGAGGGGAACAGATTCTGGCACGCCCGGTGGGACCTTTTCCTCTTTCCACTCCACACTTCGTGTGTCGTGATTCGCGAACCAATCGCGGCTCGCTAATAGTTGCCTTCGGGTTTCTAGGTACTGAGAATTGGCATCTCGCTTATTGCAGAAAGCAAAGGATCGATGGCTTCCACCCCTGCGAAATCCTCCAACTGCTCAGACGGCAATTGCAGCCGACGCTCTGCCTCGCCAGGAGGTATAGCCTATGGACCCCAAGCTGCTTCGCTATTCACAATGCCAGTGGAACAGGTCACTCGCGCCACCACAGGATTGTTCTTTGGGACTATGATCCCGCCGACAAACTTTACCGCTCCAGTGCTGACAAAGAAAACTCTCGGGAAGTCGGTCTTTGATCGTCTTACCCCTGCCGCGGCTCCTCTCAACGAGTCGCCCAACGTCGATGCCTCGGTCTTCTCTAGATTGGGCCAGGAATCCTGCGAGCTCATTACGGGGCCTACAATCTCAGAGAAGGCTGCTTCCAAGAAAGTGGCTGCTCCTGCTCCCGAAATCGCCAAGGCGACCTCTCCAGCCAAAAAGTCAGTCTTTACAAGATTGACGGCTCCGGCCTTTGCTCCCGCTTCCCAGAGGACATCGGTTTTCGATAGGCTAACGCCAACAACAACCCCCATCCATACAGGGGGCAAGAAGGAACCATTCTTACTGCTGACCCAACGCCGCCCGCTCGACGCGCTCGACGTCGCCATTGGCGCCGAGTAAGGAAGGCTGGAGGCAACTCTCCCTCCGGGTTGACTCCAGCGGCCCCGGTGGCAGAGGTCAATGCTGCTGTTCCAACTGGGAACAGCTTTGAAATGCTAAATAAGGTGCGAAGGAATTCCCCCACGGCAGTACTGAAGAGGTCTCCTCCCTCATTGAAAAAGGTTGTGGAAACAAAACCCGAACAGCCCGGATCTCCTCAACGGTTGTCTTCCAAAATCTATAAGGCTTGGCGGCAGGCCCGAGACTCGATCATCGATCCAAACTTCTCCCGCCAGCACAAGAAGCTGAAAATCCAACCTGAAGCCGGTCACCAGGCTAAACCCCAAAAAGCTGGTGATCAACTGACTCACAAAAGGAGGAGGCCAGAGAGGACCTCACAGCATGCAGCGACGACTGAAAGCACTAAGCCCAGGCGCCCTAAGTCTGGGGGCATGGTGGTGCACACTGTTTACATGGCCTTTGGGAAAGAGGAAAGCCGCACTTCTACGGGCCACCGACCCCTAACCCGATCCGTGACGAAAGCCCAGGAGCAGCAACAAAAGCTTCAAGAAATGATGAATGCTATGGCCGCGCTCACCGGACCAAAAGAAAACCCAGAAACGTCCTCAGACGCACGCCGGGAGGAAGAAACAGACGCTGAATTCCTTCGCCGAACACTGGAGAGAAGGGACAAAGAGGCTGCTGAACAAGCATCCAACATACAACGGATGGGCCTTCTCTTTCAAGACGTGATAGGAATGATGATCCAGCAGGACTCACCCGCCGAGGATCCCCCGATCGTTCTTGAAGACGACTGAGGAGAAACGTCAAATCCACCACCAGCCCTCTCAACGGCCAAGGAGGATGCAATCTCTAAGGCTGACTTGGCTGACTACATAGCCCAGCAAATCCGGGTTCACCACGCGACTGAGGCAGCTGGTCAAGTCGTGAAAACGGGGCGGCCGTATCCGAGCTGGTATGATCAAATCAAATACCCGCAAGGCTATACGATACCGAAATTCCACGTGTATAAGGGGACCGGCAATCCCCATCAACATGTTGCCCAGTTCCGGGCCCTCTGCGGTAACACCGGCGGTGACGATAAATTGTTGCTTCGCCAGTTCGTGGGCAGCTTATCAGAAACAGCGTTCGAATGGTATTCAGAACTCCCGAACGATTCCATCAAAACGTTCGCTGAAATGGAGTTGTTGTTCACTCAGCGATTTGCAAGTGCCAGCGAACGCACTCCAATAACCGCACTTATTAACGCCAGGGTAAAACCGGGCGAAACCTGGGTCCAGTACGCTATACGCTGGCGGAACCTGTGGTCGAGATGTGAGCAACGCATCGAGGAAGCACATGCGGTGGGCATGTTCGTGGGAACCCTAGACCCCCACGCAACTATCTCCCAGTTTATGATGTTCTTTAAGCCAACCACATTCCAGGCTTTAATCGACAAGTTGGCTCAGATGGACCAGATGGGTCATAGACCATCTCCCCCGAAGTCGGAACCGCGGAATGATAAGGGTAAAGGAAGGGCAACCTTCGTCGCGAACGCCCAACAGCAACCTAACGCCCCGAAATCGGCGGATCAACTGGAGGAAAGACGTCGGTATTATAATGAGAAGATGAAGCGTCCCTACTCGTTCCCACGGGACAAGACGAAACGGCTATTCGAGCTGGCAATACGCAACAGACTTATAAACCTGCCAAATCCAAGGCGACCGCCGCAACCCACCGAGGTGAATAACCCTAACTATTGCCCTTACCATCAGACGGTAGGCCATCCGATTGAAGATTGCTTCGTCTTCAAAGGATGGATTGAAGACCAATACCTCCAGGGGAAGTTTGTACTGTCCGAAAAGTGGAAAGTGAACCCACCACAGCCGCATGCTCCGAGGAAAGCGGATACACCGGGGGCAACATGTTCTTTTATTGAAGAAGCTCCATGGGAGGTCGTGCTATCAACTAAAACCAAAAGAATGCTGAGAGACCTTCATGCGTGCCCTGCGATCAAATGGAAGGACCCTCTTGAACCTCAAATTATCAAAGGAATGTTGAAGCCCCGCCCAATTACGAAGATTCGCGATAAGGGCCCAAATACTCACGCCCAACCGTCGAAATCCTCGAAGAAAAAGAAGAAGAAATCCAAGAAGTCCTTGAAGCCTGGAAAAGAGCACACGAACTTGCAGAAGCAAATCGACGCATTGGAAGAGTACAACCAAAAGGCGCGAACTCCTGTCACACTGCAAGAGTTCCTCAACCACATCTTTCAAGAAGAAGATGATGGAGAAAGCTCGTCGGATGAATCCGAAGGATATATGGCGAGTTGTAACGTAATCTCCCATACGTTTACCGACGATGGGAAAACTCCTGGCCTTGAAAAGCTGGAGACAGAGCCTGTACCAGAGCGTGCATGGCCAACAGATGAAATGATCGACGCTTTTCTGGACGAGATTCGTCTAAAATGTAAAGCGGACCAGGAGCGCGAGATGGCCACATCTGAAGGAGCCAAATGCGGGCAGCTGAACGAAAGAGTTGAACTACCAGAGCGAAAGGCATCCGAAGTAAACACGAAGATATTCAAGACGAGAAAAAGGTTTGCCAAAGCCATGTCACTGGGGATGAAGCTACCGCCCTCGGAAGGAAACATACACGATGGGGTGGAGAGGCACCCTGATTATTGCACATATCACCGGAAGATCTCACACCCCACGGAGGAGTGCGACGCCTTTAAAATATGGTGGCAAGGATATGTTATTCGTCAGCAACATTTTAAGCGCATGAAACGCAAGAGCCGTCGGGAGCGAAGAAGTACTGTCGGAGGGCACAACAAGACTACTGGCAGCTGTTACATGGCTGACGCCAGAGGGTCACAAGTTCTCACCTTCGGGAGCGACTCTGATGAAGAAATGGCTCTGGGCCCTCTCTTTACAGAATCCGTTTTGGGGAAAGAAGAAGAATCGGAGATCTGCGAGAACATTCAGCTGCGCAATCGCACACTCCCAGAAAAGAATCTCGGGCCCGTCGGCCGAAAAGATAAGGGCTTGGAAAAGGTCATTGAAGATATCACTTTAGATGACCCGGTCACAGAAGAGCTAACTACCAAAGACCCTCCCAAAAAGGGTAAGGTGGACTATAACATCCTCGCGCACTTAAGGAAGCTACCCTCTCAGCTTAGCATTCTTGATGCCCTTCTATTATCAAAGGAAGCACGAGACTCACTAGTTAAGGCGTTGCAAGAGCCTGAACAATTCCAAGCCTTTCTCGCCACTGAAAGGATGAAGGATGAACTGGAGGAAGTGCACACGGCCGATGTCACTTTCGGTGATGAAGACCTCCTTCTCGGGACGTGCGACCACAACCGCCCCCTATATGTCTCTGGATACTGCCATGACATCAAGATAGGCAAGATCCTGGTGGATAATGGATCCTCCGTCAACCTCCTTAATGTTCGGGTGTTGAAGGAAATCTGCATGAGTGTGCAACACCTCGCTCGTGACAAAATTACTATCTCCGGTTTCGACTCTCAATCGTCACGGACTCTCGGATCTGTAATACTGACGTTACGCTTCGGACTTCTCGTCACAGACATCAAATTCCATGTCATTGACGCCAAGACCTGCTACAACGCCTTGCTCGGTCGTCCTTGGCTACACGAGTACAACATCATCCCTTCTACGCAACATCAGTGTATGAAGTACTTCAAGGATGGTTTCGAGTACACCGTAACAGGCGAGTTGAACCCGTTTTCTGTAAACGAAGTTCGCAAATACGAAGACGCGAAATACTTTTTGCCAGATTTCGAAGATACAGAAAGGTGTCGCGACCCAGAGGACAAAGCCGCCGCCACCATTCCCGTTTTTGGGAGCGATACCGAAGAGGAGGAGAAAATAGTGTATACAGGGCCATCCCAACGCAACAACCTGGGGGCGCCCACCCCCATACCGGTCTTCGGGAGTGATTCGGAGGACGAGGTTAACGCCGTATTCTCCAGTCGGCTGTCAATACAGGCACCCCTTTGCGAGGACCATAGTCTGCAAATCACCATGGTACCGCAAGAACACTATAAGGATCTCGACGCGCTTCAAGCTCACAGCGTGCAGGACCTGCAAACATTTTACGTCCCTCCCAGGCGAAGGGGTGAGAAGGTGATCCTATTCTACCAATCCTCAGAGTCGAAGGTGGAGAAAGAGATCTGGCACGGCGCGGATGTTACACTTGACAGGCTCCAACCCATCCATCTGCCTAGATACTATACAAATGGATTGAAGAAGTTATTGAAGCGCCAAGGAGTACCCTTAAAACAGACGGTGCGGCAGGCTCGGTTCTACAACAGGATTTGGGATGTCCCCGGGACTCAGCGCAAATTGCCCAATGGGAAAATGGAAACACTTGGGCTTGGGTACGCGAGAACCGGAAAACGGGAGCGAGCCCACGGCAGCTACGCCATATATACCTCTGATGAAGAAGAAGGCGCCCTGTCAGGAGAGGCCAATCCCTCATCAAAACTAAACCCCGCGATCGAAGCGCCAAACCCGTTGTTTAAAGGACGAATGGGCAAGCCTACCACGAAAGCGGATCAGAAAATTCGGGAAGACCACAACCACGAAGTGGCCATCTATGAGAAGGCCAGGACGCAACATCTATTCCAACAGACTGCACAGGCTGTAAAAGATAAAGATGTTCACCATTGTCAACCCGTCATACGAAAGGCCCGATGCGGGGACGGAAATAAATTAAGAAACGGGAAAAGAAGCCGACAACAACGACGCAGGATTAGAGGGTTACGGGTACTGCGCGGCTCGGATTCGTCCCTCGTGGAAAAGATGAGTCGAGCATACTCCTTCCCCCGAGACAAGACGGAACGGTTGCTCAAGCTCGCCCTAAAACATCAGATGATCACGCTTCCAGATTCTAGGCATCCTGAGCAAGCTAGCAAGGTCTCTCATCCGAGTTATTGCTCTTATCACCGAGCCATAGGACATCCTACCGAAGACTGCTTCACCTTCAAGAACTGGGTCGAGGACCAGTACCGACGGGGTAGATTCGCTTTATCCGACGGTTGGAAAGTAACGCCGCCGCAAAAGCACGAGCCCAAAGCCACAAGAGCAGAACCGGATCCACCTCAGTCTTGGGAGCGGGTTCGCACCTGTTATATGATTACGATATTAAAAGAAGAGCCCGAGAACGAAGATGACCTTCCCCGGTGCTTCGAGAACAGCGATGATGAGTTGATCTCGGAATTCCCGCCCGCTCCGAAAGAACTGGAAGACGGTATACATACTACCGCAGATAACCTCAAGAAGATCGAGCTGGGATCGGCAGACGACCCGCGACCGACATTTGTCAGCGAGCTGTTATCCGAGGAAAAGGTGGCCGCATTAAAGAACGTGCTCCTACGGCATAAAGACTGCTTCGCGTGGAACTACTCCGAGATGCCAGGATTGGATCCGGAGATTGCGGTGCATAGATTAGCAATATCCCCAGATATCAAGCCAGTCAAGCAGGCGCCAAGGAGGATGCGACTTGAGCTGGAGATGAGCATCAACGCCGAAGTCAAGAAGTTGATCGATTCCGGATTTATCCAGGAAGTCCAATATCCCGACTGGATTGCCAACATCGTCCCGGTAATTGAAGAAGAATGGAACGGTGCGCATATGCGTGGATTTCAGGGATCTCAATAAAGCATGCCCAAAGGACGATTTCCCGGTGCCGGTAACCGAGCTAATGATAGATAACACATCCACTCACGAGGTCTTCTCCTTTATGGATGGTTCATCAGGATACAATCAGATAAAAATGCATCCCGAAGACCAGAAGCACACCGCTTTCCGGACTCCTTTGGGCATATTCTGCTACAGGGTTATGCCCTTTGGCCTAAAGAACGCTGGCGCCACCTATCAAAGGGCCATGACAAAAATCTTCGACGATCTCATACACGACATCGTCGAATGCTATATCGATGACCTCGTAGTGAAGAGCATGTCATACGAAGAGCATTTAAAGCATCTCGAAACCGTATTTCAACGCCTTCGGCAATACAATTTGAAAATGAATCCCCTCAAGTGCGCGTTTGGAGTCTCCTCGGGTAAATTCCTGGGATTCATCGTTCGACATCGAGGTATTGAAATAGATCCGTCAAAGATTAAAGCGATTATAGAAATGCCTCCGCCAAGAACCCTCAAGCAGTTGCGGTCTCTCCAAGGGAAGCTCGCATACATCCGGCGGTTTATCGCTAATCTTTCGGGCAAATGCCGTCCTTACAGCCACCTGATGAAAAAGGGAACCCCGTTCGTTTGGAATCACAAATGTCAAGGTGCACTAGACGAGATCAAACAATACTTGCAAAATCCTCCGGTGTTGGCTGCCCCAGTGAAAGGAAAGCCTCTCATTCTTTACACGGCCGCCCTTGAAGGTTCTTTGGGCACATTATGGGCACAGGAGAACGATCAGGGGAAAGAAAGAGCACTTTACTACTTAAGTCGAGTGCTGCTGGGGGCAGAAAGCAATTACTCGCCCATCGAAAAACATTGCTTGGCATTAATCTTTGCAATAACGAAGCTCAGGCACTATGCGTTGGCGCATGAAGTCCGTCTCATTTCGAAGGTGGACCCCCTTAAATACCTGATGTCAAAGGCTATATTGACGGGACGACTCGCTAAATGGGCCTTGCTCTTGATGGAGTTCTCGATAACATATCAACCCCTCAAGGCAGTGAAAGGCCAGGCCGTTGCCGACTTCCTCGCTGAACACCCGATACCGGCCGACTCTCCTCTGAACTGTGATTTGCCGGACGAGCATGCATTTGACGCAATTGGCGGTGGAAGCACACGATGGGAACTCTATTTCGATGGAGCGTCCTCCATAAAGAAGCAGAAACAGGGTAGCCCGATCATCAAATCGGGGATAGGCCTTATCTTTGCAACTCCACAAGGAGGGATAATGCGCTTCGCCTTCTCCTTAACAGAGTCAAGGACAAACAATGAAGCCGAATACGAAGCTCTGATAGCAGGCCTCGAAATCGCCATCAACATGGGAATTGAAGACCTCCTCATATACGGGGATTCTCAGCTGGTCGTTAGCCAAGTAAATGGTGACTACCAAACGTGCAAACCAGAATTGGTGAAGTACGGCGAAAAGGTGCAACAACTGTTGGCCCAGATCCCCTCCTATATTCTAGAGAACATACCGCGCGCAGAAAACAGCAAAGCAGACGCGTTGGCCAAACTCGCTAAAGAACTGGCCGACGAGAACCTCGATGACGTCAGAATCGTAGTACAAAGCCGTCGAGTGCTCGCCCCGGCAGAAATACCTCCGGAATTATATAAAGAAAAGGGAGCGATTGAGCAAGCGACCCTACAAATAAAAGACCGTGAGAAGGCTGAGGACTGGAGGGAAGTTTTCATAGACTACTTCAAGTCCCACCGAATGCCCGAAGAAGCGTCCTCAAGACATCAGCTTATGAAACGAGCTCTATCCTTCGCTTTCGTCAACGATACCCTGTACAAGAGATCGTTTGATTTTCTATGGCTGAGATGCTTGGGACCTGACGAAGCAGAAAGAGTCGTTCAAGAAGTTCACGACGGGCTTTGCGGTTCTCATCAAGCGGGCCCAAAGATGAAGTTAAAAATTAAACGGATGGGTTACTACTGGCCCACGATGATCCAGGACTGCCTCGAGTATGCGAAGCAATGCCACTCATGCCAGATCCATGGAGACTTCATCCACCAACATCCGAATCCACTACACCCAACGGTGGCCAGCTGGCCATTCGAAATGTGGGGGACTGACATAGTCGGCCCCATTGAGCCAGCATCATCCCGGGGACACCGCTTTATCCTGGCGACAACTGATTACTTCTCCAAATGGGCAGAAGCAGTACCACTGAAGGAAGTGAAGACGGAGAATATCCTCCATTTCTTCAAGACGCACGTCATCTATCGGTTCGGAACTCCACGACGGATTATCTCCGATAATGGGCCGGCCTACCGAAGCCATAAGATTAGCCGCTTCGCACAGCAGCACAATATAGACTGGAGATATTCTTCAGTTTACAACCCACGAGCTAACGGTCTAGCCGAGGCTTTCAATAAGACCTTGACGAAGATCATAAAAAAGACCGTCTCCAGGAATAAGAGGGACTGGCACGAAAGGCTGCAAGAAGCCCTTTGGGCTTATCGAACTACATTCAAGACGGCCACGAACACAACGCCGTACGCGTTGGTATTTGGGACGGAAGCAGTTCTCCCCCTCGAGATAGAGTTACCCTCTCTACGAGTAGCAGTCCACCACGAGCTGACGAACGAAGAAAATGCTCACCTTCGGCTTGAGGAGCTTGATGCCCTCGACGAAACCCGGCTCATAGCGCAACAACATCTAGAGGCCTACAAAGCAAAGATGACGCGCTCGTACGAAAGATTGACCAGGCCGAGGACATTCCGCCAAGGCGAACTCGTACTAGTGGTCAAAAGACCTATGATCCCCAATCGCGCCAAGCGAGGAAAATTTGAGCCAAACTATGAAGGCCCGTACATCATAGACAAGATCTACCAGGGTGGGGCCTATCTACTCATGGACATGCACGGTGAAAGGCCTTTCAGGCCAGTAAACGGCCGCTTCTTGAAGAAATACCATGCTTAATAAGCTGCAGCCTAGGTCAATGATAGATGACGACGACTGTGTCCGCTCGCTATCTTTCCAGGCTCAGACTTTACAAGCAGCAACCGGCCTTCCTATTACGACGGACCGAAACGTCCTTAAACTATCTACGGACCGAAACGTCCTTAAACTAATGCCGGACCGAAACGTCCTTAAACTAACAACGGACCGAAACGTCCTTAAACTAACGGCGGACCGAAACGTCCTTAAACTAACGACGGACCGAAACGTCCCTAAAACTACTACCGCAGCATCTTTAGGCTGACGAGAAAAAAAAAATATATATATGAAAAAGAATAAAAAAAACGGTATGTCCATAAGCAAAATGGGCACGGATGAAAACCCGAAAGGGCTCCGTGAGTAAAAACAGCAGGACTACCGGCGAGTGTTTGTGAAAACCCGAAAGGGCGCAACCTCGTTAAAGGACACTTACAGAGTCCTCTCGACCTTATAAGGAGAAACCACCTGCGTGAGATCCTTACGACTCACAAAGGAGCAGCACACTTAGGGATCCTCACGATTCCTAGGGAGAAAATACACTTACGAGATCCTCACGACTCGTAAGGAGAATTCTCTTATGGAACCCTCCCGGCTCATAAGATTTGAAAGTCTTAAGTTACAGAAACCTGAACCTGTTCTTAAGCAAAATCCTCCACAACCTCCAATACTGCCCTGCAAGCGGCTCCATACTGACCCTTGTATACAATCCACGGGCGCGAATAAACATTTCCCCAACAAAGTCCAACCCTTATAGGTCCTCTCGACCCATAATGAGAAAGTCCTCTTGTAGGATCCTTACGACTTACAGAGGAGCACACACTTAGGAATCCTCACGATCCCTAAGGAGAAAACACACCTACGAGATCCTCACGACTCGCGGGGAGAAATACCTTTGTGAGACCCTTACGGCTCATGAAGTCAAAAGCCTTGGTCGACAGGACCCTTAACCCTGTTTGCTGAGCCACCTTTGTTCGTCATCGACAAAAGCAAATGATGATTCGCTCCTGGCAACGTTCCAGTTGTAGCGGTGCTGATGCCAAAATCGGTACCTAAAACCCAGGCTTGTAACGAAAAGCTAGCAAGCCACACATGCCTACAAAATAGCCGAAATGATTGGGCACCGCGAAAAATAGCCGAAATGATGGGGCAACTTGCAATAAAAAGCAGCAAGTAAAAATGAAGGCATGAAAAATAGCCGAAATGATGGGGCAACTCGCAATAAAAAGCAGCGAGCAGAAAATAAATAAATAGCCGAAATGATTGGGCACCGCGAAAAATAGCCGAAATGATTGGGCAATCGCGATTTTCGCGATATAAAAGCTGAAATGATAGAGCATCGCGGAAAAAGAAATAAAATAAAAATAAAATTTATGCCCTACAGGTGATATTCCATCACACCCTGTACACAATCCAAGGGCGTAAACAAAAAGGGGATCATACTTCTCTCCCAGGTTTCATCAGAAAAAGAAGCCAGCTCTCGACGGGCCACAAGCGACCTAGAGATCATCCAAACACTCGTCTCGTAACAACGGACATGACTTCAAACAAAGCAGAGCAGCGGCAGCTCCCAGTTCCATGGCTCGGTGGTATACACATCGCCAACAGTCAAGCCTCCATCCCGCGAAATGCGGATACAATCAGTACAAACTTCCTGGTCACGTGGAACGCGGATAACGTCACTCTTTGACCCCGTGGAAAACGTCCAGAGCGGATCCTGGTCCTCGCAGAGTATGGCAGTGAACCCGTGCGAAGCATCCAGAGCGGAGCCTAGTCCTCGCCTAACGCGGCAGTGAACCCGTGTGAAGCATCTAGTGCAAACTTCCTGGTCACGTGGAACGCGGATAACGTCACTCTTTGACCCCGTGGAAAACGTCCAGAGCGGATCCTGGTCCTCGCAGAGCATGGCAGTGAACCCGTGCGAAGCATCCAGAGCGGAGCCTAGTCCTCGCCTAACGCGGCAGTGAACCCGTGTGAAGCATCTAGTGCAAACTTCCTGGTCACGTGGAACGCGGATAACGTCACTCTTTGACCCCGTGGAAAACGTCCAGAGCGGATCCTGGTCCTCGCAGAGCATGGCAGTGAACCCGTGCGAAGCATCCAGAGCGGAGCCTAGTCCTCGCCTAACGCGGCAGTGAACCCGTGTGAAGCATCTAGTGCAAACTTCCTGGTCACGTGGAACGCGGATAACGTCACTCTTGGACCCCGTGGAAAACGTCCAGAGCGGATCCTGGTCCTCGCAGAGCATGGCAGTGAACCCGTGCGAAGCATCCAGAGCGGAGCCTAGTCCTCGCCTAACGCGGCAGTGAACCCGTGTGAAGCATCTAGTGCAAACTTCCTGGTCACGTGGAACGCGGATAACGTCACTCTTTGACCCCGTGGAAAACGTCCAGAGCGGATCCTGGTCCTCGCAGAGCATGGCAGTGAACCCGTGCGAAGCATCCAGAGCGGAGCCTAGTCCTCGCCTAACGCGGCAGTGAACCCGTGTGAAGCATCTAGTGCAAACTTCCTGGTCACGTGGAACGCGGATAACGTCACTCTTGGACCCCGTGGAAAACGTCCAGAGCGGATCCTGGTCCTCGCAGAGCATGGCAGTGAACCCGTGCGAAGCATCCAGAGCGGAGCCTAGTCCTCGCCTAACGCGGCAGTGAACCCGTGTTAAGCATCTAGTGCAAACTTCCTGGTCACGTGGAACGCGGATAACGTCACTCTTTGACCCCGTGGAAAACGTCCAGAGCGGATCCTGGTCCTCGCAGAGCATGGCAGTGAACCCGTGCGAAGCATCCAGAGCGGAGCCTAGTCCTCGCCTAACGCGGCAGTGAACCCGTGTGAAGCATCTAGTGCAAACTTCCTGGTCACGTGGAACGCGGATAACGTCACTCTTTGACCCCGTGGAAAACGTCCAGAGCGGATCCTGGTCCTCGCAGAGCATGGCAGTGAACCCGTGCGAAGCATCCAGAGCGGAGCCTAGTCCTCGCCTAATGCGGCAATGAACCCGTGTGAAGCATCTAGTGCAAACTTCCTGGTTACGTGGAACGCGGATAACGTCACTCTTTGACCCCGTGGAAAACGTCCAGAGCGGAGCCTGGTCCTCGCCAAGCACGGCAGTGAACCCGTGTGAAGCATCCAGAGCAAACACCGGACTGTGGAGTCCTTAAAATCCACGGACTATGACGTCCTTAACCTCGACCGTGATGTCTTAAAACTAACGATCAACCCCCCCCGATTCCCTACGGATTTCGCCTTGGTTTAAGGGTACATCTCTTCACTCCTTTGATACCTGGCGTTGTAATTCCTCAACGTCTTCAAAAAGGTGGCGGGTCCCTGCAACCAAACACCGGACTGTGGAGTCCCTAAATCCACGGACTATGAGGTCCTTAACCTTGACCGTGATGTCTTAAAACTAACATCGGACTGTGGAGTCCTTAAATCCACGGACTATGAGGTCCTTAACCTTGACCGCGACGTCTTTAAACTACGATACCTTGAGAGATCCCTAACCCCGTGAAACACGGAAAAAGGTGATCACACCCGGCACTTGCAGGCCCTCGCCACCTGTAAGGAAGAAAAACTCTCTTGTGAGATCCTTGCGACTCTCAAGGGAAAACCCGCTTAAGGATCCTCACGATCTTTAAGAAGAACTCACACCTATGGGATCCTCTCGACCTATAGGGAGAAAGACTCCTTATGAGACCCTCGTGGCTCATAAGATGCAAAGGCCTCAGGAAACAGATCCTAACCCTGAATCCTAAGCCACGGCCGTCCTGCAAGAAGATTAAGATAGAATATCCGCAGAATGCATTCAATGAAAAGGGGACACATCACTGAGAGGAAAATTGTATCTTTTATTCATAAACCAAAATGGATGCAAAATACAATTCAAAACAAAAAAAAGGCAGATACTCTTATTCATGAGTATGTATAAAAAAAGGGGGGTTCTACACTAACGAAAAAGATCACCAAACACAGGATCAACGGCACAGGGGTTGATGAAGCAAAGGACAAGATTCTCCATCTCTCTCTCCGCTTTCTCCAGCACATCGAAGCGACGATTCTCGCGAGGAGTCGCTCCCCATCGGTTGGTGCCGTGTTCGTCCGCGAATGCAAACATAATGGCTCGCTGGGCCTTTATCTCGCTCAGTAGATGAATTGAGCAGTCCCTCAGAGCCTGAGTAATCAGGCAGGCTTCATGAAAGCCCTCGAGTTTTTCCTCCGCCGCATCAAGCATCGCCAGGGTCATCTCTGCCGGGTGAGGAGGAACATCGGCAAGCACGGCCGAGAGGATCATCCGGAGCCAGAGAGAACCCATCGGGAGGGGAGACCCCCTACGGATCGAGAGTTCATGCATGGCTAAGTCGCATTCGTCATCAGTAAGAAGTGGATCCACTAGCCGAGCGGCAAAGCGGGGGATCATCTCCTCGATGGGCACTTCCCATGGCTGCCGACGAGCGTGTGGACGGTTGCAGGCCATAACGCTCGGATACTCCTTAAATTAAATCACGTCGATATGGGAATGAATTTCTCTGTAAGGAGAAACTAGGCTATGGCCTCAAGAATATAAAGAGGTGCATTAAGTGCCATGCGCGGAAAATCTTGCATGCGAAAGATGTTTCCAAGGCTCAAAAAGGAAAGGCATCGAAAATCAAGGAGAAATAACTATTTCCAAGGCTTTTTTTTTATATGCATCCGATACTGCGCGCTAGAAATGCGGCATGCAAAATTTTGTGAACGTGTGAGACCCAAATTTGACGTGCACTAGAAAATAGAATAGCACCATGCATATTAAAGGCATCAGCAACAACAATAGTGAAATGATAAAATTCCAGGAAAAAGGCGTGCAAACATGAGAGAACACAATAAAACTCGCCACTCATACTTCAAGAGGTTCATACAAAATATCGAGGACACATTTACAATGGAAACACTTCAGATGCGGGGCATGGGTTGAGAAACTAAAAATTTACTTTATCCAAAACCTTCCAAACGTTGCGATCTTCCCGAGTATGCTTTCGCTCACGGTCACAAGCATCGGGGTCCCCACGGATGTCCTCTACCCTCCGATAGGCGCCCAGTATGGCTGATTGTTGAAAAAGCTGATGAAGAAGATCAATGAGATCATCCCGCCTCCTCTTTGAGATCAAGCCCATAAGGTACACCGAATGCACCTTATCCTCGGCAGCGTCTAAGTCCCCGAGTGGTATGCCGGCGCAAAAGAGAGGAAGGGCCTCCCGGATCGCCAGCACGATCAGCCTCAGAAGAGAAGAGCGACGGGGAAGTAGTCGATGGTTGTACTCATCAAAGTGGCTCATGATCTCGGCACACTGGGCATCAGTGAACTCTTGGTCCTGACTGCGGCCCAGCGCACGAATGTTCCTATAGGAAATGATCTCGTCAAGACGATACAGATGGGCGTCCATGATACCTAAAATAAAAGTCACTAGCATCATTACAAAATCCCCATCGCATTAATTGCAGAAGAACAGCCTCGGGCCAAGAGACCCCAAGGAGCCTCTGTGTGAAGAGATTGAGTTCTTCATAGGAATTAAATTCCTTAAAAAAAAAAAAAGGAATTAAATTCCTAGAAATAATTTTGATGGAATTAAAGTCCATGGAGTTGAAACGTTGTCATCATCTCCCCAAAAGTCACCTAAAACCTAAGAGATCTACAGTTCGAAGGCTCCCTGTTCTTATGGAGAAACGTGAAGAAAAATGGGTTCTTGGCGAAACCCTTAATATAGATTTGAAATCCAAAGAGTTCTTTTAAAGACAAAGGCGCTTTGGCCGTTTAACATTCTTACCTGAGGGAAAGGATCCGTCAACAGAGTTAAACTCTGGGAAATGATCAAGACAGAGAACTAAGCTCTGGAAGTGAGAATTAAATTCTCAAAGAAGAAATTCTCAGAGGAAGAAGACGAACAAGGTGAAGACTCCTATGAAGAGACAGAGCTATTTATAGAAGATAGTGAAAACGTTTCATCTCCCCAGATCCCTAAACGAATCCAACGGTTGCGAGAGGTGACAGCGTTGCACTCACGTGCTGACACGTGAGAACAACGCTGTGGGGGCATTTGTTTCCTGATTTAAAATCAGGAAAGCTTCTGGTAAAAGCTTCAAAAGAGGCCACGTGCTTACACGTGACAGCAGTCACGTGTTGACACGTGACCTATAAAATACAGAAAAAGCGCACTTTGATTCGCTGATCAAGTCAAGGAAAAGAGCTTCAGAAGAGGTCACGTGCTCCCACGTGACCAGGGTCACGTGTCGACACGTGACGTTCAAAGCAGCAAACTCACTCTCCAATTGAACCAAAGAAAGAAGTGCCAGACAGGGGTCACGTGCTCACACGTGACCAGGCGTCACGTGGTAGCACGTGATGGCTACAACAGCAACCGGAAGATAGCGCAGAAAGGAAGAGAATTCTTCATTCCAAAGAGGGTCACGTGTCTACACGTGACCATGGGTCACGTGGTCACACGTGACCGGCTTTCAAAGCCCATTTTTGACGACAGAATTAAATTCTGAAGGAAATTCGAATCTTTCCAAAGGAAAGTAATTATTTGGGACCAATCAAATTAAAGATCCAGAGATGATTAAATATCATCTATCTATGGAAAATCTCGGGTTTGGAAAGATTTCCCCCTTAAAAATCTAACCAAAATAACAAAGGAAAATCTCTGGATTTAAAATCCAATGGTGAATAAAATTCACCTGATAATCCAAAGGCCCAAAATGAATGATGGACGCAAATCAAATCTCTCAATGAAGATTCACAAAAGACTGATTGATTCGGCTGCTTCTCCTATAAATAGAAGCCAAGGGACACAAAAAAGACATAGATACGCAGAGAAGAAAAGAGAAAAGGAGAAGAGCTTTGATACTTGAAAAAGACTCAGATCTTCTGCAAAAACCCTAGGTAAGAAAGGAAAAGCCTTTTGGAAAGAAAAAGAATTTAATTCTCAACAGAGTTTAACTCTGAGGCATAAAACGAGAGAGCATATCTCCTCCCTCTTTGATAGAGGATCTGCAAAGTGCACATCTCCCCTTAAGGTTGAGAATTTAATTCTCAATGGGTCGAGATCCTGCCATGCAGATCCAAAACATAGAGAAGGAATGCAAGCATGAGAATTTAACTCTCATAGAACTATAGGAATTTAATTCCTCCAAAATAAAGTTAGGGTTCGACCCTGTATCATGGGAATTTAATTCCTTCAAAACAAAAAGAAACAGGGTTGAACCCTAATCAAGAACATAGTTCTGTCGAAACAGTGGGAATTTAATTCCTTTAATCATAATCCTCAGAAAAGGGGAGTTTAATTCCTTAAAAGCTTTTGTTAGGGTTTAACCCTATTCGGTTCTTCGCATAAACAAGGAATTTAATTCCCACAGAAAACTCAGATTTAAACTCTATTCCAGAATATAAGCCTTCAAAAGGAATTAGGAATTTAATTCCTCTGAAATTAAAAGTTCGAGGAATTTAATTCCTGAAAGAGGAGTAACAGATCCTCCAAAAAAAACAACATTGAGGCAGGGTCACGTGTCACCACGTGACCCCCCAAAAGCCCTACAGAAAGCCCCTTTGAGGCAGCACCCCACGTGACCCACGTGACTTTCAACAGAAGCCTTAACACATAGGCATTTGAATGCCCGTCACGTGCTGACACGTGATGCTATCAAAGACACAGTAATCTCGGCAGAATCATTGAAGGGAAGGCACTCCCACGTGGGGCCACGTGACCGTTCTTACTGTAGTGTTTAACACTAAGTTAAAACCCTCGAATCCAATATTGAAATGCTATCGGGCCTTAGTGTTCAACACTAATTAAAGAATTTTGTTCGTAGTGTTCAATACTAATTGTTTTAATATTCGGCACTAATTTGAGATCCCCATTGCCAGTGTTCAACACTGAGCTGTTTTAGTGCTTATGATCATTTCAAGGCCTTGTTGCTGGTGTTTAACACCAATTATTCTTCTAGTGTTAAACACTAGCTTGTCAAACTCATTCCCAGTGTTCAACACTGATTGCTTTGAAGTGTTTAACACTAGTCTATAGCCCAATTGGCTAAAGGGATAGAGGCAAAGCTTCTCCCTCGATGGACTCACAAGGAATCAATATTCCAGACATGATGGGACTTAGCCCAAGCTGGCCATAAGTCCTCAATTCGTGACTAATTGGGCCAATGGGCTCATAACATAATTAATCAGTCCTGACCTCAGATTGGGCCAGGGACTGCTCAAGCCACTCCGGTTCTAGGGTACATCTCTTCACTCCTTTGATACTTGGCATTGTAATCCCTCAATGTCTTCAAAGAGGTGACGGGTCCCGACGACCACCCATGATATGGACTGTGGGGTCCTTAAACTCATACAAATTCCTGGTCACGCGGAACGTGGATAACGTCACTCTTTGACCCCACGGAAAACGTCCAGAGCGGAGCCTGGTCCTCGCTAAGCACGGCAGTGAACCCGTGTGAAGCATCCAGAGCACATACCGGACTGTGGGGTCCTTAAACCCATGGACTACGATGTCCTTAACCTTGACCGAGATGTCTTAAAACTAACAACGGACCGCAATGTCCTTAAACTACCCACGGACCGCAATGTCCTTAAACTACCCATGGACCGCAACGTCCCTAAACTAGAACAATAGAGCCCTTCATATGCTCTTTTGTCGGACCTAAACGGTCCCGTTTAAGTTGATCTTAGCCTCGAAGATGGCTAACGCGTCCTTAAACCCTCAAACATACTGGACTACGAATCCCCCAAATTAACTCCGGCTCAAGGGTACATCTCTGAACTCCTCTGACATCTGTCGTTGTAATCCTTCAACGTCGTCAGAGAGGTGATGGGTCCCGACAGCCATACAGACGATGGACCACTATGTCCCTAAACTGGAACATTAGAGTCCAAACACTCTTTTGTCGGATCTAAACGATCCCGTTAAGTTGATCTTAGTCACAAAGTTAGACTAACGTATCCTTAACAAACGTTTGAGTTGATCTTAGCCTCGAGTAGGGCTGACGTATCCTCAAACCAAAACCCCCCCAAACCCAAATTTAAGATAATGCGGATTTGGACTAGTCCACGCCCTACGGGCGACGACATAACTCAGTCTCCGTAAACAATCCACGGGCAATAAAACAAACACCCACGACACGAAGTGACCATCTGGAGAAGGAGAAAGTTGTTACCGCAATGCGGTAGCATAATTAACTGCAGGGGCTTGCGCCTGCAGGGAAGAGCGTCCCCACAATCAAAAACCCCTCAAACGAGGGGGAATCTGACGAAGTCTGCTACATCGGTCGCATCCGTTTAAACCTTCGATATATGGTGCCATAAATCAACTTGGCATCTTCGGAGAGGTGGACGGATAGCACCAATTAGCATCTGCCCCGAACCTAACGCCTCAGACGTCCCAACGTCCCGGCCGCCGTTCGGAGGGGAACATCCGCCTACTGCAATTGAAGGCGAAGCTCTTCCTCCGGCGAAAAGGATTCACCCGCCTTTTTCATCACCGGGGCAATTTCCTCGGGCTCCATAATGACGAGAAAA
This sequence comes from Agapanthus africanus, assembly GCA_030015575.1. Classification (NCBI taxonomy): domain Eukaryota; kingdom Viridiplantae; phylum Streptophyta; class Magnoliopsida; order Asparagales; family Amaryllidaceae; genus Agapanthus; species Agapanthus africanus. The sequence goes on along the minus strand of CM057340.1, from coordinate 674,109,517 downwards.
GCGCAGTGCTGAAGGACCTGAGAAAAACAATAAGCGTGTTAAAGAGCTAAAACAGAGAAAATAAAACTTAAAGAATTTTCGAAGAAAGCTAAATACCGACATGAACCGCCTCCTGCGCTGTTGCGGCCACCCGGGCCTTTATGGTGCCCCGAGGAATCTTGGCCCCGGTTACCTTCTCCATGTCTGCCAGCAAATTGTCGGCCACAGAAGCCCCGAGGGCACCTTAATGTAAAAGTCGCCCTCATGCACTTGGATCCCGATAGGGGTGGCCGAGAGACCATCCACTTCTGTCTCTTGAGGGAGACATCCTCAGCGTTAGGAGAATCCTCCTCCTTCGTCCGGGGCGCCGGGTCCCGCATGTGCTTCTGACCCCCACGGTGCTCCTCCGGGACTGGGGGTGCTGCGGAAGGCTTGGCCGGAGGAGTTTTCCTCAGGGCCGCGCTTAGACCGACGCGGGACAAGCTTGCGCCATTGGTCTTTTTTCCTTGAGCCTTGGCGGCCATGGCAGCCAAGATCTTTGATCGGTCCATGGGCTCTACAAAAAAGAACACAAAGGAGAAAAGATCAGCAAAGTTGAAATGACAGAAAATTTGGCAAAGTCTAAACAGATCGTCAAAAACCCTAACTTACCCAAAAAAATACGCAGGACTGAGCCTAGCCCAGTTCAGTATCTGCTCGGAAAGCAGGACATCCGCCCACTGGATCGGTTCCCACTGGGACACCACCTCGCCTTGGGGGAGGTCGACTGTTTCGCCCTCGGGCAGTCGGCCATGTGCCATTGTGTGGGCACGGGCCAATCCTCGCCTTCCGGTGGCCTACAAATACGTACTTCTCCTTTCATTCATGGATGGAAGAAGGGATGACTACTATCCCGACACAGCCGTCCCACCCTTACGTTTTTTAAACGAAAAGTATATCCAGCTCGGCTCCTCCTTACTCGTACCGAGGTGATTTTTGTAACAAAGAAAATACACAATGAAGGTCAAACTGAAGGGGATCCGATCTAATTTCAACCGGACCAGAAACCCGAGGAGGATCCTCTACGAGTTCGGCGCTAGCTAGCCCGGGACAAGATAGAAGCAATGAAGTACCGCGCAAATCTCGGGTGAGAAAGGCAGACGCGTTCCTGCCCGGAATGCTTCTAGCTACAGGGCAACCTCTTTGCCCGGCACCTGATTTGCCCACTCACCCTCCCTAGCCAAACGAAGGGAATAATTAGAGGAAATATGGAATCGAGTCTGGATATCGGAGAGCTCGACCATGCGATTCAAGACAGCGCACCTTGGGAACCCTTGTCCCCACCCGACGGCGAGTGACAAGGGCAGCCTTGACTTTCGGGGGTGAGCCCAACACAGAAGACGTGAAGAAGAACTCTCTTGGCTATCTGAAGTCGAGAAGGAGGAAGACCCACTGGACTCGGCCCTAGAAACTGAGTCCTCATCGTCCGACTCTACCCCTACTACATTTACGGACACCTCGGAGGAAGACATCTCACCCGATTCAAAGAAAGGGACTCACCAAGGAAAAATCAACGGAAGATCCGATCTATGCAGAGAAGCTCCGAGCAATATTCAAGCAACGAAAGAGAATTAGAGCAAAGTATTGGCCCTAGAATGGTCCCCTCCTATTTATACATCCCCAAAGAGAGCATCCTATGGCCCAGATCGATTCTCGCCAAAACGAAGCGTCGCGCCTAAAACGTCCGTCGAGGCTCCAGGTGGCGGACGACCATTGGGGACGACTCTTCGTTGCAGGGATCAAAGACAACCTGTCGTGCCTGCCAACCGACGTCGAACACGTGGCCCGTAGCCCAACAGACGATCGAGTGAAACGGCACCCCTCTTTAAAATGCAATTATTTCACCAATTCGCTGAAGTCATCAGGGATACGCGCGAAAACTTAGGAGCGCGATGAGACGCCATGTGGACTCAAATATCGAAACGATGCAACCGCCAAACGCCATGTCGTTCCTGGACAATCTACCATGAAGAATTATCAGCACCAAGCCGAGTAGAGAAAGCCAAGCGAACCACTATCGACCCAACCCATAAATAGGTCGGAACGAGAGTGAGGGGTAATGATGATGTTCATAAGTGGGAATTCCCCAGATCATGACACGCAGCTGATGACGTGTCCCGAGTGCTACGGAGCTGGAATAAGCCTGATGCATCAAGGAAATTCATCGGGTTCCCGACTCGTCTCTGAGCTCCGGACAGGTCGAGCTTCCTCGGCCTCCCGCTCGTCTCCAAGCCACCTGATAGGTCAAGCTTCCTCGGCCTCCTGCTCGCCTCCAAGCCACCTGACAGGTCGAGCTTCCTCGGCCTCCTGCTCGCTTCCAAGCCAGCTGACAGGCCGAGCTTCCTCGGTTCCCCTGATCAACCAAGAGCGCGGAGCCCATACACCTCCGCAACGGCTCCGTGTATCTCGTCGAAGCGAGATATCCGCCGCCCTACGATCCACATCCCACACTGACACGTCCCTCTATTAATGAGCATATCCCGCCATTAATGGACGAATCCCGCCATCAACGCGGGCATAACGAGGGAAGTGTAACCGACGGCGGGAATCTCGCACCGGCTCGCTCCATACGACCGCTATATAAACCCCTCTTTCAGACGACTCAGATAACGGGAATTGATTCCAATACGCCGATAGTCTGCACTTATTCCTCGATACTAACTTGATCGTCGGAGGGTCCTATGGTGATCACCCATCCTGGGACTTCCTTTGTAGATAGCTCGGCGTCAACAACAACAACCCATTGAGATCCACATGCTCAACAACTCCCAAATCAAATCTCAGTCGTACAAGATCGCTCTTGTCGAATCGATGGAAGACAACATCTAGGGAGATCACAACCTCCATCAGACCGAGTATAAGAAAGAAGCTTGCAAATCCAATAGATCTGACACAGGCCATACATTTGCTATAAAATTTCCAGTATTTATCCAAACCAAACTGATGATGCTCATAAGTAGTATTTCCTCAGATCACGGCAAGTGGTATTTCCTCAGATCCAAAATCTACGGAGGTGGAATAAATGAGTTGCATACATTCCTCGGGACCTCGTCTCGAGGAAGTATCCGACCTTTCAGGAAACCTCCCTGAGTACTTCCCACCTTCACCTAGCAAAGTACCAACAGCTCGTCTCCGAGCTTCCTATGTCTCCTTGCTCGTCTCTGAGCCATCTGACAGGCCTAGCTTTCTGGGCCTCCCGGCTCGTTTTCGAGCTTCTGACATGCCGAGCTTCCTCGTCTTTCCCGATTAATCAAGAGCGTGGAGCCTATGCACCCCCATAATGGCTCCGCGTATATCACCAGGGAGAGATATCCGCCTCCCCACGTTCCGTGTCCTACGCTAGCGATCCCTCCATTAATAGGTGCATCCCGCCATTAAATGCGAGGATAACGCTGGGGCGTAACTGATGGCGATGATCTCACGCCTGCTTGCTTCATGCGACTACTATATAAACCCCCTCTCTCAGACGATTCAGAAAACTTGAACTCATTTCCAATACGCCGTTACTCTGCACCTATTCCTCGGCACTAACTTGATCGTCGAAGGGTCCTACGGTGGTCATCCACCCCGGGACTTCTTTTACAGATAACTTGGCATCAACGCCAACCCATTGAGATCCACATGCTCAACAACTTCCTAATCAAATCTCAATCGTTAAAGCTCGCTATCACAGGATCGACGAAGGAAAACATCTGGAGGAGATCACAGCCTCCATCAGTTGGCGCCGTCTTATAGCCATGGGTGTAGGCACTGTTGGGGGTCCCTGCAGGCCCTTTATAGCCATTTATATTTGGTCATTGCTTTCAAGTGTCAGAAGAATTTATTCTTTGGACTCAGCATTGGAAATAATAGGCAACATGTCAACATCTTCTTCTAATTTGTATATGGACTCGAAGCCTCAATCCTTTGGACCCAGTGGCCCGTGCAGGAATTCTAGTTAGTAGGGCCACACGTCATACAATAAGCTTCCATTGAGAATTTCAGTTAAATAATAATATATGTAAAATGTCATGCATTTTAAAATTGGGTAACAAACTCTAAGTCATTTTAAGGGTTGATTTCTTAAAACACCCAAGTTTATCTTGTAAAGCATTTATACTGCCTAACGTTATTTATTAGCTCGAACGTCAACTCTACTCATTGATCAAAACCATATAAAATTACTCCAATTTAACCGTAAACATAAAAAATGATCGATCGATTGGACTGTAAATGATAAGCATACCGTGCTTGTTACTAATTTTGGACACTATAGTAATTTTAGGGAAAAGTATTACTTAGGTTAAGTTATATTGATTTTAGAGAGAAAGAAACTGCTTCAATGCATAAGAGCTAAAGAGGAAACTCCAATTCAAATCAATCATTGGCCAGCAAGGCCAAACATTAGTAAAGCATTCAATCAAACACCTTGCACTCATTTTCTAGATAGCTCCTAACAACCCAAAATCAAATGTTTTAGAGTAAAACTATGAAAGAGAAGTGATGGAGGTTAATGGGACAAGAGATCAGATGAGAAGTTTGAGACTTTGGGTTACCAATTGAAGAGAATTCAAGGCTTGGAACTGGTGTTCTTGAGAAGTGATGGAGGCTGTGATCCCCTTCAGATGTTGTTCTCCGTCGATCCTGTGATGGCGAGCTTTAACGGTTGAGATTTGATTTGGGAGTTGTTGAGCGTGTGGATCTCAATGGGTTGGCGTTGACGCCGAGCTATCTGCAAAAGAAGTCTCGGGATGGATGACCACCGTAGGACCCTCCAACGATCAAATTAGTGCCGAGGAATTGGTACAAAGTAACGACGTATTTGAAATGAGTTCAAGTTACCCGAGTCGTCTGAGAGAGGGGTTTATATAGTGGTCGTGTGGAGCGAGCAGATGCGAGATCATCGCCGTCAGTTATGCCCCAGCGTTATCCTCGCATTTAATGGCGGGATGGGCTCATTAATTGGGGATACACTAGAGTGAGATGTGGAACGTGGGGAGGCAGATATCTCGCCCTGGTGATATACACGGAACCATTACGGGAGTGCATGGGCTCCGCGCTCTTGATTGATCGGGGAAGTCGAGGAAGCTCAGTCCGTTAGGAGCTCGAAGACGACCCGAGAAGCCGAGGAAGCTCGCTATGTCAGAAGCTCGGAGACGGGTCGGGAGGCCCAGGAAGCTAGGCCTGTCAGATGGCTCGGAGACGAGCAAGGAGACTGAGGAAGCTCGGAGACGAGCTATTGGTATTTTGCTAGGTGAAAGTGGAAAGTACTCAGGGAGGTTTCTTGAAAGGTCGGATACTTCCTCGAGACGAGGTCCCGAGGAATGTCTCTAATGCAACTCATTTATTCCACTTCCGTAGCCTTCAGGTCACGTCATCCGCCATGTGTCGTGATTTGAGGAAATACAACTTGTGAGCATCATCATTAGCCCACCACTTTCGTTCCGACCTATTCACGGGTCGGGTCGGGTCGAGGGTGGCCTGTTCGGTTTTTCCTCTGCTCAGTTTGGCCTTTCCTCTGCTCAGTTTGGCGCCTAGAATCATAATATGGATCGTCCGAGAATGACACGGCGTTTGGCAGTTGCGTCGCTTCGATCTTTGGGCCCACGTGTCATCTTGTTGTGCGCTTAAATTTTCGCGCGTATCCCCGATGGCGTCAGCGGATCATTGACATGATTGCGTTTTACAGAGGGGGCATGTTTCAGTCGATGCGTCACTTAGGATACGGGCCACGTGTCGGACTTCGGTTGGCGAGCGAGACAGGCTGTCTCTGACTCCCGCAACCGAAGAGACTTCTCTAATGGTCGACCGCCATGTGGAGCTTTGACTGCCGCTTGGGCGCGATATTTCGTTTTGGCAGGAACCAATCTAGGCCGTAGGATGCTCCTTTTGAGATGTATAAATAGGAGAGGACCGTCCTAGGGCCGACATTTTGCTCTAATTCTCTTTCATTTATTGAAAATTGCCCGGTGCTCCACTTCTTAGATCGGATCCTCTGTTGATTTTTCCTCGGTGAGTCCCTTTTTTGAATCAGGTTAGATGTCTTCATCCAAAGAGTCTGTAGAGATAGTGAGGGTAGAGTCGGATGATGATGCTCTAGTTGCTGAGGCCGAGTCTAGTGGGTCTTCCTCCTCTTCAACTTCAGATAGCCAAGAGGGTTCCTCTTCTGCTACGTCTTCTGTGTCGGGTTCCCCTAGAGTCAGGGTTGTCCTTGTCACTCGCCGTCGGCCGGCGACAAGGACTTCTAAGGTGCGCATCGGGAACACCCGCGATGTGCCCTCCGTCTTGAAGATTCTGGACGAGCTTTCCGAAATTCGGACTCGATTACACATCCCCTATAACTATTTTATCCGTTTAGCTAGAGAGGGTGAGCAGGCAGACTAGGTGCAGGGCAAGGAGATTGCCCTGTACCTGGAAGTGTCCGGACAGGAACACGTCTGCTCTTCCCAACCGAGATTTGTGGGGTGCTTCGTTGCTTCCATCTTGCCGCGGACCAGCTAGCGCCGAACTCATAGAGAATCCTCCTCGGGTTTATGGTCTAGTTAAAACTTGATCAGATCCCCTTCAGTTTGACCCTCCTCGTGTCCTTCCTTTATTATAAAAGTCACACTGGCACCAGCAAAGAAGAGCCGAGCTGGGTGTATTTTTCATATAAAAAACGTAAGGGCAGGACGGCCGTGTCAGGGGTAGTAGTCGTCCCTTGTTCCATCCACGAATGGAAACAGAAGTTTGTATTCGTCGGGCCACCTGAGGGCGAGGATTGGCCTGTGCCCATACAGTGGCACAGGGCTGACTGCACGAGGGCAAAGCAGTCAACTTACCCCAAAGCGAGGGTGGTGTCCCAGTGGGAGTCGATCCAGCGAGCAGATGTCCTGCTATCCGAGCAGGCACTGAGCTGAGATCGGCTCAGTCCTGCGCATTTCTTGGGTAAGTTAGGGCATTCGATGACCTGTTTAGACTTCGTTAACTTCTTTTGTCTTTTCAGTATCGCTAACCCCCTCTTGTTTGTGTGTTCTTTTTTGCAGAGCCAATGAACCGATCAAAAATTCTAACCACCATGGCCACCAAGAACCAAAGAAGGAAGGACAGGGGCGCAAGCTTGTCCCGACCCGGTCCGAGCTCGGCCCCGAGGCCAACTCTGTCGTCCAAGCCTTCCGCCGCTTCCCGAGCCCCAGAAGAACGCCGCGGGGGGTCATAAGCATGCACGGGACCCGACGTCCCGGTCGAAAGAGGAGGAGGAGGCTGAGCCCGCCGAAATCCCCTTGAAAAGGCAGAAGCAGACGGTCTTTCGGCCACCTTCTATCGAGACCGCAGTGCAGGAGGGCAACTTCTGCATCGAGGTGACCTCGGTGCTCTCCGTCGCCGAGAGCCAGCTTTTAGACATGGAGTAGGCAATTGGGGTTAAGATTCCCTGGGGGACCATAAAGGCCTAGGTGGCCTCCATAGCACTGAAGGCGGTTCAGGTTGGTATTTGACTCGTCTTAAAATTTCTTTAGTCTTATTTTTTTGGTTTGAGATTTCTAACATGTTTGCTGCTTTACTCAGGTCCTTCATCACTGCGCCCTCCTTGTCGCTATGGAATCCGAGGAGGTAGCCCCGGCTATGAAAAGGACGGGTGAATCCTCTAAGTTGGAGGAAGAACTCCGCCTCCAACTGCGGCAGACGAAGGAGAAGGCGGATCTCCTTGACACTCGACTGGTCGTCGAGGGGTTGACGAACTCCAAGCTGAAGGAGTCTCATCGACTCCTAGATGATTCCAACCGGGCCGTCCAAGCCAAGTTGGAGGAGATAAATCGTCTCTACAACGCGCTGAAGAAGTCGAGAGACGCCCTCAAGAGGGATGTCCGGCTGGCCATAGATGCGGTGAAGCTCGCCGAGAGCCGGGGCGGCGAAGGCTGTGGAGGGATATAAGGCGTCCGACCAATTTTACGCCGATCTCGCCGAATCAGTGATTGGCGTGTGGCACGGCGCCCTCAACGCCGTCAAGATGTCTATGCCGGGGTTTGATGACAGCGAACTCTGCATTAAGTACCTCCTGACAGAGGAAGCGCCGCAGGGGGAAGTCGCCGAGGCGACCGTTGAAAGCAAGGCTGCCGGGGGAAGTCGCCGAGGCAGCCGTTGAAGGCAAGGCTACCGGTGGAAGCGCCGATCCCGAGGTCGCAGTTTTAGTCCTTGATGCCAGCCTCGAGCAGAGCGAGATCCTCCCCGAGCGGACGACTTGAGCTTTCCTTAGGTGTTTTTTTCTTTTTTCAAAATTTTGTAAGCCTTCGGGCATTTTCGTTTTTCGAAATTTTGTAAGCCTCCGGGTATTTTTGTAAGGCTGGGGAGCCGAAAATACCTTGTATTTATTTTTGATTATAAATAAAGCGCACCTTTTTCCCTTGCCCAAATGTCTGCTCACTGCGTAAGTACGTTTAGCTCGTATGCTTTTATTCGAATCTTCATTCTGCGAGTATTTTTAGCTCGTAGGTCTTTTCATCTTGCATGTACTTTTAGCTCGTAGGTCTTTTCACCTTGCGAGTGTTAGGCTGATGTCCACCTTTCCCACACTTGCCGGCCGTTCATCAAGTAGAGTCGAATGATAGCCAAGTGTAAGAAGGTCGGTACCCTCCTTTTTCCCGGAGTTGAGGTGGTGATCACGCGTCGAGCCGAACGATAGCCAAATGTAGGAAGGTCGGTATCTTTCTTTTCCCCAGAGTCGAGGTAGTGATCGCGCATCGGGTATGAGTCAATTGATGGCTAAGTGTAGGAAGGTTGGTATTTTGCTTTCTACTCAGCTGCCTCGTGGTGAGGGCTTTGACCTACAGTGTTGTTGGACAGGAAGCTACCCACTGCGGATGGACCGAGCAGGAAGCTACTTGATGGTCTTACGAGGATGGCTTTTGATCCACAGCGTAGTTAGGCAGGAAGCTACCCACTGCGGATGGACCGAGCAGGAAGCTACTCGGTGGCCTCGCAAGCAGGGCTTTTGATCCACAGCATCGTTTAGGCAGGAAGCTACCCACCGCGGATGGACCGAGCAGGAAGCTACTCGGTGGCCTTGCGAGGAGGACTTTTGATCCACAGCGTAGTTGGACATGAAGCTACCCACTGCGGATGGATCGGGCAGGAAGCTACTCTGTGGCCTCACGAAGAGGCCTTTGATCAACGGTATAGTTAGGCATGAAGCTACCCATTGTGGATGGACCGAACAGGAAGCTACTCGGTGGTCTCGTGAGGAGGGCTTTTGATCCACATCGTAGTTTGGGCAGGAAGCTACCCACTACGGATGGACCGAGCAGGAAGCTACTCGGTGGCCTCGTGAGGAGGAACTTTGATCCACAGTGTAGTTGGACAGAAAGCTACCCACTGCAGATGGACCGAGCAGGAAGCTACTCGGTGGTCTCGAGGAGGGCTTTTGATCCACAGCGTAGTTGGGCAGGAAGCTACCCGCTGTAGATGGACCGAGCAGGAAGCTACTCGATGGCCTCGCGAGGAGGGCTTTTGATCCACAGCGCTGTTTGGACAAGAAGCTACCCACTGCGTATGAACCGAGCAGGAGGCTACTCGGTGGCTTCGCGAGGAGAGCTTTATTATCTCCCTAGTATCTCCTTGAGGCATCGTTCAATCTTCCTTAACCCGTAAAGGGCGGGAATGGTGACCGTCGCGGGTCACACATGGCAGCGCCATATCGGGAAAGTGCGATATTTCGTGATTTGCGTTGCTGTGCGAGTAAATCTCGGCCATTGGAAGATTTTTGTTGAGACTATAAATACCGAAGGTACATTGATTTCTTACTAGTCTCGCACTCCCTGAAGATGGCCGCCCATGTGTATACTATTACGGAGATCGTTTCCCGTGATGACGTATACTTCTACAACCTTGATCGTTCCGAGTAAACGTACGAGATGGTGATAAGCCGCTTGGAAGGCCATTGTGGGCGCTTGCTTCCCTGGAGTTCCCCTATCCTTCAGGTGTTGATTTATGCAATATGTCTTCGCAGTTGATGGACGAGGTGTTCGACAAAAATGCATACTGTTCATGGGCTTGGTCTGATCTCGAAGAGCAAGTGGGATCGCTCGGTGAACCTCCTTCTTGAGAGTTTCCAACAAAGGTTGGTCATCGCTTCTTGCTCGGTGGAAGAGGATCTCGGGGAATCGGTGGCTTCTAGGGTCCGTGAGTACCGTCGGAGGGAACGGGTCGAAGCTGCTCGGGATTGGCTGGAGGAGCTTTCCTCGATGTATCACCGATAGTGTTTCCTTAAACCCCGCCCTCCTTTATTGTAATTGTTGTAAGGCTGGGGAGCTTATAATACCTCTTAATAAATAAATTTATCCTTCGCTGAAGTGTATTGTCTCTTTTTATCTTTTCGGTACATGTTATACTTTTTCTTAAAACAAACCTTGGAGTCTCAGAACCGAGAAAAAAGACAAAAGGCTGGAGTCTTATGGTGGACCTAGCCTGGGAGACTTAATCAAACGTTAATAGGAATTACATTATTTCAAAAGAATGTACTTATTTAGTTATACAACTTGAGTTTTTCTGCGTTATAAGGCCGGGGGAAATTATGTCCCCGGCGTCTTGCAGACGGTATGCTCCACTGGGCAATACTTTCGTTACGAGGAATGGTCCGTCCTATTTTAGGAAGAACTTGTGCAGTCTCCTTTGGTCCACGAACTCGTTTCTTTGTAAGACCAGGTCTCCTCTCTTGAAGGCCCGATGTTTAACTCGGACATCGTAGTAGCATGGGGTTTGCTGCTGGTAGGCGGGTGCTCTGATTTGTGCTCGATCCCGCTTTTCTAATAAGATGTCCAAGTTGCTTCGGAGCACCGAGGTGTATCCTCAAAATGTTCTACCCTGTAACTGGGCAGTCTGATTTCCGCAGGGACCATTGCCTCGGTACCATAGCAGAGGTTGAATGGGGTTTCTCCCGTGGGTGTCTTCTTTGATGTTCGTAATGCTTACGGCACCCGCGGCAGTTCCTCAACCCAGCCGCCTTGACTTCCTTCGAGACGGGCTCTGAGACCGCGGATGACGCCTCGGTTCACTACTTTGGCCTGCTCGTTGCATTGAGGATGTGCAACCATAGAAAACTTCATCAGTATGTGGTAGTCATTGCAAAACTCTTTGACTTTATCGTTTTCGAAGTTGGTCCCATGGTCGGTAACTATGCACCTCAGGATTCCGAATCGAGAAATTATGTTGTTCTACAGGAACTTTATTGTAAAGGCGGCGTCCGGCTTTTTGATGGTATGTCCTCTATCCATTTTATGAAGTAGTCCACGGCGACGAGGATATATCTGTGTCCGCTCATGCCAGTGGGGAGTTGACCGACCATATCCATCCCCCATTATGCAAATGGCCAAGGAGAGCTGAGTGGTATTAGCTCGGTGGCGGGAAGACGAGACATGTTGCCAAAGAGTTGGCAGTTCTTGCATCTTCTGACTAGCTTCTTAGCGTTCTGGTGTAATTTCGGCCAATAGTACCCTTGGAGCAGCGTCTTCTGGACTAAGGTGCAGGCTCCTTGATGCGCTCCCCTGACCCCTTGATGTATTTCTCGTAGAATATAGTCAGCCTCATGGGGGTCGATGCATCGGAGCAGAGGCTGAGTGTACGACTTCTTGTACAGGTTTCCGTTACTCCAGATGAAATGGCGTGCTTTAGCCAGTAGCCGGCGAGCTTCTCCTTGGTCTTCGGGGAGTACACCGTCTTTCAGGAACTCCATGAGGGGTTTCCTCCAATCTTGGCCTTCTTCTTGGGTTGCGTAGATCTGGAGGGTTACATCTCCTTCTTCCACGCTGGGCCGTGGCAAGACTTCGAAGAGCATGTTTCTTTTACGGGTGGCCGAGTAGGAAGAAGCGAGCTTGCTCAAAGTATCGGCTCGGGTGTTCAAGTTTCTGGGGATCTGCTCCACTTGGACTTCGTCGAAATTTTTCCGAAGCCTTTTTACCTCGGCTAGATACTTTATCATGAGTTGTTCCCGGGCTTCGAAGCGTCCGGTTACTTGGCCGACGACCAATGCGGAGTCGCTGCGAATTCTGATGGTTTTTAGTCTTACCCCGGAGGCGATTCGCAGTCCTGCCAACAAGGCTTCGTATTCCGCAACGTTGTTTAACGCTCTGAACCCGAGCTTTAAGGAGTATTCCATTTCCGCTTCGTCCGGACCATGGATAATCAGGCCAGCCCCGCTCCCCTCCTTGGTAAAGGATCCGTCTACGTAGAGTACCCAATCCGGGATGGGTCTTGGCACCTCCTCGACCGAGAGACGTGGTTCGGGGCCTCGCGTCGACATTTCTTCTTTGGTGGGGATGGTGCTTTCGACAACAAAATCCGCTAAGGCTTTTCTTTGATGGCTTGTCAGGGGCGGTATTTGATATCGAATTGGGATAGTTCCCACCTCCATTTCTCTAAACGTCCCGATGACTCGGGAAAGGCGAGAATCGACCCTAAAGGGCGCTTGATGAGGACGAGAATCGTGTGCGCTTGAAAATAGTGCCGAAGTTTTCTGGAGGCGACGACAAGTGCCAGGAGTATTTTCTCTATGTCCGGGTACCTTATTTCCGCATCCTTGAAAACATAGCCCACATAATAGACCAGCCTCTGTATGCCTTTGCATTCTCTGACAAGCACCGAGCTTGCCGCTTGATCGGAGACGACTAGGTATAGCAACAGTTCGTCACCCTCGACTGGTCGGATGAGTAGTGGTGGGGTCGCTAGATATGCCTTGAGTTGTTCGAAAGCTTTCTGGCATTTCTCGTACCATTCAAGCTTAGGGATCTTCCTCAGTGCCTTGAAAAAAGGGGGCACTTCTCTCCGGACCTGGACATAAAGCGACTCAGGACAGCGACCCATCCCGTGAGCCGTATGATTTCGACATTTCTCTTGGGCGTTGCCATGTTGAGGATGGCGCTGATCTTTTCAGGGTTGGCTTCGATTCCTCGGTGGGTTACCATGAACCCGAGGAATTTCCCACTGGTGACTCTGAACACGCACTTGGTTGGATTCAGCTTCATTTTGTATCTGCGCGGGACATCAAATGTCTCTTCGAGGTCTTTAGTGTGCCCAGCTGACGAGATGGATTTTATGAGCATGTCGTCGACGTAGACTTCCATGTTTCTGCCAATCTGAGGTTTGAACAGCTTATTGACCAGGCGCTAATATGTGACCCCGGCGTTCTTGAGTCCTAAGGGCATCACTTTGTAGCAGTATATCCCCTAATCAGTGGTGAAGGCGGTAAGTTTTTTTGTCGGTCGGGTTCATCCAGATCGAATTGTAACAGGAGAAACCGTCCATGAAGCTCAATAGTTCATGGCCAGCCGAGCTGTCTACCAGCTGGTCTATCCGAAAGAGAGCATAGTTGTCTTTGGGGCATGCCTTGTTCCAATCCATGAAACTGACACACATGCGCCATTTTCCGTTTGCCTTTTTAACCATGACCCGTTCGCCAGCCAATCTGAGTAGTCCAGGTTTCTGATAAAATTAGCAGCGAGCAGTCGATTCACTTCGTCTTCTATCGCTTTTTTCTTGGCCAGTGCAAAGCTTCTTTTCTTTTGTCGGACGGGCTTTGCTTTTGGGTCGACCCCGAGCCTATGGGAGATCACTCTAGGGTCGATTCCGGGCATGTCCGCCGGCGCCCAAGCGAATACGTCCGAGTTATCTCGGAGGAACCGGATCAGGTCTTCATGGTAATCCCCAGTCAGGAGAGAGCCAATCTTGACTGTCCGGCCATCGACCCCTTCTGCGAGGGGGGCTTCCGTCAAGGCTTCCACCGGGGCACCTCTAACCTCCTTTTGGTCGTCCCGTGTATCTAAAGATCCTTAGAAGTTAGGTGTGTCCTCAAAATCGTCGTCCTGCTCGCCGGCGGTAGACGTCGAGGCGAGGCAACGGTTTGCTGGTCTCCATGGGCTTGGGCTATTCCCCTTGATCCAAAAGGAATTTGATCACAAGATGATAAGTCGAGATCTGGGCCCGAAGAGCGTTTAAGGTAGGACGTCCCGGTAGAATGTTGTAGGATGAAGGGACTTTGGCGATGAGGAATCCTACTGGTACAGTTCGCGTATTGCCCACTTTCCCAATGTTGAGGAGGAGGGTGACCAATCCCTCGGCAGAGACGGAATGATTGGTGAACTCAGAGAGGACATGGGAGGTAGGTCGGAGGTCGGATGGTCCTAGCCCCATACGCTGGAAACAGTCGTGGAATAGGATATCCGCCGAGCTCCCCGAGTCAACCAATATCCTCTGGACTTCGTAACGGTGGACTCTGGCCGTTATCACGAGAAGGTCATTGTGAGGGAGCAATATGCCGTGGAGGTCTTCATAGGTGAAAATGATCAGCTCGTCTTTCCCGCACCTCTTGTGTGGTATATCACTGGTTCCCTCGACTGCGAGGATGTGGCGGTTCCCCAGCTTTCCCGAGCTGGGTCCGAGGTAACGACCATGATATTCCCGATCGTTAATTCCCCGGGAGGGGTTTGGTCATTTTGCTCTCGCTCCGCCTGCCGCTTGTCCCACAGGTATTTCGCCAGGTGGCCTGAGTGGATCAACTCCTCGATATAGTCATGGAGTTGTTTGCAGTTCTCAGTCGGGTGACCCTGTGACCTGTGGAAGGCGCAGTATGGGCCGCGGAGACGCTTGCCTGCCCTTTGGGTGACTGGTAGGAGCTTGAAGAACCTCTCGTCCTTAGCTTCCTCCGGAATGTTGGTCTGAGAGATGTTCAGAAGAGTGTACTCCTGAATCCTCGGGAAGTAAGGCTTTGGACGATCAGCTTTCTTTTCTCCTCTCTGTCCTTTTTCTTTCTGTTCGCCTGGTCGGCTCAGGGCACGTTTGAGTTTACCCCGGACTCGAGTTGGATTTCTCGCTCGGTCCAGGCTTTCACTTCATCCATGGTCTTAGGTTGAGCTAATGCAAAAAAGCGGAGCCACTCTTTGTGCCTAAGACCCGACCTCAGTGCGGTGATGATTGTTTCATCGCGGTGCTCGGGGACCTTGAGGAGAGCTTTGTAGAAGCGGGTGACATATCCTTTGAAGGATTCTTTGTCTCTGCTCTTGACGGTGAATAGGTAGTCGACCGTCCTCTTCTGTCGTCGATTCCCGACGAAGTGAAGAAGTAATTGGATGGCCAGCTCGTCAAAGGTCGAGATGGAGCGTGGCGTGAGTCCTCGGAACCAATCCCGGCCAGCCTGGATTAGGGTAGTGGGGAAAGACCGGCATTAAGCCGTGTCCGAGTTATCTTGAAAGCTCATGCGCACCATAAATGCGTCCAGGTGGTCCTTCGGGTCGGATTTCCCGTCGAAGAGAGCCACTTTTAGCGGCTTATTCCTGGAAGAGACGTGCTCGGCCAGCAGCTCTTCTGTAAAGGGCTTTGTTAGTGAGTCGGCGGAATACCTGGCCCCTTCGCCGGACGCATGGCCATTCCTTCGTATGCCTTCGATCTTCTTCTCGAGGGCTTTAAGCTGGTGGTGGTATCCTGAGGATCTGTACAGTCGGAGTGATGGCTACCCCCGCTCCGGGTCTGTGCGATGGTGTGACTTCAATTTCGCTCTATCAAGTTTCTCAAATCCTCGGACGAATCCCTTCTTGAGTAGTTCATGCGCTTTTCGTTTGTGCTATCCCGACGAGAGTGGGGGCGTCGGTTATGTCTGGAAGCAGGCGAGCTGACCGACACTTCCTTAGGGGGAGAGAATACATGGCGGGCTTTAGAGAAATGGCCTAGTCTTTCTTGGGATCGCGGCATAGAGCTGTTAGGCACCCAGCGGGTCATGGAATCAATCGCCGTATGTGGGTCACGGTGGCCGGAGTCGGCATGTCGGCGCTCGGTGGTGCTGAGATGGGCGTGAGTGAGATCGAGGGCTTGAGCTTGCCCATCCGTCCTTCTGGAAAGGGGAACTACGGTCTGGTAGGTAGGGCCCGTTGCTTGGACACGGACCAGACATCCACCAGCGATGTGAGCCTGTCTATCCGAGCGGATAAGGCATTGATGACGTTAGGAGGGGGAGACGAGCCGCTCCAGCCTCCGTTGCGGTGGCTCATATTTGGATTATCGCGGTTCTCGCTCGCCATCGGGTCGAGAGCGGAGGAACAACTTTAGAGGTGGAGAAGTTTCTAAAACGTTCCTACAGACAGCACCAACTGATGGAGGTTGTGATCTCCTTCGGATGTTGTCCTCCGTCGATCATGTGATGGCGAGCTTTAACGGTTGAGATTTGTTTTGGGAGTTGTTGAGCGTGTGGATCTCAATGGGTTGGTGTTGACGCCAATCTATCTGCAAAAGAAGTCCCGGGTTGGATGACCACCATAGGACCCTCTGACGATCAAGTTAGTGCTGAAGAATAGGTGCACAGTAACGGCGTATAGGAAATAAGTTCAAGTTACCTGAGTCGTCTGAGAAAGGGGTTTATATAGTGGTCGCGTGAAGCGAGCAGACACGAGATCATCGCCGTCAGTTACGCCCCAGTGTTATCCTCGCATTTAACGGCGGGATATACTCATTAATGAGGGGATACGCTAGTGTGGGACGCGGAACATGGGGAGGCAGATATCTCGCCCTGACGATATACGCGGAGCCGTTACGGGAGTGCATGGGCTCCGCGCTCTTGATTGATCGGGGAAGCCAAGAAAGCTCGGTCCGTCAGGAGCTAGGAGACGAGCCGGGAGGCCGAGAAAGCTTGGCATGTCAGAAGCTCGGAGACGAGTCGGGAGGCCCAAGAAGCTAGGCATGTCAGATGGTTCGGAGACTAGCAAGGAGACTGAGGAAGCTCGGAGTGAGCTGTTGGTAGTTTGCTAGGTGAAGGTGGGAAGTACTCAGGGAGGTTTCCTGAAAGGTCGGATACTTCCTCGAGACGAGGTCCCGATGAATGTCCCTGATGCAACTCATTTATTCCACCTCCATAACCTTCGGGACACGTCATCCGCCGCATGTCATGATCTTGAGGAAATACCACTTGTAAGCATCATCAAGAAGTGTTGGTATTTCTTTTGTTGAGCTTGGTGGTCAACGATGGGTAAATGATACAAAGGGTTCAACGTTCAAGGCTTTTATTCTGTATAATATCAGCACCAAGTAATAGGCTAAAATAATATGCCTGACCATGTAAGTCTGATCTAATGGGCTAGTATTGCAATCAAGAGGACTTAAGATGATGATGCGTAATTTATTTCAATTTTGAATAAATTTAGATAATTATATAATAATGATAAGGATTTGAAAGCATAAAGAAATAATGTAAATCCAAAAGGATAAAGGAATTATGTATTGTAAAGATACAAAGGTGCTCAAAATTTTGGGATAAAGGCTTGTGGTTTTTGTTGTAAAGATACAAAGGTGTGATATGAAATTTTAACCAAATGCTTTCATTGCAAATGTCACATAAGTTATTAACCAATGAAACGTAAGGAAATACTGCATATAACGACATAGTTTTACTACTACTTTGACCGTTCTTCAAAACCGCGTGTGAATGTTAAAGCAATAATTCTGAACCTGTCCGATAAACAAAAAGTAATCATCGCCTGGCATATATATAAATGCGGCAATTATCGCATCAGTTACTCCCATGCCTCAGCATGCCTAAGAGTAACAAGAAAAACAACATAACCAGGGATTGGAACTCACAATGCTCAGTGTTTGTGGCACACAAAAGATGGCCTGTACAGAAGCATGCTTTACAATATAGCTTACAGCATCTGGCCCTGCACATATTTCACTGTCAATACTCAATGACACAGCACAAGAATGTGAAAACTATTCATAAACGTCTGATAAATAACAACATACCAAGAGTATCATATAGTGGCACAGATATGTAAGAGTATGCAGAACAGGCATGGTCCACTATCATCCATTCTGGCCTATTAATAAAATATAAGCCTACGCATGCACCCTGATTCAGGTGAGAACAATAAAACGCGTCAATAAAGGTCTGAATAATTGTTTCTTACATTTGTTATTTTCTCAACAGCATGATACAATAATAGCTACTGCCTATAAACAAGAACTAAGGATCAACAAACTCTCGTATGTCAATGCATGGACAAGCATAAATGAAGAAGGAGAGAGGGAAGGGGAGAGAGGAACAGTATAAACCTAACTGACTCACTTTAGGTATACCATGATATAGTAAGCCTGAACCTATTGCCGAACGAGATGAGCCGGCTTCTCCATATGTCATCCATATGTACCTTCAAGGGTGACAAATACATAAACAGATGACCAAAAAGCATCCAGAAATACTAAACTTGAAAACCAAAACACAGAGAAGAATAAATATTCCTTACTCTCCAACTGTACCATCTTGGCGTACTCTTGTTCCCAAATATTTGTAGTCGCAGAAAGTATCAACCGCATATCTACTCAAAAGTAGAAAAGGTTATTTCACCAGCATAAGAAGATCCTCTCACACAAGAAAGATCAAGTCCTTCGATGAAAGATGCAATTAAATATGTTGTCCACTGTGGGTAGAATAAAATCAATTCAAACCATACAAGCATATGTTAGTTGTATGGTCTGAAAGCCATACCGATATCGGTAACAGAAGAAAAACCATCAGCTGCATGCTTGCATTGAAAGGTATATCCATATTCCAAAAGGAGTTTAAGGGTTTGTACCATTTAAACTCATAAACCAGTAAGGCTTACAATATATCATTTAATGAGGAATAATTAATCAAAAAGACTGAGATTAAGAGATCGCTCACTCAAAGTTATCATGTAATGTTCCAATATCAGGTTGTTGTGGGTATCTAGCCACAAGCTTCAATGGTGAGCGTGCAGATCTAACACATCAGCGATAGAAGAACTTTAAGTTAACAATCTGTTACAGACAAATTACAGATTTGGAAAGGAAAAAAAGTTCACCTATATACATTCCACTTCCCAGTATGCAGCTTTTCTGGAAGAACAACACTGTAACCCTGCCCTGCACAAAGTTCTAATAATCATAATGTCGGGCAGTGTTTGCGATGTTTAAGACTGCGAAGACCCTTTTTTAGTATGTATTTGAAATGTCAGCGTCCAGATGATTTATAATAAAGGTTCTACTTGTTCCTAATTAGATTGTGACTAAATTTTTATGCAGTTTATTGAACAAATACACACTTCCTCATTATTGGATTGAGCTAGAGGATGCATGGAGCATTCTCTTGTATCAAAACTCAAACCAATCACTATTCAATTTTCTAATGACTTTTAAGGTGATAGTTGAATATTTGTTTGTGAAAACTATAATGGATCCTTGTTTTTAACATATTATGGTGTGGAGTTTAAAAAAAAGCCGAATCATGCGGGCGCATATGGACCCATACATGCGTATGAGAAAGCTCGAAACATAAAATTGGCCATAATATTTCAATACGCAAGTAAAAAATGATAGTGGATGGATGGAAACCATTATGCGGCCGCATAATGCAATATGTGGTTGCATACAACACGGAATTATTTGGGGTAGGTCGAGGTTTGAAGTGGGTCGGGTTATGAGCTTTTAATAACCCCGTATCCAGATTAACTTTTTTTGCTAATTGTGGGTGATTGAGGATAACCTATTTTGGACTTATGGTTATGAACTTATGAATCCCATTTTGATTTTTCAATCTTGAAAATTAATTAAGTGTTTTACTATATATCTTTGATGAATAAGTATGGATTTGCGTATAAAATTGAGATAGACCTTTATATTAGCATTTACATTATATTGATAGATTATATTGTAGAAGATAACTTAAATTTTATTATCATATGATATAATTGACTCTCTTGGCATATGTGAATAAGTTAGCGACTCAATAATTCATTAATTCTAATATATTGACAATGTGAATGCTTTTTAGTATTTTTTACAAAATTTTTAGTATTTTTCATATTCTTACTATTTTTTGCATATATGTATAATTTCCTACATTTCCTATTTTTTCAAGAAAATGCAAATGCATGTGGAGGTGCATATTTCGCTTATGCGGTATGTGTCCCCCAATCACATGGGATCGCATACCGCATTCCATAACATTGTTATGGAGCTTAATTTTTTGCTTGCTTGATGTCTCCTATATAGTTTTTAAGTAAAATTACTCGGTATTTATTGCATTGTTTGCTTTTTTAGATTCTTTAATCCCATTGTGTTAGTCGCCTACTCTAACAATCATCATTGTAATACCCCAAAACAAAAGTGTAATTATATTCCCAAATTAATATAAAATGTAAATATAAGAATTCTTGGGTGTTTTGTATAAAATGTCTAAAACTTCTGTTACTTTTCCTAAACCCTGGCCGCACCTTTTCCTCTCTCTCTCTCACTCTCTCTATCTTCACTCCCTCTTGGTTCTCATTCCCTCGATGTCTCTGTCTCTCCTCTCTCTCAGTTCTCGCTTTCATCCCCTTCAAATCGGCTTAGATCGCTCGTTACTTCTCAATTTTGCTATTAAGGAGTCAAAAATCTTTCTGATCGATCAGCTTACGGTTTCATGGACTAGAGTTATAAATTAAACCCCATTTCTCATTAATAATATATTTGAATGGTGGAAAAATCTTGCAATATTCAATAAGTGCTTTAGATATCTTTAAAAAGGCTTTTTCTTTAGATTTATGGTTTTGGGTTCTTGATTAGTTAGCCTATATGATTTATAGGAGCGTCTTTCGACATAGCATATATTTATTATAATATTTTATGTATCTTAGAGATGCTTTAAAAGTATGGAGGACTTAAAGCTACATGAGTTAGGATTTCCGTAAATATTGTAAGTGGCAATTTTAATAGAACTAAAGTCTATCACTCAAGCTTTAGTTGGATTAAGATAAATAGATCATGTATTTCGAGTGAGCACACATTAATTATAGTACTTTCCTTATGTGCCGATCTAGAAGATCCCAATTGGAGTTTGCGGCAATATCTTAGAGCGACAAGGAATTCGTTATCTTCGAAAGCACAGTAAGTGGTGTTGCATGTTTAATAATAGTAATTGTTTGAGTTATTAGATGGTTGATATTCGTATATGACGATGGCATGAATGATTGGTTGCTATTGTTAACAATCGGTTGCTTATTTACACGATATTTTAATATGCATCAAGTTATATACAGTGCCCAATGTTTATGAGGCTACCACTACCATGCAAGTACTCGGTGCTTAATGTATGTATGTTTCGTGCATTATGAATGATTCCATGATTATTCACCTTATATGATTGTTAAAGAATATGTATTTTTCTTTTAGTTAAGGTGACATGCATACACATGGAACCACGATTGGTATTAGTAGATACATTGTTATGCCTTGGGAAAGTACATCGAGTATCACTCATTACACGAGTTGGTTATTTTGGTCCATGTGATGCATGCATCTTGTAGGTTAATACCGGTATGATTGAGGATAATTAAGTGGGTTAAAAGAAAAGGCTGATAGTGTAGCCTCATTATGGTTATTATGTGTGCCGTAAGGCAACCTCGCCACGGGTTATAACATGCGGTTCTTCCTACCCCACGCTACCTATAGTGGCGTTTTGCTTATGTCAACCGAGCTAGAGGTGTTGACCGTACTCAGTCGTAACCCGACCTAATTACCTTCACACGAAAATTATTTGAAAAGGTTGCATTATATCATATGGACGTTATTTTAAAAAAAAACTGGCTATTATATTTTTATATTCAAGTATATCGTTATATGAGCTATATTGTGTTTGTAGAGTGTTTTTCGTCACCATATTGAATATGATTGTGCGTCGCTTGTCAGGCGTTGTACAGATTCCTCCCGTCTAAGGTAGATCGGATTTATTGAATGTAGGATTCTAATCTCTGGTAACCGTGGATAAAACTGTTGTTAATTACCCCTCCCTTGAGGCGAGAGAACTCCGATTAACGGATCGTATAGGTTATGCAAACACAATATGCAGTATGCGCGTATTATGTTTTGAAAACAATTTGAGTGTGCTTTGGGCATATCGGGAGCCTCACAGAGTTTATGGGGGTCCCGATATCTGGATAGCGGGTTGGGATTAAGGGGGCTATCAGTCTTCTTACGGGATGCGGGGCAGCACCCTATTTTTTGAATGGGAAAAATATTTTGAGTGTGTCGGGAAGATCCCGAAAATGGGAAAGAAAGGGGAGTGCACATAAGCACCTCTAATGGGGTCCCTGCTTGCGCCGGCACACATATTGGGTTGGCATATGGCGCATGGCGCTGACGAACATGGATTTGGCGCATGGCGCTGGCACGCATTGGATGGCGCATGGCCCATGGAGCACACGCATGGGGTTGGCGCTGGCACTGGCGCACCCATGGGGTTGGCGCTTCCACCTATGGGGTTGGCGCTTGCGCACCTACAAAGCGCGGACGCTAGCGCACACACTTGTGGAGCTTAAGCTACTGGTCGTGGAGCTTGAGCCTCAGGGGGTTTGCCCAAGGGGAAAAGCCCAAAGGGGGTTTTCTTTGATGTCGTCACCCACAACCTTCTTCTATTTGGTCCAAAAATGTGTTCTTGAATCTTCAAATCTTTGGGTTTAAATCTTGAATGGTGAAAATGGGTCTTTTTCCCCCTTTCCAAGCCTTGGATTTTGCTAAAATGGGGTTTTTGGAGATGCATTCTTCTTCTTCCTCTTCCGTCTTTGAATCTTGAGAGGAAGAGGACGGGATGCAAAAACCTCTTCTTTTGGGATTTGATGGGAGATTCACTCTCTTTTCAATTGGTTTATGGCGCATGATGTAAAAAAGAGAGGTTTTCCTCTTGATTTAATTCAAAGAAATGAAGAAGAAGAACCTTGTGGGGAGAGAAAGGAGGCTCAAAACCCTAATATTATGTAGGGAGAGAAAAAGTTATCATTTTATCATTTTTTGGGTTTAAACGCCCTTATATATATTTGCACTTAAGCCCTTAAGCTTTACAAAATTGGCCTTTTGCCTCCCCATGCTCATGTGCTTATTTTTTGAGTCATGGGTTTTACATAATTTGGATTTGTGCCCTTTTTTTCTTACACTTATTCCTAGAAATTACATTTAAATTTATTTATTACATAATTCTTTTTCTTTCTTCTTCGAAGGTCGGCCGGTTTCGCTTGGGCTTGAGGCGGTTTGGGCGTGGGCCCACTTGGCTCGGGCTCAAGCCCACTTGTTTAGGTGTTGACTTTGACTTTAACTTTTTGGACAAATGGGTGTAAATTTTGACCCAACAATGTTTATATTTGTAATTGTTAGATATGCATCCCTTCCTTACTCAGTGTTATTGCTCATCTAGCTTTTATGTGGTTGTAAATCAATATGCAGGAAACTATACCTTATAAGAGGAGCTTTCAAGGGATTAACCAAATATCATCACTGGTTGCAATACTCAAGATTGAATGTATTTAAGATCTATTGATTAGCGTCTAGACTGATGATCCAAGCAATTTAAGATTTTCAACCGTATTACTTGCAGAATCTTTGTGCATGCAAGTGAGCAATGATATTTCAAGTTTTAGACGATTATTGATTTTTAAACGACTCTAGATTTTGTTCAAGATAATCAGAACTTATTTGATATAGTTAGGCCTTGCGGTTTCCACTGATATGATACTGCGGCGTCACACATGATATGTAATAAATATATATATATATATGGTTTTAGGGCGTGACAATCGTAACACCAGTTTAATTTGCATTAAGGGATTTCAAATTTACATTGATTATCATCTGAAATTGTTAAGCTTGGTTTGCGATATCAAGTGCATTGTGTATTCATAGATTTACATTAGGAGTCTTGTTTAATCCTGAGTCTCTGGACTCTCGACTGTGGGATTCAAGGGGGTCCAATGATCGTTTGCTTTAACTTTCTTTTTCATATTTGGCTAAGTTCTAATTAATATTCTCATCGTCTACCTTCAAAAAAGAATACCACCAACATTCATCAGCCTACCTGGATTTTTCAGACCCCAGACTTAATGGGAGATGAAATTTGTATAGCTCTCAAGACTGCTCAATTTTTGGGTGTCTTTCTACATGTGAGAGACTCACATACAAGCATAGCAAATTGTGCAACAAGTGCTGCTTATGATTGAAATCTATACAACCTCGAAGTCAATAAATCATGATTGGTACAACCTATTATCTCAAAAACTAAATCATGATTGGCCAAAAAAATGTGATCCTTGCAAAATTTGCATTCCTAGATCAGGGCAATGACGCGAGAAAATGGAGTTTTGCACTAGCATATGAAAAGGGGAAAACAAATTTTGTCAACAGAAACAAGCTCCTGCTGTATTAAATTCTATCATTTTCAGGCCACTCAAATTTAATTTTACTAATTTCTCCTCGTCAACCAGCATCAGAGGTGGATCCATGCATAGCCCAGAGGTGGTGGTCGTCCTCCTGGCCCCTGAATTTTTTTTTAAGTAGCCTCACGCCTCTTCTCTCCTCTCAATCCTCTTCCTCTCTCCTCTCTCTCCTCAAACAAGGAAAAGCTTTTGAGAAAAGATGACCACTTTCTCTTTCTCCTCTCTATCATTTTTGTAGGCAGAGAAGCTTTGAGGAGGAGATTAATGGTGCGAAACAAAAATACCCATTTCAAAAGGTAGCTCCTTTATCTATTTTATGTTCTAAAATTTTGAATTTTTTTTATTTGTTGGGTATATTTTCCCTTTTCTTGCTTGAAATTCTTCTACATTTTTGCCTAGATGCCCTCTGCTTCAATTGCCGCTGCTTATTTTCTAATTTAAGCTATTGAATATTAGCTATTCTTTTAAAATTTCTTCAAATTTGAGATGGATCTGCTCTAAAGCTACAATCTTGTTTCCAGGTTGGGATTATTTTTCTATAAAATTTAGATTTTTTTAATCACTAATTTAATGGGTCAAAACTATCCTGTTTGTTCCCAAATTTTGTGAATGATGGGATCCAATACATAGAAATTTAATAAAAAATTCACTTTTATTTGTAGTGCTATGTTGATAAATATGAAAAGGTGCATGTTCAATTAAATATTCAACTTTTTCTATTTTCTATGGAAATTAATTGCACCAGTTGTCCTTTATCCTTTAAATTGATTTCATATTTACTTTCTAATTTTATAATGAAAATCATGACTAAAACAAGATAATTTATAATTTGTTCAGTTATGGAAAAATATTTCAAGAGACAAAATCCTCCGTTAGTTGATAGTTCTTACGATGCTCAAGTTTTTTTTAGCAATCTATATGAACTGCCTCACATCTGGACAAAAATCCTGGATTCCCTGCTGACCAGCATTTATTGTGTGTGACCAACAGATCCAGAACTAGTTAGAAAAAAAAAACCATTCCCAATTATTCGAAGAATAATACGCCAATTTCTTAAACTAGGGCAAAATTAATTGTAGGGACAACGAAGATCGCCCTATATAATGAATCAGTGGGCCAAAGCATCATAATGACTAAGGTTTTAAAAGGGCTCCAACTAAAAAAGAGAGAGATTACCGTGGACGAATTCGGCGGCGGCGGCGGCGGCGGCGACGAGCTGCGAGTCGAGATCGGACGCCGGGGACGAGCGGAGATGGCCGGAGATCGCTCGGAGACGACGAAGAGCAGTGGAATCCATCGTAACTAAGACGCAGTTAACTCGATTTTGAGTTTCTTTTTCTTTTTTGGGAGTTTAGTTTGTTTATGATGATGGTGATGAGAATAGAACAGGAAAAGGCACAGCTCTGGGATGAATGATATGATGGTTTTTTTAGTTAAGATGACTATTGCAACGACATATGGATAACGGTTGATGGCGACGTTCTAGCCAAAAGAGCTGCAGCTTTTTTTTCTCACCTATTTTCTTATATTTTTTCCTATTTTTTAGCCTCTTTCCCCTCATTTGAAAAAAAAAAATAGGGCTTATTTTTCATATTAAACCCACCAACCACCAAACCCCCCCCCCCACCCCCCCCCCCCATTTTCCACAAAACCACGTTGTACTTTCAAAATGACAAAAAACTATCATTTTTAACCGTTAACGCCACATCAGCGCCATGTCAACAAACTTGTCATGCTGCATCAACGCCATGTCAACAAACTTGCCCCGTCAAAAAAAAAACAAAACCCAAGAACGCCCCCACGTAACCCTTGTTAGTTGTATGTATGCCTTAGAGGCCATTATTGTACATGATTGCATATTATAATGGATGCTTGGACATATATGGGGAGGAATTTTTTGCTTGACGTGATAGTATGCTATCTGGTTGCTCTTTATCTTAACATGTAGACTAGTATTGTGATACTGTCTTGCTCTCACATGTTGGTAAAGACCTTAGGATGTGTACTTGACTACCGGGATTATGATGCAGATCATACTAGTGGGGCCGGGATAGTCCACAAGTTCATCCTTTAATTATTCCTAGTCGTGGGTGTATCGAGACGGGGCATCGATATTCCAGAATAGACTAGCGTATACGTTTCTTGACCCATTTGATGGGCGATGGATGATCCCACATCCATTGGTGTTTGACATCAAAGATTGTATACGGGTGCTCAGTGGAGACTGGATACACTGAACATGACTCACCGAGAACTCCTAGATGTTATTATACCTAACGTCATACAGCAGTTCTCTGGTGACACTGGTACAGGTTAGTCTGTAGACCCGAGATCGTCATAGAATCTTGTGTGATTCCCATTGTGCTTTGATTTCCACTTTACCACGTGTAATACCCCAGAACAGTGCGGTCTTTAAGACATCATGGTGATCTGCTCTGTCCACACTTAGTGCGGTCTGTTGCGGACATCTTGGTGATGTGAGTGAAGGAGCAATTTCAGAACGATGGGATCGGATCCCTAAAGCACATTCCGAAAGAGAACCGAACTGCATTATAAATATAATGATACCATTCTCAATTACAGATGCGCCTTTTTAGTGAACCGGAACTATAGGAGCTTGAGAACTCCGTAGTTAAGCGTGCCCGAGTCAGGGAAGTCTTGGGATGGGTGACCTCCTGGGAAGTGGCCCATGGCCGGTCCGGTTCGCTGTAAAGGGAAAAACCGTGCGGTTTCGGCCATAGCGGACAATACCATCTGTACTGGGGCGTGGGGCGTTACATTTATGGTTCGCTCTAAAGGGAAAAACCGTGCGGTTTCGGCCATAGCGGACAATACCATCTCTACTGGGATCTTGGTGATCTGAGTGAGGGAGCCATTTCAGAACAATGGGATCGGGTCCCTAAAGCACATTCCGAAAGAGGACCGAACTGCATTATAAATATAATGATACCACCCTCAATTACAGATGCGCCTATTAAGTGAACCGGAATTACAGGAGCTTAAGAACTCCGGAGTTAAGCGTGCTCGGGCTAGGGAAGTCTTGGGATGGGTGACCTCATGGGAAGTGGCCCCTGGTGATCAATACCATCTCTACTGGGATCTTGGTGATCTGAGTGAGGGAGCCATTTCAGAACAATGGGATCGGGTCCCTAAAGCACATTCCGAAAGAGGACCGAACTGCATTATAAATATAATGATACCACCCTCAATTACAGATGCGCCTATTAAGTGAACCGGAATTACAGGAGCTTAAGAACTCCGGAGTTAAGCGTGCTCGGGCTAGGGAAGTCTTGGGATGGGTGACCTCATGGGAAGTGGCCCCTGGTCGGGTCCGGTTCGCTCTTAAGGGAAAAACTGTGCGGTTTCGGCCAAAGCGGACAATACCATCTGTACCGGGGCGTGGAGCGTTACACCACGTTCAAGGGAGCGTGCAAAACGGTGGTTTTGGGGTACAGTCCCGAGTCACATAGAGGCAATGAGCGATAGGAGGGGATTCGTCTCTCCCGGTATTAGGGGTTGATGTTGCGCTATGCTCGATTGGCCATAACAGGAAGTCCCTGGCCAGGGATGATACAGAGATTTACTGGTAAGTGTTATCAGTAGTTTCTCAACTCGTTATAAGCCTCACATCGGCATGACTTATCAAGTTATTGGGGTCTGACGTTTACCACCACCAGACTCGATATGCGACATATCAGACGAAGTTATAGATGCGATAACGAAACATCAAAAGAAGGTATATCCAGAAATCTATGAAGAGGACAGGCGATGTTTTACTACCAATCAAAAAAAGTTTCATGTTGGACAAGGATGACATGGAGTAGACTCATACTGGAAATTACGAAAAAGGATGACTCTATCATCAATCGCCATCTACTTTTGAGATACCTTCTAAAGCATTTTTCAAAGAAAAGAGTGAAGTATCTTACCACTAATTAGTGAATCAGGCAGGATGTTTTTGTGCAGAATAACAAACAGCGGGTCAATCTAAAAAAAAGTCAATGTGAAAATGTGATGGACCAATACTAATTTCAATGTGGGAGGGATCAAGAAGATGCAGGGTCGTTCATCTGCTTGGCTAGTCAAGCATGAGCTAGTTCATAGTTGGCTACGATTACAAAGGAATAGAGACTTGACAAATAAAGCCTGAGGCCATTGCTGTCATATCATTATATATATATATATATATATAAACCAACCCTATTTTTTAGGTTATGTCACCTCCCACTGGTGCGATTATGTAGGAGTAAGAGCAATACGACATTATTACCATTCCATTCCAGCTGGCTTCAAAGTTCGGGTAGGCAATGGGATGCAAGGTTCGAAGATGAATCAGTGAATGGGACAAGAAAGGAATGTTCCCCTACCTCGCTACGAATCTGCCAATCAATCGATGAGAAAGAGCTATTCGTCGTTACCAGCCATATGGCGTAGGGATGAACGACGACAATGGATGGGAATTCCAGCAACTCGGGCTTCTCGACCCGGTTTTGACGGGAAGGGGTAGGAAGAAGCACTCGGGAAGTTTGAGCTGGAGTTTCCAACAATTTGATTGAATGATGTAGGTGAGGGAGGGACGTAAGAGTAAATAAAACCTTAATGACGAAATTTCTGAATTAGGATGTCCGAGAATCTTCTATCCTAGGAGTTCGGAGCCGCTTAGCAAGGAAACGAAGGTCACAAGCGGGCCATTGACTCATCTTTCAAAGAAGGAAGAGACTAGAATGAATGCCTAATAGTCCTATAATGATAGGTAATAGGTAGGGCATTCATGCAAGGTAGTTTTATCTAATCTTTTCTTATCTATATAAAAGCAAATCCATTCTCATTTGCGAGGCAGCTCAGCTCTTATTAGAGCCAGCTTTTCTTCAGAGCCTTACATCTACAGCTCTTATTACAGAAGTCAAGGGGTGGTGATTCGCCCTCACTGAGAGCCGCTCTTATGAAAGCTCTTGGAGAAGGAAGAAAGTCTTCTTCAATACTTCCTGTACCGAAGAGGTCGGGCTATTAGATAGGTCCTTTTCATTACCGTTCCGAGGTCGAACGAACATTTCTTATCCAACAACCGGATAGCGAGGCCAGCTCTCTACCGATAGCCCTCACCAAGTTCAAGGGAGCGTGCAAAACGGTGGTTTTTGGGTACAGTCCCGAGTCACATGGAGGCAATGAGCGATAGGAGGGGATTCGTCTTTCCCGGTATTAGGGGTTGATGTTGCGCTATGCTCGATTGGCCATAACAGGAAGTCCCTGGCCAGGGATGATACAGAGATTTACTGGTAAGTGTTATCAGTAGTTTCTCAACTCGTTATGAGCCTCACATCGGCATGACTTATCAAGTTATTGGGGTCTGACGTTTACCACCATCAGACTCGATATGCGACATATCAGACGAAAAGACCGGACTGTATGGTAGTGTTATTTATTGGATTCGCAGGAGTATGGACATGCTTACTTGTTGATTTTCTGATCGCTCAATACCAGGGTAGTCATTACGTCCAGCTAGTACCGCTGACGGCTTGTGGGTGACTGATATGATCATCGCTTACTGCAGGCGTATTGACGAGTCATGAGAGTCATACACAGAGCTTTTCTAGCTCATGCGAAAAGAAGTAGGGCATATATGTGATATGTGCGGGACCGAGATTGATACTTGTATGTGATACAGTATTCTAATCTCGCGATATAGATTATATGTGATATAACCGGATTATTAAATCAAGTGTTGATTCAATAATTTGTTATATGTATATTTGATATACATGTATATGATATTAGTCGGTTGTATGCGATACAGCCGGGTTATTAAATCAAATGTTGATTTAATAATTTATTGTGAAATTATATGTTTGATATATTAATATATACATTAACTAATATTAGCTCACTTAAGAAATTGTTTTCTCTAAATACATACAAATATATATGTGATATATATTAATGTATTTGTTTATGTGTCATGCTAGATGATACATTTGACTTGGGTGTATGGGAATTATTAAGGGATAAAACAAAATTAGGTGGAAAATGCCATGGTTTGAGATACTTGTGGAAGCATGTAAAAACCTTGATTTAGTCCACTAATTTTGTTTTACTCTAAATATTTATTAACATAACCATTATTTTTAGCCATGGTTAAGTCTTTACAAGAGTTATATGAGATATTTTCTCACTCATGGTTCAACACTTGATCACTTGAGATCTTTTCTTCATCTCCTTTATTGCTCTCTAGCTTTCAAGTGAGAAAAAAAAGAAAAGGAGAAAATTAATTCTTAAGTGAGCAAAATTCCTACTTCATCAATGTATACCAAACTAGCCATTTAGTATAGATTGTTTACTTCACTAACTCATTAATTAGTGAAGAGGTAGCATGAGTTAGCAATTTTTCGACGTAGATCATCTTCGGCCTCGAAGATTTTTGAGCAAGCTTGTTCCTTTCGTTTAGTGGAGTCTAAGGAGAGTCCGGGACACCACTACTTGGAGCAAAGGGACTACTACTACACGGTGCTTTAGAAGCGAAGGATTGGTCTAAAAAGGTTGTATTTCTATATCACTTAGTGTAAAGTTTGTTTACATGTTATAAAAACCATAATTGTAACATTTTAAAAATAATTAAATAAATAATTAAATGAATAAAAGTGTTTAAGTGAATTTTAGGATTTTCGGTAAAGTAAAATGTATTTTTCGTAAAACCAAACCTTGATTGTTTTTCACTATAAATTTAAAAATATCTATTTTAATTATGAAATTACTAGTAAATAGTGTTTATTTAGCCACTAATAAATTTTTGGTTTAATAAAATATTTTTCCTAAATTAATTATTTTAAATATTAACATAAGCTTTATTTTTACACTAAATTAGTGTAAATTACAAATTTAAATGGTTTTAATTTGTAAAAATGAACCATGGCATATTAGAATTTAGTGTGTATCATGTAAAATTTATTTGCAAATTTTTCCAATTTTCTAGAGTTTTCTTGAGTTGCTATAGTAAAGAAATGAAAAGAAAATAAATAAAGCATGAAAAGATATATGTATACATCATTATGTGTGAACCTTCTACACAATTCTTCCCTCTTTCTTTTTCTCCCTCTCTTCCTCATGTGGCCGGCCATCATCCCCATGGCAGCCCCTCCCATTTCCCACTTCTTTTTATTACAAAAAATCATTAAAAATCCACCAAAATTCAATAAAAAATGCATAAAATCCTATTTATTCTCTACCCTTTATTCTTTGCTCATTTTTTTCATGGATTTTGGAGATGGGAAGCATGCAATTTGGAGGCTTATTTCATATTTGGATTTCATATTTTGAAGGTATAAATTTCCTTCTTTTATTTTATTTCTATTAGATGTTTCCTTTAGAACATTATTAGATTTATTAAATTAATTCTATTTGTGAATTTTAAAATCCAAGTTAGGGTTTGAAAAATCAAGTTGTGATTTTTAATAATTAATTAGGGTTATAATAACTAGTATAACATATTTAGAGGTGGAAATTCTTGCATGGTTGATATATTGTAATTTGTTCATTCAAATTGCTTAAATCAAGCAATTTTTGTAAACTAGATTTATGTATATTATATTTATTGGTGAGATAAAATTTCAATTTATGTTTGTAACATTAGATTTTTATTTAAATGAGGATATTGACATGTTTAAGGAATGGAAAACTTAATTTGGTTGCTAGTTTTTATTTATAATTGATAAATTGTAAGTAAAATGCTATTTTTGCTAACTCGAAATTGGAAATTCTTAAATTAATGAGATTTGAAATCTAATTTATGGTTTCATTATATTACCATCATTATAAATTGTAGTTTGAAAAGTTAATTCATGCAAAATCAAGTTTTGTTATGGAATTATGGAATTTTGCTTGTAAGTTGTGGAAAATTGATAAAATTGCAAACTAGAAATTTTGTTGTAATACAAATTAGTGTAATAAAAATATGGTAATGGTTTCTATAACTTAGTTATGTTATTTAATGAATATTATGACCATTAGTTTCATTAAACGTCAAGTTTTGAAGTAAAACGGTGAATTGACATTTTCAAGGTTTTCGAAATTGGATGATTTGATCGATTTTAGGGTTCCGATGATTTGAACCAAGTTTTATATTATAAGTAATGGGTTTTGAAACTACGGGTTGTTTATTGGTTTTTACCTCGATCAATCGGCGTTTGTACGCCGATATCGAGCGAATTTGGTTCTTTTGCGTGAACGGGACATAGGTTTTAACCTATGCGCGTTCCGTGTGTCGTTTTGACTTTTGTCCGTGATTTAGTTTACGATACTATATATGTTTACATATAGGTACCCTTCACGTGGATTGCGGACGATGAAGAAAAGGATGGCGACACTGTCTTCGGCAGGCATGGACCAGGTGAGTAGATGCATATCTACGGGGGGAAGTCGGGTGGATGGCGTTTAGCACCCCCGCAACGTAGAATATGATTAGTACTTATTGACATTAGAAAACCAGACGTGACCCTAGTAGGACCCTAGTATTGACCCTAGGCTGGACTAGACCGATTTAGGAAAGCCATATCAGAGGATGAGTACCTTAGAAGAGGTTCGTAGGTTTCAGATAGAAACACACCCACGCACACACTGAAAATCGACATGGGGTACGTGTATTTGTATATATATAGAACTAGGTATAGGTATATACATATATATACAACACATATAGGTGATTCAGTGATGTGATATGATATCCGAGGTATGATGAAATAGTATAACTGGGCTTGATGCCGTGATTTTTGACTATACAGTCGTAATAAAGTGTTAGCAGATCATTAGGGAATGAGATAATGAACTTGAATATATAAATTACAAAGAGTGGTGGTGATATTGATGTACATGGGACGCTAGAATAGTACTCGGACTGTAACTTGTGACTGATTACGATATGATATATGTATAACTTGATTTCGACATTATATTGGTGTGACCTGATGCCGATATCATATGAGTATGACTTAATCACAATATGATACATATGACATTATACGAATGAGGAGACACCTAGGAGATACTTGACCGTACCCCGACATTGGGATGCCGTACGATGGATTTTACCGTACGAGGCTTAGATTTGATGATTGATCCGCACTCTTGATTCGAGGAAGCCGTACTACATACGTGACGCTGTTGAGGCGGGATCGCCGACTATTTGAGATATTGATTCAGACCTTAGGTAGACTCTTATTTCTATTGACTAGTTCTTAGGTTTAGTTTTCCTCAGGAGGTTAGATGGACACTAGGTTAGGTTCGAGTCATATAGTGGTAGTAGTATTAGTATATTAAATGAGTAGGTAATATACATTCATCTTTACTTTCACACTGTAATCATAATGTTGCATGTTCATACATATGTTGCTATAAATAGTATAAACCTTACCTGTTAGGACACCAGCACCATTACCGATGATGCGCATATTCCACGCACACTTATTTGCCGGCTCACACACATCATCATCGGTAATTGCTATGTCACGTACACTTTAGATCATATTATCTTTTATTGATAGAATCAGTTAACAACTAAACCGATGTAGTATTGTGATCACTCTCTGATGTTAAGTATAAGACATGACATTCATTACTTAGACATTCATGCATTCATATTTTCGTGTTATCATACAGTATTATGGGCATATGCCGACACTTATCATATAGTACTCATGATTTTGAGATTTGGATTTCTATGAGATTTCTGGATTTTTGGGGAAAACCGCAAAAATATATAAAAACTTTTCTCTCTCTCCTCTTCTCTTTTTTTTAAAATAATATGCGGTTTTCTCGTGATGTATGTGTCGTCCACCATGAGTATTTCATGTTTTCTGATGGATTTCGAGACCCGATTCGAGGAGTGGATGAACCGTCTCGGGTACATGGTGGGCCCGGTATGGTACCCCGGGGCAAGAAGATCGAGTTGTAGACGATGAGCCTGGCAGGGGAAGGCTACCTACCGGTGATGTCTGGCGCGGCGGATATCCGGAGGATACCGACCGTTATCGTGGGATTTGATGATATGGGCCGATCCGGACTGACGGAGCCCGACATATTGAGACTTGGGGTTACATGTATTGTGTCGATGCTTGACATGGATTTCCATGGATTTCATTGTGGAGATTTCAGATGCTTATACCCACTTTACTATGATAACAGCTAAAGAGTTCTTATACATATATATCTGGATTTCAGGATTTGTTACTTTACATTCATGGTGCATGCATTTCATTTCATATGACATAGTATCACATAAGGCACGGACACGACACGGAGTATTTGCACTTATACGTAGTATTACCCTGCTATTACTAGATGTTTGGGATATAGTAGTGTATTATTATGACCTAGGATAGCGTCGCGCATTCGATTTCTTTTCATAGATGTCTTCTACTCACGAGTTGGCAACTCACCCCCGTTGTGCCAAATTCTTTACAGGTGCGATGTACAGGTTTCCCCTTGGCAGTTGCTGGCACATCATTTTCTTTTCGGGTGATTTGCACGGTAGGTTGGTTCATTTGTATCTGAACCGCCGTTGTATTTTTATTATTTCATTTGTATCTAGAAAGCTCCATCAACCATATTTGTATTACTTGATAAGTTATTGGACCAGTCTTTTACTTCGACCTTAGAGTCGCGCCTGTATTATTCTGATCTGGTGGTTTTGCTTTCTTTTGAGTTTTGAGCCTCGCCCTCTGGCGTTGTATATTATTGTGCTTGTTGTGGTTGTTTCCGCCTGTTGGCGTTGATGCTAGCACCCGTTTGGGGATGCTTTTTATTGTTTATTCTTATTATACTTGTTGTACCCGTTTGGGGGCCAGTTTTTACAGAGGAGACTCTGCCGAAATTTTTGGTAAAATTTGCTGATTTTTTTTTTACTTGTTTTCTTTTCTTTTCTTCTTTTTCTTCTTTTATGGTTTAGATCTCTGGGCTTCGGCTTACTTAGGTCACGTGGCGCCTCTAGACGCTTCATAATCTAAGTGCCGG
Organism: Agapanthus africanus; assembly: GCA_030015575.1. Lineage (NCBI taxonomy): Eukaryota > Viridiplantae > Streptophyta > Magnoliopsida > Asparagales > Amaryllidaceae > Agapanthus > Agapanthus africanus. Next base: position 674,074,316 of record CM057340.1, on the reverse strand, counting down.
TCACGTTCCGTACTTTCGGGTCGTGACAAAGTTGGTATCAGAGCGCTAGGTTTAACCTTGTATAAGTCTAGGTGACCCTTGGTTGATGGAGTAGGCGAGTTAGGTAGAGTAACGTACCGTGGGTATGGTCGCGGCATACTTACGATACGCTACTCTGCTTAAGGAGCCTTAGGATGTACATTGTTTGCATCGTATTTCATTCGTTCCTTTGATCTATCTTCGTCGATGTCGGATGGTGGTTTCTGTTACCACGGGCAGAGGGAGTTGCGGTTCGAATGCGATAACCATTAGAGTATTGGTTATTCTTGAGGATTGAAGCATTTCTTAGCATGCGGACGAAGGGTATTCACATGCCGTCCGGATGAAGTTAAAGGGTTCGAACGATTATCAGAAAACCATTTCCTAAGTTTAAAGTATTCGGAAGAACATGCAGGTATTTCGATGGACCCTCTAGAAGAATGAAACCCTAACTCAACATAATGACCACGAGAACGCCCTTGAATCTTAGGGTTTACGGCAGTTCCGCTGTGCCATTAGTGAGGCTTGGGTTTGCCCTTCTACAGCTGGATCATCGATGCTGGGGTATGTACCGGATATTTTTAAACTGTACTTGAGTGTTGAGCTCTCGGGGAATTATGGGATTTTGATGGATCGATCGAGAAGTTTAATGTAGTCCGGATATCAAGTGAAGGGATAGACTATGTGGGAGACTCTAGACATGAGTATTGCCGTTGGTAGCGCAGTCAGCACACCTATGAAAGAACGAGTTCGAAGCGGTCGACATCAGAGGAAAGAGGCGCACATTGACAATAGTATTTACGATTGTGATTTAGTGATTTGAATTTCCTATTTTCGTTGATTGGATTTTTGTATTTTGAGGACTTGTTCTACGATTGGTATTTCCTGTGTGTACCTTCATTCTATCTGTGTTTCTTATATCAGTTGTATTGATGTGGTTTAGTACGCACCCAGTACACTTGATTTGGTTTTATATATTTTTTTGAGATTTTTGATTTGATTTCGTGCATAGGGGTTACACGTGATTTTGACATATGTTTCGACCTAATTTTCATGCATTTTTGTGCCGTGATTTCGATTTTGATATTCAATGTATGTTTTCGTGCTCCATGTGCACCTGATTAGGATTCTTGCGCATACTTGGCGCACTTGATGCGATTTTGTGCACACCAGATGCACTAAATCGGGGTTTTGTGCAGATTAGATGTACCTGATAGTGAGTCGTGCACGCCCGTTGCACTTGACAGATGTTTTTGGTGCACACATGTTGCACTTAGTTTTGTTTTGTGGGTATTCATGGTTTCTGCATTTGGTTTCGATTTCAGTGCGCACCGGACGCACATGACATTTTATTGATGTGATTGGGATTGATTTTAGTTTGAGCAGTATGTTTTCATGATCATTATTATTTGAGTTAGTAACCAGGCGGGACGTGTATGTTAAATAAAAGATATATATATAGCTATTTTTTTTAAAAATTAAACGTCCGCTACTTAGACCGTGACACGTGCATTGCACGGCGATTTGCAAGAAGGGTTTTTTTTGTATACTGCTTTATTATGATGATTCGGCGATTTTACTAGGATGCGAACTATATATAAGTTATAGATTGATGTATATTATGATGGTTTTCATATTGGGTTATGATATTTCATTATCACCATAACTCCGATGATTGCGTCATGCTTGACGGAGTTGATTTTTGTTATGTATTAATGATTTCGGAGCCCCGACGATTTTAGTATTTTGCTAAATGTTTTAGTATTTGGAAGTTGAGTGTTAATTTAAATTCGGGGACCGAATTTCTTAAAGGGGGGAAGATTGTAACATTTTAAAAATAATTAAATAAATAATTAAATGAATAAAAGTGTTTAAGTGAATTTTAGGATTTTCGGTAAAGTAAAATGTATTTTTCGTAAAACCAAACCGTGATTGTTTTTCACTATAAATTTAAAAATATCTATTTTAATTATGAAATTACTAGTAAATAGTGTTTATTTATCCACTAATAAATTTTTGGTTTAATAAAATATTTTTCCTAAATTAATTATTTTAAATATTAACATAAGCTTTATTTTTACACTAAATTAGTGTAAATTACAAATTTAAATGGTTTTAATTTGTAAAAATGAACCATGGCATATTAGAATTTAGTGTGTATCATGTAAAATTTATTTGCAAATTTTTCCAATTTTCTAGAGTTTTCTTGAGTTGCTATAGTAAAGAAATGAAAAGAAAATAAATAAAGCATGAAAAGACATATGTATACATCATTATGTGTGAACCTTCTACACAATTCTTCCCTCTTTCTTTTTCTCCCTCTCTTCCTCATGTGGCCGGCCATCATCCCCATGGCAGCCCCTCCCATTTCCCACTTCTTTTTATTACAAAAAATCATTAAAAATCCACCAAAATTCAATAAAAAATGCATAAAATCCTATTTATTCTCTACCCTTTATTCTTTGCTCATTTTTTTCATGGATTTTGGAGATGGGAAGCATGCAATTTGGAGGCTTATTTCATATTTGGATTTCATATTTTGAAGGTATAAATTTCCTTCTTTTATTTTATTTCTATTAGATGTTTCCTTTAGAACATTATTAGATTTATTAAATTAATTCTATTTGTGAATTTTAAAATCCAAGTTAGGGTTTGAAAAATCAAGTTGTGATTTTTAATAATTAATTAGGGTTATAATAACTAGTATAACATATTTAGAGGTGGAAATTCTTGCATGGTTGATATATTGTAATTTGTTCATTCAAATTGCTTAAATCAAGCAATTTTTGTAAACTAGATTTATGTATATTATATTTATTGGTGAGATAAAATTTCAATTTATGTTTATAACATTAGATTTTTATTTAAATGAGGATATTGACATGTTTAAGGAATGGAAAACTTAATTTGGTTGCTAGTTTTTATTTATAATTGATAAATTGTAAGTAAAATGCTATTTTTGCTAACTAGAATTTGGAAATTCTTAAATTAATGAGATTTGAAATCTAATTTATGGTTTCATTATATTACCATCATTATAAATTGTAGTTTGAAAAGTTAATTCATGCAAAATCAAGTTTTGTTATGGAATTATGGAATTTTGCTTGTAAGTTGTGGAAAATTGATAAAATTGCAAACTAGAAATTTTGTTGTAATACAAATTAGTGTAATAAAAATATGGTAATGGTTTCTATAACTTAGTTATGTTATTTAATGAATATTATGACCATTAGTTTCATTAAACGTCAAGTTTTGAAGTAAAACGGTGAATTGACATTTTCAAGGTTTTCGAAATTGGATGATTTGATCGATTTTAGGGTTCCGATGATTTGAACCAAGTTTTATATTATAAGTAATGGGTTTTGAAACTACGGGTTGTTTATTGGTTTTTACCTCGATCAATCGGCGTTTGTACGCCGATATCGAGCGAATTTGGTTCTTTTGTGTGAACGGGACATAGGTTTTAACCTATGCGCGTTCCGTGTGTCGTTTTGACTTTTGTACGTGATTTAGTTTACGATACTATATATGTTTACATATAGGTACCCTTCACGTGGATTGCGGACGATGAAGAAAAGGATGGCGACACTGTCTTCGGCAGGCATGGACCAGGTGAGTAGATGCATATCTACGGGGGGAAGTCGGGTGGATGGCGTTTAGCACCCCCGCAACGTAGAATAGGATTAGTACTTATTGACATTAGGAAACCAGACGTGACCCTAGTAGGACCCTAGTATTGACCCTAGGCTGGACTAGACCGATTTAGGAAAGCCATATCAGAGGATGAGTACCTTAGAAGAGGTTCGTAGGTTTCAGATAGAAACACACCCACGCACACACTGAAAATCGACATGGGGTACGTGTATGTGTATATATATAGAACTAGGTATAGGTATATACATATATATACAACACATATAGGTGATTCAGTGATGTGATATGATATCCGAGGTATGATGAAATAGTATAACTGGGCTTGATGCCGTGATTTTTGACTATACAGTCGTAATAAAGTGTTAGCAGATCATTAGGGAATGAGATAATGAACTTGAATATATAAATTACAAAGAGTGGTGGTGATATTGATGTACATGGGACGCTAGAATAGTACTCGGACTGTAACTTGTGACTGATTACTATATGATATATGTATAACTTGATTTCGACATTATATTGGTATGACCTGATGCCGATATCATATGAGTATGACTTAATCACAATATGATACATATGACATTATACGAATGAGGAGACACCTAGGAGATACTTGACCGTACCCCGACATTGGGATGCCGTACGATGGATTTTACCGTACGAGGCTTAGATTTGATGATTGATCCGCACTCTTGATTCGAGGAAGCCGTACTACATACGTGACGCTGTTGAGGCGGGATCGCCGACTATTTGAGATATTGATTCAGACCTTAGGTAGACTCTTATTTCTATTGACTAGTTCTTAGGTTTAGTTTTCCTCAGGAGGTTAGATGGACACTAGGTTAGGTTCGAGTCATATAGTGGTAGTAGTATTAGTATATTAAATGAGTAGGTAATATACATTCATCTTTACTTTCACACTGTAATCATAATGTTGCATGTTCATACATATGTTGCTATAAATAGTATAAACCTTACCTGTTATGACACCAGCACCATTACCGATGATGCGCATATTCCACGCACACTTATTTTCCGGCTCACACACATCATCATCGGTAATTGCTATGTCACGTACACTTTAGATCATATTATCTTTTATTGATATAATCAGTTAACAACTAAACCGATGTAGTATTGTGATCACTCTCTGATGTTAAGTATAAGACATGACATTCATTACTTAGACATTCATGCATTCATATTTTCGTGTTATCATACAGTATTATGGGCATATGCCGACACTTATCATATAGTACTCATGATTTTGAGATTTGGATTTCTATGAGATTTCTGGATTTTTGGGGAAAACCGCAAAAATATATAAAAACTTTTCTCTCTCTCCTCTTCTCTTTTTTTTAAAATAAGATGCGGTTTTCTCGTGATGCATGTGTCGTCCACCATGAGTATTTCATGTTTTCTGATGGATTTCGAGATCCGATTCGAGGAGTGGATGAACCGTCTCGGGTACATGGTGGGCCCGGTATGGTACCCCGGGGCAAGAAGATCGAGTTGTAGACGATGAGCCTGGCAGGGGAAGGCTACCTACCGGTGATGTCTGGCGCGGCGGATATCCGGAGGATACCGACCGTTGTCGTGGGATTTGATGATATGGGCCGATCCGGACTGACGGAGCCCGACATATTGAGACTTGGGGTTACATGTATTGTGTCGATGCTTGACACGGATTTCCATGGATTTCATTGTGGAGATTTCAGATGCTTATACCCACTTTACTATGATAACAGCTAAAGAGTTCTTATACATATATATCTGGATTTCAGGATTTGTTACTTTACATTCATGGTGCATGCATTTCATTTCATATGAAATAGTATCACATGAGGCACGTACACGACACGGAGTATTTGCACTTATACGTAGTATTACCCTGCTATTACTAGATGTTTGGGATATAGTAGTGTATTATTATGACCTAGGATAGCGTCGCGCATTCGATTTCTTTTCGTAGATGTCTTCTACTCACGAGTTGGCAACTCACCCCCGTTGTGCCAAATTCTTTACAGGTGCGATGTACAGGTTTCCCCTTGGCAGTTGCTGGCACATCATTTTCTTTTCGGGTGATTTGCACGGTAGGTTGGTTCATTTGTATCTGAACCGCCGTTGTATTTTTATTATTTCATTTGTATCTAGAAAGCTCCATCAACCATATTTGTATTACTTGATAAGTTATTGGACCAGTCTTTTACTTCGACCTTAGAGTCGCGCCTGTATTATTCTGATATGGTGGTTTTGCTTTCTTTTGAGTTTTGAGCCTCGCCCTCTGGCGTTGTATATTATTGTGCTTGTTGTGGTTGTTTCCGCCTGTTGGCGTTGATGCTAGCACCCGTTTGGGGATGCTTTTTATTGTTTATTCTTATTATACTTGTTGTACCCGTTTGGGGGCCAGTTTTTACAGAGGAGACTCTGCCGAAATTTTTGGTAAAATTTGCTGATTTTTTTTTTACTTGTTTTCTTTTCTTTTCTTCTTTTTCTTCTTTTATGGTTTAGATCTCTGGGCTTCGGCTTACTTAGGTCACGTGGCGCCTCTAGACGCTTCGTAATCTAAGTGCCGGCCACGTTCCGTACTTTCGGGTCGTGACAATAATTCTCTAGTTAGATCCTTAGTTCGGGCTCGCTTGGCACCCTAAATTTTTAATATAGCATAGTTGATGAGTGCTGAAATCCATCGGAGGTGCCAAGCGAACCCTTCAGTGGTATCAGAGCCATACTAGAACATTAGGAGTTGTCAAGGCGAAGTTAAAGTGTTCGATCGACTATTTCGAAACCCATATTTCCCACTCTCTGGAAATTTTTTCAAAATTTGTTATTTTCCAATTAAAAATATTCAGAAAATTGTGCAGGATTTTCTATGGACTCACAAGAAAAATGACGGCCCAACTCAACCAAACGACCGCGGAAACACGGCGTCGTTGGTGAGGCAGGGAGCGAGCTTTCTTGTGTAGGTACTTGGGGCACTGTCTGGGTATTTTTAACTGTGACTCAAGTTTTAAGGTCTCTGGGAATTTTGGGTTTTTGATAAATCGATCGAAATATTTAACATCGTCTAGATATCTGTGATGTGATACAATATTTGGAATCCACAATAATTAGTTTTGTGAAAACTAGTTAGTATTTTGTAAATCTAGCAATTTAGTCTCTTTTGATCGGTTTCCGCGGGGTTTTGATTCGGATCAAAACTCCAACGCAATCACATATAGTACGCAAACGTTCGCCGGGTAACACTACTAGATAGCCAAGCCCCATAGCCCCGACCAAGTGACTGTAGGAGAACCCCGTAGCCAAAAGCATCCGTTTGGGTGCTCACGGCCGCGGTGTTTCGCCTAAGTTCGCTTTGTCGACGGCATCGGGGGTGCGGCCGTCCACTAATGTTTCCGACGAGCATTCGTTCATTCGTTGGGAATCTTGTTGAATTGACCGACTGGATATTAAAAAGTGTTTTCAATTTGAGACTAAAACGCTGGGTTTATAGTGTTAGGCATGAAATCCGGCGTATGCGATATTCTGGGTTTATGATGTCTAAGGTGGTTGCGGATTCTAATTATTGTAGTTTTCATTTATTTTCTGTGACCGCAAGTGTAATATGTGGTATATCGCCGGTTTCGTTGCTATAAGTCAATGACAATTGGAATACGCATATTTACTTACGTTGATAACATGTGATGTTATGTGTTGTTGGGATATGTTATATTGGATCGTCGTGTTTGAATAGCCGGAGGTTTTTGTGTGAGATGAGAGTTTTTCATTTTCATTCATGCAAAAACTTGTATGTAATATTCTTTTATTGGGACACTTTCGGATTGAGAATGATGTCACCATTGATATATATTATTTGCTTTTCCGCATTAGGATAGTCCCAAGACGGGGAGTGCAAGTAACCGGGTTCTAGAGTTCAGTGGGAGATCATCTCGAGGAGTCGAGTCCGGGTCTTCTAACTCTAGAATTGGTAGGGTTGCTTACCGCTCTCATAGGGGTCTAAGGATGTAGGTTTGGCTATTCATCGTGACCGTGGAATCCGTGTTTTTTACTGGCTTAATTTAAAACACGGAACTCCTAATATATCCAATATTCATATGTTGACTTCTATTGCAATGTTCTATGGTGAGATCATATAACTGCCTGAGATGAATGCTTTATATTATATATATGATATATAATAGACGTTGCTTATGTTTTGCATCCGCGCTAGTCCTGCCCCGCTCTGCCGTTAGTTATCTAACCTAACGGTGCATGACGGGACCCCGTGACAAATGCAGATGGCATAAGCGTATGTTATATAAGTATTTTCGTTTTCTTTATCTTTGATACTTAGGAAGCATAAATGGTGGGACTTCATTAAAGAGATTAATGAAAAGGAAAGAAACCCAATGATGTTGTGGAATCAAATTTTCAAAACTGGTAGCTTTAGTCCTTGCTTTGCTTAGTGGTATTTCTTGATGAATACCCAGCACCTCATTCGATGAGGAAAGAGCCTAGATCCCTTCACCGGGAGTGACCTCTTTAGCAAAAGCTAGCAGATGCTACACCTACTCGGTTTATTTTGAAAAACTCGATTTTAAAAGGCGGAGCTTAAACCACTCCTTTTTAAAATCACTCGATTCTACAACGATATCAAGTTCATTACGCAAAAGGTTTTCTCAAAAACCTGTCGTAGCCCTCCGTCATTTCAGATAAGTACTATTTAGTATTCGTGTTGCATTTGTTGACCTCCGTCAAGGCGTAGTGTGCGGTAGCTAATTAGTGCTGATCTGTTGCATATGATGCGATTAGATTTGGGTAGTCGTATGACCTTCTTGACCTCCGTCAAGGGTCGTGCGGGTGAGTTTAATTCAATCACGAAATGCACGGGTTGAACTTGACTAGCAGCCTATGGTTTGTTGACCTCCATCAAGGTCATAGGACGGTAGGGGCAAAATATTATTAGGAATTTCAAGTGTTGAAATTTGCAATGAGATTGCATACCTTCACCTTCTATGAAATAGTTGGATCCCAATACCCACTGCAAGTAAGAGTTACTCCTGCGAGAGTTTTGCTGTCACGCCCCGCTTCCCAGAGTACGCTAAATAGGCACGTGACATAGCCAACCATGCTACCTGTGGATAGGAATTGTCCTTCCACAGTCACATTACGGCTGTAGAGATATCAAGAACAAAAATAAAACTATCTAATATATGTCCATAAGTCAAAATAAAAATGAGTCAAGAATAATAATGCGGAAGCAAAGATCCAATACAAGAATAATTGGAATGTATGTCCCATAATACGGGCTCACATCAGGAATAAAATAATGCTGAAAGTAACAGAACTAATTACTAAGGAGTCCTCACTGCTCAGCCCGCTGACTGAAGTACTCCTGCTCTGACTGCAGCAAGGGTAAGGAATCTGGGCCATGCAAAACCCAGACGTCAGCGCGTCATAACATCAAGCAATAATATGTAAACAGGGTAGCAAGACATGCAAGTATAATCATGAATAGTAAAGCAGGGCAACAGCAATATAAATCAGGACGGTGAAAGGTAGTATGCAGTGAGTAATCTAAACTGGTTATTGGGTTGAATAGTCTCAAGTCCTTGAAATCAATTTGATGAATCATCGATGTAACTCAATAGTATCCCGTGCATGCCCGGGACCACGGTCTAAGACTCTCGGGCTGAAACTGAGACGTGCCGCTAGGCACTAAAAGAAAAAGGGTAAAGACGAACGATGTCAGCAGCATCATCCCGGGGCGGGCCTAACCTCTAAAACTGATCAGTATAAGCAAGCAACAGTCGAGTTACAAGTTAGGTTTCATCATTGATTTCCCCATACCCCCAAGTTATAAGTGTTCAGGTCATGTATTCAAATAATCTGGAGCTATTGCCAACACAGGATCAAGCAGGTACAGGTTTGTCTGTATAGACACAGGAACGGTCCGTGAGGACAACAGGTCAGGTCTGTTGGCATTAGACACAATATCAGGTAACAGGTAAGACCATGGTACATCAGGTCAAGCCAGGTAATATATAAAGGTGTCACGTTGTCACGTTATGTCAAGAGTTGTACGGTACCATGTCGGGTCAAGTAATATGTGTAGCAAGTCACGTCAGGGTGTACAAAATATCATGTGGGTGCTCATAATCAACTAGCAAAATCATGGTTACAAATAAACAAGCATGGTTATTATCAGAACAAGAAACTGGCACATGTAATATGATATGCAAATAGGTACAGATTAAACTACTTGGATGCACGGTTATCAGTTTGGGTTTAAGGGATAGTTTTAACATTTCATGAATACAGTATAGCAAATGTGGATGGTAAAATCATATTAATATGTACCAAAACAATCTGGAGATGCAATTGAATATGAATAATAGGTTCAATAGATGCAATTATAACTAAAGCAGATTAAAGATGCGCACGGGTGTCCAATAGAGTAAACTATAAAGAAGGGTACTGTATGTTATGCAAATAGTTATTATGTGATTAAAATATAAATGTGGTCACTAGGTATAGTGAATTAAAATGCAACGAGTAAGTTTCAAGTTTTGAATCTGCAATAAGTAAACGGAACATCAAACTGTTAACTTGGAACACATGCCTTTAGATTTGATCTATACATTTAATATTCAGATAAATAGTTAATAAACATATAGATAGCATGTAGCAAGTTTCACTTGCCTCGACGGGTCGCGAAGCGGTATACGGAATGTCTCACGTCGGCGAGAAAAGTCGCGACGCGCGCACGGTACACGGAATGGGTCCAAACAACGAACAGTGGAATTACACGGGTCAGGGGTTCTCGCTGGGTCGTCGGGATTGTCGACGTCATGGCCAACTCCGGCGATCTAGACAACGATAGTGAACAAGAAAACGATAACTTAAAGAAAGAAAAGAAAAGAAAGCAAGAAAGGAGAATGGAGGAGAAATGAGTGTAGGATTGCTTATTGGGCTGCAGAGGATGTGTTGGCGGTGAGATCAACGGCGGTGAGGGCGCCGGCGAGGGGTTTGGTGTAAGGGTTAGGTTTAGGGTTTGGTTGCTGGTTTTGGGTGCAGGGCTAGGTGTCGGGGTATTGGTGAGGGGATGTGTAGGGTTACTAGGCACTCTAACAAGGGTTAAGGAGGCATCAAACATGCCCGTTTAAAATTTTAGCCGTGCCGAATAACCCTAAACACGATCGTTGCTAGAAAATTAGGGTTTCATATGCAAGTAAACTACGTTTACGACTAAGTGAATACGAAATATAACCTTTGTAGATCTGTCCTTCACTTCTTTAGCTCCTTGTTGAAGTCCATTCGCTGCGATCGTGGTTCTCCCAGACTCTTGCATGGCTTCACGAAACTAAAGAGCGTCCTTGCTTGAAGTCTTCGAGGCCGAAGATGATCTACGTCGAGGGGATGCCAACTCAAGTTTCTACTTCACTAACTTGAGAATTAGTGAAGCAAACACCCTAAACTAAAGTGCTAATCTAGTAAAGGATGGAGAAATAGGAAGTGGGTTCTCTTTAAAATATTATTTCTCACAAAGTTTCACTCTATTTTCAAAACCCTAGCAAGCTTTTTCTTTTGCTCAATGAAGAAGAAGATGAACAAAAGAAAAGAATGAGGATAATGATCAAGTGTGAAAGCTAACCATGGTGAGTGAGTATCATATACTAACTCTTGTAGAGACTTAACCCATGGCTAACCCTTATGGTTGGGTTAAGAAATATCCATAGTAAAAACAAATTTAGTGGAATTAGTCAATGCTTCCACAAGCTTCAAGCATTTAGCTAATCCTCCACTAATTTTGTAATTACTTAAAATATAAAAAACCCAACATAATAGATAGCATGGTGTAAGTCTCATACACCCAAGTCATGTGTATCATCAACCATGATACAATAAGAAAACACATTTTTAATATATATCATATATACATTAAAGTTGTGCTCATGTGAGAAAAACCCTAAAGTGAACAAGTGTTAGTTAATGTAAACTAGTATATCAAATATACAATTATACAATAAATTATTAAATCAACACTTGACTTAATAATCCGGTCATATTACATATAACCGACTAACATCCAATGTATCGACTTATCGAATCAACACTTGATTCGATAACCCGGCTATATCATATATAACCGACCGATACAAAAAGTCGCGAGAATAGAATACGGTATCACATACACGCATTATTCTCGGTCTCGCACATATCACATATGCACTCCTATTTCGTTTTGCCTGAGCCAGTAAAACCTCTGTGTAGGACTCTAAAGACTCATCAATACGCCGGCAGTAGGTGATGATCACATCAAGCACCCACAAGCCGTCAGCGGTACTAGATGGACGTAACAGCTACCCGGGTATTGAGCGATCAGAAGATCAGCAAGTAAGCCTGCTCCAACTCCTGTAAAAGCCTGTCGGTAACACTTCCCGTACAGTCCGGTCTCCTCGTCTGATATGTCGCATTTCAAGTCTAGGGGTGGTAAACGTCAGACCCCAATAACCGATAAGTCGTGCCGATGTAAGGCTCATAACGGGTCGAGAAACTACTGGTAACACTTACTAGTAAATCTCTAAATCAGCCCTGGTCAGAGACTTCCCTGTTACGGCCAATCGAGCACAGCGCAACATCAACCCCCAATACCGGAAGAGACGAAACCCCTCCTATCGCTCATTGCCTCCATGTGACTCGGGACTGTACCCAAAAACCACCGTTTTGCATGCCCTCATGGACGTGGTAATGTGGAAATCAAAGCACAGTGGGAATCACACAAGACTCTATGACGATCTCGGGTCTACAGACTAACCTGCACAAGTGTCACCAAAGAACTGCCATCTGACGTGAGGTATAATACCATCTGGGAGTTCTCGGCGAGTCCGTCCAGTATACCCAGTCTCCACTGAGCACCCGTATACCATCTCTGATGTCAAACACCAATGGATATGGGATCACCCATCGCCCATCTCATGGGTCGAGAAGTGTATACGCTAGTCTACACTGGTATATCGATGCCCCGTCTCGATACACCCACGACTAGGGACCTTGAAGGATATACTTATGGACTACCATGTCCTTACTAGTATGATCCGCATCATAGTCCAGGTAGTCAAGTACACATCCTAAGGGCTTTACCAACATGTAACTATAAAACAGTATAAAGAGACAACTATACATGTTAAGATAAAGAGCAACCAGATAGCATACTATCATGTCGAGCAAGAAAGTCCTCTCTATATATGTCCAAGCATCCAATATAATATACATCATCTGTACAATACTGGCCTCTAGGGCATACATACAACTAACAGGATGATGTCGAGGAGAGGAAGGAAATGAGGTGGTGACGATGGTGGGTGTGAGGCTAGGGTCGTCGGCGACGACCGGAGACGTTGGGTTGCTGGGTGATCTGTGGGTTATGTGTAGGGTGCAACGGCCTCGGGGAGAAGGAAGAAGGAGAAGATGGAGAAGAGGAAGAGATGGGTGCTCGGTGAGGTGATAGGGTTAGGGTGATGGAAGCGATGAGGAGTTGGGTTTGTGGAGGCGATGAGGAGTTGGGTTCGTGGAGGCGAGGGCTGCAGCGTTTTTAAAAAAACAGAAGAAGAAGAAGATAGAAGGGAGGTGACGAGAAGTAGGGAGCGGTGACGAGAATTGAGGAATGCACAGTGATCGCGAGATCTGAGAGAGAGCGCGAGAGGAGAGAGAAAAAGATGAGAGAGAGAGAGAGAGAACTGCGTAACAGAGAGAGAGAAAGAGAAAGGAAAAGAGAGAGAGGGAGACGTGGGGCCCGGGGGTTAAAAAGGAGATTCTCTGATTGGCTGAAAAGAGAGAGAGAGAAATTCAGTGGTGGGGCCCGTTACAAGGAAAGGGAGGCTGCGATTGGCTCGTGGGGGAAGAAAAATTAGATTAGGGAAAATATAAAAAGATTTTAATATTTTCAGAATGATTTCATTGGCTGGGTAAGTAAGGAAAAGATTTCCATGGTTAAAGAAAATATTCTCTACAGTTAACTTAGCTGAAGAAGATTAAATGAATTTAAAAAATATTTAAATAATTTAGAATTTGGCGGGATACAAAACAATTCAGAATTGCGCTCGGGTCGGGTCCAAAATTTTGGATTTGAAATATGAAAATTATTAGCAAGTTCCAAAAATTAAAATGAAGCATTTTGTAATAGAAATGCATACCCCAAGAACGGACGCACGTACGTGCGCGTAGCTGTCCAAACACGTCTGTTTCACTGAACGGGACGAGAACACGATGCAAGGACGTTACCACAGGGTTAGGGGTATCAAGCAGGCCATGTCATGTATTTTAAATTATTTTAAGGGACTTAAATTGTTATATGCAAAAAGTGTAATGTTAGGGTAATCTAGAAACTAGGAAACAACAAGCTCAGTAAACGGGTCGAATATAAGGTAACCTACCATTTGCAACCAACAGGATAAATGAAATAAATACCTCAAACAACACATATGGCAACAGAAATTGGTATAACTGAACTCAGTTGTTACATTTGCACTTTACAATTAGTCGATCAAGTAGGTGTCTATAAAGGTCTTAACGGGGTTACGCCCCTGGGAAAACGAGTTTTATTTTAATTAGGTCCGTGCGAAAGCACGGGGAACCTCCCTCAAAATACCGACACTGGCCTGACTGAAAGATTGACAAATTTGTAGGGTGTAATTAATCTCGGCTAGTCTTACCTTTTAGGGTTTGAAGGAAGATTTGATAAAAACAGTGGGAGCCATCCTGATTAGATAAGATAATAACCAATCTAATTTTGCCAGAGCATACGATAAGTGTTTTCTTATCTCTCTCTCTTGCTCCAGGTAGCGACCATGTCACGCCTTAATCAAGATAATAGTATTGATGTATTGACCGAACCCGCTTGTTATACTGAGCTGAGGAACGTTGGTTCCGCTCTATCTTATAATTGTTATAAGTCTGAGCAGGAAATAGGGGATTATCAGGATTTCTGTGCCACCCAAACGAAGAATGAGCATGTTGATGCATCTTCTTCGGGTATGTTCATTACCAAGAACTGTTTCTCAGTATTCTCTACATCCTGAGTATTAGATACCGGATCAGGATTCCACATATGTAATCTGTTACATGGGCTCAAGAAAGGTAGAGAACTGGGACTGGGTGATAAGGATATAAGAGTAGGAAACGGGGCAATTGTTGCAGCCAAGGCAGTTGGCGATTATCACATTGTATTACCAAATGGTAATGCATTGATTCTGAAAGAATGTTATTACATACCGAACCTGATATGCAATATTATATCAGTATCTTTATTAACTAAAGAAGGATATAATTTTGTATTACAGGATATTGTTATGAACATTTTCCTAAATCAAAAGTTGATAGGATTAGGCACGTTATGTAAGTGCATATACGTTCTAAATCAAACTACAGTTCTCAATGTACCGAACACACACAAGAGGAAGAGTTCAGAAATGAACGAATCCTTCTTATGGCATTGTAGACTAGGTCATATCAATGCGACACGACTAGCTAAGTTACATAAAGATGGAATTTTTAACCAGTTCGAATTTACATCTTATAAAAACTTGCCAGTCATGTCTCAAAGGCAAGATGACCAAAACTCCATCTACTGGACACGGAGAAAGAGCTACTAAACTCTTGGGACTGATACATAGTGATGTATGTGGTCCCATGTCTACACATGCCAGGAATAGTTCCTCGTACTTCATTACATTCACCGATGATCTCTCAAGATTCGGGCATGTGTTCCTGTTGAAACACAAGTCTGAAGCTTTTGAGAAATTCAAGGAATATAAATGTGAAGTAGAGAACCAAATGGGTAAAAGTATTAAAATCCTTCGATATGATCGGGGAGGAGAATACTTAAGCACGGAGTTCCTGGAGTATCTAAAAGAGAATGGGATTCTCTCTCGACTTACTCCTCCGTATGCACAATAGCACAACGGTGTATCGAAGCGGAGGAATCGCACCCTATTAGATATGGTGCACTCTATGATGAATAATGCTGAGTTACCTGTTTCCTTTTGGGGTTATGCGCTTGAGATATCAGCATACCTATTGAATAGGGTTCCAACCAAATCCGTGCCTATCACTCCATATGAGATATGGGAGGGGAAGAGACCATGCCTTAATTTCATTAAGATATGGGGTTGTCCGGCCTATGTCAAAAGGCAAAATTCGGACAAACTCAAGGCAAGATCAGTTCTTTGTAAGTTTGTAGGATATCCCAAGCATTCGCGGGAGCATATCTTTTACCACTCTGAAGAACAAAAGGTATTTGTTGCTCAACATGACACCTTTTTAGAAAAGGAATTTCTTGAAAAAGAAATTATTGGCAAATAGGTAGAACTGGAAGAAGTTCCAGCTACACAAACTTCAACAGAAAATTTGGTGGAACCAGAGGATTCAATGGTCCCCGACGAACCTCAGCTTCTCCGCCGATCTAGTAGGATTCCTCATCCACCTGAGAGATACTACGGTTTTCTCATTGATGGTGGGAGCGAGGATTGCATCATGGAAGATGATGACCCAACTAGTTTTGAGCAGGCCATCACGAGTAGGGACTGTTACGCCCCGCTTCCTAGAGTACGCTAAGATAGGCACGTGACATAGCCAACCATGCTACCTGTGGATAGGAAATATCCTTCCACAGTCACATTATGGCTGTACAGATATCAAGAACAATAATAAACTATCTAACACATGTCCATAAGCCAAAATAAAACGAGTCAAGAATAAAATAATGCGGAAGCAAAAGATCCAATACAAGAATAAACTGGAATGTACGTCCCATAATGCGGGCTCAGATTAGGAATGAAAATACCGAAAGTAAAATAAACTAACTACTAGCAAGTCCTCACTGCTCAGCCTGCTGACTGAAATACTCCTGCTCGGACTGCAGCAAAGGTAAGGAATCTGGGCCATGCAAAACCTAGACGTCAGTGCGTCATAATATCAAGCAATACTATAAACAGGGGTAGCAATACATGCAGGTATGAGTATAAATGATAAACAGGCATAACAGTGATGTAAGTAAGGACAGTGGGGTAATTTATAGTGAGTAATCGAAACTGGTCTATTGGGTTAAATATTCTCAAGTCTTTGAAATCAATTTGATGAATCATCGATGCAACTCAGTAGTATCCCGTGCGTGCCCGGGATCACGGTGAAGATTCTCGGGCTGAAATCGAGATATGCCGCTAGGCACTAAAAGGTAGCATGTAACGATGAGTGATGTCAGCAGCATCACCCCAAGGCTGGCCTAGCCTCTAAAATAGGAAATATGTATAGATGAATGATGTCAGCAGCATCATCCCAAGGCTGGCCTAGCCTCTAAAACTGATCAGTAAATGTATCGAAATGTTGAGTTACAAGTCAGGTTTCATCATTGATTTTCCCATATCCCTAAGTTTTATATGTTCAAGTCAGGTATTAAATAATCTGGAACTAATGCCAATGCAAGATCAGGCAGGTATAGGAGTGTCTGGATAGACAACAGGAAATGTCCGTAGGGACAACAGGTCAAGTTTGTTGGCATTAGTAACAAGATCAGGTAACAGGTAAAGCCATGGTACATCAGGTCAAGTCAGGTAGTATATAGGTATCATGTCATGTCAAGAAGTGCACGGTATCACGTCGTGTCAAGTAATAGTGTATCAAGTCATGTCAGGGGTGCACAACTGTCACGTGGGTGCTCATAATCAAGCTATAATAAGCATGGGTATACAAAACAAGTATGGGTACTAATGGAACAATAAAAATGGAACATTGTGATGTTATATGCAAATAAGTACAGATTAAAGCATATGGACGCGCAGTTATCGATTTGGGTTAAGGGGATAGTTTTAACATTAATTAAATACAGCTTATAAAATATGGAATGTTAGAAACACATTAATATGTATTAAATGATCTAGGGATGCAATTGAATATATATTAGGCTAGATTTATACAAACGAGTGTCCAATAGAGTATAAACTATTAAAGGGTACTATGGGCTATGCAAATAATTATTATGTGATTTAAATATGGACGTGGGTACCACGTATTGTAAACTAAAATGCAATATGATATGTTTCCAGTTCTAGATCTAAAATGATATAATGGAACATCGAATGTTAAAATGGAACATGTGACATTAGATTAAATCTACAGGTTTAACATGTAGTTAAATAAGTATAAAATAATATGAATAGCATGTAGCAACTTTTACTTGCCTCGACAGATCAAGAAACGGGTATACGGAACGTCACATGTCGGCGGAAAAAGTCGCGACGCGCGTACGGTACACGGAACGAATCCAAACAACGTACAAGGGGATCACACGGGTCCGGTACGCTCGCTGGGTCGTCGGGATCGTCGACGGCACGACCGGATTCCGGCAACTAAAAGAACAGTGAACAAGAATTAAAAAAGAAAGACAAAGAAAAAGAAGAGAAGAGAAGGGAAGAGGAATAATAAGAAGAAGGAGAAGAGGGCTTACAAGATTGTGCAGTGGAGTCGTAGAGAGAGAGGTGGTGGTGTCGATGATGAAGAACGGAGCTCCAGTGAAGGGTTTGGTGTTTAGGGTTTCGGTTAGGGTTAGCTAGGGTTTTGTGTTGGTTTCTTGGTGCAGGGTTGGTGAAGGGAAGGAGAACAGAGGAGATAGGGAGAGAAGAGGAAGGAGATGGTGATGGCAAGGTCGAAGGGATCGCCGGCAGTGAGGTGTTCTGTGGGTTTGTGGGTGTGCAGGGGTGCAGATAGGGCTAGGGAATGGAGGAAGAAGGAGAAGAAGATGGCGAGGAGGAGGAGGAGGCTTGGTTGAAGGGGTTGTGATGAGGCGATGGAGTTTTTAGGGTTAGGATTTGAGGAAGGCAGAGGGTTGATGGGTTCTCTCGGAGGAGGCTGGGGTTTTTTTTAAAAGAAGAAGAAAGAAAAGAATGAAGGAAGGTGGGCGTAGCGGGGAACGGTGACGAGATCGTCTACAGAAATCGCGAGAGGAGAGAGAGAGGATCGCGAGAGGAGAGAGATAGGGTGAGAGCGAGAGGAGAGAAAGAGAGGGGATGAGAGATGAACTTGTCTGCTAGTGACGGGAGAGAGAAAGAGAGAGAGAGAAAGCGAGATTCTAAGAGAGAGAGAGGGAGGAGAGAGATAGAGAGAGAGAGATGGAGTGTGGGGCCGACGCAATATAAAAGGGAAGATTTGATTGGCTCGGGGAAAAGTGGGAGAGAGATAGGATTAGGATTTTATTAAAATTTAAAAAGGTTTAAATCGGTTTAGGAAAATCTTCTCAGTTGCAAAAATTGATGAGAATAAAATTTAAAATTTAATAATTGAATTTTTAGCGGGATATAAAATATTTCAAAATGCGCCCGGTCGGGTCTAAAATTTTAGATTTAAAATATGAAAATTATATGCAGCTTCCAATTTCAAAATGAAAGATTAGGTAACAAAAATGCATACCCCCAAGAACGGACGAACGTAGGTGCGCGTAGCTATCTAAACACGTCTGTTTCACTGAACGGGACGAGAACATGGTGCGCGGATGCTACCATGGGGTTAGAAGTATCATGCATGCTATGAAATGCAATTTTAAATTATTTTATGTGATCTAAAATGTTTCATGATAAAATGTGCGATGCCAAATAAAAATTAATATGCAGTCCACATTAAATGCACGTGTCTATTTAACAAGCCATGGTAGTCTATAAATATAAAAACCAGTTCAAGCAAGCGAGTTGGGTCGAATGCAATGTAAAAGTAAACTACCGTTCGCACCCAAACAAGATAAATCAATAAAATACCACAGATAATAGATACGGAACAAAAATTGGTATAACTGAACTCGGTTGTTATAGGGACTCTGTGAAATGGCTGGATACAATGCGGTATGAGATGGAATCCATGTACACCAACAAAGCATAGACTTTGGAAGTTGCTCCCGAAGGAGTAAAACCCATTAGGAGCAAATGGATTTTTAAGAAGAAACTTGGTGTAGATGGAAAAGTTGAGACTTTCAAAGCTAGACTTGTTGTAAAAGGTTTTCGTCAACGACCAGATGTCGATTATGAAGAAACCTTTTCTCCAGTGGCTATGCTTAAGTCCATATGGATCCTACTTGCCATCGTTGCATACCATGACTACAAAATCTGGCAGATGGACGTCAAGAACGCTTTTCTAAATGGTGATTTAGAAGAGAGCGTGTACATGACTCAGCCAGAGGGCTTCGTAGATTGTAGGAGCAGCAGAAAGGTGTGCAAGCTGCTTAAATCAATTTACGGGTTAAAGCAGGTATCGCAGAGTTGGAACATCTATTTTGATGTGGCGATCAAAGAGTTTGACTTCATCAAAAACGTAGATGAATCTTGAGTATACAAGAAGGTTGCAGAGAGTAAGGTATTCTTCCTCGTATTGTACGTAGATGACATACTCTTGATAGAAAATGATGTTCCTATGCTGCACTCGGTCAAGCTCTTCTTATCACAAAGATTCTCCATGAAGGATCTGGGTGATGTCTCCTACATCCTGGGGATTAAGATCTATAGAGATAGATCTAAACAGATGCTGGGATTGTCCTAATCCAGGTATATTGACACCATACTAAAGAGATTTAGTATGGAAGATTCCAAGCATGGGAATTTACCCACGATCTTAGGAATCACTCATTCTAAAGAGATGTCCCCCAAGACTGATTTGGAGAGGGCTCGCATGTAAGGGATACCCTATGCCTCAGTTGTCGGGTCTATCATGTATGCGATGCTATGTATTCGACCGGATGTAGCGTACGCACTTAGTGTTGTAAGAAGGTATCAATCGGACCCCGGGAAGAATCACTGGACAGCTATGAAGAACATTCTTAAGTACTTGAGAAGGATTAAAGATATGTTCTTGGTGTATGGTAACGGTGAACTCTAAATGGAGTCCTTTACCGACTCGAGCTTCCAGAGTGATAAGGAAGACTCTAAGTCGGTCTCGGGTTTTGTATTTACCCTTAATGGAGGGGCGGTATGTTGGAAGAGTTCTGTAACATCCTAGTTCATTTATACCAATTCCAGTTCTAGTATTTCTTTATGGTATTTTCCCGATTTATCGTGTTTTGGGAGCAAATAGTATATCTGACATCTGTATTTGCATCCGCCCCGACCCGCATGCTTGAAACCTGTCTTGATTCATGTTTATGGTTATCCTGACTTGTTGCATAGACTGGTGCACTTTTATGAATACTGCATACTGGCATTTTATCTGCCATTGCATCTTTTACCATATAACATTTTAAGTCACGTAAAAATTTTAAAAATACATTGCATGGCCTGCATGATACCCCTAACCCCATGGTAGCATCCGCGCATCTTGTTCTCGTCCCGTTCAGTGACACAGACCTGTTTAGATGGCTACGCGCACGTACGTGTATCCGTTCTTGGGGGTATGCATTTTCGTTACCTGGACTTTCATTTTGAAATTTGGTCGTCGCATATATTTTTCATATTTTAAAACCAGATTTTTAGACCCAACCCGGGCGTGTTTTGGAGTAGGTTTGTATTTGCCAAAATCTCAAAACGTACTAATATTATATTCTAATAGATTATTACTATTACTATAAAATATAAACTTACTATTTATATTTATTATAACCAAAATATATTTTTCTAACTCCCTAATCATTCCTCAGTCTCTCTCTCCTTCTTTAAATCTTTTAAATTTTTTTATCAACGCAATCTTTCTCCCTCTCTCTCTTTCTCTCTCTCTCTCTCTCTCTCTCTCTTCCTTTCTCTCACATCTCGCGAATCCTGTACATTTCTTGAGTCCCGTCACCTCCCTTTCCCTTATAGTTACCTCCCTTCACACTTCATCTCTTCCCTCTTCCTTTTAAACCCCACGAGAACGAGACCCACACATAACCTTAACCCTAACCTAGCCGTGTGCCCGCCGTCTCGCCTCCTCATCGTCGTCGACCATCTCAGCACCCTCGTCTCCCCTCCTCGACCACCTCCTCACTTCCTCTTTCCCTAAGATCCCGACCCAAAGAAACCTACGACACCCATCGCCTCCCTTTTCTGGCGACCCCTCGCTGTCGCCACCACCCTCGTCGACACTTCTTTCTCTCCTTCCTCTCCTCTCCTCACCAACACCCTACAAGCCCACGACCCCTGCTCATCCCTACACAGAACCCAACCCTGCAGTAACTTACACCCTGCGGCCATCTTTTCTAGCCCATCGTCGGAGCCCCGACCACCTTGCCGGCCATCCCAACCTCATCACCCCTTTGCAGCCTCCTCTGACCCAGAGCCATACCAGAGAACCCTAGCCTTCTTCTCCTTTCTATTTCTTCTCCTTCTTCTTATTCTTCTTGGTTTTTCTTGTTTTCACATTTTCCGGTGATCGCCGGAGACCCATTACCATCGTCACCCTCACCTTTTTTCTGATCCCTGTGCACCACATCCCCAGTAAGCCTCTCCTTCTCCCTTCTTCTTCCTCTTCTTCTTTTCTTTCTTTTCTTTTACCGTTCTTGAAATCTTGATTTGCAGCCATCGTCGGAGCCGTGACCGTCGCTGCCGATCCAGACAACCCAGAGGATGTACCTTGCCTGCGTGATCACCCTCTTGCGTTGCTTGGACCCGTCCCGTGTGCCGTGCGTGCGTTACGATGTTTTGCCGACATCGGACGTGCCGTACATATCCGTTTTGTGATCCGTCGAGGCAAGTTAATCTTACTACATGCTATAATACTATAATCTATATCTATTTGAATTATAATACTTCAAAATGATTAATTTTGTAATCCACATTATTGTTTTTCAGTTTTATCGATTTATTCGAAATCCGTATATATCCGTATATATCATTTCAGATCTAGTGCATGAAAACCTATCTTGTTACATACTATACTGCGATATACTACATCAAATTGAATAGTTTCATCTCATATTGTTGAGTTATATGTCCCGCACTTGCCAGTTTATCATTTTACTGTTATACGACATCCGTACACATCCATATTAGTATTTACATATCTAGTCGCATGCTAAATCATCTTGCTACATGCTAGGTATAGTATCATGCATCCATACTAATAAAATGTTAACCTTTTATCCCATTACATATCCATATGAAAGTTGTACAGTTTTCGGATACCTGTTTGCAACTATAACATTTAATATACATGTAGCTGTATCTACCTATCATATTAGTCCATGTTATTATTGTTAGAACACCCCATGTTTAATAAAGTACATCCTAATTAGTATTGAAACTGTAATTGTAACCCTAATCGATAATTGTGCATCCATACCATTGATTTCATATTTATTCGCATACCATGTTGCATTCTATCATTTTATTGTTATATTAGTACTCCATATTTGATACCTGTGCACTACCTGACATGACCTGTTATATCACTACTTGACATAACTTGATACCTGCGCACTACCTGACATGAACTGATATACTACTACTTGATATGATCTGATACATGTACACTACTTGACATGACCTGATATGTCACTACTTGACATGATACATGTTCCTGTTTCTAATACCGACAATCCTGACATGTTGTCCCGATGGACATATCCTGTTGTCTGTATAGACAACCTGATTCCTGCCTCATCCTGTGTTGGCATTAGCTTTAGATTCATCAATACCTAACTTGAACACATAACTTGGGGGTATGGGGAAATCAAGAATGTAACCAAACGTAACTCAAAGGGCTATCATATTGTTTGCCATTTTTCCGGGCGTTATGTAATACTTATTGTTTGCCGTTTTTCTGGGCGTTACGGAATACCTATTATTTGCCGTTTTTCCTGGCGTTACGGAATACCTATTGTTTGCCATTTTTCCGGGCGTTACGGAATAATCACCGATGGGTTACGACGAGGATTACATTAATTGATTTCGAAGAATTTAGAATAGATAACCCAATAGCACAGTTTAGATTACTCACTGCACCTCACATGTGCTTATACTCTTCACTGTCCTTTATTCATGGTACTGTTATACTTTTATTACTGTTCATACTCATGCCTGCATGTCTTGTTACCTCCTGATTATATTATTGTTGATATTATGACGCACTGATGTCTGGGTTTTGCATGGCCCAGATCCTCTATCGCTGTCATAAGCTGTTTAGGAGTATCTCAGTCAACATGCCGAGCAGTGAAGACTTGTTAGTATTCTAGTTTAGTTTCCTTTCAGCACTGTTCTATTTCCTGATGTGAGCCCGTATTTTGGGACGTACATTCCAGATTATTATTGTTACTTGAATTTATTGCTTCCGCATTTTTATTTCTTGACTCATTATTCTGGCTCATAGACATGTATTAGATAGTTGTTTTATTTCTACTATGCTTGATATCTCTAGACAGCCGTAATGTGACTGTAGAGGGATTTTTTCTAGCCACAGGTAGCATGGTTGGCTCTGTCACATGCCGATCTTAGCGCACTCTGGGAATCGGGGCGTGTTTGTTTGGTATCAGAGCCATAGGATTTAGGTTAATCGGGTTTGATTCTTTTGTAGTTGGGTATTGGACCCAATACACGAATCAGAATACTCGTGATTAGGAACACGTCCTGCCACTTTACCATCTTGCCATTCTTGAATCTTAACTTCCTCCTGATCCTTACCTTGATGATATGCAAATCTCTTTGCATCTCGACTTGAGACTTTTGGTTCCTTATTGTTTATCTCTAGGATTTGGGCGACTTGAGTGGAGTTATGTGATTGTAACTATGTACCACGGCATGGTTACAATACGGTACTCTATTTAAGTAATTTGGAGTTCTAGTCTTGATTTATATCCTTGATTCATGGTCATCATTCATCACAAGTTTTTGAATCTTTTACTAATCCTCTTTGGTGTATTGGTTGCAGGATCATGGCAGACAGAAACCTGAAAACGTACCAGAGGCGTGTGGATGACGCCTCCTTATTTGGAGTAATTCGTGGTTTACTGGAGAACCAGAAGCAGCAGACCGAGTTAAACCAGCAGCAGGCTGAAGTTTTTCAGGAAGGTTTGTGGACCGTCCAGCAGTCCGTGAACAATGCTGTGGCTAAACCAGTTGAGCGTGTGGGTACCATGGCGGATTTCAGGAGACTGGGTCCATCCATTTTCACCGGTTTGGAGGAGCCATTGCCAGCGGAGCAGTGGCTGATTGATACGGAGAATTTGCTTGTCGCGGCACAAATTCCGGAAGATAAGAGAGTGGATGTCGTGCGCATCCAATTGGTGGACTATGCCCGTGAATGGTGGCTTGTGGAAGAGTCCCGTTTGCCCAAGCCGATCAGTTGGGCAACGTTCTCACAAAGTTTCTTGGTGAAGTTCTTCCCGCAGACTGCACGGGAGGAAATGGAAGAAAAGTTCATCAGCTTGAAGCAGAATGGCGGATCCGTGGATGCACACGCGGCTGAGTGGACACGGCTCAATAGATTCGCTGGACCTTTGGTTGTCAATGATGCTGATAGGGCATGGAGGTTCATGCACAGTTTGGACGACCAGAAACGCATTATATCTCTGGGTTTGACCACTTTCTCACAAGTACTTAAAGCAGCCAGGGAGCAGCAGAGTTTATCATTGAGGGCAGAGGATACGCAGCAGTCAGCAGTTGTGGTACAGAAGCCGGAGTTTACGCCGAATCGAGCGCCTATACGCAGAGGTATTCCGGTGGACAGGCGCGGCGTTGTACCAATGAAGAAGTCAGTTTTGCCCGAGCAAAAAGGAAGGGTGTTGTGCGATTACTGCCAATGACCCGGTCACTATCGAAGAGATTGTCGTAAGAGGCTTGGACTTTGTCTTATTTACGGATCAGCCGATCACACCATTGATACTTATCCGTCGAAGCTACGTTTGAAGGAAGATACTCAGAAGCCACCGCAGAAGCAGTTTCGAGAGCAGAAGCTGATAACTCAGGGACCTAATCAAGCTTGAGCCTTTACCCTGACGGCTGAAGAGGCTAAGGCTTCAGAGGAAATCGTTTCAGGTATCCTTCTTGTTCATGATTTTCCCGCATTAGCGTTATTCGATTCTGGTGCATCCCATTATTTTATATCGTCCAAGTTTACTGCTACACACTCGATTTATTGTACGACCCTGTCTAGTTGTTGGGACATACACACTGGGAATGGAAAGATCATAGCTAGTAGAGAGGGTAAGGATTGTTCAGTTGTTAGTTACGGACGGGAGTTATTTGCAAATTTCTTGGTGATCGATACCGGTGGTTGTGATGTTGCCTTGGGAATGGATTTTCTCGGCACTTTCCATGCTCACATTTAGTGTAGGGCAAAGAAAGTGATTTTCCACATTCCCGGACATCCGGAGTTTGTTTTGGAGTTAGCAGTTCTGTCGGGACAATCGAGTTTAGGGCTAGGCCGACAAACAATATTCTTTCGTCGATGGAAGTTGCTAAGGAGGAAGCACCAGTTGTGGTTCGAGAGTTCATGGACGTGTTCGAGAACATCTTGGGTTTACCACCAAAACGAGATATGGAGTTTGCGATCGATCTTGTTCCTGGTGTAGCGCCAATCTCAAAGGCATACTATCCAATGGCACCAGTGGAGTTGGAAGAAGTCAAGAAGCAGGTTACCGAATTGCTTGAGAAGGGTTGGATTCGCAGAAGCAATTCACCTTGGAGAGCTCTAGTTCTTCTAGTAAAGAAGAAAGATGGCACAAGGAGAATGTGCATCGACTATCGAGAATTAAGCCGGGTGACTATTAAGAACAGGTACCCGATCCCTCGTATTGGCAAATTGTTCGAGCAACTCTGTGGTGCGAGGGTATTCTCGAAGCTGGATTTGCGATCCGGATATCATCGAGTCCGAGTTAAATCATAAGATATTTACAAGACTGCGTTCCGAACTCGATATAGACATTACGAGTATTTAGTGATGCCATTCGGAGTCACAAATGCACCGGCGATATTTATGGGCTTGATGAACCGAATCTTTTCACCATTCCTGGACCAGTTTATAGCGGTGTTCATCAATAATATTCTAGTCTACTCGAGGAGTCTTAAAGAGCATGCTGAACTCTTGAAGACGTGTTGAGAGCTTGCATGTTAGACTTCAAGGGTTCGTGGGAGGATCATCTACACTTGGTGGAGTTTTCTTACAATAACAGTTGTCAGGAGACTACTCAGATGGCTCCATTCGAAGCATTGTATGGTTGCAAGTGTCGCTCACCCGTTTTTTGGGACGATGTTGGAAAACGAAGATTGTTGGGACCAGATTTGATCGTGCAAACATTTGAGAAAGTTAATACTATTCGAAATCACATTAAGGCAGCACAGGATCGGCATAAGAGTTGGGCCAATACATCGAGAAGACTTCTAGAGTTCGCTGTTGGTGATCTGGTATTCTTGAAGACATCACCTTCTAGAGGAGTGATTCGTTTTGGGAGTCGAGGCAAGCTTAGTCCTCGATTCGTAGGGCCTTTCGAGATTATGGAGCGTGTTGGAGAAGTGGCTTATTGATTGGCTTTACCATCATCTTTGGCGAATGTTCATGACGTGTTTCACGTATCTCAACTCCGTAAGTATGTTCGAGATGAAACACACGTGCCGGATCATTTAGAGTTGACTGTACGAGAAGATTCGACCTTTGAGTAACGATCGATGTCAATCATTGATCGAAGAGAAAAGGTCCTTAAGAACAAGGTTATCCCTCTCGTACTTGTTTCTTGGGGGAATCACTAGCATGGAGAATCAACTTGGGAACGTGAAGATGAAATTCGACAGAGCTTTTCATACTTATTCTTGTAGTTTCTTAATTGTTTATCTTTCCTTGTTCTTGGAATTTCGAGGACGAAATTATTTTTGTAGTTGGGTATAATGTAACACCCTAGTTCATTTATACCAATTCCAGTTCTCGTATTTCTTTCTTTATGGTATTTTCCTGATTTATCGTGTTTTGGGTGCAAATAGTATATCTGACATCTGTATTTTCATCCGCCTCGACCCACATGCTTGAAACCTGTCTTGATTCATGTTTATGGTTATCCTGACTTGTTGCATAGACTGGTGCACTTTCATGAATACTGTATACTGGCATTTTTATCTGGCATTGCATCTTTTGCCATATAACATTTTAAGTCACGTAAAATATTTTAAAAATACATTGCATAGCCTGTATGATACCCCTAACTCCGTGGTAGCATCCGCGCATCTTGTTCTCATCCCGTTCAGGGAAACGGGCCTGTTTGGATGGCTACGCGTATGTACGTGCATCCGTTCTTGGGGGTATGCATTTTCGTTACCTGGACTTTCATTTTGAAATTTGGTCGTCGCATATATTTTTCATATTTTAAAACCGGATTTTTAGACCCAACCTGGGCGTGTTTTGGAGTAGGTTTGATTTGCCAAAATCTCAAAACGTACCAATATTATATTCTAATAGATTATTACTATTGCTATAAAATATAAACTTACTATTTATATTTATTATCACCAAAATATATTTTTCTAATTGCCTAATCATTCCTCAGTCTCTCTCTCTTTCTTTAAATCTTTTAAATTTTTTTTATCAAACACAATCTTTCTCCCCCTCTCTCTTTCTCTCTCTCTCTCTTCCTTTTTCTCACATCTCGCGAATCCTGTACATTTCTTGAGTCCCGTCACCTCCCTCTCCCTTATAGTTACCTCCTTTCACACTTCATCTCTTCCCTCTTCCTTTTAAACCCCACGAGAACGAGACCCACACATAACCCTAACCCTAACCTAGCCGCGTGCCCGCCGCCTTGCCTCCTCGTCTCCTCATCGTTGTCGACCATCTCAGCATCCTCGTCTCCCCTCCTCGACCACCTCCTCACTTCCTCTTTCCCCAAGATCCCGACCCAAAGAAACCCACGACACCCATCGCCTCGCTTTTTCCGGCGACACCTCGCTGTCGCCACCACCCTCGTCGACCCTTCTTTCTCTCCTTCCTCTCCTCTCCTCACCAACACCCAACAAGCCCACGACCCCTGCTTATCCCTCCAAAGAACCCAACCCTGCAGTAACTTACACCCTGCGGCCATCTTTTCTGGCCCATTGCCGGAGCCCCGACCACCTTGCCGAGCATCCCAACCCCATCACCCCTTTGCAGCTTCCTCTGACCCAGAGCCATACCAGAGAACCCTGGCCTTCTTCTCCTTTCTCTTTCTTCCCCTTCTTCTTATTCTTCTTGGTTTTTCTTGTTTTCACCTTTTTCGGTGATCGCCGGAGACCCGTTGCCATCGTCACCCTCACCTCTCTTCTGATCCCTGTGCACCACAACCCCAGTAAGCCTCTCCTTCTCCCTTTTTCTTCCTCTTCTTCTTTTCTTTCTTTTCTTTTCCAGTTCTTGAAATCTTGATTTGCAGCCATCGCCGGAGCCGTGACCGTCGCTGTCGATCAAGACGACCCAGAGGACGTACCTTGCCTGCGTGATCACCTTCTTGCGTTGCTTGGACCCGTCCCCTGTGCCGTGCGTGCGTTACAATGTTTTGCCGACATCGGACGTGCCGTACATATCCGTTTCGTGATCCGTCGAGGCAAGTTAATCTTACTACATGCTATAATACTATAATCTATATCTATTTGAATTATAATACTTCAAAATAATTAATTTTTCAATCCACATTATTGTTTTTCAGTTTTATCGATTTATTCGACATCCGTATATATCCGTATATATCATTTCAGATCTAGTGCATGAAAACGTATCTTGTTGCATACTATACTATCATATACTTGTTAGGTTTACCTAGCACCTCATGAAGGGTTTGCAAGCATCACATGTCTCAAAATTAAATTTTTAAGATGCTAAGTGAACATGCAAAGAATCATCACTAGAATTTTAGGGTTTCTTAAACATTCACATCATCACAAGTAGATAAAGCTAGGGTTTTGAGAGTACAACCTTTGTAGCTCCCTACGCTAGACTCCTCGGCTACTTGGGGGTTGGAAAATGTCCGCTTGAGAACCTCTAGGTCCACGATGATCCATCCGGAGTCCTCTTTGTCCAAGCTTGTAACTTCGCAAGATCAAGATAAGAAAATGGAGGCTAACACTCTTCACAAGTGGGCAAGACTAGTGTAGAATGGTGTTGTGGTTGGTTTTCTCACTTCAAAATCCTAACTTGATGAGTATTTTGCTCACTTGAGAAATCTAGCGAGCAAAAGAGCAAGGAGGAAGAAGATGATGGCTTTTGAAATATCAAGAGAATGATAATTGTGTTATGAAAAATAGAAAATATAAGTATATATATTTTCCACTCTTCATCTCAAACCATAGTTACATTATATGGATATTATTGCACTTGAGTTAAAACATAAAAGAAAGATTAACACATGGTTAAAAAGTAGGTAAGCATGGTTAGTTCAAAGAAGAGTGTAGAAGATAAACATGTATTAACCTTTTTCTTTTTTTTTTTTGTTTTAAAACAAATGCAATATATATCCATATATATAATTATAAGGTGTGAGTCTTATATTGCCACCATCTCCTATTTATACAACCATGATAACCTTTATGTATGCATGTATGTGTGCATGCACATCCTATGTGCATGAATGAGAATGAATGAGAATGAGTGCATACATGCATGCATAAAGACAAGAAAGGATTTCAAGTGAGAAACTAATGGTTAAATGATAAATCAATACTTGATTTATCAACCCGGTCATATCACATACGACTCGACCAAAAGCAAGCCGCCCGATTAATATACGGTATCTCATACGCGCATTTTAACCGGGCCCACGCACATATCGCATATGCGCACCACAACTTTTCGCCTGGACTAGGTAACTCCTTTGTGGGACTCTAAGACTCGTCAATACACCGGCAGTGGGTGATGATCATATCAAGCACCCCCAAGCCGCAAGCGGTCAGCTAAACGTAACGGCCACCCGGGTATTGAGCGATCAGAAGAAAACAAGCAAACCTGTTACAATTCCCGTCGAGCCAACGGGCAACACTACCGTACATTCCGGTCTCTTCGTCAGATATGCTGCATATCGAGTCTAGGGATGGTAACGTCGACCCCAATAACTTAATAAGTCGTGCCGATGAAAGGTCTATAACAGATCGAGAAACTACTGATAACACTTATCAGCAAATCTCAACAGCCCTGGCCAGGGACTTACTGATATAGCCAGTTGAGCACAGCACAGTATCAACTCCCAATACCGGGAGAGACGAAACCCCTCTTATCGCTCATCGCCTTCGTGTGTCTCGGGACTATACCCAACGGCCACCTGTTTGCACGACTCAGTAGAGCCGTGGTAGGGTGGTAATCAAAGTACAGTGGGAGAACACACAAGACTCTATGACGATCTCGGGTCTACAGACTAACCTGCACCAGTGTCACCTGAGAACTGCTATCCGACGATAGATATAATTCCATATAGGAGTTCTCGACGAGTCCGTTCAGTGTACCCAGTCACCACTGAGCACCCGTATACGATCTCGATGTCAAACATCGATGAATGTGGGAACATCCATCGCCCATCATATGGGTTTAGTGTCATATACGCTAGTCTACTCTGGTATATCGATGCCCCGTCTCGATACACCTGCGACCAGGGACATTCTAGGATATGCTTATAAACTACTGATGTCCCACTAGTATGATCTCTATCATAATCACAGTAGTCAAGTCAATATCGTTAGTGCTTTATCAACATGTATGAATGAATAAAAACATGATCAAATCAACATGTCAGATAAAAAAGAACCAGATAGCATACTATCATGTCGAGAAAGAATGTACACCGAATATATATATATATATATATATACATACATGTATAAATACATCCACTATCATATAATGGCCTCTAGGGCATACATATATCCAACAATCTCCCACTTGCACTAAGGCCAGTTATTGGCGTATCTCATACCCAACATCTCAAAAAGTCGCTCATGCTGCGGCTGAGGGAGGGCCTTGGTGAGTGGATTCACGGCGTTATTCTTCATGTCTACTCTCTTAATCTCGATCTCGCGGCTTTTCCCGCCAAAAATTTCTGCGCAAAAGAGTCCAAGGTATCAAATGGCAGCGATACGCTTAAGAAAATGCGAACCAGTATTTTCCGGCCTGTATTTTGATAAACTCCCCAATGAGGAACTGTTAAATTATGATGGTATTGAAAGCATCTTGAAAAAACCTTCGATTTGATATATTATGGGCCTCATAATTCATCCGGGTTCAAAAGTTGTGAGCAAATGTGTTATGCACATGTGATCTAAGAAAGAAGATGCGAACCAGTATTTTCCGAGCTATATTTTGACAAACTCCGGAATGAGAAACAGCTAAATTCTGATGGTATTGAAAGAATCTTAAAAATACCTTCGATTTGATATATTATGGGCCTCATAATTCATCCGGGATCAAAAGTTATGAGCAAATGTCAATGCACATGTGACTAAGGAAGAAGATGCGAACCAGTATTTTCCGAGCTGTATTTTGACAAACTCCGGAACGAGAAATGGCTAAATTCTGATGATATTGAAAGCATCTCGAAAAGACCTTCGATTTGATATATTATGGGCCTCATAATTCATCCGAGATCAAAAGTTATGAGCAAATGTGTTATACACGTGTAATCTAAAGTAATGCTCTACTACATGGGGAATGCATTTTTTAGTCCCACATCGGGAAAAGGAGAGATGGCTTCTCTACCACTCCCATATAAATAAGAGGGAATACCTCTTAGAAAGGGTAGAGTGAAATCCTCAAAGGATTCAATACTCAAAGGAGCTTAGTTCTCCAAGATAGGAGCATGCTCCTCCATAATGCGCATATGCGCAAGCGCCATGTGCGCTACGTGCAACGCACGTGTGCCCGCTATGCGGCACCACTTGCAACGCACGTGCGCACCACATGAGAACATTTAATAATATTAAAAGGAGCTTGTTCTCCATATATAGAAGCTCTGCTTCTCCTCATAATGCGCGTGTGCGCTACGTGCAACGCACGTGTGCTCGCCACGCGCGCACCACGTGCAACGCACGTGCGCACCACATGAGAACATTTAACAATATTAAAAGGAGCTTGTTAAGTTTGAGAAGAAATCAGAAAGAAAAGGAGGTAAACTTTTGAAAAGAAGAATTTCTTCTGAAAAGATCAATAATCTAAGAACAAGATCAAGATCTTAAAATAAAAAGAAAAGATCAAATAATAAGAATAAAATAAGAAGTAATATACTTCTTTATTAGATCATTTGATCTACACAAAGGCATTGCCTTTTGATGAACCACTGGTTCTGGAATCTTAAAAAAAAAAGATTCTTTTCTTGAATCCAAAATTAGATCAAGATATTAAAACAGTGCCTTGCACTTGTAAATCTGTACTGTTGCGCTCTTGGGTTGGCGCAAGCCACCAGAGAGCGCCACGTGTCAGCTCCAGAACAACTTGCGCTATGCGCTTTTAAAATAGAGCATTGCTCTCTGAAATTGGCGCAACTCATCAGAGAGCGCCACGTGTCAGCTCCAGAACAAATTGCGCTATGTGCTTTTAAAATAGAGCATTGCTCTCTGAAATTGGCGCAACTCATCAGAGCGCGCCACGTGTCAGCAGTGTAGCAGCGCAGCGCACTGCGCTAACTACGCTTGCGCTCACCAGAGCGTGACACGTGTCACCTCCACATGCACTTGCGCTCATTAATTAGCGCAAAAGGCCTAACATGCCAAATTAAATGCAATGCATTATTTTAAAGAAGGACATAGTCCAAACAGATGCTCTGCATCATTTATAAAAGGGCAGAGCCCAAACAAAGGCCTAACAGGCCAAATGCAAACAAAACGTTGAATATTCTCAACTGGACTTAGCCCAATCGTGGCCGTAAGTCCTCAAATTAAATTGACCGAGCAAGATTGCTCTCCTAAATCAATTTACAACCGGTTCGAGGGTACATCTCCGAACTCCTCTGACACCTATCGTTGTAATCCTTCAACGACGTCAGAGAGGTGACGGGTCTCGACGACCACACATCGATATGGACTGCGGGGTCCTCAAACTCGTGGACCGAAACGTCCTTAAACTAATATTCATCCCAAAATGGGAATGTTGGACCGAAATGTCCTTAAACTAATGATGGACCGAAACGTCCTTAAACTAATGATGGACCACCACGTCCCTAAACTGGCGATGGACCGAAACGTTCTTAAACTAATGATGGACCACCACGTCCTTAAACTGGCGATGGACCACCACGTCCCTAAACTGGAACATGGACCACCACGTCCCTAAAATGGAACAATAGAGCCTCCAAATGCTCTTTTGCCGGATCTAAACGGTCCCGTTTAAGTTGATCTTAGCCCCAAACACGGCTAACGTATCCTTAAACATTCAAATGGACTATAAAACTCCAAATCAACTTTGGTTCAAGGGTACATCTCTGAACTCCTCTGACACCTATCGTTGTAATTCTTCAACGACGTCAGAGAGGTGATGAGTCCTGACGGCCATATAATAAATGGATCACCACGTTAAGTTGATCTTAGTCTCAAACAGGACTAACGTATCCTTAACGAACGTTTAAGTTGATCTTAGCCTCAATACGGCTAACGTATCCTTAAACTAAAAACACCAAACCTAAATCTAAGTAAATACGGATTTGGACTAATCCATGTCCTACGGGCGACGGCATTACCCATTCTCCGTATACAATCCACGGGCAGCCACAAACAAAATAAACACACACGACACGAAATGAAATTCCGGAGAAGGAGGGAAGAGCGTCCCCACAATAAAAAACCTCTCTAGTGAGGGGGAATCTGACGAAGTCTGCTACATCGGCCGCATCCGTCTAAACCTCCGATACACGGTGCCATAAATCAACTTGGCATCTTCGGAGAGGTGGACGGATAAAACCAAATAGCATCTGCCCCGAATATCAGGCAAGACAAAACCTGCGCGGTCGTGTCTCTGTGTTCGGAGGGGAACAGATTCTGGTACGCCCGGTGGGACCTTTTTCTCTTTCCACTCCACACTTCGTGTGTCGTGTTTTTCCCGCGATCAAATAATCGTAGTGTGTATATTTTTGGTTGCCCTTAGGAGAGTGGATATTGAAGCCGGCATTTCGTCTCTATGAAGAATGGCATTTGCACCCACCCTAGCAACTCAGGCTCTGTCATACCCGGCGGAGTCAAGTATGGGTCACTTGCAGCCTCAAATCTCTGCAATCCGGCTTTTCAAGAAATTAACGGGCTTCTTTTTGGGTCGATGCTCCCACCTCCCACCCTCGGTGCCTCAACGCCGATGGAGGAAGCCCAGAGGATGTCTGCCGCCCACAGGCAGGCTCTCCAAGCAGCAGCCTTGCCGACGGAATCGGTCCTCAAACAGCTGGCACATGCCAAAGACTAAGGTCGATGCAGGAGGCAGAATATTCAAGCTATTCAAGAAATCAATGGCTTCAAATTGCACTAACTACAACAGCAACTCTCGCTCTGTCCCATCTGGAGGAGTAACCTACGGGCCCCAAGCGGCCTCCTTTTTCACTATGCCAGTGGAGTAGGTAACTCAAGCCACCACTGGGCTCTTCTTCGGGACCATGCTCCCGCCAACGAGCTTCAGCGCTCCTGTACCATCGCAAGAAGCTCCCAAGAAATCGTTTTTCAGCGCTCCTGTGCTTATCTACGCCTTACTCTGCACACACAAAAATTGTGATAATAAAAGAGTAGAAAGTGAAAAATTATATTTAAAAGATATGAATAGTTTAAGAAAAACAAGAAAGTTAGATGTTTTTTTAAATGAAACTAGTAATAAGTAGTTATGAGCTGTTGTCCCAAGGGTTAGTAAGATGAAGGAAATTACTAATCTGAGGATAAAAATAAGCCTGAAAAATAGTTCCTATTCTGGAAGCCAAACATTTGAACGTTGATACCCTACTATACGCACTTACACACATCTTGAAACTCGGGATAGTAGAGGATACCTTGAAATGCTCTTGTCTAGAAGCCAAAGTATGAAGAAAATAAAAGTGGAGAATAAAAGATAAAATGGTGAAAAGAAAAATGAACACTGGTTTTGTTATTACCGAGGCAGCAATAAAAAAATATAGCGAGAGTGCTTTATCACCTAGTGCCTTAGACCAACTGGTTTGGGAGTCACTGCTAAGCCTTACGTGTTGCAAGACGAGAAAAAACACCTAATTAGCAAGCACATGAGTAATCGATCGGTTAGTACCTCAAGAAGTATTAACGGTCGCATGATGAATGCGTGAGCAAATTCCATCTAAATATCTATTAAAAAGTACTGAGGTAGATGGACAAGAGTATAATTGCTTGAATTGAATTCTCTGAGTGTAGGGATGTCCAGTTCACACACGTAGGGGTATATGATGAATATTTGGAAGAAAGGTAGGAATGAAAACTAAAGGCGATGTTTTATTGAGGGATGATGTGATTTCTAACATCTTTTCATGACTATTAAGATAGGGCTCATACCAACTGAAAAGCTGGTAGAGTTGAAAACTCTTATTTTCAAGTTCTTTCTTTTATAGTTCTTATCTTTATATAACTTTCACCATCTTTCTTTTATTATACGATTTTGTGGGTGTAATCTGCTAAAAACCCTTAGGAGACAACACCCCTCCTACTAGGGATATACCACTGGTGCCGAGTAAGGAAGACCGGGGGCAACTCTCCTTCTGGACTGACTCCGCCGACTCCAACGGCGGAAATCGATGCTGCTGTTCCAACTGGAAACAGCTTTGAACCACTTAGGAAGGTCCATAAGAACTCTCCGACCGCTGTGCTGAAAAGATCTCCTCCACCTATGGAGAGCGCTACAAAGGTGAAGCCGGAAAAGCCCCCTCAACGGCTGTCCTCTAAAATCTACAAGGTCTAGCGTCAAGTCCAAGACTCGGTAATTGATCAAGATTATCCCCGCCGACAGAAAAAGGTGAAAGTTCAGCGGGAAGAGGACCATCCTATCAAGCCACAAAAGGCGATAGCTACTTAGGTGCTCACTGCAACGGCTCCCTCAACCTTGACCGCCCACGAAAGAGGAGAAGGCCGGAAAAAATCCCTGGGTCTGCGACGAACTGCAAGACCACTGAACCCAAACACCCCAAGTCTGGGGGCATGATGGTACATACCGTCTATATGGCATCCGGAAAAGAGGATATCCATGTCTTCACAGGTCATAGACCGCTTACGCGATCAATGACTAAGGCTCAGGGGCAACAACAACAAAAGCTCCAAGAAATGCTGACAGCCATGGCCGCACTTACGGGACCGAAAGCAAGCCCGGAGACATCCTCGGAGTAGTGCCGTGAGCAAGAAACTGATGCCGAGTTTTTTCAGAGAATCCTCTAAAAGAAGGACAAAGAGGTAGCGGAACAAGTTGCCAACATAAAACAAATTCAAGACGAGGAAAAGGTTTGCTAAATCCATATCAATGGGAATGAAGCTACCACCCTCTGAAGAAAACACTCTCGGTCGAGTAGAGATGCATCCTAATTACTGCCTATATCATCAGAAGTTCGCACATCCCACTAAATACTGCGACTCGTTTAAGTGTTGGTGGCAAGGGTATGTAGCTCACAGGCAACACTTCAACAGGACAAAGTGTGAAGCTCGTAGACAGCGAAAAATACGACGGATGAGCATAAAAGAGTTGCCGGCAATTGTCATAGGGATGACCCCGGGAGATCACGAGTCCTCACCTCGGGAGCGATTCCGACGAAAAAGTAGCCCTCGGCCCTCTCTTTAAGGAGTCCATCTCTGAAGGATTGAGGAATTGCGAGAACATTCAGCTGTGCAATTGCACGATACTCGGAGAGAATCTCGGACCCTCAAATAAAAAAGATGAGGGAAAAGAAAAGGTCTCTGAGGATATCACCCTGGATGACCAAGTCATGGAAAAGCTAGCCGCCAAGGACCCGCCGAAGAAAAATAAGGTGGATTACAACGTTCTAGCGCATCTGAGGAAGCTACCCTCGCAGCTCAGCATTCTTGATGCCCTTTTAGTATCAAAAGAAGCAAGGGATTCACTGATCAAAGTGCTACAGGACCCAGAGAAATACCAAGCTTTTCTCGTCGAAGAAAAGATGAAGGACGAGCAGGAAGAAGTGCACACAGCTGATGTCACTTTCGGGGATGAAGACCTCCTCCTAGGGACGTGTGAACTCAATCGCCCCCTCTATGTCTCAGGGTACTGCCACGATATAAAGATAGGCAAGATCCTAGTTGACAATGGGTCCTCCATTAATCTCCTCAATGTACGGGTGTTGAAAGAAATATGCATGAACGTTCGGCACCTGGCCCGAGACAAAATTACCATCTCCGGGTTCGACTCACAATCATCACGGACTCTTGGATCTGTGATATTGACGCTACGTTTTGGGCTACTCGTCACGGACGTTAAATTCCACGTTATCGACGCCAAGACATGATATAATGCTCTGCTCGGCCGGCCATGGTTACACGAGTACAACAATCATCCCTTCTACACAGCATCAGTGTATGAAATATTTTAAGGATGGTCTCGAGTATACCGTGACGGGAGAATTGAATCCGTTTTCCGTGAATGAAGTCCGAAAATATGAGGATGCAAAATACTTCTTGCCGGATTTCGAAGACACGGAGAGGTGTCACAAGCCGGAAAACAAGTCTAACGCTACCATCCCTGTCTTCGGCAGTGATACCAAGGATGAAGAGGAGATAGTTTATTCGGGCCTGCCCCAGCACAACAAGCCGGGACCATCTACTCCTACGTTGATCTTTGGCAGCGACTCAGAAGATGAATTCCACGCTGTATTCTCTGCTCGGCCCTCAATACAAACATCCACTGGCGAAGAGCAAAATTTGCAAATCGCCATGGTGCCACTTAGACATCATAGAGAACTGGATGCACTCGATACCTATAATGTAGAAGAGCTGCGGACGTTCTATGTCCCTCCCAGGCGAGAAGGTGAAAAGGAAATTCTATTCTACCGCTCTGAAGAAACCAAACTGGAGAAAGAAGTTTGGCACGTCATGGATCTTACGCTTGACAGGCTTCAGCCCATTCATCTCCCCAGATATTATACAGAAGGCTTGAAGAGGCTGTTGAAACACCAAGGGATATCCTTCAAACAGATTGCTCGAAAAGCCAAGTTCTATGACAGGGTCTGGAACGTTCCCGGGACTCAACGCAAGTTGCCTAATGGGAGAATGGAAACAATCGGGCTCGGATATATTCGGTCCAAGAAACGAGAGCTGCTTCGCGATTGCTACGTCGTACATGACTTCAACGAAGAAGCGGATGCTCAATGGGAGGACGTTAATACTGAACCAGTAAAAGTTCCCGACGCAAAGGTGCCCGGTCCGTCGTTCGAAGAACAAATGAACAGGCTTATAAGGGAAGCTGGTCAGAAAGTCCGAGATGACCACAACCGCGAAATGGACATCTACCATAAAGCCAAAACGCAACGCCTCCTCCAACAGGCTGTGAAAGAGGAAAATGCCGCTCCTTGTCAACCTGTTATAAAGAAAGCTCGATGCAGAGGCAGAAACAAGTCAAAACGCGAAAAATGCGCTCAACAGCAACGAAGCGGGGCTAAGAGGCCACGCAAGCGGGAACCGAGCGGTTCCGATCTATCCCTTACGAGGAAAATGGGTCGAGCATACTCTTTTCCTCGGGACAAGACCAAGAAAATACTTGACCTCGCTCTAAAACATCAAATGCTTACACTGCCGGAGTCCAAAAACCCCGAACAAGCAGGCGAAGTCTCTGACCCAAATTATTACTCTTACCATCGAGTAATAGGGCACCCGCTTGAAGACTGCTTCACCTTTAAGAATTGGGTCGAAGATCAGTACCGGCTCGGCAAGTTCGCTCTGTCTGACAACTGGAGGGTAACGCCGCCACAGAAGCACGAACCCAAAGCCACGAGAACAGAACCAACTCCACATTGGGATTGGAAGCGGATTCGCACTTGTCACATGATAACAATATTAAAAGAAGAGCCCGAGAACATGGATAACCTTCCCTGGTACTTCAAAAATAGCAACGATGAGGTGATCTCAGAATTTCCACCAGCGCCGAAAGAGCTGGAAGATGGAATCCATATCACGGTGGATAGCCTCAAGAAAATTGAGTTGGGGACGGCGAATGACCCGCGACCGACATTCATTAGTGAGCTGCTGTCTGAAAAGAAGGTGGCTTCGTTAAAAGACGTCCTTGTACAGCACAAAGATTGCTTTGCATGGAACTATTCCGAGATGCCAGGACTAGATCCAGAAATTACAGTGCACAAATTGGCGATATCCCCGGACGTCAAGCCGGTCAAACAGGTGCCGAGGAGAATGCGGCTCGAGCTTGAGATGAGCATCAACGCCGAGGTCAAGAAGTTAATTGACTCTGGCTTTATCCAGGAAGTTCAATATCCTGAATGGATCGCTAACATTGTCCCGGTGATGAAGAAAAATGGGACGGTGCGCATATGCGTAGACTTTCGGGATCTCAATAAAGCCTGCCCGAAGGACGATTTCCCAGTGCCAGTCACCGAACTGATGATAGACAATACGTCCACTCATGAGGTTTTCTTCTTCATGGACGGCTCATCAGGGTATAATCAGATAAAGATGCATCCCGAAGACCAGAAGCATACCGCTTTCCGGACTCCTTTGGGAATATTTTGCTACAAGGTGATGCCTTTCGGTCTAAAGAACGCCGGTGCCACCTATCAGAGGGCCATGACGAAGATCTTCGATGACCTCATACATGAAATCGTCGAGTGCTATATCGACGACCTCGTGGTTAAGAGCAAATCATACGAGGAACATCTCGAGCATCTAAAGACTGTATTTCGACGCCTTCGACAATACAACTTGAAGATGAACCCTCTCAAGTGTGCATTCGGAGTTTCTTCGGGCAAATTCCTGGGATTTGTCATTCGACACCGAGGTATCGAGATAGATCCGATGAAGATTAAGGCGATAATGGAAATGCCTCCGCCAAGAACTCTCAAACAACTGCGGTCTCTCCAGGGAAAGCTTGCGTATATACGGCGATTTATAGCCAACCTTTCAGGCAAGTGTCGTCCTTACAGCCACCTGATGAAGAAGGGAACTCCGTTCTTCTGGGACCAAAAATGCCAAAGCGCGCTAGACGAGATCAAGCAATACCTGCAGAACCCGCCAGTATTGGCTGCTCCGGTTAAGGGAAACCCTCTCATTCTTTATACAACCGCCGTAGAAGGTTCTTTAGGTGCATTATGGGCACAAGAGAACGATCAAGGGAAAGAAAGAGCACTCTACTATCTGAGTCGAGTTCTGCTGGGGGCAGAAAGCAACTACTCTCCCATTGAAAAACACTGCCTGGCGTTGATCTTTGCGATAACAAAGCTCAGGCACTATGCATTGGCACATGAAGTCCGTCTCATCTCGAAGGTGGACCCTCTTAAATATTTAATGTCGAAGGCCATATTGACGGGACGACTCGCTAAATGGGCCCTGCTCTTGATGGAGTTTTCAATAACCTATCAACCTCTCAAGGCAGTAAAAGGCCAGGCCATTGCCGACTTCCTCGCTGAGCACTCGATACCCGCCGATTCTCCTTTGAATTGCGATCTTCCAGACAAACATGCGTTTGATGCGATCGACGGTGGTGATACCCGATAGGAACTTTATTTTGATGGAGCATCTTCCCTGAAGAAGCGCAGACAAAATGCCCCTATAATCAAGTCGGGGGTAGGCCTCATCTTCGTGACCCCACAAGG
Organism: Agapanthus africanus; assembly: GCA_030015575.1. Lineage (NCBI taxonomy): Eukaryota > Viridiplantae > Streptophyta > Magnoliopsida > Asparagales > Amaryllidaceae > Agapanthus > Agapanthus africanus. Next base: position 674,033,002 of record CM057340.1, on the reverse strand, counting down.
AGGAATAATGCGCTTCGCTTTCTCCTTAACAGAGCCGATGATGAATAATGAAGCTGAATACGAAGCTTTGATAGCAGGCCTCGAGATCGCCATCGACATGGGAATTGAAAACCTCCTCATATACGGAGATTCTCAACTGGTCGTTAGTCAAGTAAACGGCGACTACCAAACGTGCAAACCGGAGTTGGTGAAGTACGGTGAAAAGGTGCAACAACTGTTGACCCAAATTCCCTCCTATACTTTGGAAAGCATACCGCGCGCGGAAAACAGCAAAGCAGACGCATTGGCTAAGCTTTCTAAAGAACTGGCTGACGAGAACCTTGATGGCGTTAGAATCATGGTACAAAGCCGTCGGGTGCTTGCCCCAGCAGAAATACCTCCGGAATCATCCGAGGAAAAGGGAGCGACTGAACGGACGACCCTACAAATAAAAGTCCGTGAGAAGGTTGAGGATCGGAGAGAAGTCTTTATAGACTACTTTAAATACCGTCGAACGCCCGAAGATGCGCCCTCAAGACATTAGCTCATGAAACGAGCTCTGTCTTTCGCCTTCGTCAACAATACTCTGTACAAGAGGTCATTTGATTCTCTGTGGCTGAGATGCTTAGGACCTAACGAAGCAGAAAGAGTCGTTCAGGAAGTTCATGACGGAATCTGTGGTTCTCACCAAGCGGGCCCGAAGATGAAGTTGAAGATCAAACGGATGGGCTACTACTGGCCCACGATGATTCAGGATTGCCTCGAATATGCGAAGCAATGCCACTCATGCCAAATCCATGGGGACTTCATCCACCAACATCCAAATCCACTCCATCCAACAGTGGCTAGCTGGCCATTCGAAATGCAGGGAACTGACATAGTTGGCCCCATCGAACCAGATCGTCCAGGGGACATCGTTTCATTTTGGCGACGACCGACTACTTCTCCAAATGGGCAGAAGCAGTACCGCTGAGAGAAGTGAAGACGGAGAATATCCTCCATTTCTTCAGGACGCACGTCATATATCTGTTTGGAACTCCGCGACGGATCATCTCCGATAACGGGCCAGCTTACAGAAGCCACAAGATCAGTCGCTTCGCGCAACAACACAATATAGACTGGAGATATTCCTCAGTTTATAATCCGCGAGCTAATGGTCTAGCCGATGCCTTCAACAAGACCCTAACGAAGATCATGAAAAAGACGGTATCCCGAAATAAGAAAGACTGGCACGAGAGACTGTAAGAAGCTCTCTGGGCGTATCGAACTACGTTTAAGACGGCCACAAACGCAACGCCATATGCGTTGGTATTCGGTACAGAAGCAGTACCCCCCTCGAGATAGAGTTACCCTCTCTACGAGTAGCAGTCCACTATGAGCTAACAGATGAAGAAAATGCTCACCTTCGGCTTGAGGAGCTTGATGCCCTTGATGAAACCCGGCTCATAGCGCAACAAAATCTGGAAGCTTATAAAGCAAAGATGACGCGCTCATATGAAAGATTAACCCGACCGAGGACATTCCGCCAAGGAAAACTTGTGCTAGTGGTCAAAAGGCCTATGATCCCCAATCGCGCCAAGCAGGGAAAATTTGAGCCAAACTATGAAGGCCCATACATAATAGACAAGGTCTACCATGGTGGAGCCTATCTACTTATGGATATGCACGGTGAAAGGCCTTTCAGGCCAATAAATGGTCGCTTCCTGAAGAAATACTACACTTAACGAGCCACAGCCTAGGTCAATGATAGACGACGACGACTATGTCCGCTCGCTATCTTCCTAAGCTCATGCTTTATAAGCAGTAGCCAGCCTTCTCAATAGCGGACCGAAACGTCCTTAAACTAATAGCGGATCGAAACGTCCTTAAACTAATACCGCAGCATCCGTAGGATGACGAGATAAAAAAAAAGAAGAAAAATATAATAAATAAGAACGGTATGTCCATAAGCAAAAAGGGCACGGATGAAAACCCGAAAGGGCTCCGTGAGTAAAAACAGCAAGGCTACCGGCGAGTGTTCGTGAAAACCCGAAAGGGCGCGACCTCATAAAAAAGAAGAAGAAGAAGAAAATAAAAAGAATGAAAAAAGGTATGTCCATAAGTAAAATGGGCACGGATGAAAACCCGAAAGGGCTCCGTGAGTAAAAACAGCAGGACTACCGGCGAGTGTTTGTGAAAACCCGAAAGGGCGCAACCTCGTTAAAAGACACTTATAGGGTCCTCTCGACCTTGTAAGGAGAAACCACCCGCGTGAGATCCTTACGACTCACAAGGGAGCAACACACTTAGGGATCCCCACGATTCCTAAGGAGAAAGTACACTTGCGAGATTCTCACGACTCGTAAGGAGAACTCTCTTATGAGACTCTCACGGCTCATAAGATTTGAAAGTCTTAAGTTACAGAAAACCTGTGCTTAAGCAACCCCCACAACTTCCGATACTGCCCTACAAGTGGATCAATGCTGACCCTTGTATACAATCCACGGGCGCGAATAAACATTTCCCTGACCAAGTCTCATCCGAGACTAGGGATATGTTCATATGGTGAACAACCCTTGTAAATTCTCTCGATTTACAAAGAGAAAACCCTCCTGTAGGATCCTTACGACTTACAGAGGAACAAACACTTAGGAATCCTCACGATTCCTAAGGAGAAAATACACCTACAAGATCCTCACGACTTGTAGGGAGAAATACCTTTGTGAGACCCTTACGGCTCATGAAGTCAAAAGCCTTAGTCGACAGGACCTTAACCCTGTTCGCTAAGCCACCCTTGTTCGACATCGACAGAAGCAGATGATGATTCGCTCCTGGCAATATCCCAGTTGTAGCGGTGCTGATGCCGAACTCGGTGTCTAATTTCAGGTTTACGGTGAAAAGCCGGTAGGCTGCACATGCATACGAAATAGCCGAAATGATAGGGCAACTTGCAATAAAAAGCAGTAAGTAAAAACGTATGCATACAAAATAGCCGAAATAATTAGGCAACCCGCAATAAAAAGCAGCGAGTAAGAATAAAATAAATAGCCGAAATGATTGGGCAACTCGCAATAAAAAGCAGCGAGTAAAAATAAAATAAATAGCCGAAATGATTGGGCACCGCGAAAAATAGCCGAAATGATTGGGCAATCGCGACCTTCGCGATATAAAAGCTGAAATGATAGAGCATCACGGAAATAAAACAAAAAAAAATGATAAAACTTTGGCCCTACAGTTAAGATCACATCGATCTCTGTATACAATCCAGGGGCACAAACAAAGAGGGAATCATACTTTCCCAACAGGCTCCACCAGAAAACGAAGCCAAACCTCGACGGTTCATCTCATCTCCGAAGAAACCAATGTCTTCGGCAAAATACCTCAACTCAGGGAAACAAACATCCTTGACGAGAGTCTCCTGATCCGTGTCGACTCGCAGAGCATCCAGTGCCTCCGTGGGAAATTCTCGATTCGTTTCAACATTAGGGAAACAAATAATCCTTGGCAAATACCTCAACTCAGGGAAACAAACAATCCTTGATGAGAGCCTCCTGATCTGCGTCGACTCGCAGAGCAACCAGTGCCTCCGTGGGAAATTCTCGATTCGTTTCAACACCAGGGAAACAAATAATCCTTGGCGAATACCTCAACTCAGGGAAACAAACAATCCTTGATGAGAGCCTCCTGATCCGCGTCGACTTGCAGAGCAACCAGTGCCTCCGTAGGAAATTCTCGACTCGTTTCAACACCAGGGAAACAAATAATCCTTGGCACCAGGGAAACAAATAATCCTTGGCAAATACCTCAACTCAGGGAAACAAACAATCCTTGACGAGAGCCTCCTGATTCGCATCGACTCGCAGAGCAACCAGTGTCTCCGTGGGAAATTCTCGATTCGCTTCAACACCAAGGAAACAAATAATCCTTGGCAAATACCTCAACTCAGGGAAACAAACATCCTTAACGAGAGCCTCCTGATGCGCATCGACTCGCAGAGCAACCAGTGTCTCCGTGGGAAATTCTCGATTCGTTTCAACACCAGGGAAACAAATAATCCTTGGCTAATACCTCAACTCAGGGAAACAAACATCCTTGACGAGAGCCTCCTGATTCGCATCGACTCGCAGAGCAACCAGTGTCTCCGTGGGAAATTCTCGATTCGTTTCAACACCAGGGAAACAAATAATCCTTGGCAAATACCTCAACTCAGGGAAACAAACATCCTTGACGAGAGCCTCCTGATTCGCGTCGGCTCGCAGAGAAACCAGTGTCTCCGCGGGAAATTCCCGATTCGTCTCAACTTGCAAGATGAAGCCTCAGGCAGCAGGGATTAAAAAACTTGCTTCCTGAACAATGGGACCCTGCAAGTCGGTCTAAAACGGTCTTTTGCATACTATTCACGGGTCTCACCCTCCAAAGTCGAGTTTCGACAAGGAGGGAAATAACCGCTTACGGGTCCTCTCGACTCGTAAGAGGGAAAAATTCTCTTATAGGATCCTTACGACTTATAAGAGAAAACACACTTAGGAATCCTCACGATTCCTAAGGAGAAAACCCACCTATGAGATCCTTTCGATCCGTAGGGAGAAAAGTCTCTATGAAACCCTCACGGCTCATAGAGTTGAAAAGTCTTAGGCGGTAGATCTGAACCTGCGGCCTAAGCCATTGCTATCTCGTGAAGAAATCAAGATGCTTACTCTATTATCTGCTAATTATGACAGCATGCTGATAATAAGAGAAGACAGAAAGCAAAAGAGTATACAAGACATTGTAGAGAAAAAAATGTATCTTTATTTATTGACTTCAATCAAATACAGGGTGAATCGTACAAAAGAATAAAGAATGGATACATATTATTTAAAAAGAAATTTTTTACAAGTATCTAGATATAAGGGGAATTATTGTGGAGGAAGTGCCTTGCATAGCTCTGTTAATTGTTCGTGCACTTCCTTCCACGCCTTTTCTTGATCTGCCACCACCGCCAGTTCTGCTTCCACCTGAGCCCTTTGCTGCAAGACAGATGCAAGCTGCTCCCTGACGGCCTGCTGAGTGGCTTCGCGGCCTTGGGCATTACGCTCGGCAGCGTCAAGTTTCTGCTTCAGGTTTAGCCCATTTGAGATACGCTCCAGAAGGCCCTTGAAGACAGCCTTTACCTCAGCAGCGTTCGCCTCAACTTCAGCACGTAGGCGAGCAGTTTCGCTTGAAGACTCCTGACACTCCTTCAGCCTTAAAGCTGCTTCTTGTTCCAAATGGTGGAAATGAGAAGTGCTTTGCTCGAGCCATGCTGCCCGTTGAGTACTCATGGCCAAAACCTCAGGGGCAGGATGCATCGACTCCAGCTGATGCAAGCGAACCTCGATCTCCCTGCAATGATTAACCCAAGATGCAACGATGCCCTCGTCATGGAAATTTATGAGTATCACCAGCATCGGGTTAACCGTCGTAGCGAAATCTGCAGCAGACGTAGGAGTCTCGACGTCGAATTCCTCGATATAGTCGCTCAACATGCGCAGACTATTCGCGGCGCCTTTCGAGGACGGACGTCTCAGGGAAGGGCCTGCCGGCATTGTAATGAGAGACTCAAAAGGCGCCGAGACCGGAACGATAGCTGAAAAGATAAAATGTGATTAGATGACGGTTCAAGAAATATGGAAAAAGTCATTGATGAGATAGTCTACTATACCAGTTGAAGCAGGTGGCAAGGCCGGAAGGGCCGGTGGCGCGACCGATCTTTCGTCTCCCCCTTCGATTTGTAGCACTGCTGTCAGGACGAGAAAAAGTTAGAAATAATTCCATCACTGAAAAAGAAAGATATCGGTCGGAAACTATACTCACCAGCGCCACTGAAATGGAGAAGTTACTCATGAGCATATAAACTACTTCACACCAGAGTAAAACATAAAGAAATAGAAGGGTGCGGCTCATGGAATTGAGAGTTTGGAACTATATCTTTTAAGAGTCGAGATTTGAGTCAATGATAAATGACGACGCTTGTGTCCGCTCGTTATCTTCTCAGATCAAGATTCTGAAAGTTATATACCAACCCGAAACTGGTCATACGCTATGCATTACTCTGCACTACTTCACCCACATATATACTTATATGGGCAAAGTAGTAGGGGGCATTTGTTCCCGCCAAAAATTTCTGCGCAAAAGAGTCCAAGGTATCAAATGGCAGCGATACGCTTAAGAAAATGCGAACCAGTATCTTCCGGCCTGTATTTTGATAAACTCCCCAATGAGGAACTGTTTGTTTCGCCCAATCAGAGCAAAGCTCTGTTTGAATTCAAAATTCAAATTTTGAAGCAACGCTTCAAATCCTGGACGCAACGCGCCACGTGTCCGGCGCTGATACGTCAGCGCAGCGCCCAAGAAGGCGCGCCCAATCAGAGCAAAGCTCTATTTTACTGAAACAACGCTTCAGTTGCGCAAGCACTGCGCTGCGCGACACGTGTCAGCTAGCGCAGTTGCGCTGCGCTCTGCGCTGCGCGACACGTGTCAGCGCAGATGCACTCGCACAGTCGCGCTGCGCTCTGCGCTGCGCGACACGTGTCAGCGCAGTTGCGCTGCGCTGCGCTTTGCGCTGCGCGACACGTGTCAGCGCAGTTGCGCTGCGCTGTGCGCTGCGAGACACGTGTCAGCGCAGATGCGCTAGCGCCGTTGCGCTGCGCTGTGCGCTGCGCGACATGTCTCACGCGTTAGGGCATCTGCGCCAAACTGAATTAAGATTCTAAAGAAATCTTTCTGTTCTTGTTAAAACAAGAAGATTTTCTTGTACAAGGCAGGGGGCCTTTGGATCAAAGATCCAACGGTGGGGAAAATCCCCCAAATCACTCAGAAAAAGATTTATTTAACAAATCTAACTAATTTATGGGCACTATAAAAAGGACCCTAGACCTCAATTCAAAGGCATCAGCACCCTTCTAAAAAAAAAAAGAAAAAGAAGAAAGCTCTTGAGAACTCCTCAAGAACAACAGAAGGTAAAAACCTTTAGGAAAAAAGAGAAAATTCTCTTATGGACAGATTATTGATCTAAGAATAAGATCAATAATTTTAAATAAGAAATATATATATATATATATATATATATATATATATATATATATATATATATAAAGTAATAATAGTGCTTTGCACTTTTTGTGAACCTCTGGTTCTTGAAACAAAAAAAAGAGAGAAGAAAAATTTATTTTCTTTGATCTAAATTAGGTCAAGGAATCAAATAGTGTTTTGCACTCCTGTTCTTGAATCTAAAAAATTCTTAGTGCTTTGCACTTCCAAACTGCGCTGTTGCGCTCTTGAGAGAGCGCCACGTGTCAGCTACTTGAGCTACGCGCTCTTGAAATAGAGCTTTGCTATCTGGAATTGGCGCAACTCACCAGAGCGCGCCACGTGTCCGCAGCGCACTAGCGCAGCGCACTGCGCTGTTGCGCTTGCGCTTACTAGAGCATGACACGTGTCCTAACCACAAGCGCTTGCGCTCAGTAATTGGCGCAGACCGCCTGATAAATGCAATGCATTTCTCAAAGGGCCAGGCCCAAGTCAAAAGACCAAGCAGGCCTAATTAAATTGATGCTATGCATCATTTATAAATGGACAAAGCCCAAACAAAATAATAAAAATGCTATGCATTTTAAAAGGGGCAGAGCCCAAACAAAGTAGATTCCTTGCAGAGCTCAGAATAAATTGATGCTCTGCATCTTTCATGAGCAGAGCCCAAACAAAAAATAGAAAATAATGCAATGCATTATTTAAAAATGGGCCAAGCCCTAGCACAGGTCTAACTTACCAAAAACAAATAAAAGGCGTAGAATATTTTTCAACTGGACTTAGTCCAATCATGCCCGTAAGTCCTCAAATTAAATTGACTGAGCAAGGCTGCTCTCTTAAATCAATTTATTACCGGTTCGAGGGTACATCTCCGAACTCTTCTGACACCTGTCGTTGTAATCCTTCAACGACGTCAGAGAAATGACGGGTCCCAACGACTACACATATATGGACCGAAATGTCCTTAAACTCGTGGACCGAAATGTCCTTAAACTAATATTGGACCGAAACGTCCTTAAACTAATGATGGACCGAGACGTCCTTAAACTAATATCGGACCGAGACGTCCTTAAACTAATATTGGACCGAGATGTCCTGAAACTAAAATGGACCACCAAGTCCCTAAACTGGAACATGGACCAAAACGTCCTTAAACTAATATTGGACCACCACGTCCCTAAACTGGAACATGGACCGCAACGTCCTTAAACTACCTATGGACCACTATGTCCCTAAACTGGAACAATAGAGCCTCCAAATGCTCTTTTGCTGGATCTAAACGGTCCCGTTTAAGTTGATCTTAGCCCCAAATATGGCTAACGTATCCTTAGATATTTGAATGAATGATAAAACTCCAAATCAATTTTGGTTCAAGGGTACATCTCTGAACTCCTCTGACATCCATCGTTGTAATCCTTCAACGACGTCAGAGAGGTGATGAGTCCCGACGGCCATATATTAAATGGATCACTACGTCAAGTTGATCTTAGTCCAAAACAGGATTAACGTCTCCTTGACGAACGTTTAAGTTGATCTTAGCCGCAACGCGACTAATGTATCCTTAAACTAAAAACACCAAACCTAAATCTAAGTAAATACGGATTTGGACCAATCCACGTCCTACGGGCGACGGCATTACTCAGTCTCCGTATACAATCCACGGGCAACCACAAACAAAACAAACACACACGACACGAAGTGAAATTCTGGAGAAGGAGAAAGTTGTTACCGCAATGCGGTAGCGTAATTAACTGCAGGGGCTTGCGCCTGCAGGGAAGAGTGTCCCCATAATCAAAAACCCCTCAAACGAGGGGGAATCTGACGAACTCTGCTACATCGGCCGCATCCGTTTAAACCTCCGATGCACGGTGCCATAAATCAACTTGGCATTTTCGGAGAGGTGGACGGACAACACCTATTAGCATCTGCCCCGAATCTCAGGCGAGAAGTCCAAGTCTGCGCCGTCTTTCGGAGGGGAACAGATTCTGGCACGCCCGGTGGGTCCTCTTCCTCTTTCCACTCCACACTTCGTGTGTCGTCTTCGCGAACCAATCGCGGTTTGGTAAAAGGTTGCCTTCGGATTTCAAGTTGCTAAGATTTGGTCTTTTGTCTGGCGCAGAACTCAAGCATCCATGGATTCTAACTGCACCAACTGTGCGAAGTACCACTGCAACGGACGCTCCACCTCACTTAGAGGTGTGGCATATGGGCCCCAAGCGGCCTCTTTCCTCACTCTGCCAGTAGACCAGGTGACCCAAGCCACCACTGGCTTATTCTTCGGGACCATGATCCCACTGACAAGCTTCTCTATGCCGATACCTGCACCGGAGGTGAACAAGAAGTCGGTCTTCGACCGACTCACTACTACCACGACCCCTGCCAACGGGTCGCCCGCTACCAAACCGACAGCCTCTGTTTTCACCAGGCTAGATCAGGACTCTAAACTGGCTGTCCCAAGGAAGGCAATGACTGCTGCTCCAGAAGTCGTTGAGGCGGCTTCCCCTGTCAAAGAGTCAGTTTTTTTCAAGACTGACGGTTCCCGTTCCTGCCCCTACACGAAGATCTGTCTTTGACAGATTGGATATTACCCCGCAAGGAACAACCTCAGTCTTTAAGAGGTTAACACCGGCGGCGCCTCATTCAGACAGGGGGCAAAAAGAAGTTATCTCTATCCCCGAGCCAATCCCAACGGCTCATCGTGCTCGACGTCGCCATTGGCAACGAGTGAGGAAGGCAGGGGGCAACTCCCCCTCAGGGCTAACTCCACCGGCTCCAGCAGTGGAAGTCAACGCTGCTGTTCCAACTGGGAACAGCTTTGAAATGCTGAGGAGGGTACGTAAGAATTCTCCAACCGCTACACTGAAGAGATCTCCTCCACCTGCGGAGAGAATTCCAGAAACAAAGCAAGAACAGCCCCCTCAACGGCTATCTTCAAAAATTTATAAAGTTTGGCGGAGGGTTCAAGACTCCGTGATTGACCCAGGTCACTCCTCTCGTCGCCAGAAAAAGGCGAAGGTGGAAAAAGACAAGGGCTGCCCCATTAAACAGCAGGGGACAGCAGCTGCTGGGATGCCCCCTTCAATGGCCCCTTCCACCTCAACGGCCCACAAAAGAAGGAGGCCAGAGAAGACTCCCGTGTCAACGGCAAAAGTTAAAAATGGTGAAACTAAACGCCCCAAGTCAGGGGGCATAACAGTTCATACGGTTTACATGACATCGGGAAAAGAGGACAGCCGTACGTCCACGGGTCATAGACCGCTTACACGATCAGTGACCAAGGCCCAGGAGCAGCAACAGAAGCTCCAGGAGATGATGAGCGCTATGGCTGCACTTACAGGGCCAAACGAAAGCCTTGGAACCTCTTCGGAAGAATGTCAAGAACAAGAAATGGACGCCGAATTCCTTCGGCGCGTACTAGAGAAGAAAGATAGAGAAGCTGCGGAGCAGGCAGCCAACATAAAGAAAATGGCCCTCCTGTTCCAGGATATGGTGGGTATGATGATTCAACAAGATCCACCTGCTGGAGATCTCCCGATCATTCTTGAAGACGATAGGGGAGAGACATCAAATCCTCCACCGGCTTTATCCGCAGCTAAAGAGGATACCATATCAAAAGCTGATTTGGATGAATACATCGCCCAGCAAATACGGGTGCATCAGGCAACTGAAGCAGCCAGTCAGGTCGTAAAGACGGGGCGGCCATATCCGGGTTGGTACGATCAGATTAAGTACCCGACAGGTTATACAATTCCTAAGTTCCATGTTTACAAGGGGACGGGCAATCCTCATCAGCATGTTGCCCAGTTCAGGGCGCTCTGCGGCAACACCGGTGGTGATGACAAGCTGTTGCTTCGCCAATTTGTTGGAAGCTTATCAGATACGGCGTTCGAGTGGTATTCTGAGCTCCCCAATGACTCTATTAAGACCTTTGTGGAGATGGAGCTGCTGTTTACCCAACGTTTTGCAAGTGCCAGTGAACGTACCCCGATGACGGCACTGATTAACGCCAGGGTAAAACCCGGCGAGACATGGGTTCAGTACGCTATACGGTGGCGTAATCTATGGTCGAAGTGCGAACAGCGCATAGAAGAAGCTCCTGCGGTGGGAATGTTTGTTGGAACCCTTGATCCGCAAGCAACCATCTCGCAATTTATGATGTTTCTCAAGCCAACTACCTTCCAGGCCTTGATTGACAAGCTAGCGCAGATGGATCAAATGGGCCATAAACCCCCTCTTCCAAGGCCGGACTCCCGAAATGACAAAGGGAAGGGAAAAGCAAACGTCGTCGCTAATGCTCAACAACAACCGAGCGACTCGAAGCCTGTTACTCGTCAAAATAATATGCGCCCGTACGTACCCCTTGAGGATAGGATGGGACGTCCTTATTCCTTTCCCCATGATAAAACGAGGTGGTTATTCGAGCTGGCGTTGCGCAATAGACTCATAAATCTGCCGGATCCAAAACGTCCGTTGCAACCAAGTGACGTCAACGAGCCTAACTACTGTCCTTATCATTGAGTACTAGGCCATCCGATCGAAGACTGCTACGTTTTCAAAAATTGGCTTGAAAACCAGTACCGACAGGGCAAGTTCGCGTTATCTGATAAATGGAAGGTGAATCCCCTGCAGCCCCACACCTCTAAAGGGACGAATACGCCGGGGGCAACATGCTCCGTCATTGAAGAAGCTCCTTAGGAGGTTGTATTATCAACCAAGACAAAGAGGATGCTAAACGATCTTCAGACATGTCTAGCGATCAAGTGGAAGAACCCGTTGGAACCGCAGGTCATTGAGGGAATGTTGAAGCTACGTCCAACTCCAAAGACCGATGATGGTGGTTCAAGCACTTGCAGCCAGCCGTCAAAATCTTCAAAAAAGAAGAAGAAGAAATCTAAGAAGCCCGTGAAGCCTGGCGACCAGCGCACAGACTTACAAAAGCAAATTGACGCTCTGGATGAATACAACCAAAAGGCACGGACTCCCATTACGCTCCAAGAGTTCCTCAATCACGTCTTTCAAGAAGAAGATGAGGGAGAAAGTTCATCGGATGAATCCGAGGAATATGTGGCGAACTGTCATATGATTTCCCATTCGATCATGAACGATGAGGAAACTCCTTGTACCGAAGCGCTGGGGGCAGATCTTGAACCAAAATTTCCGGAACTATCAGTTGAAATGATTGACGCGTTCCTTAACGAAGCTCGACTGAAAAGTAAAGCTGATCGAGAACGTGACACGGCTATATTCGAAAGGGCCAAGCACCAGCGACTTGATGAAAGAGCTGAGATGATCCCGTTGGAGCAAAATGCCTTCACCGCTGACAAAAGCCAATTCAAGATGAGGAAAAAGTTTGCTAAGGCCATATCAATGGGCATGAAGCTACCATCCTCTAAAAGAAACATCGCCGGTGAAGTGGAAACGCACCCCTCCTATTGCTTATATCATCAAAAGATTTTGCACCTCACTCAAGAGTGCAAAGCTTTCGATAGATGGTGGCAAGGATATGTTGCTCATCGACAATGCTTTAAATGGGAAAAGCGTAAAACTCATCGAGAGCAAAGAAATACGACCGAAGGGATTAAAAGAACCACCGACAATTGTTGCGTGGTTAACAATGGCGGGTCACAAGTGCCTACATTCGGGAGCGATTCTGATGAAGAGCCGGAACTTGCCCCTCTCTTTAAAGAATCCACTTCGGGAAAAGAAGAAGAGCCGAAGGTCTGCGAAAATATCCGGCTGCGGAATCGGACGCTGCTGAAAAGAACCTCGGACCCTCAAACAGAAAAGATAAAGGGAAAGAAAAGGTCTCTGAAGATATCGTCTTAGATGGCCAAGTTCTGGAAGAGCTAAACGCCAACAACCCGCCGAAGAAGAATAAGGTGGATTACAACGTCTTAGCACATCTGAGAAAGCTACACTTATAGCTCAGCATTCTTGACGCCCTTTTGCTATCAAAGGAGGCGAGAGATTCGTTGATTAAGGCACTCCAAGACCCAGAACAATTCCAAGCATGTCTGGCCGAGGAAAAGATGAAGGATGAATTGGAGGAAGTGCACACGGCCGATGTGTCTTTTGGCAATGAAGACCTTCTACTTGGGACGTGCGAACACAATCGCCCTCTCTATGTCTCAGGATACTGCCATGATATAAAGATAGGCAAAATCCTGATCGATAACGGATCCTCTGTTAATCTCCTCAATGTGCGGGTGTTAAAAGAAATCTGCATGAGCGTCCAGCACCTTGCTCGTGACAAGATCACCATCTCCGGGTTCGACTCCCAGTCATCAAGAACTCTTGGGTCTGTGATACTGACGCTACACTTCGGGCTACTCATCACGGACATTAAGTTCCACGTCATAGACGCCAAGACATGATACAACGCTTTGCTCGGCCGACCATGGTTACACGAGTACAACATCATCCCTTCTACACAACATCAGTGTATGAAGTATTTTAAGGATGGTTTCGAGTATACCGTGACGGGAGAACCGAACCCGTTCTTTGTGAATGAGGTCCGCAAATACGAAGATGCCAAATACTTCTTACCGGATTTCGAAGATACGGAGAAGTGTCACAAGCCGGAGAATAAAGCTAATGCCACCATCCCTGTCTTCGGCAGTGATACCGAGGAGGAAGAGGAGATAGTGTATTCGGGTCCGTCCCAACACAACAAGCCAGGACCGTCCACCCCTACGTTGATCTTTGGTAGCGACTCAGAAGATGAGATCCATGCTGTATTCTCTGCTCGACCTTCAATACAAATGTTCGCTGATGAAGAGCAAAGTCTGCAAGTCGCCATGGTGCCGCTTGAACACCATAAAGAACTGGATGCACTTAATATTTACAATGTAGAAGAGCTACAAACGTTCTACATCCCTCCCAGGAGAGAAAGAGAGAAAGCAATTTTGTTCTACCGCTCTGAAGAAACCAAGGTAGAAAAAGAAATTTGGCATGGTGCGGATTCTACGCTCGACAGGCTTCAGCCCATCCGTCTCCCCAGATATTATACAGAAGGTTTGAAAAAGCTGCTGAAACGCCAGAGGATATCCTTCAAGCAAATCGTTCGAAAAGCCAAGTTCCATGACAAAGTTTGGAACGTTCCCGGGACTCAACGCAAACTGCCTAATGGGAGAATGGAAACAATTGGGCTTGGATACGTCCGGTCAAAGAAACGGGAGCTACTAAACAGCTGCTATGTCGTGTACGACTTCGATGAAGAAGCGGATGCTCAATGGGAGGACGCTAATCCTAAGCCAGTGAAAGTTCCAGATGCAAAGGAGCCCAGTCCGTCGTTCGAGCAACAAATGGATAAGCTTATAAGGGAAGCGGGTCAAAAAGTCCGAGACGATCATAACCGCGAAATGGTCATCTATGAGAAAGCTAAGACACAACGCTTTCTCCAACAGGCCATGAAGGATGAAAATGCCGCTCCTCGTCAACCTTTTATAAAGAAGGCTCGACGCAAAAACAGAAATAAGTCGAAAGGCCGAAAAGGCGCTCAACAGCAACAAAGCAAGGTTAAGGAGCCACGCAAGCGGGAGTCGAGCGTTATTGATCTATCCCTCATGAAGAAAATGGGTCGAGCGTACTCTTTTCCTCGGGACAAGACGAAGAAGATACTTGATCTTGCTCTAAAACATCGAATGCTTACACTGCCGGAGTCCAAAAACCCCGAACAAGCAGGCGAAGTCTCTGACCCAAACTATTGCTCTTACCATCGAGTAATAGGGCATCCTCTTGAAGATTGCTTCACCTTCAAGAATTGGGTCGAAGATCAGTATCAGCTTTGCAAATTCACTATGTCTGACAACTGGAGGGTAGCGCCACCACAGAAGCATGAGCCCAAGGCCATGAAAGAAGAACCGGTTCCACATTGGGATTGGAAGCGAAGTCGCACCTGTCACATGATTATGATATCAAAAGGAGAGCCCGAGAACATGGATGATCTTCCCTGGTGCTTCGAAAACAGCAACGATGATGTGATCTCAGAATTCCCACCAGCGCCAAAAGAGCTGGAAGATGGAATCCATACCACTGCAGATAACCTCAAGAAGATTGAGTTGGGAACAACAAATGACCCGCGACCGACATTCATCAGCGAGCTGCTATCAGAAGAGAGGGTGGCCGCGTTAAAATACGTGCTTCTACAGCATAAAGATTGCTTCGCATGGAAATATTCCGAAATGCCGGGACTGGATCCAGAAATTGCTATGCACAGATTGGCGATATCTTCGGGTGTCAAGCCAATCAAACAGGCGCCGAGAAGAATGCGGCTCGAGCTTGAGATGAGCATCAATGCCGAGGTCAAGAAGCTGATCGACTCTGGCTTCATCCAGGAGGTTCAATACCCTGAATGGATCGCCAACATCGTCCCAATGATGAAGAAAAATGGGACAGTGCGTATATGCGTAGACTTCCGGGAACTTAATAAAGCTTGTCCGAAGGACAATTTTCTAGTACCAGTCACTGAACTGATGATAGACAATACGTCCACTCATGAGGTTTTCTCCTTCATGGACAGCTCGTCGGGGTATAACCAGATAAAGATGCATCCAGAAGACCAGAAGCACACAACCTTCAGGACCCCTCTAGGAATATTTTGTTACAAGGTGATGCCCTTTGGTCTAAAGAACGCCGGTGCCACCTACCAAAGGGCCATGACGAAAATCTTCGACGACCTTATACACGAAATCGTCGAATGCTATATCGACGATCTCGTGGTTAAAAGCAAATCATACGAGGAACATCTCGAGCATCTGAAGACCTTATTTCAACCCTTCGACAATACAACTTGAAAATGAACCCGCTCAAGTGTGCATTCAGAGTTT
The DNA here is from genome assembly GCA_030015575.1 of Agapanthus africanus. Lineage (NCBI taxonomy): Eukaryota > Viridiplantae > Streptophyta > Magnoliopsida > Asparagales > Amaryllidaceae > Agapanthus > Agapanthus africanus. The sequence continues at coordinate 674,017,166 of CM057340.1, read as the reverse complement.
CCTCGGGCAAATTCCTGGGATTCATTGTTCGACACCGAGGTATTGAAATAGATCCGTCAAAGATCAAAGCGATCATGGAAATGCCTCCGCCGAGAACTCTCAAACAGTTGCGATCTCTCCAAGGAAATCTAGCATATATTCGGCGATTTATAGCCAATCTTTTAGGCAAGTGCCGTCCCTACAGCCACCTGATGAAGAAGGGGACCCTGTTCGTCTGGGACCAAAAATGCCAAAGCGCACTAGACGAGATCAAGCAATACCTGCAGAACCCGCCGGTGTTGGCTGCTCCGGTCAAAGGAAAGCCCCTTATTCTTTACACAACCACCCTCGAAGGTTCCTTAGGCACATTATGGGCATAAGAGAACGATCAAGGGAAAGAGAGAGCACTTTACTACTTAAGTCGAGTTCTGCTGGGAGCAGAAAGCAATTACTCTCCCATTGAGAAGCACTGCCTGGCGCTAATCTTTGCGATAACAAAGCTCAGACATTACGCATTAGCACATGAAGTCTGTCTCATTTCAAAGTTGGACCCTCTCAAATATCTGATGTCAAAGGCCATATTGACAGGTCGACTCGCTAAATGGGCCCTGCTCTTGATGGAGTTCTCAATAACGTATCAACCTCTCAAGGCAGTGAAAGGCCAGGCCATCGCCGACTTCCTCGTTGAGCATCCGATACCCGCTGATTCTCCTCTGAATTGCGATCTTCCAGACGAACATGCGTTTGATGCGATCGACGGTGATAATAGCCGATGTGAGCTTTATTTCGACGGGGCATCTTCCATGAAAAAGCGCAAACAAAATACCCCTATAATCAAATCGGGGGTAGGACTCATCTTTATAACTCCACAAGAAGGGATAATGCGCTACGCGTTCTCCCTAACAGAGCCGAGGACAAATAACGAAGTCGAATACGAAGCTTTGATAGCAGGCCTCGAGATCGCCATTGACATGGGAATTGAAGACCTCCTCATATACGGGGATTCTCAACTGGTCGTTAGTCAAGTAAACGGCGACTACCAAACATGCAAACCGGAATTGGTGAAGTACGGGAAAAAGGTGCAACAACTGTTGACCCAAATTCCCTCTTATACTTTGGAGAACATACCGCGCGCGGAAAACAGCAAAGCGGACGCATTGGCCAAACTTGCTAAAGAACTGGCTGACGAGAACCTCGACGACGTTAGAATCGTGGTACAAAGCCGTCGAGTTCTTGCCCCAGCAGAAATATCTCCGGAATCATCCGAAGAAAAGGAAACGACTGAGCGAATGGCTCTGCAAATAAAAGACCCGGAAAAGGCCGAGGATTGGTGAGAATTCTTCATAGACTACTTTAAGTCCCACCGATTTCCCGAAGAAGCGTCCACAAGACATCGGCTCATGAAACGAGCTCTGTCTTTCGCCTTCGTCAACAATACTCTATACAAGAGGTCATTTGATTCTTTGTGGCTGAGATGCTTAGGACCTGACGAAGCAAAAAGGGTCGTCCAGGAAGTTCACGACGGACTCTGCGGTTCTCAACAAGCAGGCCCAAAGATGAAGCTGAAGATCAAACGGATGGGCTACTACTGGCCCATGATGATCCAGGACTGCCTCGAATATGTGAACCAATGCCACTCATGCCAAATTCATGGGGACTTCATCCACCAGCATCCAAATCCACTACACCCAACGGTGGCTAGCTGGCCATTCGAAATGTGGGGGACTAATATAGTCGGCCCCATCGAACCAATATCGTCTAGAGGACATCGTTTCATCCTAGCAACGACTGACTACTTCTCTAAATGGGCAGAAGCAGTACCGTTAAGAGAAGTTAAGACGGAGAATATCCTCCATTTCTTCAAAACGCATGTCATATATCGGTTTGGAACTCCGCGACGGATCATCTCCGATAACGGGCCAGCTTACAGAAGCCACAAGATCAGTCGCTTCGCGCAACAGCATAATATAGACTGGAGATATTCTTCAGTCTACAATCCGCGAGCTAATGGTCTAGCTGAAGCCTTCAACAAGACCTTGATAAAGATCATAAAGAAAACGGTGTCCCGAAATAAGAAAGACTGGCACGAAAGCCTGCAAGAAGCTCTTTGGGCATATCGAACTACGTTCAAGACGACCATGAACACAACGCCGTACGCGTTGGTGTTCGGTACCGAAGCAGTACTCCCCCTCGAGATAGAGTTACCCTATCTACGAGTGGCAGTCCATTACGAGCTAACGGACGAAGAAAATGCTCACCTTCGGCTTGAGGAGCTTGACGCCCTTGATGAAACCCGGCTCATAGCACAGCAAAATCTGGAAGCTTATAAAGCAAAGATGACACGCTTATATGAAAGATTGACCCGACCGAGGACATTCCGCCAGGGCGAACTCGTGCTAGTGGTCAAAAGGCCTATGATCCCCAATCGCGCCAAGCGGGGAAAATTCGAGCCAAACTATGAAGGCCCGTACATCATAGATAAAGTTTACCTAGGTGGGGCCTATCTACTCATGGACATGCACGGCGAAAGGCCTTTCAGGCCAATAAACGGTCGCTTCCTAAAAAAATACTATGCTTAATGAGCCACAGCCTAGGTCAATGGTATATGATGACGACTATGTCCGCTCTCTATCTTCCTAAGCTCAAACTCTATCAGCAGTAGCCAGCCTTCTCAAACGTCGGACCGAAATGTCCTTAAACTAATAGCAGACCGAAACGTCTTTAAACTACTACCGCAGCATCCTTAGGCTGATGGGATGAATAAAAAAAAGTATATATAAAAAAAATATAAAAAAAATATAATAAACGGTATGTCCATAAGCAAAAAGGGCACGGATGAAAACCCGAAAGGGCTCCGTGAGTAAAAACAGCAGGGCTACCGGCGAGTGTTCGTGAAAACCTGAAAGGGCGCGACCTCGTAAAAAAAAGAGAAGAAGAAAATAGATAAAAAAAATAATATAAAATAAAAACGGTATGTCCATAAGCAAAAAGGGCACGGATGAAAACCCGAAAGGGCTCCGTAAGTAAAAATAGCAGGACTACCGGCGAGTGTTTGTGAAAACCCGAAAGGACGCAACCTCGTTAGAAGACACTTATAGGGTCCTCTCGACCTTGTAAGGAGAAACCACCCGCGTGAGATCGTTACGACTCACAAGGGAGAAACACACTCAGGGATCCCCACGATTCCTAAGGAGAAAATACACTTGCGAGATCCTCACGACTCGTAAGGAGAACTCTCTTATGGGACCCTCACGGCTCATAGGATTTGAAAGTCTTAAGTTACAGAGACCTAAACCTATGCTTAAGCAATCCCCACAATTTCCGATATTGCCCTACAAGTGGCTCAATACTGACCCTTGTATACAATCCACGGGCGCGAATAAACATTTCCCTAACCAAGATCCATTCGTGACAGAGGATATGTTCGCACGACCCTTGTAGGTCCTCTCGATTTACGAGGAGAAAACCCTCCTGTAGGATTCTTACGACTTACAGAGGAAACAAACGCTTAGGAATCCTCACGATTCCTAAGAAAAAAATACACCTATAAGATCCTCACGACTTGTAGGGAGAAATAACTTCGTGAAACCCTTACGACTCATGAAGTCAAAAGCCTTAGCTGACAGGACCCTGACCCTGGTCGCTAAGCCACCTTTGTTCAACATCGACAGAGGCAGATGATGATTCGCTCCTGGTAATATCCCAGTTGTAGCGGTGCTGATGTCGAAATCGGCTTACGGCGAAAAGCCAGTAGGCCACACATGCATACGAAATAGCCGAAATGATAGGGCAACTTGCAATAAAAAGCAGCAAGTAAAAATGTATGCATGCAAAATAGTCGAAATGATTGGGCAACTCGCAATAAAAAACAGCGAGTAAAAATAAAATAAATAGCCGAAATGATTGAGCACCGCGAAAAATAGCCGAAATGATTGGGAAATCGCGACCTTCGCGATATAAAAGCTGAAATGATAGAGCATCGCGGAAATAAAACAAAAAAAAAGAAATGATGAAACTTTGGCCCTACAGTTAAGATCACATCGATCCCTGTATACAATCCAAGGGCGTAAACAAAGAGGGAACTATACCTTCCTATCAGGCTCCGCCAGAAGACGAAGCCAAATCTCGACGGTTCAGTCCAACTCCGAAGAAACCAGTATCTTCAGCAAATTCCTCGACTCACGGATACAAACACTCCTTGACGAGACCCTCCTGATTCGCGTCGACTCATAGAGCCACCAGTGCCTCCGTGGGAAATTCTCGACTCGTTTCAAACCCCAAGGAAACAAATAATCCTTGGCGCTTGGGAAACAAATAATCCCTAGCAAATTCTTCGACTCACGGATACAAACACTCCTTGACGAGAGCCTCCTGATCCGCGTCGACTCGCAGAGCCACCAGTGCCTCCGTGGGAAATCCTCGACTCGTTTCAAACCCCAAGGAAACAAATAATCCTTGGTGCTTGGGAAACAAATAATCCCTAGCAAATTCCTCGACTCACGGATACAAACACTCCTTGACGAGAGCCTCCTGATCCGCGTTGACTCGCAGAGCCACCAGTGCCTCCATGGGAAATCCTCGACTCGTTTCAAATCCCAAGGAAACAAATAATCCTTGGCGCTTGGGAAACAAATAATCCCTAGCAAATTCCTCGACTCACGGATACAAACACTCCTTGACGAGAGCCTCCTGATCCGCGTCGACTCGCAGAGCCACCAGTGCCTCCGTGGGAAATCCTCGACTCGTTTCAAACCCCAAGGAAACAAATAATCCTTGGCGTTTGGGAAACAAATAATCCCTAGCAAACTCCTCGACTCACGGATACAAACACTCCTTGACGAGAGCCTCCTGATCCGCGTCGACTCGCAAAGCCACCATTGCCTCCGTGGGAAATCCTCGACTCGTTTCAAACCCCAAGGAAACAAATAATCCTTGGCGCTTGGGAAACAAATAATCCCTAACAAATTCCTCGACTCACGGATACAAACACTCCTTGACGAGAGCCTCCTGATTCGCGTCGGATCGCAGAGAAACTAGTGTCTCCGCGGGAAATTCCTGATTTGTCTCAACATGCAAATGAAGCCTAAGGCAGCAGGGACTAAAAAACTTGCTTCCTGAACAATGGGACCCTGCAAGTCAATCCAAAATGGTCTCTTTCATACTATTCATGGGTCTCACTCTCCAAAGTCGAATTTCGACGAGTAGGAAAACAACCGCTTGTGGGTCCTCTCGACCCGTAAGAGGGAAAAATTCTCTTATAGGATCCTTACGACTTATAAGAGAAAACCACACTTAGGAATCCTCACGATTCCTAAGGAGAAAACCCACCTATGAGATCCTCTCGATCCGTAGGGAGAAAAGGCTCTATGAGACCCTCACGGTTTATAGAGTTGAAAAGTCTTAGGCAGCAGATCTGAACCTGCGGCCTAAGCCATCGCCATTTCTTAAGAAAGTCAAGATGCGTGCTCTATTATCCGTCAACCATGTTTATTAAGATAACATGCTGATAATAAGAGAAAGAAGAAAGCTACAGAAAGAACATCCGATTTACATTTGATCAGGCGTTCGAGACACATTCATTTATGCAGGGGCAGAAGACTCAGGACGAGAAATAAGACAAGCTGAAATAAAAAAGGAGGGTTTCCATTCATATTGCTAAAAATTCTTACAATCACAAGAGCAATAAATAAGAAACATTATTCAAATTATTACAACGGTATAACATCAGATCCGGGATACGGATTGAGGAATTCAAAAGTAAGGCCATCCAGAGTTCTTCTGGCCTTTCTAATTATTCTTATGCGCAGCCTCTCGCGCTCCTCTGTATCAAGATCCTCGGCAAGCCCTCCCGGCCTTCGATAAGCAGCAACTATCGTCGTCTGCTGGAAGATTTGGTGTAGGATGTCAATGAGGCTGTCCCGCCGTTTCTTCGAGATCAGCCCCGTCAGGTACACTGAATGCACCTTGTCCTCAGCATCATCCAGCGCATTGAGCGGTAGGACCTCGTGAAGACCCGGAAGTGCTCTCCATATTGCTCCCAGCACGACTTTCAAAAGAGCCGAACGACGGGGTAGCAGGCAACCACCGCTTGCGTTCAGACGACCCATGACCTCTGCACATTGAGCGTCTGTAAACTCCTGGTTTTGTTGACGACCCTGTGCACGGATATCGTCATAGGTGATGAACTCGTGCAAACTGTATAGATGCACCGCCATTATGCCTGGAGGAAATACCACAGGAAGATTAGCGATAAAAGAAAAATAATATACATAGAGGGCTAAATTCCTAGAGAGCAAAGCTCTGTTCAGGGATTAAAACCCATGAACAAAAGCTTAATGAAACCCCAATGGGGATCTCTTTAGATCAAAAGATCTGTGAGAGCAAAACTCTTTGATTGAGATTAATTTAAATTAATTTGATTTATATTAATTTGACCTAAAGTTTCTAATTTTGAAATTGTGCAAAACTCTGCTAGTGAAACCCCAATGGGGATCTCTTTAGATCAAAAGATCTGTGAGAGCAAAGCTCTTTGATTGAGATTAATTTGATTTATATTAATTTTACCTAAAGTTTCTAACTTTGAAATTGAGCAAAGCTCTGCTAGTGAAACCCCAATAGGGATCTCTTTAGATCAAAAGATCTATGAGAGCAAAGCTTTGCTGTTTAAAATTAATTAAAATTAATTTAATCTAAGAATCAATTGTACCTAAAGTTTTTTCTAAAAAAAACTTTGGAAAGAAGAGCAAAGCTCTAGAGTTCTTGAAGGCAAGAGCAAAGCTCTGAAGATTTTGAAAATAAAAATCTGAAAGATGATAAGCATCTGCGGGGGACCAAAGGTCCTATTTATAGGCCTCAAGCGCCTCTTCGACTTCCAAAAGTGGTCACGGCGGTTGGAATTCCGCCACCGTTGCGCTCACGTTTGGGGCCACGTAAGCGCAACGGTGGGGGGGTATTTGTTTACCCCAATCAGAGCAAAGCTCTGTTCAAATTCCGAGGCGGGAGATGAAGTGACGCTTCATCTTCCCCCAATCAGAGCAAAGCTCTGCTTTGAAAATTTAAAATTTAATAAATGAAGCGACGCTTCAGATGATTTGCGCTGCGCAACACGCCACGTGTCAGGCGCAGATGCATCAGCGCAGCGCCCAAGGCAGCGTGCCCAATCAGAGCAAAGCTCTATTTAAAGGAAGCAACGTTTCAGTTGCGCATGCACTGCGCTGCGCGACACGTGTCAGCGCAGATGCGCTGCGCTGTGCGCTGCGCGACACGTGTCAACGCAGTTGCGCTGCGCTGTGCGCTGCGCGCCACGTGTCAGCGCAGATACGCTAGCGCAGTTGCGCTGCGCTGTGCGCTGCGCGACACGTGTCAGCGCAGATTCGCTAGCGCAGTTGCGCTGCGCGACACGTGTCACGAGCTAGGGCATCTGCGCCAAACAGAATTAAAATTCTAAGAAATCTTTTCTGTTCTTGTTAAAATAAGAAGATTTTCTTCTGCAAAGCAGAAGCTCTTGGATCAAAGATCCAACGGTGGGGAAAATTCCCCAAATCACTCAGAAAAAGATCTCTTTAACAAATTTAACTAATTTATGGGCACTATAAAAGAGACCCCAGACCTCAATTCAAAGGCATCAACATCTTTCTAAAAAAAAGAGAAGAGAACTCTTGAGAACTCCTCAAGAACAACAGAAGGTAAAAACCTTTAGGAAAAAGAGAAAATTCTCTTATGGATAGATTATTGATCTAAGAACAAGATCAATAATCTTAAATAAAAAGAAAAATAAGTAATAATAGTGCTTTGCACTTTCTTATGAACCATTGGTTCTTTGAAAATAAAAGAAAACTTGTTTTCTTTGATTTAAAATCGATCAAAATATAAAACAGTGTTTTGCACTTGAAAAATTGCGCTGTTGCGCTCCTTTGTTAGCGCAAGCCACCAGGGAGCGCCACGTGTCAGCAGCGCAACAGCGCAGCGCACTGACATAGCGCACTGCGCTATTGCGGTTGCATTCATCAGAGTGCGACACGTGTCGCTTCCACGAGCGCTTGCGCTCATTATTTGGCGCAAAGCGCCTCACAAGCCACTGTCAAGTAATTAATGCATTGCATTATTTATAGAAGGGCCCAGCCCAATTAAAAAAGACCTAACAGGCTGAACTAAATGCTTTGCATTATTTTAAAAGGAGGGGCAGAGCCCAAGCAAAGACAGATGCTCTGCATCAAAAATAAATGGATAAAGCCCAAATCAGAAAGGCCTAGCAGGCCAGAATAAAATGCTGTGCATTACTAAACATGGGCAAAGCCCTAACACAGGTCTAACAGACCAAATGCAAACAAAATGTTGAACATTTTCAACTGGACTTAGCACAATTTTGGCCGTAAGTCCTTAAATTGACTGAGCAAGATTGCTCTCTTAAATCAATTTACTACCGGTTCGAGGGTACATCTCCGAACTCTTCTGACACCTGTCGTTGTAATCCTTCGACGACGTCAGAAAGGTGATGGGTCCCAACGACCACACGTATATGGACTGCAGGGTCCTTAAACTCGTGGACCGGAACGTCCTTAAACTAATATCGGACCGAGACGTCCTTAAACTAATATCGGACCGAGACGTTCTTAAACTAATAACGGACCACCACGTCTTTAAACTGGAATACGGACCACCACGTCTTTAAACTGGAATATGGACCACCACGTCCCTAAACTGGAACATGGACCGCCATGTCCCGAAACTGGAATACGGACTACCACGTCCTTAAACTGGAATATGGACCACCATGTCCCTAAACTGGAGCATGGACCACTATGTCCCTAAACTGGAACAATAGAACCTCCAAATGCTCTTTTCCTGGATCTAAACGGTCCCGTTTAAGTTGATCTTAGCCCCAAATATGGCTAACGTATCCTTAGATATTTAAATGAATGATAAAACTCCAAATCAACTTTGGTTCAAGGGTACATCTCTGAACTCCTCTGACACCCATCGTTGTAATCTTTCAACGACGTTAGAGAGGTGATGAGTCCCGACGGCCATATATTAAATGGATCACTACGTCAAGTTGATCTTAGTCCAAAACAGGACTAACGTATCCTTGACGAACGTTTAAGTCGATCTTAGTCTCAATACGACTAACATATCCTTAAACTAAAAACACCACAAACCCAAATCTAAGTAAATACAGATTTGGACTAATCCACGTCCTACGGGCGACGACATTACTAGTCTCCGTATACAATCCACGGGCAACCACAAACAAAACAAACACACACGATACGAAGTGAAATTCTGGAGAAGGAGAAAGTTGTTACCCCGATGCGGTAGCGTAATTAACTGCAGGGGCTTGCGCCTGCAGGGAAGAGCGTCCCCACAATCAAAAACCCCTCAAGCGAGGGGGAATCTGACGAAGTCTGCTACATCGGACGCATCCGTCTAAACCTCCGATACACGGTGCCATAAATCAACTTGGCATCTTCGGAGAGGTGGACGGATAGCACCTATTAGCATCTGCCCCGAATCTCAGCGTCAGGACATCGCGGTCCTGTGCGCCGCCGTTCGGAGGGGAACACTGTTAAATTATGATGGTATTGAAAGTATATCGAAAAAACCTTCGATTTGATATATGATGGGCCTCATAATTCATCCGGGTTCAAAAGTTATGAGCAAATGTGTTATGCTCGTGTGATCTAAGAAAGAAGATGCGAACCAGTATTTTCCGAGCTATATTTTGACAAACTCCGGAATGAGAAACAGCTAAATTCTGATAGTATTGAAAGAATCTTAAAAATATCTTCGATTTGATATATTATGGGCCTCATAATTCATCCGGGATCAAAAGTTATGAGCAAATGTCTATGCACATGTGATCTAAGGAAGAAGATGCGAACCAGTATTTTCCGAGCTGTATTTTGATGAACTCCGGAATGAGAAATGGCTAAATTCTGATGATATTGAAAGCATCTCGAAAAGACCTTTGATTTGATATATTATGGGCCTCATAATTCATCCGATATCAAAAGTTATGAGCAAATGTGTTATACACGTGTAATCTAAAGTAATGCTCTACTACATGGGGAATGCATTTTTTAGTCCCACATCGGGAAAAGGAGAGATGGCTTCTCTACCACTCCCATATAAATAAGAGGGGATACCTCTTAGAAAGGGTAGAGTGAAATCCTCAAAGGATTCAATACTCAAAGGAGCTTAGTTCTCCAAGATAGGAGCATGCTCCTCCATAATGCGCATATGCGCAAGCGCCATGTGCGCTACGTGCAACGCACGTGTGCCCGCTATGCGGCACCACGTGCAATGCACGTGCGCACCATATGAGAACATTTAATAATATTAAAAGGAGCTTGTTCTCCATATATAGAAGCTCTGCTTCTCCTCATAATGCGCATGTGCGCTACGTGCAACGCACGTGTGCTCGCCACGTGTGCGCCACGTGCAACGTACGTGCGCACCACATGAGAACATTTAACAATATTAAAAGGAGCTTGTTCTCCATATATAGAAGCTCTGCTTCTCCTCATAATGCGCATGTGCGCTACGTGCAACGCACGTGTGCTCGCCACGCGCGCACCACGTGCAACGCACATGCGCACCACATGAGAACATTTAATAATATTAAAAGGAGCTTGTTCTCCATATATAGAAGCTCTGCTTCTCCTCATAATGCGCATGTGCGCTACGTGCAAATATGAGCGCCCAACACGTGCGACGCACGTGCGCGAATGCAAAAAAGCCTTTTTCAGCAGCGAGAAGCTTAAGCTCCAGCCTGTTCTTCCTCCCTAATGATTGAGACATGGTTCAAAGGGTACATCCCTCCACACCTTCGGTATATAGCACTGTAATCTCTCAGTGTCGTCGGAGAGGTGGTGGGTCCCAACGACCAATGATCCTTCTTTCTAAAATAAAAAAAAGAAGAAGAGAGAACATTGACAGAGAAACAGAGAAAGAATTCAGAGAACTCCTAAAAAGAAAGTTTGGGAAGAAATTAGAAAGAAAAGGAGGTAAACCTTTGAAAAGAAGAATTTCTTCTGAAAAGATCAATGATCTAAGAATAAGATCAAGATCTTAAAATAAAAAGAAAAGATCAAATAATAAGAATAAAATAAGAAGTAACATACTTCTTTATTAGATCATTTGATCTACACAAAGGCATTGCCTTTTGATGAACTACTGGTTCTGGAATCTTAAAAAAAAATTTCTTTTCTTGAATCCAAAATTGGATCAAGATATTAAAACAGTGCCTTGCACTTGTAAATCTGTACTGTTGCGCTCTTGGGTTGGCGCAAGCCACCAGAGAGCGCCACGTGTCAGCTCCAGAACAACTTGCGCTATGCGCTTTTAAAATAGAGCATTGCTCTCTGAAATTGGCGCAACTCATCAGAGAGCGCCATGTGTCAGCTCCAGAACAACTTGCGCTATGCGCTTTTAAAATAGAGCATTGCTCTCTGAAATTGGCGCAACTCATCAGAGCGCGCTACGTGTCAGCAGCGCAGTGCACTGGCGCAGCGCACTGCGCTAACTACGCTTGCGCTCACCAGAGCGTGACACGTGTCACCTCCACATGCGCTTGCGCTCATTAATTAGCGCAAAAGGCCTAACAGGCCAAATTAAATGCAATGCATTATTTTAAAGAAGGGCAGAGTCCAAACAGATGCTCTGTATCATTTATAAAAGGGCAGAGCCCAAATAAAGGCCTAACAGGCCAAATGCAAACAAAACGTTGAATATTCTCAACTGGACTTAGCCCAATCGTGGCCGTAAGTCCTCAAATTAAATTGACTGAGCAAGATTGCTCTCCTAAATTAATTTACAACCAGTTCGAGGGTACATCTCTGAACTCCTCTGACACCTATCGTTGTAATCCTTCAACGACGTCAGAGAGGTGACGGGTCCCGACGACCACACATCGATATGGACTGCGGGGTCCTCAAACTCATGGACCGAAACGCCCTTAAACTAATATTCATCCCAAAATGGGAATGTTGGACCGAAATGTTCTTAAACTAATGATGGACCGAAACGTCCTTAAACTAATGATGGACCACCACGTCCCTAAACTGGCGATGGACCGAAACATCCTTAAACTAATGATGGACCACCACGTCCTTAAACTGGCGATGGACCACCACGTCCCTAAACTGGAACATGGACCACCACGTCCCTAAACTGGAACAATAGAGCCTCCAAATGCTCTTTTGCCGGATCTAAACGGTCCCGTTTAAGTTGATCTTAGCCCCAAACACGGTTAACGTATCCTTAAACATTCAAATGGACTATAAAACTCCAAATCAACTTTGGTTCAAGGGTATATCTCTGAACTCCTCTGACACCTATCGTTGTAATTCTTCAACGACGTCAGAGAGGTGACGAGTCCTGACGGCCATATAATAAATGGATCACCACGTTAAGTTGATCTTAGTCTCAAACAGGACTAACGTATCCTTAACGAACGTTTAAGTTGATCTTATCCTCAATACGGCTAACGTATCCTTAAACTAAAAACACCAAACCCATATCTAAGTAAATACGGATTTGGACTAATCCACGTCCTACGGGTGATGGCATTACTCAGTCTCCGTATACAATCCACGGGCAACCACAAACAAAACAAACACACACGACACGATGTGAAATTCTGGAGAAGGAGAAAGTGGCTACCGCGATGCGGTAGCGTAATTAACTGCAGGGGCTTGCGCCTGCAGGGAAGAGCGTCCCCACAATCAAAAACCTCTCTAGTGAGAGGGAATCTGACGAAGTCTGCTACATCGGACGCATCCGTCTAAACCTCCGATACACGGTGCCATAAATCAACTTGGCATCTTCGGAGAGGTGGACGGATAAAACTAAATAGCATCTGCCCCGAATATCAGGCAAGACGAAACCTGCGCGGTCGTGTCTCTGTGTTCGGAGGGGAACAGTGGTGATCTACAATCTCCCGGATCAAATGAAAGCGCTTCAGGATGTGTCTGGACCGCTGATGGGATCTGGGCTCCTTGGCTAACGCCATAGCCCAATTATTATCACAATACAACGGTATTGGATCAATAATGGTTGGAACTACTCCTAGCTCCGAGAAGAACTTCCTCATCCAGACGGCTTCCTTGGCGGCATCATTCGCAGCAATGTACTCAGCTTCCATCGTAGAGTCTGCAACGGTATCCTGTTTGGAACTCTTCCAACTTACCGCCCCTCCATTGAGAGTAAATACAAACCCTGAGATAGATTTGCTGTCGTTCTTATCGCTCTGGAAGCTCGAATCGGTAAAGGCCTCCATTTGGAGATCTCCATTACCATACACCAAGAACAATTCTTTAGTCCTTCGCAAGTACTTAAGAATGTTCTTCACAGCTATCCAGTGATTCTCCTCTGGGTTGGATTGATACCTGCTTACAACACTAAGTGCATAAGCTACATCTGGGCGTGTACATAACATCGCATACATTATAGATCCTACTGCCGAAGCATAGGGTATAATGCTCATGCGAGCTCTCTCTTCATCGGTCTTTGGGCAAGAATCCTTGGAGAGAGTGACCCCATGGCAAGCGGGTAAGGCTCCCCGCTTAGAGTATTCCATACTAAACCTTTTTAGGATGGTGTTAATGTACCTGGTTTGGGACAATCCCAATAACCTCTTGGATCTATCCCTATAGATCCTTATTCCCAGAATGTATGTGGCATCACCCAGGTCCTTCATGGAGAACCTTAGTGATAAGAAAGATTTGACCGACTGTAGCATAGGAATATTATTTCCTATCAGAAGAATGTCATCCACGTACAATACGAGGAATGTGACAGCTCTTCCTACAGCCTTCTTATAAACACAAGGTTCATCTGGATTTTTGATGAAATCAAACTCTTTGATAACATCATCGAAACAGATATTCCAACTCCGTGATGCCTGCTTTAACCCATATATGGATTTAAGCAATCTACATGCTTTCCCGCTGCTCCCACTGTCAATGAAGCCCTCCGGCTGATCCATATAAACGCATTCTTCTAAATCTCCATTTAGAAATGCCGTTTTAATGTCCATCTGCTAGATTTCATAGTCGTAGTGAGCAGCAATAGCAAGTAGGATCCGAATGGATTTAAGCATGGCTACGGGAGAAAAAGTCTCGTCATAATCCAAACCTGGTCTTTGACGAAAGCCCTTCACCACAAGTCTTGCCTTATAAGTCTCTACCTGCCCATCTACACCAATCTTTCTTTTAAAGATCCATTTGCATCCCACAGGTTTTACCCCAGGGGGTACAACGTTTAAAGTCCAAACTTTGTTAGTGTACATAGACTCCATTTCGGATCTCATGGCATCCAGCCACTTCACAGAGTCTCCACTCATGATAGCTTGCTGAAAACTGGTAGGATCATCATCCTCCATGATGCAGTCTTCTCTGTCACCATCAATGAGGAAACCATAGTACCTCTCCGGTGGGCGAGAAGTCCTACCAGACCTATGGAGTGGCCGAGGTTCCTCAGTTTCTATTGCAACAGCCGGTTCAACCAAGTCATCATTTGTAGTTTGTGTCTCTAGAACCTCTTCTAGATCCACCACCTTGCCATTATCTTTATCTGTGAAAAACTCTTTTTCTAAGAATGTGGCATACTGAGAAACAAACACCTTTTGTTCCTCCTTGTGGTAGAATAGATATCCATAAGAGTTCTTTGGATATCCCACAAAGTTACACATGACTGACCGTGTCTCGAGTTTGTCCGGATTCTGCTTTTTAACATAAGCCGGGCTACCCCAAATCTTAATTCTCTTAAAAGATGGTATCTTCCCGTGCCATATTTCATATGGCGTGGTAGACACGGTTTTGGTTGGAACCCTGTTCAAAAGAAACGCTGCAGTCTCCAATGCATGCCCCCAAAATGAGACAGGTAACTCAGCATCGCTCATCATGGAACGGACCATATCTAATAGGGTCCGATTCCGTCGTTCAGACACATCGTTGTGCTGTGGTGTGTAAGGAGGAGTGAGCTGAGAGAGAATCCCATTCTCTTTTAGGAAGTTTGCGAATTCTGTACTGAGATACTCTCTACCTCGATCTGATCGAAGCATCTTGATACTCAAGCCGGTTTGTTTTTCTACTTCTTGTTTATATTCAATGAATTTCTCGAAAGCTTCGGATTTGTGCTTTAATAAAAATAGATGACCGAATCTTGAGAAATCGTCAGTGAACGTAATGAAGTATGAAAAACTGCCTCTAGCCTGTGTAGACATTGGCCCACATACATCACTATGTATGAGGCCTAGGAGCTCAGTAGCTCTTTCTCCGTATCCGGTAAATGGAGTTTTAGTCATTTTACCCTTGATACAAGACTGGAAAGTCGCATAAGATTTATATTCAAAAGGGTTTAAATATCCATCTTTGTGTAAGTTGTTTAGTCTTGTTTCGTTAATATGACCAAGTCTACAGTGCCAAAGAAAAGTTTCATTTATTTCTGAAAGTTTTCTTTTATTAGTGTGTTGTATGCTGAAAACTGTGTGTTGATTTAGGACGTATATCCCGTTATTAAGTGTACCATACCCAACCAACATTTGATTCAGGTGAATGTTCATAACATTGTTCTGCAATACAAAATTATATCCTTCATTGTCTAACAAAGAAACAGATATTATATTACAAAGCATACTTGGTACAAAATAACATGGGTTCAAAACCAATATACACCCAGATGGCAACCCCAAGTGATACTCTCCCACTGCGACTGTATGTACATTGGAACCATTTCCAACGCGGAGAGTATGGTCACCTGTCTTCAAAACCTTGCTATTTCTCAGCCCCTGCATAGAATTGCAAATGTGAGAACCTGAACCGGTATCTAATACCCAGGAAGCAGAGTTTATTGAAAAACAGTTTTCTGTCACAAACGCACCTGAAGCAGAAGCATCCCCATGCTTCTTCTTGAGATTTAAGTACTCCGTGCAGTTGCGCTTCCAATGTCCTGTTTTGTGGCAATGAAAACATTCACCTTTCCCCTATTCTCCAGTTTTGGACTTTTCCTTCCCCTTAACCTTTTTAACTCCACCCTTCGGATTGGTGGGCTTCTTCTTTTTCTTTCCCTTGGCCTTAGCCTTTGGGCGAGAAGAAGAAGATTGCCCAATAGTCATAACGGGAGTTTTCACTGATTTCAGTGTGCTCTCTGCACTCCTTAACATATTAAGGAGTTCAGGTAGTTCCTTCTCCATGTTGTGCATATTGAAGTTAATTATAAATTGAGCAAAGGTGGAGGAGATGGACTGCAGAATAATATCCGTATATTGTTTGTTGTCTATCGTCCATCCAAGGTCCTCAAGCTCTTCTATGAGAGCTATCATCTTCAGAACATGGTCTCCTACCGATGTGCCAGGGGCCATTCGCATCTGAAACAATTTCTTTGATGCTTTGTATCGTAATACGCGGGATTGCTCTCCATACAACTCTTTTGTATGGAGGAATATGTCATGAATGTCCATATTTTCGTGCTGCTTTTGATGTGTGTTGTCCATCAATGCAGGCGCGAGGCATTTGGCCGTGGCACAGTCAGCTTCCCATGTCTTGCGGACTTCTTTGTCCGCAACTAAGGATTTTGGACCTGGGACGGACGGGGCTGAAGCCATGAGGACATATGATACTTTATCATAAGTCAAGGCTATTTTCAGATTCCTCAGCCAGTCTTTATAATTGGTCCCATTCAGTTTATTTTTATCTAGTAGAAGGTTGAGTTCAGTCATTGGTATCTGCCATTAAGAGAGAGAAAAGAATACACTCAGCGAAAGCTCTTGCAAAGATCAGATTGATTATTATCTTGTCTAATCGATGTCTCCCACTGCTTTAATCAAGTTTTTCTTTCAAACCTTAAAAAGAAAACTAGTCAGGATTAATTACAGTCTACAACTTCGCTAACCGTTCAGCCAGGCCAGTGTCGGTACTTGAGGGAGGTTCCCCGTGCTTTCGCACGGACCTAATTAAAGTAAACCTCGTTTTCCCAGAGGCGTAGCCCCGTTAACACCTTTCTAGACACCTAATGAGTTAGCTAATTGTAAACTGCAAAACTCTCCTGGAAGCAACTATTGCCCACAGTGGGATCGGGATCCAACCATCATATGGAAGGTATGCAATCTCATTGCAAATCTCAACACTTGAAATTCCCGATATGATTTTTACCCCTAGTACTTATGACCTTAACTATGGTCAACAAATCATAAGTACCAGTCAAGTTCTACCCGTCATTTCTTGATTAATTAGACCCACCCATATGACCCTTAACTATGGTCAACAAAGTCACATGAATGTCCTAATCAATCTGCATCATATGCAGTATAGGAAGACATCACTTAGCTACCGTACACTACGCCTTAACTAAATTCAACAAACGTAGCACGAATACTAAGTACTCTACTTCCTAAAATGACGGAGGGCTGCGGATGATTTTTAAGAAAATCTTTAACGCTTTGAACTTGATATCGTCGTAGAATCAAATGGTTTTCAAAAGGAGTGGCTTGTGCTCCGTAGTTTTGAAATATAGCTTTTTCATAAAGAGCCGAGTGGTTTTCAAATCCGATTCTACAACATCTTTTTAGGTTTATTTTCTTTACATTAATCATATTAATGTAGTCCCATCATTTAAGTCCTTATGCCAAGCACAGAAAAGAAACGAAAATAACACGTACGCTTATGCCATCCGCATTCGCCGCAATGTTCCGCTATGCACCGTTAGGTTACTTAACTAACGGCATACCGGGACGGGACTAGCGCGGGTGTAAAACATAAGCAACGTCTACTATATCTTATATATAATATATCATTCATCTCAGATATCACAGAACACAGGCAGCAGAAACATAGATATAATGTGGGATATACTAAGACGTCCGTATTTAGTATTTAGCCAACAATAGAAAATACGGATTCCACAGTCGCGATGAATAGCCAAGCCCACACCCCTAGACCCCTACGAGAGCGGCAAGCGACCCTACCAATCCTGGAGTTTAGGAAACCCGGTCTCGCCTCCTCGAGATGGCCTCCTACTGAACCCCAGAACCCGGCCACTTATGCTCCCCTCCTTAGGTCTATCCTAATGCGGAAAAGTAAATAATATACAACACTGGTGATATCAACCTCAACCCAGAAGTGCCCCAAATAAAAGAATATTACATTACATTTGAATTTTACATGAATGAAAAATAAAATTCTCATCTCACATAAACCCCCTGGATATTCAATCGCGACAATCCTGCACATCATATCTCAGCAACACATAATATCATATATCATCAACGTAAGTAAGTATGCGTACCCCGATTGTCGTTGATGTATAGCAACGAAAACGGCGATACTGACATACTACACTTACGGTCATAGAAAAGAAAGTGTAAAACTACAATATTTGGAATCCATATTCTCTTTAGACATCGTAAATCCGAGATATCCCATACCTCGCATTTCATGCCTAACTATATGAATTCCACATATTGTATCACATTCCAGATAAATAGACAATATTAAACTTTTCGATCGAATGATCAAATACTCAAAATTTCCTAAAGCTCAACACTTGAGCGGAGTTCAAAGATCCCGGAATGTGACATAGTAGTAGCGGTCCAGCCGTAGAAGGGTCAAGCCAACGCCTCACATGTGGCACGCCGTACTGCCTCAAACCCTAAGGTTCAAAAGGCAGTTCAAGACGGTCACATAATCGAGTTAAGGTTTGTTGTCTTCTAGAGGGTCTACCACAAAACTTGCACGCATTTCCGAAAGATTTAAACTCGATAAAAGATTCAACACTTGAAAATTTTTCGTGCCGGGAAAAAGTGAGTTAATGATATCTGTTCAAACTTTTTAATACTTTCTAAAGTATCCGAAAAAGGCACGAGATTAAAATTCTGATCAAATCACCGAATCCAAAACCATCCCCAGAATATTCAACACATGAATCAGATTAAAAATACTCAAAAATATATTCAAGTAGTTATAAGCATTACTGTATAAAAATAACAAAATATAGCCTCTGTACGGCCGCGGAGCCGCGGCCCAAGCAAGCTTTGGCCGTGGTTCCGCGGTGGAAGTAACTGTTCATGGGCTCATTTTTTACAGTTGTGGTTATATTTACCTGCTGAATTTTTTAAGGATTTTTAATTCTGAAAATTCACAGGTTTGAAAAAATGTCCAGAGAGGGTTCTAAAAGTCCGTATTTTGGTTCGATCAGAGTTTTAACTTCGCTAAAGCATCGCCTAAAGTTCTAGGTCGGCTCTGATACCAATGTTAGGTTTATCTAGCACATCATGAAGGGTTTGCAAGCATCACATGTCTCAAAATTAAATTTTTAAGGTGCTAAGTGAACATGCAAAGAATCATCACTAGAATTTTAGGGTTTCTTAAACATTCACATCATCACAAGTAGATAAAGCTAGGGTTTTGAGAGTACAACCTTTGTAGCTCCCTACGCTAGACTCCTCGGCTACTTGGGGGTTGGAAAACGTCCGCTTGAGAACCTCTAGGTCCACGATGATCCACCCGGAGTCCTCTTTGTCCAAGCTTGTAACTTCGTAAGATCAAGATAAGAAAATGGAAGCTAACACTCTTCACAAGTGGGCAAGACTAGTGTAGAATGGTGTTGTGGTTGGTTTTCTCACTTCAAAATCCTAACTTGATGAGTATTTCGCTCACTTGAGAAATCTAGAGAGCAAAAGAGCAAGGAGGAAGAAGATGATGGCTTTTGAAATATCAAGAGAATGATAATTGTGTTATGAAAAATAGAAAATATAAGTATATATATTTTCCACTCTTCATCTCAAACCATAGTTACATTATATGGATATTATTGCACTTGAGTTAAAACATAAAAGAAAGATTAACACATGGTTAAAAAGTAGGTGAGCATGGTTAGTTCAAAGAAGAGTGTAGAAGATAAACATGTATTAACCTTTTTCTTTTCTTTTGTTTTAAAAAAAATGCAATATATATCCATATATATAATTATAAGGTGTGAGTCTTATATTGCCACCATCTCCTATATATACAACCATGATAACCTTTATGTATGCATGTATGTATGCATGCACATCCTATGTGCATGAATGAGAATGAATGAGAATGAGTGCATACATGCATGCATAAAGACAAGAAAGGATTTCAAGTGAGAAACTAATGGTTAAATGATAAATCAATACTTGATTTATCAACCCGGTCATATCACATACGACCCGACCAAAAGCAAGCCGTCCGATTAATATACGGTATCTCATACGCGCATTTTAACCGGGCCCACGCACATATCGCATATGCGCACCACAACTTTTCTCCTGGACTAGGTAACTCTTTTGTGGGACTCCAAGACTCGTCAATACGCCGGCAGTGGGTGATAATCATATCAAGCACCCCAAGCCGCAAGCGGTCAGCTAAACGTAACGGCCACCCGGGTATTGAGCGATCAAAAGAAAACAAGCAAACCTGTTACAACTCCCATCGAGCCAACCGGCAACACTACCGTACAGTCCGGTCTCTTCGTCAGATATGCTGCATATCGAGTCTAGGGATGGTAACGTCGACCCCAATAACTCAATAAGTCGTGCCGATGAAAGGTCTATAACAGATCGAGAAACTACTGATAACACTTATCAGCAAATCTCAACAGCCTTGCCCAGAGACTTACTGATATAGCCAGTCGAGCATAGCACAGCATCAACTCCCAATACCGGGAGAGACGAAATCCCTCCTATCGTTCATCGCCTTCGTGTGTCTTCGGACTGTACCCAACGGCCACCTGTTTGCACGACTCAGTAGAGTCGTGGTAGGCTGGTAATCAAAGTACAGTAGGAGAACACACAAGACTCTATGACGATCTCGAGTCTACAGACTAACCTGCACCAGTGTCACCTGAGAACTGCTATCCGACGATAGATATAATTCCATATAGGAGTTCTCGGCGAGTCCGTTCAGTGTACCCAGTCACCACTGAGCACCCGTATACGATCTCGATGTCAAACATCGATGAATGTGGGAACATCCATCGCCCATCATATGGGTCTAATGTCATATACGCTAGTCTACTCTGGTATATCGATGCCCCGTCTCGATACACCTGCGACTAGGGACATTCTAGGATATGCTTATAAACTACTGATGTCCCACTAGTATGATCTCTATCATAATCACAGTAGTCAAGTCAATATCCTTAGGGCTTTATCAACATGTATGAATGAATAAAAACATGATCAAATCAACATGTCAGATAAAGAAGAACCAGATAGCATACTATCATGTCGAGCAAGAATGTACACTGAATATATATATATATATATATATATATATATATATACATGTATAAATACATCCACTATCATATAATGGCCTCTAGGGCATACATATATCCAACAATACTGCATCAAATTGAATAGTTACATCTCATATTATTGAGTTATATGTCCCGCACTTGCCAGTTTATCATTTTACTGTTATACGACATCCGTACGCATCCATATTAGTATTTACACATCTAGTCGCATGCTAAATCATCTTGCTACATGCTAGGTATAGTATCATGCATCCATACTAATAAAATGTTAACCGTTTATCCCATTACATATCCATATGAAAGTTGTACAGTTTTCGGATACCTGTTTGCAACTATAGCATTTAATATACATGTAGCTGCATCTACCTATCATATTAGTCCATGTTATTATTGTTAGAACACCTCATGTTTAATAAAGTACATCCTAATTAGTATTGGAACTGTAATTGTAACCCTAATAGATAATTGTGCATCCATACCATTGATTTCATATCTATTCGCACACCATGTTGCATTATATCATTTTATTGTTATATTAGTACTCCATACTTGATACCTGTGCACTACCTGATATGACCTGTTATATCACTACTTGACATAACTTGATACCCGCGCACTACCTGACATGAACTGATATACTACTACTTGACATGACCTGATACATATACACTACTTGACATGACCTGATATGCCACTACTTGACATGATACATGTTCCTGTTTCTAATGCCGACAATCCTGACATGTTGTCCCGATGGACATATCCTGTTGTCTTTATAGACAAACATGTTCCTGCCTGATCCTGTGTTGGCATTAGCTTCAGATTCATCAATACCTGACTTGAACACATAACTTGGGGGTATGAGGAAATCAAGAATGTAACCAAACGTAACTCAAAGGGCTATCATATTGTTTGCCGTTTTTCCGGGCGTTACGGAATACCTATTGTTTGCCGTTTTTCCGGGCATTACGGAATACCTATTGTTTGCCGTTTTTCCGGATGTTACGGAATAATCACCGATAGGTTACGATGAGGATTACATTAATTGATTTCGAAGACTTTAGAATAGATAACCCAATAGCACAGTTTAGATTACTCACTGCACCTCACCTGTGCTTATACTCTTCACTGTCCTTTATTCATGGTACTGTTATACTTTTATTACTGTTCATACTCATGCCTGCATGTCTTGTTACCTCCTGATTGTATTATTGTTGATATTATGACGTACTGACGTCTGGGTTTTGTATGGCCCAGATCCTCTATCTCTGTCATAAGCCGTTCAGGAGTATCTCAGTCAACATGCCGAGAAGTGAAGACTTGTTAGTATTCTAGTTTAGTTTCCTTTCAGCACTGTTCTATTTCCTGATGTGAGCCTGTATTTTGGTACGTACATTCCAGATTATTATTGTTACTTGAATTTATTGCTTCCGCATTTTTATTTATTGACTCATTATTCTGGCTCATAGACATGTATTAGATAGTTGTTTTATTTCTATTGTGCTTGATATCTCAAGACAGCTGTAATATGACTGTGGAGAGATTTTTCCTAGCCACAGGTAGCATGGTTGGCTCTGTCACGTGCCGATCTTAGCGCACTCTGGGAAGCAGGGCGTGGCAAGTTCCAAGCAAGATACCGTGGCAGACTCGATGATGGAGGCTGAATACATCGCTGCCGACGATGCCGCCACGGAGGCTGTCTGGATGAAGAAGTTCATAACTGAACTTGGAGTGGTTCCATCCATCAAGCATCTAATACCTTTGTATTGCGATAACAATGGAGCTGTGGTTTTAGCCAAGGAACCCAGGTCCCATCAGCGATCCAGGCATATTCTGAGGCGGTATCACCTGATTCGGGAGATAGTTGATCGCCGGGAGATCGAGGTCAGGAGAGTTGACACGAAGAATAGCACTGCGGATCCACTCACAAAGGCCATACCCCCAGATACAATTTGAGAGACTTTTCGGGATGCTGGGTATAAGATACTACAACAACTGGCCTTAGTGCAAGTGGGAGATTGTTAGTTGTATGTATGCCTTAGAAGCCATTATTGTACATGATTGTATATTATAATGGATGTGTTCTCTGCCGAAAGACCGGGAAGACAAACGTCTTACCTCAATTTGGGGGCAGATGCTATTTGGTTTGATCCGTCCACCTCTCCGAAAATGCCAAGTTGAATTGGCACCGTGTATTGGAGGTTTAGATGGATGCGGCCGTTTTAGCAGACTTCGTCAGATTCCTCCTCATTTGAGGGATTTTTGATTGTGGGGACGCTCTTCCCTGCAGGCGCAAGCCCAGCAGTTAATTACGCTACCGCATCGCGGTAACAACTTTCTCCTTCTCCATATGGTCACTTCGTGTCATCTGTGTTTTTTTTATTTTTGGTTGCCCGTGGATTGTATACGGAGACTAATTTATGTTGTCGCCCGTAGGGCGTGGATGAGTCCAAATCCGTATTTTCATAGATTTGGGTTTAGGTTGGGTTTAAGGATCGTTAATCTCATTTTAGACGAAGATCAACTTAAACGTTTGTTAAGAATGGGTTAGTTTAATTTTAGACTAAGATCAACTTAACAATTTGTTAAGGATACGTTAGTCTAATTTTAAACTAAGATCTACTTAACAGGATCATTTAGATCCAACAAAAGAGCATTTGGGCTCTATTGTTTTAGTCTAGGGACTTTGCGGTCCAAAAGTTTAAGGACATCATAGTCCATGGAGTTTAAGGACATCATAGTCCATAGTTTAAAGACGTCATAGTCTGTAAAGTTTAAGGACATCATAGTCCATGAGTTTAAGGACACCACAGTCAGTGGAACGTCTATTTATTGGGACCCGTCACCTCTCTGAAGACGTTGAAGGATTACAACGACAAATATCAGAGGAGTGAAGAGATATACCCTTGAACCAATATTAGTTCGGAGATCTGTAGTCCAATTTGGGACTAAGATCAAAGATTTATGAGCATATGAGCTCAATTAATCTGAATTAGAGATCTGTGGCCAACTTGGGCTCGGCCCATTCATTTAAAATGTTAGACATTTAATTAGGATCAGTCCTTTTTCATTTAACAATGCTGAGCATTGGTCCTGACAACTTTTTGTCTTTTATTGAATGCTGAGTACTCATTATGGCTCTAGGCTTTATCATTTAAAAAACAATTTATGTTATCTCAGCGTGCACGTGAGGAGCATGTGGCGCGCTTGGCGCTGAGCGCCAGTCAATGAGTGCAGAGCGCTTCTTGTGATGTAGCGCATACATGAGGAGCACGCGGCGCGCTTGGTGCTGAGCGCCAGTCAAAGAGCGCAGAGTGCTTCTGGTAAAGTAGCGCACACGTGAGGAGTACGTGGCGTGCTTGGCGCCAGACTTGGAGCGCTGATGTGCTTCTTTAAATTTGGAGCGCTAAGGCTCTGCAGCGCTATGCGCTAGATTTGGAGCGCTTCTTTTAATTGAAGCGCTAGGGCTCTGCAGCGCTGTGCGCTAAATTTTGAAGCGCTAAAGCGCTTCTTTTAATTGGAACGCCAGGGCTCTTTTTAGATAGCTCTGTTCTCTGAGAATTAAATTCTCTCTTATAAGAGACTTTGTCTCGTGGATCTAAGAACAAAGTTCGTATTTTATAGAAGATATTTCAATCTCTTATGTTTTTGGTGAAAGGCTTTACCTTTATGGATCTGTGATCCTGAGAGAATTGAATTATTCTCCCCCTTTTTTATAATGAGATGTTATGATCTCTTTTGTGAAAGGCAATTTGTCTTAAAGATCTGTGATCTGGCAAAAGATCTAAGTTCTTTTTCTGATGAGATGCTTTGATCTCTTTATTTTACCTTGAAGAAATTCTTCTTCTGTTGAGATCTTGCTCTTCTCTCTGAAATTTCTCAAAGTTTATGGGGGTTCCCCTCTATTTGGAAAGAGAGATCATTGGTCGTTGGGACCCACCACCTCTCCGACGAAGCTGAGGGATTACAACGCCATATATCGAAGGTGTAAAGGGATGTACCCTTTGAACTATGTCCCACTTATCAGGAGGAAGAATATGTTGAAGCTTAAACTCCTAACTGCTGAAAAATGCCTCTTTACGTTCGCGCACGTGCGTCACACGTGGCGCTTGAACATCATGGGGGCAGCTAAGGCCATAACATGGAGAACTAAGCTCCTTTGAGAATTGAATTCTCCCACGTGCGTTGCATGTGTTTGGCTCACGTGCTTTACACGTGGCGCGCATGTGGTGGCGCATGTGCATTGCACGTGGCGCACATGGCGCTTGCCAATATGCGCATTATGGGGGGGAGCAAGCTCCTATGGAGAACTAATCTTCTTTGAGAATTGAATTCTCTCACGTGCGTTGCACGCGTCTTGCTCACGTGCGTTGCACGTGGCACGCATGTGGCGGGCGTACGTGCATTGCACGTGGCGCACATGGCGCTTGCACATATGCGCATTATGGGGCAGAGCAAGCTTCTATGGAGAACTAATCTCCTTTGAGAATTGAATTCTCTCACGTGCGTTGCACGTGTTTGGCTCACGTGCGTTGCACGTGGCGCGCATGTGGCGGGCGTACGTGCATTACACGTGGCGCACATGGCGCTTGCGCATATGCGCATTATGAGGGGGAGCAAGCTCCTATGGAGAACTAATCTCCTATGGAGAATTTATATGGGAGTGGTAGAGAAGAGATCTCTCTTTTTCCCGATGTGGGACTAAAAATGCATCCCCCATGTAATAGAGCATTACTTTAAATTACACGTGCGTAGCACATTTGCTCATAGCTTTTGATCCTGGATGAATTATGAGGCCCATAATATATCAAGTCAAAGAATTTTTTGAGAAAATTTTGATACCATCAGAATTTAGCTGTTTCTCATTCGGAAGTTTGTCAAAATACAGCCCGGAAAATACTGGTTCGCATTTTCTTCCTTCGATTACACGTGCATAGCACATTTGCTCATAACTTTTGATCTCGGATGAATTATGAGGCCCATAATATATCAAATTGAAGGTTTTTTCGAGAAGCTTTCGATAATATTAGAATTTATCTGTTTCTCATTCGGGAGTTTGTTAAAATATAGTCCGGAAAATACTGGTTCACATTTTCTTAAGCGTATCGCTGCCATTTGATACCTTGGGCTCTTTTGCGCAGAATTTTTTGGTGGGAACAAATACCCCTCACTATTTTGCCCACGTAAGTATGTACGTGGGTGAAGTAGTGCATAGTTATACATAGCCATAGAATTGAGGGCTTAGGGGACAAGTTTAGAGTCCTTGTAGCCTAAAATTTTTTTTATCTTCATGAGCCATAAGGGTCTCAAGAAGGTTTTTTCTCCCTACAAGTCGAGAGGATCTCGTGGGTGTAAATTCTCCCTAGAAATCGTGAGGATCTCTAAGTGTTCATCACCTCCGTGAGTCATAAGGATCTCACTCGAGTATTTTTCCTTACGAATCGTGAGAACCCGTAAGTAGCTTCTTTATTTCATTGGCGAATGTGGCTTTGGCAAATATGGCCCGCAGATAGTCCATCTTGACCTCCTTGTATAGCAGCGATGGATTAGGAAACATGTTCGGATCTGTAGCTTAAGACTTTCCAACTTTATCAGCCGTGAGGGTCTCTGTAACGTTTTGAAAATCGTTTCGGTGAAATTTCGGAAAAATCGGTAAAATAAGGGGGTTTTCTGTAAAAAGTCAAAATACAAATATCTTTATTTTAAAAATTAAATATACATATTCTAGCTATGTAATTGCTAGTATTTGGTGTTTATTGAGCCACTGGTGAAATTTCAAATTTTCTGAAATTTTTTCCGAAATTAATTATTTTAATATTATTTTAAGCCGTCACTAATACATTTAATTAGGGAAAATTACAAATTGGAATGAGTTGAAACAAATTTTATGCATCATAACACATTAAACAAAATTTTATCATGTGGTTTTTGAAATGAAATGGTTTGCCAAAACGGTGTTAGAAAATATCGAAGAAAAAACCTTAAATAGTGAATTTAGTGTTAATGGATGTTTGGGGGTATAGTATTTATCATTTTCCATCACCCCACACCCATACACACACTCACACACCCCCATTTATATTTTTTCTTGGCTGAATTCAGCAGCCCCTCCCTCAATCTTTTCCCCACCTGTGTTGCAAAAGAAAAGAAAAGAAAAGAAAAAGGAAATGTAGAAATGAGAGTGGACTTTGACTAGGTTGACTAGATATCATTTTCCCCACCTCCCTCTCTCTCCTCTTTCCCCCTACTTGCAGCCGAGCCCCCACTTCTTGTTGTCCAGAATTTTCCCTCAAAACCCCACCTCATTTCCCCTCAAAAAAATGTCCAAATTCCATCAAAAATCAAGCTAAAATCCAAATCCGACTCCTATCCATTTTCCCTCATCTTCTTTAGCATGGATCTTGGTGCAAGGATTTCAAATTGGAGGTCTAGATTTCAAGTTTGATTCATGGTTGTGAGGTATAACTTTTGACCCATTGTTCAATTGTTGGTTTAATTCCTTAATGAAGCTTATTAGGTGCTAATTTATGATTTAATTGAAAGATGTGGGTTTGCAAGAGAAGGTTTAGATTATGATTTGTGAAAATCTAATTAGGGTTTTGTGTTGTGAGACTATGGTTGTGGGATGTATTTGCCATATCAAGGTTATGCTAAATCAAATTAAGTTGCTAGTTTGCATTTTTGTTGATTTAAATTGTGATAATTATATAAATTGTAAACTAGGTTTTCAAAATAATTATATTTTGGTGAGATAAAATTCTAATTAAGGTTCCATGTCATTATAAATATTATATTGAGTGGTTTAATACTTTTAGTTCATGAAAATCCAAGCTAAATTGTTGTTTGTGCATTTTTGCTATAAAATTGTTAAAATTTGGGTATATTGTAAACTAGAATTTTGGGGTTAATGAAATTTATTGGGATTAAATTATGGAAATTGGTTTTATGACTTATTTAAGATATTTAATAAGTATTATGGCTGCTAGATTTGTTTAAATGCCGAGTTTTGTACTAAAATGGGTAATTTTTGCTTGCTAGATTTTCGGAAAAATGGCTTTTAAGGTGAATTTGGGGTTTTTGTGAATTTTAACCTATTTTATATTATAATTAGTGTTCGTGAATGCGCAAATGAGAGTGTTCGGGTTTTTCTCAATGGTTTGACGTTTGTACATCGACATCGAGGGTTGGTTTGGCTATTCTTGCATGCGTAGGCGATAGGTTTTGACCTATGCTTGATGCGCGTGCCGATTTGATTTTCGTATGCCGTTTCAATTTCGAATTTGGTTTTAATGCGATACGGTGCGTTATGATATGTAGGTACCCTATGTGGACTTCGAGACGACAAGCAAGCACGTGGCGATGTCGGCACCGGCGAGCGAGGACCAGGTGAGTAGATTTAGATCTACGTGGAGAAGTCGGGTGGATGGCGTATAGCACCCCTGCAGTTCGTGGTGATGTATACGAATACGTATACACACATATATTTTGATTATATATATTATGTTGATATGAGACTTGATGATAAAGGTAGATTCTAGGTGTTCATGGATTAGTTTAGTGTTAGTTGTGAAACCCTAGAGTAGTTGTTACACCCACACACGCACACATACACATGCATACATCTATGTTATTACCTGTGCGTATATGAGGATATGTGTTATGTGTTCACCTGGGTATGGGACTAGGTGTTCACATACTGGATTTGCGGATGATACTTAGGATTGAGATGAGTCGATGAGATTTGAGTTGAGGCCGTGAGATCGGTGATATGGCAGGATTCGTACTTGAGATACGTCCTGATGTTATAGCGGATCTTTGGATGACGATGCCATGTGAATAGTGATTTTAGTAGTGTACTAGACGTAGGTCAGTACCCCAGATGATGATCTTGATAAAGAGAATACCAGATGAATAGTGTGATGAGTATGATATTGACCCATACCCAGATTTGGGGATGCCGCACGACGGATTTACGTACGAGCTATATATTGATGATTGATCCGCACTCTTGACTTGGGATGTCTGATTATAGATATGGTATCGGATATGATAATATTGAGGCGAGATCACCGACTAATATATATACAGGTATGTATATGTATCGACTCAGATGTTAGGCGGTTTCCTTACCTGTAGTTCAGCTTGTTAGTTCAGCCGTATAGTATAGTGTAGTTGTTAGACTAGATTAGACTCCTACCTATTTCAAAACTAACGAATCATGGGTATTTTAAAAGACAGGTCAAGGGATTTTACGGATATTTCAAAAGACGTATCTTTTCTTAAAAACACCGTAGCCCTTATTTTCAAAATACCGCGATTCGTGTTATTTCAAAAGGCACTATTGTAGGACTTATATTAGGGTAATGTAGTTTAGTTATCGTTGTGTCTAGTGTTCAGCTCCCGCATATTATTGCTGTTGCTCCGCATTGCATACTTATTGTAATTCATATTTCATTATTGATATCATGCTGTTAGGACACTATCACCATTACCGATGATGCGTATGTACCACGTACACTTACTTGCCGGCTCACACACATCTTCATCGGTAATTGCCATATCACGTACACTTAGAAAATACTATTTCATTGACATAGGTTGTTAGCTAATAGTTTAGACATGATATTAGTGTACTTACCTTATATGCCAGTTTAGACATTGTAGTTATTACTTGTCACTTCATGCAAACTGTTATTCATTGTTATGCCGCATTCATGGATTCTCATGCATATATTCACTATTTTACGTGCTATTGAGGTTCTGGATTCGGATTTACATGAGATTTTCTGGATTTGGGGGGAAACCGCAAAACTTATACAAACTTCTTCTCTCTTTTTAATTAAAAAGTGCGGTTTTCCCATGATGTATGAGTCGTCCACCATGAGTTTGCTGATGGATTTTGAGACCCGATTCGAGGATAAGGATGAACCGTTTTGGGTACATGGTGGACCTGGTAAGGTACCCCGGGGCAAGAAGGTCGTGTTGCTGACGTTGAGCCTGGCAGGGGAGCACTACCGACCGGTGATATTACCCGACGCGTCGGATATTCGGAGGATACCTTCGTAGTCTTGAGATGGATGGTAGGGGCCGGTCTGGACTGACGGCGCCCTAGGTATTGAGATTTGATACATTGAGATTTTGAGATATTGAGGTACTGAGATTTGATGGTCTAGGTCAGTCCGGGTAGCCGGAGCCTGAGGTATTGAGATATGTGGATTTATGTTTTTGTGTCGATGCTAGACACGGTTTATACTGATTTCCTTATGATACCTCATTTTAAAAAAAATACAGAAATCTCACTGAGTTATGAAAGCAGTTTCTTTAGTACATGTACTCTGTTTTCATGCATTCATACATCATCCATATGATATATTGCTATCTGAGGCACTGACACGAGCACTTGGTATTACTGTTGTTTAAAGGTATACCCTAGCCATTGTTATAGGCTGCTGGTTATATATTTGAGGATATATATTGATCGTATGACCTAGGATTGCGTCATACATACGATTCCTATTCGTAGATGTATTCTATTCACGATTGGCAACTCACCCCTGTTGTACCCTGCAGGTTTTGCCGTACAGGTTTCATTACGGCTTTGCTAGCACTGCTTCTTTCGGGTGACTTGCTAGTAGGTGGGTTTATTTGTATCGTACCCATCATTATACATTGTATATTATTCAGTTGTATCTAGAAGTTCCATCAACCAAACATGTATTTAATTTTGTGCTAGAGATGGTGATGTTATTCTTTCGACCTTAGAGTCGCGCGTTATTTTTTTCTGTGGATTTCTTGTTGTTTTGAGTTCCTTTTGAGTTTTGATCCTCGCCCTTGGCGTTGTATATTATATTGCTTGTGTGGTTGTAACCGTCGATTGACGAAGAGCTAGCTCCCGCTTGGGGATACCTTTTATTGATTTCGTATACTATTCATGTTGTATCCCGTTTGGGGGCCAGTATTTACAAAGGAGACTCTGCCGAAATTTTCAGTAAATATTTGATGTTTTTAAAAAACGCATAATTTGGCTTATGCTATTAAAACTACTTGATTTGAATTGGTTTTCCTTCACTCTACTACTTTTCTTGGTTTGGATTTCTGGGTTTTCGGCTTACTTAGATTACGTATGCCTCAAGACGTTTCGTAGCTTAAGTGCCGGTCATGTTCCGTACTTTCGGGACGTGACAAAGTTGGTATCAGAGCATTAGGTTTTACCTTCAGAGCGTAGGATGACCCTTGGTTGATGGAATAGGTGACTAAAGTAGAGTGACGTACCGTGGGTATGTTCCGTGGCATACTTACGATACGCTACTTCACTTAAGAAGCCTTAGGATGTACATTTCTTTGTTCAGTATCATATTCATTCCTGATCTAGCCTCATCGGTACCAGTTATGGTTTTGCTGCCACGATTATGGGCAGGGAGAGCTACGGCTAGAGTTGCGGTCAGCATGAGCTCGTCACGAACAAGGACTGACCAGGGCATAATTCTGGCGACACACGATTGCGGAGATGTGTCTTTTTATTGTGTTTTCGCGCCACGAGCGTTGGGTGGATTGCTGTATGAGATTACTCAGACGTGCAGATCAGCCCCAGAGGATTGAGCTAATGACAGAGGCCAACCAGATTTTGATGACTGTTGGTGTATTGCTTATTCATGATGATTGAGGCACTGTTCAGCGTGCAGACGAGTGAGCCAGTCATTGCTGCGAACGACGAGATATCGCCCCAGATGTTGGAGCTATTGCAGTACGGGTTGTACTAAGAGATGATAGAAGGTCGCTAGTTACCCGAGGATGAATGACTAGGACATGTGGTTCGTTCGCCTACCCGATGCGAGGTCATCAGATAGATTGATTCCAGCTAGAGACGACTTCACGGAGAGACGTTGAGAGTCGACAGAGACGATCGAATGTCAGAAACCTATTATTCCAAGTTTAAAGTATTCGGAGAGACATGCAGGAAATTCTATGGACCCTCTAGAAGAATGAAACCCTAACTCGACTTAATGACTGTGTGAAAGCTTTTGAACCTTAGGGTTTGCGGCAGTTCCGCGACGCCATTAGTGAGGCTTGGGTTTGCCCTTCTACGGTTGGACCATCGATGCTGTGGTACGTACTCGATACTATTAAATTGTACCCAAGGTGTTGAGCTCTTAGGGGATTATGAGGTTTTGAAAAATCGATCGGATGGCTCGACTTCATTCGGATGCCAGGTGGTGAGATGCATTTCTTGGGAGACTCTAGATACGAGGATAGCCGTAGGAGCTCAGTCCATGCAGCCACGACGAGATGAGTCCGAAGCAGTCGACATTAAAGAAAGTGGAGTAAGAGGTTCGTACGAGATCTTGATGAGACGACGTTCTACTCCGCCGACATCAGAGATGCGATACGCATGCCGAGGCATTGTGCTTGGATATACCTTCCAGAAGGAGTCGCGATGAGTATGCAGCCGTTCCAGAACAAGAAACATATATAGTAAAGGACGATGACTCCCGGATGGTTTGGCAGAGACGAAATTTGGGAGAGATCTCGACAGGACCTTTCTGGAATGAATTACGAGAAGACTAGGACCCAGGAGTGGTCATGTTGCGCACACCGGCAGGCCAGAGTTCAGGATCGTCGACGAGACATGCTATGAGTGACCACGACAGTTGGCCAGAGATTCTTGGAGGATGTGCTTGAGCGAGACTATTCCGCCATATTTGATTTCTGTATTTTAGGCGGTCTATTTGCATGATTGATTTTGATGATGGAGTTCCATGATATTTGTTTTCATGCGCCATGGTTGCACCTACTGAGTATTTACGATTTTTACACAGTTGTTGCACTTGATATCATTTTCGTGCCTTGGTTTCACATGTTTATGATTTTAGGGGTTTCATACAGTTGAGTTGATTTTGTGCGTATGTACGCACACGATTTGGTTTTTGCACTCGGTATAGTTCATATATGCTTGCAGTGCAGTGTTACGTATGTTGTGCACTTAGATGCACTAGACTTCGATTTCAATTGTGATACTCGATATTTGTTTTGTGCATCTTGTGCACCTGATTTGATTTTGCGCATGTTCGGCGCTTGATATTGGATTTCATGATTTCGTGCATGATGGATGCACCTGGTTTTGATTTTCGCGCATGTTGAGCGCATGTTTTGAGAAGCGATTTAGGTGCACACCAGATGCACTAAATCGAGATTCTTCGTGCGTGTCAGACGCACCTGTCCTTGCTGTCAGGCACACACGTTGCCTATGACAGATGTTATGTGCACACCCGATGCACTTAGAGGTTGTTTCTGTGCGCATGTATGGTATATATATGGATTTTGATTTCCGTGCGCACTAGACGCACGTAGTATTTATATGCGTATTTTGTGATTGATTTCTTATAGAGCAGTACGTTTTTATGATATTTGCTATGTGTTTTCGTACTGTGCAGGACTAGTCAGAGGACAATACCTGAATGTATTTTGCATGCATTGATAGCTATCGAAGGGAATTCCAAAAATTGAGCTATAGTCTCAGTATTTACCTACGTGTCTGATATGACGAGAAACGTTTAAACCAAAGAAACCCTTCTAAATTGTTTCCCAAAATGGCGGAACGTACAATTCAAACAAAAGGTATATATGTATATGGTTATTTTCTTATGATAGACGTCCGCCACTGTGCAGTGTTATACGCATTGCACAGCGACTTTAAGAGATTTGGCATGTATTTCCTTCAGATAATTACATATATAGATTTGATATTTACGTGTATAGTTTCGAGTTATATCATATTGGTTTTGGTATTGGATTTGACATTGTGTCTTTACCATGACTCCGATGATTGCGGGATGCTTGACGGAGTTTTGATTTTGAGTTATATGCTTATTTTTCATGCGCATGCGCTACGCCACGATTTGTTTTATATATTTACGATTTCGGAGCCCCGACGACTTGATGGTTTTGCTTAGATGTTTTAGTATTTTGGGGACCGAATTTCTTTAGGGGGGGAAGATTGTAACGTTTTGAAAATCGTTTCGGTGAAATTTCGGAAAAATCGGTAAAATAAGGGGGTTTTCTGTAAAAAGTCAAAATACAAATATCTTTATTTTAAAAATTAAATATACATATTCTAGCTATGTAATTGCTAGTATTAGGTGTTTATTGAGCCACTGGTAAAATTTCAAATTTTCTGAAATTTTTTCCGAAATTAATTATTTTAATATTATTTTAAGCCGTCACTAATACATTTAATTAGGGAAAATTACAGATTGGAATGAGTTGAAACAAATTTTGTGCATCATAACACATTAAAAAAAATTTTATCATGTGGTTTTTGAAATGAAATAGTTTGCCAAAACGGTGTTAGAAAATATCGAAGAAAAAGGCTTAAATAGTGAATTTAGTGTTAATGGATGTTTGGGGGTATAGTATTTATCATTTTCCATCACCCCACACCCATACCCACACTCACACACCCCCATTTATATTTTTTCTTGGCTGAATTCAGCAGCCCCTCCCTCAATCTTTTCCCCACCTGTGTTGCAAAAGAAAAGAAAAGAAAAGAAAAAGGAAATGTAGAAATGAGAGTGGACTTTGACTAGGTTGACTAGATATCATTTTCCCCACCTCCCTCTCTCTCCTCTTTCCCTCTACTTGCAGCCGAGCCCCCACTCCTTGCTGTCTAGAATTTTCCCTCAAAACCCCACCTCATTTCCCCTAAAAAAAAATGTCCAAATTCCATCAAAAATCAAGCTAAAATCCAAATCCGACTCCTATCCATTTTCTCTCATCTTCTTTAGCATGGATCTTGGTGCAAGGATTTCAAATTGGAGGTCTAGATTTCAAGTTTGATTCATGGTTGTGAGGTATAACTTTTGACCCATTGTTCAATTGTTGGTTTAATTCCTTAATAAAGCTTATTAGGTGCTAATTTATGGTTTAATTGAAAGATGTGGGTTTGCAAGAGAAGGTTTAGATTAGGGTTTGTGAAAATATAATTAGGGTTTTGTGTTGTGAGATTATGGTTGTGGGATGTATTTTCCATATCAAGGTTATGCTAAATCAAATTAAGTTGCTAGTTTGCATTTTTGTTGATTTAAATTGTGATAATTATATAAATTGTAAACTAGGCTTTTAAAATAATTATATTTTGGTGAGATAAAATTCTAATTAAGGTTCCATGTCATTATAAATATTATATTGAGTGGTTTAATGCTTTTAATTCATGAAAATCCAAGCTAAATTGTTGTTTGTGCATTTTTGCTATAAAATAGTTAAAATTTGGGTATATTGTAAACTAGAATTTTGGGGTTAATGAAATTTATTGGGATTAAATTATGGAAATTAGTTTTATGACTTATTTAAGATATTTAATAAGTATTATGGCCGCTAGATTTGTTTAAACGCCGAGTTTTGTACTAAAACGGGTAATTTTTTCTTGCTAGATTTTCGGGAAAATGGCTTTTAAGGTGAATTTTGGGTTTTTGTGAATTTTAACCTATTTTATATTATAATTAGTGTTCGTGAATGCGCAAATGAGAGTGTTCAGGTTTTTCTCGATGGTTTCACGTTTGTACATCGACATCGAGGGTTGGTTTGGCTATTCTTGCATGCGTAGGAGATAGGTTTTGACCTATGCGTGATGCGCGTGCCGATTTGATTTTCGTATGCCATTTCGATTTCGAATTTGGTTTTAATGCGATACAGTGCGTTATGATATGTAGCTACCCCATGTGGACTTCGAGACGACAAGCAAGCGCGTGGCGACGTCGGTACCGGCGAGCGAAGACCAGGTGAGTAGATTTAGATCTACGGGGAGAAGTCGGGTGGATGGCGTATAGCACCCCCGCAGTTTGTGGTGATGTATACTAATACGTATACACACATATATTTTGATTATATATATTATGTTGATATGAGACTTGATGATAAAGGTAGATTCTAGGTGTTCATGGATTAGTTTTGTAGGGTTCCTAGGCACTCTAGTGAGGTCTCACAAGCCATCAACCATGGCAATTTCAAAAAATCTAGGTGCCGAGAAGCCCGACTATGGATCGTTTGCTAGAAAACTAGGCGAAAAGGAACTAGTTAACAATTAACTACGAGGAATCGGAAATACAACCTTTGTAGATTCGGTGCTCCACTTCCATAGCTCCGCAACGAAGTGCCTTCGCTGTCCAAGTGAACTCCCGGGCTCTAGCGTCGGCTTCGTCGAAGAATAAGCGAGCTAGGTCGTCGATGTCCATGCCGAAGATGATCTACGTCGAGGCATCGCTAAATCAAGCTCCACCTTCACCAAGCCATGATAACTTGTGAAGGAAACACACTCTACTACTTGGCAAGAGGTAGAGGATGAAGAAATAGGAAGTGGGTAGACTTTAGATTTGGATTTCTCACTCTTTTTCATCACTTGCCATTGATGGAGGCAAGCTTTCTTCACTTGAAGAAATGAAGAAGAAGAAGAATATTGTGATAAGATTATTCAAAAAAGAAAAGAATAACAATACTTATCATAATATTAACTCAAGTCAAGTGTAGAGAATGAATCATGGTTAGTGGGAATGGTTAGGGTTAAGGATGAGATAAGAATGGTTACAAAGTCAAAGACTTCAAGAAGCTTCAACTAGAATCCAAAATTAGCAACCATTTTCATTTCATTTTCTTTTATTCATTTATCAAAAATAAATGGATAATTAAATAAGATAAATGAATAACAAATAATAAACCCTAACCATTTCATTAACCAAGGTTTAATACTTTACACTTAACCAAAAAGCATGCATCATCAAACATGATACAAGCAAGCGCACAAAATCATATCACATATATAATGCGCACATCCGAGTGAGAAAATCCATTTAAAGTGAACCGATACTAGTTAATGCAAAGTAATATATCAAATATATTATTATGCATTAAATTATTAAATCAACACTTGATTCAATGATCCGGTCATGTCGTACATAACCGACTGGTATCATTAGTAACAACTTATCGAATCAACACTTGATCCGATAACCCGGCTATATCGCATATAACCGATCAATGTCACATCGCGAGAATCGAATACAGTTTCACATACTGGTATTATTCTCGGTCCCGCACATATCTCATATGCGCTCCTATTTCGTTTTGCTTGAGCCAGGAAACCTCTGTGTAGGACTCTAAAGACTCGTCAATACGCCGGCAGCAGATGATGATCATATCAAACACCCACAAGCCGCAAGCGGTCTGCTAAACGTAACGGCCATCCGGGTATTGAGCGATCTGAAGATCGACGAGCAAGCCCGCTCACACTCCAGTGAATCCGACCAGTAACACTACCGTACAGTCCGGTCTGATCGTCTGATATGTTGCATATCTCGCCTAGGGGTGGTAAACGTCAGACCCCAATAGCTCGATAAGTCGTGTCGATATGAGGTCTATAACTATTCGAGAAACTACTGGTAACACTTACCAGTAAATCTCAGCAACCCTGACCAGGGATTTCCTGTTATAGCCATTCGTACACAGCGCAACATCAACTCCCTATACCGGGAGAGACGAATCCCCTCCTATCGCTCATTGCCTCCATGTGACTCGGGACTGTACCCAAAAACCACCGTTTTGCACGCCCTCTTGGACGTGGTAAGATGGAAATCAAAGCACAGTGGGAACCACACAAGACTCTATGACGATCTCGGGTCAACAGACTACTCTGTACCAGTGTCACCAGAGAACTGCCATCTGACGTGAGGTATAATACCATCTGGGAGTTCTCGGCGAGTCCGTCCAGTGTACCCAGTCTCTACTGAGCACCCGTATATCATCTCTGATGTCAAACACCAATGGATATGGGATCATCCATCGCCCATCTGTATGGGTCGAGAAGGTATACGTTAGTCTACTCTGGTATATCGATGCCCCGTCTCGATATACCCACGACTAGGGACTTTGAAGGATGTACTTATGGACTACCATGTCCCCACTAGTATGATCCGCATCATAGTCCAGGTAGTCAAGTACAGATCCTAAGGGCTTTACCAACATGTAACAGAGAGACAAATAGCATACACGTTAAGGTAAAGGGTAACCAGATAGCATACTATCATGTCGAGCAAGAAAGTCATCCCTATATATGTCCCAGCATCCACTACAATATACATCCTATGTACAGTAATGGCCTCTAGGGCATACATATAACTAACAATCTCCCACTTGCACTAGGGCCATCTGTAGCAGTGGTTGCAGTATCTCATACTCAACCATCCCATGAAAGTCTCTCTCTGGGAACAGGCCTTTGTGAGTGGATCCGCTGTGTTGTCCTCTGAATCTACTCTCCTAACCTCGATCTCTCTGGAGATCAACCATCTCCATGATCAAGTGATACTACCTTAGAACATGTCTGGATCACTAATGGGACCAGCGTTCCTCGGCATAAGCCACAACTCCATTGTCACACAATGGGAGGAACATAGTTCATCTCATGAACCAATATACACCCAAACAGCCTCTTTGGTAGCATCTTAAGTAGCGATGTATCCTGCCTTTATCGTCTAGTATGCCACGGTATCTAGCTTGGAACTCTTCCAACATACCGTCCCTTTACTGTGGGTAAAGACAATGCCTGCGACTGACATTCAGTCGTCTTTATCACCCTGGAACCCTTCCAGTGATTCTCCCCAGGATCGATTGATACCATCTCACTACAGCTAGTGAGAATCCTAACATCCATTTAGATCTATCTCATAGATCCAAAATCCAGGATTTAGTAGGTATCACTTTGATCCTATATGGAGAATTCTAGTGATAAGCGGAGATTGACCGAGCGTAGCATAAGAAACTCTTTTCTTATCAAGAGTATGTCATCCACGTACTCTACGAGGATCGTCACCATACTCCCTACTACCTTTTTGTTTATACAAGGTTCATCTACCATTTTGATGATGTCAAACTCTTTGACTTATCCATCAAAACAGATGTTCCAACTCCGCGATGCCTGCTTTATCCTATAAAGCATCTTGCACACGTTTCCGCTGCTCCCACTGTCTACGAGGCCCTCTGGCTGTGTACTTATAGACGCACTCTTCTAAAACATCATTTAGAAAAGCAGTCATGACACCCAACCACCAGATATCGTAGTCATGGTATGTAGCCGTGACAAGTAGGATCTGGATGGACTTAAGCATAACTACTTGAAAAGGTTTCATCATTATCCACTAAACATCCAGCCATTCTTACAGAGTCTCACTCTTGATGGCCAGCTCGAAACTAGTTGGGTCATCATCTCATGATGCAATCCTTGCTCCCACTGTCATAGAGAAACCGAAGTATCTCTCAGGTGGGTGAGGAACCCTACTAGATCGGCGGAGAGGCCGAGGTTCGTTGGTAACTATTGAATCCTTTGGTTCCATCAAATCAACTTCTGTAGTTTGCATAGCTGGAACCTTTCCAGTTCTACATAACTAACCTTGCCTCGAGCTTGTCCGGATTTTGCTTTTAGACATAGGCCGGACAACCCCAAATCTTAACTATCTTAAGAGATGGGCTCTTCCCTTTCCATATCACATATGAAGTGGTAGGCAACTGATTCGATTCGAACCCTATTCAATAGGTATGCAGCTTCTTAAGCGCATAACCCCTAAAAGGAAATAGGTAACTCAGTAATACTCATCATAGAGCACACCATATCATATAGGGTGTGATTGCTCCGCCCCGATATACCATCGTGCTATGGTGTATACGGAGGAGTAATGCTGAGAGAGAATCTCATTCCCCTTTGGGATGGTCCAGGAATTCCGTGCTCAAGTATTCTCCTCCTTGATCTCATCATAGGACATAATACTTATACCCGTATTGGTTCTCTACTTCTAACTTATATTCTGTGAATATCTCAAAAGGTTCGGACTTGTGTTTCAACAGGAACATATGTCTGAATCTTGAGAGATTATCAGAGAATGTAATGAAGTACAAAGAACCGGTCTTGGCATGTGTAGACAGGGGACCTACATACATCAACATGTATCATCCCAAGAGTTCACTAACTCTTTCTCTGTTTCCAATAAACAGAGCTATGGTCATCTTATCTTTGTGACATGACTGGCGAGTTTCACAAGATGTAAATTCAAACTGATTTAAATATGCATCTTTATGTAACTCTAGCTAGTCGGGTCACATTGATCTGACCTAGTCTACAATGCCTCAAGAAGAATTCGTTCATTTCTGAACTCTTCCTCTTGTGTGTGTTCCATATACTAAGAACTGTAGTTTGATTTAGAACATCAACGCTTTTAGATAACGTGCCTGATACGATCAACTTTTGATATAGGAAATGTTCAAAACATTATCCAACAATACAAAATTTTATCGTTTCTTTACTAATAAAGAGACAGATATGATTTTGTATATCAGGTTCGGTATCTAATAACATTCGTTCAGAATCAATGTATTGGTAATACAGGGTGACAGTGACCAACAGACTTGGCTGCAACACTTGCCCCATTTTCTGCCTCATGAAACTTATCACCCGTTCTTAGTTCTCTACCTGTCTGTAGCCCTATGTAACAGATTACATATCTGGGATCCCGATCTGGTATCACATACCCAGGACGTAAAGGATACTGAGAAACATTTCTGTATAATGAACACACCCGAAGATGATGCATCATCATGCACTCTCTTCGTTTGGGCGGCACGGGAATTCTGGTATTCCCCAATTTCCTGCTCGGTCTTATAACAATTATAAGTTGGAGCGGGACCAACGTTCCCCAGCTCAGTATAACAAGCGGGTTCAGTCAATATTCCGTATTATTATCTTGATTAAGGCGTGATATGGTCGCTACCAGGAGAAAGAGAAGAAAACACTCAGCGTGCGCTCTGTCAAGAATAGATTGGTTATTATTTTATCTAATCAGGATGGCTCCCACTGCTTTTTATCAAATCTTCCTTCAAACCCTAAAAGGAAAGACTAGCCGGGATTAATTACACACTACAAGTTCGCCAATCTTTCAGCCAGGCCAGTGTCGGTACTTTGAGGGAGGTCCCCCGTGCTTTCGCACGAATCTAATTAATGTAAACCTCGTTTTCCCAGAGGCGTAACCCCGTTGACACCTTTCTAGACACCTACTTGATCGGCTAATTGTAATGTATAAAACTCTCCCAGGAGTAACTCTTACTCGCAGCGGATATCGGGATCCAACTATCTCATAGAAGGTATGCAATCTCATTGCAAATTTCAACACTTGAAATTCCCGATAATATTTTGCCCCTAGCGTCCTATGACCTTGACAGAGGTCAACAAACCATAGGCTGCTAGTCAAGTTCAACCCGTCATTTCCTAATTGAAGTAAACCCACCCGCACGACCCTTGACAGAGGTCAACAAGGTCGCACGACTACCCTAAATCAATCACATCATATGCTTATGCAGATAAGCACTAATCAGCTACCGCACACTACGCCTTGACAGAGGTCAACAAACGTAGCACGAATACTAACTAGTACTTATCTGAAATGACGGAGGGCTACGACAGGTTTTTCTGAAAACCTATTGCGTAATGAACTTGATATCGTTGTAGGATCGAATGAATTTTGAAATGGAGTGTTTTTGAGGCTTTTCTAGTTTTGCTAAAGGAGTCACTCCCGATGAAGGGATCGTCGGTCCTTTCCTCGTCGAATGAGGTGCGGGATATATCATATATATCACTGTGCAAAGCAAAAACTCTTAAAAGCAATCAAAAGTCAAACAGAGTGTGTAGCATCTGCCAGTTATTGCTAAAGGAGTCACTCCCGGTGAAGGGATCTCGGTTCTTTCCTTATCGAATAAGGTGCAGGATATATCACATATACCGCTGTGCAAAGCAAGAACTGTAGCTACCTGTTTTATTTTGAAATTCGATTCTACAACATCTTAGGTTTCTTTTATTTTCATTAATCACATTAATGAAGTCCCATCATTTAAGTACCTAAACATTACAGATAAATACGACGTACACTTATGCCATCCGCATTCGCCTCGATGTCCCCTCGTGCACCGTTAGGTTAGGTAACTAACGACAGAGCAGGGCAGGGCTAGCGCGGGTGTAAAACATAAGTAACGTCTATATAATATATCATATATACTATATATTATATCCATCACAGAATCACAATACAGATATCGCAGCAGAAGAATATCATATGAAATATTGGATATACTAGGACGTCCGTGTTTTCAATACGAGCCAGTATAAAACACGGATTCCACGGTCGTGATGAATAGCCAAACCCACACCCCTAGACCCCTACGAGAGCGGCAAGCAACCCTACCAATTCTAGAGTTAGGAGACCCGGACTCGACTCCTCGAGTTGGTCTCCTACTGGACTCCAAAACCCGGTTACTTGTGCTCCCCTCCTTGGGTCTATCCTAGTGCAGAAAAGTAAATAATATACAAACGGTGACAACTTCCGCTACCTGGAAGTGCCCCAATGAAAGAATATTACATACAAGTTTTTACAGGAATGAAAATGAAAAACACTCATCTCACATAAAAACCCCCGGCTATTCGAACACGACGATCCAATATAACATATCCAGCAACACATAACATCACATGTCATCAACGTAAGTAAATATGTCCATCCCAATTGTCGTTGACATATAGCAACGAAACCGGCGATATCACATATTACACTTACGGTCACAGAAAAGAAAGTGTAAAACTACAACAGTTGGAATCCGCAACCACCTCAGACATCGCATGCCTGACCAAATGAATTACTTAGACATCGCATGCCTAACAATTATAAACCCCACATTCTAGTCTCAAAATCGAAAACACTTTTCAATATCATGTCGGGCAATTCAACAAGATTCCCGACATCCTGATCGAATGCTCGTCGCAAACTTCAGTAGGCGGCCGCACCCCCGATACCGTCGACGAAGTGCACCAAGGCGGAACACCGCCACCGCGAGCACCCGGATGGATGCTTTCGGCGACGGGGTTCTCCTACAGTCACTTGGTCGGGGCAATGGCGTGAGGCTGTCTATTAAGTTTACCCGGCGAGTATCCGCGTACGCTACGTGATTGCGACGGACTTTTGATCGCATCAAAATTCCGTGGCAACCGATCAAGTGAGACTAAAGTGCTATGTTTATAACATTCATTCAGTTATCTCATAACTTGTTGTGAATTCCAATTATTGTATCACATTCCGGATAAACAGAAAATGTTAAACTTTCCGATTGAACATTCGAACACCCAAGTTTTCCCAATACAGATCAACACATGAAACAAGTCTAACAACATTCCGTTCGTGCCTCAGTACCAACGGTCCAGCCGTAGAAGGGTCAAGCCAACGCCTCACATGTGGCACGCCGTACTCCCCCAAACCCGAAGGTTCAAAGGGCAGTTCAAGACGGTCACATAATCGAGTTAAGGTTTGTTGTCTTTTAGAGGGACCATCGCGTTACTTGCACTACTTAGAACGTCGTTAAACTACGGAAAAATCCAACACTTCGAAATTTCCCGACAGGGGAAAAATTGGGTATTTATATCCGGTCGAACTATTTAACATATTCTAATAATTATCCGGAAAGCCACAAAAGACGAAATTTGATAATCCGATCGAAATACCGAATCCCCAAAACAACTCAGAAAAATCAACTCTGGAAAAAATATTAAAAATTCCCAGAAACACCAGAAATAATATATAAGAATTACTGTGCAGAAATTAATGCATAATAGGACAAAAGGGCTGCGGATCCGCCGCCTGAGCATACTGTGAGGCCGCGGATCCGCGCCCAATTTAATGAATAAAACCCTCAAATTTAAACAGTAATTCTTATATTATTTTACTGAGTTTTATGAATATTTTTAATCTGGAAAAATCCCAGAATTTGGAAAACGTCCAGAGAGCTATTTTGGAATGGATTTCGGGTTCGTTCGGGTTTCAAATTCCATCTAGACTTCGCCTAAGGCTCTCGCTAGGCTCTGATACCACTGTAGGTCAGGCAGCCACCCCATCCAATGGGGTCGCCGTGGCACCAACGGGTCCCTCAGCCGCTACTTTTTACGCATGCCCCCTCGCGAGGACTACAACCCGCCGGAACACCTTCCGGTCTCGGGACACCCTGGGGGTAAGAGCCTATGCTTCGCCACACTGTCACACAGTGAGAACCCCCCATAGGTCGACATCCAATGCCTAGTAGCTCTGATACCACTGTAGGGTTCCTAGGCACTCTAGTGAGGTCTCACAAGCCATCAACCATGGCAATTTCAAAAAATCTAGGTGCCGAGAAGCCCGACTACGGATCGTTTGCTAGAAAACTAGGCGAAAAGGAACTAGTTAACAATTAACTACGAGGAATCGGAAATACAACCTTTGTAGATTCGGTGCTCCACTTCCATAGCTCCGCAACGAAGTGCCTTCGCTGTCCAAGTGAACTCCCGGGCTCTAGCGTCGGCTTCGTCGAAGAATAAGCGAGCTAGGTCGTCGATGTCCATGCCGAAGATGATCTACGTCGAGGCATCGCTAAATCAAGCTCCACCTTCACCAAGCCATGATAACTTGTGAAGGAAACACACTCTACTACTTGGCAAGAGGTAGAGGATGAAGAAATAGGAAGTGGGTAGACTTT
The DNA here is from genome assembly GCA_030015575.1 of Agapanthus africanus. Taxonomy (NCBI): domain Eukaryota; kingdom Viridiplantae; phylum Streptophyta; class Magnoliopsida; order Asparagales; family Amaryllidaceae; genus Agapanthus; species Agapanthus africanus. The sequence goes on along the minus strand of CM057340.1, from coordinate 673,972,328 downwards.
AGATTTGGATTTCTCACTCTTTTTCATCACTTGCCATTGATGGAGGCAAGCTTTCTTCACTTGAAGAAATGAAGAAGAAGAAGAATATTGTGATAAGATTATTCAAAAAAGAAAAGAATAACAATACTTATCATAATATTAACTCAAGTCAAGTGTAGAGAATGAATCATGGTTAGTGGGAATGGTTAGGGTTAAGGATGAGATAAGAATGGTTACAAAGTCAAAGACTTCAAGAAGCTTCAACTAGAATCCAAAATTAGCAACCATTTTCATTTCATTTTCTTTTATTCATTTATCAAAAATAAATGGATAATTAAATAAGATAAATGAATAACAAATAATAAACCCTAACCATTTCATTAACCAAGGTTTAATACTTTACACTTAACCAAAAAGCATGCATCATCAAACATGATACAAGCAAGCGCACAAAATCATATCACATATATAATGCGCACATCCGAGTGAGAAAATCCATTTAAAGTGAACCGATGCTAGTTAATGCAAAGTAATATATCAAATATATTATTATGCATTAAATCATTAAATCAACACTTGATTCAATGATCCGGTCATGTCGTACATAACCGACTGGTATCATTAGTAACAACTTATCGAATCAACACTTGATCCGATAACCCGGCTATATCGCATATAACCGATCAATGTCACATCGCGAGAATCGAATACAGTATCACATACTGGTATTATTCTCGGTCCCGCACATATCTCATATGCGCTCCTATTTCGTTTTGCTTGATCCAGGAAACCTCTGTGTAGGACTCTAAAGACTCGTCAATACGCCGGCAGCAGATGATGATCATATCAAACACCCACAAGCCGCAAGAGGTCTGCTAAACGTAACGGCCACCCGGGTATTGAGCGATCTGAAGATCGACGAGCAAGCCCGCTCACACTCCAGTGAATCCGACCAGTAACACTACCGTACAGTCCGGTCTGATCGTCTGATATGTTGCATATCTCGCCTAGGGGTGGTAAACGTCAGACCCCAATAGCTCGATAAGTCGTGTCGATATGAGGTCTATAACTATTCGAGAAACTACTGGTAACACTTACCAGTAAATCTCAGCAACCCTGGCCAGGGATTTCCTGTTATAGCCATTCGTACACAGCGCAACATCAACTCCCTATACCGGGAGAGACGAATCCCCTCCTATCGCTCATTGCCTCCATGTGACTCGGGACTGTACCCAAAAACCACCGTTTTGCACGCCCTCTTGGACGTGGTAAGATGGAAATCAAAGCACAGTGGGAACCACACAAGACTCTATGACGATCTCGGGTCAACAGACTACTCTGTACCAGTGTCACCAGAGAACTGCCATCTGACGTGAGGTATAATACCATCTGGGAGTTCTCGGCGAGTCCGTCCAGTGTACCCAGTCTCTACTGAGCACCCGTATATCATCTCTGATGTCAAACACCAATGGATATGGGATCATCCATCGCCCATCTGTATGGGTCGAGAAGGTATACGCTAGTCTACTCTGGTATATCGATGCCCCGTCTCGATATACCCACGACTAGGGACTTTGAAGGATGTACTTATGGACTACCATGTCCCCACTAGTATGATCCGAATCATAGTCCAGGTAGTCAAGTACAGATCCTAAGGGCTTTACCAACATATAACAGAGAGACAAATAGCATACACGTTAAGGTAAAGGGTAATCAGATAGCATACTATCATGTCGAGCAAGAAAGTCATCCCTATATATGTCCCAGCATCCACTACAATATACATCCTATGTACAGTAATGGCCTCTAGGACATACATATAACTAACAAGTTTAGTGTTAGTTGCGAAACCTTAGAGTAGTTCTTACACCCACACACGCACACATACACATGCATACATCTATGTTATTACCTATGCGTATATGGAGATATGTGTTATGTGTTCACCTGGGTATGGGACTAGGTGTTCACATACTGGATTTGCGGATGATACTTGGGATTGAGATGAGTCGATGAGATTTGAGTTAAGGTCGTGAGATCGGTGATATGGCAGGATCCGTACTTGAGATACGTCCTGATATTATAGCGGATCTTTGGATGACGATGCCATGTGAATAGTGACGATGCCATGTGAATAGTGATTTTAGTAGTGTACTAGACGTAGGTCAGTACCCCATATGATGATCTTGATAAAGAGGATACCAGATGAACAGTGTGATGAGTATGATATTGACCCGTACCCAGATTTGGGGATGCCGTACAACGGATTTACGTACGAGCTATATATTGATGATTGATCCGCACTCTTGACTTGGGATGTCTGATTATAGATATGGTATCGGATATGATATTATTGAGGCGGGATCACCGACTAATATATATACAGGTATGTATACGTATCGACTCAGATGTTAGGCGGTTTCCTTACCTGTAGTTCAGCTTGTTAGTTCAGCCGTATAGTTTAGTGTAGTTGTTAGACTAGATTAGACTCCTACCTATTTCAAAACTAACGAATCGTGGGTATTTTAAAAGACAGGTCAAGGGATTTTACAGATATTTCAAAAGACGTATCTTTTCTTAAAATCACCGTAGCCCTTATTTTCAAAATACCGCGATTCGTGTTATTTCAAAAGGCACTATTGTAGGACTTATATTAGGGTAATGCAGTTTAGTTATCGTTGTGTCTAGTGTTCAGCTCCCGCATATTATTGCTGTTGCTCCGCATCGCATACTTATTGTAATTCATATTTCATTATTGATATCATGCTGTTAGGACACCATCACCATTACCGATGATGCGTATGTACCACGTACACTTGCCGGCTCACACACATCTTCATCGGTAATTGCCATGTCACGTACACTTAGAAAATACTATTTCATTGACATAGGTTGTTAGCTAATAGTTTAAACATGATATTAGTGTACTTGCCTTATATGCCAGTTTAGACATTGTAGTTATTACTTGTCACTTCATGCATACTGTTATTCATTGTTATGCCGCATTCATGGATTCTCATGCATATATTCACTATTTTACGTGCTATTGAGGTTCTGGATTCGGATTTACATGAGATTTTCTGGATTTGGGGGAAAACCGCAAAACTTATATAAACTTCTTCACTCTTTTTAAATAAAAAGCGCGATTTTCCTATGATGTATGAGTCGTTCACCATGAGTTTGCTGATGGATTTCGAGACCCGATTCGAGTAGACGGATGAACCATTTCGGGTACATGGTGGACCCGGTAAGGTACCCCGGGGCAAGAAGGTCGTGTTGCTGACGTTGAGCTTGGCAGGGGAGCACTACCGACCGATGATATTACCCGACGCGTCGGATATCCGGAGGATACCTTCGTAGTCTTGAGATGGATGGTAGGGGCCGGTCTGGACTGACGGCGCCCTAGATATTGAGATTTGATATATTGAGATTTCGAGATATTGAGGTACTGAGATTTAATGGTCCAGGTCAGTCCGGGTAGCCGGAGCCTGAGGTATTGAGATATGTGAATTTATGTTTTTGTGTCGATGCTAGACACGGTTTATACTGATTTCCTTATGATACCTCATTTTTAAAAAAATACAGAAATCTCACCGAGTTATGAAAGCAATTTCTTTAGTACATGTACTCTGTTTTCTTGCATTCATACATCATCCATATGATATATTGCTATCTGAGGCGCTGACACGAGCACTTGGTATTACTGTTGTTTAGAGGTATACCCTGGCCATTGTTATAGGCTGCTGGTTATATATTTGAGGATATATATTGATCGTATGACCTAGGATTGCATCATACATGCGATTCCTGTTCGTAGATGTATTCTATTCACGAGTTGGCGACTCACCCCCGTTGTGCCCCAGTTTCTTGCAGGTTTTGCCGTACAGGTTTCATTACGGCTTTACTGGCACTGCTTCTTTCGGGTGACTTGCTAGTAGGTGGGTTTATTTGTATCGTACCTATTATTATACATTGTATATTATTATTCAGTTGTATCTAGAAGTTCCATCAACCAAACATGTATTTAATTTTGTGCTAGAGACGGTGATGTTATTCTTTCGACCTTAGAGTTGCGCGTTATTTTTTTCTGTGGATTTCTTGTTGTTTTGAGTTCCTTTTGAGTTTTGATCATCGCCCTTGGCGTTGTATATTATATTGCTTGTGTGGTTGTGACCGTCGATTGACGAAGAGCTAGCTCCCGCTTGGGGATGCCTTTTATTGATTTCGTATACTATTCATGTTGTATCCCGTTTGGGGGCCAGTATTTACAAAGGAGACTCTGCCGAAATTTTCCGTAAATATTTGATGTTTTTAAAAAACGCATAATTCGTCTTATGCTATTAAAACTACTTGATTTGAATTGGTTTTCCTTCACTCTACTACTTTTCTTGATTTGGATTTCTGGGTTTTCGGTTTACTTAGATTACGTACGCCTCGAGACGTTTCATAGTTTAAGTGACGGTCATGTTCCGTACTTTCGGGACGTGACAGTCTCATAAAGACTTTTCTCCCTACGAGTCGTGAGGATCTCGTATGTGTATTTTCTCCTTAGGAATCGTGAGGATTCCTAAGTGTGTTTTTCTCTTGAGAGTCGTAAGGATCTCCCAAGAGAATTTTCTTCCTTACAAGTCGAGAGGACTCGTAAGTGATTGATGATTGACCAGCTCCCGAATCAAAGCATTACTTTGACGGGGAGATCGAGGGTTGACTTTGGCTGTTTTCCACGGGATCAGGATTGACTTTAGCCGTGTTCCACGGGGTCAGGGGGTTGACTTTGGCCATACGGGTTCAGGATTGACTTTAGCCATAGGGGTCAGTATTGACTTTAGCCATACGAGGTCAGGATTGACTTTAGCCATACAGGGTTAGAATTGACTTTAGCCATACGGGGTCTGTTTCCCCCAATCAGAGCAAAACCCTGTTTGAAATTCAAAATTCAAAAAAAATAAAATTTGAAGTAACATTTCAGATGCAGCGCCAAGTGTGCTGCGCCCTAGACAGCGCACCATGTGTGCGCTAGCGCTAGGCGCGCTGCGCAGCGCGCCACGTGTCAAACACGGGTGCGCTAGCGTAGGGTGCGCTGCGCTCTGAGCAGCGCACCACGTGTCAAATACGGGTGCGCTAGCGCAAGGTGCGCTGCGCTCTGAGTAGTGCACCACGTGCAAAGCACGGGTGCACTAGCGCTGAAATTAAAAAAACTCCCCACCGTTAGATCAAAAGATCTAATAATAATGATAAATCATTAATTAATCAGAATTAAATTCTGTTATGGAAAGATTTTTCAATCTTATTAAAAACAAGAAGATTGCCTTCTGTAAAACAGAAGCCCTAGGATCAAAGATCCAATGGTGGGGAAAATCCCCAAATCAATCAGAGAAAAATCTCTTTAACTGATTCAACAAATCAGCTTGCCCTATATAAAGGCCCCAAGACTTCAAGTCTGATACAGAGAAACCCCCCTATAAATTTTGAAAAATTCAAAGAAAAAGAGCAAGCTCTTGCAAGAAGATACTTCTTCAAGGTAAAGATGATGGATGATGAACACAGAGATGAAATCATCTCATAGAAAGAAAAATTTATTTCTTTAAAAAAGATCATAGATCTACAAGACAAAAAAGTTTTTCACAAAAGAGATCAAAAGATCTCATCATAAAAGAAGAACATAATTCTTCTCACAGATCATGGATCTATAAAGGCAAAGCCTTTCATCAAAATAAGAGATTGAAAATCTCTCCTGCAAAATAAGAACTGTTGTTCTTAAATCTTGAGACAAAGTCTCTTTTAAAAGAATATAAATTTGTTCCCAGATCATAAAATTGATCAGATGCGCTTTGCGCTCTTGAAATGCGCTTCTGCGCTCTCTGGACCGGCGCTCAGCACTAAAATGCGCCACGTGTCAACCACGTATGCGCCAATTAACAACTTGCGCTCTGCGCTTCTGAAATAGCGCACTGCGCTCATGGGCTGGCGCTCAGCGCCAAGCGCACCATGTGTAACTCACGTGTGCGCCAATAAACTGAAAGCGCAATGCGCTCATGGACTAGCGCTCAGCGCTCATAAAATGGCATTGTGCTCTCAGCATCTAGCGCCTAGCGCTGAGTGCGACACGTGTCCCTTACATGAGCGCTACTTGGCAGTAGCGCACTGCGCTTTTTGATTGACGCAAAGCGCCTGGTGCGCGCCACGTGTTGCGCTGACAGAACATAAATGTTTCTGATGAATGCTCAGCATTCAACACTGAAAGGTTCCTAGGCACTCTCAAGAGGTCTCACAAGGTATCAACCATACCAATTTCAAAAATTACGGTGCCGAGAAACCCTAATACGGATCGTTGGCTAGAAGTTTAGGCAAAAAAGAAACTAGTTAACAACTTAACTAAAAGTTTACGAAAATACAACCTTTGTAGATCCGTTTCTCCACCTCCACGGCTCCGTGATGAAGTCCTCTCCGCTGTACAAATCGGATCCCGGGCTCTAGTGTCGGCTTCATCGGAGAATGGACGGGCTAGGTCATCGACTACGACGCCGAAGATGATCTACGTCGAGGCATCACTAGATCAAGCTCCAACTTCACCAAGTCAAGAAACTTGTGAAGAAAACACCCTATACTACTTGGCAAGAGGTAGAGGATGAAGAAATAGGAAGTGGGTTCACTTTAGAATTGGATTTCTCACTCATTTGCAAGAGTTGCCATTGATGAAGTAAGCTTTCTTCAAGTGAAGAAGAAGAAGAAGAAAGATGAATATTATGATGAGTATATTCAAAATGAATAATAAAATCAATACTTATCATATGGCAACCATGATTAGGTGTAGAGAATAGACCATGGTTAATTGCAAGGGTTAGGGTTAAACATGAAGACAAAATGGTCACTAGGTCAAAACTTCAAGAAGCTTCATAAACAAACAAAGAAAGCCACCATTTTCTCTTCATCATTTTCTTTTGCTAAAATAAACAAAATGGATAAATAAATGAATAAATGAAGCAAAAGAAACCCTAACCATTGACCAACCATGGTTTAATCCATACACCAAACTCTAGTGAGCATGTATCATCAAACATGATACAAACTTGTGTACAAAAGTATATCACATATACAATGTGCACAAACCAAGTGAGAAAATCCATTTAAAGTGAACCAACACTAGTTAATGCAAAGTAATATATCAAATATATATTTATGCATTAAATCATTAAATCAACACTTGATTTAACGATCCGGTCATATCGCATATAACCGACTAATATTCAATGTATCGGCTTATCGAATCAATCCTTGATTTGATAATTAGGTTATATCGCATACAACCATTCGATACATTTATCGCGAGAATAAAATACGGTATCACATACACGCATTATTCTCGGTCCCGCACATATCTCATATGCGCTCCTATTTCGTTTCGCTTGAGCCAGGAAACCTCTGTGTAGGACTCTAAAGACTCGTCAATACGCCGGCAGCAGGTGATGATCATATCAAACACCCACAAACCGCAAGCGGTGTGCTAAACGTAACGGCCACCCGGGTATTGAGCGATGAGAAGATCGACGAGCAAGCCCGCTCACCCTCCTGTGAATCCAACCAGTAACACTTACCGTACAGTCCGGTCTGATCGTCTGATATGTCGCATATCTCGCCTAGGGGTGGTAAACGTCAGAACCCATTAGCTCGATAAGTCGTGTCGATATGAGGTCTATAACATTTCGAGAAACTACTGGTAACACTTACCAGTATATCTCAGCAACCCTGGCCAGGGATTTCCGGTTATAGCCAATCGAACACAGCACAACATCAACTCCCTATACCGGGAGAGACGAATCCCCTCCTATCGCTCATTGCCTCCATGTGATTCGGGACTGTACCCAAAAACCACCGTTTTGCACGCCCTCTTGGACGTGGTAAGATGGAAATCAAAGCACAGTGGGAACCACACAAGACTCTATGACGATCTCGGGTCAACAGACTACTCTGTACCAGTGTCACCAGAGAACTGCCATCTGACGTAAGGAATAATACCATCTGGGAGTTCTCGGCGAGTCCGTCCAGTATACCCAGTCTCTACTGAGCACCCGTATATCTCCTCTGATGTCAAACACCAATGGATATGGGATCATCCATCGCCCATCTGTATGGATCGAGAAGGTACACGCTAGTCTACTCTGGTATATCGATGCCCCGTCTCGATACACCCACGACTAGGGACTTTGAAGGATGTACTCATGGACTACCATATCCCCACTAGTATGATCCGCATCATAGTCCAGGTAGTCAAGTACACATCCTAAGGGCTTTACCAACATGTAACAGAGAGACAATCAGTATACACGTTAAGGTAAAGGGTAACCAGATAGCATACTATCATGTCGAGCAAGAAAGTCCTCCCTATATATGTCCCAGCATCCACTACAATATGCATCCAATGTACAGTAATGGCCTCTAGGGCATACATATAACTAACAATCTCCCACTTGCACTAGGGCCATCTGATAGCAGTGGTAGTAGTATCTCATACTCAACCATCCCATAAAAGTCTCTGTCTGGGAATAGGCCTTCGTGAGTGGATCCGCTGTGTTGTCCTCTGAGTCTACTCTCCTGACCTCGATCCCTTAGAGATCAACCATCTCCATGATCAGGTGATACTGTCTTAGAATATGTCTGGATCACTGATGGGACCTGCGTTCCTTGGCATAAGCCACAACTCCATTGTCACACAATGGGAGGAACATAGTTCATCTCATGAACCAATATACACCCAAACAGCCTCTTTGGTAGCATCTTAAGTAGCGATGTATCCTGCCTTTATCGTCTAGTATGCCACGGTATCTAGATTAGAACCCTTCCAACATACCGTCCCTTTACTGAGGGTAAAGACAATGCCTGTGACTGATACTCAGTCGTCTTTATCACCCTGGAACACTTCCAGTGATTTTCCCCAGGATCAACTGATACCATCTCACTACAACTAGTGAGTATCCTAATATCCAGTTAGATCTATCTCATAGATCTAAAACCCAGGATTTAGTAGGTATCATTATGATCCTATATGGAGAATCAGTGTGATATGCGGAGATTGATCGAGCGTAGCATAGGAAACTCCTTCCCTATCAAGAGTATGTCGTCCACGTACTCTACGAGGATCGTCACCATACTCCCTACTACCTTTTTGTTTATACAAGGTTCATCTACCATTTTGATGATGTCAACTTCTTTGACTAACACATCAAAACAGACGTTCCAACTCCGCGATGCCTGCTTTATCCTATAAAGCATCTTGCACATGTTTCCGCTGCTCCCACTGCCTACGAAGCCCTCTGGCTGTGTACTTATAGACGTTCTCTTCTAAAACATCATTTAGAAAAGCAGTCATGACACCCAACCACCAGATATCGTAGTCATGGTATGTAGCCGTGACAAGTAGGATCTGGATGGACTTAAGCATAGCTACTTGAAAAGGTTTCATCATTATCCACGCCTGGTTGATGACGAAAACCTTTAACAAGTCTAGCTTTGAAAGTCTCAACTTTTCCATCTACACCAAGTAATCTTCTCAAGATATACTTGCTCCTGATGGGGATTTAACCCTTCAGATATAGCAACCAAAGTCCATACTTTGTTGGTGTACATGGTTTCCATCTCAGATCACTAAGCATCCAGCCATTCTTACAGAGTCTTACTCCTGATAGCCAGCTCGAAACTAGTTGGGTCATCATCTCATGATGCAATCCTCGCTCCCACTGTCATAGAGAAACCAAAGTATCTCTCAGGTGGGTGAGGAACCCTACTAGATCGGCGGAGAGGCTGAGGTTCGTTGGAATCTACTGAATCCTTTGGTTCTATCAAATCATCTTCTGTAGTTTGCATAGCTGGAACCTTTCCAGTTCTACATAACTAACCTTGCCTCGAGATTGTCCGGATTTTGCTTTTAGACATAGGCCGGACAACCCCAAATCTTAACTAACTTAAGACATGGGCTCTTCCCTTTCCATATCATATATGAAGTGGTAGGCAACTGATTTGATTCGAACCCTATTCAATAGGTATGCAGCTTCTCAAGCGCATAACTCCCAAAAGGAAAAGGGTAACTCAGTAGTACTCATCATAGAGCACACCTTATCATATAGGGTGTGATTGCTCCGCCCCGATATACCATCGTGCTATGGTGTATACAGAGGACTAATGCTGAGAGAGAATATCATTCTCCTTTAGAATGATCCAGGAATTCCTTGCTCTAGTATTCTCCTCCTTGATCACATCAAAGGACATAATACTTTTACCCATGTTTTGGTTCTCTACTTCTAATTTATATTATGTGAATATCTCAAAAGGTTCGGACTTGTGTTTCAACAGGAACATATGTCTGAATCTTGAGAGATCATCAGAGAACGTAATGAAGTACAAAGAACCGGTCCTGGCATGTGTAGACAGGGGACCTGCATACATCAACATGTATCATCCCAAGAGTTCATTAACTCTTTCTCTGTTTCCAATAAACAGGGCTATGGTCATTTTATCTTTGTGACATGACTGGCAAGTTTCATAAGATGTAAATTCAAACTGATTTAAATATGCATCTATATGTAACTTCAGCTAGTCGGGTCGCATTGATATGACCTAGTCTACAATACCTCAAGAAGGAATCGTTCAATTCTGAACTCTTCCTCTTGTGTGTGATCCGTATACTAAGAACTGTAGTTTGATTTAGAACGTCAATGCTTTTAGATAACATGCCTGAACCGATCAACTTTTGATATAGGAGATGTTCAAAACATTATCCAACAATACAAAATTTTATCATTTCTTTACTACTAAAGAGACTGATATGATTTTGTATATCAGGTTCGGTATCTAATAGCATTCGTTCAGAATCAATGTATTTGTAATACAGGGTGACAGTGATCAACAGACTTGGCTGCAACACTTGCCCCGTTTTCTGCCTCATGAAACTTATCACCCGTTCTCAGTTCTCTACCTTTCTGTAGTCCTATGTAACAAATTACATATCTGGGATCCTGATCCGGTATCATATACCTAGGATGCGGAGGATACTGAGAAACAGTTCTTTGTAATGAACACACCCGAAGATGATGCATCAGTATGCACTCTCTTCGTTTGGGCAACACGGGAAATCTGGTATTCCCCAATTTCCTGCTCTGTCTTATAATAATTATAAGGTGGAGCGGGACCAACATTCCCCAGCTCAGTATAACAAGCGGGTTCGGTCAATTATCCGTATTATTATCTTGATTAAGGCGTGATATGGTCGCTACCTGGAGAGAGAGAGAAGAAAACACTCAGCGTGCGCTCTTGCAAGAATAGATTGGTTATTATTTTATCTAATCAGGATGGCTCCCAAAGCTTTTTATCAAATCTTCCTTCAAACCCTAAAAGGAAAGACTAGCCGGGATTAATTACACACTACAAGTTCGCCAATCTTTCAGCCAGGCCAGTGTCGGTACTTTGAGGGAGGTCCCCCGTGCTTTCGCACGAACCTAATTAATGTAAACCTCGTTTTCCCAGAGGCGTAACCCCGTTGACACCTTTCTAGACACCTACTTGATCGGCTAATTGTAATGCGTAAAATTCTCCCAGGAGTAACTCTTACTCGCAGCGGGTATCGGGATCCAACTATCTCATAGAAAGTATGCAATCTCATTGCAAATTTCAACACTTGAAATTCCCGATAATTTTGCCCCTAGCGTGCTATGACCTTGACGCATGCCGAACAACCCATAGTCCGCTAGTCAAGTTCAACCCGTACATTTCTTGATTGAATTAAACCCACCCGCACGACCCTTGACGCATCCCAAACAACGCCGTACGAATACCCTAATCCAATCGCATCGTATGCTAGCAGATAAGCACTAGTTAGCTACCGTACACTACGCCTTGACGCATGCCAAACAACCGCAGCACGAATACTAACTAGTACTTATCTGAAATGACGGAGGGCTACGACAGGTTTTTATGAAAACCTATTGCGTAATGAACTTGATATCGTTGTAGGATCGAATGAATTTGAAATGGAGTGCTTTTAAGGCTTTTCTAGTTTTGCTAAAGGAGTCACTCCCGGTGAAGGGATCGTCGGTCCTTTCCTCGTCGAATGAGGTGCGGGATATATCATATATATCACTGTGCAAAGCAAAAACACTTAAAAGCAATCAAAAGACAAACCGAGTGTGTAGCATCTGCCAGTTTTGCTAAAGGAGTCACTCCCGGTGAAGGGATCTCGGTCCTTTCCTCATCGAATAAGGTGCAGGATATATCATATATACCGCTGTGCAAAGCAAGAACTGTAGCTACCTGTTTTATTTTTGAAATTCAATTCTACAACATCTGAGGTTTCTTATATTTCATTAATCTCATTAATGAAGTCCCATCATTTAAGTACCTAAACATCACAGATAAATACGACGTACACTTATGCCATCCGCATTCGCCTCGATGTCCCCTCGTGCACCGTTAGGTTAGGTAACTAACGGCAGAGCAGGGCAGGGCTAGCGCGGGTGTAAAACATAAGTAACGCCTATATAATATATCATATATACTATATACTGTATCTATCACAGAACATCACATGATCACATCACAGATATCGTAGCAGAAGAAACATATGAAATATTGGATATACTAGGACGTCCGTGTTTTCAATACGAGCCAGTATAAAACACGGATTCCACGGTCGCGATGAATAGCCAAACCCACACCCCTAAACCCCTACGAGAGCGGCAAGCAACCCTACCAATTCTAGAGTTAGGAGACCCGGACTCGACTCCTCGAGTTAGTCTCCCACTGGACTCCAGAACCCGGTTACTTGTGCTGCCCTCCTTGGGTCTATCCTAGTGCGGAAAAGTAAATAATATACAAGCGGTGACATCTTCCGCAACCTGGAAGTGCCCCAATAAAAGAAAATTACATACAAGTTTTTACATGAATGAAAATGAAAAACACTCATCTCACATAAAAACCCCCCGGCTATTCAAACACGACGATCCAATATAACATATCCAGCAACACATAACATCACATGTCATCAACGTAAGTAAATATGCGCATCCCAATTGTCGTTGACATATAGCAACGAAACCGGCGATATCACATATTACACTTACGGTCACAGAAAAGAAAGTGTAAAACTACAACAGTTGGAATCCGCAACCACCTCAGACATCGCATGCCTGACCAAATGAATTACTTAGACATCGCATGCCTAACAATTATAAACCCCGCATTTCAGTCTCATTATCGAAAACACTTTTCAATATCAAGTCTGGCAATTCAACAAGATTCCCGACATTTTGATCGAATGCTCGTTGCAAACTTCAGTAGACGGCCGCACCCCCGATACTGTCGACGAAGTGCACCAAGGCGGAACACCGCTGCCGCGAGCACCCGGACGGATGCTTTCGGCGACGGGGTTCTCCTACAGTCACTTGGTCGGGGCTATGGGGTGAGGCTGTCTATTAAGTTTATCCGGCGAGTATCCGCGTACGCTACGTGATTGCGACGGAATTTTGATCACATCAAAATTCCGTGTCAACCGATCAAGTGAGACTAAACTGCTATGTTTATAACATTCATTTAGTTATCTCATAACTTATTGTGAATTCCAATTATTGTATCCCATTCCAGATAATTAGAAAATGTTAAACTTTCCGATCGAACATCCAAACACCCAAGTTTTCCCGAAACAGATCAACACATGAAACAAGTTTAAAAACATCCAGTTCATGCCTCAGTACCAACGGTCCAGCCGTAGAAGGGTCAAGCCAACACCTCACATGTGGCACGCCGTACTGCCCCAAACCCGAAGGTTCAAAGGGCAGTTCAAGACGGTCACATAATCGAGTTAAGGTTTGTTGTCTTCTAGAGGGTCCATCGCGTTACTTGCACTACTTAGAATGTCTTTAAACCACGGAAAAATCCAATACTTGGAAATTTCCCGACAGGGGAAAAGGTGGGTATTTATATCCGGTCGAACTTTTTAACATATTCAAAAAATACCCGGAAAGCCACATAGACAAAGTCTGACAATCCGATCGAATAATCGATTCCCAAAGCAACCCCAGAAAATTCAACTCTTGAATAAATATTAAAAATTCCCAGAAAAAACAGCACTGTTATGTAAGAATTACTGTGTAAAACTTTTTGAACAATGAGCCATTTTGGCCGCGGAACCGCCGCAATAGCCATGCTATTGCCACGGTTCCGCCGCACTACAGTGGAGTTGGACACTCGAATTTTACAGTAACTCTTAGAAATTCCTGCTGAGTTTTCTGCATATTTTTAATTCTCAAAAATCCACAATTTTCAAAAAAGGACAGAGAACAATTTGGAGTTAGGGATTTTGATCGATCGGACTTCAAACTGCGTCTACGCATCGCCTAAGGCTCTAGCTTGGCTCTGATACCAATGAAAGGTTCCTAGGCACTCTCAAGAGGTCTCACAAGGTATCAACCATGCCAATTTCAAAAATTACGGTGCCGAGAAACCCTAATACGGATCGTTGGCTAGAAGTTTAGGCAAAAAAGAAACTAGTTAACAACTTAACTAAAAGTTTACAAAAATACAACATTTGTAGATCCGTTTCACCACCTCCACGGCTCCGTGATGAAGTCCTCTCCGCTGTACAAATCGGATCCCGGGATCTAGTGTCGGCTTCATCGGAGAATGGACGGGCTAGGTCATCGACTACGACGCCGAAGATGATATACGTCGAGGCATCACTAGATCAAGCTCCAACTTCACCAAGTCAAGAAACTTGTGAAGAAAACACCCTATACTACTTGGCAAGAGGTAGAGCATGAAGAAATAGGAAGTGGATTCACTTTAGAATTGGATTTCTCACTCATTTGCAAGAGTTGCCATTGATGAAGTAAGCTTTCTTCAAGTGAAGAAGAAGAAGAAGAAAGATGAATATTATGGTGAGTATATTCAAAATGAATAATAAAATCAATACTTATCATATGGCAACCATGATTAGGTGTAGAGAATAGACCATGGTTAATTGCAAGGGTTAGGGTTAAACATGAAGACAAAATGGTCACTAGGTCAAAACTTCAAGAAGCTTCATAAACAAACAAAGAAAGCCACCATTTTCTCTTCATCATTTTCTTTTGCTAAAATAAACAAAATGGATAAATAAATGAATAAATGAAGCAAAAGAAACCCTAACCATTGACCAACCATGGTTTAATCCATACACCAAACTCTAGTGAGCATGTATCATCAAACATGATACAAACTTGTGTACAAAAGTATATCACATACACAATGTGCACAAACCAAGTGAGAAAATCCATTTAAAGTGAACCAACACTAGTTAATGCAAAGTAATATATCAAATATATATTTATGCATTAAATCATTAAATCAACACTTGATTTAACGATCCGGTCATATCGCATATAACCGACTAATATTCAATATATAGGCTTATCGAATCAATCCTTGATTCGATAACTAGGTTATATCGCATACAACCATTCGATAAATTTATCGCGAGAATAAAATACGGTATCACATACACGCATTATTCTCGGTCCCGCACATATCTCATATGCGCTCCTATTTCGTTTCGCTTGAGCCAGGAAACCTCTGTGTAGCACTCTAAAGACTCGTCAATACGCCGGCAGCAGGTGATGATCATATCAAACACCCACAAGCCGCAAGCGGTCTGCTAAATGTAACGGCCACCCGGGTATTGAGCGATGAGAAGATCGACGAGCAAGCCCGCTCACCCTCCTGTGAATCCAACCAGTAACACTTACCGTACAGTCCGGTCTGATCGTCTGATATGTCGCATATCTCGCCTAGGGGTGGTAAACGTCAGAACCCAATAGCTCGATAAGTCGTGTCGATATTGTAACGTTTTAAAAATAATTAAATAAATAATTAAATAAAGAAAATTGTTTAAGTGAATTTTATGATTTTCGGTAAAGCAAAATGTAATTTTCGAAAAATCAAACCGCAATTGTTTTTCATTATAAATTCAAAAATACCTATTTAATTATGTAATTACTAGTAAATAGTGTTTATTTAGCCACTTATAAATTTTTAGTTTAAAAAATATTTTTCCTAAATTAATTATTTTAAATACTAACATAAGCTTTATTTTTACACTAAATTAGTGTAAATTACAAATTTAAATGGTTTTAATTTGCAAAAATGAACCATGGAATGTTAGAATTTAGTATGTATCATGCAAAAATTATTTGCAAATTTTTGCTATTTTCTAGAGTTTTCTTGAGTTGCTGTAGTAAAGAAATGAAAAGAAAATAAATAAAGCATGAAAAGACATATGTATACATCATTATGTGTGAACCTTCTACACAATTCTTCCCTCTTTCTTTTTCTCCCTCTCTTCCTCATGTGGCCGGCCATCATCCCCATGGAAGCCCCCCCCATTTCCCACTTCATTTTATTACAAAAAATCATTAAAAATCCACCAAAATTCAATAAAAAATGCACAAAATCCTATTTATTCTCTACCCTTTATTCTTTGCTCATTTTTTTCATGGATTTTGGAGATGGGAAGCATGCAATTTGGAGGCTTATTTCATATTTGGATTTCATATTTTGAAGGTATAAATTTCCTTCTTTTATTTTATTTCTATTAGATGTTTCTTTTAAAACATAATTAGATTTATTAAATTAATTCTATTTGTGAATTTTAAAATCCAAGTTAGGGTTTGAAAAATCAAGTTGTGATTTTTAATAATTAATTAGGGTTATAATAACTAGTATAACATATTTAGAGGTGGAAATTCTTGCATGGTTGATATATTGTAATTTGTTCATTCAAATTGCTTAAATCAAGCAATTTTTGTAAACTAGATTTATGTATATTATATTTATTGGTGAGATAAAATTTCAATTAATGTTTGTAACATTAGATTTTTATTTAAATGAGGATATTGACATGTTTAAGGAATGAAAACTTAATTTGGTTGCTAGTTTTTATTGATAATTGATAAATTGTAAGTAAAATGCTATTTTTGCTAACTAGAATTTGGAAATTCTTAAATTAATGAGATTTAAAATCTAATTTATGGTTTCATTATATTACCATCATTATAAATTGTAGTTTGAAAAGTTAATTCATGCAAAATCAAGTTTTGTTATGGAATTATGGAATTTTGCTTGTAAGTTGTGGAAAATTGATAAAATTGAAAACTAGAAATTTTGTTGTATTACAAATTAGTGTAATAAAAATATGGTAATGGTTTCTATAACTTAGTTATGTTATTTAATGAATATTATGACCATTAGTTTCATTAAACGTCAAG
The DNA here is from genome assembly GCA_030015575.1 of Agapanthus africanus. Lineage (NCBI taxonomy): Eukaryota > Viridiplantae > Streptophyta > Magnoliopsida > Asparagales > Amaryllidaceae > Agapanthus > Agapanthus africanus. The sequence goes on along the minus strand of CM057340.1, from coordinate 673,955,064 downwards.
TTTTGAAGTAAAACGGTGAATTGACATTTTCAAGGTTTTCGGAATTGGATGATTTGATCGATTTTAGGGTTCCGATGATTTGAACCAAGTTTTATATTATAAGTAATGGGTTTTGAAACTACGGGTTGTTTATTGGTTTTTATCTCGATCAATCGGCGTTTGTACGCCGATATCGAGCGAATTTGGTTCTTTTGCGTGAACGGGACATAGGTTTTAACCTATGCGCGTTCCGTGTGTCGTTTTGACTTTTGTCCGTGATTTAGTTTACGATACTATATATGTTTACATATAGGTACCCCTCACGTGGATTGCGGACGATGAAGAAGAGGATGGCGACACTGTCTTCGGCAGGCATGGACCAGGTGAGTAGATGCATATCTACGGGGGGAAGTCGGGTGGATGGCGTTTAGCACCCCCGCAACGTAGAATAGGATTAGTACTTATTGACATTAGGAAACCAGACGTGACCCTAGTAGGACCCTAGTATTGACCCTAGGCTGGACTAGACCGATTTAGGAAAGCCATATCAGAGGATGAGTACCTTAGAAGAGGTTCGTAGGTTTCAGATAGAAACACACCCACGCACACACTGAAACTCGATATGGGGTACGTATATGTGTATATATATAGAACTAGGTATAGGTATATACATATATATACAACACGTATAGGTGATTCATTGATGTGATATGATATCCGAGGTATGATGAAACAGTATAACTGGGCTTGATGCCGTGATTCTTGACCACAGTCGTAATAAAGTGTTAGCGGATCATTAGAGAATGAGATAATGAACATGAATATATAAATTATAAAGAGTGGTGGTGATATTGATGTACATGGGACGCTAGAATAGTACCCGGACTGTAACTTGTGACTGATTACGATATGATATATGTATAACTTGATTACGACATTATATTGATGTGACCTGATGCCGATATCATATAAGTATGACTTAATCACAATATGATACATATGACATTATACGAATGAGGAGACCCTAGGAGATACTTGACCGTACCCCGATATTGGGATGCCGTACGATGGATTTTACCGTGCGAGGCTTAGATTTGATGATTGATCCGCACTCTTGATTCGAGGAAGCCGTACTACGTACGTGACGCTGTTGAGGCGGGATCGCCGACTATTAGAGATATTGATTCAGACCTTAGGTAGACTCTAGTTTCTTACTGACTAGTCTATTAGGTTTAGTTTCTTAGGATGTTAGATGGACACTGGTTTAGGTTCGACTCACATAGTGGTAGTTGTACTCGTATCTCGTAGAGGAGCGGATAATGCACGTCTGTATTTATATTCATACTGTAATCATCATGGTGCATGTCTTTTATATGTTGCTATAATCAGTATAACCTTTACCTGTTAGGACACCAGCACCATTACCGATGATGTGCATATTCCACGCACACTTATTTGCCGGCTCACACATATCATCATCGGTAATTGCTATGTCACGTACACTTTAGATCATATTATCTTTTATTGATAGAATCAGTTAACAACTAAACCGATGTAATATTGTGATCACTCTCTGATGTTAAGTATAAGACATGACATTCATTACTTAGACATTCATGCATTCATATTTTCGTGTTATCATGCAGTATTATGGGCATACGCCGACACTTATCATATAGTTACTCATGATTTTGAGATTTGGATTTCTAATGGATTTCTGGATTTTTGGGGAAAACCGCAAAAATATATAAAACTTCTCTCTCTCTCCTCTTCTTTTTTTTTAAAAATAAGATGCGGTTTTCTCGTGATGTATGTGTCGTCCACCATGAGTATTTCATGTTTTCTGATGGATTTCGAGACCCGATTCGAGGAGTGCATGAACCGTCTCGGGTACATGGTGGGCCCGGTATGGTACCCCGGGGCAAGAAGATCGAGTTGTAGACGATGAGCCTGGCAGGGGAAGGCTACCTACCGGTGATGTCTGGCGCGGCGGATATCCGGAGGATACCGACCGTTGTCGTGGGATTTGATGATATGGGCCGATCCGGACTGACGGAGCCCGACATATTGATACTTGAGGTTACATGTGTTGTGTCGATGCTTGACACGGATTTCCATGGATTTCATTGTTGAGATTTCAGATGCTTATACCCACTTTACTATGATAACAGCTAAAGAGTTCTTATACATATATATCTGGATTTTAGGATTTGTTACTTTACATTCATGGTGCATGCATTTCATTTCATATGACATAGTATCACATGAGGCACGGACACGACACGGAGTATTTGCACTTATACGTAGTATTACCATGCTATTACTAGATGTTTGGAATATAGTAGTGTATTATTATGACCTAGGATAGCGTCGTGCATTCGATTTCTTTTCGTAGATGTCTTCTACTTACGAGTTGGCAACTCACCCCCGTTGTGCCAAATTCTTTACAGGTGCGATGTACAGGTTTCCCCTTGGCAGTTGCTGGCACATCATTTTCATTTCGGGTGATTTGCACGGTAGGTTGGTTCATTTGTATCTGAACCGCCGTTGTATTTTTATTATTTCATTTGTATCTAGAAAGCTCCATCAAGCATATTTGTATTACTTGATAAGTTTATTGGACCAGTTGTTTATTTCGACCTTAGAGTCGTGCATGTGTTATTCTGATCTGGTGTTTTTTTTTGTTTTCTTTTGAGATTTGAGCCTCGCCCTTTGGCGTTGTATATTATTGTGATTGTTGTGGTTGTCTCCGCCTGTTGGCGTTGAGCTAGCACCCGTTTGGGGATGCTTTTTATTGTTTATTCATATTATACTTGTTGTACCCGTTTGGGGGCCAGTTTTTACAGAGGAGACTCTGCCGAAATTTTTGGTAAAATTTGCTGATATTTTTTTATACTTGTTTTCTTTTCTTTTCTTCTTTTTCTTCTTTTATGGTTTAGATTTCTGGGCTTCGGCTTACTTAGGTCACGTGGCGCCTCTAGACGCTTCGTAATCTAAGTGCCGGTCACGTTCCGTACTTTCGGGTCGTGACAAAGTTGGTATCAGAGCGCTAGGTTTAACCTTGTATAAGTCTAGGTGACCCTTGGTTGATGGAGTAGGCGATTTAGGTAGAGTAACGTACCGTGGGTATGGTCCGCGGCATACTTACGATACGCTACTCTGCTTAAGGAGCCTTAGGATGTACATTGTTTGCACCGTATTTCATTCGTTCCTTTGATCTATCTTCGTCGATGTCGGATGGTGGTTTCTGTTACCACGGGCAGAGGGAGCCGCGGCTCGAGTGCGATAACCATTAGAGTATTGGTTATTCTTGAGGATTGAAGCATTGCTTAGCGTGCGGACGAAGGGTATTCACATGCCGTCCGGATGAAGTTAAAGGGTTCGAACGATTATCAGAAAACCATTTTTCCTAAGTTTAAAGTATTCGGAAGAACATGCAGGTATTTCGATGGACCCTCTAGAAGAATGAAACCCTAACTCGACATAATGACCACGAGAACGCCCTTAAACCTTAGGGTTTACGGCAGTTCCGCTGTGCCATTAGTGAGGCTTGGGTTTGCCCTTCTACAGCTGGATCATCGATGCTGGGGTATGTACCGGATATTTTTAAACTGTACTTGGGTGTTGAGCTCTCGGGGAATTATGGGATTTTGATGGATCGATCGAGAAATTTAATGTAGTCCGGATATCAAGTGAAGGGATCGACTATGTGGGAGACTCTAGACATGAGTATTGCCGTTGGGAGCGCAGTCAGCACACCTATGAAAGAACGAGTTCGAAGCGGTCGACATCAGAGGAAAGAGGCGCACATTGACGATAGTATTTACGATTGCGATTTAGTGAATTGAATTTCCTATTTTCGTTGATTGGATTTTTGTATTTTGAGGACCTTGTTCTACGATTGGTATTTCCTGTGTGTACCTTCATTCTATCTGTGTTTCTTACATCAGTTGTATTGATGTGGTTTAGTACGCACCCAGTACACTTGATTTGGTTTTATATATTTTTTTGAGATTTTTGATTTGATTTCGTGCATAGGGGTTACACGTGATTTTGACATATGTTTCGACCTAATTTTCATGCATTTTTGTGCTGTGATTTCGATTTTGATATTCAATGTATGTTTTCGTGCTCCATGTGCACCTGATTAGGATTCTTGCGCATACTTGGCGCACTTGATGCGATTTTGTGCACACCAGATGCACTAAATCGGGGTTTTGTGCAGATTAGATGCACCTGATAGTGAGTCGTGCATGCCCGTTGCACTTGACAGATGTTTTTGGTGCACACCTGTTGCACTTAGTTTTGTTTTGTGGGTATTTATGGTTTCTGCATTTGGTTTTGATTTCAGTGCGCACCGGACGCACATGACATTTTATTGATGTGATTGGGATTGATTTTAGTTTGAGCAGTATGTTTTCATGATCATTATTATTTGAGTTAGTAACCAGGCGGGACGTGTATGTTAAATAAAAGATATATATATATATATATATAGCTATATTTTAAAAAAAAAATTTAAATTAAACGTCCGCTACTTAGACCGTGACACGTGCATTGCACGGCGATTTTCAAGAAGGGGCTTTTGTATGCTGCTTTATTATGATGATTCGGCGATTTTACTAGGATGCGAACTATATATAAGTTATAGATTGATGTATATTATGATGGTTTTCATATTGGGTTATGATATTTCATTATCTCCATAACTCCGATGATTGCGTCATGCTTGACGGAGTTGATTTTCGTTATGTATTAATGATTTCGGAGCCCCGACGATTTGAGTATTTTGCTAAATGTTTTAGTATTTGGAAGGGGAGTGTTAATTTAAATTCGGGGACCGAATTTCCTAAAGGGGGGAAGATTGTAACGTTTTAAAAATAATTAAATAAATAAAATTGTTTAAGTGAATTTTATGATTTTCGGTAAAGCAAAATGTAATTTTCGAAAAATCAAACCGCAATTGTTTTTCATTATAAATTCAAAAATACCTATTTAATTATGTAATTACTAGTAAATAGTGTTTATTTAGCCACTTATAAATTTTTAGTTTAAAAAAATATTTTTCCTAAATTAATTATTTTAAATACTAACATAAGCTTTATTTTTACACTAAATTAGTGTAAATTACAAATTTAAATGGTTTTAATTTGCAAAAATGAACCATGGCATGTTAGAATTTAGTATGTATCATGCAAAAATTATTTGCAAATTTTTGCTATTTTCTAGAGTTTTCTTGAGTTGCTATAGTAAAGAAATGAAAAGAAAATAAATAAAGCATGAAAAGACATATGTATACATCATTATGTGTGAACCTTCTACACAATTCTTCCCTCTTTCTTTTTCTCCCTCTCTTCCTCATGTGGCCGGCCATCATCCCCATGGCAGCCCCCCCCATTTCCCACTTAATTTTATTACAAAAAATCATTAAAAATCCACCAAAATTCAATAAAAAATGCACAAAATCCTATTTATTCTCTACCCTTTATTCTTTGCTCATTTTTTTCATGGATTTTGGAGATGGGAAGCATGCAATTTGGAGGCTTATTTCATATTTGGATTTCATATTTTGAAGGTATAAATTTCCTTCTTTTATTTTATTTCTATTAGATGTTTCTTTTAAAACATAATTAGATTTATTAAATTAATTCTATTTGTGAATTTTAAAATCCAAGTTAGGGTTTGAAAAATCAAGTTGATGTTTCTGGGCTTCGGCTTACTTAGGTCACGTGGCGCCTCTAGACGCTTCGTAATCTAAGTGCCGGTCACGTTCCGTACTTTCGGGTCGTGACAGATATGAGGTCTATAACATTTCGAGAAACTACTGGTAACACTTACCAGTATATCTCAGCAACCCTGGCCAGGGATTTCCGGTTATAGCCAATCGAACACAGCGCAACATCAACTCCCTATACCTGGAGAGACGAATCCCCTCCTATCGCTCATTGCCTCCATGTGATTCGGGACTGTACCCAAAAACCACCATTTTGCACGCCCTCTTGGACGTGGTAAGATGGAAATCAAAGCACAGTGGGAACCACACAAGACTCTATGACGATCTCAGGTCAACAGACTACTCTGTACCAGTGTCACCAGAGAACTGCCATCTGACATAAGGTATAATACCATCTAGGAGTTCTCGGCGAGTCCGTCCAGTGTACCCAGTCTCTACTGAGCACCCGTATATCTCCTCTGATGTCAAACACCAATGGATATGGGATCATCCATCGCCCATCTGTATGGGTCGAGAAGGTACACGCTAGTCTACTCTGGTATATCGATGCCCCGTCTCGATACACCCACGACTAGGGACTTTGAAGGATGTACTCATGGACTACCATGTCCCCACTAGTATGATCCGCATCATAGTCCAGGTAGTCAAGTACACATCCTAAGGGCTTTACCAACATGTAACAGAGAGACAATCAGTATACACGTTAAGGTAAAGGGTAACCAGATAGCATACTATCATGTCGAGCAAGAAAGTCCTCCCTATATATGTCCCAGCATCCACTACAATATGCATCCAATGTACAGTAATGGCCTCTAGGGCATACATATAACTAACAAACACAAGATAAAAAAACATTGTTAAAAGGGCCAAGCCCAAATAAAGGCTCAACAGCCCAAAATAAAATGTTAAACATTTATTGGACTTAGCCCAAGATTGGCCATAAGTCCTCAACTTATCTTAATTGAGCCCATCCGCTCATAAATATTTTAACAGATCTTAGCCCTAGATTGGACTACAAATCTTCTAACCAACTCACATCGGTTCGAGGGTACATCTCTTTACTCCTCTGATATTTGTCGTTGTAATCTTTCAACGTCTTCAGAGAGGTGACGGGTCCCAACAACCACACATTTCATGGACTATGGGATCCTTAAGCACATGGACTATGATGTCCTTAACCTTGACTGTGAGGTCTTTAAACTCACAGACTATGATGTCCTTAACCTTGACTGTGAGGTCTTTAAACTCACGGACTATAATGTCCTTAACCTCGACCGCGATGTCTTTAAACTAAAATCGGACCGAGATGTCCTTAAACTAATAATGGACCGTAATGTCCTTAAACTAATCGACCGCAATGTCCCTAAACTAAACAATAGAGCCCAATTGCTCTCTTGTTGGATCTAAACGATCCCGTTAAGTTGATCTTAGTCTATAATGAGACTAAAGTATCCTTAACAAATGTTTAAGTCGATCTTAGTCCCAAATGAGGCTAACGTATTCTTAAACCCAACCCCCAAACCTAAATCTAAGAAGATACAGATTTGGACAAATTCACGCCCTACGGGCGACAACACAAATTAGTCTCCGTATACAATCCACGGGCAACCAAAAACAAAACAAACACACACGACACGAGGTGACCATCTGGAAAAGGAGAAAGTTGTTACCGCGATGCGGTAGCGTAATTAACTGCAGGGGCTTGCGCCTGCAGGGAAGAGCGTCCCCACAATCAAAAACCCCTCAAACGAGGGGGAATCTGATGAAGTCTGCTATATCGGCCGCATCCGTTTAAACCTTCGATATACGGTGCCATAAATCAACTTGGCATCTTCGGAGAGGTGGACGGATAGCACCAATTAGCATCTGCCCCGAAATTCAGGCCAGACGTTTATCGCGTCTTTCGTGTTTTCGGCGGGGAACAGGGTTAGGATTGATTTTAGCCATACGGGGTCAGGATTGACTTTAGGTTATCTGTGCACCGCCGAGTCATGGAACTAGGAACTTTGCCACGGCTCCGTTTTGCTGACGTTGCGTCTACTGTAACGAGACGAATGTCGAGGTGGTCTCTAGGTTGTCTGTGAACCATATAGTCTTGGAACTAGGGATTTTGCCGTGGCTCCGTTTGTTGACGTCATATATTCCTGCAAAGACACAGATTTCTCTGCGGGTCGACGCGAATCGAGATGCTCTCGTCAAGGATGCTGATTTCCCTGAATCGAGGTTTTTGCCAAGAACACTGATTTCCCTGGGGTTGGTTGACTTGTTTCCGAGACGGAGCGTTGATCCGGCGGGGAGGTCATTGGTTGACTCTAGCTTGTCTGTGGATCGTAGAGTCTTAAAACTAGGGACTTTACCGTGGCTCCGCTTTGTTGACGTCGTGTCCGAATCCTGCTGGAATGAGGAGGAACGCTATTGTGGGTCTCCAGGCTATAGATGCGGCCATCGAGACGTGGAACTAGGGACTCTGCCATGGCTCCGAGATAGTCTCTAGGCTATCTGTGACCCTTCGAGATTTGGAACGAGGGAACTTTGCCATAGCTCCGAGATTGATTGTCGCATCCGAATCCTGCTGGAATGAGGAGGAACGCTGTTCTGGGTCTCCAGGCTGTAGATGTGGCTATCGAGACTTGGAACTAGGGACCCTGCCGTGGCTCCGAGATTGATTGCCGCGTCTGAATCCTGCTGGAATGAGGAGGAACGCTGTTGTGGGTTTCCAGGCTGTAGATGTGGTCGTCGAAACTTGGAACTAGGGACTCAGCTGTGGCTCCGAGATTGATTGTCGCGTCTGAATCCTGCTGGAATGAGGAGGAACGCTGTTGTTGTTCTTCTGAGATGCAGATGTTGTCGTCAAGATCTGACTCTCCCTTTGATAAGGTCTGGTGGGGAAATGTGGTTCCCTTTCGTTTATGCCTATGGATTGTGTACAGGGGTTAGTATGGACTTACCTGCAGGGCAGAAATTTCATTTTTTTTAATTTCTTTCCGTGATGCTCTATCATTTCAGCTTTTTATATCGCGAAAGTCGCGATTGCCCAATCATTTCGGCTATTTTTCGCGGTGCCCAATCATTTCGGCTATTTTTCTTTTTTACTCGCTGCTTTTTATTGCGAGTTGCCCAACCATTTCGACTATTTTGTATGCAAATATTTTTACTTGCTGATTTTGTTGCAAGTCGCCCCATCATTTCGGCTATTTCATATGCACATTTGGCTCACTGATTTTTATCGTGAGTGTGGAACTTGGAATCTGGTGCCAATCTTAGCATCAGCATCGCTGCGACTGGAATATTGTCAGGAGCGAATCATCATTTGCCGTGAAAGGACTTGGGATTTGATACCGATTTAGGCATCAGCATCGCTACAACTAGGATATTGCCAAGAGCGAATCATCATCTGCCTTCATCGGTTTGAACAAAAGTGGCTTAGTAAACAGGGTTAAGATCTTGTCGACTAAGGCTTTTGACTTCATGAGCCGTAAGGGTCTCATAAAGGTGTTTCTCTCTACGAGTCGTGGGGATCTCGTAAGTGCGTTTTCTCCTTAGGAATCATGAAGGTTCCTAACTGTATGTTCTCTTGTAAGTCGTAAGGATCTTGCAAGAGTGTTTTCTCCGTGTAAATCGAGAGGACTTACAAGGGTTGTTCACCGTGTGAGCATATCCCTAGTCGCTGATGGGACTCTGTTAGAGAAATGTTTATTAGTGCCCGTGGATTGTATACAAAGGTCAGCATTGAACCGCTTGTAGGGCGAAATTGAGGTGTATGACGGCTTAAGAACAGGTTCAGATCCGTGCAGCTTAAGGCTTTTGAATCGTATGAGCCGTGGGGGTCTCAAAGGGGAATTCTCCTTACGATTCATGAAGATCTCGTAAATGTAACTTCTCCTTAGGAATCGTGGGGATCCCTAAGTGTGTTGCTCCCTTGTAAGTCGTAAGGATCTCACGCCGGTATTTTCTCCTTACAAGGTCGAGAGGACCTTGCAAGTATCTTTTAACGAGATTATGCCCTTTCGGGTTTTCACAAACTCGCCGGTAGCCCTGCTGTTTTTACTCACGGAGCCCTTTCGGGTTTTCATCCGTGCCCATCTCGCTTATGGACATACCGTTTTTTCAACACAAGTCTGCGGATGCTGCGGTTCGTAGTAGTTTTAGGGACGTTTCGGTCCGTTGCAAGTTTTAGGACATTGCGGTCCATCGTTAGTTTAGGGACGTTTCGGTTTGCTATTAGTTTAGGGACGTTTCGGTCCTCTATTCTCCATGTTTGGGATGGGGTATCGTTAGATACTATTTTCAAATTCCGGACTCAAGAAGATAGCGAGCGGACATAGGCGTTATCTATCATTAACCTGGTTCGTGACTCGTCAAGCGTAGTATCTTTTAAGGAATCGGCCATTTATTGGTCGGAAGGGTCTTTCGCCATGCATATTCATGAGCAAGTAAGCCCCACCCTGGTAGACTTTGTCTATGATGTACGGGCCTTCATAGTTCGGCTTGAATTTCCCCTATTTGGCAAGATTGGGGATCATAGGTCTCTTGACCACTAGCACGAGTTCTCCTTGGAGGAATGTTCTCGGCCTAGTCAATCTCTCGTATGAGCGCGTCATCTTTTCTTTGTAAGCTTCCAAGTTTTGCTGGGCCATGAGCCGGGTTTCGTCAAGGGCGTTGAGCTCCTCAAGCCGAAGATGAGTATTATCTTCGTCCGTTAGTTCATAATGAACCACCACTCGTAAGTAGGGTAGCTCTATCTTTAAGGGAGTATTGCTTCAGTGCCGAATACCAATGCATACGGCGTTGCGTTTGTGGCCGTTTTGAACGTAGTTTGATACGCCCAGAGAGATTCATGTAGTCTCTCATGCCAGTCCTTTTTATTTTTGGACACCGTATTTTTCACGATCTTCGTCAAGGTCTTGTTGAAAGTCTCAGCCAGACCGTTAGCTCGGGGATTATAGACCGAAGAGTATCTCCAGTCTATATTATGTTGCTGCGCGAAGCGGCTGATTTTGTGACTTCTGGAGACCGATCCGTTATCGGAGATAATCCGTCATGGAGTGCCGAACCGATAGATGACGTGTGTTTTGAAGAAATGGAGGATATTCTCCATCTTCACTTCTCTTAGTGGTACTGCTTCTGCCAACTTGGAGAAGTAATCAGTTGTCACCAGTATGAACCGATGTCCTCTGGACGATGCTGGTTCAATGGGCCCGATTATGTCTGTTCCCCACATTTCGAATGGCCAGCTAGCCACCATTGGATGTAGCGGATTTGGATGCTGGTGGATAAAGTCCCTGTGAATATGGCACGAGTGGCACTGCTTCGCGTATTCGAGGTAGTCTTGGATCATTGTGGGCCAATAGTAGCCCACCCTTTTGATCTTCAGTTTCATGTTCGGCCCGGCTTGGTGAGAACCGCAGAGTCCATCGTGAGTTTCTTGGACGACTCTCCTTGCTTCTTTAGGTCTCAGGCATCTTAGCCATAGAGAATCAAATGAACTCTTATATAGAGTGTCATTGACGAAGGCGAAGGATAGAGCTCGTTTCATGAGCTGATATCTTGAGGACGTATCTTCAAGTGTTCGACGGGATTGTAAGTAGTCTATAAAGACTTCTCTCCAATCCTCGAACTTTTCCTGGTCCTCTATCTGTAGGGTCGCTTTCTTGGTCGCTTCCTTTTCTCCAAACGACTCTGGAGATATTTCTGCCGGTGCGAGAACCTGACGGCTTTGTACAACGATCCTTACGTCATCGAGATTTTCGTCAGCCAGTTCTTTAGCAAGTTTTGCTAACGCATCTGCTTTGCTATTTTCCGCACGTGGTATGCTTTCCAGGGCGTAGGCAGGGATTTGAATCAACAATTGTTGCACTCTCTTGCTGTACTTCACCAACTCTGGTTTGCACGTTTAATAATCGTCGTTTACTTGGATAACGACCAGCTGGGAGTCTCCGTATATGAGGAGGTTTTCGATCCCCATGTCGACAGCGATCTCAAGCTATCAAAGCTTCATATTCGGCTTTATTGTTTGTCCTCGGCTCTATTAGGGAAAAGGCAAAGCGCATTATCCCTCCTTATGGAGTCACGAAGATGAGGCCTATCCCAGACTTGATTATGGGGGAGCTGTGCTTTCGCTTCTTCATGTAAGATGCCCCGTCGAAGTAGAGTTCCCACCGGGTGTTACTCTCTCCTTTCTCCCCATCGATTGTGTCAAACGCGTGCTCGTCTGGAAATTCACAATTTAGGGGTGAATCGGCAGGTATAGGATGCTCGGCGAGGAAGTCGGCGATCGCCTAGCCTTTCACTGCCTTGAGAGGTCGATAAATTATCGAGAATTCCATTAAGTGTAGGGCCCATTTAACAAGCCGCCCTGTTAGTATGGCTCTGGACTTCAAATATTTGAGAAGATCCACTTTTGATATGAGATGGACCTCATGCGCCAACACATAGTGCCTGAGCTTCGTTATCGCGAAGATCAACGCTAGGCAGTGTTTTTCAATAGGGGAATAATTGTTTTCTGCCCCCAGGAGCACTCGACTTAAACAGTAGAGGGCTCTCTCCTTCCCTTGGTCATTTTCTTATGCCCATAGCGCGCCTAAGGAACCCTCAAGGGCTGTTGTGTACAGAATGAGGGGCTTTCCTTTGATCGGAGCGGTCAGCACCGGTGGATTCTGCAGGTATTGCTTGATTTCGTCCAGTACGCTTTGGCATTTGCGATCCCAAACGAACGGGGTTCCCTTCTTCATCAAGTGACTGTAGGGACTGTTGGGGTCGAAAATTGCACCCCGGTTGACCAAGTCAAAGTCAAGGTCAATCCCAAGCCAAATAGGCCCAAGCCCAGATCAAGTGGGCTCATGCCCGAGTCGAGCCCGAACATGAAGCGGCCGTCCTCCCCCATGCTGGAATAAAAAATCATGTAATAAATAATTTTGATATAATTTTTTTTACACATGAATGGGCATAAAGCCAAATTTTTGTAAAACCCATGGCTTATGTGCAAAAAGAAATGGCACATGAGCCATGGGATGGGCAAAATGCCATTTTGTAAAGCCCAAGGGGCTATATATAAATATGTAAGCCTATATAAGGCAACATGATGATAAATAAAATATACACTTTTCATTCTCCTCAAAACTCTAGGGTTCTTTGTGCCACCTTCTCCTTCCTCAAGGTTCTAAACCTTCTTCCCATTTTTCAATTAAATCAAGAGTTTTACTCTTCCTTTTCCAAAACTAAATAGTTTTTCATCACGAAACCCACAAAGGGGAACTTAGATCTCCCATCAGATCTTAAAAATATGAGATTTTTAAAATCTCATATTTCTTGTTCTTCAAGATCCGGCCAACAGAGGAGGAAGGAGGAGACCCATCTCCAAAAATCCCATCTTGGGAAGATCCAGAGCCAAAGGGAGAAATAAAGAAGCCCCCTCTGATGATTTCTAAATATTTTTAGGAGTCTAACTCCATTTAAGATCCATTGGAGTTCAGCGCCACAAGTCAAATCGGGAGCACAGCTCCTAGTGCAGGGACCAGGTCCCTTTCTGCTGCTGACGCCTAGCACCCGCATGCCAGGCACGTGGTGCGCTGGCGCTCTGGCGCACAGCGCCCGCGTGCCAGGCACGTGGTGCGCTGGCGCTCTGGCGCACAGCGCCCGCGTGCCAGGCACGTGTGGCGCTAGCGCCTTCTCCCACGCATCCTTTGGATGACCTTTCCCTTTATATATATATATATATATATGTATATGTGTATATATATGTTTATACACACACACACACATACTCCACACACCCCCATAAAAACTCTGTGGGGCTCCCGATATATCCAAAAACCCCTTCAAAACACAACACTGCACATTGAGTTCGCATGACCAGTTTAACCCGTTAATCGGAGGTTCTCTCGCTCCAAAGGCGAGGGGGTAATTAACGGCAGCTTAGTCCGCGGCTGCCGGAGATTCGGATCCCCACGATCAATAAACCCCCGCCTACCCTAGGCAGAGAAAATCTGTAGTACGCCCGACAAGCGCATGCGTAAATCCCATCTCAATGGGGTGACGAAAAACACCCTACAGATTCTGGCACGCCCGGTGGGACCAATCTCTCCTCCCATATTTCGGGTTAAACGTTCATGCGAACTCAATCAATATACATACCTATATTTATACTAAAATAATGCTCTTTCATGCAGGTTTTCAAGCAATCACTTTTCAACGATGTCTCCAAAGATGAACTTAGCTCTCAGCACGACTCCTATATCTTACACGATGAAGATGGACGCCAGGACGGTCCTTGCGGCCAGTCTCAAGCGACAGTGGGAGGATCCGCCGTTACCATTGTCTTTATTCTGCTCGTGCCAGCTAACGCCGTCCCTGCTCTTCAAGCCCCGGTGATGGATAAACCGACCTCAAAAGGCAGGAGGCCAAATGTGGTGATCTCGAAGGCACTACTACCCAAGAGCAAGTCGGTGTTTGAACGACTTTCCTTTGCTCCAGCTGGGGGCAACTCCAATAAGGCGTCTCGAGCAAGCTCCAGCGGTGCCCTTGACAACTACTCGATCGGGTATCTTCTCTAAGCTCCCCGTCAATCGACTCACGATGGCTTCCTGGATCATGGATGCCCGTCAAGACCTCAAAGTCGAGAAGCTAAGACAGAAAAGGCTCAGGTACAGAGCCAACAAAAGGGCTATGGGTTCTGCTGATTTGAACATCGTAGGGTTCCAAGAACGAGATTACCCAGCAACGACAGCTGAAACGGCTGTAAATCTCGCTAACTCTTTTGAACCACTGAAATTGGTTCAGAAGAATGCCATGACCGTGAAGGTCAAGAAAGCTGTGAGCCGGACAGCGCCGCCCAAAGACCCAGCCGGGACAACCGTCTTCCGTCACTTGTCCTTTCCAAAAGATGAAGGGCCACGACGATTGTCCGAAAAATCAATCGCCAAAGATAAAGAGATGGCTGGGTATGTGGTCCACACTTTCTACATGGTCGGACATGAAGAAACGAACCCTCCTCTTCGTCACAGCCATGGTGATGATATGGTTGACGCTACCTAGCATCGGCTCGATTTAAATGATGAAGAGTCCGCTCAGGCCGATAAGCCACAGGAGCCCATGGTTCCTGCAGAATTGAGCTCAGGCAATAAGGATGACCCGGTTGTCATATCCGAAACTACAGAACAAGCATTATTCCGATGGCTTCAGGAGCAGCTGCAGGACAGGGATGAGAAGTTAGCCAAGGTACATTCCAAGGTTGACGAATTGGCAAACGTCGCGGCAGATCTCGTGACCCAAGTCGCCCGATGCAATTACAGGAGAATCAAATTTTGGTTCATGAGCCAGGGATTGATGCCCGGAGGCAGCCAACTGATCCCCCCTTCAACCTAAGAGCGGAGCGCCTTTGCGAAAAACGGCCGCGATCAGCCTCCAGCCCCTCTGATACATACACCGAAGGGGAATCGCCTCTGAAAGAGAATCTGGATAAGGTCTATTCCTTCAAAAGGGACAAAGTCCACAAGATATTCAAGGACGCCCTAAGAAACGGTCTACAGCTGCCAGAATCAAAGAGACCGCAAGAAGTGAATATGACAGACGACCTAAAATATTGCCCCTATCACAAAGTGATAGGTCATGCCACTGCTTCGTCTTCAAAGATTGGGTCGAAAAGCAATATAAGACGGGAGAGATAGAACTGTCTAAAGGCGTGTTAGCAAACAGTCAAGCTACGACCGCCGATTTCATACATACCGGAGCCCCTCGGGAACCTGACTCTCTCAGAAATGTGCCATTATCTGAAAAGGGAGAACCAAAGACTAATCGGCCTCAAGGACCAGCATCGGTAAGGGCACCTACTCTAATGGAGAGAAAGAAGAAGGTGTTCTCCTTTAGGAGGGATGAGGTCTGCAATATATTCGAGGAAGCCTTGAACAACGGTCTGCAACTGCCTATTCCGAAGAGGCCATATGAAATGAATATGACCGGCAATCCCGTATACTGCCCATACCATAGGGTGGTGAGTCATACCATTGAAGACTGCTGTGTTTTCAAAGATTGGGCAGAGGACCAATACAAGCTTGGAAAAACCTCACAGTTCTCGGATGTATCGGCAAGCCACAGAGCTACGGTCATCAACACAGCTCTGCCAAGATCAAAGTTCAAGGAGCTGGGATAGGCAAGTCGACCACCACGTCATTAAACTGGGAATAATCGACCTCTAAGTTATTAAACCGGGGATGTAAAAATGTGTAAATAAAACAAAAAATATAAAAAAAATAATATAAAAAGCCGAAATGATAGGGCAACTAGAAATAAAAATCAGTGAGCAAAAATAAAAATAAAGCCGAAATGATGGGGCAACCGCGAATAAAATTCCGAAATGGTAGGGCAATCGCGACCTTCGCGATAAGAAAAGCTGAAATGATAGAGCAATCATGGTAAAAAAAATGGTGAATGATGAGTCGCTCCTGGTACCATATTCCAGTGCAGCGATTCAGACGCCAACCAAATTCTAAATCCCAATGGCGAATGATGAGTCGCTCCTGGTACCATATTCCAGTGCAGCGATGCAGACGCCAACCAAACTCTGAATGTCCCAACGACGAATGATGAGTCGCTCCTGGTACCATATTCCAGTGCAGCGATGCAGACGCCAACCAAATTCCAAACTCAAATCCTAAATGGCGAATGATGAGTCACTCCTAGTACCATATTCCAGTGCAGCGATGCAGATGCCAACCAAATTCCAAATCCCATACCTTAACGGCGAATGATGAGTCGCTCCTGGTACCATATTCCAGTGTAGCGATGCAGACGCCAACAAAGTCCCGAAATGTTTCCGGCCCTACGGTCCGGATCATACATCCTGCAAAACCGTATACAATCCACGGGCGTAAAATGATCCCAATCTCTCCCAAGTCTTACCGGCGAGACTACATTCAAAGTCGCAAAATGGGCATGGATTAAAACCCGAAAGGGCTCTATGAGTAAAAAAAAAACAGCAGGACTACCGGCGAGTTTGTGAAAACCCGAAAGGGCACAAACTCGTGAAAAAGAGATGAAATGCACTCGCAAAGTCCTCTCGACTTTGTGAGGAGAAATTTCCTACGTGAGAGCCTTACGACTCACAAAGGAGCAACATACTTAGGAATCCTCACGACTCCTAAGGAGAAAATACACCTACGAGATCCTTTCGACTCGTAGGGAGAAAATGCTTTTGTGGGACCCTTAAGGCCCATAAAATTGAAAAGCCTTAGGTGATAGGGATCTAAACCTGTCTCCTAAGTTGCCAATTTCCAAATCCTCCTGGGGCAAATGATGAGTTGCTCCTGGCATTATTCCAGTGCAGCAATGCAGATGCCGACTAAAACCAAAATCCCCAAATCCTCTCATGGCAAATGATGATTCGCTTCTGGTATCATATTCCAGTATAGCGATACTGATGTCAACCCAAATCAAATCAAACCAACAACCTCTGCGGCGGAATCATGTTCCGTCCCAGAATTTACCCCGTGTCGAAATCATGCTTCGCCTCGGGATATTTACCTTCCCTGCCGGAATTATCCTCCGCCTCGGAATCAAATCAACCAACCAGCTCTGCATCGGAATCATGCTTCATCTTAGAATGTGCACTCCGTGTCGAAATCATGCTTTGCCTCGGTGTATCTGCCTTCCCTGTCGGAATTATGCTTCGTCTCGGAATCAACCAACGACCTCTTCGTCGGAATTATGCTCCACCTCGGAATCAAGTCAACCAGCAAGCTCTGCGTCGGAATCATGCTTCATCTCAGAATGCGCACCCCGTGTCGAAATCATGCTTCGCCTCAGTGTACCTGTCTTCCCTGTTGAAATTATGCTTCGTCTTGGAATCAAGTCAGCCAACAAGCTCTGTGCCGGAATCATGCTCCGTCTCAGAATATACCTCGTGTCGAAATCATGCTTCGCCTCGGAGTATTTGCCTTCCCTGTAGGAATTATGCTTCACCTGGGAATCAACCTCTGTATCGAAATTATGCTTCAGTCAGAATGTCTGCCGCTCGTCGGAATTATGCTTCGACCCCCTTGGAATCATGCTCCGCTCTTCGGAATTATGCTCCGATCCCTGGAATCATGCTCCGCTCTTCGGAATGATACTCTGATCCCTGGAATCTTGCTCTGCTCTTCGGAATGATGCTTTGATCCCTGGAATCATGCTCCGCTCTTCAGAATCATGCTCCGATCTCGGGAATCATGCTCCGCTCTTCAGGAATGACGCTCCGATCTCGGGAATGATGCTCTGATCCCGGAATTATGCTCCAACCCTCGGAATTATGCTCCGACTCTTCGGAATGATACTCCGACTCTGGAATTATGCTCCGCAAATCGGAATGATACACCGATCCCCGGGAATCATACTCCCTGAAGAATGCTCCACCCACGGAATGATGTTCCACCTCGAAGTCCAGCTTCAAGATCCATCAATTTCATGCACACAACTCAAATGTGCGGTGTGCATTTATTGATGGGGGCACTTTGTTGGGGTCGAAAATTGCACCCCGGTTGACCAAGTCAAAGTCAAGGTCAACCCCAAGCCAAATGGGCCCAAGCCCAGATCAAGTGGGCTCATGCCCGAGTCGAGCCCGAACATGAAGCGGCCGGCCTCCCCCATGCTGAAATAAAAAATCATGTAATAAATAATTTTGATGTAATTTTTTTACACATGAATGGGCATAAAACCAAATTTTTGTAAAGCCCATGGCTTATGTGCAAAAAGAAATGGCACATGAGCCATGGGATGCGCAAAATGCCATTTTGTAAAGCCCAAGGGGCTATATATAAATATGTAAGCCTATATAAGGCAACATGATGATAAATAAAACATACACTTTTCATTCTCCTCAAAACTCTAGGGGTCGTTGTGCCTCCTTCTCCTTCCTCAAGGTTCTAAACCTTCTTTCCCTTTTTCAATTAAATCAAGAGTTTTACTCTTCCTTTACCAAAACTAAATAGTTTTTCACCACAAAACCCATAAAGGGGAACTTAGATCTCCCATCAGATCTTAAAAATATGAGATTTTTAAAATATCATACTTCTTGTTCTTCAAGATCCGGCCAACAGAGGAGGAAGGAGGAGACCCATCTCCAAAAATCCCATCTTGGGAAGATCCAGAGCCAAAGGGAGAAACAAAGAAGCCCTCTCTGATCATTTCTAAATATTTTTAGGAGTCTAACTCCAATGCTCCTCGTGCGATTTGCTTTTCACCACAAGGTCGTCGATATAGCATTCGACGACTTTATGTATGAGGTCATCGAAAATCTTCGTCATGGCCCTCTGATAGGTAGCGTCGGCATTCTTCAGACCGAAAGGCATCACTTTGTAGCAGAATATGCCTAGCGAGGTCCGGAAAACGGTATGCTTTCGGTCTTCGGGGTGCATCTTTATTTTATTGTACCCTGATGAGACGTCCATGAAGGAGAAAACTTCATGAGTGGACGTATTGTCTATCATTAGCTCAGTAACCGGTACGGGGAAGTCATCCTTCGAACATGCTTTGTTGAGGTCCCGAAAGTCTATGCAGATGCGCACTGTCCTATTTTTCTTCATCACTGGGATGATGTTGGCAATCCAGTCAGGGTACTGAACCTCTAGGATGAAACCGGAGTCAATTATCTTCTTGACCTCGGCATTGATGCTCATTTCAAGTTCGAGCCGCATTCTTCTCGGTGTTTGTTTGATTGGCTTGACGTCTGGAGATATCGCTAATTTATGCACAGCTACTTCTGGATCTAGTCCCGGCATTTCGGAGTAGTTCCATGCGAAACAGTCTTTATACTGTATGAACACGTTTTTGAGTGTAGCCACCTGTTCTTTAGACAGTAGCTCGCTGACGAACGTAGGCCGTGGATCGTCTACCGTTCCCAAGTCGATTTTTCTGAGGTTATCTGCAGGAGTATGTATCCCATCTTCCAGCTCTTTTGGCACCGGTGGAAACTCTGAGACCACTTCGTCATCATCGTTTTCGAAGCACCAGAAGAGGTCATCCATATTCTCGGGCACTCCTTCTTCTGTAAGCGTTATTACGTGATAGGTAGAAGATTGTTTTCGAGACCGATGTTGATTTGGTTCTACTCTCGCTGCATACGTGGTTTTTGGTTCATACTTCTGTGGCGGGGTTACCCTCCAACTGCTGGATAAAGCGAACCTGCCTTACTGATACTGGTCTTCTACCCAGTCTTTGAATGTGAAGCAGTCTTCGAGAGGATGTCCTATCGCTCGGTGATAGGAGCAATAATCTGTATGATGAACCTCACTTGCTTGTTCAGGGTGCTTTGACTCCGGGAGGGTAATCTTTTGATGTTTAATGACAAGACTGAATATCTTTCTTGTCTTTTCTTGGGAAAAAGAATATGCTCGACCCATCTTCTTTATAAGAGACGGATCCCGGCTGCTCAATTTTCGATCGCGAGGCTTCTTGGACCCGCTTTGCTGCTTTCGAACATTTTTTCCGTTCTTCAGTTTATTTTTGCCTCCGCGTCGAGTCTTCCGTATGACGGGTTGGCAACGAAGGGCATCGTCATTTTTCGTAGCCTGCTGAAGGAGGTGCTGCGTTCTGGCTTTTTCATAGATGGCCATTTCGCGGCTATGGTCATCCCGGACCTTTTGACCCACTTCCCTTATTAGCTTATCCATCTGTTCTTCAAACGACGGACTTGGCACTTTCATGGAGAGACGTCGTTTTAGTTCAGGGTTAGCGTCTTCTAACAGAGCATCTCCTTCTTCATCGAAATCATGTATAACGTAGCAGCCATGGAATCACTCCCGTTTCTTGGATTGAACATATCCGAGCCCGATCGTTTCCATTCTCCCGTTGGGCAATTTTCGCTGAGTTCCAGGAACGTTCCAAATCCTGTTATAGAACTGAGCTTGTCGAGCAATCTGTTTGAAGGGTATGCCTTGGCGCCTTAACAGCCTTTTTAATCCTTCTATGTAGTATCTGGACAGAAAGATGGGCTGGAGCCTGTCAAGCTTAGAATCGGCGCCATGCTAGATTTCTTTCTCCACTTTAGTTTCCGCAGATCGATAAAAGAGGATCGCCTTTTCATCTTTTCGCCTGGGAGGGATATAGAACGTCTGCAGTTCTTGCACACTATAGGTATCATGTGCGTCGAGCTCTTTGTAATGCTCTTGCGGAACCATGGCGATCTGCAAACTCTGATCATCTCCAATGAAAGCTTGCACTGATGGATGAGCCGAGAATACTGTGTTGACCTCGTCTTCAGAGTCACCACCAAAGACCAGAATAGGGGTAGACGGTCCCGGTATGTTATATCGGGGAGGTCCCGAATAAACTATCTCTTCTTCCTCCTCGGTATCGCTCCCGAAGACCGGAATGGCGGTGATAGCTTTTTTCTTATCCTCGGGTTTATGGCATCTTTCCGTGTCTTCAAATTCTTATAAGAAGTACTTTGCATCTTTGTACTTTCGGACTTCGTTTACGTAGAATGGGTTTAGCTCCCCTGTCACAGTGTATTCAAGCCCATCTTTGAAGTACTTCATACACTGATGTTGTATAGAAGGGATGATGTTGTACTCGTGTAACCAAGGCCTGCCGAGCAAAGCGTTATAGAAATTCTTGGCATCAATGACGTGAAACTTGATATCAATGACGAATAGCCCAAAGCGTAACGTCGGTATCACAAACCCGAGCGTCCATGATGATTGGGAGTCGAACCCGGAGATAGTGATTTTATCCCGAGCGATGTGTTGAACGCTCATGCCGATTTCTTTTAGTACCCTCACATTTAGGAGATTGACAGAGGACCTGTTGTCAACTAGAATCTTCCCTATCTTGATGTCATGGTAGTACCCGGAGACATATAGGGGACGGTTGTGCTCGCATATTCCAAGGAGGAGAACTTCATCGCCGAAAGTGATGTCAGCTGTGTGAATTTCTTCCTGCTCGTCCTTCATCTTTTCTTCGGTGAGGAAAGCTTGAAACTGGTCAGTCTCTTATAATTCCTTGATCAAAGAATCTCTCGCCTCTTTGGATAGCAAAAGGGCGTCGAGAATGCTTAGCTGTGAGGGTATCTTCCTCAGGTGTGCCAGAACGTTGTAATCCACCTTGTTTTTCTTAGGCGGGTCCTTGGCTGCAAGCTCTTCGATGACTCGATCATCGAGGGTGATATCCTCAGGGACTTTTTCCTTCTCCTTATATTTTTTGTTTGATCCCTTGTTTGCAGGTCCGAGATTCTTTTCAGGTAGCGTGCGATTGCGCAGCTGAATGTTCTTGCAGGTTTTCATCTCTTCTGTTTTAGAGATGGATTCCTTGAAGAGAGGGCCGAGGGCTATTTCTTCATCAGAATCACTCCGAAAGTGAGAACTTGCGATCCCCCGGAACTAACCATGTGACATTCACCGGCTGTTCTTTTATGCTCATCTGTCGTGCTTCTTTGTTCCCGACGAGTTTTGCGCTTCATCTGCTTAAAATGCTGCCGGCGAGCAACGTATCCCTGCCACCAATTTTTAAAGGCCATGCACTCTTCGGTAGGGTGTGCAATCCACTGATGGTATAACCAGAAGTTAGGATGTACGTCCGCTTCATCAAGATATATACCGCCAGGAGAATTTCCTCTGAAATAGGGCAACTTCATTCCCATTGACAGGGCTCTAGCGAATCGTTTCCTTGTCTTAAGTTTGCTTTTGTCTGCGGCGGACATGCTTCGATCTAGTTGGAGTGCTTCAACCTTTTCATTCAGTCGCCGGCGTTTGGCTTTTTCGAATATGGCCAGTTCGTGCTCTTGATTGGCTTTACTTTTCTGACGGGCTTCATTCAGGAATACGTCAATCACTTCGTCTGACGGTCCTAGGAGTTCCGGTTCGGGACCTGCCTCCATTTTCTCTACATTAGGAGCTTCTTCACCATCTACCGGAGAGTGAGAGATCACGTGGCAGCTTACCACATAATCCTCAGGTTCATCTGACGAGTCTTCTCCCTCATCTTCATCACCATCTCTATCTTCCAGGATGTGGTTGAGAAACTCTTGGAGTGTGATCGGGGTTCGCGCCTTCTGCTTATATTCTTCCAACGCGTCAATATGTTTTGCAGGTCCGTGCGCTTGTCACCATGCTTCATGGGCTTTTTGGTCTTCTTCTTCTTCTTCTTCGAAGACTTTGATGGCTGGGCCTGAGCATTTTGATTATCGCTACCAATTCTTGGAGTCAGGCGCGACTTCAGCATTCCTTCAATGATCTCGGGCTCCAGCAGACTTTTCCAACTGATTGCCGGGTATGTTTGGAGATCCTTCAATATTCTTTTCTTCTTGGCTGAAAGAGCGACCTCCCATGGAGCTTCTTCTATAAAAGAGCATGATGCCCCCGGTGTGTCCCCCCTTTTAAGAGCGTGTGGCTAAGGCGGGCTTACTTTCCAATTCTTGGACAGTGCGAATTTGCTCTGTTGGTATTGGTCCTCAATCCAGCCTTTGAAGACAAAGAAATCTTTGATTGGATAGCCTACCACTTGGTGATAGGGGCAATAATTGGGATTATTGGCCTCACCGGGTTGCAATGGGCATTTTGGATCCGGCAAGGTGATGAGCCTGTTGCGCACCGCCAGCTCGAACAGTCTCCTTTTTTTATCCTGGGGAAACGAATAAGGGCGCTTCAGTTTCTCATTGAAGAATCGCCGTCTATCATCTTGGCGATCAGTTGGTTTCGGATCACTGGGCTGCTGCTGAGCATTGGCAATGAAGGTCTCTTTCCCTTTCCCATTTTTGTTTCGAGGTTCCACCTTCGAAGAAGATGGTCTATGACCCATCTGATCCATTTGGGCCAGCTTGTCAATCAAGGCCTGGAAGGTAATTGGCTTGAAGAATATCATGAACTGGGATATGGTCGCCTGCGGATCAAGAGTACCCACGAACAGGTCTAGTGCAGGCGCTTCTTCGATGCGTTGTTCGCACTTCGACCATAGATTTCGCCATCGTATCGCGTACTGGACCCATGTCTCGGTCGGCTTCACCCTGGCATTAATTAATGCTGTGATTGGGGTGCGTTCGCTAGCACTTGCGAACCTTTGGTAAACAGTAACTCCATTTCTGCAAATGTCTTAACGGAGTCGTTTGGGAGCTCGGAGAACCATTCAAACGCTGTTTCTGACAAGCTGCCAATAAACTGGCGAAGCAGAAGTTTGTCGTCACCCCCCAGTATTACCGCACAAGGCTCTGAATTGAGCAACGTGCTGGTGTGGATTCCCCGTCCCCTTATATACATGGAATTTAGGGATCGTATATCCCGGCGGGTACTTTATTTAGTCGTACCAACCCGGATATGGTCGTCCAGTCTTAACAATTTGGCCCGTCGCTTCGTTCGCCTGATGAGCTTATATCTGTTGAGTGATATATTCATCCAGGACGGCTTTGGAAATGGTCTCTTCCTTGGCTGCTGAACAAGCCGAAAGAGGTTCGATGTCTCTCCCCTATCGTCTTCAAGGATAATCGGAGGGTCTTCAGCTGGAGGATCCGGTTGTATCATCATCCCGACCATATCTTGGAATAAAAGAGCCATTCTTTTTATGTTGGCTGCTTGTTATGCGGCCTCTCTGTCTTTCTTTTCGAGGATTCCCCGGAGGAACTCAGCATCGGTTTCTTGTTCTTGACGCTGCTCTGATGACGTCTCCGGGTTTTCTTTTGGCCCAGTGAGTGCGTCCATCTGTGTTAGCATCTCCTGGAGCTTCTGTTGTTGCTCCTGAGCTTTTGTTACCGATCGGGTGAGTGGTCGATGACCTGTGGAGATACGGCTATCCTATTTTCCGGATGCCATATAAACAGTGTGCACCACCATGCCCCCAGACTTGGGGCATTTTGTAACACCCTAGTTCATTTATACCAGTTCTTTTTCTGAGTATTTTCTTATTATGGTTGTTTCGTGTTTTGCTGTGTTTTGGTTGCAAATAGTATTCTTGACATCTGCATTGTATCCGTGACCCGACCCGCTTGCGGGAAACCGTCTTGATTCTTGTCTTTGAGATATCCCTGCTAGTTTGTGGATCCGTGCATTTTCTTGTTGCATATCTTGCATGCTTGCATTTATATCTGGCTTTTACATTTTTTTAATAAAACAAATAAAGTCAAAGAAAATATTTTTAAAATAGTTAACATAACCTGCTTGATACCCCTAACCCCGTGGTAGCATCCGCACACCTTGTTCTCGTCCCGTTCAGTGAAACGGACGTGTTTGGATGGCTACGCGCACGTACGTGCATCCATTCTTGGGGGTATTCATTTTCTTTAACTGGGATTACATTTTGAAATTTGGAAGTCGCATATATTTTTAATATTTTAAATCTGAATTTTTAGACCCGACCCCGGCGTGTTTTGGAGTAAATTTGTATTTGCCAAAATCTCAAAACGTACTGATATCATATTAATATTTATTCTAACTGTGAATCTAAGTTTGGTTTTAAAACTAAAAAAAATATTTTATATATGCAAATCTTTTAACAGATTCCATGCATCTCTCTCTCTACCTGACTCTCTCTCTCTCTGCATTATTCATATCTTTCCTTTAAAAAATCCTACGTAATCAAAGATGTCTCTCTCTCTCTCCTTCACATACTTATTTTATATATTTTATTTTTTATAAACCCCATGTAATTCTCTCTCTCTCTCCTCTCATCTCCTTCTTCCATTTTTTTCTGTTTTCCCGCCGTTGAACCCACGCCCCCTGCCTTCGCTCGCCGACGCCGCCTCCACCCTCGTCGGCATCTATCTCCTCGACCTCCTCTCCACGTTCTTCTCTCTCTCATCTACGTCTTCTTTCCTTTCCCACCGCCTCCTGCAAACCTAACCCACGCGAGAGCCTGCACCCCTCCTCGCAGTCCACCACCATTGTCGGCCTCACTTCGTCGTCACCATCCCCATCACTACGACCCTTCCTCCTCCTCACCAACAACCCCAGGCCAACCCCGAGCTTCTTTTCCCTTGCAAACTGAACCCAACCCTAGATTCCAAGAACCCGCACCTGCACCCACCGCCGACGACCGCCTCGCCGTTACCACCCTGTCACCCTCATCTGAACCTCCTCAGCAACCACCCCTTTTTTCCATCTTCGACCTTGCACCAAGAAACCCTCAACCCGAGCTTCTCCCTCTCGTGGAACACTAACAACCATTGGCCTCACCGAAAACCTCGCCGGAGACTCGTCGTCGACGTTTCTATTCGCCCCGTCTCTGTCCCCGTAGACTAGAGAACCCAGTAAACCGACCCACAGTCCTTCTTCTACTTCTTCTTCCCTTTCTTTCCTGTTTTCCGACCATCATCAGAAAACCCCGCTTGCACCTGCCATCGACGGCTCATCGTCAACGACACCCCCTCGCCTTCTTCTCTGCCACAGAGAACTCGGAGAATCCAACCTTCTTCTCTTTCCTCTTCTTCTTCTTTTCTTTTTCTCTTTTCTTCTCTTGATTCACATTTTCCGGTGATCGACGGAGCCGTGCCGCCGCCGACGATCCGGACGAACCATACCATCACCACAGTACCACTACAATACCAAAATCATACCATCACCACCTCCATGTCACGACCGTGTCGCAGCCAGATCGTCTCCAGATCGCGACCAGACCATGACTAAATCGTGTGCAGATCGCGACCAGACCATGCACCAGATAGTCTCCAGATCGTGACCAGACCACCACCAGATCGTGTCCAGATCGCGACCAGACTATGCACCTGATCGTGTCCAGATCGCGACCAGACTATACACCAGATCGTGTCCAGATCGCGACCAGACCACCCACCAGATCGTCTCCAGATCACGACCAGACCACCACCAGATCGTATCCAGATCGCGACCAGACCATGCACCAGATCATCTCCAGATCGTGACCAGACCATCCACCAGATCGTGTCCAGATCGTGACCAGACCATGCACCAGATCGCGACTAGACCCAGTACCGTGTCGTACCGTTTCATACACCGTATCGTGTCATGTCGCACCAGGCCGCCTGCATATCGACCTTTGTTCTGAGGCAAGTAAAACTTGCTACATGTTATTATATTTACTTAGCCCATGGTACTCTTTAAATAGTTTATCACTGGTCAAACACCCGTTTGCATCCATCATGTCTAGTATACATATATTTGCATCAGTAGATCACTTGAATGTATAACATTGAAATATTCACAATCCATATTTGATAAAGTGTAGTTTAATTAGTATTGGAACTTAAACTTTAACCTTAATCATGACTGTGCATCTATATACCTTAATCTGTACCTGATTGCATTTCACATTACAATGTTCCAGTTTATGGTTCTATTAGTACCCATGCTTGTTTTGTATACCTATGCTTATGTTAGTTTGATTATGAGCACCCACATGGCATCTTGTGCACCCTGACACGACTTGTTATGCCTACAACTTGACACGACATGGTACCGTGCACCTCTCGACATGACTTGACACCTATATACATTACTTGACTTGACCTGATATACCATGGCTTTACCCGTTACCTGATCTTGTTACTAATGCCAACAAACTTTACCTGTTGTCCCTACGGACACTTCCTGTTGTCTATCCAGACAAACCTGTACCTGCCTGATCCTGTGTTGGCATTAGCTTCAGATTATTTAATACTTGACTTGAATACACAACCTGGGGGTATGGGGAAATCAATGATGAAACCTGACTTGTAACTCGACAGTTCACTACCTTTACTGATCAGTTTTAGAGGCTAAGCCAGCCTTGGGATGATGCTGCTGACATCGTCCATCGTTATCCACTACCTTTTTAAAGGGTAGGCCAGCCTTGGGATGATGCCATGGACATCATTCATCGCTACCCCTTTTCCTTTTAGTGCCTAGCGGCATGTCTCGGTTTCAGCCCGAGAATCTTCACCGTGATCCCGGGCACGTACGGGATACTATTGAGTTACATCGATGATTCATCAAATTGATTTCAAAGACTTGAGAGTAGTTAACCCAATAGACCAGTTTAGATTACTCACTACACATTACCCCACTGTCCTTATATCACTGTTATGCCTGTTTTATCATTTATACTTATACCTGCATGTCTTGCTACCCTGTTTACATATTATTGCTTGATGTTATGATGCGCTGACGTCTGAGTTTTGCATGGCCCAGATCCTCTACCTTTGTTGCAGACTGATTAGGAGTATTGCCGCTGTTAGACCGAGCGGTGGGGATCCTGTTGGTATACAGTTTTACTTTCCAGATGTTTGTTTATTGGATCTATTGCTTCCGCATATTATATTATTTCTTGACTCATTTATTCTGGCTTATGGACATGTACTAGATAGTTTAGTTTACTTTCCTGTTCTTGATATCTCTACAGCCGTAATGTGAATGTGGAAGGATTTTTATTATCCACAGGTAGCATGGTTGGCTATGTCACGTGCCTATCTTAGCGTACTCTGGGAAGCGGGGCGTGACACATTTAGATTCAGTGTTCTTAAGATTCGTCACGGACATGGAGACTTTCTCCGGCTTCCTTCTTTTGTGGGTGGTCGAAGTTGGGGGAACCGTTGCAGCGGGAACCCAAATAGATGACATCTCCTGTGGTATGACAATGTGGTCCTGTTTACCGCCGGAAGCCGGGAAGACTGGACGTCTTTCCTGAATCTGGGGGCAGATGCCAATTGGTGCTATCCGTCCACCTCTCCGAAGATACCAAGTTGATTTATGGCATCATGTATCGAAGGTTTAAACGGATGCGTACGATATAGCAGACTTCGTCTGATTCCACCTCATTTGAGGGGTTTTTTTATTGTGGGGATGCTCTTTCCTGCAGGCGCAAGCCCCTGCAGTTAATTACGCTACCGCATCGCGGTAACAACTTTCTCCTTCTCCATATGGTCATTTCGTGTCGTGGGTGTTTGTTTTGTGTTCGGTTGCCCGTGGATTGTATACGGAGACTAATTTATGTTGTCGCCCGTAGGACGTGGATTAGTCCAAATCCATATCTTTCTTAGATTTAGGTTTGGGTGTGTGTGTTTAAGGATACGTTAGCCTTATTTGAGGCTATGATTGACTTAAACGTTCGATAAGGACACGTTAGTCTAATTTTAGACTAAGATCGACATAACGGGATCGTTTAGATCCGATAAGAGAGCAATTGGGGGGCTCTATCGTTTAGTTTAGGGACATTACAGTCGATAGTTAGTTTAAGGATATTGCGGTCTAATGTTAGTTTTAAGACGTTGCGGTCGAGGTTAAGGACGTCATAGTCCATGAGTTTAAAGACCTCACAGTCCGGTGTTAGTTTTAAGACATCACGGTCGAGGTTAAGGACGTCATAGT
This sequence comes from Agapanthus africanus, assembly GCA_030015575.1. Lineage (NCBI taxonomy): Eukaryota > Viridiplantae > Streptophyta > Magnoliopsida > Asparagales > Amaryllidaceae > Agapanthus > Agapanthus africanus. The sequence continues at coordinate 673,926,081 of CM057340.1, read as the reverse complement.
CCGTGAGCTTAAGGACCTCACAGTCCGATGCTAGTTTTAAGACGTCACGGTCAAGGTTAAGGACATCATAGTCCGGTATTAGTTTTAATACATCACGGTCGAGGTTAAGGACATCATAGTCCGGTATTAGTTTTAAGGCATCACGGTCGAGATTAAAGACGTCATAGTCCATGAGTTTAAGGACCCCACAGTCCGTAGCAGTGTGTGGTTGTCGGGACCCGTCACCTCTCTGACGACGTTGAAGGATTACAACGACAGATGCCAGAGGAGTAAAAAGATGTACCCTCGAACCGGGTGTAAATTGATCGGAAGAGCGGTTGTGCTCAGTTCAATTTATATTGAGTACTTATGGCCAGAATTGGGCTAAGTCCAGTTAAATATGTTTAACATTTTATCCATGTTCTGCCTATTAGGCTTTTACTAGGGCTCTGCCCTTTATAATGCATAGCATTGGGCTATGTAATTAAATGCATAGCATTTATATTTGGCCTGTTAGACCTTTACTTGGGCTCTGCCCTTTTTTAATAATGTATAGCATTTTTAGTGGTCTGATAGTGCGCCACATGGCTTGTCAGGCGCTTTACGCCAATTAAAGAGCGCAATGCGCTGGCGCATGCGAAGGTGACACGTGTCACGCTCTGCGCTAAGCGCAAGTCTGTTAGCGCAACGTGCTTTCTGGGTGCGCTGCGCCAGTGCGCTGCGCCGGTGAATGACACGTGGCACGCTCTGGTGTAGTGCGCCAGCCCAAGAGCGCAGTGCGCTATATTTTGAAGCGCAAAGCGCAGATTGTTCTGTGGTTGACACGTGGCGCGTTCTGGCGCAGTGCGCCAATCCAATAAGCGCAAAGGCGCATTTCAAAAGTGCAAGGCACTGTCCAATAGCGCAGAGCGCATCTTGATCAAATTAAGATCATAGAACAAGTTCTTTGTTCTCTCAAAAGAGGTTCTACCTCAAGATTCAAGAACCAAGGTTCTTATTCTCATCAAAAGGCTGTGCCTTTATATAGATCAAAAGATCTAAGAATGAAGTAAATTACTTCTTTTTATCTTTTATGATTGGATCTTTTTGATCCTTTTCTTTTTATTGAAGATCTTGATCTTGTTCTTAGATCTTTGATCTTTTTAGAAGAGATTCTTCTTTTTTAATGAGATGATTTCATCTCTGTTCTTCAAGAATCAAATTCTTTACCTTTAAAGATGAAAAAGATGATCTTCTTTCTTCAAAGGCTTGCCTTTTTTCTCTTTGAGGTTTTTTCTCAAATTTTTGCCGAGGGTTCTCTCTTCTGTATCTCTATATATCTGAGACTTGGAGTCTAGGGGCCTTTATATATGGCCAATTGATTTGTTAAGTTAGTTACAGAGATTTTTCTCTGATTGATCTGGGGATATTTCCCCACCGTTGGATCTTTGATCCTAAGGCTTCTGATTTTTAGAAGATAATCTTCTTATTTTAATAAGATTGGAAAGATCTTTCTAGAATTTTAATTCTGATTAATTAAATAATTTATTATTTAAATTCCAGTGCTGGCGCTAGCGCGCCTGCGCTTGACACGTGTCACGCAGCGCAGAGCACAGCGCAATTAGCGCTAGCGCGCCTGCGCTTGACACGTGGCGCGCAGCGCAACTGCGCTAGCGCCCCACTGTTTGATACATGACGCGCAGCGTAGAACGCAAGAGATCTGAAGCGTTGCTTCATTTTAAAATTTGAATTTTGAAACAGAGCTTTGCTCTGATTGGAGGTGCGCTGCCTTGGGCACAACGCTCTTGGCGCCGGCGTATCTGCTTTTGACATGTGGCGCGCTGCACGCAGCGCAAGGAATCTGAAGTGTTGCTTTAATTTTTGAATTTTGAAATTCAAACAAAGCTTTGCTTTGATTGGGCGAAACAAATGCCCCCCACCGTTGCACTCACGTGGCGCACACGTGAGTGCAACGGTGGCAACACCTGAGCCATTGGATCAACTCAGAAGTTGAGGAGGCGCTTCAGCGCCTGTAAATAGGACCCTTGGTCCTCAGATGATTATCATCTCCTTCAAGAATTTTATTTTCAGAGCCTTGCTCTCATTTTCAAGAACTTCAAGAGTTAAACTCTAAAAAAATTTTTAGGTAAAAATTTAAATTAAATTAAATTAATTCTAATTAACAGAGCCTTGCTCTCATAGATCTTTGATCTAAAGAAAACCCCTTTGGGGTTTCATAAACAGAGCTTTGCTCTCAAGAACACATAGATCTAAAGAGATCTTGTTTCAGGGTTTCTTAACCCATGAACAGAGCTTTGCTCATTGACAAAATATAGATCTTTTGATCTTCTGATGAAGAACTCTTAAGAGTTTTTTCATGGATCTTTAAGATCCCAGAACTTTAATTCTTAGGAATTAATTTTTCTTTGATGGATTTTTCCATCATTATTACAGAGCTAGGCTCTTTAAGGAATTTTATTCCCTTGTGACCAGAGTTTGACAAGTGTCACTCTGTGACAGAGCTTTTCTCCTTGTCTCAAGGGATTTCTCATTTAATGAGAATATTCTTTGAGGATTTCCTCATTAATTGACAGTCTCATCCAATGATGAGGCTGTATTATTAACTGATGCATTGTCATCTGGATTTTGTGGGTCCCCTTTTGGTCCCCTCTCCACTGCATTGCAGTGTGGTATAAATTTTAAAGTACCAAGCGTCGGGATTTTAAAATTAAATTATGACACTGATAATTGAATTTCGCTTTTCCTTGCAGGCAACATGTCTTCTGACCTTTCGTTCCTATTTTTCCGTTCAGAGGGAGGATTCCCTGAGGCACCGGTAGACTGGGAGGTTCTTGCTCTCATTAAGGACTACGACCCGGAGTACAAGAATCTTCATCTGTGGAGTAGGTGGTACAGTGAAATTATCAACAGTCGCCGAAGCTTCTCTTGCATGACGCCGTCAGATCCAATCTCGTCAATTTCGTACGCAGATATACCCCCGGTGAACTATGCCGTGGAGGTTGTAAATTGGAATTCGGAGTGTCTTCTTCAGCCTTCGATTGCTGCCATACCCGTGCAGTTGCCGACAGCCGTGAATATTTTGGGGCGGCGCATATGCCAGGGTGAGTCGCGCCCTTGGAGATAACCCTATAACATTGGATTGACCCCTCGTCCTTCGGCCGGGTATTTGCAGTGGGCTAGGTACATTTTGTCAGCAAAGAAGGCGCATTTGCTGAAGATCGGTCCGTACCCCGCAGTGTACGCCTCGCTGTTCGAGTACTCTGCTCCTCCGACGTGGTGGGTCAAGGCGTTCGTGGAACAATGGAACATCCCCACCCATACCTTTCTTCTGGTGGATAAGGAAGTTTCCATCCCCCTAGAAGAATTTGCTGAGATTTTCGGTCTGCCGGTGAGGGGCGAGCACTATGAGGAGCTGCTCCCTCGTGATGAATATGTCTTCGCCACTAAGCCGTTAGTGATGGACCTGACGCCAAAGAATGCTATTCAGCATCAGTTTCCGAGTCTGGTAAAGGTGCTGAATATGTATGAAAGTCTCTACTTGGAATCGGGAGGCCGGGGAGTTAGTTTCGCAAACTTCATCACCCGCTTTCTTCGACCGGAGATTCTATCGCAGCGGGACGAAAAATTTGCCATGCTTGATGACCCTTTCGGCCTGGGCTTAGATCGTCGACCAGCACTGGAAGCCGATCAAAATGGTTTTTACCTCCCCGATGCTGCAGTCATCTCCTTATCGGAAATCGCCGCTCCGGGCATCGACGAGGAGACCTTCTTTCTCGGGTTTCTGGGGCTATGGCTGTGCTGGTTCGTGCTCCCCATGCACCTGCGCTATATGAGGCCGGCCGTCTTCTACCCAGCACATCGGATGGTGGCTGGCATACAATTATCGATTGGAATCGCCGGATTGGCCCACTTGTACCATGGTCTTAGCGTGGCGGCGGACGCAAATGAACCGGGGGTGCAACCTACCAATTTCTCGATGCACTACTTTACTTCATGGATGGAAATGCATGTGCTCGGTGTATTCGGTATTCATAAGAGACCCTCATTTTATGAGAAGTGCAGACTCCCGAGAGTTATGCGGCTGGTCGGCGCTTCTATTGTGAATCCGCCTCCGCGGGAGGCTAGGAGGTTGCTTCTTCGTCCGCGCACGGTCGGAGCAGGCATTTCTTTAACGGACAAGGTCATGACAATCGGCCCGGAGACCTCCAAGGCAGTGTTGGAATTGCGTGATAATTTCAAAGACGGGGCCTCCGTATTGAAAGCCCGGGAGATTCTTCATTTATACTCCATCCGGCCGGGCTTCCTTGTGTTCAGGCAGAATGAGTTGGCGCCTTTTATGAGGTACAACCCCCATCAGTTCGCCCAACAACTAAGCTATAACCAGGGGGTCCCACTGGAGGCGTTTTTGGAAGAGCCTGCGGCCACCAGGGAGGGAATACGGAGCGCACTGCATCACTTTATGCGGTTGAACACGGGCTCCCACTTCTTCATTAGCAAGCCGTGTTGCATTCCAAGAGCCCTCAACGTGTACGGGGCTTGGTATCAGCACGCGATGGGTGCTGTTATCCGGGAAGAGAAGCGACTGCTGCTTGACCGCAAGGGTACGCCCCCCGCCAGCGATCGCAAAGTCCCCTAAGGCAAAGGACCCCTATCGTTCCTCCACTAAGAGGAGATGCTGGAGCTGAGCCCCCACGGGTGCTAAGCCCTCCGCGTGGATTGCCCCGTGATTTTTTGGATGTGCCCTCAGCGCCCTGTGCTCCGATGGAGACGATGAATGTGGTTTCGTCTGAATCTGGCGTGGGCTCGGACATCGGGACCCGCCGTCCCAAGGTGCCCACGAAGCGTAAGCTGATTTTGGGTGCGAACGGGGTTCGAACGCAGAAGAGGAAGAAGAAGTCGGTTCTTTCTCTTGATGCTGTACTCGGCTCAGAGCCCCAGGCCCCTCTTACCGAAGGCCTAAGTGAGTATGGAACCAACCAGGGTTTCTTCGTAGAGCCAGAAGACACTGATCTGGCGGCCGCCATCGCAGCTTCTGAGCGATTGGTAAGGCGCGACGCGTGGTTGGCTAAACTCGCGCAATCAGGTAATCACCATTTTTATTCTTCGTCATTTCATCGTACTTTTATCATTGTTTTTGACTAACGCTTTTCCTTTTTAAACAGGCATTTCTACCGAAGAATCCATCGCTGCTTCTCTCAAAACTTTCGAGGAGGAGGAAAGGAAACGCGCTCTATTGGGCGTTGGTACGTCTCGGCTCATTGAGTCTTTATTCTCCTTCTTATGGCCAATCTAACCTTTTCTTTATCTCAATGCAGGGACCACAAGACCTGCTTCGCAAGCTGATGCGGTAATTCTCCCCGGGCCAGCCACCAAAGTCCCGGCCTCTTCGGGGTTGCTGCGAGAGGCCCTACTTAAAAAGCCGATGATGGATGCATTGAAGGCTCTGGAGGCAACCCTGAACGCGGACGACGACGCCTTGCTGAAGAAGGCTTCCAAAAGGTCTGTCGTGACGGCCCAGGAGGAAAGGAAGCGCCTGAGGCGCGCAGCGAGGGAGCGTAGAGCTGCTTTGGCCGTAGGAGCGGGCTCAAGCACCGTTACTCCCATTGCTACTCCTTCAGAGGAGCTCCCAGTCGCCTTGTCTACTGCTCATAGACGGGCGGCACATGTAGCTCGAGAAGCCAATGGTAAATCCACCGCAGGTAATGTATTTTTCGAGGCTTTGCTGTAAAAGTTGTAAAACTATCGGTTCTTATATATCTTATCCTGCAGGGCCGAGCCTTACTGAAGGAGTGGCGGCAACCGTTGAGCCTGAGGGGACAGTAGAGAAGGTAGCAGCTGAGTCCGAGGAGACGGTAGGCGGTGCAGCCGTAGTTGCCGGGCCCGAGCTAGTGGCTGACGAGACAGTCACGACTACTATGCCCGAGACGGCCACCACTGCCGAGCGCGAGGTGGTGGCAGATGATACGGCTGCTACAACCGATCCTAAGGCAGCAATGTAAGTCCATGTTGCTCACCCCGGTTCTTACGGGGAGGCGGAAACGGCGAAAAACAATTTTTGGCGCAAAGGCAACATGGACTAAAACACAGATCTTTGCTAAACTAGAAACTAGCAAACTACTAGAGGTGCTATCTACTATGCCATAGAGATTATACCTCTTGATACCGGTCCTTTGGGTCTTCTCTCCGCTGTCCCGCTCGTCCATCCAAGCTCCAAGGATCGATCCGGATCTTGGTCACCTCCGCGGCCTCCTTGAGTCGAAAACGATCCACCCGAGAGTTGTACACCGAGCTCCACCTCGAGCCGAGGCAACTAGGGCTACAAGATCGCTAGTCTTGATGACCTAGGTTGTGTAGAAGAGGTTGATGGAAGTGCTTGTTGTTGGGGTAAAAATTTACACCCCGGTTGACCAAGTCAAAATCCAAGTCAACCCCAAGCCAAGTGGGCCCAGGCCCCGACCCAGTGGGCCCATGCCCGGGTCGAGCCCGAACATGAAGCGGCCGACCTCCCCCATGCCAAGATAAAAATTTTGTAATAAATAATTTTGTTGCATTTCTTTTATTTATGGATAAATGTAAGAAAAATAGGCATAAAGCCAAATTTTTGTAAAGCCCATGGCTTATGTGCAAAAAGAAATGGCATATGAGCCATGAAATTGGCAAAATGCCATTTTGTGAAACCCAAAGGGCTGTTTGTAAAGTGTATGGCCTATAAAGGCAAAGATAATGAAAATATCTCATAATTTTTCTCTCTCTCCAAACAAAAAAGTCTCAGAGCTGAGCTCTTTCTTCCATCTTCAAGGTTCCAAAACCTTCTTCTTTCTCTTGAATTAAATCAAGAGTTTTACTCTTCCTTTTTCAAAACAAATTAGTTTTTCACCACAAAACCCACAAAGGGGAACTTGGATCTATCATTAGATCTGAAAAAGTAGAGATTTTGAGATTTCACATCTCTTGATCTTCAAGATCCAGCAAGCAACAGGAGGAAGAAGAACATCGTTCACTAAACCCAAAAAAAAAAAAACACACACTCAGGAGTCCAACTCCTCTCTGATTTCTCTTCTGAGAAATTTGTTTTAGCAGCGCGCAGCGCAAGTGCGCAAAGCGCCCGCGTGCCGACACGTGGCACGTGCGCTTGCGCACCTGCGGGCTTGCGCAAGTGCGCAAAGCGCCCTCGTGCCGACACGTGGAGCGCGCGCGCGCTTGCGCACCTGCACGCTTGCGCACGTGCGCAAAGCGTCCACGTGCCGACACGTGGCGCGCTTGCGCACCTGCGCGCAGCGTTCATGCGCAAAGCGCCCACGTGCCGACACGTGGCGCGCTTGCACCTGAGCGCACAGCACCTAAGCGCACAGCGCCCAAGGTGTTGCCCCATGCATCCTTTGGATGCCATTTTCCCCTTTATTTATATATACATGTATATATATACATATGTATACAAATGTACACATACACATACTCCGCAACATTCTCCCCCTCAAAAAAATTTTCGGGCCGGGGCGCTGCCCCGAACCCCGCAAGGGGGCTGCTAGCCCCCTTGACCCCCAGCCCGCTATCCGGGTAGCGGGACCCCCATAAAAACTCTGCGTGGTTCCCGATATATCCAAAACCCCTCTTTCAAAACAAAACACACGCACACCGCATATTGAGTTCGCATGACCAGTTTAACCCATTAATCGGAGGTTCCCTCGCCCCAAAGGCGAGGGGTAATTAACGGCAGCTTAGCCCGCGGCTGCCGGAGATTCGGATCCCCACAATCATTAAACCCCGGCCTACCCTGGGCAGGGGGAATCTGTAGTACTCCTGACCAGCGTGCGCATATTCCCATCTCAATGGGGTGACGAAAAAAACCCTACAGATTCTGGCACGCCCGGTGGGACCAATCTCTCCTCCCATATTTCGGGTTAAACGTTCATACGAACTCAATCAATATACATATCGATTGCCTATACTGAAATGTTGTTCTTCTTTCCATGCAGCAATCAACCTTCGATTACAATGTCTCCCCAAACGAATTCAGCTTCCAACATGACCCGATTCCGTACGTGGTCAAGATCAATGCTCGTGTGGTTCTCCCCGCAAGCCTCAGTCGACAGTGGGAAGAACCGCCCCGCCAGTTTGGCTCCGTCATCATCTACCCTGCCGGAAGCGCTCATCTGGCGGAAATCCCGGCGAAACAGGCAGCCAAGCCGGTCTCGAGGGGCAAGAGGCCGAATGTCGTGATCGCCAAGGCACTACAACCGAAACTTAAGACGCTATCTGAACGATTCTCTGGTGCTCCAGCGGGGGGCAAGAACTTCGGTGCAAAGGGCAAAATCAAATGTTGCGGACGAGCTCAGGCGATGACTCCAACAAATGCACAATTGAGCGTATCTCCAAGGCCCTCCATCGCCCGGTCTGCGGCATCTTCCCAAAGAGCCGAAGTCTGCCAGGTGCTTAGAACAGAAAAGTTAAGGCAGAAGCGGCTCAGGTATCGAGCCAACAAGAGGGCCAAGGCTTCGGCCAAATGGAATCTTGTGAAGTTCCAAGTGCAGGGTTACCCAGCGACGACGGCTGAGTCGGACGTAGGAATCAGCAATTCCTTCGATCCTCTGAAGTGGGTTCAGAAAAATGCCATGACCGCCAGAATCAAGAAGACAGCGGTCCGAACAGTGCCACAAAGAGACGTGTCCCGGCCCCAACAGAAAAAGTATGACACTGTCTCTTCAAGAGTCTATCAAGCACTCTGTGCCGCACGAAAGCAGTGGGGCAAACCCAGAAAAGATGCGCCAGCACCATTCAAGAACCTGGTTAGGCCAGCCACCTTCAATCGACTACCAGCTACCGAAACAAGGGGGTCAAGACAGCAATCCGTGAAATCAACTGCCAATAATAGAAAGACGGCCGGATATATCATCCATACGGTCTATATGGCGGGCGGGCGCCCCAGCGACAACCTTCGCAGCAAAAGCAAGGATGGGGCCACCACATCCCAAGCTCAATCTAGCCTGAATGTGGTTGCCGCTGCCCAAGAACAACCGCCCCTGCTGGATGAAGAAAACCCTCTCGATGAGGATGATAGGCAGAAAGACCCCTCGGTCCATGCAGAGTCAAGCTTAGACAGCGAGGAAGAGCCGACTTTCCGCCCCAGGACCGCAGAGCAAGAGCTGCTTCAAGAGCTTCGAAAACAGCTCAGGAGCAAGGATAAAGAGATGGCCAAGCTCTATTCGAAAATTGACGACCTAACAAATGTTGTGATGCAGCTTACGGCTCAAATTGCTCGAGCGCCTCCCATTCAAGCACAAGCCGCTACTAATCAGCCGGGTGATGAAAATCCGAGGCAGCCAATGCCTGTTCCTTCGGGTCCAAGACTGGTGGAGCCACATGAAAGCCGGCCACACTCTACTTCTGGGGACGCCTTGGCCCCAGATAGCACTATCCCGCTAACACAGGATCGGATAATGGATTTGGTCACCAGCAAGGTTAAAACATTGGTGGCCGAAGCTGAAGCTCAGAAAGAAATCGGCAGTAGCGGGCGGCCATATCCCGCGCAGTACGACCTGATTGAGTTCCCAAGCGGCTACGTTATTCCTAAGTTCGGAAGATTTGATGGAACGGGGAATGCAAATCAGCACGTCGCCCACTTCAAAGCATCGTGCGGAAATACAGGGGGCAATGACGCGCTCCTTCTTCGTCAGTTTGTCAATAGCCTGACCGGCGTTGCTTTCGACTGGTACGCGAGCATACCAGATGGGTCCGTCATTACCTTTGCCCAAATGGAGTCTCTGTTCCGGCAAAGGTTCATGAGCGTCAGTGATAAAATCTCCATTGCCGACCTTGTGAGGACCAAGCCAGGGAAGAATGAAAGCAACACTGACTTTATCGCCCGATGGCGTAATCTCACGGTCAAGTGCGAACCGCCGCTGGAGCAGGACCTGTCCGTCAGCCTTCTCATTGGGAACCTCAGCAATTGGATGGTCCCATTCTTGTGTACAGCGGGCCTCAAGACATTTCAGGAGCTAACCAAGAAAGTCCAAATGCTGGAACGCTCAAAGCAAGAGTCCCCGCCGGACACTCAGAGAGACAAAACCTGGAAAAGCAAGCGGGACGACAACCGTAGAAGCGGGAGTTCCAGCAGTACCAATGTCTTCAATGCCTCCGACAATGAAGAGAAGCGAAGGGCGGGCGAATCCAAAACCAACCGGTCTCGAAAGCCATTGCTGGGAGGAGATAGGCCTTCCCTAGAGGAGAAGAAGAACAAGGTTTACTCTTTCAGAAGGGACAAGGTCCGTAAGATATTTAAAGATGCCTTGAACAATGGCCTACAATTGCCGGAGTCGAAAAGACCCCAAGAAGCAAAAATGACCGACAATCCTCTGTATTGCCCGTATCACCGAGTAGTGAGCCATGCGATCGAGGATTGCTATATCTTCAAAGACTGGGTCGAGAAGCAGTACAAGGCTGGAGAGATCGAGCTGTCCAAAAGTGTGTTGGTGAATAACCAAGTTGCAACCACCAACTTTATACAGACAGAAACTGAAGCCTTCTGGGAGCAGACAGCCGAACCCGCTGCCCTGAGAAATGAAACGGACTCATCGCGGCCTCCGTGGAGTACGCACATATCTAATAAGACGAAGAAGATGATAAAGCTACTTCAGAAAGAACCCAGGACGGAATGGGAAGGGCAGAAGAAGCCTACCAGTCCAGCTGCCAATGCGGCTCCATCAGGCTCAAAATCCAAGAAGCTGAAGAAGAAGAAAAGTGCAGTTCGGCGCGAAAAAGAGTCTGCAGGAAGATCGACCATTCAAAAATATATCGATTCTCTCGAAGAATATGAACAAAAGGAAAGAACATTGATTCAATTGAAGGAGTTCTTCCCTGTACAAGCGACTGAAATTCTGGAGGAGTTAGAAGAAGACTCCAATAAAGAGATCCCAGTAGTGACCTGCTACGCCATCCATCTTGGCAGCGACTCCGAGGATGATCTTTGTTTTCCCGAAGAGGATGAGGAGCTCGCCACAACGACCAATCAAATCCAGCTCAGAAGCGGCAGGGCTCTACCGCCGAATCAGGGCAACGCCCCAAAAGGGAAGGAAAAACAAGTCGCTAATGAAGAAGATGGCAGAGAACCGGCTGATGAAAACATAAGTCCTTCCTCGGTGGACTATAATGTCTTGGCGCATCTCCGGAAGCTTCCGTCTCTCCTGAGCATCTACGACGCCTTGGTCCTATCTAAGGAGCTTAGAGATGTTCTCATCCACGCTCTACAAAACCCCGAGCGGTATCAGGCCCACTTTGCGGAAATTAATATGAAAGAAGCCCAGCACGCTTTGCATGCCGCCGCAGTCACATTTAAGGATGAAAACTTGCTACTGGGAACGGCTGAGCATAATCGGCCGCTTTACGTGACCGGGTACAGCGACGGAGATCGAATTAATCGCATATTGATTGATCCAGAGTCCTCAGTGAACATCATGAACTTGCGAACTCTGAAGAGTTTATCAATGGACGTCCGACATCTGTCAAGGGAAAGGATTGTCATTCAAGGCTTCAACCAAAATTGCCAGCAAGTTCTGGGGTCCATAGCTCTGCCAATCAAATTCGGGGATCTGCAAACTGAAGCTAAGATATACGTGATCGACGCTGACACGTCTTATAAGATTCTCTTAGGGCGGCCGTGGCTCCACGATTACGGCATCATTCCGTCAACTCTCCATCAATGCATGAAGTATACTAAAAATGGCGAAGAAAGACGCATTGACGGGGACATCCAACCATTCGGTGTGCATGAAGTCCGATATGAAGATTCCCGGTACTTTATGAACCACCAAAATGCTAAGCCACAACTGACTGAGGATAGACCAGCCCCAAGGCTCAAAAGCAAATCTGCGCCGGCTGTCACTTTCAAAAGCAAAAATGCCCAAGTGCGCCCGCATTTCGGCAGCGACACTGATGAGTCCGACGCTGGAAGCCCGTCCTTCCGCAAAACTCGCCCTCATTTCGGCAGCGATACGGACGAATCTGTTACTGAAAGCCCATCTAGCAGTAAAGTCCGCCCTCATCTTGGCAGCGACACTGAAGAGTCAGAGGAGGAGGACCTGTCGTGCAACAGCGGTGCAGATTGGACCCCCACGCAACAAGCGAAACTACGAGAGACCTTTGAAGTTGCAGAAGGGTCCCTAGCCGTTACAAAGGTACCAGAGCGAATGTGCAAAGAGCTCGATGCATTATCAATCTCCACCGTGGACCAGCTGAAAACTTTCTACGTTCCCGGGAGGAAAAGTGGACAGAAGGGCATCCTGTTTTATGGGTCAAACCCCGTTGTGCACCCGGACGATCTTTCTGTCGCGTGCCTTCCCTATGAGAGAGGCATAAGAGCCGTCCTCAATCCCAGATACTATGCGCCCGAGATGCGGGAATACTTTAAGAAGTGCGGATGCCGGTTATATCAAACGGAGTCCGAAGCAAAGTTTTACGAAGGGCTATGGCATTCGCCCCAGGTCCGAGCACTCATCGATGGACGAATTCCAGATAGACGGGGCATAGGCTACATTCAACCTGATTCCAAAGCGTGCTACATGATCCATGTTGGTGAGGCCAGCGAAAGATCAAATGATGACGACGAGATAGCCGAGCCAGAAGAAGCTCCTGAAGAGCTCGAAGATGGCGGACAAGCAACCTTTGACGAGCTAACCGAGATTGACTTAGGAACGCCCGATAATCCAAGGCCGACCTACATCAGCTCGCTCTTGTCAGAGGAAATGAAAGCGCAGATAATTGCCCTGCTGCATGAGTTTGTCGACTGCTTCGCGTGGACATACAAAGAAATTCCTGGCCTTTCCCCTGAAGTGGCCGTACATAAGTTGGCTATATCTCCTGATGCTAAGCCAGTCAAACAAGCTCCTCGAAGAATGAGAAGGGAACTAGAAGAAAAGGTCATCGAGGAAACTAAGAAGCTCATCGATGCCGGCTTCATCAGGGAAGAGAAATATGCAGACTGGATCGCATGCATAGTCCCGGTGAAGAAGAAAAATGGGCAGATCCGAGTCTGTGTCGATTTCAGGGACCTCAATAAGGCATGTCCTAAAGATGACTTCCCGCTACCGGTCATGGAAATGATGGTCGATGACACCTCAAATTACGAACTGTTCACCTTTATGGACGGCTCGTCTGGATATAATCAGATCAAGATGTCGCCTGAGGATGAGAAGCACACAGCATTTCGAACCCCGATCGGAATATATTGCTACAAGGTAATGCCATTCGGACTGAAGAACTCAGGTGCTACATATCAAAGGGCAATGACCAATATCTTTGATGACCTGATCCATAAAGTCGTCGAATGTTATGTCGATGATCTGGTCGTCAAGACTAAAACCAGGGCCGATCATATCCAAGATCTTAGGACCGTTCTCACCAGACTGAGGGAATACGATCTGAAGATGAATCCTCTGAAGTGCGCTTTTGGCGTGTCATCGGGAAAATTCCTGGGCTTCATAGTCCGACATCGAGGGATCGAAGTTGACCCGTCGAAGATAAAGGCCATCATGGAGATGCCCCCTCCGAAGAGTCTGACGCAGCTAAGATCTTTTCAAGGCAAGCTTGCTTATATACGGAGGTTTATCTCAAATTTATCGGGGAGATGTAGGCCCTTCTCAAAGCTCATGAAGAAAGGAGCTCCTTTTATCTGGGATGCCGAATGTCAAGCAGCGTTCGAAAGCATCAAACAATACTTGTTGCACGCTCCAGTGCTGGCCGCTCCTATTCCAAATAAACCGCTGATTCTCTACACTGCCGCGCTAGATGAGTCACTCGGTGCGCTCCTTGCCTAGAATAACGAGGAAGGAAAGGAAAATGCCCTCTACTACCTTAGTCGAACTCTAGTCGGGGCGGAACACAACTATTCCCCAATCGAAAAGCAATGCCTGGCTCTGATATTTGCTGTGAAGAAGCTGAGGCACTATCTGCTGGCTCATCGGGTTATGCTGATCTCCAAGGTCGACCCGCTCAAACACTTAATGACCAAAGCAAGCCTAGCCGGCAGAATGGCAAGATGGGCTGTCATGCTACTTGAGTTTGACATAGTTTATACTCCTCAGAAAGCAGTAAAAGGGCAAGCTCTTGCAGACTTTCTCGCTGCTCATCCCATACCAGAAGGGTCACCGCTAAATTGTGAGCTACCCGATGAACAAGTTCTGCACCTCGAGGAAGATGGGCCAACTTGGGAGCTCTACTTCGATGGAGCCTCATCAATAAGGACCTCCAGTAAATCAAGTGTCCCGGAGATAAAGGCAGGGATAGGATTGGTGTTCATCACGCCATCAATGGGAACCCTACGGCGCTCTTTTGCTCTCACCGAGCCTCGCACAAATAACGAAGCTGAGTATGAAGCTCTGATAGCTGGTTTGGAGCTCGCCGTAGAAATGGAAATCCGTCGGCTACGAGTCTACGGTGACTCCCAGCTTGTCGTCAACCAAGTAAGCGGCGACTATAAGATATACAAACCCGAGTTAGCTCGGTACAGAGGTCGAGTGGTGGAACTCAAGAAACGGTTCACTCATATTGAACTAACGAGAGTCCCTAGAGCGTTGAACGGAAAGGCTGATGTACTCGCTCGCTTGGCCAAGGAGCTGGCTGATCCTGACATGGACGAAATTCTGATCACAGTCAGGAGCCGGCAAATCCTATCCCCTGTCTTTCTACGAGAAGAGGAAAGCGCGGAACAGAAGAGCAATCCCGCCGAAGAAGCTTCGATCGTTCAAGACGAGCCCGATTGGAGAGAACCCTTCATAGAGTACCTCCGATATGACAAGCTTCCCGAAGAAAAATCTGCGAGGATTCAGCTGAAGAAAAGAGCTCTCCGATACGTGTTTGTAAATGACACGTTATACCGCAGGTCATATGACCAACTCTGGCTCAGGTGTCTGTCATTGGCCGAAGCCCAAAAGGTCATGAAAGATGTTCACTCGGGCGTTTGCGGTGCTCACCAATCTGGCCCCAGGATGCGACTGCAAATTAAACGGCTTGGGTATTATTGGCCCACCATGATACGGGACTGCGGAGAGCATGCAAAGAAATGTTATATCTGCCAAATTCACGGTGATTTTATTCACAAGCATCCCAATCCATTGCATCCTACGGTGGTGTCGTGGCCCTTCGAAGTCTGGGGCACCGACATTGTTGGCCCAATTGATCCTCCGTCATCCAAAGGCCATCGGTTTATACTAGCCGCCACAGACTACTTCTCCAGATGGGCTGAAGCTGTCCCGCTAAAAGAAGTCAAGACAAAAGATATTCTGACATTCTTCCAACACAATATTTTATACCGCTTTGGTACACCAAGAAGAATCATTTCTGACAATGGGCCTTCTTTCAAGAGCTTCAATGTCTCAAGGTTCGCTACTCAGCACAAGATGGACTGGAGATATTCCTCCATCTACAATCCAAGAGCCAATGGGCTAGCCGAAGCCTTCAATAAGACTCTATGCAAGCTCCTGAGGAAAAATGCTTCAGCCAACAAGAGAGACTGGAATCTCAAACTTCACGAGGCATTGTGGGCATATCGTACCACGCACCGTACTCCAACACAGTCCACTCCATACTCATTGCTCTTCGGAGTGGAGGCGGTCCTCCCCCTCGAAGTCGAAGTTCCAAGCTTAAGAATGGCCGTTCAGCATGAGTTGACAGAAGAGGAAAACGTGCTCCTTCGACTTGAAGAACTCGATGCCCTCGAAGAAAAGAGGCTCGCGGTGCAGCAAAATCTGGAGCTATACCGAGCCCAAATGTCACGGGCCTATGACAAGATAACTCGTCTCCGTGCTTTCAAGAAAGGTGAATTGGTGTTGGTCCTCAAAAGACCGATCATCCTCAATCGACATGCCAAGGGAAAATTCGAGCCAAACTGGGAAGGACCATACGTCATTGAGAAAGTGTTCGACGGAGGATCCTACCAACTAATAAGTGCAGAGGGAGAAATGCCCATGCCGCCCATTAATGGCCGATATCTCAAGAAATACTACACATGAATGCTCCAAGTCGCAGGCGAATTGAGCACATCAGCCCTACGGTCTGGATCAGACATCCTGCAAAACCGTATAAATCCACGGGCGTAAATAACCCCTATTTCTCCCAAATCCTGCCGGTGAGACTACTTTTAAAGTCCCACCAGCGGCAAAAAAAAAAAGAAAAAGAAAGAAAAAGAAAAAAAAGAAGAAGAAATAAACGGTATGTCCACAAGCAAAACGGGCACGGATGAAAACCCGAAAGGGCTCCGTGAGTAAAAACAGCAGGACTACCGGCGAGTCTGTGAAAACCTGAAAGGGCGCAAACTCGTGAAAAGAGATGAAAAACACTCGCAAAGTCCTCTCGACCTTGTGAGGAGAAAACACCTGCGTGAGATCCTTACGACTCACAATGGAGCAACACACTTAGGAATCCTCACGATTCCTAAGGAGAAAATACACCTGCGGGATCCTTACGACTCGTAGGGAGAAAATGCTTTATGGGACCCTCACGGCCCATAAAATTGAAAAGCCTTAGGTGATAGGGACCCAAACCTGTCTCCTAAGCCATCGTTCCCTAACGGGCAACGGCAAATGATGAGTCGCTCCTGGCATTTCGCTTCAGTGTTAGCGGTGCTGATGCCGACCAAAAACCCAAATCCCAAGTCCTCCCAAGGCAAATGATGAGTTGCTCCTGGCATTATTCCAGTGCAGCAATGCTGATGCTAAACAAGATCCAAATTCCAGGTCCCCAACCCCAAAGTGGCGAATGATAAGTCGCTCCTGGTATCATATTCCAGTGTAGCGATGCAGACGCCAACCAAATTCCAAATCCCATACCCCAACGGCGAATGATGAGTCGCTCCTGGTACCACATTCCAGTGCAGCGATGCAGACGCCAACAAAGCCCTGAAATTTTTCTGGCCCTACGGTCTGGATCATACATCCTGCAAAACCGTATACAATCCACGGGCGTAAAACAATCCTAATATCTCCTAAGTCCTAACCGGTGAGACCACATTCAAAGTCCACAAAAAGAAAGAAAAAAAAAAGGTATGTTCACAAGCAAAACGGGCACGGATGAAAACCCGAAAGGGCTCCGTGAGTAAAAACAGCAGGACTGCCGGCGAGTTTGTGAAAACCTGAAAGGGCGCAAACTCGTGAAAAGGAGATGAAATGCATTCTCAAAGTCCTCTCGACTTTGAGAGGAGAAAATTCCCGCGTGAGAGCCTTACGACTCGCAAAGGAGGCACACACTTAATAATCCTCACGATTCCTAAGGAGAAAATACACCTGCGGGATCCTTTCGACTCGTATGGAGAAAATGCTTCAACAGGACCCTCACGGCCCATAAAATTGAAAAGTCTTAGGTGATAGGGATTTAAACCTGCCTCCTAAGCCATCAATTGCCAAATCCTCTCGGGGCAAATGATGAGTTGCTCCTGGCATTATTCCAGTGCAGCAATGCAGATGCCAAACAAAAACCAATCCCCAAACCCTGTCATGACAAATGATGATTCGCTCCTGATACCATGTTCCGGCGTAGCGATACTGACGTCAACCCAAATCGAAATCAACAAGTCAACTTCCACTCCGACACCGCAGAAAGCGGAGCAAGTCAGAATCCAATCTCGACACCGCAAGAGGCGGGGCAAGTCAAGTCTACCCCTGACACTGCAAGAAGCAGAGCAAGTCAAATCAAGCACCGACCGTCCAAGTCGCTAAAAGGGCAGCCTCGACCGTCCAAGTCGCAAAAAGGGCAGCATCGACCGTCCACGTCGCAAAAAGGGCATCACCGACCGTCCAAGTCGCTAAAAGGGCAGCACCGACCGTCCAAGTCGCTAAAAGGGCATCACCGACCGTCCAAGTCGCTAAAAGGGCAGCATCGACCGTCCAAGTCGCAAAAACGGCAGCGTCGACCGTCCACGTCGCAAAAAGGGCATCACAGACCATCCAAGTCGTTAAAAGGGCAGCATCGACCGTCCACGTCGCAAAAAGGGCATCACCGACCGTCCAAGTCGCTAAAAGGGCAGCACCGACTGTCCAAGTCGCTAAAAGGGCATCACCGACCGTCCAAGTCGCTAAAAGGGCAGCATCGACCGTCCAAGTCGCAAAAAGGGCAGCATCGACCGTCCAAGTCGCTAAAAGGGCAGTACCGACCGTCCAAGTCGCTAAAAGGGCAGCATCGACCGTCCAAGTCGCAAAAAGGGCAGCATCGACCGTCCACGTCGCTAAAATGGCAGCATCGACCGTCCACGTCGCTAAAATGGCAGCACCGACCGTCCAAGTCGCAAAAAGGGCAGTATCGACCGTCCACGTCGCTAAAAGGGCAGTATCGACCGTCCAAGTCGCAAAAAAGGGCAGCGCGGGATTTCTACAAAGCGGGAATCAAATCGCTCCGGGCCAGGGAAACGTCTATCACGGACATTCCGTCTCGGAGACATGTCAAGCAATGACCGTCCATGTCATAAAAAGGGCAGCGCCGGCTTCCCAAAAAGCGGGAACCAAATCAGGTCGCCTCCAAGTAAAAGAAGATCCATCAATTTCATGCACACGACCCACATATGTGGTGTGCATGTATTGATGGGGGGTAATTTGTTGGGGTAAAAATTTACACCCCGGTTGACCAAGTTAAAATCCAAGTCAACCCCAAGCCAAGTGGGCCCAGGCCCCGACCCAGTGGGCCCATGCCCGGGTCGAGCCCGAACATGAAGCGGCCGACCTCCCCCATGCCAAGATAAAAATTTTGTAATAAATAATTTTGTTGCATTTCTTTTATTTATGGATAAATGTAAGAAAAATAGGCATAAAGCCAAATTTTTGTAAAGCCCATGGCTTATGTGCAAAAAGAAATGGTACATGAGCCATGAAATTGGCAAAATGCCATTTTGTGAAGCCCAAGGGGCTATTTGTAAAGTGTATGGCCTATAAAGGCAAAGATAATGAAAATATCTCATAATTTTTCTCTCTCTCCAAACAAAAAAGTCTCAGAGCTGAGCACTTTCTTCCATCTTCAAGGTTCCAAAACCTTCTTCTTTCTCTTGAATTAAATCAAGAGTTTTACTCTTCCTTTTTCAAAACAAATTAGTTTTTCACCACAAAACCCACAAAGGGGAACTTGGATCTATCATTAGATCTGAAAAAGTAGAGATTTTGAGATTTCACATCTCTTGATCTTTAAGATCCAGCAAGCAACAGGAGGAAGAAGAACATCGTTCACTAAACCCAAAAAAAAAAAAACACACACTCAGGAGTCCAACTCCTCTATGATTTCTCTTCTGAGAAATTTGTTTTAGCAGCGCGCAGCGCAAGTGTGCAAAGCGCCCGCGTGCCGACACGTGGCGCGCGCGCTTGCGCACCTGCGCGCTTGCGCAAGTGCGCAAAGCGCCCGCGTGCCGACACGTGGCGCGCGCGCGCTTGCGCACCTGCGCGCTTGCGCAAGTGCGCAAAGCGCCCTCGTGCCGACACGTGGCGCGCGCGGGCTTGCGCACCTGCGCGCTTGCGCAAGTGCGCAAAGCGCCCACGTGCCGACACGTGGCGCGCTTGCGCACCTGCACGCAGCGTTCATGCGCAAAGCGCCCACGTGCCGACACGTGGCGCGCTTGCGCCGGAGCGCACAGCACCTAAGCGCACAGCGCCCAAGGTGTTGCCCCACGCATCCTTTGGATGCCATTTTCCCCTTTATTTATATATACATGTATATATATACATATGTATACAAATGTACACATACACATACTCCGCAACATTCTCCCCCTCAAAAAAATTTTCGGGCCGGGGCGCTGCCCCGAACCCCGCAAGGGGGCTGCTAGCCCCCTTGACCCCCAGCCCGCTATCCGGGTAGCGGGACCCCCGTAAAAACTCTGCGTGGCTCCCGATATATCCAAAACCCCCCTTTCAAAACAAAACACACGCACACCGCACATTGAGTTCGCATGACCTGTAGGGTTCCTAGGCACTCTATTGTAGTCTCACAAGTGATCAAATATGCACAAATAAAATTTTACGGGTGCCTACAAACCCTAATACGGATCGTTTACTAGATATTTAGGCGAAACATAAACTAGTTAAATTTTAACTAAGGGAACGGACATACAACCTTTGTAGATCCGATCCACCACCTCCACGGCTCCGCAACGAAGTCCCCTCGGCTGTCCAAAATGAATCCGGAACTCAAGTATCGGCTTCGTCGAAGAAATAGGCGGGCTTGATCGTCGGTTCGATGCCGAAGATGATCTACGTCGAGATATCGCAAGAACAAGCTCCAACTTCATCAAGCTTGGAAAACTTGTGAAGGAAACACCCTATACTACTTGGCAAGAGGTAGAGGATGAAGAAATAGGAGTTGGGTTCACTTTAGATTTGGATTTCTCACACTTTTTCAACACTTGCCATTGGAGAAGCAAGCTTTTCCATGGAAGAAGAAGATGAAGAAGAAGAAAATGATATGATAACTTCACTTTTAAAATAGAAAATAAAATACAATACTTATCATATCATTGACCATGGTTTAGTGTAGAGACTTAACTTAGGTTAGATAGTGGTTAGGGTTAGATAAAAGACAAGAATGGTGGACTAAGTTCAAAGCTTCAAGAAGCTTTCAAATAAAAACAAAACTAGCAACCATTCTTATCTCTTTATCTTTTCTTTTTCCAAAATAAATAAAAGGAATAAATAAATGATTAAGTAAATGAAAAAGAAACCCTAATCACTAATTAACCATGGTTTAACACTTTACACAAAACCAAGCAAGAATGTATCATCAAACATGTGCACAAAACTATATCGAATATACAATGTGCACATCCGCGCGAGAAAATCCATTTAAAGTGAACCGATACTAGTTAATGCAAAGCAATATATCAAATATATATTTATGTATTAACTCATTAAATCAACACTTGATTTAACGATCCGGTCATATCGCATATAACCGGCTAGTATCCAATGTGTCGGCTTATCAAATCAATCCTTGATTCGATAACTAGGTTATATCGCATATAACCATTCGATACATTGATCGCGAGAATCAAATACGGTAGCACATACACGCATTATTCTCGATCCCGTACATATCTCATATGCACTCCTATTTCGTTTCGCTTGAACCAGGAAACCTCTGTGTAGGACTCTAAAGACTCGTCAATACGCCGGTAGCAGGTGATGATCATATCATCCACCCACAAGCCGCAAGCGGTCTGCTAAACATAACGGCCACCCGGGTATTGAGCGATCAGAAGATCGACGAGCAAGCCCGCTCACACTCCTGCGAATCCGACCAGTAACACTACCGTATAGTCCGGTCTGTTCGTCTGATATGTCGCATATCTCGCCTAGGGGTGGTAAACGTCAGACCCCAATAGCTCGATAAGTTATGCCGACGTAGGGTCCATAACATTCGTGAAACTACTGATAACACTTACCAGTATATCACTGCAACCCTGGCCAGGGATTTCCTGTTATGGCCAGTCGAGCATAGCACAACATCAACCCCCAATACCGGGAGAGACGAATCCCCTCCTATCGCTCATTGCCTCCATGTGAATCGGGACTGTACCCAAAAACCACCTGTTTGCACAACTCAGTAGAGCCGTGGTAGGGTGGAAATCAAAGCACAGTGGGAGACACACAAGACTCTATGACGATCTCGGGTCAACAGACTAAGCTGTACCAGTGTCACCAGAGAACTGCCATCTGACGTGAGGTATAATACCATCTGGGAGTTCTCGGCGAGTCCGTTCAGTGTACCCAGTCACCACTGAGCACCCGCATACCATCTTCGATGTCAAACACCAATGGATATGGGATCATCCATCGCCCATCACATGGGTCGAGAAGATATGCGCTAGTCTACTCTGGAATATCGATGCCCCGTCTCGATATTCCCTCGACTAGGAACATTTCAAGGATGCACTCATGGACTACCCAGGCCCCACTAGTATGATCTACATCATAGTCCCGGAAGTCGAGTACATATATTTCCTAAGGGCTTTATCAACATGTAATCAGAGAGACAGAAAGTATACATGTTAAGATAAAGAGCAACCAGATAGCATACTATCATGTCGAGCAAGAAAGTCCTCCCTATGTATGTCCAAGCATCCACTACAATATACATTCAATGTACAGTAATGGCCTCTAGGGCATACATATAACTAACAATCTCCCACTTGCACTAGGGCCATCTGTAGCAGTGGTTGCAGTATCACATACTCAACCATCCCCTAAATTGTCTCTCTTTGGGAAAAAGGCCTTCGTGAGTGGATCCGCCGTGTTGTCCTCTGAGTCTACTCCCCTAACCTCGATTACCCTGGAGATCAACTATCTCTATGATCAGGTGATGCTGCCTCAGAATTTGTCTGGGTCACTGATGGGACCAAGGTTCCAGGGCCAAAGCCACATTTCCATTGTCATACAATGGCAGGAACCTAGTTCATCTTATGAACCAATATACACCCAAACTTCCTCTTTGGTAGTATCTTCAATAGCGATGTTACCAGCCTTTATCGTCTAGTTTGCCACGGTATTGAGCTTGGAACTCTTCCAATATACCGTCCCTTTACTGAGGGTAAAGACAATGCCCTTGACTGACATTCAGTCGTCTTTATCACCCTGGAACTCTTCCAGTGATTCTCTTCAGGATCGATTGATACCATCTCACTACATCTAGTGAGAATCCTAGCATCCAATTACATCTATCTCATAGATGAAAACTCAGGATTTTAGGAGGTATCACTTTGATCCTATTTGGAGAATCCTAGTGATAATAGGAGATTGACCGATCGTAGTATAGGAAACTCTTTTCCTATCAAGAGTATGTTGTCTACGTACAATACGAAGATGACCACCTTACTCTCTACCACCCTTTTGTATATACAAGGTTCGTCTACCATTTTGATGAAGTCAAACGCTTTGACTATCATATCAAAACAGACGTTCCAACTCCGCGATGCCTGCTTCATTATGTAAAGCAACTTGCACACGTTTCCGCTGCTCCCACTGTTTACGAAGACCTCTGGCTGTGTTCTTACAGACGTTCTCTTCTAAATCAGTATTTAGAAAAGCAGTCAGGGCACCCAACCACCAGATATTGCAGTCATGGTATGTAGCCGTGGCAAGTAGAATCTGGATAGACTTAAGCATAGCTACTGGAAAAAGGTTTCATCATTATCCACGCCTGGTCGATGACGAAAACCTTTAACAAGTCTAGCTTTGAAAGTCTCAACTTTTCCATCTACACCAAGTAATCTTCTCAAGATGTACTTGCTCCAGATGGGGATTTAACCCTTCAGATTTAGCAACCAAAGTCCATACTTTGTTGGTGTATAAGGATCCCATCTCAGATCGCTAAGCATCCAGCCATTCTTACAGAGTCCCTACTCTCGATGGCCTGCTCGAAACTAGTTGGGTCATCATCTCATGATGCAATCCTTGCTCCCACTGTCATCGAGAAACCGAGGTATCTCTCAGGTGGGTGAGGAACCCTACTAGATCGGCGGAGAGGCTGAGGTTCGTCGGAAACTATTGAATCCTTTGGTTCTACCAAATCATTAGCAGTTTTTGTACAGCTGGAACCTTTCCAGTTCTACAGAACTAATCTTCCTCGATCTTGTCCGGATTTTGCTTTTGACATAGGCCGGACAATCCCAAATCTTAACTTACTTAAGAGATAGGTTCTTCCCATACCATATCTCATATGGAGTGGTAGGCAGTGGTTTGATTCAAACCTAATTCAATAGGTATGCAGCTTCTCAAGTGCATAACTCCCAAAAGGAAAAAGGTAACTCAGTAGTACTCATCATAGAGCACACCTTATCATATAGGGTGTGATAGCCCCGCCCTGATACACCGTTGTGCTGTGGTGTACTCAGAGGAGTAGTACGGAGAGAGAATCTCATTCTCCTTTAGAATGGTCCAGGAATGCCATGCACAAGTATTCTCCTCCCTGATCTCATCATAGGACATAATACTTATACCCGGTTATTGGTTCTCTACTTCTAACTTATATTCTGTGAATACCTCAAAGGGTTCGGACTTGTGTTTCAGCAGGAACATACGACTGAATCTTGAGAGATTATCAGAGAATATAATGAAGTATAAAGAACCAGCCCTGGCATGTGTAGACAGGAGACCTTACATACATCATCATGTATCGGTCCCAAGAGTTTACTAACTCTTTCTCTGTTTCCAATAAACAGAGCTATGGTCATCTTATCTTTGTGACATGATTGGCGAGTTGCACAAGATGTAAATTCAAAACGATTTAAATATACATCTAAATGTAACTTCAGCCAGTCAGGTCGCATTGATCTGACCTAGTCTACAATACCTCAAGAAGAATCCGTTCATTTCTGAACTCTTCCTCTTATGTGTGTTCCATATACTAAGAACTGTAGTTTGATTTAGAACATCAATGCTTTTAGATAACGCACCTGAACCGATCAACTTTTGATACAGGAAATGTTCAAAACATTATCCAACTATACAAAATTTTATCATTTCTTTACTAATAAAGAGACTGATATGATTTTGTATATCAGGTTCGGCATCTAATAGCATTTGTTCAGAATCAATGTATTGGTAATACAGGGTGACAGTGACCAACAGACTTGGCTGCAACACTTGCCCCGGTTTCTGTCTCATGAAACTTATCACCCGTTCTCAGTTTTTCTACCTTTTTGTAGCCCTATGTAACAGATTACATATCTGGGATCCTGATTCGGTATCATATACCCAGGATGCAGAGGATACTGAGAAACCGTTCTTTGTAATGAACACACCCGAAGGAGATGCATCATATGCACTTTCTTCGTTTGGGCGGCATAGGAATTCTGGTATTCCCCTATTTCCTGCTCTGTCTTATAACAATTATAAGTTGGAGCGGGACCAACGTTCCCCAGCTCAGTATAACAAGCGGGTTCGGTCAAAAATCCGTATTATTATCTTGATTAAGGCGTGATATGGTCGCTACCTGGAGAGAGAGAGAAGAAAACACTCAGCGTGCGCTCTTGCAAGAATAGATTGGTTTTTATTTTATCTAATCAGGATGGCTCCCACTGCTTTTTATCAAATCTTCCTTCAAACCCTAAAAGGAAAGACTAGCCGGGATTAATTACACACTACAAGTTCGCCAATCTTTCAGCCAGGCCAGTGTCGGTACTTTGAGAGAGGTCCCCCGTGCTTTCGCACGAACCTAATTAATGTAAACCTCGTTTTCCCAGAGGCGTAACCTCGTTAACACCTTTCTAGACACCTACTTGATCGGCTAATTGTAATGTATAAAACTCTCCCAGGAGTAACTCTTACTCGCAGCGGGTATCGGGATCCAACTATCTCATAGAAGGTATGCAATCTCATTGCAAATTTCAACACTTGAAACTCCCGATAAAGGTTTTTACCCCTAGCACCTATGACCTTAACTATGGTCAACAAATCATAAGTACTAGTCAAGTTCTACCCGTCATTTCGTGATTAATTAGACCCACCCACATGACCCTTAACTAAGGTCAATAAAGTCACGCGACTGTCCTAACTAATCGCATCATATGCGGTGTAGGAAGACATCACTTAGCTACCGTACACTGTGCCTTGACTATGGTCAACAAACACAGCACGAATACTAAGTACTCTACTTCCTAAAATGACGGAGGGTTGCGGCTGGTTTTTGTGAAAACCTTTAACGCTTTGAACTTGATCTCGTTGCGGAATCAAATGGTTTTTAAATGGAATGTTTTTGAAGCTTTTCTAGTCTTGCTAAAGGGGTCACTCCTGGTGAAGGGATCGTCGGCCCTTTCCTCGTCGAATGAGGTGCGGGATATATCATATATATCACTGTGCAAAGCGGAAACTATAGAAGCGATCAAAGACAAACCGAGGGTTGTAGCATCTGCCAGTTATTGCTAAAGGAGTCACTCCCGGTGAAGGGATCTCGGTCCTTTCCTCATCGAATAAGGTGCGGGATGTTCTACAATGAACACCGCGATGCAAAGCAAGAACTGTAGCTACCTGTTTTATTTTGAAATTCGATTCCACAACATCAATTAGGTTTATTTTCTTTCATTAATCTCATTAATGAATATCCCATCATTTATATTACCTAAACATCACAGATAGATATGACGTACACTTATGCCATCCGCATTCGCCTCGATGTCCCGTCTGCACCGTTAGGTTAGGTAACTAACGCCAGAGCGAGGCAGGGCTAGCGCGGGTGTAAAACATAAGCAACGTCTATATAATATATCATATATACTATATATAATACCTGTTACAGAACACAGAACATCGCATGATCACAGATAAAGCACAGCAGAAGAAACATATGAAATATTGGATATACTAGGACGTCCGTGTTTTCAATACGAGCCAGTATAAAACACGGATTCCACGGTCGTGATGAATAGCCAATCCCACACCCCTAGACCCCTACGAGAGCGGCAAGCAACCCTGCCAATTCTAGGGTTAGGAAACCCGGACTCGACTCCTCGAGTTGGTCTCCCACTGGACCCCAGAACCCGGTTACTTGTGCTCCCCTCCTTGGGTCTATCCTAGTGCAGAAAAGTAAATAATATACAAATGGTGACTACTTCCGCAACCAGGAAGTGCCCCAAATAAAAGAATATTACATACAAGCTTTTACATGAATGAAAATGAAAAACACTCATCTCACATAAAAAACCCCCGGCTATTCAAACACGACGATCCAATATAACATATCCAGCAACACATAACAACTCATGTCATCAACGTAAGTAAATATGCGCATCCCAATTGTCTTTGACATATAGCAACGAAACCGGCGATATCACATATTACACTTACGGTCACAGAAAAGAAAGTGTAAAACTACAACAGTTGGAATCCGCAACCACCTCAGACATCGCATGCCTGACCAAATGAATTACTTAGACATCGCATGCCTAACAATTATAAACCCCGCATTTTAGTCTCTTTATCGAAAACACTTTTCAATATCGAGTCGGGCAATTCAACAAGATTCCCGACAGTCTGATCGAATACTCGTCGCAAACATCAGTAGACAGTCGCACCCCTGATACCGTCGACGAAGTGCACCAAGGAGGAACACCGCTACCGCGAGCACCCGAACGGATGCTCTCGGCGACGGGGTTCTCCTACAGTCACTTGGTCGGGGCTATGGAGTGAGGCTGTCTATTAAGTTTACCCGGCGAGTATCCGCGTACGCTACGTGATTGCGACGGACTTTTGATCACATCAAAATTCCGTGGCAACCGATCAAGTGAGACTAAATTGCTACGTTTATAACATTCATTCAGTTATCTCATAACTATTGTGAATTCCAATTATTGTATCCCATTCCAGATAAACAGAAAATGTTAAACTTTTCGATCAAACAATCGAACACCCAACTTTTCCCGATACAGATCAACACATGAAATAATTCTAACAACATTCAGTTCGTACCTCAGTACCAACGGTCCAGCCGTAGAAGGGTCAAGCCAACGCCTCACATGTGGCACGCCGTACTGCCCCAAACCCGAAGGTTCAAAGGGCAGTTCAAGACGGTCACATAATCGAGTTAAGGTTTGTGTCTTCTAGAGGGACCATCGCGTTACTTGCACTACTTAGAACGTCGTTAAACTACGGAAAAATCCAACACTTGGAAATTTCCCGACAGGGGAAAAGTTGGGTATTTATATCCGGTCGAACTTTTTAACATATTCTAAGATTTATCCGGAAAGCCACACAGACAAAATTTGATACCCCGATCGAAACACCGAATCCCCAAATTAACTCAGAAAAATTCAACTCTGGAATAAATATTAAAAATACCCAGGAATACCAGAACTAATAATTATGAGATACTGTGTAAAAATTATTTAATAAAGTGGTCGTACCGCCGCGCAACCGCCGCACGAGGCTAGCTCGTGCCGCGGAAGCACGGCAATATGGAGGAATCAGTTGCACGAATTTCACAGTATTTCATATATTCACCTGCTGATATTTCTGAACATTTTTAATGTGGAAAAAGACCAGATTTTAAAAATTGGACAGAGAGCAATTTTCCGGGTAGGGTTTCGGTTCGATCGGACTTCAAATCGCGTCTGGACTTCGCCTAAGGCTCTAGCTAGGCTCTGATACCACTGTAGGGTTCCTAGGCACTCTATTGTAGTCTCACAAGTGATCAAATATGCACAAATAAAATTTTACGGGTGCCTACAAACCCTAATACGGATCGTTTACTAGATATTTAGGCGAAACATAAACTAGTTAACATTTTAACTAAGGGAACGGACATACAACCTTTGTAGATCCGGTCCACCACCTCCACGGCTCCGCAACGAAGTCCCCTCGGCTGTCCAAAATGAATTCGGAACTCAAGTATCGGCTTCGTCGAAGAAATAGGCGGGCTTGATCGTCGGTTCGATGCCGAAGATGATCTACGTCGAGATATCGCAAGAACAAGCTCCAACTTCATCAAGCTTGGAAAACTTGTGAAGGAAACACCCTATACTACTTGGCAAGAGGTAGAGGATGAAGAAATAGGAGTTGGGTTCACTTTAGATTTGGATTTCTCACACTTTTTCAACACTTGCCATTGGAGAAGCAAGCTTTTCCATGGAAGAAGAAGATGAAGAAGAAGAAAATGATATGATAACTTCACTTTAAAAATAGAAAATAAAATACGATACTTATCATATCATTGACCATGGTTTAGTGTAGAGACTTAACTTAGATTAGATAGTGGTTAGGGTTAGATAAAAGACAAGAATGGTGGACTAAGTTCAAAACTTCAAGAAGCTTTCAAATAAAAACAAAACTAGCAACCATTCTTATCTCTTTATCTTTTCTTTTTCCAAAATAAATAAAAGGAATAAATAAATGATTAAGTAAATTAAAAAGAAACCCTAATCACTAATTAACCATGGTTTAACACTTTACACAAAACCAAGCAAGAATGTATCATCAAACATGTGCACAAAACTATATCGAATATACAATGTGCACATCCGCGCGAGAAAATCCATTTAAAGTGAACCGATACTAGTTAATGCAAAGCAATATATCAAATATATATTTATGTATTAAATCATTAAATCAACACTTGATTTAACGATCCGGTCATATCGCATATAACCGGCTAGTATCCAATGTGTCGGCTTATCAAATCAATCCTTGATTCGATAACTAGGTTATATCGCATATAACCATTCGATACATTGATCGCGAGAATCAAATACGGTAGCACATACACGCATTATTCTCGATCCCGTACATATCTCATATGCACTCCTATTTCGTTTCGATTGAACCAGGAAACCTCTGTGTAGGACTCTAAAGACTCGTCAATACGCCGGTAGCAGGTGATGATCATATCATCCACCCACAAGCCGCAAGCGGTCTGCTAAACGTAACGGCCACCCGGGTATTGAGCGATCAGAAGATCGACGAGCAAGCCCGCTCACACTCCTGCGAATCCGACCAGTAACACTACCGTATAGTCCGGTCTGTTCGTCTGATATGTCGCATATCTCGTCTAGGGGTGGTAAACGTCAGACCCCAATAGCTCGATAAGTTATGCCGACGTAGGGTCCATAACATTCGTGAAACTACTGATAACACTTACCAGTATATCACTGCAACCCTGGCCAGGGATTTCCTGTTATGGCCAGTCGAGCATAGCACAACATCAACCCCCAATACCGGGAGAGACGAATCCCCTCCTATCGCTCATTGCCTCCATGTGAATCGGGACTGTACCCAAAAACCACCTGTTTGCACAACTCAGTAGAGCCGTGGTAGGGTGGAAATCAAAGCACAGTGGGAGACACACAAGACTCTATGACGATCTCGGGTCAACAGACTAAGCTGTACCAGTGTCACCAGAGAACTGCCATCTGACGTGAGGTATAATACCATCTGGGAGTTCTCGGCGAGTCCGTTCAGTGTACCCAGTCACCACTGAGCACCCGCATACCATCTTCGATGTCAAACACCAATGGATATGGGATCATCCATCGCCCATCACATGGGTCGAGAAGATATGCGCTAGTCTACTCTGGAATATCGATGCCCCGTCTCGATATTCCCTCGACTAGGAACATTTCAAGGATGCACTCATGGACTACCCAGGCCCCACTAGTATGATCTACATCATAGTCCCGGAAGTCGAGTACATATATTTCCTAAGGGCTTTATCAACATGTAATCAGAGAGACAGAAAGTATACATGTTAAGATAAAGAGCAACCAGATAGCATACTATCATGTCGAGCAAGAAAGTCCTCCCTATGTATGTCCAAGCATCCACTACAATATACATTCAATGTACAGTAATGGCCTCTAGGGCATACATATAACTAACATGACCAGTTTAACCCATTAATCGGAGGTTCCCTCGCCCCAAATGCGAGGGGTAATTAACGGCAGCTTAGCCCGCGGCTGCCGGAGATTCGGATCCCCACAATCATTAAACCCCGGCCTACCCTGGGCAGGGGGAATCTGTAGTACTCCTGACCAGCGTGCGCGTATTCCCATCTCAATGGGGTGACGAAAAACACCCTACACTTGTCTATGTGGATTCTTTTTCTCTCAACACATGAGATCAAAAGAAGAAAATTTCAAGAGGAGGAAGATGAAGGAGATCAAGCAACCATGGAGCTCTTTTCTTTCTTCTCACAAGCAAGAGAGAGAATGAGAAAAGAGAAATAAAAATGATCGCTAAAGAAAAATGAACCATGGTTGCAATAATACTAAACATCATCATTACTAATCCCATCATGATAAAGTTGATGGCTACATTGATATGACCATTTTCATAATCCAAAAAGAAAAAGAAAACCAAAGAAGAGTGTAGACCTCTCATGAAGGTCAAGGTCAACTTTGGTCAACGGGTCAACAAAGTCAAGAGTGGTCAAGGTGGTCAAATGGTCAAAGCAATTAGCCATCACAAAATTATCACTAAAAGGATTAGTAAATAATGTCTCCGGCTCATAATGGTTTTGACCGAACGAATTGCCAAAACCCTAATGAGCCTGCCACATAACGGTTTTGGCCGAACCAACTGCCAAAACCCTAATGAGGCACCTCCACCTTCATCGCTCCTCAAATTTGTGCATACACACATGCATCCGCATTCCGTAAAATGCGAATGCACAGAAGACAAAACAAATCCATCCGTGCAATACTAGGATCCGGCTTAAACCAAAGCCCACTAGTATTGCCTGCCCGAACAGCATACGCACACAAGTGCATGTAAGTGATCGCAGCCCTGCCGTAAAACCATACGACCTCTACACGTTTTGCTCAGTGCAGAGAAACTCTCTGTGTGGGACTCTAAAGACTCGACACTACGCTGGAAGTGGGTTTAACCATAGACTGCAAGCGGCACTAGCTGTACGTAACGGTCCCCAGGTAGATGTCGACAAGAAGGCCGATGAGGTAAACCCATTCGAACTCCTACTGATCATGTATGTGACAATCTCCGTACAGTCTGGTCTGTTCGTCTGATACATCGCATGGCGGGCCTAGGGGGTGGTGAACGTCAGTCCCCTAATAGCGGGTACAAGTCGTGTCGGAGTGTAGCCCAGAACACCCTGAGATAACACTGGAAACCTACCAGTATATCTCGCTTTCCCTGGCCAGGGACTACTCGTGTAATGGCTCTCCTAGACACAGCGCGATGTCAACCCCCAATACCGGGAGAGACGAATCCTGTCTAACCGTCACTGCCTCCAAGTGCTTTGGGAATGCACCCAACTACTACCTGTTTGCACGAATCCTTTGAGCCATGGTAGGGTAGTAATCTAAGTACAATAGGAACACACTCGAGGCGAAGTGACAGTGTCAAGTCAGCGGACTTACTCATGTCACCTGGGAACTGAAAACTGACGATAGGTATAATACCAACCGCAGAAGCGTAGGGTATAATGGACATGCGATCCCTTTCCAAATCAGTCTTGGGAGACATCTCTTTGGAGAGGGTGATCCCGTGACAAGCCGGTAAATTACCGCGCTTGGAATCTTCCATACTGAACCTTTTCAGTATGGTGTCGATGTACCTGGACTGTGAAAGTCCCAACATCCTCTTAGATCTATCACGATAGATCTGGATCCCCAGAATGTAGTTGGCATCGCCCAGGTCCTTCATGGAGAACCTCTGCGACAAGAATCCTTTGACTGACTGTAACATAGGAATATCATTTTCTATTAGGAGAATGTCATCCACGTACAAGATGAGGAATACCACAGTTCTCCCTACAAACTTACTGTAGATTCATGGTTCATCTGGGTTTTTGATAAAGTCGAATTCCTTGACAGTATCATCAAAGCAGATGTTCCAACTCCGCGATGCCTGCTTCAGTCCATAGATGGACTTGAGCAATTTGCACACTTTACCGCTGCTCCCACTCTGAATGAATCCCTCCGGCTGATCCATATAGACGCACTCTTCTAAATTTCCATTTAGGAAAGCCGTCTTTATGTCCATCTGCCAGATTTCATAATCGTGGAAAGCAGCAATGGCAAGAAGGATCCGAATGGATTTGAGCATAGCCACTGGAGAAAAGGTCTCGTCATAGTCCAAACTAGGTCTTTGACGAAAACCCTTTGCAACAAGTCTAGCTTTATAGGTTTCAACCTGCCCATCTACACCAATCTTCTTTCTGAAGATCCATTTGCAGCCTACGGGTTTTACCCCTTCTGGAGCAAAGTCCAAAGTCCAAACTTTGTTAGTGTACATGGACTCCAT
Organism: Agapanthus africanus; assembly: GCA_030015575.1. NCBI lineage: Eukaryota > Viridiplantae > Streptophyta > Magnoliopsida > Asparagales > Amaryllidaceae > Agapanthus > Agapanthus africanus. The sequence continues at coordinate 673,893,397 of CM057340.1, read as the reverse complement.
CTCGGTCCGCATTGCATCCAGCCATTTTACCGAGTCACCGCTCTGAATGGCTTGCTGGAAGCTAGTAGGCTCACCATAATCAATAGTGCAATCATCTCTATCCCCGTCTACGAGAAAACCATAGTATCTCTCGGGCGGATGAGACTGCCTACTACTCCTGCGGAGCGGCGTAGGAATGTCCTGTTCTTTCGAACCCTCTGGTTCTACTAAGCTTTCAGTAATAGCTCGTGGTTCTGGAATTTCTTCCAGTTCTATTACGCTCCCACTTATCTGATTTTCCAAAAACTCAGTTTCCAAGAAGCGGGCATGACGAGAAACAAAAACTTTTTGTTCCTCTGCGTAATAGAAAAGATACCCCTTGGAGTTCTTTGGGTATCCCACAAACTTACACTGTACTGAACGTGCCTCGAGCTTGTCCGCATGCTGCTTTTTAACAAAAGCTGGACACCCCCATGTCTTAAAGTGTTTAAGGTAGGGTTTCTTCCCACTCCACATCTGATATGGTGTGGTAGGCACTGACTTAGTAAGAACTTGGTTCAAAAGATATGCAGCTGTTTCTAGTGCATAACTCCAGAAGGATCGCGGTAACCCAGCCTTACTCATCATGGAACGAACCATATCCAATAGGGTTCGATTCCTCCTTTCCGATACACCGTTGTGTTGTGGTGTGTATGGAGGAGTAAGCTGATAGAGAATTCCATTCTCTTTTAAGAAGCCCAGAAACTCGGCACTCAAGTATTCACCACCTCGATCAGATCTCAGTGTCTTGATACTTTTGTCTGTTTGTTTTTCAACTTCATTCTTGTATTCCCGAAATTTCTCAAAGGCCTCGGATTTATGTTTCATTAAGAAAACATGTCCATACCTAGAGAAATCATCTGTGAAAGTAATGAAGTATGAATAACCACTTCACGCATGTGTAGACATTGGACCACACACGTCACTGTGTATGAGTCCCAAGAGCTCGCTCGCTCTTTCTTCGTGTCCAGTGAACGGAGTCTTTGTCATCTTTCCCATGAGACAAGATTCACAAGTGGCATAAGACTGGTACTCGAACGGATCCAAATATCCTTCTTTATGTAACTTTGTCAACCGTGTCTCATTAATATGGCCCAGTCTACAATGCCATAAGAAAGCCTGATTTAATTCTGGAGACTTTCTTTTAAGTGTATTCTGGACACTGAAAACCTGAGCTTGATTCAGTACGTATATTCCGTTTTTCAATGTACCTGACCCAATCAGAACTTGATTTAGGTGGATGTTTACTACATCGCTTACAAAAGTAAAATCATATCCTTCCTTAGAAAGTAAGGATACAGATATGATATTACAAGTCGCACCTGGTACATAAAAACAGTCGCGCAGAATCAATATCTGCCCGGTTGTCAGTCCAAGATGATACTCCCCTACGGATTCAGCGTACATGCTCATTCCGTTAGCAACCCTGAGAATCATATCACCTATCTTGATAACCCTACGGTTTCTCAGAGCCTGTAATGAATTAGAGATATGAGATCCTGATCTGGTATCCAATACCCAGGAAGTAGGGTTAACTGACATACAGTTCTCTATTACAAACACACCCGAACCCGAAGCCACAACATGCTTCGAATTCTGGCTACTGGCTATGCTATCACTGCAATCCTTCTGCCAATGTTCATTCCCGTAACAATAGGAACGTCCCTCTTTTACTACATCCAGCCCCAAAACTTTTGCCCTTCCCTTTCCTTCTACTTCCCTGGTTTCCTTCAGGGTAGAAGGTAGATACTGTAGAATCAAGTCAGCATCTGACCCGTTCTTCAACGTGGTCTTCAGGTCCGTGAGCTCAAAATAGCTGGTCTCTGTAAGGACGTTGCCCCCTACAGATGACCGGATAGCCAATCTCGCTTGAAGCAATTCGTTTGAAGTCTCATATCTTGCGATACGAGATTGCTCTCCATATAAATCTTTGTTATGGAGGAAGATAGAAACTAAGTCCATCTTCTCGTGCTGCCTCTGGTATGCACCATCAACTGAGGCTAACATGAGGCACTTGGCTTTTGCACAGTCTTTTTCCGATGTCTCACGGATATGAATATCCGTGACAGGGGAAACTGGACCCGAGTCAAGAGGTGTCCCTGCTTGTCATGGGCAATGGACATCTGGACAGACCTTTGCCAGTTATAACAGTCAGATTCAGTCATTTTATTATCTAGATGTAACCTAGGTGCGGTCACTGGGTCGCTGCAATTAAGAGAGAGAAGAAAACACTCAGCATGATGCTCTTGCAAGTTTAGATTGGTTTTTAATTTATCTAAACAGGATGGCTCCCACTATCTCTCGAATCCTTCTTCAAACCATAAAGGAAGAATTAGTCGGGATCAATCTCACCGTACAATACTTGCTTAACCGTTCAGCCAGGCCAGTGTCGGTACTTCGAGGGAGGTTTTCCAACGCTTTCGCGAAGTTCTTTAATTAAGTAACCTCTTTTCCCTGTGGGCGTAGCCCCGCTAACACCTTTTTAGACACCTACTTGGTTTATAGCATTGATCGTTAAGTGAGAAAGTTCCCGAGGAGTAGCATATACTCACAGTAGGATCGGGATCAGAATATCATCGCGTGACAAAATTGAAGGAATCCTACCAGAATCATCACACTCCAAATGGTATGCAGCGCTAGCAAGTTTCAGTTCTTTTGAAACTCCCGATGTGGATTTTTGCCCCATGCTCTTATGACTTTGACTAAGGCCAACAAATCATAAGTCACATGTCAAGTGATTGTTCTTTTTTCGGATTGTGTACATCAATTCAAATGATCCCTGGCAACGGCGCCATTTGATTGAATGATTTTCTTGGATGTGTGTATCAAATCAAATAGTTCCCGGCAACGGCGCCATTTGATTGTTCGTAAAATTCGAGACTGTGTAAGTAAATCAACTCAAATGATCCCTGATAAAGGTTTTATTTGATTGAAAAGAAGTTCTTGTTTGTGTAAATCGAATAAAGCGAATAAGTTTCTATGTGTTGGTAATATTGAATAAAATTCACAATCAAAGAATTATATTTGACCGCAATCAATAACGGTGTCGTGTAGATTTCGTTAGCAAGTGCGGATCGTCCGCAGGGATTGTGCGATTCATTTTTTTATATTTAATTTGTTTGAATTGAAAAGTTAATCGAAAAGAAAAGAAAACATGATTCAAGAATTTATCGATTGATTCAGGTGTCACTAGTTTAATCAAGAATCAAGAAACTGATAAACAATCGAGAATCGGGTTTCGATGATATTTCCAACCAAAAGTCAAGAATCTAAATGAGGCTCGTAGGAATCGATCGGATCTATAGACGTGATGTAATCTCAAGATTTCGTGTTCTTGTCCTTCGAAGGATTGATACTAGATCGATGATGATCGACGAGAGTTAGGGCTTTCTTGATGAAACTAGGGTTTCATCGTTTAACCCTTGTTCTTTCGTCGATATCATTCACATTCTAGCCCCTAGCAATTTCAAGAAACGATCGTAACTCCCCAATCTCGAGCGATATCAATCAAGAAAGCATCGCAACGAATTGGGTTGTCGATTCTTGAACTTGCTAGAGTTTACAAAACTCGTAGGACTCAAGAATCGATTTCAGATATATTACATCATCATTCTATTGATCGTCTCGACTCCTCGACGAGCGGAGTATTACTCAAACATCACAACCAGATTTACAACTAGAAATTTAGATTGAATCATGATGCAAGAATTTAAAGAAAACAAGATAAAAGAATATCACCTTTTATTTATATCAACAATTTGATTACAGTCGCTCAAGAACTACAAGAGGAAGAACTAAATTGTCGATTTGGCGTCGCTCGGCTCCGTGAGTCGCGGATCGGCTTGGACCACTTGCTCTGTTGAAGATCGGCTCGGCTCATAAAAGGTTGCAAGGCTTCTTGCTTGATGGGGTACTCGGGATCTTGGCTTTTGATTGGAATTAGGGTTAGGGTTTCACACAAGTCCTCTCACTAGACTTGTGGAAGAAGATGAAGAAAGAGAGTGAATGGATCTAGATTGGCTACTAAAATGAACTAGTCAAGGATCAATGAATCCCAAGAGATGATCTTTTTACAAGTGAGCCTAGGGTCTTATTTATAGATCTCCCAAACCCTAAGCCTAGGTTTGAAATTACAATTCCCTCCAAAAGTTTGTTGAGGCTTCTAGAAGGTAGTTTGTTAGGAGCTAGCTTAGGTTTTAAGCTAGGATTAATTAAGCATTAGAAACCTTAGTTTGCTGATCTGGCAGAAACCTCTGGAGTATTCTGGAACTTGAAGTATATTTATGAACTTTAGGAGCTGAGGTAAGCATTGTGCAGCAAAATTTGGTGGATGACGTGGCAAGACGACCGCGGAACCGCGGCCTAAGCCGGCTTGCGCCGCGGTTTCGCGGCCAAGTTGTGGCTTCATGGCTTGGTTCTTCTGTTGTGGTCTTGGGATGATATTTGTAGCTTTATCTGATGTGTTGATTTGTATTTGTCCCTTTGTATTGATACCAGAATTGAAATCATTGAGTTGGCGTAATATTTTGATCAGCAACATGTAAATTTTTGCCTTTCTTCTGGATTTTCCTGCACAGATCTCAAAACAAGTGTTGCGCAATATAGAAATGATGCGATGCCATGAAATGCAGTCAATTTCCCTTATAGTGCCGGTTTTAGAGTCTAACACATGCAATCTGATATTTAACTACTGATTTGCTAATATGTGAAATATGAATGCCGAACACTTCTATATGAATGCAAATAATAGGGAAATTGCCGTGTTAAAAATACAATATTTTCGACTAATCATCAAGTTCTACCCGTCGTTGTCCAGGTTGATTTGAACCCACCCGTATATACCCTTGACTATGACCAACAAAGTAATACGACTGTCCCAAACTAACGCATCTATCTATGCAACATATGAATATCCACCAGCTACCAAACACTGTGCCTTGACTAGGGCCAACAAACACAGCTTGAATACTGTTGGATATTCATATGAAACGACGGAGGGCTACGAATAGTTTTGGCGAAACCGTGAACGTAGTGAACTTGATATAATCGAAGGAACAAGATAGCTTTAAAAAGGAGTGGTTCAAGCTCTGGGTTTAAAAGCTGATTTTTGAAAAGAACCGAGTGGTTTTGAAAGTTTTCCAACGACTTTTACTTGGTTTATTTTCTTGCATTAATTTTAATGCATCCCATCATTTAGTCCTACCATTGCAGAAAACAACGAAAATATGACGTACGCTTATGCCATCTGCATTCGCCACGGGGTCCCGTCATCACCCGTTAGGTTACTTAACTAACGATAGAGCGGGGGCTGGACTAGCGCGGATGCAAAACATAAGCAACGCCTAAATAGATATCATATATAGATATATAGCAATGATAGCCAATCCAGATCACAGATGAACACTTTGGATATACTAGGAATCCGCGATTCGTTCGAGCCTACAACGAAAAGCGGATTACACGGTCGTGATGAATAGCCAAACCCCACCCTAGACCCCTACGGGTGCGGCAAACTACCCGCCAAGTACCCGAAACGAAGCAACCTCCCTCAACCCGTGAGTAGGCCACTCGGCACTTCGAGATACCCGGTAGTTTGTGTACCCCACCTTGGGTCTATCCTAGGAGAAAAAACAGTAAAAAGAAATTATACAATGGCGGCTACAACCTCATCCCGGATGTGCGGCCAAACAAATAATATTACATCAATTTACAAATTTTACATGAATGAAAGAAAAAGAAACTCTCATCTCACATCCACCCCGGCTATTCATCCGCGACAATCCAACGAGTTCATATACACAAACCATCAACATCACAGATCACAGATATGTATAACCCCCACTAATCGACGTATAGCGATTAGCAGACGTTCAATACATATAAAACATTACAGATAATATCCATTAGCCAAAGTCTACGGAATATCGATCAAAATACGGATTTGTAACCACCCCAAAAATCAATTTGTTCTCTGGAAAATCTGGGCAGAAACAACATGTACTAAAAATCCCAAAACAGCCAACTAAGCACACTGCACCAAACTCGGTCCACGGCCGAGTCAACTCGGCCGCGGATCTGCGGCAAAAAGCATGTTCTTGCCGCAGAACCGCGGCGCTTTGACCGGTTCAGTGGATCGTTTTTGGTGGGTGTCTTTAGAAAACCCTGAGCCGATTTTTCATGTATGTTAAATTATTTTTAGAACAGTATAAAAATTCGGCAGAAAGTTGATTTTTTTCCGGACGTGTTTTGTGATTTTTTCCGATCGATATTCTAAATACTTTGCTAACTTATTAGTTTGTGTTTAGCTAGGCTCTGATACCTCTGTAAGTCCACGTTGCTCACCCCGGTTCTTACGGGGAGGCGGAAACGGCGAAAAACAATTTTTGGCGCAAAGGCAACATGGACTAAAACATGGATATTTGCTAAACTAGAAACTAGCAAACTACTAGAGGTGCTATCTACTATGCCATAAAGATTATACCTCACAATACCGGTCCTTCGGGTCTTCTCTCCGCTGTCCCGCTCGTCCATCCAAGCTCCGAGGATCGATCCGGATATAGGTCACCTCCGCGGCCTCCTTGAGTCGAAGACGATCCACCCGAGAGTTGTACACCGAGCTCCACCTCGAGCCGAGGCAACTAGGGCAACAAGATCGCTAGTCTTGATGTCCTAGGTTGTGTAGAAGAGGTTGATGGAAGTGTTTGTCTATGTGGATTCTTTTTCTCTCAGCACATGAGATCAAAAGAAGAAAATTTCTAGAGGAGGAAGATGAAGGAGATCAAGCAACCATGGAGCTCTTTTCTTTCTTCTCATAAGCAAGAGAGAGAATGAGAAAAGAGAAATGAAAATGATCACTAAAGAAAAACGAACCATGGTTGCAATAATACTAAACATCATCATTACTAATCCTATCATGATAAAGTTGATGGCAACATTGATATGACCATTTTCATAATCTTAAAAGAAAAAGAAAACCAAAAAAGAGTGTAGACCTCTCATGAAGGTCAAGGTCAACTTTGGTCAACGGGTCAACAAAGTCAAGAGTGGTCAAGGTGGTCAAATGGTTAAAGCAATTAGCCATCACAAAATTATCACTAAAAGGATTAGTAAATAATGTCTCCGGCTCATAATAGTTTTGACCGAACGAATTGCCAAAACCCTAATGAGCCTGCCACATAACGGATTTGGCCGAACCAACTGCCAAAACCCTAATGAGGCACCTCCACCTTCATCGCTCCTCGAAACTGTGCATACACACCTGCATCCGCATTCCATAGAATGCGAATGCACAGAAGACAAAACAAATCCATCCGTGCAATACTAGGATCTGGCTTAAACCAAAGCCCATTAGTATTGCCTGCCTGAACAGCATACGCACACAAGTGCACGTAAGTGATCGCAGCCCTGCCGTAAAACCATAGGGCCTCTACACGTTTTGCTCAGTGCAGGGAAATTCTCTGTGTGGGACTCTAAAGACTCGACACTACGCTAGAAGTGGGTTTAACCACAGACCGCAAGCGGAACTAGCTGTACGTAACGGTCCCCAGGTAGATGTCGACAAGAAGGCCGATGAGGTAAACCCATCCGAACTCCTACTGAGCCTGTATGTGACAATCTCCGTACAGTCCGGTCTGTTCGTCTGATACATCGCATGGTAGGCCAAGGGGGTGGTGAACGTCAGTCCCCTAATAGCAGTACAAGTCGTGTCGGAGTGTAGCCCAGAACACCCTGAGATAACACTGGAAACCTACCAGTATATCTCGCTTGCCCTGGCCAGGGACTACTCATGTAATGGCTCTCCTAGACACAGCGCGATATCAACCCCCAATACCGAGAGAGACGAATCATGTCTAACCGTCACTGCCTCCAAGTGCTTCGGGACTACACCCAACTACTACCTGTTTGCACGACTCCTTTGAGCCGTGGTAGGGTAGTAATCTAAGTACAGTGGGAACACACTCGAGGTGAAGTGACATTATCAAGTCAGCGGACTAAGCTGTACTCATGTCACCTGGGAACTGATAACTGACGATAGGTATAATACCAACCAACAGTTCCCGACGAGTCCTGTCCAGTGTACTCGTAACTTAACGAGCACCCGCATACTATCTCAAGTACGACGTGCTGACGAATGTGGGATAGACCGTCTCCCCCGCTGGGATAAGAAGCGCATACGCTAGTCTACTCTGGAGTATCGATGCCCTGTCTCGATAGTCCTATGACCAGGGACCTGTATAAGGATGTGTTTATAGATTACCCAGCCCCCACAAGTATGACTACCATCACAATGCTGGTAATCAAGCAAAGATCCTAAGGGCTCCACTAATATGTATATAAGCGATATACTAAAAGAAACACATGCACATATTGAAGTAGAGACAAACCAAGTAGCATACTACCATTTTGAGCAAGATTGTCTATACAACTGTGAATATCCCAAGCTTCCATTAAGTAATATACAAGCTATTATGATACAGTAATGGTCTCTAGGGCATATACACTAACAAGCAGCGGATGAAGCGGCTGCGACCGATGATCCTATGGCAGCGGTGGACGAGACGGCTGCGACCGCTGAGCCCGATGTGGTAGCGGGTGAGACGGGCATGATCGCTGAGCACGAGACGGCCGCTCTTTCTCAAGAGTCAGGCAGCACTCCGATCATTGCTCTCCCTGCTTACGGTCCTTTGTCGTCTCTTGGCCTCACGAGCATGACGACGGCTCCTGTAGAGTCGGGCGATGAGGCAACGGAAGGTGAAGCCATGCCAATGGAGGAGGGAGACACCACTGTTTCGGCTGGCGACTCATCAGGTAAATTTTGGGTTACCGTCCTTCTTTTTATTCTGCAATCCTTCCTGACAGGGCTTATCTTGTTTCTAACGCAGGTGCGGCAAGTGCTGATGCCACTTTACCCGAGGGAGCACCGTCAGTTACCGCCCTGACGGTGGCCACCTCTCTACCCTCCTTCGTACCGTCGCAAATGCTGGAAAGTATGGATTTGTGACTTATCAGTTTCATCTTTAGGCTACATAATTTATGTACTGACGTTGTACTATTGCGTCTTTATAGGAGTCTGTTTTGACCACCTGTACCAAGTGCTGCATCCCCACTTCTCCTTCCCGTCGGAGCTTGCTTCATCCAGTGGCGCTGGTGAATATAGTTTTCAATTAATGCTCTTTCTTTTTCCAATAATGAAACTATTTCTGATTCTTCCTTACCCTGATTGCAGTGCTACAGATTGAACGAGGGGATAATAGATCAGTTGCGCCACCGGTCCTCCCGGCTTTGCCACCTACTGCAGTTGGTATAGTAGATTCCATTGTTCATGAATCTCTTATATTTCTAGATCCGTCATATGATTGTGATTTGTTTTGCAGCTGTCGCTTTGACTCCGGTCCCTTTTGAGTCTCACATTATGATGCCGGCAGGCCCATTCTCCAGACGTCCATCCTCAAAGGGTGCTACGATGAGTCTGAGTATGCTGAGCGGATGTGTCGAGGAGCTTGACACAGAAGCTCCTACATCTGCTGCAGATTTTGCTGCCGAGGTTAATCCGATGCTGGCGACGCTTGTAAATTTCCATAATGAAGGCGTCGTCGAGTCTTGGGTTAATCACTGCAGGGAGATCGAGGCTTGCTTGCATGAGCTCGAGGTTGGAAGTCCTGCGCCAGAGGTCCTGGCTATGAACGCTCAACAGGCTGCGTGGGTTGAGCAGAGCACTCCCTACTTTCGTCATCTTGAACAATAGGCGGCTTTAAAATGCAAGGAGTGTGGAGAGACTTCGAGCGAATCTTCTCGACTGCATGCTCAGGTTGATGCAAATGCTGCATAGTTGAAATTTATCTTTGAAGGCCTTCTGCGATGCATCTCTAACGGGTTAACACTGAGGCAGCAGCTTGACGTCATCGAGCGGGATGCACAAAATCGCGGGGCAGCTCAGCAGGCAGTCGAGGAGCAGCTTTCATCTTATTTGTAGCAACGAGATCAGGTTGAAGCAGAGTTGGCCGCGACAGCTGACCATGACGAGAGGCTGAGGGGCGTGCGTAAGCAATTGATTGGCCTACTTAAGACGCTTCCCTCCCAATAGTTGCTTTTGCGTCATTTGTAAATTTTGAATAAAATGCATTCATTCTTTTATTCTTTCATATGATGTATTTTGTACCTAACTGCATACATGAATAAAGATACATTTCTTTCGCAATGTCTTGTGTCATCTTTCTGCTTTCTTCTTTCTTGCTGTGTTGCTTGCCATGCGATTTTAGCAAGTGCGATCTGTAAATAGCGTATAGCTGTAAGTCTTAGGCTCTTTGTAGAGTGGCGATGGCTTAGAAAACAGGGTTGGGGTCTGTCACCTAAGACTTTTCAACTTTATGAGCCGTGAGGGTCTCATAAAGTATTTTCTTCCTACTGGTCGAGAGGATCCCGTAGGCGCGTTTTTTCCTTAGGAATCGTGAGGTTCCTAAGTGTGTTTTCTCTTGAGAGTCGTAAGGATCTCACAAGAGAATTTACTCCCTTACGAGTCGTGAGGACTCGCAAGTGATGGGTGAAGTTGCCCTTATCCGCATTTTACGGAGTCAGGGGTTACTCTGGATGCTTCCCAAGGTTTCACTGTCGTGTTCAACCAGGACTGGGCTCTGCTCTAGACGTTTTCCAGGATATCGTAGTTTAAAGATATCGCGGTCGAGGTTAAAGACATCATAGTCCATGGATTTAAGGACTCCACAGTCCGTTGTTAGTTTTAAAACATCACGGTGAGGTTAAGGACATCATAGTCCATGAGTTTAAGGACCTCACAGTCCAATGTTAGTTTAAAGACATTGCGGTCGAGATTAAGGACATCACAGTCTATGAGTTTAAGGACCTCACAGTCTGATGTTAGTTTTAAGACATCACGGTCGAGGTTAAAGACATCATAGTCTATGGATTTAAGGACCCCACAGTCCGATGTTAGTTTTAAGACATCACGGTCGAGGTTAAGGACGTCATAGTCCGTAGATTTAAGGACTCCACAGTCCGGTGTTAGTTTTAAAGCATCACGGTCGAGGTTAAGGACATCATAGTCCGTGGATTTAAGGACTCCACAATCCGTGAAATGTGTGGTTATTGGGACCCGTCACCTCTTTGAAGACGTTGAGGAATTACAATGACAAATATCAAAGGAGTAAAGAGATGTACCCTTGAACCGACAGTTTAAAATCATTATGGTTGATTGTTAATTTTAAGACATCACGGTCGAGGTTAAGGACATCATAGTCCGTGAGTTTAAGGACCTCACAGTCCGATGTTTGCTCTGGGTGCTTCCTACGGGTTCACTGCCGTGTTTGGCGAGGACCAGGCTCTGCTCTGGATGCTTCACACGGGTTCACTGACGTGTTCTGCGAGGACCAGGATCCGCTCTGGACGTTTTCCACAGGGTCAGAAGTGACGTTATCCGTGTTCCACATGACCAGGAATTTGCACTAGATGCTTCCCACGGGTTCACTGCCGTGTTTGGTGAGGACTAGACTCCATTCTAGATGCTTCACACTGGTTCACTGCCGTGCTCTGCGAGGACCAGGATCCGCTCTGGACGTTTTCCACGGGATCAGAAGTGACGTTATCCGTGTTCCACGTGACCAGGAAATTGCACTAGATGCTTCCCACGGGTTCACTGCCGTGTTTGGCGAGGACTAGGCTCCACTCTGGATGCTTCACACGGGTTCACTGCCGTGCTCTGCGAGGACCAGGATCCGCTATGGACGTTTTCCACGCGGTCAGAAGTGACGTTATCCGTGTTCTACGTGACCAGGAAATTGCACTAGATGCTTCCCACGGATTCACTGCCGTATTTGGCGAGGACTAGGCTCCGCTCTGGATGCTTCACACGGGTTCACTGCCATGCTCTGCGAGGACCAGGATCCGCTCTGGACATTTTCCACGGGGTCAGAAGTGACGTTATCCGTGTTCCACGTAACCAGGAATTTTGCTCTAGATGCTTCCCACGGGTTCACTGCCGTGTTCGGCGAGGACTAGGCTCCACTCTGGATGCTTCACACGGGTTCACTACCGTGCTCTGCGAGGAACAAGATCCGCTCTGGACATTTTCCACGGGATCAGAAGTGACGTTATCTGTGTTCTACGTAACCAGGAATTTTGCTGATAATATCCGCATTTCACGGAGTTGGGATTTGACTCTCGGTCATCTGTATACCGTCGAGTCATGGAACAGGGAGTTGCCGCTGTTCCGCTTTGTTTTGATGCTGTGTTTGCTGGGACAAATGTTGAGATGATTTCCAGGCTATCTGTGACTCATCGAGAATTGGCTTCTCCTTCTGATGAAACCTGGGAGAGGAGGAATGCGATTCCTTCTTTGTTTGCGCCCATGGATTGTATACAGGGATTGTTGTGATATCACCTGTAGGGCATAAATTTCATTTTTATTTTTATTTTATTTCTTTCCACGATTCTCTATCATTTCAGCTTTTATATCGCGAAGGTCGCGATTGCCCAATCATTTCGGCTATTTTTCGCGGTGCCCAATCATTTCGGCTATCTATTTTATTTTTACTCGCTGTTTTTTATTGCGAGTAGCCCAATCATTTCGACTATTTTGCATGCATATATTTTTACTTGCTGATTTTGTCTGCAAGTTGCCCCATCATTTCGGCTATTTCGTATGCATGTGTGGTTTGCTGTCTTTTCGCTGCAAGCTTAGGATTAGATACTGATTTCGGCATCAGCACCGCTACAACTGGGATACTTCCAGGAGTGAATCATCATTTGCCTCTGTCGATGTTGAACAAAGGTGGCTTAGTAAACAGGGTTAGGGTCCTGTCGCCTAAGGCTTTTGACTTCATGAGCCGTAAGGGTCTCACAAAGGTATTTCTCCCTACAAGTCGTGAGGATCTCGTAGGTGTGTTTTCTCCTTAGGAATCGTAAGGATTCCTAAGTGCATGTTCCCCTGTAAGTCGTAAGGATCTTACAAAAGACTTTTCTCCTTATAAGTCGAAAGGACTTACAAGGGTTGTTCATCGTGCGAACATATCCCTAGTCACAGATGGGACTTGGTTAGGGAAATGTTTATTCGCGCCCGTGGATTATATACAAGAGTCAGCATTGAGCCGCTTGTAGGGCAGTATCGGAGGTTGAGGGGGTTGCTTAAGAACAGGTTCAGGTCTCTGTAACTTAAGACTTTCAAATCTTATGAGCCGTGAGGGTCCCATAAGAGAGTTCTCCTTACGAGTCGTGAGGATCTCGCAAGTGTAATTTCTCCTTAGGAATCGTGAGGATTCCTAAGTGTATTGCTCCCTTGTGAGTCGTAAGGATCTTACGCGGGTGGTTTCTCCTCACAAGGTCGAGAGGACCCTGTAAGTGTCTTTTAACGAGGTTGCGCCCTTTCGGGTTTTCACAAACACCCGCCGGTAGCCCTGCTGTTTTTACTCACGGAGCCCTTTCAGGTTTTCATCCGTGCCCATTTTGCTTATGGACATACCGTTTTCTTTTTTTTTTATTCTCTTTTTTTTTATATAACGAGGTTGCGCCCTTTTGGGATTTCACAAACACTCGCCGGTAGCCCTGCTGTTTTTACTCATGGAGCCCTTTCGGGTTTTCATCCGTGCCCATTTTGCTTATGGACATACCATTTTTATTTATTTTTTTATTTTTATTTTTTTATCATCTTCGGGATGCTGCAATCCACCATAGTTTTTCGACATCTCGGTCAACAGCTAGTTTTAGGACATAGTGGTCCGTCGTTAGTTTAAGCATGTTTCGGTCCACTGTTAGTTTAAGGACGTTTCAGTCCGCTGTTAGTTTTAAGAACGTTTCGGTCCGCTGTTAGTTTAAGGACGTTTCGGTCCGCTGTAAAGTAAGCCGGTTACTACTTATAGAGTTTGGGCTTAGGAAGATAGCGAGCGGACATAGTCGTCGTCATCTATCATTGCCCTAGGCCGTGACTCGTCAAGCGTAGTATTTCTTCAGGAAGCGTCCGTTTATCGGTCTGAAAGGTCTTTCGCCATGCATGTCCATGAGTAGATAGGCTCCACCCTGGTAGACCTTGTCTATGATGTACGGGCTTTCATAGTTTGGCTCGAATTTTCCTCGCTTGGCGCGATTGGGGATCATAGGTCTTTTGACCACTAGCACGAGTTCGCCTTGGCGGAATGTCCTCGGCCTGGTCAATCTTCTATATGAGCACGTCATCTTTGCTTTATAAGCCTCCAGATTTTGTTGCGCCATGAGCCGGATTTCAGCAAGGGTATCAAGCTGCTCAATCCGAAAGTGAGCGTTTTCTTCGTCTGTCAGCTCGTAATGGACTGCCACTCGTAGAGAAGGTAATTCTATCTCGAGGGGGAGTACTGCTTCTGTACCGAATACCAACGTGTATGGCGTTGCGTTCATGGCCATCTTGAACGTAGTTCGATATGCCCAGAGAGCTCCATGCAGTCTCTCGTGCCAGTCCTTCTTATTTTGGGACACTGTCTTCTTCACGATCTTTGTCAGAGTCTTGTTAAAAGCTTCAGCTAGACCGTTGGTTCGGGGGTTATAGACTGATGAATATCTCCAGTCTATGTTATGTTGTTGTGCGAAGCGGCTAATCTTGTAGCTTCTGTAGGCTGGCCCGTTATCGGAGATGATCCATCGCGGAGTTCCAAACCGATAAATAACGTGCGTCTTGAAGAAATGGAGGATATTATCCGTCTTCACTTCCCTCAGCGGTACTGCTTCTGCCCATTTGGAGAAGTAATCAGTTGTCGCCAAAATGAAACGATGTCCCCTGGACGATGCTGGTTCGATGGGGCCGATTATGTCAGTTCCCCACATTTCGAATGGCCAGATAGCCACTGTTGGGTGTAGTGGATTTGGATGCTGATGGATAAAGTCTCCATGGATCTGGCATGACTGACATTGCTTCACGTATTCGAGGCAGTCCAGAATCATTGTGGGCCAGTAGTAGCCCATCCGTTTAATCTTCAACTTCATCTTTAGGCCCGCTTGGTGAGAATCGCAGAGTCCATCGTGAACTTCTTGGACGACTCTTTTTGCTTCTTTAAGTCCCAGGCATCTCAACCACAGAGAATCAAACGACCTCTTGTACAGAGTATCATTGACGAAGGCGAAAGATAGGGTTCGCTTCATGAGCTGATATTTTGAGGACGCATCTTCAGGCGTTCGACGGGATTTGAAGTAGTCTATAAAGACTTCTCTCTAATCCTCAGCCTTTTCTTGGTCTTTTACTTGTAGAGCCACTTGCTCGGTTGCTCCCTTTTCCTCGGACGACTCCGGAGATATTTCCGCCGGTGCAAGAACCCGACGGCTTTGTACCACGATTCTGACGTCATCGAGGTTCTCATCAGCCAGTTCTTTAGCGAGCTTGGCTAACGCGTCCGCCTTACTATTTTCCACACGCGGTATAATTTCCAAGGTATAGGAAGGTATTTGGGTTAGCAGTTGATGTACCCTCTCGCCGTACTTTACCAACTCTGGTTTACACGTCTGGTAGTCGCCGTTCACTTAAGTAACGACCAGTTGGGAGTCTCCGTATATGAGGAGGTTTTCAATTCCCATGTCGATGGCAATCTCGAGGGCTGCTATCAAAGCTTCGTATTCGGCTTCATTGTTCGTCCTCGGTTCTGTTAAAGAGAAAGCAAAGCGCATTATCCCTCCTTGTGGGGTCACGAAGATAAGGCCTACCCCTGATTTGATTATAGGCGCGTTCTGTTTGCGCTTCTTCATAGAAGACGCTCCATCAAAATAAAGTTCCCATCGGGTATCATCACCGTCGATCGCATCAAACGCATGTTCGTCTGGCAGTTCGCAATTCAAGGGAGAATTGGCTGGTATCGGATGTTCGGCGAGGAAGTCGGCAATAGCCTGGCCTTTCACTGCCTTAAGAGGCTGATAGGTTATTGAGAACTCCATCAAGAGCAGGGCTCACTTAGCGAGTCGCCCTATCAATATGGCCTTTGACATCAAATATTTTAGGGGATCCACCTTCGATATGAGACGGACTTCATGCGCCAACGCATAGTGCCTGAGCTTCGTTATCGCGAAGATCAACGTCATGCAGTGTTTTTCGATGGGAGAGTAATTACTTTCTGCCCCCGGCAGAACTCGGCTCAAGTAATAGAGAGCTCTTTCTTTCCCTTGGTCGTTCTCTTGTGCCCATAATGCGCCTAAAGAACCTTCGAGGGCTATTGTATAAAGAATAAGGGGCTTTCCCTTGACCGGAGCGGCTAGCACTGGCGGGTTCTGCAGGTACTGCTTGATTTCGTCCAGTGCGCCTTGGCATTTGTGATCCCAGACGAACGGGGTCCCTTTCTTCATCAAGTGACTGTATGGGTGGCACTTGCCAGAGAGATTGGCTATAAATTGCCGGATATACGCGAGCTTTCCTTGGAGCGACCGCAATTGCTTAAGAGTCCATGGCGGGGGCATCTCCATGATCTCCTTGATCTTTGACGGATCTATCTCGATACCTCGGTGTCGGACAATGATCCTAGGAATTTCCCCGAGGAGACCCCGAACGCGTATTTGAGAGGGTTCATCTTCAAGTTATATTGCCGAAGGCGTTGAAACACAATCTTCAAATGCTCGAGATGTTCCTCGTATGATTTTCTTTTCACCACGAGGTCGTCGATATAGCATTCGACGATTTCATGTATGAGGTCATTGAAGATCTTCGTCATGGCCCTCTGATAAATAGCACCGGCGTTCTTTAGACCGAAAGGCATTACCTTATAGCAGAATATACCTAAAGGGGTCCAGAAAGCACTATGCTTCTGGTCTTCAGGATGCATCTTTATCTGATTGTATCCAGATGATCCGTCCATAAAGGAGAAAACCTCGTGAGTGGACGTGTTATCTATCATCAGCTCAGTGACCGGTACCGGGAAGTCATCTTTCGGGCAGGCTTTATTGAGATCCCGAAAGTCCACACAGATGTGCACCGTCCTATTTTTCTTCATCACTGGGACGATGTTGGAGATCCAGTCAGGATACCGAACTTCTTGGATGAAGCCAGAGTCAATCAGCTTCTTGACCTCAGCGTTGATGCTCATCTCAAGCTCGAGCCGTATTCTTCTCGGTGCTTGTTTGATTGGCTTAATGTCTGGGGATATCGTTAGTTTGTGGACCGCGATCTCTGGATCTAATCCTGGCATTTCGGAATAGTTCCATGTGAAGCAATCACTATGCTGCATAAGCACGTCTTTTAACGCAGCCACCCTTTCTTCAGATAGCAGCTCACTGACAAATGTGGGTCGTGGGTCACTTGCCGTTCCCAAATCAATCTTTTTGAGGTTATTTGCAGTAGTGTGTATTCCGTCTTCCAGCTCTTTTGGCGCCGGTGGAAACTCTGAGATCACCTCGTCATCATTGTTTTCGAAGCACCAGGGAAGGTCATCCATATTCTCGGACTCTTCTTTTGATAGCGTTATCATATGACAAGTACGAGCTCGCTTCCAAGACTGATGTGGATCTGGGTCTATCCTCGTGGATTTGGGTTCATGTTTTTGCGGTGGTGTTATCCTCCAACTGTCGGATAGAGCGAACTTGCTGAGCTGATACTGATCTTCAACCCAGTTCTTAAAGGTGAAACAATCTTCGAGAGGATGTCCTATTGCTTGGTGATAAGAGCAATAGTCTGGGTGAGAGACTTCGCCTGCTTGCTCGGGGTGTTTAGACCCCGGAAGTGTAATCATTTGGTATTTTATAGCTAGGTCAAGTATCTTCTTTATCTTGTCTTGAGGAAAAGAGTATGCTCAACTCATCTTCTTCATAAGGGACAAATCCGGACCGCTCGATTCCCGCTCGTGTGACTTCTTAGTCCCGCTTTGTCGTTGCTGAATGCCTTTTCCGCTTTTTGACTTGTTTCTGCCTCGGCGTCGGGTCTTTTTTACAACAGGTTGACAGGGAGCGCCATTTTCATCTTTCACAGCCTGTTGGAGAAGGCGTTGCGTCCTAGCTTTCTCGTAGATGGCCATTTTTCAATTATGGTCGTCTCGAACATTTTGACCTGCTTCCCTTATAAGCTTGTCCATCTGTTCTTCGAATGACGGACTAGGCACTTTCACGTCGGGGGCTTTTTCTGGTTCAGGGTTAGCACTCTCCCATTGAGCATCTCCTTCTTCATCAAAGTCATGTACAACATAGCATTCGCGGAGTAGCTCCCGTTTCTTGGACCGGACATATCCAAGCCCGATTGCTTCCATTCTCCCATTGGGCAACTTGCGCTGAGTTCCGGGAACGTTCCAGATCCTGTTATAGAATCGTGCTTGTCGCACAGTTTGCTTAAGAGGTACACCTTGGTACCTTAACAGCCTTTTTAGTCCGTTCGTGTAGTATCTAGGCAAACGGATGGGCTGTAGCCTGTCAAGTGTAGGATCTGCACCGTGCTAGACTTCTTTTTCCACTTTAGTTTCCGTGGAGCGGTAGAATAGGATTGCCTTTTCGCCTTCTCTCCTGGGAGGGACATAGAACGTCTGTAGCTCTTCCACACTGTAGGTATCAAGCGCATCTAGTTCTTTATGATGTTTGGGCGGAACCATGGCAACTTGCAAACTTTGCTCTTCATCAGCGATTGTTTGTATTGAAGGCCGAGCGGAGAATATAGCATGGACCTCATCTTCCTAGTCGCAGCCAAAGATCAACATAGGAGCAGACGGTTCTGGCTTGTTGCGTTAGGGTGGACCTGAATAAACCATCGCTTCCTCTTCTTCAATATCACTCCCGAAGATTGGAATGGTGGTGATAGCTTTGTTCTCTGGTCTGTGACATTTCTCCGTGTCTTCGAAATCCGGCAAGAAATATTTTGCATCTTCATACTTGCGGACTTCGTTTACGGAGAATAGATTCAGTCCTCCTGTTACGGTATACTCAAGACCATCCTTAAAGTATTGCATACACTGATGTTGTGTAGAAGGGATGATGTTGTACTCATGTAACCAAGGCCGGACGAGCAAAGCATTATAGCATTTCTTGGCGTCAATGACATGAAATTTAACATCTGTGACAAGTAGCCCGAATCGTAATGTCAATATCACAGACTCGAGAGTCCACGATGACTGATAATCAAAACCAGAAATGGTGATTTTATCACGAGCGAGATGCTGGACACTCATGCAGATTTCCTTCAACACTCGCACGTTGAGAAGATTGACGGAAGACCCATTGTCGACCAGGATTTTGCCTATCTTTATATCGTGGTAATACCCTGAGACATAGAGGGGACGGTTGTGCTTGCACGTCCCAAGGAGGAGGTCTTCGTCGCCGAAGGTGATATCGGCTGTGTGTACTTCCTCCAGCTCGTCCTTCATCTTTTCTTCGGCGAGAAAAGCTTGGAATTGCTCTGGTTCTTGTAGCGCCTTGATCAATGAATCTCTCGCTTCTTTGGATAATAAAAGGGCGTCGAGAATGCTGAGCTGCGAAGGTAACTTCCTCAGGTGTGCCAGAACGTTGTAGTCCACCTTACTCCTCTTTGGCGGGTCTTTGGCGGTCAACTCTTTCATGACTTGGTCATCCAGGGCAATATCCTCAGAGATCTTTTCTTTTCCCTTATCTTTTTTACTCGTGGATTCGAGATTCTTTTCTGGAAGCGTGCGATTGCGCAGTTGGATGTTTTCGCATGCCTTCGGTTCTTCCTCCTTTCCCAATGCGGATTCTTTAAAGAGGGGGTCAAGAGCCATTTCTTCGTCAGAGTCGCTTCCAAAAGTGAGAATTTGCGATCCCCCGGTATTGACCATGCGACAGTTATCGGTATCTCTTTTATGCTCCTCAGTCGCACTTCTTTGTTCCCGCCGAGTTTTGCGTTTTATTTGCTTAAAATGTTGCCGGTGAGCAACATATCCATGCCACCATCTTTTAAAAGCATTGCACTCCTCGGTGGGGTGCGAAATCTTTCGATGATACGAGCAGTAGCTAGGATGCATCTTTGCTTCATCGGGAGAGTTTCCTTCGGAGGGTGGTAGCTTCATTCCCATTGATATGACTTTAGCAAACCTTTTCCTCATCTTGAACTTGTTTTTATTCGTGACGGATGTTCCTTGATTCGACGGGAGTGTCTCGACACTTTCGTCTAGTCGCCGGTGTTTGGCTCTTTCAAATATGGCCGTCTCGTGCTCCCGATCAGCTTTACTTTTCAGGAGAGCTTCATTGAGGAATGTGTCGATCATTTCATTTGACGGCCTCAGGAGTTCTGGTTCAGGGTCTGCCCCCAGTTTCTCCGTGCAAGAAGCCTTTTCATCGTCTGTAAACGAGTGAGATATCACATGAAAACTTGCTATGTAATCTCCAGATTCATCCGATGAGCCTTCTCCATCATCTTCGTCCTTAAGGACGTGGCTGAGGAACTCTTGGAGCGTGATGGGAGTCCGCGCTTTCTGATTATACTCCTCCAGCGTGTCGATCTGTTTCTGCAAGTCCGTGCGCTTGTCGCCAGGCTTCGCGGCCTTTTTGGATTTCTTCTTCTTCTTCTTTGAAGATTTTAACGACTAGGTGTGGGTGCTCGGGCCATCACCACCAATCTTTGGAGTTGGGCACGGCTTCAGCATCCCTTCAATGATATAGGGTTCCAACGGGTTCTTCCACTTGATCGCCGGGCATGTATGAAGATCATTCAGCATCCTTTTGGTTTTGGCTGAAAGCATGACCTCCCACGGAGCTTCTTCAACAAAAGAACACGTTGCCCCCGGTGTGTCCGTCTTTTTAGGAGTATGCGGTTGTGGTGGGTTTTCCACTTCTCGGACAGCGCAAACTTGCCTTGTAGGTATTGATCCTTGATCCATCCCTTGAAGACGAAACAATCCTCGATTGGGTGACTTACCGTTTGGTGGTAAGGGTAGTAATTGGGATTATTCACTTCGCTGGGTTGCGGCGTTCGCCTGAGATTCGGCAAACTGATAAGCCTGTTGCGCATAGCCAGCTCGAACAGCCTCTTCGTCTTGTCCCGTGGGAATGAGTAAGCACACTTCATTTTCTCATTGTAATAGCGCCGTCTCTTTTCCAGTTGATCTGCTAGCTTTGGGGCACTGGGCTATTGCTGGGTGTTCGCAACGAAGGTCGCCTTCCCTTTACCCTTGTCGTTTCGAGGTTCCGGCTTCGGGGGAGACGGTCTGTGACCCATTTGATCCATCTGGACCAGCTTGTCGATTAGGCCTGGAACGTGGTCGGTTTAAAGAACATCATGAACTATGAAATAGTTGCATGAGGATCTAGAGTACCCACGAACATGCCCACCGCTGGGGCTTCTTCGATGCGCTGTTCGCACTTCGACCACAAGTTCCGCCACCGGATTGCATATTAAACCCAAGTTTCGTCTGGCTTCACCCTTGCATTGATCAAAGCTGTTATCGGGGTGCGTTCGCTGGCGCTCGCGAATCGCTGAGTGAATAGCAACTCCATCTCTGCGAAAGTTTTGACTAAGTCGTTTGGAAGCTCGGAGTACCACTCAAATGCCGTCTCCGATAAGCTGCCGACGAATTGGCGAAGCAAGAGCTTATCATCGCCGCCGGTGTTACCACAAAGAGCCCTGAACTGGGCAACATGTTGATGGGGGTTGCCTGTCCCCTTGTAGACATGGAATTTCGGGATTGTGTAGCCCGGCGGGTACTTTATCTGATCAAACCAGCTCGGATATGGTCGCCCCGTTTTGACGACTTGGCCGGCCGCTTCATTTTCCTGGTGAACTCTTATTTGCTGAGCAATATAGTCATCCAAGGCGTCCTTGGAGATTGTTTCCTCTTTGGCTGCTGAAAGAGCCGGAGGTGGATTTGACGTTTCTCCTCTGTCATCTTCAAGGATAATCGGAGGGTCTTCGGCTGGGAGATCCGGCTGTATCATCATCCCGGCCATGTCTTGAAACAGAAAAGCCATCTGATTTATATTGGCCACTTGTTCCGCAGCCTCCTTGTCCTTCTTTTCAAGCATTCTACGAAGGAATTCAGCATCGGTCTCATGTTCGCGACGCTGCTCCGATGACGCCTCCGGGCTTTCTTTTGGTCCGGTGAGTGCGGCCATCGTAGTTAGCATCTCTTGGAGCTTCTGCTGCTGTTGTTCCTGGGCTCTTGTGATGGATCGGGTAAGCGGTCGGTGGCCCGTCGAAGCGCGACTATCTTCCTTCCCAGATGCCATGTAAACGGTATGGACCACCATGCCCCCAGACTTAGGGCATTTGGGCTCAGTGCTTTTGACTTTTGTCGTAGGTACGGAGATCTTCTCCGGCCTTCTCTTTTTATGAGCGGTCGAAGTTGAGGGGGCCGTCGCGGTGGGCACCCAGACAGCTTTTGGTGGCTTGGCAGGATGGCTCACTTCCTGTTGAACCTTCAGCTTCTTGTGCTGGCGGGAGAAATTTGGATCGATCACCGGGTCTCGGACCTGCCGCCAGACTTTGTAAACCTTGGAGGACAGCCACTGAGGGGGCTGCTCTGGTTTTGCTTCCACAACCTTCTCCAGTGGAGGAGGAGACCTTTTCAGTACAGCGGTAGGAGAATTCCTACGCACCTTATTCAGCAGCTCAAAGCTGTTCCCAGTTGGAACAGCAGTATTAATTTCCGCCGTCAGGGCCGGAGGAGTCAGCCCAGAAGGGGAGTTGCCTCCTGACTTCCTCACTCGGCGCCAGTAGCGACGTCGAGCATGCCGTGCTGATGGAATTGGCTCGGTGATAGGGATGGCCTTGTCTTGCCCCTTGTTCAGGTGAAGGGCTGTTGCCGGTGTCAGCCTATTAAAGACTGATGTCCTTTGAGTAGCAGGAGCGGGAGTAGGAGTTGGGACAGTTAGTCTTTTAAAGACCGACCCCTTGGCAGGAGAAGTCATCTTGACGTCTTCAGGAGCAGGTTTGGTTACTCTCTTCAGAATAACCTTCTCTGGGACTGCAAGCTTCATTGTGGGCCTGCAGGAGTTTTGGCCCAGCCTGGAGAAGACCGAGGCACTGGTGTTGGACGATCCGTTGAGAGGGGCCGCAGTAACTGTAAGTCGATCGAAGACCGACTTCTTAAGAGCTTCGGGCACAGGAGCAATGAAGCTCGTCGGCGGAAGCATGGTTCCGAAAAATAGCCCTGTGGTGGCTTGAGTAATCTGCTCCACGGGCATCATGAACAAAGAGGCCGCTTGGGGCCCATAGGTTATGCCCCCAGTTGAGACAGGTCACGAGTTGCAGCTGCAGTTGGAGCACTTCGAACAGGTGAATGCCATTGCTGTTTTGCTTTCTGCGCCAAGCAAGAGACCAAATCTTAGTAACTTGAAACCCAAGGGCAACCATTAACAAACCGCGATTCGTTCGCGAATACGACACACGAAGTGTGGAGTGGAAAAAAGAAAAGGTCCCACCGGACGTGCCAGAATCTGTTTACCGCCGGAAGCCGGGAAGACTGGACGTCTTTCCTGAATCTGGGGGCAGATGCCAATTGGTGCTATCCGTCCACCTCTCCGAAGATGCCAAGTTGATTTATGGCATTATATATCGAAGGTTTAAACGGATGCGTCCGATGTAGCAGACTTCATCAGATTCCCCCTCGTTTGAGGGGCTTTTTATTGTGGGGACGCTCTTCCCTGCAGGCGCAAGCCCCTGCAGTTAATTACGCTACCGCATCGCGGTAACAACTTTCTTCTTCTCCATATGGTCACTTCGTGTCGTGCGTGTTTGTTTTGTGTTCGGTTGCCCGTGGATTGTATACGGAGACTAATTTATGTTGTCGCCCGTAGGACGTGGATTAGTCCAAATCCGTATCTTTCTTAGATTTGGGTTTGGGGGGTGTTTAAGGATACGTTAGCCTTATTTGAGGCTAAGATCGACTTAAACGTTTGTTAAGGACACGTTAGTCTAATTTTAGACTAAGATCGACTTAACGGGATCGTTTAGATCCGACAAGAGAGCAATTGGGGGGCTCTCTCGTTTAGTTTAGGGACATTGCGGTCGATAGTTAGTTTAAGTACATTGTGGTCCAATGTTAGTCTTAAGACGTTGCGGTCGAGGTTAAGGACGTCATAGTCCATGAGTTTAAGGACCTCACAGTCCGGTGTTAGTTTTAAGACATCACGGTCGAGGTTAAGGACGTCATAGTCCGTGAGCTTAAGAACCTCACAGTCCGATGTTAGTTTTAAGACGTCACGGTCAAGGTTAAGGACATCATAGTCCGGTATTAGTTTTAAGACATCACGATCGAGGTTAAGGACATCATAGTCCGGTATTAGTTTTAAGACATCACGGTCGAGGTTAAGGACGTCATAGTCCATGAGTTTAAGGACCCCACAGTCCGTAGCAGTGTGTGGTTGTCGGGACCCGTCACTTCTCTGACGACGTTGAAGGATTACAACGACAAATGTTAGAGGAGTAAAGAGATGTACGCTCGAACCGGGTGTAAATTGATCGGAAGAGCGGTTGTGCTCAGTTCAATTTATATTGAGGACTTATGGCCAAAATTGGGCTAAGTCCAGTTGAAAATGTTTAACATTTTATCCATGTTCTGCCTATTAGGATTTTACTAGGGCTCTGCCCTTTATAATGCATAGTATTGGGCTCTGTAATTAAATGCATAGCATTTATATTTGGCCTGTTAGACCTTTACTTGGGCTCTGCCCTTTTTAAATAATGCATAGCATTTTTAGTGGTCTGATAGTGCGCCACGTGACTTGTCAGGTGCTTTGCGCCAATTAAAGAGCGCAATGCGCTAGCGCATGCGAAGGTGACACGTGTCACGCTCTGCGCTAAGGGCAAGTCTGTTAGCACAACGTGCTTTCTGAGTATGCTGTGCTAGTGCGCTGCGCCAGTGAATGACACGTGGCGCGCTCTAGTGCAGTGCGCTAGCCCAAGAGCGCAGTGCGCTATATTTTGAAGCGCAAAGCGCAGATTGTTCTGTGGTTGACACGTGGCGCGTTCTGGCGCAGTGCGCCAATCCAATAAGCGCAAAGGCGCATTTCATAAGTGCAAGGCACTGTCCAATAGCGCAGAGCGCATCTTGATCAAATTAAGATCATAGAACAAGTTCTTTGTTCTCTCAAAAGAGGTTCTACCTCAATATTCAAGAACCAAGGTTCTTATTCTCATCAAAAGGCTGTGCCTTTATATAGATCAAAAGATCTAAGAATGAAGTAAATTACTTCTTTTTATCTTTTATGATTGGATCTTTTTGATCTTTTTCTTTTTATTGAAGATCTTGATCTTGTTCTTAGATCTTTGATCTTTTTAGAAGAGATTCTTCTTTTTTAATGAGATGATTTCATCTCTGTTCTTCAAGAATCAAATTCTTTACCTTTAAAGATGAAGAAGATGATCTTCTTTCTTCAAAGGCTTGCCTTTTTTCTCTTTGAGGTTTTTTCTCAAATTTTTGCCGAGGGTTTTCTCTTCTGTATCTCTATATATCTGAGACTTGGAGTCTAGGGGCCTTTATATAGGACCAATTGATTTGTTAAGTTAGTTATAGAGATCTTTCTCTGATTGATCTAGGGATATTTCCCCACCGATGGATCTTTGATCCTAAGGCCTCTGTTTTTTAGAAGATAATCTTCTTATTTTAATAAGATTGGAAAGATCTTTCTAGAATTTTAATTCTGATTAATTAAATAATTTATTATTTAAATTTCAGTGCTGGCGCAATTGGCGCTAGCGCACCTGCGCTTGACACGTGTCGCGCAGCGCAACTGCACTAGTGCGCTTGCGCATGACACGTGGCGCGCAGCGCAGAGCGCAAGAGATTTGAAGCGTTGCTTCATTTTAAAATTTGAATTTTGAAACAGAGCTTTGCTCTGATTGGGGATGCGCTGCCTTGGGCACAGCGCTCTTGGCGCTGGCGTGTCTGCTTTTGACACGTGGCGCGCAGCGCGCAGCGCAAGGAATCTGAAGCGTTGCTTCAATTTTTGAATTTTGAAATTCAAACAGAGCTTTGCTCTGATTGGGGGAAACATGCCCTTCTCTTGCCGAAGTTTCATCTTCTTCGGTTGGCGGAAATAATCTTGGTTGATCACCGAGTCTTGGACCTGTCGCTAAACTTTATGAATTTTAGAGGATAGCCGCTGAGGAGGCTGCTCTGGCTTCACCTTTGTAGCGTTCTCCATAGGTGGAGGAGATCATTTTAGCACGGCCTTCGGAGAGTTCTTGCATACCCTCCTAAGTGGTTCAAAGTTGTTCCCAGTTAGAACAGCGGCATCAATTTCCACCATCGGAGCTGGCGGAGTCAGTCCAGAAGGAGAGCTGCCCCCACCTTCCTTACTCGGCGCCAGTGATGACGGCGAGCATGTTGTGCTGATGGGACCGGCTCAGTTATAGGGGTTGCTTCGTCATTCCCCCTGTTCTGGCGGAGGGTTGCTGCCGGCGTTAGCCTGTTGAAAACTGACGTTCGTTGAGTGGGGATGGCCAATCTATCGAAGGCAGACTTTCACGCAGGGGGGCAGTTTTGATGACTTCGCCTGGAACGGGAGCTGAAACAGTCAGTCTTGCAAAGACCGACTCCTTAGCTGGGGAAGTCGCTCTGATGACTTCAGGAATAGGAATGACTATCCGCTTTGGAATGACCGCTTTAGGTATCGCGGGCTTCTTCATGGGCCCACTTGAGATTTGGCCCGGTCTGTTGAAAACTGAGGCATTGGACTTGGGCGACCCATTGAGAGAGGCCGCGGTAGTTGTAAGCCGATCAAAGACTGACTTCTTCGGAGCTTCTTGCGATGGCAATGGGGCGTTGAAGCTCATTGGTGGGAGCATGGTCCCAAAGAATAGCCCTGTGGTGGATTGCGTCACCTGGTCCACCGGCATCGTAAAAAGAGAAGCCGCTTGAGGCCCGTAGGTCAGTCCTCCGGCGAGGACGGAGTGAGAGTTGTTGCAGTTTGTGCAGTTGGAAGCCATTTTCTCTGCACAGAGCAAGACACCAAATCTTAGTACCTCGAATCCAGGGACAACCATATTAAACCGCGATTCGTTCGTGAACACGATACATGAAATGTAGAGTGGAAAGTGGAAAAGGTCCCACCGGCCGTTCCAGAACCTGTTCTCCGCTGAAAGACTGGGAAGACAAACGTCTTGCCTGAATTTGAGGGCAGATGCTATTTGGTTTGATCCGTCCACCTCTCCAAAGATACCAAGTTGATTTATGGCACCATGCATCAGAGGTTTAGACGGATGCGGCCGTTGTAGCAGACTTTGTCAGCTTCCCCCTCATTTGAGGGGTTTTTGATTGTGGGGACGTTCTTCCCTACAAGCGTAAATCCCTGCAGTTAATTACGCTACCGCATCGCGGTAACAACTTTCTCCTTCTCCATATGGTCACTTCGTGTCGTGTGTGTTTATTTTATTTTTGGTTGCCCGTGAATTGTATACGGAGACTAATTTATGTTGTCGTCCGTAGGGCGTGGATGAGTCCAAATCCGTAATTTCTTAGATTTAGGTTTGGGTTGGGTTTAAGGATCGTTAATCTCATTTGAGACTAAGATCAACTTAAACGTTTGTTAAGGATGCATTAGTTTAATTTTAGACTAAGATCAACTTAACAATTTGTTAAGGATACGTTAGTCTAATTTTAGACTACGATTTACTTAACAGGATCATTTAGATCCAACAAAAGAGCATTTGGGCTCTATTGTTTTAGTTTAGGGACTTTGCGGTCCAAAAGTTTAAGGACATCATAGTCTATAGAGTTTAAGGACATCATAGTCCATAGTTTAAAGACGTCATAGTCTGTAAAGTTTCAGGACATCATAGTCCATGAGTTTAAGGACCCCACAGTCCGTGAAATGTCTGGTTGTCGAGACCCGTCACCTCTTTGAAGATGTTGAAGTACTACAACGACAAATATCAGAGGAGTGAAAAGATGTACCCTTGAACCAATGTTGGTTGGGAGATCTGTAGTCCAATTTGGGACTAAGATCAAAGATTTATAAGCATATGAGCTCAATTAATCTGAATTAGAAATCTGTGGCCAACTTGGGCTCGACCCATTCATTTAAAATGTTAGACATTTAATTAGGCTTGGTATTTTTTCATTTAATAATGCTGAGCATTGATCCTGACAACTTTTTGTCTTTTATTGAATACTGAGCACTCATTATGGCTTTGGGCTTTATCATTTAAAGAACAATTTATGTTCTCTCAGCGCAGACATGAGGAGCACGTGGCGCGCTTGGCGCTGAGCGCCAGTCAATGAGCACAGGGCACTTCTTGTGATGTAGCGCACACGTGAGGAGCACGTGGCGCGCTTGGCGCTGAGCGCTAGTTAAAGAGCGCAGAGCGTTTCTGGTGCAGTAGTGCACACGTGAAGAGCATGTGGCACGCTTGGCGCTGTGCGCCAGACTTGGAGCGCTGAGGTGCTATTTTAAATTTGGAGTGCTAAGGCTCTGCAGCGCTATGCGCTAGATTTGAAGCGCTGAAGCGCTTCTTTTAATTGAAGCGTTAGGGCTCTGCAGCGTTGTGCGCTAAATTTTGAAGCGCTAAAGTGCTTCTTTTAATTGGAGCGCTAGGGCTCTTTTTAGACAGATTTGTTCTCTGAGAATTAAATTCTCTCTTATAAGAGACTTTGTCTCGTAGGTCTAAGAACAAAGTTCTTATTTTATAGGAGATGTTTCAATCTCTTATGTTTTTGGTGAAAAGCTTTGCCTTTATGGATATGTGATCCTGAGAGAATTGAATTATTCTCCCTCCTTTTTATAATGAGATGTTATGATCTCTTTTATGAAAGACAATTTGTCTTAAAGATCTATGATCTGGCAAAAGAACTAAGTTCTTTTTCTGATGAGATGCTTTGATCTCTTTATTTTACCTTGAAGAAATTCTTCTTCTGTTAAGAGCTTGTTCTTCTCTTTGAAATTTCTCAAAGTTTATAGGGGGTTCCTCTCTATTTGGAAAGAGAGATCATTGGTTGTTGGGACCCACCACCTCACCGACGACGCCGAGGGATTACAACGCCATATATCGAAGGTGTGGAGGGATGTACCCTTTGAACCATGTCCCACTTATCAGGAGGAAGAATATGTTGAAGCTTAAACTCCTAACTGCTGAAAAAGGCCTCTTTTCGTTCGCGCACGTGCGTCGCACGTGTTGGGCGCACGTGCGTCGCACGTGTTGGGCGCACGTGCGTCGCACGTGGCACTTGCACATCATGGGGGGGCAGCTAAGGCCCTAACATGGAGAACTAAGCTCCTTTGAGAATTGAATTCTCCCACGTGCGTTGCACGTGTTTGGCTCACATGCGTTGCACGTGGCGCGCATGTGGCGAGCGCACGTGTGTTGCACGTGGTGCGCATATGGCGAGCGCATGTGTATTGCACGTGGCGCATGTGGCGCTTGCGCATATGCGCATTATGGGAGGAGCAAACTCCTATAGAGAACTAATCTCCTTTGAGAATTGAATTCTCTCACGTGTGATGCACGTGTTTGGCTCACGTGCGTTGCACGCGGCGCCCATGTAGCGGGCGTACGTGCATTGCACGTGGCGCCCATGGCGCTTGCGCATTATGGGGGAGCAAGCTCCTATGGAGAACTAATCTCCTTTGAGAATTGAATTCTCTCACGTGCGTTGCACGTGTTTGGCTCACGTGCGTTGCACGTGCCGTGCATGTGGCGGGCGTACGTGCATTGCACGTGACGCACATGGCGCTTGCGCATATGCGCATTATGGGGGGGAGCAAGCTCCTATGGAGAACTAATCTTCTTTGAGAATTGAATTCTCTATCTTTTCTAAGAAGTATACCCTCTTATTTATATGGGAGTGGTAGAGAAGAGATTTCTCTTTTTCCCGATGTGGGACTAAAAATGCATCCCCCATGTAATAGAACATTACTTTAGATTACACGTGTGTAGCACATTTGCTCAAAACTTTTGATCCCGGATGAATTATGACGCCCATAATATATCAAATCGAAGGAATTTTCGAGACACTTTCGACACCATTAGAATTTAGCTGTTTCTCATTCGGGAGTTTGTCAAAATACAGCCCGGAAAATACTGGTTCACATTTTCTTCCTTAGATTACACGTGCATAGCACATTTGCTCATAACTTTTGATCCCGGATGAATTATGAGGCTCATAATATATTGCATTGAAGGTTTTTTCGAGACTCTTAAGATACCATTAGAATTTAGCTATTTCTCATTTGGGAGTGTGTCAAAATACAGCCCGGAAAATACTTGTTCACATTTTCTTAAGCGTATCGCTGCCATTTGATACCTTGGGCTCTTTTGCGCAGAAATTTTTGGTGGGAACAGGATGCTTGGACATATATAGGGAGGAATTTCTTACTCGACATGATAGTATGCTATCTGGTTGCTCTTTATCTTAACATGTAGACTAGTATTGGGATATTGTCTTGCTCTTACATGTTGGTAAAGACCTTAGGATGTGTATTTGACTACCAGGATTATGATGCAGATCATGCTTGTGGGACCAGGGTAGTCCACAAGTTAATTGTTCCTAGTCGTGGGTGTATCGAGACGGGGTATCGATATTCCAGAGTAGACTAGCGTATACGTTTCTTGACCCATTTGATGGGCGATGGATGATCCCACATCCATTGGTGTTTGACATCAAAGATTGTATACGGGTGCTCAGTGGAGACTAGGTACACTAAACATGACTCACCGAGAACTCCTAGATAGTATTTTACCTAACGTCATATAGCAGTTCTCTGGTGACACTGGTACAGGTTAGTCTGTAGACCAGATATCGTTATAGAGTCCTGTGAGATCCCCACTGTGCTTTGATTTCTACCTTACCACATTCAAGAGAGCGTGCAAAACGGTGGTTTTTGGGTACAGTCCCGGGTCACATAGAGGCAATGAGCGATAGGAGGGGATTCGTCTCTCCCGGTATTGGGGGTTGATGTTGCACTATGCTCGATTGGCCATAACAGGAAGTCCCTGGCCAGGGCTGATACAGAGATTTACTGATAAGTGTTATCAGTAGTTTCTCGACCCGTTATGAGCCTCACATCAGCATGACTTATCAAGTTATTGGGGTCTGACGTTTACCACCCCCAGACTCGATATGTGACATATCAGACTAAGAGACCGGACTGTACGGTAGTGTTACTTATTGGATTCATGGGAGTATGGACAAGCTTGCTTGTTGATCTTCTGATCGCTCAATACCCGAGTAGCCGTTACGTCCAGCTAGTACCGCTGACGGCTTGTGGGTGATTGATATGATCATCGCCTACTGCCGGCATATTGACGAGTCATTAGAGTCGTACACAGAGCTTTCCTAGCTCATGCCAAACGAAGTAGGGCATATATTTGATATGTGAGGGACCGAGATTGATACATGTATGGGATATAGTATTCTAATCTCGCGATATAGGTTATATGTGATATAACCGGATTATTGAATCAAGTGTTGATTCAATAATTTGTTATATGTATATTTGATATACATGTATATGATATTAGTCGGTTGTATACGATACAGCCGGGTTATTAAATCAAGTGTTGATTTAATAATTTAATGTGTAATTATATATTTTATATATTAATATACATTAACTAATATTAGCTCACTTAAGAAATTATTTTCTCTAAATACATACAAATATATATGTGATATATATTAATGTATTTGTTTATGTGTCATGTTAGATGATACACTGGACTTGGATATATGAGACTTATACCTAACTAAAGAAAAATTAGGTGATTAATTATTAAGGGATAAAACAAAATTAGGTAGAAAATGCCATGATTTGAGATGCTTGTGGAAGCATGTAGAAACCTTAACTTAGTCCACTAATTTTGTTTTACTCTAAATATTTATTAACCTAACCATTATGTTTAGCCATGGTTAAGTCTCTACAAGAGTTATATGAGATATTTTCTCACCCATGGTTCAACACTTGATCACTTGAGATCTTTTCTTCATCTCCTTTATTGCTCTCTAGCTTTCAAGTGAGAAGAAAAAGAAAAGGAGAAAATTAATTTTAAAGTGAGAAAAATTCCTACTTCATTAATCTATACCAAACTAGCCATTTAGTATAGGTTGTTTACTTCACTAATTCATCAATTAGTGAAGAGGTAGCTTGAGTTAGCGATTCTTTGACGTAGATCATCTTCGGCCTCGAAGATCTTTGAGCAAGCTCGTTCCTTTTGTCTAGTGGAGCCTAAGGAGAGTCCGGGACACCATTACTTGGAGCAAAGGGACTACTACATGGAGCTTTAGAAGCGAAGGACCGGTCTACAAAGGTTGTATTCCTATATCACTTAGTGTAAAGTTTGTTTACATGTTATAAAAACCATAATTCTCTAGCTAGATCCTTAGTTTGGGCTCGCTTGGCACCCTAAATTTTTAATATAGCATAGTTGATGCGTGCCGAAATCCATCGGAGGTGCCAAGCGAACCTTTCAACCCTAACCAAGTTCTAAAAAATTAAAAATTTAAAAAAAACTTCAACCATCAACGCCCCCTCGCCAGACCACCACCACAACCACCATGTAACAACTCTGAAACCCCTGTACAGAATTATTTGGTTATATATAGAAAGAGGTATTTCAGCCTGTATAGGAGTTATAAGTTATTTTTGTACAATAAAAACAAGAAGCAACTTGTAACTCACTGGTAAAGTTTCTACACTACTGTAACATAGCCTGTGTGTTTGAATCTCATCAGACCCAATTATTTTTTAGATTTTTCTTTTTAATTTTTCAGAAACCCAAGAGTTGCACGTGCAATTCACGGAGAAACGAAAAGTTTCAGAAAAATCAAACATGCGCAAAAAGGAGTAAACACTGATTAAAGCATGTTGCAGGAATCTCGAGGCGATTGCTTCAATCTCGACCGTCCGTTTCCTCCCATTGGCCGCCGCCACCGGTCCGATTAGCTTCAAATGACTCTGTATTTTGCACATTCGTCCCTTCAGCCCCCCTCAACTCCCCTGCACTATTTGATTTCCCTGCAATTAAACGGTGACCATTCAATTCACCATTTAACACCATTTTAATTCTTTTAATCCAAATTTTTAATTCCCAAACCTTAAATTCTTCGCTATGAATACCACCCCATGCTCTAACTCCCCTCTATTCTGAAAATTTATATCAAAATTCTCCCAAAAGTTTCTAAGTGCAAGTGGAGTCAAGTGGAGTTAGCAACCAAACTCTTTTTGTTGAAGATCGAAGTTGTTTCCGGAGTTTCCGCGACACCATGGAACCCCCCCCTTCTTTAATCTCTTTCCAATGCTACACAATGGGTAAGTCCCTCTTCTTTCTTTTTCTTTCATCTCAAATCATCTTCTAAAAACATATCGGTAAAGTGGAGTTAACTCCGATATGTGTAATTTTAACATCTTGTGCTCCCCTCATTAAGCAAAATAGGTCAAACTAACCTTCTCACACCATTTGTAACCTTATTTGCAATCATTTAGATCTTAGTTTAATGAAGTTTTCATGAGAAATAATTAAATAACAAACTTTTTCATTAAAATACCATGAACTTTAGTATAACCCTTACTTCGACAATTGTTAAAATACCTTTAGGAAAACTTCACGGGATAACGATCTACCCCACACGCACACTATGGATTCATTGCACGGTATTCCAAATATATGCTTTATTTAAAGAATAGATTTTACATTAAAATACCACACCTTTTCAAAACGGGTTTCTTTTACTCGGTATTTTTGGAATTCTTAGCAATTATGCATCTTCAACCCTCGTTAGGGGACCTGCTAATGGATGGTGCGTATTATCGCACATCTTTAGGACAATAGAGCGAGATGCAAAACTCCTTACGGAGTATTCGGTCTCGAAAAGAAATAAAATTACGTTTTTAAGAAATACGACTTTTCAAAACAAACTAAATTTTGGAAAATTATATAAAACTATGAATTCGTATTTTCAATAAAAACATATTATGAAACTATATTTTTAAAATGAAAGATGAGAATTTTTAATAAAATACCACCAAGTTTCCAAAAGTAGTATTTTTCATAAAAATACCATAAACTTTCAAAAATATAGGTTTTGCTACTAAAATACCATAAAAATTAAAAGACATGTTCATAAAACCCCTAAATATTATAAATCATCCTCGAGCTTTATTTTTAAACTACATTAAAGTATTTTTCATAAAACCCCCTCGAGATATGCAAACAATATTTAAGGACTCTAGATTAATATAGGTTTAAGTGGTATCATTTCTCTTGAGCCCCAGGAAGCCGGAGAAAGTGAGTGCTTGTCTATTTATGTCAGACAACTTAACGGAGTTATCAATGGCAATTGTCTTGAAAAAAGACACAAATCATGTTGTACATGTGCAGCAGTTGTCGATTTCTCCCGAACTTAAGATTTCAACAGTTAAATCCATTCACAAGAAATATCTATAACTCGAATCCAAACTCGAATCTAAATTCTAACCCTAACCCAAACTCGAATTCTAACCCAACTCGAATCTAAACTTGAACATGAACTCGAACCCAGTCTACTCGAACTAACTTGACTCGAACCAAGATTGCAATTGTCATGACTCGCATATTACTCGATTCACTTGATTTCATTCTACATATTTTGCAATTTATGGTTTCGATCAAGGCATGTTATAATCAATCAATTAATTTAATTAAGTATGTTATACAATTATAGACTATTTATACTCGGGGTGCTTGGGATAGTTTCTTGTGTGAATCCAACGGAGCTCCAGGGGTCCCGTATTAACATTTTTTTTATTTTACTCGAATAGCAGTCGGATTGACTCATCCACAACCTAGAGCCCCGATACTAACACATGAAATGGGACCGTGTTTTCTTGCTCCTGCGACCCCACTCTTGAGCTCGTGAATACTTTTACGACTGCGTTGACATTCACACTTGAAACTTAATATTTATATAGCGACCATATAGAGACCTATAGTACATATTTACCCATGAACATATACTCTTACTCGTCATCTATATATTTTACACTTGTCATTTTCTTTACTCTTATTTTATCCTTGGGACTTACCGAGCGCTAGTTCGCTGATGGGCATTCCACCCATTTTTCTTCTCTTGGAATGTTCGTCAGATACGGTTGAGACGGAAGAAGTGGAGGCCACAGAGGAGGACTACAACCGGATCGCTCCTCAGGACTAGCTCAGCTTCATTTTTCTTCAGTTTATGTATGTGTAACAACCCTAAATTTGCTATACAAAATTTTTCAAATATTTTTTTTTCAAAAATCCACAAAGGGGTATATTAGCCTGAGTACAAGATATAGGTAATTATTTTGTTTTTAATTACAAGCTACAAGAATGTAATAACTCCATTTTTAGTGTACAAGAAATTACTTTAAATTTAATGTATGCTAGGACTATTTATTCTTGCTGCTATCATTTTAAGTAATTAAATACCACAATAATTACAAGAAGGAGCTTGTAGCTCATTGGTAATACCTTGCACTGCTGAACCAAGCCACCAGAGTTCAAATCCCATACCCCACATTATTTTTTATATTGATTTTTTTAAAACCTTTAGAATACCAAGAGTTTACACGTGTATATCTCACAAAAACCCCACTACACTCAAAGATGTAACACTTGCGGGAGTTAGATGAACCGTCGGGGGGATCCTGGCCGCCGGACTCGGCCGGGAATCGGCCAACTCGGCCTCGACTCGGCCGACTCAGTGCTCCTACCGAGTCACGACCGAGTCACCCCTGAGTCGGCCGATTCCGGCGACGGCCACAATATGAAAGTTGTGTCTTTTCATATTCCCTATGCACCTGCAAAATTTCAGCGTCATACCACTTCCAGAGCTCTTAAAAAAACCCCAATTACTCCACTTTTAATACATTTTTATTACATTTTATCGCATTTTTATTTTTAACTTTTCATCTACCCTAACCCTAAGCTAACCCCATAAATACCAACCCTACACACTACTCTCTCACCCCCAAAACCCTAGGCTCACACTCTCAAAATTTTCCAAGAAGTGTGTGCTTTGAAAACAAGTTCGCGGTGAAGCTCCGACGAAATTCCGGCGGGAATTCTGGCGACGTTTTTAGAAACAACCGGCGATGAAGCAACGCCTCGGCAACTCCCTTAGTTCCCCTACACTCCTTAGTATAGATCGAAACCCGTAAGTTCCATTCTATCCCCCTTTCTATTTCTCTAAAATACGAAACTACGAAACCCGACGGAATCGGAACAAATCCGATTTCCAATTCGGGTTTCTATAAAATTTCACTTATAATCAATTCAATCATGCTTAAACATCTTTATCTTGACTGTTAAACTTTTAAAAATCAATTTGAACAAGTTTTCTCACATGAAATGATAACCTTTCCAATCTATCGTATTTTTTCACTTTAATACCATCATGTTTCGATTTCACATTTAACCCCTAAACTTTGCTATACATTTAAAGTAGAGCACGAGATAATGACCTACCTCCACACACACGCAAATACAACCCTAAGCGACATCATCAAAGAACTTAGAATACGATAAAACAAAACTTTCATTTAAATACCATATTCTTAATAAAACCATTCTTAAAAGTTTTAGATTTGATACGCCTGTAAACAAATACCTCTCATTAGGAAATACGATAAGTTGTGGACATCGATCGTTTATCTAAACCTGACTTTGTGGTGTCTAGGCTAGGCAAGTGAGCTTAGGTAACTTTAAAAGGCCCGTCTCACGATTCGTGAGCGGATCCCTCCTTCCTCACTTGTACTTACCTGGCCACAATTGGCGGTGAAGAGGCGATTTGAGGCTTCTAACGAGTTGTCGTTTAGACCATTTAGAAATAGGCTAGTTAGCTTAGGAAACCCTAGAATTTAAAATACGGAAATTCACACCTTTGCAAATAAATACCTTTTACTTTACAAAACCGTTTTCTAAAGGATTAGTATTTTACAATCTTTGCAAAGCACAGCTACAACCCATCTTTGGGGAACCCGTTCGGGATCGTGCGTTTTATCGCGCACCCTCGGGGTAGTAGTGCGAGATTCAGACCTCCGCAATGAGCATTCGGTCTCGAAAGGTTTAAAATACGATATCTTAAGAAAATGAGATTTTTGGAATATAAAATATTTATTAAAATTATTTTTGTAGAAATATATGTATATTTATCATTTAAATATCTATTTTATTATGATATAAATTTTCCACCTTTTTCAAAAAAATCACAAGAATAAATTTACACTAAAATACCATGAACTTCAAATAATCAATATTACAGATAAATACCTAAAACTAGGATATCCTCACTAGAAATGTCACAATATAAAATCCACTCTCATTAAAACCCTAAAGACGAATAATAAATACTTGAGGCGTATTTTGAAAAGTATATAAAAGTATTTTTTACATAAAACCCCCTCAAGTTTTATAAGTTACCCTAAGGACCCTAGCAATTGTAAGACCTCGATTCATATTTCTGGTTGTCTGACTCGGGTTTGAGTCTGATTAATCTGACTTGAATATGATTCAAGTCAATCTATGAACTACAAGATTCCAATTCAATATGAACACATGAATCCATGAATACAATTATTAGGTTATACAACTTGACTGAACCAAACCATGGATATATATATTCCTTTTACATGATTCACAGTATTCCATTTACATGACTCTACGGTTATAACCGTTTCCTGATATCATGGTTTCGGTCGGTCAGTCAATCACTCATATAATCAATACAATTTTACAAGATAACAATACAAACAAGATATCGCGGGGTTTAAAGGGTAGACTGGTACGGAATATGTTAAAGGTGGCACGAGGTGGTCACTTAAGACGTAATTACATCCATGCCGTTGTTCCGTGGTATTATCGGCGGAGTCTTGTACTACAGGTTACCAAAGTCCCCGGTGTAAGTGGGACTCCACTCGTATACACTGGCATCTTCTGTACCAGGCTACAAACAACAGCGTTAATACAACATTACAATATTATACTACAACATTAAAAGCTACTCTCTCTCTCTCTCTCTCTCTCTCTTACTCTCTGTCTATTTCTCCATTATCTTTGGGACTTACCGAGCGACTTGTTCGCTGACGACATTCTATTTCTTTCTTCTTTGAATGTCGTCAGGTGGTTTGGACCCGGCGGAGATCGAGCCATCTCAAGAAGACTTGGAGCAATTTGCCGAAGACCCTGCACTTTAGTTTCATTGTACACTTTTCCTTTCTGTATTTTTCATTTCCTGTTATGCCACTATTTAGGCATCATTTTATTTCAGTTGTATTTCATTTTCATGTATTGTACAAAAGAATGTTAATAAATAAAAGTTGTTGTTCCTTTTATATCTTGTCTCTTGTGTATTTATTTTATATTGCTTGGATACGCTTAGCGTATGTACTTCTGAGTATATACGTAGCGGGCCTCGTCGCGTCCCCTTCGCCGTATACCGGGAAGCGGGGCGTGACAGTATGCCCCATGTTTAGGCATTTTCTTTTATTGTATTTACAATCCAACTGAAACTCATGTACTTGTAAATATTGGAAGTTGAATATAAATAATGATATTTGTTGAAAATTTTTACAGTCTCCTTTTATACTTGCATTGTGTATTATTGTTTCAATACGCTTAGTATATTTATTTAGAGAATGACCTTCTCTGGATAAATATGCCACGAGCTTGCCACGTCACTGTTTCTGTCTACTGGGAAGCAGAGCGTGACACACCACCATCCCCCGACCTCCTCTATATGTCACCCCTCCTCCTTGCCTCCTCCTTGATCATCACCACCATCATCATCTTCTTCATATCCCCCAAACCACCGATCCACACCTCCACCCTACCACCACCATCATTTTCTTCATCCCCTCCCCTCGGATCGCCACCGCCACCGCCACTATCTCCTGCCCTCCCTGCCCCGATCACCGCCGCCGCCGCCGCTCCCGACCTGCTCCATCTACCACTCCCTCCTTACCGCCTCCGCCTCTCATCATCACCGTCATAACCACCACCCACTACCACCATCACCATCTTCATCCACTCCCCCCATCCCACCATCCCCTAACCTCCTCCATCTACCGCCCCTCCTCTCCTCCTTGATCACCACCACCACCATCATCACCCCATCACCATCGTCGGCCCCACCCTCTATTGCCTCCTACCTCCGCCACGCCAGCCCTATCGCCGACCCATTATATCCTTCCCCAAATTAGTAATCTATTTAATTAAATATTTAACTAATTATTATTTAACACTTACTTAAAATTGTTAATAATGTATTTTTAATTGATTAGTTGTATTATGAGATGGGGCAAAAAAGTCTTTTAATATGGAATTTAACCGTGTTAAATTTGACCGTTAAAAAGGATGGTTTTGTGGAAAACAGGAAAACTATAGAGGAGTTTCTTAAAAATATGCCAAAAATTATTAGGGTATATTTGGATGTTCTGGATTAAAATTATTAAGTTTTGGATAATAATATTCCCATGTCCATTGATGTGTTCTTCTGACCTTTGAGAAAAGTTCAAAACTTTTGCTCTTGAAGAGGCGGATGAAGGAAAAGGAGGAGCAAAGTTGGGATTTTTATAGCCGGAGCTAAGAATTTGACTTGGTTTTTGGGAAAGAAATAGCTAAAGACCGTGTCTTCTCCGACAAGGTAATACCTTTTTTCTAGCTTTTCTTTGATTCCAATAGAAATCCATATTTTAGAATTTGATTTTAGGAGGATCATGCAGAGAAAAATCCCATCTTGCATAAATTTATTCTCATTATTGATTTGTGTGTTGTGTGTAAATTTATTTGTTTATTTATTACTCAACCTCTCTTGGTTAGATTTTGCATGTTTTGATCTGTTTTTTTCCATTTACTATAATTGCTTCATTATTTGTCCAAGAAGGGAAAAACCCAGCTTTTCTTGACTTAATCTATTCTTTACAAGTACATTTTGTTGGGTGTTTTTCGTCACCCTATTGAGATGGGAATACGCGTGCGCTTGTCAGGCGTACTATAGATTCCCCCTGCCTAGGGTAGACGGGGGTTTGTTGATTGTGAGGATCCGAATCTCCGGTTGCCGCGGACTAAGATGTCGTTAATTACCCCTCGCCTTTGGAGCAAGAGAACCTCCGATTGACGGGTCAAACTGGTCATACGAATCCAATGTATAGGGGTTTCGGATATATAGGGAGCATCGCAGAGTTTACTGGGGAGGTAAATTTAGTGTAGAGTGCATATAAAATGATGGGGGGAGCGTCTTAAAGACGCGTTCATAGAGTTGGGCGCCAGCGCCTCACGTGCCGGGCATGTGGGCGCTGGGCACCCGCAGAAGAGGGGACTTGGTCTCTGCACTGGGAGCTGTGCTCCCGATTTGACTTCTGGAGTTAAACTTCTAAAAAGAGATTAATTTATGGAGTTAAACTCCAAAAAACCTTGAATGGAGTTGAACTCCTAGAAATCTTTGGAAATGATCAAAGGGGCCCCTTTTTTCTCCTCTTTGGCTATGGATCTTCCCAGGATGGGGTTTTTGGATATGGGTCTCCTTCTTCTTCCTCTCGGTTGGCTGGATCTTGGAGAAAGGGGGTGAGATTTAAAAATCTCCTATTTTTTAGATCTAATGGAAAATATGAATTTCCCTTCAAGGGTTTGGTGAAAAACTGTTTATTTTTGGAAAAAGAAGTGTTAAAATCTTGATTTAATTCAAAAAAGCGGAGAAGGTTTTATAACCTTGAGGAAGAGG
This sequence comes from Agapanthus africanus, assembly GCA_030015575.1. Taxonomy (NCBI): domain Eukaryota; kingdom Viridiplantae; phylum Streptophyta; class Magnoliopsida; order Asparagales; family Amaryllidaceae; genus Agapanthus; species Agapanthus africanus. Next base: position 673,852,829 of record CM057340.1, on the reverse strand, counting down.
AAGGAGGCACAGAAACCCTAAATTTTTGAGGGGAAAATAAAAGGTCCTTAAGATATTTTCATCGTGTTTGCCTTTATAGGCTACACACTTTACATATAGCCCCTTGGGCTTTGCCAAATGGCACTTGTGCCACCCCATACCTTATATGCTTATTTCCTTTTGCATATAAATCACGGGGTTTACAAAATTTTGGTTTTTTGTCCATCTTTCATACATTTATTTCTAAAAAAAGAATTACATTAAACCAATCTATGGTTTCATTCTTTTTGTCATGGGGCCGGTCTCTTCCATGCTCGGTCTTGACTTGGGCTTGGGCTCACTTGGTTTGGGGTTGACTTTGATTTTGACCTGGTCAACCAGGGTGTAATTTTTTACCCCCAACAAAGTGCCCCCCATCAATAAATGCACACCGCGTGTGTGGGTTGTGTGCATGAAATTGATGGATCTTGCTCTATATGGAACTTGATTTGGTTGGGTTCCTTTTCGGCGACTTGGACTGTCGATACTGCCATTTTAGCGACTTGGACGGTCGATATTGCCATTTTAGCGACGTGGACAATTGATCCTGCCATTTTTGCGACTTGGATGGTCGGTGCTGCCATTTTTGCGACTTGGATGGTCGGTGCCGCCATTTTTGCGATTTGGACGGTCGGTGCTGCCATTTTTGTGACTTGTACGGTCGGTGCTGCCCTTTTTGCGACTTCGACGGTCGGTGCTGCCATTTTTACGATTTGGACGGTCGGTGCTGCCCTTTTTGTGACTTGGACGGCCGGTGTTGCCCTTTTTACGACTTGGTCGGTCGGTGCTACCCTTTTAACGATGTGGACGGTCGGTGCTGCCATTTTAGCGACGTGGACGGTCGGTGCTGCCCTTTTAGCGACGTGAACGGTCGGTGCTGCCATTTTTGCGACTTGGACGGTCGGTGCTGCCCTTTTTATGACTTGGACGGTAGGTGCTGCCCTTTTTGCGACTTGGACGGTCAGTGCTACCCTTTTTGTGACTTGGACGGTCGGTGCTGCTCTTTTTGCGACTTGGATGGTCGGTGCTGCCTTTATTACGACTTGGACGGTCGGTGCTGCCCTTTTTGCGACTTGGACGGTCGGTGCGCCCTTTTAGCATCGTGGACGGTCGGTGCTGCCCTTTTTGCGACTTGGATAGTCGGTGCTGCCCTTTTAGCGACATGGACGATCGGTGCTTGATTTGACTTGCTCCGCTTCTTGCGGTGTCGGAGTTGAAGTTGACTTGCTCCGCTTCTTGCGGTGTCGGGGTTGATTTGTTTGATTTGATTTGTTTTGGGAGTTCCCTATCTGTCCAGCGAGACTTTTGAGCTTAGAAGTGCTGCCAGGTGGGACATTGATTTAATCTATTTGATTTTTGCCTTGTTCGATGGGGCTTTTGAATTTTAGAGGAATTTGGAATTTGTTTAGCATCAGTATTGATGCACTGGAATAATATCAGGAGCAACTCATCACTTATCATTGCCCATTGGGGAACGATTGCTCAGGAGACGGGTTTAGATCCCTATCACCTAAAACTTTTCAATTTTGTGAGCCGTAAAGGTCTCATAAAAACATTTTCTCCCTGCAGTTGAAAGGATCTCGTAGGTGCATTTTTCTCTTTAAGAGTTGTGAGGACCCCCAAGTGTGCTTTTCCCTTGTGAGTCGTAAGGATCCCACGAAAGTATTTTCTTACGAGTCGAGAGGATCTCGCAAGCTTTTGTTTTCCTCATGTATCGTGAGGAAACATGAGTGGGTCCTCCTAAGTGGAACAAAATTCCGATGGCGGAGACCGGCCGCAGGGCTGGTGATTGCCGTAGTATATGGGTGTGATTTAGCTTGTTTATGCCCGTGGATTGTATACGGTAGTCCAGTTGAGGACTGGCCATAGAGCTGAGAGAATTTGAGGGATTTGGATTTTGGTTAGCGTCTGCATCGTTACACCGGAATATGGTATCAGGAGCGACTCATCATTCGCCATTTGGGAATCTTGGGGTTTAAGTTTTGGTTGGCGTTTGCATCGCTGCACTGGAAGATGGTACCTAGAGCGACTCATCATTCACCGTTTGGGAATTTTGGGCTTGAGTTTTAGGTCGGCATCAGCACCGCTAACACTGAAGCGTAAAGCCAAGAGCGACTCATCATTTTCCGTTGCCCGTTGGAGAACGATGGCTTAGAAGACAGGTTTAGATCTCTATCATCTAATGTTTTTCAATTTTATGAGCCGTAAGGGTCTCATAAAAGCATTTTCTCCCTATGAGTGGAGAGGATCTCGCAGGTGTATTTCTCCCTAGAAATCGTGGGGATTCCTAAGTGTGTTGCTCCTTTGTGAGTCGTAAGGATCTCATGCAGGGATTTTCTTCTCACAGGGTCGAGAGGACTTTGCGAGTGTATTTCATCTTTTTTTACGAGTTTGCGCCCTTTCGGGTTTTCACAAACTCGCCGGCAGTCCTGCTGTTTTTATTCACGGAGCCCTTTCGGGTTTTCATCCGTGCCCGTTTTGCTTATGAACATACCCTTTTTTTACATTGGCGAATCTTCATTGCTGGTGGGAGTTTAAATGTAGTCTCGCCGGTAGGACTTGGGAGAAATATGGGTCGTTTATTCCCGTGGATTGTAAACGGTTTTACAGGATGTATGATCCAGACCGTAGGGCCGGTGTGCTAAATTCGCCTGCGACTCGGAGCATTCACGCGTAGTATTTCTTGAGATATCGGCCATTGATGGGTGGCATGGGCCTTTCTCCATCGGCATTTATCAACTGGTAGGATCCTCCATCAAACACTTTCTCGATGACGTATGGTCCTTCCTAGTTTGACTCGAATTTTCCCTTGGTATCTCGATTGGGGATGATCGGTCTTTTGAGGACCAACACCAATTCACCTTTCTTAAAAGCGTGGAGACAGGTTATCTTGTCATAGGCCCGTGACATTTGGGCTTGGTACAGCTCCAGATTTTGTTGTACTACGAGCCTCATTTCTTCGAGGGCATCGAGCTCTTCGAGCCGAAGGAGCACGTTTTCCTCCTCCGTCAACTCATGCTGAACGACCATTCTTAAGCTTGGAACTTCGACTTCGAGGGGGAAGATTGCCTCCACTCCAAAAAATAATGAGTATGGAGTGGATTGAGTTGGAGTATGGTGCGTTGTACGATATACCCACAACGCCTCGTGAAGTTTGAGATTCCAGTCTCTCTTGTTGGCTGAAGTATTTTTTCTCAGGAGCTTGCATAGAGTCTTATTGAAGGATTCGGCAAGCTCATTTGCTCTTGGATTATAGATGGAGGAATATCTTCAGTCTATCTTGTGCTGAGTAGCGAACCTTGAGACTTTGAAGCTCTTGAAAGAAGGCCCATTGTCAGAAATAATTCTTCTTGGCGTACTGAAGCGGTATAGAATATTATGCCAGAAGAACGTCAGAATATCTTCTGTCTTGACTTCTTTTAGTGGGACAGCTTCAGCCCATCTAGAGAAGTAGCCAGTTACGGCCAATATGAACCGGTGGCCTTTAGATGACGGAGGATCAATTAGGCCAACTATATCGGTGCCCCAAACTTCGAAGGGCCATGACGCCATCGTAGGATGCAGTGGATTGGGATGCTTGTGAAAGAAATCACCATGAATTTGGCAGAGATAGCACTTCTTCGCAATCCCTTATCATGGTAGGCTAGTAATATCCAAGCCATTTGATTTGAAGCCGCATTTTGGGGACGGACTGGTGAGCTCCGCAGACGCCCGAGTGAACTTCTTTCATGACTTTTTAGGCTTCGGTCGATGATAAAACACCTGAGCCAGAGTTGGTCATATGATCTGCGGTATAGCGTATTATTTACAAACACGTATCAAAGAGCTCTCTTTTTCAGCTGAATCCTCTCAAATTTTTTTCGGGCAGCTTGTCGTATCGGAGGTATTTTATGAAAGGTTCTCTCCAATCGGGCTCATCTTGAATGATCAAAGCTTCTTCGGCAGGATTGTTCTCTTGTTCTACGCCTTCTTCTTTACGCAAAGAGACTGGAGGCAGAATTTGCCGGCTTCTGACTGTGATTATAATTTCGTCTATGTCTCGATCAGCTAGCTCTTTAGCTAGACGAGCGAGTACATCGGATTTTCCGTTCAACGCCCTAGGAACTCTTATCGGTTCAATGTGGGTGAATTGTTTCATGAGCTCCACCACCCGGCTTCTGTACCGAACTAACTCGGGTTTGTATATCTTATAATCGCCGCTTACTTGGTTGAAAACAAACTGGGAATCGTCGTAAACCCGTAGTCGAGGTATTTCCATTTCTATGGCGATCTTCAGACTAGCTATTCTTCGTACTCAGCCTCATTGTTTGTGCGAAGCTCGGTGAGAGCGAAGGAACATCATAGGGTTCCTCCCGATGGCGTGACGAACACCAGCCCTATCCCTGCTTTTATCTCCAAGATGCTTGATTTGCTGGAGATCCTTATTGATGAGGCTCCATCGAAGTAGAGCTCCCAACATGGCTCGTCATCCTCGAGATGCAGCACTTGTTCGTCGAGTAACTCACAATTGAGTGGTGACCCTTCTGGTATGGGATGAGCAGCGAGAAATTCTGTGAGGGCTTGCCCTTTACTACTTTCTGAGGAGTATAAATTATGTCAAATTCAAGTAGCATGACAGCCCATCTCGCTATTCTGCCGGCTAGGCTTACTTTGGTCATTTAGTGTTTGAGCGAGTCGACCTTAGAGATTAGCATAACCCGATGAGCAAGCAGATAGTGCCTCAGCTTCTTCATAGCGAATATCAGAGCCAGGCATTTCTTTTCGATCGGAGAATAATTGTGTTCCGCCCCAACTAAAGTTCGACTGAGTTAGTAGAAGGCATTTTCTTTTCCCTCCTCGTTGTTCTGAGCAAGGAGTGCACCGAGTGATTCATCTAGCGCTGCGGTGTAGAGAATTAGCGATTTATTTAGAATGGGAGCGGCCAGCACTGGAGAGTGCATCAGGTACTGTTTGATACTTTCGAACGCTTCTTGACATTCGGCATCCAGGACAAAAGGAGCTCCTTTCTTCATGAACTTTGAGAAGTGCCTACATCTCTCCGATAAACCATCATATATAAGCAAGCTTGCCTTGAAAATATCTCAGCTGTGTCAGATTCTTCGGAGGGGGCATCTCCATGATGGCCTTTATCTTTGATGGGTCAACTTCGATCTCTCGATGTCGGACTATGAAGCCCAGAAATTTTCCCGATGACACCCCAAAATTGCACTTTAGAGAATTCATCTTCAGATCGTATTCCCTCAATCTGGTGAAAACGATCCTAAGATCTTGGATGTGATCGGCCTTGGCTTTAGTCTTGATGACCAGATCATCAACATAACATTCGACGACTTTATGGACTAGGTCATTAAAGATATTGGTCATCGCCCTTTGATATGTAGCACCTGTGTTCTTCAGTTCGAACGGCATTACTTTGTAACAGTATATGCCGATCGGGGTTCGAAATGTTGTATGCTTCTCATCCTCAGGCAACATTTTTATCTGATTATACCCAGACAAACCGTCCATGAAGGTGAACAACTCGTAATTTTAGGTATCACTAACCATCATTTCCATGACTGGAAGCGGGAAATCATGTTTAGGGCATGCCTTGTTAAGGTTCCTGAAATCGACACAAACCCGAATCTGCCCATTTTTCTTCTTTACTGGGACAATGCATGTGATCCAGTCTGCGTATTTCTCTTCCCTGATGAATCCAACATCGATAAGTTTCTTAGTTTCCTCGATGGCATTTTCTTCTAGCTCCTTTCTCATTCTTCGAGGAGCTTGTTTGACAGGCTTGGCATCAGGAGATATAGCCAGCTTATGCATGGCCACTTCAGGGGAGATGCTAGGCATTTCTTTGTACGTCCACGCGAAGCAGTCGGCGACTCATGCAGCAAGGCGATTATCTGCTCTTTCACTTCCTCTGACAAGAGTGAGCTAATGTAGGTCGGCCTTGGATTATCGGGCGTTCCTAAGTCAATCTCGGTTAGCTCGTCAAAGGTTGCTTGTCCGCCGTCTTCGAGCTCTCGAGGGGCTTCTTCTGGCTTAGCTAGCTCGTCGTCATCATTTGACCTTTCACTGGCTTCACCAACATGGATCATATAGCATGCTTTGGCATCAGGTTGAATGAAACCTATGCTCCGTCTATCTGAGATTCGTCCATCGATGAGTGCTCGGACATGAGGTGGATTCTAAAGCCTCTCATAAAACTTCGTTTCGGATTCCGTTTGATATAACCGACATCCGCACTTTTTAAAATATTCCCGCATCTCGGGCGCATAATATTTGGGATTGAGAACGGCTCTTATGCCTCTCTCATAGGGAAGGCACGTGACAGAGAAAGCGTCTGGGTGCACAACAGGATTTGACCCATAAAATAGGATGCCCTTCTGTCCACTTTTTCTTCCAGGAATGTAGAAGGTTTTAAGCTGGTCCACGGTGGAGACTGACAATGCATCTAGCTCCTTGCACATCTCCAGCACCCTTGTGATAGCCAGGGACCCTTCTGTAGTCTCAAAGGTTTCTCTTAGTTTCGCTTTTTGCATGAGGATCCAATCTGCATAGCTGTTGCAAGACGGATCCTCCTCTTCTGATTCTTTAGTGTCACTGCCTAAACGAGAGCGAATTTTGATGCCGGATGAGCCTTCAATATCAGACTCGTCCATATCGCTACCGAAATGAGGGCGGGTTTTACGGAAGGACGGACTTCCAACGTCGGATTCATCAGTGTCGCTGCCGAAACACGGACGCAAATAGGGTTTTTTGCTTTTTAAAGTGACAGCCGGCTCAGATTTGCTTTTGAGTTTCGGGGACGTTCCGTCCTTGGTCCATTGTGGATTAGCATTTTTGGGGTTCACAAAGTACCGAGAATCTTCATATCGGACCTCATGCACACCGAACGGCTGGATGTCTCCGTCAATGCGTCTTTGTTCGCCATTTTTAGTATACTTCATGTATTGATGGAGAGTTGACGGAACAATACTGTAATCGTGGAGCCACGGCCGCCCCAAGAGAATTTTATAAGACGTGTCGGCATCAATCACATATATTTTGGCTTCGGTTTGTAGGTCCCCGAACCTGATCGGCAGAGCTATGAATCCCAGAACTTGCTGGCAATTTTGATTGAAGTCTTGAATGACAATCCTTTCCCTTGACAGGTGTCAGACGTCCATTGACAAATTCTTCAGAGTCCGCAATTTCATGATGTTCACTGAGGATCCCGGATCAATCAATAGGCGATTAATCCGATCTTCGTCGCTGTACCCGGTCAGGTAAAGCGGTCGATTATGCTCAGTCGTTCCTAGTAGCAAGTCTTCTTCGTTAAACGTGACTGCGGCGGCATGCAGAGCGTACTGAGCTTCTTTCATATTAATTTCTGCAAAGCGAGCCTGATACCGTTCGGGGTTTTGTAGAGGGTGGATGAGAACATCTCTAAGTGTAACATCGTAGTTCATTTATACCAGTTCTATTTTGGGTATTTCTTTATTTATGGCTATTTCTTGATTTATTGTGTTTTGGATGCGAGTAAATGTAATTGGTATCCGTGTTTACATCCGACCCGACCCGCATGCTGGAAATCCGTCTTGATTCTTGTTTATAATTTATCCCGGCTAGTTATGAGGATCCGTGTACTTTTGTATGTCCCGCATATCTGCATTATATTTGGCATTTTCATTTTTTTAAATAATACAAATATAATCAAATAATATATTTTAAAAATATCTAGCATGACCTGCATCATACCCCTAACCCTGTGGTAGTATCCGTGCATCGTGTTCTCGTCCCGTTCAGTGAAACGGACTCGTTTGGATCGCGGCGTGCATAGTACGTATATCCGTTCTTGGGGGTATGCATTTTCTTTAACCAGACATCGTATTTTGGTTTTGGTTGATACGTATATTATCCGTATTTTCAAAGCATGATTTTAGACCCAATCCGGGCGTATTTTGGAATAAGTTTGTATTAACCAGAAAACTCAAATTTACTAATATTATATTTTAATATATTATACGGTCAAAATAAATATTGTACACGTTTAAATTTTCTCAACCAAAATATCTTAAAATATTTCCTTACAACCTAAATCTAAATCTAAACCTACAGTATATACAAATATATATTATATATATTTTCTTTAAAACTAAAATCCTCACAGATCCCACGTTCTCTCTCTCTCACGCATTCTTTTTATCTATCTCTTCTTTATATGTGCTATATATTAATTTAACCTAAATAATACCACATCTCTTTCACCTCTTTCTTCTCTGTTCCTTCGTCTTCCCCATGATGAACCCAGCAGACCCAAACCCATGCATGCGCCTGATTTCGCCACCAAAACCCTGTCGACAACATCATCACCCCAACCTCATCATCTCCTCTTCCTCTCCATTATCACCTCATCACAACCACCTTCTCCTTCTCTTCTCAACCACCCCTCGAGATCCCTGCACAACCTAAGAAACCCCTCACCGCCTCTGACCCTCGCCTCGCCGCCGACCACCCTCGTCGGCCTCCCCTCACCTCTACACCTCGCCGAATACCTTTTCCCGACTCTTCTCTGTACAAAAACCCTCAACCCGAACAATCCCGCAAACCAAGCAACCCACGACCTAGCTTCACCTATACCTTGCCGGAGCTCCAACCCATCATCGTCGTTGTCTCCTCTGCCTCGCCTTTAACTCAAGGCCAGAGCAAACCCAGAGAACCTATCTTCTTCTTCTTCTTCTCTTTCTTTTTCTCGATCATGCTTTTTCCCGGTGATCGCCGGAGCCGTGCCATCACCGAAGATCCGGGAAATCCAGTAGACGTTCCCAGCCAGCATGGTCACGTTCTTTCTTTGCTTGGTCCTGTTCCGTACGCGCGCGTGTGCATCACGACATTTACCGACGACGGACGCGCCGTACGCACCCCGTATTGAGATCCGATCAGGCAAGTTTATCTTGCTACAGGCTATGATATATATTTTGCATCCATATGAATAAAAATATCAAATGTTTACTGCATTATACATCCATATTACTATTTTACTATTTTTGAATAGCCGTTCGTATCCGTATCATTCATTACATATCTGGTTGCATGCAAGTTAGCTTGCTACATGCCATACTATTATACTTTCATCTAAATGAATAAAAATATTACATGTTTATTACATTGTGCATCCATGTTACATTTTTACCGTTTTTCCAATATCCGTTCTTATCTGCATTATTTATTATATCTCTAGTTGCATGCCAGATCATATTATTACATGTTACTGTTATATTAGTGCACCATACTTGATAATGTGCATCATACGTAGTCATGGAGTTATAGATGTGATCTCTGATAGACATTGTGCACTCGTGCTTTTACCGTGCTTCGATACTTGCTACAGTTTTACTTTTGGGCATCCATTTGATACACTATGCACTACCTGACATGACATGTTACACCACTGCTTGACTTGTTACCCGATCCTGTTACTAATGTTGACAATCCTGACTTGTTTTCCTGACGGGCGTATCCTGTTGTCTGCATAGACAAACCTGTACCTTCTTGATCCTGTGCTGGGATTAGCTCCAGTTTATCAATACCCGACTTGAACACATAACCTTGGGGGTATGAGAAAATTAAAGGTGTAACCGACTGTAACTTAAAAGGATATTACTTGATCCGTGGTCCCCGGGGGTAACGGGACAGAATCATTCGTGATTCTTCTTGATCTGTAGTCCCGGGCGGTAACGGGACAGAACCATTCTTGGTTCACATATCCTGATCCGTGGTCCCGGGAGTGTAACGGGACATATTCTTTGAGTTACATTAGGAGTACATCAATTGATTTCGAATAACTTTAGAATAGATAACCCGGTAGTACGGTTTAGATTACTTACCGCATTTCACCTGCACGTATTGTAACGTTTTAGAAATCGTTATGCGAATTTTTCCGTTTTAGGGTAAAATAGTCTGTGTTTTTCGTAATAACCCGGTAGTGATCAAATTTCAGTACAGACTTGACTGCACCTAGTTTAACTAGAATAGTGCTAGTTTGCGGGCTTTAGGGGTCAATTGAAAATTTTGGTTCACATAGATTTTTTCGCTAATTAAAATATTATTTTAAGTTGTTAATTATGCATTTAATTAGTGGTAATTATATTTTAGTTTGGGTTAATTACTTCTAATGTGAATCTTTGCTAATCTAATCACTAGATTAGGCTTAATCCATCCATCCAAAAATATCTAGATATTTGTGATTAAAAGAAAAATTTTAAAAGAAAAGAAATGAGGTGGCTTTGGATATTTATTGCATTAATGAGCATTTATTGCATTTTTAGCAAGATTTTTTCCACTCATTTGACAAAACCCCCCTCACTTCTTGCAATCCGAGCCCTCCCCATGTTCTGCCCTTTCTTTTTCTTTCCCCATTTTCTTCTTCCTCAAGCTCATTTAATTAACTAAAAATCCTCAAATAATCCCACAATCTCACAAACTAATCCCTACCCATCATTCTTCATCACTAAACTAGCTTAGATCTTCAAGAAAGACATCATTTTGGAGGCTAAAATGATGAGTTTAGTTGTTAATTTGTGTTCTTGACGAGATATAAATTCTAACCCTAATCTTTATTTGTTGGTTAAAATCTTTAAGCTAGCTATTTAAATGTTTAATATAGCTTTAATTGCATGTTTAGATGATTCATGATAATTTTTGTGAAGATCAAGATAGGGTTTAAGTTGATGATATGGTTAATTGATAAGTATAGATTTGGAACACTTAACCTAGTGGATGAAAGTTGTTAAATTCCAAATTTGTCTAATTGAAGTTTTTAGCAAACTAAGTTTTAATAAAACATATTTGGGTGAGATTAAAATTGTGGTAATGGTTTGGATTACTTAGTTTAGCTACTTTGCAATGTTTGTGATCGCTAGAATTGTGTTAACTTTTAGACTTGAGCTAATATGTGATAAAGTTGCTTACTAGGTTTCGATAAAAGTTGGGCTTAGGTTCTAGTGGGCGTTGCGATATTATGTATATTATCTTCCTCGCGATATATTGTGTTGTGAATGCGCGATCGATACGATCGGGGTCTAGGCTTGGTGGTTGCGTAGTTTAGCGATCCTAGCTAGGGTTTTGCCGATGTCGTGCGCGTTTTATGCGCTAGGTGCACAGTGTATTTTTCTGGGCGTTATCCTTACGTTTCGTTATCTTTGTGTCGGCGTAGGATATTTTGCCTTATGTGATGTGTTTGTGAAATTTTAGGATCGCAAGCGGGGACTTCGGACGCTGCGAAGAAAGGGAAGTAGGTGGTCGGATTTTCGTAGCTCGAGATCATCGGTGAGTAGATTTAACATCTACGGGAAAATCACCTGGATGGTGTTAAGCATCAGATCTAGATATGATATGATATTAGCCGCATGTTTATATGCACATATAGAGATGGTGCATGAATTTCATTGTATATAGTTACTTGTTGTGCCTGAACCTGTATCCATTGTACACTGCACTATTGTATCCATTGTACACTGCACCATTATTGACAGTCCATGTTACACGAGCACCAATATTATGCTTTACACACACTGTCGGTAATTGCCATGATACGCACAACACATGTATTCATATGATATACCTTTCTTTTGGTTAGCGATATAGAGGCATTTATTCCTGTACGATGGCGCATATGAAATATAGCATACCTGTACACCTACATACTTACACATATGCCTTGCTATACCTACTTGCTCACACATATACCTTGCTATAGTTATATGTTCAGCTTTATATGATATATATCGGTGGTATGGGACGTTGTTATATATGTATATGGGATTCGGATACTTGGGAACCGCGTGATATATCTAATGACTTGATGCATTTAAATAGCGGACTTTTCCCGTGATATGCTCATATTGTTGTTCTAGGTGCATATGTTATATTACATGGATTTCCGCATTTGAGATATGTTTTCATGCGATTTGGGGGATTTCAAGTGTTGATGTTGGGCACTTATATTCCAAGGGATATATGAATATTGAAAACCGATACGTAGAACACAAGTGTCGAGGTTGGGCACTTGGGTTTCAAGGAACGTATGGATATCAGAGAACCGATACGTGGATCACAAGTGTCGATATTGGGCACTTAGGATTCGAGGAACGTATGGATACGAGTATTTTATGGGTCGATGCTAGGCACTAGTTTTCATGATATTTTCGAGTGTCAATGTTTGACACTCGGGTTCCATGAGATTTATAGGGCCGCTCTGAGGGACGATCTGAGGGCCGATCTGAGGATTTTGGGATTTGGGGTGTTGTTGATTTACACCGGGTTTTTCCATGCTGATGATTTATGCATGAGATTATTAATTTTCCCGCACTCAGTATGTAGTTGATATGCATTTGATTCATGTAGATATAGTACCCTGGTGGTGTACCTTGATCATGATAGTTGCATATTCATATTGTCATACTTATGCTACCAGCTTACATGTGATTGATTATTGCTGTTAGTGCATACTTGCGATTACAGTATGATGTTATTTACTTTTCACGAGTTGGCAACTCACCCCCGTTGTGCCACAGTGTTTTGCAGGACTTACCCTCTCAGTAGTCGCGGCAGGGCGCCTTATTATCTCTACTCTTGTGGATACCACTACGGTTGGCTGTGAAGCCTTTGCTTTTAGGTGGGTTCGCAGTTATCCGTTTGTGTACATTGTATATCTTTTTTGTTGGATCTTGTATTCTTCATGTACCACTTCATGTATTTGACTTAGAGACGAGTTGTGAGGATTCGGTGTTGTATATATTTTGGTGACTTTTGGGTGCTGTGCACGTGGGAGCCGGTCTTGTTGTAAAGTTTTACTTCCTTATGCTGTTTTCATTTATATTTCTTCGCTTCGGCGTCGTATATATGCTTGTGGTAGCTGTCTCCGCCGTTGAGCGTGATTTGCTCCCGTTTGGGATGCTTTATTTATATTCTATATTGTACCCGTTTTTGGGGCTAGTTTTTACAAAGGAGGTGTTGCCGAAATTTTCAAGAAAGAAAACTAAAGTTATAAGATTTTACTTGAGATTTTCCGAATGTTTTAAACTATGTTTTTCTCCACTTATCCATTTTTGGGTGGTTTAGATTTCTGGGTTTCGGCTTATTTAAATTACGTACGCCTGTTGACGTTACGTGGTTTAAGTGCCGGTCACGTGCCTAAATTTGGGTTGTGACAAAGTTGGTATCAGAGAGTTAGGTTTTACCTTTCGGAGTGTAGGATGACCTTGGTATGATGGAGTAGGTAGCTTAAGTAGAGTAACATAGCGTGTGTATGTTTCGCAGCATACTTACGACACGGTACTCCGCCTAAGTGACCTTAGGACTTATTGAGTGAAATTCCTTCCGTGATTATATACATCCTTATGATTCGATTTCTGTGTCCTTATTGAATCTTGTTTCCATTTCCAGTCTTTATGCCGCCGAAGACTACGAAGGCGCAGAAAGCGGCCGCGAGGGCCGGGGTCAGAGTTGACTCGTCTGACACGAGGACTGACCAGGGCGGTACGCTTGTTGTACCAGAGCAGATTGCTATGCTAGGAGCTGGTATGCAGGACTTGCGCCAGATGATGAGGTCGTTAGTTGAGGCCATTCGAGCGCAGAGGCAGGAGGTCGTTCCACCTGTTGCAGGGACCGTGATGGTACCTACTGTTCCGGCAGTTGCAGCTAGAGCTACAGAGGTTGTCACCGTGTCACTGTCAGAGTTCATGAGACTGAGGCCTCCGGTTTTTGCTGGCACCGATGCAGCAGAAGACCCGCAGTCGTTTATCGACCAGATGGCCAGGACTTGGCGTTCGCTCCGATGCTCCGACGCGAGATGGGTAGAGTTCGCGAGCTTTCGTCTGGAGAGTCTGGCCCAGAAGTGGTGTGAGTCCTTGGAGAGGGGCAGAGCCGCAGGTCTTGCTCCTATGACCTGGGCTGAGTTTGTGACGGTGTTTCTCGCCCTTTTTCTTCCACCTAGCGTCAGGGATGCTCGAGCGCGCAGATTCGAGTCGTTACGCCAGACTCTGGAAATTGTTTCCCCTAATCAGAGCAAAGCTCTGTTCAAAATTCAAATTTTAAAATAAAGCAACGCTTCAGATCCAGCACCCAGTGCACTGCGCCCTAAGCAGCGCACCATGTGCAAAACATGCGTGCGCTAGCGCCAGGTGCGCTGCTCTCTGAGCGGCGCACTACGTGCAAAGCACGTGTGCGCTAGCGCCAAGTGCACTACGCTCTGAGCGGCGCACCACGTACAAAGCACGTGTGCGCTAGCGCCAAGTGCGCTGCGCTCTGAGCGGCGTACCACGTGCAAAGCACGGGTGCACTAGCGCTGGAACTAAAAGCTCCCCACCGTCAGATCAAAGATCTAATAATAAATGATAAATCATTAATTGATCAGAATTAAATTCTGTTAAGAAAAGATTTCTCAAAATCTTTCCAAATAACAAAATTGTGCTCTGTAAATCAGAGCACCGTTGGATCAATGATCCAATGGTGATTAAAAAATCACCAAAATATAGAATAAATTCTGTTTGGAAAGATTTCCCAATCTTATTAAGAACAAGAAGATTACCTTCTGTAAATCAGAAGCTCTTGGATCAAAGATCCAACGATGGGAAAATTCCTAAATCAATTGGAGAAAAGATCTCCTTAACTGATTCAACAAATCAGCCTCCCCTATATAAAGGACCCAAGACTTCAAGTTAGAGACAGAAAACCCTCCTATAAACTTTGAGAAACTCAAAGATAAAGAGCAAGCTCTTGCAAGAAGATCTTTTTTCAAGGTAAAAATGTTAATCATGAACATAGAGATGAAATCATCTCATAAAAAGAAGAATTTACTTCTTTAAAGAGATCATAGATCTAAAAAGACAAAAAGTCTTTCACAAAGAGATCAAGAGATCTCATCGTAAAATAAAAGAAGAATATAATTCTTCTCACAGATCATGGATCTATAAAGGCAAAGCCTTTAATCAATATTGGAAATATCTCCTACAAAATAAGAACTGTTGTTTTTAGATCTTGAGACAAAGTCTCTTTTAAAAGAACATAAATTTGTTTCCCAGATCAAAAATTGCGCTCTTGAACTGTGCCTCGGCGCTCTCTGGACTAGTGCTCAACGCCAAATGCGCCACGTGTCAATCGCGTATGCGCCAATTAACAACTTGCGCTTTGCGCTCTTGAAATAGCGCACTGCGCTCATGGGATGGCACAAAGCGCCAAGCGCACCACGTGTCATTCATGTGTGCGCCATTAAATTAATATCGCAATGCGCTCATATATTACCGCAATGCGCTCATCATCTGGCGCTCAATGCCAAGCGCGCCACGTGTCACTCACGTGTGCGCTACTCAGCAGAAACGCACTGCGCTCTTTGACTGGCGGAAAGCGCCAAGCGCACCACGTGCCCCTCACGTGGGCGCTGACAGAACATAAATTTTTCTTTTACAAGTCCCAGAGCTATGATGAGCGCTCAGCATTCAATGAAAGACAGAAATACTGTCAAAACTCAAATCAATGCTCAGCATTGTTAAAAGGGCCAAGCCCAAACAAATACTCAACAGCCCAAAATAAAATGTCAAACATTTATTGGACTTAGCCCAAGATTGGCCATAGGTCCTCAACTCATATTAATTGAGCTCATCAGCTCGTAAATATGTTAACAGATCTTAGCCCCAAATTAGATTACAGATCTTTCAACCAACTCACATCGGTTCGAGGGTACATCTCTTTACTCCTCTGATATTTGTCATTGTAATCCTTCAATGTCTTCAGAGAGGTGACGGGTCCCGACAACCAAACATTCCACGTACTGTGGGGTCCTTTAAAACCCACGGACTATGATGTCCTTAACCTTGACTGTGAGGTCTTTAAACTCACGGACTATGATGTCCTTAACCTGGACTGTGAAGTCCTTTAAAACCCACGGACTATGATGTCCTTAACCTTGACTGTGAGGTCTTTAAACCTCGGACCGAGATGTCCTTAACCTTGGACCGAGATGTCCTTAAACTAACGCTGGACCGTGATGTCCTTAAACTAATCGACCGCAATCTCTCTAAACTAAACAATAGAGTCTGAATGCTCTTTTGTTGGATCTAAATGATCCCGTTAAGTTGATCTTAGTCTAAAATGAGACTAACGTATCCTTAACTAACGTTTAAGTTGATCTTAGTCTTAAATGAGACTAATGTATCCTTAAAACCAACCCCCAAATCCAAATCTAAGAAAATACGGATTTGGACTAATCCATGCCCTACGGGTGACAACATAAATTAGTCTCCGTATACAATCCACGGGCAACCAAAAACAAAAACAAACACCCACGACACAAAGTGACCATATGTAGAAGGAGAAAGTGGTTACCGCGATGCGGTAGCGTAATTAACTGCAGGGGCTTGCGCCTGCAGGGAAGAGCGTCCCCACAATCAAAAACCTTTCAAATGAGGGGGAATCTGACAAAGTCTGCTACATCGGCCACATCCATTTAAACCTTCGATACATGGTGTCATAAATCAACTTGGCATCTTCGGAGAGGTGGACGGATAGCACCAATTAGCATCTGCCCCGAAATTCAGGCGAGACAGACCCGCGCGGTCGTGTCTCCGTGTTTCGGTGGGGAACAGATTCCGGCATGCCCGGTGGGACCTTTTCCTCTTTCCACTCCACACTTCGTGTGTCGTGTTCGCGAACGAATCGCGGTTTGCTATGGTTGCCTTTGGGTCGAGGTACTAAGATTTGGTGTCTTGTTCGGTGCAGAAAACGAAAGATCAATGGCTTCTACCTGCACAAAATGCTCCAGCTGCAACTGCAACTCTCGCTCCTCCCCGTCCGGAGGAGTGACTTACGGGCCCCAAGAGGCCTCCATCTTCGCTATGCCGGTAGAACAGGTCACTTAGGCCACCACTGGATTGTTCTTCGGGACCATGCTCCCGCCAATGAGCTTCAGCGCTCCTGTACCATCACAAGAAGCTCAGAAGAAGTCGGTCTTTAATCGGCTTACAACTACTACGGCCCCTCTCAACGAGTCGTCCGGCTCCAACGCCTCAGTCTTTGACAGACTAGGCCAAAGCTCAGTTGGGCCCATGAAGAAGCTCGCGATACCAGAAAGGGTTATCCCAAAAAGGATAGCTATCCCTGCTCCCGAAGTCGTCAAGGCGGCTTCTCCTGCCAAAGGGTCGGTCTTCACAAGACTCACTGTTCCAGCTCCTTTCCCAGGCGAAATCATCAAGGTTGCTTCCCCTACTCGGAGGTCTGTCTTTAACAGATTGGACACTGCTTCTCAGCGAATATCAGTCTTCAATAGGCTGACGACGATAATTTCTGACCAAGACAGGGGGCATGACGAAGCCATCCCCATAGCTGAACCAACTCCATCCGCACGACATGCTTGCCGTCATCACTAGCGCCGAGTAAAGAAGGCTGGAGGCAACTCCCCTTCTGGATTGACTCCACCAGCCCCCACGGTGGAAATCAATGCTATTGTTCCAACTGGGAACAGCTTTGAACCGCTTAGGAGGGTTCGCAAGAACTCTCTGACTGCCGTGCTGAAGAGGTCTCCTCCACCTATAGAGATTACTACAAAAAAGAGGCCGGAGCAGCCCCCTCAGCGGCTATCCTCCAAAATTTATAATGTCTGGTGACAGGTCCAAAAGTCGGTGATTAACCAGGACTACTCTCGCCGGCCAAAGAAGCTTAAAGCTCAGCAAGAAAAGAGCCATCTCGTGATACCACAGAAGACGTCATCCATCTGGATGCCCGTCGCGACGGCTCCCTTAACGTCAACCGCTCAAAAGAGAAGGAGGCCAAAGAAAGCCCCCTTGAATGCAGCAAACCGCAAGGACGTCGGATCTAAACGCCCCAAGTCCGGGGGCATGGTAATACATACCATTTATATGGCTTCCGGAAAAGAGGAAAGCCGTGCTTCCACGGGTCATCGACCGCTTACTCGATCGATAACAAAGGCTCAGGAGCTGCAGCAGCAGAAACTTCAAGAGATGCTAACTGCAATGGCCGCACTCACTGGGCCGAAAGAGAATCCGGAAACCTCAGAGCAGCGTCAAGAACAAAAAACCGATACTGATTTCCTCCGAAGAATTCTCGAGAGGAAAGAAAAAGAGGCCGCGGAACAGGCAGCCAACATCAAACCAATGGCTCTTTTGTTCCAAGACATGGCTGGAATGATATTACAGCCAGAACCTCCGGCTGAAGACCCCCCGATTATCATTGAAGATGACAGAGGGGAGACATCGAACCCCCTCCGGCTCTTTCAGCAGCCAAAGAAGAGACAATCTCTAAGGCCGCCTTGGACGAATACATCGCTCAGCAAATACGAGCTCACCACGCGAATGAAGCGGCTGGGTAAGTCGTTAAGACTGGATGACTTTATCCAGGATGGTATGACCAAATAAAGTACCCGCCGGGATATACGATCCCTAAATTTCATGTATATAAAGGGACGGGAAATCCGCATCAGCACGTCACTCAATTCAGAGCCTTATGCGGCAACACCGGGGGAGATGATAAACTTCTGCTCCGCCAGTTTGTTGGTAGCTTGTCGGAGACGGCTTTCGAGTGGTATTCTGAACTTCCGAATGACTCTGTCAAGACATTTGCAGAGATGGAGCTGTTGTTTACCCAGCGTTTCGCAAGTGCTAGCGAGCGCACCCCGATAACGGCATTGATCAATGCCAGGGTGAAGCCAGGTGAAACATGGGTGCAATACGCAATACGGTGGCGAAATTTATGGTCAAAATGTGAACATCACATCAAGGAAGCGCCGGCAGTGGGCATGTTCGTGGGCACTCTTAACCCTCAAGCAATTATTTCCCAATTTATGATGTTCTTTAAGCCGACCACGTTCCAGGCCTTGATCGACAAACTGGCCCAAATGAACCAGATGAGTCATAAACCATCTCCTCCAAAACCGGAGCCGTGAAATGAAAAAGGTAAAGGGAAGGCAACGTTCGTTGCGAATACTCAACAGCAGCCCAGTGGTCCAAAATTAACGGATCGCCTAGAGGAAAGACGGCGATACTATAATGAGAAAATGAAGGGCTCTTATTCCTTTCCCCGGGACAAAATGAGGAGATTGTTTGAGCTGGCGGTGCGCAACAGGGTTATCAATCTGCCGAATCCAAAATGACCGTTGCAACCTGGTAAGGCTAATAGTCCCAATTATTGCCCCTACCATCAAATGGTAAGCCATCCAATTGAAAATTGCTTCGTCTTTAAAGGTTGGATTGAAGATCAATACCAACGGGGCAAATTTGCCCTATCCGAGAATTGGAAGGTGAACCCACCACAACCACACGCTCCCAAGAAGATGGACACACCGAGGGCATCATGTTCTTTCGTAGAAGAAGCTTCGTGGGAGATCGCTCTTTCAGCCAAGACTAAAAGAATGCTAAAGGATCTCCAAACATGCCCGGCAATCAGGTGGAAGAACCAACTAGAACCCGAGATCATCGAGGGAATGCTGAAACCGTGCCCAACTCTAAAGATTGATGGTGTTAGCCAAAGCGCTCACACCCAGCCGTCAAAGTCTTCGAAGAAGAAGAAGAAGAAGACCAAAAAGCCCGTGAAGTCTGATGACAAGCGCACGGACCTGCAAAAACAGATTGACGCGTTGGAAGAATATAATCAAAAAGCGCGGACTCCAGTCACACTCCAAGAATTTCTCAGCCACATCCTTGAGGACGGAGATGATGACAATGGAGACGACTCGTCGGATGAATCTGAAGATTATGTGGGAAGTTGCCATGTGATCTCTCACTCGTCGATAGACAATGAAGAAGCTCCTTACACAAAGAATCTGGGGGCAGATCCTGAGCCGGAACTTCCAGGGACGTCAAACGAAATGATTGATGCATTCCTAGATAAAGCTCTTCTTAAAAACAAAGCTGCTCGAGAGCGTGAGATGGCCATATTCGAAAAATCAAAACGCCGGCGACTGGACGAAAGGGTTGAAACACTCCCGCCAGATCAAAATGCATCCGTCACAAATAAAAGCAGGTTCAAGATGAGGAAGAGGTTCGCCAAAGCCATATCGATGGGAATGAAGCTGCCACCCTCCGAAGGAAACGCTCTTGGTGAAGCAGATATACATCTTAACTATTGTCTATATCATCGAAGGATTGCGCACCCTACTGAAGAGTGCATAGCCTTTAAAAGATGGTGGTAGGGATATGTTGCTCACCGACAATATTTCAAGCGAATGAAACGTAAAGCTCGTCGGGAGCAAAGAAATACGACCGAGGAGCGCAAAAGAACTGCCGACAACTGCCATATGGTTGACTATGAGGGATCGCAAGTCCTCACTTTCGGGAGAGACTCTGACGAAGAAATGACTCTTGGCCCTCTCTTTAAAGAATCCACCTTAGGAAAAGAGGAAAAACCAAAGACCTGTGAGAACATTCAACTGCGCAATCGTATGCTGCCCGAAAAGAATCTTAGGCCCTCGAACACCAGGTCAAATAGAAGAGATAAGGGAAAAGAAAAGGTCCCTGAGGATATCATCCTTGATGACCAAGCCATCAAAGAGCTAACAGCCAAGAACCCGCCAAAGAAAAATAAGGTGGATTACAACGTTCTGGCACACCTGAGGAAGATACCCTCACAGCTCAGCATTCTCGATGCTTTTTTGCTATCTAAAATGGCGAGAGATTCATTGATCAAGGCACTACAAGAGCCAGAGCAATTCCAAACTTTCCTCGCCGAAGAAAAGATGAAGGACGAGCTGGAAGAAGTGTACACCGCGGATATCACCTTCGGCGATGAAGATCTCCTCCTTGGAACATGCGAGCATAACCGTCCCCTGTATGTCTCCGGATACTGTCATGATATCAAGATAGGCAAAATCCTAGTTAACAATGAGTCCTCCGTCAATCTCCTTAATGTAAGAGTGCTGAAAGAAATCTGCATGAGCGTTCAGCGCCTCGCTCGTGATAAAATCACTATTTCCGGGTTTGACTCCCAGTCATCACGCTCGGGTCTGTGATATTAACGTTGCGCTTTGGGTTGCTAGTCACGGACATCAAGTTCCACGTCATTGACGCTAAGACCTGCTATAACGTTTTGCTCGGCCGGCCTTGATTACACGAGTACAATATCATCTCTTCTATACAGTATCAGTGTATGAAGTATTTCAAGGATAGTCTCGAGTATACCGTAACAGGGGAGTTGAACCCATTCTCCGTGAACGAAGTCCGAAAGTACGAGGATGCAAAATACTTCTTACCAGATTTTGAGGATACGGAAAGATGTCACAAACCGAAGAACAAAGCTATCACCACTATCCTGGTCTTTGGGAGTGATACCGAGGAGGAAGAAGAGATAATTTATCCAGAGCCGCCCCAACGCAACAAGCCAAGACCGTCCACCCCTATGTTGATCTTCAGCAGCGACTCGGAAGATGAAGTCAATACCGTATTCTCTGCTCGGCCATCAATACAAGCCTTCGCTGATGAAGATCAAAGTTTGTAAGTTGCCATGGTTCCGCCAAAGCATTACAAAGAGCTCGACGCACTTGACACCTATAGTGTGCAGGAACTGCAGATATTTTACGTCCCTCCCAAGCGAAAAGGTGAAAAGGCGATCCTATTCTACCGATCCGGGGAAACCAAAGTGGAGAAAGAAATTTGGCATGGCGCGGATTCCATACTCGACAGGCTCCAGCCCATCCATTTGCCCAGATATTACACAGACGGACTAAAGAGACTCTTGAGACGCCAATGTATACCCCTTAAGCAAACTGCTTGACAAGCACGGTTCTATAACAGGATCTGGAACGTTCTCGGAACTCAACGAAAGTTTCCTAACGGGAGAATGGAAATGATCGGGCTTGGATATGTTCGATCTAAGAAACAGGAGCTGCTCCGCGACTGCTATGTCATATATGACTTTGATGAAGAAGGAGATGCTCTGTGGGAAGATGCTAACCCTGAACCAGAACGAGCTTCCGCAGTGAAAATGCTAAGTCCGTCGTTTGAAGAACACAAGAACAAGATTATAAGGGAAGCGGGTCAAAAGGTTCGAGACGATCATAATCGCGAAATATTCATCTATGAGAAAGTCAGAATGCAGCGCCTCCTTCAGCAGGTTGCGAAAAATGAAAATGCTCTTCCTTGTCAATCCGTCATACAAAAGGCCCGACTCAGAGGCAAAAATAAATCAAGGAGCGGGAAAGGCATTCGACAACGACAAAGCGGGACCAAGAAGCCACGCGATCAGAAATTGAGCAATCCGGATTCGTCTCTTATAAAGAAGATGGGTCGAGCATAATCTTTTCCCCAGGACAAAACACAGACGATACTTGATCTTGCCATAAAACATCAAATGATTACCCTCCCGGAGTCCAAGCACCCCGGGCAAGCAGGCGAAGTTAATCACCCAGATTATTGCTCCTATCACCGAGCAATAGGATATCCTCTCGAAGACTGCTTCACATTTAAGGACTGGGTAGAAGACCAGTATCAGCAAGGCAGGTTCACTTTATCTGGCAGCTGGAGGGTAACTCCGTCACAGAAGCATGGACCAAAAGCGACATGTATAGCAAGAGTAGAACCAGATCAATGTCGGCCTTGGAAATGATCTCGTACCTGCCACGTGATAACGCTGTCAGAAGAAGAGCCCGAGAATATGGATGACCTCCCCTGGTGCTTCGAAAATGATGATGATGAGGTAATCTCAGAGATTCCACCGGCGCCAAAAGAGCTGGAAGATGGAATACATACTACTGCAGATAATCTTAAGAAAATTGATTTGGGGACGGCAAGTGACCCGCGGCCGACATTCGTCAGTGAGCTGTTGTCTGAAGAAAGAGTGGCTACGCTAAAGGACATGCTCATGCAGCATAGAGATTGCTTTGCATGGAACTATTCAGAGATGCCGGGACTCGATCCAGAGATTGCTGTCCATAGATTGGCGATTTCTCCAGACGTCAAACCGATCAAACAAGCGTCGAGAAGAATGCGGCTCGAGCTTGAAATGAGCATTAACGCCAAGGTCAAGAAGCTAATCGACTCTGGCTTCATCCAAGAGGTTCAGTATCCTGACTGGATCGCCAATATTGTTCCAGTAATGAAGAAAAATGGGACCGTGCATATATGCGTGGACTTTCAGGATCTCAACAGAGCTTGTCCTAAGGATGATTTTCCAGTACCGGTAACCGAGCTGATGATAGAAAATACGTCCACTCACGAAGTCTTATCCTTCATGGACGGATCATCGGGATACAATCAGATAAAGATGCATCCCGAGGACCAGAAGCATGCCGCTTTCCGGACCCCTTTGGGTAAATTCTGCTACAAGGTGATGCTTTTCGGTCTAAAGAACGCCGGTGCCACCTATCAGAGAGCCATGACGAAAATTTTCGATGACCTCATACATGAAATCGTCGAATGCTATATCGACGACCTCATGGTTAAAAGCAAATCATACGAGGAACATTTAGAACATCTGAAGATCGTGTTTCAGCGCCTTCGGAAATACAACTTGAAGATGAACCCTCTCAAATGCGCGTCCGGAGTTTCCTCGGGCAAATTCCTAGGCGTATGACATCGAGGCATCGAGATAGACCCATCGAAGATCAATGCGGTCATGGAGATGCCCCCGCCAAAGACTCTCAAGCAACTGCGGTCTCTCCAAGGAAAGCTCGCGTATATCCGGCTGTTCATAGCCAATTTCTCCGGCAAGTGGCGCCCTTACAGTCACCTAATGAAGAAAGGGACTCCTTTCGTCTGGGATCACAAATGCCAAAGCGCACTGGACGAAATCAAGCAATACCTGTAGAATCCGCCAGTACTGTCCGCTCCCGTTAAAGGAAAACCTCTCGTTCTATACACAATAGCCCTCGAAGGTTCTTTAGGAGCACTGTGGACACAAGAGAATGATCAAGATAAGGAGATAGCCCTCTACTATTTGAGTTGAGTTCTACTGGGGGCAGAAAGCAATTATTCTCCCATCGAAAAACACTTCCTGGCGTTGATCTTCGCGATAACGAAGCTCAGACACTACGCGTTGGCACATGAAGTCCATCTCATATCAAAGGTGGATCCTCTCAAATATTTGATGTCAAAGGCTATATTAACGGGACGGCTCACTAAGTGGGCCCTACTCTTGATGGAGTTCTCGAGAACTTATCGTCCTCTCAAGGCAGTGAAAGGCCAGGCCATCGCCGACTTCCTCGCTGAGCATCCAATACCTGCCGAATCTCCCTTGAACTGCGAATTGCCAGACGAGCATGCGTTTAACACGATCGACGGTGAGAGAAGAGAGAATGATACTCAGTGGGAACTTTACTTTGATGGAGCATCTTCCATGAAGAAGCACAAGCAAAGCACCCCCATAATCAAATCTGGGGTAGGCCTCATCTTCGTGACTCCACAAGGAGGGTAATACGCTTTACCTTTTCCTTGACAGAACGGAAGACAAACAATGAAGCCGAGTATGAAGCTTTGATGGCAGGTCTTGAAATCGCCGTCGACATGGGAATTGAAAATCTCCTCATATACGGAGACTCCCAGCTGGTCGTTAATCAAGTAAATGGCGACTATCAGACGTGCAAGCCTGAGTTGGTGAAGTACGGCGAGAAAGTACAACAACTGCTGACTCAAATTCCTTCCTACACCTTGGAAAGCATACCGCGTGTGGAAAATAGCAAAGAGGATGCATTAGCCAAGCTCGCTAAAGAACTGACCGACGAGAACCTCGATGACGTGAGGATCGTTGTGCAAAGCCGTCGGGTTTTCGCACCAGCAGAAATATCTCCAGAGTCATCCGAAGAAAGAGGACCGACCGAGCAAATGGCCCTACAAATAAAAGATCAGGAAAAGACTATGGATTGGAGAGAAGTCATTATAGACTACTTCAAATCCCGTCGAACACCTAAAGATGCGTCCTCAAGACATCAGCTTATGAAACGAGCTCTGTCTTTTGCCTTCGTCGATGATACTCTATATAAGAGATCGTTTGATTCTCTATGGCTAAGATGCCTGGGATCTGAAAAAGCAAAGAGAGTTGTCCAAGAAATTCATGACGGACTCTGCGGTTCTCATCAGGCCGGGCCAAAGATGAAACTGAAGATCAAAAGGATGGGCTACTATTGGCCCACGATGATCCAAGACTGCCTCGAATATGCGAAGCAGTGCCCCTCGTGCCAGATTCACGGGGACTTTATTCACTAGCATCCAAATCCACTGCACCCAACAGTGGCTAGCTGGCCGTTTGAAATATGGGGAACTGACATAATCGGTCCCATCGAACCAGTATCGTCCAGAGGACATCGATTCATTTTTGCGACAACTGATTACTTCTCTAAATGGGCAGAAGCAGTACCGCTGAGGGAAGTGAAGACAGAAAATATACTCCATTTCTTCAAGACACACGTCGTTTATCGGTTCGGCACCCCACGACGGATCATATCCGATAACAGGCCAGCCTACAGAAGCCGCAAGATCAGCCGCTTCGCACAACAGCATAATATAGACTGGAGATACTCTTCAGTCTATAATTCTCGAGCTAACAGTCTAGCTGAGGCTTTCAACAAGACCTTGACAAAAATCATGAAAAAGACGGTGTCTCGAAATAAGAAGGACTGGCACGAGAGACTGCATGAAGCTCTCTGGGCGTACCGAACTACATTCAAAACGGCCACGAACACAACGCCGTACGCATTGGTATTCAGCACAGAAGCGGTACTCCTCCTTAAGATAGAGTTACCCTCTCTATGAGTGGCAGTTCACTACAAGCTAACAGATGAAGAGAATGCCCATCTTCGGCTTGAGGAGCTCGATGCCCTTGATGAAACCAGGCTCATGGCGCAGCAAAATCTGGAGGCTTATAAAGCAAAGATGACGCGCTCATATGAAAAATTGACTAGGCCGAGAACGTTCCGCCAAGGCGAACTCGTGCTAGTAGTTAAAAGACCTATGATCCCCAATCGCGCCAAGCGGGGGAAATTCGAGCCGAACTATGAAGGCCCGTATATCATAGACAAAGTCTACCAGGGTGGAGCATATCTACTCATGGACATGCATGGTGAAAGACCTTTCAGGCCAATAAACGGTCGCTTCCTGAAAAAATACTACGCCTGACGAGTCACGGCCTAGGTCAACGATAGATAACGACGCCTGTGTCCGCTCGCTATCTTCCTGAGCCCAAACTCTGTAAGTAGTAGCCGGCTTCCTTAACAACAGACCGAAACGTCCTTAAACTAACAACGGACCGAAACGTCCTTAAACTAACAATGGACTGAAATGTCCTAAAACTAACAATGGACCACTATGTCCTAAAACTGGCGTCGGACCGAAACGTCCTTAAAACTAACGATGGACTACTATATCCTAAAACTAGCTGTTGACCGAGACGTTGATAAACTACTGTAAACTGCAGCATCCCAAGGCTGACAAAAAAAAAAGAGAATAAAAAAAGAGAAAGAAAAAGAAAATGGTATGTCCATAAGCAAAATGGGCATGGATGAAAACCCGGAAGGGCTCCGTGAATAAAAACAGCAGGGCTACCGGCGAGTTTTTGTGAAAACCCGAAAGGCCGCAGCCTCGTTAAAAGACACTTTCAAGGTCCTCTCGACCTTGTGAAGAGAAACCACCTGCGTGAGATCCTTACAACTCACAAGAGAGCAACACACTTAGGGATACCCACGAATCCTAATGAGAAATTACACTTGCGAGATCCTCACGACTCGTAAGGAGAACCCTCTTATGAGACCCTCACGGCTCATAAAATTCAGATGTCTTAAGCTACAGGGCTCTAAACCTGTTCTTAAACCGCCGACACAACCTCCAACGCTGCCCTACAAGCGGCTCAATGCTGACCCTTGTATACAATCCACGAGCGCGAATAAGCATTTCCCTAACAAAGTCCCATCCGTGACTAGGGATATGTTTGCATAGTGAACAACCCGTGTAAGTCCTCTCGACTTATAAGGAGAAATCGCTCTTGTAAGATCCTTACGACTTATAAGAGATCACGCACTTAGGAGTCGCACCAACGAGGTCCTCACGACTTGTAGCGAGAAATACCTTTATGAGACCCTTACGGCTCATGAACTCAAAAGCCTTAGTCAAAAGGATCTTAACCCTGTTTGCTAAGCCACCTGCTTTCGACATCGACAGAGGCAAATGATGATTCACTCCTGGCAATGTCCCAGTTGTAGCGGTGCTGATGCCGAAATCGGTGTCCAATTCCAAGCTTGCAGCAACAAGCCAGCAAGCCACACCTGCATACGAAATAGCTGAAATGATAGGGCAGCTTGCAAAAAAAATCAGCAAGTAAAAATATATGCATGAAAAATAGCCGAAATGATTGGGCAACTCGCAATAAAAAGTAGCGAGTAAAAATAAAACAAATAGCCAAAATGATGGGGCAACTTGCAAACAAAATCAGCAAGTAAAAATATATGCATGCAAAATAGCCGAAATGATTGGGCAACTCGCAATAAAAAGCAGCAAGTAAAAATAAAACAAATAGCCGAAATGATTGGGCACCACGAAAAATAGCCGAAATGATTGGGCAATCACGACCTTCGCGATATAAAAGCTGAAATGATAGAGCACCATGGAAAGAAATAAAAAAAATGAAATTTATGCCCTACAGGTGATATCACATCAATCCCTGTATACAATCTAGGCTCCATCAGAAGAAGAAGCCAAATCTCAACGGTTCACAGACAGACTGGAGATCATCTTAATATCCGTCTCATTTCAACAGACACGACATCAACAAATCGGAGCTACGGCAAAATTCCCAGTTCCATGACTCGACGATGCACAAACAACCTGTTAGTGTATATGTCCTAGAGGCCATTACTGTATCATACTAGTTTGTATATTACTTAATGGAAGCTTGGGATATTCACCTTGTATAAACAATCTTGCTCAATATAGTAGTATGCTACTTGGTCTGTTTCTACTTCAATGTGTACATGTGTTTATTTTGCGATATCACCTATACGCATTAGTGGAGCCCTTAGGATCTTTGATTGATTACCAGCGTTGTGATGGCAGTCACACTAGTGGGGGCTGGGTAATCTATAAGCACATCCTTATACAGGTCCCTAGTCGCAGGACTATCGAGACAGGGCATCGATACTCCGGAGTAGACTAGCGTATGCGCTTCTCATCCCAGTGTGGGAGATGGTCTGTCCCACAGCCATCAGTACGTCGTACTGGAGATAGTATACGGGTGCTCGTTAGGTTACGAGTACACCGGACAGGACTCGTCGGGAACTGACAGGTTGGTATTATACCTATCGTCAGTTATCAGTTCCCAGGTGACATGAGTACAGCTTAGTCCGCTGACTTGACACTGGCACTTCGCCTCGAGTGTGTTCCCACTGCACTTTGATCATTACCCTACCACGGCTCAAAAGAGTCGTGCAAACAGGTAGTGGTTGGGTGCAGTCCCGAAGCACTTGGAGGCAGTGACGGTTAGACAGGATTCGTCTCTCCCGGTATTGGGGGTTGACATCGCGCAGTGTCTAGGAGAGCCATTACACGAGTAGTCCCTGGCCAGGGCAAGCGAGATATACTGGTAGGCTTCCAGTGTTATCTCAGGGTGTTTTGGGCTTCACTCCGACACGACTTGTACCGCTATTAGGGGACTGACGGTTTACCGCCCCCTAGGCCTGACATGCGATGTATCAGACGAACAGACCGGACTGTACGGAGACTGTCACATTCAGACTCAGTAGGAGTTCAGATGGGGTTCACCTCGTCAGCCTTCTTGTCGGCATCTACCTGGGGACCGTTACGCACAGCTAGTGCCGCTTGCGGTCTGTGGTTAAACCCACTGCCAGCGTAGTGTCGAGTCTTTAGAGTCCCACACAGAGGGTATTCGCCTCTGGGCAAAACAGAGTAGAGGTCGCATGGTTTTGCGACAGGGTTCGTTCTCATTCGCGCACTTGTGCACGTTTGGAGTCCGGACGGTTATTACTGGCTGGCTCTAGTTTGAGTCAGATACCGGTATATGTTTTGGGGTTGCTTTTATCTCTCAGTATTCATGTTCCTCGGAACAAGGATGCAGGTGTGTATGCACAGTTATTTGAGGAAGAGGAAGAGGACTTTCATTAGGGTTTCGGAACGGGTGCGTATGCACAGTTGACAGTCGTCTTTTTCCAAACCCTAATGGATTTATGTTATATCAATTAATAATATTAATAAAATGAAATTGTGTCATGGTTGGTTTTTATGTTGACTTGTTGACCATGGTTGACTTGTTGACTATGGTTGAAGTTTTGACCATCATCATTACAAAAGAAAGATGCTCTTTGATTCTAGCAAATTCATTTAATGTTTGAAATGATAATGGTCATTCCTAAACTTTCCATCAACCTTTTCATTTTCATTATTATTATTAATTTGATAATTCTTTTGCTTTTTGTTATGGTTGCAAAAAGAAAAGAGCTCATTCTATCATTTAGCTTCTCTCTCCTCACTTCATCTTCTTCTTCCTCTAGCAAAAGGAGAACCCTTCTCATGTGTTGAGAATCCTTCTCCTTAAAACAAAAGCACCCCTTGGACACTCTCTACTCACTCTAGGATCAAAGGATTAGCAAGCCGGAGATTCTAGTTCTCTCCAAGTTCGAGAAAGAGCCCGAAGGTTGAACCCTCAGGTGGATCCATCTTCGACGGAAGAAGGCGATGAGAAGAGAACCATCAACCTCTACAAGGTTTCAAGAAGAAGGAGTTCAAGTTTAGGTATAACCATCTTTCCGAGTAGCTAACTCTCTTTAGCTTGTTTGCTAGTTTAGTTTAGACACGATCCCGACCTTGTTTAGTCCATGTTGCCCCATGCGCCAAAAATTTGATTTTTATACCTTTTCCGCCTCCCCGTAAGAACCGGGGATCGCAACGTGGACTTACAGTGGTATCAGAGC
Source organism: Agapanthus africanus (assembly GCA_030015575.1). Classification (NCBI taxonomy): domain Eukaryota; kingdom Viridiplantae; phylum Streptophyta; class Magnoliopsida; order Asparagales; family Amaryllidaceae; genus Agapanthus; species Agapanthus africanus. The sequence goes on along the minus strand of CM057340.1, from coordinate 673,822,930 downwards.
CTAACTAAACTTAAACTAGCTTGGTAGTGAAGTGTAACGAAGTTCGGAACCGAAAAAAATCCAAAATCCAAACTTTTACAAAACCCTAGTTTCTGTTAAAAATTTTTCTGGTCAAAACAAGATTTGTTATACACCTAAAATCGTCTCAGGGTTTTTTGTGAACACCCAAGAAAAACGATCCACTAATTCATTCAAAGAGCCGCGCATCCGCGGCCTCATCTATTGTCATGGCAGCGGATCCGCCGCTGTTTGGACCCTTCATGCGATCGTTTTTTGTGCAGTGTTCTTCTGGTAGGATTTTGGGATTTTTAAGATATATTATATGTGCCCAGATTTTCCAGAACAGAAATTTGCTTTTGGGGTCCTATAATTCCGTATTTTTTCCGAACTTCACTGCACTTTGACTATGATGGTTATATCTGTGATGTTTGCATGTATTGAACGTCGGCTAATCGCTATAAGTCGATTAGTCGGGGTTATACATCTCTGTGATCTGTGTTTGATGATGGTTTGTGTATATGAATGTGTTGGACTGTCGCGGGTGAATAGCCGGGGTGGATGTGAGATGAGCTTTTGTTTTTCTTTCATTCATTTGTAAATGTAAATTGATGTAATAATATTATTTGTTTGGCCGCACAACCGGGTCGGGGTTGTAGCCGTCATTGTATAATTCTTTTTACTGTTTTGCTCCTAGGATAGACCCATGGATGGGTGCACAAACTACCGGGTACTTGGCGGGTAGTTTGCCGCACCCGTAGGGGTCTTGGGTGGGGTATTTGCTATTCACCGCGACCGTGTAATCCGCTTTTCGTTGCAGGCTCGAACGGATTGCGGATTGCTAGTATATCCAATGTATTCATCTGTGATCTGTAATGTCTATCATTGCTTTATATTTAGGCGTTGCTTATGTTTTACAGCCGCGCTAGCCCAGCCCCGCTCTGTCGTTAGTTAAGTAACCTAACGGGTGATGACGGGACCCCGTGGCGAATGCGAATGGCATAAGCGTACGTCATATTTTGGTTGTTTTCTGCAATGGTAGGATTAAATGATGGGACGCATTAAAAGAACTAATGCAAGAATATCACGCATTAAAAGAACTAATGCAAGATAATAAACCAAGCTAAAGTCGTTGGAACACTTTCGAAAAACCACTCGGTTCTTTTCAAAACTAACTTTTAAATGCGGAGCTTGAGCCACTCCTTCTAAAAGCTATCTCGTTCCATCGATTATATCAAGTTCACTACGTTCACGGCTTTACCAAAACCATTCGTAGCCCTCCGTCGTTTCACATAAATAGTCAATAGTATTCAAGCTGTGTTTGTTGGCCAAAGTCAAGGCATAGTGATTGGTAGCTATTGGATATTCATGTGCAGCATAGATAGATGCGTTGATTTGGAACAGTCGTACTGCCTTGTTGGCCAAAGTCAAGGGTATGTACGGGTGGATTCAAATTAACCTGGAGAACGACGGGAAGAACTTGACATGTGACTTATGATTTGTTGGCCAAAGTCAAGATCATAAGAGCATGGGGCAAAAATCCACATCGGGAGTTTCATAAGTACTGAAACTTGCTAGATTTGCATACCATTTGGAGTGTGATGATTATGGTAGGATTCCTTCATTTTCGTCACGCGATGATATTTGGATCCCGGTCCTACTGTGAGTATATGCTACTCCTCGGGAAATTTCTCACTAAACGATCAATGCTATAAACCTAGTAGGTGCCTAGAAAGGTGTTAGCGGGGCTACGCCCCCAGGGAAAAGAGGTTCTTAAATTAAGGAACTTCGCGAAAGCGTTGGAAAACCTCCCTCAAAGTACCGACACTGGCCTGGCTGAACGGTTAAGCAAGTATTGTGCGGTGGGATTGATCCCGGCTAATTCTTCCTTTGTGGTTTGAGGAGGGATTCGAGAGACAGTGGGAGCCATCCTGTTTAGACAAATTAAAAACCACTCTAAACTTGTAAGAGCATCATGCTAAAGTGTTTCTTCTCTCTCCCCCTGCAGCGACCAAATCGAAATGACTGGACTTAAGTTACTTCTAGATAAAAACATACTGACAGGGCCAAACTACAAAGATTGGCTCAGGAATGTCAAAATGGCTATCACTTACGACAAGCTGGGGTATCTTCTTACCACCAAAGCTCCCCCCGTCCCAGGTCCCACCTCCAGCGTCGCGGATAAGGAAATCCGTAAGACTTGGGAGATTGATTGCGCGAAGGCCAAGTGCCTCATGCTTGCCTCTATGGACAATGATCACCAGAGGAGGCACGAGAATATGGATTTGGAATCCATATTTCTTCATACAAAAGAACTGTATGGAGAGCAGTCTCGTATCGCAAGATACGAAGTGTCGAAGAAGTTATTTTCGGCAAAGCTGGCCGTCGGATCATCGGTAGCGGACCACGTGCTTAAGATGATTGGCTACATTGAGGAGCTCGCGGAACTTGGGACCACGTTGGAAAGTGAACTCTATACGGATTTAGTTCTCCAGTCCCTTCCTCCCACTTACGCCCAGTTCATACTGAATTTCAACTTGCAATAAAAGGAAGTTGAACTTTCAGAACTCCTCAACATGCTGAGGAGCACAGAGGGCACCCTACAGAAAGGTAGGGAAACACCCGCTTTGTTTGTAGGAGGATCTTCTTCCTCTAGGTCCAAGGCGAAAGCCAAGGGAAAGAGGAAGAAAGCCCCCGCCAAACCAAGAGGCGGTGTTAGTAAAGTGGGTACGAAGGGAAAAGAAAAGGCAACAAAGATTGCGGGGAAGCTTGTTGGAAAGGAAGAATGTTTCTATTGTCATAAGAGTGGACACTGGAAGAAAGATTGCAGGGCTTGGAAAGCCAGGACACAGGAACTGAAGCAGGTTGCGGCTTCAGATTCAGGTGTGTATGTTATTGAAAACTGTCTTTCTATAAACTCTACTTCCTGGGTATTGGATACCGGATCAGGATCTCATATCTGTAATTCTTTGCAGGCGTTGAGAAATCGTAGGTTTTTGAAGACAGGTGACATGACCCTCAGAGTTGCGAACGGAGCTAGCATGGATGCTAAAGCCGTGGGGGACTATCACCTGGGAATGTCAGATGGGCATGTTTTGGTTTTGCGTAATTGCTTTTTTGTACCCAACACAACTTGTAATATCATTTCTGTATCTTTGGTTTCTAAAGAAGGTTATGAATTTGCGTTTGTAAGTAATGTTGTAAACATTCACCTTAATCAAGTTCTGATTGGGTCAGGTACACTGAGCAATGGTATATACGTATTAAACCAACCACAGATTTTCAATGTCCAGAATACACACAAAAGAAAGTCTCCAGATATTAATCAGACTTTCTTATGGCATTGTAGACTGGGTCACATCAATGAGAGAAGGTTGACTAAGTTACATACAGAAGGATATTTGGATCCGTTCGAATATCAATCGTATGCCACTTGTCAATCCTGTCTCAAAGGAAAGATGACAAAGACTCCGTTCACTGGACACGGAGTAAGAGCGAGCGAGCTCTTGGGACTTGTACATAGCGACGTGTGCGGTCCAATGTCTACACATGCGTGAAGCGGTTATTCTTACTTCATTACTTTTACGGATGATTTTTCAAGATACGGTTATGTCTTCTTAATGAAACATAAGTCCGAAGCTTTTGAAAAATTCCAGGAATATAAGAATGAAGTAGAAAAACAAACCGGCAAAAGTATCAAGATTCTAAGATCGGATCGAGGTGGAGAATACTTAAGTGCCGAGTTCCTGAATTATTTAAAAGAGAACGGGATTCTCTCTCAGCTTACTCCTCCATACACTCCGCAACACAACGGTGTATCGGAGAGACGGAACCGAACCCTATTGGATATGGTACGGTCCATGATGAGTAACGCTGAGTTACCGCGATCATTCTGGGGGTATGCGCTAGAATCAGCCGCGTACCTTTTGAACCGAGTTCCTACTAAGACTGTGCCTACTATACCATATGAGATGTGGTGTGGGAAGAGGCTCCATCTCAGTCACATTAAGACTTGGGGATGTCCAGCTTTTGTTAAAAAGCAGCATGCGGACAAGCTCGAGGCACGCTCAGTACAGTGTAAGTTCGTGGGATATCCAAAGAACTCCAAGGGATATTTCTTCTACTGTGAAGAGGAACAAAAAGTTCTTGTTTCTCGTCATGCCTACTTCTTGGAAACTGAGTTTTTGGAAAACCAGATAAGTGGGAGCACAGTAGAACTGGAAGAAATTCCAGAACCACGAGCTATTACTGAAAGCTTAGTGGAACCAGAGGGTTCAAAAGAACAGGACATTCCTATGCCGCTCCGCAGAAGTAGTAGGCAGTCTCATCCGCCCGAGAGATACTACGGTTTTCTCATAGACGGGGATAGAGAGGATTGCATCATAGACTATGATGAGCCTACTAGCTTCCAGCAGGTCGTTCAGAGCGTTGACTCGGTAAAATGGCTGGATGCAATGCGGACCGAAATGGAGTCCATGTACACCAACAAAGTATGGACGTTGGACATTGCTCCAGACGGGGTAAAACCCGTAGGATGCAAGTGGATCTTCAAAAGGAAGATTGGTGTAGATGGACAGGTTGAGACCTATAAAGCTAGACTTGTAGCAAAGGCTTTCCGTCAAAGACCTGGTTTGGACTATGACGAAACCTTTTCTCCAGTGGCTATGCTGAAATCCATTCGGATCCTTCTTGTCATTGCTGCCTTCCATGATTATGAGATTTGGCAGATGGACGTAAAAACCGCTTTTCTAAATGGAAATTTAGAGGAGTGTGTCTATATGGATCAGCCAGAGGGTTTCATTCAGAGTGGGAGCAGCGGAAAGGTGTGCAAGTTGCTTAAGTCCATCTATGGACTAAAGCAGGCATCGCGGAGTTGGAACATCTGTTTTGATGAAACGGTCAAGGAATTTGGCTTTATCAAAAATCCAGATGAACCATGCATCTATTGTAGATTTGTAGCGAGAGCTGTAGTATTCCTCGTTTTATACGTGGATGACATTCTTTTAATAGGAAATGACATTCCTATGCTACAATCTGTCAAGGGGTTCTTGTCACACAGGTTCTCCATGAAAAACCTGGGTGATGCCTCATACATCCTGGGGATCCGGATCCATCGTGATAGATCCAAGAGGATACTAGGACTTTCACAGTCCAGGTACATCGACACCGTACTGAAAAGATTCAGTATGGAAGATTCCAAGCGCGGTAACCTACCGGCTTGTCACGGGATCACCCTCTCTAAAGAGATGTCTCCCAAGACTGATTTGGAGAGGGATCGCATGTCTATTACACCCTACGCTTCTGCGGTAGGCTCTATAATGTATGCGATGTTGTGTACCAGACCGGATGTAGCTTATGCACTGAGTGTAGTAAGCCGGTATCAGTCAAACCCTGGGGAGAAACACTGGATAGCGGTAAAGAACATTCTCAAGTACCTGAGAAGGACTAAGGAGATGTTCTTGGTGTATGGCGGAAAAGACCTCCAGATTGAGGCCTTTGCTGACTCCAGCTTCCAGAGTGACAAGGATGATTCCAAGTCCATGTCGGGTTTTGTCTTTACCCTCAATGGAGGGGCGGTGTGTTGGAAGAGTTCCAAACAGGAAACCGTTGCAGACTCAACGATGGAAGCGGAATACATCGCTGCATCTGATGCCGCAAAAGAAGCTGTCTGGATAAGGAAGTTCTTGAAAGAACTTCAGGTGGTTCCGTCCATTGTTGACCCAATACCTCTGTATTGCGACAACAACGGGGCTATAGCTTTAGCGAAGGAACCCAGGTCCCATCAGAGATCCAGGCACATCTTGAGACGTATCACCTGATCAGGGAGATCGTGGATCGCAAGGAGATCGAGGTTCGGAGGGTTGCTTCAGAAGAAAACACTGCAGATCCATTCACCAAGGCCCTACCCCAGACTCAGTTCGAGCGGCTGATCGAGATGATAGGTCTTCGATACGCCAGTACATGGCCTTAGTGCAAGTGGGAGATTGTTAGTGTATATGCCCTAGAGGCCATTACTGTATCATACTAGTTTGTATATTACTTAATGGAAGCTTGGGATATTCACCTTGTATAAACAATCTTGCTCAATATAGTAGTATGCTACTTGGTTTGTTTCTACTTCAATGTGTACATGTGTTTATTTTGCGATATCACCTATACGCATTAGTGGAGCCCTTAGGATCTTTGCTTGATTACCAGCGTTGTGATGGCAGTCACACTAGTGGGGGCTGGGTAATCTATAAGCACATCCTTATACAGGTCCCTAGTCGCAGGACTATCGAGACAGGGCATCGATACTCCGGAGTAGACTAGCATATGCGCTTCTCATCCCAGTGTGGGAGATGGTCTGTCCCACAGCCATCAGTACGTCGTACTGGAGATAGTATACGGGTGCTCGTTAGGTTACGAGTACACCGGACAGGACTCGTCGGGAACTGACAGGTTGGTATTATACCTATCGTCAGTTATCAGTTCCCAGGTGACATGAGTACAGCTTAGTCCGCTGACTTGACACTGGCACTTCGCCTCGAGTGTGTTCCCACTGCACTTTGATCACTGCCCTACCACGGCTCAAAGGAGTCGTGCAAACAGGTAGTGGTTGGGTGCAGTCCCGAAGCACTTAGAGGCAGTGACGGTTAGACAGGATTCGTCTCTCCCGGTATTGGGAGTTGACATCGCGCAGTGTCTAGGAGAGCCATTACACGAGTAGTCCCTGGCCAGGGCAAGCGAGATATACTGGTAGGCTTCCAGTGTTATCTCAGGGTGTTTTGGGCTTCACTCCGACACGACTTGTACCGCTATTAGGGGACTGACGTTTTACCGCCCCCTAGGCCCGACATGCGATGTATCAGACGAACAGACCGGACTGTACGGAGACTGTCACATTCAGACTCAGTAGGAGTTCAGATGGGGTTCACCTCGTCAGCCTTCTTGTCGGCATTTATCTGGGGACCGTTACGCACAGCTAGTGCCGCTTGCGGTCTGTGGTTAAACCCACTGCCAGCGTAGTGTCGAGTCTTTAGAGTCCCACACAGAGGGTATTCGCCTCTGGGCAAAACAGAGTAGAGGTCGCATGGTTTTGCGACAGGGTTCGTTCTCATTCGCGCACTTGTGCACGTTTGGAGTCCGGACGGTTATTACTGGCTGGCTCTAGTTTGAGTCAGATACCGGTATATGTTTTGGGGTTGCTTTTATCTCTCAGTATTCATGTTCCTCGGAACAAGGATGCAGGTGTGTATGCACAGTTATTTGAGGAAGAGGAAGAGGACTTTCATTAGGGTTTCGGAACGGGTGCGTATGCACAGTTGACAGTCGTCTTTTTCCAAACCCTAATGGATTTATGTTATATCAATTAATAATATTAATAAAATGAAATTGTGTCATGGTTGGTTTTTATGTTGACTTGTTGACCATGGTTGACTTGTTGACCATGGTTGAAGTTTTGACCATCATCATTACAAAAGAAAGATGCTCTTTGATTCTAGCAAATTCATTTAATGTTTGAAATGATAATGGTCATTCCTAAACTTTCCATCAACCTTTTCATTTTCATTATTATTATTAATTTGATAATTCTTTTGCTTTTTGTTATGGTTGCAAAAAGAAAAGAGCTCATTCTATCATTTAGCTTCTCTCTCCTCACTTCATCTTCTTCTTCCTCTAGCAAAAGGAGAACCCTTCTCATGTGTTGAGAATCCTTCTCCTTAAAACAAAAGCACCCCTTGGACACTCTCTACTCACTCTAGGATCAAAGGATTAGCAAGCCGGAGATTCTAGTTCTCTCCAAGTTCGAGAAAGAGCCCGAAGGTTGAACCCTCAGGTGGATCCATCTTCGACGGAAGAAGGCGACGAGAAGAGAACCATCAACCTCTACAAGGTTTCAAGAAGAAGGAGTTCAAGTTTAGGTATAACCATCTTTCCGAGTAGCTAACTCTCTTTAGCTTGTTTGCTAGTTTAGTTTAGACACGATCCCGACCTTGTTTAGTCCATGTTGCCCCATGCGCCAAAAATTTGATTTTTATACCGTTTCCGCCTCCCCGTAAGAACCGGGGGTCGCAACGTGGACTTACACAACCGAGAGTCAACAATTCCTAGTCACGTGGAACACAGCTTATGTCAATTCTGACCCCATGGGAAATGTCCAGAGTGGATCCTGGTCCTCGCAGAACACGGCTATAACCCCATGGGATGCATCCAGAGCGGAGCCTGGTCCTCACAGAACACGGCTATGACCCCGTGGGAAGCATCCAGAGCAAATTCCTGGTCACATGGAACACGGTTTATGTCAATTCTGACCATGTGGGAAACGTCCAGAGCGGATCCTGGTCTTCGCAGAACACGGCTATGACCCCGAGGGAAGAATCCAGAGCGAAGCCTGGTCCTCGCAGAACACGGCTATGACCCCGTGGGAAGCATCCAGAGCAAATTCCTGGTCACATGGAACGCGGCTTATGTCAATCATGACCCCATGGGAAACGTCCAGAGCGGAGCCTGGTCCTCGCAGAACACGGATATGACCCCGTGGGAAGCATCCAGAGTAAATTCCTGATCACGTGGAACGCGGCTTATGTCAATCCTGACCCCATGGGAAACGTCCAGAGCGGAGCCTGGTCCTCGCAGAACACGGCTATGACCCCGTGGGAAGCATCCAGAGCAAATTCCTGGTCACGTGGAACGCGGATTATGTCAATCCTGACCCTGTGGGAAACGTCCAGAGCGGAGCCTGGTCCTTGCAGAACATGGCTATGACCCCGTGGGAAGCATCCAGAGCAAATTCCTGGTCATGTGGAACACGGCTTAAGTCAATTCTGACCCCGTGGGAAACGTCCGGAGTGGATCATGGTCCTCGCAGAACACGGCTATGACCCCGTGGGAAGCATCCAGAGTGGAGCCTGGTCCTCGCAGAACACAGCTATGACCCTGTGGGAAGCATCCAGAGAAAATTCCTGGTCACGTGGAACGCGGCTTATGTCAATCCTGACCCAGTGGGAAATGTCCAGAGTGGATCTTGGTCCTCGCAGAACACGGCTATGACCCTGTGGGAAGCATCTAGAGCAAATTCTTGGTCACGTGGAACATGGCTTATGTCAATTCTGACCCCGTTGGAAATGTCCAGAGCAGATCCTGGTTCTCGCAGAACACGGCTATGACCCCATGGGAAGCATCCAGAGCGGAGCCTGGTCCTCGCAGAATACGGCTATGACCCCGTAGGAAGCATCCAGAGCAAATTCCTGGTCACGTGGAATGCGGCTTATGTCAATCCTGACCCCATAGGAAACTTCCAGAACGGAGCCTGGTCCTCGTAGAACACGGTTATGACCCCGTGGGAAGCATCCAGAGAAAATTCCTGGTCACGGGGAACGCGGCTTATGTCAATCCTGACCCCGTGGAAAATGTCCAGAGCGGATCCTTGTCCTCGCAAAACACGGCTATGACCCCGTAGGAAGCATCCAGAGCGAAGCCTGGTCCTCGCAGAACACGGTTATGACCCCGTGGAAAGCATCCAGAGCAAACAAGGGGTCCCGTGGAACACGGTTAAAGTCAATCCTAACCCCGTGGGAAACACCCGGAGCAATTCCTGACTCCGCAAAATGCGGATAATGGCAACACCATCGATCACTTACAGGTCCTCTCGGCCCGTAAGGAAGAAAACTCTCTTATAAGATCCTTACGATTTATAAGAGAAAACGCGCTTAAGAATCCTCACGATTCCTAAAGAGAAAATACACCTACGAGATCCTCTCGACTCGTAGGGAGAAAAGTCTTCATGAGACCCTCACGGCTCATGAAATTGAAAAGTCTTAGGCAGCAGATCTGAACCTGCTTTCTAAGCCATCACTACCTCTCGAAGAATTCAGAACGGAATGCTCACTCTATCATCTGTAGGCTATGCTTCCTAAAGTGACATGCTGATAACAAAGAAAAGAAGAAAACAAAGAGATGTCACAAGACATTACGAAAGAAATGTATCTTTTATTCATAAATTCAATTGGGTACAAAATACATCTTATGAAAGAATAAAAAAAATGGATACATTTTATTCGAAATTACAAATGGTACAAAAACGATCATTGAGAGGGAAGCGTCTTCAGTAGACCAATCAGCCGCTCGCGCACTTTCCTCAGCCCCTTTTCTTGGTCAACTGTCGCGGCCAACTCTGCTTCGACCTGAGCTCGTTGCTACAAGTAGGACAAAAGTTGCTCTTCTAAGGCCCGCTGAGCTGCTCCACGATTCTGTGCATCTCGTTCAATGAGGTCAAGTTTCTACCTCAGCGTTAGCCCGTCAGAAATACACCGTAGAAGGCTTTCAAAGATGAGTTTCAGCTGTGCAGCGTTTGCATCACTTGAGCATGCAAACGAGCAGATTCGCTTAAAGTCTCCTCGCGCTCCTTACACCTCAAAGCTGCTTTTTGTTCAAGATAGCGAAAGTAAGGGGTGCTCTCCTCGACCCATGCAGCCCGTTGAGAGTTCACAGCCAGGACTTCAGGAGCAGGACGTCTAAACTCAAGCTCATACAGACAGGCCTCGATTTTTCTGCAATGATTAACCCAGGACACCATGATGACTTCATTATGAAAGTGCACGAGCATCGCCAGCATGGGATTAACCTCAGCAGCGAAATCTACAGCAAGGGCAGGAGTCCCCGCATCAAGCTCCTCGAGATGATCGATCAACATGCGCAGGCTGTTCACAGCACCTTTGGAAGAGGGACGTCGAGAGAAAGGGCCTGCTGGCATTACGACTTGAGACTCAAACAGAGCTGAAATTGGTGTCACGGCTGCAACGCAAATCACAGTCAAATAACTGTTCAAGAAATAAAAGGAGTTCATGAACAACGAAGTTTACTATACTGGCTACAGCAGGTGGCAAGGCCGGGAGTACCAGTGGTGCAACCGTTCTTTCGTCTCCTCCTTCGATCTGTAGTGCTGCAATCAAAATAAAGAAGAATTAGAAACGATTTGGCCGCCCGTAAAAGAAAAGAAAAGATATTAGCTAAAAGCTGTACTCACCAGCACCACTTGATGAAGCAATCTCTGACTGAAAGGAGAAGTGTGGGTGTAGCACCTAATACAGGTGATCAAAAAGGACTCCTGCAAGGATGCAGTAATGCAATGTCAATACATAAAGTATACTGCCTACAATGAAACTGATGGGTCATAAATCCGCACCTTCCAGCATTTGAGATGGTACGAGAGAAGGTAGAGAAGCGGTCACCGTCAAAGCAGCAATGGAAGACACTTCCCTGGATGGCATAACCTCAACACTCATCACACCTGCATTAGAAATAAGAAAAATGCTGTCAAAAGAAATTGAAAGGAATTACAGAATAAAGGGGAAAGTAATGACCCAAAATCTACCTGGTGAGTCGCCGGTCGAAACCGCGACAAGGGCGTCACTGGAGGCTGCAAATGCTTCACCCTCCTCCATCGGAATGGTCTCGCCACCCGTAGCCTCATCTCCCGATTCCACGAGAATCGTCGTGACACTCGCAGCGCCCAGCAACGGCAAGGAGCCGTAAGGGGAAAAGCGACGATTGGAGCAGTGCCCGACTCTTGAGAAAGAGTGGCTACCTTGGGCTCAGCGATTGTAGCCATCTCACCCACCGCTACCTCGGGCTCGGCAATTGTGGCTGTTTCACCCATGGCTACCTCGGGCTCGGCGATTGTGGCTGTCTCACCTGCCGCTACCTCAGGCTTGGTGGTTGCCGCCACGTCACCTACCACTTCCTCGGCAAAACTCGGTCCTGCAAGATAGGATGTATGAGAACCTGAGAATTAAAACTTTGACAAAAGAACCCAATGATACGTTACCTTGGTTCGGTTTTTCGATTACTCCCAAGCCACACGAGCTGCCTGTCTGTGGATGGTAGACAAGGCAGCCGAAGCATCCTCTGAAGGAGTAAGAACAGGGGTAACAGCGCTTAGACCTGCACCTGCATCCAAGGCGGCGGTACGCTCCCTTGCTGTGCACACTCTACGCTTACTTTCCGCTCGGGCCATGAGAGCGGATCTTTTAGAAGCCTCCATCAATAGGACGTCATCGTCCGCGCCAAGGGTTACCTCTGGAGCCGTTATAGCATCCGTCATCGGTTGCTTAAGTGAAGCTACTTTCGGCAATACCGGCGAAGCTGAGATTTCGACAACCGACTCGGGAAACGTCTCCGCACCACCCTGCAAAGTCAGTGCCATGCCTGGAATAACCTGAGTAGAGGTAGTTCCTGTAATAAGATGAAAAGGAAGGGTCAGATTACCCATAAGAAACGGGAGTGGAGAAGCGGTGAACCGAAATATACCGGTGCCTAAGGATGCTCGAAGTCTTTCCTCTTCCTCAAAAGTCTTGAGAGAAGCTGCGAGAGCTTCTTCGGTGGAAATGCCTGTTAAAAAAGAAAAGGGAGAAAAAGTGTCATTCAAAACATGATAATAAAAATATAATGCAATGACGAAAGATATAGCTGATGGTTACCTGATTGCGCAAGGATAGCCAGTCCCGCTTCGTAGCTTGCCAATTGCTCAGAAGCTGCAATGGCAGCCGCCAGATTAGTATCATCCGACGGCATGAATAAACCCTCGTTTTTCCTATACTCGCTCAGGCCCTCGCCATAAGGAGCATGAGGCTCCTGGCCGAGTACAACGTCGGCAGAGAAGATCGACTTTTTCTTCCTCTTCTGCGAGCGAGCGCCGGTCGCAGCTAGCACAAGCTTACGCTTAGTAGGCACTTTGGGACGACGAGTCCCGATATCTAAACCCACGCCCGAATCAGGGGAAGCTACAGTCACCGTTTCTATAGGAGCCCAGGGTATTGATAGCTCGGGCCTGTCATGAGGGACTTCGATCACCGCAGCTTCTCTTAAGGGAGGTGGGACAATGGTCCATCGCTTCAGAGGGACGTTTCGATCACCAGTAGGGGTGCACCTTTACGATCGAGCAGCAATTGCTTCTTCTCCCTGATGACGGCACCCATTGAATGCTGATACCACGCCACGTACACATTAAGGGCCTTTAGGTCACAGCTTGGTTCGCTGATAAAGAAGTTGGACCCTGTGTTCAAGCGCATGAAATGATGCAGCGCGCTCCGCATTCCCTCTTCGGTAGCAGCAAGTCTGCCAAGAAAGCCTCAAGTGGGACGCCCTGATTGTAACTCAGCTGTTGGGCAAAACGATGCGGGTTATATCTCATGAATAACACCGCATCATTTTGCCTGAATACGAGAAAGCCCGGCCTGATGGAGTACAAATGAAGAATCTCTCGAGCTTTCAACACAGAGGCCCCGTCTTTAAAGATGTCTTTCAATGGCAGCACCGCTTTTGAAGTTTCCTGGCTGACGGTCAGGACTTTGTCGGTGAAAGACATACCATCTCCAACCATGAGCGGATGAAGGAGCAAACCCCTAGCTTCCTGCGGTGACGGACTCACAATGGAGGCGTCGACCAGCAGCATTATCCGAGGGAACCTGCATCTGTCGTAAAAAGAAGGTCTTTTATGGATACCGAAGACCCCGAGCACGTGCAGCTCTAGCCATGAAGTGAAGTAATGCATTGGGAAGTTGGCAGGATGCACCCCTGGTTCAGTGGTATCCGCTGCCAAGCTGAGGCCGTGATATAGGTGGGCTAACACGGCGATCCCGATAGCCACTTGTATTCCGGTAACCATACGATGCGCAGGGTAGAAGACAGAAGGCCTCATGTAACGAGGGTGCATAGGAAGCATGAACCAGCTTAACTATAAACTGAGAATCACGAGAAAGAACGCTTCCTCATCAATGCCCGGAGCAGCGATTTCTGACAGGGGGACGATCGCGACGTCGGGAAGAAAGAAACCCTTTTGATCGGCTTCCAATACTGGCCGACGGTCCAAGCCAAAACCGAAAGGATCATCAAGTTTAGCAAACATTTCACCTTGTCGTGACAAAATTTCTGGGCGAAGAAAACGGGCAATGAAGTCCGCAAAGCTGAACCCCTCCCCCCCGGCCTCCGGATTCAAGAAAGAGGCTCTCATACATGTTCAACACCTTTATCAGACTTGGGAACTGGTGCTGAATGACGTTCTCTGGGGTAAGACCCATTAGCACTGATTTGGTGGCAAAAACATACTCATCCGGAGGAAGCAGCTCCTCGTAGTGCTCCCCCATAACTGGTAAACCAGAAACCTCAGCAAATTCCTCCAAGAAAATGGAGACCTCTCTATCCAAAAGGAGGAAGGTATGGCTCGGAATGTTCCACTGCTCTAAAAATGCCTTGATCCACCATGTGGGAGGTGCAGAATACTGGAACAAGGAAGCGTAGATCGCAGGATACAATCCGAACTTTAGTAGCTGCGACTTCTTCGCCGACAAAATATATCGGGCCCACTGTAAGTATCCGACCGGGTGACGAGGAGTTAGTCCTATGTTGTAGGGCTGTCCCCAAGGGCGTGATTCACCCTGACATATGCGCCGCCCTAGGGTGTCCAAAGCCACCGGCGGCTGCACGGGAACTGCGGCAATAAAAGGCCGAAGGAGCCCTTCTGAAGTCCAATTTACCTCCTCCATAGTATAATTGATCGGGGGTGCATCTGCATAAGGGATCGCAGAGATGGGCTCCGAGGGCATCGCAAAAGAAAAGGTCCGGCGGCCTTTGATGATTTGATCGTACCATCTACCCCCATAGATGAAGATTCTTGCATTCCAGGTCATGATCCTTAATCAGCGCAAGAACCTCTCGGTCTACGGGCGCCTCAGGAAATCCGCCCTCTGAGCGGATGAACAGGAAAGAAGTGTCGAAAGTCATGTCGCCTGCGCAAAAAAGGATAAAAATCAACTGTCGGTGCTATAATTTAATTTAAATTCTAACACTTGGTACTTTAGAATTTATACCACACTGCAACGCATTGAAAAGGGACCAAAGGGGGCCCACAAAATCTAGATGACAGTTCATCATTATTAAAACAGCCTCATCATTGGATGAGGCTGTCATTAAGTGAGGAAATCCTCAAAAGAAATTCTCATTAAATGAGAGATCTCTCGGTCAGAGGAGTAAATCTCCCTTTGAGAGTAATGCTCTGTGACAGAGTGACACTTGTCAAACTCTGATCATGAAGGAATAAAATTCCTCAAGATCCTTACTCTGAAAAAATTAATGATGAAATAATCCATCAGAAAAATTGAAATCAATTTTTATGAATTAAAAATTATAGGATCTTCAAGATCCATGAATAAACTCTTAAGAGTTCTTCATAAGAGATTAACAAATCTACATGTTATCAAAAGAGCATAGCTCTATTAATGAGTTAAGAAACCCTGAAAAGATCTCTTTAAGATCCATGATTCAAGAGAGCAAAGCTCTGGTAATGAAACCCTAAAAGGGCTTTCTTTAGATCAAAGATCTATGGAGAGCAAGGCTCTATTAATTGGTGAAACCCTGGATTCTTAAATGATCTTTTAAAAGATTTAATCTTTACCTAGATTTTAGCAGAGTTTTGACTCTTGAAAAGTTCTTAAGCAGAAGAGCTATGCTGTGAATAAAAATTCTCAAAGGAAGAAGATGAACAGAATCATCTAAAGGGCCAAGGGTCCTATTTATAAGCATAAATAGCCGTTTCAACTTCTGAGTTGATCCAATGGCAGAGATTCTGCCACCGCTACACTCACGTGTGGGCCACGTGAGCGCAACGGTGGGGAGGCATTTGTTTCCCCCAATCAGAGCAAAGCTCTGTTCAAAATTCAAATTTTAAAATAAAGCAATGCTTCAGATCCAACACCCAGTGCACTGCGCCCTAGGCGGCGCACCACGTGCAAAGCACGCGTGCGCTAACGCCAGGTGCGCTGCGCTCTGAGCGGTGCACCACGTGCAAAGCACGCGTGTGCTAGCGCCAAGTGCGCTGTGCTCTGAGCGGCGTACCACGTGCAAAGCACGGGTGCGCTAGCACTGGAACTAAAAGCTCCCCATCGTCAGATCAAAGATCTAATAATAAATAATAAATCATTAATTGATCATAATTAAATTCTGTTAAGGAAAGATTTCTTAAAATCTTTCCAAATAACAAAATTGTGCTCCGTAAACCAGAGCACCGTTGGATCAATGATCCAATGGTGATTAAAAAATCACCAAAATACAGAATAAATTCTGTCTGGAAAGATTTCCCAATCTTATTAATAACAAGAAGATTACCTTCTGTAAATCAGAAGCCCTTGGATCAAAAATCCAACGATGGGAAAATTCCCAAATCAATTGGAGAAAAGATCTTCTTAACTGATTCAACAAATCAGCCTCCCCTATATAAAGAACCCAAGACTTCAAGTCAGAGACAGAAAAAAACCCCTATAAACTTTGAGAAACTCAAAGATAAAGAGCAAGCTCTTGCAAGAAGATCTTTCTTCAAGGTAAAAATGTTAATGATGAACATAGAGATGAAATCATCTCATAAAAAGAAGAATTTACTTCTTTAAAGAGATCTAAAAAGACAAAAAGTCTTTCACAAAGAGATCAAGAGATCTCATCGTAAAATAAAAGAAGAACATAATTCTTCTCACAGATCATGGATCTATAAAGGCAAAGCCTTTAAGCAATATTGGAAATATCTCCTGCAAAATAAGAACTGTTGTTCTTAGATCTTGAGACAAAGTCTCTTTTAAAAGGACATAAATTTGTTCCCAGATCATAAAATTGATCAAATGCGCTTTGCGCTCTTGAACAGTGCCTCGGCGCTCTCTGGACTGGCGCTCAACGCCAAATGCGCCACGTGTCAATCGCGTATGCGCCAATTAACAACTTGCGCTTTGCGCTCTTGAAATAGCGCACTGCGCTCATAGGCTGGCGCCAAGCGCACCACGTGTCATTCATGTGTGCACCATTGAATTAATAGCGTAATGCGCTCATATATTAGTGCAATGCGCTCATCATCTGGCGCTCAACGCCAAGCGCGCCACGTGTCACTCACGTGTGCGCTAATCAGAAGAAACGCACTGCGCTCTTTGACTGGCGCAAAGCGCCAAGTGCACCACGTGCCCCTCACGTGGGCGCTGACAGTACATAAATTGTTCTTTTACAAGTCCCAGAGCTATGATGAGCGCTCAGCATTAAATGAAAGACAGAAAAACTGTCAAAACTCAAATCAATGCTCAGCATTGTTAAAAGGGCCAAGCCCAAACAAATGCTCAACAGCCCAAAATAAAATGTCAAACATTTATTGGACTTATCCCAAAATTGGCCATAGGTCCTCAACTCATATTAATTGAGCTCATCAGCTCGTAAATATGTTAACAAATTTTAGCCCCAAATTGGACTACAGATCTTTCAACCAACTCATATTGTTTCGATGGTACATCTCTTTACTCCTCTAATATTTGTCGTTGTAATCCTTCAACGTCTTCAAAGAGGTGACGGGTCCCGACAACCAAACATTCCACGGACTGTGGGGTCCTTTAAAACCCACGGACTATGATGTCCTTAACCTTGACTGTGAGGTCTTTAAACTCACGGACTATGATATCCTTAACCTGGACTGTGGGGTCCTTTAAAACCCACGGACTATGATGTCCTTAACCTTGACTGTGATATCTTTAAACTCACGGACTATGATTTCCTTAACCTTGGACCGAGATGTCCTTAAACTAACGCTGGACCGTGATGTCCTTAAACTAATCGACCGCAATGTCCCTAAACTAAACAATAGAGTCTGAATGCTCTTTTGTTGGATCTAAATGATCCCGTTAAGTTGATCTTAGTCTAAAATGAGACTAACGTATCCTTAACTTGTAAGTCCACGTTGCTCACCCCGGTTCTTATGGGGAGGCGGAAACGGTAAAAAACGATTTTTTGACATAAAGCAACATGGACTAAAAAGAGGATCTTTGCTAAACAAAAACCTAGCAAACTACTTGAGGTTCTATCTACTATGTCATAGAGATTATACCTCACGATACCGGTCCTTCGGGTCTTCTCTTCGCTGTCCTGCTCGTCCATCCAAGCTCCGAGGATTGATCCGGATCTTGATCACCTCCGCGGCCTTCTTGAGTCGAAGACGATCCACCCGAGAGTTTGTGTTCCGAGCTCCACCTCGATCCGAGGCAACTAGGGCAACAAGATCGCTAGGCTTGATGTCCTAGGTTGTGTAGAAGTAGTAAATGGATGTTTTTGTCAACTTACTTCCTTATTTTCTCAACACATGAGATCAAAGGAAATTTCAAGAGGAGGAAGAAGAAGGAGGAACCATGGAGCTTTCTCATATCAAGAAAGATAATGAGAAAAGAATAATCAACCAAGAAAATGAACCATGGTTGAAATAATGCATAAACCTCATGATTACTAATCTTTTCATGATAAAGTAGATGGCTACCCTTGACTTGACCATTTTCATCACAAAAAGAAAAAGAAAACCAAAGAATACTCTAGACCTCTCATGAAGATCCAAGTAAACTTTGGTCAAACGGTCAACAAAGTCAAGTATGGTCAAATGGTCAAAGCAATTAGCCATAACATAATTATCACTAAAAAGATTAGTAAATAATGTCCCCGGCTCATAATGGTTTTGACCGAACCAACTGCCAGAGTCCGCCTCATAATGGTTTTGACCGAATCAACTATCAAAACCTTAATGAGCCCGCCTCATAATGGTTTTGACCGAATCAACTGTCAAAACCCTAATGAGGCACCTCCTTCTTCTTCGCTCCTCACAGCTGTGCATACACATCCGCATCCACATTCCGTAGAATGCGAATGCACAGAAGACAAAACAAATCCATCCATACAATACTAGGATCTGGCTTAAACCAAAGCCCACCAGTATTGTCTGCCCGAACAGCATACGCACACAAGTGCACGTAAGTGATCGTAGCCCTGCCGTAAAACCATACGGCCTCTACACGTTTCGCTCAGTGCAGGGAAACTCTCTGTGTGGGACTCTAAAGACTCGACACTACGCTGCCAGTGGGTTTAACCATAGACCGCAAGCAGCACTAGCTGTACGTAACGGTCCCTAGGTAGATGTCAATAAGAAGGCCGATGTGGTAAACCCATCCGAACTCCTACTGAGCCTGAATGTGACAATCTCCGTACAGTCCGGTCTGTTCGTCCGAGAACATCGCATGGCGGGCCTAGGGGGTGGTAAACATCAGTCCTCTAATAGCGGTACAAGTCGTGTCAGAGTGTAGCCCAGAACACCCTGAGATAACACTGGAAACCTACCAGTATATCTCGCTTGCCCTAGCCAGAGACGACTATGTGTAATGACTCTCCTAGACACAACGCGATATCAACCCCCAATACCGGGAGAGACGAATCCTGTCTAACTGTCACTGCCTCTAAGTGCTTCGGGACTGCACCCAACTACTGTCTGTTTGCACAACTCCTTTGAGCCGTGGTAAGGTAGTAATCAAAGAACAGTGGGAACACACTCGAGGCGAAGTGACAGTGTCAAGTCAGCGGACTAAGCTGTACTCATGTCACCTGGGAACTGATAACTGACGATAGGTATAATACCAACCAACAGTTCCCGACGAGTCCTGTCCAGTGTACTCGTAACCTAACGAGCACCCGCATACTATCTCAAGTACGACGTACTAATGGCTGTTGGACAGACCATCTCCCCTGCTGGGATGAGAAGCGCATACGCTAGTCCACTCCGGAGTATCGATGCCCTGTCTCGATAGTCCTACGACTAGTGACCTGTATAAGGATGTGCTTATAGATTACCCAGCCCCCACAAGTGTGACTGCCATCACAACGCTGGTAATCAAGCAAAGATCCTAAGGGCTCTACTAATATGTATAAGCGATATGCTAAAAGAAACACATGCACATATTAAAGTAGAAAAAAACCAAGTAGCATACTACCATTTTGAGCAAGACTGTTTATACAACTGTGAATATCCCAAGCTTCCATCAAGTAATATACAAGCTAGTATGATACAGTAATGGTCTCTAAGGCATTTACACTAACAATCTCCCACTTGCACTAAGGCCATGTACTGGCGTATCGAAGACCTATCATCTCGATCAGCCGCTCGAACTAAGTCTGTGGTAAGGCCTTCGTGAGTGGATCTGCAGTGTTATTCTCCGAATTTACTCTCTTCACCTCGATCTCCCGGCGATCTACGATCTCCCTGATCAGGTGGTACCGCCTTAAAATGTGCCTGGACTTCTGATGGGACCTGGGTTCCTTCGCTAAAGCTGTAGAGCCGTTATTGTTACAATACAGCGGTATTGGATCAACAATGGTAGGAACCACCTGAAGCTCCGTGAGGAACTTCTTCATCCAGACAGCTTCCTTTGCGGCATCGCAAGCAGCTATGTACTCCGCTTCCATACTTGAGTCAGCAACGGTTTCCTGCTTGGAACTCTTCCAGCAAACCGCCCCTCCATTGAGGGTAAAGACATAACCCGACATGGACTTGGAGTCATCCTTATCACTCTGGAAGCTGGAGTCAGCAAAGGCCTCGATCTGGAGGTCTTTTCCGCCATACACTATGAATATCTCCTTAGTCCTTCTCAGGTACTTGAGAATGTTCTTTACTGCTATCCAGTGTTTCTCCCCTGGGTTCGACTGATACCGGTTTACAACGCTCAATGCGTATGCTACATCTAGTCTGGTACATAACATCCCATACATTATAGAGCCTACCGCAGATGCGTAGGGTATAGAAGACATGCGAGCCCTTTCCAAATCAATCTTGGGAGACATCTCTTTGGAATGGGTGACTCTGTGACAAGCCGGTAGATTACCGCGCTTGGAATCTTCCATACTGAATCGTTTCAGTATGGTGTCGATGTACCTGGACTGCGAAAGTCCCAACATCCTCTTAGATCTATCACGATAGATCTGGATCCCCAGAATGTAGTTGGCATTGCCCAGGTCCTTCGTGGAGAACCTCTGTGATAAGAATCTTTTGACTGACTGTAGCATAGGTCATTTTCTATTAGGAGAATGGCATCCACGTACAAGATGAAGAATACCACAGTTCTCCCTACAATCTTACTGTAAATGCATGGTTCATCTGGGTTTTTGATAAAGTCGAATTCCTTGACAGTATCATCAAAGCAGATGTTCCAACTCCGCGATGCCTCCTTCAGTCCATAGATGGACTTGAGCAACTTGCACACTTTACCGCTGCTCCCACTTTGAATGAATCCCTCCGGCTGATCCATATAGACGCACTCTTCTAAATTTCCATTTAGGAAAGCCGTCTTTACATCTATCTGCCAGATTTCATAATCGTGTAAGGCAGCAATAGCAAGAAGGATCCGAATGGATTTGAGCATTGCCACTGGAGAAAAGGTCTCGTCATAGTCCAAACCAGGTCTTTGACGAAAACCCTTTGCAACAAGTCTAGCTTTATAGGTTTCAACCTACCCATCTACACCAATCTTCTTTCTGAAGATCCATTTGCAGCCTACGGGTTTTACCCCTTCTGGAGCAAAGTCCAAAGTCCAAACTTTGTTGGTGTACATAGACTCCATCTTGGTCCGCATTGCATCCAGCCATTTAACTGAGTCACCGCTCTGAATGGCTTGCTGGAAGCTAGTAGGCTCACCATAATCAATAGTGCAATCCTCTCTCGGGCGGATGAGACTGCCTACTACTCCTACGGAGTGGCGCTGGGATGTCCGATTCTCCTGAACCTTCTGGTTCTACCAAGGTTTCAGTAATAGTTTGTGGTTCTGGAATTTCTTCCAGTTCTATTGCGCTCCCACTTATCTGATTTTCTAAAAATTCAGTTTCCAAGAAGTGGGCATGCTGAGAAACAAAAACCTTTTGTTCCTCTGCGGAATAGAAAATATACCCCCTGGAGTTCTTTGGGTATCCCACAAACTTACACAGTACTGAGCGTGCCTCGAGCTTGTCCGCATGCTGCTTCTTTACAAATGCTGGACATCCCCATGTCTTAAGATACTTAAGACAGGGTTTCTTCCCACTCCATATCTGATATGGAGTGGTAGGCACAGTCTTGGTTGGAGCCTTGTTCAAGAGATATGCAGCTGTTTCTAGTGCATAACCCCAGAAAGATCGCGGTAACTCAGCCTTACTCATCATGGAACGAACCATATCCAATAAAGTTCGATTCCGCCTTTCAAATACACCGTTGTGTTGTGGTGTGTATGGAGGAGTAAGCTGAGAGAGAATTCCATTCCCTTTTAAGTAGTCCAGAAACTCGGCACTCAAGTATTCACCACCTCGATCAGATCTCAGTGTCTTTATACTTTTGCCTGTTTGTTTTTCAACTTCATTCTTGTATTCCCGAAATTTCTCAAAGGCCTCGGATTTATGCTTCATCAGGAAGACATGTCCATACCTAGAGAAATCATCTGTTAAAGTAATGAAGTATGAATAACCACTTCGCGCATGTGTAGTCATTGGACCACACACGTCACTGTGTATGAGTCCCAAGAGCTTGCTTGCTCTTTCTCCATGTCCAGTGAACGGAGTCTTTGTCATCTTTCCCATGAGACAAGATTCACAAGTGGCATAAGACTGATACTCGAACGGATTCAAGTATCCCTCTTTATGTAACTTTGTTAATCATGTTTCATTAATGTAACCCAGTCTACAATGCCATAAGAAAGCCTGATTTGTTTCCGGAGACTTTCTTTTAAGTGTGTTCTGGACACTGAAAATCTGAGCTTGATTCAATACGTATATCCCGTTTTCTAATGTACCTGACCCAATCAGAACTTGATTTAGGTGGATGTGGACCACATCGCTTACAAAAGTAAAATCATATCCTTCCTTAGAAAGTAAGGATACAGATATGATATTACAAGTCGCACCTGGTACATAAAAACAGTTACGCAGAATCAATATCTGCCCAGTTGTCAGTCCAAGATGATATTTCCCTACGGATTCAGCATCCATGCTCATTCCGTTAGCAACCCTGAGAGTCATATCACCTATCCTGATAACCCTACGGTTTCTCAGAGCCTGTAACAAATTACAGATGTGAGATCCTGATCCGGTATCCAATACCGAGGAAGTAGGGTTAACTGACATACAGTTCTCTATTACAAACACACCCGAAGCCGAAGCCACAACATGCTTCGAATCCTGGCTAATGGCTTTGCTAGCCTTGCAATCCTTCTGCCAATGTTCATTCCCGTAACAATAGAAACGTCCCTCTTTTACTACATCCAGTCCCGAAACTTTTGCCCTTCCCTTTCCTTCTACTTCCCTGGTTTCCTTCAGGGTAGAAGGTAGAGATTTTAGAATCAAGTCAGCATCTGACCCGTTCTTCAACGTGGTCTTCAGGTCCGTGAGCTCAAAATAGCTGGTCTCTGTAAGGACGTTGCCCCCTGCAGATGACCAGATAGCCAACCTCGCTTGCAATTCGTTCGAGGTCTCATATCTTGCGATACGAGATTGCTCTCCATATAAATCTTTGTTATGGAGGAAGATAGAAACTAAGTACATCTTCTCGTGCTGCCTCTGGTATGCACCATCAACTGAGGCTAACACGAGGCACTTGGCTTTCGCACAGTCTTTTTCCGATGTCTTACGGATATCAATATCCGTGACAGGGGAAACTGGTCCTGAGACGACAGGGGCTTGATTAGTTAAGAGGTGTCCCAGCTTGTCATGGGCAATGGACATCTGGACAGACCTTTGCCAATCATAACAGTCAGATTCAGTCATTTTATTATCTAGATGTAACCTATGTGTGGTCACTGGGTCGCTGCAATTAAGAGAGAGAGAAGAAAACACTCAGCATGATGCTCTTGCAAGTTTAGATTGGTTTTTAATTTATCTAAACAGGATGGCTCCCACTGTCTCTCGAATCCCTCCTCAAACCAAAAAGGAAGAATTAGTCGGGATTAATCTCACCGTACAATACTTGCTTAACTGTTCAGCCAGGCCAGTGTCGGTACTTCGAGGGAGGTTTTCCAACGCTTTCGCGAAGTTCCTTAATTAAAGAACCACTTTTCCCTGGGGGCATAGCCCCGCTAACACCTTTCTAGACACCTACTTAGTTTATAGCATTGATCGTTAAGTGAGAAAGTTCCTGAGGAGTAGCATATACTCACAGTAGGATCGGGATCCAAATATCATCGTGTGATAAAACTGAAGGAATCCTACCAGAATCATCACACTCCAAATGGTATGCAGCACTAGCAAGTTTCAGTTTCTTTAGAAACTCTCGATGTGGATTTTTTCCCATGCTCTTATGACCTTGACGAAGGTCAACAAATCATAAGTCGCATGTCAAGTTCTACCCGTCATTGTCCAGGTTAATTTGAACCCACCCATATATACCCTTGACGAAGGTCAACAAGGTAATATGACTGTCCTAAACCAACGCATCTATCTATGCTACATATGAACACCCAACAGCTACCAATCACTATGCCTTGACGAAGGTCAACAAACATAGCTTGAATACTATTGAATATTCATATGAAATGACGGAGAGCTACGAATGGTTTTGGCGAAACCGTGAACGTAGTGAACTTAATATAATCGATGGAACGAGATAGCTTTTAAAAGGAGTGGTTCAAGCTCCGCGTTTAAAAGTTGGTTTTTGAAAAGAACCGGGTGGTTTTGAAATTGTTCTAACGACTTTACTTTGGTTTATTTTTTTGCATTATTTAATGTGTCCCATCATTTAATCCTACCATTGCAGAAAACAACGAAAATATGACGTACGCTTATGCCATCCGCATTCGCCACGGGGCCCCGTCATCACCCGTTAGGTTACTTAACTAACGACAGAGCGGGGGCTGGACTAGCGCAGACGCAAAACATAAGCAACGCCTAAATAGATATCATATATAGATATATACATTCGTCAGATGCAATGATAGCCATTCCAGATCACAGATGAACACTTTGGATATACTACGAATCCGCGTTTCGTTCGATCCTACAACGAAAGACGGATTACACGGTCGCGATGAATAGCCAATACCCCACCCTAGACCCCTACGGGTGCGGCAAACTACCCGCCAAGTACCCGAAGCGAAGCAACCTCCCTCAACAACGTGAGTAGGCTACTCGGCACTTCGAGATACCCGGTAGTTTGTGCACCCCACCTTGGGTCTATCCTAGGAGCAAAAACAGTAAAAGAAATTATACAATGGCGGCTACAACCTCATCCCGGATGTGTGGCCATAAAATAATATTACATCAATTACAAATTTTACATTGAATGAAAGAAAAAGAAACTCTCATCTCACATCCCCCGGCTATTCATCCGCGACAACCCAACGAGTTCATATACACAAACCATCAACATTACAGATCATAAATATGTACAACCCCCACTAATCGACGTATAGCGATTAGCAGACGTTCAATACATATATCACATCACAGATAATATCCATTAGCCAAAGTCTACGGAATTTCGATCAAAATACGGATTTGTAACCACCCCAAACACAAATTTGTTCTCTGGAAATTCTGGGCAGAAACAAACTATTCTAAAAATCCCAAAACATCTCACTAAAAAAACTGCACCAAAAACGATCCACGGCCGAGTTAACTCGGCCGCGGATCTGCGGCAAGAAGTATGTTCTTGCCGCGGTTCCGCGGCGCGTTGAACGAGTCACTGGATCGTTTTTGCTCAGGTTTCTTAGAAAACCCTGAGCCGATTTTTAGTGTATGTGGAATTATTTTTTGCATAGGTTTAAAAATCGGCAGAAAGTTGATTTTTTCGGACGTGTTTTGCGATTTTTTTTCCGATCGAAATTCTAAATACTTTGCTAACATGCTATTTTGTGTTTAGCTAGGCTCTAATACCACTGTAAGTCCACGTTGCTCACCCCGGTTCTTACGGGGAGGCGTAAACGGTAAAAAACGATTTTTTGACACAAAGCAACATGGACTAAAAAGAGCATCTTTGATAAACAAAAACCTAGCAAACTACTTGAGGTTCCATCTACTATGTCATAAAGATAATACCTCACAATACCGGTCCTTCGGGTCTTCTCTCCGCTGTCCTGCTCGTCCATCCAAGCTCCGAGAATCGATCCGGATCATGATCACCTCCGCGGCCTCCTTGAGTCGAAGACGATCCACCCGAGAGTTTATGTTCCGAGCTCCACCTCGAGCCGTGGCAACTAGGGCAACAAGATCGCTAGGCTTGATGTCCTAGGTTGTGTAGAAGTAGTAGATGGATGTTTTTGTCAAATTACTTCCTTATTTTCTCAACACATGAGATCAAAGAAAATTTCAAAAGGAGGAAGAAGAAGGAGGAACCATGGAGCTTTCTCATATCAAGAGAGAGAATGAGAAAAGAATAATAAACCAAGAAAATGAACCATGGTTGCAATAATGCATAAACCTCATGATTACTAATCTTTTCATGATAAAGTAGATGGCTACCCTTGACTTAACCATTTTCATCACAAAAAGAAAAAGAAAACCAAAGAATACACTAGACCTCTCATGAAGATCCAACTCAACTTTGGTCAAACGGTCAATAAAGTCAAGTATGGTCAAATGGTCAAAGCAATTAGCCATAACATAATTATCACTAAAAAGATTAGTAATTAATGTCCCCGGCTCATAATGGTTTTGACCGAACGAACTGCCAAAACCCTAATGAGTCCGCCTCATAATGGTTTTGACCGAATCAACTGTCAAAACCCTAATGAGCCCGCCTCATAATGGTTTTGACCGAATCAACTGTCAAAACCATAATGAGGCACCTCCTTCTTCTTCGCACCTCACAGCTGTGCATACACACCCGCATCCGCATTCCGTAGAATGCGAATGCACAGAAGACAAAACAAATCCATCCATACAATACTAGGATCCGGCTTAAACCAAAGACCACTAGTATTGTCTGCCCGAACAGCATACGCACACAAGTGCACGTAAGTGATAGTAGCCCTGCCGTAAAACCATACGGCCTCTACACGTTTCGCTCAGTGCAGGGAAACTCTCTGTGTGGGACTCTAAAGACTCAACACTACGCTGCCAATGGGTTTAACCACAGACTGCTGTAACATTTCAAAAAAATAAAATATTATTTTTGGGAATTTGCATAATTAAATATTAATTTTTAATGAATATTTTAATAGTCGGTATAATTAAATACCGATAAATGGTGAAAATTCCGGAGAAAATTATGGAAATTATAAATTTGGGCATTTTGTGGAAATTTTACAGTTTTTATGATGGACTATAAGTTATTTTGGGTGTTAATCGCGATTAAAAATCGCTAAGTGGATTTTTGACGTTTTGTGCAAAAATGTGCCCATGACATTTTTACACTTGTTTCATGTTTTGGGCTCATGGTAGCCTAGGGTGGAACCATGCTAAGATGACCATGGTGGGTTGAACCAATTGGTTAAGTTAGTGGGGTTACTTAAGGGTTGTTAGCTTGTGTTAGGGTGATTGGGGTTAGGTGGACTTGTGTAGGAGAGAGTGTGAACCATGATGGCTTGTGGGTGCTAACATGTTTCAAGAGTGAGAGAGAGGTGGCTAGAATGTGCCATGATCCATATCATTCCATAATCCCTTGTGTTCTTTTACCCCCTCTCACACATCAGCCCCCTAAATGCAACAACTTCAGCCCATAGCAACACTTCAGCTGCTACATCAGCCAACACCAGCAGCTGAAGCAATATTTCAGCAGCCCTACACCAGCCCCTAGCACCCTAGCCCACATCTACACACTCCCATCAACACTTTTCAGCCCCCATATCAACCCAACAGCACACTTCAGCCCCTCCATCAACACCTTTCAGCCACATCTGCTGCAATAGCAGCTGATGTAACAGCTTCAGCCCCCTTTTTCATCACTTCAGCCCCCTTTATCACCACATTAGCCCCCATATCAACTCATCCTTATGCTGGAACCATACATCAGCAGCAGCCCCTTCAACACAACACCAATAAAACAGTCTCAGCACATTTTCAGCCACATTTTCTATCAGCCACAGCAGCAGCAACCTTATTCCAACCAACACCCCACAACACCGTCATCATACTACAACCCCACACCCTCATCATACCACAACTCAACCCCCACAACAAAACCACAGCCCCAACTGCTGCTACAACAGCAAAGGAAAAGTAAAAGAGAAGTTGCAAGCAGCAGATGCAGCATCAGCAACTGCAACCAGACAGGAGATCAGCCTCAGGCAGGAACTTCAGCAGCAACCACCCCTCCTCCTTCCATCATCTTCCCTTCTCCTTCATTCCAGGACTCCCTTGAGGTATAATCTCATAACCAAATTCCTATCTGGCAAGTTATAGTGTCTAGCTGAAAGTTGCTGTTATATTTGAGATCTAGTGCTAGTTTTAGTGAAATTGACTGAGGTTTGGCCAAGAGATGGTTTCGATTGTCAGGATAACCTTATTAGGTGTATTTGAGACCATTGTAACCAAGAAACCCCAGATCTCTAGTTAGTTACCAGAGTTGTTCGACTTGGTGTAAATTAGCGTTTTCGTCGATTTTGTGACCTTTCTGAGACCTGCTTTCACCCGGGACCTCCTAAAGTAAAATTGACGTGGCAGTGAGCTATGCAGGCACCCTGGAATCACTACCCAAAGCCCTAGCCACCATCTCAAAGTCCCGACCGAAAATTTAATCCCCCTGGCCGCAATTTGCGGCCAGAGCAGGGTAAAACTGCCTCGTTTTGCGTGCGCAGCCCTATTTCATGTAAAACTTGACCCCCTGTATGTCTAGTTTTGACTGTTTCCAGTTAGGGTAAAATCTGGGTTGTTTTTCTTGAGTTGGCGTATGATTTACGATTCGTTTTCATATGGATTTTGATATTCGATGATTCGTATCTGTCGGGTGGCGTTTGGACGTCAACGATAGTGGTGATTGGCTGTGTTTCCATACAAGGTCACAGGTTTTTACCTATGGGCGTAGTGTGCATCATTTTGGTTTCCGACATGGTTTTCATGAGTTTTAGCGTGTGATATCCTTGTAGGTACCCCATGTGGCGTCGAGGCGTTGGAGATGCAAACGGCGACATCGGCACCGGCACACATAATTAGGTGAGTAGATTTATATCTACGGGGAGAAGTCGGGTGGATGGCGTATAGCACCCCCGCAGTCCGTGGTGATGTATACGGATGCGTATACACACCAACAATTTATTATATGTTGTTGAGATTAATTATTGATGTTTAAATGGATATTGGTATGTTGGATTGGTGAAAGGTTACGGACCCTAGGGTAGTGGGTGCACTACACATACATACACACATATACATACTTGCATACATTCTTATTTCATATGTGATTATGGGATTCTATATCGAGATGTGTTCACATGGGTTTGGGATTATGTGTTCACATACAGATTTGAGGATGATACTTGGGATTTAAATGAGCCGATGAGAGTGGATCTGAGATTATGATATCGGTGATACGGTAAAATTCATACTTGAGATACGTTCGATGATTTAGAGGACTTTAGGGATGATGATGCCATAGGGATAGTGACATAAATAGGTAAATGGTCGACATGTGATTATGATACGTGATATGATATGATATGATATGACAAGATAATTATGATAGACCGCATTCGGTGATGTACACTCTTTTGTGACGATATTTGAGGATGATATCGATTTGCTAGAGACTGCCGATCAGTAGTCAGATTATGATTATAGTGATGATTTTAGTATTGTACTAGACGTAGGTCAGTACCCGGATTATGATATTTGATAAAGAGAATACTTAATGAATGATAGGACGAATGTGATATTGACCCGTACCCAGATTTGGGGGTGCCGTACGACGGATTCACGTACGAGCTATATTTTGATGTTTGATCCGCCTACTTGATTTGGGAATAACTGATTATAGAGGTATGTTATCGGATGTAATATTATCGAGGCGGGATCACCGACTATATGTATATATTTATATGTATCGACTCAGAGATTAGGCGGTTTCCCTTACCTACTGTTAGCTTTAGTTCAGCCTTGTAGTGGTGTAGCTATGTGACTTTTATGACCTTAGATACAGTTTGGCGATCATGGTGTTTAGTATTTCAGCTCCCGCATATTATTATTGTTTCTCTGCATCGCATACTGTTGTGATTCATATTCTATTATTGATATCCTGCTGCTAGGACACCAGCACCATTACCGATGATGCGTATGTACCACGTATACTTATTTGCTGTCGCACACACACCTTCATTGGTAATTGCCATGTCACATACACTTAGAGAATATTATTGCCTGATTTAGCTTGTTAGCTAGTAGTGACATGATATTAGTGCATTGCCTTATATGCCAGCTTGACATTGTAGCTATTGCTTGTCACATCATGCATACTGTTGTTCATTATATGCCGCATTTATGGATTCTCATGCTTATAATCATGGTTTAAATACTATTGATGATTCGGATTTCCATGATGTTTTCTGGATTCGGAGGAAAACCGCAAAACATATATATACTGCTTTCTCTCTTTTTAAATAAATGCGGTTTTTCCATGATGTTTGAGTCGTCCACCATGAGTTTTGCTGATGGATTTCGAGACCCGATTCGAGGAGGTGGATGAAACGTTTCGGGTACATGGTGGGGCCGGTGCGGTACCCCGGGGCAAGAAGATCGCAGGAGATGGCGTTGAGCCTGGCAGGGGAGCACGACCGACCGGTGATATTACCCGACACTCGGATATTCGGAGGATACCGTCGTAGTCATGAGGTGGATGGTAGGGGCCGATCTGGACTGTCGGCGCCCTGGATATTATGATTGAGACATTAAGATTTGAGATATTGAGGTACAGAGATTGTGATACAGAGATATCGAGATATAGAGATTTATGTTTTGTGCCGATGCTGGGCACTGTTTTTTGCTGATTTCATTATGATACCTCATTTTAAAATAAAGAAATCTCACAAATTTATGAAAGCAGTTTTTTTCAGTACATGCATTCTATTTCATGCATTCATACATCATTCATATGATATATTGCCACCTGATGCACTGATACAGGCACATGGGTTTACACTTGGGTTAGATATTTACCCTAGACATGGTTAGAGGTTGCTGGTTATATATTTGAGGATTATATATTATGATCGTATGACCTAGGATTGTGTCATACATGCAATTTTCTGTTCGTAGATCTTTTTCTACTCACGAGTTGGCAACTCACCCCCGTTGTGCCCCAGTTTCTTACAGGTGTTGCCGTACGGGTTTCATTACGGCTTTGCGGACACTGTTCCTTTCGGATGACTTGCTAGTAGGTGGGTTATTGTATCGTACCCATCATTATACATTGTATATTATATTCAGTTGTATCTAGTAGTTCCATCAACCAAACATGTATTTATTTTTGAGATAGAGACCAGTGATGTTATTCTTTCAACCTTAGAGTCGCGTGTTATATTTCCATGGGTTCTTGCTGGTTGAGTTTCATTTCTGTTGTGATCTTCGCCTTTAGGCGTTGTATATTATGTTGCATACAGGTTGTTTGATATGGTTCTTCCTACACTCTACTACTTCTCTTGGTTTGGATTTCTGGGTTCGGCTTACTTAGCTTACGTACGCCTTGAGACGTTCGTAGTCTAAGTGCCGGTCATGCTCCGTACTTTTGGGTCGTGACAAAGTTGGTATCAAAGCGTTAGGTTTTACCTTCGGAGTATAGGATGACCCTTGGTTGATGGAATAGGTAACTAAAGTAGAGTGACGTACCGTGGTATGTCCGCGGCATATTTACGATATGCCACTCCACTTAAGAAGCCTTAGGATGTACGTTTCCTTGTTCAGTATCATATTCATTCCTGATCTAGCCTCATCGGTACCGGTTATGGATTTGCTGCCGCGATTACGGGCAGGGAGAGCTATGGCTAAGAGTTGCGGTCAGCATGAGCTCGTTGCGAACGAGGACTGACCAGTGCGTGATTCCGGCGACACACGATTGTAGAGATGTGTCTTTTTACTGTGTTTTCGCGCCACGAGCGTTGGATGGATCGCTGTATGAGATTACTCGGACGTGCAGATCAGCACCAGAGGATTGAGCCACTGACAGAGGCCAGCCAGATTTTGATGACTGTTGGTGTATAGCTCATTCATGATGATTGAGGCACTGTTCAGCATGCAGACGAGTGAGCCAGTTATTGCTACGAACGACGAGATATCGCCCTAGATGTTGGAGCTATTGCAGTACGAGATTGTACTAAGAGATGATAGAAGGTCGCTAGTCACCGAGGGTGAATGACTAGGACATGTGGATCGTTCGCTACCCCGATGCGAGGCTGTTGGTTATATGTATGCCCTAGAGGCCATTACTGTACATTGGATGTATATTGTAGTGGATGCTGGGACATATATATGTTAGATATATGTATGCCCTAGAGGCCATTACTGTACATAAGATGTATATTGTAGTGGATGCTGGGACATATATAGGGAGGACTTTCTTGCTCAACATGATAGTATGCTATCTGGTTGCTCTTTACCTTAACGTGTACACAGATTGTCTCTCAATTACATGTTGGTAAAGCCCTTAGGATATGTACTTGACTACCTGGACTATGATGCGGATCATACTAGTGGGGACATGGTAGTCCATAAGTACATCCTTCAATGTCCCTAGTCGTGGGTGTATCGAGACGGGGCATCGATATACCAGAGTAGACTAGCGTGTACCTTCTTGACCCATACAGATGGGCGATGGATGATCCCATATCCATTGGTGTTTGACATCAGAGATGATATACGGGTGCTCGGTGGAGACTGGGTACACTGGACGGACTCGCCGAGAACTCCCAGATGGTATTATACCTCACGTCAGATGGCAGTTCTCTGGTGACACTGGTACAGAGTAGTCTGTTGACCCGAGATCGTCATAGAGTCTTGTGTGGTTCCCACTGTGCTTTGATTTCCATCTTACCACGTCCAAGAGGGCGTGCAAAACGATGGTTTTTGGGTACAGTCCCGAGTCACATGGAGGCAATGAGCGATAGGAAGGGATTCGTCTCTCCCGGTATAGGGGGTTGATGTTGCGCTGTGTTCGATTGGCTATAACAGGAAATCCCTGGCCAGGGTTGCTGAGATTTACTGGTAAGTGTTACCAGTAGTTTCTCGAATTGTTATAGACCTCATATCGACACGACTTATTGAGCTATTGGGGTCTGACGTTTACCACCCCTAGGCGAGATATGCGACATATCAGACGATCAGACCGGACTGTACGGTAGTGTTACTGGTTGGATTCACTGGAGTGTGAGCGGGCTTGCTCGTCGATCTTCAGATCGCTCAATACCCGGGTGGCCGTTACGTTTAGCAGACCGCTTGCGGCTTGTGGATGTTTGATATGATCATCATCCGCTGCCGGCGTATTGACGAGTCTTTAGAGTCCTACACAGAGGTTTCCTGACTCAAGCGAAACGAAATAGGAGTGCATATGAGATATGTGCGGGACCGAGAATGATACCAGTATGTGATACTGTATTCGATTCTCGCGATATGTGACATTGATCGGTTATATGCGATATAGCCGGGTTATCGGATCAAGTGTTGATTCGATAAGTTGTTACTAATGATACTAGTCGGTTATATGCGATATGACCGGATCGTTAAATCAAGTGTTGATTTAATGATTTAATGCATAATTATATATTTGATATATTACTTTGCATTAACTAGTATCGGTTCACTTTAAATGGATTTTCTCACTCGGGTGTGCGCATTGCATATGCGATATGATTTTGTGCACTTGATTGTATCATGTTTGATGATACATATCTTTTTTGTTAAGTGTAATGAATTAAACCTAGGTTAAGTAAATGATTAGGGTTTTCTTTTATTCATTCATTTATCTTTTCATTTGCATTTAAAAGATAAATGAGAAAAGGAAAAGAAGTCAAAAATGGTGGCTAGTTTTGTTTTCAACATGAAGCTTCATAAAGCTTTCATTAAGTCACCATTTTTGTCTCATCTCCTTAACCCTAACCATTCTTTAACCTTGGTCAATTCTCTACACTTAACTTGGGTTATGTTATGATAAGAATGGATTTCTTTTCTTTTTTAATAAAAACTTATCATATCTTTTCTTCTTCTTCTTCCTTCAACTAAAGAAGAAAAATCTAGACTACATCAATGGTGGATTGATGATATGAGTGAGAAATCCAAAACAAAAGTCTACACACTTCCTATTTCTTCATCCTCTACCTCTTGCCAAGTAGTAGAGTGTGTTTCCTTCACAAGTTTTTAGGGCTTGGTGAAGGTGGAGCTTGATTTAGCGATGCCTCGACGTAGATCATCTTCGGCATGGACATCGACGACCTAGCTCGCTTTTTCTCCGACGAAGCCGACTCTAGAGCCCGGATTCCTTTTGGACAGCGGAGACGACTTCGTTGCGGAGCTATGGAGGTGGAGCACCGGATCTACAAAGGTTGTATTTCCGATATCCCATTAGTTAAGTTGTTAACTAGTTTGTTTTTCGCCTAGATTTCTAGCCAACGATCCGTACTTTAGGGTTTCCCGGCACCGTAAAATTTGAAATTGGCATGTTCGATGCCTTGTGAGACCTCCTTAGGGTGCCTAGGAACCCTACAGTGGTATCAGAGCCTAGCTAGAGCCTTAGGCGAAGTCCCAACGGAGTTTGAAATCCGAACGAACCCGAAACCCATATTCAAAAATGCTCTCTGTCTAGATTTTAAAAATGTGGATTTTTCAAGATTAAAAATATCCAGAAAATCAAGCAGGGTTTTTTATGAAATACTGTGAAAAACGGAGACTTGACTCCGTCATAACGCCGCGGAACCGCGGCCTCAGCCCACGTGGCGCGGCGGTTCCGCGGCCGTTTTGTTGACTCGTTGACTCCTGTTTGCACAGTAATTCCTATTTTAATATGCTGAGTTTTCTGGGAATTTTTAATATGCAGTAAACAGTTGAGCATTTTTGGGTTGTATTGGGAATCAAAGATTCGATCGGGGTTTCAAATTTTGTCTGTGTGGCTTTCCGGATAAATTTTAGAATATGTTAAAAAGTTCGACCGGATATAAATACCCAATTTTTTCCCTGTTGGGAAATTTCCAAGTGTTGGATTTTTCCGTAGTTTAACGACGTTCTAAGTAGTGCAAGTAACGCGATGGTTCCTCTAGAAGACAACAAACCTTAACTCGATTATGTGACCGTCTTGAACTGCCCTTTGAACCTTCGGGTTTGGGGCAGTACGGCGTGCCACATGTGAGGCGTTGGCTTGACCCTTCTACGGCTGGACCGTTGGTACTGAGGCACGAACTGAATGTTGTTAGACTTGTTTCATGTGTTGATGTATCGGGAAAACTTGGGTGTTCGATTGTTCGATCGGAAAGTTTAACATTTTCTAATTATCTGGAATGGGATACAATAATTGGAATTCACAAACAGTTATGAGATAACTGAATGAATGTTACAAACATAGCAATTTAGTCTCACTTGATCGGTTGCCATAGAATTTTGATGTGATCAAAAGTCCGTCGCAATCACGTAGCGTACGCGGATACTCGCCTGGTAAACTTAATAGACAGCTACATCCCATAGCCCCGACCAAGTGACTGTAGGAGAACCCCGTCGCCGAAAGCATCCGTTCGGGTGCTCGCGGTAGCGGTGTTCCGCCTTGGTGCACTTCGTCGACGGTATCGGGGGTGCAGCCGCCTACTAAAGTTAGCGACGAGCATTCGATCAAATTGTCGGGAATCTTGTTGAATTCCCCGACTTGATATTGAAAAGAGTTTTCGATAATTAGACTAAAATGCGGGGTTTATAATTGTTAGGCATGCGATGTCTAAGTAATTCATTTGGTCAGGCATGCGATGTCTGAGGTGGATGCGGATTCCAACTGTTGTAGTTTTACACTTTCTTTTCTGTGACCGTAAGTGTAATATGTGATATCGCCGGTTTCGTTGCTATATGTCAACGACAATTGGGATGGACATATTTACTTACGTTGATGACATGTGATGTTATGTGTTGCTGGATATGTTATATTGGATCGTCGTGTTTGAATAGCCGGGGGTTTTTATGTGAGATGAGTGTTTTTCATTTTCATTCATGTAAAAACTTGTATGTAATATTCTTTTATTGGGGCACTTCCAGGTAGCGGAAGTTGTCACCTCTTGTATATTATTTACTTTTCCGCACTAGGATAGACCCAAGGAGGGGAGCACAAGTAACCGGGTTCTGGAGTCCAGTAGGAGACCAACTCGAGGAGTCGGGTCCGGGTCTCCTAACTCTATAATTGGTAGGGTTGCTTGCCGCTCTCGTAGGGGTCTAGGGGTGTGGGTTTGGCTATTCATCACGACCGTGGAATCCGTGTTTTATACTGGCTCGTATTGAAAACACGGACGTCCTAGTATATCCAATATTTCATATGATTCTTCTGCTGCGATATCTGTGATGTGATCATGTGATGTTCTGTGATGGATACAGTATATAGTATATATGATATATTATATAGACGTTACTTATGTTTTACACCCGCGCTAGCCCTGCCCCGCTCTGCCGTTAGTTACCTAACCTAACGGTGCACGAGGGGACATCGAGGCGAATGCGGATGGCATAAGTGTACGTCGTATTTATCTGTGATGTTTAGGTACTTAAATGATGGGACTTCATTAATGTGATTAATGAAAGTAAAAGAAACCTAAGATGTTGTAGAATCGAATTTAAAAATAAAACAGGTAGCTACAGTTCTTGCTTTGCACAGCGGTATATGTGATATATCCTGCACCTCATTCGACGAGGAAAGGACCGAGATCCCTTCACCGGGAGTGACTCCTTTAGCAATAACTGGCAGATGCTACGCATTCGGTTTGACTTTTGATTGCTTTTAAGTGTTTTTGCTTTGCACAGTGATATATATGATATATCCCGCACCTCATTCGACGAGGAAAGGACCGACGATCCCTTCACCGGGAGTGACTCCTTTAGCAAAACTAGAAAAGCCTCAAAAACACTCCATTTCAAAATTCATTCGATCCTACAACGATATCAAGTTCATTACGCAATAGGTTTTCAGAAAAACCTGTCGTAGCCCTCCGTCATTTCAGATAAATCCTGTTTAGTATTCATGCTGCGTTTGTTGACCTTGTCAAGGCGCAGTGTGCGGTAGCTAACCAGTATTTATCTGCTTATGCATATGATGCAGATTGGGTTAGGGTAGTCATGCGGCCTTGTTGACCTTGTCAAGGGTCGTGCGGGTGGGTTTGATTCAATCAAGAAATGACGGGTTGAACTTGA
Organism: Agapanthus africanus; assembly: GCA_030015575.1. Lineage (NCBI taxonomy): Eukaryota > Viridiplantae > Streptophyta > Magnoliopsida > Asparagales > Amaryllidaceae > Agapanthus > Agapanthus africanus. The sequence continues at coordinate 673,785,820 of CM057340.1, read as the reverse complement.
CTTGCGGTCTATGGTTTGTTGACCTTGTCAAGGTCATAGATCGTTCGGGGCAAAATATTATCGGGAATTTCAAGTGTTGAAATTTGCAATGAGATTGCATACCTTCTATGAGATAGTTGGATCCCGATACCCACTGCGAGTAAGAGTTACTCCTGGGAGAGTTTTATACATTACAATTAGCCGATCAAGTAGGTGTCTAGAAAGGTGTTAACGAGGTTACGCCTCTGGGAAAACGAGGTTTACATTAATTAGGTTCGTGCGAAAGCACGGGGGATCTCCTTCAAAGTACCGACACTAGCCTGGCTGAAAGATTGGCGAACTTGTAGTGTGTAATTAATCCCGGCTAGTTTTTCCTTTTAGGGTTTGAAGGAAGATTTGATAAAACGCAGTGGGAGCCATCCTGATTAGATAAAATAATAACCAATCTATTCTTGACAGAGCGCACGCTGAGTGTTTTCTTCTCTCTCTCTCCTGGTAGCGACCATATCATGCCTTAATCAAGATAATAATACGGAATATTGACCGAACCCGCTTGTTATACTGAGCTGGGGAACGTTGGTCCCGCTCCAACTTATAATTGTTATAAGACAGAGCAGGAAATTGGGGAATACCAGAATCCCCGTGCCGCCCAAACGAAAAGAGTGCATGCCGATGCATCATCTTCGGGTGTGTTCATTACAGAGAACTGTTTCTCAGTATCCTTTACGTCCTGGGTATGTGATACCAGATCAGGATCCCAGATATGTAATCTGTTACATAGGGCTACAGATAGGTAGAGAACTGAGAACGGGTAATAAGTTTCATGATGCAGAAAACGGGGCAAGTGTTGCAGCCAAGTCTATTGGTCACTGTCACCCTGTATTACAAATACATTGATTCTGAACGAATGTTATTAGATACCGAACCTGATATACAAAATCGTATCTATCTCTTTATTAGTAAAGAAATGATAAAATTTTGTATTGTTGGATAATGTTTTGAACATTTCCTATATCAAAAGTTGATCGGATCAGGCACGTTATCTAAAAGCATTGCTGTTCTAAATCAAACTACAGTTCTTAGTATATAGAACACACACAAAAGGAAGAGTTCAGAAATGAACGAATCCTTCTTAAGGCATTGTAGACTAGGTCAGATCAATGTGACCCGACTAGCTAGAGTTACATATGGATGCATATTTAAATCAGTTTGAATTTACATCTTGTGAAACTCGCCAGTCATGTCACAAAGATAAGATGACCACAGCTCCGTTTACTGGAAACAGAGAAAGAGTTAGTAAACTCTTGGGATGATACATGTTGATGTATGTAGGTCCCCTGTCTACACATGCCAGGACAGGTTCTTTATACTTCATTACGTTCTCTGATAATCTCTCAAGATTCAGTCATATGTTCCTGCTGAAACATGAGTCCGAACCTTTTGAGATATTCACAGAATATAAGTTAGAAGTAGAAAACCAGAATACGGGTATAAGTATTATGTCCTTTTGTGATCAAGGAGGAGAATACTTGAGCACGGAAATCCTGGACTATTCTAAAGGAGAATGAGATTCTCTCTCAGCATTACTCCTCCGTATACACCATAGCACGATGGTATATCGGGGCGGAGCAATCACACCCTATATGATAAGGTGTGCTCTATGATGAGTACTACTGAGTTACCTGTTTCCTTTTGGGGTTATGCACTTGAGAAGCTGCATACCTATTGAATAGGGTTCCAATCAAATCAGTTGCCTACCATTTCATATGTGATATAGAAAGGGAAGAGCCCATGTCTTAAGCTAGTTAAGATTTGGGGTTGTCCGGCCTATGTCTAAAAGCAAAATCTGGACAAGCTCGAGGCAAAGTCAGTTATGTAGAACTGGAAGTGTTTCAGCTATACAAACTACAGAAGATGATTTGATAGAACCAAAGGATTCAGTAGATTCCAACGAACCTCAGCCTCTCCGCCGATCTAGTAGGGTTCCTCACCCACCTGAGAGATACTTCGGTTTCTCTATGACAGTGGGAGCGAGGATTGTATCATGAGATGATGACCCAACTAGCTTCGAGCTGGCCTTCAGGAGTAAGACTCTGTAAGAATGGCTGGATGCTTATCGATCTGAGATGGAATCCTTATACACCAACAAAGTATGGACTTTGGTTGCTATATCTGAAGGGTTAAATCCCCATCAGGAGCAGGTATATCTGGAGAAGATTACTTGGTGTACATGGAAAAGTTGAGACTTTCAAAGCTAGACTTGTTAAAATTTTGCATCATTGACCAGGTATGGATAATGATGAAACCTTTTCAAGTAGCTATGCTTAAGTCCATCCAGATCCTACTTGTCACGGCTACATACCATGACTGCGATATCTGGTGGTTAGGTGTCTTGACTGCTTTTCTAAATGATGATTCAGAAGAGAGCGTCTATAAGTACACAGCCAGAGGGCCTCGTAGACAGTGGGAGCAGCGGAAACGTGTGCAAGATGCTTTATAGGATAAAGCAGGCATCGCGGAGTTGGAACATCTGTTTTGATGGATTAGTCAAATAAGTTGACATCATCAAAATGGTAGATGAACCTTGTATAAACAAGAAGGTAGTAGGGAGTATGGTGACGATCCTCGTAGAGTACGTGGATAACATACTCTTGATAGGGAAGGAGTTTCCTATGCTACGCTCGATCAATCTCCGCTTATCACAATGATTCTCCATATAGGATCAAATTGATACCTCCTAAATCCTGGGTTTTTGGATCTATGAGACAAATCTAATTGGATGTTAGGACTCTCACTAGTTGTAGTGAGATGGTGTCAACCGATCCTGGGGAGAATCACTGGAAGGGTTCCAGGGTGATAATGACGACTGAGTGTCAGTCACAGGCATTGTCTATACCCTCAGTAAAGGGACGGTATGTTGGAAGAGTTCCAAGCTAGATACCGTGACATACTAGACGATAAAAGCTGGATACATCGCTGCTTAAGATGCTACCAAAGAGGCTGTTTGGGTAAATATTGGTTCATGAGATGAACTTTGTTCCTCCCATTGTGTGACAATGGAGTTGTGGCTTATGCCAAGGAACGCCGGTCCCATCAGTGATCCAGACATATTCTATGGCAGTATCACTTGATCATGGAGATGGTTGATCTCCAGGGAGATCGAGGTTAGGAGAGTAGGCTCAGAGGACAACACAGCGGATCCACTCACAAAGGCCTGTTCCCAGAGAGAGACTTTTATGGGATGGTTGAGTATGAGATACTACAACCACTGCTACAGATGGCCCTAGTGCAAGTGGGAGATTGCTAGTTATATGTATGCCCTAGAGGCCATTACTGTACATAGGATGTATATTGTAGTGGATGCTGGGACATATATAGGAAGGACTTTCTTGCTCAACATGATAATATGCTATCTGGTTGCTCTTTACCTTAACGTGTACACAGATTGTCTCTCTATTACATGTTGGTAAAGCCCTTAGGATATGTACTTGACTACCTGGACTATGATGCGGATCATACTAGTGGGGACATGGTAGTCCATAAGTACATCCTTCAATGTCCCTAGTCGTGGGTGTATCGAGACGGGGCATCGATATACCAGAGTAGACTAGCGTGTACCTTCTCGACCCATACAGATGGGCGATGGATGATCCCATATCCATTGGTGTTTTACATCAGAGATGATATACGGGTGCTCAGTGGAGACTGGGTACACTGGACGGACTCGCCGAGAACTCCCAGATGGTATTATACCTCACGTCGGATGGCAGTTCTCTGGTGACACTGGTACAGAGTAGTCTGTTGACCCGAGATCGTCATAGAGTCTTGTGTGGTTCCCACTGTGCTTTGATTTCCATCTTACCACGTCCAAGAGGGTGTGCAAAACGGTGGTTTTTAGGTACAGTCCCGAGTCACATGGAGGCAATGAGCGATAGGAGGGGATTCGTCTCTCCCGGTATAGGGGGTTGATGTTGCGCTGTGTTCGATTGGCTATAACAGGAAATCCCTGGCCAGGGTTGCTGAGATTTACTGGTAAGTGTTACCAGTAGTTTCTCGAATTGTTATAGACCTCATATCGACACGACTTATTGAGCTATTGGGGTCTGACGTTTACCACCCCTAGGCGAGATATGCGACATATCAGACGATCAGACCGGACTGTACGGTAGTGTTACTGGTTGGATTCACTGGAGTGTGAGCGGGCTTGCTCGTCGATCTTCAGATCGCTCAATACCCGGGTGGCCGTTACGTTTAGCAGACCGCTTGCGGCTTGTGGATGTTTGATATGATCATCATCCGCTGCCGGCGTATTGACGAGTCTTTAGAGTCCTACACAGAGGTTTCCTGACTCAAGCGAAACGAAATAGGAGTGCATATGAGATATGCGCGGGACCGAGAATGATACCAGTATGTGATACTGTATTCGATTCTCGCGATATGTGACATTGATCGGTTATATGCGATATAGCCGGGTTATCGGATCAAGTGTTGATTCGATAAGTTGTTACTAATGATACTAGTCGGTTATATGCGATATGACCGGATCGTTAAATCAAGTGTTGATTTAATGATTTAATGCATAATTATATATTTGATATATTACTTTGCATTAACTAGTATCAGTTCACTTTAAATGGATTTTCTCACTCGGGTGTGCGCATTGCATATGCGATATGATTTTGTGCACTTGATTGTATCATGTTTGATGATACATATCTTTTTTGTTAAGTGTAATGAATTAAACCTAGGTTAAGTAAATGATTAGGGTTTTCTTTTATTCATTCATTTATCTTTTCATTTGCATTTAAAAGATAAATGAGAAAAGGAAAAGAAGTCAAAAATGGTGGCTAGTTTTGTTTTCAACATGAAGCTTCATGAAGCTTTCATTAAGTCACCATTTTTGTCTCATCTCCTTAACCCTAACCATTCTTTAACCTTGGTCAATTCTCTACACTTAACTTGGGTTATGTTATGATAAGAATGGATTTCTTTTCTTTTTTAATAAAAACTTATCATATTTTTTCTTCTTCTTCTTCCTTCAACTAAAGAAGAAAAACCTAGACTACATCATTGGTGGATTGATGATATGAGCGAGAAATCCAAAACAAAAGTCTACCCACTTCCTATTTCTTCATCCTCTACCTCTTGCCAAGTAGTAGAGTGTGTTTCCTTCACAAGTTTTTAGGGCTTGGTGAAGGTGGAGCTTGATTTAGCGATGCCTCGACGTAGATCATCTTCGGCATGGACATCGACGACCTAGCTCGCTTTTTCTCCGACGAAGCCGACTCTAGATCCCGGATTCCTTTTGGACAGCGGAGACGACTTCGTTGCGGAGCTATGGAGGTGGAGCACCAGATCTACAAAGGTTGTATTTCCGATATCCCATTAGTTAAGTTGTTAACTAGTTTGTTTTTCGCCTAGATTTCTAGCCAACGATCCGTACTTTAGGGTTTCCCAGCACCGTAAAATTTGAAATTGGCATGTTCGATGCCTTGTGAGACCTCCTTAGGGTGTCTAGGAACCCTACAATATAGGGAGGACTTTCTTGCTCGACATGATAGTATGCTATCTGGTTGCTCTTTACCTTAACGTGTATACTGATTGTCTCTCTGTTACATGTTGGTAAAGCCCTGAGGATGTGTACTTGACTACCTGGACTATGATGCGGATCATACTAGTGGGAACATGGTAGTCCATAAGTACATCCTTCAAAGTCCCTAGTCGTGGGTGTATTGAGACGGGGCATCGATATACCAGAGTAGACTAGCGTATACCTTCTCGACCCATACAGATGGGCGATGGATGATCCCATATCCATTGGTGTTTGACATCCGAGATGATATACGGGTGCTCAGTAGAGACTGGGTACACTGGACGGACTCGCCGAGAACTCCCAGATGGTATTATACCTCACGTCAGATGGCAGTTCTCTGGTGACACTGGTACAGAGTAGTCTGTTGACCCGAGATCGTCATAGAGTCTTGTGTGGTTCCCACTGTGCTTTGATTTCCATCTTACCACGTCCAAGAGGGCGTGCAAAACGGTGGTTTTTGGGTACAGTCCCGAGTCACATGGAGGCAATGAGCGATAGGAGGGGATTCGTCTCTCCCGGTATAGGGGGTTGATGTTGCGCTGTGTTCGATTGGCTATAACAGAAAATCCCTGGCCAGGGTTGCTGAGATTTACTGGTAAGTGTTACCAGTAGTTTCTCGAATTGTTATAGACCTCATATCGACACGACTTATCGAGCTATTGGGGTCTGACGTTTACCACCCCTAGGCGAGATATGCGACATATCAGACGATCAGACCGGACTGTACGGTAGAGTTACTGGTTGGATTCACTGGAGTGTGAGCGGGCTTGCTCGTCGATCTTCAGATCTCTCAATACCCGGGTGGCCGTTACGTTTAGCAGACCGCTTGCGGCTTGTGGGTGTTTGATATGATCATCACCTGCTGCCGGCGTATTGACGAGTCTTTAGAGTCCTACACAGAGGTTTCCTGGCTCAAGCGAAACGAAATAGGAGCGCATATGAGATATGTGCGGGACCGAGAATAATGCGTGTATGTGATACCATATTCCATTCTCGCGATGAATGTATCGAATGGTTATATGCGATATAACCTAGTTATCGAATCGATGGTTGATTCGATAAGTCGATACATTGAATACTAGTCGGTTATATGCGATATGACCGGATCGTTAAATCAAGTGTTGATTTAATGATTTATTGTATAATTTTATATATTTGATATATTACTTTGCATTAACTAGTATTGGTTCACTTTAAATGGATTTTCTCACTTCGTTGTACAAGTTGTATATGTGATATACTTTTTGTACAAATGTTTGTATCATGTTTGATGATACATGCTTATTTGGTTAAGTGTATAGAATTAAACCATGGTTAACTTAATGATTAGGGTTTTGCTTTTTCATTTAATTATTTTTTTATTCCTTTTGGATATTAATAAAAGCATAAAAAGAAAAGGAAAATGGTTTCTTTATTTTAATTACTTTCATGAAGCTTTTTGAAGCTTCATGAAGCTTTGACCAAGTGACCATTTTGTCTTGTTCTTTTAACCCTAACCATTCTTATAACCTTAGTTAGTTATCTACACTTGACCATGGTTTGTGATATGATAAGTATTATTTTCTTTTAACTTATCATGTGAATTATCATCTTCTTCATCTTCTTCTTCCTTGAAGAAAGCTTGCTACTCCAATGGCAAGTGATGAAAACTAGTGAGAAATCCAAAACTAAAGTCTACCCACTTCCTATTTCTTCATCCTCTACCTCTTGCCAAGTAGTATAGGGTGTTTCCTTCACAAGTTTTCATGGCTTGGTGAAGGTGGAGCTTGATCTAGCGATGCCTCGACGTAGATCATCTTCGGCATGGACATCGACGACCTATCTCGCCATTTCTCCAACGAAGCCGACGCTAGAGCCCGGGAATTTATTTGGACAGCGAGGGGACTTCGTTGCGGAGCTATGGAGGTGGAGCACCGGATCTAAAAAGGTTGTATTTCCGTTTAAACTTTAGTTAAGTAGTTAACTAGTTGCTTTTTCGCCGAGACATCTAGCCAACGATCCGTACACTAGGGTTTCTCGGCACCATAATTTTTGAAATTGGCATGGTTGATGCCTTGTGAGACCTCTTAAGAGTGCCTAGGAACCCTACAGTGGTATCAGAGCCAAGCTAGAGCCCTAGGCGAAGTCTAGACGCAATTTGAAGTCCGATCGAACCAAAACCCGAACCCGGATCATGCACTCTGTACATTTTTGAAAACAGTGAGTTTTTCTATATTAAAAATATGCAGAAAAACATGCAGGAATATCTAAGAGTTACTGTGAAGTCATATGCCCTAATTCCTTCATTGAGCCGCGGTTCCGCGGCACGAGCTTGGCTCGTGCGGCGGTTCCGCGGCCGTAATGCCTTAACATACACAGAAAGTTATACAGTAATTCTTGGTTTCCAGTGCTGGTTTTTCTGGGAATTTTTAAAATTTATTCAAGAGTTGAATTTTCTGGGGTGTACTGAGAGTTCGTCGATTCGATCGGATTATCAGACTTTGTCTATGTGGCTTTCCGGATATTTTGAATATGTTAAAAAGTTCGATCGGATATAAATACCCACTTTTTCCCCTGCCAGGAAATTTCCAAGTGTTGGATTTTTCCGTCGTTTAATAACGTTCTAAGTAGTGCAAGTAACGCGATGGACCCTCTAGAAGACAACAAACCTTAACTCGATTATGTGACCGTCTTGAACTGCCCTTTGAACCTTCGGGTTTGGGGCAGTACGGCGTGCCACATGTGAGGCGTTGGCTTGACCCTTCTACGGCTGGACCGTTGGTACTGAGGCATGAACTGAATGTTTTTAGACTTGTTTCATGTGTTGACCTGTATCGGGAAAACTTGGGTGTTCGAATGTTCGATCGAAAAGTTTAACATTTTCTATTTTATCTGGAATGGGATACAATACTTGGAATTCACAATAAGTTATAAGATAACTGAATGAATATTATAAACATAGCAGTTTAGTCTCACTTGATCGGTTGCCACGGAATTTTGATGTGATCAAAAGTCCGTCGCAATCACGTAGCGTACGCGGATACTCGCCGGGTAAACTTAATAGACAGCCTCACTCCATAGCCCCGACCAAGTGACTGTAGGAGAACCCCGTCGCGGAAAGCATCCGTTCGGGTGCTCGCGGTGGCGGTGTTCCGCTTTGGTGCACTTCGTCGACGGCGTCGGGGGTGCGGCCGTCTACTGAAGTTTGCGACGAGCATTCGATCAGGATGTCGGGAATCTTGTTGAATTGCCCGACTTGATATTGAAAAGAGTTTTCGATTTTGAGACTAAAATACGGGGTTTATAATTGTTAGGCATGCGATGTCTAAAGAATTCATTTGGTCAGGCATGTGATGTCTGAGGTGGTTGCGGATTCCAACTGTTGTAGTTTTACACTTTCTTTTCTGTGACCGTGAGTGTAATATGTGTTATCGCCGGTTTCGTTGCTATATGTCAACGACAATTGGGATGCGCATATTTACTTACGTTGATGATATGTGATGTTATGTGTTGCTGGATATGTTATATTGGATCGTCGTGTTTGAATAGCCGGGGGTTTTTATATGAGATGAGTGTTTTTCATTTTCATTCATATAAAAACTTGTATGTAATATTCTTTTATTTGGGGCACTTCCAGGTTGCGGAAGTTGTCACCCTTTGTATATTATTTACTTTTCCGCACTAGGATAGACCCAAGGAGGAGGGCACAAGTAACCGGGTTCTGGAGTCCAGTGGGAGACCAACTCGAGGAGTCGAGTCCGGGTCTCCTAACTCTAGAATTGGTAGGGTTGCTTGCCGCTCTCGTAGGGGTCTAGGGGTGTGGGTTTGGCTATTCATCATGACCGTGGAATCCGTGTTTTATACTGGCTCGTATTGAAAACACGGACGTCCTAGTATATCTAATATTTCATATGATTCTTCTGCTGTGTTATATGTGATGTTCTGTGATAGATACAGTATATAGTATATATGATATATTATATAGGCGTTACTTATGTTTTACACCCGCGCTAGCCCTGCCCCGCTCTGCCGTTAGTTACCTAACCTAACGGTGCACGAGGGGACATCGAGGCGAATGCGGATGGCATAAGTGTACGTCGTATTTATCTGTGATGTTTAGGTATTTAAATGATGGGACTTCATTAATGGGATTAATGAAATAAAAAGAAAGCTAAGATGTTGTAGAATCGAATTTCAAAATAAAACAGGTAGCTACAGTTCTTGCTTTGCACAGCGGTATATGTGATATATCCTGCACCTCATTCGACGAGGAAAGGACCGAGATCCCTTCACCGGGAGTGACTCCTTTAGCAATAACTGGCAGATGCTACGCATTCGGTTTGACTTTTGATTGCTTTTAAGTGTTTTTGCTTTGCACAGTGATATATATGATATATCCCGCACCTCATTCGACGAGGAAAGGACCGACGATCCCTTCACCGGGAGTGACTCCTTTAGCAAAACTAGAAAAGCCTCAAAAACACTCCATTTCAAAATTCATTCGATCCTACAACGATATCAAGTTCATTACGCAATAGGTTTTCAGAAAAACCTGTCGTAGCCCTCCATCATTTCAGATAAGTTGTATATAGTATTCGTGCTGCATTTGTTGGCTTTCGTCAAGGTGCAGTGTGCGGTAGCTATATGCTGCTTATCTGCCAGCATACAATGCGATTGGATTAGGGTAGTCATGCGGCTTTGTTGGCTTTCGTCAAGGGTCGTGCGGGTGGGTTTAGTTTAATCAAGAAATGTACGGGTTGAACTTGACTAGCGGGCTATGATTTGTTGGCTTTCGTCAAGGTCATAGCACGTTAGGGGCAAAATATTATCGGGAATTTCAAGTGTTGAAATTTGCAATGAGATTGCATACCTTCTATGAGATAGTTGGATCCCGATACCCGCTGCGAGTAATTGTTACTCCTGGGAGTGTTTTATACATTACAATTAGCCGATCAAGTAGGTGTCTAGAAAGGTGTCAACGGGGTTACGCCTCTGGGAAAACAAGGTTTACATTAATTAGGTTCATGCGAAAGCACGGGGGACCTCCCTCAAAGTACCGACACTGGCCTGGCTGAAAGATTGGCGAACTTGTAGTGTGTAATTAATCCCGGCCAGTCTTTCCTTTTAGGGTTTGAAGGAAGATTTGATAAAAAGTAGTGGGAGCCATCCTGATTAGATAAAATAAAAACCAATCTATTCTTGCAAGAGCGCACGCTGAGTGTTTTATTCTCTCTCTCTCCAGGTAGCGACCATATCACACCTTAATCAAGATAATAATACGGAATATTGACCGAACCCGCTTGTTATACTGAGCTGGGGAACGTTGGTCCCGCTCCAACTTATAATTGTTATAAGACAGAGCAGGAAATAGGGGATTACCAGAATTCCCGTGCCGCCCAAACGAAGAGAGTGCATGCTGATGCATCATCTTCGGGTGTGTTCATTACAGAGAACTGTTTCTCAGTATCCTTTACGTCCTGGGTATGTGATACCAGATCAGGATCCCAGATATGTAATATGTTACATAGGGCTACAGAAAGATAGAGAACTGAGAATGGGTGATAAGTTTCATGAGGCAGAAAACGGGGCAAGTATTGCAGCCAAGTCTGTTGGTCACTGTCACCCTGTATTACCAATACATTGATTCTGAACGAATGTTGTTAGATACCGAACCTGATATACAAAATCATATCAGTCTCTTTATTAGTAAAGAAATGATAAAATTTTGTATTGTTGGATAATGTTTTGAACATTTCCTATATCAAAAGTTGATCGGTTCAGGCACGTTATCTAAAAGCATTAATGTTCTAAATCAAACTACAGTTCTTAGTATACGGAACACACAAAAGAGGAAGAGTTCAGAAATGAACGAATTCTTCTTGAGGTATTGTAGACTAGGTCATATCAATGCGACCCGACTGGCTGAGTTACATTTAGATGCATATTTAAATCAGTTTGAATTTACATCTTGTGAAACTCGCCAGTCATGTCACAAAGATAAGATGACCACAGCTCTGTTTATTGAAAACAGAGAAAGAGTTAGTAAACTCTTGGGATGATACATGTTGATATATGTAGGTCGTCTGTCTACACATGCCAAGACTGGTTCTTTGTACTTCATTACATTCTCTGATAATCTCTCAAGATTCAGACATATGTTCCTGTTGAAACACAAGTCCGAACCTTTTGAGATATTCACAGAATATGAGCTAGAAGTAGAGAACCAATACGGGTATAAGTATTATGTCCTTTGATGTGATCAAGGAGGAGAATACTTGAGCACGGAATTCCTGGATTATTCTAAAGGAGAATGAGATTCTCTCTCAGCATTACTCCTTCGTATACACCATTACACGATGGTACATCGGGGCGGAGCAATCACACCCTATATGATAAGGTGTGCTCTATGATGAGTACTACTGAGTTACCTTTTTCCTTTTGGGAGTTATGCATTTATGAAGTTGCATACCTATTGAATTAGGTTCGAATCAAATCAATGCCTACCACTTCATATGTGATATGGTATGGGAAGAGCCCATGTCTTAAGCTAGTTAAGATTTGGGGTTGTCCGGCCTATGTCTAAAAGCAAAATCCGGACAAACTCGAGGCAAGGTCAGTTATGTAGAACTGGAAAGGTTCCAGCTATACAAACTACAGCAGATGATTTGGTAGAACCAAAAGATTCAGTAGATTCCAACGAACCTCAGCCTCTCCGCCGATCTAGTAGGGTTTCTCACCCACCTGAGAGATACTTCGGTTTCTCTATGACAGTGGGAGCGAGGAATGCATCATAAGATGATGACCCAACTAGTTTGGAGCTGGCCATCAGGAGTGTGACTCTGTAAGAATGGCTGGATGCTTAGCGATCTGAGATGGAATCCTTATACACCAACAAAGTATGGACTTTGGTTGCTATAACTGAAGGGTTAAATCCCCATCAGGAGCAAGTATATCTTGAGAAGATTACTTGGTGTACATGGAAGAGTTGAGACTTTCAAAGCTAGACTTGTTAAAGGTCTACATCATTGACCAGGTATGGATGATGATGAAACCTTTTCAAGTAGCTATGCTTAAGTCCATCCAGATCCCACTTGCCACGGCTACATACCATGACTACGATATCTGGTGGTTGGGTGTCATGACAGCTTTTCTAAATGATGTTTTAGAAGAGAGCGTCTATAAGTACACAGCCAGAGGGCCTCGTAGACAGTGGGAGCAGCGGAAACGTGTGCAAGATACTTTATTTGATAAAGCAGGCATCGCGGAGTTGGAACATCTGTTTTGATGAATTAGTCAAAGAGTTTGACATCATCAAAATGGTAGATGAACCTTGTATAAACAAAAAGGTAGTAGGGAATATGGTGACGATCCTCGTAGAGTACGTGGATGACATACTCTTGATAGGGAAAGAGTTTCCTATGCTACGCTCGATCAATCTCCGGTTATCACAAGAATTCTCCATAATAGGATCAAAGTGATACCTCCTAAATCCTGGATTTTGGATCTATGCGATAGATCTAATTGGATGTTAGGATTCTCACTAGTTGTAGTGAGATGGTATCAACCGATCCTGGGGAGAATCACTGGAAGCGTTCCAGGGTGATAAAGACGACTGAATGTCAGTCACAGGCACTGTCTTTACCCTCAGTAAAGGGACGGTATATTGGAAGAGTTCCAAGCTAGATACCGTGGCATACTAGACGATAAAGGCAGGATACATCGCTACTTAAGATGCTACCAAAGAAGCTGTTTGGGTGTATATTGGTTCATGAGATGAACTATGTTCCTCCCATTGTGTGACAATGGAGTTGCGGCTTATGCCAAGGAACGTCCGTCCCATCAGTGATCCAGACTTATTCTAAGGCAGTATCACCTGATCATGGAGATGGTTGATCTCTAAGGGATCGAGGTAAGGAGAGTAGACTCAGAGGACAACACAGCGGATCCACTCACAAAGGCCTGTTCACAGAGAGAGATTTTTATGGGATGGTTGAGTATGAGATACTACAACCACTGCTACAGATGGCCCTAGTGCAAGTGGGAGATTGTTAGTTATATGTATGCCCTAGAGGCCATTACTGTACATTGGATGTATATTGTAGTGGATGCTGGGACATATATAGGGAGGACTTTCTTGCTCGACATGATAGTATGCTATCTGGTTGCTCTTTACCTGAACGTGTATACTGATTGTCTCTCTGTTACATGTTGGTAAAGCCCTTAGGATGTGTACTTGACTACCTGGACTATGATGCGGATCATACTAGTGGGGACATGGTAGTCCATAAGTACATCCTTCAAAGTCCCTAGTCGTTGGTGTATCGAGATGGGGCATCGATATACCAGAGTAGACTAGCGTATACCTTCTCGACCCATACAGATGGGCGATGGATGATCCCATATCCATTGGTGTTTGACATCAGAGATGATATACGGGTGCTCAGTAGAGACTGGGTACACTGGACGGACTCGCCGAGAACTCCCAGATGGTATTATACCTCACGTCAGATGGCAGTTCTCTGGTGACACTGGTACAGAGTAGTCTGTTGACCCGAGATCGTCATAGAGTCTTGTGTGGTTCCCACTGTGCTTTGATTTCCATCTTACCACGTCCAAGAGGGCGTGCAAAACGGTGGATTTTGGGTACAGTCCCGAGTCACATGGAGGCAATGAGCGATAGGAGGGGATTCGTCTCTCCCGGTATAGGGGGTTGATGTTGCGCTGTGTTCGATTGGCTATAACAGGAAATCCCTGGCCAGGGTTGCTGAGATTTACTGGTAAGTGTTACCAGTAGTTTCTCGAATTGTTATAGACCTCATATCGACACGACTTATCGAGCTATTAGGGTCTGACGTTTACCACCCCTAGGCGAGATATGCGACATATCAGACGATCAGACCGGACTGTACGGTAGTGTTACTGGTTGGATTCACTGGAGTGTGAGCGGGCTTGCTCGTCGATCTTCAGATCGCTCAATACCCGGGTGGCCGTTACGTTTAGCAGACCGCTTGCGGCTTGTGGGTGTTTGATATGATCATCACCTGCTGCCGGCGTATTGACGAGTCTTTAGAGTCCTACACAGAGGTTTCCTGGCTCAAGCGAAACGAAATAGGAGCGCATATGAGATATGTGCGGGACCGAGAATAATGCGTGTATGTGATACCGTATTCCATTCTCGCGATGAATGTATCGAATGGCTATATGCGATACAACCTAGTTATCGAATCGATGGTTGATTCGATAAGCCGATACATTGAATACTAGTCGGTTATATGCGATATGACCGGATCGTTAAATCAAGTGTTGATTTAATGATTTATTGTATAATTATATATATTTGATATATTACTTTGCATTAACTAGTATTGGTTCACTTTAAATGGATTTTCTCACTTCGTTGTATAAGTTGTATATGTGATATACTTTTTGTACAAATGTTTGTATCATGTTTGATGATACATGCTTATTTGGTTAAGTGTATAGAATTAAACCATGGTTAACTTAATGATTAGGGTTTTGCTTTTTCATTTAATTATTTGTTTATTCCTTTTGGATATTAATAAAAGCATAAAAAGAAAAGGAAAATGGTTTCTTTATTTTAATTACTTTCATGAAGCTTTTTGAAGCTTCATGAAGCTTTGACCAAGTGACCATTTTGTCTTGTTCTTTTAACCCTAACCATTCTTATAACCTTAGTTAGTTCTCTACACTTGACCATGGTTTGTGATATGATAAGTATTATTTTCTTTTAACTTATCATGTGAATTATCATCTTCTTCATCTTCTTCTTCCTTGAAGAAAGCTTGCTACTCCAATGGCAAGTGATGAAAACTAGTGAGAAATCCAAAACTAAAGTCTACCCACTTCCTATTTCTTCATCCTCTACCTCTTGCCAAGTAGTATAGGGTGTTTCCTTCACAAGTTTTCATGGCTTGGTGAAGGTGGAGCTTGATCTAGCGATGCCTCGACGTAGATCATCTTCGGCACGGACATCGACGACCTAGCTCGCCATTTCTCCGACGAAGCCGACGCTAGAGCCCGGGAATTCATTTGGACAGCGAGGGGACTTCGTTGCGGAGCTATGGAGGTGGAGCACCGGATCTACAAAGGTTGTATTTCCGTTTAAACTTTAGTTAAGTAGTTAACTAGTTGCTTTTTCGCCTAGACATCTAGCCAACGATCCGTACACTAGGGTTTCTCGGCACCATAATTTTTGAAATTGGCATGGTTGATGCCTTGTGAGACCTCTTGAGAGTGCCTAGGAACCCTACAGAGGCCATCAAATAGATTGATTCCAGCTAGAGATGACTTCACGTGGAGACGTTGAGAGTCGACAGAGACGATCGAATGTCAGAAACCTATTATCCCAAGTTTAAAGTATTCGGAAAGACATGCAGGCAATTCTGTGGTCCCTCTAGAAGAATGAAACCCTAACTCGACTTAATGACCGTATGAAAGCCTTTGAACCATAGGGTTTACGGCAGTTCTGCGGCGCCGTTAGTGAGGCTTGGGTTTGCCCTTCTACGGCTGGACCACCGATACTGTGGTATGTACTCGATACTATTATACTGTACCCAAGATGTTGAGCTCTTGGGGGATTATGAGGTTTTGATGACTCGATCGGATGGCTCGACTTAATTCGGATGCTAGATGGTGAGATGCATTTCTTGGGAGACTCCAGACACGAGGATAGTTGACCAGGCTTTGATAAGGGACTTCACCCAGATGCATCGTGAATTGATCAAGGACGGACCAGTATTGAGTATTCCTTCGATGGTTGGACGTGTTTCCGAGGACCTATTCAGCCAGACATCTTCTACAGTATGATGGAGCTACAAGTACGCGATTTCGAGTCCGTGCGAGAGACTTCGGATAGACCGTGGCCGAGAGCAGTTATAGTGAATAGATAGCACGGCGTGACGTCACAGTGGATGACGATAAGACGAGCAGAACCAGAGGTTCGTGCGAGGCACTGACGAGCTGTCATTACTTTCCGTCGAGGCTAGAGACCTGATATACTTACAGAAGCATTGGGATACGGGCAGTTTTTGAGAAAATGCGATGCGGAGGACCCAGATGACCGGGAAAGAGAAAGGATTATATAAGAGTACCGACCTCCGTACAGTTGGCAGAGATGAGACTTGGAAGAGACCTTGAGCAGGATTCCTTCCAGGACACTGCTGCAATGATACTTGCACCCAGGATCAGATGTGTCACGAACATTCAGAGAGCCAGAGGCCGACGCCAGTGACATGCTGCTTTACAAGTGGTCGCGATGATTGACCGAGAGATGACCAGAGAAGTGCCAGAACGGAATCGACCCCGTTAGCACACCTGACAGGGCCGATGAGCCGATGGATCATGAGATTGATAATTCACAGAGGAGACTTGGACCCAGGAGTGGTCAATGTTACGCACACCAGCAGGCCAGAGTTCATGATCATCGACGAGACATCCCACTAGTGACCGCGACAGTTGGCTAGAGATTCTTAGAGGACGTGCTTGAGCGGAACTAGTCCGCTATTCTTGTTTCGGTATTTTAGCGATTTATTCACATGACTTGATTTTGATGATTGAGGATTTACGATTTTCACACAGTCGTTGCACTTGATATCGTTTTCGTGCCTTGGTTTCACATGTTTGTGATTTTATGGGGTTTCATACAGTTGAGTTGATTTTGTGCGTACGCACGCACACGATTTGGTTTTTGCACTCGGTATAGTTCACATATGCTTGCAGTGCAGTGACATGTATTTTGTGCACTTGGATGCATTGGACTTCGATTTCGAGGGTGATGCTCGATATTTGTTTTGTGCATTTTATGCACCTAATTGGATTTTGCGCGTGTTCAGCGCTTGATATTGGATTTCATGATTTCATGCCTGATGGATGCACCGGATTTGGATTTTTTTAGCGCATGTTGGGTGCCTGTTATGAGATGCGAATTGGTGCACACCAGATGCACTAATTCGAGATTTTTCGTGCATGTCAGATGCACCTGATTTTGCGGTCAGGCACGCACGTTGCCTATGACCGATATTGTGTGCACAACCGTTGCACCTTGATGTTGTTTTGTGCCCCTGCTTTGCGCAGGTGTGGATTTTGATTTCCGTGCGCACCAGACGCACGTAGTATTCATATGCACTTTGGGATTGATTTCTTATGGAGCAGTACATTTTTATGATATTTGCCATGTGTTTTCGTACTGAGCAGGACTAGTCAGAGGACAGTGCCTGGATATATTTTGCATGCATTGATAGATTTCAAAGGGATTTCCAAAAGCGAGCTTTAGTCTCATTATTTACATACGTGTCCGTTATGACACAGAACATTTAAAATGAGAGAACCCTTCTAAATTGTTTTCAAAAAAAAAGGGTGGCGGTTCGTGAATATTAAACAAAAGGTATATAAGTATATGGCTATTTTCTTATAGAGGCATCCGCCACTGTGTAGTGTTATGTGTATTGCACAGCGATTTTTTAAAGAAATCTGGCATGCATTCCCTTTAGGTATTTACATGTACGGATTTGGTATTCACATGCATAGTTCCGATTCATAGCATATCGGCTTTGCTTTGGATTTGGTATTCGTGTTT
This sequence comes from Agapanthus africanus, assembly GCA_030015575.1. Classification (NCBI taxonomy): domain Eukaryota; kingdom Viridiplantae; phylum Streptophyta; class Magnoliopsida; order Asparagales; family Amaryllidaceae; genus Agapanthus; species Agapanthus africanus. The sequence goes on along the minus strand of CM057340.1, from coordinate 673,767,674 downwards.
TACCTTGACTCTGATGATTGCGAGATGCTTGACGGAGTTTTGTTTTCGAGTTATCTGCTCGTTACGCATGCGCATGTATTGCGCTATGATGCGTTCTATGGATTGATGATTTCGGAGCCCCGTTGGCTTGGATATTTTATTGAAATGTTTTGGAATTTGGAGGTTTAAATTTTAATTCAGGGATCGAATTTCTTTAAGGGAGGAAGACTGTAACATTTCAAAAAAATAAAATATTATTTTTGGGAATTTACATAATTAAATATTAATTTTTAATGAATATTTTAATAGTCGGTATAATTAAATACCGATAAATGGTGAAAATTCAGGAGAAAATTATGGAAATTATAAATTTGGGCATTTTGTGGAAATTTTACAGTTTTTATGATGGATTATATGTTATTTTGGGTGTTAATCGCGATTAAAAATCGCTAAGTGGATTTTTGGCGTTTTGTGCAAAAATGTGCCCATGACATTTTTACACTTGTTTCATGTTTTGGGCTCATGGTAGCCTAGGGTGGAAACATGCTTAGATGACCATGGTGGGTTGAACCAATTGGTTAGGTTAGTGGGGTTACTTAAGGGTTGTTAGCTTGTGTTAGGGTGATTGGGGTTAGGTGGACTTGTGTAGGAGAGAGTGTGAGCCATGATGGCTTGTGGGTGCTAACATGTTTCAAGAGTGAGAGAGAGGTGGCTAGAATGTGCCATGATCCATATCATTCCATAATCCCTTGTGTTCTTTTACCCCCTCTCACACATCAGCCTCCAAATGCAACAACTTCAGCCAATAGCAACACTTCAGCTGCTACATCAGCCAACACCAGCAGCTGAAGCAATATTTCAGCAGCCCTACACCAGCCCCTAGCACCCTAGCCTACATCTATACACTCCCATCAACACTTTTCAGCCCCCATATCAACCCAACAGCACACTTCAGCCACTCCATCAACATCTTTCAGCAACATCTGCTGCAATAGCAGCTGATGTAACAGCTTCAGCCCCCCTTTTCATCACTTCAGCCCTCTTTATCACCACATTAGCCCCCATATCAACTCATCCTTATGCTGGAACCATACCTCAGCAGCAGCCCCTTCAACACAACACTAATAAAACAGTCTCAGCACATTTTCAGCCACATTTTCTATCAGCCACAGCAGCAGCAACCTTATTCCAACCAACACCCCACAACACCGTCATCATACTACAACCCCACACCCTCATCATACCACAACTCAACCCCCACAACAAAACCATAGCCCCAACTGCTGCTACAACAGCAAAGGAAAAGCAAAAGAGAAGTTGCAAGCAGCAGATGCAGCATCAGCAACTGCAACCAGACAGGAGATCAGCCTCAGGCAAGAACTTCAGCAGCAACCACCCCTCCTCCTTCCATCATCTTCCCTTCTCCTTCATTCCAGGACTCCCTTGAGGTATAATCTCATAACCAAATTCCTATCTGGCAAGTTATAGTATCTAGCTGAAAGTTACTGTTATATTTGAGATCTAGTGCTAGTTTTAGTGAAATTGACTGAGGTTTGGCCAAGAGATGGTTTCGATTGTCAGGATAACCTTATTAGGTGTATTTGAGACCATTGTAACCAAGAAACCCCAGATCTCTAGTTAGTTACCAGAGTTGTTCGACTTGGTGTAAATTAGCGTTTTCGTCGATTTTGTGACCTTTCTGAGACCTGCTTTCACCCGGGACCTCCTAGAGTAAAATTGACTTGGCAGTGAGCTGTGCAGGCATCCTGGAACCACTACCCAAAGCCCTAGCCACCATCTCAAAGTCCCGGCCGCAAATTTAATCCCCCTGGCCGCAATTTGCGGCCAGAGCAGGGTAAAACTGCCTCGTTTTGCGTGCGCAACCCTATTTCATGTAAAACTTGACCCCCTGTATGTCTAGTTTTGACTGTTTCCAGTTAGGGTAAAATCTGGGTTGTTTTTCTTGAGTTGGCGTACGATTTACGACTCGTTTTTGTATGGATTTTGATATTCGATGATTCGTATCTATCGGGTGGCGTTGGACGTCAACGACAGTGGTGATTGGCTGTGTTTGCACACAAGGTCACGGGTTTTTACCTATGGGCGTAGTGTGCATCATTTTGGTTTCCGACATGGTTTTCATGAGTTTTTGCGTGTGATATCCTTGTAAGTACCCCACGTGGCGTCGAGGCGTTGGAGATGCAAACGGCGACATCGCCACCGGCACACATAACTAGGTGAGTAGATTTATATCTATATGGAGAAGTCGGGTGGATGGCGTATAGCACCCCTGCAGTCCGTGGTGATGTATACGGATGCGTATACACACCAACAATTTATTATATGTTGTTGGGATTAATTATTGATGTTTAAATGGATATTGGTATGTTGGATTGGTGAAAGGTTACGGACCCTAGGGTAGTGGGTGCACTACACATACATACACACATATACATACTTGCATACATTCTTATTTCATATGTGATTATGGGATTCTATATCGAGATGTGTTTACATGGGTTTGGGATTATGTGTTCACATACAGATTTGAGGATGATACTTGGGATTTAAATGAGTCGATGAGAGTGGATCTGAGATTATGATATCGGTGATACGGTAAAATTCATACTTGAGATACGTTTGATGATTTAGAGGACTTTGGGGATGATGATGCCATAGGGATAGTGACATAAATAGGTAAATGGTCGACAGGTGATTATGATACGTGATATGATATGATATGATATGACAAGATAATTATGATAGACCGCATTCGGTGATGTACACTCTTTTGTGACGATATTTGAGGATGATATCGATTTGCTAGAGACTGCCGATCAGTAGTCAGATTATAATTATAGTGATGATTTTAGCATTGTACTAGACGTAGGTCAGTACCCGGATTATGATATTTGATAAAGAGAATACTTGATGAATGATAGGACGAATGTGATATTGACCCGTACCCAGATTTGGGGGTGCCGTACGACGGATTCACGTACGAGCTATATTTTGATGTTTGATCCGCCTACTTGATTTGGGAATAACTGATTATAGAGGTATGTTATCGGATGTAATATTATCAAGGCGGGATCACCGACTATATGTATATATTTATATGTATCGACTCAGAGATTAGGCGGGATCACCGACTATATGTATATATTTATATGTATCGACTCAGAGATTAGGCGGTTTCCCTTACCTACTGTTAGCTTTAGTTCAGCCTTGTAGTGGTGTAGCTATGTGACTTGTATGACCTTAGATACAGTTTGGTGATCATGGTGTTTAGTATTTCAGCTCCCGCATATTATTATTGTTGCTCTGCATCGCATACTGTTGTGATTCATATTCTATTATTGATATCCTGCTGCTAGGACACCAGCACCATTACCGATGATGCGTATGTACCACGTACACTTATTTGCTGTCGCACACACACCTTCATCGGTAATTTCCATGTCACGTACACTTAGAGAATATTATTGCCTGATTTAGCTTGTTAGCTAGTAGTGACATGATATTAGTGCATTGCCTTATATGCCAGCTTGATATTGTAGCTATTGCTTGTCACATCATGCATACTGTTGTTCATTATATGCCGCATTCATGAATTCTCATGCTTATAATCATGGTTTAAATACTATTGATGATTCGGATTTCCATGATGTTTTCTGGATTCGGAGGAAAACCGCAAAACATATATATACTGCTTTCTCTCTTTTTAAATAAATGCGGTTTTTCCATGATGTTTGAGTCGTCCACCATGAGTTTTGCTGATGGATTTCGAGACCCGATTCGAGGAGGCGAATGAACCGTTTCGGGTACATGGTGGGCCCGGTGCGGTATCCCGGGGCAAGAAGATCGCAGGAGATGGCGTTGAGCCTGGCAGGGGAGCACGACCGACCGGTGATATTACCCGACACGTCGGATATCCGGAGGATACCGTCGTAGTCATGAGGTGGATGGTAGGGGCCGATCTGGACTGACGGCGCCCTGGATATTATGATTGAGATATTGAGATTTGAGATATTGAGGTACAGAGATTGTGATACAGAGATATCGAGATATAGAGATTTATGTTTTGTGCCGATGCTGGGCACTGTTTTATGCTGATTTCATTATGATACCTCATTTTAAAATACAGAAATCTCACAAATTTATGAAAGCAGTTTTCTTCAGTACATGCATTCTGTTTCATGCATTCATACATCATTCATATGATATATTGCCACCTGATGCACTGACACAGGCACATGGGTTTACACTTGGGTTAGATATTTACCCTAGACATGGTTAGAGGTTGCTGGTTATATATTTGAGGATTATATATTATGATCGTATGACCTAGGATTGCGTCATGCATGCGATTTTTTGTTCGTAGATCTTTTTCTACTCACTAGTTGGCAACTCACCCCCGTTGTGCCCCAGTTTCTTGCAGGTGTTGCCGTACGGGTTTCATTACGGCTTTGCGGACACTGTTCCTTTCGGTGACTTGCTAGTAGGTGGGTTATTGTATCGTACCCATCATTATACATTGTATATTATATTCAGTTGTATCTAGAAGTTCCATCAACCAAACATGTATTTATTTTTGAGATAGAGACCAGTGATGTTATTCTTTCGACCTTAGAGTCGCGTGTTATATTTCCATGGGTTCTTGCTGGTTGAGTTTCATTTTTGTTGTGATCCTCGCCTTTAGGCGTTGTATATTATGTTGCATACAGGTTGTTTGATATGGTTCTTCCTACACTCTACTACTTCTCTTGGTTTGGATTTCTGGGTTCGGCTTACTTAGCTTACGTACGCCTTAAGACATTCGTAGTCTAAGTGTCGGTCATGCTCCGTACTTTCGGGTCGTGACAACTGCAAGCGGCACTAGCTGTACGTAACGGTCCCCAGGTAGATGTCGATAAGAAGGCCGATGAGGTAAACCCATCCAAACTCCTACTGAGCCTGAATATGACAATCTCTGTACAGTCCGGCCTGTCCTTCTGAGAACATCGCATGGCGGGCCTAAGGGGTGGTAAACGTCAGTCCCCTAATAGCGGTACAAGTCATGTCGGAGTGTAGCCCAGAACACCCTGAGATAACACTGGAAACCTACCGGTATATCTCGCTTGCCCTGGCCAAGGACGACTGTGTGTAATGGCTCTCCTAGACACAGCGCGATATCAACCCCCAATACCGGGAGAGACGAATCCTGTCTAACTGTCAATGCCTCCAAGTGCTTTGGGACTGCACCCAACTACTATCTGTTTGCACACTCCTTTGAGCCGTGGTAGAGTAGTAATCAAAGAACAGTGGGAACACACTCGAGGCGAAGTGATAGTGTCAAGTCAGCGGACTAAGCTATACTCATGTCACCTGGGAACTGATAATTGACGATAGGTATAATACCAACCAACAGTTCCCGACGAGTCATGTCCAGTGTACTCGTAACCTAACGAGCACCCGCATACTATCTCAAGTACGACGTACTGATGGCTGTGGGACAGACAATCTCCCCTGCTGGGATGAGAAGCGCATACGCTAGTCTACTCCGGAGTATCGATGCCCTGTCTTAATAGTCCTACGACTAGGGACCTGTATAAGGATGTGCTTATAGATTACCCAGCCCCCCCAAGTGTGACTGCCATCACAACGCTGGTAATCAAGCAAAGATCATAAGGGCTCTACTAATATGTATAAGCGATATGCTAAAAGAAACACATGCACATATTAAAGTAGAAACAAACCAAGTAGCATACTACCATTTTGAGCAAGATTGTCTATACAACTGTGAATATCCCAAACTTCCATCAAGTAATATACAAACTAGTATGATACAGTAATGGCCTCTAGGGCATATACACTAACATAACTAACGTTTAAGTTGATCTTAGTCTCAAATGAAACTAACGTATGAAAGGTTCCTAGGCACCCTAATGAGGTCTCACAAGGCATCGATCATGCCAATTTCAAATTTTTAACGGTGCCGAGAAACCCTAGAACGGATCGTTGGCTAGAAGTTTAGGCGAAAATGAAACTAGTTAACAACTTAACTATAAGAATACGGAAATACAACCTTTGTAGATCCGGTGCTCCACCTCCATAGCTCCGCAACGAAGTCCCCTCGCTGTCCAAATGAATTCCCGGGCTCTAGCGTCGGCTTCGTCGGAGAAATGGCGAGCTAGGTCGTCGATGTCCATGCCGAAGATGATCTACGTCGAGGCATCGCTAGATCAAGCTCCACCTTCATCAAGCCATGAAAACTTGTGAAGGAAACACCCTATACTACTTGGCAAGAGGTAGAGGATGAAGAAATAGGAATTGGGTAGACTTTAGAATTGGATTTCTCACTCTTTTTCTCACTTTGCCATTAAAGCTTTCAAGCTTTTTCTTGAAGTGAAGAAGAAGAAGAAGATCAAGAATATGATAAGTATTATGATAAGCATAATAATAGAAAAGAAAATGAATTCTTATCATAATTGTAACCATGGTAAAGTGTAGAGAGCTAACTATAGTTCAATGAATGGTTAGGGTCAATGAGATGAAGACAAAAGGTTTCTTTGGTCAAAGCTTCATGAAGCTTCATCAAGCTTCATGAAGAAAAGCAACCTTTTGTTTTCTTTATCTCTTATCTTTTTAATACAAATTAAAAGATAAAAGAATTAATAAATATATCAAAACCCTAACCATTTACTTAACTAAGGTTTAACTCTTTACACAAACCCTAGCTATCATATATCATCAAACATGATACAATCAAGTGCACAAAATATATCACATATACAATGTGCACAGACGAGTGAGAAAATCCATCTTAAGTAAACCGATACTAGTTAATGCAAAGTAATATATCAAATATATAATTATGCATTAAATCATTAAATCAACACTTGATTTAATGATCCGGTCATATCGCATATAACCGACTAATATCAACAGTAACAACTTATCGAATCAACACTTGATCCGATATGCCGGCTATATCGCATATAACCGATCAATGTCACATATCGCGAGAATCGAATACAGTATCATATACTGGTATCATTCTCGGTCCCGCACATATCTCATATGCGCTCCTATTTCGTTTCGCTTGAGCCAGGAAACCTCTGTGTAGGACTCTAAAGACTCGTCAATACGCCGGCAGCAGATGATGATCATATCAAGCACCCACAAGCCGCAAGCGGTCTGCTAAACGTAACGGCCACCGGGGTATTGAGCGATCAGAAGATCGACGAGCAAGCCCGCTCACACTCCAGTGAATCCAACCAGTAACACTACCGTACAGTCCGGTCTGATCGTCTGATATATCGCATATCTCGCTTAGGGGTGGTTAACGTCAGACCCCAATAGCTCGATAAGTCGTGTCGATATGAGGTCTATAACATTTCGAGAAACTACTGGTAACACTTACCAGTAAATCTCAGCAACCCTGGCCAGGGATTTCCTGTTATAGCCAATCGAACACAGCGCAACATCAACTCCCTATACCAGGAGAGACGAATCCCCTCCTATCGCTCATTGTCTCCATGTGACTCGGGACTGTACCCAAAAACCACCGTTTTGCACGCCCTCTTGGACGTGGTAAGATAGAAATCAAAGCACAGTGGGAACCATACAAGACTCTATGACGATCTCGGGTCAACAGACTACTCTGTACCAGTGTCACCAGAGAACTGCCATCTGACGTAAGGTATAATACCATCTGGGAGTTCTCGGCGAGTCCGTCCAGTGTACCCAGTCTCTACTGAGCACCCGTATATCATCTCCGATGTCAAACACCAATGGATATGGGATCATCCATCGCCCATCGGTATGGGTCGAGAAGCTACACGCTAGTCTACTCTAGTATATCGATGCCCCGTCTCGATACACCCACGACTAGGGACTTTGAAGGATATACTTATGGACTACCATGCCCCCACTAGTATGATCCGCATCATAGTCCAGGTAGTCAAGAACACATCCTAAGGTCTTTACCAACATGTAATAGAGAGACAATCAGTGTACACGTTAAGGTAAAGAGCAACCAGATAGCATACTATCATGTCGAGCAAGAAAGTCCTCCCTATATATGTCCCAGCATCCACTACAATATACATCCAATGTACAGTAATGGCCTCTAGGGCATACATATAACTAACAACGTATCCTTAAAACCAACCCCCAAACCCAAATCTATGAAAATACGGATTTGGACTAATCCACGCCCTACGGGCGACAACATAAATTAGTTTTCGTATACAATCCACGGGCAACCAAAAACAAAAACAAACACCCACGACACGAAGTGACCATCTGGAGAAGGAGAAAGTGGTTACCGCGATGCGGTAGCGTAATTAACTGCAGGGGCTTGCGCCTGCAGGGAAGAGCGTCCCCACAATCAAAAACCCATCAAATGAGGGGGAATATGACAAAGTCTGCTACATCGGCCGCATCCGTTGAAACCTTCGATACATGGTGTCATAAATCAACTTGGCATCTTCGGACAGGTGGACGGATAGCACCAATTAGCATCTGCCCCGAAATTCAGGCGAGACGGACCCGCGCGGTCGCGTCTCCGTGTTTCAGCGGGGGAACAGGGATGACGGTAGCTGAGTACGATATACTGTTTATCGAGCTGTCTGTATATGCGCCGTATTTGGTAGCTACTGAGGAGATGAAGGTGAAGAGGTTCGTTCGAGGCCTGCTTACCCAGTTGTTCCTCGCTATCAGCATTCAGCATTGCGACACCTGTGCAGCAGCGGTGGACACAGCCCTGTTGGTTGAGGAGTGTCTTTCTGAGACGTCGGTTGCTCCGGAACCGAAAAGGGTTCGTACTGGGTATTCAGAGGGGAGGCGGGCGTTTAGACGTCGTGACAGTTCCCATTCAAATACTGAGGGTAGTGGAGGTTCGGGATGGGGTCGGCTTTTTAGCTCTTATCCTCAGGAGAGTCAAAAGTTTGCATCTGGATGTTACCGGTGCGGGAGTTTGGGTCATCGAGTTCGAGATTGTACTGAGCCACGTGAGAGCGAGGCATCTGTACCGCAGGTTACCTTACCACCTTCTCCACCTTAGAGAGTGTTGCCCCTTATGCCTGTTGTTGCTCCGCGTCAGACTCATGTGCAGAGAGGTCGGGGTCACGGTGGTTTTATACCGAGAGGGCGGGGTGGTAGAGGCGGAGGTCAGCCAGTTGCCGGTAGAGGGCAGGTTTGGGTGTTTGCCTTGACTCATCAGGACACGCAGGCGTCCAATGCTGTGGTTTCAGGTACCCTTTCTGTATGTTCTTTTGATGCACATGTTTTATTTATCCGGGATCTACGCATTCGTATGTTTCTACACACTTCATGCCGAGGTTAGGCCGAAAGTCGTGTTTGCTAGATTAGCCGCTTGTCGTGACTATTCCTGTTGGCGAGTCGTTTGTTGCGCGATACGTGTTCCGGTCGTGTGATGTTCATATAGGAGATAGAGATTGACCGTCGACTTGATCCTTCTTGAGATGTTGGACTTCGACGTTCTCCTGGGCATGGACTAGTTAGCTACTTGCTACGCGTCCATGGACTGCCGTGAGAAGACAGTTAGGTTTTGTTTTCCCGGCGAGTCGGGGTTTGTTGTGCAGGGGGACCGTGGTGCCGCCCCTCACAGTTTGATTTCTGTCCTTTGCGCTAGTCAGCTTTTGAAGAGAGGATGTCGGGGATTCTTGGCTTTCATTCATGATACTGGAGCCACCGTGGAGTCGTTGGACCAGATTCCTACCGTGCGAGAGTTTCCCGATGTTTTTTCCCGATGAGTTACATGGGTTGCCACCAGAGCGCGATATTGAGCTTTGCATTGATCTGATTCCCGACGCGGGGCCTATTTCTATATCGCCTTATCGGATGGCTCTGGCGGAGCTTAGAGAGCTTAAAGATCAATTGCAAGAGTTGCTTGATAGAGGAATTGTGCGTCCGAGTGTTTCGCCGGGGGGAGCTCCTGTTCTGTTCGTCAAGAAGAAGGACGGCAATTTGAGGTTGTGTATGGATTATCGTCAATTGAACCGAGTTACGGTGCGGAATAGGTATCTTTTACCTCGCATTGACAATTTATTTGATCAACTCCAGGGTGCGAAATATTTTTCTAAGATTGATTTACGTTCGGGTTATCATCAGTTGCGTGTTCGGAATGATACCATTCCGAAGACTGCTTTTCATACGCGCTACGGGTATTATGAGTTTTTGGTGATGTCGTTCGGACTCACCAATGCACCAACAGCGTTCATGGATCTGATGAACCATATTTTCAGGCCGTTCCTCGATCAGTTCATTATTGTGTTTATTGATGACATTCTAGTCTACTTTAGGAGTCGTGAGGAGCATAAGCAGCACTTGAGGATTGCTTTGCAGACATTGAGAGAGCACCGGCTATATACTAAATTCTCAAAGTACGCGTTTTGGCTTGATAGAGCCAATTTCCTGGGTCATGTGGTGACTGGAGATGGTATTCTTGTGGACCCAAGGAAGATCGGGGCTGTGCAGCTTTGGCCCAGACCTGTATCTGTGACTGAGGTCCGCAGCTTTTTGGGCTTAGCTGGTTATTATCGCCGTTTCGTGCAGGATTTTTTGAGTATTGCTGCACCGTAGACCGGACTGGCCCGGAAGGGGGTTTCTTTAATTTGGACAGATGCGTGCGAGCAGAGTTTTCAGCAGTTGAAGACGCGGTTGACGACTGCACCAGTTCTATCTTTACCTTATGGATCGGGCGGCTATGTTGTTTACTGTGATACTTCTCGAGTGGGGCTCGACTGTGTATTGATACAGCATGATAGAGTGATTGCTTATGCTTCTAGGCAGCTGAAGAAGCACGAGCAGAATTACCCCACTTACGATCTTGAGATGGCTGTGGTGGTCTTTGCGTTGAAGATTTGGAGACACTACTTGTACGGGGAGTCATGTCAGATCTTCACGGATCACAAGAGCTTGAAGTACATCTTCCAGCAGCGGGATCTGAATCTGAGGCAGCGTCGTTGGATGGAGCTTGTGAAGGATTATGATTGTGAGATCCTTTATCACCCGGGCAAGGCGAATGTGGTAGCTGATGCTTTGAGTCGTAGGCCCGGGGATAGCTTGTCCCAGTTGAGCGTAGTTCAGCGAATGTCTTCTGCAGATTGGCAGATCCTATGCGATGGTAGAGTACAGTTTGAGTTCACTTCCACTGGGGGACAGATTGCTCATGTCTGCGCCCGTCCGCTACTTTTTTATCGTATCCGTGAGGCGCAGCCCAGTGATGCACGTTTGTCTAAGATTCTTGAGCTTGTTCGGAAGGGTACAGTTTTGGAGTTCATGATTGATAACCAGGGTATGCTACGATGCGGGACTCGCTTGTGTGTACCAGATGCTGATGGGTTAAGATGCGAGATCCTAGAGCAGGCACATCAGTTAAACTTTAGCGTTCATCCAGGGTCCACCAAGATTTACCGTGACTTGAGAGACTTTTACTGGTGGGAAGGGATGAAGCGCGATATTTCGGATTTTGTTTCGAGGTGCCTGACTTGTCAGCAAGTTAAGGCTGAGCATCAGAGGCCGGCAGGTGAGCTGCAGCCTTTACCCGTTCCGGAGTGGAAATGGAAGCAGATTTCCATGGACTTCGTTGTGGGTCTACCCAGGACCAGTCGAAGGTATGACTCCATTTGGGTGATTGTTGACCGGTTGACGAAAGCGGCTCACTTCCTTCCAGTGAAGACCACTTTCGGTTATGCTCAGTATGCTCAGTTGTATATAGATGAGATTGTGCGTTTGCACGGCGTTCCCACATGCATCGTATCCGACAGAGGCACCCAGCTTACTAGCCGTCTTTGGTAGAAGCTTCAGGAAGCTTTGGGTACCCGGTTGAGTTTTAGCACCACTTTTCATCCACAGACCAATGGTCAGTCGGAGCGGACTATACAGACTCTGGAGGATATGCTTCGTGCGTGTATGCTTGATTTTGGTGGCAGTTGGGCACGTCACTTGCCATTGATTGAATTCTCCTACAATAACAGCTATCAGGAGACGATTCAGATGGCACGTTTTGAGGCTTTGTATGGTAGGAAGTGTCGATCGCCAGTCTGTTGGACCGAACTCAACGAGAGTAGGGTTTTGGGACCCCAGCTAGTTCATGAGACTACGGAGAAGATCCAGCTGATTCAGGACATGATGAGAGCAGCCCAGTGCAGGCAGAAGTCTTATGCCGACCGTCATAGTCACAGACTTAAGTTCGCAGTAGGGGATCATGTATTCCTGCGGATTTCTCCGATGAAGAGCGTTATGCGATTTGGGAAAAAGGGGAAGCTCAGTCCCAGATTTGTAGGTCCTTTCAAGATCCTTGAGCGAGTTGGAGCCGTTGCCTATCGTATGGCACTTCCGCCCAGTTTTCCGGATGTTCACCCCGTTTTCCATGTGTCGATACTTTGTAGATACCTTCATAATCCTTCTCACATGATTCAGCACCAGATCGTTCAGCTTGAGCGCGATCTTTCATTCACCGAGCATCCGGTGGTTATATTGAATCGGCAGGTGAAGAAACTTCGGTCAAAGGTCTTGCCATCTATAAAGGTTCTTTGGCATGGCCTTACTAGTGAGGAGATCACTTAGGAGGCCGAGAGCGAGATGCGGAAGAAATTCCCTCATCTCTTCGAAGGTACGCGTAGTTAAATTTTTTATTCGGGGACCGAATTTCTTTAAGGGGGGAGATTGTAACGTTTTAGAAATCGTTATGCGAATTTTTCCATTTGAGGGTAAAATAGTCGGTGTTTCCCGTAATAACCCGGTAGTGATCAAATTTCAGTACAGACTTGACTGCACCCAATTTAACTAGAATAGTACTAGTTCGCGGGCTTTGGGGTTCAATTGAAAATTTGGGTTCACATAGATTTTTTCCCTAATTAAAATATTATTTTAAGTTGTTAATTATGCACTTAATTAGTGGTAATTACATTTTGGTTTGGGTTAATTACTTTTAATGTGAATCTTTGCTAATCTAATCACTAGATTAGACTTAATCCATCCATCCAAAAATATCTAGATATTTGTGATTAAAAGAAAATTTTTTAAAGAAAATAAATGAGGTGGATTTGGATATTTATTGCAATAATGAGCATTTATTGCATTTTTAGCTAGATTTTTTCGACTCATTTCATAAAAAAAAAACCTCACTTCTTGCAATGGCCGAGCCCTCCCCATGTTCTGCCCTTTCTTTTTCTTTCCCCATTTTCATCTTCCTCAAGCTCATTTAATTAACTAAAAATCCGCAAATAATCCCACAAACTCACAAACTAATCCCTACCCATCATTCTTCATCACTAAACTAGCTTAGATCTTCAAGAAAGACATCATTTTGGAGGCTAAAATGATGAGTTTAGTTGCTAATTTGTGTTCCTGGGGAGGTATAAATTCTAACCCTGATCTTTATTTGTTGGTTGAAATCTTTAAGCTAGCTATTTAAATGTTTAATATAGCTTTAATTGCATGTTTAGATGATTCATGATAATTTTTGTGAAGATCAAGTTAGGGTTTAAGTTGATGATATGGTTAATTGATAAGTATAGATTTGGAACACTTAACCTAGTGGATGAAAGTTGTTAAGTTCCAAATTTGTCGATTTGAAGTTTTTAGCAAACTAAGTTTTAACAAAACATATTTGGGTGAGATTAAAATTGTGGTAATGGTTTGGATGACTTAGTTTAGCTACTTTGCGATGTTTGTGACCGCTAGAATTGTGTTAACTTTTAGACTTGGGCTAATATGTGATAAAGTTGCTTACTAGGTTTCGGTAAAAGTTGGACGTAGGTTCTAGTGGGCGTTGCGATATTATGTATATTATCTTTATCGCGATATATTGTGTTGTAAATGCGCGATCGGTACGATCGGGGTTTAGGCTTGGTGGTTGCGTAGTTTAGCGATCCTAGCTAGGGTTTTGCCGATGTCGTGCGCATTTTGTGCACTAGGTGCACAGTGTATTTTTCTGGGCATTATCCTTACATTTCGTTATCTTTGTGTCGGCATAGGATATTTTGCCTTATGTGATGTGTTTGTGAAATTTTAGGATCGCAAGCGGGGACTTCGGACGCTGCGAAGAAAGGGAAGCAGGTGGTCGGATTTTCGTAGCTCGAGATCATCGGTGAGTAGATTTAACATCTACGGGGAAATCACCTGTATGGCGTTAAGCGTCAGGGCTAGATATGATATGATATTAGCCGCATGTTTATATGCACATATAGAGATGGTGCATGAATTTCATTGCATATAGTTACTTGTTGTGCCTGAACCTGTATCTATTGTACACTGCACTATTATTGACAGTCCATGTTGCACGAGCACCAATATTATGCTAAACACACACTGTCGGTAATTGCCATGATACGCACAACATATGTATTCATATGATATACCTTGCTTTTGGTTAGCGACATAGAGGCATTTATTCCTATGCGATGGCGCATATGAAATATAGCATACCTGTACACCTACATACTTACACATATGCGTTGCTATACCTACTTGCTCACACATATACCTTGCTATAGTTATATGTTCAGCTTTATATGATATATATCGGTGGTATGAGATACTGTTATATATGTATATGGGATTCGGATACTTGAGAACCGCGTGATATATCTAATGCATTTAAATAGCAGACTTTTCCCGTGATATGCTCATATTGTTGTTCTAGGTGCATATGTTATATTACATGGATTTCCGCATTTGAGATATGTTTTCATGCGATTTGGGGGATTTCAAGTGTCGATGTTGGGCACTTATATTCCGAGAGATATATGGATATTAGAAACCGATACGTGGAAAACAAGTGTCGAGGTTGGGCACTTGGGTTTCGAGGAACATATGGATATCAGAAAACCGATACGTGGATCACAAGTATCAATATTGGGCATTTAGAATTCGAGGAACGTATGGATAGGAGTATTTTATGTGTCGATGCTGGGCACTAGTTTTCATGATATTTTCGAGTGTCGATGTTTGACACTCAGGTTCCATGAGATTTACAGGGCCGCTCTGAGGGCCGATATGAGGGCCGATCTGAGGATTTTGGGATTTTGGGTGTTGTTGATTTACACCGGGGTTTTCCATACTGATGATTTATCCATGAGATTATTAATTTTCCCACACCGAGTATGTAGTTGATATGCATTTGATTCATGTAGATATAGTATCCTGGTGGTGTATCTTGATCATGATAGTTGCATATTCATATTGTCATACTTATGCTACCAGCTTACATGTGATTGATTATTTCTGTTAGTGCATACTTGCGATTACAGTATGATTTTATTTACTATTCACGAGTTGGCAACTCACCCCCGTTGTGCCACAGTAATTTGCAGGACTTACCCTCTGAGTAGTCGCGGCAGGGCGTCTTATTATCTCTACTCTTGCGGATGCCGCTACGGTTGGCTGTGAGGTCTTTGCTTTTAGGCGGGTTCGCGGTTATCAGTTTATGTACATTGTATATCTTTTTTGTTGGATCTAGTATTCTCCATCTACCACTTCATGTATTTGACTTAGAGACGAGTTGTGAGGATTCGATGTTGTATATATTTTGGTGACTTTTGGGTGTCGTGCTCGTGGGAGCCGGTCTTGTTGTAAAGTTTTACCTCCTTATGATGTTTTCATTTATATTTCTTCGCTTCGGCATCGTATATATGCTTGTACTGGTTGTCTCCGCCGTTGGGCGTGATTTGCTCCCATTTGGGATGCTTTATTTATATTCTATGTTGTACCCGTTTTCGGGGCTAGTTTTTACAAAGGAGGTGCTGCCGAAATTTTCAAGAAAAAAAACTAAAGTTAAAAGATTTTACATGAGATTTTCCGAATGTTTTAAACTATGATTTTCTCCACTTATCCATTTTTGGGTGGTTTAGATTTCTGGGTTTCGGCTTAAATTACGTATGCCTGTTGACGTTACGTGGTTTAAGTGCCGGTCACGTGCCTAAATTTGGGTCGTGACACGTATACACTTCACTGTTCCATACCCGTGTTACTTGTTATATTCATGTTATCGTTTATACTCATGCCTGCATATATCGTTGCATCCTGGTTATATTTTATTGTTTAATATTATGACGCACTGACGTCTGGATTTTGCATGGCCCGGCTCTTTTATCTCTTTCGTAGGCTGATCAGGAGTATTTCAGCCGACAAGCCGAGCTGTGAAGATCTTATTAGTGATAGTTAATTTAGTTTTCTTTCTGCAGCTTTTATTTCCTGACGTGAACCCGTATTTGAGATGTATTCCAAATGTTACTGTTTATTGGATTTTATTGCTTCCACGTATATATTTCTTGACTCGTTTATTCTGGCAGATGGACATGTATTAGATAGTTTTATATTTTTCCTGTTCTTGATATCTTATAGACAGCTGTAATGTGACTGTGGAGGGATGTTTCCTAATCACAGGTAGCATGGTTGTCTCTGTCACGTGTCGATCTTAGTGCACTCTGGGAAGCGGGGCGTGACAAGGTTTGTTTAGTATCAGAGCCATAGGATTTAGGTTAATCGGGTTTGATTCTTTTGTAGTTGGGTATTGGACCCAATACACGAATCAGAAAACTCGTAATTAGAAACATGTCATGTCACATTGTTCTCGTGATTCTTGAATCTTATCTTTCTCTTGATCCTTTGTCTTGACGATATGCAAATGACTTTGCATCTCGGCTTGAAATCTTTTTGGTTCCCTATTTTTTCTCCTTTCCTATTCCTTTGATTCTGATACTTGGATTTGGGCGATTTGAACGGAGTTATGTGATTGTAACTATGAACTGCAGCATGGTTACAATGCGATACTCTATTTAAGTAACTTGGAGTCCTAGTCTTGATTCATATCCTTGTTTTATGGTCGTTATATTATCTTGCTTCTCTCGGTTTCATTGTTTACCAGTTCATGTTTTATTGCAAGCTTGAATCCTGTTTACCATGCTAATCTTCTTCATTGTTTGGCTTCAGATGAAGTCATTTCGGGTATCCCACTTGTTTATGATTTTCCCGCTTTAGCATTATTCGATTCAGGTGCATCCCATTGTTTTATGTCGTCCAAATTTATTGCTGCACACTCGATTTCTTGCACGACCCTGTCTTATTGTTGAGACATACACACTGGGAACGGGAAGATTATATCTAGTAGCAAGTGCAAGGATTGTTCGGTTGTTATCTGTGGACGTGAGTTATTTGCAGATTTCTTGGTGACTGATACTGGCAGCTATGATGTTGTCTTGGGAATGGATTTTCTCGGCACTTTCCATGCTCATATTGATTGTAAGGCAAAGAAAGTGATTTTCCAGATTCCCGGATATCCGGAGTTTGTATTTGCTGGAGGTAGTAGTTCTGTCGGGCCAGTCGAGTTTAGGGCTAGGCCGACAAGCATCGTTCTGTCGTTGATGGAAGTTGATAAGGAGGAAGCGCCGGCTGTAGTTCGAGAGTTCATGGACGTGTTCGAGGATATCTCGGGTTTATCGCCAAAACGAGAGATGGAGTTCGCGATCGATCTTATTCCTGGTGCGGCGCCAATCTCAAAGGCGTACTATCCGATGGCACCAATGGAGTTGGAAGAAGTTAAGAAGCAGGTTACCGAATTGCTAGAGAAGGATTGGATTCGTAGCAGCAATTCATCTTGTGGGGCTCCAGTTCTTCTAGTCAAGAAGAAAGATGGTACAAGGAGAATGTGCATTGATTATCGAGAATTAAACCGGGTGACTATTAAGAACAAGTACCCGATCCCTCGCATTGGCGAATTGTTCGAGCAACTTGGTGGCGCGAGGGTATTTTCAAAGCTGAATTTGTGATCTGGATATCATCAAGTTCGAGTTAAATCAGAGGATATTTGCAAGACTGCGTTCCGAGCTCAATATGGACATTACGAGTATTTAGTGATGCCATTCGGAGTCACGAACGCACCGGCGATATTTATGGACTTGATGAACCGAATCTTTACGCCGTTCTTGGACCAGTTTATAGTGGTGTTTATCGACGATATTCTGATCTACTCAAGGAGCCTAGAAGTGCATGCAGAACACTTAAAGATCACACTGAAAATGTTGAGGCAAGAAAGACTGTATGCGAAGATGAGCAAGTGCGAGTTTTGGCTTGAAGAAGTGAAGTTTTTGGGGCATGTTATATCCGGAGATGGAATCGCTGTTGATCCTGAAAAGATTACAACAGTTCAAGATTGGCCGATTCCGAAGAATGTAGTGGAGATTTGAAGTTTTCTTGGACTAGCAGGATATTATAGAAGATTCATGGAGAATTTTTCTCGTATAGCTGAACCATTGACCAAGCTTACCAAAAAGGAGGTACAGTTCATATGGACGGATGGTTGTGCGTCAGCTTTTGAGGCATTAAAGAAAGGATTGACAACCGCTCCTATTTGACCGTGCCAGACGGTTCCGGAGGATTGGTGATTCACAGCGACGCGTCTGGGAAAGATTTGGGATGTGTTTTGATGTGGTATGGGAAGGTTATAGCCTACGCATCGAGACAGTTGAAGACCCACGAGAAGATACCCAACTCATGATTTGGAGCTAGCAGCAGTGATTTTCGCTTTGAAGATCTGGAAACACTACTTATTAGGCGAAAGGGTCGAAGTATTCACCGATCACAAAAGCCTACAGTACGTGTTCACGCAGAAAGAGCTTAACATGAGACAGCATAGATGGTTGGAGCTGATGGCTGACAATGATCTTGATCTCAAGTACCATCCGGGGAAAGTCAATGTAGTGCCAGATGCGCTTAGTCGGTTGCCAGCAATTCGGATTTGAATGTACAGAAGGAGCTTATCAATGATTTTTGGAGATTCGAGTTGATCGTGTTACTGCATTCTTCAGGACAGTTGATGCAGTTGCAAGTACAGTCATCGTTGATCGAGAGTATTAAAGCAGCGCAATCACAAGATCCAAGGTTGCAGAAGTTTCGAGGACAGGTAGAAGAGGGACTTCGAACAGACTTGTTGATTCATAAAGATGGTTCGTTGCATTATGGTAGCCGTTTATGTGTGCCGAAAGGAGACATTCGCGAGGAAGTTATGAAGGAGGCGCACAGTTCCGTATATTCCGTACATTCAGAAGGCACGAAGATGTACCGTGATTTACGACAACATTTCTGATGGGAAGATATGAAAAGAGAGATTGCTTGCTTTGTAGCGAAGTGCTTGGTGTGTCAGCAAGTCAAGGCTGAATATCAAAGAGTAGCTGGTTTACTGCAACCACTTCCGATTCCTCAATGGAAGTGGGAACGCATAACCATGGATTTTTTGACAGCTTTACCGCAGACTCTAAAGGGCAATAATGCAGGTTGGATGATTGTTGATCGATTGACCAAGGCGGCTCATTTCATACCGTTTCGAGTTGGTCAGTCGACGGAAGCGTTAGTAGAGTGGTACATGCAGGAGATTGTGAGATTGCATGGAGTACCTGTGAGTATCATTTCCGATCGTGATACCCGATTCTTATCGCATTCCTGGAGGAGTTTACAGGAAAGTTTGGGGACTCGATTAAAGTTTAGCACTGCTTATCATCCTTAGACAGATGTCTAGTTAGAGAGAATGATCCAAACTCTTGAAGATATGTTGAGAGCTTGTATGTTGGACTTCAAGAGCTCATGGGAGGATCATCTACACTTGGTGGACTTCTCGTATAATAACAGCTTCCAGGCGACTATTCAGATGGCTCTATTCGAAGCGTTGTATGGTCGCAAATATCCCTCACCCGTTTGTTGGGACGATATTAAAGAACGAAGATTGTTGGGACTGGATCTTATTGTGCAAACAGTAGAGAAGGTTAATACTATCCAGAATCACATGAAGGCAGCACAGGATCGGCAGAAGAGTTGGGCCGATACATCGAGAAGACCTCTAGAGTTCGCTGTTGGTGATCTTGTATTCTTGAAGATATCACCGACTAAAGGAGTGATTCGTTTTGGTAGTCGAGGCAAGCTTAGTCCTCGATTCGTGGGGCCTTTCGAGATTATTGGGCGTGTTGGAGAAGTGGCTTATTGATTGGCTTTACCACCATCTTTGATGAGTGTTCATGACGTGTTTCATGTATATCAACTCCGTAAGTATGTTCAAGATGAAACACACGTGCTAGATCATTCGGAGCTGACTATAAGGGAGGATTTGACCTATGAAGAACGACCGATGTCAATTGTTGATCGAAGAGAAAAGGTCCTCAAGAATAAGGTTATCCCTCTCGTACTTGTTTCATTGGGGAATCACTCGCACAGAGAATCAACTTGGGAGTGAGAAGACGGGATTCAACAGAAGTTTCCATATCTCTTTTCCTAGGTTCATGCTTGTTTTTCTTTTCTTGTTTTGGGAATTTTGAGGACGAAATTCTTTTGTAGTTGGGTATAATGTAAGACCCTAGTTCATTTATACCAGTTCTATTTTGGGTATTTCTTTATTTATGGCTATTTCTTGATTTATTGTGTTTTGGGTGCGAGTAAATGTAATTGGTATCCGTGTTTACATCCGACCCGACCCGCATGCTGGAAACCCGTCTTGATTCTTGTTTATAATTTATCCCGGCTAGTTATGAGGATCTGTGCACTTTTGTATGTCCTGCATATCTACATTATATCTGGCATCTGCATTTTTTTAAATAATACAAATATAATCAAATAATATATTTTAAAAATATCTAGCATGGCCTGGATCATACCCCTAACCCTGTGGTAGTATCCGTGCATCGTGTTCTCGTCCCGTTCAGTGAAACGGACTCGTTTGGATCGCTGCGTGCATAGTACGTGTATCCGTTCTTAGGGATGTGTATTTTCTTTAACCGGACATCGTATTTTGGTTTTGGTTGATACGTATATTATTCGTATTTTCAAACCATGATTTTAGACCCGATCCGGGCGTATTTTGGAATAAGTTTGTATTAGCCAGAAAACTCAAATTTACTAATATTATATTTTAATATATTATACGGTCAAAATAAATATTGTACACATTTAAATTTTCTCAACCAAAATATCTTAAAATATTTCCTTACAACCTAAATCTAAATCTAAATCTAAATCTAAACCTGCAGTATATACGAATATATATTATATATATTTTCTTTACCTAACTAAAATCCTCACAGATCCCACGTTCTCTCTCTCTCTCATTCTCTTTATCCTTCTCTTCTTTATATATGCTATATATTAATTTAACCTAAATAATACCACATCTCTCTCACCTCTTTCTTTTCTGTTCCTTCATCTTCCCCGCGACGAACCCAGCAGACCCAAACCCACGCCTACACCTGATTTCGCCACCAAAACCCCGTCGACAACATCATCACCCCACCCTCATCATCTCCTCTTCCTCTCCCTTATCACCTCGTCACAACCACCTTCTCTTTCTCTTCTCGACCACCACTCGAGATCCCTGCACAACCCAAGAAACCCCCCACCGCCTCTGACCCTCGCCTCGCCGCCGACCATCCTCGTCGGCCTCCCCTCGCCTCTACACCTCGCCGAATACCTTTTCCTGACTCTTCCCTACACAAAAACCCTTAACCCTAGCAATCCCGCAACCAAGCAACCCACGACCTAGCTTCACCTGCACCTTGCCGGAGATTCGACCCATCATCGTCGTTGTCTCCTCTGCCTCGCCTTTGACCCAAGGCTAGAGAAAACCCAGAGAACCCGACCCCCGGTGGGGTGGTGCGGCTAAGCCAGAGTGGCCTATCTTCTTCTTCTTTATTATTGTTCTCTTTCTTTTTCTCGATCATGCTTTTTCCCGGTGATCACCGGTGCCGTGCCGTCGCCGACGATCCGGGAAATCCAGTAGACGTTCCCAGCCAGCGTGGTCATGTTCTTTCTTTACTTGATCCTGTTCCGTACACGACAGTATGCATCACGACATTTACCACGCACCCCGTATTGAGATCCGATCAGGCAAGTTTATCTTGCTACATGCTATGATATATATTTTGCATCCATATGAATAAAATATCTGGTTGCATGCAAGTTAGCTGTTTGCATTGTATATCCATGTTACTGTTTTACTGTTTTTGGATAGCCGTTCGTATCCATATCATTTATTACATATCTGGTTGCATGCAAGTTAGCTTGCTACATGCTATACTATTATACTTGCATCCAAATGAATAAAAATATTACATGTTTATTACATTGTGCATCCATGTTACATTTTTACCGTTTTTACGATATCCGTTCGTATCCTTGTTATTTATTATATCTTTAGTTGCATGCCAGATCATATTATTACATGTTACTGTTATATTAGTGCACCATGCTTGATAATGTGCATCATACGTAGTCATGAAGTTATAGATGTGATCCCTGATAGACATTGTGCATCCATGCTTTTACCGTGCTTCGATACTTGCTACAGTTTTACTTTTGGGCATCCGTTTGATACACTATGCACTATCTGACATGGCCTGTTACACCACTGATTGACTTGTTACCTGATCCTGTTACTAA
This sequence comes from Agapanthus africanus, assembly GCA_030015575.1. Taxonomy (NCBI): domain Eukaryota; kingdom Viridiplantae; phylum Streptophyta; class Magnoliopsida; order Asparagales; family Amaryllidaceae; genus Agapanthus; species Agapanthus africanus. The sequence goes on along the minus strand of CM057340.1, from coordinate 673,745,264 downwards.
TGCCGACAATCCTGACTTTTTTGTCCTGACGGATGCATCCTGTTGTCTGCATAGACAAACATGTACCTGCTTGATCCTTTGTTGGCATTAGCTCCAGTTTATCAATACCCGACTTGAACAAATAACCTTGGGGGTATGGGAAAATCAAAGGTGTAACCAACTGTAACTTAAAAGGATATTACTTGATCCGTGGTGTAACACCCGAGCCCAATGCTACTAATTTCTGTTACTTTATGAATGGAGTGTGACCCTTATTTCATTTATCTTGCTTAATTGTTACTGATTGCAATTTTACCCCGTCAATTCATTTTTGCATATAACATTTTTATGGCATCTAAAATAAAAATTAAAAATATTCATCTTGGCCTGCTTGACACCCCTAACCCTGTTGTAGCGACCGTGCGTCGTGTTCTCGTTCCGTTCAGTGAAACGGGCAAGTTTGGACGGCTACGCGCACGTACGCGTGTCCGTTTTGGGGGTATGATTTTTGATCATTAAACACCTCATTTTAAATTTTGGATCCCGCCTAAAATTCTATTACTTCAAATTCAAATTTTTGGACCCGACCCGGGCGCGATTTGGAAATGTTTTACTTTGCGCCAAAATCCTAAAATTTTAATATTTTAAACCGGCATATATTTTTCTTAACCATATAAATTTCACTGTTCAATTAAATCTTATAAATCTTTATTCTAAAATTTTCTTAACCTCCTACAGTTCCTTCAGCCAATCAAATTCCTGTTTAAACCCCTGGGCCCCACATTCCTACGCGTCTCTACCTCTCTCTCCCTTTCTCCTTCTCTCTCTCTCTCTCCCCGTCTCTCTCTTTCTCTATCTCTCTCTCTCTCTATCTTTCCCTCTCTCTCTCTCCTCTATATATAAAATCTCTCCCTTCTCCTTTTCTTTTTCAAAAAAAAAAAACCAAAACCCAAACCCAACGTCGCGAGAACCCTACCGCCGCCGTCTCCCTCGCCGCCCCAGCCCCAACGCCGACGCCACAACCACCAGCATCCTCGCCTCCTCAACCTCGTCCCATCCACATCCTCCTTCATCAACCCTGTGCACCCTGCATCGTCGCCGCGGCCACCAGCGAACCCCCTGCACGCATCTGTGCCGCCCCTGGTCGTCGCCGACGATCACCAGACCACCCTTGAACACCCTGTAAGCTTTACCTATCTGTCTCCTTCCTCTTTCCATTCCTCGTTTTTCCCTTCTCTGTAAAATTTCTGGAACTGCAGGATCTCGTCGCTGCCGTCGTAGGCCACCGCCGGAGCTCCGTCGACCTCGCCGTAACCCTCACGTCTCCTCTCTGTAACCACAGAGCAGAACCTTGTAAGCTTTCTCTTCTTCTTTATTTTTCCTTTCTTTTCTTGTTGCAAAGTTTTTCCTTGACGTTCACTGTTCATTCCTCGGCCGGAATCCGACGATGCCGACGACGTGACCCGACGTTCCAGCGAGGTACCCCGACCCGTGTGGTTCCATCGTTCGTCGTTTGGGTTCATTCCGTGAACCGTGCACCCGTCGCGAGTTTCCCCGCCGACATTTATCGTTCCGTTTTTCCGATCCGCGATCCGTTGAGGCAAGTAACCCTTTCTACATGCTAAACAATATTTACATATATATTAATGACACCCTAAACCGATAAATTTAACTTTGGTACGATCATTTCTCTTTTTCATGTTCAATATTGTTATATAACATTTTATCTTTCGAACTTGGAACCTATATATGTAGATATCATTGCATCCATGAAATCTTAACTTGATAACATGATTAAACGGCTATAATTGTCTTACTGCACTCTTGTAATCATCTCTGTGACACAATTGATAACTGTATTGCAAAATCGAATGAATCTGCCTATTGCTTAATTCATTACTTATATCATGTTGTTGATAACCATGCTTGATTATATAACTGATTGTGAGCACACCTATGTATCGTTTACATCTTGACCTGACTTGCTACATGCATATTGATTGACCCGATATGGTACCGTACACTGCTTGACTTGACCTGATGTACCATGACCTGACCCGTTACCTGATCCTGTGTCTAATGTCAACAAACCTGACATGTAGTCCTCATAGACCATTCCTATTGTCTATCCAGACAAACCTGTTTACCTGATCCTGTGTTGGTATTAGTCTCTTGATTTCGGAATACCTGACTTGACATACACATATAACTTGGGGGTATGGGGAAATCAAAGGTGAAACCTGACTTGTAACTCGACAGTTCACTACCTGTTCTGAGTGTACACATTCCTGTTTTGTGCCTAGCGGCATGTCTCGGTTTCAGCCGAGAATATTGTGGCCGTGGTCCCGGGTATGTACGGGATACTATCGAGTGTACGCATTCCTGTTTTGTGCCAGCGGCATGTCTCGGCTGCAGCCGAGAATATTGTGGCCGTGGTCCCGGGTATGTATGGGATACTATTGAGTTACTTCGATGATTCATCAATTTTGGTTTCAAAGACTTTAGAATAAAGAACCTGATAGAACAGTCCATTTTACCCACTGCACACTACCCTGCACTGCTCTGATTCATATTATTGTTACCCTTGCTTCATTCATGTTTATATTCGCATTGCTTGTTTATTATATTATTACTTGATGACTTGACGCGCTGACGTCTGGGTTTTGCATGGCCCAGATTCTTCTACCTTGCTGCAGACTGATTAGGAGTTTTGCCGCTGTTAGACGAGCGGTGAGGTTCCTGTCGGTATGTAGTTTTACTCCAGGTGTTTCATTTATTGTATCTTTTGGCTTCCGCATATTGTTATCTCTTGACTCTTTTACTCTGGCTTATGGACATATACTAGGTAGTTAGTTTACTTTCCTGTTCTTGATATCTCCACAACCGTAATGTGACTGTGGAAGGATTTTTCCTATCCACAGGTAGCATGGTTGGCTATGTCACGTGCCCACTTTAGCGTACTTTGGTAAGCGGGGCGTGACATGGTTCTTTTGGTATCAGAGCCATAGGATAGTCGGGTTGATTCTTTTGTAGTTGGGTATTGTACCCAATACACGAATCAGAATACCCGTGTTTAGGAAACATGTCCTGCCACCTTGACCGTTTTACCATTCTTGAATCACATTCTTCCTGATTATATCTTTTACGATGTGCAAACTTTCTTTGCATATCGACTCGAAAACCTGATTCCTTGTTATCTCTAGGACTTAGGCGACTTGGATGGAGTTATGTAATTGTGGCTATGATACCGCGGCATAGTTACAATGCGGCACTCTATTTAAGTATCTTGGAGTTCTAGTCTTGATCTATATTTTGAATCTATCATCATGCTAATGTTGGGTGTTTTGATTTCAGGAGTATGGCAGGTAAGAATTTGAAGACATACCAGAGGCGTGTGGACGAAGCCGCCATACTTGGAGTGATAAGAGGAATGCTGGAAAATCAAAAGAAACAGACCGAGCTGATCCAGCAACAAGTGGACTCGTTTCAGGAAGGTTTGCAGATCGTTCAGCAGTCTGTGAACAATGCTGGAGCTAAACCAGTCGACCGAGTAGGGACCATAGCAGATTTCAGGCGTTTGGGTCCGTCTACATTTACTGGTTTGGAGGAGCCATTACCAGCAGAGCAGTGGCTAGTGGACATGGAGAATTTTCTTATTGCAGCACAGATTCCAGATGAGAAAAGAGTTGATGTGGTACGCATTCAGCTAGTGGACTACGCCCGAGAATGGTGGCTTGTGGAGGAGACCCGCTTGCCCAAGACGATCAAGTGGGCGGATTTTTCTAAGAGTTTCGTGGAGAAGTTCTTCCCGCGGACTGCACGGGAGGAAATGGAAGAGAAATTCATCGGGCTAAAGCAGAAGGGAACACCCGTGGATGTGCATGCAGCAGAATGGACGAGACTCAGTAGATTCGCTGGACCTTACTTGCCAACGATGCAGACAGGGCGCGGAGGTTCATGCGCAGCTTGGACGTGGACATCCAGAGGCAGATTGTCTCCCTGGGTTTGACCACTTTCTCATAAGTACTTGCGGCAGCCGAAAGCAGCAGAGTTTATCTGGGATGAAAGGGAGTTTGCAGCAGACAGCAGTTGCGGTAAGGAAGCAGTTCTGTCTGGCCAGTCAAGTTTAGGGCTAGGCCGACAAACAATATTCTTGCATCAATGGAAGTGATGAAAGTGAGGAGCCAGCTGTCGTTCGCAATTTTATGGACGTGTTTGAAGATATATCGGGTTTACCGCCGAAGCGAGACGTGGAGTTCGCAATTGATCTTATTCTTGGAGCAGCGCCAGTATCTAAAGCGTATTATCCAATGACACCAGTAGAGTTGGAAGAAGTAAAGAAACAGGTTGCTGAATTGCTTGAAAAGGGTTGGATTCGAAGCGGTAACTCGTCTTGGGGAGCTCCAGTTCTTCTAGTAAAGAAGAAGGATGGCACAAGAAGGATGTGCATCGACTATCGAGAATTAAACCGGGTGACTATTAAAGAACAAGTACCCTATCCCTCGCATTGGAGAACTTTTTGAGCAGCTTAGTGGCGCGAGGGTATTCTCGAAGCTGGATTTGCGATCCGGATATCATCAGGTCCGAGTGAAAGCAGAAGATATTTGCAAGACGGCGTTCCGAACTCGGTATGGACATTACGAGTACTTAGTGATGCCCTTCGGAGTAACGAATGCGCTGGCAGTATTCATGGACTTGATGAACTGAATCTTTTCACCATTCTTGGACCAGTTTATTGTGGTATTCATTGACGATATTCTGGTTTACTCGAAGATTTTGAAGAGCATACTGAGCATTTGAAGATCGCACTGCAGACGTTGAGACAGGAGAAGCTATATGCAAAGATGAGTAAGTGCGAGTTTGGCTGGAAGAAGTAAAGTTTTTGCGCATGTTGTGTCTGGCGATGGAATTGCCGTCGATCCAGAAAAGATTGCAGCAGTTCGTGATTGGCTGATTCCAAAGAATGTTGCGGAGATAAGAAGTTTCCTTGGATTGGCCGGATACTACAGAAGATTTGTGGAGAACTTTGCTCGTCTGGCGGAGCCGTTGACCAAGCTTACGTGCAAGGAGGTACCTTTTGTATGGACGGATAGATGTGCGTTAGCTTTTGAGACGTTGAAGCAGAAGTTGATAACCGCCCCTATTCTGACCGTGCCAGCCAATTCCGGAGGATTGATGATTCACAGCGACGTATCTGGAAAGGATTGGGATGTGTTTTGATGCAGCATGGGAAGGTTGTAGCGTACGCATCGAGACAGTTGAAGACCCATGAGAAGAATTACCCAACTCATGACTTGGAGCTTGCGGCTGTGATTTTCGCTTTGAAGATTTGGAGACACTACCTTTCGGGCGAAAGGGTCGAAGTTTTCACTGATCATAAGAGCTTGAAGTATGTGTTCACGCAGAAGGAGCTTAATATGAGGCAGCGTAGATGGTTGGAGCTGATGACTGACTACGATCTGGATCTTAAGTACCATCCGGGAAAGGTTAACGTCGTGCTGGATTCGGTTAGTCGGTTACCAGCAATTCAGGTGTTAACTACGCAGAAGGAGATCGTTGCAGATTTTCGAAGATTTGACTTGGAGGTTGTGCTACCGCATCATACGGGACAGTTGATGCAGCTGCAAGTACAATCATCGTTGATCGATAATATTAAAGCAGCACAATCGCAGGACCCTAGACTGCAAAATTTTTGAGAACAGGTTGAAGCCGGACTACGATCAGATTTATTGATCCACGAAGATGGTTCGTTGAGGTATAGTAGCCGTTTGTGTGTGCCAAAGGGAGACATTCGCGAAAAGCTTATGAACGAGGCACACAGTTCAGCTTATTCTGTACATCCAGGAGGCACGAAGATATACCGAGATATTCGACAGCATTTCTGGTGGGAAGGCATGAAACGGGAGATTGCTCGCTTTGTGGCTAAGTGCTTGGTGTGTCAGCAAGTTAAGGCTGAACATCAAAGGGTTGCTGGTTTATTGCAACCACTTTCGATTCCTCGGTGGAAGTGGGAACATATAACCATGGATTTCGTGACGGCTTTACCGCGGAGTCCAAAGGGCAACAATGTTGTATGGGTGATTGTTGATCGATTGACTAAGGCAGCTCACTTCATTCCTTTCCGGGTTGGTCAATCAACAGAGACTTTGGCAGAGCGGTACATGCAAGAGATTGTAAGATTGCATGGAGTACCAGTGAGCATCGTTTCCGACCGGGACACTCGGTTCTTATCACACTTCTGGAGGAGTTTACAGGAAAGTTTGGGGACTCGATTGAAGTTTAGCACAGCTTATCATCCTCAAACTGATGGTCAGTCGGAGAGAACGATCCAGACTCTTGAGGATATGTTGAGAGCATGCATGTTGGACTTCAAGGGTTCTTGGGAGGATCATCTACATTTGGTGGAGTTTTCTTACAACAACAGTTTTCAGGCAACTATCCAGATGGCTCCATTCAAAGCTTTGTATGGTCGCAAATGCCGTTCACCGGTTTGTTAGGACGATGTCGGTGAACGAAGATTGTTGGGACCAGATTTGGTTGTGCAGACAGTTGAGAAGGTTAACACTATCAGAAATCATATGAAGGCAGCTCAAGACCGACAGAAGAGTTGGGCAGACATGTCAAGAAGACCTCTAGAGTTCGCCGCGGGTGATTTGGTATTCTTGAAGATATCACCGACTAGAGGGGTGATTCGTTTTGGTAGTCGAGGAAAGCTTAGTCCTCGATTCGTTGGACCCTTTGAGATCGTGGAGCGTGTTGGTGAGGTAGCGTATCGTTTGGCATTACCACAGTCCTTGGCGAATGTGCACGATGTGTTTCACGTATCTCAACTCCGTAAGTATGTTCGTGATGAAACGCATGTATTGGATCATTCGGAGCTAACGGTACGAGAAAACTTGACTTTTGAGGAGCGACCGATTGAAATTATGGATCGACGGGAAAAGATTCTTAAGAACAAGGTTATCCCTCTTGTACTTGTTTCTTGGGGTAATCGCTCGCATGGAGAGTCCACTTGGGAACGAGAAGATGAAATCCGGCAGAAGTTCCCTCACCTTTTCTTGTAGTTATCTATCTTTGTATTCTTGGAATTTTGAGGACGAAATTCTTTTGTAGTTCAGTATAATGTAACACCCGAGCCCAATGCTACTAATTTCTGTTACTTTATGAATGGAGTGTGACCCTTATTTCATTTATCTTGCTTGATTGTTACTGATTGCAATTTTACCCCGTCAATTCATTTTTGCATATAACATTTTTATGGCATCTAAAATAAAAACTAAAAATATTCATCTTGGCCTGCTTGACACCCCTAACCCTGTTGTAGCGACCGTGCGTCGTGTTCTCGTTCCGTTCAGTGAAACGGGCGAGTTTGGACGGCTACGCGCACGTACTGTGTCCGTTTTGGGGGTATGCTTTTTGATCATTAAACACCTCATTTTAAATTTTGGATCCCGCCTAAAATTCTATTATTTCAAATTCAAATTTTTGGACCCGACCCGGACGCGATTTGGAAATGTTTTACTTTGCGCCAAAATCCCAAAATTTTAATATTTTAAACCGGCATATATTTTTCTTAACCATATAAATTTCACTGTTCAATTAAATCTTATAAATCTTTATTCTAAAATTTTCTTAACCTCCTACAGTTCCTTCAGCCAATCAAATTCCTGTTTAAACCCCTGGGCCCCACTTTCCTACGCGTCTCTACCTCTCTCTCCCTTTCTCCTTCTCTCTCTCTCTCCCCCCGTCTCTCTCTTTCTCTATCTCTCTCTATCTATCTTTCCCTCTCTCTCCCCTCTATATATAAAATCTCTCCCTTCTCCTTTTCTTTTTCAAAAAAAAAACAGAACCCAAACCCAACGTCGCGAGAACCCTACCGCCGCCGTCTCCCTCGCCACCGCAGCCCCAACGCCGACGCCACCACCACCAGCATCCTCGCCTCCTCAATCTCGTCACATCCACATCCTCCTTCATCAACCCCCTGCACCCTGCATCATCGCCGCGGCCACCAGTGAACCCCCTGCACACATCTGCGCCGCCCCTGGTCGTCTCCGACGATCACCAGACCACCCTTGAACACCCTGTAAGCTTTACCTATCCGTCTCCTTCCTCTTTCCTTTCCTTGTTTTTCCCTTCTCTGTAAAATTTCTGGAACTGCAGGATCTCGTCGCTGCCGTCGTAGGCCACCGCCGGAGCTGCATCGACCTCGCCGTTACCCTCACGTCTCCTCTCTGTAACCACATAGCAGAACCTTGTAAGCCTTCTCTTCTTCTTTATTTTTCCTTTCTTTTCTTGTTGCAAAGTTTTTCCTTGACGTTCACTGTTCATTCCTCGGCCGGAATCCGACGATGCCGACGACGTGACCCGATGTTCCAGCGAGGTACCCCGACCCATGTGGTTCCATCGTTCGTCGTTTGGGTTCATTCCGTGAACCGTGCGCCCGTCGCGAGTTTCCCCGTCGACATTTATCGTTCCGTTTTTCCGATCCGCGACCCGTTGAGGCAAGTAACCCTTGCTACATGCTAAATAATATTTACATATATATTAATGACACCCTAAACCGATAAATTTAACTTTGGTACGATCATTTCTCTTTTTCATGTTCAATATTGTTATATAACATTTTATCTTTCGAACTAGGAACCTATATATATAGATATCATTGCATCCATGAAATCTTAACTTGATAACATGATTAAACGGCTATAATTGTCTTACTGCACTCTTGTAATCATCTCTGTGACACAATTGATAACTGTATTGCAAAATCGAATGAATCTGCCTATTGCTTAATTCATTACTTATATCATGTTGTTGATAACCATGCTTGATTATATAACTGATTGTGAGCACACCTATGTATCGTTTACATCTTGACCTGACTTGCTACATGAATATTGATTGACCCGATATGGTACCGTACACTGCTTGACTTGACCTGATGTACCATGACCTGACCCGTTACCTGATCCTGTGTCTAATGACAACAAACCTGACATGTAGTCCTCATGGACCGTTCCTATTGTCTATCCAAACAAACCTGTTTACCTGATCCTGTGTTGGCATTAGTTTCTTGATTTCGGAATACCTGACTTGACATACACATATAACTTGGGGGTATGGGGAAATCAAAGGTGAAACCTGACTTGTAACTCGACAGTTCACTACCTGTTCTGAATGTACACATTCCTGTTTTGTGCCTAGCGGCATGTCTCGGTTTCAGCCGAGAATATTGTGGTCGTGGTCCCGGGTATGTACGGGATACTATCGAGTGTACACATTCCTTTTTTGTACCTAGCGGCATGTCTCGGCTGCAGCCGAGAATATTGTGGCCGTGGTCCCGGGTATGTACGGGATACTATTGAGTTACTTCGATGATTCATCAATTTGGTTTCAAAGACTTTAGAATAGAGAACCTGATAGAACAGTCCAGTTTACCCACTGCACACTACCCTGCACTGCTCTGATTCATATTATTGTTACCCTTGATTTATTCATGTTTATATTCGCATTGCCTGTTTATTATGTTATTACCTGATGACTTGACGCGCTGACGTCTGGGTTTTGCATGGCCCAGATTCTTCTACCTTGCTGCAGACTGATTAGGAGTTTTGCCGCTGTTAGACGAGCGATGAGGTTCCTGTCGGTACGTAGTTTTACTCCAGGTGTTTCATTTATTGTATCTTTTGGCTTCCGCATATTGTTATCTCTTGACTCTTTTACTCTGGCTTATGGACATGTACTAGGTAGTTAGTTTACTTTCCTGTTCTTGATATCTCCACAACCGTAATGTGACTGTGGAAGGATTTTTCCTATCCACAGGTAGCATGGTTGGCTATGTCACGTGCCCACTTTAGGAAGCGGGGCGTGACACGTGGTCCCGGGGGGTAACGGGACAGAATCATTTATGATTCTTCTTGATCCGTGGTCCCGGGGGTAACGGGACAGAACCATTCTTGGTTCACATATCCTGATCCGTGGTCCCGGGGGGTAACGGTACTATTCTTTGAGTTACATTAGGAGTACATCAATTGATTTCGAATAACTTTAGAATAGATAACCCAGTAGCACGGTTTAGATTACTTACCGCATTTCACCTGCACGTATACACTTCACTGTTCCATACCCGTGTTACTTGTTATATTCATGTTATCGTTTATACTCATGCCTGCATATATCGTTGCATCCTGGTTATATTTTATTGTTTGATATTATGACACACTGACGTTTGGGTTTTGCATGGCCCAGCTCTTTTATCTCTTTCGCAGGCTGATCAGGAGTATTTCAGCCGACAAGCCGAGCAGTGAAGATCTTATTAGTGATGGTTAATTTAGTTTTCTTTCTACAGCTTTTATTTCCTGATGTGAGCCCGTATTTGGGATGTATTCCAGATGTTACTGTTTATTGGATTTTATTGCTTCCGCATATATATTTCTTGACTTGTTTATTCTGGCAGATGGTCATGTATTAGATAGTTTTATAGTTTTCCTGTTCTTGATATCTTATAGACAGCCGTAATGTGACTGTGGAGGGATGTTTCCTAACCACAGGTAGCATGGTTGGCTCTGTCACATGCCGATCTTAGCGCACTTTGGGAAACGGAGCATGACACTAAGCTCCTTAGGTAGGACCAAGGCATCGTAGATGCTTAGGAGAGACGGAAGCTTCCGGAGATGAGCCAAGACATTGTAGTCTACTGAGGAAGGACTTGAATTTTTATTAGCCGGTTCTCTGCCATCTTCCACATTAGCAACCTGTTTTTCCTTTTCTTTTAGGGTGTTGCCCTGATTTGGTGGTAGAGCCCTGCCACTTCTGAGATGGATTTGGTTGGCCTTTGTGGCGAGCTCCTCGTCCTTTTCGGGAAAACAAAGCTCCTCCTCAGAGTCACTACAAAGGTGGATGACGTAGCAGGTCATTATAAGGACCTCGTTATCGGAGTCTTCTTCTAACTCCTCCAGAATCTCAGCCGCTTCTACAGGGAATAACTCCTTCAATTGAATTAAAATTCTTTCCTTTTGTTCATAATATTCGAGAGAATCGATATATTTTTGAATGGTCGATCTCCATGAAAACTCTTTTTCGCGTCGAGTTGTACTTTTCTTCTTCCTGAGCCTTTTGGATTTTGAGCTTGATTGAGCCGAATTGGCAGCTGGAATGGTAGGCTTCTTCTGCCCTTCCCATTCTGTTCTGGGCTCCTTCCGAAGTAGCTTTAGCATCTTCTTCATCTTATTAGATATGTGCGTACTCCACAGAGGCTGCAGTGAGTCTGTTTCATTTCTAAGGGCAGCAGATTTAGCTGTCTGCTCCTAGAAGGCTTCAGATTCTGTCTGTATAAAGCTGGCAGTTACAACTTGATTGTTCACCAACACACTCTTGGACGGCTCGATCTCTCTAGTCTTGTATTGCTTCTCGACCCAGTCTTTGAAAATGTAGCAATCCTTGATCGCATGGCTTACTGCTCTGTAGTACGGGCAATACAGGGGATTGTCGGCCATTTTTGCTTCGTGAGGTCTTTTTGACTCTGGCAATTGTATACCATTATTTAAGGCATCTTTGAATATCTTGCGAACTTTGTCTCTTCTGAAAGAGTAAACCTTGTTCTTTTTCTCCTCTAGGGAAGGACCTTCTCCTCCCTGTCACGCCCCGCTTCCCAAAATATGGAATACGGGAAGCGATGAAGGCCAGCCGTGCTACCTAAGGTAAGGAAAAGTCCTTCCATAGTCACATAAGGCTGTTGATCAGTCGAAAATAATGTATTTTTAACACGGCAATTTCCCTAACATTTGCACTCATTTAGAAGTGTTCGGTATTCATATTTCACATATTAGCAAATCAGTCGTTAAATATCATATTGCATGTGTTAGACTTTTAAACCGACACATTAAAGGAAATTAACCGCATTTCATGGCATCGCATCATTTCTGTATTTGCGCAACACTTGTCTTGAGTCTGTGCAGGAAAATACGGAAGAAAAACCAAAGAGCTGATCAAAATTACGCCAACTCAAAAGATGCAGATCTGGTAGCAATTCAAAAGGAATTATACAAATCAATATATCCTAAAAAGGCCCAAGAATCAGCCCAAGCCTGTACCATAAAGCCCAATCCCCAAGGCTCATAAAGCGCCGCGGATCCGCGGCGGGAGCCTGCTTGCGCCGCGGATCCACCGCATTCTTGCCACGTCAGCAATTGATTTTTAGGGCGTAATCCCTATCTCAGTGGCCACAGCTCATAATGACATGTCAAATTCCAGAAGGACCTAGAAGATACTACCAGATTAGCAAAGATCATTAAACAAGGCTAATCTTAATTAAGCTCCTAACTAATCTCTTCTAGAAGCCCCCTCCTAACTAATCACATCTAGAAGCTTCTCCTCTAACTAACTTTTGGAGGGAAATTCAAATTTCCTCAACAAACTTTTGGAGGGAAACTAAAAATTCAAATCCTAGATCTAGGGTTTAGATGTCTATAAATAGGAACCTAGACCTAGGGTTAAAGGTTAATCAATCTTTAGGTAATCAATTTTAGTTAATCTTTCCCTCTTTCATCATCTTCTTCCACAAGTCTAGTGACAAGGCTTGTGCGAAACCCTAACCCTAATTCCACTCCAAATTTAAGATCTTGAGTACCAATCAAGCGAGAAGCCTTCAACCTTTTAGGAGCCGAGCCGATCTTCAATCGGGCAAGTGATCCAAGCCGATCCGCGTCCCACGGAGACGAGCGAAGCTAAATCGACGATCGAATTCTTCCTCTTGTAGTTCTTGAGCGAATGTAATGAAATTGTTGATATAAATAAAAGGTGAAATTCTTTTATCTTGCTCTCTTTAAATTCTTGCATCATGATTCGATCTCAATTTGTAATTGTAGTTCTTGTTGTGATGTTTGAGTAAAACTCCGCTCGTAAAGGAGTCGAGACGATTGTAGAATGATGATATAATAAATCTTAATACGATTTTTAAGTCCTACGAGTTTGTAAACCCTAGCAAGTTCAAGAATCGATGACCTAGTTTCGTTGCGATACTTTCTTGATTGTGATCGCTCGAAATTAGGGATATACGATCGTTTCTTGAATTTACTAGAGGCTAGAATGTGAATGATATCGACGAAAGAACAAGGGATGAGATGAAACCCTAGTTTCACAAGAAATCCCTAATTCTCATCGATCATCATCGATCTAGTATCAATTCATCGAAGGATAAGAATACGTAATTCTAAGATTACATCACATCTATAGATCCGATCGATTCCTACGAGCCTCATTTCGATTCTTGATATTTGGTTTGGAAAAATCATCAAACTATCAATTCTTGATTCTATCTTTTAATGCTTTCTTAGATCTAGTTTTTTCTAATTCTTGAACTTCAATTTTAAATCATGAATTGTTTTGTTTTCTTTTCATTAAAGTTTCAACTCATCTAATTCAAAAGACGAACGATTACACTGTCCCTGTGGACGATCCGCACTCACTTACAATCTACATTCGACACCATAGTTGATTGCGGTCAAATAATTTTTGGTTGTGATTTCTTTACAAATTACATACTACACATCAAGAATTCTTTTCAATCAAATGGCGCCGTTGCCGGGGATAGTGCGCTAATAGTTCGTATTTTGAAATTTGAGTTGAACAATTTATTCCATCATAATTTTTAGATCTAAACTCGTACAAACCCTAATACGTGTGTTGTGATTTGTTGCGAGAAAATCTGGAATCATTGGAGCTGGAAAAAAAATTTTCTGAAATTTCCAGAGAGCTATAGAAATCAACAGCAAGCTACTGTTGAAATTTGGTAAAGTGAACAGTACATACAGGCGCGATTCCGCGGCAATACCCCCCCAACTGCGGCGGTTCCACGGCTATTTGAAGCCCTCTCTGTGCCAATTTTCCTCTGTAAGCTTCTTACCTTCTCCTCTCTCCTCTTTTTAGCTCCAATTAACATTTTGTGCAGGTTTCTTTGCAAATAAATCGCTGCGCCGCAAAAGCAAATTAAAATTTGTGCGTGTTTTTGATTTTTGGTTGTTTGCATATTAATACAGAAATTAAGGGGCACGACCAAATTCAAATTAGGTGGGGAGTTCATTACCCTTCCTAGGCCCCGAAAATCGCAATACTTGCATCCGCATTGACCCACATTAACTAAAAAATATCTAGAGATGACTCTAAGGACCGTCGCGCTCAATTAGGACAAGAGAAGGCCGTGGGTAATTCATTGCTTATCCGCGTTTTCTTGTGGTGCCTAAGGCGAGTGTGTCTAAGGCTAGTGGTTTTTAATTAGGCCCACTACTTACGTAGTGGAGTACCTTCCCACTTACCTGGCACTTATTCGGCCACAGGGGAACAAAGAGGCAGTGGAGAATTTATCCTGCGACTTGTCTTTTGGCAGTTAGGAGCGGTCTAGAGCCGGACCTAGGTGACCACTAAAATTAGGGTTTTTGCTTGTTGCATTTGTTGTGTTGCATCATTTTTTTTTTAAAAATCCGTATCATTTTTCAAAGCAAACACCGCATTCATCATTTTCCCTAATTATAAATTCACGCTGCCACTTGTACTAACCCTTTTTAGTGCAAGATAGGCTGGACAACGGGATTCTAGTGCCCGTTAGTCCGCGTTTCCCTCATCGACCCAAAAGTCGGTATTTCTACATTTACCCTCTCTTTTACCCACCACCACACCCACATCGATGGATCCACCTCCATCGAACTTCTTTTCCACTACTCTGCCGCCGTCCGTTGGTGCGCAGAATCCACCTCGCATCTCTCTCTAAGAGAGGTGCTATCCTACACGAGGTCCACTTTCCACCTGTCTTTCCATTCCATCAGCCAACGGGGAAAATTTTCAAATAAAACCCCAATACATCAACCTTCTACCAAAATTTCACGGTCTCGAGTCTGAAGACGCATACGTGTTTATCACGAAATTTGAAAATATATGCGCAATGATGGGTACTTCACAGCTTTCTGTGGATGCTTTCCGTCTACGTCTTCTCCCATTCACTTTGTGCGATATAGCCGAGAAGTGGCTATATAACACTACCGCACATTCCATTTCAAATTGGGACGAATTCGTCAAAGCATTCTTTAAGAAATTCTACCCACATCAAAAGACAGCTCGAGTCCGTAGCGAAATCTATCAATTCACCCAGCTTCCAAATGAAACATTTTCAAAATGTCTTGAACGCTTCAAGGATCTGTTAATCCAATGTCCACATCACGGCATCCCAAAATGGGAATTGTGCCGAATCATTTATGAGGGCATTACTCCTTACACAAGACAGACCCTTGAATCCATGTGTCAAGGCAACTTTATAACCAAAGATGATGGGGAAGCCTGAAAATTTCTAGAAGGTTTCGCTGAAAAATCTTTACAGTGGGAGGGTGTGAGTCAATCACCTAGGGATGGCAATGATATTTCCATAGGAGTTAGAGCTGACATTGCAGCTATCAATAAGAAACTCGAGAATATGGAAAACAAATTTTTAGCTGCCGCCCTAAGTCAAATGTCACTCTCCAAAACTGTATGTGGATGTTGTTCTGATCCGTCTCACTTGACGGAAGAATGTCCGTTTCAAGGTCATGAGCATACCAATGCCGCATTTCAAAGACCTAGAAACGATCCATCTTCCTCCACATATGATCAGGGTTGGAGGAATCACCCAAATTTTGCTTGGAACCAATCACAATTTCAAAACACGGTTCCAACCCAAAACAATTTCCAAAGGGTCCCTTCACCACAACAGCACCCACAACTTCTATTGAGTCAGCACTCCTTTCAATCACAAAACTTCCAAAATCCGGCCAACACTTTCGCACCGTCTAGTCCTTTGCAATTGACCGGTACACTTAATACCTCTGCACTAGCACAAACCTTGGATACTTTCATGAAACAACCCATCCAAGGGACAGCAAGGTTGCAATCTTCCGTCGAGAATGTGATGAAGATCATTATCTCTCAAAATGAGAACATCAAATCAATGGAAGAACAAATTGCACAACTAAAAGCCAAAATGAGTGCACGAGAAAAAAGGAAACTTCCAGCTCAACCTTTACCCAATCCTAGCTATTCACATCATGTGGATGAGATCACGTTGAGATCTGGAAGAGTGCTTGACCATCACCTTGGGGAAGAGTTTGATGATACTAATAAATCAATCAATAACACCCCGGATGAGACCTTTCCTCACACACACACTTCTGACCCCAGTTCTTCTACCCCACCATCTTCTTCCGAGCCTATTCTTCGTTTCCCAAAAGGCTTGTCACTACAGCCCACCTCTTTTACCCCTCCACGGACGATCCCCACTTCTATTCTGGGATCGGTTCCACACCCACTTCCTTCTCCTATGATGGACCCAGCGCTTATTGCTAAAGCACCTTATCCTAATCGGTTAAGGGCTAACACACCGAGTCCACATATGGAGAAGATTATGAACATTTTTAAACAAGTTAACACCAACATCCCTCTCCTAGATGCCATCCAACAAGTTCTGTCCTATGCAAAAACTCTTAAGAACTTGTGCACTAGGAAGAGGAAGACTCAAGCGCCCAAGAAGATATTCATGGAAAAAACAATAGATACGGCTTTCCCCCAACAATTACCGAGGAAACGTAAGGATCCAGGATATCCTACTATTTCCGTTTCTATTGGGGAAAAACACATCAACCATGCTCTACTAGACCTTGGCGCCAGTGTTAACTTGCTTCCATATTCAGTCTATGAGCAACTAAGGATCGGAGAGTTGAAGCCAACCAATTGCACTCTCCAGATGGCTAACCGATCAATCACCAAACCTAGGGGTGAACTGGAGGATGTGTTAATAAAAATCGGAGAATTTAGATTCCCGGTAGATTTTATTGTAATTGATACACAACCTGTAGCGAACCCACGGAATTAAATTCCGGTGATTTTAGGTCGCCCCTTTTTGGCCACTTCCAATGCAATAATCAACTGTCGTAATGGTTCTATGACCCTATTTTTCGGGAATAGGTCAATAGAGCTGAACATTTACAAGTTGGGAAGTGTACCCTCCGAACCTACTGCTCAGGTATGTTCTGTCGACTTAATGAATGTCGACAGCAGCAAATTTGATGATCCTCTTTATACTGATCTTGACTCTTTTCATACGTTGTTGTTTGACCCAACTATGTATCATACACATACGGACTCTTCCACTGAGATGTCCAGGTCAACAATTAACACGGATTATGAACTGTTCTTAGAGTCTGAAGATCACCCCGCACTTTGTGATGACATTATTCATCGGGGCATTGATGGAACTTTTGAGCAGATCTTCGCTAATGAACTCGCATTTTTGAATGACACGGGTGTTGAGATGAATCATCTCCCAATCAATGAAATTGAACCTCCACCCCTTCTTTTGGACTGTAAAAAGAATGCGAGTAATCCATCACATTCACTGCATCGTCTCTCCAATATGAGACGCACACACATTCTATTCCACCCCTTACCCTTTCCCCACTTCTTCTTCCACCAACCAGAGCACTGCATTGATAAAATTTTTTAATGGTTGGTGTTGACATTCGGTCTTTGCAAAGCTTGGCATCGACCACTGATTTTTGACCCCCTCATATGATTTTCAAAGATTAACATTGCTTAAGTTTGGGAGGGCAATTTTTTTTTCTGGCTCTTGAAAACAAAAGAAAATTTTTACAAAATGATGAGCCAAGAATAAGTTTGGGGGAGGTTCTTCACTTAAATATTTTTCCCCCACTAATAAATTCCTCCCAAGCTTACAGGTTTTTCGAGATTTAACAGATAGCAACAGTGAGGACACTGTTAAAAACAAGTTTGGGGGAGGTTTGTGCTTATTTGCGCATCATTTGCATATCATTTGCATAAGCACAAAACATTTTTTTTGAAAACCATAAAAATTTAAAAATTTTCAAAATTATAAAAATAAATTTTTGTACATAAATAAGATAATAAAAGATTAGATAGTGAACAATTACATCCATGAGATTAGAAAAATTTAAGAAAACCAAGAAAATTAGAAGTTTTCTTATACGAACTAGTAATAAGTAGTTATGAGCCGTTGTCCCAAGGGTTAGTAAGATGAAAGACGTCACTAATCTGAGGATAAAAATAAGTCTGAAAAATAGTTTCTATTCTGGAAAGCCAAACATTTTGAACGTTGATACCCTGCTATTCGCACTTACACACGTCTTAAAGCCTGGGATAGTAGAGGATACCTTGAAATGCTCTTGTCTTAAAGCCAAAAGTATGAAGGAAATATTAAAAAAAAAATGAACAAAATATAAAGTGGTGAGAAAAATGAACACTGGTTTTGTTATCACCAAGGGCAATAAAAAATATATAGCGAGGGTGCTTCTTCACCTAGTGCCCTAAGGCCAACTGGTCTGGGAGTCACTGCTATGCCTGAGGTGGTGCAAGACGAGGAAAAGACACCAAGCAAGCAAGAACATGAGTAATCGGTCGGTTAGTACCTCAAGAAGTATTAACGGTCGCATGAAAGTGTGTGAGCAATCTCATCTAAATATTCATTAATTAAAAAGTACTGAGGCTGATGGGCAAGAGTATGATAGCTTGAATTGAATTCTCTGGGTGTAGGGATGTCTTTACACACACGCAGGGTTATATGATCGATGTTTGGAAGAAAGATAGGAATGAAGAATAAGACGATGTTTTATTGAGGGAGGACGTGATTTCTGACATTTTTTCATGACCATTAAGATAGGGCTCATGACAACCGAAAAGCTAGCTTAGTTGGAAACCCTAATTTTCAAGGATTTTCTTCTACAATTCTTGTCTTTAAATGTAATATTCATGATCTTCCTTTTATTATTGGATTTTGTGGGTGCAATCCGCTGAAAACCCTCAGGAGAAAACACTCCTCCTACTAGGAACACCTAGAGGTTTAAAGGCTTGTTGCACGTGCTCAGTGCAATCGTGTTGCCTACGAAAGTGTGCTAGTTAGTTTTTCTCTTTCTTTATTTTCTCCTTCTCTTTTTAATAAAACATTCGCTCGAGACGATCGAAATTAAGTTTGGGGGTATTTGATCAGTCGAAAATAATGTATTTTTAACACGGCAATTTCCCTAACATTTGCACTCATTTAGAAGTGTTCGGTATTCATATTTCACATATTAGCAAATCAGTCGTTAAATATCATATTGCATGTGTTAGACTTTTAAACCGACACATTAAAGGAAATTAACCGCATTTCATGGCATCGCATCCTTTCTGTATTTGCGCAACACTTGTCTTGAGTCTGTGCAGGAAAATACGGAAGAAAAACCAAAGAGCTGATCAAAATTACGCCAACTCAAAAGATGCAGATCTGGTAGCAATTCAGAAGGAATTATACAAATCAATATATCCTAAAAAGGCCCAAGAATCAGCCCAAGCCTATACCATAAAGCCCAATCCCCAAGGCTCATAAAGCGCCGCGGATCCGCGGCGGGAGCCTGCTTGCGCTGCGGATCCGCCGCATTCTTGCCACGTCAGCAATTGATTTTTAGGGCGTAATCCCTATCTCAGTGGCCACAGCTCATAATGACATGTCAAATTCCAGAAGGACCTAGAAGATACTACCAGATCAGCAAAGATCATTAAGCAAGGCTAATCTTAATTAAGCTCCTAACTAACCTCTTCTAGAAGCCCCCTCCTAACTAATCACATCTAGAAGCTTCTCCTCTAACTAACTTTTGGAGGAAAATTCAAATTTCCTCAACAAACTTTTGGAGGGAAACTAAAAATTCAATTCCTAGATCTAGGGTTTAGATGTCTATAAATAGGAACCTAGACCTAGGGCTAAAGGTTAATCAATCTTTAGGTAATCAATTTTAGTTAATCTTTCCCTCTTTCATCATCTTCTTCCACAAGTCTAGTGACAAGGCTTGTGCGAAACCCTAACCCTAATTCCACTCCAAATTTAAGATCTTGAGTACCAATCAAGCGAGAAGCCTTCAACCTTTTAGGAGCCGAGCCGATCTTCAATCGGGCAAGTGATCCAAGCCGATCCGCGTCCTACGGAGACGAGCGAAACCAAATCGACGATCGAATTCTTCCTCTTGTAGTTCTTGAGCGAATGTAATGAAATTGTTGATATAAATAAAAGGTGAAATTCTTTTATCTTGCTCTCTTTAAATTCTTGCATCATGATTCGATCTCAATTTGTAATTGTAGTTCTTGTTGTGATGTTTGAGTAAAACTCCGCTCGTAAAGGAGTCGAGACGATTGTAGAATGATGATGTAACAAATCTTAATACGATTTTTAAGTCCTACGAGTTTTGTAAACCCTAGCAAGCTCAAGAATCGATGACCTAGTTTCGTTGCGATGCTTTCTTGATTGTGATCGCTCGAAATTAGGGATATACGATCGTTTCTTGAATTTACTAAAGGCTAGAATGTGAATGATATCGACGAAAGAATAAGGGATGAGATGAAACCCTAGTTTCACAAGAAATCCCTAATTCTCATCGATCATCATCGATCTAGTATCAATTCATCGAAGGATAAGAATACGTAATTCTAAGATTACATCACATCTATAGATCCGATTGATTCCTACGAGCTTCATTTCGATTCTTGATATTTGGTTTGGAAAAATCATCAAACTATCAATTCTTGATTCTATCTTTTAATGCTTTCTTAGATCTAGTTTTTTCTAATTCTTGAACTTCAATTTTAAATCATGAATTGTTTTGTTTTCTTTTCATTAAAGTTTCAACTCATCTAATTCAAAAGACGAACGATTACACTGTCCCTGTGGACGATCCGTACTCACTTACAATCTACATCCGACACCGTAGTTGATTGCGGTCAAATAATTTTTGGTTGTGATTTCTTTACAAATTACATACTACACATCAAGAATTCTTTTCAATCAGCTATCTAAATGAACCTGTCAAAAATAAAATCCAATACCAAAAGAAATAATACTGATAATCATGCTGCAATGAAACCACAAGAAATCTTTAAAATTGGTCCACTAGATAATTGATGCAATTAAAGATCCAAAACAAAAGATTCGGAAATAAAATACGATCCAAAAGAGATACATAAGTCCTAATGTCCCATAAGGGTGCACATGCTAAAAGCTAATTGAAAAGGAAATAAACCTACGATTACTGATCTTCGGCAAAGTCCTGGTAGCCGCTCTGATCCTGCTCAGCCTGCAAATCTGTCTCTAAACCTGAGATGGCAAATCTCAGGGATGTCAGAACATCCCAGCAAGTACTCAACGTATAACGTGTGTGTGTGTAGTATAATAACAAGAATGTAAGAATGTAGTGAAGCCCGGTGCGCAAGAAAAACATGTATATAAATAATTAAATGCACTAACACTATGAAACATGTATGTAAGGGATCAGGTCATAACCTAACCGGTCACTAAAAGGTAAACTATCATATCGTAAGCTTGAGTGTGTGCGTCAACCTCTGCAGGAGTATTCCTAACCCAAGAGTGGTGCCCCAGGGGCTAGGAAACACGGGCCCAACTGTAGAATGAACAAGAGACCGCTATAGCCCGGTACGAGCTGTAAACATGAGACCGCTATAGCCCGGTACGAGCTGTAAACATGAGACCGATATAGCCCGGTACGAGCTGTAAACATGAGACCGCTATAGCCCGGTACGAGCTGCCGGCATGGGACTCATGAGATTCTGTTGTACAACGCACACTCAAACTACCCCAACACCCACGTATTTATAGCTGCTATGGTAAAGACTAAATCACTAATTAAGAATGCTGAAAAGACAGGAACTTGTGGTATGGTAATTGTATAGAATGAAACTGGTAAATAGTAGTGTGTCATGACATGTAGTTCAGCATTCTAATTAGAGATCTCGTCCAATAAGACTAGAGTAATGAATAGTCAAGACATGTCGAAAGTAATTGTTATCTGGTATTGGTAACTGCATAAAAGTGATGTACAAGCTGATATGAGTCACAATTGTTATCTTTACCGTTAACTTTAATATGGGTATATTAATCACAATCTGGCTATAAATATATATAAATGTGAGATAGGGGTTAACCACTTTCGAACTTTATTTGTCGTTAAAATAGATCTCATTTTAAAACCATACTTGCTAATTATTCTTACTTGCAGCATAAAAGTTTGCATATATATAATTTTGCATGATATAACGAAGAATAGATACTAACATATTTCCCTTTTGTCCTAACAGTGCAGGAAATATATATACACATGACCACAAAGGAATGCCGATGCACATCGACCAACAGTAGAGCAAGAGTACTTGCCTTGAAGATAAGGGTCACGGGAAAATGATGTACGAAGATGCGAGGCATGAACTCAGCTAGGATTCAGCATGGAATCAGAATTATACGATCCGCCTAGATTGATTTAGCCATATGTAATTGTATATAACCAAACATGCACATTAACAAGCACGTTGTATTATATAACAGCAACATAATGTAATCAGGTTCCGGTGCAACTAGACATAAAATAAACAGTACAGATACGAACGGATATCGGAAAAAGGTAAAATAGTTACATAGGATGCAAAATGAAATAAACATGTAATATTTTATTTATATGGATATAAATATAGCGACATAGCATGCAGCAAGAGAGACTTTCCTGATCGGATCACACGACGGGGTACGTACGCCACGTCCGGCATCGGGTAAACGTCGCGATGCACACACGCGCGTACAGAGCAGGACCAAGCTATGCAAGAAAGCGACCATGCTGGCTGGGGACGACGACTGGATCGCCCAGATCATCGGCGACGGGCACGGCTCTGGCGATCACCAGAATCAAGAATCCAAGAAAGAGAAAGAGAAGAAAGAAGAAAAAGAAGAAGTGGTCTGTTGTGATGAGGCTGTGGAGGTTCAAGGCTCTGGGGGCGGAGAAGGTTGCGAGGGGGCGATGACGACGAGTCGTGGATTTTTCAACGAGGTTTTACGGTGAGGCGGTGGGTGTTCTTGGTGGCTGTAGGGTTGTGAGTGTGTAGGGATTCTTGTCGGGGTGAAGGAGGGAGGAGAAGGGGAAGGTCGTGGTGATGGCGAATGTGGTGACGGCAGGGGGTGAAAGCGATCGGCGGTGGGTTTTCTAGCGATCGGGTGTAGCTGCGGTGGGTATGCAGGGAAAGAAGCGGAGGTCAGGAGTGGGTGTGCAGCTGCTTGGGGTTTGCAGGGATGGAGAAGAAGAGATGGGGAGAAGATGAAGATGGTTGTGATGGGGTAGGCCGATGGGGGTCGGAGCTCTGGTGAGGGTGCAAGGGAAGGTTGTAGGCGATGGGTTTCGGATGTGCAGTCGGGGTTCTCGGGTTGTGCAGGGAAATGAGTCGGGAAAGAAGGAGTGGAGGAAGAAGAGAAGTGTAGAGGGCGTTGGGTTGGTTGACGGCGACGGCGAGGTCGGGGCTCTGGGTTCGGGTGTTGGGTTGTTGCGGTTCACGTCGTCGGGGATGAAAAAGGAGAGAGGTGAGATTGAGGTGGTGGTCGAGGAGGAGAGGAAAACAAGGGTGATGGGCGAAGGTGAGGTTTGCGACGGCAACGCGAGGAGAAGGCGTGGGCTAGGGTTTGGGTCCTCGCGAGACGTGGGAAGAAGAAGAGAAGTGAGGAGAGAGAGAGAGGCTGAGTTGTAAATATAATAGGTTTATAAAAAATATAATATGTTATATAGGTAATATAGAGAGAGAGAGAGACAAACAGGTGAGGAAAGAGAGAGAGATATGTAAAAATATATTTTAGTTAAAAATATTTAGTATATATTCGTATATAATATATGTGCTGAAGTTTAGTTTAGATCTTAAAATATATATATTCTAGGATTTTAAGCTTAATACAAAACTACTCTGAAAAATGTCCGGATCATGTCTAAAAATCTAGTTTTAAAATACGGGCAATATACGTATCAACCAAAACCATAATGCGATGTCCGGTTAAAGAAAACGCATACCCTCAAGAACGGGCACACGTAGCGATCCAAACGAGTCCGTTTACTAAACGGAACGAGAACAAGATGTACGGATGCCACCACAGGATTAGGGGTATAATGCAGGCCATACTAGATATTTTTAAAATATATTATTTAATTATATTTGTATTATTAAAAAAATGCAGATGTCCGATATAATGCAGATATGCAGGATATACAACATGAGAGTGCACGGATCCTCAAAAACCAGCAGAAATAAAATGTGGACAAGAATCAAAACGAGTTTCAAGCATGTGGGTCGGGTCGGATACCAAGCACGGGAAAAAAAACACTATCCGCACCCAAAAACAAATAATGTCAAGAAAAACCCACAAGATAAATAGAATAAACAAATCGAACATGATATAACTGAACTAGGGTGTTACATTCTACCCACCTTACAAAAATTTCGTCCTCGAAATTTGAAGAACGAAAATACAAGATCGCGAACTAATTACAAGGATCAATGAAAATAGATGGGTATGAAAAATTAAGGATCAAGGAAGCAAATTAGAGTATGAAGAGTCACGGTCTTGGCTCGAGAAATCGGCGTGTGCAAGGAAATCAAATCAGTGGAAACAAATCAAATAGAACTCTAAGTTACTCAAACAGAATGACGTATTGTAACCATGCCGCGGTACATGGGTACAATATCATAATTCTATCTCAGTCGCCCGAATTCTACAACCAGAGTCAAAGGAATATGCAGCATGACACATTGGGGAGAACCTATACGTGTGATTCTAACCTAAAAGGTCGGTAGAACCAAGACTAATTTTGATGTCAGCCTGGGCTCTGATACCAACAAAATCTTGTCACGCCCCGCTTCCCAAAATATGGAATACGGGAAGCGACGAAGGCCAGCCGTGCTTCCTACGGTAAGGAAAAGTCCTTCCATAGTCACATAAGGCTGTCTAAATGAACCTGTTAAAAATAAAATCCAATACCAAAAGAAATAATACCGATAATCATGCTGCAATGAAACCACAAGAAATCTTTAAAATTGGTCCACTAGATAATTGATGCAATTAAAGATCCAAAACAAAATATTCGGAAATAAAATACGATCCAAAAGAGATACATAAGTCCTAATGTCCCATAAGGGCGCACATGCTAAAAGCTAATTGAAAAGGAAATAAGCCTACGATTACTGATCTTCGGCAAAGTCCTGGTAGCCGCTCTGATCCTGCTCAGCCTGCAAATCTGCTTCTAAACCTGAGATGGCAAATCTCAGGGATGTCAGAACATCCCAGCAAGTACTCAACGTATAAGGTGTGTGTGTAGTATAATAACAAGAATGTAAGAATGTAGTGAAGCCCGGTGCGCAAGAAAAACATGTATATAAATAATTAAATGCACTAACACTATGAAACATGTATGTAAGAGATCAGGTCATAACCTAACCGGTCACTAAAACGTAAACTATCCTATCGTAAGCTTGAGTGTGTGCGTCAACCTCTGCAGAAGTATTCCTAACCCAAGAGTGGTGCCCCAGGGGCTAGGAAATACGGGCCCAACTGTAGAATGAATAAGAGACCGCTATAGCCCGGTACGAGCTGTAAACATAAGACCGTTATAGCCCGGTACGAGCTGTAAACATGAGACCGATATAGCCCGGTACGAGCTGTAAACATGAGACCGCTATAGCCCAATACGAGCTGCCGGCATGGGACTCCTGAGATCCTGTTGTACAACACACACTCAAACTACCCCAACACCCACGTATTTATAGCTGCTATGGTAAAGACTAAATCACTAATTAAGAATGCTGAAAAGACAGGAACTTATGGTATGGTGATTGTATAGAATGAAACTGGTAAATAGTAGTGTGTCATGACATGTAGTTTAGCATTCTAATTAGAGATCTCGTCCAATAAGACTAGAGTAATGAATAGTCAAGACATGTCGAAAGTAATTGTTATCTGGTACTGGTAACTGTATGAAAGTGAAGTACAAGCTGATATGAGTCACAATTGTTATCTTTACCGTTAACTTTAATATGGGTATATTTATCACAATCTGGCTAGAAATATATATAAATGTGAGATAGGGGTTAACCACTTTCGAACTTTATTTGTAGTTAAAATAGATCTCATTTTAAAACCACACTTGCTAATTATTCTTACTTGCAGCATAAAAGTTTGCATATAAATAATTTTGCATGATATAACAAAGAATAGTTACTAACATATTTCCCTTTTGTCCTAACAGTGCAGAAAATATATATACACATGACCACAAAGGAATGCCGATGTACATCGACCAAAAGTAGAGCAAGAGTGCTTACCTTGAGGATAAGGGTCACGGGAAAATGATGTACGAAGATGCGAGGCACGAACTCAGCTAGGATTCAACATGGAATCAGAATTATACGATCCGCCTAGATTGATTTAGCCATATGTAATTGTATATAACCAAACATGCACATTAACAAGCACGTTGTATTATATAACAGCAACATGATGTAATCAGGTTCCGGTATGCAACTAGACATAAAATAAACAGTACAGATACGAACGGATATCGGAAAAAGGTAAAATAGTAACATGGGATGCAAAATGAAATAAACATGTAATATTTTATTTATATGGATATAAATATAGCGACATAGCATGCAGCAAGAGAGACTTGCCTGATCGGATCACACGACGGGGTACGTACGCCACGTCCGGCGTCGGGTAAACGTCGCGATGCACACACGCGCGTACAGAGCAGGACCAAGCTATGCAAGAAAGCGACCATGCTGGCTGGGGACGACAACTGGATCACCCGGATCATCGGCGACGGACACGGCTCCGGCGATCACCAGAATCAAGAATCCAAGAAAGAGAAAGAGAAGAAAGAAGAAGAAGAAAAAGAAGAAATAGTCTGTTGTGATGAGGCTGTGGGGGTTCAAGGCTCTGGGGTCGGAGAAGGTTGCGAGGGGGCGACGAAGATGAGTCGTGGATTTTTCGATAAGGTTTTACGGCGAGGCGGTGGGTGTTCTTGGTGGCTGTAGGGTTGCGAGTGTGTAGGGATTCTTGTCGGGGTGAAGGAGAGAGGAGAGAGGGAAGGTCGTGGTGATGGCGAAGGTGGTGACTGCAGGGGGTGAAAGCGATCGGCGGTGGGTTTTCTAGCGATAGGGTGTAGCTGCGGTGGGTGTGCAGGGAAAGAAGAGGAGGTCGGGAGTGGGTGTGCAGCTGCTCGGGGTTTCCAGGGATGGAAAAGAAGAGATGGGGAGAAGATGGAGGTGGTTGTGACGGGGTAGGCCGATGGGGGTTGGAGCTCCGGTGAGGGTGCAGGGGAAGGTTATAGGCGATAGGTTTCGGATGTGCAGTCGGGGTTCTCGGGTTGTGCAGGGAAATGAGTCGGGAAAGAAGGAGTGGAGGAAGAAGAGGAGAGGAGAGGGCGTTGGGTTGGTAGACGGCGACGGTGAGGTCGGGGCTCTGGGTTCGAGCGTTGGATTGTTGCGGTTCACGTCGTCGGGGATGAAAAGGGAGAGAGGTGAGGTTGAGGTGGTGGTCGGGGAGGAGAGGAAAATAAGGGTGATGGGCGAAGGTGAGGTTTGCGACGGCGACGCAAGGAGAAGGCGTGGGCTAGGGTTTGGGTCCTCGCGAGACGTGGGAAGAAGAAGTGAAGTGAGGAGAGAGAGAGAGGCTGAGTTGTAAATATAATAGGTTTACAAAAAATATAATATGTTATACAGGTAATATATAGAGAGAGGAGAGAGACAGACAGTAGAGGAAAGAGAGAGAGATATGTAAAAATATATTTTAGTTAAAAATATTTAGTATATATTCGTATATAATATATGTGCTGAAGTTTAGTTTAGATCTTAAAATATATATATTCTAGGATTTTAAGCTTAATACAAAACTACTCTGAAAAATGTCCGGATCATGTCTAAAAATCTAGTTTTAAAATACGGACAATATACGTATCAACCAAAACCATAATGCGATGTCCGGTTAAAGAAAATACATACCCTCAAGAACGGGCACACGTAGCGTCGTTCGGACCATTGTCTTCTTAATTCTGGCGGTTATGGTATTTTTCTAAACCCACTTCAGGGGTTCGAAGGAGTTGCTGACTTTTATGGCCGACTCAGTCGTCGTCGCGAGGTAACCCTGCTTTTGGAACCTCATAAGATTCCACGTGGCCGTAGTCCTGGCCCTTTTGTTAGCTTGATACCTAAGCCTCTTCTGCCTTAACTTTTCTGATTTGAGCACTTGGCAGGCTTCGGCTCTTCGGGGAGTCGCCATAGACCGAGCGATGGAGAGTTCAAAGAAAAATTCTTACTCGCTCGATCGTCAAGGGCACGATCTGAGCTTACTGGAGCTGCTTTGTGGCTCCATTGGTGTTGACGGCCTTGCCCCCAATTGGAATAATGGAGAGCCGTTCGAATACGGATTTGCATTTAAGGCGGGATGCTCTGGTAACCACAACGTTCGGCCTCTTGCCCCTCGAGGCTGGTTTGGCCGCTTGGTTTGTCGGAACCTCCACTAGATGAGCGCTTCCAGTAGGGTAGATGACGACCGAACCAAATTGACAGGGTGGCTTCTCCCATTGCCGGCTGAAACTGGCAAAGAGAACCACACGGGCATTGATCTTGACTACGTACGAGATCGGTGATGCGTCGGAAGCTGAATTCATCTTGGGAGACATTGTCGTTGAAAGTTGATTGCTGCACGAAAGAAATATTACTTCAGTACAAGCGTTGGTATATATGTTAAATGAGTTCGTATGAACACTTGATCTGAGATATGGAAGGAGAGAAAAGTCCCACCTGGTGTGCCAGAATATGTAGGGTGTTTCTCGTCACCCCATTGAGATGGGAATACGCGTGCACTTGTCAGGCGTACTACAGATTCCCCATACCTAGAGTAGGCAGCGGTTTGTTGATTGTGGGGATCTGAATCTCCGACAGCCGCGGACTAAGCTGTCGTTAATTACCCCTCGCCTTTAGAACGAGGGAACCTCCGATTGATGGGTCAAATTGGTCATGCGAACCAAATGTGCAGTGTACGTATGGGTGTCTTGAAGGGTTTTGCATATATCGGGAGCTTCGCAGAGTTTACGGGGGTCCCGCTGTCCGGATAGCGGGCTATGAGTCAAGGGGGATAGCAGCCCCCTTGCGGAGTACGGGACAGCGCTCCGTTAAAAAACTTTCTTGCGGGGAAGGTAAATTTAGTGTGGAGTGCATATAAAATGAGGGGGAAGCGTCTTAAAGACGCGTGCATGGAGCTAGGCATCAGCGCCTCATGTGCCTAGCGCGTGGATGCAGGGCGTCGGCGCCTCACGTGCCTGGCGCGTGGGCGCTGGACGCCGGCGCCTCACGTGCCTGGCGCGTGGGCGCTGGACGCCCGTAGAAGAGGGGACTTTGTCGCTGCACTGGGAGTTGTGCTCCCGATTTGACCTTTGGAGTTAAAACTCCTAAAAACATATTAATTTATAGAATTAAACTCAAACAGATCTTGAATGGAGTTAAACTTCTAGAAATGTTTGGAAATATCAAAAGGGGCCCCTTTTTTTCCTCCCCTTTGGCCCCGGATTTTCCCAAGATGGGACTTTTGGAGATGGGCCACCTTCTTTTTCCTCTCGGTTGGCCGGATCTTGGAGAAAGGGGGTGAGATTTAAAAATCTTCCATTTTTGAGATCTGATGGAAGATCTGAGTTTCCCTTCAAGGGTTTGATGGTGAAAAACTGATTATTTTTGGAAAAGAAAAAGTTAAACTCTTGATTTAATTCAAAAAAGGGGAGAAGGTTTTAAAACCTTAAGGAAGGGGAAGGAGGCACAAAAACCCTAAATTTTTTGGAGGAAAATGAAAAGTCCTTGAGATATTTTCATCATGTTTGCTTTTATAGGCTGCACACTTTACATATAGTCTCTTGGGCTTTGCCAAATGGCACTTGTGCTACTCCATATCTTATGTGCTTATTTCCTTTTGTATATAAGTCATGGAGTTTACAAAATTTTGGCTTAATTTCTGCCCATCTTTCATACATTTATTTCTAAAAAAAGGAATTACATTAAACCAATCTATGGCTTCATTCTTTTTGTCATGGGGCCGGTCTCTTCCATGCTCGGTTTTGACCTGGGCTTGGACCCACTTGGCTTGGTGTTGACTTTGACTTGGTCAAGCAGGATGTAATTTTTGACCCCAACACACTTTTCGTCTTCCAACGATCCATTTCTGAAATTATTTTCTCTTTTCCATTGTGTATACCCAAAGATTACATCGCAATCTTCACTTAATTGATCTTTTTCCGGTCACGATTTGACGACGAACAATTATTTACTGACTAACAGGACATTGTATCTTTAGTTAATTGGTTATCTTCTGTCTTCGTTTTTTTATCGAAAAGCAATGTAGATTGAATGAAATTTCTTATTTCATGTAGTCATTGTTATACATATGAAAGAGGAGAGGAAATATCGACCTGTCTCACATCATGCGTTTCACTGCGTTGGCCCAAATGACTGAGGTTATTGTTATATATAATTCTTTTTACTTAGTTTTTTTTAATTTAAGTTGTTGCATTTTATTGTTGAGTTTCAATAACATAAACCAAGGGTTATACTTACAGGCAAACAACTAACGAATCCAGCATTTGTTCATCCTCAGTCTCGATTTGGAAATCAAGGTTTAATGGATTCTAAAATTCGATTTGCCACTGAATATTTCCAATTCAAATCCATCACGTGCGATTATTAATAGTAATATATCCACGTTACTTCATGAACATAATATTTTTTTTGGTTTCGTTCTCATTTTGTTCTTAATTATTTGTTAACTTTTTTGTTTCAGGTACGGTCCAACTTAATGCGTGCTTCAAGTCACCTAGGACACGTATATACAAAATCTTAATGGATGCTACTTCCTTACAATTGTGTAGCACTACTCAATTTGGTATAATTGATCTAAGATTTATAGTAATACTGTTTAAATTTAGTCGTTTAGTTCCCATTCTATTCTTAATTAATACTGATATTATATTTTTTGTTTTCAGAGACAGGGTAACTTGATGCTTGCTACAAATTATCTAGACCACTTATATACACAAGTTTAATGGATGGCGCTTCCTCAGGAATGTGTAACACTACCGAATTAGGTATAATCTATGCAAGAGTGATACTTATTATTTTGTCGCTTAAAATTTTGTATTGTCAAATATACATAAATTTTGCTATCTATATTGTATCTCAATATTTGTTTTTGTTTGTAGGTAAAGAAAATGTATGTTCTAACGTTTCTGATCTTCATTCTCTTATTTTGCATATTACATTACAATCTTCAGTCGATACACTCCGGAGCATATTAATTCAGCGTTGCGAAAGTATAATGTATTAAGTGAAGTTCCTGTATCAATTCATAACGAATCAAAATGTAACATTTACCAAGGTATATACTCATGAAATATACTAATTCGAATTCATTTACTATGATCTTCAAAAAAATGTTTCTAATATATTTGCATGCCCTAGTACAGATGGTATTGTCCACTCTGGACGAAACCGCACGGTTTTACTAATTCCAATTCCAATTCATTTACTATGATCTTCAAAAAAATGTTATCTGATATATTTTCCTTTCAAAGTCAATGCAATTGTAACGCCCCATGCCCTAGTACAGATGGTATTGTCCGCTCTGGCCGAAACCGCACGGTTATTCCATTTAGGTAAAGAAAATGTATGTTCTAACGCGTCCGATCTTCATTCTCTTACTTTGCATGTTACATTACAATCTTCAGCCGTCCAATACACTCTGAAGCATATTAATTCAACGTTTCGAAAGTATAATGTATTAAGTGAAGTTCCTGTATCAATTCATAACGAATCAAAATGTAACAATAACCAAGGTATATACTCATGAAATATACTAATTCGAATTCATTTACTATGATCTTCAAAAAAATGTTATCTAATATACTTTCCTTTCAAAGTCAATGCAATTGTAACGTTTCAATCTTCAGCCGTCCAAGAGCATATTAATTCAACTTTTCGAAAGTATAATGTATTAAGTGAAGTTCCTGTATCAATTCATAACGAATCAAAACGTAACAATTACCAAGGTACTCATGAAATATACTAATTCGAATTCATTTACTATGATCTTCAAAAAAATGTTATCTAATATATTTTCCTTTCAAAGTCGATGCACTTGTAATGCCCCATGCCCCAGTATAGATGGTATTGTCCGCTCTGGCCGAAACCGTACGGTTTTTCCCTTTAAAGTGAACCGGACCCGACCAGGGACCACTTCCCAGGAGGTCACCCATCCCAAGGAGGTCACCCATTTCACTTAAAAGGCGCAGTACATATGGTATTGTCCGCTCTGGCCGAAACCGTATGGTTACCGGACCCGACCATGGGCCACTTCCCAGGAGTATTTTCCTTTCAGAGCGAACCGGACCCGACCATGGGCCACTTCCCAGGAGTATTTTCCTTTCAAAGTCAATGCAATTGTAACGCCCCATGCCCCAGTATAGATGGTATTGTCCGCTCTGGCCGAAACCGCACGGTTTTTCCACGGTTTTTCCCTTTAAAGTGAACCAGACCCGACCAGGGACCACTTCCCAGGAGGTCACCCATCACAAGGAGGTCACCCATTTCACTTAAAAGGCGCAGTACATATGGTATTGTCCGCTCTGGCCGAAAGCGAATCGGACCCGACCATAGGCCACTTCCTAGGAGGTTACCCATCCCAAGACTTCCCTAGCCTGAGCATGCTTAACTACGGAGTTCTTAAGCTTTTGTTGTTCCGGTTCACTTAAAAGACACATTTGTAATTGAGGATAGTATCATTATATTTATAATGTAGTTCGGTCCTCTTTCGGAATGTGTTCCGAAGATTCCTCATTATTCTCTAATGGGTCCCACAGACTCAAGAGGTGGCCCCCACGGGTTCAAGAGGTGGCCCCCGTCCTTTTGGCATGACAATTGGCATGGCACTTTGGGTCCCAACAGCAACACTGTAGATATGATTTTCCATACTGTATTTGCAGTTTCAAATACATATTCAGATATCCAGAATCCATTATCTGACATTACTCTTTCAAACCAAAATGTACGTTCACGTATCAATTTGGAAGGTAAAATAATATGATTTTCGTTATTTTTTCTCATACGGTTTAAATTTCCATCTCATGACTTTTTCTTTATGACTAAAGGAGGACCAATGTTTGAGAATTTTTCATCTACCAATCAAGCTCTCAGTAGCTCTACTAATGTAAAAGCAAAATCAATAGTCAATGAAAGTTTATTGCCAACAAAAAGAGACACGGTTGAAGAACATGTTCTTCATAGTAATAAGAAAACATAAGCAAGGATCAAAATTCATACACTAAATTTTATCTGCTACCTATTACGAGTTAGTTTGTTTTTATTTAGGTTATTTTGGTTAGTTTAACGTGTGTACATAAAATTGTTACATTCCTCACTTATTCCCTGATTCATAGGAAAAATGAATTTAAAAAAGAAGCAGAGGAAGTCGGTGAGCATTATTAATCAGGATTCGCAAGTCAACAACTTAAGCGTCCCCTATCCGAACAGTGCAAGTTCAAATAACAAAGAATGTAAGGATTAAAGAAGTTTAATAAAATTTAAAGTTTATTTACTACAAACCATTTGTAGTAAAAAAAATTATTTACCGACTTTCATGTTTTTTCTTTGTGCAGCATTTGAAATTACACTTGAAGATGACCAACTATATGATGTCCACATTATTGTCTGATCCGGCAAAACACTCAGCACGATCATCTTCGTACAATAAAAACAATCAAACCATTGACAATGAAGTAGATTTGTTTGAAGTCCCTATCATTACCCAGTTCTCTACGGCTGCCAAATGTAAATGTTCACAATGAATTCATACATTATTTCATCTGTATTTTTTCTGTACGCAAATTTTGAGTTCTTATTCAATTTATTGTTTTTTTGTAGGTCAAGAAATTCACAACTTAGGTCCTCCAACTACTGTTTGTTCTTCATGCAAAGCTGTTTTGTGGTGTGAAGAAGCTGCTATCAGACATCGAAACTCCGATGGAATTAGCTTTCAGCTGTGTTGCTCAGGTGGTAAAGTTAAGCTCCCATTACTGAAGGAAAGCCCTCCCTACTTACAACAATTAATGGATTACAATGATCATCCTCATTCACAGACATTCAGGAAGTATATAAAGGTGTTTAATGCAATGTTTGCAATGACATCAATGGGAGCAAATCTAGACTCTTCTGTTACGGATAAAAAGGGTATTTATTCCTTCCGTATCAAAGGTCAAAATCATCATCGTATTGGATCATTGCTTCCACAAGAAGGCACAAGAAAAATATGTTCAAATGTACATATATGATAAAGAACATGAAGTTGGCAATAGTTTGAGTATTTTTGGCATGGAAGAAGAAAAAGAAATCAACAAGATTATTATGGAAGGTATTATTGACATGTTAAATGCTCATAATATGTGTGTTCAATCTTTTTGCATGGCAAGAGACAGATTTCGGGAGAATGAACATGAAGAATGCAGTCTATTGTTGAAGGGATCAAGATTAGCAAATGCGAGGGAACAAACTATGCCTTCCGAATCAGGCATTGCAGCAATAGTTGTTGGAGATGTTGGTAAATCTGCGAGTGTTAGGGACGTTTTCATTGATCACAAAACCAGTGAATTGAGAAGAATTACATATTACCACCCTCTATTCATGCCTCTTCAATATCCTCTGTTGTTTTCATACACTGAGGATGGCTTCACATTGACAATTCCACTTGCTAACAATAATGTAAATTCTATTTATGTAGATGAAAGCAATGAAGTAGATGAAGTACATGGTGAAGATGAAAAGGAGGATGGTAAGTATGTTAGAATGCGGCAATTTTATGTGTATAGGATTCAATATAAACATGAAGGCCGCACCTTGCTTTCCGGTGGTCGTTTATTTCAACAGTTCTATTGTGATGCTTGGGCATATGTTGAAGAGCAACACTTAAAATGGGTTCCTGATGATCAGAAGACCTTGAGGATTGATATTTATAAAAATATCAGGGATGCAATACACAACAGCGACTACAATGCTGCGTGTATTGGGCAACATGTCGTCCTCCCAGCAAGTTTTACCGGAAGTTCACGTTACATGTACCAGAACCATCTTGATGCTCTTGCAATATACAAAACATACCACAACTTTTTATCACCTTCACTTGCAATCCTAAATGGCAAGAGAATCAAGACTTCTTAAATTTGATTCCTGGTCAGAAGCCTGAGGACAGACTAGAAATCATAGCTAGAGTTTTTCGTCTCAAGTTGGAGGAGTAGCTTAAAGACATTAGAAAAGGGAAACGTTTTAGGAAAGTAAATCCTTTATTCCTAGATGATTCACATCATCTATTTTTTACACGTGTAACGCACGTTGATACATATTAGTATTAAACATCCAAGATTTAAAAAGATTTTTAAGAGACATTTAGTTAAGCTAATAGATACTTTGAAAATTTTTGTTAAAAGTAGCAAAAATATTTTACAAATTCTTATATTAAATGAAAATATTCACATCATGTTTTCATTTTAATAAAGACATGCATCGCACGTGCGGAATACTAGTATAGAATAGAGTAGGGGTCAAGTGTTTATATCCGCTCAAAAAGGGGCGATCGCACTAATAAGGCCTTATTTGGATATGGAGTTAGGATAATTGGAGTTTATTATTAAGTGGAGGTGTAGTTTATGCAAACTATGATTTCAAGCCAAACTCCACTAAAACATAAACTCTAGTTATGTTCCAACGGACATTTTATTTTGGGAAAATGGAGTTTAGAAACTTAGATCAGATTGGAGTTTCAATAGCTGTCTCAACTTCAAAATGAATGCCCAAACAGGGCAAAGCTAACATAAAGTTTTGCTAACTTTGTGAAATTCCAATTTAGAACTCTATTCCCAAATAGGATCTAAATCCCGAGGGGGGGGATGGGGGGTTTACTTGAACCTTATTCAACGTCCCATACTTGCTCGAATCCGATCAGGCAGGTAAAAGACTGGATACAAACTTTTTGGGTTAGATATGGATTTAATATAATACTCGTCCATCCGAAACCTAAACCTGACCCTAACGAAACCCGTTTTCAATATCCGACCCATTTGATATACATCATAGACATACAAATATAAGTATTGTAATATACATATTGTGTTTATTGTATGAAATTTAGTTGGTGTAATTTCTCTGATTAATTTATAAATCTATTAACATAGTTTTGTTAAGGTATAAATTTTGTATATATAAAGTTGGTGGAATCCATCTCAAGTTTTATATTTATAATTTTTAAAATAATTTATAGCGGCCAAATCCGAAAAACTCGCAAAACTGACCCACTGGCCTAAACCCCATAATCTGTCCGAAATCCGAATTTGCGGGTTTGGTTATAACACATTGTTAACCCATCGGGTTTGGACATGCTTTAGGAAATTTAAGAAAAATTAGTTAGATATAAAATTTGTACCCACCCAACCCGATCCGGTTTCGCCCGAGCGTAAACCAATGGGTGTTTTCTTCAATCAACTTTTCCCTGGACTAGGCATTCAATGGGTCGGGTCTAGACACTGACCTGACCCACACCCTTTAATAAAATCCGGGTACGATATAGATTCGTTTGAACCCATACCCCATTTAATGTCTTTCTAAATGGGTCGGGTCTGGATCTCATCAGTTCGAATTCTTTAGGCCTAGTACTATTTAATATATTACCTTTTCGAATTTACTCATTGTCTTTAGTGCACTTATGCCACAATATAGTACCATGTGCTCAATGTACCATGTGTTCAAAATAGCATCCATCCCGAATACCACTTGATAGTGCTCGATATTGGCGACCTCCAAGATCAGGACACATGGCAGATGACATGTCCCAAGACTCAAAAGAAAGGGCCCACAGGGGCCGACCTGGCCACCCTGTACCCGACCTGCAAATACAAGCCGGCCCTCCTCGGGGCCCCCAGCAAATTGGCTTCCTCGGGCCTTTGGCTCGCAACGGGCTGCCACAGAACCTAGGCTCCTCGGCCTCCTCGCTCGTCCCGAGCTCCTGGCCGTGGCCGTCTTCCTCGGCCCTCCGACCAAAATCACCGCTCAAGGGTGTAACCGCCGCTCCACGAATCTCTCCATGCGCGGATCCTACGCCAACAACATCCCACGTTCCACGCCATCACGATCCCCATTAATGGGCGATCCGCTCTCTGTGCGAGCATGACGTCGGGGGCGTAACCGCCGGCAAGATCCTCGCACCCGGTGCTGCGTGCCACCGCCACTACATAAATCCCCATCACAGAGGGGTCAAGTAAGCCATTCTTTACACTTACGCCGTTACTCTGCTCGGATCTTGTCACTAACTTGAGCGTCGGAGGGTCCTCGGTGGTACCAAACCACCCCGGACTTCCTTGCAGGTACACGGCGGCAGCCTCCTCCTCCCACCTTATCCTCTCAAAACCCATTGAGACCCACACGCAATGAAGGACAGTCAATCCAGTCCACCTCGAGATCAATGGAAGACAACATCTGACGGAGGCCCGAAAAGGAGCTCCATCAGTTGGCGCCGTCTGTGGGAACTCAGGTTCCAAAAAATACAAGGTTGACCATCCGATCTCCTCCCTCATGGCAGACGACTATCATGGGGATCCCAGTACCAGCCGCCGCCTTCCGCTTACCGAAGGTGGGGATGAAACCCCCCATGACCGTCATCAACGCCCTCACAGGCAGGATAGATCGCCTGCAATCCCTCGTGGAGGCCCTCGTTCGCGTCCAAACGACCGCGTCCGGGACCCCGATCGCTGTTCCTCCACCCCCGGAGGACTCCGTCCCCGCTTGGACGACCAAATACCAGCGGGCTGCACCCCCTCGCCACCGGTCCCTAGACCCGGTGCTCCCCGAAGCCCGTTGGGCGCCCCAGGGCTCCACACCGAGATCTCCATCCAGGGAGCCTCGCCCCGAGCCTCCTCGAGACCCCTACCCCCCAGAGGAAATGTCAGTCACCTCTCCTATCCGCGAGCGTGGCCGGCCCCGCCATAGTTGGCGGGAACACACAAAAGGGGTCCACCCTGGAGGCTCAAGAGCTACCCCATCCCGGGACCTGAGGCTCCTTATCGAGAGGAACCGGGGCCGCTCCCCGACGCAGTCCATCCGCAGCGGGGCCCGGGAATCCCGAGGCGCCGATTCCTCAAGGTACCACGGTCGGCTCGACGCTCTCGAGAAGCAAATCGAGGGCATGCGCCGAGAGGCTCACCTCTCGAGCGATGGGGCTAAGTACGCCTCTGACTCGCTCACAAAGCCATTCACCGAGGAACTGCTCGCCGTGCGCGTCTCATCGCGTAATAAGCCCCCGAAGGTCTCTCTGTTTGACGGGAAATCCGGCCCGAAGGACCACTTGGACGCTTTCACCGCGGGAATGAGCTTCCAAGATCACTCCGACGCCGCCCAGTGCAGGGCCTTCCCGTCCACCCTCATCCGCACGGGTCGGGACTGGTTCCGGGGGCTCGAGCCCCGCTCAATCTCAACCTTCGACGAGCTGGCCACCAAGTTCCTCGGCCACTTCATAGGGAACCGTCGACAGAAGCGCACGGTCGACTACCTCTCCACGGTCAAGAGCGTGGACAAGGAAACCTTCAAGGCCTATATCGCCCGTTTCTACGACACCCTCCTCGAAGTGCCCGAGCATCGGGACAAGACCGTTATAACGGCACTTAGATCCAATCTGAGGCATAAAGAATGGTTGCGTTCCTTCGCGCTGGCTCAACCTAAGACCATGGCCGAAGTCAAAGCGTGGACCGAGAGCGAGGGCCAGCTGGATTCCGAGGTAAATGCCAACCTTCCCCGGGCGGATCAGCCCGACCAGAAGAAAAGGATTCGGGAGGACAGGCCGGAGCGTCAGCAGCCCTACCATCCGAAGTTCCAAGAGTATACCCCCCTCAACATCTCCCTCGCGGTGTTGCTGGAGGAGTCCCAGAATGAGGAGTTCTTCAAGTTCCCGCCGGTCCCACGTCAGGCCGCTAAGAGAACCTGGGGCCCCTACTGTGCTTTCCACTGGGTACTGGGCCACACCACGAAGGACTGCAAACAATTGAGGGACTACGTCGAGGGGCTCATCCGGTCTGGGCACCTCGCCGCCTACCTTAAGGACAAGCGGCGGGCCGACCGTGAGCGAGAGCAGCCTCGTCCTTCCACCGACCAGACCGTCGGCCAGATCATGCTCGTCTAGGGGGACAGCCGTCCCGGGGCTCGGGGGGCCGACAGCCCTTCAGGAAGCTCGGCCCAGGCCGACCAAGTCATCTTTTAACCTATACCTATCTTTTCTCTTTTCCTTTTCTAAAAACAATGTAAATTTTTCCTAGGATCTACTGTTGACTAAATAAAGAGATCGATGGAACATTGCAAAAAAGAAAGGAAATCTTTGTTCATTCAAAGGGTATTATGGGCTCCCCAGCCAAAAAAAAATGGGGGGATTACAATAACGGGGGAAAGGGGTGCGCCGAGCACTACTCGTGGTACTCGACGAAGATCTCCACCAACCGGGGACGCGCAAGTTCCAGCCTCTGCTCCCGGTTCCCCCCACGGGTGTCTGCCCCGAGCCTTAGCACATAGCATTCCCGGATGAGCGCCTCCGAGCGCGCCAGTCGGTTTGCGGAAATCAAGCCGAAGCGCCTCAAGGACCGCAGCTTGCCCACGGCCTCGTCGAAGAGCTTCTCCGACAGGGGGTTGTAAAGCCCCGGTGACGCCCTCCAGATGGAGTACAACAGTAGCTGCAGCAAGGAGGAGCGCCTAGGGAGCAGCCGACCGAAGTGCTCCTCAATGCGGGCAACCACCAATTGCACCGTGTTCTCAGTGCGGTCGCGGTCATAGAGATACAAATCTGCGGAGCTGATGATTTCAGCGACGGTGAATGGGAAACCTTCCATTTTGATGGCCTATCTGCGAAAGGGAAAAACAGGCGCCCCTTATATAGCCCGCTGTGCAGTCCAACGGCCGCCACGTGGCGTCCATCAAGCGTCCCCCGAACGAAACGAAGCGGCGTGCCACGTGGCGTTCATCACTGTTTACCCGGGGGAAACGAAACGACACATTCCTGCCGCTTCACCTCCCCCGGCATTCAATGCTCTAGATGCATGCGCCGTTGCCCCGCCCTACAGCCAGACGACCAGGCCGCACCTCATGAAAGATTCAACTCAGCAACCTCCCCGGCCGGCATCTCCCCTGCCACAACGCCGGGGATCAAAAAACCCCTCCCAAAGGCAGCCGAAGGTCATAGGTTCTCTCGCTCGGCTATCCACTACGGGAAGCTTCCCTGCCGCAAAGACGGATATCAAAAAGCCCTCATACTGAGGCCCCCGAGTAGCTACCCTGCTCGGTCAATCAAAGAAAAGAAAAAAGAAGAACCAAAAGCCCTCCCAGAGGCAGTCGGGCGTGAGGTTCCCTCGTCCGGCTATCCCCCGCGGGCAGCTTCCCTGCCACAATGCCGGGGATCAAACAAGCCCTCCCAGAAGCAGTCGAGGCACGAGAATCCCTCGCTCGGCTATCCCCCTGCGGGCAGCTCCCCTGCCACAACGCCGGGGATCAAAAAGACCTCCCAAAGGCAGTCGAGGCACGAGGTCCCCTCACTCTGCTATCCTTCAGGACAAAAGCCCTCGCCAAGAGGCACCGGGCAGTAACCCTGCCCAGCCAAGGGTCCTTGGTTGCTCCCTACAGCCGTATAGCTTTCCTCGCGCCAAGGGCCAAAGTCCTTCCAGAGGTAGTCGGGTCATTGCCCGGCTATCCCCGGCTGGTAGCTTCCTACCACAACCGACAGGGATCAAAGTCCTCGCCATGTGGCACTGGGCAGTAGCCCTGCTCGGTCCCCGTCCTGAAGGATCAAAAAGCCCTCCCAGAGGTAGTCGAGGCCCGAGGTTCCCTTGCTCGGCTATCCTCCGTGAGCAGCTACCCTGCCACAACGCCGGGGATCAAAAAGCCCTCATACTGAGGCCCCCGAGCAGCTACCCTGCTCGGTCAAACAACAGCTCCTACCCTCCACACCAGGGATCAGAAGGCCCCATAAGAAGCATCGGAACAACTAACCCGACCGCGCAGCTACGCTGCCCGGTCAACCCTAGATGACGGCCGACACTCTAACTAAAAACCGAGGACCCTCTGGCGCCCACCGTGGGGTTGTTCAAATCTAAACGATCTCCCCTCGACTCCGGGGCCCATAGAGATACCTCCTCGGAAACGCTCGTCGGCGAGCGATTGCAGTCAACTTGACGGACAATCGTTAGACAGAGGGTCAACCTGACAGGAAAGCACGACGGTGCAGGCAAGAATAAGTAACATTCTTCACAAACAGGCAGAACATGGAAGCTAAGGAAAAACTTCATCGCTACCAACAAAAACAGTTTTTGTTTACAAAGGGTATTTTCCGGCTCCCCAGCCTTACAAAATTCAAAGGAAAACAAAATAAAGACACGAGAACGGGAGCTCTACGCCTTGGGGCCGGGCGCGACCTTTAGGTCCTCGACCTCCACCACCGGGGGCATCGGGTCCTCGGCTATCTCCTCGCCGGGGACTCCTTCCCCTTGCTCGTCGGCGCCCACGAGGGGGAACTCAGCCCGCAGGTCCGCGTCATCGAACTCTGGCATCCGGGACTTGATGGCATCGAGTGCCAAATGTGGGTCGTGGTCACGGCCAGGTTGTGGTAAAAATCCTTCGACCCCTTATAGGATGCCACCGCCCTTGACTCGGCCGAATTAACCGCCTCGGCCGCCGCCCCCAGCTCCTTCCGGAAGGTCTTCACCGTCTTCTTCAGGTTGCCGGCGAGCACCTAAGAGTCCCCGAGCTTGCCCTCGGCGATCACGGCGGCCTCGCGATGCCGGGCGACCTCCCATTTTCCGGCGTCCACCTCGCCCTCCAAGGCGGCTATCTTCGTCGACGTCGCCTCCTGTTCCCGCCTGGAGCTCTCCTTCAGCGCGGCGAGCTGGCCCGCCGCCTCCATCGCCGGGGCTACCACCTCGGTCTCCATGCGAAGGGTGAATGCCACGTGCTGGAGAGTCTGGGAAGACACAAAAAGGGGGAGGGATAAGGAATATGAAGGAGAACACCAAATCTTGCCGCGCACTGGGGGCTTACCTACACGGCTTCTTGGGCGATCGACGCCAGCTGGGCCTTGAAGGTTCCCCCTGGAACCCGACTTCCAGCCGAGGTCTCTATCTCGTGGAGGAGGCTGTCCGCGACCGACAGCCCGGACTGTGAACTGGAGCCCCCATTCCTCCACCATGGTCGGCGAAGACCGACCCCGAGAAACTCTCCGGGAACTCCTCCTAAGCGGCTCCGGCGGGGAGCCGATCTCCTCTTCCGAGGCCATGTCCTCCACAATCAGGGCCCGCTTCCAGCCCGACACTCTGCCGGGGCCCGAGGCAGGATCCACCGCCGAGCGTCCTCGGGGGACCGCCACCGGGACGGTGGGAGCGGGGGCAGCCTGCGCCCGGGAAGAGCTGGCACCCCCAGCAGGCTGCCTCGGTTGGCGTATAGCATCCCGGAGAACGCCGAAGTCCATGGATCCTGCACAAAACAAACACCCCACTTATCAGCAATGCGAGTAAAACATAAACCCAGGAAGTAGAGCCTAACTTACCAATGAGCTCGACGGGGCTAAGCCCGGCCCAGCTCAAGACCCTCTCGGACAACAGCACGTCATAACGGAGGATAGGTTCCCATGACGCCACTCTCACCGCGGCGGGGTCGTTGGACAGGCTCCCCGGCAGGCACTTCTCCCTCGACCATTTGGTGGGCACTGGCCAGTCCTCGCCCTCGGGAGGGAAAACGAAGAAAAACTTCTTTTTCCAATCATGAATGGAGGAGGGCAAGGCCACAACACCGGTCCCAGCGGCAACCCCGGGCCGCTTCCTAAAGGCAAAATACACCCACCTGGGGTCGCCCGCTTGGCCGCGCGGGGTGACTCTTGAATGCAAGGGAGGAATCGAGAAGGGAAAGACTGAAAGGAATCGCCTGCAGCCTCAGGCGAATCAAGAACCCGAGGAGAATCCTCCATGAGTTCGGCACTAACTGACCGGGGACCAGACCAAAGAAGTTTAGAGCGGCGATGACCTCAGGAGAGAAGGGCAGGTGCATTCCACCCCAAAAATCTTCCAAGTACAGGGCAATCTTCCTGCCTCGCATCTGATCGGCCCTCTCTCCCTCCTTGGCCAGACGAAGCGTGTAGCACGGGGGAATGTGAAAGCGAGCCCGAGCGTTGACGAGCTCGTCCTCATGCCTCACCCAGCACGGGGTGCTGGGGGCCACACCTACCACCTCCTCCCTGAAGGCGGCCCCCGCCTCATGACCTCGGGGAGAGGGGCTAGCCCCTGCTCCCCTGGAAGACTCGGACACATCTAAAGGAACCCTAGCACCTACCCTTACAACATCTACCGATTCTACAGAAGAGGAAGACATCTAACCTTGGAAAAGAAATTCTTCAGGGGCTGAAGCAAAGGAGGGGAGACGAGCGCCGAGCAGCTGGGGCCTGAGGGAGGAAAATATGAAGGAGTAAGGACCCTAGGCTGGGCCCCACCCACATTTATCACCGCCTGCGACCTCATCCAACGACGCCCGTCGTCTCCCGCCGAAACGGCCCATTCCGCCCAGCGGCTCAGATCGTTCCACGTGGCAGCCCCGCAATTGACTGCGTCCCATCAGACGCCGCAGACCTATGCACGTCACATCAGTCGGTTAGCGCCCGACACGTGGACCATCGTTTCGGCTGCAGAATGCACGAACCGGCACACCTTCTTTAAATGCAAAGATCTCGCTGTTCAGTTGAAAATATTGCACTTTGATATAAGTATTTTCCTTACATTTCTTAAATAATAAAAGGTGTTTATTATAAATATTAAACATATTTGGATTTATCTGCAAAATACTATTTACCATATGTTTATATATTATAATTAATATTATGAAGGAAAATATAAGCATTTTATATTTATATAATATTTTGGTAATTGAAAATATGCATATCATATCAAATATTCTAATCACAATTCTTAAAAGATATAATATCATACAAATGGTTAGAATAATATTTCAAAATATATGCATAATATTTTATTAATTAAAAGATGCATAGCATATCAAATATTCTTAATCATGTTTGTTAAAGATTTATTACCATATAAAGTGCATA
This sequence comes from Agapanthus africanus, assembly GCA_030015575.1. Lineage (NCBI taxonomy): Eukaryota > Viridiplantae > Streptophyta > Magnoliopsida > Asparagales > Amaryllidaceae > Agapanthus > Agapanthus africanus. Next base: position 673,701,193 of record CM057340.1, on the reverse strand, counting down.
GCATATTAAATATTCTTAATCAAGTTTCTTAAAGATTTATTACCATATATAGTGATTAAGACACTCTCTCTAATTTAATAAATAAACTAACATTATTCATAGAGATATTGTGAAAGATTTAGCTCAGGTCAAGAGATGAAGATGTTCAAGATATCAGGATCAAAAATCTGCCAAAATCATAAAATCAATACTGACAGGGACTCAGAATCCAGGCATGGAAAGTTACCATATTAGGAAGTCACCATATATGGTAACTAGTTTTTCTTCTTTGAGGGCTATATAAAGGACCAAGGGCTAAAATTAGAAGACATCAAGCCGAAGAGATCACGAAGTCCAAGACGGCTCACGCATCCAGGCTGATCATCAACTGTTCGTCTACCCCCTTGGAAGAGATCGAGAAGCAAACTAGTCTTTGTAATCATTTTCTAAGGAATCAAAGTGTAGATTGTTCAAGTTGATTAATAAAGGTAGTTGTTTTATTTAATTCTTTTGCATTTTACATTATGTTTTCCCTCTCTATCTTTTCATCTTCTTCTCCCAACATGCGCGAGTAATTCTCCGCTTGTTAGGGTTCGTAGGATTAGGGTAGGCTAATGGACGATGAAAATAATTAAACCCTTTTTAAGTCCTATAAAGTTTAGGAACTTTATCAAAAGAATCATTAACATCCTAATCGGGCGCGCTAGCAATTCTTTGCTAGTTCCGACCGCGATTAGGGATTAGATTAATGATTGTTTTGGTAAAGGCTAGATATGAACGGAGTTCCGTGTCGAGATAACGGTTACGAGTGGGATTCCTTTTCCCTCCAGAAACCCTAATCTACACGCATCACCGTCGTTCTAGTTCTAAATCTATTAATGGATAAAAAGGGTAACTTTTAATTAATCTTCCATAACTACTAAATCCTAACGAACCCTACAAGCCCTATTATTATATTATTTAAATCTCTAAAATAATCTAGATCTATATTCAACATTCTTGTTTAAAGTAGATCTAGAAATCTTTCTACAAAATTCTTTATTCCTCCTCTCTTTCTCAACACATCTAAAGTAAAAATAAAAGGTTCCACGTTTCCCAGAGGACGACCCGTACTCATCTCGGTCTAGCTACGCGCGACACCGTTATTGATTGCGGTTAACTACAAAAACACACTTTTTCGTATCAATCAAATGGCGCCGTTGCCGGGGAAACGTGCGTAATTTTTTATTTTTACTATTTGTGTTGAATTCTTAGACGAGTCATATCATTATTAAAACAAAACTGTAAATTGTATATTTAACGATTATTGTGTGAATTTTTGCGAGGAAATCTGGAGTCACGGACTTGAAGAAACAGGAGATCTAGGGTTCACACTTCTCTGGTAAGATTCTAGCTCCCTTCTCTTTCCTGTAAAATCCAATAAAATCTATTTTCTGCAGGATTCTTTGCAAAATATCGCCGCTCAAAAATCTTTTTGCAAAGTTTTGTTTTTCGGTTTGTTTTTGCATATTTTAATACGGATCTTTAAGGGGCAAAGACCAAATCAAGATTAGGTGGGGATTTCATCACCCTTCCTAAGCCCCACAAATCACAAACCGAGCATATAGATCAACCCTTCATTAATTTAAAAAATATCTAGATCAGACTCTAAGGACTGTCGCGCTCAATAAGGACAGAGGAAGGTCGTGGGTAATCTATCGTTTATCCGCATTACTTTTGTAGTGCCTAGGCAAGTGTGACAAAGGCTAGTGGTTTTTAATTAGGCCCACGACGTGGTTCCTTCCCACTTACCTGGCACTTACCTGGCTACAAGGGTAGTACGGAAGCGGTAGAGGATTTATCCTGCGGCTTGTCCTTTGGAAGTCTAGGAGCGGTCTAGAGACTGGACCTAGGTAACCATAGTTCTAGGGTTGTGCATTTTTTTGTGATTTGTCTAAATCCGTCATTTTTCAAAACAAACCAATTACTTTCTCTCCTTTTTACCCCTTCCCCCTTTCTTCTCTTCTTATAATGGGTGACCTAAACAGAAGAACACTTGCCGAGCTTTGCTGTCCACAACCAGATATCTCTTGTTTTCGAAATCCCTTCGGTATACCGTCCGGCTCTTCCATGTCCTTAAGAGATCATATAGAACAAGCGGGAAGAAACAGTTGGCCACCTCAGTCTAGGTCTTATCAACCATATCCTAATCCTACACCTGTTTCAGTTCATACCCAGAGTGAGGAAGCCCCTAGACGAATGTCCATTGCTGAGCACATAGCTAGGTCTAGAGGCCAAAGTTTCAACCTGGACCAATATCAACCATCACCACCACTGTCCGGAGAAGAGTTTGATATGCGGTTTGTATATAGCCAACCAACCAACCCATATCAATATTCTTCTTATCATAATATTGATCCTACTCCTACCCAAGTTCCGCAACCATTCTATTCCTATCAATCCAATCCGACTTTTCCACCTACTCTAGACTGTTCTTCTAATCAGTCATTTGGGAGTTTTAATTATCCACAGAAATTTCAATCTTATACTGAAACCCCTTATCAGCCCAAGACTAGTCTGGAGCAGACATTAGAAAAATTTATGGAAATGTCAAACCAAATTATGAAGGATTTGGGTAAAAAGACAGAACTGTACCTCCAAACTGAAATCCACAACTCCAGTTTCATAGATTCATCAAGTACACCAAATAGAATGACTGATAAGTTGTGTGACTTTGTAGTGTTTGATTTACCCAACTGTGAAGGGTCCCTTTCAAGTGAAACCATACCCAACTCTTGTGATCTCTACACCTCCACTCTTGAACCAAAACTGATTGAAAACCATACTTTTGATGAGGAGTTTGAGAATTTTAACCTTCACTTGAATGAGGTGATTGACGTTGGGGATATTTTGATTGATGAACCCGAAATTTTGGATGATTTTGGCCCACCAATTCATCAAATCCTTTCACTTCCTTATGGTCATCATCTTGAGCCTTTAATTCTTCTCGAACCCCAAATATGTCTTGAAGTTGATGATAATGGTATACCCGAAGATCAGACCGAAATACAACCTCCATCTTCCACATCTGGTTCAGCAACACTCGACATACCAATTTGTTTACCCATTTCACCTTCTACTTTCTCCGGTTCTTCTTCTGTTCCTATAGTTTCAGTGGGTTTTGATAAATCACAATCTGTTAATTCAAGTTCAATAATACCAGAAATTCAACTTGATTTGGATATTTTTGAAAAAGAGGTAGATGAGTTTTTCGAGTCCTCTACCTCAGTGATTTTTTATGAATCAAGTAGAATAAATTCTGGCATAAAACTCTTTGACAGCAAAATATTCAATCACACTATTGATAAAAGTTTTGAAGAACTTTTTGCTGACGAACTTGAATTTTTAAACAATACGGATTTTGTGATTGATCAATCTCCACCTCTAGAGGTTGAACCGTCACCATTCCTTCTTTCTAATCATTCGCATTCATCCTCATTCTTTCTTTTCTCTAATTTCAAACCCTTTCCAGACCACCTCTTATGCCTTCCCTACTTTTTCTTGAGTCGATACAACACATTCTTCCACCAACCTATACGATATACTGATAAAATCTTTGAATGGTTGGTGTTAACTTTTGGTCTTTGTAAAGCCTTACTTTGACCAAATGACTCACCCCCTCTTAAAGTGCTTCATATTGTCTAACTCATGTTTGAGGGGGGGTATATTTTTGGCTCTTGATCATAACTTTTGTCCTCAAATTTGTGAGCCAAAAATAAGTTTGGGGGAACATTTTCACTTTCATATATTCTTTCCCCCATTAATAATTTTCTCCCAAGTCTACAAGTTTTTGAGCTTAACGGATGACATCAGTGAGGACACTGCTGTAAACAGGTTTGGGGGAGGTTTGTGCTTATTTACACATCAATTTGCATCATATTTTGCATAAGCACAATATTTTCAAAAAAAAAAAAATTCAAAAATTTTCTTTTATAACAAAAGAGTAGAAAGTGAAACATTACATCCAAAAGATAGGAATAGTTTAAGAAAACCAAGAAAATTAGAAGTTTTCTTATACGAACTAGTAATAAGTAGTTATGAGCTGTTGTCCCAAGGGTTAGTAAGATGAAGGAAGTCACTAATCTGAGGATAAAAATAAGTCTGAAAAATAGTTTCTATTTTGGAAGCCAAACATTTGAATGTTGATACCCTACTATATGCACTTACACACGTCTTGAAACTCGGGATAGTAGAGGATACCTTGAAATGCTCTTGTCTGAAAGCCAAAATATGAAGGAAATAAAAAAAATGAAGAAAATATAAAAATGGTGAAAAGAAAAAAAATGAACACTGGTTTTGTATCGCCAAGGCAGCAATAAAAAAATATAGCGATGGTGCCTCTTCACCTAGTGCCCTAAGGCCAACTGGTCTGGGAGTCACTGCTAAGCCTTAGGTGGTGCAAGACGAGGAAAATATTATCACCAAATCAGCAAGCACACGAGTAATCGGTCTGTCAGTACCTCAAGAAGTATTAACGATCGCATGAAAATGTGTGAGCAAATCTAAATATTTATCAAATTAAAAAGTACTAAGGTAGATGGACAAGAGTATGATAGCTTGAATTGAATTCTCCGAGTGTAGGGATGTTCTTTACACACACGTGGGGTTATATGATCAATGTTTGAATGAAAGGTAGAAATGAAGAATAAAGACGATGTTTTATTGAGGGATGATGTGATTTCTAACATTTTTTCATGACTATTAAGATAGGGCTCATGACAACTGAAAAGCTAGTATAGTTGGAAACTCTTCTTTTCAAGGCCTTTCTTTTATGGTTCTTATCTTTATATATAAATTTCACTATCTTTCTTTTGTTATAGGATTTTGTGGGTGTAATCCGCTGAAAACCCTCAGGAGACAACACTCCTCCTACTAGGGACACCTAGAGGTTTAACGGCTTGTTGCACGTGCTCAGTGCAATCGTGTTTGCCTACGAAAGTGTGCTTAGTTTTCTCTTTTTATTTTTCTCTTTCTCTTGAATAATTAGTTTGCTCGGGACGATCAAAGTTAAGTTTGGGGGTATTTGTTCAGTTGAAAATATTGCACTTTGGTATAAGTATTTTCCTTACATTTCTTAAATAATAAAAGGTGTTTATTATAAATATTAAACATATTTGGATTTATCTGCAAAATACTATTTACCATATGTTTATATATTATAATTAATATTATGAAGGAAAATATAAGCATTTTATATTTATATAATATTTTGGTAATTGAAAATATGCATATCATATCAAATATTCTAATCACAATTCTTAAAAGATATAATATCATACAAATGGTTAGAATAATATTTCAAAATATATGCATAATATTTTATTAATTAAAAGATGCATAGCATATCAAATATTCTTAATCATGTTTGTTAAAGATTTATTACCATATAAAGTGCATAGCATATTAAATATTCTTAATCAAGTTTCTTAAAGATTTATTACCATATATAGTGATTAAGACACTCTCTCTAATTTAATAAATAAACTAACATTATTCATAGAGATATTGTGAAAGATTTAGCTCAGGTCAAGAGATGAAGATGTTCAAGATGTCAGGATCAAAAATCTGCCAAAATCATAAAATCAATACTGACAGGGACTCAGAATCCAGGCATGGAAAGTTACCATATTAGGAAGTCACCATATATGGTAACTAGTTTTTCTTCTTTGAGGGCTATATAAAGGACCAAGGGCTAAAGTTAGAAGACATCAAGCCGAAGAGATCACGAAGTCCAAGACGGCTCACGCATCCAGGCTGATCATCAACTGTTCGTCTACCCCCTTGGAAGAGATCGAGAAGCAAACTAGTCTTTGTAATCATTTTCTAAGGAATCAAAGTGTAGATTGTTCAAGTTGATTAATAAAGGTAGTTGTTTTATTTAATTCTTTTGCATTTTACATTATGTTTTCCCTCTCTATCTTTTCATCTTCTTCTCCCAACATGCGCGAGTAATTCTCCGCTTGTTAGGGTTCGTAGGATTAGGGTAGGCTAATGGACGATGAAAATAATTAAACCCTTTTTAAGTCGTATAAAGTTTAGGAACTTTATCAAAAGAATCATTAACATCCTAATCGGGCGCGCTAGCAATTCTTTGCTAGTTCCGACCGCGATTAGAGATTAGATTAATGATTGTTTTGGTAAAGGCTAGATATGAACGGAGTTCCGTGTCGAGATAAGGGTTACGAGTGGGATTCCTTTTCCCTCCAGAAACCCTAATCTACACGCATCACCGTCGTTCTAGTTCTAAATCTATTAATGGATAAAAAGGGTAACTTTTAATTAATCTTCCATAACTATTAAATCCTAACGAACCCTACAAGCCCTATTATTATATTATTTAAATCTCTAAAATAATCTAGATCTATATTCAACATTCTTGTTTAAAGTAGATCTAGAAATCTTTCTACAAAATTCTTTATTCCTCCTCTCTTTCTCAACACATCTAAAGTAAAAATAAAAGGTTCCACATTTCCCAGAGGACGACCCGTACTCATCTCGGTCTAGCTACGCGCGACACCGTTATTGATTGCGGTTAACTACAAAAACACACTTTTTCGTATCAATCACTCGCCTTGATTCGCTAGCGAAAAAGACGACCGACGGCCTGAGGACTCGTCCCGACGAAACCCTAGAAGGGATCTCACCTCGGGAGGCCCGACAGTTCACTCCTGACCCGACCCGCTAGCTGGTCGGGACAGTAGGGGGCTAATGATAGTGCTCGATATTGGCGACCTCCAAGATCAGGACACGTGGCAGATGACATATCCCAAGACTCAGAAGAAAGGGCTCACAGGGCCATCCTGTACCCAACCTGCAAACACAAGCCGGCCCTCCTCGGGGCCCCCAGCAAATTGGCTTCCTCGGGCCTTTGGCTCGCATCGGGCTGCCACAGGACCTGGGCTCCTCGGCCTCCTCGCTCGTCCCGAGCTCCAGGCCGTGGCCGTCTTCCTCGGCCCTCCGACCAAAGTCACCGCTCACGGGTGTAACCGCCGCTCCGCGAATCTCGCCATGCGCGGATCCTACGCCAACAATATCCCACGTTCCACGCCATCACGATCCCCATTAATGGACGATCCGCTCTCTGCGCGAGCGTGACGTCGGGGGCGTAACCGCCGGCGAGATCCTCACACCCGCTGCTGCGTGCCACCGCCACTACATAAACCCCCATCATAGAGGGATCAAGTAAACCATTCTTTATACTTACGCCGTTACTCTGCTCGAATCTTGTCACTAACTTGAGCGTCGGAGGGTCCTAGGTGATACCAAACCATCCCGGACTTCCTTGCAGGTACACGGCGGCAGCCGCCTCCTCCCACCTTGTCCTCTCAAAACCCATTGAGACCCACACGCAACGAAGGACAGTCAACCCAGTCCACCTCGAGATCAACGGAAGAGGCCCGAAAAGAAGCTCCATCACCACTGGAATAAACGGATTCGTTATTTATTGTTTTGACAAACATATGTAAAGTTGTCCGACCAAATATCGGCGGGTTTGGATCTGAATCCGCATAAGTAAATGGACAGATCTGCCGCATATAGGCCCGACCTATTTATAGGGCTATGCCGGACTGTAAACTTAACTGACCCTTTGCCTCCATTTCCCAGATTTTTACAGTCGTTCCCCAATCTACCGTCAGTCTCCCCATCCGTCCATCCTCAGTCAGCCCACAAAGGAATTACAGCTCAGGTCTTTTACTTCGACTCCTCCCCAAATTTTTTGACTCCACCCTCCACTGTAACTTAGTAACTAATCCAGCACCAACAACCGAGAGATCTGTATTCCTCCTCAAGGAAAGCGAAGCTTAAACCGCAAGCCTCCGCCCAATCACCCTTTTCTCTGTCGGCGCTACCGAACCCCTCAATCCCCCTATTTTCCATCCCAATTCTCTCAGAGAGTGAGATCTGAATCCAAAATGCTAGTCCAAGATCGCACCGCCCCCAAACCCACCTCCCCTCGCCACCGCAACAGCAGCAACAGCAGCAAGCTCCTCGATCTCTCCGCCGCCATCATCCCTGAAAACTTCTCCAAACTCGCCATCATCTCCCTCCTCCTCGTCACCACCATCGCCGCCCTCTTCTTCCTCCCCTCCTTCTCCGACACCGCGGCCCTCCTCTGCTTCGAGAAATCCCACTCCTCCTCCTCGTCCTCCGCCAACTCCATCCCCTACCCCCACGTCAACTTCAACTCCGTCCCCTCCCTCCCCCTCTCCCCCTCCCCCTTCGCCTCCTTCCGCTCCGACCGCTGGATCGTCGTCTCCGCCGTCCGCACCCCCTCCGAAACCCTCTCCCGCCTCGCCCGAGTCAAGGGCTGGCAGCTCCTCGCCGTCGGCACCTCCCAGACCCCTCCCGATTGGTCCCTCAAAGGCGCCATCTTCCTCTCCCTCGACCTCCAGGCCAGGCTAGGGTTCCGAATCACCGGCCACCTCCCTTACAATTCCTATGTCAGGAAGTCCGTCGGGTACCTCTTCGCCATCCAGCGCGGGGCCCGCAGGATCTACGACGCCGACGACCGCGCGGACGTCATCGGGGGCGACCTCGGCCGCCGGTTCGATCTCGAGCTTTTCGGCCACGCCACAAGCCACCCGGTCTTGCTGCAGTACAGCCATCACGATCCAAACCGGACCGTGGTGAACCCGTATGTGCATTTCGGGCAGAGGTCGGTTTGGCCGAGGGGGCTGCCGCTGGAGAATGTAGGGGAGGTTGGGCATGAGGAGTTTTATACTGAGGTGTTTAGTGGCAGGCAGTTTGTTCAGCAGGGGTTGTCTAATGGATTGCCGGATGTGGATTCGGTTTTCTACTTTACGAGGAAGTCATCGGGGTTGGAGGCTTTTGATATTAGGTTTGACGAGGATGCGCCGAAGGTTGCCCTTCCGCAAGGGACGATGGTGCCGGTTAATTCGTTTAATACTTTGTTTCATTCGCAGGCGTTCTGGGGGCTGATGCTTCCGGTTTCGGTGAGTTCGATGGCTTCGGATGTGTTGAGGGGGTACTGGGCGCAGAGGATCTTGTGGGAGATTGGTGGGTTCGTGGCGGTTTATCCACCAACAATTCATCGGATGGATAATTCAGAATCGTATCCTTTTGCTGAGGAGAAAGACCTGCATGTCAATGTAGGTAGGTTGATCAAGTTCTTGGTTAATTGGAGGTCGAACAAGCCGACCCTGTTTGAGAGGATCTTGCATTTAAGCTACGTGATGGCCGAAGAGGGGTTTTGGACTGAGTTGGATGTGAAATTTACGGCGGCTTGGTTGCAAGATTTGCTTTCCATCGGGTATCAGCAGCCGAGGTTGATGTCTTTAGAGTTGGATCGGCCTAGGGCAACAATTGGGCATGGGGATCGAAAGGAGTTTGTGCCTAAAAAGTTGCCTTCAGTGCATCTTGGGGTCGAGGAGGTTGGGACGGTGAATTATGAGATTGGGAATCTTATAAGGTGGAGGAAGAATTTTGGAAATGTTGTGCTTGTGATGTTTTGTAGAGGGCCTATCGAGCGGACCGCGCTGGAATGGAGGTTGCTATATGGAAGGATATTCAAGACTGTTAAAATCTTCTCGGAACAGAAGGATTCGGATCTGGTTGTGGAGTATGGTCAGCTATCTCATGCTTACAAGTGAGTGCATCTTAGCTTTTTTTCTTACATTTCCCTTTGTGAAAACATAGTATGTTATTTTATCTAATTGAATTAGATTAGATTGTAAACTTCAGGCATGAGATAACCTATTTGGAAGTATGATCATATAGGATTTGTTCAGGCCATACACTCTTTAGCAGCCTTTGAACATTTTTTCTCTGTGTTGCCGTTACCAAGAAAGAACATGCACAAGATGATCATTTATGGATCATGCTTTCAACTTCAAACATGTAGAAACATATTTGACCAATTTATCTACCAATTAAATGATATAATGCTAGATGATTGAAAGAAGTTATCAATTCAAGATCACAGAATTACAAACCTTGAGAAATAAGCTTAGAACATCTCTATATTTTAACCATGCGGTAAGTCTTCAATTACTTGCTCCACATAGTTTTACTTTTGGGTATTATTTTGATAAGTCAATCAAGTGGAGTCCTGCCAACATATTTAATTTGTTGAGAATATGCCCTTTACTAATTGAAACACAAGGTAAAAAAAGATGGTCGTATAGGCTTCAGAATAAAAGAAACTGAATATGGTCAATGCTCTACAATGGGAGGAGGATAAGCATCAATTTGGGTGGTCTGATGGATGATAGGGCTTGATATTGGAACGAATAATGCTTAAGAAGTTGATCAAGGAACATGCATATGTGATTGTTTGTCGATGAAGTATAAATCAAAGTGAGTATTAGATGGAGATATGCAGGCTTCATGAAACATATAAGACTTATTCAGAACATTGGATATAAAGCTATTCGTGGGACAAAAATCCCAATCACTTGTATGCAGTAAAGCACTGCTTCCAGCTTCATGAGAGAGAAATCTCAATTCCTTGTATTTGGTAAAGCAATTTTCTTTTAGTTATCTGAGTAAAGCATTGTTGCCAGCTTCTACCATCTATCATATCCCTTGAGCCCATTCATTTGTTCACCAGGTTCATAGATGAACTATCTCGGTGTTGTTTTCATATAGAGGTTAACCTATGTATATTTTCTTGTGGAATGTGGACTATATGAGCCCTGATCAAAGTGAAAAAGGTTTGGTAAATGCTAATTTGCGGTTATCAAAGCTTTTGTATAACTACAGTATAGAAAACGAAAACTAGGGGCGATACAAGTGATTACCATGATATACTTTGTATCAACTATTTGATACATGATCAGCGAACAAGATTAAATTCAGAAGGATGATTTTTATTGTTCCTGGTTTTGATTTGATATATCTTTGTGAACTCTAAAATAATATTATTAGATAAAACAATGCAACTCATTAACTTTCATGGATATATATTCATGAATGTTTTGGATTTATAGAGTCGGAATGTGTACATCGGTGGAACATAGGAGTTAAACTGGTTCATTGGTTGATATGTTACGGTCATTAATATCTAGCTATCAAATATGCAATTATCTACCAATGAGCAATAGCTCAGTTAGTATGGCACTTCCCCTCATGGGGGAAGTATGAGGTTTGAACCCCAGGAGGGGAAGCGGCCATTAATTAACGCTTTCGGGGAAATTTCATGGGTCCCCTGGGTTCGTCCATGTTGTGTGCTTGTGTATGTTGTGGGTGTGGGTGTGGGTGTGGGTGTGGTGTGTGCTTCGGTGAGGCTTACGGCCAATTTCAAAAGAAAAAATGCAAATATCTCGTGGAGTTTAACTAATTTCTTTGAAACCTTTGACAACAATTCCATACATTTATATGATTAATTCTAATCATATAATCGATTATTTTTTTTAAAAAAACAATACGTAATAGACTGAACTGATTATATACCATTACCAGAAGACAACTGAACCTGCCTTTGGAATCAAAAGTGCACTTGGATCCGGCCTTAGTTGTGGATACATATTACTAAAAGATATTTGTTAAAAGGTACTGCTTATATAGGGGTATGTATATGCAATGAAGAGTTGATCGAGTTTCTAGACTAAATAGCCTGGAAGTACAATGTATGCAATGCCTCTTGGTAGACTAACAGTTGCTTTTGGGATGTAGGCAATTCAAAATTATTCTCGATTGTACATAAGAGAAGGGGAAGTTCTGTTGTGAATGAGTGTCTCACATCCCATCAAGAATTATTTGTTCAGAACGAGTGTCTCACATCCTGTCAAGAATTACAATTGATCTATTAGATGGTTTAAATCTGAGTGAAAATGGTCAAGTGGTTAAATAAGTTTGGACCCAAGATGACAATAGGAGTTCTCTTTTAGTCGTGTTGTTTCTAAGTCTATTTATCAGCCATAATGTTAATTCATAGGTAACCAGGTTAATGAGGATAAGGATGGCCAGGTTATACCCCTACTGTCGTTCAATGGTAAGTATTACTAGGATAGTTGGTATTCTGGATTCTGCATTTTGATGTCCTGCTTAGGAGTGGGTATAGGCAGTCTAAATGTTGCTAAATACAAGTCTAAAATGACGAAGTGGCTATTTATAGTGGTATGATAATGATGGGAGGTAATTTATTTCTTCTTCAGGAAAAGTTTTCTTTTGCGAAAGCTGCTGGTTCTGGGTACACTGTTGATTTTAACGGAGTAAAATATAATTTATTTATGACTCTTAAGGGCTTATTTTGAACTCATAATTAATAAATTTGGAAAGTTAATATATTATTATTAACATTGTGGAGTAAATTTGAAAAAGAAATATTGTATATATCCAACCGGAGGACCCACTTTCCGGCTTATTCATCATTGGTCATAGGTAAACTGGGATTTTTCTTTCTTTCTTTTTTGTATTATTGAACTTGCCGTAATTTTCCATATGTTCATGTGGATGACCTTGCTAATTGAACCTTTTCCTTGGTAGTATAGTATACTCAGGCGTGTCTCGCTCATGCTGGATAGTTTGCATACACGTCTCGAAACTTGTAGCTTCGGTGAGAAGAGCATGGCTCCTTTTTAGTCACTAACAAGGAAAATAAGACTGCAGTCTTTTGTGTAAATATTGCACTAGTCATATTACTTTTAGTTTTGTTAGAGACCAACAAAATTGTTGCATTGGAGTAGCTGGATAATTTATCTAATTTATATCATTTGCCTCTTTTCGTTAAATTTATATTTTTATCATTTCTAAATGCATACGAGAAAGATGGTAATAATAATGTTCCACACTACAAGTTTCCTTTAGGACTTGATGGATACTGGAGTACTTTTTTAGGAGTAAGATGTAGTCTAGGAGTATTAAAGCCATCGTCATTCAGGTTCTATTTTGGGAAGTATAAGCAAAATTATGATGCTATAATTATTTTTTTTTTTCCTTGGATAAATTATAAGAAATCTTCATGAAGGCATCCAGGATTACTACATGAAAAGTGTAAAGAAGTTCGTGAAGATGGTCATTAAAAAAAGAAGGAAAAAAGAAGCTAAAAGTGCAAGTGAGTCCCTGGATCTGCTCTTGGTTTTACATGATAAATTCTATTGGAACCATACATATGTTTAGACTTGCATGTTCTCTGTTGTCGGTGGTCAATTATGGATTTTAAATTCAAGCCTTACCAGCAATCTTTAGCCCGTAGCATTTAAGTGCTTTGGCCAAACAAATTTCATATGCTGTCTCCGCATTGTTTTGTTCTATCATATTGTTTAATGTGTTATACTGCTTGTTCTATGCTTATATCAGTACCGAACATAGTATGTTATTTTTTGCCCTTGCCTTCAACCAAGACACACGCGGGCGGGCGCACATTGTATGTTATTTGTCTGGCTTTGTCATGCTTGCTGATCTAGATAAAATACTTGCCCCGTTTTCTTCATTATACTTGTATTGAAAAGGACAAAGCAACGTTGAAATACTAATAAAAGCTAATAATTGGACAGGTACTTGCCCAAAGTGTTCGAACGCTATGCTGGCGCTGAAGGATTTTTATATCTTCAGGATGATATGATTCTCAACTACTGGAACCTCTTGCAGGCTAACAAAGACAAATTGTGGATCACCAACAAGGTAAGAAATCTTGCTGTGATGCACTTATGGCTTCATATGCACTCTTTCATGATCTAAGGAATTTAGAGATAACTCCTTAGCTCCATAGCCTTATACTGCAAAATTAAAACCAAATGGTAGGTTTAGTTACCCACCAATTGTCCCTCGCTGCTTGTTGCCTAGGCCAGATTTGCCATCAAGACTCATTAAGGGTTAAATTATACGTGCACGGTAGCTAGTAAACTTGAGGAAATCTTTTGTGCGGCTTTCTCAACTTCTAGTTATCCTATGTTAGCCTATGAAGCATAGAGACAGACGGACATGGGCATGGGTACGCGATGGGTAAGGGACACAACACAGACAGGATATAGGCCATGACAATGTTGTATAAAGTAGGACATGAAAACTTGCATAAATACATGACATATATGCATATATTTGTGTGTATACATGTATTAATGCATGGTTAGGGCTATCCCCTTTCTGAATGATTTGGATCGAAATTCTTCCCATTTAATTTTATTTGCAGGGTACAAAATTAAACTATGGCATTTCTGTAGTCCAATTAAGTCCAGAGGATTGTTTGATCATACAGAAAAAATTGAAGCAATTAACTATTTATAAAATCAAAATATCAGTTAACTGTCTAAATTAATCATTACCATCAGCAAATGATTCACTAGTAAATAATAGGCAACATATATAGACTCATGAAGATGACAGATAAAAAAGCAAATTAAAAACATTTTCCCATTGAAGTGTCTTTAATCCATTTGTCACCGGGCATGATTGAAACATTTTGTAGACTATAACCAACACAGTAAAACTACTTTTGCCGAATTTCAGATTCCGAAGTCTTGGGTCTCTGTAGCCATCGACAAAAACAGCTCCGAGTGGTTCACAAAACAAGCTTCCCTCATTCAACAACTTGTTAACAATCTCCCCGTTCATCTCCAAACTAGCTACAAGGAAAACATAGGAGAAGATAACAAACTCGTTATCTGCAGCAGCGAGATTTTCTACATTCCTCAACGCCTCATCAGCGACTTTGTAGACCTTGTGGGTCTTGTCGGGGATTTAGACATTCATCACAAAGTTGCAGTGCCCATGTTTTTCTTGGCGATGGACTCACCGCAAAATTACGACCCTGAAGCTCTCTCAAAAATTGTATATAAAACTAAGAAACGAGCGAATTCTTCTTTGACCGATATCTATTCTACACGAGCGCATGCAGTGTATCCATTGGATATTCGTAACGAGACCGAGTTTATTAAGTTGGTTAGAGTTATGGCTTCAGGCGACCCTCTTTTAAGCGAGTTGGTATAATTGGTTGTAATGAACATAGAAATATGTTTACGGGGGTTATGTACACGATTTTGATATCGGTCGCCTTTTCATGGGTTGTTGGTGGTTGTATGATCCTTTTAAACCTTTTCTTTTTCCCTTTCCAAGTTACTGTTTCATTGATGTATGTAGTAACCTTCATAAGTGCAATCACAAGTTCTTTGTATTTTTCCAAATAAATACTAAGCAGTAGCCAGTTCATCATGCACAGTATATATTCTTCAATTTCTCCATTTCAAGGATGTACATAAAATTAAGCAAGACCAAACATATTATCCCATCCTCAAATCTTGATTGTCGACCACCTCGAATCGACACGGCGGGCACGTCCAATGCTTCCTCAACCAAGGAGCAATGCATTTCAAGCGAAACTCATGAGAACATTTCAAACCCACCCCTTCAAACCAATTCTTTTGGACTTGTTCGAGACACCGCACAAGTTGAGCTTTCGGTATTCTCGATGTCCTCTACATTCCTTCGTCTCCAATGCTTGCGCCCTCTTGGGATCATCACCTCCATCTCCTTCGCCAGCTGGACTGTCTCCTTGTACTCCACCGTCCTGTAGACGAGCGCTGCAGCGGCCATATATTTTCACATCAAACTTCTTTCGACGGATGAAACTACTGATCTCGGACTCAAAGAAGTTGCGATGCTTTTGAGAGAGGCGCTGAAGAGAAAACGATGCTTGAAGGGCTTCTGGGTGAGGCGGGGCCTGAAATGATGTAGTCGGGCCGGCATAATTGAGCCAGGAGGGGACTTTTGCTTTTGTGACGTCGGCAATGGAGAAATCAATGGAGATGGTGGGGACTCGTTGCCGGATGCAGCTG
This sequence comes from Agapanthus africanus, assembly GCA_030015575.1. Lineage (NCBI taxonomy): Eukaryota > Viridiplantae > Streptophyta > Magnoliopsida > Asparagales > Amaryllidaceae > Agapanthus > Agapanthus africanus. The sequence goes on along the minus strand of CM057340.1, from coordinate 673,685,441 downwards.
GTGAGAAATCTGCATGAAGCCGCGGTCGGGACGGGCCTTTGGCGACATGTTTGTTTAAGATCATCATGTTCGGCTTCATCGTTCGATGTATTTGCACCACCATTATTAGTAGTGAATAAGATTTATTTGTTTATATGAGGGTGAAGGTCTGAGTCCAATATTGTATAGAAAGAGGAATAGGTTGTGAAACAGGCAATGTGTCATAAGATTCAACTATTATAATTTGGCTAAGGTTCCTTAATTACTTTCCCTTTTACTATTTATAAATTTTATGAGTAGGGGTGTTTCCCTACTCTTTTTTCCCTCAAAATAAATAAATAAATTGGCTAAGGTTCCTTACAACTTGGGTTGTTATATTTGATGTTGAAATTTGAAAGCAGGTTGGGAGCTAAATGGTTTTTTTAATCATCATTTGATTTTATAATTAGAATATAATCTAATTTTTACTTCAACAGAAAATGAAAACCATTATATCTCACAAGAATTTGTGCACAAATATAACATTTCATATTTGTGAGAATGAAAACCATTATATCTCACAAGAATTTGTGCACAAATATAACATTTCATATTTGTGAGAATGAGTATACGTGAAAATTTATAAATAATTAGGATTTATGTGTAAATTTTCATTTGAGAACGAGTATATGTGTCAATTTATAAATAATGAAGGTTCATGTGTAAATTTTCATTTGAAGACATCATTATTTTTGCCTTTTTCTTTGATGATATATGTATATGTATATATATATGTATATGTATATATATATGAGAATAATGGAGTAAAGAGGCCATAGGAGGGAATTTCCTCTTATGGTGTCGAAAAAATACGCCCCCCATCTTGTTTTCCGATGATCGGAATCCATCATCTTTATCGTTATCATCTAAGATGTGGGTACACCAAATTTCATATGATTCTACAACTTTTTCACCGTTGATTTAGCAATGTAAAAAGTTCTATTGCGGTAAACCGTTAATTTTGAACCCGCTAATTCAACGGTGAAAAAGTTGTAGAATCACATGAAATTTGGTGTACCCACATCTTAGATGATAACGATGAACATGATGGGTTTCAATCGTCGGAAAACACGACAAAGGGCGTATATTTTCTATGCCATAGGAGGAAATTCCCTCCTATATATGACATCTTTTCTCCATTATTCTCATATATATATATATATATATATATATATATATATAAAAGAATTTATGCACGTGTGTTGCATGTGTTTAAAAAATTTTGAGAAGGGAAGAGAGAAATGTGGAGGATTTTAGAGCCTTATTTATTTATTTATTTTTTAAAAAATGGGAGGGATGAGATGGATGGCTTGAGAGGTGAGAGAGATGATGTGGAGGGCTTGAGAGGTAAGGATTTTTCTCATTTTTTCTAGAAAAAATGAGAAGAGTGGACCTCTAACTAACGGCATTTGCATTATATATAGAGAAAAGATATTTGCAGATATAATATCTGTATTGTTAATGCTAAAAGGAGTGGATGGTTTTCAAATTAAAATCCTAACAAAAATAATGAGATCATGCCATGTTGGCGAAAAACCTATTTATAGTTTGGGAGAAAAATATTCATTAATTTATTTCTAATTATAATTAGATCCTCTCAAATTTTAAGTATCTCTTTTAAACTTATTAAAATATTCTACGTCCGTAAAAAATAATAATAGTTAAATCTATATATTATTTTGAAGTAAGCATCTTGAAAATTTCTTCAGATCTCTTTTCAGAAAACATTAGTTAAAGATAACATTAAATTTTGATTGAGGGTGGTTCAATTTTTATAGACTGAATCTAATTTAGTTTTGAATTTAAGAAATTGGTTGACGAATATTTGAAATTTGAATTTTATTATGTTAGAGATAAGACTGATAAATAATTTTTTTATTTGGAGAAGTCTTGGTTGGAATAGAGATAGGTTAATTTATGAACTTGCTATATAAAGAGTCTATGGCTTTATGCAGAAGTTCATAAATGATTTTCATGAGAATAATTAAGGGAGTCTAAAGGCAAATCAAGTTTTAAGAATTTCCCGCCAATTGTACAGGCTGAAGAGAAAGAAAAGTGTGATGAATTTGAGTTGGTAGTAAGAGTTTTGGGTACTCATTAATATCTAATTACTGGAAATATAAGGAGTTGCATCAGTATATATGAATCACATGAACAATCCAATAAAGTTACAAAAATTTACCATCAAACTGAACCAAAATTAAACAAGAAAGCTTTAAAGGCTAACTGCACAGAATATACATATATTGTAAGCAGAATCAAAGTGATGATATATTAACAATTGCACAGCTTGGTTACTATAAAACCCGAAAAATAAAAGCATCCTGACATGCATAATCTGTGTCTTCAAAGTCGTTCGCTTAGAATAGAAGTTCTTCCAAGGTAGCCCAATGGAATTAATCTTTTCAAGGGATTGATAGTTTCTTGCAATGGGAGTCCAGAGGGTTGATTTGGGTTGATGGAGATCGATGATGATGGAGGAAACTCCTCGTCGTCGTCGTCAGAATAGGGCTTCATTGGCTTATAAGTATGAACATGCTTAGGATAAGTAAACGATTCTGACGACGAAGAATCAAAATTAAATTCATCAAATTAAGACGGCGATTTCAGGTTTGGCGTAGATAGGAAAAGGGAAGCCAGGAGGCGGAGGTGGACTAGAGTACCTCAGACTTTCGAGTCGAAGAAGAAGACAATGATGATGAAGAAGATTGATGATTACAAGAGTACGTAATTGAATTCGACGACTGAAGATGAGTTTAATGATGATAAAGATGAAGCGGCGATCTTAGAGCTCGCTCTCCTCTAGTCCTCCTACGTCCCCCATTAATTGCCATCGCTGGCATCTCTCTTCTTCTTCAACATTAAATCTCCCTAAGCCTTCAAGATTTTTACGATCGCCATCGATTAGGATTCCAGGATATGTTAAAATTTAGGGTAAATTGTCAAAAAGCCCTGGCATGATCAGAAGCTGTCTAAAATCCCCTACCATTTTCAAAATTGTTGGGAAGGGCTTAATGTTCAAAATTCTTGTGAAAACACCTTTAGGCTATATTTTATTTAGGCCATGTATTATATTTTAAATGCAATTACAAAATACCCCTCTCTTGGACCATGCTTAGATATTACAGGGAGCCATTTAAATATTACATGCAACTCATGCAACTGTTTAGATATTTCATGCAGTACTTAGATATCACAAACAAATGCTTAGATATTACAGGCAAATGGTTAGATATCACACAACTACTTAGATATTACATGAAAATAGAAAGATATTTTAAAATCTTTTGACGAGAAAGAAGTATACTTGGCAGGAAATCAAATTTTTGGTGAGAAAAAATGAATAAATTCAGCTGCCCATACGAGTAAGAGGCATTTTGGGTTATACGAAAATACAATTAGGGAATTGTATACCGAGGTCTTTCATCGGGCCCAAGGATTTTTTAACATAGCCAAAAAACGTAGTGTTTTTACTCAAGTTTTGAGCGGACCAGGGACCTTTTGACAATTTACCCTAAATTTTCTAATAGTTATCCCTAAAATTTTCAGAAATTAGTAATAGATTTTTTTTTTAAATATTATATATTTTTTCCAAAATATAAGAATATTTGTTGTTATAAGAACTAAATTGAAATTTCAAAAAATTTTGGACGCCCGTAAGCCTTAATCTATGCACACAACGCACCCACTCAGTCACGCCTCACTTCCCAAAAAACCATAGCCGAGAACGCAACAAGTCCACAACGTAATTATACCGCGAGAAAGAAGCACCGTACTCGATACAATTAAGTTAGGCGTAAGTATGCAGACAATATACAAAAAACAAAATAAATAAAGCATACTTTATTACATCAACTTTCAATTATTACATAAAAAGATTCGACTAGCAAGAATTTGTTACAACAACTGAAAAGAAAGCAAACCCTAAACAGGTGGATAATAAAATAAAGAAACAAGATAGCTAATCCTAATAATAGGCCGAGAGTTTGTCATAGTCCTTTGCTAGTAGTTCCACCTCCTCGATTGCATCCAGGCACTCTCCTTCATCTGATGGACGTTTCGGGAAAGAGAAGGAGAAAAACATACTTCAACGAGATAAACTCGGAAAGGATTCTCAAGGTAAGGTGAGGGAAAAGAAATAATAGTAAGCATGGTGCAAATCGCATATGTCAGTATGGGTATATGTAAACAGATGTCATCAGGTATAAGCATAGTATCGTCCATCTAATTATCAGGTATAATTAGCTTGTTATAACTTACTTACATAAGGGTGCCGATGTACTCCGGAATATTCTGTTAGTGTCACGGAACAACAGACATATATATATATATATATATATATATATAGAGAGAGAGAGAGAGAGAGAGAGAGAATAATGGAGGAAAGAGGCCATAGGAAGGAATTTCCTCCTATGGCGTCGAAAAAACACACCCTCCATCGTGTTTTCCGACGATTGGAATGCATCATCTTAATCGTTATTATTGTCGGTAAACCATTAATTTTGAACGCACTTATTCAACGCATCATCTTAATCGTTATTATCTAAGATGCGGGTACACCAAATTTCATGTGATTCTATAACTTTTTCACCGTTGATTTAGCAATGTAAAAAGTTCTATTGTCGGTAAACCATTAATTTTGAACGCACTTATTCAACGCATCATCTTAATCGTTATCATCTAAGATGCGGGTACACCAAATTTCATGTGATTATATAACTTTTTCACCGTTGATTTAGCAATGTAAAAAGTTCTATTGTCGGTAAACCATTAATTTTGAACGCACTAATTCAACAGTGAAAAAGTTGTAGAATCACATGAAATTTGGTGTATCCATATCTTAGATGATAACGATGAAGATGATGCATTTCGATCGTCGGAAAACACAATGGAGGGTGTGTTTTTTCGACGCCATAGGAGTGTTGGAGATAGTGCCCTCAGAGTCAATTATTAGGTCACAGGTACGTGATTGCAATGATTGATGGAGGACCTATCCCGGTAGGACAGTCTTACTCGAGATGATAGTATGCTATCTGGTTTACCTTTATCATCGTGTACTGCTTTAGGTGACCTGACAAGTTGCTATTACACGTTGATAGAGCCCTTAGGATTCTTGCTTGACCACCAGCAGTATGAGGGCGATCATATACGTGGGAGCTGGCAGTCTATAAGCATATCCTTAAATGGTTCCTAGTCGTGTGAGTTTCGAGACAGGGCATCGATACTCCAGAGTAGACTAGTGTATACAGTCGAGACCCCGACGAGGGGCGGTGGCCGGTCTCACAAGCCACTGGTGTCAGTTGGATCACCTAAGATGTATACAGGTGCTCATTGGGTTATGAGTACACCGGACAGAACTCGCCGGGAACATGCTAGTTGGTCATATACCAGACGTCAGATGGCAGTTCCCTGGTGACATGTGTGTAGGTTAGTTCATCGACCTGGGGATCGTCATTTGTCTTGTGTGAGTTCCCACTGTACTTTGATTACTACCTTACCACGGCTCAAAGGAGTCGTGCAAATAGGTTTTAGTTGGGTACAGTCCCGAGCCACATGGAGGCAGTGAGCGTATCTTCAGGGGTTCGTCTCTCCCGGTATTGGGGGTGAGGTCGTGCTGTGTCTAGGAGAGCCATTACACGAAGCTCTCGGCCGAGGCAAGGAGATTTACTGGTAGGTATTCCAGTAGTATCTCAGGGTGTTCTGGGCTACACTCCGACACGACTTGTACCGCTTTTGGTGGTCTGACCTTTACCAACCCCCTAGGCCCGCCATGCGATACTCATAGACGAACGGACTGGACTGTACGGATATTGTCACTGACAGGCTCAGTAGGGTTGTCAGGCTGAGTTCGCTCACAGACGTCCCTTTTAGTCAATACCTGGTAGCCCGTTACGTATTGGCTTATACCTCTGACGTGCTAGTGGTTAAATCCACAACCAAGGTGTTGCCGAGTCTTTAGAGTCTCCCACATTCAGTTACTCAGCTTTCGGACGAAAAGTTATAGAGGCCGTATGGAGATATGGTAAGGTCCGATCAGATACGTGCGGTATTGCACGGATCAGGATCGGACAGTTTGTACTATAGGCCGTATGGATATATGGCAGGGTTCGATCAGATACGTGTGGTATTGCACGGATCAGGATCGAACGGATAATACTAGCCGGCTTTGGTTTAAGCCGGATCCTAGTATAGTACAGTGTAGATTTTGTCTCATTGCATTTGTATTTCGGTCGGAATACAGATGCGGGTGTGTATGCACAGTATCGGGGTTTTCCTGTAATTTATTACGGGACCAGTTATCTGGAGTTGCCAGTTTGCTTTTCGTTTCGGCCAATTTCCTTTGTATCGTTCATTGGCCGAAGTTTGGTGGATGAGGGCTTATTTGCATTGTTGCAAATAAGTATTTGTGGAGGGGTTCTTTGCATTTTCTTGGATCATCATGGTTGCTCCATTGACCTTGACTTCTTGACTTCTTCATGATGGCTTGACCATTTGGAGTCATCATGGTTGTTTTGGAGTGTTTGTTTATGTTTGTGATGATATTGTTTTAATCATCACTCTTCATCCATGCTTGCATGATAGCTCACCCACTCCCTTGACTTTCTCTCCATTCTCACCCTTCACATTTGCTTGGGCCGGCCACTATTGGGGTGGGGATTTGATTCATTTTGGTGTGGAAATTTTTGGTTCTCATGGTGCTCAGAAAAGCTCTCTAGTTCATCTCAAAAATCAATTCCTCCACCATCTCAAAAGGCAACATCCAAAACCCAAATTGAGACACAACTTCCACACTATATTCTACAGCAAATCTTGGGCACGTCGACTAGCCAGCTTCGTGCCCGAGTTGCCTCGGCATTGAGGTGGGAGCCCGTAAAAGAAGTAGGCGATGTGGTGCACTTCCGGCGACGAGGTGGAGACCGGAGCTTCCGCAGGAGATCGGGACGACGACGAGAAGACCGTAGGACTTGGATCTGTCGGTATATCTCTATTCCCTATCTTGTAGTTAGCTAGGACTAGTTAATGGTTCGATCCGGGTATTAGTGCGCGGTGGTGCCAGTTCATGAAAAATTAAAGTTTATCACCGCTTCCGCATTTGGCTGTCGGATTGACGGCCGGGGCGCCGCCGTGCACTTACAGTGGTATCAGAGCCTCGCCATTAACTTAGTCTAGCCTTGTCTAATGTGTTTTGCATTTCCGATCGACCAAAATTCCAAAATCCGCATTTTTGCTTGCATCAGTTTTCTGTTGAAAATTTTTGGTGTCGAAAAATTTTTCAGGTTACAGAAAAGTGATCTACTAGAAAAAATAAGAGTTCTGTGAAAATTCGATGCACTAAGTCCACTGTTGGAGCGCGGAACCGCGGCCAAACACCCCTTTGGGCCGCGGTTCCGCCGCACACTGTTGGGTTCCCTGCACCAAATTTCTACAGTATCTTTCTGGGGTTAAAATTGGGGTTTTGGAATAATAATATTGGGCCCAGAATTTCTTGATCTGCTACAGTAATGCTTGGGGGCCCACTTGTTAAAATTTGATTGATCGGATATTTTAAACACATTATTTCACAGTATCTACATTATATCTGCGACCGTGAATGTCACTCGATCGGTAAATCCAGTCTAACTGCTATAGCCCGGTTAGACGGATTTGCGAACGTGACTTTCACGTTGATGTTCTATGTATTGCTGTGATGTTGCGGATCGGTCGTGGGGGATAGCCTGGATGCAATGCTAGTACAGTGTTTTGTTGTATTATGTACATTTGATATTGCGGGGCGAGCGTCCGACATGTGGACTGCCGTCACTGCCTGATTGTATTATTATTTTGGGGCACGGCCAGGTTGCGGTCGATGTACCCGTTGTATGTATATTTTACTTTCTGTACTAGGATTACCCCGCGGAGGGGTGCACGGATAGCCGGGTTCTAGAGGGCAACAAGCCCGCATCTCATGGCATTGAGACGGAGGGGGCTTCACTCTAGAATTGGCGGGCTATTCGCCGCACTCGTAGGGGGTACAGGTTGACCCAGGAGGGGTGCCCAAGTTACCGGATTCCGTGAAGTGCTGGGTGGTCCATTCACGTTGCTGAAGGGGGCTGCCCCGCTTCAGGTTTTGGCGGGTAACTTGCCGCGCCCGTAGGGGTCTAGGATTTCATTGCACAGGCTATCCACACGACCAGGGGAACGTCGGGTTTCAGTAGTGGCTCTGTGAAACCCGAGGATCCCAGATATCTGTATTGTTTCTGTGATGCTGTTCATTTTCTGTGATGTTGCATTTTATCACGCCTTGAGCGAATATAATATATTGGTATATATATTAGTAGATGTTGTATATGTTTTGCATCCGCGCTAGTCCAGTCCCCGCTCTGTCGTTAATTAGCTAACCTAACGGGTAATGACGGGACCCAGTGGCGAATGCGGATGGCATATACGTACATCAGTATATTTTCGTTCTTTTTGATGTGATCAATTGATGGGACTGCGTTGATTCTGATCAATGCAAGTTAAAAACAAACCTAATCTGATGTTGTTGGAACACTTTTCAAAAAGCTGTTATTGCAAGGACGTTCACTTTTGTTTTGCATCGTGGTATTCAGTTGGAATATCCTGCTCCTCAGTCGACGAGGCAAGGGCCGAGATCCCTTCACCGGGAGTGACCCCTTGGACAAAAAGTTTGCGTCAGGGCATTAACTTCACTATAGCCGATTACTTTTGCTTTGCACCGTGGTATTCAGTTGGAATATCCTGCACCTCATTCTACGGGGAAAGAGCCGAGATCCCTTAACCGGGAGTGACCTCTTTAGCAACGGTTTTCGTCACTATATTTTTAAAAGCTATCCGTTCCTTCGACGATATCAAGTTCATTACGTTAAAGGTTTTCGCCAGAAACCATTCGTAGCCCTCCATCATTTCAGTTAAATATTCGGTAGTATTCAAGCTATGTATTTTGACCTCACGCCAAGGCATAGTGTTTGGTAGCTGCCGGGTATTTATCTGTTGCATAGATAGATGCGTTGGTTTGGTACAGTCGTACTACTATTTTGGCCTACGTCAAGGGTATGTACGGGTGGGTTCAAATTAACCTGGATAATGATGGGCAGAACTTGACATGTGACTTATGATATTTTGACCCCACACCAAGGTCATAAGAGCATGGGGCAGAAATCACATCAGGAGTTTCAAAAGAACTGAAACTTGCCAGATATGCGCATACCTTCTGGAGTGTGACACCGTGAGCGGATTCCGTCACGTTGTCATGCGATGATAGTTGGATCCCAATTCCCACTGATGAGTTAGTTTACTCCTCGGGTGATCCCGACTAATTCTTCTTTCAGGTTTGGAGGAGAATTTGACGGTACAGTGGGAGGTTTCCAGATTAGATAAATTGGTAACCATTCTGATCTAGGTTAGAGTGCACGCTGAGTGTTTCTTTTCTCTCTCTCTTTGGCAGCGACCATTGACCCGACCCTAAGACTATGACTCAGTGACCAAGTTGACCGAACCTTCTTAAAACACTGGCTTTTGGATTGTCAGAGTTGCAAACCTCATTGCCACTCCCACTTTTACCCTTTTCTCCAGGACACCCCGTATTACTACGAACGTCCACTTCCATTGGACAAAACCATCGTATGGTTAGATACGAACTCGAAGGAATTTATTCGAGGATGGTTTCCGGTTCTGGAGAAAACGGATAGGATTATTCAGTTGTCTTTTCCTTTTACCTTCTCTCAAGGTGTGAGTACTCCTTGGTTTAGGAGATAGTACACCTATTACGCAAATTGGATAGTCTTCTTCCAAACCATAGGCAGGTGCCGACCGGTAGGGAATGAAGAAAACCAATTAGCCTAACGATGGTGTACAGAAGGTATTAAGTTCAGACAAAGTAAGGGATTAGTAAGAGGGCAAGGTAAATTGCGACTGCTATTCACGACCAAACCAAGTATTCCTTCGCCAATCCTAAATCACCTTTGTATTTCTCCAGGACACTCCGTATCACTACGAAGATCCACAGTTTATTGGATACTCCATCGTATGGTTATATACGAACTCGAAAGGAACTTGTTCCAGTTCGGGGATGGATTCTGGTTCAGGAGAAATAGGAATAAGATTTATTCAGGTGTCTTTTATCTTCACCTTCTCTCTCATTGCGAGTGTTCCTAGGATTAGGACAGTACACCCATTATGCTTATTGGATAGTCTTCTTCCAAACCATAGGCTGGTGCCGAACGGTAGGGAAGGAAGAAAACCATTTGGCCTAAAGGGGTGTGCAGAAGGTAAAGACTAAAGACATATGAAGGGATTTGGAGAGGTGGCAAAGAATTATACGGTTACAGTCGTGAATCTGGAAGAGGCATTACTAGGAATACCGGAATACCCCATCGAAACATTTCAATGTTTCAATTTCACTGTGTACTGTTAATGGAAAACTGATTTCCCGATTAGATACTTACTCCAGGGTATGTATTTACCAGGTACGATTCTCACATCTGTATGGTTTTACAGATGATGAGTGGGAGTAGGTTATTGGGAATTGGGTGATCATCCTCATTATATCGGGATTCGTTGTAATCGGTGATATTTGAGGAAATCACCTGGGTTGTTTGCCGGTCGGCAAATATTTGGTTTTGAATATCCGCTGTTATGCACCAATTTCAAATTGATATATCTGTACGTCTATTTTTATAGAATGAGATATACCTTTTTGATATTATGTCGATGACATTTACCTATATCAGTGGATGGTTAGGTAAGGAGCATTAAACAGCGGTGTAATTCTTCTTAACCATAAGTACAGTTTTCAATCTACGACACACAGTGAATGAGTTATCAGACTCAAAGGACTTATACAGAGTATTGTATGTTGTCCAGGGTCCATTAGGACAGAGGGGTTGGTCCTCGTACTATATTCGGTTTACTTATGACTTCTCTAATTTTTAGACAGGTGTTTCGCGGAAACACAGGGTCTGAATTTTGAGAAGTTATAGGTATTTGAATAGAGTAGAGAACTAGGTGTAGCAAGTATCGGGTTCTTCAAAGTGATCGAAGATGTAGATACTTGTCTATGGTATTCAGTTGATAGTAGTGATAAAGAGATCTTGCTTCTCTTTCAGGTTATTCATAATTGGAAGCATTCCTAAGTTGAGTAACGCTGATCGGCCTCCTTCCTTTTTGTTGACATGCACTGGAGACAGTTGCATGATTTGGATCTGGTTCAATTAAATCAGTGCCTCTGGTTCTATATTGGATATAGTACAGTACATATCTTAACATTGTTAAGTTAGGGGGAGTTGTCCGGCTTATGATTAAAACCAGACACTGGACAACTCAAGCCACGTTTCTGTAATGGCTGTTTGTGGGTTGACCCAGGCTATGACGAGGGTTGACTTTCTACCATCTGGATGAACAATAGCAATATTGTTCTAGACTCGCCACAGTTTTATTAAAAATGGATTTTTTTCAGAAAACAGTAGTGGGAGTATGGTAGAACTGGAAGTGATTCCAGAACCACAAACGATTACTGAAGATTTTAAAAGGAACCTAAAGATTCAATCTGGTTTGACATTCCATTGGCCACTCCGCAGATAAGGTGGGTAACTTCAGGCACACGAGAGGTACAACGGTAGCCTCAAGGACGGTGACAGGGAAGTTCTTGTTTACCCACACTTACCATTGCTGTTGTTCCAGACTGTGAGACCCGGCAGGAGGATGAGTATAGCGTCGTTCTAAACTTGCTTTAGAAGTGTACGTATATATGACTCTGCCAGAGGGTTGTCGTAGTCAGTGGGAGCAGCGGAAGCATTGGTGGAAAGGTAGCTTATGTCTATTTATAGACTAAAGCACCAGTAGCGGAGATAGATCATCTATTTCTGATGTGACAGTCATAGGTTTGACTTCATCAGAATAGGGGATGGATCTGTTGAGAAGGTAGTAGGGTGTGATATCCTGGTATTTGGATGACATACACAGAATAGGAAAAGAAACTCCTATACTATAATCGGTTATACTTTGGTCGTCACACAGTGGTTTCTCCACAAAGAAAATGGACATTATATCAGACATACTGGTTACTAGATCTATGGTTTTAGATCTAGATTTCGGTGGTTTCCCAATCTGGGTACTTAGACAGCATTCTAAGAGTATTTAGAATGGATGACTCCTGGCACGGTAGTGTACCTGCAGAAGCTGGAGTCACCCTCTCTAAAGGTGTCTTACAGACTAAAGGGGAGAGGGATGTGCATGATTGGCAGATCACCTACTTAGGCAATTGAGTCAATCATGAGATGTCAAGTACCACACCAGATGTTGTTCTTGCACTAGATGCAATAAGTTGACATTAATCCAATCCTGGAGAAACAGTCGGAAGCAGTTTTAGAACATAAGTGGATGTTCTAGGGATATGATAACGACAGCCTCATTCGGGAGACAGTTATCATTCCAGGCTTCCAAGGTGACATGGACGACAAGGAGGTTGTCAGAGTTATAGTTTTCCTTCTGATGAGGGGCAGTATTTTGGACAGGTGGTCCAAGGCAATACTGAGGGTGGCATGGCGTAGGATACTGCTTAGGTTCAGTTGACGATATAGTCTGAGAAGTTTGGATTTGGAGTTCATTTATGAGCTATGTCCCATCAGACATCCAGACACATTCTAAGATAGGTATTACTCATTTCGGGAGATGGTTTTCTCTGCGAACTTGAGATATAGAGAGACATGGAAAGAGACAACAAAGCGGACCCACTCACTAAGGCTATTCCTCGAACGCAATAGTTTCGCAAACGAGCTTTGTGAGACTGACTAGTAGAGGAGTTGGGTGTTCGGTATCACACGGGCTGTGAGTATGCGACATCGCAATAATTAGCCTTGAGTGCAAGTGGGAGATTGTTGGAGATAGTGCCCTCAGAGTCAATTATTAGGTCACAGGTACGTGATTGCAATGATTGATGGAGGACCTATCCCGGTAGGACAGTCTTACTCGAGATGATAGTATGCTATCTGGTTTACCTTTATCATCGTGTACTGCTTTAGGTGACCTGACAAGTTGCTATTACACGTTGATAGAGCCCCTAGGATTCTTGCTTGACCACCAGCAGTATGAGGGCGATCATATACGTGGGAGCTGGCAGTCTATAAGCATATCCTTAAATGGTCCCTAGTCGTGTGAGTTTCGAGACAGGGCATCGATACTCCAGAGTAGACTAGCGTATACAGTCGAGACCCCGACGAGGGGCGGTGGCCGGTCTCACAAACCACTGGTGTCAGTTGGATCACCTAAGATGTATACAGGTGCTCATTGGGTTATGAGTACACCGGACATGACTCGCCGGGAACATGCTAGTTGGTCATATACCAGACGTCAGATGGCAGTTCCCTGGTGACATGTGTGCAGGTTAGTTCATCGACCTGGGGATCATCATTTGTCTTGTGTGAGTTCCCACTGTACTTTGATTACTACCCTACCACGGCTCAAAGGAGTCGTGCAAACAGGTTTTAGTTGGGTACAGTCCCGAGCCACATGGAGGCAGTGAGCGTATCTTCAGGGGTTCGTCTCTCCCGGTATTGGGGGTGAGGTCGTGCTGTGTCTAGGAGAGCCATTACACGAAGCCCTCGGCCGAGCCAAAGAGATTTACTGGTAGGTATTCCAGTAGTATCTCAGGGTGTTCTGGGCTATACTCCGACACGACTTGTACCGCTTTTGGGGGTCTGACCTTTACCAACCCCCTAGGCCCGCCATGCGATACTCATAGACGAACGGACCGGACTGTACGGATATTGTCACTGACATGCTCAGTAGGGTTGTCAGGCTGAGTTCGCTCACAGACGTCCTTTTTAGTCAATACCTGGTAGCCCGTTACGTATTGGCTTATACCTCTGACGTGCTAGTGGTTAAATCCACAACCAAGGTGTTGACGAGTATTTAGAGTCCCCCACATTCAGTTACTCAGCTTTCGGGCGAAAAGTTGTAGAGGCCGTATGGAGATATGGCAAGGTCCGATCAGATACGTGCGGTATTGCACGGATCAGGATCGGACAGTTTGTACTATAGGCCGTATGGATATATGGCAGGGTTCGATCAGGTACGTGCGGTATTGCACGGATCAGGATCGAACGGATAATACTAGCCGGCTTTGGTTTAAGCCGGATCCTAGTATAGTACAGTGTAGATTTTGTCTCATTGCATTTGTATTTCGGTCGGAATACAGATGCGGGTGTGTATGCACAGTATCGGGGTTTTCCTGTAATTTATTACGGGACCAGTTTTCTGGAGTTGTCAGTTTGCTTTTCGTTTCGGCCAATTTCCTTTGTATCGTTCATTGGCCGAGGTTTGGTGGAGGAGGGCTTATTTGCATTGTTGCAAATAAGTATTTGTGGAGGGGTTCTTTGCATTTTCTTGGATCATCATGGTTGACTTCTTGACTTCTTCATGATGGCTTGACCATTTGGAGTCATCATGGTTGTTTAGGAGTGTTTGTTTATGTTTGTGATGATATTGTTTTAATCATCACTCTTCATCCATGCTTGCATGATAGCTCACCAACTCCCTTGACTTTCTCTCCATTCTCACCCTTCACATTTGCTTGGGCCGGCCACTATTGGGGTGGGGATTTGATTCATTTTGGTGTGGAAATTTTTGGTTCTCATGGTGCTAAGAAAAGCTCTCTAGTTCATCTCAAAAATCAATTCCTCAACCATCTCAAAAGGCAACATCCAAAACCCAAATTGAGACACAACTTCCACACTATATTCTACAGCAAATCTTGGGCACGTCGACTAGCCAGCTTCGTACCCGAGTTGCCTCGGCATTGAGGTGGGAGCCCGTAAAAGAAGTAGGCGATGTGGTGCACTTCCGGCGACGAGGTGGAGACCGGAGCTTCCGCAGGAGATCGGGACGACGACGAGAAGACCGGAGGACTTGGATCAGTCGGTATATCTCTATTCCCTATCTTGTAGTTAGCTAGGACTAGTTAATGGTTCGATCCGGGTATTAGTGCGCGGTGGTGCCAGTTCATGAAAAATTAAAGTTTATCACCGCTTCCGCATTTGGCCGTCGGATTGACGGCCGGGGCGCCGCCGTGCACTTACAAGGAGGAAATTCCCTCCTATGGCATCTTTCCTCCGTTACTCTCATACACACACACATACACATATATACATATATATTGCATTCCGTTTCGCCCTCAGAACCACGGTTAACTAGAGGGGAATCCCGAGACTTTAATACATCCTCGCATAATCTAAACTATCCCATTCCGGATCTAAGTTTGTTATATAAGGGATCAGGTAAGTGTTAATACGCGGCTCTACTAGGTATGGAACACAGGGTTCACTTTCCAAATCAAGATCATCTGTTTATCGGAATCTTCAATGGTAATCTAGGTCATCCGTATATCGAAATTTTCAATAGTAATTTAGATGCACATGTCTGATCCTAACCGTACAAGATAACAAGTCAATATAGGGGGTGTGGTGGTTGGTTAAAAGACACTTCCAAGTTGCATAGGATATTTTTAAGAAACTAGGGTTCAATAAAGGTTCATGATATTTTTATGAAATTCTAGTTTTAGGAAAAGTTATGATATTTTATTGAAATGGATATTTTAGAAAAGTTTATGGTATTTTATTAAAAATACAGAAACTTTATTGTATTTTAATGAAAATACAGGATTTTGGAAATTTAGGGTATTTTAGTGAAAATATGGTATTTTGAAAACTTTATGGTACTTTAATGAAAATATGGGATTTTGGAAACTATATAGTATTTTTGAGAAAATACATAGTTTAGCACACCTTTGGGTATGATTAAAAAGGGCAACAAAAAGTTTACTAAAAATTGGATAGAAAGCCGGCTACAACCGATGATTTGTCATAGTGATTTGGGCAGTATAATGGCGTGCGGATATTCACGAAACAAACCGTTATTACCCTGTGATAAAAATGTGTCAAAGTTTAATTAAAATGCGAGTGTCATAGGTGGATGCAATTAAGAGGGGTTTTGTCGGATTAATCGATTACTATTACATTAACGATAACAAAAAGTCCGTATTAAAATTTAGTGAGGCGAGAACATTGGGAGATAAACCTATGAGAAGGGACGACGAGAGAGAGAGAGAGAGAGAGATCGAGAATCCTGCCGTTGATTGGGTTGTCGAAACGCCGACTTTTCGTACCTTTTCTCCTTCGGAATTTTGCCGAACGTGAGGACAACACCATTACGTATCTCTTTGAATTCCTGTTGTACAACAATTTTCAGTGAATTTTTCGAAATCCATATATGAGAGAAAAATGAGAAAAAATGAGCTCTAGAGCCTCAAACCTCATCTAAAACCGTTCATAATTCCCCAAAATTGCTCCCGACACCGCCACGTCGCCCGTCTCGCCACGTGCAGCCACCGATCCATGCTTAGCACATAAAGAGAGTGGGCCCGCTCTCAAAAGAGCTTGCGGCTAAAGCTGATTGCAGCTACAGCGACCCGACCCGGTTCAACCCGTTTTGATTTTTTTAAAACGGGATATTTTTTTTAAAAAATCATTAAAAATATCAGAAAATTCTTTTAAAATCTAATTAAAAGTTTTCTTTATTTTGTAACAATTTTGTCAAAAAATAATTTACTTTTTCATTATTTAAAAATTGGGAAGTGCTCTATTGCAAACCGGCCGGCGTTTTTTAAAAACGGGAACTCTCGATCTACGACATATTTGAACGATCCAATCTGCTCAAATTGATCATCCTACCCTCAAATGTATGTGTATGAAAAATCAAAGGATTTGAGGATCTATAACCAATGCATCGGATGAAGTTTATGTTGCATTATCGAAAGATGTATAAATGAACATCTTTCGATAATGCAACAAAAAGTTCATCCGATGCATTGGTTAGATGTCCTTGTAGGGTGTTTTTCGTCACCCCATTGAGATGGGAATACGCGCGCGCTTGTCAGGTGTATTACAGATTCCCCCTGCCTAGGGTAGGCCGGGGTTTATTGATTGTGGGGATCCGAATCTCCGGCAGCCGCGGACTAAGCTGCCGTTAATTACCCCTCGCCTTTGGAGCGAGAGAACCTCCGATTGACGGGTTAAACTGGTCATGCGAACTCAATGTACAGTGTACGTGTGTTGTGTTTTGAAATGGGAGTTTGGATATGTCGAGAGCCACGCAGAGTTTTTACGGGGGTCCCGCTACCCGGATAGCGGGCTGGGGGTCAAGGGGGCTAGCAGCCCCCTTGCGGGGTGTGGGGCAGCGCCCCGTTAGAAATTTTTTCTAACGAAGGAGGCATATTTAGTGTGGAGTGCATAAAAAAAGGGGGGAAAGCGTCTTAAAGACGCGTGCACAGCATGTGGGCGCATGGTGCCCGGAGTCACGTGCGCGCACGTGACCAATGGGCACTTTGGCGCCCCCAGGAGTCACGTGGGCACACGTGACCGATGGGCGCCTTGGCGCCCCGGGGTCACGTGGGCGCACGTGACCGATGGGCGCCTTGGCGCCCCCGGGTCACGTGGGCGTACGTGACCGATGGACGCCTTAGCGCCCAAGGGGTCACGTGGACACACGTGACCGCGGGAAAAACCCGCGGAAAGAGAAGCCTAGCCCCTAGGCTGGAGAGTTGAACTCCCAAGGGAATTTTCGGAGTTGAACTCCTATCAGAAACAAATTTATGGAGTTAAACTCCAACAGAAATTAATTTATGGAGTTAAACTCCAGCAGATTTAGAAAGGAGTTAAACTCCTGGGGACTTATTGCTCTTTTTTTGAGCCTTGGGTCTGTCCAAAGTTAGATTTTTGGAGATGGGTCTCCTTCTTCTTCTTGTCTTTTGGCCGGATCTTGAAGATCAAGAGATGTGAGATTTTAAAAATCTCTTCTTTTCGAGATCTGGTGGGAGATCTGAGTTCCCCTTTGTGGGTTTTGTGGTGGAAAACTATTTATTTTGGGGAAAGGAAGAGTTAAACTCTTGATTTAATTCAAAAGAAAGGAGAAGGTTTTTGGAACCTTGGAGAAGGAGCAGTATGCACAAAGAACCCTAGTTTTTGGGGGAATGAAAAAAGTGTATGCTTTATTCATCATCATGTTGCCTTATATAGGCTTACACATTTACATATAGCCCCTTGGGCTTTACAAAAATGGCGTTTTAGCCATCCCATGGCTCATGTGCCGTTTCATTTTTGCACATAAGCCATGGGCTTACAAAATATTGGCTTTGTGCCTATTTTGTTTACATTCATGCACAAAAATTACATAAAAATTATTTGTTACATGATTTTTGTTGTTGGCATGGAGGAGGCTGGCCGCGGGCTCGACTTGGGCATCGGCCCGTTTGACCTGGGCTTGGGCCCACCTGGCTTGGGGTTGACCTTGACTTTGACTCGGTCAACGGGGGTGTAAATTTTTACCCCAACAAAGTGCCCCCCATCAATAAATGCACACCGCACATATGGGTCGTGTGCATGAAATTGATGGATCTTCTTTCACGTAGAGGCGACTTGCTTTGGTTCCCACTTTTTGGGATGCACTGCCCTTTTTACGACATGGACGGTCGATGCTTGACGCTTCTCCGAGACAGAGTGTCCGTGGTAAACGTTTCCCTTTCCCGAAGCGATCCGGTTCCTGCTTTGTAGGAAGCCTGCACTGTCCTTTTTGCGACATGGACGGTCGGCGCTCTGATCCGGAGCGATTTGGTAGACGTGTCCCCGGCACGGAGTGTCGCTGGTCGACGTTTCCCCGAAGTGGAGTGTCTGTTGTCGATGTGTCCCCGGCACGGAGTGTCTGCTTGACGTTTCCCCGAGGCGGAGTATCGGCTAGTTGACGTTTCCCTGATGCGGAGTGTCTGTGTTGGGCGTTTCCCCGATGCAGAGTGTCGCTGGTTGACGTGTCCCCGGCACGGAGTGTCGCTGATCGACTTTTCCCCGGCGCGGAGTGTCGGGTTGACTTTTCCCGGGCACGGAGTGTCGCTGATCGACTTTTCCCCGGCGCGGAGTGTCGGTGGTTGACTTTTCCCCGGCATGGAGTGTCGCTGATGGACTTTTCCCCGGCGCGGAGTGTCGTGGGTTGACTTTTCCCCGGCACGGAGTGTCGCTGATCGAATTTTCCCCCGCGCGGAGTGTCGGGTTGACTTTTCCCCGGCACGGAGTGTCGCTGATCGACTTTTCCCCGGCGCGGAGTGTCGGGTTGACTTTTCCCCGGCACGGAGTGTCGCTGATGGACTTTTCCCCGGCGCGGAGTGTCGGGTTGACTTTTCCCCGGCACGGAGTGTCGCTGATCGACTTTTCCCCGGCGCGGAGTGTCTGGGTTGACTTTTCCCCGGCACGGAGTGTCGCTGATCGACTTTTCCCCGGCGCGGAGTGTCGGGTTGACTTTTCCCCGGCACGGAGTGTCGCTGATCGACTTTTCCCCGGCGCGGAGTGTCGGGTTGACTTTTCCCCTGCACGAAGTGTCGCTGATGGACTTTTCCCCGGCGCGAAGTGTCGTGGGTTGACTTTTCCCCGGCACGGACTGTCGCTGATCGACTTTTCCCCTGCGCGGAATGTCGGGTTGACTTTTCCCCGGCACGGAGTGTCGCTGATCGACTTTTCCCCGGCGCGGAGTGTCGGGTTGACTTTTCCCCGGCGCGGAGTGTCGGGTTGACTTTTCCCCGGCACGGAGTGTCGCTGATCGACTTTTCCCCGGCGCGGAGTGTCGGGTTGACTTTTCCCCGGCACGGAGTGTCGCTGATGGACTTTTCCCCGGCGCGGAGTGTCGGTGGTTGACTTGATTCCGAGATGGAGCATAACTCCGGCAGGGAAGGTAGATATCCCGAGGCGAAACATGATTTCGACACGGGGTAGATTCTAGGGCGGAGCATGGTTCCGCCGTAGAGGTTGTTGGTTTGATTTGATTTGTGTTGACATCAGCATCGCTACATTGGAATAATGTACCAGGAGCGAATCATCATTTGTCATGAGAGGATTTGGGAATTTTGGTTTTGGTCGACATCTGCATTGCTGCACTGGAATAACGCCAGGAGCAACTCATCATGTGCCCCGAGAGGATTTGGATTTGGTTTGTTTAGCATCTGCATTGCTGCACTGGAATAATGCCAGGAGCAACTCATCATGTGCCCCGAGAAGATTTGGATTTGGTTTGTTTGGCATCTGCATTGCTGCACTGGAATAATGCCAGGAGCAACTCATCATGTGCCCCGAGAGGATTTGGGAATTGGTGGCTTACGAGACAGGTTTAGATCCCTGTCACATAAGGCTTTTCAATTTTATGGGCCGTGAGGGTCCCATAAAAGCATTTTCTCCCTACGAGTCGAAAGGATCCCGTAGGTGTATTTTCTCCTTAGGAGTCGTGGGGACTCCTAAGTGTATTGCTCCTTTGTGAGTCGTAAAGATCTCACGCGGGAATTTTCTCCTCACAAAGTCGAGAGGACTTTGTGAGTGCATTTCATTTCTTCTTTTTTTTACGAGTTTGCGCCCTTTCGGGTTTTCACAAACTCGCCGGGAGTCCTGCTGTTTTTACTCACGGAGCCTTTTCGGGTTTTCATCCGCGCCCATTTTGCTTGTGGACATACCGTTCTTCTCTTTTTTTTCTTTTTTTTTTCTTTTTCTTTTTCTTTTTTTTAGAGAGATCGGGATTGTTTTACGTCCGTGGATTGTATACGGTTTTGCAGGATGTATGATCCAGACCGTAGGGCCAGAAACATTTCAGGACTTTGTTGACGTCTGCATCGCTGCACTGGAATATGGTACCAGGAGCGACTCATCATTCGCCGTTGGGAATTGGGATTTGGAATTTGGTTGGCGTCTGCATCGCTGCACTGGAATATAGTACCAGGAGCAACTCATCATTCGCCACTTGGGGATTGGGATTTGGAATTTGGTTGGCGTCTGCATCGCTGCACTGGAATATAGTACCAGGAGAGACTCATCATTCGCCATTGGGGATTGGGATTTGGAATTTGGTTGGCGTCTGCATCGCTGCACTGGAATATAGTACCAGGAGCGACTCATCATTCGCCACTTGGGGATTGGGATTTGGAATTTGGTTGGCGTCTGCATCGCTGCACTGGAATATAGTACCAGGAGCGACTCATCATTCGCCACTTGGGGATTGGAGAGCGATGGCTTAGGAGACAGGTTTGGATCCCTATCACCTAAGACTTTTCAATTTTATGGGCCGGGAGGGTCCCATAAAAGCATTTTCTCCCTACGAGTCGTAAGGATCCCGCAGGTGTATTTTCTCCTTAAGAGTCGTGAGGACTCCTAAGTGTGTTTTTCCTTGGTGAGTCGTAAGGATCCCACAAAGGTTTGTTCTCCTCATGTATCGTGAGGACACATGAGTGGATTTCCCTCGTTCCCAGTTTAATGACTTAGAGGTCGACTGTTTCCAGTTTAAAGACTTAGAGGTCATCTGTTTCCAGTTTAAAGACTTAGAGGTCTACTGTTTCCAGTTTAAAGACTTAGAGGTCATCTGTTTCCAGTTTAAAGACGTAGAGGTCATCTGTTTCCAGTTTAACGACGTGGAGGTCGATCTGTTTCCAGTTTAAAGACTTAAAGGTCATATGTTTCCAGTTTAACGACGTAGAGGTCATCTGTTTCCAGTTTAACGACGCGGAGGTCGATCTGTTTTCCAGTTTAAAGACGTGGAGGTCGTCTGTTTTCCAGTTTAAAGACGTAGAGGTCGTCTGTTTTCCAGTTTAAAGACGTAGAGGTCGTCTGTTCCCAGTTTAAAGACGTAGAGGTCGTCTGTTCCCAGTTTAAAGACTTGGAGGTCGTCTGTTTCCAGTTTAAAGACTTGGAGGTCGTCTGTTTCCAGTTTAAAGACTTGGAGGTCGTCTGTTCCCAGTTTAAAGACGTAGAGGTCATCTGTTCCCAGTTTAAAGACGTACAGGTCATCTGTTTCCAGTTTAAAGACGTACAGGTCATCTGTTTCCAGTTTAAAGACGTACAGGTCATCTGTTTCCAGTTTAAAGACGTAGAGATCATCTGTTTCCAGTTTAACGACGTGGAGGTCATCTGTTTCCAGTTTAACGACGTAGAGGTCATCTGTTTCCAGTTTAACGACGTGGAGGTCGATCGATGGCGAGCTCGGAATTTTGGGGTAGGGGCCGGCATAAGCGTTGCTAACACTGAAGCACATGCGCAAGGACACATAAGTGGGTCTTCCCAATGGAGCATAATTCCGAGGGCGGAGACCAACCGCTGGACTGGTGATTGCAGTAGGATATGGGTATGATGAGAATTATTTGAGCCCGTGGATTGTATACGGTAGTCAAGTTGGGGACTAACCGTAGGGCCGGGAGAATTTTGGAAATTTGAATTTTTGTTGGTGTCTGCATTGCTGCACTGGAATATGGTACCAGGAGCGACTCATCATTCGCCGTTTTTTTTTTTTTTTTGCTTTTGTTTTACCGCGATTGCTCTATCATTTCAGCTTTTCTTATTGCGAAGGTCGCGATTGCCCTACCATTTCGGCTTTTATTCGCGGTTGCCCCATCATTTCGGCTTTATTTTCATTTTTATTTTTTTACTCGCTGATTTTTATTGCGAGTTGCCCCATCATTTCGGCTTTTCTTTATTTTTCTTTTATTTACACGTTTTTTTTGGTTTATTTACATTTATATGTATACATATATTTTTACATTCCCAGTTTAACGACTTAGAGGTCGATTGTTCCCAGTTTAATAACGTGGTGGTCTTTTTTGCTTATCCCAGTTCCTTGAACTTTGATCTTGGCGGAGCTGTGTTGATGACCTAGCTCTGTGGCTTGCCGATACATCCGAGGATTGTGAGGTTTTTCCATGCTTATATTGGTCCTCTGCCCAATCTTTGAAAATATAGCAGTCTTCGATGGTATGACCCACCACTCTATGATATGGGCAGTATATAGGATTGCTGGTCATATTCATTTCCTGTGGCCTCTTTGGAACAGGCAGTTGCAGACCACTGTTCAGGGCGTCCATGAATATTTTGCGGACTTCATCCCTTCTGAAGGAGTATACCTTCTTCTTTCCCTCCATTGGAGTAGGTGCCTTTACTGATGCTGGTCCTCGAGGCACACGTCTGGGAGGATTAGGTTCCCGAAAGGTTTCGGTCTCTATCCGCATGAAATCGGCGATCGTAGCTTGACTGTTTGCTAACACGCCTTTAGACAGTTCTATCTCTCCCATCTTATATTGCCTTTCGACCTAATCTTTGAAGACGAAGCAGTCCTCAATGGCATGACCTATCACCCTGTGATAGGGGCAATATTCTGGGTCGTCGGTCATATTCGCTTCTTGCGGTCTCTTCGATTCCGGCAGTTGTAGACCGTTCTTCAGGGCGTCCTTGAATATCTTGTGGACTTTTTCCCTTTTGAAGGAATAGACCTTTTCCAGCTTCTCTTTCAGATGCGATTCCCCCCCGGTGTATGTATCGGAGGGACTTAAGGCTGATTGCGGCCGTTTTTCACGAAGGCACTCCGCTTTTAGGTTGAAAGGGATATCAGTTGGCTGCCTCCGGGTATCAATCCCTGGCTCATGAGCCAAAATTTGATTCTGTTGTAATTGCAATCGGGCGACTTGGGTAGCGAGATCTGCCACGACGTTTGCCAGCTCGTCGACTTTGGAATAGACCTCGGCCATCTTCTCATCCCTGTCCTGAAATTGCCTTTGAAGCCATTGGAATAATGCTTGCTCTGTAGTTCCGGCTATGACAACCGGGTAATCTTTATTGCCTGAGCTCCATTCCGTAGGAACCACGGGCTCCTTTGGCTTATCGGCCTGAGCGGGCTCTTCATCATTTAGATCGAGCCGATGCTGGGTAGCGTCAACCGTATCATCGCCATGGCTATGAAGAAGAAGAGGGTTTGTTTCTTCATGTCCAGCCATGTAGACAGTGTGGATAACACATTCAGCCGTTCTTTCACCACTGGCATCCGGTTTCGCGGAGCGGTCCGGGCTTTGGAAATTCATAAATTTTAACATGGCCAGAGCCCTAGCCCTTTTGTTGGCTCTATATCTGAGCCGCTTCTGCCTCAGCTTCTCAATTTTGAAGGCTTGGCGGGCCTCCGCTACCCGGGAAGCCATTGTGAGTTGTTCAGCGGGGAGCTTAGAGAAGACACCCGATCGAGCAGTGGTCAAGGGCACCGCTGGAGCTTGCTCGGGACACGTTGTAGCTTTGTTGGGGTTGATGGCCTTGCCCCCAGCTGGGGCCAAGGAAAGTCGTTCAGACACCGACTTGCGTTTGGATTGGGGCGCCCTCAAGATCACCACATTTGGTCTCCTGCCTTTCGAGACCGGTTTGTCTGCCACCGGGGCTTGAGGAGCTGGGATGGCACCAACTGGCATGAACACAGTAGAGCCGAATGGTAGCAGCGGCTCCTCCCATTGTCGCCCGAGACTGGCCGGAAGGACCGTCCTGGAGTCTATCTTCATCGTGTAAGAGACAGGAGCTGAGTTCATCATCGAAGACATCGTCGGAAGGTGATTGCTTGAAAATCTGCATGAAAGAGCATTATTTTAGTATAAATACAGACATGTAAATTGATTGAGTTCGCATGAACGTTTAACCCGAAATATGGGAGGAGAGATTGGTCCCACCGGGCGTGCCAGAACCTGTAGGGTGTTTTTCGTCACCCCATTGAGATGGGAATACGCGCGCGCTTGTCAGGCGCATTACAGATTCCCCCTGCCTAGGGTAGGCCGGGGTTTATTGATTGTGGGGATCCGAATCTCCGGCAGCCGCGGACTAAGCTGCCGTTAATTACCCCTCGCCTTTGGAGAGAGGGAACCTCCGATTGACGGGTTAAACTGGTCATGCGAACTCAATGTGCAGTGTACGTGTGTTGTGTTTTGAAATGGGGGTTTGGATATGTCGGGAGCCACGCAGAGTTTTTACGGGGGTCCCGCTACCCGGATAGCGGGCTGGGGGTCAAGGGGGCTAGCAGCCCCCTTGCGGGGTGTGGGGCAACGCCCCGTTAGAAATTTTTTCTAACGAGGGAGGCATATTTAGTGTGGAGTGCATAAAAAAAGGGGGGGAAAGCGTCTTAAAGACGCGTGCACAGCATGTGGGCGCATGGTGCCCGGGGTCACGTGCGCGCACGTGACCAATGGGCACTTTGGCGCCCCCAGGAGTCACGTGGGCACACGTGACCGATGGGCGCCTTGGCGTCCCGAGGTCACGTGGGCGCACGTGACCGATGGGCGCCTTGGCGCCCCCGGGGTCACGTGCGCACACGTGACCGATGGGCGCCTTGGCGCCCCGGTGTCACATGCGGACACGTGACCGATGGGCGCCTTAGCGCCCAAGGGGTCACGTGGACACACGTGACCGCGGGAAAAACCCGCGGAAAGGGAAGCCTAGCCCCTAGGCTGGAGAGTTGAACTCCCAAGGGAATTTTCGGAGTTGAACTCCTATCAGAAATAAATTTATGGAGTTAAACTCCAACAGAAATTAATTTATGGAGTTAAACTCCAGCAGATTTAGAAAGGAGTTAAACTCCTGGGGACTTATTGCTCTTCTTTTGAGCCTTGGGTCTGTCCAAAGTTAGATTTTTGGAGATGGGTCTCCTTCTTCTTCTTGTCTTTTGGCCGGATCTTGAAGATCAAGAGATGTGAGATTTTAAAAATCTCTTCTTTTCGAGATCTGGTGGGAGATCTGAGTTCCCCTTTGTGGGTTTTGTGGTGGAAAACTATTTATTTTGGGGAAAGGAAGAGTTAAACTCTTGATTTAATTCAAAAGAAAGGAGAAGGTTTTTGGAACCTTGGAGAAGGAGCAGTAGGCACAAAGAATCCTAGTTTTTGGGGGAATGAAAAAAGTGTATGCTTTATTCATCATCATGTTGCCTTATATAGGCTTACACATTTACATATAGCCCCTTGGGCTTTACAAAAATGGCGTTTTAGCCATCCCATGGCTCATGTGCCATTTCATTTTTGCACATAAACCATGGGCTTACAAAATATTGGCTTTGTGCCTATTTTGTTTACATTCATGCACAAAAATTATATAAAAATTATTTGTTACATGATTTTTGTTGTTGGCATTGAGGAGGCTGGCCGCGGGCTCGACTTGGGCATCGGCCCGCTTGACCTGGGCTTGGGCCCACCTGGCTTGGGGTTGACCTTGACTTTGACTCGGTCAACGGAGGTGTAAATTTTTACCCCAACAGTCCTCAAATCCTTTGATTTTTCATACACAATACATTTAGAGTTGGGTTATCAACTTGAACGGATCGGGTCTTTCAAATATCTCATAGACCGAAAGTTTCCGTTTTTAAAAAATACGAACCGGTTTGCAATAGAGCACTCCCCTTTGAAAATAATTACAAATCCTTTTTCCTCTCCAAAATTCAAACTAGATATTTAAAAATTCCCAAAAATTATTATTTAAATATAAAGCAACTTTTAAAGCTTTTTTCATCAAAAGAAATTTTTAAAAACATAGTAAATTATCCAAAAGACTTTTATTACCGTATACACAAAACGTAGTGGTTACACACTCACATCTAGGGTTGCATTCGGATTCGAATATCCGGATATTTATCAGGATACGGATCCGGATATTTTCAGATACGGATATAAAATTTTGGATCCGTTCGGATATGAATACGAATATATATTTTCGGATCTAATTGGATACGGATACGGATAAGGATCTTTTCAAAATTTTCGGATACAGATTCGAAAATCTGAATATCTGAATTCGGATACGGATATCCGCAGACATTACTAACTTAAATTTCGAATGGTTAATTAATTAATACATTTATAGTAAAACTAAAATTAAATAACATATTAGTTTGTTTATATGTTTTATAAATTATGCATTAAAAATATTATTTAACATCCATTTTATTATTTTTATTTTAAAATATACAAAATAGTATAATATATATGTATAATTATTTATTAATATATTCTGTTATGTGCATATTTATTTTCAAATATTTCAAGCATTCATATTTCATTTGTACTCAACTTTTTTGTAGCATGTACCAGTTACATTCATATTTTCACTTCACATTAGCTTATTTATATTTTTAATATTTATTTATCAATATCTTATTTGTGTCCGTATTCGTTTATCTCATATCCGATCCGTATCCATATCCGAATTTATCAAATATGGATATGAATATGTTTTACCGAATTAGATATGTACCCGTATCCGTATCCGAAATCAAAAAGCGTTTAAGGATATAGTAATGCTTATATCCAATCCGTATCCGCTCCGAATGCAATCCTACTCACCTCACACACAAGCACACAATACACACTCAACCAGAGGACTCACAAATTTGTCCAGAAAGCATTAATTTGTAGCCTCTATTCTCTTCAGGTTTCTGAGATTCGAATCATACACTGTTCTCAAAAGGGAAAGTGTCCATAACAACTGAGCTATAGCTCATTGGTAAAATTCAATTTGAAGCCTTCTCTCTTGTGAATAAAAGATAGATATGAAGAATTTATTTTATAATAAAAAAAATCAAGGGGGTTATATAAAAATTCTCCGATGCATCTCTTTGTTGTTTCTTTAATATTCTTATGAGTAATAAATGAGAGGGGTAGGTGGATTGATAGTTTACTAAAAGGGTGATGGTACCAAGTCATTTGCAATGCAAATAACAAGAATTTGATGGAATTTGAAATAGACTGTTAGTCACATATCATCTGAAGCGATCATTTCCCAATGGAGTGTTAGTCCTGGGTTATTATTAAATCCTAGAATTTGATTTTTAAAATTCATCTAAACTTTTAATAGAATCATGAATAAAAGTTTGATGGGCTTTTTTGATTTCATCCCCTCACAAAGTTCCAAACTCCTCTTTTTGGTAATTTTAAATAACTCACTCTAAACTTCTCCGTCAACTAAATATCTCAATCCCGCAGGTTTCAGTTAAGTTAACTTTAACCATAGTTAGTTATTTAGTCTTTTTTTTATATACCCCCCTCACAAATTCCAAATTTTGGAAAACCCCTCTTTTTGATATTTTAGTTTTTTTTACCCCTCTAATGGCTTCTTTTAAACGTTGATGGATTCTAAATTGACCATAGTAGAGTATTTAGTTGGATTAAAAGTTTGGAGTAGGTTATTTAAAATTACCAAAAAATGGGTGGTTTGACGGGGTGAAATAAAAAAAAACCAAGTTTGATTCTCAAATTTATCCATACCCCTTGTTTTCTAAAATTCTCAACTCAGCTCCCCACTGCTCACAACCGACAGCCGACCATAAAATAACCGATCATCGCTGGTGACTTGCGACAACCACAACCGTCACTGACCGGTGACAGATTGCCACCGGCAACAACCATCGACTGACAAGCAACGGACGTCATCATGACTGCAGTCGGCCATCGATAACAAACTATCACCGAACGACCAGTGAAGTACTACCATTGACCGATAGACGACACAACGTCGTTTGCGACCGACCGACGACTGATGACGGACCGATGATTGACCGTCGATTGGCGACGACCGCCGCCACGACTGGATACCGATCAACGATCGACACCGGGCCATAGGCGACAATTCGCCACCGATAAACCGACAACAGACCATTGGCACCAGACCAAAAATCGACGACCGTCCGCCGCGATAGTCCTAACCAATAGACCACTGGTGACCATCCGCTGGCGACCTGACACCAACCGGCGATCGACAACTAGCCACCGGCGACGGTTTGGAGTAGGTTATTTAAAATTACCAATGATCAACTACCGCCAACCGACCTACTTACGACCGCCGTCAACATCCGATTAACCGTCACCGACCGCCGACGACAATGAACCTCCAATGACAAACCAACCACCATCATGACCGGCGACTAAATGTTGCCAATCGGCAACCGACGGCCGGAAATGAATCTCGATCGATCAACCATCGACCAAAAGCCGCCGCAGACCAACCTCGATGGTGACTTTCTCTTACTTTCATCAATTGTTTTCATATTATCAACGTAAGAAAGTTCATAAGCTTATAAAGAAATACAAAGACTAAGCACTATAAGCAAATAATATCACTCCAGGGGCTACGGGAACCACCATCTTAACTATGAAAATAGGAAGTGAGGATGAATCTAAAATTATCAGCTTCTGTAGAGACTCGGGCAAGGCAAATAGAGGGTATGAGCATGAGACTTTTTCCTCCAGACACTTCGTTGCCCTCTCTGTGTATATACGTGTCACCTTAGCATTTAATCTAACAAGCAAGAACTTGATAGCTTTCACAACATTTATACCAAGAGTTAAAACACTCAGCAATAGAAACCCAAGTAACTTGATTTAAGCCAAAAATTGACAGGGCTTTATTCCAAGCTTCAACAGCCCAGTCACTTTGCAAGAACAGATGACAAATATCTTATTGCTTACTTCTAACACAACATAAACATTTACTAGGCATAGCAGAACTCAATTTTTGAATCTCACAGTCTAATGGCGAAGAGCTAGTAAGAACTTTCCAAGTAAACAAAAGGATATTTTTTGGTATTTGAGTACTAACCAGGAATTTAGAGTGGAACACAGTATCATTACCAGGTCGAATGAGATTCGCATCGGATTTTAGAGTGAAGTGGTCCTGAAAATTGAGTTTCCAGATTAATTTATCCTGCTCTGAACCAACAGTATAGTTCCTTGTTTTGATATCCTCCAGTAAACTCTCTGGCATGAACTGCTGTATCAAGGAGAAATTCCATCCATTCTCATTTAGCAAATTGTTGATAGGGATATCACTCACAGGGCCAGTAGCATAATCCTCAAGAATACAATCATCATGCCACTTCCTCCTCCAGAAATCGTTCTCTCCTTTTCCAATATGCCATTTAGAGTTAGCAAGAATAATTGGTAGCAAAGAAAAATTATTTTTCCAAGTTGATGAAGAATTGCTTGGCACCATAGGACTATTGTGCTTTGTATACTTCGTTCTCAAAAAATTTGCCCACATTGACTCTGCACATTCAAATTTCCATGCTTTTTTAAAATTATAAGCAAATGAGATATCTTGATGGCTTCTAACTCCAAGTCCTCATTCTTCAACAGGTCTGCAGATATCATTCCAAGAGACCCAATGATGATGACTATCCCCTGAGCTATCCTTTAAAAAGAATTTTGAGAGAAGAGAATTACTTTTCTGTATTACACAAGCAGGAGGACTACAGGTAGCAATTATATAAAGTGGCATTGAGAGAACAACATGATTAATTAAAGTTAATCTGCAGGCATTTGAAAGGAATTTGTTTTGCCAGCCTCTCAATCTATTCCTTGTCTTATCAAGTAACTTTTCATAGTAAATGGATTTGTTTTCTTCCCCTGTAAATAGGAGCTCCAAGGTATATAAGTGGCCAGCTTCCTTTAGAAATGCCAGTTTGATGTAGAATTCAATCATAAAAGCTATCAGGACAGCCAGGGGAAGCAAAGCAGGCACCCTTGAACATGTTAATCCTCTGCCCAGAGCAGCTCTCATATAATTGCAGGAAATCAAAGAGTTTAACAAGATTAGTGCTAACTCCATTTGCAAATACAACTGTATCGTCAGCATAAAGCAAATGAGAAACAACAGGACTGTTACCTTTGCAAGAGTATGGAGCAAGAATATTATTATCCACCAGATTAGTTAGCCCTCGACTTAGAAATTCAGATGCCAAGATGAATAAAGAGGGAGAAATGGGGTCCCCTAGTCTTGTCCCTTTAGCCCCTTTGAAATAACCTCCCAATTGGCCATTAATGAGTATAGTAAAGTTACGATTTTGCAAACATCCTCTCACAAGCTTTATAAACAAAGCATAGAACCCAAAAGCCTATAGTATCTGAAATATAAACTCCCATTCAAGCCTATCAAAAGCTTTTTCCATATCAAGTTTAAAAATGACATTGTGGCCTCTCACTTTTTTATTTAAATCCTTGACAATCTCCCGAGCAAGTGCAATATTGTCCACAATATCCCTTCCTTTCACAAAAGCCCCTTGATTAGGTGATATGAGCTTAGGAAGAAGAATTGCCAGCCTTTCACTCATGATTTTAGTAAAGATCTTGTATACTAATTGGCCTATAATCAGTGATGGAAGTACAAGCATGTTTCTTAGGGATTAATCAAATCAAAGTATAGCTAACTGCTCTGGGGATGCTGACATATTTTTAAAAAATATATTGAGCAACTAATAACAAATCTTTCTTGATAATATCCCACCAAGTATAAAATTTCATAGAATAGCCATCAGGGCCAGGTGCACTATCAAAGTTTTTTCGATTCATCTTCTAAGGGAAAAGCAGTTAGCAAAGAATTGTCTTCATCAGTAAGTAAAGCAGGGATAATGCTAGAAATATTAGAAGACATGAACCTTGAGAAAAAAAAGCATTAGTGAAGTGCTCCACAGAAAGATTAGTAAGAGAAGCCTGACCTTCCACCCAAGTTCCATCAGCATTTTGTAGTTTAAAGATCTTATTAGAGTTCAATCTAATCTTGGTAGCATTATGAAAATATTTATTATTTCTGTCACCATCAGCTAACCATTTAACCCTTAACTTGTGCTTCCAAAAAACTTCTTCTCGTCTTGAAGCTTTCTTCATAACCCTCTTTAGCTTGTCAAAGCAATTGAAAATTATTCTCTGTAGGATCCTGATCATAAGTCAACTGATTGCTCCTTACCTTATCTTCTGCAACTTTAACATTGTTATGAACGTTTCCAAATTTTTCTTTGTTCCAAGCTTTTAAATGGATCTTCAGCCTTTGTAATTTGACATGAAATAAAAAAAAGTAGGATCCATACTAATATTCACAGGCATATCCCAGTTTTCTTTAACTGTAGGAAAATAAGAATAGTGTTTTACCCACATATTTTGAAAACTTAAATGGTTTTGGCCCTAAAAGTGATTCAGAAATAGAGAAAAGCAGAGGGAGGTAATCAGAACAGTCTCTATCCAAATGAGAAACTTGATAACCTGATATAGTATCCACCCAAAGATGATTAACCAAACACCTATCAATTCGAGACCAAACTCTATTTGTTGCCATAGCAGCATTACAATAAGTGTAAGGTGTACTAGAGAGAGCAGGAATCAATCATTCGATTAAAATCATCAATGCTTGAAAAATTTGGCCTGCCCCTCCCCACTTGTTCATTAATTGAAGCAATAGCATTAAAATCCCCTCCAATGAGCCAAGGCTGACTAACTGAGGTACTGAAAGAATGCAACTCTTCCCATAGCTCTCTTCTATCAATATATGAGCATTTTCCATACACTGCGGTAAGCAAGAACATTGGGTAGAGACTAATACTGACCTTCAAACTAACACTTTGCTCTGATGAAGATATTAAAGAAATTTGCACTCCAGAGTTGGAAACTATCCAGATCTTACTATTTTCATTAACACAACTCTTGGCAAAACCCAGCTGATTGGCAAGAAAGTCTGCTCTGTGGGCTTCCAACAAAGGTTCAGATATGCAACATACATTGAGTTTATTATCTTTATTTAATAACTTGATTCTCCTTTGAGTTTGGGAGTTGGCCACTCCTCTAGCATTCCAAAACAGATATTCTTTATCAAGAAGAATCATAAAATTTCATTTTGGGCCTTTTAGGCCTTAAACCAGCTCTTTTATGTATAACATCCACCCCAACATTCTTCATTTTCATAGCAATCTGTTGAGCAGTATCTGATATAGACTTGCTGGAATCACTATTGTTTGCTTGCTTGCTCAAGAATTTATCAGCCGTTAAAATCAACTGTTTTACTTCCTAAATAAATTTCATCTTATCAAAAGTATTGATATTAATTGAGAAATTTGGATAACTGCAATAACTTTTGTCTGCAGATTGAGGGAGGCTTTCTTGTGCATCACTGCAGAAATCCCAGAAGATTTCAAACTACCATAGCTTGAGCTTTTAATGAGTAACTTCCTTGGTGCTTCGCATGTGTCCACCAAAATATCAGAAGCTAAAAAATCATTATTCATCAATTTGATATCAGGATCATGCAGGGGTGGCACTGACCAAGTAGTAGTATGCTCCTCTGAGAAAGAGATTGGATAAATCCTGATAGTCAACAGACTTCTTATTAATCTCCAGAGAATTAGATTCTGAGATAATCTCCACAGGAGCCATATGAGCATTATTTTCTTTTGGCTTCCATACCTCAATAGAACGCCCAGTCCTGCTCAAATTCTCATTATTTGATAATGAAATGTCAGGATTATCAGAATTTGAGTATGCATGCAGTTTTATTACAATTACAGCTTTTATGGCCATGTTTGACAAGTTTTGCAGAAAAGGAAGTTCTTCTGCAACTTAAAAGTTTGAGAAAAACAAGAATCCTTGTTACTGCCAATCCATACTCTATCAGGAAGTTGTTTATTTAGATCAAGCTTAATACACAATCTAGCTCTATCAGTTCTAAAACAACTTTTGGTAAGAGGATCCACGGTTATCAGGTTGCCAAA
Source organism: Agapanthus africanus (assembly GCA_030015575.1). Classification (NCBI taxonomy): domain Eukaryota; kingdom Viridiplantae; phylum Streptophyta; class Magnoliopsida; order Asparagales; family Amaryllidaceae; genus Agapanthus; species Agapanthus africanus. Next base: position 673,652,042 of record CM057340.1, on the reverse strand, counting down.
AGGGCTTTACAATAGAAGCAAGCATGGATTCAAGAAAGTAATTGGGTGGCAATCCAGGTAGAATAACCCAAGCAGGAATCACATCAGGTTCTTTTGAAGGAGTGAAACAATGAGTCCATTTGAAGAAACAAAACAAATTTCTCTGGGCCAAACCGTATTGAAGTAAATAGCATTTTGAAATCTCAATAACAAACGTCTCTTATCTAAATGGCTAATAATGACATCTAAATTTTTGGCAAGAAAAAGCTTTTAATATCACTGAAAGCCGGGCGGCCAGAAGAACATTTAGCAAACAAAGAATACTTGAGAGGAGCAAGAGACTTGTCGATTTCATCGGAATTGGAACAAAACATAGCAGGCTCCCCATTTGCTAAGAAATCCGGTTGCTTTTCCTCGATCTGGATCTCAGGAAGACAGATTTTTCTTCAGGATATTAACATATGATTGAGATGAAGATGATTCAGCAGCCATCACAGGATGCCCTCAGATCCAGGATCGAAGAAATCCCAAAAAATAATCTCAGAGCCAATCTCATTGAACCCCCAAAAACAAATCGAAATAACAAAACAAAGCTCAATGAGAAGAGAGAAGAAAATCGAGCTACAAATGTAATCTAGGTTGATCTCCTACAAATCGCCCTTAGTCAGGGTTGATAGTGTTTTTCTGTGTAATTTTGATACTCAATATGTGAAATCACTGCCCAATTGTCACTATTCATTAATTATAATATTATTTATTTCAAATTCTATGTAAATTCATGAATCAAATGACAAACAATTTGAATTAAGAGCAAATTACTCCAAATAAACAGTCATTTGATTTTGTAATTGAGTATTCTTAGTTGAATTGGTACCAACATCCCTAAGAACGAGCCACAAAAAATTCAGTTCCTCTGAGAATGAGCGAGAAAGAAATCGATCATTGCAATGTGAAATTTTCGGACACTTTCCATTTAAAATTATATTGTCTCTAATTAATTTTGTATACTCGTTATATAACAGTTCGAAATCTCTTCGGATTTCACATCAATTGATATCATCCCACTTCTAAATAAATAAATTCCATAGAAAGATTGCTTGCTATAAAATCCTGTAAAAGACGTTCTTCTCAATTCTCAAAATTCCAAATTTTCATTAAACTTGGACCATTTTATCAAATTTATCAATTCTAAATATAGGAATGCTTTTTGATTCCGCAGATATTTTACTACACATGAACAGCATTTTATTCTATCAAATTTTGCATAAGCTCCAAACAATATTCGGGATATCAACCCACTCAGCATAAGAAACGATTTCGACGATAAAATTTAAACATGGCACATATATGCAGGTACAGTACAAACATGGCACATATATGCAGGTACAGTACATTGAACATCGCTCATGGCCATTCTCCATAACCAATTGACATCAAGAGTTTTTGGCCAGAATATATCAGGTCACCCAGCGAAATGAAACAACATTCTAAGAGCTAATCTTTACTATTATAACTAAAGTCCCTAGATGATGTCAATAATAAAAAATAATAAAAATTACAAAATTACAATAACCAAAGTTGAGAAATGCAGATGTCCATCTCATCTACCACAAAAGACAAATAAGAAAATAAAAAGTCAACAACTTTCTTTCTCTCTCATAATTATACCTCATCCACCACAAAAGACAAAAATAATAAAAAGAAAAATCAACTTTTTTTTCTCTCGTAATCATATTTATTACACATTCTCTCATACTCAAAAGCCTAAAAAAATATATGCCTTAAAAATTTATACATAAGGCCTTGTATCTTTGTTATTTTGTATAACCCATAAATTTCTCAATTCTAATATCATCACTAACCACATTCATTTAAATTTAGAAAAACTATAAATTCTTTAGAAATTTTCATGTAATATCGAGGATAAAAGAAAATTACACATGCCTTCAATACATATGTTGTTCAAAATATACTCGTGTGCATCGCACATGCAAAATACTAGTACCTTTAACTATAACCATTACACCGACAGATAAAAATTGCTGATTTTGAAAAGATTCAGCACCTGTTCCATCTTCAATCTCAAATGCACGACCTCACACCATTATTAGACAACAACTTTAATGACAATAAACAAGAAATCAACGTTTATTCCGTACTTTAAACAGCTAGAACATGACTTTGACAACAGCAAGCACTAAAGCATGCATCACTATGTATAAGTAAAATTTGATCACAGACAAGGAGGCAACAGATTTCATTCAATATATATGTACCATAATTTCCAGTATATTGATGGGGTGTAGTTGGATAACAAACCTTAAAACATTCACACTTACTCGTGCTGTATATATGGCCTAAAAGAGTTCCATCAGCTGTTGGACGACATCTGCATTCAAATATTTAAAAATGAGTATAAAAATATTATAGAAGGCGACAGAAAGAAGAGCAAAAGTTGGGGGGGTGGGGGGGACAAGCACTAAAAATACATCAACTTAGAACCTTGAAGTACAGATGGTGTGGTCTTGAACTCATGGCAGAGATTTTGATAATATGATAAATCAAAGTTGAGGTATTGAGCAGCAAGAAAAACAGCTCCAGCAGCGATTTGATGAGGCTTAAACTGAAGCCAAAGTGAACTCCGTAATCTGAAATATGAAAAAAGAATAGTGAACACCAAAAGATCAAACAGTCTTGACAGACAAAAATGATTTCACATACAAGATAATGGATTAGAAACAAAACAACCCTTCTGTAACAATTAACAAAGTTGGTTATCTAAATTTTTAACGTACCGTTCCTAAACAGTATTTCGAAACTGAATTATGCCATGCCATCATCAAAGCACGAAACTAATTTTTCAGAGTAGAACTTGATTGAAGCAAGCAACTTAAATAAGCTACTGCACCATAGTTTTCCTTACCAACAAAGCGGCCTTCCAGTTGAATATTATCGAAGAATCTTCAGTAGAGATGCGGATAAACACTCAGTGCTAACATATAGCATAGATGTACTCTCCCCTTAAGGATCAAATCCTGGACCCGATTATGCTCCAGGAACAATAAACACGCTTATTTCCAGAACAACGTTTCAATCAGGAAACACAACAGAAATTTCATGATGCAGAAACGAGAGAAAATGATGGCCCATGAATCGTGCATCTTCCTTTATGAATGTTTTCGCATGGATGAACTATTCTCATCCAGCATCAAGCTAGAAAGGATGTTCAAGCTTTAATCAACAGCTTTATGCATTTAGAAAAACTAGAATTAGCATGTCGCAAAGAAGATAGTCACTTCATTGCTGAAGAATTTTATAATTAACAATCTTGCTATATAGATTTACTTATTGTAGAGAAGGAATGAACCACTAGCCTCCATATATTCTAACACAACAATTTTCCAAGTAACTGTAAATGTCAGCCACAGCCTTCTATCTGTTAACCACCCATAAGTCTGTAACAGTACTAGAAATTTTAGCTTTTTAATTTGAGAATACTGAAAACCTTGTGTGTGTGTGTGTGTGTGTGTGTGTGTAAGGAGAGCAAAAGAAATACTAAACAAATAGGTAATAGAAGATAAATATTTTAAAATAAAACATTGTGTTAATAATTTAAACCAATAAATATATGTCAACCTTGGCACATATCTTACAGTGAATAGCAAAGTAGCCAGTGCCTTTCCCTACAAAAACTCTTCTAACCTCTCCCTCTCAAAACCCAGAAAAAAAGATAAAGAAATGCTAATTAAGTGTCTAAAATAAATCCTTCATATGGTAAGACAGAACTGGATGATAAGAAGGGCGATTCCTTCTTGTTTAACATAACAGCTGGTGTGTACAAACAATGGCATTTATTATTTAAAGTTTTCAATGGTTATAGCAAGAAAGAAGAGAAGATGAATCTGGAACTACAATTCTGCCAACTTTCAAAAATTATTGGAATTGAGGACAGGTATAATTGAAGGAATTCTGCAAAGAAGACTGCTCTGAAAGTTTGGCCTATTTACAGAGAAGTATGGTCTTAACCCTGATTCAAGAACTAAAAGAAAGTAATGCTTTTGGGGACTTTGCCTAAGGTAGGATGAGAGAACTGAATGACAAATATAGGCATTTTGTCAGTGATCAACCAAAAGGATGGGAGAACACTTGCTAAAATTGAGATGATAAAGTGAGAAAGATGATACAAGAAGAACTACATCTCACAGTTGCTATTTTGATTGTTGAATAAGGATCGGTTGTGGAGGACCAAAGGAGGGCAAGACATTGAGTTTCGGATTAGTTTTTTTTTTTAATACAAAAGTTTTTAAAATGCCAAACTGCAGAAAAGGTTGAGGGTATTTAGCAGCCATTTTTAAGGACAGTTATAAGCTAATTTGAATTTCACAGGGTTCCATCCAAAACTCGCTAGATGCTCAACTTCAGGTGAATATAATAGGCTTTCCATGAACAGTATCAGTCCTCCAGCTAAGAATATCACACAGGTGTGATCACTTTACCCTTGAAGAAAGACCCTGCAATTTGTCATACCAAATGATCAATATGCCAAACCCCAAAAAAAAAGAAGCAAGGAAGAGTAATATACTCCACAGGTAAACAACTGTGTTAAACAGAAAGCTAAAACATAAGGAGTACTGTAAGCATTCCCCCATGGCTGACATCTTTTTCTTTTCTCTTTTTTTTTTGTGGGGTGGAGGGGGGGGGGAGCTCATGAAAATATATTCCTCACAAGCTTTATATTTGTTTTTTTCTTTTTTGGAAATCCTCACCAGCTTGGGATTAATACCACTTATAGTTGGGAGTCATAATTAAAAATATACACACTTGTTAGCCTTAGATTATACCTCGCATAAATCAGTGGATATTCATTTTTAAAATACACTAGAAAAAATACATAATCTTGAACAATCATTTAAAGTTGTGTTCCTTTTCAGCCAAAGGAACCCAGTAATCAAAATCTGTTAAAAAAGAGTTCACGAAAATGTTCCGCACAAGCTTAGACCTTTTTTTTCGTTTTAACTTCTAAATTCTTTAATGAAAACCTCACAAGCTTAGAAATACATCACTTATATATATATAAGATAAATGAAAGTTCGACTAGGATCCTATCGAAAGTATTTGGAAACAAATCCTTCCCACTTTTTCATTACATTAACTTTAAGATGTGTGCTAACAATTATGAATAAAAACTTTCATTTATTACCAAACATAACTGTTAAGAATAACCCGTATTATACACGAAGTTATATGCAATTAGATAAATATTAGGGATGTATTCACATAATGGCTTTGCCTATATAAAGAGGGGAATTAGGCCTTTGCTAATTCACCCATTACATTTCCTTAAATACTTTCTCTTTCATTCCTCTTCTAAATGTTGATAATAACATAATTGAATGCACAAATCCCAAAATTAATCTAATGGTGAAAAGTGGAAAGAATTTGTTTCCAAATTCTTCCGATAAGATCCTAGTCTCTCTCTCTCTCTCTCTCTCTCTCTCTCTATATATATATATATATATATATATATATATATATATATATATATAGGTAAAATAAAAATCAAACTCGTAAAGACTCAAGAGTAGAAGTATGAGCCCCGCATTAAGAAAATTAAGTCAAGAATGTGCCCGTGTCCGTTCCCCAGACCACGGCCCGACATTCCACAGCCCGCAGGCCCCGTCGTCCGCGGCACGTCATCCGTCGGCCGGCATGCCCGTCGTCCGTCGTCCGCGGTCAGTCGTCAGCAGCCCCGTCGGCTGCCGTTCGTGGGCTATCCGCCGTCAAGCTCAATTTTCCTATAAATAAAGCCCCTATTGGCTCATTTTCAAGAAGGTAGGAATTTTTGCACAGAAGTTCTGTCTTTGCCATCTTTTTCTCTCTCTCGGCCATTGTCTCTTCTTGGAGTTTTGAGGCTTCGTGAAGATTCAAAAGTGGAAGCCATAGCTCCATTGAAGACTCTTCTCGAAACTCTTCAAGATCAAGACTTTAAAGACCAACACTTGAAGATTCGAAAGTTTAAGACACCAAAAATTTGAAGTCTTGAAGCTTAAGATCCGGTCGATTAGTCGAAACCTTGTAGTTCATTTCACTGAGGTTCTATACGACGCTTCTTTCATGTCATACGGTTAAAGAGAACCTCGTGTTTACGAAAAATCCTACCGCCACATCGAATCCCCAAATCTCTATATTTTTTTATTCCTTTTCTTTTTGCATACATTTACATACTTGTAAAAAGGGAAAATTGCTTGTAACCGTTTAATGGAAATGAACGCGAAAACACCGATTTCCACCGGATATAATATGGAGACTCTGCTAAGGAGAAGCTTTTCTAAGGAAGAGCTAGTGTCGCGGTACGGCACCCATCAAGAAGGTAACATCGTTACGACGTACGTGATGAAAATCGACCGAAAAGCAATAGGCAGAACTTGAGGGGAAGGGGATCAGCGAGTAGGCCCAAGCGCTCGTCTAAGGCCAACCTCCATGTTGTCTCAACCGCCCCCTCCTTAGATGATGCAACGACCTTCCTGACAAATGCTCGCTGCCTCTCCTCCGAAAAGGAGATAGAAGATCCACACCCTCGCGGAAATTCAAAGGCGAAGAGAGATCCGACGCCCTGTGCCAAATCTGGATGCCCGTGAAAGTCGATGGAACTGAATTTAAACCAGCTGTAGGCTGTTCCTTGACCGAGCATGCCGTCGTTACCATGACTGACGGTACAGCTGGCACCGTTTCTGTGCCAAAGTCCCATGTCGCCTTGTACCAAAGTCCCATGCCGCCTTGTGTCGGGCTCGTGCTGCGCGCTGTCACTCAACTGGCAGCCGCCGTCAGCCGCGACCATGTCCCACTTGTCGAGAAGACCTACGTGAAAGAGGAATGGACTACTGTTGTCTCTCGCTGCACGATAATGCGGAAGAGACGTGAAGCTAAACACGCGACCCGTCAAGCCGAAATGTCGTCCCGCCCAAGGCTGAGATCCAAAATCGTGAAGCCTGTCACTACGGCTAATGAAGGAAACTCATGCCGAAAAAAGGCGTCCGACGCAAGCAAGAATCCTCCTTCCAGCTCAAAGAGAAAGAGTTCTTTCCGTTGCTGCCTGTCACGTCGGGAATGAAGAGGACAGTTAAGACGAAGCCAACGCCGCCTCCAACCATCAAGCGCGGAAGTACTTAAGTACGCGCAAGAGCTATCGCCGATGACCCGATCACCACCCGTCCAACGTCTAAGCCCTTCGCAGGTAATGCACACTGCCATAGCCTAATTATAACCGTAGACCACATGCAATGTTGTCCCCATTGCCCTTGTATGTTCCCCTGCTGTGTTTCGATGGACAAGCCTATGCAACCAGGTCGAATCTCCGGTTTCGACCGATTGTCCATAGGCTCGACCTTATCCCCGGTCAACAGGGAACGAAAAAGAACAAAGAGGTCCAGCGAGTCGACCTATGCATCGGTGCACATGGTTGACCGCCAAGAACCTCCCCGCAAGTTGAAGCTGGGTGGAATTTCTCCTATGGAATTCCCCACCTTCTATGGATCCGGGCCTCCAGCCACGAGAACCTGAGAAAAGTTGGCTCAAAGGGCCAAAGATTTCATGTCCCATCGACAACTCGACGATGAACTGTCCGCATACGCGACAGACAGTACAGTGAGATCCTACCAGCCCCGAGAAGTGGAAGATCAGATGGCAGGGACAGACCCCGATGATCAAAAGGACGATGATGTCGGAAATAGCAATCAAGCCACCCCTGATATCGCAAATTTGCTGCTCCAAGTTCAGAGATCCCGACAAGAAGTCCGAGAACAGAACGCCTCCATCGAGGCCATGAAAGCAATGATCATGCAGATGATGCAATCTCTTCAGTAGATGCAACTCACTATGCAGCAGCTGGGGTGCCAACGGTTCCTTTACCCGGAGTCCACCACCACCAACCCGGCCAGTCAAAAGATGCCAGCAGAATCAAATGCAGGGGGTAGTGTCCCAATTCACTCGGTGCCGTCCTCAAGCGCTGCCATTCCACCTCCGGAACGAGTTGCCGAGATGAACCAGCAACCGCAAAGACAGTTAGCCCAGTCGAGAGTGAAATCAACCGTGGAGCCTGTCCCACAACTGTTCCACCACTAAACGATCCGCACGTACCCTAATTCCACATGGAGGCGCCTAGTGGCGGCCACGCCCAGCCAAGCCTGAGAAAGGTCCGATTGGGACCCCGCGAGAATCTAACCCTGAGTATGCAGGCGAGCAAATACGCCGCGACTCAGGGAACCAGTCTGACCATAACGAGTCCTCTGTCAAAGCCAAGGTCGCCGAAATGCGGGCGATGATGGCAGCGATTCAGACAGGGAAAAAGATGATGACCGGTGAGTTTGCGAAACTGTATCTGACGGAATGGGATGATATCCGCAATCCGTCAAAATACAAACCGATCAACTTCCAATTCTACAAAGGAACCAGCTCGGCTCAGCAACATGTCTACCAGCTTAAGACGCAGGCCGGACACTGGATGGGAAATGATCCGCTGCTAGTCAAATTGTTCGTCGGGACTCTCAAAGACGCAACTTTCGATTGGGTGAAGGCTCTCACGCCAGGGACATTGTCTTCGTGGATTACAACACAACAGTTGTTCCTAGAAAGGTTCTACGAGATTGAGGCCCGTAAAACCTATTCGAGTTTGAAAGGAGAAACTTATCGCTCCGGCAAGAAAATTCTAACTTTTATCGATAGGTTTCACGGTGTCGCCCAATGGTTCAAAGGTGAGATCTTGTTTAATTTCTCCATGGATGTGTCGGGACAATTTCCCGAACCACATCCGGAGATACTTGAGCGCAAATAGGGCAAGCTCATGGGCTGAGCTCATTCAGATGGTTGAAACCGCGGACGATATGACCACCCAATTAAGAGACCTCCCAAACTCCAAGTCGCGCACTGACAGTAAACCAGGTGGCACCGCAAGCAAATGGACCAAGGGGAAGACCCAAGAAGCAATGGCGATCAATGTCCCTCCCTAAGATCCGAACAGAAAATAGCAAACCCTTAGGAAGGATGACAAGCCGGTCTACAACCAAGTGCCTCCCCCACCTGGCCAAGGACAAGCGGCTTCGCGCACAAAGCCGCGAAGAGATTCCGCTGTCTTTCAAAGTTGAAGCTGTTCCAGCCCTGACAGACACGCTAAGCAAAGGAGGGTTCATTCAGCTACCCACGCCCTTGCATCCTAAAGAAGTTGACCGCAAAGGTGATCTCAGCTATTGCATTTTCCACGGGTATGTGCAGCATCCCACACGGGATTGCTACGTTCTCCAGAACAAAATCCAAACACTAGTAGATGCCAGCGTGGTACAATTGGATGAGCAGCAGCGCCAAGTCTCGGCGAACTTTACGTTGGCCCAACTCAGCGACTTCCCTCCAGAAGCCGTCAAAGACGGAGTAGTTCCGACCCCAATGGTCGAGTGGGAAGTGGTCGGTTCTGACCCCTACGACCGGCAAAATAAAGGATTAGTCCCCCTGGTATTACCGACGGGAGAGCACATGTAGATCCACCCTGATCTAGTGGACGACAAGCAGTGGACGTTTGCATCAAAGGGAAAGTCAAAAACTTACCATGTGGTGTTCGTCGTCCAAGGTGAGAACGAAGATATTCCTCACACCCTCTCCGATTCAGAGAACAAGGAGGTATTTGCCGGTACCACAGCGCAACTGCCGCAAAGTGATTCGCGCTTCGTAAAGTCTTACTTCCGCCGGGGCTTTAGGTTGAAACTCAGTCCCCTGCAGCCCCAATCATGCCAGCTGAGAAAGGTTAGAATAATGGCAGGTCTCCTGTTCGACCGCGTCCGTTTGGCATCATGAGTCAGCTCGCTAGTATTCCGGCCAGAGTTACTTTGCTTGAGTTGCTCAAGTTATCTCCTGAGACCCGAGCAGCTCTTGAGGAGACACTATAGGATTCAGAGGCATTAGTCGTGGACATTCAAAAACTCCATGCTGAAAAGGTAGTCATCTAGATTGCACGGAAGGATCTGGTCATCACCTTCTCTCAGCGGGACATGAAGATCCCATCAATCAAGCACACGAAGCCGCAATACTTCACAAGCGTATATGAGCAGCCAAAAAGGTATCGCGTGTTTTGGTGGACCCCCGGTGCAGCGGTGAGTATCATGACCCGAAGAATGCTGTACTTTCTCGGCATACGAAAGCAGAAGCTAGTGCACACCAACACAAAGATCTCCGGCTTCGATGCCTAGAGTAGCTTGGATCGGGGGGAAATAAGATTGAAACTGCACATCGAGATTTGAGGTCGGACGTTACAGTTTTCATCATTAATGCTGACCAGTCCTACAGCATGCTACTCGGAAGGCCCTGGATCCATGAAAATGAGATCGTGTCTTCGACTCTGCATCAGGTAATGAAATGCATCGATGCAAAAGGAGTCCAACATTCAATAACAGCGGATCTGGCCCTGTTTAAAGGACTCGAGACCTACTTCACGGACGCTCAGCTCTATCAAAGTGTAGCCCCCAGATGAGTCCCATCTGGAGACGCGTCCTTTGGAGAACCGTGAGGATGAAAATGAGGCGGACACCGAGTCTCAGAACATTCCTCGATATGTTGTAAAACCCTTGGTAATAGATATAGGAAATGTTTGTAAGGCCGGTGCGTCCGAACCCAAGCTCATCATTAATAAAGTGAAGTTTAATTACAAGTGTGCAAAGACCTCACCTCGACTCGGAGACAATGTCCCGCAGCGGATGTTGTGTCAATTCTGATCCTACACTAAATGTGCTCATAATCAGGATATCACACGAACTCGACGAGTCCCAGCGTTCGAATAGGACCTACTTCGTTGTCCCAGCTAAGTTCGAGAACGAAACATCAATACACTTCAGTCGTTTCGAAGCGGACAATGATTGGACCTTAGAAGAACCAGAATCCAAAAATGAAATGTCAGAGTTCTAGCACTATAGTTAAGGTGCACGCCAGATGATGAAGAATCAGGGATGACTTAGAAACTAGCCTTTGATCTTAACCATGTTCAAGGACGAGCCGGAAGGCTTAAACCCATCGTGCCTAAAGAACGTGATGCAAATTATTACGACCAAACAGGCCGGGGTTGGGTTATATCACACCTCCTGAAGCATCTGAGCGAAAAGATGGTTCCGATAGGTCTTTCACACACTCTTAGGACATTTTAGAATGGGGTTCTGAATCTGATGTAGAGATCAATGGTCTTTTTCAGGAATTCTAAATTAACATGGCTTCCGTGATCTACGATGAAGAAGAGTCTGCGTTATCAGAAGAACCAAAAAAACCTGATGACGACTCATGGGCACAACTTCAAGACGAACTGTGGTAGGCCACTTTGAATTACGAGCCACCCACAGATGATAAAGTCGAACACGTAAATCTTGGAAATGACAGCACTCTGAAACCTATTTCCATCAGTGTGGGCCTTCCACCTGAGGAGCGACGAGTTCATTGCATTACTTCGCGAATACATTGATATATTCGCGTGGACCTACAAAGATATGCCGGGATTGAAAGATGTAGCAGTTCATCGCTTAAGCATCCGATCCGAAATCAAACTTGTGATCCAGACACAGCGACGGTTCGAGCCAGAGTTGATGGACACATCGATAAAGAGGTGAAGCTCATAACGTCTGGCTTCGTCAAAGAGGTCCAACACCCACTCTGGATATCTAACATTGTTTCGGTGCCAAGAAAGATGGATTAATGCGAATATGCATCGACTTTCGTGATTTGAATAAGGCTTGTCCGAAAGACGGGTTCCCGTTACCGATCACTGATATCATGATCGACAACACTTGTGACTTCAAGTAGATGTCCTTCATGGATGACTACTCGGGTTACAATTAGACCAAGATGCATAAAGATGACTGGCAACACACTGAGTTCAGAACCTGATACGGGGAATCTTCGCGTATGCTATGATGCCTTTCGGATTGAAGAATGCTGGAGCTACCTATCAGATGGCTATAAATCAAATCTTCTTTAAACATCTCGGCAAGACGATCGAGTGTTACATCAATGACATTGCCGTCAAGAGCAAGCAAAAGGAGACTCGTTTGAAGACCGCTTTCGATATCATGCGAGAGCATGATCTAAAGATGAACCTTGCCAAGTCCTTCGGAGTGTTGAGTGGGAAGTTTCTTGGGTTCGTAATAACATTTACTGGAATCCGTGTCGACCCCGACAAAGTCAAGTCCATGATAAAGATGTCGTCCCCGAGAAATTTAAAAGAGCTCCAGGGCTTCCAAGGGTGTTTGGCATACAACCAAAAATTCATCAATAATCTGTCAAGCAAATTCTAGTCATTCTCCAGATTGATGCGCAAAAATATTTCCTTCGTCTGGGATGAAGCGTGTCAGAAGGCGTTCGAAAATATTAAGGCCTATCTTACGAAGCCGCCGGTCTTGGTGCCGTCGGTCTTCCGGGAAACCCTTCCTGCTCTATGTGCACGCAGCGAGCCACTCTTTGGGCGCAATACTGGCACAACACAACGAACAGGGACAAGAGCAAGTCGTCTACTTCCTCAATCGCACAATGGTCAGACCAGTCCCAATACACCCCAGTAGAGAAAGAATGCCTGGCACTGGTATTCGCGGTCCAAAAGATGCGACATTACCTAGCGGTCAAACAATTAAAGTGATTTCCAATATTAACCCATTGAGAATCCTTATGACCAAGCCAGGCGCTTTAAACTCGAGATTAGTGAAGTGAGTTATCTTGTTGTCGCAGTACGACATAGAGTTCGTCCCGTGAAATGCTGTTAAGGGTCACGCCATCGCTGAGTTCCTAACTGACCTTCCAGTCCCAAGGTACTCAAAGCTATACAACGAGATACCCGATGAAGTTTATGAGGCCAACCTCACCACGGAGCCAAAGCCGTGGAAGCTATGGCGCATCTAGAGTTGGCCCATAGAACACAATGGTAGCCGGCATGGGTATAGTCTTCCTTATGCCTGAAAACGAGGTCATACTCCGATCGTTTTCCTTGACCGAACCTTTCTTCTAATAATGTGGCCGACTATAATGCCCTACTCATCGGTTTGGCCCTAGCTAAGGAGTTGGGGGTGGAAAGCTTGAAGGCAAAAGGCAACTCTCAGTTGATTGTGAAGCAAATTAACGAAGAGTACAAGATCCGTCACGAAGGTCTTCTACCATACTACCAAGCTGCGAAAGAAATCATCGATGGATTCAAGACCTTCAACCTCAAACATATTATGCGGAATGAAAACCCGCGAGCAGATGCGTTGGCAGGCCTTGCGACTATCCTTTCCCTACCCTGTGGAAAGAGGCAAGTCATACATGTCGCTAGCCATCATCTGTACTGCCCAAAACTCCAGCCCCGAGAATTGAAGATAGTAGAAGCCCTCTCTACGTCACCTTCCGTAGGGACAAATTGACGCTTCGTCATCATAGACTTCGCCCTCCATGGCATCATCCCTGAAGACCCAAAGGAGGCCGCGTTGATAAAAAAGATATCAACACGTTTCTATTACAATCTGACCACGAAGAATCTATACCGTCATTCTTTCGATGGTATAGTACTTCGATGTCTAGCCGGATCCGAAGCCAAAGCCGTCCGGAAAAAAGCCCACAATGGAACTTGTGGAAACCATCAGCCTAGTCCTAAGTTGCAAGATCGGTTGAGACGTCTCGGCTACCATTGGCCAACCATGGTAGCTGATGCAATGGAATATGCCAAAAAGTGTACGGCGTGCCAGTACCATACGGATTTCATTCACCAAGCCCGGGAGTTCTTGCATCCGACGTCTTCATGGCCGTTCGTGATGTGGTGTATGGATACCGTCGGTCCCATCAACCCTCCGTCAACTAGGGGACACCATTTTATCTTAACGGTGACCGATTACTTTTTCAAATAGGCGGAAGCGATACCGCTTAAGAAAGTCAAGACCAGTCAGGTGACCAGCTTCCTGAGACACTACGGCTAATACAGATTTAGGGTCCCGAGGCACACTGTGCATGATAACGGTCCCCAGTTTATCAGCAAAGCATTCAAGCGGTTCTGTGTAAAGTTCGGAATCCAAAGTGTGGCCTCGACTCCTTATAATCCGACTGCTAATGGGCTGGCGGAGGCCTTCAACAAGACTATCATCAAGATAGTGAATGTTAGTCTCTGGTAATAAGCGAGACTGGGACGACAAACTTGGTGAGTGTCTTTGGACGTATCGCACGACTGTACGGACTCCTACAGGGAACACGCCATTCGTGCTACCTACGGATGCGAGGCGGTGATCCCATTGGAGATGCAAATCCCATCGTATCGCACGGCAATGGCAGTCCCGATGACGACCGATGATAACAGCCGACTCTGCCTTCAAGAGTTGAAAGCACTCGATGAGAAGCGTCTAGCTGCGTGGCAACGCATAGAGCTGTACCAAGCTAAGACCTCCAGGGCCTTCAATAAAAAGGTGTGGATGAGAGTCCTCCAGAAAGGAGACTTGATATTAGCCATACAGATGCCCATGATCCCAACCCATATGTCAAAGAGTAAATGGGAACCAAAATGGCGAGGTCCGATCGTAATTGACACGGTCCTGTCAAATGAGGCATATCAGCTCATTGACGAGAAAAAGGAACTCAAAGACGTACCCTATCAATGATCGATTTCTGAAGCGGTATTATCCATATCGCGGGGGTATTAAGTTGCATAATAAGGAACTGGAGATCAAACCGAGCAGAACACCCGCTGATGAAATATCGCCAAGCACAAGCTCCAACGATAAGGCTCCCCTCATAGGAGAATTGTATGTTCGAACTCCTGATATAGAGCTGGTCGTATCAGAACTGCCTTGCAAATCACATAGATAGATATGAGTCAATAAAACAACGATTCCCGACCGCCATATAAGATGTGACAGACGGATGCATATAAGCCAGTACAGGAGATCCGACAGGAGCACCAAGAATTCGCTTCCACTGTCAGCATAAGGTCCGCCTAAGGTATCAACGGGCGATCGAGGCATGCACCGATGTATCAGGTAGTTCTGAGGACGGTTAAGATAGGCCATGATGGCCCATGTCATCCAAACTCCAGCGTGTCTCGCTGTAGAGCTCGAGCAGAGCTAGGCCCTTCAGCATTCGTATATGACCGACGGGAATCAACCCTTGGCAATAGAGGACAAACCAAGATACCAATTACGTAATCAATAAGCTGAAACATTCGGGACATCTTGAGGATCCACCATCCGTAACCTCGAACCGGGAGCTTTACCGGTAGATAGGATAGATACGACCCGCCTCAATCCTCGTTGGATGTCGCAGACCTTCGCAGGAAGTAGAGCAATGTTCTGGCCGCAAGTAATTGCGATAGCTGCGAATAACGCCTCGATGCTCATGAATTCAGAAGGTACCACGCACCTCTTGATCCATACGGACAAGAAAGCGACAAACGCTGCAAGCCTAGACAATAGGCGTCCGATCGAACTGTAAATACCTTTAAAGGTAGTGCCAAGAAGATAGCTTCCTTAATCGAATTCCGGGACATAATCCAGAAACCCATGCTCTCCTGCTGCTATATCTTCCGCTGACGGACGTTGAGACGTCGGAGATGAAAAATTCCTTGAAGAGCCAGAGATATATTCGTCCCATGCCTGCATGCTAAGACGGCCTTTGCTCCCGCTCGAGGCACAAATAGAATAGTGGCCAATAAGCTCACCCAAAATATGGTAGAAGTCCCGATGGTCTGCATGTAAGTCCTGATCGGTGGGGCATAATCTTCTCGTGACGGTGTACATCTAAGCTCACCATAAATCAGGCCTCTTTGAAAGTTGAGAGCTTACTCTCCTTTCTTATGAATGAAACGTGGTTCAAGGGTACATCCCTACACACCTTCGATTTACGTCGTTGTAATCTCTCAGCGTCTTCGGAGAAGTGATGGGTCCCAATAACCAACGCTCGCCCTTCACACTTTTGGATATCGCAAGACGATCAGTTTTGCGAACCTAACTCCTTATTAATTAGGGAGTTTGACCCAGTTAATCGTAAAACTAAACCTGTTGATTTAAAATCAGAGAATAATAGTTTTTACACCCGTCGCCAAGCGGCTCCCTTCTCCCACAACTAGAGTTTCTACCAAGGTTAACTGCAACGATACATGAAAAAACCTCAGCGAAGTGATATAGGTCACACTTATATCCCCGGTAAATGCCACTGCGCTTTAAGACCCCAAGCGGCTTTCCCCCTCTTTGACAGTGCGTCCATTAAAAGGCTACCACTACACCTGAACCGGCGTGCATATTGGCATATTACCGCCGTGTTCGTTCTTTCTTTTTGGCCAATGCACCTATTGAAAGGTTATCACTGCACTTAGACCGGCACACATATTGAAATATTACCGCCATATTCAAAACCTCTTTTTAGTCGGTGCACCTACTGAAAGGTTATCGCTGCACCTGAACCTGCACACATATTAAAATGTTACCGCCATGTTCGATACCACTGTTTTTTTTATCAGCACGCCTATAGAAAAGTTACCGCTATACATGAACTGGCACGTCTATTGAAAAGTTACCGCCGTGTTCAACACTTTTTTGGTCAGTGCGCCGATTGAAAGGTTACCACTGCACCTGAATCGGCGCGCATATTGAAATATTATCGCCGTGTTTGACTTCTCTTTCGTCAGTGCGCCTATTGAAAGGTACCACTGAAGCGAACCAACGCATCTATTGAAAGGTTACCACTGTGTTCAACTTTCTGCTTTGATCAGCGCACCTATTAGAAGATTATTGATGTACCTATTTCAGCCATATGTTGGAAGATCACCACTGAATAGGACATGGTTTAAAGGTACATCCCTCTACACCTTCGATATACGTCGCCGTAATCCTTCAACGTCTTCGGAGAGATGGTAGAGCCCAAAGACCAACGTTCCCACTTTCCAAATCTTTGGATATTGCGGGATGGTTCATCAGATGCAACCTTCCTTTTTGTCAGCCCGCCTCTGTTCAAAGTTCTCGAAAATCCAACCACGGATTTCGACAACTTTGAAAGGAATCTTATAGACGGGTAAAATAAAAATCAAACCCGTAAAAACTCAAGAACATAAGTGTGGCCCCGCATTAAAAAAACTAAGTCAAGAACGCGCCCGTGTCCCTACCCGGACCCCGCACCCGTGCCCAGACCGCGGCCCAGCATTCCACGGCCCGTAAGCCCAATCGTTCGCGGCCGTCGTCCCCGGCCTCGCCGTCTGTCGTCCGGCATGTCCGTCGTCCGGGTCCCCATCGTCCGGCATGCCCGTCATCCGCGTCCCCCTCATCCGTCATCCGCAGCCTGTCGTCCCCGGCCTCGTCGTCTATCGTCCGGCATGCCCGTCGTTCGCATCCCCCGTCGTCCGGCATGCCCGTCATCCGCAGCCTGTCGTCCCCGGCCTCGTCGTCCATCGTTCGGCATGCCCGACGTCCACGACCCCGTTCTCCGCGGCCCGTCGTCCGTTGTTCGCGCCCCCCGTCATCCGGCATGCCTGTCGTCTGCGACCCGTCATCCCCAGCTCTGTCGTCCTCTGTCCGCGACCCCCGTCGTCCGCCGTCCATGGGCTATCCACCGTCTAACCTAATTTCTCTATAAATAGAGCCCCCATTGGCTCATTTTCAGGAGAGTGGAAATTTTGGCATAGAAACTCTGCCTCTGCCATCTTTCTCTCTCGGCCGTTGTCTCTTCTTGGAGTTTTGAGACTTCGCGAATGTGGAAACTATTGCTCCCTCGCTTAGATGCCTCCATTGAAGACTCTTCTCGAAACTCTTCAAGATCAAGACTTGAAAATTCAAAGGTTCAAGACATCGAAGACTTGAAACCATGATCCGATCGGTCGAAATCTTGTAGCGCATTTCGCTAAGATTCTATCCGACGCTTCTTTCATGTGGTACGGTCAAAGAGAACCTCATGTTTACGAAGGATCCTACCGCCATACCGAATCCCCAGATCTTTATATTTTTTTATTCGTTTACTTTTTGCATACATTTACATACTTGTAAAAAAAGAAAATTGCTTATAACCCATTAATGGAAATGAACGCGAAAGCCCCGATTTCCACCAGAAACAATATAGAGAGAGACGATCTTGTAAGGTCTGCTCTCATTTCTTATTTTGAGGTCCACTTTTCAAATACACAATCTATCGTATTTTTCACCGATACGCACCGCTAATCGTAATCTACACATTTTAGATAGGTTATGTATCGAATTTTACAAGATTTAAAAACCTCTAGCTAATCCATCAAATAGACTAAAAAATCGACGGCTTTACGATGCAGGAAAACAAAATCGCTTGATGGAGGTCTCTAAATCTAATAAAACTTTATGCATAACTTATCTAATACAAGTAGATCAAAATGACCCATACGGATCGACGCAAAACACGGTCGGTTGTGTTTAAAAGTTTTGGCTTAAAATAATAAATGAGAACCGTCCTCATAGGATCTTCCTATATATACATGTGTGTGTGTTATATGGAATGCGATATGCGGCACCATGCAGTTAACCAGTGCATACCACATATATTGCATATACGCTGTGGCTTTTTTGGAAGAGGGGGGGATGAATATAAGGGTATAAAAATTGAAAATGATGTGATGTATGCTAATGAAAATTCAGATACAAAATATGCGTTGCTAATAAAAGAAGTAAACCTAATATGGTACTTGATCAATACAGACAAAGTTTCAACCTTGATCACATAAAAAAATGTCTGATAGATGATTTTAATTTTGAAATTGTTTTTCATCTGCATAATGAACCATGCAGCTTAATTATATGCACCACGAGAGTGCATACCGTATATGTGGGTGCATATGCATTGCATAAAATGCATTTTATAACAGTGTGTGTATATATAAGGCTCAGCTTATATCTTGAATATATCACTGGGTAAGAAAGTTCATTTTGAAAGAAAAATAGAAAATGTAAGAAACTATAAAATATATACTTCTGAACAATTATTTTAAGTGGTGTTCCTATTCAGTCAAATGAACCCTAATGTTACTATCCTCAAGCAAATGATTTATATTAACAGCAAAAAAAATTATCCAAATAAGTTCAGGATCTGATTTTCCTGATTTAGGTAACAAATAAGTAGGTGAAGCCCGTACACAAAGTGACAGGTTCAATCCTTAGTAGCAAGAAGGCTGGTTCCAATGAATCGGGACACTTCACAGCATCCATAATTGCAAATGAGAACACGGACGCATGCATACACGAGCGAATAAAAGATGATTAAAATAATATAACTGAATAGGCTGATGGGTTTCGGCTAAACCTGCACAAGTTTCTTGTGGAAGATCAGTGTAACCATCTTGAAGATTAGATCAGCTTTAACATTTATTTTTGTTAGGATCTGTATTGCAAGGTTTCAATTTATCTTTTATTTTGTCATCTTTACTTGTAATAAAAATATGTAGATATATGAGATTAATTACATCTTATCTTCTAAACTTGATGTATAATTATAAATGAAAGGTGTAAACAGAACTAGTGGCTTTGCTCATGATGAACGTATGTATTAAACTATCAGGGATTGATTGTACCAAAAGAATGACCATATCTTCTCTTTCTTAAGATCCCACTTTCATCAGGATCAATTCCTCTATAAATTATGATGTTGGCATCACATCAGCTCTCGATCCAAATTCTAATCCCAAATTTTAATTCCAAGCAGTTCTGAAGAGGGCCCACTGGTTGGTTCAGAAGAGATGCCATCAGTTCACATCTTTACGGCAAAGATCAGAATAATCAGGAAAGGCAGGGAAATAAACATAGCAAAGAGAGAATACTTGATTCCCTACTAGGGTCTTGGAGGACAAAACAATTCAAATTAACCTCGGTTGACTGGAAGCTGTATCATCCGTATGGGAGATCTTCCGATTGAGAAGAGCTTCAGTGAATCAAGAGCATCTCACCCACGACCTAATACCATCACCCCTTCGCAATCACAGCCCCACTTCTCAACAACAATGAGCACAACTCATTCCATTTTGCCTAGACAACCTTCCCTACAAAGTACAGACCAGCTTTGAGTTGAGATACCAACCTCTTACTATCATCAACACTTGGAATTTCCATCTAATCAAGAGTTTCAAAACCTCATTTTAAAAAATCGGTATGAAGCTGACTGGTTAAAGGTATTTCTCAGCAGCATAACATAATCCAGAACAGGAAAGCTCCATCTGTCAAGATGGAAAAGCATTTCAAAATTGGTGTACAAGCTTGAAATACTTGGGGACCCCCTCTGCGAACCTTCCCTTAGAAAGCTTACTATTCTTCTCGATCATACATATACTTTATTACCTAAAATCGCATATTCATTATCCGAATGACTAAGATGTACTAGAGGATTACAACGAATGCTTTGGTTGAGGATCAAATTTTGAGAAATTCAGATATAAATGTGAATGTTTTTCAAGCATCCTGACCAAGTTGAATTATCGAATAGCACCAGAACCAGAAACGTCATCATTTCTGACGGATGCTGCCAAGGTTCCAGAGGTCTAACTAAATCAACAACCAGAACCAAAAGCCCAGCCAAATTTTGAACCCGGTACATAGTCGGAATTAATCCCCAAGAAGATTCCTTCACAATATCCAATCGAAAACCAAGCCGAAGAAAAAGGAGAAGATTATTGCAGTGTTCCCAAATGAATCATCATGATATTAAAGGAAGAAGACTGATGTATATCCGAGGATCCATGTCTAAGTGCAGCAGGTGATGGCCTCATCATTCCAGATCCCTATTTCACTATATTTGATATGCGCTCTCTAGAGTTGCTCCTACCGGTCTGCCACAGGAGTTCCTACCTGCAAGTTTGGAATTTCTACACCTCTTGCATTTTAAAACTCGAGACAATTGACGGAATACAACTAATCCTGGACGAGTTTGTATACCGCAACTAATTTACAAAAATATATGTAGAACAATAGGAATGAAATTCTAAATAACATGGAATACAAGCAAGCAAGCTAAACGTTATTAGTTGTCCTTTCTCTGCTTTAATTATAATGCACGGGATCAATGGGAATGACAATCTAAAATCAATTCCATATTATCAACAACATCGTCATCTAAGCATTTACTCGTCAAAAACGGGGTCATTGAAGCAAGGCTGAGTAAAAGATTTGACTACGTTTATAATCGGACATTAATCTGATGTGAACCATCCCTTTGTCCCAAAGCAAAAATGTTTGTAATTTGTACTGTCTAACATTCAAATCAGAAATATGTCTAAACTAATCATAAATCAAGAATTAAGAAACTTACCCTTCACTGACCACATTCCAAGCAAGATTTAGCAGAACAGTTTGTGAAAGTCCAAGTTTGCTAAGAACTGATGAAAGAGGAACATATGGGTGGTGGACATCAAGTTCAAAATCCAGGGTTGTCAATATCATTTGTTCAGCCTCAGTAACTCTCTCTCGGTACTGTTCGAACCAATCATGCTGAAAATCACAGAAGTGGAGGAAGACACAGAAATGTTATAGCACCCAGTAACATCAATTGTGTAGCATGTACTATAAGAATAATTTAGATGCATAATAAAGAAATTAATAATAATAGAAGCCAACAATTCTCACAGCAGAATATAGAAAACATAAGTAAAATGTTGAACTTAGAAAAGCAAATTTTATTTACATCGAAACTATCCATGAAAACATTTCCAGCTCATGGGCTGAGTGCCACTATCGAATATTATCAAGAACATAAATACAAAAAAAAGGGAAAAACACACAGAAACATTTAACAAATGTCAAAAATCTTAACTAGTTATAAATACATTGGCTTATTCAAACAGAGTAATAAATAAAGTGCTAAATCCTTGTCTTTTGTTTTGAAAATATGTTTTCAGTCAGCGAGGTAAATTTGGTGTGCTAAAAAATTGAGCTGATGAAGGGTATAGCCTATAGGAATAGAATTTCGGGTGGTTAATAATTTTATATGGCATCTAGAGTTTGGAAGGTTCATCTTTTGCTTCAGTGACTTGGTACTGAAGTTGTAATGTTCTGAAAGTGACTGTTTATCACATAATTATATGGAAGTTTAAACCAGAATGGTGTACATGTATATAAATAGTAGATATCAAACTATCAGTTGTACCGTACTGTGTTCAACTCAAACAAATTGACGAAGCCCATCCCCAAACTTTGTTCTAAATCTAATAGTGTCTTGCATTCCCATTTAAAATTGCTCCGGCATCAAATTCATGCAGATGTGCTTGACTATACAACTCCAAGACATATGTGGCATGAAAAGGGAAGAGGCTCAGGCAAGTGTCACACTTCCTCTATGCCTTGTCTGTATAAAAATAAGCTCTATGGAAGGAGCCGATGGGAGAATGCCGCATGAACATGCAATTTATTGACTTAGGACTCCGGCATATCACTAAGGCAATCAGGAGTTGTAAATCATGTGATCCTCTAATTAGCACAGATTCGCAATTTTTCCAAAAGTCTGGGATACAATTTGTTGGGATGCTTAATGTTTTTGTGGTTTAAATATATCTCTACTATTATAATGGTAACTCTTTTAATAAGAGGTCCAATTAATTTGTAGCTCATAAAGATGTTTCATGAAAATAGAGGAAAACAGGATAAAAAAAAGATTGCACTTTATAAGCAAGTAGGACACGCCACGGCATCACAATAAAAGACAAAAGAAAAGTCAGCATATGCCCTTTACTAACTACAAAATTCAAAATTAAAATTCAAACTAAAAAAGGGAGCCAATTCTCCTTTCTAGAACTTTCTACACCATCAAGAGACTAACTTTATGGCCCCATCAAATAAAGTAGTCAACAAGTCCTGCAACAATATTATTTTTCAGTTTTGGAAAGGATCCACAACAACAATGATGATAGAGGGGAAAAACTAGAAGGAAAGAGCATAATAGATAGAATGTTTTCCATTATTTCTTTTGTTGCCATTTTCTTATCATTTTAACCTTTTTTTATAATCTCATTTTAACCTATTTATTCATCTCTCTTTGTTTTTTCCTTCACAAAGGGAAAAAATAACTCCATTTGTATCTATTAATGCTTTAAATAATATCAATAAAATGTAGTGTTCTTTTTGTGTATGTTAAATATCTCAAAAATGCCTAAACGCGCATCCCATGTGCATAATACTAATACATAATAACAAAGAGATCACTTTAGTAAATCTACAGTAAGAATACAATAATTTGTTAGTCTTGATGCATGCATTATTGGTGTCTTGGCCATTAATACTTATATCTATTCGTCTACTATAGTACAATACACTATAAATCTCGGGCTTGACAAAAAGAGTTCCAAAAGCATCCTCAACCAATCCAATATATACAAATCCAATATGGATATGTCACCTTGACAACAAATCCATGTTACATAGCCTCTCTCCATTCCAAGATTTGAACATTTATAGATGGGCAGAAATGATATATTAAATGTCATCTATCGGTATCGTGTTGGTCTAAAGATTTTGATATCGAATATCGGATAAATTTCAATGATACGTTCTAAATATTGGATTCTACAGTTTTGAATTGTAAATGCCGGTGTTGAAAATAACTGAATATTCGGCCGAATATTCGGATTCGGTGGTAAAACGAACAAACGCCGTAATATTCGGTCATATATGCGGTCAAACCGAATATTCGCCATACAAACCGTATAGTCGGGCAAATAACACGAATATTCGGCCAAATTGACCCTTAGACCCAAAACAAAAAACCCACAACTTAAAAAACAAGTGTGGATTCCACAACTTAATTTATTAAAGTGGGACTCACTTATTATTTCACATACAGTCTTCTCATCTCTCGCCTCACAAACAAGTGGAACCCACACTTTGGACACGGATATATTGGTTTTCTATATCTTTATTTGATTTTTTTATATGTAATATTTATATGAAAATATTGATGTCCGCATAATCCAAATAACCCGAATATTCAGCGAATAAACCGGATATTCTTTATTCGTCAGCCAACCGAACAAACTCTGAATACGTTCTTCACAACATTGATAAATGCCACTAATATAACTTATGTTTTTGACAAAAATATTATAGTTATAACTTAATATAACTTATATAAATATAAAATGTCGAAGTTTAGAAGATCGAAGTTAAAGAAAAGAGAAAGGAGAAGCGTTGAGTCAAGGAAGGGTCGAAATCGAGGAGGATCGTTGATCGAGAAAAGGGCTGCAGTTGATGTCAAGGATTTCAAGTCTGAGAGGAATTGAAGTCCAGGTCCTTGAAGATCTGAAGGAGAAAGAGTATGAAGTTCGAGAACGAAATCAAAGGATTTTGAAGACCGAAGTTGAAAGGAGATCGAAGTTGTCTCTGAAAAATTGAGTGGATCCGAGGGAAAATAGGGTTAATGAGGTAAAGAATCGGGTAAGTTTTATGTCTTGGAACCCAAAAAAAACTCGTAAATTTTTTTAGCAAGTATAGCGACCGAGTGACATATCTGCCGATATACATAAATATCACCGATAAATTATGGAAAAAGAAATAATTTAGCAATTTCGTGTTGGCTACTCTCCAAAACTGAAATTTCGACATCGGATGTCGGCCGACATTTAAAACACTGGGCAGAAATCTGCCATTAATGAGAGAGCAGATGTGCTATACAATATCAAGCAAGCACCCATAAACACACATTATACAAATAAAGCATATGTACCGAAAGGTCTGTAAAAATCCTAACCAGGTTAATTCATAGAATTGGTCAATCATAACTCACAATTTTCCATGGAATTAGCATGTATAATTACAGGAAATCTAAAACCCTTCAAGGGCTAAATGTAATATAAGATTGAGATCAAAGCAAGAATCCTTAGCTGATGCAACCACCTAAGCTTTCTAAAATCTAAAATTACTCAGTTGTAGTTGATAGAAGAAACCTATAATGCTTCAAGGCCTAAATGTGCCACAGTAATATAGAAAATATTATGGTTCATAGTATGCCCCAGCCACACTACAGATCTACCAATCAGAATTCAGATCACATTCTGCTATAAATATGTATAATAAGATTCTCCGCTCTGTTCTTTTCCCTGCTCTGATAAATCCAAGCCACTGGATTTCACTCATTAACCATCACAAGCATCCCCCTCCCCAACCCCCTGTTTTGTACTGATATAGACCGTGGGGCTAATCAGAGCAGGAGAAAATTGAGCAGAGAATTCGAATCCAAATTTGTATGAAAACTAAAAAACAAACATGCAAAGAAAAGTAACATGATTTCAGGGCAAATATATTGTAAATAGCTGAGAGTTTCAAGAAGTCACAGTTTGTCTTCTGCAGGAATAGAACTGGATTAAACATTTAGTTTTAAAAACTTACGCTATAAACCAGATATGGAAAGAAGGTGAAATTGTGTTTCTGGCAAACTTCACAGGATACCCTGAGAATGGTGTTTAAAAGACATGGTGTTTCTTCAGATTTTGCTGCTAAGAACAGAGCTGCTGTCGCGATCAACTGCATAAACTTATCTTGTCAGCAGAGAATAATCAACCAAATTATAACCAAAAGCAGCAGAATAAGGTCTATAATAAGTTCAAAGTAAGAGCACTTGTAATTTAAACTACAAATCAAATAAAGCCTAGGACTGAATTTTATTTCCAAGCAAAGTGATAAACGAGGGAAAATAAGATGAATAATGAAATTGTTTCCCCTTTCCCGTTCACGAATTGGTAAATGGTGTGGTAGAAGAGTCAGAGCCCCTATTTCACTTGACAAAAAGGTTGGATCCAAGCACTTAACCTATTTTCATGCAAATGAAGCAACGGGGGAGAATCAGGATGAAGTTTGTGCTATACTTTTCTCCAAACTAATGAACAGGGAATTTAATCAATTAACACACAGCCACACACCTCACCCACATCTCTATCTTCAAAATTTTCATTTTATGAGCACTGACAGGTAATGATATTTGTTGAAAGTAAAAAAAAAAAAAATGATGGGACTTTAAAGATAGTCCCACATTGGAAACAACAAAAGAAACACATGGGTATAAAATATAAAATGGGTCCCACCTTAACAATGCTTGTGTCTTACTGCCAAGCTTAAAAACAACTTTAACATGGTATGTCTTATTGGAATTATAAGTTAGCAAGCTAATAACCGCCTGAAACCACACGAGCAACTCGTGCTGATCTCAGGATTCAAATGAATATATAAGTTCACAAGAAAATAATAGCAATATAATTAATATTAGCGTTTACTTAATTTAAATGGAAACAAGTGTAACGAAGTAGAGAAATCTTTGTGACAGTGAGAAATGGAAAACATCCTCCAGAGTTTTCACTACAGAAAGGAAGGACACGCGGCTAGAGCTAAAAATAGTTAGTTTAGCAATTAGCAAATTAAACTAAACGATATTTGTTTGATACTTGAGATATTAGGTATATACATACAGATCTAGAGGAGAATAGAACCAACACCCGAACATAAGAGTCTATAATTGGCATCAAAATCAACAAATATAAGACGGGTACAATGGGCATCAATTCATTCAAAATTGAAGTAAAATAAGTAAATAAACAGCAAGTATCCCAACAAGAAAAGATGTCCAGTCTAGATGAAAATAGCTGGCATGCAACCAAATCAATCCAAACATCGACAACGAAAAAGGAAAGAATCAAGTTCAAATGTACCCAAACATATAACACAAGATCCACAGCATTATTAATCCTCATATCTTCATCACATCAAACCATCACCACCCTCCAATAACAAATGATTGTGAATTAAGCACTAGTTATGAGTGAATGTCTGATTTACTAAGGTTGAAGCGTGTTAGTTGTGTTAATCCCTTCTTCACCATCGGCAATGTTATTGGTACATCAACTTCATATGATAAATCTGATATACAATGCAACAAAGGCTCAAACTACTGATATTTGGGCACATAATAGATCCCTATAGCAGTGCAATTTCAAATACAAAATCAAAATCGAGAAATCTTAAGACCGATTTAGGCTCGACTCCATGTGCCTCTGAAACAGTGACCACATTTCTCAGTCTATTGAAGCTAGAGGAACTTCATGTAATTGAAGTAGTTCAGGAATAAGAATCTCACACCAAGGTTCGAGGTTTCGGCCGAAACCACCGATACATGGTGGTTTCGTATCGGTTTTGGTGGAGACCGATACAAAACCAACCGAGACCGATACGAAACCAATCATAGAATATCGTTTTGGCCAAAACCTTTAAAAGCTTATTTTTTTATACCATTTTTACTGTCATTGTGATCATTGTAGGCCTTCGTTGTTAGAAAATTGCAAAAAATTGAACCCAAACCCTGTATTAATACTTATGTAAGTACACTTTTCAATATATTTTGCATCATGGCTGGATTTTTAGATACTAGGATCATTGTCTTGTAATATAAAAGCATAAATTTAAGTATTTAATACATCTACACTTATGTATGTTGTATTACCGCCGAAACCGAAACCCAAACCGAGATTAGCGAAACTAGCCGAAACCCAGCGAAACTAATAAAATTATGAGAGACCGAGACCGAAACCGAAACTGAGTTCTTGAACCTTGTCGCACACTCCTGTGCGTCTCTTTATATGGGACTGCCTTATAATGCCTAATTCAAGCTTGCCTCTGGCTCTCCCCACATTTGTGTTGGATCTAACTTCAAACAAATCAACTAACCCCTGTTATTTGGGGAAAAGGAAAAACTGTCTTCCGACTCTTCCCCCATTAGGTGACACTAATAGACAATATACCGGGTTCGTATCTTTATATTATTTTGGGATCAAAACTTACTCGATGCAGAGACCATACATATATTAAGATAATGATTATCTGATAATCTAGGATGAACTTTTTCTCGCTGCGGTAAGAAACCGGCTCTCCATCGCCTATATGAATGATCAGACCATCCATTTTGATTCTAAAAGAGTCTAAAATCGATAGAGCATGGACACAGACAAGGGATGCAACAGACATGGATAGGACAATAGGACACTGAAACAAAAAGAATCTGCTAGTTAATTTTATATAATACAAGAATAAATTATGATGATGATGATGATTAAAGAAAGCATAGGTACGCACCCGCGTGCGCACATGTTTCTAATAAAATATTTAGATATGAAGTCTCAAATAATTAACCTATGAAACATCTGTGCATTTCCATAAGGAATTTGAGTTATAAACAAGAATATACAGGTATAAGTGCCAGCCACAAGTGTGGTTCGATAATAGGAGTGCTCTGCTTCATAGCCTAAAACATAGATGCACCGCAGCTTGTGTGCTTTCCATGCTCTTTGCCAATATATGTTCTTTAATCGAAATATCGTATTTTTTCAACAGCAAAGTCAGATTAAATCATACATCTTATTCATAGAGATCACCTACTGTTCATCCAAACAAAGGGTGGAAATTGACTTTTTAAGTGCTAGAGAAGATTACTCTCCTATGGAACTTGATACCCATTGTGTGTCTGTATAATGATATAATTATAAACACACACAGGTGCATACATGTTATGCATATGCATCTAAAAGATGTTCAAATTCCTTCAATGTTGTTGAATTTAACAGTCATATAAGCACATTTAACTGACAACATAGATGTGATTGATGGCAACATAAACATATCTGAAATGCAAAATCAACAGCTTGATGTTCGAAGCTTTGAATATCATACAATCAGCAAGCTATCACCAGAATGGGAGAATAGGATTGATTTGAACCTAATCTTTTCCTTCTTGTCTAAATCATGGTGATCACATTATGGGCATTCATCATGCGATCGATGTTCTCATCATGATGTATAAGTAATCATACAGTTCAAAAGTAATCGTCATGGAAAGGCATAAGGTTACGATGTGATATACTTGAAGCCACATGTACAGACAACAATTCAATCCAAATGAAAAATCGAGTATACACAAAGTGGCAAGAAAAAATATTTTTATTATTATTTCTATATTGTACACAGATTTGTCTTCTTTACAGGAAATTCAATTACTAATCTTTTATAGCATATGGTATCTCTTGATTATTTGTTTTTCACCAAATAATATGAATCAAAATACAGCCAAAATTAAAGGTTATTGCTTTGAAAACAAAAGTAAGGTGATAGAGGTGCGTATCTTTGGATTTTCAACCCAATCATGCACCTCCAAAGTCCACATTTTCTACATTCTCAGTTTCTCCCTCATGTAACCAGCAGAAACAATTGCTGTGAATTTCAGTCATGTAAGATCCAGAAACCTAAATTTTTAACATGGACAGGCTGCCAGTTACCATCCAGATCACATTGTCTCGCCTTCATGTCCATAGACTCCATATTATCATGTTAGTTATCAAAAGACAACTTAAGAGATGAAAGTCAAACTAAATGTACAACAGCAGATACCTCATTTATACTTCTTTTAGACCATATTCTACCTCCACTGTTATTAAAACAATCCTTTTTACTTCTATTGGATTTCTCCTGTACCAACCCACCCAATCAAAGACAAGAGATGCCATGAAAGGAGAATACTAATGAACCCTTTTACTGCTTTTAAGATAAGCACACAACTAAATTGCAGTTTTCAAAAAAATTTACCACATGCCTTTGCCAAAAAAAATTAAATGGGAAAATCTGTTCTCTTTAATATGCAGAATTGACTAATAGATTGTATTCTACACAAGAGGTCTCCAAAAACAGGCACTTGAGAGTAAAGTTCGTTTCTTTCCCGCTTTTTTTCCTACAATAATATGAATCCATTAAAGTGGCCTATTTCACATTTTTAAAGCTTAAAAAATACTTCATTGATTTTTTTAATAAATAATTGATAATATTCAATTGATTGTTTCTACAAAATTAAGCAAGAAACTCACGAATCTGTCATGAGATGCGTGAGATCTGCGGATAAAGAACCGATGGCAAAGTACCATCGCAGTCCCAATCGTAGTCTGCGGCCTGCAAAATTACAAAAAAAAAAGCAAATAAACAACAAAATCCTTTTTTTTCTCCACTAAACAAACAATCATCTGCAAAATCAATACCAAAACTTACAATTCAATCCGCATCCCAAGGCTCTGGAGGTACGAGCAATACGAATACCGAAGATGCGTCTCGAGCAACGCATCAATCCCATCCTTTCTCGACGGCGAGCACCGCTCCATCTCGTCCCTCGACATGAAATTATCCTCCTCCTCCAAAGGCTTGCGATGATCATCATCATCTCTATAACATCGCCTCGAATCCACCTCCTCCAATCTCGACGAAGCCTCCGGCCTTCTCCTCTTCAAAGGGGGCACCGATCCCAAATCAGGATCCACAAACGCCCGATCTCGATTCTGCTTTCGCGAGAAGCGATCCGAATCGCTGCTGTATTGAGAGGTGGTGTCTATGTTGTTGAATCTGTAGTTTTGGGGGTGGAAATTGGGGTTGAGATCGCCGATTAGGGTTCGGCGAGTGCGAGAGAAGGACATGATGGCTTCAATTTGGAGGTTCTGGGGAGAATTTTGAGTGAGTGAGAGAGAGAGAGAGAGGTGGGGATTAGGGATTTTGATTTGGGGGGAGAATTGAGAGAGAGGGGAAAAGGGAATTTCGATGGGGGAGCGGAACAGAGGGAGGATATTTGAGGGGAGCGGGTGAGGTGGATTTTTCCCAAATTAACCGTAATTAATTGATTAAACCTCAATTTGTTTTCCCTCGAAGGCCCGTTTGGTTGAAGGATTCTTAAAGATTTGATCCAAGAATTTCATAATTTTGTGTTTGGTTAGAGGATTTGTATTTATAGGATTTCTTTGTTTTTCATGAGGCCCCACCACAAAACAAGGATTCATGAATCCTAAAAACTTTCAAGAATTTGCAAGGATTTAGCAGTATTCATTGTACTTTTAGATGAGACCCGTGTACTTTATTTATTTAATAATCCTCTCTCTATCTAACTCTCTCTAAAATGCTCAAATCCAAATCCCACTTTTTTCTCACCCGCCAAACAAAGATTACAAGGATCTACAAATCCAATATTAGGAATCCAAAACCAACCAAACAACAAATTACCAAATCCAGAAATTTTCAACCGTACTATTTTGGAATCCAAATTTCATAATCTTGCAGCCAAACAGGCCCTCAGGGATAACGCTGTTTTATGGGAAGACTCCATCTCAAATAGCGTTTTTCCTCGATATCAAATAGCGTTTTCCCATTGGGCCATACTGATAATAGTCTCGTGACCATTCTCTCTCTTTCTCTACTCGATCCCCTTTCTCAGTAACAAAAATAACCGAACTCCCCTCCGCTCTTAAAAATTCTCTGGAATTAAATCGTAGATCGAAGGAGAATTCCGCTCAGCGCAAAGAAAGATATATCTCAACCCGTTTGTATAATGATCGCTCATTTTGCATGTTGATTGCTTGGTTTTTTATGGGTTTTTTTTTTATTTCTCACAATGTCAGCTTCGTGGGGGTTTTGTTCACAAATTTGATGTTTGTTTGATTAAAAAATAATTTGAAAATTGCTAGATTTAAAATGGATCTGAAATTGGGTTTGAAAATTCAGGAAAATGATAGTTTGGGGAATTCATGTGATGTTTTAGGAATTTGCTTTAATAGAAAATAAAGATAATTAAGTGGATTGCAGTATAATTTATAAAGTTTTTCTTAGCAAAACTATTTAAATGAATTGTATTGAAAAAATCCTTTACTTGATATATAGGGTATATGATGGGCTCGTGTGTTTCATTTTGACTGTATTTTGGTGGACAGATTGTGAATACTGATTCTCATGGGGTTGAGTATGAGGGTCATACCATATGCGAATAAGTTTGGATCCGTCGTCAGATATCGATTGATGACAGTTTAGGGATAGTTTATGAGAAACTTGTTAGTGTCTTGTGCTCGTGCCGCGAAAGCCGCAGCCAAGACGGAAGTAAAAACAATGATTCTTAGCAAGCATAAAACACATATACTCAAGAATTCAAACCATACAACTAAACTAGCAAACTTAGCAACAAGATTTAGAAAATACAAACTTCGACGCGTGTCCACATAATTGTGGAAGACACTTCCAAGCTCGTAGACGCCAGAAACGTGCTTGAGAGGCGACCGTCCTTGCCGAAGATGATCCACCCGAGAAAAACCGATCCAGGTTCCGACCGATGCTCCAAACATGCTAGGAATAAATTGTGAATGATGCAGGAATTTTTTCACTAACTTTTTCTCTCAATTTTCATGCTCAAGAGAGCAAGAAGAAGAAGGAGGAGGAGACTGAAAGAGACTAAGCCATGACATGAGAAAATGGCCAAGTCTTTTGTGTAAAAAAAAATCTAGTAGAAAGAATGACTCACTTTCTTTTTACAACCATACTACAATAGTATACCCAAATGATTTTATGAATCTAAAATTATAGCCATATCTCTCTACCATGCTCCTTTCCATCTCATCAAGCCACCTCATTTGTCACGATCCGAATGTGTGGAACGTGACTGTCACTTAAATCACGCAACGTCTAAGGACGTAGCGTAATCTAAACAAGCCAAAACCCAGAAATCTAAACCGTTAAAATAATTAGAGTGAAGAAGTACTTATTTTAAAATGGTGGTTTTAACAAAATAAAGTTACATTAAACATTTTAAAACCATCAAGTTTTCCCAAAAATTTCGGCAGAGTTTCCTTTGTAAAGACTGATCCCAAACGGGTACAAAACAAGAATATGTATAAACAATGAAATAAAGCATCTCCAAACGGGAGCTAGCTCTTCTCCGAATGGCGGAACATAACCACATACAATATATATCATAATAGTGTGAAGTAAACATAAAAAAGCAAGAAATAAGAAAGCATCAAGTCGCTCACATGAGCTTGACACCAGATAACAAAATATACAAATCTCACTGCCCAGTCTCTGGGTCACATATACACATGGTCGATAAAGTGTACTAGATACAAAATAAATATATATGGTGGGAACAAAAGAATATCCTCCCCAAAACCCACTCATGCACAAGTCCTCGAGTCAAAGCAAAAAGAAGCAGAAGAAGAAGAAATATGCCCACCACTACTATGCTGACGGGTGAGTCCTACAAGATACTGTGGTACAACGGGGGTGAGTTGCCAACTCGTGAGTAATAAGTAACATCTAATGAGACTATCGCAAGCATGCATGCAAATACGTCACAACCTATATATACTACGATGATGCGATGTAATAATATGAATGCGACATAAATGAATAATCAAGCACGAAATCTGGATATATCTGGTATGAGAACAATCCGTGTTTTTATTCTTAGTAAATTTTTGTATAATAAAACTGGAGTATCATCCAATGAAATCGACAGAAAACTGTGTCAATCATCGACACAAAATATATATAAATATATATCAATATCTCGGTAGCCGTCTCTCAGATCAGCCCTCAAATCTGTCAAATCACACGACTCCGGTCGGTTCTTCTGGATGACTACCGGGTCAAATATCACCGGTAGTTAGTTCTCCCCTGCCAGACTCAACGTCTCTCCATACGACCCTCTTGCCCCGGGATACCCCACCGGGTCCGCCATGTACCTGCAGACGGTGCACCCCCCTTCTCGAATCGGGTATGTGTACACATGTGGCTCAAGAACCGAGAAAACTCATGGTGGACGCCACACACATCATATCACGAGAAAACCGCAATTTCTATTGAAAATGATAATAAGTTTATGAAAGCCCTTTGCGGTTTTCCCCAAATCCAGAAATCTCATGAATACAAAAATCTCCAAGAAGAATCACAATATATGAATATGCCGAAAATGATGAATATCTGTGATATCAATATGATGCAATGAAATGAATGGCATTGAAACTACATGTCAATAGTGATGCAACGATACCGATTGTTTAACAAGTTCTATAGTGTTCGTGACATAGCAATTACCAATGGCGTGTGTATTCACATAAATAGTGCACGTGCGGGATGAACCATTGGTAATGGTGCAAGTGTCTTAGGAGATAATATCAATGTACATGATGATGCAAATGCTATATGAAAATGATATACACATGTGAATACAAGAAGTTTAATTAAATCCTGATCTATCGAGCGCTTTACGCCATCCAAGTGATTCCCCCATAGATGTGTACATCTACTCATCGGAACGCCTTGGTTAGTCGAATCTGATCACCGCCTTACCTTTTTTTGCCGCGTCCAACATCTCCGCGACCGATCCTATAACCGCACAAATAGTACATATGAGGCTAAGCATTTATATAGACGAGAAGTCAAGACGATACAAAGCAACTAACGCGCACTAGGTAGACGCGCGTGCACTTGGTGCACAAAACGCGCGTGACATCGCCACAAACCACACCTAGGGGCTGCTATGCGTAACAAACACCAAACCTAGAATCTAATCGTGCATATCGCACATTGACACAACACTAACAATTTCGGGAAAAAGGTTGTAGATCAATCACAACTGAAAACTTAACTAAAACCTTTTCTTTTAAAATAACTAGTTGGTAACCTTATGGTATTTTAGTGCAAATCTAGGTGGATTAGTAAGTCTATTAGCACTAACTACACTTAAATGCCCTAATCAAGCCATACAACACTAACTAAATCTAAACTCACTTAAACACACTAAACATGCAATTAAATTACATAAACACCTAATTTAAACAAATAAAAGCAAAGATTAGCAAGTTAACAATTAGATTAGTTTTATACCTCAAAATGGTTTGGAAAAAGATCCAAACTTGCTAGCTATAATGAAGACTTGAATCAAAGAACCTTGCTTAGTTTTGGAAAATAGAATTTTTGTGATGATTTTAGTAGAAATTGGTGTTGATTTTTGTGGAGATTGAAATGAGGTAGTGAGGTTTTGCAAGGAAAAAGAAGAAGAAGGAGGGAGGAATGAGGGGCTGCGGATTGGAGGAGTGAGGGAGAGAGAGTGAGGGTGTGAGGTAACCATACCTCCACACACACACACACCATTCCCAATATAAAAATGGAACCATACCTCTTTTCTTTTTCTTTTATTTTTCTTTTAATCTTTTTCTATGTAAAACCTAGAACCATCCTAAACACCATTTTTTTTGAAAAGAATATGTTACAATTTGTGTTTAGTTGTGCCATGGTACACTAACATGTATTAATCTATACTAACTAATAATTAACACTAAATTAGTTTGTATGTGCATATTTAAAATAATATTTAAAAATTAATAAATAAGGAAAATAATTAAGTAAACTAGCAATTAAATAAGTAACTAATTAAATACCCATACATAAGCAATTACATAATTAAAATAGGTACATTTATGTCTATGTGGAAAAATAATTAAAACTAGGTTTTACAGAAAACACGAGTTGCACTACTAATTATCATACAAATAACCTAAACGATTTTTAAAATGTTACAATCTTCCCCCTTAAAAAAATTCGGTCCCCAAATTTAAAAATCTAGCTACGCGTACTTTCGAAAAGATGGGGAAACTTCTTCCGCATCTCGTCCTCGGTTTCCCATGTGACCTCTTCGCTGTTCGGGCCACGCCAAAGAACCTTTACGGACGGTATGATCTTGGACCTCAGTTTTTTCACCCGCCAATCTAGAATGACTATCGGCTGCTCGGTGAAAGAAAGATCGCGCTCCAGCCGGATCGTCTGATACTGAATCGCGTGAGAGGGGTCATGAAGATACTTGCGGAGCATCAATACATGAAACACGGGGTGAACATCTGGGAAACTGGGTGGAAGAGCCAAACGATAAGCAACTGCACCAACTCACTCAAGAATCTCGAAGGAACCCACATATTTGGGACTAAGCTTTCCTTTCTTTCCGAATCTCATCACGCCCTTCATCGGCGAAACCCGTAAGAAAACATGATCACCCACGGCGAACTCAAGTCTGCGACGACGTCTATCAGCATAAGATTTCTGTCTGCTCTGGTCCGCTCTCATCCTTTCATAAATCAACTGGATCTTCTCTGTCTTCTCCTGCACCAGCTACGGTCCCAAAATACTGCTCTCACTGAGCTTTGTCCAACAAACTGGTGATCGACATCTCCTCCCATACAATCCCTCAAAGGGTGCCATCTAAATCGTCTCCTGGAAGTTGTTATTGCAGGAGAACTCTATCAAGGGCAAGTGACGATCCCAACTGCCATCAAAATCTAGAACGCAAGTTCGGAGTATATCCTCGAGAGTCCGTATGGTCCGCTCTGACTGACCGTCGGTCTGTGGATAGAAAGCTGTACTGAAATGCAATCGAGTGCCAAAAGACTCTTGAAGTTTCTGCCAAAGGCGGCTGGTGAACTGGTTGCCTCTGTCGGAAACAATGCAAGTCGAAACGTTGTATAGCCGCATAATCTCATCAACATATATCTGAGCATACTGAGCGAATCCGAAATTGGTCTTCACTGGAAGAAAGTGAGCCGCTTTCGTCAATCGGTCTACGATCACC
Organism: Agapanthus africanus; assembly: GCA_030015575.1. Classification (NCBI taxonomy): domain Eukaryota; kingdom Viridiplantae; phylum Streptophyta; class Magnoliopsida; order Asparagales; family Amaryllidaceae; genus Agapanthus; species Agapanthus africanus. The sequence goes on along the minus strand of CM057340.1, from coordinate 673,615,658 downwards.
CAAATAGTCATACCATCGACTGGTCCCAGGTAGACCCACGATGAAATCCATAGAGATCTGTTCCTATTTCCACCCCGGAATGAGCAAAGGCTGTAACTCTCCTGCCGGCCTCTGATGTTCAGCCTTGACTTGCTGGCAAGTCAGGAATCTCGAAACGAAATCTGCGACATCTCTCTTCATCCCTTCCCACCAGTAGACATCTCCCAAGCTATGATATATCTTGGTGGAACCCGGATGAACACTATATGCTGACTGATGCGCCTCCTCTAAAATCTCGCATCTCAGCCCCTCAGAATCCGGCACACACAGTCGAGTCCCAAATCGTAGCACTCCCTGGTCATCGATCATGAATTCTGAAACTCTACCTTGCCGAACTTGCTCCATGATCTCTGACAAACGAGTATCATCGGACTGTGCCTCCCGAATGCGATCAAGTAACTGTGGACGGGCACGGACATGGGCAAGCTGTCCTTCGGTTGAGGTAAGCTCAAACTATACTTGGCTGTCGCATAAGATCTGCCAATCTGCGGAAGACTGTCTCTGAACTGCGCTCAAATAGGAAAAACTACCGCCGGGCCTCCGACTCAAGGCATCAGCCACAACATTCGCCTTGCCCGGATGACAAAGAATCTCACAGTCATAGTCCTTCACAAGCTCCATCCAACGACGCTGTCTCAAATTCAGATCCCGCTGCTAAAAGATATACTTTAAGCTTTTGTGGTCCGTGAATATCTGGCATGACTCGCTGTATAAGTAGTTTCTCCAGATCTTGAGTGCAAAAACCACCGCGGCCATCTCTAAGTCGTGATAGGGATAGTTCTGCTCGTGCTTCTTCAACTGCCGAGAAGCATAAGTGACGACCCTGCCGTGCTGCATCAACATACAGCCTAAACCCACTAGAGAAGCATCGCAATAGACAACAAAGCCGCCTGAACCTGATGGCTAGGATAAAACTGGTGCCGTCGTCAAACGAGTCTTCAACTGCTGAAAACTCTGCACGCATGCCTCGGTCTAAAGAAAAGGAACTCCCTTCCGGGTCAATCCGGTTAACGGTACAGCGATACGAGAAAAATCTTAAACAAAGCATCGATAGTAGCCGGCCAAACCCAAGAAGCTGCGAACCTCTGTCATTGATACAGGTATGGGCCAGTGCTGAATGGCCTCGATCTTCTTCAGGTCCATACGTATACCATCTCTCGTAACCACATGACCTAAGAAGTCAACACTATCCAGCCAGAAAGCACACTTGGAGAATTTAGCGAACAGCTTGTGCTTCCTCAAAGTCTGCAGCGTGATCCTCAAATGCTGCTCATGCTCCTCTCGACTCCGGGAGTATACCAGAATGTTGTCAATGAACATGATAATGAACTGGTCAAGAAACGGCCTGAAGATGCGGTTCATCAAATCCATGAATGCTGCTGGGGCATTGGTGAGTCCAAACGACATCACCAAGAACTCTTAATGTCCGTAGTGCGTACGAAAATCAGTTTTCGGAATGTCATCACTCCGAACCCGCAACTAATGATAACCCGACCGCAAGTTAATCTTCAAGAAATGTCCCACACCCTGAAGCTGATCAAACAAATCATCAATGCGAGGTAGGGGATATCTATTCCGCATAGTAACTTGATTCAATTGACGATAATCGACGGACAATCACATACTGCCGTCCTTCTTCTTGACGAACAGGACAGGAGCTCCCCAAGGTGACACACTCGGACGAATGAGCCCTTTATCCAGCAAATCTTACAACCGATCTTTCAGCTCTCTAAGCTCCGTCGGGGCCATCTGATATGGCGGTAGATAAATAGGCCCCGTGCCAGTGATCAAGTCAATGCAAAACTCGATATCACGCTCTGGCGGCAATCCAGGCAACTCATCAGGAAAGACATCGGGAAACTCTCTTACTATCGAAACTTGGTCCAACGGGACCTCTACGGTTCCAGCATCACGTATATACGCTAAGAATCCCTGACATCTCTTCCTCGAGTGACGACTAGCGTGAAGGGAAGAAATCAAACTAGGAAGGGTGGCACTACAGTCTCCCTAAATAACAAGAACTGGCTTACCCGGAAAACTAAATTTGACCGCTTTCTCACGGTAGTCCACGGATGCATAACAAGTGGCTAACCAGTCCATGCCTACGAGAACGTCGAAGTCTAATATATCGAGAAGAATCAAATCAACAGAAAAATCCCTATCCTCGATACGAACAGAGCACGATCTAAAAACATGTTGAGCGACAAAAGACTCGCCTATGGGAGTAATAACAACCAGCGGCTGATCAAGCAAAGACGACTCTCGGTCCAACCTCGGTACAAACAATGTAGATACATAAGAATGCGTAGAACCTGGGTCGAATAATACGTGCGCGTCAAAAGAACACACTGGAAGAGTACCTGTTGTTAGTTATATGTATGCCCTAGAGACCATTACTATACATAGGATGTATATTGTAGTGGATGCTTGGACATATATTGGGAGAACTTTCTTGCTCGACATGATAGTATGCTATCTGGTTGATCTTTACCTTAACGTGTACACTGATTGTCTCTCTGTTACATGTTGGTAAAGCCCTTAGGATGTGTACTTGATTACCTAGACTATGATGCGGATCATACTAGTGGGGACATGGTAGTCCATAAGTACATCCTTCAAGGTCCCTAGTCGTAGGTGTATCGAGACGGGGCATCGATATACCAGAGTAGACTAGCGTATACCTTCTCGACCCATACAGATGGGCGATGGATGATCCCATATCCATTGGTTTTTGACATCAGAGATGATATATGGGTGCTCAGTGGAGACTGGGTACACTGGACGAACTCGCCGAGAACTCCCATATGGTATTATACCTTACATCAGATGGCAGTTCTCTGGTGACACCGGTACAGGTTAGTCTGTAGACCCGAGATCGTCATAGAGTCTTGTGTGATTCCCACTGTGGTTTGATTTCCACCTTACCACGTCCAAGAGGGCGTGCAAAACGGTGGTTTTTGGGTACAGTCCCGAATCACATGGAGGCAATGAGCGATAGGAGGGGATTCGTCTCTCCCGGTATAGGGGGTTGATGTTGCGCTGTGTTCGATTGGCTATAGTCCCGAATTACTATAGGGGGTTGATGCATGATGATGTATGTAAGGTCCCCTGTCTACACATGCCAAGACCGGTTCTTTGTACTTCATTACATTCTCTGATGATCTCTTTAGATTCAGACATATGTTCCTGTTGAAACACAAGTCAGAACCTTTTGAGATATTCACAGAATATAAGTTAGAAGTAGAGAACCAATACGGGTATAAGTATTATGTCCTTTGATGAGATCAAGGAGCAGAATACTTATGCATAGAATTCCTGGACTATTCTAAAGGAGAATGAGATTCTCTCTCAGCAGTACTCCTTCGTATACACCATAGCACGATGGTATATCGGGGTGGAGCAATAGCACCCTATATGATATGGTGTGCTCTATGATGAGTACTACCGAGTTTCCTATTTCCTTTTGGGAGTTATGCGCTTGAGAAGCTGCATACCTATTGAATAGGGTTCAAATCAAATCAGTTGCCTACCACTTCATATGTGATATGGAAAGGGAAAAGCCCATCTTTTAAGTCAGTTAAGATTTGGGGTTGTCCGGCCTATGTCTAAAAGCAAAATCCGGACAAGATCGTGGCAAGGTCAGTTCTGTAGAACTGGAAAAGTTCCATCTATACAAACTACAGCTAATGATTTGATAGAACCAAAGGATTCAGTAGATTCCAACGAACCTCAGCCTCTCCGCCGATCTAGTAGGGTTCCTCACCCACCCGAGAGTTACTTCGGTTTCTCTATGACAGTGGGAGCGAGGATTGCATCATGAGATGATGACCCAACTAGTTTCGAGCTGGTCATCAGGAGTGAGACTCTGTAAGAATGGCTGGATGCTTAGTGATCTGAGATGGAATCCATGTACACCAACAAAGTATGGACTTTGGTTGCTATATCTGAAGGGTTAAATCCCCATCAGGAGCAAGTATATCTTGAGAAGATTGCTTGGTGTAGATGGAAAAATTGAGACTTTCAAAGCTAGACTTGTTAAAGGTTTTTCGTCATCGACCAGGCGTGGATAATGATGAAACCTTTTCTAAGTAGCTATGTTTAAGTCCATCCAGATCCTACTTGCCACGGCTACATACCATGACTATGATATCTGGTGGTTGGGTGTCATGACTGCTTTTCTAAAATGATGTTTCAGAAAAGAGAGTCTGTAAGTACACAGTCAGAGGACTTCGTAAACAGTGGGAGCAGCGGAAACATGTACAAGATGCTTTATAGGATAAAGCAGGCATCGCGGAGTTGGAACATCTGTTTTGATGTAGTAGTCAAAAAGTTTGACTTCATAAAAATGGTAGATGAACCTTGTATATACAAAAAGGTAGTAGGGAGTATGGTGGCGATCCTCGTAGAGTACGTGGATGACATACTCTTGATAGGGATGAAGTTTCCTATGCTACGCTCGATCAATCTCCGCTTATCACAATGATTCTCCACATAGGATCAAAGTGATACCTACTAAATCCTGGGTTTTGGATCTATGAGATAGATCTAAATGGATGTTAGGATTCTCACTAGTTGAAGTGAGATGGTATCAATCGATCCTGGGGAGAATCACTGGAAGTGTTCCAGGGTGATGAGAACGACTGAATGTCAGTCACAGGCATTGTCTTTACCCTTAGTAAATGGACGATATGTTGGAAGAGTTCCAAGCTAGATACCGTGGCATACTAGACGATAAAGGCTGGATACATCGCTACTTAAGATGCTACCAAAGAGGAAGTCTGGATGTATATTTGTTCATGAGATGAACTTAGTTCCTCCCATTGTGTGACAATGGAGTTGTGGCTTATGCCAAGGAACGTCTGTCCCATCAGTGATCCAGACATATTCTAAGGCAGTATCACCTGATCATGGAGATGGTTGATCTCCAAGGAGATCCACGTTAGGAGAGCAGACTCAGAGGACAACACGGCGAATCCACTCACAAAGGCCTTTTCCCATAGAGAGACTTTTATGGGATAGTTGAGTATGAGATACTACAACCACTGCTATCAGATGGCCCTAGTGCAAGTGGGAGATTGTTAGTTATATGTATGCCCTAGAGGCCATTACTATACATAGGATGTATATTGTAGTGGATGCTTGGACATATATAGGGAGGACTTTCTTGCTCGACATGATAGTATGCTATCTGGTTGATCTTTACCTTAACGTGTACACTGATTGTCTCTCTGTTACATGTTGGTAAAGCCCTTAGGATGTGTACTTGATTACCTGGACTATGATGCGGATCATACTAGTGGGGACATGGTAGTCCATAAGTACATCCTTCAAGGTCCCTAGTCGTAGGTGTATCGAGACGGGGCATCGATATACCAGAGTAGACTAGCGTATACCTTCTCGACCCATACAGATGGGCGATGGATGATCCCATATCCATTGGTGTTTGACATCAGAGATGATATACGGGTGCTCAGTGGAGACTGGGTACACTGGACGGACTCGCCGAGAACTCCCATATGGTATTATACCTTACATCAGATGGCAGTTCTCTGGTGACACCGGTACAGGTTAGTCTGTAGACCCGAGATCGTCATAGAGTATTGTGTGATTCCCACTATGGTTTGATTTCCACCTTACCACATCCAAGAGGGCGTGCAAAACGGTGGTTTTTGGGTACAGTCCCGAATCACATGGAGGCAATGAGCGATAGGAGGGGATTCGTCTCTCCCGGTATAGGGGGTTGATGTTGCGCTGTGTTCGATTGGCTATAACCGGAAATCCCTGGCCAGGGTTGCTGAGATTTACTGGTAAGTGTTACCAGTAGTTTCTCGAACTGTTATAGACCTCATATTGACACGACTTATCGAGCTATTGGGGTCTGACGTTTACCACCCCTAGGCAAGATATGCGACATATCAGACGACGAGACCGGACTGTACGGTAAGTGTTACTGGTTGGATTCACAGGAGTGTGAGCGGGCTTGCTCATCGATCTTCTGATCGTTCAATACCCGGGTGGCCGTTACGTTTAGCAGACCGCTTGCGGCTTGTGGGTGTTTGATATGATCATCACCTGCTGCCGGCGTATTGACGAGTCTTTAGAGTCCTACACAGAGGTTTCCTGGCTCAAGCGAAACGAAATAGGAGCGTATATGAGATATGTGCGGGACCGAGAATAATACCAGTATGTGATACTGTATTCTATTCTCGCGATTTGTATCATTGGACGGTTATATATGATATAGCCGGGATACCGAATCAAGTGTTGATTCGATACGTTGATACACTTGATATTAGTCGGTTATATGCGATATGACCGGATCATTAAATTAAGTGTTGATTTAATGATTTAATATATAATTATATATTTGATATATTACTTTACATTAACTAGTATTGGTTCACTTAAGATTGATTATCTCACTTGATTGTGCACATTGTATATATGATATAGTTTTGTGCACTAGATTGTATCATGTTTGATGATACATGCAAATTTGGGTGTATGTTTACTTTAAACCATGTTTAAGTGAATGGTTAGGGTTTTGTTATCATTTCTTGATTATTTATTTTATTTATTTATTCATTTAAGCAAGAAAAGAAATGGTTGCTTCTTTTGTTTTTCTTTGAAGCTTCAAGAAGCTTTGACCATTTTTGTTTCTTTTGCTTAACCTAACCATTCACCTAACCATAGTTTATTCTCTACACTCAACCATGGTTGCATTATGATAGATATCACTTGGATTTTCTTTTTTGGAATAATTCTTTTTCTTTCTTCTTCTTCATCTTCTTCATGAAGAGAAGAAACCATGGCTAGAAAATTCTAAGTGATGATTCCAAGTGAGAAATCCAAATCCAAAGTGAACCCACTTCCAATTTCTTCATCCTCTACCAATTGCCAAGTAGTATAGGGTGTTTTCTTCATAAGTTTCATGGCTTGGTGAAGTTGGAGCTTGATCTTGTATTGCCTCGACGTAGATCATCTTCGGCATCGAAGTCAACGACCTAGCCCGATCATTTCTTCGACGATACCATCGCTATGTTAGTTATATGTATGCCCTAGAGGCCATTACTGTACATTGGATGTATATTGTAGTGGATGCTGGGACATATATAGGGAGGACTTTCTTGCTCGACATGATAGTATGCTATCTGGTTGCTCTTTACCTTAACGTGTACATTGATTGTCTCTCTGTTACATGTTGGTAAAGCCCTTAGGATGTGTACTTGACTACCTGGATTATGATGCGGATCATACTAGTGGGGACATGGTAGTCTATAAGTACATCCTTCAAAGTCCCTAGTCGTGGGTGTATCGAGATGGGGCATCGATATACCAGAGTAGACTAGCGTATACTTTCTCGACCCATACAGATGGGCGATGGATGATCCCATATCCATTGGTGTTTGACATCAGAGATGATATACGGGTGCTCAGTAGAGACTGGGTACACTGGACGGACTCGCCGAGAACTCCCAGTTGGTATTATACCTCACGTCAGATGGCAGTTCTCTGGTGACACTGGTACAGAGTAGTCTGTTGACCCGAGATCGTCATAGAGTCTTGTGTGGTTCACACTGTGCTTTGATTTCCATCTTACCACGTCCAAGAGGGCGTGCAAAACGGTGGTTTTTAGGTACAGTCCCGAGTCACATGGAGGCAATGAGCGATAGGAGGGGATTCGTCTCTCCCGGTATAGGGAGTTGATGTTGCGCTGTGTTTGATTGGCTATAACAGGAAATCCCTGGCCAGGGTTGCTGAGATTTACCGGTAAGTGTTACCAGTAGTTTCTCGAATGTTATAGACCTCATATCGACACGACTTATCGAGCTATTGGGGTCTGATGTTTACCACCCCTAGGCAAGATATGCTACATATCAGACGATCAGACCGGACTGTACGGTAGTGTTACTGGTTGGATTCACTGGAGTGTGAGCGGGCTTGCTCGTCGATCTTCAGATCGCTCAATACCCGGGTGGCCGTTACGTTTAGCAGACCGCTTGCGGCTTGTGGGTGTTTGATATGATCATCACCTGCTGCCGGCTTATTGACGAGTCTTTAGAGTCCTACACAGAGGTTTCCTGGCTCAAGCGAAACGAAATAGGAGTGCATATGAGATATGTGCGGGACCGAGAATGATACCAGTATGTGATACTGTATTCGATTCTCGTGATATGTGACATTGATCGGTTATATGCGATATAGCCGGGTTATCGGATCAAGTGTTGATTCGATAAGTTGTTACTGTTGATATTAGTCGGTTATATGCGATATGACCGGATCATTAAATCAAGTGTTGATTTAATGATTTAATGCGTAATTATATATTTGATATATTACTTTGCATTAACTAGTATCGGTTCACTTAAGATGGATTTTCTCACTCGGATGTGCGCATTGCATATGCGATATGATTTTGTGCACTTGTTTGTGTCATGTTTGATGATACATGTTAACTTGGATTTGTGTGAAGATTAAACCATGGTTGTGAGAGTGGTTAGGGTTTTATTTTCCATTACTTATTTATTCATTTATTTATTTGTTTATACATTTTGGAAAATAAATGGAAAAAAGAAAAGAATGGTGGCTTTATTTGTTGTTTAGTTAAAGCTTCATGAAGCTTTGATCAAGTCAACCATTCTTATTTCATCCTTAACCCTAACCATTCCCACTAACCCTAGTTTAGTCTCTACACTTGACCATGGTTAATTTTATGATAAGAATCATTTTTATTATTCTTTTCAATTAACTTATCAAAAGAATTAGCTTCTTCTTCTTCATCTTCTTCAAGGAAGAAAGCAAGCTCCATCAATAGTGATTGATGGAAATGAGTGAGAAATCCAATTCTAAAGTCTACCCACTTCCTATTTCTTCATCCTCTACCTCTTGCCAAGTAGTAGAGTGTGTTTCCTTCACAAGTTATCATGGTTTGGTGAAGGTGGAGCTTGATCTAGCGATGCCTCGACGTAGATCATCTTCGGCACGAAGCTGACGACCTTGCCCGCTCGTTCTCCGATGAAGCCGACGCTAGAGCCCGGATTTGATTTGGACTGCGGAGAGGACCTCATCTCGGAGCCGTGGAGGTGGAGGACCGGATCTACAAAGGTTGTATTTCCTTATAGTTAAATTGTTAACTAGCTTCTATTTCGCCTAGTTTTCTAGCCAACGATCCGTAGTCGGGCTTCTCGGCACCTAGATTTTTTGAAATTGCCATGGTTGATGGCTTGTGAGACTACCTTAGAGTGCCTAGGAACCTTACAGTGGTATCAGAGCCTAGCTAGAGCCTTAGGCGAAGTCTAGACGACGTTTGAAACCCGATCGAACCGAAACCCAAAACCCTAAAATGCTCTTTGGAATTTTTCTAAAAATTAGGATTTTTGTCAATTAAAAATATGCAGAAAATCAAGCAGGATGTTATTTGAATTACTGTGAAATACGAGGGCCTAAGTCAACTTTTCCACCGCGGAACCGCGGCACGTGCTATACATGATGCGGCGGTTCCGCGGCCGTACTATTCCCTTGGCTGACGATTTCTGCACAGTAACTCATACAATATAATGCTATATTTTCTGGGACATTTTTATTGTGACTCTATAGTAGAGTATTCTGGGGTTGTATTGGGAATCAAAGATTCGATCGGATTATCAAATTTCGTCTTTTTGGCTTTCCGGATAAATTTTAGAATATGTTAAAAAGTTTGACCGGATATAAATACCCACTTTTTCCCCTGCCGGGAAATTTCCAAGTGTTGGATTTTTCCGTAGTTTAACGACGTTCTAAGTAGTGCAAGTAACGCGATGGTCCCTCTACAAGACAACAAACCTTAACTCGATTATGTGACCGTCTTGAACTGCCCTTTGAACCTTCGGGTTTGGGGCAGTACGGCGTGCCACATGTGAGGCGTTGGCTTGACCCTTCTACGGCTGGACCGTTGGTACTGAGGCACGAACTGAATGTTGTTAGACTTATTTCATGTGTTGAGCTGTATCGGGAAAACTTGGGTGTTTGACTGTTCGATCGAAAAGTTTAACATTTTCTGTTTATCTGGAATGTGATACAATAATTGGAATTCACAAAGTTATGAGATAACTGAATGAATGTTATAAACATAGCAGTTTAGTCTCACTTGATCGGTTACCATGGAATTTTGATGTGATCAAAAGTCCGTCGCAATCACGTAGCGTACGCGGATACTCGCCGGGTAAACTTAATAGACAGCCTCACTCCATAGCCCCGACCAGACCAAGTGACTGTAAGAGAATCCCATCGCCGAAAGCATCCGTTCGGTTGCTCGCGGCAGCGGTGTTCCGCCTTGGTGCACTTCGTCGACGGTATCGGGGGTGCGGCCGCCTACTAAAGTTTGCGACGAGTATTCGATCAGACTGTCGGGAATCTTGTTGAATTGCCCGACTCGATATTGAAAAGTGTTTTCGATAATGAGACTAAAATGCGGGGTTTATAATTGTTAGGCATGCGATGTCTAAGGTATTCATTTGATTAGGCATGCGATGTCTATGCAGATTGCGGATTCCAACTGTTGTAGTTTTACACTTTCTTTTCTGTGACCGTAAGTGTAATATGTAATATCGCCGGTTTCGTTGCTATATGTCAACGACAATTGGGATGCGCATATTTACTTACGTTGATGACATGTGATGTTATGTGTTGCTGGATATGTTATATTGGATCGTCGTGTTTGAATAGCCGGGGGTTTTTATTTGAGATGAGTGTTTTTCATTTTCATTCATGTAAAAATCTGTATGTAATATTCTTTTATTGGGGCACTTCCAGGTTGCGGAAGTTGTCACCTTTTGTATATTATTTACTTTTCCGCACTAGGATAGACCCAAGGAGAGGAGCACAAGTAACCGGGTTCTGGAGTCCAGTGGGAGACCAACTCGAGGAGTCGAGTCCGGGTCTCCTAACTCTAGAATTGGTAGGGTTGCTTGCCGCTCTCGTAGGGGTCTAGGGGTGTGGGTTTGGCTATTCATCGCGACCGTGGAATCCGTGTTTTATACTGGCTCGTATTGAAAACACGGACGTCCTAGTATATCCAATATTTCATATGTTTCTTCTGCTGCGATATCTGTGATGTGATCATGTGATGTTCTGTGATAGATATAGTATATAGTATATATGATATATTATATAGACGTTACTTATGTTTTACACCCGCGCTAGCCCTGCCCTGCTCTGTCGTTAGTTACCTAACCTAACGGTGCACGAGGGGACATCGAGGCGAATGCGGATGGCATAAGTGTACATCATATCTATCTGTGATGTTTAGGTATTTAAATGATGGGACTTCATTAATGTGATTAATGAAATAAAAGAAACCTAAGATGTTGTAGAATCGAATTTCAAAATAAAACATGTAGCTACAGTTCTTGCTTTGCACAGCGGTATATGTGATATATCCTGCACCTTATTCGATGAGGAAAGGACCGAGATCCCTTCACCGGGAGTGACTCCTTTAGCAATAACTGGTAGATGCTACACACTCGGTTTGTCTTTTGATTGATTTTAAGAGTTTTTGCTTTGCACAGCGATATATATGATATATCCCGCACCTCATTCGACGAGGAAAGGACCGACGATCCCTTCACCGGGAGTGACTCCTTTAGCAAAACTAGAAAAGCCTCAAAAGCACTCCATTTTAAAATCATTTGATTCTACAGCGATATCAAGTTCATTACGCAATAGGTTTTCAGAAAAACCTGTCGTAGCCCTCCGTCATTTCAGATACGTACTAGTTAGTATTCGTGCTTCGGTTGTTTGGCCTCCGTCAAGGCGTAGTGTACGGTAGCTAACTAGTGCTTATCTGCTAGCATATGATGCGATTGGATTAGGGTATTCGTACGGCGTTGTTTGGCCTCCGTCAAGGGTCGTGCGGGTGGGTTTAATTCAATCAGGAAATGACGGGTTAAACTTGACTAGCGGACTATGGGTTGTTTGGCCTCCGTCAAGGTCATAGCGAGCTAGGGGCAAAATATTATTGGGAATTTCAAGTGTTGAAATTTGCAATGAGATTGCATACCTTCTATGAGATAGTTGGATCCCGATACCCGCTGCGAGTAAGAGTTACTCCTGGGAGAGTTTTATACATTACAATTAGCCGATCAAGTAGGTGTCTAGAAAGGTGTCAACGGGGTTACGACTCTGGGAAAACGAGGTTTACAGTAATTAGGTTCGTGCGAAAGCATGGGGGACCTCTCTCAAAGTACCGACACTGGCCTGGCTGAAAGATTGGCGAACTTGTAGTGTGTAATTAATCCCGGCTAGTCTTTCCTTTTAGGGTTTGAAGGAAGATTTGATAAAAAGCAGTGGGAGCCATCCTGATTAGATAAAATAATAACCAATCTATTCTTGACAGAGCGCACGCTGAGTGTTTTCTTCTCTCTCTCTCCAGGTAGCGACCATATCACGCCTTAATCAAGATAATAATATGGATGTATTGACTGAACCCGCTTGTTATACTGAGCTGGGGAACGTTGGTCCCGCTCCAACTTATAATTGTTATAAGACCGAGCAGGAAATTGGGGAATACCAGATTTCCCGTGCCACCCAAACGAAGAGAGTGCATGCTGATGCATCATCTTCGGGTGTGTTCGTTACAAAGAACTGTTTCTCAGTATCCTCTGCGTCCTGGGTATTTGATACCAGATCAGGATCCCAGATATGTAATCTGTTACATAGGGCTACAGAAAGGTAGAGAACTGAGAACGGGTGATAAGTTTCATGAGGCAGAAAACGGGGCAAGTGTTGCAGCCAAGTCTGTTGGTCACTGTCACCCTGTATTACCAATACATTGATTCTGAACGAATGTTATTAGATACCGAACCTGATATACAAAATCATATCAGTCTCTTTATTAGTAAAGAAAGGATATAATTTTGTATTGTTGGATAATGTTTTGAACATTTCCTATATCAAAAGTTGATCGGTTCAGGCACGTTATCTAAAAGCATTGATGTTCTAAATCAAACTACAGTTCTTAGTATACGGAACACACACAAGAGGAAGAGTTCAGAATTGAACGATTCCTTCTTGAGGCATTGTAGACTAGGTATGCGACCCGACTAGCTGAAGTTACATTTAGATGCATATTTAAATCAGTTTGAATTTACATCTTGTGAAACTTGCTAGTCATGTCATAAAGATACGATGACCATAGCTCTGTTTACTGGAAGCAGAGAAAGAGTTAGTAAACTCTTGGGACTGATACATGATGATGTATGTAAGGTCTCCTGTCTACACATGCCAGGACTGGTTCTTTATACTTCATTACATTCTCTGATGACCTTTCGAGATTCAGACCTATGTTCCTGTTGAAACACAAGTCTGAACCTTTTGAGATATTCATAGAATATAAGTTAGAAGTAGAGAACCAGAATACGGGTAAAAGTATTATGTCCTTTGATGTGATCAAGGAGGAGAATACTTGAGCACGGAATTCCTGGACCATTCTAAAGGGGAATGAGATTCTCTCTTAGCATTACTCCTCCGTATACACCATAGCACGATGGTATATCGGGGCGGAGCACATACACCCTATTTGATATGGTGTGCTCTATGATGAGTACTACTGAGTTACCTATTTCCTTTAGGGAGTTATGCACTTATGAAGTTGCATACCTATTGAATAGGGTTCCAATCAAATCAGTTGCCTACCGCTTCATATGTGATATGGTATGGGAAGAGCCCATGTCTTAAGTTAGTTAAGATTTGGGGTTGTCCGGGCTATGTCTAAAAGCAAAATCCGGACAAGCTCGAGGCAAGGTCTGTAATGTAGAACTGGAAAGGTTCCAGCTATATAAACTACAGCTGATGATTTGATAGAACCAAAGGATTCAGTAGATTCCAACGAACCTCAGCCTCTCCGCCAATCTAGTAGGGTTCCTCACCCACCTGAGAGATACTTCTGTTTCTCTATGACAGTGGGAGCGAGGATTACATCATGAGATGATGACCCAACTAACTTCGAGCTGGCCATCGAGAGTAAGACTCTGTAAGAATGGCTGGATGTTTATCGATCTGAGATGGAATCCTTATACACCAACAAAGTATGGACTTTGGTTGCTATATCTGAAGGGTTAAATCCCCATCAGGAGCAAGTATATCTTGAGAAGATTACTTGGTGTACATCGAAAAGTTAAGACTTTCAAAGCTAGACTTGTTAAAAGTTTGCATCATTGACCAGCTGTGGATAATGATAAAACCTTTTCAAGTACCTATGCTTAAGTCCATCCAGATCCTACTTGCCACGGCTACATACCATGACTACGATATCTGGTGGTTGGGTGTCATGACAGCTTTTCTAAATGATGTTTTAGAAGAGTGCGTCTATAAGTACACAGCCAGAGGGCCTCGTAGACAGTGGGAGCAGCGGAAACGTGTGCAAGATGTTTTATATGATAAAGCAGGCATCGCGGAGTTGGAACGTCTGTTTTGATGTAATAGTCAAACAGTTTGACATCATCAAAATGGTAGATGAACCTTGTATATACAAAAAGGTAGTAGGGAGTATGGTAATGATCCTCGTAGAGTACGTGGATGACATACTCTTGATAGGGAAGGAGTTTCCTATGCTACGCTCGATCAATCTCCGCTTATCACTAGGATTCTCCATATAGGATCAAAGTGAGACGTACTAAATCCTGGATTTTGGATCTATGAGATAGATCTAATTGGATGTTAGGACACTCACTAGTTGTAGTGAGATAGTATCAATTGATCCTGGGGAGAATCACTGGAAGTGTTCCAGAGTGATAAAGACGACTGAATGTCAGTCGCAGGCATTGTCTTTACCCTCAGTACAGGGACGGTATGGTGGAAGAGTTCCAAGCTAAATACCGTGACATACTAGACGATAAAGGCTGAATACATCGCTACTTAAGATGCTACCATAGAGGCAGTCTGGGTGTATAATAGTTCATGAGATGAACTTCGTTCCTACCATTGTGAGACAATGGAGTTGTGGCTTATGCCAAGGAACACCCGTCCGATCAGTGACCCAGGCATATTCTGAGGCCGCATCAACTGATCATGGAGATAGTTGATCTCCAGGGTGATCGAGGTAAGGAGAGTAGATTCTGAGGACAACACAGCGGATCCACTCACAAAGGCCTGTTCCCAAAGAGAGATTTTTTTATGGGATGGTTGAGTATGAGATACTGCAACCACTGCTACAGATGGCCCTAGTGCAAGTGGGAGATTGTTAGTTATATGTATGCCCTAGAGGCCATTACTGTATATTGGATGTATATTGTAGTGGATGCTGGGACATATATAGGGAGGACTTTCTTGCTCGACATGATAGTATGCTATCTGGTTGCTCTTTACCTTAACGTGTACATTGATTGTCTCTCTGTTACATGTTGGTAAAGCCCTTAGGATGTGTACTTGACTACCTGGATTATGATGCGGATCATACTAGTGGGGACATGGTAGTCTATAAGTACATCCTTCAAAGTCCCTAGTCGTGGGTGTATCGAGACGGGGCATCGATATACCAGAGTAGACTAGCGTATACCTTCTCGACCCATACAGATGGGCGATGTTTGATCTCATATCCATTGGTGTTTGACATCAGAGATGATATACGGGTGCTCAATAGAGACTGGGTACACTGGACGGACTCGCCGAGAACTCCCAGTTGGTATTATACCTCACGTCAGATGGCAGTTCTCTGGTGACACTGGTACAGAGTAGTCCGTTGACCCGAAATCGTCATAGAGTCTTGTGTGGTTCCCACTGTGCTTTGATTTCCATCTTACCACGTCCAAGAGGGCGTGCAAAACGGTGGTTTTTGGGTACAGTCCCGAGTCACATGGAGGCAATGAGCGATAGGAGGGGATTCATCTCTCCTGGTATAGGGAGTTGATGTTGCGCTGTGTTTGATTGGCTATAACAGGAAATCCCTGGCCAGGGTTGCTGAGATTTACTGGTAAGTGTTACCAGTAGTTTCTCGAATGTTATAGACCTCATATCAACACGACTTATCGAGCTATTGGGGTCTGACGTTTACCACCCCTAGGCAAGATATGCGACATATCAGACGATCAGACCGGACTGTACGGTAGTGTTACTGGTTGGATTCACTGGAGTGTGAGCGGGCTTGCTCGTCGATCTTCAGATCGCTCAATACTCGGGTGGCCGTTACGTTTAGCAGACCGCTTGCGGCTTGTGAGTGTTTGATATGATCATCACCTGCTGCCGGCTTATTGACGAGTCTTTAGAGTCCTACACAGAGGTTTCCTGGCTCAAGCGAAACGAAATAGGAGTGCATATGAGATATGTGCGGGACCGAGAATGATACCAGTATGTGATACTGTATTCGATTCTCGCGATATGTGACATTGATCGGTTATATGCGATATAGCCGGGTTATCGGATCAAGTGTTGATTCGATAAGTTGTTACTGTTGATATTAGTCGGTTATATGCGATATGACCGGATCATTAAATCAAGTGTTGATTTAATGATTTAATGCGTAATTATATATTTGATATATTACTTTGCATTAACTAGTATCGGTTCACTTAAGATGGATTTTCTCACTCGGATGTGCGCATTGCATATGCGATATGATTTTGTGCACTTGTTTGTGTCATGTTTGATGATACATGTTAACTTGGATTTGTGTGAAGATTAAACCATGGTTGTGAGAGTGGTTAGGGTTTTATTTTCCATTACTTATTTATTCATTTATTTATTTGTTTATACATTTTGGAAAATAAATGGAAAAGAGAAAAGAATGGTGGCTTTATTTGTTGTTTAGTTGAAGCTTCATGAAGCTTTGATCAAGTCAACCATTCTTATCTCATCCTTAACCCTAACCATTCCCACTAACCCTAGTTTAGTCTCTACACTTGACCATGGTTAATTTTATGATAAGAATCATTTTTATTATTCTTTTCAATTAACTTATCAAAAGAATTAGCTTCTTCTTCTTCATCTTCTTCAAGGAAGAAAGCAAGCTCCATCAATGGTGATTGATGGAAATGAGTGAGAAATCCAATTCTAAAGTCTACCCACTTCCTATTTCTTCATCCTCTACCTCTTGCCAAGTAGTAGAGTGTGTTTCCTTCACAAGTTATCATGGTTTGGTGAAGGTGGAGCTTGATCTAGCGATGCCTCGACGTAGATCATCTTCGGCACGAAGCCGACGACCTTGTCCGCTCGTTCTCCGATGAAGCCGACGCTAGAGCCCGGATTTGATTTGGACAGCGGAGAGGAACTCATCTTGGAGCCGTGGAGGTGGAGGACCGGATCTACAAAGGTTGTATTTCCTTATAGTTAAATTGTTAACTAGCTTCTATTTCGCCTAGTTTTCTAGCCAACGATCCGTAGTCGGGCTTCTCGGCACCTAGATTTTTTGAAATTGCCATGGTTGATGGCTTGTGAGACTACCTTAGAGTGCTTAGGAACCCTACACGCTAGAGTCTGGGATCCGATGATCGCAGCGGAGGGACGTCAACGCGGAGCTATGGAGGTGAAGGACCGGATCTACAAAGGTTGTAGCCCCTTTGACTTCTTAGTAAAGTTGTTTACTTGTTCGGTTTTCGCCTATCCTCTAGTTAACGATCCGTATTAGGGTTTGTAGGCACATGAAATTTTTTGAATTTGGCATGGTTGATGCCTTGTGAGACCTCATTAATGTGTCTAGGAACCCTACAGTGGTATCAGAGCCTAGCTAGAGCCTTAGGCGATGAGTAGACGAAGTTATAAACCCGATCGAACACCGAAACCCTAGATTTCACCCTTCTCTGTACAATTTTTGAAAACTAAGAATTTTCCAAATTAAAAATATACAGAAAAATCAGCAGGGATTTATAAGAAATACTGTGCAAAACGAGCGGCTAACTCCATCAAACCGCCGCGGAACCGCGGCACGAGCATGGCTCGTGCGGCGGTTCCGCGGCCGTACGGAAGCATCTTTCATTGTTCTTTGCACAGTAATTCCTATATTTTAGTGCTGTATTTTCTGGGAATTTTTAAATCTGACTCAAGAGTTGAGTGTTCTGGGGTTGTATTGGGACTCGTAGATTCGATCGGATTATCAAACTTTGTCTATGTGTTTTTCCGGGTAATTTTAGAATATGTTAAAAAGTTTGACCGGATATAAATACTCACTTTTTCTGCTGCCGGGAAAATTCCAAGTGTTGGATTTTTCCGTAGTTTAATGACGTTCTAAGTAGTGCAAGTAACGCGATGGTCCCTCTAGAAGACAACAAACCTTAACTCGATTATGTGACCGTCTTGAACTGCCCTTTGAACCTTAGGGTTTGGGGCAGTGCGGCGTGCTACATGTGAGGCGTTGGCTTGACCTTTCTACGGCTGGACCGTTGGTACTGAGGCATGAAGTGAATGTTTTTAAACTTATTTCATGTGTTGAGTTGTTTCGGGAAAACTTGGGTGTTTGAATGTTCGATCGGAAAGTTTAACATTTTCTATTTTATCTGGAATGTGATACAATATTTGGAATCCACATGTAGTTATGAGATAACTGAATGAATGTTATAAACATAGCAGTTTAGTCCCACTTGATCGGTTGTCACGGAATTTTGATGTGATCAAAAGTCCGTCGCAATCACGTAGCGTACGCGGATACTCACCGGGTAGACTTAATAGACAGCCTCACCCCATAGTCCCGACCAAGTGACTGTAGGAGAACCCCGTCGCCGAAAGCATCCGTTCGGGTGCTCGCGGCAGCGGTGTTCCGCCTTGGTGCACTTCGTCGACGGCATCGAGGGTGCGGCCGTCTACTGAAGTTTGCGACGAGCATTCGATCAGAATGTCGGGAATCTTGTTGAATTGCCCGACTTGATATTGAAAAGAGTTTTTAATAATGATACTAAAATGCGGGGTTTATAATTGTTAGGCATGCGATGTCTAAGTATTTCATTTGATTAGGCATGCGATGTCTAAAGAGGTTGCGGATTCCAACTGTTGTAGTTTTACACTTTCTTTTCTGCGACCGTAAGTGTAATATGTGATATCGCCGGTTTCGTTGCTATATGTCAACGACAATTGGGATGCGCATATTTACTTACGTTGATGACATGTGTGTTATGTGTTGCTGGATATGTTATATTGGATCGTCGTGTTTGAATAGCCGGGGTTTTTTATGTGAGATAAGTGTTTTTCATTTTCATTCATGTAAAAAACTTGTATGTAATATTCTTTTATTGGGGCACTTCCAGGTTGCGGATGTTGTCACCTTTTGTATATTATTTACTTTTCCGCACTAGGATAGACCCAAGGAGGGGAGCACAAGTAACCGGGTTCTAGAGTCCAGTGGGAGACCAACTCGAGGAGTCGAGTCCGGGTCTCCTAACTCTAGAATTGGTAGAGTTGCTTGCCGCTCTCGTAGGGGTCTAGGGGTGTGGGTTTGGCTATTCATCGCGACCGTGGAATCCGTGTTTTATACTGGCTCGTATTGAAAACACGGACGTCCTAGTATATCCAATATTTCATATGATATTTTCTGCTGCGTTATCTGTGATGTGATCATGTGATATGTTCTGTGATAGATACTTTATATAGTATATATGATATATTATATAGACGTTATTTACGTTTTACACCCGCGCTAGCCCTGCCCCGCTCTGCCGTTAGTTACCTAACCTAACGGTGCACGAGGGGATATCGAGGCGAATGTGGATGGCATAAGTGTACGTCATATTTATCTGTGATGTTTATGTACTTAAATGATGGGACTTCATTAATGAGATTAATAAAATAAAAGAAACCTAAAGATGTTGTAGAATCGAATTTCAAAAATAAAACAGGTAGCTACAGTTCTTGCTTTGCATTGCGGTGTTCCTTGTAGAATATCCTGCACTTTATTCGATAAGGAATGGACCGAGATCCCTTCACCGGGAGTGACTCCTTTAGCAATAACTGGCAGATGCTACAACCCTCGGTTTGTCCTTTGATTGCTTCTATAGTTTCTGCTTTGCACAGTGATAAATATGATATATCCCGCACCTCATTCGACGAGGAAAGGGCCGACGATCCCTTCATCGGGAGTGACCCCTTTAGCAAAACTAGAAAAGCCTCAAAAACACTCCTTTTCTAAAATCATTTGATTCTACAACGATATCAAGTTCATTATGCAATAGGTTTTCAGAAAAACCTGTCGTAGCCTTCCGTCATTTCAGATAAGTGGTAGTTAGTATTCGTGCTACGTTTGTTGGCCTGCGTCAAGGCGTAGTGTGCGGTAGCTAACTAGTATTTATCTGCTTATGCATATGATGCAGATTGGATTAGGGTAGTCGTGCGACTTTGTTGTCCTGCGTCAAGGGTCGTGTGGGTGGGTTTAATTCAATCAGGAAATGACGGGTTGAACTTGACTGGCGCACTATGGTTTGTTGGCCTGCGTCAAGGTCATAGGACGCTAGGGGCAAAATTATCGGGAATTTCAAGTGTTGAAATTTGCAATGAGATTGCATACCTTCTATGAGATAGTTGGATCCCAATACCCGCTGCGAGTAAGAGTTACTCCTGGGAGAGTTTTACACATTACAATTAGTCGATCAAGTAGGTGTCTAGAAAGGTGTCAACGGGGTTACGCCTCTGGGAAAATGAGGTTTATATTAATTAGGTTCGTGCGAAAGCACGGGGGACCTCCCTCAAAGTACCGACACTGGCCTGGCTGAAAGATTGGCGAACTTGTAGCGTGTAATTAATCCCGGCTAGTCTTTCCTTTTAGGGTTTGAAGGAAGATTTGATAAAAACAGTGGGAGCCATCCTGATTAGATAAAATAATAACCAATCTATTCTTGCAAGAGCGCACGCTGAGTGTTTTCTTCTCTCTCTCTCCAGGTAGCGACCATATCACGCCTTAATCAAGATAATAATACGGAATATTGACCGAACCCGCTTGTTATACTGAGCTGGGGAACGTTGGTCCCGCTCCAACTTATAATTGTTATAAGACAGAGCAGGAAATTGGGGAATACCAGATTTCCCGTGCCGCCCAAACGAAGAAAGTGCATATGATATATCTCCTTCGGGTGTGTTCATTACAAAGAACTGTTTCTCTGTATTCTCTACGTCCTGGGTATTTGATACCGGATCAGGATCCCAGATATGTAATCTGTTACATAGGGCTACAGAAAGTTAGAGAACTGAGAACGGATGATAAGTTTCATGAGACAGAAAACGGTGCAAGTGTTGCAGCCAAGTCTGTTGGTCACTGTCACCCTGTATTCCAAATACATCGATTCTGAACGAATGTTATTAGATACCGAACCTGATATACAAAATCATATCACTCTCTTTGTTAGTAAAGAAATGATAAAATTTTGTATTGTTGGATAATGTTTTGAACATTTCCTATATCAAAAGTTGATCGGTTCAGGCACGTTATCTAAAAGCATTGATGTTCTAAATCAAACTACAGTTCTTAGTATACGGAACACACACAAGAGGAAGAGTTCAGAAATGAACGGATCCTTCTTGAGGTATAGTAGACTAGGTCATATCAATGCGACCCGACTGGCTAAAGTTACATTTAGATGTATATTTAAATCAGTTTGAATTTACATCTTGTGAAACTTACCAGTCATGTCACAAAGATAAGATGACCATAGCTCCGTTTACTGGAAACAGAGAAAGAGTTAGTAAACTCTTGGGACTGATACATGATGATGTATATAAGGTCCCCTGTCTACACATGCCAAGACCGGTTCTTTGTATATCATTACATTCTCTGATGATCTCTTTAGATTCAGACATATGTTCCTGTTGAAACACAAGTAAGAACCTTTTGAGATATTCACAGAATATAAGTTAGAAGTCGGGCCTGTCCTTTGCCGGTACCCGGCTGTCCTCTACCTCTGCCACCCCGTCCTCTCTGAACCGGACCGCCACGACCACGGCCTCTCGGAGCATCAGTCTGGCATGGAGCAACAAGAGGTGTAGGAGGTAAAGCTCTCGGAGGAGGGGGTGAAGGTGGTAAGGTGATCTGTGGAACTGTTGCCTCGCCTTAGCGACTCGCGGGACAATTTCTGACAAAGTGACGCGGATTCCCACATCGATGACATCCTGGCGATGGCTGCTGACCCGGTAAATAAGAGCTGAACAACTGGCCTCGCATCATGCCTCACCCACCACCACGGCCTGAATGAATCCGCCATGGCTTCTACCTGTCCTATCATTGCCAAACTGCACTGAGGTGATATATCTGTATGAATCCTCTTCGGCACCGGGGTCTCAGAAATACGCTCCTCCACTAAAATAGCTGCGTCTATCGCTGCTACATAGGTTTCAAAATGCTGGGCGCCGATAGAAAGAAACAGCTGCGTATCAAGGCCTCGTACGAATCTCTTTATGCGCTTCTCTTCAGTGTCCATCAGGTAAGGATCATATCCGGATAGCTGAGTGAACTGAAGGTCGTACTCGGACACGGTCATCCTAGGAGTCTTGCGCAAAGACTCAAAACTACGGGCTCGAGCATCCCGGACGCTCTCCAGAAGGAAATGAGCGAGAAACACTGCTGTGAACTCATCCCAGGTCATAGGAGGTAGACCTGCAGCTCGGCCTCTCTCAACTGACTTGCACCACGTCTGAGCAAGACCCTCCAGACGAAAACTCGCAAGCTCGATCGATCTCTCATCAGAACATCTCAGCGAACGGAAAATCCCGGCCATCCTGTCAAGGAATGTTTGTAGATCCTCCGCTGCATCTGTGCCGGTAAAAACTGGAGTTTTCAGCTTCATAAACTCCTGTAAGGATACTGCAATAGTCTCGGTAGCAGCAGGAATAGATGTCTGGGCAGCAAGTATAATCACAGTCCCCGTAGTAGGAGGAACAACATCGGATCTCGGTGCTCAGCTGGCCTCAACTAGGGATCCAACCATTTGGTGCAAATCCTGAATGCTCGCCTCCAGCCTAGCTATCCTGCCTGGAGAAGGGGGATCAGTCTGTCCCTGAGGAGTAGGCGTACCGTCCTGGTCGGTCCTCGTCTCAGACGAGCCCGCTTTAATCTCATCTCTAGTGGTAGCCCTCTGAGCCCTCGTAGTCTTCAGCATCATAGTGGCTGGAACAAGAAACAGGATTTGATAAGAATATTGTAATCGAATCAAAGGATATACGGAATCAAGAAAGGAATTACAAGCAATTATATCCTAAGGTCACTTAGGCGAAGTATCGTATTGTGAGTATGCCGCAGAACATACACACGTCACGTCACTCTGCATAAGTCACCTACTCCATCATACTAAGGGTCATTCTACACTCATAAAGGTAAAACTTATAGCTATGATACCAACTTTGTCACGACCCGAATGTGTGGAATATGACTGGCACTTAAATCACGCAACGTCTAGGGGCGTAGCATAATCTAAGTAAGCCAAAGCTCAGAAATCTAAACCGTTAAAATAAATAGAGTGAAGAAATACTTATTTTAAAAAGGTGGTTTTAACAAAATAAAGTTACATTAAATATTTTAAAACCATCAAGTTTTCCCGAAAATTTCGGCAGAGTTTCCTTTGTAAAAACTGGTCCTAAACGGGTACAGAACAAGAATATGTATAAACAATGAAATAAGACATCCCCAAGCGGGAGCTAACTCTTCGCCGAATGGCGGAACACAACCATATGCAAGATACATCATAACTGTGTGAAATAGTATATAAAAGCAAGAAATAAGAAAGCACCAAGTCGGCTCTTGATTGGTTGGGAATAGTGTGTTTGTAGTTAACCGCAATCAGAACGGTGTCGCGCGTAGCTAGACCGAGGTGAGCACGGGTCATCCTCAGGGAAACGTTGAATCTTTTACTCTTACTTTAGATGTGTTGAAAAAGAGAGGAGGAATACAGAATTTTGTGAAAAGTTTCTAGATCTACTTTAAGCAAGAATGCAAATATATAGATTTAGATTATTTTAGGAATGTAGTTAATATAATAGAAGGGCCTGTAGGGTTCGTTAGGATTTAATAGTCATGGACGATTAATCAAAAGTTACCCTTTTTATCCTTTAATAGATTTATAACTAGAACGACGGTGATGCGTGTAGATTAGGGTTTCTGGAGGGAAAAGGAATCCCACTCTTAACCCTTATCTCGACACGGAACTCCGTTCATATCCAGCCTTTACCAAAACAATCATTAATCTAATCTCTAATCGCGATCGGAACTAGCAAAGAATTGCTAGCGCGCCCGATTAGGATGTTAATGATTCTTTTGATAAAGTTCCTAAACTTTATAGGACTTAAAAAGGGTTTAGTTATTTTCATCGTCCATTAGCCTACCTTAATCCTACGAACCCTAACAAGCGGAGAATTACTCGCGCATGTTGGAAGAAGAAGATGAAAAGAAAGAGAGGGAAAACATAATGTAAAATGCAAAAGAATTAAATAAAATAACTACCTTTATTAATCAACTTGAACAATCTACACTTTATTCCGTAGAAAATGATTACAAAACTAGTTGCTTCTCGATCTTTCCTAAGGAGGTAGACGAACAGTTGATGATCAGCCTGGATGCGTGAGCGTCTGGGGCTTCGTGATCTCGTCGGCTTGATAACTTTTCCAAGAGGCTCTCGATGCCCTTTTATAGTGCAAAGCCAGAATCTTTTAGTTGTAAACTTGGTAAAATTCAGCGAAGATTGATGCCCAAAATTTTCACCAAATGATTCCTCTAGACTACCGCGGATCCGCGGCCAAAGAGGGGGTATGGCCGCGGATCCGCGGCCATTTGATCACAACTCTTCATCAAATTTCTTGGGCTTTGTAATTGTGACATTTGGCAATCCTAGGCACCTTCAGATTTCAGAAATCTTCTCTCGGTTGCTTCCAGACTTGGTCTCCAAGTTTTGATTCTTAATTAGGCAAGTCTTCTTCAACAGCTTGATTTCTTTGATATATTCTGCATAACAACTTGGAAAATTCTGCACCATAATCTCAAATAATATTTAGTAGACTTAGTTTTACTAGGATCTGGTTAATGAATTTATTTGCATACATTTTTCTACCAAATACTAATTAAAATATATTAACACATGGAAAATGGTATCTTTACACATAAACCCTCATATGTATAATATATTATAATAAAGTCCTTTTTTAATATGAAAATGGTAGGAAAAATGTAATACAAATGTGCAGTTTTATCAACTGAACAAATACCCCCAAACTTATCTTTGATCGTCCCGAGCAAACTAGTTTATTTAAGAGGAGAAAAAGAAAGGAGAAAACTAAGCACACTTTCGTAGGCAGACACGATTGCACTGAGCACGTGCAACAAGCCGTTAAACCTCTAGGTGTCCCTAGTAGGAGGAGTGTTGTCTCCTGACGGTTTTCAGCGGATTACACCCACAAAATCCAATAACAAAAGAAAGATGGTAAAATTTACATATAAAGATAAGAACCATAAAAGAAAGGCCTTGAAAAGAAGAGTTTCCAACTACACTAGCTTTTCAGTTGTCATGAGCCCTGTCTTAATAGTCATGAAAAAATGTTAGAAATCACATCATCCCTCAATAAAACATCGTCTTTATTCTTCATTCCTACCTTTCATCCAAACATTGATCATATACCCCTACGTGTGTGAAATGGACATCCCTACACTCGGAGAATTCAATTCAAGCCATCATACTCTTGTCCATCTACCTCAGTACTTTTTAACTTGATGAATATTTAGATTTGCTCATACATTTTCATGCGACCGTTAATACTTCTTGAGGTACTAACCGACCGATTACTCATGTGTTTGCTGATTAGGTGATAATATTTTCCTCGTCTTGCACCACCTAAGGCTTAGCAGTGACTCCCAGACCAGTTGGCCTTAGGGCACTAGGTGAAGAGGCACCTGTTGGGGTAAAAATTTACACCCCGGTTGGCCAAGTCAAAATCAAAGTCAACCCCAAGCCAAGTGGGCCCAAGCCCAGATCCAGTGGGCCCATGCCCGGGTCGAGCCCGAACATGAAACGACCGGCCTCCCCCCATGCCAAGATTAAAATTTTGTAATAAATAATTTTGTTGTATTTCTTTTGTTTTGTTTTATGGAGAAATGTAAGAAAAATAGGCATAAAGCCAAATTTTTGTAAAGCCCATGGCTTATGTGCAAAAAGAAATGGCACATGAGCCATGGGATAGGCAAAATACCATTTTGTGAAGCCCAAGGGGCTATGTGCAAAGTGTATAGCCTATAAAGGCAAAAGATAATGAAAATATCTCACAATTTTTCTCTCTCCAAAAAAAGTTTCAGATCTGAGATCTTTCTTTCTTCTTTAAGGTTCTAAAACCTTCTTCTTTCTTTTAAATTAAATCAAGAGTTCTACTCTTCTTTTTATAAAACAAATTAGTTTTTCACCACAAAACCCATCAAGGGGAACTCAGATCTTCCATTAGATCTTAAAAATGAGTGATTTTTAAAATCCCATATCTCTTGATCTTCAAGATCCAGCTAACAGAGGAGGAAGAAGAAGAACCCCTTTCACTAAACCCAACAAAAAAAAAACACTCAGGAGTCCAACTCCCCTTTGATTTCTCTTCAGAGAAATCTTTTTAGGCTAAAAACCTCTTTTTCTCGCCTGCGCTCAAGCGCAGAGCGCCCACGTGCCGACACGTGGCGCGCTTGCGCTCAAGCGCAAGCGCTCGAGCGCAAGTCGCCCTCGTGCCGACACGTGGCACGCTTGCGCTCAAGCACAAGCGCTTGAGTGCAATTCAACCCGGTGTCGACACGTAGCGCGCTTGCGCTCAAGCGCAAGCGCTCGAGCGCAAGTCGCCCCCGTGCCGACGCGTGGCGCTCTTTCGCTCAAGCGCAAGCGCTCGAGCGCAAGTCGCCCCCGTGCCGACACGTGGCGCTCTTGCGCTCCAGCGCAAGCGCTCGAGCGCAAGTCGCCCACGTGCCGACACGTGGCGCGCTAGCGCCCAGCGTCCGAGCGCAAAGTGCCCACGTGCCGACACGTGGCGCGTTGCGCTCCAGTACTCTGCGCTCGAGCGCAAAGTGCCCACATGCCGACACGTGGCGCGCTCGCGCTCAAGCGCCTAGGCGCTGGCACCACGCATCCTTTGGATGTCTTTTTCCCCTTTACTTATATATACATGTATATATATACATATGTATACAAATGTACACATACACATACTCCGCGACACTTTCCCCCTCAAAAAATTTTTTTGGGCCGGGGCGCTGCCCCGAACCCCGCAAGGGGGCTGCTAGTCCTCTTGACCCCCAGCCCGCTATCCGGGTAGCGGGACCCCCGTAAAAACTCTGCGTGGCTCCCGATATATCCAAAAACCCCCTTTAAAAACAAAACACACGCACACCGCACATTGAGTTCGCATGACCAGTTTAACCCGTTAATCGGAGGTTCTCTCGCCCCAAAGGCGAGGGGTAATTAACGGCAGCTTAGTCCGCGGCTGCCGGAGATTCGGATCCCCACAATCATTAAACCCCAGCCTACCCTAGGCAGGGGGAATCTGTAGTATGCCTGATAAGCGTGCGCGTATTCCCATCTCAATGGGGTGACGAAAAACACCCTATAGCACCCTCGTTGTATTTTTTTATTGCTGCCTTGGCGATACAAAACCAGTGTTCATTTTTTTCTTTTCACCCTTTTTGTATTTTCTTCATTTTATTTTTTTTATTTCCTTCATACTTTGGCTTTTAGACAAGAGCATTTCAAGGTATCCTCTACTATCCCGAGTTTCAAGACGTGTGTAAGTGCATATAGTAGGGTATCAACATTCAAATGTTTGACTTCCAGAATAGAAACTATTTTTCAGACTTATTTTATCCTCAGATTAGTGACTTCCTTCATCTTACTAACCCTTGGGACAACAGCTCATAACTACTTATTACTAGTTCGTTTAAGAAAACTTCTAATTTTCTTGGTTTTCTTAAACTATTCCTATCTTTTGGATGTAATTTTTCACTTTCTACTCTTTTGTTATAAAAGAAAATTTTTAAAATTTTTTTGAAAATGTTGTGCTTATGCAAAATATGATGCAAATTGATGTGTAAATAAGCACAAACCTCCCCCAAACCTGTTTACAGCAGTGTCCTCACTGATGTCATCCGTTAAGCTCAAAAACCTGTAGACTTGGGAGGAAATTATTAATGGGGGCAAGAATATATGAAAGTGAAAATCCTCCCCCAAACTTATTTTAGGCTCACAATTTTGTAAAAATCATTTTTTTTCAAGAGCCAAAATATACCACCCCTCCCCCAAACTTGAGTTAAACAATTTTAATCTTTTAAAAATCACATGAGGGGGTCAAGCTTATTGGTCAATGTCAAGCTTTGCAAAGACCGAAGGTCAACACCAACCATTCAAAAATTTTATCAATGAAGTACCAAGGTTGGTGGAAGAACATGTCACCTTTTGATGTGAAGAAGTGGGGAGGTGACAAGAGGTGTAATGGAAAAGGATTGCGTCTCAATTTGGAAAGACGACACAGTGATAGTAATGATGGATTACTCGTATTATCATGATTGTCCAAAAGAGGTGGTGGAGGTCCAATTTCTTTATCTTGGAGTTGATTCATCTCAACACCCGTGTCTTGTAAAAATGCGAGTTCATCAGCGAAAATTTCCTCAAAGTTTTCATCGATACCCCGAAAAATAATGTCATCAGAAAAAATGGGGTGATCGTCAGACTTTATAAAAAGTTCCTTATCAGCGTTAGATGTTGACCCGGAAGAATACATGGTTGGGTCAAACAACAACATATGAAAAGAGTCAGTATCATGAGGTTGATCAAATTCGCTGCTGTCGACATCCATTAATTCGACAGAACACACATGAGCATAGGGTTCGGAGGGTTCACTTCCCAACTTGTAAATATTAAGCTCAATTGACTTCTTTCCAAAGGATAGGGTCATAAAGCCGTTTCTACAATTGATTACTGCATTGGAAGTGGCCAAAAAGGGTCGACCGAGTATCACCGGGATTTGATTGCGTGGGTTTGCTACAGGTTGTGTATCTATAACGATAAAGTCCACAGGGAATATGAATTCCCCGACTTTGATTAACACATCCTCTAGCTCACCCCTTGGTTGGGTGATAGATCGATCGGCCATCTGAAGAGTGCAATGCGTAGGTTTTAACTCTCCGATCCCTAATTGCTCATAAACCGAATACGGAAGCAAGTTAACACTAGCACCTAGATCGAGTAGAGCACGATTAATATTTTTACCCCCAATAGAAATAGAAATTGTAGGACTTCCGGGGTCCTTTCGTTTCTTGGGTAGTTGTTGTGTAAAAGCAGTGCTCACATTATTCGCAAGGAAAACTTTTTTAGGTACTTGAACTTTTCTCTTCCTAGTGCACAAGTCCTTTAGGATTTTCGCATATGACGGAACTTGTTGAATAGCATCTAGGAGAGGAATGTTTATGTTAACTTGCTTAAAAATTTCCACAATCTTCTCCATTTGTGGACTTGGTCTGTTGCCTCTTAACCTGTTTGGATAAGGTGCTTTATCAATAAGGGTTTGGTCCAACATTGGAGAGGATTGTGGGGAAGGATTCGATCCCAAAACTGGAGTGGGAATCGACTTAGATAGATTTGGCGAAATGGGTGAAGGGTTCGAGCCTTGGGGAAAATGGAGAATAGGCTCGGGTGAAGGTGGGAGACTAGACGAATTAGGGGAAGAAGAAGAAGAAGCCGGGGTGTCAAATGTTTCACTAACATCAATTTGCTCACCCTCTCGGTTATTCAGCACTCTCCCCGATCTCAACGTAGTAACAACACTCACATTATAACTTTGTGAGTGGCCAGGATTAGGTATGGGTTGAGATGGGAGTTTCCCTTTCTCTCTCGCACTCATTGCGGCGTTTAACTGTGCGATTTGGTTTTCTATTGATTTAATACTCTCACCATGGGAGGCGGAGTTTTTCGTTAGGGTATCAATAGAAGACCTCATCTCAGCCGAATTTTGCATGGATTGTTTTATGAACATATCCAAAGTTTATGCAAGTGAGTTGTCAGTACCGGCCATTTGTGGTGTAGAAGTATTCGCCGGATTTTGGAAATTTTGTGACTGAAAGGGGGGCTGATTCTGTGGTTGTGGTTGCTGTGGAGGAGGTCTTTGATAATTGCTTTGTTGGTTTTGGTTCCAAGCAAAGTTAGGATGATTCCTCCATCCTTGATTGTATGTGGAAGAATAAGGGTCGTTTTTAGGTCGCTGCTGAAAAGCAGTATTAGCTTGAAACGATGCATTCATAGGACATTCTTCCGTTAAGTATGAAGGATCCGAACAGCAACCACAGACGGTCTTAGGAAGCGTGACCTGATTTAGGGAGAATGACGAGAATTTGTTCTCAATAGCTTCGAGTTTCTTCTGAATCGCTGCCATTTCGGCTTTTACTGCGATAGAAATATCGAGCTGGTGAATACCTCCCTTAGTTGAAGGTGGTCTTACGCTTTCCCACTGCAACGTGTGTTCAGCAAGGTCTTCCAGATATTTCCATGCTTCACCGTCATCTTTAGACATGAAATTGCATTGACACATTGTTTCAAGCATCTGCTTTGTCGCTGGATTAATGCCCTCATAAATAATCCGACATAAATCCTATCTTTGTATTCCGTGATGGGGGCATTGGACAAGCAGATCTTTGAAACGTTCAAAGCACTTCCAAAATGGTTCATTGGGAAGCTGGGTGAACTGGTTGATCTCGCTCCTAATATGTGCAGTCTTATGATTTCGGTAAAACTTCTTAAGAAATGCTATGACGAATTCATCCCAATTAGTGATAGAGTGTGCGGCAGTATTGTAAAGCCATTTTTCTGCCAAGTCGCACAGTGTGAATGGGAGAAGACGTGAGCGCATAGCATCTAGAGTCAATTGTGAAGTACCCATCATTGCGCATACGTTCTCGAATTTGGTGATGAAAACGTACGCGTCTTCCGACTCAAGCCCGTGAAATTTGGGCAGCAGATTGATGTAGTGGGGTTTAATTTCGAAATTATCTCCGTTAGGTGGTGGAAGAGATAGACAAGTAGGAAGAGGACCACGAATAGGATAGCATCTCTCTTGGAGAGAGATGCGCTGTGGATTCTGCTCACCTGCGGGCGGTGGCAGCGTGGTGTTATAATTAGATGGAGTGCCGTCCATCACGGTCGTTGTGGTGTGTGGTGGGGGAAAAGAAGATGAAGAAGTACCGACTTCGGCGTCGATAGCAGGAACGCGAACAAGACGGGCACTAGGATCCCGTGTCCAGCCGAGCATGCACTAAGCGGGTTTTGTGCAAGTGGCAGCGTGTGTGTGATTTAAAATTGGCTTGTT
This sequence comes from Agapanthus africanus, assembly GCA_030015575.1. Lineage (NCBI taxonomy): Eukaryota > Viridiplantae > Streptophyta > Magnoliopsida > Asparagales > Amaryllidaceae > Agapanthus > Agapanthus africanus. The sequence goes on along the minus strand of CM057340.1, from coordinate 673,584,380 downwards.
TTGAAAAAGTGGGACTCAAGACAAATCTCCCTAAGATGCACAAGCAACCCTAGAACTAAGGTCACCTAGGTCCAGTCTCTAGACCGCTCCTAGACTTCCAAAGGACAAGCCGCAGGATCAATCCTCTACCGCCTCCGTACTACCCTTGTAGCCAGATAAGTGCCAGGTAAGTGGGAAGAAACCACGTCGTGGGCCTAATTAAAAACCACTAGCCTTTGTCACACTTTCCTAGGCACTACAAAAGTAATGCGGATAAACGATAGATTACCCACGACCTTCCTCTGTCCTTATTGAGCGCGACAGTCCTTAGAGTCTGGTCTAGATATTTTTTAAATTAATGAAGGGTTGATTTATATGCTCAGTTTGTGATTTGTGGGGCTTAGGAAGGGTGATGAAATCTCCACCTAATCTTGATTTGGTCTTTGCCCCTTAAAGTCCGTATTAAATATGCAAAACAAAACCAATCACAAAACTTTTGCAAAAAGATTTTTTTAGCGGCGCAATTTTGCAAAGAATCCTGCAGAAAATAGATTTTATTGGATTCGAGGAGAGAGAGAAGGAGTTAAGAATTTTGCCAGAGAAGATTGAAGCCCTAATTCCTCCAACCTGCCGCGATTCCGCCGCAGAAGGGATGATTTTGCCGCGGTTCCGCCGCGTAGCAGAAGGAACAGTTGATGAAATTTTTTGTATAGCCTTCTGTGCTCCTCTGGATCTCTAAAAATGTCTCTGTTTCCTGTTCTCCTTAATTCTGTGACTCCAGATCTCCTTGCAAAAATTCACGCACAAATCGTTAAATATGCAATTTGCAGCTTTGTGTTAATAATGATATGGCTCGTCTAAGAATTCAACACAAATAGTAAAAATAAAAAATTACGCACGTATCCCCGGCAACGACGCCATTTGATTGGTTGGGAATAGTGTGTTTGTAGTTAACCGCAATCAGAACGGTGTCGTGCGTAGCTAGACCGAGGTGAGCACGGGTCGTCCTCAGGGAAACGTTGAATCTTTTACTCTTACTTTAGATGTGTTGAAAAAGAGAGGAGGATAAAGAATTTTGTGAAAAGTTTCTAGATCTACTTTAAGCAAGAATGTAAATATATAGATTTAGATTATTTTAGGAATGTAGTTAATATAATAGAAGGGCTTGTAGGGTTCGTTAGGATTTAGTAGTCATGGACGATTAATTAAAAGTTACCCTTTTTATCCTTTAATAGATTTATAACTAGAACGATGGTGATGCGTGTAGATTAGGGTTTCTGGAGGGAAAAGGAATCCCACTCTTAACCCTTATCTCGACACGGAACTCCGTTCATATCTAGCCTTTACCAAAACAATCATTAATCTAATCTCTAATCGCGGTCGGAACTAGCAAAGAATTGCTAGCGCGCCCGATTAGGATGTTAATGATTCTTTTGATAAAGTTCCTAAACTTTATAGGACTTAAAAAGGGTTTAGTTATTTTCATCGTCCATTAGCCTACCCTAATCCTACGAACCCTAACAAGCGGAGAATTACTCGCGCATGTTGGAAGAAGAAGATGAAAAGAAAGAGAGGGAAAACATAATGTAAAATGCAAAAGAATTAAATAAAATAACTACCTTTATTAATCAACTTGAACAATCTACACTTTATTCCGTAGAAAATGATTACAAAACTAGTTGCTTCTCGATCTTTCCTAAGGAGGTAGATGAACAGTTGATGATCAGCCTGGATGCGTGAGCGTCTGGGGCTTCGTGATCTCGTCGGCTTGATAACTTTTCCAAGAGGCTCTCGGTGCCCTTTTATAGTGCAAAGCCAGAATCTTTTAGTTGTAAACTTGGTAAAATTCAGCGAAGATTGATGCCCAAAATTTTCACCAAATGATTCCTCTAGACTGCCGCGGATCCGCGGCCAAAGGGGGGTATGGCCGCGGATCCGCGGCCATTTGATCACAACTCATCATCAAATTTCTTGGACTTTGTAATTGTGACATTTGGCAATCCTAGGCACCTTCAGATTTCAGAAATCTTCTCTCGGTTGCTTCCAGACTTGGTCTCCAAGTTTTGATTCTTAATTAGGCAAGTCTTCTTCAACAGCTTGATTTCTTAGATATATTCTGCATAACAACTTGGAAAATTCTGCACCATAATCTCAAATAATATTTAGTAGACTTAGTTCTACTAGGATTTGGTTAATGAATTTATTTGCATACATTTTTCTACCAAATACTAATTAAAATATATTAACACATGGAAAATGGTATCTTTACACATAAACCCTCATATGTATAATATATTATAATAAAGTCCTTTTTTAATATGAAAATGGTAGGAAAAATGTAATACAAATGTGCAGTTTTATCAATTGAACAGCTCCCATGAGCTCGACACCAGAGAACAAAATATACAAATCTCACTGTCCAGTCTCTGGGTCATATATACACATGGTCGATAGAGTGTACTAGATACATAATAAATATACATGGTGGGAACAAAAGAATATTCTCCCCAAAACCCACCTATGCACAAGTCCTCGAGTCGAAGCAAAAGGATGCAGAAGAAGAAGAAGTATGCTCGCCGTTACTATGCTGACAGGTGGGTCCTACAAGACACTGTGGCACAACGGGATGGGTTTCCAACTCGTGAGTAATAAGTAACATCTAATAAGACTATCGTAAGCATGCACGCAAATGCGTCATAACTTATGTATACTATGATGATGCGATGTACTAATATGAATGCGGCACAAATGAATAATCAAGTATGAAATCTGGATATATCTGGTATGAGAACAATCTGTGTTTTTATTCTTAGTAAAATTTTTGTATAATAAAACTGGAGTATCATCCAATGAAATCGACAGAAAACCGTGTTAATCATCGATACAAAATATATATAAATATATATCAATATCTCGGTAGCCGTCTCTCAGATCGGCCCTCAAATTTGTCAAATCACACGACTCCGGTCGGTATCCTCCGAATGACCACCGGGTCAAATATCACCGGTAGGTAGTGCTCCCCTGCCAGGCTCAACATCTCTCTATATGACCCTCTTGCCCTGGAATACCTCACCGGGTCCACCATATACCTGCAGACGGTGCACCCCTTCTCGAATCGGGTATGTGTACACACATGGCTCAAGAACCGAGAAAACTCATGGTGGACGCCACACACATCATATCACGAGAAAACCGCAATTTCTATTTAAAAATGATAATAAGTTTATGAAAGTCCTTTGCGGTTTTCCCCAAATCCAGAAATCTCATGAATACAGAAATCTCCAAGAAGAATCACAATATATGAATATGCCGAAAATGATGAATATCAATGATATCAATATGATGCAATGAAATGAATGGCATTAAAACTACATGTCAATAGTGATGCAACGATAACGATTGTTTAACAAGTCCTATAGTGTTCGTGACATAGCAATTTCCAATGGCGTGTGTTCACATAAATAGTGCACGTGCGGCATGAACTATTGGTAATGGTGCAAGTGTCTTAGGTGATAATATCAATGTGCATGATGATGCAAATGCTATATGAAAATGATATACGCATGTGAATATAAGAAGTTTAATTAAATCCTGATCTATCAGGCGCTTTACGCCATCCAAGTGATTCCCCCATAAATGTGTATATCTACTTACCGGAACGCCTCGGCTAGTCGAATCCGATTAGTGCCTTGCCTTTCGTTGCCGCGTCCGACGTCTCCGCGACCGATCCTATAACCGCACAAATAGTACGTATGAGGCTAAACATTTATATAGATGCGAAGCCAAGACGATACGAAGCAACTAACGCGCACTAGCTAGACGCGCGTGCACTTGGTGCACAAAACGCGTGTGACATCGCCACAAACCACACCTAGTGGCTGCTATGCGTAGCAAACACCAAACCTAGAATCTAATCGTACATATCACACATTGACACAACACTAACAATTTCGGGAAAAAGGTTGTAGATCAATCACAACCGAAAACTTAACTAAAACCTTTTCTTTTAAAAAAAAGTAGTTAGTAACCTTATGGTATTTTAGTGCAAATCTAGGTGGATTAGTAAGTCCATTAGCACTAACTACACTTAAATGCCCTAATCAATCCATACAACACTAACTAAATCTAACCTCACTTAAACACACTAAACATACAATTAAATTACATAAACACATAATTTAGACAAATAAAAGCAAAGATTAGCACGTTAACAATTAGATTAGTTTTATACCTCAAAATGGTTTGGAAAAAGATCCAAACTTGCTAGCCGTAATGAAGACTTGAATCAAAGAACCTTGCTTAGTTTTGGAAAATAGAATTTTTGTGATGATTTTAGTAGAATTTGGTGTTGATTTTTGTGGAGATTGAAGTGAGGTAGTGAGGTTTTGCAAGGAAAAAAAGGAAGGGGGAGGGGGAGGGGGGGGATGAGGGGCTGCGGTTTGGAGGGATGAGGGAGAGAGAGTGAGGGTGTGAGGTAACCATACCTCCACACACACACACCATTCCCAATATAAAAATGGCACCATACCTCTTTTCTTTTTATTTTATTTTTCTTTTAATCTTTTCTATGTAAAACCTAGAACCATCTTAAACACCATTTTTTAAAAGAATATGTTACAATTTGTGTTTAGTTGTGTCATGGTGCACTAATATGTATTAACCTATACTAACTAATAATTAACACTAAATTAGTTTGTATGTGCATGTTTAAAATAATATTTAAAAATTAATAAATAAGGAAAATAATTAAGTAAACTAGCAATTAAATAAGTAACTAATTAAATACCCATACATAAGCAATCGCATAATTAAAATAGGTACATTTATGTCTATGTGAAAAAATAATTATAACTAGGTTTTACGAAAAACACGAATTGTACTACTAATTATCATACAAATAACCTAAACGATTTTTAAAGAGTTACATCATTATTTGAATTTCCAAAAAAGAAAATCAATTATGAGGTGTCTTTCTTCTAGAAGCATTTCCATATAAATACGGAATACTTCACCCGGTATATGTATTGTTACATATACGCGTATCCGTATAAAAATACGGATAACACCGAAGAAAGAAAATGAATAGTGAACAATAATGTTTATATATATATATATATATAAATTATTAAATCAAATCCTGATTTAATAATCCGGCTTAATCCTAAACCGGTTAGTATTAGCAACCGCCCGATTAAAGTTCCTGTATCTCGTACACGTATTTAACCGGACCCCTGCACCTACTAACGTACAGCCTCTACATCTATCGTCTGAACCGGGAAAACCCTATGTATGAGACTCTAAGACTTGACAATACATTGGTAGTGGGTTTAACCATAAGTACATCAGCGGCATTAGCTGTACGTAACGGCTATCCAGGTACTTACCGAAAGTGGGTCGACAATCAAGTACGTCCTTACCCTACTGAGCCTGAATCTCCGTGAATTTCGGTCTCTTCGTCTAAGAGTATCACATACCGGGTCTAAGGGGTGGATAACGTCAGACCCCTAATAACTCGATAAGCCGTGTTGGAATCAAGCTCATCACCAACAGAGATACTACTGAACAACTATCAGTAAATCTCATTCACTGTGGCCACGGATTTAGGGTGATGGCCAACCGAACATAGTGCGGCATCGACTCCTAATACCAAGAGAGACGAATTCCTGCCTCCATGTGGCTCGGGACTGTACCCAACTAAAACCTGTTTGCACGACACCTTTCAGCCGTGGTAGGGTAGTAATCAAAGTACAATGGGAACTCAAACGAGACAAATAACTATCTCAGATCAAAAGACTAACATGTACTCATGCCACCTAAGAACTTCCATCTGACGATAGATATACTACCATCTAGAAGTTCTCGGCGAGTCCGTCTGGTGTACTCACATCTAGTGAGCACTCGTATACCATCTTAGGTGACACAACACCAATGGCTTGTGAGACCGGTCACCGTCCCTCGTCGGGGTCTAGAAACGTATACACTAGTCTACTCCGAAATATCGATGACTTGTCTCGATACTCCCACGATTAGAGACATTTAAGGATGTGCTTATGGACAATCCAGCTCCCATATATATGATTGCCATCATAATGTTGGTAGTCAAGCAAGAATTCTACGGGCTTCATTAATGATGAAGACAAACCAGATAGCATACTATCATTTTGAGCAAGACCGTTCTATCTGTATAGGTCCTTCTTCAATTATCATAATCACCTACTTACAATCATAATAATTGCCTTGAGGGCACTGTATCCAACAATCTCCCACTTGCACTTAAGGCCAATTATTGCGGTATCGCATATTCATAGCTCGTGTGCTACCGAATACCTAACTTCTCTACTAATCAGTTTCGCAAACCATGTTTGGGAAACTAATGTGTTCGAGAAATAGCCTTAATGAGTAGATCTGCTACAATATTCTAACTTCATCTCTCTATATCTCAACTTCTCAGAGATCAACAATCTCCCGAACTGAGCGACACCCACCTCAAGAATTTGTCTGGATACTTGATAGGATCAAGTTCATAAATAAACAACTTTATCCAACAAACTTTTTGGGCTGTATCTTCTATTGAATCATAACTAGTAACATGCACCATGTCTACCTCAGTATCCCTATTGGAACCCTATCCAATATACTGCTTCTCAGAAGAGGGCAAACTCAAAACTTTGACAACATCTCTGTCATCCAGGTCACCTCGTGACAACCGAAGTTTGACCGATTGTAGTATAGGAACACCACTTATTATCCGGAGTATGTCATCAAATCCCAAGACATAACTCGCTACACCCTTCTTACTAGGTTCATCTGTTTTGATGAACTCAATCACCTTGACTGTCACATCAAAACAGATGATCCATCTCTGCCGTCCATGCTTTAGTCTACGAATTATAAACAACTTGCACACCTTCCGCTGCTCCCACTGACTACGATAACCCTCTGGCAGAGTCATATACATGTTCACTTCCAAATTTCCATTTGGAATGACGTTATAGTTATCCATCTGCCAGATATCATAGTCAAGAACAACAATGGTGCCAAGTTATATCCATATAGACTTCAGCTTAGACACTGAAGTAAAAGTCTCATCGCAATCCACAACGGGTATTTGATAAGAATCTTTACAACAAGTCTAGCCATATTAGGTTAATACTTTTCCACCTGTACAGATCTCGAAAGATTTACTTGCTCCTAATGGTTTCACCCCTTTAGGAGCACCCAGTAAAGTCCAAAATCCACAATTTGCTGAAGTGTGTGGAGTCCAACTTAGATATAAAGTATCTGGTCACCTGGAAGTAACCACTTCCTATGACCTTCAGATAACTAGTAGGTCCATCATAACTATGATGCTGACCTCCTTGTCACCGTCTATGAAAATACTGAAATATCTTTCGGGTGTCTGAGGTCACCTACTAAAATCTGCGAAGTGGCTAATGGTTTGTCGAGTCTAATTGAATCCTTAGGTTCTACTAAATTTTCTATAATTGTTTATGGTTCTGGAATCACTTCGAATTCTACATAACCCCACTAGTTTCTTTTGCAAAAAGATTCATTTTATAAAAATGGTGGCGAGTCAAGAACAATGTAACTATTGATTTTGAAAATAATAGAAACAAAATCCCAATGAATGCTTGGGATAATCCACAAACTGCCATTGCCGAAACGTGCCTTGAGTTTGTCCAGATTCTGCTTTTAAACAGAAACCGGATAACTCCACATCCTGACAACCTCAAAATATGCAACCAATCTATGTCCATATAGAATCATACGCACTGATTTAGATGGAACCAGATTTAAAAGTCATGCAGTTATTTCCAGTGCATATCACCTAAATGGAAAAAGACCAATACAACATTACTCATTAAGAAACACACCTACGGATGAGTAACCTGTGAGAGAATACAGTTTTCAATATTACTACGATAGAAAACCTAGCATAAGTATCTATATCTTCGATTATCTTAAACAATCCAGATACTTCCAACGTATGGTTCTCTACTTTATTCTTATGCGTATAAACTTCTCAAAATCTTTGGACCTTGCCTTATAAAGAATGCATGTGTAAAACCAAAGAACTCATAGGTAAATCTGAACGAAGTAAAAGTACCAACCCCTTGTCCTAAAGAACACTGGACACCATGCATTTCATGTATAAGTCCCAAGAGTATACTCACTCAAATTCCGTGTATTGTAAGTTGAAAATTATATCTTGGTTAAAAATATCTTACAGCGTTATTCAATACACCTTACCTTATTCTCAACTGATAAAGGTAAATGTTTAGAAACACAATTTTCAAAATTTATATCTCATATTATAAAATAAAGATACAGATATTCAATTTTAAAAATTGGTGTATAACAACGGTTATTCGAAACCAAATATTATCATTAGGCAAAGCTAGGTTATTTAATCCAATACCACCGATTGCAACGAATTCCGATATTGAGGATAAAATCGCCCATTTTCCAATATTCTACTCATATTCATCTGTAACACCGTACAGATGAGAGATCCAATCTGGTAAATACATGCCCTGGAGTTAGAATTAATTGGGAAAACAGTTCTCATTTACAAGTACATGGAAATTCTGAAATATAAATGTTTCAAAGGGGCGGCCGTGTATTCCTAGTAATGCCTCTTTTATTATCCAGATTTATAACAATAGTCGCAATTTATCTTGCCCTCTCTTCAATCCCTTTATATGTCTCTATATCTTACCTTCTGTATACCGCACTTAGGCTAAATGGTTTTCTTCCTTTCCTATCTTTTGGCACCAGCCTAAGATTTGGAAGAAGACTATCCAATAAGCATAATAAGGGTACTCTCCTAATACAAGAAGCTCTCGTAACCCGAGAGAAGGTAAAGGGAAGAGACAACTGAATAATCCTATTTAATTTCTCCAGAACCCGTGACCATTCTCGAATTGAAACAAGTTTCTTCGAGTTCGTATGTAATTATATGAGATGGCATTTCCAAACAATATAGATCTCCTTAGTGATACGGAGTGTTTTAGAGATAAACAGAGAAAAAGTAAGAGTGGCAGGGATATATGTGGCTTTGTCATGAACTATGACAATCCAAAAGCCAAAGTGTGTAAGAAGGTTCAGTTAACTTATTTAATGAGTTTTAGGTAAGGTAAGTCATAGGTCGCTGCAACCAGAAAGAGAGAAAAGAAACACTTAGCGTGTACTCTATCAAAATTAGATTGATTAATTATTTTATCTAATCGCTCCCACTATTTTCTCGAATTCTCCTTCAAACCCTAAAAGGATAACTAGTTGGGATCATATACACCTTACAAGTTCGCTATCCGTTCAGTCAGGCCGGTGTTGGTACCCCGAGGGAGGTCCCCCGTGCTTTTGTACGGACCCAATTAATAACCATGTTTCCGCATAGGCGTAATCCCGTTAACACTTTCTAGACACCTAATAAGTTAGTTAATTGTGAAGTGAAAATCTCCCGAGAAGTAATACATACTCATTAGTGGGAATCGGGACCCAACTATCATTGTGTGATAACTTTGACGAAAGTCGACCAAAATTACCACACTTCAGAAGGTATGCGCAAACTTGGCAAGTTTCCCGTATATTTGAAACTCTCGATATGGTTTTTGCCCCAAGCGCTTATGACCTTGACGAAGGCCAACAAATCATAAGTCGCAAGTCAAGTTCTATCCGTCATTGTCCTGATTAATCTAAACCCACCCGTACTCGCCCTTGACGAAGGCCAACAAGGTTGTACGACTGTCCTAGATTAATGCATCTCAATTTTATATAAAAGTAACACATAACTACCATACACTATACCTTGACGAAGGCCAATAAATATAGCATGAATACTAGGCGCTACCCTTCTAAAATGATGGAGGGCTACGGCTGGTTTTTGGCGAAAGATCGTTAACGTAATGAACTTGATATCGTTGAAAGAACTCGAGTAGTTTTGAAATGGAGTGGTTTAGGCTCCGCTTTCAAATTGAGTAACATAAACTTTTGCTTAAGAGCAAACTCCCCGTGAAGGGATCAAGGCTCTTCCCTCATAGAATGAGATGCAGGATATTCCTAACCGAATATCTCTATGCAAAACAAAAGAATACGACCAATAGTTTTGAAGAAAACCGAGTAGTTTTAAAAATTGGTTCCGACAATATCAAATAGGTTTGTTTTCCTTGAATTATACAAATAATGCATTCCCATCATTTTTAAGTTTCCAAACCACACAAGAAACAACTAAAATAGCATGCTTTTATATGTCATCCGCATTCACCATAGGGTTCCGGGACCTCACCGTAAGGTTACTAACTTACGGCAGTGCGGGGACAGGGTTAGCATGGATGCAAAACATATAGAAGCATCTACTAATATATATATATATATATATATATATATATATATATATATATATATATCAACATCGCATGAAGATAATAGTCATCGTAGGCAGATAATAATCATCACAGGCATGCGAACAACAATATGTAATAGTAGATAAACTAGGAGCCCCGCGTTTCATTTGAGTTGTAAATGAGACACGACGTTTCCTGGTCATGTGGATAGCCCGTACAATGTTCGATCCTGAACCCCCTACGAGTGCAGTAAGCCACCTGCCAATTCTAGAAATTGGGTAACACGCCCTCAACGAAGTGAGTCAGTCACCCGTCGCTTTCTAGAACCCGGTAACTTGTGCACCCCTCTACGAGTCGATCCTATAACCCCTATAAGTACGGCGAGCAACCCGCCAATTCTAAAGCGAGTCGGCCCGGTCTCAACTCCATGAGATAGCCATCTGCTACACTCTAGAACTCGACTACTGGAGCATTTCTCCTGGGTTAATCCTAGTATAGAAATGAAATATATATACAATGGTGACATCGACCGCATCCTGGTCGAGCCCCAATAAAAGAATATATAGAATACGAAAACAGCAGCCACATGTTGGAGCTCATCCTGGACAAATGAATATAACAACGGAAATCAAAACTGTACAACCAAACGCACGATGGGTTATCCGACATGACAATTGTAACAACTCTGAATTTGCTGTACGAAAATTTTTCAATTTAATGTACAGAAAGGAGTTTACAAGCCTGAGTACACTTTAAAAGTTAATTTTGTTTAAGAACAACAAGAAATAACTTGTAGCTCACTGGTAAAGTCCTTGCACTGCTGTGACGCAACCCCTGTGTTCGAATCCCATCAGACACATTATATTTTTTTTCTTATTTTTCTTTTAAACTTTTTGGAAGGCCAAATGTTTATACGTGCAAAGCACAAAAAAATGAAAAGTCTGAGAAAACAAACATGTGCAAAAGGGTATAAATACAGACATAGACACATGTACACAATCCACCGGCCTAGCTTCACAAGATGACCGACGAGATGCCAAGATTGGCCGGCGGGGACGAGTGACCCGTAAGCAATGAAGCCCGGGTTTTGCACACAAGTCTCTTGGCCTACCCCCATTACCCCTGCACTGTTTGATTACTCTGCAATCAAACAGAGACCTCTCAATTCCCCAATTTATCATATTTTAATGCATTTTAATTCACTCTTTTAATCCCGAAACCCTAATTCCACACTATAAATACTATCTCATGCCCTAGCCCTTCCTCATTCTGAAAATTCTATCCAAAACCCTCATATTTTCTCAAGTACAAGTAGAGTAGAAGAGGAGTTAACCAACAACCAACTTTCGGCGAGGAATCGAGGCTATTCCGGTGACCCCGCGACGCCGCGACGACCAAGCTATCTTCTTCAACCTTTTCTAAAATCTAGTTCACTTTTAAGTCCCTTCCCATCCTTATTCTCTTTCTTTAAAAATCTTTTTTTCAAAATATATCGGTAAGTGGAGTTAACACCGACATTTGATTATAAAACCTTGAAATCACACTTTTTCTTAATCATTGTTCATCCAAATTCTTACCCTATGTTTATAACCATAAAACTAATGTTTGGAACAACTTTCACTCAAAGACATCATACTAAATAACTTTAATCTAATTTTTACATGAAAATACCATGAACTTTATATACGTCATCTTTTATTCATTTGTTTGAATATACTTTTAGAAAACTTCACGGGGTAATGACCTACCCATCACAAACACACATGATTCCATAACTCGATTCTCTTTGAACCTAGTTTTGTGGCGAATACAATATATTTCATTAAAGTACATGATATATTTCATTAAAGTACCATGTACTATAAAAACGGTTTTCTTTAGATTGTATTTAAAACCCCTTTACGATTGTATCTCTACAACCCTTTTTAGGGGGACTCGCTATTGGATGGTGCGGATTATCGCACATCCTTGGGAAAGTAGAGTGAGATGCAGAGCTCTTCACGGAGCATTCGGTCTCGAAAGGTTTTCAATATGATTTTTAAGAAAAACTAGATTTTCTACTTAATAATCAAAATTAATTTTTTAATAATTATATAAATACTACAAATCCATATATTTTCAAAATATAATAACTTATATTTTTTCAAATAAAAGAATTACAAGTTTCATCAAAATACAATCAAGATATCAATACAAGACAGGTTTACAGTAAAATACCATGAACTATTCAAGTTAAGCTAATTATCACCAAAATACCTCAAATCTCTAAAATTCATATTTATGAAAACCCTAAATAATATAATTAATTTCTCGAGGTTATTTTGAAACTATATGTTAAAAATATTTTTTATAAAACCCCTTCGAGCTATATAAAACACTGTTAAGGACTTTAGTAAATATAGATTTAAGCAGGATCAATTATCTTGAACCTCAGGGTGCCGGAGAAAGTGAGTGCTTACCTATTTAAGGTAGAAAAACTTAACGGTGTTATCAATGGTAATTGTCTTGGAAAAAGACATAAATCCTGCCGTCCATGTGCAGCAGTTACCGATAACTCCCGAACCTAATTCAGGATTCAAATCAGTTCTAAGTGTCTGACTCAAGTCTGAGTCTAAATCAAACTTGAATTCAATCCAAACCAGAATCCAATTCAAACATGAATCCAAACTCTAACATGCTTACTTGAACCTGAACCTGAATACCAGAACAATATCAACATGCAAACATGACTTAACTTGACCGAACCATGGCTATAACTTGACTTGGTTACATGACTACTTGTTTATATCCTGAACCTGATTACTTGAACAACTTGTATCCATGGTCTCGGCAAGTCTGATAATTATAATCTATATAAAACAGTACGGGGTTAACGGGGTAGATTGGTACGGAATGTATTAAAAGTGGCACAATGATGGCCACTAAAAGACACCTACTTGAACTCTCGTACCGTTGTCCCGTGGATTTTGACGGGGCTTTGTACTTACATGTTACCATAGTCCACGGGATAGTTGGATTCCTCTTGTATACATTGATAGCTTCTGTACCAAGCTACAAACAACTACGTTAGAATAATAAACTGATACATGTATAATTTACCAGTTTCTTTCCACATTACTTGTACTGAAATTTATGATGTGTAAAACTCTCCCATGAGTAACTCTTACTCGCAGTGGATATCGGGATCCAACTATCTCATAGAAGGTATGCAATCTCATTGCAAATTTCAACTCTTGAAATTCCCGATGTGGTTTTTACCCCTAGTGACTTATGACCTTAACTATGGTCAACAAATCATAAGCACTAGTCAAGTTCTACCCGTCATTTCATGATTAATTAGACCCACTTATATGACCCTTAATTATGGTCAATAAAGTCATACAAATGTCCTAATTAATCGCATCATATGTTGTGTCAAAAGACACCACTTAGCTACCGTACACTACGCCTTAACTATGGTCAACAAACGTAGCACGAATACTAAGTACTCTATTTCCTAAAATGACGGAGGGTTGCAGATGGTTTTTATAAAAACCTTTAACGCTTTGAACTTGATATCGTTGTAGAATCGAGTGATTTGAAAAAGGAGTGGTTTAAGCTCCGTTTTTAAAATCATGTGTTTTTCAAAATAAACCGAGTGGGTGTAGCATCTGCTAGCTTTTGCTAAAGAGGTCATTCCTGATGAAGGGATCTCGGCTCTTTCCTCATCGAATGAGGTGCTGGATATTCATCAAGGAATACCGCTATGCAAAACAAGAACTAGAGCTACCTTTTTGAAAGTTTGATTCTACAACATCTTTAGGTTTCTTTCCTTTTCATTAATCTCATTAATGAAATCCCATCATTTATGCTTCCTAAGCATCACAGAAGAAACGAAAATACAACGTACGCTTATGCCATTCGCATTCGACACAGTGTCCCGTTATGCACCGCTAGTTTACTTAACTAACTGTCACGTCCCGCTTCCCAAAATACGGAATACGAGTGGTTGGCAAGACCAGCCATGCTCCTACGGTCGAGGAAACAACCTGCCGTAGTCACATTTCGGCTTCTAGCTTTACGTGGCAATCGGTAGTCGATGCACAGGTAATGAGAAATGCAGTCACTAAATCAACACAAATACAAAACTAACCAGATAGAGATCAAGGAAGTGTAGCGCTGAGTCGCTGATCCAGATATCCACAATATCCTCGAGGTACGTCAGGTCCTGGTCTGAGCTAAATCCACTTCTCACTCTGAGCATGCATACTCAGGTCGTCAGAGCGACATAATAGCAATAAATAGAAATGCAAGCATAACCAGTGTAATAATGATCAATATGAAACAGTAAAGAATGAAGTGACGATATGAGCATGAAGGTGCCAATATAGGTAAACAGTAAAGCAGGTATATCATATCAGTAAACAATGCATGTCAATATCACTAAACCTATCAGTCTCTAAGTCTCACTGTACAGGTCGCTAAACCTATCGTCAGTCCAAGTGTGAGAGTCAACCACTCGTGAGTATCCCCCACCCAAGGGTAGGACCCAAGGGCAAGGGAACACGGGCCCGAGTCGCTCGCTAATAATCAATAATATCACCCATATATCTCCAGAATCGCTGTATGTGCCGGCAATGGGACTCCCGAGATTCTGTTGAATTCACACTCAAACTACCCCACACCCTGTGGTCTACATCAAACACCAACCACAAACTCAAATACCAGTCGGTCTATGATAAGTCTACGCGAGAACTGGAGACAGGATCTCCACCAAGTATGTCTCGACTGATACCCAAGATCAATGGACAGTGTTTGGTGCCTTACCTATGACACCCATATAAGTGCTTCCATAATCGTCCTATACCAATTATAGTTACACTTATATATGTCCCATAGACGTCGACAATGCAATATATCGATAGGGTCCGCTGATTGTGTACAAGTACGTGTCACTTGCACTTATTCATTCATGCTTAACACTAACGTACTTGCCACAATCAAACACTAATACCTAACACTGGGTAATGCACATGATCACTAGGTTACCAATGCAATGACATCTATATGATGTAATGAGAATACAATAATTAAGGCATAATTGAGATATTATCAGTCAGTATCCTACCACTTGCATAATTTATTATAAATCATACATGCAGAATTAAGCAAAACGATGTAAAGGGGGTAGGTAGTATGTCTAATTATCTATCCATCAAAATTAGTTTTGCATCAATCGGGTTTCAGGTTTGCAAGTCATGACCATTTCATTTTAAGTGTTCATTGCTGGAATTCTGGTTTCAGAATCGGAAGTCCGTTTCGTAACACATTTTAATTCCAGTTGGGATCGTAATTAGGTGATGCTATAGTGGAACAATATTTAGAGTTATCAATTAGGTTTCCAACGCAATTGGCGGATCAGTAATATCTTATATCAACAGATAGTTATGGTCAGGTTAAGGTTGATGTGTAGAATCTGTTACTGCAGAATTCAGCAGAACATGTCGACATTATAAAATGTGTTAAAAATATCAAATAGAACAGGAATCCAGTGAAACTAGTGGAGTAAGAAAGATAACTTAATTATCTATGTAACGATATAGGGTTCAGCACATTCTCGTATTTTTCTAAGGAAAATGCAGTGAGTTAGAACAGGGGTTATCTGGAATTTCAGCTCTGGACTGCAGTCCAGAATCGTAATTCGCCACAGTTTTCTCTATCTTAACTAGTTAAATTTTAGATATAAATCATAGTGTCCTGTAGATTATCCCATTGGCTTCGATACGAGCCAAGGAACGCTAAAATTCGATTTATACATAATTTATTATAAATTTTACGGTTTAGCATGTACGAAAGTTTTCAGGTTTTACGACAGAAATCGGGACACCATTTTACGTGAGCAACCGACATTATTTTGTAACCAAAATCTTAAGGGACATTAATTATAACTCGGGCCATCACATGTTATTTGTTGCTGTCAATTTAACGGGGTTTTCCATTCGGATTTTGCATCGAACACTTGAATTATAACGATTCACATGAAAAGTATATGCGGAAATTTATTGGTAAATTGAATTGAAATAGATAAAATTAGCATGAAGCAAGTATTAAACTTGCCTGAAGACGTGTAGAAGATGGTACGGCAGCGGCAACGGCACGATCACGTCATGAACACGGCACAGGTTTAGCCTTGTCGGATCTTGATTCTTGGACTCAATGGCTCGGTGGGTGTGACGGGCGTGCGCTGGCGTTGCGATGGATAGCATGTTGATGATGATGATGGCTTAAGGGATCGAGGCCACAGATTTGATGGCGACGACGGTGACCAGAATATCGGCAATAGCGATCGATGTAAGTGTTCGACGAAATGCCGGGGGCTCGACTGTGAAATAGGGCTTGAGAGCGGGTTGTGGAAGCTCGGGTGTCATGCAGGGGCTCGGCTGCGGCGTAGGGGTCGCCGTGATGCTTGCAAAGGGGAGGCCGACGGTTGGTGGTGGTGGTCGTGGATGGTAGCGCCGGTGAGAAGGAGAGAGAATGGGAGGTTGAAGGAGGCGCTCGGGGAAGGCGATGGTGAGGGGTGGAGCTCCGACGAGGTGATCGAGGTGGGTCGTCAGGGAGATGAAGAGGGTGACGACAACGAGGTCACAGGCGATCGACGGTGAGGGTGCAGGCGTTGGCGATGGGCAGGAGCTCCGGAAGGCGATCGGTTCCGGTGTGCAGGTGAGGGGGTGCGCTCGGGGCCTGTAGCTTGGAGGGGGCGCGGACGAGGGCTCGGTGTCGGCGGTGGTCTAGGGGAGGAAAGCTCGAGCTCGGGGAAGGAAGTGGAGGCGAGGGTTAGAGGAAGAGGTAGAGAAAACTGCTTGTAGGAGGGAGAGGGGGAGACGAGGTGATTGTCGGCGGTGATGGTGCTAGGGCTGCTCGTGATGAAGTGGGTGCGTGAAGGAGTTGGAGGAGATGGGGGAGAGAACATTGTGAGGAGAGAGCGAGTCGTGGGGGAGGACGTTGGGGTGAAGGTGAGGTCGCGGGTCGTGGGCGCAAGGGAGGCGGGAGCGTGGGAACGACTGCATCGTGGGGGAGAGAAAAGAGCGGGAAAGGAGCGAGGAAGGAGATGTGGGGAGAAAGGAGGGTGAAGTGGGTCGGTTTGGGTCGGGGGAGAGTTGGGCCGGGCTCGGGGGAAAGTTGGGCCGGAAAAAGAAAAGGAAAATAAAGGGAATAGGGTTTGGGCTTGGGTTAGGGAAATAAAAGAAATTAAGTAATAGGATTTTAGTTTTAGGTTAGGAGTTTAAGAAATTAGTTTAAATAAAAATTATACACTTATATATATTTAAATCGGAACAAACCTGGATTAAATTCTGGAAAATACGGAAAAATTTGTAGAAAATTTGGGAAAATATCTGGAGACTTATTTATTAAAATACGCTAATTATTTATAGGGACTGGGTATTACATCATACCACCCTTACAAAAATTTCGTCCTCGAAATTTAAAATAAACGATAAGCTATATAAAATAATATGCGAAAAGCTACAATATCGAACACTAACATATAGTGATTTACGAAAAAACAAGCTAGATAAAAATCGAAGGTCTTTATATGTATAAGAATAACGCAACTAAAAGGATAGGTCTAAGTAAGTACAGGGCAGAACCATCTATAAGGATAAACTATATGTACAAGAGGATAAAATAGCTATAACAATCAATAGTGAAGGGTTTGCTGATAGGCCAACGTATTTTAGAATAAAAGTATCGATCAAACAATTTTAAAATAACTTAGAAAACCCACATGGTGAAAATAAGAAACATAGAACAAAATAATATGCGCGATATATGTTTGCGCTATTAGAAATGTGAAGAATAGTAAAGCATTTAAAATGGGTAAAACGGAAGTAGTTAATAACACGCAATTTTTGTAAACACAAGGTAGTGGGAGCTAAATTTCGAATACGATGTCACTGAATGTAATTATGGTAATAGGAGATAGCACAAAAAAATATATAGGGGCTAGTCAGGGTAGGGATTACAATGGAGTATGGCCCACTCAAAAGGTCGGACTGTGGTACTTCAACTGAATGTCGAAGAGGTTGGGGTCGGGTCAGCACAGGGTGCAAGGGTGAACATGTTAGTGATATGTATGCCCTAGAGGCCATTACTGTACATGCGATGTATATTGTAGTGGATGCTTGGACATATATATAGAGGACTTTCTTGCTCGACATGATAGTATGCTATCTGGTTGCTCTTTATCTTAACATGTACTCTGATAGTCTCTATGTTACATGTTGATAAAGCCCTTAGGATGTATACTTAACTACCAGGACTATGATGCAGATCATACTAGTGGGGACAGTGTAGTAGCTAAGTACATCCTTCAAATGTTCCTAGTCGCAAGTGTTTCGAGACAGGGCATCGATATACCAGAGTAGACTAGCGTATGCTTCTTGACCCATGTAGATGGGCGATGGATGATCCCATATCCATTGATGTTTGACATCAGAGATAGTATACGGGTGCTCAGTGGAGACTGGGTACACTGGAGGGACTCGCCGAGAACTCCCAGATGGTATTATACCTCATGTCAGATGGCAGTTCTCTGGTGACACTGGTACAGGTTAGTCTGTAGACCCGAGATCGTTATAGAGACTTGTGTGATTCCCACTGTGCTTTGATTTTCATCATATCACGTCTAAGAGGGCGTGCAAAACGGTGGCTTTTGGGTACAATCCCGAATCACATGGAGGCAATGAGCGATAGGAGGGGTTTCGTCTCTCCCGGTATAGGGAGTTGATGTTGCGCTGTGTTCGATTGGCTATAACTGGAAATCCCTGGCCAGGGTTGCTGAGATTTACTGGTAAGTGTTATCAGTAGTTTCTCAAACTGTTATGGGCCTCATATCGATACGACTTATCGGTTACTGGGGTCTGACGTTTACCGCCCCTAGACTGGATATGCGACATATCAACGAAGAGACCGGACTGTACGGGAGTGTTACTGATTGGATTCGTAGGAGAATGTACATGCTTGCTTGTTGATCTTCTGATTGCTCAATACACGGGTGGTTGTTACGTTTAGCTGACCGCTTACAGCTTGTGGGTGTTTTGATATGATCATCACCTACTGCCGACGTATTGACGATTCTTTAGAGTCCTACACAGAGGTTTCCTGGCTCAGGCAAAATGGAGTAGGAGCACATATGTGATATGTGCGGGACCGAGAATAATACGTGTATGCGATACCGTATTAGATTCTCGCGATATGTGATATTGGCCGGGTATATGTGATATAGCCGGGTCATCGGATCAAGTGTTGATTCGATGAACTGATACAGATTATATTAGTTGGTTATTTGTGAAATAGACGGATTATCGGATAAAGTGTTGATTTGATAATTTAATGTATAATTATATATTTAATATATTACATTATATTAACTAATATAAGCTCACTCAAAGTCTCACATGGATAATACATTGATATATATGAGATATATGTTAATTGTATTATTTTCTTTTGTTACAAAATATATTGTATATGTGATATATAATATTGTAACAAGTTAGGGTTACAAATGCAACATGCTTTGTGGAGTTTAAACTAGTTAGGGTTTGGAATTGGGTTAGCTTTTTCATGAAACTTCATGAAGCTTTCTTTTGTCTTTAGCTTAGATATTTTGTGTTGATATTTATTAACCCAACCCAAACCTTAGCCTCTAGTTAATTCTCTACAAGGGTTAATTTTATCATTCTTTAACCCATGGTTGCAATTCTAACCACACACAATAATTCATATTTCATCACAAATAAAATTCTTCTTCTTCTTCCTCTTGAAAAAAGCTTTTTAGATTTTTGTGATGTGATGAAATAAAGTGAGAAATTGAAAACAAAAGAGAGCTAAATTCCTACTTCATCATCCTCATCTATTCTAGCCACTTAGATTAGGGTGTTTCCTTTGCTAATACTTGATTAGTGAAGCAAGAGCCTGGGTTTGAGTTTCTTCAAGATAGATCATCTTAGTTGTTGAAGATTGGAAGCAAGTTTGCATCTTTCTCTTCATGGAGACTCTCTAGAGTCCGGGTACTTGATGATCGCAGCGAAGGGACCTCAACACGGAGCTTATGAAGCGAAGGAACGGACTACAAAGGTTGTAATCCCTAACTCTTAGAAGTAAAGTTGTTTACTTGTATAGTTTACCCTAATTCTCTAGTTAAGATCTTGGTTACGGTTACATAGCACCCCAAATTTTTATAAAATGGCATGTGTGATGCCTTGTTAAACCTTGTTGTCATGCTATACAACCCTACAGTGGTATCAGAGCCAAGCTAGAGCATTAGGCGTCGTGTATACGAAGTTTGAAGTCCGATTGAACTCCGAAACCCCGATAAATCCCACTTTCTGGAAATTTTTTCAAAAGTTGAAAATTTTCATATTAAAAATACTCAGAAAATCATGCAGGGAATTCTAAGGATTACTGTGAAGTACGAAGACATGACTCACTCAAGAGGCCGCGGAACCGCGGCCAAACCATGCGTTTGGCAGCGGGTCTGCGGCCAGCTTTGGGAGTTAGAGGCTAATACTTCAGGGGTTTATTCTTGGGTACTTTTTCATGCTTCTGGGAATTTTTAATTCTATTCAAGTGTTGAGTTTTCTGGGAAACATTGGGAACTCGTTGATTCGATCGGAATGTTTAATTTCGTTTAAGTTTTTCCGGATAATTTAGAACGTGTTAAAATGTTCGAATGGATATCAATAACTCACCTTTTCCCCTGTCGGAAAACTTTCAAGTGTTGGATTTTTCCTGAGTTTAAAATTTTCAGAAAATCATGCAAGCGAATATGTGGACCCTCTAGAAGAACGTAACTTTAACTCGATTATGTGACCGTCAAAACCGCCACTGAACCATATGGTTTGTGGTAGTTTAGCGTTGCCACATGTGAGGCGTTGGTTTGACCCTTCTACGGCTGGTTCATAGCGGCTGTGACATGTTCTGGGACTTTTTGAACTCCGCTCAAGTGTTGAGCTATTTGGAAAATCTTGGGTGTTTGTTTATTCGATCGGAAAGTTTAACATTGTTTATTTATCTGAAATGTGATACAATATGTGGAATTCATATAGTTAGGGATGAAATGCGAAATATGTGATATTTCAGATTTAAAATGTCTAAAGTGATTGTGGATTCTAAGTTGTAGTTTTTCACTTTCTTTTCTGCGACCGTAAGTGTAATATGTGGTGTATCGCCGATTTCGGTGCTATATGTCAACGACAACTGAGATACGCATATTTACTTACGTTGATGATATGTGATGTTATGTGTTGCTGTGATATGTTATATTGGATCGTCGTGTTTTGAATAGCCGGGTTTTTTTTATGTGAGATGAGGGTTTTTATTTTCATTTATGTAAAATTCATTGTATGTAATATTATTTTATTGGGGCACTTTCGGGTTGAGGATGATGTCACCATTGTATATTATTTACTTTTCTGCATTAGGATAGACCCAAGGCGGGGAGCACAAGTAACCGGGTTCTTGGGTATAGTGGGAGACCATCTCAAGGAGTTGAGACCGGGTCTCCTAACTCTAGAATTGGTAGGGTTGCTTGCCGCTCTCGTAGGGGTCTACGGATGTGGGTTTGGCTATTCATCGCGACCGTGGAATCCGTGTTTTATACTGGCTTAACTTAAAACACGGAATTCCTAGAATATCCAATATTTCATATGTGTTTCTTCTGCTGCAATGTTCTGTGATGAGATCATATTACTGCTTGAGATGAATGTTTATATTATATATATGAGATATATGTTATATTGCTGATTTCGTTTCAAATGTGATGTTTGTGAAGCATAATAAAATAGGACTTCATTAATGAGATTAATGAAATAAAAGAAACCTAAAGATGTTGTAGAAACTTGTTTAAAAACTGGCAGCTCTATGTAATACCCCAGGTATTATCTGGTATACCCATTTATACCAGATAAGCATGGGGACCCACTGTAGAACATGGGGAATCTTCGGAATACATTCCGAAAGAGGTCAGATCTGTACTATAAATGGAATGATACTTCTCTTCAATACAGAGGCGCCTTTTAAGTGAACTAGCACTATAGGAGTTTGAGAACTCCGTAGTTAAGCGTGCTCGGGCCAGGGAAGTCCTGGGATGGGTGACCTCCTGGGAAGTGGCCCCTGGTCGGGTCCAGTTCACCCCGAAGGACAAAACCGTACGGCTTCGGCCAGAGCGGACAATACTCTCTGTATTGGGGGTGGGTCGTGGCAGAATGGTATCAGAGCTGGTTCCTCAATAGTAGGTCTGTGGTTCGAGGACGAACCATTGTTCTAAGTGGGGGAGAATATAATACCCCAGGTATTATCTGGTATACCCATTTATACCAGATAAGCATGGGGACCCACTGTAGAACATGGGGAATCTTCGGAATACATTCCGAAAGAGGTCAGATCTGTACTATAAATAGAATGATACCTCTCTTCAATACAGAGGCGCCTTTTAAGTGAACTGGCACTATAGGAGTTTGAGAACTCCGTAGTTAAGCGTGCTCGGACCAGGGAAGTCCTGGGATGGGTGACCTCCTGGGAAGTGGCCCCTGGTCGGGTCCAGTTCATCCCGAAGGACAAAACCGTGCGGCTTCGGCCAGAGCGGACAATACTCTCTGTATTGGGGGTGGGTCGTGACACTCTAGTTCTTGCTTTGTATAGCGGTATTCCTTGTAGAATATCCTGCACCTTATTCGATAAGGAAAGAGCCGAGATCCCTTCACCGGGAGTGACCTCTTTAGCGAAACGAGCAGATGCTACAAACACGGTTTGTCTTTTGATTGCTTCTATAATTTTTGCTTTGCATAATGGTATTTGTGAAATATCCTGCACCTTATTCGATAAGGAAAGAGCCGAGATTCCTTCACCGGGAGTGACCTCTTTAGCAAAACTAGTAAAGGCCTAAAAAAACACTGCTTTTAAAATTCACTCGATTCTACGACGATATCAAGTTCATTACGCAAAAGGTTTTCATAAAAACCTGTCGTAGCCCTCTGTCATTTCAGATAAGTTCTATTTAGTATTCGTGCTGCGTTTGTTGGCCTTTGTCAAGGCGTAGTGTGCGGTAGCTGACTAGTGCTTATCTGCTTAAGCATGTGATGCGATTGGATTAGGGTAGTCGTGCGACCTTGTTAGCTTTTGTCAAGGGTCGTGCGGGTGGATTTAATTCAATCGGGAAATGACGGGTTGAACTTGACTAGCATCCTATGGTTTGTTGGCCTTTGTCAAGGTTATAGGAGGTTAGGGGCAGAACATTATCGGGAATTTCAAATGTTGAAATTTGCAATGAGATTGCATACCTTCTATGAGATAGTTGGATCCCGATACCCGCTGCGAGTAAGAGTTACTCCTGGGAGAGTTTTACACATTACAATTAACCGATCAAGTAGGTGTCTAGAAAGGTGTCAACGGGGTTAAGCCTCTGGGAAAACGATGTTTACTTTAATTAGGTTCGTGCGAAAGTACGGGGAACCTCCCTCAAAGTACCGGCACTAGCCTAGGCTGAAAGATTGACGAACTTGTAGCGTGTAATTAATCCCGGCTAGTCTTTCCTTTTAGGGTTTGAAGGAAGATTTGACTAAAACAGTGGGAGCTATCCTGATTAGATAAAATAATAACCAAATCTAATCTTGCAAAAGCGCACGCAGAGTGTTTTCTTCTCTCTCTCTTCTGGTTGAGACTATGTTACGCCTTAATCAAGATAAAAATACGGATGTATTGACTGAACCCGCTTGTTATACTGTGCTAGGGAACGTTAGTCCCGCTCCAACTTATAATTGTTATAAGACCGAGCAGGAAATAGGAGATTACCAGAATTCCCGTACCACCCAAACGAAGAAAGTGTATGATGATGCATCATCTTCGGGTGTGTTCATTACAAAGAACTGAGAAAGGGTGATAAGTTTTAAAAGTTAAAAATGGTGCAATTGTTGCAGCCAAGTCTGTTGGCAGTTATCACCCTGTATTACCAAGTACAGTGATTCTGAACGAATGTTATTAGATACCGAACCTGATACATCATATCGGTCTATTTATTTAGTAAAGAAGGATATAATTTTGTATTGATGGATAATGTTTTGAACATTTCCTATATCAAAAGTTGATCGGTTCAGGCACGTTATTTAAAAGTATAGACGTTCTAAATCAAACCACAGTTCTTAATGTACAGAACACACACAAGAGGAAGAGTTCAGAAATGAACGAATCCTTCTTGAAGTTTTGTAGACTAGGTCATATCAATGTGACCCAACTAGCTAAGTTACATTTAGATGTATATTTAAATTAGTTTGAATTTACATCTTGTGAAACTTGCCAGTCATGTCACTAAGATAAGATGACCATAGCTCTGTTTATTGGAAACAGAGAAAGAGTTAGTGAACTCTTGGGATTGATACATGATGATGTATGAGGTCCCCTGTCTACACATGCCAGGACTGGTTCTTAGTACTTCAGAAGTAGAGAACCAAAAACGGGTATAAGTATTATGTCCTTTGATGTGATCAGGGAGGAGAATACTTGAGCACGGGATTCCTGGACTATTCTAAAGGAGAATGAGATTCTCTCTCAGCATTACTCCTCCGTATACACCACAATACGTTGGTATATCGGGGCGGAGCAATCGCACCCTATGTGATAATGTGTGCTCTATGATGAGTACTACTGAGTTACCTATTTCCTTTTGGGGTTATGCACTTAAGAAGCTGCATATCTATTGAATAGGGTTCCAACCAAATCAGGTGCCTACCACTCCATATGAGATATGGTATGGAAAGAGCCCATCTCTTAAGAATGTTAAGATTTGGGGTTGTCCAAAGCAAAATCCGGACAAACTCGAGATAAGGTCAGTTCTGTGGAAGTTTGTTGGATATCCCCAGCATTCGCAAGGGAATATCTTCTACCAAACTGGGGAGAAAAATGTGTTTTGTTTCTCAGCATGCCACCTTTTGGAAAGGGAATTTCTTGTGAAGAAATTAGTGGTCATTAGGTAGAACTGGAAAAGGTTCCAGCTATACAAACTGCAGCTGATGATTTGGTAAACCCGAAGGATTCAATAGTTTCTAACAAACCTCGGCCTTTCCGCCGATCTAGTAGGGTTCCTCATCCACCTGAGAGATACTTCAGTTTCTCTATGATAGTGAGAGCGAGGATTGCATCATGAGATGATGACCCAACTTGTTTCGAGCAGGCCATCAAGAGTGGGGACTCTGTAAGAATGGCTGGATGCTTAGCGATCTGAGATGGAATCCATATACACCAACAAAGTATGCTTTGGTTGCTTTATCTGAAGGGTTAAATCCCTATCAGAAGCAAGTATATCTTGAGAAGATTACTTGGTGTACATGGAAAAATTAAGACTTTCAAAGCTATGCTTAAGTCCATCCAGATCCTACTTGCCATTGCTACATACCATAACTACGATATCTGGCGGTTGGGTGTCATGACTGCTTTTCTAAATAGTGATTTAGAAGAGAGCATCTATAAGTACACAGCCAGAGGGCTATGTAGACAGTGGGAGCAGCGGAAACGTGTGCAAGTTGCTTTATGGGATAAAGAAGGCATCGCGGAGTTGGAACGTCTGTTTTGATGTGGTAGTCAAAGAGTTTGACTTCATCAAAATGGTAGATGAACCTAGTATATACAAAAAGTAGTAGGGAGTATGGTGGTGATCCTCGTATAGTACGTGGATGACATACTCATGATAGGGAAGGAGTTTCCTATGCTACGCTCGGTCAATCTCCTCTTATCATAAGGATTCTCTATACAGGATCAAGGCGATACCTCATAAATCCTGGTTTTGGATCTATGAGATAGATCTAATTGGATGTTAGGATTCTCACTAGATGTAGTGAGATGGTATCACTCGATCCTGGGGAGAATCACTGGCAAGCTTCCAGGGTGGTAAGGTCGACTGAATGTCAGTCACAGGCATTGTCTTTACCCTCAGTGGAGGGACGGTATGCTGGAAGAGTTCCACGCTAGATGCCATGACATACTAGACGATAAAGGCAGGATAAATCACTACCAAGGATGCTACCAAAGAAATAAGTCTGGATGTACACTAGTTTATGAGATGAACTTCATTCCTACCATTGTGTGACAATGGAGTTTTGGCTTTTGCCAAGGAAACCCCGTCCCATCCGTTCAGACATATTCTAAGGTAGTATCACCTGATCATGGAGATGGTTGATCTCCAGGAAGATCGAGGTTAGGAGAGTAGACACAGAGGACAATAGCGCGGATCCACTCACAAAGGCCTATTTCCCAGTAGAGACTTTTATGGGATGGTTAAGTATGAGATACTTCAACCACAGCTGATTGTTGGGTATGAGATACTACAACAGATGGCCCTAGTGCAAGTGGGAGATTGTTAGTGATATGTATGCCTTAGAGGCCATTACTGTACATGCGATGTATATTGTAGTGGATGCTTGGACATATATATGGAGGACTTTCTTGCTCGACATGATAGTATGCTATCTGGTTGCTCTTTATCTTAACATGTACTCTGATAGTCTTTATGTTACATGTTGATAAAGCCCTTAGGATATGTACTTGACTACCAGGACTATGATGCAGATCATACTAGTGGAGACAGTGTAGTCGCTAAGTACATCCTTCAAATGTTCCTAGTCGCAGATGTTTCGAGACAGGGCATCGATATACCAGAGTAGACTAGCGTATGCTTCTTGACCCATGTAGATGGGCGATGGATGATCCTATATCCATTGATGTTTGACATCAGAGATAGTATACGGGTGATCAGTGGAGACTGGGTATACTGGATGGACTTGCCGAGAACTCCCAGATGGTATTATACTTCACGTCAGATGGCAGTTCTCTGGTGACACTGGTACAGGTTAGTCTGTAGACCCGAGATCGTCATAGAGTCTTGTGTGATTCCCACTAGTCTTGTGTGATTCCCACTATACTTTGATTTCCATCATACCATGTCCAAGAGGGCGTGCAAAATGGTGGCTTTTAGGTACAATCCCGAATCACATGGAGGCAATGAGCGATAGGAGGGGCTTCATCTCTCCCGGTATAGGGAGTTGATGTTGCGCTGTGTTCGATTGGCTATAATTGGAAATCCCTGGCCAGGGTTGCTGAGATTTACTGGTAAGTGTTATCAGTAGTTTCTCGAACTGTTATGGACCTCATATTGACACGACTTATCGGTTACTGGGGTCTGACGTTTACCACCCCTAGACTGGGTATGCGACATATCAGACGAAGAGACCGGACTGTACGGGAGTGTTACTGATTGGATTCGCAGGAGAATGTACATGCTTGCTTGTTGATCTTCTGATTGCTCAATACACGGATGAATGTTACGTTTAGCTGACCGCTTGCAGCTTGTGGGTGTTTTGATATGATCATTACCTACTGCCGGCGTATTGATGATTCTTTAGAGTCCTACACAGAGGTTTCCTGGCTCAGGCAAAACGGAGTAAGAGCACATATGTGATATGTGTGGGACCGAGAATAATACGTGTATGCGATACCGTATTAGATTCTCGTGATATGTGATATCGGCCGGGTATATATGATATAGCCGGGTCATCAGATCAAGTGTTGATTCGATGAACTGATACAAATTATATTAGTTGGTTATTTGTGAAATAGCCGGATTATCGGATCAAGTGTTTGTTCCCCTCCGAATACAGAGACGTGGCCGCGTAGGCTCGTCTTGCCTGAGATTCGGGGCAGATGCTATTTGGTTTTATCCGTCCACCTCTCCGAAGATGCCAAGTTGATTTATGGCACCGTGTATCGGAGGTTTGGACGGATGCGTCCGATGTAGCAGATTTCGTCAGATTCCCCCTCGCTTGAGGGTTTTTTGATTGTGGGGACGCTCTTCCCTGTAGGCGCAAGCCCCTGCAGTTAATTACGCTACCGCTTCGCGGTAACAACTTTCTCCTTCTCCAGAATTTCACTTCGTGCCGTGGGTTTTTGTTTTGTTTATGGTTGCCCGTGGATTGTATACGGAGACTAATATATATTGTCGCCCGTAGGACATGGATTAGTCCAAATCCGTATTTTCTTAGATTTGGGTTTGGGGTTTTAGTTTAAGGATACGTTAGCCATATTGGGGCTAAGATCAACTTAAACGTTTGTTAAGGATACGTTAGTCTAATTTCCAGACTAAGATCAACTTAACGGGATAGTTTAGATCCGACAAAAGAGCAATTGGCTCTATTGTTCCAGTTTAGGGACATAGTGGTCCATGTTAGTGGTCCATTATTCCAGTTTAGGGACGTAGTGGTCCATGTTCCAGTTTAGGGACGTAGTGGTTCATGTTCCAGTTTAGGGACGTAGTGGTCTATTGTTCCAGTTTAGGGATGTAGTGGTCCATTTAATGTATGGCCATCGTGACCCGTCACCTCTCTGACGTCGTTGAAGGATTACAACGATAGGTGTCAGAGGAGTTCAGAGATGTACCCTTGAACCGGATGTAAATTGATTTAAGAGAGAGCAGTCTTGCTCAGTTAATTTAATTTGAGGACTTATGGCCATGATTGGGTTAAGTCCAGTTGAAAATGTTTAACCTTTCATTTGCATTTGGCCTATTAGGCCTTTGTTTGGGCTCTGCCCCTTTTCTTTAATAATGTAGAGCATTTGTTTTGGTCCATTGGACCTCTTAATTGGGCTTTGCCCTTTAATAATGTGTTGCATTAAATATTCTGACAGTGCCCCACGTGGCTTGTCAGGCGCTTTGCGCCAATTGAGAAGCGCAAGACGCAAACTCATGTGGGGGTGACACGTGTCACGCTCTGGTGAGCGCAAGCGTAGTGCGCTGCGCTGTTGTACTGCTGACACGTGGTGCGCTCTGGTGCAGTGCACCAATTAAGAGAGCAATGCTCTGTTTTAAAAGCGCATAGCGCAAGTTATTCTGGTGCTGACACGTGGCGCTCTCTGGTGGCTTGCGTCAACCCAGGAACGCAACAGTGCAGATTTGCAAGTGCAAGGCACTGTTAATTACCTTGATCCAATTTTGGATCAAAGAATAGAATCTTTTAGATTCCAGAACCAATGGTTCATAAAAAAGGCAATGCCTTTGTTATTTATTATATTTTTTATTGAAGATCCTTGATCTTGTTTTTAGATCAATGATCTATTCAGATGAAATTCTTCTTTTTTTATTCAAAGGTTTTTACCTTTTTTGTTCTCTGGGTTCTGCTCTGCTTTTTGTGTTTTTGTGTTTTTGTCTCTCCGCGTAGGCTGGTTAAATGATAAATCAACACTTGATTTATCAACCCGATCATATCACATACGACCCGACTAAAAGCAAGCCGCTCGATTAATATACGCTACCTCATACTCGCATTTTAACCGGATCCACGCGCATATCGAATATGCGCACCACAACGTTTCGCCCGGACTAGGTAACTCCTTTGTGGGACTCTAAGACTCGTCAATACGCCGACAGTGGGTGATGATCATATCAAGCACCCCCAAGCCGCAAGCGGTCAGCTAAACGTAACAGCCACCCGGGTATTGAGCGATCAGAAGAAAATAAGCGAACCTGTTACAACTCCCGTCGAGCCAACCGACAACACTACCATACAGTCCGGTTTCTTCGTCAGATATGCTGCATATCGAGTCTAGGGATGGTAACGTCGACCCCAATAACTCAATAAGTCGTGCCGATAAACGGTCTATAACAGATCGAGAAACTACTGATAACACTTATCAGTAAATCTCAACAGCCTTGGCCAGGGACTTACTGATATAGCCAGTCGAGCACAGCATAGCATCAGCACAGCACATCAATACGCCGGCAGTGGGTGATGATCATATCAAGCACCCCCAAGCCGCAAGCGGTCAGCTAAACGTAACAGCCACCCGGGTATTGAGCGATCAGAAGAAAATAAGCGAACCTGTTACAACTCCCGTCGAGCCAACCGACAACACTACCATACAGTCTGGTCTCTTCGTCAGATATGCTGCATATCGAGTCTAGGGATGGTAACGTCGACCCCAATAACTCAATAAGTCGTGCCGATAAACGGTCTATAACAGATCGAGAAACTACTGATAACACTTATCAGTAAATCTCAACAGCCTTGGCCTTGGACTTACTGATATAGCCAGTCGAGCACAGCACAGCATCAACTCCCAATACCGGGAGAGACGAAACCCCTCCTATCGCTCATTGCCTTCGTGTGTCTCGGGACTGTACCCAACGGCCACCTGTTTGCACGACTCAGTAGAGCCGTGGTAGGGTGGTAATCAAAGTACAGTGGGAGAACATACAAGACTCTATGACGATATCGGGTCTACAGACTAACCTGCACCAGTGTCACCTGAGAACTGCTATCCGACGATAGATATAATTCCATATAGGAGTTCTCGGCGAGTCCGTCCAGTGTACCCAGTCACCACTGAGCACCCGTATACGATCTCGATGTCAAACATCGATGCATGTGGGAACATCCATCGCCCATCATATGGGTCTAGTATCATATATGCTAGTCTACTCTGGTATATCGATGCCCCTTCTCGATACACCTACGACTAGGAAAATTTCAGGATATGCTTATAAACTACAGATGTCCCACTAGTATGATCTCTATCACAATCACAGTAGTCAAGCCAATATCCTCAGGGCTTTATCAACATGTGTGAATGAATAAAAGCATGATCAAATCAACATGTCAGATAAAGAAGAACCAGATAGCATACTATCATGTCGAGCAAGAATGTACACTGAATATATATATATATATATATATATATATATATAAATACATCCACTATCATATAATGGCCTCTAGGTCATACATATATCCAACAATCTCCCACTTGCACTTAGGTCAGTTATTGGCGTATCTCATACCCAACATCTCAAAAAGTCGCTCATGCTGCCGCTGAGGGAGGGCCTTGGTGAGTGGATCCGCGGTGTTATCCTTTGTGTCTACTCTCCTAATCTTGATCCCGCGGCGATCTACAATCTTCCGAATCAAATGAAAGCGCCTCACGATGTGTCTGGACCGCTGATGGGACCTGGGCTCCTTAGCTAACGCCATAGCCCCATTATTATCACAATACAAAGGTATTGGATCAATAATGGTTGGAACTACTCCTAGCTCCGAGACGAACTTCCTCATCCAGACGGCTTCCTTGGCGGTATCATTCGCAGCAATGTACTCAGCCTCCAT
Organism: Agapanthus africanus; assembly: GCA_030015575.1. Classification (NCBI taxonomy): domain Eukaryota; kingdom Viridiplantae; phylum Streptophyta; class Magnoliopsida; order Asparagales; family Amaryllidaceae; genus Agapanthus; species Agapanthus africanus. Next base: position 673,552,876 of record CM057340.1, on the reverse strand, counting down.
CGTAGAGTCTGCAACGGTATCCTGTTTGGAACTCTTCCAACTTACCGCCCCTCCATTGAGGGTAAATACAAACCCTGAGATAGATTTGCTGTCGTCCTTATCGCTCTAGAAGCTCGAATCGGTAAAGGCCTCCATTTGGAGATCTCCATTAACATACACCAAGAACAATTCTTTAGTCCTTCGCAAGTACATAAGAATGTTCTTCACAGCTATCCAGTGATTCTCCCCTGGGTTGGATTGATACCTGCTTACAACACTAAGTGCATAAGCTACATCTGGGCATGTACATAACATCGCATACATTATAGATCCTACCGCCAAAGCATAGGGTATAATGCTCATGCGAGCTCTCTCTTCATTGGTCTTTGGGCAAGAGTCCTTGGAGAGAGTGACCCCATGGCAAGCGGGTAAGGCACCCCGCTTAGAGTCTTCCATACTAAACCTTTTTAGGATAGTGTTGATGTAACTGGTTTGGGACAATCCCAATAACCTTTTGGATCTATCCCTATAGATCCTTATACCCAGAATGTATGTGGCATCACCCAGGTCCTTCATGGAGAACCTTAGTGATAAGAAAGATTTGACCGACTGCAGCATAGAAATATCATTTCCTATCAGAAGAATGTCATCCACGTACAATACGAGGAATGCGACAGCTCTCCCTACAGCCTTCTTATAAACACAAGGTTCATCTGGATTTTTGATGAAATCAAACTCTTTGATAACATCATCGAAACAGATGTTCCAACTCCGTGATGCCTGCTTTAACCCATATATGGATTTAAGCAATCTACATGCTTTTCCGCTGCTCCCACTGTCAATAAAGCCCTCTGGCTGATCCATATAAACGCATTCTTCTAAATCTCCATTTAGAAATGCCGTTTTAACGTCCATCTGCCAGATTTCATAGTCGTAGTGAGCAGCAATAGCAAGTAGGATCCGAATGGATTTAAGCATGGCTACGGGCGAAAAAGTCTCGTCATAGTCCAAACCTGGTCTTTGACGAAAACCTTTCGCCACAAGTCTTGCCTTATAGGTCTCTACCTGCCCATCTACACCAATCTTTCTTTTAAAGATCCATTTGCACCCCACCGGTTTTACCCCAGGGGGTACAACGTCCAAAGTCCATACTTTGTTGGTGTACACAGACTCCATTTCGGATCTCATGGCATCCAGCCACTTCACAGAGTCTCCACTCGTGATAGCTTGCTGAAAACTGGTAGGATCATCATCCTCCATGATGCAGTCTTCTCCGTCACCATCAATGAGGAAACCGTAGTACCTCTCCGGTGGGCGAGAAGTCCTACCAGACTTACGGAGTGGCCGAGGTTCCTCAGTTTCTATTGCAACAGCCGGTTCAACCAAGTCGTCATTTGTAGTTTGTGTCTCTAGAACCTCTTCTAGATCCACCACCTTGCCATCATCTTTATCTGAGAAAAACTCTTTTTCTAAGAATGTGACATACTGAGAAACAAACACCTTTTGTTCCTCCTTGTGGTAGAATAGATATCCATAAGAGTTCCTTGGATATCCTACAAAGTTACACATGACTGACCGTGTCTCTAGTTTGTCCGGATTCTGCTTTTTAACATAGGCCGGGCAACCCCAAATCTTAATTCTCTTAAGAGATGGTCTCTTCCCATGCCATATCTCATATGGCGTGGTAGACACGGTTTTGGTTGGAACCCTGTTCAGTAGAAATGCTGCAGTCTCCAATGCATGCCCCCAAAATGAGACAGGTAACTCAGCATCACTCATCATGGAACGGACCATATCTAATAGGGTCCGATTCCGTCGTTCAGACACACCGTTGTACTGTGGTGTGTAAGGAGGAGTGAGCTGAGAGAGAATCCCATTCTCTTTTAGGAAGTTTGTAAATTCTGTACTGAGGTACTCCCCACCTCGATCTAATCGAAGCATCTTGATACTCAAGCCGGTTTGTTTTTCTACTTCTTGTTTATATTCAGTGAATTTCTCGAAAGCTTCGGACTTGTGCTTTAATAAAAATATATGACCGAATCTTGAGAAATCGTTAGTGAACGTAATGAAGTATGAAAAACCGTCTCTAGCCTGTGTAGACATTGGCCCACATACATCACTATGTATGAGGCCTAGGAGCTCGGTAGCTCTTTCTTCGTGTCCGGTAAACGGAATTTTGGTCATTTTACCCTTGATACAAGACTGGCAAGTCGCATAAGATTTATATTCAAAAGGGTTTAAATATCCATCTTTGTGTAACTTGTTTAATCTTATTTCGTTAATATGACCAAGTCTACAGTGCCAAATAAAAGCTTCATTTATTTCTGAAAATTTTCTTTTATTAGTGTGTTGTATGCTGAAAACTGTGTGTTGATTTAGGACGTATATCCCGTTATTAAGTGTACCATACCCAACCAACATTTGATTCAGGTGAATGTTCATAACATTGTTCTGTAATACAAAATTATATCCTTCATTATCTAACAAAGAAACAGATATTATATTACAAAGCATACTTGGTACAAAATAACATGGGTTCAAAACCAATATACAACCAGATGGCTACCCCAAGTGATACTCTCCCACTGCGACTGTATGTACATTGGAACCATTTCCAACGCGGAGAGTATGGTCACCTGTCTTCAAAACCTTGCTATTTCTCAGCCCCTGCATAGAATTGCAAATGTGAGAACCTGAACCGGTATCTAATACCCAGGAAGCAGAGTTTATTGAAAAACAGTTTTCTGTCACAAACACACCTGAAGCGGAAGCATCCCCATGCTTCTTCTTGAGATTCAAGTACTCGGTACAGTTGCGCTTCCTATGTCCTGTTTTGAGGCAATGAAAACATTCCCCTTTCCCCGATTCTCCAGCTTTGGAATTTTCCTTTCCCTTAACCTTTTTAACTCCACCCTTAGGATTGGTGGGCTTCTTCTTTTTCTTTCCCTTGGCCTTAGCCTTTGGGCGAGAAGAGGAAGATTGTCCAACAGTCATAAAGGGGTTTTCACTGATTTCAGTGTGCTCTCTGCACTCCTTAACATATTAAGGAATTCAGGTAGTTCCCTCTCCATGTTGTGCATGTTGAAGTTAACTATGAACTGAGCAAAGGTGGAGGGGAGGGACTGCAGAATAATATCCGTATATTGTTCATTGTCCATCGTCCATCCAAGGTCCTCAAGCTCTTCTATGAGAGTTATCATCTTCAGAACATGGTCTTCTACTGATGTGCCAGGGGCCATTCGCATCTGAAACAATTTCTTTGATGCTTCGTATCGTAATACGCGGGATTGCTCTCTATACAACTCCTTTGTATGGAGAAATATGGCTTGAATGTCCATATTCTCGTGCTGCTTTTGATGTGTATTGTCCATCGATGCAAGCGCGAGGCATTTGGCCGTGGCACAGTCAGCGTCCCATGTCTTGCGGACTTCAATATCCGCAACTGAGGATTTTGGACCTGGGGTGGGCGGGGCTGAAGCCGTGAGGACATATTATACTTTATCATAAGTCAAGGCTATTTTCAGATTCCTCAGCCAGTCTTTATAATTGGTCCCATTCAGTTTGTTTTTATCTAGTAGAAGCTTGAGTCCAGTCATTGGTATCTGCCATTAAGAGAGAGAAAAGAATACACTCAGCGAAAGCTCTTGCAAAGATCAGATTGGTTATTATCTTGTCTAATCGATGTCTCCCATTGCTTTAATCAAGTTTTTCTTTCAAAACTTAAAAAGAAAACTAGCCAGGATTAATTACAGTCTACAACTTCGCTAACCGTTCAGCCAGGCCAGTGTCGGTACTTGAGGGAGGTTTTCCGTGCTTTCGCACGGACCTAATTAAAGTAAACCTCATTTTCCCAGAGGCGTAGCCCCGTTAACACCTTTCTAGACACCTAATGAGTTAGCTAATTGTAAACTGCAAAACTCTCCTGGGAACAACTATTGCCCACAGTGGGATCGGGATCCAACCATCATATGGAAGGTATGCAATCTCATTGCAAATCTCAACACTTGAAATTCCCGATATGATTTTTACCCCTAGTACCTATGACCTTAACTATGGTCAACAAATCATAAGTACCAGTCAAGTTCTACCCGTCATTTCTTGATTAATTAGACCCACCCATATGACCCTTAACTATGGTCAACAAAGTCGTATGAATGTCCTAATTAATCTGCATCATATGCAGTGTAGGAAGACATCACTTAGCTACCGTACACTACGTCTTAACTAAAGTCAACAAACGTAGCACGAATAGTAAGTACTCTACTTCCTAAAATGAAGGAGGGTTGCGGATGATTTTTAAGGAAATCTTTAACGCTTTGAACTTGATATCGTTGTAGAATCAAAAGGTTTTCAAAAGGTGTGGCTTAAGCTCCACAGTTTTGAAATGTAGCTTTTTCATAAAGAGCCGAGTGGTTTTCAAATCCGATTCTACAACATCCTTTTAGGTTTATTTTCTTTACATTAATCATATTAATGTAGTCCCATCATTTAAGTCCTTAAGCCAATCACAGAAAAGAAACGAAAATAACACGTACACTTATGCCATCCGCATTCGCCGCAATGTTCCGTTATGCACCGTTAGGTTACTTAACTAACGGCATACCGGGACGGGACTAGCGCGGGTGTAAAACATAAGCAACGTCTACTATATATCTCATATATAATATATCATTCGTCTCAGATATTACAGAACACATGCAGCAGAAACATATATATAATGTGGGATATACTAGGATGTCCGTATTTAGTATTTAGCCAACAATAGAAAATACGGATTCCACAGTCGCGATGAATAGCCAAGCCCATACCCCTAGACCCCTACGAGAGCGGCAAGCGACCCTACCAATCCTGGAGTTTAGGAGACCCGGTCTCGACTCCTCGAGATGGCCTCCCACTGAACCCCAGAACCCGGTCACTTGTGCCCCCTCCTTGGGTCTATCCTAATGCGGAAAAGTAAATAATATACAACACTGGTGGCATCAACCTCAACTCGGAATAAAAGAATATTACATTACATTTGAATTTTACATGAATGAAAAATAAAACTCTCATCTCACATAAAACCCCCCGGCTATTCAATTGCGACAATCCTGCACATCATATCTCAGCAACACACAATATCATATATCATCAACGTAAGTAAGTATGCGTACCCCGAGTGTCGTTGATGTATAGCAACGAAACCGGCGATATCGACATACTACACTTACGGTCACAGAAAAGAAAGTGTAAAACTACAATATTTGGAATCCACATTCTCTTTAGACATCGTAAATCCGAAATATCACATACTTCGCATTTCATGCCTAACTATATGAATTCCACATATTGTATCACATTCCAGATAAATAGACAGTATTAAACATTTCGATCGAATAATCAAATACCCAAAATTTCCTAAAGCTCAACACTTGAGCGGAGTTCAAAAAAACCCGGAATGTGTCACAGTAGTAGCGGTCCAGCCGTAGAAGGGTCAAGCCAACGCCTCACATGTGGCACGTCGTACTGCCTCAAACCCTAAGGTTCAAAAGGCAGTTCAAGACGGTCACATAATCGAGTTAAGGTTTGTTGTCTTCTAGAGGGTCCACCACAAAACTTGCATGCATTTCCGAAAGATTTAAACTCGAGAAAAGATTCAACACTTGAAAATTTTTCGTGTCGGGAAAAAGTGAGTCAATGATATCCGTTCGAACTTTTTAATACTTTCTAAATTATCCGAAAAAGGCACGAGATTAAAATTCCGATCGAATCACCGAATCCAAAACAATCTCCAGAACATATATCACTGAAACCAGATTAAAAATACCCAAAAACATCTATAAGCAGAAAATAAGAACACTATATAAAAACGAGGGCTTAATTCATCCGTACGGCCGCGGAGCCGCGGTCCAAGCAAGCTTTGGCCGCGGTTCCGCGGCCCAAGCAAGCTTTGGCCGCGGTTCCGCGGTGGGATTTAGTGATTAGGGCTTCGTTTTTTACAGGGTTTCTTAGAATTCCCTGCTGAATTTTTTACATATTTTTAATTCTGGAAAAACACAGGTTTGAAAAAATGTCCAGAGAGGGTTCTAAAAGTCCGTATTTTGGTTCGATCGGAGTTTTAACTTCGCTAAAGCATCGCCTAAAGTTCTAGGTCGGCTCTGATACCAATGTTAGGTTTACCTAGCACCTAATGAAGGGTTTGGAAGCATCACATGTCTCAAAATTAAATTTTTTAAGGTACTAAGTGAACATACAAAGAATCATCACTAGAAAATTAGGGTTTCTAAACATTGACAACATCACAAGTAGATAAAGCTAGGGTTTTGAGAGTACAACCTTTGTAGCTCCCTACGCTAGACTCCTTAGCTACTTGAGGGTTGGAAAACGTCCGCTTGAGAACCTCTAGGTCCACGATGATCCACCCGGAGTCCTCTTTGTCCAAGCTTGAAACTTCACAAGATCAAGAGAAGAAATGGAAGCTAACACTCTTCACAAGTGGGCAAGACTAATGTAGAATGGTGTTGTGGTTAGTTTTCTCACTTCAAAATCCTAACTTGGTGAGTGTTTTGCTCACTTGAGAAATCTGTAGAGCAAAAGAGCAAGGAGGAAGAAGATGATGGCTCTTGGAAAAACAAGAGAATGATAATCACCTATGAAAAATAGAAAATATAAGTATATATATTTTTTACTCTTCATCTCAAACCATGGTTACATAATAAAGATATTATTGTACTTGAGTTAAAACACAAAAGGAAGATTAACTCATGGTTAAAAAGTGGGTGAACAAAGGTTAGTTCAAGGAAGAGTGTAGAAGATAACCATGGATTAATCTTTTTCCTTTTGTTTTGTTTTAAAACAAATACAATATATATCCATATATATAATTATAAGGTGTGAGTCTTATATTGCCACCATCTTCTATATATACAACCATGATAGAATGATGTATGCATGTATGTGTGCATGCACATTCATATGTGCATGAACAAGAATGAATGCATACATGCATGCATACACCAAAAAGACAAGAAAAGGATTTGTAGTGAGAAACTAATAGTTAAATGATAAATCAACACTTGATTTATCAACCCGGTCATATCACATACGACCCGACCAAAGTCAAGCCGCCCGAGTAATATACGGTATCTCATACTTGCATTTTAACCGGGTCCACGCGCATATCGAATATGCGCACGACAACGTTTCGCTTGGACTAGGTAACTCTTTTGTGGGACTCTATGACTCGTCAATACGCCGGCAGTGGGTGATGATCATATCAAGCACCCCCAAGCCGCAAGCGGTCAGCTAAATGTAACAGCCACCCGGGTATTGAGCGATCAGAAGAAAACAAGCAAACTTGTTACAACTCCCGTCGAGCCAACCGGCAACACTACCGTACAGTCCAGTCTCTTCATCAGATATGCTGCATATCGAGTTTATGGATGGTAACGTCGACCCCAATAACTCAATAAGTCATGCCGATGAACGGTCTATAACAGATCGAGAAACTACTGATAACACTTATCAGTAAATCTCAACAGCCCTGGCCAGGGACTTACTGATATAGCCAGTCGAGCACAGCACAGCATCAACTCCCAATACCGGGAGAGACGAAACCCCTCCTATCGCTCATCGCCTTCGTGTGTCTCGGGACTGTACCCAACGGCCACCTGTTTGCACGACTCAGTAGAGCCGTGGTCGGGTGGTAATCAAAGTACAGTGGGAGAACACACAAGACTCTATGACGATATCGGGTCTACAGACTAACCTGCACCAGTGTCACCTGAGAACTGCTATCCGACGATAGATATAATTCCATATAGGAGTTCTCGGCGAGTCCGTCCAGTGTACCCAGTCACCACTGAGCACCCGTATACGATCTCGATGTCAAACATCGATGAATGTGGGAACATCCATCGCCCATCATATGGGTCTAGTATCATATACGTTAGTCTACTCTGGTATATCGATGCCCCGTCTCGATACACCTACAACTAGGGACATTTCAGGATATGCTTATAAACTACAGATGTCCCACTAGTATGATCTCTATCACAATCACAGTAGTCAAGCCAATATCCTCAGGGCTTTTTCAACATGTGTGAATGAATAAAAGCATGATCAAATCAACATGTCAGATAAAGAAGAACCAGATAGCATACTATCATGTCTAGCAAGAATGTACACTGAATATATATATATATATATATGTATATATATATATATATATGTATAAATACATCCACTATCATATAATGGCCTCTAGGGCATACATATATCCAACAAAACGATCCCGTTAAGTTGATCTTAGTCTGGAAATTAGGCTAACGTATCCTTAACAAAAGTTTAAGTTGATCTTAGCCTCAATATGGATAACGTATCCTTAAACCAAAACACCAAATCCAAATCTAAGTAAATACGGATTTGGACTAATCCACGTTCTACGGATGACGGCATAACTTAGTCTCCGTATACAATCCACGGGCAACCACAAACAAAACAAACACACACGACACGAAGTGAAATTCTGGAAAAGGAGAAAGTTGTTATCGTGACACGGTAGCGTAATTAACTGCAGGGGCTTGCACCTGCAGGGAAGAGCGTCCCCACAATCAAAAACCCTTCAAGCGAGGGGGAATCTGACGAAGTCTGCTACATCGGCCACATCCGTCTAAACTTCCGATACACGGTGCCATAAATGAAGTTGGCATCTTCGGAGAGGTGGACAGATAAAAACCAAATAGCATCTGCCCCGAATCTCAGGCAAGACGAGCCTATGCGGCCGCGTCTCTGTATTCGGAGGGGAACATATTCTGGCACGTAGTGTGGAGTGGAAAGAGGAAAAGGTCCTACCGGGCATGCCAGAATCTGTTCCCCTCCGAATACAGAGACGCGGCCGCGTAGGCTCGTCTTGCCTGAGATTTGGGGCAGATTCTATTTGGTTTTATCCGTCCACCTCTCCGAAGATGCCAAGTTGATTTATGGCACTGTGTATCGGAGATTTGGACGGATGCGGCCGATGTAGCAGACTTCGTCAGATTCCCCCTCGCTTGAGGGGTTTTTGATTGTGGGGACGCTCTTCCCTGCAGGCGCAAGCCCCTGCAGTTAATTACGCTACCGCTTCGCGGTAACAACTTTCTCTTTTTCCAGAATTTCACTTCGTGTCGTGGGTTTTTGTTTTTTTTATGGTTGCCCATGGATTGTATACGAGGACTAATTTATATTGTCGCCCGTAGGACGTGGATTAGTTCAAATCCGTATTTTCTTAGATTTGGGTTTGGGGTTTTAGTTTAAGGATACGTTAGCCATATTGAGGCTAAGATCAACTTAAACGTTTGTTAAGGATACGTTAGTCTAATTTCCAGACTAAAATCAACTTAATGGGATCGTTTAGATCCGACAAAAGAGCAATTGGCTATATTGTTCCAGTTTAGGGATATAGTGGTCCATGTTAGTGGTCCATGTTCCAGTTTAGGGACGTAGTGGTCCATTGTTCCAGTTTAGGGACGTAGTGGTCCATTTAATGTATGGCCATCGGGACCCGTCACCTCTCTGACGTCGTTGAAGGATTACAACGATAGGTGTCAGAGGAGTTCAGAGATGTACCCTTGAACCAGATGTAAATTGATTTAAGAGAGAGCAGTCTTTCTCAGTCAATTTAATTTGAGAACTTATGGCCATGATTGGGTTAAGTCCAGTTGAAAATGTTTAACCTTTCATTTGCATTTGGCTTATTAGGCCTTTGTTTGGGCTCTGCCCCTTTTCTTTAATAATGCAGAGCATTTGTTTTGGTCCATTGGACCTCTTAATTGGGCTTTGCCTTTTAATAATGCGCTGCATTAAATATTCTGACAGTGCCCCACGTGGCTTGTCAGGCGCTTTGCGCCGATTGAGGAGCGCAAGACGCAAACTCATGTGGGGGTGACACGTGTCACGCTCTGGTGAGCGCAAGCGCAGTGCGCTGCGCTGTTGTGCTGCTGACACGTGGCGCGCTCTGGTGCAGTACGCCAATTAAGAGAGCAACGCTCTGTTTTAAAAGCGCATAGCGCAAGTTATTCTGGTGCTGACACGTGGCGCTCTCTGGTGGCTTGCGCCAACCCAGGAGCGCAACAGTGCAGATTTGCAAGTGTAAGGCACTGTTAATTACCCTGATCCAATTTTGGATCAAAGAATAGAATCTTTTAGATTCCAGAACCAATGGTTCATAAAAAGGCAATGCCTTTGTTATTTATTATATTTTTTATTGAAGATCCTTGATCTTGTTCTTAGATCAATGATCTATTCAGAAGAAATTCTTCTTTTTTTATTCAAAGGTTTTTACCGTTTTTGTTCTCTGGGTTCTTCTCTGCTTTTTGTGTTTTTGTCTCTCTGTGTTGTTGTTGTTCTTCCCTTTTTTTTGTGTCTCTTAGACTTGGAGTTTGAGGGCCTTTATATAGTGCCAAATGATTTGTTGAATCAGTTAAAGAGATCTTTCTCTGAGTGATTTGGGGATTTTTCCCCACCGTTGGATCTTTGATCCAAGGGCTTCTGTTTTACAGAAAGCAATCTTCTTGTTTTTAACAAGAACAGAAAAATCTTTCTGGAATTTTAATTCTGTTTGACGCAAACGCATATGTGCTTGACACGTGTCGCGCAGCGCAACTGCGCTGACACGTGTCACGCAGCGCATTGCGCTGACACGTGTGGCGCAGCGCAGAGCGCTGCGCAACTGCGCTAGCGCAACTGCGATACCACGTGTCGCGCAGCGCAACTGTGCTGCCACGGGGCGCGCAGTGCGCGGCGCAGAACGTGTCGCGCAGCGCAGAGCAAAATTTTGGCGGGAACGTGTCGCGCAGCGCAGCTGCGCTGCCACGTATCGCGCAGCGCAGCTGCGCTGCCACGTATCGCGCAGCGCACTGTGCTAGCGCAACTGCGCTGCCACGTGTAGCGCAGCGCAGAGCGCAAGTCAGCTGAAGTGTTGCTTCTTTATTTTAAGATTTGATTTTTATTATCTTTTAAAACAGAGATTTGCTTTGATTGGGGAAACAGAAGTATTGCTTCATTTCTCGCATTGGGATTTGAATAGAGTTTTGCTCTGACTGGGAGATTTTCTCCTTTATTATTATTATTATTATTTATTTATTTATTGTTATTTTATTGTTGTTATTTTATACGGAGCGGGTTTTGAGCCAAAATTTTGGCGGGAATAGTGTTGATTTAATAATTTAATGTATAATTATATATTTGATATATTACATTACATTAACTAATATAAGCTCACTTAAAAATTCTTTTTCTCACATGGATAATACATTGATATATATGAGATATATGTTAATTGTATTATTTTCTTTTGTTACAAAATATATTGTATATGTGATATATAATATTGTAACAAGTTAGGGTTACAAATGCAACATGCTTTGTGGAGTTTAAACAAGTTAGGGTTTGGATTTGGGTTAGCTTTTGGGTTAGCATTTTCATGAAGTTTCATGATGCTTTCTTTTGTCTTTAGCTTAGATATTTTGTGTTGATATTTATTAACCCAACCCAAACCTTAGCCTTTAGTTAATTCTCTACAAGGGTTAACTTTATCATTCTTTAACCCATGGTTGCAATTCTAACCACACACAATAATTCATTATTCATCACAAATAAAATTCTTCTTCTTCTTCCTCTTGAAAAAAGCTTTCTAGCTTTTTGTGATGTGATGAAATAAAATGAGAAATTGAAAACAAAAGAGAGCTAAATTCCTACTTCATCATTCTCATCTATTCTAGCCACTTAGATTAGGGTGTTTCCTTTGCTAATACTTGATTAGTGAAGCAAGAGCTTGGGTTTGAGTTTCTTCAAGGTAGATCATCTTAGTTGTTGAAGATTGGAAGTAAGCTTGCATCTTTCTTTTCATGGAGCCTCTCTAGAGTCCGGGTACTTGATGATCGCAGCGAAGAGACCTCAACACAGAGCTTATGAAGCGAAGGAACGGACTACAAAGGTTTTAATCCCTAACTCTTAGAAGTAAAGTTGTTTACTTGTATAGTTTACTATAATTCTGTAGTTAAGATCTTGGTTAGGGTTACATAGCACCCCAAATTTTTATAAAATAGCATGTGTGATGCCTTGCTAAACCTTGTTGTTGTGCTATACAACCCTATAGAACAGTCATGAATCCCAGAAGGGAAAGAATTTATTGGGGAGGGAAAATGGTAAATATATCATGCGAATCAATACTCAAAAGATTAGCGAACTCAGAAATTTCATTATCATTAATTCTCCAAAAGAATTCCAAACAAGGCATACTTGAAGGATAAAAGATGGCCTTAAACTATACATAGATTTATTTGGCCAGAGGCAACAAAAGATAAATGGCGTCGGTCGCGGTTGTGGAAGTTCAGCAGGTTACGGTAAGCTCGCGTGCCAAGATAGGGGCGTCCACTTCCATAGCGCCTCGCAGGGATCTCCACTGGAGGTTCTTCTGCCGCGTGGTCTTCTTCTTTTGGTCCTTCTTCCTCAGCTGGAGCTTCTTCATCGTGGTATGCTTCCACGTGATTCACCTCTTCTAAATCTTCTTCTACGGGATTTTCTTCCACTGGATTTTCCCTAAGGTCTTCCTCTCCTGGATTTTCTTCTAACGGGTCTTCCTCGGGATCTTTCTCTATCGGGTCCTCTTCGGGGTCATCTTCCTCTTCGTCGGAATCACTGATCATGTCAGCTTCTGGGGGTGCGACTCACTCGTCCTCGGAATCGCTGTTACTGAAAATAACTTGTGTGCCGTTGATCTCGTCATCTGAACTCACCAGCATGCAGTCTAAGGAGACGCATGACCGTGTGTCCTCATCTGGAGGCGGCGCTGCTCCTGGGTGGGCCATGGCCTGAAAAGAAAGAGTCATGATTAGACAGTGGAACATACCAAGAAAATAACTAAGGATATGGAGCACAAGGAAAATATACGGTAGGTAAGGACTGAAAAATCAAACTTTAGAATACTGATGCAATAAGTAGTATAAGGAAAGTGAGTGGCAAGGGGACGATACATACATCACAACTCAAAATTTTATTGCATTTCAACTAAAAGTTCAACGGATACAAGATTTTAAACGAAAGGAAATATTTACAAAAGAGTGACAATATTTTTATTGAAAGCAGAAATGTGATAATTCTTCTTTGATATCTAGACCGCTGCATTCTCGTCACGCGAGTTGAATCCTGCGCTGGGTCCGTACTATCCTCGAATCTCGAACTACGAAATAACCAAGTCATTTAGCAGAAGTGGAGAGTGTGGACGAATCTCCTCTTTGTAGCTCCTTCCTTCGAGGGCAACCATTAACAAGATGTTCATTGGATCCGCAAATCAGGCACTGCCTTTGGCGCTGCGACAATCTCTCTGAAGGTGTCCTGGCTTCTTACAGTATTCACAACGTTGATTTCTCCGTTGCTTCTGTTGCTGAGGAACAAGTGGGCGCTTCATCTTCACCTCTTTTCCTTGTCTAACAGGGATCCCCTTACGATTGGAGGCTTCCGCTGATGCCTGAGTCATCTGCCTTCTTAATCCTTCAGCTAACAGGTCGTTCGTTCACTCCCGGGCTTCCTTCAAACTTTGCAGTACATTCAAAATCTCGACGGTCTGATTTTGGGGAGTGGAGATAGAAGAAGAGTCGTTGGAAGACATAGTCCTGAAACAACAATTTTTAGTACGACATAAGGTACAAGCTATAAGAACCACAATAAAATATAAAACGAAGCAAGAATAGGTGGTGAGTAGAACTCAATCGAGTGGGAACCAAGTGTAGAGCTCTAAGTCACTCAAAGCTCTAGCAGATTGATCAAAATATGTAGCAGTACACGCTATGTAAATCAAGATCAAGGATAACCAGTTTACAATCTAGACCGAAGGATGTGTTAGATTGTCAAGCCCTACACGGAGACTGTAATCCCATTCTAAACCTGGCTCTGATACCAACAAAACCATGTCACGCCCCGCTTCCCAAAATACGGAAAACGAGGGGTTGACAAGACCAGCCATTCTCCTACGGTCGAGGAAACATCCTGCTGTAGTCACACTTCGGCTTCTAGCTTTACGTGGAAATCAGTAGTCGATGCACAGGTAATGAGAAATGCAGTCACTAAATCAACACAAATACAAAACTAACTAGATAGAGATCAAGGAAGTGTAGCGCTGAGTCGCTGATCCAGATATCCACAATATCCTCGAGGTACGTCAGGTCCTGGTCCGAGCTAAATCCACTTCTCACTCTGAGCATGCATACTCAGGTCGTCAGAGCGACACAATAGCAATAAATAGAAATGCAAGCATAACCAGTGTAATAATGATCAATATGAAATAATAAAGCATGAATTGACGATATGAGCATGAAGGTGCTAGTATAGGTAAACAGTAAAGCAGGTATATCGTATCAGTAAACAACGCATGTCAATGTCACTAACCCTATCAGTCTCTAAGTCTCACTGTACAGGTCGCTAAACCTATCGTCAGTCCAAGTGTGAGAGTCAACCACTCGTGAGTATCCCCCACCCAAGGGTAGGACCCAAGGGCAAGGGAATACGGGCCCGAGTTGCTCGCTAATAATCAGTAATATCACCCATATATCTCCAGAATCGCTGTATGTGCCGGCAATGGGACTCCCGAGATTCTGTTGAACTCACACTCAAACTACCCCACACCCCGTGGTCTACATTAAACACCAACCACAAACTCAAATACCAGTCGGTCTATGACAAGTCTACACGAGAACTGGAGACAGGATCTCCACCAAGTATGTCTCGACTGATACCCAAGATCAATGGACAGTGTTTGGTGCCTTACCTATGACACCCATATAAGTGCTTCCATAATCGTCTCATACCAATTATAGTTACACTTATACATGTCCCATAGATGTCGATAATGCAATATATTGATAGGGTCCGCTGATTGTGTACAAGTACGTGTCACTTCCACTTATTCATTTATGCTTAACACTAACGTACTTTCCACAATCAAACACTAATACCTAACACTGGGTAATGCACATGATCACTAGGTTACCAATGCAATGACATCTATATGATGTAATGAGAATACAATAATTAAGGCATAATTAAGATATCATCAGTCAGTTTCCTACTACTTGCATAATTTATTATAAATCATACATGCAAAATTAAGCGAAACGATGTAAAGGGGGTAGGCAGTGTGTATAATTATCTATCCATCAAAATTAGTTTCGCGTCAATTGGGTTTCAGGTTTGCTAGTCATGACCATTTCATTTTAAGTGTTCACTGCTGGAAGTCTGGTTTCAGAATCGGAAGTCCGTTTCGTAACACATTTTAATCCCAGTTTGGATCGTAATTAGGTGACGCTATAGTGGAACAATATTTAGAGTTATCGGTTAGGTTTCCAACGCAATTGGAGGATCAGTAATATCTTATATCAACAGGGAGTTATGGTCAGGTTAATGTTGATGTGTAGAATCTGTTACTGCAGAATTCAGCAGAACATGTCGACATTATAAAATGTGTTAAAAATATCAAACAGAATAGGAATCCAGTGAAACCAGTGGAGTAAGAAATATAACTTAATTCTCTATGTAACGATATAAAGTTCTGCACATTCTCATATTTGTATAAGGTAAATACAGTGAGTTAGAACAGGGGTTATCTGGAATTTCCGCTCTGGACTGCAGTCCAGAATCGTAATTCGCCGCAGTTTTCTCTATCTTAACTAGTCCAATTTTAGATATCAATCATAGGGTCCTGTAGATTATCCCATTAGATTCGATACGAGCCAAGGAACTCTAAAATCCTATTTATAAATAATTTATTATAAATTTTATGGTTTAGCATGTACGAAAGTTTTCAGGTTTTACGACAGAAATCGGGACACGGTTTTACGTGAGCAAACGATATTGTTTTGTAACCAAAGTCTTAAGGGACATTCATTATAACTCGGGCCATCACATTTTATTTGTTTCCGTCAATTTAACGGGGTTTTCCATTCGGGTTTTACATTGAACACTTGAATTATAACGATTCACATGAAAAGTATATGCGGAAATTTATTGGTAAATTGAATTGAAATAGATAAAATTAACATGAAGCAAGTATTAAACTTGCCTAAAGACGTGTCGACGACGGTACGGCAGTGGCAACGGCACGATCGCGTCATGAATACGGCACGGGTTTAGCCTTGTCGGATCTTGATTCTTAGACTCGATGGCTCGGTGGGTGCGACGGGCGTGCGCTGGCGTTGCGATGGATAGCGTGTTGATGACGATGATGGTTTAAAGGATCGAGACCACAGATTTGATGGCGACGAAGGTGACCAGAATAGCGGCAATAGCGATCGATGTAAGTGTTCGATGAAATGCCAGGGGCTCGACTGTGAAATAGGGCTCGAGAGCGGGTTGTGAAAGCTTGGGTGTCGTGCAGGGGCTCGGCCGCGACGTAGGGGTCGCCGTGATGCTTGCAAAGGGGAGGCCGGCGGTTGGTGGCGGCGGTCGTGGACGGTAGTGCCGGTGAGAAGGAGAGAGAACGGGAGGTTGAAGGAGGCACTCGGGGAAGGCGATGGTGAGGGGTGGAGCTCCGACGAGGTGATCGAGGTGGGTCGTCAGGGAGATGAAGAGGGTGACGACAACGAGGTCACAGGCGATCGACGGTGAGGGTGCAGGCGTTGGCGATGGGCAGGAGCTTGGGAAGGCGATGGGTTCCGGTGTGCAGGTGAGGGGGTGTGCTCGGGGCCTGTAGCTTGGAGGGGGCACGGAAGAGGGCTCGGTGTCGGGGCTGGTCTCGGGGAGGAAAGCTCGAGCTCAGGGAAGGAAGTGGAGGCGAGGGTTAGAGGAGGAGGTAGAGAAAACTGCTTGTGGGAGGGAGAGAGGGAGACGAGGTGATCGCCGGCGGTGATGGTGCAGGGCTGCTCGTGAAGAAGTGGGTGCGTGAAGGAGTTGGAGGAGATGGGGGAGGGAACGTTGTGAGGAGAGAGCGAGTCGTTGGGGAGGACGTTGGGGCGAAGGTGAGGTCGCGGGTCGTGGGCGCGAGGGAGGCGGGAGCGTGGGAACGACCGTGTCGTGGGGGAGGGAAAAGAGTGGGAAAGGAGCGAGGAAGGAGACGTGGGGAGAAAGGAGGGTGAAGCGGGTCGGTTCGGGTCGGGGGAGAGTTGGGCCGGGCTCGGGGGAAAGTTGGGCCGGAAAAAGAAAAGGAAAATAAAGGGAATAGGGTTTGTGCTTGGGTTAGGGAAATAAAAGAAAATAAGTAATAGGATTTTAGTTTTAGGTTAGGAGTTTAAGAAATTAGTTTAAATAAAAATTATACACATATATATTTAAATCGGAATAAATCTGGATTAAATTCTGGAAAATACGGAAAAATTTGTAGAAAATTTGGGAAAATATCTGGAGACTTATTTATTAAAATATGCTAATTATTTATAGGGACTGGGTATTACACTAACGGCATAACGGGGCGGGACTAGCGTGGGTGCAAAACATAAGCAACGTTTATTATATATCATATATATAATAACAACATTCATCTCATCATATAAAGTGATCACATCACAGAATATCAGCAGTAGAAGTCCACACATGAAATATTGGATATACTAGGAATTCCGTGTTTTAAATTAAGGCAGTAAAAAAACACGGATTCCACGGTCGTGATGAATAGCCAATCCCACATCTCTAGACCCTTACGAGAGCGGCAAGCAACCCTACCAATTCTAGAGTTAGGAGACCCGGTCTTGAATCCTCGAGATGGTCTCTCACTGGATTCTAGAACCCGGTTACTTGTGTTCCCCTCCTTTGGTCCATCCTAATACGTAAAAGTAAATAATATACATCAATGGTGAAAACATCCTTAACCCGGAAATGCCCCAATAAAAGAAAATTACATATAAGTTTTTACATGAATGAAAATGAAAAACTCTCATCTCACGCAAAAAACCCCGGCTATTCAAACATGACGATCCAATATAACATATCACAGTTGCACATAACATCACATGCCATCAACGTAAGTAAATATGCGTATCCCAATTGTCGTTGATATATAGCAACGAAACCGGCGATACACCACATATTACACTTACGGTCGTAGAAAAGAAAGTGAAAACTACAACAATTGGAATTCGCAACTGCCTTAGACATCATAAATCCGAAATAACACATACTTCGGATTTCAAACCTAACCAAATGAATTCCTTAGACATCGCATGCCTAACAATTATAAACCCCGCATTTTAGTTTCGATATTGAAAACACTTTTCAATAACAAGTCGGGCAATTCAACAAAATTCCCGACAAGCTGATCGAATGCTCGTCGGAAATATTAGTAGACGGCCGCACCCCCGATACCGTCGACGAAGTGCACTTAGGCGGAACACCGTGGCCACGAGCACCCGGACGGATGCTTTAGGCAACGGGGTTCTCCTAATGTCACTTGGTCGGGCTATGAGGTGTGGCTATCTAGTAATGTTACCCGGCGAACATTCGCGTACTATACGAGATTGCGACGGAGCTTTGATACAAATCAAAACCCCATGGCAACCGATCAAATGAGACTAAATTGCTATACTTATAAAATTCAAATTAGTTTTCACAAAACTAAATATTGTGGATTCTAAATATTGTATCACAATTCACAGATAGCTAGACGATATTAAACATTTCGATCGAATCAATAAACACCCAAGATTTTTGTAACATTTCAGAAATATAAAATATTATTTTTGGAAATTTAATTTTAAAATAATATATTTTACGAAAACTATTCAATTTGCGAGTAGGGGTTTTTCGTAAAATGGTATAAGTATATACCAATATTTGGAAAATAATCGGAGATTAAAATGATTTATTTATTATAATGATATATATCAGATTTTGGCATTTTTATAATTAATGATATGCAAATTTAGATTAAAATTGATTAGTGCACTACTAATTGTGAATTGGCCAAATCCGTATTTTTACATTTTTCCATGGCTAGTGCACCATGTCATGTTCATGTTTTATTTTGTTTGTGACTTATGAGTTTTGTGAGTTAGTGAAACAAAGAAAAGAAAAGGGAAATGAAAAGAAGGAAGTGAGTTAAGAATGAAAAAACAAAAGGAGAAGAAAACAAAATAGATATTTTGTGAGAGAGTGAGTGCAGGAGATATTTTGTGTGAGAGAGTGAGCTTAAGAGAGAGACTTGGCTGCCCATATTCCTTCATTCCCCATTATTTTTCTTCATCTCCTCCATACTTCTTCAACCTCCACTAGCTCCATGCATCATCTCCAAATACTTTCCAAAATCTCATGCCCCCTTCACATAAAACATGCACAAACCTATTCTAAACCCTTTGAACCAATCAAGTTTGGTTTTTGAAGGCTTTGGGCAACTCAAGAATTTTCCTAAGTTTCCAAATGAGGTAATCTCTTCACTTTTAGATTAGTAATCGTATTTATATAGCCTATTTAGTTTAGATTTCGTATTAGTTAGGTTATGTGATCTTAGAATTTACAAGTTGCTGTTATGTGGTTAATTGAGGTGTAGTGAGTGTTTGTAAGACCTTAGAGATTGATTTCCTGACTTGAAAATGAGTTTAGAACCCGATACACGAAATTAGAATTTTCTCGTGTCGGTTTTTGTGAAACCTAGAGGCCTACAGGGTATCTGGAACAACTTGGGTCGTTTCTAAGAAAATCAAACAAGTCCATTAACCTAGATAGACCACTAGATCACCATCAAAATACGAACCCATTCTACCCTATAAAAATCAGCGTCACCGGATATTGAGATGATCTTGCCGGACCCCCTATTGGTTTTGGTGTTGTGGTTTTGCCTGTAGCTCACTTACCCTACAACCTATCCCCTGTACTTGTTTGTTTAGTCCCCATTTACCTGAGCTAAAATCTGGGAGTTGTTTGCGAGTGCTTTGGCTATTGTTTCCGATATTTGAATTCTTGGGTTTTATATTTGAGATTTGGATTGGTCGTTGGGCGTTTGTACGTAGACGCCGAGGGTTGTTTGGTTGTTTTTGCATGCGTAGGCTATAGGTTCTAACCTATAAGCAATTCGTGTGCCGTATCGGTTTTTGGATATTGGTTTTAATTGCATTTTGATGTGTGTTGATTATAGGTACTTTCGCGTGGACTTCCGAGACGACGAAGCACATCGACTTCGGCTAAGCGAGGAGTTTAGCAGGTGAGTAGATTTATATCTACGGGGGAAATTGGGTGGATGGCGTATAGCACCCCCGCAACTATTGATATGGAAGATCGTTTTATAATTATATTTTGATAAAGGATATGCTACGAACTTATGGACATGGTTATAGGATTTAGTAAAGAGATGATATGATAAAAGTTAATGCTAATGAATATGAATTGGAAGAGAACAAGTATGAGTTGTTAATGGTATGATATGAGATTGAGATCGATAAACATGACACGAGATTGAGATAGAGGTGTTGTGAATTTAATAAGATATGACATTTACACAAATGTGATTTGAGATATATATGTGTGTGTGTGTGTATATTTATGTGTATAATGAGTAATATGGCGTACAAGACTTTAGATCCGTACCCTCATTATTGTATAGGTCGATAGATTCCCTATTCTGTTTGATGACTTCGTATGATGGATTACCGTATGTGATGAGATGTACCGGATGATTGATTTACGCTAGTGATTTGAGGATGATGATTGAGGATTATTGTCATATCGGATGTTATGAGGCGGGATCGCCGATATAAAGATTGCTACCTGAACTATACCTATTTTCAAAATGACGATGTGTATCGTTTAAAAAGTGACCGTATGATTTTTGTGTAGATAGATATATCCATTTATTGTTCATGTTGTGTAGGATATTACCCCTCGTGATGTACATACCACGTGCCGGTATTTAATGCTAGATGATATCATTTGCTAGTACACCTGCACAATTACCGTTGATGCGCATGCTACACATACACAGATTTGCCGGCTCATACACATTCTTCATCGGTAATTGTCATGTCACTTACACAGTAGAATTGCCATATCACTTACACAGTAGAATTGTCGTGCCATTTCCACAGTAGAACTTCCATATTATGAGGTTAATCTTAAAAGTAAAAGTACATTCATTGTTCAGTACTATCACTTGACATGCTTACCTGATATACTCGATATGCTCATATTACTACTCTATGTTGCATACATTGTACCTTATGGTTATATGCTTGCATGATATCCCGATATGCTCATATTACTACTCTATGTTGCATACATTGTATTTTATGGTTATATGCATTGAGATACTGTTTTTTTGAGATCTCTGAATTTGAGAACCGCATTTTAATTTCAAAGGAAATTGTGTATTGTTTTAAAAATGTGGTTTCTCTTGATATGATATTTCGAGGTGTCCATCATGAGTTTTCTCGGTTCTGAGCAGTGAGTATACCTGATTCGAGGAGCGGTAGGCACCGTCTGCGGGTACATGGTGGACCCGGTAAGGTACCCCAGGGCAAGAAGACTCATATTGTTAGGCGATGAGCCTGGCAGGGGATAACTACCTACCGGTGATTGTATAGAGCTCGGCGGGTATCCGGAGGATACCGTTTTCGAGTTATGATATGAGATGGATATAAGGACCGATCTGAGAATGTGACGCCTGAGATAAGATAGATATGAGGGCCGATCTGAGTATGCGGCGCTTGAGATATGAGGATTTACGTGTCGATACTGGACACGGGTTTTCATGATGTTTCGAGTGTCAGTGTTGGACACTCAAGTTTCATGATTTTGATGTGTTGTTGATAGACACACGTGATTGATATCCTCATATATATACAGGCATATGTTTTCATGATGTTCGAGTGTCGGTGTGGGACACTCAAGTTCCATGATATTGTTTGTGTCGTTGATGGACACGCGGATGATATCCATATGCATACAGGCATATGATGTCGGATGTTTATTTATATATGTCATTGCATTGACTCGATTATTGACATATATGCATACTTGGTCACTTGGTCACCCTAGATATTATAGTATTACCTTTAGGATATAGTGACCTAGGAACTCATTGTTTTATTCGATTTCTACTTACTGATATTTTCTACTCACGAGTCGGCAACTCACCCCCGTAGTGCCACAGTTCTTGCAGGTTTGACCACTTGGGATCAGTTGCGGTATTGCTGGCACACAGCTTCATCCAGGGTGTTTGCTTTGGTAGGTGGGACACATGTTGGATCGTGCCCACTCTCGTACTATTATATTTTATTGTATTTAGATAAACTCCATCACATCAGATCAGATCAAATCAGAGACTAGAATTTGTATATTTGTAGACCTAGTAAGACTTGGGTATTGTGCGAGACTTAGAGCAATGGGTTTATGATCGCTTTTCTTGAGTTTTGATGTCTTGCTTATTTATTGTTCTTTCTGGGTTGATCTTCCCCGTTTGGCGTCGTATATATATTTTTGCGTGGTTGTGATTCCGCCAGTTGGCGAAGAGCTAGCTCCCGCTTGGGGATGCCTATATATTGTTGTGTATATGGTTTTGGATCAAAATATACAAGGGAGGTGCTGCCCAAATTTTTAAAGACGAAACATATTTTCAACTCTAGTATGATCCACTTGCATTTTCATGTTTCATTAGCTATGCATTTAAAGAAAAATATGATTCATTATACCTTTATTTCAAAACAGCACCCCTACTATTTTCCGCAAAAAAGTTTAGATTTTCTGGGCTTCAGCTTACTTGATTTATGTTACGCCTTTAGACGTTGCGTAATTTAAGTGCCGGTCATGTGCTAAATTACGGGTCGAGACAATTTCCCAGAGAGCTCAACACTTGAGCATAGTTTAAAAAATACCCAGAACATGCCACAACACCTATGGACCAACCGTAGAAGGGCCGACCCATACCTCACTCATATCGCCGCGGAACTGCCGCAAACCCTAGGGTTTGGCCACAGTTCCACGGTCAAAAAGTCGAGTTTGTGTATCGTTCTTCTAGAGGGTCTATAGATTTACTTGCATGATTTTCTGAAGATTTTTAAACCCAAAAAATTCTAACTTTTGGAAAATTTCCAGAGAGGGGTAAAAATTGGGTTATTGATATTCGTTCGAACTTTTTAACGTCGTCTAAATTACCCGAAACAATGTTAAAATTACGACTACAAAACACTTCGAGTTGTCACTACAGAAAGATAACATCACATGTAATCTTTAGCAAAAACAAACAATACCTGAAACACCAAACCCAAGAGCCTGGAGCACCAAACAAAAACGAAGCCGAACCATCAAAGGAAAATCGGCCAGGCCGGTTTTATGGAGCTTTTCGCCGGGTCAAATCCGGCGTACTGGGTTCGTTTTTGTCTGGTGTTCATGTTACATCTCATGTAACATTCTGCAATTGCTTAAAAAAATTTTAGAGGACTTAAAAATTTTCGATAGAAACTAGGGTTTTGTTTCGAGGTTTCGGATTTGTTTCAGTTTCGTAATTCTACTAACATCGCTTAATTCTCTAATTTGGCTCTGATACCACTGTAGGGTTCCCTAGCTTGACTACTGGGTTTCGGAAGGCATCAACCATGCCAATTTTATAAATTTAGCATGCTAAATAACCCTAAACTAAGAATCTTAACTAGAGAATTAGATGTACCCAAGCATGTAAACATCATTACATCTAAGTGAACAAGGAATACGACCTTTGTAGACCGGTCTTTCACTTCAAAAGCTCCATGTAGCAGTTCCTTTGCTCCAAGTAGTGATCTCCCGGACTCTAGTAAGGCTCCACAAGATGAAATGAACAAGCTTGCTTGAAGTCTTCGAGGCCGAAGATGATCTACGTCGAGAAGATACTAACTCAAGCTACCTCTTCACTAATTAGGAATTAGTGAAGCAAACAACCTAAACTAAATGGTTAATCTAGTGTAGGTTGATGAAGTAGAAATTTTGCTCATTTTAGAAATATTTTTCTCACTAATTTTCTTCACATTCTATAAACCTAGAGAGCTCTTGAAGTTGAAGGAGAAGATGAAGTGGAGAATGTTATGAGTGAGAATAGCAACCATGGGTGGATAATATCTCATACTAACTCTTGTAGAGAGTTAACCATGGCTAAAAATAATGGTTGGATTAATAAATATCTTAAGTAAAACAAAATTAGTGGACTAAGTCAATGGTTCAACAAGGTTCCACAAGTTTCAACCATATGCTAATTTCCAACTAATTTTGATTTACCTTAAATAAATAAACACCCTCAATTATCTATGTCATGGTGTGAGTCTCATACACCCATGTAGTATGTAGTAACAAGCATGACACAATAATATATATCACATATATATATTAAATGTGCACAAGTGAGAAAAAGAAATGCTTAAGTGAGCTAATATTAGTTAATGAGTGTTAATATATCAAATATATACTTATACATTAAATTATTAAATCAACACTTAATTTAATAATCCGGCTATATCACATATAACCAACTAATATCATTTGTATCTGTTAGTTATATGTGTGCCCTAAAGGCCATTATTGTACATATGATATATATTATAGTGGATGCTTGGACATATATAGAGAGGACTTTCTTGCTCAACATGATAGTATGGTACCTAGTTGCTCTTTGTCTTAACATGTAGACTTGTATTGTGATACTGTCTTGCTATCACATGTTGATAAAGCCCTTAGGATGTGTACTTGACTACCAGGACTATGATGAAGATCATACTAGTGGGCCCAGGGTAGTCCATAAGTTCATCCTTTAATTGTTCCTATTCGTGGGTGTATCGAGACAGGGCATCGACATTCCAGAGTAGACTAGTATATACGTTTCTTGACCCATATGATGGGCGATGGATGATCCCACATCTATTGGTGTTTGACATCAAAGATGGTATACGACTGCTCAGTGAAGACCGAGTACAATGAACGGGACTCGCCGAGAACTCCTATGTGGTAGTATACCTATCGTCAGATAGCAGTCCTCTAGTGACACTGGTACAGGTTAGTCTGTAGACCCGAGATCGTCATAGAACCTTGTGCGGCTCCCATTGTGCTTTTATTTCCTCCCTACCACGCTCAAATGAGACATGCAAACAGGTGGATTTTGGGCACAGTTCCGAGTCGCATAGAGGCAATGAGCGATAGGAGGGGTTTCTTCTCTCCCGGTATTGGGGTTGATGTTGCGCTATACTCTATTGGCTATAACTGGAAGTCCCTGTCCATGGCTGCTTATGAGATTTACTAATAAGTGTTATCAGTAGTTTCTCAAACCGTTATAGGCCAGACATCGGCATGACTTATCAAATTACTGCGGTCTGACGATTTCCACCCCTAGACTTGATATGCGATATATCAGACGAAGAGACCGGACTGTACGGTAGTGTTACTGATAGGCTTCATGGAGATTGTGGAAAAGCTTGCTTGTTGATCTTCATATCGCTCAATTCCCGGATAGTTGTTACGTCCAGCTAGTACCGCTGACGGCTTGTAGGTGACTGATGTGGTCATCACCTACTGCTGGTATATTAACGAGTCTTTAGAATCCCACACAGAAGTTCCCTGGTTCAAGCGTAACGAAGTAGGACACATATGTGATATGTGTGTGGGCCTGATTAAATACGTTTATGCGAAATCGTATTGTAATCTGGCAGTGATCTGTTATCGGTTCGGTTATATGTGATATAACCAGTTTGTCGAATCAAGTGTTGATTCGATAATGTGATATACAGATAAATGATATTAGTCGGTCATATGTCATATAACCAGATTATTAAATCAATTGTTGATTTAATAATGTGATATAATTATATCTTAACTAATATCATTAGCTCACCTATTATTATTCATTAGAAACATGTTATAATATATATATATATATATATATATATATATATATATATATATATATATATATATATAATGAAGCATGGCATATGAATTTCTATTTTGTGAAAATAGAAATGAGGTAGAAAATGAGAGCATGGGATTTATACTTGTTTATTCATCTTGACTCACTATTCAAGCATGGTTGCAATTTTATATTGCAAAATTCTATGCTTCAATGAGTGGGGGTTAAGTGTTGCCATTGATTCTTGAGTTCATTCTCAATACTTAGCCTTTTTCTTGAGTTGCTCCCATGGTTGCTCTCTAGCTTCTTCTTCCTCTTCATGTCATGGTTCAAGCTTCAAGCCTCACATGTGATGTGAACCATGAAGCTTGAGCCTCATATGTGATGTGAACCATGAAGCTTGAACACAAACTTGTGAGCTTTTTAACATACCCTACTTCACCATCCTACACTTGACTGGCGATCGAGTGTAGCATGTTTTCTACGCTAAAGAGTTTATTGTAGAGGTAGCTTGAGTTGGAGGGACTTCGCGTGGATCATCTTCGGCACGAAAGCCATCGGAGGAAGCTCGTCCAACGCCTCAAGTGGAGCCTAGTGGAGTCCCGGGACTACTACACGGAGCATATGAAGTGAAGGACCGGTCTACAAAGGTTGTATTCCTTGTTCACTTGATGTAAAGTTGTTTACATTTTTGTATCGTCTAATTCTCTAGTTAAGATTCCAGGGTTAGGGTTATTTAGTATGGCAAATTTTTGAAAATGGCATGGATGATGCCTTCCGAAACCTTGCTGTCGTGCTAGGTAACCCAATAGTGGTATCAGAGCCAAGCTAAAGAATTAGACGATATTTATTAAAATCATGAAACAGAAAAACTCCGAAACACCGAAACCAAAAATCAAGTTTCTGTCAATTTTAAAATGATCTCAGAAAATTATTTTAGCAACTGCAGATTGTTGTATGTGATACAACTAGAACATTGAAAAAGTTCGAGGCTATTTCACCGGATTTTACCCGGTGACATGCACAAAATATCCGGCTTCGCCGGATTTTTAAACACCTCTTTGGCTCGAAATTTTTTGGTGTTCTCTGTGCTTGGTTTTGGGGTTTTTGGTATTGTTTGATTAGCCCAGTTTTCATGTGATGTTAACAGTTCTATTGGGGCTAATACGGAGTGTTTCGTAGTCGTAATTCTAACATCATTTCGGGTTAATTTAGACGACATTAAAAAGTTCGAACGAATATCAATAACCTATTTTCTCTCTTGCTGGAAATTTTCCAAAAGTTGGATTTTCTCTAAGTTAAAAACATACAAAAATCATGCAAGTAATTCTATGGACCCTCTAGAAGAACGAAACCCTAACTTGATTCTATGACCGTTGGAACCGCCACCAAACCGTAGGGTTTGTGGTAGTTCCACGGCGCCATAGGTGAGGCAAGGATTGGCCCTTCTACGGTTGGTCCATAGGCACTGTGGCATGTTATGAGTATTTTTAAACTGTGCTCAAGTGTTGATCTCTTTAGGAAATTTTGGGTGTTTGTTGATTCGATCGGAATGTTTAACATCGTCTAGCTATTTGCGGAATGTGAAACAATATTTGGAATTCAAACGGTTATGCATGAAATCCGAAGTATGTGATATTTCGGGTTTACGATGTCTAAGGAGGTTGTAGATTCCAAATGTTGTAGTTTGACATTTTCTTTTCTACGACCATAAGTGTAATATGTGGTGTATCACCGGTTTCATTGCTATATGTCAACGACAATTGGGATACGCATATTTACTTACCTTGATGACATGTGATGTTATGTGTTGCTGGGATATGTTATATTGGATCGCCGTGTTTTGAATAGCTGGGGTTTTTTTTGCGTGAGATTAGAGTTTTTCTTTTTCATTCATGTACAAACTTGTATGAAATATTCTTTTATTGGGGCACTTCCGGGTTGAGGATGGTGTCACCCTTGTTGTATATCATTTACTTTTCCGCATTAGGATAGACCCAAGGTGGGGAGCACAAGTAACCGGGTTCTAGAGTCCAGTGGGAGACCATTTCGAGGAGTCGAGACCGGGTCTCCTAACTCTAGAATTGGTAGGGTTGCTTGCCGCTCTCGTAGGGGGTCTAGGGATGTGGGTTTGGCTATTCATCGCCACCGTGGAATCCGTGTTTTTAAAGGCTTAATATAAAACACGGACCTCCTAATATATCCAATATTTCATATGTTGACTTCTGCTGCTGATATTTTGTGATGTGATCACTTTATATGCTTGAGACGAATGCTTTATTATTAAATATATGAAATATAATAAACGTTGCTTATGTTTTGCACCCGCGCTAGTCCCGCCCCGCTATGCCGTTAGTTAAGTAACCTAACGGTGCATAACGGGACACTGTGGCGAATGTGGATGGCATAAGCGTACGTTGTATTTTCATTTCTTCTGTGATGCTTAGGAAGCATAAATGATGTGACTTCATTAATGAGATTAATGAAAAGAAAAGAAACCTAAAGATGTTGTAGAATCAAATTTTCAAAAAGGGTAGCTCTAGTTTTTGCTTTGCATATCGGTATTCCTTGTAGAATATCCAACACCTCATTCGATGAGGAAAGAGCCAAGATCCTTTCACCGGGAGTGACCTCTTTAGCAAAAGCTAGCAGATACTACAACCAACTCTATTTTGTTTTTGATTGCCTTTTTAGTTTTTACTTTGCATAGCGGTATTCCTTGTAGAATATCCAGCAACTCATTCGATGAGGAAAGAGCCGAGATCCCTTCACCAGGAGTGACCTCTTTGGCAAAACTAAAAGACTCAAAAACATTCCTTTTCAAAATCACTCGATTCCACAACGATATCAAGTTCATTACGCAAAAGGTTTTCATAAAAACCTATCGTAGCTCTCTTTCATTTCAGATAAGTACTACTTAGTATTTGTACTACGTTTGTTGACTATGTTAAGGCATAGTGTGCGGAAGCTAATTAGTGCTTATCTGCTAAAGTATGAGATGCGATTGGATTAGGGTAGTCGTACAACTTTGTTGACTATGTTAAGGGTCTTACGGGTGGGTTTAATTCAATCAGGAAATGACGGGTTGAACTTGGCTAGCGCTTATGATTTGTTGACTATGTTAAGGTCATAAGTTGCTAGGTGCAAAATATTATCGGGAATTTCAAGTGTTGAAATTTACAATGAGATTGCATACCTTTTATGAGATAGTTGTATCTCGATACCCACTGTGAGTAAGAGTTACTCCTGCGAGAGTTTTACATATCACAATTAGCCGATCAAGTAGGTGTCTAGAAAGGTGTTAACGGGGTTACGCCCCTGAGAAAACGAGGTTTATTTTAATTAGGTCCGTGCGAAAGCACGGGGAACCTCACTCAAAGTACCAACACTGGCCTGACCGAAAGATCGGCGAACTTATAGTGTAATTAATCCCGGCTAGTCTTACCTTTTAGGGTTTGAAGGAAGATTTGATAAAAAAAGTGGGAGCCATCCTGATTAGATAAGATAATAACCAATCTAATCTTATAAGAGCATACGCTAAGTATTTTCTTCTCTCTCTTTCCAGGTAGCGACCATGTCAGGCTTTAATCAAGATAATAATATGGATGTATCGACTAACCCGCTTGTTATACTGAGCAGGGAAACGTTGGTTTTGCTCTATCTTATAATTGTTATAAGTCCGATCAGGAAATAGGGGAATATCCGGATTTCCATGCCACCCAAACGAAGAATAAGCATGTTAATGCATCTTCTTCGGGTGTGTTAGTTACCGAGAACTGTTTCTTAGTACACTCTACGTCCTGGGTATTAGATACCGGATCAGGATCCCACATATGTAATATGTTGCATGGGCTAAGGAAAGGTAGAGAACTGGGAAAAGGTGATCATTCTCTAAAAGTAGGGAATGGTGCAAGTGTTGCAGTTAAAGCAGTTGGTGAATATTACCTTGTATTACCAAATGGGAATACATTGATTTTGAATGACTGTTATCACGTACCCTCTATGATATGCAATTTAATATCAATTTTCTTATTAGATAAAAACTGATATAAATTTGTAGTAGAGAATAATGTTATGAACATTTACCTAAATCAAGTGTTGATTGGGTTTGGTGCATTATGTAACGGTTTATATGTTCTGAATCAAAACTCAGTTCTTAACGTACAAAACACACACAAGAGGAAGAGTTCAGAAATTAATGAATCTTTCTTGTGGAATTGTAGACCAGGTCATATCAATGCGACACGACTAGCTAAGTTACATAAAAATGGATATTTGAATCCGTTCGAATTTTTATCTTATGAAACTTTCCAGTCATGTCTCAAAGGCAAGATGACCAAACTCTGTTTACTGGACACGGAGAGA
Source organism: Agapanthus africanus (assembly GCA_030015575.1). NCBI lineage: Eukaryota > Viridiplantae > Streptophyta > Magnoliopsida > Asparagales > Amaryllidaceae > Agapanthus > Agapanthus africanus. Next base: position 673,522,740 of record CM057340.1, on the reverse strand, counting down.
GAATTACGGAACTCTTGAGACTGATACATAGTGATGTATGCGGTCCCATGTCTACACATACCAGGAATGGTTCCTCGTACTTCATTACATTCACTGACGATCTCTCAAGATTCGGTCATGTGTTCCTGTTGAAACACAAGTATGAAGCTTTTGAGAAATTCAAAGAATATAAGCATGAAGTTAAGAACCAAACGGGTAAAACTATTAAAATCCTTCGATCTGATAGGGAAGGAGAATACTTGAGCATGGAATTCCATGACTATCTAAAAGAGAATGAGATTCTCTCTCAGCTTACTCATCCATATACACCACAACACAACGGTGTATCGGAGCGGAGGAATCGCACCCTATTAGATATGGTGCGCTCTATGATGAGCACCGCTGAGTTACCTATTTCCTTTTGGAGTTATGCGCTTGAGACAGCGGCATACCTATTGAATCAAGTTCCATCTAAATCTGTACCAAGCACACTATATGAGCTATGGAGTGGAAAGAGACCATATCTTAAATGACTTAAGATATGGGGTTGTCCGGCCTATATCAAATGGCAAAATCATGACAAACTCGAGGCACGATCAGTTCTTTGCAATTTTGTAGGATATCTAAAAATTCACAAGGATATATTTTCTATCACGCTGAGGAACAAAAGGTGTTTGTTTCTCAATACGCCACCTTTTTAGAAAAGGAATTTCTTACAAAAGAAATTAGTGGCAAAGAGATAGAGCTGGAAGAAGTTCCAGCAGCACAAACTACAACTGAAGATTTAGTGAAACCAGAGGATTCGATAGTTCCCAACGAACCTCAGCCTCTTCGCCGATCTAGTAGGGTTCCTCATCCACCTGAGAGATACTACGGTTTTCTCATTGATAGTGGAAGCGCGGATTGCATCATAGAAGATGATGACCCAACTAGTTTCGAGTAAGCCATCATGAGTGGGGACACTATGAAATGGCTGGATGCAATGCTGTCTGAGATGGAATCCATGTACACCAACAAAGTATGGACTTTGGAAGATGCTCCTGAAGGGGTAAAACCCATCGGAAGCAGGTGGATCTTCAAGAAAAAACTTGGTGTAGATGGAAAAGTTGAGACTTTTAAAGCTAGACTTGTTGCAAAAGGTTTTCGTCAACGACCAGGTGTGGATTATGATGAAACCTTTTCTCCAGTGGCTATGCTTAAGTCCATCCGGATCCTACTTGCCATTGCTGCATACCATGACTACGAAATCTGGCAGATGGATGTTAAGACCGCCTTTCTAAATGGCGATTTAGAAGAGAGCGTGTACATGACTCAGCCAGAGGGCTTCGTAGACAGTGGGAGCAGCGGAAAGGTGTGCAAGCTGCTTAAATCAATCTACGGGTTAAAGCAGGCATCGCGGAGTTGGAATATCTATTTTGATGTGGTAGTTAAAGAGTTTGACTTCATAAAAAACGTAGATGAACCTTGTATATACAAGAAGGTCGTAGAGAGTAAGGCCGTCTTCCTCGTATTATACATGGATGACATACTCTTGATAGAAAATGATATTCCTATGCTGCACTCGGTCATGCTCTTCTTATCACAAAGATTCTCAATGAAATATCTAGGTGATGTCTCTTACATCTTGGGGATTAAGATATATAGAAATAGATCTAAAAGGATACTGGGATTGTCCCAATCTAGGTACATTGACACCATACAAAAGAGATTTAGTATGGTAGATTCCAAGCGTGGGAATTTACCCATGATCTCAGGACTCACTCTCTCCAAAGAGATGTCTCCTAAGACTGATTTGGAAAGAGCTCGCATGCTAGGGATACCCTATATTTTGGCAGTAGGCTCTATCATGTACATGATGTTATGTACCAGACCCGATGTAGCATACTCACTAAGTGTAGTGAGTAGATATCAAGCAGATCCAGTAAAGAATCACTGGACAGCTGTGAAGAACATTCTCAAGTACTTGAGAAGAACTAAAGAGATGTTCTTGGTGTATGATAACGGAGAACTCCAAGTGGAGTCCTTTACCGATTCGAGCTTCAAGAGTGATAAGGAAGACTCTAAGTCGGTCTCGGGATGTCTTTACCCTCAATGGAGGGGCTATTTGTTGGAAGAGTTCCAAGCAGGAAACCGTGGCAGACTCGACGATGGAGGCTGAATACATCGCTGCCAATGATGCTGCCAAAGAAGCTGTCTGGATGAAGAAATTCATAACTGAACTTGGAGTGGTTCCATCTATCGAACATCCGATACCTTTGTATTGTGATAACAATGGAGCAGTGGCTTTGGCCAAGGAACCTAGGTCCTATCAGCGATCCAGGCATATTCTGAGGCGGTATAACCTGATCCGGGAGATAGTTGATCGCCTGGAGATCGAGGTCAGGAGAGTTGACATGAAGAATAACACGGCAGATCCACTCATAAAGGCCATACCCCAGATATAATTTGAGAGACTCTTCGGGATGTTGGGTATGAGATACTACAACAACTGGCCTTAGTGCAAGTGGGAGTTTGTTAGTTATATGTGTGCCCTAGAGGCCATTATTGTACATATGATGCATATTATAGTGGATGCTTGGACATATATAGAGAGGAATTTCTTGCTCAACATGATAGTATGCTATCTGGTTGCTCTTTGTTTTAACATGTAGACCTGTATTGTGATACTTTCTTGCTCTCACTTGTTGATAAAGCCCTTAGGATGTGTACTTGACTACCAAGACTATGATGTAGATCATACTAGTGGGCCCAGGGTAGTCTATAAGTTCATCCTTTAGTTGTTCCTAGTCGTGAGTGTATCGAGACGGGGCATCGATATTCCAAAATAGACTAGCGTATACGCTTCTTGACCCATATGATGGGCGATGGATGATCCCACATCCATTGGTGTTTGACATCAAAGATGGTATACGGGTGCTCAGTGGAGACTGGGTACACTGAACAGGACTCACCGATGACTCTTATGTGGTAGTATACCTATCGTCAGATAGCAGTCCTCTGGTGACACTGGTACAGGTTAGTCTGTAGATGCGAGATCGTCATAGAGTCTTGTGTGGCTTCCACTGTACTTTGATTTCCTCCCTACGACGCTCAAAGGAGACATGCAAACAGGTGGATTTTAGGTACTGTCCCGAGTCGCATAGAGGCAATGAGCGATAGGAGGGGTTTCGTCTTTCCCGGTATTAGGGTTGATGTTGCGCTATGCTCGATTGGCTATAACTGGAAGTCTCTGGCTAGGGTTGCTGATGTGATTTACTGATAAGTGTTATCAGTAGTTTCTCAAACCGTTATAGGCCAGACATCGGCATGACTTATCACATTACTGCGGTCTGACGATTTCCACTCCTAGGCTTGATATGCGACATATCAGACGAAGAGACCGGACTGTACGGTAGTATTACTGATAGGCTTCATGGAGACCGTGGACAAGCTTTCTTGTTGATCTTCATATCGCTCAATACCCGGGTAGCCGTTACGTCCAGCTAGTACCGCTGACGGCTTGTAGGTGACCGATGTGATCATCACCTACTGCTGGCGTATTGACGAGTCTTTAGAGTCCCACACAGAAGTTTCCTGGTTCAAGCGAAACGAAGTAGGATACATATGTGATATGTGTGTGGTCCTGATTAAATATTTGTATGTGATACCGTATTGTAATCTAGCAGTTATCTGTTATTGGTTCGGTTATATGTGATATAACCAGTTTGTCGAATCAAGTGTTGATTTGATAATGTGATATACAGATAAATGATATTAGTCGGTCATATATGATATAATCGGATTATTAAATCAAGTGTTGATTTAATAATATGATATATATTATATGTGATATAATTATATCTTAATTAATATCATTAGCTCACTAATTATTCTTCATTATAAATATGTTTATATATATATATATATATATATATATATATATATATATATATAATGAAGCATGGCATATGAATTTCTATTTTGTGAAAATAGAAATGAGGTCGAAAATGAGAGCATGGTTGCAAGCATGGGATTTATACTTATTTATTCATCTTTACTCACTATTCAAGCATGGTTGCAATTTTATATTGCAAAATTCCATGCTTGAATGAGTGGGGGTCAAGTGTTACCATTGATTCTTAAGTTCATTCTCAACACTTAGCCTTTTCTTGAGTTGCTCCCATGGTTGCTCTCTAGCTTCTTCCTCCTCCTCATGTCATGGTTCAAGGTTCAACCCTCACATGTGATGTGGACCATGAAACTTGAACACAAACTTATGAGCTTTTAACATCCCCTACTTCACCATCCTACACTTGACTAGCGATCGAGTGTAGCGTGTTTCCTACGCTAAAGAGTTTAGCGTAGAGGTAGCATGAGTTGGAAGGACTTCGCGTGGATCATCTTCGGCACGAAGGCCATCGGAGGAAACTCGTCCAACGCCTCAAGTGGAGCCTAGTGGAGTCGCGGGACTACTACACGGAGCATGTGAAGTGAAGGACTGGTCTACAAAGGTTGTATTCCTTGTTCACTTGATGTAAAGTTGTTTACATTCTTATATTGTCTAATTCTCTAGTTAAAATTCTAGGGTTAGGGTTATTTAGTATGGCAAATTTTTGAAAACGGCATGGATAATGCCTCCCGAAACCTTGCTGTCGTGCTACGTAACCCAACAATATCAACTTATCGAATCAACACTTTATTAGATAACCCAGCTATATCCCATATAACAGTCCGATATCACATATCGCGAGAATAGAATACAGTATCACATACACGTATTAATATCGGTCCCGCACATATCACACATGTGCTCCTACTTCGTTTCGCCTGATCCAGGAAACCTCTGTGTAGGACTCTAAATACTCGTCAATACTCCGGCAGTAGGTGATGATCATATCAGTCACCCACAAGCTGTCAGCGGTACTTGCTGCACGTAACGGCTATCCGGGTATTGATCAATCAGAAGATCAATAAGCAAGCCTGCTTATACTCCTGCGAATCCAATAAGTAATACTACCGTACAATCCGGTCTCTTCGTTTGATATGTCGCATACCTAGTCTAGGGGTGGTAAATGTCAGACCCCAATAACTTGATAAGTCATGCCGATATGAGGCCCATAACGGGTTGAGAAACTACTGATAACGCTTACTAGTAAATCTCAGTATCAGCCTTGGCCAGAGACTTCCTGTTATAGCCAATCGAGAACAGTGCAACATCAACCCCCAATACCGAGAGAGACGAAACCCCTCCTATCGCTCATTGCCTCCATATAACTCGGGACTGTACCCAAAAACCACCGTTTTGCACGTTTTCTTGAACGTGGTAAGGTGGAAATCAAAGCACAGTGGGAATCACATAAGACTCTATGACGATCTCGGGTCTACAGACTAACCTGTACCAGTGTCACTAGAGAACTGATATCTGACGTGAGGTATAATACCATCCAGGAGTCTTCGGCGTGTCCTGTTCAGTGTACCCAGTCTCCACTGAGCACCCGTATACCATCTTTGATGTCAAACACCAATGGATGTGGGATCATCCATCGCCCATCATATGGGTCAAGAAGCGTATATGCTAGTCTACTCTGGAATATCGATGCCTGTCTCGATACACCCACGACTAGGAATAATTAAAGGATGAACTTATGGACTACCTTAGGCCCACTAGTATGATCTCTATCATAGTCCTGGTAGTCAAGTACACATCCTAAGGGCTTTATCAACATGTGAGAGCAAGACAGTATCACAATACAAGTCTACATGTTAAGACAAAGAGCAACCAGATAGCATACTATCATGTTGAGTAAGAAATTCCTCTCTATATATTTCCAAGCATCTACTATAATATGCATCATATGTAAAATAATGGCCTCTACGGCACACATATAACTAACAATCTCCTACTTCCTCTAAGGCCAGTTGTTGTAGTATCTCATACCCAACATCCCGAAGAGTCTCTCAAATTGTATCTGGAGTATGGCCTTTGTGAGTGGGTCCGCCGTGTTATTCTTCGTGTCAACTCTCCTGACCTCGATCTCCCGGCGATCAACTATCTCCCGGATCAGGTGATACCGTATCAGAATATGCCTGGATCGCTGATGGGACCTGGGTTCCTTGGCCAAAGCTACAGCTCTATTGTTATCACAATATAAAGGTATTGGATCCTCGATGGATGGAACCACACCAAGTTCGGTTATGAACTTCTTCATCTAGACATCCTCTTTGGCAGCATCGTTGGCAGCGATGTATTCAACCTCCATCGTCGAGTCTGCTATGGTTTCTTGCTTGGAACTCTTCCAACAAACCGTCCCTCCATTGAGGGTGAAGACAAAACCCAAAACCGACTTAGAGTCGTCCTTATCACTCTGGAAGCTCGAGTCGGTAAAAGACTCCACTTGGTGTTCACTGTTACAATACACCAAGAACATTTCTTTAGTCCTTCTCAAGTACTTAAGAATGTTCTTCACAGCTGTCCAGTGATTCTCCCCAGGATCTGATTGATACCTTCTTACCACACCCAGTGCGTACGTGTTCAGACCAGAATATTGCATTTTAATACCGCTCATTCATTATCTATTTTTTTGTATATATTGGTACTATTAACCGGTGTTTGCTCAGTAATACAGATTACAAGTATCCGTGACAAAATACTGGAAATACATTCAAAATCATGGATATATCATTTGTGAGCTGACACTGCAACCAGAACCGCAAACCGACCGATATCCCAAGAGTTATTTTGCAAATAGGTGTGTGCATAATATTTTGGTCCAACACATAACATGTGTATACACTAACTCTTAGAGCTTGGACCATAGACCAAGTGGGGTTGCCATGGCATGATGGCTAATGAGCAAGTGGGCTATATAGTGTGATGTGCATTTATTGCATAAAGTAGTGATGTGAGTTAAAGCAACCAAGTTCCCTCCAAAACTCTGAAGAAAAACCATGGTATTTTAGACCAAGCAAACATCACCAGAGTGCTATTAGAGTGTACACAAACCTACACTGCAAGTACGGGCCTAGGGGCTCGGATTTCAACTGAGCATATTGCTTTCCCAGCCGAGGTCGCCGGCCCCCCTGCCTCTGGTGGGTCCCATCTTTCTACTGGCCCTCCATTGCTGCCTTGTCATCATTTTGTTATTGTTTGTTTATTCATTTTTTGTGCCTATATATAGCAGGCAGTGGGCAAGGGGTCAAGGGTCCAATTTTGCCATACATTGTATCATTCTTTTCATTTTGTTTTCTCTTTCTCTTGTAAATAGCTTAGCTTCTCCTTGAGATCCTTGCCTTCTCTTGATCTTGCAACCTCTTAATTGAGCTTGCAAGTTTAAGTTTTGGTATTTGATCTCAAGGGTTGTATCTTCATTTGGAATAAATAAAGATTTTTCTTTGTGCCTTCATTTCACCTTGGGATCTTTATCTTCACTTGATCTTGCAACCTCTTTAGTAAGCTTTCAAGTTTAAGTTTAGGTATTTGATTCCATGGATTGTCACTTGCACTTTGGTTCCTAGTTATTTCTTACTTGCTTTTTATTACTTGCTTTACATTCATGTATTTTACATTCATGCTTTACATTCTTGCAATTTAAATTCCATGTCATTGAATTACTTACTTGTAATCTTTTCTTTTCTTTGCTTATCTTTTCTTTGCTCTTTTTGGTTTGTTGTTCGAATGGTTGTGAATATTGTGTTGTTAGGAATTGATAACGATATTGTAAGTAAAGATCTCTTTGCTCATTTTCTTTTCCCGTATTTTCCAATTGAACTCCGTCCAAACGTTACACAAGCGCTCTGTTAGACACCCTACCCTACCAAGGTAACGGTGATCCCTAACTGCGATCGGTTATGTTCGGTTTGGCCGGAGGCGAAAGAAAGAGATAAGAATGGACGGACAAGGGTCAATAAGCTGGATTCCACGAATACCGTGCTTAAGTACCCTAATCCACGTTGTTACCGATTGCTCTAGCTTCAATCGTTAAGTTCGGCTCAAAGGTTTTAGTGTGGATTCCTTAGCTTACACTTTTGTGTCTTTTCCTAACAACTTTATACTTACATATAACACATAGGTTAGATAAAGAACTTTCCACCCACGCGCATTAACTCGTGAGAACAAGAACGTAAAACGCTCCGTCTCCTTGTAGATCGACCCGTGCTCATCGTGGCTAGCTGCAAAGCGACACCGTCCTGATTGCCGTTAACTTTAATTCTTTCAATCAGTACGCTACATCCGGTCGGGTACATGTTCATACCAGAATATTGCATTTTATACCACCCATTCTTACGCTCGTGTGTTTATAGGTAGGTGCTTTTGATCAGTGTTTGCTACATATTTGCAGAATACAGGCTCTCGGCTCTGAACAGTGAAATCCATGAAAAGTACGACAAATTCTGGATTACTGCCAACAACTGATAAAACACGGGTCTCCGCTCTCTATCCGTGTGTTGCCACATACCAGTTTAAGGGACAAAATGGCAAATCGATTGTCATGTCATGCACAAAGCTCAATGTCAACATAAGATCCAAGAAATCTACGCGGAGTTCGAGAAAATCATGGCAAAAGATCCACATCACATCACCTTTTGTTCTACTAAAATTCTGGAATAATTGTGAAGAGTTTCTGAGAAAAGTACTATACCACACTGAAGAGTACTACAAACCAGGGAAACCCACAAAAGCTCCTGACCCAACTCCCCTATATGGCCGCGGAACCGCGGCCAAGTGGTGTCCTCTCTCTGTCGTATTTTGGGGGCAGTTTGGGGACTTCATATTGAGGCAGATTGTTGCCCTAGGTTTTCAGTTCACCTCCTATAAATACCCCAGAACTTTCCAAGCTTTTGGTGTTCATTTCTTTAGCCTCTTTTTGTTAGGATTTAGTCTTTTTCTTCTTCTTATTCATTCTTCCTCCATAAAAATGTAGTGAGAGCATTGAGTGGATGTTAATGAAGATGAGGGTTTTTGTATCATTCTTGCTTTTTTAGCTTCCCCTTGAGATTTTTGCTTCCTCTTGATCTTTCAACCTCTTCATTGAGCTTGAAAGGTTAAGGGTTTGTTATTGATCTCAAGGGTCGTATTTTCTTATGGAATTGGTTCTTCACTTCATATGAGTTCTTTACCCTTCTCTTAATCTTGCAACCTCTTGATTGAGCTTGCAAGTTTAAGGGTTGGCTATTGATCCCATACTTGTCTTGAGTTCTAGTTTCTTGTTCTTTTTATTGCTTATTTATTACTTGCTTTTTATTACCTTGCTTTACTTTCTTGCAATTTAAATTCATGCACTTACTTACTTGTAATCTTTTCTTTTTCCTTTTCTTTTTGTTCTCTCTTTTTGTGAATGGTTGTAATTATCGTTGTTAAGAATAAATACGTTATTGTAAGTTAATGTTTCTTTGCTCATTTCCTTTTCCCGTTATTTTCCATTGAACTCCGTCCAAATGTTACGCAAGCGCTCCGTTACGCACCCTACCCTACCAAGGTAACGGTGATTCCTAACCACGACCGGTTGCGTTCAGTTTGGCCGGAGGCGAAAGCAAGAGACAAGAACGGAAGGACAAGGGTAAATAAGCCGGATTCCACGAATACCGCGCTTAAATCCCCTAATCCACGTTGTTGCTGATTGCTCTAGCTTCAATTGGTCAAGACTCGGCTCAAAGGTTTTGAGTACGGATTTCTTTAGCTTACAATCTCGTATCTTTTTCTTAACAACTTCATTCTTGCAAATAAATACACATAGGTTAGATTGAACAAACTTATACAAATTTTTTATTGACTCGTCTAAGACAAGAACGGAAATACAACCATCACCCGTGGATCGACCCGTGCTCAACCGGCTAGCTGCATAGCGACACCGTCCTGATCGCGGTAAACTTTAGAACTTTGAACATCCGACACGCTCTCGGCGTGCGATCAAATGGCGCCATTGCCGGGGAGACGGTAGCGTATTTTCTTTCTTGTTATTCGGGTTAATATTCTTTTTGTATATATTTATAAAAAAAATAAAAATAAAAATCTTTTTGTTATTTTTGATCATTTTTATGGGCAAGAGTGCAGATTTTTGCGGATTTGCAAACTGTGATTGTGGGGAGCAAAGTGTACGTTCAAGGCTAAGGTGATTGCAAAGTACAGTGCCAAAGATCCGGGTAGTTTGACCTTCGCAAGCGAACTTTTCAAGCTTACCGGACTTGATTCAACGGGGGTTTCCTAACCCAAAACTTAACGGTACGTACTTTACTAACACCTTCTTCTCAAATCCGACGCTTCCAATATACTATTCTTTGCATGATTCTTTGCAAGTTCGCTAGCAAACGCTAAAAATTGACTAACCCGTATTTGTTGCAGTGCCGTGCTTAAACTGAAAAACGATTGTTTGATTCTTTGTAGAATTTTTTTTTGAATTGCGCATTGCATACATTAATACGGACTTAAGGGCAAGCGAACCCCACAACATACGGTAAAGGATTTCATCACCTTTTCCGTGGCCCACAAATCACGAACTTAAGCATAACGTTTACCCGCACAAAATTCAAAAGAAATTAGACTTTAAGCCTTAAGGACTTCGCGCTCACTAGGAGAAGTTAACCGTGTTTAGAATCTCGCTTAACGGTATATTGTTTACGGGGTGTCTAGGAAAGTGTTAACGGCGAAACCGCCAAAAGAGAAAGGGTTATTTAATTAAGGAACTTCGCGAAAGCGTTGGAAAACCTCCCCTTATCTCTGCACTTACCTGGCCTCGTGATCAGTGTATCTTGAGCCCGTTTCTCGACACAGTTTTACTTCGACAATCAAGTTCTGGAGCAGGTCTAGTTGACCTAGGTAAACCCCTAGAACGATTAGGTGTGTGGTATTTTTGTGTCGTGATTGTTTTTGTCCATATTCTTTTTGTGTGTATATTTCATTCTTTTGTTAATATATATCTATAAAAAAAAATAAAAAAAAATCGCATTCTTTTTCCCTCCTTTTCTCTTCCTTTCTTTCCTTTTCTCATCATATCATGGGTACCCCACCTCGCAAAACTCTTGCCGAACTTTGGTACCCACAACCAGACATTACATCTTACGGTTCTTGCTTTGGCCGAACTTCGAACGACCCCTCCATGCCCAAAGTTTCACTGAAAGATCGAATAGCAGCGTCTAGGACAAACACTTGCACACCTCATTCCACTTTGTATCAATCTTTTCAACCTCCCGCACCAGCTTATGTTGATACCCCTTTTGCAAATCGTCCTTTATCCATCGCTGAACGTATTGAACAATCCCGTAGCCGATCTTTCACTCCTTTCACCACTTCAAATTCTTGGGATCAACAAGTCCATTCACCTTCTTATCCAAATGTTGATCCTACCCCTATCCAACCATTCAATTCCTACCAATCCTACCCTACCTTTGCACCTTCCCTAGACATTGCTTCAGAACCGCCATTTGGGAGTTTTCAGTATCCAAACAACTTTGAATATTTTACCGAAACCCCTTCACAACCTATGTCTAGTCTGGAACAGTCGTTGGAAGATTTTAGGGTAGCGTCAAGCCAACAGATGATGGATTTGAATGCGTCCATGGCCGCCCTCATACAACCTAGTGACCCGGCAGCTAGTTTTCAACTAGCTCCAAATTTTCCAATGTATGAAGAGGCGGTAGGACAGGCTGTGAATTTGAGTGGAGAGAGTGAGCTATATACCCTTCCAAATCAAACCTACCCGTTTCAACTTGACTCCAACAACTCCAATTTTGAATGTCTATCTAGTATTCCAACCATTACAGATAGAACAGATAATGAGTTGTGTGACTTCGTAGTGTTTGATTTACCCGATTGTGATGGGTCCCTTCCAAGTGAAACCGATACCAAACCTTTTGACCTCTACACTTCCATCTTAGAGCCAGAATCGATTGAAATCCATGCTTTTGATGAGGTGTCTGAGAATTTTGATTTTCACTTGATTGAGGATATTGACGCTGGGAATATTTTGGATGATGAACCCGTAGATTTGGCTGAGTTTGTCTCTTCAAATCATCATCCCGAGTCATTAAATGTTTTTCCCGAACCCCATAGGGGTCTGGATATTGATGAAATATGCATGGATGAGCTTAACTTTGAGGAGAATTTTGAGGATATTTTTGAGGATGAAACAGTTCTAGATGATGAGTCGGATTTTCCAATTCATCCTGTCCCTTTCATTGACTGTGTACACCCTCCCGAACCCTTAACAGATACCCTTCCTCGATCACTTCCTTCCATCCTTTCCATCGTTCCGACCTTGCAAGAACCCGTTTCACTTTCATTTCATTTGTCTGGTTTACCAAGTTTGGCGTACCCATGGTTTCTTACGAATCTTGAGGGATTTGACACCATTTCTCGACGGGTTAATAGATTAGCACAATCACTTTTTACACATCGGTCATCACAAATTGTGCTAATTTATTCGCTCCATTTTCACCCTCAAGTTCGTACTCCATTTCTTTCTCCCTACCGCCATTCTTCTTCTCATATACCGAGACCGTATTCCGCTTCTATCTCATTACAGTCTCGCGTATTCTCCATTTCTTTCCTCTTCACCTACTTTCACCAACCACTGCTTTATAGAGATAAAATCTTTGAATGGTTGGTGCTCACTTTTGGCCTGTGTAAGGCCTTGTATAGCTTGATACTGTTCTTTCCCCCCTCATCCTGAACTTCAACGCTTAACAGTGGAAACACTGTTTTACTTAAGTTTGGGGGGGGGACTCCTTTTTTGTATATATTTTTGTTTTCCTTTTTGTTTTGTATATAATTTTTTTTAGGGAGCGCCGACAATTTTGACCCTCTTGGTGTAGCCTGACAGTGAGGGCACTGTCAAGTTTAAGTTTGGGGGTGTGCTCGGTAAGCTTTCTTCCTTCGCATTCATTTGTATATTTTGCATTTGCATACCTTATTAAAAACCCACAAAAATCAAAAAATTTTCCAAAAATATAAAAACTTTGTCGTCAAGTTAGCTAGTAGGGTAACTTAGATTTTTATTCTGAAAGTTTAGTTGATATGTTAGAAATAACTAAATTCAAGACTTAGGAATTGAAAATCCTTAAAATAACCCTCATTCTGTCTAACTTTGGTAAGTATACGTCCTTACAATTTTTGAGTTCAGTTCTTGAGTCAAGTCAAGATGAAGAGAAAGTATTGAAGCTTTACTGAAAGATAAGTCTGAAAAATAGTTTCTTTTCTTGAGTTCAAATTTAGAAAGTATATACCCTACAACTGCACTTACACGCACCTTGAAACTTGGGATAGTAGAGGATACCTAGAAATACTCTTGTCTGAAAGCCTAGTATGAAAGAAAAAAACGGTATTTAAAAGCTAAACACCAAAAAATCATGTTGAAAAATATATCCGGTCTTGAAAAAGAAAAAGAAAAGGAAAAAGAAAAAGAAAAATGAATAAAGTCAAGACCTGGAAACTGCTATTTACGCTTTAAAGTTCACACATTCAGTAATCGGTCGTTAGTGCTTCAAGAAGCATTAATAGTCGCATGAAAGGTGTGTGAGCAAATCCGTCCATCCTTAATGAAAAGAAGTAGTATTAGGTATTAGGGCAAGGATATTATAGCTTGAATTGAATTCTTGAGTGTAGGGGTGCAAATACACACACGTAGGGGTATACAATCGATGTTTGGATAAAAGATAGAAATAAAGAATAAGACTTATGTTTTCTGTAAGGTTGATAAAAATCCCTGATTTGAGGCCGCACTTTAGAAGGAAAACTCAGGAGAACCAAGGTTAAATAGATAGGAGGTGTGAAAAATAAGGGTTGAATATTTCTAACTTAGGATGATAGAGTTTCTAATGTAAATACTAAACTGTAGGAGTATAATCATTGTTAACTTATGACACTAATTTAACGGGATTTTGTGGGTGTAATCCGCTGAAAACCCTCAGGAGACAACACTCCTCCTACTAGGGACACCTAGAGGTTTAACGGCTTGTTGCACGAGCTCAGTGCAATCGCGTTCCCTGCGAAAGTGCGGTTAGGATTTTATTTTTGTGAATAATTGGTTTTGCTCGGGACGAGCAAAAGTTAAGTTTGGGGGTATTTGTTCATACCAGAATATTGCATTTTATACCACCCATTCTTACGCTCGTGTGTTTATAGGTAGGTGCTTTTGATCAGTGTTTGCTACATATTTGCAGAATACAGGCTCTCGGCTCTGAACAGTGAAATCCATGAAAAGTACGACAAATTCTGGATTACTGCCAACAACTGATAAAACACGGGTCTCCGCTCTCTATCCGTGTGTTGCCACATACCAGTTTAAGGGACAAAATGGAAAATCGATTGTCATGTCATGCACAAAGCTCAATGTTAACACAAGATCTAAGAAATCTACGCGGAGCTCGAGGAAATCATGGCAAAAGATCAACATCACATCACCTTTTGTTCTACTAAAATTCTGGAATAATTGTGAAGAGTTTCTGAGAAAAGTATTATACCACACTGAAGAGGACTACAAACCAGGGAAACCCACAAAAGCTCCTGACCCAACTCCCCTATATGGCCGCGGAACCGCGGCCTAAGCAGGCTTAGGCCGCGGAACCGCGGCCAAGTGGTGTCCTATTTCTGTCGTATTTTGGGGGCAGTTTGGGGACTTCATATTGAGGCAGATTGTTGCCCTAGGTTTTCAGTTCACCTCCTATAAATACCCCAGAACTTGCCAAGCTTTTGGTGTTCATTTCTTTAGCCTCTTTTTGTTAGGATTTAGTCTTTTTCTTCTTCTTCTTCATTCTTCCTCCATAAAAATGTAGTGAGAGCATTGAGTGGATGTTAATGAAGATGACGGTTTTTGTATCATTCTTGCTTTTTTAGCTTCCCCTTGAGATTTTTGCTTCCTCTTGATCTTTCAACCTCTTCATTGAGCTTGAAAGGTTAAGGGTTTGTTATTGATCTCAAGGGTCGTATTTTCTTATGGAATTGGTTCTTCACTTCACATGAGTTCTTTACCCTTCTCTTGATCTTGCAACCTCTTGATTGAGCTTGCAAGTTTAAGGGTTGGCTATTGATCCCATACTTGTCTTGAGTTCTAGTTTCTTGTTCTTTTTATTGCTTATTTATTACTTGCTTTTTATTACCTTGCTTTACTTTCTTGCAATTTAAATTCATGCACTTTGTAACACCCGAGCCCAATAATACTATTTCTATTACTAGTTGAGTGTTATATATTGCTCATTCCAATTATCCTGATTGTTTGGTGTTTATTGCTAAATTTTAACCGGTTAAATCATTTTGGCACATAACAAATTTTAACACCTAAAATGAAATTAAAAATATCCATGTTGGCCTACTCGTCGCCACTAGTCGCGTGGTAGTGTCCGCGCGTCAAGATTTCATCCCGCTCGGCGAAACGGGCAAGTTTGCACGTCTACGCGCGCGTACAAGTGTCCGACTTGGGGGCATGCATTTTAATCATTAAACACCTCTTTTCAAAAATTGGAACTCGCTTAAAATCCTATAATTTGAATTTGAAACATTTGGGCGCAACCCGGGCGCGATTTGGAAATGTTTCATTTAGCGCCGAAAACCCATTTTAATTTAATATTTAAAACCATAATATTTTCTATGCTGTTACAGATTCCTACGTTAAATCTCTTTGAAAGTCTTTTAAAATTTATCTTTTTAAACCCTCCAGCCAATCACGAGGGATTTAAATCCCTCGTGGGCCCCCCTTCAACCGTCTCTCTTTATCTCTCTCTCTAATCTCCTTCTCTCTCTATCTCTAAAATCTCTCTATCCCTCTCTAATAATCTTTTCTCTCTCTCTCTAATATATATATTTTCCTACTGTTCCTCGTCCTCACCAAGGCAACGAGAAACCTCGCGAGAATCCTAACCCTAGCCTCTCGTCGCCGTCGCCGCCGATCTCCCCGCGACACCACCACCACCGTCTTCATCGCCTCCTCGGCCTCGGCAGCATCCCTCTCCTCGCCATCTCCTCCCTTACCCGAACACCCCTGCATCCTAACCCTGCACACACCTTGCCTCGCCGGAAGACCTCGCCTGCCCTCGTCGTCGACCCTCAACTTCGACGTTGCCTCCACCTCCTCACCCTCTTTCACACCACCATCATCATCTTCTCGTCTACGACGCCTGCAACCTTCACCCTGCATCACCCACCTGCAGTTTCCGCAAACCCCACCGCCGTCCACTCCTCTAGCCTCAACCCCGATCTCCTTCACCCTCGTCCCGACCTCCTCATCTTCCTCCTCCTTCCCTCGCCGGAGTTGCCACGACAACTGAACCCACACCCGTTCGCCGAGCACCTCTTGCCGTCGTCGCAACGTCCGAGAACCCATCACCCGACCTCGTCGCCTTTGTCTTCGAGGCCGCAGTCGGCGCGTCGCTGTCGTCGTCTCCTTCAAACTCCAGAACCCGCACCCCTTACTACCACTGCAGCACTTTCCTTCACCATTCAACCACCATAGCCGCCGCCGGTTCATCCATCGTCGCCGTCGATTCAAGTGCCGAATCGCTGCAGTCTTCTTCCTGGGCCGGGACCTCACCAGAGCCGACATCCAAGCCAAGACCTTGCTTGGGTCGTGTTCACATCTCCGCCTTGTCGTATCCATCGTGGTCGCGATCGTCGTGTCTAGCGAAAGTCTAGCCGTGATCGTGCATCAGCAGTTTTGTGCTTCATGGTTGCATTACCGTTCGGTTCCCGAGGCAAGTATTTGATACTTGCTTACATGCTAGTGAAGCTTAAAACTTCCCTTAATACAAACTTTAAGTTGCCGTAATATTTACCCATGATATAATAAGGTATTATTCAGTAAATCACATTACATATATTGCTTCCTGTTCAACCCTAGTAGCATGCCAGATTAACTGTTTTCCTGTTGAATCCCCACATAGAAGTGATAATAGTAGAGCTCCCATTAACCGTATCAGGCTCCGCTGTAACCATATGTTTTCGAACTTGAGACTTAATCTCGCATTGAATCATTATAGTAGTTTCTTGTAATTAATCGGTCTGCTATCAATCCATACTTTAACTAATTAAACCAATTAAAACGTCCTTGCTTAACTTGCTAGATCATCCATGTGACTATTATCTATGCTGTAGTTTTAATAGCTTCATTGCTTCGTGTTATTAATATTGTTTTACCCTGTGATTATTGCACCCCAAAGGTGCTCGAACCTGCTAGTATAATACAACTGCATCATATTCTTGTGATTAAGTGAACCGTTATTGTTAATTACTTGTTCTTGCTGCTGTTCATTATTTGATTGTATACCGGTCGTGAGCACACACTCGATCACATTACATATTGACCTGACTCTGCTGCACCTGACACATACATACATATCGAATCAACCTGTTGAAACATGACCTGACCTGTTACCTGATTTCATGCCCAATGCCGACAAACCTGACTTGGGGTCCTTTTGGACCATTCCTGCTGTCTATCCAGACAGACCTGCTTTTACCGGATTTTGTGTTGACATTAATCCTGCACTACTGAATACCTGACTTGACATACATAACTTGGGGGTATGGGGAAATCAAAGGTGAAACCGACTTGTAACTCAACAGTTCGATACCTGTTCTGATCAGTCTTACGGGCTTGGCCAGTCCGGGAGTGATGATGCTGACATCACTCGTCCATCCTACTACCTACTTTACTGCCTAGCGGCACGTCTCGGATTCAGCTCTGAGAACCTTGACCGTGGTCCCGGGCACGCACGGGATACTGTTGAGTTACATCGACGATTCATCAATTGATTTCAAAGACTTTAGAGTAGAAACCTGATAGAACAGTTTAGTTACCCATTGCACATTACCCTGCACTGTTGTTTCATAATATTGCTTATTTCATGTTCATACCTGCATTGCTTATTACCATGTTTATATTATATTATTTGGTTGACATGACGCGCTGACGTCTGGGTTTTGCATGGCCCAGATTCTTTACCACTGTCGCCGACCGTGCAGGAGTACTTCAGCCAGCAGGCTGATTTGAGTTCTATAGTGGTTAGTTCGTTTATTGCATTTTATTTCCAGGTGCGATCCCACATTATGGGGCGTACCTTTCTATTATTGTATTGGATCATTTGCTTCCGCACTTATTGTTTATTGACTCTCGTTATTATGGATTTGGACATGTGCTAGATTAGTTTATTTATTTTGTTCTTGATATCTCTACAACCGTAATGTGACTGTGGATGGATATTTCCTACCCACAGGTAGCATGGTTGGCTATGTCACGTGCCCAATCTTGCGTACTCTGGGAAGCGGGGCGTGACATGGTTCTTTTGGTATCAGAGCCATAGGTTAGTTAGGTTGATTCTTTTGTAGTTGGGTATTGTACCCGATACATGAATCAGAATACCCGTGATTAGGAAACATGTCCTGCCACCTTGACCGTTTGCCATTCTTGAATCACATTCTTCCGAATTATATCTTTTACGACGTGCAAACTTACTTTGCATGTCGACTCGGAAACCTGATTTCTTGTTATCCCTAGGACTTGGGCGACTTGGGTGGAGTTAAGTAATTGCGGCTATGATACCGCGGCATAGCTACAATGCGGTACTCTATTTAAGTATCTTGGAGTTCTAGCCTTGATCCACATTCAGAATCTATCATCATGCTAATGTTGGGTGTTTTGAGTTCAGGATTATGACAGGTAAGAAGTTGAAGACGTACCAGAGGCGTGTGAACGAAGCCGCCATGCTTAGAGTGATAAGAGAAATGCTGGAAATCAAAGAAACAGACCGAGCTGATCCAGCAGCAAGCGGACTTGTTTCAGGAAGGTTTGCAGATCGTTCAGCAATCTGTAAACGATGTTGGAACTAGACCAGCTGACCGAGTAAGGACCGTAGCAGATTTCAGACTTCTGGATCCGTCTACTTTCACTGGTCTGGAGGAGCCGTTGCCAGCCGAGCAGTGGCTAGTGACACGGAGAATTTGCTGATTGCGGCACAGATCCCAGAGAACAAGAGGTTGTTGTGGTGCGCTTTCAGTTAGTGGTTTACGCCGAGAGTGATGGCTTGCGGAGGAGACCCGCTTGCCCAGGCCAATCAGTTGAGCGGATTTCTCTAAGAGTTTCCTGGAGAAAATTCTTCCCGCGGACTGCACGGGAGGAAATGGAAGAGAAGTTCATCGGACTAAGACAGAATGGAGCAACCGTGGACGTGCATGCAGCAGAATGGACGAGACTCAGTAGTCTCGCTGGACCTTCCACAGCCAACTATGTAGACAGCAGTTGCGGTAAGGAAGCAGTTTTGTCGGGCCAGGCGAGTTTAGGGCTAGGCCGACAAACAGTGTTCTTGCAGCTATGGCAGTTGATAGTAATGAAGAGCCGGCAGTTGTTCGCGACTTTATGGATGTATTTGCAGATGTTTCGGGCTTACCGCCGCAGCGAGATGTGGAGTTCGCGATTGACCTTATTCCTGGTGCAGCGCCAGTATCAAAATCTTATTATCCGATGGCACCAGTGGAATTGGAAGGAGTTAAGAAGCAAGTTGGTGAATTACTCGAGAAAGGTTGGATTCGAAGCAGTAACTCGCCATGGGGAGCTCCAGTTCTTTTAGTAAAGAAGAAGGATGGCACGAGAAGGATGTTCATTGATTATCGAGAATTGAACCGGGTGACTATTAAGAACAAGTACCCGATCCCTCGCATTGGAGAACTTTTTGAGCAGCTTAGTGGCGCGAGGGTATTCTCGAAACTGGATTTGCGATCAGGATACCATCAGGTTCGAGTGAAAGCAGAAGACATTTGCAAGACGGTGTTTCGAACTCGATATGGACATTTCGAGTATCTAGTGATGCCCTTCGGAGTAACGAATGCGCCGGCAATATTCATGGATTTGATGAACATGGTCTTTTCACCATACCTGGACCAGTTTATTGTGGTATTCATTGACGATATTCTGGTATACTCAAAGAGTCCGGAGGAGCATGCTGAGCATTTAAGGATCGCACTGCAGACGCTGAGACAAGAGAAATTATTCGCGAAGATGAGTAAGTGCGAATTCTGGCTGGAAGAAGTGAAGTTTCTGGGGCATGTTGTGTCGGGCAATGGAATCGCCGTTGATCCCGAGAAGATTGCAGCCGTTCGAGATTGGCCTATTCCAAAGAATGTTGCAGAGATAAGAAGCTTTCTTGGACTCGCCGGATACTACAGAAGATTTGTGGAGAACTTCGCTCGTTTAGCTGAGCCGTTAACCAAGCTTACGCGCAAGGAGGTACCGTTTGTGTGGACGGAGGGATGTGCATTGGCCTTCGAGACGTTGAAGCAGAGGTTGATAACCGCCCCTATCCTGACTGTACCAGATAATTCAGGAGGACTGGTGATTCACAGCGACGCATCTGGAAAAGGATTGGGATGTGTTTTGATGCAGAATGGGAAGGTCGTCGCTTACGCATCAAGACAACTGAAGACTCATGAGAATAATTATCCGACTCATGACTTGGAGCTCGCGGCCGTGATCTTCGCCTTGAAAATTTGGAGACATTACCTTTTGGGCGAGAGAGTCGAAGTCTTTATAGATCACAAGAGTTTGAAGTATGTGTTCACTCAGAAGGAGTTGAACATGAGGCAACGCAGAGGGTTGGAGCTGATGGTCGACTACGACCTTGATCTTAAGTACCATCCGGGAAAAGTTAACGTCGTGCCAGATGCGCTAAGTTGGTTACCAGCAATTCAGGTATTGACCGCACAAAGGGAGATCATTGCGGATTTTCGGAGATTTGATTTGGAGGTTGTGCTACCACATGCTACGGGACAGTTGATGCAGTCGCAAGTACAGTCGTCCTTAGTTGAGAAGATTAAAGCGGCACAATCGCAGGATCCTAGACTGCAAAAGTTTCGAGAGCAGGTTGAAGTTGGACTGCGAACCGATTTACTGATCCATGAAGATGGTTCGTTGAGGTATGGTAGCCGTGTGTGTGTGCCAAAAGGGGATGTGCGTGAAGAGCTCATGAAGGAGGCACACAGTTCAGCTTACTCTGTACATCCAGGAGGGACAAAGATGTACCGAGATATTCGACAGCACTTCTGGTGGGAAGGTATGAAACGGGAAATTGCTCGCTTCGTGGCTAAGTGCTTGGTGTGTCAGCAAGTCAAGGCTGAACATCAAAGGGTTGCTGGTTTATTGCAACCACTTCCGATTCCTCAGTGGAAGTGGGAACATATAACCATGGATTTCGTGACGGCTTTACCGCAGAGTCCAAAGGGCAACAATGCAGTATGGGTGATTGTCGATCGGTTGACCAAGGCAGCTCACTTTATTCCTTTCCGGGTTGGTCAATCGACAGAGACTTTGGCAGAGCGGTACATGCAGAAGATTGTAAGATTGCATGGAGTACCGGTGAGCATCGTGTCCGATCGGGACACTCGGTTCTTGTCGCACCTTTGGAGGAGTTTACAAGAAAGTTTGGAGACTCGATTGAAGTTTAGCACAGCTTATCATCCTCAGACTGATGGACAATCGGAGAGAACGATCCAGACCCTTGAAGTTATGTTGAGGGCTTGCATGTTGGACTTCAAAGGTTCTTGGGAGGATCATCTACACCTGGTGGAGTTTTCGTACAACAATAGCTTCTAAGCGACTATTCAGATGGCTCCGTTTGAAGCGTTGTATGGTCGTAAGTGCCGTTCACCGGTTTGTTGGGATGATGTTGGTGAACGAAGGTTACTAGGACCAGATTTGGTGGTACAGACAGTCGAGAAGGTGGATACAATCAGGAAGCATATGAAGGCAGCTCAAGACAGACAGAAAAGTTGGGCTGACACGTCAAGAAGACCTCTAGAGTTCGCCGCGGGTGATTTGGTATTCTTGAAGATATCACCGACTAGAGGGGTGATTCGCTTTGGAAGTCGGGGAAAGCTTAGTCATCAATTCGTTGGACCCTTCGAGATATTGGAGCGTATTGGAGAGGTAGCGTACCGTTTGGCGTTACCACAGTCATTGGCAGGAGTGCACGATGTGTTTCATGTGTCTCAACTACGGAGATATGTTCGTGATGAGACTCATGTCTTGGATCATTCGGAGTAGACCGTACGGGAGGACCTAACTTTTGAAGAGCGACCAGTTGAAATCAAGGATCGAAGAGAAAAGGTTCTTAAGAACAAGGTTATCCCTCTTGTGCTAGTTTCTTGGGGTAATCGATTGCATGGAGAATCCACTTGGGAGCGAGAAGACGAGATCCGGCAGAAATTTCCTCACCTTTTCCAGTAGCTAGCTATCTTGTATTCTTGGAATTTCGAGGACGAAATTCTTTTTGTAGTTGGGTATGATGTAACACCCGAGCCCAATAATACTATTTCTATTACTAGTTGAGTGTTATATATTGCTCATTCCAATTATCCTGATTGTTTGGTGTTTATTGCTAAATTTTAACCGGTTAAATCATTTTGGCACATAACAAATTTTAACACCTAAAATGAAATTAAAAATATCCATGTTGGCCTACTCGTCGCCACTAGTCGCGTGGTAGCGTCCGCGCGTCAAGATTTCGTCCCGTTCGGCGAAACGGGCAAGTTTGGACGTCTACGCGCGCGTACAAGTGTCCGACTTGGGGGCATGCATTTTAATCATTAAACACCTCTTTTCAAAAATTGGAACTCGCTTAAAATCCTATAATTTGAATTTGAAACATTTGGGCGCAACTCGGGCGCGATTTGGAAATGTTTCATTTAGCGCCGAAATACCCATTTTAATTTAATATTTAAAACCATAATATTTTCTATGCTGTTACCGATTCCTACGTTAAATCTCTTTGAAAGTCTTTTAAAATTTATCTTTTTAAACCCTCCAGCCAATCACGAGGGATTTAAATTCCTCGTGGGCCCCCTTCAACCGTCTCTCTCTATCTCTCTCTCTAATCTCCTTCTCTCTCTATCTCTAAAATCTCTCTATCCCTCTCTAATAATCTTTTCTCTCTCTCTCTCTAATATATATATTTTCCTACTGTTCCTCGTCCTCACCAAGGCAACGAGAAACCTCGCGAGAATCCTAACCCTAGCCTCTCGTCGCCGTCGCCGCCGATCTCCCCACGACACCACCACCACCGTCTTCATCGCCTCCTCGGCCTCGGCAGCATCCCTCTCCTCGCCATCTCCTCCCTTACCCGAACACCCCTGCATCCTAACCCTGCACACACCTTGCCTCGCCGGAAGACCTCACCTGCCCTCGTCGTCGACCCTCAACTTCGACGTCGCCTCCACCTCCTCACCCTCTTTCACACCACCATCATCATCTTCTCGTCTACGACGCCTGCAACCTTCACCCTGCATCACCCACCTGCAGTTCCCGCAAACCCCACCGCCGGCCACTCCTCTAGCCTCAACCCCGATCTCCTTCACCCTCGTCCCGACCTCCTCATCTTCCTCCTCCTTCCCTCGCCGGAGTTGCCACGGCAACTGAACCCACACCCGTTCGCCGAGCACCTCTTGCCTTCGTCGCAACGTCCGAGAACCCATCACCCGACCTCGTTGCCTTTGTCTTCGAGGCCGCAGTCGGCGCGTCGCTGTCGTCGTCTCCTTCAAACTCCAGAACCCGCACCCCTTACTACCACTGCAGCACTTTCCTTCACCATTCGACCACCATAGCCGCCGCCGGTTCATCCATCGTCGCCGTCGATTCAAGTGCCGCATCGCTGCAGTCTTCTTCCTGGGCCGGGACCTCACCAGAGCCGACATCCAAGCCAAGACCTTGCTTGGGTCGTGTTCACATCTCCGCCTTGTCGTATCCATCGTGGTCGCGATCGTCGTGTCTAGCGAAAGTCTAGCCGTGATCGTGCATCAGCAGTTTTGTGCTTCATGGTTGCATTACCGTTCGGTTCCCGAGGCAAGTATTTGATACTTGCTTACATGCTAGTGAAGCTTAAAACTTCCCTTAATACAAACTTTAAGTTGCCGTAATATTTACCCATGATATAATAAGGTATTATTCAGTAAATCACATTACATATATTGCTTCCTGTTCAACCCTAGTAGCATGCCAGATTAACTGTTTTCCTGTTGAATCCCCACATAGAAGTGATAATAGTAGAGCTCCCATTAACCGTATCAGGCTCCGCTGTAACCATATGTTTTCGAACTTGAGACTTAATCTCGCATTGAATCATTATAGTAGTTTCTTGTAATTAATCGGTCTGCTATCAATCCATACTTTAACTAATTAAACCAATTAGAACGTCCTTGCTTAACTTGCTAGATCATCCATGTGACTATTATCTATGCTGTAGTTTTAATAGCTTCATTGCTTCGTGTTATTAATATTGTTTTACCCTGTGATTATTGCACCCCAAAGGTGCTCGAACCTGCTAGTATAATACAACTGCATCATATTCTTGTGATTAAGTGAACCGTTATTGTTAATTACTTGTTCTTGCTGCTGTTCATTATTTGATTGTATACCGGTCGTGAGCACACACTCGATCACATTACATATTGACCTGACTCTGCTGCACCTGACACATACATACATATCGAATCAACCTGTTGAAACATGACCTGACCTGTTACCTGATTTCATGCCCAATGCCGACAAACCTGACTTGGGGTCCTTTTGGACCATTCCTGCTGTCTATCCAGACAGACCTGTTTTTACCGGATTTTGTGTTGACATTAATCCTGGACTACTGAATACCTGACTTGACATACATAACTTGGGGGTATGGGGAAATCAAAGGTGAAACCGACTTGTAACTCAACAGTTCGATACCTGTTCTGATCAGTCTTACGGGCTTGGCCAGTCCGGGAGTGATGATGCTGACATCACTCGTCCATCCTACTACCTACTTTACTGCCTAGCGGCACGTCTCGGATTCAGCCCTGAGAACCTTGACCGTGGTCCCGGGCACGCACGGGATACTGTTGAGTTACATCGACGATTCATCAATTGATTTCAAAGACTTTAGAGTAGAAACCTGATAGAACAGTTTAGTTACCCATTGCACATTACCCTGCACTGTTGTTTCATAATATTGCTTATTTCATGTTCATACCTGCATTGCTTATTACCATGTTTATATTATATTATTTGGTTGACATGACGCGCTGACGTCTGGGTTTTGCATGGCCCAGATTCTTTACCACTGTCGCCGACCGTGCAGGAGTACTTCAGCCAGCAGGCTGATTTGAGTTCTATAGTGGTTAGTTCGTTTATTGCATTTTATTTCCAGGTGCGATCCCGCATTATGGGGCGTACCTTTCTATTATTGTATTGGATCATTTGCTTCCGCACTCATTGTTTATTGACTCTCGTTATTATGGATTTGGACATGTGCTAGATTAGTTTATTTATTTTGTTCTTGATATCTCTACAACCGTAATGTGACTGTGGATGGATATTTCCTACCCACAGGTAGCATAGTTGGCTATGTCACGTGCCCAATCTTGCGTACTCTGGGAAGCGGGGCGTGACACACTTACTTACTTGTAATCTTTTCTTTTCCCTTTTCTTTTTGTTCTCTCTTTTTGTGAATGGTTGTAATTATCGTTGTTAAGAATAAATACGGTATTGTAAGTTAATGTTTCTTTGCTCATTTCCTTTTCCCGTTATTTTCCATTGAACTCCGCCCAAACGTTACGCAAGCGCTCCGTTAGGCATCCTACCCTACCTAGGTAACGGTGATTCCTAACCACGACCGGTTGAGTTCGGTTTGGCCGGAGGCGAAAGCAAGAGACACGAACGGAAGGACAAGGGTAAATAAGCCGGATTCCACGAATACCGCGCTTAAATCCCCTAATCCACGTTGTTGCCGATTGCTCTTGCTTCAATTGGTCAAGACTCGGCTCAAAGGTTTTGAGTACGGATTTCTTTAGCTTACAATCTCGTATCTTTTTCTTAACAACTTCATTCTTGCAAATAAATACACATAGGTTAGATTGAACAAACTCATACAAATTCTTTATTGACTCGTCTAAGACAAGAACGGAAATACAACCATCTCCCTGTGGATCGACCCGTGCTCAACCGGCTAGCTGCATAGCGACACCGTCCTGATCGCGGTAAACTTTAGAACTTTGAACATCCGACACGCTCTCGGCGTGCGATCAGTACATAACATCGCATACATGATAGACCCGACTGCTGAAGCATAGGGTATACTTTGCATGCGAACCCTCTCCAAATCAGTCTTGGGGGACATCTATTTGGAGAGAGCGATTCCAGAGATCGTAGGTAAATTCCCACGCTTGGAATCCTCCATACTAAACCTCTTTAGTATGGTGTCAATGTACCTGGATTTAGACAATCCCAGTGTCCGTTTAGATCTATCTCTATAGATCTTAATTCCCAGGATGTAGGAGGCATCACCCAGATCCTTCATGGAGAATCTTTGTGATAAGAAGAGCTTGACCGAGTGTAGCATAGGAATATCATTTCCTATCAAGTGTATGCTATCCACGTACAATGCGAGGAAGACGACCTTACTCTCTGCCACCTTCTTGTATATACAAGGTTCGTCTACGTTTTTGACGAAGTCAAACTCTTTGACTGCCACATCAAAGCAGATGTTCTAACTCCGCAATGCCTGCTTTAACCCGTAAATTGATTTAAGCAGCTTGCATACCTTTCTGCCGCTCCCACTGTCCACGAAGCCCTATGGCTGAGTCATGTACACGCTCTCTTCTAAATCACCATTTAGAACGGCGGTCTTAACATCCATCTGCCAGATTTCGTAGTCATGGTATGCAGCGATGGCAAGTAGGATCCGGATGGACTTAAGCATAGCCACTGGAGAAAAGGTTTCATCATAATCCACACCTGGTCGTTGACGAAAACCTTTTGCAACAAGTCTAGCTTTGAAAGTCTCAACTTTTCCATCTACACAAAGTTTCTTCTTAATGATCCATTTTCTCCCAATGGGTTTTACCCCTTCGGGAGCAACTTCCAAAGTCCATACTTTTTTGGTGTACATGGATTCCTTCTCAGACCACATTGCATCCAGCCATTTTATAGAGTCCCCACTCATGATGGCATGCTTGATGGAGCTCCTTTTTTCTGGTCTCCTTTAGATGTTGTCTTCTGTTGATCTCCCGGTGGATCTTGGAGGTGATCTCCTGTTGCGTGTGGGTCTCAATGGGTTTTGAGGAGATTAGTGATTTGAGGAGTTTAGCGCCGAGTACCTGCAAAGAAGTCTCGGGGTGGTTTGGTACCACTGATGACCCTCCGACGATCAAGTTAGTACGAGATCCGAGCAGAGTAACGGCTAAGTGGAATAAAGAATCGCTTACTTGACCCCTCTGTGATGGGGGTTTATATCGCGACGGCAGCACGCAGTAGCAGGCACGAGAATCTCACTGGCAGTTACGCTCCCGACGTCACCCCCGCGTAAAGAGTGGATCGCCCATTAATGGGGATCGTGATGGCGTGGAATGTGGGACGTTGCTGGCGGAGAATCTGCGCGTGGTGAGATTTGCGGAGTGGCGGTTACGCTTGTGAGTGGTGGAGTTGGTCGGTCGGAGGGACCGAGGAAGACGGCCTTGGCTGGGGAGCTCGAAGACGAGCAAGAGGGCTGAGGAGTCTTGGTCCTGTTGCAGCTCGGGGCAAGCTGAGGGGCCGAGGAGGACAATTTGTAGGGGGCCCCGAGGAGGGCCAACTTGTGCTTGCAGATCGGGTACAAGGGTGGCCTGGTCGGCCTCTGTGGGCCCTTTCTTCTGGGTCTTGGGACATGTCATCTGCCACGTGTCCTGCTCTTTATGATGCCAATATTGAGCATCATCATTATCCCCCCACTCTTGTATCGACCAGCTAGCGGGTCGGGTCAGGAGTGGACTGCTGGGCCGCCCGGGGTAACCTCCCTGCTAAGGTTTCATCGGGACGCGTCCCCGGGCTGTCAGCTGTCTTTTCTGCCAGCAAATTAGGGCGAGATCTCTGCATTTAAGGAAGGTGCGCCGGTTCGTGCATCCTGCCATTGAAGCGACGGTCCACGTGTCAAGCATCGGTTGACCGACGCGACGTGTGTAGACCTATGGCATCTGATGGGGCACAGTCCAGTGCGGGAACGACAAGTGGAGGAATCGGTCGTCGAGTTGACTTCGATCACCTGCCAAGTGTGCCAGGCGCTGCTGAGAAGGAGGCATCTCCATGACCCCGAAGTCGAGGGGGGATTACTCAGACTTGGATAGACCTGATGTCTTTTGTTGGGGCTTCGGTTCCGCTGCATGTGATGGGCTCAGTGGCCTCGTTATGAGGGCTACAAACTTGCAGCATCTGTTTGGCAGGAGGATGCCTACTGGGGATGACCGAGCAAGGAAGCTGCTCGGTTGATCTTGGCGAGGGCCTTGATCCCTGGCGTTGCAAGTAGGGAAGCTACCGGCCAGGGATAGCCGAGCAGGGAAGCCGCTCGGCTGCCTCTGGGAGTACTTTGATCCTTAGCGTTGGAGGGGCTGTAAGAAGCCCACTAAGGATGACCGGGCACTAAAGCTGCGCGGTTGCCACTTGGCGAGGGCTTTGATCTCTGGCGTCGTGGGTAGGCAACTACCAGCCTGGGATGACCGAGTGGGGTAGCCGCCCTGATGCCTCTTGCGAGGGCTTCGATCCCTGGAGTCATGGGTAGGGAGCTACCAGTCGGAGATGACCGAGCAGGGTAGCTGCTCGGTTGCCTCTTGCGAGGGCTTTAATCCTTTAGGACGGGGACCGAGCAGGGTTATTGCCCAGTGCCTCTTGGCGAGGACTTTGATCCCTGTCGGTTGTGGTAGGAAGCTACCGGCCGGGGATAGCCGAGCAAGGACTCGACCGCCTCTGGGAGGACTTCGGTCCTTGGCGCGGGAGGGGCTGTAAGAAGCCTACCAAGGACCCTTGGCCGGGCAGGGTTACTGCCCGGTGTCTCTTGGCGAGGGCTTTTATCCTGAAGAATAGCCGAGCGAGGGATCCTCGGGCTCGACTGCCTCTGGGAGGGCTTTCTGATCCCTGACGTTGCGGTAGGGAAGCTACCCGTGCAGGGATAGCCTAGTGAGGGTTGGGCTCGACTGCCTCTGGGAGGACTTTCTGATCCCTGGCATTGCGGTAGGGAAGCTACCCACTAGGGAAACCGAGCAGGGTAGCTGCTGGGTTGCCTCTTGGCGAAGGTTTTCATCCCTGGCGTTGTGAGTAGGGAAGCTACTGGCCAGGGATAGCCGAGCAGAGAAGCGGCTCGGCTGCCTCTACGGAGGAATTTGATCCCTGGCATTGCGAGTAGGGAAGCTACTGTCCTGGGATAGCCGAGCAGGGTTGCTGCTCGGCTGATTCTTCATGAAGTTTCGCCCGACCATCCATTTGCAGGTATGGGGAACAGGAACGGTTACGGTGCATGTAACATGCGCATCGATTGTGCGGGGAGGCGAAGCGCTAGGGTCGCGTCGTTTTGATTCCGCCAGAGGAGGCTCAATGATCGCTTAGCGGACGAGTATCGGCCCGTGAGATCTGTGGCCATAGGACGCAGCCTGTCGATGGTCAGCCGTGCCGACGAGGACAGAGTCTTCTAGAGGTGGGGGAGCGGCGATCTGGGGCCCTGGCCTGGCCGTTTGGACTTTAGTTGGTCTATCGGCCGGTAGGGGCGTTGATGACGGTCGCCGGAGAAGGTTCATCCGCGCCTCTGATGAGGGGCCGGCGGCGGTGGTACCTGGATCTTCAGAGTGATCACATTCCATGTGGATAGAGATCGGAAGGCCAACTTTTGTTTTTGTGGAGTTTTGTGTTCCCACAGACGGCGCCAACTGATGGAGCTCATTTTTCTAGTCTCTTTTAGATGTTGTCTTCCGTCGATCTCCCGGTGGATCTTGGAGGTGATCTCCTGTTGCGTGTAGGTCTCAATGGGTTTTGAGGAGATTAGTGATTTGAGGAGTTTAGCGCCGAGTACCTGCAAAGAAGTCCCGGGGTGGTTTGGTACCACCGAGGTCCCTCCGACGATCAAGTTAGTACGAGATCCGAGAAGAGTAACGGCTAAGTGGAATAAAGAATCGCTTACTTGACCCCTTTGTGATGGGGGTTTATATAGCGATGGCAGCACGCAGCAGCAGGCGCGAGAATCTCGCCGGCAGTTACGCTCCCGACGTCACGCCCGCGTAAAGAGCGGATCGCCCATTAATGGGGATCATGATGGCGTGGAACGTGGGACGTTGTAGGCAGAGAATCTGCACGTGGCGAGATTTGCGGAGCGGCGGTTACGCCTGTGAGTGGTGGAGTTGGTCGGTCGGAGGGACCGAGGAAGACGGCCTCGGCTAGGGAGCTCGGAGACGAGCAAGAGGGCCGAGGAGTCTTGGTCCTGTGGAAGCTCGGGGCGAGCTGAGGGGCCGAGGAGGCCAATTTGCAGGGGGCCCCGAGGAGGGCCAGCTTGTGCTTGCAGGTCGGGTACAAGGGTGCCTGGTCGGTCTCTGTGGGCCCTTTCTTCTGGGTCTTGGGACATGTCATCTGCCATATGTCCTGATCTTTAAGATCGCCAATATTGAGCATCATCACTACTCGAAGCTATTTGGGTCATCATCTTCCATGATGCAATCCTTGCTCCCACCATCAATGAGAAAACCGTAGTATCTCTCAGGTGGATGAGGAACCCTACTAGATCGGCGGAGGGTCTGAGTTTCGTTGGGTACTATTGAATCCTCTGGTTCTACCAAATCTTCTGTTATAGTTTGTGCTGTTGGAACTTCTTCCAGCTTTACCTCTTCACCACTAATTTCTTTTATATGAAATTCCTTTTCTAAAAAGGTGGCATATTGAGAAACAAACACCTTTTGTTTCTCACCGTGGTAGAAGATATATCCATAGGAATCCTTTGGATATCTCGCAAACTTAAGCAGATCTTGCCTCGATCTTGTACGGATTTTTCCTTTTAACATAGGCTGGACAACCCCATATCTTAACTCGTTTAAGAGATGGTTTCTTCCCATTCCATATCTCATATGGAGTGGTAGACACTAATTTGGTTGGAACTCTATTCAATAGGTATGCTGCCGTCTCAAGCGCATAACCCCAAAGGAAATAGGTAACTCAGCGGTGCTTATCATAGAGCTCACCATATCCAATAGGGTGTGATTCCTCCACTCCGATACACCGTTGTGCTGTGATGTATACGTAGGAGTAAGCTGAAAGAGAATCCCATTCTCTTTTAAATAGTCACGGAATTCCATGCTCAAGTATTCTCCTCCCCGATTGGAACGTAGTATTTTAATACTTTTACCCGTTTGGTTCTCGACTTCATGTTTATTTCTTTGAATTTCTTAAAAGCTTCAGACTTGTGTTTCAATAGGAACACATGTCCGAATCTTGAGAGATCGTCAGTGAATGTAATAAAGTATGAGGAACCATCCCTAGCATGTGTAGACATGTGACCGCATACATCAGTATGTATCAGTCCCAAGAGTTCCGTGGCTCTTTCTCCGTGTCCAGTAAATGGAGTTTTGGTCATCTTGCCTTTGAGACATGACTGGCAAGTTTTATAAGATTTAAATTCGAACGGATTCAAATATCCATCCTTATTTAACTTAGCTAGTCGTATCGCATTGATATGACCTAGTCTACAATGCCACAAAAAGGACTCGTTCATTTCTGAACTTTTCCTCTTGTGTGTTCTGTACGTTAAGAACTGTGGTTTGATTTCGAACGTATATGCCATTACTTAACGAGCCTGATCCAATCAACTTTTGATTCAGAAAAATGTTCATAATATTATCCTGCAATACAAATTATATCCTTCTTTACTTAATAAAGAAACTGATATAATATTGCATATCAGGTTCGGTATGTATTAGCATTCGTTCAGAATCAATGCATTACCATTTGGTAATACAAGGTGATATTTGCCAACTGCTTTGGCTGCAACATTTGCACCATTCCCTACTCTTATAGAATGATCACCTATTCCCAGTTCTCTACCTTTCCTTACCCCATGTAACATATTACATATGTGGGATCCCCGATCCGGTATCTAATATCCAGGACGTAGAGTGTACTGCGAAACAGTTCTCGGTAACTAACACATCCGAAGAAAATACATCAGCATGCTCATTCTTCGTTTGGGTGGCGTGGGAATCCGTATATTCCCCTATTTCCTGCTCAGACTTATAACAATTATAAGATAGAGCGGAACCAACGTTCCCCAGCACAGTATAATAAGCAGGTTCGATCAATACATTCATATTATTATCTTGATTAAGGCGTGACATGGTCTCTACTGGAGAGAGAGAAGAAAACACTTAACGTATGCTCTTACAAGATTAGATTGGTTATTATCTTATCTAATCAGGATGGCTCCCACTGTTTTTATCAAATTTTCCTTCAAACCCTAAAAGGTAAGATTAGCCGGAATTAATTACACCCTACAAGTTCGCCAATCTTTCAGCCAGGCCAGTATCGGTACTTTGAGGGAGGTTCCCCGTGCTTTCGCACGGACTTAATTAAAATAAACCTCGTTTTTCCAGGGGCGTAACCCCGTTAACACCTTTCTAGACACCTAGTTGATCGGCTAATTATGATGTGTAAAACTCTCCCAGGAGTAACTCTTACTCGCAGTGGATATTGGGATCCAACTATCTCATAGAAGGTATGCAATCTCATTGCAAATTTCAACTCTTGAAATTCCCGATGTGGATTTTACCCCTAGTGACTTATGACCTTAACTATGGTCAACAAATCATAAGCACTAGTCAAGTTCTACCCTTCATTTCGTGATTAATTAGACCCACTTATATGAGCCTTAACTATGGTCAACAAAGTGATACAAATGTCCTAATTAATCGCATCATATGCTGTGTAGGAAGATATCACTTAGCTACCGTACACTACACCTTAACTATGGTCAACAAACGTAGTACGAATACTAAGTACTCTACTTCCTAAAATGATGGAGGGTTGCGGATGATTTTTATAAAAACCTTTAACGCTTTGAACTTGATATCGTTGTAGAATCGAGTGATTTGAAGAATGAGCGGTTTAAGCTCCGCTTTTAAAATCATGTGTTTTTCAAAATAAACCGAGTGGGTGTAGCATCTGCTAGCTTTTGCTAAAGAGGCCATTCCCGGTGAAGCGATCTCGGCTCTTTCCTCATCGAATGAGGTGCTGGATATTCATCAAGGAATACCGCTATGCAAAACAAGAACTAGAGCTAACTTTTTGAAAATTTGATTCTACAACATCTTTAGCTTTCTTTCCTTTTCATTAATCTCATTAATGAAGTCCCATCATTTATGCTTCCTAAGTATCACAGAAGAAACGAAAATACAACGTACGCTTATGCCATCCGCATTCGCCACAGTGTCCCGTTATGCACCGTTTGGTTACTTAACTAACGACATAACGGGGCGGGACTAGCGTGGGTGCAAAACATAAGCAACATTTATTATATATCATATATATAATAACAACATTCATCTCATCATATAAAGTGATCACATCACATAATATCAGCAGCAGAAGTCCACATAAGAAATATTGGATATACTAGGAATTCCGTGTTTTAAATTAAGCCAGTAAAAAAATACGGATTCCACGGTCGTGATGAATAGCCAATCCCACATCCCTAGACCCCTACAAGAGCGGCAAGCAACCCTACCAATTCTAGAGTTAGGAGCCCCGGTCTCGACTCCTCGAGATAGTCTCCCACTAGATTCTAGAACCCGGTCACTTATGCTCCCCTCCTTTGGTCTATCCTAATGCGTAAAAGTAAATAATATATATCAATGGTGACAACATCCTCAACCCGGAAGTGCCCCAATAAAAGAAAATTACATATAAGTTTTTACATGAATGAAAATGAAAAGTTCTCATCTCACACAAAAACTCCCGGCTATTCAAACACGACGATCTAATATAACATATCACAGCAACACATAACATCACATGTCATCAACGTAAGTAAATATGCGTATCCCAATTGTCATTGACATATAGCAACGAAACCGGCGATACACCACATATTACACTTACGGTCGCAGAAAAGAAAGTGAAAACTACAACAAATTGAATCCGCAACTATCTTAGACATCATGAACCCGAAATATCACATACTTCGGATTTCAAACCTAACCAAATGAATTCTTTAGATATCGCATGCCTAAAAATTATAAACCCCGCATTTTAGTCTCGATATTGAAATTTTTTTTCAATAACAAGTCGGGCAATTCAACAAGATTCCCGACAAGCTGATCGAATGTTCGTCGGAAACATTAGTAGATGACCGCACTCCCAATACCGTCGACGAAGTGCACTTAGGCGGAACACCATGGCCACGAGCACCCGGACGGATGCTTTAGGCAACGGGGTTCTCCTAATGTCACTTGGTCGGGGCTATGGGGCGTGGCTATCTAGTAACGTTACCCGGCGAACATTTGCGTATTATACGAGATTGCGACGGAGCTTTGATCCAAATAAAAACCCCGTGGCAACCGATCAAATGAGACTAAATTGCTAGACTTATAAAATTCAAATTCGTTTTCACAAAACTAAATATTGTGAATTCCAAGTATTGTATCACAATTCACAGATAGCTAGACGATATTAAACATTTCGATCGAATCAACAAACACCCAATACTTCCCAGAGAGCTCAACACTTGAGCATAGTTTAAAAAATATCCAGAACATGCCACAGTACCTATGGACCAAACGTAGAAGGGCCGACCCATGCCTCACTTATAGCGCCGCGGAACTGCCACAAACCCCAGGGTTTGGCCGCGGTTCCACGGTCAAAAAGTCGAGTTTGGGTATCATTCTTCTAGAGGGTCCATAAAATTACTTTCATGATTTTCTGAAGCTTTTTAAACCAAAAAAATTCCAACTTTTGGAAAATTTCCAAAGAGGGGTAAAAATTGGCTTATTGATATTCGTTCGAACTTTTAACGTCGTCTAAATTACCCGAAACAATATTAAAATCACGATTACGAAACACTCTGAATTGTCACCACAGAAAGATAATATCACATGTAATCTTTAGCAAAAACAAACAATACCTGAAATACCAAACCCCAGAGCCTGGAGCACCAAACAAAAACGAAGTCAAACCATCAAAGGAAAACCGGCTAGGCCGGTTTTATGGAGCTTTTCACCGGGTCAAATCCGGCGGACGGGGTTCGTTTTTGTTTGGTGTTCATGTTACATCTCATGTAACATTCTGTAATTGCTTAAAAAAATTTTAGAGGACTTAAAAATTTCGACAGAAACTGGGGTTTTGTTTCGAGGTTTTGAATTTGTTTCGGTTTCGTAATTCTACTAATATCGCCTAATTCTCTAACTTGGCTCTGATACCACTGTAGGGTTCCCTAGCACGACACGACTACTGGGTTTAAGAAGGCATCAACCATGCCAATTTTATAAATTTAGCGTGCTAAACAACCCTAGACTAAGAATCTTAACTAGAGAATTAGACGTAACTAAGAATGTAAACATCTTTACATCTAAGTGAACAAGAAATACAACCTTTGTAGACCAGTCCTTCACTTCAAAAGCTCCGTATAGTAGTCCCTTCGCTCCAAGTAGTGATCTCCCGGACTCTAGTAAGGCTCCACAAGGTGAAATGAACAAGCTTGCTTGAAGTTTTCGAGGCCGAAAATGATTTACGTCGAGAAGACACTAACTCAAGCTATCTCTTCACTAATTAAGAATTAGTGAAGCAAACAACCTAAACTAAATGGCTAATATAGTGTAGGTTGATGAAGTAGGAATTTTGCTAACTTTAGAAATATTTTTCTCACTAATTTTCTTCACCTCCTAAAAACTTAGAGAGCTCTTGGAGTTGAAGAAGAAGATGCAGTGGCGAATGTTATGAGTGAGAATAGCAACCATGGGTGAGATAATATATCATACTAACTCTTTTAGAGACTTAACCATGGCTAAAGATAATGGTTGGGTTAATAAATATCTTAAGTAAAATAAAATTAGTGGACTAAGTCAATGGTTCCACAAGCTTCCACAAGCTTCAATCATGTGCTAATTTCCAACTAATTTTGATTTACCTTAAATAAATAAACACCCTCAATTATCCATGTCATGATGTGAGTCTCATACACCCATGTAGTATGTAGTAATAAGCATGAAACAATAATATATATCACATATATATTAAATGTGCACAAGTGAGAAAAAGAAATGCTTAAGTGAGCTAATATTAGTTAATGTATGTTAATATATCAAATATATATTTATACATTAAATTATTAAATCAAAACTTGATTTAATAATCCGGCTATATCACATATAACCGACTAATATCATTTGTATCAACTTATCGAATCAACACTTGATTCGATAACCCGGCTATATCACATATAATCGACCGATATCACATATCGCGAGAATAGAATACGGTATCACATACACGTATTAATCTCGGTCCCGCACATATCATATATGTGCTCCTACTTCGTTTCGCCTAAGCCAGGAAACCTCTGTGTAGGACTCTAAAGACTCGTCAATACTTCGGCAGTAGGTGATGATCATATCAGTCATCCACAAGCCGTCAGCGGTACTAGATGCACGTAACGGCTATCCGGGTATTGAGCGATTAGAAGATCAACAAGCAAGCCTGCTCATACTCCTGCGAATCCAATAAGTAACACTACCGTACAGTCCGGTCTCTTCGTCTGATATGTCGCATATCTAGTATAGGGGTGATAAACGTCAGACCCCAATAACTTGATAAGTCATGCCGATATGAGGCTCATAACGGGTCGAGGAACTAATGATAACAC
The DNA here is from genome assembly GCA_030015575.1 of Agapanthus africanus. Taxonomy (NCBI): domain Eukaryota; kingdom Viridiplantae; phylum Streptophyta; class Magnoliopsida; order Asparagales; family Amaryllidaceae; genus Agapanthus; species Agapanthus africanus. The sequence continues at coordinate 673,486,149 of CM057340.1, read as the reverse complement.
TTACCAATATATCTCAGTATCAGCCCTGGCCAGGGACTTCCTGTTATAGCCAATCGAGCACAGCGCAACATCAACCCCCAATACCGGGAGAGAAGAAACCCCTCCTATCGCTCATTGCCTCCATGTGACTCGGGACTGTACCCAAAAACCACCGTTTTGCACGTTCTCTTGAACGTGTTAAGGTGGAAATCAAAATACAGTGGGAATCACACAAGACTCTATGATGATCTCGGGTCTAACAGACTAACCTGTACCAGTGTCACCAGAGAATTGCTATCTGAAGTGAGGTATAATACCATCTAGGAGTTCTCGGCGAGTCCTGTTCAGTATACCCAGTCTCCACGAGCACCCGTATACCATCTTTGATGTAAAACACCAATGGATGTGGGATCATCTATTGCCCATCATATAGGTCAAGAAGCGTATACGCTAGTCTACTATGAAATATCGATGCCCCGTCTTGATATACCTACGACTAGAAACAATTAAAGGATGAACTTGTGGACTACCCTGACCCCACTAGTATGATCTGCATCATAATCCTGGTAGTCAAGTATACATTCTAAGGGCTTTACTAACATGTGAGAGAAAGGCAGTATCACAATACAAGTCTATATGTTAAGACAAAGAGTAACCAGAGAGCGTGTTATCATGTCGAGTAAGAAAGTCCTCTCTCTATATATCCAAGCATCCACTATAATATACAATCATATACAATAATGGCCTTTAAGGCATACATACAACTAACAGAACTCATGCAGGAGATTGCGAGATTATATGGAGTACCGGTTTGCATCGTCTCCGATCGTGACACCAGATTCTAATCACAGTTTTGGCAGAGTCTGCAAGCTAGCCTGGGAACAAGTCTGAACTTCAGCACAGCTTACCATCCACAAACGGAAGGACAGTCTGAGTAAACAATTCAGATTCTGGAGGACATGCTAAGAGCTTGTATGTTATACTTCGGAGATTCGTGGGAAGATCATCTACACCTTGTGGAGTTTTCATACAACAACAGCTATCATGCGAGTATTGGAACGACATCATTTGCAGCTCTCTATGAAAGGAAGTGTCGTTCACCACTAAGTTGGGACGACATCGGAGATCGTGAACTCCTAGGACTAGAGATGATCGTGGCAACTGTGGATGTAGTTCACACGATTAGGGAAAGAATGCGCATAACTCAAGACCGACAGAAGCATTGGACTGATGCAAAGCGTCGATACCTAGAGTTCCAACCTGGAGATCATGTTTTCTTAAAGATCTCTCCAAACAGAAGAGTAATTCGCTTTGGCAAGAGGGGTAAGCTCAGTCCCAGATATATAGGACTGTTCGACATTCTCGAATGAGTTGGAGAAGTGGTATATCGTTTAGCACTACCACCCTCATTGGAAGGGGTGCACAACGTGTTTCACATATCCCAGCTCCGAATATATGTGAGCGACCCCAGTCACATCTTTGATCACTCTGAGCTCACTGTATAGACTGACCTGGCTTGCGAGCAACAATCCGTTGAGATCCTGGACAGAAAAGTGAAGACACCACGGAATAAGGAAGTAAACTTGGTCCGAATGATGTGGAGGAAAGATTCACCAGGACAATCAATGTGGGAACGAGAAGATGACATGCGTTAAAGATACCTTTTCTTATTTGTAAACCAGTCCTTATGTAATTGTAAATTTCGAGAATGAAATTTTTATAAGGAGGGTAGAATGTAACAACTCTGAATTTGCTGTACGAAATTTTTTGAATTTAATGTACAGAAAGGAGTTTACAAGCCTGAGTACAATTTAAAAGTTAATTTTTGTTTAAGAACAACAAGAAACAACTTGTAGTTCACTGGTAAAGCCCTTGCAATGCTGTGACGTAGCTTCTGTGTTCGAATCCCATCAGACACATTATATTTTTTTCTGATTTTTCTTTTAAGCTTTTTGGAAGACCAAAAGTTTACACATGCAATGCACACAAAAATGAAAAATCTGAGAAAACAAACATGTGCAAAAGGGTATAAATACAGACATAGGCACGTGTACACAATCTACCGGCCTGCTCCACAAGATGACCGGTGTGTCACGACCCGTAATTTAGCACGTGACCGGTACTTAAATTACGCAACGTCTAAAGGCGTGACGTAAATCAAGTAAGCCGAAGCCCAGAAAATCTAAACCTTTTTGCGGAAAATAGTGGGGGTGCAGTTTTGAAATAAATGTATAATGAATCATGTTTTTGTCATAACCCGAAGGTACGGAATGTGACTGGCACTTAAATTACGAACGTCTCGAGGCGTACGTAATCTAAGTAAGCCAAGGCCCAGAAATCTAAACCAAATAAAGAAATAGAGTGAAGGAAAACTTATTTAACGAACGCAATTTAAACTAAATAAGTCGCATTAAATAATTTAAAAACATCAGAATTTCCCGAAAATTTCGGCAGAGTCTCCTTTGTAAATATTAGCCCCGAAACGGGTACAAAACAAGAAAATACATATAAATAAAGAATGAAGGCATCTCCAAACGGGAGCTAGCTCTTCGCCCAAGACGGAGTCACAACCACATGCAATGAATATATCATAATAATGCAAAATAAGTATAAAAACATAAAAGCATCACGTCTGCTCAAGTGAGCATCGACACTAAACCCCAAATACAAGTCTCAAGTCTCACCGTCTAGTCCAATATACAAGGATAGATGGAGTATGCTAGATACAAATAAAAATACACGGTGGGAACAAAAGCAAATCCTCCAAAAACCCACCTGTGCGCAATCTGTAAGTCGGTGCAACGAAGCAGAAAGGAAGGTACGCCCGCCACTACTGTGCTGACGGGTCAAACCTGCAAGATACTGTGGCACAACATGGGTGAGTTGCCAACTCATGAGTAGTAAGTAACATCTAATAAGGCTATCGTAAGCATGCACGCAAATGCGTCACAACATACGCATATACTAATATGATGCAATGCATTAACATGTATGCAACGTGAATGCATAATCAACAAGAAACCTGAGTATGTTTGGTATGAGAAAATCTTTATTTTTATCTTAGAAATCTCCTGTGAAATAACTGAAGTAATATCAATGAAATCATTAGAAATCCGTATCAAGCATCGACACAAAATATGTATATCTCAATGTCTCAATATCTCATATCTCTGTATCTCAATCTCAATATCTCAATATCTCTGTATCTCAAATCTCAATATCTCAATATCTCGGGCTCCGGTAGTCCGGATCGGCCCATATCATCAAATCACATGACTACGGTCGGTATCCTCCAGATATCCGCCGCGTCACAAATAACCGGTAGGTAGTGCTCCCCTGCCGGGCTCAACACCATCATCCGCGATCTTCTTGCCCCGAGGTACCATACCGGGTCCACCATGTACCCGCAGACGGTGCATCCCCCTCCTCGAATCGGGTATATGATACTGCTCAAGAACCGAGAAAACTCATGGTGGACGCCACACACATCACATCACGAGAAAACCACAATTTCTGTTATTAAAATAATAATAGGTTTTTAGAATTCTTGCGGTTTTCTAAAAAATCCAGAAATCTCATCAATACAAAAATCCTCAAGAAGAATCACGATACATGATCATGTAGGAAAATGATAATGTCTATTATATCCATATCATGAAATGCGATTATAACTAGAAAACTGTATAAATAATGATGAAATGCGATATATGTACGACTAGCAATCCATAGTGTCAATCTTGATGAAATGTAAAATACAACTAGTAGTTTAAATATCATGTATGAAGCAAATCTTTTCGATACAAATTTAAGAAGGTTCTATAGTGTTCGTGACATAGCAATTACCAATGGAGTGTGTGTTCGGATAAATAGTGTACGTGCAGCAGGAACCAATGGTAATGGTGCAAGTGTCCTATGAAATGATATAACTTATATATATAAGTATAACGATGCGATGCAATGAGATGACTAACTAGAAAAATACGCATATAAATAAAATTACTACTAAGAACCCTACTGTCGGGCGTCTCGCGCCATCCAGACGATTCCCCATAGATGTATACATCTATTCACTGGGACGCCTTGGCTAATCCGATCCGATATCCGCCCTGTCTTTCCGCGCCACGTCCGACGCCTCGGCACCCGATCCTAGAATTGCACACATAAGAAATTAAGAGGATAAATATACGATAGTCATGGATATAATTAGGCAAGTCAACCATGCACACAAACTAGACGCGCACGCACTTGGTGCACAAAACGCGCTCGCTACAACACCATAACCTACAACTAGGGTCGCTACACATGACAACTACCCATCCTAGTACTCATTCGTACCAATTGCGCATTCACAACACATTAAATATCTTAGGGATTTAGTTATAGGTTAACAAAGTCTTGACTTAATTCAAATCGATTAATTTCCAAAAACCTAGTAACCTTAAATTTCTATTTTAGTTCAAAACTTGATGTTTTAACCAATCTAAATGTTTTAGCAATTCTAGTGGCTATAATGCTCATTAAACATCTTAACTACGTCACACAAACCATTACTATAATTTTATCTCACCTCTTTATATTAATTATAAAATCTAGTTTGCAATAAAAAAAAACATAATTAGGACAAATTAAATGTAACAATTAACAAATTAGCTACTAGATTAGGTTTTGCATTCCATAACATGTTAAACTACTCATTAAGACCATAATCTAATGATAAAAACCCTCACTTAATCACAAACCCTTTTCTTGAAATTTCAAGTTTGAAATGAGAACCCTAATTAAACATCAAAATTAAATAAATTGAAGTGATTTGCAACTCCTTAAACATGGGGTGAGGATTTATACCTCACAACTTGAAATCCAACATGCAAACTTGTCTCCAAAATGGTCCCTTGCTCCAAAGATTCAGGCTAGAATAGGCTGAGGAATAATGGGTATGGGTTAAATTTGGAATTAGTGATGTTTTATGTGGATTTAGCATGGATTTTTGATGGAAAATTGATGATTTTTGAGATGAGAGGAGATGGAGAAATGGGAAAGGGTAGCTAAGGTTGGTTTCGGCCAGAAAAATATGAGGGAGGAGAGAGAGAGAAGTATGTGGGTGTGTGTAGAAAGCTCTTTAATTATTACATCTTTTAACTCTTTTTTTATTGTTTAAACTCATTTATTTGATGAGATAAAGTGATTTAATGGAGAGAGAGAAAGGGAGGACTGCTGCCAAGAATAGCTCGGCCATGTGAGAAATGAGTGGGTGTGGGTTTTGTGTAGAATTCTTCAAGTCAAGACAAGGCCCATAATCATCTATATTAACTAATATCCTAATTAACTTATTTTATTTTATTTCTAACCCTAGACTTCTCTAGAAATATAGAGACAAGTGAGAGAGAGAATTAGCATGCTACATAATAATTCTAAGTTGTCATGGTCCATTAGTGTATGATTAACCCATTCAAATTTGTAATTTACACCAATTTAATGTATAATTGAAAGCTTAAAATATTATTTAAATTAATTAATTAAGGAAAAATATTGAAGTAAACTAATAATTTATAAGTGACTAAATAAAAACCAATACTAGCAATTACATAGTTAAAATGGGTATATTTAAGTCTATGTTGAAAAATAATTATAATTAAGTTTTACGGAAAATACGGTTTATTTTACCGATTATCAGAAAATTCACCTGAAGAATTTTATTTATTTATTTATTCATTTTTAAAACACTACAGTTTTTCTTTGAATGCATAGCTAAGGAAACATGAAAACATAAGTGGGTTATACTACAGTTGAAAACATGTTTCGTCTTTAAAAATTTGGGCAGCACCTCCCTTGTATATTTTGATCCAAAACCATATACACAACAATATATAGGCATCTCCAAGCGGGGCTAGCTCTTTGCCATCTGGCGGAATCACAACCATGAAATAACATATATACGACGCCCAACGGCGAAGAAACAACAAGAAAGAACAAATAATGAAGCAAGATATCAAAACTCAAGAAAAGTGATCATAAACCCATCGCTATAAGTCTCGCACAATACCCAAGTCTGACTAGGTCTACCAATATACAACGTCTAGTTCTGATTTGATTTGATGGATATCATCTAGATACAACAGAATATAAAGTACGAGAGTAGGCACGATCCAATGTGTGTCCCACCTTCCAAAGCAAAACACCCTGCATGAAGTTGTGTGCCAGCGATATCGCAACTGATCCCAAGCGGTCAAACCTGCAAGAACTGTGGCATAATGGTGGTGAGTTGCCAACTCATGAGCAGAAAACATCAGCAAGTAGAAATCGAATAAAACAATGATTTCCTTGGTCACTATATCCTGAAGGTAATACTATGATATCTAGGGTGACCATGTATGCATATATGTCAACAATCGAGTCAATGCAATGGCATATATAAATAAACATCTGACATCATATACCTGTATGCATGTGGATATCATCCACGTGTCCATCAATGACACAAACAATATCATGGAACCTGAGTGTCCCACACCGACACTCGAACATCATAAAAACATATGCCTGTATATATATGAGGATATCAACCATGTGTGTCCATCAATGACACATCAAAATCATGGAACCTGAATGTCCAACACCGACACTCGAAACATCATGAAAACCCATGTCCAATATCGACACGTAAATCTTCATATCTCAGGCGCCGCATACTCAGATCGGCCCTCATATCCATCTCATCTCAGGCGCCGCATACTCATATCAGCGCTCATATCCGTCTCATATCATAACTCCAAAACAGTATCCTCCGGATATCCGCCGAGTTCTATACAATCACCGGTAGGTAGTTCTCCCCTGCCAGGCTCACCGCCTAACAATAGAGTCTTCTTGCCCCGGGGTACCTTACTGGGTCTACTATGTACCCGCAGACGGTGCCTACCACTCCTCGAATCGGGTATACTCTGTTCCCCGCTGAAAGACGCGATAAGACGCGATAAACGTCTTGCCTGAATTTCGGGGCAGATGCTAATTGGTGCTATCCGTCCACCTCTCCGAAGATACCAAGTTGATTTATGTCACCATATATCGAAGGTTTAAATGGATGCGGCCGATGTAGCAGACTTTGTCAGATTCCCCCTCATTTGAGGGGTTTTTGATTGTGGGAACGCTCTTCCCTGCAGGCGCAAGCCCCTGCAGTTAATTACGCTACCGCATTGCGGTAACAACTTTCTCCTTCTCCAGATGGTCATTTCGTGTCGTGTGTGTTTGTTTTGTTTGTGGTTGCCCGTGGATTGTATACGGAGACTAATTTATGTTGTCCCCCGTAGGGCGTGGACTAGTCCAAATCCGTATCTTCTTAGATTTGGGTTTGGGGGTTGAGTTTAAGGATACGTTAGCCTCATTTGAGACTAAGATCAACTTAAACGTTAGTTAAGGATATGTTAGTCCTATTTTAGACTAAGATCAATTTAACGGGATCGTTTATATCCAACAAGAGAGTAATTGGGCTCTATTGTTTAGTTTAATGACATTGCGGTCGATTAGTTTAAGGACATTACGGTCCATTGTTAGTTTAAGGACATCTCGGTCCAATGTTAGTTTAAAGACATCACGGTCGAGGTTAAGGACATTGTAGTCCGTGAGTTTAAGGACCCCACAGTCCAATGTTAGTTTAAAGACATCACGGTCGAGGTTAAGGACATCATAGTCCATGGGTTTAAGGACCCCACAGTCCAATGTTAGTTTAAAGACATCACGGTCGAGGTTAAGGACATCATAGTCCATGGGTTTAAGGACCCAACAGTCCGATGTTAGTTTAAAGATATCACGGTCGAGGTTAAGGACATCATAGTCCGTGAGTTTAAAGTCCTCACAGTCAAGGTTAAGGACATCATAATCCGTGAAATGTGGGGTTGTTGGGACCCTTCACCTCTCTGAAGACGTTGAAGGATTACAATGACAAATATCAAAGGAGTGAATAGATGTACCCTCGAACTAAAGTGGATTAAGTGATCTGTAGTCCAATTTGGAACTAAGATCAATTAATTAGATTATGAGCTCATTGGCTCAGTTAAATCTGAATTGAGGACTTATGGCCAACTTGGGCTAAGTCCAATTAGACATTTGTCTGGGTTCAGCCCCTCATCATTCAGCAATGCTTAAACAAGAGTTTGAGGACTTTGGTAATATTTTTATTTTTGACTGAGCATTAAACATTATAACTCTGAATTTTACTCAACTTTGAGATTTAGTCAAAGGGGAAGTTTTTGCCTCTGGGAACTTAGCCAATTTGGCTAAAAATAGTGTTAAACACTAAAGGAAAACAGTGTTAAACACTGGAAATAAAACTCTCAAATTAGTGTTAAACACTAGAAGACAACAGTGTTAAACACTAGAAATAAATATATCAAATTAGTGTTAAACACTAGAAGACAACAGTGTTAAACACCGGAAATAAAACCCTCAAATTAGTGTTAAACACTATATAGGAATGGGTCACGTGGGGACACGTGAGGACTCCCAAAGGTGGGGCCAGATCTCCTTTACTTTGTTCTGCGAATAAGTGCTAAACACTTTTAATTTCCTGGCCATCACGTGTGGGCACGTGATAGGCACTCAAGCACTGATTTGTTAGAACATTTATTAGGGGTCACGTGGTAACACGTGAGAGCGCCCAAGTTAGAATCTGCCTTTGCTTTTGCTCCCTATATAATGAGGGTCACGTGGGAGCACGTGAGGCATTGCCTCAAAGCTTTTTCTTCTCATTTTTTGGGGGATCTGTTTAGGGGCCACGTGGGGCCACGTGACCTTAGTTCTTTGTATGCATGGAGATCTTTCAAGTCTTTTTATTTTTAAGAATTAAATTCTCTGTAGGGTTAAACCCTAATTATGGTTTTAGAGGAATTAAATTTCTGTGTATGTGAAAGAATTAAATTCTTATATAGGGTTAAACCCTAGTTCTGTCTTGAAGGAATTAAATTCCTATGATTTTTGGAGAATTGAATTCTCATGCAGGGTTGAACCCTAATTTTATTTGGAGGAATTAAATTCCTATAAATTTAGGAGAATTAAATTCTCATATAGGGTTGAACCCTAGTTTTATCTTGGAGGAATTAAATTCCTAAAATTTTGGGAGAATTAAATTCTTATATAGGGTTAAACCCTACTTTTATATTTGGGAGAATTAAATTCTCTAAACTCAATTCCCCCTCTAACTTTTGGATCTGCATGGTAGAATCTCAACCCGATGAGAATTAAATTCTCAACCTATGGGGAGATTTGCTTCTGCAGATCTTCAACCAGAGGAAGAACTAAGTTTTTTTTGCAGAAGAGTTAAACTCTTAGATTAAGAATTAAATTCTCCTTTTGAAGTTTTGATCCCTTTTCTTTTCTCACCTAGGGTTTTCTTTCTTGAGAATTAAATTCTCCTTTCTTTTCTCTCTGCTATCTGCCTTTAGAAAGTTTCAAGATCCTAAAATTCTCTATTTCTTCTCTTCTTGGCTCCTATTTATAGGAGAAGGGAAAGAATCAATTTGTTTAGTAAATCTTTTATTGAAAGATATTTTTTGTTTTTCGTAACTAATTATGATCTTTTAGATCACTCAGTGAATTTTATTCACCATTGGATTTTTTAATCCAAAAGATATTCTGTTTGTTATTTTTGGTGAATTTTAGGAAAATCTTCCCTTGTCTAAAATCTTTCCATAAATTGGTGATTTTTAATCACCCTTGGATTTTTAATCCAACGGTCCCCCATAATCCTTTTTTGTTTGGAAAGATTTAGAGAAATACTTTCCCAGTTAGGGTCTTTGATTTCCCTTAATTAGAATTTAATTCTATCAAGTTATAAGGCTTTCAAAGCCTATCACGTGTTGGCACGTGACCCCTCCTTATTCAGAATTTTAATTCTGTCTTCTAACTGGGCTGAAGGATCATCACGTGTCAACACGTGACCTTTGGTCACGTATGAGCACATGACCCCTGGTCACGTGTGAGTACGCGACCCCCCATTGGGGTCTTTCCTCAGCCGCTTGTTTACACTTCTGCTTGCTTAGAATTTAATTCTGTAAATAGATTACGTGTCCATACGTGACCCTTGGTCACGTGTGAACACGTGATACCTCATTGAGATAATTCCTAATTTTTAATCAGGGAACATACTCACTGCTCGGAACCGAGAAAACTCATGGCGGACACCTCGATATATCATATCAAGAGAAACCACATCTTTAAAACAATACACAATTTCCTTTGAAATTAAACCGCGGTTCTCAAATCCAGAGATCTCATAAAACCAGTATCAAAATGTATATAACCATAAAGTACGATGTATGTAATATAGAGTAGTAATATGAGCATATCGAGTATATCATGCAAGCATGTCAAGTGATAGTACTGAACAATGAATATACTTTTATGGTTAAGAATAATATCATGATAGGGCAGTTCTACTGTGTAAGGGGCATGACAATTACCGATGATGAATTTGTGTGAGCCGGCAAATCTGTGTAAGTGTAACATGCGCATCAACGGTAATTATGCAAGGGTACTAGCAGTTACTATCATATAACATTAAATACCGGAAACATGATAGGTATCACATGAGGAATAATCCAACATAAATATGAACTATAATAAGATAGCCTCTTTATGTTAACGATCGCGCCTTATAGTATCAAGTCTCGCAATATTCTCGATCATCATTCTCAATTTGTGAGCGCGGATCAAACATTTGGTAAATGCATCGCGTACGGTAATCCATCATACGGTGTCACAAACAGAGTAGGGAATCTATCGTCCTATTCATCAGCAAAGGTACGGGTCTATAATCTCGTACGACATACCTTATCATTCACATAACACATCTATATCAATCTTATATCCTGTCATCTTGCATATATGTTATCTTTTTAATCTCAATTCATATCGATCTCGATCTCATATCCTATCATTTTCAACTCATACTTATCCTCTTTCAATTCATACTTATCATGATTCACTTCTCATTTTATATTCTCATATATCAATCCGAGTTATCTATATCTATCATCTCAATATCCCACATCATGTTATCTTATATACTTATATCATATTTTCAAGCCAATATATATTCATTAGTGTCAACTTTTATCATATCATATCTTACTAAATCCTATAATCATGTTATCTTAAGTTCGTAGCATATCCTTTATCAAAATTATAAGTTATAAAACGATCTTCTATATCAATGGTTGCGGGGGTGCTATACGCCATCCACCCGACTTATCCCGTAGATATAAATGTACTCACCCGCTAAACTCCTCGCTTAGCCGAAGTCGATGTGCTTCGTCGTCTCGAAAGTCCATGCAAAGGTACCTACAATCAATACACATCGAAATGCAATTAAAACCAAGTCCGGAAAACCGATACGGCACATGAAGTGCTCATAGGTCAGAACCTATAACTTACGCATGCAAGATCAACCAAATAACCCTCGTTGTTGACGTATAGACGTCCAACAATCAAATTAAATCCAAACACCAAAATCACGAATTCAAATATCTTTAAAATATAGCCAAAACACTCTCAAGTAGCTCCCAAATTTTGGCTCAGGTCAATTGGGACTAAACAACCAAGTACAGGTGATAGATTATAGGGTAAGTGAGCTACAGGCAAAACTATAATACCAAAGGAAGCAGGGGGTCCGGCGAAACATCCCAAATATCCGGCGCCACCGGTCAAAGTAGGGGAAACGGGTTCATACTTCGGTGGTGGTCTTCTAATGGTTTATCTAATTCAATGGACTTATTTTTTTTCTTAAAAATAACCCAAGTTGCTCCAGATACTCTGTAGTCCTCTAGGTTTCACAAAAACGACACGGGACAAATTCTAAATTCGTGTATCGTGTTCTAAACTCATTTCCAGGCCAGGAAAAGCATCACTAAGGTCCTACAACACTCACTACACCTCTACTACATCTTTACAAGTCCACAAAATCACTAAACATCAACTTGGAAATTTCCAAGATCACAAAACCTAACAAAATCAATTTCTAAACTAAACTAGGATATTAGAAAATCAACAAGCTTAACTAAAAGTGTAGAATTATACCTCATTAGCAACTAAAGAAAATTCTTGAGTTGCCCAAAATCTTCAAAATCCAAACTTGAATGGTTCTAAGGGTTTAGGATGAGGGTGTGTATCTTTTTAATGAAGGTAGTATGGAGTTTTGGAAATGAATATGAGATGATACATGGAGGTAGAGAAGGATGAAGGAGATGAAGAAGAATTATGAAGAAGAGAAGAAGAATGAAGAAAGAAGAAGAATGAAGAAAGAAGAACTCAAGGATTACTCTCTCTCTCTCTCTCTTAATCTCACTCTCTCTTAAACTCACTCTCCCTCTAAATTGTTTCTTTCTCTTTTTGTTTTTCACTCATAACATCTCTTTCCTTTTCTTTTCCAAATAATTAAAACCAAACACAAAAATACAACATGCAACAAAATGCACATGACATGATGCACTAACCTTGGTAAAATGTAAAAATACTGATTTGGCTTGATCGTGATTAGTTGTGCACTAATTAATTTAATTTAAATTTGCATATCATTAATTATAAAAATGCCAAAATCCGATAAATATCATTATAATAAATAAATCATTTTAATCTCCGATTATTTTCCAAATATTGGTATATACTTATACCATTTTACGAAAAACCCCTATCGCAAATCGAATAGTTTTTGCGAAATATATTATTTTAATATTAAATTTCCAAAAATAATATTTTTATATTTCTGAAATGTTACAATCTTCCCCCTTTAAATAAATTGTGTCTCAGTATTTAAATTTAAATCCCCAAATACTAAAACATTTCAATAATCAGCTCAAATCCACGGGGCTCCGAAATCACGGAAGATACAGAAGTACCACAGCGCATCGTGTGCGCCTGAAAACGAGTACGAAACTCAAAATGAAATTCCGTCAAGCATCACGCAATCACTGGAGTTATAAAGGAGATACAAATCTCGAACTCCATTGCTGAAATCCAATTATGCTATAATCAAATCATAATACATATATAGTACGCATCCTCGTAAAACCATTTTAAAAAACTGAATAACTCATGTCAAATTTTTTCCAAATCGCCGTGCTATGCGTAGCTCACGGCACAAGTGGCGGACGATCATTTATAAAGTAGTAAATATATATACTTATATATGTTTTGCTCGAATTATACGACCCGCCTTTTTGAAATATCCCAGAAGGTTCTCTTATAAAATTTCGTGTCACCCGTGGACACGTAGGAAATAGCGAGACTATAGCTCCCCTTTTTTTGAAAACCTCTTGGTAACTTTTTATGCATGCAAAAGTACTTGGATACTGTTCTCAGATTAGTCCTGCTCGGCTACTATACAATATAGTATCCATAATCAAAACGCGATACTCATAAATAACATTAGCCTCAAATGGCGTATCCAACATCACGTGCGTCTGGTGCGCACGGAAATCAAATCCAATACAAGTGCCACAAATATGCATAAAAGCAAAACTAAGTGCAATGGGTGTGCACGAAAGCATCTGTCCATTGTATCTATAGTGCATGAAAATCTCAACCCAGTACAACTAACATGCACGAATGAAAATCCCAATCAAGTGCATCCACATGCACGAATAAAAATCTCAATCGAGTACACCCGGTGTTCACAAAATCTCATATCATGCGCCAATCATGCACAAAAATCCAAATTAAGTGCGTCAGGTCCGCACAAAACATCTAGTGCAGTAGCGTGCATGATAACAAACGCCAAGTGCAGACGCTCACGAAAACATAAATCTGGTGCAACAAATGCACGAAATACAAATTCGGTGCAACCAATGCACGAATACAAAACTGGTGCAACCAATGCACGAATACTCATCAATATCTCGAATGCTCACAAAACAACACCGAGTATACCAAGGTGTAGAGAATCATAAACGTGTGCAACTGCGTGCACAAAATCCATCCCAATGCACTGCAAGATCATATAAGCTATACCGAGTGCATAAATAAAGGCAAGTGCATACAGCATGCACGAAATCAAATCGACAGTATCAAATCCACGAAACCATAATTATGTGCAAAGAAGGCACAAATCGATACCAAGTGCAATAGGTACGCACAACTCATAAACCAACGTAGCGGTATATAAAACATAAATCAAGTGAAATAACTGTGCACAAAATATAAATCTCCAGTAGGTGCAACCATGCTGCACAAAAACATAAGTCGAAACCCAATCATCGAAACTCAAGTCCAAGCGATAAAAGTGTGATACTCCGATCACAAAACCAAATCGCAATAACTGACATTGAGGTACGCCTCCTACAATATCGAAAAATATACCGGTGCTCCCAACGTTGGCAGAGCAAGGTCATCTACTTTCCTCCTACTCACGATATGGCATCCTTGGTCTCAGGGTCCCCTATTTTCTCTGTGGATTACCAATCTCATGATCCTTCTGCTCGTCGACCTGGTCAGGTGTACCAACGGAACAGTTCCGCTCTGGAACTCCTCTGATCACCGTTTGGCTAATCAACATGACTACTCTCAATGGCACATTACTGACGGCGGCATCTGGCTCTCTAAATACGCCCGATATAACTGATCCTGGGTGCAAATCTTTATCGTTGCGGTGCCCTGGAAATAACCTGCTCATGGCTTCTTCCGATCTCACCTATGCCGAACTATATGAAGGTTGGCACTCTTGCTTAACTCTTTTCTCATAACCGGACAGCTGCATCCTCAGCACGGCTTTTATATGGAATTTGGCTGTATTTAACGCCTCTGCACGCGTATCAATCCTATGGCATCAATGGAGAGTAACAACCGCTTGTGAACATCTTGCATGAAACTCTTGTTCCACTCGTCTTTATTATCGTCCACTTCGACGTCATCTCTTGCTGTCTGCATATTGTAATTCATTCTCGGTTACAGTCAATCCGGAGTCTCTCACACGGACTCGAAATTACAAACTCGGTATCTTCATCACTCTGTAGAAGATATCTAGCCGAACACGTCCAAATCATTGGAGGAATAAACTTTATTCGTCTGTTCTCGATCAACTCACAACGCATCTGGGTGAGGTCCTTCTATCCGAAACTGGTCAACTTACCGATCTCATATCGGAATATCTAACGAACAACGTCCTCTCTTGCTCGATTTAATCTAGATCTAAGTAAGATCCTTCAACTGTAATTCTTCAACTCAACTGAACCTGCGTCGGCACATCAAATCTGACGAATCATATCAGTTACTCAACTCAAGATAGACTAGCTCTCTCCGGTCACATCTCTATCTGAAAGCTCCAACGGTTTCAACTTATAGACTCTGGAAGCGACATCCTATTAATCTCAGCAACAACTGGGTTATCTATCTGCATGGTAGATTCCATCATGATCTTTGAGGTAGGCTGTACATCAACAGTCCTTCCAATCTGGCAGCCTCTATCAATGGCCCGATCATTCGGTGCAAAACCGAACACTCGCCTCAAACGAGAGATCACAACAAAACATTATACCTACACATTCCCGTGTCACCAGAAACAAACTCATGGTCAGTCCTCGTCCGTGACGAGCTCGCCCTGACCGCTACACTAGCAGCAGCTCAATCTGCGCTCAAACCATGGTGACAGGAACCTCAAGCAGGTATCGATAATGATAGATCAAAAGAACGAAAGAAATCAACAGATCCTAAATGGATATATGATCATAGGAACGAATAGTATCACAGATCTCAAGATAAGTACATCCTAAGGTTACTTAAGTGGAGTATCGTATCGTAAGTATGCCGTGGAATATACGTACGGTATATCACTCTACTCAAGCTACTTACTCCATCAATCAAGGTCAACTTATGAAACGAAAGTTCGGGTCTAATACCCCCCGTCAAGTCTAAGTTCCGTAAGGTCAAGCCTAAATATATACGCCCTAAACTCCGCATAGTCAAACCCAGACTCAAACCATGGTTAAACTTAACGCATTGATACCAACTTTGTCACGACCTATAATTTAGCACATGATCGGCACTTAAATTACGCAACGTCTAAAGTAGTGACGTAAATCAAGTAAGCCGAAGCCCAGAAAATCTAAACATTTTTGCGGAAAATAGTGGGGGTGCAGTTTTGAAATAAAGGTATAACGAATCATGTTTTTCTTTGAATGCATAGCTAAGGAAACATGAAAATGCAAGTGGGTTATACTACAGTTGAAAACATATTTCGTCTTTAAAAATTTAGACAGCACCTCCCTTATATATTTTGATCCAAAACCATATACATAATAATATATAGGTATCCCCAAGCGGGAGCTAGCTCTTCGCCAACTGGCGGAATCACAACCACGCAATAACATATTTACGACGCCCAACGGCGAAGAAACAACCCAGAAAGAACAAATAATGAAGCAAGACATCAAAACTCAAGAAAAGCGATCATAAACCTATCGCTCTAAGTCTCGCTCAATACCCAAGTCTGACTGGGTCTACTAATATACAATGTCTAGTTCTGATTTGATTTGATGGAGTTTATCTAGATACAATGGAATATAAAGTACGATAGTGTGCACGATCCAATGTATGTCCCACCTACCAAAGAAAAACTCTCTGGATGAAACTGTGTGCTAGCGATACCGCAACTGATCCCAAGCGGTCAAAGCTACAAGAATTGTGGCACAACGGGGGTGAGTTGCCAACTCATGAGTAGAAAACATCAGCAAGTAGAAATTGAATAAAACAAAAATTTCCTTGGTCACTATATCGTGAAGGTAATACTATGATATCTAGGGTGATCATGTACGCATATATGTCAACAATCGAGTCAATGCAATGACATATATAAATAAACATCTGACATCATATGCCTGTATGCATGTGGATATCATCCACGTGTCCATCGACGACACAAACAATATCATGGAACCTGAGTGTCCCACACCGACACTCGAACATCATGAAAACATATGCCTGTATATATATGAGGATATCAACCACTTATGTCCATCAACGACACATTAAAATCATGAAACATGAGTGTCCAACACCGACACTCGAAACATCATGAAAAGCCGTGTCCAACATCGACACGTAAATCCTCATATCTCAGGCGCCACATACTCAGATCGGCCCTCATATCCATCTCATCTCAGATGCCGCATACTCAGATCGGCCCGCATATCCATCTCATATTATAACTCCAAAACGGTATCCTTCGGATATCTGCCGAGTTCTATACAACCACCGGTAGGTAGTGCTCCCCTGCCAGGCTCACCGCCTAATAATACGAGTCTTCTTGTCCTGGGGTACCTCACTGGGTCCACCATGTACCCGCAGACGGTGCCTACCGCTCCTCGAATCGGGTATACTCACTACTCAGAACCGAGAAAACTCATGGTGGACACCTCAAAATATCATATCAAGAGAAACCGCATCTTTAAAACAATACAAATTTCCTTTGAAATTAAACCGCGGTTCTCAAATCCAGAGATCTCATAAAAATAGTATCTCAATGCATATAACCATAAAGTACGATGTATGCAACATAGAATAGTAATATGAGCATATCGAGTATATCATGCAAGCATGTCAAGTGATAGTACTGAACAATGAATGTATTTTTACGGTTAAGAATAATATCATGATAGGGCAGTTCTACTGTGTAAAGGGCATGGCAATTAGCGATGATGAATGTGTGTGAGCCGGCAAATCTTTGTAAGTGTAACATGCGCATCAACGGTAATTGTGCAGGGGTACTAGCAGTTGATATCATATAACATTAAATACTGGAAACATGATAGGTATCACATGAGGAATAATCCGACATAAATATGAACTATAATAAGGTAGTCTCTTTATGTCAATGATCCCGCCTAATAGTATCAAGTGTAACAATATTCTCGATCATCATTTTCAATTTATGAGCGCGGATTATACATTCGGTAAACGCATCGCATACGGTAATCCATCGTACGGTGTCACAAACAGAGTAGGGAATCTATAGTCCTATTCACCAGCAAAGGTACGGATCTATAATCTCGTATGGCATACCTTATCATTCACATAACACATCTATATCAATCTTATATCCTGTCATCTTGCATATACGTCATATCTTGTCAATCTCAATTCATATCGATCTCGATCTCATATCCTATCATTTTCAACTCATACTTGTCCTCTTTCAATTCATACTTATCATGATTCACTTCTCATTTCATATTCTCATATATCAATCCGAGTCATCTATATCTATCATCTCAATATCCCACATCATGTTATCTTATATACTTATATCATATTCTCAAGCCAATATATATTTATCAGTGTCAACTTTTATCATATCATATCTTACTAAATCCTATAATCATGTTATCTTAAGTTCGTAGCATATCCTTTATCAAAATTATAATTTATAAAACGATTTTCCATATCAATGGTTGCGGGGGTGCTATACGCCATCCACCCGACTTCCCCAGTAGATATAAATCTACTCACCAGCTAAACTCCTCGCTTAGTCGAAGTCGATGTGCTTCTTCGTCTCGAAAGTCCACGCGAAGGTACCTATAATCAATACACATCTAAATGCAATTAAAACCAAGTCCGGAAAACCGATACGGCACACGAAGTGCTCATAGGTCAGAACCTATAACTTACACATGCAAGATCAAGCAAATAACCCTCGTTGTTGACGTACAGACGTCCGACAACCAAATCAATTCCAAACACCAAAACCACGAATTCAAATATCTTTAAAACATAGCCAAAACACTTTCAAGTAGCTCCCAGATTTTGGTTTAGGTCAATTGGGACTAAACAACCAAGTACAGGGGATAGCTTATTGGGTAAGTGAGCTACAGGCAAAACCACAATACCAAAGGAAGAAGGGGGTCCGGCGAAACATCCCAAATATCCGGCTCCGCCAGTCAAAGTAGGGGGAAATGGGTTCGTACTCCGGTGGTGGTCTTCTAGTGGTTTATCTAAGTCAATGGACTAGTTTGATTTTCTTAAAAATAACCCAAGTTTCTCCAGATACTCTGTAATCCTCTAGGTTTCACAAAACCGACACGGGACAAATTTTAAATTCGTGTATCGGGTTCTAAACTCATTTTCAGGCAAGGAAAAGCATCACTAAGGTCCTACAACACTTCCTCCACCTTTACTACATCTTTACAAGTCCACAAAATCACTAAACATCAACTTGGAAATTTCCAAGATCACAAAACCTAACTAAATCAATTTCTAAACTAAACTAGGATATTAGGAAATCAACAAGCTTAACTAAAAGTGTAGAATTATACCTCATTAGCTACTGAAGAAAATTCTTGAGTTGCCCAAAGTCTTCAAAATCCAAACTTGAATGGTTCAAAGGGTTTAGGATGAGGGTGTGTATCTTTTTAATGAAGATGGCATGAGGTTTTGAAAATGAATATGAGATGATACATGGAGATAGAGAAGGATGAAGGAGATGAAGAAGAATTATGAAGAAGAATTATGAAGAAGAGAAGAAGAATGAAGAAAGAAGAAGAATGGAGAAGAAGTCAAGGATTACTCTCTCTCTCTCTTAATCTCACTCACTTTTAAACTCACTCTCCCTCTAAATTGTTTCTTTCTCTTTTTGTTTTTCACTCATAACAACTCTTTTCTTTACTTTTCCAAATAATTAAAACCAAACACAAAAATACAACATGCAACAAAATGCGCATGACATGATGCACTAGCTATGGTATAATGTAAAAATACGGATTTGGCTTAGTCGTGATTAGTTGTGCACTAATCAATTTAATTTAAATTTGCATATCATTAATTATAAAAATTCTAAAATTCGATAAATATCATTATAATAAATAAATCATTTTAATCTCCGATTATTTTCCAAATATTGGTATATACTTATACCATTTTACGAAAAACCCCTATTCGCAAATCGAATAGTTTTCGCGAAATATATTATTTTAATATTAAATTTCCAAAAATAATATTTTTATATTTCTGAAATGTTACATAGTGAGATGCCAAAATTGGCCGGCGGGGACGGGTGACCCGTAGGCAATGTAGCCTGGGTTTTGCACACAAGTCGCTTGACCTATCCTCATTACCCCTGCACTGTTTGATTACTCTGCAATCAAACAGAGACCCCTCAATTCCTCAATTTATCACATTTTAATGTATTTTAATTCACTCTTTTAATCCCAAAACCCTAATTCCACACTATAAATACTATCCTATGCCCTAGCCCTTCCTTATTCTGAAAATTCTAGCCAAAACCCTCAAATTTTCTCAAGTACAAGAGGAGTAGAAGATGATTTAGCCAACAACCAACTTCCGGTGGGGAATCGAGGTTATTCCGGTGAACCCGCGACGCCGCGACGATCAAACTATCTTCTTCAATCTTTCCCTAAACCTAGTTCACTTGTAATCCCTTCCCATCCTTATTCTCTTTCTTTAAAAATCTTTTTTTTCAAAACATGTCGGTAAGTGGAGTTGACACCGACATTGATTATAAAACCTTGAAATCACACTTTTTCTTAATTATTGTTCATCCAAATTCTTACCCTATGTTTATAACCATAAAACTAATGTTTAGAAAAACTTTCACTCCAAGACATCATGCTAAATAACTTTAATCTAATTTTTACATGAAAATACCATGAACTTTATATACGTCATCTTTTATTCATTTGTTTGAACATA
Source organism: Agapanthus africanus (assembly GCA_030015575.1). Taxonomy (NCBI): domain Eukaryota; kingdom Viridiplantae; phylum Streptophyta; class Magnoliopsida; order Asparagales; family Amaryllidaceae; genus Agapanthus; species Agapanthus africanus. The sequence continues at coordinate 673,465,488 of CM057340.1, read as the reverse complement.
CCTTTAGAATACTTCATGGGGTAATGACCTACCCCTCACAAACACACATGATTCTATAGCACGATTCTCTTTGAATCTAGTTTTGTGGCGAATACAATATATTTCATTAAAATACCATGTACTATAAAAACGGTTTTCTTTAGATTGTATTTAAAACCTCGTTGCGATTGTGTCTCTACAACCCTCTTTAGGGGACCTACTATTGGATGGTGCGGATTATCGCACATCCTTGGGCTAGTAGAGTGAGATGCAGACATTCTCACGGAGCATTCGGTCTCGAAAGGTTTTTAATACGATTTTCAAGAAAAACTAGATTTTCTACTGAATAATCAAAATTATTATTTTTATTAATTATATAAATATTACAAATCCATATATTTTCAAAATATAATAACTTATATTTTTTTCAAATAAAAGAATTACAAGTTTTATCAAAATACCATCAAGATATCAATACAAGACAGGTTTACAGTAAAATACCATGAACTATTCAAGTTAAGGTAATTATCACTAAAATACCTCAAATCTCTAAAATTCACATTCATGGAAACCCTAAATAATATAATTAATTTCTCGAGGTTATTTTGAAACTATATGTTAAAAATATTTTTCATAAAACCTGCTCGAGCTATATAAAATACTGTTAAGGACTTTAGTAAATATATGTTTAAGCGGGATCAATTCTCTTGAGTCTAAGGGAGCCGGAGAAAGTAAGTGTTTGCCTATTTAAGGTAGAAAAACTTAACGGTGTTATCAATGGTAATTGTCTTGGAAAAAGACACAAATCCTGCCATCCATGTGCAGCAGTTACCGATAACTCCCGAACCTAATTTAGGATCCAAATCAGTTCTAGGTGTCTGACTCATGTCTGAGTCTAGATCAAACTTTAATTCAATCCAAACCAGAATCCAATTCAAACATGAATCCAAACTCAAACATGTTTACTTGAAGCTGAACCTGAATACCAGAACAATATCAACATGCAAACATGACTTGACCTGACCGAACCATGGCTATAACTTGACTTGGTTACATGACTACTTATTTACATCCTGAATTTGATTACTTGAATAACTTGTATCCATGGTCTCGACAAGTCTGATAATTATAATCTATATAAAACATTATGGGGTTAACGGGATAGATTGGTACGGAATGTATTAAAAGTGGCACGATGATGGTCACTAAAAGACACCTACATGAACTCTCATACAGTTGTCCCGTGGGTTTTGGGGCCTTATACTTACATGTTACCATAATCCACGGGATAGTTGGACTCCCCTCGTATACACTGATACTTTCTGTACCAAGCTACAAACAACCAGGTTAGAATAATAAACTGATACCTGTATAATTTACCAGTTTCTTTCCACATTACTTGTGCTATTCATTTCTCTCTTTTGGGACTTACCGAGCGCTAGTTCGCTGACAAAATTCATGTCTTTCTTTATTTGGAATGTTCATCAGGAGGACCGGACCCTCAGGAGACCTAGCCCAGCCAGGAGTACTTGGAGCAGATTGAGGCACGGCCAGACTACTAGTTTACTTGTACTTACCTTCCAGTTTGTATGCTACAATTTAGTCTTTGCTTTAATCATTGTACATATCATTTTCAAATCAGTTGTATTGTAAAGACGAATGTTAATAAAAGTTGATGTTTACATTATATCTCTTGTCATATCTTGTGCTTTTCATATATTGCTTATTTACGCTTAACGTATTTATTTCTGAGTAAATACGTCGTGTGCCCACCATGTCTCCTTCCTCATACACTAGGAAGCGGGGTGTGACAACAATCCAACTAAACCATAAACTAGATGTATATAACAACAGAAACAAATAACACCACAATATGTGCAACCCTGTTTAAATGAACATAAAGAAATTAGATGACGTTTAACAACACATATACACATATACGAAAACCATGACCATAGAATTCATCACCTACGAAGCTAACACTCGAAATTCTAAACGACGAAAATCAAGTGCATTCCGACGTCCAAAAACCAAACTTTTTGCTAACACAAAGAGTCCGAATGACCTATCCAAGGCCCCCGGGGTACCATCGATCCGCCTCGCGGATTCTCGGTCAGAACCAAGAGCCTGCGTGTATCGGAACATGCACAACAGTTCAGTTTTGGACAGCCTTCAAAAAACTGTTTTGAGCTTGGAAAAACAATAACTAAACTCGATATAAATTTGAAAAATTGGCTTCCTGAGATTTCCCAGGTCACCATAGAACCACTACGGGGTCCCTGTTCTAAAATGGGAGCTCCAAGGATCTAAAACAAGCACGAAAACATCGGTAAAGTGGCTGAATTTTCAAGACGAATTCTGCGGTTTTTAAATGGGCATTTTATGATGAATTCCAATGTCATGCGAGCTAGTTTTAGCATATGGATTGGCTCTGATAACATGTTAGGTTAGTCAACTCAGTGGAAACTGGCCGTGGCACCGATAGGTCCCTCAGCAGCTACTTTTACGTTGTCCCCTCGCGATGGACTACAACCCGCCGGATCATATAACCGCACGGGGCATCCTGGGGGTAAGAGCTTGCACCTCGCTACTACTGTCACCACAGTGAGAACCGCCCATGGGTCGACACAATGCCTAGTAGCTCTGATACCATGTTAGTGTTTTGTGCTCATGCCACGACCAAAGCAGAAGCAAAAACAACGATTTTAAGCAAGCACAAAACACATATACACAAGAATTCAAACCATACAACTAAACTGGCAAACTTAGCAACAAGGTTTAGAAAATACAACCTTTGATACGTGTCCACCTAATTGTGGAAGACCCCTCCAAGCTCGTAGATGTCAGGAATGCGCTTGAGAGGCAATCGCCCTTGCCGAAGATGATCCATCCGAGAAAAACCAAACCAAGCTCCGACCGATGCTCCAAACTCGATAGGAATGGATTGTAGGCGATTTAGGAATTTTTTCACTTACTTTTTCTCCCAATTTTCATGCTCAAGAGAGCAAGAAGAAGAAGGAAGAGGAGGTTGAAGGAGACTAAGCCATGACATAAGAAAATGGCTAAGTCTTTTGTGTAAAAAAAACCTAGTAGAAAAGAATAACTCACTTTCTTTTTACAAGCATACTACAATAGTATACCCAAGTGATTTTATGAATATAAAATCATAGCCATACCTCTCTACCATGCTCCTTGCCACCTTATCAAGCCACCTCATTAGTTGAATTTCCAAAAAGGAAAATCAATTATGAGGTGTCCTTCTTCCAGAAGCATTTCTGTATAAATACGGAATACTTTACCCGGTATATGTATCGCTACATATACGCATATCCGTATAAAAATACGGATAGCATCAAAGAGAGAAAATGGATAGTGAACAATAATACTAATATATATATATATATATAAATTATTAAATCAAAACCTGATTTAATAATTCGGCTTAATCCTAAGCCGGCTAGTATTATCAACCGCCTGATTAAAATTCATATATCTTGTACACGTATTTAATCGGACCCCTGCATGTACCAATGTACGGCTTCTGCATCTATCTTCTGAACCGGGAAAACCCTCTGTATTGGACTCTAAAGACTCGATAATACACTGGCAGTGGGTTTAACCACAAGCAAGTGGCATTAGCTGTATGTAACGGCTACCCAGGTACTTGCTGAAAGGGGGTCAACAATCAAATACGTTCTTAACCTACTGAGCCTGAATGTGACAAACTCCGTACAATCCGGTCTCTTCGTCTAAGAGTATCGCATACCGGGTCTAGGGGTGGATAACGTCAGACCCTTAATAATTTGAAAAGTCGTGTCGGAGTCAAGATCATCACCAAATAGAGATACTATTGAACAACTATCAGTAAATCTCATCCACCGTAGCCACGGATTTAGGGTGATGGCCAACCGAACACAGCGCGACATCGACTCCTAATACCAGGAGATACGAATTCATGACAATCGATCACTGCCTCTATGTGGCTCGGGAATGTACCTAACTAAAACTTATTTGCATGACTCCTTTGAGCTGTGGTAGGGTAGTAATTAAAGTACAGTAGAAACTCACACGAGACAAATGACGATCTTATGTCAAAAGACTAACCTGTACTCATACAACCTGAGAACTTCCATCTGATGATAGATATAATACCATCTAGAAGTTGTCGGCGAGTTCATTTGGTGTACTCACCTCTAGTGAGCACCTGTATACTATCTTAGGTGACACAACACCAATGGCTTGTGAGACCGGCCACCGCCCCTCTTCGAGATCTAGAAACGTATATACTAGTCTACTCCGGAATATCGATGCTCTGTCTCGATACTCCCACAACTAGGGACATCTAAGGATGTGATTATGGATAACCCAGCTCCCACGTATATGATCACCATTATAATGCTGGTAGTTAAGCAAGAATCCAACGGGCTTCATCAATAATAAAGTAGCATACTATTATTTCGAGCAAGACTGTTTTACCTGTATAGGTTCTCCCTCAATTATCATAATCGCCTAATTGCAATCATAATAATTGCCTTGAGGGCACTATATCCAATAAAACCAGGAGTGGACAGAACAAGATATCATGTGACAATTCAGGCATGATATGGTGTTGGTAGGAGATGAAGATCACACTTTATGCTTGTGAGCATTGCAAATGATAATTCACTGCAAACGATTATCGAGTATGTATTTGAATTCTATATTGAACAACACCAACTCCATGACGATCAACTATCGTCGTCGTTTGTCTTCTCTTCGCTGTTGGGGTCAAAATTTGCACCTCGGTTGACCAAGTCAAAGTCAAGGTCAACCCCAAGTAAGCGGGCCCAAACCCAAGCAAGTGGGCCCATGCCCAAGTCGAGCTCCGCGGCCGGTCTTCCCATGCAAAAATAAAAATCACGTAACAAATAATTTTGATGTAATTTTTTGTGCATGAATGTAAGCTAAATGGGCATAAAGCCAAATTTTTGTACAGCCCATGGCTTATGTGCAAAAAGAAATAGCACATGAGATATGGGATGGGCAAAATGCCATTTTGTAAAGCCCAAGGGGCTATGTGTAAATGTGTAAATCTATAAGAGGCAACATGATGAAAATATCTAATAGAATTTTCATTCTCTCAAAAATCTAGGGTTCTTTGTGCCTCCTTCTCCTTCCTCAAGGTTCTAAACCTTCTTTCCCTTTTTCAATTAAATCAAGAGTTTTACTCTTTCTTTTCCAAAACTAAATAGTTTTTCACCACAAAACCCATAAAGGGGAACTCAGATCTTCCATTAGATCTCAAAAAAGAGAGATTTTTAAAATTTCATACTTCTTGTTCTTCAAGATCCGGTCAACAGAGGAGGAAGAAGGAGTCCCACTTCCAAGAACCCCACTTTGGGGAAGATCTAGGGCTCAAGGGAGAAGCCCCTTCATCAGCTCCAAAATATCTTAGGAGTTCAACTCCTCAAAAATATATATACATATATATACAAAATAATAAATATTTCCTTTTTGGAGCACAACTCCCAGTGTAGGGACTAAGTCCCTTCTGCTGCTGGCGCACAGCGCCAGCGTGCCAGGCATATGGGGTGCCGGCGCTCTGGCGCACAGCACCCGCGTGCCAGGCACGTAGGGCGCCGGTGCTCTGGCGCACAGCGCCCGTGTGCCTTGCACGTAGGACGCTGGCGCCTTCTCCCATGCATCCTTTGGATGCCCTTTCCCTATTATTATATATATATGTATATATTTATACACATACATATACTCCACAACACTATTCCTGTTAGAAAAAAAATTTCTAACGGGGCGCTGCCCCGCACCCCGCACCCGCAAAGGGGCTGCTAGCTCCCTTTACCCCCAGCCCGCTATCCGGGTTGCGGGCCCCCCGTAAAAACTCTGCGGGGCCCCTGATATGTCCAAAACCCCTTCAAAACACAACACTGCACATTGAGTTCGCATGACCAGTTTAACCCGTTAATCAGAGATTCTCTCGCTCCAAAGGCGAGGGGTAATTAACGACAGCTTAGTCCGCGGCTGCCGGAGATTCGGATCCCCACAATCAATAAATCCTAGCCTACCCTAGGCGGGGGGAATCTGTAATGTTCCTGACAAGCGCGCGCGCATTCCCATCTCAATGGGGTAACGAAAAACACCCTACAGATTTTGGCATGCCCGGTGGGACAGATCTTTCCTCCCATATTTCGGGTTAAACATTTATGCGAGCTTAATCAATGTACATATCGATTGTCCATACTGAAATCATATTTCTATTTGCAGGTTAACGACTTTCGACTGCAATCTTTGAACGCAAGTCGGTATTTGAACAACTTTCCTTGGCCCCAGCTGGGGGCAAGGCCATCAACACCGACAAAGTAATAAGGCATCTCGGGCAAGCTCTAGCGATGCCCCTGACAATTGCTCAATCGGGTATCTTCTCCAAGCTTCTTATCCAGCTGACCTCCATGTCGTTAAACTGGGAACAACTGACCACCATGTCATTAAACTGGGAATAATCGACCTCTAAGTCGTTAAACTGGGAATTTAAAAAAAATGTGTGTAAATAAAAAATGTGTAAAAAAAAAGTGTAAGTAAAAAAAAATATAATAATAAAAATCCGAAATGATGGGGAAACTCGCAATAAAAATCAGCGAGTAAAAATAAAAATGAAAATAAAGTCGAAATGATGGGGCAATCGCTAATAAAGCCGAAATGATAGGGCAATCACGACCTTCGCGATAAGAAAAGATGAAATGATAGAGCAATCGTGGTAAAACAAAACGGCGAATGATGAGTCGCTTCTGGTACCCTATTCCAGTACAGCGATGCAGACGCCAACCAAATTCCAAATCCCAGTGGCGAATGATGAGTCACTCCTGGTACCATATTCCAGTGCAGCGATACAGACGCCAACCAAATTCCAAATCCCATGCTCCAACGGCGAATGATGAGTCGCTCCTGGTACCATATTCCGATGTAGCAATGCAGACGCCAACCAAATTCCAAATCCCAATGGAGAATGATGAGTTGCTCCTGGTACCATATTCCAGTGCAGCGATGCAGACGCCAACCAAATTCCAAATCCCATGCCCCAACGGCGAATGATGAGTTGCTCCTGGTACCATATTCCAGTGCAGCGATGCAGATGCCAACCAAATTCCAAATCTCATGCCCTAACGGCGAATGATGAGTCGCTCCTGGTACCATATTCCAGTGCAGCGATGCAGACGCCAACCAAATTCCAAATCCCAACGGCGAATGATGAGTCGCTCCTGGTACCATATTCCAGTGCAGCGATGCAGACGCCAACCAAATTCCAAATCCCAATGGCGAATGATGAGTCGCTCCTGGTACCATATTCCAGTGCAGCGATGCAGACACCAACCAAATTCCAAATTCAAATCCCAAATGGCGAATGATGAGTTGCTCCTGGTACCATATTCTAGTGCAGTGATGCAGACGCCAACCAAATTCCAAACCCCATACCCCAAGTGGCGAATGATGAGTCTCTCCTGGTACCATATTCCAGTGCAGCGATGCAGACGCCAACCAAATTCCAAATCCCATACCCCAACGGCGAATGATGAGTCGCTCCTGGTACCATATTCCAGTGCAGCGATGCAGATGCCAACAAAGTCCTGAAATTTTTCCGGCCCTACGGTCTGGATCATACATCTTGCAACACCGTATACAATCCACGGGCGTAAAATGATCCCAATCTCTCCCAAATCCTACCGGCGAGACCACATTCAAAGTCCCACCGGTGATGAAGATTCAAAAAAAAAAGAAAAGAAAAAAGGGTATGTCCACAAGCAAAATGGGCACGGATGAAAACCCGAAAGGGCTCCGTGAGTAAAAACAGTAGGACTGCCGGTGAGTTTGTGAAAACCCGAAAGGGCGCAAACTCGTGAAAAAGAGATGAAATGCACTTGCAAAGTCCTCTCGACTTTGTGAGGAGAAAATTCCCGCGTGAGATCCTTACGACTCACAAAGGAGCAACATACTTGGGAGTCCCCACGACTCCTAAGGAGAAAATACATCTACGGGATCCTTACGACCCGTATGGAGAAAATGCTTTTATGGGACCCTTACGGCCCATAAAATTGAAAAGTCTTAGGTGATAGGGACCTAAAACCTATCTCCTGAGCCATCGCTTCCTAATAAGAAAATGCAAATGATGATTCGCTCCTGGTACCATATTCTAGTGTAGCGATACCGATGCCAAACAAAAACCAAAATCCCCAAATCCACTCATGGCAACTGATGGTTTGCTTCTGGTACCATATTCCAGTGTATCGATGCTGATGTAAACCCAAATCAAATCAAATCAACAACCTCTGCGGCGGAATCATGCTTCGTCTCAGAATGCACCCTGTGTCGAAATCATGCTTCGCCTCGGAGTATCCACCTGCCCTGTCGGAATTATGCTTCGCCTGGGAATCATCCTCTACATCAAAACCAGTGACCTCCTCGTCGGAATTATGCTTCGACTCGGAATCAAGTCAACCAGCGACTTCCTCATCGGAATTATGCTCCGTCCTGGAATCAAGTCAACCAGTGACCTCCTCGTTGGAATTATGCTCCGTCCTGGAATCAAGTCAACAAGCGACCTCCTCGTCGGAATTAAGCTCCGTCTTGGAATCAAGTCGACCAACAAGCTCTGTGTCGGAATCATGCTTCGTCTCAGAGTGTACCCCGCATCGAAATCAAGCTTCGCCTCGGTGTATCTACCTTCCCTGTCGGAATTATGCTTTGGCTCGGAATCAACCAACAAGTTCTGCGCCGGAATCATGCTTCGTCTTAGAGTGTACCCCGTGTTGAAATCATGCTTCGCCTCGGCGTATCTGCCTTCCTTCTTGAAATTATGCTTCATCTCGGAATCAAGTCGACCAACAAGCTCTGCGCCGGAATCATGCTTCGTCTCAGAGTGTACCCCGTATCGAAATCATGCTTCGCCTCGGCGTATCTGCCTTCCCTTTCGAAATTATGCTTTGTCTCGGAATCAAGTCAGCCAACAAGCTCTGTGCCGGAATCATGCTTCGTTTCAAAATGTACCCCGTGTCAAAATCATGCTTTGCCTCGGAGTATCTGCCTTCCCTGTCAGAACTATGCTTTGCCTGGGAATCAACTTCTGCATCGAAATTATGCTTCGGTCCGAATGTTTGCTACTCGTCGGAATTATACTCCGACCCTCTGGAATCATGCTCCGCTCTTCGGATGGAATCATTCTCCGCCCTTCGGAATGATGCTCCGATCCATGGAATCATGCTCTGCCCTTCGGAATGATGCTCTGATTCGTGGAATCATGCTCCGTTCTTCGAAATGATGCTCCGATCCCTGGAATTATGCTTCAACTCTTCGGAATGATGCTTCAATCTCTGGAATCATGCTCCGCCCTTCGGAATGATGCTCCGATCCCGGAATTATGCTCCAACCTTCGGAATGATGCTCTGATCCCTGGAATCATGCTCCGCTCTTCCGAATAATGCTCCGATCCCTAGAATTATGCTCCAAATCTTCGGAATGATGCTCCGATCCCTGGAATCATGCTCCGCCCTTCGGAATGATGCTCCGATCCCTGGAATCATGCTCCACTCCTTGGAATGATGCTCCGATCCCTGGAATCATGCTCCGCCCTTCGGAATGATGCTCCGATCCCTGGAATCATGCTCCGCTCTTCGGAATGATACTTCGATCTATGGAATTATGCTCCAACTCTTCGGAATGATACTCCGGTCCCCAGAATTATGCTCCTAGGATGATGCTCCGCCCCTGGAATGATGTTCCACCTTGAACTCCAACTTCAAGATCCATCAATTTCATGCACACAACTCATATATGTGGTGTGCATTTATTGATGGGAGGCACTTTGTTGGGGTCAAAATTTGCACCCCGATTGACCAAGTCAAAGTCAAGGTCAACCCCAAGTAAGTGGACCCAAGACCAAGAAAGTGGGCCCATGCCCAAGTCGAGCCCCGCGGCCGGCCTCCCCATGCCAAAATAAAAATCATGTAACAAATAATTTTGATGTAATTTTTTGTGCATGACTGTAAGAAAAATAGGTATAAATCCAAATTTTTGTAAAGCCCATGGCTTATGTGCAAAAAGAAATAGCACATGAGATATGGGATGGGCAAAATGCCATTTTATAAAGCCCAAGGGGCTATGTGTAAATGTGTAAGCCTGTAAGAGGCAACATGATGAAAATATCTAATAGACTTTTCTTTCTCTAAAAAATCTAGGGTTCTTTGTGCCTCCTTCTCCTTCTTCAAGGTTCTAAACCTTCTTCCCCCTTTTCAATTAAATCAAGAGTTTTACTCTTCCTTTTCCAAAACTAAATAGTTTTTTTTACCACAAAACTCATAAAGGGGAACTCAGATCTTCCATTAGATCTCAAAAAAAAGAGATTTTTAAAATCTCATACTTCTTGTTCTTCAAGAACCGGCCAACAGAGGAAGAAGAAGGAGACCCGCTTCCAAGAACCCCACTTTGGGAAAGATCCAGGGCTCAAGGGAGAAGCCCTTTCATCAGCTCCAAAATATCTTAGGAGTTCAACTACTCAAAAATATATATACATATATATACAAAATAATAAATATTTCCTTTTTGGAGCACAGCTCCCAGTGCAGGGACTAAGTCCCTTCTGCTGCTGACGCCCAGCGCCCGCGTGCCAGGTACGCGGGGCGCCGGCGCTCTGGCGCACAGCGCCCGCGTGCCTTGCACGCGGGGCGCCGGCACCTTCCCCCACGCATCCTTTGGATGCCCTTTCCCTATTTATATATATATATATATATATATATATATATGTATGTATGTATATATATATACACACACACATACTCCACAACACTGTTCCCGTTCAAAAAAAATTCTGACGGGGCGCTGCCTCGCACCCCGCAAGGGGGCTGCTAGCCCCCTTGACCCCCAGCCCTCTATCCGGGTAGCGGGACCCCCGTAAAAGCTCTGCAGGGCCCCCCATATGTTCAAAACCCCTTCAAAACACAACACTGCACATTGAGTTCGCACGACCAGTTTAACCCATTAATCGGAGGTTCTCTCGCTCTAAAGGCGAGGGGTAATTAATGGCAGCTTAGTCCGCGGCTGCCGGAGATTCGGATCCCCACAATCAATAAACCCCAGCTTATCCTAGACAGGGGGAATCTGTAATGCGCCTGACAAGCTCGCGCGTATTCCCATCTCAATGGGGTGATGAAAAACACCCTACATTCGCATAATGGAGTCCCACTGATAGGTGGAATGCCAATAACTGAGCCTTATTTCGCGTCACAGAGTGAAGTCCCGCTAACAGTTAACGCTTCGCAAAATGAGCCTTATTTCACGTCACAGTATGAAGCACTTCCACCTAATGAAGTCTCACTTGGTGAGCATGCTACTTGTGGCATGTTTCTAAATTTTCTCTTGAATGAAGATCCTACTTAATTGTTTGCATATGCCCGGATGAACAACGAATTGGTATTGGAGAATGATAATGAGGATGTAGGCAATATAGGGAAGGATGATGATGAAGACGATCCAGCTGGGTGGAATATAGGTCAATTGACATATCAAAATGCGGCAGTCCCTGAGTTTATCTTTACAGATTGGATTGGAAATGCGATAGTCAACAATTTTGACAAGCCTATTATTGCCGGAGGAAGCGGTTCAGAGTTGTACAAAGAACAACAGTTTCAAAGTAATGAGCATCTTAAACATGCAGTTGCAATGTATTCCGTTAAAAATCATCGTCAATGCTCAGTTGCGAAGTCAAGCACATTAACGTGGCGGGTCGTGTGCAAGATTGGTGAAGGTTATCCATGAGCTCTCCACGCATCTAGACACAATATTGACGAGCTATTCATGATCAAAACACTTAAAGAGCCTTGCACTTGTGTTAATTCAATTGTAAACCGGGACCACTTTTAGATTGACTCACAATTTGTGGCAAAAATAATCGTTGATATTGTGAAAGTGAATTTGGATACCAAGCCTCAAGCCATTGTTCAGACCATAAAAGTTATGTTATAAGCTATAAGAAGGCTTGGTGGGCAAAATGTAGAGCGTTGGAAATATTGTTTAGGGACTTCACAACGTCATATGCTTACATGCCTAAGTTTATGATGGCATTGCAGGTTGTTTAGTTTCAAAATGTTGTTCAGTTTCAAACTGCGACTATTGAACCAGGAAAGGAATTATTCCAAAGGGTATTCTGAGCATTCGGTCTGTCAATCAAGGATTTCAAATTCTGTCGGTCGGTTATCAGCATTGATGGGACTTTTCTGTATGGAAAATATAAAGAAACATTTTTAATAGCAGTTGCTCTAGATGCCAATGATCAGTTATTTTTCCTTGAATTTGCTATAGTCGAATTAGAAAACACAAATAACCGGGGTTGGTTTATGTACAACATACAAGTGTATGTAACTCAGAGACATCCGCTATGCGTTATATCATATGTCATGCCGGTATTCTTAATACTATGAGGGAGCTGATGTATGGTTAGAACGAACCATTTGCTTATCACCGTTATTGTATGCAACACTTTGCTTCAAATTTTCAAAAAAAAATTTGGCAACATGCGAATGATGAACATGCTGAAGAAAGCCACCACCCAGAATCAAAGAGAAAAATACGATAGAGCAATCACAAGGATTAAGGAGCTGAATGTTGAAATGATTGCTTAGCTAGAAAAAGAACCTCATGAAAAATGGGCTATTGCATTCGATGGTGGTCGTAGGTATGTTATGATGGCTATGAATTTGCCAGTCACGGTGATTGTCCACTTTACATTCCATCGGTTGAATGTCTATTTTACCGAGCGATGTCGTGTGGTGCAAGAACTTATTGCCGAGGGTCAAATGTTCATTCCGAGGGTTCAAACACCATTAGACATTAGGCGTGAAAAGGCTAATTGTCATGAGGTGACGATGTACGATCAAAACACAAGACCGTTTTTCGATTAAGATCGGTACGCGTCTTGTAAGAGATCGGTTTAGAGGTGGCATGACATAGATAGTTAACCTTCAGTCCCAAGATGTTCTTCTGGGAAAATACAAGCCTATTACCTCCTTTTCTCGCATGTTATGGCAGCTTGCGCGTCTCGAATAGTCGATCACCGTATCTTCATCGTCCCACGCTATTCCATAAATCGGTTGGACTCCACTTAGGCACTTAATTTTTTTCCGATCCCTGATAATGAGTACTTGTAACGTTTTAAAAATAAATAAATAAATAAATAAATAAATCCTTTAGGTGAATTTTCCGATAACGGGTAAAATAACTCGTATTTTCCGTAAAACGTAACTATAATTATTTTTCAACATAGACTTGAATACACCCATTTTAACTATGAAATTGCTAGTATTTAGTATTTAATTAGTCACTTATAAATTATTTGTTTACTTAAATATTTTTCCTTAATTAATTATTTCAAATATTATTATAAGCTTTTACTTATACATTTAATTAGTGGTAATTACAAATTGGAATAGGTTAAATATACGAATGTGAACCATGAAAACTTAAATACAAGTTTACAATATGTTTTCTTTTTCTCCACTTATCTTTATGGTTCTAGATTTTTCTATGGTTAAGGAAATTAGGAAATAAAATAAAATAAAAATAGAATTGTTAAGAGGTGTATTAAATGAGGCTTGAAGTGTTGTCTTAACTTAGATATTTCTACACACACTCACACATACGCTCATTCTCACCTCGTTGGCCGAGCCCCCTATGAGCAGCCCCAAATTTTCCCCACTTCATCTCCACTTCAAAAATCCACAAAATTCCATCAAAAATCAATGTAAAACTTCACTAATTCTCCATTTAACCCTTACCCATTGTTCTTTCTCCAATCTAGCACAGATCTTGGAGCATGAAACCATTTTTTGGAGGCAAGTTTTCAAGTTGATCTCATGAATTGTGAGATATAATCCTAATCCAATGGTTAATTGTAGGTTAAGTACTTCATTTAATAAATTTTGGTGTTTAATTATGGTTCTAATTGCAAACTTGAAATTTCAAGAATAGGGTTTGAATTAAAATTATGGTTTTTATTATTTGATTATGGTTTGAAAGTTTAGTTTAATATTTTAAGACATGCAAAATGTAATTTAGTTGTTAAATTACTAATTGTTATTTTTAAAATTGTCTAATTAAGCTAACTTGCAAACTAGATTTTTAGGATTTATATAAATTGGTAAGATAAAATTTTAGTAAAGGTTTGTGTGGTCTAATTAAGTTATTAAATGAATATTGTGGTCACTAGTTTTGTTAAAACATCAAGTTTTGAACTAAAATGGAAATTGATGCTTACTAGGTTTTTGGAATTAAATCGATTTTAATTAAGTTGAGGTTTTGTTGATATCTAACCTATTCTCTAAGATATTTAATATGTTGTGATGCGCAATTGGTACGATTGGCTTTTAGGTTTGGTGGTTTTTACGTATAGCGGCCTTAGTTATGGTTTGTGGCGCTGTCGCGAGTGCGTTTGTGCACTAAGTGTGTGCGCGTCTTGTTGTGCGTATGGATTGACTTATGTCATTTATATCCGCGACTATCTCTTATTTATCCTCTTAATTGCTCGTGTGCGATTATAGGATCGGGTGCAGAGGCGTCGGACGTGGCGCGGAAAGATAAAGCTGAGATCGGATCGGTTTAGTCGAGGCGTCCCGGTGAGTATATATGCACATCTATGGGGGATCGTCTGGATGGCGCGAGGCGCCCGATGGTTTAGTATTATTTGTAGTACTTGCATTATATGCATAGTTTTCCTAGTTATTCATTTATCGCATTACATCATCTTATATATGTATATATATGTGACATCATCATAGGACACTTGCACCATTACCATTGGTTCATACCGCACGTGCACTATTCATGCGAAAACACACGCCTTTGGTAATTTCTATATCACGAAGACTATAGAACTTGATTAGAATCGGTAATTATGCATTTGCATCATATATGATCCGTAGACTTATACTAGTATATTCATTTCATTCAGATGGATACGTAGGATTCTTAATCATATGTACATACCTCATTGCATCATGATTCATGCATAGTTTCTGGTCGTATTTCGCATGGTATATATATTACTGTATCATAGATTTCCACATCACTGGCATGTTTATATATTGTGATTCTTCTCGAGGATTTCAGTATTTATGAGATTTCTGGATTTTTGGGAAAACCGCAAGAATTTTGTAAAATCATTATCATTTTTAAAAACAGAAATTTGAGGTTTTCTCGTGATGTGATGTGTGTGGAGTCCACCATGAGTTTTCTCGGTTCTTGAGTAGTATCATATACCTGACTCGAGGAGCGGGATGCACCGTCTGCGGGTATATGGTGGACCCGATATGGTACCTCGGGGCAAGAAGATCACACAGATGGCGTTAAGCCCGGCAGGGGAGCACTACCTACCGATTATTTATGGCCCGGCGGATATCCGGAGGATACCGACCGTAGTCATGAGATTGATGATATGGGTCGATCCGGACTGAAGGAGCCCGAGATAGATATTGAGACATCGAGATATTGTGACATTGAGATGTCGAGACATTGAGATATTGAGGCATTGGGATATACATATTTAGTGTCGATGCTTGACACGGATTTCAATTGATTTCACTGATGATACTTCAGTTATTCCACAAAAGTTGAACTAAGATAAGAATACAGATTTTCTCATACCAATCATATTCAGGTTTCATGTAATTATGCATTCATGTTGCACACATACTAGTGCATTGCATCATATCGGTATATGTAGGCTGAGACGTATTGCGTACATACTTACGATAGCCTTATTAGATGTTACTTACTACTCATGAGTTGGCAACTCACCCTCGTTGTGCCACAGTATCTTGCAGGTATGACCCGTCAGCACAGTAGCGGTAGGCGTACTTTTTATTCCGCTTCGTTTGCTTCGACTTGCAGCTTGCTCATAGGTGGGTTTTGGAGGATTTTCTTTTGCACCCACAGTGTAATTTATTGTATCTAGTACACCCTATCTACCCTTGTATATTGGACTAGACGGTGAGACTTGTGAGACTTGTATTCTATTTCTGGTGTCGATGCCCACTTGAGCCGACGTATTGTTTTCTTACTTTTGTGCTCTTATATGCTTATTTTCACACTTGATGATATGTATTGCATGTGGTTGTGATTCCGCCTTTGGCGAAGAGCTAGCTCCCGCTTGGGGATGCCTTTATTCTTTATTATATGTATTTTCTTGTGTTGTACCCATTTGGGGGCCAGTATTCACAAAGGAGACTCTGCCGAAATTTTCGGGAAATTTGATGTATTTAAATGTTTTAAGGTGACTTTTACTTTACAAAAATCATCTTTTAAAATTAAGGTTTTCCTTCACTCTATTTCTTTAATTGGTTTAGATTTCTGTGTTTTGGCCTACTTAAATTACGTTACGTCTTAAGACGTTTCGTAATTTAAGTGACAGTCGCGTTCCGTACCTTCGGGTCTTGACAGTACTGGTGCACCTATACAGGTGCATATGTTGTTCCTGACGAGTCTTTGCGAAGATGCAAGAAAGGAGATCCTCCATCGACACATATTCAAAATGATATGGATGTGAGACAATATAGTATATCCAGTCAATACAGGTGTACGAAATGTCATTAGAAGGAACACAACAGTCGTAGGTGTCCACTACATGATTAAGCGGGTCCATCGCGTCAATGAATAGTCGCGGGGCAGTGTAATATGGATGTTTGTGTTGATGTTAATTATTATAAGTATTGAGGTAGAATGAATATTTGTGTGAAACTTTTAGTAATTGGGATGATTTTAGAGATTGTGTTGTTATCTTGGATATTGTAGCATTACTTCACTTTTTTATTATGATGGATTTTGTAACATTGCTTTTCTTTTTTTGTTATCATGGATATTGTCATGTATATTGTCGTGATTCTTGACCTTTTGTTTTATTGGATATTGTAGCATTGTATTTTGTTACTTTTTTTCCGATGATTCTCTTATCGCTTGTCATATTCTAATATCTTATTGTTTTTTACTTCACAAGTTTGTGCGAAGGTACGAGCACGTGGTGGTGGATTTCATGGTGGCTGATCTCCCAGTAGCTGAGGTCATCGTGATGATCAGGATGAGCCACGAGATTATGATATTATACATCCAGGCCCTCAGATACTGACACTCTTGACATTACAGACAGGACATAGATCAGATGCCATGTGGAACGGTGTGGCGGTATCCGACATAGAGTTCCACAGCCACGATTACTTGCTGATGATATCACGGATAGCCGATATACTTATTGAGTGTGGATTGTATGGAGTTGGACTCATCGGCAGTATGCAGTTGGATCACATTTACTCACAGAATTGATAGAGCGATGGACACCCAAGACACATATTTCATTTTTTGTCTGGTAAGATGACCCCAACACTATATGATGTTAGTGTACTATTGGGAGTTCCAGTGGTCGGTATGGCCGTGACTGGTACGTCAGTGTATATGTCACGCCCCGCTTCCTAGAGTGCGCTAAGATAGGTACGTGACAGAGCCTACCATGCTACCTGTGGATAGGAAATGTCTCTCCACAGTCACATTACGGCTGTAGAGATATCAAGAACAGTAAAATAATAAACAACTATCTAATACATGCCCATGAGCCAGAATAACGAGTCAAGAATAAAAATAATGCGGAAGCAAAAAGATCCAATACAATAATAAACTTGAATGTACGTCCCATAATGCGGGCTCATATCAGGAATAAAAATACTGAAAGGAAACTAAACTAAACTAATAACAGGTCCTTACTGCTCGGCCTGTTGATCAAAATACTCCTGGACAGCCTGCGATAAAGATAAGGGATCTGGGCCATGCAAAACCCAGACGTCAGTGCGTCAAAATATCAATAATTTTAAGTAAGCAGGATGTGATAAAATATGCAAGCATGAAGTATGAACAGTAACAAGTCATCAGTAGCAAGTAAACCGTAACATGAATATAGATCAGTGAACAGGATATAAACATGTGAAGTGCAGTGAGTAGTCTAAACTGTGCTATAGTGTTATCTACTCTAAAATTATTCGAAATCAATTAATGTAATCCTCATCGTAACCCATCGGTCTTTGCCCCATTCATTCCCCACGGGACCACGGTAAAATGATGTAATAGACCGTGAGTCTATGTCCCGTTCATTCCCCACGGGACCACGGTAAAATGATATAATAGCCTTTTGAGTTACGTTCAGCTACATTCTTGATTTTCCCATACCCTCAAGTTATGTGTGTAAGTCAGGTATTTATAAATCTGAGACTAATGCCAACACGGGATCAAGCAGGAGTACAGACAACAGGATATGTCCATCGGGACAACATGTCAGGATTGTCGGCATTAGAAAAAGGATCAGGTAACATGTCAAGTAGTGATATATCAGGTCATGTCAGGTAGTGTACATGTATCAAGTCATGTCAAGTAGTGGTGTATCAGGTATCAAGTCAAGCAGTAGTATATCAGGTCATGACAGGTAGTGCACATGTGTCAAGCGGATGCTCATACAAAAACTGTAGCAAGTACGGATGCACGGTAAAGCATGGATGCACAAATATTTTGTCAGGGGTTACATCATGACTATGTAGGATGCACAATTATCAATCATGGTGCACTAATACAACAGTAACATGAAATAATATGGTCTCGGCGTGCAACTAGATATGTAATAAACCGTACGGATATAGACGGATACTATAAAACTGTAAATCGGTAAAATTTGCTGAATATTAAAACACAAGCACTATTATTTATTAAATAGATATTGATATAATAATATTAACATGGATAACATATTCAAACCGATTAATAACTATAAAAGTGGTATTGATTAACCATGCACAAGAAAGTTCCGTTCAGAAATTCAGCCTCATCCTGATTTGTAAAATAGCTTAAAAATAACAAACGTTCTCCAAAAGAGATGTGTCTTATACCAAAACAAAGATAATTCAATAAGGTTTAAATTTTTATAAGTATAAGCATCTCAGATTGTTCCTACAAAAAGCTATGAACATTCGAAATTGAAAGTTTGCTGTTGGAATTTCCCTGGACAGCAGTTTAGAGATATTTTCATTTGAATTTTATGTTATTTAAACAATTTATTTTGCAATTAAATATTTCATAGAGTTATATTATTCTGAGTTAGGTTCGTAACGAACTAAAGAACATATACTAATGATTTTTCTATGATTTATAATGAATTTTATAAGGTAAGGTGTACAGTAAATTTCAGATTTGTCGTATCCGCTTTTCAACGACGTTTCATGTGTAAACTATAATATTTTCAAATGCATAACATTATAAAATGCAAATTATAAACTAATTAAAGATAATAATAAGAAATATTACGACGATATATATTTTAAATGATGTGGATGCAAACGGGTATCACATAATCGTAAAATGATAAACTAACAAGTGCGGAACATATAACTAAGCAATATGAAATGTAACTATTCAATTTGATGCAGTATATGATAGTATAGTATGTAACAAGATAAGTTTTCATGACCTAGATCTGAAATGATATGAATGGATGCAAACGGAACATCGAAAATTTATAAAACTAAACATGGGGTGCATGATTTTAAATACAGGTATTCCATTTATTAAAATAGACGCGTCTAAAATAATGTAGCATGTAATTAAGATTGGTTTGCATGCCCTAGATCTGAAATGCATTATACAAATGTAAACGGAACGTCGAAAGGCTGTAATATGAAACATGTGATGCTTGATTTAAAATACAGGTGTGGTATTTATTTAAATAGGTATATAATGAGTTATATAGCATGTAGCAAGATTAACTTGCCTAGACGGAACAAGAACTGATGTGTACGGAACATCCTTCGTCGGCGAAATGTCGCGACGCGCGCACGGTACACGGAACGGTTCCAAACAACGAACGAGGGTGATCACGCAAGTCAGGTACGTTCACTGGATTACTCGGATCGTCAGCGACGAGCACGGCTCCGGCGGTGATCACCGGAATCAAGAAACAAGATCAAGAAAAAGAAAGAAGAAAGAAGAAAGAAGAAGAAGAAGTAAGAAGAAGAGGCTGTGTATTAAATAAGGAAAGAAAAAATTAAATAAATAAAAAATTTATAAATATATATATGCAGAGGAGAGAGAGAGAGAGAAAGGGGTTGTTAGTTTGTTAGGAAATTAGTTTAGAATTAAACTTAAAAAATCTTTTATTAGTTAACTAAATTTTAATTTGTATCAATTTATAAAATTAATATTATATAAATAAAATTTGATATTCTGGTAAATACAAATATAGTCCAAAACATGCCCGGATAGGGTCTAAAATTCAGTTTTAAAATACGAAAAATATACATGTCGACCAAAATAAAAAATGAATGTCCGGATAACGAAAAATGCATACCCCCAAGAACGGATGCACGCACGTGCGCGTAGCCATCCAAACAAGTCCGTTTCACTGAACGGGACGAGAACAAGATGCGCGGATGCTACCACGGGGCTAGGGGTATCATGTAGGCTTTGCAATGTATTTTTAAAATATTTTATGTGACTTAAAATGTTATATTGTAAAAATTCAAATACCAGATAAAATGCCAGTATTCAAGATGTATAAATTAGAATGAAAGTGCACGAGTCCATGTAACAGGTCAGGATAAATCATAAACATGAATCAAGACTGGTTTCAAGCATGCGGGTCGGGTTGGATGCAAATACAAATGTCAAATATACTATTCGCACCCAAAACACAATAAATCAGGAAAATACCATAAATAAAGAAATACATGAACTAAAACTGGTATAAATGAACAAGGGTATTACAGTATGATTGGCCGACATTATGCGATCAACTTTTGGGAGTTGTGCCACTATCGGGTCAGCTTCAAGGTTCATGTCTACGGCTTTCATGGTTACATGATCATTTTCATGATACCATCACCGAGGACTCCGATCAGTATCAGATAGAGTGTTACGCACGTGCGTACATTTTGACTTTGTTTGGGGATGTCCTATTCCCGAATTCATCCGGAGATATGGTGTCGCTGTTGTATCTACCATTGATCGCCGGTCTGTGTAACACCCCAGCACTGTTATACTATTTATTTTGGTGTATTTCAACTCTTGCGGCAAAATTCCTTATTATTATTGCTTTGGGCTGCGGATAGTGCAATTAGTAGCTGTGGTTATTATCCGACCCGACCCGCATGTTTGAAACCCATCATGGTTCAAGATTACATCAAATATTTGCTAATACAGAGAATCCATGCAAATCTAGATATTATACACATATAATATATTCCACATATCTTTTAATAATAAAAAATAAAAACCAAATAACATATTTTGATATCTAGCCTTGTATGTTATCATACCCCATAGCATGTGGTTGCACACATATTTCATGTTCATACCCTAATTGTTAAAACAGACTTGTTTTTTTATCGCTACGTATATTACGTAAAATCAGTACTTGGGGGTATACATTTTTATTGACTGGATATCACGTTATAGTTTAAACTTTTACGTATATTCTCCATATTTTGAAAACTAGAATTTTGGGATGCTTACGGGTAATATTCGGAGCAATATGGTATTATATGTAAAATCCTATAATATATATATATATATATATATATTATAATATTATAACTAAACATATACAACTGTTAGATATTATATATAATATATTAATAAATTAACTAATATATCCTTTCTCTCTCTCAGTCTCTCTCGTCTGTCCCTCTCTCTGTTTCTCTCTCTATCTCTAATATATATGTAACATAATATAAATAATTTATAAAACCTATTAACTAAACCTCTCTCTCTCTCTTTCTTTTCATGGCCTCGCCCACTACAAAACCCTAACTCATGTTCGCCACCATCCCTCGCCGCCGTTCACCTCGCCCTCGTCATCACCGCCACCTCCATCTTCTCTTCATCACCCCGAGACCTCCTCTCTTCCTTCTCCTCTTCCCGAGCACATACTATAACATCCCTGACCCAACCCAAGAAACCCATACCCCTCGCCGCCATTCACCCTCGTCCTTGTCCCTCGTCATCACCTTCTGTAACACCTTAGTTCATTTGTACCATATTCGATTTGAGTATTTTCTAATCTTGTGACTATTTCTTGATTATTACTTGTTTTGGGTATGGATAGTGCTTTGGTATCTTGGTTTAGTATCCGACTCGACTCGCATACTTGAAACCCGTCTTGGTTCTAGATTACGTTATATTCTTACTAGTACAGAGGATCCGTGCACACATATATGTTCTATTACATTTAACTTATATCTAGTATCTGCATATATTTTAAATAATACAGATTATAACTTGATAATATATTTTAAATACTTAGCATGGCCTGCATCATACCCCATACCCTATGGCTGCATCCTGATATCGTGTTCTTGGCCTGTTTAATGAAACAGACTCGTTTGGATCGCTACATGTTTTTCGTGTATCCGTTCTTAGGGGTATGCATTTTCTTTAATCGGATGTCTCATTATGATTTTGGTTGATACGTATATTATCCGTATTTTTAAACTAGGTTTTTAGACAGGATCCGAGTATTTTTCGGAGTATATTTGATAGTAGCTAAAAAACCTATAATATATATTATAATATTTACTAAAACTAACCATTATATATATATATATATATATATATATATATATAATCCTAACTAATATAATCCCACTGTCTCTCTTCCTCTCTCCCCCCTTATATATATATATTTATTTATATATTAATATTTCAAAACCTATTCATATCACTCTTCTCTCTCTCTTCACTCTGTCTCTTTCCCTCCTCCCCTATATATATATTCATATTTTTTTAAACCTAATACTATCACAGCCCTCTGTTCGCCGCCGAAAACAGAGATGAACCGGGATGGATCGTCTTGCCTGAATTTGAGGGCAGATGCTATTTGGATTTATCCGTCCACCTCTCCGTAGATACCAAGTTGATTTATGGTACCGTACATCGGAGGTTTGGACAGATGCGGCCATTGTAGCAGACTTCATCAGATTCCCCCTCATTTTGCGAGCGGTTTTGATTGTGGGGATGCTCTTCCCTGCAGGCGCAATCCTCTGCAGTTAATTACGTTACCGCGTTGCGATAACTACTTTCTCCTGCTCCGGAAGTTCACTTCATATCGTATTGTGTTTGTTTTATTTTGGGTTGCCCGTTTATTGTATACGGAGACTAATTTATGTCGTCGCCCATAGGGCGCGGATTAGTCCAAATCCGTATATTTGAGATTTGGGTTTAGGTCAAGAATTTTTCTTGACGGGGCCCACGTTGATAGCTTGGTTTGCCAACGGGAATGAACTTATGACGCAGATCTCACATTTGTGAGGTCCATCGGTTCAGGGGATATTTGGGTTTGATGTAAAGATCATTAGTTATATTTGAGACTAAGATCAATTTATGAGCAGTGAGCATATGGGCTCAACCGATCATTAGATCATATATGAATAGCCCATGGATAGTATATGGTAGTCATTATGGAGAAAGTCCATTGGGCAAAACATATTAGTTTAAGGACGTTGCGGTCCAACATTTCCTGTTTGGGACGAATGTTAGTTTAAGGACATTTCGGTCCAATGTTCCTTGTTTGGGATGAAGATTGGTTTAAGAATATTTCGGTCCATTATCGCCGTGTTTGGGGGCGAAGATTAGATTAAGGACATTTCGGTCCAACATTCAACTTACACACACATGTATTTGTTACGTGGCAGAGTGAACGATGTTGACATGGAATGCATCCAATTTGTAGCACGATCCGATTTGAGGTGTGCATGTCAATTTGGAAGTGCATCAATGTAGGATATATCATTCCCAGTCTTGATGAAGTTTTACAACAAGTTGGGACGAGAAAAGAGTTGTTGGTTGTTGGGACCCGCCACCTCTCTAAAGACGTTGAGGAATTACAATGACATATATCAGAGGTGCGGAGAGATGTACCCTTGAACCAAATCCCGTATTTAAGGAAAAAAGGGTTGCGGTGGATCTAAGAATCGTTAGCCATATTTGAGACTAAGATTACCTTAGGAGATATGGGATAAATATCATTTTGGATATCATCAATGAGAGATCATTAGTCATGTTTGAGACAAAGGTCGGTTTGGAAATCACGAGCACATGGGCTCGCTTGATTTGAAATCAAAGAAGTTTAACTTCAGGAAACTTAGCCAATTTGGGGTAAGATTGGGTTTCTGTAACACCCAGCAATGCTAAGCACTCGGTTGCATATAGTGCTCAGGTGTATATCAGGCGCTATAATAGTGCTAAGCGCTAATCTTTTGTGGCGCTCACGTGTATTTCACGTGAGGCGCTGGGCGCTGCCCAATTAGTGCTAAGCACTCAGCCGTTTTGGCTGCTTATGAAGTGCTAAGTACTTTACTCAGCACTCATGTGTATTTCACGTGAGACGCTATCCTTCTGTTTTGGACGCCCACGTGTGTTTCACGTGAGGCGCTGAGCTTTTATCCACGGGTGCTCACGTGCTTTTCACGTGAGGCGCTCCAATAGTGCTGAGCACTAAACTTTTCTGTTTTCTGGAGATCACGTGTATTTCACGTGAGGCGCTGAATTATTTTGGAGATTTAATCTCTGTTTGTATTTTTAGAGAACTTAAATCTCTGTTAATAGTATTTTGACTTTTAACGATCACTAAGATCACTATTTTGAAGGTCTGGGATCAGGTTCTTTAAGAACTAAGTTCTTGTTTTATGAGGGAACTAAGTTCCTGGAGTATTATGAACTCCGTGTTTTCCATGTTCATGCTTTCAAAAGAGGTTAAACCTCTGTTAATGGTATTTTGACCATTAACGACCATCAAGATCACTATTTTGAGGATCTTGGATTAGATTTTAAAGAACTAAATTCTTGATTTGATGGAACTAAGTTCCTGGAGTATTATGGACTCCATATTCTTCATGTTCTTCAATGTTCTTTTTTGAAATTTTGATTCTCAAGAACAAGATCTTCCCGATGAGAATTAAATTCTCAACTTGTGGGAGACTTGTCTTGTGGATCTTAGATCCAGAGAAAAAACTAAGTTCTTTGAGAAGGGTTAAACCCTTAGATATGGTATGTTAGGTAAATGAGATATTTTGATTTCTTCTTTTTTCTTTATCTAGGGTTTTTAGGAGGGAGATCTTCTTCTTTGAGAGAAATAAATTCTCTGTTGTTTTGAGAGCCTTCTGTAATTTTACAGAAGCTTATGGGGGTCTCCTCTCCTTTTTTTGTCTTCCCTTCTCCTCCTTGATTAATCTCTTTGCTCCTATTTATAGGAGAAGAGAATAATCAATTTGTTGAGAAAATCTCTCATTGAGATATCATGATTGATTTCATGATCAATCAAAATAATCTTTTAGATCAATCGGTGAATTTTATTCACCATTGAATTTTTAATCCAAAGGCTCTTTATTTAAAAGAGAAGATTTCTTATTTATTTAGAAAGATTAAGAAATCTTTTCCTAAAATAGAATTTTATTCTATCATATGAATATCTTGTTAGTTTAACAAGATTAGAATTTTATTCTATCATATGGATATTTTGTTAGTTAAATAAGATTAGGAAAATATTTTCCTAATATAGAATTTAATTCTATCATATGGATATCTTATTAGTTTAAAAAGATTAGAATTTTATTGCAACATAGAATTTAATTCTATCATATGAATATTTTGTTAGTTTAACAAGATTAGAATTTTATTTTATCATATGAATATCTTGTTAGTTTAACAAGATTAGGAATATATTTTCTTAACATAGAATTTAATCTTGTTATGTGAATATCTTGTTAGTTTAAGAAGATTAGGAAAATATTTTCTTAAGATAGAATTTTATTTTATCAGATGATCGATGGGTGATTTTATAATCACCGTGGGATTTTTGATCCAAGGGTCCTCTGCTAACAGAGAAGATCTTTCTAGTTTGAAGAAGATCAGGAAAATATTTTCCACATAGAATTTAATTCTATCAGATAGTTTAATTGGTGATATTTTATCCCCATTGGATTTTAAATCCAAAATTCTCTGTTAGAGAAAGATCTTTCCATATTAAAAAGATCAGGGAAATTATTTCCCAAATAGAATTTAATTCTATCACATAGAATTTAATTCTATCAGATAGGAGCATTTAAATTGGGGCGCTCACATGCTTTGCTTGTGAGTGCTACCAAAGAAAGTGGCAAGAGAACTCACGTGTTTAACACGTGACCCCTAGTATGGGTTTGAGCCTGTTTATTTTCAGTGCTCATATGTTTTTCATATGAACGCTCACGTGTTTAACACGTGAGGCCTGTTTGGCCTTTGATTATTTATGTTCAGCGCTCATATGCTTTTCATATGAATGCTCACGTGTTTAACACGTGAGGCCAGTTTAGCCTTTAGGTTTATTTTATTCAGCGCTCATATGCTTTAAATATGAGCGTTCACGTGTTTAACACGTGAGGCCAGTTTGGCCCTTAGTTATTTGTTTTCATCGCTTATATATTTTGCATATAAGCGCTCATGTGTTTAACACGTGATGTCAAATTATGAGAATTCTTTTCCTTTTTCTTATGTCCCATTTTTTTATAAGGGAACAAGTAGCTCATAGCTAAAAAATTTGGCGGGAACAAATGCCCCACTACTTTTCCCACGTAAGTATGTACGTGGGTGAAGTAATGAAAAGTTATGCCTGACCATAGAATTGATGGCTTAGGAGACAAGTTAAGGGTCCTTATTGCCTAAGGCTTTTTTCATCTTCATGAGCCGTAAGGGTCTTAAGAAAGGTTTTTCCTTCTCACTATGAGTCGTGAATACCTCATAGGTGCATATTCTTCTTAAAAATCGTGAGGATTCCTAAGTGTTCATCGCCTCCATGAGTCGTAAGGATCTCACTCGGGTATTTTTTCCTTACGAGTCATGAGAACCCGTAAGTAGCTTCTTCATTTCATTGACATGCAATTTTGACGAATGTGGCCCGTGGATAGTATACAAGAGTCCATCTTGACCTCCTTATAGGGCAATGATGGCTTAGGAAACAGTTTTAGATCTGTTGCCTAAGGCTTTCCAACTTTATGAGCCGTGAGGGTTTCATAAATATGTTTCTCCCTGCGAGTCGAGAGGATCTCGTAGGTGTATTTTCTCCTTAGGAGTCATGAGGGCTCCTAAATGTGTTTTCTCTTAAGAGTCGTAAGGATCTCATAAGAGAATTTTCTCCCTACGAGTCGAGAGGACTCGCAAGTGGTTTTTCCTCCTTATCGGTATGCGACTTTGGAGAATGTGGCCCATGGATAGTATACAAGAGTCAGTTTGGACCTACTTGTAGGGCAACGATGGTTTCGGAAACAGGTTTTGATCTGTCACATAAGGCTTTTCAACTTTATAAGCCGTGAGGGTCTCATAAAGATATTTCTCCCTACGAGTCAAGAGGATCTCGTAGGTGTATTTTCTCCTTAAGAGTCGCGAGGGCTCCTAAGTGTGTTTTCTCTTGAGAGTCGTAAGGATCTCACAAGAGAATTTTCTCCTTACGAGTCGAGAAGACTCGCAAGTGGTTTTTTCTCCTCATCGGTATGCAACTTTGGAGAATGTGGCCCGTGGATAGTATACGAGAGTCAGTTTAGACCTACTTGTAGGGCCACCGTGCTTAGGAAACATATTGATATTCCCATCGCCTAAGGCTTTTCACCTTCATGAGTTGTAATGGTTTCATAAAGATATTTTTCCCTACGAGTCGAGATGAGCCGAGAGGATCTCGCAGGTGTATCCTAACGTGAAATATAGATAACCCCTATTGTTTATGACAGGGGTCCGTTAAGTTTGTGGTACTAGAGTTTTAGTCCGTGGTACCGTCGCATTGACTGATGTATTCCTCGATATGCAGTCTTTAAGCTGCTGTTCGAGTAGCCCCGCGACTGTCGTGTCTCTGATCCCTTCGGGGGATGGACAAGACGTTTTCAAGTAATCTCCTTAGGTCATATTAGCTTCGGAAGATCAAATGTTAGGAATTTGCCATGGCGCTTTTTACTTGAGGTTAGACTCAATTTGGAGCCTCAATGAGTCATAACCACTCCGCTCTGGTGTGGGATGATCTTCGACAGTCTTTTAGGCTTTATATGAGTTGCTTTCGAGACCCGGAGCTTGGAATATGCCGTCACTTCATTTTTTTTTTGACGATGTCGTGCTGTTTCATTGCTGAAGTAGGGCAAACATCTGTAGGACCTCTATGCTGTATGTATTGCAATTGAAGTCCAGAGCTAGGAATATGCCATTGCCCCACGACTGTCGTGTCTCTGATCCCTTCGGAAGCTGGACAAGACATCTTCAAGTAATCTCCTTAGGTTATATTACCGTTAGAATAGCAAGCATTATTAATTTACCATGACGCTTTCTACTTAAGGTTAGGCTCAATTTGGAGCCCCGATAAGTCATAACCGCACCCTTCTAGGGTGGGATGATCTCCAATGGTCTTTCGGGTTTTATATGAGTTGCCGTCAAGACCCGAAGCTAGGAATATGCTGTCACTTCATTTTTTGCTTTGATGATGTCGCGCCGATTCTTTACTGAAGTAGGGTAGACATCTGCAGAACTCTATCTTTATGTATTTCAATTGAAGTCCGGAGCTAGGAATATACCATTGCTCCAATTTCATTTGATAGTTATGTCCGCATCCTGCTGAAATGAGGGGGAACATCGAGATAGTCTTTGGGTTGTATATGAACCATCAAGACTTGGAGATATGATTTTTCTGTGACTCCATTTTTGCTTTGACCCTTGGGTCTTTTGTTGATGTTGCATCTGCATCCTGCTGGCATAAAAAGCACGTCGAGCTGGAGTTAGGATTTTGCCGCCACTCCTTTTTGATTTGGCTCCTTGGAGCCTTTGTTAACGTCGCATCTGCACCTAGAAGGAACGTCAAGCTGGAGCTGGGATTTTTCCATTACTCCTTTTTTGTTTGACCCTTGGGCCTTTGATGACGTTGCGTCTACATCCTGCTGACATGAGAAGCATGTCGAGCTGGAGTTAGGATTTTGCCGTCACTCCTTTTTGATTTGGCTCCTTAGAGCCTTTGTTGATGTTGTTAGTTGTATGTATGCCCTAGAGGCCATTATTGTACATATGATGTATATTATAGTGGATGCTTGGACATATATAGAGAGGACTTTCTTGCTCGACATGATAGTATGCTATCTGGTTGCTCTTTATCTTAACATGTATACTTGTCTCTTGATACCGTCTTACGGTTATATGTTGGTAAAGCCCTTAGGATGTGTACTTGATACCAGGATTGTGATGCAGATCATACTAATGGGGCCATGGTAGTCCATAAGTACATCCTTTAATGTCACTAGTCGTGTGTGTATCGAGATGGGGCATCGATATACCAGAGTAGACTAGCGTATAGCTTCTCGACCTATATAGATGGGCGATGGATGATCCCATATCCATTGGTGTTTGACATCAGAGATGATATACGGGTGCTCAGTGGAGACTGGGTACACTGGATGGACTCGCCGAGAACTCCTAGTTGGTATTATACCTATCGTCAGATAGCAGTTCTCTGGTGACACTGGTACAAGTTAGTCTGTAAACCTGAGATCGTCATAGAGTCTTGTGTGATTCCCACTGTACTTTCATTTCCACCTTACCACGTTCAAGAGGACGTGCAAAACGGTGGTTTTTGGGTATAGTCCCAAGTCACATGGAGGCAATGAGCGATAGGAGGGGTTTCGTCTCTCCCGGTATTGGGAGTTGATGTTGCGCTGTGCTCGATTAGCCATAACAAGAAAGTCCCTGGACAGGGATGATTTAGGGATTTACTGGTAAGTGTTATCAGTAGCTTCTCGACCCTTTATGAGCCTCATATCAGCATGACTTATCGGTTATTGGGGTCTGACGTTTACCACCCTTAGACTGGATATGCAACATTTCAGACGAGGAGACCAGACTGTATGGTAGTGTTACTGACAGGATTTACAGGAGCTAAAGCGGGCTTGCTTGTTGATCTTCTGATCGCTCGATACCCGAGTAGCCGTTACGTCCAGCTAGTACCGCTGGTGGCTTGTGGATGCTTGATGTGATCATCACCTACTGCCGGCGAATTGACGAGTCTTTAGAGTCCTATATAGAGGTTTTACTGGCTCAGGAAAAACGAAGTAGGAGCACATATGTGATATGTGCGGGACCGAGAATAATACAAGTATGTGATACCGTATTATATTCTCGTGATTTATTCGTACCGGTCGGTTATATGTGATATAGCCGGGTTATCGAATCAAGTGTTGATTCGATAAGATGGTACATTTAATATTAGTCGGTTATATGTGATATAGCCGGATTATTAAATCAAGTGTTGATTTGATAATTTAGTGTATAATTGTATATTTGATATACTAATTTACATTAACTAATATTAGCTCACTTAAGCAATTATTTTTCTCACTTGTGTGCATGTGATATATATGTAATATATATTAATGTACATTTTTATGTGTCATGGTTGTTGACACACACTACATGGGTGTATGAGACTTACACCATACTAATTATAATGTAGGGTTTTAATATTTAAAGTAATTCCAAATTAGTGGATAATTAGCCACATGCATGAAACTTGTAGAAGCTTGTGGATGCATTGACTTAGTCCACTAGTTTTGTTTACTTAAGATATTTATTAACCTAACCATTATAATTTAGCCATGGTTATGTCTCTACATGAGTTAGATATACGATACAAACTCACCCATGGTTGATTCTCTCACCTCATTAGTTCATTCTCATTTCTTTGCTTCATCTTCTTCATCCTTTGAAAAAAGCTTGCTAGGTTTTTGCAAAGTGAGAAAATATTGTGAGAAAAATAAAACTAAAGTGAGCCCACGTCTTACTTCATCATCCTCTACTAGATTAGCAATTTAGTATAGGGTGTTAGCTTCACTAATCTTTCAATTAGTGAAGTAGTAGCTTGAGTTAGTGTCTCCTCGACGTAGATCATATTCGGCCTCGAAGACTTCAAGTAAGATCGTTCATTTCACCTTGAGAAGCCATGCAAGAGTCCGGGAGTATCATGATCGCAGCGAAAGGACCACTACAAGGAGCTATTGAAGTGAAGGACCGGTCTACAAAGGTTGTATTCCTAGTTCACTTTGCTATAAAGTAGTTTACTTTCTAGTATTGCTCCTAAAACTCTAGTTAGATTCTTGGTTAGGGTTGTTTGGCACACTAAAATTTTTAAATATAGCATGTTTGATGCCTTATGAAACCTTGTGGTTGTGCATAATATCCCTACAGACGTTGCATCTGCATCCTGATGGAATGAGAAGCACGTCGAGCCGGAGTTAGAATTTTTACATCTCTCCTTTTTTTTGTTTTGGCCTTTGGGTCTTTTGTTGACGTTGCGTCTGCTTCCTGCTGGCATGAGAAGTACGTCGAGCTGGAGTTAGGATTTTGCTATCACTCATTTTTTGTTTTGGACCTTGGGTTTTTTTGACGTTGTGTCTGCATCCTGCTGGAGTGAAAAGGAACGCCGAGTTGGAGCTAGGATTTTGCCATTACTCCGTTTTTGTTTTACCCTTGGGTCTTTGATAACGTTGTGTCTACACCTTGCTAGAATGAGAAGGAACACCGAGATAGTCTCTAGGTTGTATATGATCCGTCAAGACTTGGCTCTCCCTTTGACGGAGCTTGGTGGGAAAATATGGTACCTTTCGTCTACAAGAGTCAATATTGACATACTTGCAAGGCAGAAAAGTTTTATTTTCATTTTTTTCCTTTCCGCGATGATCTATCTTTTCAGCTTTTTATATCGCGAGAGTCGCGATTGCCCAATCATTTCGGCTATTTATCGCGGTGCCCAATCATTTCGGCTATGTTGTTTTTTACTTGCTATTTTTTATTGTGAATTGCCCAAACATTTCGGCTGTTTCATATGCATATATTTTTTGCTCGCTGATTTTTATTGTGAGTTGCCCCATCATTTCGGTTGTTTCATATCCATTTTTTTACTCGCTGATTTTGTTGCGAGTCAGGGACTTGGATCCTGATGCCAATTTTGGCATCAGTATCACTACGACTGGAATATTGCCAGGAGCGAATCATCATTTGCCATGAAAGGACTTGAAGTTTGATACCTTTTTAGGCATCAGCATCGCTACGACTGGAATAGTGTCAGAAGCGACTCATCATTTGCCTTTGCTGATTTAAACAAAAGTGACTTAGCAAACAGGGTTAGGATCCTGTCGACTAAGGCTTTTTGACTTTATGAGCTGTAAGGGTTTTATAAAGGTTTTTCTCCCTACGAGTCGTGAGGACCTCGTAAGTGTACTTTCTTCTTAGGAATCGTGGGGTTTCCTAAGTGTGTTGCTCCTCTGTGAGCCGTAAGGATCTCATACAGGTTTTTTTTTTCTGCTCACAAGGTCGAGAGGACCTTGCAAGTGCACATGAATTTTTTTACTTTACGAGTTTGCGCCCTTTTCTGGTTTTCAAAAACTCGCCGGCAGTCCTGCTGTTCTTACTCACAGCGCCCTTTCGGGTTTTCATCCATGCCCATTTTTCTTGTGGACATACCGTTTTTCTTTTCTTTTCTCTCTCTCTCTCTCTCTCTCTCTCTCTTTTAAATGAGATTGAGCCCTTTCGGATTTTCACATACTCGTCGGCAGTCCTAGTGTTTTTACTCACGGCGCCCTTTTGGGTTTTCATCCATACCCATTTTGCTTGTGGACATACCGTGTTTCTTTTTCTCTCTCTTTTTTCTAATTATTTTTTTAAACGAGATTGCGCCCTTTCTCGTTTTCACAAACTCGCCGACAATCCTATTGTTTTTACTTATGGCGCCCTTTCAGGTTTTCATCCATACCCATTTCACTCGTGGACATACCTTTTTTTGCGAGCGATGGAACTCTTGAAAGTAGTTTTGCCACAGGTGACCAATCTGTTTGCCGGTGGGACTTGGGATGGCTTCATCGCTAAAGTAGCTGTGTAGCCAGCAGGACTTGAGTTGTAACCCTCTCCGTTAAGACTTCGATTGCAATATAGATCTAAAGGGAGGATATCGCTGTATTTGGGGCGATGCGCCATGTTTGAGGCGACGCACTAGTTTAGGGACGTTTTGGTCCATTATCCCCATGTTTGAGGCGAATTTCTAGTTTAAGGACTTTTCGGTCCAACATTCCCATCTTGGCGACAAACATTAGTATAAGAACATTTCGGTCCATTATTAATTTAGGGACGTCTTGGTCCGACATTCCCGTTTTTGGGACGAACGCTAATTTAAAGACGTTTCGGTTCACTATTAGTTTATGGACGTCTCGGTCCATTATCGCCATGCTTGAGGTGAAGTTTTAGTTTAAGGACATTTCGGTCTGTTGTTAGTTTAGGGACATCTCGGTCCGTTATCGCCATGTTTGAGGTGGATTGTTAGTTTAGGCACTTCTCGGTCCATTATCACCGAGTTTGGGGCGACGCGCCGTGTTTGAGGCGACACACTAGTTCAGGGACTTTTCAGTCCATTATCACCATGTTTGAGGCGACGCACTAGTTTAGGGACGTTTCGGTCCTTTATCGCCGTGTTTGAGGCGATGCGTCATGTTTGAGGCGATGCACTAGTTTAGGGATGTTTCGGTCCATTATTTATCATTCGGTCGAGGAGTTGCATAAATCATCCCTCCCAACACTTTTTTTTGAGGCGCTGCTGCCTGTTCTTTGTTTGCATGGACACTTCACACCTTAAGCTATTTTCACCTTCTTGGACTACTTCTTTTATTATCACAGCAATTGAGTTGTTTTTGCAGGAAATACCGGGCATTTTACATGGCATTGTCCCCCTATTCATCAATGTCGCTTTTCTGACGCTGATGAAGTATCTTCACATACGAAGAAACGAGATATCACGTCACTCCTTCTGCTGAGTTTTCTTTTTACTTGGAAGAATGAACTTGACTTGGGGGCTTTTCTCCTCATCATCTGATTTGGAGTGGGACATAGATTTCACATCCTTCCCATGGTTTTTTTATTTAAGCGGGATATTCCACTTGATTGTAGGACCTGTTTGTAGGTCCCTTAATATTCTTCCTATTTTTTGAAAAAAGGACCATCTGGTGTAGAGATTATCCTCCAGTGAGCAATATGCCCCCTGCATATATCCCGGAGAAGCGAGTATTCGTGCCTCAATCTTTCGAAGGATAGAACCCGTGCTGTCGCTGTATTGGCGACAGGTTGCTTCGGAGCCGCTCATTCTTTGTTGAGCGTTAACGACAAACGCCACCTTGCCTTTGATTTTCATACATATTCATCGAATGAGGAAGAGTCTTGACCCATCTGATCCAATCGAGCCATTTTATCCATGAGTTATTGGAAGATCGTCGGCTTGAAGAGGGCCATATATGGGAACACCTTTGAATTTTGGTCAAGGGTGGCTATGAATATTCCCATAGCTGCAGCTTCGTTGATACGTTGCTCGCATTTTGACAAGAGATTTCGCCATCGGGTAGCATATTGAACCTAGGTCTCATTTGGTCTAACCCTTTCATTGACCAACGTCGTTACAGTAGTGCATTTATTCGCACTAACGAATCTCTGACTGAAGAGCATCTCCATCTCGTTGAAGGTATTCACGGAGTCATTTGGGAGTTCCGCATACCATTTGAATGCAGTGCCTTCCAGACTGCTGATGAACTTTTGAAGGAGCAGTATATCATTTCCTCCAGTATTGCCGCATATGGATTTAAATCGTGCGATGTGCTGGCGATGGTTCTCGGTTCCTTTGTATATGTGCAATGTCGGAAGTATATATTCTGGAGGGTACTGTATTTGATCGTAGCATGCTGGATACGGTCGACCAGTCTTGATTGACCTATTTACGGCTTCACTGGCATAATGAGCTTTGATTTGCTGAGCGATATATGCGTCCATTTTTACTTTTTGGATCATTTCGTCCTTAGCCGTTGATGAGGCTCGCAGAGGCTTTGAAATGTCACCCTTGTCTTTAAAAGCGACTACCGGCGTTTCATCTTCTAGTGGCTCCGAATGGAATATCAATCCAGCCATATTCCGGATTAGAAGGGCAATCTGGTTCATTTTAGTGGAGATTTCTGCCACTTCTTCATCTATCTTTTTGAGAGCGCGCTTTAGGAAATCATTATCCGACTCCTTCCGTACTCTTTCTTCAGGTTCGTCCTCGGGATTTTCCTTAGGCGATGGATTAGCGAGTCCTACTGCCTGAGTAAGCATCTCCTGCAGCTTTTCACGTTGCAGTTGAGCCTTTGTCAGAGACCAAGTATGCGGTCCATGACTAGTATAAGTGTGACATTCATCTTTGGAGTTCACCATGTAGACTGTGTGAACTACTATGCCCCCAGGCTTGGGGCATTTGGAGCTTTGGCCCTCGGAGTTTTCCTTGGGCACTTGGGCTTTATCAGGCATCTCTTTTTTATGAGAAGTTGCTTTAGGAGGAACCATTGTATCAAGAACCGTCTTGGGATGAGTCCCCTTGTATTTGAAAGGGGATTTGTCAGAATTTGGCTGACATTTAGGAGAAGTGTTGCAGTTGGTGACTGAGTCCTTCACCTGTTTCCACACCTTATATATAGATGAGGAAAGTTCTTTTAGGGAGCGAACTGGTTTATACTCTCGTTGGATTTCCACGGGTTGCGGAGATTTCTTCAATACCGCGGTGGGAGAATTTTGTCTGACCCTACGCAGCAGTTTGAAGCCGTTCTCTGTTGGAACATCATCATTCATCATCAGAGTTAAAGCAGGTGGAGTTAACACTGATGGAGAACTGCCCCCGGCTTGTTTTGTACAACGCCGATATCGACGTCGACCGTTTCTTACTGCTGGAATTTCATTAGCCTCAGGATTTTGCTGAGCCTGCCCCTTGTTTTCTTCGAGAGCTTGAGTATTCTGCCCCCTGCATCGACCATGGCCTTTGGAAGTTACCAATTGTTTGGAGACCGATTCCATCGACAAAGCAGAAGCTTGAGGAGCCAGCCTGTGGAAGACAGACTTCTTCTGGGATTCCTCCTTCAGCGTTGAGGTACCGAGGGTGGGAGGTGGGAGCATAGACCCAAAGAGAAGCCTATTGATTTCTTGAAGAGCTGGATTGCAGAGATTTGAGACTGCAAGTGGCCCATACTTAACTCCACCAGATGTGACAGAGCCTGAGTTGCGGTTAGTGGAAGCAAACGCCATTCCACATAGAGACGAAATGCCGGTTTCAGTATTCCATCACCCAAGGGCAACTACAAACATCTATACCATGATTATTTGATTGCGGAAAATCATGACACGTGAAGTGTGGAGTTGAATTAGGAAAAGGTCCCACCGGGCGTGCGAGAATCTGTTCGCTGCTGAAAACAAAGACGAACCGGGATGGATCATCTTGCCTGAATTTTGGGGCAGATGCTATTTGGATTTATCTGTCCACCACTCCGAAGATGCCAAGTTGATTTATGGCACCGTACATCGAAGGTTTGGACAGAAGCGGCCGTTGTAGCAGACTTCATCAGATCCCCCCTCATTTTGCGAAGGGTTTTGATTGTGGGGACGCTCTTCCTGGCAGGTGCTATCACGCCCCGCTTCCCAGTTTACGGCGAAGTGGACGCGACGAGGCCCGCTACGTATGTACTCAGAAGTACATACGCTAAGCGTAACTAAGCAATATAAAGTAAATCACAAGATACAAATGATATAGAAATAACAGCAACTTTTATTAATAACACTCTTTTTACAATGCATGAAAAGAAAATACAACTGAAATGAAAAGCGATGCCTAAACAGTGGCATAACAGAAAATGAAAATACTGGAAAGAACAAGGTACAATATCTAAAGCTCGGGATCTTCGTGGAACTGCTCCAAATCTTCACCGGTAGGCTCGAACTTAGCTTGGTCCAACGCAGCTGACGACATTCAAAGAAGAAAGAAATAGAATGTCGCCAGCGAACAGGTCGCTCGGTAAGTCCTAAGATAAAGTAGAATTAGGAAGACAGTGTAAAAGTATTTTCTAAAGTATTATATTGTTGAATATAATGGAATATTGAATTAACGCTGTTGTTTGTAGCTTGGTACAGAAGGATGCCAGTGTATACGAGAGGGATCTCTATATGTTAGAGATCAGGGCAAAAGGAAAGTACAAGGAACCGTTATGCCACGGTACAACAACAATAGGATTCAGGTTAGGTGTCTTAATCTGACCACCTCGTGCCACCTTTAACACCTTCCATACCAATCTACTCCTTAAACCCCGTAGTGTTTTAACAGTATTGTGGTATTGTATTGTGTAAGTTGGGTGACTGACCAAAACCATGATATCAGTAAACATGTTGCAACTGTATAATCAGGTAACTGGAATATCAGGATAATGGATGAATATCCATGGTTTGATTCAGTCAAAATGAATAGATTGTTAACTTGATTTAGGGATTCATGTATTCATATTGTGTTGTAATATAAAAGAATATAGATTGACTTGAATCATATTCAAGTCAGAAATAGTCAGACTCTAACCCGAGTCAGACTAAAAGAAAGGTAATTTGAAGTTCAATAATTGTTAGGGGCCTTATTGTAATTCATAAAACTTGAGGGGTTTTTATGTAAAAAGTACTTTTGTATAGTTTTCAAAATACACCTCAAGTATTTATTATTCGTCTTTATAATTATAATGAGTGTGAATTTTATTTGTGTTATTCTAGTGAACATATCCTAATAAAAGTATTAATTGTTTTATTTGAAATTCATGGTATTTTAATATAACTTTTAATCTTGTAATTTTAGGAAAAAGTGGAAACTTTATATTATAATACAATAGGTGTTTAAATGATAATTATATATATATATTAACACAAGAATAATTTTAAATAAATATTTTAATCTCCAAAATCTCATTTTTCTCAAATGTCGTATTTAAACCTTTCGAGACCGAATGCTCCTTGCGGAGGTCTGAATCTCGCACTACTAGCCCGCGGGTGCACGATGAACCGTACTATCCCTAACGGGTTCCCTAAAAGTGGGTTGTAGTGGCAGTTTGCTTAGGTTTAACAAATACTTTTCATTTAGAAAAACGGTTTTATAAATAAAAGATATTTATTTGTACAAGAGTATAGTTTTCTGTATTTTAGTTTTTAGGGCTTCCTAAGCCAACTAGCCTATTTCTAAGGGTCTAAACGACAAGTCATTAGAAGCCTCAAATCGTCTCTTCACCGCCAATTGTGGCCAGGTAAGTACAAGTGAGGAGGGAGGGATCCGCTCACGAATCGTGAGACGTGCCTTTTAAAGTTACCCAAGCTCACTTGCCTAGCCTAGACACCACAAAGTCAGTTTAGATAAACGACCGATGTTCATGACATATCGTATTTTCCTATTAAAAGATATTGTTTTAAAATTGTAGATAACTTAGAACTTTTTTAGAAAAGGTTTATAAAGAAAAGGGTATTTTAGTAAAAAGTCTTGTATTTCGTATTCTATATTTTGACATTTATCAATTAAGGTTATATTTGTGTGTGTGTAGAGGTAGGTCATTATCTCGTGACTTATTTTAAGTTCTGATGAAGTTTAGAGGTAAAACATGAAATATTAAACTTAATGGTATTAAAGCGCAAGAATACGGTATTTGAAAACGTTATCATTTCATGTGTGAAAATTCATTCAAATTGATTTCTACAAGTTTAGTGATCAAGATGAACATATTTAGGAGTGAGGGAATTGATTAAACGAAGAAAAATAAACTTCATGGTATTTTTATGAAAAGAATACGATATTGCAAAGAAGCTATCATTTCATATGAGAAACTTTATTTAAATTGGTTTCTAAGTGATTAATAGTCATCATATATAGGTTTAGGCATTATGTATTAGGTGACAAGTGGAAATTTGTAGAAAAACCGAATCGGAAATCGGATTTTTCCGATTTCTGTCGGGTTCCAAAAAGTCGTATTTTTGTATTAAAAGAAAAGAGAGATAGAAGAGATGGGATACGGGTTTGGAAAAACTAAGGAGGCTAAGGAAAGTGGTGGTTGTCGGTGCGTCGAAAACATCGCGAAGGTTCTAGTACGATCGCCGAATCCGTCGTTGGTTTCGGCAGCGCTTCGCTTCTCTCTCTTTTTCTACGTACCGAGTTCTCTTGAGAATTTGAGAGAGTGGACTTAGAGTTGTAGGGTGAAATGGTAGAGGGTAGGGGTGTTTATATAGGGCTAGGCTATGGTTAGGGTTTGGATTAAAAAAATATTAAAAAATGTAAAAATTCATTAAATTTAGGATTAAAAGAGGTGTAATGGGAATTTGGTAACAGTTCTGGGAATTTAGAGTATGTAGGGGTATTGACCAAGTCAACACGAATTTTTTTCGTGTTGACGACTCGGCCGAGTCGCCGGCCGACTTGGCCGAGTCGGGTCTCGTTGGGTGTGGTTTCGCCTGGGGGGAATTTTGGTGTACTTCATTTTTTATATACCGCATTAATTTCGTGTGTTATGGCTGTTTGACCGTTTGACTTCCTAAAAAATTTAAAACAAAAAGATATAAAAATTATGTGGGGCATGGGATTCGAACTCTGGTGGCTTGGTTCAGCAGTGCAAGGTATTACCAATGAGCTATAAGCTCCTTCTTGTAATTATTGTAGGGAAATAGATACTTAAAGTGTTATCAACAACATTAATACTCCAAGTATACTTCAAATTTAAATCAAATTTAGGTATACAAAAATTGGAGTTGTTACAGGTGCAAGCACCTGCAGTTAATTACGTTACCGCATTGCGATAACCACTTTCTCCTGCTCCAGAAGTTCACTTCGTATCGTGTTGTGTTTGTTTTATTTTGGGTTGCCCGCGGATTGTATACGGAGACTAATTTATGTTGTCGCCCATAGGTCGCGGATTAGTCCAAATCCGTATATTTGAGATTTGGGTTTAGGTCAAGAATTTTGCTTTACGTGGCCCACGTTGGTAGCTTGGTTTGCCAACGAGAATGAACTTAGGACGTAGATCTTACATTTGTGAGGTCCATCGGTTCAGGGGATATTTGGGTTTGATCTAAGGATCATTAGCCATATTTGAGACCAAGATCAATTTATTAGCAGTGAGCATATGGGCTCAACCGATCATTAGATCATATATGAATAGCCCATGGATAGTATACGGTAGTCATTATGGAGACAGTCCGTGGGGCAAAACATATTAGTTTAAGGACGTCGCGGTCCAACATTCCCTGTTTGGGACGAATGTTAGTTTAAGGACATTTCGGTCTAATGTTCCCTGTTAGGGATGAAGATTAGTTTAAAGATATTTCGGTCCATTATCGCCATGTTTGGGGGCGAAGATTAGTTTAAGGACATTTCGGTCCAACATTCAACTTGCGCGCACGTGTATTTATTACGTGGCAGAGTGAACGATGGTGACATGGAATGCACCAAATTTGGAGTGCGATCCGATTTGAGGTGTGCACGTTAATTTGGAAGTGTATCAATGTAGGATATATCATTCCCAGTCTTGATGAAGTTTTATATCAAGTTGGGACGATAAAAGAGTTGTTGGTTGTTGGGACCCGCCACCTCTCTGAAGACATTGAGAAATTACAACGATATATATCAAAAGTGTGGAGAGATGTACCCTTGAACCAAATCCCGTATTTAAGGAAAAAAGGGATTGGTGGACCGAAGAATCGTTAGTCATATTTGAGACTAAAATTTCCTTAGTAGATATGGGATGAATATCATTTTGGATATCATCAATGAGAGATCATTAGTCATGTTTGAGACTAAGATCAGTTTGGAAATCACGAGCATATGGGCTCGCTTGATTTAAAATCAAAGAAATTTAAATTCAGGAAACTTAGCCAATTTTGGCTAAGATTGGGTTTCTGTAACACCCAGTAGTGCTAAGCACTCGGTTGCATATAGCGCTCACGTGTATATCACGTGAGGCACTATAATTGTGCTAAGTGCTAATCTTTTGTGGCGCTCACGTGTATTTCATGTGAGGCGCTGGGCGCTGCCCAATCAGTACTAAGCACTCAGCCGTTTTGGCTGCATATGAAGTGTAAGCATTTTACTCAACACTCACGTGTATTTCACGTGAGACGTTGGCTTTCTGTTTTGAGCTCCCACGTGTGTTTCTTATGAGGCGCTGAGCTTTTATCCGCGTGTGCTCACGTGCTTTTCACGTGAGTCGCTCCAATAGTGCTAAGCACTAAACTTTTCCGTTTTCTGGCGCTCACGTGTGTTTCACGTGAGGCACTGAATTCTTTTGGAGATTTAATCTCTGTTTGTGTTTTTAGAGAACTTAAATCTCTGTTAATAGTATTTTGACTATTGACGATCACTAAGATCACTATTTTGAAGGTTTGGGATCAGGTTCTTTAAGAACTAAGTTCTTGTTTTATGAGGGAACTAAGTTCCTGGAGTATTATGAACTCTATGTTTTCCATGTTCATGCTTTCAAAAGAGTTTAGACCTCTGTTAATGGTATTTTGACCATTAACGACCATCAAGATCACTATTTTGAGGATCTTGGATCAGATTTTTAAAGAACTAAATTCTTGATTTGACGGAACTAAGCTCCTGGATTATTATGGACTCTATCTTCTTCATGTTCTTCTCTGTTCTTCCCTGAATTTTTGATTCTCAAGAACAAGATCTTCCTGATGAGAATTAAATTCTCAACTTATGGGAGACTTGTCTTGTCGATCTCAGATCCATAGAAAGAACTAAGTTTTTTGAGAAGGGTTAAACCCTTAGATATGGTATATTAGGTAAAGGAGATATTTTGATCTCTTCTTTTTTCTTTATCTAGGGTTTTTAGGAGGGAGATCTTCTTCTTTGAGAGAAATAA
The DNA here is from genome assembly GCA_030015575.1 of Agapanthus africanus. Lineage (NCBI taxonomy): Eukaryota > Viridiplantae > Streptophyta > Magnoliopsida > Asparagales > Amaryllidaceae > Agapanthus > Agapanthus africanus. The sequence goes on along the minus strand of CM057340.1, from coordinate 673,423,699 downwards.
ATTCTCTGTTGTTTTGAGAGCTTTCTGTATTTTTACAGAAGCTTATGGGGGGTCTCCTCTCCTTTTTTTTCTCCTCCCCTTCTCCTCCTTGATTAATCTCTTTGCTTCTATTTATAAGAGAAGTGAAAAAACAATTTGTTGAGAAAACTCTCGTTGAGAGATCATGATTGATTTCATGATCAATCAAAATGATCTTTTAGATCAATCGGTGAATTTTATTCACCGTTGGATTTTTAATCCAAAAACCCTCTATTTAACAGAGAAGATTTCTTGTTTGTTTAACAAGATTACGTAATATTTTCTTAAGATAGAATTTTATTCTATCATATGAATATCTTGTTAGTTTAATAAGATTAGAATTTTATTCTATCATATGGATATCTTGTTAGTTTAATAAGATTAGGAAAATATTTTTCTAATATAGAATTTAATTCTATTATATGATATCTTATTAGTTTAATAAGATTATAATTTTATTCCAACATAGAATTTAATTCTATCAGATAGAATTTTATTCTATTATATTAATATTTTGTTAGTTTAACAAGATTAGAATTTTATTCTATCATATGAATATCTTGTTAGGTTAACAAGATTAGAAATATATTTTTCTAACATAGAATTTAATCCTGTTATATGAATATCTTGTTAGTTTAAGAAGATTAGAAAAATATTTTTCTAAGATAGAATTTTATTTTATTAGATGATCGATGGGTGATTTTATAATCGCCGTTGGATCTTTGATCCAAGGGCCCTCTGTTTAACAGAGAAGATCTTTCTAGTTTGAAGAAGATCAGGAAAATATTTCCCACATAAAATTTAATTCTATCAGATGGTTTAATTGGTGATATTTTATCACCATTGGATTTTAAATCCAAGATTCTCTGTTAGCAAAAGATCTTTCCATATTAGAAACATCAAGGAAAATATTTCTCAGATAGAATTTAATTCTATCACATAGAATTTAATTCTATCAGATGTGAGCATTTGTAATTGGGGCGCTCACATGCTTTGCATGTGAGCACTGCTATAGAAAGCGGCAAGAGAACTCACGTGTTTAACACGTGACCCCTAGTGTGGGTTTTAGCCTGTTTATTTTCAACGCTCATATGCTTTGCATATGAGCGCTCACGTGTTTAACACGTGAGGCCTGTTTAGACTTTGGTTATTTATACTCAGCGCTCATATACTTTGCATATGAGCGCTCACGTGTTTAACACGTGAGGCCAGTTTGTCCTTTAGGTTTATTTTATTCAGCGCTCATATGCTCTGCATATGAGTGCTCACGTGTTTAACACATGAGGCCAGTTTTGCCCTTAGTTATTTGTTTTCAGCGCTTATATATTTTGCATATAAGCGCCCACGTATTTTACACGTGATGCCAAACTATGAGGATTCTTTTCCTCTTTCTTATCTCCCTATTTTTTTAATAAGGGTACAAGTAGCTCATAGCCAAAAAATTTGGCGGGAACGCTCTCCTCCCTCTTCATTTCTTTCTTACCTCCTGCCTCGCATGAACCCAGAAACCCAAAACCAAGAGCCCAGACCTCACACCTCCAACCCTCGCCGTCGCCGACCACTAAAACCCCACCTTCATCATTTCCTCGCCCTCGTAATCATCCCCTCGACCTCTCATCTCTCTCCTTCTTCCCGAGCTCCCTGCAACCCACGACCCTGACGTAACCCACTGCGGCCATCGCCTCTATCGTCGACCTCCTCGTCTCCTCGCCCTCATCATCGTCCCCTCGTCGTCACCACACCCTTGACCTACCCACAACCCCGACACCACAAACCCCTGCAACCAAGAACCCGAGCACCCCGACGAACTCAAGAATCCCTCTGCCTTTGCCGGAAAACTCCACCGTCGCAACCACCCTCGTGTCACCGCCCTCATTACCACCATCACTACTACCTCATCTCTTATTCTCCTCCTTACAAACCCCCGACTACAGATCCCTGCACACCCAAAACCCCACGACAGAACCTCCACCCTCACTTCGCCGGCGACTTGTCGTCAACATCACCCCCGACCTCGACAACCTACACCTCCTCTCCTCTGTCCCAGAACCCCAGAGCTAAACCAAAACCCCAATCCCTCCATCTCATTCTTCTTTTTCTTTCTTTCTCTCTTTCTTTTCTACTTGATTCTTGGCCGTTGTCAGAGTCGTGCACGTCGCCGACGATCCGGGCAACCCAGTCGTCGTCACCATCCAGCGTGGTCACATCTTTGAGTAGCCAAGTTCAGTTCTGTACGCGCATGGTTGCATTGCGATGTTTACCCGATGTCGAACGCGACGTACATACTCCGATGTGAGATCCGATCAGGCAAGTTTATCTTGCAACATGCTATGTTACTATTTCGATATTTATATGAATAAAAATATTACATGTATTTTGATTATGCATCCAATGCTATAATTTTGTAGTTTTTCGATATCCGTACGTATCCGTACTGATAATAACACCTCTAATTACATGCCAGAACACCCTGATATCATTTCACTATTATATTATCATGACATGTTATCTTGATTGCATCATAAATAGTCATGGACATATAACAGGTGGTGTTCCCCTCCGAACGGCGGCCTGGACTTTGGGGCGTCCGTGCCTGGGGTTCGGGGCAGATGCTATTTGGTTTTATCCATCTATCTCTCCGAAGATACCAAGTTGATTTATGGCACCGTGGATCGGAGGTTTAGACGGATGTGGCCGATGTAGCAGATTTCGTCAGATTCCCCCTCAGGGTGAGGGGTTTTTGATTGTGGGGACGCTCTTCCCTGCAGGCGCAAGCCCCTGCAGTTAATTACGCTACCGCATCGCGGTAACAACTTTCTCCTTCTCCAGAATTTCACTTCGTGTCGTGTGTGTTTGTTTTGTTTGTGGTTGCCCGTGGATTGTATACGGAGACTGAGTAATGCCGTCGCCCGTAGGACGTGGATTAGTCCAAATCCGTATTTACTTAGATTTGGGTTTGGTGTTTTTCGTTTAAGGATGCATTAGTCGCGTTGCGGCTTAGATCAACTTAAACGTTCGTCAAGGATACGTTAGTCCTGTTTTGGACTGAGATTTGACTTGACGCAGCGATTGATTTAATTATCTGGCCGCCGGGATTCGTCACCTCTCTGACGTCGTTGAGGGATTACAACGACAGGCGTCAGAGGAGTTCAGAGATGTACCCTTGAACCAAAGTTGATTTGGAGTTTCGTTGTTTATTTGAATATCTAAGGACACATTAACCGCATTTAGGGCTAAGATCAACTTAGGCGGGACCGTTTAGATCCGACAAAAGAGCGTTCGGGCTCTATTGCGCCAGTTTAAGGACGTGGTGGTCCATCATTAGTTTAGGGACGTTTCGGTCCATCACCAGTTTAAGGACGTAGTGGTCCATCATTAGTTTAAGGACGTTTCGGTCCATCGCCAGTTTAAGAACGTAGTGGTCCATCATTAGTTTAGGGACGTCTCGGTCCGATATTAGTTTAAGGACGTTTCGGTCCGTTATTAATTTAAGGACGTCTCGGTCCAATATTAGTTTAGGGACGTTTCGGTCCGATATTAGTTTATGGTTGTTGGGACCCGTCACCTCTTTGACGTCGTTGAGGAATTACAACGATGGATGTCAAAGGAGTTCGGAGATGTACCCTCAAACCGGACGTGAATTGATTTAGGAGAGCCATTTTGCTCAGTCAATTTAATTTAAGGACTTATGGCCACGATTGGGCTAAGTCCATTTCAACACTTTATTCGCATTGCATTTTTTATTTAGGTTCTACCCTCAAAAGATATAGAGTATCAGTTTATTTTGGGCTCTGCCCATTTGCAAAGTATCTACTTTGTTTGGGCTTTGCCCCTTTTTAAAATGCATAGCATTCTGAATATTTTGTTTGGGCTCTGCCCATTTATAAATGATGCAAAGCATCTGTTCTTGTTTGGGCTCTGCCCCTTAAAATAATGCATTTGCGCTTTATTGAGCCTGTTAGGCCTTCTCTTAATTGGGCTTGGCCCTTTTTAATGCCTCTGCGCTTTGCGCTAAGTAATGAGCGTAAGTCCATATGGTGATAACACGTGTCGTGTTCTGATGAGCGCAAGCGCATTAGCGCAGTGCAATGCGCTGTTGCGCTGCGCTATTGCGCTGCTGACACGTGGCGCGCTCTCGGCGAGTTGCGCCAATTCCAGAGAGCAAAGCTCTATCTTAAGGGCGCTTAGCGCAAGTGGTTTTATGGCCGACACTTGGCGCTCTCTTAGGAGCGCAGCGGCGCAACTTGGAAGTGCAAAGCACTAAGAATCTTTTTAGATTCAAGAAGGGAAGTGCAAAGCACTGTTTAAGTTCTTGATCTAAATTAGATCAAAGAAGAATAAATTTCTTCTTTATTCGAAGAACCAGAGGTTCATAAAAGTGCGAAGCACTACTCTTTTATTATTATATTTTTTTTATCGTTTTTAAAGAACCGAAGGTTCACAAGAAGTGCAAAGCACTGTTTTCTTTTTTACATAAAGATCATTGATCTTATATATTTTTTTAGACTAATGGTCTATTAGAAGGAATTTCTTCTAATCCGTGAAGGTTCTTTACCCCTTTTTTTTTGAAATCTTCAGAGCTCTCTCTCTGTTTAAAGTTCTTGAATTCTCCAGAAGAATGTTCATGCCTTCGAATTGAGGCTTGGGGTCCTTTTTATAGTGCCCACAAATTTGTTGAATTTGTTACCAGGATCTTTTCTGAATGATTTTGGGAATTCTCCCACCGCTGGATCTTTGATCCAAAGGCAGAAGAAAATCTTCTAGTTCTGGAAAGAACAGAAAAGATTTTATAAAAATCTTAATTTAGTTTGGCGCAGATGCCCCAGCGCATGACACGTGTCACGCAGCGCAGAGCGCAGCGCAAGTGCGCTAGCGCGTCTGCGCTGACACGTGTCGCGCAGCGCAGAGCGCAGTGCAACTGTGCTAGCGCGTCTGCGCTGACACGTGTCGCGCAGCGCAGTGTGCAGTGCAGTTGAAGCGTTGCTTCCTTCAATCAGAGCTTTGCTCTGATTGGGTGCGCTTTCTTGGGCGCTGCGCTCGGCGCGTTGCGCCCGAGACTTGAAGCTTTGCTTCAAAAATTTGAATTTTGAATTCAAACAGAGCTTTGCTCTGATTGGGCGAAACAAATGCCCCCCCACCGTTGCGCTCACGTGGCGCACACGTGAGTGCAACGGTGGCAACCCCCCCTGACCGTTGGATCAAGGGGGAATCTCAAGAGGCGTAAGTGCCTTATAAATAGGGCGTTTGACCCTTAGAAAATCTCACCATTAGGTTTTGATTTTCAGAGCTTTGCTCTCATTTAAGAATTTCAGAGCTTTGCTCTTACTTTCAGAACTCTAGAGCTTTGCTCTCATTTCCCAAAGTTCTTTAGGAAACTTTAGGTAATTTTTAATTTAAAATTAAGTTAAATTAATTTAAGTCAATTTTAACCAACAGAGCTTTGCTCTCATAGATCTTTTGATCTAAAGAAATTCCCTTTGGGGTTTCATCCATAGAGCTTTGCTCTCACAAATTCATAGATCTACAGAGATCTTGTTCATGGGTTCTAACCCATGAACAGAGCTTGGCTCTTGAATTAAATGTAGATCTTTTAGACTTAAAAAGATGATGAAAAAAAATTTTCTGTAAGCTTTTATGGATCCTTTGTCAGGATTCCAGAAATTTTAATTTTAAATCTCTTTTTTCTCCTTTTTTTTTTTTGAAACTTTCTCTTTGGTGGGGTATTATAGAGCTAAACTCTTTTTTAAGGAGTTTTATTCTTTTGAGATCAGAACTTGACAAGTGTCATTCTGTGATAGAGCTTTGCTCTAAAAGAGGAGATTTTCTCCTTGTCTTTAGTGATTCTTTTCCCCCTTTTTTATTATGGGAATGTTCCCCCCCTAGGGGCCAACTGACAATCTCATCCAATGATGAGTTTGTCTCATTGATTGACGTATTGTCATTTAGATTTCATGGGTCCCTCTTTGGTCCCCTACTCACTACACTGTGGTGCGGTGTAATTAATTAATTTTGATTTTAATTTTAATTAATGCATTTTCTTCTTTCAATGCCAAACGTGGGGATTACAACACTAACGGCTACTTTGCTCTTTTGCAGCGATCATGTCTGAAGACACTTCATTCCCATTCATCCGCTCGGAGGAGGGATTTCCAGAGGCGCCCTTGGACCGTGAGATCCTGGCCATGATCAAGGCATACGACCCTGAGCACAAGAGTCTCCACCTTTGGGGGTCGTGGTACAATCAGATCATTATGGGCCGACGGAGCTTTACATGCGCGGTGCCGTCGGAACCCATAACGGCGATTCATTATGCTACCCCACCCTCGGTGCAGTATGCCGTGGAGTTGGCGGACTGGACATCAAAAGGTTTTCTACATCCCGCTATAGATGCGATACCGGTTCAGCGTCCTATGGTTTTGGACATCCTAGGACGTCGTATCTGTCAAGGTGAAGCGCGGCCTTGGGGGCAATCGTATAACCTTGGTCTGATTCCCTGCCACCCGATTGGCTATCTGCCGTGGGCCCGGTATATCCGGTCGACGAAGAAGTCACAGTTGATAAGACTAGGATTGTATACCGCAGTCTACGTCTCTCTCTTCCAATATCATACGCTCCCCACCTGGTGGCTCAAGGCCTTCTTGGAGCAATGGAATATTCCCACCCACACTTTCCTTGCCATGGATCGGGAGGTGTCAATTTCTCTGGAGGAATTTGCGGAGGTATCCGGCTTACCGGTGATGGGGGAACATTATGAGGAGCTGCTCCCAACAGACGTGTACGTTTTCGGAGCTAGGCCAATGGTGAGGGGGGTCACTCCGGACACTGCTGTTCAACACCAGTTCCCAAGCTTAATTAAAGTGTTGAACATATATGAGTCTCTCTTCGTTGAACATGGGAGTCGAGGAGTTAACTTTAAGGATTTCATTGCTCGGTTCCTTCACCCTAACGCCCTCTCTGTGGCCACTGCCAAGTCTGCCACCCTCGAGGACCCTTTCGGTTTAGGTTTGGATAACCTGCCGGCGAATGAAATAGGTCAAAAGGATTTCTTTCTTCCTAACTTTCCAACCGTGTCTCTTGCAGAAGTAGCGGCCCCTGGGATGGATGAGGAGGCCTTTTTCTTGGGGTTTCTCGGGTTATGGTTGAGTTGGTTCGCTATCCCAATGCACTCTCATCGAATGCGACCCTCTGTCTTTTATCCAGCACATCGGATGGTCATCGGGGTGAAGGTAGCTGTTGGGATCGCCGGCCTGGCACACTTATACCACGGTCTCAGTCGAGCGGCGGATGCCAGTGAGCCCGGGGTGTTGCATGTGGTCTTCCCGATGCATTACTTCGCATTGTGGCTCGAGTTACACACAGCGGGTGTCTTCGGAATGCATAAGAGGCCTTCGTTCTTTGACAAGAGCGGTTTTCCTCGCATTATACAGCTGATCGGTGCATCAATTGTAAACCCCTCACAACGGAACGCTAGGGGCTTGCTCCTTCGCCCCCATACCGTCGAAGCCGGGATGTCCTTTGTCGATAAGGTGTTGACCGTTGGAAAGGTGTCTACCACCGTGACGCGGCCATTACAGGATATCTTTAAGGATGGAGCTTCTGTTTTAACGGCCCGGGAGACCCTCCACTTGTATTCCATTAGACTGGGCTTTTTAGTTTTTAGGCAGAATGATGTGGCAATTTTTATGAGGTATAACCCACATCGTTTTGCTCAACAACTGGGCTACGATCAAGGGGTCCCCTTGGAAGCCTTTTTGGTGGAACCAGCTGCCACTGAAGAGGGGATGGAGAACGCCTTGCACCATTTCATGCGCGTGAATACGACCTCTCGTTTTTTTATTAATGCGCCGACTTACGCTCCGAGACTCCTCAATGTGTACAAAGACTGGTACAATCATGCGACAGGAGCAGTCATAAAGGAGGAAAGGCGACTGTTGGTTGATCGTAAGGGTGCACCTCCAGGTACCGATCGCACCGCTCCCTTGGTTCCTAGGACCCCAGTAATCGCTCCTTTAAAAGATGCCGGGGGCAGACCATCACGTGCGCAAAGTCCTCCACGTGAACTATCACTTCCTGATATCGCGGATGTACCTCCTGCACCCTGTGCTCAGGTGGAAGCAGTGGTTGTACCCTCGCCGGAGTCTGGCGTGGGTGCGGACATCGGGACTCGTCGTCCCAGAGTAGCTACTAAACGGAAGTCGATCCCTCACGGGCCCAGGGTCGGAGGGCAAAAGAAAAAGAAGTCGCTCTTTGCAGCAGACGTTGCGTTCGGCCAGGAACCCCACGCTCCTTATTCCGAGGGTCTGCTCGAATATGGGACTAACGCGGGATTAGTGATGCCGCCGCCGGACGATACAGACTTGGAAGCTGCTCTCAGAGCTTCAGCATGGCTGGTGAAGCGTGATGCGTGGCTGGCTAAGCTTGCGCAATCAGGTAATTACTAGTCACTCTTTCTTTACTGTAACGTATTTTCTTCCTTATTTCATTATTTTTGACTAACGCTTTTCTTTCTTTTCTTTCAACAGGCATCACCGATGAAGAAGCCATTGCCGCTTCTCTGAAGACCTTTCAGGAGGAGGAACGTGCCAGAGCATCTGTGGGCCTGAGTAAGTTTCGATTCATCGAATTTTTCATTTTCCTTGCGTTATGGTCGATCTAACCTTTCCATTTTAATTGCAGGGACCTCAATGCCGCTCCCTCCTAGCGACGCAGATGTTCTACCAGCGGCCGATGTTCCTGTTTCCTCTGGGACACCGCAGGAGGCTCATCTTGAAAAGCCGATGAGAGATGCGGCTCTGGAGGCCTCCCTGAACGAAGATGATAACGCCTTGAAGGAGGCGTCACAGAGGTCCCTCATAACCGCTCGGGAGGAGAGGAAGCGGTTGAGGCGTGAGGCGAAGGCGCGCAGGGCCGCCTTGGCCATGGGAGCGGGGCCCAACACCGCCCCTCGAGCTGATACTCCCTCCGGAGAGGCCCCTGTCTCCCTGACTACTGCCCGCAGAGAGGTGGCGCGAGCAGTTCGGAGCGCGAACGGCAAATCCGCTTCAGGTAATATTTCTCTCAGAGTTTTTGTTATAAGGATTTTAATATCATTGGTCCTTATATCTCTTATCTTTGCAGGGCCAAGTCCGCTCGAGGGAGAGGCGGAGGCCGTCGATCCTAGGGGAGGGGAGGAGGTGGTGCCTGCCGAACTTGAGCCGACAGTAGGTAATATTGTTGAGGCCATGGAGCCTGGAGTGGAGGTCGAGGGGCCTACCGCTGAGAAGGTCATTGATGCCGAACCTGAAGCGGGGGCAGATGATATGATCATCATAGCTGAGTCCAGGGTGGTGGCGAATGAAGCGCTCGAGGCTGGCGATCCCCTGGCGATGGTGGACGATACGACCGCCACTATTGAACCTGAGAGAGCAATGGGTGAGGAGGCCATGATTCCCGAAGACGAGCCAACCGCTCCTTCTCTGGAATCTGGCAATACTCCAGTCCTTGCCCTCCCTATCTATGGTCCTCCGCCGTCTCCAGGTCTCGCGAGCACGACAACGGTCCCCATCGAGTCGGGCGATGAGGCTACAGGCGGTGGTCTTATGTCAGTAGAGGAGGAAGCCGCCTCCGTTTCAGCCGGGAGCTCCTCAGGTAAACCCTAAGTGACTGCTTTTCTTTACTTTACAACCATTTCTGACAAGTTCACCTTTTCGTAATGCAGGTGCAGCTAGTGCTGATGCCCCACCGCTCGAGGGAACGCCTTCGATGACTGCTTTGGCGGTGGTCACCACTCAACCTTCTCTCATACCCTCGAAGATGTTGGAAGGTATATGTTCATGGCTTATTAATCTTGTTTTCCAGACATATAATTCTTGTACTAAAATGACACTGTCGTGTTTTCAGGAGTGCTTTTTGATCACGTATATCAGATGTTGCTCCCACACTTTTCCTTCCCATCTGAGCTTGCTTCTTCTTCTAGTGGCGTTGGTGCGTATGATTTCCGTTGACATCCTTCCTTTCTTTTTTTCTTATTGACGGAATTGTCTCTAAACTCTTTTTTTTATCTCAACTGCAGTGCTACAGATTGAAGGAGGGGATGAAAGATCAGCTGCGCCACCAGCCCTTCCGACCTTGCCACCTGCCTCAACTGGTACAATGACCGTCATATTGGTAGCTTTCCTCTCTCTATTTTCTGTACTGTTATCTGATCGCATCCTGTCTCTTTCAGCTGTCGCTCTGGCTTCGGCGTCCTTCGAACCTCGCGTCACAATGCCAGCGGGTCCTTATCTGAGGAGTCTGTCTTTAAAAGGCGCCGCGAATAGTCTGCGCATGTTGAGTGACTATGTCGAGGAACTCGACGTTGAAACTCCTACCTCTGCCGCAGACTTCGCTATGGTGGTTAACCCGATGCTAGCAATACTCGTGAACTTTCATGATGAGGGCATCATTGCATCCTGGGTTAACCATTGTAAGGAGATCGAGGGTCGCCTATATCAGTTGGAGTCGCTGCGTCCCGCTCCCGAGACCGTGGCTGCCAATATCAGAGGACAGCGTGGATTGAGCAAAGCGCTCCTTACTTCCGCCATCTCGAACAAGAAGTCATTTCAAGGCGTAAGGAGCGTGGTGAGGCTTCAAGCAAGTCTGCTCAACTGCATGCTCGGGTGGAGGCCAATGCCGCACGGCTGAAGGTTATCTTTGAGGGCCTCCTGCAATGCCTCTCCGTAGGGTTATCATTGAGGCAGAGACTTGACTTTGTCGAGCGAGCTGCAGCCAGTCAGGAAGCAGCCCAGAAGGCGGTAGAGGAGCAACTTTCATCTTTCTTGCAACAACGGGCTCAGGTGGAGGCGGAGGTGGCTGCAGCTGTCACTCGAGAGGGAGCGCTGAAGGAAGTGCGAGAGCGGCTTGTGAACTTACTAAAGACACTTCCTCATCAGTAGCTATCCATTTTTTGTAAAGAATGTATATATATATATATATATATATATATATGTATGTATTATTTTTTTTTATCCTTTGACATGATGTATCCTGTATTCAATCAAGTTTATGAATAAAAGATACGCCTTTTCGTAATGTCTTGTGTCACTTCTTCGCTATTTTTTTTATTATCAGCATATCACCTTAACGAACATGGTTGACGGATAGTAGGGCATGCATCTTGACTTCCCTAAGAATTAGCGATGGCTTAGGTGGCAGGTTCAGATCTGCTGCCTAAGACTTTTCAACTCCATGAGCCGTGAGGGTCTTATGGAGACTTTTCTCCCTACGGATCGAGAGGATCTCGTAGGTGGGTTTTCTCCTTAGGAGTCGTGAGGATTTCTAAGTGTGGTTTTCTCTTATAAGTCGTAAGGATCCTATAAGAGAATTTTCCCTCTTACGAGTCGAGAGGATTCGTAAGTGGTTGTTTCCCTCCTCGTCGAGAATCGAGTTCGGAGAGTGAGACCCGTGAATAGTATGCAAAAGACCATTTAGGATTGACTTGCAGGGTCCCATTGTTCAGGAAGCAAGTTTTTGAACCCTTACTGCCTGAGATGTGAGTCAAAGAAGCTCTCGTCACGGAGTGTTTTTATCCATGAGTTGAGAAGTTTTGCGAGGGATTATTTGTTTCCCAAGCGCCAAGGATTATTTGTGTCCTTGGGGTTTGAAGCGAATCGATGGTTCCCACGGAGGCGCTGGTGGCTCTGCGAGTCGACGCGGATCAGAAGGCTCTCGTCAAGGAGTGTTTGTATCCGTGAGTTGAGAAGTTTTGCGAGGGATTATTTGTTTCCCAAGCGCCAAGGATTATTTGTGTCCTTGGGGTTTGAAACGAGTCGAGGGTTCCTACGGAGGCACTGATGGCTTTGCGGGTCGACGCGGATCAGGAGGCTCTCGTCACGGAGTGTTTGTATCCGTGAGTCGAGGAATTTTTTGCGAGGGATTATTTGTTTCCCAAGCACCAAGGATTATTTGTGTCTTTGGGGTTTGAAGCGAATCGATGGTTCCCACGGAGGCGCTGGTGGCTCTGCGAGTCGACGCGGATCAGAAGGCTCTCGTCAAGGAGTGTTTGTATCCGTGAGTTGAGAAGTTTTGCGAGGGATTATTTGTTTCCCAAGCACCAAGGATTATTTGTGCCCTTGGGGTTTGAAACGAGTCGAGAGTTCCCACGGAGGCGCTGGTGGCTCTGCAAGTCGACGCGGATCAGAAGGCTCTCGTCAAGGAGTGTTTGTATCCGTGAGTTGAGAAGTTTTGCGAGGGATTATTTGTTTCCCAAGCACCAAGGATTATTTGTGTCCTTGGGGTTTGAAACGAGTCGAGGGTTCCCACGGAGGCGCTGGTGGCTCTGCGAGTCGACGCGGATCAGAAGGCTCTCGTCAAGGAGTGTTTGTATCCGTGAGTCGAGAAGTTTTTGTTGAAGTCATTGGCTTCTTCGGTTGAAATGAACCATTGAGGTTTGGCTTCGTCGTTTGACGGAATCCGCTGGGGAAGTATAGTTCATTCTTTGTTTACGCCCTTGGATTGTATACAGGGATCGATGTGATCTTAACCGTAGGGCCAAAGTTTTATCATTTCTTCTTTTTATTTTATTTTATTTCCGCGATGCTTTATCATTTCAGCTTTTATATCGCGAAGGTCGCGATTGCCCAATCATTTCGGCTATTTTTCGCGGTGCCCAATCATTTCGGCTATTCATTTTATTTTTACTCGTTGCTTTTTATTGCGAGTTGCCCAATCATTTCGGCTATTTTGCATGCATACATTTTACTTGCTGCTTTTTATTGCAAGTTGCCCTATCATTTCGGCTATTTCGTATGCATGTGCGGCCTACTGGCTTTTCGCCGTAAACCTGAAATTGGACACCGATTTTGACATCAGCACCGCTGCAACTGGGATATTACCTGGAGCGAATCATCATTTGCCTCTGTCGCTGTCGAACAAAGGAGGCTTAGCGACCAGGGTTAGGGTCCTGTCGGCTAAGGCTTCTAACTTCATGAGCCGTAAGGGTCTCATAAAGGTATTTCTCCCTACAAGTCGTGAGGATCTTGTAGGTGTATTTTTTTTTTTTAGGAATCGAAAGGGTTCCTAAGCGTTTTGTTCCTCTGTAAGTCGTAAGGATCCTACAGGGGGTTTTCTTCTTGTAAATCGAGAGGACTTACAAGGGTTATGCGAACATATCCCCGGTCATGGATGGACCTTGGTTAGGGAAACGTTTATTCGCGCCCGTGGATTGTATACAAGGGTCAATATTGAACCACTTGTAGGGCAACATTGGAAGTTTGTGGGGGTTTGCTTAAGCACAGGTTTAGGTCTCTGTGACTTAAGACTTTCAAATCCTATGAGCCGTGAGGGTCCCATAAGAGAGTTCTCCTTACGAGTCGTGAGGATCTCGCAAGCGTATTTTCTCCTTAGGAATCGTGGGGATTCCTAAGTGTGTTGTTCCCTTGTAAGTCGTAAGGATCTCACGCGGGTGGTTTCTCCTTACAGGGTCGAGAGGACCCTGTAAGGGTTCTTTAACGAAGTTGCGCCCTTTCGGGTTTTCACAAACATTCGCCGGTAGTCCTGCTGTTTTTACTCACGGAGCCCTTTCGGGTTTTCATCCGTGCCCATCTTGCTTATGGACATACCGTTTTTTTTTTACGAGGTCGCGCCCTTTCGGGTTTTCACGAACTCTCGCCGGTAGCCCTGCTGTTTTTACTCACGGAGCCCTTTCGGGTTTTCATCCGTGCCCTTTTTGCTTATGGACATACCGTTTTTTTTATATGTTTTTTTTATATCTCGTCAGTCTAAAGATGCTGCGGTAGTAGTTTTAAAGACGTTTCGGTCTGATATTAGTTTAAGGACATTTCGGTCCATCACGGAGAAGGCCAGCTACTGCTTATAAAGTTCTAGCTTAGGAAGATAGCGAGCGGACATAGTCGTCGTCATCCATCATTGACCTAGGCTGTGACTCATTAAGCGTAATATTTCTTTAGGAAGCGACCGTTTATCGGCCTGAAAGGCCTTTCACCGTGCATGTCCATGAGTAGATAGGCCCCACCCTGGTAGACTTTATCAATGATGTACGGTCCTTCATAGTTTGGTTCAAACTTTCCCCGCTTGGCGCGATTGGGGATCATGGGCCTTTTGACCACTAGCACGAGTTCGCCTTGGTGGAACGTCCTCGGGCGGCTCAATCTTTCATATGAGCGCGTCATCTTTGCTTTATAGGCTTCCAGATTTTGTTGTGCTAGAAGCCGGATTTCATCAAGAGCGTCAAGCTCTTCAAACCGAAGGTGAGCATTTTCTTCGTCTGTCAGCTCGTAGTGGACTGCCACTCGTAGAGAGGGTAATTCTATCTCGAGAGGGAGTACTGCTTCTGTCCCAAATACCAACGCGTATGGCGTTGTGTTTGTGGCAGTTTTAAATGTAGTTCGATACGCCCAAAGAGATTCTTGCAGTCTCTCATGCCAGTCTTTCTTATTTCGAGACACTGTTTTCTTTATGATTTTCGTCAATGTCTTGTTAAAGGCTTCAGCTAATCCATTGGCTCGCGGATTATAAACCGAGGAATATCTCCAGTCTATATTGTGCTGCTGTGCGAAGCGGCTAATTTTATGACTTCGGTAGGCTGGCCCATTATCAGAGATGATTCTTCTCGGGGTTCCAAACCGGTATATGACATGCGTTCTGAAGAAATGGAGGATGTTCTCCGTTTTTACTTCCCTCAACGGTACCGCCTCTTCCCATTTGGAGAAGTAATCAGTCGTCGCCAATATGAAACGATGTCCCTTTGACGATGCTGGTTCGATGGGGCCGACTATGTCAGTTCCCCACATTTCGAACGGCCAACTAGCCACTGTTGGATGCAGTGGATTGGGATGCTGATGGATGAAGTCCCCATGAATTTGACATGAATGACATTGCCTCGCGTATTCCAGGCAATCCTGCATCATCGTGGGCCAGTAGTAGCCTATCCGTTTTATCTTCAGCTTCATCTTAGGACCTGCTTGGTGAGAACCGCAGAGTCCGTCGTGAACTTCCTGAACGACTCTTTTCGCTTCGTCAGGTCCTAGGCATCTCAGCCACAGAGAATCGAATGTCCTCTTATATAGAGTATCGTTGACGAAGGCGAAAGACAGAGCTCGTCTCACGAGCTGGTGTCTTATGGACGCTTCTTCAGGCATTCGGTGGAACTTGAAGTAATCTATGAAGACTTCTCTCCAGTCTTCGATCTTCTCATGGTCTTTTATTTGTAGGGTCGTCTCCTCGTTCGCTCCTTTTTGTTCAGACGATTTCGGAGATACTTCTGCTGGGGCAAGCACTCGACGGCTTTGTACCACGATTCTAACGTCGTCGAGGTTCTCGTCAGCCAGTTCTTTAGCAAGTTTGGCTAGTGCGTCCGCTTTGCTGTTTTCCGCTCGCGGTATGCTCTCCAAAGTGTAGGAGGGAATTTGGGTCAGCAGTTGTTGCACTTTTTCACCGTATTTCACCAACTCCGGTTTGCACGTTTGGTAGTCGCCGTTCACTTGACTGACGACCAGTTGGGAATCCCCATATATGAGGAGGCTTTCAATTCCCATATCAATGGCGATCTCGAGGCCCGCTATCAAAGCTTCGTATTCGGCTTTATTGTTTGTTCTCGGCTCCGTCAGGGAGAATGCTTAGCGCATTATTCCTCCTTGTGGAGTCACGAAGATGAGTCCTACCCCTAATTTGATCATTGGCGTACTTTGTTTGTGCTTTTTCATGGAAGATGCTCCATCGAAATAAAGCTCCCAACGGGTATTACCACTGGCGATTGCGTCAAACGCATGTCTGTCTGGCAAATCACAATTTAAAGGAGAATCGGCAGGTATGGGATGCTCGGCAAGGAAGTCGGTGATGGCCTGGCCTTTTACTGCCCTGAGAGGTTGATATGTTATCGAAAATTCCATCAAGAGCAGGGCCCATTTAGCGAGTTGTCCTGTCAATATAGCTTTTGACATTAGATATTTGAGAGGGTCCACTTTTGAAATCAGACGGACCTCGTGCGCCAACGCATAGTGCCTAAGCTTTGTTATTGCGAAGATCAACGCCAGGCAGTGCTTTTCAATAGGGGAGTAGTTGCTTTCTGCCCCCAGCAGAACTCGACTTAAGTAGTAGAGTGCTCTTTCTTTCCCTTGATCGTTCTCTTGTGCCCATAATGCGCCTAAGGAACCTTCAAGGGCGGTTGTATAAAGAATAAGAGGTTTCCCCTTAACCGGAGCAGCCAACACCGGCGGGTTCTGCAGGTATTGCTTGATCTCATCCAGTGCGCCTTGGCATTTTTGATCCCAAACGAATGGGGTTCCCTTCTTCATCAAGTGACTATAGGGACGGCACTTTCCTGAAAGGTTGGCTATAAATCGCCGTATGTATGCGAGTTTCCCTTGGAGAGACCGAAGCTGTTTGAGAGTCCTCGGCGGAGGCATTTCCATTATCGCCTTGATTTTAGACGGATCTATTTCAATACCTCGGTGTCGAACAACGAATCCCAGGAATTTTCCCGAGGAGACCCCGAACGCACATTTAAGAGGATTCATCTTCAAATTGTATTGCCGGAGGCGTTGAAATACAGTCCTCAGATGCTCGAGATGTTCCTCGTATGATTTGCTTTCAACCACGAGATCGTCGATATAGCATTCAACGATTTCATGTATAAGGTCGTCGAAGATCTTTGTCATGGCCCTCTGATAAGTAGCACCGGCGTTCTTTAAACCGAAGGGCATCACCTTGTAACAGAATATTCCCAGAGGAGTCCGGAAAGCCGTATGTTTCTGGTCTTCAGGATGCATTTTTATTTGATTATATCCTGATGAGCCGTCCATGAATGAGAAAATCTCATGCGTGGACGTATTGTCTATCATCAGTTCGGTGACTGGTACCGGGAAATCATCCTTCGGGCATGCTTTGTTGAGATCCCGAAAGTCCACGCATATGCGCACTGTTCCATTTTTCTTCATCACTGGGACGATGTTGGCGATCCATTCAGGGTACTGAACTTCTTGGATGAAGCCAGAGTCGATTAGCTTTTTGACTTCGGCATTGATGCTCATTTCGAGCTCGAGTCGCATTCTTCTCGGCGCCTGTTTGATCGGCTTGACGTCTGGGGATATTGCTAGTCTATGTACAGCAACTTCTGGATCTAGCCCCGGCATATCGGAATAGTTCCATGCGAAGCAATCTTTATGCTGCACAAGGACATCTTTTAACGCAGCCACCCTCTCTTCCGACAGCAGTTCGCTGACGAATGTCGGTAGCGGATCATTTATTGTCCCTAACTCGATTTTCTTGAGGTTATCTGCAGTAGTATGGATTCCATCCTCCAGTTCTTTCGGAGCTGGGGGAAATTCTGAGATTACCTCATCGCTGCCGCTTTCAAAGCAACAAGGGAGGTTGTTCATGTCCTCGGACCCTTCTTTTAATATTATTATCACATGGCAGGTGCGAATTTTCTGCCAATCCCAATGCGGAGTTGGTTTTATCCTTGTGTTTTCGGGTTCGTGCTTTTGCGGCGGCGATACCCTCCAACTGTCAGACAACGCGAATTTGCCAAGCTGATATTGGTCCTCAACCCAATTCTTAAAGGTGAAACAATCTTCAAGTGGATGCCCTACTACTCGATGGTAAGAGCAATAATTTGGGTTGGAGACTTCGCCTGCTTGCTCAGGGTGTTTAGACTCTGGCAGAGTAAGCATTTGATGTTTTAGAGCAAGATTAAGTATTTTCCTTGTTTTGTTCCGAGGAAATGAGTATGCTCGACCCATTTTCTTCATAAGGGCTAGGTCAATAACGCTCGACTCTCGGATGCGTGGCTTCTTAGCTCTGTCTTGTGGTTGTCGAGCACCTTTTCGGCCCCTCGACTTGTTTTTGCTTTCGCGTCGAACCCTTTTTGTAGCAGGCTGACGCGGGGCAACATCTTCGTTCTTTACTGCCTGTCGAAGGAGACGCTGTGTCTTGGCTTTCTCATAGATTGCCATTTCACGATCGTGATCATTTCGGGCTTTTTGACTCGCATCCTTTATAAGTTTGCTCATCTGGTCTTCAGACGATGGACTGGGCGGTTTTGTGTCAGGAACTTTTGTTGATTTATGATTAGCGTCCTCCCATTGAGCGTCAGCCTCTTCATCGAAGTCATACATGGCATAACAGCTGTTTACTAGCTCCCGTTTCTTTGGCCGGATGTACCCAAGCCCTTTTGTTTCCGTTCTCCCGTTAGGCAGTTTGCATTGAGTCCCGGGAACGTTCCAGACCTTGTCATAGAATTTGGCTTTTCTAACGGTCTGTGTGAAGGACATCCCCTGGCTCTTCAGTAGTTTCTTCAAACCTTCGGTATAATATCTGGGAAGACGGATAGGCTGAATCCCGTCGAGCGTGGGGTCTGTGCCATGCCAAATTTCTTTTTCCGCCTTGTTTTCTTCAGAGCGGTAGAATAGGATTGCCTTCTCGCCTTTTCGTCTGGGAGGGATATAGAATATCTGCAATTCTTCTACGCTGTTGGTGTCGAGTGCATCCAGTTCTTTGTAATGTTCAAGCGGCACCATGGTTATCTGTAGACTTCGCCCTTGATCAGCGGAGACTCGTATTGAGGGCCGAGCAGGGAATACAACATGAACTTCATCCTCTGAATCACTACCGAAGATCAATGAAGGAACGGATGGTCCTGGCCTGGTGGATTGGGATGGACCTGAATAGATTATATCCTCCTCCTCCTCGGTATCACTGCCGAAGACAGGGATGGTTGCGTTAGTTTTGTTCTCCGGTTTGTGACACCTTTCCGTGTCTTCGAAACTCGGTAAGAAGTATTTGGCATCTTCATACTTGCGAACTTCGTTCACGGAAAACGGATTCAACTCTCCTGCCACTGTGTACTCGAGGCCGTCCATAGAATACTTCATGCACTGATGCTGTGTAGAAGGGATGATATTGTACTCGTGTAGCCATGGTCGGCCGAGCAGAGCATTTTAGCACGTCTTGGCGTCTATGACATGGAATTTGATATCTGTGACGAGCAACCCGAAGCGTAACGTCAATATCACAGATCCAAGGGTTTTCGATGATTGGGAGTCGAACCCGGAGATGGTGATCTTGTCTCGGGCGAGGTGTTGGACACTCATGAAAATTTCCTTTAACACCCGCACATTGAGTAAATTAACAGACGATCCGTTATCGACCAAGATTTTACCTATCTTTACGTCGTGGCAATATCCTGAGACATAAAGGGGGCGATTGTGTTCACACGTCCCGAGGAGAAGGTCTTCATCACCAAAAGCAACGTCGGCTGTGTGCACCTCCTCCAATTCATCCTTCATCTTTTGTTCGGCTAGGAAGTCTTGGAACTGGTCCGGATCTTGTAGGGCCTTAATCAAAGAATCCCTCGCCTCTTTTGATAGCAATAGGGCATTAAGAATGCTGAGTTGTGAGGGTAGCTTCCTCAGATGCGCCAAGACATTGTAATCTACTTTATTCCTTTTTGGGGGATTCTTGGCGGTTAACTCTTCCGCAACTTGGTCATCCAAAGCGATGTCTTCAGAGACCTTCTCTTTCCCTTTGTTTTTCTTATTCAAGGGTCCGAAGTTCTTTTCGGGTAATGTTCGATTGCGCAGCTGTATATCCTCGCAGGCCTTCGGTTCTTTTTCTTTCCCCGAAGTGGATTCTTTGAAGAGGGGGCCACGCTCTAGCTCTTCATCGGAGTCGCTCCCAAATGTAGGCACTTGTGATCCGGTAGTGTTAACCATGTGACAATTGCCGGCAGTTCTTTCAAGTTCTTTAGTCGTATTTCTTTGCTCTCGGCGAATTTTACGTTTTTCCCGTTTAAATCGTTGTCGATTAGCGACGTATCCTTGCCACCATCCATTGAAAGCTTTGCAATCTTGGGTGGAATGCGAGACCTTCTGATGGTATAAGCAATAAGAGGGGTGCATTTCTATCACGCCAGTAACTTTTTCTTCAGAGGGTGGTAGCTTCATGCCCATCGATATGGCCTTAGCAAACTTCTTTTTTATCTTGAATTGGCTTTTGTCAGCGGTGGAGGCATTTTGTTCCAGCGGGATCATTTCAGCTCCTTCCTCAAGTCGCTGACGCTTGGCCCTTTCGAATATAGCCGTCTCGCGTTCTCGATCAGCCTTGCTTTTCAACCGAGCTTCATTAAGAAACGCGCTAATCATTTCAACCGGTAACCCTGGGGTTCCTGATTTGGCATTTGCCCCCAGCGTTTCAGTACCAGAAGTTCCTTCATCGTTCGTGGTCGAATGGGAAATCATATGACAGCTTGCCACATATTCGTCGGATTCATCTGATAAACTTTCTCCTTCATCTTCTTTTCGGAAGACGTGATCAAGGAAATCTTGGAGCGTAATGGGAGTTCGCGCCTTTTGGTTATATTCATCCAGCGCGTCGATTTTCTTTTGTAAGTCCGTGCGCTTGTCATCAGGCTTCACGGGCTTCTTAGATTTCTTCTTCTTCTTTTTCGAAGATTTTGACGGCTGGCTATGAGCGCTTGAACTACCACCGTCGGTCTTCGGAATCGGTCGTGGCTTCAACATCCCCTCAATAACTTGCGGTTCAAAGGGGTTCTTCCACTTGACCGCTGGACAGGTCTGAAGATCATTAAACATTCTCCTCGTTTTGGCTAATAATACAACCTCCCAGGGAGTTTCTTCAATAACGGAGCATGTTGCCCCCGGCGTATTCGTCCCCTTAGAGGTGTGGGGCTGCAGAGGATTCACCTTCCATTTGTCAGATAGCGCAAATTTGCCCTGACGGTACTGGTTCTCAAGCCAATTCTTGAAAACGTAGCAATCCTCAATTGGATGGCCTAGCACTCGATGATAAGGGCAGTAATTGGGCTCGTTGACGTCACTCGGTTGTGACGGACGTTTTGGATCTGGCAGATTTATGAGCCTGTTGCGCAATGCCAGCTCGAATAGCCTCCTTGTTTTATCACGGGGGAAGGAGTAAGCACGTCCCATCCTGTCCTCAAGGGGTACGTATGGGCGCGTATTGTTTGGACGAGCAACCGGCTTCGAATCGTTCGGTTGTTGTTGGGCATTAGCGACGATGATCGCTTTTCCCTTTCCTTTATCGTTTCGGGGGTCCGGCTTCGGGAGAGGGGGTTTATGGCCCATCTGGTCCATCTGCGCTAATTTGTCGATCAAAGCCTGGAAGGAAGTCGGCTTGAAGAACATCATGAACTGTGAGATGGTTGCCTGTGGATCAAGGGTTCCAACAAACATTCCCACCGCTGGAGCTTCTTCTATGCGTTGTTCACACTTCGACCATAGATTTCGCCACCGTATAGCGTATTGAACCCATGTCTCGCCGGGTTTTACCCTGGCATTGATCAGTGCCGTCATCGGGGTACGCTCACTGGCACTTGCAAAGCGTTGGATGAAGAGTAGCTCCATCTCCGCAAAGGTTTTTATAGAGTCGTTGGGAAGCTCAGAATACCATTCAAACGCCGTATCAGATAAACTTCCAACAAACTGGCGAAGCAAAAGCTTGTCGTCGCCGCCGGTATTACCGCAAAGAGCCCTGAATTGGGCCACATGTTGATGGGGATTGCCGGTCCCTTTGTAGACATGAAACTTGGGGATTGTGTAGCCCGGCGGGTATCTGATTTGGTCATACCAGCCTGGATACGGTCGCCCCGTTTTCACGACGTGTCCGGCTGCTTCTGCCGCATGATGAACCCTTATTTGCTGGGCTATGTATTCGTCCAGATCAGTCTTAGAGATTGTATCCTCTTTAGCTGTTGATAGAACGGGCTGAGGGTTTGATGACTCTCCCCTATCATCCCCAAGGACGATCGGGGGTTCTTCAGTTGGGGGGTCCGGTTGTATCATCATCCCTATCACGTCCTGGAAGAGGAGGCCCATACGCTGTATATTGGCTGCTTGTTCAGCAGCCTCTTTGTCTCTCTTTTCCAGTACTCGGCGGAGGAACTCGGCGTCGGTCTCTTCCTCTTGGCGTTCGTCTAAGGACGTCCCAGGATTCTCTTTTGGCTCCGTGAGTGCAGCCATTGTAGTCATCATCTCCTGGAGCTTCTGTTGTTGCTCGTGAGCCTTGGTTACTGACCGGGTAAGTGGTCGGTGACCCGTAGAAGTACGACTTTCTTCCTTTCCAGAAGCCATATAGACCGTATGAACTGTTATGCCCCCTGACATGGGGCGTTTAGGTTCACCGCTTTTAAACTTTGTCAGTGTCACAGGAGCTTTCTCTGGCCTTTTTCTTTTGTGGACCTTTGAGGTTGAAGGAGCCGTTGAAGCGGGCATTCTAGCATTTGTTGCCCCCTGCTGTTTAATGGGGCGGTTCTTGTCTTTTTCCACCTTTGCCCCTTTCTGGCGACGGAAGTGGTCTGAGTCAATCACGGAGTCTTGAACCCTCCGCCAAACTTTATAAATTTTTGACGACAGCCGTTGAGGGGGTTGTTCCTGCTTCGTCTCTGGAACTTTTTCCATGGGCGGAGGAGACCTTTTCAATGTAGCAACCGGAGAGTTCTTTCTCACCTTCCTCAGCAATTCGAAGCTGTTCCCAGTTAGAACAGCAGCATTGACCTCCACCGCTGGAGCAGGTGGGGTTAGCCCTGAGGGGGAGTTGCCCCCTGCTTTCCTTACTCGCTGCCAATGGCGACGTCGCGCACGACGAGCCGTTGGGACTGGCTCGGAAATCGAGATAGTTTCTTGTTGCCCCCTGTTTGGGTGTGGGGTGACTGTCGACGTCAGCCTATCGAAGACTGATGCTTTTTGACCAACTAGGGGAGGAGTGGAAACCGTCAATCTTGTGAAGACCGACTCTCTGATAGGAGAAGCCGCTTCAACGACTTCCGGAGCAGCGGCCGTTGCCCTCTTTGGGACAGCCACTTTATAGTTCTGACCTAGCCTGGTGAAAACGGAGGCTGTCGGCTTGGTAGCGGGCGACCCGTTGACAGGGGTCGTCGTAGTAGTGAGCCGGTCGAACACCGACTTCTTGTTTGCTTCCGGTACGGATATCGGCATAGAGAAGCTTGTAGGTGGGACCATGGTCCCGAAAAACATGCCGGTGGTGGCCTGGGTCACCTGGCCTACCGGCAGAGTAAGGAAAGAAGCCGCTTGGGGCCCATACGTCACCCCTCTTGGTGAAGTGGAGCGTCTATTGCAGTGGCATTTCGAGCAGCTGGTGCAATTGGAGGCCATTGAATCTCGAATTCTGCGCCAGACAAAAGACCAAATCTTAGCAACTTGAAATCCGAAGACAACCATTTAACAAACCGCGATTGGTTCGCGAAGACGACACACGAAGTGTGGAGTGGAAAGAGGAAAAGGTCCCACCGGGCGTGCCAGAATCTGTTCCCCTCCGAACGGCGGCCTGGACTTTGGGGCGTCCGTGCCTGGGGTTCGGGGCAGATGCTATTTGGTTTTATCCGTCTATCTCTCCGAAGATACCAAGTTGATTTATGGCACCGTGGATCGGAGGTTTAGACGGATGCGGCCGATGTAGCATACTTCGTCAGATTCCCCCTCAGGGTGAGGGGTTTTTGATTGTGGGGACGCTCTTCCCTGCAGGCGCAAGCCCCTGCAGTTAATTACGCTACCGCATCGCGGTAACAACTTTCTCCTTCTCCAGAATTTCACTTCGTGTCGTGTGTGTTTGTTTTGTTTGTGGTTGCCCGTGGATTGTATACGGAGACTGAGTAATGCCGTCGCCCGTAGGACGTGGATTAGTCCAAATCCGTATTTACATAGATTTGGGTTTGGTGTTTTTCGTTTAAGGATGCATTAGTCGCGTTGCGGCTAAGATCAACTTAAACGTTCGTCAAGGATACGTTAGTCCTGTTTTGGACTGAGATTTGACTTGACGTAGCGATTGATTTAATTATCTGGCTGCCGGGATTCGTCACCTCTCTGACGTCGTTGAGGGATTACAACGACAGGCGTCAGAGGAGTTCAGAGATGTACCCTTGAACCAAAGTTGATTTGGAGTTTCGTTGTTTATTTGAATATCTAAGGACACATTAACCGCATTTAGGGCTAAGATCAACTTAGGCGGGACCGTTTAGATCCGACAAAAGAGCGTTCGGGCTCTATTGCACCAGTTTAAGGACGTGGTGGTCCATCATTAGTTTAGGGACGTTTCGGTCCATCACCAGTTTAAGGACGTAGTGGTCCATCATTAGTTTAAGGACGTTTCGGTCCATCGCCAGTTTAAGGACGTAGTGGTCCATCATTAGTTTAGGGACGTCTCGGTCCGATATTAGTTTAAGGACGTTTCGGTCCGTTATTAATTTAAGGACGTCTCGGTCCAATATTAGTTTAGGGACGTTTCGGTCCGATATTAGTTTATGGTTGTTGGGACCCGTCACCTCTTTGACGTCGTTGAGGAATTACAACGATGGATGTCAAAGGAGTTTGGAGATGTACCCTCAAACCGGACGTGAATTGATTTAGGAGAGCCATTTTGCTCAGTCAATTTAATTTAAGGACTTATGGCCACGATTGGGCTAAGTCCATTTCAACACTTTATTCGCATTGCATTTTTTATTTAGGTTCTACCCTCAAAAGATATAGAGTATCAGTTTATTTTGGGCTCTGCCCATTTGCAAAGTATCTACTTTGTTTGGGCTTTGCCCCTTTTTAAAATGCATAGCATTCTGAATATTTTGTTTGGGCTCTGCCCATTTATAAATGATGCAAAGCATCTGTTCTTGTTTGGGCTCTGCCTCTTAAAATAATGCATTTGCGCTTTATTGAGCCTGTTAGGCCTTCTCTTAATTGGGTTTGGCCCTTTTTAATGCCTCTGCGCTTTGCGCTAAGTAATGAGCGCAAGTCCATATGGTGATAACACGTGTCGTGTTCTGATGAGCGCAAGCGCATTAGCGCAGTGCAATGTGCTGTTGCACTGCGCTATTGCGCTGCTGACACGTGGCGCGCTCTCGGCGAGTTGCGCCAATTCCAGAGAGCAAAGCTCTATCTTAAGGGCGCTTAGCGCAAGTGGTTTTATGGCCGACCCGTGGAGCTCTCTTAGGAGCGCAGCGGCGCAACTTGGAAGTGCAAAGCACTAAGAATCTTTTTAGATTCAAGAAGGGAAGTGCAAAGCACTGTTTAAGTTCTTGATCTAAATTAGATCAAAGAAGAATAAATTTCTTCTTTATTCGAAGAACCAGAGGTTCATAAAAGTGCGAAGCACTACTCTTTTATTATTATATTTTTTTTTATCGTTTTTAAAGAACCGAAGGTTCACAAGAAGTGCAAAGCACTGTTTTCTTTTTTACATAAAGATCATTGATCTTATATATTTTTTTAGACTAATGGTCTATTAGAAGGAATTTCTTCTAATCCGTGAAGGTTCTTTACCCCTTTTTTTTTGAAATCTTCAGAGCTCTCTCTCTGTTTAAAGTTCTTGAATTCTCCAGAAGAATGTTCATGCCTTCGAATTGAGGCTTGGGGTCCTTTTTATAGTGCCCATAAATTTGTTGAATTTGTTACCAGGATCTTTTCTGAATGATTTTGGGAATTCTCCCACCGCTGGATCTTTGATCCAAAGGCAGAAGAAAATCTTCTAGTTCTGGAAAGAACAGAAAAGATTTTATAAAAATCTTAATTTAGTTTGGCGCAGATGCCCCAGCGCATGACACGTGTCGCGCAGCGCAGAGCGCAGCGCAAGTGCGCTAGCGCGTCTGCGCTGACACGTGTCGCGCAGCGCAGTGTGCAGTGCAGTTGAAGCGTTGCTTCCTTCAATCAGAGCTTTGCTCTGATTGGGTGCGCTTTCTTGGGCGCTGCGCTCGGCGCGTTGCGCCCGAGACTTGAAGCTTTGCTTCAAAAATTTGAATTTTGAATTCAAACAGAGCTTTGCTCTGATTGGGCGAAACAGGTGGTTATTACAGATAGACACATATGCATCCTGATATCCGTCGTGCTTACCGTGTTCAGATTTTCATTACAGTTTTACATTTGGTATCCATTTGATACATATGCATCACATGACATGTTCACGACACACTACTTGACTTGTTATTTGATCTTGTTACTAATGCCAACAATCCTGACTTATTGTCCTGACGGACGTAACCTATTGTCTACATAGACAAAACTTATACCTACTTGATCCTGTGTTGGTATTAGACTTATATCATCAATACCTGACTTGAACACATAACCTTGGTGTTAAGGGGAAATCAATAATGAAACCTGACTTGTAACTCAATAGTTCGATACTTATACTGATCAGTCTTTATGGGCTAGGCCAGCCCCGGGATGCTGTTGCTAACATCATTCATCTGTACATATTACTTGTTTACTGCCTAGCGGCATGTCTCGGATTCATCCCGAGAATCTTGACCGTAGTCCTGAGCACGCACGGGATACTATTGAGTTACATCGACGATTCCATTAAATTGATTTCAAAGATTTTATAGTAGATAACCGAGTAGCACTGTTTAGGTTACTCATCGCACTTCACATACACATACATACCTCACTGTTCATATCCGTGTTATTCTTTATATTAATGTTTACCTATATCGTTACATCCTGATTATTACTGTTGTTTTGATGTTATGCTGCACTGACGTCTGGGTTTTGCATGGCCCAGTTCTTCTATCTTTATCGCAGGCTGAACATGAGTACTTTAGCTGTCAAGCCGAGCAGCGAGGAATTGATTATGTGTAATTTAGAGATGTTTAGCTCTTAGACTCTTAGCTTATTTTTTCGCACTTTTATTTCTTGATGTGAGCCCATATTGGGACGTATTTCCAGATGTTTTTATTGGATATTATTATCATTTCCGCTTATACATTTTCTTGACTCTTTTATTTTGGTAAATGGACATGTAATAGATAGATTTTTATATTTTACTGTTCTTGATATCCTATAGATAGCCGTAATGTGACTGTGGAGAGATGATTTCTATCCATAGGTAGCATGGTTGGCTCTGTCACGTGCCATAGTTAGCACATTCTGGGAAGCGGGGCGTGACACCTTCACTTTAATCATCTCTTCCTCCTCACCTCCTCTCCCCGATAACCCCAAATCAAAACCCCATCAACCCCTGCACCTTTTTCTGACCCAAGAAATCCATACTTCATCACCGGAACCTTCGTCGCCGATGGACCCAACTACCACCACTGACCACCTCTTCGCTTTCTTGCCTCCCAGCAACACCCCAGACCACCACCACCACCAACGCTACACTTTCCCGACCACCCTGCACTTTCTTCCCCGATCACAAAACTCACAGCCACCTCGCCGATGGAAGCACCTCGTCGTCATTGACCCCGTCACCTTGCTACCATCCCTCTGTCCATCCCCATTTACCAGAAACCCCAGCAACCTCTCTTCTTCTTCTTCTTCTTCTTTCTTTTCTTTTCTTGATTCCGGCCGTCTTGCCGGAGTTACGCGCATCGCCGACGATCCAGACAACCCAGTCACAGTTGTTGTCTAGCCCAGTCACCACGTCACGTCACTGCTCAGCCAGGTCCAGTCCTGCGCACGTAAGTTTTGCATCGCGACGTTATTTCAACATCGGACGTGGCATCCGTATCTTAACGTGAGATCCAATCAGGCAAGTTATAAACTTGCAACATACTATGTTATTATATCAATATTTATTTAATAAATGATAGTGGATGTGTTTTATTATTCAGCAATTATTATCGATTCACAGTTTTCCAGTATTCATCTGTATCCGTACTGATAATAGTCTATCTAGTTGCATGTCGGAAAGTCACAACGTTATCATATTACTATATTAGTTCAATACGCTTTCTAGATCGCATCATACATAGTAATAAACATGTAATGGCTATTACGGATAGATACATATAAATGCTGGCATTAATAGTGTTTCTATATTGAGTACAGTTTTACATTGGTATCAATTTTGGTTAATATACAGTATAAGACATGTTCACGACACACTACCAGACTTGTTACTTGGATCTTATTGCTAATGCCGACAATCCTGATTTGTTGTCCTGATGGACATGACTTGTTGTCTACATAGACCAAACCTGTACCTGCTTGATCCTGTGTTAGCATTAGATTCATATCATAAATACCTGACTTGAACACAAAACCTTAGGGGTAAGGGGAAATCAATAATGAAACCTGACTTGTAACTTAATAGTTCGATGCTTATACTGATCAGTCTTTACAGGCTCGGCCAGCCCCGGAATGATGCTGCTGACATTATTCATCTGTACATGTTACCTGTTTACTGCTTAACGACACGTCTCGGATTCAGCCTGAGAATCTTGACCGTGGTCCTGGATACACACAGGATACTATTGAGTTATATCGACGATTCCATTAAATCAATTTCAAAGACTTCTAGAACAGACAACCTAGAAGCACAGACTTTAGGTTACACATCATATATATACAGCTCACTATTTTATACCTGTGCTTATCATTTATATTCTATTTTAATCATAGCATCATATCCTGATTATCACTATTATTTTGGTATTTTATGACGCACTGAAGTCTGGGTTTTGTATGGCCTGGTTCTTCTACCTTTATCGCAGGCAAATCAAGAGTACTTTATCAATCAAGCCGAGCAATGAGAAGCTACCTATTTCGTTTAGAGACTTTTAGTTTATTTATTTCAGCACTTTTATTTCTATCGATGTGAGCCCATAAGGGACGTGATTCAGATACTATTGTTTATTGGATCTTGATTCGGTTTCCGCTATATGCATTTCTTGATTCTATTTATTATAGTAGATGGACATGTGTTAGCTATATTATATATTTTGCTGTTCTTGATATTCTATAGACAGCCGTAATATGACTATGGAGGGATGATTCCTAACCACAGGTAGCATGGTTGGTTCTGTTACGTGCCATGTTTACGTATCTTAGGAAGCAGGGTGTGACAGGGTTTGTTTGATATCAGAGCCATATGATTTAGGGTTAGTTGGGTTTGGTTCATTTGTAGTTTGGTATTGAACCCAATACACTACCCAAGAAACTCGGAATTAGGAACATGTCCTGCCACATTACTATCTTGCCAGTCTTGAATCTATAGCTATCTTATTTATTAAATCCTGTTTACCGCTGCTAATTCTCTTCAGTGTCTTGGCTTCAGAATCACGGCGGATAGAGATTTGCGGTCATATCATAGGCGTATTGATGACGCCGCATTGCTTGGATTTATACGTGGTATGCTTGAAAACCAAAAGCAGCAAATTGAGCTTAATCAGCGGCAAGCCGAGGCTTTCCAGGAGGGACCGCGGACGGTTCAACAGTCCGTAGTTGCAGCGGTACCCAGGCCCGCACAGCTTGAGGGGACCGTGGTGGACTTTAGAAAGCTCGGTTTGTCCACATTTACTGGATTGGAGGAGTCATTTCCAGCGGAGCAGTGACTAGTTGATACAGAGAACCTGCTCGTCGCCGCGCAGATTCTAGATAAGAAAATGGTGGATGTAGTATGCATCTAATTGGTAGATTATGCTCGTGCGTGGTGGCTCGTAGAGGAGACCCGTCTGACCAAACCGATCAGTTAGGCAACGTTTTCGCGTAGTTTATTGGAGAAGTTCTTCCCATAATCTGCTCGGGAAGAGATGGAAGAGAAGTTTATTAGTTTGAAGCAGAATAGCGGATCCGTTGAAGCGCATGCGGCTGAGTGGACCCGTCTCAGTCGATTTGCAGGGCCTTTAGTTTCTAATGAGGCAGATAGGGCACGGAGGTTGTAATGACTCTGAATTTACTGTACGAAATTTTTTAAATTTAATGTATAGAAAGGAGTTTACAAGCCTGAGTACAATTTATAAGTTAATTTTTGTTTAAGAATGGCAAGAAGCAATTTGTAGCTCACTGGTAAAGTCTCTACACTGCTGTGACATAGCCCCTGTGTTTGAACCCCATCAGACACATTATATTTTTTCTGATTTTTTCTTTTAAAATTTTTGGAAGCCCAAAAGTTTACACGTGCAATGCACATAAAATGAAAAGACAGAGAAAACAAACATGTGCACAATGCTGTAAATACTGGTGTGAACAAGTGGCACAAATCCTACGGACCCACTCTAAAAATCGACCGGCGGAAACCCTATATTGGCTGGCACCGATGGGTCCCCCATAGCCAAATGTCCCCGGGCTTTGCACACTCGACTCTTGGCCTACCCCTAACTCCCTTGCACTGTTTGATTGCTCTGCAATCAAACAGAGACCCTTCAATTCCCCATTTATTTCCTTTTTAATGCATTTTGATTCAACTTTTTAATTCCAAAACCCTAATTCCACACTATAAATATTACCCCATGCCTTAGCCCTTCCCCATTCTGAAAACTATAGCCAAAATTCTTAAAATTTTCTAAGTACAAGAGGAGTACAAGTGGAGTTAGCAAGAGATCAACTTCCGGCGAGGATCGAAGCAAGTTCTGGCGACCCTGCAAAGTTACGACGACAACCCCCTCTTCCTACACTTTCCTTCTAACCAGTTCACTCGTAAGTCCCTCCCAATCTCTCTTCTTCCTCTTTGAAAATATCTTTTCATAACATATGTCGGAAGTGGTGTTAATACCGACATCTTCTTCTAAACCCTAAAAAGTTCACTTTTTCTTACATATTTTTCATCCATATTCTTACAATATGTTTGTAATCATATAACCAATACTTAGAACAAATTTTAATCAAGAATATCATGCAAAATTGGTTTAACTTAAATTTTACACTAAAATACCATGAACTTCATATACCTCTCTTTTAATATTTTTGTTAATTATACTTTTAGAAAATCTCACGGGGTAATGACCTATCCTCACAAACACACATGGTTCCATAGCATGATAACTCTTTCATGTAGATTTGTATTTCGAGAAAATATTTCATTAAAATATCATCTACTATAAAAAAACGGTTTTCTTTGGAATTGTATTTTAAAAATTCCTTTGCAAATAAATATCTACAACCCTTTTTAGGGGACCCGCTATTGGATGGTGCGGATTATCGCACATCCTTGGGCTAGTAGAGCGAGATGTAGACCTCCTCATGGAGCATTCAGTCTCGAAAGGTTTTAATATGATTTTTAAGAAAAACGCAATTTTCTACTTAATTAAAAAATTAATTTTTAATAATTATATAAATATTACAAAATCCATATATTTTCAAATTATAATAACCTTATATTTTTCAAATTAAAGAATTACAAGTTTCATAAAAATACCATCAAGATACCAACAAAACTTAAGCTTTACAGTAAAATACCATGAACTTTCCAAGCTAAAATATTATCACTAAAATACCTCAAATCCCTAAAATTCACATCCATGGAAACCCTAAATAAAATAACTAATTTCTCAATGTTATTTTGAAACTATATTAAATATATTTTTCATAAAACCCCCTCGAGTTATATAAAACAACATTTAAGGACTTTAGTAAATATAGGTTTAAGCGGGATCAATTCCCTTGAGCCCCAGGGAACCGGAGAAAGTGATGCCTATTTAAGGTAGAAAACTTAACGGTGTTATCAATGGTAATTATCTCGGAAAAAGACACAAATCTTTCCGTCCATGTGTGACAGTTACCGATAACTCCCGAACCTAATTCAGGATCTAAGTCAGTTATAAGTGTCTGACTCAAGTCTGAGTCTAAATCAAACTTGAATCCAATTCAAACATGAATACAAACTCTAACATGTATACTTGAACATGAACCCGAATATCAAACCTGAATACAAGACTTGACTTGACCGAAC
Organism: Agapanthus africanus; assembly: GCA_030015575.1. Classification (NCBI taxonomy): domain Eukaryota; kingdom Viridiplantae; phylum Streptophyta; class Magnoliopsida; order Asparagales; family Amaryllidaceae; genus Agapanthus; species Agapanthus africanus. The sequence continues at coordinate 673,392,055 of CM057340.1, read as the reverse complement.
CATGGTTATAACTTGACATGACTACAAGCTTACATCCTGAACCTGACTACTTGAACAACTTGTATCCATAGTCTCGGCAAGTCTGATAATTATAATCTATACAAAATAGTACATAGGGTTAACGGGGTAGATTGGTACGGAATGTATTAAAAGTGGCACGAGATGGTCATTTAAAAGATACCTACACGAACTCTCGTGCCGTTATCCCGTGGGTTTTGACAGGTCCCTGTACTACATGTTACCATAGTCCACGGGATAAGTTGGACTCCTCTCGTATACACTGATACCTTCTGTACCAAGCTACAAACAATTACGTTAAGATAACAAGTATATATCTGTATAACTTACCAGTTCCATTTCCATATTACTTGTCTCTTTCTTTCTTTTGAGACTTACCGAACGCTAGTTCGTTGACAACATTCCTGTCTATTTCTTTCTTTGGAATGATCCTCAGGAGGACAAGACTCTCTCGAGATAGAGCCTAGCCAGGAGGACGTGGACCAGCTCACATCCCAGCAAGACTTCTAGCTTCTTGTACTTATTTTCATTTCATATGCCACTGTTTAGGCATTGCTTTATATCATTGTACTTTCCTTTTCAAAGAAGTTGTAATGTAAAGATGAATGTTAATAAAAGTTGCTGTTCATTTTATATCTCTTGTCAATTCTTTTGTATTTTATACATATATTGCTTAATTACGCTTAACATATTTATTTCTTAGTAAATACGCCGCGTTCCTGCCACGTCTCCTTCTCCATATACTGGGAAGCGGGGCGTGACAGAGGTTTATGCGTAGCTTGGATACGGAGATTCAGAGACATATCATATCTCTGGGATTGACCACTTTCTCCCAAGTTCTCAAGGAGGCTAGAGAACAACAGAGTTTATCGGTAAGAGCAAAGGGTATCCAACAACAAGCATTTGTAGTGCGAAAGCCGGCGTTTACGCCAAACCAAGCTCCTGTACGTAGAAATATTCCAGTAAACAAGCGAGGCATTGTACCCATGAAGAAGCCCATTGTATCCGATCAGAAAAGAAGTGTGATTTGTGACTTTTTCCATCTATCCGGACACCTACACAAGGACTGTCGAAGGAGGCTCGGACTTTGTCTAGTTTGCGGATCAGCTGACCATACCATCAGTGCTTGCCCGTCATAGCTATGATTGAGAGATGATATTCAGAAACCACCGCAGAAACAGATTCATGGGTAGAAGCTTTTCACTCAGAGGCCTAATCAAGCACGGGCTTTCACCATAACGGCCGAGGAGGCTAAGGTGTCAGATGACGTTGTTTCATGTAACCTACTCGTTTATAATTTTCCCGCATTGGCATTATTCGATCCAGATGCATCCCATTGCTTCATGTCGTCCAAGTTCATTTGTGCACACTCTATTCCACACACGGCCCTATCTAGTTGCTGGGACATACACACTTGGAATGAGAAAATTATATCTAGTAGTGAGTGCATGGGTTGCTCGTTTGTTATTTGCAGACAGGAGTTATTCACGGATTTCTTAGTGATTGATACTGGCAGCTATGATGTTGTCTTGGGAATGGATTTTCTTGTCATTTTCCACACTCACATTGATTGTAGGGCAAAGAAAGTGATTTTCCAGTTTTCCGGACATCCAGAGTTCATATTTTTGGGAGGCGGCAGATCTGTCGGGCTAGTCTAATTTAGGGCTAGGCCGACTAATGCCATTCTTTCGTCAGTGGAAGTAAATAAGGAAGAAGCGCCAGCAGTAGTTTGGGAGTTTATGGATGTGTTCGAGGACATCTTAGGTTTACCGCCAAAACGTGATGTGGAGTTCGCGATTGATCTTATTCCTGGAGCAGCACCGATTTTAAAGGCTTATTATCTAATGGCGCCGGTGGAACTAGAAGAGGTAAAGAAACAAGTTGCCGGATTGCTAGAGAAAGGTTGGATTCGCAGTGGCGGTTCACCATGGGAAGCTCTAGTTCTTCTAGTCAAGAAGAAGGATGGAACGCGGAGGATGTGCATCGATTATCGAGAATTAAACCGGGTAACTATTAATAACAAGTACCCAATCCCTCGCATTGGCGAATTATTCGATCAACTCAGTGGCGTGAGGGTATTCTCGAAATTAGATTTGCAATCCGGATATCATCAAGTTCGGGTGAAATCAGAAGATATTTGCAATACAGTGTTCCAAACTCGATATGGGCATTACGAGTACTTAGTGATGCCATTCGGAGTTACGAACGCACCGGCAATATTTATGAACTTGATGAACCAAATATTTTCACCGTACCTGGACCAGTTTGTAGTGGTGTTTATTGATGACATTTTGATCTATTGGAGAAGCAAGGAAGAGCATGCAGAACACTTGAGGATCGCACTGAAAACATTGAGACAAGAAAATTTATATGCTAAGATGAGTAAGTGCAAGTTTTGGCTTGAAGAAGTGAAGTTCTTGGGTCATGTTGTCTCCGGTGATGGAATTGCCGTTGACCCTGAAAAGATTGCAGCAGTTCATGATTGGCCAACTCCAAAGAAGGTAGGGGAGATCAGAAGTTTTCTTGGGCTCGCCGAATACTATAGAAAGTTTGTGGAGAACTTTGCTGAAATAGTAGAACCATTGACCAAGCTAACACGAAAGGAGGTACCGTTCATATGGATGGAGAAATGTGCGTTATCTTTTGAAGCTTTGAAGCAAAGATTGACCACCGCTCCTATTCTGACAGTGCCAGACGGTTCCGAAGGGTTGGTTATTCACGGCGACGCATCTGGGAAAGGCTTGGGATGTGTTCTAATGCAATATGGAAAGGTCATAGCTTATGCGTTGAGACAATTGAAGACTCATGAGAAGAACTACCCAACTCATGATCTGGAGTTAGCAGCAGTGATTTTCGCTTTGAAGATTTGGAGACACTACTTATTGGGCGAAAAGGTAGAAATATTTACCGATCATAAAAGCCTAAAATACGCGTTCACACAAAAAGAGCTCAACATGAGGCAACACAGATGGTTGGAGCTGATGGCCGACTATGATTTTGATCTAAAATACCATCCGGGGAAAGTTAATGTCGTGCCGGATGTTCTAAGTCGGTTGCCAGCAATACGGATGTTGACTGCACAAAAGGAGATTATAGTGGATCTTCAAAGGTTCGAGTTGGATATTATACTACCGAATTCTGCAGGACAATTGATGCAGTTGCAAGTACAGTCATCCTAGATCGATAACATTAAAGCAGCGCAGTCACACGATCCAAGATTGCAGATGTTTCGAGAACAAGTAGAAGCGGGATTTCAGACGGATCTGTTAATTCATGAAGATGGTTCGTTATGATATGGGAGTCGTTTATGTGTGCCTAAAAGAGATGTTCATGAAGGAGACTCATAGTTCCACATATTCCGTGTATCCTGGAGGCATGAAGATATACAGAGATCCGCGACAACATTTCTGGTGCGAAGGCATGAAAAGGGAGATTGTTCGTTACATATCGAAGTGCTTGCCGTGTCAGCAAGTCAAGGCTGAACATCAAAGGGTAGCTGGTTTGATGCAACCACATCCGATTCCTCAATGGAAGTGGGAACATATAACCATGGATTTCGTAACAGCTTTACCACAGAGTCTAAAAGGCAATAATGCAGTTTGGGTGATTGTCGATCGATTGACCAAAACAGCTCATTTCATACCATTTCGTGTTGGTCAGTCGATGGAGGCTCTGGCAGAGCAGTACATGCAGGAGATTGTGATTATATGGGGTACCTGTAATCATCGTTTCGGATCGTGATACTCGATTTTTATCACACTTTTGGAGGAGTCTACAAGGAAGTTTGGGAACGCGCTTGAAATTTAGCACAACCTATCATCCGCAGACAAATGGCCAGTCTGAAAGAACGATCTAAACTCTTGAAGATATGTTGAGAGCATGCATGTTAGACTTTAAGGGTTCATGGGAGGATCATTTGCACTTGGTGCAGTTTTCTTACAATAATAGTTTTCAGGTGACTATACAGATGGCTCCATTCGAAGTATTATATGGTTGTAAGTATCTGTTCATCGCCGAAAGACCGGACCGAGACGTTAGGATGTCCGGCCTGAATTTTGGGGGCCAGATGCTATTTGGACTTCTTCATCCACTTCTCCGAAGATACCAAGTTGATTTGTGGCACCATATATCGGAGATTTGGACAGATGCGACCGTTGTAGCAGATTATATTAGACCCCCTTTTATTTGTGAGGGTTTTTGATTGTGAGGATGTTCTTCCCTGCAGACGCAAGCCCCCGCAGTTAATTACGTTATCGCGTTGCGATAACCACTTTCTCCTGCTCTAGTGTTCACTTCGTGTCGTGTCATGTTTGTTTTATTTTGGGTTGCCCATGGATTGTATACGGAGACTAATTTATGTCATCCCCCGTAGGGCACGCATCAGTCCAAATTCGTATATTTGAGATTTGGGTTTGGGTTAAGAATTTGCTTGACGGGTTTTTGACTTAAGTTATATGTTCCTTTGGTTCAAAAATGTTTTGTTTGGTTTAAGGATCGTTAATCAAGTTTGAGATTAAGATCAGCTTAAACATATGAGTATTTGGGCTCAATTTATTTTAAGCTAAGGATACGTTAGTCTAATTTGAGACTAAGATCAACTTAGCAAAATTTCAAGGATTATTTTTATTTCAGATCCAACAACAGAGCATTTGAGCTCAGTTGTAAGGGACTTAGCCAATTTGGGCTTAGTTTACTCAGTCTTCTTTTGTTCTGTTCAGAAGTGGTAAGCACTTATTTGGGCTCTGTTTGTTCAACCCCCTTTTTATGCAAAAGTGCTAAGCACTTATTTGACGTTCTGACACTCACATGGATATCATATGAAGCATTCAATTATGGGCGTTGCCCAATCAGTGTTGAGCACTCAACCGTTTTGGCTGTATATGAAGTGCTAGACACTTTTTGGCGTCTGCGTGACGAGCACGTGCGGCGCTGGGCGCTACCCAATTAGTGCTAAGCACTCAGTCGTTTTGGCTCTGTATGAAGTGCTAAGTACTTTTTGTATGGCGCCCACATGGGAAGCACGTAAGGCGTTGGGCGCTGCCCAATCAGAAGCACTTAGCCGTTTTGGCTATATATGGAGTGCCGGGTACTTTATTCAGTGCCCATATGTGTTTCACGTGGGGCACTACCCTTCTATTTTAGGCGTCCACGTGTTTTTCATGTTTGGCGCTAGGCGCTGTTAAATGGGCACCCACGTGAGAAGCACGTGAGGCGTTAGTCTTTTTTATTTGGAGATTTAATCTTTGTTGATGTCTCTGGAGAGGTTAAACCTCTGTCAATGGTATTTTGACCATTAACGCTCACCAAAATCACTATTTTTGAGGATTTTAGGTTGAGTTTTTAAAGAACTAAGTTTTGAGTTCTTGGAGTATCATGGACTCCGTTTTCTTCTCTCTTTTTTTTTAAATTTTTTCTTCCTTGAATCTTTGATTCCTAAGAACAAGAGCTTTCCGATGAGAATTAAATTCTCAACTTATGGGAGATTTTCCTTGTGGATCTCAGATCCAGAGAAAGAACTAAGTTCTTTTAAAAAGGTTAAACCTTTGGATGTGATAGAGATATTTTGATCCCTTTTCCTTACCTGGGGTTTCGAGAAAGAAGGTTTTCTTCTTTGAGAATTGAATTCTCTGTTCTCTCGAGTGCTCACTATATTTTTGCAGAAGCTTATATGGGGATTTCTCACTTTCTCTGTGTATCTCTCCCTCTGTCTCTGTGTGTGAGACTTGAAGTCTTGGGTCCTTTATATAGTGGAGGCAAATTGTTAATTGGTTTTGAGAAAATCTCTCATTGAGAGATTCCAATTGAGTTAATTGGACTCAAAATTGATTTAGGAAATTTTACCCACCATTGGATCTTTGATCCAAGAACTTCTTTTTTTTATAGAATATGATGTTCTTGTTTTTTAACAATATTGGGGAAATATTTTCCCATATATAGAATTTATTCTGTCAAACGGTGATTCTTAATTACCATTGGATTTTTAATCCAAGGGCTCTCTGTTTTACAGAGAGCAATCTTTTTGTTTGTAAAGATTGAGGGAATATATTCCCAAAATGGAATTTTATTCTATTATTTGGTGATTTATCATTACCATTGGATCTTTGATCCAATGGCTCTGTTTAACAGAGAGCATCCCAATTTTTAGGGAAATATCCCCATGTAGAATTTAATTCTATTGATCTTGACTTGGGCGTCGGCGCTTACGTGTTTTGCACGTGGCCGCCACCTAAGAATTTAATTCTTATGATAGGTATTCTTGTGCTTTGCACATTGGCGCACGCGTGATGAGCACGCGCGATGCCATATAAGAATTTAATTCTTATTTAGAAAGCGTTTTCTGTGCTTTGCATATTGGCGCTGGCGTGAGGAGCACGTGCGGCACCAACATAGGATTTAATCCTATAAGATTGTCTCCAGCGCTGGCACACTCGTGGAGAGCACGTGAGGCGCTGCCTCATTAAATCCAACAGAGCTTTGCTCTTTTATTAGGTTTAAATATTGGGAAAACAAATGCCCCCACCATTGTGCTCACGTGGCTCACACGTGAGTGCAACGATGTCACCTTTTCCACCGCTCGATCTCCTGGAGACTTGAATCGTTCATTCATGTCTTATAAATAAGGTCTTTGGCCCTTGAGATGACTATCATTTCATCATCTTCTTGAGTCTTCTTCTTCCTTGAGAATTTATTTCTCTCCTCAGAGCTTAGATCTTTGTTCCCAGAACTTTCTCAGAGTTAAACTCTGTCAAAAATTGGTAAGAATTATGACCACGATTTAACTCTTAAAGAAACTCTTCTCGTTTTTTTTAACCAATTAACAGAGATTTGCTCTTCCCTCTGAACGATCTCTTAGAGATCTTAAAAAAAGCTTTTATTTGGATAGACCATGGGTCTTAGAGATCTTAGGGCTTTACCTTGTTAGTGACTTTGATCTTTGAGGGTTGTTTGGAATTTAATTCCATTTCCCATGGGGATTTCTAAGAAAAATTTATTTTTGAAAATTCTTTTGGGAATTTTATTCTCTTTTCTTGTTTTTTTAGGGTTCTTCTTGCAGATTTGAATCTACTGTAGAACTCGTTTTTGAGAATATTGGGAGTTTAACTCTACAGTTCAATAAGATTTTTCATTAAATGAGAATCCTTTTGGATTCTTACAATGAGTGCCCGCCTCATTATTGATGGGGACATTACCTTGATTTTGTGGGGCCCATTGTCCCTTTCTTTTTGAACTGTGGTGACTTTAACATGCCAGAATGTAGTACAAATTTGGGTGTACTGAAAATGCTAAAGTCTTGAACATTGTGTCGATAATTAACCTCCTTTTTTATAGGTACTATGGCTTCCGATTCCTCCTTCCCCTACGTTTGCTCGGAGAGTGCTTTCGTCGATGCGCCTACAGATCAGGAAGTCTTTGCGCTCACTCAGGATTATGATCCAGAGCAGAAATCATATTATCCGGGGTCGGCGCAGTTTTACTTGTGCAGCGCCGTCAGAACTGATCCCGTCGATTCACCGTGCCGACCTTCCGCAGGTCGCTTACGCAGTAGAAGATGTCAATCGGCCCTTAGAAGGTCATCTCCAACCTTCCATTGCATCGATACCTGTGCAGCCACCGATGGCTCTAGATATTCTGGGGCGTCTCATGTTCCAAGGAGAATCGCGTCCTTGGGGGCAGGTTTAGATGATAGGAATGACTCCTCGTCATCCGGCTGGCTATCTGCAGTGGGCCCGTTACATTCTGTCAGCCAAGAAGTCGCTGCTACTAAAGACCAGACTATATCCAGCGATCTACGCGTCCCTCTTTTACCACCATACTCCTTATGTGTGGCGGGTCAAATCTTTTCTGGAGCAATGGAATATCCCGACCCACACATTTCTCTTATCGGATCGGGAGGTCTCGATATCGTTGGAGGAATTCGCGGAGATATCTGGGTTACCCTTCAGAGGAGAGCTTTATAAGGAGATACTTCCCCCTAATGAGTATGTCTTCGCTACCGAATCAGTGGTTATGGGTCTTACCCCAGAGAATGCTGTTCGACAAAAATTTCCGAGCTTGATCAAAGTGTTGAACATATATGAAAGCTTATTCTTGGAGTCTGGGGGGGGGACACGGAGTTAGCTTCACGGACTTCGTTGTTCGTTTCCTTCGTCCGGATGCTTTAACGAAGAAAGCCGCGAAGTTCGCCAAGCTCGATGATCCGTTCGGATTTGGCTTGGACAGACTACCGACCGCGGAGGCGGATTTAAAGCAATTTTTTATTCCGGATACCCCAATCGTCCCTTTCGCAGAGGTCGCCGCTTTAGAAATTGATGAGGAGACATTCTTCCTGGGGTTCATCGGTATGTGGCTGAGCTGGTTTGCGCTTCCAATGCACCCATGCTATATGAGACCATCTGTTTTTTATCTGGCTCACCGTATTGTGGCGGGGACGCGCATGACCGTTAGGATTGTAGGACTGGCCGGTGAACAGGCGAGGCATTATGCCTATGAAGAAGCCTATTGTACTCGATCAGAAAGCAAGGGTGTTTTGTGACTACTGCCAACGACCAAGTCATTTCAGGAGAGAGTGTCGAAGGAGGCTTGGACTCTGTCTTGTTTGCAGATCAGCTAACCATACTATCGATGTTTTTCCTTCAAAGCTACGATTGAGGGACGATGTTTAGGAGCCACCGCAGAAGTAGATTCAGGGGTAGAAGCAGATTACTCTGGGGCCTAATCAAGAACGGGCCTTTACTTTGACGGCCGAGGAGGCCAAGGCTTCAGATGAAGTTATTTCAGGTATCCTACCCATTCATAATTTTCCAGCATTAGCATTATTCGATTCAGGTGCATCCCATTGCTTTATGTTGTCCAAGTTTATTAGTGCACTCTCGATTCCACACGCGGCCCTGTCTAGTTGCTGGGACATACACACTGGGAATGGGAAAATTATATCTAGTAGCGAGTGCAAGAATTGTTCGATTGTTATTTACGGATGTTTCCCCAATAAAAGAGCAAAGCTCTATTCAAAAAAAGGCAGCGCCAAGAGTTAAAAACTCTGAGGCACCGCCTCACGTGCCTTGCACGAGGGCGCCAGTGCCAATAGTTAAAAACTCTGAGGCAGCGCCTCACGGGCCTTGTATGAGAGCGCCAGCGCCAAGAGTTAAAAACTCTTAGGCAGCGCCTCACGTGCCTCGCATGAGGGTGCCGACGCCAGAACGGAAATCTTTCTGTTAAACAGAGGCATTGGATCAAAGATCGAACGGAGATGATAAATCATCAAAATACAGAATTAAATTCTGTTGAGGAAATATTCCTCAAATTTTTCTAAACAAGAAAGATTACTTTCTGTAAAACAGAATACTTTTGGATTAAAAAATCCAATGGTGATTAAAAATCACCTATATATAGAAAAATTATGTATGAGAAATATTTTCCTAATCTTGTTAAAAACAAGAAAAATATCTTCTATAAAATAGAAGTCCTTGGATCAAAAATCCAACGGTGAATAAGGTCCCCAAATCAATCAGGATCTCTCAACGAGAGATTTTTTTAACTAAATCAATAGTCTAGCCTCTACTATAAAAAGGACCCAAGACTTCAAGTCTTGTACAGAGGAACCCCCCATAAGCTTCAAACTTTAAAAAAAAAGAGCAAGCAAGAATAAAGCTTTAAGAGGGAAGAAAGAAGAACACCTTTCTTCGAGGTAAATAAAAATAATAGAGATCATAGCATATCATCTGCATATCCAAGAGTTTAACCCTCATAAAAGAACTTAATTCTTTCTCTGGATCTGAGATCCATGAGATAAGTCTCCCACAAATGAGAATTTAATTCTCATAGGGATGAACTCGTTCTGGGGGATCAAAGATCCAGAAAAGAACAGAGAATTGAACTCTTCAGAACAGAATATACGAAGAAAACTAAGCGCCAAGCGCCTCACGTGTTCCTCACGTGGGTGCTGCTCAATAAAGAGTGCTTAGCACTCAATGGTTGGCGCTCAGCGCCAAGTGCCTCACGTTTCCCTCACGAGGGCGCTGTTCAATAAAGAGTGGTTAGCACTCAATGGCTGGCGCTCAGCGCCAAGCGCTTCATGTGTTCCTCACATGGGTGCTGCTCAATAAAAAGTGCTTAGCACTCAATGGTTGGCGCTCAACGCCGAGCACCCCGCGTGTCCCTCACGTGGGCGCTGCCCAATAAAGAGTGCTTAGCACTTAATGTTTGGCGCTCAGTGCCAAGCACATCACGTGCTCCGCACGTGGGTGCCATAAAGTGTGTTTAACGCTCAAAAGAAAAAGAGGGGAAAGTAAAGTAAAGTATGAGAGTCAGAACCCATATAAGTGCTCAGCATTGTTTGCACAAAAAAGGGACTAAGCCCAAGCAAGTGTTCAACACTTTATTCAAATGAAATGGCAAAGACTGAGTGGGCTGAGCCCAAGTTGACAAAATCCCTAATTTAGATCAACCGAGCTCATGGGCTCATTATTTTCCAAATTGGTCTTAGTCCCAAACATGACTAATGACCTTCTGATGGATCTTCATCCTACATCTCTCTTTAATCTGGAAATTGGTTCAAGGGTATATCTCCTCACACCTCTGATATATGTCGTTGTAATTCTTCAACGTCTTCAGAGAGGTGGCGAATCCCGACAACCAACAACTCTTTGGTGCACTCCCAAACCACAAAGAACCGTAACGTCCTTAAACTAAAACAATATTGCCAAAATGCTCTTTTGTTGGATTTAAATGATCCTAGAACCTTTTTAAGTAGATCTTAGTCTAAAACTGGACTAATGTATCCTTAAAAAACATTTATGTCGATCTTAACCTCAAACGAGATTAATGATCCTTAAATCAAACTAAACCCAAATCTAAGAATATACGGATTTGGACTAATCCACGCCCTACGGGTGACAACATAAATTAGTCTCCGTATACAATCCACGGGCAATCAAAAATGAAACAAACACACATGACACGAAGTGACCTTCTGGAGTAGGAGAAAGTGGTTACCGCGATGCGGTAACGTAATTAACTGCAGGGGCTTGCGCCTGCAGGAAAGAGCGTTTCCACAATTAAAAACCCCTCGCAAACGAGGGGGAATCTGACGAAGTCTGCTACAACGGCCACATCCATCCAAACCTCCGATACACGGTGCCATAAATAAGCTTGGCATCTTTGGAGAGGTGGACGGATAAAACCAAATAGCATCTGCCGCCAAATTCAGGAAAGACGACCTATGCAGTTCCGTCTCCCGTTTTCGGCGGTAAACAGATTCTGGCACGCCCGGTAGGACCTCTTCTTCTTTCCACTCCACACTTCATGTGTCGTGTTCGTGAATGAATCGCGGTTTAATATGGTTGCCCCTGGATTCGAGGTACTAAGATTTGGCGTCTTGCTTCTATACAGAAGAGAAGATAACATCGATGGCTTCTAACTGCACCTGCAACAGCAACTACCACTTCGTCCCCGCCGAAGGAGTGACTTACGGGCCCCAAGCGGCCTCCATTTTTGTAATGCCAATGGAATAGGTGACTCAGGCCACCACTTGACTATTCTTTAGGACCATGATCCCGCCAGCAAGTTTCAGTGCCCCAGTACCATCACAAGAAGCTCCGAAGAAGTCGGTCTTTGATCGACTTACAACCACCACGGCCCCTCTCAACGGGTCGTCCAAGTCTGCCACTTCGGTCTTTGACAGACTAAGCCAAAGCTCCAGTGGGCCTGCAAAGTGGCTCGCGATACCTGACGGGGTTATCCCGAAGCGGATAGCTATTCCAGTTCCGGAAGATAAAGTCGTCGAAGGGGCTTATCCTACTAAAGGATCGGTCTTCACAAGACTGGCCGTTCCAACTCCTGTTTCCGGTGAAGTCATCAAGACTGCTCCCCCTACCAAAAGGACGGCCTTCGAAAGATTGACCGTCCCCTCTCAACGGACATCAGTCTTCAATAGGCTGGCACCGATAGTAGCCCTTCATCAGAGCAGGGGGCATGACAAATCTATTCCTATAACGGAGGCAATCCCATCTGCACGACATGCTCGATGTCGCCACTGGCACCGGGTGAGAAGAGCTGGGGGCAACTCCCCCTCTGGACTTACCCCACCGGCTCCAATGGTGGAAATTGACGCTGCTGTTCCAACTGGGAACATCTTTGATCCACTCAGGAGGGTGCGAAAGAACTCTCCAACTGCTGTACTAAAGAAGTCGCTTCCACATGTTGAAAACACGGTACAGGCGAAGCCGGAACAGCCCCCTCAGCGGCTGTCCTCCCGAATCCATAGAGTCTGGCGGATAGTTCAGGATTCTATGATCAACAAGGACTATTCTTGTAACATTTTGAAATATTTTAGATAATTAATTACTTTATTTATTTAATTAAAACATTTATTTTATTGTGGTTGTAATAAAAAGGGTCTTTTAAAATGTGGTAGAATAAATTTGTAAAGAAATAGTTTGTTTTTATAATAATAAGTATCATGAGGGGTTTTGTGAAAAGTTTAGTTAATTGTGGAAATTTGAAATTTGTGATGGTTTAAGTGTAAATGGGTAAAGGTCAAGGTTAAGCTTAAGTTACACTCATGGCATAACATATCCTAGATGACACTTCATGCTACACCTCCTCCTTGCATGAAAACACCACCCTCTTCTATGCTGCACATTCTACTTGCATGAGATTACCACATCCTTGCTAAGTGACACATCCTCCAACAAATCTCACTCATTCTCCTTATCTCCTAAAATTTGTTCAGTTCATATATCATTTTGAAGGATGTGTTTAATTTAAAAGAAAATAGAAATCTAAGAACAAGAAAGAAAAGAAAAGAGAGAGCCTAAGTACTAAGGATCAATACCCCCATCCTCTTGCCAGGATCTTTGAGCTTGTGCATCTTGGAGGAAGCTTTTCCAGTAGCCTTGCTGTAGGTATAATCTTTAAACTCTATAGAATTTTAGTTCTGTAACCGTTTAAATATTGAAATCGGATATCGAAAATATCGTATTTTGATAGGAATAAGCTCTATTTTAATCTGCTATAGTTTAGATATAAATTAGAAAACCCAAACAGTGCCTTAACCTTATAAATTGGACCTAGAATAACTCATAAGAATACGAACCCATTACCTCGGATTTTGGCCGGCGACAAGAAGGTAAAATCCGAGCTCGCCGGATTTATAGGGGAGTTGGGTGTTGTATTTTTTTAGGGTATCTCTATGTAGGTGTATAGGTTTATTTGGTATTGTTTATTTAAGTTATTTTAGTAGTAGGTTAAATCTGTAAGCTAGTATCAGTTTTGGAGTAAAGTTCTATATACGTCACGTAGCATGTTTGGTTTGTGCAGTATCATAAACTGGGATTTTGTGATATCTAGCTCATGGCAATTGAATCTGGAACCGATAGGTATAAGCACTAGAAAAACTAGCAACACTATAAGAATCATAGGACCACTATAAGACTTAACTTAAAGACAGAGCCCCAAGTCATTGGTTGACCCGGTGACATCTAGGCCTTTTCCGAGCTCGCCGGCCTCCCTTGGGTGTTTGGTGTTGGTTTTTATTCTGTGGCTTTGTATGGGAAAATTATGATTTTTAGTATTGTTTGATTTGTCTCAATATTCATACAGAGAAATCTGGGAATGTTTAGTTGGGTTTTATTTAAAGTTTCCGACATTTCGATATGATTTTCTGTATTTCTGTACCGCAACTGAAATGTTGACGTTCGTACGTTAAGTTCAGGGGCAATTGATCATCTTTGGGGTAAGTGAGATGTAGGTTCTAACCTACGGGTGCTTAGCTCGTTGTTTTGATTTTCAATATGATATTTACATCGATGTAATTTTAAATACGATTATAGGTGCGATCGTGAAGGATTCCGAGATGGAGTTGACGAATTTAGAAGCGTGGATTTCAGCAAGCTCATCAAGTTGGTGAGTAGATTTACATCTACGGGGAAGTCAGGTAGATGGCATATAGCACCCCCTCAACCTTATAAATAGTATTATGATATATAGTAGTTTTAGAAATTTATTAAGATATGGATATTTGAATTAAATTGCAACTAGTATGATACTCATGTGCATATAGTTTACGCATGGTTTGGTAAATTGGTATGAAGGATCATGCCGTACTAGAGAGGATTTGAGATATAGTGATAATGTGAGACATTATACGAGGAATGGTATGTATTGGAAATGATGAGATTTATATGCCGAATAACGGCTAAGTTTTCCTTTAGACTCGTAGAGTTAGATTATATTCCGTTTTAGGATATAATACTGGTGTGGGCTATATTCTTTTAAAAACTATTATTCGTTTCTCTTTTAAATGATAAAATACAAGGATGCGGTGCCAATTTCTAAAACGAATATCTATTTTAATCTATGGCAGCTTCCTTATCTCAACCCAACGTTTCGTTTCCTTTTCAAAGATAATGATATAGCTCATAGCAGGTAATTACAGTTATTAGTTATGCTTAGATTTACTTTACATGTTCGCATTATATTTATCGATAGTATACGTTTCTGTAATAGTAACACTCTGATAGAACACTGCACAAATACCAATGAGTACTATGCTGCACAAGCACGTACCTGTATGTTACACCACATCTCATTGGTACTGCCATGTCACTGTAGAACCGTTATACTTCGTAATACGTATATAGATGTTGATATGAGTAGGCTATTACACCTTTAGAACACTTGCACAAATACTAATGATTTCCATACGACACGAGCACAGACGCGTATGTTACACTATACATCATTAGTATTGCCATGACACAGTAGGATTGATAAGTGTATCTGCTTGTATGATTTATTTACGCACTTTACCTTATTATCTGTTAAGCATTGTGAATACCAGTATTATGAATGTTATATTTAATTTTATGAGTTTTTTGGACGTTTTACTTTTGATGATATATATCAGTGGTATATGACGCTGTTATATATGTATATATATAATATACCATCAGGATAATCTAGGTAAATATTCTCTTTCTTTACTTGATATTTTTGGATATGATGATTTGGAGTCCACCATGAGAATTATGTTTTCTGAGTATTTTTTTTCCAAACCGAGTGGGGGGGGCTATACGGTTTCGGACTTGTGATTATAGTAGGGGGTATACAGTTGGATACATGGTTGACTCGGTTCGAGGCCGAGGGGCAGGATAGCCGCATTATAGGCGGGGAGCCTAACGAGGATACTCGATACCGGATATAGAGACGAGCACGACAGATATCCAGGGGATACTGACCGGGGTTCGATGGGCACGGCAGATATCCAGGGGATACCAACCGGGCCAGGGATATCGGGTGGCGATCATCTATTGAGCTGGTGTCGACGGTATCTACATTTACGTTTCGATGCTGGACATGAGAGATTTCTGATTTCGATGTCGATGCTGCACATCTATATATATTGATATGATTGTTATCATGAGGTACACAGTTAGATATCATTCATTGGATTCGACTAAGACTGATCCGGAGGACAGTACCTATATATGTATTCTACTGGGGATTGCATGACAGTCAGTGTTGCATTATGATACATACGCATTTCATATTATATTTGTATAGATTATGGTGATACTATATTTATGACCTAGGTATCGTCGTGCATTTCGATTTCTACTCTTAGATATACTTTTATTCACTGAGTTGGCAACTCATCCCCGTTGTGCCACAGTTTCTTGCAGGTTTCACCGCTTGGATTATCAGCGGCTTGGGCACACATTCTTTTCGGTGATTGATTGGTAAGTGTGTTATTATTGTATCGTACTCACTCTTGATCACTCATATATTCTTGTATCTAGTGAAAACTCTATCAACTTAGAAATGGTATATTGCGGACTTAGAAGCGAGATTTAGAATTGTGAGGTCGCATTCTTTAGAGTCGACTTCTGATTTAGATTGTTTGGCTGCTCCGTCGTTTGGATGTGAAAACTAGCTCCCGTTGGGATACTATTTTATTGTTGTAGTTGTATCGGGTTTTTATGTAAAATTTTCAAAGGAGGTGCTGTCAAATTTCAAAACGTCATAGATGCTTTTCAAACATACTTAGTTAAATTTAAATGTTATTTAGACTGATTCCACCTGATGAATATTTTAAACTCACCTCCAATAATTTAAAAAGGGTTTAGATTCCGGGTTTCGGCTTACTTGAACCGCATCGACGTCTTTAGATGTCACGTGATTTAAGTGCCGGTCATGTGCCACATTTGGGTCGTGACAATTCTTGTCGACCGGAGAAAATGAAGGTTCGACAAGAGTGAAGTCATCCCTTTAGCTGGCAGCGAGGGACTTCTCGGGCGCCTGTTACAATAGCTCCTTCGACTTCGACTTCTCACAAAAAGAGAAGGCCGGAGAATCTCCCACCGCCGGCGGCAAATCCCAAGGGTGATGGATCCAAACGCCCCAAGTCCGGAGGCATGATTGTACACACGGTGTACATGGCTTCCGGGAAAGAGGAAAGCCGTACTTCCATGGGTCATCGACCACTTACTTGGTCGTTGACAAAGGCCCAAGAGCAGCAACAAAAGCTCGAAGAAATGCTGATGAAAATGTCAGCACTCACCGGGCAGAAAGAAAGCCGGGAATCAACGTCTGAGCAGCGCTAGGAACAAGAGACTGACACCGGGTTCTTGCGAAGAGTGCTGAAAAGGAAGGATAAGGAGGCTGCAGAACATGCCGCTAATATAAAACAGATGGCGCTTCTGTTCCAAGACATGGTTGGGATGATGATCTAGCCGGAACCTCCAGCCGAAGACCCTCCAATAATCATCGAAGACGATAGAGGGGAAACGTCAAACCCTCCTCTGAACAGCTCAACGGCCGAGGAAGATACAATTTCTAAGGTACCTTCGATAACTACATAGCTCAACAAATACGAGCTCATCAAGCGAGTGAAGCGGCTGGCCAAGTCGTCAGAACTGGGTGATCTTATCCAGGATGGTACGATCAAATCAAGTACCTGCCAGGATATACGATTCCTAAATTCCATGTGTATAAGGGGACAGGCAATTCCCATTAGCACGTCGCTCAGTTCAGAGCTTTATGCGGCAATACTGGAGGCGACGACAAACTGCTGCTTTGCCAGTTCGTCGGCAGCTTGGCGGAGACAACATTTGAATGGTACTCGGAGCTTCCGAATGACTTCATCAAAACATTTATAGAAATGGAGCTACTATTCATAAAACGTTTCGCAAGCGCAAGCGAACGCATTCCGATTATGGCATTAATCAATGCCAGGGTGAAGCCGGGAGAAACCTGGGTTCAATACACAATTCGGTGGTGGAACCTATGGTCAACGCGAACAACGCATAGAACAAGCTCCTGCCGTGGGCATGTTCGTAGGGACCCTTGATCCTCAGGCAACTATATCCCAATTTATGATGTTCTTCAAGCCAACCATCTTCCAGGCCTTGATCGACAAGCTGACCCAAATGGACCAGATGGGTCATAGGCCGTCCTCTTCGAAAACGGATCCCCAGAATGAAAAGGACAAAGGGAAAGCGACCTTCGTTACCAACGCTCAACAACAACTGAGTGACCCTAAACCGGTTGCTCTCCAAAGCAACAAACCACGATCCCTCGAAGAGAAGTTGAGACGTCCTTACTCGTTTCCCCATGATAAAACGAGGAGACCGTTAGAACTGGTGGCGCGCAACAGGCTCATCACTCTGCCGGATCCAAGACGCCCACTACAGCCTGGTGACGTCAACAGTCCCAACTACTGCCCCTACCATAGAGTAATGGGCCACC
This sequence comes from Agapanthus africanus, assembly GCA_030015575.1. Taxonomy (NCBI): domain Eukaryota; kingdom Viridiplantae; phylum Streptophyta; class Magnoliopsida; order Asparagales; family Amaryllidaceae; genus Agapanthus; species Agapanthus africanus. The sequence goes on along the minus strand of CM057340.1, from coordinate 673,374,292 downwards.
AAATCGAAGATTGCTACGTCTTCAAAAACTAGGTTGAGGACCATTACCAACAAGGAAAATTCACGCTATCCGAAAACTGGAATGTAAACCCGCCACAACAGCACACTCCTAAAAAGATGGATATGCCGGGGGCATCATGCTCATTTGTAGAAGAAGCTCCGTGGGAAGTTGTCCTTTCGACTAAAACTAAAAGAATGCTAAAGGATCTTCCAGCATGTTTGACAATCAGGTGGAAAAGCCCGTTGGACCCTGAGATCATTGACGGGATGCTGAAACCGTGCCCAACACCGAAAGTTGGTAGCGATGGGCAAAATACCCAGGTCAAGCCTTCAAAGTATTTGAAGAAAAAGAAGAAGACTAGGAAGCCCATGCAGCTTGACGACAAGCACACGGACCTGCAGAACTACATTGACTTGCTGGAGGAATACAACCAAAAGGCGTGGACCCCAATCACACTAGAAGAGTTTTTCAACCACATACTTGAGAATAGAAACAATGACGAGGGAGACAACTCGTCAGAAGAACCCGAGGATTATGTGGCGAGTTGCCATATGATCTCTTATTCGTCAGTGAAAGGCAACGAAGCTCCCTCAGCGTTAGAAAATAACGTAGAGAAGCTGGGGGCAGGACCGACGTCAAAATCCCTAGAGCCGTCAGACAACTTGGTTGACAGGCTGCTAAACGAAGCTTTTCAAAAGAGCAAAGACGACCGAGAACATGAAACGACCATATACGAAAAGGCCAAGCGTCGGTGTCAGGATGAGAAAGCTGCGACAAGGGAGAGTCATGAATTACTCCAACTAGATCGAAGCACACCCGCGACAGACAAAAGAAAGTTTAATATGGAGAAACGGTTCACCAAAGCCATGTCAATGGGAATGAAACTGCCACCTTTCGAAGGAAATACTCCTGGGAGTATGTGCCTTGATGAAGCGGATGTACATCCGAAATACTGTTTATACCATCGGAGGGTCATACACCCTACCAAAGAGCGCAATGCTTTCAAGAAGTGGTGGCAGGGATACGTTGCCCACCGACAACACTTCAAGTGAATGAAGCGCAAAGCCCGTCGGGAACAGAGAAGCAGGACAGATGAGCGTAAAGGAATAGCCGGTAACTGTCATATGGTTGATGTCATTTCGGTAAAAAGGGAAATCTCAAGTTCTTACCTTCGGGAGTGATTCTGACGAAGAAATAGCCCTTGTCCCTCTCTTCAAGGAATCTACCTTTGGAAAAGAAGAAGAGGAGAAGAAATGCGAGAACAATCAGCTGCGTAATCGCACACTACCTGAGAAGAACCTCGGGCCTACAAACAAAGGTTCGAGTAAAAGAGACAAGTGGAAGGAAAAAGTCCCTGAGGAAATTGCCCTCGATGATAGAGTCGTCGAAGAGCTCGAAGTAAAGGACACGCCTAAGAAAAACAAAGTGGATTACAATGTCCTGGCACACCTGAGGAAGATACTCTCACAACTGAGCATACTGGATGCTCTCTTCCTGTCCAAAGAGGCACGAGATTCTCTAATCAAGGCACTGCAAGAGCCTGATCAGTTCCAAGCTTTCTTTGCGGAAGAAGATGAAGGACGGGCTGGCAGAGGTTCATACAGCTGATATTACATTCGGCGATGAAGATCTCCTTCTCGGAACATGTGAGCACAACCGTCTGTTGTATGTAACAGGGTACTGCCACGGCATTAAGATCGGGAAGATCCTAGTTGACTAAGGGTCCTCCGTCAACCTTCTTAATGTGAGAGTGTTGAAGGAGATTTGCATGAACGTTCAGCACCTGGCTCGGGATAAAATTACCATCTCCAGGTTTGACTCCCAGTCATCACGAATGCTCGGGTCTGTAATACTGAAGCTACGCTTTGGGCTGCTCGTCATTGACATCAAATTTCATGTCATTGATGCCAAGACTTGCTACAACGCTCTGCTCGGCCGGCCTTGGTTACATGAGTACAAAATCATCCCCTTTACACAATATCAGTGTATGAAGTACTTTAGAGACGGCCTCGAGTACACAGTTACAGGGGAGCTAAACCCATTCTCCGTAAATGAAGTCCGCAAACATGAATACGCAAAGTACTTCCTACCAGACTTCGAAGACACGGAAAGATGTCATAAACTGGAGGATAAACAAAAAGTCGTCGCGACCATCCCGATCTTTGGGAGTGATACCGAGGAGGATGAAGAGATGGTTTTTTTGGGGCAGCCCCAATGCAACAGACCCGGACCGTCTATCCCTATTTTAGTCTTCGGCAGCGACTCGGAAGACGAGGTCAACACAATATTCTCTGTTCGTCCATCAATACGAACCTTTATTGGAGCTGATCAGAGTTTACAAATTTTCATGGTTCCGCGGCAGCATTACAGGAAACTTGATGCGCTCGATACATACGGCATGCAAGAGCTGTAGACTTTCTATATCCCTCCCAAGCAAAAAGATGAAAAGGCGATCCTCTTCTATCGATCCACGGAGACCAGAGTGGAAAGAGAAGTCTGGCATGGTGCCGAACCTGCACTTGACAGGTTTCAACCAATTCGTCTGCCCAGATACTACGCAGAGGGATTGAAGAGGCTATTAAGATGCCAAGGCGCACCCTTTAAATAAATAAATAAACTGCTCGACAAGCCCAGTTCTACAACAAGATTTGGGATGTTCCCGGGACTCAGCGAAAGATGCCCAACGGGAGGATGGAGATGACCAGGCTTGGATATGTTCAGTCCAAGAAACGGGAGCGATTCCATGGCTGCCATGTTATAAATGACTCCGGAGAAGAAGGGAATGCTTTTCCAGATAGGGCCGATGTCGAACCAAAGCGGGATTCCGCCGTAAAAATGCCAAGCCCGTCATTCAAAGAACAAATTGACAAGTTAATAAGGGAAGAGGGACAAAAGGTTCGGGATGACCACAGCCGCAAAATGGCCATTTACGAGAAATCCAGAACGCAACGTCTCATTCAGCAGGCTACGAAGGATGACGATGCCCTTCATTCTTAGCCCGCTGTGCGCTCTTGCGGCAAGAAAAAAGCCTGACGTAGAAGCAACAACAAGGTGAAGAGCGAGAATGACATTCAAAAACAACGAAGTGGATCCAAGAAGCCAGGCGATCGAGAAAAAGTCAGCTGGAATCTGTCTTTTATGAAGAAGATGGGTCGGGAGTACTCTTTCCCTCAAGACAAAAAAAGGAAAATTTTCGACCTTATCATGAAACATCAAATGATGGCACTCCCGGAGTTCCGGCACCGCGAACAAGTAAACGAGGTCCATCACCGGATTATTGCTCTTACAACTGAGCAATAGGACACCCTTTCGAAGACTGCTTCACCTTCAAAGACTGGGTTGAAGACCGGTATTAGTAAGGAAGGTTTGCTCTATCCGACAGTTGGAGGGTAGCCCCACCATGAAAGCATGAGCCAAAAGCGACCTACATTGCGAGGGTAAGTCCAGATCAACATCGAGCTTGGAAACGAGATCGTACCTGCCACATGATAACTCTGTTGAAAAAGGTATAGCATGAGAATGTGGACAACCTCTCTCGTTGCCTCGCAAATGAAAATGATGATGAGGTGATCTCAGAATTTCCACCGGCACCAAAAGAGCTGGAGGATGGGATACATACCACGGCGGACAATCTGAAGAAATCGACTTGGGGACGAAAAACGATCCGAGGCCAACGTTCGTCAGCGAGTTGCTGTCCGAAGAGCAGGTGACTACCCTAAAAGACGTGCTTATGCAGTATAAAGACTGCTTTGCGTGGAACTATTCCGAGATGCTGGGACTAGATCCAGAAATAGCTGTGCATAAACTGGCTATATCGCCGGACGTCAAGCCAGTCAAACAGGCGCCAAGAAGAATGCGGCTCGAACTCGAGATGAGCATCAATGCCGAAGTAAAGAAACTAATCGACTCTAGCTTTATCCAAGAAGTTCAATATCCTGACTGGATCGCCAACATTATCCCAGTGATGAAGAAAAATGGGACGGTGCGCATCTGCGTGGACTTTCGAGACCTCAATAAAGCATGCCCGAAGGATGACTTCCCCGTACCGATTACCGAGCTGACGATAGATAACACGTCAACTCATGAAGTCTTATCCTTCATGGGTGGATCTTTATGGTATAATCAAATAAAGATGCATCCCGAAGACCGAAAGCATACTGCCTTCTGGACTCCGCTTGGCATATTTTGCTATAACATGATGCCCTTCGGTCTGAAGAACGCTGACGCTACCTACCAGAGAGCCATGACGAATATATTTGATGACCTCATAAACGAGATTGTCGAATGTTATATCGACGGCCTCATGGTGAAAAGCAAATCATACGAGGAGCACTGGGAGCATTTGAAAACAGTGTTCCAGCGTCTTCGGAAATATATTCTGAAGATGAACCCTCTGAAATGCGCATTTGGAGTCTCCTCAGGCAAATTTCTAGGATTCATCATACGACACCGAGGCATTGAAGTAGACCCTGTTAGTGATATATGCCCTAGAGGCCATTGTTTTATCATACTGGATTGTATATTACTTAATGGGAGCTTGGGATATACATGGATATAGTAACAGTTTTGCTCGAAATGGTAGAATGCTACCTGGTTTGTTTCTACCTCAATATGTGTATGTGTTTTCTTAGCATATCGCTTATATATATTGGTAGAGCCCTTAGGATCTTTGCTTGATTACCAGTGTTGTGATGGAAGTCACACTAGTGGGGGCTGGATAGTCTATAAGCACATCCTATATAGGTCCCTAGTCATAGGATTATCGAGACGGGGCATTGATACTCTATAGTAGACTAGTGTATACACTTCTCATCCCAGCAGAGGAGATGGTCTATCCCACAGCCATCAGTACGTCATACTGGAGATAGTATGCATGTGCTCATTAGGTTATGAATACACTGGACATGACTCGTCGGGAACTGTTGGTGGGTATTATACCTGTCGTTGGGTAGCAGTTCCCAGGTGACATGAGTACAGCTTACTCCGTCGACTTGACACTGTTACTTCGCCTCGAGTGTGTTCCCACTATACTTTGATTACTATCCTACCATGGCTCAAAGGAGTCATGAAAACAGGTAGTAGTTGGGTGCAGTCCCGAAGCACTTAGAGGCAGTGGCGGTTAGATAGGATTCGTCTCTCCCAGTATTAGGGGTTGATATCGCGCTGTGTTCGGAAGGCCATTACACAAAGTCTTTGACCAAGGCAAGCGGGATTTACTAGTAGGTATTCCAGTAGTTTCGCAGGGTGTTTTGGGCCACTCTTCGACATGACTTGTTGCGGTATTAGGGGTCTGACGATTATCTCCCCCTAGGCCTGATATACGATACTCTTAGACGAACAGACTGGACTATACAGAGATTGCCACATTCAGGCTCAGTAGGAGTTCAGATGAGTTAGCTTATCAGCCTTCTTATCGACATCTACCCGGGTAGCCGTTACGTGCAGCTAGTACCGTTTGCGGCTTGTGTTTAAACCCACTGCCAGCGTAGTGTCGAGTCTTCAGAGCCCCATATAGAGAGTTTCCCTGCACCGGGCAAAAGGGGTAGAGGCCGTATGGTTTTACAGCAGGACTTTAATCACTTATGTGTACTTGTGCACGTATGATGATCGGGCGGATAATACTAGTAGGATTTGGTTTAAGCCGGATCCTAGTATTATATTGATGGATTGTTTCGTCTCTTAGTATTCATTTTCTTCGGAATACAGATGTGGGTATGTATATACGGATGAGGGGCATTCTTGTAATTCCTCGAGATTGGCTTCTCGAAGGGGGACACATATTAGGGTTTTATTCTTTTTGGATTAAACAAAATGGGTGGAGCAAATGAGGTGGATTTGAGCATTGAAACAAGCACTCATGGTCATGAGTCACCACAAGATATTTGTGAAGGTTTGAAGATATTATAGTGTGATTTTTATCTCACAAAATATCTCATATTCTTTATTCTATCAAAAAGTGGACAGCCAAGCTTTTCTTGAGCTCATGCTTCACTAGCTTTTCCTTAAGTCTTCTTCTTCTTCCTTTAAACCCTAAAAGCTCTCATGTGTTGAGAATTCTAGGGTTCCAAGAGACAAAGCACTCCATACTCACACTCTACACTCTCTAGGACTTCTAGTTTAGCGAACTAGAAGCCGTAGTTACCTTGTATTTAAGGTAGGAGCTCGGACTATAGACTCTCGGATGGATCGTCTTTGACTCGAGGAGGCCGTCGAGGTTGCTACGATCCATTACGATCCTTGGAGCCGACAACGAGTGGAGGACAGTGATGAAGACCCGAAGGACTTGACTCGTGAGGTATAACTTCATATCATAGTAGTTAAATCTCATGCAGTTTGCTAGCTATGCTTTATGATCGATCCTTGGTTTTAGTCGGTGTTGCGAAGCTCGTAAAAATCATTTTTTGCAATTTCCGCCTCCCCGTGAATACGTGAGGTGCACGATATGACTTACAGTTGTATCAGAGCCTCTCATAAACCTTAGATATCTTGCAGCGATGTTATAAATCCGCCGTTTTTGTCGCGCAAAAACTGCAGAAAAACAGTTTCCAAAAATAATGTTTTGAGTTGTTTGCACACCCCACGGGCTCATGGTTTGAACCGAGAAGCTGCGGAGTGAAGCGTACGCACACCGGGGACCCTCCGAGGACCCTCTAGGGGGACTGAACGGCTGAGCCCACTCCCCAAGACCACCTCAAGACCACCACAAGCTGGTCTTGGCGGTGGGGACCCGAAACTGCCCCATCTTAGGCTGTTTCGGGTCTGCCTCACCCTCTGGCCACCTCGTGGTGGCCTCGGGGATGGGGTACTCTCTCTAGGTCCCCCAACTCGAAGTTAATTTCATGGTCTAATCCATGAAGATTCGGACGGGTTTCGAGTTCGTTTCGACTCCCGGATTGTCTTAAATCGATCGTTTTTAGAACTTTAGCTCACTGGATTTTCAAGTTTTGGAAAATTGGTTAAGTTTGCTAATTGCGTGCGGAATTATAATGTTGTTGTTACTTTACAAGATTTGTGATGTGTAAGTCTAGGGTAGCGCCCCGGCCGTCTACAGACGCCAAATGCGGAAAAAAACTTTTTAACTGGCGCTATCGTATACTTTAACCCGGATCTGCCATTATTGCTAAACTAACAAACTGTAAAGAGTGTAGAAAATTTATACCGAACGATCCGAGTCCTTCATTCTTTAACCATCATCCCACGCTCCGTTGCGGCTGCTACGATCTCTTCGATCTCCGATCTGCTCGTCCTGGTGGCACCACATCAACGATTCTTTAAACGGGCTCCCGCCTCTGACTCGAGGCAACTCGGTCGTCAAGTTTGCTAAAAGAGACGACCAAGAATGATGTAGAGAATGAGTAGATGACTTTGTCTCACTTTGCCCAAAGCCGTGGACGATCGGTTAATGAAGTTGCCGATGGAAATGAAATGGAACAAGAAATGAACTATGAAATTTCCATGCATTCATAACTTTAGTCTTTTCTTTTTAACAACCATAATCTTTTCAAGTGAGAGAGTAGAGGAGGAGAGAGAGGGCCGGCCACTTATAACAAGGAGGGAGGTGAGTGTAGGAGAGGGGAGAATGACCATAAGAAATGATCCTTATCATAACAAAAGATCTTAAGCAATCCAAAAGACATTAATTAAAACCATGAGTCACAAAAACCTAGTCACCATTTAATAAATGCAAAGAAAGATGCATGAATCTAGTCACCAATCTAGAAGCTTCTAGAAGCACGACTCACCTCATCCAAGAAAAGATAAATCCGTCTTTAACCGAATGTTAAAAGACGGCTGATAGAAAACTGGAAACTGGCAAATTCCAAAAGTGATCCTGAAATGAATTTCAGGACAACCCCGTAACTGTATAAATATACCCGCATTTGTATTACGACCGAATACAAATGCAACTGAGACAAAGATATTATATCCACTCAATATAATACTCGGATTCGGCTTAAACCAAAGCCGACCAGTATCATCTGCCCGAAAAATAACACGTGCGTAAACGCACGTGCATTTTCCAAACCCTGCCATAAAACCATATGGCCTCTACAACGTTTCGCCCGAACTTGGGAAACTGTCTGTGGGGGACTCTAATGACTCGTCAGTACCCTGGCAGTGGGTTTAACTACAAACCGTCAGCGGCACTAGCAATGCGTAACGGCTGCCCATGGATTGACTTCAAGGGAGGCTGATGAGCGAACTCATCCAGAAACCCTACTGAGCCTAACAGTGACAATGTATATACAGTCTGGTCCGTTCGTCTATGAGTATCGCATATCTGCCTAGGGGGCTAGTAACGTCAGACCCCCAATAGCAGTATAAGTCTTGTTGGAGTGTAACCCAATAACACCCTGAGATACTACTGGAGTACCTACCAGTAAATCTCCTGCCACGGCCGTGGGCTTTGTGTAATGGCTCTCCTAGACACAGCACGATCTCGCCCCCAATACCGGGAGAGACGAATCCCCTACCGATCCGCTCACGTGCCTCCATATGGCTCGGGACTGTACCCAAAAATTACCTGTTTGCACGACTCCTTTGAGCCGTGGTAGGGTAGAAATCAAAGCACAGTGGGAACTCACACGAGACAAATGACGACCTCAGGTCGATGAACTAACCTGTGCACATGTCACCAGGGAACTGCTATCTGACGATAGATATAGTACTAACTAGCAGATTCCCGGCGAGTCCTGTCTGGTGTACTCATAACCCAATGAGCACCTGTATACATCTTAGGTGATCCAACTGACACCAGTGGCTTGTGAGACCGGCCACCGCCCCTCGTCGGGGTCTCGACTGTATACACTAGTCTACTCCGGAGTATCGATGCCCTGTTTCGAAACTCCCACGACTAGGGACCACAATTAAGGATATGCATATAAACCACCCAACTCTCACGAATATGATCGCCATCATACTGTTGGTGATAAAGCAAGATCCTAAGGGCTCTATCAAAGTGTAACATGTAATCAGTCACCTGAACATGTACACGACTGATAAAGGCAAACCAGATAGCATACTATCATTTCGAGTAAGACTGTCCTACCGGTGTAGGTCCTCCGCAATCATTGCAATCACGTACCTGCGATCCAATAATTGACTATGAGGGCACTATCTCCAACACTCTCCCACTTTCACTCAAGGCTAATTATTGCGATGTTGACTACTAACAGCCCGTGTGAAACCGAACATCCAACTCCTCTACTAATCAGTTTCACAAAGCCCGTTTGTAAAACTATTGTGTTCGAGAAATAGCCTCAGTGAGTGGATCCGCCTAGATGTTTCTTTCAATATCTCTCTTAATCTCAAGTTCACGGAGAAAGCCATCTCCCGAATTGAGTAATACCTGTCTCAGAATATGTCTGGATTTCTGATGGGACCTAGTTCATAAACGAACTCCAAATCCAAACTTCTTAGACTGTATCAATCACTGAACCTAATCAGTATCCTGCACCAAGCCTCCCACAGTATCCTCTTGGACCACCTGTCCAAAATACTGTCCCTCGTCAGAGGGAAAACTAAAACTCTGACAATCACTCTGTCATCCATGTCACCTTTGAAGCCTGGAATGATAATCGTCTCCCGAAGGAGGCCGCCGTTATCAAATCCGTAGAACATGTACTTATGTTCTAAAACTTCTTCCTTATGTTTCTCCAGGATTGGATTAATACAAACTTATTGCATCTAGTGAAAAAACAACATCTGGTGTGGTACTTGACATCTCACGATTGACTCAATTGCCTAAGCAAGTGATCTGTCAATCATGCACATCCCTCTCCCCTTCAGTCTATACGACACCTTTAAAGAGGGTGACTCCATCACCTGCAGGTACACCACCATGCTAGAAGTCAACTATTCTAAAAACCATTAGAATATCTGTCAAAGTACCCACATTGGGAAACTACCCAAATCTAGATCTAAAACCATAGATCCAGAAACCAGAATGTCAAATATTATATCCATATCCTGTCTGGAGAAACAACTGTGTGACGACCACAGTACAACCGATCGTAGAATAGGAATTTTACTTCCTACTTTATGTATGTCATCCAGATACCATGACATCATACCCTACTACCTTCTTAACAGATCCATCCTCTATTCTGATTGAAGTCAAACCCATGACTATCACATCAAAATTAGATGATCTATCTCCGCTATAACTGCTCTAGTCTATAAATAGACATAAGCTACTTGCCCACTATGCTTCCGTTGCTCCCACTGACTATGACAACCCTCCTACCGGGTCTCATAGCCTGGAACAACAGTAGTGTCAAGTCTTGGTAGATAAGAACCTCCCTGTCACCGTCCTGGAGCCTACCGAAGTACCTCTCGGGTGTCTGAGGTTATCCACCATATCTGCGGAGTGGCTATTGGAATGTCAAACCTGATTGAATATATAGGTCCTATTAAATTTTCCGTAATCGTTTGCGGTTCTGGAATCACTTCCAGTTCTACCATACTCCCACTACTGTTTTCTGAAAAAATCCATTTTACTAAAACTGTGGCGAGTTAAGAACAATATCACTATTGATCTTCCAAATGGTAGAATATCAACCCTCATCATAGCCAGGGTCAACCCACAAACAGCCATTACAGAAACGTGCGCTGAGTTATCTGTTAGTGTATATGCCCTAGAGGCCATTACTGTATCATACTAGTTTGTATATTACTTAATGGAAGCTTGGGATATTCACCTTGTATAAACAATCTTGCTCAATATAGTAGTATACTACTTGGTTTGTTTCTACTTCAATGTGTACATGTGTTTATTTTAATATATCACCTATACACATTAGTGGAGCCCTTAGGATCTTTGCTTGATTACCAGCGTTGTGATGGCAGTCACACTAGTGGGGGCTGGGTAATCTATAAGCACATCCTTATACAGGTCCCTAGTCGCAGGACTATCGAGACAGGGCATCGATACTCCGGAGTAGACTAGCGTATGCGCTTCTCATCCCAGTGTGGGAGATGGTCTGTCCCACAGCCATCAGTACGTCGTACTGGAGATAGTATACGGGTGCTCGTTGGGTTACGAGTACACAGGACAGGACTCGTCGGGAACTGACCAGTTGGTATTATACCTATCGTCAGTTATCAGTTCCCAGGTGACATGAGTACAGCTTAGTCCGTTGACTTGACACTGTCACTTCGCCTCGAGTGTGTTCCCACTGTACTTTGATTACTACCCTACCACGGCTCAAAGGAGTCGTACAAACAGGTAGTAGTTGGGTACAGTCCCGAAGCACTTGGAGGCAGTGACGGTTAGACAGGATTCGTCTCTCCCGGTATTGGGGGTTGACATCGCGCTGTGTCTAGGAGAGCCATTACACGAGTAGTCCCTGGCCAGGGCAATCGAGATATACTGGTAGGCTTCCAGAGTTATCTCAGGGTGTTTTGGGCTTCACTCCGACATGACTTGTACCGCTATTAGGGGACTGACGTTTACCGCCCCCTAGGCCCGCCATACGATGTATTAGACGAACAGACCGGACTGTACGGAGACTGTCACATTCAGACTCAGTAGGAGTTCAGATGGGGTTCACCTCGTCAGTCTTCTTATCGGCATCTACCTGGGGACTGTTACGCACAGCTAGTGCCGCTTGCGGTCTGTGGTTAAACCCACTGCCAGCGTAGTGTCGAGTCTTTAGAGTCCCACACAGAGGGCTATTCGCCTCTGGGCAAAACAGAGTAGAGGTCGCATGGTTTTGCGACAGGGTTCGTTCTCATCCGCGCACTTGTGCACGTTTGGAGTCCGGACAGATATTACTAGTAGGCTCTGGTTTGAGCCAGATACTGGTATATGTTTTGGGGTTGATTTTATCTCTTGGTATTCATGTTCCTCGGAACAAGAATGCGGGTGTGTATGCACAGTTGATTGAGGCGGAGGAAGAGGATTTTCATTAGGGTTTCGGAACGGGTGCGTATGCACAGTTGACAGTCGTCTTTTTCCAAACCCTAATGGAATTATGATATATCAATTAATAATATTAATTAAATAAAATTGTGTCATGGTTGGGTTTTGTTGACTTGTTGACCATGGTTGACTAGTTGACCATAGTTGAAAGTTTGACCATCATCATTACATATCAAAGATGCTCTTTGATTCTAGCAAAACCATTTAAAGAATGTAATGATAATGGTCATTCCAAACCATCCATCAACTATTTCATTTTTATTATTATTGTTAATTTGATAATTCTTTTCATTTGTGTTATGGTTGTAAAATGAAAAGAATAGCTCATTCTATCATAACTCTTCTCTCTCCTCACTTCTTCTTCCTCCTCCTCTAGTTCAAGGAGCTCCTTTCTCATGTGTTGAGAATCCATCTCCTTGAGATAAAAACACCCCAAAGCCACTCTCTACTCACTCTAGGGTTAGAGGTTTAGCAAGCCAAAGATCCTAGTTCACTCAAAGTTCGAGAAAGAGCCCGAAGGTTGAACCCTCAGGTGGATCCATCTTTGACGGAAGAAGGCGATGAGGAAAGCACCATCAACCCCCTACAAAGGTTTCAAGAAGAAGGAGTTCAAGTTAGGTATAACCTCTTTTCCGAGTAGTTAACTCTCTTTAGCTTTCTTGCTAGTTTAGTTTAGAAAAGATCCCGACTTTGTTAGTCCATGTTGCCCCATGTGCTAAAAATTTGATTTTTATACCGTTTCCGCCTCCCCGCAAGAACCGGGGGTCGCAACGTGGACTTACAGTGGTATCAGAGCCTAACTAAACTTAATCTAGCTTAGTAGTAAAGTGTATGGAAGTTCGATCGGAAAAATCGCAAAAACCGGAAAATCAAAAACCCTAACTTTCTGCTGAAATTTTTTGTGCTCTAAAAATAAAAAGTTTTACTCCTAAAATCGGCTCAGGGTTTTGTGAAAACACCCACCAAAAATGATCGCCTGATTCCCTCAAACCGCCGCGGTTCCGCGGCGATAGGTGGCTTATGCCGCGGAACCGCCGCCGTTTTGTTTCCTCTCGTGATCGCGTTTTGTGCAGTGTTCTTCTGGTAGGGTTTTGGGATTTTTCAGATGGGTTATTTGTGCCCAGATTTTCCAAAAAAGAAATTTGTTTTTGGGGGCCTATAAATTCGTATTTTTATCGAACTTCACTACATTTTGACTACAATGGTTATATCTGTGATGTTTATATGTATTGAACGTCGGCTAATCGCTATATGTCGATTAGTCGGGGTTATACATATCTGTGATCTGTGTTTGATGGTCGTTTGTGTATATGAATGCGTTGGACTGTCGCGGGTGAATAGCCGGGGTGGATGTGAGATGAGTGTTTCTTTTTCTTTTATTCATTGTAAAATGTAAATTGATGTAATATTATCATTTGTTTGGCCGCACAACCGGGTCGGGGTTGTAGCCGTCATTGTATAATTCTTTTTACTGTTTTTGCTCCTAGGATAGACCCATGGAGGGGTGCACAAACTATCGGGTATCTCGAAGTGCCGAGTGGCCTACTCACGGCGTTGAGGGAGGTTGCTCCACTTCAGGTACTTGGCGGGTAGTTTGCCGCACCCATAGGGGTCTTGGGTGGGGTATTGGCTATTCACCGCGACCGTGTAATCCGCTTTTCATTGCAGGCTCGAACGGATTGCGGATTCCTAGTATATCCAATGTATTCATCTGTGATCTGTAATGTCTATCTTTGCTATATATTTATAACTATTTAGGCATTGCTTATGTTTTACAGCCGCGCTAGCCCAGCCCCCGCTCTGTCATTAGTTAAGTAACCTAACGGGTAATGACGGGGCCCCGTGGCGAATGCGAATGGCATAAGCGTACGTCATATTTTAGTTGTTTTCTGCAATGGTAGGATTAAATGATGGGATGCATTAAAAGAACTAATGCAAGAATATCACGCATTAAAAGAACTAATGCAAGATAATAAACCAAGCAAAAGTCGTTGGAACACTTTCGAAAAACCACTCGGTTCTTTTCAAAACTAACTTTTAAATGCAGAGCTTGAGCCGCTCCTTTTAAAAGCTATCTCGTTCCATCGATTATATCAAGTTCACTACGTTCACGGTTTCGCCAAAACCATTCGTAGCCCTCCGTCGTTTCATATGAATATTCAAATAGTATTCAAGCTATGTTTGTTGACCTTCGTCAAGGCGTAGTGATTGGTAGCTGTTGGGTGTTCATATGTAGCATAGATAAATGCGTTGGTTTGAGACAGTCGTATTGCCTTATTGACCTTCGTCAAGGGTATATACGGGTGGGTTCAAATTAACCCGGAAAATGACGGGCAGAACTTGACATGTGACCTATGATTTGTTGACCTTCGTCAAGGTCATAAGAGCATGGGGCAAAAATCCACATCGGGAGTTTCATAAGTACTGAAACTTGCTAGATTTGGATACCATTTGGAGTGTGGTGATTCTGGTAGGATTCCTTCAGTTTCGTCACGCGATGATATTTGGATCCCGATCCTACTGTAAGTATATGCTACTCCTCGGGAAATTTCTCACTAAACGATCAATGCTATAAACCTAGTAGGTGTCTAGAAAGGTGTTAGCGGGGCTACGCCCCCAGGGAAAAGAGGTTCTTAAATTAAGGAACTTCGCGAAAGCGTTGGAAAACCTCTCTCGAAGTACCGACACTGGCCTGGCTGAACGGTTAAGCAAGTATTGTGCGGTGGGATTGATCCCGACTAATTCTTCCTTTATGGTTTGAGGAGGGATTCGAGAGACAGTGGGAGCCATCCTGTTTAGACAAATTAAAAACCATTCTAAACTTGTAAGAGCATCATGCTGAGTGTTTCTTCTTCTCTCTCCTAATTGCAGCGACCAATCGACATGACTGGACTTAAGTTACTTCTAGATAAAAACATACTGACAGGGCCAAACTACAAAGATTGGCTCAGGAATGTCAAAATGGCAATCACTTACGACAAGCTGGGGTATCTTCTTACCACCAAAGCTCCCCCCGTCCCAGGTCCCACCTCCAGCGTCGCGGATAAGGAAATCCGTAAGACTTGGGAGATTGATTGCGCGAAGGCCAAGTGCCTCGTGCTTGCCTCTATGGACAACGAACATCAGAGGAGGCACGAGAATATGGACCTGGAATCCATATTTCTTCATACAAAAGAACTGTATGGAGAGCAGTCTCGTATCGCAAGATACGAAGTGTCGAAGAAGTTATTTTCGGCAAAATTGGCCGTCGGATCATCGGTAGCGGACCACGTGCTTAAGATGACTGGCTACATTGAGGAGCTCGCGGAACTTGGGACCACGTTGGAAAGTGAGCTCTATACGGATTTAATTCTCCAGTCCCTTCCTTCCACTTACGCCCAGTTTATACTGAAATTCAACTTACAAGAAAAAGAAGTTGAACTTTCAGAACTCCTCAACATGCTGAGGAGTGCAGAGGGCACCCTACAGAAAGGTAGGGAAACATCCACTTTGTTTTTAGGAGGATCTTCTTCTTCTAGGTCCAAGGCGAAAGCCAAGGGAAAGAAGAGGAAAGCCCCCGCCAAACCAAGGGGCGGTGTTAGTAAAGTGGATACGAAGGGGAAGGGAAAGGCAAAGGCAACAATGATAGCGGGGAAGCTTGTGGGTAAAGAAGAATGCTTCTATTGTCATAAAAGTGGACACTGGAAGAAAGATTGCAGGGCTTGGAAAGCCAGGACACAGGAACTGAAGCAGGTTGCGGCTTCAGCTTCAGGTGTGTATGTTATTGAAAACTGTCTTTCGATATACTCTACTTCCTGGGTATTGGATACCGGATCAGGATCTCATATCTGTAATTCTTTGCAGGGGTTGAGAAACCGTAGGTTTTTGAAGGCAGGTGACATGACCCTCAGAGTTGCGAACGGAGCTAGCATGGATGCTAAGGCCGTGGGGGACTATCACCTGGGAATGACAGATGTACATGTTTTGGTTTTGCGCAATTGCTTTTTTGTACCCAATGCAACTTGTAATATCATTTCTGTATCTTTGGTTTCTAAAGAAGGTTATGAATTTGCGTTTGTAAGTAATGTTGTAAACATTCACCTTAATCAAGTTCTGATTGGGTCAGGTACATTGAGCAATGGTATATACGTGTTAAACCAACCACATATTTTCAATGTCCAGAATACACACAAAAGAAAGTCTCCAGATATAAATCAGGCTTTCTTATGGCATTGTAGACTGGGTCACATCAATGAGACACGGTTGACTAAGTTACATAAAGAAGGATACTTGGATCCGTTCGAGTATCAGTCTTATGCCACTTGTGAATCTTGTCTCATGGGAAAGATGACAAAGACTCCGTTCACTGGACACAGAGAAAGAGCGAGCGAGCTCTTGGGACTCATACACAGTGACGTGTGTGGTCCAATGTCTACACATGTGCGAAGTGGTTATTCATACTTCATTACTTTCACAGATGATTTCTCTAGGTATGGACATGTCTTCTTAATGAAGCACAAATCCGAGGCCTTTGAGAAATTTCGGGATTACAAGAATGAAGTTGAAAAACAAACAGGCAAAACTATTAAGATTCTAAGATCGGATCGAGGTGGTGAATACTTGAGTGCCGAGTTCCTGGACTATTTAAAAGAGAATGGAATTCTCTCTCAGCGTACTCCTCTATACACTCCGCAACATAACGGTGTATCGGAAAGGAAGAATCGAACCCTATTGGATATGGTTCGTTCCATGATGAGTAAGGCTGAGTTACCGCGATCTTTCTGGGGTTATGCACTAGAAGCAGCTGCATATCTCTTGAACAAGGCTACCACTCCATATCAGATGTGGAGTGGGAAGAAACCCTGTCTTAAAGACCTTAAGATATGGGGATGTCCAGCTTTTGTAAAAAAGCAGCGTGCGGACAAGCTCGAGGCACGTTCAGTACAGTGTAAGTTTGTGGGATACCCAAAGAACTCCAGGGGGTATCTGTTCTATTCCGCTGAGGAACAAAAAGTTTTTGTTTCTCAACATGCCCGCTTCTTGGAAACTGAGTTTTTGGAAACCCAGATAAGTGGGAGCGCAATAGAACTGGAAGAAATTCCAGAACCACAAGCTGTTACTGAAAGCTTGGAAGAGCCAGTAAGTTCAAAAGAACAGGACATTCCTACGCCGCTCCGCAGGAGTAGTAGGCAGTCTCATCCGCCCGAGAGATACTACGGTTTTCTCATAGACGGGGATAGAGAGGATTGCATCATAGATTATGATGAGCCTACTAGTTTCCAGCAGGCCGTTCAGAGCGTTGACTCGGTAAAATGGCTGGATGCAATGCGGACCGAAATGGAGTCCATGTACACCAATAAAGTATGGACGTTGGACATTGCTCCAGACGGGGTAAAACCCGTAGGATGCAAGTGGATCTTCAAAAGGAAGATTGGTGTAGATGGACAGATTGAGACCTATAAAGCTAGACTTATAGCAAAGGGTTTCCGTCAAAGACCTAGTTTGGACTATGACGAAACCTTTTCTCCAGTGGCTATGCTAAAATCCATTCGGATCCTTCTTGCCATTGCTGCCTTCCACGATTATGAGATTTGGCAGATGGACGTAAAAACCGCTTTTCTAAATGGAAATTTAGAGGAGTGTGTCTATATGGACCAGCCAGAGGGTTTCATTCAGAGTGGGAGCAGCGGAAAGGTGTGCAAGTTGCTTAAGTCCATCTATGGACTAAAGCAGGCATCGCGGAGTTGGAACATCTGTTTTGATGAGACGGTCAAGGAATTTGGCTTTATCAAAAATCCAGATGAACCATGTATCTATAGTAGATTTGTAGCGAGAACTGTAGTATTCCTCGTTTTATACGTGGATGACATTCTCTTAATAGGAAATGACATTCCTATGCTACAATCTGTCAAGGGGTTCTTGTCACACAGGTTCTCCATGAAAGACCTGGGTGATGCCTCATACATCCTGGGGATCCGGATCCATCGTGATAGATCTAAGAGGATATTAGGACTTTCACAGTCCAGGTACATCGACACCATACTGAAAAGATTCAGTATGGAAGATTCCAAGCGCGGTAACCTACCGGCTTGTTACGGGATCACCCTCTCTAAAGAGATGTCTCCCAAGACTGATTTGGAAAGGGATCGCATGTCTATTATACCCTACGCTTCTGCGGTAGGCTCTATAATGTATGCGATGTTGTGTACCAGACCGGATGTAGCTTATGTACTGAGTGTGGTAAGCCGGTATCAGTCAAACCCTGGGGAGAAACACTGGATAGCGGTAAAGAACATTCTCAAGTACCTGAGAAGGACTAAGGAGATGTTCTTGGTGTATGGCGGAAAAGACCTCCAGATCGAGGCCTTTGCTGACTCCAGCTTCCAGAGTGATAAGGATGATTCCAAGTCCATGTCGGGTTTTGTCTTTACCCTCAATGGAGCGGCGGTGTGTTGGAAGAGTTCCAAACAGGAAACCGTTGCAGACTCGACGATGGAAGCAGAATACATCGCTGCATCTGATGCCGCAAAAGAAGCTGTCTGGATGAGGAAGTTCTTGAAAGAACTTCAGGTGGTTCCGTCCATTGTTGACCCAATACCTCTGTATTGCGACAACAACGGGGCTATAGCTTTAGCGAAGGAACCCAGGTCCCATCAGAGATCCAGACACATCTTGAGGCGGTATCACCTGATCAGGGAGATCGTGGATCGCAAGGAGATCGAGGTTCGGAGGGTTGCTTCAGAAGAAAACACTGCAGATCCATTCACCAAGGCCCTGCCCCAGACTCAGTTCGAGCGGCTGATCGAGATGATAGGTCTTCGATACGCCAGTACATGGCCTTAGTGCAAGTGGGAGATTGTTAGTGTATATGCCCTAGAGGCCATTACTGTATCATTCTAGTTTGTATATTACTTAATGGAAGCTTGGGATATTCACCTTGTATAAACAATCTTGCTCAATATAGTAGTATGCTACTTGGTTTGTTTCTACTTCAATGTGTACATGTGTTTATTTTAGTATATCACCTATACACATTAGTGGAGCCCTTAGGATCTTTGCTTGATTACCAGCGTTGTGATGGCAGTCACACTAGTGGGGGCTGGGTAATCTATAAGCACATCCTTATACAGGTCCCTAGTCGCAGGACTATCGAGACAGGGCATCGATACTCCAGAGTAGACTAGCGTATGCGCTTCTCATCCCAGTGTGGGAGATGGTCTGTCCCACAGCCATCAGTACGTCGTACTGGAGATAGTATACGGGTGCTCGTTGGGTTACGAGTACACTGGACATGACTCGTCGGGAACTGACCAGTTGGTATTATACCTATCGTCAGTTATCAGTTCCCAGGTGACATGAGTACAACTTAGTCCGCTGACTTGACACTGTCACTTCGCCTCGAGTGTGTTCCCACTGTACTTTGATTACTACCCTACCACGGCTCAAAGGAGTCGTGCAAACAGGTAGTAGTTGGGTACAGTCCCGAAGCACTTGGAGGCAGTGACGGTTAGACAGGATTCGTCTCTCCTGGTATTGGGGGTTGACATCGCGCTGTGTCTAGGAGAGCCATTACACGAGTAGTCCCTGGCCAGGGCAATCGAGATATACTGGTAGGCTTCCAGTGTTATCTCAGGATGTTTTGGGCTTCACTCCGACATGACTTGTACCGCTATTAGGGGACTGACGTTTACCGCCCCCTAGGCCCGCCATGCGATGTATTAGACGAACAGACCAGACTGTACGGAGACTGTCACATTCAGACTCAGTAGGAGTTCAGATAGGGTTCACCTCGTCAGTCTTCTTATCGGCATCTACCTGGGGACTGTTATGCACAGCTAGTGCCGCTTGCGGTCTGTGGTTAAACCCACTGCCAGCGTAGTGTCGAGTCTTTAGAGTCCCACACAGAGGGCTATTCGCCTCTGGGCAAAACAGAGTAGAGGTCGCATGGTTTTGCGACAGGGTTCGTTCTCATCCGCGCACTTGTGCACGTTTGGAGTCCGGACAGATATTACTAGTAGGCTCTGGTTTGAGCCAGATACTGGTATATGTTTTGGGGTTGATTTTATCTCTTGGTATGCATGTTCCTCGGAACAAGAATGCGGGTGTGTATGCACAGTTGATTGAGGCGGAGGAAGAGGATTTTTATTAGGGTTTCGGAACGGGTGCGTATGCACAGTTGACGGTCGTCTTTTTCCAAACCCTAATGGAATTATGATATATCAATTAATAATATTAATTAAATGAAATTGTGTCATGGTTGGGTTTTGTTGACTTGTTGACCATGGTTGACTAGTCGACCATAGTTGAAAGTTTGACCATCATCATTACATATCAAAGATGCTCTTTGATTCTAGCAAAACCATTTAAAGAATGTAATGGTAATGGTCATTCCAAACCATCCATCAACTATTTCATTTTTATTATTATTGTTAATTTGATAATTCTTTTCATTTGTGTTATGGTTGTAAAATGAAAAGAATAGCTCATTCTATCATAACTCTTCTCTCTCCTCACTTCTTCTTCCTCCTCCTCTAGTTCAAGGAGCTCCTTTCTCATGTGTTGAGAATCCATCTCCTTGAGATAAAAACACCCCAAAGCCACTCTCTACTCACTCTAGGGTTAGAGGTTTAGCAAGCCAAAGATCCTAGTTCACTCAAAGTTCAAGAAAGAGCCCGAAGGTCCCTCAGGTGGATCCATCTCTGACGGAAGAAGGCGACGAGGAAAGCACCATCAACCCCCTTCAAAGGTTTCAAGAAGAAGGAGTTCAAGTTAGGTATAACCTCTTTTCCGAGTAGCTAACTCTCTTTAGCTTTCTTGCTAGTTTAGTTTAGAAAAGATCCCGACTTTGTTAGTCCATGTTGCCCCATGCGCTAAAAATTTGATTTTTATACTGTTTCCGCCTCCCCGGAAGAACCGGGGGTCGCAACGTGGACTTACATTATCCAGAGTCTGGTTTTAAGCATAAGCTGGACAACTCCCAGTACCTTAACATCTTTTAATGTACGAACCATTCTATATCCAATATAGAAACTTTGGCACTTATTTAATTGGAACCATATTCAAGTTATATAGCTGTCTCCAGTGCATATCATTTTAATGGAAAGAGGCTAATCAGCATTACTCAACTTAGGCATCCATCCAATTATGAGTAACCTGAAAGAGAAACACGTTTCTCAAAACCATCACTATCATCTGAATACCAATCATAAGAATCTACATCTTCGATCTCTTTGAAGAATCCCGATACTTGTGATACCTGGTTCTCTACTTTATTCTTATACCCACAACTTCTCAAAACTTAGACCTTGTATTTCTACGAAACACTTGTCTAAATACTAGAGAAGTTATAAGTAAACCGAACATAGTACGAGGACCTCCCCTTTGTCCTGATGGACACTTGGACAACATACAATACTCTGTATAAGTCCGCTGAGTTGAACAACTCAAAACCTGTGCGTCGTAGGTTGAAAACTGTACCCTGGCGATTTCCTCAAATATCACCAATTACAACGAATTCCGATATAATGAGGATAATCACCTAATTCCCAATAACTTACTCCTACTCATCATCTGTAAAACCATACAGATATGAGAATGAAACCTGGTAAATACATACCCTTGGAGTAAGTATCTAATCGGGAAAATAGTTTTCTTTTAACAATGCACTGAAACATGAAAATGTTTCGTAGGGGTATCCTGGTATTCATAGCAATGCCTCTTCCATAATCCAATTCATGACTTCAACCGTATATTTTATTGCCATCTCTCCAAATCCCTTTATTTGTCTTTAGTCGTTACCTTCTGTACACCATCGTTAGGCTAAATGGTTTTCTTCCTTCCCTACCGTTCAGCACCAGCCTATGGTTTGGAAGAAGACTATCCAGTAAGCATAATAGGTGTACCCTCCTAAACCAAGGAGTACTCGCATCTCGAGAGAAGGTGATGATAAAAGACAACTGAATAATACCTTATTCTTTTTAAAGGTGAAATAGGAGTGGCGACGAAGTACGCGGTTTTGGTCGTGAATGATAACAGTCGCAATTTACTTTGCCCTCTTTCTAATCCCTTTATTTTGTCTTTACATATTACCTTCTGCACACCCTACTTAGGATAATTGGTTTTCTTCATTCCCTACCTTTCGGCACCTGCCTATGGTTTGGAATAAGACTATCCAATAAGAGTAATAGGTGTACTCTCCTAAACCAAGGAGCTCTCGCAACCTGAGAGAAGGTGATAATAAAAGACAACTGAATAAACCAATTCTATTTCTCCTGAACCTGGATCCATCCTCAAAGAAGTCCCTTCGAGTTCGTATATAACCATACGATGGATCTATCCCATGGAAGTGGATGTCCGTAGTAATACGGGTGTTCTGATAAATTCAAAGGGTAGAAAAAGGGGTGGCAATGACTTATGCAACATAGACAATCCAAAAGCCAGTATTTTAAGAAGGTTCGGTCAACTTGGTCACTGAGTCATAGTCTAGGGTCGGTCAAAGGTCGCTGCCAAAGAGAGAGAGAAAAGAAACACTCTGCGTGCACTCTAACCTAGATCAGAATGGTTATCACTTTATCTAATCCGGAAACCTCCCACTGTCCTGTCAAATTCTCCTCCAAACCTAAAGAAGAATCAATCGGGATCACCCGAAGAGTAAACCAACTCATCAGTGGGAATCGGGATCCAACTCTCATCGCATGATAACGTGATGGAATGCATCCACGTTACTCATACTCCAGAAGGTATGCGCATACTTGGCAAGTTTCAGTTTCTTTAGAAACTCCCGATACGATTTTTGCCCCATGCTCTTATAACCTTGGCTTTGGTCAAAATGTCATAAGTCACATGCCAAGTTCTACCCATCACTATCTTGTCAATTTGAACCCACCCGCACATGCCCCTGACTTTGGCCAATCGGCAGAACGACTGTCCCAAACTAACTCATCTATCTATGCAATAATTGAATACCCAGCAGCTACCAAACACTATGCCTTAACTTTGGCTAAAATACATAGCTTGAATACTACTGAATACTTAAAAGAAGTGACGAAGGGCTACGGCTGGTTTTTGGAGAAAAACCCTTAACGTAGTGAACTTGATATCGCTGAAGGAACCTGATAGCTTTCTAAAATATAGTGGCGAAAACCTTTTGCTAAAGAGGTCATTCCCGGTGAAGGGATCTCGGCTCTATCTCGGCTCTTTCCTCGTGGAATGAGGTGCAGGATATTCCACTGAATACCGTGATGCAAAGCAACTTGTAATCGACTATAGTGAAGTTATTACCCTGACGCAAACTTCTGCCCAAGGGGTCAGTCCCGGTGAAGGGATATCGGCCCTTGCTCCGTCGAATGAGGTGCAGGATATTCCACTGAATACCGCTATGCATAACAAAAGGGAACGTCTTTGCAATAACACCTTTTAAATTTGTTCCAACAACTGAAAACAGGTTTGTTTTACTTTGCATTGATCAGAATCAACGCAGTCCCATCAATCAATCACACCAGAAAAGAACGAAAATAAAATGTACGTATATGCCATCCGCATTCGTCACTGGGTCCCGTCATCACCCGTTAGGTTACTTAACTAACGACAGAGCGGGGACTGGACTAGCGTGGGTGTAAAACATATACAACATCTAATAGTATATAAACCAATATACAATAATCGCTCTAGGCATGATAATATGCAACATTACAGAAAAGTAATAAGCATCACAGAACAATACAGATAATCTGGGATCCCCGGGTTTCACAGAGCCGCTGCTAAAACCCGACGTTCCCCTGTCGTGTGGATAGACTGTGCAATGAAACCTAGATCCCTACGGGTGCGGCAAGTTACCCGCCAAAACCTGAAGCGAGGCAGCCCCCTACAGCAAAATGAATGGACCACCCAGCACTTCACGGAATCTGGTAATCTTGGGCACCCCTCCTTGGGTCAACCTGTACTCCCTACGAGTGCGGCGAATAGTCTGCCAATTTTAGAGTGGGGCCCCTCTGCCTCTCAAAGCCATGAGATGCGGACCCGTTGCCCTCCAGAACCCGGCTATCCGTGCACTCCGTCTCGGGGCAAAACCTAGTACAGTAATGAAAAAAAGTACAACAGGTAAATCGACCGCAACCTGGTCGTGCCCCAAAAGAATATTATACAACAGGCAGTGACGGCAGTCCACATGTTGGACGCTCGCCCCGCAATATCAAATGTACAAATAAACTCAAACTGCACTATCATTGCACACTGCTATCCACCACGACAAATCCGCAACATCATAGCACAACACAGAACATCAACGCGAATGTCACGTTCGCAAACCCGTCTAAAAGAACTATAGCAATCAGACGCGGTTTACCGATCAAATGACATTCCCGGTCGGAGATATAATGTAAGCACTGTAAACTAACATGTTTAAATTTCGATCGACTAAATATCATGAAGTGGGCCCCACGAACAACTGGTGAATAGTAACAAAATCTGGGCCCAAAAGATATATACCAAAACCCCCAAATTCCAACAGAGAAGACACAGACAAAATTTGGTGCACTGATCCCATAGAATGGCCGCGGATGCGCGGCCAAACCATGCGTTTGGCCGCGACTCCGCGGCGCTTTGGTAGGATCACGTGCTCAAATTTGGTCGTTGTACTTCTGAAACCCTGCACAACTTTCTGTGATATGTGGAATATTTTTAGGACACCATTTAAAATCGACAGAAACTGTGAAATTGAAAAAAATGCGGTTTTTGATTTCCGGTTCGATCGATGTTTTAAACATGTTAGCACAAGTTAGTAAAGCAAAATGGTAAGTCTCTGATACCACTGTAAGTCTACGTCCCCGGCCGTCTACAGACGCCAAATGCGGAACAAAAACTTTTTAACTGGCGCTATCGTATACTTTAACCCGGATCTGCCATTATTGCTAAACTAACAAACTGTAAAGAGTGTAGAAAAGTTATACCGAATGATCCGAGTCCTTCATTCTTTAACCATCATCCCACGCTCCGTTGCGGCTGCTACGATCTCTTCGATCTCCGATCTGCTCGTCCTGGTGGCACCACATCAACGATTCTTTAAACGGGCTCCCGCCTCTGACTTGAGGCAACTCGGTCGTCAAGTTTGCTAAAAGAGACGACCAAGAATGATGTAGAGAATGAGTAGATGACTTTGTCTCACTTCGCCCAAAGCCGTGGACGATCGGTTAATGAAGTTGCCGATGGAAATGAAATGGAACAAGAAATGAACTATGAAATTTCCATGCATTCATAACTTTAGTCTTTTTTTTTTAACAACCATAATCTTTTCAAGTGAGAGAGTGGAGGAGGAGAGAGAGGGCCGGCCACTTATAACAAGGAGGGAGGTGAGTGTAGGAGAGGGGAGAGTGACCATAAGAAATGATCCTTATCATAACAAAAGATCTTAAGCAATCCAAAAGACATTAATTAAAACCATGAGTCACAAAAACTAGTCACCATTTAATAAATGCAAAGAAAGATTCATGAATCTAGTCACCAATCTAGAAGCTTCTAGAAGCACGACTCACCTCATCCAAGAAAAGATAAATTCGTCTTTAACCGAATGTTAAAAGACGGCTGATAGAAAACTGGAAACTAGCAACTTCCAAAAGTGATCCTGAAACGAATTTCAGGACAACCCCGTAACTGTATAAATATACCCGCATTTGTATTACGACCGAATACAAATGCAACTGAGACAAAGATATTATATCCACTCAATATAATACTCGGATCCGGCTTAAACCAAAGCCGACCAGTATCATCTGCCCGAAAAATAACACGTGCGTAAACGCACGTGCATTTTCCGAACCCTGCCATAAAACCATACGGCCTCTACAACGTTTCGCCCGAACTTGGGAAACTGTCTATGGGGGACTCTAATGACTCGTCAGTACCCTGGCAGTGGGTTTAACCACAAACCGTCAGCGGCACTAGCAATGCGTAACGGCTGCCCATGGACTGACTTCAAGGCAGGTTGATGAGCGAACTCATCCAGAAACCCTACTGAGCCTAACAGTGACGATGTATATACAGTCCGGTCCGTTCGTCTATGAGTATCGCATATTTGCCTAGGGGGCTAGTAACGTCAGACCCCCAATAGCAGTATAAGTCGTGTCGGAGTGTAACCCAATAACACCCTGAGATACTACTGGAGTACCTACCAGTAAATCTCCTGCCACGGCCGTGGGCTTTGTGTAATGGCTCTCCTAGACACAGCACGATCTCGCCTCCAATACCGGGAGAGACGAATCCCCTGCCGATCCGCTCACGTGCCTCCATATGGCTCCGGACTGTACCCAAAAACTACCTGTTTGCACGACTCCTTTGAGCCGTGGTAGGGTAGAAATCAAAGCACTGTGGGAACTCACACGAGACAAATGACGACCTCAGGTCGATGAACTAACCTGTGCACATGTCACCAGGGAACTGCTATCTGACGATAGATATAGTACTAACTAGCAGATTCCCGGCGAGTCCTGTCTGGTGTACTCATAACCCAATGAGCACCTGTATACATCTTAGGTGATCCAACTGACACCAGTGGCTTGTGAGACCGGCCAACGCCCCTCGTCGGGGTCTCGACTGTATACACTAGTCTACTTCGGAGTATCGATGCCCTGTCTCGAAACTCCCACGACTAGGGACCACAATTAAAGATATGCATATAAACCACCCAACTCTCACGAATATGATCGCCATCATACTGTTGGTGGTAAAGCAAGATCCTAAGGGCTCTATCAAAGTGTAACATGTAATCAGTCACCTGAACATGTACACGACTGATAAAGGCAAACCAGATAGCATACTATCATTTCGAGTAAGACTGTCCTACCGGTATAGGTCCTCCGCAATCATTGCAATCACGTACCTGCGATCCAATAATTGACTATGAGGGCACTATCTCCAACATGATGTGTATATGTGTTTGGAAATGTCGACTAATTGCTATACGTCGATTAGTCGGGGTGCACATATCTGTGATGTTGTTATGTTGGTTTATGTATATGAACTTGTTGGATCGTCGTGGATGAATAGTCGGGGATGTGAGATGAGTGTTTTCATTCTTTCATTCGATGTACATTTATAAAGTGATGTAATATTATTTTTGCGGGGCACATCCGGGTTGAGATTGTATCCACCGTTGTATTATTTCTTTTACTGTTTTTGCTTCTATGATAGACCCAAGATGGGGTGCACAAACTACCGGGTACTCTGAAGTACCGAGTGGCTTACTCACTTTGCTGAGGGAGGTTGCTTCACTTCTGGTATTTGGTGGGTAGTTTGCCTCACCTGTAGGGGTCCAGGGTGAGGTTTGGCTATTCATCACGACCGTGGAATCTGTCTTTCGTTACAGTCTCAAACGAAACGCAGAATTGCTAGTAATCCAATATGTTCATCTGTGATCTGGAATGCCTATTTTTGCGTGAGACGAATGTATATATCTATATATGATATCTAGTAGGCGTTGCTTATGTTTTGCATCCGCGCTAGTCCAGCCCCCGCTATGTCGTTAGTTAAGTAACCTAACGGGTGATGACGGGGCTCAGTGGCGAATGCGGACGTCATAAGTGGACGTGGTATTTTCGTCTTTTTCTGTGATGATAGGTGTAAATGATGGGACTACATTACATTAATGCAAAGCAAACAAACCAAACCTGAATCGTTGGAACAAATTTTAAAACCACTCGGTTATTTTAAAATAGGAGACTTTTAAATGCGGAGCTTAAACCACTCCTTTTTAAAAGCTATCAGGTTCCTTCAATTATATCATGTTCACTACGTTCACGGTTTCGGCAAAACCAAGCCCTCCATCATTTCAGTTGAATATTCAGTAGTATTCAAGCTATGTATTTTGACCTTCGCCAAGGCATAGTGTTTGGTAACTGCTGGATATTCATCTGTAGCATAGATAGATGCGTTGGTTTGGGACAGTCGTACTACTATTTTGGCCTCCGTCAAAGGTATGTACGGGTGAGTTTAAATTAACCTGGACATTGACGGGTAGAACTTGACATGTGACTTATGATATGTTAGCCTTCGTCAAGGTCATAAGAGTATGGGGCAAAAATCCACATCGGAGTTTATAAGGAAACTGAAACTTGCTAGTGCTGCATACCATTTGGAGTGTGATAATGTTCGTAGGATTCCTTCAGGATTATCACACGATGATATTTGGATCCTGATCCGACTGTGAGTATCCGCTGCTCCTCGGGAGATTCTTCACTTAACGATCAATATTATAAACCAAGTAGGTGTCTAGAACGGTGTTAGCGGGGCTATGCCTCCAGGGAAAAGAGGTTTTTTAATTAAGAAACTTTGCGAAAGCGTCGTAAAATCTCCCTCGAAGTACCGACACTAGCCTGGCCGAATTGTTAAGCAAGTATTATACGGTGAGATCAATCCTGACTAATTCTTCTTTTATAGTTTAAGGAAGGATTCGAGAAACAGTGGGAGCCATCCAATTTAGATAAATTAAAAACCAATCTAAACTTGAAAGAGTATCATGCTAAGTGTTTTCTTCTCTCTCTCCTAATTGCAGCGACCAGGTGACCATATTAGGTTACAGATAGATAATAAAACGACGGAGTTATACTATAGTGACTGGCAACGGTTTGTCCAGATGTCCATTACCTATAACAAGCTGGACCGCCTCATTACTACTCATAGCCCTCGCTGTCCCAGGTTCAGTTTCCACCATTGCTGATGTTGATATCCGTAAGATAAGGGAAAAAGACAGTGTGAATTCCAAGTGTCTCGTGTTGGCCTCAGTATATGGTGAGTACCAGAGGTAGCACGAGAAGATGGACTTAGTTCTATCTTCCTACATAACAAAGTTTTATATGGAGAGCAATCTCGTATCGCAAGATATGAGACCTCGAAAGAATTGCTTCAAGCTAGGTTGGCTGTCGGGTCATCTATAGGGGACCACATCCCTACAATGATTAGCTATATTAAAAAAGCTCATGGACCTGGAGACTGCTGGGGTAAAAATTTACACCCCGGTTGACCAAGTCAAAATCAAAGTCAACCCCAAGCCAGGTGGGCCCAAGCCCAGGTCAAGCGGGCCCATGCTCAAGTCGAGCCCGCGGCCAGCCTCCTCGTGCCAACAACAAAATCATGTAATAAATAATTTTTATATAATTGTTTATGCATGAATGTAAACAAAATGGGCATAAAGCCAATATTTTGTAAGCCCATGGCTTATGTGCAAAAATGAAATGGCACATGAGCCATGTGATGGCTAAAATGTCATTTTTGTGAAGCCCAAGGGGCTATATGTAAATATGTAAGCCTATAAAAGGCAACCTGATGAATAAAAATATAACACTTTTTTCATTCTCTCCACAAAAATTTTAGATCTGAGATCTTTTGTGCCTCCTGCTCCTTCTCCAAGGTTCTAAACCTTCTCATTTCTTTTGAATTAAATCAAGAGTTTTACTCTTTCTTTTCAAAAACTAAGAAGTCTTCCACCACAAAACCCACAAAGGGGAACTTGGATCTACCATTAGATCTCAGAAAGGAGAGATTTTTAGATCTCACATCTCTTGATCATCAAGATCCAGCCAACAGAGGAGGAAGAGGAAGAACCCCTTTCATCAACCAAAACATTTTAGAAGTTTAACTCCATATATTTACATATATATATATATAATAAATATTTCCTTTCTGAAACATAGCATCTGGTTCTGGGACTAAAAGCCCCCTTTGTCTCGCCAGCGCCCAGCGCTCGAGCGCAAAACGCCCACGTGCCGACATGTGGCGCGCTTGCGCTCAGGCACACTGCGCTCGAGCGCAAAATGCCCACGTGCCGACACGTGGCGCGCTTGCGCTCAGGCGCACTGCGCTCGAGCGCAAAGCGCCCACGTGGCGACACGTGGCGCCCTTGCGCTCAAGCGCACTGCGCTCGAGCACAAAGCACCCACGTACCGACACGTGGCGCGCTTGCGCTCAAGCGCATTGCGCTCCAGCATAAAATGCCCACGTGCCGACACGTGGCGCGCTTGCGCCTGAGCGTACAGCACCTAAGCGCACAGCGCTCAAGGCGCTGGCCCCACGCATCCTTTGGATGCCTTTTTCCCCTCTTTCTTTTATATATATATATATATATATACATATATACATATATATATATACACACACACACATATGCATACATATGTGCACACACACACACACCACGACACTGTCCCTGTTAGAAAAAAAATTTCTAACAGGGCGCTGCCCCGCACCCCGCAAGGGGCTGATAGCCCCTTTGACCGCCAGCCCGCTATCCGGGTAGCGGGACCCCGTAAAAACTCTGCGTGGCTCCCGATATATCCAAAGCCCCCTTTCAAAACACAACATACGTACACTGCACATTGAGTTCGCATGACCAATTTAACCTGTCGATCGGAGGTTCCCTCGATCCAAAGGCGAGGGGTAATTAACGGCAGCTTAGTCCGCGGCTGCCGGAGATTCGGATCCCCACAATTATTAAACCCCAGCCTACCCTAGACAGGGAGAATCTATAGTACGTCTGACAAGCGCGCGCGTATTCCCATCTCAATGGGGTGACGAAAAACACCCTACAGATCTTGGCACGCCCGGTGGGACCAATCTCTCCTCCCATATTTCGGGTTAAGCATTCATGCGAGCTCAATCAATGTACATACCTATATTTATACTAAAATAATGCTCTTTCATGCAGATTTTCAAGCAATCACCTTTCAACAATGTCTTCGATGATGAACTCAGCTCCCGTCTCTTACACGATGAGGATAGACTCTAGGACGGTCCTTCCGGCCAGTCTCGGGCGACAATGGGAGGAGCCGCTGCTACCATTCGGCTCTATCATGTTCATGCCAGTTGGCGCCATCCCGGCTCCTCAAGACACAGTGACAGACAGACCGGTCTCGAAAGGCAAGAGGCCAAATATGGTGGTCGCGAGGGCACCTCAGCCCAAGCGCAAGTCCGTTTCCGAACGACTCTCCATGGCCCTAGCTGGGGGCAAGGCCATCAGCACCAACAAAGCGACAGGGTGTCTCGCACAAGCTCCGGCGGTGCCCCTGATAACTGCTCGATCGGGTGTCTTCTTTAAGTTCCCCACTGATCAACTCACAATGGCTTCCCGGATAGCGGATGCCCGCCAAGCCTTCAAAATCGAGAAGCTGAGGGAGAAAAGGCTCAGATATAGAGCCAACAAAAGGGCTAGGGCTCCTGCCAGGCTGAACCTCATGAGGTTCGAAGAACAGGGTTACCCCGCCTAAGATGAGGAAATGGCTGGGTATGTGGTCCACACTGTCTACTCGGTGGGCACGCACAGCAAGAGCAAGGACGGGGCTACCACATCTCAAACCCAATCTGGCTTGAATGTGGTGGCCGCTTCCCAAGAACACCTGCCTCTGCTGGGTGATGAAAACCCTATTGATGAGGATGATAGGCGGAAAAACCCTTCGGTCCATGAGGAGTCGGGCTCGGAAAGCGAAGAAGAGCCGACTTTCCGCCCCAGGACCGCGGAGCAAGAGCTGCTTCAAGAGCTCCGAAAGCAGCTCAGAAACAAAGACAAGGAGATGGCCAAGCTCTACTCCAAAATTGACGAATTGACAAATGTCGTCCTACAGCTCACGGCCCAACTTGCCTCTCAGCCGCCCAATCAAGCGGAGGGCTCTGCTCATGAACCGGGAAATGGTGTCCCAAAGCAGCCGACGCCTATTCCCTCAAATCCAAAAGTGGGCGAACTACATGAAAATCAGTCGCATCCTATCTCGGGAAATGTCTTGACTACCGATGACAGCAGCCCGCTAACTCAAGATCAAATCATGGATTTGGTTGCCAGCAAAGTTAAAACATTGGTGGCCAAAACCGAAGCGCAAAAAGATATCAGCAGTAGTGGGAGACCATATCCCGCTCAGTATGATCTGGTAGAATTTCCTAGCGGCTATGTCATCCCCAAATTCGGAAGATTCGATGGGACGGGAAATGCGAAACAACACATCGCCCACTTCAAAGCCTCATGCGGGAATACTAGGGGCAATGATGCGCTTCTCCTCCGTCAGTTCGTTAATAGCTTGACCGATGTTGCTTTCGACTGGTATGCGAGCATACCGGATGGCTCCGTTACTACTTTCGTCCAAATGGAATCTTTGTTTCGACAAAGGTTCATGAGCGTCAGCGATAAGATCACCATTGCCGAGCTCGTAAGGACCAAGCCCAAGAACAACGAAAGCAGCACGGATTTTATAACCCGATGGCGCAATCTCTCCGTCAAATGCGAACCGCCGATAGAGCAGGACCAATCTGTCAGTCTCCTCATCGGAAATCTCAACAATTGGATTGCCCCATTTCTATGCACCACGGGTCTCAAAACATTCCAAGAGCTGACAAGGAAAGTCCAGATGCTGGAGCGCTCAAAGAAGGAGTCCTCCTCGGATTCCCAAAATAACAATAGGTCCTGGAGAAACCGAAAGGACGATAATCGCAAAGGCGGAAACTCCGATGATTCTGAATCTTTCAACACTTCGGCTAACCGAAATAAGCAAGGGATGAGCGGGCCTAGCGCTAACCAGCCTCGGAAGCCAGTGTTCGGAGATGGAGGAGAATCTCCAATCAAAGAGAAGCTGGATAAGGTCTATTCCTTCAGAAGGGAAAAAATCCGTAAAATATTCAAAGACGCCCTGAAGAACGGTCTACAACTGCCAGAGTCAAAAAGACCGCAGGAAGCGAATAGGACCGACGACCCTAAATACTGTCCCTATCACAGAGTGATAGGTCATGCCATTGAGGACTGCTTCGTCTTCAAAGATTGGGTCGAAAAGCAATACAAGACAGGAGAGATAGAACTGTCCAAAGGCGTGTTAGTAAACAGTCAAGATGCGACCGCCAATTTCATACAAACGGAGACCGAAATTCTTCGTGAAACGGATTCTCTCGGACATCTGCCTTTTTCTGAAAACAGTCGACCACCACGTCATTAAACTGGGAACAATCGACCACCACGTCATTAAACTGGGAACAATCGACCTCTAAGTCGTTAAACTGGGAATGTAAAAAAAATGTGTGTATATAAAAAAAATGTGTAAACAAAAGAAAAACAAAGAAAAGCCGAAATGATGGGGCAACTCGCAATAAAAACCAGCGAGTAAAAATGAAAATGAAAATAAAGCCAAAATGATGGGGCAACCGCGAATAAATAGCCGAAATGGTAGGGCAATCGCGACCTTCGCGATAAGAAAAGTTGAAATAATAGAGCAATCGCGGTAAAACATACAAACAAAAAAAACGGCGAATGATGAGTTGCTCCTGGCATTATTCCAGTGCAGCAATGCAGATGCCAACAAAAAAAATCCAGTTTCCCAAAATTCTTTCGGCCCTACGGTCAGTCCCCAAATTGACTACCGTATACAATCCATGGGCTCAAATAATTCTCAGCATAGCTATGCCCCACCGCAACTACCAGTTACGCGGCTGGTCTCCGCCTTCGGAATTATGCTCCATTGAGAAGACCCACTCATGTGTCCTCACGATACATGAGGAGAACAAACCTTTGTGGGATCTTTACGACTCACAAAGGAAAAGCACACTTGGGAGTCCTCACGACTCCTAAGGAGAAAATGCACCTACGGGATCCTTACGACTCGTAGGGAGAAAATGCTTTTATGGGACCCTCACGGCCCATAAAATTGAAAAGCCTTAGGTGATAGGGATCTAAACCTGTCTCCTAAGCCATCGATTCCCTAATCCCCAAGTGGCGAATGATGAGTCGCTCCTGATACCATATTCCAGTGCGGCGATGCAGACGCCAACTAAACTCAAATCCCAATGGCGAATGATGAGTCGCTCCTGATACCATATTCTAGTGCAGCGATGCAGATGCCAACCAAATTCCAAATCGCATACCCCAACGGCGAATGATGAGTCACTCCTGATACCATATTCCAGTGCAGCGATGCAGACGCCGACAAAGTCCCGAAATTTTTATGGCCCTACGGTCTGGATCATACATCCTGCAAAACCATATACAATCTACGGGCGTAAAACGATCCCAATCTCTCCCAAGTCTTACCGGTGAGACCACATTCAAGGTCCAAAAAAAAATAATTAAAAAAAAAAACAAAAAAAAAACGGTATGTCCACAAGCGAAAGGGGCACGGATGAAAACCCGAAAGGGCTCCGTGAGTAAAAACAGCAGGACTGCCGGCGAGTTTGTGAAAACCCGAAAGGGCACAAACTCGTAAAAAGGAAATGAAATGCACTCACAAAGTCCTCTCGACTTTGTGAGGAGAAATTTCCCGTGTAAGATCCTTACGACTCACAAAGGGGCAACACACTTGGGAGTCCCCACGACTCCCAAGGAGAAAATACACTTACGGGATCCTTACGACCCGTAGAGAGAAAATGCTTTGTGAGACCCTTGCGGCTCACAAAATTGAAGAGTCTTAAGTGATAGGGACCTAAAACCTGTCTCCTAAGACATCGTTTCCTAATAAGCAAACGCAAATGATGATTCGCTCCTGGTACCATATTCCAGTGTAGCGATGCTAATGCCAAACAAAAAAAAACCAATTCCCAAATCCTCTCATGACAAATGATGATTCGCTCCTGGTACCATATTCCAGTGTAGCGATGCTGATGTCACCCCAAATCAAATCAAACCAACAACCTCTACGGCGGAATCATGCTCCGTCCCAGAATTTACCCCGTGTCGAAATCATGCTTCGCCTCGGGATATCTATCTTCCCTGTCGGAATTATGCTCCGCCTCAGAATCAAATCAACCAACAAGCTCTGCGTCGGAATTATGCTTCGTCTCAGAATGCACCCCATGTCGAAATGATGCTTCGCCTCGGTGTATCTGCCTTCCCTGTCGGAATTATGCTTCGGCTCGGAATCAACCAACGACCTCCTCGTCGGAATTATGCTCCGCCTCGGAATCAAATCAACCAGCAAGCTCTGCGTACCCCGTGTCGAAATCAATGCTCCGCCTCAAAGTATCTGCCTTCCCTGTCGGAATTACGCTTCGCCTGGGAATCAACCTCTACATCGAAATTATGCTTCGGTCAGAATGTCTGCCGCTCTTCGGAAAGATGCTCCGAACCCTGGAATCATGCTCCGCTCATCGGAATGATGCTCCGATCTCTGGAATTATGCTCCGCTCATCGGAATGATGCTCCGATCCCTGGAATCATGCTCCGCTCTTCGGAAAGATGCTCCGAACCCTGGAATCATGCTCCGCTCATCGGAATGATGCTCCGATCTCTGGAATTATGCTCCGCTCATCGGAATGATGCTCCGATCTCTGGAATTATGCTCCACTCTTCGGAAAGATGCTCCGAACCCTGGAATCATGCTCTGCTCTTCAGAAAGATGCTCCGAACCCTGGAATCATGCTCCGCTCATCAGAATGATGCTCCGATCTCTGGAATGATGCTCCGCTCATCGGAATGATGCTCCGATCCCTGGAATCATGCTCCGCTCTTCAGAAAGATACTCCGAACCCTGGAATCATGCTCCGCTCATCGGAATGATGCTCCGATCTCTGGAATCATGCTCCACTCATCGGAATGATGCTCCGATCCCTAGAATCATGCTCCGCTCATCGGAATGATGCACCGATCTCTGGAATCATGCTCCACTCATCGGAATGATGCTCCGATCCCTGGAATCATGCTCCGCTCTTCGGAAAGATGCTCCGAACCCTGGAATCATGCTCCGCTCTTCGGAATGATGCTCCGAACCCTGGATTCATGCTCCGCTCATCGGAATGATGCTCCGATCTCTGGAATGATGCTCCGCTCATCGGAATGATGCCCCGATCCCTGGAATCATGCTCCGCTCTTCGGAAAGATGCTCTGAACCCGGAATGATGCTCCGATCTCTGGAATTATGCTCTGCTCTT
Organism: Agapanthus africanus; assembly: GCA_030015575.1. Classification (NCBI taxonomy): domain Eukaryota; kingdom Viridiplantae; phylum Streptophyta; class Magnoliopsida; order Asparagales; family Amaryllidaceae; genus Agapanthus; species Agapanthus africanus. Next base: position 673,338,513 of record CM057340.1, on the reverse strand, counting down.
CGGAAAGATGCTCCGAACCCTGGAATCATGCTCCGCTCTTCGGAATGATGCTCCGAACCCTGGATTCATGCTCCACTCATCGGAATGATGATCTGGTCTCTGGAATTATGCTCCGCGAATCAGAATATTGTTCCGATCCCCGGGAATCATGCTCCCCGGGATGGTGTTCCGCCTCTGGAATGATGTTCTACCTCGAAGTCCAACTTCAAGATCCATCAATTTCATGCACACAACTCAAATGTGCGGTGTGCATTTATTGATGGGGGGCACTTTGTTGGGGTAAAAATTTACACCCCGGTTGACCAAGTCAAAATCAAAGTCAACCCCAAGTCAGGTGGGCCCAAGCCCAGGTCAAGCGGGCCCATGCCCAAGTCGAGCTCGCGGCCAGCCTCCCCATGCCAACAACAAAATCATGTAATAAATAATTTTTTTGTAATTGTTTATGCATGAATGTAAACAAAATGGGCATAAAGCCAATATTTTGTAAGCCCATGGCTTATGTGCAAAAATGAAATGGCACATGAGCCATGGGATGGCTAAAATGTCATTTTTGTGAAGCCCAAGGGGCTATATGTAAATATGTAAGACTATAAAAGGCAACCTAATGAATAAAAATATAACACTTTTTTCATTCTCTCCACAAAAATTTTAGATCTGAGATCTTTTGTGCTTCCTGCTCCTTCTCCAAGGTTCTAAACCTTCTCATTTCTTTTGAATTAAATCAAGAGTTTTACTATTTCTTTTCAAAAACTAAGAAGTCTTCCACCACAAAACCCACAAAGGGGAACTTGGATCTACCATTAGATCTCAGAAAGGATAGATTTTTAGATCTCATATCTCTTGATCATCAAGATCCAGCCAACAGAGGAGGAAGAGGAAGAACCTCTTTCATCAACCAAAACATTTTAGGAGTTTAACTCCATATATTTTCATATACATATATATATATATATATAATAAATATTTCCTTTCTGAAGCATAGCTTCTGGTTCTGGGACTAAAAGCCCCCTTTGTCTCGCCAGCGCCCAGCGCTCGAGCGCAAAACGCCCACGTGCCGACACATGGCATGCTTGCGCTCAGGCGCACTGCGCTCGAGCGCAAAGCGCCGACGTGCCGACACGTGACGCGTTTGCGCTCAGGCGCACTGAGCTCGAGCGCAAAGCGACCACGTGGCGCGCTTACGCTCAGACGCACTGCGTTCGAGCGCAAAGCGCCTACGTGCCGACACGTGGCGCGCTTGCGCTCAGGCGCACTGCGTTCGAGCGCAAAGCGCCCACGTGCTGACACGTGGCGCGCTTGCGCTCAAGCGCACTGCGCTCAAGCGTAAAATGCCCACGTGCCGACACGTGGCGCACTTGCGCCTGAGCGCACAGCACCTAAGCGCACAGCGCTCAAGGTGCTGGCCCCACGCATCCTTTGGATGCCTTTTCCCCCTCTTTCTTTTTTATATATATACATATATATACATATATATATACATATATACATACACACACACACACACACACACACACATGCATACATATGTGCACACATACACACACCAAGACACTGTCCCTGTTAGAAAAAAAATTTCTAACGGGGCGCTGCCCCGCACCCTGTAAGGGGGCTGCTAGCCCCCTTGACCCCCAGCCCGCTATCCGGATAGCGGGACCCCCGTAAAAACTCTGCGTGGTTCCTGATATATCCAAAGCCCCTTTAAAAAACAACATACGTACACTGCACATTGAGTTCGCATGACCAATTTAACCCGTCGATCGGAGGTTCCCTCGCTCCAAAGGCGAGGGGTAATTAACGGCAGCTTAGTCCGCGGCTGCCGGAGATTCGGATCCCCACAATCATTAAACCCCAGCCTACCCTAGGCAGGGGGAATTTGTAGTACGCCTGACAAGCGCGCGCATATTCCTATCTCAATGGGGTGACGAAAAACACCCTACAGAGACCACTTTGGAGAATGAGTCATGTACTGACTTGATTCTACAGTCCCTACTTTCTACTTACGTCCAGGGGAAGAAAGTTATACTTCCAGTTGAGGGCACCCTGAAGGAAACCAGGGTGACACCCGCTCTGCTTATTGGGGAATCTTCCTCTTCTGGATCTATGGAAGATGCCAAGGGTGAGAAGAAGAAGATCTCCACAAAACCGATAGGCGGTGTCAGTAAGGTAGAAGAAAAGGGAAGGGCAAAAGTTTCGGGATTAATAGTAGGTAAGGGGGAAGTTCCTATTGTTACGGGATAGGGCATTGGAAGAAGGGATGCAGGGCTTGGAAAGCCAGAATCCAGGATCCGAAGCATGTTGTGGCTTCGACTTCGGGTGTGTTTGTGATTGAAAACGGTCTGTCAATTAACTCTACTTCCTGGGTACTGGATACCGGATCAGGATCTCATATATATAATCCATTACAGGCTTTGAAAAACCATAGAGTTATCAGGGCAGGTGATATGACTCTCAGGTTGCTAACGGAAAGAGCATGGACGCTGTATCCGTAGGGTATATCACCTAGAATTGACATGTGGGAAGATATTGATTCTACGTAACTGTTTGTGTGTACCAACTCTAGTTTGTAAGCGACGTGGTTCACATCCACCTAAATCAAAGTTTGATTAGGTCAGGTACACTAGAGGACAATATATATTGAATCAAGCTCAGGTTTTCAGACGTTCAGAACACACTTAAAAGAAAGTCTCCAGAATTAAATAAGGCTCTCTTAAGGCATTGTAGACTGGGTTACATCAATAAAACACGGTTGACGAAGTTAAATAGAGAGGGATATTTGGATCCGTTCGAATATCAGTCTTATGCAACCTGTCAATCTTGTCTCATAGGAAAGATGACAAAGACTCCGTTCAATAGACACGGAGTAAGAGCGAGCGAGCTCTTAGGACTTATACACAGCGACGTGTGTAGTCCAATATCTACAGATGCACGAAGTGGTTATTCCTATTTTATTACATTTACGGATAATTTCTCTAGGTTAGGACATGTCTTCTTATGAAAGCATAAATCCGAACCCTTTGAAAAAATCCCGGGAATATAAGAATGAAGTGGAAAAACAAACAGGCAAAAGTATCAAGACACTGAGATCTGATCGACGTGGTAAATACTTAAAATTGCCGAGTTCCTAGATTACCTAAAAGAGAATGGAATTCTCTCTCAGTTCACTCCTCCATACACACCACAACACAACGGTGTATAGGAAAGGCGGAACAGAACCCTATTGGATATTGTTCGTTCCATGATGAGTAACGTTGAGTTGCCGCGATCCTTCTGAAGTTATGCACTAGAATAAGCTGCATATCTTTTGAATAAGGTTCCTACCAAGACTGTGCTTACCACGCCATATCAGATGTGGAGTGGGAAGAAACCCTATCTTCAGTATCTGAAGATATAGGGTGTCCAGCTTTTGTTGAAAAGCAGTATACAGACAGGCTCGAGGCACGTTCAGTACTGTATAGGTTTGTGGGATACCTAAAGAACTCCAGGGGTATCTTTCCCATTACGCAGAGGAACAAAAGGTTTTTGTTCCTCGTCATGCCCACTTTTTAGAAAATCAATTTTTTGTAAAAGGAAATAGTGGGAGCGCAATAGAACTTGAAGAAATTCCAGAACTACAAACTATTACTGAAAGTATGGTAGAACCAAAGGTTTCAAAAGAACTGGACATCCCTACGCCAATCTGCAGGAGTAGTAGGCAGTCTCATCCGCTTGAGAGATACTGCGGTTTTCTCGTAGACGGGGATCGATAGGATTGCATCATTAACAATGATGAGCCAACTAGCTTCCACTAAGCCATTCAGAGCGGTGACTCGGTAAAATGGCCGGATGCAATACGGACCGAAATGGTGTCCATGTACACCAACAAAGTATACACTTTGAACATTGCTCCAGAAGGGGTAAAACCCATAGGATGCAAATGGATCTTCAGAAAGAAGATTGGTGTAGTTGGATAGGTTGAAACTTGCAAGGCTAGACTTGTTGCAAAAGGTTTTCGTGAAAGACCTGGTTTGTACTGTGATAAAACCTTTTCTCCAGTGGCTATGCTCAAATCCATTCGAATCCTTCTTGCCATTGCTGCCTTCCAAGATTGTGAGATCTGGCAGATGGACGTAGAGACGGCTTTTCTAAATGGTGATCTGGAAGAGTGCATCTATATGGATCAGCTATAAGGTTTCAATCAGAGTGGGAGCAGCGGGACAGTGTGCAAGCTGCTTAAGTCCATTTATGGACTAAAGCAGGCATCGCGGAGTTGGAACATCTATTTTTATCGAGACAGTCAAAGAATTCGACTTTATCAAAAATCCAGATGAACCATGCATTTATAGTAAGATTGTAGCAAGAACTATGGAATTCCTCGTTGAGTATGTAGATGACATTCTCTTGATAGGAAATGACATTCCTATGCTACAATCAGTCACAGGATTCTTGTCACAGAGGTTCTCCATGAAGGACCTGGGTGATACCAACTACATTCTGAGGATCCAGATCTATCGTGATAAATCAAAGAGGATGGTGGGACTTTCACAGTCAAGGTACAACAACACCATACTGAAAATATTTAGTATGGATGATTTTAAGCGTGGTAGTCTACCGGCTTGTCACGGAATCACCCTCTCCAAAGAGATGTCTTCCAAGCTGATTTAGAAAGGGCTCGCATGTCGATTATACCCTACGCTTCTGCGGTAGGCTCTATAATGTATGCGATGTTGTGTACCAAACCAGATGTAGCTTACGCACTGAGCGTGGTAAGCCGGTATCAGTCAAACCTAGGGGAGAAGCACTGGGAAGCAGTAAAGAACATTCTCAAGTACCTGAGAAGGACTAAGGAGATGTTCTTGGTGTATGGCGGAAAAGGACCTCCAGATCGAGGCCTTTGCTAACTCCGGCTTTCAGAATGATAAGAATGACTCCAAGTCCATATTGGGTTATAGATTTACCCTCAGTGGAGGGGCGGTCTGTTGGAAGAGCTCCAAGCAGGACACCGTTGCAAACTCGACGATTGAAATGGAGTAGTTCGCTGCATGAGACGTCGCAAAAGAGGCAGTCTGGATATGGAAGTTCTTAACTGAAGTTCAGGTGGTTCCTTCCATTGTTGGTTCAATACTTTAGTATTGCGACAACATACAGCGCTATATCTTTAGGGAAGGAACCTAGGTCCCATCAGAGATCCAGACATATCTTAAGGCGGTACCACCTGATCAGGGAGATCGTTGATCCTAGGAGATCGAGGTAAGGAGAGTAGATACGGATAACAACACTGCAGATCCATTCACAGAGGCCATCCCTCAGACAGTGTTCGAGAGGCTATTTGAGATCTTCGATCTGCGATATGCCAGTATATGGCCTCTGTGCAAGTGGGAGATTGTTAGTGATATATGCCTAGAGTCCATTTTTGTATCATACTGGATTGTATATTACTTAATGGGAGCTTGGGATATACATGGATATAGTAACCGTCTTGCTCGAAATGGTAGTATGCTACCTGGTTTGTTTCTAGATCAATATGTGCATGTGTTTTCTTAACATATCGCTTATACATATTGGTAGAGCCCTTAGGATCTTTGCTTGATTACCAGTGTTGTGATGGTAGTCACACTAGTGGGGGCTGGATAGTCTATAAGCACATCCTATATAAGTCCCTAGTCGTAGGATTATCGAGACGGGGAATCGATACTCCACAGTAGACTAGTGTATACGCTTTTCATCCGAGGAGGGGAGATGGTCTGTCCCACAGCCATCAGTACGTCATACTGGAGATAGTATGCAGGTGCTCATTAGGTTATGAGTACACTGGACAGGACTCATCGGGAAATGTTGGTGGGTATTATACCTGTCGTTGGGTAGCAGTTCCCAGGTGACATGAGTACAGCTTAGTCCGTCGACTTGATACTGCTATTTCGCCTCGAGTGTGTTCCCACTGTACTTTGATTACTACCCTACCATGGCTCAAAGGAGTCGTGCAAATAGATAGTAGTTGGGTGCAGTCCCGAAGCACTTGGAGGCAGTGGCGGTTAGATATGATTCGTCTCTCCCGGTATTGGGGGTTGATATCGCGCTGTGTTCGGAAGGCCATTACACAAAGTCCTTGGCCAAGGCAAGCGAGATTGACTGGTAGGTATTCCAGTAGTTTCTTAGGGTGTTTTGGGCCACTCTTCGACACGACTTATTGCGGTATTAGGGGTCTGACGATTATCGCCCCCTAGGCCCGATATGCGATACTCTGAGATGAACAGACCGGACTGTACATATATTGTCACATTCAGTCTCAGTAGGATTTTGGATGAGTTAGCTTATTAGCCTTCTTATCGACATCTACCTGGGTAGCCGTTACGTGTAGCTAGTACCGCTTGCGGCGTGTGGTTAAATCCACTGCCAGCGTAGTGTCGAGTCTTTAGAGTCCCACATAGAGAGTTTTCCTGCACCGGGCAAAAGGTGTAGAGGCCGTATAGTTTTACTTAGGGCTTCAATCACTTATGTGTACTTATGCACGAATGATGATCGGGCGGATAATACTAGTAGGCTTTGGTTTAAGCCGGATCCTAGTATTATATTGATTGATTGTTTCGTCTCGTAGTATTCATTTTCTTTGGAATACAGATGCAGGTATGTATATACGGATGATGTGCATTCTTGTAATTCCTCAGGATTGGCTTCTAGAAAGGGGACACCTATTAGGGTTTTATTCTTTTTGGATTAAACAAAATGGGTGGAGGAAATGAGGTGGATTTGAGCATTGAAACAAGCATGGCTACTTGGTGATTCATGGTCATGAGTCACCACAAGATATTTGTGAAGGTTTGAAGATATTTTAGTGTGATTTTTATCTCATAAAATATCTCATATTCTTTATTCTATCAAAGAGTAGACAGCCAAGCTTTTCTTGAGCTCATGCTTCACTAGCTTTTCCTCAAGTCTTCTTCTTCTTCCTCTACACCATAAAAGCTCTCATGTGTTGAGCATCTTAGGGTTCCAAGAGACAAAGCACTCCATCTTCACACTATACACCCTCTAGGACTTCTAGTTTAGCGAACTAGAAGCCATAGTTACCTCGTATTTGAGGTAGGAGCTTAGACTATAGACTCTCGGGTGGATCGTCGTTGACTCGAGGAGGCCGTCGAGGTTGCTACGATCCGTTACAATCTTTGGAGCCGACGACAAGTGGAAGACAGCGATGAAGATCCGAAGGACTTGAATCATGAGGTATAACTTCGTATCATAGTAGTTAAACCTCATGCAGTTTCCTAGCTATGGTTTATGATCGATCTTTGGTTCTAGTCGGGTATTGCGAAGCCCGTAAATATCATTTTTTGCAATTTCCGCCTCCCCGCGAACACGTGGGGTGCGCGACATCGACTTACAGACCCATCAAAGATCAAGGCGATTATGGAAATGCCCTCGCCAAGAACTCTTAAGTAACTACGGTCTCTCCTAGGAAAGCTCGCGTATATCCAATAGTTCATAGCTAACCTCTCCAGAAAATGCTGCCCTTATAGCCATCTAATGAAAAAGGGGACCCTATTCATTTGGGATCGTAAATGCCAAAGTGCACTGGACGAAATCAATCAATACCTGCAGAACCTGGCAGTACTGACCGCTACGGTCAAGGGAAAGCCTCTCATCCTGTACACAATAGCCCTTGAAGGTTCTTTAGGCGCATTATGGGTACAGGAGAACGACCAGGGGAAGGAGAGAGCTCTCTATTATTTGAGTCGAGTTCTCCAGGGGCAGAAAACAATTAGCCCCCCATCAAAAAGCGTTGCCTGGCACTGATGCTCGTAATAACGAAGCTTCGATATTATGCCTTGGAACATAAGGTCCATCTCATATCAAAGGTGGATCCTCTCAAGTATTTAATGTCAAGAGCCATATTAACAGGAAGGCTTACCAAATGGGCTCTCCTCTTGATGGAGTTCTCGATAATATATCGACCCCTCAAGACAGTAAAAGGATAGGCCATCGCCGACTTTCTCGCTGAGTATCCGATACCAGCCGACTCTCCCTTAAATTGCGAATTGCTAGATGAACATGCATTCGACGCAATCGACAGAGAGGTGGAATGAAATAATGTCCGATGGGAACTCTACTTCGATGGAGCATCTTCTATGAAAAAGAGAAAGCAAAACACTTCTATAATTAAAGCTGGGGTAGGCCTTATCTTCGTGACTCCGCAAGGAGAGATAATGCGTTTCTCCCTTTCATTGACAGAGCCAATAACAAACAACTAGGATGAGTACGAAGCTTTAATAGCGGGTTTTGAGATTACTGTCGACATGGGAATAGAAGATCTCCTCGTATATAGAGATTCCCAGCTGGTCGTTAGCCAAGTAAATAGATACTATCAGACGTGTAAACCGGAGTTGGTAAAATATGGCGAAAGAGTGCGGAAACTACCGACTCAAATTCCCTCCTACATCCTCGAAAGCATACCGTGGCCGGAAAATAGCAAGGCGGATGCGTTGGCCAAGCTCGCTAAAGAATTGGCCGATGAAAACCTCGATGACGTAAGGATCATTGTGCAAAGCCGCCGGATTCTCACGCCAGCAGAAATATCGCCGGAGTCGTCTGAAGGAAAGGAAGCGACCAACCAAGCAGCCTGCCAATTAGAAGGTGAAGAAAAGGCTAAGGATTGGAGAGGATTCTTCATAGACTACTTCAAATCCTGTCGAACACCCGAAGATGCGTCTTCAAGACATCAGCTCATGAAACGAGCTCTATCCTTCGCCTTCGTTAATGATACTCTATTAAGAGGTCGTTCGACAGTTTGTGGCTAAGATGCTTGGGGCCGGAGGAAGTAAGGAGGGTCGTCAAAGAAACTCATGACGGGCTCTGCGGTTCTCATCAGGCTAGATCGAAGATGAAGTTGAAGATCAAGAGAATGAGTTACTATTGGCCCATGATGATTCAGGACTGCCTCGAATATGCGAAGCGGTGTCACTCGTGCCAAATTCACGGGGACTTTATTCACCAGCATCCGAATCCGCTACACCCAACATTGGCTAGCTGGTCGTTCGAAATGTGGGGAACCGATATAATCGGGCCCATCGAACCAGCATCGTCCAATGGACATCGGTTCATATTGGCAACAACCAATTATTTCTCTAAGTGGGAAGAGGCAATACTGTTAAGGGAGGTGAAGACGGAGAACATCCTCCATTTCTTCAGGACACATGTCATCTACCGGTTCGGCACTCCGCGAAGAATCATCTCGGATAATGGGCCAGCCTACAGAAGCCATAAAATTAGTCGCTTCGCACAGCAGCATAATATAGATTGGAGATACTCTTCAGTCTATAATCCCCGAGCTAACAGTCTAGCTGAGGCTTTCAACAAGACCTTGATAAAGATCATAAAGAAAACAGTGTCCAGAACAAAAAGGACTGGCACGAGAGACTGCATGAAGCTCTATGGGCTTATCGAACCATGTTCAAAACGGCCACGAGTACGACGCCATTCGCGTTGGTATTCGACATGGAAGAAGTACTTCTCTTAGAGATAGAACTACCCTCTCTACGAGTGGTCGTTCGTTACGAACTGACGGACCAAGAGAATGCACATCTTTGGCTTGAGGAGCTCGATGCCCTCGATGAAACTCGTCTCATAGCGTAACAAAATCTAGAAGCTTACAAAGTAAGGATGACGCGCTCATACGAAAGACCGACTAGACCGAGAATATTCCGCCAAGGCGAACTCGTGCTAGTCGTAAAAAGACCTATGATCCCGAACTGTGCAAAGCGGGGGAAATTCGAGCCAAACTATGAGGTTCCGTACATCATAGACAAGGTCTACCAAGGTGGGGCCTTCTTGCTCATGAACATGAATGGCGAAAGACCCTTCCGGCCAATAAACGGTCGATTCCTTAAGAAATACTATGCTTGACAAGTCACGGCTCAGGTTAATGATAGATGACGACGCTCATGTCCGCTCGCTGTCTTCCTGAGTCCAAATTCAATAAGTAGTATCCGGCAAAACTTCGCCCCGAGGCCAACCAATGGACCGAGATGTCCCTAAACTAATACCGGACCGAGATGTCCCTAAACTAACAATGGACCGTAATGTCTTTAAACTAATACGTAGCCTCAAGCACGGCGATAAGGGAATTCAAGTCCGTAAGTCCCAGCGGCAAGGACTGCAACCCGAGTCCCGCTGGCTACATAGCTACCCCGGTAACAAAGTCCCCCATAAGTTCCATTGGCGAACAGAGGGGTAAAAAAATGGTACGTCTACAAGCGAAATGGGCACGGATGAAAACCCGAAAGGGTGCTGTGAGTAAACACCGCAGGGCTACCGGCGAGTTTGTGAAAATCCGAAAGGGCGCAATCTCGTTAAAATAAAAATACCTACAAGGTCCTCTCGACCTTGTGAGGAGAAAACATCTGCGTGAGATCCTTACGACTCACAAGGGAACAACACACTTAGGGATCCCTACGATTCCTAAGGAGAAATTACACATGCGAGATCTTCATGACTCGTAAGGAGAATTCCTCCCTATGAGACCCTCACGGTTCATAGGATTCAAAAGCCTTAAGATACAGGGACCTGAACCTGTTCTTAAGCCATCACACTCCCCAAGTTGCCTGTAACAATCCTAAACTTTCTGTATAAATTTTTTCAAAAATACAGAAATATGTACTTTTGCCTAAGCACAAATTATAAGTTTGATTTGCTTTTTAATAGCAAGAAGGAGCTTGTAGCTCATTGGTAAGACCTTGCACTGCTGAACCAAAGCACTAGAGTTCAAATCCAATCACCCACATTATTTTTAATATTGTTTTCTTTTAAATTTTTAGAATCCCAATGGTCTACACGTGCATAACTCATAAAAACCCCACTTCACATGCAAAACAAACTGCCCCAGTGGGGTAGACAAATCTTCAAGAGATACGTGGACCCCTCAATCGGCACGACTCGGTCGACTCGGGCCGGCGGATCGCCCGACTCGGCCTGTCGCCGCCGGCCGAAATCGGTCAAAACCCGAGTTGGTCTTCATGAAAGTTCTGCCTCTTAGCCTCCCCATTACCCCTGTATACTTTAAAAATCCTGCACCTTAACAGATCCCTTTAAAATCTCAATAAATCCAAATTTTAATACAATTTAATACATTTTTTCTTCACACCCTTTCACCTACCCTAACCCTAGTTTTACCCTATAAATACCACCTCTAAAGATACCCCCTCACTCACAAATTCTGTCCAAACTCTCAAGAAAACTCTCTAGAATTTTGTGTACAAGTGGAGTTAGCGAAGGGCGAAACTCCGGCGAAATTCCGACGATGGCCCTCAGAGCTCCCGGCGACGAAACGATGCACCGGCACCTCCTACGTCTCCCTCTCCCTCTTCTCTTAACTCTAAACCCATAAGTCCCTCCTCCCTCTTCACTTTTCTATTCTAAAAACTCGTATTTCTAAAATCCGACGGAAGTGGAGTTAATCCGACTTCCGATTCGGTTCTTCTTCAAAACTCCATATTTTCTTAAATACAAACATACCAAACTCTCACATCTTGACTATTAATCATTAACAAAACATCATGAACAAGTTTCATCGTAAAATATTTCATATGCAATCTTTATCATATTTTTTCAGAAAAATACCATGTTGTTTAGTTTTGACTTTAAAACATCATAAGTCTTGCTATACCTTTAGGCAGATTACGAGATAATGACCTACCTCTTCACAACACTCATATGCAACATAACACAATACCTTTTGGAAAATATAGATTCGAAAAATACCGTTTTACACAAAACTACCTTTTACTATTAAAACCGTTTTCTACAAGATTACGTATTTTTTACAAATTTTTGCAAAGCGCCGCTACAACCCATTTTGGGGGAACCCGACTGGGATGGTGCGGATTATCACACATCCCTGGGCTTAGTAGTGCAAGATTCAGACCTCCGCAAGGAGCATTCGGTCTCGAGAGATTTAAAATACATATATCTTAAGAAAACGAGATTTCTAGAAAATAATAAATAATAAATTATTTTTATAAATATATAAATATATATGTATTATCAAAATATCTATTTTTTTATAATATCAATAATCAAATTTTTCTAAGTCAAAAGAATCGCTTTACATGAAAATACCATGAAATTCCATACAAGTCAACAATTTGCAATTAAATACCATATATTTTGAAAAATAGGTTTATTCACTAGAAATGTCACAAGTATAAAATCCACAGCTATGAAAACTCTAAAGACGATAATTAAATACTTGAGATGTATTTTGTAAATTATACAAAATTATTTTTACATAAAACCCCCTTAAGTTTTATAAATTACAATAACGACCTTAATAAATATAGGTTTAAGCGGGACTATTCTCTTGAGCCTCGGGGAGCCTGAGAAGTGGGTGCTTGCCTATTTTAAGGTAGACAACTTAACAAACGGTGTTATCAACACGGTAATCGTCTTTGAAAAAGACACAAATCCTGCCGCCCATGTGCAGCGGTTACCGATAACATCAAAACATAATTCTGGACTTCAATTTCTTTTTTTAATTGTTCTGACTCAGACTGAGTCTCATTATAATAATCTAACTTGAATATAATTCAAGTACAATCTACAATACTACAATTCAATATGAATCCATGAATCTATATATTCAATCTGTATTGACTGAATCGAACCATGGATATACTTCCATTTACATGATTCTCTAGTTACATATATTTACATGATTCTCCGGTTACATCCATTTACTGATATCATGGTTTCGGCAAGTCATCCAATTATACAATCTATATTATAAGACATTACAAGTTGCAATACAATACAAACAAGACAACCAAGACATCGCGGGGTTTAAGGGGTAGATTGGTACGGAAGGTGTTAAAAGTGGCACGAGACTGCAATCATAAGACACCTAACCTGTATTCCTTTGCTGTTGTACCGTGGCATGAACGGTTCTTTGAGTTCCTGAAACCTTAGTCTTCGGGGCAAGTGAGACTCCTCTCGTATACATTGGCATCCTTCTGTACCAAGCTACAAACAACAACGTTAACACTAAATACAACATTATAATAATATAATACAACTTTAAAAGTTACACACACTCTTTCTCTCTTTCTGTCTTTTCTACTTCTTCCTTATCTTTGGAACTTACCGAGCGATTTGTTCGCTGACGACATTCTCTTTCTTTCTTCTTTGAATGTCGTCAGGTGTTTCGGACCTTCCAGAGATCGAGCCTAGCACTAAAGACTTGGACCAGTTTATTGAAGATCCCGAGTTGTAGTTACACTTGTACACATTTCATTTCAGTACTTTCCGTTTCTGTTTTTCCATTGTTTAGGCATTGCTTTCATTCAGATGTTTTTACTTTTCCATGCATTGTACAAAAGAATGTTAATAAATAAAGTTGTCGTTTCACTACATTTGTCTCTTGTATACATTTCTTTTATATTGCTTAGTTATGCTTATCGTATTTACTTTAGAGTAAATACGTAGCGGCCTCGTCGCGTTCTCTGCCCGTATACCGGGAAGTGGGGTGTAACATTGCCCTATAGGCGGTCTATATTGACCCTTGTATACAATCCATGGGCACAAATAAACGTTCCCTCACCTAGTCCCACTTATGACGAGGAATGTCCTCATTTGGTGAACAACACTTGCAGTTCCTCTCGACTTGCAAGGAGAAAATACTCTTGTGAGATCCTTACGACTTACAAGAGAAGATATCACTTATGAATCCTCACGATTCCTAAGGAGAAAATACACCTGTGGGATCCTCATGACTCGTAGGGAGAAAATACCTTTATGAGACCCTTACGGCTCATAAAGTCAAAGTCGACAGGATCCTAACCCTGTTTGCTAAGCCACCTTTATACGAATCGACAAAGGCAAATGATGATTCACGCCTGGCAATATCCCGGTTGTAGCGATGCTGATGCCTGAATGTGTGTCAAATCCAAGTCCTTTCAAGGCAAATGATGATTCACTCCTGGCAATATTCCAGTCACAGCGGTGCTGATGCCAAGATTGGTATCAGATCTCAAGTTCCATACTCGCAATAAAAATCAGCGAGCAAAATATATGCATATAAAAACAACCGAAATGTTTGGGAAACTCGCAATAAAAAAGCAGCGAGTAAAAAGAAAAAAACAACTGAAATGATTGGGCGCCGCGATAAAACAGCCGAAATGATTGGGCAATCACGACTTTCGTGATATAAAAAGCTGAAATGATAGAGCATCGCGAAAAGAAATAAAATGAAATGAAACTTCTTCCCTGCAGATGAGTCCACATTGACCCTTGTATAAAATCTATGGGCCCAAATGAAAAAGGAACCACATTTTCCCATCAGGCTCCACCAGAAAGAGAGCCAGGTCTCGACAGCAATATCTACAGCTTAGAGATCAACAACGGCGTTCCTTCTCTCTCCAGCAAGATGCAGATGCGACGTCAACAAACGACCCCAGGGTCAAAACAACGAAGCCATAGAAAATTCCCTATTTTCGAGCCTCGACGGTTCACAGACGACCTAGAAACAACCTCGACATTCGTTGCAATATAGCAGACACAATGTCAACAAACGAAGCAAAGGAAGATCCCTAGCTTTAGGGTCTCGACGGCAACATCTACAGCCTAGATATCAACAACGACATTCCTTCTCACTCCAACAGGATGCAGATGCGACGTCAACAAATGACCCCAGGGTCAAAACAACGGAGTTATGAAAAAGTCCCTAGTTCCGAGCCTCGACGGTTCACAGACAACCTAGAGACAACCTCGACATTCGTTGCAATATTGCAGACACAATGTCAACAAACGAAGATCCCTACCTTCAGGGTCTTGACGACAACTCAAATAAAACCTAAAAGACTATTGGAGATCATCCTACACCAGCGTGGAGTGGTCATGACTCATCTAGGCTCCCAAATTAAGCCTAAGCTCAAGTAAAAAGCGGCATGGAAAATCCCTAAAACATGCTCTTCTGACGGTAATATGACCTGGGAGATTACTTGAAGACGTCTTTTCTAGCTCCCGAAGTGATCAGAGACACGACAGTCGCGGGGCTACTCGAATAGCAAGATTGCATATCAGGAATACATTGGCCAACGTGACGGTACGACGGACAAAAACTCTAATACCACAGACCCTAATAGACTTCTATCAGCAGAGGTTAACTGTGATGTTAGGACATTCTTACGAGAACTTCTCAATTCGTCTCGACACGTAGGGAAAACAATGTTCCTGCGAGAGCTTCTCGATTCGTTTCGACTCGTAGGGAAAAAGCCTTAGGCAACGGGGATATCAACCTGTTTCCTAAGCATGGAGACCCTGTAAGTAGGTCCAAGATAGACTATTGTATACTATCCATGGGCCACACTCTCCAAAGTCGAATATCGACAAGGAGGGAAAAAACCACTTACGAGTTCTCTCGACTTGTAAGGGGGAAAATTCTCTTGTGAGATTCTTACGACTCTCAAGAGAAAATGCACTTAGGAGTCCTCACGACTCCTAAGGAGAAAATACAACCACGGGATCCTCTCAACTCGTAGAGAGAAAAGTCTTTATGAGACCCTCATGGCGCATAACGTTGAAAAGTCTTAGGTGGCAGATCTGAACCTGTTTTCTAAGCCATCGTTACCCTACAAAGAGTTCAAGGTGGACTATCTATGGGCCACATTTGCCAGAGTTACATGCCAGTATGGAATAAAATATGTCTTTTATTTATGAATTCAAGTGAATACAAGATACATTTCATAAAGGAATCAAAATGAATATATGTTATTCATGAATCACAAGTTTACAGTCGGTACAAAAAAGGTACAAAGACGGTTATTAAGGAGGATGCGTCTTCACCAAATCAGTAAGCCGCTCGCGCACTTCTCTCAATCCTTTCTCATGGTCAGCTACCGCGGCCAACTCCGCTTCAACTTGAGTCCATTGCTGCAAACAGGACGAAAGCTTTTCATCAGTTTCTAGCATGGCAGCTTCACAGTCCTGCATGACCTGCTCGGTGAAGTCAAGCGTCCGCCTCAGTGTCAACCTATCCGAAATAAATTGCTGGAGGTTGTCGAAAACAGCTTTTAACTGTGCAGCATTTGCTTCAACCTGGGCCCGCAATCAGACAGATCCGCTGGAAGCCACCTCATGTTCCTTTCGCCTCAGGGTCACCTCTTGTTCAAAATAGCGAATGAAAGGAACACTATGCTCAACCCATGCAGCCCGCTGGGAGTTCGAAGCCAACACCTCAGGAGCGAGACACTTGAGCTCAATCTCGTGCAGGCAAGCATCGATCTTTCTGCAGTAATCAACCCAAGAGCCAACGAGATCTTCATTAGGGAAGTGCACGAGTGTCGCCAACATTGGATTGACTTCAACGGCAAAATCCATAGCAGAATTGAGGGACTCGGCATTGAGATCTTCGATAAATTCGCTCAATATTCGCCGGCTATTTGCGGCGCCCCTGGAAGATATGCGTTTAGCGAAGGGCCTTGTGGGAATTGGAATGCGAGACTCAAAACGAGCTGGAGCCGGTGCAATTGCTGCAAAAATGAATTATGGTCAAATGTCAACTCGGGAGATAAAGAAAACACATGAAGAGTGAAGTCTATTTGTAACATTTTAAAAGTGATTAAATAAATAATTAAATGAATAAAAGTGTTTAAGTGAATTTTAGGATTTTCGGTAAAGTAAAATGTATTTTTCGTAAAAACAAACCGTGATTGTTTTTCATTATAATTTTAAAAATATCTATTTTAATTATGAAATTACTAGTAAATAGTGTTTATTTAGCCACTTATAAATTTTTAGTTTAATAAAATATTTTCCTAAATTAATTATTTTAAATATTAACATAAACTTTATTTTTACACTAAATTAGTGTAAATTACAAATTTAAATGGTTTTAATTTGTAAAAATGAACCATGGCATATTAGAAATTAGTGTGTATCATGCAAAATTTATTTGCAAATTTTTCCTAATTTCTAGAGCTTTCTTGAGTTGCTATAGTAAATAAATAAATAAATAAATACATGAAAAGACTTTTAATGATATTTCTCTTCTTGAAACTTCCACACACTTTGCACACTCTCTTCTTTCTCTCACTCTCCTCACTTAGGCCGGCCACAACCCCACCATGGCTGCCCCCCCCCCCCATTTTCCACCTTTTTTTTTATTAAAAAATGATCAAAAATACATCAAAAATTCCATTAAAATTCCACAAAATCCTATTTATTTCATACCCTTTATTCCTTACTCATTTTTACATGGATTTTGGAGATGGAAAGCATGCATTTTGGAGGCTCATTTCTAGTTTGGATTTCATATTTTGGGAGGTATAATTTCTTTCTTTTGATTTATTGTTTTAGATGCTCATTTAAGCTTAATTAGATTTAATGAATTAGTTCTATGTTCAATTTTAAAAATTCAAGTTAGGGTTTCTAAATTCAAGTTATGATTTTTGTTAATTATTTAGGGTTATAATAGTTAGTTTAACACTTTTGGATTTGGAAAATCTTGCATGATTGTTGAATTGTAAATTTTTCATTGAAAATGGTTTAAATTAGGAAATTTTGCTAACTAGGTTTCTATAAAACCTAATTATTGGTGAAATAAATCTCAATTAATATTGTTAAAACTATATTTTGGTCTTAATAAGAGTATTAACTTGTTGGTGGAAAGAAAAACTTAGTGTGATTGCTAGTTTCTATGGATAATTGATAAATTGTGATAAAAATTGCTAATTTTGTAAACTAGATTTCAGAAATTTCTATATAAATGAGATTAAAAATATAATTATGGTTTTATTATATCACTATCATCATAAATTGTAGTTTAAGACATTAATTCATGCGAAATCATGTTTTGTGGTGGAATTGTGGTATTTGCTTTAAAATGTTGAAAATTGTTAATGGTTGTAAACTAGAAAATTCAAATTTCTACAAATATATGTAATAAAAATATAGTAATAGTTTGTATAGTCTAGATATGCTATTTAATGAGTTTTATGACCTTTGGTTTCATTTAAATGTCAAGTTTTGATGAAAAACGGTAAATCGGCATTTTTCGGGTTTTTCGAAAACGGATGATTTGATTGATTTTAGGGTTTCGATGGATTTAATCATGTTTTATAATATAAGTAATGTGTTTTAAAACTACGAGTTGTTTGTTGATGTTATCTCGATCCATCGGAGTTTGTACGCCGATATCGAGCGGTATTTGGTTCTTTTGTGTGGACGGGACATAGGTTTTAACCTATGCTTGTTCCTTGTATCGTTTGACTTTTGTATGTGATTCGGTTTACGATGCTATTTATATGTTTGCGTTTAGGTACCCTTCAAGTGGACTGCGGGCGATGAAGAGGAGGATGGCGACACCATCGTCGGCAGACATGGACCAGGTGAGTAGATGCATATCTACGGGGGGAAGTCGGGTGGATGGCGTTTAGCACCCCCGCAACGTAGGATAGGAATAGTATTTATTATCAGTAGGAAACCAGATGTGACCCTAGATTCTTAACGCGTAGGACCCTAGTAATAACCCTAGGCTGAACTAGACTGATTTAGGGAAACCATATCAGGGGATGAGTACCTTGGGAAAGTTCCTAGGCTTCAGGTAGAAACACACACGCACACACTGAAACTCTACACGGAGTATACGTATATGTGTGTGTATATATAAAACTAGGTATAGGTGTTTCTATATATACAACACGTATATGGGATTCATTTATGTGATATGATATCTGAGGTATGATGAAGCAGTATAACTAGGCTTGATGCCGTGATTTTTGACGATACAGTCGTATTAAGTGTTAGCGGATCATTAGAGAATGAGATAATGAACAGGTATATATAAATTATAATGGGTAGTGATGATATTGAGATACATAGGACTCTAAAATAGTACCCGGATTGTAACTTGTGATTGATCACGATTTGGGATATGTATGACTTGATTACGACATCATATAGGTGTGACCTGATGTCGATATCATAGAGGTGTGACTTGAGGATGATATGATATCAGTATGAGTTAATCACAGTATGATACATATGACATGATATTCTGAGGATAAACTAATTAAGCATTTTATGATGACATTATACGAATGATGAGACACCTAGGAGATACTTGACCCGTACCCCGATATTGGGATGCCGTACGATGGATTTTACCGTACGAGGCTTAGATATGATGATTGATCCGCACTCTTGATTCGAGGAAGCCGTACTACGTACGTGACGCTATTGAGGCGGGATCGCCGACTATTAGAGATATTGATTCAGACCTTAGGTAGCCTCTAGTTTCTTACTGACTAGTTTCTTAGGTTTAGTTCCTTAGGATGTTAGATGGACACTAGTTTAGGTTCGACTCACATAGTGGTAGTTGTACTCGTATTTCGCAGAGGAGTGGATAATGCACATCTGTATTTACATTCATACTGTAATCATCATGGTGCATGTTCTTACATATGTTGCTATAATCAGTATAAACCTTACCTGTTGGACACCAGCACCATTACCGATGATGCGCATATTCCACACACACTTATTTGCCGGCTCACACACGTCATCATTGGTAATTGCTATGTCACGTACACTTTAGATCAGATTATTTTTATTGATAGAATCAGTTAACAACTAAACCGATATAATATTGTGATTACTCGCTGATGTTAACATAGACATGATCTTTATTACTTAGACATTCATGCATTCATATTTTCATGTTATCACGTAGTATTATGGGCATATGCCGACACTTATCATATATTTACTAATGATTTTGAGATTTGGATTTCTGTGAGATTTCTGGATTTTTGGGGAAAACCGAAAAAAATATATAAAAACTTCTCTCTCTCTCCTCCTCTCTTTTTAAACAAAGTTGCGGTTTTCTCGTGATGTATGTGTCGTCCACCATGAGATTTTATGTTTTCTGTTGGATTTTGAGACCCGATTCGAGGAGTGGATGAACCGTCTCGGGTACATGGTGGGCCCGGTATGGTACCCCGGGGCAAGAAGATCGAGTTGTAGACGATGAGCCTGGCAGGGGAAGGCTACCTACCGGTGATGTCTGGCGCGGCGGATATCCGGAGGATACCGACCGTTGTCGTGAGATGTTAATGATATGGGCCGATCCGGACTGACGGAGCCCGAGGTATTGAGACTATGAGACTTGAGATTTACATGTTTGTGTCGATGCTTGACACGGATTTCCATGGATTTCATTGTTGAGATTTCAGATTCTTATATACATTTTACTATGATAACAGCCAAAGATTTCTTATATAGGTATACCTGGATTTCTGATTGCTTATTTTACGTTCATGGTGCATGCATATCCATTCATATAACATAGTACTATATGAGGCACTGACACGAGCACGGAGTATCTGTACTTACACGTAGTATTACCCTGCTATTACTAGAGGATTGAGATTTAGTAGTGTATTATTATGACCTAGGATAGCGTCGTGGATTCGATTTCTTTTTGTAGATGTCTTCTACTCACGAGTTGGCAACTCACCCCCGTTGTGCCAAATTTTATTACAGGTTCGATGTACAGGTTTCCCGGGCAGTTTGCTGGCACATCTTTTATTTCAGGGTGATTTGCACGGTAGGTTGGTTCACTTGTATCTGAACCACCATTGTATTTTATTCATTCATTTGTATCTAGTAAGCTCCATCAACCATACTTGTATTACTTGATAAGTTTATTGGACCAGTCTTTTATTTCGACCTTAGAGTCGCGCATGTATTATTCTGATCTGGTGGTTTCGTTTTCTTTGAGTTTTGAGCCTCGCCCTTTGGCGTTGTATACTATTGTGCTTGTTGTGGTTGTTTCCGCCTGTTGGCGTTGAGCTAGCACCCATTTGGGGATGCTTTTTATTGTTTATGTATATTATACTTGTTGTACCCGTTTGGGGGCCAGTTTTTACAGAGGAAACTCTGCCGAAATTTTTGGTAAAATTTGCTGATGTTTTAGACTTGTTTTCTTTTTCTTCTTCTTCTTCTTTTATGGTTTAGATTTCTGGGCTTCGGCTTACTTAGGTCACGTGGCGCCTCTAGACGCTTCGTAATCTATGTGCCGGTCACGTTCCGTACTTTCGGGTCGTGACACTATTTTACCGGTTGTGACAGGCGGCTGGATAGGGAGTACCGGAGGCATGGCTATTCTCTCGTCTCCTCCTCTGACCCATGACTCTATGATCAATATGAAGAAGAATTAGCAACAATACGTCTATTCATAAAAGAAGGGGAGACATTAGCTGAAAATATACTATCCAATACCAGAAGGTGGAACGATTTCCGACTGAAAGGAAAAATGCGGGTTCAACACCTGATATAAACGGTCGAAAATGACTCCTGCAGAGTTGTGACAATATACTGTCAATACAAGGAGGATATTACCCACAGTGAAACAAATAAGTCACAAACCCATACCTTCCAATATTTGAGAGGGTACAGAAGAAGGCGGGGGGACAGCGATCGTCAGAGCAGTCACCAACGACACTTCTTCAGACGGTATAACCTCAGGGTCCACAGCGCCTATGGTCAAGAAAAACAAAATATCATCAGAAGGGCTGAACAGGATTGAAAAACTTGAAAACAGTGACCCAAGAACCACCTGATGGATCATGGACCAAAACATTTTTCACTCTCTCGGAGGAATATATTCTGCGCTCATAGGCTCATCCCCCGACTCGACGAGGGCCGTAGTAATGCTTGCGATGCCCGCCGATACCAAGGAGCCACAGGGAGAAAGAACAGCGGTCTGGACAGTTCCATATTCCCAAGAAAGAGTAGCCACTTCGGGCTCTATAATCGCCAGCGTTTCACCTGCCATCCAATCGCCAGGACTTGGCCCTGCAGAAAATGCGTATGTCAGAATTCGATAATCGTGTTCTAATAAAAGACTGGGCATTACGTTACCTTAAAACTGCTTTTCAGTTTCTTCCCAAGCCGCGCGTGCAACCTGTCTATGGGCGGTAGACAGGGCAGAAGGAACATCCGCCGAAGGAGTGTCAGCAGGCGGGATACTGCTTGAGCCTGCACCTGTGGCTAAAACAACATTGTGCTTCCTCTCCGTGTGTTCCCTACGCTTCTTATCAGTCTGAGCAGTGAGAGCTGACCTCCTTAAGACTTCCGACAGGGGGACATCGTCGTCCGAACCGAGCTCTGCCTCCGGAGCCGCTCCGGTGTCCATCACCGGATGCTTCAGCAAAGCCTCCTGCGGTGACTTTTGGATGGCCATGGCCATAGTAGCTGGCTCTAGAAGTTTTGCTGCATCGCCATATGGGATCGACACTGCACTTGGAATAACCTGAGTTGAGGTAGTCCCTGCAATAAAGTAAAAGGGTGGGTCAGAGCACGAATAAAAAGAATAAAGGTGTAATAAAGCAACTTATAGCAAGACCCAAAGAAGCGCGGAGCCTCTCTTCCTCCTCGAACGTCCCGAGGAAAGCCGCGAGAGCCTCTTCGGCAGAAATACCTGTTGAAGAAGAGAGCGTTAGTAAAAGCATAATAACGAGAAAGGGATAGGCGCAAAAGAATACAACTGAAATATACCTGACTTCACGATAGTGATCAACACCGCTTCCTCGCGAGCCAGTAGCTCGGAAGCTGCGAGGGCGGCCAGAAGATCAGTATCGGTCGCAGGCGTGTCGAACAAACCCTCGTTGGTACTGTATTCGTACAAGCCCTCACTGTAGGGAGTATATGGCTCCTGGCTAAATATGACATCAGCAGAAAATAGCGACTTCTTCTTTTTCTATGAGCAGACACCGGCGGCCGATGAAAAGATCTTGAGCTTGACAGGAATTTTCGAGTGGCGGGTCCCGATTTCCGTACCAACACCAGGTAGGCATTCGAAGCTTTTGGCACGTAGCTCGGTTCGCTGATGAGAAAGTTGGACCCCGTATTTGGTCGCATAAAATGGTGCAGTGCACTGCGAATGCCCTCTTCTGTAGAAACCGGCTCGGCTAAGAATGTCTCGAAGGGAACACCCTTATTGTAACCCGACTGTTGAGCGAAACGGTGCGGGGTATACCTTATGAACAGTGCCGAGGCGTTTTGCCTGAACACTAAAAAGCTTGGCCTAATTGAATACAAGTGCAGGATCTCCCGAGCATTCAATGTGGGAGCCCCGTCTTTGAAAGTATTACGCAATGGTTGCACTGCCTTTGTAGATTCCTTGCTGATAGTTAAAACTCTATCGACAAAGGTCATGCTGTCCCCAACCATGCGCATGCGCAGGACCAGTCGCCGAGCCTCTCGCTGCGATGGGTCTGATGCAGAAGCTGTTAGTTGTATGTATGCCCTAGAAGCCGTTATTGTACATATGATGTATATTATAGTGGATGCTTGGACATATATAGAGAGTACTTTCTTGCTCGACATGATAGTATGCTATCTGGTTGCTCTTTATCTTAACATGTATAGTTGTCTCTTGATACTGTCTTGTGGTTACATATTGGTAAAACCCTGAGGATGTGTACTTGACTACAAGGATTATAATGCAGATCATACTAGTGGGGTCATGGTAGTCCATAAGTTCATCCTTTAATGTTCCTAGTCGTGGGTGTATCGAGACAGGGCATCGATATACTAGAGTAGACTAGCGTATACGCTTCTTGACCCATGAGGTGGGCAATGGATGATCCCATATCCATTAGTGTTTGGCATAAGAGATGGTATACGGGTGCTCAGTAGAGACTGGGTACACTGGACGGACTCGCCGGGAACTCCTAGATGGTATTATATCTGACATCAGATAGCAGTTCTCTGGTGACATTGGTATAGATTAGTCTGTAGATCCGTGATCATCATAGAGTCTTGTGTGATTCCCACTGTGCTTTGATTTCCACTTTACCACGTTCAAGAGGACGTGCAAAACGGTGGTTTTTGGGTATAGTCCCGAGTCACATGGAGGCAATGAGCGACAGGAGGGGATTTCGTGTCTCCCGGTATTGGGGGTAGATGCCGTGCCGTGCTCGATTGGCTATAACTGGAAATCCCTGGCCAGGGCTGATTTGGAGATTTGCTGGTAAGTGTTATCAGTAGTTTCTCGACCCGTTATGAGCTTCGTATCGGCATGACTTATTGAGTTAATAGAGTCTGACGATTACCACCCCTAGACTTGATATGCGACATCTCAGACGAAGAGATCGGACTGTACGGTAGTGTTACTGACAGGCTTTACAGGAGCTAGAGTGAGCTTGCTTGTTGATCTTCTGATCACTCGATACCCGGGTAGCCGTTACGTCCAGCTAGTACCGCTGACGGCTTGTGGGTGCTTGATATGATCATCACCTACTGCCGGCGTATTGACGAGTCTTTAGAGTCCTACACAAAGGTTTTACTGGCTCAGGAAAAACGAAATAGGAGCACATATGTGATATGTGCGGGACCGAGATTATTACGAGTATGTGATATCATACTCTATTCTCGCGATATTTGTATCGGTCGGTTATATGTGATATAGCCGGGTTATCGAATCAAGTGTTGATTCGATAAATTGGTACATATAATATTAGTCGGTTATATGTGATATAGCCGGATTATTAAATCAAGTGTTGATTTGATAATTTAGTGTATAATTGTATATTTGATATACTAGTTTACATTAACTAATATTAGCTCACTTAAGCATTTATTTTTCTCACATGTGCACACTTAATATATATGTAATATATATTAATTGTGATTTATTATGTGTCATGGTTGATGATACATGCAACATGGGTGTATGAGAATTACACCATGATAAAGATAGTGTAGGATTTATTTATTTATGATAATTCAATTATTAGTTGGAAATTAGTCACATGGCATGAAGCTTCATGAAGCTTTGAGATCCATTGACTTAGTCCACTAGTTTTGTTTTACACTAGATATTTATTAATCCGACCATTATCTAAACTCATGGTTAAGTCTCTACATGAGTAATATTAGATATTTTCTCACCCATGGTTGCCATTCACTCTCACAATATTATCTCTCTTCATCTTCTTCTTCAAGCTCAAGAGCTCTCTAGCTTTTGAGCAAGTAAGAAATATTAGTGAGAAAAACAATTCTAAAGTGAGCAAAAATCCTACTTCATCATCCTCTACTAGTTTAGAACTTTAGTATAGGGTGTTAGCTTCACCAATCTCTCATTAGTGAAGTAGTAGCTTGGGTTAGTATCTCCTCGACGTAGATCGTCTTCGGCCTCAAAGACTTCAAGCAAGTTCGTTGCTTTCTTCTTGTGAAGCCATGCTAGAGTCCGAAAGACCACTACTTAGAGCGAAGAGACTACTACACGGAGCTATTGAAGTGAATGACCGGTCTATAAAGGTTGTATTCCTTGTTCACTTAGTTGTAAAGTAGTTTACAATATATTTTGTATGATTCTCTAGTTAAAGATTCTAATTTAGGGTTCTTTAAAACGGCAAAATTTTGAAAATGGCATGGGCGATGCCTCCCCGAAACCTTGATGTTGTTCATAGGAACCCTACAATGCTATCAGAGCCAAGGTTATAGAATTAGACAGATTGTATAGGATTACGAAACCGAAACAACTCCGAAACTTGAAACAAGATTGCCCAGTTTCTGTTGATTTTAAGGAGTGCTCTAAAATTTTTTTAAACAACTGCAGAATAATATTTGAGATATTAAATGAACACAGAAGAAATTTGAACTCATTTGGCCGGATTTTGGCCGAGCACTTTGCCATTAAATCCGAGCAGGCTGGCCGTACAGGCTTTTCTGGGCTTCAAATTTTTTTTGTGTTCTGGTCTCTTGGTTTTAGTGTTTCAAGTGTTATTTGTTTTTACTAAATTTGCATGTAATGTTAATTTTCTGTAAAGGCAACTCAGAGTGTTTCGTAGTTATAATTCTAACAGTTTTTCGGGTTATTTTAGATGGTGTTAAAAAGTTTGATCGGATATCAAATACCCACTTTAACCCTTGCCGGAAATTTTCCAAGTGTTGGATTTTTCCTTAGTTTAAAACTTTCAGAAAATCATGCAAGCGATACTGTGGACCCTCTAGAAGAACGAAACTTTAACTCGATTATGTGACCGTCAGAACCGCCACTAAACCCTAGGGTTTGTGGTAGTTCAGCGGTGCCATATGTGAGGCATCGGTTGACCTTTCTACGGCTGGTTCATAGGAGCTGTGGCATGTACTGAGTATTTTTAAATTACGCTCAAGTGTTGAGCTTTTTGGAAAATTTTGGGTGTTTGTTGATTCGATCGGAATGTTTAATATTGTCTAGATTTTTGAATGTGATACAGTATGTGGAATTTATATAGTTAGGCATGAAATCCAAAGTATGAGATACTTTGGGTTTATGATGTCTAAGGTTATTATGGATTCCAAATGTTATAGTTTGACATTTTCGTTTCTGCGACCGTAAGTGTAATATGTGGTGTATCGCCGGTTTCGTTGCTATATGTCAACGACAATTGGGATACACATATTTACTTACGTTGATGACATGTGATGTTATGTGTTGCTGTGATATATTTTATTGGATCGTCGTGTTTTGAATAGCCGGGGGTTTTATGTGAGATGAGAGTTTTTATTTTCATTCATGTAAAATTCATTGTATATAATATTCTTTTATTGGGGCACTTCCGGGTTGAGGATGATGTCACCATTGTTGTATATTATTTACTTTTCCGCATTAGGATAGGCCCAAGGAAGGGAGCATAAGTAACCGGGTTCT
This sequence comes from Agapanthus africanus, assembly GCA_030015575.1. Lineage (NCBI taxonomy): Eukaryota > Viridiplantae > Streptophyta > Magnoliopsida > Asparagales > Amaryllidaceae > Agapanthus > Agapanthus africanus. The sequence continues at coordinate 673,311,854 of CM057340.1, read as the reverse complement.
AGAGTCCAGTGGGAGACCAACTCGAGAAGTCGAGTCCGGGTCTCCGAACTCTAGAATTGGTAGGGTTGCTTACCGCTCTCGTAGGGGTATAGGGATGTGGATTTGGCTATTCATCGCGACCGTGGAATCCATGTTTTATACAGGCTCAAATAAAACACGGACCTCCTAATATATCCAATATTTCATATATTTCTTCTGCTGCTTTGTGATGTGATCACTGTGGATTCTAAGATGAATGGCTATATATTATATATGAGATATATATAATAGACGTTGCTTATGTTTTGCACCCGCGCTAGTCCCGTCCCGCCATGCCATTAGTTAAGTAACCTAACGGTGCATAACGGGACACTGTGGCGAATGCGGATGGCATAAGCGTACGTTGTATTTTTGTTTCATTTTCTGTGATTGATTGATCAACTTTATTGTGTTATGAAAAATGTTTCACAACCAAAGAAATTTATACCGCAATCAATTAACGGTGTCGATGTAGTGCATTAATGAATACGGATCGTCCACTGAGATGCGAGTACTTGTTCGATTTTGCTTTAGATGAGTCGAAATGAAAACATAAAAGAAAATTCAAGAAAGCATTTCGAGGTTTAATTGAGTTGTCATTTCAAGAAAATCAAGAACACATTCAAGAATTAGAAATTAAGAAGATGTCCAATCAATTTGAATTATCAAGATTTGAAAAATAGCTTGTAGGAATCGATCAAATAAGTAGTGTTCATAAAAACTAAAGATTACGAAATCTTATTTATTGAGGAATTGTAGCTAGATCGATGATGAATGATTGAAGATTAGGGATCTATTGAAGAAACTAGGGTTTCTCCTTCACTATCCCTTATCTTTTCATTGATCCTCATTCAATTCTACCCTCTAGCAAAGAGGATCATCAATCATTTGATCCCTAATTTACAATGAAATAATCAAGAACATTGATTTCGATCCAAATTAGGTCATTGACAATTCTTTTTCCTAGAGTTTATAATTCTCATAAGACTTAAGATTGGTAAAATGATTTAATCATCATTAGATCTACCTATTCTCTCGATTCCGTTACAAGCGGAGATTTCACTAATACATCATGAAAATTAAAGAATCAAGAATCAAGAATTTTATAATGCAAGAATGTAGAGAAAACGAGAATCAACAATTTATCACCTTCATTAATTCTTCTTCAAATTTACACAACTCCTCAATTCGAGGTACAAGATTAAGCTCTCGATCGCTCCTTTGAAGAGGTGAATTTTTCGTTGATCTTTGCGAAGCTCGATCGCCGTGAGTTGTGGATCGTCATGAATCTCTTGCTTGGATGATGATCGGCGTTGCGATGAAGGATCGTTGATTGCTCTCTTGATTTGCTTCTCGATGGATCTTGATTTGGCTTTGAAATTGGATTTGGGCTAGGGTTTTGATTACAAGTTGTGTCACTCAACTTGTGTGTGGATTTGGTTCAATGTTCAACAACCTTTGTAATGAAGCCATAGGTATCCTTTTATATTTTTTCTCTATCTTCTCTTAGAAGCTTGGTTGTTATGAGGCTTGCATAGGAAGCTAGGTAGGTACCAAGTTTACACTAGAAGATTGGCTATTGTAAAGAAGCTTTTGAAGATTTCTAGGGACTTTGAAGTGTCTTGAAGAAGTTTGGCCGTTAAAAGAGAAGCCCTGCAAAAAGTATAAACCGCTGACGAGTCGGATCGGCCACGGATCTGCGGTGGATCGGCCGCGGATCCGCGGCCTTTTGATGGAGTCAGTGCATAGAATCTTCAGGGTTGTTTTATGTTGGCTTTATGGCACTTTTCTGATGTCTGGAATCCTATAGTTATTTCTTATTTACTGCCAGATCTCAAGTCTTTGACTTACTGTATTTATCGGTGTTTTTTAGCAGTTCCAGTTCTTTGACCTGAAGAATTTCTGCACAAAATCTTGAGACAAGTGTTTAGATATACAAAGATCATGCGTGTAATAATAAACACTCAATTTCCCTCTAGAATATCGATTATAATTATAACCCAGGGTATTTTTTATTTTCCAGATGAATTCGTAATCTGTGTTATATTTATAATAAACACCTTTATAAGAGCAATAAGAGTAGAGAAATTGACGTGTTGAGAATGCAATATTTTCGACTGATCAAATTCCTCCAAACTTAATTTTGGTCGTCTCGAGCAAACATCTTTTATTTTTAAGAGAAGGAGAAAATATAGAAAAAGAAAAACTAACTAGCACATTTTCGTGGGCAACACGATTGCACTGAGCACGTGCAACAAGCCTTTCAAACTCTAGGTGTCCTTAGTAGGAGGAGTGCTGTCTCTTGAGGGTTTTCAGCGGATTGCACCCACAAAATTCCATAATAAAAGGAAAACTGTGAAAGTTACATAAAAAGATAAGAATTGTAAAAGAAAGACTTTGAAAATTAGAGTTTCTAACTAATACTATTTTTTCGGTTGTCATGAGCCCTATCTTAATAGTCATGAAAAGATATTAGAAATCACATCATCCCTCAATTAAACATCGCCTTTATTCTTCATTCCTACCTTTCTTCCAAACACCAATCATATACCCCTACATGTGTGTAAAGAACATCCCTATACTCGGAGAATTCAATTCAAGCTATCATACTCTTGTCCATCTACCTCAGTACTTTTTAATTGATGAACATTTAGATGGGATTGCTTACAAATTTTTCATGCGACCGTTAATACTTCTTGAGGTACTAACCGACCGATTACTCATGTGCTTTCTGATTAAGCGTAAATAATATTTTCCTCGTCTTGCAACACCTGAGGCTTAGCAGTGACTCCCAAACCAGTTGGTCTAAGGCATTAGGTGATGAAACACCCTCGCTATATTTTTTTATTGCTGCCTTGGTGATTACAAAACCAGTGTTCATTTTTCTTCACTATTTTAACTTTTATACTTCATTTATTATTTTCTTCATACTTTGGCTTTTAGACAAGAGCATTTCAATGTATCTTCTACTATCCCAAGTTTCAAGACGTGTGTACGTGTATATAGTGTAAGTCTACGGTAGCGCCCCGGCCGTCATTCTGACGCCAAAAGCGGAACATAAACTTTTATAACTGGCACTATCGCATACTATAACCCGGATCTTGCCATTAACGCTAAACTAACAAACTGTAAAGAGGTAGAAAGGCTATACCGATCTATCCGAGTCCTTCGGTCTTTAGCCACCATTCCACGCTCCTCGCGGCAACTTCGATCTCTTGTCTCCTCATCGAGGTGGCACCACGTCAATGGATCTTTAAACGGGCTCCCGCCTCTATACCGAGGCAACTCGGACATCAAGTCTGCTAAAAGAGATGACCAAGATGAAGTAGAGAATGAGTAGAATATTTTGTCTCATAACACTCTTTGGTTCTCATCACATGAGAGGGTAAGAGTGGAGGTTGAAGAAAATGCTAAGGATTGGAAATTGTGAACTCAAGAAACTATCTCAAGAGAGCAAAAACCAAGCATACAAAAATAACCCTTGGCTGCCCTAATCTTTTGTGTGTGATATATATAAGGTTTTGTTTTGGAGAAACAAAGAAAATATCTTACAAAAATATCTCCAACTCAACCCTAAAATATCTCACCCAAAACAAACTCAATTAATTCATCATGAGTCACTACATGACTCATTATCATGAGTCATTAGTGAACATGCTAGAATTAATGAGTCACCAAAATGAGTCACCCTTTCCAAAACCAATAATCATTTAAACCAAAATGATTAACCAAAAAGAAATGCATCTTCTAAAATATTCTCGAAACGGATTACGAGAATACCCCTCACTGTATATACATACCTATTTCCGTATTCCGACCGAATACGAATACGAGAGACTAAATTATTTCGACTCAATATAATACTTGGATCCGGCTTAAACCAAAGCCCACCAGTATTATCTGTTCGAAATATAACACGTGCACAAGTGCACGTGCATTTTCGAACCCTGCTATAAAACCATACGGCTTCTACAACGTTTCGCCCGAACTTGGGAAACTATCTGTGAGGGACTCTATTAGTGACAATATACATACAGTCCGGTCCGTTCGTCTATGAGCATCGCATATCGGGCCTAGGGGGTTGGTAACGTCAAACCCCCAATAGCGGTATAAATCGTGTTGGAGAGTAGCCCTGAACACCCTGAGAAAATACTGGAATACTTACCAGTAGTTCTCACCTGCCTTGGCCAAGGACTTGGTGTAATGGCCCTCCTAGACACAACGCAATCTCACCCCTAATACTGGGAGAGACGAATCCCCTGCCGATCCGCTCACTTGCCTCCATGTGGCTCGGGACTGTACCCAACTAAAACCTGTTTGCACGACTCCTTTGAGCCGTGGTAGGATAGTAATCAAAGCACAGTAGGAACTCACACGAGACAAATGACGACCTCAGGTCGATGAACTAACCTGTACACATGTCACCAGAGAACTGCCATCTAACGCTAGGTATAATACCAACTAGCAGATTCCTGGCGAGTCCTGTCCGGTGTACTCATAACCCAATGAGTACCTGTATACATCTTAGGTGATCCTACTGACACCAATGGCTTGTGAGACCGGCCACCACCCCTCGTCGGGGTCTCGACTGTATACACTAGTCTACTCCGGAGTATCGATGCCCTGTCTCGAAACTCCCATGACTAGGGACCACTTTTAAGGATGTGCTTATGGACTACCCAACTCTCACGTATATGATCGCCATCATACTGTTGGTAGTCAAGCAGGATCCTAAGGGCTCTATCAATGTGTAATAGTGATCATGTCACCTAAAGCTGTACACGACTGATAGAGGCAAACCAGATAGCATACTATCATCTTGAGTAAGACTGTCCTACCGGTATAGGTCCTCCCTCAATCATTGCAATCACGTACCTGCGATCCAATAATTGACTTTGAGGGCACTACATCCAACAATCTCCTACTTGCACTTAAGGCTAATTATTGCGATGTCGCATACTCACAGCCCGTGTGATACCGAACACCCAACTCCTCTACTAAACAGTTTTACAAAGCTCGTTTGTTAAAACCCTTGTGTTCGAGAAATAGCCTCAGTGAGTGGATCCGCCCTGATGTTTCTTTCTATGTCTCTCTTAATCTCAAGTTCGCGGAGAAAGCCATCTCCCGAATTGAGTAATACCTGTCTTAGAATATATCTGGATATCTGATGGGACCTAGTTCATAAGTGAACTCCAAATCCAAACTTCTTAGACTGTATCGACAACTGAAACTAATCAGTATCCAGCACCATGCCTCCCACAGTATCCTCTTGGACCACCTGTCCATAATACTGCCCCTTTTGTCAGAGGGAAAACTATAACTCTGACAATCACTCTGTCATCCATGTCACCTTTGAAGCCTGGAATGATAACCGTCCCCCGAAGGAGGCTGCCGTCATCAAATCCCTAGAACATTCACTTATGTTCTAAAAACTGCTTCCGTATGTTTCTCCAGGATTGGATTAATATAAACTTATCGCATCTAGTGCAAAAACAATATCTGGTGTGGTACTTGACATCTCACGATTGACTCAATTGCCTAAGCAAGTAATATGCCAATCATGCACATCCCTCTCCCCTTTAGTCTGTAAGACACCTTTGGAGAAGGAGACTCCATCACCTGCAGGTATACCACCATGCCAGGAGTCATCCATTCTAAAATACTATTAGAATACTGTAAAAGTACATACATTGGGAAACTACCCAAATCTAGATCTAAAACTATAGATCTAGTAACCAGAATGTCAGATATTATATCCATATCCTTTCTGGAGAAACAACTGTGTGACAACCATAGTATAACCAATCGTAGTATAGAAATTTTACTTCCTACTCTGTGTATGTCATCCAAATACCAGGACATTACACCCTACTACCTTCTTAACAGATCCATCCCCTATTCTGATGAAGTCAAATCCATGACTGTCACATCAAAAATAGATGATCTATCTCCGCTATATCTGCTCGAGTCTATAAATAGACATAAACTACTTGTCCACTATGCTTCCGCTGCTCCAACTGACCACAACAATCCTCTGGCAGAATAATATATACGCGCACTTCTAAAGCTAGTTTAGAACGACGCTATACTTAACCTCCTGCCGGGTCTCATAGCCTGGAACAACAGTAGTGTCAAGTCTGGGTAAACAAGAACCTCCCTGTCACCGTCCTTAAGGCTACCGGAGTACCTCTCGGGTGCCTGAGGTTACCCACCATATCTGCGGAGTGGCTAATGGAATGTCAAACCTGATTGAATCTTTAGGTCCTATTAAATTTTCCGTAATCGTTTGCGGTTCTGGAATCACTTCCAGTTCTACCATACTCCCACTACTGTTTTCTGAAAAAATCCATTTTACTAAAACTGTGACGAGTCAAGAACAATATCACCATTGATCTTCCAGATGGTAGAAAATCAACCCTCGTCATAGCCTGGGCCAACCTGCAAATTGCAATTACAGAAACGTGTCTTGAGTTATCCAGAGTCTGTTTTTAAGCATAAGCCGGACAACTCCCCGTACCTTAACATCGTTAAGATATGAACCATTCTATATCCAATATAGAAACTTTGGCACTTATTTAATTGGAACCAGATTCAAATCATGCAGCTGTCTCCAGTGCATATCAACTTAATAGAGAGAGGCTAATCAGCATTACTCAACTTAGGAATTCATCCAATTATGAGTAACCTGAAAGAGAAACAAGTTTCTCAAAACTATTACTATCAACTGAATACCAATCACAATTATCTACATCTTCGATCACCTTGAAGAATCCCGATACTTGCGACACTTGGTTCTCTATTTTATTCCTATACCTATAACTTTTCAAAACTTAGACATTGTATTTCTACGAAACACTTGTCTAAAAACTAGAGAAGTCACAAGTAAACAGAACATAGTATGAGGACCAACCTCTTTGTCCTGATAGACACTGAACAACATACAATACTCAGTATAAGTCCGCTGAGTTGAATAACTCAAAACCCGTGCATCGTAGGTTGAAAACTATACTTATGGTTAAGAACTACTCCGCTGTTCAATGCTCCTTACCCAATTGACAACTGATCTAGGTAAATGTCACGGACATAGTTTCAAAAAGTTATATCTCACTTTATAAAAATAAACGTACAGATATATCAGTTTGAAATTGGTGCACAACAACGGATACTCAAAACCAAATACTTGCCGTCCGGCAAAAACCCAGGCGATTTCCTTAAATATCACTAATTACAACAAATTCCGATATAATGAGGATGATCACTTAATTCCCAATAAATTACTCCCACTCATCATCTATAAAACCATACAGATGTGAGAATCATATCTGGTAAATACATCCCTTGGAGTAAGTATCTAATCGGGAAATCAGTTTTCCTTTAACAATGAACAGTGAAACTGAAACATGAAAATGTTTCGTAGGGGTATCCTGGTATTCCTAATAATGCCTCTTCCATAATCCAATTCTTGACTGTAACCGTATATTTCTTTGCCATCTCTCTAAATCCTTTTATTTGTCTTTATTCATTACCTTCTGTACACCCCTTTAGGCTAAGTGGTTTTCTTCCTTCCCTACCGTTCGGCACCAGCCTATGGTTTGGAAGAAGACTATCCAGTAAGCATAATAGGTGTACTCTCCTAATCCTAGGAGTACTCGTGACCTGAGAGAAGGTGATGATAAAAGACCACTGAATAATACCTTATTCTATTTCTCCCGAGCTGGGGAAAAAGCAAAGGTGAAAATAGGAGTGGCGATGAAGTACGCAGTTTGGTCGTGATTAATAGCAGTCACAATTTACTTTAACCTCTTTCTAATCCCTTTATTTGTCTTTACTTATTACCTTCTGTACACCCTTCTTAGGCTATTTGGTTTTCTTCATTCCCTACCTTTCGGCACCTGCCTATGGTTTAGAAGAAGATTATCCAATAAGCGTAATACGTGTACTCTCCTAAACCAAGGAGCCCTTGCAACCTGAGAGAAGGTGATGATAAAAGACAACTGAATAAACCAATTCAATTTCTCCTGAACCTGGATCCATCCTTGAAGAAGTCCCTTCAAGTTCGTATATAACCATACGATGGATCTATCCAATGGAAGTGGATGTTCGTAGTGATACGAGGTGTTCTGAGAAATGCAAAGGGTAAAAGAAGGAGCGGCAATGACTTATGCAACTCAGACAATCCAAAAGCCAGTATTTTAAGAAGGTTCGGTCAACTTGGTCACTGAGTCATAGTCTAGGGTCGGTCAAAGGTCGCTGTCAAAGAGAGAGAGAAAAGAAAAACTCTGCATGCACTCTAACCTAAATTAGAATGGTTATAATTTTATCTAATCAGGAAACTTCCCACTGTACTGTCAAATTCTCCTCCAAACCTGAAAGAAGAATCAATCGGGATCACCTGAAGAGTAAACCAACTCATCAGTGGGAATCGGGATCCAACTCTCATCGCATGATAACGTGAAGGAATCCACTCATGTTATCACACTCCAGAAGGTATGCGCATGCCTGACAGGTTTCAGTTTCTTTAGAAACCCCCGATATGATTTTTACCCCATACTCTTATGACCTTGACGAAGGCCAACAAATCATAAGTCACATGTCAAGTTCTACCCGTCATTATCTTGTCAATTTGAACCCACCCATACATGCCCCTGACGTTGGCTAAATAGCAGAACGACTGTCCCAAACCAACTCATCTATCTATGCAACAGAAAGGTAACAAGCAGCCACCATCCACTATGCCTTGACGAAGGCCAACAAACATAGCATGAATACTACGTGCTACCCGTCTGAAACGATGGAGGGCTACGACTGGTTTTTGGTGAAAAAACCTTTAACGTAATGAACTTGATCTCGTTGAAGGAACCTGATAGCTTTTTATAAAAATATAGTAGCAAAAACCTTCGCTAAAGAGGTCACTCCCGGTGAAGGGATCTCAGCTCTTTCTATGTGGAATGAGGTGCAGGATATTCCAACTGCATACCGCGATGCAAAGCAACAAGTAATCGATTATAGTGAAGTTATTACCCTGACGCAAATTTCTGCCCAAGGGGTCACTCCCGGTGAAGGGATCTCGGCCCTTGCCTCATCGAATGAGGTGCAAGATATTCCAACTGAATACCACTGTGCAAAACAAAAGAAAACGTCCTTGTAATAACACTTTTTAAAACTGTTCCAACAACGTCCAAACAGGTTTGTTTTCCTTTGCATTGATCAGAATCAACGCAGTCCCATCAATCAATCACACTAGAAAAGAACGAAAATAAAATGTACGTATATGCCATCCGCATTCGTCACTGGGTCCTGTCATTGCCCGTTAGGTTACTTAACTAACGACAGAGCGGGGACTGGACTAGCGCGGGTGCAAAACATATACAACATCTACTAGTATATATACCAATATACAATAATCACTCCAGGCATGATAAATGCAACATTACAGAAAAGTAATAAGCATCACAGAACAATACAGATAATCTGGGATCCCCGGGTTTCACATAGCCGCTACTAAAATCCGACGTTCCCCTGGTCGTGTGGATTGCCTGTGCAATGAAACCTAGACCCCTACGGGTGCGGCAAGTTACCCTCCAAAACCTGAAGCGAGGCAGCCCCCTATAGCAAAGTGAATGGACCACCCTGCACTTCACGGAATCTGGTAACTTGAGCACCCCTCCTTGGGTCAACCTGTACCCCCTACGAGTGCGGCGAATAGTCTGCCAATTCTAGAGTGATGCCCTCTGCCTCTCTAAACCATGAGATGTGGACCCGTTGCCTTCCAGAACCCGGCTATCCGTGCACTCCGTTGTGGGGTAAACCTAGTACAGAAATGAAAAATATGTACAACGGGTACATCGATCTCAGCCCGGTCGTTCCCCAAAAGAATATTATACAAACAGGCAGTGACGGCAGTCCATATGTTGGACGCTCGTCCCGCAATATCAAATGTACAAATAAATCCAAACTGCACTACCATTGCACACAGCTATCCACCACGACAAATCCGCAACATCACAGCACAACACAGAACATCAACGCGAATGTCACGTTCGCAAACCCGTCTAAAAGGACTATAGCAATTAGACACGATTTACCGCTCGAATGACATTCACGGTCGGAGATATAATGTAAGTACTGTAAACTAACAAGTTTAAAATTCCGATTGACAAAACTTCCCGAAGTAGGCCCCACGTACAACTGCGGTACTCAAACAAAATCTGGGCCCAAACAAAATATTCCAGAAACCATAATTCCACATAAAAGACACTACTGTAGAAAAATGATACACAGTTGCTCCAAATCGGCGGCGGAACCGCATCCAAACCATGGTTTGTACGGCGGTTCCGCGGCAGTCTTGTGGATTCAGTCTACCAAATTTCTACAGTATTCTTAAAAAAGCCTGCACGATTTTCTGAGATGCTCAAAATGATTTTTAGACCAGTTTAAAAATTCGACAGAAACTTTGACATGAAAAATGCGGTTTTGGAAATTTCGTTCGATCAATATTTTAAATACGTTAGAACAAGTTAGTAAAGATTAATGGCGTGGTTCTGATACCATGTAAGTCTATGGTAGCGTCCCGGCCGTCATTCTGACGCCAAACACGGAACAAAAACTTTTATAACTGCCGCTATCGCATACTATAACCCAGATCTTGCCATTAATGCTAAACTAACAAATTGTAAAGAGGTAGAAAGGCTATACCGATCGATCCGAGTCCTTCGGTCTTTAGCCACCATCCCATGCTCCTCGCGGCAACTCCAATCTCTTGTCTCCTCATCGAGGTGGCACCACATCAACAGATCTTTAAACGGTCTCCCGCCTCTATACCGAGGCAACTCGGACATCAAGTCTGCTAAAAGAGATGACCAAGATGAAATAGGGAATGAGTAGAATACTTTGTCTCATAACACTCTTTGGTTCTCATCACATGAGAGGGTAAGAGTGGAGGTTGAAGAAGATGCTAAGGATTGGAAATTGTGAACTCAATAAACTATCTCAAGAGAGCAAAAACCAAGCCCTAATCTTTTGTGTGTGATATATATTAGGTTTTGTTTTGGAGAAACAAAGAAAATATCTTACAAAAATATCTCCAACTCAACTTTAAAATATCTCACCCAAAACAAACTCAATTAATTCATCATGAGTCATTACATGACTCATTAGCATGAGTCATTAGTGAACATGCTAGAATTAATGAGTCACCAAAATGAGTCACCCTTTCCAAAACCAATAATCATTTAAACCAAAATGATTAACCAAAAAGAAATGCATCTTCTAAAATATTCTCGTAACGGATTACGAGAATACCCCTTACCTGTATATACATACCTGTATCCGTATTCCGACCGAATACGAATATGAGAGTCTAAAATATTTCGACTCAATAGAATACTTGGATCCGGCTTAAACCAAAGCCCACTAGTTTTATCTGTCCGAAATGTGACACGTGCACAAGTGCACGTGCATTTTCGAACCCTGCCATAAAACCATACGGCCTCTACAACGTTTCGCCCGAACTTGGGAAACTATCTGTGGGGTACTCTAAAGACTCATTAGTACCCTGGCAGTGGGTTTAACCACAAGTACGTCAGCGGCACCAGCTGTGCGTAACGGCTTCCCATGTACTGACCGAAAGGGAAGCTGATGAGAGAACTCATCCTGGAACCCTACTGAGCCTATCAATGAAAATATACATATAGTCCGGTCCGTTCGTCTATGAGCATCGCATATCGGGCCTAGGGGGCTGGTAACGTCAGACCCCCAATAGCGGTATAAGTCGTGTCGGAGAGTAGCCCTAAACACCCTGAGAAACTACTAGAATACTTACCAGTAATTCTCACCTGCCTTGGCTAAGGACTTGGTGTAATGGCTCTCCTAGACACAGCGCGATCTCACCCCCAATACCGGGAGAGACGAATCCCCTGCCGATCCGCTCACTTGCCTCCATGTGGCTCGGGACTGTACCCAACTAAAACTTGTTAGCACGACTCTTTTGAGCCGTGGTAGGGTAGTAATCAAAGCACAGTGGGAACTCACACGAGACAAATGATGACCTCAGGTCGATGAACTAACCTGTACACATGTCACCAGGGAACTGCTATCTGACGCTAGGTATAATACCAACTAGCAGGTTCCCGGCGAGTCCTGTCCGATGTACTCATAACCCAATGAGCACCTTAGGTGATCTTACTGACACCGATGGCTTGTAAGACCGGCCACCGCCCCTCGTCGGGGTCTCGACTGTATACACTAGTCTACTCCGGAGTATCGATGCCCTGTCTCGAAACTCCCATGACTAGGGATTACTTTTAATGATGTGCTTATGGACTACCCAACTCTCACGTATATGATCGCCATCATACTATTGGTAGTCAAGCAGGATCCTAAGGGCTCTATCAACGTGTAATAGTGATTATGTCACCTAAAGCTGTACACGACTGATAAAGGCAAACCAGATAGCATACTATCATCTTGAGTAAGACTGTCATACCGGTATAGGTCCTCCCTCAATCATTGTAATCACGTACCTGCGATCCAATAATTGACTTTGAGGGCACTACATCCAACATATAGTAGGGTATCAATATTCAAATGTTTGGCTTCCAGAATAGGAACTATTTTTCAGACTTATTTTTATCCTCAGATTAGTGACTTCTTTCATCTTACTAACCCTTGGGACAACGGCTCATAAATACTTATTACTAGTTTCGTTTAAGAAAACATCTAATTTTCTTGGTTTTCTTAAATTTTTCTAATCTTTTGGATGTAATTTTTCACTATCTAATAGTTTATTATCTTATTTATGTACACATTTTTTTATTATATGTTTTGTGCTTATGCAAAGTATGATGCAAAGTATGATGCAAAGTGATGCGTAAATAAGCACAAACCTCCCCCAAACTTGTTTACAACAGTGTCCTCACTGTTGCCATCTGTTAAATCTCAGAAACCTATAGACTTGGGAAGAAAATTTATTAGCGGGGACAAGAATAAATGAACGTGAAAATCCTCCCCCAAACTTACTTTTGGCTCACAATTTTGAGGACAACTTTTATTTTTAAGAGCCAACAATATACCCCCCAAACTTGAGTTAAACAATATTAATCTTTTAAAATCATAATAGGGGGGTAAAGTTACTGATCAATACCAAGCTTTGCAAAGACCGAACGTCAACACCAACCATTCGAAGATTTTATCAGTGTAGTGCAACGGTTGGTGGAAGAAAATGTTATCTGGAGCCAGGAAGAAGTGGGGAAGAGTTATGTGGTGTGAAGGAGAGGGTTTGCATCTCGATTTGATGAGACAACACAGTGATTGTGATGGATTATTCACATTCTCATGATTGTCCAGAAGAAGGGGTGGAGGTTCAATTTCTTTATTTTGGAGATGATTTATCTCAACACCCGTGTCTTTTAAAAATGCGAGTTCATTAGCGAAAATTTCCTCAAAGCTTTCATCGATACCCCGAAGAATAATCTCATCGGAAAGAGCGGAATGATCATCAAACTCCATAAAAAGTTCAAAATCAGCGTTAGAGGTTGACCTGGACAGCTCAATGGAAGAATCCATATGTGTATAATACATAGCTGGGTCAAACAACAACGTATTGAGGAAGTCCGGATCAGTATCATGAAGCTCGTCAAATTCACTGCTGTCGACATCCATTAATTCGACAGAACAGACCTGAGCAGAAGGTTCGGAAGGTATACTTCCAAATTTGTAAATGTTCAGCTCAATTGACATCTTCCCGAAGGATAGGGTTTGGAAGTGGCCAAAAAGGGTCGACCGAGAATCACCGGGATTTTCCGTGTGTTTGCTACAGGTTGTGAATCTAGAACAATAAAGTCTACAGTGAATACAAATTCCCCGACTTTTATCAACACATCCTCAAGATCGCCCCTAAGTTTGGTGATTGATCGGTCGGCCATCTGGAGAGTTGTGTTCGAAGGCTTTAACTCTCCGATACCTAATTGCTCATAGACTGAATAAGGAAGCAGGTTAACACTTACGCCAAGATCAAGTAAAGCACAGTTAATATTTTTACCCCCAATAGAAATCGAGATTGTAGCACAGCCAGGGTCCTTACGTTTCATTGGTAATTGTTAGGGAAAAGCTATGTTTACAGTACTCGACATGAACACCTTTTTTGGCACTTGAGTCTTCCTCTTCCTAGTGCACAAGTCCTTGAGAATTTTTGCATAAGCCGGGACTTGTTGTATAGCATTTAGGAGAGGGATATTGATGTTAACCTGTTTAAAGATTTCAGTGATCTTCTCCACTTGCGGACTTGGTCTGTTTCCCTTTAACCTATTAGGAAAAGGAGCTTTAGTAATAATAGCGGGGTCCAACATTGGAGAAGATCGTGTGGGTAGGAAAGATCCAAGAATAGGAGTAGGGATCGTCTTTGGTGGACTAGAAGAAGTGTGCTGAGGGTTCGAGCCTTGGGAAAAACGGAGAATAGGCTCGGAAGAAAGCGGTAGGGTAGACGAACTGGGGTCAAAAGTAGAAGTAGAAGTAGAAGGAAAAGTCTCAGCTGGGATATCATCGATTGATTCTTCACCATCAATCTCTTTACCGACATGGTTGTCTAGCACTCTTCCAGATCTCAATGTGGTAATAGCATTCACATAATGTGAGTAGCCAGGATTCGGCACAGTTTGAGCTGGAAGTTTCCCTTTCTCTCTCGCACTCATTTCAGCTTTTAATTGTGCAATTTGTGCTTCTATCGCTTTAATACTCTCACCATGGGAGGTGTGGCCTTTCGTTAAAGTGTGGATAGAAGAATTAATATCATCGGATGTTTGCATGGAATGTTTCATGAACAAATCCAAAGTGTGTTCGAGTCCAGAGGAGTTTTCTGTACCGACCTTTTAGAAAGAATTATTCCCGGGTGCAGAATTGGTGGCCGGATTTTGAAAAGGTTGTGTTTGGTAGGGGTGCTGACTCAGTAGTAGTGGTTGCTGTTGTTGTGGAGGGACCCTTTGAAAGTTGTTTTGGTTCGGAACCGTATTTTGAGTTTGGTGTTGGTTCCAAGTAAAGTTAGGGTGATTCCTCCAACCCTGATTATAAGTGGAAGAATACGGATCGTTTCTAGGTCTTTGCTGAAAAGCAGTATTAGTATGCTCTTGACCTTGAAACGGAGAATTCAATTGACATTCTTCCGTAAGATGTGATGGATCAGAATAGCATCCACAGACAGTTTTGAAGAGTGTCATCTGATTTAGGGAGGCTAATAAAAATTTGTGTTCCATAGCTTCAAGTTTCTTTTGCATTGCTGCCATTTCAGCTCTAACTCCTATGGAAACATTAGATTGGTGAATACCACTGCTAGACAATGGTTGGTTTACACTCTCCCACTGTAAAGTTCATTCAGCGAAATCTTCTAAAAATTTCCAAGCTTCACCATCATCTTTAGACATGAAGGTGCCTTGACACATAGATTCAAGTATCTGTTTTGTTGTAGGATTAATGCCCTCATATACGATTCTACATAGTTCCCATCTAGGAATTCCGTGATGAGGACATTGAACTAACAGATCCTTGAAGCGTTCAAAACACTTCGAAAATGGTTCATTGGGAAGCTGGGTAAATTGATTTATTTCGCTATGGACTCGAGCTGTCTTATGATTGGGGTAGAATTTCTTTAGGAAAGCTATGACGAATTCTCCCCAATTTGAAATAGAATGTGCAGCTGTATTATAAAGCCACTTTTCGGCTATATCGCACAAAGTGAACGGGAGAAGACGTAATCTCATAGCATCCACAGAAAGCTGTGAAGTACCCATTATAGCGCATACATTTTCAAATTTGGTATTAAAAACGTATGCGTCTTCAGACTCGAGACCATGATATTTTGGTAGAAGATTGATGTATTGAGGTTTTATTTCGAAATTGTTCCCATTGGCTGGTGGAATGGTGAGACAGGTAGAAAGAGGACCTCGAATAGGGTAGCATCTCTCTTGAGAGATGCGGGGCGGATTCTGCGCACCTGCGGACGGTGGCAGAGTGGTGTTAAAGAAGTTCGATAGAGATCCGTCCATCGAAGTGGATGTGGTGGTGGGGAAAAAGAAAATGAAGAAATACCGACTTTAGAGTCGATAGGGGAAATACGGACAAAACGGGCACTAGAATCCCATGTCCAGCCGAGCTTGCACTAATGGTTTAGCACAAGTGGCAGCGTTGTGATAATTAGAGAAAAATGGATTTGGTGTTTTTTTTTTTGAAAAAGATGGATTTTGAAAAACCACACAAAAAATGCACAAGCAAACCTAGATCTAATGGTCATCTAGGTCAAGTCACTAGACCGCTCCTAGACTTCCAGACGACAAATTGCAGGATAAATCCTCTACTGCCTCTTTATCCCTTCTGTGGCCAGGTAAGTGCCAGGTAAGTGGGAGGTTCTCCATTACGTAAGTAGTGGTCCTAATTAAGTAACCACTTGCCTTAGACACACTTGCCTTAGACACCACAAAAGAAACGCGGATAAGCAATAGATAACCCACGACCTTCTTCTGTCCTAATTGAGCACGACGGTCCTTAGAGTCTTGTCTAGATATTTTTTAGTTAATGAGGGTGATGCGAATGCTAGTTTTGTGATTTTTGGGGCTTAGGAAGGGTAATGAAATCCCTACCTAATCTGAATTTGGTCTTTGCCCCTTAATTTTCGTATTAAAAATATGCACAAAACAACCAATTTCAAGAAACACAACAGATTTTTATTTTAGCGGCGCTTTTTTTGCAAAGAATCCTGTAGAAAATTGTTATTGGATAAGATCAGAGAGGAGAAGAAAGAACAGAGAATATACCACAGAAGTTTGGAACACTGAAACACCTAAACGGCGGCGGAACCACCGCACAAGCCTGCAAAACGCCGCGGATCCGCGGTGGAACAGAGGAATTAGGGTTTCAAAATTTTCCTGTAGCTTCTTGTACTCCTCTGGAATTTGTAGATCCTCTCTGAATCTTGATCTCACTGCTAAGATGATTCCAGATTCCCTCGCAAAAATTCAAACACTAATCGTTAAGCACTTGAAACGATTCTTGAATTAAAATTTGATGGAATAATAAATTTTCAACTCAAATTGCAAAAACGAACAAATTAGCACACATCCCCGGCAACGGCGCTTTTTGATTGATCAACTTTATTGTGTTATGGAAAAATGTTTCACAACCAAAGAAATTGATACCGCAATCAATTAACAGTGTCGATGTAGCGCGTTAATGAATACGGATCGTCCACTGAGATGCGAGTACTTGTTCGATTTTGTTTTAGATGAGTCGAAATGAAAACATAAAAGAAAATTCAAGAAAGTATTTCGAGGTTTAATTGAGTTTTCATTTCAAGAAAATCAAGAATACATTCAAGAATTAGAAATTAAGAAGATGTCCAATCAATTTGAATTATCAAGATTTGAAGAATAGCTTGTAGGAATCGATCAAATAAGTAGTGATCATGAAAACTAAAGATTAAGAAATCTTGTCTATTGAGGAATTGTAGTTAGATCGATGATGAATGAATGAAGATTAGGGATCTATTGAAGAAACTAGGGTTTCTCCTTCACTATCCCTTGTCTTTTCATTGATCCTCATTCAATTTTAGCCTCTAGCAAAGAGGATCATCAATCATTTGATCCCTAATTTGCAACGAAATAATCAAGAACATTGATTTCGATCCAAATTAGGTCATTGACAATTCTTTTTCCTAGAATTTACAGTTCTCATAAGACTTAAGATTGGTAAAATGATTTCATCATCATTAGATCTACCTATTCTCTCGATTCTGTTACAAGCGGAGATTTCACTCACACATCATGAAAATTAAAAAATCAAGAATCAAGAATTTCATAATGCAAGAATGTAGAGAAAACGAGAATTAACAATTTATCACCTTCATTAATTCTTCTTCAAATTTACACAACTCCTCAATTCGAGATACAAGATTAAGTTCTCGATCGCTCCTTTGAAGAGGTGAATTTGTCGTTGATCTTTGTGAAGGTCGATCGCCGTGAGTCGTGAATCATCGTGGATCTCTTTCTCGGATGATGTTCAGTGTTGCGATGAAGGATCGTTGATTGCTCGCTTGATTTGCTTCTCGATGGATCTTGATTTAGCTTTGAAATTGGATTTGGGCTAGGGTTTTGATTACAAGTTGTGTCACTCAACTTGTATGTGGATTTGGTTCAATGTTCAACAACCTTCGTAATGAAACCATAGGTATCCTTTTATAGTTTTCCTCTATCTTCTCTTAGAAGCTTGGTTGTTATGAGGCTTGCATAGGAAGCTAGGTAGGTACCAAGCTTACATTAGAAGATTGGCTGTTGTAGAGAAGCTTCTGAAGATTTCTAGGGACTTTGAAGCCTCTTGAAGAATTTTGGCTGTTAAAAGAGAAGCCCTGCAAAAAGTATCAACCGCTGACGAGTCGGATCGGCCGCGGATCCGCGGCAGATCGGCCTAGATCGGCTGCGGATCCGCGGCCTTTTGATGGAGTCAGTGCATGGAATCTTCAGGGTTGTTTTATGTTGTCTTTATGGCACTTTTCTGATGTCTGTAATCCTATAGTTATTTCTTATTTACTGCCAGATCTCAAGTCTTTGACTTGCTGTATTTATCGGTGTTTTTTAGCAGTTCCAGTTCTTTGACCTGAAGAATTTCTGCACAAAATCTTGAGACAAGTGTTTAGATATACAAAGATCATGCGTGTAGTAATAAACACTCAATTTCCCTCTAGAATATCGATTATAATTATAACACAGGGTATTTAGTATTTTCCAGATGAATTCGTATTCTGTGTTATATTTATAATAAACACCTTTATAAGAGCAATAAGAGTAGGGAAATTGACGTATTGAGAATGCAATATTTTCGATTGATCAGTGATGCTTAAGAAGCATAAATGATGGGACTTCATTAATGAGATTAATGAAAGAAAAGAAACGTAAAAGATGTTGTAGAATCAAATTTTCAAAAAAAAAGGGTAGCTCTAGTTTTTGCTTTGCATAGCGGTATTCCTTGCAGAATATCCAGCACCTTATTCGATAAGGAAAGAGCCGAGATCCCTTTACTGGGAGTGAACTCTTTAGCAATAACTTGCAGATGCTACAACACTCGGTTTGTCTTTTGATTGCTTTTTGGAGTTTTTGCTTTGCATAGTGGTATTTGTGAAATATCCTGCACCTTATTCGATAAGGAAAGAGCCGAGATCCCTTCACCGGGAGTGACCACTTTAGCGAAACTAGTAAAAGACTCAAAAACACTCCTTTTCAAAAATCACTTGATTCTACAACGATATCAAATTCATTACGCAAAAGGTTTTCTTAAAAACCTGACATAGCTCTCCGTCATTTCAGATAAGTACTACTTAGTATTCGTGCTACGTTTGTTGACCTCGGTCAAGGCGTAGTGTGCGGTTGCTAACTAGTGCTTATCTACAACATGAGATGAGATTGGATTAGGGTATTCGTGCGACTTTGTTGGCCTCCGTCAAGGGTCGTACGGGTGGGTTTAATTCAATCAGGAAATGACGGGTTGAACTTGACTTGCAGCCTGTGGTTTGTTGGCCTCCATCAAGGTCATAGGACGCTAGGGGCAAAATATTATCGGGAATATCAAGTGTTGAAATTTGCAATAAGATTGCATACCTTCTATGAGATAGTTGGATCCCGATACCCACTGTGAGTAAGTGTTACTCCTGGAAAAGTTTTACACTTTACAATTAGCTAACCCATTAGTTGTCTAGAAAGGTTTTAACGGGGCTATGCCTCTGGGAAGACGAGATTTATTTTAATTAGGTCCGTACGAAAGCACGGAGAACCAAAGTACTGACACTGGCCTGGCTGAACGCTTAGCGAAGTTGTAGACTGTAATTAATCCCGGCTAGTCTTTCCTTTTAGGGTTTGAAGGAAGATTTGATAAAAACAGTGGGAGCTATCCTGATTAGATAAGATAAAAACCAATCTAATCTTTCATGAGCATACGCTAAAGTGTTTTCTTCTCTCTCTCTCTCTCCAGGTAGCGACCATGTTAGGTCTTAATCAAGATAATAATATGGATGTATTGACCAAACCAGCTTTTTTTGCTGAGCAGGGGAACGTTGATTCCGCTCAAACTTATAATTGTTATAAGTCCGAGCAGGAAATAGGAAAATATCCGGATTTCTACGCCACCCAAACGAAGAACAAGAATGTTGATGCATCTTCTTCAGGTGTGTTGGTTACTGAGAACTATTTCTCAGTTCACTCTACATCCTGGGTATTAGATACCGGATCGGGATCCCACATATGTAATATGTTACATGGGCTTAGGAAAGGTAGAGAACTGGGAATAGGTGATTGATTGTCAGATATTTTCTGTGTTTAAATTTACCGCATTCAAGACGGTGTCGTTTGGTAGCTAGCCGGTTGAGTACGGGTCGATCCACAGGGAGATAGAATCCTTTTCTTTATATTTTAACGAGTTAAATCCAAAATATTGGTTGTTTTGTTTTAAGATCTACGAATCAGATAAAAGTTGATAAAAAGCTTGCTAGGTTAGGATTAGGTTAGTTCGAGATAGGGATCTTCTCACATCTTTCAATGGATTAGTTATGAATATAGGTGTTAGGGTAATCGGCAATAACGGGGATTAGCACGACTAGAAAGAAACTTATAAGTCTAAGCTAAGCTTTCCATGCTTAGTTTCTTCCTTTTGGTCCTTGTCTGTCCGTTCTTGGCTCTTAGTCCTAACCTCCGGTTAATTCAATCACAACCGGTCTAACTAGGGAATCGCCGCTATCATGTAGGATAGGGTGCTGTAGTGAGCGGATTGAGGTTGAATTAAAGGGAGTCCTTAATTAAAATTATTTGGGCAAAGAAAGGAGTGAGAGGGATTTCCTTCTTTCAAACCTTCCCTCTCCTATCCCTAACAAGTGAAGAATAACTCACTCATTAGAAAAATAACAATAAAATTCATTTTTTTTATTTTAATAGATGAACTAAATTGCAGATAATAAAAGAACAGATAAAAAATTGCAGGAATAATAATTTAGATAAAAAGAATGCGAGATAAAAAAAATAAAACTTACTTTATTGATGACCTCTCAACAATGCATTACAATTGGAATTAAAATTTAGATCTAAGAATTAAAAAGAGGCATCCTAAGAAAGGCACCCTAAAAGAGGCACACTAAGAAAGGCCTTGAGCTCTCCTATTTATAGATAGGAAAAACCCTAGGTTTACATTCTGATCCATATATGAAATTACAAAACAACCCCAAAAACCAAGTCAAAGCACCGACACCCCACCGACATGTGCAGAGCACGGCCGTGGAATCGCGGCAGGTATGCCTGTTTGGCCGCGGTTCCGCGGCCATTTGGTGGGTTCATGGGCCCATTTCTTTAGGGTTTCTTCAAGTTGCTTTTATCTTCTGTTTTCTTTACTTGGTTTCTCAGAATCTCTTCAGTTCTCTTCTAGATATTCAACAGCGGACTTTTTCCCTTGAGCTCTGCGTTTGATGTCTTGGATCTTGTGCTGCCCTTGTTCTTTGTGCATTGAAATGCTCAATGATTTTCCATTTGTTCCTTGAACTGGTAGGCGGCATTATACGTATAGTGTGCGGAAACCCGTATTTTTCTGTTTGTTGGTCGCAGTCCCACATTTGTTGCGACTTTTCATGAATTTCACTGTAAAGAGCTAAGAACCTGTAACCTGCAACTATTTAGCAGACATGGATCAAAAGTACCGACTTATATCCAATGTGATTAAGAATGGGCAATATAAAAATGCAAAAATCTGATATGAACAAATACCCCCAAACTTATCTTTTACTCGTCCCGAGCAAAGCCAATTTTATTCTCAAAAATTCTTAACCTCACTTTCATAGGGAACGCGATTGCACTGATCTCGTGCAATAAGCCGTTAAACCTCTAGGTGTCCCTAGTAGGAGAAGTGTTGTCTCCTGAGGGTTTTCAGCGGATACTACCCATAAAATCCGATCAATTTGGCCGTTGACTCTAATTCTTCAATTCAGTATTATAGCAAGAAGTTCTATTATCTTCAACTTAGAAATCATCAACCCGTATTTTTCACACTTCCTTTTCATTTAACTTAAGATCATATACATTTTGCAAGTTTATAAAGCTTTCAGCATCTCCTAAATTGTCCTTCTAAGGTGCAATCTTAACTCAGGATTTTTATCATCTTTGCTGAAGATATAAGCCCTATCTTTTATTCTTATCTCTCCTCCAAACTCCAATTATATACCCCTACGTGTGTATAATTATCACCTCTACACTTGGAAATTCAATTCAAGCTATCATCCTCTTGTCCATCTTCCAAAATACTTTTAGTTGGTGAATTCTAGATAAAATTGCTCACACATCCTTCATGCGACCGTTAATACTTCTTGAGGTACTAAACGACCGATTACAAAATATGCTTGCGCATTTTGGCGTAATTCCTCGTCTTGCAATACCTAAGGCTTATCAGTGACTCCCAAACCAGTTGGTCTAAGGCACTAGGTGATAAAGTACCCTCGCTATATTTTTTATTTATGCTGTCTTAAGTAATTACAAAACCAGTGTTCATTTTTTATCTCTTTATTCACCACTTATACTTTTATTTTATTTTCCTTCATACTAAGGATTTTAGACAAGAGCATTTCAAGGTATTATCTACTATCCCAAGTTTCAAGATGCGTGTAAGTGCGTATAATAGGGTATATATTTTCAGAATTTAGACTTAAGGTTCATAATTATTTTTCAGACTTATACTTCAAATAGAGCTTTCAATACTCTTCCCTTATTTCGATTTAACCCAAGAACTGAACACAAAATCTGCCTATTTCTAAATAAATTACAAGGACATATATTTTCTACAGTTAAACTTTCAGAAAGGTTATTTTTTAGGGTTTTTAATTTACTAAGTTTCGAATTTAGTTATTCCTAACTAGTCAACCGTTATATTGAACTTAAGTCAAATATGGCCAAAATTGAACTTTTCAATTTTTATAATTTTTAATTTTTTTTTGATTTTTATGGATTTTAAAATAAGTATGCAAATGCAAAATATACACATGAATGCGAAGGAAGAAAGCTTACCGAGCACATCCCCAAACTTAAACTTGACAGTGCCCTTACTGTCAGGCTACACCAAGAGGGTCAAAATTGTCGGCACTCCCCCCTTTGTTTATTTTTATTATTAACAGAAAAAGAAAACAAAATATAGATACACAAAAAGGTCCCCCCCAAACTTAAGTGAAACAGTGTTTTCATTATTTAAGCGTTAAAGTTTAGAGTTAGGGAGGAGAAAAACACAGTATCAAGCTATATAAGGCCTTACACAGGCCAAAGGTTAGCACCAACCATTCAAAATTTTTATCGTTATAAAGTGGCGGTTGGTGAAAGAACATGTTGTATAGAGTTAGGAAGAGATGAGGTAAAGATAAGTGGTATAATGGAAAATGTTTACGTCTCGATTGTAGAGATGAAACAATAATGGTGAACGTAAACGAGAATGTGGATGATTAGGAATGAGAAGAATGGTCACATTCTCGTATGGGATAAGAAGAAATGGTGGTGGTTCGACTTCTTCAGGTGGAGGTCGATTAATCACAAAATCCGTGTCGTTTAGGAATGCGAGTTCGTCGGCGAAAATATCTTCGAAACTTTCATCGATGGTCCGATTGAACATTTCAATGTCAATAAGTGTCGCGCCAGAATTCAACACACTAGATTTTTCAAAAATTATGGAGGTAGGAGACTCGTAAAGCTCATCTACCTTATTCTCAAAAGAGTCTAAATCAAGTTGTTTTTCTAGAATTATCGAACTCAAAATATCGGATTGTGATTCATTAACACTCGCTATCATTAAAGGAAGATTAGAAGAAGAACCAGAGAAAGTGGGAGAAAGAAATTGAATACGAACTTGAGGGTGGAGATGGAGTCTATAAATTAGCTCAATTTGTAATGACCGATGTGTAAAAAGCGATTGTGCTAATCTATTAACCCACTGAGAAATGAGGTCAAATCCTTCAAGATTCGTGAGAAAACATGGGTACGTCGAACTTGGTAAACCAGACATTGAAAATGGAAGTGTAACAGTTTCTTGCAAGGTCGGAGTGAGGATGGAGGGAAGTGATTGAGGAAGGGTATCGGTTAAAGGTTCAGGAGGGTGTGCGCAGTCAATGAAAGGGATGGAATGAATTGGAAAATCCGACTCCTCAAGTAAAACTGCTTCATCCTAAATAATTTCCTCAATACTCTCCTCAAAATTTAGCTTATCCATGCAATTCTCATCAAAATCAAGATGCATATGAAGTTCAGAAGAAACATTTAATGACCCGGGATGATGAATTGGAGAGAAAAATTCAGTCAAATCTGCGGGTTCATTATCCAAAATATTCCCAGCATCAATATCCTTAATCAAGTGAAAATCAATTTTTTTAGTCACCTCATCAAAAGCATGCATATTAATCAATTCAGGTTCTAGAGTGGAGGTGTAGAGGTCAAAATGATTGGTGATGGTTTCACTCGAAAGGGACCCTTCACAATCAGGTAAATCAAACACTAAAAAGTCGCACAACTCATTAAACGTTTTATCTTCAACTGGTGAATCATTTGGAACACTTGATAGACATTCAAAACTGGAGTTGTGTGATTCAATTGGGGATGGGTAAGTTTGATTTGGAAGGGTGTACAACTCACTCTCACCACTCAAATTCTCAATCTGTCCAACCGCCTCATCATACATTGGAAAATTTGGAGCTAGTTGGAAACCAGCTATTGGGTCACTAGGTTGTATGAGGGAAGCCATGGACGCATTCAAATCCATCATCTGTTGGCATGACGCTACCCTAAAATCTTCCAACGCCTGTTCCAAACTAGACATGGGTTGTGAAGGAGTTTCAGTAAAAGATTCAAATTTGTTTGGACACTGAAAACTCTCAAATGGCTATGTAGAAGCAATGTCCAGAGAAGGTGTAACAGTTGGGTAGGATGGATAAGAATAGAATGGTTGGACAGGGGTAGGATCAACATTTGGATAAGAAGGTGAATGGAATTGTTGATCCAAAGAATTCGCAATGGTGAAAAGAGTGAAAGATCGGTTATGAGATTGTTCAATATGTTCAGCAATAGACATGTGTTTCGGAGTTACAACAGGACTCGAAAAAGGAGTATCAATATGAGAAGGTGGTGAAGGTTGAAATGGTTGATACAATGTGGATTGCGGAGTCCAATTGGTTGTCCTAGACTCGTCTATCCGATCTTTCAAAGAAATTTTGGGCATGGAGGGGTCGTTCGAAATTCGACCAAAACAAGAACCGTAGGAAGTAATGTCTGGTTGTGGGTACCAAAGTTCGGCAAGAGTTTTGCGACGTGGGGTACCCATGATGTAATGAGACAAAGGAGAAGAAAAAGAATGTGTTTTTTTTTTGTAAATTTTTTTTTGGAGTTTAGATTTTTTTTATATTTCTTTTAAAGTGTTTTTTTTAGAAAGAGTTTTTGCAAGAATGTGTACGGACTTATTTTAAACAATCACAGTTTAAAATATGCACAATCAAAGCTAGAGCTACGGTCTTCTAAGTCAACCAGACTGCTCTTAACTGTTCCAAAGTGACAAGTTGTGAGATAACCCTCAAATCGCCTCTTCACTGTCAATTGTGGCCAGGTAAGCACAAATGAAGAAAGGAGGGTTCCGCTCACGAATCACCGTGAGACGGGCCTTTTAAAATTACCTTTCTCACTTGTCTAGCCTAGGCACCACAAAGTCAAGTTTAGATAAACGATTGAATGCCCACAACCTTCCTCTGTCTTAATGAGCACGACAGTTCTTAGTTGGCTGAGTCTAGATATTTTTTAATTAACTCAAGCGTGATGCATATGCTTTTAGTGATTTTTGGGGTCTTAGGAAGGGTAATGAAATCCCCACCCAATCTTGATTGGTGTTATAGCCTCTTAGATTCCGTATTAATTATGCAAAGCAGTTAACACACCAAAAATCTAAAACACTTGCAATTTTTTTTTATTTGGCAGCGCAAAGAATCCTGCACAAAAACAATTTATTGGAGAGGGAGAAGAAGTTGCCGTGCAAAGAATACTTACAGGAAAATTATTTCAGTGGAGTTCAGAGGATAGGAGGGAAGAGGAAAGATACTTACAGAGAAAATGAGATGCCGACGTCACCAGTTGACCGCAGTTCCGCGGTCAGATGCCTGCTTATGCCGCGTTTCCGCGGTAGTTCAGTAGGTTTAGATCTCCAAAATTCTTCTCTGTGCTGACTTGGTTCTCCCCTGTCTATTCAGATCCTCTGTTTCTGGATTTGTTCACTGAACTTTCTCCAGATCTGAAACAGAGTTTGCTCCAAGCCTGCACACTTGCACAAAAACCTTTCAAAAATAACAAGATGATTTTTATTTTTATTTTTATCTTTTTTGTATTAAATTTTTTCAATTTTTATAATTTTTATAATTTTTTTTATTAACCCGAAATTACACAAAGAAAGAGACTACCGTCTCCCCGGCAACGGCGCCATTTGATTGGTAGAACTGATTTTCTGTGTTTAAATTTACCGCAATCAAGACTGTGTCGCTTGGTAGCTCGCCGGTTGAGTACGGGTCGATCCACCGAGAGATGGAATCCTTTTCTTTATGTTTTAACGAGTTAAATCCAAACAATTGGTTTTTTTTAAGATCTACGAGTGAGATAAAAGTTGATAAAAAGGTTGCTAGGGTTAGGACTAGGTTAGTTCGAGATAGGGATCTTCTCACATCTTTCAATGCATTAGTTATGAATATAGGTGTTAGGGTAATCGGCAACAACGGGGATTAGCGCGACTAGGAAGAAACTTACAAGTCTAAGCCAGGCTTTCCATGCTTAGTTTCTTCCTTTTGGTCCTTGTCCGTCCGTTCTTGGCTCTTAGCCCTAACCTTCGGTTAATTCAATCACAACCGATCTAACTAGGGAATTACTACTATCATGTAGGATAGGGTGCTGTAGTGAGCGGATTGAGGTTGAATTAAAGGGAGTCCTTAATTAAAATTATTTAGGCAAAAAAAGGAGTGAGAGAGATTTCCTTCTTTCAAACCTTTCCTCTCTTATCCCTAACAAGTGAGAAATTACTCACTCATTAGGAAGATAACAATAAAATTCATTTTTTTATTTTAATAGATGAACTAAATTGCAGATAATAAAAGAACAGATAAAAAATTGCAGGAATTAAAATTCAGTTGAAAAGAATGCGAGATAAAAAAATAAAACTTACTTTATTGATGACATATCAACAATGTATTAAAATTGGAATTAAAATATAGATCTAAGAATTAAAAAGAGGCATCCTAAGAAAGGCACCCTAAAAGAGGCACGCTAAGAAAGGCCTTGAGCTCTCCTATTTATAGATAGGAAAAACCCTAGGTTTACATTCTAATTCATACATGAAATTACAAAACAACCCCAAAAACCAAGTCAAAGTACCGACACCCCACCGACACGTGCAGAGCACGACCGCGGAACCACGGCAGATGTGCCTGTTTGGCCGCGGTTCCGCGGCCATTTGGTGGGTTCATGGGCCCATTTATTTAGGGTTTCTTCAAGTTGCTTTTATCTTCTGTTTTCTTTACTTGGTTTTTCAGAATCTCTTCAGTTTTCTTCTAGATAATCAACAGTGGACTATTTGCCTTGAGCTCTGCGTTTGAAGTCTTGGATCTTGTTCTGCCCTTGTGCTTTGTGCATTGAAATACTCAATGATTTTCCATTTGTTTCTTGAACTGGTAGGCGGAATTATACGTATAGTGTGCGGAAACCCGTATTTTTCTGTTTGTTGGTCGTAGTTCCACATTTGTTGCGACTTTTCATGAATCTCACTGTAAAGAGCTGAGAACCTGTAACCTGCAACTATTTAGCAGAATGGATCAAAAGTACCTACTTATATGCAATGTGATTAAGAATGGGCGGTATAAAAATGCAAAAATCTGATATGAACAGTGATCATTCCGTAAGAGTAGAGAATGATGCAAATGTTGCGGCCAAAGCTGTTGGCGAATATCACCTTGTACTACTAAATGGTAATATATTGATTCTGAACGAATGCTATTACATTCCGACCCTGATATGCAATCTTATATCAGTTTCTTTATTGAGTAAAGATGTATATAATTTTGTAGTATAAGATAATGTTATGAACATCTTCCTGAATCAAAAGTTGATTGGATCAGGATTGTTAAATAATGGCATATACGTTCTAGATCAAACTACAGTTATCAACGTACAAAACACACACAAAATGAAGAGTTCAGAAGTGAACGAATCCTACTTGTGGCATTGTAGACTAGTTCATATCAATGTGACATGACTAGCTAAGCTGCATAAGGATGGATATTTGAATTCGTTCAAATTTTCATCTTATGACACTTGCCAGTCATGTCTCAAAGGAAAGATGACCAAAACTCCGTTTACAGGACACGGAGAAAGAGCTAGTGAGCTCTTGGGACTGATACATAGAATGTATGTTGTAACATTTTAAAAATAATTAAATAAATAATTAAATGAATAAAAGTGTTTAAGTGAATTTTAGGATTTTCGGTAAAGTAAAATGTATTTTTCGTAAAACCAAACCGTGATTGTTTTTCACTATAAATTTAAAAATATCTATTTTAATTATGAAATTACTAGTAAATAGTGTTTATTTAGCGACTTATAAATTTTTGGTTTAATAAAATATTTTTTCTAAATTAATTATTTTAAATATTAACATAAGCTTT
The DNA here is from genome assembly GCA_030015575.1 of Agapanthus africanus. Taxonomy (NCBI): domain Eukaryota; kingdom Viridiplantae; phylum Streptophyta; class Magnoliopsida; order Asparagales; family Amaryllidaceae; genus Agapanthus; species Agapanthus africanus. The sequence continues at coordinate 673,283,113 of CM057340.1, read as the reverse complement.
ATTTTTACACTAAATTAGTGTAAATTACAAATTTAAATGGTTTTAATTTGTAAAAATGAACCATGGCATATTAGAATTTAGTGTGTATCATGAAAAATTTATTTGCAAATTTTTGCTTGTTTCTAGATCTTTCTTGAGTTATTTTAGAAAAGAATTAAAAGAAAATGAATAAAGCATGAAAAGACATTAAGATGATGACATTTTGGAGAAGTTTCTACACCATTTCTCATGTGTTTCTCCCTCTTCCCCTTATTGTGGCCGGCCTCCCCATCACCATGGCTGCCCCCCCCCCATTTTCCACTTCATTTTTATTCAAAAATCATCAAAAATACTACAAAAATCCAATTTAAATTCCACAAAAACCTAATTATTTCATACCCTTTATTCTCTACTCTTCTCTACATGGATTTTGGAGTGGGAAAGCATGTATTTTTGAGGCTCATTTTCAAGTTTGGACATGAGGTTGTGGAGGTATAAATCCTTCTCTTTTGTTTTATTTCTATTAGATATTTCTTTTAAAGCATAATTAGATTAATTAGATTAATTCTTGTTGCAAATTCTAAAATTCAAGTTAGGGTTTGAAAATTCAAGAGGTGGTTTTTGTTAATTAATTAGAGTTATAATAGCTAGTTTAACATCTTTTAGAGTGGAAAATTCTTGCATGGTGGTGGTATAATAAATTGTTGATCGAAATTGTTTAATTTAAACTATTTAGCTAACTAGATTTTTTCTAAAATGTGTTGTGGGTAAAATAAAATTCTTATTAAGGGTGTTATCATTAGATGGTAATTTTAGTGAGAATATTAGCATATTAATTGAATGAAAAACTTAGTTTGATCACTAGATTATTTTGATAATTGGAAAAATAGTAATAAAATGCTATTATTTTGTAAACTAGATTTTAGGAATTTCTAAATAAATGTGATTAAAAATATAATTATAGTTTCATTACATCATTATCATCATAAATTGTGGTTTAAGTGATTAATTTATGCAAAATCATGTTTTGAGGTGGAATTGTGGTATTTTGCTTGGAAAATGTTAAAATTGTTAAAAGTTGCAAACTAGAAATTTCAAATAAATGCAAAATTGTGTAATAAAAATATAGTAATGGTTTGTATAGTCTAGTAATGCTATTTAATGAGTTTTATGACCATTGGTTTCATTTAAATGTCAAGTTTCGATGAAAAACGGTAAATTGGCATTTTCGGGTTTTTCGAAAACGGACGATTTGATCGATTTTAGTGTTTCGACGAATTTGATCATACTTTACAATATAAGTAATGTGTTTTAAAACTACAAGTTGTTTGATGATGTTATCTCGATCCATCGAAGTTTGTACGCCGATATCGAGCGGTATTTGGTTCTTTTGCGTGGACGGGACATAGGTTTTAACCTGTGCTTGCTCTTCGTATCGTTTGACTTTTGTATGTGATTCGGTTTACGATGCTATTTATATGTTTGCGTCTAGGTACCCTCACGTGGACTGCGGGGGATGAAGAGGAGGATAGCGACACTGTCTTCGGCAGACATGGACCAGGTGAGTAGATGCATATCTACGGGGGGAAGTCGGGTGGATGGCGTTTAGCACCCCCGCAACGTAGAATAGGAATAGTACTTATTAACATTAGGAAACCAGACGTGACCCTAGTAGGACCCTAGTATTGACCCTAGGCTGGACTAGACCGATTTAGGAAAACTATATCAGAGGATGAGTACCTTGGAAGAGGTTCGTAGGTTTCAGATAGAAACACACCCGCGCACACACTGAAAATGGACATGGGGTACGTGTATGTGTATATATATAGAACTAGGTATAGTTATATACATATATATACAACACATATAGGTGATTCAGTGATGTGATATGATATCCGAGGTATGATGAAATAGTATAACTGGGCTTGATGCCCTGATTTTTGACTATACAGTCGTAATAAAATGTTAGCGGATCATTAGGGAATGAGATAATGAACTTGAATATATAAATTACAAAGAGTGGTGGTGATATTGATGTACATGGGACGCTAGAATAGTACTCGGACTGTAACTTGTGACTGATTACGATATGATATATGTATAACTTGATTTCGACATTATATTGGTGTGACCTGATGCCGATATCATATGAGTATGACTTAATCACAATATGATACATATGACATTATACGAACGAGGAGACACCTAGGAGATACTTGACCGTACCCCGACATTGGGATGCCGTACGATGGATTTTACCGTACGAGGCTTAGATTTGATGATTGATCCGCACTCTTGATTCGAGGAAGCCGTACTACGTACGTGACGCTGTTGAGGCGGGATCGCCGACTATTAGAGATATTGATTCAGACCTTAGGTAGACTCTTATTTCTATTGACTAGTTCTTAGGTTTAGTTTTACTTAGGAGGTTAGATGGACACTAGGTTAGGTTCGAGTCATATAGTGGTAGTAGTATTAGTATATTAAATGAGTAGGTAATATACATTCGTCTTTACTTTCACACTGTAATCATAATGTTGCATGTTCATACATATGTTGCTATAATTAGTATAAACCTTACCTGTTAGGACACCAGCACCATTACCGATGATGCGCATATTCCACGCACACTTATTTGCCGGCTCACACACATCATCATCGGTAATTGCTATGTCACGTACACTTTAGATCATATTATCTTTTATTGATAGAATCAGTTAACAACTAAACCGATGTAGTATTGTGATCACTCTCTGATGTTAAGTATAAGACATGACATTCATTACTTAGACATTCATGCATTCATATTTTCGTGTTATCATGCAGTATTATGGGCATATGCCGACACTTATCATATTGTACTCATGATTTTGAGATTTGGATTTCTATGAGATTTCTGGATTTTTGGGGAAAACCGCAAAAATATATAAAAACTTCTCTCTCTCTCCCCTCTTCTCTTTTTTTAAAATAAGATGCGGTTTTCTCGTGATGTATGTGTCGTCCACCATGAGTATTTCATGTTTTCTGATGGATTTCGAGACCCGATTCGAGGAGTGGATGAACCGTCTCGGGTACATGGTGGGCCCGGTATGGTACCCCGGGGCAAGAAGATCGAGTTGTAGACGATGAGCCTGGCAGGGGAAGGCTACCTACCGGTGATGTCTGGCGCGGCGGATATCCGGAGGATACCGACCGTTGTCGTGGGATTTGATGATATGGGCCGATCCGGACTGACTGAGCCCGACATATTGATACTTGAGGTTACATGTGTTGTGTCGATGCTTGACACGGATTTCCATGGATTTCATTGTTGAGATTTCAGATGCTTATGCACACTTTACTATGATAACGGCTAAAGGTTCTCATACATATATATCTGGATTTCAGGATTTGTGACTTTACATTCATGGTGCATGCATTTCATTTCATATGACTTAGTACTATATGAGGCACTGACACGACACGGAGTATTTGCACTTACACGTAGTATTACCCTGCTATTACTAGATGTTTGGGATATAGTAGTGTATTATTATGACCTAGGATAGCGTCGTGCATTCGATTTCTTTTCGTAGATGTCTTCTACTCACGAGTTGGCAACTCATCCCCGTTGTGCCAAATTCTTTACAGGTTCGATGTACAGGTTTCCCGTGGCAGCTTGTTGGCACATCTTTTCTTCAGGGCGATTGGCACGGTAGGTTGGTTCACTTGTATCCGAACCACCATTGTACTTTTATTCATTCATTTGTATCTACTAAGCTCCATCAACCATATTTGTATTACATGATAAGTTATTGGACCAGTCTTTTACTTCGACTTTAGAGTCGCGCCTGTATTATTCTGATCTGGTGGTTTTGCTTTCTTTTGAGTTTTGAGCCTCGCCCTCTGGCGTTGTATATTATTGTGCTTGTTGTGGTTGTTTCTGCCTGTTGGCGTTGATGCTAGCACCCGTTTGGGGATGCTTTTTATTGTTTATTCATATTATACTTGTTGTACCCGTTTGGGGGCCAGTTTTTACAGAGGAGACTCTGCCGAAATTTTTGGTAAAATTTGCTGATGTTTTTTTTTTTTACTTGTTTTCTTTTCTTTTCTTCTTTTTCTTCTTTTATGGTTTAGATCTATGGGCTTCGGCTTACTTAGGTCACGTGGCGCCTCTAGACGCTTCGTAATCTAAGTGCCGGTCACGTTCCGTACTTTCGGGTCGTGACAAAGTTGGTATCAGAGCGCTAGGTTTAACCTTGTATAAGTCTTGGTGACCCTTGGTTGATGGAGTAGGCGAGTTAGGTAGAGTAACGTACCGTGGGTATGGTCCGCGGCATACTTACGATAAATACTCTGCTTAAGGAGCCCTAGGATTTACATTGTTTGCACCGTATTTCATTCGTTCCTTTGATCTATCTTCGTCAATGTCGGATGGTGGTTTCTGTTACCACGGGCAGAGGGAGATGCGGCTCGAATGCAGTAACCATTAGAGTATTGGTTATTCTTGAGGACTGAAGCATTGCTTAGCGTGCGGACGAAGGGTATTCACATGCCGTCCGGATGAAGTTAAAGGGTTCGAACGATTATCAGAAAACCATTTCCTATGTTTAAAGTATTCGGAAGAACATGCAGGTATTTCGATGGACCCTCTAGAAGAATGAAACCCTAACTCGACATAATGACCACGAGAACGCCCTTGAACCTTAGGGTTTACGGCAGTTCCGCTGTGCCATTAGTGAGGCTTGGGTTTGCCCTTCTACAGCTGGATCATCGATGCTGGGGTATGTACCGGATATTTTTAAACTGTACTTGAGTGTTGAGCTCTCGGGGAATTATGGGATTTTGATGGATCGATCGAGAAGTTTAATGTAGTCCGGATATCAAGTGAAGGGATCGACTATGTGGGAGACTCTAGACTTGAGTATTGCCATTGGTAGCGCAGTCAGCACACCTATGAAAGAACGAGCTCGAAGCGGTCGACATCAGAGGAAAGAGGCGCATATTGACGATAGTATTTACGATTGTGATTTAGTGATTTGAATTTCCTATTTTCGTTGATTGGATTTTTGTATTTTGAGGACTTGTTCTACGATTGGTATTTCCTGTGTGTACCATCATTCTATCTGTGTTTCTTATATCAGTTGTATTGATGTGGTTTAGTACGCACCCAGTACACTTGATTTGGTTTTATATATTTTTTGAGATTTTTGATTTGATTTCGTGCATAGGGGTTACACGTGATTTTGACATATGTTTCGACCTAATTTTCATGCATTTTTGTGCTGTGATTTCGATTTTGATATTCAATGTATGTTTTCGTGCTCCATGTGCACCTGATTAGGATTCTTGCGCATACTTGGCGCACTTGATACGATTTTGTGTACACCAGATGCACTAAATCGGGGTTTTGTGCAGATTAGATGCACCTGATAGTGAGTCGTGCACGCCCGTTGCACTTGACAGATGTTTTTGGTGCACACATGTTGCACTTAGTTTTGTTTTGTGGGTATTCATGGTTTCTGCATTTGGTTTCGATTTCAGTGCGCACCGGACGCACATGACATTTTATTGATGTGATTGGGATTGATTTATTTTGAGCAGTATGTTTTCATGATCATTATTATTTGAGTTAGTAACCAGGCGGGACGTGTATGTTAAATAAAAGATATATATGTAGCTATATTTTTAAAAAAATTAAACGTCCGCTACTTAGACCGTGACACGTGCATTGCACGGCGATTTTCAAGAAGGGGTTTTTGTATGCTGCTTTATTATGATGATTCGGCGATTTGACTAGGATGCGAACTATATATAGGTTATAGATTGATGTATATTATGATGGTTTTCACATTGGGTTATGATATTTCATTATCGCCATAACTCCGATGATTGCGTCATGCTTGACGGAGTTGATTTTCGTTATGTATTAATGATTTCGGAGCCCCGACGATTTGAGTATTTTACTAAATGTTTTAGTATTTGGAAGGGGAGTGTTAATTTAAATTCGGGGACCGAATTTCTTAAAGGGGGGAAGATTGTAACATTTTAAAAATAATTAAATAAATAATTAAATGAATAAAAGTGTTTAAGTGAATTTTAGGATTTTCGGTAAAGTAAAATGTATTTTTCGTAAAACCAAACCGTGATTGTTTTTCACTATAAATTTAAAAATATCTATTTTAATTATGAAATTACTAGTAAATAGTGTTTATTTAGCGACTTATAAATTTTTGGTTTAATAAAATATTTTTCCTAAATTAATTATTTTAAATATTAACATAAGCTTTATTTTTACACTAAATTAGTGTAAATTACAAATTTAAATGGTTTTAATTTGTAAAAATGAACCATGGCATATTAGAATTTAGTGTGTATCATGCAAAATTTATTTGCAAATTTTTGCTTGTTTCTAGATCTTTCTTGAGTTATTTTAGAAAAGAATTAAAAGAAAATGAATAAAGCATGAAAAGACATTAAGATGATGACATTTTGGAGAAGTTTCTACACCATTTCTCATGTGTTTCTCCCTCTTCCCCTTATTGTGGCCGGCCTCCCCATCACCATGGCTGCCCCCCCCTCCCATTTTCCACTTCATTTTTATTCAAAAATCATCAAAAATACTACAAAAATCCAATTTAAATTCCACAAAAACCTAATTATTTCATACCCTTTATTCTCTACTCTTCTCTACATGGATTTTGGAGTGGGAAAGCATGTATTTTTGAGGCTCATTTTCAAGTTTGGACATGAGGTTGTGGAGGTATAAATCCTTCTCTTTTGTTTTATTTCTATTAGATATTTCTTTTAAAGCATAATTAGATTAATTAGATTAATTCTTGTTGCAAATTCTAAAATTCAAGTTAGGGTTTGAAAATTCAAGAGGTGGTTTTTGTTAATTAATTAGAGTTATAATAGCTAGTTTAACATCTTTTAGAGTGGAAAATTCTTGCATGGTGGTGGTATAATAAATTGTTGATCGAAATTGTTTAATTTAAACTATTTAGCTAACTAGATTTTTTCTAAAATGTGTTGTGGGTAAAATAAAATTCTTATTAAGGGTGTTATCATTAGATGGTAATTTTAGTGAGAATATTAGCATATTAATTGAATGAAAAACTTAGTTTGATCACTAGATTATTTTGATAATTGGAAAAATAGTAATAAAATGCTATTATTTTGTAAACTAGATTTTAGGAATTTCTAAATAAATGTGATTAAAAATATAATTATAGTTTCATTACATCATTATCATCATAAATTGTGGTTTAAGTGATTAATTTATGCAAAATCATGTTTTGAGGTGGAATTGTGGTATTTTGCTTGGAAAATGTTAAAATTGTTAAAAGTTGCAAACTAGAAATTTCAAATAAATGCAAAATTGTGTAATAAAAATATAGTAATGGTTTGTATAGTCTAGTAATGCTATTTAATGAGTTTTATGACCATTGGTTTCATTTAAATGTCAAGTTTCGATGAAAAACGGTAAATTGGCATTTTCGGGTTTTTCGAAAACGGACGATTTGATCGATTTTAGTGTTTCGATGAATTTGATCATACTTTACAATATAAGTAATGTGTTTTAAAACTACAAGTTGTTTGATGATGTTATCTCGATCCATCGAAGTTTGTACGCCGATATCGAGCGGTATTTGGTTCTTTTGCGTGGACGGGACATAGGTTTTAACCTGTGCTTGCTCTTCGTATCGTTTGACTTTTGTATGTGATTCGGTTTACGATGCTATTTATATGTTTGCGTCTAGGTACCCTCACGTGGACTGCGGGGGATGAAGAGGAGGATGGCGACACTGTCTTCGGCAGACATGGACCAGGTGAGTAGATGCATATCTACGGGGGGAAGTCGGGTGGATGGCGTTTAGCACCCCCGCAACGTAGAATAGGAATAGTACTTATTAACATTAGGAAACCAGACGTGACCCTAGTAGGACCCTAGTATTGACCCTAGGCTGGACTAGACCGATTTAGGAAAACTATATCAGAGGATGAGTACCTTGGAAGAGGTTCGTAGGTTTCAGATAGAAACACACCCGCGCACACACTGAAAATGGACATGGGGTACGTGTATGTGTATATATATAGAACTAGGTATAGTTATATACATATATATACAACACATATAGGTGATTCAGTGATGTGATATGATATCCGAGGTATGATGAAATAGTATAACTGGGCTTGATGCCCTGATTTTTGACTATACAGTCGTAATAAAATGTTAGCGGATCATTAGGGAATGAGATAATGAACTTGAATATATAAATTACAAAGAGTGGTGGTGATATTGATGTACATGGGACGCTAGAATAGTACTCGGACTGTAACTTGTGACTGATTACGATATGATATATGTATAACTTGATTTCGACATTATATTGGTGTGACCTGATGCCGATATCATATGAGTATGACTTAATCACAATATGATACATATGACATTATACGAACGAGGAGACACCTAGGAGATACTTGACCGTACCCCGACATTGGGATGCCGTACGATGGATTTTACCGTACGAGGCTTAGATTTGATGATTGATCCGCACTCTTGATTCGAGGAAGCCGTACTACGTACGTGACGCTGTTGAGGCGGGATCGCCGACTATTAGAGATATTGATTCAGACCTTAGGTAGACTCTTATTTCTATTGACTAGTTCTTAGGTTTAGTTTTACTTAGGAGGTTAGATGGACACTAGGTTAGGTTCGAGTCATATAGTGGTAGTAGTATTAGTATATTAAATGAGTAGGTAATATACATTCGTCTTTACTTTCACACTGTAATCATAATGTTGCATGTTCATACATATGTTGCTATAATTAGTATAAACCTTACCTGTTAGGACACCAGCACCATTACCGATGATGCGCATATTCCACGCACACTTATTTGCCGGCTCACACACATCATCATCGGTAATTGCTATGTCACGTACACTTTAGATCATATTATCTTTTATTGATAGAATCAGTTAACAACTAAACCGATGTAGTATTGTGATCACTCTCTGATGTTAAGTATAAGACATGACATTCATTACTTAGACATTCATGCATTCATATTTTCGTGTTATCATGCAGTATTATGGGCATATGCCGACACTTATCATATTGTACTCATGATTTTGAGATTTGGATTTCTATGAGATTTCTGGATTTTTGGGGAAAACCGCAAAAATATATAAAAACTTCTCTCTCTCTCCCCTCTTCTCTTTTTTTAAAATAAGATGCGGTTTTCTCGTGATGTATGTGTCGTCCACCATGAGTATTTCATGTTTTCTGATGGATTTCGAGACCCGATTCGAGGAGTGGATGAACCGTCTCGGGTACATGGTGGGCCCGGTATGGTACCCCGGGGCAAGAAGATCGAGTTGTAGACGATGAGCCTGGCAGGGGAAGGCTACCTACCGGTGATGTCTGGCGCGGCGGATATCCGGAGGATACCGACCGTTGTCGTGGGATTTGATGATATGGGCCGATCCGGACTGACTGAGCCCGACATATTGATACTTGAGGTTACATATGTTGTGTCGATGCTTGACACGGATTTCCATGGATTTCATTGTTGAGATTTCAGATGCTTATGCACACTTTACTATGATAACGGCTAAAGGTTCTCATACATATATATCTGGATTTCAGGATTTGTGACTTTACATTCATGGTGCATGCATTTCATTTCATATGACTTAGTACTATATGAGGCACTGACACGATACGGAGTATTTGCACTTACACGTAGTATTACCCTGCTATTACTAGATGTTTGGGATATAGTAGTGTATTATTATGACCTAGGATAGCGTCGTGCATTCGATTTCTTTTCGTAGATGTCTTCTACTCACGAGTTGGCAACTCATCCCCGTTGTGCCAAATTCTTTACAGGTTCGATGTACAGGTTTCCCGTGGCAGCTTGTTGGTATATCTTTTCTTCAGGGCGATTGGCACGGTAGGTTGGTTCACTTGTATCCGAACCACCATTGTACTTTTATTCATTCATTTGTATATAGTAAGCTCCATCAACCATATTTGTATTACTTGATAAGTTATTGGACCAGTCTTTTACTTCGACTTTAGAGTCGCGCCTGTATTATTCTGATCTGGTGGTTTTGCTTTCTTTTGAGTTTTGAGCCTCGCCCTCTGGCGTTGTATATTATTGTGCTTGTTGTGGTTGTTTCCGCCTGTTGGCGTTGATGCTAGCACCCGTTTGGGGATGCTTTTTATTGTTTATTCATATTATACTTGTTGTACCCGTTTGGGGGCCAGTTTTTACAGAGGAGACTCTGCCGAAATTTTTGGTAAAATTTGCTGATGTTTTTTTTTACTTGTTTTCTTTTCTTTTCTTCTTTTTCTTCTTTTATGGTTTAGATCTATGGGCTTCGGCTTACTTAGGTCACGTGGCGCCTCTAGACACTTCGTAATCTAAGTGCCGGTCACGTTCCGTACTTTCGGGTCGTGACATATGTGGTCCTATGTCTACACATGCCAGGAATGGTTCTTCGTACTTCATTACATTCACTGACGATCTCTCAAGATACGGACATATGTTCCTGATGAAACACAAGTCTGAAACTTTTGAGAAATTCAAGGAATATAAATCTGAAGTCGAGAACCAAATGGGTAAAAGTATTAAAATTCTACGATCTGATCAAGGAGGTGAATACTTAACCACGGAGTTCCTGGACTTTCTAAAAGAGAATGGGATTCTCTCTCCGCTTACTCCTACGTATACACCACAGCACAACGGTGTATCGGAATGGAGGAATCTCACTCTATTAGATATGGTGCGCTCTATGATGAGCACCGCTGAGTTGCCTATTTCTTTTTAGGGTTATGCGCTTGAGACAGCAGCATACCTATTGAATAGATTTCCAACCAAATCAGTGCCAACCTCTCCATATAAGATATGGGAGGGAAAGAGACCGTGTCTTAATTTTGTTAAGATATGGGGTTGCCCGGCCTATGTTAAAAAGAAAAATCCGGACAAGCTCGAGGCAAGGTCTTTTTTGTGCAAGTTTATAGGATATCCCAAGCATTCGCGAGGAAATATCTTCTACCACCCTGAGGAACAAAATGTGTTTGTTTCTCGACATGCCACTATTTTAGGAAAGGAATTTCATGAAAAAGAAATTAATAGCAAGGAGGTAGAACTGGAAGAAGTTCCAGCTATACAAATTACGACAGAAGATTTGGTGGAACCAGGGGATTCGATAGAACCCAACGAACCTCAGCCTCTCCGCCGATCTAGTATGGTTCCACATCCACCTGAGAGATACTACGGTTTTCTCATTGATGGTGGGAGTGAGGATTGCATCATGGAGGATGATGACCCAACTAGCTTCGAGCAGGCCATCACGAGTGAGGACTCTGTAAAGTGGCTGGATGCAATGAGATCTGAAATGGAATCCATGTACACCAACAATGTATGGACTTTGGAAGTTGCTTCTGAAGGGGTAAAACCCATTGGGAGCAAGTGGATCTTTAAAAAGAAACTTGGTGTAGATGGAAAAGTTGAGACTTTAAAAGCTAGACTTGTTGCAAAGGGGTTTTGTCAACGACCAGGTGTGAATTATGATGAAACCCTTTCTCCAGTGGCTATGCTTAAGTCCATCCGGATCCTACTTGCCATTGTTGCATACCATGACTACGAAATATGGAAAATGGATGTTAAGATAGCCTTTCTAAATGGTGATTTAGAGGTGTGCGTATACATGACTCAACCAGAGGGCATCGTAGATAGCGGGAGCAGCGAAAAGGTATGCAAGCTGCTTAAATCCATCTACGGGTTAAAGTAGGCATCGTGGAGTTGGAACATCTGTTTTGATGTCGTTGTCAAAGAGTTTGACTTCGTCAAAAACATAGATGAACCTTGTATATACAAGAAGGTGGTAGAGAGTAAGGTTGTCTTCCTCGTATTGTACGTGGATGACATACTCTTGATAGGAAATGGCATTCCTATGCTCCAATCGGTCAAGCTCTTCTTATCACAAAGATTCTCAATGAAAGATCTAGGTGATACCTTGTACATCTTGGGGATTAAGATCTATAGAGATAGATCTAAACGGATACTGGGATTGTCCTAATCCAAGTACATTGACACCATACTAAAGAGGTTTAGTATGGAAGAATCCAAGCATGGGTTTTTACGCACGATCTCAGGACTCACTCTCTCCAAAAATATGTCTCCCAAGACTGATTTGGAGAGAGCTCACATGCAAGGGATACCCTATGCTTCGGCAGTAGGCTCTATCATGTATGCGATACTATGTACCAGACCCGATGTAGCATACTCACTAAGTGTAGTGAGTAGGTATCAAGCGATCCAGGAGAGAGTCACTGGACAGCTGTGAAGAGCATTCTCAAGTACTTGAGAAGGACTAAAGAGACGCTCTTGGTGTTGCAGGGTTCCTTTCACGGCAGCGAGGTTTCGGGAGGCATCGTCCATGCCAATTTCCATAATTTTCCGTTCTAGTTAATCATAACCATAGAATCTTTATTAGAAAATGCGACGAAACAACATGTAAACAACTTTACATCTAAGTGAATAAGGATTACAAGCTTTGTAGACCGGTCCTTCACTTCTAATGCTCCGTGTAGTAGTCCCTTCGCTGCAAGTAATGAACACCCGAACTCTAGAAAGGGTTCTCCCGGAGAAATGAACAAGCTTGCTCGAAGTCTTCGATGCCGAAGATGATCTACGTCGAGGAGACTCAAGCTCATGCTACCTCTTCACTAATTGTGAAATTAGTGAAGCAAACACCCTAAACTAAACGGCAAGTAGTAGAGGATGATGAAGTAGGAAATAGGCCCACTTTAGATTTATTTTTCTTACAATATTTTCTCACTTTTCCAAAAGCTAGAAGCTTTTTCTCAAGGATGAAGAAGATGAAGAGAAAAGATGAGAATGAACTAATGAGGTGAGAATAACAACCATGGGTGAGTTAGTGTCATACACTAACCCATGTAGAGATTAAACCATGGCTAACGATAATGGTTGGTTAATAAATATCTACAAGTAAAATAAAAGGAGTGGACTTAGTCAAAGATGCTACAAGCTTCTCCAAGCTTCCAAGCATGTGACTAATTAACATTAATTTTGATTTACTTAAATAAATATAAACCTTCACATTATTATTAGTATGGTGTGAGTCTCATACACCCATGTAGCATGTGGCATCAAGCATGACACAATTAAATGTACACTAATATATATCACATATATACTAATGCACACTTATGAGAAAAAGAAAAGTTTAAGTGAGCTAATATTAGTTAATGAAATCTAGTATATCAAATATACAATTATACATTAAATTATTAATTCAACACTTAATTTAATAATCCGGCTATATCACATATAACCGACTAATATCAAATGCAACAACTCATCGAATCAACACTTGATCCGATAACCCGGCCATATAACATATAACCGACCGATGTCACAAATAGCGAGAATAGAATGCATTATCACATACACGCATTAATCTCGGTCACGCACATATCTTATATGTGCTCCTACTTCGTTTCGCATGAATCAGGAAACCTCTGTGTAGGACTCTAAAGGCTCGTTAATACGTCGGCAGTAGCTAATGATCATATCAAACACCCACAAGCCGCAAGCGGTCTGGCAAACGTAACGGCCACCCCGGTATTGAGCGATCAGAAGATCAACAAGCATGCCTGCTCATACTCATGCGAATCCAATCAGCAACACTACTGTACAGTCCGGTCTCTTCGTCTGATATGTCGCATATCTCGCCTTGGGGTGGTAAATGTTAGACCCCAATAACTTGATAAGTCATGCCTATGTGAGGCTTATAACGGGTCGAGAAACTACTGATAACACTTACCAGTAAATCTCAGAATTATCCCTGGCCAGGGACTTCCTGTTATAGCCAATCGAGCACAGCGCAACATCAACCCCCAATACCGGGAGAGATGAATCCCCTCCTATCGCTCATTGCCTCCATGTGACTTGGGACTGTACCCAAAAACCACCTTTTTGCACGATCTCTTAACCATGGTATGGTGGAAATCAAAGCACAGTGGGAATCCGACAAGACTCTATGACGATCTTGGGTCAATAGACTAACCTGTACAAGTGTCACCAGAGAACTGCTATCTGACGATAGGTATAATACCATCTAGGAGTTCTCGGCGAGTCCGTCTAGTGTACCTAGTCTCCACTGAGCACCCGTATACCATCTCTGATGTCAAACACCAATGGATATGGGATCATCCATCGTCCATCTACATAGATCGAGAAGCTATACGCTAGTCTATTCTGGTATATCGATGGCCCGTCTCGATATACCCACGACTAGGGACATTAAAGGATGTACTTACCGACTACCTTTGTCCCCCTAGTATGATCCGCATCATAATCCAGGTAGTCAAGTACATATCTTAAGGGCTTTACCAACATGTAACATTGAGACAATCAGTGTACACGTTAAGGTAAAGAGTAACCAGATAGCATACTATCATGTCGAGCAAGAAAGTCCTCCCTATATATGTCCAAGCATCCACTACAATATACATAAGTGATGGCCTCCAGGGCATATATATAACTAACAATCTCCCACTTATACTAGGGCTATCATATAGCAGTGGTTGTAATATCTCATACTCAACCATCCCATAAAGGTTTCCTTTTGGGAAATGGCCTTTATGAGTGGATTCTCCGTGTTTTCCTCTAAGTCTACTCTCCAAACCTCGATCTCCCTGGAGATCAGCCATCTCCATGATCAGGTGATACTGCCTTAGAGTATGTCTGGGTCACTGATAGGAGGGGGGTTGATAGGCATAAGCCACAACTCCATTGTCACACAATGGTAGGAACGAAGTTCATCTCATGAACTTAAATACACCCAGACTGCCTCTTTGGTAGTATCGTTGGTAGCGATGTATCGAGCCTTTATCGTCTAGTTTGCCATGCTATTTAGCTTGGAACTCTTCCAACATACCTTCCCTCCACTAAGGGTAAAGACAATGCCTGTGACTGACTTTCAGTTGACCTTATCGCCCTGGAAGCTATCCAGTGATTCTCTCCAAGATCGATTGATACCATCTCACTACACCTAGTAAGAATCTTAACATCCACTCAGATCTATCTCATAAATCCAAACCCAGGATTTAGGAGGTATCACCTTGATCCTATATGGAGAATCAAAATGATAAGAGGAGATTGACCGAGTGTAGCATAAGAAACACCTTCCCTATCAAGAGTATGTTATCCATGTACAATACGAGGAAGACCAGCCTACTCTCTACTGCCTTTTTGTATATACAAGGTTCATATACCATTTTGATGAAGTCAAACGTTTTGCCTACCACATCAAAACTGATGTTCCAACTCCGCGATACCTGCTATAACCTGTAAAGCAACTTGCATACGTTTCCGCTGCTCCCACTGTCTACGAAGCTCTCTGGCTGTGTACTTATAGACGCTCTCTTCTAAATCAGTATTTGGAAAAGCAGTCATGACACCCAATTGTTAGTTATATATATGCCCTAGAGTCCATTGTTGTACATATGATGTATATTATAGTGGATGCTTGGATATAGAGAGGACTTTCTTGCTCGTCATGATAGTATGCTATTTGGTTTCACTTTATCTTAACATGTTGACTTGTATTAGTTTACTGTCTTGTTCTCACATGTTGATAAAGCCCTTAGGATATATACTCGACTACTGGGACTATGATGAGATCATACTAGTGGGGCCATGGTAGTCGACGAGTACATCCTATAACTGTTCCTAGTCGAGGGTGTGTCGAGACAGGACATCGATACACCAGAGTAGACTAGCGTATACGCATCTTGACCTATATGATGAGCGATGGATGATCCCATATCCATCGGTGTTTGACATCGAAGATGGTGTACGGGTGCTCAGTGGACACTGGGTACACTGGACGGACTCGCCGAGAACTCCCAGATGGTATTATACCTCATGTCAGATGGCGGTACTCTGGTGACACTGGTACAGGGTAGTCTGTAGACCCGAGATCATCATAAAGTCTTGTGTGATTCCTACTGTGCTTTGATTTCCATCATACCACGTCCAATAGGGCGTGCAAAACGGTGGCTTTTGGGTACAGTCCCGAATCACATGGAGGCAATGAGCGATAGGAGGGGTTTCGTCTCTCCCGGTATAGGGAGTTGATGTTGTGCTGTGTTCGATTGGCTATAACTGGAAGTCCCTGGCCAGGGCGGATATTGAGTACTATAGGTAAGTGTTATCAGTAGGTTCTCGACCTGTTATGAGCCTCACATCGACACGACTTATCGGTAACTGGGGTTTGATGTATACCAGCCCTAGACTAGATATGCAACATATCAGATGAAGAGACCGGACTGTACGGGAGTGTTACTGATTGGATTCACAGGAGAATGTACATGCTTACTTGTTGCTCTTCTGATCGCTCAATACCTGGGTGGCTGTTACGTTTAGCTGACCGCTTGCAGCTTGTGGGTGTTTCATATGATTATCACCTGGTACCGGCGTATTGACGATTCTTTAGAGTCCTACACAGAGGTTTCTTGACTCAGGAAAAATGGAGTAGGAGCACATATGTGATATGTGCATGACCGAGGATAATGCGATATGAGATACCGTATTCTATTCTCGCGATATATGATATCGGCCGGCGATATTTGATATCAGCCGGGTCATCGGATCAAGTGTTGATTCGATGAATCGGTACAAGATATATATATATATATATATATATATATATATATATATATATATATATTAGTCGGTTATTTAAGAAATAGCCGGATTGTCGGATCAAGTGTTGATTCGATAATTTAATGTATAATTATATATGTGATATATTATATTACATTATCTAATATTGGCTCGCTTTATTGATCATTTTCTCACCGGGTAATACAATGATATATATGCGATATATGTTAATTGTATTATTTTTCTTTTGTTACAAAAATATATTATATATGTGATATATAATATTGTAACAAGTTATGATTACTAATGCAACATGATTAGTGGAGATTAAACATGGTTAGAGTTTGATTTGGGTTGCTCTTTCTTGTAGCTTCTAGAAGCTTTTATTTTGTTTTGAGCTAAGATATTATATGTTGATATTTTGTGAGATATTTTTAATCCCAACCCAAACCCTTAACCCTAGTTAACTCTCTACATTGGTTAGCCCTTTTCTTTATCAACCATGGTTGCATTTGTAATTATTATTACAATTTATTATTCATCACAAATGAGTTCATCTTCTTCTTCCTCCTTGCAAAGCTTTCTAGCTTTGAGTTTTGAGATGAATTAGTGTGAGATTATGAAAATAAAAGAGAGCATAAATCCTACTTCATCATCTTCATCTAATCTAGCCTATTTGATTAGAGTGTTCACTTCATTAATACTTGATTAGAGAAGTGAGAGCTTGAGTTAAAGAAACTTCAAGGTAGATCATCTTTGAAAAGGAAAACTTCAAGCAAGCATGGATCATTCGGGTTGTGGAGCTTCTCTTGAGACCGGGAGATCATGGATCGCGGCGAAGGGACTACTACTCGGAGCTTATGAAGAAAAGGAGCAGACTACAAAGATTGAAATCCCTCACTCTTAGTTGTAAAGATATTTACTTGCATATTTAACCCTAATAATTTAGCAAAGATCCTCGCTTTGGGTTGTTTGGCACGTCTAAATTTTAAATCGGGCATGGTTGATGCCTTATAGACCTTTGTAAGAGTGCCTAGTAACCCTACACCAATCACCAGATATCGTATTCATGGTATGTAGTAATAGCAAGTAGAATCCAGATGGACTTAAGAATAGCCACTGGAGAAAAGGTTTCATCATAAACCACATCTGATCGATGACGAGAACCTTTTGCAAAAAGTCTAGCTTTGAAAGTCTTAACTTTTCCATCTACACAAAGTAATCTTCTCAAGATATACTTGCTCCTGATGGGGGTTTAACCCTTCAGATATAGCAACCAAAGTCCATACTTTGTTGGTGTATATGTATTCCATCTCAGATCGCATAGCATCCAGCCATTCTTACAGAGTCCCCACTCTTGATGGCCTGCTCGAAACTTAATTGGGTCATCATCTCATGATGAAATCCTCGCTCCCACTGTCTTTGAGAAAACCGAAGTATCTCTCAAGCAGATGAGGAAACCTACCACATCGGCGGAGAGGCTGAGGTTCGTCGGGAGCTATTGAATCCTCCAGTTCCACCAAATCATCAGCCGCAATTTATATAGTTGGAACTCCTTCCAGTTCTACCTCATGACCACGCATTTCTTTCCAAAATAAATTCCTTTTCTAAAAAGGCGTTCATGCCGAGAAATAAAACACCTTTTGTTCCTCGGTGTGGTAGAAGATATTCCCTTGCAAATGCTTGGGATATCCAACAAACTTCCATAGAACTGACCTTGCCTCGAACTTGTCCAGATTTTGCTTTTAGACATAGGCCGGACAACCCAAAATCTTAACTTACTTAAGATATGGGCCCTTCCCATACCATATTGCATATGGAGTGGTAGGCACCTGATTTGGTTGGAACCCTATTCAATAGGTATGCAACTTCTCAAGTGCATAATTCCCAAAAATGAAACATGCAACTCAGCAGTACTCATCAAAAAGCACACCATATCTAATAAGGTGCGATTGCTCCAACCCGATATACCGATGTGCTGTGGTGTATACGGAGGAGTAATGCTGAGAGAGAATCTCATTCTCCTTTAGAATAGTCTAGGAATTCCATGCTCAAGTATTCTCCTCCCTGATCACATCAAAGGACATAATACTTATACCCATTTTGGTTATCTACTTCGCACTTATATTCATTGAATTTCTCAAAAGCCTCAGACTTGTGTTTCAACAGAAACACATGTGCAAATCTTGAGAGATCATCAGTGAATGTAATGAAGTAAAAAGAATCAGTCTTGGCATGTGTAGACAGGGGACCTACATACATCATCATGTATCAATCCCAAGAGTTAACTAACTCTTTCTCTGTTTCCAATAAACAGAGCTATGGTTATCTTATCTTTGTGACATGACTGGAAAGTTTCACAAGATGTAAATTCAAACTGATTTAAATATGCATCTTAATGTAACTTAGCTAGTCGAGTCACATTGATATGACCTAGTCTACAATGCCTCAAGAAGGATTCGTTCATTTCCGAACTCTTCCTCTTGTGTGTGTTCTGTACGTTGAGAACTGCAGTTTGATTTAGAACGTATATGCTTTTAGATAACGTGCCTGAACTGATCAACTCTTGATATAGGAAATGTTCAAAACATTATCCAACAATATAAAATTATATCCTTCTTTACTAAATAAAGAGACTGATAATGTTGCATATCAGGTTCGGTATCTAATAACATTCGTTCAGAATCAATGTATTTGGTAATACAGGGTGATAACTGCCAACATCTTGGCTGCAACAATTGCACCATTTCCAACTCTTGAAACTTATCACCAATTCCCAGTTCTCAACCTCTCTGTAGCCCATGTAACAGATTACATGTAGGGTTCCTAGGCACACTATAGAGGTCTCACAAGGCATCAACCATGCCAATTTAAAATTTTATGGGTGCCGAGAAACCCTAATACGGATCGTCGGCTAGAATTCTAGGCGAAACATTAAACTAGTTAACGACTTAACTAAAGGAGAGAGGCTACAACCTTTGTAGATCCATTTCTCCACTTCCTTAGCTCCACGTAGGCGTCCTCTCGCTGTCCATCTCGAATCCCGAACTCAATCGTCGTCTTCATCGGAGAAATGGGCGAGCTAGATCGTCGGCTTCATGCCGAAGATGATCTACGTCGAGGCATCACAAGTTCAAGCTCCAACTTCACCAAGTTGTGAAACTTGTGAAGAAAACAACCAAAACCACTTGGCAAAAGGTAGAGGATGAAGAAATAGGAGGTGGATTCACTTTAGAATTGGATTTCTCACTCTTTAGCTCAAGGTGCCATTAATGGTGTCAAGCTTTTTCTTTGAAGAAGAAGAAGAAGATGAAAATAGAATATGATTAGTGTTTTTTTGGAAAAAGAAAAGATAATGAATACTTATCATATAATAACTAAGGTAGAGTGTAGAGAATAGACCATGGTTACTTGGAAGGGTTAGGGTTAAGCATGAAGACAAGAATGTTTACAAAGTCAAAGCTTCATGAAGCTTCAACTAGAAACAAAGAAAGCCACAATTCTTATCATAATCTTTTCCAAATAAATAAATAAACAAATAAATAAATAAATGAATAAGCAAAACCCTAATCATCTTTTTAACCATGGTTTGATTCTTTACACTTAACCAATCAAACATGCATTATCAAACATGATACAAACAAGTGCACAAAAGTATATCATATATACAACTTGCACATCAAGTGAGAAAATCCATTTAAAGTGAACCAATACTAGTTAATGTAAAGTAATATATCAAATATATAATTATACATTAAATCATTAAATCAACACTTGATTTACCGATCCGGTCATATCGCATATAACCGACTAGTATCCTATGTATCGGCTTATCGAATCAATCCTTGATTCGATATCTAGGTTATATCGAATATAACCAATCGATACATACATCACGAGAATGGAATACGGTATCACATACACTCATTATTCTCGGTCCTGCACATATCTCATATGCGCTCCTATTTCGTTTCGCTTGAGCCAGGAAACCTCTGTGTAGGACTCTAAAGACTCGTCAATACGCCGGCAGCAGATGATGATCATATTAAGCACCTACAAGCCGCAAGCGGTCTGCTAAACATAACGGCCATCCAGGTATTGAGCGATCAGAAGATCGACTAGCTAGCCCGCTCACACTCCTGTGAATCCAACCAGTAACACTTACCGTACAGTCCGGTCTGTTCGTCTGATATGTCGCATTTCAAATCTAGGGGTGGTAATCGTTAGACCCTAATAACCGATAAGTTGTGCCGATGTGAGGCTCATAAAGGGTCGAGAAACTACTGGTAACACTTACTAGCAAATCTCTGATCAGCCCTGGCCAGGGACTTCCCTGTTACGGCTAATCGAGCACAGCGCAACATCAACCCCCAATACCGGGAGAGACGAAACCCCTCCTATCGCTCATTGCCTCCATGTGACTCGGGACTGTGCCCAAAGACCACCGTTTTGCACGCCCTCATGGACGTGGTAAGGTGGAGATCAAAGCACAGTGGGAATCACACAAGACTCTATGACGATCTCGGGTCTACAGACTAACCTGCACAAGTGTCACCTGAGAACTGCCATCTGACGTGAGGTATAATACCATCTGGGAGTTCTCTGCGAGTCCGTCCAGTATACCCAGTCTCTACTGAGCACCCGTATACCATCTCTGATGTCAAACACCAATGGATATGGGATCATCCATCGCCCATCTCATGGGTCGAGAAGCATATACGCTAGTCTACACTGGTATATCGATGCCCCGTCTCGATACACCCACGACTAGGGACCTTGAAGGATGTACTTATGGACTACCATGTCCCCACTAGTATGATCTGCATCATAGTCCAGGTAGTCAAGTACACATCCTAAGGGCTTTACCAACATGTAACTATAAGACAGATTAAAGAGACTAGTATACATGTTAAGATAAAGAGTAACCAGATAGCATACTATCATATCGAGCAAGAAAGTCATCTCTATATATGTCCAAGCATCCAATATAATATACATCATCTGTACAATACTGGCCTCTAGGGCATACATACAACTAACAATCTCCCACTTGCACTAGGGCCAGCTGCTGTAGTATCGCATACCGAGCATCCCGAAGAGTCTCTCATACTGTATCTGGGGAATGACCTTCATGAGTGGATCCGCCGTGTTGTCCTTCGTGTCAACCCTCCTGACCTCGATCTCCCGGTGATCAACTATCTCCCGGATCAGGTGATACCGCCTCAGATTATGCCTGGATCGCTGATGGGACCTGGGTTCCTTGGCCAAAGCCACCGCTCCATTGTTATCGCAATACAAAGGTATTGGATACTCAATGGATGGAACCACTCCAAGTTCAGTAATGAACTTCCTGATCCAGACAGCCTCTTTGGCAGCATCGTTGGCAACGATGTATTCAGCCTCCAACATCGAGTCTGCCACGGTTTCCTGCTTGGAACTCTTCCAGCTAACCGCCCCTCCGTAAAGGGTAAAGACAAATCCCGACTGCGACTTAGAGTCGTCCTTATCACTCTGGAAGCTCGAATCGGTAAAGGACTCCACTTGGAGTTCTCCATTACCATACACCAAGAGCATCTCTTTAGTCCTTCGTAAGTACTTGAGAATGCTCTTCACAGCTGTCTAGTGACTCTTTCCAGGATCAGCTTGATACCTGCTCACTACACTTAGTGAGTATGCTACATCGGGTCTGGTACATAGCATCACATACATGATAGAGCCTACAGCCGAAGCATAGGGTATCCCTTGCATGCGAGCTCTCTCCAAATCAGTCTTGGGAGACATCTCTTTAGAGAGAGTGACTCCAGAGATCGTGGGCAAGTTCCCACGCTTGGATTCTTCCATACTAAACCTCTTTAGTATGGTGTCAATGTACCTGGATTGGGACAATCCCAAAATCCGTTTGGATCTATCTCTATAGATCCTAATTCCCAATATGCAGGAGGCATCACCAAGATCTTTCATTGAGAATCTTTGTGATAAGAAGAGCTTGACCGATTGCAGCATAGGAATATCATTTCCTATCAAGAGTATGTCGTCCACGTACAATACGAGGAAGACAACCTTACTCTCTGCCACCTTCTTGTAGATACAAGGCTCATATGGGTTTTTGACGAAATCAAACTCTTTGATAACGACGTCAAAGCAGATGTTCCAACTCCGCGATGCTTGCTTTAATCCATAAATGGATTTAAGCAGCTTGCACACCTTCCCGCTGCTCTCACTATCTACGAAGCCCTCTGGCTGAGTCATGTACACGCACTCTTCTAAATCACCATTTAGAAAGGCGGTCTTAACATCCATTTGCCAGATTTCGTAATCATGATATGCAGCGATGGCAAGCATGATCCGGATGGATTTAAGCATAGCCACTGGAGAAAAGGTTTCGTCATAGTCTACACCTGGTCTTTGACGAAAACCCTTTGCAGCAAGTCTAGCTTTGAAAGTCTCCACTTTCCCATCTACACCAAGTTTCTTCTTGAAGATCCACTTGCTCCCAATGGGTTTTACCCCTTCAGGAGCAACGTCCAAAGTCCATACTTTGTTGGTGTACATGGATTCCATCTCGGACCGCATAGCATCCAGCCATTTCACTGAGTCCTTACTCGTGATGGCCTGCTCGAAGCTAGTTGGGTCATCATCCTCCATGATGCAATCCTCGCTGCCACCATCTATGAGAAAACCATAGTATCTCTCAGGTTGGCGAGGAACCCTACTAGATCGGCGGAGAGGCTGAGGTTCGTCAGGAGCTACTGAATCCTCTGGTTCCACTAAATCTTCAGTTTGAGTTTGTGTCGCCGGAATTTCTTCCAGTTCTACCTTATCGCCACTAATTTCTTTTGCAAGAAATTCCTTTTCCAAAAAGGTGGCATGTCGAGAAACAAACACTTTTTGTTCCTCTGTATGGTAGAAAAGATATCCATGTGAATGTTTGGGATATCCCACAAACTTGCATAGAACTGACCGTGCCTTGAGTTTGTCCGGATTTTGCCTTTTGACATAGGCCGTGCAACCCCATATCTTAACTCGTTTAAGACATGGTCTCTTCCCACTCCATATCTCATATGGTGTGGTAGGTACAGATTTAGATGGAACTTGATTCAATAGGTATGCTGCTGTCTCCAGCGCATAACCCCAGAAGGAAATAGGTAACTCAGCTGTGCTCATCATAGAGCGCACCATATCTAATAGGGTGCGGTTCCTCCGTTCTGATACACCGTTGTGCTGTGGTGTATATGGAGGAGTCAGCTGAGAGAGAATCCCATTCTCTTTTAGGAAGTCCAGGAATTCATTGCTTAAGTATTCACGTCCTCAATCAGATCGAAGGATTTTAATACTTTTCCGGTTTGGTTCTCAACTTCCTTTTTATATTCTCTAAATTTCTCAAAAGCTTCTGATTTGTGTTTCATCAGAAACACATATCCGAATCTAGAGAGATCGTCAGTGAATGTAATGAAGTACGAAGAACCATCCCTGGCATGTGTAGACATGGGACCGCATACATCACTATGTATCAGTCCCAAGAGTTCGGTAACTCTTTCTCCGTATCCCGTAAACGGAGTTTTGGTCATCTTACCTTTGAGACATGACTGGCAAGTGTCATAAGATGAAAATTCAAACGGATTTAAATATCCATCTTTATGCAACTTAGCTAGTCGTGTCGCATTGATGTGACCCAGTCTACAATGCCACAATAAGGATTCGTTCACTTCTGAACTCTTCCTCTTGTGTGTGTTTGTTATGCTCAGAACTGTTGATTGATTTAGAACATAAATGCCATTGCACAACGTGCCTGATCCAACCAACTTTTGGTTACGGAAAATGTTCATAACATTGTCCTGTAATACAAAATTATATCCCTCTTTACTCAATAAAGAAACCGATATAATGTTGCATATCAGGTTCGGCATGTAATAGCATTCGTTCAGAACCAATGTATTACCAGTTGGTAATGCAAGGTGATATTCCCCGACAGTCTTAGCTGCAACAATTGCACCATTTCCAACTCTAATGTCTTTATCACCTTCTCCAAGTTCTCTACTTTTCCTAAGCCCATGTAACTGATTACATATATGGGATCCTGACCCGGTATCTAATACCAAGGACGTGGAGCAAATGGAGAAACAGTTCTCTGTAACGAACACACCCGAAGAAAATGCATCATCATGTACTTTCTTCATTCGGGTGGCATGGGAATCCTGGTATTCCCCTATGTCCTGTTCATTCCTATAACTCTTATAAGAAAGAACGGAACCAACGTTTCCCAGCACAGTATAACATACGGGTTCGGTCAATACATCCATATTATTATCTTGATTAAGGCATGAACTGGTCGCTACCTGGAGAGAGAGAGAGAAGAAAACACTTTAGCGTATGCTCGTGCAAGATCAGATTGGTTATTATCTTATCTAATCAGGATGGCTCCCACTGGTTTTTATCAAATCTTCCTTCAAACCCTAAAAGGAAAGACTAGCCGGGATTAATTACACACTACAAGTTCGCCAATCTTTCAGCCAGGCCAGTGTCGGTACTTTGAGGGAGGTCCCCCGTGCTTTCGCACGAACCTAATTAATGTAAACCTCGTTTTTCCAGAGGCGTAACCCCGTTGACACCTTTCTAGACACCTACTTGATCAGCTGATTACAATGTGTAAAACTCTCCCAGGAGTAACTCTTACTCGCAGTGGGTATCGGGATCCAACTATCTCATAGAAGGTATGCAATCTCATTGCAAATTTCAACACTTGAAATTCCCGATAATATTTTTCCCCTAGCGTCCTATGACCTTGACAAAGGCCAACAAATCATAGTCTGCTAGTCAAGTTCGACCCGTCATTTCTTGATTGAATCGAACCCACCCGCACGGCCCTTGACAAAGGCCAACAAGGTCGTACGACTACCCTGAAACAATCTGCATCACATGCACAAGCAGATAAGCACTATTCAGCTACCGCACACTACGCCTTGACAAAGGCCAACAAACGCAGCACGAATACTAAACAGTTCTTATCTGAAATGACATAGGGCTACGACAGGTTTTTCTGAAAATCTATTGCGTAATGAACTTGATATCGTTGTAGAATCGAATGAATTTTGAAATGGAGTGTTTTTGAGGCTTTTCTGGTTTTGCTAAAGGAGTCACTCCCGGCGAAGGGATCATCGGTCCTTTCCTCGTCGAATGAGGTGCGGGATATATCATATATATCACTGTGCAAAGCAAAAAACTCTTAAAAGCAATCAAAAGACAAACCGAGTGTTGTAGCATCTGCCAGTTATTGCTAAAGGAGTCACTCCCGGTGAAGGGATCTCGGTCCTTTCCTCATCGAATAAGGTGCAGGGTATATCATATATACCGCTATGCAAAGTAAGAACTGTAGCTACCTGTTTTATTTAAAATTTGATTCTACAACATCTTAGGTTTCTTTTCTTTCATTAATCACATTAATGAAGTCCCATCATTTAAATCACCTAAACATCACAGATAAATACGACGTACACTTATGCTATCCGCATTCGCCTGGATGTCCCCTCGTGCACCGTTAGGTTAGGTAACTAACGACAGAGCAGGGCAGGGCTAGTGCGGGTGAAAAACATAAGTAACGTCTATATAATATATCATATATACTATATACTGTATCTATCACAGAACATCACATGATCACATCACAGATATCGCAGCAGAAAAAACATATGAAACATTGGATATACTAGAACGTCCGTGTTTTCAATACGAGCCTGTATAAAACACGGATTCCACGGTCGTGATGAATAGCCAATCCCACACCTTAGACCCCTACGAGAGCGGCAAGCAACCCTACCAATTCTAGGGTTAGGAGACCCGGTCTCGACTCCTCGAGTTGGTCTCCCACTGGACCCCAGAACTCGGTTACTTGTGCTCCCCTCCTTGGGTCTATCCTAATGCGGAAAAGAAAATAATATACAAAAGGTGACAACTTCCGCTACCTGGAAGTTCCCCAAATAAAAGAATATTACATATAAGTTTTTACATGAATGAAAATGAAAAACACTTATCTCACATAAAAAACCCCGGCTATTCAATCACAACGATCCAATATAACATATCCAGCAACACATAACATCACATGTCATCAACGTAAGTAAATATGCGCATCCCAATTGCCGTTGACATATAGCAACGAAACCGGCGATATCACATATTACACTTACGGTCACAGAAAAGAAAGTGTAAAACTACAACAGTTGGAATCCGCAATCTCTTTAGACATCACATGTCTAATCAAATGAAATACTTAGACATCACATGCCTAATAATTATAAACCTCGCATTTTAGTCTCATTATCAAAAACTCTTTTCAATATCAAGTGAAACTAAACCGCTAGATTTATAACATTCATCCAGTTATCTCATAACTGTTTGTGAATTCCAATTATTGTATCCTATTCCGGATAATTAGAAAATGTTAAACTTTCCTATCGAACATTCAAACACCCAAGTTTTCCTGATACAGATCAACACATGAAACAAGTCTAAAAGACATTCAGTTCGTGCCTCAGTACCAACGGTCCAGCCGTAGAAGGGTCAAGCCAACCCTCACATGTGGCACGCCGTACTGCCCCAAACCCGAAGGTTCAAAGGGCAGTTTAAGACGGTCACATAATCGAGTTAAGGTTTGTTGTCTTCTAGAGGGACCATCGCGTTACTTGCACTACTCAGAACGTCCTTAAACTACAGAAAAATCCAACACTTGGAAATTTTCCGGCAGGGGAAAAGTTGGGTATTTATATCCGGTCGAACTTTTTAACATATTCAAAGATTATCCGGAAAGCCACATAGACAAAATCTGATACTCCGATCGAAACACCGAATCCCCAAAACAACCCCAGAAAATTCAACTCTTGAATAAATATTAAAAAATCCCATAAAACTCAGCACCAGAAAAGAGGAATTACTGTGCAAAATTTATTATGCATTGTGAACATACGGCGGCGGAACCGCGGCAGAAGGCATTCTTCTGCCGCGATTCCGCGGCGGTTTAGACGTATCATGAGCTCGTTTTGCACCATAATTCTTATATCTTCCTTCTGATATTTTAAGAATTTTTAATTTGGAAAAACCCCAATTTTTGAAAAATGTCCAGAGAGCATGAAATTTTAGGGTTTCGGGTTCGTTCGGGTTTCAAACTTCGTCTACGCATCGCCTAAGGCTCTAGCTAGTCTCTGATACCACTGTAGGGTTCCTAGGCACACTATAGAGGTCTCACAAGGCATCAACCATGCCAATTTAAAATTTTATGGGTGCCGAGAAACCCTAATACGGATCGTCGGCTAGAATTCTAGGCGAAACATTAAACTAGTTAACGACTTAACTAAAGGAGAGAGGCTACAACCTTTGTAGATCCGTTTCTCCACTTCCTTAGCTCCACGTAGGCGTCCTCTCGCTGTCCATCTCGAAGCCCGAACTCAATCGTCGTCTTCATCGGAGAAATGGGCGAGCTAGGTCGTTGGCTTCATGCCGAAGATGATCTACGTCGAGGCATCACAAGTTCAAGCTCCAACTTCACCAAGTTGTGAAACTTGTGAAGAAAACAACCAAAACCACTTGGCAAGAGGTAGAGGATGAAAAAATAGGATGTGGGTTCACTTTAGAATTGGATTTCTCACTCTTTAGCTCAAGGTGCCATTAATGGTGTCAAGCTTTTTCTTTGAAGAAGAAGAAGAAGATGAAGATAGAATATGATAAGTGTTTTTTTGGAAAAATAAAAGATAATGAATACTTATCATATACTAACTAAGGTAGAGTGTAGAGAATAGACCATGGTTACTTGGAAGGGTTAGGGTTAAGCATGAAGACAAGAATGGTTACAAAGTCAAAGCTTCATGAAGCTTCAACTAGAAACAAAGAGAGCCACCATTCTTATCATAATCTTTTCCAAATAAATAAATAAACAAATAAATAAATAAATGATTAAGCAAAACCCTAATCATCTTTTTAACCATGGTTTGATTCTTTACACTTAACCAATCAAACATGCATCATCAAACATGATACAAACATGTGCACAAAAGTATATCACATATACAACTTGCACATCAAGTGAGAAAATCCATTTAAAGTGAACCAATACTAGTTAATGCAAAGTAATATATCAAATATATAATTATACATTAAATCATTAAATCAACACTTGATTTAACGATCCGGTCATATCGCATATAACCGACTAGTATCCTATGTATCGGCTTATCAAATCAATCCTTGATTCGATATCTAGGTTATATCGAATATAACCAATCGATACATACATCGCGAGAATGGAATACGGTATAACATACACGCATTATTCTCGGTCCTGCACATATCTCATATACGCTCCTATTTCGTTTCGCTTGAGCCAGGAAACCTCTGTGTAGGACTCTAAAGACTCGTCAATACACCGGCAGCAGATGATGATCATATCAAGCACCTACAAGCCGCAAGCGGTCTGCTAAACATAACGGCCATCCGGGTATTGAGCGATCAGAAGATCGACTAGCTAGCCTGCTCACACTCCTGTGAATCCAACCAGTAATACTTACCGTACAGTCTGGTCTGTTCGTCTGATATGTCGCATATCAAGTCTAGGGGTGGTAAACGTCAGACCCCAATAACCGATAAGTCGTGCCGATGTGAGGCTCATAACGGGTCGAGAAACTACTGGTAACACTTACCAGCAAATCTCTGATCAGCCCTGGCCAGGGACTTCCCTGTTACGGCCAATCGAGCACAGCGCAACATCAACCCCCAATACCGGGAGAGACGAAACCCCTCCTATCGCTCATTGCCTCCATGTGACTCGGGACTGTGCCTAAAGACCACCGTTTTGCATGCCCTCATGGACGTGGTAAGGTGGAGATCAAAGCACAGTGGGAATCACACAAGACTCTATGACGATCTCGGGTCTACAGACTAACCTGCACAAGTGTCACCTGAGAACTGCCATCTGACGTGAGGTATAATACCATCTGGGAGTTATCGGCGAGTCCGTCCAGTGTACCCAGTCTCCACTGAGCACCCGTATACCATCTCCGATTTCAAACACCAATGGATATGGGATCATCCATCGCCCATCTCATGGGTCGAGAAGCGTATACGCTAGTCTACACTGGTATATCGATGCCCCGTCTCGATACACCCACGACTAGGGACCTTGAAGGATGTACTTATGGACTACCATGTCCCCACCAGTATGATCTGCATCATAGTCTAGGTAGTCAAGTACACATCCTAAGGGCTTTACCAACATGTAACTATAAGACAGATTAAAGAGACTAGTATACATGTCAAGATAAAGAGTAACCAGATAGCATACTATCATATCGAGCAAGAAAGTCATCTCTATATATGTCCAAGCATCCAATATAATATACATCATCTGTACAATACTGGCCTCTAGGGCATACATACAACTAACATTACATATATGGGATCCTGATCCGGTATCTCATACCCAGGATGTAGAGGATACTGAGAAACAGTTCTCGGTAATGAACACACCCGAAGAAGATGCATCATCATGCACTTTCTTCGTTTGGGCAGCACGGGAATCCTGTCATTCCCCTATTTCTTGCTCGGTCTTATAACAATTATAAGGTAGAGCGGGACCAACGTTCCCCAGCTCAGTATAACAAGCGGGTTCAGTCAATACATCCATATTATTATCTTGATTAAGGCGTGACATGGTCGCTATCTGGAGAGAGAGAAGAAAACACTCAGCGTGCGCTCTTGCAAGATTAGATTGGTTATTATTTTATCTAATCAGGATGGCTCTCACTGTTTTTATCAAATCTTTCTTCAAACCCTAAAAGGAAAGACTAGCCGGGATTAATTACACCCTACAAGTTCGCCAATCTTTCGGCCAGGCCAGTGTAGGTACTTTGAGGATGGTTCCCCATGCTTTTGTACAGACCTAATTAAAATAAACCTCATTTTTCCAGGGGCGTAACCCCATTGACACCTTTCTAGACACCTAGTTGATCGGCTAATTGTAATGTGCAAAACTCTCGCAGGAGTAACAATTACTCGCAGTGGGTATCGGGATCCAACTATGTCATAGAAGGTATGCAATCTCATTACAAATTTCAACACTTTAAATTCCTAACAATATTTTGCCCCTAGCGTGGCTATGAACTTGACGCAGGACAAACTACCCATAGTCCGCTAGTCAAGTTCAACCCGTACATTTCTTGATTGAATTAAACCTACCCGCACTGTTGCGCCACGGCAGCGCCCCGGCCTCGTACTCGAGGCCAAAATGCGGAATAAAATTTTTTTCCTAACTCGGAAACCGGCGCTACCGCGGACAAAGAAAACCCGGATCGAAACCATTAACCTATACTAGCTAACTAGAGATGGGGTGAGAAATATACCAAGCGATCCGTGTCCTTCGGTCTTCGTCTCCACTCCGATCTCCCGCGGAATCTCCGTCACCTCCTCGCTCGTCGGAAAGGGCACCACGTAGCCGGAATCTTTTACGGGCTCCCGCCTCTTGACCGAGGCAACTCGGACGCGAAGTTGGCTACCCGACGCGTCCAAGACTTGCTATAGAATAGTGTAGTGAACTTGTCTCTTGGGGTTATGAGGTTGCCTTGATGTGGAGGAATAGAGAAGAGAAGGAGAGAAAGAAAAAATGAGCTATGAAGCTAATCCTTTTTGCAACCATGAAAAAGTGAGATGAGCATTTTTTTTTTTAACCAAAATAAAAACCCCTTGTTTTTTAATGATGTGGCCGGCCTCCCTCTTCAAGAATGGGATTGGAGAGAGAAAAAGGAAGAAAGAATATATGAACAATATAGAAAATGGTCACTCTCATTTCACTAATCAATCTCCTTTTCAAAACCATCACAAGAAAAGCAAAGATGAGACCAAAAAGGCATCTCATGATGAAACAAGTCTCATCAATGCAAACTTGCAAGAAAACCCTCCACTAAATGTTAATTGCGAACTTGCAATTAACACCCTCCACCAAGAAAGTCCGACCGAGAAGGAATGAAGGAAAACCGGACGGAACGGAATGCAAACTGGCAACTTCAGAAAACCGATCCCGTAATAAATTACAGGAAAACCCCACTGTTGCAAATACATGCCCGCATTTGTATTCCCACTGAACACAAATGCAAAGAGACAAAACTACACTATCAAATACTAGAATCCGGCTTAAGCCAAAGCCGGCTAGTAAAAACCGTCCGATCACGATCCGTGCAATACCGCACGTATCTGATCGAACCCTGCCATATCTCCATACGGCCTCTACAGCGTTTTTCCCGAAACTTGAGTAACTGTAACTGAGTGTGGTGGACTCTAAAGACTCGTCAATACCTTGGCTGTGGATTTAACCACTAGCACGTCAGAGGTATAAGCCAATACGTGACGGGCCACCAGGTATTGACCAAATGGGACGTCGATGAGGAAGCTCACCCCGACACCCAACTGAGCCTGTCAGTGACAATATCCGTACAGTCCGGTCCGTTCGTCTATGAGTATCGCATGGCGGGCCTAGGGGGTTGGTGAAAGTCAGACCCCCAAAAGCGGTACAAGTCGTGTCGGAGCGTAGCCCAGAACGCCCTGAGATACTACTGGAATACCTACCAGTAAATCTCCTGCCTCGGCCGAGGGCTTTGCGTAATGGCTCTCCTAGACACAGCGCGACCTCACCCCCAATACCGGGAGAGACGAACCCCTGCAGATCCGCTCACTGCCTCCATGTGGCTCGGGACTGTACCCAACTAAAACCTGTTTGCACGACTCCTTTGAGCCGTGGTAGGGTAGTAATCAAAGCACAGTGGGAACTCACACGAGACAAATAACGATCTCAGGTCGATGAACTAACCTGTACACATGTCACCAGGGAACTGCTATCTGACATCTGGTATAAGACCAACTAGCAGGTTCCCGGCGAGTCCTGTCCGGTGTACTCATAACCCAATGAGCACCTGTATACATCTTAGGTGAACCAACTGACACCAGTGGCTTGCGAGACCGGCCACCGCCCCTCGTCGGGGTCTCGACTGTATACACTAGTCTACTAACGGAGTATCGATGCCCTGTCCCGAAACTCCTACGACTAGGGACCTTTTAAGGATGTGCTTATAGACCACCAGCTCCCACGTATATGATCGCCATCATACTGCTGGTCGTCAAGCAAGAATACTATGGGCTCTATCAACGTGTAATAGCGACATGTCAGGTCACCTAAAGCAGTACACGATGATAAAGATAAACCAGATAGCATACTATCATCTCGAGTAAGACTGTCCTACCGGGATAGGTCCTCCCTCAATCATTGCAATCACGTGCCTGTGATCCAATAATTGACTCTGAGGGCACTATCTCCAACAATCTACCACTTGCACTCAAGGCTAATTATTGCGATGCCGCATACTCACAGCCCGTGTGATACCGAACACCCAACTCCTCTACTAGTCAGTCTCACAAAGCTCGTTTGCGAAACTATTGCGTTTGAGGAATAGCCTCAGTGAGTGGATCCGCTCAGATGTTTCTTTCTATGTCTCTCTATATCTCATGCTCGCGGAGAAAGCCATCTCCCGAAACGAGCAATACCTGTCTTAGAATGTCTGGATGTCTGATGGGACCTAGCTCATAAATGAACTCCAAATCCAAACTTCTTAGACTGTATCAACAACTGAAACTAATCAGTATCCCGCGCCATGCCTCCCTCAGTATTGCCTTGGACCACCTGTCCAAAATACTGCCCCTCGTCAAAGGGAGAATTATAACTCTGACAACCTCCTTGTCGTCCATGTCACTTTGGAAGCCTGGAGTGATAACCGTCTCCTAAAGGAGGCAGCCGTTATCATATCCCTAGAACATTCACTTATGTTCTAAAACTGCTTCCGACTGTTTTTCCAGGATTGGATTAATATCAACTTATTGCATCTAGTGCAAGAACAACATCTGGTGTGGTACTTGACATCTCATGATTGACTCAATTGCCTAAGCAAGTGATCTGCCAATCATGAGTATCCCTCTCCCCTTTAGTCTATAAGACACCTTTAGAGAGGGTGACTCCATCAACTGCAGGTACACTACCATGCCAGGAGTCGTCCATTCTAAATACTCATAGAATGCTGTCAAGGTACCCTGATTGGGAAACCACCCAAATCTAGATCTAAAACCATAGGTCTAGTAACCAGTATGTCTGATATAATATCCAAGTCCCATGTGGAGAAAACACTGTGTGACGACCAAAGTATAACCGATCGTAGTATAGGAATATCACTTCCTACTACCTTCTCAACAGATCCATCCCCTATTCTGATGACCGTCAAACCCATGACTGTCACATCAGAAACAGATGATCTATCTCCGCTACATCTGCTTTAGTCTATAAATAGACATAAGCCTGATGTCCACCAATGCTTCCGCTGCTCCCACTGACTACGACAACCTTCTGGCAGAGTCATATAGACGTGCACTTCTAAAGCTAGTTTAGAACGACGCTATACTCATCCTCCCACCGGGTCTCGCAACCTGGAACAACAGCAATGGCAAGTGTGGATAAACAAGAACTTCCCTGTCACCGTCCTTGAGGCTACCGAAGTACCTCTCGGGTGCCTGAAGTTACCCACCGTATCTGCGGAGTGGCCAATGGAATGTCAAATCAGATTGAATCTTTAGGTTCCTTATTAAATCTTCAGTAATCGTCTGCGGTTCTGGAATCACTTCCAGTTCTACCATACTCCCACTGCTGTTTTTGAAAAAAATCCATTTTTAATAAAACTGTGGCGAGTCTAGAACAATATTTCTATTGATCTGCCAGATGGTAGAAAGTCAACCCTCGTCATAGCCTGGGTCAACCCACAAACAGCCATTACAGAAACGTGCCTTGAGTTATCCAGAGTCTGGTTTTAAGCATAAGCCGGACAACTCCCCGTACCTTAACAATGTCAAGATATGAACTGTTCTATATCCAATATAGAAACAGAGGCACTGATTTAATTGAACCAGATTCAAATCATGCAGCTGTCTCCAGTGCATGTCAAGTAAATGGAAGGAGGCCGATCAGCGTTACTCAACTTAGGAATGCTTCCAATTATGAGTAACCTGAAAGAGAAGCAATTTCTCTTTATCATCACTATCAACTGAAATACCATACACAAGTATCTACATCTTCGATTACTTTGAAGAATCCCGATACTTGCTACACCTGGTTCTCTACTCTATTCAAATACCTATAACTCCTCAAAACTTAGACCCTGTGTTTGCACGAAACATATGTCTAAGAACTAGAGAAGTTAAAAGTAAACAGAATATAGTACGAGGACCAACCCCTCTGTCCTAATGGACACTGGACAACATACAATACTCTGTATAAGTCCGCTGAGTCTAACAACTCTTTCACTGTGTGTCGTAGGTTGAAAACTGTACTTATGGTTAAGAAGAATTACACCGCTGTTTAATGCTCCTTACCTAACCATCCACTGATATAGGTAAATGTCGTAGACACAATATCAAAAGGTATATCTCACTCTATGAAAATAGACGTACAGATATATCAATTTGAAATTGGTGCATAACCGCGGATATTCAAAACCAAATATTTGCCGACCGGCAAACAACCCAGGTGACTTCCTCAAATATCACCGATTACAACAAATCCCGATATAATGAGGATGATCACCCAATTCCCAATAACTTACTCCCACTCAGCATCTGTAAAACCATACAGATGTGAGAATCCAACCTGGTAAATACATACCCTGGAGCAAGTGTCTAACTGGGAAATCAGTTTTCCATTAACAGTACACAGCGAAACTGAAACATTGAAATGTTTCGTTGGGGTATCGTGGTATTCCTAGTAATGCCTCTTCCATTATCCAGATTCACAACTGTAACCGTATAATTCTTTGCCACCTCTCCAAATCCCTTTATATATCTTTAGTCATTACCTTCTGTACACCCCTTTAAGCCAAATGGTTTTCTTCCTTCCCTACCGTTCGGCACCAGCCTATGGTTTGGAAGAAGACTATCCAAAAAGCATAAAGGGTGTACTGTCCTAATCCTAGGAGCACTCGCAATGCGAGAG
This sequence comes from Agapanthus africanus, assembly GCA_030015575.1. Classification (NCBI taxonomy): domain Eukaryota; kingdom Viridiplantae; phylum Streptophyta; class Magnoliopsida; order Asparagales; family Amaryllidaceae; genus Agapanthus; species Agapanthus africanus. The sequence continues at coordinate 673,247,380 of CM057340.1, read as the reverse complement.
AAGGTGAAGATAAAAGACACCTGAATGTACTTTATTCCTATTTCTCCTGAACTAGGATCCATCCCCGAACTGGAACAAGTTCCTTTCGAGTTCGTATATAACCATACGATGGATTATCCAATAAACTGGGATCTTCGTAGTAATACGGAGTGTCCTGGAGAAATACAAAGGTGATTTAGGATTGGCGAAGAAATACTTGGTTTGGTCGTGAATATTAGTTGCAATTTACTTTGCCCTCCTACTAATCCCTTGCTTTGTCTTAATCTTAATACCTTCTGCACACCATCGTTATGCTAATTGGTTTTCTTCATTCCCCACCGTTCGGCACCAGCCTAAGGTTTGGAAGAAGACTATCCAATTTGCGTAATAGGTGTACTATCTCCTAAACCAAGGAGTACTCGTAACCTGAGAGAAGGTGAAAAGAAAAGACAACTGAATAGTCCTATCCGTTTTCTCCAGAACCAGAAACAATCCTCGAAATCCTTCGAGTTCGTATCTAACCATACGATGGTTTTGTCCAATGGAAGTGGACGTTCGTAGTAATACGGGGTGTCCTGGAGAAAAGGGTAAAAGTAGGAGTGGCAATGAGGTCTGCAACTCTGACAATCCAAAAGCCTGTGTTAAGAAGGTTCGGTCAACTTGGTCACTGAGTCATAGTCCAGGGTCGGGTCAATGGTCGCTGCCAGAGAGAGAGAAAAGAAACACTCAGCGTGCACTCTAACCTAGATCAGAATGGTTATCACTTTGTCTAATCTGGAAACCTCCCACTGTACCTCAAATTCTTCTCCAAACCTGAAAGAAGAATTAGTCGGGAACACCCGAGGAGTAAACCAACTCATCAGTGGGAATCGGGATCCAACTATCATCGCATGATAACGTGACGGAATCCACTCACGTCACCACACTCCAGAAGGTATGCGCATGCCTGGCAAGTTTCAGTTCTTTTGAAACTCCCGATGTGATTTTTACCCCTAGGACCCAAGTGACCTTGACGAATAATCAACAAATCAAAAGGTCCTAGTCAAGTTCAACCCGTCATTATCTTGATTGCGTTAAACCCACCCGCACGACCCTTGACGAATAATCAACAAAGTCGCACGACTGTCCTAACCAATCCACATATCCATGAAACAGAAAGCATTACAGAGCTACCGCACACTACGCCTCGGCGAATAGCAACGACAAACGTAGCGCGAATACTATGCAATACTAATCCGAAATGACGGAGGGCTACGAATGGTTTCTGGCGAAAAACCTTTAACGTAATGAACTTGATATCGTTGAAGGAACTGGATAACTTTTATAAAAATATAGTGACGAAAACCTTTACTAAAGAGGTCACTCCCGGTGAAGGGATCTCGGCTCTTTCCCCGTAGAATGAGGTGCAGGATATTCCAACTGAATACCACGATGCAAAGCAAAAGTAATCGGCTATAGTGAAGCTATTGCCCTGACGCAAACTTCTGTCCAAGGGGTCACTCCCGGTGAAGGGATCTCGGCCCTTGCCTCGTCGACTAAGGAGCAGGATATTCCAAATGAATACCACGATGCAAAACAAAAGTGAACGTCCTTGCAATAACAGCTTTTTGAAAAATTGTTCCAACAACATCAGAATAGGTTTGTTTATCTTGCATTGATTCGAATCAACGCAGTCCCATCAATTAATCACACCACAAAGAACGAAAATATACTGACATACGTATATGCCATCCGCATTCGCCACTGGGTCCCGTCATCACCCGTTAGGTTAGCTAACTAACGGCAGAGCGGGGACTGGACTAGCGCGGATGTAAAACATATACAACGTCTACTAATATATATACCAATATATAGTATTTCGCTCAAGGCGTGAATAAAATGCAACATCACAGAAATGTACAGCATCACAGAACAATACAGATATCTGGAAGCCCCGGGTTTCACAGAGCCGCTGCTGAAACCCGACGTTCCCCTGGTCGTGTGGATAGCCTGTGCAATGAAATCCTAGACCCCTACGGGCGCGGCAAGTCACCCGCCAAAACCTGAAGCGAGGCAGCCCCCTTCAGCACCGTGAATGGACCACCCAGCACTTCACGGAATCCGGTAACTTGGGCACCCCTCCTGGGTCAACCTGTACCCCCTACGAGTGCGGCGAATAGCCCGCCAATCCCAGAGTGAAGCCCCCTCCGTCTCAATGTCATGAGATGCGGGCTTGTTGCCCTCCAGAACCCGGCTATCCGTGCACCCCTCCTGGGGTAATCCTAGTACAGAATGTAAAATATACATACACCGGGTACATCGACCGCAACCAGGTCGTGCCCCAAAAGAATAATACAAACAGGCAGTGACGGCAGTCCACATGTCGGACGCTCGCCCCGCAATATCAAATGTACATAATACAACAAAACTGTACTATATTGCAACCAGGCTATCCCCCACGACCGATCCGCAACATCACAGCATAAACATAGAACATCAACGTGAAAATCACGTTCGCAAATCCGTCTAACCGGGCTATAGCAGTTAGACGGGATTTACCGATCAAGTGACATTCACGGTCGCAGATATAATGTAAATACTGTGAAATAATGTGTTTCAAATATCCGATCGATCAAACAATTAACAAGCGGGCCCCAAACCAATACTGTAGCAGTCACAGAAAACCTGGGCCCTAAATTAATATTCCAAAACCCTCAAAATTAGCCCAAAAGCCCACTGTAAAATTTCCACAGTGTGAGCACAGTAAACTGCGGCGGAAGCGCGGCCCAAAGTGGTGTTTGGCCCCGCTTCCGCGGTCCACTGTACGACTGACACTGTCGACTTTTTACAGTGGTCTTAGAATTTCGTGCACATTATTTTTCTGTAACCTGAAAAATTTTTAGACACCAAAAAATTCCAACAGAAAACTGATGTGAACAAAATACGGTTTTTTTTGAGATTTTGGTCGATCGGATAAGTAAAACGCATTAGAACAAGCTAGGTAAGGTTAATGGCGTGGCTCTGATACCATGTTGCGCCACGGCAGCGCCCCGGCCTCGTACTCGAGGCCAAAATGCGGAATAAAATTTTTTTCCTAACTCGGAAACCGGCGCTACCGCGGACAAAGAAAACCCGGATCGAAACCATTAACCTATACTAGCTAACTAGAGATGGGGTGAGAAATATACCAAGCGATCCGTGTCCTTCGGTCTTCGTCTCCACTCCGATCTCCCGCGGAATCTCCGTCACCTCCTCGCTCGTCGGAAAGGGCACCACGTAGCCGGAATCTTTTACGGGCTCCCGCCTCTTGACCGAGGCAACTCGGACGCGAAGTTGGCTAGCCGACGCGTCCAAGACTTGCTATAGAATAGTGTAGTGAACTTGTCTCTTGGGGTTATGAGGTTGCCTTGATGTGGAGGAATAGAGAAGAGAAGGAGAGAAAGAAAAAATGAGCTATGAAGCTAATCCTTTTTGCAACCATGAAAAAGTGAGATGAGCATTTTTTTTTTTAACCAAAATAAAAACCCCTTGTTTTTTAATGATGTGGCCGGCCTCCCTCTTCAAGAATGGGATTGGAGAGAGAAAAAGGAAGAAAGAATATATGAACAATATAGAAAATGGTCACTCTCATTTCACTAATCAATCTCCTTTTCAAAACCATCACAAGAAAAGCAAAGATGAGACCAAAAAGGCATCTCATGATGAAACAAGTCTCATCATAATGCAAACTTGCAAGAAAACCCTCCACTAAATGTTAATTGCGAACTTGCAATTAACACCCTCCACCAAGAAAGTCCGACCGAGAAGGAATGAAGGAAAACCGGACGGAACGGAATGCAAACTGGCAACTTCAGAAAACCGATCCCGTAATAAATTACAGGAAAACCCCACTGTTGCAAATACATGCCCGCATTTGTATTCCCACTGAACACAAATGCAAAGAGACAAAACTACACTATCAAATACTAGAATCCGGCTTAAGCCAAAGCCGGCTAGTAAAAACCGTCCGATCACGATCCGTGCAATACCGCACGTATCTGATCGAACCCTGCCATATCTCCATACGGCCTCTACAGCGTTTTGCCCGAAACTTGAGTAACTGTAACTGAGTGTGGTGGACTCTAAAGACTCGTCAATACCTTGGCTGTGGATTTAACCACTAGCACGTCAGAGGTATAAGCCAATACGTGACGGGCCACCAGGTATTGACCAAATGGGACGTCGATGAGGAAGCTCACCCCGACACCCAACTGAGCCTGTCAGTGACAATATCCGTACAGTCCGGTCCGTTCGTCTATGAGTATCGCATGGCGGGCCTAGTGGGTTGGTGAAAGTCAGACCCCCAAAAGCGGTACAAGTCGTGTTGGAGCGTAGCCCAGAACGCCCTGAGATACTACTGGAATACCTACCAGTAAATCTCCTGCCTCGGCCGAGGGCTTTGCGTAATGGCTCTCCTAGACACAGCGCGACCTCACCCCCAATACCGGGAGAGACGAACCCCTGCAGATCCGCTCACTGCCTCCATGTGGCTCGGGACTGTACCCAACTAAAACCTGTTTGCACGACTCCTTTGAGCCGTGGTAGGGTAGTAATCAAAGCACTGTGGGAACTCACACGAGACAAATGACGATCTCAGGTCGATGAACTAACCTGTACACATGTCACCAGGGAACTGCTATCTGACATCTGGTATAAGACCAACTAGCATGTTCCCGGCGAGTCCTGTCCGGTGTACTCATAACCCAATGAGCACCTGTATACATCTTAGGTGAACCAACTGACACCAGTGGCTTGCGAGACCGGCCACCGCCCCTCGTCGGGGTCTCGACTGTATACACTAGTCTACTAACGGAGTATCGATGCCCTGTCCCGAAACTCCTACGACTAGGGACCTTTTAAGGATGTGCTTATAGACCACCAGCTCCCACGTATATGATCGCCATCATACTGCTGGTCGTCAAGCAAGAATCCTATGGGCTCTATCAACGTGTAATAGCGACATGTCAGGTCACCTAAAGCAGTACACGATGATAAAGATAAACCAGATAGCATACTATCATCTCGAGTAAGACTGTCCTACCGGGATAGGTCCTCCCTCAATCATTGCAATCACGTGCCTGTGATCCAATAATTGACTCTGAGGGCACTATCTCCAACACGCACAACCCTTGACGCAGGCCAAACAACGCCGTACGAATACCCTAATCCAATCGCATTGTATGCAGCAGATAAGCACTAGTTAGCTACCGCACACTACGCCTTGACGCAGGCCAAACTAAGCGTGAATACTAAGTAGTACTTTTCTGAAATGACGGAGGGCTACGGCAGGTTTTAAGAAAACCTTTTGCGTAATGAACTTGATATCGTTGTAGAATCAAATGATTTAAAATGGAGTGTTTTTGAGGCATTTGCTAGTTTCGCTAAAGTGGTCACTCTCGGTGAAGGGATCTCGGCTCTTTCCTCGTCGAATGAGGTGCAGGATATTCACAATACCACTGTGCAAAGAAAGAACTAGAAAAGCAATCAAAAGACAAAACCTAGAGTTGTAGCATCTGCCAGTTATTTCTAAAGAGGTCACTCCCGGTGAAGGGATCTCAGCTCTTTCCTTATCGAATAAGGTGCTGGATATTCTACAAGGAATACCGCTATGCAGAGCAACAACTAGAGCTACCTGTTTTTGAAAATTCGATTCCACAATATTTTTAGGTTTATTTTCTTTCATTAATCTCATTAATGAAGTCCCATCATTTAAGTTACCTAAGCATCACAGATAAATACAACGTACGCTTATGCCATCCGCATTCGCCTCGATGTCCCGTCATGCACCGTTAGGTTAGGTAACTAACGACAGAGTGGGGCAGGGCTAGCGCGAGTGTAAAACATAAGCAACGTATATATAATATATCATATATATTATATACTGTATCTATCCCAACATATAAAGTGATCACATCACAGAATATCACAGCTAAAATCAACATATGAAATATTGGATATACTAGGATTTCTGGGTTTTAAATTAAGCCTGTATAAAAAACGGATTCCACGGTCGTAATGAATAGCTAAACCCACATCCCTAGACCCTTACAAGAGCGGCAAACAACCCTACCAATTCTAGAGTTAGGAGACCCGGACTCGACGCCTCGAGATGGTCTCCCACTGGACTCTAGAACCCGATTACTCGTGCTCCCCTCCTTGGGTCTATCCTAATGCGGAAAAGTAAATAATATACATCAATGGTGACATCATCCTCAACCTGGAAGTGCCTCAATAAAAGAATATTACATACAAGTTTTTACATGAATGAAAATGAAAAACTCTTATCTCACATAAAAACCCCCGGCTATTCAAACACGACGATCCAATATAACATATCACAGCAACACATAACACCACATGTCATTAACGTAAGTAAATATGCGTATCCCAATTGTCATTGACATATAGCAACGAAACCGGCGATACACCACATATTACACTTACGGCCGCAGAAAAGAAAGTGAAAAACTACAACAATTGGAATCGTCACTGCCCTTAGACATCATAAACCCAGAATATCACATATTCTGGATTTCATGCCTAACAATGCAAATCTTACATTTAGGTCTCAACTATGAAAACACTTTCAAAAGATGTCGGGTAATTCAACAAGATTCCCGATTTCACTTGAGACCAAAATGTTAAACTTGCACGCAACTAAATAGATTCCAATTATTGTATCACAATCACAGATAGCTAAACGATGTTAAACTTTTCGATCGAATAAGCAAGCACCTAAAATTTCCCAACAAGCTCAACACTTGAGCGGAGTTCAAAAAGTACCCAGAAACTGCCACAGCTCCTATGAACTATCCGTAGAAGGGCCGACCCATGCCTCATTCATGTCGCCACAGAACCGCGGCAAACCCTAGGGTATTACCGAGGTTCTGCGATCCAAAAAGTCGAGTTTGGGTATCGTTCTTCTAGAAGGTCCACAGAATCGCTTGCATGATTTTCTGAAAATTTTAAACTCGGAAAAATCCAACTCTTGGAAAATTTCAGTAAGGGAAAATATGGGTTATTGATATCCGTTCAAACTTTTTAACATCATCCAAATAACCCGAATATATGTTAGAATTACGACTGCGTAACACTTCGAATTGCCTTTACAGAAATATAATATCACATGCAAATTTAGTAAAAACAAACAACACTTGAAACACCAAAACCCAGAGACTGAAACACCCTGAAAATTTGAAGCCAAAACTTCAAAAACAGCCCGAGCTCGCCAGTTTTAGGGCCTATGTGGCCGGCCAAAACATGCCCAAATTGCTTCAAATTTGTACAGTGTTCATGTTATATCTCATACAACATTCTGCAGTTGTTTAAAAAATTTTTAGAGCACTTTATAAAATCGACAGAAACTAGTGTTTGGTGTTTCAAGTTTCGGAGTCGTTTCGGATTTGTAATCTAACAAATATCGTCTAATTTTCTAGCATGGCTCTGATACCACTGGAGGGTTCCCTAGCACGACAGTGAGATTTCGGGAGGCATCGTCCATGCCAATTTCTAGAATTTGCTGTTCTAGTTAACCCTAACCATAGAATCTTTACTAGAAAATGAGACGAAACAACATGTAAACAACTTTATATCTAAGTGAATAAGGAATACAACCTTTGTAGACCGGTCCTTCACTTTTAATGCTCCGTGTAGTAGTCCCTTCGCTGCAAGTCATGAACACCCGAACTCTAGAAAGGGTTCTCCTGGAGAAATGAACAAACTTGCTCGAAATCTTTGAGGCCGAAGATGATCTACGTCGAGGAGACTCAAGCTCATGCTACCTCTTCACTAATTGTGAAATTAGTGAAGCAAACACCCTAAACTAAATGGAAAGTAGTAGAGGATGATGAAGTAGGAAATGGGCTCACTTTAGATTTATTTTTCTCACAATATTTTCTCACTGTTCCAAAAGCTAGAAAGCTTTTTCCCAAGGATGAAGAAGATGAAGAGAAGAGATAAGAATGAACTAATGAGGTGAGAATAACAACCATGGGTGAGTTAGTATCATACACTAACCCATGTAGAGATTAAACCATGGCTAACAATAATGGTTAGGTTAATAAATATCTACAAGTAAAACAAAAGGAGTGGACTTAGTAAAAAATGCTATGAGCTTCTCCAAGCTTCCAAGCATGTGACTAATTAACACTAATTTTGATTTTCTTAAATAAATATAAACTCTCACAGCGCTTTTGGGCGCAGGTTCCTCAATCGCTGTTCCTCACAGCACGTGAAGAAGTGAGTAACCCCATTCGTCGAGCCACCATGGCTGAATTCAGACGGCTTGGCAAGAAAGGCATTCATCGCAATTATTATTAGTATGGCGTGAGTTTCATACACCCATGTAGTATGTGGCATCAAGCATGACACAATAAAATGTACACTAATATATATCACATATATACTAATGCACACTTGTGAGAAAATAAAAAGTTTAAGTGAGCTAATATTAGTTAATGAAATCTAGTATATCAAATATACAATTAAACATTAAATTATTAAATCAACACTTGATTTAATAATCCGGCTATATCACATATAACCGACTAATATCAAATGCAACAACTTATCGAATCAACACTTGATCCGATAACCCGGCTATATCACATATATCCGACCGATGTCACAAATCGCGAGAATAGAATGCGGTATCACATACACGCATTAATCTCGGTCCCGCGCATATCTCATATGTGCTCCTACTTCGTTTCGCATGAACCAGGAAACCTCTTTGTAGGACTCTAAAAACTCGTCAATACGCCGGCAGTAGGTGATGATCATATCAAACACCCACAAGCCGCAAAGCGGTCTGCTAAATGTAACGGCCACCCGGGTATTGAGCGATCAGAAGATCAACAAGCATGCATGCTCATACTCATGCGAATCCAATCAGCAACACTAATGTACAGTCCGGTCTCTTCGTCTGATATGTTGCGTATCTCGTCTTGGAGTGGTAAATGTCAGACCCCAATAGCTTGATAAGTCACGCCGATGTGAGGCTCATAACGGATCAAGAAACTACTGATAACACTTACCAGTAAATCTCAGAATCGGCCCTGGCCAATGACTTCCTGTTATAGCCAATCGAGCACAGCGCAACATCAATCCCCAATATCGGAAGAGAGGAATCCCCTCCTATCGCAAATTGCCTCTTTGTGACCTGGGACTGTACCCAAAAACCACATTTTTGCACGATCTCTTGACCATGGTATGGTGGAAATCAAAGCACATTGGGAATCACACAAGACTCTATGACGATCTCGGGTCAATAGACTAGCCTGTACCAGTATCACCAGAGAACTGGTATCTGATGATAGGTATAATACTATCTAGGAGTTCTCGGCGAGTCCGTCCTGTTTACCTAGTCTCCACTGAGCACCCGTATACCATCTCTGATGTCAAACACCAATGGATATGGGATCACCCATCACCCATCTACATGGGTCGAGAAGCTATACGCTAGTCTACTCTGGTATATCGATGCCCCGTCTCGATACACCCACGACTAGGGACATTAAAGGATGTACTTACCGACTACCTTTGTCCCACTAGTATGATCCGCATCATAATCCAGGTTGTCAAGTACACATCTTAAGGGCTTTACCAACATGTAACATAGAGACAATCAGTGTACATGTTAACGTAAAGAGTAACCAGATAGCATACTATCATGTCGAGCAAGAAAGTCTTCCCTATATATGTCCAAGCATCCACTACAATATACATCTTATGTAAAGTGATGGCCTCTAGGGCATACATATAACTAACAGGTGTATGGTAATGGAGAACTCCAAGTGGAGCCTTTTACCGATTCGAGCTTCCAAAGTGATAAGGACGACTCTAAGTCGCACTCGGATTTTGTCTTTACCCTCAATGGAGGGGCGGTATGCTGGAAGAGTTCCAAGCAGGAAACTGTGACAGACTCGACGATGGAGGCTGAATACATCACTGCCAATGATGCTGCCAAGGAGGCTGTCTGGATGAAGAACTTCATAACTAAACTTGGAGTGGTTCCATTCATTGAGTATCCAATAACTTTGTATTGTGATAAAAATGGAGCGGTGGCTTTAGCCAAGGAACCCAGGTCCCATCAGTGATCCAGACATATTCTAAGGCGGTATCACCTGATCTGGGAGATAGTTGATCGCCGGGAGATCGAGGTTAGGAGAGTTGACACGAAGAACAACACAGCGGATCCACTCATGAAGGCCATTCTCCAGATACAGTTCGAGAGACTCTTCGGGATGTTGGGTATGTGATACCACAACAGCCGGCCCTAGTGCAAGTGGGAGATTGTTAGTTGTACGTATGCCCTAGAGGCCATTATACATATGATGTATATTATAGTGGATGCTTGGACATATATAGAGAGGACTTTCTTGCTCGACATGATAGTATGCTATCTGGTTGCTCTTTATCTTAACATGTATACTTGTCTCTTGATATTGTCTTTTGGTTACATGTTGGTAAAGCCCTTAGGATGTGTACTTGACTACCAGGATTATGATGCGGATCATACTATTGGGGACATGGTAGTCCATAAGTTCATCCTTTAATGTTCCTAGTCGTAGGTGTATCGAGACAGGGCATCGATATACCAGAGTAGACTAGCGTATACGCTTCTCGACCCATGAGATGGGCGATGGATGATCCCATATCCATTGGTGTTTGACATTAGAGATGGTATACGGGTGCTCAGTGGAGATTGGGTACACTGGACGGACTCGCCGAGAACTCCTAGATGGTATTATACCTGACGTCAGATAGCAGTTCTCTGGTGACACTGGTACAGGTTAGTCTGTAGACCCGAGATCGTCATAGAGTCTTGTGTGATTCCCACCGTGCTTTGATTTCCACCTTACCACATTCAAGAGGACGTGCAAAACGGTGGTTTTTGGGTACAGTCCCGAGTCACATTGAGGCAATGAGCGATAGGAGGGGATTTTGTCTTTCCCGGTATTAGGGGTAGATGTCGTGCTGTGCTCTATTGGCTATAACTGGACGTCCTTGTCCAGGGCTGATTTAGAGATTTGCTGGTAAGTGTTATCAGTAGTTTCTCGACCCGTTATGAGCCTCGTATTGGCATGACTTATCGAGTTATTGGGGTCTGATGTTTACTTCCCCTAGACTTGATATGCGACATCTCAGACGAAGAGACCGGACTGTACGGTAGTGTTACTGACAGGCTTTACAGGAGCTCGAGCGAGCTTGCTTGTTGATCTTCTGATCGCTCAATACCCTGATAGTCGTTACGTCCAGCTAGTACCGCTGACGGCTTGTGGGTTCTTGATATGATCATTACCTACTGCCGGCATATTGACGAGTCTTTAAAGTCCTACACAGAGGTTTTACTGGCTCAGGCAAAACGAAGTAGGAGCACATATGTGATATGTGCGGGATCGAGATTATTATGAGTATGTGATACCATATTCTATTCTCGCGATATTTGTATCAGTCGGTTATATGTGATATAGCCGGATTATCGAATTAAGTGTTGATTCGATAAGTTGGTACATATAATATTAGTCGGTTATATGTGATATAGCCGGATTATTAAATCAAGTGTTGATTTGATAATTTACTGTATAATTGTATATTTGATATACTAGTTTACATTAACTAATATTAGCTCACTTAAGCATTTATTTTTCTCACATGTGCACACTTAATATATATGTGATATATATTAATTGTGTTTTATTATGTGTCATGGTTGATGATACTAGTAACATGGGTGTATGAGACTTACACCATGATAAAAATAATGTAGGGTTTATTTATTTATGGTAATTCAATTATTAGTTGGAAATTAGTCACATGGCATGAAGGTTTGAGATCCATTGACTTAGTCAACTAGTTTTGTCTTACACTAGATATTTGTTAACCCAACCATTATCTAAACTCATGGTTAAGTCTCTACATGAGTAATATTAGATATTTTCTCACCCATGGTTGCCATTCACTCTCACAACATTATCTCTCTTCATCTTCTTCTTCAAGCTCAAGAGCTCTCTAGCTTTTGAGCAAGTGAGAAATATTAGAGAGAAAAACAATTCTAAAGTGAGCAAAAATCCTACTTCATCATCCTCTACTAGGTTAGTACTTTAGTATAGGGTGTTAGCTTCACTAATATCTCAATAGTGAAGTAGTAGCTTGGGTTAGTATTTCCTCGACATAGATCGTCTTCGGCCTCGAAGACTTCAATCAAGTTCGTTGCTTTCTTCTTGTGAAGCCATGCTAGAGTCCGGAAGATCACTACCTGGAGCGAAGGGACTACTACAGGGAACTATTGAAGTGAAGGACCATTCTACAAAGGTTGTATTCCTAGTTCACTTAGTTTTAAAGTAGTTTACAATATGTTTCGTATTATTCTCTAGTTAAAGATTCTAGTTTAGGGTTCTTTAAAGCGGAAAAAAATTGAAAATGGTATGAACGATGCCTCCCGAAACCTTGCTGTCATTCATAGGAACCCTACAGAAGCGTCAACCAGATACATGACCCAAGGAAAGTTATAGCTATCGCAGAAACGGGGTCGTTTATGAACACCGAAAGCACCTAGCACATGCATCTCGATCCACGACGTGAAGTAGTGCAATGGGAGATGTACGGGCTTTACCCCCAGCTGAGTAGTGTCTGCAACTAAGCTCAGGCCATGGTATAGATGAGCCAGCCCCGCTATCCCAACGGCCACACGCGTCCCTGCAACCTTGCGGTGGGCGAGATAAAAGACAGACAGCTTCATGTAGCAAGGATGCGTTGGAAGCATAAACCAGCTCAACCACAGGCCGATGAACCCCAGGAAGAACGTCTTTTCATCGATGTCTGAAGCAGCGAGCTCTGCAAAAGGGACGACCGGGGTGTCTGGAATGAAGAAATTTCTTAAATCTGCTTCCGCCGTCGGCTGGTTATCCAAACCAAAACCAAACGGGTCGTCAAGCTTGGAGAATTTCGCGGCTTGTTTTGACAAGACTTCTGGGCAAAGAAAGCGGGCGATGAAATCTGTGAAGCTGACTCCATGCCCTCCAGACTCTAGAAACAGACTCTCATAAATGTTCAACATCTTGATTAGGCTCGAAAAGCGATGTTGAACGACATTCTCCGGGGTGAGACCCATTACCACCGATTTGGTGGCAAAGATGTACTCATCAGGGGGAAGTATCCCCTCGTAATGCTCCCCTCTGATGGGTACGCTCGAAATTTCTGCAAACTCCTCCAAGGAAATTGAAACTTCCCGTTCCGATAGAAGAAATGTGTAGGTCGGGATATTCCGTTGTTCCAAGAAAGCCTTGACCCACCATATATGAGGCGCGGGATATTGAAAAGAGACACATAAATTGCAGGATACAACCCGAGCTTCAGCAGCAGCGACTTCTTGGCCGACAAGATATACCGAGCCCACTGCAGGTAGCCGGCTGAATGGCGAGGAGTCAAACCTATCATATATACTTGTCCCCAAGGGCGTGACTCGCCTTGATATATGTGTCTCCCTAAAATATCCAAAGCCATTGGCGTCTGTACGGGTATTGATGCCATAGAAGGCTGAAAGCGACCCTCTGAGGTCCAGTTGACCTCCTCTACCACATAATTCACTTGAGGTGAGTCGGCGTAGTGAATTGCTGAAATTGGCTCTGAGGGCGCTACGGAAGAAAAACTGCACCGACATCGAATGGTCTGATTATACCCAACCCCCACAGGTGAAGAGATTTCTGCTCCGGGTCATGATCTTTAATAAGTGCGAAAACTTCTCGATCCATAGGCGCGTCGGCAAAGGCGCTCTCTGAGCGTATGAAAGGGAAGGAAGAGTCGAAGGCCATTGCACCTACACAAAAGGAGAAGGGTCAGCTATCGGTGTTATGATTTAGAAATCAGAACTTTAACATTCTTTGACACTCAAAATTTTTGCACTGCAGCAAGGAGGGCCCCACAAAATCAAGATGACGTCCCGTCATTGATAGGGCAGTCACTCATTAAGAATGGAATTCTTAAAGGATTCTCATTTAATGAGAAACCTCATTAGGTCGAGGAGTTAAACTCCCTCGAGAGCTGTGCTCTACAAACAGAATTCACATCTATCAACTTTAATTAAGAAGGGAATAAAATTCCCCAAAAATTTCTAAAAAGCTATGCTCTGTAAGGATGATGGGGTGATCTACCAGAACCCTCAAAAGCAAAGCTTTTGCAACAGGGTAAAACCCCAAGATCTTTAAGATCTGCAAAACAAACTCTAAGAGTTCTTCATAGAAGATGAACTGTGTTCTAATTAATGGGTTAAGCAACTCTAAAGTACATCTTAAGATCTACGATCTAAGAAGAGCAAAGCTCAGTTTATGGGTTCGATTATAATCCTTACCAAATTTTGGGGCAGAGTTCTAACTCTAGAAAGGATTTCTTTGGGCAGAGAGCTAAGCTCTGAAAGGAGAATTAAATTCTCAAAGAATAACAAAAGAAGATGAACAACAGTTATCTCAAGGGCCAAAGGCCATCTTATAGGCACAGGAAATCGATTCAACTTCTAAGAAAATCCAACGATAGAAAAGCTGCCACCGCTGTACTCACGTGTGAGCCACGTGAGCGCAACGGTGGGGGGCATTTGTTTCCCAATAAAAGAGCAAAGCTCTGTTCAAAATTTGAAAGGCAGCGCCAATAGTTAAAAACTCTGAGGCAGCGCCTCACGTTCCTTGCACGAGGGCGCCGGCGCCAAGAGTTAAAAACTCTGAGGCAGCGCCCCACGTTCCTTGCACGAAGGCGCCAGCACCAAGAGTTAAAAACTCTTAGGCAGCGCCTCACGTGCCTCGCATGAGGGCGCTGACGCCAGAACAAAAATCTCTCTGTTAAACAGAGGCATTGGATCAAATATCCAACGGAGATGATAAATCATCAAAATACAGAATTAAATTCTGTCGAGAAAATATTCCTCAAATCTTTCTAAACAAGAAAGATTACTCTCTGTAAAACAGAGTACTGTTGGATTAAAAAATCCAATTGTGATTAAAAATCATCTATATACAGAAAAATTCTGTATGGGAAAATATTTCCCTAATTTTGTTAAAAAAAAGAAAAATATCTTCTATAAAACAGAAGTCCTTGGATCAAAAGATCCAAAGGTGAATAAGGTCCCCAAATCAATCAGGATCTCTCAACGAGAGATTTCTTTAACTAAATCAACAGACTAGCCTCTACTATAAAAAGGACCCAAGACTTCAAGTCTTGTACAGAGGAACCCCCCATAAGCTTCAAACTCTTAAGAAAAAAGAGTAAGCAAGAAGAAAGCTTTAAGAGGGAAGAAAGAAGAACACCTTTCTTCGAGATAAATAAAAATAATAGAGATCAGAGAATCTCATCTGCATATCCAAGAGTTTAACCCTCATAAAAGAACTTAGTTCTTTCTCTGGATCTGAGATCCATGAGACAAGTCTCCCACAAATGAGAATTTAATTCTCATAGGGATGAACTTGTTCTTGGGGATCAAAGATCCAGAAAAGATCAGAGAATTGAACTCTTCAGAACAGAATATACGAAGAAAACCAAGCGCCAAGCGCCTCATGTGTTCCTCACGTGGGCGCTGCTCAATAATGAGTGCTTAGCACTCAATGGTTGGCGCTCAGCGCTAAGCGCCTCACGTGTCCCTCACGTGGGCGCTGGCTAATAAAAAGTGTTTAGCACTCAATGTTTGGCGCTCAGCGCCAAACGCCTCACGTGCTCCGCAAGTGGGCGCCATAAAGAGTGTTTAACGCTCAAAAGAAAAAGAGGGGAAAGTAAAGTAAAGTATGAGCGTCAGAACCCATATAAATTCTTAGCATTGTTTGCAGAGAAAAAGAACTTAGCCCAAGCAAGTGTTCAACACTTTATTCAAATGAAATGGAAAAGACTGAGTGGGCTTAGCCCAAGTTGACCAAATCCCTAATTCAGATCAACCGAGCTCATGGGCTCATCATTTTCCAAATTGTTCTTAGTCCCAAACATGACTAATGACCTTCCGACGGATCTTCATCCTACACCTCTCTTTAATCTGGAAATTGGTTCAAGGGTACATCTTCTTACACCTCTGATATATGTCGATGTAATTCTTTAACGTCTTCAGAGAGGTGGCGAGTCTCGACAACCAACAACTCTTTGGTGCACTCCCAAACCAGGATGGACCGTAATGTCCTTAAACTAAAACAATAGAGCCCAAATGCCCTTTTGTTGGATTTGAATGATCCTAAAACCTTGTTAAGTAGATCTTAGTCTAAAATTAGACTAACGTATCCTTAACAAACATTTAAGTTGATCTTAACCTCAAATGAGATTAACGATCCTTAAATCAAATTAAACCTAAATCTAAGAATATACGGATTTGGATTAATCCACGCCCTACGGGCGACTACATAAATTAGTCTCCGTATACAATCCACGAGCAACCCAAATGAAACAAACACACACGACACGAAGTGACCTTCTGGAGCAGGGGAAAGTAGTTACCGCGATACGGTAACATAATTAACTGCAAGGGCTTGAGCCTGCAAGGAAGAGCGTCCCCACAATTAAAAACCCCTCACAAACGAGGGAGAATCTGACGAAGTCTACTACAACAGCCGCATCTGTCCAAACCTCCGATACACGGTGTCATAAATCAGCTGGGCATCTTCAGAGAGGTGGACAGATAAAACCAAATAGCATCTACCCCTAAATTCAGGCAAGACGACCTACACGGTTCCGTCTCCCGTTTTCGGCGGTAAACAGCGGACGTGAGATATGCACGGATTTCTTGGTGATTGATACGGGCAGTTATGATGTCGTCTTGGGAATGAACTTTCTTGGCACTTTCCATGCTCACATCGATTGTAGAGCAAAGAAAGTGATTTTCCAGATTCCCGGACATTCAGAGTTTATATTTTCAAGAGGTAGCAGATCTGTCGGGCCATTTGAATTTAGGGCTAGGCCGACAAGCGCTGTTCATTCGTCAATGGAAGCAGATAAGGAGGAAGCGCTAGCAGTATTTTGCGAGTTTATGGATGTGTTCGAAGTCATCTCGGGTTTACCGCCAAAACGAGATGTGGAGTTTGCGATCAATCTTATTCCTGATGCAGCGCCGATTTCAAAGGCGTATTATCCGATGGCACCGGTGGGGCTAGAAGAAGTCAAGAAAGAGGTTGCCGAATTATTAGAGAAGGGTTGGATTCGCAGCAGCAATTCACCCTGGGGAGCTCCAGTTCTTCTAGTCAAGAAGGAAGATGGCACGCGGAGGATGTGCATCGACTATCGAGAATTAAACTGGGTAACTATTAAGAATAAGTACCTAATCCCTCGCATCGGCGAGTTATTTGATCAACTCAGTGGCACGAGAGTATTCTCGAAGCTGGATTTGCGATCCGGATATCATCAAGTTCGAGTAAAATCAGAAGATATTTGCAAGACAGCGTTCTAAACTCGATATGGGAATTACGAGTACTTAGCGATGCCATTCGGAGTCACGAACGCACCAGCGATATTTATGGACTTGATGAACCGAATCTTTTCACCGTATTTGGACCAATTCGTAGTGGTGTTTATCGATGATATTCTGGTCTATTCGAGCATGCAGAACACTTGAAGATCGTACTGCAAACATTGAGACAAGAAATGTTATATGCTAAGATGAGCAAGTGCGAGTTTTGGCTCGAAGAAGTGAATTTTTTAGGTCATGTCGTATCTGGAGATGGAATTGCCGTTGATCTTGAAAAGATTACAGCGGTTCATGATTAGCCGATTCCAAGGAACGTAGCGAAGATCAGAAGTTTTCTTGGGCTTGCCAGATATTATAGATGGTTTGTGGAGAAGTTCGCTTGAATAGCAGAACCATTTACCAAGCTAACACGAAAGGAGGCACCGTTCATATGGACGGAGAAGTGTGCGTCAGCTTTTGAAGAGTTGAAGCAAAGATTGACCATCGCTCCTATCTTGACAGTGCCAGACAGTTCCAAAGGGTTGGTTATTCACAATGACGCGTCTGGGAAGGGATTAGGATGTGTTCTGATGCAAAATGGGAAGGTTATTGCTTACTTGTCAATACAATTGAAGACTCATGAGAAGACTACTTAACTCATGATTTGGAGCTAACAGCAGTGATTTTCGCCATGATGATTTGGAGACACTACTTATTGGGCGAAAGGGAAGAAGTATTTACCAAACACAAGAGCCTAAAGTATGTGTTCACACAGAAAGAGCTCAACATGAGGCAGCGTAGATGGTAAGAGTTGATGGCTGACTATAATCTTGATCTAAAATACCATCCGGGGAAAGTTAATATAGTGTCGGATGCTCTAAGTCGGTTACCAGCAATACGGATGTTGACTGCATAGAAGGAGCTTATAGATGATTTTTAAAGAATCGAATTGGAGATTGTATTACCATATTCTTTAGGACAGCTGATGCAGCTGCAATTACAGTCGTCCTTGATCGATAATATTAAAGCAGCACAGTCGCACAATCTAAGGTTGCAGAAGTTTCAAGAACAGGTAGAAGCGGGACTTCGAACGGACTTGTTGATTCATGAAAATGGTTCGTTACGATATGGGAGCCATTTATGTGTGCCTAAAGGAGATATTCGTGAAGAAGTTATGAAGGAGGCACATAGTTCCGCATATTTCGTACATCCGAAAGGCATAAAGATGTACCAAGATCTACGACAAAAATTCTGGTGGGAAGGAATGAAAAGAGAGATTGCTCGCTATGTATCGAAGTGCTTGGTGTGTCAGCAAGTCAAGGCTGAACATCAAAGGGTAGCTGGTTTACTGCAACCACTTCCGATTCTTCAGTGGAAGTGGGAACATATAACCATGGATTTCGTGACAGCATTACCGCGGAGTCCAAAGGGCAACAATGCAGTTTGGGTTATTGTTCATCGATTGACCAAGGCAGCTCATTTCAAACCGTTTCGAGTTGGTCAGTCGACGGAAGCTTTAGCAGAACGGTACATGCAGGAGATTGTGAGATTGCATGGAGTACCTGTGAGCATAGTTTCCGATCATGATAACCGATTTTTATCGCACTTTTGGAGGAGTCTACAAGAAAGTTTAGGGAATAGATTGAAGTTCAGCACAGCTTATCATCCTCAGACAGATGGCCAGTTAGAAAAAACAATCCAAACACTTGAAGATATGTTGAGAGCATGCATGTTAGACTTCAAGGTTTCATGGGAGGATCATTTGCACTTGGTGGGGTTTTCATATAATAACAGTTTTCAGGCGACTATACAGATGGCTCCATTCAAAGCATTATATGGTCGTAAGTGCCGCTCTCCCGTCTGTTGGGATGATTTTGGAGAAAGAAGATTGTTGGGACCGGATCTTATTGTGCAAACAGTGGAGAAAGTCAACATGATCCGAAATCATATGAAGGCGGCGCAAGATCGACAGAAAAGTTGGGCCGATACAGGACGAAGACCTCTAGAGTTCACCGTTGGTGATCTTGTATTTCTGAAGATATCACCGACCAGAGGAGTGATTTGATTTGGTAGTCGAGGCAAGTTTAGTCCTCGATTCGTTGGGCCTTTTGATATTATCGAGCGCGTTGGAGAAGTAGCTTATCGATTGGCTTTACCACCATTCTTGGCGAGTGTTCATGACGTGTTTCATGTATCTTAACTCCATAAGTATGTTCGAGATGAGACGTACATCCTAGAACATTGGGAGCTAACAGTAAGGGAGGACTTAACATATGAAGAATGACCGATGGCGATTGTGGATCGACGAGAAAAGGTCCTCAAGAACAAGCTTATCACTCTAGTATTTGAATCGTTCACACGGAGAATCAACTTAGGAACGTGAAGACGAGACCCGACAGAAGTTTCCACACCTCTTTTCTTAGATTCATGTTTTCTTGACTTGCTGACTTTCACGAGTCTGGACAGATATGTCTTTTCTTGTTCCGGGTATTTCGAGGACGAAATTCTTTTGTAGTTGGGTATAATGTAACACCATAGTTCATTTATACCATATTTTATTGGTTTTATTGGGGTATTTTCTAATCTTGTGACTATTTCTTGATTATTAACGTTTTTGGATGCGGATAGCATCTGACCCAACCCGCATGCTTGAAACCCGTCTTGATTACGTCATATATTTTCTAGTACTAAGGATCCGTGCACATTTAGATTTAATACATATGTTCACCGCCGAAAGACGTGACCGGGACGTTGGGACGCCTGGCCTGAATTTTGGGGAGCAGATGCTATTTGGTTTTATCCGTCCACCTCTCCGAAGATGCCAAGTTGATTTATGGCACCGTGTATCGGAGGTTTGGATAGATGCGGCCATTGTAGCAGACTTCGTCAGATTCCCCCTCGGTTGCGAGGGGTTTTTGATTGTGGGGACGCTCTTCCCTGCAGGCGCAAGCCCCTGCAGCTAATTACGTTATCGGGTTACGATAACCACTTTCTCCTTCTCCACAAGGTCACTTCGTGTCATTTGTGTTTGTTTTATTTTTGGTTGCCCATGGATTGTATACAGAGACTAATTTTTGTTGTCGCCCGTAGGACGTGGATTAGTCCAAATCCGTATTTTCTTAGATTTGGGTTTGGGTTGGTTTAAGGATCATTAATCTTTTTTTAGATTAAGATCAACTCAAACGTTTGTTGAGGATACGTTAGTCTAATTTTAGATTAAGATCTACTCAACAGGATTTTCTTTAGTTTATAGGGACATTGTGGTCCGCAATTTAGTTTTTAGGGACGTTGCAGTCTGCAATTAATTTTAAGAACATTGCGGTCCAAAGGGTTTAGTTTTAAGGACATTGCGGTCCAAAGTTTAAGGACATCATAGTCCATGGGATTTAGTTTTTAGGGACGTTGCGGTCCGCAATTTAGTTTTAAGAACATTACTGTCCATGGAGTTTAGTTTTAAGGACATTGCGGTCCAAAGTTTAAGGACATCATAGTCCGTGGAGTTTAAGGACATCATAGTCCGTGGGTTTAAGGACATTATGGTCCATAGTTAGTTTAAGGACATTACGGTCCATTGGGGTGTATCCATGGGTTTGGAAATGTACCAAAAAGTTGTTGGTTATCTTGACCCGCCATCTCTCTGAAGACGTTGAAGAATTACAACGACATGTATCAGAGGTGTGAAGAGATGTACCCTTGAACCAAATGTCAGATTGAGAAGGGATGAGATAACATTACTTTGAAGTCTATCTGAGATCAATTTTGAAAGACCTGAGTATAATTGAGGCTCGGTTGAAAAAGAGTCTTGGCTTTAGGAGACTTAACTAATTTGGGCTAAGGTTGGCCTATCATAGTGTTAAACACTAGCATATGTTCGGTACTCACGTGCTCCCACGTGAGGTCTTAAAGTATTGTTTAAATACTGAAGATCTGAAGTGCTCACGTAGGGTCACGTGAGGTGCTTGAAGTAACGTTAAATGCTTAGAGTCTGAGGCGCTCACGTGGGGTCACGTGAGGCGCTTAAAGTCGGGCGCTGCCTCTTTTATTCTTTTATTCTAGTGCTAAGCACCGTTGGGTCACGTGGGATCACGTGAGGCGCCCCAGAATGAGAACTGTCTTTGGTTTATTCCCTTTTTCTCTTTTATAAGTGCTAAGCACTTCTCAGGGGTCACGTGGGATCACGTGAGGCGCTCCAAAATAGGGTTTATTCCTTTTTTCTCTTTTATAAGTGCTAAGCACTTCTCAGGGGTCACGTGGCTAGATTTCAGTCTTCCCTTTTTTGTTTCTCAAAGGTGCTCACGTGGGAACACGTGAGCTTTTATTGTATAGCATTGAATACTAATATTCATGGAGCTTTGGATCTGAGTTTTGTGAATTTCAGGTCCCTTATTTTTATAAGAATTAAATTCTTTTATAGGGTTAAACCCTAGTTTTATCAGAGGAATTAAATTCCTATATTTTTTGTTAAGAATTAAATTCTTTGAACTTAGTTCTTTCCCCTGGGTTTGAATCTACTTAACAGAATCTCTCTGATGAGAATTAAATTCTCAACTTGTGGGGAGATCTGTTTCTGCAGATCTCAACCAGAGGAAGAACGAAGTTCTTTTTAGAAGAGTTAAACTCTTATAGAGATGAAAAAGAGATGAGATATTCTCTGTGTTTTATTCTCTCTCTTACCTAGAGTTTATTTTTCTTTTTTTAGAAGGTCTTTTTCTCTTTGGAGAATTAAATTCTCTTTTCTTTTAAGCTTACCAGGGGGTTTCTCTCTTTCTTTCTTTTTTTATCTGAGGAGGTTTTTTTATCTTTGTGTCTCTTGGCTCCTATTTATAGGAGAAAGAAAAGAATTAATTTGTTCAGAAAATCTCTTATTGAGAGATTTTAATTGATTTTATAATCAACCAAAATAATATTTTAGATCAGTCGGTGAATTTTATTCTCCGTTGGACTTTTAATCCAAGGACTTCTGTTTTACAGAAGATATTTCTCACAAGATTAGGAAAATATTTTTCTATACAGAATCTTCTTCTGTAAATTGGTGATTTTTAATCACCATTGGATTTTTAATCTAACGATGCTCTGCTTTACAGAGCGCAATCTTTCTTGTTGAAAAAGTTCTAAGGAAATATTTTCCAAATAGGGTTTTAATCCCTTTAATTTAGAATTTAATTATATCGGTTTAGAAAGCATAGGAGCCCATCACGTGTAGCACGTGACCCTACAAAGTTAAGCCCACCAAAGAGCGTCACATGCTATCACGTGAATTTTCCTGGCCAATTGTTTGTTTTAAGAAGGCGCCTATATACTTTGTATATATAGGTCACGTGTCTGCACGTGAGGCTCAGTTTCAGCCTTATTTTGTTCTCCATTTGGGGACTTTTCCCATTTCTTTTTATATTTATTATTCATTTTTCATAAGGGAACAAATTCCTCCACAGCGTTGTTCTCACGTGGCTTGCACAGTAGTGCAACGCTGTCACCTTTACAGCCGTTGGATTGCCTAGGGGAACGGGAAGGTGAACCGCCCTTGTCACGTCTTATAAATGCAAGGGTTTGGTTCCTTAGGCAACCACTGTTTCTTTCATCTCTTCCTTCTTCGTTTTCTTTGAGAATTTAATTCTCCTCCTCAGAGCTTAGTTCTCTGTCTATTGAAAATTTCCAGAGTTTAACTCTGCCAAAAAGAACCCCTTTTTAGGTAAAGTTTTTGAACATCAGAGAACCCTCTTCTTAAAGAAAGCCTCTGGATTTTAAATCCGCCATGAGAGCTTTGCTCTCCTCTAAAACCCATCTCTTAGAGATCCAAAGATGTGATCTTTGAGCATTAAACCTCCATATCTCGGGCATTCCCCTATGATTTTTGAGGATTCATGGGGTTTTGTTTCTCATATTTTTTATGAGTTTTTGGAATTTAATTCCATCATATAAATGGAATTTAATTCCTCTAGCGAAGATCTTAGCTCTGAATGATCAAGAGGATCCTTCGGGAATTTTATTCCCTGGCGTTCTTGAAATTCTTTTCATAGGGTTTTACCCTTATTTGCACAAATTTGAATTTGTTGCGTGCTTAACAGAACTTGTTTTCCTAATGGGGATGTCAAGAGCCGTTTAAAACTTTTATGTCTGTTTAATGAGAATCTCTTTAGATTCTTATAATAATTGTCCTATTTTCTTGATTATCTCGATTGCTAAACTCTTGCTGATTTTCCTGCTCAGATATTATGGCGGTTTATTTGTATGATCTCGATGAAATCATCTCCTATGAAGACATTTGCATCCAAGGTCGTTGTCAAAACCAGGAGTTTACGGACGCTCAATACGATGTGTCTCCTCGATGAACACAACGGTCGACTACTCCCCCGTCGTTCTGCTTTGTTGAAGATCATCGTGGGAGTGATTTGGGAAGCCCTTCCTGGATTTTACGAAGCCATGCTACTGGAGGCGCTTGATAACGCCGAAGATAAGGTACACTCAGTGTATCTGATGGGCTTGATCTCGAAAAGGCGGCGAGATAGTCTTGTTGATATCTTGCATCAAGTTTTCCAACAGACAACGATAATCTCTGCCTATCAAAGGGCATATGATATTAGTGAAAATCCCGACGCTTGTATTTGCGAGAAGATGCACACGAGAATGGTCAGAAAGGCCAGAAGAATTTTAGACGTCTTACTTCTGAATTTCTCAATCCATGTCTAGGATTTAATGTTTTACCATTGTAAACATTTTAATGATGTTTTTTGTTTTACTGTCTTCATCAATGTAAGAATTTTCTGCAGTATGAATGACAAATTTTCCCTTTTTATGCATTTATTTCACGCATTAATCCTTTTCGCGTATACATGAGTGGGTATGCTTCGAACGCTTAATTGGATGCAAGTCGAATGTTCTCTTTATTTCCTTACATAGTATGTGGCTGATGTCCATGGGTTATGCCTTTTTGTTTTGACTTGGCGCAAAGTAGCTTATGTACACTTGAGTAGCACTTCCATTTTAGTGGCATGTAACTCTGGCAAGTGTGGCCCGTAGATGGTAGATAACAGTTCATTTTGACCTCCTTGTAGGGTAGCGATGGCTTAGGAAGCAGGTTCAGATCTGCCGCGTAAGACTTTTCAACTTTATGAGCCGTGAGGGTCTCATAAAGACTTTTCTCCCTATGAGTCGAGAGGATCCCGTAGGTGTATTTTCTCCTTAGGTGTCGTGAGAACTCCTGAGTGTGTTTTCTCTTGAGAGTCATAAGGATCTCACAAGAGAATTTTCTCCCTTACAAGTTGAGAGGACTCGTAAGTGGTTGTTTCCCTTCTTATCGATATTCTACTTGGGAGAGTGTGGCTCATGGATAGTATACAATAGTCCATCTTGGACCTCCTTGCAGGGCAGCGATGGCTTAGGAAGCAGGTTCAAATCTTCCGCCTAAGACTTTTCAATTTTATGAGCCGTGAGGGTCTCATAAAGACTTTTCTCCCTACGAGTCGAGAGGATCTCATAGGTGTATTTTCTCCTTAGGAGTCATGAGGATTCCTAAATGCGTTTTCTCTTAAGAGTCGTAAGGATCACACAAGAGTATTTTCTCCCTTACAAGTCGAGAGGACTCATAAGTGGTTGGTGAGTTGACTCGTTTCCGAGTCGAAGTATTGCTCCGATGGGGAGGTCGTTGGCTGCCGTATTTCCAAGGTGGGGTCATTGGCTGACGTATTTCCACGACGGGATCATTTGCTGACGTATTTCCGCGACGGGGTCATTTGCTGACGTATTTCCGCGACGGGGTCATTGGATGACGTATTTCCGAGACGGGGTCATTGATGACGTATTTCCGCGACGGGGTCATTGGCTGACGTATTTCCGAGACGGGGTCATTTGCTGACATATATCCGCGATGGGGTCATTGGCTGACGTATTTCCGAGACAGGGTCATTTGCTGACGTATTTCCCCGATGGGGTCATTTGCTGACGTATTTCCAAGATGGAGGTCACCGGCTGACGTGTTTCCGAGACGGAGGTCGTTTGCTGACGTATTTCTGAGACGGAATTCATTTGCTGACGTATTTCGGAGATGGAGGTCATTGGCTGACGTGTTTCCGAGACGGAGGTCCTTTGCTGACGTATTTCCGAGACGGGGGTCATTTGCTGACGTGTTTCCGAGACGGAGGTCACTGGCTGACGTGTTTCCGAGACGGAGGTCACTGGATGACGTGTTTCCGATACGGAGGTCATTTGCTGACGTGTTTCCGAGATGGAGGTCACTGGCTGACGTGTTTCCGAGATGGAGGTCATTTGCTGACGTATTTCCGAGATGGAGGTCATTTGCTGACGTATTTCCGAGATGGAGGTCATTGGCTGACGTGTTTCCGCTTTCTGCAGTGTCGGGTTGACTTGTTCCGCTTTTTGCGGTGTTGGGGCTGACACTAGGTTGTCTGTGAACCATAGAGTCTTGGAACTGGGGACTTTTCCGTGGCTCCGATTGGTGGTGTCGTGTCCGTGGCCTGCTGGGATGAGGAGGAACGCCGTTGTTGGTCTTCTGGGATGCAGATGTTGCTGTCGAGATCTGACTTTCCCTTTGACAGAGTCTGTCAGGAAATGTAGTTCCCTTTTTGTTTATGCCCATGGATTGTATACAGCGGTCAGTATGGAATCTCCTGTAGGGAAAAAGTTTCATTCTTTCATTTTTTATTTCTTTCCGTGATGCTCTATCATTTCAGCTTTTTATATCGTGAAAGTCGCGATTGTCCAATCATTTAGGCTATTTTTCGCGGTGCCCAATCATTTCGGATATTTTTCTTTTTCTTTCCTCGCTGCTTTTTATTGTGAGTTGCCCAAATATTTCGGCTATTTCATATGCATATATTTTACTCACTAATTTTTATTGCGAGTTGCCCAAACATTTCGGCTATTTCATATGCCTTTTTTGCGAGTATGGAACTCAAGATCTGATACCAATCTTAGCATCAGCATCGCTGTGACTGGAATATTGCCAGGAGCGAATCATCATTTGCCGTGAAAGGACTTGGAATTTGATACCGATTTAGGCATCAGCATCGCTACAACTGGGATATTTCCAGGAGCGAATCATCATTTGCCATTGTCGATTTAAACAAAGATGCTTAGCAAACAGGATTAAAATCCTGTCGACTAAGGCTTTTAACTTCATGAGCCGTAAGGGTCTCATAAAGGTGTTTCTCCCTACGAGTCGTGAGGATCTCGTCGGTGCGTTTTCTCCTTAAGAATCATGAGGATTCCTAAGTGTATGGTCTCTTATAATTCGTAAGGATCTTACAAGAGTGCTTTCTCCTTATAAGTCGAGAAGACTTATAAGTGTCGTTCACCAAATGAGGACATTTCCCGCCATCGGTGGAACTTGGTGGGGGAGACGTTTATTTGTGCCTGTGAATTGTATACAAGGGTCAACATTGAACCGTTTATAAGGCAGTCTGGGAAATGTGATGGTTTAATAACATGTTCAGATCCCTTTAGCTTAAGGCTTTTGAATCTTATGAGCTGTGAGGGTCTCATAAGAGGGTTCTCCTTACGAGTCGTGAGGATCTCGTTAGTGTGATTTCTCCTCAGGAATCGTGAGGATCCCTAAGTGTGTTGCTCCCTTGTGAGTCGTAAGGATCTCACGCAGTTATTTTCTCCATACAAGGTCAAGAGGACCTTGCAAATGTGCATGAATTTTTTACGAGTCTGCGCCCTTTCGGGTTTTCACAAATTCGCCGGTAGCCCCGCTGTTTTTACCCACGGAGCCCTTTCGGGTTTTCAACTGTGCCCATTTTATTTATGGACGTACCGTTTTTTTTTTTGCGTCAGCCCTAGGATGCTGCGGTTTGTAGTAGTTTAAAGACGTTTCGGTCCGTAGCTAGTTTTAGGACATCTCGGTCCCATGTTAGTTTAAAGACATCTCGGTTCCTTGTCAGTTTAAGGACATCTCGGTCCAATGTTAGTTTAAGGACATCTCGGTCCATTGTTAGTTTAAGGACGTTTCGGTCCAAATGGATTTTGAGGCGAGTTTTCGCTGGATACTACTTATAGAGTTTGGGCTTGGGAAGATAGCGAGCGGACATAGGCCGTGACTCGTCAGGCGTAGTATTTTTTTAGGTACGGCCGTTTATCGGGCTGAAGGGTCTTTCGCTATGCATATCCATGAGCAAGTAAGCCCCACCTTGGTAGACTTTTTCTATGATGTACGGGCCCTCATAATTCGGCTCGAATTTCCCCCATTTGGCACGATTGGGGATCATAGGTCTCTTGACCACTAGCACGAGTTCGCCTTGGCGAAATGTTCTCGGCCTAGTCAATCTCTCGTATGAGCGCGTCATTCTTGCTCTGTAAGCTTCTACGTTTTGCTGCGCCATGAGAAGAGTTTCATCGAGGGCGTCGAGCTCCTCAAGCCGAAGATGAGCATTCTATTCATCTGTTAGCTCATAATGGACCACTACTCATAGAGAGGGTAGCTCTATCTCGAGGAGGAGTACCGCTTCTGTGCCGAATACCAATGCATACGGCATTGTGCTTGTGGCCGTTTTGAACGTGGTCCGATACGCCCAGAGAGCTTCATGCAGTCTTTCATGCCAGTCCTTCTTATTTTTGGACACCGTCTTCTTTATGATCTTCGTCAAGGTCTTGTTGAAAGCCTCAGCTAGACCGTTAGCTTGGAGATTATAGATTGAAGAGTATCTCCAGTCTATATTATGCTGTTGTGCGAAGCGACTGATTCTGTGACTTCTGTAGGCCAACCCGTTATCGGAGATAATCTGTCGTGGAGTGCCAAACCGATAGATGACGTGTGTCTTGAAGAAATGGAGGATGTTCTTCGTCTTCACTTCTCTTAGCAGTACTACTTCTACCCACTTATAGAAGTAATCTGTTGTCGCCAATATGAACCGATGTCCTCTGGATGATGCTGGTTCGATAGGCCCAATTTTGTTGGTTCCTCACATTTTGAATGGCCACCTAGCTACCGTTGGGTGTAGCGGGTTTGGATGCTGGTGGATGAAGTCTCCATGAATTTGGCACGAGTGGCACTGCTTTTCATATTCGAGACAATCCTGAATCATCGTGGGCCAATAGTAGCCTATCCTTTTGATATTCTGCTTCATCTTTGGCCCGGCTTGATGAGAACCGCAGAGTCCGTCATGAGTTTCTTGGACGACTCTCCTTGCTTCTTCCGGTCCTAGGCATCTTAGCCACAGAGAGTCAAATGATCTCTTATACAGAGTATTATTGACAAAGGCGAAAGACAGAGCTCGTCTCATGAGCTGATGTCTTGAGGATGTATCTTCAAGTGTTCGATGGGATTTGAAGTAGTCTAAAAAGACTTCTCTCTAATCCTTAGCCTTTTCTTGGTTCTCTATTTGTATGGTCGTTTGCTTGGTCGCTTCCTTTTCTTCAAATGGCTCCGGAGATATTTCCGCTGGTGCAAGAACTCGACAGCTTTATACAACGATGCTTACGTCATCGAGGTTTTCGTCAGCCAATTCTTTGGCGAGTTTGGCTAATGCGTCCGCTTTGCTATTTTCTATATGCGATATGCTTTCCAGGTCGTAGGAAAGGATTTGAGTCATCAATTGTTGCACTCTTTCGCCGTATTTTACCAACTTCGGTTTGCACGTTTGATAGTCGCCGTTTACTTGACTAACGACCAGCTGGGAGTCTCCGTATATGAGGAGGTTTTCGATTCCCATGTCAACGGTGATCTCAAGATCTGCTATCAAGGCATCATATTCCGCTTCATTATTTGTCCTGGACTCTGTTAAGGAAAAAGCAAAGTGCATTATCCCTCCTTGCGGAGTCACGAAGATAAGGCCTACCCCCGATTTGATTATAGGGGTGGTGTGCTTTCTATTCTTTATGGAAGATGCCCCATCGAAGTAAAGTTCCCATTGGGTATCACTCCCTCCTCTCTCCCCGTCGATCGTGTCAAACGCGTGCTCGTCTGGTAATTAGCAATTTAGGGGTGAATCGACAGGTATCGGATGCTCAACGAGGAAGTCAGCGATGGACTGGCCATTCACCGCCTTGAGAGGTCGGTATGTTATCGAAAATTCCATTAAGAGTAGGGTCCATTTAGCGAGCCGCCCCGTTAGTATGGCTCTCAACATCAAATATTTGAGAGGTTCCACTTTTGATATGAGATGGACCTCATACACCAAAGCGTAATGCCGAAACTTCATTATAGCGAAGATTAATGCCAGGCAGTGTTTTTCGATAGGGGAGTAGTTGTTTTCTGCCCGTAGGAGAACTCGACTCAAATAGTAGATGGCTCTCTCTTTCCTTTGGTCGTTCTCCTGTGCCCATAGCATGCCTAAGGAATCTTCAAGGGCGGTTGTTTACAGGTTGGGGGCCTTTCCCTTGACCGGAGCGGTCAGTATTGACGGATTCTGTAGGTATTGGTTGATTTCGTCGGGTGCGCTTTGGTATTTGCGATCCCAGATGAACGGGGTCCCCTTCTTCATTAGATGACTGTAGGGACGACATTTTCCGGAAAGGTTAGTTATGAACCGCCGGATATACGCGAGCTTTCCTTGGAGAGACAACAATTGCTTGAGAGTTCTTGGCGAAGGTATTTCCATAATCGCCTTGATCTTTGATGGATCTATTTCGATGCCCCGGTGTCGGATGATGAACCCCCGGAATTTGCCCGAGGAAACTCCAAACACGCATTTGAGAGGGTTCATCTTCAGATTGTATTTCCGAAGACGCTGGAACACTATTTTCAAATGCTCCCAGTGTTCATCATATGATTTGCTTTTCACCACGAGGTCATCGATATAACATTCGACGATTTCATGTATGAGGTCATCGAAAATCTTCGTCATGGTCCTTTGATAGGTAGTGACGGCGTTCTTTAGACCGAAAGGCATGACTTTGTAGCAGAATATGCCCAGAGGAGTCCGGAAAGCGGTATGCTTCTGGTCTTCGCGATGCATCTTTATTTGATTATACCCTGATAAGCCATCCATGAAGGAGAAGACTTCGTGAGTGGACATGTTGTCTATCATCAGCTCAGTAACCGGTACGGGAAAATCATCCTTCGGACAGGATTTGTTGAGGTCCCGAAACTCCACGTAGATACGCACCGTCCCATTTTTCTTCATCACTGGGACATTGTTGGCGATCCAGTCGGGGTATTGAACTTCTTGGATGAAGCCGGAGTCAATTAACTTCTTAACTTCGGCGTTGATGCTCATTTCAAGTTCGAACCGCATTCTTCTTCATGCTTTTTTAACTGGCTTGATGTCCGGAGATATCGCCAATTTATGCACAGCTATTCCGGATCTAGCCCCGGCATCTCAGAATAGTTCCATGCGAAGCAGTCCTTATACTGCATGAACACGTCTTTTAGCTTAGCCACCTGTTCTTTAGACAGCAGCTCGCTGACGAACGTAGGCCGCGGGTCGTTTGCCGTCCCCAAGTCGATTTTCCTTAGGTTGTCCGCAATAGTATGTATTCCATCTTCCAGCTCTTTTGGCGCTGGTGGAAATTTTGAGATCAATTCCTTTTCATCATCGTTTTCGAAGCACCAGGAGAGGCCATCCATATTCTCGGGCACTCCTTCTTCTGACAGCGTTATCATGTGGCAGGTACGAGACCGTTTTCAAGACCGATGCTGATCTGGTTCTACTCTTTCTATATACGTTGCTTTTGGTACATGCTTTTGCGATGGGGCTACCCTCCAACTGTTGGATAAAGCGAATCTGCCGAGTTGATATTGGTCTTCGACCCAGTTTTTGAAGGTGAAGCAGTCTTCAAGAGGATGTCCTATCGTTTGGTGATAGGAGCAATAGTCCGAGCGATGAACCTCATTTGTTTGTTCGGGGTGCTTGGACTCCGCGAGCGTAATCATCTGATGTTTCATGACAAGGTCGAATATCTTCCTTGTCTTTTCTTGAGGGAAGGAATATTCCCGATCCATCTTCTTCATCAGCGACATATTCCGGCTCCTTTTCTCGATCGCGTGGCCTTTTAGATCCGTTTTGCCGCTATCGAACGTTTTTTTCCATTCTTTGACTTATTTTTGCCTCTGCGTCGGGCCTTTTTCTTCTCTTAGGAATGCATGGCGGGCTGACGGTGAAGGGAATCGTCGTCCTCCGTAGCCTGCTGAAGGAGGCGTTGCGTCTTGGCTTTCTCGTAAATGGCCATTTCGCGGCTGTAGTCGTTCCGAACCTTTTGACTTGCTTCCTTTATTAGATTGTCCATCTGTTCTTCAAATTACGGACTCGGCACTTTTATGGCAGGACCTCGTTCTGGCTTAGCGTCAGTGTCTTTTAAAAGAGCATCCTCTTCTTCATCAAGGGATTTTATGACATGGAAGCCATGGAACTGCTCCCGTTTCTTGGATTGGACATATCCAAGCCCGATCGTTTCCATTTTTCCGTTGGTCAATTTTCCCTGAGTTCCGGGGATGTTCCAGATCCTGTTGTGAAATTGGGCCGAGCGATGAACCTATCGCTTGATGATAGGACTATTGCAGTCTTCAACAAGTTGAAAAGAGCCAAGAAGAAGTGGGGAAAAGGTAACTGGTGGGATAGAATTTGTTTACGTCTCGTTTTGGAGAGACGACACAGTGATTGTGATGGATTACTCGCATTCTTTTTATAGTCCAGAAGAAGGGGTGGAGGTTCAATTTCGTTGTATTGGGGTGGATTCATCTCAACACCCGTGTCTTTCAAAAATGCGAGTTCTTCAGCGAAAATATCCTCAAAACTCTCATCTATACCCCGGAGAATAATGGCATCACAAACTGCGGGGTGATCTTCAGACTCCAAGAACGATTTATAATCAGCGTTAGATGTTGACCCGGACAACTCGAAAGATGGGTCCGTATGTGTATAATACATATCTGGGTCAAACAACAACGTATGAAAAGAGTCTAGATCAGTATCGTGAAGCTGTTCAAATTCGCTGCTGTCGACATCCATTAATTCGACAGAACATACTCGAGCATGAGGTTCGGAGGCTTCACTTCCCAACTTGTAAATGTTAAGTTCAATTGACCTATTCCCGAAGGATAGGGTCATAGAACCGTTTCGACAATTGATTACAGCGTTGGAAGTCGCAAGAAAAGGTCGACCTAGAATCACCGGAATTTGGTTCCGTGGGTTTGCTACAGGTTGTGTATCTAGAACAATAAAGTCCACAGGAAAGATAAATTCCTCGACTTTTATTAACACATCCTCTAACATACCCCTTGGTTTGGTGATAGATCGATCAGCCATCTGTAAAGTGCATTGCGATTGTTTTAATTCTCCGATACCCAATTGCTCATACACAGAATAAGGAAGCAAGTTAACACTAGCACTTAAGTCGAGTAAAGCACGATTGATATTTTTACCCCCAATAGAAATAGAGATTGTAGGATAGCCAGGGTCCTTACGTTTCTTGGGTAATTGCTGTGTAAAAGCTGTGCTTACATTACTCGACATGAAAACATTTTTCGGCACTTGAGTTTTTCTCTTCCTAGTGCACAAGTTCTTAAGCATTTTCGCATAAGCTGGAACTTGTTGTATAGCATCTAGGAGAGGAATATTTACGTTAACTTGCTTAAACATTTCCACAACCTTCTCCATTTGTGCATTCGGTTTGTTGGACCTCAATCTATCTGGAAATGGAGCTTTATCAATAAGTGTTGGGTCCAAAGTATGTGGAGAAGTTTGTGGGGGTGGAAAGGATGAAGTGGGTGGAGGGTTCGAGTCTTAGGGAAAACGGAGAATAGGCTCGGAAGAAGAAGGTAAACTAGACGAAATAGGGTAAGAAGTAGAAGTGGAAGTGGAAGTGGAAGTGGAAGCCGGGGGTTCAATTTGTTCCTCAATATCGATTTCAATCTGTTCACCCACATGGTTATCCAGCACTCTTCCAGATCTCAACGTGGTAAGTGCATTCATATTATACCGCGAGCACCCAGGATCAGGTAGGACTTGAGCTGGATGATTCCCTTTCTCTCTAGCACTCATTACTGCAGTCAGTTGTGCAATTTGTGCTTTTATCAATTTGATACTCTCACCGTGGGAGACAGTATTTTGCACTAACGTATGGATAGAAGACGTTAAAATGTCATTCGTTCGCATGGACTGTGCAATGAACATATCGAGTGCAGAGGGTTTATCGGTACCGGTAGAAGAAGGATCAAAGTTGTTGGCCGGGTTTTGTAAAGGTTGTAGTTGAAAGGGGTGCTGACTCAGTTGTGGTGGTTGTTGTTGCTGTGGAGGGACCCTTTGGAATTCATTTGGGTTTGGAACCGTATTTTGAGTTTGGTGTTGGTTCCAAGCAACATTAGGATGATTCCTCCAACCTTGATTATAAGTGGAAGAAGAAGGATCATTTCCAGGTCTTTGCTGCTGAAAAGCAGCATTAGTGTGCTCTTGACCTTGAAATGGTACATTCAAAGAACATTCTTCCGTCAAATGTGATGGGTTGGAACAGCAACCACACACGGTTTTGGGAAGTGTGTATTGGGTTAGGGAGGCTGAAGAAATTCTGTTTTCTATAGCGTCGAGTTTCCTTTGTATTGCGGCCATTTCGGCTTTCATTATGGTGGAAACATCGAGCTGATTGATACCTTCCCTAGACAATGGTTGACTAACACTTTCCCATTGTAAAGTATTTTGAGCAAGATCTTCTAGGTATTTCCAAGCTTCACCATCATCTTTAGACAGGAATTGACATTGACACATGGTTTCAAACATCTGTTTTGTCGTGAGATCAATACCCTCATAGATAATTCGGCACAGATCCCATCTAGGGATTCCGTGATGAGGACATTGTAAAAGAAGATTCTTGAACCGTTCAAAGAATTTCCAAAATGGTTCATTGGGAAGTTGGGTAAATTGGAAGATTTCGCTCCGAACACGGGCGGTCTTATGATTGGGATAAAATTTCTTCGGGAACGGTATAACGAATTCATCCCATGTTGAAATAGAATGTGCGGGTATGTTATAAAGACACTTCTCGGCTAAATCGCACAAAGTGAACGGGAGAATACGTAAACGCATAGCATCCACAGAAAGCTGTGAAGTACCCATCAAAGCACATACGTTTTTGAATTTGGTGATAAATACGTATGCGTCGTTAGACTCGAGCCCGTGAAATTTGGGTAAAAGTTTGATGAAATGAGGTTTAATTTCGAAATTATCCCCATTGGCTGGTGGAATAGAAAGACAAGTGTGAAGGGGCCCACATGTAGGGTAGCATCTCTCCTGGAGAGAAATGCGTGGAGGATTCTGCGCACCTGCGGTTGGTGGCAGAGTGGTGTTAAAGTTTGATGGATATCCTGTTGCGCCACGGCAGCGCCCCGGCCGTCTATCCGAGGCCAAATTGCGGAATCAAAATTTTTCCTTACTTGGAAACCGGCGCTACCGCGGACAATGAAAACCTGGATCGTTAACCATTAACCTATACTAGCAAACAAGAGATGGGAAGAGAAGTATACCGAATGATCCGAGTCCTCCGGTCTTCTCCTCGTCGTCCCGATCTCGTGCGGAAAGTCTTGTCTCCACATCGTCGCCTCCTCGCCGGAAGGGCACCACATCGCCTGCGTCTTTTACGGGCTCCCGCCTCAATACCGAGGCAACTCGGGCATGAAGCCGGCAACTCGACATGCTCAAGATATGCTGTAGAATGTGTAGTGTAGAGGCTATGTCTCATTTGGGGTTTGTTGCCATTTGAAGATGATGGAGGAAATGAGATAAGAAAAATGGTGCTTCATTTTTCTAGCATGAAATGAGATCAAGAAATGAAACTCTCAAGAATGAAAACTCTCATCTTCTTCTTCTCTCAACCATGGAAAAACTTATCCTCTCTTGAATAAAAGGTGGAGGAAAGAATGTATATCAAACAAGAGAGATGTGAGTGTAGGAGAGCATGAAGGGTGGCCTATCCTAAACCTCATCATTACAAACTTTCTTATCAATTCCAATCACAAATCAAATCCTTTCTCATCATGAATAAAGCAAGTGATGTAAAGAGAATAAAAATGATGATGGTCAAACATAATCCCACATATGCAAGAAACCCCCTCCCTAAATGTAATTTGCAAAACTGCAAATTACCCCCTCCATCAGAAAAGTCCGGCCGGGAAAGAACAAAGAAAAACCGGCCGGAACGGAATGCAAACTGGCAACTCCAGAAAACTGGTCCCATAATAAATTACAGGAAAACCCCGATACTGTGCATACACACCCGCATCTGTATTCCTACCGGATACAAATGCAATGAGACAAAATCTACACTGTACTAAATTAGGACCGGCTTAAGCCAAAGCCGGCTAGTAAAATCCGTTCGATCCTGATCCGTGCAATACCGCACGTATCAGATCAAACCCTGCCATATAACTATACGGCCACTAGTACAAAACTGTCCGATCCTGATCCGTGCAATACCGCACGTATCTGATTGGACCCTGCCATATCTCCATACGGTCTCTACAGCGTTTCGCCCGAAAGCTTGAGTAACTGTAAGTGTGGTGGACTCTAAAGACTCGTCAATACTATGGATGTGGATTTAACCACTAGCACGTCAGAGGTATTAGCCAATACGTGACGGGCCACCAGCTATTGACCAAAAGGGACGTCGATGAGCGAACTCATCCTGACACCCTACTGAGCCTGTCAGTGACAATATCCGTACAGTCCGGTCCGTTCGTCTATGAGCATCGCATGGCGGGCCTAGGGGGTTGGTAAAAGTCAGACCCCCAAAAGCGGTACAAGTCGTGTCGGAGTGTAGCCCAGAACGCCCTGAGATACTACTGGAATACCTACCAGTAAATCTCCTGCCTCGGCCGAGGGCTTTGCGTAATGGCTCTCCTAGACACAGCGCGACCTCACCCCCAATACCGGGAGAGACGAACCCCTGCAGATCCGCTCACTGCCTCCATGTGGCTCGGGACTGTACCCAACTAAAACCTGTTTGCACGACTCCTTTGAGCCCTGGTAGGGTAGTAATCAAAGCACAGTGGGAACTCACACGAGACAAATGACGATCTCAGGTCGATGAACTAACCTGTACACATGTCACCAGGGAACTGCTATCTGACATCTGGTATAAGACCAACTAGCAGGTTCCCGGCGAGTCCTGTCCGGTGTACTCATAACCCAATGAGCACCTGTATACATCTTAGGTGAACCAACTGACACCAGTGGCTTGTGAGACCGGCCACCGCCCCTCGTCGGGGTCTCGACTGTATACACTAGTCTACTAATGGAGTATCGATGCCCTGTCTCGAAACTCCTATGACTAGGGACCTTTTAAGGATGTGCTTATAGACTACCAGCTCCCACGTATTTGATCGCCATCATACTGCTGGTAGTCAAGCAAGAATCCTAGGGGCTCTATCAACGTGTAATAGCGACATGTCAGGTCACCTAAAGCAGTACACGATGATAAAGATAAACCAGATAGCATACTATCATCTCGAGTAAGACTGTCCTCCTGGGATAGGTCCTCCCTCAATCATTGCAATCACGTGCCTGTGATCCAATAATTGACTCTGAGGTCACTATCTCCAACAATCTCCCACTTGCACTCAAGGCTAATTATTGCGATGTCGCATACTCACAGCCCGTGTGATACCGAACACCCAACTCCTCTACTAGTCAGTCTCACAAAACTCGTTTGCGAAACTATTGCGTTCGAGGAATAGCCTCAGTGAGTGGATCCGCTATGATGTTTCTTTCTATGTCTCTCTATATCTCAAATTCGCGGAGCAAACCATCTCCCGAAATGAGCAATACCTGTCTTGGAATGTCTGGATGTCTGATGGGACCTAGTTCATAAATGAACTCCAAATCCAAACTTCTTAGACTGTATCGTCAACTGAACTTAATCAGTATCCTGCGCCATGCCACCCTCAGTATTGCCTTGGACCACCTGTCCAAAATACTGCCCCTTGTCAGAGAGAGAACTATAACTCTGACAACCTCCTTGTCGTCCATGTCACCTTGGAAGCCTGGAGTGATAACCGTCTCCTAAAGGAGGCAGCCGTTATCATATCCCTAGAACATTCAGTTATGTTCTAAAACTGCTTCCGACTGTTCCTCCAGGATTGGATCAATATCAACTTATTGCATCCAGTGCAAGAACAACATCTGGTGTGGTACTTGACATCTCATGATTGACTCAATTGCCTAAGCAAGTGATCTGTCAATCATGCACATCCTCTCCCCTTTAGTCTGTAAGACACCTTTAGAGAGGGTGACTCCATCACCTGCAGGTACACTACCGTGCCAGGAGTCGTCCATTCTAAATACTCTTAGAATGCTGTCAAAGTACCCTGATTGGGAAACCACCCAAATCTAGATCTAAAACCATAGATCTAGTAACCAGTATGTCTGATATAATGTCCAAGTCCCATGTGGAGAAAACACTGTGTGACGACCAAAGTATAACCGATCGTAGTATAGGAATATCACTTCCTACTACCTTCTCAACAGATCCATCCCCTATTCTGATGACGTCAAACCCATGACTGTCACATCAGAAACAGATGATCTAATTCCGCTATATCTGCTTTAGTCTATAAATAGACATAAGCATGAAGTCCACCAATGCTTCCGCTGCTCCCACTGACTACGACAACCCTCTGCCAGAGTCATATAGACGTGCACTTCTAAAGCTAGTTTAGAACGACGCTATACTCATCCTCTTGCCGGGTCTCGCAGCCTGGAACAACAACAATGGCAAGTGTGGGTAAACAAGAACTTCCCCTGTCACCGTCCTTGAGGCTACCGGAGTACCTCTCGGGTGCCTGAAGTTACCCACCTTATCTGCGGAGTGGCCAATGGAATGTCAAATCAGATTGAATCTTTAGGTTCCTTATTAAATCTTCAGTAATCGTTTGCGGTTCTGGAATCACTTCTAGTTCTACCACACTCCCACTGCTGTTTTTTGAAAAAATCCATTTTTAATAAAACTGTGGCGAGTCTAGAACAATATTTCTATTGATCTGCCAGATGGTAGAAAGTCAACCCTCGTCATAGCCTGGGTCAACCCACAAACAGCCATTACAGAAACGTGCATTGAGTTATCCGGAGTCTGGTTTTAAGCATAAGCCGGACAACTCCCCGTACCTTAACATCGTTAAGATATGAACTGTTCTATATCCAATATAGAACCAGAGGCACTGATTTAATTGAACCAGATTCAAATCATGCAGCTGTCTCCAGTGCATGTCAACTAAATGGAAGGAGGCCGATCAGCGTTACTCAACTTAGGAATGCTTCCAATTATGAGTAACCTGAAAGAGAAGCAATTTCTCTTTATCATTACTATCAACTGAATACCATACACAAGTATCTACATCTTCGATCACTTTGAAGAATCCCGATACTTGCAATACCTGGTTCTCTACTTTATTCAAATACCTATAACTCCTCAAAACTTAGACCCTGTGTTCTTACGAAACACATGTCTAAGAACTAGAGAAGTTAAAAGTAAGAAGAATATAGTATGAGGACCAACCCCTCTGCCCTAATAGACACTGGACAACATACAATAGTCTATATAAGTCCGCTGAGTCTAACAACTCTTTCACTGTGTGTCGTAGGTTGAAAACTGTACTTATAGTTAAGAAGAATTACACCGCTGTTTAATGCTCCTTACCTAACCATCCACTGATATAGGTAAATGTCATCGACATAATATCAAAAGGTATATCTCACTCTATGAAAATAGACGTACAGATATATCAATTTGAAATTGGTGCACAACAGCGGATATTCATAACCAAATATTTGCCGACCGGCAAACAGCCCAGGTGATCTCCTCAAATATCACCGATTACAACGAATCCCGATATAATGAGGATGATCACCCAATTCCCAATAACTTACTCCCACTCATCATCTGTAAAACCATACAGATGTGAGAATCATACCTGGTAAATACATACCCTGGAGTAAGTGTCTAATCGGGAAATCAGTTTTCTTTTAACAGTACACAGTGAAACTGAAACATTGTAATGTTTCTATGGGGTATCCTGGTATTCCTAGTAATGCCTCTACCATCATCCAGATTCACAACTATAACCGTATAATTCTTTGCCACCTCTCCAAATCCCTTTATTTGTCTTTAGTCATTACCTTCTGCACACCCCTTTAGGCCAATTGGTTTTCTTCCTTCCCTACCGTTCGGCACCAGCCTATGGTTTGGAAGAAGACTATCTAAAAAGCATAAAGGGTGTACTGTCCTAATCCTAGGAGCACTCGCAACGCGAGAGAAGGTGAAGATAAAAGACACCTGAATGTACTTTATTCCTATTTCTCCTGAACCAGAATCCATCCCCGAACTGGAACAAGTTCCTTTCGAGTTCGTATATAACCATACGATGGAGTATCCAAATAAACTGTGGATCTTCGTAGTGATACGGAGTGTCCTGGAGAGATACAAAGGTGATTTAGATTTGGCGAAGATATACTCGGTTTGGTCGTGAATAGCAGTCGCAATTTACTTTGCCCTTTTATTAATCCCTTGCTTTGTCTTAACTTAATACCTTCTGTACACCATCGTTATGCTAATTGGTTTTCTTCATTCCCCACCGTTCGGCACCAGCCTAAGGTTTGGAAGAAGACTATCCAATTTGCGTAATAGGTGTACTATCTCCTAAACCAAGGAGTACTCGCAATGAGAGAAGGTGAAAAGAAAAGACAACTGAATAATCCTATTCGTTTTCTCCAGAACCAGAAACCATCCTCGAAGTCCTTCGAGTTCGTATATAACCATACGATGGTTTTGTCCAATGGAAGTGGACGTTCGTAGTAATACGGGGTGTCCTGGAGAAAAGGGTAAAAGTAGGAGTGGCAATGAGGTCTGCAACTCTGACAATCCAAAAGCCAGTATTAAGAAGGTTCGGTCAACTTGGTCACTGAGTCATAGTCTTAGGGTCGGGTCAATGGTTGCTGCCAGAGAGAGAGAGAAAAGAAACACTCAGCGTGCACTCTAACCTAGATCAGAATGGTTACCAATTTATCTAATCAGGAAACCTCCCACTGTACCTCAAATTCTCCTCCAAACCTGAAAGAAGAATTAGTCGGGATCACCCGAGGAGTAAACCAACTCATCAGTGGGAATCGGGATCCAACTATCATCGCATGATAACGTGACGGAATCCACTCACGTCACCACACTCCAGAAGGTATGCGCATACCTGGCAAGTTTCAGTTCTTTTGAAACTCCCGATGTGATTTTTTTTTACCCCTAGGACTCAAGTGACCTTGACGGAGTCAACAAATCAAAGAGTCCTAGTCAAGTTCAACCCGTCATTATCTGGATTGCATTAAACCCACCCGTACGTGCCCTTGACGGAGTCAACAAGGCCGCACGACTGTCCTAACCAATCCCACTTATGCAACAAACAAGCACCACTTAGCTACCGTACACTACGCCTTGACGGAGTCAACAAACGCAGCACGAATACTAAATAATACCCATAAGAAATGACGGAGGGCTACGAATGGTTTTTGGCGAAAAACCTTTAACGTAATGAATTTGATATCGTTGAAGGAACTGCATAGCCTTATAATAAATATAGTGACGAAAACCTTTA
Organism: Agapanthus africanus; assembly: GCA_030015575.1. Lineage (NCBI taxonomy): Eukaryota > Viridiplantae > Streptophyta > Magnoliopsida > Asparagales > Amaryllidaceae > Agapanthus > Agapanthus africanus. Next base: position 673,206,461 of record CM057340.1, on the reverse strand, counting down.
CTAAAGAGGTCACTCCCGGTGAAGGGATCTCGGCTCTTTCCCCGTAGAATGAGGTGCAGGATATTCCAACTGAATACCACGATGCAAAGCAAAAGTAATCGGCTATAGTGAAGTTAATGCCCTGACGCAAACTTCTGTCCAAGGGGTCACTCCTGGTGAAGGGATCTCGGCCCTTGCCTCGTCGACTGAGGAGCAGGATATTCCAAATGAATACCACGATGCAAAACAAAAGTGAACGTCCTTGCAATAACAGCTTTTTGAAAAGTGTTCCAACAACATCAGAAAAGGTTTGTTTATCTTGCATTGATCCGAATCAATGCAGTCGCATCAATTGATCACACCACAAAGAACGAAAATATACTGACGTACGTATATGCCATCCGCATTCGCCACTGGGTCCCGTCATCACCCGTTAGGTTAGCTAACTAACGGCAGAGCGGGGACTGGACTAGCACGGATGAAAAACATATACAACATCTACTAATATATATACCAATATATAGTATTTCGCTCAAGGCGTGAATAAAAAGCAACATCACAGAAATGTACAGCATCACAGAACAATACAGATATCTGGAAGCCCCGGGTTTCACAGAGCCGCTGCTGAAACCCGACGTTCCCCTGGTCGTGTGGATAGCCTGTGCAATGAAAATCCTAGACCCCTACGGGCGCGGCAAGTCACCCGCGAAAACCTGAAGCGAGGCAGCCCCCTTCAGTACCGTGAATGGACCACCCAGCACTTCACGGAATCCGGTAACTTGGGCACCCCTCCTGGGTCAACCTGTACCCCCTACGAGTGCGGCGAATAGCCCGCCAATCCTGGACTGAAGCCCCCTCCGTCTCAATGCCCTGAGATGCAGGCCCGTTGCCCTCCAGAACCCGGCTATCCGTGCACCCCACCGCGGGGTAATCCTAGTACAGAAAGTAAAATATACATACACCGGGTACATCGACCGTAACCAGGTCGTGCCCTAAAAGAATAATACAAACAGGCAGTGACGGCAGTCCACATGTCGGACGCTCACCCCGCAATATCAAATGTACATAATACAACAAAAACTGTACTAGCATTGCATCCAGGCTATCCCCCACGACCGATCCGCAACAACACAGCATAAACATAGAACATCAACGTGAAAGTCACGTTCGCAAATCCGTCTAACCGGGCTATAGCAGTTAGACCGGATTTACCGATCAAGTGACATTCACGGTCGCAGATATAATGTAAATACTGTGAAATAATGTGTTTAAAAATATCCGATCGATCAAACAATTAACAAGTGGGCCCCCAAGAAAAACTGTAGCACTCACAGAGAAACTGGGCCCAAATTTAATATCCCAAAAGCCCCAAAATCAGCCCATAAGCCCACTGTGGAAATATGACATCATGATCCCTTATGACTGCGGCGGATCCGCGGCCTGAGAAGTGTTAAGGGCCGCGGATCCGCGCTTGCACAGAGGGATCATCTTGTCATATTTTCCCAGTGTTCTTATAATTTCCTGTACATCATTCTGCAATCACCTGAAAAATTTTTCGAGCCCGGAAAAAATCGACAGAAAACTGATGTACACAAAACGAGGTTTTTGGAATTTCGGTCGATCGGATATGTAAAACACATTAGAAAAAGCTAGGCAAGGTTAATGGCGTGGCTCTGATACCATGTTGCGCCACGGCAGCGTCCCGGCCGTCTATCCGAGACCAAATTGCGGAATCAAAATTTTTCCTTACTTGGAAACCGGCGCTACCGCGGACAATGAAAACCTGGATCGTTAACCATTAACCTATACTAGCAAACAAGAGATGGGAAGAGAAGTATACCGAATGATCCGAGTCCTCCGGTCTTCTCCTCGCCGTCCCGATCTCGTGCGGAAAGTCTTGTCTCCACATCGTCGCCTCCTCGCCGGAAGGGCACCACATCGCCTGCGTCTTTTACGGGCTCCCGCCTCAATACCGAGGCAACTCGGGCATGAAGCCGGCAACTCGACATGCTCAAGATATGCTGTAGAATGTGTAGTGTAGAGGCTATGTCTCATTTGGGGTTTGTTTCCATTTGAAGATGATGGAGGAAATGAGATAAGAAAAATGGTGCTTGCATTTTTCTAGCATGAAATGAGATCAAGAAATGAAACTCTCAAGAATGAAAACTCTCATCTTCTTCTTCTCTCAACCATGGAAAAACTTATCCTCTCTTGAATAAAAGGTGGAGGAAAGAATGTATATCAAACAAGAGGGAGGTGAGTGTAGGAGAGCATGAAGGGTGACCATATCCTAAACCTCATCATTACAAACTTTCTTATCAATTCCAATCACAAATAAAATCCTTTTTCATCATGAATAAAGCAAGTGATGTAAAGAGAATAAAAATGATGATGGTCAAACATAATCCCACATATGCAAGAAACCCCCTCCCTAAATGTAATTTGCAAAACTGCAAATTACCCCCTCCATCAGAAAAGTCTGGCCGGGAAAGAACAAAGAAAAACCGGCCGGAACGGAATGCAAACTGGAAACTCCAGAAAACTGGTCCCATAATAAATTACAGGAAAACCCCGATACTGTGCATACACACCCGCATCTGTATTCCTACCGGATACAAATGCAATGAGACAAAATCTACACTGTACTAAACTAGGACCGGCTTAAGCCAAAGCCGGCTAGTAAAATCCGTTCGATCCTGATCCGTGCAATACCGCACGTATCAGATCAAACCCTGCCATATAACTATACGGCCACTAGTACAAAACTGTCCGATCCTGATCCGTGCAATACTGCACGTATCTGATTGGACCCTGCCATATCTCCATACGGTCTCTACAGCGTTTCGCCCGAAAGCTTGAGTAACTGTAAGTGTGGTGGACTCTAAAGACTCGTCAATACTGTGGCTGTGGATTTAACCACTAGCACGTCAGAGGTATTAGCCAATACGTGACGGGCCACCAGCTATTGACCAAAAGGGACGTCGATGAGCGAACTCATCCTGACACCCTACTGAGCCTGTCAGTGACAATATCCGTACAGTCCGGTCCGTTCGTCTATGAGCATCGCATGGCGGGCCTAGGGGGTTGGTAAAAGTCAGACCCCCAAAAGCGGTACAAGTCGTGTCGGAGTGTAGCCCAGAACGCCCTGAGATACTACTGGAATACCTACCAGTAAATCTCCTGCCTCGGCCGAGGGCTTTACGTAATGGCTCTCCTAGACACAGCGCGACCTCACCCCCAATACCGGGAGAGACGAACCCCTGCAGATCCGCTCACTGCCTCTATGTGGCTCGGGACTGTACCCAACTAAAACCTGTTTGCACGACTCCTTTGAGCCGTGGTAGGGTAGTAATCAAAGCACAGTGGGAACTCACACGAGACAAATGACGATCTCAGGTCGATGAACTAACCTGTACACATGTCACCAGGGAACTGCTATCTGACATCTGGTATAAGACCAACTAGCAGGTTCCCGGCGAGTCCTGTCCGGTGTACTCATAACCCAATGAGCACCTGTATACATCTTAGGTGAACCAACTGACACCAGTGGCTTGTGAGACCGGCCACCGCCCCTCGTCGGGGTCTCGACTGTATACACTAGTCTACTAATGGAGTATCGATGCCCTGTCTCGAAACTCCTACGACTAGGGACCTTTTAAGGATGTGCTTATAGACTACCAGCTCCCACGTATATGATCGCCATCATACTGCTGGTAGTCAAGCAAGAATCCTAGGGGCTCTATCAACGTATAATAGCGACATGTCAGGTCACCTAAAGCAGTACACGATGATAAGGATAAACCAGATAACATACTATCATCTCGAGTAAGACTGTCCTCCTGGGATAGGTCCTCCCTCAATCATTGCAATCACGTGCCTGTGATCCAATAATTGACTCTGAGGGCACTATCTCCAACATATCCATCCATCGCGGTTGTGGTGGGTGGTGGGGGAAAAGAAGATGAAGAAGCACCGACTTCGGAGTCGATAGCAGGAACGCGGACAAGACGGGTAATGGAATCCCGTATCCAGTCGAGCATGCACTAAGAGGGTTTAGCGCAAGTGGCAGCGTGTGTGATTTAAAAATTTGGTTTGTTTTGAAAAGTATGTCGGACTTAGACAAATCATACAGAAATGCACAAACAACCCTAAAACTAAGGTTACCTAGGTCAAGTCTCTAGACCGCTCCTAGACTTCCAAAGGACAAGCCGCAGGTTCAATCCTCTACGACCTCTTTACTACTCTTGTGGCCAGTTAAGTGCCAGGTAAGTTGGAGGTTCTCCACTGCGTAAGTAGTGGGCCTAATTAAGTAACCACTTGCCTTAGACACACTTGCCTAGACACCAGAAAAGTAATGCGGATAAGCGATAGATTACCCATGACCTTCCTTTGTCCTTATTGAGCGCGACAGTCCTTATAGTCTTGTCTAGATATTTTTTTAATTAATGTAGGGTTGATGCGGATGCTCGTTTTGTGATTTTTGGGGCCTAGGAAGGGTGATGAAATCCCCACCTAATCTGAATTGTGGTCTTACCCCTTAAAGTCCGTATTAAAATATGCAACAACAAACCAATAACCAAACTTTTGCAAATAGATTTTTTAGCGGCGATATTTTGCAAAGAATCCTGCAGAAAAAATATTTTATTGGATTTCAGAGGAGAGAGAAAAATGTAACGAAGATACGGGAGAAATTGGAAACCCTAAATCCCTTAATGAGCCGCGGTTCTGCTGCCAATAGGCTCTTTATGCCGCGGTTCCGCCGCCGACTAGGAAGATCTGATGAAAATTTTTGCTACATGGCTCCCTTCCACCTCTGGCTCTTTATGAATGTCTCTGAATCTCTATTTCCTCAAATCTGTGACTCCAGATTCCTTCGCAAAATTCACAAAATAATCGTTAAATATACAATTTGCAGTTTTGTTTATTTTTATGATATAGATCAAATAAGAATTCAGCACGAATAGTAAGAAAAAAATGTTACGCACGTATCCCCGGCAACGGCGCCATTTGATTTGTCATAAAAAAGTGTTTGTAGAACAATCACAATCAATAACGGTGTCGCTTGTAGCTAGCCGAGATGAGTACGGATCGTCCGCAGGGATACGTGGAATATTTTATTCTTACTTTGGGCGTGTTGAGAAAGAAAGGAGGAAGAAATAAGAATGGTTGTAGATTCTAGATCTACGTTAAACACGGATGCAAAATATAGATCTAGATTAATTATGGATCTAAGTTCAATATTAAAAGGGGGCTTGTTGGGTTCATTAGGATATAGTAGTTATGGATGATTAATTAAAGATTACTCTTTTTATCCTTTAATAGATTTAAAACTAGAACGACAGAGATGCATGTAGATTAGGGTTTCTGGAGGGAAAAGGGTTCCCACTCTTAACCCCTATCTCGATATGGAACTCCGTTCATTTCTAGCCTTTACCTAAACAATCATTAATCCAATCTCTAATCGCGGTCGAGACTAACAATAAATTGGTAGCGCGCCCGATTAGGATGTTAATGATTCTTTTAGTAAAATTTATAAACTTTATAGGACGTAAAAGAGTTTAAGGATCTTTATCATCCATTAATCTACCCTAATCCTATGAACCCTAACAAGCGGAGAATTACTCGCGTATGTTGGGAAAAGAAGATGAAAAGACAGAGAGGGAAAACATAATGTAAAATGCAAAAGAATTAAATAAAACAACTACCTTTATTAATCAACTTGAACAATCTACACTTTATTCCTTAGAAAATGATTACAAAAACTTGGTTTGCTTCTCGAACTCTTCCGAAGGATGTAGATGAACAGTTGATGATCAGCCTGGATGCGTGAGCCATCTTGGACTTTGTGATCTCTTCGGCTTGATGCCTTCTAACTTTAGCCCTTGGTCCTTTATATAGCCCTTAAAGAAGAAAAACTAGTTACCATATATGGTGACTTCCTAATATGGTGACTTTCCATGCCTGGATTCTGAGTCCCTGTCAGTATTGATTTTATGATTTTGGCAGATTTTTGATCCTGACATCTTGAACATCTTGATCTCTTAAGCTGAGCTAAATCTTGCACAATATCTCTATCAATAATGTTAGATTATTTATTAAATTAGAGAGTATCTTAATCACTATATATGGTAATAAATCTTTAAGAAACTTGATTAAGAATATTTAATATGCTATGCACTTTATATGGTAATAAATCTTTAAGAAACATGATTAAGAATATTTGATATGCTATGCATCTTTTAATTACTAAAATATTATGCATATATTTTGAAATATTATTCTAACCATTTGTATGATATTATATCTTTTAAGAATTGTGATTAGAATATTTGATATGATATGCATATTTTCAATTACTAAAATATTATATAAATATAAAATGCCTATATTTTTCTTCATAATATTAATTATAATATATAAATATATGGCAAATAGTATTTTGCAGATAAATCCAAATATGTTTAATATTTATAATAAACACCTTTTATTATTTAAGAAATGTAAGGAAAATACTTATACCAAAGTGCAATATTTTCAATTGAACAATACCATGACAAACTAGACGATAAAGGCTGGATACATCGCTACCAATGATGCTACCAAAGAGAAAGTCTGGGGATGAACAAGGTTCCTACCATTGTGTGACAATGGAGGTGTGGCTTTTGGCCCAGGAACCCCGGTCCCATCAGTGACCCAGACATATTCTAAGGTACTATCACCTGATCATGGAGATGGTTGATCTCTAAGAGGTCAAGATTAGGAGAACAGACTCAGAGGTTAACACGGCGGATCCACTCACTCAGGCCTTTCCTGCGAGAGAATTTTAAAGGGTGTTGGGTATGCTATACTACAATAACTGACCTTAGTGAAAGTGGGAGATTGTTAGTTGTATGTATACCCTAGAGGCCATTATTATACATAAGATGTATATTACAGTGGATCCTGGGGCATATATAGGGAGGACTTTCTTACTCGACATGATAGTACGCTATCTGGTTGCTCTTCATCTTAACATGTGTTGTGTTTTGTTTCATATTTTTATATGCATATTGATGAAGCCCTTAGGATTATACTTGACTACCAGGATTATGATGAGATCATACTAGTGGGGCCTAGACAGTCTATAATCATATCCTTTAATGGTTCCTAGTCGAGGGTATATTGAGACAGGGCATCGGTATTACCAAATTAGACTAATATGGACGTTTCCTGACCCTGGGGGGCGATGGTTGATTCCACAACCATTGGTGTTTGACATCAAAGATTGTACACAGGTGCTCATTGGAGAATGGGTACACCGAACAGGACTCGCCGAGAACTCCTATATGGTATACATACCTATTGTCAGATAGCAGTTCTCTGGCAACACTTGTACAGGATAGTCTGTAGACCCGAGATCGTCACAGTGTTTTGTGTGATTCCCACTGTGCTTTGATTTTCTCCCTACCGCGGCTCTTCCGAGTCGTGCAAACAGGTGGATTTTGGGTACAGTCCCGAATCACATAGAGGCAGTGAGCGATAGGAGGGGTTTCGTCTCTCCCGGTATAGGGAGTTGGTGTCGCGCTATGCTTGATCGGACATAACATCAAATCCCTAGACAGGGTTCTCGAGATTTACTGATAAGTGTTATCAGTAGTTTCTCGAACCGTTTTGTGCCGTAAATCAGCATGACTTATAAAGTTACTGGGGTCTGACATTTACCACCCTAGACTTCATATGCGACGTATCAGACGAAGAGACCGGACTGTACGGTAAGTGTTGCTTGCAGGCTCGTTGGGGTTGTGATGAGTTTGTTCGTCGGTCACCTTTTCGACATGTACCGGGGTAGCCGTTACGCACAGCTAGTGCCGCTGACTTGCTTGTGGTTAAACTCACTGCCAGCGTACTGTCGTGTCTTTAGAGTCCCACACAGAGGGTTCTCTCGTTTAGGCGAAAGATGTAGAGGCCGTAAGTTGTTACGGCAGCCGTAAGATGTTGCAGCAGGGTTTCGATTATGTTCGTGTAATTGTTACAGGAATAATAATTGGAACGATAATACTGGTAGGTTTTGGTTTAAGCCGGATACTGGTATTATATTATTGGATTATTGGTATTCGTATTTTTCGGAATTCGGATACGGGTATACGGTATATGGAGGAGGGGTATTCTTGTAATTGTTACAAGAATACCTTCTAGAAGATGCCACCTCATAATACATTATTTATTTTATGAAAATAAATAAATGAGGTGGAAATTAAGAAAGTCTAAGCATGGTTGTAAGAATGGTTTGTATTATATTTTATTATTTTGGAGTTACTATTGAATCATGGTGCTAATTTTATAATGCATGTTTCAATTATTTCATTTGTGCTATATCCTTTATCATGCTTGATTTTCATCCCATTTATCAAAAACACTTTCTCTCTCCTTCTTCTCTCCTCCTCCTTCATCTTAATCTTTACCCTTCACATGTGATATGAATCAAAAGCTTAAGGTAAAAGATAATTTAATACACTAATCTCTACATCATCCTAGTGATCTCTTCTAGCAAACTTGATCTCTAGGTTTAACTCTTGTGAAGAGTTTGTAGCTTGAATGATAGCTCTCGCGTGGAGCATCTAGGTCTTGAGGTGGCCGGAGATCGAGGACATCGGCAACATCCAAAGGAGCTAAGGAGTTCATCAAAAGAGAAGGCAATGAGCAAAGAAGTTGCACCAAAGAGAAGACCCGAAGGACCGTATCATCAAGGTATAATCCCTAACAGTAGATAAGCTCTCTAGTTAGGGTTTTCTAGTTATGGTTTAGACAAGATCTTTGGAAAAGTGCGTGTTGTATGCAAAGAAATTTTCGTTTACTGCTTCCGCCGCCTCACAAGAGTTGTGGGAGCATGCAACATGCACTAACATCGAATGCCTACGTTGCCTGGAATCAGCATGCAACGGGGGCCTTCATCAAGTATGAAAGGAGGTTGCTTCTTGACCATAAGGATTCTGTTCCATCCAGCAATCCAGCGGTCCCGCTGAGGCGTCAGGAAGTCGTCCGTCCTTCTTGGAGAGAGAGCAATGCGGTCATAGTTCCGCGAGCTTTCCCGGATAAGCCTCGACTGGATGCTCCTGTGACTGTGGTAGCTGCGGCATCCTTGGAGTTGGGCATTGGTTCGAAGATCGGGACTCGCCGTCCCAAGAAGCCCGATAAGCGAAAGCATTTGTTGTCAGGGGTCGCTGTCATGTCGCTGAAGAAGAAGAAATCTTTATTCTCAGCTGATGTTGTATTAGGTCAGGAGCCTCATGCTCCTTATGACGAAGGCTTGTCCGAATACGGCACCAATGACGGTTTGTTCAAACCCTCCATTAATGAGAATGTCGCCACGGATCTTCAGGCTGCCCTCGAAGCTTCTAAAAGATTGGCCCATGAGCAAGCAGCGTTATCTTCTCTAGCGGCGTTCGGTATATTCTATTTAGACCCTTCTGTGTATATATTGTTTTTTACGAATTTATTATGCTTCATTAACGATCTTCTCTTAACAGGAATCTCTATTGAAAAGGCTCTCTTAGCATCCCTCAAGACATTTGAGGAGGAGGAGAAGCTCCGCGCTTCCATGGGCCTCGGTATGATTCGTTTCGTGACGCCTTTGCATATTTAGTTTATTTTATTCACCACCTGACCCCCCCTTCTTCTTTCTTTTATAGGAACCACCATAACCCGTGTTGTTCCCAGCATAATGCCAACCTCGGGTGATGAGTCGAAAGAGCCTTCAGAGCCACCGGTTACGGTTGAAGTCCTCCTAGGGCCGCCATGGGAGGCGTTGCTGAAGCAGCGGATGATGGATGTGGCAGTAAATCCAAAGGCCGAGCCTGATTTGGAGAAAGATGCTCCTTTGTTGGAGGTCCTAAGGAGATCCATTCGTATAGCCAAAGCCGAGAGGAGGCGTAAAAAGCTTACAGTAAGGGAGCGTCAAGCTAACCTGGCCGCAGGCGCAGGTTCGAGTGATGCTCAACTCTCTGACGTTCCCGTGGAGGACGTTCCTTCTGCCCTATCCACCACTCATAGGCAGGTTGCGCGTGTGGTTCGCGAAGAGACCGAGCGGTCACTTCAAGGTAAAACAGCACACGGTCCCCTGGTAACAGCCTTTTTCTTGAATTATAACACCCCCTCTTTTTTAAACAGGGCCAAGTTTAGGTGGTGACGTGGCCGGTGAAGTGCCTGGAATGTTAGGCCTTCCTCTTAATTCTGGGACTGTTCCGACTGCCGCTTCTTCCCCTTGTGGATCCCTGATATCGACGGGTGGTGGGAGCATGATGATGGCCCTTATCGATTCAGGGAGGAAGGTGCGGATGCCAAATCCACTTTCCCGATGAGGGTGGAAATCGAGGAAGCCATTGTAGCTGGTGACGCTCCAGACCCTATTATGGTTTCTGCCCCATCAAGTATTTCTCGGGCTATTACTTTTGATTTCTCACTCTTGCTTGGCATCTCTGCTGATATTTCCTGAATACTGGCGTGGTAAACCCCAGTGCCGTGCTGATTGAAGAATCACTATCAGCCGTTGCTACAAATGCCACCATTCTACCCCTCTCTTTTGTGTCCCCCTGAGTTCTCTCATTTTAATGACGGAATATAAAGTTTTCTCATCTCTTTGTTTCAATGTAGATATTATTTTCTTGGATTAGTTTCTTTACCATATATCGTTGCAACCCTGCAGGAGTGTTTGTTGATCGCTTACACCAAATGTTAAGCTCACATTTCGCCTTCCAATCGGACTTCGTTCCCCCTTCAGGCATTAGTTAGTATATTCTTCACCTGTTATTTTATCTTTCCACGAGCAAACTTTCTATTGCTAAGCTTTTCGTATTGACGTTGTTCCCTCATAAAAAAAATGAAGAAGAAGATGAGAGAAAGAAAGGGGGAAACTCCCCACTATTCGAGCCTCACGTGTTAAACACGTGAGCACCTATATGCAAGGCATATAAGCGTTGCCATTGAAACTATAAGAAGGATAAAAAAGTCTCACGTGCCAACATGTGAGCACCTATAAATAGGCACTGCAATTAAACTACAAGTAGGCTAAACAAGCCTCACGTACCAACATGTGAGCGCCTATAAATAGGCGCTGTAATTAAGCTACAAGTTGGCTAAAAAAGCCTCATGTGCAACCACGTGAGCGCCTATAAATAAGCGCTGCAATTAAACTACAACCAGATTAAACCAGCGTCATATGCCAACACGTGAGCGCCTAAGCGTTGCAATTAAACCGCAGACCTCATGTGTTAACACATGAGGACACCTCCTTGCGTAGAATTAAATTCTACTTGATAACATAATAAACCATTGGATCAAGGATCCAACCGTGATTAAATATAGAATTAAATTCTATTAGAGAGAATATTTTCTATTAAACAGAGAGTTAGCGGATCAAAGATCCAAAATATTTCCTATATCTTCCTAAACAGAGAAAGTTTATACTCCGTTAAATTGAGCACCTTTGGATTAAAAATCAAATGGTGATTAAAATGTCACCGCTCGATAGAATTTTATTCTATATATGGGAGAATATCACCAATCTTGTTAAAAACAAGAACAATACCTTATATAAAAACAGAAGTCCTTGGATCAAAAATCCAACAGTGGGTAAAATTCCCCTAATCAATTCTGAAACCAATTAAATCAATGGGGATCTCTCAATAAGAGATTTTCAGAGAATTAAACAAACTTCTCTCCACTATATAAAGAGCCAGAGACTTCTAGTCTCAAAAAAGGAGGAGGAGATAGTGACACACGGAGCGAAGACAGAAGTAGAGACCAAAAAAATGAGAATTTGATTCTCAGCGAAAATTTGTTTCGTCAGAACATACTAGGTAAAAGGAAAAAAAAACACAGAGATTGTTCCATTCCTTCTTTGCCTCTCTAAAGGTTTAACTTTTCATACAAGAACTTAGTTCTTCCTCCGGTTGAGATTTGCAGAAGCAGATCTCCCCACAACTTGAGAATTTAATTCTCATTGGGAGAGATTCTGTCATGAAGATTCAAAGCCTAGGGGAAAGAACAGAGCCCAAAGAATTAAATTCTTACCAATTTAATTCCTCTGAAAACTAGGGTTTAACCCTATATAAAGAATTTGATTCCTGTACAAACAAGAAGAGAACTTGATCCCTCAGACGATGATAATAATCTGAGACCTTCCAAACCCAAAGCCTAATGACTAGAAATGTCATGAGATCAAAATCTCTAAGAACATAGAAGAACAGCCTGGTGATTCGTTAGTGTTTAACACTATAACGAGACCTCACGTATTTTCCACGTATGTGAAGGGTTACGCTAGCGCCCCGGCCATCTCCCGTGGCCAAATGCGGAACAAATATTTTTCTATGATTAGAAACTTGGCATTTTAATAAGACTAAACCGGGATCTTAACCATTAACCTTAACTAGCAAATTAGGAAGCTATCTACTATGAGAAGAGTTTATACCAAGAGGCTCAAGTCCTTCGGTCTTCACTCCACTCCATTAGTATGCTCCTTGTAGTGTCCATGATCAAGCTTGAACTTCGGCCCCCTCGCGTCAATGATGATCCACCCAAGAGTACTAACTAAGAGCTCCAACCTCCTAATTGAGGTTCTAGAATACTTAGCTTGGTAATCTAAGTAGACTAGAGTGTGTAGAGAGTGATTATGGAATTCTTTGTCTCACTAACCCTAGGTTTCTCAACTCATGAGACAATTAGGGTTAGTTTTAGAAGAAGAGAGCAAGAAGAAGATGAGAGTGTAGAGTGAGCTCCAAAAATGAAGAATGGCTAAGTGAATGATATAATAATGCAAGCAAAAATATCTTCACAAAATTTCAACCATGGAAGAATAGTAAACCATGAGTCATGTAATGAGTCATCAAGCTAGCCATGCTTCATTTAATGAAAATGCACACCTCATTTCTCCACCTCATTAATCCATTATCAAAAATGGTAAATCTAAATAATGAGGTGTCTTCTTCTAGAAGCATCTTGTACAATTACAAGAATGCCCCTCATCGTCTATACATACCCATATTCGTATTCCGAAAAATACGAATACAAAGAGATAAAATAATCCAAGAATATAATACTACGATCCAGCTGAAACCAAAGCCCGCTAGTATTATCCGCCCGAACATCATACGTGCACAAGTGTACGTATGTGATCGAACCCTGCCGTAAAACCATACAGCCTCTACATCATTTTGCCCGAAGCAAGAAAACCCTCTGTGTGGGACTCTAAGGACTCAACAGTACGCTGACAGTGGGTTTAACCACAAGCACGTCAGCGACACTAGATTTATGTAACGGCTACGCAGATACCTGTCGAAAAGGAAGGCCGACAAGCAAACTCGTCCGAACTCCTAATGAGCCTATCCGTGACAATAGCCGTACAGTCCGGTCTCTTCGTCAAAGAGTATCGCATACTGGGTCTAGGGGTGGTGAACGTCAGGCCCTAATAACCTGATAAGTCGTGCTGATGTGGCTCGGGACCAATCCGGGAAACTACTGATCAACCTATCAGTAAATCCCAACTGCCTTGGCTAAGGTCTTATGGTCCTGACCAATCGATCACTGTGCAGTATCAACTCTCAATATCGGGAGAAATAAATCCCCAACAATCGCTCACTGCCTCCATGTGGCTCAGGACTGTACCCAACCAAAACCTATTTGCACGACTCAGTAGAGCCGTGGTAGGGTAGTGATAAAAGCTCAGTGGGAACTCACATGAAACAAATGCCGATCTCAGGTCCGAAGACTAACCTGTACACATGTCACCTGAGAACTTCCATCTGACGATAGGTATAGTACCATCTGGAAGTTCTCGGCAAGTCCGTCCAGTGTAATCACACCCAATGAGCACTTGCATACGATCTTACCTGCATCAAATCAATGGCTGCGGGACCAACCATTCCCCGACAGGGCTAGAAACGTATACACTAGTCTACTCTAGAGTATCAATACCCAGTCTCGATACTCATGCGACTAGGGACCATTTAAGGTTGTGCTTATAGACTAACCTGCTCCCATATATATGATCGCCATCACAATGCATGTATTCAAGTGTAACGTCTTGAAAATCGTTTTGGTGAAATTTCGGAAAATCGGTAAAATAAGGGGGTTTTCTGTAAAAAGTCAAAATACAAATATCTTTATTTTAAAAATTAAATATACATATTCTAGCTATGTAATTGCTATTATTTGGTGTTTATTGAGCCACTGGTGAAATTTCAAATTTTCTAAAAAATTTTCCGAAATTAATTATTTTAAGCCGTTACTAATACATTTAATTAGGGAAAATTACAAACTAGAATGAGTTGAAACAAATTTTGTGTATCATAACACATTAAGCAAAATTTTAACATGAGGTTTTTGAATTGAAATGAAGTTGTTAAACGGTGTTAGAAAATAACGAAGAAAATAGGCTTATTTGGTGAAATTAGTGTAAATACAAATTTGAATGGGCCAAATTACACACATATGAGCCATGCCCACTAAAAATCTAACTGTAACATAAAATTTTTAGCAAGTTAACTCCAAATTCTAGTAGGTTCTAGGGTTGCAACTATGGAAATTTAAAATAAAGTAAAATGGGAATAGAAAGGGGTTTATTTGCAAAAGACACATGTATACTTTTATTAGCCTAGAACACTCCACACTAACCCACACATTCTCATCTCCATGTCCTGGGAAAAAGCAATGCAGGAAACCCCTCTCTCTTCACAAATTCTTATTTCATTCTCATTTCAAAAATCAAAAGAAAAGAAAATTTAAAAGGAGGGTTAATATGTGAAATGATGGGAGGTTTCTACACTTATCTACACAATTCACTCTCTTTTTTTTTTCCTCATCCTAAATTGGCCGAGCTCACTGCAGCCATTTTTCCCCATTTCCCCATTTGTGCCAACTCAAAACACTTCAAAATTCATCAAAAATTTATACAAGGTCTCACAAATTCATCCTTTAACCTTTATCCAATTATTCTTTGTTCAACCTAGTAAGGATCTTGGAGCAAAGGTGCAAGTTGGGAGGCTAAGATTTCATGCTAGGTCTCAAAAATTTATGGAGGTATAATCCTAACCCTAGTGTTCAATTTTAGGTTAATTGCTTCAAATTAATTAATTCCGGTTTTTAATCACGGTTCTATATTCAAACTTGAAATTTCAAGAGAAGGGGTTTTGAGCTAAGTTGGGATTTTTATCACTCAATTAGGATTACAAGATATAGTTTAACATGTTAAGTCATGGAAAATTTAATCTAATTGTTAATTATTATGTGTTACTTCAAAATTTGTTAAAATTGGGGAAAGTTGTGCAAACTAGATTTTTGTAGAATATGTATATTGTGGGATGAAATTCTAGTGAGAATTTTTATCAATTATTTTTGGTTTTAATGAGGAGATTTGTTCCTGCCGAAAATTTCTGCGCGAAAGAGCCAAAGGCATCAAATGGCGGCGATACGCTTAAGAAAATGGGAACCAGTATCTTCCGGGCTGTTTTTTGATAAACTCCCAAATGAGAAACAGATAAATTCTGATGGTATCGAAAGCGGCTCGAAAAACCCTTCGATTTGATATATTATGGGCCTCGTAATTCATTCGGGATCAAAATTTATGAGGAATTACGTGTCCACACGTGATGGGCTTTTAAGAACCCGCTGGAGGAGTCAAAAGATATAATAAAAACTCAGAAAAGACCCCAATGGGGCATCACGTGCTCACACGTGACCATGGGTCACGTGCAGACACGTGATGGGCTTTTAAAGCCTCTAAAATAATGAATGGAATTTAATTCTAAAAGTCAGAAAATACCTCAACGAGGTATCACGTGCTTACACGTGACCAATGGTCACGTGTTGACACGTGATGGTTAAAACTGAAGCGTAAACAAACAGCTGAAGGAAATACCTTAATGAGGTGTCACGTGCTCACACGTGACCAATGGTCACGTGTTGACATGTGATGGTTACAACTGAAGCGTAAGCAAACACTGAGAAAAGGACTCAATTGGGGGCCACGTGGGAACACGTGAGTGGCTGTAAAAGCCTTGCTGTTCAACAGAATTAAATTAAAAAAAAAGATCATTTAAATCTTTCGAAATAGAATTAAAATTCTAAAAGCTTCTAAATCTTTCCAAATGGAAAAGGATTATGGGGACCGTTGGATTAAAAATCCAAGGGTGATTAAAAATCACCAATTTATGGAAAAATCTTGGACTTGGAAAGATTTCCCCCCTAAATCTGACCGAGATAACAAATGGATATCTTTGGATTTAAAATCCAATGGTGAATAAAATTCACTTGACAATCTAAAGGCCCAGATTAATGATGAATGCAAATCAAATCTCTCAACATACAAATCAAATCTCTTAATGAGAGATTTGCTAAACAAATTGATTCTCATCCTTCTCCTATAAATAGGAGCCAAGAAGAGAAGAGAGGGGATCTACTTTTTTGAGAGAAAAACAGAGGGAGGAGAATTTAATTCTCAAGAGAAGAAGAAACAGAGAAAGAAGAATTTAATTCTCTGCAAAAGAAAAACCCTAGGTAAGAAAAGAGAGGATTCAAAAGAGAATTTAATTCTCAAAAGAGTTTAACTCTTATTTAAAGAAAAGAACTTAGTTCTTCTTCTAGTTGAAGATCTGTACAGAGCACATCTCCCCATAGGATGAGAATTTAATTCTCATCGGGTTGAGATCCTGCCATGCAGATCCTAAACTTAGAAGGGGAATTGAGTTTTGAGAGTTCAATTCTCCTAAAACAAAACTAGGGTTTAACCCTAATCAAGAATTTAATTCTTTTACATATCTGAGAATTTAATTCCTTTGAAAAGAAATCAGGGTTTTATCCTAAATAAGAATTTAATTCTTTCACGATAGGAATTCAATTCCTTCAAAATCATAATTAGGGTTTAACCCTATAAAGAATTCAATTCTTAAAAGATCTCTGTTCATGAAAAGAACTAGGGTCACGTGCCCCCACGTGACCCTTGAAAAGATCCCCTGCAAAGAACTTTGAAGCATCACCCCACATGCTCCCACGTGACTCCCAAAGCGCAGAAATAAAAAGCAAAAGAAATGAAAGCTTTGGGCGCTCTCACGTGTTATCACGTGACCCCTCAGCAAATGCTTTAACAATTGGCGCACAGATCCCCATCACGTGCCAACACGTGATGCTCTAAAATAAAAACAAAAGTGTTTAACACTTATTCGCAGATTTGAGGATAAACCAAAAGGAGATCTGGCTCCACATTTAGGGCGCCCTCACGTGTCACCACGTGACCCCTAATGAGCATTCTAACAGACCAGAGCGGGGGCCTCCATCACGTGCTCACACGTGATGGCCGCCAGAATTAAAAAAGTTAAACACTGATCTGCAGAATAAAATAAAGGGAATCAGGGCGCTCTCACGTGTCCACACGTGACCCCTCTCTCCTTAGTGTTTAACACTAATCTGAAGACTTTGTCCTCAGTGTTTAACACTGATTTTCTTAGTGTTTAACACTAATTTGGAAAACTCTATTGGCAGTGTTTAATACTGATTTGCTTAGTGATTAACACTAATTTGAAAACTCTGTCCCAGTGTTTAACACTGATTATCTTTTAGTGTTTAACACTAACTTGCTAATCTTAATTCCAGTGTTCAACACTGTTGGTCTTTAGTGTTCAACACTATCTTTAGCCCAATTGGCTAAGTTTCTAGAGGCAAAGCCTCTCCTTCAATGGACCGACAGAGGGCCAATATTTCAAACATAATTGGACTTAGCCCAAACTGGCCGTAAGTCTTCAAATCATATTGAACTGAGCACATCTGCTATTTCAACCAACTCATTGGTTCAAGGGTACATCTCTGAACTTCTCTGATATTTGTCGTTGTAATCCTTCAACGTCTTCAGAGAGGTGACGGGTCCCGACAACCACACATCAACACGGACTGTGGGGTCCTTAAACTCATGGACTTATGCGTCCTTAAACCAAGATACGGACTGTGGGGTCCTTAAACCCGCGGACTTATGCGTCCTTAAACTAACGGACTAATGCGTCCTTAAACACACCCATATGGACCGTGGGGTCCTTAAACCCATGGACTTATGCGTCCTTAAACTACCAATGGACTTATGCGTCCTTAAACTACCGATGGACCACTATGTCCTTAAACTGGTATTGGACCACCAAGTCCCTAAACTGGCAATGGACCACCATGTCCCTAAACTGGAACAATAGAGCCCAAACGCTCTTTTGTCGGATCTAAACGATCCCGTTAAGTTGGTCTTAGTCTCAAATTGGACTAACGTATCCTTAACAAACGTTTAAGTTGATCTTAGCCTCAAATATGGCTAACGCCTCCTTAAACCTTCAAACAGACTGGACTATGAGTCCCTCCAATCAACTTTGGTTCAAGGGTACATCTCGGAACTCCTTTGACACCTGTCGTTGTAATCCTTCAATGTCGTCAGAGAGGTAACGGGTCCCGACAACCATACATTCAATGGACCACTATGTCCCTAAACTGGAACAATGGAGCTCAAATGCTCTTTTGTCGGATCTAAACGATCCCGTTAAGTTGATCTTAGTCTCAAACTGGACTAACGTATCCTTAACAAACGTTTGAGTTGATCTTAGCCTCAAATATGGCTAACGTATCCTCAAACCAAAACCCCAAACCCAAATCTAAGAAAACACGGATTTGGACTAATCCACGTCCTACGGGCGACGACATAAATTGGTCTCCGTATACAATCCACGGGCAACCACAAATAAAACAAACACCCACGACACGAAGTGACCATCTGGAGAAGGAGAAAGTTGTTACCGCAATGCGGTAGCGTAATTAACTGCAGGGGCTTGCGCCTGCAGGGAAGAGCGTCCCCACAATCAAAAACCCCTCAAGCGAGGGGGAATCTGACGAAGTCTACTACATCGGCCGCATCCGTCTAAACCTCCGATACACGGTTCCATAAATCAACTTGGCATCTTCGGAGAGGTAGACGGATAAAACCAATTAGCATCTGCCCCGAACTTCAGGCAAGACGCCCATGTCTCGGCCGCCGTTCGGAGGGGAACAGATTCTGGCACGCCCGGTGGGACCTCTTCCTCTTTCCACTCCACACTTCGTGTATCGTGTTCGCGAACGAATCGCGGTTTACTGTGGTTGCCTGTGGATTCGAGGTACTAAGATTTGGTGTCTTGTTTCGTGCAGAAAATAGAAGATCAATGGCTTCAAACTGCACTACCTGCAACTGCAACTCTCGCTCCGTCCTTACTGGAGGAGTGACTTATGGGCCCCAAGCTGCCTCCATCTTCGCTAGGCCGGTGGAACAGGTGACTCAGGCCACCACTGGGCTATTCTTCGGGACCATGATCCCACCAATGAGCTTCAATGCCCCATTGCCATCGCAAGAAGCTCCGAAGAAGTCGGTCTTCGATCGGCTTACAACTATCGCGGCCCCTCTCAACGGATCGCCCAAGCCCAATACCTCAGCTTTCAGCAAACTGGGCCAAAACTCATGTGGGCCCATGAAGAAGCCTGCAATACCAGAAAAGGCTGTTCCGAAGAGGATAGCCATCCCTACTTCTGAAGTCGTCAAGACGGCTTCTCCTGCCAAAGGGTCGGTCTTCACAAGACTGACTATTCTGGCTCCCGTTCCTGCTCGAAGGTCTGTCTTTGACAGATTGGATACCGCTACTCAAAAGACGTCAGTCTTCAAGAGACTGGCACCAGCAGTGCTCCATCTGGACAGGGGGCAAGACAAAGCCATCCCCATCGCTGAACCAACGCCGTCCGCTCGACATGCTCGCCGTCGTCACTGGCGCCGGGTAAGGAAGGCTGGGGGCAACTCCCCCTCTGGATTTACTCCACCAGCTCCAACGGTGGGGATCGATGTTGCTGTTCCAACCGGGAACAGCTTTGAGCTGCTGAACAGGGTGCGCAGAAACTCTCCTACCGCAGTGCTGAAGAGATCTCCTTCACCTGTGAAGAATGCTGTAGAGAAGAAGCCGGAGCAACCTCCTCAACGGCTATCTTCTGAAATTTACAAAGTTTGGCGACATGTCCAAGAGTCAGTGATCGATCAAGACTATCTCCGCCGACCGAAAAGGATGAAGGTTCAGCAGGAGAAGGACTACTTTGTTAAGCCACCAAAAGCGACAGCTAATTAGATACCCACTACAACGGCCCCCTCAACTTCGACCGCTCGAGAAAGAAGGAGGTCAGAGAAGATCCCTGTGTCTTTGGCAAATCGCAAAGACACTGAAGCTAAACGCCCCAAGTCTGGGGGCATGGTAGTGCATACCGTTTATATGGCTTCTGGAAAGGTGGATAACCGCGCTTCGACGGGTCACCGACCGCTCACTCGATCCGTGACCAAAGCCCAGGAGCAACAACAGAAGCTTCAGGAGATGCTGACTACAATGGCCGCACTCACCGGGCCAAAAGAAAGCCTCGAAGCATCCTCGGATCAATGCCAGGAACAGGAAACTGACGCTGAATTCCTTCGCAGGATACTGGAAAAGAAGGATAAAGAGGCTGCAGAGCAAGCAGCCAATATAAAACGAATGGCCCTTCTGTTCCAGGACATGGTGGGTATGATGATCCAACAAGATCCTCCAGTTGAAGACCCTCCGATCATTACTGAAGACGATAGAGGAGAGACATCTAATCCGCCTCCGACTCTTTCAACAGCCAAAGATGAAACCATTTCGAAGTCTGCGCTGGATGACTATGTAGCTCATCAAATACGGGCTCATCAAGTTAATGAAGCGGCTGCGCAAATTGTTAGAACCGGACGGCCCTATCCGAGCTGGTATGACCAAATCAGTTACCCGCCGGGATATACGATCCCTAAGTTTCACGTATATAAAGGGACAGGGAATCCCCATCAGCATGTCGCTCAATTCAGGGCCTTATGCGGCAACACGGGAGGCGACGACAAATTGTTGCTTCGCCAATTCGTCGGCAGCTTAACAGAAATAGCCTTTGAATGGTATTCGGAGCTACCTAACGACTCTGTTAAAACATTTGCGGAGATGGAGTTGCTGTTTACAAAAAGATTCGCGAGTGCTAGTGAACGCACCCCGATAACAGCACTGATCAACACCAGGATAAGGCCAGGCGAAACGTGGGTTCAATACGCAACACGATGGCGGAATCTGTGGTCAAAATGCGAACAGCGGATCCAAGAAGCACCTGCGGTAGGTATGTTCGTGGGCACTCTTGATCCGCAAGCAACCATCTCGCAATTCATGATGTTCTTCAAACCGACCACGTTCCAGGCTTTAATTGATAAGTTAGCCCAAATGGATCAGATGAGTCATACACCATCTCATTCAAAGACGGATCCTTGGAATGAAAAGAACAAAGGGAAAGCAACCGTCGTCGCCAATACTCAACAACAGCCGAGCCATTTAAAGCCGGTTGTTCGCCAAAGCAACGTGCGTCCACGCCTATCCCTCGAGCAGAGACTGGGACGTCCTTACTCGTTTCCTCAGGACAAAACGAGAAGACTGTTCAAGCTGGCAGTGCGCAACAGACTCATCAATTTGCCGAGACCAAAGCGTCCGTTGCAACCAGGCGATGTCAACGATCCCAATTATTGCCCTTACCACCAAACGGTAAGTCACCCGATCGATGATTGTTTCGTCTTTAAGGGGTGGATCGAGGATCAATACCTACAAGGAAAGTTCGCGCTGTCTGAAAAGTGGAAGGTAAACCCACCACAACCGCACACTCCAAAGAAGACGGACACACCGGGGGCAAGTTGTCACATGATCTCTCACTCATTGATAGATGATGAAGAGGCTCCTTGCACCGAGAAACCGAGGGCGGGCCCTGAACCAGAACTTCTGTGGCCGTCAGACGATATGATCGATGCCTTCCTGAACGAAGCCCGTCTTAAAAGCAAAGCTGATCGAGAGCGCGAGATGGCCATATTCGAGAAAGCCAAACGCCGGCGACTAGATGAAAGGGTCGAAACACTCCCACCGGATGAAAGTACATCCGCCGCAAATAAAAGCAGGATCAAGACAAGGAAACGATTCGCCAAAGCCATAGCAATGGGGATGAGGCCGCCCTCTTTCAGAAAAAATTCTCCTGGTGGTATACATTTTGATGAAACGGACGTACACCCTAACTTCTGCTTATATCATCAGAAGATCGTACATCCTACTGAAGACTGCAACTCTTTTAAGTGTTGGTGGCAAGGGTATGTCGCTCATAGACAACACGTCAATAGAATAAAACGGGAAGCTCGTAGACAGCGAAAAAATACGACAGATGGGCATAAAAGAGTTGCCGGCAATTGTCATAGGGACGAGCCCGGGGGATCACGAGTTCTCACCTTTGGAAGCGACTCTGATGAAGAAGCCGCCCTCAACCCTCTCTTCAAGGAATTCATTTCTAAAACAAAAGAATTAGAGAGTTGCGAGAATGTTCATCCGTACAATCTCACGCTACCCGGAAAGAATCTCGGACCCGCAAACGATGGAGCAAACGAAATGAGAAAGGAAAAGGAAAAAACGGCCTTTGTTGCCGACACTCAACAACAGCCGAGTAACCCGAGACCATTTTGTCATCAAAACAACAAGCCGCGATATCTCAATGAGAAGTTGAAACGTCCTTACTCATTTCCCAAAGATAAAACAAAGAGATTGTTCGAGCTAGCAGTGCGCAGCGGGTTTATCACTTTGCCAGATCCAAAACGTCCATTGCAACCAGGTGACGTTAACAATCCTAACTATTGTCCCTACCACAGAGTAATGGGTCACCCACTCGACAATTGCTACGTCTTCAAAAACTGGGTTGAAGACCAATACCAACAGGGCAAGTTCGCGCTGCCCGAAAAGTGGAAAGTAAACCCGCCACAACAACATGCTCCAAAAAAGATGGACATGCCGGGGGCATCGTGCTCCTTCATAGAGAAAGCCCCATAGGCCGAAAAGTCAGTAAACTAGAGATGCGTCTCAAATACGGCGACGGCGGACCGAAACGTCCTTAAACTAACGGCGGACCGCAATGTCCTAAAACTTGCAAATGACCGAAACGTCGTTAAACTACTCCCAACCCGCAGCATCTTCAGGCTGACGTGCCAAAAAAAAAAGAAAAAAAAACGGTACGTCCACAAGCAAAATGGGCACGGATGAAAACCCGAAAGGGCTCCGTGAGTAAAAACAGCAGGGCTACCGGCGAGTGTTCGTGAAAACCCGAAAGGGCGCGACCTCGTTTAAAAAAAAAGAAAAAAAAAGAAAAAAAAAAGAATTAAAAAAAAGAATAAAAAAAAACGGTATGTCCACAAGCAAAATGGGCACGGATGAAAACCCGAAAGGGCTCCGTGAGTAAAAACAGCAGGGCTACCGGCGAGTGTTTGTGAAAACCCGAAAGGGCGCAACCTCGTTAAAAGACACTTACAGGATCTTCTAGACCTTGTAAGGAGAAACCACCCGCGTGAGATCCTTACGACTCACAAGGGAGCAACACACTTAGGGATCCTCATGATTCCTAAGGAGAAATTACACTTACGAGATTCTCACGACTCGTAATGAGAACTCTCTTATAGGACCCTCACGGCTCATAAGATTTGAAAGTCTTAAGTTACAGAAACCTTAACATGTTCTTAAGCAACCCCCACAACCTTCGATACTGCCCTACAAGCGGCTCATATTGACCCTTGTATACAATCCACGGGCACGAATAAATATTTCCCTAACAAAGTCCTATCCGTGACTAGGGATATGCTTGTACAGCAAACAACACTTGTAAGTCCTCTCGACTTATAAGGAGAAAACTCTTTTATAAGATCCTTACAACTTACAAGAGAACATGCACTTAGGAATCCTCACGATTCCCAAGGAGAAAACACACCTACGAGATCCTCACGACTCGCGGGGAGAAATACCTTTGTGAGACCCTTACGGCTCATGAAGTCAAAAGCCTTAGCCGATAGGACCCTTAACCCTGTTCGCTAAGCCACCTTTGTTCGACATTGACAGAGGCAAATGATGATTCGCTCCTGGCAATATCCCAGTTGTAGCGATGCTGATGCCTAAACCGGTATCAAATTCCAAGTCCTTTCATGGCAAATGATGATTCGCTCCTGGCAATATTCCAGTCGTAGCGATGCTGATGCTGAGATTGGCACCAGATTCCAAGTTCCACACTCCCGATAAAAAAAAAAAGCGAGCCATACGTGCATACGAAATAGCCGAAATGATGGGGCAACTTGCAATAAAAATCAGCAAGTAAAAAAAATATATGCATGCAAAATAGCCGAAATGATTGGGCAACTCGCAATAAAAAGCAGCGAGTAAAAATAAAACAAATAGCCGAAATGATTGGGCACCGCGAAAAATAGCCGAAATGATTGGGCAATCGCGACCTTCGCGATATAAAAGCTGAAATGATAGAGCATCGCGGAAAGAATAAAAAAATGATGAAAGAATGAGACTTTTTGCCCTACAGATGAGATCACATCGATCCCTGTATACAATCCAGGGGCACAAACAAAGAGGGAACCTTACCTTCCCAACAGGCTCCACCAGAAAGCGAAGCCAAATCTCGACGGTTCATAGATAACCTAGAGACAATCTCGACTTCTGTCGCAATATTGCAGACACAATACCAACAAATGAAGTAAAGGAAAATCCCTAGCTTTAGGGTCTCGACGTCAACATCGACAACTTAGAGATCACCAACTGTGTTTCTCCTCACTCCAACTAGATGCAGACATGACGTCAACAACCGACCTCAGAATCGCAACGAAACGGAACCATGGCAAAGTTCCTAATCCGAAATCTCAACGGCCACATCTGCAGCCTGGAGACCAACAACGGTGTGCCTCCTCATTCCAGCAGCACAAAGATGTTACACCATCAAGCAGAGCGATGGCAAAATCCCAACTCCGCCTTAGCATTCGTCTCGTTACAGCAGACGCAATGTTAACAACGGCGTTCCTTCGCAGTCCAGCAGGATGTACATGCAAAGTTAATAAAAGACCCCATGGTCAGCAAAGCGGAGTGATGGCAAAATCCCAGCTCCACCTCAGCACTCGTCTCGTCACAGCGGACACATCATCAAGCAAAGCGGAACAGCAGCAACTCCCAGTTCTATGACTCGACGATGTACTCCCACAGAGAGTCAAATCCCAACTCCGTGAAATGCGGATATAATCAACAAAATTCCTGGTCACGTGGAACGCGGATAACGTCACTCTTTGACCCCGTGGAAAACGTCCAGAGTGGATCCTGGTCCTCGCAGAGCACGGCGGTGAACCCGTGCGAAGCATCCAGAGCGGAGCCTAGTCCTCGCCTAACGCGGCAGTGAACCCGTGTGAAGCATCTAGAGCAAAATTCCTGGTTACGTAGAACGCGGATAACGTCACTCTTTGACCCCGTGGAAAACGTCCAGAGCGGATCCTGGTCCTCGCAGAGCACGGCAGTGAACCCGTGCGAAGCATCCAGAGCGGAGCCTAGTCCTCGCTTAACGCGGCAGTGAACCCGTGTGAAGCATCTAGAGCAAAATTCCTGGTCACGTGGAACGCGGATAACGTCATTCTTCGACCCCGTGGGAAACGTCCAGAGCGGATCCTTGTCCTCACACCAACATGGAGTGATCACCACCGCGACATTCATCTCGATACAGCAAACGAGATACAAGAAAACGAAGCGAAGGACAAATTCCTAGCTCCAGGGTCTTAACGGTAAGTCATATAAAACCGGAAAGACAATCAGAGATCATCTCATACCAACATGGAGTGATCACCACCTCGACGTTCGTCTCGACACATCAGTCGCAACATCACCAAAAGGAGTCACGGCAAAATCCCTGGTTCCAGAGCTCGACGGTTCACCAGCAACCTAGAGACAACCATGACATTCGTCTCGATACAGAGGA
This sequence comes from Agapanthus africanus, assembly GCA_030015575.1. NCBI lineage: Eukaryota > Viridiplantae > Streptophyta > Magnoliopsida > Asparagales > Amaryllidaceae > Agapanthus > Agapanthus africanus. The sequence continues at coordinate 673,180,619 of CM057340.1, read as the reverse complement.
CGCGATGCCAGCAAATGAAGCAAAGGCCAAATTCCTAGCTTCAGGGTCTTAACGGTAAGTCATATAAAACCGGAAAGACAATCAGAGATCATCTCACACCAACATGGAGTGGTCACCACCTCGACGTTCGTCTCGATACAGCAGACAAGATGTCACAACAACGTTCTTCCTCCAACAGGATTCGCACATGACAAAGCAAACGAAGTGAAGGCCAAATTCCTAGCTTCAGGGTCTTAACGGCAAGTCATATAAAGCCCGAAAGACCACCCGAGATCATCCCACATGGAGTGGTCACCACCTCGACGTTCGTCTCGATACAGCAGATGCAACATCACCAAAAGGAGCCACGGCAAAATCCCTAGTTCCAAATCTCGATGGTTCATCAGCAACCTAGAGACAACCACGACATTCGTCTCGATACAGAGGACGCAATGCCAGCAAACGAAGCAAAGGCCAAATTCCTAGCTTCAGGGTCTTAACGGCAAGTCATATAAAGCCTGAAAGACTATCGGAGATCATCCCACACCAGCGCGGAGTGGTTATGACTCATCGGGGCTCTCCAAAATGAGCCTAACCTCAAGTAAAAAGCGGCATGGCAAATTCCTAGCGCTTGCTCTTCCGACGGTCAAACTGCCAAGGAGGATTGCTTGAAGACGTCTTGTCCAGCCTCCGAAGGGATCAGAGATACGGCAGTCTCAGGGCTACTTGAACAGCACGATTGCCTATCGAGGAATACATCAGCTCATGCGACGGTACTACGGCCAAAACCCTAAGTACCACAGACCCTAACGGACTTCTGTCGTAAAGAGCAGAGGTTAACTGTGACGTTAGGATATTCTTGCGAGATCTGCTCGATTCGTTTCGACTCATGAGGAAAATGATGTCTTTACGAGAACTTCTCGATTCGTCTCGACTCGTGAGATAAAGCCTTAGACAGTAGGGATTAAAAAACCTGTTTCCTAAGCACTGGGATCCTGCAAGTCGGCCCAAAATGGTCTCTTGCATACTATCCACGGGTCTCACTCTCCGAAGTCGAATTTCGACAAGGAGGGGAACAACCGCTTATGGGTCCTCTTGACTCGTAAGAGAAAAAAATTCTCTCATAAGATCCTTACGACTTATAAGAGAAAACATACTTAGGAATCCTCACGACTCCTAAGGAGAAAACACACCTACGAGATCCTCTCGATCCGTAGGGAGAAAAGTCTTTATGAGACCCTCACGGCTCATAAAGTTGAAAAGTCTTAGGTGGCAGATCCTAACCCTGTCTTCTAAGCCATCACTGCCCTGCAAAGAGGTCAAGATGGACCGTCTATGAGCCACACTCGCCAAAGCTACATGCCACTGAAATGGAAAAGCTACTCATGAGCATATATACTAGTTCACTCCAGAGTAAGATATAAAGAGATAGAAGGGTGCGGCTCATGGAGTTAAGGGTTTGGAACTATATCTCTTAAGAGTCGAGATTTGAGTCAATGATAAATGACGACGCTTGTGTCCGTTCGTTATCTTCTCAGATCAAGATTCTGAAAGTAATATACCAACCCGAAATTGGTCATACGCTATGCATTACTTTGCACTACTTCACCCATGTATATACTTACGTGGGCAAAGTAGTGGGGGACATTTGTTCCCGCCGAAAATTTCTGCGCGAAAGAGCCCAAGGCATCAAATGGCGGCGATACGCTTAAGAAAATGGGAACCAGTATCTTCCGGGCTGTTTTTTGATAAACTCCCGAATGAGAAATAGATAAATTCTGATGGTATCGAAAGCGGCTCGAAAAACCCTTCGATTTGATATATTATGGGCCTCGTAATTCATTCGGGATTAAAAGTTATGAGGAATTACGTGTCCACACGTGATGGGCCTTTAAGAACCCGCTGGAGGAGTCAAAAGATATAATAAAAACTCAGAAAAGACCCCAATGGGGCATCACGTGCTCACACGTGACCATGGGTCACGTGCAGACACGTGATGGGCTTTTAAAGCCTCTAAAATAATGAATGGAATTTAATTCTAAAAGTCAGAAAATACCTCAACGAGGTATCACGTGCTTACACGTGACCAATGGTCACGTGTTGACACGTGATGGTTAAAACTGAAGCGTAAACAAACAGCTGAAGGAAATACCTCAATGAGGTGTCACGTGCTCACACGTGACCAATGGTCACGTGTTGACACATGATGATTACAACTAAAGCGTAAGCAAACACTGAGAAAAGGACTCAATTGGGGGCCACGTGGCAACACGTGAGTGGCTGTAAAAGCCTTGCTGTTCAACAGAATTAAATTAAAAAAAAAGATCATTTAAATCTTTCGAAATAGAATTAAAATTCTAAAAGCTTCTAAATCTTTCCAAATGGAAAAGGATTATGGGGACCGTTGGATTAAAAATCCAAGGGTGATTAAAAATCACCAATTTATGGAAAAATCTTGGACTTGGAAAGATTTCCCCCCTAAATCTGACCGAGATAACAAATGGATATCTTTGGATTTAAAATCCAATGGTGAATAAAATTCACTTGACAATCTAAAGGCCCAGATTAATGATGAATGCAAATCAAATCTCTCAACATACAAATCAAATCTCTTAATGAGAGATTTGCTAAACAAATTGATTCTCTTCCTTCTCCTTTAAATAGGAGCCAAGAAGAGAAGAGAGGGGATCTACTTTTTTGAGAGAAAAACAGAGGGAGGAGAATTTAATTCTCAAGAGAAGAAGAAACAGAGAAAGAAGACTTTAATTCTCTGCAAAAGAAAAACCCTAGGTAAGAAAAGAGAGGATTCAAAAGAGAATTTAATTCTCAAAAGAGTTTAACTCTTATTTAAAGAAAAGAACTTAGTTCTTCTTCTAGTTGAAGATCTGTACAGAGCACATCTCCCCATAGGATGAGAATTTAATTCTCATCGGGTTGAGATCCTGCCATGCAGATCCTAAACTTAGAAGGGGAATTGAGTTTTGAGAGTTCAATTCTCCTAAAACAAAACTAGGGTTTAACCCTAATCAAGAATTTAATTCTTTTACATATCTGGGAATTTAATTCCTTTGAAAAGAAATCAGGGTTTTATCCTAAATAAGAATTTAATTATTTCACGATAGGAATTCAATTCCTTCAAAATCATAATTAGGGTTTAACCCTATAAAGAATTCAATTCTTAAAAGATCTCTGTTCATGAAAAGAACTAGGGTCACGTGCCCCCACGTGACCCTTGAAAAGATCCCCTGCAAAGAACTTTGAAGCATCACCCCACGTGCTCCCACGTGACTCCCAAAACGCAGAAATAAAAAGCAAAAGAAATGAAAGCGTTGGGCGCTCTCACGTGTTATCACGTGACCCCTCAGCAAATGCTTTAACAATTGGCGCACAGATCCCCATCACGTGCCAACACGTGATGGTCTAAAATAAAAACAAAAGTGTTTAACACTTATTCGCAGATTTGAGGATAAACCAAAAGGAGATCTGGCTCCACATTTAGGGCGTCCTCACGTGTCACCACGTGACCCCTAATGAGCATTCTAACAGACCATAGCGGGGGCCTCCATCACGTACTCACACGTGATGGCCGCCAGAATTAAAAGAGTTAAACACTGATCTGCAGAATAAAATAAAGGGAATCAGGGCGCTCTCACGTGTCCACACGTGACCCCTCTCTCCTTAGTGTTTAACACTAATCTGAAGACTTTGTCCTCAGTGTTTAACACTGATTTTCTTAGTGTTTAACACTAATTTGGAAAACTCTATTGGCAGTGTTTAATACTGATTTGCTTAGTGATTAACACTAATTTGAAAACTCTTTCCCAGTCTTTAACACTGATTATCTTTTAGTGTTTAACACTAACTTGCTAATCTTAATTCCAGTATTCAACACTGTTGGTCTTTAGTGTTCAACACTATCTTTAGCCCAATTGGCTAAGTTTCTAGAGGCAAAGCCTCTCCTTCAATGGACCGACAGAGGGCCAATATTTCAAACATAATTGGACTTAGCCCAAACTGGCCGTAAGTCCTCAAATCATATTGAACTGAGCACATCTGCCCTTTCAACCAACTCATTGGTTCAAGTGTACATCTCTGAACTCCTCTGTTATTTGTCGTTGTAATCCTTCAACGTCTTCAGAGAGGTGACGGGTCCCGACAACCACACATCAACACGGACTGTGGGGTCCTTAAACTCATGGACTTATGCGTCCTTAAACCAAGATACGGACTGTGGGGTCCTTAAACCCGCGGACTTATGCGTCCTTAAACTAACGGACTAATGCGTCATTAAACACACCCATATGGACTGTGGGGTCCTTAAACCCATGGACTTATGCGTCCTTAAACTACCAATGGACTTATGCGTCCTTAAACTACCGATGGACCACTATGTCCTTAAACTGGTATTGGACCACCATGTCCCTAAACTGGCAATGGACCACCATGTCCCTAAACTGGAACAATAGAGCCTAAACGCTCTTTTGTCGGATCTAAACGATCCCGTTAAGTTGGTCTTAGTCTCAAATTGGACTAACGTATCCTTAACAAACGTTTAAGTTGATCTTAGCCTCAAATATGGCTAACGCATCCTTAAACCTTCAAACAGACTGGACTATGAATCCCTCCAATCAACTTTGGTTCAAGGGTACATCTCGGAACTCCTTTGACACCTGTCGTTGTAATCCTTCAACGTCGTCAGAGAGGTAACGGGTCCCGACAACCATACATTCAATGGACCACTATATCTGTAGGGTGTTTTTCGTCACCCCATTGAGATGGGAATACGCGCGCGCTTGTCAGGCGTACTACAGATTCCCCTTGCCTAGGATAGGCTGGGGTTTAATGATTGTGGGGATCCGAATCTCCGGCAGCCGCGGACTAAGCTGCCGTTAATTATCCCTCGCCTTTGGGGCGAGAGAACCTCCGATTAATGGGTTAAACTGGTCATGCGAACTCAATGTGTGGTGTGCGTGTGTGTTGTTTGAAAAGGGGGTTTGGATATATCGGGAGCCACGCAGAGTTTTTACGGGGGTCCCGCTACCCGGATAGCGGGATGGAGGTCAAGGGGGCTAGCAGCCCCCTTGCGGGGTTCGGGGCAGCGCCCCGGCCCGAAAATTTTTTGGAGGGGGAGAATGTTGCGGAGTATGTGTATGTGTACATTTGTATACAAATGTATATATATACATATATATATAAATAAAGGGGAAAAGGCATCCAAAGGATGCGTGGGGCAGCACCTTGGGCGCTGTGCGCTTAGGTGCTGTGCGCTCAGGCGCAAGTGCGCCACGTTTCGGCACGTGGGCGCTTTGCGCATGAGCGCTGCGCGCAGGAGCGCAAGCGCGCGCGACACGTGTCGGCACGTGGGCGCTTTGCGCATGAGCGCTGCGCGCATGCGCGCGCGCCACGTGTCGGCACGTGGGCGCTTTGCGTAAGAGCGCTGCGCCCAGGTGCGCAAGCGCGCGCGCGCCACGTGTCGGCACGCGGGCGCTTTGCGCACTTGCGCAAGCACGCAGGTGCGCAAGCGCGCGCGCCACGTGTCGGCACGCGGGCGCTTTGCGCACTTGCGCTGCGCGCTGGAGAGGACAAGAGGCTTTTAGCCTGAAAAAAAGATTTCTCAAAGAGAAATCAGAGAGGAGTCGGGCTCCTGAATGTGTTATGGGTTTAATAGAAGTGGTTCTTCTTCTTCCTCCTGTTACTTGCTGGATCTTGAAGATCAAGAGATGTGAAATCTCAAAATCTCTCCTTTTTAAGATCTGATGACAGATCCAAATTCCCCTTTGTGGGTTTTGTGGTGAAAAACTATTTATTTTGGGAAAAAGAAGAGTTAAACTCTTGATTTAATTCAAAAGAAAGAGAAAAGTTTTTGGAACCTTGGAGAAGGAGCAGGAGGCACAAAGAACCCTAGTTTTGGGGGGGGGGGAAAAAGGTGTCTCTATTCATCATCATGTTGCCTTTAATAGGCTTACATATTTACATATAGCCCCTTGGGCTTTACAAAAATGGCATTTTAGCCATCCCATGGCTCATGTGCCATTTCATTTTTGCACATAAGCCATGGGCTTACAAAATATTGGCTTTATGCCCATTTTGTTTTCATTCATGCATAAACAATTACATAAAAAATATTTATTACATGATTTTTGTTGTTGGCATGGAGGAGGCTGGCCGCGGGCTCGATTCGGGTATGGGCCCGCTTGACCTGGGCTTGGGCCCACCTGGCTTGGGGTTGACCTTGACTTTGACTCGGTCAACGGGGGTGTAAATTTTTACCCCAACAAAGTGCCCCCCATCAATAAATGCACACAGCATATATGGGTCGTGTGCATGAAATTGATGGATCTTCTTTCACGTGGAGGCGACTTGCTTTGGTTCCTACTTTTTTGGGATGCACTGCCCTTTTTACGACATGGACGGTCGACGCTTGACGCGTCTCCTAGACGGAGTGTCTGTGGTAGACGTTTTCCTGATCCGGAGTGATTTGGTTCCCGATTTGTGGGGAGCCTGCACTGCCCGTTTTACGACATGGACGGTCGACGCTCTGTTACGAAGCGATTGGGTTCCCAATTTGCGGGAGCCTGCACTGCCCCTTTTGCGACATAGACGGTCGACACTCTGATCTGAAGCGATTTCGTAGACGTGTCCCCAGCACGGAGTGTCGCTGATCGACTTTTCCCCGGCGCGGAGTGTCGGGTTGACTTTTCCCCGGCGCGGAGTGTCGCTGATGGACTTTTCCCCGGCGCGGAGTGTCGGGTTGACCTTTCCCCGGCATGGAGTGTCGCTGATGGACTTTTCCCCGGCGCGGAGTGTCGGGTTGACCTTTCCCCGGCACGGAGTGTCGCTGATGGACTTTTCCCCGGCGCGGAGTGTCGGTGGTTGACTTTTCCCCGACATGGAGTGTCGCTGATGGACTTTTCCCCGGCGCGGAGTGTCGGGTTGACTTTTCCCCGGCACGGAGTGTCGCTGATCAACTTTTCCTCGGCACGGAGTGTCGCGTTGACTTTTTCCCGGCACGGAGTGTCGCTGACGGACTTTTCCCCGGCACGGAGTATCGCTGATGGACTTTTCCCCGGCGCGGAGTGTCGATGGTTGACTTTTCCCCGGCATGGAGTGTCGCTGATGGACTTTTCCCCGGCGCGGAGTCTCAGGTTGACTTTTCCCCGGCACGGAGTGTCGCTGATGGACTTTTCCCCGGCGCGGAGTGTCGGTGGTTGACTTTTCCCCGGCATGGAGTGTCGCTGATGGACTTTTCCCCGGCGCGGAGTGTCGGGTTGACTTTTCCCCGGCACGGAGTGTCGCTGATCGACTTTTCCTCGGTACGGAGTGTCGCGTTGACTTTTCCCCAGCACGGAGTGTCGCTGACGGACTTTTCCCCGGCACGGAGTGTCGCTGATGGACTTTTCCCCGGCGCGGAGTGTCGGTGGTTGACTTTTCCCCGGCACGGAGTGTCGCTGATCGACTTTTCCCCGGCACGGAGTGTTGGTGGTTGACTTTTCCCCGGCATGGAGTGTCGCTGATGGACTTTTCCCCGGCGCGGAGTGTCGGTGGTTGACCTTTCCCCGGCATGGAGTGTCGCTGATGGAATTTTCCCCGGCGCGGAGTGTCGGGTTGACTTTTCCCTGGCACGGAGTGTCGCTGATGGACTTTTCCCCGGCGCGGAGTGTCGGGTTGACTTTTCCCCGGCACGGAGTGTCGCTGATGGACTTTTCCCAGGCGCGGAGTGTCGGGTTGACTTTTCCCCGACACGGAGTGTCGCTGATCGACTTTTCCCCGGCACGGAGTGTTGGTGGTTGACTTTTCCCCGGCATGGAGTGTCGCTGATGGACTTTTCCCCGGCGCGGAGTGTCAGTGGTTGACTTTTCCCCGGCATGGAGTGTCGCTGATGGAATTTTCCCCGGCGCGGAGTGTCGGGTTGACTTTTCCCTGGCACGGAGTGTCGCTGATGGACTTTTCCCCGGCGCGGAGTGTCGGGTTGACTTTTCCCCGGCACGGAGTGTCGCTGATGGAATTTTCCCCGGCACGGAGTGTCGGGTTGACTTTTTCTCGGCACGGAGTGTCGCTGATCGACTTTTCCCCGGCACGGAGTGTCGGTGGTTGACTTTTTCCCGGCATGGAGTGTCGCTGATGGACTTTTCCCCGGCGCGGAGTGTCGGGTTGACTTTTCCCCGACACGGAGTGTCGCTGATGGACTTTTTCCCGGCGCGGAGTGTCGGGTTGACTTTTCCCCGGCACGGAGTGTCGCTGATGGACTTTTCCCCGGCGCGGAGTGTCGGTGGTTGACTTTTCCCCGGCACGGAGTGTCGCTGATGGACTTTTCCCCGGCGCGGAGTGTCAGGTTGACTTTTCCCCGGCACGGAGTGTCGCTGATCGACTTTTCCCCGGTGCGGAGTGTCGCTGGTTGACTTGATTCCGAGACGAAGCATAATTTAGACAGGGAAGGCAGGTACACCGAGGCGAAGTATCATTTCGACACGGGGTGCACATTCTGAGACGAAGCTTGATTCCGACGCAGAGCTGGTTGGTTGATTTGATTCCGAGACGAAGCATAATTTCGACAGGGAAGGTAGATATCCCGAGGCGAAGCGTGATTTCGACACGGGGTAAATTCTGGGACAGAGCATGATTCCGCCGTAGAGGTTGTTGGTTTGATTTGATTTGGGTTGACATCAGCATCGCTACACTGGAATATAGTACCAGGAGCGAATCATCATTTGTCATGAGAGGATTTGGGAATTGGGGTTTTTATTTGGCATCTGCATTGCTGCACTGGAATAATGCCAGGAGCAACTCATCATGTGCCCCGAGAGGATTTGGATTTGGTTTGTTTGGCATCTGCATTGCTGCACTGGAATAATGCCAGAAGCAACTCATCATGTGCCCCGAGAGGATTTGGATTTGGTTTTTTTTTTTTTTCTTTTGGCATCTGCATTGCTGCACTGGAATAATGCCAGGAACAACTCATCATGTGCCCCGGGAGGATTTGGGAATTGGTGGCTTAGGAGACAGGTTTAGATCCCTGTCACCTAAGGCTTTTCCATTTTATGGGCCGCAAGGGTCCCACAAAGCATTTTCTCCCTACGGATCGTAAGGATCTCGCAGGTGTATTTTCTCCTTAGGAGTCGTGGGGACTCCTAAGTGTGTTGCTCCTTTGTGAGTCGTAGGGATCTCACGCGGGAATTTTCTCCTCACAAAGTCGAGAGGACTTTGCGAGTGCATTTCATGTCTTTTGTTTTCTTTTACGAGTTTGCGCCCTTTCGGGTTTTCACAAACACGCCGGCAGTCCTGCTGTTTTTTACTCACGGAGCCCTTTCGGGTTTTCATCCGTGCCCATTTCGCTTGTGGACATACCGTTTCTTTCGTTTTTTTTTCTTTTCTTTTTTTTTTGGAGAGATCGGGATTGTTTTACGCCCGTGGATTGTATACGGTTTTGCAGGATGTATGATCCAGACCGTAGGGCAGGAAAAATTTCGGGACTTTGTTGGCGTCTGCATCGTTGCACTGGAATGTGGTACGAGGAGCGACTCATCATTCGCCGTTTTGGAATTTGGTTGGCGTCTGCATCGCTGCACTGGAATATGGTACCAGGAGTGACTCATCATTCGCCACTTGGGGATTGGGGAGCGATGGCTTAGGAGACAGGTTTAGATCCCTATCCCCTAAGACTTTTCAATTTTATGGGCCGTGAGGGTCCCATAAAAGCATTTTCTCCCTACGAGTCGTAAGGATCTCGCAGGTGTATGTTCTCCTTAGGAGTCGTGAGGACTCCCAAGTGTGTTTTTCCTTCGTGAGTCGTAAGGATCCCACGAAGGTTTGTTCTCCTCATGTATCGTGAGGACACATGAGTGGATTTCCCTTGTTCCCAGTTTAATGACTTAGAGGTCGACCGTTTCTAGTTTAACGACTTAGAGGTCATCTGTTTCCAGTTTAACGACGTGGTGGTCATCTGTTTCCAGTTTAACGACGTGGAGGTCATCTGTTTCCAGTTTAAAGACGTAGTGGTCATCTGTTTCCAGTTTAAGGACTTAGAGGTCTGTCTTTTTCCAGTTTAACGACTTAGAGGTCATCTGTTTCCAGTTTAATGACGTAGAGGTCATCTGTTTCCAGTTTAAAGACTTAGAGGTTTGTCTTTTTCCAGTTTAATGACTTGGAGGTCATCTGTTTCCAGTTTAACGACTTGGAGGTCATCTGTTCCCAGTTTAACGACGTGGTGGTCATCTGTTTCCAGTTTAACGACTTAGTGGTCATATGTTTCCAGTTTAAAGACTTAGAGGTCTACTGTTTCCAGTTTAACGACTTAGAGGTCATCTGTTTCAAGTTTAACGACGTGGTGGTCATCTGTTTCCAGTTTAACGACGTGGAGGTCATCTGTTTCCAGTTTAAAGACGTAGTGGTCATCTGTTTCCAGTTTAAGGACTTAGAGGTCTGTCTTTTTCCAGTTTAACGACTTAGTGGTCATCTGTTTCCAGTTTAATGACGTAGAGGTCATCTGTTTCCAGTTTAAAGACTTAGAGGTCTGTCTTTTTCCAGTTTAACGACTTAGAGGTCGTCTGTTTCCAGTTTAACGACTTGGAGGTCATCTGTTCCCAGTTTAACGACGTGGTGGTCATCTGTTTCCAGTTTAACGACTTGGAGGTCGACTGTTTCCAGTTTAACGACTTAGAGGTCGTCTGTTTCCAGTTTAACGACTTGGAGGTTGATCGATGGCGAGCTCGGAATTTTGGGGTAGGGGCCGGCATAAGCGTTGCTAACACTGAAGGACATGCGCAAGGACACATAAGTGGGTCTTCCCAATGGAGCATAATTCCGAGGACGGAGACCAACCGCTGGACTGGTGATTGCAGTGGGATATGGGTATGGTGAGAATTATTTGAGCCCGTGGATTGTATACGGCAGTCAAGTTGGGGACTAACCGTAGGGCTGGGAGAATTTTTGAAATTTGAATTTTTGTTGGCGTCTGCATCGCTGCACTGGAATATGGTACCAGGAGCTACTCATCATTCGCCGTTTCTTTTTTAACCGCGATTGCTCTATCATTTCAGCTTTTCTTATCGCGAAGGTCGCGATTGCCCTATCATTTCGGCTATTTGTTCGCGGTTGCCCCATCATTTCGGCTTTATTTTCATTTTTATTTTTACTCGCTGATTTTTATTGCGAGTTGCCCCATCATTTCGGCTTTTCTTTATTTTTCTTTTATTTACATGTTTTTTTTTTGTTTATTTACATATATATGTATACATATATTTTTACATTCCCAGTTTAACGACTTAGAGGTCTATTGTTTCCCAGTTTAACGATATGGTGGTCCTTTGTTCCCAGTTTAATGACGTGGCGGTCGATTGTTCCCAGTTTAATGACGTGGTGGTCTTTTTTGCTTATCCCAGCTCCTTGAACTTTGATCTTGGCGGAGCTGCGTTGATGACCTAGCTCTGTGGCTTGCCGATACATCCGAGGATTGTGAGGTTTTTCCAAGCTTATATTGGTCCTTTGCCCAATCTTTGAAAATATAGCAGTCTTCGATGGTATAACCCACCACTCTATGATATGGGCAGTATATGGGATTGCCGGTCATGTTCATTTCTTGTGGCCTCTTTGGAACAGGCAGTTGCAGACCGCTGTTCAGGGCGTCTATGAATATTTTGCGGACTTCATCCCTCCTGAAGGAGTATACCTTCTTCTTTCCCTCCATTGGAGTAGGTGCCTTTACTGATGCTGGTCCTCGAGGCACATGTCTAGGAGGATTAGGTTCCCGAAAGGTTTCGGTCTCTATTCGCATGAAATCGGCGATCGTAGCTTGACTGTTTGCTAGCACGCCTTTAGACAGTTCTATCTCTCCCATCTTATATTGCCTTTCGACCCAATCTTTGAAGACGAAGCAGTCCTCAATGTCATGACCGATCACCCGGTGATAGGGGCAATATTCTGGGTCATCGGTCATATTCGCTTCTTGCGGTCTCTTTGATTCCGGCAGTTGTAGACCGTTCTTCAGGGCGTCCTTGAATATCTTGTGGACCTTTTCCCTTTTGAAGGAATAGACCTTTTCCAGCTTCTCTTTCAGAGGCGATTCCCCTCCGGTGTATGTATCGGAGGGACTGGAGGCTGATTGCGGCCGTTTTTCACGAAGGCGCTCCGCTTTTAGGTTGAAAGGGATATCAGTTGGCTGCCTCCGGGTATCAATCCCTGGCTCATGAGCCAAAATTTGATTCTGTTGTAATTGCAATCGGGCGACTTGGGTAGCGAGATCTGCCACGACGTTTGCTAGCTCGTCGATTTTGGAATAGACCTCGGCCATCTTCTCATCCCTGTCCTGAAATTGCCTTTGAAGCCATTGGAATAATGCTTGCTCTGTAGTTCTGGCTATGACAACCGGGTAATCTTTATTGCCTGAGCTCCATTCCGTAGGAACCACGGGCTCCTCTGGCTTATCGGCCTGAGCGGGCTCTTCATCATTTAGATCGAGCCGATGCTGGGTAGCGTCAACCGTATCATCGCCATGGCTATGAAGAAGAAGAGGGTTTGTTTCTTCATGTCCGGCCATGTAGATAGTGTGGATAACAAATTCAGCCATTCTTTCATCACTAGCAGCTGGTCTCACGGAGCGGTCCGGGCTTTGGAAATTCATAAGTCTTAATATGGCCAGAGCCCTAGCCTTTTTGTTGGCTCTATATCTGAGCCGCTTCTGCCTCAGCTTCTCGATCTTGAAGGCTTGGCGGGCATCCGCTATCTGGGAAGCCATTGTGAGTTGATCAGCGGGGAGCTTAGAGAAGACACCCGATCGAGCATTTGTCAGGGGCGCCGCTGGAGCTTGCTCGGGACGCGTTGTAGCTTTGTTGGTGTTGATGGCCTTGCCCCCAGCTGCGGCCAAGGAAAGTCGTTCAGATACCGACTTGCGTTTGGGTTGGGGCGCCCTTGAGATCACCATGTTTGGCCTCCTGCCTTTCGAGACTGGTTTGTCTGCCACCGGGGCTTGAGGAGCTGGGATGGCGCCAACTGGCATGAACATAATAGAGCCGAATGGTAGCAGCGGCTCCGCCTATTGTCGCCCGAGACTGGCCGGAAGGACCGTCCTGGAGTCTATCTTCATCGTGTAGGAGACATGAGCTGAGTTCATCATCGAAGACATCGTCGAAAGGTGGTTGCTCGAAAATCAGCATGAAAGAGCATTATTTTAGTATAAATATAGGTATGTATATTGATTGAGTTCGCATGAACGCTTAACCCGAAATATGGAAGGAGAGATTGGTCCCACCGGGCATGCCAGAATCTGTAGGGTGTTTTTCGTCACCCCATTGAGATGGGAATACGCGCGCGCTTGTCAGGCGTACTACAGATTCCCCCTGCCTAGGATAGGCTGGGGTTTAATGATTGTGGGGATCCGAATCTCCGGCAGCCGCGGACTAAGCTGCCGTTAATTACCCCTCGCCTTTGGGACGAGGGAACCTCCGATTAATGGGTTAAACTGGTCATGCGAACTCAATGTGCGGTGTGCGTATGTGTTGTTTGAAAAGGGGGTTTGGATATATCGGGAGCCACGCAGAGTTTTTATGGGGGTCTCGCTACCCGGATAGCGGGCTGGGGGTCAAGGGGGCTAGCAGCCCCCTTGCGGGGTTCGGGGCAGCGCCCCGGCCCGAAAATTTTTTGGAGGGGGAGAATGTTGCGGAGTATGTGTATGTGTACATTTGTATACAAATGTATATATATACATATATATATAAATAAAGGGGAAAAGGCATCCAAAGGATGCGTGGGGCAGCACCTTGGGCGCTGTGCGCTTAGGTGCTGTGCGCTCAGGCGCAAGCGCGCCACGTGTCGGCACGTGGGCGCTCTGCGCATGAGCGCTGCGCGCAGGAGCGCAAGCGCGCGCGCCACATGTCTGCACCTGCGCGCAGGAGCGCAAGCGCGCACGTGAGCGCAAGCGCAAGCGCGCGCGCCACGTGTCGACACGTGGGCGCTCTGCGCAAGAGCGCTGCGCGCAGGTGTGCAAGCGCGCGCACGCCACGTGTCGGCACGCGGGCGCTTTGCGCACTTGCGCAAGCGCGCAGGTGCGCAAGCGCGCGCGCCACGTGTCGGCACGCGGGCTCTTTGCGCCTTGCGCAAGCGCGCAGGTGCGCAAGTGCGCGCGCCACGTGTCGGCACACGGGCGCTTTGCGCACTTGCGCTACGCGCTGGAGAGGACAAGAGGCTTTTAGCCTGAAAAAAAGATTTCTCAAAGAGAAATCAGAGAGGAGTTGGGCTCCTGAATGTGTTCTGGGTTTAATGGAAGTGGTTCTTCTTCTTCCTCCTGTTGCTTGCTGGATCTTGAAGATCAAGAGATGTGAAATCTCAAAATCTCTCCTTTTTAAGATCTGATGACAGATCCAAGTTCCCCTTTGTGGGTTTTGTGGTGAAAAACTATTTATTTTGGGAAAAAGAAGAGTTAAACTCTTGATTTAATTCAAAAGAAAGAGGAAGGTTTTTGGAACCTTGGAGAAGGAGCAGGAGGCACAAAGAACCCTAGTTTTTGGGGGAAAAAAAGGTGTCTCTATTCATCATCATGTTGCCTTTTATAGGCTTACATATTTACATATAGCCCCTTGGGCTTTACAAAAATGGCATTTTAGCCATCCCATGGCTCATGTGCCATTTCATTTTTGCACATAAGCCATGGGCTTACAAAATATTGGCTTTATGCCCATTTTGTTTTCATTCATGCATAAACAATTACATAAAAAATATTTATTACATGATTTTTGTTGTTGGCATGGAGGAGGCTGGCCGCGGGCTCGACTCGGGTATGGGCCCGCTTGACCTGGGCTTGGGCCCACCTGGCTTGGGGTTGACCTTGACTTTGACTCGGTCAACGGGGGTGTAAATTTTTACCCCAACAATGTCCCTAATCTGGAACAATGGAGCTCAAATGCTCTTTTGTCGGATCTAAACGATCCCGTTAAGTTGATCTTAGTCTCAAACTGGACTAACGTATCCTTAACAAACGTTTGAGTTGATCTTAGCCTCCAATATGGCTAACGTATCCTCAAACCAAAACCCCAAACCCAAATCTAAGAAAACACGGATTTGGACTAATCCACGTCCTACGAGCGACGACATAAATTGGTCTCCGTATACAATCCACGGGCAACCACAAATAAAACAAACACCCACGACATGAAGTGACCATCTGGAGAAGGAGAAAGTTGTTACCGCAATGCGGTAGCGTAATTAACTACAGGGGCTTGCGCCTGCAGGGAAGAGCGTCCCCACAATCAAAAACCCCTCAAGCGAGGGGGAATCTGACGAAGTCTGCTACATCGGCCGCATCCGTCTAAACCTCCGATACACGGTGCCATAAATCAACTTGGCATCTTCGGAGAGGTAGACGGATAAAACCAATTAGCATCTGCCCCGAACCTCAGGCAAGACGTCCATGTCTCGGCCGCCGTTCGGAGGGGAACAAGATTAACATGTTAATGGAATACTAAACATATCTAGTTGCTAGTTGCTAAGTTTTGGTTTAAAAATTGTGATAATTATGCAAAATTGCTTACTAGGTTTTTAAAAAATTAATTTAAAATGTAGTATTAAAAATCTAGTTAGGGATTTAACTCATTCTTAAGGTTTCCTGATGTGGTTTAACACTTTAATATATGCAAAATCAAGGTTGGAAGTGAATTGTGAAATTTTGCTTAAAAGTATCGAAATCGGGCAAGTTTGCAAACTAGAATTTTCAAAGTAATATAAATTAGTGTGTTAAAAATATAATAGTGGTTTGTATAATCTTGTTATGCTATTTAATATGTATTACGACCATTAGTTTCTTTTAAACATCAAGTTTTGAAGTAAACGGTAAATTGGCGTTTTCGGGTTTTACGAAATCGGATGGGTTGATCGATTTTTAGGGTTTCGATGAATTAAATCATGTTTTATATTATAAGTAATAAGTTTTTAAAGTATGAGTTCTTTGTTGATGTTTATCTTGATCAATCGGCGTTTGTACGCCGATATCGAGCGATATTTGGTTCTTTTGCATGAGCGGGACATAGTTTTTAATCTATGCGCATTTCGTGCGTCGTTTTGGTTTTGTTCGTGATTCAGTTTACGATATTATATGTGTTTGCATATAGGTACCCCTCACGTGGACTTCGGACGAGAAAGAAGATGAGGGTGACATCGTTTTCGGCAGACAATGGCCAGGTGAGTAGATGTATATCTACAGGGGAAGTCGGGTGGATGACGTTTAGCACCCCCGCAAACGTAGAATAGAAATAGTACTTATAGTCATTAGGAAGCCAGACGTGACCTTAGATTCTTGATGAGTTAGACCCTAGTAATGACCGTAGGTTGGACTAGACTGTTTAGAAAGACCTTACCTGAGGGTGAACATCTTGGAGGAGATCTGTAGGTTTCAGGTATATACATAGACACGCACACACAGAAACTTGACTTGGTGTATATGTGTATGTGTGTGTATATATATATATATAGGGTTATGTGTAGGTATATATATACACACACAGCATGTATATGTGATATAAGGATGTGATATGATACTTGGGGATGAAACAATATAACTGGGCTTGATGCCGTGATTCTTGGCTATACGGTCGTGTTATGATGTTAGAGGATCATTAGGAAATGAGATAATGAATTGGTATACATAAATAATAAGGGGTGGTGATGATATTGAAGTACATGGGACTATAAAATAGAATCCAGACCGTAACCTGTGCCTGAAAGTCTGATATGATATATGCGTGACTTGATTACGACATCATATAGGTATGAATTGATTACGATATGATCTAAGTGTGACCTGATCACAATATGATACATATGACATGATATTTCTGAGGATAATCAACGATGTATCTGTATATCGGAAATAATATATGATGTATGCAATTACAGTATAGCACCTTGATCTTGACACTTGATGATGATGATATTATATGAATGATGAGACACGTAGGTGATACTTGACCCGTACCCTGATATTGGGATGCCGTACGATGGATTTACCGTACGAGGCATAGATGTGATGATTGATCCGCTCTCTTGTTTCGAGGAAGACGTCCTATGTACGTGACGCTATTGAGGCTGGATCGCCAACTATTAGAGATATGGACTCAGACTTTAGGTGTACTCCTACTTCTTATCGACTAGTTCGTAGGTTTAGTTTTCCTTAGGTGGTTAGATGGACACTAGTTTAGGTTCGATTCATATAGTGGTAGTTGTACTCGTATATCTCAGAGGAGTGGATAATGCACATCTGTCTTTACTTTCATACTGTAATCATCATGGTGCATGTTCTTTCATATGTTGCTATAATCAGTATAAACCTTACCTATTAGGACACCAGCACCATTACCGATGATGCGGATATTCCACGCACACTTATTTGCCGGCTCACACACATCATCATCGGTAATTGCTATGTCACGTACACTTTAGACCATATTATCTTTTATGAATACATTCAGCTAACAGCTAGATTGATTTAATATCGTGATTACTCTCAGATGTTAGTCTAGACATGGCATCATTACTTAGACATTCATGCATTCATATTTTCAGGTTATCATGCAGTATCATGGGCATATGCCGACACTTATCATATACTTACTCATGATTTTAAGATTTGGATTTCTATGAAATTTCTGGATTTTTGGGGGAAAACCGCAAGAATAAATAAAAACTTCTCTCTCTCTCTCCTCCTCTCTTTTTAAAATAAGATGCGGTTTTCTCGTGATGTATGTGTCATCCACCATGAGATTTCATGTTTTTTGATGGATTTCGAGACCCGATTCGAGGAGTGGATGAACCGTCTCAGGTACATGGTGGGCCCGGTATGGTACCCCGGGGCAAGAAGATCGAGTTGTAGATGATGAGCCTGGCAGGGGAAGGCTACCTACCGGTGATGTCTGGCGCGGCGGATATCCGGAGGATACCGAGCGTTGTCGTGAGATTTGATGATATGGGCCGATCCGGACTGACGGAGCCCGAGGTATTGAGACTATGAGACTTGAGATTTACATGTTTATGTCGATACTTGACACGGATTTCCATGGATTTCATTGTTGAGATTTCAGATTCCTATACACATTTTACTATGATAACAGCTAAAGATTTCTTATACAGATATATCTGGATTTCAGGATTGATTATTTTATATTCATGGTGCATGCATATCCATTCACATGACATAGTATTATATGAGGCACTGACACGAGCACGGAGTATCTGCATTTACACGTAGTTTTACCCTGCTATTACTAGATGATTGGGATATAATAGTGTAATATTATGACCTAGGATAGCGTCGTGCATTCGATTTCTTTTCGTAGATGTCTTCTACTCACGAGTTGGCAACTCACCCCCGTTGTGCCAAATTTTATTACAGGTTCGATGTACGGGTTTCCCTTGCAGTTGCTGGCACGTCATTTCATTCAGGGTGATTTGCACGGTAGGTTGGTTCACTTGTATCTGAACCACCATTGTACTTTTATTCTTTCATTTGTATCTAGTAAGCTCCATCAACCATACTTGTATTACTTGATAAGTTTATTGGACCAGTCTTTTATTTCGACCTTAGAGTCGCGCATGTATTATTCTGATCTGGTGGTTTTGTTTTCTTTTGAGTTTTGAGCCTCTCCCTTTGGCGTTGTATACTATTGTGTATTGTTGTGGTTGTTTCCGCCTGTTAGCGTTGAGCTAGCTCCCGTTTGGGGATGCTTTTTATTGTTTATGTATATTATACTTGTTGTACCCGTTTGGGGCCAGTTTTTACAGAAGAGACTCTGCCGAAATTTTTTTGGGAAATTTGCAGATGCTTTTAAACTGGTTTTCTTTTTCTTCTTCTTCTTCTTTTATGGTTTAGATTTCTGTGCTTCGGCTTACTTAGGTTACGTGGTGCCTCTAGACGCTTCGTAATCTAAGCGCCGGTCACGTTCCGTACTTTCGGATTGTGACATCAAGCAAGATCCTACGGGCTTTATCAACATGTAACCGCAATATGTAATAACGAGTATGACATATGCCATGTTAAGATAAAGACAAACCATAATAGTATACTACCGTATCGAGTCTTTATCAATATGTGCAAGCTAGATATAACAACAATAGAAATAAATACACATATCCTGACAAAGACAAGTCAAATAATATACTATAAAACTGAGCAAGATTGTCTTGTACATACATATCCCTAGCATCCATATATATACATATAGAATACTGGCCTCCAGGGCATATATATCCAACAATCTCCTACATGCACTAAAGGCCAGTAATTGGCGTACCGAATACCTAATGTCTGCACTAAGGCCAGCTGTTGGCGTACCGCATACCCAACATCTCAAAAAGTCGCTCGAATTGCGCTTGAGGGAATGCCTTTGTAAATGGATCCGCCGTGTTCTCTTTTGTATCCACTCTCCAGATCTCGATCTCCTGGCGATCTATGATCTCCCTGATCAGGTGATACTGTTCATATCAAATTTTTGCATTTTTATACTGCCCATTCTTGATCACATTGCATATAGGTAGGTACTTTTGATCCGTGTTTGCTAAATAATTGCAGGTTACAGGTTCTTAGCTCTAAGCAGTGAAATTCATGAAAAAGCGCAACAAATTCAGGACTTCCGCCAACCACAGATAAATACGGGTCTCCGCGCACTATCCGTATAATGCCGCCTACCAGTTCAAAAGAAAAAATGGCAAATCATTGGTCATTTTCATGCAAGCACAAGATCCAAGACTTCTACGTGGAGCTTAAAAAAATCAAAACAAAAAATTCCACATCAATTCAACTTTTGAACTGCTGAAAATCTAGAAGAAAACTGAAGAGCTTTTGAGAAACCAAGTGCACCATGTTTCCCCCAATCAGAGCAAAGCTCTGTTCAAATTTTCAAAATTTGAAATGAAACAGCGCTTCATAGAAGCGCCAGCAAGCAGCGCTCACGTGCAGAGCATGGGTGCGCTTGCGTTAAGAGCGCCAGCGCTCTGAAGCAGCGCTCACGTGCAGAGCACGAGTGCGCTTGCGCTAAGAGCGCCAGCACTCTGAAGCAGCGCTCACGTGCAAAGCACGAGTGCGCTAGCGCTAGAACTAAATGTTCCCCACCGTTGGATCAAAGATCCAACAAAGATGATAAATCATCAAGTTACCAGAATAAAATTCTGTTAAGAAAACATTCTTCAGAATCTTTCCAAACAAAAAGATTTTTCTCTGTAAATCAGAGCACCGTCGGATCAATGATCCAATGGTGATAAAAAATCACTAAAATACAGAATAAATTCTGTATGGGGAAAGATTTCCCAATCTTGTTACAAACAAGAAGATTGCCTTCTGTAAATCAGAAGCCTTAGGATCAAAGATCCAACGGAGGGGAAATCCCCAAATCAATTAGAGTAAAGATCTCTTCAACTGATTCAACAAATCATCTTGCCTTATATAAAGGCCCCAAGACTTTAAGTCACATAGATAGGAACCCCCCATAAATTTTGAGAAAGTTCAGAGAGAAAAGCAAAGCTCTTAGCAGAAGAAGAATTTCTTCAAGGTAAAAACAGAGAGATAAAAAAATCTCATTAGGAAAAGAACTTAGTTCTTATACTAGATCATAGATCTTTAAGACAAATTGTCTTTCACAAAAGAAATTATAACATCTCATTATAAAAGGGGGGAGAATAATTCAATTCTCTTAGGATCACAGATCCATAAAGGCAATGCCTTTCACCAAAACATAAGAGATTGAAAACATCTCTTATAAAATAAGAACTTTGTTCTTAAATCCATGAGACAAAGTCTTTATAAGAGAAAATTTAATTCTCAGAGCGCAAAGCTGCTTAAAAAAGAGCCTTAGCGCTCCAGTTTAAAGAAGCGCCCCAGCACTCCAAATCTAGCACACAGCGCTCCAAGTTTAAAAAGAGTACCTTAGCGCTCCAAATCTAGCGCATAGCGCTGCAGAGCCTTAGCTCTCCAAATTTAAAGAAGCGAACTGTGCCCATTGTCTGGGGCACAGTGCCAAGCGCGCCATGAGTTCCTCACGTGTGCGCTACTTCACCAGAACCGCCTCTTCACTAGAAGCGCCTTGCGCTCAGGATCTGGCGAATAGCGCCAAGCGCGCCACGTGCTCCTCATGTGTGCGTTACTCACAATAAGCGCTCTGCGCTCATTATTTGGCGCTCAGCACCAAGCGCGCCATGTGCTTCTCACGTGTGCACTGAGAGAACATAAATTGTTCTTTAAATGATAAAACCCCAGAGCTATGATAAGTGCTCAGCACTTAATAAAAGACAAAACGGCTGTTAGAACTCAAACCAATACTCAGTATTGTTAAATGTTCAACATTTTTACTAAATGGGCCGAGCCTAAAGTGGCCACAGAACCCTACTTCAGATTAATTGAGCTCATATGCTCCTAAATCTTTGATCTTAGTCCTAAATTGGACTACAGATCCCCCAACCAATATTGGTTCAAGGGTACATCTCTTCACTCCTCTTATATTTGTCATTGTAATCCTTCAACGTCTTTAGAGAGGTGACGTGTCCCGACAACCAGACATTCCATGGACTGTGGGGTCCTTAAACTCATAGACTATGATGTCCTTAAATTTTACGGACTATGATGTCTCTAAACTTCCATGGACTTTGGGGTCCTTAAACTCATGGACTATGATGTCCTTAAACTTTACAGACTATGATGTCCTTAAACTTTACAGACTATGACGTCTTTAAACTAGACCGCAAAGTCCCTAAACTAAAACAATAGAGCCCAAATGCTCTTTTGTTGGATCTAAATAATCATGTTAAGTGGATCTTAATCTAAAATTAGACTAACGTATCCTTAACAAACGTTTAAGTTGATTTTAGTCTCAAATGAGATTAACGATCCTTAAACCCAACCCAAATCCAAATCTAAGAAAATACGGATTTGGACTAATTCATGCTACGGACGACAACATAAATTAGTCTCTGTATACAATCCACGGAAAACCAAAAATAAAACAAACACACACGACATGAAGTGATCATCTGGATAAGGAGAAATTTTTACCGCGATGCGGTAGCGTAATTAACTGCAGGGGCTTACGCCTACAGGGAAGAGCGTCCCCACAATCAAAAACCCCTCAAATGAGGGGGAATCTGACAAAGTCTGTTACAACGGCCGCATCCATCTAAACCTCCGATACATGGTGCCATAAATTAACTTGGCATCTTTAGAGATGTGGACAGATAAAACCAAATAGCATCTACCCCCAAATTCAGGCAAGACGAACCTACGCGGTCGCGTCTCTGTGTTTGGCGGAGAACAGATTCCGGCACGCCCGGTGAGACCTTTTTCTCTTTCCACTCCACACTTCATGTGTCGTGTTTCGCGAATAAGTTGCGGTTTGACATGGTTGCCTTTGGATGTGAAGTACTAAGATTTGGTATCTTGCTCCGTGCAGAAAAACAGAAGATCAATGGTTTCAAACTGCACTAATTGCAAAAACTCCCGTTCTGCCTCATCTGGAGGAGTAACCTACGGGTCTCAAGCGGCCTCCCTTTTCACAATGCAGGTGGAACAAGTGACCTAAGTCACCACTGGGCTATTCTTCGAGATCATGATCCCACCAACAAGCTTCAGCGTTCAGATGCCGACACAGAAAGTTGCGAAGAAGTCCGTCTTTGATCGGCTTGCAACCACCATGATCCCTCTCAGCGGGTCATCCAACTCCAATGCCTCAGACTTCGACAGGCTGGGTCAAAGCTTAAGTGGGCTCGCAAAGAGGCTCTCAATACCAGAGAAGGACACTCTAACTCCTACTACAGTTGAGGTCGTTCAAGCTGCTCTCCCTACTCGAAGGTCGGCTTTCGACAGGTTGACCATTCCCTCTCAGCGGACGTCTATCTTCGACAGGTTAGCGCCAATAACAGCCTCTCCTCAAAACAGCGGGCATGGAAAAGCTGATCCAACAGCGGAGGTGATCCCGGCCGCTCGCCATTCTCGCCGTCGTCACTGGCGCCGAGTAAGGAAAGCTGGGGGCAGCTCTCCTTCTGAACTAACTCCGCCAGCTCCAACGGTGGAAGCTGATGCTGCTGTTCCAACTGGGAACAACTTTGAACTACTTAACAAGGTGTGCAGGAATTCCCCAACTGCTGTGCTAAAAAGTCTTCTCTGCCTGTTGAAAAGATCACAAAGGCAAAGCCGGAGTAGCCCCCTCAGCGGCTGTCCTCCAAAATTTACAGAGTCTGGTGACAGGTCCAAGACTTGGTGATTGATCAAGACTACCCCGGCCGACAGAAAAAGATGAAAGTTCGGCGGGAAAGGGATCACCCTGTCAAGCCAAAGAAGGTGGCATCTGTTTGGGTGCCCGCTACAATAGCTCCCTCAACTTCGATCGCCCACAAAAGAAGGAGGCCGAAGAAGATCCTTGCGTCTTTGGAAAATCGCAAGGACATTGAATCTAAACGCTCCATGTCTGGGGGCATGGTGGTGCATACTGTTTATATGGCTTCCGGAAAAGAGGATAGCCATTTCTCTACGGGTCACCGACCACTTACACGATATGTGACTAAGGCTCAGGAGCAATAACAACAAAAGCTCCAAGAAATGCTGATAGCCATGGCTGCACTCATTGGACCAAAAGCAGGCCCGGAGACATCTTCAGAGCAGCATCATGAGTAGGAAACGGATGCCGAATTCTTTTGGAGAATGCTTAAGAAGAAGGACAAAGAGGCTGCAGAACAAGCGGCCAACATAAAATAAATGGCCTTTTTATTCCAAGATATGGTGGGCCTGATGATCCAGCCGGACCCTCCAGCCGAAAATCCTCCAGTAATAATTAAAGATGATAGAGGGGAGACATCAAATCCTCTGCCGGCTCTGTCAGCAGCCAAGGAGAAGACCATCTCCAAAGCCATGCTCGATGATTATATAGCTCAGCAAATACGAGCTCATCAAGTGAATGAAGCAACCGGCCAAGTCGTCAGAACTGGGCGACCATACCCAGGATGGTACGATCAGATAAAGTACCCGCCAGGATACATAATTCCTAAATTCCATGTGTACAAGGGGACAGGCAATCCCCATCAACATGTCGCTCAGTTCAGGATTCTTTGTGGCAACACTAGAGGGGATGATAAGCTACTGCTTTGCCAATTCGTCGGCAGCTTGGCGGAGACGGCGTTCGAATGGTACTCAGAGCTTCCCAACGAATCCGTCAAAACTTTTACGGAGATGGAATTACTGTTCACACAAAGGTTCGCCAGCTCTAGTGAGCGCATCTTGATCACCGCGTTAATTAACGCCAGAGAGAAGCCAGGAAAAACATGGGTTATGAAATACGGTGGCGGAATCTATGGTCGAAGTGCGAGAAGCGCATCGAAGAAGCACCTACGGTAGGCATGTTCATAGGGACCCTCGACCATCAGGCGACCATATCACAATTCATGATGTTCTTCAAGCCAACTACTTTCCAGGCCTTGATTGACAAACTGGCCCAAATGGATCAGATGAGTCATAGACCCTCTTCTTCGAAGTTAGAATCTCGGAATGAGAAAGGGAAAGGGAAAGCGACCTTCATCGCTAATACTCAGCAGCAGCCCAGTGGCCCAAAGCCAACTGATCGCCAAGATGAAAGATGGCGATTCTTCAATGAGAAACTATAGCGCCCTTATTCGTTTCCCCGGGATAAAACGAGGAGACTGTTCGAGCTGGCGGTGTGCAACAGGCTCATCACCTTGCCAGATCCAAAACACCCATTGCAATCCGGTGAGGCCAATAATCCCAATTATTGCCCCTATCATCAAGTAGTAGGCCATCCAATCGAAGATTGCTTCGTCTTCAAAGGCTGGATTGAGGACCAATACCAACAGGGCAAATTCGCACTGTCCGAGAATTGGAAAGTAAGCCCGCCACAGCCGTACGCTCTTAAAAGGGGGGACACACCGGGGGCATCATGCTCTTTTATAGAATAAGCTCCATGGGAGGTCGCTCTTTCAGCCAAGACGAAAAGAATGCTGAAGGATCTCCAAACATGCCCGGCAATCAGGTGGAAAAGTCCACTGGAACCCGAGATCATTGAAGGAATGCTGAAGCCGCGCCTGACTCTAAGAATTGGTAGCGATAATCAAAACGCTCAGGCCTAGCCGTCATAGTCTTCGAAGAAGAAGAAGAATACCAAAAAGCCCATGAAGTTTGATGACAAACGCACGGACCTGCAAAAACATATTGGCGCGCTGGAAGAATTTAACTAGAAGGCGCGAACCCCGGTCACGCTTCAAGAGTTTCTCAACCACATCCTTGAAGATAGAGATGGCGACGAAGATGAGGGAGAAGACACATCAGATGAACTTGAGGATTAAGTGGCAAGCTGCCACGTGATCTCTCACTCATTAATAAATGGTGAAGATGCTCCGGATGCAGAGAAACTGGGGGCAGATCCCGAGCCTGAACTCTTAGAACCGTTTGACGAGATGATTGACGCATTCCTGAACGAAGCTCTTCTGAAAAGCAAAGCTGATCGAGAACGCGAAATGGCCATATTTGAAAAAGCCAAACGCCGGCGACTGGATGAAAGGGTTTAAACACTCCCACCAGATCAAAACACATCCGCCGCAAATAAAAACAGGTTCAAGACGAGGAAAAGGTTCGCCAAAGCCATATCGATGGGAATGAAGCTGCCAACCTCCGAAGGAAACACTCCAGACAAGATACACCTTGACGAACTAGATGCACATCCAAGATTCTGCTTGTACCATCGGAAGATCACGCACCGTACTGAAGAATGCAACGCCTTTAAAAATTGGTGGCAAGGATACGTTGCTCACCAGCAGCATTTCAAGCGGATGAAGCGCAAAACTCGTCGGGAACAAAGAAACACGACAGATGAGCATAAAAGAACTGCCGAGGAATGCCACATGGTTAATTCCAAAGGATCGCAAGTTCTCACTTTCGGGAGTGATTCTGATGAAGAAATACCCCTCGGCCCTCTCTTCAAGCAATCCATCTCTGAAACAGAAGAGATGAAGACCTGCGAGAACATTCAGCTGCGCAATCGCACGCTACCTGAAAAGAATCCCGTACCCGCAAACAAAGGATCGAATAAAAGGGAAAAGGGAAAAGAAAAAGTCCGTGAGGACATCGCCCTCGATGACCACGTCGTCGAAATGCTGCCAGCCAAGGACCCACCTAAGAAAAACAAAGTGGATTACAATGTTCTGGCACACCTGAGGAAAATACCCTCGCAGCTAAGCATTCTTGATGCCCTTCTGCTATCTAAAGAGGTGAGAGGTTCTCTGATCAAGGCACTACAAGAACCAGACCAGTTTCAATCTTTCCTTGCCGAAGAAAAGTTGAAGGACGAGCTGGAAGAAGTTCACACAGCCGACATCACCTTCAGCGACGAAGACCTCCTCCTCGGGACATGCGAGCATAACCATCCTTTGTACGTCACCGAATACTGTCATGACATCAAGATAGGGAAGATCTTGGTCGACAATGGATCCTCCGTCAACCTTCTCAATGTGAGAGTGTTGAAAGAGATTTGCATGAGCGTTCAACATCTCGCTCGGGATAAAATCACTATCTCCGGGTTCGACTCTCAGTCATCATGAACGCTCGGGTCTGTGATACTGACGTTACGCTTTGGGCTGCTCATCACTGACATCAAGTTTCACGTCATTGATGCCAAGACTTGCTACAACGCTTTGCTCGGCAGCCTTGGTTACACGAGTACAACATTATCCATTCTACACAACATCAGTGTATGAAGTATTTCAAAGATGGACTTGAATACACTGTGACAGGGGAGCTGAACCCATTCTCCGTGAGTGAAGTCCGAAAGTACGAAGATGCAAAATACTTCTTGCCAGACTTCGAAGACACGAAAAGGTGCCATAAGCCGGAGAATAAGCAAAAAGCTATCACCACCATTCCGGTCTTCGGGAGCGATACCGAGGAGGAGGAAGAGATAGTCTATTCAGGACCGCCCCAATGCAACAAGCCGGGACCATCCACCCCTATTCTGGTCTTCGGCAGTGACTCTGAGGATGAGGTCAATGCAGTATTTTCTGTTCGGCCATCAATACAAACCTTCATTGGAGATGATTAGAGTTTACAGATCGTCATGGTTCCGCATGAGCATTACAAAGAGATTGACGCACTTGATACCTACAGTGTGCAAGAACTGCAGACGTTCTATGTCCCGCCCAAGCGAAAAGATGAAAAGGCGATCCTCTTTTATCGATCAGCGGAAACCAAAGTGGAGAAAGAAATCTGGCATGGCGCCGATTCTACGCTTGACAGGCTCTAGCCCATCCGTCTGCCCAGATACTACACAGAAGGATTAAAAAGGTTGTTGAGGCGCTAAGGCATACCCTTTAAGCAGACCGCGCAACAAGATCAGTTCTACAACAGGATCTGGAACGTCCCTGGAACTCAGCGAAAATTTTCCAATGGGAGAATGGAAACGATCGAGCTTGGATATGTTCAATCCAAGAAACATGAGTGATTCTATGGTTGCTACGTTATACATGACTTTGATGAAGAAGGAGATGCTCTATTAGAAGAAGCTAACTATGAACCAAAACGAGGTCCCACCATGAAAGTGCCAAGTCCTTCGTTCGAAGAACAGATAGATAAGCTAATAAGGTAAGCGGGTCAAAAGGTCCGGAATGACCATAACCGCGAAATGGCCATTTACTAGAAAGCCAGGATGCATCGCCTCCTTCAGCAAGCTGCGGAGAATGACGATGCTCTTCATAGCTAGCCCATCATAAAAAAGACCCGACGCAGAGGTAGAAACAAGCTAAAGAACGGAAAAAATGTTCGACAGCAGCAAAGCGGGTCCAAGAAGCCATGCGATCGAGAATTGAGCAGCCGGGATCTGTCTCTTATAAAGAAGATGGGTCGAGTATATTTTTTTCCCCAAGATAAGACAAGAAAGATATTTAGTCTTGTCATTAAACATCAAATGATTACTCTCCCGGATTCCAAACACCCCGAAAAGGCAGACGAGGTCTCTCACTCGGATTATTGCTCCTATCACCGAGCGATAGGACATCCTCTCGAAAACTGCTTCACATTCAAAAACTGGGTAGAAGACCAGTATCAGCAGTTAGAGGGTAACCCCACCTCAGAAGCATGAACCGAAAGCAACGTATATGGCGAGAGTAGAACCAGATCAACATCGGTCTTGGAAACGATCTTATACCTGCCACGTGATAACGCTGTCAGAAGAAGGAGTACCCGAGAACATGGATGACCTGTCCTGGTGCTTCAAAAATGAGGGTGAAGAGGAATTGATCTCGGAATTTCCACCGGCGCCAAAAGAATTGGAGGATGGAATACACACCACGGTGGATAACCTAAGAAAAATAGATTTGGGGATGGCAAACGACCCGCGGCCTACCTTTGTCAATGAGCTGCTTTCTAAAGAACAGGTAGCTACGCTAAGAGACGTGCTCATACAGTATAAAGACTGCTTCGCATGTAACTACTCCGAGATGCCGGGGCTAGATCTAGAGATAGCTGTGCATAAATTGGCGATATCCCCGGACGTCAAGCCAGTTAAGAAAGCAACTAGAAGAATACGGCTTGAACTTGAAATGAGCATCAACGCCGAGGTCAAGAAGCTAATCGACTCCGGCTTCATCCAAGAGGTTCAGTACCCGGACTGGATTTCCAACATCATCCCAGTGATGAAGAAAAATGGGACCGTGCGCATCTGCGTGGACTTTCGAGACCTCAATAAAGCTTGCCCGAAAGATGATTTTCCCGTACCGGTTACCGAGCTGATGATAGACAACACGTCCACTCATGAAGTTTTCTCCTTCATGAACGGCTCATCAGGGTACAATCAAATAAAAATGCATCCCGAAGGCCAGAAGCATACCGCTTTCCAGACCCCTTTGGGCATATTCTGCTACAAAGTAATGCCTTTCGGTCTGAAGAACGTCGGCGCTACCTATCAGAGGGCCATGACGAAGATTTTCGATGACCTCATACATGAAGTCGTCGAATGCTATATCGATGACCTTTTGGTGAAAAGCAAATCATACGTGGAACATTGGGAGCATCTGAAGATAGTGTTCCAACGTCTTCGGAAATACAACGTCAAGATGAACCCTCTAAAATGCGCGTTCGGAGTTTCCTCGGGCAAATTCCTAGGATTTATAGTACGACATCGAGGCATCGAAATAGACCCGTCGAACATCAAGGCGATCATGGAAATGCCCCCGCCAAGAACTCTCAAGCAACTGAGGTTTCTCCAAGGGAAGCTCGCGTATATTAGGCGGTTCATAGCCAATCTTTCTGGCAAATGCCGTCCCTACAGTCACTTGATGAAGAAGGGAACCCCATTTGTTTAGGATCGCAAATGCCAAAGCGCACTGGATGAAATCAAGCAATACCTACAGAATCCTCCGGTGCTAACCGCTCCGGTCAAGGGAAAGCTTCTCATTCTTTATACAACCATCCTTGAGGGTTCTCTAGGCAAATTATGGGCACAAGAAAATGACCAAGGGAAGGAGAGAGCCCTCGACTATTTGAGTCGAGTTCTTATGGGGGTAGAAAACAACTACTCCCCAATCGAAAAACACTACCCGGCATTAATCTTCGCGATAATGAAGCTCAAACACTATGAGTTGGTGCATGAGGTCCATCTCATATCAAAGGTGGATCCTATCAAGTATTTGATATCAAAAGCCATTCTAATGGGACGGCTACCTAAATGGGCCCTACTCTTAATTTAATTCTCGGTAATATACCGACCTCTTAAGGCAGTGAAAGGCCAGGCCATCGCCGACTTCCTCGCCGAGCATCCTATACCCGTCGATTCACCCCTAAATTGTGAATTGCCAGACGAGCACGCGTTTGATACAATCGACGGGGAGAAAGGAGAGAGTAACACCTGGTGGGAACTCTAAGGGGCATCTTCCATGAAGAAGCGAAAGCACAGTTCCCCCATAATCAAGTCTGGGGTAGGCCTCATCTTCGTGACTCTACAGGGAGGGATAATGCGCTTTGCCTTTTCCCTAATAGAGCCGAGGACAAACAATGAAACCGAATATGAAGCTTTGATAGCAGGACTTAAGATCGCTGTCAACATGGGGATCGAAAACCTCCTCATATACACGGAGGCTCCCAACTGGTCGTTAGCCAAGGAAACGGCGATTATCAAACGTGCAAACAAGAGTTGGTGAAGTACGGCGAGAGAGTGCAACAATTGCTGATTCAAATCCCTGCCTACACCCTGGAAAGCATACCGCGTGTGGAAAATAGCAAAGCAGATGCGTTAGCCAAACTTGCTAAAGAACTGGCTGACGAAAACCTCGATGATGTGAGGATCGTTGTGCAAAGTCGTCGGGTTCTTACACCGGCAGAAATATCTCCGGAGTCGTTTCAAAAAAAGGAAGCGACCAAGCAAGCGGCCCTATAGATAGAGGACCAGGAAAAGGTCAAGGATTGGAGAGAAGTCTTTATAGACTACTTCAAATCCCGTTGAACACCTGAAGATGCGTCCTTAAGACATCATCTCATGAAACGAGCTCTATCCTTCGCCTTCGTCAATGACACTCTATATAAGAGATCATTTGATTCTCTTTGGCTAAGATACCTAGGACCTAAAGAAGCAAGGAGAGTCGTCCAAGAAATTCACGACGGACTCTGCAGTTCTCACCAAACCGGGCCGAAGATGAAATTGAGGATCAAAAGGATGGGCTACTATTGGCCCACAATGATCCAAGATTGCCTCGAATACGTGAAGCAATGCCATTCGTGCCAGATTCACGGGGACTTTATCCACCAGCATCCAAATCCACTACACCCGACAGTGGCTAGCTGGCCGTTCGAACCAGCATCGTCCAGAGGACATCGGTTCATACCGGTGACAACCGATTATTTCTCTAAGTGGGCAGAAGCAGTACCGCTAAGAGAAGTGAAGACGGAGATATCCTCCATTTCTTCAAGACACACGTCATCTATCGGTTCGGCACTCCGCGACGGATTATCTCCGATAACGGGCCGGCCTACAGAAGCCATAAGATCAGCCGCTTCGCATAGCAGCATAATATAGACTGGAGATACTCTTCGGTCTATAATCCTCGAGCTAACGGTCTGGCTGAGGCTTTCAACAAGACCTTGACGAAGATCGTGAAAAAGACGGTGTCTCGAAATAAAAAGGATTGGCACGAGAAAATGCATGAAGCTCTCTGGGAATATCGAACCATGTTCAAAACGGCCAAAAACACAACGCCATATGCATTGGTATTTGGGGCTGATGCAGTACTCCCCTTGGAGATAGAGCAACCCTCCTTACAATTGGAATTTCATTACGAGCTAATGGACGAAGAGAATGCTCATCTTCGGCTTGAGGAACTCGACGCCCTTGACGAAACCCGACTCATGACGCAGCAAAATTTGGAAGATTACAAAGCAAAGATGACACACTCATACAAGAGATTGACTAGGCCGAGAATGTTTCGCCAAGGCGAACTCGTGCTAGTGGTCAATAGACCTATGATCCCCAATCGTTCCAAACGGGGGGAATTCGAGCCGAACTATGAAGGCCTGTACATCATAGACAAAGTCTACCAGGGTGGGGCTTACTTGCTCATGGATATGCATGGCGAAAGACCCTTCAGGACAATAAACGGCCGTTTCTTGAAAAAATACTATGCCTGACGAGTCTCGGCCTAGGTCAACGATAGATGACGACGCCTATGTCCGCTCGCTATCTTTCCTAGCCTGAACTGTATAAGTAGTATCTGACGAAACCTCACCTCGAAAACATGCGATGGACCGAAACGTCCCTAAACTGACGATGGATCGCAATACCCTAAAACTTGCAACTGACCGAGACGTCTATAAACTACTACGGACCGCAGCATCCCAAGGCTGACGAAAAAAATGGTACGTCCATAAGCGAGATGGGCACGGATGAAAACCCGAAAGGGCTCCGTGAGTAAAAACATCAGGGCTACCAGCGAGTTTGTGAAAACCCGAAAAGGCGCAATCTCGTTAAAAGATACTTGCAAGGTCCTCTCGACCTTGTAAGGAGAAAATACCTGCGTGAGATCCTTACGACTCATAAGGGAGTAACACACTTAGGGATCCCCACGATTCCTAAGGAGAAGTTACCCTTACGAGATCCTCATGACTCGTAAGGAGAATTCCCCTTTGAGACCCTCACGGCTTATAAGATTCAAAAGCCATAAGTTACAGGGATCTGAACCTGTTCTTAAGCCATCACAACCCACAGACCGCCCTACAAGCGGTGCAATATTGACCCTTGTATACAATCCACGGGCATGAATAAACATTTCCCTAACAGAGTCCCACCAGCGACTAGGGATATGCTCACACGGCGAACGATACTTGTAAGTCCTATCGACTTACAAGGAGAAAACACTCTTGTAAGATCCTTACGACTTATAAGAGAACACACACTTAAGAATCCTCACGATTCCTAAGGAGAAAATGCACCTAGAAGATCCTCACGACTTGTAGGGAGAAATACCTTTATGAGACCCTAACGGCTCGTAAAGTCAAAAAGCCTTAGTCG
Source organism: Agapanthus africanus (assembly GCA_030015575.1). Classification (NCBI taxonomy): domain Eukaryota; kingdom Viridiplantae; phylum Streptophyta; class Magnoliopsida; order Asparagales; family Amaryllidaceae; genus Agapanthus; species Agapanthus africanus. The sequence goes on along the minus strand of CM057340.1, from coordinate 673,148,130 downwards.
ACAGGATCTTAACCCTGTTTGCTAAGCCATCTTTATTTAAATCGACAAAGGCAGATGATGATTCGCTCCTGGTAATATCCCAGTTGTATCGATGCTGATGTCTAAATCGGTTTCAAATCCCAAGTCCTTTCACGACAAATGATGATTCTCTCCTGACAATATTCCAGTCGCAGCGATGCTGATGCTGAGATTGGCATCAGGTTCCGAGTTCCACACTCGCGATAAAAAATCAGCGAGGCAAAAATGCATATGAAATAGCCAAAATGATAGGGCAACTTGTAACAAAATTGGCAAGTAAAAATATATGTATACAAAATAGCCGAAATGGTTAGGCAACTCGCAATAAAAAGCAGCGAGTAATAAAAAAAAATAGCTGAAATGATTGGGCACTGCGAAAAATAGCCGAAATGATTAGGCAATCGTGACTTTCGCGATATAAAAGCTGAAATGATAGAACATCGTGGAAAGAAAAAAAATGAAATGAAACTTTTTGCCCTACATGTGAGATCACATCGATCCCTATATACAATCCAGGGGCACAAACAAAAAGGGAACCATATCATCCCACCAATCTCTATCAGAAAGAGAGCCAAGTTTCGATGGCAACATCTACAACCTAGAGATCAACAATGGCATTCTTTCTCGTCCCAACCGGAAGCAGATACGACTTCAACAAACGGAGCCAAGGCAAAGTCCCCTAGTTCCAAATCTCTAGGGTTCACAGACATCCTAGAGACTATCTCGGAGCCACGGAAGAATCCCTAGTTCCAAGTCTCGACGGCCACATCTACAGCCTAGAGACCCACAACAGCGTTCCTCCTCATTCCAGCATGATTCGGACGCGACAATCAATCTCGGAGCCATGACAGAGTCCCTAGTTCCAACTCTCGACGGCCACATCTACAGCCTGGAGACCCACAACAGCGTTCCTCCTCATTCCAGCAGGATTCGGACGCGACAATCAATCTCGGAGCTGTAAGTGCACGGCGGCGCCCCGGCCATCAAACCGACGGCCAAATGCGGAAACGGTGATAAACTTTAATTTTGTGAACTTAGCAAACCGGAACCACCGCGCACTAAACCCCGGATCGGGCCATTAAACTTGTCCAAGCTAACAACAAGATAGGGAAGAGATATACCGAGTGATCCGAGTCCTCCGGTCTTCTCGTCGTCGTCCCGAGCTCACGCGGAAAGTCCGGTCTCCATATCGTCGCCTCCTCGCCGAAAAGGGTACCACATCGCCTGCATCTTTTATGGGCTCCCACCTCAATGCCGAGGCAACTCGGGCGCGAAGTTGGCTGGCCGACGTGTCCAAGATTTGCTGTAGAATAGTGTAGAATAGTTGTCTCTTTGGGGTTTAGTATGGTTGCTATTTTAGAGGAATTTGTGCACAAGAATTTTCATGGATGCTAGAGGGAATAATGGAGCATCCAAGGAAAAAGAGCTCGGCCAAAAAAACCAAACTTCTTTTGTGCTCACTGGAAAATGTTGCAAGTTGGTAGTATGCACAAAATTAAAACCATTCTTGTGCTCCCTGGAAACTTTGAGGATGAAGTGTATATATATATTAAAACCATGCAAAAGGAAAAATACACATTCACAGCACACACACAAATGGGGGGCTCCACCAAATTAACAATAAGGAAATTTTCCACCAAAAATTAACCCCCACTCCATTCCCAAACAGTGGCCGGCCATACCTCAAGTGAGTGGAGAGGGAGAGCATGGTCAAGGTATGGAGCAACCATAATGATAAATCAATAATGTAAAAACCCCTTCCCACAATTGCTTATTTGCAACAATGCAAATAAGCCTTCCTCCACCAATCTTCGGCCAATGAACGGAACAAAGGAAATCGGCCGAAACGAAAAGCAAACTGGCAACTCTAGAAAACTGGTCCCATAATAAATTACAGGAAAACCCCGATACTGTGCATACACACCCGCATCTGTATTCCGTCCGGATACAAATGCAAAGAGACAAAATCTACACTGTACTAAACTAGTATCCGGCTTAAACCAAAGCCGGCTAGTAATGTTCGTCCGATCCTGATCCGTGCAATACCGCACGTATCAGTTCGAACCCTGCCATATATCCATACGGCCGCTAGTACAAACCGCCCGATCCTGATCCGTGCAATACCGCATGTATCTGATCGGATCCTGCCATATCTCCATACGGCCTCTACAGCATTTCGCCCGAAAGCTTGAGTAACTGAAAGTGTGGTGGACTCTAAAAACTCGTCAATACTATGGCTGTGGATTTAACCACTAGCAGTCAGAGGTATAAGCCAATACGTAACGGGCCACCAGCTATTGACTAAAAGGGACGTTTATGAGCGAACTCATCCTGACACCCTACTGAGCCTGTCAGTGACAATATCCGTACAGTCCGGTCCGTTCATCTATGAGCATCGCATGGCGGGCCTAGGGGGTTGGTAAAAGTCAGACCCCCAAAAGCGGTACAAGTCGTGTCGGAGTGTAGCCCAGAACACCCTGAGATACTACTGGAATACCTACCAGTAAATCTCCTGCCTTGGCCAAGGACTTCGTGTAATGGCTCTCCTAGACACAGCGTGACCTCACCCCCAATACCGGGAGAGACGAACCCCTGAAGATCCGCTCACTGCCTCCATGTGGCTCGGGACTGTACCCAACTAAAACCTGTTTGCACGACTCCTTTGAGCCGTGGTAGGGTAGTAATCAAAGCACAGTGGGAACTCACACGAGATAAATGACGATCCCCAGGTCAATGAACTAACCTGTACACATGTCACCTGGGAACTGCTATCTGACGTCAGGTATAAGACCAACTAGCATGTTCCCGGCGAGTCCTGTCCGGTGTACTCATAACCCAATGAGCACCTGTATACATCTTAGGTGAACCAACTGACACCAGTGGCTTGTGAGACCGGCCACCGCTCCTCGTCGGGGTCTCGACTGTATACACTAGTCTACTCTGGAGAATCGATGCCCTGTCTCGAAACTCCCACGACTAGGGACCTTTTAAGGATGTGCTTATAGACCCCAGCTCCCACTTATATGATCGCCCTCATACTGCTGGTGGTCAAGCAAGAATCCTAGGGGCTCTATCAACGTGTAATAGTGACCTGTTAGGTCACCTAAAGCAGTACACGATGATAAAGATAAACCAGATAGCATACTATCATCTTGAGTAAGACTGTCGTCCCGGGATAGGTCCTCCCTCAATCATTGCAATCACGTGCCTGTGATCCAATAATTGACTCTGAGGGCACTATCTCCAACAATCTCCCACTTGCACTCAGGGCTAATTATTGCGATGTCGCATACTCACAGCCCGTGTGATACCGAACACCCAACTCCTCTACTGGTCAGTCTCACAAAGCTCGTTTGCGAAACTATTGCGTTCGAGGAATAGCCTCAGCGAGTGGATCCACTCTGATGTTTCTTTCTATGTCTCTCTAAATCTCAAGTTCGCGGAGAATGCCATCTCCCAAAATGAGCAATACCTGTCTTAGAGTGTCTGGATGTCTGATGGGACCAAGCTCATAAATGAACTCCAAATCCAAACTTCTTAGACTGTATCGTCAACTGAACTTAATCAGTATCCTGCGCCATGCCTCCCTCAGTATCTGCCTGGATCACCTGTCCAGAATGCTGTCCCTCGTCAGAGGGAAAACTATAACTCTGACAACCTCCTTGTCGTCCATGTCACCTTGGAAGCCTGGAGTGATAACCGTCTCCTAAAGGAGGCAGCCGTTATCATATCCCTAGAACATTCACTTATGTTCTAAAACTGCTTCCGACTGTTCCTCCAGGATTGGATCAATATCAACTTATTGCATCTAGTGCAAGAACAACATCTGGTGTGGTACTTGACATCTCATGATTGACTCAATTGCCTAAGCAAGTGATCTGCCAATCATGCACATCCCTCTCTATTTTAGTCTATAAGACACCTTTAGAGAGGGTGACTCCATTACCTGCAGGTACACTACCATGCCAGGAGTCGTCCATTCTAAATACTCTTAGAATGCTGTCAAAGTACCCTGATTGGGAAACCACCCAAATCTAGATCTAAAAGCATAGATCTAGTAACCAGTATGTCTTATACAAAATCCATTTCCTTTGTGGAGAAACTACTGTGTGACGACCAAAATATAACCGATCGTAGTATAGGAATATCACTTCCTACTGCCTTCTCAACAGATCCATTCCCTATTCTGATGACGTCAAACCTATGACTGTCACATCAGAAACAGATGATCTAACTCCGCTATATCTGCTTTAGTCTATAAATAGACATAAGCCTGATGTCCACCAATGCTTCCGCTGCTCCCACTGACTACGAAAACCCTCTGGCAGAGTCATATAGATGTGCACTTCTAAAGCTAGTTTAGAACGACGCTATACTCATCCTCCTGCCGGGTCTCGCAGTCTGGAACAACAACAATGGCAAGTGTGGGTAAACAAGAACTTCCCTGTCACCGTCCTTGAGGCTACCGGAGTACCTCTCGGGTGCCTGAAGTTACCCACCTTATCTGCGGAGTGGCCAATGGAATGTCAAATCAGATTGAATCTTTAGGTTCCTTATCAAATCTTCAGTAATCGTTTGCGGTTCTGGAATCACTTCCAGTTCTACCATACTCCCACTACTGTTTTTGAAAAAAATCCATTTTTATTAAAACTGTGGCGAGTCAAGAACAATATCATCTTTCTTATGGTAGAAAATCAACCCTCGTCATAGCCTGGGTCAACCCACAAACAGCCATTACAGAAACGTGCCTTGAGTTATCCAGAGTCTGGTTTTAATCATAAGCCGGACAACTCCCCGTACCTTAACAATGTTAAGATATGAACTGTACTATATCCAATATAGAACCAGAGGCACTGATTTAATTGAACCAGATTCAAATCATGCAGCTGTCTCCAGTGGATGTCAACTAAATGGAGAGAGGCCGATCAGCGTTACTCAACTTAGGAATGCTTCCAATTATGAGTAACCTGAAAGAGAAGCAATTTCTCTTTATCATTACTATCAACTGAATACCATACATAAGTATCTACATCTTCGATCACCTTGAAGAATCCCGATACCTGGTTCTCTACTCTATTCAAATACCTATAACTCCTCAAAACTTAGACCCTGTGTTTCTACGAAATACATGTCTAAGAACTAGAGAAGTTAAAAGTAAACAGAATATAGTATGAGGACCAACCCCTCTGTCCTAATGGACACTGGACAACATACAATACTCTGTATAAGTCCGCCGAGTCTAACAACTCTTTCACTGTGTGTCGTAGGTTGAAAACTGTACTTATGGTTAAGAAGAATTACACCGCTGTTTAATGCTCCTTACCTAACCATCCACTGATACAGGTAAATGTCATCGACATAATATCAAAAGGTATATCTCACTCTATGAAAATAGACGTACAGATATATCAATTTGAAATTGGTGCACAACAGCGGTATTCAAAACCAAATATTTGCCGACCGGCAAACAGCCCAGATGATCTCCTCAAATATCACCGATTACAACGAATCCCGATATAATGAGGATGATCACCCTATTCCCAATAACTTACTCCCACTCATCATCTGTAAAGCCATACAGATGTGAGAATCAAACCTGGTAAATACATACCCTGGAGCAAGTGTCTAATCAGGAAATCAGTTTTCTTTTAACAGTACACAGTTGAACTGAAACATTGAAATGTTTCGGTAGGGTATCCTGGTATTCCTAGTAATGCCTCTACCATTATTCAGATTCACAACTATAACCGTATAATTCTTTACCACCTCTCCAAATCCCTTTATATGTCTTTAGTCGTTACCTTCTGCACACCCCTTAGGCCAAATGGTTTTCTTCCTTCCCTACCATTCGGCACCAGCCTATGGTTTGGAAGAAGACTATCCAATAAGCATAATGGGTGTACTGTCCTAGTCCTAGGAGCACTCGCAATGCGAGAGAAGGTGAGGATAAAAGACAACCGAATAAACCTTATTCCTATTTCTCCTGGACCAGAATCCATCCCCGAACTGGAACAAGTTCCTTTCGAGTTCGTATATAACCATACGATGGAGTATCCAATAAACTGTGGATCTTCGTAGTGATACGGAGTGTCCTGGAGAAATACAAAGGTGATTTAGGATTGGCGAAGAAATACTTGGTTTGGTCGTGAATATCAGTCGCAATTTACTTTGCCCTCTTACTAATCCCTTGCTTTGTCTTAATCTTAATACCTTCTGCACACCGTTTAGGCTAATTGGTTTTCTTCATTCCCTACCGGTCGGCACCAGCCTAAGGTTTGGAAGAAGACTATCCAATTTGCGTAATAGGTGTACTATCTCCTAAACTAAGGAGTACTCGTAACTTGAGAGAAGGCAAAAAGGAAAAGACAACTGAATAAACCTTATCCGTTTTCTCCAGAACCGGAAACCATCCTCGAATTCCTTCGAGTTCGTATCTAACCATACGATGGCTTTGTCCAATGGAAGTGGACGTTCGCAGTAATACGGGGTGTCCTGGAGAAAAGGGTAAAAGTAGGAGTGGCAATGAAGTCTGCAACTCTGACAATCCAAAAGCCAGTGTTAAGAAGGTTCGGTCAACTTGGTCACTGAGTCATAGTCTTAGGGTCGGGTCAATGGTCGCTGCCAGAGAGAGAGAGAGAGAAAAGAAACACTCAGCGTGCACTCTAACCTAGATCAGAATGGTTACCAATTTATCTAATCTGGAAACCTCCCACTGTACCTCAAATTCTCCTCCAAACCTGAAAGAAGAATTAGTCGGGGTCATCCGAGGAGTAAACCAACTCATCAGTGGGAATCGGGATCCAACTATCAGGCATGATAACGTGACGGAATCCGCTCACGGTATAACACTCCAGAAGGTATGCGCATATCTGGCAAGTTTCAGTTCTTTTGAAACTCCCGATATGGATTTTTACCCCATGCTCTTATGACCTTGACTTTGGCCAACAAATCATAAGTCACATGTCAAGTTCTATCCGTCATTCTCCAGGTTGATTTGAATCCACCCGTACCTACCCTTGACTTTGGCCAACAAGGAAGTACGACTGTTCCAAACCAACGCATCTATCTATGCTGCATATGAATAACCAACAGCTACCAACCACTGTGCCTTGACTTTGGCCAACAAACACAGCTTGAATAATACTGACTATCCATATGAAACGACGGAGGGCTACGAATGGTTTCTGGCGAAAACCTTTAACGTAAAAAACTTGATATCGTTGAAGGAACGGATAGCTTTTTAGAAAATATAGTGACGAAAACCTTTACTAAATAGGTCACTCCCGGTGAAGGGATCTCGGCTCTTTCCCCGTAGAATGGGGTGCAGGATATTCCAAATGAATACCACGATGCAAAGCAAAAGTAATCGGCTATAGTGAAGTTAATGCCCTGACGCAAACTTCTGTCCAAGGGGTCACTCCCGGTGAAGGGATCTCGGCCCTTGCCTCGTCGACTGAGGAGCAGGATATTCCAAATGAATACCACGATGCAAAACAAAAGTGAACGTCCTTGCAATAACAGCTTTTTGAAAAGTGTTCCAACAACATCAGAATATGTTTGTTTTAACTTGCATTGATCCGAATCAACGCAGTCCCATCAATTGATCACACCAGAAAGAACGAAAATATACTGACGTACGTATATGCCATTCGCATTCGCCACTGGGTCCCATCATCACCCGTTAGGTTAGCTAACTAACGGCAGAGCGGGGACTGGACTAGCGCGGATGAAAAACATATACAACATCTACTAATATATATACCAATATATTATATTTCGCTCAAGGCGTGAATAATAATGCAACATCACAGAAATGTACAGCATAACAGAACAATACAGATATCTGGGATCCCCGGGTTTCACAGAGCCACTACTGAAACCCGACGTTCCCCTGGTCGTGTGGATAGCCTGTGCAATGAAATCCTAGACCCCTACGGGCGCGGCAAGTCACCCGCCAAAATCTGAAGCGAGGCAGCCCCTTCAGCACCGTGAATGGACCACCCAGCACTTCACGAAATCCGGTAACTTAGGCACCCCTCCTGGGTCAACCTGTACCCCCTATGAGTGCGGCGAATAGCCCGCCAATTCCAGACTGAAGCCCCCTCCGTCTCAATTCCCTAAGATGAGGGCCCGTTGCCCTCTAGAACCCGGCTATCCGTGCACCCCTCCGCGGGGTAACCCTAGTACAGAAAGTAAAATATACATACAACGGGTACATCGACTGCAACCAGGTCGTGCCCTAAAAGAATAATACAATCAGGCAGTGACGGCAGTCCACATGTCGGACGCTCGCCCCGCAATATCAAATGTACATAATACAACCACAACTGTACTAGCATTGCATCCAGGCTATCCCCCACGACCGATCCGCAACATCACAGCAAAATACAGAACATCAACGTGAAAGTCACGTTCGCAAATCCGTCTAACCGGCTATAGCAGTTAGACTGGATTTACCAATCAAGTGACATTCACGGTCGCAGATATAATGTAAATACTGTGAAATAATGTGTTTAAAATATCCGATCGATCAAAAATTAACAAGTGGGCCCCCAAGCAATACTGTAGCAGATCAAGAAATTCTGGGCCCAATATTAATATTCCAAAACCCCTAAAATCAGCCATAAAGCCTACTGGAAAAATTGTACACACTGATCCATCAATACCGCGGCGGAACCGCGGCAACAAGTAGGGTTTTGCCGCGGTTCCGCGCTCCTTTGAAGAGATCAGTGTCTCGAATTTCTACAGTAGTCTTAGGTCTTCTAGCACAGTACTTTTATACAACCTGAAAAATTTTTGGAGACCAAAAAATTTCAACAGAAAACTGTCGCTAGCAAAAATGTAGATTTTGGAATTTTGGTCGATCCGAAATGCAAAACACATCAAACGAAGCTAGACGAAGTTAATGGCGAGGCTCTGATACCACTGTAAGTGCACGGCGGCGCCCCGGCCGTCAAACCGACGGCCAAATACGGAAACAGTGATAAACTTTAATTTTGCGAACTTAGCAAACCGGCACCACCGCGCACTAAACCCCGGATCGGGCCATTAAACTTGTCCTAGCTAACAACAAGATAGGGAAGAGATATACCGAGTGATCCGAGTCCTCCGGTCTTCTCGTCGTCGTCCCGATCTCACGCGGAAAGTCCGGTCTCCATATCGTCGCCTCCTCGCCGAAAAGGGCACCACATCGCCTGCATCTTTTACGGGCTCCCACCTCAATGCCGAGGCAACTCGGGCGCGAAGTTGGCTGGTCGACGCGTCCAAGATTTGCTGTAGAATAGTGTAGAATAGTTGTCTCTTTAGGGTTTAGTATGGTTGCCATTTTAGAGGAATTTGTGCACAAGAATTTTCATGGATGCTAGAGGGAATAATGGAGCATCCAAGGAAAAAGAGCTCGGCCAAAAAAACCAAACTTCTTTTGTGCTCACTGGAAAATGTTGCAAGTGGGTAGTATGCACAAAATTAAAACCATTCTTGTGCTCCTTGGAAACTTTGAGGATGAAGTGTATATATATATTAAAACCATGCAAAAGGAAAAATACACATTCACAGCACACACACAAATGGGGGGGGGGGGTCCACCAAATTAACAAGAAGGTAATTTCCCACCAAAAATTAACCCCCACTCCATTCCCAAACAGTGGCCGGCCATACCTCAAGTGAGTGGAGAGGGAGAGCATGGTCAAGGTATGGAGCAACCATAATGATAAATCAATAATGCAAAAACCCCTTCCCACAATTGCTTATTTGCAACAATGCAAATAAGCCTTCCTCCACCAATCTTCGGCCAATGAACGGAATAAAGGAAATAGGCCGAAACGAAAAGCAAACTGGCAACTCCAGAAAACTGGTCCCATAATAAATTACAGGAAAACCCCGATACTGTGCATACACACCCGCATCTGTATTCCGTCCGGATACAAATGCAAAGAGACAAAATCTACACTGTACTAAACTAGTATCAGGCTTAAACCAAAGTCGGCTAGTAATGTTCGTCCGATCCTGATCCGTGCAATACCGCACGTATCAGATCGAACCCTGCCATATATCCATACGGCCGCTAGTACAAACCGCCCGATCCTGATCCGTGCAATACCGCACGTATCTGATCGGATCCTGCCATATCTCCATACGGCCTCTACAGCATTTCGCCCGAAAGCTTGAGTAACTGAAAGTGTGGTGGACTCTAAAAACTCGTCAATACTATGGCTGTGGATTTAACCACTAGCACGTCAGAGGTATAAGCCAATATGTAACGGGCCACCAGCTATTGACTAAAAGGGACGTCGATGAGCGAACTCATCTTGACACCCTACGGAGCCTGTCAGTGACAATATCCGTACAGTCCGGTCCGTTCGTCTATGAGCATCGCATGGCGGGCCTAGGGGGTTGGTAAAAGTCAGACCCCCAAAAGCGGTACAAGTTGTGTTGGAGTGTAGCCCAGAACACCCTTAGATACTACTGGAATACCTACCAGTAAATCTCCTGCCTTGGCCAAGGACTTCGTGTAATGGCTCTCCTAGACACAGCGCGATCTCACCCCCAATACCGGGAGAGACGAACCCCTGAAGATCCGCTCACTGCCTCCATGTGGCTCGGGACTGTACCCAACTAAAACCTGTTTGCACGACTCCTTTGAGCCGTGGTAGGGTAGTAATCAAAGCACAGTGGGAACTCACACGAGACAAATGACGATCCCCAGGTCAATGAACTAAACTGTACACATGTCACCTGGGAACTGCTATCTGACTTCAGGTATAAGACCAACTAGCATGTTCCCGGTGAGTCCTGTCCGGTGTACTCATAACCTAATGAGTACCTGTATACATCTTAGGTGAACCAACTGACACCAGTGGCTTATGAGACCGGCCACCGCTCCTCGTCGGTGTCTCGACTGTATACACTAGTCTACTCTGGAGAATCGATGCCCTGTCTCGAAACTCCCACGACTAGGGACCTTTTAAGGATGTGCTTATAGACCCCAGCTCCCACTTATATGATCGCCCTCATACTGCTGGTGGTCAAGCAAGAATCCTAAGGGCTCTATCAACGTGTAATAGTGACCTGTCAGGTCACCTAAAGCAGTACACGATGATAAAGATAAACCAGATAGCATACTATCATCTCGAGTAAGACTGTCGTCCCGGGATAGGTCCTCCCTCAATCATTGCAATCACGTGCCTGTGATCCAATAATTGACTCTGAGGGCACTATCTCCAACAGGAGCCACGACAGAGTCCCTAGTTCCAAGTCTCGACGGCCACATCTACAGCCTGGAGACACACAATAGCGTTCCTCTTCATTCTAGCAAGATTCGGACGTGACAATCAACCTCAGAGCCACAGCAGAGTCCCTAGTTCTAAGTCTCGACGGCCACATCTACAGCCTCGAGACCCACAACAGTGTTCCTCCTCATTCCAGCAGAATTCAGACGCGACAATCAATCTCGGAGACACGGCAGAGTCCCTAGTTCCTGTAGGGCTCCTAAGCACACACTAGAGGTCTCACAAGGCATCAACCATGACAATTTCAAATTTTACAAGTGCCGAGAAACCCTAATACGGATCGTTAACTAGATTTTAGGCGAAACTACAAGCTACTAAACTACTTTAGTGCTAAGTGAACGGAAATACAACCTTTGTAGATCCGGTCCTCCACCTCCATGGCTCCGTGATGACGTCCCTCCACTGTCAAAATCGAATCCCGGACTCTAGCATCGGCTTCATCGGAGAAATGGGCGGGCTAGGTCATCGACTTCGATGCCGAAGATGATCTACGTCGAGGCATCACAAAATCAAGCTCCCACTTCACCAAATCATGAAACTTGTGAAGAAAACACCCTATACTACTTTGCAAGAGGTAGAGGATGAAGAAATAGGAAGTGGGTTCACTTTAGAATTGGATTTCTCACTCTTTTTCACTAGTTGCCATTGATGGAGGCAAGCTTTCTTCATCTTTGAATATGAAGAAGAAGAAGAAAAGGATTATGATAAGAATTATCCAAAAAGAATAATAAACATGAATACTTATCATATCCTAACCTTGGTTAAGTGTAGAGAATGAACTAGGGTTAGTTTGAATGGTTAGGGTTAAGCATGAGTACAAAAGTGGTCACTTAGTCAAAGCTTCATGAAGCTTCAACTAACAAACAAAGAAAGCCACAATTCATTTATTTATCTTTTCCAAAAGGAAAAATAAATAAATAAATAAATAAGCAAATAAACAAAACCCTAATCATTAACTTAACCATGGTTTAATCTTTACACAAACCCAAGTAAGCATGTATCATCAAACATGATACAATCAAGTGCACAAAAGTATATCACATATACAACTTGTGAACTACAAGTGAGAAAATCCATTTAAAGTGAACCAATACTAGTTAATGCAAAATAATATATCAAATATATAATTATGCATTAAATCATCAAATCAACACTTGATTTAACGATCCGGTCATATCGTATATGACCGACTAATATTCAATGTATCGGCTTATCAAATCACTCCTTGATTCGATAACTAGGTTGTATCGCATACAACCAATCGATACATTCATCGCGAGAATAGAATACAGTATAACATACTGATATTATTCTTGGTCCCGCACATATCTCATATGCGCTCCTATTTCATTTCGCTTGAGCCAGGAAACCTCTGTGTAGGACTCTAAAGACTCGTCAATACGCCGGCAGCAGGTGATGATCATATCAAACACCCAAAAGCCGCAAGCGGTCTGCTAAACGTAACGGCCACCCAGGTATTGAGCGATCAAAAGATCGACGAGCAAGCCCGTTCACACTCCTGTGAATCCAACCAGTAACACTTACCGTACAGTCCGGTCTCGTCATCTGATATGTCGCATATCTCGCCTAGGGGTGGTAAACGTCAGACCCCAATAGCTCGATAAGTCGTGTCGATATGAGGTCTATAACAGTTCGAGAAACTACTGGTAACACTTACCAGTAAATCTCAGCAACCCTGGCCAGGGATTTCCTGTTATAGCCAATCGAACACAGCGCAACATCAACCCCCTATACCGGGAGAGACGAATCCCCTCCTATCGCTCATTGCCTCCATGTGATTCGGGACTATACCCAAAAACCACCGTTTTGCACGCCCTCTTGGACATGGTAAGGTGGAAATGAAAGCACAGTGGGAACCACACAAGACTCTATGACGATCTCCAGTCAACAGACTATTCTGTACCAGTGTCACCAGAGAACTGCCATCTGACGTAAGGTATAATACCATCTGGGAGTTCTCGGCGAGTCCGTCCAGTGTACCCAGTCTCTACTGAGCACCCGTATATCATCTCTGATGTCAAACACCAATGGATATGGGATCATCCACCGCCCATCTGTATGGGTCGAGAAGGTATACGCTAGTCTACTCTGGTATATCGATGCCCCGTCTCGATATACCCACGACTAGGGACCTTGAAGGATGTACTTATGGACTACCATGTCCGCACTAGTATGATCCGCATCATAGTCCAGGTAGTCAAGTACACATCCTAAGGGCTTTACCAACATGTAACAGAGAGACAATCAGTGTACACGTTAAGGTAAAGAGTAACCAGATAGCATACTATCATGTTGAGCAAGAAAGTCCTCCCTATATATGTCAAAGCATCCACCACAATATACATCCTATGTATAGTAATGGCCTCTAGGGCATACATATAACTAACAGTTCTAAGTCTCGATGGCCACATTTACAGCCTGGAGACCCCCAACAGCATTTCTCCTCATTCCAGCAGGATTCAGACGCGGCAATCAATCTTGGAACTACGGTAGAGTCCCTAGTTCCAAGTCTCGATGGCCATATCTATAGCCTGGAGACCCACAACAGCGTTCTTCCTCATTCCAACAGGATACAAACGCGACATCCACCAATCGGAGCCACGACAAAGTCCCTAGTTCCAGATCTCGATGGTTCATAAACAACTTAGAGACCACTTTGACATTCGTCTCATTACAGCATAAGCAACGTCAGCAAAGCGGAGCCATGGCAAAGTCCCTAGTTCCAGGACTCGGCGGTGCACAGACAACCGAGAGTCAATCCTGACCCTGTATAGCTAAAGTCAATCCTGACCCTATATGGCTAAAGTCAATCCTGACCCCATATGGCCAAAGTCAACCCCTGACCCCGTATGGCTAAAGTCAATCCTGATCCCGTATGGCTAAATTCAATCCTGACCCCGTATGGCCAAAGTCAATTCTGACCCCGTATGGCCAAAGTCAACCCCTGACCCCGTATGGCTAAAATCAATCCTGACCCCATATGGCCAAAGTCAACCCTCAATCTCCCTGTCAAAGAAATGCTTTGATTCGGGAGCAGGTCAACTCATCAATCACTTACAAGTCCTCTCGACTTGTAAGGAAGAAAATTCCCTTGTGAGATCCTTACGAATCTCAAGAGAAAAAACACACTTAGGAATCCTCACGATTCCTAAGGAGAAAATATGTAGGGTTCCTAGGCACACTATGGAGGTCTCACAAGGCATCAACCATTCCAATTTAAAATTTTACAAGTGCCGAGAAACCCTAATACGGATTCGTTGACTAGAGTTTAGGCGAAAAGTAAAACTAGTTAACGATTTAACTAAAAGTAACAAGCTACAACCTTTGTAGATCCGGCTCTCCACTTCCTTGGCTCCATGTAGACGTCCTCTCGCTGTCCATGTCGGATCACGGACTCTGGCATCGGCTTCATCGGAGAAATGAGCGGACTAGTAGTCGGCTACGATGCCGAAGATGATCTACGTCGAGGTTACACAAGATCAAGCTCCAACTTCACCAAGTCGTGAAACTTGTGAAGAAAACACCCTATACTACTTGGCAAGAGGTAGAGGATGAAGAAATAGGAAGTGGGTTCACTTTAGAATTGGATTTCTCACTCATTTGCTCAAGTTGCCATTGATGAAGGCAAGGTTTCTTTCTTGAAGAAGAAGAAGAAGAAGATGAAGAATATGATAAGCCACTTTAAAAAATAGAAAACAATATGATACCTATCATAATCTTAACCTTAATTAGGTGTAGAGAATAAACTAAGGTTAGTGGGAATGGTTAGGGTTAAGCATGAGATAAGAATGGTGGACTTGTTCAAAGCTTCAAGAAGCTTCAACAAACAAACAAAATAAGCCATCATTCCTAATATTTTCCAAAATGAATAAATAAATAAATAACTAAGTAAATAAAAAAAACCCTAACCATTCATATAACCATGGTTTAATCTTTACACAAACCCAAGTGAGCAAGTATCATCAAACATGATACAAACAAGCGCACAAAAAATATATCACGTATACAATGTGCATCAAGTGAGAAAATCCTTTTAAAATGAACCTATACTAGTTAATGAAAAGTAATATATCAAATATATAATTATACATTAAATCATTAAATCAACACTTGATTCAATGATCCGGTCATATCGCACATAACCGACTAGTATCCAATGTATCGACTTATCGAATCAATCTTCGATTCGATAACTAGGTTATATCGCATACAACCAATCGAAACATTAATCGCGAGAATGAAATACGGTATCACATACACGCATCATTCTCGGTCCTGCACATATCTCATATGCGCTCCTATTTCGTTTCGCTTGAGCCAGGAAACCTCTGTGTAGGACTCTAAAGACTCGTCAATACTCCGGCAGCAGATGATGATCATATCAAGCACCCACAAGCCGTAAGCGGTCTGATAAACGTAACGGCCACCTGGGTATTGAGCGATCAGAAGATCGATGAGCAAACCCGCTCACACTCCTGTGAATCCAACCAGTAACACTTACCGTACAGTCCGGTCTGTTCGTCTGATATGTCGCATATCAAGTTTAGGGGTGGTAAACGTCAGACCCCAATAACCGATAATTCGTGCCGATGTGAGGCTCATAACGGGTCGAGAAACTACTGGTAACACTTACCAGCAAATCTCTGATCAGCCCTGGCCAGGGACTTCCCTGTTACGGCCAATCGAGCACAGCGCAACATCAACCCCCAATACTGGGAGAGACGAAACCCCTTCTATCGCTCATTGCCTCCATGTGACTCGGGACTGTACCCAAAGACCACCGTTTTACACGCCCTCATGGACGTGGTAAGGTGGAGATCAAAGCACAGTGGGAATCACACAGGACTCTATGACGATCTCGGGTCTACAGACTAACCTGCACAAGTGTCACCTGAGAACTGCCATCTGACGTGAGTTATATGTTAGTTATATGTATGCCCTAGAGGCCATTACTGTACATTGGATGTATATTGTAGTGGATGCTGGGACATATATAGGTAGGACTTTCTTGCTCGACATGATAGTACGCTATCTGGTTGCACTTTATCTTAACATGTATACTTTCTGTCTCTCTGAATACATGTTGATAAAGCCCTTAGGATGTATACTCGACTTCCAGGACTGTGATGCAGATCATACTAGTGGGGCCTGGATAGTCCATGAGTACATCCTTGAAATGTTCCTAGTCGAGGGAATATCGAGACGGGGCATCGATATTCCAGAGTAGACTAGCGTATATCTTCTCGACCCATGCGATGGGCGATGGATGATCCCATATCCATTGGTGTTTGACATCGGAGATGGTATGCGGGTGCTCAGTGGAGACTGGGTACACTGAACGGACTCGCCGAGAACTCCCAGATGGTATTATACCTCACGTCAGAGGGCAGTTCTCTGGTGACACTGGTACAGCTTAGTCTGTTGACCAGAGATCGTCATAGAGTCTTATGTGTCTCCCACTGTGCTTTGATTTCCATCCTACCACGGCTCTACTGAGTTGTGCAAACAGGTGGTTTTTGGGTACAGTCCCGATTCACATGGAGGCAATGAGCGATAGGAGGGGATTCGTCTCTCCCGGTATTGGGGGTTGATGTTGTGCTATGCTCGACTGGCCATAACAGGAAATCCCTGGCCAGGGTTGCAGTGATATACTGGTAAGTGTTATCAGTAGTTTCACGAATGTTATGGACCCTACGTCGGCATGACTTATCGAGCTATTGGGGTCTGACGTTTACCACCCCTAGGCGAGATATGCGACATATCAGACGAACAGACCGGACCGTACGGTAAGTGTTACTGGTTGGATTCGCAGGAGTGTGAGCGGGCTTGCTCGTCGATCTTCTGATGGCTCAATACCCGGGTGGCCGTTACGTTTAGCAGACCGCTTGCGGCTTGTGGATGCTTGATATGATCATCATCTGCTGCCGGCGTATTGACGAGTCTTTAGAGTCCTACACAGAGGTTTCCTGGCTCAAGCGAAACGAAATAGGAGCGCATATGAGATATGTGCGGGACCGAGAATGATTCGAGTATGTGATACCGTATTCCATTCTCGCGATCTATGTATCGATTGGTTATATGCGATATAACCTAGTTATCGAATCAAGAATTGATTCGAGAAGCCGATACATTGAATACTAGTCGGTTATATGCGGCATGACCGGATCGTTAAATCAAGTGTTGATTTAATGATTTAGTGCATATTTATATATTTGATATATTACTTTGCGTTAACTAGTATTGGTTCACTTTAAATGGATTTTCTCACTTGAATTGTGCAAGTTGTATATGTGATATACTTTTGTGCTCATGTTTGTATCATGTTTGATGATACATGCTTACTTGGTTAAGTGTAAAGAATCAAACCATGGTTTAGTTAGTGATTAGGTTTTCATCTAATTCCTTTATCTTTTTATTTTATTTATTTCAAAAGAAAAAGATAAAGAGAATTGAATGGTGGCTATTTTTGTTTTTAGTTGAAGTTTCTTGAAACTTTGACTTAGTCTCCTTTTTGTTCTTATCCTTAACCCTAACCATTCCATTAACCATGGTCATTTATCTACACTTAACTAAGGTTAAAAGTATGATAAGATTTATTTCTTATTCTTTTTATTATTAATCTTATCATATCTTCTTCTTCTTCTTCATCTTCTTCAACATTAAGAAAAGCTTTCTACTTCAATGGCAACTAGCCAAATCTAGTGAGAAATCCAAAACTAAAGTTTACCCACTTCCTATGTCTTCACCCTCTACCTCTTGCCAAGTAGTATAGGGTGTTTCCTTCACAAGTTTTTCCGACTAGGTGAAGGTGGAGCTTGATCTAGCGATGCCTCGACCTAGATCATCTTCGGCATGGACATCGACGACCTAGCTCGCTTATTCTTCGACGAAGCCGACGCTAGAGCCCGGGAGCTCACTTGGACAGCGAAGGCACTTCGTTGCGGAGCTATGGAGGTGGACAAACGGATCTACAAAGGTTGTATTTCCGTTATCTTATAGTTTAGTTGTAAACTAGCTTGCTTGCTTTGCCTATACTTCTAGCCAACGATCCGTAGTCGGGTTTGTAGGCACCCGTAAAATCTTATTTGTGCATGTTTGATCACTTGTGAGACCTCACTAGAGTGCCTAGGAACCCTACAGTGGTATCAGAGCCTAGCTAGAGCCTTAGGCGAAGTCCCGGCGGAATTAGAAGTCCGATCAACCCAAAACCCCGCCTTGAATTTGCTCTCTGGACTTTTTTGAAATTCGTGATTTTTTGTGAATTAAAAATATTCAGAAATATCAGCAGAAATATACAAGGGTTACTGGAAAATTCGAGCACATGATTCCATTAAGTAGGCGCGGATCCGCGGCCTCAAAGAAGGGTAAGGCGGCGGATCCGCGGCTACGTTGTCGTTTTGTGAATTTATTTCTGTACAGTAATTCTTATTTTTCTGTGCTGATTTTCCTGGGAATTTTTAATAATTTTTCCAGAGTTGTATTTTCTGGGTTGTATTGGGGACTCGGTGTATTCGATCGGACTGTCTAATTTTGTCGGTGTGCCTTTCCGGATAATTTTTTGAATATGTTAAAAAGTTCGACCGGATATAAATACCCAATTTTTCCCCTGTCGGGAAATTTCCAAGTGTTGGATTTTTCCGAAGTTTAACGACGTTCTAAGTAGTGCAAGTAACGCGATGGACCCTCTAGAAGACAACAAACCTTAACTCGATTATGTGACCGTCTTGAACTGCCCTTTGAACCTTCGGGTTTGGGGCAGTACGGCGTGCCACATGTGAGGTGTTGGCTTGACCCTTCTACGGCTGGACCGTTTCTACTGAGGCACGAACTGAATGTTGTTAGACTTATTTCATGTATTGAGCTGTATCGGGAAAACTTGGGTGTTCGATTGTTCGATCGAAAAGTTTAGCATTTTCTATTTATCCGGAATGTGATACAATAATTGGAATTCACAAGTAGTTATGAGATAACTGAATGAATGTTATAAATCTAGCGGTTTAGTCTCAATTGATCGGTTTCCACGGAATTTTGATGTGATCAAAAGTCCGTCGCAATCACGTAGCGTACGCGGATACTCGCCGGGTAAACTTAATAGACAGCCTCACCCCATTGCCCCGACCAAGTGACTGTAGGAGAACCCCATCGCCGAAAGCATCCGTTCGGGTGCTCGCGGCAGCGGTGTTCCGCCTTGGTGCACTTCGTCGACGGTATCGGGGGTGCGGCCGCCTACTGAAGTTTGCGACGAGTATTCGATCAGAATGTCGGGAATCTTGTTGAATTGCCCGACTTGGTATTGAAAAGTGTTTTCAATTTTGAGACTAGAATGCGGGGTTTATAATTGTTAGGCATGCGATGTCTAAGTAATTCATTTGGTCAGGCATGCGATGTCTGAGGTGGTTGCGGATTCCAACTGTTGTAGTTTTACACTTTGTTTTCTGTGACCGTAAATGTAATATGTGATATCGCCGGTTTCGTTGCTATACGTCAACGACAATTGGGGTGCGCATATTTACTTACGTTGATGACATGTGATGTTATGTGTTGCTGGATATGTTATATTGGATCGTCGTGTTAGAATAGCCCGGGGGTTTTTTTATGTGAGATGAGTGTTTTTCATTTTCATTCATGTAAAAACTTGTATGTAATATTCTTTTATTGGGGCACTTCCAGGTTGCGGATGTTGTCACCCATTGTATATTATTTACTTTTCTGCACTAGGATAGACCCAAGGAGGGGAGCACAAGTAACCGGGTTCTGGGGTCCAGTGGGAGACCAACTCGGGGAGTCGAGTCCGGGTTTCCTAACCCTAGAATTGGCAGGGTTACTTGCCGCTCTCGTAGGGGTCTAGGGGTGTGGGATTGGCTATTCATCACGACCGTGGAATCCGTGTTTTATACTGGCTCGTATTGAAAACATGGACGTCCTAGTATATCCAATATTTCATATGTTTCTTCTGCTGTGTTTTATCTGTGATCATGCGATGTTCTGTGTTCTGTGACAGGTATTATATATAGTATATATGATATATTATATAGACGTTGCTTATGTTTTACACCCGCGCTAGCCCTGCCTCGCTCTGGCGTTAGTTACCTAACCTAACGGTGCAGACGGGACATCGAGGCGAATGCGGATGGCATAAGCGTACGTTATATTTATCTGTGATGGTTAGGTGGACTTAAATGATGGGATATTCATTAATGAGATTAATGAAAGAAAATAAACCTAATTGATGTTGTGGAATCGAATTTCAAAATAAAACAGGTAGCTACAGTTCTTGCTTTGCATCGCGGTGTTCATTATAGAACATCCAGCACCTTATTCGATGAGGAAAGGACCGAGATCCCTTCACCGGGAGTGACTCCTTTAGCAATAACTAGCAGATGCTACAACCCTCGGTTTGTCTTTGATCGCTTCTACAGTTTCCTCTTTGCACAGTGATATATATGATATATCCCGCACCTCATTCGACGAGGAAAGGGCCGACGATCCCTTCACCGGGAGTGACCCCTTTAGCAAAACTAGAAAAGCCTCAAAAACATTCCATTTAAAAACCATTTGATTCCGCAACGAGATCAAGTTCAAAGCGTTAAAGGTTTTCACAAAAACCAGCCGCAACCCTCCGTCATTTTAGGAAGTAGAGTACTTAGTATTCGTGCTGTGTTTGTTGACCATAGTCAAGGCACAGTGTACGGTAGCTAAGTGATGTCTTCCTACACCGCATATGATGCGATTAGTTAGGACAGTCGCGTGACTTTGTTGACCTTAGTTAAGGGTCATGTGGGTGGGTCTAATTAATCACGAAATGACGGGTAGAACTTGACTAGTACTTATGATTTGTTGACCATAGTTAAGGTCATAAGTGCTAGGGGTAAAAACCTTTATCGGGAGTTTCAAGTGTTGGAACTTGCAATGAGATTGCATACCTTCTATATGATAGTCGGATCCCGATACCCACTGCGAGTAATTGTTACTCCTGGGAGAGTTTTGCACTTTACAATTAGCCGATCAAGTAGGTGTCTAGAAAGGTGTCAACGGGGTTACGCCTCTGGGAAAACGAGGTTTACAGTAATTAGGTCCGTGCGAAAGCACGGGGAACCTCCCTCAAAGTACCGACACTGGCCTGGCTTAAAGATTGGCGAACTTGTAGAGTGTAATTAATCCCGGCTAGTCTTTCCTTTTAAGGTTTGAAGGAAGATTTGATAAAAACAGTGGGAGCCATCCTGATTAGATAAAATATATAATCAATCTGATTTTGCAAGAGCGCACGAAGAGTGTTTTCCTCTCTCTCTCTCCTGGTAGCGACCATATCACGCCTTAATCAAGATAAAAATACGGAATATTGACCGAACCCGCTTGTTATACTGAGCTGGGGAACGTTGGTCCCACTCCAACTTATAATTGTTATAAGACAGAGCAGGAAATAGGGAAATACCAGAATTCCTATGCTGCCCAAACGAAGAAAGTGCATATGATGCATCTCCTTCGGGTGTGTTCATTACAAAGAACTGTTTCTCAGTATCCTCTGCATCCTGGGTATATGATACCGGATCAGGATCCCAGATATGTAATCTGTTACATAGGGCTACAAAAAGGTAGAAAAACTGAGAACGGGTGATAAGTTTCATGAGACAGAAAACGGGGCAAGTGTTGCAGCCAAGTCTGTCGGTCACTGTCACCCTGTATTACAAATACATTGATTCTGAAAAAATGCTATTAGATATCGAACCTGATATACAAAATCATATCAGTCTCTTTATTAGTAAAGAAATAATATAATTTTGTGTTGATGGATAATGTTTTGAACATTTCCTATATCAAAAGTTGATCGGTTCAGGCACGTTATCTAAAAGCATTGACGTTCTAAATCAAACTGCAGTTCCTAGTATACAGAACACACACAAGAGGAAGAGTTCAGAAATGAACGAATTCTTCTTGAGGCATTGTAGACTAGGTCATATCAATGCGACCCGACTGGCTGAAGTTACATTTTAGATGCATATTTAAATCAGTTTGAATTTACATCTTATGAAACTTGCCAGTCATGTCACAAAGATTAGATGACCATAGCTCTGTTTACTAGAAACAGAGAAAGAGTTAGTAAACTCTTGGGACTGATACATGATGATGTATGTAAAGTCTCCTGTCTACACATGCCAGGACTGGTTCTTTATACTTCATTATATTCTCTGATAATCTCTCAAGATTCAGTCATATGTTCCTGTTGAAACATAAGTCCGAACCTTTTGAGGTATTCACAGAATATAAGTTAGAAGTAGAGAACCAATAACCGGGTATAAGTATTATGTCCTATGATGAGATCAGGGAGGAGAATACTTGTGCATGGCATTCTTGGACCATTCTAAAGGAGAATGAGATTCTCTCTCCGTACTACTCCTCTGATTACACCACAGCACAACGGTACATCAGGGCGGAGCAATCACACCCTATATGATATGGTGTGCTCTATGATGAGTATTACTGAGTGACCTATTTCCTTTTGGGGTGTTATGCACTTGAGAAGCTGCATACCTATTGAATAGGGTTCGAATCAAATCAGTGCCTACCGCTTCATATATGATATGGAAAGGAAGAGCCCATATCTTAAGTTGGTTAAGATTTGGGGTTGTCCGGGCTATGTCTAAAAGCAAAATCCGGACAAGCTCAAGGCAAGGTCTGTTATGTAGAACTGGAAAGGTTCCAGCTATACAAACTACAGCAGATGATTTGATAGAACCAAGGGATTCAGTAGATTCCAACGAACCTCAGCCTCTCCGCCGATCTAGTAGGATTCCTCATCCGCCTGAGAGATACCTCGGTTTCTCGATGACAGTGGGAGCAAGGATTGCATCATGAGATGATGACCCAACTAGTTTCGAGCAGGCCATCGAGAGCAGGGACTCTGTAAGAATGGCTGGATGCTTAGCGATCTGAGATGGAATCCATTTACACCAGCAAAGTATGGACTTTGGTTGCTACATCTGAAGGGTTAAATCCCCATCAGGAGCAAGTATATCTTAAGAAGATTACTTGGTATAGATGGAAAAGTTGAGACTTTCAAAGCTAGACTTGTTAAAGGTTTTCGTCATCGACCAGGCGTGGATAATGATGAAACCTTTTTCCAGTAGCTATGCTTAAGTCTGTCCAGATCCTACTTACCACGGCTACATACCATGACTACGATATCTGGCGGTTGGGTGCCATGACTGCTTTTCTAAATACTGATTTAGAAGAGAACGTCTATAAGAACACAGCCAGAGGTCTTCATAAACAGTGGGAGCAGCGGAAACGTGTGCAAGTTGCTTTACATAATGAAGCAGGCATCGCGGAGTTGGAACGTCTGTTTTGATGTGATAGTCAAAGTGTTTGACTTCATCAAAATGGTAGACGAACCTTGTATATACGAAAGGGTAGTAGAGAGTAAGGTGGTCATCTTCGTATTGTACGTAGACAACATACTCTTGATAGGAAAAGAGTTTCCTATACTGCGATCGGTCAATCTCCTATTATCACTAGGATTCCACAAATAGGATCAAAGTGATACCTCCTAAATCCTGAGTTTTCATCTATGAGATAGATGTAATTGGATGTTAGGATTCTCACTAGATGTAGTGAGATGGTATCAATCGATCCTGGGGAGAATCACTGGAAGTGTTCCAGGGTGATAAAGACGACTGAATGTCAGTCACAGGCACTGTCTTTACCCTCAGTAAAGGGACGGTATGTTGGAAGAGTTCCAAGCTCGATACCGTGGCAAACTAAACGATAAAGGCTGGTAACATCGCTATTAAAGATACTACCAAAGAGGAAGTTTGGGTGTATAGTGGTTCATAAGATGAACTAGGTTCCTGCCATTGTATGACAATGGAAGCGTGGCTTCGACCCTGGAACCCTGGTCCCATCAGTGACCCAGACATATTCTGAGGCAGCATCACCTGATCATGGAGATAGCTAATCTCCAGGGTGATCGAGGTTAGGAGACTAGACTCAGGACAACACGGCGGATCCACTCACGAAGGCCTTTTCCCAAAGAGAGACTTTTATGGGATGGTTGAGTATGTGATACTGCAACCACTGCTACAGATGGCCCTAGTGCAAGTGGGAGATTGTTAGTTATATGTATGCCCTAGAGGCCATTACTGTACATTGGATGTATATTGTAGTGGATGCTGGGACATATATAGGTAGGACTTTCTTGCTCGACATGATAGTACGCTATCTGGTTGCACTTTATGTTAACATGTATACTTTCTGTCTCTCTGATTACATGTTGATAAAGCCCTTAGGATGTATACTCGACTTCCAGGACTGTGATGCAGATCATACTAGTGGGGCCTGGATAGTCCATGAGTACATCCTTGAAATGTTCCTAGTCGAGGGAATATCGAGACGGGGCATCGATATTCCAGAGTAGACTAGCGTATATCTTCTCGACCCATGCGATGGGCGATGGATGATCCCATATCCATTGGTGTTTGACATCGGAGATGGTATGCGGGTGCTCAGTGGAGACTGGGTACACTGAATGGACTCGCCGAGAACTCCCAGATGGTATTATACCTCACGTCAGATGGCAGTTCTCTGGTGACACTGGTACAGCTTAGTCTGTTGACCCGAGATCGTCATAGAGTCTTGTGTATCTCCCACTGTGCTTTGATTTCCACCCTACCATGGCTCTACTGAGTTGTGCAAACAGGTGGTTTTTGGGTACAGTCCCGATTCACATGGAGGCAATGAGCGATAGGAGGGGATTCGTCTCTCCCGGTATTGGGGGTTGATGTTGTGCTATGCTCGACTGGCCATAACAGGAAATCCCTGGCCAGGGTTGCAGTGATATACTGGTAAGTGTTATCAGTAGTTTCACGAATGTTATGGACCCTACGTCGGCATGACTTATCGAGCTATTGGGGTTTGACGTTTACCACCCCTAGGCGAGATATGCGACATATCAGACGAACAGACCGGACCGTACGGTAAGTGTTACTGGTTGGATTCGCAGGAGTGTGAGCGGGCTTGCTCGTCGATCTTCTGATCGCTCAATACCCGGGTGGCCGTTACGTTTAGCAGACCGCTTGCGGCTTGTGGATGCTTGATATGATCATCATCTGCTGCCGGCGTATTGACGAGTCTTTAGAGTCCTACACAGAGGTTTCCTGGCTCAAGCGAAACGAAATAGGAGCGCATATGAGATATGTGCGGGACCGAGAATGATTCGAGTATGTGATACCGTATTCCATTCTCGCGATCTATGTATCGATTGGTTATATGCGATATAACCTAGTTATCGAATCAAGAATTGATTCGAGAAGCCGATACATTGAATACTAGTCGGTTATATGCGACATGACCGGATCGTTAAATCAAGTGTTGATTTAATGATTTAGTACATATTTATATATTTGATATATTACTTTGCGTTAACTAGTATTGGTTCACTTTAAATGGATTTTCTCACTTGAATTGTGCAAGTTGTATATGTGATATACTTTTGTGCTCATGTTTGTATCATGTTTGATGATACATGCTTACTTGGTTAAGTGTAAAGAATCAAACCATGGTTTAGTTAGTGATTAGAGTTTCATCTAATTCCTTTATCTTTTATTTTATTTATTTCAAAAGAAAAAGATAAAGAGAATTGAATGGTGGCTATTTTTGTTTTTAATTGAAGTTTCTTGAAACTTTGACTTAGTCTCCTTTTTGTTCTTATCCTTAACCCTAACCATTCCATTAACCATGGTCTTTTCTCTACACTTAACTAAGGCTAAAAGTATGATAAGATTTATTTCTTATTCTTTTTATTATTAATCTTATCATATCTTCTTCTTCTTCTTCATCTTCTTCAACATTAAGAAAAGCTTTCTACTTCAATGGCAACTAGCCAAATCTAGTGAGAAATCCAAAACTAAAGTTTACCCACTTCCTATTTCTTCATCCTCTACCTCTTGCCAAGTAGTATAGGGTGTTTCCTTCACAAGTTTTTCCGACTAGGTGAAGGTGGAGCTTGATCTAGCGATGCCTCGACCTAGATCATCTTCGGCATGGACATCGACGACCTAGCTCACTTATTCTTCGACGAAGCCGACGCTAGAGCCCGGGAGCTCACTTGGACAGCGAAGGCACTTCGTTGTGGAGCTATGGAGGTGGACAAACGGATCTACAAAGGTTGTATTTCCGTTATCTTATAGTTTAGTTGTAAACTAGCTTGCTTGCTTTGCCTATACTTCTAGCCAACGATCCGTAGTCGGGTTTGTAGGCACCCGTAAAATCTTATTTGTGCATGTTTGATCACTTGTGAGACCTCACTAGAGTGCCTAGGAACCCTACAGTATAATACCATCTGGGAGTTCTCGGCGAGTCCGTCCAGTGTACCCAGTCTCCACTGAGCACCCGTATACCATCTCTGATGTCAAACACCAATGGATATGGGATCATCCATCGCCCATCTCATGGGTCGAGAGGCGTATACGCTAGTCTACACTGGTATATCGATGCCCCGTCTTGATACACCCACGACTAGGGACCTTGAAGGATGTACTTATGGACTACCATGTCCCCACTAGTATGATCCGCATCATAGTCCAGGTAGTCAAGTACACATCCTAAGGGCTTTATCAACATGTAACTTTAAGACAGTATAAAGAGACTAGTGTACATGTTGAGATAAAGAGCAACCAGATAGCATACTATCATATCGAGCAAGAAAGTCATCTCTATATATGTCCAAGCATCCAATATAATATACATCATCTGTACGATACTGGTCTCTAGGGCATACATACAACTAACAATCTCCCACTTGCACTAGGGCCAGCTGCTGTAGTATCGCATACCGAGCATCCCGAAGAGTCTCTCAAACTGTATCTGGGCAATGGCCTTCGTGAGTGGATCCACCGTGTTGTTCTTCGTGTCAACCCTCCTGACCCCGATCTCCCGGTGATTAACTATCTCCCGGATCAGGTGATACCGCCTCAGAATATGCCTGGATCGCTGATGGGACCTGGGTTCCTTGGCCAAAGCCACCGCTCCATTGTTATCACAATACAAAGGTATTGGATGCTCAATGGATGGAACCACTCCAAGTTCGGTAATGAACTTTTTGATCCAGACAGCCTCTTTAGCAGCATCGTTGGCAGCGATGTATTCAGCCTCTATCGTCGAGTCTGCCACGGTTTCCTGCTTGGAACTCTTCCAGCTAACCGTCCCTCCGTAAAGGGTAAAGACAAATCCCGACTGCGACTTAGAATCGTCCTTATCACTCTGGAAGCTCGAATCGGTAAAGGACTCCACTTGGAGTTCTCCGTTACCATACACCAAGAGCATCTCTTTAGTCCTTCGCAAGTACTTGAGAATGCTCTTCACAGCTGTCCAGTGACTCTCTCCAGGATCAGCTTGATACCTGCTCACTACACTTAGTGAGTATGCTACATTGGGTCTGGTACACAGCATCGCATATATGATAGAGCCTACAGCCGAAGCATAGGGTATCCCTTGCATGCGAGCTCTCTCTAAATCAGTCTTGGGAGACATCTCTTTGGAGAGAGTGACTCCAGAGATCGTGGGCAAGTTCCCACGCTTGGATTCTTCCATACTAAACCTCTTTAGTATGGTGTCAATGTACCTGGATTGGGACAATCCCAAAATCTGTCAGGATCTATCCCTATAGATCCTAATTCCCAATATGCAGGAGGCATCACCAAGATCTTTCATCGAGAATCTTTGTAATAAGAAGAGCTTGACCGATTGCAGCATAGGAATATCATTTCCTATCAAGAGTATGTCGTCCACGTACAATATGAGGAAGACAACCTTACTCTCTGCCACCTTCTTGTAAATACAAGGTTCATCTGGGTTTTTGACGA
This sequence comes from Agapanthus africanus, assembly GCA_030015575.1. Classification (NCBI taxonomy): domain Eukaryota; kingdom Viridiplantae; phylum Streptophyta; class Magnoliopsida; order Asparagales; family Amaryllidaceae; genus Agapanthus; species Agapanthus africanus. Next base: position 673,119,947 of record CM057340.1, on the reverse strand, counting down.
AATCAAACTCTTTGATAACGACGTCAAAGCAGATATTCCAACTCCGCGATGCTTGCTTTAATCCATAAATGGATTTAAGCAGCTTGCACACCTTTCCGCTACTCCCACTGTCTACGAAGCCCTCTGGCTGAGTCATGTACACGCACTCTTCTAAATCACCATTTAGAAAGGCGGTCTTAACATCCATTTGCCAGATTTCGTAATCATGATATGCAGCGATGGCAAGAATGATCCGGATGGATTTATGCATAGCCACTGGAGAAAAGGTTTCATCATAGTCCACACCTGGTCTTTGACGAAAACCTTTTGCAACAAGTCTAGCTTTGAAAGTCTCCACTTTCCCATCTACACCAAGTTTTTTCTTGAAGATCCACTTGCTCCCAATAGGTTTTACCCCTTCAGGAGCAACTTCCAAAGTCCATACTTTGTTGGTGTACATGGATTCCATCTCGGACCGTATAGCATCCAGCCATTTCACTGAGTCCCTACTCGTGATGGCCTGCTCGAAGCTAGTTGGGTCATCATCCTCCATGATTCAATCCTCGCTCCCACCATCCATAAGAAAACCGTAGTATCTCTCAGGTGGGTGAGGAACCCTACTAGATCGGCGGAGTGGCTGGGGTTCATCGGGAACTAAGGAATCCTCTGGTTCCACCAAGTCTTCTGTTATAGTTTGTGTCGCTGGAACCTCTTCCAGTTCTACCTCAATACCACTTGTCTGTTTCATAAGAAAACCCTTTTCTAAGAAAGTGGCATGTCGAGAAACAAACACTTTTTGTTCCTCAGAGTGGTAGAAGAAATACCTTCGTGAATGTTTGGGATATCTAACAAACTTACATAGAACAGACCTTGCCTCAAGTTTGTCCGGATTTTGTGTTTTAACGTCGGCCGGACAACCCCATATCTGAATAAAATTAAGACATGGTCTCTTACCATTCCATATCTCATATGGAGTGGTAGGCACTGATTTGGTTGGAACTCTATTCAATAGGTACGCAGCTGTCTCCAGTGCATATCCCCAGAAGGAAATAGGTAACTCAGCTGCACTCATCATAGAGCGCACCATATCTAATAGGGTGCGGTTTCTCCGCTCCGATACACCGTTGTGCAGTGGTGTATATGGAGGAGTCAGCTGAGAGAGAATCCCATTCTCTTTTAGGAAGTCCAGGAATTCATTGCTCAAGTATTCACCTCCTCGATCAGATCGAAGGATTTTAATACTTTTTCCGGTTTGGTTTTCGACTTCTTGTTTATATTCTCTAAATTTCTCAAAAGCTTCTGACTTGTGTTTCATCAGGAACACATATCCGAATCTAGAGAGATCGTCAGTGAATGTAATGAAGTACGAAGAACCATCCCTGGCATGTGTAGACATGGGACCGCAAACATCACTATGTATCAGTCCCAAGAGTTCGGTAACTCTTTCTCCGTGTCCCGTAAACGGAGTTTTGGTCATCTTGCCTTTGAGACATGATTGGCAAGTGTCATAAGATGAAAATCCGAATGGTTTCATATATCCATCCTTATGCAACTTAGCCAGTCGTGTCGCATTGATGTGACCCAGTCTACAATGCCACACGAAGGATTCGTTCAGTTCTGAACTCTTCCTCTTGTGTGTGTTTGTTATGCTCAGAACTGTTGATTGATTTAGAACATAAATGCCATTGCACAACGTGCCTGATACAACCAACTTTTGGTTACGGAAAATGTTCATAACATTGTCCTGTAATACAAAATTATATCCCTCTTTACTCAACAAAGAAACCGATATAATGTTGCATATCAGGTTCGGCATGTAATAGCATTCGTTCAGAACCAATGTATTACCAGTTGGTAATGCAAGGTGATATTCCCCGACAGTCTTAGCTACAACTATTGCACCATTTCCAACTCTAATGTCTTTATCACCTTCTCCAAGTTCTCTACCTTTCCTTAGCCCATGTAACTGATTACATATATGGGATCCTGACCCGGTATCTAATACCCAGGACGTAGAGCAAATGGAGAAACAGTTCTCTGTAACGAACACACCCGAAGAAAATGCATCATCATGTACTTTCTTCATTCGGGTGGCATGGGAATCCTGGTATTCCCCTATATCCTGTTCAGTCCTATAACTCTTATAAGAAAGAACGGAACCAACGTTCCCCAGCACAGTATAACATGCGGGTTGGGTCAATACATCCATATTATTATCTTGATTAAGGCATGACAAGGTCGCTTCCTGGAGAGAGAGAAGAAAACACTTTAGCATATGCTCGTGCAAGATCAGATTGGTTATTATCTTATCTAATCAGGATTGCTCCCACTGGTTTTTATCAAATCTTCCTTCAAACCCTAAAAGGAAAGACTAACCAGGATTAATTACACACTACAAGTTCGCCAATCTTTCAGCCAGGCCAGTGTCGGTACTTTGAGGGAGGTCCCCCGTGCTTTCGTACGAACCTAATTAATGTAAACCTCGTTTTCCCAGAGGCGTAACCTCATTAACACCTTTCTAGATACCTACTTGATCGGCTAATTGTAATGTGTAAAACTCTCCCAGGAGTAACTCTTACTCGCAGTGGGTATCGGGATCCAACTATCTCATAGAAGGTATGCAATCTCATTGCAAATTTCAACACTTGAAATTCCCGATAATATTTTTGCCCCTAGCGTCCCATGACCTTAACGGAGGCCAAACTACCTACAGGGCGCTAGTCAAGTTCAACCCGTCATTTCTTAATTGAATTAAACCCACCCGTACGACCCTTGACGGAGGCCAAACTACGCCGTACGAATACCCTAATCCAATCGCATCATATGCTAGCAGATAAGCACTAGTTAGCTACCATACACTACGCCTTGATGGAGGCCAAACCACCGCAGCATGAATACTAAGTAGTACTTATCTGAAATGACGGAGGGCTACGCAGGTTTTTCTGAAAACCTATTGCGTAATGAACTTGATATCGTTGCAGAATCAAATGAAGTTTTGAAATGGAGTGATTTTGAGGCTTTTCTAGTTTTTCTAAAGGAGTCACTCCCGGTGAAGGGATCGTCGGCCCTTTCCTCGTCGAATGAGGTGCGGGATATATCATATATATCACTGTGCAAAGCAGGAACTATAGAAGCAATCAAAAGACAAACCGAATGTGTAGCATCTGCCAGTTATTGCTAAAGGAGTCACTCCCGGTGAAGGGATCTCGGTCCTTTCCTCATCGAATAAGGTGCAGGATATATCACATATACCGCTGTGCAAAGCAAGAACTGTAGCTACCTGTTTTATTTTGAAATTCGATTCCACAACATCTTAGGTTTCTTTTCTTTCATTAATCACATTAATGAAGTCCCATCATTTATATACCTAAACATCACAGATAAATACAACATACACTTATGCCATCCGCATTCGCCTCGATGTCCCCTCGTGCACCGTTAGGTTAGGTAACTAACGACAGAGCAGGGAAGGGCTAGTGCGGGTGCAAAACATAAGTAACGTCTACATAATATATCATATATACTATATACTGTATCAATCAGAACAAATCAAATGATCACATCACAGATATCGCAGCAGAAAATATCATATGAAATATTGGATATTCTAGGATGTCCGTGCTTTTAATACTAGCCAGTATAAAACACGGATTCCACGGTCGTGATGAATAACCAATCCCACACCCCTAGACCCCTACGAGAGCGGCAAGCAACCCTACCAATTCTAGGGTTACGAGACCCGGACTCGACTCCTCGAGATAGTCTCCCACTGGACCCTAGAACCCGGTTACTTGTGCTCCCCTCCTTGGGTCTATCCTAATGCGGAAAAGTAAATAATATACAAAAGGTGACATCTTCCGCAACCTGGAAGTGTCCCAATAAAAGAATATTAAATACAAGTTTTTACATGAATTAAAATGAAAAGAACTCATCTCACATAAAAACCCCCGGCTATTCAAACACTACGATCCAATATAACATATCCAGCAACACAGAACATCACATGTCATCAACATAAGTAAGTATGCATACCCCAATTGTCGTTGACGTATAGCAACGAAACCAGCGATATCAACATACTACACTTACGGTCACAGAAAAGAAAGTGTAAAACTACAACAGTTGGAATCCGCAACCTCTTTAGACATCGCATGCCTAATCAAATGAAATACTTAGACATCACATGCCTAACAATTACAAACCCCGCATTTTAGTCTCATTATCAAAAACTCTTTTCAATATCAAGTGAGACTAAACCGCTAGATTTATAACATTCATTCAGTTATCTCATAACTGTGTGTGAATTCCAATTATTGTATCCCATTCCGGATAAATAGAAAATATTAAACTTTCCGATCAAACATTCGAACACCCAAGTTTTCCCGAAATCGTCCAACACATGAAATAAGTTCAAAGACATTCACTTCATGCCTCAGTACCAACGGTCCAGCCGTAGAAGGGTCAAGCCAACGCCTCACATGTGGCACGCCGTACTGCCCCAAACCCGAAGGTTCAAAGGGTAGTTCAAGACGGTCACATAATCGAGTTAAGGTTTGTAGTCTTCTAGAGGGACCATCGCGTTACTTGCACTACTTAGAACGTCATTAAACTACGGAAAAGTCCAACAATTGGAAATTTCCCGGCAAGGGAAAGATTGGGTATTTACATCCGGTCGAACTTTTTAACATATTCTAAAATATCCGGAAAGCCACATAGACAAAATCTGATAATCCGATCGAATCATCTATGCCCCAAAACATCCCAGAAAACTCAACTCTTGAGTTCAGATTAAAACATCCCAGAAATCTCAGCACCTCAAATAACAAATTACTGTGCAAAATTGGAAGGCTGACGTCATCATTTGGCCGCGGAACCACCGCAGAAGCCAGCTTCTGCGGCGGTTCCGCCGCACTTTGGACGTATCATGAGGAAAATTTTGCACCGTAATTCTTATAATTTCCTGCTGAATTTTTAAAGAATTTTTAATCTGGAAAAAACCCAGTTTTTGAAAAAAGTCCAGAAAGCATTTTGGAATTAGGGTTTCGGTTCGATCAGGTTTCAAACGTCGTCTACACTTCGCCTAAGGCTCTAGCTAGGCTCTGATACTACTGTAAGGTTCCTAGGCACACTATGGAGGTCTCACATGGCATCAACCATGCCAATTTAAAATTTTACAAGTGCCGAGAAACCCTAATACGGATTCGTTGACTAGAGTTTAGGCGAAAAGTAAAACTAGTTAACGATTTAACTAAAAGTAACAAGCTACAACCTTTGTAGATCCGGTTCTCCACTTCCTTAGCTCCACGTAGACGTCCTCTCGCTGTCCATGTCGGATCTCGGACTCTGGCATCGGCTTCATCGGAGAAATGTGCGGACTAGTCGTCGGCTATGATGCTGAAGATGATCTACGTCGAGGTTACACAAGATCAAGCTCCAACTTCACCATGTCGTGAAACTTGTGAAGAAAACACCCTATACTACTTGGCAAGAGGTAGAGGATGAAGAAATAGGAGGTGGGTTCATTTTAGAATTGGATTTCTCACTCATTTGTGTTGGATATATGTATGCCCTAGAGGCCATTATGTGATAGTGGATGTATCTATACATGTATATATATTCAGTTTGCATTCTTGCTCGACATGATAGTATGCTATCCGGTTCTTCTTTATCTGACATGTTGATTTGATCATACTTTTATTCATTCATACATGCTGATAAAGCCCTGAGGATATCGGCTTGACTACTCTGATTATGATGGAGATCATACTAGTGGGACATCTGTAGTCTATAAGCATATCCTGGAACGTCCCTAGTCGTAGGTATATCGAGATGGGGCATTGATATACCAGAGTAGACTAGCATATATGATACTAGACCCATACGATGGGCGATGGATGTTCCCACATTCATCGATGTTTGACATCAAGATCATATACGGGTGCTCAGTGGTGACTGGGTACACTGGACGGACTCACCGAGAACTCCTATATGGAATTATATCTATCGTCGGATAGCAGTTCTTAGGTGACACTGGTATAGGTTAGTCTGTAGACCCGAGATCATCATGGAGTCTTGTGTGTTCTCCCACTGTACTTTGATTGCCACCCTACCACGGCTCTACTGAGTTGTGCAAACAGGTGGCCGTTGGGTACAGTCCCGAGACACACGAAGACGATGAGCGATAGGAGGGGTTTCGTCTCTCCCGGTATTGGGAGTTGATGCTGTGCTGTGCCCGACTGGTTATAACAGCAAGTCCCTGGCCAGGGCTGCTGAGATTTGCTGATAAGTGTTATCAGTAGTTTCTCGATCTGTTATAGACCATTCACCGACACGACTTATTGAGTTATTGGGATCGACATGACCATCCCTAGGCTCGATATGCAGCATATCTGACGAAGAGACCGGACTGTACGGTAGTGTTGCCGGATGGCTTGACGGGAGTTGTAGCAGGTTCGCTTGTTGTCTACTGATGGCTCAATACCCGGGTGGCTGTTACGTTTAGCCGACCGCCTGCGGCTTGAGGGTACCTGATATGATCATCACCCTCTGCTGGGGTATTGACAAGTCTTAGAGTCCCACAAAGGAGTTACCCAGTCCAGGCGAAACGTTGTGGTGCGCATATGCGATATGCGCATGCACCCGATTGAAATGTGCGTATATGATACCGAACATTGATCGGGTGAACTGCTTTTGGTGGGTTCATATGAGATATGACCGGATTGATAAATCAAGTGTTGATTTATCATTTAACCATTAGTTTTCTCACTTAAAACCTTTTCTTAGATGATAGATGTGTGCATGCATGTGTGCTTTTCTTTCTTTCTTTCATGCTTGTTTCATGCACATGTGGATGTGCATACATGCACACATACATACACTCATCCATCATGGTTGTTAGCATATGGAAATGGTGGCAATATAAGACTCACACCATGGATTATATAATGGATTATTATTTAATTTTGGATTTAAAAGAAAATGAAAAAGGAAAGGATAATCATTCTTGCTTCTACATTCTTCCTTTGACCTAACCATGCTCAACTACCACTAACCTAAGGTTATCCTTCTCTTTATCATTCCAAACTAAAGTTAAATAATGTCTCCATCACTTTAACCATGGTTCATAGCATGAAGGAATAAAATATATATTGATATATTTCTTTTTCTTCACTTGAGTTATCTTTTTACCTCTTGTCAAAAAATTTCCACCTTCTTCTTCCTCTTGCTCTTTTGCTCTCTAGTTTTTTCTAGTGAGCAAATACCACTTAAAGATAGGTTTTTGAAGTGAGAAACCTAACCACAACATCATTCTACACAAGCTTAGCCGTTTTGTTTAGAGTGTTCTCTTCGGTTTGACGAAGTTGCGAGCTTGGACGGAGATCTCCGTGGTGGATCGTCGTGGACACAAGGGGACTTCAAGAGGACCTTCGTTCAACACCCTAGAGACCAAGGAGTCCAGCGAAAGGGAGCTACAAAGGTTGTAGTCTCGAAACCCTAGATTAGTTCGCTTTTTATTTCGTAACCCTAATTTTCTAGGATCGATCCCTTTGCATGTTAGTTTAGCACCATAAAAAATTAAAACTTTGGGTCATGTGATGCTTCAAAACTCTTCATAGGGTGCTAAACAAACCTTTCATTGGTATCAGAGCCAACCTAGAACATTAGGCGACGTTTTTACGAAGTGAAAACCCCGATCGGACAAAAATACGGTATTTTTGGGTGCTCTCTGGAAATTTTCTAAAATTTAATAATTTGCAGAATTAAAAATATGTAAAAAATACAGCAGGAAAAAATAAGAGTTACGGTACAAAATGTTTTCAGTGAACAGTGATTCTCGCCGCGGAAACGCGGCCGTATATATGTATTGATGAATACTTTTTGTACAGTAATTCATGAATCTGCTTGTATAAATTTTTGGATATTTTTTTGAAAAATTCTGGAGATGGTTTTGAACTCGTCATTTCGATCGGGATTTTTATTTCATAGCTTTTCCGAGTAAAATAGAAAGTATTGAAGTGTTTGAACGAGTATCATTTACTCACTATTCACGGGGTTTAAATACTTTGGAGATACGTGCAAGTCTTTTTGCGGTGGTCCCTCTAGAAGACAACAAACCTTAACTTGATTATGTGACCGTCTCGAACTGCCCTTTGAACCTTAGGGTTTGGGGCAGTACGGCGTGCCACATGTGAGGCGTTGGCTTGACCCTTCTACGGCTGGACTGCTACTACTGTGTCACACTCCGGATTTTTGAACCCTGCTCAAGTGTTGAGCTTTAGTGAATCTTGGGTGCTTGATCGTTCGTTCGAAAACTTTAATACTGTCTGTTTGTCTGGAATGTGATACAATATGTGGAATTCATATAGTTTAGGCATGAAATACGAAATATGTGATATTTCGCATTTATGATGTCTAAAGAGAATCTGGATTCCAAATATTGTAGTTTTACACTTTCTTTTCTGTGACCGTAAGTGTAGTATGTACGATATCGCCGGTTTCGTTGCTATACATCAACGACAATCGGGGTACGCATACTTACTTACGTTGATGATATGTGATATTATGTGTTGCTGAGATATGATGTGCAGGATTATCGCGATCGAATAGCCGGGGGGTTTTTGTGAGATGGGAGTTTTATATTTTCATTCATGTAACTTCAAATGTAATATTCTTTTATTTAGGGCACTTCCAGGTTGCGGTTGTGTCACCGGTGTTGTATATTATTTACTTTTCCGCATTAGGATGAACCCAAGGAGGGGAGCACTGGTGACCGGGTTCTGGGGTTTAGTGGGAGGCCATCTCGAGGAGTCAAGACCGGGTCTCCTAAACTCCAGGATTGGTAGGGTCACTTGCCGCTCTCGTAGAGGTCCAGGGTGTGGGCTTGGCTATTCATCGCGACTGTGGAATCCGTATTTTCTATTCTGGCTAAATACTAAATACGGACGTCCTAGGATATCCCATGTTATATCTATGTTTCTGCTGCCTGTGTTCTGTGATATCTGAGACGAATGACATATTATATATATGATATATAGTAGACGTTGCTTATGTTTTACACCCGCGCTAGTCCCGTCCCGGTATGCCGTTAGTTAAGTAACCTAACGGTGCATAACGGAATATTGCGGCGAATGCGGATGGCATAAGCGTACGTGTTATTTTCGTTTCTTTTCTGTGATTGGCTTAAGGACTTAAATGATGGGATTACATTAATGTGATTAATGTAAAGAAAATAAACCTAAAAAGATGTTGTAGAATCGGATTTAAAAACTACTCGGCTATTTATGAAAAAGCTACATTTCAAAACTGCGGAGCTTAAGCCACTCCTTTTGAAAAACTGTTTGATTCGACAACGATATCAAGTTCAAAGCGTTAAAGATTTTCTTAAAAATCATTCGCAACCCTCCGTCATTTTAGGAAGTAGAGTACTTAGTATTCGTTGTTGACTTTAGTTAAGGCGTAGTGTACGGTACCTAAGTGATGTCTTCCTACATTGCATATGATGCAGATTAATTAGGACATTCATGCGACTTTGTTGACCATAGTTAAGGGTCATATGGGTGGGTCTAATTAATCAAGAAATGACGGGTAGAACTTGACTAGTACTTATGATTTGTTGACCATAGTTAAGGTCATAAGTACTAGGGGTAAAAATTACATCGGGAATTTCAAGTGTTGAAATTTGCAATGAGATTGCATACCTTCCATGTGATGGTTGGATCCCGATCCTACTGTGGGCAATAGTTGCTCCTAGGAGAGTTTTACAGTTTACAATTAGCTAACTCATTAGGTGTCTAGAAAGGTGTTAACGGGGCTCCGCCTCTGGGAAAACGAGGTTTACTCTAATTAGGTCCGTGCGAAAGCACGGGGAACCTCCCTCAAAGTACCGACACTGGCCTGGCTGAACGGTTAGCGAAGTTGTAGACTGTAATTAATCCTGGCTAGTTTTTCTTTTTAAGGTTTGAAAGAAAAACTTGATAAAAAGCAGTGGGAAACATCGATTAGACAAGATAATAAACCAATCTAATCTATGCAAGAGCTTTCGCTGAGTGTATTCTATTCTCTCTCTTAATGGCAGATACCAATGACTGGACTTAAGCTTCTACTAGATAAAAACAAACTGAATGGGACCAACTATAAAGACTGGCTAAGGAATCTGAAGATCGCCTTGACTTATGATAAAGTATCATATATCCTCACGGCTTCAGCCCCGCCCGTCCCAGGTCCAAAATCCTCAGTTGCGGACATTGAAGTCCGCAAGACATGGGACGCTGACTGTGCCACGGCAAAATGCCTCGCGCTTGCATCGATAGACAACGCACATCAAAAGCAGCACGAGAACTTGGACATTCACGGAATACTGCTCCATACAAAGGAGTTGTATGGGGAGCAATCCCGTGTATTACGATACGAAGCATCAAAGAAACTATTTCAGATGCGAATGGCCCCTGGCACACCAGTAGGAGACCATGTTTTGAAGATGATAGCTCTTATAGAAGAGCTTGAGGACCTTGGATGGACAATGGACAATGAACAATATATAGATATTATTCTGCAGTCCCTCCCCTCCACCTTTGCTCAGTTCATAGTGAACTTTAACATGCATGGCATGGAGAAGGAACTCCCTGAACTCCTTAATATGTTAAGGAGTGCAGAGAGCACTATGAAGTCAGCAAAGACTCCCGTTATGACCATTGGACAGTCTTCTTCTTCTCGCCCAAAAGCTAAGGACAAGGGAAAGAAAAAGAAGAAACCCACTAATCCTAAGGGCGGAGTCAAAAAGGTGAAGGGAAAGGGAAAGTCCACGGCTGGAGACCCGGGGAAAGACGAGTGTTTTCATTGCCACAAGACAGGACATTGGAAGCGCAATTGCACGGAGTACCTAAGTCTCAAGAAGAAGCATGGTGATGCTTCTGCTTCAGGTGCGTTTGTGACTGAAAACTGTTTTTCTATAAACTCTGCTTCCTGGGTATTGGATACCGGTTCAGGTTCTCACATTTGCAATTCTATGCAGGGGCTGAGAAATAGCAAGGTTTTGAAGACAGGTGACCATACTCTCCGCGTTGGAAATGGTTCTAATGTACATACAGTCGCAGTGGGAGAGTATCACTTGGGGTTACCATCTGGATGTATTTTGATTTTGAATCCATGTTATTTTGTACCTAGTATGCTATGTAATATAATATCCGTTTCTTTGTTGGACAATGAAGGGTATAATTTTGTGTTGCAGAACAATGTTATGAACATTCACCTAAATCAAATGTTGGTTGGGTATGGTACACTTAATAACGGAATATATGTCCTAAATCAACACACAGTTTTCAGTATACAACACACTAATAAAAGAAAACTTTCAGAATTAAATGAAGCGTTTTTTTGGCATTGTAGACTTGGTCATATTAACGAAACAAGACTAAACAGGTTACACAAAGATGGATATTTAAACTCTTTTGAATATAAATCCTATGCGACTTGCCAGTCTTGTATCAAGGGTAAAATGACCAAAACTCCGTTTACCGGAGACGGAGAAAGAGCCACTCAGCTCCTTGGCCTCATACATAGTGATGTATGTGGGCCAATGTCTACACAGGCTAGAGGCGGTTTTTCATACTTCATTACATTCACCGACGATTTCTCAAGATTCGGTCATGTATTTTTATTAAAACACAAGTCCGACGCTTTCGAGAAATTCGTTGAATATAAACAAAAAGTAGAAAAACAAACCGGCTTGAGTATTAAGATGCTTCGATCAGATCGAGGTGGAGAGTATCTCAGTACAGAATTTACAAACTTCCTAAAAGAGAATGGGATTCTCTCTCAGCTCACTCCTCCTTACACACCACAGCACAACGCTGTAAGTGCATGGCGGCGCCCCGGCCGTCAATCCGACGGCCAAATGCGGAAACGGTGATAAACTTTAATTTTGCGAACTTTGCAAACCGGCACCACCGCACACTAAATACCCGGATCGGACCATTAAACTAGTTCTAGCTAACTACAAGATGGGAAGAGATATACCGAGTGATCCGAGTCCTCCGGTCTTCTTGTCATCGTCCCGATCTCCCGCGGAAACTCCGGTCGTCGCATCCTTGCTGGAAGGGCACCTCATCGCCTGTTTCTTTTACGGGCTCCCGCCTCTATACGGAAGCAACTCGGGCATGAAGCCGGCAAGTCGACATGCCCAAGATGTGCTGTAGAATGTGTAGTGCTTAGTCTCTTTGGGGTTATGTTGCCTTAATGGAGGAATCAAGATGATATGAACTTGGGGATTTTTGTGGCAATGGAAAATGATATGAATGATTAATTTTCCCACACCCTCACAAAATGAAAAATGAACCTCTCATTTTTCTCCCCTTCTCTAAGATGTGGCCGGCCAAATCTCAATGGAAATGTGGAGGGATATGAAACCAAATCAAGAGGGAGGTGAGTGTAGGAGGAAGAGAAGGTGACCATATCCAAAGACAAGAAAACATCAACCATGCTTACATCTTAATCACATCAAATCTCATTAAAGGCAAGTGATGGAAGAAAGATATCATAAACAATACAATTGCAAGAAACACCCTCCACAAATGTTATTTGCACAATTGCAAATACCCCCCTCCATCGGAAAAGTCCGGCCGGGAAAGAACAAACGAAAACCGGCCGGAACGGAATGCAAACTGGCAACTCCAGAAAACTGGTCCCATAATAAATTACAGGAAAACCCCGATACTGTGCATACACACCCGCATCTGTATTCCGTCCGGATACAAATGCAAAGAGACAAAATCTACACTGTACTAAAATAGGATCCGGCTTAAACCAAAGCCGGCTAGTAATATCCGTTCGATCCTGATCCGTGCAATACCGCACGTATCTGACCGAACCCTGCCATATATCTATACGGCCTCTAGTACAAACCGTCCGATCCTGACCCGCGCAATACCGCACGTATCTGATCGGACCCTGCCATATCTCCATACGGCCTCTACAGCGTTTCGTCCGAAAGCTGAGTAACTGAAAGTGTGGTGGACTCTAAAGACTCGTCAATACTATGGCTGTGGATTTAACCACTAGCACGTCAGAGGTATAAGCCAATACGTAACGGGCCACCAGCTATTGACCAAAAGGGACGTCGATGAGCGAACTCATCCTGACACCCTACTGAGCCTGTCAGTGACAATATCCGTAAAGTCCGGTCCGTTGGTCTATGAGCATCGCATGTCGGGCCTAGGGGGTGGGTAAAAGTCAGACCCCCAAAAGCGGTACAAGTCGTGTCGGAGTATAGCCCAGAACACCCTGAGATACTACTGGAATACCTACCAGTAAATCTCCTGCCTTGGCCAAGGACTTCGTGTAATAGCTCTCCTAGACACAGCACGACCTCACCCCCAATACCGGGAGAGACGAACCCCCGAAGATCCGCTTACTGCCTCCATGTGGCTCGGGACTGTACCCAACTAAAACCTGTTTGCACGACTCCTTTGAGCCGTGGTAGGGTAGTAATCAAAGCACAGTGGGAACTCACACGAGACAAATGACGATCCCCAGGTCGATGAACTAACCTGTACACATGTCATGTTAGTGTATATGCCCTAGAGGCCATTACTGTATCATACTAGTTTGTATATTACTTGATGGAAGCTTGGGATATTCACCTTGTATAAACAATCTTGCTCAATATAGTAGTATGCTACTTGGTTTGTTTCTACTTCAATGTGTACTTGTGTTTATTTCAGTATATCACTTATACGCATTAGTGGAGCCCTTAGGATCTTTGCTTGATTACCAGCGTTGTGATGGCAGTCACACTAGTGGGGGATGGGTAATCTATAGGCACATCCTTATACAGGTTCCTAGTCGTAGGACTATCGAGACAGGGCATCGATACTCCGGAGTAGACTAGCGTATGCGCTTCTCATCCCAGTGTGGGAGATGGTCTGTCCCACAGCCATCAGTACGTCGTACTGGAGATAGTATACGGGTGCTCGTTGGGTTACGAGTACACTGGACAGGACTCGTCGGGAACTGACAGGTTGGTATTATACCTATCGTCAGTTATCAGTTCCCAGGTGACATGAGTACAGCTTAGTCCGCTGACTTGACACTGACACTTCGCCTCGAGTGTGTTCCCACTGCACTTTGATCACTACCCTACCACGGCTCAAAGGAGTCGTGCAAACAGGTGATGGTTGGGTGCAGTCCCGAAGCACTTGGAGGCAGTGACGGTTAGACAGGATTCGTCTCTCCCGGTATTGGGGGTTGACATCGCGCTGTGTCTAGGAGAGCCATTACACGAGTAGTCCCTGGCCAGGGCAAGCGAGATATACTGGTAGGTTTCCAGTGTTATCTCAGGGTGTTTTGGGCTTCACTCCGACACGACTTGTACCGCTATTAGGGGACTGACGTTTTACCGCCCCCTAGGCCCGCCATGCGATGTATCAGACGAACAGACCGGACTGTACGGAGAATGTCACATTCAGACTCAGTAGGAGTTCAGATGGGGTTTCACCTCGTCAGCTTTCTTGTCGGCATCTACCTGGGGACCGTTATGCATAGCTAGTGCCGCTTGCGGTCTGTGGTTAAACCCACTGCCAGCGTAGTGTCGAGTCTTTAGAGTCCCACACAGAGGGTATTCGCCTCTGGGCAAAACAGAGTAGAGGTCGCATGGTTTTGCGACAGGGTTCGTTCTCATCCGCGCACTTGTGCACGTTTGGAGTCCGGACGGATTATACTGGCAGGCTCTGGTTTGAGCCAGATACTGGTATATGTTTTGGGGGTTGCTTTTATATCTTGGTATTCTTGTTCCTCGGAACGAGAATGCAGGTGTGTATGCACAGTTGCTTGAGGCGGAGAATGAGGTTTTTCATTAGGGTTTCGGATCGGGTGCGTATGCACAGTTGACAGTTATCATTTTCCAAACCCTAATGGATTTGTGTATTATCTATTAATAATAGTAATTAAATAAGAATTATGTTATGGTTGTTTTTCTTGTTGACTTGTTGACCTTGGTTGACTTGTTGACCATTGACCATTTTTCATGCCTTGAAAGTCTTCCTTGATTCATGCTTACACTTCATTAAAAGAGGTATGATAGTGGTCATTCCAAAATAACCATCAACTATTCTTATTTCAATTATTATCATTTAGATAATTCATTTCTTTTGCAATATGGTTGCAAGAAAGAAATAATTGAGCTCATTCTATCATTCTCACTCTCTCTCCTCATTTCATCTTCTTCTTCCTCTTGAAAAGAGAAACCTTCTCATGTGTTGAGAATCATTCTCTTTAGATAGAAAAGCAAACCCTAATCACTCTCTACTCATTCTAGGATGAAGGTTTAGCAAGCCGGAAACCCTAGTTCACTCAAAGATCGAGGAAGAGCCCAAAGTCGAACCTTCGAGGTGGATCCATCTTCGACGGGAGAAGGCGACGAAAAGAGAACCATCAACCTCTACAAGGTTTGAAGAAGAAGGAGTTCAAGTTTAGGTATAACCATCTTCCATAGTAGCTAACTCTCTTTAGCTTGTTAACTAGTTTTAGTTTAGACAACGATCCCGACAAAGTTTAGTCCATGTTGCCTCTTGCGATAAAAATTCGTTTTTTATACCGTTTCCGCCTCCCCGTAAGTACCGGGGGTCGCAATATGGACTTACATTGGTATCAGAGCCTAACTAAACTTAAACTAGCTTGGTAGTGAAGTGTAACGAAGTTCGGAACCGAAAAATCGCAAAACCGGAAAAACGAAAACCTAACTTTCTGTTGAAATTTTTTCTGCTCAAAATGAAAAACTTTATACTTGTAAAATCGTCTCAGGGTTTTCTAAGAACACACAAGAAAAACGATATCATGTTTCCTCCAAACCGCCGCGCTTCCGCGGCCTCACCTACTCATCTGGCCGCGGAACCGCCGCAAGTTGGTGTCTTCTTTGCATCGTTTTTCGTGCAGTGTTCTTCTGTGTTGGTTTTGGGATTTTTAAGATATATTATATGTACCCAGATTTTCCAGAACAGAAATTCACTTTTGGGGTCCTATAATTCCGTATTTTTTTCCGAACTTCACTGCACTTTGGCTATGTTGGTTATATCTGTGATGTTTGCATGTATTGAACGTCGGCTAATCGCTATAAGTCGATTAGTCGGGGTTATACATGATCTGTAATGTTCTGGAATGTGTATATGAATGTGTTGGACTGTCGCGGGTGAATAGCCGGGGTGGATGTGAGATGAGCTTTTGTTTTTCTTTCATTCATTGTAAATGTAAATTGATGTAATTATATTATTTGTTTGGCCGCACAACCGGGTCGGGGTTGTAGCCGTCATTGTATAATTCTTTTTACTGTTTTTGCTCCTAGGATAGACCCATGGTGGGGTGCACAAACTACCGGGAACTTGGCGGGTAGTTTGCCGCACCCGTAGGGGTCTTGGGTGGGGTATTTGCTATTCACCGCGACCGTGTTATCCGCTTTTCGTTTCAGGCTCGAAAGGAATGCGGATTGCTAGTATATCCAATGTATTCATCTGTGATCTGTAATGTCTATCATTGCTTTCTATTTAGGCGTTGCTTATGTTTTACAGCCGCGCTAGCCCAGCCCCCGCTCTGTCGTTAGTTAAGTAACCTAACGAGTGATGACGGGACCCCGTGGCGAATGCGAATGGCATAAGCGTACGTCATATTTTGGTTGTTTTCTGCAATGGTAGGAATTAAATGATGGGACGCATTAAAAGAACTAATGCAAGAATATCACGCATTAAAAGAACTAATGCAAGATAATAAACCAAGTTTAAGTCGATGGAACACTTTCGAAAAACCACTCGGTTCTTTTCAAAACTAACTTTTAAATGCGGAGCTTGAGCCACTCCTTCTAAAAGCTATCTCGTTCCATCGATTATATCAAGTTCACTACGTTCACGGTTTCGCCAAAACCATCCGTAGCCCTCCGTCGTTTCATATGAATATTCAACAGTATTCAAGCTGTGTTTGTTGGCCTTAGTCAAGGCACAGTGTTTGGTAGCTGGTGGGTATTCATATGTTGCATAGATAGAATGCGTTGGTTTGGGACAGTCGTATTGCCTTGTTGGCCATAGTCAAGGGTATATACGGGTGGGTTCAAATTAACCTGGATAACGACGGGAAGAACTTGATATGTGACTTATGATTTGTTGGCCTTAGTCAAGGTCATAAGAGCATGGGGCAAAAATCCACATCGGGAGTTTCATAAGTACTGAAACTTGCTAGATTTGCATACCATTTGGAGTGTGATGATTATGGTAGGATTCCTTCATTTTCGTCACGCGATGATATTTGGATCCCGATCCTACTGTGAGTATATGCTACTCCTCGGGAAATTTCTCACTAAACGATCAATGCTATAAACCTAGTAGGTGCCTAGAAAGGTGTTAGCGGGGCTACGCCCCCAGGGAAAAGAGGTTCTTAAATTAAGGAACTTCGCGAAAGCGTTGGAAAACCTCCCTCGAAGTACCGACACTGGCCTGGCTGAACGGTTAAGCAAGTATTGTAAAGTGGGATTGATCCCGGCTAATTCTTCCTTTGTGGTTTGAGGAGGGATTCGAGAGACAGTGGGAGCCATCCTGTTTAGACAAATTAAAAACCATTCTAAACTTGCAAGAGCATCGTGCTAAGTGTTTCTTCTCTCCCCCTGCAGCGACCAAATCGAAATGACTGGACTTAAGTTACTTCTAGATAAAAACATATTGACAGGGCCAAACTACAAAGATTGGCTCAGGAATGTCAAATTGGCAATCTCTTACGACAAGCTGGGGTATCTTCTTACCACCAAAGCTCCCCCCGTCCCAGGTCCCTCCTCCAGCGTCGCGGATAAGGAAATCCGTAAGACTTGGGAGATAGACAGCGCGAAGGCCAGATGCCTCGTACTTGCCTCGATGGACAACGACCATCAGAGGAGGCACGAGAATATGGATTTGGAATCCATATTTCTTCATACAAAAGAACTGTATGGAGAGCAGTCTCGTATCGCAAGATACGAAGTGTCGAAGAAGTTATTTTCGACAAAGTTGGCCGTCGGATCATCGGTAGCGGACCACGTGCTTAAGATGATTGGCTACACTGAGGAGCTCGCGGAACTTGGGACCACGTTGGATAGTGAACTTTACACGGATATAATTCTCCAGTCCCTTCCATCCACTTACGCCCAGTTCATACTGAATTTCAACTTGCAAGAAAAGGAAGTTGAACTTTCAGAACTCCTCAACCTGCTGAGGAGCGCAGAGGGCACCCTACAGAAGGGTAGGGATACATCCACTTTGTTTGTAGGAGGATCTTCTTCTTCTAGGTCCAAGGCGAAAGCCAAGGGAAAGAAGAGGAAAGCCCCCGCCAAACCAAGGGGCGGTGTTAGTAAAGTGGGTGCGAAGGGAAAGGAAAAGGCAACAAAGATAGCGGGGAAGCTTGTTGGTAAAGAGGAATGCTTCTATTGTCACAAGAGTGGACACTGGAAGAAAGATTGCAGGGCTTGGAAAGCCAGGACACAGGAACTGAAGCAGGTTGCGGCTTCAGCTTCAGGTGTGTATGTTATTGAAAACTGTCTTTCTATAAACTCTACTTCCTGGGTATTGGATACCGGATCAGGATCTCATATCTGTAATTCTTTGCAGGCGTTGAGAAACCGTAGGTTTTTGAAGGCAGGTGACATGACCCTCAGAGTTGCGAACGGAGCTAGCATGGATGCTAAAGCCGTGGGGGACTATCACCTGGGAATGACAGATGGGCATGTTTTGGTTTTGCGTAATTGCTTTTTTGTACCCAACGCAACTTGTAATATCATTTCTGTATCTTTGGTTTCTAAAGAAGGTTATGAATTTGCGTTTGTAAGTAATGTTGTAAACATTCACCTTAATCAAGTTCTGATTGGGTCAGGTACACTGAGCAATGGTATATACGTATTAAACCAACCACAGATTTTCAATATCCAGAATACACACAAAAGAAAGTCTCCAGATATCAATCAGGCTTTCTTATGGCATTGTAGACTGGGTCACATCAATGAAACACGGTTGACTAAGTTACATAAAGAAGGATACTTGGATCCGTTCGAGTATCAGTCTTATGCCACTTGTGAATCTTGTCTCATGGGAAAGATGACAAAGACTCCGTTCACTGGACACGGAGAAAGAGCGAGCGAGCTCTTGGGACTCATACACAGTGACGTGTGTGGTCCAATGTCTACACATGCGCGAAGCGGTTATTCATACTTTATTACTTTCACAGACGATTTCTCTAGGTATGGACATGTCTTCTTAATGAAGCACAAATCCGAGGCTTTTGAGAAATTTCGGGATTACAAGAATGAAGTTGAAAAACAAACAGGCAAAAGTATCAAGATCCTAAGATCGGATCGAGGTGGTGAATACTTGAGTGCCGAGTTCCTGGACTATTTAAAAGAGAATGGGATTCTCTCTCAGCGTACTCCTCCATACACTCCGCAACATAACGGTGTATCAGAAAGGAGGAATCGAACCCTATTGGATATGGTTCGTTCCATGATGTGTAAGGCTGAGTTACCGCGATCTTTCTGGGGATATGCACTAGAAACAGCTGCACATCTCTTGAACCAAGTTCCTACTAAGACTGTGCCTACCACACCATATCAGATGTGGAGTGGGAAGAAACCCTGTCTTAAAGCCTTTAAGACATGGGGATGTCCGGCTTTTGTAAAAAAGCAGCATGCGGACAAGCTCGAGGCACGCTCAGTACAGTGCAAGTTTGTGGGATACCCAAAGAACTCCAAGGGGTATCTATTCTATTACGCAGAGGAGCAAAAAGTCCTTGTTTCTCGTCATGCCCACTTCTTGGAAACTGAGTTTTTGGAAAATCAGATAAGTGGGAGCGCAGTAGAACTGGATGAAATTCCAGAACCTCAGACTATTACTGAAAGCTTAGTGGAACCAGAGGGTTCAAAAGAACAGGACATTCCTATGCCGCTCCGTAGAAGTAGTAGGCAGTCTCATCCGCCCGAGAGATACTACGGTTTTCTCATAGACGGGGATAGAGAGGATTGCATCATAGACTATGATGAGCCTACTAGCTTCCAGCAGGCCGTTCAGAGCATTGACTCGGTAAAATGGCTGGATGCAATGAGGACCGAAATGGAGTCCATGTACACCAACAAAGTATGGACGTTGGACATTGCTCCAGACGGGGTAAAACCCGTAGGATGCAAGTGGATCTTCAAAAGGAAGATTGGTGTAGATGGACAGGTTGAGACCTATAAAGCTAGACTTGTAGCAAAGGGTTTCCGTCAAAGACCTGGCTTGGACTACGACGAAACCTTTTCTCCAGTGGCTATGCTGAAATCCATTCGGATCCTTCTTGCCATTGCTGCCTTCCACGATTATGAGATTTGGCAGATGGACGTAAAAACCGCTTTTCTAAATGGAAATTTAGAGGAGTGTGTCTATATGGATCAGCCAGAGGGTTTCATTCAGAGTGGGAGCAGCGGAAAGGTGTGCAAGTTGCTTAAGTCCATCTATGGACTAAAGCAGGCATCGCGGAGTTGGAACATCTGTTTTGATGAGACGGTCAAGGAATTTGACTTTATCAAAAATCCAGATGAACCATGCATCTATAGTAGATTTGTAGCGAGAACTGTGGTATTCCTTGTTTTATACGTGGATGACATTCTCTTAATAGGAAATGACATTCCTATGCTACAATCTGTCAAGGGTTTCTTGTCACACAGGTTCTCCATGAAAGACCTGGGTGATGCCTCTTACATCCTGGGGATCCGGATCCATCGTGATAGATCCAAGAGGATATTAGGACTTTCACAGTCCAGGTACATCGACACCATACTGAAAAGATTCAGTATGGAAGATTCCAAGCGCGGTAACTTACCGGCTTGTCACGGGATCACCCTCTCTAAAGAGATGTCTCCCAAGACTGATTTGGAGAGGGATCGCATGTCTATTATACCCTACGCTTCTGCGGTAGGCTCTATAATGTATGCGATGTTGTGTACCAGACCGGATGTAGCTTATGCACTGAGTGTAGTAAGCCGGTATCAGTCAAACCCTGGGGAGAAACATTGGATAGCGGTAAAGAACATTCTCAAGTACCTGAGGAGGACTAAGGAGATGTTCTTGGTGTATGGCGGAAAAGACCTCCAGATTGAGGCCTTTGCTGACTCCAGCTTCCAGAGTGACAAGGATGATTCCAAGTCCATGTCGGGTTTTGTCTTTACCCTCAATGGAGGGGCGGTGTGTTGGAAG
Source organism: Agapanthus africanus (assembly GCA_030015575.1). Taxonomy (NCBI): domain Eukaryota; kingdom Viridiplantae; phylum Streptophyta; class Magnoliopsida; order Asparagales; family Amaryllidaceae; genus Agapanthus; species Agapanthus africanus. The sequence goes on along the minus strand of CM057340.1, from coordinate 673,098,744 downwards.
AGTTCCAAACAGGAAACCGTTGCAGACTCGACTATGGAAGCGGAATACATCGCTGCATCTGATGCCGCAAAAGAAGCTGTCTGGATAAGGAAGTTCTTAAAAGAACTTCAGGTGGTTCCGTCCATTGTTGACCCAGTACCTCTGTATTGCGACAACAACGGGGCTATAGCTTTAGCAAAGGAACCCAGGTCCCATCAGAGATCCAGGCACATCTTGAGGCGTATCACCTGATCAGGAAGATCGTGGATCGCAAGGAGATCGAGGTTCGGAGGGTTGCTTCAGAAGAGAACACTGCAGATCCATTCACCAAGGCCCTACCCCAGACTCAGTTCGAGCGGCTGATCGAGATGATAGGTCTTCGATACGCCAGTACATGGCCTTAGTGCAAGTGGGAGATTGTTAGTGTATATGCCCTAGAGGCCATTACTGTATCATACTAGTTTGTATATTACTTGATGGAAGCTTGGGATATTCACCTTGTATAAACAATCTTGCTCAATATAGTAGTATGCTACTTGGTTTGTTTCTACTTCAATGTGTACTTGTGTTTATTTCAGTATATCACTTATACGCATTAGTGGAGCCCTTAGGATCTTTGCTTGATTACCAGCGTTGTGATGGCAGTCACACTAGTGGGGGCTGGGTAATCTATAGGCACATCCTTATACAGGTCCCTAGTCGTAGGACTATCGAGACAGGGCATCGATACTCTGGAGTAGACTAGCGTATGCGCTTCTCATCCCAGTGTGGGAGATGGTCTGTCCCACAGCCATCAGTACGTCGTACTGGAGATAGTATACGGGTGCTCGTTGGGTTACGAGTACACTGGACAGGACTCGTCGGGAACTGACAGGTTGGTATTATACCTATCGTCAGTTATCAGTTCCCAGGTGACATGAGTACAGCTTAGTCCGCTGACTTGACACTGACACTTCGCCTCGAGTGTGTTCCCACTGCACTTTGATCACTACCCTACCACGGCTCAAAGGAGTCGTGCAAACAGGTGATGGTTGGGTGCAGTCCCGAAGCACTTGGAGGCAGTGACGGTTAGACAGGATTCGTCTCTCCCGGTATTGGGGGTTGACATCGCGCTGTATCTAGGAGAGCCATTACACGAGTAGTCCCTGGCCAGGGCAAGCGAGATATACTGGTAGGTTTCCAGTGTTATCTCAGGGTGTTTTGGGCTTCACTCCGACACGACTTGTACCGCTATTGGGGGACTGACGTTTTACCGCCTCCTAGGCCCGCCATGCGATGTATCAGACGAACAGACCGGACTGTACGGAGAATGTCACATTCAGAATCAGTAGGAGTTCAGATGGGGTTTCACCTCGTCAGCCTTCTTGTCGGCATCTACCTGGGGACCGTTATGCACAGCTAGTGCCGCTTGCGGTCTGTGGTTAAACCCACTGCCAGCGTAGTGTCGAGTCTTTAGAGTCCCACACAGAGGGTATTCGCCTCTGGGCAAAACAGAGTAGAGGTCGCATGGTTTTGCGACAGGGTTCGTTCTCATCCGCGCACTTGTGCACGTTTGGAGTCCGGACGGATTATACTGGCAGGCTCTGGTTTGAGCCAGATACTGGTATATGTTTTGGGGGTTGCTTTTATATCTTGGTATTCTTGTTCCTCGGAACGAGAATGCAGGTGTGTATGCACAGTTGCTTGAGGCGGAGAATGAGGTTTTTCATTAGGGTTTCGGATCGGGTGCGTATGCACAGTTGACAGTTATCATTTTCCAAACCCTAATGGATTTGTGTATTATCTATTAATAATAGTAATTAAATAAGAATTATGTTATGGTTGTTTTTCTTGTTGACTTGTTGACCTTGGTTGACTTGTTGACCATTGACCACTTTTCATGCCTTGAAAGTCTTCCTTGATTCATGCTTACACTTCATTAAAAGAGGTATGATAGTGGTCATTCCAAAATAACCATCAACTATTCTTATTTCAATTATTATCATTTAGATAATTCATTTCTTTTGCAATATGGTTGCAAGAAAGAAATAATTGAGCTCATTCTATCATTCTCACTCTCTCTCCTCATTTCATCTTCTTCTTCCTCTTGAAAAGAGAAACCTTCTCATGTGTTGAGAATCATTCTCTTTAGATAGAAAAGCAAACCCTAATCACTCTCTACTCATGCTAGGATGAAGGTTTAGCAAGCCGGAAACCCTAGTTCACTCAAAGATCGAGGAAGAGCCCAAAGTCGAACCTTCGAGGTGGATCCATCTTCGACGGGAGAAGGCGACGAAAAGAGAACCATCAACCTCTACAAGGTTTGAAGAAGAAGGAGTTCAAGTTTAGGTATAACCATCTTCCATAGTAGCTAACTCTCTTTAGCTTGTTAACTAGTTTTAGTTTAGACAACGATCCCGACAAAGTTTAGTCCATGTTGCCTCTTGCGATAAAAATTCGTTTTTTATACCGTTTCCGCCTCCCCGTAAGTACCGGGGGTCGCAATATGGACTTACATGTCACCTGGGAACTGCTATCTGACATCAGGTATAAGACCAACTAGCATGTTCCCGGCGAGTCCTGTCCGGTGTACTCATAACCCAATAAGCACCTGTATACATCTTAGGTGAACCAACTGACACCAATGGCCTGTGAGACCGGCCACCGCCCCTCGTCGGGGTCTCGATTGTATACACTAGTCTACTCTGGAGAATCGATACCCTGTCTCGAATCTCCCACGACTAGGGACCTTTTAAGGATGTGCTTATAGACCCCAGCTCCCACTTATATGATCGCCCTCATACTGCTGGTGGTCAAGCAAGAATCCTAGGGGCTCTACCAACGTGTAATAGCGACTTGTCAGGTCACCTGAAGCAGTACACTATGATAAAGGTAAACCAGATAGCATACTATCATCTCGAGTAAGACTGTCGTCCCGGGATAGGTCCTCCCTCAATCATTGCAATCACGTGCCTGTGATCCAATAATTGACTCTGAGGGCACTATCTCCAACAATCTCCCACTTGCACTCAAGGCTAATTATTGCGATGTCGCATACTCACAGCCCGTGTGATACCGAACACCCAACTCCTCTACTAGTCAGTCTCACAAATCCTGTTTGGAAGACTATTGCGTTCGAGGAATAGCCTCAGTGAGTGGATCCGCCTAGAAGTTTCTTTCTATGTCTCTCTATATCTCAAGTTCGCGGAGAAAGCCATCTCCCGAAATGAGCAATACCTGTCTTAGAGTGTCTGGATATCTGATGGGACCGAGCTCATAAATGAACTCCAAATCCAAACTTCTTAGACTGTATCGACAACTGAACTTAATCAGTATCCTGCGCCATGCCTCCCTCAGTATCTGCCTGGGTCACCTATCCAGAATACTGTCCCTCGTCAGAGGGAAAACTATAACTCTGACAACCTCCTTGTCGTCCATGTCACCTTGGAAGCCTTGAATGATAACTGTCTCCTGAATGAGGCTGTTGTTATCATATCCCTAGAACATCCACTTATGTTCTAAAACTGCTTCCGACTGTTACTCCAGGATTGGATCAATGTCAACTTATTGCATCTAGTGCAAGAACAACATCTGGTGTGGTACTTGACATTTCATGATTGACTCAATTGCCTAAGCAAGTGATCTGCCAATCATGCACATCCCTCTCTACTTTAGTCTATAAGACACCTTTAGAGAGGGTGACTCCATCACCTGCAGGTACACTACCATGCCAGGAGTCGTCCATTCTAAATACTCTTAGAATGCTGTCAAAGTACCCTGATTGGGAAACCACCCAAATCTAGATCTAAAACCATAGATCTAGTAACCAGTATGTCTTATATAATGTCCAAGTCCCATGTGGAGAAACCACTGTGTGACGACCAAAATATAACCGATCGTAGTATAGGAGTTTCCTTTCCTACTCTGTGTATGTCATCCAAAACCAGGGCATCACACCCTACTACCTTCTTAACAGATCCATCCCCTATTCTGATGACGTCAAACCTATGACTGTCACATCAGAAATAGATGATCTATCTCCGCTATATCTGCTTTAGTCTATAAATAGACATAAGCCTGATGTCCACCAATGCTTCCGCTACTCCCACTGACTACGACAACCCTCTGGCAGAGTCATATAGACGTGCACTTCTAAAGCTAGTTTAGAATGACGCTATACTCATCCTCCTGCCGGGTCTTGCAGCCTGGAACAACAACAATGGCAAGTGTGGGTAAACAAGAACTTCCCTGTCACCGTCCTTGAGCTACCGGAGTACCTCTCGGGTGCCTGAAGTTACCCACCTTATCTGCGGAGTGGCCAATGGAATGTCAAATCAGATTGAATCTTTAGGTTCCTTATCAAATCTTCAGTAATCGTTTGCGGTTCTGGAATCACTTCCAGTTCTACCATACTCCCACTACTGTTTTTGAAAAAATCCATTTTTAATAAAACTGTGGCGAGTCTAGAACAATATTACTATTGATCTCCCAGATGGTAGAAAGTCAACCCTCGTCATACCCTGGGTCAACCCATAAACAGCCATTACAGAAACGTGCATTGAGTTATCCAGAGTCTGGTTTTAATCATAAGCCGGACAACTCCCCGTACCTTAACAATGTTAAGATATGAACTGTACTATATCTAATATAGAACCAGAGGCACTGATTTAATTGAACCAGATTCAAATCATGCAGCTGTCTCCAGTGCATGTTAACTAAATGGAGAGAGGCCGATCAGCGTTACTCAACTTAGGAATGCTTCCAATTATGAGTAACCTGAAAGAGAAGCAAGTTCTCTTTATCATTACTTATCAACTGAATACCATACAAAAGTATCTACATCTTCGATCACTTTGAAGAATCCCGATACTTGCTACACCTGGTTCTCTACTCTATTCAAATACCTATAACTCCTCAAAACCTAGACCCTGTGTTTCTACGAAACACATGTCTAAGAGCTAGAGAAGTTAAAAGTAAACAGAATATAGTATGAGGACCAACCCTTCTGTCCTAATGGACACTGGACAACATACAATATTCTGTATAAGTCCACTGAGTCTAACAACTCTTTCACTGTGTGTCGTAGGTTGAAAACTTTACTTATGGTTAAGAAGAATTACACCGCTGTTTAATGCTCCTTACCTAACCATCCACTGATATAGGTAAATGTCATCGACATAATATCAAAAGGTATATCTCACTCTATGAAAATAGACGTACAGATATATCAATTTGAAATTGGTGCACAACAGCTGATATTCAAAACCAAATATTTGCCGACCGGCAAACAGCCCAGATGATCTCCTCAAATATCACCGATTACTACGAATCCCGATATAATGAGGATGATCACCCAATTCCTAATAACTTAATCCCACTCATCATCTGTAAAACCATACAGATGTGAGAATCATTCCTGGAAAATACATACCCTGGAGTAAGTATCTAATCGGGAAATCAGTTTTCTTTTAACAGTACACAGTGAACTGAAACATTGAAATGTTTCGATGGGGTATCCTGGTATTCCTAGTAATGCCTCTACCATTATTCAGATTCACAACTATAACCGTATAATTCTTTGCCACCTCTCTAAATCCCTTTATATGTCTTTAGTCATTACCTTCTGCACACCCCTTTAGGCCAATTGGTTTTCTTCCTTCCCTACCGTTCGGCACCAGCCTATGGTTTGGAAGAAGACTATCCAATAAGCATAATGGGTGTACTGTCCTAGTCCTAGGAGCACTCGCAATGCGAGAGAAGGTGAAGATAAAAGACAACTGAATAAATCTTATTCCTATTTCTCCTGAACCAGAATCCATCCCCGAACTGGAACAAGTTCCTTTCGAGTTCGTATATAACCATACGATGGAGTATCCAATAAACTGTGGATCTTCGTAGTGATACGGAGTGTCCTGGAGAAATACAAAGGTGATTTAGGATTGGCGAAGAAAAACTTGGTTTGGTCGTGAATATCTGTTGCAATTTACTTTGCCCTCTTACTAATCCCTTGCTTTGTCTTAACATAATACCTTCTGCACACCATCGTTATGCTAATTGGTTTTCTTCATCCCCTACAGGTCGGCACCAGCCTAAGGTTTGGAAGAAGACAATCCAATTTGCGTAATAGGTGTACTACCCCTAAACCAAGGAGTACTCGTAACCTGAGAGAGGGTAAAAGGAAAAGACAACTGAATAATCCTATCCGTTTTCTCCAGAACCTGAAACCATCCTCGAAGTCCTTCGAGTTCGTATATAACCATACGATGGTTTTGTCCAATGGAAGTGGACGTTCGTAGTAATACGGGGTGCCCTGGAGAAAAGGGTAAAAATAGGAGTGGCAATGAGGTTTGCAACTCTGACAATCCAAAAGCCAGTGTTAAGAAGGTTCGGTCAACTTGGTCACTGAGTCATAGTCTTAGGGTCGGGTCAATGGTCGCTACCAGAGAGAGAGAAAAAAGAAACACTCAGCGTGCACTCTAACCTAGATCAGAATGGCTACCAATTTATCTAATCTGGAAACCTCCCACTGTACCTCAAATTCTCCTCCAAACCTGAAAGAAGAATTAGTCGGGGTCACCCGAGGAGTAAACCAACTCATCAGTGGGAATCGGGATCCAACTCTCATTGCATGATAACGTGACGGAATCCGCTCACGGTATCACACTCCAGAAGGTATGCGCATATCTGGCAAGTTTCAGTTCTTTTGAAACTCCCGATGTGGATTTCTGCCCCATGCTCTTATGACCTTGACTTTGGCCAACATATCATAAGTCACATGTCAAGTTCAACCCGTCATTCTCCAGGTTAATTTGAGCCCACCCGTACATACCCTTGACTTGGGCCAAAATGGCAGTACAACTGCCCCAAACCAACACATCTATCTATGCTGCATATGAATACCCAATAGATACCAATCACTGTGCCTTGACTTTGGCCAACATACACAGCTTGAATACTATTGACTACCCATATGAAACGACGGAGGGCTACGAATGATTTCTGGCGAAAACCTTTAACGTAATGAACTTGATATCGTTGAAGGAACGGATAGCTTTTTAGAAAATATAGTGACGAAAACCTTTACTAAAGAGGTCACTCCCGGTGAAGGGATCTCCGCTCTTTCCCCGTAGAATAGGGTGCAGGATATTCCAAATGAATACCACGATTCAAAGCAAAAGTAATCGGCTATAGTGAAGTTAATGCCCTGACGCAAACTTCTGTCCAAGGGGTCACTCCCGGTGAAGGGATCTCGGCCCTTGCCTCGTCGACTGAGGAGCAGGATATTCCAAATGAATACCACGATGAAAAACAAAAGTGAACGTCCTTGCAATAACAGCTTTTTGAAAAGTGTTCCAACAAGATCAGAATAGGTTTGTTTTAACTTGCATTGATCCGAATCAACGCAGTCCCATCAATTGATCATACCACAAAGAACGAAAATATATTGACGTACGTCTATGCCATCCGCATTCGCCACTGGGTCCCGTCATCACCCGTTAGGTTAGCTAACTAACGGCAGAGCGGGGACTGGACTAGCGCGGATGAAAAACATATACAACATCTACTAATATATATACCAATATATAGTATTTCGCTCAAGGCGTGAATAAAATGCAACATCACAGAAATGTACAGCATCACAGAACAATACAGATATCTGGGATCCCCGGGTTTCACAGAGCCACTACTGAAACCCGACGTTCTCCTGGTCGTGTGGATAGCCTATGCAATGAAATCCTAGACCTCTACGGGCGCGGCAAGTCACCCGCCAAAACCTGAAGCGAGGCAGCCCCCTTCAGCACCGTGAATGGACCACCCAGCACTTCACGGAATCCGGTAACTTGGGCACCCCTCCTGGGTCATCCTGTACCCCCTACGAGTGCGGCGAATAGCCCGCCAATTCCAGACTGAAGCCCCCTCCGTCTCAATACCCTGAGATGCGGGCCCGTTGCCCTCTAGAAACCGGCTATCCGTGCACCCCTCCGCGGGGTAACCCTAGTACAGAAAGTAAAATATACATACAACGGGTACATCGACCGCAACCAGGTCGTGCCCCAAAAGAATAATACAAACAGGCAGTGACGGCAGTCCACATGTCGGACGCTCGCCCCGCAATATCAAATGTACATAATACAACAGAAACTGTACTAGCATTGCATCCAGGCTATCCCCCAAGACCGATCCGCAACATCACAGCAAAAACACAGAACATCAACGTGAAAGTCACGTTCGCAAATCCGTCTAACCGGGCTATAGCAGTTAGACTGGATTTACCGATCAAGTGACATTCACGGTCGCAGATATAATGTAAATACTGTGAAATAATGTGTTTAAAATATCCGATCGATAAAAAATTAACAAGTGGGCCCCCAAGCAATACTGTAGCACACACAGAAAATCTGGGCCCAATATTAATAATCCAAAACCCCTATTTTTAGCCCACAAGCCCACTGCAAAAAAACGATCACATGATCTCTCATTATTGCGGCGGATCCGCGGCCTAGTAAAGGTTAATGGCCGCGGATCGGCGCTCTCACTGTGGGATCATCTTGTCGAATTTTTCCAGTGTTCTTAGAACTCTCTGCACATCACTCTGAGACAACCTGAAAAATTTTTCGAGACCAAAAATTTTCAACAGAAACTGATGCTAACAAAAAATGTAGATTTTGGAATTTCGGTCGATCGGAAATGCAAAACACATCAAACGAAGCCAGACGAAGTTAATGGCGAGGCTCTGATACCACTGTAAGTGCACGGCGGCGCCCCGGCCGTCAATCCGACTGCCAAATGCGGAAACGGTGATAAACTTTAATTTTGCGAACTTTGCAAACCGGCACCACCGCGCACTAAACACCCGGATCAGACCATTAAACTAGTTCTAGCTAACTACAAGATGGGAAGAGATATACCGAGTGATCCGAGTCCTCCGGTCTTCTTGTCATCGTCCCGATCTCCCGCGGAAACTCCGGTCGTCGCATCCTTGCTGGAAGGGCACCACATCGCCTGTTTCTTTTACGGGCTCCCGCCTCTATACGGAGGCAACTCGGGCATGAAGCTGGCAAGTCGACATGCCCAAGATGTGCTGTAGAATGTGTAGTGCTTAGTCTCTTTGGGGTTATGTTGCCTTGATGGAGGAATTAAGATGATATGAACTTGGGGATTTTTGTGGCAATGGAAAATGATATGAATGATTAATTTTCCCACACCCTCACAAAATGAAAAATGAACCTCTCTCATTTTTCTCCCCTTCTCTAAGATGTGGCCGGCCAAATCTCAATGGAAATGGTGGAGGGATATGAAACCAAATCAAGAGGGAGCTGAGTGTAGGAGGAAGAGAAGGTGACCATATCCAAAGACAAGAAAACATCAACCATGCTTACATCTTAATCACATGAAATCTCATTAAAGGCAAGTGATGGAAGAAAGATATCATAAACAATACAATTGCAAGAAACCCCCTCCATAAATGTTATTTGCACAATTGCAAATAACCCCCTCCATCGGAAAAGTCCGGCCGGGAAAGAACAAACGAAAACCGGCCGGAACGGAATGCAAACTGGCAACTCCAGAAAACTGGTCCCATAATAAATTACAGGAAAACCCCGATACTGTGCATACACATCCGCATCTGTATTTCGTCCGGATACAAATGCAAAGAGACAAAATCTACACTGTACTAAACTAGGATCCGGCTTAAACCAAAGCCGGCTAGTAATATCCGTTCGATACTGATCCGTGCAATACCGCACGTATCTAACCGAACCCTGCCATATATCTATACGGCCTCCAGTACAAACCGTCCGATCCTGACCCGCGCAATACCGCACGTATCTGATCGGACCCTGCCATATCTCCATACGGCCTCTACAGCGTTTCGCCCGAAAGCTGAGTAACTGAAAGTGTGGTGGACTCTAAACACTCGTCAATACTATGGCTGTGGATTTAACCACTAGCACGTCAGAGGTATAAGCCAATACGTAATGGGCCACCAGCTATTGACCAAAAGGGACGTCGATGAGCGAACTCATCCTGACACCCTACTGAGCCTGTCAGTGACAATATCCGTACAGTCCGGTCCGTTTGTCTATGAGCATCGCATGTCGGGCCTAGGGGGTGGGTAAAAGTCAGACCCCCAAAAGCGGTACAACTCGTGTCGGAGTGTAGCCCAGAACACCCTGAGATACTACTGGAATACCTACCAGTAAATCTCCTGCCTTGGCCAAGGACTTCGTGTAATGGCTCTCCTAGACACAGCGCGACCTCACCCCCAATACCGGGAGAGACGAACCCCCGAAGATCCGCTCACTGCCTCCATGTGGCTCGGGACTGTACCCAACTAAAACCTGTTTGCACGACTCCTTTGAGCCGTGGTAGGGTAGTAATCAAAGTACAGTGGGAACTCATACGAGACAAATGACGATCCCCAGGTCGATGAACTAACCTGTATACATGTCACCTGGGAACTGCTATCTGACGTCAGGTATAAGACCAACTAGCATGTTCCCGGCGAGTCCTGTCCGGTGTACTCATAACCCAATGAGCACCTGTATACATCTTAGGTGAACCAACTGACACCAGTGGCCTGAGAGACCGGCCACCGCCCCTCGTCGGGGTCTCGACTGTATACACTAGGCTACTCTGGAGAATCGATGCCCTGTCTCGAATCTCCCACGACTAGGGACCTTTTAAGGATGTGCTTATAGACCCCAGCTCCCACTTATATGATCACCCTCATACTGCTGGTGGTCAAGCAAGAATCCTAGGGGCTCTACCAACGTGTAATAGCGACTTGTCAGGTCACCTGAAGCAGTATACGATGATAAAGGTAAACCAGATAGCATACTATCATCTCGAGTAAGACTGTCGTCCCGGGATAGGTCCTCCCTCAATCATTGCAATCACGTGCCTGTGATCCAATAATTGACTCTGAGGGCACTATCTCCAACAAACGGTGTGTCAGAACGACGGAATAGGACCCTATTAGATATGGTCCGGTCCATGATGAGTGACGCTGAGTTACCAGTATCGTTTTGGGGACATGCATTGGAGACTGCAGCGTTTCTGCTAAACAGGGTTCCAACCAAAGCCGTGTCTACCACGCCATATGAGATATGGAATGGGAAGAGACCATCTCTTAAAAGAATTAAGATTTGGGGTTGCCCGGCCTATGTTAAAAAGCGGAATCCGGACAAACTCGAGACACAGTCAGTCATGTGTAACTTTGTGGGATATCCAAAGAATTCTTATGGATATCTGTTCTACCAGAAAGAGGAACAAAATGTGTTTGTTTCTCAATATGCCACATTCTTGGAAAAAGAGTTTTTCACAGATAAAGATGATGGCAAAGTAGTAGATCTGGAAGAGGTTCTGGGGACACAAACTACAAATGACGATTTGGTTGAACCGTCTGTTGCAACAGAAACTGAAGAACCTCGGCCACTCCATAGATCTGGTAGGACTTCTCGCCCACCGGAGAGGTACTACGGTTTCCTCATTGATGGTAACGGAGAAGATTGCATCATGGATGATGATGATCCTACCAGTTTTCAGCAAGCTATCACGAGTGGTGACTCTGTGAAGTGGCTGGATGCCATGAGATCCGAAATGGAGTCTATGTACACCAACAAAGTATGGACTTTGGACGTTGTACCCCCTGAGGTAAAACCTGTAGGGTGCAAATGGATCTTTAAAAGAAAGATTGGTGTGGATGGGCAGGTAGAGACCTATAAGGCAAGACTTGTGGCGAAAGGTTTTCGTCAAAGACCAGGTTTGGACTATGACGAAACTTTTTCGCCCGTAGCCATGCTTAAATCCATTCGGATCCTACTTGGTATTGCTGCTCACTACGACTATGAAATCTGGCAGATGGACGTTAAAACAGCATTTCTAAATGGAGATTTAGAAGAATGCGTTTATATGGATCAGCCAGAGGGCTTCATTGATAGTGGGAGCAGCGAGAAAGCATGTAAATTGCTTAAATCCATATATGGGTTGAAGCAGGCATCTCGGAGTTGGAACATCTGCTTCGATGATGTTATCAAAGAGTTTGATTTCATCAAAAATCCAGATGAACCTTGTGTTTATAAGAAGGCTGTAGGAAGAGCTGTCACATTCCTCGTATTGTACGTGGATGATATTCTTCTGATAGGAAATGATATTCCTATGCTACAGTCGGTCAAATCATTCTTATCACTAAGGTTCTCCATGAAGGACCTGGGTGATGCCACATACATCCTGGGCATAAGGATCTATAGGGATAGATCCAAAAAGTTATTGGGATTGTCCCAAACCAGGTACATCAACACCATCCTAAAGAGGTTTAGTATGGAAGACTCCAAGCGGGGTGCCTTACCCGCTTGCCATGGAGTCACTCTCTCCAAGGATTCTTGTCCAAAGACCGATGAAGAGAGAGCTCGCATGAGCATTATACCTTATGCTTCGGCAGTAGGATCTATAATGTATGCGATGTTATGTACACGCCCAGATGTAGCTTATGCACTTAGTGTTGTAAGCAGGTATCAATCCAACCCAGGGGAGAACCACTGGACAGCTGTGAAGAACATTCTTAAGTACTTACGAAGGACTAAAGAATTGTTCTTGGTGTATGGTAATACAGATCTCCAAATGGAGGCCTTTACCGATTCGAGCTTCTAAAGCGATAAGGATGACAGCAAATCTATCTCAGGGTTTGTATTTACCCTCAATGGAGGGGCGGTAAGTTGGAAGAGTTCCAAACAAGATACCGTTGCAGACTCTACGATGGAAGCTGAGTACATTGCTGCAAATGATGCCGCCAAGGAAGCCATCTGGATGAAGAAGTTCGTCTCGGAGTTAGGAGTAGTTCAAACCATTATTGATCCAATACCTTTATATTGTGACAATAATGGGGCGATGGCGTTAGCCAAGGAGCCCAGATCCCATCAGCGGTCCAGACATATCCTGAGGCGCTTTCATTTGATCCGGGAGATTGTAGATCGCCGCGAGATCGAGATTAAGGGAGTTGACACAAAGAACAACGCCGCGGATCCACTCACCAAGGCCCTCCCTCAGCCATAGCATGAGCGACTTTTTGAGATGTTTGGTATGAGATACGCCAATAACTGGCCTTAGTGCAAGTGGGAGATTGTTTGCTATATGTATGCCCTAGAGGCCATTATGTGATAGTGGATGTATCTATACATGTATATATATTCAGTTTGCATTCTTGCTCGACATGATAGTATGCTATCTGGTTCTTCTTTATCTGACATGTTGATTTGATCATGCTTTTATTCATTCATACATGCTGATAAAGCCATGAGGATATCGGCTTGACTACTCTGATTATGATGGAGATCATACTAGTGGGACATCTGTAGTCTATAAACATATCCTGGAACGTCCTTAGTCGTAGGTATATCGACACGGGGCATTGATATACCAGAGTAGACTAGCGTATATGATACTAGACCCATACGATGGGCGATGGATGTTCCCACATTCATCGATGTTTGACATCAAGATCATATACGGGTGCTCAGTGGTGACTGGGTACACTGGACGGACTCACCGAGAACTCCTATATGGAATTATATCTATTGTCAGATAGCAGTTCTCAGGTAATACTGGTACAGGTTAGTCTGTAGACCCGAGATCGTCATGGAGTCTTGTGTGTTCTCCCACTGTACTTTGATTGCCACCCTACCACGGCTCTACTGAGTCGTGCAAACAGGTGGCCGTTGGGTACAGTCCCGAGACACACGAAGACAATGAGCGATAGGAGGGGTTTCGTCTCTCCCGGTATTGGGATTTGATGCTGTGCTGTGCCCGACTGGTTATAACAGCAAGTCCCTGGCCAGGGCTGCTGAGATTTGCTGATAAGTGTTATCAGTAGTTTCTCGATCTGTTATAAACCATTCACCGACACGACTTATTGAGTTATTGGGGTCGACGTGACCATCCCTAGGCTCGATATGCAGCATATCTGATGAAGAGACCGGACTGTACGGTAATGTTGCCGGATGGCTCGACGGGAGTTGTAGCAGGTTCGCTTGTTGTCTTCTGATCACTCAATACCCGGGTGGCCGTTACGTTTAGCTGACCACTTGCGGCTTGAGGGTACCTGATAGGATCATCACCCTCTGCCGGCGTATTGACGAGTCTTAGAGTCCCATAAAGGAGTTACCCAGTCCAGGCGAAACGTTGTGGTGAGCATATGCGATATGCGCATGCACCCGATTGAAATGTGCGTATATGATACCGAACATTGATCGGGTGAACTGCTTTTGGTGGGGTCATATGAGATATGACCGGATTGATAAATCAAGTGTTGATTTATCATTTAACCATTAGTTTTCTCACTTAAAACCTTTTCTTAGATGATAGATGTGTGCATGCATGTGTGCTTTTCTTTCTTTCTTTCATGCCAGTTTCATGCACATGTGGATGTGCATACATGCACACATACATACACTCATCCATCATGGTTGTTAGCATATGGAAATGGTGGCAATATAAGACTCACACCATGGATTATATAATGGATTATTATTTAATTTTGGATTTAAAAGAAAATGAAAAAGGAAAGGATAATCATTCTTGCTTCTACATTCTTCCTTTGACCTAACCATGCTCAACTACCACTAACCTAAGGTTATCCTTCTCTTTATCATTCCAAACTAAAGTTAAATAATGTCTCCATCACTTTAACCATGGTTCATAGCATGAAGGAATAAAATATATATTGATATATTTCTTTTTCTACACTTGAGTTATCTTTTTACCTCTTGTCAAAAAATTGCCACCTTCTTCTTCCTCTTGCTCTTTTGCTCTCTAGTTTTTTCTAGTGAGCAAATACCACTTAAAGATAGGTTTTTGAAGTGAGAAACCTAACCACAACATCATTCTAAACAAGCTTAGCCGTTTTGTTTAGAGTGTTCTCTTCGGTTTGACGAAGTTGCGAGCTTGGACGGAGATCTCCGTGGTGGATCGTCGTGGACACAAGGGGACTTCAAGAGGACCTTCGTTCAACACCCTAGAGACCAAGGAGTCCAGCGAAGGGGAGCTACAAAGGTTGTAGTCTCGAAACCCTAGATTAGTTCGCTTTTTATTTCGTAACCCTAATTTTCTAGGATCGATCCCTTTGCATGTTAGTTTAGCACCATAAAAAATTAAAACTTTGGGTCATGTGATGCTTCAAAACTCTTCATAGGGTGCTAAACAAACCTTTCAATTTGCTTAAGTTGCCATTGATGAAGGCAAGGTTTATTTCTTGAAGAAGAAGATGAAGAAGATGAAGAATATGATAAGCCACTTTAAAAAATAGAAAACAATATGATACTTATCATAATCTTAACCTTAGTTAGGTGTAGAGAATAAACTATGGTTAGTGGGAATGGTTAGGGTTAAGCATGAGATAAGAATGGTGGACTTGTTCAAAGCTTCAAGAAGCTTCAACAAACAAACAAAATAAGCCATCATTCCTAATATTTTCCAAAATGAATAAATAAATAAATAAGTAAATAAACAAAACCTTAACCATTCATATAACCATGGTTTAATCTTTACACAAACCCAAGTGAGCAAGTATCATCAAACATGATATAAACAAGTGCACAAAAAATATATCACATATACAATGTGCATCAAGTGAGAAAATCCTTTTAAAATGAACCTATACTAGTTAATGCAAAGTAATATATCAAATATATAATTATACATTAAATCATTAAATCAACACTTGATTCAATGATCCGGTCATGTCGCACATAACCGACTAGTATACAATGTATCGACTTATCGAATCAATCTTCGATTCGATAACTAGGTTATATCGCATAAAACCAATCGAAACATTAATCGCGAGAATGAAATACGGTATCACATACACGCATCATTCTCGGTCCTGCACATATCTCATATGCGCTCCTATTTCATTTCGCTTGAGCCAGGAAACCTCTGTGTATGACTCTAAAGACTCGTCAATACTCCGGCAGCAGATGATGATCATATCAAGCACCCACAAGCTGCAATCGGTCTGCTAAACGTAACGGCCACCCGGGTATTGAGCGATCAGAAGATCGACGAGCAAACCCGCCCACACTCCTGTGAATCCAACCAGTAACACTTACCGTACAGTCCGGTCTGTTCGTCTGATATGTCGCATATCAAGTCTAGGGGTGGTAAACGTCAGACCCCAATAACCGATAAGTCGTGCCGATGTGAGGCTCATAACGGGTCGAGAAACTACTGGTAACACTTACCAGCAAATCTCTGATCAGCCCTGGCCAGGGACTTCCCTGTTACGGCCAATCGAGCACAGCGCAACATCAACCCCCAATACCGGGAGAGACGAAACCCCTCCTATCGCTCATTGCCTCCATGTGACTCGGGACTGTACCCAAAGACCACCGTTTTGCACGCCCTCATGGACGTGGTAAGGTGGAGATCAAAGCACAATGGGAATCACACAAGACTCTATGACGATCTCGGGTCTACAGACTAACCTGCATAAGTGTCACCTGAGAACTGCCATCTGACGTGAGGTATAATACCATCTGGGAGTTCTCGACGAGTCCGTCCAGTGTACCCAGTCTCCACTGAGCACCCGTATACCATCTCTGATGTCAAACACCAATGGATATGGGATCATCCATCGCCCATCTCATGGGTCAAGAGGCGTATACGCTAGTCTACACTGGTATATCGATGCCCCGTCTCGATACACCCACGACTAGGGACCTTGAAGGATGTACTTATGGACTACCATGTCCCCACTAGTATGATCTGCATCATAGTCCAGGTAGTCAAGTACACATCCTAAGGGCTTTATCAACATGTAACTTTAAGACAGTATAAAGAGACTAGTGTACATGTTAAGATAAAGTGCAACCAGATAGCATACTATCATATCGAGCATGAAAGTCATCTCTATATATGTCCAAGCATCCAATATAATATACATCATCTGTACAATACTGGCCTCTAGGGCATACATACAACTAACAAAATACACCTACGAGATCCTCTCGACTCGTAGGGAGAAAAGTCTTTGTGAGACCCTCACAGCTCATAAAGTTGAAAAGTCTTAGGTGACAGATCCTAACCCTGTCTCCTAAGCCATCGCTACCCTGCAAAGAATCCAAGATGGACATCTACCTACTATTTACATACCACATTTGCCAAAATTACATGCCAAGGACATGGAGGTGCTACTCAAAAGTGCGTAACTGCTCGGCGTCAAATCAAGATGAAAAGGCGTAACCTACGGACGTCAATCACATACTATGAATGATAGCAAGAAGAATATTTGATTCGCATCCAGGTAAGCGTTCGAAACATGCCCATTTATGTATGTGCAAAAGATTTAGCACGTAAAATAAACACACGGAAACAAGGAATTTACTATTCATACTTCAAAAGGTTCTCACAGCGATGAAAACAGTAAACAAGAACATCATTAAAATGATTACAATGGCAAGACATCAAATCCAGGACATGGATTAAGAAATTCAAAAATAAGGCCATCTAAAATATATCGGGCCTCTCGGACCATTCTCGTGTGCTTCCTCTCACAATCACAAGCATCAGGGTCCTCGCTGATGTCCTCCACCCTTCGATAGGCAGCGATTATCGTTGCCTGTTGAAAAGTTTGATGTAGAATATCAACAAGATTGTCTCGCTTTTTCTTTGAAATTAGGCCCATCAGATACACTGAGTGCACTTTGTCTTCGGCATCATCCAATGCCTTAAGCGGCATGCCTTGATAAAATAAAGGAAGTGCCCCATGTTTCCCCAATTAGAGCAAAGCTCTGTTCAGAATTCAAAATTTGAATTAAAGCTGCGCTTTTATAAAAGCGCTGCGCTACAACTAGCGCACCCCGTGCAAAGCGCATAGGCGCTAGCGCTAGATGAGCTACACTCCAAGTAGCGCACCACGTGCAAAGCATGTGTGCGCTAGCGCTAAGAGCGCTGCGCTCCAAGTAGCGCACCATGGGCAGAGCGCGTAAGCGCTAGCGCTGGACTAAATGTTCCTCACCGTTGGATCAAATATCCAACGGATATAATTAAATCATCAATTAACAAGAATGAAATTCTGTTGAATCTTTCCAAACAGAAAAGATTGTGCCCTGAATTGGGAACACCGTTGGATCAATGATCTAATGGTGATTAAAAATCACTAAAATACGGAACAAATTCTGTAAGGGAGAAAGATTTCCCAAACTTGGTAAAAAACAAGAAGATTATCTTCTGTAAACCAGAAGCTCTTGGATCAAAGATCCAACGATGGGAAATTCCCCAAATCAATTGGAGAAAAGATCTCCTTAACTGATTGAACAAATCTGCTTGCCCTATATAAAGGCCCCGAGACTTCAAGTCTCAAAAAAAGAAACCCCCCCATAAACTTTGAGAAAAATCTCAAGAAGAAGAAGAAGTTCTCGGCAAAAGAAGACAATTCTTTTCAAGGTAAAAAAAAAAAGAATAGAAAGACGAAATCGTCCCAATATAAACAAAAGTATTTACTTCTTTCACAGATCATAGATCTATAAGATCAATTGTCTTTCACAAAATAGATTATGAACATTTCATTATAAAGGGGGGAGAATTATTCAATTCTCTCAGGATCACAGATCCATAAAGGTAAAGCCTTTCATCAAAAAGAGATTGAAATATCTCCTATAAGCTAAGAACTTTGTTCTTAGAATCTTGAGAAAAAGTCTCTTATCAAAGAAAAGATAATTTTCAAAGCGCAAAGTTAACCTAAGAAGAGCCTTAGCACTCATAATTTAAAAGTGCCTTGGTGCTCTTCATCTAGCGCAAAGCGCTGCAGTGCCATGGCGCTTCAAACACAGCGCACTGCGCTCATTAGTTAGCGTTCAGTGCTAAGCGCGTCACGTGCTCCTCACGTGTGCGCTGCATTACTAAAAGCGCTCTGCGCTCATTATTAGCGCATCAGCACCCTACATTTAGCACAAAGCGCTAAGCGCATCAGCGCTCTTCATCAACGCTTTAACTATAGCGCACTGCGCTCATCGACTGGCGCTAGTGCCAAGTGCACCACATGCTTTTATGGGCGCTTGGACAGAACATAAACTGTTCTTTGAATAAGCCTGGAGTTATGATAAATGCACAATATTCAACTAAAGACAAAACATTGTCAGAGACCAAACCAATGCTTAGCATTTTTAAAGGGATTGGGCTCAAACAAACATATAACAACTCAAAAAAAACAAAACAAATGTTGAACATTGTAATTGAATGGACTTAGCCCAAATTGGCCATAAGTCCTCAATTCAGATTAATTGAGTTCATATGCTCATATATCACAGATCTTAGACCCAATTGGACTACAGGTCTCTCAATCCACATCGGTTTAAGGGTACATCTCTGAACTCCTCTGATATTTATCGTTGTAATCCTTCAACGTCTTCACAGAGGTGACGGGTCCCGACAACCATACATTTCATGGACTGTAGGGTCCTTAAGCCCGTGGACTATGATGTCCTTAACCTTTACTGTGAGGTCTTTAAACTCACGGACTATGATGTCCTTAACCTTGACTGCGAGGTCTTTAAACTCACGGACTATGATGTCCATAACCTTGACCGTGGAGTCTTTAAACTCACGGACTATGATGTCCTTAACCTCGACTGTGAGGTCTTTAAACTCACGGACTATGATGTCCTTAACATTGGACCGAGATGTCCTTAAACTAATATTGGACCATAATGTCCTTAAACTAATTGACCACAATATCCCTAAACTAAACAATAGAGCCCAATTGCTCTCTTGTTGGATCTAAACGATCCTGTTAAGTTGATCTTTGTCTAAAAATTAGACTAACGTATCCTTAACATGTTGGAGATAGTTCCCTCAAAGTCAATTATTAGATCGCAGGTACGTGATTGTAATGATTGAGGCAGGACCTATACCGATATGACAGTCTTGCTCGAGATGATAGTATGCTATCTGGTTTGTCTTTATCACCGTATATATGCTTTAGTTAACTATTACATGATGATAGAGCCCATAGGATTCTTGCTTGACTGCCAGCAGTATGATGGCGATCATATACGTGGGAGCTGGGGTCTGTAAGCACATCCTTAAAAGTGTCCCTAGTCGTGGGAGTTTCGAGACAGGGCATCGATACTCCAGAGTAGACTAGTGTATACAGTCGAGACCCCGACGAGGGGCGGTGGCCGGTCTCACAAGCCACTGGTGTCAGTTAGATCACCTAAGATGTATACGGTGCTCATTAGGTTATGAGTACACCGGACAGGACTCGCCGGGAACATGCTAGTTGGTATTATACATATCGTCAGATAGCAGTTCCCTGGTGACATGTGTACAGGTTAGTTTGTCGACCTGAGATCGTCATTTGTCTCGTGTGAGTTCCCACTGTGCTTAGATTACTACCCTACCACGCTCAAAGAAGTTGTGCAAACAGGTTTTAGTTGGGTACAGTCCCGAGCCACATGGAGGCAGTGAGCGGATCGTCGGGGATTCGTCTCTCCCGGTATTGGGGGTTGATGTCGCACAGTGCACGGGTGGCCATCACTTGAAATCCTCGGCCGAGGTAGTGGAGAATTACTGATTTGGATCAGTAGTTTCTCAGGTGGTGATGGGCTTCATACCGACACGATTATCGCGTTATTAGGGGTCTGACTTTATCCACCCCCTAGACTCGATATGCGATACTCTTTAGACGAACGGACCGGACTGTATATACATTGTCACCGTCAGGCTCAGTAGGGTTTATGGATGAGTTCGCTCGTCAGCTTCCCTTCCAATCAATACATAGGCAACCGTTACGTACAGCTTGTACCTCTGACATGCTAGTGGTTATACCCAGTGCCAGTGTATTGATGAGTCATTAAAGTCCCCACAGACACTTTCCCAAGTTCGGGCGAAACGTTGTAGAGGCCGTATGGTTTTATGGCAGGGTTCGGAAAATGCAGTGCGTTTTCGCACATGTCATTTTTCGGGCAGATAATACTGGTCGGCTTTGGTATAAGCCGGATCCGAGTATTATACTGTGTACATATAATATCTTTGTCTCGGTAGCATTTGTATTCGGTCGTAATACAAATGCGGGTATGTTTATACTGTTACGGGGTTATCCTGAAATTCGTTTCAGGATCACTTTTGGAAGTTGCCAGTTTCCAGTTTTCTATCAGCCGTATTTAACAGTCGGTTAAATACGGATTTATTTTTTCTTGATGAGGGTGAGTCATGCTTCTAGAAGATTCTAGAATTGGTGACTAAGCAAGTGAGTCATTAGTTCCTTAATGGTGCATTTAATGATGGAGGATGACTAGGTTTATGTTCATTGGTTTGCATTTATTACTATATGTGTGTCATCCTTTTTCATTAAGTATTATGATAAGGTTGCATGTTGTGGTCACCCCCTCCTCTCTCCTACACTCACCTCCTTCCTCTCCTTTATATGGCCGGCCACCCCTTGGTGAATGGTTATGGTTGTTGATTGAAAAAAGATATTAGTTTTGGTGCATAGAAATTAGATGTGATCGATTTCTCATTTCCATTCGATCCAAAAGGCAACTTTCATAACCGTTCGTCCATAGCCTTGGACGTAACGAGACAAAGTGTTTTACTCATTCTCTACTTCATCTTTGTCGTCTCTTTTAGCAAACTTGACGTCCGAGTTGCCTCGGTTCAGAGGCGGGAGCCCGTTTAAAGATCCGTCGACGTGGTGCCACCTGGACGACGAGACTGGAGATTCAGGAGATCGGAGGAGCCGCAACAAAGCGTGGGATGATGGTTGAAGACCGAAGGACTCGGATCGTTCGGTATAACTCTCTACTCACTTTGTAATTTGTTAGTTTAGCTTTAATGGCAGATCCGGGTTATAGTACTCGATAGCGCCTGTTATAAAAAGTTTTTGTTCCGCATTTGGCGTCTGTTAGATTGCCGGGGCACTACCGTGGACTTACAGTGGTATCAGAACCTCACCATTAAGCTTTACTAACTTGTGCTAACACGTTTAAAATATCGATCGAACGGATTTCGCAAAACTACAATTTTCTGTTCAAGCTTTCTGTCGATTTTAAATCAGGTCTAAAAATTATTTGACATATAACAGAAAACTAAACAGGCAATTCTAAGCAAACTGGTGAAATTTGGTCACGTGATCCCACAGAACGGCCGCGAATCTGCGGCCCAAACCAGGGTTTGGCCGTTGATCCGCCGCGCTTTTGTGGGAACAGTGCCCCAAATTTTTCCAGTGAGTTTATCATGGGAAATTGTAGTTTTTGGTATATGTCTTTTGGGCCCAAATTTTTTTACTGTACACCAGATGTTTGTGGGGCCCACTTCGGGAAATTTAGTTGATCGAAATTTTAAATTTGTTAGTATGCAGTATTTACATTATATCTCCGACCGGGAATGTCATTTGATCGGTAAACCGCGTCTGATTGCTATAATTCTTTTAGACGGGTTTGCGAATGTGACATTTGCATCGATGTTCTGTGTTGTGCTGTGATGTTGCGGATATGTCGTGGTGGATAGCAGGGTGCAATGATAGTGTAGTTTGGATTTATTTGTACATTTGATATTGCGGGACGAGCATCCAACATGTGGACTGCCGTCACTGCCTGTTGTATAATATTATTTTGGGGCACGACCGGGTTGAGGTCGATGTACCCGTTGTACATATTTTTATTTCTGTACTAGGTTTATCCCGTGAAGGAGTTCACGGATAGCCGGGTTCCGGAGGGCAACGGGTCCGTATCTCATGGCTTTGAGAGGCAGAGGGGCCTCACTCTAGAATTGGCAGACTATTCGCCGCACTCGTATGGGGTATAGGTTGGCCCAAGGAGGGGTGCTCAATTTACTGAATTCCGTGAAGTGCCGGGTGTTCCATTCACTATGCTGTGGGGGACTACCTCGCTTCCGGTTTTGGCGGGTAACTTGCCGCATCCGTAGGGGTCTAGTTTTCATTGCACAGGGTATCCACACGACCAGGGGAACGTCGGGTTTCAGTAGCGGCTCTGTGAAACTTGGGGATCCCAGATTATCTGTATTGTTCTGTGATGCTTATTACTTTTCTGTAATGTTGCATATTATCACTCCTGGAGCGATTATTGTATATTGGTCTATATACTATTAGATGTTGTATATGTTTTACACCCATGCTAGTCCAGCCCCCGCTCTGTCGTTAGTTAGGTAACCTAACGGGTGATGACGGGACCCAGTGACGAATGCGGATGGCATATACGTACATTTTATTTTCATTCTTTTCTAGTGTGATTGATTGATGGGACTGCATTGATTCTTATCAATGCAAGGATAAAACAAAACTATATTTGATGTTGTTGGAACAACTTTAAAAAGTGTTATTACAAAGACGTTTCCTTTTGTTATGCATAGTGATATTCAGTTGGAATATCCTGCACCTCATTCGACGAGGCAAGGGCCGAGATCCTTTCACCGGGAGTGACCCCTTAGGCAGAAGTTTACATCAGGGTAATAACTTTACTATAGTCGATTACAAGTTGCTTTGCATCGCGGTATTCAGTTAGAATATCCTGCACCTCATTCCACGAGGAAAGAGCCGAGATCCCTTCACCGGGAGTGACCTCTTTAGCAAAAGGTTTTCGTCGCTATATTTTTATAAAAAGCTATCAGGTTCCTTCAGCGATATCAAGTTCAATACGTTAAAGGTTTTTCGCCAAAAACCAGCCGTAGCCCTCCGTCATATCTTATGGATGGTCAGTAGTATTCTAGCTATGTTTGTTGGCCTTTTCGTTAAGGCATAGTATTTGGTAGCTGCTGGGTATTCATTTGTTGCATAGATAGATGTGTTGGTTTAGGACAGTCGTATAGCCTTGTTGGCCTTCGTCAAGGGCTTGTACGGGTGGGTTCAAATTGACCCGTACAATGACGGGTAGAACTTGACATGTGACTTATGATTTGTTGGCCTTCGTCAAGGTCATAAGAGCATGAGGCAAAAATCTCATCGGGGGTTTCAAACATACAAGAAACTTGCCAGGCATGAGCATACCTTCTGGAGTGTGATAACTTGAGTGGCTTCTATCAAGTTATCATGCAATGATAGTTGGATCCCGATTCTCACTGATGATTTAGTTTACTCTTCGGGTGATCCCGACTAATTCTTCTTTCAGGTTTGGAGGAGAATTTGAGATTACAGTGGGAGGTTTCCTGATTAGATAAAGTGATAACCATTCTGATCTGGGTTAGAGTGCACGCAGAGTGTTTCTTTTCTCTCTCTCTCTCTTTGGCAGCAACCTTTGACCGACCCTAGACTATGACTCAGTGACCAAGTTGACTGAACCTTCTTATAATACTGGCTTTTGGATTGTCCGAGTTGCATAAGTCATTGTCGCTCCTTCTTTTACCCTTTGTATTTCTCAGAACACCCCGTATTTCTACGGACATCCACTTCCATTGGATAGATCCATCGTATGGTTATATACGAACTCGAAGGTGCTACTTCGAGGATGGATCCAAGTTCAGGAGAAATAGAATTGGTTTATTCAGTTGTCTTTTGTTATCACCTTCTCTCAGGTTGCGAGGGCTCCTCAGTTTATGAGAGTACACCTATTACGCTCATTGGATAGTCTTATTCCAAACCATAGGCCGGTGCCGAAAGGTAAGGAATGAAGAAAACCAATTAGCCTAAGGAAGGTGTACAGAAGATAATAACTAAAGACAAGATAAAGGGATTAGAAAGAGGGCAAAGTAAATTGCGACTGTTATCATTCACGACCAAACCACGTACTTCATCGCCACTCCTATTTCACCTTTGCTTTTTTCCCCAGTTCAGGAGAAATAGAATAAGGTATTATTCAGTTGTCTTTTATCATCACCTTCTCTCAAGTTGCGAGTACTCCTTGGTTTAGGAGGGTACACCTATTATGCTTACTGGATAGTCTTCTTCCAAACCATAGGCTGATGCCGAACGGTAGAGAAGGAAGAAAACCATTTAGCCTAATGATGGTGTACAGAATGTAAGTCCGCGGCGGCGCCCCGGCCGTCGATCCGACGCCGGAAACGCGGAAACAAAAACTTTGCAAACTAGCAAACCGGCACCACAGCGCGCTTTTATCCCGTATCGGGCCATTAACCTAGCTACTAGAAAACTAGAAAAGAGTAGAGAAGCTAAACCAAGCGATCCGTGACCTTCGGTCTTCGTCTCCACTTCGATCTCCCGCGGAATCTCCGTCCGTCACGTCCTTGTCGGAAAGGGCACCACGTAGCCGATCTCTTTTACGGGCTCCCACCTCTGGACCGAGGCAACTCGGGCGCAAAGTTGGCTAGCCGACGCGTCCAAGATTTGCTGTAGAAGCTTGTTTCTTTTTGGGGTTATGAGGTTGCCATGATGTGGTGGAGGTGAAGAAAGCAACTAAGGAAAATGTGCTTAGGAATTTAGGTAGCAAGCATAATGAGATGAGCATTTTCTCCACCAAAATAAAATCCCCTCACTTCTCCCTCTAGAAGTGGCCGGCCTCTCACATAAGAATGGTGGTGGTAATGAGATCAATTATTCAAAAGAAGAAAAGAAAATGATAATGGAAATAAAAGAATCACCTCAAGCAAAAATCAAATCCCATCCATCCAAATCAAGAGAATATGACCCATAAAGAATCTCATGATGAACAAACAATCATGAAGCCACACATAAGCAAGAAACACCCTCCACAATAAGTAATTTGCACAATTGCAAATTACCCCCTCCATCGAAAAGTCCGGCCGGGAAAGAACAAAGGAAAACTGGCCGGAACGGAATACAAACTGGCAACTCCAGAAAACTGATCCCGTAATAAATTATAGGAAAACCCCACTACTGCATATACATGCCCGCATCTGTATTCCCACTGAACACAAATGCAAAAAGACAATATCTACACTATCTAATACTAGGATCCGGCTTAAGCCAAAACCGGCTAGTAAAAACCGTCCGATCACGATCCGTGCAATACCGCACGTATCTGATCGAACCCTACCATATCTCCATACGGCGTCTACAGCGTTTCGCCCGAGGTCTGAGTAATTGTGTGTGGTGGACTCTAAAGACTCGTCAATACTATGGCTGTGGATTTAACCACTAGCACGTCAGAGGTATTAGCCATACGTGACGGGCCACCAGCTATTGACCAAAATGGACGTCAATGAGCGAACTCATCCTGACACCTTACTGAGCCTGTCAGTGACAATATCCGTACAGTCCGGTCCGTTCGTCTATGAGCATCGCATGGCGGGCCTAGGGGGTTGGTAAAAATCAGACCCCAATAGCGGTACAAGTCGTGTCGGAGTGTAGCCCAGAACACCCTGAGATACTACTGGAATACCTACCAGAAAATCTCCTGCCTTGGCCAAGGACTTTTCATGTTCTGGCTCTCCTAGACACAGCGCGACCTCACCCCCAATACCGGGAGAGACGAACCCCTGTAGATCCGCTCACTGCCTCCATGTGGCTCGGGACTGTACCCAACTAAAACCTGTTTGCACGTCTCCTTTGAGCGTGGTAGGGTAGTAATCAAAGCACAGTGGGAACTCACACGAGACAATGACGATCTCAGGTCGATGAACTAACCTGTACACATGTCACCAGGTAACTGCTATCTGACGTCAGGTATAATACCAACTAGCAGGTTCCCGGCGAGTCCTGTCCGGTGTACTTATAACCCAATGAGCACCTGTATACATGTTAGGTGAACCAACTGACAACAGTGGCTTGTGAGACCGGCCATCGCCCCTCGTCGGGGTCTCGACTGTATACACTAGTCTACTCCGGAGTATCGATGCCCTGTCTCGAAACTCCCACGACTAGGGACCTTTTAAGGATGTGCTTATAGACTCCAGCTCTCACGTATATGATCTCCCTCATACTGATGGTAGTCAAGAAAGAATTCTAGGGGCTCTATCAACGTATAATAGCGACTCGTAAGGTCACCTAAAGCAGTACACGATGATAAAGATAAACCAGATAGCATACTATCATCTCGAGTAAGACTGTCCTACCGGCATAGGTCCTCCTCAATCATTGCAATCACGTGCCTGTGATCCAATAATTGACTCTGAGGGCACTATATCCAACAATCTCACACTTGCACTCAAGGCTAATTATTGCGTGTCGCATACTCACAGCCCGTGTGATACCGAACACCCAACTCCTCTACTAGTCAGTCTCACAAAGCTCGTTTGCGAAACTATTGCGTTCGAGGAATAGCCTCAGTGAGTGGATCCGCTGTAGTGTTTCTTTCTATGTCTCTTTATATCCCATGTTCGCGGAGAAAGCCATCTCCCGAAATGAGTAATGCCTGTCTTAGAATGTGTCTGGATGTCTGATGGGACCTAGCTCATAAGTGAACTCCAAATCCAAACTTCTTAGACTGTATCGTCAACTGAACTTAATCAGTATCCTACGCCATGCCTTCCCTCAGTATCCGCCTGGACCACCTGTCCAAAATACTGCCCCTCGTCAGAGGGAAAACTATAACTCTGACAGCCACTCTGTCATCCTGGTCACCTTGGAAGCCTGGAATGATAACTGTCTCCTGAATGAGGCTGCCGTTATCAAATCCCTAGAACATCAACTTATGTTCTAAAACTGCTTCCGATCGTTTCTCCAGAATTGGATTAATATCAACTTATTGCACCTACTGCAAGAACAACATCTGGTGTGGTACTTGATATCTCATGATTGACTCAATTGCCTAAGCAAGTGATCTGCCAATCATGCACATCCCTCTCCCCTTTAGTCTGTAAGACACCTTTAGAGAGGGTGACTCCATCACCTGTAGGTACACCACCATGCCAGGAGTCGTCCATTCTAAATACTCATAGAATGTTGTCAAAGTACCCAGATTGGGAAACTACCCAAATCTAGATCTAAAACCATAGATCTAATAACCAGAATGTCTGATATAATATCCAAGTCCTATGTGTGACGACCAAAGTATAACCGATCGTAGTATAGGAATATCACTTTCTACTCTGTGTATGTCATCAAATACCAGGACATCACACCCTACTACCTTCTTAACAGATCCATCCCCTATTCTGATGAAGTCAAATCTATGACTGTCACATTAGAAATAGATGATCTATCTCCGCTATATCTGCTTTAGTCTATAAATAGACATAAGCCTGATGTCCACCAATGCTTCTGTTGCTCCCACTGACCACGACAACCCTCTGGCAAAGTCATATACACGTGCACTTCTAAAGCTAGTTTAGAACGACGCTATACTCATTCTCCTGCCGGGTCTCACAGTCTGGAACAACAGTAATGGCAAGTCTGGGTAAACAAGAACCTCCCTGTCACCGTCCTTAAGGCTACCGGAGTACCTCTCAGGTGCCTGAGGTTACCCACTATATCTGCGGAGTGGCCAATGGAATGTCAAACCAGATTGAATCTTTAGGTTCTTATCAAATCTTCAGTAATCGTTTGCGGTTCTGGAATCACTTCCAGTTCTACCATACTCCCACTATTGTTTTCTGAAAAAAAATCCATTTTTAATTAAAACTGTGGCGAGTTAAGAACAATAGCACTATTGATCTTCCAGATAGTAGAAAATCAACCCTCGTCATATCCCGGGTCAACCCACAAACAGCCACTACAGAAACGTGCCTTGAGTTATCTGGAGTCTGGTTTTAAGCATAAGCCGGACAACTCCCCGTATCTTAACAATGTCAAGATATGAACTGTTCTATATCTAATATAGAAACAGAGACACTGATTTAATTGAACCAGATTCAAATCATGCAGCTGTCTCCAGTGCATGTCAACTAAATGGAAGGAGGCCGATCATCGTTACTTAACTTAGGAATACTTCCAATTATGAGTAACCTGAAAGAGAAGCAAGTTCTCTTAATCATTACCATCAACTGAATACCATTCACAAGTATCTACATCTTCGATCACCTTGAAGAATCCTGATACTTGCAATATCTTGTTCTCTACTTTATTCATATACCTATAACTTCTCAAAACTTAAACCCTGTGTTTCTACGAAACACCTGTCTAAGAACTAGAGAAGTCACAAGTAAACAGAATATAGTACGAGTACCTACCCCTCTGTCCTAATAGACACTGGACAACATACAATACTCTGTATAAGTCCGCTGAGTCTAATAACTCATTCACTGTGTGTTGTAGGTTGAAAACTGTACTTATGCTTAAGAAGAATTACACCGCTGTTCAATGCTCCTTACCTAACCATCCACTGGTATAGGTAAATGTCATAGACATAATTTCAAAAAGGTATATCTCACTCTATGAAAATAGACGTACAGATATATCAATTTGAAATTGGTGCATAACAACGGATATTCAAAACCAAATATTTGCCGTCCGACAAACAACCCAGGTGACTTCCTCAAATATTACCAATTACAACAAATTCCGATATAATGAGGATGGTCATCTAATTCCCAATAACTTACTCCCACTCATCATCTGTAAAACCATACAGATGTGCGAATCAAACCTGGTAAATACATACCCTGGAACAAGTGTCTAATTGGGAAATCAGTTTTCTTTTAACAGTACACAGTGAAACTGAAACATTAAAATGTTTCGATGGGTATCCCGGTATTCCTAGTAATGTCTTTTCCATTATCCAGATTCACAACTGTAACCGTGTAATTCTTTGCCACTTCTCCAAATCCTTTTTTATGTTTTTAGTCATTACCTTCTGCACACCCCTTTAGGCCAAATGGTTTTCTTCCTGTAGGGTTCCTAGGCATGCTAATGAGGTCTCACAAGGCATCGACCATGCCAATTTCAAATTTAACAAGTGCCGAGAAACCCTAATACGGATTCGTTGACTAGAGTTTAGGCGAAAAGTGAAACTAGTTAACATTTTAACTAAAAGAAAGAGGCTACAACCTTTGTAGATCCGGTTCTCCACTTCCTTAACTCCATGTAGACGTCCCCTCGCTGTCCATATCGGATCCCGGACTCTAGCATCGGCTTCATCGGAGAAATGGGCGGGCTAGGTCGTCGGCTTCGATACCGAAGATGTTCTACGTCGAGGCAACACAAGATCAAGCTCCAACTTCACCAAGCAATGAAACTTGGGAAGAAAATACCCTATACTACTTGGCAAGAGGTAGAGGATGAAGAAATAGGAGGTGGGTTCTCTTTAGAATTGGATTTCTCACTCTTTTACTCAAGATGCCATTAATGGAGTCAAGCTTTCTTCTTGATCAAGAGGAAGAAGATGAAGATAGAATATGATAAGTGTTTTTTGAAAAAGGAAATAATATGAATACTTATCATATACTAACCATGGTCAAGTGTAGAGAGTAAACTAGGATTAGGTGAATGGTTAGGTTAAGGGAAGCAAACAAAATGGTCAAACTTTCAACTCTTCATGAAGCTTCATGAAAGAAACAAAGAAAGCCACCATTTCCATTTTACTTTCCAAAATAAATAATCTAAATAAATAAATAAATGAATAAGTAAACAAAACCCTAACCATTCATATAACCATGGTTTAATCTTTACACAAACTCAAGTTAGCATGTATCATCAAACATGATACAATCAAGTGCACACAAAAATATATCACATATACAATGTGCACATCAAGTGAGAAAATCCTTTTAAAGTGAACCAATACTAGTTAATGCAAAGTAATATATCAAATATATAATTATACATTAAATCATTAAATAAACACTTGATTCAATGATCCGGTCATGTCGCACATAACCGACTAGTATACAATGTATCGACTTATCGAATCAATCTTCGATTCGATAACTAGGTTATATCGCATACAACCAATCGAAACATTCATCGCGAGAATGAAATACGGCATTATTCTCGGTCCCGCACATATCTCATATGCGCTCCTATTTCGTTTCGCTTGAGCCAGGAAACCTCTGTGTAGGACTCTAAAGACTCGTCAATACGCCGGCAGCAGATGATGATCATATTAAGTACCCACAAACCGCAAGCGGTCTGCTAAACGTAACGACCACCCGAGTATTGAGCGATCAGAAGATCGACGAGCAAGCTCGCTCACACTCCTGTGAATCCAACCAGTAACACTTACCGTACAGTCCGGTCTGTTCGTCTGATATGTCGCATATCAAGTCTAGGGGTGGTAAACTTCAGACCCCAATAACCGATAAGTCGTGCCGATGTGAGGCTCATAACGGGTCGAGAAACTACTGGTAACACTTACCAGCAAATCTCTGATCAGCCCTGGCCAGGGACTTCCCTGTTACGGCCAATCGAGCACACGCAACATCAACCCCCAATACCGGGAGAGACGAAACCCCTCCTATCGCTCATTGCCTCCATATGACTCGGGACTGTACCCAAAAACCACCGTTTTGCACGCCCTCATTGACGTGGTAAGGTGGAGATCAAAGCACAGTGGGAATCAGACAAGACTCTATGACGATCTCGGGTCTACAGACTAACCTGCACAAGTGTCACCTGAGAACTGCCATCTGACATGAAGTATAATACCATCTGGGAGTTCTCGGCGAGTCCGTCCAGTGTACCCAGTCTCCACTGAGCACCCGTATACCATCTCTGATGTCAAACACCAATGGATATGGGTTCATCCATCGCCCATCTCATGGGTCGAGAAGCGTATACGCTAGTCTACACTGGTATATCGATGCCCCGTCTCGATACACCCATGACTAGGGACCTTGAAGGATGTACCTATGGAATACCATGTCCCCACTAGTATGATCTGCATCATAGTCCAGGTAGTCAAGTACACATCCTAAGGGCTTTACCAACATGTAACTATAAG
Source organism: Agapanthus africanus (assembly GCA_030015575.1). Taxonomy (NCBI): domain Eukaryota; kingdom Viridiplantae; phylum Streptophyta; class Magnoliopsida; order Asparagales; family Amaryllidaceae; genus Agapanthus; species Agapanthus africanus. Next base: position 673,067,041 of record CM057340.1, on the reverse strand, counting down.
ATTGTTTAATGAGACTAGTCTACATGTTAAGATAAAGAGCAACCAGATAGCATACTATCATATCGAGCAAGAAAGTCATCTCTATATATGTCCAAGCATCCAATATAATATACATCATCTGTACAATACTGGCCTCTAGGGCATACATACAACTAACAATCTCCCACTTGCACTAGGGCCAGCTGCTGTAGTATCGCATACCGAGCATCCCGAAGAGTCTCTCAAACTGTATCTGGGGAATGGCCTTCGTGAGTGGATCCGCCGTGTTGTTCTTCGTGTCAACCCTCCTGACCTCGATCTCCCGGCGATCAACTATCTCCCGGATCAGGTGATACCGCCTCAGAATATGCCTGGATGGCTGATGGGACCTGGGTTCTTGGCCAAAGCCACCGCTCCATTGTTATCGCAATACAAAGGTATTGGATGCTCAATGGATGGAACCACTCCAAGTTTAGTAATGAACTTCTTGATCCAGACAGCCTCTTTGGCAGCATCGTTGGCAGCGATGTATTCAGCCTCCATCGTCGAGTCTGCCACGGTTTCCTGCTTGGAACTCTTCGAGCTAACCGCCCCTCCGTAAAGGGTAAAGACAAATCCCGACTGCGACTTAGAGTCGTCCTTATCACTCTGGTGTTAGTTATATGTATGCCCTAGAGGCCATTACTGTACATTGGATGTATATTGTAGTGGATGCTGGGACATATATAGGTAAGACTTTCTTGCTCGACATGATAGTACGCTATCTGGTTGCTCTTTATCTTAACATGTATACCTTCTGTCTCTCTGATTACATGTTGATAAAGCCCTTAGAATGTGTACTGGACTTCCAGGACTGTGATGCAGATCATACTAGCGGGGCCTGGATAGTCCATGAGTACATCCTTCAATGTTCCTAGTCGAGGGAATATCGAGACGGGGCATCGATATTCCAGAGTAGACTAGCGCATATCATCTCGACCCATGCGATGGGCGATGGATGATCCCATATCCATTGGTGTTTGACTCGAAGATGGTATGCGGGTGCTCAGTGGAGACTCGGTACACTGAACGGACTCGCCGAGAACTCCCAGATGGTATTATACCTCACGTCAGATGGCAGTTCTCTGGTGACACTGGTACAGCTTAGTCTGTTGACCCGAGATCGTCATAGAGTCTTGTGTGTCTCCCACTGTGCTTTGATTTCCACCCTACCACGGCTCTACTGAGTCGTGCAAACAGGTGGTTTTTGGGTACAGTCCCGATTCACATGGAGGCAATCAGCGATAGGAGGGGATTCGTCTCTCCCGGTATTGGGGGTTGATGTTGCACAATGCACGACTGGCCATAACAGGAAATCCCTGGCCAGGGTTGCAGTGATATACTGGTAAGAGTTATCAGTAGTTTCACGAATGTTATGGACCTCAAGTTGGCATAACTTATCAAGCTACTGGGGTCTGACGTTTACCACCCCTAGGCGAGATATGCGACATATCAGACGAACAGACCGGACTGTACGGTAAGTGTTACTGGTTGGATTCACAGGAGTGTGAGCGGGCTTGCTCGTCAATCTTCTGATCGCTCAATACCCGGGTGGCCATTACGTTTAGCAGACCGCTTGCGGCTTGTGGGTGTTTGATATGATCATCATCTGCTGCCGGCGTATTGACGAGTCTTTAGAGTCCTACACAGAGGTTTCCTAGCTCAAGCGAAAAGAAATAGGAGCGCATATGAGATATGTGCGGGACCGAGAATAATTTGTGTATGTGATACCGTATTCCATTCTCGCGACGAATGTATCGATTGGTTATATGCGATATAACCTGGTTATCGAATCAAGGATTGATTCGAGAAGCCGATACATTGAATACTAGTCGGTTATATGCGACATGACCGGATCATTGAATCAAGTGTTGATTTAATGATTTAATGTATAATTATATATTTGATATATTACTTTGCATTAACTGGTATTGGTTCACTTTAAATGGATTTTCTCACTTGGATTGTGCACATTGCATATGTGATATATTTTGTGCACATGATTGTATCATGTTTGATGATACATGCAAGCTAGGGTTAGTGTAAAGAATTAGACCATGGTTAAGATTATGATTAGGGTTTTCTTTTTTCTTATTTATTTATTTATTTATTTTGGAAAAAGATGAGAAAAGAATGGTTGCTATTTTTGTTTGCTAGTTGAAGATTCTTGAAGCTTTGAATTAGTCCACCATCCTTGTCTTATACTTAACCCTAACCATTCTAGTTAACCATGGTCCATTCTCTACAACTAACCAAGGGTTAGTAAATGATAAGTATTGATTTATTTATCATTTACATAATAATCATCATATTCTTTTTCTTCATCTTCTTCTTCTTCAACATGAGAAAAAAGCTTGCTACATCAATGGTGATTGATGAAAAAGTGTGGGAAATCCAAAACTAAAGTCTACCCAATTCCTATTTCTTCATCCTCTGCCTCTTGCCAAGTAGTATAGGGTGTTTCCTTCACAAGTTTTCAAGGCTTGGTGAAGTTGGAGCTTGTTCTTATGATGCCTCGACGTAGATCATCTTCGGCATCGAACCGACGATCAAGCCCGCCCATTCTTCGATGATGCCAATGCTAGAGTCGTGGGTTCGATTTGGACAGCGGAGGGAGATCATCGCGGAGCTTAGGAAGTGGTGGACCGGATCTACAAAGGTTGTAGCCCCTTTCCTTTAGATACATTTCCGTTTACATGCTTGCTTCTCCTATATATCTAGTTAACGATCCGTTCTAGGGTTTCTCGGCACCGTATTTTTTAGAAATTGGCATGTTTGATGACTTGTGAGACTCCATTAGAGTGCCTAGGAACCCTACAGTGGTATCAGAGCCTAGCTAGAGCCTTAGCAAAGTTCCTACGGAATCAGAAGTCCGATCGACCCAAAACCCGACTTGAAAAATGCTCTCTGGACTTTTTTGAAAAACGTGGTTTTTTGTAGATTAAAAATATTCAGAAATATTAGCAGGAAGATATAAGGGTTACTGTAAAATTCGAGGGTCTGATTCCATAATGGCGTCGCGGATCCGCGGCATGAGCATGCTCATGCGGCGGATCCGCGGCCATTTCGTCGTTTTGTGCATCCAATTTTGCACAGTAATTCTTAGTTGTCTGTGCTGGTTTTCCTGGGGATTTTTAATATTTTTTCCAGAGTTACATTTTCTGGGTTGTATTGGGAACTCGGTGTATCGATCGGATTGTCTAATTTTGTCAGTGTGTATTTCCGGATAATCTTAGAATATGTTAAAAGTTCGACCGGATATAAATACCCACTTTTTCCCCTGCCGGGAAATTTCCAATTGTTAGATTTTTTCCGTAGTTTAACGATGTTCTAAGTAGCGCAAGTAACGCGATGGACCCTCTAGAAGACAACAAACCTTAACTCGATTATGTGACCGTCTTGAACTACCCTTTGAACCTTCGGGTTTGGGGCAGTACGGCGTGCCACATGTGAGGCGTTGGCTTGACCCTTCTACGGCTGGACCGTTGGTACTGAGGCACGAACTGAATGTTGTTAGACTTATTTCATTTGTTGAGCTGTATCGGGAAAACTTGGGTGTTCGATTGTTTGATCGAAAAGTTTAGCATTTTCTATTTATCCGGAATGTGATATAATAATTGGAATTCACAAATTGTTATGAGATAACGGAATGAATATTATAAACGTAGCAGTTTAGTCTCACTTGATCGGTTGCCACGGAGTTTTGATGTGATCAAAAGTCCGTCGCAATCACGTAGCGTACGCGGATACTCGCCGGGTAAACTTAATAAACAGCATCACCCCATAGCCCCGACCAAGTGACTGTAGGAGAACCCCGTCGCCGAAAGCATCCGTTCGGGTGCTCCCGGTAGCGGTGTTCCTCCTTGGTGCACTTCGTCGACGGTATCAGGGGTGCGGCTGCCTACTAAAGTTTGCGACGAGCATTCGATCAGCTTTTCGGGAATCTTGTTGAATTGCCCGACTTGATATTGAAAAGTGTTTTCGATAATGAGACTAAAATGCGGGGTTTATAATTGTTAGGCATGCGATGTCTAAAGAATTCATTTGGTCAGGCATGCGATGTCTGAGGTGGTTGCGGATTCCAACTGTTGTAGTTTTACACTTTCTTTTCTGTGACCGTAAGTGTAATATGTAATATCGCTGGTTTCGTTGCTATATGTCAACGACAATTGGGATGCGCATATTTACTTACGTTGATGACATGTGATGTTATGTGTTGCTGGATATGTTATATTGGATCGTCGTGTTTGAATAGCCGGGGGGTTTTTATGTGAGATGAGTGTTTTTCCATTTTCATTCATGTAAAAACTTGTATGTAATATTCTTTTATTGGGGCACTTCCAGGTTGCGGATGTTGTCACCATTTGTATATTATTTACTTTTCTGCACTAGGATAGACCCAAGGAGGAGGGCACAAGTAACCGGGTTCTGGGGTCCATTGGGAGACCAACTCGAGGAGTCGAGTCCGGGTCTCCTAACCCTAGAATTGGTAGGGTTGCTTGCCACTCTCGTAGGGGTCTAGGGGTGTGGGATTGGCTATTCATCACGACTGTGGAATCCGTGTTTTATACTGGCTCGTATTGAAAACACGGACGTCCTAGTATATCCAATATTTCATATGTTTCTTCTGCTGTGATTTATCTGTGATCATGTGATGTTCTGTGACAGATATTATATATAATGTATATGATATATTATATAAACGTTGCTTATGTTTTACACCCGCGCTAGCCCTGCCCCGCTCTGCCGTTAGTTACCTAACCTAACGGTGCAGACGGGACATCGAGGAGAATGCGGATGGCATAAGCGTACGTTATATTTATCTGTGATGATTAGGTAGACTTAATTGATGGGATATTCATTAATGAGATTAATGAAAGAAAATAAACCTAATTGATGTTGTGGAATCGAATTTCAAAATAAAAACAGGTAACTACAGTTCTTGCTTTGCATCGCGGTGTTCATTATAGAACATCCTGCACCTTATTCGATGAGGAAAGGACCGAGATCCCTTCACCGGGAGTGACTCCTTTAGCAATAACTGGCATATGCTACAACCCTCGGTTTGTCTTTGATCGCTTCTATAGTTTTCGCTTTGCACAGTGATATATATGATATATCCCGCACCTCATTCGACGAGGAAAGGGCCGACGATCCCTTCACCGGGAGTGACCCCTTTAGCAAAACTAGAAAAGCCTCGAAAACATTCCATTTAAAAACCATTTGATTCCGCAACGAGATCAAGTTCAAAGCGTTAAAGGTTTTCACAAAAACCATTCGCAACCCTCCGTCATTTTAGGAAGTAGAGTACTTAGTATTCGTGCTGTGTTTGTTGACCATAGTCAAGGCACAGTGTACGGTAGCTAAGTGATGTCTTCCTACACCGCATATGATGCGATTAGTTAGGACAGTCGCGTGACTTTGTTGACCATAGTTAAGGGTCATGTGGGTGTGTCTAATTAATCACGAAATGACGGGTAGAACTTGACTAGTACTTATGATTTGTTGACCATAGTTAAGTTCATAGGTGCTAGGGGTAAAAACCTTTATCGGGAGTTTCAAGTGTTGAAATTTGCAATGAGATTGCATACCTTCTATATGATAGTTGGATCCCGATACCCACTGCGAGTAATTGTTACTCCTGGAAGAGTTTTGCACTTTGCAATTAGCCGATCAAGTAGGTGTCTAGAAAGGTGTCAACGGGGTTATGCCTCTGGGAAAACGAGGTTTACTGTAATTAGGTCCGTGCGAAAGCACGGGGAACCTCCCTCAAAGTACCGACACTGGCCTGGCTGAAAGATTGGCGAACTTGTAGAGTGTAATTAATTCCGGCTAGTCTTTCCTTTTAAGGTTTGAAGGAAGATTTGATAAAAACAGTGGGAGCCATCCTGATTAGATAAAATAAATAACCAATCTAATCTTGCAAGAGCGCACGCAGAGTGTTTTCTTCTCTCTCTCTCCTGGTAGCGACCATGTCACGCCTTAATCAAGATAATAATACGGATGTATTGACCGAACCCGCTTGTTATACTGAGCTGGGGAACGTTGGTCCCGCTCCAACTTATAAATGTTATAAGACAGGGCAGGAAATTGGGGAATACCAGAATTCCTATGCCGCCCAAACGAAGAAAGTGCATATGATGCATCTCCTTCGGGTGTGTTCATTATAAAGAACTGTTTCTCAGTATCCTCTGCATCCTGGGTATATGATACCGGATCAGGATCCCAGATATGTAATCTGTTACATAGGGCTACAAAAGGGTAGAAAAACTGAGAACGGGTGATAAGTTTCATGAGACAGAAAATGGGGCAAGTGTTGCAGCCAAGTCTGTTGGTCACTGTCACCCTGTATTACGAATACATTGATTCTGAACAAATGCTATTAGATACCGAACCTGATATACAAAATCATATCAGTCTCTTTATTAGTAAAGAAAGGATATAATTTTGTATTGATGGATAATGTTTTGAACACTTCCTATATCAAAAGTTGATCGGTTCAGGCACGCTATCTAAATGCATTAACGTTCTAAATCAAACTACAGTTCCAAGTATACTGAACACACACAAGAAGAAGAGTTCAGAAATGAACGAATTCTTCTTGAGGCATTGTAGACTAGGTCATATCAATGCGACCCGACTGGCTGAAGTTACATTTAGATGTATATTTAAATCAGTTTGAATTTACATCTTGTAAAACTTGGCAGTCATGTCACAAAGATATAATGACACCAGCTCTGTTTACTGGAAACAGAGAAAGAGTTAGTAAACTCTTGGGAATGATACATGATGATGTATGTAAGGTCTCATGTCTACACATGCCAGGACTGGTTCTTTTTACTTCATTATATTCTCTGATAATCTCTCAAGATTCAGTCATATGTTCCTGTTGAAACATATGTCCGAACCTTTTGAGGTATTCACAGAATATAAGTTAGAAGTAAAGAACCAATAACCGGGTATAAGTATTATGTCCTTTGATGAAATCAAGAAGGAGAATACCTGTGCATGGCATTCCTGGACCATTCTAAAGGAGAATGAGATTCTCTCTCCGTATTACTCCTCTGAATACACCACAGCACAACGGTGCATCAGGGCGGAGCAATCACACAATATTAGATATGGTGTGCTCTGTGATGAGTATTACTGAGTTACCTGTTTCCTTTTTGGGAGTTATGCGCTTGAGAAGCTGCATACCTATTGAATAGGGTTCGAATCAAATCACTGCCTACCACTTCATATGTGATATGGAAAGGGAAGAGCCCATATCTTAAGTTAGTTAAGATTTGGGATTGTCCGGCTTATGTCAAATACAAAATCCGGACAAACTCGAGGCAAGGTCAGTTATGTAGAACTGGAAATGTTCCAGCTATACAAACTGAAGCTGATGATTTGACAGAACCAAAGGATTCAGTAGATTCCAACGAACCTCAGCCTCTCCGCCGATCTAGTAGGGTTCCTCACCCACCTGAGAGATACTTCGATTTCTCGATGACAGTGGGAACGAGGATTGCATCATGAGATGATGACCCAACTAGATTCGAGCAGGCCATCAAGAGTAGGGACTCTGTAAGAATGGCTGGATGCTTAGCGATCTGAGATGGAATCCACATACACCAGCAAAGTATGGACTTTAGCTGCTATATCTGAAGGGTTAAATCCCCATCAGGAGCAAGTATATCTTGAGAAGATTACTTGGTGTAGATGGAAAAGTTGAGACTTTCAAAGCTAGACTTGTTAAAGGTTTTCGTCATCAACCAGGCACGGATAATGATGAAACCTTTTCCAGGGACTGTGTTTAAGTCCATCCAGATCCTACTTGCCACGGCTGCATACCATGACTACGATATCTGGTGGTTGGGTGCCATGACTATTTTTCTAAATAATGATTTAGAAGAGAACGTCTATAAGAACACAGCCAGAGGGCCTCGTAGACAGTAGGAGCAGCGGAAACGTGTGCAAGATGCTTTATAGGATAAAGCAGGTATCGCGGAGTTGGAACATCTGTTTTGATGGATTAGTCAAAGAAGTTGACATCATCAAAATGGTAGATGAACCTTGTATAAACAAAAGGGTAGTAGGGAGTATGGTGACGATCCTCGTAGAGTACGTGGATGACATACTCTTGTTAGGGAAGCAGTTTCCAATGCTACGTTCGATCAATCTCCGCTTATCACAAGGATTCTCTAAATAGGATCAAAGTGATACCTCCTAAATCCTGAGTTTTCATCTATGAGATAGATGTAATTGGATACTAGGATTCTCACTAGATGTAGTGAGATGGTATCAATCGATCCTGGGGAGAATCACTGGAAGAGTTCCAGGGTGATAAAGACGACTGAATGTCAGTCACAGGCACTGTCTTTACCCTCAGTAAAGGGACGGTATGTTAGAAGAGTTCCAAGCTAGATACCATGGCAAACTAGACTATAAAGGCTGGTAATATCGCTATTAAAGATACTACCAAAGAGGCAGTTTGGGTGTATATTGGTTCATAAGATGAACTAGGTTCCTACCATTGTGTGACAATGGAACTGTGGCTTTGGCCAAGGAACCATAGTCCCATCAGTGACCCAGACATATTCTGAGGCAGCATCACCTGATCATGGAGATAGTTGATCTCCAGGGTGATCGAGGTTAGGAGAGTAGACTCAGAGGACAACACGGCGGATCCACTCACGAAGGCCTTTTCCCAGAGAGAGACTCATATGGGATGGTTGAGTATTAGATACTGCGACCACTGCTACAGATGGACCTAGTGCAAGTGGGAGATTGTTAGTTATATGTATGCCCTAGAGGCCATTACTGTACATTGGATGTATATTGTAGTGGATGCTGGGACATATATAGGTAAGACTTTCTTGCTCGACATGATAGTACGCTATCTGGTTGTTCTTTATCTTAACATGTATACCTTCTGTCTCTCTGATTACATGTTGATAAAGCCCTTAGGATGTGTACTCGACTTCCAGGACTGTGATGCAGATCATACTAGTGGGGCCTGGATAGTCCATGAGTACATCCTTCAATGTTCCTAGTCGAGGGAATATCGAGACGGGGCATCGATATTCCAGAGTAGACTAGTGCATATCTTCTCGACCCATGCGATGGGCGATGGATGATCCCATATCCATTGGTGTTTGACATCGAAGATGGTATGCGGGTGCTCAGTGGAGACTGGGTACACTGAACGGACTCGCCGAGAACTCCCAGATGGTATTATACCTCACGTCAGATGGCAGTTCTCTGGTGACACTGGTACAGCTTAGTCTGTTGACCCGAGATCGTCATAGAGTCTTGTGTGTCTCCCACTATGCTTTGATTTCCACCCTACCACGGCTCTACTGATTCGTGCAAACAGGTGGTTTTTGGGTACAGTCCCGATTCACATGGAGGCAATCAACGATAGGAGGGGATTCGTCTCTCCCGGTATTGGGGGGTGATGTTGCGCAATGCACGACTGGCCATAACAGGAAATCCCTGGCCAAGGTTGCAGTGATATACTGGTAAGAGTTATCAGTAGTTTCACGAATGTTATGGACCTCAAGTTGGCATGACTTATCGAGCTACTGGGGTCTGACGTTTACCACCCCTAGGCGAGATATGCGACATATCAGACGAACAGACCGGACTGTACGGTAAGTGTTACTGGTTGGATTCACAGGAGTGTGAGCGGGCTTGCTCGTCGATCTTCTGATCGCTCAATACCCGGGTGGCCGTTACGTTTAGCAGACCGCTTGCGGCTTGTTGGTGTTTGATATGATCATCATCTGCTGCCGGCGTATTGACGAGTCTTTAGAGTCCTACACAGAGGTTTCCTAGCTCAAGCGAAACGAAATAGGACCGCATATGAGATATGTGCGGGACCGAGAATAATTCGTGTATGTGATACCGTATTCCATTCTCGCGATGAATGTATCAATTGGTTATATGCGATATAACCTGGTTATCGAATCAAGGATTGATTCGAGAAGCCGATACATTGAATACTAGTCGGTTATATACGACATGACCGGATCATTGAATCAAGTGTTGATTTAATGATTTAATGTATAATTATATATTTGATATATTACTTTGCATTAACTGGTATTGGATCACTTTAAATGGATTTTCTCACTTGGATTGTGCACATTGCATATGTGATATATTTTGTGCACATGATTGTATCATGTTTGATGATACATGCAAGCTAGGGTTAGTGTAAAGAATTAGACCATGGTTAAGATTATGATTAGGGTTTTCTTTTTTCTTATTTATTTATTTATTTATTTTGGAAAAAGATGAGAAAAGAATGGTTGCTATTTTTGTTTGCTAGTTGAAGATTCTTGAAGCTTTGAATTAGTCCACCATCCTTGTCTTATACTTAACCCTAACCATTCTAGTTAACCATGGTCCATTCTCTACAACTAACCAAGGGTTAGTAAATGATAAGTATTGATTTATTTATCATTTACATAATAATCATCATATTCTTTTTCTTCATCATCTTCTTCTTCAACATGAGAAAAAAGCTTGCTACATCAATGGTGATTGATGAAAAGGTGTGGGAAATCCAAAACTAAAGTCTACCCAATTCCTATTTCTTCATCCTCTACCTCTTGCCAAGTAGTATAGGGTGTTTCCTTCACAAGTTTTCAAGGCTTGGTGAAGTTGGAGCTTGTTCTTGTGATGCCTCGACGTAGATCATCTTCGGCATTGAACCGACGATCAAGCCCACCCATTCTTCGATGATGCCAATGCTAGAGTCGTGGGTTCGATTTGGGCAGCGGAGGGAGATCATCGCGGAGCTTAGGAAGTGGTGGACCGGATCTACAAAGGTTGTAGCCCCTTTCCTTTAGATACATTTCCGTTTACATGCTTGCTTCGCCTATATATCTAGTTAACGATCCGTTCTAGGGTTTCTCGGCATCGTATTTTTTAGAAATTGACATGTTTGATGACTTGTGAGACTCCATTAGAGTGCCTAGGAACCCTACATCTGGAAGCTCGAATCGGTAAAGGACTCTACTTGGAGTTCTCCGTTACCATACACCAAGAGCATCTCTTTAGTCCTTCGCAAGTACTTGAGAATGCTCTTCACAGCTGTCCAGTGACTCTCTCCAGGATCAGCTTGATACCTGCTCACTACACTTAGTGAGTATGTAACATCGGGTCTGGTACATAGCATCGCGTACATGATAGAGCCTACAGCCGAAGCATAGGGTATCCCTTGCATGCGAGCTCTCTCCAAATCTGTCTTGGGAGACATCTCTTTGGAGAGAGTGACTCTAGAGATCGTGGGTAAGTTCCCACGCTTAGATTCTTCCATACTAAACCTCTTTATTACGGTGTCAATGTACCTGGATTGGGACAATCCCAATATCCGTTTGGATCTGTCTCTATAGATCCTAATTCCCAATATGCAGGAGGCATCACCAAGATCTTTCATTGAGAATCTTTGTGATAAGAAGAGCTTGACCGATTGCAGCATAGGAATATCATTTCCTATCAGGTGTATGTCGTCCACGTACAATACGAGGAAGACAACCTTACTCTCTGCTACCTTCTTGTAGATACAAGGTTCATCTGGGTTTTTGACGAAATCAAACTCTTTGATAACGACGTCAAAGCAGATGTTCCAACTCCGCGATGCTTGCTTTAATCCATAAATGGATTTAAGCAGCTTGCACACCTTCCCGCTGCTCCTACTGTCTACGAAGCCCTCTAGCTGAGTCATGTACACGCACTCTTCTGAATCACCGTTTAGAAAGGCGGTCTTAACATCCATTTGCCAGATTTCGTAATCATGATATGCAGCGACGGCAAGCATGATTCGGATGGATTTAAGCATAGCCACTGGAGAAAAGGTTTCGTCATAGTCCACACCTGGTCTTTGACGAAAACCCTTTGCAACAAGTCTAGCTTTGAAAGTCTCCACTTTCCCATCTACACCAAGTTTTTTCTTGAAGATCCACTTGCTCCCAATGGGTTTTACCCCTTCAGGAGCAACTTCCAAAGTCCATACTTTGTTGGTGTACATGGATTCCATCTCGGACCGCATAGCATCCAGCCATTTCACTGAGTCCCTACTCGTGATGGCCTACTCGAAGCTAGTTGGGTCATCATCCTCCATGATGCAATCCTCGCTGCCACCATCCATGAGAAAACCGTAGTATCTCTCAGGTTGGCGAGGAACCTTACTAGATCGGCGGAGAGGCTGAGGTTCATTGGGAACTACTGAATCCTCTGGTTCAACTAAATCTTCTGTCGTAGTCTGTATTGCTGGAACCTCTTCTAGTTCTACCTCCTTGCCACTAATCTCTTTGTCAAGAAATTCCTTTTCTAAAAAGGTGGCATGTCGAGAAATAAACACCTTTTGTTCCTCGGTGTGGTAGAAGATATGCCCGCGCGAATGTTTGGGATATCCAATAAACTTACACAGAATGGACCTTGCCGCGAGTTTGTCCGGATTTTGCGTTTTTACATATGCCTGACAACCCCATATCTTAACATAATTAATACATGGTCTCTTTCCTTTCCATATCTCATATGGAGTGGTTGGCACGGATTTGGTGGGAACCATATTCAATAGGTCTGCAGCTGTTTCCAGTGCATATCCCCAAAAGGAAATAGGTAACTCAGCTATGCTCATCATAGAGCGCACCATATCTAATAGGGTGCGGTTCCTCCGTTCTGATACACCGTTGTGCTGTGGTGTATATGAAGGAGTCAGCTGAGAGAGAATCCCATTCTCTTTTAGGAAGTCCAGGAATTCATTGCTCAAGTATTCACCTCCTCGATCAGATCGAAGGACTTTAATACTTTTTCCGGTTTGGTTCTCGACTTCTTGTTTATATTCTCTAAATTTCTCAAAAGCTTCTGATTTGTGTTTCATCAGGCACACATATCCGAATCTAGAGAGATCGTCAGTGAATGTAATGAAGTATGAAGAACCATCCCTGGCATGTGTAGACATTGGACGACATACATCACTATGCACTAGTTCCAAGAGTTCTGTAACTCTTTCTCCGTGTCCCGTAAACGGAGTTTTGGTCATCTTGCCTTTGAGACATGATTGGCAAGTGTCATAAGATGAAAATTCAAGCGGATTTAAATATCCATTCTTATGCAACTTAGCTAGTCGTGTCGCATTGATGTGACCCAGTCTACAATGCCACAAGAAGGATTCATTCAGTTCAGAACTCTTCCTCTTGTGTGTGTTTGTTATACTCAGAACTGTTGATTGATTTAGAACATAAATGCTATTGCACAACGTGCCTGATCCAACCAAATTTTGGTTACGGAAAATGTTCATAACATTATCCTGTAATACAAAATTATATCCCTCTTTACTCAATAAAGAAACCGATATAATGTTGCATATCAGGTTCGGCATGTAATAGCATTCATTCAGAACCAATGTATTACCAGTTGGTAATGCAAGGTGATATTCCCCGACAGTCTTAGCTGCAACCATTGCACCATTTCCAACTCTTATGTCTTTATCACCTTCTCCAAGTTCTCTACCTTTCCTTAGCCCATGTAACTGATTACATATATGGGATCCTGACCCGGTATCTAATACCCAGGACATAGGGCAAATGGAGAAACAGTTCTCTGTAACGAACACACCCGAAGAAAATGCATCAACATGTACTTTCTTCAATCGGGTGGCATGGGAATCCTGGTATTCCCCTATGTCCTGTTCATTCCTATGACTCTTATAAGAAAGAACGGAACCAACGTTCCCCAGCACAGTATAACATGCGGGTTCAGTCAATACATCCATATTATTATCTTGATTAAGGCATGACATGGTCGCTACCTGGAGAGAGAGAGAAGAAAACACTTTAGCGTATGCTCTTGCAAGATCAGATTAGTTATTATCTTATCTAATCAGGATGGCTCCCACTGGTTTTTATCAAATCTTCCTTCAAACCCTAAAAGGAAAGACTAGCCGAGATTAATTACACCCTACAACTTCGCCAATCTTTCAGCCAGGCCAGTGTCGGTACTTTGAGGGAGGTTCCCCGTGCTTTCGCACGGACCTAATTAAAGTAAATCTCGTTTTCCCAGAGGCGTAACCCCGTTGACACCTTTCTAGACACCTACTTGATTGGCTAATTGTAATGTGCAAAACTCTCCTAGGAGTAACTCTTACTCGCAGTGGGTATCGGGATCCAACTATCTCATAGAAGGTATGCAATCTCATTGCAAATTTCAACACTTGAAATTCCCGATAATGCTTTGCCCCTAGCGTCCTGTGACCTTGACGCAGGCCAACAAACCATAGTGCGCTAGTCAAGTTCAACCCGTCATTTCTTGATTGAATTAAACCCACCCGTACGACCCTTGACGCAGGACAACAAAGTCGCACGACTGCCATAATCCAATCTGCATCACATGTATTAACAGATAAATACTAGTTAGCTACCGCACACTACGCCTTGACGCAGGCCAAGAAACGTAGCACGAATACTAAGTAGGATTTATCTGAAATGACGGAGGGCTACGAAAGGTTTTTTCTGAAAACCTATTGCGTAATGAACTTGATATCGTTGTAGAATCGAATGAATTTTGAAATGGAGTGTTTTTGAGGCTTTTCTAGTTTTGCTAAAGGGGTCACTCCCGGTGAAGGGATCATCGGCCCTTTCCTCGTCGAATGAGGTGCGGGATATATCATATATATCACTGTGCAAAGCAGAAACTATAGAAGCAATCAAAAGACAAACCGAGTGTGTAGCATCTGCCAGTTATTGCTAAAGGGGTCACTCCCGGTAAAGGGATCTCGGCCCTTTCCTCATCGAATAAGGTGCAGGGTATATCATATATACCACTATGCAAAGCAAAACTGTAGCTATCCTTTTTATTTAAAATTTGATTCTACAACATCTTTTAGGTTTTTTTTCTTTCATTAATCACATTAATGAAGTCCCATCATTTAAGTCACCTAATCATCATAGATAAATACGACGTACACTTATGCCATCCGTATTCGCCTCGATGTCCCCTCGTGCACCGTTAGGTTAGGTAACTAACGACAGAGCAGGGCAGGGCTAGGGCGGGTGCAAAACATAAGTAACGTCTATATAATATATCATATATACTATATAATGTATCCATCAGAACATATCAAATGATCACATCACAGATATTGCAGCAGAAAATATCATATGAAATATTGGATATACTAGGACGTCCGTGTTTTCAATATGAGCCAGTATAAAACACGGATTCCACGGTCGTGATGAATAGCCAATCCTACACCTCTAGACCCCTACGAGAGCGGCAAGCAACCCTACCAATTCTAGGGTTAGGAGACCCGGACTCGACTCCTCGAGATGGTCTCCCACTAGACCCTAGAACCCGGTTACTTGTGCTCCCCTCCTTGGGTCTATCCTAATGCGGAAAAGTAAATAATATACATCAACGGTGACATCTTCCGCAACCTGGAAGTTCCCCAATAAAAGAATATTACATACAAGTTTTTACATGAATGAAAATGAAAAACACTCACCTCACATAAAAACCCCCGGCTATTCGAACACGACGATCCAATATAACATATCCAGCAACACATAATATCACATGTCATCAACGTAAGTAAGTATGCATACCCCAATTGTCGTTGACGTATAGCAACGAAACCGGCGATATCGACATACTACACTTATGGTCACAGAAAAGAAAGTGTAAAACTACAACAGTTGGAATCCGCAACCTCTTTAGACATCGCATGCCTAATCAAATGAAATACTTAGACATCACATGCCTAACAATTATAAACCCCGCATTTTAGTCTCATTATCGAAAACTCTTTTCAATATCAAGTGAGACTAAACCGCTAAATTTATAACATTCATTCAGTTATCTCATAACTGTTTGTGAATTCCAATTATTGTATCCCATTCCGGATAAATAGAAAATATTAAACTTTCCGATCGAACATTCGAACACCCAAGTTTTCCCAAAACCGTTCAACACATGAAATAAGTTCAAAGACATTCACTTCATGCCTCAGTACCAACGGTCCAGCTGTAGAAGGGTCAAGCCAATGCCTCACATGTAGCACGCCGTACTGCCCCAAACCCTAAGGTTCAAAGGGTAGTTCAAGACGGGTACATAATCGAGTTAAGGTTTCTTGTCTTCTAGAGGGACCATCGCGTTATTTGCACTACTCAGAACTTCCTTAAACCACAGAAAAATCCAACACTTGAAAATTTTCCGGCAGGGGAAAAAGTGGGTATTTTTATCTGGTCGAACTTTTTAACATATTCTAAAATATCCGGAAAGCCACATAGACAAAATCTGATAATCCGATTGAATCATCTACGCTCCAAAACACCCCAGAAAACTCAACTCTTGAGTGCAAATTAAAAATTCCCAGAAAACTCAGCACCTGAAGAAATGAATTACTGTGCAAAATTTGGAGGCAAATCCCATCAATTGGCCGCGGAACCGCCGCAGAAGCCAGGCTTCTGCCGCGGTTCCGCCGCCGCAGAAGCCAGGCTTCTGCCGCGGTTCCGCCGTGCATTAGATGCATCATGAGGTAATTTTTGCACCGTAATTCTTAGAATTCCCTGCTGAATTTTTTAAGCATTTTTAATCTGGGAAAAACCCAGTTTTTGAAAATAGTCCAGAGAGCATTTTGGAATTAGGGTTTCGGTTCGATCGGGCTTCAAACGTCGTCTACACATCACTTAAGGCTCTAGCTAGGCTCTGATACCACTGTAGGGTTCCTAGGAATGCAAATAAGGTCTCACAAGGCATCGACCATGCCAATTTCAAATTTAACAAGTGCCGAGAAACCCTAATACGGATTCGTTGACTAGAGTTTAGGCGAAAAGTGAAACTAGTTAACATTTTAACTAAAAGAAAGAGGCTACAACCTTTGTAGATCCGGTTCTCCACTTCCTTAGATCCACGTAGACATCCCCTCGCTGTCCATATCGGATCCCGGACTCTAGCATCGGCTTCATCGGAGAAATGGGCGGGCTAGGTCGTCGGCTTCGATGCCGAAGATGATCTACGTCGAGGAAACACAAGATCAAGCTCCAACTTCACCAAGCAATGAAACTTGTGAAGAAAACACCCTATACTACTTGGAAGGAGGTAGAGGATGAATAAATAGGAGGTGAGTTCTCTTTAGAATTGGATTTCTCACTCTTTTACTCAAGATGCCATTAATGGAGTCAAGCTTTCTTCTTGATCAAGAGGAAGAAGATGAAGATAGAATATGATAAGTGTTTTTTGAAAAAGGAAATAATATGAATACTTATCATATACTAACCATGGTCAAGTGTAGAGAGTAAACTAGGGTTAGGTGAATGGTTAGGTTAAGGGAAGCAAACAAAATGGTCAAACTTTCAACTCTTCATGAAGCTTCATGAAAGAAACAAAGAAAGCCACCATTTTCATTTTACTTTCCAAAATAAATAATCAAAATAAATAAATAAGTGAATAAGTAAACAAAACCCTAACCATTCATATAACCATGGTTTAATCTTTACACAAACTCAAGTTAGCATGTATCATCAAACATGATACAATCAAGTGCACACAAAAATATATCACATATACAATGTGCACATCAAGTGAGAAAATCCTTTTAAAGTGAACCAATACTAGTTAATGCAAAGTAATATATAAAATATATAATTATACATTAAATCATTAAATCAACACTTGATTCAATGATCCGGTCATGTCGCACATAACCGACTAGTATACAATGTATCGACTTATCGAATCAATCTTCGATTCGATAACTTGGTTATATCGCATACAACCAATCGAAACATTCATCGCGAGAATGAAATACGGTATCACATACACGCATTATTCTCGGTCCCGCACATATCTCATATGCGCTCCTATTTCGTTTCGCTTGAGCCAGGAAACCTCTGTGTAGGACTCTAAAGACTCGTCAATACGCCGGCAGCAGATGATGATCATATCAAGCACCCACAAGCCGCAAGCGGTCTGCTAAACGTAACGGCCACCCGGGTATTGAGCGATCAGAAGATCGACGAGCAAGCCCGCTCACACTCCTGTGAATCCAACCAGTAACACTTACCGTACAGTCCGGTCTGTTCGTCTGATATGTCGCATATCAAGTCTAGGGGTGGTAAACGTTAGACCCCAATAACCGATAAGTCGTGCCGATGTGAGGCTCATAATGGGTCGAGAAACTACTGGTAACACTTACCAGCAAATCTCTGATCAGCCCTGGCCAGGGACTTCCCTGTTATGGCTAATCGAGCACAGCGCAACATCAACCCCCAATACCGGGAGAGACGAAACCCCTCCTATCGCTCATTGCCTCCATGTGACTCGGGACTGTACCCAAAAACCACAGTTTTGCATGCCCTCATGGACGTGGTAAGGTGGAGATCAAAGCATAGTGGGAATCACACAAGACTCTATGACGATCTCGGGTCTACAGACTAACCTGCACAAGTGTCACCTGAGAACTGCCATCTGACGTGAGGTATAATACCATCTGGGAGTTCTCTGCGAGTCCGTCCAGTGTACCCAGTCTCCACTGAGCACCCGTATACCATCTCTGATGTCAAACACCAATGGATATGGGATCATCCATCGCCCATCTCATGGGTCGAGAAGCGTATACGCTAGTTTACACTGGTATATCGATGCCCCATCTCGATACACCCACGACTAGGGACCTTGAAGGATGTACCTATGGAATACCATGTCCCTACTAGTATGATCTGCATCATAGTTCAGGTAGTCAAGTATACATCCTAAGGGCTTTATCAAAATGTAACTATAAGACAGTTTAATGAGACTAGTGTACATGTTAAGATAAAGAGCAACCAGATAGCATACTATCATATCGAGCAAGAAAGTCATCTCTATATATATCCAAGCATCCAATATAATATACATCATCTGTACAATACTGGCCTCTAGGGCATACATACAACTAACACTTCCTTCCCTACCGTTCGGCACCAGCCTATGGTTTCGAAGAAGACTATCCAATAAGCGTAATGGGTGTACTGTCCTAGTCCTAGGAACACTCGCAATGCGAGAGAAGGTGAAGATAAAAGACAACCGAATAAACCTTATTCCTATTTCTCCTGAACCAGGATCCATCCCCGAACTGGAACAAGTTCCATTTGAGTTCGTATATAACCATACGATGGATTATCCAATAAACTTGGGATCTTCATAGTGATACGGAGTGTCCTAGAGAAATACAAAGGTGATTTAGGATTGGCGAAGAAATACTTGGTTTGGTCGTGAATAGCAGTCACAATTTACTTTGCCCTCTTACTAATCCCTTTCTTTGTCATTACTTAATACCTTCTGTACACCGTTTAGGCTAATTGGTTTTCTTCATTCCCCACCGTTCGGCACCACCCTAAGGTTTGGAAGAAGACTATCCGATTTGCGTAATAGGTGTACTATCTCCTAAACCAAGGAGTACTCGCAACCTGAGAGAAGGTAAAAGGAAAAGACAACTGAATAATCCTATTCGTTTTCTCCAGAACCAGAAACCATCCTCGAATCCCTTCGAGTTCGTATATTACCATACGATAGTTTTGTCCAATGGAAGTGGACGTTCGTAGTAATACGGGGTGTCCTGGAGAAAAGGGTAAAAGTAGGAGTGGCAATGAGGTTTGCAACTCTGACAATCCAAAAGCCAGTGTTAAGAAGGTTCGGTCAACTTGGTCACTGAGTCATAGTCTAGGGTCGGGTCAATGGTCGCTGCCAAAGAGAGAGAGAGAAAAGAAACACTCAGCGTGCACTCTAACCTAGATCAGAATGGTTATCACTTTATCTAATCTGGAAACCTCCCACTGTAATGTCAAATTCTTCCCCATACCTGAAAGAAGAATTAGCCGGGATCACCCGAGGAGTAAACCAACTCATCAGTGGGAATCGGGATCCAACTATCATTGCATGATAACGTGACGGAATCCACTCACGTTATCACACTCCAGAAGGTATGCGTATATCTGGCAAGTTTCAGTTCTTTTGAAACTCCCGATGTGGATTTTTGCCCCATGCTCTTATGACCTTGGCGTGAGGTCAAAATGTCATAAGTCACATGTCAAGTTCTACCCATCATTATCCAGGTTAATTTGAACCCACCCGTACATACCCTTGACGAAGGCCAAAATAGTAGTACGACTGTCCCATACCAACGCATCTATCTATGCAACAGATAAATATCCGGCAGCTACCAATCACTATGCCTTGGCGTGAGGTCAAAATACATAGCTTGAATACTACCGAATATTTAACTGAAATGATGGAGGGCTACGAATGGTTTCTAGAGAAAACCTTTAACGTAATGAACTTGATATCGTTGAAGGAACGGATAGCTTTTTAGAAAAATATAGTAACGAAAACCTTTGCTAAAGAGGTCACTCACGGTGAAGGGATCTCGGTTCTTTCCCCGTGGAATGAGGTGCAGGATATTCTAACTGAATACCACGATGCAAAGCAAAAGTAATCGGCTATAGTGAAGTTATTGCCCTGACGCAAACTTCTGTCCAAGGGGTCACTCCCGGTGAAGGGATCTCGGCCCTTGCCTCGTCGACTGAGGAGCAGGATATTCCAACTGAACACCACTGTGCAAAACAAAAGTGAACGTCCTTGCAATAACAGCTTTTTGAAAAATGTTCCAACAACATCAAATAGGTTTGTTTATCTTGCATTGATCCGAATCAATGCAGTCCCATCAATTGATCACACCACAAAGAACGAAAATAATGACGTACGTATATGCCATCCGTATTCGCCACTGAGTCCCGTCATCACCCGTTAGGTTAGCTAACTAACGACAGAGCGAGGATTGGACTAGCGCGGATGCAAAACATATACAACATCTACTAGTATATATATAAATATATAATATTTCGCTGAAGGCGTGATAAAAAGCAACATCACATAAATATTCATGATCACAGAACAATACAGATATCTGGAGACCCGGGTTTCACAGAGCCGCTACTGAAACCCGACGTTCCCCTGGTCGTGTGGATAGCTTGTGCAATGAAATCTTAGACCACTACGGACGCGGCAAGTTACCCGCCAAAACCTGAAGTGAGGCAGCCCCCTTCAGCAACGTGAATGGACCACCCAGCACTTCACGGAATCCGGTAACTTGGGCACCCCTCCTGGGTCAACCCTATACCCCCTACGAGTGCGGCGAATAGCCCGCCAATTCTAGAGTAAAGCCCCATCCGTCTCAACGCAATGAGATGCGGGCTCGTTGCCATCTAGAACCCGGCTATCCGTGCACCCCTCCTTGGGGTAATCCTAGTACAGAAAATAAAATATACATACAACGGGTACATCGACCGCAACCTGGTCGTGCCCCAAAAGAATAATACAAACAGGCAGTGACGGCTGTCCACATGTCGGACGCTCGCCCCGCAATATCAAATGTATATATAAAACAAAAACTGTACTAGCATTGCACCCAGGCTATCCCCACGACCGATCCGCAACATCACAGCAATACACAGAACATCAACGTGAATGTCACGTTCGCAAATCCGTCTAACCGGGCTATAGAAGTTAGATAGGATTTACCGATCAAGTGACATTCACGGTCGCAGATATAATGTAAATACTGTGAACTAGCATGTTTAAAATATCCGATCGAACAAATTCACCGAAGTGGGCCCCAAGCAGTACTGTAGCACTTACAGAAAATCTGGGCCCAAAAATAATATCCTAAAACCCATATTTCCAAGTTTAAAGCCCTCTGGAAAAATTTGGTACGATGAACAGTTAAAAGCGCGGCGGAACCGCTGCCCAAGCATGGGTTTGGCCGCGGTTCCGCGGCGGTATGGAGAGATCTCGCGATCAAATTTTCACAGATTGCTTAGATTTCCATGCACAGTATTCTGAAACAACCTGAAAAATTTTTGGAGCTAAAAAAAAATTCGGCAGAAACTGAGCATGTGAAAATACGGTTTTTGGGGATTTTTTTGTTCGATCGAGTTCTAAACATACTAGAGCAAGCTAGGCATGGTTAATGGCGTGGCTCTGATACCAATGTAAGTCCGCGGCGGCGCCCCGGCCGTCGATCCGACGTCGGAAACGCGGAAACAAAAACTTTGCAAACTAGCAAACCGGCACCACCGCGCACTTTTATCCTGGATCGGGCCATTAACCTAGCTACTAGCAAACTAGAAAAGAGTAGAGAATCTATACCAAGCGATCCGTGTCCTTCGGTCTTCGTCTCCACTTCGATCTCCCGCGGAATCTCCGTCCGTCACGTCCTCATCGGAAAGGGCACCACGTTGCCGATCTCTTTTACGGGCTCCTACCTCTGGACCGAGGTAACTCGGGCGCGAAGTTGGCTAGCCGACGCGTCCAAGATTTGCTGTAGAATAGTGTAGAAGCTTGTCTCTTTTTGGGGTTATGAGGTTTCCATGATGTGGTGGAGGTGAAGAAAGCAACTAAGGAAAATGTGCTTAGGAATTTAGGTAGCAAGCATAATGAGATGGGCATTTTCTCCACCAAAATAAAATCCCCTCACTTCTTCCTCTAGAAGTGGCCGGCCTCTCACATAAGAATGGTGCTGGGAATGAGATCAATTATTCAAGAGAAGAAAAGAAAATGATAATGGAAATAAAAGAATCACCTCAAGCCAAAATCAAATCCCATCCATCCAAATCAAGAGAATATGACCCATAAAGAATCTCATGATGAACAAACAATCATGAAGCCACACATAACCAAGAAACACCCTCTACAATAAGTAATTTGCACAATTGCAAATTACCCCCTCCATCGAAAAGTCCGGCCGGAAAAGAACAAAGGAAAACTGGCCGGAACGGAATACAAACTGGCAACTCCAGAAAACTGATCCCGTAATAAATTACAGGAAAACCCCACTACTGCATATACATGCCCGCATCTGTATTCCCACTGAACACAAATGCAGAAAGACAATATCTACACTATCTAATATTAGGATCCGGCTTAAGCCAAAGCCGGCTAGTAAAAACCGTCTGATCACGATCCGTGCAATACCGCACGTATCTGATCGAACCCTGCCATATCTCCATATGGCGTCTACAGCGTTTCGCCCGAAACCTGAGTAACTGTGTGTGGTGGACTCTAAAGACTCGTCAATACTATGGCTGTGGATTTAACCACTAGCACGTCAGAGGTATTAGCCATACGTGACGGGCCACCAGCTATTGACCAAAAGGAACGTCAATGAGCGAACTCATCCTGACACCCTACTGAGCCTGTCAGTGACAATATCCGTACAGTCTGGTTCGTTCGTCTATGAGCATCGCATGGCGGGCCTAGGGGGTTGGTAAAAGTCAGACCCCCAATAGCGGTACAAGTCGTGTCGGAGTGTAGCCCAGAACACCCTGAGATACTACTGAAATACCTACCAGCAAATTTCCTGCCTTGGCCAAGGACTTTTCATGTTCTGGCTCTCCTAGACACAGCGCGACCTCACCCCCAATACCGGGATAGACGAACCCCTACAGATCCGCTCACTGCCTCCATGTGGCTCGGGACTGTACCTAACTAAAACCTGTTTGCACGTCTCCCTTGAGCGTGGTAGGGTAGTAATCAAAGCACAGTGGGAACTCACACGAGACAAATGACGATCTCAGGTCGATGAACTAACCTGTACACATGTCACCAGGGAACTGCAATCTGACGTCAGGTATAATACCAACTAGCAGGTTCCCGGCGAGTCCTGTCCGGTGTACTCATAACCTAATGAGCACCTGTATACATCTTAGGTGAAACAACTGACACCAGTGGCTTGTGAGACCGGCCACCGCCCCTCATCGGGGTCTCGACTGTATACACTACTCCGGAGTATCGATGCCCTTTTTCGAAACTCCCAGGACTAGGGACCTTTTATGGATGTGCTTATAGACTCCAGCTCTCACGTATATGATTGCCCTCATACTGCTGGTAGTCAAGCAAGAATCCTGGGGGCTCTATCAACGTATAATAGCGACTCATAAGGTCACCTAAAGCAGTACACGATGATAAAGATAAACCAGATACCATACTATCATCTCGAGTAAGACTGTCCTACCGGCATAGGTCCTCCTCAATCATTGCAATCACGTGCCTGTGATCCAATAATTGACTCTGTGGGCACTATATCCAACACAGAAGGTAATGACTAAAGACAAATAAAGGGATTCGGAGAGATGGCAAAGAGATATATGGTTATAGTCATGAATTGGATTATGGAAGAGGCATTACTAAGAATACCAGGATACCCCTACGAAACATTTTCATGTTTTCAGTGCATTGTTAAAAGAAAACTGATTTCCCGATTAGATACTTACTCCAGGGTATGTATTTACCAGGTTTCATTCTCATATCTGTATGGTTTTACAGATGATGAGTGGGAGTAAGTTATTGGGAATTTGGTGATCATCCTCATTATATCGGAATTTGTTGTAATTGGTGATATTTGAGGAAATCGCCTGGGTACAGTCTTCAACCTACGATGCACAAGTTTTGAGTTATTCAACTCAGCAGACTTATACAGAGTATTGTATGTTGTCCAGAGTCCGTCAGGACAAAGGGGTTGGTTCTCGTACTCTGTTCTGTTTACTTGTAACTTCTCTAGTTTTTAGACAAGTGTTTCGTAGAAATACAATGTCTAAGTTTTGAGAAGTTGTGGGTATAAGAATAAAGTAGAGAACCAGGTATCACAAGTATCGGGATTCTTCAAAGAGATCGAAGATGCGGATTCTTGTGATTGGTATTCAGTTAATAGTAACGGTTATGAGAAACATCTTTCTCTTTCAGGTTACTTATAATTGGATGGATTCCTAAGTTGAGTAATGCTGATTAGCCTCTCTCCATTAAGTTGATATGCACTGGAGACAGTTGCATGGTTTGAATCTGGTTCCAATTAAATTAGTGCCTCTATTTCTATATTGTATATAGAATGGTTCATATCTTAACGATGTTAAAATACGGAGAGTTGTCCGGCTTATGCTTAAAACCAGACACTGGATAACTCAAGGCACGTTTCTGTAATGGCAGTTTGTGGGTTGACCCTGGCTTTGACGAGGATTGATTTTTTACCGTCTGGAAGATCAATAGTGATATTGTTCTTGACTCGCCACAGTTTTAGTAAAATGTATTTCTTCAGAAAACAGTAGTGGGAGTATGGTAGAACTGGAAGTGATTCCAGAACCGCAAACGATTACGGAAAATTTAATATGACCTATATATTCAATCAGGTTTGACATTCCAATAGCCACTCCGCAGATATGGTGGGTAACCTCAGACACCCGAGAGGTACTCCGGTAGCGTTAAGGACGGTGACAGAGAGGTTTTTGTTTACCCAGACTTGACACTACTGTTGTTCCAGACTATGAGACTCGGCAAAAGGATAAGTATAGCGTCGTTCTAAACTAGCTTTAGAAGTGTACGTATATATTATTCTGCCAGACAGTTGTCGTAGTCAGTGGGAGCACCGGAAGCATAGTGGGCAAGTAGCTTATGTCTATTTACAGGCTTGAACAAATATAGTGGAGATAGATCATCTAATTTTGATGTGAAAATCATGGTTTTGACTTCATCAGAATAGGGGATGGATCTGTTGATAAGGTAGTAGGGTGTGATGTCCTGGTATTTGGATGACATACACAGAGTTGGAAGTAAAATTCCTATACTACGATCGGTTGTACTATAGTCGTCACACAGTTGTTTCTCCAGATAGGATATGGATATAATATTGGACATTCTGGTTTCCAGATCTATGGTTTTAGATCTAGATTTGGGTAGTTTCCCAATGTGGGTACTTTGACAGTATTCTAATGGTTTTTAGAATATATGACTCCTGGCATGGTGGTGTACCTGCAGGTGATGGAGTCACCCTCTCTAAAGGTGTCTTACAGACTAAAGGAGAGAGGGATGTGCATGATTGGCAGATCACTTGCTTAGGCAATTGAGTCAATCGTGAGATGTCAAGTACCACACCAGATGTTGTTTTTACACTGGATGTGATAAGTTTATATTAATCCATTCCTGAAGAAATATAAGGAAGCAGTTTTAGAACATAAGTGCATGTTCTATGAATTTGATGACGGCAGCCTCTTTCGGGAGACGGTTATCATTCCAGGCTTCCAAGGTGACATGGATGACAGAGTGATTGTCAGAGTTATAGTTTTTCATCTGACGAGGGACAATATTATGGACAGGTGGTCCAAGAGGATACTGTGGGAAGGCATGGTGCTGGATACTGATTACGTTCAGTTATCAATAAAGTCTAAGAAGTTTGGATTTGGAGTTCATTTATGAACTAGGTCCCATCAGATATTCAGACATATTCTAAGACAGGTATTACTCGATTCGGGGGATGGTTTTCTCCGCGAACTTGAGATTAAGAGAGACATAGAAAGAAACATCAGGGCGGATCCACTCACTGAGGCTATTTCTCGAACACAAGAGTTTTACAAACTAGCTTTATGAAACTGATTAGTAGAGGAGTTGGACGTTCAATATCACACGGGCTGTGAGTATGCGACATCGCAATAATTAGCCTTAAGTGCAAGTGGGAGATTGTTGGAGATAGTGCCCTCAAAGTCAATTATTGGATCGCAGGTACGTGATTGCAATGATTGAGGCAGGACCTATACCGATATAACAGTCTTGCTCGAGATGATAGTATGCTATTTGGTTTGTCTTTATCACCGTATATATGCTTTAGTTTACTATTGCATGATGATAGAGCCCATAGGATTCTTGCTTGACTGCCAGCAGTATGATGGCGATCATATACGTGGGAGCTGGGGTCTGTAAGCACATCCTTAAAAGTAACCCTAGTCGTGGGAGTTTCGAGACAGGGCATCGATACTCCAGAGTAGACTAGTGTATACAGTCGAGACCCCGACGAGGGGCGGTGGCCGGTCTCATAAGCCACTGGTGTTAGTTGGATCACCTAAGATGTATACAGGTGCTAATTGGGTTATGAGTACACCGGACAGGACTCGCCGGGAACATGCTAGTTGGTATTATACATATCGTCAGATAGCAGTTCCCTGGTGACATGTGCACAGGTTACTTTGTCGACCTGAGATCGTCATTTGTCTCATGTGAGTACCCACTGTGCTTAGATTACTACCTTACCACGCTCAAAGGAGTTGTGCAAACAGGTTTTAGTTGGGTACAGTCCCGAGCCACATGGAGGCAGTGAGCGGATCGTCGGGGATTCGTCTCTCCCGGTATTGGGGGTTGATGTTGCACAGTGCATGGGTGGCCATCACTTAAAATCCTCGGCCGAGGTAGTGGAGAATTACTGATTTGGATCAGTAGTTTCTCAGGTGGTGATGGGCTTCATACCGACATGAATTATCGCGTTATTAGGGGTCTGACTTTATCCACCCCCCTAGACTCGATATGCGATACTCTTTAGACGAACGGACCGGACTGTATATACATTGTCACAGTTAGGCTCAGTAAGGTTTATGGATGAGTTCGATCGTCAGCTTCCCTTCTAATCAATAAATAGGAAACCGTTACGTACAGCTTGTACCTCTGACATGCTAGTGGTTATACCCAGTGCCAGTGTCTTGATGAGTCATTAAAGTCCCCCACAGACACTTTCCCAAGTTCAGGCGAAACGTTGTAGAGGCCGTATGGTTTTATGGCAGGGTTCGGAAAATGCACATGCGTTTTCGCACGTGTCATTTTTCGGGCAGATAATACTAGTTGGCTTTGGTATAAGCCGGATCCGAGTATTATAATGTATAGATATAATATCTTTGTCTCAGTTGAATTTGTATTCGGTCGTAATACAAATGCGGGTATGTTTATACTGTTACGGGGTTATCCTGAAATTCGTTTCAGGATCACTTTTGGAAGTTGCCAGTTTCCAGTTTTCTATCAGCCGTATTTAACAGTCGGTTAAATATGGATTTATCTTTTCTTGATGAGGGTGAGTCATGCTTCTAGAAGGTTCTAGAAGTGGTGACTAAGCAAGTGAGTCATTAGTTCCTTAATGGTGCATTTAATGATGGAGGATGACTAGGTTTATGTTCATTGGTTTGCATTTATTACTATATGTGTGTCATCCTTTTTCATTAAGTATTATGATAAGGTTGCATGTTGTGGTCACCCTCTCCTCTCCTTTATATGGCCGGCCACCCCTTGGTGAATGGTTATGGTTGTTGATTGAAAAAAGATATTAATTTTGGTGCATAGAAATTAGATATGATCGATTTCTCATTTCCATTCGATCCAAAAGGCAACTTCCATAACCGTTCGTCCATAGCCTTGGACGTAACGAGACAAAGTGTTTTACTCATTCTCTACTTCATCTTGGTCGTCTCTTTTAGCAAACTTGACGACCGAGTTGCCTCGGTTCAGAGGTGGGAGCCCGTTTAAAGATCCGTCGACGTGGTGCCACCTGGACGACGAGACTGGAGATTCAGGAGATCGGAGCAGCCGCAACAAAGCGTGTGATGATGGTTGAAGACCGAAGGACTAGGATCGTTCGGTATAACTCTTCTACTCACTTTGTAATTTGTTAGTTTAGCTTTAATGGCAGATCCGGGTTAAAGTACGCGATAGCGCCAGTTATAAAAAGTTTTTGTTCCGCATTTGGCGTCTGTTAGACGGCCGGGGCGCTACCGTGGACTTACATAACATATGTTTAAGTTGATGTTAGTCCCCAATGAGACTAACGTATCCTTAAACCCAAGCCCCAAACCCAAATCTAAGAAGATACGGATTTGGACTAATCCACGCCCTACGGGCGACAACATAAATTAGTCTCCGTATACAATCCATGGGCAACCAAAAACAAAACAAACACCCACGACCCGAAATGACCATCTGGAGAAGGAGAAAGTGGTTACTGCGATGCGGTAGCATAATTAACTGCAGGGGATTGCGCCTGCAGGGAAGAGCGTCCCCACAATAAAAAAACCCCTCAAATGATGGAGAATCTGACGAAGTCTGCTACATCGGCCGCATCCGTTTAAACCTTCGATAAATGGTATCATATATCAACTTGGCATCTTCGGAGAGGTGGACAGATAGCACCAATTAGCATCTGCCCCAAAATTCAGGAAAGAAGGACCTGCACGGTTGCGTCTCTGTGTTTCGGCGGGGAACAGATTCTGGCACGCCCGGTGGGACCTTTTCCTCTTTCCACTCCACACTTCGTGTGTCGTGTTAGCGAATGAATTGTGGTTTGATATGGTTGCCCTTGGGTTCGAGGTACTAAGATTTGGTGTTTTGCTCCATGCAGAAAACAGAAGATCAATGGCTTCAACCTGCACTAACTGCAACTGCAACTCGCGCTCCGTCCCGTCCGGAGGAGTGACTTACGGGCCCCAAGCAGCTTCCATCTTCGCTATGCCGGTGGAACAGGTCACTCAGGACACCACTGGATTGTTCTTCAGGACCATGCTCCCGCCAACGACCTTCAGCGCTCCTGTACCAACACAAGAAGCTCAGAAGAAGTCGGTCTTTGATCAGCTTACAACTACTACGGCCCCTCTCAACGGGTCGTCCAGCTCCAACACCTCAGTCATTGACAGGCTAGGACAAAGCTCCAACAGGCCTATGAAGAAGCCTGCAATACCAGAAAGGGTTATTCTAAAGAGGATAGCTATTCCTGCTCTCAAAGTCATCAAAGCGGCTTCTCCTACTAAAGGGTTGGTCTTCAGTAGACTGACTGTTCCGGTTCCCACTCCAGGAAAAATCATCAAGGTTGCTTCCCCTACCCAGAGGTCTGTCTTTGACAGATTGGATACTGCTTCTGAGCGGATATCAGTCTTCAATAGGATGACAACGACAACCCTCCGCCAAGACAGAGGGCATGACGAATCCATCCCCATAGCTGAACCAACTCCATCCGCACGACATGCTCGCCGTCGTCACTGGCGCCGAGTAAAGAATGCTGGGGGTAGCTCCCCTTCTGGACTAACTCCGCCAGCTCTCATGGTGGAAATCAATGCTGCTGTTCCAACTAGGAACAGCTTTGAACCGCTTATGAGGGTTCGCAAGAACTCTCCGACCGCCGTGCCGAGAAGATCTCCTCCACCTATGGAGATTACTACATAAAAGAAGCCGGAGCAGCCCCCTCAGCGGCTGTCCTCCAAAATTTATAAAGTCTGGCGACAGGTCCAGGAATCGGTGATTAACCAGGACTACTATCGCCGGCCAAAGAAGCTCAAAGCTCAGCAAGAAAAGAGCCATCTCGAGGTACCACAGAAGATGTCATCCATCTAGGTGCCCGCTGCAACGGCTCCCTCAACGTCAACTGCTCACAAGAGAAGGAGGCCAGAGAAAGCCCCTGCGTCCGAGACGTGCCGCAAAGACACCGAACTTAAACGCCCCAAGTATGGGGGCATGATGGTGGATACTGTTTATATGGCTTCCGGAAAAGAGGAAATCCGTGCTTCTACGGGTCATCGACCGCTTACCCAATCGATAACGAAGGCTCAGGAACAACAGCAACCGAAACTTCAGGAGATGCTGACTGCAATGGCCACACTTACTGGGCCAAAAGAAAATCCAGAGACCTCAGAGCAGCGTCGGGAACAAGAGACTGATACTGAATTCCTCCGAAGAATGCTCGAGAGGAAAGAAAAAGAGGCCGTGGAACAGGTAGCCAACATAAAACGAATGGCTCTTTTGTTCCAAGACATGGCCGGGATGATGTTACAGCTGGAACCACCAGCTGAAGACCCCTTGATTATCATTGAAGATGACAGAGGGGAGACATCGAACCCTTCTCCGGCTCTTTCAGCAGCCAAGGAGGAGACCATCTCCAAGGCCGCTCTAGATGATTACATTGCTCAGCAAATACGGGTTCACCAGACGAATGAAGCGGCCGGCCAAATTGTTAAAACTGGGCGACCATATCCAGGTTGGTATGACCAAATAAGATAGCCGCCGGGATATACGATCCCTAAATTTCATGTATATAAGGGGACGGGAAATCCGCATCAGCACGTCGCTCAATTTAGAGCCTTCTGTGGTAATACGGGAGGTGATGATAAACTTCTGCTCCGCCAGTTTGTCGGTAGCTTGTCAGAGACAGCGTTCGAGTGGTATTCGGAGCTTCCCAACAACTCCATCAAAACTTTTGTAGAAATGGAGCTTCTATTCACCCAGCTCTTCGTGAGTGCTAGTGAACGCACCCCAATAACGGCATTGATCAATGCCAGGGTGAAACCT
The DNA here is from genome assembly GCA_030015575.1 of Agapanthus africanus. Lineage (NCBI taxonomy): Eukaryota > Viridiplantae > Streptophyta > Magnoliopsida > Asparagales > Amaryllidaceae > Agapanthus > Agapanthus africanus. Next base: position 673,035,859 of record CM057340.1, on the reverse strand, counting down.
AGCGAGACATGTGTCCAATACGCAATATGGTAGAAAAATTTATGGTCGAAATGCGAGCAGCGCATCGAGGAAGCGCCGGCAGTGGGCATGTTCGTGGGCACTCTTGACCCTCAAGCAACTATTTCCCAATTCATGATGTTCTTCAAGTCGACCACGTTCCAGGCCTTGATCGACAAACTGGCCCAAATGGACCAGATGGGTCATAGACCGTCTCCTTCAAAGCCGGAGCCGCATAATGAAAAGGGTAAAGGGAAGGCGACCTTCGTCGCGAATACTCAACAGGAGCCCAGTGGCCCAAAACTAACTGATCATATAATGAGAAGATGAAGCGCCCTTATTCGTTTCCCCAGGACAAAATGAAGAGATTGCTCGAGCTAACGGTGCGCAACAGGCTCATCAATCTGCCGAATCCAAAACGACCGTTGCAACCCGGCGAGGCTAATAGTCCCAATTATTTCCCTTACCATCAAACGGTAAGCCATCCAATTGAAGATTGCTTCATCTTTAAAGGCTGGATCGAAGATAAATACCAACAGGGCAAGTTTGCGCTGTCCAAGAATTGGAAGGTGAACCCACCACAGCCACACTCTCCCAAGAAGACGGACACACCGGAGGCATTATGCTCTTTTATAGAAGAAGCTCCATGGGAGGTCGCTCTTTCAGCCAAGACGAAAATAATGCTGAAGGATCTCCAAACATGCCCGACAATCAGGTGGAAAAATCCACTGGAACCCGAGATCATCGAGGGAATGCTGAAATCGCGCCCAACTCCAAAGATTGGTGGTGATAGCCAAAGCGCTCACACCCAGCCATCAAAATCTTCGAAGAAGAAGAAAAAAGCCAAGAAGCCCGTGAAGCCTGGTGACAAGCGCACGGACCTGCAAAAGTATATCGACGCGCTGGAAGAATATAATCAGAAGTCACGGACCCCAATCACACTCCAAGAATTTCTCAGCCACGTCCTTGAGGACGGAGATGATGACAATGGAGAAGACTCATAGGATGAGCCTGAAGATTATGTGGCAAGCTGCCATGTGATCTCTCACTCATTAATAGACGATGAAGAAGCTTTTTATGCAGAGAAACTGGGAGCATATCCTGAGCCGGAAGTTCTAGGACCATCGGACGAAATGATCGATGCATTCCTAAACGAAGCTCTTTTGAAAAGTAAAGCTAACTGGGAGTGCGAGATGGCCATATTTGAAAAGGCAAACGCCGGCGACTGGACGAAAGGGTTAAAGCACTCCCAACAGATCAAAATACATCCGCCATAAATAAAAGCAGGTTCAAGATGAGGAAAAGGTTCGCCAAAGCCATATCGATAGGAATGAAGCTGCCACCCTCCGAAGGAAACACACTCCTGGTGAAGCGGAAACACATCCTAGTTACTGCTTATATCATCGAAAGATTGCGCACCCCACCGAAGAGTGCAACGCTTTTAAAAGATGGTGGCAGGGATATGTTGCTCACCGGCAACATTTCAAGCGGATGAAACGTAAAACTCGTCGGGAGCAAAGAAATACGACTGAGGAGCGTAAAAGAACTACCGGCAATTGTCACATGGTCGATGTTGGGGGATCGCAAGTTCTCACCTTCGGGAGTGACTCTGACGAAGAAATGACTCTCGGCCCTCTCTTTAAAGAATCCGCCTCGGGAAAAGAGGAAGAACCTAAGAGCTGTGAGAACATTCAGTTGCGCAATCGCAAATTACCTAAAAAGAATCTCGGGCCTGCGAACAAGAAATATAATAAAAAGGATAAGGGGAAAGAAAAGGTCCCTGAGGATATCGCCCTCGATGATCGAGTCGTCAAAGAGCTGACACCCAAGAACCCACCAAAGAAAAATAAGGTGGATTATAATGTTCTGGCACACCTGAGGAAGATCCCCTCATAACTAAGCATTCTCGACGCACTTTCGCTCTCCAAAGAGGCAAGAGATTCTTTGATCAAGGCGCTGCAAGAACCCGAACAGTTCCAAGCTTTCCTCTCCGAAGAAAAGATGAAGGAAGAGCTGGAAGAAGTGCACACAGTCGATATCACCTTCGGTGATGAAGATCTCCTCCTAGCGACGTGTGAGCATAACCGCCCCCTTTATGTCTCCGGATATTTCCATGACATTAGGATAGGCAAAATTCTGGTTGACAATGGGTCCTCCGTCAATCTCCTCAATGTGAGAGTATTGAAGGAAATCTGCATGAGCGTTCTGCACCTCACTCTTGATAAAATCACCATCTCCGGATTTGACTCCCAGTCATCACGGACACTTGGGTCTGTAATACTGACGCTGCGCTTTGGGCTGCTCGTCACGGACATCAAATTTCACGTCATTGACGCTAAGACATGTTACAATACTTTGCTCGGCAGGCCCTGGTTACACGAGTACAACATTATGCCTTCTACACAACATCAGTGTATGAAGTACTTCAAGGATGGTCTCGAATACACCGTGACAGGGGAGTTGAACCCATTCTCCGTGAACGAAGTCCGAAAGTACGAAGATGCAAAATACTTCTTGCCTGATTTTGAAGACACAAAAAGATGTTGCAAATCGGAGGACAAGAACAAAGCTATCACCACTATTCCGGTCTTCAGGAGTGATACCGAGAAGGAAGAAGAAATAGTTTATTCAGGTCCGCCCAGTGCAACAAGCCGGGACCGTCCACCCCTATGTTGATCTTCGGCAGCGACTCGGAAGATGAAGTCAACACCGTATTTTCTGTTCGGCCGTCAATTCAAGCCTTTGCTGATGATGATCGGAGTTTGCAAATCACCATGGTTCTGCGGGAGCATTATAAAGAGCTCGAAGCACTTAATGCCTATAGTGTGCAGGAACTGCAGACATTCTACGTCCCTCCGAGGCGAAAGGGTGAAAAGGCGATCCTATTCTACTGATCTGGGAAAACCAAAGTGGAGAAAGAAATCTGGCATGGCGCGGATTCTACACTTGACAGGCTCCAGCCCATTCGTCTACCCAGATATTACACAGATGGATTAAAAAGACTGTTGAGGCGTCAAGGCATACCCTTCAAGCAAACTGCTCGACAAGCACGGTTCTATAACAGGATCTGGAACGTCCCCAGAACTCAACGAAAGTTGCCCAACGGGAGAATGGAAACGATCGGGCTTGGATATGTTCAATCCAAGAAACGGGAGCTATTCCGCGATTGCTACGTCATACATGACTTCGACGAAGAAGGAGACACTCTGTGGGAAGATGCCAACCCTGAACCAAAACGAACTCCCGTCGTGAAAATGTCAAGCCTTTCGTTCGAAGAAAAAATGGACAAGCTTATAAGCGAAGCGGGTCAAAAAGTTTGAGACGACCATAATCGCGAAATGGCCATCTACGAGAAATCCAGAACGCAACACCTCCTTCAGCAGGCTGCGAATAATGAAAATGCTCTTCCATGTCAACCCGTCATACAAAAGGCCCGATGCAGAGGCAAAAATAAATCAAGAAGCGGGAAAGGCATTCAACAGTGACAAAGCGGGACCAAGAAGCCACACGATTAAGAATCGAGCAACCAAGATTCATCTCTTATAAAGAAGATGGGTCGAGCGTACTCTTTTACCCAAGGCAAGACAAGGAAGATACTTGATCTTGCCGTAAAACATCAAATGATTACCCTCCCGGAGTCCAAGCATCCCGAGCAAGCAGGCGAAGTCTCTCACCCAGACTATTGCTCCTACCATCGGGCAATAGGACATCCTCTCGAAGACTGCTTCACCTTCAATAACTGGGTTGAAGACCAATATCAACTCGGCAGGTTCGCTCTATCCAGCAGCTGGAGGTTAACCCCGCCGCAGAAGCATGAACCGAAAGCTACGAAAGCAGAGCCGGATCAACGTCGGTCTTGGAAGCGATCTCTTACCTGCCACGTGATAACGCTGTCAGAAGAAGAGCCCGAGAATATAGATGACCTCCCCTGGTGCTTCGAAAACGATGTTAGCGAGGTGATCTCAGAATTTCCATCGGCGCCGAAAGAGCTGGAAGATGGAATATATACTACTGCAGATAACCTCAAGAAAATTGATTTGGGGACGGCAAGTGACCCGCGGCCGACCTTCGTCAGTAAGCCATTGTCTGAAGAAAGGGTGGCTACGCTAAAGAACGTGCTCATGCAGTATAAAGATTGCTTCACATAGAACTATTCCGATATGCCAGGACTAGATCCAGAGATTGCTGTCCACAAATTGGCAATATCCCCGGACATCAAGCCGATCAAACAAGCACCAAGAAGAATGCGGCTCGAGCTTGAGATGAGCATCAATGCCGAGGTCAAGAAGCTAATCGACTCCGGCTTCATCCAAGAGGTTCAGTACCCTGACTGGATCGCCAATATTGTTCCGGTGATGAAGAAAAATGGGATAGTACGCATATGTGTGGACTTTCGGGATCTCAATAAAGCCTGCCCAAAGGACGACTTTCCAGGACCGGTCCTTGACCCGATGATAAATAATACGTCCACTCACGAAGTTTTGTTCTTCATGGACAGCTCATCAGGATACAATCAGATAAAGATGCATCCCGAGGACCAGAAGCATACCGCTTTCTGGACGCCTTTGGGCATATTCTACTACAAGGTGATGCCTTTCGGTCTAAAGAACGCCAGTGCCACCTATCAGAGAGCCATGACGAAGATTTTCGATGACCTCATACATGAAGTCGTCGAATGCTATATCGACGACCTCGTAGTTAAAAGCCAATCATACGAGGAACATTTAGAACATCTGAAGATCGTGTTTCAGCGCCTTCGGAAATACAACTTGAAGATGAACCCTCTCAAATGCGCGTTCGGAGTTTCCTCAGGCAAGTTTCTAGGATTCATCGTACAGCACCGGGGCATCGAGATAGACCGATCAAAGATCAAGGCGATTATGGAAATGCCTCTGCCAAGGACTCTCAAGCAACTGCTGTCTCTCCAAGGAAAGCTCGCGTATATCCGGCGGTTTATAGCCAATCTCTCCGGCAAGTGTCGCCCCTACAGTCACTTGATGAAGAAGGGAACTCCGTTCGTCTGGGATCGCAAATGCCAAAGCGCACTGGACGAAATCAAGCAATACCTGAAGAATCCGTCGGTGCTGACCGCTCCGGTCAAGGGAAAACATCTCATTCTGTATACAACAGTTGATCAGTCGAAAATATTGCATTTTTAACACGTCAATTTACCTACCATTTGCACTCATCTAGAGGTGTTCGGTATTAATATAGCACATATTAGCAAATTGACTGTAAAATACCAAATAACTTGTGTTATATATTAAAATCGACATTTCTGAAGGGAATTGAGTGTTTATCATTGCATCGCATAATCTTTGTGTAGCGCAACACTTGTCTCGAGAATCTGTGCAGGAAATTCCAGGTAAAAGAGCCGAAACTGTCAAAAGTGCTGTTAAAAATACGCTAAGTCAAAGACCTGTGATCTGGCTGTGATCAAGGAAGAATTATGAGATTCCACACATCAGGAAATAGTATTAAACCCAGCACCAATAATATACAGAATTTTCATGCAGAGAGGACACCAAAGGGCCGCGGATCAGCGGCCTGAAGGGCATTCCCGCGGCGGATCCACGGCCATATTGCCACGTCATCAGCTCAGCTTTGCTTCAGAATACTTCTTTCAGGGCCCACACCTCTTCAAGCTATTACAAACTCCAGAGATCTCCAGAAGCTTCTGTCTGAACAGCAAGGTTTATTGTTCAAGCTAAACATCCTCAAGCTTCCAAAGCAAGCTACTTAACTAACTAACTCTAGAACCTTCTACCTAACTACCAAGCTTACAAGGAAAGCTAAACTAAACCTACCTTCTAAAGGAAGCTAATCCTAATCAAGGCTATAAAAGGGACCCTAAGGCTTCACTTCTAAGATTGTTGAATATTAGGTTGTTGAGTTGTTGTTGATCCCTCCATCAATTCCCAATACAAGTTGAGTGACACAACTTGTAACCCTAACCTTAATCCAATCACCAAAGCCAAATTCAAGATCCCCGAGTACAATTCAAGCAAGAAGCCTTCAACCTTTTAGGATCGAAGCCGATCTTCATCCGAACAAGTGGTCCAAGACGATCCGCGACTCACGAAGATGAGTGAAGCCAAATCGACGATCGAGTTCTTTCCTCATTGTAGATCTTGAGAGAATTGTAATAAAATTGTTGATAAATAAAATGTGAAATTCTTTATCTTGCTTTCTTTACATTCTTGCATCATGATTATATCTCAATTCTTGATTGTGTTTCTTGTTATGATATTTGAGTAAAAACTCTGCTCGTGAAGGAGTCGAGATAATCAATAGATGATGATGATTATGTTCTTGTACGATTCTTAAGTCCTATAAGTTTTGTAAACTTTAGTAAATTGAAGAATCGACAACCTAGTTTCGAGCGATACTTTCTTGATTGTGTTCACTCTTAATTAGTGATCCACGATCGATTCTTGAATTTACTAGAGGCTAGAATGTGAATGAAATCAACGAAAGGACAAGGGATAGATGATGAAACCCTAGTTTCCGCAAGAAATCCCTAATTCTCATTGTCATCATCGATCTAGTATCAAATCATTAATGAATAAGAAAACATAATCACTAGTTTTCATCACGTCTATAGATTCGATCGATTCCTACGAGCCTCACTTCGATTCTTGAAACCTAAATCGATTAGAAATCATCAATTCTTGATTCTTGATTTTAATGTTTTCTTGTTATTAGATTTAGATTTTAATAATTCTTGAAATTCATTTTTAAACCTTGAATTGAATTGTCTTTTCTTTTCTTTTTAATTTTCGATTCATCTAATTCAAATTCGAACGGATCATACTTTCCCTGTGGACGATCCGCACTCGCTAACGCGCTAGAATCGACACCGTTATTGATTGCGGTCAAAAATTTCTTTGGTTGTAATTTCTATACATTTTCTACCTACACACCGAGATTTCGTATCAATAAAATGGCGCCGTTGCTGGGGATCGTGTGCTAATTTGTTCGTTTTTCAAATTTGAGTTGAAAGATTTATTACTCCATCAAAAATTTTAGATCAAAAATTCGCGCAAACACTAAACGATTTGTTGTGATTTGTTGCGAGGAAATCTGGAATCTGTGGAGCTAGAAAAGAATTTTTCTGAATATTCCAGAGAGATCGGTGAGTGAACAGGAGCAGAATCTGAAAATTTTGTGCAGAGACATCACTATTCCACCGCGTTTCCGCGGCATTACTGTGCTAACCGCGGCGGTTCCACGTCTTGGTAGCTGCATTACTGTACCATTTTTCTCAGGTGACTTCTTGACTTTCTTTTCTCTTTCCTCATCTGCTCCAATAACAAATTTCTGCAGGTTTCTTTGCAAAATTCGCAACGCCGCAAATATAAAAATTGTGCGTGTTTGATCTTGGTTGTTTGCATTTTTAATGCGGAAATTTAGGGGCAAAGACCAAATTCAGATTAGGTGGGGAGTTCATTACCCTTCCTAAGCCCCGAAAATCGCAAAATTGCATCCGCATTACCCTCATTAACTAAAAAATATCTAGACATGACTCTAAGGACCGTCGCGCTCACTTTGGACAGGAGAAGGTCGTGGGTAATCTATTGCTTATCCGCGTTTCTTTTGTGGTGTCTAAGGCAAGTGTGTCTAAGACAAGTGGTTACTTAATTAGGTTCACTACCTACGTACTGGAGAACCTCCTACTTACCTGGCACTTACCTGGCCACAGGAGAGGCAAAGAGGCAGTAGAGGATTGATCCTGCGATTTGTCTTTTGGCAGTTAGGAGCGGTCTAGAGCCTTGACCTAGGTGACCACTAGACTTAGGGTTGCTTGTTGCATTTGTTGTGATTTGTATCATTTTTTTTAAAAATCCGTATATTTTTCAAAACAAACACCAATCACATCATTTTCTCTAATTATATTAACGCTGCCACTTGTACTAAACCCTTTAGTGCAAGATAGGCTGGACACGGGATTCTAGTGCTCGACTTGTCCGCGTTCCCCCTATCGACTCCGAAGTCGGTATTTATACATTTACTTCTTCTTTACCCACCACCACACCCACTTCGATGGACGGTTCTCCATCGAACTTCTTTACCACTACTCTGCCGCTGTCCGCAAGTGCGCAGAATCCACCCCACATCTCTCTCCAGGAGAGATGTTATCTTATGCGAGGTCCTCTTTCGACCTGTCTCACCATTCCACTAGCCAACGGGGATAATTTTGAAATAAAACCCCAATACATCAATTTTCTACCCAAATATCACGGTGTCGAGTCTGAAGACGCATATGTCTTTATTACCAAATTTGAAAATGTATGCGCAATGATGGGTACTTCACAGCTTTCTGTAGATGCTATGCGTCTACGTCTTCTCCCATTTACCTTATGCGATATAGCCGAGAAGTGGCTTTATAACACAACCGCACATTCCATTTCAAATTGGGAAGAATTCGTAAAAGCATTCCTAAAGAAATTTTACCCCAATCATAAAACAGCTCGAGTCCGTAGCGAAATAAATCAATTCACCCAGCTTCCAAATGAACCATTCTTGAAGTGTCTTGAATGCTTCAAGGATCTGTTAGTTCAATGTCCACATCACGGAATCCCTAGATGGGATCTGTGCAGAATCATATATGAGGGCATTAATCCTACCACAAAATAGACCTTTGAATCCATGTGTCAAGGCACTTTCATGACTAAAGATGATGGTGAAGCTTGGAAATTCTTAGAAGATTTCGCTGAAAGATCTTTATAGTGGGAGGGTGTAAGTCAATCGTCTAGGGGTGGCAATAACCAATCTGATGTTTCCATAGGAGTTAGAGCTGAAATGTCAGCGATGCAAAAGAAACTCGAAACTATGGAAAACAAATTTTTAGCCGCCGCCCTAAATCAAATGTCACTCTCCAAAACTGTATGTGGATGCTGTTCTGATCCTTCTCATTTGACAGAAGAATGTCCATTGAACTCTCCGTTTCAAGGTCATGAGTATATCAATTCTGCTTTCCAACAAAGACCTAGAAACGATCCATTTTCTTCCACTTATAATCAGGGTTGAAGGAATCACCCTAATTTTGCTTGGAACCAATCACAAACTCAAAAATCGGTTCCAATCCAGAACAATTTCCAAAGGGCTCCTCCACCACAACAGCAACCACTTCAATTGAGTCAGCACCCCTTCCAATCAGAAAACTTTCAAAATCCGGTCAACACACCTGCACCGAATAATCCTTTGCAGTTGACCAGTACTGATGAATTTTCTTCACTCGCTCAAACTGTGAATTTGCTTTTAACAAATTTCATGCAACTTACGGCAAATCTTCAGTCTTCCGTTGATAAAATCGAGAAAAACTCTGCGTTCCAAAGCGAGAATATTAAGTCGATGGAAGAACAAATTGCACAATTAAAACCGAAATGAGTGCAAGAGAGAAAGGGAAACTTCCAGCTCAACCTTTACCCAATCCTGGTTATTCACATCATGTGAATGCAATCACCACGTTGAGATCTGGAAGAGTGCTTGACAATCATGTTGGTGAGGAGATTGATAAAAATGAAGAATCAATCGATGATACCCCGGCTGAGACTTTTCTTTCCACTTCTTCTTCTAATTCTAACCCCAGTTTGTCTACCCTACCATTTTCTTCCGAGCCTATTCTCCGTTTTCCCCAAGGCTCGACATCTCAGCCCATCTTTTCTAGTCCACCGAGAACGATCCCCACTTTTATTCTTGGATCATCCTCACCCACATGATCTTCTCCAATATTGAACCCCGACCTTATTGCTCAAGCTCCTTATCCGAATCAGTTAAAGGGAAACAGACCAAGTCCACAAATGGAGAAGATCACTCAAATCTTGAAACAGGTTAACATCAACATCCCTCTTCTAGATGCAATCCAACAAGTCCCTGCTTATGCGAAAACTCTTAAAGACTTGTGCACTAGAAAGAGGAAGACCCAAGTGCCCAAGAAGATATTCATGGCAAAGACTGTAGATACAGCTTTCCCCCAGCAATTACCGAGGAAATGTAAGGATCCTGGCTATCCTACTATTTCCATTTCTATTGGGAAAAACACATCAACCGTGCTCTACTTGACCTTGGCGCAAGTGTTAACCTTCTTCCTTTCTCGGTTTACGAGCAGTTAGGGATCGGAGAGTTGAAACCAGCCCATTGCACTCTCCAGATGGCTGACCGATCAAGCACCAAACCTAGGGGTGAACTGGAGGATGTGTTAATAAAAATCGAGGAATTTGTATTCCCTGTGGACTTTATTGTAATTGATACACATCCTGTAGCGACCCACGGAATCAAATTCCGGTGATTTTAGGTCGCCTCTTTTTGGCCACTTCCAATGCTATCATCAACTGTCGTAATGGCTCTATGACCCTATCCTTTGGGAATAGGTCAATTGAGCTGAACATTTACAAGTTGGGAAGTGTACCCTCTGAACCTACTGTTCAGGTATGTTCTGTCGAAATAATGGATGTCGACAGCAGCGAATTTGATGATCCTCATGATACTGATCTCGACTCTTTTCATATGTTGTTGTTTGACCCAACTATGTATCATACACATACGGACTCTTCCACCTAGTTGTCCGGGTCAACAACTAACACTGATTATGAACCGTTTTTGGAGTCTAAAGATCACCCCGCACTTTGTGATGACATTATTCTTCGGGGTATTGATGAGACTTTTGAGGAGATCTTCACTGATGAACTCGCATTTTTGAAAAGTACGGGTGTTGAGATGAATCATCTTCCAAACAATGAAATTGAACCTCCACCCCTTCTTCTGGACTATAAAAAGAATACGAGTAATCCATCACAATCACTGAGTCATCTCTCCAAAACGAGACGCAAACACATTCTATCCCACCACTTACCTTTTCCCCCACTTCTTTCTGGCTCCATATAACATGTCTTTCCACCAACTGATGCACTACATTGATAAAATTTTTGAATGGTTGGTGTTAACTTTCGGTCTTTGCAAAGCTTGGTATCGACCAATGATCTTGACCCCCTCTTGTGATTTTCAAAGCTTAACATTGTTTAACTCAAGTTGGGGGGGGGTTAATTTGTCTCTTGAAAAGAAAATTTTTTACTCAAAATGATGAGCCAAAGAATAACTTTGGGGGAGGATTTTCACGATCATATTTATTGCCCCCATTAATAAATTTCCTCCCAAGTTTACAGGTTTTTGAGGTTTAGCAGATAGCAACAGCGAGGACACTGTTGAAAAAAAGTTTGGGGGAGGTTTGTGCTTATTTTTCGCATCACTTCACATACTTTGCATAAGCACAAAACATTTTTAAAACCTATAAAAATTTAAAAATTTTCAAAAAAATAAAAAAAAATTGTATATAAATAAGATAATAAAAGATTAGATAGTGAAAAATTACATCCAAAAGATTGGAAAATTTTAAGAAAACTAAGAAAATTAGAAGTTTTCTTAAACGAACTAGTAATAAGTAGTTATGAGCCGTTGTCCCAAGGGTTAGTAAGATAAAGGAAATCACTAATCTGAGGATAAAAATAAGTCTGAAAAATAGTTTCTATTCTAGAAGCCAAACATTTGAACGTTGATACCCTATTATTTGCACTTACACACGTCTTGAAGCTCGCGTAGAGGATAGCTTGAAATGCTCTTGTCTAAAAGCCAAAAGTATGAAGGAAATAAAAATAAATGAACAAAATATAAAATGGTGAAGAAAAAAATGAACACTGGTTTTTTTTTCGCCAAGGCAGCAATAAAAAAATATAGCGAGGGTGCTTCATCACCTAGTGCCTTAGACCAACTGGTCTGGGAGTCATTGCTAAGCCTTAGGTGGTGCAAGACGAGGAAAATACACCTAATAAGCAAGCACATGAGTAATCGGTCGGTTAGTATCTCAAGAAGTATTAATGGTCGTATGAAAAATGTGTGAGCAATTTCATCTAAATATTCATCAAATTAAAAAGTACCGAGGCAGATGGACAAGAGTATGATAGCTTGAATTGAATTCTTCGAGTGTAGGGATGTCTATTACACACACGTAGGGTTATATGATCGGTGTTTGGAAGAAAGATAGGAATGAAGAATAAAGACGATATTTAATTGAGGGATGATGTAATTTCTAACATCTTTTCATAACTATTAAGATAGGGCTCATGACAACCGAAAAGCTAGTATAGTTGGAAACTCTAATTTTCAAAGTCTTTCTTTTATAATTCTTATCTTTAAATGTAACTTTCACCGTCTTCCTTTTATTATTGGATTTTGTGGGTGCAATCCGCTGAAAACCCTCAGGAGACAACATTCCTTCTACTAGGGACACCTAGAGGTTTAAAGGCTTGTTGCACGTGCTCAGTGCAATCGTGTTGCCTACGAAAGTATGCTAGTTAGTTTTTCTCTTTCTTTATTTTCTCCTTCTCTTTTTAATAAAACAGTTCGTTCGAGAAGACCGAAAATAAGTTTGGGAGAATTTGATCAGTCGAAAATATTGCATTTTTAACATGTCAATTTCCCTACCATTTGCACTCATCTAGAGGTGTTCGGTATTAATATAGCACATATTAGCAAATTAACTGTAAAATACCAAATAACTTTTGTTATATATTAAAACCGACATTTCTGAGGGAAATTGAGTGTTTATCATTGCATCGCATAATCTTTGTGTAGCACAACACTTGTCTCGAGAATCTGTGCAGGAAATTCCAGGTAAAAGAGCCGAAACTATCAAAAGTGCTGTTAAAAATACGCCAAGTCAAAGACCTGTGATCTGGCAGTGATCAAGGAAGAATTATGAGATTCCACACATCAGGAAACAGTATTAAACCCAGCACCAATAATATACAGAATTTTCATGCAGAGAGGGCACCAAAGGGCCACGGATCCACGGCCAGAAGGGCATTCCCACGGCGGATCCGCGGCCATATTGCCACGTTATCAGCTCAGCTTCGCTTCAGAATACTTCTTTCAGGGCCCACACCTCTTCAAGCTATTACAAACTCCAAAGATCTCCAGAAGCTTCTGTCCGAACAGCAAGGCTTATTGTTCAAGCTAAACATCCTCAAGCTTCCAAAGTAAGCTACTTAACTAACTAACTCTAGAACCTTCTACCTAACTACCAAGCTTACAAGGGAAGCTAAACTAAACCTACCTTCTAAAGGAAGCTAATCCTAATCAAGGCTATAGAAGGGACCCTAAGGCTTCACTTCTAAGGTTGTTGAATATTAGGTTGTTGAGTTGTTGTTGATCCCTCCATCAATTCCTAATCAAGTTGAGTGACACAACTTGTAACCCTAACCCTAATCCAATAACCAAAGCCAAATTCAAGATCCCCGAGTACAATTCAAGCAAGAAGCCTTCAACCTTTTAGGAGCGAAGCCGATCTTCATCCGAGCAAGTGGTCCAATACGATCCGCGACTCACGAAGACGAGTGAAGCCAAATCGACGATCGAGCTCTTTCCTCATTGTAGATCTTGAGAGAATTGTAACAAAATTGTTGATAAATAAAAGGTGAAATTCTTTATCTTGCTTTCTTTACATTCTTGCATCATGATTAGATCTCAATTCTTGATTGTGTTTCTTGTTATGATGTTTGAGTAAAAACTCAACTCGTGAAGGAGTCGAGAGAATCAATAGATGATGATGATTATATTCTTGTACGATTCTTAAGTCCTATAAGTTTTGTAAACTTTAGTAAATTGAAGAATCGACAACCTAGTTTCGAGCGATGCTTTCTTGATTATGTTCGCTCTTAATTAGTGATCCATGATCGATTCTTGAATTTACTAGAGGCTAGAATGTGAATGAAATCAACGAAAGGACAAGGGATAGATGATGAAACCCTAGTTTCTGCAAGAAATCGCTAATTCTCGTTGATCATCATCGATCTAGTATCAAATCATTAATGGATAAGAAAACGTAATCACTAGTTTTCATCACGTCTATAGATTCGATCGATTCCTACGAGCCTCACTTCGATTCTTGAAACCTAAATCGATTGGAAATCATCAATTCTTGATTCTTGATTTTAATGTTTTCTTGTTATTAGATCTAGATTTTAATAATTCTTGAAATTCATTTTTAAATCTTGAATTGAATTGATTTTTCTTTTCTTTTTAATTTCGATTCATCTAATTCAAATTCGAACGGATCATACTTTCCCTGTAGATGATCCGCACTCGCTAACGCGCTACAATCGACACCGTTATTGATTGCGGTAAAAAATTTCTTTGGTTGTGATTTCTATACATTTTCTACCTGCACACCGAGATTTCATATCAATCAACAGCCCTTGAGGGTCCTCTAGGCGCGTTGTGGGCACAAGAGAACGACCAAGGGAAAGAAAAAGCTCTCTACTATCTGAGTCGAGTTCTCCTGGGGGCGAAAAGCAATTACTCCCCCATCGAAAAACACTGCCTAGCGTTGATCTTCGTGGTAACGAAGCTCAGACACTACGCGTTAGCACGTGAGGTCCATCTCATATCAAAAGTGGATCCTCTCAAATACTTGATGTCGAAGGCCATATTAACATGGCAGCTCGCTAAATGGGCCTTGCTCTTGATGGAATTCTCAAAAACTTATCGGCCTCTTAAGGCAGTGAAAGGCTAGGCCATCGCCAACTTCCTCGCCTTGAACTGCGAATTGCCAGACGAACACGCGTTTGACACGATCGACGGGGAAAGAAGAGAGAATGATACCTGGTGGGAACTCTATTTTGACGGAGCATCTTCCATGAAGAAACGCAAACAAAGTGCCCCTATAGTCAAATTAGGGGTAGGCCTCATCTTCGTGACTCCTCAAGGAGGGATAATGCGCTTTGCCTTCTCCTTAACAGAGCCGAGGACGAACAATGAATCTGAATCCGAATATGAAGCTTTGATAGCAGGTCTCGAGATCACTATCAACATGAGAATTGAAAACCTCCTCATATACGGAGACTCCTAACTGGTCGTTAGTCAAGTAAACGGCAACTATCAAACGTGCAAGCCAGAGTTGGTGAAGTATGGCGAGAGAGTACAGCAACTGCCGATGCAAATTCCTTCCTACACTTTGGAAAGCATACCGCGTGCGGAGAATAGCAAGACGGATGCGTTAGCCAAGCTCGCTAAAGAACTGGCTGACGAGAGCCTTGATGACATGAGGATCATTGTGCAAAGCCGTCGGGTTCTTGCACCAGCAGAAATATCTCCAGAGTCGTCCGAAGAAAAGGGAGCGACCGAGCAAATGACTCTGCAAATAAAAGACCAGGAAAAGGCTATGGATTGGAGAGAAGTCTTTATAGACTACTTCAAATCCTGTCGAACACCTGAAGATGCATCCTCAAGACATCAGCTTATGAAACGATCTCTCTCTTTCGCCTTCGTCAATGATACTCTGTATAAGAGGTCATTTGATTCTCTGTGGCTAAAATGCCTGCGACCTGAAGAGGCAAAGAGAGTAGTCCAAGAAACTCAATATGGACTCTGCGGTTCTCACCAAGACGGCCCGAAGATGAAGCTGAAAATTAAAAGGATGGGCTACTATTGGCCCACGATGATCGAGGACTGCCTCAAATACACGAAGCAGTGCCACTCGTGCCAAATTCACGGAGACTTCATTCACCACCATCTAATTCCACTACATCCAATAGTGGCTAGCTGGTCGTTCGAAATGTGGGGAACTGACATAATCGGCCCCATCGAACCGGCATCGTCCCGAGGACATCGATTCATATTGGCGACAATGGATTACTTCTCCAAGTGGACGGAAGCAATACCATTAAGAGAAGTGAAGACGGAGAATATTCTCCATTTCTTCAAGTCATACGTCATTTACAGGTTCGGCACTCCGCGATGGATCATCTCCGATAACGGGCCAACCTACAGAAGCCACAAGATCAGCCGCTTTGCACAACAACATAACATAGATTGGAGATACTCTTCAGTCTATAATCCTCGAGCTAACGGTCTAGCTGAGGCTTTCAACAAGACCTTGACGAAGATCATGAAAAAGACGGTGTCTCGAAATAAGAAGGACTGGCGTGAGAGAGTGCATGAAGCTCTTTGGGCGTATCGAACTACGTTCAAAACGGCCACAAACACAACGCCGTATGCTTTGGTATTCGGCACAGAAGCTGTACTCCCTCTCGAGATAGAGTTACCCTCTCTACGAGTGGCAGTTCACTACGAGCTAACAGACGAAGAAAATACTCACCTTCGGCTTGAGGAGCTTGATGCCCTCGACGAAACCCGGCTCATAGCGCAACAAAATCTGGAGGCTTATAAAGCAAAGATGACGCGCTCATATGAGAGATTGACTAGGACGAGAACATTCCGCCAAGGCAAACTCATGCTAGTGGTCAAAAGGCCTATGATCCCCAATCGTGCCAAACGGGGGAAATTCGAGCCGAACTATGAAGGCCCATATATCATAGACAAAGTTTACTAGGGTGGAGCATATATACTTATGGACATGCATGGTGAAAGACCTTTCAGGCCAATAAACGATCACTTCCTAAAGAAATACTACGCCTGACGAGTCACAGCTTAGGTCAATGATAGATGACGACGCCTATGTTCGCTCGCTATCTTCCTAAGCCTAAACTCTATAAGTAGTAGCTGGCTTCCTTTTTTTGGACCGAAACGTCCTTAAACTAGCGATGGACCACTATGTCCTAAAACTGGCAACGGACCGAAACGTCCTTAAACTAACGACGGACCGAAATGTCCTAAAAATAACAACGGACCGAAATGTCCTAAAACTAACAAGACGTCGATAAACTACTATGGACCGCAGCATCCTAAGGCTGACAAAAAAACCGGTATGTCCATAAGAAAAATGGGCACTGATGAAAACCCGAAAGGACTCTGTGAGTAAAAACAGCAGGGCTACCGGCGAGTTTTGTGAAAACCCGAAAGGGCGCAACCTCGTTAAAAGACACTTGCAAGGTCCTCTCGACCTTGTAAGGAGAAACCACCTATATGAGATCCTTACGACTCACAAGAGAACAACACACTTAGGGATCCCCACGATTCCTAAGGAGAAATTACAATTACGAGATCCTCGAGACTCGTAAGGAGAACCCTCCTATGAGACTCTCGCGGCTCACAGGATTCAAAAGTCTTAAGCTATAGGGATCTGAACCTGTTCTTAAGAAGCCATCACAACCTCCAATGTTTCCCTACAAGTGGTTCAATGCTGACCCTTGTATACAATCCATGGGCGCGAATAAACATTTCTCTAACAAAGTCCCATCCGTGACTAGGGATATGTTTGCACAGTGAACAGCCCTTGTAAGTCCTCTCGACTCATAAGGAGAAAGCCCTCTTGTAAGATCCTTACGACTTACGAGAAGCCATACACTTAGGAGTCCTTACGATTCCTAAGGAGAAAATGCACCTACGAGATCTTCACGACTCACAGGGAGAAATACCTTTATGAGACCCTTACAGCTCATGAAGTCAAAAGCCTTAGTCGACAGGATCCTAACACTGTTCGCTAAGCCACTTTTGTTCGATATCGACAGAGGCAAATGGTGATTCGCTCCTGGCAATATCCCAGTTGTAGCGGTGCTGATGCCGAAATCGGTGTCAAATCCTAAAATTCGCAGCGAAAAGCCAGCGAGCCACAAATGCATACGAAATAGCCTAAATGATGGGGCAACTTGCAAACAAAATCAGCAAGTAAAAATGTATGCATACAAAAATAGCCGAAATGATTGGGAAAATCGCAACAAAAAGCAGCGAGTAAATGAAAACAAATAGCCGAAATGATTGGGCACCGCGATAAATAACCGAAATGATTGGGCAATCGCGACCTTCGCGATATAAAAGCTGAAATGATAGAGCATCGCAGAAAGAAATAAATTTTTTTTTGAAAGAATGAAACTTTTTGCCCTACAGGTGATATCACATCAATCCCTGTATACAATCCAGGGGGCAAACAAAGAGGGAACCATACCTTCCCCGCAGGCTCCACCAGAAAAAAGAAGCCACATCTCGATGGTTCACAGACAGCCTGGAGATCATCTCAATATCCATCTCATTTCAACAGACATGACATCAACAAATCGGAGCTGCGGAAAAATTCCCGGTTCCATGACTCGACGATGCACAAACAACCGAGAGTCAACCTTTCCTGGTTTCGTGGAACGCGGCCTATGTCAATCTTGACCCCGTGTGAAATGTCCAGAGTGGAGCCTGGTCCTCGCAGAACACGGCTATGTCAATCCGACCCCGTGGGAAACATCCAGAGCAAATTCCTAGTCACGTAGAACACGGCCTATGTCAATCCTGACCACGTGGGAAACGTCCAGAGCGGAGCCTGGTCCTCACAGAACACGGCTATGTCAAACCGACCCCGTGGGAAGCATCCAGAGCAAATTCCTGGTTTCGTGGAATGCGGCCTATGTCAATCCTGACCCCGTGGGAACATCCAGAGTGGAGCCTGGTCCTCCCAGAACACGGCTATGTCAATCCGACCCCGTGAGAAGTATTCAGAGCAAATTCCTGGTCACGTAGAACACAGCCTATGTCAATCCTTACCCTGTGGGAAACGTCCAGAGCGGATCCTGGTCCTCACAGAACACGGCTATGTTAAACCGACCCCGTGGGAAGCATCCAGAGCAAATTCCTGGTTTCGTGGAACGCAGCTTATGTCAATCCTGACCCTATGGGAAACGTCCAGAGCAGAGTCTGGTCCTCGCAGAACACAGATATGTCAATCAGACCCCGTGGGAAGCATCCGGAGCAAAATCCTGGTTTCGTGGAACGCGGTCTATGTCAATCTTGACCCCATAGGAAACATCCAGAGCGGAGCCTGGTCCTCGTGAAACACGGCTATGTCAAACCGACCCCGTGGGAAGCATCCAGAGCAAATCCCTGGTCACGTGAAACACGGCCTATGTCAATCATGACCCCGTGGGAAACGTCCAGAGCGGAGCCTGGTCCTTGCAGAACATGGTTATGGCAATCAGACCCCGTGGGAAGCATCCAAAGCAAATTCCTGGTCACGTGGAACAAGGCCTATGTCAATCCTGACCCCATGGGAAACGTCCAGATCAGATCCTGGTCCTCACAGAACACGGCTATATCAAACCGACCCCGTGGGAAGCATCCAGAGCAAATTCCTGGTCACGTGGAATACGGCCTATGCCAATCCTGACCCTGTGGGAAACGTCCAGAGCGGAGCCTGGTCCACGCAGAACATGGCTATGTCAAACCGACCCCATGGGAAGCATCCAGAGAAAATTCCTGGCCACGTGGAACACGGCCTATGTCAATCCTAACCCCGTTGGAAACGTCCAGAGCGGAGCCTGGTCCTCACAGAACACGGCTATGTCAAACCTGTTAGTGTATATGCCCTACGGGCCATTATTGTATCGTACTAGTTTGTATATTAGTTTATGGAAGCTTGGGATATTCACAGTTGTATTAACAGTCTTGCTCAACATAGTAGTATGCTACTTGGTTTATATCTATCTTAATATGTGTATATGTTTCTTTTAGCATATCGCGAATACATATTGATAGAGCCTTTAGGATCTACTTGACTACCAGCGTTGTGATGGCAGTCACACTAGTGGGAGCTGGGTAGTCTACAAGCACATCCTTTTTAAGGTCCCTAGTCGTAGGATTATTGAGACAGGGCATCGATACTCCAGAGTAGACTAGTGTATACGCTTCTCATCCAAGCAGGGGAGATGGTCTATTCTACAGCCATTAGTACGTTGTACTGGAGATAGTATGCAGGTGCTCGTTGGGTTACAGGTACACCGGACAGGACTCGCAGGGAGCTGTTGGTTGGTATTATACCCGTCTTCAGTTAACAGTTCCTAGGTGACATAAGTACAGCATTGTCCACAGACTTGAAACTGCTGCTTCGTCTCGAGTGTGTTCCCACTGTTCTTAGATTGCTACGGCTCAAAGGAGTCGTGCAAATATGTAGCAGTTGGGTGCAGTCCCGAAGCACTTGGAGGCAGTGGTAGTTAGAAAGGATTCGTCTCTCCCGGTTTTGGGAGTTGATATCGCACTGTGTTTGGAGAGCCATTACGCAAAGTCCTTAGCCAGGGCAAACGAGATTTACTGGTAGGATTTCCAGTAGCTTCTCATGCTGTAATGGGCTTCACTCCGACACGACTTATACCGCCTTTTAGGGGACTGACGGTTGCAGCCCCTAGGCCCGATATGCTATAGTATTAGACGAACAGACCGGACTGTACGGAGATTATCACATCAGGCTCAGTAGGAGTTCGGATGGGTTTCCTCATCGGCCTTCTTATCGACATCCACCTGGGGACCATTACGTACAACTAGTACCACTTGCGGCCTGTGGTTAAACCCACTGCCAGCATAGTGTCGAGTCTTTAGAGTCCCACACAGAGTATTTCCCTGCTTCAGGCGAAATGATATAGAGGTCGTATGGTTTTACGACATGGTTCGGACATATACGTGTACTTGTGCACGTATGATGTTCGGACAGTTTGTACTAGCGGGCTTTGGTTTAAGCCGGATTCTAGTATTGGATTATTTGATTTATACAGTCTCGGTATATCCGTGTTTTACGGATGGGAGGGGCATTCTCGTAACTAGTCGAGAAGCTTCTAGAAGAAAGGTGAGGTGGAGAGCTTAGATGTAAATTGCATTAAATGAATTAGTGACTCATTAGATGATTCATCCAAATGAGTTAATGAAGTATTTATTGCTTAATGACTCATGTGATGATTCATTGATTGTATTAAATGAAGTATGGTTGTAATTATCATATATGATTTATTTGATAAATGATTATGCTTCATATAAATATAGAAATGAGTTATTTTTCATTTGATTCTCACATACACATTCTCTCTCCTCAAGCTCTCCTCTTCTTCAACCTAACCCTAATCCTCTCATGTGTTGAGATCCCAAGGGTAAGAAAGATTAATTAATCCTTAATCCATCTCTATATCCTCTAGGTTACTTGGATTAGCAATCCTAGCTACTTAGTTATCTCAAGTGAGAGGTTGAAGCTTGGAGAAGGAACTCTCGGGTGGATCTTCTATCACATCGAGGAGGCCGACGAGGAGGTGAACAACAAGAACAAGAAGGACTAGTATCTTGAGGTATAATCATCTATCATAGTAGTTTAGTACTTCTAAATAGTTGTTAGTTAGGGTTTAGCAAAGATCCGTAAAGTTAGTCGATGTTAACTTAAACAAAATGATTGTTTTACATATTCCGCCTCCCCGCATCATGTGGGGTGTCTAACGTCGACTTACAGTGGTATCATAGCCTAGCTAAACCATAACTAACATGTTAGCAAAGTCTTTAGAAATTCGATCGCAAAATAATCCCGAAAATACGACGTTTTCACCTAGGTTCTGCCGATTTTAAAACGAGCTCTAAAAATTTTTCAGGGACCCTTAAAAATACAAGCAGGGTTTTTTAAGAATTGTGAAGAAATTTGGGATCATGACTCGACCAAACCACCATGGAACCGCGGCCGATACAAGCGATCCACCGCGGATCCGCGGCCGAGTTGACACCGAGTCAACCCAAATTTGCTCAGTTATTCTTCTGTGTTGATGTTGTGTTTTCTGGGATGTTTTGTTTCTGCTCAGGTTTTATGTGCACAGAGAATTTTTTGGAGTAGATTCGTATGTGTTGCTTGATCGAAATTCTAAGAAATTTGGCTAACTGGATTATATCTGTTTTGTGTTTAATGTGTTCGTAAACCTCCCCTAATTGCTAGTATGTCGGTTAGCAGGTGGTTGCACATTTCTATAATGGTTTTTACTGGTTTGTGAATATAAACTTGTTGGATTGTCGTGAATGGATAGCCGGGGATATGATACGAGTGTTTCTTTCATTCAAATATAATTTGTAATTTGTTGTAATAATCTTTTGTGGGGTACATCCGGGTTGAGGTTGTAGCCACCGTTGTATTATTTCATTTACTGTTTTCTGCTCCTAGGATAGACCCAAGGTGGGGTGCACAAACTACCGGGTACTTTGAAGTGCTTAGTGGGCTACTCACGTCGTTGAGGGAGACCGCTTCACTTCGGGTACTTGGCGGGTAGTTTGCCGTACCCGTAGGGGTCTAGGGTGGGGTTTTGGCTATTCATCACGACTATGTAATCCGTCTTTCTTTGCAGGCTCAAAAGGAATGCGGTTTCCTAGAAAATCCAATATGTTCATCTGTGATCTGGAATGCCTATTATTGCGTCTGACGAATGTACAATATCTATATATGATATCTAGTAGGCGTCACTTATGTTTTGCACCCGCGCTAGCCCAGCCCTCGCTCTGTCGTTAGTTAAGTAACCTAACGGGTGAATGACGGGCCTAAGCGGCGAATGCGGATGGAATAAGAGGACGTTATATTTTCGTTGTTTTCTGCAATGATAGGTTAATTGATAGGACGCATTATATTAATGCAAAGAAAATAAACCAAAGTTGAATCGTTGGAACAGTTTAAAAGAAACCACTCGGTTATTTTAAAACAGAAGATATTTTTTTAAATTGCGGAGCTTAAACCACTCCTTTTAAAAGCTATCAGGTTCCTTCGATCATATCAAGTTCACTACGTTCACGGTTTCTCCAAAACCATTTGTAGCCCTCCGTCATTTCATTTGGGTATTAAGTAGTATTCAAGCTATGTATTTTGACCAACGCCAAGGCATAGTGTTTGGTAGCTGCTGGGTATTCATTTGTTGTATAGATAGATGAGTTAGTTTGGGACAATCGTATAGCCATTTGGCCAACGTCAGGGGTATGTACAGATGGGTTCAAGTTAACAAGATAATGATGGGTAGAACTTGACATGTGACTTATGACATTTTGACCAACGCCAAGGTCATAAGAGCATGGGGGCAGAAATCCATATCAGGGGTTTCTAAAGAAACTGAAACTTTCTAAGAGATTGCATACCATTTGGAGTGTGATAATTTTGGTAGGATTCCTTCAGCTTTATCACACGATGATATTTGGATCCCGATCCTACTGTGAGTATATGCTACTCATCAGGAGATTCTTTCACTTAACGATTAATGCTATAAACCAAGTAAGTGTCGAGAAAGGTGTCAGCAGGGCTACGCCCCCAGAGAAAAGAGTTTATTTAATTAAGGAACTTCACGAAAGTGTCATAAACCCTCCCTCGAAGTACCAACACCGGCCTGGCTGAACGGTTAAATAAGTATTGCACGGTGAGAATAGTCCTGACTAGTTCTTCTTTTTTTTGGTTTGAGGAAGGATTCAAGAAACAGTGGGAGCCATCCTGTTTAGATAAACTAAAAACCACTCTAAACTTGCAAGAGCATCATGCTAAAGTGTCTCCTCTCTCTCTCCTAATTGCAGCGACCCAGAACATGACAGGCCTTAAGTTATTATTAGATAAAAATATTTTGACAGGGCCAAAGTATAAAGATTGGTTCCGGAATGTTAAGATGGTAATTACCTATGACAAATTGGGGTATGTCCTTACTACTAAGGCCTCTGCCGTCCCAGGTCTTGAATCCAGTGTCGCGGATAAGAAAATCCGCAAGACCTGAGAGTTAGACTGTGCGAAGGCCAAGTGCATCGTGCTTGCCTTTATGAATAATGAACATCAGAGGAGGCACGAGAATATGGATCTAGAATCCATATTTCTCCACACCAAGGAACTGTATGGAGAGCAATCTCGTATAGGTAGATACGAGACCTCGAAGAACTTGTTTCAGTCAAGGATGGCCGTTGGATCATCTGTAGGGGAACATATCCTTAAGATGATTGGCTATATTGAAGAGCTCGCAGACCTCAGGACAACATTAGAGAACGAGTTGTATACAGACTTGATTCTCCAGTCCTTCCTTCCACCTACGCCCAGTTTATATTGAATTTCAACATTCAAGGTAAAGAAGTTAAACTTCCAGAACTCCTTAACATGTTGAGGAGTGCAGAGGGCACCTTGCAGAAAGCAAGGGAAACACCCACTATGTTTGTTCGTGGTGCTTCCTCTTCCAGGTCCAAGGCAAGGGCCAAAGGAAGGAAGAAGAAGGCCACTACCAAACCAAGAGGTGGTGTTGGTAAGGTATGAGTCAAGGGAAAGGCAAAGGTTGCGGTGCCGGTAGAGGCAAAGGACGAGTGCTTCCACTGTCATAGGAAAGGCCATTAGAAGAAAGATTACAAAGCTTGGATTGCCAAGAACCAGGACCCGAGGCAAGTTGTGGCTTCGGCTTTAGGTGTGTTTGTAATTGAAAATTGTCTGTCAATCAACTCTACTTCTGGGGTATTGGATACCGGATCAGGATCTCATATATGCAATTCATTGCAAGCACTGAGAAACCGTAGAGTGCTGAAGGTTGGTGGTATGACCCTCCAGGTTGCTAATGGAGCTAGTGTGAATGCTGTGTCCATAGGGGATTATCACCTTGGATTGACGAGTGGGCATATTTTGGTTTTGAGCAACTGTTTTTCTGTACCTAGTTTAATGTGTAATATCATATCAGTATCGTTGTTATCAAAGGAAGGTTATGGTTTCACGTTTGTAAGAAATGTTGTTAACATCCACCTAAATCATGGTTTGATTGGGTCCGGTACACTAGATAACGGTATATACGTGTTAAACCAATTACAGATTTTCAATGTTCAGAACACACTAAAAAGTAAGTCTCCAGATATAAATCAGGCTTTCTTATGGTATTGTAGACTGGGTCACATCAATGAGACAAGGTTAACTAAGTTACATAGAGAAGGATATTTGGATCCGTTCGAGTATCAATCTTATGCCACTTGTCAATCATGTATCAAAGGAAAGATGACAAAGACTCCATTCACTGGACATGGAGTAAAAGCGAGCGAGCTCTTAGGACTCATACACAACGATGTATGTGGTCCAATGTCTACACATGTAGGCTGTTTTTCTTATTTTATTATTTTTACGGATGATTTCTCTAGGTATGGTGAAACATAAATCCTAGGCTTTTGAGAAATTCAAAGAATATAAGAATGAAGTAGAAAACCAAACCGGCAAAAGTATCAAGACACTGAGATCTGATCGAGGTGGTGAATACTTAAGTGCTGAGTTCTTGGGTTACGTAAAAGAGAGTGGAATTCTCTCTCAGGTTACTCCTCCATACACTCCACAACACAATGGTGTATTGGAGAGACGGAACTGAACCCTATTGATATGGTGCATTCCATGATGAGTAATGCTGAGTTACTGCGATCTTTCTGGGGTTATGCACTAGAATCAGCTGCATATCTTTTGAACAGGGTTCCTACCAAGACTGTGCCTACCACACCATATCAGATATGGAGTAGGAAGAAACCCTATCTTCAGTATCTGAAGATATGGGGATGTCCAGCTTTTGTTAAAAAGCAGCATGCGGACAAACTCGAGGCATGATTAGTACAGTGTAAGTTTGTGGGATATCCAAAGAACTGCAAGGGGTATTTTTTCTATTACGCAGAGGAACAAAAGATTTTTGTTTCTTGTAATGCCCATTTTATAGAACAGCAGTTTTTAGAAAAGGAAACAAGTGGGAGCGCAATAGAACTGGAAGAAATTCCAGAACCACAAACTACTACTGAAAGTTTGGTAGAACCGGAAGTTCCAGAAGAACATGACATTCCAGCACCACTCCGCAGGAGTAGTAGGCCGTTTCATCCGCCTGAGAGATACTATGGTTTTCTCATAGATGGGGATAGAGAGGATTGCGTCATTGATAATGATGAACATACTAGCTTCCAGCAGGCCATCTGGAGCGGCGACTCGGTAAGATGGCTGGATGCAATGCGGACCGAGATGGAGTCCATGTACACCAACAAAGTATAGACTTTGGACTTTGCTCCAGATGGGGTAAAACCCATAGGATGCAAATGGATCTTCAGGAAGAAGATTGGTGTAGATGGACAGGTGGAAACCTATAAGGCTAGACTTGTTGCAAAGGGTTTTCGTCAATGACCTGGTTTGGACTATGACGAAACTTTTTCTCCAGTCGCTATGCTCAAATCCATTCGGATCCTTCTTTCTATTGCCTCCTTCCATGATTATGAGATCTGGCAGATGGACGTAAAGACGACTTTTCTAAATGGTAATTTAGAAGAGTGCGTCTATATAGATCAGCCAGAAGGTTTCAATCAGAGTGTGAACAGCTTGAAAGTGTGCAAGTTGCTTAAGTCCATTTATGGACTAAAGCAGGTATCGCGGAGTTGGAACATCTATTTTGATGAAACGGTCAAAGAATATGATTTTATCAAAAATCCAGATGAACCATGTATATATAGTTAAATTGTAGCACGAACTATCTTATTTCTCGTCTTGTACGTGGACGACATTCTCTTGATAGGAAATGACATTCCTATGCTACAAACTGTCA
Organism: Agapanthus africanus; assembly: GCA_030015575.1. NCBI lineage: Eukaryota > Viridiplantae > Streptophyta > Magnoliopsida > Asparagales > Amaryllidaceae > Agapanthus > Agapanthus africanus. The sequence continues at coordinate 673,009,586 of CM057340.1, read as the reverse complement.
AAGGATTCTTGTCACACAGATTCTCCATGAAAGACCTTGGTGAAGCCTCTTACATACGGGGATCCAGATCTATCGTGATAGATCAAAGAGGATGTTGGGACTTTCGCAGTCCAGGTATATCAACACTATACTGAAAGATTCAGTATGGAAGATTCAAAGTGCGGTAATTTACCTGCTTGTCACGGAATCACCCTATCCAAAAAGACGTCTCCCAAGACTGATTTGGAAAGGGATCGCATGTCTGTTATATCCTACGCTTCTGCGGTAGGCTCTATAATGTATGCAATGTTGTGTACCAGACCAGATGTAGCTTACGCACTGAGCGTGGTAAGCCAGTATCAGTCTGACCCAGGGGAGAACCACTGGATAGCAGTAAAGAACATTCTCAAGTACCTGAGAAGGACTGAGGATATGTTCTTGGTTTACGGCGGAAAAGACCTCCAGATCGAGGCTTTTGCTGACTCCAGCTTCCAGAGTGACAAAGATGACTCCAAGTCCATGTCAGGTTATGTCTTTACCCTCAATGGAGGGGCGGTGTACTGGAAGAGTTCCAAGCAGGACACCGTTGCTGACTCGACGATGGAAGCGGAGTATATAGCTGCTTGCGATGCCGCAAAAGAAGCGGTCTGGATGAAGAAGTTCCTAACAGAACTTTAGGTGGTTCCTACCAGTGTTGATCCAATACCTCTGTATTGTGACAACAACGGCGCTATAGCTTTAGCGAAGGAACTCATGTCCCATCAGAAGTCCAGGCACATCTTAAGGCAATATCATCTGATCAGCGAGATCATAGATCGCCAGGAGATCGAGGTCCGGAGAGTTGCTACAAAGGAGAACACTGCAGATCCATTCACAAATGCCTTACCACAGACACAGTTCAAGAGGCTATTCGAGATGATAGGTCTTCGATATGCCATTACATGGCCCTAGTGCAAGTGGGAGATTGTTAGTGTATATGCCCTAGGGGCCATTATTGTATCATACTAGTTTGTATATTACTTAATGGAAGCTTGGGATATTCACAGTTGTATTAACGGTCTTGTTCAACATAGTAGTATGCTACTTGGTTTATATCTATCTTAATATGTGTATATATTTCTTTTAATATATCGTGAATATATATTGATAGAGCCCTTAGGATCTTGCTTGACTACCAGCATTGTGATGGCAGTCACACTAGTGGGAGCTGGGTAGTCTACAAGCACATCCTTTTTCAGGTCCCTAGTCGTAGGGTTATCGAGACAGGGCATCGATACTCCAAAGTAGACTAGTGTATACGCTTCTCATCCCAGCAGGAGAGATGGTCTATTCCACAACCATTAGTATGTTGTACTAGAGATAATATGCAGGTGCTCGTTGGGTTACGGGTACACCGGACATGACTCGTAGGGAACTGTTGGTTAGTATTATACCCGTCATCAGTTAACAGTTCCCAGGTAACATGAGTACAGCATAGTCTGCAGACTTGACACTGCTGCTTCATCTCGAGTGTGTTCCCACTGTTCTTAGATTGCTACCATACCATGGCTCAAAGGAGTCATGCAAATAGATAGTAGTTGGGTGCAGTCCCAAAGCACTTGGAGGCAGTGGCAGTTAGAAAGGATCCGTCTCTCCCGGTATTGGGAGTTGATATCGCACTGTGTTTGGAGAGCCATTACGCAAAGTCCCTAGCCATGGCAAACGAGATTTACTGGTAGGATTTCCAGTAGCTTCTCAAGGTGTAATGGGTTTCACTCCGACACGACTTATACCGCCTTTTAGGGGACCGACGCTTGCCGCCCCGTGGGCCCGATATGCGATAGTATTAGACGAACAGACCGGACTGTACGGAGATTGTCACATCAGGCTCAGTAGGAGTTCGGATGGGTTTCCTCATCGGCCTTCTTATCAACATCTACCTGGGGACCGTTACGTACAGCTAGTACCACTTGCGGCCTGTGGTTAAACCCACTGCTAGCGTAGTGTTGAGTCTTTAGAGTCCCACACAGAGTGTTTTCCTGCTTCAGGCGAAATGATATAGAGGTCGTATGGTTTTACGATAGGGTTCGGACATATACGTGTATTTGTGCACGTATGATGTTCGGATAGTTTATACTAGCGGGCTTTGGTTTAAGCCAGATTCTAGTATTGGATTATTGGATTTATACAGTCTCGGTATATCTGTGTTATATGGATGGGAGTGGCATTCTCGTAATTAGTCGAGAAGCTTCTAGAAGAAAGGTGAGGTGGAGAACTTAGGTGTAAATTGCATTAAATGAATTAGTGACTCATGAGATGATTCATCCAAATGAGTTAATGAAGCATTTATTGCTTAATGACTCATGTGATGATTCATTGATTATATTAAATGAAGCATGGTTGTAATTATCATATATGATTTATTTGATAAATGATTATGCTTCATATAAATATAGAAATGAGTTATTTTTCATTTGATTCTTACATACACATTCTCTCTCCTCAAGCTCTCCTCTTCTTCAACCTAACCCTAATCATCTCATGTGTTGAGATCCCAAGGGTTAGAAAGACTAATTAATCCTTAATCCATCTCTATATCCTCTAGGATACTTGGATTAGCAATCCTACCCACTTAGTTACCTCAAGTGAGAGGTTAAAGTTTGGAGAAGGAACTCTCAGGTGGATCTTCTATCACATCGAGGAGGCCGACGAGGATGTGAACAACAAGAACAAGAAGGACTAATATCTTGAGGTATAATCATCTATCATAGTAGTTTAGCACTTCTAGATAGTTGTTAGTTAGGGTTTAGCAAAGATCCATAAAGTTAGTCGATGTTAACTTAAAAAAAATGATTGTTTTACCTATTCTGCCTCCCCGCATCATGTAGGGCGTCTACAAAACCGATCCCGTTGGAAGCATCCAGAGCAAATTCCTGATCATGTAGAACATGTCCTATATCAATCCTGACCCTGTGGGAAACTTCCATAGCGGATCCTGGTCCTCCCAGAACACGGCTATGTCAAACCAACCCTGTGGGAAGCATCCAGAGCAAATTCCTGGTCATGTGGAACACGGCCTATATCAATCCTAACCCCGTAGGAAACGTCCAGAGCGGAGCCTGGTCCTCGCAGAACACGGCAATCTCAAACCGACCCCGTGTGAAGCATCCAGAGCAAATTCCTGGTCACGTGGAACACGGCCTATGTCAATCCTGACCCCGTGGGAAACATCCAGAGCAGATCCTGGTCCTCGCAGAACACAACTATGTCAAACCGACCCCGTGGGAAGCATCCAGAGAAAATTCCTGGTCACGTGGAACATGGCCTATGTCAATCCTGACCCCGTGGGAAACGTCCATAGCGGAGCCTGGTCCTTACAGAACATGGCTATGTCCATCAGACCCTGTGGGAAACGTCCAGAGCGGAGATTGGTCCTTGCGGAATACAGCTTATGTCAATCTTGACCCCGTAGGAAGCGTCCAGAGCAAATCCTGATCCCATAGAACACGGTTAAAGTCAATCTTGACCCCGTGGGAAATGGACAGGGAAACTCCTGACTCCGTGAAATGCGGATAATGGTAACCTCATCCATCACTTACGGGTCATCACGACTCGTAAGGGAGCAAACTCTCTTGTGAGATCCTTACGACTCTCAAGAGAAAACACACTTAGGAATCCTCACAATTCTTAAAGGAGAAAATACGCCTACGAGATCCTCTCGACTCATAGGGATAAAAGTCTTTATGAGACCCCCACTGCTCATGAAGTTGAAAAGCCTTAGGCAGCAGATCTGAACCTGCTTCCTAAGCCATCACTACCTTTCGAAGAATTAAAGACGTAATGCTCTCTATTATCTACAGGCTACGCTTGCTAAAGTAATATGCCAACAACAAAGCAGAAAGTAAAGGAAGGAAAATGAAAGATTTGTCATTCATACTTCGGAAAATTCTTACATCAATAAAGACAATAAACAAAAGATGCATCGAGATGTTTACAATGGTAAAACCTCAGATCCACGGCATGGATTGAGGAATTCGAAAGTAAGGCCCTCTAGAATCTTTCTGGCCTTTCTGACCATTCTCGTATGCATCCTCTGGCGATCGCGGGTGTCGAGATCCTCGCCAATGCCCTCCTCCCTTTGATAAGAAGCGATTATCGTCATCTGCTGGAAAGTTTGATGCAGAATATCAATGAGGTTATCTCGACGCTTCTTTGAGATCAGGCCAGACAGATACACCGAGTGCACCTTGTCTTCAGCATCATCCAGCACATTCAGCGGCATGGCTTCGTAAAACCCAGGAAGTGCTTGTTAGTGTATATGCCCTAGAGGCCATTACTGTATCATACTAGCTTGTATATTACTTAATGGAAGCTTGGGATATTCACAGTTGTATATACAATCTTGCTCGAAATGGTAGTAAGCTACTTGGTTTGTCTCTGCTTTAATATGTGCATGTGTTTCTTTTAGCATATTGCTGGTATACATATTAGTAGAGCCCTTAGGATCTTTGCTTGATTACCAGCATTGTGATGGCGCTCGCACTCGTGGGAGCTGGGTAATCTATAAGCACATCCTTATACAGGTCCCTGGTCGTTGGACTATCGAGACAGGGCATCGATACTCCGGAGTAGACTAGCGTATGCGCTTCTCATCCCAGTGTGGGAGACGGTCTGTCCCACAGCCGTTAGTACGTCGTACTTGGGATAGTATGCGGGTGCTCGTTAGGTTACGAGTACACTAGACAGGACTCGTCGGGAACTGTTGGTTGGTAATATACCTATCGTCAGTTATCAGTTCCCAGGTGACATGAGTACAGCTTAGTCCGCTGACTTGACACTGTCACTTCGCCTCGAGTGTGTTCCCACTGCACTTTGATTACTACCCTACCACGGCTTGAAGGAGTCGTGCAAACAGGTAATTTTTGGGTGCAGTCCCGAAGCACTTGGAGGCAGTGACGGTTAGACAGGATTCGTCTCTCCCGGTATTGGGGGTTGACATCGCGCTGTGTCCAGGAGAGCCATTACACGAGTAGTCCCTGGCCAGGGCAAGCGAGATATACTGGTAGGTTTCCAGTGTTATCTCAGGGTGTTCTGGGCTACACTCCGACACGACTTGTACCGCTATTAGGGGACTGACGTTCACCGCCCCCCTAGGCCCGCCATGCGATGTATCAGACGAACAGACCGGACTGTACGGAGACTGTCACATACAGGCTCAGTAGGAGTGCAGATGGGGTTCACCTCGTCAGTCTTCTTATCGACATCTACCTGGGGACCGTTACGTACAGCTAGTGCCGCTTGCGGTCTGTGGTTAAACCCACTGCCAGCGTAGTGTCGAGTCTTTAGAGTCCCACACAGAGAGCTATTCGCCTTTAGGCAAAACGAGTAGAGGTCGCATGGTTTTGCGACAGGGTTCGTTCGCATCCGCGCACTTGTGCACGTTTGCTGTCCGGACAGTTTATACTAGCGGGCTTTGGTTTAAGCCGGATCCTAGTATATAATTTAAGATTGGTTTTTCTCAGGGTATTCGTGTTCCTCGGATCACGAATGCGGGTGCGTATGCACAGTTGCTTGAGATTGGGGGAGAGGACCTTGTTTAGGGTTAATGGCTTTTGTCATTTTATTAACCCTATTGATTTTGTGTGGATTATTGTTAATTGATAATTAGCTTAATTATTGTGCATGGTTGTTGTTGACAATTTGACTTCATTGACTTGTTGACCTTGTTGACAACTTGACCATAATCATTTCATTTGGAAGATGCTCTTTGATCTTTGCAAAATTGAAATGATAATGGTCATGTCATGATTTATCATGACAATTTTCAAGCTAATTATCCAATTAAAATTATCCACACATATTAGTGAGAATGGCTCACTAATAATTCATTCTCTCATTCTATTTCTCTCTCTTGCTCATCCTCTCCCTCAAGCTCTCTCCCTCTCATGTGTTGAGAAACAAAAAGCTTGAGAAAAACCTTCACTTGATCCTCTCTACTCTCTTCTAGGGTTCAAGTCTTAGCATTTCTTGCACTCTAGTTACTCCTAGCTTGGAGTTGAAGCTAAAGGTAGTGGCTTTCGGGTGGATCCTTCTTTGACGGGAGAAGACAAGCAAGGTGAACTCTTTCAACCATTCCAAGGAGCAAGGAGAGAAGGACTTTGAGCTCAAGGTATAACCTTTCCATCACTTAGCTACTTTGTAGTTAGGGTTAGCAAGTTTATGTTTAGCAAAGATCCTTAAAGCATAGTCCATGTTGCCTATAGTTGATAAAAATCAAATTTTTATTATGTTTTCCGCCTCCCCGCAAGCACCGGGGTGGGCAACACGGACTTACAGTGCTCCCCAAATTGCTCCCACTGCGATCTTCAAAAGAGCAGAGCGACGAAGAAGCAGTCAACCGTTGTGTGAGTATAGACGAGCCATAATCTCCGCATTGGACATCCATAAACTCTTGGTTCTGGCAACGACCCTGTACGCGAATATCCTTACAAGAGATAAACTCGTTCAAACTATATAAATGAACAGCCATAGTGCCTGAAAAGAAACATCATTAAAAGATTAGTAATGAGGAAATCCTCAAGAAATTCTCATTAAATGAGAGATCCCTCGGGCAGAGGAGTAAAACTCCCATTGAAAACAGCGCTCTTCACTAGACAGACATCTGTCAAAGTCTAATGATGAAGGAATAAAATTCCTCAAGAAAATCCTAAGAGTCTTGCTTTGAGAAGATGATGGAATAATCCATCAAAAATAAAATTTCAATTTGATCTTCAAGATCCATGAACAAACTCTTAAGAGTTCTTCTATATGATCTGAAAGGAGAAAAGCTCTATTAATGAATTAAGAAATCATAAGCATGATCCTTTTAGATTTGTGGTTCCAAGAGAGCAAAGCTCTGTTAATAAAACCCTAAAAAGGATTTTCTTTAGATCAAAGATCTATGAAGAGCAAGGCTCTGTTAATGGGTGAAACCCTAAAAGATGTTTCGAAAAGATTTAATCTTTTACCTAAAAAATCTGACAGAGTTTGGTCCTTAAGAAAATTCTTAAGAGGAAGAGCTGCGCTCTGAAGGAGAAAATAAATTTTCAAGAAGGATTGAAGATGAACAGAAGTCATCTCAAGGGACAAGGGTCCTATTTATAGGCACTAAGCGCCGTTTCAATTCCTCGGTTGATCCAAGAATGGAGATTCTTCCACCACTGCACCCACGTGTGGACCCCGTGAGCGCAACGGTGGGGGGCATTTGTTTCCCCAATTAGAGCAAAGCTCTGTTCAGAATTCAAAATTTGAATTAAAGCTGCGCTTTTATAAATGCGCTGCGCTACAACTAGCGCACCCCGTGCAAAGCGCATAGGCGCTAGCGCTAGATGCGCTGCGCTCCAAGTAGCGCACCATGTGCAAAGCACGTGTGCGCTAGCGCTAAGAGAACTGCGCTCCAAGTAGCTCACCATGGGCAGAGCGCGTAAGCGCTAGCGCTGGAATTAAATGTTCCTCACCGTTAGATCAAATATCCAACGGATATGATTAAATCATCAATTAACAAGAATGAAATTCTGTTGAATCTTTCCAAACAGAAAAGATTGTGCCCTGAATTTGGAACACCGTTGGATCAATGATCCAATGGTGATTAAAAATCACTAAAATACTGTAATACCCAGACCCTGTTATACCAAAATTTGTATTTTATTAGTCTAGAATCCTATTTTATTCTTATTTATAATTTTATCTATTTTTATATAATTATTTAGATATATTTTAAAGTCCCATTTATCTTATTTGAAAATTTAAAACCAAATCGTAAAACTAAATTAATTTTTCCCCGGCCCGTTCCCTATATTCTCCCTCAGCCCAACAAGTTCTTGGGATTATATTTTCCTTTTGCGAGCCGTCCCACTTCTTCAGCCCACTCCCCAAAACCATGCCCGTCTCCACTTCAGACCCGACCCGCCACTACTGTTCATCTCCTTCAAAATTCCCAACGGTAACCTCCCGCAACTCGCGCGCGCGATCCCTTTCCTCCGCCGCGCCTCACGCCCACGCCCTCGCTCCTGCCGTTACCCCCACGTTTTCAACCCCGTCACCCACTCACTCCTGATCTCTTTCTCTCTAAATTCGCCGAGTCCCCAAACCCGAGCACCCAAACCTCCCACAACCCACTGCAACCTCCACCTTCGACGACGACGACGAACTTTCCCCCGATCCCCTTCTACATCACCTCACCCTAACCTCCTCCTTCTCCCTTCATGACTCTACCCCCATCAACTCGAATCCCCTGCACCCACTCCCTTGCACCCACTCACCTGCACACCGAGTCCCCTGCCCCGACGCCGGCGAGCTTCTCGTCTCATCGTCGAACTCCCCCCGCAGCAGCATCATCTTTAACATCATCGTCATCTTTCCCACCATCTCTTCTCTCTTGCACTCCCTCCCTCTCGCAGACCCTCTGCTCTCACTCTCTATCTCTCTGTCTTTCACTGTCTATCTCTCTCTCTCTCTCTCTCTGCCTGCACACACACACTCTCTCTCTTTCTCTCTGATCTCTTGCACTCTCTCAGTCCTCCCCCACTCTCCCTCTGTGCTCCCTCTCTCTCTCTCTCCAATTTCTCTCTCAAACTCCTTCTCCACTATTAATTCCCTCACTCTTCAAAACCACACAAAACCCATTTCTCTTTACAAACCCTCACTGCGGCCATTGCCTGAGCGACGCCGTCGACCGTCGTCAACCCCAGTACACTCGCAGAGGATCATCAAGCACCCCTCAACGCCCAGTGACTGTGCAACGACTCCGGACAACTCCGACGCAAAATCCGCGTCTCGTTCCAAGCTCGCGCGAATCCGTTTCACGGCGTACATCACGCGTTCGTGACGCCGCTGCTACCGTGCGACCCTGAGGCATTCCCAGGCAAGTTCTTTACTTGCTTACATGCTATTTTACCTAAGTTACAATCGTTAAGTATATAGATTCTAAGTTACAGTTTAAACTAATTATGTGCCATAACCTGCTCGACGCGTGTTCCCAAAGAAAATACTTTTCTAAATTGACGGAACTGGAATAATTACTTGGGCCCTTGCTGTGATGAACACCGTGTGCAAGATTCGCTGGAAAATATGACCGTTAACGATTAAAACAACTACCCCCAAGTCATCGTAAAACTGTAATTCTATTGTACCTAAAAACCGTTAAATTCACCATAAATCATATACATAATAGAATGGTGCGTTCGAGGACTCAAATCGAAGCCGACTCGACGAACTTTAACCCTATACTAGTTTCCTGGTATTCCTGTACTTAAACCATGATAATAATTGGATCGGAGTGCGACTCTGGACTGCAGTCCAGAGCTACTCCAGTTGTTGCTTGCCGTTCTGTAAAGGGTACCACAAGATCTCCTTAACTCGTAGATTGTGGAACTCCACTGCTTCTTATAGGTAAATCTGTTATCTAGACAACACAAATAGTTTCATTCTGTTTCGTTACCGTTTGATATTTAATCTGTAATTTAATAGATCGGGACACATAACAGTCTCAGCAGAATCAGAACTGACATATTGGTGTTAAACATTGTATAACTCTTGACGTGCAGATGCGATTGCCAATCTTTCTATTGCGTTGAAAACCTTACTAAAAAATCTATATTTCATCCAACTGTAGCATCGCTAAAATCTGATCCCAACTAGGATTAAAATGCGTTGCGAAACGGACTTCTGATTCTGAAACTGGATTTCCAGCCGTGAGCGCTTAAAATGAAATGGTTATAATTAATGATCCTGGAACCCGATTGGCTTGAAACCAAATTTGATGGATGGACAACTGAACATACTAATTACTACCTGTTTATCGTTTCGCTGAATTATATATGTACGTTTCATGATAAATCGTGCAAGTGATAGAACACTGTTTTTGTGACACCTTAATCGTGCTTATATACTGTTCACGCATCATATCATACCCATATCATTGTAGTGATAGCCTAGTGATATCGTGCATTTACCCAGTGTTAGACTCTAACGATAATTGTGGCAAGTACGTCAGTGTTCGTGTAACCGTGATTAAGTGAAAGTGATACGTACTTGTACACAATCAGTGACCCTATTATTCTATTGCATTGTCGACGTCTGTGGGATGCGTGTACGTGTGACTATAAGTGGTATGGGACACTTATGGAAGTGCTTGCATGAGTGTCACAGATAAGGCATCCGACACTGCCATTTATCTTAGATATTAGTCGGGACGTGCTTGATGGAGGTCCTGCCTCCAGTTCTCGCGCAGACTTGTCACGAATCGATTAGTATTTAGGGTTATGGTTAGCGTTGGATGTAGACCACGGGGTGTGGGGTGGTTTAATTATGAGTTCAACAGAATCTCGGGAGTCCCATGCCGGCTTATATATTTAGGGAGATATATGGAGATTTACAGGGTATGTGATATACACCGTGATATACATGTTACATGCTGGGCCCGCGGTCCCTTGCCCTTGGGTTCTACCCTTGGGTGGAGGACACTCACGAGTGGTTGATTCTCACACTTGGACTGACGATAGGCTTAGTGACCTGTACAGTGAGACTTAGAGACTGATAGGGATACTGGCATTTATATACCTTATATACTATGTTGACATACGTGACATATCGTTCTACTGCTTTACTGCTCCGCTGCATTGATTTACTGTCATTCATATCTATTACCACTGTTAGAACTGTCACTTGATTTTATATATATTATATTGCTATTATGTCGCTCTGACGACCTGAGTATGCATGCTCAGTGTGAGGAGAAGATTTAGCCTGGATCAGAACTAGACGTGCATCACAGACTTCTTGACTTGCCATTCCGAGTTACATTTGTTTGTTCCACTTCAGGCCAGTCTTTACATTGTTTCTTTCAGTTACTGTTTTTCTCATTACCTGCGCATCATTTACTGTTTACCATGAAAAACTAGAAGCCAAAGTGTGACTACGGCAGGACATTTTCTTGACCGTAGGAGCATGGCTGGCCTTGTCTACCCCTCGTATTCCGTATTTTGGGAAGCGGGGCGTGACATGGTTTAGTTGGTATCAGAGCCCAGGTTTTGTTTCGATTGGTATTGCAGTATTCCATGTAGAGCTTGACAATCTATGACATCCCTCAGTCTAGATTGTAAACTTGATATCCTTGATCCATATTCACATCGTGTGTTCAGCTATCCATTCGCTATGGTTTCGGGTGACTTGACAAGGTTACGTGGTTGCAATTGCACTACCGTACTTTATTCAAGTGATTTAAAGTCATGCAGTTGATTCCCCACTTGTAATAAATTCATCATCTCTGATATTCTTGAATCTTTGTCCTATCCATATTATACTTTGATTAGTTTGGCTTGTGACTTATATCATTCTCAAAACTATTGTTTCAGGATCATGTCTTCCAACGACTCTTCGTCTATATCCGCTCCCCAGAATCAGACCATTGAGATTCTGAGCGTACTGTAAGGTCTAAAGGAAGCCCAGGAGCGAACAAACGACTTGTTGGCTGAAGGACTGAGAAGACAGGTGAATCAGGCACCAGCGGGAGTCTCAAATCATAAAGGGATCCCCGTTAGACGAGGAAAAGAGAAGAGGATGAAGCGTCAATTTGTTTCCCCACGACAGAAACAACAGAAAACCCCATGCTGTGGATATTGTAAGAGGCCAGGACATCTTCAGAGGGATTGTCGCCGCGCGCAGGGGAAATGTCTGATTTGTGGATCCAGCGAACATCTCATCAACGATTGCCCAGAAAGGAAGGAGCTACAAGGAGGAGATTCGTCCACACTCCCCACTTCTGCCGAATGACGATTATTGCATAGTTCGCCCTTCGAGGATAAAGCAGACCCAACACCAGATTCAACTCGCGTAACGATGATGCAGCGGTCTAACAATCAAAGAAGAATTTTTATGTTTTCCTATTTCATTATTATGTTGTCATCTTTTTATGAATATTTCTTTCCGTTTGAAATTTTGTATCCGTTGAACGTTTGGTTGAATGCAATAAAATTTGAATCATAATATATGTATCATTCTCATGCTTTCTCTATATCAAATTTTATTCATTATCACAGTATTTTAAATTCTGAGCTTTCAATTCCTGCAACCGCATATTTTCCTATACTTCGTACCTTGAGCTTTTTCCTTGATGTATTCCATTGTCTAATCATGACTTTTCTTTTCAGACCATGGCCCACCCTGAAGCAGCGCCGCATCTGGATGAAGATGCACAATCTTGCGTTTCCTTAGATCACACACTGATGAGTTCTGATGATAAGGTCAACGGTCCCCAGGTTAATTTCGGAAACAACGATTCAGAGGACGAAGAAGCAGCCACCCCAGAGTTTGACATGATAGACGATTCCGACGAAGAGGAAGGAGACCTTGAAGAGAACCCGATAGAGGAAGACCCCGAGGAAGAACCGATAGAAGAAAATCCAGCGGAGGAAAACCCCGTGGAAGAAAATCCAGAAGAAGAAAATCACATGGAATCAGATCTCGATGAAGAAGCTCTATCCGAGGAAGAAGGACCAGAAGATCAAGATCCTGTGGTGGAAGGACTTCCAATAGAGATACCTGCGAGGCGCTATGGAAATGGACGCCCCTACCTGAGTGCGCGAGCCTACCGCAACCTACTGAATCTCCACAACCGCGACTGACGGAATTTCTTTTGATGTTGTCTTCTGGCCAAATAAAATGTGTATAGTTTAGGGCCACTTTTCGCCTTTGGGAATGCCTTGTTTCAAATTTTCTTGAATGAAATAAATCTTCTGAATTAGTAAAACTTTTGATTATTGGTTCGCTTAATACTTGTTTATTGCCCATATCCATTTATTTTCTGCGGAGATTCCTGACTGTCCATCCCTACTCATTGTATAGTTTTCACCCTCGATTCGACTAGAAAGTACCGCACCCTGATCCTTGGAATGAGCCACCATTCATCCTTCGTCGGTACCCTGTTTGAGATCATTCTGGGAGGAGGATCTTCCTTATGAATTACCGAGTTCATTAACTTTTCAAATGTTAGTGTTTATGCCCTAGAAGGCCATTACTGTATCATACTAGCTTGTATATTACTTAATGGAAGCTTGGGATATTCACATGTATATAACAGTCTTGCTAAACATGGTAGTATGCTACTTGGTTTTTCTATCTTAATATGTGAGTGTACGTATTGATAGAGCTCTTAGGATCTTGCTTGTCTACCAGCGTTGTGATGGCAGTCACACTAGTGGGGGCTGGGTAGTCTACAAGCACATCCTTTTTCTGGTCCCTGGTCGTTGGATTATCGAGACAGAGCATCGATACTCCGGAGTAGACTGGTGTGTACGCTTCTCATCCCAGTTGGGGAGATGGTCTGTCCCACAGCCGTCAGTACGTCGTACTGGAGATAGTATGCAGGTGCTCGTTAGGTTACGGGTACACCGGACAGGACTCACGGGGAACTGTTGGTTGGTTTGATACCAGTCGTCAGTGAGCAGTTCCCAGGTGACATGAGTTCAGCGTAGTCCGCAGACTTGACACTGCTACTTCGCCTCGAGTGTGTCCCACTGTTCTTAGATTGCTACCCTACCACGGCTCAAAGGAGTCGTGCAAACAGGTAGCAGTTGGGTGCAGTCCCGAGCACTTGGAGGCAGTGGCGGTTAGACAGGATTCGTCCCTCCCGGTATTGGGAGTAGATATCGTGCTGTGTCAGAGAGCCATTACGCAAAGTCCCTGGCCAGGGCAAGCGAGATTTACTGGTAGGTTCCAGTAGTTTCTCAGGGTGTAATGGGCTTCCCTCCGACACGACTTATACCGCTATTAGGGGACTGACGCTTGCCGCCCCCCTAGGCCCGATATGCGATAGTCTTGGACGAACGGACCGGACTGTATGGAGATTGTCACATCAGACTCAGTAGGAGTTCGGATGGGTTTCCTCATCGGCCTTCTTATCGACAACTACCTGGGGACCGTTACGTACAGCTAGTGCCGCTTGCGGTCTGTGGTTAAACCCACTGCCAGCGTAGTAGTCGAGTCTCTAGAGTCCCACACAGAGAGTTTCCTACTCCAGGCGAAACGATATAGAGGTCGCATGGTTTTGCGACAAAGGGTTCGGACGCATACGTGCGTTTACGCACGTACGACTTTCGGACAGTTTTTACCAGCCGGCTTTGGTTTAAGCCAGTTACTGGTATCCGGTTATTGGATTTTTACAGTCTAAAGTTTTTCCGTATTTTTGCGGATCGGAGGGGCGTTCTCGTAATTGTGCGAGAAGCTTCTAGAAGATGTGACTAAGGAGGTTACTTTGGATAAGATTGTGAGTCATGAGGGTGATTCATCATTATCATTTATTGCACCATAAATGATAATGACACATGCTTAATGAATCACCATTTTGTATTTATGAAGCATGCTTATTCATTTCTATTATTCATTATTCTAAAAATAAGAATGCTTCATAATATATTATGATACACTCTCTCTCATCTCATAATCTTATCTCACATTCTCTCTCCTCAAGCTCTCATCTTCAAGAGACTAATCCTTAATCCTCATGTGTTGAGATCAAAGGTTTAGTTAGACTTAAACATCCATTACCCTCACTCTATATCATCCTTTCTTCTTTGATTAGCAATCAAAGTAGATTAGTTACCTCAAGTTAGAGGCGTAGCTTGGTGTTTTGCTCTCGGGTGGATCGTCTACTACCTAGAGAAGGTCGAGGAGAACAAAGGAGGACACAAAGACGAAGGACCGGTTTCTTTTGGTATAATCCCTAAACACAATAGTTAAGAAACACTTTGTGTACGGTTATTTATAGTTTAGCTTCGATTTAAGCGGTTAGTCGATGTTCGTTCTTTAAACATGATCGTTTTTGAAAATTCCGCCTCCCCACAAGTACTGGGGTGAAGTACATCGACTTACAGTGGTATCAAAGCCTCGCTAAACACTAAATAACTTGATTGCAAATTTGTACGAATTTCGAACGGAAAAACGAAGCCGGAAAACCCTAAATCTGTTCAGTTTCTATCGAACTTAAAATGAAGTCCTAAAATTTTTCAGGTGAGTGCAGAAAGCTTGAAATGACCACAGTAGAACACCCAAGAAAAACAGTCTCCTGAATCGCTTAACTCACCGCGGAACCGCGGCCTCAGCCTACTTAGTCGCCGCGGTTCCGCCGCCGAGTTGGCGAGTTAGGAACCGATTTTTCTTCTGTTGCTTCTCTGTTATATTTGGGGTTCTCTGGAATATTTAATATTTGCTCAGGTTACTGTTTAACAGAGCAGATTTTGGAGCAATATTGATGTTGTTTAATCGATCGAAATTGTACAGTATTTGCATATTGGATTATATCTGTGATTGATAAATGTGTTCGTAAACCTCCCCTAACTGCTAGTATGTCGGTTGGCAGGGGGTTGCACATTTCTGTAATGGTTATATCTGTTTGTGCATATAAACTGTATTGGACTGTTGTGGTGTATAGCCGGGGTTTGCAATGGGTTATTGATTAATTCATTTGTTGTAAATGTAATTTGTTGTAATATTATTTTTGCGGGGCACTTCCAGGTTGCGGTTGTAGCCACCGTTGTATTATTTCATTTTACTGTTTTTGCTCCTAGGACTGACCCAAGGTGGGGTACACAAACTGCCGGGCGGGTAGTTTGCCGTACCCGTAGGGGTCGAGGGTGGGGTATCGGCTATTCATCACAACTGTGTAATCTGTCTTTTCTTGCAGGCTCAAAAGAAATACAGATTGCTTGCAAATCCAATATTGTTTATCTGTGTTCTGGAATGTATATCATTGCGTCAGACGAATGTAAAATATCTATATATATGATAGCTATTTAGACGTCACTTATGTCTTACACCCGCGCTAGCCCAGCCCCCGCTCTGTCGTTAGTTAAGTAACCTAACGGGTGATGACGGGACCCCGTGGCGAATGCGGATGGCATAAGAGGACGTTATATTTTCGTTGTTTTCTGCAATGATAGGTTAATGATGGGACGCATTATCTGTAATGCAAAGAAAATAAACCAAGTTTAAATCGTTGGAACAATTTAAAAGAAACCACTCGGTTATTTTTAAAAACAGATATTTTTAAATGCGGAGCTTTAACCACTCCTTTTAAAAGCTATCAGGTTCCTTCGGTTATATCAAGTTCACTACGTTCACGGTTTCGCCAAAACCAGTCGTAGCCCTCCGTCATTTCTTATGGATGGTCAGTAGTATTCAAGCTATGCTTGTTGGCATACGTCAAGGCATAGTGTTTGGTAGCTGCTGGGGTATTCATTTGTTGCATAGATAGATGTGTTGGTTTGGGACAGTCGCATTACCTTGTTGGCATACGTCAAGGGTATATACGGGTGGGTTCAAATTAACAAGAAAATGATGGGCAGAACTTGACATGTGACTTATGATTTGTGGGCATACGTCAAGGTCATAAGAGCATGGGGCAAAAATATATATCGGGAATTTCTAAAGAAACTGAAATTTGCAAAGAGATGCATACCATTTGGAGTTTGATGAATGTTGGTAGGATTCCTTCAACATTATCATACGATGATATTTGGATCCCGATCCTACTGTGAGTATATGCTACTTATCAGGATATTCGTCACTTAACGATCAATGCTATAAACCTAGTAGGTGTCCAGAAAAGTGTCAGCGGGGTTACGCCCCCAGAGAAAAGAGGTTATTTAATTAAGGAACTTCGCGAAAGCGTTGGAAAACCTCCCTCGAAGTACCGACACCAGCCTGGCTGAACGGTTAAGCAAGTATTGTATGGTGAGAATAGTCCTGGCTAATTCTTCTTTTATGGTTTGAGGAAGGATTCGAGAAACAGTGGGAGCCATCCAGTTTAGATAAACTAAAAACCACTCTAAACTTGCAAGAGCATCATGCTAAAGTGTTTTCTTCTCTCTCTCCTAATTGCAGCGACCCTGAAAATGACTGGACTTAAGTTACTTTTAGAAAAGAATATACTGACGGGGCCAAACTATAAAGATTGGCTGCGGAATGTCAAGGTGGCCTTGACCTATGACAAATTGGGGTACGTCCTCACCGCTACGGCACCTGCTGTCCCTGGTCCCAAATCCAGCAATGCGGATAAGGAAATCCACAAAACCTGGGATTTAGATTGCGCGAGAGCCAAGTGCATCGTGCTTGCCTCGATGAACAATGAACATCAGAGGAGGCACGAGGATATGTCCCTAGATGGCATATTTCTCCATACAAAGGAACTTTATGGAGAGCAATCTCGTATAGCAAGATACGAAACCTCTAAGAAATTGTTTCGAGCGAGGTTGGCTGTCGGGTCATCGGTAGGTGAACATGTCCTACAGATGATCGGCTATATTGAGGAGCTCGCAGACCTTGGGACGACTTTGGATAATGAGCTCTATACAGACCTTATTCTCCAGTCCCTTCCTCCCACCTACGCCCAGTTTATCCTCAACTTCAATCTTTAAGGAAAAGAAGTTGAACTTGCGGAACTCCTGAACATGTTAAGGAGTGCAGAGGGCACCTTGCAGAAGGCAAGGGAAACACCCGCTATGTTTGTTGACGGTTCATCTTCTTCCGGGTGCAAGGCTAGGGCCAAAGGAAGGAAGAAGAAGGCCGCACCCAAACCTAGAGGAGGTGTTAGTAAGGTGGGAAAGAAGGGAAAGAAAAAGCTTGCAGCACCGATAGTTGGCCAGGATGAGTGCTTCCATTGTCACAGAAAAGGGCACTGGAAGAAGGATTGCAAGGCGTGGAACGCCAAGAACCAGGAACCGAAGCAAGCTGTGGCTTCGACTTCAGGTGTGTTTGTAATTGAGAATTGTCTTTCGATCAACTCTACTTCCTGGGTATTGGATACCGGATCAGGATCTCATATTTGCAATTCATTGCAGGCACTGAGAAACCGTAGAGTGCTGAAGGAAGGTGATATGATCTTCAGGGTTGCTAACGGAGCTAGCGTGGGAGCTGCGTCCGTCGGGGATTATCACCTAGGATTGACGAGTGGACACATTTTGGTTTTACATAACTGTTATTTTGTACCAAGCTTAACGTGTAATATCATATCAGTTTCCTTGTTATCAAATAAAGGTTATGATTTCACGTTTGTAAGAGATGTTGTTAACATCCACCTTAATCATGGTTTGATTGGGTCCGGTACTCTAAATAACGGCATATATATTTTAAACCAACTCCAAATTTTCAATGTCCAGAACACACTAAAAAGAAAGTCTCCAGATTTAAATAAAGCTTTCTTATGGCATTGTAGACTGGGTCACATCAATGAGAGAAGGTTGACTAAGTTGCATAGAGAAGGATATTTAGACTCGTTCGAATATCAATCTTATGACACTTGTCAATCTTGTCTCAAAGGAAAGATGACAAAGACTCCATTTACTGGACAAGGAGTAAGAGCGAGCGAGCTCTTAGGACTCATACACAGTGATGTATGCGGTCCAATGTCTACACATGCGAGAGGTGGTTATTCCTACTTCATTACTTTTACAGATGATTTCTCTAGGTTTGGACATGTCTTCTTGATGAAGCATAAATCCGAGGCCTTTGAGAAATTCAAGGAATACAAGAGTGAAGCGAAAAACCAAACAGGCAAAAGTATTAAGGCACCGAGATCTGATCGAGGTGGAGAATACTTAAGTGCCGAGTTCCTAGGTTACCTAAAAGAGAAAGGAATTCTCTCTCAGCTTACTCCTCCATACACTCCACAGCATAACGGTGTATCGGAGAGACGGAATCGAACCCTATTGGATATGGTACGATCCATGATGAGTAATGCTGAGTTACCGCGATCTTTCTGGGGATATGCGCTAGAATCAGCGATACATCTTTTGAACAGAGTTCCAACCAAAACTGTGCCTACCACACCATATCAGATGTGGAGTAGGAAGAAACCCTATCTTCAGAACCTGAAGACATGGGGATGTCCAGCTTTTGTAAAAAAGCAGCATCCGGACAAGCTCGAGGCACGCTCAGTAGAGTGTAAGTTTGTGGGATATCCGAAGAACTCTACAGGATATTGTTTCTATTACGCAGAGGAACAAAAGGTTTTTGTTTCTCGTCATGCCCGCTTCTTAGAAACTGAATTTTTAGAAAATCAGAAGAGTGGGAGCGAAGTAGAACTGGAAGAAATTCCAGAACCACAAGCTGTTACTGAAAGTTTGGCAGAACCAGAGGTTCAAGAAGAACAGAACATTCCCGCACCCCTCCGCAGGAGTAGTAGGCCGTCTCATCCGCCTGAGAGATACTACGGTTTTCTCATAGATGGGGATAGAGAGGATTGCATCATAGATGATGATGAACCTACTGACTTCCGGCAGGCCATCCAGAGCGGCGACTCGGTACGATGGCTAGATGCAATGCGGACCGAAATGGAGTCCATGTACACCAACAAAGTATGGACTTTGGACTTTGCTCCAGATGGGGTAAAACCCATAGGATGCAAATGGATCTTCAAGAAAAAGATTGGTGTAGATGGACAGGTGGAAACCTATAAGGCTAGACTTGTTGCAAAGGGTTTTCGTCAAAGACCTGGTTTGGACTATGACGAAACTTTTTCTCCAGTGGCTATGCTCAAATCCATTCGGGTCCTTCTTGCTATTGCTGCCTTCCATGATTATGAAATCTGGCAGATGGACGTAAAGACGGCTTTTCTGAATGGAAATTTAGAAGAGAGCGTCTATATGGATCAGCCAGAGGGATTCAATCAGAGTGGGAGCAGCGGGAAAGTATGCAAGCTGCTTAAGTCCATTTATGGACTAAAGCAGGCATCGCGGAGTTGGAACATCTGTTTTGATGAGACAGTCAAAGAGTATGACTTTATCAAAAATCCAGATGAACCGTGCATATATAGTAAAGTTGTGGCCAGAAGTGTCGTATTCCTCGTCTTGTACGTGGATGACATTCTATTGATAGAAAATGACATTCCTATGCTACAATCTGTCAAAGGATTCTTGTCACACAGGTTCTCCATGAAAGACCTGGGTGATGCCTCTTACATTTTGGGGATCCGGATCTATCGTGATAGATCCAAGAGAATGTTGGGACTTTCGCAGTCCAGGTATATCGACACTGTACTGAAAAGATTCAGTATGGAAGATTCTAAGCGCGGTAATCTACCGGCTTGTCACGGAATCACCCTCTCCAAAGAGATGTCTCCCAAGACTGATTTGGAAAGGGAACGCATGTCTATTATACCCTACGCTTCTGCAGTAGGCTCTATAATGTATGCGATGTTATGTACCAGACCAGATGTAGCTTACGCACTGAGCGTGGTAAGCCGGTATCAGTCTGACCAAGGGGAGAAACACTGGATAGCAGTAAAGAACATTCTCAAGTACCTGAGGAGGACTAAGGAGATGTTCTTGGTTTACGGCGCTAAAGACCTCAGGTTGGAGGCCTTTGCTGATTCCGGCTTCCAGAGTGATAAGGACGATTCCAAGTCCATGTCGGGTTATGTCTTTACCCTCAATGGAGGGGCGGTGTGCTGGAGGAGCTCCAAGCAGGACACCGTTGCTGACTCGACGATGGAAGCGGAGTATATAGCTGCTTGCGATGCCGCAAAAGAAGCAGTCTGGATGAAGAAGTTCCTAACAGAACTTCAGGTGGTTCCTACCATAGTTGATCCAATACCTCTGTATTGCGACAACAACGGAGCTATAGCTTTAGCGAAGGAACCAAGGTCCCATCAGAAGTCCAGACACATCTTGAGGCGGTATCACCTGATAAGGGAGATCATTGATCGTCGGGAGATCGAGGTTCGGAGAGTTGCTACTGAAGAGAACATTGCTGATCCATTCACGAAGGCCCTACCTCAGATTCAGTTCGAGAGGCTACTCGAGATCATCGGTCTGCGATATGCCAGTACATGGCCCTAGTGCAAGTGGGAGATTGTTAGTGTTTATGCCCTAGAAGGCCATTACTGTATCATACTAGCTTGTATATTACTTAATGGAAGCTTGGGATATTCACATGTATATAACAGTCTTGCTAAACATGATAGTATGCTACTTGGTTTTTCTATCTTAATATGTGAGTGTACGTATTGATAGAGCTCTTAGGATCTTGCTTGTCTACCAGCGTTGTGATGGCAGTCACACTAGTGGGGGCTGGGTAGTCTACAAGCACATCCTTTTTCTGGTCCCTGGTCGTTGGATTATCGAGACAGAGCATCGATACTCCGGAGTAGACTGGTGTGTACGCTTCTCATCCCAGTTGGGGAGATGGTCTGTCCCACAGCCGTCAGTACGTCGTACTGGAGATAGTATGCAGGTGCTCGTTAGGTTACGGGTACACCGGACAGGACTCACGGGGAACTGTTGGTTGGTTTGATACCAGTCGTCAGTGAGCAGTTCCCAGGTGACATGAGTACAGCGTAGTCCGCAGACTTGACACTGCTACTTCGCCTCGAGTGTGTCCCACTGTTCTTAGATTGCTACCCTACCACGGCTCAAAGGAGTCGTGCAAACAGGTAGCAGTTGGGTGCAGTCCCGAGCACTTGGAGGCAGTGGCGGTTAGACAGGATTCGTCCCTCCCGGTATTGGGAGTAGATATCATGCTGTGTCAGAGAGCCATTACGCAAAGTCCCTGGCCAGGGCAAGCGAGATTTACTGGTAGGTTCCAGTAGTTTCTCAGGGTGTAATGGGCTTCCCTCCGACACGACTTATACCGCTATTAGGGGACTGACGCTTGCCGCCCCCTAGGCCCGATATGCGATAGTCTTGGACGAACGGACCGGACTGTATGGAGATTGTCACATCAGACTCAGTAGGAGTTCGGATGGGTTTCCTCATCGGCCTTCTTATCGACAACTACCTGGGGACCGTTACGTACAGCTAGTGCCGCTTGCGCTCTGTGGTTAAACCCACTGCCAGCGTAGTAGTCGAGTCTCTAGAGTCCCACACAGAGAGTTTCCTACTCCAGGCAAAACGATATAGAGGTCGCACGGTTTTGCGACAAAGGGTTCGGACGCATACGTGCGTTTACGCACGTACGACTTTCGGACAGTTTTTACCAGTCGGCTTTGGTTTAAGCCAGTTACTGGTATCCGGTTATTGGATTTTTACAGTCTAAAGTTTTTCCGTATTTTTGCGGATCGGAGGGGCGTTCTCGTAATTGTGCGAGAAGCTTCTAGAAGATGTGACTAAGGAGGTTACTTTGGATAAGATTGTGAGTCATGAGGGTGATTCATCATTATCATTTATTGCACCATAAATGATAATGACACATGCTTAATGAATCACCATTTTGCATTTATGAAGCATCCTTATTCATTTCTATTATTCATTATTCTAAAAATAAGAATGCTTCATAATATATTATGATACACTCTCTCTCATCTCATAATCTTATCTCACATTCTCTCTCCTCAAGCTCTCATCTTCAAGAGACTAATCCTTAATCCTCATGTGTTGAGATCAAAGGTTTAGTTAGACTTAAACATCCATTACCCTCACTCTATATCATCCTTTCTTCTTTGATTAGCAATCAAAGTAGATTAGTTACCTCAAGTTAGAGGCGTAGCTTGGTGTTTTGCTCTCGGGTGGATCGTCTACTACCTAGAGAAGGTCGAGGAGAACAAAGGAGGACACAAAGACGAAGGACCGGTTTCTTTTGGTATAATCCCTAAACACAATAGTTAAGAAACACTTTGTGTACGGTTATTTATAGTTTAGCTTCGATTTAAGCGGTTAGTCGATGTTCGTTCTTTAAACATGATCGTTTTTGAAAATTCCGCCTCCCCACAAGTACTGGGGTGAAGTACATCGACTTACATCAAATTCTTGATTCATAGGATTTACCGATCGTTAGTCTCCCCCATATTTTTGCCTTGTAGTCCTTTCGTTGCTCACCATTACTTTCTGTGCTGACCCGATCCCAGTCTCCTTGATTTTCAGCCTAAAACCGACACACTTCAACCTTCTGATTGAGCCACACTTCCTTATAATCATTACCCTATCTAGCCCTATACCTATGTGTGTTCTTCCTATTACCCTAATTATATTTAGGGACACTGTTATTCAAAAATTTAGTTTTCAGTACTTTGAATTTATCAAAGAGAGTGTGTTATTGATTACTCTATTTCATATATTTTAAGTACGCTATTATTAATCTCGTTTTCAGTAGCGCAAACTTACACTGCGCATATATTGTTCCATGTTCCCCGTTTTCGTTATGTGAGTTTTCTAAGTTGATTTAAAACTATTCGATCGATAAATTACCTTAAAATGTTTTAACCTATCGACTAAGCTTTCACTACCTCATTGTTGTTACTATATTTTCGGGTGTTGTGCCTATATTTACTATTATAAATGATTGTGTCTTATACTTATTATTTCTACCTTGCTACTTTTGATATGCTTATATGTACACATATTTGGGTTCGATTCTATCGAACAAGCCTTGAATATTATTATTCGCTATTGTTACCTAAATTCTCGTATACATGTATTTACCCTTATAGTTGTTCCTGCCTTATATCTATTAGACCTATCCTTCCGTATGTTGTTCTTACTTATATATATATTTTCAAATTTCTTCGTCCACGTACTGCTAAGAAATCTTTTGTGTTAGTGTGCAATCTAATAGCTTTCGCTTATGTTTATATAACCTATCCTTTATTTTAAATTTCGAGGGCGAAATTTTTGTAAGGGTGGTATGATGTAATACCCAGACCCTGTTATACCAAAATGTGTATTTTATTACTCTAGAATCCTATTTTATTCTTATTTATAATTTTATCTATTTTTATATAATTATTTATATATATTTTAAAGTCCCATTTATCTTATTTGAAAATTTAAAACCAAATCCTAAAACTAAATTAATTTTTCCCCGGCCCGTTCCCTATATTCTCCCTCAGCCCACCAAGTTCTTGGGATTATATTTTCCTTTTGCGAGCCGGCCCACTTCTTCAGCCCACTCCCCAAAACCCATGCCCGTCTCCACTTCAGACCCGACCCGCCACTACTGTTCATCTCCTTCAAAATTCCCAACGGTAACCTCCCGCAACTCGCGCGCACGATCCCTTTCCTCCGCCGCGCCTCACGCCCATGCCCTCGCTCCTGCCGTTACCCCCACGTTTTCAGCCCCGTCTCCCACTCACTCATCATCTCTCTCTCTCTACGTTCGCCGAGCCCCCAAACCCGAGCACCCAAACCTCCCACAAGCCACTGCAACCTCCACCCTCGACGACGATGACGAACTTTCCCCCGATCCCCTTCTACATCACCTCACCCTAACCTCCTCCTTCTCCCTTCACGACTCTACCCCTATCAACTCGAGTCCCCTGCACCCACTCCCTTGCACCCACTCACCTGCACACCGAGTCCCCTGCCCCGACGCCGGCGAGCTTCTTGTCTCGTCGTCGACCTCCCCCCGCAGCAGCATCATCTTTAACATCATCATCATCTTTCCCACCATCTCTTCTCTCTTGCACTCCCTCCCTCTCGCAGACCCTCTGCTCTCACTTTCTATCTCTCTGTCTCTCACTTCCTGCACTCTCTCTCTCTCTTCCTGCACTCTCTCTCTCTCTCTCTGATCTCTTGCACTCTCTCAGCCCTCCCCCACTCTCCCTCTGTGCTCCCTCTCTCTCTCTCTCCAATTTCTCTCTCTAACTCCTTTTCCACTATTAATTCCTTCACTCTTCAAAACCACACAAAACCCATTTCTCTTTACAAACCCTCACTGCGGCCATTGCCGGAGCGACGCTGTCGACCGTCGTCAACCCCAGTACACTCGCAGAGGATCATCAAGTACCCCTCAACGCCCAGTGACTGTGCAACAACTCCGGACAACTCCGACGGAAAATCCGCGTCTCGTTCCAAGCTCGCGCGAATCCGTTTCACGGCGTACATCACGCGTTCGTGACGCCGCTGCTACCGTGCGACCCCGAGGCGTTCCCAGGCAAGTTCTTTACTTGCTTACATGCTATTTTACCTAAGTTACAATCACTAGGTATATAGATTCTAAGTTACAGTTTAAACTAATTATGTGCCATAACCTGCTCGACGCGTGTTCCAAAAGAAAATACTTTCCTAAATTGACGGAACTGGATTAATTACTTGGACCCTTTCTGTGATGAACACCGTGTGCAAGATCCGCTGGAAAATATGACCGTTAACGATTAAAACAACTACCCCCAAGTCTAATCGTAAAACTTTAATTCTATTGTACCTGAAAACCGTTAAATTCACCATAAATCATATACATAATAGAATGGTGTGTTCGAGGGCTCAAATCGAAGCTGACTCGACGAAATTTAACCCTATACTAGTTTCCTAGTATTCCTGTACTTAAACCATGATGATAATTGGATCGGAGTGCGACTCTGGACTGCAGTCCAGAGCTACTCCAGTTGTTGCTTGCTGTTCCATAAAGGGTACCACATGATCTCCTTAACTCGTAGATTGCGGAACTCTGCTGCTTCTTATAGGTAAATCTGTTAGCTAGACAACACAAATGGTTTCATTTTGTTTCGTTACCGTTTGATATTTAATCTGTAATTTAATAGATTGGGGGACATAACAGTCTCAGCAGAATCAGAACTGACATATTGGTGTTAAACATTGTATAACTCCTGACGTGCAGATGCGATTGCCAATCCTTCTATTGCGTTGAAAACCTTACTGAAAAACCTAGATTTCATCCAACTGTAGTGTCGCTAAAATCTGATCCCAACTGGGATTAAAATGCGTTGCGAAACGGACTTCTGATTCTGAAACTTGATTTCCAGCCGTGAGCGCTTAAAATGAAATGGTTATAATTAATGATCCTGGAACCCGATTGGCTTGAAACCAAATTTGATGGATGGAAAACTGAACATACTAATTACTACCTGTTTATCATTTAGCTAAATTATATATGTACGTTTCATGATAAATCGTGCAAGTGATAGAACACTGTTTTTGTGACACCTTAATCGTGCTTATATACTGTTCACGCATCATATCATACCCATATCATTGTAGTGATAGCCTAGTGATATCATGCATTTACCCAGTGTTAGATTCTAACGATGATTGTGGCAAGTAAGTCAGTGTTCGTGTAACCGTGATTAAGTGAAAGTGATACGTACTTGTACACAATCAGTGACCCTATTATTCTATTGCATTGTCGACGTCTGTGGGATGCGTGTACGTGTGACTATAAGTGGTATGGGACACTTATGGAAGCGCTTGCACGAGTGTCACAGATAAGACATCCGACACTGCCATTTATCTTAGATATTAGTCGGGACGTGCTTGATGGAGGTCCTGCCTCCAGTTCTTGCGCATACTTGTCACGAATCAATTAGTATTTAGGGTTATGGTTAGCGTTGGATGTAGACCACGGGGTGTGGGATGGTTTAAGTGTGAGTTCAACAGAATCTCGGGAGTCCCATGCCGGCTTATATATTTAGGGAGATATATGGAGATTTACAGGGTATGTGATATACACCGTGATATACATGTTACATGCTGGGCCCGTGGTCCCTTGCCCTTGGGTGGAGGACACTCGCGAGTGGTTGATTCTTACACTTGGACTGACGATAGGCTTAGTGACCTGTACAGTGAGACTTAGAGACTGATAGGGATACTGGCATTTATATACCTTATATACTGTGTTGACATACGTAACATATCGTTCTACTGCTTTACTGCTCCGCTGCATTGATTTACTGTCATTCATATCTATTACTACTGTTAGAACTGTCACTTGATTTTATATATATTATATTGCTATTATGTCGCTCTGACGACCTGAGTATGCATGCTCAGTGTGAGGAGAAGATTTAGCCTGGATCAGAACTAGACGTGCATCACAGACTTCCTGACTTGCCATTCCGAGTTACATTTGTTTGTTCCACTTCAGGTCAGTCTTTACATTGTTTCTTTCAGTTACTGTTTTTCTCATTACCTGCGCATCATTTACTGTTTACCATGAAAAACTAGAAGCCGAAGTGTGACTACGGCAGGACATTTTCTTGACCGTAGGAGCATGGCTGGCCTTGTCTACCCCTCGTATTCCGTATTTTGGGAAGCGGGGCGTGACAAATACCGAACAAATTCTGTAAGGGGGAAAGATTTCCCAATCTTGGTAAAAAACAAGAAGATTATCTTCTGTAAACCAGAATCTCTTGGATCAAAGATCCAACGATGGGAAATTCCCCAAATCAATTGGAGAAAAGATCTTCTTAACTGATTGAACAAATCAGCTTGCCCTATATAAAGGCCCTGAGACTTCAAGTCTCAAAAAGAGAAAATCCCCCATAAACTTTGAGAAAAATCTCAAGAAGAAGAAGTTCTCGGCAAAAGAAGACAATTCTTTTCAAAGTAAAAAAAAAAAAAGAAAAGAAAGACAAAATCGTCTCAATATAAACAGAAGTATTTACTTCTTTCACAGATCATAGATCTATGAGACAAATTGTATTTCACAAAAAAATTTTATGAACATCTCATTATAAAGGGGGGGGGAGAGAATTATTCAATTCTCTCAGGATCACAGATCCATAAAGGTAAAGTCTTTCAACAAAAAGAGATTGAAATATCTCCTATAAGCTAAGAACTTTGTTATTAGAATCTTAAGACAAAGTCTCTTATCAAAGAAAAGATAATGTTCAGAGCGCAAAGTTAACCTAAGAAGAGCCTTAGCACTCCTAATTTGAAAGTGCCTTAGTGCTCTTCATCTAGCGCAAAGCGCTGCAGTGCCATGGTGCTTCAAACACAGCGCACATCGCTCATTAGCTAGCGCTAAGCACGCCACGTGATCCTCACGTGTGCGCTGCATTACTAAAAGCGCTCTGCGCTCATTATTAGCGCATCAGCGCTCTACATTTAGCCCAAAGTGCTAAGCGCATCAACGCTTTAACCATAGCGCACTGCGCTCATCGACTGGCACTAGTGCCAAGTGCACCACATTCTTTTATGGGCGCTTGGACAGAACATAAACTGTTCTTTGAATAAGCCTGGAGTTATGATAAATGCACAGCATTCAACTAAAGACAAAACATTGTCAGAGACCAAACCAATGCTTAGCATTTGTAAAGGGATTGGGCTCAAACAAACATCTAACAACTCAAAAAAAAAACAAATATTGAACATTGTAATTGAATGGACTTAGCCCAAATTGGCTATAAGTCCTCAATTCAGATTAATTGAGTTCATACGCTCATATATCACAGATCCTAGTCCCAATTGGACTACAGGTCTCTCAACCCATATCGGTTTAAGGGTACATCTCTGAACCCATCTAATATTTGTCGTTGTAATCCTTCAACGTCTTCAGAGAGGTGACGGGTCCCGGCAACCATACATTACATGGACTGTGGGGTCCTTAAACCCATGGACTATGAGGTCTTTAAACTCACGGACTATGATGTCCTTAACCTTAACTATGAGGTCTTTAAACTCACGGACTATGATGTCCTTAACCTTGTCTGTAAGGTCTTTAAACTCATGGACGATGATGTCCTTAACCTCGACTGTGAGGTCTTTAGACTCACGAACCATGATGTCCTTAACCTCGACTGTGAGGTCTTTAAACTCACGGACTATGATGTCCTTAACATTGGACCGAGATGTCCTTAAACTAATATTGGACCGTAATGTCCTTAAACTAATCGACCACAATATCCCTAAACTAAACAATAGAGCCCAATTGCTCTCTTGTTGGATCTAAACGATCCTGTGAAGTTGATCTTAGTCTAAAAATTAGACTAACGTATCCTTAACATACATTTAAGTTGATCTTAGTCCCAAATGAGACTAACGTATCCTTAAACCCAACCCCAAACCCAAATCTAAGAAGATACGGATTTGGACTAATCCACGCTCTACGGGCAACAACATAAATTAGTCTCCGTATAAAATCCACGGGCAACCAAAAACAAAACAAACACACACGACCCGAAGTGACCATCTGGAGATGGAGAAAGTGGTTACCGCGATGCTGTAGCGTAATTAACTGCAGGGGCTTGCGCCTGCAAGGAAGAGCATCCCCACAATCAAAAACCCTTCAAATGAGGGGGAATCTGACAAAGTCTGCTACATCGGCCGCATCCGTTTAAACCTTCGATATATGGTGTCATAAATCAACTTCGCATCTTCGGAGAGGTGGACGAATAGCAACAATTAGCATCTGCCCCGAAATTCAGGAAAGACAGACCTACGCGGACGCGTCTCCATGTTTCGATGGGGAACACTCCCAAGATCGCTCTCACAATGAGATTTAAAAGAGCAGAACGACGAGAAAGCAGTCGACCATTGTATTCATCAAAGCGACGCATGATTTCGGCGCACCGAGCATTTGTGAACTCCTGGTTCTGGCAGTGGCCTAGTGAGCGGATGTCTTCGTAAGAAATAATCTCATCGAGATTATGCAGATGAGCGGCTACAACGTCTGAAAAAGAAAATCTGTGAGAGTTAGTGGACAGACTGAAAAAACTTATTGAAACAAACACGGTAATTTAAACAGCTCTTGATATCCTCACGAAGAAAACAAGTACTGATTAAAACACCCAACGAATTTAATTTTGTATAATTAAGGAGGGAATCCTAAAAGGATTTCTCATTTAATAAGAGGCTCCTCGGGCCAAGGAGTTAAACTCCTCGAGAGCAATGCTCTGCAGACAGGAGTGACGCCTGTCAAAATCAATTATGAGGGGAATAAAAGAAAATTCCCCGAGAATTCTAAGAGTCATGCTCTGCGAGGAAGATGGAGTAACCCATTAGAAACTTAAAGCAAAGCTTTTTAATGAATCAAAAATTCCGAGATCTTCAAGATCTATGAACAAATTCTAAGAGTTTTCATGAAAGATTAACAAATCTATATGATTTGAAAAGAGCAAAGCTCTGTTAATGGGTTAAGAAATCCTAAGAAAGATCACTTTAGATCTATGAAGAGCAAACCTCTATTGAGAAACATTAAGAATCTATATGATTTGAAAAGAGCAAAGCTCCGTTAATGGGTGAAACCATAGAAAGATTTAATATTTACCTAAATTTTTGACAGAGTTCTGTCCCTAAGAAAATTCTTAAGATGAAGAGCTATGCTCTGGAGGAGAATTAATTCTCAGAAAAACAAGAAAGAAGATGAACAGAGATCATCTCAAGGGCCAAGGGTCCTATTTATAGGCACTGAGAGCCGTTTCAACTTCTAAGTTGATCTAAGGGCACAGATGCTGCCACCGCTGCACTCACATGTAAGCCACGTGAGCGCAACGGTGGGTGGCATTTGTTTCCCCCAATCAGAGCAGAGCTCTGTTCAAATTTTCAAAATTTGAAATGAAGCAGCGCTTCATAGAAGCGCCAGCAAGCAGCGCTCACGTGCAAAGCACGGGTGCACTGGCGCTAAGAGCGTCAGCGCTCTGAAGCAGTGCTCACGTGCAGAGCACGAGTGCGCTCGCGCTAGAACTAAATGTTTCCCACCATTGGATCAAAGATCCAACAAAGATGATAAATCATCAAGTTACCAGAATAAAATCTGTTAAGAAAGCATTCTTCAGAATCTTTCCAAACAAAAATATTTTGCTCTGTAAATCAGAACACCGTCGGATCAATGATCCAATGGTGATCAAAAATCACTAAAAAGCAGAATAAATTCACTATAGGGAAAGATTTCCCAATCTTGTTAAAAACAAAAAGATTGCCTTCTGTAAATCAGAAGCCCTGGGATTAAAGATCCAACGGTGAGGAAATCTCCAAATCAATTAGAGAAAAGATCTCTTCAAATGATTCAACAAATCATCTTGCCCTATATAAGAACCCAAGACTTTAAGTCTCATAGAGAGGAACACCCCCATAAATTTTGAGAAAGTTCAGAGAGAAAAGCAAAACTCTTAGCAAAAGAAGAATTTGTTCAAGGTAAAAAAAGAGAGATAAAAAAATCTGATCGGGAAAAGAACATAGTTCTTATGCTAGATCATAGATCTTTAAGACAAATTGTCTTTCACAAAAGAGATTATAATATCTCATTATAAAAGGAGGGAGAATAATTCAATTCTCCTAGGATTATAGATCCATAAAGGCAAAGCCTTTCACCAAAACATAAGAGATTGAAAACATCTCCTATAAAATAAGAACTTTGTTCTTAAATATATGAGACAAAGTCTCTTATAAGAAAAAATTTAATTCTCAGAGTGCAAAACTGCTTAAAAAAGAGCCTTAGCGCTCCAGTTTAAAGAAGCGCCCCAGCGCTCCAAATCTAGCGCACAGCGCTCCAAGTTTAAAAAGAGCGCCTCAATGCTCCAAATCTAGCGCATAGCGCTGCAGAGCCTTAGCACATAGCGCTCCAAATTTAAAGAAGCGAACTACGCCCATTGTCTGGCGCACAGCGCCAAGCGCGCCACGTGTTCCTCACGTGTGCGCTACTTCACCAGAAGCGCCTTACGCTCAGGATCTGGCGTATAGCGCCAAGCGCGCCATGTGCTCCTCACGTATACGCTACTCACAATAAGCGCTCTGCGCTCATTATCTGGCGCTCAGCGCCAAGCGCGCCACGTGCTCCTCACGTGTGCGCTACTTTAACAGAAGCGCTCTGCGCTCATGATCTGGCGCTCAGCGCCAAGCGCGCCACGTGCTCCTCACGTGTGCGCTGAGAGAACATAAATTGTTCTTTAAATGATAAAGCCCCATGGCTATGATAAGCGCTCAGCACTCAATAAAAGACAAAAAGGCTGTCAGAACTCAAACCAATGCTCACCATTGTTAAATGTTTAACATTTTTACTAAATGAGCCGAGCCCAAAGTGGCCACAGAACCCTACTTTAGATTAATTGAGCTCATATGCTTATAAATTTTTGATCTTAGTCCCAAATTGGACTACAGATCCCCCAACCAATATTGGTTCAAGGGTACA
Source organism: Agapanthus africanus (assembly GCA_030015575.1). NCBI lineage: Eukaryota > Viridiplantae > Streptophyta > Magnoliopsida > Asparagales > Amaryllidaceae > Agapanthus > Agapanthus africanus. Next base: position 672,977,801 of record CM057340.1, on the reverse strand, counting down.
TCTCTTCACTTCTCTGATATTTGTCGTTGTAATCCTTCAACGTCTTCAGAGAGGTGACGGGTCCCGACAACCAGACATTTCATGGACTGTGGGGTCCTTCAACTCATGGACTATGATGTCCTTAAACTTTACAGACTATGATGTCTCTAAACTTCCATGAACTGTGGGATCCTTAAACTCATGGACTATGATGTCCTTATACTTTACAAACTATGACGTCTTTAAACTGGACCGGAAAGTCACTAAACTAAAACAATAGAGCCTAAATACTCTTTTGTTGGATCTAAATGATCCTGTTAAGTAGATCTTAGTCTAAAATTAGACTAACGTATCCTTAACAAACGTTTAAGTTGATCTTAGTCTCAAATGAGATTAACGATCCTTAAACACAACCCAAACCCAAATCTAAGAAAATACGGATTTGGACTAATCCACGCCCTACGGGCGACAACATAAATTAGTCTCCATATACAATCCACGGGCAACAAAAAATAAAACAATTACAAACGACATGAAGTGATCATCTGGAGAAGGAGAAAGTTGTTACCGTGATGCTGTAGCGTAATTAACTGCAGGGGCTTGCGCCTGCAAGGAAGAGCATCCCCACAATCAAAAACCCCTCAAACGAGGGGGAATCTGACGAAGTCTGCTACAATGGCCGCATCCGTCTAAACCTCCGATATACGGTGCCATAAATCAATTTGGCACCTTCGGAGAGGTGGACGGATAAAACCATATAGCATCTACCCCAAAATTTAGGCAAGACGAATTTACGCGGTTGCGTCTCTGTGTTCAGCGGAGAACACACCAAATAGAAAAGAAAAGCAACAAGGAAAACCACAGAAAAAATGAAGTCCCAATTCCACTACATGGCCGCGGAACCGCGGCCAACATGGCACTTAGGCCGCGGATCCGCGGCCGAGTCAGCTCAGCACTGACTCGGTTTTCAAGGGTAGTTTGGTAACTTCATTTTGGGCCAGATTGCATCCCTAGGGTTTTAGTTTCCTGCCTATAAATAGCACAGCTCAAAGCCAAACAAAGTGTGCTTTTCTTTGTATTAGATTTTAGGATTAGATTTTGTAGTTCTTCTTCTTTTCATTTTTCTCCATTAAAACTTGCAGTGAGCTTTATGAGTGATGAATAAAAGAAGAGTTCTTTTCTTTAACATGCTTGTCTTGTAATTTTGTTCTATTATCTTACTTGTAATTTTCATTTGCTAATCTATTTGTTGTTATTTTGTTGTTCTCTTTCTTTCTTCTTCTATTTTTCTTTATCTTTACAACCATGATGGTTGAGTATGATCCTTGCCAAAGTGAGGTCTCAAATAGCTAGTTGTGATTTTCTAACCCCATTCTTTCTATCTTCCCCCTTTGTTTTATTTTCTTTTTCTTGTTAATGGGTGAGTAGTTTCTCACTTGTTAGGGTCGGATAAGGAAAGTTTGAGAGAAGGAAATCTCTCTCTCTCTCTTTTCTTGCCCAACATCATAATTCAGACTCTCGTTAATTGAACCACAATCCGCTCCCTACGGCACCCTATCCTACATGATAGCGGTGATTCCTTAGTGAGACTGGTCGTGGTTGAATTAACCGGAAGTTAAGGCTAAGAGCTAAGAATGGATGGACAAGAACCAAAAGGAAGAAACTAAGCGTTGGAAAGCCTAGCTTATACTCGCAAGTTTCCTTCCTAGTCGTGCTAATCCCCGTTGTTGCCGATTACCGTAACACTGATATTAAGAGTGGCAACGAAAGAAGCGAGCGACTCCTAACTCAAACTAACCTAATCCCAACCCTAACAAGCTCTGTTTATACATATTTCAGCACTTAGTTAATCTCAAACAAACCTGTACATTTGGACTTAACTCGTTAAAACAGGACTTAACTCGTTAAAGCACATAGAAAAAGATTCCCATCTCCCTGCGGACGACCTGTACTCAACCGGCTAGCTACCAAGCAAAACCGTCTTGATTGCGGTAATTAAAAGTAAGCACGCAAAAACTCTAACAATCAAATGGCACCGTTTCCGGGGAGACGGTACTTTATTTCTTTGTGTAATTTCGGGTTAATTTGTGAATATAAATATAACCAAAAACAAAAAAAATATTGTAGAAAAATCATCTTATTATTTTTTGATTAGTTTTTGTGCAAGTATGCAGGATAGGAAGAAGGTCAAGTTCAGTGTCAAAGTCATAGGGAGTTAGACCCATATCTCACGGCTACACCGCGGTGGATCAAAATGGAACCACGGTCTACTCTAAAATTCTGGAGCAATTTCGGTGACCAAATCAAGATTCAGGGGCTCTAAACACGAAGAGGAGACCAATATCAGTACAGAGGAGAAATTTGAAGGTCCAAATCCATTGTTCAGCCGCGGAACCGCGGCAGAGGCACTAGTTTGACCGCGGAACTGCGGTCAAAGGGTGACATCAGCACCCAAAACTCACTGTGGGTATTCCATTTCTCTTCTCTTCTCCTCTGAACTCCACTGAACTATTCTTTCTGCAGCATTTTTTGCACAAACTCTCTTCCCCTCTCCAATAAAATTGTTTTTGTGCAGGATTCTTTGCGCACCGCCAAATAAATTTTTTGCAAGTGTTTTAGATTTTTGATTGTTACTGTTTTGCATAAATAATACGGACTTCAAGGGGAAATAACACCAATTCATATTGGGTGGAGATTTCATCACCCTTCCTAAGACCCCAAAAATCACTAAAAGCATACGCATTACCCTTGAGCTTAATAAAAAATATCTAGACTCAGCCAACTAAGGACTGTCGTGCTCAATAGGATAGAGGAAGATTGTGGGCATTCGATCGTTTATTTAAACTTGACTTTGTGGTGCCTAGGCTAGACAAGTGAGAAAGGTAATTTTAAAAGGCTCGTCTCACGATGATTCGTGAGCGGAACCCTCCTTTCCTCACTTGTGCTTACCTGGCCACAATTGGCAGTGAAGAAACGGTTTGAGGGTTATCTCACAACTTGTCACTTTGGAACAGTTAGGAGCAGTCTAGTAGACTTTGAAGACCATAGCTCTAGGTATGATTTGTAAGTCCACGGTAGCGTCCCGACCATCTAACAGACGCCAAATGCGGAACAAAAACTTTTAACAAAACTGGCGCTATCGTGTACCGTAACCCGGATCTGCCATTAAAGCTGAACTAACAAACTACAAAGGGGTAGAAACGTTATACCGAATGATTCGAGTCCTTCGGTCTTTAACCATCATCCCACGCTTTGTTGCGGTTGCTCCGATCTCCTCGATCTCCAATCTTGTCGTCTGGGTGGCACCACGTCGACGGATCTTTAAACGGGCTCCCGCCTCTGAACCGAGGCAACTCGATCGTCAAGTTTGCTAAAAGAGATGACCAAGATGAAGTAGAGAATGAGTAGAACACTTTGTCTCGTTACGTCCAGGGTCACGGACGAACGGTTATGGAAGTTGCCTTTAGGATCGGGTGAAATGAGAAAGAGGCTATCTATTTTTCGTGAACCCGAATCTATCATAATCTTTTTCTAGTGAACAACAACCATCATCTATGGGGGGAGGCCGGCCATTTATAGGAGAGGAGGGAGGTGAGTGTAGGAGCTAGGAGGTGACAATAAGCAAAATATCTAGTGTGAACACAAAGTGTGAACACATAGTGTGAACACAAAGTGTGAACACAAAGAAAGCAACCAATAATGAACAAGTGAGTCATAAGCCTTGTCACCAACTTCTAGATGCTTCTAGAATCTTCCACACTCATCCAAGAAAAGATAAATCTGTCTTTAACCGAATGTCAAAATACGGCTGATAGAAAACTGGAAACTGGCAACTTCCAAAAGCGATCCTGAAACGAATTTCAAGACAACCCCGTATAAGTATAAACATACCCATAATTATATTACGACCGAATATAAATGCAACCGAGACAAAGATATTATATTTACACAGTATAATACTGGGTTCCGGCTTAAACCAAAGCCTACCAGCATTATCTGTCCGAAAAACGACACTGCGAAAACGCACGTGCTTTTTCCGAACCTTGCCATATCACCATACGGCCTCTACAACGTTTCGCCCAAACTTGGGAAAGTGTCTGTGGGGGACTCTAATGACTCATCAATACACTGGCACTGGGTATAACCACTAGCACGTCAGAGGTACAAGCTGCACGTAACGTTTTGCCTATGTATTGATTGGAAGGGAAGCTGATGAGCGAACTCATCTATAAACCCTACTGAGCCTGACAGTGACAATGTATATACAGTCCGGTCCATTCGTCTAAAGAGTATCGCATATCGAGTCTAGGGGGCTGGATAAAGTCAGACCCCTAATAACGCGATAAATCGTGTCGGTATGAAGCCCATCACCACCTGGGAAACTACTGATCCAAATCAGTAATTCTCCACTACCTCGGCCGAGGATTCCTAGTGATGGCCACCCGTGCACTGTGCGACATCAACCCCTAATACCGGGAAAGACGAATCCCCGACGATCCGCTCACTTGCCTCCAATGTGGCTCGGGACTGTACCCAAAAAAGACCTGTTTGCACGACTCCTTTGAGCCGTGGTAGGGTAGAAATCAAAGCACAGTGGGAACTCACACGAGACAAATGACGACCTCAGGTCGATGAACTAACCTGTACACATGTCACCAGGGAATTGCTATCTGACAATATGTATAATACCAACTAGCAGATTCCCGGCGAGTCCTGTCCGGTGCACTCATAACTCAATGAGCACCTGTATACATCTTAGGTGATCCAACTGACACTAGTGGCTTGTGAGACCAGCCACCGCCCCTCGTCGGGGTCTCGACTGTATACACTAGTCTATTCTGGAGTATCGATGCCCTGTCTCGAAACTCCCACGACTAGGGACACTTTTAAGGATGTGCTTACAGACCCCAGCTCCCACGTATATGATCGCCATCATACTGCTGGTAGTCAAGCAAGAATCCTATTGGCTCTATCAATCATGGAATAGTGAACTAAAGCATATATACGATGATAAAGACAAACCAGATAGCATACTATCATCTCGAGTAAGACTGTCATATAGGTATAGGTCCTGCCTCAATCATTGTAATCACGTACCTACGATCCAATAATTGACTTTGAGAGCACTATCTCCAACAATCTCCCACTTGCACTCAAGGCTAATTATTGCGATGTTGCATACTCACAGCCCGTGTGATACCGAACATCCAACTCCTCTACTAATCAGTTTCACAAAGCTAGTTTGTAAAACTCTTGTGTTCGAGAAATAGCCTTAGTGAGTGGATCCGCCCTGATGTTTCTTTCTATGTCTCTCTTAATCTCAAGTTCGCGGAGAAAGCCATCTCCCGAATCGAGTAATACCTGTCTTAGAATATGTCTGGATGTCTGATGGGACATAGTTCATAAATGAACTCCAAATCCAAAATTCTTAGACTGTATCGATAACTGAACCTAATCAGTATCCATCACCATGCCTCCCACAGTATCCTCTTGGACCACCTGTCCATAATACTGTCCCTCGTCAGAGGGAAAACTATAACTGTGACAATCACTCTGTCATCCATGTCACCTTTGAAGCCTTGAATGATAACCGTCTCCCGAAGGAGGCTGCCGTTATCAAATCTGTAGAACATCCACTTATGTTCTGAGACTGCTTTCTTATGTTTCTTCAGGATTGGATTAATATAAACTTATCGCATCTAGTGCAAAAAACAACATCTGGTGTGGTACTTGACATCTCATGATTGACTCAATTGCCTAAGCAAGTGATTTGCCAATCATGCGCATCCCTCTCTCCTTTAGTCTCTAAGACACCTTTAGAGAGGGTGACTCCATCACCTGCAGGTACACCACCATGCCAGGAGTCATCTATTCTAAAATACTATTAGAATACTGTCAAAGTACCCACATTGGGAAACTACCCAAATCTAGATCTAAAACCGTAGATCTAATAACCAGAATGTCTGATATTATATCCATATCCTTTGTGGAGAAACAACTATGTGACGACCAAAGTGCAACCGATCGTAGTATAGGAATTTTACTTCCTACTCTGTGTATGTCATCCAAATACCAGAACATCACACCCTACTACCTTCTTAACAGATCCATCCCCTATTCTGATGAAGTCAAATCCATGAATGTCACATCAAAATTAGATGATCTTATCTCCGCTATATCTGCTTAAGTCTATAAATAGACATAAGCTACTTGCCCACTTATACTTCCGCTGTTCCCACTGACTACGAAAACCCTCTGGCAGAATAATATATACGTACACTTCTAAAGCTAGTTTAGAACGACGTTATACTTATTCTCCTGCCGGGTTTCATAGTCTGGAACAATAGTAGTGTCAAGTTTGGGTAAATAAGAACCTCTCTGTCACCGTCCTTGAGGCTACCGGAGTACCTCTCGGGTGTCTGAGGTTACCCACCATATCTGCGGAGTGGCTATTGGAATATCAAACCTGATTGAATATATAGGTCCTATTAAATTTTCCGTAATCGTTTGCGGTTCTGGAATCACTTCCAGCTCTACCATACTCCCACTATTTTTCTGAAAAAATCCATTTTACTAAAACTGTGGCAAGTCAAGAACAATATCACTATTGATCTTCCAGATGGTAGAAATGTCAACCCTCGTCAAAGCCAGGGTCAACCCACAAACAGCCATTATAGAAATATGCCTTGAGTTATCTAGTGTCTGGTTTTAAGCATAAGCTGGACAACTCCCCTTACCTTAACATCGTTAAGATATGAACCATTCTATATCTAATATAGAAATAGAGGCACTAATTTAATTGGAACCAGATTCAAATCATGCAGCTGTCTCCAGTGCATAACAACTTAATGGAGAAAGGCTAATCAGCATTACTCAACTTAGGAATCCATCCAATTATGTGTAACCTGAAAGAGAAACAAGTTTCTCAAAACCATTACTATCAACTGAATACTAACCACAAGGATCTACATCTTCAATCTCTTTGAAGAATCCTGATACTTGCGAAATCTGGTTCTCTACTTTATTCTTATACCCAAAACTTTTCAAAATATAGACATTGTATTTCAGTGAAACACTTGTCTAAAAAATAGAGAAATTACAAGTAAACAGAAAAAAGTACGAGGACCAACCCCTTTGTCCTAACGGACACTGGACAACATACAATACTCTGTATAAGTCCGCTGAGTTTAATAACTCAAAACCTGTGCATCTTAGGTTGAAAACTGTACCCAGGCGATTTCCTCAAATATCACCAATTACAACGAATTCCGATATAATGAGAATGATCTCCTAATTCCCAATAACTTACTCCCACTCATTATCTATAAAACCATACAGATATGAGAATGAAACCTGGTAAATACATACCCTAGAGTAAGTATCTAATTGGGAAAATAGTTTTCTTTTAACAATGCGCAGTGAAACTGAAACATTAAAATGTCTCGTAGGGTATCTTGGTATTCCTAGTAATGTCTCTTCCATAGTCCTATTCATGACTGTAACTGTATATTTCTTTGCCATCTCTCCAAATCCATTTATTTGTCTTTAGTCGTTACCTTCTGTATACCTTCGTTAGGCTAAATGGTTTTCTTCTTTTCCTACCGTTCGGCACCAGCCTATGGTTTGGAAAAAGACTATCCAGTAAGCTTAATAGGTGTACCCTCCTAATCCTAGGAGTACTCGCAACTTGAGAGAAGGTGATGATAAAAAACAATCTGAATAATACCTTATTCTATTTCTCCCGAACTGGGGAAAAAGTAAAGGTGAAATAGGAGTAGCGATGAAGTACGCGGTTTGGTCGTGAATGATAACTGTCGCAATTTACTTTGCCCTCTTTCTAATCCCTTTATTTTGTCTTTACATATTACCTTCTGCACACCCTACTCAGGCTAATTAGTTTTCTTCATTCACTACCTTTCGGCACCAGCCTATGGTTTGGAATAAGACTATCCAATAAGCGTAATAGGTGTACTCTCCTAGACTAAGGAGCCCTCGCAACCTGAGAGAAGGTAATAACAAAAGACAACTGAATAAACAAATTCTATTTCTCCTGAACCTGGATCCATCCTCAAAGAAGTCCCTTCGAGTTTGTATATGACCATACGATGGATCTATCCAATGGAAGTGGATGTCCGTAGTAATACGAGGTGTTCTGAGAAATTTAAAGGGTAAAGGAAGGAGCGGCAATGACTTATGCAACTTAGACAATCCAAAAGCCAGTATTTTAAGAAGGTTCGGTCAACTTGGTCACTGAGTCATAGTCTAGGGTCGGTCAAAGGTAGCTGCCAAAGAGAGAGAGAAAAGAAACACTCTGCGTGCACTCTAACCTAGATTAGAATGGTTATCACTTTATCTAATTAGGAAACCTCCCACTGTAATCTCAAATTCTCCTCCAAACCTGAAAGAAGAATTATTCGGGATCACCCGAAGAGTAAACTAACTCATCAGTGGGAATCGGGATCCAACTCTCATCGCATGATAACTTGATGGAAGCCACTCAAGTTATCACACTCCAGAAGGTATGCGCATATCTGGCAAGTTTCCTGTATATTTGAAACTCCCGATGTGATTTTTGCCCCATGCTCTTATGACCTTGGCGTTGGTCAAAATATCATAAGTCACATGCCAAGTTCTACCCGTCACTATCTAGGTCGATTTGAACCCACCCGCACATGCCCTTGACGTTGGCCAAAATGGCAGAACGACTGTCCCAAACCAACTCATCTATCTATGCAACAGATGAATACCCAGCAGCTACCAAACACTATGCGTTGACGTTGGTCAAAATACATAGCTTGAATACTACTGACCATCCATAAGAAATGACGGAGGTCTATGACTGGTTTTTGGCGAAAAACCATTAACGTAATGAACTTGATCTCGTTGAAGGAAACTGATACCTTTTTATAAAATTTAGTGGCGAAAGCGTTTTGCTAAAGAGGTCACTCCCGGTGAAGGGATCTCGGCTCTTTCCTTATGGAATGAGGTGCAGGATATTCCATCTGAATACCGCGATGCAAAGCAACTTATAATCGACTATATTAAAGTTACTACCCTGACGTAAACTTCTGCCCAAGGGTTTTTTCCCGGTGAAGGGATATCAGCCCTTGCCTTGTCGAATGAGGTGCGGGATATTTAACCGAATATCACTATGCAAAACAAAAGGAAACATCTTTGTAATAACACCTTTTAAAATTTGTTCCAACAACATCAAATATAGGTTTGTTTTATCTTGCATTGATAAGAATCAACGCATTCCCATCAATCAATCACACCAGAAAAGAACGAAAATAAAATGTACGTATATGCCATCCGCATTCGCCACTGGGTCCCGTCATCACTCGTTAGGGTACTTAACTAACGACAGAGCGGGAGCTGGACTAGCGCGGGTGTAAAACATATACAACATCTAATAGTATATATAGCAATATACAATAATCGCTCCAGGCGTGATAATATGCAACATTACATAAAAGTAATAAGAATCACAGAACAATACAGATAATCTGGGATCCCCGGGTTTCACAGAGCCGCTGCTGAAACCCGACGTTCCCCTGGTCGTGTGGATAGCCTGTGCAATGAAACCTAGACCCCTACGGGTGCGGCAAGTTACCCGCCAAAACCTGAAGCGAGGTGGTCCCCACAGCATAGTGAATGGAACACCCAGCACTTCACGGAATCCGGTAAATTGAGCACCCCTCTTTGGGTCAACCTGTACCCCCTACGAGTGCGGCGAATAGTCTGCCAAGTCTAGAGTGAGGTCCCTCTGCCTCTCAAAGCCATGAGATACGGACCCGTTGCCCTCCAGAACCCGGCTATCCGTGCACTCCTTCGCGGGATAAACCTAGTACAGAAATAAAAATATGTACAACGGGTACATCGACCTCGACTCGGTCGTGCCCCAAAAGAATATTATACAAACAGGCAGTAACGGCAGTCCACATGTTGGACGCTCGCCCCGCAATATCAAATGTATAAATAAATCCAAACTGCACTATCATTGCACCCTGCTATCCACCACGACATATCCGCAACAATACAGCACAACACAGAACATCAACGCGAATGTCACGTTCGCAAACCCGTCTAAAAGAACTATAGCAATCAGACGCGGTTTACCGATCAAATGACATTCCCGGTCGGAGATATAATGTAAATACTGCATACTTACAAATTTAAAATTTCGATCGACTAAATTTCTCGAAGTGGGCCCCACAAACAACTGGTATACAGTAACAAAATCTGGGCCCAAAAAAATATATACCAAAAACCCTAATTTCCAGTAAAAAAGCCACTGTGCAAATTTGGTGCACTGATCTCACAGAATGGCCGCGGAAGCGCGGTCAAACCCTAGGTTTGACCGCGATTCCGCGGCGGTCTTGTGAGATCACGTGACTAAATTTTGACGGTGAGCTTAGAAAACCCTGCAGAATTTTCTGTGATATGTAGAATTATTTTTAGACACTGTTTAAAATCAACAGAAACTCAGTGGCCTGAAAAATGTAGTTTTGCGAAATCCGTTCGATCGATCTTTTAAACGTGTTAGCACAAGTTAGTATAGTTTAATGGTGAGGCTCTGATACCACTGTAAGTCTACGGTAGCGTCCCGGCCGTCTAACAGACGCCAAATGCGGAACAAAAACTTTTAACAAAACTGGCGCTATCGTGTACCGTAACCCGGATCTGCCATTAAAGCTGAACTAACAAACTACAAAGGGGTAGAAACGTTATACCGAATGATCCGAGTACTTCGGTCTTTAACCATCATCCCACGCTTTGTTGCGGTTGCTCCGATCTCCTCGATCTCTAATCTTGTCGTCTGGGTGGCACCACGTCGACGGATCTTTAAACGGGATCCCGCCTCTGAACTGAGGCAACTCGATCGTCAAGTTTTCTAAAAGAGACGACCAAGATGAAGTAGAGAATGAGTAGACCACTTTGTCTCGTTACGTCCAGGGTCACGGACGAACGGTTATGGAAGTTGCCTTTTGGATCGGGTGAAATGAGAAAGAGGCTGTCTATTTTTCGTGAACCCGAATCTATCATAATCTTTTTCTAGTGAACAACAACCATCATCTATGAGAGGGGGGAGGCCGGCCATTTATAGGAGAGGAGGGAGGTGAGTGTAGGAGCTAGGAGGTGACAATAAGCAAAATATCTAGTGTGAACACAAAGTGTGAACACAAAGAAAGCAATCAATAATGAACAAGTGAGTCATAATGCTTGTCACCGCCTTCTAGATGCTTCTAGAATCTTCCACAGTCATCCAAGAAAAGATAAATCCGTCTTTAACCGAATGACAAAATACGGCTGATAGAAAACTGGAAACTGGCAACTTCCAAAAGCGATCCTGAAATGAATTTCAGGACAACCCCGTATAAGTATAAACATACCAGCAATTATATTACGACCGAATATAAATGCAACTGATACAAAGATATTATATCTACACAGTATAATACTGGGTTCCGGCTTAAACCAAAGCCTACCAGTATTATCTGTCCGAAAAACGACACGTGCGAAAACGCACGTGCTTTTTCCGAACCTTGCCATATCACCATACGGCCTCTACAACGTTTCGCCCGAACTTAGGAAAGTGTCTGTGGGGGACTCTAATGACTCATCAATACACTGGCACTGGGTATAACCACTAGCACGTCAGAGGTACAAGCTGCACGTAACGTTTTGCCTATGTATTGATTGGATGGGAAGCTGGCGAGCGAACTCATCTATAAATCCTACTGAGCCTGACAGTGACAATATATATACAGTCCGGTCCATTCGTCTAAAGAGTATCGCATATCGAGTCTAGGGGGTAGATAAAGTCAGACCCCTAATAACACGATAAATCGTGTCGGCATGAAGCCCATCACCACCTGAGAAACTACTGATCCAAATCAGTAATTCTCCACTACCTCGGCCGAGAATTCCTAGTGATGGCCACCCGTGTACTGTGCGACATCAACCCCCAATACCGGGAGAGACAAATCCCCGACGATCTGCTCACTTGCCTCCAATGTGGCTCGGGACTGTACCCAAAAAAGACCTGTTTGCATGACTCCTTTGAGCCGTGGTAGGGTAGAAATCAAAGCACAGTGGGAACTCACACGAGACAAATGAGGAACTCAGGTCAATGAACTAACCTGTACACATGTCACCACGGAATTGCTATCTGACGATATGTATAATACCAACTAGCAGATTCCCGGCGAGTTCTGTCCGGTGTACTCATAACTCAATGAGCACATGTATACATCTTAGGTGATCCAACTGACACCAGTGGCTTGTGACACCGGCCACCGCCCTTTGTCGGGGTCTCGACTGTATAGATTAGTCTACTCTGGAGTATCGATGCCCTGTCTCGAAACTCCCATGACTAGGGACACTTTTAAGGATGTGCTTACAGACCCCAGCTCCCACGTATATGATCGCCATCATACTGCTGGTAGTCAAGCAAGAATCCTATGGGCTCTATCAATCATGCAATAGTGAACTAAAGCATATATACGATGATAAAGACAAAACAGATAGCATACTATTATCTCGAGTAAGACTGTCATATCGGTATAGGTCCTGCCTCAATCATTGTAACCACGTACCTGCGATCCAATAATTGACTTTGAGGGCACTATCTCTAACATGATTGTCCATGTTTTGACTGTGATTGTTAGAAGTTATGCCGTAAGTCTGTACATATTTTTGCAAAACTCTTTCGAAAAAAAAGAAAAAAAACAACAAAACAAAAACTTTTATAAAAACTTGCCCTTTGTCGCCAGAATCCCATTTCACCCACCTTTCATCCGCATTCCTCCATTGATATTTTCTTACCCTCATATTCTACGCTTTGACTATACTAAACTCGTTTAGTGTATGTCCAGTTGGACTCGGGACACTAGTGCCCACCTAGTCCGCATTTCGTTAGTCGCTACCGACTATGCGATCGACTCCGATCCCTCCACACCTCTTTCACCTTTACCTTTGCCGGCCAACTCCGACGTTGACCGGAATTCTGTTAATACATCCCCACCTTCACCATCATCATCACCAAATTCTTCTTCTGAGATATCAGGATTTCCCCCTAACATCCCTTTACCTCTTCCGGGACTGATTCCACCTCATCTGGGTGCGAATAACCCGCAACCACCTCCTGTTGAAGTGCCACAGCGAATAGCGCTTCAGGATCGTTTCTATCCTACCCGCTCTGCATTCCCTACCTGTCGTTTACTTCCGCTGGCCAATGGGGATAATTTCGAAATTAAGCCCCACTTCATCAACATGTTGCCCAAATTTCACGGGTTGGAATCCGAAGATGCCTACATCTTCATCAACAAATTCCAGAACGTCTGTGTAATGATGAAGACAACCCAACTGTCCGACGATGCTATATGGTTACGAGTCATTCCTTTCACTCTGTATGACCTTACTGAGAAATGGTTGTATAGCACCGCGTCGCATTCCATAACCAGTTGGGATGAGTTTGTTATAGCGTTTCTTAAAAAGTTCTACCCGAACCATAAGACCACGAGAATCTGAAATGAAATTAACCAATTTTCCCAACTTCCTACCGAACCCTTTTGGAAGTGCTTTGACCGATACAAAGACCTTCTTGTTCAGTGCCCTCATCACGGTATTGAGAGATGGAAACTTTGCCAGACCTTATACGAGGGCCTGAATCCAGCAACTAAGCAGTTGCTGGAGACCATTTGTCAAGGCCACTTCCTATCCAAATCTGACGAGGAAGCTTGGCAATTCTTTGACGATCTCGCGGAACAAACGGTTCAGTGGGAAAGCACACGACTAAACACTTCGTCTAGTTCTTCTACTTCTTCTGGTCTCTCCAGGGGAGGAGTTCATAAACTCGATATCTCAATTGCAATGAAGGCCGACATGGCAGCAATAACGCGAAAATTGGAAGCAATTGAGAGCAAATTCTCATCTCCTTCTCCTGCCCCTGCTCTTCCCCTACGTACTATCTGCGCTTGTTGTTCTGACCCATCACATTTGACCGAAGAGTGTCCTTACAACTCACATACTCAAGGACAGGATCAGGTCAATGCTACATTTCAGCAAAGACCAAGAAATGATCCATACTCTTCCACTTACAATCCCGGTTGGAGGAACAACCCCAATTTTGCCTGGAATCAGAACCAGCATCAATTCCAAGGCCATAACAACTTCCAGAGGCCTCCTCCTCCGCAACAACAAGCTCAGCAACAAACTCAACATCAGTATCAACAGCCCTTCCAACCCAAACCTTTTCAAAATCCGATGAACAATTTTGCACCTAACAACTCTTTTCCTCAAAACAACTTTGTTCTGTCAAACAACGATAAGGTTTCCTCGCTAGAACGAAGTCTGGAGGCATTCATAAAACAATCGACTCAATCCACCGCCAACATCCAGTCTTCCATTCAGTCTCTGGTGCAACACACCGCTGCTCAAGGGCAAAGCATAAAGACCATCGAAGCCCAGATTGCACAACTGAATGCAGCGTTAAGCGAGCGAGAAAAAGAGAAGCTTCCATCTCAACCACTCCCAAATCCTGGTCACCCACATAATGTACATGTTGCTCTCGAACAACAGAACCATAATGTGAGTGCCGTGACTACGTTGAGATCTAGAAGAATGCTGCACAACAACGTCGGCACAGATGATAACACCCCGGCCATTTCTTCTTCTTCTTTTTCTTCGTCTTCTGAGCCTGTTCTCCATTCTTTAAAAGGATCTTCTTTTTCTGCTGCTCCGAACGGACCCACATCTCATTCCACGAATACTCCAGCTCTGGGATCCGTTCCAACTCCACAATCTCCTCCACAAGTATTAGACTCAACCAATTTCAAAAACGTTCCATTTCCAAACCGGTTGAGGTCCAATAAACAAAATCCACAACTGGAGAAGATTCTGGAGTTATTTAAACAGGTTAACATTAACATTCCCCTCTTAGATGCAGTCCAACAAGTCCATTCCTACGCAAAAATCTTGAAGGACTTGTGCACTAAGAAGAGGAAATCTCAGGTACCTAAGAAAGTTTTCTTAGCTAGTGCCGTAAGTAATGCTCTTACACAATCTTTATCTCAAAAATAGAAGGACCCTAGCTGTCCTACGATTTCAATCACCATTAGGGATAAGAACATCAACCGCACACTTTTAGATCTTGGTTCCAGGGTTAACCTGCTTCCGTACTCAGTATATGAGCAATTAGGTGTAGGAAAGCTAAAACCCACACAATGCACTCTCCAAATGGCCGACCGATCTATCATCCATCCTAGGGGTGAGCTAGAGGATGTGTTAATAAAGGTAAAAGAATTCATATTCCCCGTTGACTTCATTGTTTTAGACACACAGCCTGTAGCTAACCCGCGGAATCAAATTCCGGTAATACTCGGTCGCCCATTCCTTTCAACCTCAAATGCTGCGATCAATTGTTGAAATGGTTCGATGAACCTATCTTTTGGAAACATGACAATTGTGTTGGAGATAGTGCCCTCAGAGTCAATTATTAGATCACAGGCACGTGATTGTAATGATTGAGGGAGGACCTATCCCGGTAGGACAGTCTTAGTCGAGATGATAGTATGCTATCTGGTTTACCTTTATCATCGTGTACTACTTCAGGTGACCTTACAGGTCGCTATTACACGTTGATAGAGCCCCTAGGATTCTTGCTTGACTGCCAGCAGTATGAGGGCGATCATATACGTGGGAGCTGGTAGTCTATAAGCACATCCTTAAAAGGTCCCTAGTCGTGGGAGTTTCGAGACAGGGCATCGATTCTCTAGAGTAGACTAGTGTATACAGTCGAGACCCCGACGAGGGGCGGTGGCCGGTCTCACAAGCCACTGGTGTCAGTTGGTTCACCTAAGATGTATACAGGTGCTCATTGGGTTATGAGTACACCGGACAGGACTCGCCGGGAACATGCTAGTTGGTCTTATACTTGACGTCAGATAGCAGTTCCCTGGTGACATGTGTACAGGTTAGTTCATCGACCTGAGGATCGTCATTTGTCTCGTGTGAGTTCCCACTGTACTTTGATTACTACCCTACCACGCTCAAAGGAGATGTGCAAACAAGTTTTAGTTGGGTACAGTCCCGAGCCACATAGAGGCAGTGGGCGGATCATCAGGGGTTCGTCTCTCCCGGTATTGGGGGTGAGGTCGCGCTGTGTCTAGGAGAGCCATTACACGAAGTCCTTGGCCAAGGCAAGAGATTTACTGGTAGGTATTCCAGTAGTATCTCAGGGTGTTCTAGGCTACACTCCGACACGACTTGTACCGCTTTTGGGGGTCTGACTTTTACCAACCCCCTAGGCCCGCCATGCGATGCTCATAGACGAACGGACCGGACTGTACGGATATTGTCACTGACAGGATCTGTAGGGTGTCAGGATGAGTTCGCTCATCGACATCCCTTTTGGTCAATAGCTGGTGGCCCGTCACGTATTGGCTTATACCTATGACGTGCTAGTGGTTAAATCCACAGACGAGTCTTTAGAGTCCACCACACTTACAGTTACTCAAGTTTCGGGCGAAACGCTGTAGAGGCCGTATGGAGATATGGCAGGGGTCGATCAGATACGTGCGGTATTGCACGGATCCGAATCAGAAGGATTATACTAGCCGGCTTTGGTTTAAGCCGGATCCTAGTATAGTACAGTGTAGTTTTGTCTCATTACATTTGTATCCGGTCGGAATACAGATGCGGGTGTGTATGCACAGTATCGGGGGTTTTCCTGTAATTTATTACGGGATCAGTTTTCTGAAGTTGCCAGTTTGCATTCCGTTCCGGCCGATTTTCCTTTGTTCCTTCGCGGCCGGACTTTTCCGATGGAGGGGGTTATTTGCAAGTTTGCAAATAATTTATTGGGGAGGGGTTTCTTGCATTTGTGAGATTATGATATGACCATCATCATTATATTCTTTTTCCATCTTTTCTTTTGCTTTAATGGTGATTAGAATGGATTAGGACTTGATGAGAGTTGATATGACTTTGTTATGATGGCTTTTTGGATGTGGTTACCCTCCACCTTTTACTACGATCACCTCCCTTCATGGTTGATGTTTTTATCCTCCACCATTCTCACTTGAGAGGCATATACTATTAGGGAGAGAATGAGAGAGTTGTGTTTTTCTAGTGGTGGGATTTTATTTCATCTCATTCTTCATGCTTGCAAAATGATATACCTTCATCCTCTCCAAAATTCTTTCTCTCCTCCATCCATGGAAACTTCACCACCCTAAAAGAGACTATGATTCTACACTAGCCTACAGCAAATCTTGGACGCGTCGGCTAGCTAACTTCGCGTCCGAGTTGCCTCGGTATAGAGGTGGGAGCCCGTAATAGAAGCTGGCGACGTGGTGCCCTTCCGGTGAGGAGGTAGAGACCGGACATTCCGCAGGAGATCGGGACGACGACGAGAAGATCGGAGGACTCGGATCACTCGGTATATCTTTAACCCGTCTTGTAGTTAGCTAGGACTAGTTAATGGTTCGATCCGGGTGTTTATTGCGCGGTGGTGCCGGTTTGTTAGTTTGCAAAATTAAAGTTTTTCGCTTCCGCATTTGGCCTTGGGATGGAGGCCGGGGCGCCGCCGTGCACTTACAGTGGTATCAGAGCCTCGCCATTAACATAGTCTAGCTTTGTCTAATGTGTTTTACATTTCCGATCGAACAAAATTCCAAAAACCCGCGTTTTCTTCACATCAGTTTCTGTCGAAATTTTTTGAAGTCCAAAATTTTTCAGGTTATAAAATAGTGATATACTGGAAGTTCTAAGCATTCTGTAAAAATTCGACACAGTAACTCGACTACTGAAGCGCGGAACCGCGGCCAAACCCCCCTTTGGGCCGCGGTTCCGCCGCACAATGATGTCCTTGCTGTATCAAATTTCTGCAGTCGCTTTCTGGGTTGAAAATAGGGGTTTTGGAATATTATTTTTGGGCCCAGAATTTCTTGATGTGCTACAGTAGTACTTGGGGGCCCACTTGATAAAATTTATTCGATCGGATATTTTAAACACATTATTTCACAGTATTTACATTATATCTGCGACCGTGAATGTCACTTGATCGGTAAATCCAGTCTAACTGCTATAGCCCGGTTAGACGGATTTGCGAACGTGACTTTCACGTTGATGTTCTGTGATTTTGCTGTGATGTTGCGGATCGGTCGTGGGGGATAGCCTGGATGCAATGCTAGTACAGTTTTGTTGTATTATGTACATTTGATATTGCGGGGCGAGCGTCCAACATGTGGACTGCCGTCACTGCCTGTTTGTATTATTATTTTGGGGCACGGCCAGGTTGCGGTCGATGTACCCGTTGTATGTATATTTTACTTTCTGTACTAGGATTACCCCGCGAAGGGGTGCACGGATAGCCGGGTTCTAGAGGGCAACAAGCCCGCATCTCATGGCGTTGAGACGGAGGGGGCTTTACTCTAGAATTGGCGGGCTATTCGCCGCACTCGTAGGGGGTACAGGTTGACCCAGGAGGGGTGCCTAAGTTACCGAATGCCGTGAAGTGCTGGGTGGTCCATTCACGTTGCTGAAGGGGGCTGCCTCGCTTCAGGTTTTGGCGGGTAACTTGCCGCGCCCGTAGGGTCTAGGATTTTCATTGCACATGCTATCCACACGACCAGGGGAACGTCGGGTTTCAGTAGTGGCTCTGTGAAACCCGGGGATCCCAGATATCTGTATTGTTCTGTGATGCTGTACATTTCTATGATGTTACATTTTATCACGCCTTGAGCGAATATTATATATTATATATATACTAGTAGATGTTGTATATGTTTTGCATCCGCGCTAGTCCAGTCCCCGCTCTGTCGTTAGTTAAGTAACCTAACGGGTAATGACCGGACCCAGTGGCGAATCCAGATGGCATATACGTACATCAGTATATTTTCGTTCTTTATTGGTGTGATCAATTGATGGGACTGCGTTGATTCGGATCAATGCAAGCTAAACAAACCTATTCTGACGTTGTTGGAACACTTTTCAAAAAGCTGTTATTGCAAGGACGTTCTCTTTTGTTTTGCATCGTGGTATTCAGTTGGAATATCCTGCTCCTCAGTCGATGAGGCAAGGGCCGAGATCCCTTCACCGGGAGTGACCTCTTGGACAAAAAGTTTGCGTCAGGGCATTAACTTCACTATAGCCAATTACTTTTGCTTTGCACCGTGGTATTCAGTTGGAATATCCTGCACCTCATTCTACGGGGAAAGAGCCGAGATCCCTTCACCGGGAGTGACCTCTTTAGCAAAGGTTTTCGTCACTATATTTTTAAAAGCTATCCGTTCCTTCAACGATATCAAGTTCTTTACGTTAAAGGTTTTCGCCAGAAACCATTCGTAGCCCTCCGTCGTTTCATATGGGTAGTCAATAGTATTCAAGCTATGTTTGTTGGCCAAAGTCAAGGCACAGTGTTTGATAGCTGTTGGTTATTCATATGCAGCATAAATAGATGCGTTGGTTTGGAACAGTCGTACTGTCTTGTTGGCCAAAGTCAAGGGCCTGTACGGATGGGTTCAAATTAACCTGGAGAACGACGTGTAGAACTTGACTTGTGACTTATGATTTGTTGGCCAAAGTCAAGGTCATAAGAGCATGGGACAAAAATCACATCGGGAGTTTCAAAAGAACTGAAACTTGCCAGATATGCGCATACCTTCTGGAGTGTGATGACGTGAGCGGATTCCTCATGTTATCATGCGATAATAGTTGGATCCCGATTCCTACTGATGAGTTGGTTTACTCCTCGGGTGATCCCGACTAATTCTTCTTTCGGGTTTGGAGAAGAATTTGATGTTACAGTGGGAGGTTTCCAGATTAGATAAATTTGTAACCATTCTGATCTAGGTTAGAGTGCACGCTCAGTGTTTCTTTTCTCTCTCTCTTTGGCAGCGACCATTGACCCGACCCTAAGACTATGACTCAGTGACCAAATTAACCGAACATTCTTAAACACCGGCTTTTGGATTGTCAGAGTTGCAAACCTCATTGCCATTCCTACTTTTACCCTTTTCTCCAGGACACCCCGTATTACTACGAACGTCCACTTCCACTGGACAAAACCATCGTATGGTTATATACGAACTCGAAGGAATCCGAGGATGGTTTCCGGTTCTGGAGAAAACGAATAGGATTATTCAGTTGTCATTTCTTTTTACCTTCTCTAAGGTTGCGAGTGCTCCTTGGTTTAGGAGATAGTACACCTATTACGCAAATTGGATAGTCTTCTTCCAGACCTTAGGCTGGTTCCGACCGGTAGGGAATGAAGAAAGCCAATTAGCCTAAACGGTACAGAAGGTATTATGTAAAGACAAAGAAAGGGATTAGTAAGAGGGCAGAGTAAATTGCGACTGCTATTCACGACTAAACCAAGTATTTCTTCGCCAACCCTAAATCACCTTTTTATTTCTCCAGGACACTCCGTATCACTACGAAGATCCCAGTTTATTGGATAATCCATCGTATGGTTATATACGAACTCGAAAGGAACTTGTTCCAGTTTGGGGATGGATCCTGGTTCAGGAGAAATAGGAATTAAGTTCATTCGGTTGTCTTTTATCCTCATCTTCTCTTGCATTGCGAGTGCTCCTAGGATTAGGAAAGTACACCCATTATGCTTATTGGATAGTCTTCTTCCAAACCATAGGCTGGTGCCGAACGGTAGGAAAGGAAGAAAACCATTTGGCCTAAAGGGGTGTACAGAAGGTAATGACTAAAGACATATAAAGGGATTTGGAGAGGTGACAAAGAATAATACGGTTATAGTTGTGAATCGGATAATGGAAGAGGCATTACTAGGAATACCAGCATACCTCATCGAAACATTTCAATGTTTCAGGTTCACTGTGTACTGTTAAAAGAAAACTGATTTTCCGATTAGACACTTGCTCTAGGGTATGTATTTACCAGGTATGATTCGCACATCTGTATGATTTTACAGATGATGAGTGGGAGTAAGTTATTGGGAATTAGGTGACCATCCTCATTATATCGCGATTCGTTGTAACTGGTGATATTTGAGAAAGCCACCTGGGTTGTTTGCCGGTCGGCAAATATTTGGTTTTGAATATCCGTTCTTGTGCACCAATTTCAAATTGATATATCTGTACGTCTATTTTTATAAAGTGAGACATACCTTTTTGAAATTATGTTTATGACATTTACCTATATCAGTTGATGGTTAGGTAAGGAGCATTAAACAGCGGTGTAATTCTTCTTAACCATAAGTACAGTTTTCAACCTACGAAACACAGTGAATGAGTTATCAGACTCAAAGGACTTATACAGAGTATTGTATGTTGTCCAGGGTCCATCAGGACAGAGGGGTTGGTCCTCGTACTATATTCGGTTTACTTATGACTTCTCTAGTTTTTAGACAGGTGTTTCGTAGAAACACAGGGTCCGAATTTTGAGAAGTTATAGGTACATGGATAAAGTAGAGAACCAGGTGTTGCAAGTATCGGGATTTTTCAAGTTGATCGAAGATGTAGATACTTGAGTATGGTATTCAGTTGATAGTAGTGGCTGAGAGAATTTACTTCTCTTTCAGGTTACTCATAAGTGGAAGCATTCCTAAGCTGAGTAACACTGATCAGCCTCTTTCCATTTAGCTGACATGCACTGGAGACAGCTGCATGATTTGAATCTGGTTCCAATTAAATTAGTGCATCTATTTCTATATTAGATATAGAATGGTTCATATCTTAACGATGTTAAGGTAAGGGGAGTTGTCCAGCTTATACTTAAAACCAGACACTGGATAACTCAAGGCACGTTTCTGTAATGGCTGTTTGTGGGTTGACCCAGGCTATGACGAGGGTTGACTTTCTACCATCTGGGAGATCAATAGTAATATTGTTCTAGACTCCCCACAGTTTTATTAAAAATGGATTTTTTCAGAAAACAGAAGTGGGAGTATGGTAGAACTGGAAGTGATTCCAGAACCACAAACGATTACTGAAGATTTGAAAGGAACCTAAAGATTCAATCTGATTTGACATTCCATTGGCCACTCCGCAGATACAATGGGTAACCTCAGACACCCGAGAGATACTCCGGTAGCCTCAAGAACGGTGGCAGGGAGGTTCTTGTTTACCCAGATTTGTCATTGCTGTTGTTCCAGACTAATCATGACAACCCTCTGTCAGAGGGTTGTCATGATCAGTGGGAGCAGCGGAAGCATTGGTGGACAAGTAGCTTATGTCTATAGACTGAAGCAGATATAGCGGAGATAGATCATCTATTTCTGATGTGACAGTCATAGGTTTGACGTCATAAGAATAGGGGATGGATCTGTTGAGAAGGTAGTAGGGTGTGATATCCTGGTATTGGATGACATACACAGAGTAGGAAAGGAAACTCCTATACTACGATCGGTTATACTTTGGTCGTCACACAGTGGTTTCTCCGCATGGGACTTGGACATTATATCTGACATACTGGTTACTAGATCTATGGTTTTAGATCTAGATTTGGGTGGTTTCCCAATCTGGGTACTTAGACAGCATTCTAAGAGTATTTAGAATGGACGACTCCTGGCACGGTAGTGTACCTGCAGGTGATGGAATCACCCTCTCTAAAGGTGTCTTACAAACTAAAGGGGAGAGGGATGTGCATGATTGGCAGATCACTTGCTCAGGCAATTGAGTCAATCATGAGATGTCAAGTACCACACCAGATGTTGTTCTTGCACTAGATGCAATAAGTTGATATTGATCCAATCCGGGAGAAACAGTCGGGAGCAGCTTTAGAACATAAGTAGATGTTCTAGGAAAATGATAACGACAGCCTCATTAAGGAGACAGTTATCATTCCAGGCTTCCAAGGTGATATGGACGACAGGGTGATTGTCGGAGTTATAGTTTTCCCTCTGACGAGGGGCAGTATTTTGGACAGATGATCCAGGAAGATACTGAGGAAGGCATGGCGCAGGATACTGATTAAGTTCAGTTGACGGTACAGTCTAAGAAGTTTGGATTTGGAGTTCATTTATGAGCTAGGTCCCATCAGACATCCAGACATTCTAAGACAGGTATTGCTCATTTCGGGAGATGGCTTTCTCCGCGAACTTGAGATATAGAGAGACATAGAAAGAAACATCAAAGAGGATCCACTCACTGAGGCTATTCCTCGAACGCAATAGTTTCGCAAAAGAGTTTTGTGAGACTGACTAGTAAAGGAGTTGGGTATTCGGTGTCACACGGGCTGTGAGTATGCGACATCGCAATAATTAGCCTTGAGTGCAAGTGGGAGATTGTTGGAGATAGTGCCCTCAGAATCAATTATTGGATCACAGGCACGTGATTGTAATGATTGAGGGAGGACCTATCCCGGTAGGACAATCTTAGTCGAGATGATAGTATGCTATCTGGTTTACCTTTATCATCGTGTACTGCTTCAGGTGACCTTACAGGTCGCTATTACACGTTGATAGAGCCCCTAGGATTCTTGCTTGACTATCAGCAGTATGAGGGCGATCATATATGTGGGAGCTGGTAGTCTATAAGCACATCCTTAAAAGGTCCCTAGTCGTGGGAGTTTCGAGACAGGGCATCGATTCTCCAGAGTAGACTAGTGTATACAGTCGAGACCCCGACGAGGGGCGGTGGCCGGTCTCACAAGCCACTGGTGTCAGTTGGTTCACCTAAGATGTATACAGGTGCTCATTAAGTTATGAGTACACCGGACAGGACTCGCCGGGAACATGCTAGTTGGTCTTATACTTGACGTCAGATAGCAGCTCCCTGGTGACATGTGTACAGGTTAGTTTATCGACCTGAGGATCGTCATTTGTCTCGTGTGAGTTCCTACTGTACTTTGATTACTACCTTACCACGCTCAAAGGAGACGTGCAAACAGGTTTTAGTTGGGTACAGTCCCGAGCCACATGGAGGCAGTGAGCGGATCATCAGGAGTTCGTCTCTCCCGGTATTGGGGGTGAGGTCACGCCGTGTCTAGGAGAGCCATTACACGAAGTCCTTGGCCAAGGCAGGAGATTTAGTGGTAGGTATTCCAGTAGTATCTTAGGGTGTTCTGGGCTACACTCCGACACGACTTGTACCGCTTTTGGGGGTCTGACTTTTACTAACCCCCTAGGCCCGCCATGCGATGCTCATAGACGAACGGACCGGACTGTACGGATATTGTCACTGACAGGATCAGTAGGGTGTCAGAATGAGTTCGCTCATCGACATCCTTTTTGGTCAATAGCTGGTGGCCCATCACGTATTGGCTTATACCTCTGACGTGCTAGTGGTTAAATCCACAGCCATAGTATTGACGAGTCTTTAGAGTCCACCACACTTACAGTTACTCAAGTTTCGGGCGAAACGCTGTAGAGGCCGTATGGAGATATGGCAGGGTTCGATCAGATACGTGCGGTATTGCACGGATCAGAATCGGATGGATTATACTAGCCGGCTTTGGTTTAAGCCGGATCCTAGTATAGTACAGTGTAGTTTTGTCTCATTGCATTTGTATCCGGTCGGAATACAGATGCGGGTGTGTATGCACAGTATCGGGGGTTTTCCTGTAATTTATTACGGGATCAGTTTTCTGAAGTTGCCAGTTTGCATTCCGTTCCGGCCGATTTTCCTTTGTTCTTTCGCGGCCGGACTTTTCCGATGGAGGGGGTTATTTGCAAGTTTGCAAATAACTTATTGGGGAGGGGTTTCTTGCATTTGTGAGATTATGATATGACCATCATCATTATATTCTTTTTCCATCTTTTCTTTTGCTTTAATGGTGATTAGAATGGATTAGGACTTGATGAGAGTTGATATGACTTTATTATGATGGCTTTTTGGATGTGGTTACCCTCCACCTTTTACTACGATTACCTCCCTTCATGGTTGATGTTTTTATCCTCCACCATTCTCACTTGAGAGGCATATACTATTAGGGAGAGAATGAGAGAGTTGTGTTTTTCTAGTGGTGGGATTTTATTTCATCTCATTCTTCATGCTTGCAAAATGATACACCTTCATCCTCTCCAAAATTCTTTCTCTCCTCCATCCATGGCAACTTCACCACCCCAAAAGAGACTATGATTCTACACTAGCCTACAGCAAATCTTGGACGTGTCGGCTAGCTAACTTCACGCCCGAGTTGCCTTGGTATAGAGGTGGGAGCCCGTAATAAAAGCAGACGACGTGGTGCCCTTCCGGTGAGGAGGTAGAGACCGGACATTCCGCAGGAGATCGGGTCGACGACGAGAAGACCGGAGGACTCGGATCACTCGGTACATCTCTAACCCGTCTTGTAGTTAGCTAGGACTAGTTAATGGTTCGATCCGGGTGTTTAGTGTGCGGTGGTGCCGGTTTGCTAGTTTGCAAAATTAAAGTTTTTCGCTTCCGCATTTGGCCTCGGGATGGAGGCCGGGGCGCCGCCGTGCACTTACAAATTGAACTCAACATTTTTAGGTTGGGGAATCAGCCCTCCGAACCTAATGCTTATATACTAGATGTTTGTTTGATCCAGAAGATCACCCCAGAGGACCGTGAATTCAAGGAGTTTTTGTTCGATCACAGCAATCTTGACGCTATTAGCGCGTTCCTCTTTGAACCTGCTGCTGCTTCTGCTCCCAACAGTGATTATGAGTGTTTCACTTTCTCTAACGATCTTGGCTTGTCGCCACCCGAGTTTGAATCCTTTTAATTTTCGAATGCGTTAGCTGAACCATCCAACTTGGTCGCTTACACTCGTTTTGAACCTCTACTGGAATCCTTTGAGTTCGAGACATTTTCGCCGATCTTGCCTTCAATCGTTTCACCTCCAATGCTCAAACTCAAGCTGTTGCCATCTCACCTCAAGTATGCTTACTTAGGAGAGAACGAGACCCTCCCTGTCATCATCTCGGCTTCTCTAGCTCAAGAGCAGGAGAAAGCCCTTCTTACGGTCTTGCAAAGTAATCGGCAAGTTTTTGGCTGGTCAATGGCGGACATCAAGGGGATTAGTCCCCTGATCGTTGAACATCACATTCATATGATGAATGATGCCAAACCATCCCGAGATCCACAGAGTAATCCAGTCATGAAGGAGACTGTGAAAAAAGAGATCGTCAAATGTCTTGATAGTGGTATCATTTACCCTATCTCTGATAGCCAGTAGGTCAGCCCCATACACGTTGTCCCCAAGAAATCGGGCATAACAGTCATCACCAACGAGGCGAACAAGTTAATCCCTACTTGCACCCAAATCGGGTGGCGAGTATGCATTAATTATAGAAAACTCAACGCCGCAATGCGGAAGGACCACTTTCCAATACCATTCATTGACCAAATGCTAGAACGATTGGCTGGATACGAGTACTACTGCTTTCTGGATGGCTACTCTGGATATAACCAGATTCCCATCGCCAAGAAGGACCGGGACAAAACCACGTTCTCCTGTCCTTTCGGCACGTTTGCATATCGCCGCATGCCCTTTGGGTTATACAATGCACCCACTACCTTCCAGCGGTGTATGATGCGAATCTTCTCCGACATGGTGGAGAAATTCTTGGAGATATTCATGGACGATTTCTCCATTTTCGGCGATTCCTTTGACGAGTGTTTGCAGCATCTCGACGCTGTCCTTACCCGTTGTAAGGACAAAAACCTCACTTTGAACTGGGAGAAGTGCCATTTCATGGTATGCGAAGGTATTGTCCTAGGACATATCATTTCGCAAAATGGCATTGAGGTAGATAAAGTGAAGATTGAAGTCATTTCCAATCTCCCTCCTCCCAGATGCATCAGAGACATCCGAGCTTTCTTTGGCCATGCCAGTTTCTATAGACGGTTTATCAAAGACTATAGCAAGATTGCTAGGCCCTTGACTCTTCTGCTAGCCAAGGATACCACATTTGACTTCAACTCGAGCTGTGCGTTCGAATCACTAAAAAGCTCACTCTCTTCTGCTCCCGTTCTTTCTTCTCTTGACTGGACATATCCCTTTGAGATTATGTGCGATGCATCTGACTTTGCCATCGGTGCGGTCCTTGGACAGCACATCGATAAAATTCCGCACGTAATCTATTATGCTAGCCGAACCCTGAACGATGTCCAACTGAATTACACAACAACCGAGAAGGAATTCTTGGTTGTTGTGTTTGCTTTAGAAAAGTTCAGGCCTTACTTGATCGGCTCTCCAGTCATCGTCTATACAGACCATTCAGCTTTACGCCATCTTTTTGCGAAGAATGACGCAAAATCTCGGCTGATACGTTGAATCCTCTTACTTCAAGAGTTTGACCTTGTCATCAAGGACAAAAGAGGATGTGAAAACGTAGTCGCCGACCATCTTTCACGACTCCCTTCTTCGCCGACGCTTCAACTTCTAATCAATGACGTTTTTCCGGATGAACAACTCTTGACAGTATCGTGCGAACCTTGGTTCGCCGATATTGTGAACTATTTGGCAACAGGATTACTACCAATCGAATGGTCAAGTCAGGACAGACTTCGATTCTTGTCCCAAGTAAAACACTTTTACTGGGACGAATCTTATCTGTTCAAGTAATGTCCCGACCAGATCATTCGTCGGTGTGTGCCTGATAATGAGTTCAAGAGTGTGCTGTCATTTTGCCACGATCAAACATGTGGCGGCCATTTTGGCCCCAGAAAGACAGCCGAGAAGATCTTGCAGGGTGGCTTCTACTGGCCACAACTCTTCAAAGACGCTCATGATTACTGCAAGACTTGCTCCCAGTGCCAACACTTGGGCCGGATATCCAGGAGAAATGAAATGCCGCTCCAACCAATCTTGGTTGTCGAGATTTTAGATATTTGGGGAATTGATTTCATAGGGCCGTTTCCCAGATCTTTCAGGAACCTGTATATTCTTCTAGCTGTTGATTTTGTCTCTAAATGGGTCGAGGCCATGCCCAGTCATACTAAAGACAACAAGGTTGTCGTTAGATTCCTTAAGGAAAACATCTTTTCCCGGTTTGGACACCTCCGCGCGATCATTAGTGACAATGGAACACATTTCTGTAATAGGACTTTTGAGGCCTTGATGTGGAAATACTCCATTAATCATAAGCTATCTACGCCCTACCACCCCCAAACATGTAGGCAAGCCGAAGTGTCTAATCGGCAAATCAAACAGATTTTGGAGAAAACGGTTTCAAAAAACCGTAAGGATTGGTCTTTAAAACTCACTGATGCCCTTTGGGCATTTCGAACTGCTTATAAGACCGATCTTGGCATGTCTTCTTATCGGCTTGTTTACGGGAAGGCTTGCCATCTCCTAGTGGAAATCGAGCATCGCGCGTTTTGGGCAATAAAAGAGCTGAATCTATCTCTCGAAGATGCGGGCAGCCATCGGAAGATGCAGTTAAATGAATTGAACGAGCTTCAGGATGAAGCTTACGAAAACGCGGTTGTCGTTAAGAACCGAACGAAGGTGTTTCACAATAAACACCTTACGCGCCAAACTTTCATACCTGGTCAACAGGTACTTCTTTACAACACCTGGCCACATTTCCATCCCGGTAAGCTCAGATCTTGCTGGAAATGGCCATTTTTTGTGCGGACTGTATATCCGCATGGTGCAGTGGATTTGGAAAATCCAGAGGACGGTTCACTATTCAAAGTGAACGGACACAGGCTAAAGCCGTTCCTCACCGCTGATCCATTGGAGGAGCTCCAGATGTTGTAGGAGCCGATTTACAATGACTGATCTTCCTCCGCGTACCACCAAACTTCGGTTATCCAGCCATAAACAGTGGAAACACTGTTTCAAATAAGTTTGGGGGTATGTTACACCATTTTTTTTAAATTTCCCACTTATAATTATTTATAGAATAAAAAAATAAAAAAAATTCAAATTTTCAGGGGTATTTTTGTAAACATACAGAACCATAATTAAATAAAATAAAACAAAATTTTCCTAATTCTTTTATTTAATTATTCTTTTGGGGGGGCTTTTATATAAATCACTAATACCCCTATAAATACATCTCGATCCCCTGCTGAATTTCCTGTGCCTCAGAAACCCTGAACTCCAAAACCCTAGCCGCCGCAGCGAATTCCCACAGCAGATCTCCTCGAAGCGTTGCGCAACCGCCGCCGACTGCACCATTACGCCGTGCATCCACCGCTGTTCAGCCTTGTCACCCTCTGAAATTTTCAGAGGAGGTTCGATCTCCTAAACTCTTCTCTGTAAATTTCCTATTTTCTGTATTAGCTCTCTGTCATGGCCCCTACCCTGCAATTTGAATGGGATTTCTCCCAATTGTTTGCACATAATGTTTACGGTAGTTATTTCGATGACGAGATCCGAAAGTGCGGATGGAACTCTTTGTTATTTAACCATCCGAACGCATTCGCGCTTCCGGATCTTGTTGCCAGTTTTTATGAATGTATGGAGGATGGGTGTTTAGCACAGCACGGGTACATTCGATTACTGTGGGGGATTAGGAAATTTTAATCGATAAGGACTTCATTCATGAAGTCACCTTAATACCACGACTCCCCATTCTTGACTAACCCCTCCGATTTGAGGACTACCTACCCTTTATGGGAAATGACTGTTCTAAGGAGCCCAGAAAGGGCATTCAAGCTCGCACGCTTTTTGCGAATGTTTTAACTGTATGTCATTGGGCACAAAACAATATTTTTAGAAGTTCGCACAACACAACATTTTTTACACCATCCATACACATAGTGCACGCATTGATGACTCGAAACCCTAGCTACGATATTGCACTGTGTTGCTTCACTCAATTGGCACCGGCAAACGGGCGGCCAATTATCTGTGCCCAATGTTGGTGATACAACTGTGTCGCCATTTCCTCCCTATTGAGGAATTTCAATTTTACGTGCATGGTGGGGTTCCCGTTCGACCCCTTCTTGAGGGTGTCTCCACATCCTACACATGACTTCATGATTTATGGTCGCGTACCGAGCCGGCCGAGGATGTGATGGACAAGACCTCTAGCTCGAGCTCCACAGCGAGCAATGAAGAGCTCACCCCCGCTGCGCAAGCGCGCTTAATTTGACGAACCCATAAGGGGTAGAATGAGTGATAGGGATGCTGACTAACTTTGATCAGCGACTAACAAGTCTGGAGCAGGGAATGTCCACCCTGCTGGCAAGAGAGGAACGATCACGCTCACGATCGAGGGGATGAGGGGTAGATAGAGGTGAGGCAGGAACAAGTGAGGCCTTGTCTAGTAGACGCCGCAGGAAGCAGTGAGGACACTGCTATCAATAAGTTTGGGGGTGAGGGTTAATTGTAAATAGTTATCTTTGCATTGCATCTTCATGTTTTTTTTTTATTTTGGTAAATATTTGTTTTTCTTTGCATATTTAATTCCGTATCGTATTTTTCTGCATTGCAATATATATATATATATATATATATATATATATATATAAATTCAATATTGGCCATATTTGACTCGAGTTTGACATGACGGTTGACTAGTTAGAAAAACTAAATCTTACACTTAGTAAATTAAAAACCCTAAAAATAACCTTTCTTGAAGTCTAACTGTAGAAAATATACGTCCTTGCAGTTTATTTAGAAACAAGCAAATTTTAAGTTCAGTTCTTGGGCTAAGTCGAAATGAGGGAAGAGTATTGAAAGCTCTATTTGAAGTGTAAATCTGAAAAATAATTCTGAACCTTAATTACAAATTCTGAAAATATATACCCTACAAATCGCACATACATGCACCTTGAAACTTGGGATAGTAGAGAATACGCAGAAATACTCTTGCCTGAAAACCTAGTATGAAAGAAAAAATGGAAATTAAAGCTAACCACCAAAAGAGCATCATTGAAAATATATCCGGTTTTGAAATAAAAAAATAAAAAAAAGAATAAAATACAAGACCTGGAGACTGCTATTTATGCTTTAAACTGATACATTCAGTAATCGAACGTTAGTGCCTCAAGAAGCATTAATAGTCGCATGAAAGGTGTATGAGCAAAGCCGTACATCATTAATGAAAAGAAGTAGTACTAGGTATTAAAGCAAGGGTATCATAGCTTGAATTGAATTTCCAAGTGTAGGGGTGATAATTACACACATGTAGGGGTTTATGATTGGAGTTTGGAGGAGAGATAGGAATAAAAGATAGGGCTTATATCTTCAGCAGAGATGATAAAAATTCCGGAATTGAGATGATGTTTTAGAAGGAAAACTCATGAAATTCTGAAAGCTTTATAAACCAGCAAAACGTATATGATTTTAAGTTAAATGAAAAGAAAGTGTGAAAAATACGAGTTGATAATTTCTAAGTTAAAGATGATAGAGTTTCTTACTAGAATGCTGAATTGTAGAATTAGAGTCGACGGCCAATTTGATCGGATTTTATGGGTAGTATCCACTGAAATCCCTTAGGAGACAATACTCCTCCTACTAGGGACACCTAGAGATTTAACCGCTTGTTGCACGAGCTCAGTGCAATCGCGTTCTCTGCGAAAGTGAGGTTAGAACTTTTTATGAATAAATTTTCTTTGCTCGGGACGAGCAAAAGATAAGTTTGGGGGTATTTGTTCATATAAGATTTTTGAACTTTTATACCACCCATTCTTGATCACATTGCATATATGTAGGTACTTTTGATCCGTGTTTGCTAAATAATTGCAAGTTACAGGTTCTCAGCTCTAAGTAGTGAAATTCATGAAAAAGCATAACAAATTCAGGACTTCCGCCAACTACAGATAAATACGGGTGTCCGCGCACTATACGTATAATGCCGCCTACCAGTTCAAAGGACAAAATGGCAAATCATTGGTCATTTTCATGCATAAAGCACAAGTGCAGCACAAGATCCAGGACTTCTACGCGGAGCTCAAGAAAATCAAGGCAAAAAAGTCCACATCAATTCACCTTTTGAACTGCTGAAAATCTAGAAGAAAACTGAAGAGCTTTTGAGAAATCAAGTGCACCAAACAGAAGAGAACAGCAACATGGAAAACCACAGAAAAATGAAGTCCCAATTCCACTACATGGCCGCGGAACCGCGGCCAACATGGCACTTAGGCCGCGGATCCGCGGCCGAGTCGGCTTAGCACTGACTCTGTTTTCAAGGTTAGTTTGGTAACTTCATTTTGGGCCAGATTGTATCCCTAGAGTTTCCGTTTCCTACCTATAAATAGCCCAGCTCAAAGCCAAACAAAGTGTGCTTTTCTTTGTATTAGATTTTAGGATTAGATTTTTTAGTTCTTCTTCTTTTCATCTTTCTCCATTAAAACTTGTAGTCAGCTTTATGAGTGATGAATAAAAGAAGAGTTATTTTCTTTAACATGCTTGTCTTGTAATTTTGTTCTATTATCTTGCTTGTAATTTTCATTTGCTAATCTAATTGTTGTTATTTTATTGTTTTCTTTCTTTCTTCTTCTATTTTTCTTTATCTTTACAACCATGATGCTTGAGTATGATCCTTGTCAAAGTGAGGTCTCAAATAGCTAGTTGTGATTTTTTAACCCCTTTATTTCTATCTTCCCTCTTTGTTTTATTTTCTTTTTCTTGTTAATGGGTGAGTAGTTTCTCACTTGTTAGGGTAGGATAAGGAATGTTTGAGAGAAGGAAATCTCTCTCACTCTTTTCTTGCCCAACATCTTAATTCGGACTCCCGTTAATTGAACCACAATCCGCTCCCTACGGCACCCTATCTTACATGATAGCGGTGATTCCTTAGCGAGACAGGCTGTGGTTGAATTAACCAGAAGTTAAGGCTACAAGCCAAGAACGGATGGACAAGGACCAAAAGAAAGAAACTAAGTGTTGGAAAGTCTCGCTTATACTCGCAAGTTTCCTTCCTAGTCGTGCTAATCCCCATTGTTGCCGA
Organism: Agapanthus africanus; assembly: GCA_030015575.1. Taxonomy (NCBI): domain Eukaryota; kingdom Viridiplantae; phylum Streptophyta; class Magnoliopsida; order Asparagales; family Amaryllidaceae; genus Agapanthus; species Agapanthus africanus. The sequence continues at coordinate 672,945,028 of CM057340.1, read as the reverse complement.
TTACCATAACACCGATATTAAGAGTGGCAACGAAAGAAGTGAGTGACTCCTAACTCAAACTAACCTAATCCCAACCCTAACAAGCTCTCTTTATACATATTTCAGCACTTAGTTAATCTCAAACAAACCTGGACATCTAGACTTAACTCGTTAAAGCACTTAGAAAAAGATTCCCATCTTCCTGCGGATGACCCGTACTCAACCGGCTAGCTACCAAGAGAAACCGTCTTGATTGCAGTAATTAAAACTGAGCACGCAAAAACTCTAACAATCAGATACCGCCTTAAGATGTGTCTAGATTTCTAATGGGACCGTGGTTCCTTTGCTAAAGCTATAGCCCCATTGTTATCACAATACACAGGTATCGGATCAACAATGGATGAAACTACCTGAAGTTCAGCTATGAACTTCTTCATCCAGACTGCATCTTTTGCGGCATCGCTTGCAGCAATGTATTCAGCCTCCATCGTGAGTCTGCGACGGTGTCCTGTTTGGAACTTCTCCAACACACCGCCTCTCCGTTGAGGGTAAACACAAAACCCGAGACAGACTTGTTGTCATCCTTGTCACTCTGGAAGCTTGAAACATTAAAGGACTCGACCCTGAGTCTCCATTACCGTAAACCAGGAACATCTCCTTAGTCCTTCTCAGGTACTTGAGAATGTTCTTCACCGCTGTCTAGTAGTTTTCATCTGGGTCTGACTGATACCGGCTCACCACGCTTAGCGCGTAAGCTACATCTGGTCTTGTACATAGCATCGCATACATTATAGATCCTACCGCCGAAGCGTAGGGTATAGTGCTCATGTGAACCATCTCCTCGTCAGTCTTGGGAGATATCTTCTTGGAGAGGGTGATTCTGTGCAATGTGGGTATGTTACCGCGCTTAGAATCTTCCATACTAAATCTCTTTAGTATGGCCTCTATGTACCTGGACTGCGAAAGTCCCAATAATCTCTTAGATCTTGAAACCCAGAATGTACGAGCATCACCCAGGTCCTTTATGGAGAACCTTTGTGACAAGAACAGCTTAACAGATTATAGCATAGGAATATCATTTCCTATCAAAAGAATGTCGTCCACGTACAAGATTAGGAACACGACAGTTCATCCTAATCTTCTTTTAAATACAAGGTTCATCCTCGTTCTTGATGAAGTCAAAATCTTTGATTGTTTTATCAAAACAAATCTTCCAGCTCCATGATGCCTGCTTTAATCCATAAATGGATTTAAGAAACTTGCACACCTTCCCGTTGCTCCCACTGTCTACGAAACCTTCCGGATGATCCATATAAACGCACTCTTCTAAACTTCCGTTTAGAAAATCCGTTTTTACGTCCATCTGCCAGATCTCATAGTCATGGAAGGCAGCAATGGCAAGTAGAATCCAAATGGATTTGAGCATAGCCACTGGAGAAAAGGTTTCGTCATAGTCCACACCTGGTCTTTGACAAAAACCTTTTGCAACGAGTCTAGCCTTATAGGTTTCCACCTGACCATCTATACCAAATTTCCTTTTGTAGATCCATTTGCATCCAACGGGTTTTACCCTAGGTGGAGCAATTTCCAAGGTCCACACTTTATTGGTGTACATGGACTCCATTTCAGATTGCATAGCATCCAGCTACTTATCAGAGTCCCTACTGATAATGGCCTGCCTGAAACTAGTAGGATCATCTTCTTCCAAGATGCAATCCACTCTATCCCCATCTATGAGAAAACCGTAGTATCTTTCGGGCGGATGAGAAATCCTACTAGATCTGCGGAGTAGCTGAGGTTCGTCAGGGATTACTGAATTTAGTGGTTCCTCCAAATCTTCAGTTACATTTTGTGGTTCATGGATTTCTCCCAGTTCTACCATACTCCTACTAGTTTCTTTTGCAAGAAACTCCCTTTCTAAAAAGGTAGCATGGCGAGATACAAACACCTTCTGTTCCTCAGTGTGGTAGAACAGATATCCTAGTGAATCCTTAGGATATCCCACAAATTTACATAGAACTGAACATGCATGAAGCTTGTCCAGTTTCTGTGTTTTCACATAGGATGGACAACCCTATATCTTAATAAATTTAAGACATAGTTTCTTATTACTTCATATTTCATACGGAGTCTTAGGAACTGATTTGGATGGAACTTGATTCAAAAGGTATGCCGCTGTCTGAAGCGCATGTCCACAGAATGAAAGAGGCAACTCAGCACTACTCATCATGGAGCGAACCATATCTAATAGGGTACGATTCCTCCGCTCCGATACACCGTTGTGCTGTGGTGTGTAAGGAGGAGTAAGCTGAGAGAGAATTCCATTCTCTTTTAAGTAATCTAGGAATTTCGTGATCAAGTACTCCCCTCTCCTATCAGACCTGAGGATCTTGATACTTTTGCCAATCTGGTTCTTTACTTCGTTCCTGAATTCTTTGAATTTCTCAAAAGCTTCAGATTTGTGTTTCATAAGATACACATATCCGAATCTAGAGAGATCGTCAGTGAGTGTGATGAAGTACGAGAACCCACCCCTTGCATGTATAGACATCGGACCACACACATCACTGTGTATGAGTTCCAAAAGCTCTGCTGCTCTTTCTCCGTGGCAGGTGAACGGAGATTTGGTCATCTTTCCCTTGAGACAAGACTGACAAGTTTCATAAGATGAAAATTCGAATATATTCAAAAGTCCATCTTTAAGCAACTTACTTAGTCTTTTCTCTCTGATATGACCAAGTCTACAATACCACAAGTAGGATTCATTTGTATCTGAACTCTTCCTCTTGCGTGTGTTTTGTATGTTGAGAACTGTGTTTTGATTAAGAACAAAGATACCATTACACAGTGTACCTTCTGTAACCAATACCTTATCAAGGTAGATGTTCACGATATTTCTATCAAGAACAAAATTATATCCATCTTTATTAAGTAAAGAAACTGATATGATGTTGCAAACTATGGAAGGTACATTGTAGCAATTGTTCAAAATCATAGTATTGCCATTTAGCAACACTAGGTGATATTCTTCAACGGCTGTAGCATTAACTTGTGCTCCGTTCCCTACTCTGAGGGACATAACACCAAGTCCAACTATCCTACTTTTTCTCAGTCCCTGCAATAAATTACAGATATGAGATCCTGATACAGTATCCATAGTCACAAATTCGCCGTTCGCGAATAATTCGGCGAGGTCGAAAATTCGGATTCGGAGAATTATTCGGAAAAAATCGGCAGGTATTCGGGAAAGATTCGGTAAGTGTTCGGGAAATGTTCGGGAAGGATTTCGAGCAATAAATTAATATATGAGACGCTATGTTTTGATTTTGTGAATTATTTGCAGTTTTTTGAATTATTCGCTGTTTTTTCACATAATTCGGGAATAATTCGCGAATTATTCGCGAATAATTCGCGAATTATTCGGCCAGTTCGGCAATGGCGAATAATTCGGCGAATAATTCGTTTGATCAAAAATTCGTGAATTATTCGCGAATTCGGCGAATAATTCGCGAATTATGTGACTATGACAGTATCTAGTACCCAGGAGATAGTACTGACTGAAAAGCAGTTCTCAACTATAAGAACACCTAAAGAAAATGCAATAGTATGCTTCTTCTTCGATGAGGTCATCAAGGAATTCACGCTTTCCTCTTTCCCTTGCTCATACTTATGACTAATGTCATAGTTTAGAGCCGAACCGACGTTCCCCAATCCCGAATAAGAATTCGGATCGGTCAAGCGATACATTTTATTATCTTGATTAAGGCGTGAAATGGTTGCTACCTGGAGAGAGAGAAAAGAAACACTTAGCGTGCGCTCTTGCAAGATTAGATTGGTTGTTAATTTATCTAACCAGGATGGCTCCCACTGTTTCTCAAATTTTTCTTCAAACCATAAAAGAAGAACTGGTCAGGATTTAATCGCACGTCACAACACTTGCTTAACCTTTCAGCTAGGCTAGTGTTGGTATTTCGAGGGAGGTTTTCCAACGCTTTCGCGAACTTCCTTAATTATATAACCTTTTTTCCCTGGAGGCGTAGCCCTGCTAACACCGTTCTAGACACCTACTTGGTTTATAGCATTGATTGTTAAGTGAAATAATCTCCCAAGAGTAATCCTACTCATCAGTGGGATCGGGATCCAACAATCATTATGTGATGCACTAGATGGAATCCACTCTAGTCACCACACTCTAGAAGCTATGTTGAATCTGCAAGTTTCCTGTATGTTTGAAACTTCCGATGTGGTTTTTACCCCTAGGACTCAAGTGACCATGACGAATAATCAACAAATCAAAAGGTCCTAGTCATGTTCAACCTGTCGTTATCCTGGATTGCATTATACCCACCCGCATGATCCTTGACGAATAATCAACAAAATCATGCGACCGTCCTAACCAATCACATCTATTAGTGCAACAGAGAATCATTACTCAGCTACTGATCACTGTGCCTTGACGAATAATCAACAAACGCAGCACAAATACTAAGTAGTAATTATCTGAAACGACGGAGGGCTACGGCTGGGTTTTTGGCAAAAAAACCCGTTAACGTAATGAACTTGATATCGTTGAAGGAACCTGAGCAGTTTTGAAAAGGAGTAGTTTAAGCCCCGCTTTTGAAAACTAGTGGTTTTGAAGAAAAACCGAGTATTCTACAGTATAGACTTTTGCTCAAGAGGTCACTCTCCACGAAGGGATCTCGGCTCTTGCTTCCTGGAATGAGGTGCTGAATATTCACGATCGAATACCACTGTGCAAAGCGAAAGAATATAACTATAGTTTTTCGAAATTTGTTCCAACAACATTTTATAGGTTTATTATCTTGCATTAATCAAAATTAATGTGGTCCCATCAATTAATCCTACTATTGCAGAAAGAAACGAAAATACAACATACGCTTATGCCATCTGCATTCGCCACGGGGCCCCGTCTTCACCCGTTAGGTTACTTAACTAACGACAGAGCGGGGGCTTGACTAGCGCGGGTGCAAAACATAAGCAATGCCTACTAAATATCATATATAGATATATATATTCATCTCACGCAATAATAGGCATTCCAGATCACAGATGAACATATTGGATATACTAGGAATTCCGCGTTTCGTTTAAGCCTGTAACGAAAGACGGATTCTACGGTCATGATGAATAGCCAAAACCCACCCTAGACCCCTATGGGTGCGGCAAACTACTCGCCAAATACCCGAAGTGAAGTAACGACCTTCAACAAAGTGAGTAGGCCACTCGGCACTTCAAAGTACCCGGTAGTTTGTGCACCCCACCTTGGGTCTATCCTAGGAGCAAAAACAGTAAAAGAAATAATACAACGGTGGCTACAACCTCAACCCGGATGTGCCCCGCAATAATATTACATCACTTTACAAATTTTACATCGAATGAAAGAATGAAAACCTTCATCTCACATCCCCAGCTATTCATCCACGACAATCCAATAAGTTCATATACACAAACCATCACATCAACATCACAGATATGTGCAACCCCGACTAATCAACGTATAGCAATTAGTCGACATTTCCAAACACATATATACATCACAAAACCTGTAAAGTAACTACGACATTAGAGTTCCGCACGCAATTAGCAAACTTAAACAATTTTCCAAGGCTTGAAAATCCAGTGAGCTAAAGTTCCAAAACTGAAAGTTTTGAGCCAATCCGGGAGTCGAAACGAACTCGAAACCCGCCCGAATCTTCACGGAGGTAAAGAAACATGATAAACCATCGAATGAGGGGCCTTGGAGGGTATCCACCCCTAGGGGCCACCATGAGGTGGCCCCCAAAGGAGGGCAGACCCGAGAGCACCAATTTCTAGTGCTCTCGGGTCACCAGCCACCAAGAGGTGGTCTTGTTAGTTATATATATGCCCTAGAGGCCATTGTTGTACATATGATGTATATTATAGTGGATGCTTGGATATATATAGAGAGGACTTTCTTGCTCGTCATGATAGTATGCTATTTGGTTTCACTTTATCTTAACATGTTGACTTGTATTAGTTTACTATCATGTTCTCACATATTGACAAAGCCCTTAGGATATGTACTCGACTACTGGGGCTATGATGAGATCATACTAGCGGGGCCAGGGTAGTCGATGAGTACATCCTATAACTGTTCCTAGTCGAGGGTGTGTCGAGACAGGGCATCGATACACCAGAGTAGACTAGCGTTTATGCATCTTGACCCATATGATGGGCGATGGATGATCTCATATCTATCGGTGTTTGACATCGAAGATGGTGTACGGGTGCTCAGTGGAGACTGGGTACACTGGACGAACTCGCCGAGAACTCCCAGATGGTATTATACCTCACGTCAGATGGCAGTTCTCTGGTGACACTGGTACAGGGTAGTTTGTAGACCCGAGATCGTCATAGAGTCTTGTGTGATTCCCACTGTGCTTTGATTTCCATCATACCACGTCCAAGAGGGCGTGCAAAACGGTGGCTTTTGGGTACAGTCCCGAATCACATGGAGGCAATGAGCGATAGGAGGGGTTTCGTCTCTCCCGGTATAGGGAGTTGATGTTGTGCTGTGTTCGATTGGCTATAACTGGAAGTCCCTGGCCAGGGCGGATATTGAGTACTACTGGTAAGTGTTATCAGTAAGTTCTCGACATGTTGTGAGTCTCACATCGACACGACTTATCGGTTACTTGGGTCTGACGTATACCACCCCTAGACTAGATATGCAACATATCGGACGAAGAGATCGGACTGTACGGTAGTGTTACTGAATGGATTCACAGGAGAATGTACAGGCTTTCTTGTTGATCTTCTGATCGCACAATACCTGGGTGGCTGTTACGTTTAGCTGACCGCTTGCAGCTTGTGGGTGTTTGATATGATCATCACCTGCTACCGGCGTATTGGCGATTCTTTAGAGTCATACATAGAGGTTTCTTGACACAGGCAAAACGCAGTAGGAGCACATATGTGATATGTGCGCGACCGAGGATAATGTGATATGAGATACCATATTCTATTCTCGCGATATTTGATATCGGCCGGGTATATGTGATATAGCCGGGTCATCGGATCAAGTGTTGATTCGATGAAATGATACAGTTTATATTAGTCGGTTATTTGAGAAATAGTCGGATTGTCGGATCAAGTGTTGATTCGATAATTTAATGTATAATTATATATGTGATATATTACATTACATTATCTAATATTGGCTCGCTTTATTAATTCATTTTCTCACCGGATCAAGATCCTCGCTTTAGGTTGTTCGGCACGTCTAAATTTTAAATCGGGCATGGTTGATGCCTTATAGACCCTTGTGACAGTGCCTAATAACCCTACAGTGGTATCAGAGCCAAGCTAGAGCATTAGGCAACGTGTATACGAAGTTAAAAGTCCGATCGAACCCCGAAACATCAAAATTTGACCCCTCTCTTGAAATTTTTTTAAAATATGATTTTTTCCGTATTAAAAATACTCAGAAAATTCAGCAGGTAATTATAAGGATAACTGTAAAATACGAACCCATAATACCCTAAAGTCGCCGTGGAACCGCGGCAGGAGCATGCTTCCCGCGGCGGTTCCACGGCCGAACTTGGGTGTTAGGGGCTCGTATTGGAAGGGTTAATCCGTAGGTGTAAGTACATAATTTTGGGAATTTTTAATAATACTCAAGTGTTGAGTGTTCTGGAGATCCTTTATATTCGTTGATTCGATCGGAAAGTTTAATTTCGTTTAGTTTTCGGGATAATTTAGAACGTGTTAAAATGTTCGAACGGATATCAATAACTCTCTTTTTCCCGACACGAAAATTTTTAAGTGTTGAATATTTCTTGAGTTTAAAACTTTTAGAAAAACATGCAAGCAATATGTGGACCCTCTAGAAGAACGTAACCTTAACTCGATTATATGACCGTCAAAACTTCCACTGAACCCTAGGGTTTGTGGTAGTTTGGCGTTGCCACATGTGAGGCATTGGTTTGACCCTTCTGCGGCTGGTTCACTGGGGCTGTGACATATTCTGGGTTTTTTTTTAAACTCCGCTCAAGTGTTGAGATATTAGGGAATTCTTGGGTATTTGATTATTCGATCGGAAAGTTTAACTTTGTTTATTTATCTGGAATGTGATACAATATGTGGAATTCATATAGTTGGGCATGAAATGCGAAGTATGTGATATTTCGGATTTATGATGTCTAAAGTGATTGTGGATTCCAAATGTTGTAGTTTTACACTTTCTTTTCTGTGACCGTAAGCGTAGTATGTGATGTATCGCCGGCTTCGTTGCTATACATCAACGACAATCGGGATACGCATACTTGCTTACGTTGATGATATGAGATATTATGTGTTGCTGTGATATGTTATATTGGATCGTCGTGTTCTGAATAGCCGGGGGTTTTATGTGAGATGAGGGTTTTAATTTTCATTCATGTAAAATTCATTTGTATGTAATATTCTTTTATTGGGGCACTTCCGGGATGAGGATGATGTCACCATTGTATATTATTTATTTTTCCACATTAGGTAGACCCAAGGAGGGGAGCACAAGTAACCGGGTTCTAGGGTACAGTGGGAGGCCATCTCGAGGAGTCGAGACCGGGTCTCCTAACCCTAGAATTGGCAGTGTTGCTTGCCGCTCTCGTAGGGATCTAGGGATGTGGGTTTGGCTGTTCATCGCGACCGTGGAATCCGTGTTTTATACAGGCTCGAAATAAAACACGGACGTCCTAGAATATCCAATATTTCATATGTTATCTTTTGCTGCAATGTTCTGTGATGAGATCATATTACTGCCTGAGACGAATGCTTATACTATATATATATATATATATATATATATATATATATTACTGCTTTCGTTTCTTCTGTGATGCTTAGGAAGTATAGCTGATGGGATTTATTAATGAGATTAATAAAAAAAAAGAAACCTAAAAGATGTTATAGAATCAGAACTTTATAAAAATGTAGCTACAGTCTTGCTTTGCACAGTGGTATATATGATATACCATGCACCTTATTCGATGAGGAAAGAGCCGAGATCCCTTCACCGGGAGTGACCTCTTTAGCAAAACTGACAGATGCTACAAACTCACGGTTTAGTTTTTGACAGCTTAAATAGTTCTTGCTTTGCACCGCGGTATATATGATATACCCTGCACCTTATTCGATGGGGAAAGAGCCGAGATCCCTTCACCGGGAGTGACCTCTTTAGCGAAACTAGAAAAACCTCAAAAACACTCATTTTCAAAATCACTTGTTTCTACAACGATATCAAGTTCATTATGCAATAGGTTTTTTGAAAAACCTGTCGTAGCCCTCCGTCATTTCAGATAAATCTTGCTTAGTATTTGTGCTGCGTTTGTTGAACTTATCAAGGCACAGTGTACGGTAGCTAATTAATGTTTATCTACTAAAACATGATATGTGATTGGATTAGGGTATTCGTGCGGCCTTATTGACCTTGTCAAGGGTCATGCGGGTGGGTTTAATTCAATCGGGAAATGACGGGTTGAACTTGATTTGCGATTTATGGTTTGTTGACCTTGTCAAGGTCATAGATCGCTAGGGGAAGAATATTATCGGGAATTTTAAGTGTTGAAATTTGCAATGAGATTGCATACATTCTATGAGATAGATGGATCCTAATACCCACTACGAGTAAGAGTTACTCCTGGGAGAATTTTACACAGGACAATTAGTCGATCAAGTAGGTGTCTAGAAAAGTGTTAACGGGGTTATGCCTCTGGGAAAATGAGGTTTATTTTAATTAGGTCCGTGCGAAAGCATGGGGAACCTCCCTCAAAGTACCAACACTGATCTGGCTGACAGATTGACGAAATTGTAGGGTGTAATTAATCCCGGCTAATCTTGCATTTTAGGGTTTGAAGGAAGATTTGATAAAAACAGTGGGAGACATCCTGATTAGATAAGATAATAACTAATCTAATCTTGCAAGAGCATACGCTAAAGTGTTTCCTTCTCTCTCTCCAGGTAGCGACCATGTCAGGACTTAATCAAGATAATAATATGGATGTATTGACTGAACCTCCTTATTATACTGAGCAGGGGAACGTTGGTCCCGTTCTTTCTTATAAGTGTTGTAAGACTGAACAGGAAATAGGAGAATATCCGGATTCTCACGCCGCCCAAACGAAGAACAAGCATGTTGATGCATCTTCTTCGGGTGTGTTAGTTATTGAGAACTGTTTCTCAGTTCACCCTACGTCCTGGGTATTAGATATCGGATCGGGATCCCACATATGTAAATTGTTACGTGGGCTACGTAAAGGTAGAGAACTGGGAAAGGGTGATCATTCCGTACAAGTAGGGAATGGTACAAATATTGCAGCCAAAGCAGTTGGCGAATATCACCTTGTATTACCAAGTAGTAATACATTGATTCTGAATGAGTACTATTATATACCGAACATGATGTGCAACATTATATCAGTTTCTTTATTAAGTAAAGAAGGGTATAATTTTGTAGTACAGGATAATGTTATGAACATCTTCCTAAATCAAAAGTTGATTGGATCAGGCTCGTTACATAATGGCATATTCATTCTCAATCAAAATACAGTCCTTAATATACAAAACACACACAAGAGGAAAAGTTCAGAAATGAACGAATCTTTCTTGTGTCATTGTAGACTTGGTCATATCATTGCGACACGGCGACACGGCTAGCTAAATTATATAAGGATGGATATTTGAATCTGTTCGAATTATCATCTTATGATACTTGCCATTCATGTCTCAAAGGTAAAATAACCAAAACTCCGTTTAGTGGACACGGAGAAAGAGTTGAGGAACTCTTAGGACTGGTACATAGTGATGTATGCGGTCCCATGTCTACACATGCCAGGAACGGTTCTTCCTACTTTATTACATTCACTGACGATCTCTCTAGATACGGACATGTGTTCCTGATGAAACACAAGTCTGAAACTTTTGAGAAATTCAGAGAATATAAGAACGAAGTGGAGAACCAAGCGGGCAAAAGTATTAAGATCCTTCGATCTGATCGAGGAGGAGAATACTTGAGCAATGAGTTTCTAGACTATCTAAAAGAGAATGTGATTCTCTCTCAGCTTACTCCTTCTTATACACCACAACACAACGGTGTATCGGAGCGGAGGAATCGCACCCTATTAGATATGGTTCGCTCTATGATGAGTAATGCTGAGTTACCTATTTCCTTCTTGGGTTATGCGCTTGAGACAGCGGCATACCTATTGAATCAAGTTCCGTCTAAATCTGTACCTACCACACCATATGAGATATGGAGTGGGAAGAGACCGTATCTTAAACGAGTTAAGATATGGGGTTGTCCGGCCTATGTCAAAAGGCAAAATCCGGACAAACTCGAGGCACGATCAGTTCTTTGCAAGTTTGTGGGATATCCGAAGAATTCTTATGGATATTTTTCTACCACAGTGAGGAGCAAAAGATGTTTGTTGCTCAACAAGCCACCTTTTTAGAAAAGGAATTTCTTGCAAAAGAAATTAGTGGCAAACAGGTAGAGCTGGAAGAAGTTCCAGCGACACAAACTGCAACTGAAGATTTAGTGGAACCAGAGGATTCAGTAGTTCCCGACGAACCCCAGCCTCTCCGTCGATCTAGTAGGGTTTCTCATCCACCTGAGAGATACTACGGTTTTCTCATTGATGGTGGGAGTGAGGATTGCATCATGGAAGATGATGACCCGGCTAGTTTCGAGTAGGCCATCACGAGTGGTGACTCTATGAAATGGCTTGATGCAATGCGATCTGAAATGGAATCCATGTACACCAACAATGTATGGACTTTGGAAGTTGCTCCTGAAGGGGTAAAACCCATTGGGAGCAAGTGGATCTTTAAGAAGAAACTTGGTGTAGATGGAAAAGTTGAGACTTTCAAAGCTAGACTTGTTGCATAGGGTTTTCGTCAACGACCAGGTGTGGATTATGAAGAAACCTTTTCTCCAGTGGCTATACTTAAATCCATCCAGATCTTACTTGCCATTGCTGCATACCATGACTACGAAATCGGGCAGATGGATGTTAAGACCGCCTTTCTAAATGGTGATTTAGAAGAGTGCGTGTACATGACTTAGCCAGAGGGCTTCGTAGATAGTGGAAGCAGCGGAAAGGTGTGCAAGCTGCTTAAATCCATTTATGGGTTAAAGCAAGTATCGCGGAGTTGGAACATCTTCTTTTATGTTGTAGTCAAAGAGTTTGACTTCATTAAAAATGTAGATGAACCTTGTATATATAAAAAGGTTGCAGAGAGTAAAGTTGTCTTCCTCGAATTGTACGTCGATGACATACTATTGATAGGAAATGATGTTCCTATGCTGCAATCGGTCAAGCTCTTCTTATCACAAAGATTCTCAATGAAAGATCTAGGTGATGCCTCCTGCATACTGGGAATTATGATTTATAGAGATAGATCTAAACGGATACTGGGATTGTCCCAATCCAGGTACATTGACACCATACTAAAGAGGTTTAGTATGGAAGAATCCAACCGTGGGAACCTACCCACGATCTCTGGACTCACTCTCTCCAAAGAGATGTCTCCCAAGACTGATTTGGAAAGAGCTCGCATGCAAGGGATACCCTATGCTTCGACAGTAGGCTCTATCATGTATGCGATGCTATGTACCAGACCCGATGTAGCATACTCACTAAGTATAGTGAGTAGGTATCAAGCAGATCCTAGAGAGAGTCACTGGATAGATGTGAATAACATTCTCAAGTAGTTGAGAAGAACTAAAGAGATGTTCTTGGTGTATGGTAATGGAGAACTCCAGGTGGAGTCCTTTACCGATTCAAGCTTCCAAAGTGATAAGGACGACTCTAAGTCGCACTCGGGATTTGTATTTACCCTAAATGGAGGGGCTGTGTGTTGGAATAGTTCCAAACAAGATACCGTTGCAGACTTGACGATGGAGGCTGAATACATCGCTGCCAACGATGCTGCCAAAGAGGCTGTCTGGATAAAGAAGTTCATTACTGAACTTGGTGTGGTTCCGTCCATTGAGCATCCAATACCTTTGTATTGCGATAACAATGGAGCTGTGGCTTTGGCCTAGGAACCCAGGTCCCATCAGAAGTCCAGACATATTCTGAGGCGGTATCACCTGATCGGGAGATAGTTGATCGTAGGGAGATTAAAGTCAGGAGAGTTGATATGAAGGACAACACTGCGGATCCACTCATGAAGGCCATTCTCCAGATACAGTTTGAGAAATTCTTCGGGATGCTGGGTATGAGATACTACAACAGCTGGCCGTAGTGTAAGTAGGAGATTGTTAGTTATATATATGCCCTAGAGGCCATTGTTGTACATATGATGTATATTATAGTGGATTCTTGGATATATATAGAGAGGAATTTCTTGCTCGTCATGATAATGTGCTATTTGGTTTCACTTTATCTTAACATGTTGACTTGTATTAGTTTACTGTCTTGTTCTTACATGTTGATAAAGCCCTTAGGATATGTACTCGACTACTGGGACTATGATGAGATCATACTAGTGGGGCCAGGGTAGTCGACGAGTACATCCTATAACTGTTCCTAGTCGAGGGTGTATCGAGACAGGGCATTGATACACCAGAGTAGACTAGCGTATACACATCTTGACCTATATGATGGGCGATGGATGATCCCATATCCATCGGTGTTTGACATCGAAGATGGTGTACGATTGCTCAGTGGAGACTGGGTACACTGTACGGACTCGCCGCTAACTCCCAGATAGTATTATACCTCACGTCAGACGGCAGTTCTCTGGTGACACTGGTACAGGGTAATCTGTAGACCCGAGATCGTCATAAAGTCTTGTGTGATTTCCACTGTGCTTTGATTTCCATCATACCACGTCTAAGAGGGCGTGCAAAACGGTGGCTTTTGGATACAGTCCCGAATCACATGGAGGCAATGAACGATAGGAGGGGCTTCGTCTCTCCCGGTATAGGGAGTTGATGTTGTGCTGTGTTCGATTGGCTATAACTGGAAGTCCTTGGCCAGGGCGGATATTGAGTACTACCGGTAAGTGTTATCAGTAGGTTCTCGACCTGTTGTGAGCCTCACATCGACATGACTTATCGGTTACTTGGGTCTGACGTATACCACCCCTAGACTAGATATGCAACATATCAGACGAAGAGATCGGACTGTACGGTAGTGTTACTGAATGGATTCATAGGAGAATGTACAGGCTTGCTTGTTGATCTGCTGATCGCTCAATACCTGGGTGGCTGTTACGTTTAGCTGACCGCTTGCAGCTTGTGGGTGTTTGATATGATCATCATCTGCTACCAGCGTATTGACGATTCTTTAGAGTCCTACACAGATGTTTCTTGACTCAGGAAAAACGGAGTAAGAGCACATATGTGATATGTGCGGGACCGAGGATAATGCGATATGAGATACCGTATTCTATTCTCGCGATATTTGATATCGGCCGGGTATATGTGATATAGCCGGGTCATCGAATCAAGTGTTGATTCGATGAAATGATACAGTTTATATTAATCGGTTATTTGAGAAATAGCCGGATTGTCGGATCAAGTGTTGATTCGATAATTTAGTGTATAATTATATATATGTGATATATTACATTACATTATCTAATATTGGCTCGCTTTATTGATTTATTTTCTCGCCGGATAATACATTGATATATATGCGATATATGTTAATTGTATTATTTTCTTTTGTTACAAAAATATATTATATATGTGATATATAATATTGTAACAAGTTATGTTTATAAATGCAACATGATTAGTGGAGATTAAATATGGTTAGGGTTTGATTTGGGTTAATCTTTTCTAGAAACTTCTAGAAGCTTTTCTTTTGTTTTGAGCAAAGATATTTTGTGTTGATATTTTGAGATATTTTCCTACCCAACCCACACCCTTTAACCCTAGTTAAATCTCTATAATGGTTAAGTCTTTCTTGACTTAACCATGGTTGCAATTCTAATGATATAACAATTCATTATTCATCACAAAAGAATAATTTATTCTTCTTCTTCTTCTTCCTTGAGCTCTCAAAAAGCTTTCTAGGTTTTTCTTTTGTGATGTATTAGTATTAGAAATTGATAATAAAAGAGAGCATAAATCCTACCTCATCATCCTTATCTAATCTAGCCAATTAGATTAGGGTGTTCACTTCATTAATACTTGATTAGTGAGTGAGAGCTTGAGTTAATGAAATTTCAAGGTAGATCATCTTAGAAAAGGAAGACTTCAAGCAAGTATGGATCATTCAGGTTGTGGAGCTTCTCTTGAGTCCGGGAGATCATGGATCGCGGCGAAGGGACTACTACTCGGAGCTTATGAAGCGAAGGAGCGGACTACAAAGGTTGTAATCCATCTCTCTTAGTTGTAAAGATCTTTACTTGCATGTTAAACCCTAATTATCTAGCAAAGATCCTCGCTTTAGGTTGTTCGTATTGGAGATAGTGCCCTCAGAGTCAATTATTGGATCACAGGCACGTGATTGCAATGATTGAGGGAGGACCTATCCCGGTGGGACAGTCTTACTCGAGATGATAGTATGCTATCTGGTTTATCTTTATCATCGTGTACTTCTTTAGGTGACCTGACATGTCGCTATTACACGTTGATAGAGCCCCTAGGATTCTTGCTTGACGACCAGCAGTATGATGGCGATCATATGCGTGGGAGCTGGGGTCTATAAGCACATCCTTAAAAGGTCCCTAGTCATGGGAGTTTCGAGACTGGGCATCGATACTCCATTAGTAGACTAGTGTATACAGTCGAGACCCCGACGAGGGGCGGTGGCCGGTCTCACAAGCCACTGATGTCAGTTGGTTCACCTAAGATGTATACAGGTGCTCATTGGGTTATGAGTACAACGGACAGGACTCGCCGGGAACCTGCTAGTTGGTCTTATACCAGATGTCAGATAGCAGTTCCCTGGTGACATGTGTACAGGTTAGTTCATCGACCTGAGATCGTCATTTGTCTCGTATGAGTTCCCACTGTACTTTGATTACTACCCTACCACGGCTCAAAGGAGTCGTGCAAACAGGTTTTAGTTGGGTACAGTCCCGAGCCATATGGAGGCAGTGAGCGGATCTTCAGGGGTTCGTCTCTCCCGGTATTGGGGGTGAGGTCGCGCTGTGTCTAGGAGAGCCATTACACAAAGCCCTCGGCCGAGGCAGGAGATTTACTGGTAGGTATTCCAGTAGTGTCTCAGGTGTTCTGGGCTTCACTCCGACACGACTTGTACCGCCTTTGGGGGTCTGACTTTTACCAACCCCCTAGGCCCGACATGCGATGCTCATAGACGAACGGACCGGACTGTACGGATATTGTCACTGACAGGCTCAGTAGGGTGTCAGGATGAGTTCGCTCATCGACGTCCCTTTTGGTCAATAGCTGGTGGCCCGTCACGTATTGGCTTATACCTCTGACGTGCTAGTGGTTAAATCCACAGCCATAGTATTGACGAGTCTTTAGAGTCCACTACACTTACAGTTACTCAAGCTTTCGGGCGAAACGCTGTAGAGGCCGTATGGAGATATGGCAGGGTCCGATCAGATACGTGCGGTATTGCACGTATCAGGATCGGACAGTTTTGTACTAGTGGCTGTATAGTTATATGGCAGGGTTTGATCTGATACGTGCGGTATTGCACGGATCAGGATCGAACGGATTTTACTAGCCGGCTTTGGCTTAAGCCGGTCCTAGTCTAGTACAGTGTAGATTTTGTCTCATTGCATTTGTATCCGGACGGAATACAGATGTGGGTGTGTATGCACAGTATCGGGGTTTTCCTGTAATTTATTACGGGACCAGTTTTCTGGAGTTGCCAGTTTGCATTCCGTTCCGGCCGGTTTTCCTTTGTTCTTTCCCGGCCGGACTTTTCCGATGGAGGGGGTAATTTGCAGTTTTGCAAATTACACATTGTGGAGGGGTTTCATGTAAATGCTTTCATTATGATAAGCATCTTTTCTTTTGCTCCATCACTTGCATTTATTATGATTTGAGTGGGTATGGTTTGTGATGATAATGTTTGTTTGTGGTCACCTCTTGATTGATCCTACAATCACCTCCCTTCTTGCTATATACTTTGTTTTCCTCCACCATTTCCTTGCAAGAGATTTGGCCGGCCACATCTTTGATGAGAGGAGAAAAATGAGGTGGTTCATTTTCATTTGGTGAGGGTGTGGGAAAATTAATCATTCATATCATTTTCCATTTCCACAAAAATCCCCAAGTTCATATCATCTTGATTCCTCCATCAAGGCAACATAACCCCAAAGAGACTTAGCACTACATTCTACAGCAAATCTTGGACGCGTCAATTCGCCAGCTTCGCGCCCGAGTTGCCTCGGTATTGAGGCGGGAGCCCGTAAAAGACGCAGGCGATGTGGTGCCCTTCCGGCAACGAGGCGACGACCGGAGTGTCCGCGGGAGATCGGGACGATGACGAGAAGACCGGAGGACTCGGATCACTCGGTATATCTCAAACCCCATCTCTAGTTAGCTAGTATAGGTTAATGGTTTCGATCCGGGTTTATTGTCCGCGGTAGCGCCAGTTTAAAAGATAAGAAAATTTTGATTCCGCATTTTGGCCTCGAGTACGAGGCCGGGGCGCTGCCGTGGCGCAACATGGTATCAGAGCCACGCCATTAACCTTACCTAGCTTCGTTTGATGTGTTTGCGTTTCCGATCGACCAAAATTTCCAAAAACCGTATTTTTCTTGCACAATCAGTTTCTGTCGAAATATTTTGGAGTCTAAAAATTTTTCAGGTGGTCTCAGAATGATGTGCAGTGAGTTCTAAGAACTCTAGGAAAAAACGAGACAATGAACCCTCAACTAGAGCGCGGAAGCGCGGCAAAACCCCCCTTGTTGCCGCGCTTCCGCCGCAAGATGGTGGGGTCATTGCTTCATCTTTTTTCAGTGGGCTTCTGGGCTTATATTAGGGGTTTTGGAATATTAAAATTGGGCCCAGGTTTTCTGTGAGTGCTACAGTTTTGATTGGGGGCCCACTTGTTAATTTTTGGTCAATCGGAAAATTTTAAACACATTATTTCACAGTATTTACATTATATTTGCGACCGTGAATGTCACTCGATCGGTAAATCCGGTCTAACTGCTATAGCCCGGTTAGACGGATTTGCGAATGTGACTTTCACGTTGATGTTCTATGTTTATGCTGTGTTGTTGCGGATCGGTCGTGGGGGATAGCCTGGTTGCAATGTTAGTACAGTGTTGTATTATGTACATTTGATATTGCGGGGCGAGCGTCCGACATGTGGACTGCCGTCACTGCCTGTTTGTATTATTCTTTTGGGGCACGACCTGGTTGCGGTCGATGTACCCGGTGTATGTATATTTTACTTTCTGGACTAGGTTTGCCCCGTGGAGGGGTGCACGGATAGCCGGATTCTAGAGGGCAACGGGCCCGCATCTCATGGCATTGGGACGGAGGGGGCTTCACTCCAGGATTGGCGGGCTATTCGCCGCACTCGTAGGGGGTACAGGTTGACCCAGGAGGGGTGCCCAAGTTACCGGATTCCGTGAAGTGCGGGTGGTCCATTCACGGTACTGAAGGGGGCTGCCTCGCTTCAGGTTTTGGCGGGTGACTTGCCGCGCCCGTAGGGGTCTAGGATTTCATTGCACAGGCTATCCACACGACCAGGGGAACGTCGGGTTTCAGCAGCGGCTCTGTGAAACCCGGGGCTTCCAGATATCTGTATTGTTCTGTGATGCTGTACATTTATGTGATGTTGCATTTTATCACGCCTTGAGCAAAATATAATATATTGGTATATATATTAGTAGATGTTGTATATGTTTTACACCCGCGCTAGTCCAGTCCCCGCTCTGCCGTTAGTTAGCTAACCTAACGGGTGATGACGGGACCCAGTGGCGAATGCGGATGGCATATACGTACGTCAGTATATTTTCGTTCTTTGTGGTGTGATTAATTGATGGGACTGCGTTGATTCGGATCAATGCAAGATAAACAAACCTATTCTGATGTTGTTGGAACACTTTTCAAAAAGCTGTTATTGCAAGGACGTTCACTTTTGTTTTGCATCGTGGTATTCATTTGGAATATCCTGCTCCTCAGTCGACGAGGCAAGGGCCGAGATCCCTTCACCGGGAGTGACCCCTTGGACAGAAGTTTGCGTCAGGGCAATAAATTCCCTATAGCCGATTACTTTTGCTTTGCATCGTGGTATTCAGTTGGAATATCCTGCACCTCATTCTACGGGGAAAGAGCCGAGATCCCTTCACCGGGAGTGACCTCTTTAGCAAAGGTTTTCGTCACTATATTTTTATAAAAAGTTATGCAGTTCCTTCAACGATATCAAGTTCATTACGTTAAAGGTTTTTCGCCAAAAACCAGTCGTAGCCCTCCGTCATTTCTTACAAGTATTACTTAGTATTCGTGCTGCGTTTGTTGACTGTGTCAAGGCGTAGTGTGCGGTAGCTAAGTAGTGTTTGTTTGCAGCATATTAATGGGATTGGTTAGGACAGTCGTGCGGCCTTGTTGACTGTGTCAAGGGCTCATACGGGTGGGTTTAATGCAATCCAGGATAATGACGGGCTGAACTTGACTAGGACTCTTTGATTTGTTGACTGTGTCAAGGTCACTTGGGTCCTAGGGGTAAAAATCACATCGGGAGTTTCAAAAGAACTGAAACTTGCCAGGCATGCGCATACCTTCTGGAGTGTGGTGACGTGAGTGGATTCCGTCATGTTATCATGCGATGATAGTTGGATCCCGATTCCCACTGATGAGTTGGTTTACTCCTCGGGTGATCCCGACTAATTCTTCTTTCAGGTTTGGAGGAGAATTTGAGGTACAGTGGGAGGTTTCCAGATTAGACAAAGTGGTAACCGTTCTAATCTAGGTTAGAGTGCACGCTGAGTGTTTCTTTTCTCTCTCTCTGGAAGCGACCATTGACCCAACCCTGGACTATGACTCAGTGACCAAGTTGACCGAACTTTCTTAACACAGGCTTTTGGATTGTCAGAGTTGCAGACCTCATTGCCACTCCTACTTTTACCCTTTTCTCCAGGACACCCCCGTATTACTACGAACGTCCACTTCCATTGGACAAAACCATCGTATGGTTATATACGAACTTGAAGGACTTCGAGGATGGTTTCTGGTTCTGGAGAAAACGGATAGGACTATTCAGTTGTCTTTTCTTTTCACCTTCTCTCAGGTTGCGAGTACTCCTTGGCTTAGGAGTAGTACACCTATTACGCAGATTGGATAGTCTTCTTCCAAACCTTAGGCTGGTGCCGAACGGTGGGGAATGAAGAAAACCAATTAGCCTAAACGGTGTGCAGAAGGTATTAAGATTAAGACAAAGCAAGGGATTAGTAGGAGGGCAAAGTAAATTGCGACTGATATTCACGACCAAACCAAGTATTTCTTCGCCAATCCTAAATCACCTTTGTATTTCTCCAGGACACTCCGTATTACTACGAAGATCCCAGTTTATTGGATAATCCATCGTATGGTTATATACGAACTCGAAAGGAACTTGTTCCAGTTCGGGGATGGATCCTAGTTCAGGAGAAATAGGAATAAAGTACATTCAGGTGTCTTTTATCTTCACCTTCTCTCGCGTTGCGAGTGCTCCTAGGATTAGGACAGTACACCCTTTATGCTTTTTGGATAGTCTTCTTCCAAACCATAGGCTGGTGCCGAACGGTAGGGAAGGAAGAAAACCATTTGGCCTAAAGGGGTGTGCAGACGGTATTGACTAAAGACATATAAAGGGATTTGGACAGGTGGCAAAGAATTATACGGTTATAGTTGTGAATCTGGACAATGGAAGAGGCATTACTAGGAATACCAGGATACCCCGACGAAACATTTCAATGTTTCAGTTTCACTGTGTACTGTTAATGGAAAACTGATTTCCCAGTTAGACACTTGCTCCAGGGTATGTATTTACCAGGTGTGATTCTCACATCTGTATGGTTTTACAGATGCTGAGTGGGAGTAAGTTATTGGGAATAGGGTGATCATCCTCATTATATCGGGATTCGTTGTAATCGGTGATATTTGAGGAGATCATCTGGGCTGTTTGCCGGTCGGCAAATATTTGGTTTTGAATATCCGCTGTTGTGCACCAATTTCAAATTGATATATCTGTACGTCTATTTTTCATAGAGTGAGATATACCTTTTGATATTATGTCGATGACATTTACCTATATCAGTGGATGGTTAGGTAAGGAGCATTAAACAGCGGTGTAATTCTTCTTAACCATAAGTACAGTTTTCAACCTACGACGCACAGTGAAAGAGTTGTTAGACTCAGTGGACTTATACAGAGTATTGTATGTTGTCCAGTTTCCATTGGGACAGAGGGGTTGGTCCTTATACTATATTCTGTTTACTTTTAACTTCTCTAGTTCTTAGACATATGTTTCGTTGAAACACAGTGTCTAAGTTTTGAGGAGTTATAGGTATTTGAATAGAGTAGAGAACCAGGTGTAGCAAGTATCGGGATTCTTCAAGGTGATCGAAGATGTAGATACTTGTGTATGGTGTTCAGTTGATAGTAATGATAAAGAGAAATTGCTTCTCTTTCAGGTTACTCATAATTGGAAGCATTCCTAAGTTGAGTAACGCTGATCGGCCTCCTTCCATTTAGTTGACATGCACTGGAGACAGCTGCATGATTTGAATCTGGTTCAATTAAATCAGTGCCTCTGGTTCTGTATTGGATATAGAACAGTTCATATCTTAACGATGTTAAGGTACGGGGAGTTGTCCGGCTTATGCTTAAAACCAGACTCCGGATAACTCAAGGCACGTTTCTGTAATGGCTGTTTGTGGGTTGACCCAGGCTATGACGAGGGTTGACTTTCTACCATCTGGCAGATCAATAGAAATATTGTTCTAGACTCGCCACAGTTTTATTAAAAATGGTTTTTTTCAAAAACAGCAGTGGGAGTATGGTAGAACTGGAAGTGATTCCAGAACCGCAAACGATTACTGAAGATTTAATAAGGAACCTAAAGATTCAATCTGATTTGACATTCCATTGGCCACTCCGCAGATAAAGTGGGTAACTTCAGGCACCCGAGAGGTACTCCGGTAGCCTCAAGGACGGTGACAGGGAAGTTCTTGTTTACCCACACTTGCCATTGTTGTTGTTCCAGGCTGCGAGACCCGGCAGGAGGATGAGTATAGCGTCGTTCTAAACTAGCTTTAGAAGTGCACGTCTATATGACTCTGGCAGAGGGTTGTCGTAGTCAGTGGGAGCAGCGGAAGCATTGGTGGACTTCATGCTTATGTCAATTTATAGACTAAAGCAGATATAGCGGAGTTAGATCATCGGTTTCTGATGTGACAGTCATGGGTTTGACGTCATCAGAATAGGGGATGGATCTGTTGAGAAGGTAGTAGGAAGTGATATTCCTATACTACGATCGGTTATACTTTGGTCGTCACACAGTGTTTTCTCCACATGGGACTTGGATATTATATCAGACATACTGGTTACTAGACCTATGGTTTTAGATCTAGATTTGGGTGGTTTCCCAATCAGGGTACTTTGACAGCATTCTAAGAGTATTTAGAATGGACGACTCCTGGCATGGTAGTGTACCTGCAGGCAATGGAGTCACCCTCTCTAAAGGTGTCTTATAGACTAAAGTAGAGAGGGATGTGCATGATTGGCAGATCACTTGCTTAGGCAATTGAGTCAATCATGAAATGTCAAGTACCACACCAGATGTTGTTCTTGCACTAGATGCAATAAGTTGATATTGATCCAATCCTGGAGGAACAGTCGGAAGCAGTTTTAGAACATAAGTGAATGTTCTAGGGATATGATAACGGCTGCCTCCTTTAGGAGACGGTTATCACTCCAGGCTTCCAAGGTGACATGGACGACAAGGAGGTTGTCAGAGTTATAGTTCTCCCTCTGACGACGGACAGTATTTTGGACAGATGGTCCAAGGCAATACTGAGGGAGGCATGGCGCAGGTTACTGATTAAGTTTAGTTGTTGATACAGTCTAAGAAGTTTGGATTTGGAGTTCATTTATGAGCTAGGTCCCATCAGACATCCATACATTCTAAGACAGGTATTGCTCATTTCGGGAGATGGTTTTCTCCGCGAATTTGAGATTTAGAGAGACATAGAAAGAAACATCATAGCGGATCCACTCACTGAGGCTATTCCTCGAACGCAATAGTTTCGCAAACGAGCTTTGTGAGACTGACTAGTAGAGGAGTTGGGTGTTCGGTATCACACGGGCTGTGAGTATGCGACATCGCAATAATTAGCCTTGAGTGCAAGTGGGAGATTGTTGGAGATAGTGCCCTCAGAGTCAATTATTGGATCACAGGCACGTGATTGCAATGATTGAGGGAGGACCTATCCCGGTGGGACAGTCTTACTCGAGATGATAGTATGCTATCTGGTTTATCTTTATCATCGTGTACTGCTTTAGGTGACCTGACATGTCGCTATTACACGTTGATAGAGCCCCTAAGATTCTTGCTTGACGACCAGCAGTATGATGGCGATCATATGCGTGGGAGCTAGGGTCTATAATCACATCCTTAAAAGGTCCCTAGTCGTGGGAGTTTCGAGACTGGGCATCGATACTCCATTAGTAGACTAGTGTATACAGTCGAGACCCCGACGAGGGGCGGTGGCCGGTCTCACAAGCCACTGGTGTCAGTTGGTTCACCTAAGATGTATACAGGTGCTCATTGGGTTATAAGTACACCGGACAGGACTCGCCGGGAACCTGCTAGTTGGTCTTATACCAGATGTCAGATAGCAGTTCCCTGGTGACATGTGTACAGGTTAGTTCATCGACCTTAGATCGTCATTTGTCTCGTGCGAGTTCCCACTGTACTTTGATTACTACCCTACCACGGCTCAAAGGAGTCGTGCAAACAGGTTTTAGTTGGGTACAGTCCCGAGCCAGATGGAGGCAGTGAGCGGATCTTCAGGGGTTCGTCTCTCCCGGTATTGGGGGTGAGGTCGCGCTGTGTCTAGGAGAGCCATTACACAAAGCCCTCGGCCGAGGCAGGAGATTTACTGGTAGGTATTCCAGTAGTGTCTCAGGGTGTTCTGGGCTTCACTCCGACACGACTTGTACGGCCTTTGGGGGTCTGACTTTTACCAACCCCCTAGGCCCGACATGCGATGCTCATAGACGAACGGACCGGACTGTACGGATATTGTCACTGACAGGCTCAGTAGGGTGTCAGGATGAGTTCGCTCATCGACGTCCCTTTTGGTCAATAGCTGGTGGCCCGTCACGTATTGGCTTATACCTCTGACGTGCTAGTGGTTAAATCCACAGCCATAGTATTGACGAGTCTTTAGAGTCCACCACACTTACAGTTACTCAAGCTTTCGGGCGAAATGCTGTAGAGGCCGTATGGATATGGCAGGGTCCGATCAGATACGTGCGGTATTGCACGTATCAGGATCGGACAGTTTTGTACTAGTGGCCGTATAGTTATATGGCAGGGTTTGATCTGATACGTGCGTTATTGCACGGATCAGGATCGAACGGATTTTACTAGCCGGCTTTGGCTTAAGCCGGTCCTAGTCTAGTACAGTGTAGATTTTGTCTCATTGCATTTGTATCCGGACGGAATACAGATGCGGGTGTGTATGCACAGTATCGGGGTTTTCCTGTAATTTATTACGGGACCAGTTTTCTGGAGTTGCCAGTTTGCATTCCGTTCCGGCCGGTTTTCCTTTGTTCTTTCCCGGCCGGACATTTCCGATGGAGGGGGTAATTTGCAGTTTTGCAAATTACACATTGTGGAGGGGTTTCATGTAAATGCTTTCATTATGATAAGCATCTTTTCTTTTGCTCCATCACTTGCATTTATTATGATTTGAGTGGGTATGGTTTGTGATGATAATGTTTGTTTGTGGTCACCTCTTGATTGATCCTACAATCACCTCCCTTCTTGCTATATACTTTGTTTTCCTCCACCATTTCCTTGCAAGAGATTTGGCCTGCCACATCTTTGATGAGAGGAGAAAAATGAGGTGGTTCATTTTCATTTGGTGAGGGTGTGGGAAAATTAATCATTCATATCATTTTCCATTTCCACAAAAATCCCCAAGTTCATATCATCTTGATTCCTCCATCAAGGCAACATAACCCCAAAGAGACTTAGCACTACATTCTACAGCAAATCTTGGACGCGTCGATTCGCCAGTTTCGCGCCCGAGTTGCCTCGGTATTGAGGCGGGAGCCCGTAAAAGACGCAGGCGATGTGGTGCCCTTCCGGCAACGAGGCGACGACCGGAGTGTCCGCGGGAGATCGGGACGATGACGAGAAGACCGGAGGACTCGGATCACTCGGTATATCTCAAACCCCATCTCTAGTTAGCTAGTATAGGTTAATGGTTTCGATCCGGGTTTATTGTCCGCGGTAGCGCCAGTTTAAAAGATAAGAAAATTTTGATTCCACATTTTGGCCTCGAGTACGAGGCCGGGGCGCTGCCGTGGCGCAACAGTTCGGCACGTCTAAATTTTAAATCGGGTATGGTTAATGCTTTATAGACCCTTGTGACAGTGCCTAGTATCCCTACAGGTCTTGGGGGTGGTCCCGGCCGTTGGTCCCCCCCGGGTGTCCTCGGGGTGCGCACACTTCACCCCGTGGCTTCTCGGTTCAAACCGTGAGCTCACGGGATGTGCAAACAACTCAAAACCTCACTTTTGAAAACTGTTTTTTCGACAGCTTTCGATACCCAAAAAAACGTGAATTCTAATGTCGCAACTAGCAAGATTAAGGTGTATGGGTGACTCTGATACCATGAAGGGTTACGCTAGCTCCCCGGCCATCTCCCGTGGTCAAATGCGAAACAAAATTTTTTCTACGACTAGAAACTTGGTGCTAGAATAACACTAAACCCGGATCTTAACCATAAACCTTAAGTAGCAAATTAAGAAGCTATCTACCATGAGAAGAGTTTATACCAAGAGGCTCAAGTCCTTTGGGTCTTCACTCCACTCCTTTAGTATGCTCCTTGTAGTGTCCATGATCAAGCTTGAACTTCGGCCTCCTCGCGTCAATGATGATCCACTCGAGAGTACCAACTAAGAGCTCCTGCCTCCTAAGTGAGGTAACTAGAATACTTAGCTAGCTAATCTAAGTAAACTAGAGTGTGTAGAGAGTGATTATGGAATGCTTTCTCACTAACCCTAGGTTTCTCAACTCATGAGACAATTAGGGTTAGTTTTAGAAGAAGAGAGCAAGGAGAAGATGAGAATGTAGAGTGAGCTCCAAAAATGAAGAATGGCCAAGTGAATGAGATAATAATGCAAGCGAAAATATCTTCACAAAATTTCAACCATGGAAGAATAGTAAACCATGAGTCATGTAATGAGTCATCAAACTAGCCATGCTTCATTTAATGAAAATACACACCTCATTTCTCTACCTCATTAATCCATTAATAAAAATGGTAAATCTAAATAATGAGGTGTTTTCTTCTAGAAGCATCTTGTACAATTACAAGAATGCCCTTCATCGTATATACATACCCGTATTCGTATTCCAAAAAATACGAATACAAAGAGACAAAATAATCCAAGAATATGATACTAGGATCCGGCTTAAACCAAAGACCGCTAGTATTATCCGTCCGAACATCATACGTGCACAAGTGTACGTATGTGATCGAACCCTGCCGTAAAACCATACGGCCTTTACATCGTTTCCCCGAAGCAGGGAAACCCTCTGTTTGGAACTCTAAAGACTCAACGGTACGCGGGCAGTGGGTTTAACTACAAGCACGTTAGCGGCACTAGTTGTACGTAACGGCTACCCAGGTACCTGTCGAAAAGGAAGACCGATGAGCAAACTTGTCCGAACTCCTAATGAGCCTATCCGTGACAATATACGTACAGTCTGGTCTCTTCGTTAAAGAGTATCGCATAACGGGTCTAGGCGGTGGTGAACGTCAGACCCTAATAACCTGATAAGTCGTGCTGATGTGGCTCAGGACCAATCCGGGAAACTACTGATCAACCTATCAGTAAATCCCAACTGCTTTGGCCAAGGTCTTATGGTCCTGACCAATCGATCACTGTGCGATATCAACTTCCAATACCGGGAGAGAAGAATCTCCAACAATCGCTCACTGCCTCCATGTGGCTTGGGACTGTACCCAACCAAAATCTTTTTGCACAACTTAGTAGAGTCATGGTTGGGTAGTGATCAAAGCTTAGTGGGAACTCACACGAAACAAATGCCGATCTCAGGTCCGAAGACTAACCTGTACACATGTCACCTGAGAAATTCTATCTGACGATAGGTATAGTACTATCTGGAAGTTCTCGGCGAGTCCGTCCAGTGTACTCACACCCAGTGAGCACCTGTATACGATCTTAGGTGCATCAGACCAATGGCTGCGGGACCAACCATCCTTTGACGGGGCTAGAAACGTATACACTAGTCTACTCTGGAGTATCAATGCCCAGTCTCGATACTCACGCGACTAGGGACCATTTAAGGACGTGCTTATGGACTAACCTGCTGCCACAAGTATAATCGCCATCACAACGTAGGTAGTCAAGTAAGATCTTACGGGCTTTATCAACATGTAACCGCAATATGTAATAACGAGTATGATATATGCCATGTTAAGATAAAGATAAACCATAATAGTATGCTACTGTATCGAGTCTTTATCAATATGTCCAAGCTATATATAACAATAATAGAAATAAATACACATATCCTGACAAAGACAAGTCAAATAATATATTATAAAACTGAGCAAGATTGTCCTATACATACATATCCCTAGCATCTATATATATACATATACAATACTGTCCTCTAGGGCATATAAATCCAACAGTAAGTACTTCTAATGATCAAAAAGAAAAGGCTGAGACTGCCTCACATGTTTCCCACGCGGGTGCTTAAAAGAAGAGCAAGGAGCACTTCCTAAGGCAGTCACGTGCTTTGCACGTGACCCCCAATCAAGTGCCTAGCACTTCTGTATAACATGGGAAATAAAAATCCAAAGAGCAGGGCCCGTATTTGGGGTGCCTCACGTGTTTCACATGTGAGCTCCATGAAAACCAAGTGCTTAGCACTTATATAAAAAGGGGAAATAAAACCCAAAGAGCGGAGCCTATATTTGGGGTGCCTCACGTGAGCGCCTCCAGAGTTCAGTGTTTAACACTGATTCAACGCCTCGCATGGGATACACGTGAGTGTTGCATATACCAGTACTTAGCACTGTTGGGTAACTATGGAGATCCAGACCTAGCCCAAATTGGCTAAGTTTTCCCAAGGTCAAAACATTTTCGATTTCCAATCAACCGAGCCCCCTGTGCTCATGATTCCCCAAATTGATCTTAGTCCCAAACATGACTAATGATCTCTCATGATGATATCCAAAACGATATTCACCCCATGAAACTGAGTTGTAATCTTAGTCTCAAATATAACTAATGATTCTTAGGTACAAATACGGGATTTGGTTTTAATGGTACATCTCTCCACACCTCTGATATATGTTGTAATTCCTCAACGTATTCATAGAGGTGGCGGGTCCTGACAACCAACAACTCCTTTCATCCCATATTAATGCATTGTTCACTTCATCATAACAAATATACGTGCGCGCAAGATGAATAAGGGACCGAAATGTCCTTAAACTAATATTCGCCTCCAAAATGGAGATAACGGACCGCAACATTCTTAAACTAAAACAATAGAGCACAAATGCTCTTTTGTTGGACATGAAATAAAAAGATCCTAACACCTTATTAAGTGGATCTTTGTCTCAAATTGGATTAACGTATCCTTAACAAAAACAAATCGAGCCCCGAATGCTCACATACATTTAATTTGATCTTAATTTCAAAATAGATTAACGGCGCTTAAAAAAAACCCAAATCTAAAAATATACGAATTTGGACTAATCCACGCCCTACGGGCGACGACATAAATTAGTCTCCGTATACAATCCACGGGAAACCAAAATAAAACAAACATACACACGACACAAAGTGAATCTCCGAAGAAGGAGAAAGTGTTTATCGCGATGCGGTAACGTAATTAACTGAAGGGGCTTGCGCCTGCAGGGAAGAGTGTCCCCATAAGCAAAAACCCTCGCAAAACGAGGGGGAATCTGACGAAGTCAAGCTACGACGGCCGCATCTATCCAAACCTTTGATATATGGTGCCATAAATCAACTTGGCATCTTCGGAGAGGTGGACGGATAAATCCAAATAGCATCTGCCCCCAAATTCAGGCAATACGATCCATCCCGGCTCGTCTCTATTTCCTGCGGTGAACAGATTCTGGCACGCCCGGTAGAACCTTTTCCTCTTTCCACTCCACACTTCGTGTGTCGTGTTTCACGAACAAAATCGCAGTTTGCTTTGAGGTAGTAAGATTTGGTGCCTTGCTCCTATGCAGGAAGAAGAATAAAAAGATCAATGGCTTCAAGCTGCACAATTACAACAGCAACTCCTGCTCCGCCCCAACTGGATGAGTGACATATAGTCCCAATGCGGCCTCCATCTTTTCAATGCCCATAGGGCAGGTAACTCAAGCCACCACTGGATTGTTCTTTGGGACCATGCTCCCGCCAGCGAGTTTTAGTGCCCCAGTGCCACCACAGGAAGTTCCCAAGAAGTCGGTCTTCGATCGATTGGCAACCACCACGGCCCCCTCAATGGGTCGTCCAAGTCTGCCACCTCGGTCTTCAACAGGCTGAGTCAAAGCTCAAGTGAGCCTGCAAAGAGGCTCGTGATACCTGAAGGGGTTGTCCCAAAACGGATAGTCCTCCCAACTCCTCCGGCAGGTGAAGTCGTCAAAGGTGCTTCGCTTACCAAAAGATCGGTCTTCGATAGATTGGCCGTTTCAACTCTTGCTGTGGGTGAAGTCGTCTGTTCAGTCGAAAATATTGCAATCTTTAACATAACAATTTTCTCACTTTTCTAATCATCTAATGATGTTTGTTATAAATATAACACGTATTACAAGTTCGTCTGAAAAATACCAAATACCACGTGTTATACATAATAATCAACATTTTGGAAGGAAATTGTGTGTATATTATTTCACGCATGATATTGTATATCTTAACATTTTTCATTGAGATTTTGTGCAGAAAATTATTTCAGGACAGATATCGGAATCGCAAATTCGCCAACAAAAATGCAACAAATCAAAGAGTTAAATTCTGGCAGAGATTCAGAGAAGATATAAAGATTCCAAATATCAAATATAAACCCAGAGATCAACACAAGAAGACAGAAGAAAAATGAAGCTCGGTTCTAACCAAACGGCCGTGGATCCACGGCCGAGTCAGGCCGATCCACCGTGGATCCGCGGCCGAGTTGGGGGCTCCGGTGACGAAACTTTTCCAGAAGCTTCCCTACAACCTCTTAGCTTGTTGAAGACGCTCCATTGTAACAAACTTGTTCTGAAAACTTCCCTACAACAGCCTAGCTTCTTGAGGAAGCTTGATAACTACCTTATTCTAGAAGTTTCCCTATAACTACCTAGCTTCTAGTGGAAGATTGACCTAGCTTCTAGGGGAATCTTGAGGAAAGGCTATAAAAGGGACCTAAGCCTACATTAAAGAGGTTGTTGTTTTTTATTGTCGTTGATTTCTAACACACAAACCAAAACCAAATCCAATTCAATTCCAATTCAAGATCCAAATCAAGAATTGTTGAGAACAACATCGAGCGACAACATTCAAGATCCTTTACGCGAAGTCGATCGTCATTAAGAGCAAGAGATCCTCGACAGGTCCAAGTCTCACGAAGATCAAGCGAAGAGAAATTCGACGGAATAGTTGCCTCTTCAAGGGAGCGATCAAGAGCAATTCTTGTAACTTTGGATTGAAGGAATGTGTAATTAGAAGTTGATTAATAAAGGTGATCAATTGTTAATTCTCGCTTTCATTAAATTTTCGCATTATGAAATTTCTAATTCTTGATTCTTTTATTTTCATGATGCGTGAGTAAATCTCCGCTTGCTAAGAATTCGAAGGAATTCGGTAGATCAAATGGTGATGAAATCCTATACGCATCTTAAGTCTTATGAGAATTATGAACTTTAGGAAAAAGAATAGTCAACGACCAAATTTGGAACGAGATCACCGCTCTTGATAATTTCGTTGCAATTTGGGATTAAATGATTGATGATTCTCTTTGCTAAAGGATAGATTTGAATGGTGATCAATGAAAAGACAAGAGATAGTGAAGGAGAAACCCTAGTTTCTTCAATAGATCACTAATCTTCATTCATCGCAATCGTTATAGCTATAATTCATCAATAGATAAGATAAGTCATTATTAGTATTCATCGTTGCTGCTAATTCCTATCGAATTCTACAAGCTATTCTTCAATCTTCTTGATAACTAAAATTGATATTGGACACTTTCTTGATTATTAAATTTTAAACTATTCCTTGATTTTTCTTGAAATGATAAACTCAATTAAATCTTGAAATCTCATTTTCTTGAATTTTCTTTACTATTTTCTTTCGGCTCAACTAAAGCAAGAACAAATAAATACACGAATCCCAGTGGACGACCCGTACTTATTAACGAACTACAAACGACACCGTTATTGATTACGGTTATAAATTCTTTAATTGTGATTATACTTTTCATATCAAACTACGGATCACATCGAAAAGCGATCAATCAAATGGCGCCGATGCCGGGGATCCATGTGTAATTTCTTCGTACTTGCTATTTGAGTTGAAACATTATTATTCCATCAAAAATTTGAATCAAAATCGTATCGTGTGCTTAACAATTATTGTGTGAATTTTGCAAGGAAATCTGGAATCATTGCAACAGGGAGAAAAATTTTCAGATCATTTCATCTAGGACAGAGGAGGAAAGGGAGCATCAGAACCAAAAATCGTTCAAAGAACCATTTAAACAACCGTGGAACTGTGGCGGATAGCAGCATTTGGCGGTGGATCCATGGTATTTTTGAAGAGTTAGGGCTCCGGAATCTCTGGTATATTCTCCACTTACTTATCTCTTCTCTGATCTGTCCAATAACAACTTTTCTGTAGGATTCTTTGCAAAAATTCGCCGCACAAAAAAAAATTTGTTGCGTGTTTTGATATTGGTTGTTTTGCATATTTTAATATGGAAATTAAGGGGCAAAGACCAAATTCAGATTAGGTGGGGATTTCGTTACCCTTCCTAAGCCCCGTAAATCACGAAACTAGCATCTTCATCACCCTTCATTAACTAAAAAATATCCAGACAAGACTCTAAGGACCGTCGTGCTCAATTAGGACAGAAGAAGGTCATGGATAATCTATTCCTTATCCGCATTTCTTTCGTGGTGTCTAAGGCAAGTGTGTCTAAGGCAAGTGCTTACTTAATTAGGCCCGCTACTTACGTAGCGGATACCTCCCACTTATTTGGCACTTACATGGTCACTGGAGGATAAAGAGGTAATAGAGGATTTATCCTGTGATTTGTCTTCTGGAAGCCTAGGAGCGGTCTAGTGACTTGACCTAGGTGACCATAGATCTAGGGTTGATTGTGCATTTTTTGTGTGATTTTTCAAAATCCGCCTTTTTCAAAACAAACCAAAAACTAAAACAAACCACTTTCTCTAATTATCACAAACACTACCACTTGTGCTAAACCGTTTAGTGCATACTCGGCTGGACACGGGATTCTAGTGCCCTTCTTGTCTGTGTTCCTTCTATTGACTCCGAAGTCGGTAATTCTACATATTCTTTTTCCCCACCCACTATATCGACCGCGATGGACGGATTTCCATCAAACTTTAATAACACTACTCTGCCGCCATCCGCAGATGCGCAGAACCCACCGCACGTCTCTCTCCAAGAGAGATGCTACCTTATTCGAAGTCCCCTCCCTACCTGTCTTTCCATTCCACTAGCCAATGGGGATAATTTCGAAATCAAACCACACTATATCAATCTGTTACCTAAATTACACGGTCTCGAGTCTGAGGACGCATACGTTTTTATTACCAAATTCGAAAATGTATGTGCTATGATGGGCACTTCACAACTTTCTGTGGATGCTATGCGTTTACATCTTCTCCCGTTCACTTTGTACGATTTAGCTGAGAAATGGCTTTATAACACAGCTGCACACTCTATTTCAAACTGGGATGAATTCGTCATAGCATTCCTTAAGAAATTTTATCCCAATCATAAGACCGCCCGTGTCCGTAGCGAAATCAATCAATTTACCCAGCTTCCCAATGAACAATTTTGGAAGTGTTTTGAACGATTCAAGGATTTGCTAGTCCAATGTCCTCATCACAGAATCCATAGATAGGATCTCTGTCGAATCATATATGAGGGCATTAATCCAACAACAAAGCAGATGCTTGAATCCATGTATCAAGGCAATTTCATGTCTAAAGAAGATGGTGAAGCTTGGAAATTTTTAGAAGATTTTGCTGAGAAAACTTTGCAATGGGAGAGTGTTAGTCAACCATCATCTAGGGGTGGTATCCATCAACTTGATATTTCCATAGCAGTCAAAGCTGAAATGGCAGCAATGCAAAAGAAACTTGAAACTATGGAACATAAATTTTTATTAGCCTCCCTAAACCCGGTCACACTCCCTAAAACCGTGTGTGGATGTTGTTCTGATTCATCACATTTGACGGAAGAATGTCCTTTGAATTCTCCGTTTCAAGGTCAAGAACACACTAATGCTGCTTTTCAGCAATGACCTAGAAACGATCCTTATTCTTCCACATATAATCAAGGTTGGAGGAATCACCCTAATTTTTCTTGGAACCAACACTAAACTCAAAATACGGTTCTAAACTAAAATAACTTTCAAAGGGCCCCTCCACAACAACAGCAACCGCTACAACTGAGTCGGCACCCCTTTCAACCACAAAATTTTCAAAATCCGGCCAACACCTCTGCACCGTATAATAATTATTTGCAATTGGCCGGTACCGATAATTCCTCTTCACTCGAACGAACCTTGGATTTATTCATGAAACATTCCATCCAAGTGTCGGCTGATATAAGGTCTTCTATCGATGATATAAAGAAGAATTCCGCCTCCCACGGTGAGAGTATTAAATCGATAGAAGCACAAATTGCACGATTAAATGCCGAAATGATTACTAGAGAGAAAGGGAATCTTCCATCTCAATCCCTACTGAATCCTGGGCATTCACAACACTACAATGTGAGTGCCATTACAACGTTGAGATCTGGAAAAGTGCTGAATAATCAAGTCGGTGAACAGATTGATACTGATGAATCTATCAATGATACCCCGGCTTCCACTTCCACTTCCACTTACACTTCTGACCCTAGTTCATCTTCTTCCGAGCCTATTCTCCATTTTCCTCTAGACTCGAACCCTCATCCCACTTCTTCTAGTCAACCAAAGACGATCCCCACTCTAATTCTGGGATCTGTTCTACCTACTCAACCTTCTCCAATGTCGGACCCTGCTCTTATTGCTAAAGCTCCTTATCCAAATCGATTAAGGGGAAACAAACCAAGTCCACATATGGAGAAGATTATGGAAATGTTTAAACAAGTTAACATCAATATCCCTCTCCTAGATGCTATACAACAAGTTTCGGCTTATGCGAAAATCCTTAAGGATTTATGCACTAGGAAGAGATAGACTCAAGGGCCCAAAAAGGTATTCATGACGAATAATGTTAGCACCGCATTTACCCCACAATTACCAAAGAAATGTAAGGACCCTGGCTGTCCTACAAGCTTTATTTCTATTGGGGGTAAAAATATTAACCGTGCTTTACTCGACCATGGCGTAAGTGTTAACATGCTTCCATACTCTGTCTACGAGCAGTTAGGAATTGGAGAGTTGAAACCTGCTCATTGTACTCTCCAGATGGCAGACTGATCCATCACCAAACCTAGGGGTGAACTTGAGGATGCGTTGATAAAAATCGGAGAATTTATATTCCCTGTGGACTTTATTGTTTTGGATACACAACCTGTAGCAAACCCACGGAACCAAATTCCAGTGATTCTCGGTTGACCCTTCCTTGCCACTTCCAATGCTGTCATTAATTGTCGAGACGTTCCATGAACCTATCCTTTGGGAAAATGACAATTGAGATTAACATTTACAAGATTGGAAGTCAGCCATCTGAACCCTCTACTCATATTCTTGATATCTGTTCTATCCACGAGATAGCTCCCGGAAGCTGCAAGGCTGATGAACTTTGCTTTGATGATCTCGACGACATTAGCACATCATTGTTTGATCTTGCACATTATAGTGAGGAAACCTTTGACGAGTCCACTCCTGAATTTGAACCTTCTGACTCATCACAAAAGTCAGACACACTTTCCGAGTCTGTATCCTTTGCAGGCTATGAACTTCTTCGAGAATCCGAATGTCATTCACTTACCCCACTTTCTATTGTCTCTCCGCCGACATTAGATCTCAAATTGTTACCTTCTCACCTTAAATATGCATATTTAGGTGAGAATGAGTATTTTCCTGTGATCATATCCGCTTCTCTAGCCTTAGAGCAAGAGAACGCTCTTTTGATGGTCTTGAGATCTAATATGTAAGCGTTCGGTTGGACAATGGCAGACATCAAATATTTTAGTCCTTTGATTGTTGAACATCATATACATTTGATGAATGAAACCAAGACAACCCGAGAACCACAAAGACAGTTAAATCCCGTCATGAAGGAGGCGGTAAAGAAAGAAATCGTCAAATTCCTTGACAGTGGTACCATTTATCCAATCTCTGATAGCCAATGGATAAGTCCTATTCATGTAGTCCCTAAGAAATCTGGCATCACGTGTAGGGGTTTTCTTAACACCTCTAGTAAGGTTTAGAAGCATCATACATGCTATAACAATAAAATTTTTGAGGTGCTAAGCAAACTATACAAAGAATCGAACTAGAATATATGAAGTAACAATTAATAGTATCAAGATTAAGAGTTAAGTTATGCTAAGTGATGAGACTACAACCTTTGTAGACCTCTTTGGAAGACTCCTTGGCTTTGAAAAGGTTCACTTGATCAACTCCTCGTCCACGACGATCCACCCGAAGCACTTTGCCCTAAGCTTGATGCTTCCTTCGATCTTTGACAAACTTGAAGCACAACACCCTACACAAGATAGCTATGGTTATGTAGGATGATGAAGTGGTTGCTATTCTTATTTATTACCTTTTCTTTTCTATTTCTAACTCTTTTTTAACATTTAAAAGAGAGCTAGGGTTTTTTGAGGAAGAAGATGGCTCTCATTTCTTTTGGAATGATAATATTGATAATGATAAAAGAAAATGAGAGAGAGAGAAAAAGATCTTATCATAACCACAACCATGGTTAAGATAATATCTAGATATTTCAACTAAGGTTAAAGGGCAAAAGAAAAAGTAACCATGGTTGAGTCAAATTCAACCATGGAATTGTGTAGAAGAATGTGGAAAAGAAATGAGTCATTATCCTTTTTCTTTTGCCTTTTATCCTTTTTGAAAATATCAATATATATCATTTTATCTTCAATATGATTCTTATATTGCCATCCTCTTTGTATCATCAACCATGATACATTTCATGTATATATGTATGCACATCATCATGTACATATACATGCATGTATCCATAAGAAGAAAAGGATTTAAATAAATAATATAAAAGCCAATATTAAATCAACACTTGATTTAATAAATTGGTCATATCTTATACGACCCGACTAATATTAAATGCCCGATTAAAATACAGTATCATATACTAGTATTTAATC
The DNA here is from genome assembly GCA_030015575.1 of Agapanthus africanus. NCBI lineage: Eukaryota > Viridiplantae > Streptophyta > Magnoliopsida > Asparagales > Amaryllidaceae > Agapanthus > Agapanthus africanus. The sequence continues at coordinate 672,908,295 of CM057340.1, read as the reverse complement.
GAGGCTCCGCGCATATCTCATATGTGCACCACTTCGTTTCGCCAGAGCCGAGAAACTTCTATGTGGGACTCTAAGACTCGTCAATACGCCAGCAGCAGATGATGATCATATCAAACACCTACAAGCCGCAAGCGGTCAGCTAAACGTAACGGCCACCCGGGTATTGAGCGATCAGAATAAGAACAAGCGAACCTGTCAAAACTCCTGTCAATCCATCCGGCAACACTAACCGTACAGTCCGGTCTCTTCGTCAAATATGCTGCATATCGAGTCTAGGGATGGAATCGTCGACCCCAATAACTCAATAAGTCATCCCGATGTATGGTCTATAATAGATCGAGAAACTTACTGATAACACGTATCAGTAATATCTCAGCAGCCCTGGCCAGGGACTTCCTGTTATAGCCAATCGTGCACAGCACAGCATCAACCCCCAATACCGGGAGAGACGAAACCCCTCCTATCGCTCACTGCCTCCACATGCCTCGAGACTATACCCAAAATCCACCTGTTTGTACGACTCAGTAGAGCCGCAGTAGGGTGGAGATCAAAGTACAGTGGGAGGACACACAAGACTCTATGACGATCTCGGGTCTACAGACTAACCTGTACCAGTGTCACCTGAGAACTTCTATCCGACGTATGATATAATACCATATAGGAGTTCTCGGTGAGTCCGTTCAGTGTATCCAGTCTCACTGAGCACCTGTATACTATCTTCAGTGTCAACACACCAGACGGATATGGGATCATCCATCGCCCATCATATGGAACAAGAATGGTATACGCTAGTCTAAGCTGGAATATCGGTGCCCTGTCTCGATATACCTACGACTAGGAACATTTCAAGGATATGCTTATAAACTACAGATGTCCCACTAGTATAATCCGCATCATAATTCCAGTAGTCAAGCCAATATCCTTAGGGCTTTATCAACATGCATCAAATGAATATAAACATGATCAAGTGAACATATGATAAAGTAAAAACCAGATAGCATACTATCATTTTGAGCAAGATTGTCCCTCGAATATATATATATTTATATACATCAGTACATACACTATCTCATAATGGCCTCTAGGGCATACATATATCCAACAATCTCCCACTTGCACTAAGGCCAGTTATTGGCATATCTCATACCTAACATCTCAAAAAGTCGCTCACGCTGCGGCTGAGGGAGGGCCTTGGTGAATGGATCCGCAGCGTTGTTCTTTGTGTCTACTCTCTTAATCTCGATCTCGCGGCGATCAACTATCTCCCGGATCACATGATATCGCCTCAGGATGTGTCTGGACTTCTGATGGGACCTGGGCTCTTTGGCCAACGCCATAGCCCCATTATTGTCACAATACAGAGGTATTGGATCAATAATGGTTGGAACTACTCCTAGCTCCGCGATGAACTTTCTCATCCAGACGGCTTCCTTGGTAGCATCATTTGCAGCAATATATTCAGCTTCCATCGTTGAGTCTGCAACGGTATCCTGTTTGGAACTCTTCCAACTCACCGTCCCTCCATTGAGGGTAAATGCAAACCCTGAGATAGACTTGCTGTCATCCTTGTCACTCTGGAAGCTCGAATCGGTAAAGGCCTCCATTTGGAGATCTCCATTACCATACACTAAGAACAATTCTTTAGTCCTTCGCAAGTACTTAAGAATGTTCTTTACAGCAATCCAGTGATTCTCCCCTGGGTTAGATTGATACCTGCTTACTACACTAAGTGCATAAGCAACAACAGGGCGTGTACATAACATTGCATACATTATCGATCCCACTGCCAAAGCATAGGGAATAATGCTCATGCGAGCTCTCTCTATGTAAGACTTTGGGCAATCGTCTTTTGAGAGAGTGACTCCATGGCAAGCGGGTAAGGCACCCCGCTTGGAGTCTTCCATACTAAATCTCTTTAGGATGGTGTTTATGTACTTGATTTGGGACAATCCCAATAACCGTTTGGATCTATCCCTATAGATCCATATACCCAACATGTATGTGGCATCTCCCAGGTCCTTCATGGAGAACCTTTGTGATAATAATGATTTGACCGACTGTAGCATAGGAATGTCATTTCCTATCAGAAGTATGTCATCTACGTACAATACGAGGATTGCGACATTTCTTCCTACAGTCTTCTTATAAACACAAGGTTCATCTGGATTTTTGATGAAATCAAACTCTTTGATAACATCATCAAAACAGATGTTCCAACTCCGTGATGCCTGCTTTAATCCATAAATGGATTTAAGTAGCTTACATGCTTTACCGCTGCTCCCACTATCAATGAATCCCTCTGGTTGATCCATATAAACGCATTCCTCTAAATATCCATTTAGGAATGCAGTTTTAACGTCCATCTGCCAGATTTCATAGTCGTAGTGAGCAGCAATAGCAAGTAGGATCCGAATGGATTTAAGCATGGCTACCGGAGAGAAAGTCTCGTCATAGTCCAAACTTGGTCTTTGACGAAAACCTTTCGCTACCAACCTTGCCTTATAGGTTTCTACTTGTCCATCTACACCGATCTTTCTTTTAAAGATCCATTTGCATCCCACAGGTTTTATCCCGGAGGGTACATCTTCCAAAGTCCATACTTTGTTGGTGTACATGGACTCCATTTCGGATCTCATGGCATCCAGCCAATTCACAGAGTCACCACTCGTGATAGCCTGATGAAAACTGGAAGGATCATCATCATCCATGATGCAATCTTCTCTATCACCATCAACGAGGAAACCGTAGTATCTTTCCGGTGGGCGAGAAATCCTGCCAGATCTACGGAGTGGCTGAGGTTCATTAGATTCTGTTATGACTTCTGGTTCAGCCAAGTTGTCATTTGTAACTTGTGTTTCTAGAACTTCTTCTAGATTTACCACATTGCTATTTGTATTGTTTGAAAAAATCTCATCTTCTAAAAAGGTGGCATACTGAGAAACAAACACCTTTTGTTCCTCTTTGTGGTAAAAAAGATACCCAAACGAATGTTTAGGATATCCTACAAATATACATTTGACTGATCGTGTCTCGAGTTTGTCTGGATTCTGTTTTTTAACAAAAGCCGGACAACCCCAAATCTTAACTCTTTTAAGAGATGGTTTCTTTCCATGCCATATCTCATATGGAGTGGTAGACACGGTTTTGGTTGGAACTTTGTTTAACAGAAAAGCTGCCGTTTCCAATGTATGCCCCCAAAACGAGAGAGGTAACACAGCATCACTCATCATGGATCGTACCATATCTAATAGGGTACGGTTCCTTCGTTCTGACACACCGTTGTGCTGTGGTGTGTAAGGTGGAGTGAGCTGAGAGAGAATCCCATTCTCTTTTAAGAAGTCTAAGAACTCAGTACTTAAGTATTCTCCACCTCGATCTGATCGAAGTATCTTGATACTCTTTCCCGTTTGGTTTTCTACTTCATGTTTATACTCCTTGAATTTCTCGAAAGCTTCAGATTTATGTTTTATCAAATATACATGACCAAATCTTGAGAAATCATCAGTAAAAGTTATGAAGTATGAAAAACCGCCTCTTGCATGTGTAGACATTGGTCCGCATACATCACTATGTATGAGGCCTAGGAGCTCAGTAGCTCTTTCTCCGTGTCCTGTAAACGGGGTTTTGGTCATTTTACCTTTGATACAAGACTGGCAAGTTGCATAAGATTTATACTCAAATGAATTTAAATATCCATCTTTATGAAGCTTGTTTAGTCTTGTTTCATTAATATGACCAAGTCTACAATGCCAAAGAAAAGCTTCATTTATCTCTGAAAATTTTCTTTTATTTTTGTGTTGTACGTTGAAAGTTGTGTGTTGATTAAGGACGTATATCCCGTTATTTAATGTACCACAACCAATCAACTCTTGATTCAGTCTAATGTTCATAACATTGTGTTGTACAGCAAAATGATACCCTTCATTGTCTAACAAGGAAATAGATATAATATTACAAAGCATACTCGGTACAAAATAACACGGGTTCAAAACCAATATACAACCCGAAGGCAAACCTAGGTGATACTCTCCTACTGAAACTGCATTTACATTGGAACCATTTCCAACTTGGAGAGTATGATCACCTGTCTTCAGAACTCTGCTATTTCTCAACGCCTGCACAGAATTGCAAATATGAAAACCCGAACCGGTATCCAATACCCAGGAAGCAGAATTAATAGAAAAACAGTTTTCAATTACGAACACACCTGAAGATGAAGCATCACCATGCTTCTTCTTGAGTGCTAGGTACTCAATACAGTTCCTCTTCCAGTGTCCCGTCTTCTTGCAATGGAAACATTCACCTTTCTCTGTTGCCCCAATCTTGGACTTGCCTTTTCCCTTTACCTTTTTGACTCCACCCTTAGGTTTGGTGGGTTTCTTCTTCATCTTTCCCTTGGCCTTAGCTTTTGGGTAAGATGAGGAGGATTGCCCAACAGACATAACGGGAGTCTTCACTGACTTTAATGTGCTCTCTGCACTCCTTAACATATTAAGGAGTTCAGGCAGTTCCTTCTCCATGTTGTGCATGTTGAAGTTAACGATGAACTGAGCAAAGGTGGAGGGGAGAGACTGTAGAATAATATCTGTATACTGTTCATTGTCCATTGTCCACTCAAGGTCCTCAAGCTCTTCTATGAGAGCTATCATTTTCAGAACATGGTCTCTTACTGCTGTGCCAGCGGTCATGCGCATCTGAAACAGTTTCTTAGACGCTTCGTATCGTAATAAGCGGGATTGCTCTCCATACAACTATTTTGTATGGAGGAATATGGCTTGTACGTCGATATTCTCGTGCTGCTTCTGATGTGTGTTATCCATCGATGCAAGCACGAGGCATTTTGCCGTGGCACAGTCAGCGTCCCATGTCTTGTGGATTTCTATATCCGCAACTGAAGGTTTAGGACCTAGGGGGGACAAGGCTGGGGCTGTAAGGACATATGATACTTTATCATAAGTCAAGGCTATGTTTAAATTCCTCAGCCAGTCTTTATAGTTGGTCCCATTCAGCTTGTTTTTATCTAATAGAAGCTTAAGTCCTGTCATGGGTATTTGCCATTAAGAGAGAGAAAAGAGCGAATGCTCTTGCAAAGATCAGATTGGTTATTATCTTGTCTAATCGATGTTTCCCACTGTTTTTATCAAATTTTCTTTAAAACCTTTTAAAAAGAAAACTAGCCGGGATTAATTACATTCTACAACTTCGCCAACCTCTCAGTCAGGCCAGTGCCGGTACTTGAGGGAGGTTCCCCGTGCTTTCGCACGGACCTAATTAAAGTAAACCTCGTCTTCCCAGAGGCGTAGCCCCGTTTAGCACCTTTCTAGACACCTACCGAGTCAGCTAATTGTAAAGTGCAAAATTCTCCCGGGAGCAACATTTGCTCGCAGTGGGATCGGGATCCTATTATCATATAGTAGGTATACAATCTCATTGTAATTTTCAACTCTTGAAATTCCCGATATGATTTTTACCCCTAGTACTTATGACCTTAACTAAAGTCAACATATCATAAATACTAGTCAAGTTCTTCCCGTTATTTCATGATTAACTAGACCCACTCATATGACCCTTAACTAAAGTCAACATAATCATATGAATGTCCTAACTAATCTGCATCATATGCAGGGTAGGAAGACATCACTTAGCTACCGTTTACTGCGCCTTAACTAAAGTCAAAATACGCAGCACGAATACTAAGTACTCTGCTTCCTAAAATGACGGAGGGTGGCGGATAGTTTTTAAGAAAACTTTTGACGCTTTGAACTTGATATCATTGTAGAATCTAATGGGTTTTTAAAAGGAGTGGCTTAAGCTCCGCATTTAGAAACTTGCTTTTTGAAAAAAAAAGCCGAGTGTGTTTCAAATCTTGATTCTACAATATCCTTTTAGGTTCATTTATCTTTTACATTAATCTCATTAATGTAGTCCCATCATTTAAATCCTAAGCCATTACAGAGAGAAACGAAAATATAACGTACACTTATGCCACTCGCATTCGTCACAGTGTCCTGATATGCACCGTTAGGTTACTTAACTAACGGCATACCGGGACGGGGCTAGTGCGGGTGTAAAACATAAGTAACGTTTAAAATATATCATATATAAAATTTCATTCGTCTCAGACATGCATTAAAAGATCACATCAGATAATGAAAACAGCAGAAGCACATAAAGAATATCTAGGAGGTCCGTATTTTATATTTAGCCAGCAATAAAAATACGGATTCCACGGTCGCAATAAATAGCCAAAGCCCACACCCTTAGATCCCTACGAGAGCGGCAAGCGACCCTACCAATTCTGGAGTTTAGGAGACCCGGTCTCGACTCCTCGAGATGGCCTCCCACTGAACCCAAGAACCCGGTCACTTGTGCCCTCCTCCTTGGGTCTGTCCTAATGCGGAAAAGTAAATAATATACAACACTGGTGACAACAACCTCACCCCGGAAGTGCCCCAAATAAAAGAATATTACATACAAAATAATATTACATGAATTGAAAGAATACTCTCATCTCACATAAAAAGAAAACCCCCGGTCATTGCGACAATCCTGCATATCAAATCTCATCCACACAGAGAAATAAAATGAAAAAAAATACAACAATTGGAATCTTTAACCGCCTTTAGACAACACAAATCCGGAATATCACATATACAAGATTTCATTCCTAAACAATGTAAAGCTCGCATTTGGGTCTCATTCAAGAAAACACCTTTTCAAAACAAACGGGATAATTCAACAAGATTTCCGTTTATCCCGAGACCGAACTGCTAGATTTACACGCAACAAACAAATTTGTAGATTTCAATTATTGTAACACATACTATTAAACTAAGCGACGTTGGAACATCCGATCAAACAAATTAAACATCCACAAACTGCTCTGAAAGCTCAATACCTGGGCCAATTATAAAAATACTAGTAACAACAGAGAGTACATACGGGCCAGCACAAGAAAATACGGCCCATGAATCAACAATACCGCCGCGGATCCGCCGCGCCTAAAGTCTCTTGGGCCGCGGATCCACGGCCGTATGGTCGATTTATGGGATCGTTTTACTGGTGAGCCCTTATATTTCCCTGCTTAATTTTTTACATATTTTTAATTTGAAAAATTCCAGGTTTTTAAAAAATTTCCAGAGAGCACCCCCCGGGTGTCGATTTTCGTCCGTTCGATGTTTTCAACGTCGTTTAGGTTACCACAAAGTTCTAGCTTGGCTCTGATACCATGTAGGGGTTTTCTTAACACCTCTAGTAAGGTTTAGAAGCATCATACATGCTATAACAATAAAATTTTTGAGGTGCTAAGCAAACTATACAAAGAATCGAACTAGAATATATGAAGTAACAATTAATAGTATCAAGATTAAGAGTTAAGTTATGCTAAGTGATGAGACTACAACCTTTGTAGACCTCTTTGGAAGACTCCTTGGCTTTGAAAAGGTTCACTTGATCAACTCCTCGTCCACGACGATCCACCCGAAGCACTTTGCCCTAAGCTTGATGCTTCCTTCGATCTTTGACAAACTTGAAGCACAACACCCTACACAAGATATCTATGGTTGTGTAGAATGATGAAGTGGTTGCTATTCTTATTTATTACCTTTTCTTTTCTATTTCTAACTCTTTTTTAACATTTAAAAGAGAGCTAGGGTTTTTTGAGGAAGAAGATGGCTCTCATTTCTTTTGGAATGATAATATTGATAATGATAAAAGAAAATGAGAGAGAGAAAAAGATCTTATCATAACCACAACCATGGTTAAGATAATATCTAGATATTTCAACTAAGGTTAAAGGGCAAAAGGAAAAGTAACCATGGTTGAGTCAAATTCAACCATGGAATTGTGTAGAAGAGTGTGGAAAAGAAATGAGTCATTATCCTTTTTCTTTTGCCTTTTATCCTTTTTGAAAATATCAATATATATCATTTTATCTTCAATATGATTCTTATATTGCCATCCTCTTTGTATCATCAACCATGATACATTTCATGTATGTATGTATGCACATCATCATGTACATATACATGCATGTATCCATAAGAAGAAAAGGATTTAAATAAATAATATAAAAGCCAATATTAAATCAACACTTGATTTAATAAATTGGTCATATCTTATACGACCCGACTAATATTAAATGCCCGATTAAAATACAGTATCATATACTAGTATTTAATCGAGGCTCCGCGCATATCTCATATGTGCACCACTTCGTTTCGCCAGAGCCGAGAAACTTCTATGTGGGACTCTAAGACTCGTCAATACGCCAGCAGCAGATGATGATCATATCAAACACCTACAAGCCGCAAGCGGTCAGCTAAACGTAACGGCCACCCGGGTATTGAGCGATCAGAATAAGAACAAGCGAACCTGTCAAAACTCCTGTCAATCCATCCGGCAACACTAACCGTACAGTCCGGTCTCTTCGTCAAATATGCTGCATATCGAGTCTAGGGATGGAATCGTCGACCCCAATAACTCAATAAGTTATGCCGGTGTATGGTCTATAACAGATCGAGAAACTTACTGATAACACTTATCAGTAATATCTCAGCAGCCCTGGCCAGGGACTTCCTGTAATAGCCAATCGTGCACAGCACAGCATCAACCCCCAATACCGGGAGAGACGAAACCCCTCCTATCGCTCACTGCCTCCACATACCTCGAGACTATACCCAAAATCCACCTGTTTGTACGACTCAGTAGAGCCGCAGTAGGGTGGAGATCAAAGTACAGTGGGAGGACACACAAGACTCTATGACGATCTCGGGTCTACAGACTAACCTGTACCAGTGTCACCTGAGAACTGCTATCCGACGTATGATATAATACCATATAGGAGTTCTCGGTGAGTCCGTTCAGTGTACCCAGTCTCACTGAGCACCCGTATACTATCTTCAGTGTCAACACACCAGACGGATATGGGATCATCCATCGCCCATCATATGGAACAAGAATTGTATACGCTAGTCTAAGCTGGAATATCGGTGCCCTGTCTCGATATACCTACAACTAGGAACATTTCAAGGATATGCTTATAAACTACAGATGTCCCACTAGTATGATCCGCATCATAATTCCAGTAGTCAAGCCAATATCTTTAGGGCTTTATCAACATGCATCAAATGAATATAAACATGATCAAGTGAACATATGATAAAGTAAAAACCAGATAGCATACTATCATTTTGAGCAAGACTGTCCCTCAAATATATATATTTATATACATCAGTACATACACTATCTCATAATGGCCTCTAGGGCATACATATATCCAACATCACGATCATAACTAATAAGGCTAATGAGTTGATCCAGACACGCACCCAAACTATGTGGCGTGTATGTATTGATTATAGAAAACTCAATGCCGCAACGAGGAAAGACCACTTCTCTCTACCTTTTATTGACCAGATGTTGGAACGATTAGCTGGACATGAATATTATTGTTTCATGGAAGGATACTCTCGCTATAACCAGGTCCTTATTGCCAAAAAGGATCAAGATAAAACCACATTTACTTGTCCTTTCGGTACTTTTGCTTATAGACGCATGCCCTTTGGGTTATATAATGCTCCCGCTACATTTCAGCGGTGTATGATGGGGATATTCTCGAACATGGTCGAAAATTTTTTGGAGATTTTCATGGACGATTTCTCGATATTTAGGGACTCTTTTGATGATTGCCTATCTCATCTTGACGCGGTTCTTACTCGTTGTAAAGATAAGAACTTAACTTTGAATTGGGAAAATGCCATTTCATGGTCCAAGAGAGTATTATGCTTGGACATGTCATTTCACGGAAAGGCATTGAGGTCGACAGAGCTAAGATAGATGTTATTCATAACCTTCCTCATCCCAAATGCATCAAAGATATACGATCTTTCCTTGGTCATGCAGAATTTTATAGGAGATTCATTAAGGATTTTAGCAAAATTGCTAGACCCTTAACTCTTCTCTTGTCCAAGGATACCACATTTCACTTTGACTCAGACTGTGTGGCTGCATTTGACTCGCTTAAAAATTCTCTCACTACAGCCCCCGTTCTATCATCTCCCGATTGGAACCACCCGTTTGAGCTAATGTGTGATGCATCAGATTTTGCTGTTGGTGCAGTCTTAGGACAGCATATTGATAAGATATCACATGTGATTTATTATGCAAGTAAGACTTTGAATGATGCCCAAATTAATTATACAACTTCCGAGAAAGAACTCTTGGCAATTGTATTTGCATTAGAAAAATTCAGGCCTTACTTGATTGGCTTACCGATTGTGGTTTACACTGATCACTCCGTCTTAAAATATCTTTTATCGAAGAAGGATACTAAAGGTAGGTTAATACGTTGGATCCTATTATTACAAGAATTTGATCTTTTCATTCGAGATAAGAAAGGATGTGAAAACGTAGTAGCCGACCATCGTTCGCGCATCCCTTCACCAACTGTGACCTTGCTAATTAACGACTCTTCTCGGACGAACAACTCTTGACCGTATCCGGCGAACTTTGGTTCATGGATATTGTGAATTATCTTGCAACGGTACTTATTCCAAGCGAGTGGTCTAAACAAGACAATTATCGATTTCTATCCCAAGTAAAGCATTTTTACTGGTATGAACCTTATTTGTTTAAATATTGTCCTAACCAAATCATTCGCAGATGTCTCCCCAATGATGAATTCAAGAGTGTTTTATCTTTCTGTCATGATCAGGCATGTGGAGGTTACTTTGCTCCAAGTAAGACGGCGGAGAAGGTTTTGCAATATGGTTTTTACAGGCCTACTTTATTTAAAGGTGCATTTGATCATTGCAAAACCTGTCCACAATGTCAACACACGGGTCGGATTTCTAAAAGAAATAAGATGCCACTTCAACCGATATTGGTTATTGAAATTTTCGACGTTCGGGGTATTGATTTTATGGGTCCTTTTCTCAACTCTTTTGGGAATTTGTACATCTTGTTAGCGGTTGATTATGTCTCGAAATGGGAGGAAGAAATTCCATGTCGCACTAATGACAACAAGGTTGTCATTAAATTCCTTAAAGAAAATATCTTTTCGCAATTTGGATACCCTCGCGCTTTCATTAGCGACAGCTGGACGCATTTCTGTTATCGGTCTTTCGAGACTTTGATGCCGAAATATGCAATCAACCACAAACTTTCGACACCCTATCATCCCCAAACGAGCGGGCAAGCTGAGATTTCAAATAGGCAAATTAAACTAATTCTGGAGAAGACGTTTTCTAAAAACCGGAAAAATTGGTCAACCAAATTGACGGATGCTCTTTGGGTATTTCGTATCGCTTATAAGACCGATCTTGGTATATCTCCTTGCTGCCTAGTGTTTGGAAAGGCTTGCCACCTTCCGGTCGAGATTGAACATAAAACAATGTAACCCATTAAAGAACTTAACTTTGATTTAAATAAAGCCTGCAACTTTTGGAACATGCAATTAAATGAGCTAAGCGAACTCCGCGATGAAGCTTACGATAATGTGGTGATAGTAAAGAACCGGACTAAGGTATTTCACGATAAAAATATTTTGAGAAAAACTTTTACCCCGGGACAAGAAGTCCTTCTTTACGATACCCATCTCCATCTTCTTGCGTGTCACGAGCCGAAAGAGCACGTGACTGGCCCTTGAACCATATGAAGTCTATAGGACCCCATCTGATCCAAGTAAGCCAAAAGCCCAGCAATCTAAAACCATTTAAAGAGTAAATAAGGAAAACTGTTTTTGAAAAGTAAGGAAATCATGTTTGAAAATCAAGTTTTTAAATAACTAAGCCGAATATGAATTTTTAAAATGTGTAATTTTTCCTGAAAATTTCGGCAGAGTTTCCTTTGTAAAAACTGGCCCCGAACGGGGTACAACAAGAATAATATATATGACATGATAAAAGGCATCCCCAAGCGGGAGCTAGCTCTTCGTCAATCGACGGTCACAACCACGCAAGCAATAATAATATACAACGCCAAGGGGCGAGGATCAAAACTGAAAAGAAACTCAAAAACAGCCAGAAAACCGCAATACTACAAGCGCGACTCTAAGGTCGAAATAATACAACACTGATTTCTAAGTCTGAAACAAACTACAAGTTTTGGTTGATGGACAATTCTAGGTACAATAAATAATACATGAACAAGGGCGGTTCTGATACAAAAGAACCCACCTATCCAAGCAAGTCACCCATAAGGAAGCAGTGTGCCAGAAATGCCGCTATGGAATCTGTACGGCAAACCTGCAAGAACTGGGGCACAACGGGGGTGAGTTGCCAACTCGTGAATAGAAAGATATCTACAAGCAGAAATCAAATGCATGACCCATCCTAGGTCAAAACGATCAGATATACATAAACCTCAATATGAATAAAGCTGAAGCATGCTAAACTGGCAATGTAATCTCTATACATGAGTGTAGTGCCAAGTGCTCGTGCTAGTGCCTCAGGTAATCGCATGTCATGAATATGAGGTATAACCAATGTAATCAAATCTGCACACTCGTGGATCCCGTCCACTCGTCACCCACTGACAATAACCACCATGCATGTAAATATCATGAATCATGTGCATGGGAAATAATATGAGGATATAACCACCCGTGTCCCTCGCGACACATCAAAATCATGGAACCAGGGTGCCCAGCATCGACACCCGAAAACATCATGAAAACTGTGCCCAGCATCGGCACGTAAATCCTCATATATCGGGCTCCGTCAGTCCAGATCGGCCAGCGGGCTCTGTCTGCGGTATCGGCCCTCGGCCCCGGCAGTATGCCCAAAACATCTATCGACTCTGGTCGGTATCCTCCGGATAACCGTCAGGTCCAACCAATCACCGGTAGGTACTCGCCCGCCTCCAGGCTCAATCGGCAAAGCTCATCGATCATCTTGCCGAGGGGAACCATACCGGGTCCACCATGTACCCGCAATCGGCTCATCCACGCCTCGATTCGGGTTACACATGTCGCTCTCAGCACCGAGAAAACACATGGTGGACGCACTGAAATATCATATCAAGGGTAACCGGGTTTTTAAAGAAATGACATATTCTCTTTTGAAATACCCTCGGTTCCCAAATCCAGAAATATCATAGAAACAACATATCTCAATGCGTACAGTCAAAGCATGATGTATGCGGCATGTAACAGTAATGCAAGCATATCAGTAAGTCATGCAACATGGAACAATAATGTGCACATGTCGAGGGAGACCGCTCTTTTAAAAGGAATCTGTTTTTAAAGAGTATCTTGCGGTTCCCAAATCCCCAATCAAGCTAGAATCATCTATATATGTGTACAGGTATAAGTGTACAATATGCCATGCCAGAATCATATCATGAATGCAATAGTACTATAGTGTAGTGACATGGCAATTATCGATGATGAGTGTGTGAGCCGGCAACAAGTGTACGTGGAACATATGCATCGTCGATAATGGTGCTGGTGTCCTAGCAGCATGACTGAAATATAACCACAGTACAAGCGATGCAATGCAAATAGCATGAATATGCGGAATCGAATAATCAACGCAAAAGTAAAGAATCTACACCAATCTGTACAAGTCATGCAGGGGTGCCATTTGAAATAAGACGAATCAGGGCTTTTGGAAAAACAAGGGCTACGGTGTTTTAAGAAAAGATACATCATTTGAAAATATCCGTATGACCCTTCTGCCTATCTTTAAAATATCCCCGATTCGTTAGTTTGAAATAGGTATGACTCGGTCCAGTCTAATGTCTACTAAGTAATCTAGACAGGAGGGGTAAGAAACCACCTAATCTGAGTCAATATATATAGATATGATAGTCGGTGATCCCGCCTCAATAACATATCGTAAGATATCCTCGAGTCATGGGTGCGGATCTATCATCAATATCGGCTCGTACGGTAGATCGTCGTACGGCATCCCAATAGCTGGGTAGGGGTCAATATCACAGTACCTCATCACATATCAGGTATCACTATCATCAGATCACATAATCTGGGGTACTACTCTAAGTCTAGTACAAATCGATACCATCTATAAAAATATGAATGCGGGTAAAGCACATGTCCAAAGGCCCGCTAAAACTATCATATCGCACCTCGAAGACAAGCTATGTCACATCGCCGATCTCACGGCCTCACATCAAGTATCATCTCAAACCATGCATCATCCTCAAATCCCGTATATAAACACATGGTCCCATACCCATGTGTAGATATACGCACCATCATATTGACTCTAATAAATAAAAGAATGAATGCAAGTATGTGTGTAAATGTATGTGTGAGTGCAACCACTACTCTAGGGTTCGCACTATACTAAACCAATATATTCTTATCATCAAAATATCATTATTACCATCAATAACCCTAAACAACACATAATAAATATTCGTGTGTATACGTATTCGTATACATCACCACGGACTGCGGGGGTGCTATACGCCATCCACCCGACTTCTCCCCGTAGATATAAATCTACTCACCTTGCTTCTCGTGTGCCAAAGCCGATGTCGCTATCTTCACCTCCTTTGCCTCAACATCACGCGGGGTACCTATAAGTATATCACAATGCTAAAGCACATGAAAATCACATCGGAAACCAAAATAGCACACGCTACCCGCATAGGTAAAAACCCATCGACTCGCATGTAAACACAATCAAAATCCACTTGTCGTTGACGTCCAAACGCCACCCGACAGGAATGAATCACCAAATACCAAAATCCATGCTAAAACAAGTCCCAAATTATACACCAACATAGGAAAATCAACCCAGATTTCACCCTAGATGGAATCAGTCAAAACTAGACATACTCGGGGTCAAAACTAGAGGAAATGGGGGCATGCACAGAAAACGAGGCAATTCCTTAAAATACCTTATTTTAGAATTTTCCATAATTTTTCCCCATTTATCTGTATTTAATTATACCAGAACATTAAAATATTCATTAAAATAATATTAAATTATAAAATTTCCCAAAAATCATATTTTATTATTTTGAAGACATTACAATGCGGGTAAGCTAAAATCTCGTTGGAAAGGACCATTTGTGGTGCGGTATGTCTACCCGGACGGGGCAGTTGAAGTTGAAAATAGAAAAAACGGTACAATTTTCAAAGTGAATAGGCATAGATTAAAACCATATTTTTCCACTGACCCCACAGAGGAGCTCCTGTATTTACAGGAGCCACTTTATAATGACAAATTTTCCTCCACCTCACCTCTATGTCTCGGTAATATTGTCTCATTTTTAGAATGGAGGTGAATTATTTAATAAATAAATAAATAAATTATAATAAAATGAAAAATTGTGCATAAAAATAAATAAATAAAATAAAAATAATAATAAGTTTGGGGGAGGATTTTCACGTTCATGTATTCTTATCCCCGTTAAGTATGTTCGAAATGAAACACACGTGCTGGATCATTCGGAGCTGACTGTAAGGGAGGATTTAACCTTTGAGGAACGACCGATATCGATTGTTGATTGAAGAGAAAAGATCCTTAAGAATAAGGTTATCTCTCTCGTACTTGTTTCTTGGGAAAATCGCTCACACGGGGAATCGACTTGGGAACGAGAAGACGAGATTCGACAGAAGTTTCCACACCTATTCTTATAGATTCTTGATTGTTTATCTTTTCTTTCCTTGGGAATTTCGAGGAAGAAATTCTTTTTGTAGTTAGGTATAATGTAACACCCTAGTTCATTTATACCAGTTCTAGTCAAGTATTTCTTTATTTATGGTAGTTTCTTAATTTACTATGTTTTGGGTGCAAATAGTATTTTGACATCTGTATTTGCATCCGACCGACCCACATGCTTGAAACCTGTCTTGATTCATATTTATGATTTATCCTGACTTGATACGTGGACTCGTGCACTTTCATTTGCATACTAGCATTTTACCTGGCAACTGCATTTTAATATAACAGTTAAGTCACATAAAATAGTTTAAAAATATATTGCATGGCCTGCATGATACCTCTAACCCTGTGGTAGCATCCGCGTATCTTGTTCTCGTCCCGTTCCGTGAAACAGACTTGTTTGGATGGATACGCGCACGTACGTGCATCCGCTCTTGGGGTATGCATTTTTGTTACCCGGATATCCAATTTTAGTTTTGGTCAACACATATATTTTTCGTATTTTAAAACTGGATTTTTAGAACCGACCTGGGCGTATTTTGGAGTAAGTTTCTATTTACCAGAATATCAAATTTTTATTAATACAATATTTTAATTATTATTAACACTGTTTAAAATTTAAATAACTAACATATTTTTCTAAATTAAAATCTAAGCAATTTTCCTAACAGCTAACAGCACTATCTCTCACTCTCTCTCTCTTTCTTTCTCTCTCTCTCTCTCTCTTTCTTTCTCTCTCTCTCTCTCTCTCACACAGGACACCCTCTCTCTCTCTTCCTTTCTCTCTCCCCTCGAGCCCTCTCTCTCTCCTCTCCCGAACACGGTTCGCTCCTCGAGTCGTGTCACCGCCCCCGCATTCTGGTCACCTCCCTTCTTTCTTTCTTTCTTCTCCTCTATTTAACCCGAGCTGCCCCCACGAGAACCCACACAAAAAAAACCCTAAACCTAAACCTAACCTCCTCTGCCCTCGACCTTGTCACCAACACCTCCATCCTCATCATCTCCTTCTCCTTCTCATCTCCATCATCTCCCTCTTCCTCTCCTCTTCTTCCTCAACCGAGAACCCTGCACACCCAAACACCCAAGAAACCTAAACCCTAGCTCCTCATCTCCACCTTCCACCGCCGACGACCCTCATCTCCTCGTCGTCGCCAGCACCTTCTTCTCTCCTCCATCTCCGTCTTCTCCGACCTCGAGCGCTACCCAAGATCCCTGACCCCTGTGCACCAAACTCCACGATCCTCGGAGTCGGATCGCCGCTGCCAATCCATACGATCCAGTAAATGTCCCTTGTTTGCGTGATCACCCTCTTGCCTTGCCTGGACCCGTCCTGTGTGCCGTGTATGCGTTTGCGATGATTTATCGACGTCGGACGTGCCGTACGTATCCGTCATGTGATCCGATCGAGGAAAGTTAATCTTACTACATACTATACTACAATATACTGCACCCATTTGAATGATAACATCACATAATATTTAGTTATGCATCCCACATTACCATTTTACTGTTATACGACGTCCGTGTGCATCCATATCGTTATTTACATATCCAGTCGCATGCTAATTCATCATGCTACATGTTAGGTATATTATTATGCATCCATAATAATATTTTATAGTTTTTAGGATACCAGTATACATCTATATCATTTATTATATGCGTAGCTGCATCTACAAATCACATTGTTTTATATTATTGTTATATTAACACAACATGCTTGATAATGTGCATCCTGCAAAGTCTTGGAACTGTAAATGTAACCCCAATCGATATTTGTGCATCCATACCATTAATTACAGATCTATTTGCATGCTATGTCACATTATTTCATATTATTGTTATATCAGTACCCATGTGTGATAATGTGCATCCTATATAGTCATGGAGCTATAGTTGCAACCCCTAATAGTTAGTTATGCATCCATGTTTTAATGTATATCCATACCATTAATTCTTTATATCCAGTTGCATCTACATATTATATTAATCCATATTATTATTTTATTAGCACCCCATACTTGATAATGTGCATCCTACATAGTCATGATGTAACCCCTGATAAATATTTGTGCATCCATGCTTTTATTTATGCACACGTACCTGCTACAGTTTTATTATAAGCATCCGCTTGATATCTTTGCACTACCTGACATGACCTGATATATCACTGCTTGACTTGATACCTGATCCTGTTACAAATGCCAACAACCTTGACATGTTGTCCTTACGGACATATCCTGTTGTCTATTTAGACAAACTTGTACCTGCTTGATCCTGTGTTGGCATTAGCTCTAGATTTATCAATACCTGACTTGAATACATAACCTTGGGGGTATGGGGAAATCAAAAGTGTAAACTAAAGTGTAACCTACAAGGGTATTACTTGATCCGTGGTCCCGGGGGAAAACGGGACAGAATCATTCGTGATTCTTACTTGATCCGTAGTCCCGAGGGATAAGGGACAGAGTCATTCATGACTCCCACTACCTGATCCGTGGTCCCGGAGGATAACATGACATATTTTTTAAGTTATATGGAGGATTACATTAATTGATTTCAAATAAACTTTAGAATAGATAACCCAGTAGCACAGCCTAGATTGATCACTGCATGTCTGATACACTTCACTGTTATACATCCCTGTTGACTTGTTACTATTTATGATTCATGCCTGCATATCTCGTGTCCTGTTCATTTATTATTGGTTGATATCATGACGCACTGACGTCTGGGTTTTGCATGGCCCAGATCCTCTATCTCTGTCGCAGGCAGTTCAAGAGTATTTTGACCAACAAGCCGAGTAGTGAAGATCATGTTAGTTGCTAGTTAGTTTAGTTTCATTTTTGTACATTCCTGATGTGAGCCCGTATTTTAGGACATACTTTCCAGATTTTTATTGTTACTTGAATTTATTGCTTCCGCATATTATTTCTTGACTCATTATTTCAGGCTCATGGACATGTACTAGATAGTTTCTTTTATTTTCCTGTTCTTGATATCTATAGACATCTGTAATGTGACTGTAGAGGGATGTTTCCTAGCCACAGGTAGCATGGTTGGCTCTGCCACGTGCCGATCTTAGCGCACTCTGGGAAGCAGGGCGTGACAGGTTTTGTTTGGTATCAGAGACATAGGATTGAGGTTAATCGGGTTTGATTCTTTTTGTAGTTGGGTATTGGACCCAATACACGAATCGGAAAATCCGTAATTAGGAACATGTTCTGCTACTTGGTTATCGTGATTCTTGAATCATATCTTTCTCTTGATCCTTGTCTTGACAATATGCAAACAACTTTGCATCTCGACTTGAACTTTTGGTTCCCTATTGTTTCTCTCTAGGATTTGGGTGATTTGAATGGAGTTATGTGATTGTAACTATGAACTGCAGCATGGTTACAATGCGGTAATCTATTTAAGTAACTTGGAGTCCTGGTCTTGATTCATTTCTTTGATTCATGTTCGTGAAATTTCCTTGGTTCTCTCAGTTTCATTGCTTACCAGTTCATGTTTTGCAGATTTCTTGGTGATCGATACCTGCAGTTATGATGTTGTCTTAGGAATGGACTTTCCCGACACTTTCCATGCTCACATTGATTGTAGGGCAAAGAAAGTGATTTTCCAGATTCTCGGACATCCGGAGTTTGTTTTTGCTGGAGGAAGCAGTTCTGTCGGGCCAGTCGAGTTTAGGGCTAGGCCGACAAACAGTGTTCTTCATCAATGGAAGTTGACAAGGAGGAAGCGCCAGCTGTAGTTTGAAAGTTCATGGATGTGTTCGAGGACTTCTCGGGTTTACCGCCAAAACGAGATGTGGAGTTCGCGATCGATCTTGTTCCTGGTGCAGCGCCAATCTCAAAGGCGTACTATCCGATGGCACCAGTGGAGTTAGAAGAAGTTAAGAAGCAGGTTACTGAAGTACTAGAGTGTTAGTTATATGTATGCCCTAGAGGCCATTACTGTACATTGGATGTATATTGTAGTGGATGCTGGGACATATATAGGGAGGACTTTCTTGCTCGACATGATAGTATGCTATCTAGTTACTCTTTACCTTAACGTGTATACTGATTGTCTCTCTGTTACATGTTGGTAAAGCCCTTAGGATGTGTACTTGGCTACCTGGACTATGATGCGGATCATACTAGTGGGGACATGGTAGTCCATAAGTACATCCTTGAAAGTCCCTAGTCGTTGGTGTATCGAGATGGGGCATCTATTTACCAGAGTAGACTAGCGTATACCTTCTCGACCCATACAGATGGGCGATGGATGATCCCATATCCATTGGTGTTTGACATCAGAGATGATGTACGGGTGCTCAGTGGAGACTGGGTACACTGGACGGACTCACCGAGAACTCCCAGATGGTATTATACCTTACGTCAGATGGCAGTTCTCTAGTGATACTGGTACAGAGTAGTCTGTTGACCCGAGATCGTCATAGAGTCTTGTGTGGTTCCCACTGTGCTTTGATTTCCACCTTACCAGGTCCAAGAGGGCGTGCAAAACGGTGGTTTTTGGGTACAGTCCCGAGTCACATGGAGGCAATGAGCGATAGGAGGGGATTCGTCTCTCCCGGTATAGGGAGTTGATGTTGCGCTGTGTTCGATTGGCTATAACCGGAAATCCCTGGCCAGGGTTGCTGAGATTTACTGGTAAGTGTTACCAGTAGTTTCTCGAATTGTTATAGACCTCATATCGACACGACTTATCGAGCTATTGGGGTCTGACATTTACCACCCCTAGGCAAGATATGCGACATATCAGACGAACAGACCGGACTGTACGGTAAGTGTTACTGGTTGGATTCACAGGAGTATGAGTGGGCTTGCTCTTCGATCTTCTCATCGCTCAATACCCGGGTGGCCGTTACGTTTAGCAGACCGCTTGCGGCTTGTAGATGCTTGATATGATCATCATCTGCTGTCGGCGTATTGACGAGTCTTTAGAGTCCTACACAGAGGTTTCCTGGCTCAAGCGAAACGAAATAGGAGCGCATATGAGATATGTGCGAGACCGAGAATAATGCGTGTATGTGATACCGTATTCTATTCTCGCGATGAATGTATCGATCTGGTTGTATGCGATATAACCTAGTTATCGAATCAAGGATTGATTCGATAAATCGATACATTGGATATTAGTCGGTCATATGAGATATGACCGGATCGTTAAATCAAGTGTTGATTTGATGATTTAATGCATAATTATATATTTGATATATTACTTTGCATTAACTAGTATTGGTTCGCTTTAAAAGGATTTTCTCACTTGAAGTACACAACTTGTATATGTGATATACTTTTGTGCACTTGTTTGTATCATGTTTGATGATACATGCTCACTTGGGTGTAGTTTTGGTTTAAACCTTGGTTATGTAAATGGTTAAGGTTTTTATTTATTTATTCATTTATTTATTTCATTTTGGCAAGAAATAAAATGGTTGCTAGTTTTGTTTTATATTGAAAGTTCATGAAGGTTTGAAAAGTTGACCATTTTGTTTCTTTCCTTTAACCTAACCATTCCACTTAACCCTAGTTTATTCTCTACACCTAATCATGGTTTGAATATGATAAGTATTGATTTTCTTTTCTATTTTTAATTAACACTTATCATATTCTTTCATCATCTTCTTCTTCTTCAAAGATGAAGAAAGCTTGCTTCATTAATGGCAACTTGAGAAAATAAGTGAGAAATCCATTTCTAAAGTGAACCCACTTCCTATTTCTTCATCCTCTACCACTTGCCAAGTATTATAGGGTGTTTTATTCACAAGTTTCATGACTTGGTGAAGTGGGAGCTTGATCTTGTGATTCCTCGACGTAGATCATCTTCGGCATCGAAGCCGACGATCAAGCCCGCCAATTTTTCCGATGAAGCCGACGCTAGAGCCCGGGATTCGATTTGGACAGCGAGGAGACTTCATTGCGGAGCTATGGAGGTGGAGGACCAGATCTACAAAGGTTGTATTTCCGTTCTTGTAGTTAAGTTGTTAACTAGTTTCATTTATCGCCTAAAATCTAGTTAACGATCCGTATTAGGGTTTCTCGGCACCCGTAAAATTTGAAATTGGCATGGTTGATGCCTTGTGAGACCTCATTAGCGTGCCTAGGAACCCTACAGTGGTATCAGAGCCTAGCTAGAGCCTTAGGCGATGCGTAGACGAAGTTTGAAACCCGATCGACCCGAAACCCTAACCCGACAATGCTCTCTGGACTTTTTTCAAAATCTGGGATTTTTCCAAATTAAAAATGCTTAAAAAATTCAGCAGGGTAGTATATGAATTACCATGAAAAACGAGCCTCTAATTCCTCTACTTGGCCGCGGAACCGCGGCGTTGACCCCCATTTAGCGGCGGTTCCGCGGCGCATTTATGGCATTAGCGACGGTTCTTTGCATAGTAATTCATATCTCTGTTGTTTATATTTTCTGGGCATTTTTAATATTGATTCTAGAGTTGAGTGTTCTGGGGTTGTGTTGGGGACTCGATGAATCGATCGGATTATTTAACTTTGTCTATTTGGCTTTCCGGATAATTTTTGAATATGTTAAAAAGTTCGACCGGATATAAATACCCAACTTTTCCCCTGCCGGAAAATTTCCAAGTGTTGGATTTTTCCGTGGTTTAAAGACGTTCTAAGTAGTGCAAGTAACGCGATGGTCCCTCTAGAAGACAACAAAGCTTAACTCAATTATGTGACCGTCTTGAACTGCCCTTTGAACTTTCGGGTTTGGGGCAGTACGGCGTGCCACATGTGAGGCGTTGGCTTGACCCTTCTACTGCTGGACTATTGGTACTGAGGCACGAACTGAATGTTTTTAGACTTATTTCATGTGTTGAGCTGTATCGGGAAAACTTGGGTGTTCGATTGTTTGATCGGAAAGTTTAACATTTTCTATTTATCCGGAATGTGATACAATAATTGGAATTCACAATATGGTTATGAGATAACTGAATGAATGTTATAAACATAGCACTTTAGTCTCACTTGATCGGTTGCCACGGAATTTTGATGCGATCAAAAGTCTGTCGCAATCACGTAGCGTACGCGGATACTCGCCGGGTAAACTTAATAGACAGCCTCACCCCATAGCCCCGACCAAGTGACTGTAGGAGAACCCCATCGCCGAAAGCATCCGTTCGGGTGCTCGCGGCAGCGGTGATCCGCCTTGGTGCACTTCGTCGACGGCGTCGGGGGGTGCGGCCGCCTACTGAAGTTTGCGACGAGCATTCGATCAGGATGTCGGGAATCTTGTTGAATTGCCCGACTTGATATTGAAAAGAGTTTTCGATTTTGAGATTAAAATGCGGGGTTTATAATTGTTAGGCATGCGATGTCTAAGGAATTCATTTGGTCAGGCATGCGATGTCTGAGGAGGTTGCGGATTCCAACTGTTGTAGTTTTACACTTTCTTTTATGTGACCGTAAGTGTAATATGTGATATCGCCGGTTTCGTTGCTATATGTCAACGACAATTGGGATGCGCATATTTACTTACGTTGATGACATGTGATGTTATGTGTTTCTGGATATGTTATATTGGATCGTCGTGTTTGAATAGCCGGGGGTTTTTATGTGAGATGAGTGTTTTTTCATTTTCATTCATGTAAAAACTTGTATGTAATATTCTTAAATTGGGGCACTTCCAGGTTGCGGGAGATGTCACCGTTTGTATATTATTTACTTTTCCGCACTAGGATAGACCCAAGGAGGAGGGCACAAGTAACCGGGTTCAGGAGTCCAGTGGAAGACCAACTCGAGGAGTCGAGTCCGGGTCTCCTAACTCCAGAATTGGTAGGGTTGTGTCATGACCCGAAAGTACGGAACGTGACTGGCACTTAGATTACGAGACGTCTAAAGGCGTACCGTAACCTAAGTCAGCCAAAGCCCAGAAATCTAACCCAAAATCAAAAGAGAGTGAAGGAAAACCTTGAATGAAAACGGTTTTGAAATCAATTAAGTTGCATAGAATCCAAAAAAAAGAACATCAAAAATTCCCGAAAATTTCGGCAGAGTCTCCCCTGTATTTTCTATCCCCCAAAATGGGTACAACAAGATAATAAACCTGTAATTATAAAAATGGCATCCCCAAGCGGGAGCTAGCTCTTCGCCCAAGGCGGATCACAACCACATGCAATATAATAGTAATATCAAAAAAAAAAAGAGCATAAAAGAGATGCAAATACCAGAAAACACACGTCGGCTCAAGTGAGCTCGACCCAAAAGAAACCACAAATATACATATCTCTCAGTCTCATCACTAGGTTGCATATACAAGATAAGTGGTAGATGGAGAATACTAGATACAATGATAAAGCGAAAAGAAATAAAGTATACTCGCAACCCACCTACGGGCGATGTCGCGAGTCTGAGCAAAATGAGCTGATGATAAGATAGCCCGCCGCTACAAAGGTGACGGGTCCGACCTGCAAGACACTGTGGCACAACGGGGGTGAGTTGCCAGCTCGTGAGTAGAATATAACATCTAGTAAGGCAATCGTAAGAATGCACGCAATGCGGAACAACATGTATGTCCATATGTGATATAATAACTCTAGTATGCATGCACATGTATGCAATATCTTTTCTAACTCTTTAAATGTTTTAAATGTTAATGTTACTGCATTCTTAACTTTTAGAAAATGAATGTCTGCATAATAGCTAAATATCATCAAGAAATCCTCTGAAAACCCGTGTCAAGCATCGACACCAAATAGGAATCACATCTGTCTCAATATCGGGCTCCGTCAGTCCGGATCGGCCCATATCATAAATCTCACGACAACGGTCGGTATCCACCGGATATCCGCCGCGCCAGACATCACCGGTAGGTAGTCTTCCCCTGCCAGGCTCATCGTCTACAACTCGATCTTCTTGCCCCGGGGTACCATACCGGGCCCACCATGTACCCGAGACGGTTCATCCACTCCTCGAATCGGGTCTCGAAATCCAACAGAAAACATGAAAACTCATGGTGGACGGCACAGACATCACGAGAAAACCGCAACTTTGTTTTGCAAATGATAAATCTAAGGTTTTGTTAAATTCTTGCGGTTTTCCCCAAAAATCCAGAAATCACAGAAAAACTGAAATCATCAAGAAAATCATAGTGTCCACATGTTATATATAATAATGTCTATGATATCAATGTATATGATGTGAGTTTTAGTAGCAATCTATATAAATATGATGTTAATGCTAGGTATATGCATGCTATGCAATTTCATATATCATGTTTGAATGCAAATAGCGATATTAAGTTAAACAGGTTTTCTAGTGTACGTGGCATGACAATTACCAAAGGCGTGTGTGTCACATGAATAGTGCGCGTGCAATCGATGCCAATGGTAATGTGTTCGTGTCCTACGAAATGATATCGCGTATGTATATATGAACGTCATATGAATGTCCATGCAATCTAGTATAGGGTTAGCTGTGAGGGTATGCCATGTATATAAATGGATAAGCTAGCTAACAATATAATTAATGCATAAAGTAGGGTAATCCTAACTGGGGGGGGCGCCTCGCGCCATCCAGACGATTCCCCCGTAGATGAATATATCTACTCACCAGAAATCCCCGCTAATCTGATCCGGCCACCGCTTTGCCTTTTCGCGCCGTATCCGAAGTTTCCCCGACCGATCCTAAATTTGCACAAAACCAAGTATAAGATTACATAACCCTAAACGATGCAAGTCACATTATACAAATATCCACGCTCTCGTATTAAACATAGCATGCACTCGGTGCGCGGAAAAACGCACGAAAATCGTAATCCTTTAACAAAAAATCGTCATTTCGGGGAAATCGACAAACTACCACCCGACCAGACGAAACCCCGCGTTCACGCATTCTAATAACCCTATACGACACTAATAATATTGCTAACCTAACACAAATCGACCGCATACTATTTTTCGTAAAAATCTAGTAAGCGATTTTTAAACCAAATCGATACAAACATTGAAATTTGTCGATTTAGTAAGCATATAATTTCACCATTAACCATTCTAATCAATTAGACAACCATCCCTAACATAATCCAACCATTATGCTACAAACCCTAATTTATAAAAATCCAAAACCTTCTCTTGATTTTTCATGAACAAGGATTTACACTAAATTAATACTTTAAACATCTAATTTAGCATAAACAAACTACCAATTTGCAACTAGTTTAGAATTTTCACCTCTCAAGCTTGAACCCTAGCTTGATCAAGTCTCCAAGAAGCCTCCTTTCATCATGTTTTTGAACTAATTTGGTTTGAGAGAGAAAGGATTAGGGTTTTGGTTTGAATGGAGAAAGAAATTTGTGAATTTTTATGAATTTTTTGCAAGGAAATGAAGCAAAAATGAAGTGGGAAAATGGGGATCCAGCAGCTCTAGGCCGGCCAGCAGCAAGAGAGAGGGGTGTGAGAAATTTTGAGAAGTTTCTAGCTAATTACAACATCATATGATATCATATCATGCTTTCATATCAACCTTTTTCCAAAAAAACCCCTTTTTAAGCCATTTTTTCATAATTTTCCCACCCAAAAATCTAAAAGTTTGCAAGACATGATATAATTTTATTAACACCATATTTTAGCTTATAAAGACTCCTAATTAAGAAATTTACCTAATTAAATTTGTATTTATCCCTAATTAAATGTATTTAAAAAGGCTTAAAATAATAAAAAAAATAATTAATTACAAATTTTTTTTTTTTAACTAGATAATTATAAGTGATATTTTAGTGACAAAATTATAGTAATATCTTATCTAAATTTTGTATAATTAAGTCTACAATGAAAAATATCAATTTTGACTTTTTACGGAAAAAGTCGAAAAATTAGCCGATTACCGAAAAACTGCCTAAACGATTTTCGAAGGGTTACAATCTTCCCCCCTTAAAGAAATTCGGTCCCCGAATTTAGAATTCAACTACGCGTACCTTCAAAAAGATGGGGATATCTCTTCCTCATCTCGACCTCGGTCTCCCAGGTGACCTCCTCGCTGTTCGGGCCACGCCAAAGAACCTTGACAGACGGTATGACCTTCGACCTCAATTTCTTCACCTGCCGATCCAAGATGACAACCGGCTGCTCGGTGAAAGAAAGGTCACGCTCTAACTGGATCGTCTGGTGCTGAATCGCTTGGGAAGGATCATGAAGGTACTTGCGGAGCATCGAGACATGGAATACGGGGTGAACATCGGGGAAGCTGGGCGGAAGAGCTAACCGATAAGCGACTGGACCAACACGCTCTAGGATCTCGAAAGGACCAACATATCTAGGACTCAGTTTCCCTTTCCGCCCAAATCTCATCACACCCTTCATCGGAGAGACCTTCAGGAAAACATGATCGCCAACAGCGAACTCGAGTCGGCGACGACGCCTGTCAGCATATGATTTCTGCCTGCTCTGTGCCGCTCTCATCCTGTCCCGAATCAGCTGTATCTTCTCGGTCATCTCCTGTACAATCTGCGGCCCTAAAATACTGCTCTCCCTGAGCTCTGTCCAACATACAGGCGATCAACATCTCCTCCCATATAAAGCCTCGAAAGGTGCCATCTGAATCGTCTCCTGGAAGCTATTATTGTAGGAAAACTCGATCAAAGGCAAATGACGATCCCAGCTACCACCGAAATCTAAAACACAAGCTCTGAGCATATCCTCAAGAGTCTGAATCGTACGCTCCGACTGACCATCAGTCTGAGGATGAAAGGCTGTGCTAAAACTCAATCGGGTGCCCAAAGCTTCCTGTAGTTTCTGCCACAATCGGCTGGAAACTGGGTGCCACAGTCGGACACGATGCAAGTCGGAACACCATGCAGTCGCACTATCTCATCAATATAAACCTGGGCGTACTGAGAAAATCCAAAAGTGGTCTTTACTGGTAGAAAGTGAGCCGCTTTCGTCAGTCGATCAACAATCACCCAGATAGAGTCGTACCCTCGACTGGTCCTGGGTAGACCCACAACGAAGTCCATGGAGACCTGCTCCCACTTCCACTCAGGTATGGGCAAAGGCTGTAACTCGCCGG
This sequence comes from Agapanthus africanus, assembly GCA_030015575.1. Lineage (NCBI taxonomy): Eukaryota > Viridiplantae > Streptophyta > Magnoliopsida > Asparagales > Amaryllidaceae > Agapanthus > Agapanthus africanus. The sequence continues at coordinate 672,880,631 of CM057340.1, read as the reverse complement.
CTGGCCTCTGGTGCTCGGCCTTGACTTGCTGACAAGTCAGGCATCTCGACACAAAGTCTGTAATATCCTTCTTCATCCCGTCCCACCAATAAACCTCTCTCAAATCACGGTACATCTTGGTGGAACCTGGATGCACACTGTATACTGATCTATGTGCCTCCTCGAGAATATCACGCCTCAATCCCTCTGAATCTGGCACGCACAGTCGAGTCCCAAATCGAAGTATCCCCTGCTCATCAATCACGAACTCAGAAACTCTGCCCTGTCGAATCTGCTCAATAATCTCTAATGTACGGGCATCGCCGGACTGTGCCTCGTGGATACGGTCAAGTAACTGTGGGCGTGCTCTGAAATGGGCTAGCTGTCCCCCTGTAGGAGTAAACTCGAACTGCACTCTGCTATCACATAAAACCTGCCAATCCGCCGTCGACTGCATCTGTACTGCGCTTAAACAAGATAAGCTACCTCCGGGCCTCCTACTCAAAGCATCTGCCACCACATTCGCCTTGCCCGGATGGTATAGAATCTCGCAGTCATAATCTTTCACCAACTCCATCCAACGGCGCTGTCTCAGGTTCAGGTCTCGCTGCTGGAAGATATACTTCAAACTCTTGTGGTCAGTGTATATCTGGCACGACTCACCGTATAGGTAATGTCTCCAGATCTTGAGTGCAAACACCACTGCAGCCATCTCTAAATCATGGGTGGGGTAGTTCTGCTCGTGTTTCCTCAGCTGCCGAGAAGCATACGCGATAACTCTGTCGTGCTGCATCAACACACATCCCAGCCCCACTCTAGAAGCATCACAATATACCACGAACCCGCCTGATCCTGAAGGCAATGCTAACACTGGAGCAGTAGTCAGACGAGTCTTCAACTGCTGGAAGCTATCCTCACATGCCTGCGTCCAATCAAAAGGAACCCCCTTCCGGGTCAACCCGGTCAACGGTGCAGCAATGCGGGAGAAATCCTGGACAAAACGTCGATAATAGCCGGCCAGACCTAGAAAACTGCGAACCTCTGTGACTGATACCGGTCTAGGCCAACGCTGAACTGCCTCGATCTTCTTCGGGTCCACGCAAATACCATCTCTCGTCACCACATGACCCAAGAAGTCGACACTGTCTAGCCAGAATGCGCACTTGGAGAATTTGGCGAACAGCTGATGCTCCCTCAAAGTCTGCAATATGATACGTAAGTGCTGCTCATGCTCCTCCCGGCTCCGAGAATAAACCAAGATGTCGTCAATGAACACAATAATGAACTGATCGAGATACGGCCTGAATACGCGGTTCATCAAATCCATAAAAGCTGCCGGGGCATTGGTGAGCCCGAACGACATCACCAAGAACTCGTAATGACCATAACGAGTACGGAAGGCAGTCTTCGGAATATCCTCCTTCCGAACCCGCAACTGGTGATAACCTGATCGTAAATCAACCTTCGAGAAAAAACCTGCACCCTGGAGCTGATCAAATAAGTCATCAATGCGGGGTAGGGGATACCTGTTCTGCACAGTAACTCGGTTCAGCTGACGATAATCAATGCATAAACGCATACTTCCGTCCTTCTTCTTAACAAACAAGATGGGAGCGCCCCAAGGTGACACACTCGGTCGGATAAGCCCTTTGTCCAGCAAGTCCTGTAACTGATCCTTTAGCTCTCTCAGCTCCGCTGGGGCCATCCGATAAGGCGGTATAGAGATAGGCCCCGTGCCGGGGATCAAGTCAATACAGAACTCAATCTCGCGCTCTGGTGGCAGACCAGGCAGCTCGTCAGGGAATACATCAGGAAACTCTCTCACAACAGGGACCTGGTCCAACGGAACCTCTGTGGAGCTAGTATCACAAACATAGGATAAGAATCCCTGACACCCTTTCCTTAAGAGCTGACCAGCGCGAAGAGAAGAAATCAAGCTGGGAAGGGTAGCGCTACGATCTCCCTGAATAATAAGAACCGGCTCACCAGGAAAACTGAATCTGACTGCTTTTTCACGGCAGTCCACGGATGCATAACAGGTGGCTAGCCAGTCCATACCAAGAAGAACGTCAAAGTCTAGCATATCGAGGAGAATCAAATCTACTGAAGAATCTCTCTCCCCGATACGAACGGAACAAGATCGGTACACAAAACGGGCAACAAAAGACTCGCCTACCGGGGTAATAACGACAAGCGGCTGATCTAACGGACAAGACTCTCGGCCCAACCTCGGTGCAAAATACGTGGAAACATAGGAATGTGTGGAGCCTGGATCAAATAATACCCGTGCATTAAAGGAACATACTGGCAGAGTACCTGTCACGACGGCATTGGATGCCTGTGCATCCTGAGGAGTCAACGCGAACACTCGGGCCTGTCCACCACTAATAGCTGGCTGTCCTCTGCCTCTACCTCGGCCTCTGCCTCTGCCTCTGTCGCCTCGTCCTCTCTGAACCGGACCGCCACGCCCACGGCCTCTAGAAGCATCTGGCTGGCGTGAAGCATCATCAGAAGGAGGAAGTAAAGCTCTCTGCGAAGGTGGTGAAGGTGGTAAAGTCACATGCGGGACTGTCGCCGCGCCCGGACGTCCCATGGTACAGTCTCTGACACGGTGATACTGACTCCCACACCGAAAACATCCTGGAGACGACTGCTGGGTCTGTGGATATGAACCAAATAACTGACCTCGTCTCAATCCTCTGCCTCCGCCATCTCCCGGAAATAATCTATCACGATGTCTGCCCATCTGCAGCTGAGCTGGCGTATCAGTACGGATCCTCTTCGGCCCAGAAGCGACCGGAGTCTCAGAAATACGCTCCTCCAAAAGTAAGGCTGCGTCCATCGCGGCTGCATATGTATCAAAGTGCTGGGTGCCGATGGCAAGGAATAGCTGTGTATCAAGCCCTCGTACAAACCTCTTTATCCTCTTCTCTTCTGTGTCGACTAGGTGCGGAGCATATCGAGACAACTGGGTAAACTGTATATCATACTCCGACACTGTCATCCCCGGAGTCTTGTGCAAAGACTCAAAACTACGGGCTCGAGCATCTCGAACACTCTCCGGAAGAAAACGGGCAAGAAATGCAGCTGTAAACTCATCCCAGGTCATAGAAGGCAGACCTGCAGCTCGGCCTCTCTCTACTGAGTCGTACCATGTCTGGGCAAGACCCTCCAGACGAAAACTCGCAAACTCCACCAATCTATCCTCAGAACACCTCAACGAACGGCCAATCCGTGCCATCCTATCGAGAAATGCCTGTGGGTCCTCTGTCGCATCTGTACCGATAAAAGCTGGAGGTCTCAATCTCATGAACTCCTGTAGTGAAACAGGGATAGTCTCCGTAGTAGCAGCAGGAGTGACCATCTGTGCAGCAGGTACGATCGTGGTCTGTGCGGTGGAAGGAACGTCCTCGGATCTCGGTGCCCGGCTGGACTCAACTAAAGATCCCATCATCTGCCGCAACTCTTGCATGCCGGCCTCTAATCTGGCAATACGGTCTGGATAAGGCGGATCAGTAGAACCCTGAGGGGTAGGAGTATCCTCCCGCTCGATCCTCGCCTCAGACGGGCCCGCCCGAATCTCATCCCTAGCGGCAGCCCGCTGAGCTCTCGTAGTCTTTGGCGGCATCGAAGCTGGAATAAGAAATAGAACTGATAAGGACATTGCAGTTGAATCAAGGAATGCAAGGAATCAAGAAAGGAAATACAAGCAATTATGTCCTAAGGTTACTTAGGCGGAGTGCCGTATCGTAAGTATGCCGCGGATCATACCCACGCTACGCCACTCTGCTTAAGTCACCTACTCCATCTACCAAGGTCGTCCTACACTCAGAAAGGTAAAACCTACGCTCTGATACCAACTTTGTCACGACCCGAAAGTACGGAACGTGACTGGCACTTAGATTACGAGACGTCTAAAGGCGTACCGTAACCTAAGTCAGCCAAAGCCCAGAAATCTAACCCAAAATCAAAAGAGAGTGAAGGAAAACCTTGAATGAAAACGGTTTTGAAATCAATTAAGTTGCATAGAATCCAAAAAAAAGAACATCAAAAATTCCCGAAAATTTCGGCAGAGTCTCCCCTGTATTTTCTATCTCCCAAAATGGGTACAACAAGATAATAAACCTGTAATTATAAAAATGGCATCCCCAAGCTGGAGCTAGCTCTTCGCCCAAGGCGGATCACAACCACATGCAATATAATAGTAATATCAAAAAAAAAAGAGCATAAAAGAGATGCAAATACCAGAAAACACACGTCGGCTCAAGTGAGCTCGACCCAAAAGAAACCACAAATATACATATCTCTCAGTCTCATCACTAGGTTGCATATACAAGATAAGTGGTAGATGGAGAATACTAGATACAATGATAAAGCGAAAAGAAATAAAGTATACTCGCAACCCACCTACGGGCGATGTCGCGAGTCTGAGCAAAATGAGCTGATGATAAGATAGCCCGCCGCTACAAAGGTGACGGGTCCGACCTGCAAGACACTGTGGCACAACGGGGGTGAATTGCCAGCTCGTGAGTAGAATATAACATCTAGTAAGGCAATCGTAAGAATGCACGCAATGCGGAACAACATGTATGTCCATATGTGATATAATAACTCTAGTATGCATGCACATGTATGCAATATCTTTTCTAACTCTTTAAATGTTTTAAATGTTAATGTTACTGCATTCTTAACTTTTAGAAAATGAATGTCTGCATAATAGCTAAATATCATCAAGAAATCCTCTGAAAACCCGTGTCAAGCATCGACACCAAATAGGAATCACATCTGTCTCAATATCGGGCTCCGTCAGTCCGGATCGGCCCATATCATAAATCTCACGACAACGGTCGGTATCCTCCGGATATCCGCCGCGCCAGACATCACCGGTAGGTAGTCTTCCCCTGCCAGGCTCATCGTCTACAACTCGATCTTCTTGCCCCGGGGTACCATACCGGGCCCACCATGTACCCGAGACGGTTCATCCACTCCTCGAATCGGGTCTCGAAATCCAACAGAAAACATGAAAACTCATGGTGGACGGCACAGACATCACGAGAAAACCGCAACTTTGTTTTGCAAATGATAAATCTAAGGTTTTGTTAAATTCTTGCGGTTTTCCCCAAAAATCCAGAAATCACAGAAAAACTGAAATCATCAAGAAAATCATAGTGTCCACATGTTATATATAATAATGTCTATGATATCAATGTATATGATGTGAGTTTTAGTAGCAATCTATATAAATATGATGTTAATGCGAGGTATATGCATGCTATGCAATTTCATATATCATGTTTGAATGCAAATAGCGATATTAAGTTAAACAGGTTTTCTAGTGTACGTGGCATGGCAATTACCAAAGGCGTGTGTGTCACATGAATAGTGCGCGTGCAATCGATGCCAATGGTAATGTGTTCGTGTCCTACGAAATGATATCGCGTATGTATATATGAACGTCATATGAATGTCCATGCAATCTAGTATAGGGTTAGCTGTGAGGGTATGCCATGTATATAAATGGATAAGCTAGCTAACAATATAATTAATGCATAAAGTAGGGTAATCCTAACTGGGGGGGGGGGCGCCTCGCGCCATCCAGACGATTTCCCCCGTAGATGAATATATCTACTCACCAGAAATCCCCGCTAATCTGATCCGGCCACCGCTTTTCCTTTTCGCGCCGTATCCGAAGTTTCCCCGACCGATCCTAAATTTGCACAAAACCAAGTATAAGATTACGTAACCCTAAACGATGCAAGTCACATTATACAAATATCCACGCTCTCGTATTAAACATAGCATGCACTCGGTGCGCGGAAAAACGCACGAAAATCGTAATCCTTTAACAAAAAATCGTCATTCCGGGGAAATCGACAAACTACCACCCGACTAGACGAAACCCCGCGTTCACGCATTCTAATAACCCTATACGACGCTAATAATATTGCTAACCTAACACAAATCGACCGCATACTATTTTTCGTAAAAATCTAGTAAGCGATTTTTAAACCAAATCGATACAAACATTGAAATTTGTCGATTTAGTAAGCATATAATTTCACCATTAACCATTCTAATCAATTAGACAACCATCCCTAACATAATCCAACCATTATGCTACAAACCCTAATTTATAAAAATCCAAAACCTTCTCTTGATTTTTCATGAACAAGGATTTACACTAAATTAATACTTTAAACATCTAATTTAGCATAAACAAACTACCAATTTGCAACTAGTTTAGAATTTTCACCTCTCAAGCTTGAACCCTAGCTTGATCAAGTCTCCAAGAAGCCTCCTTTCATCATGTTTTTGAACTAATTTGGTTTGAGAGAGAAAGGATTAGGGTTTTGGTTTGAATGCAGAAAGAAATTTGTGAATTTTTATGAATTTTTTGCAAGGAAATGAAGCAAAAATGAAGTGGGAAAATGGGGATCCAGCAGCTCTAGGCCGGCCAGCAGCAAGAGAGAGGGGTGTGAGAAATTTTGAGAAGTTTCTAGCTAATTACAACATCATATGATATCATATCATGCTTTCATATCAACCTTTTTCCAAAAAACCCCCTTTTTAAGCCATTTTTTCATAATTTTCCCACCCAAAAATCTAAAAGTTTGCAAGACATGATATAATTTTATTAACACCATATTTTAGCTTATAAAGACTCCTAATTAAGAAATTTACCTAATTAAATTTGTATTTATCCCTAATTAAATGTATTTAAAAAGGCTTAAAATAATAAAAAAAAATAATTAATTACGAATTTTTTTTTTTAACTAGATAATTATAAGTGACATTTTAGTGACAAAATTATAGTAATATCTTATCTAAATTTTGTATAATTAGGTCTACAATGAAAAATATCAATTTTGACTTTTTACGGAAAAAGTCGAAAAATTAGCCGATTACCGAAAAACTGCCTAAACGATTTTCGAAGGGTTACAGGTTGCTTGCCGCTCTCGTAGGGGTCTAGGGGTGTGGGTTTGGCTATTCATCACGACCGTGGAATCCGTGTTTTATACTGGCTCATATTGAAAACACGGACGTCCTAGTATATCCAATATTTCATATGTTCTGCTGCGATATCTGTGATGTGATCATGTGATATTTTCTGTGATAGATACTGTATATAGTATATATGATATATTATATAGACGTTACTTATGTTTTACACCCGCGCTAGCCCTGCCCCGCTCTGCCGTTAGTTACCTAACCTAACGGTGCACGAGAGGACATCGAGGCGAATGCGGATGGCATAAGTGTACGTCGTATTTATCTGTGATGTTTGGGTACTTTAAATGATGGGACTTCATTAATGAGATTAATGAAATAAAAGAAACCTAAGATGTTGTAGAATCGAATTTCAAAAATAAAACAGGTAGCTACAGTTCTTGCTTTGCATAGAGGTATATGTGATATATCCTGCACCTTATTCGATGAGGAAAGGACCGAGATCCCTTCACCGGGAGTAACTCCTTTAGCAATAACTGGCAGATGCTACACACTCGGTTTGTCTTTTGATTGCTTTTAAGTGTTTTTACTTTGCACAGTGATATATATGATATATCCCGCACCTCATTCGACGAGGAAAGGACCGACGATCCCTTCACCGGGAGTGACTCCTTTAGCAAAACTAGAAAAGCCTCAAAAGCACTCCATTTTAAAATCATTTGATTCTACAACGATATCAAGTTCATTACGCAATAGGTTTTCAGAAAAACCTGTCGTAGCCCTCCGTCATTTCAGATAAGTACTAGTTAGTATTCGTGCTGCGGTAGTTTGGCCTCCGTCAAGGCGTAGTGTACGGTAGCTAACTAGTGCTTATCTGCTAGCATATGATGCGATTGGATTAGGGTATTCGTACGGCGTTGTTTGGCCTCCGTCAAGGGTCGTGCGGGTGGGTTTAATTCAATCAGGAAATGACGGGTTGAACTTGACTAGCGGACTATGGGTAGTTTGGCCTCCGTCAAGGTCATAGGACGCTAGGGGCAAAATATTATCGGGAATTTCAAGTGTTGAAATTTGCAATGAGATTGCATATCTTCTATGAGATAGTTGGATCCCGATACCCGCTGCGAGTAAGAGTTACTCCTGGGAGAGTTTTACACATTAAATTAGCCGATCAAGTAGGTGTCTAGAAAGGTATCAACGGGGTTACGCCTCTGGGAAAACGAGGTTTACATTAATTAGGTTCGTGCGAAAGCACGGGGGACCTCTCTCAAAGTACCGACACTGGCGTGGCTGAAAGATCGGCGAACTTGTAGTGTGTAATTAATCCCGGCTAGTCTTTCCTTTTAGGGTTTGAAGGAAGATTTGATAAAAAGCAGTGGGAGCCATCCTGATTAGATAAAATAATAACCAATCTATTCTTGCAAGAGTGCACGCTGAGTGTTTTCTTCTCTCTCTCCTGGTAGCGACCATATCACGCCTTAATGAAGATAATAATACGGATGAATTGATCGAACCCGCTTGTTATACTGAGCTGGGGAAAGTTGGTCCCGCTCCAACTTATAATTGTTATAAGACAGAGCAGGAAATTGGGGAATACCAGAATTCCCGTGCCGCCCAAACGAAGAGAGTGCATGCTGATGCATCATCTTCGGGTGTGTTCATTATATATAACTATTTTCTCAGAATCCTCTACATCCTGGGTATATGATACTGTATCAGGATCCCAGATATGTAATCTGTTACATAGGGCTACAAAAGGGTAGAAAAACTGAGAACGGGTGATAAGTTTCATGAGGCAGAAAACGGGGCAAGTGTTGCAGCCAAGTCTGTTGGTCATTGTCACCCTGTATTGCCAATACATTGATTCTGAACGAATGTTATTAGATATCGAACCTGATATACAAAATCATATCGGTCTCTTTATTAGTAAAGAAATGATAAAATTTTGTATTGTTGGATAATGTTTTGAACATTTCCTATATCAAAAGTTGATCGGTTCAGGCACGTTATCTAAAAGCATTGACGCTCTAAATCAAATACAGTTCTTCAGTATAATGAACACACACAAGAGGAAAAAAGTTCAGAAATGAATGAATCCTTCTTGAGGTATTGTAGACTAGGTCAGATCAATGTGACCCGACTAGCTAGAGTTACATAAAGATGCATATTTAAATTAGTTTGAATTTACATCTTGTGAAACTCGCCAGTCATGTCACAAAGATACGATGACACCAGCTATGTTTATTGGAAACAGAGAAAGAGTTAGTGAACTCTTGGGACTGATACATGATGATGTATGTAAGGTCTCCTGTCTGCATATGCAAGGAATGGTTCTTTATACTTCATTACATTCTCTGATGATCTTTCGAGATTCAGACATATGTTCCTGTTGAAACACAAGTCCGAACCTTTTGAGATATTCACAGAATATAAGTTAGAAGTAGAGAACCAAAATACGGGTATAAGTATTATGTCCTTTGATGAGATCAAGGAGGAGAATACTTGAGCACGGAATTCGTGGATGATTCTAAAGGAGAATGAGATTCTCTCTCAGCATTACTCCTCCGTATACACCATTGCACGATGGTATATCGGGGCGGAGCAGATACACCCTATTTGATATGGTGTGCTCTATGATGAGTAATACTGAGTTACCTGTTTCCTTTTAGGGGGTGATGCGCTTGAGAAGCTGCATACCTATTGAAAAGGGTTCAAATCAAATCAGATGCCTACCATTTCATATGAGATATGGTATGGGAAGAGCACATGTCTTAAGCTAGTTAAGATTTGGGGTTGTCCGGCCTATGTCTAAAAGCAAAATCCGGACAAGCTCGAGGCAATGTCAGTTATGTAGAACTGGAAAGGTTCCAGCTATGCAAACTACAACAGATGATTTGGTACAACCAAAGGATTCAGTAGATACCAACGAACCTCAGCCTCTCCGCCGATCTAGTAGGGTTCCTCACCCACCTGAGAGTTACTTCGGTTTCTCTATGACAGTGGGAGCGAGGATTGCATCATGAGATGATGACCCAACTAGTTTCGAACTGGCCATCGGGATTAAGACTCTGTAAGAATGGCTGGATGCTTAGTGATCTGAGATGGAATCCATCTACACCAACAAAGTATGGACTTTGGTTGCTATATCTGAAGGGTTAAATCCCCATCAGGAGCAAGTATATCTTGAGAAGATTACTTGGTGTAGATGGAAAAGTTGAGACTTTCAAAGCTAGACTTGTTAAAGGTTTTCGTCATCGACCAGGCGTGGATAATGATGAAACCTTTTCCAGTGGCTATGCTTAAGTCCATCCAGATCCTACTTACCACGGCTACATACCATGACTACGATATCTGGTGGTTGGGTGTCATGACAGCTTTTCTAAATGATGTTTTAGAAGAGGCAGTCTATAAGTACACAGCCAGAGGGCCTCGTAGACAGTGGGAGCAGCAGAAACGTGTGCAAGATGCTTTATAGGATAAAGCAGGCATCGCGGAGTTGGAACATCTGTTTTGATGGATTAGTCAAAGAAGTTGAGATCATCAAAATGGTAGATGAACCTTGTATAAACAAAAAGGTAGTAGGGAGTATGGTGACGATCCTCATAGAGTACGTGGATGACATACTCTTGATAGGGAAGGAGTCTCCTATGCTACGCTCGATCAATCTCTGCTTATCACAATAATTCTCCATATAGGATCAAAGTGATACCTCCTAAATCTAAAGTTTTCATCTATGAGATAGATGTAATTGGATGTTAGGATACTCACTAGATGTAGTGAGATGGTATCAGTTGATCCTGGGGAAAATCACTGGAAGTGTTCCAGGGTGATAAAGACGACTGAATGTTAGTCACAGGCATTGTCTTTACCCTCTATCGAGGGACGGTATGTTGGAAGAGTTCCAAGCTAGATACCGTGACATACTAGACGATAAAGGCAGGATACATCGCTACTTAAGATGCTACCAAAGAGGCTGTTTGGGTGTATATTGGTTCATGAGATGAACCAGGTTCCTACCATTGTGTGACAATGGAAGTGTGGCTTTGGCCCAGGAACCCCGGTCCTATCAGTGACCCAAACATAATCTAAGGCAGTATCACCTGATCATGGAGATAGTTGATCTCCAAGGAGATCGAGGTTAGGAGAGTAGACTCAAAAGATAACACGGCGGATCCACTCACGAAGGCCTATTCCCAAAGAGAGACTTTTATGGGATGGTTGAGAATGAGATACTACAACCACTGCTATCAGATGGCCCTAGTGCAAGTGGGAGATTGTTAGTTATATGTATGCCCTAGAGACCATTACTGTACATTGGATGTATATTGTAGTGGATGCTGGGACATATATAGGGAGGACTTTTTTGCTCGACATGATAGTATGCTATCTGGTTACTCTTTACCTTAACGTGTATACTGATTGTCTCTCTGTTACATGTTGGTACAGCCCTTAGGATGTGTACTTGACTACCTGGACTATGATGCGGATCATACTAGTGGGGACATGGTAGTCCATAAGTACATCCTTGAATGTCCCTAGTCGTTGGTGTATCGAGATGGGGCATCGATATACCAGAGTAGACTAGCGTATACCTTCTCGACCCATACAGATGGGCGATGGATGATCCCATATCCATTGGTGTTTGACATCAGAGATGATATACGGGTGCTCAGTGGAGACTGGGTACACTGGACGGACTCGCCGAGAACTCCCAGATGGTATTATACCTTACGTCAGATAGCAGTTCTCTGGTGACACTGATACAGAGTAGTCTGTTGACCCGAGATCGTCATAGAGTCTTGTGTGGTTTCCACTGTGCTTTGATTTCCACCTTACCACGTCCAAGAGGGCAAGCAAAATGGTGGTTTTTGGGTACAGTCCCGAGTCACATGGAGGCAATGAGCGATAGGAGGGGATTCGTCTCTCCCGGTATAGGGAGTTGATGTTGCGCTGTGTTCGATTGGCTATAACCGGAAATCCCTGGCCAGGGTTGCAGAGATTTACTGGTAAGTAATACCAGTAGTTTCTCGAATTGTTATAGACCTCATATCGACACGACTTATCGAGCTATTGGGGTCTGACGTTTACCACCCCTAGGCGAGATATGCGACATATCAGACGAACAGACCGGACTGTACGGTAAGTGTTACTGGTTGGATTCACAGGAGTATGAGCGGGCTTGCTCTTCGATCTTCCCATCGCTCAATACCCGGGTGGCCGTTACGTTTAGCAGACCGCTTGCGGCTTATGGATGCTTGATATGATCATCATCTGCTGCCGGCGTATTGACGAGTCTTTAGAGTCCTACACAGAGGTTTCCTGGCTCAAGCGAAACGAAATAGAAGCGCATATGAGATATGTGCGGGACCGAGAATAATGCGTGTATGTGATACCGTATTCTATTCTCGTGATGAATGTATCGATCTGGTTGTATGCGATATAACCTAGTTATCGAATCAAGGATTGATTCGATAAATCGATACATTGGATATTAGTCGGTCATATGAGATATGACCGGATCGTTAAATCAAGTGTTGATTTGATGATTTAATGCATAATTATATATTTGATATATTACTTTGCATTAACTAGTATTGGTTCACTTTAAAAGGATTTTCTCACCTGAAGTACACAACTTGTATATGTGATATACTTTTGTGCACTTGTTTGTATCATGTTTGATGATACATGCTCACTTGGGTGTAGTTTTGGTTTAAACCTTGGTTATGTAAATGGTTAAGGTTTTTATTTATTTATTCATTTATTTATTTCATTTTGGCAAGAAATAAAATGGTTGCTAGTTTTGTTTTATATTGAAAGTTCGTGAAGGTTTGAAAAGTTGACCATTTTGTTTCTTTCCTTTAACCTAACCATTCCACTTAACCCTAGTTTATTCTCTACACCTAATAATGGTTTGAATATGATAAGTATTGATTTTCTTTTCTATTTTTAATTAACACTTATCATATTCTTTCATCATCTTCTTCTTCTTCAAAGATGAAGAAAGCTTGCTTCATCAATGGCAACTTGAGAAAATGAGTGAGAAATCCAATTCTAAAGTGAACCCACTTCCTATTTCTTCATCCTCTACCACTTGCCAAGTAGTATAGGGTGTTTTCCTCACAAGTTTCATGACTTGGTGAAGTGGGAGCTTGATCTTGTGATGCCTCGACGTAGATCATCTTCGGCATCGAAGCCGACGATCAAGCCCGCCCATTTTTCCGATGAAGCCGACGCTAGAGCCCGGGATTCGATTTGGACAGCGAGGAGACTTCATTGCGGAGCTATGGAGGTGGAGGACCGGATCTACAAAGGTTGTATTTCCGTTCTTGTAGTTAAGTTGTTAACTAGTTTCATTTATCGCCTAAAATCTAGTTAACGATCCGTATTAGGGTTTCTCGGCACCCGTAAAATTTGAAATTGGCATGGTTGATGCCTTGTGAGATCTCATTAGAGTGCCTAGGAACCCTACATAGAGAAGGGTTTGATTCGAAGCAGTAATTCACCTTGGGGAGCTCCAGTTCTTCTAGTCAAGAAGAAAGATATCACAAGGTGGATGTGCATCGATTATCCAGAATTAAACCGGGTGACTATTAAGAACAAGTACCCGATCCCTCGCATTGGCGAATTATTCGAGCAACTTAGTGGCGCGAGGGTATTCTCGAAGCTGGATTTGAGATCTGGATATCATCAGGTTCGAGTTAAACCAGAGTATATTTGCAAGACTGCGTTCCGAACTCGGTATGGACATTACGAGTATTTAGTGATGCCATTCGGAGTCATGAATGCACCGGCGATATTTATGGACTTGATGAACCCAATCTTTTCACCATTCTTAGACCAGTTTATAGTGGTGTTCATCGATGATATTCTGGTCTATTCAAGGAGCCTTGAAGAGCATGCAGAACACTTGAAGATCGCACTGCAGACATTGAGGCAAGAAAGATTATATGCAAAGATGAGCAAGTGCGAGTTTTGGCTTGATGAAGTGATGTTTTTGGGGTACGTCATATCCGGAGATGGAATCACCATTGATCCCAAGAAGATTGCAGCTGTTCACGATTGGCCGATTCCGAAGAACGTAACAGAGATCAGAAGTTTCCTCGGACTTGCCGAATATTACAGAAGATTCGTGGAGAATTTTGCTCGTTTGGCTGAACCTTTGACCAAGCTTACACGGAAGGAAGTACCGTTCGTATGGATGGATAAATGTGCATCAGCTTTTGAGGCGTTGAAGCAAAGGTTGATAACCGCTCCTATTTTGACCGTACCAGACGGTTCGGGAGGATTGGTGATTCATAGCGACGTATCTAGGAAAGGTTTAGGATGTGTTTTGATGCAGCATGGGAAAGTTATAGCTTACGCATCGAGACAGTTGAAGATCCATGAGAAGAATTACCCAACTCATGATTTGGAGCTAGCAGCTCTGATTTTCGCTTTGAAGATTTGGAGACACTACTTATTGGGCGAAAGGGTCGAAGTATTCACCGATCACAAAAGCCTAAAGTATGTGTTCACACAGAAAGAGCTTAACATGAGGCAGCATAGATGGTTGGAGCTGATGGCTGGCTACGAACTTGATCTTAAGTACCATCCGGAAAAAGTTAATGTAGTGTCGGATGCGCTTAGTCGGTTGCCAGCAATTTGGATGTTGACTGCATAGAAGGAGCTTATCGAAGATTTTCGGAGATTAAAGTTAGAGACTATGCTACCGCATTCTTCGAGACAGTTGATGCAGCTGCAGGTACAGTCATCGTTGATCGATAATATTAAAGCAGCGCAGTCACAGGACCCAAGATTGCAGAAGTTTCGAGAACAGGTTGAAGCTGGACTACGAACGGACTTGTTGATTCATGAAAGTGGTTCGTTGCGTTATGGTAGCCGTTTATGTGTGCCAAAAGGAGACATTCGTGAAGAAGTTATGAAGGAGGCATACAGTTCCGCATATTCCGTACATCCAGGAGGCACGAAGATGTACCGTGATCTAAGACAGCATTTCTGGTGTGAAGGCATGAAAAGGGAGATTGCCCGCTTTGTAGCGAAGTGCTTGGTGTGTCAGCAAGTTAAGACTGAACATCAAAGGGTAGTTGGTTTATTGTAACCACTTTCGATACCTCAATGGAAGTGGGAACATAAAACCATGGATTTCATGATAGCTTTACTGCGGAGTCCAAAGGGCAACAATGCAGTTTGGGTGATTGTTGATCGATTGACCAAGGCAGCTCATTTCATACCGTTTCGAGTTGGTCAGTCAACGGAAGAATTGGCGGAACGGTACATGCAGGAGATTGTGAGATTGCATGGAGTACCCGTGAGCATCATTTCCGACCGTGACACCCGATTCTTATCGCACTTCTGGAGGAGCTTACAGGAAACTTTGGGGACTCGATTGAAGTTTAGCACAGCTTATCATCCCCAGACAAATGGCCAGTCAGAGAGAACGATCCAAACTCTTGAAGACATGTTGAGAGCTTGCATGTTGGACTTCAAGGGTTCGTGGGAGGATCATCTACATTTGGTGGAGTTTTCGTACAATAACAGCTTTCAGGAGACGATTCAGATGGCTCCATTCGAAGCATTATATGGTCGCAAGTGTCGCTCACCTGTTTGTATGGACGATGTTGGAGAGCAAAGATTGTTGGGACTGGATTTGATCGTGCAAACAGTAGAGAAGGTTAATACTATCCGAAATCATATGATGGCAGCACAAGATCGGCAGAAGAGTTGGGCCGATACATCGAGAAGATCTCTAGAATTCGCTATTGGTGATCTTGTATTCTTGAAGATATCACCGACTAGAGGAGTGATTCGTTTTGGGAGTCGAGACAAGCTTAGTCCTCGATTCGTTGGGCCTTTCGAGATTATGGAGCGTGTTGGAGAAGTGGCTTATCGATTGGCTTTACCACCATCTTTGGCGAATGTTCATGATGTGATTTATGTATCTCAACTCCGTAAGTATGTTCAAGATGAAACACACATGCTAGATCATTCGGAGCTGATTGTAAGGGAGGATTTAACCTTTGAGGAACGACCGATGTCGATTGTTGATCGAAGAGAAAAGGTCCTTAAGAACAAGGTTATCCCTCTCGTACTTGTTTCTTGGGAAAATCGCTCGCATGGGAAATCGGCCTGGGAACGAGAAGACGAGATTCGACAGAAGTTTCCACACCTATTCTTATAGATTCTTGATTGTTTATCTTTTCTTGTCTTGGGAATTTCGAGGACGAAATTCTTTTTGTGGTTAGGTATAATGTAACACCCTAGTTCATTTATACCAGTTCTAGTCAAGTATTTCTTTATTCATGGTAGTTTCTTGATCTACTGTGTTTTGGGTGCGAATAGTATTTTGACATCTGTATTTTCATTCGACCCGACCCACATGCTTGAAACCTGTCTTGATTCATATTTATGATTTATCCCGACTTGATACGTGGACTCGTGCACTTTCATTTGCATACTAGCATTTTACCTGGCATCTGCATTTTAATATAACACTTAAGTCACATAAAATAGATTAAAAATATATTGCATGGCCTGCATGATACCCCTGACCCTGTGGTAGCATCCGTGCATCTTGTTCTAGTCCCGTTCAGTGAAACATACTTGTTTAGATGGCTACGCGCACGTACGTGCATCCGTTCTTGGAGGTATGCATTTTTATTACCCGGATATCCAATTTTAGTTTTGGTCAACACATATATTTTTCTTATTTTAAAACTGGATTTTTAGACCCGACCTGGGCGTATTTTGGAGTAAGTTTGTATTTACCAGAATATCAAAATTTTATTAGTACAATATTTTAATTATTATTAACACCGTTTAAAATTTAAATAACTAACAGATTTTTCTAAATTAAAATCTAAGCAATTTTCCTAACAGCTAACAGCACTATCTCTCACTCTCTTTCTTTCTCTTTCTTTCTCTCTTTCTCTCTCTCTCTATCTCTCTCCACTCGTAAACATTGTTCGCTTCTCGAGTCACGTCACCACCCCCGCGTTCTGGTCACTTCCCTTCTCTCTTTCTTTCTTCTGCTCTATTTAACCCGAGCTGCCCCTACGAGAACCCACACAAAAGATACCCTAACCCTAAGCCCAGCCTCCTCTGCCCTCGACCTCATCACCAACACCTCCATCCTCATCATCTCCTTCTCCTTCTCATCTCCATCATCTCCCTCTTCCTCTCCTCTTCTTCCTCAACCGAGAACCCTGCACACCCAAACACCCAAGAAACCCAAACCTTAGCTCCTCAACTCCACCCTCCACCACCGACGACCCTCATCTCTTCGTCATCGCCAGCACCTTCTTCTCTCCTCCATCTCCATCTTCTCCGACCCCGAGCGCTACCCAAGATCCCTGACCCCTGTGCACCAAACTCCACGATCGCCGGAGTCGTATCGCCGCTACCGATCCAGACGATCCAGTGAACGTCTCATGCTCGCGTGATCACCCTCTTTCCTTGCCTGGACCCGTCCTGCGTGCCGTGTGTGCGTTGCGACGATTACCGACGTCGGACGTGCCGTACGTATCCGTCGTGTGATCCGATCGAGGCATGTTAATCTTGCTACATGCTATACTACAATATACTACACCCATTTGAATGATAACATCACATAATGTTTAGTTATGCATCCCACATTACCATTTTACCATTTTACTGTTATACGACGTCCGTGTGCATCCATATCGTTATTTACATATCCAGTCGCATGCTAATTCATCATGCTACATGTTAGGTATATTATTATGCATCCATAATAATATTTTACAGCTTTTAGGATACCAGTATACATCCATATCATTTATTATATGCGTAGCTGCATCTACATATCACATTGTTTCATATTATTGTTATATTAACACCCCATGCTTGATAATGTGCATCCTGCAAAGTCTTGGAACTGTAAATGTAACCCCAATCGATATTTGTGCATCCATACCATTAATTACAGATCTATTTGCATGCTATGTCACATTATTTCATATTATTTCTATATTAGTACCCATGTGTGATAATATTCATGCTACATAGTCATGGAGCTATAGTTGCAACCCCTAATAGTTAGTTATGCATCCATGTTTTATTGTATATCCATACCATTAATTCTTTATATCCAGTTGCATCTACAGATTATATTAATCCATATTATTGTTTTATTAGTACCCCATACTTGATAATGTGTATCCTACATAGTCATGATGTAACCCCTGATAAATATTTGTACATCCATACTTTTTTTTGTGCACCCGTACCTACTACAGTTTTATTATGAGCATCCGCTTGATATCTGTGCACTACCTGACATGACCTGATATACCACTGCTTGACTTGATACCTGATCTTGTTACTAATGCCGACAATCTTGACCTGTTGTCCCTACGGACATATCCTGTTGTCTATTTAGACAAAGCTGTACCTGCTTGATCCTGTGTTGGCATTAGCTCCAGATTTATCAATACCTAACTTAAACACATAACCTTGGGGGTATGGGAAAATCAAAAGTGTAAACTAAAGTGTAGCTTACAAGGGTATTACTTGATCTGTGGTCCAGGGGGATAATGGGACAGAATCATTCGTGATTCTTACTTGATCCGTGGTCCTGGAGGATAACGGGACAGAGTCATTCATGACTCTCACTACCTGATCCGTGGTACCGGGGGATAACGGGACAGATTCTTTGAGTTTCATGGAGGATTATATTAATTGATTTCAAACAAATTTTAGAATAGATAACCCAGTAGAACAGTCTAGATTGATCACTGCACGTCACATATACTAATACACTTCACTGTTATACATCCCCGTTGACTTGTTACTATTTATTATTCATGCCTGCATACCTCGTGTATCCTGTTCATTTATTATTGGTTGATATCATGACGCACTGACGTCTGGGTTTTGTATGGCCCAGATCCTCTATCTCTGTCGCAGGCAGTTCAGGAGTATTTTGAACAACAAGCCGAGTAGTGAAGATCATGTTAGTTTCTAGTTAGTTTGGTTTCATTTTTGTACTTTCATTCCTGATGTGAGCACGTAATTTGGGACGTACTTTCCAGATTGTTATTGTTACTTGAATTTATTGCTTCCGCATATTATTTCTTGACTCGTTATTTCTGGCTCATGGACATGTACTAGATAGTTTCTTTTATTTTCCTGTTCTTGATATCTATAGACAGCCGTAATGTGACTGTGGAGGAATGTTTCCTAGCCACAGGTAGAATGGTTGGCTATGTCACGTGCCGATCTCAGCGCACTCTGGGAAGCGGGGCGTGACATAAGAATTATGAACTTTAGGAAAAAAATCGTCAATGACCAAATTTGGAGCGAGATCACCGTTCTTTATAATTTCGTTGCAATTTGGAATTAAATGATTGACGATTCTCTTTGTTAAAGGCTAGATTTGAATGGAGATCAATGAAAAGACAAGGGATAGTGAAGGAGAAATCCTAGTTTTTTCAATAGATCCGTAATCTTTATTCATCGTAATCGTTCTAGCTATAATTCGTCAATAGATAAGATAAGTCATTATTAGTATTCATCATTGCTATTAATTCCTATCAAATTCTACAAGCTATTCTTCAATTTTCTTGATAACTAAAATTGATATTGGAAACTTTCTTGATTACTAAATTTTAAACACTTCCTTGATTTTTCTTGAAATGATAAACTCAATTAAATTTTGAAATCTCATTTTCTTGAATTTTCTTTACTATTTTCTTTCGGCTCAATAAAAGCAAGAATGAATAAATACACGAATCCCAGGGGATGACCCGTACTCATTAACGAACTATAAACGACACCGATATTGATTGTGGTTCTAAATTCTTTGATTGTGATTATACTTTTCATATCAAACTACGGATCACATCGAAAAGCGATCAATCATCGTCAAAAGTGCTTCCCCTACCAGAAAATCGGCCTTCGAAAGATTGGCCGTTCACTCTCAACGAACGTCAGTCTTCGACAAGCTGGCACCAACAGTAGCCCCTCATCAAAGACGGGGGCACGACGGAGCCCCTTCCACAACTGAGGTGGTCCCGTCTGCAAGGCACGCTCGACGTCGCCACTGGCGTCGGGTGAGAAGAGCTGCGGGAAACTCCCCCTCTAGACTTACTCTACCAGCTCCAATGTTGGAAGTTGACGCTGTTGTTTCAACCGAGAACAGCTTTGAACCGCTTAGGAGGGTGCAAAAGAACTCCCCAACCGTGGTGTTGAGGAAATCTCCACTTCCTGCTGAAAACATGACGCAGGCAAAACCGGAGCAGTCCCCTCAACGTCTCTCCTCCCAAATTCACAGGGTCTGGCGGAAAGTCCAGGACTCCGTGATCAACAAAGACCACTCTCGTCAACCAAAGAAAATGAAAGTTCGACAAGAGGAAGACCACCCCCCACCATACGGCGAGGGACTTCCTCTACATGGGCGCCTGTTACAACGGCTCCTTTAACCTCGACCTCCTACAAAAGTAGGAGGCCGGAGAAAATCCCATTGCCTGCGGAAAATTCTAAAGGCACTGGATTCAAACGCCCCAAGTCTGGGGGCATGATCATCCATACGATCTACATGGCTTCCGGGAAAGAGGAAAGTCGTGCTTCCGTGGGTCATCGACCGCAAACTCGGTCATTGACAAAAGCTCAGGAGCAACAACAAAAGCTCCAGGAGATGCTGACGAAAATGGAAGCACTCACCAGACAGAAAGAAGACCAGAATCGGCAAGTGAACAGCGCCAATAGTAAGAAACCGATACAGAGTTCCTGCGAAGGGTGCTAGAAAGAAAAGACAAGGAGGCTACGGAACAAGCTGCTAATATAAAGCAGATGACGCTTTTGTTCCAGGACATGATTGGAATGATGGTTAGGCCATAACCTCCAGCCGAAGATCCACCGATAATCATCAAGGACGACAGAGGGAAAACATCAAACCCTCTTCCGGCTCTATCAGTGGCCAGGGAGGACACGATCTCCAAAGCTGCCCTTGACGATTACATTGCTCAACAAATACGAGCTCATCAAGCCAACGAAGCGGCTGGCCATGTCATCAGAACCGGACAACCGTACCTAGGCAAGTACGATCAAATCAAGTACCTACCGGGATATACGATTCCCAAGTTCCATGTGTACAAAGGGACAGGCAATCCTCATCAGCATGTCGCTTAGTTTAGAGCTCTATGCGGCAACACTGGAGGCAACGACAAACTGCTGCTTCTCCAATTTTTCGGTATCCTATCGGAGATGGCATTCGAATGGTACTCAGAGCTCCCAAATGACTCCGTCAAAACATTCACAGAGATGGAACTGCTGTTCACACAGCGGTTCGCAAGCGAACGCACCCAGATCATAACATTAATCAATTCCAGGGTGAAGTCAGGAGAGACCTGGGTCCAATACGCGATCCGGTGGCGGAACCTATGGTCAAAATGCGAACAGTGCATCAAAGAATCTCCTGCTGTAGGCATGTTCATCGGGACACTTGATCCTCAAGCGACTGTGTCCCAGTTCATGACGTTCTTCAAGCCGACCACCTTCCAGGCGCTGATCGACAAGCTGGCCCAAATGGATCAGATGGGCCACGGGCCTTACTCCTAAAAAATGGACCCTCGAAATGCCAGGGGTAAAGGGAAAGCAGCCTTCGTTGCTAACACTCATCAACAGCCGAG
This sequence comes from Agapanthus africanus, assembly GCA_030015575.1. NCBI lineage: Eukaryota > Viridiplantae > Streptophyta > Magnoliopsida > Asparagales > Amaryllidaceae > Agapanthus > Agapanthus africanus. The sequence continues at coordinate 672,859,053 of CM057340.1, read as the reverse complement.
TGACCCGAAGCCAGTTACACCCTAAAACAACATGCGTCCGTGTATATCCCTGGCAGAAAAGTTAGGACGTGCTTCTCATTTCCCTATGATAAAATGAGAAGATTGTTCAACTGGCAGTGCGCAACAAACTCATCAATCTGCCGGACCCAAAACGTCCACCGCAGCCCGGTGACGTCAACAACCCCAACTACTGCTCCTATCACAGGATGGTGAGCTACCCAATTGAGGATTGCTACATCTTCAAAAACTGGGTCGAGGATCAGTTCCAACAAGGGAAGTTTGAGCTATCGGTGAACTGGAGGGTCAACCCACCACAGAAGCACACTCCCAAGATGGTAGACATGCCGAGGGCATCATGCTCGCTTGTGGAAGAAGCTCCACGGGAAGTTGTCCTTTCAGCTAAAACCAAAAGAATGCTGAAAGATCTTCAGGCGTGTCCGGCGATCAGATGGAAAAGCCCGCTGGAGCCCGAGATCATTGAAGGGATGCTGAAATTGCGTTCCGCACCGAAAACAGTCGACAAGGGGCAAAACCCCTAGGTTAAGCCTTCAAAGTCTTCGAAGAAAAAGAAGAAGACCAAGCAGCCTGTGCATCCTGCCAAGTATGACGACAGGCGCACGGACTTGCAAAAGTATATCAACGCACTAGAGGAGTACAACCAGAAGGCGCGGACCCCAGTCACTCTCGAAGAGTTTCTCAAGCATATCCTTGAGAACGGAGATAGTGATGATGATAAGGAAAATGACTTATCAGAAGAAACCTAGGACTATGTAGCAAGTTGCCACATGTGTTGGATATATATGCCCTAGAGGCCTTCATTGTATAGGATGCTAGGGATATGTATGTACATAACAATCTTGCTTGATATGATAGTACGCTATTTGGTTTGACTTTATCTTAACGTGTGATATATTTTACTTTGTATTTATAAACATGTTGATAAAGCCCATAGGGTGTTTGCCTGACTACCGGCGTTGTGATGGCAGTCATACTTATGGGAGCTGGATAGTCAATAGGCACATCCTTAAATGTCCCTGGTCGCAGGAGTATCGAGACTAGGCATCGATGCTCCAGAGTAGACTAGTGTATACATATCTAGACCCTGACAAGGGGCGATGGATTCGTCCCGCAGCCATTGGTGATGTGCACCTAAGATTGTATACAGATGCTCACTGAGTGTGAGCACACCGGACAGGACTCGCTGAGAACTGACTGGATGGTATTATACCTAACGTCAGATTGCAGTTCTCAGGTGACATGTATGCAGATAGTCTGTTGACTTAAGGTCGTCATTTGTCTCGTGTGAGTTCCCACTGTACTTTGATTACTACCCTACCACGGCTCAAAGGAGTCATGCAAACAGGTTTTAGTTGGGTACAGTCCCGAGCCAGGTGGAGGCAGTGAGCGACTATTAGGGATTCGTCTCTCTCGGTATAGGGAGTTGATATCACACTGTGATCAGTTGGTCATTACCATAAGTCCCTGGCCAGGGCTGATTGAGGATTACTTGTAGACTGATCAGTAGATTCTCGGATGGTCTTGAGCCATACCGGCATGACTTATACGGTTATTAGGGGTCTGACGTTCACCACCTCCCTAGACCATACATGCGATACTCTTAGACGAACAGACCGGACTGCGCGGATATTGTCACGGACAGGCTCAGTAGGAGTTCGGATGGGTTTCCTCATTGGCCTTCTTATCGACATCTACCTGGGGACCGTTACGTACAGCTAGTGCCGCTTGCGGTCTGTGGTTAAACCCACTGCCAGCGTAGTAGTCGAGTCTTTAGAGTCCCACACAGAAGGTTTCCATGTTCCAGGCAAAACGATATAGAGGTCGTATGGTTTTACGACAGGGGTTTGGACGCATACGTGTGTTTACGCACGTACGACGTTCGGACAGTTTTTACTAGCCGGCTTTGGTTTAAGCCAGATTCTAGTATCGGGTTATTGGATTTATACAGTCTAAAGTTTTTCAGTGTTTTCACGGATGGGAGGGGCGTTCTCGTAATTTTGCGGGAAGCTTCTGGAAGCATGGTGACTTGAGGGTTTAGGTGGCATTTTCATTAAATGCATTTGTGACTCATTTGTGTGATTCATCCATATCATTAATGCATCATTTATTGGTTAAATGACTCATATAGTGAATCACACATATGGAATTAATGAAGCATGATGATTAATCATTTGTTATTCATTTATTTGATAAAACATTATGCTTTATATATTCAAGTGAGAAACAATTTCATTATCATTATCATGTTCACCTTCTCTCTCCTCAAGCTCACTTTCTCTTCAAACCCTAATCCTACCACTCATGCGTTGAGATCAAGGATTAGAATAGACTAATCAATCCATAACCTCACTCTATATCACCTAGGTTCCTTTGATTAGCAACTAAAGAAACTTAGTTACCTCAAGATTAGAAGTGAAGCTTGGAATAGTAGCTCTCGGGTGGATCATCTATCACGTAGAGGAGGCCGAGGAGGACGTAGAGAACGAAAAGACGAAGGACAAGGTTCACTAGGTATAATCTCTTCTCATAGTAGTTAAGAACTTCTATGGTTATTGTTAGTTATCGTTTAGTAAAGATCTTCGGTTAGTCGATGTTTGCATATAGAACAAGATCGTTTTTCATATTTCCGCCTCCCCGCAACTCGTGGGGTGTTGTACATCGACTTACAGTGGTATCAGAGCCTCGCTAAACAATAATTACTTATTTGCAAAGTCGTAAGAATTTCGAACGCAAAACGAACCGGAAAACATATCGTATTCGCATAGTTTCTGTTGAATTTAAATCGAGGTCTAAAAATTTTTCATGGACCTCTAAAAATACAACCAGGGAAACCTAAGAACACTGGAGAAATTTGGGTGCATGAATCGGTCAAACAGCCGCGGAACCGCGGCCGATCCCACCGATCCTCCGCGGATCCGCGGCCGAGTTGAGACCGATTCACTCCAAATCTCCCAGTAACTCTTCTGTGAATATTTTTTCTTTTCTGGAATGTTTATTTTCTGCTCAAGTCTCAGGTGCACAGAGAAGTTTTTGGAGCAGAATCTAATATTTTTGATCGATCGAAATTTTACGATGTTTGCTAATTTGATTATATCTGTGAACTGTATAATGTGTTCGTAAACCTCCCCTAACTGCTAGTATGTCGGTTGGCAGGGGGTTGCACATTTCTGTAATGATTTAACTGTTTGTGATTATGAACTGTATTGGATTGTTGTGATGATTATTCGGGGTTTGAGATGGGTTATTATATTCATTCATTTGATATAATTGTAATATGTTGTAATATTATTTTGCGGGGCACATCCAGGTTGCGGTTGTAGCCACCGTTGTATTATTTCTTTTTACTGTTTTTGCTCCTAGGATAGACCCAACGTGGGGTGCACAAACTACCGGGTACTTTGAAGTGTTTAGTGGCCTACTCACGTTGTTGAGGGAGAACGCTTCACTTCGGGTACTTGGCGGGTAGTTTGCCGTAACCGTAGGGGTCTAGAGTGGGGTAATGGCTATTCATCATAACTGTATAATCCGTCTTTCGTTGAAGGCTCAAAAGAAACGCGGATTGCTTGCATATCCAATAATATTCATCTGTGATCTGGAATGCCTATTATTGCGTCTGACGAATGTACAATATCTATATATGATAGCTATTTAGACGTCACTTATGTTTTACACCCGCGCTAGCCCAGCCCCCGCTCTGCTGTTAGTTAAGTAATCTAACAGGTGATGACGGGACCCAGTGGCGAATGCGGATGGCATAAGAGGACGTTATATTTTCGTTGTTCTCTGCAATGATAGGTTAATGATGGGACGCATTATCATTAATACAAAGAAAATAAAACCTAATCTTAATCGTTGGAACAATTTCAAAACCACTCGGTTTTCTTCAAAAAGAAAATTTTAAATGCGGAACTTAAACCACTCCTTTTAAAAAGAGCTATCTTGGTTCCTTCAATTATATCAAGTTCACTACGTTAACGGTTTTTTTCCAAAAACCAGCCATAACCCTCCGTCGTTTCAAATAAATAGCACATCGTATTCATGCTATGTTTGTTGGCCTACGTCAAGGCATAGTGTATGGTAGCAATGTGTTGCTTATTTGTTGCATAGATAGATGCATTAGTTTCGGACAGACGTACAGCCTTGTTGGCCTATGTCAAGGGCATGCATGATGGACCTAAATTAATCAGGACAACGACGTGTAGAACTTGACTTGCGTCTTATAATTTGTTGGCCTACGTCAAGGTCATAAGAGCTTGGGGTAAAAATCACATCGGGAGTTTCAAACATAAAGGAAACTTGCAGATTTAGCATACCTTCTGGAGTGTGGTGACTAAAGTGGCTTCCATCTAGGGCATCATACAATGATATTTGGATCCCGATCCTACTGATGAGTAGGATTACTCTCGGGAAATTTTCTCACTTAACAATCAATGCTATAAACCAAGTAGGTGTCCAGAAAGGTGTCAGAGGGGCTACGCCTCCAGGGAAAAGAGGTTATTTAATTAAGGAACTTCGTGAAAGCGTTGGAAAACCTCCCTCGAAGTACCAACACTGGCCTGGCTGAAAGGTTAAGCAAGTATTATGACGTGTGATTAAATCCTGACTAATTCTTCTTTTAGGTTTTGAAGAAGGATTTGAGGAAACAGTGGGAGCCATCCTGTTTAGATAAACTAATAAACCAATCTAAACGTGCAAGAGCATATGCTGAGTGTTTCTTTTCTCTCTCTCTGACAGCTATCATGACAGGACTAAAACTATTACTTGAAAAAAAATATACTAACCAGGCAAAACTATAAAGATTGGCTAAAGATCGTCAACATTGCACTGACTTATGAAAAAGTAGCATATGTTACCACCGCTATTCCTCCCCTTATCCCAGGACCAGATTCCTCAGTTGCGGACAAGGAGGTTCGCAAAACCTGGGATCTAGACTGTGAGAGAGTTAAGTGTATCGTGCTGGCGTCCATGAACAATGAACTCCAGAAACAGCACGAGAGTATGGATATTATATCCATCTTTCTCCATTGTAAGGAATTGTATGGAGAGCACTCCCGTATCGCGAGGTACGAGACCTCAAGGAAACTCTTCCAGATGAGGTTAGCTCCAGGATCACCTATAGGAGAGCACGTCCTGAAAATGATTAGCCTCATTGAGGAACTCGCAAACCTGGGATGCGTGCTAGAGAATGATTTGTATATCGACTTGATTTTGCAGTCCCTTCCCCACACCTTCTCTCAATTCGTGCTGAGCTTCAACATGCACGAAATGGAAGCTGATCTTCCAAAGCTCCTCAACATGTTGAGGGTAGCAGAGACCTTCTTGAAAAAGGAGAAGACCACCGTTCTGTATGTTGGCCAATCATCCTTTTCTAAATCTAAAGCGAAAGCTAAAGGGAAGAAGAAGATGAAAGCCACCAAACCGAAAGGCGGGGTTAAGAAGGTGCAGGGAACGAATAAGGCCAGGAAGGGTGAAGGCGGATAAGAACGAATGCTATTATTGTCACAAGCAAGGGCACTAGAAGAAGGATTGCGTGGCCTTCAAAGCCAAGGACACGAAGCAAGTGGTTGCTTCTGCTTCAGGTGTGCTCGTTATCGAAAATTGTCTTTCAGTAAACTCTACATCATAGGTACTTGATACCGGTTCTGGTTCTCACATCTGTAATTCTTTGCAGGATCTGAGAAATAGTAGAGTACTGGAGACAAGTGATATGACTCTCCGGATGGGCAACGGAATGCACGTAGATGCTATTGCAAAAGGAGAATATCACCTAGGGTTGACTAGTGGGAACATTTTGGTATTGTACAACTGTTTTTGTATTCCCAGTATGCTGTATAATATTATATCAGTATCTTTGTTATCTAATGAAGGATATAATTTTGCGCTTGAAAGAAATGTCATGAACATTCTCCTAAATCAAGAAATGATTGGGTTTGGCATACTGGAAAACGGCATATACATACTTAATCAACCTCAAGTTTTCAATATTCAAAACATGCTTAAAAAAAAGGCTCAAGATTCAAACCAAGCCTTCCTATGGAAATGTAGACTTGGTCATATAAACGAAACAAGGTTGAATAAGTTACATAAAGATGGATATTTAGATCCGTTTGAATATTCATCATATGCAACATGTCAATCATGTATCAAAGGAAAAATGACCGAATCTCCGTTCACCGGACATGGAGAAAGAGCTACAGAACTCTTGGGACTTGTACACAATGATGTGTGTGGTCCAATGTCTACACATGCACGAAGCGGTCACTCCTACTTCATCACTTTTACTGATGACTTCTCTAGGTATGGACATGTGTTCTTAATGAAGCATAAATCCGAGGCCTTTGAGAAGTTTAAGGAGTATAAAAATGAAGTGGAGAAACAAACTGGTAAAAGCATCAAGACACTTCGATCTGATCGAGGTGGAGAATACTTAAGTACCAGTTTCCTTGAATGCTTAAAAGAGAATGGAATTCTCTCTCAGCTTACTCCGCCTTATACACCTCAGTATAATGGTGTATCAGAAAGGAGGAATCGCACGCTACTTGACATGGTGCGTTCAATGATTAGTAGTGCTGAGTTAACACTTTCCTTCTAGGGTTTTGTGCTAGAATCAGCAGCATACCTATTGAATAAAGTTCCAACTAAGTCTGTGCCTACAACTCCATATGAAATGTGGAGCGGGAAGAGACCATATCTCAAGTATATCAAGATATGGGGGTGTCCGGCATATGTTAAAAGGCATAATCCGGACAAGCTCGAGGCACGATCGGTTTTGTGCAAGTTTGTAGGATACCCCAAGCATTCAAGGGGATATCTGGTCTACCACACTGAAGAACAAAAGGTTTTTATCAGTCGCCACATTGTCTTCTTAGAGAGCGAATTTCTTGCAAAAGAAATTAGTGGGAGCGCGGTAGAGCTGGAAGAAATTCCAAAACCTCAAACTGCTGCCGAGGACTTAGTAGAACCTCAGGTTTCAATAGAACCCGACGAACCAACGCCACTCCGCAGATCTAGTAGGATTTCTCATCCTCCTGAAAGATACTATGAGTTTCTTCTAGATGGGGATCGAGTCATCGATGATGATGAGCCTACTAATTTTCAGCAGGCTATCACGAGTAGCGTCTCGGTGAAGTGGCTGGATACTATGAGATCCGAAATGGAGTCCATGTACACCAATAAAGTATGGACTTTAGAGGTTGCTCCTCCTGGGGTGAAACCAGTTGGATGCAAATGGATTTTCAAAAAGAAGATTGGTACATTTGGACAAGTGAAAACCTACAAAGCTAGGCTCGTTGCAAAAGGTTTTCGTCAAAGACCAGGATTGGACTATGATGAAACCTTTTCACCAGTAGCTATGCTTAAATCCATTCGGATCCTGCTTGCCATTGCTGCCTTCCATGACTATGAAATCTGGCAGATGGACGTAAAAACAGCTTTTCTAAGTGGACATTTAGAAGAGAGTGTTTACATGGATCAACCAGAAGGTTTCTTAGACAGTGGGCACAGCGGAAAAGTGTGATAATTGCTTAAATCCATTTATGGATTAAAGCAAGCATCGTGGAGTTGGAACATCTGCTTTGATGAGAAGGTCAAAGAATTTGACTTTATCAAAAATGTAGATGAACCATGCATTTATAGGAAGATTGTAGAAGGAGCAGTAGTCTTCCTCGTTTTGTACGTCGATGACATACTACTGATAGGGAATGATGTCCCTATTGTTAGTTGTATGTATGCCCTAGAGGATAGTATTGTACAGATGATGTATATTATATTAGATGCTTAGACATATATAAAGATGACTTTCTTGCTCGATATGATAGTATGCTATCTGGTTGCTCTTTATCTTAACATGTACACTTGTCTCTTTAAACTGTCTTATGGTTACATGTTGGTAAAGCCCTTAGGATGTGTACTTGACTACCTGGACTATGATGCAGATCATACTAGTGGGAACATGGTAGTCCATAAGTACATCCTTCAAGGTCCCTAGTCGTGGGTGTATCGAGACGGGGCATCGATATACCAGAGTAGACTAACGTATACGCTTCTCGACCCATGAGATGGGCAATGGATGATCCTATATCCATTGGTGTTTGACATCAGAGATGGTATACGGGTGCTCAGTAAAGACTGGGTACACTGGACGGACTCGCCGAGAACTCCCAGATGGTATTATACCTCACGTCAGATGGCAGTTCTCAGGTGACACTTGTGCAGGTTAGTCTGTAGACCCGAGATCGTCATAGAGTCTTGTGTGGTTCCCACTGTGCTTTGATCTCCACCTTACCACGTCCATGAGGGCGTGCAAAACGGTGGTCTTTGGGTACAGTCCCGAGTCACATGGAGGCAATGAGCGATAGGAGGGGTTTCGTCTCTCCCGGTATTGGGGGTTGATGTTGCGCTGTGCTCGATTGGTCGTAACAGGGAAGTCCCTGGCCAGGGCTGATCAGAGATTTGCTGGTAAGTGTTACCAGTAGTTTCTCGACCCGTTATGAGCCTCACATCGGCACGACTTATCGGTTATTGGGGTCTGACGTTTATCACCCCTAGACTTGATATGCGACAAATCAGACGAACAGACCGGACTGTACGGTAAGTGTTACTGGTTGGATTCACAGGAGTGTGAGCGGGCTTGCTCGTCGATCTTCTGATCGCTCAATACCCGGGTGGCCGTTACATTTAGCAGACCGCTTGCGGCTTGTGGGTTTTTGATATGATCATCATCTGTTGCCGGTGTATTGACGAGTCTTTAGAGTCCTACACAGAGGTTTCCTGGCTCAAGCGAAACGAAATAGGGGCACATATGAGATATGTGCGGGACCGAGAATGATGCGTGTATGTGATACCGTATTTCATTCTCGCGATGAATGTATCGACTAGTTATATGCGATATAACCTAGATATCGAATCAAGGATTGATTCGATAAGCCGATACATTGGATACTAGTCGGTTATGTGCGACATGACCGGATCATTGAATCAAGTGTTGAATTAATGATTTAATGTATAATTATATATTTGATATATTACTTTGCATTAACTAGTATTGGTTCACTTTATATGGATTTTCTCACTTGTATGTGCAAGTTGTATATGTGATATACTTTTATACACTTGATTGTATCATGTTTGATGATACTTGCTTCTTTGGTTAAGTGTATAGAATTAAACCATGGTTAAGATGATGATTAGGGTTTTGCTTATTCTTTTATTTATTGATTGATTTATTTGGAAAAGATTTTGAAGAGAATGGTGGCTTTCTTTGTTTCTAGTTGAAGCTTCATGAAGCTTTGACTTTGTAACCATTCTTGTCTTCATGCTTAACCCTAACCCTTCCAAGTAACCATGGTCTATTCTCTACACTCTACCATAGTTAGTATATGATAAGTATTCATTTTCTTTTCCATTTTTAATCAACACTTATCATATTCTAGCTTCATCTTCTTCTTCATCTCAAAAGAAAAAGCTTAAGTCCATTAATGGCAACTTGAGCTAAAGTGTGAGAAATCCAATTCTAAAGTGAACCCACCTCCTATTTCTTCACCCTCTACCTCTTGCCAAGTAGTATAGGGTGTTTTCTTCACAAGTTTCACAACTTGGTGAAGTTGGAGCTTGAACTTGTGATGCCTCGACGTAGATCATCTTCGGCACGAAGCCGACGGCCTAGCCCGCCCATTTCTCCGATGAAGCCGACGATTGAGTTCGGGATTCGAGACGGACAGCGAGAGGACGCCTACGTAGAGCTAAGGAAGTGGAGAAATGGATCTACAAAGGTTGTAGCCTCTCTCCTTTAGTTTAGTTGTTAACTAGTTTCGTTTTTCGCCTAAACTCTAGTCAACGATCCGTATTAGGTTTTCTCGGCACCCGTAAAATTTAAAATTGGCATGGTTGATGCCTTGTGAGACCTCTTGAGAGTGCTTAGGAACCCTACAGTGGTATCAGAGCCTAGCTAGAGCCTTAGGCGATGCTTAGACGATTTTTGAAACCCGATCGAACCCGAAACCTTATTTTTTTCGCGCTCTCTGGACTTTTTCTAAAAACTGGCTTTTTTTCCAGATTAAAAATTCTTAAAAAATTCAGCAGGGAATTCTAAGAATTACGATGCAAAATTTACCTCCTGAAGCCTCTATAGCGCGGCGGAACCGCGGCAGAAGCCTCGCTTCTGCGGCGGTTCCGCGGCCACTTGATAAGTTTTGCCTCCTAACTTTGCACAGTAATTCCTATTTAATGATGCTGAGTTTTATGGGAATTTTTAATTTGACTCAATAGTTGAGTGTTCTGGGGTTGCATTGGGAATCGTAGATTCGATCGGATTATCAAAAATTGTCTATGTGTTTTTCCGGATAGTTTTGGAATATGTTAAAAATTTCGACCGGATGTAAATACCCAATCTTTCCCCTGCCGGAAAATTTCCAAGTGTTGGATTTTTCTGTGGTTCAAGGACGTTCTGAGTAGTGCAAGTAACGCGATGGTCCCTCTAGAAGACAACAAACCTTAACTCGATTATGTGACCGTCTTGAACTGCCCTTTGAACCTTCGGGTTTGGGGCAGTACGGCGTGCCACATGTGAGGCGTTGGCTTGACCCTTCTACGGCTGGACCGTTGGTACTGAGGCATGAAGTGAATGTCTTTGAACCTATTTCATGTGTTGAACGGTTTGGGGAAAACTTGGGTGTTCGAATGTTCGATCGGAAAGTTTAATATATTCTATTTATCCGGAATGGGATACAATAATTGGAATTCACAAACAGTTATGAGATAACTGAATGAATGTTATAAATCTAGCGGTTTAGTCTCATTTGATATTGAAAAGAGTTTTCGATAATGGCACTAAAATGCGGGGTTTATAATTGTTAGGCATGTGATGTCTAAGTATTTCATTTGATTAGGCATGCGATGTCTAAAGAGGTTGCGGATTCCAACTGTTGTAGTTTTACACTTTCTTTTCTGTGACCGTAAGTGTAATATGTGATATCGCAAGTTTCGTTGCTATATGTCAACGACAATTGGGATGCGCATATTTACTTACGTTGATGACATGTGATGTTATGTGTTGCTGGATATGTTATATTGGATCGTCGTGTTCGAATAGCCGAGGGTTTTTATATGAGATGAGTGTTTTTCATTTTCATTCATGTAAAAACTTGTATGTAATATTCTTTTATTGGGGCACTTCCAGGTTGTGGAAGTAGTCACCTTTTGTATATTATTTACTTTTCCGCATTAGGATAGACCCAAGGAGGGGAGCACAAGTAACCGGGTTCTGGGGTCCAGTAGGAGACCAACTCGAGGAGTCGAGTCCGGGTCTCCTAACCCTAGAATTGGTAGGGTTGCTTGCCGCTCTCGTAGGGGTCTAGGGGTGTGGGATTGGCTATTCATCACGACCGTGGAATCCGTGTTTTATACTGGCTCGTATTGAAAACACGGATGTCCTAGTATATCCAATGTTTCATATGTTTCTTCTGCTGCGTTATCTGTGATGTGATCATGTGATGGTCTGTGATAGATACAGTATATATAGTATATATGATATATTATATAGACGTTACTTATGTTTTGCATCCGCACTAGCCCTGCCCTGCTCTGTCGTTAGTTACCTAACCTAACGGTGCACGAGGGGACATCCAGGCGAATGCGGATGGCATAAGTGTACGTCGTATTTATCTGTGATGTTTAGGTACTTAAATGATGGGACTTCATTAATGTGATTAATGAAAGAAAAGAAACTTAAGATATTGTAGAATCAAATTTTAAACAAAACAGGTAGCTACAGTTCTTGCTTTGCATAGTGGTATATATGATATACCCTGCACCTTGTTCGATGAGGAAAGGACCGAGATCCCTTCACCAGGAGTGACTCCTTTAGCAATAACTGGCAGATGCTACACACTCGGTTTGACTTTTGATTGCTTCTATAGTTTCTGCTTTGCACAGTGATATATATGATATATCCCGCACCTCATTCAACGAGGAAAGGGCCGACGATCCCTTCACAGGGAGTGACCCCTTTAACAACACTAGAAAAGCCCCAAAATCACTCCATTTCAAAACTTCATTTGATTCTACAACGATATCAAGTTCATTACGCTCATGGTTTTCTGAAAACCTGCGTAGCCCTCTGTCATTTCAGATAAGTACTACTTAGTATTCGTGCTACGGTAGTTTGGCATTCGTCAAGGCGTAGTGTGCGGTAGCTAACTAGTATTTATCTGCTTATGCATATGATGCAGATTGGATTAGGGTATTCGTACGGCGTTGTTTGGCATTCGTCAAGGGTCGTGCGGGTGGGTTTAATTCAATCAAGAAATGTACGGGTTGAACTTGACTAGTGGACTATAGGTTGTTTGGCATTCGTCAAGGTCATAGAACACTAGGGGTAAAATGTTATTGGGAATTTCAAGTGTTGAAATTTGCAATGAAATTGCATACCTTCTATGAGATAGTTGGATCCCGATACCCACTGCGAGTAAGAGTTACTCCTGGGAGAGTTTTACACATTACAATTAGCCGATCAAGTAAGTGTCTAGAAAGGTGTCAACGGGGTTATGCCTCTGGGAAAACGAGGTTTACATTAATTAGGTTCGTGTGAAAGCACGGGGGACCTCCCTCAAAGTACCGACACTGGCCTGGCTGAAAGATTGGCGAACTTGTAGTGTGTAATTAATCCCGGCTAGTCTTTCCTTTTAGGGTTTGAAGGAAGATTTGATAAAAACAGTGGGAGCCATCCTGATTAGATAAGATGATAACCAATCTGATCTTGCACGAGCATACGCTAAAGTGTTTTCTTCTCTCTCTCTCCAGGTAGCGACCATGTCATGCCCTAAAGATAATAATATGGATGTATTGACCGAACCCGCATGTTATACTGTGCAGGGGAACGTTGGACCCGTTCTTTCTTATAAGAGTTATGAGACTGAACAGGGAATAGGAGAATATCTAGATTCTCAAGCCGCCCAAAAGAACATGCATGTTGATGCATCTTCTACAGGTATGTTAGTTATTGAGAACGGTTTCTCAGTTCACCCTACGTCATGGGTATTAGATACCGGATTAGGATCCTACATATGTAAACAGTTACATGGGCTACGAAAAGGTAGATAACTGGGAAAAGGTGATCATTCCGTTCAAGTTGGGAATGGTGCAAATGTTGCAGCCAAAGCAGTTGGCGAATATCACCTAGTATTACCAAGTGGTGATACACTGATTCTGAATGAGTGCTATTATATACCTGAACATGATGTGCAACATTATATCAGTTTCTTTATTGAGTAAAGAAGGATATAATTTTGTAGTAAAGGATAATGTTATGAATATATTCCTAGATCAAAAGTTGATTGCATCAGGCTCGCTACATAATGGCATATTCATTCTAAATCAAAATACAGTTCTCAATATACAAAACACACACAAGAGGAAAAGTTCGGAAATGAACGAATCCTACTTGTGGCATTGTAGACTTGGTCATATCAATGCGACGCGACTGGCTAAGTTACATAAGGATTGTTATTTGAATCCGTTCGAATTAATATCTTATGATACTTGCCATTCATGTCTCAAAGGAAAAATGACCAAAGCTCCGTTTAGTGGACACGGAGAAAGAGTTACTGAACTCTTAGGAGTGGTACATAGTGATGTATGCGGTCCCATGTCTACCCTTGCCAGGAACGGTTCTTCCTACTTCATTACATTCACTGACGATCTCTCTAGATACGGGCATGTGTCCCTATTGAAACACAAGTCTGAAGCTTTTGAGAAATTCATAGAATATAAGCACGAAGTAGAGAACCAAACGGGCAAAAGTATTAAGATCCTTCAATCTGATCGAGGAGGAGAATACTTGAGCAATGAGTTCCAAGATTATCTAAAAGTGAATGGGATTCTCTCTCAGCTTACTCCACCTTATACACCACAGCACAACGGTGTATCGGAACGAAGGAATCGCACCCTATTAGATATGGTGCGTTCAATGATGAGTACAGCTGAGTTACCTATTTCCTTCTGGGGGTATGCCCTTGAGACAGCCATACACCTATTGAATATGGTTCCTACCAAATCAGTGCCTACCACTCCATATGAGATATGGAAAGGGAAGAGACCATCTCTTAAGTATGTTAAGATATGGGGTTGTCCAGCAAGATCAGTCTTATGTAAGTTTGTAGGATATCCCAAAAATTCACAAGGGTATATCTTCTGATAGTTGTATGTATTCCCTAGAAGCCAGTATTGTACAGATGATGTATATTATATTGGATGCTTGGACATATATAGAGATGACTTTCTTGCTCGATATGATAGTATGCTATCTGATTGCTCTTTATTTTAACATGTACACTAGTCTCTTTAAACTGTCTTATAGTTACATGTTGGTAAAGCCCTTAAGATGTGTACTTGACTACCTGGACTATGATGCAGATCATACTAGTGGGGGTATGGTAGTCTATAAGTACATCCTTCAAGGTCCTTAGTCGTGGGTGTATCGAGACGGGGCATCGATATACCAGAGTAGACTAGCGTATACGCTTTTCGACCCATGAGATGGGCGATGGATGATCCCATATCCATTGGTGTTTGACATCAGAGATGGTATACGGGTGCTCAGTGGAGACTGGGTACACTGGACGGACTCGCCGAGAACTCCCAGTTGGTATTATACCTCACGTCAGATGGCAGTTCTCAGGTGACACTTGTACAGGTTAGTCTGTAGACCCGAGATCGTCATAGAGTCTTGTGTGATTCCCACTGTGCTTTGATCTCCACCTTACCACGTCCATGAGGGCGTGCAAAATGGTGGTCTTTGGGTACAGTCCCGAGTCACATGGAGGCAATGAGCGATAGGAGGGGTTTCGTCTCTCCCGGTATTGGAAGTTGATGTTGCGCTGTGCTCGATTGGCCGTAACAGGGAAGTCCCTGGCCAGGGCTGATCAGAGATTTGCTGGTAAGCGTTACCAGTAGTTTCTCGACCCGTTATGAGCCTCACATCGGCACGACTTATCGGTTATTGGGGTCTGACATTTACCACCCCTAGACTTGATATGCGACATATCAGACGAACAGACCGGACTGTACGGTAAGTGTTACTGGTTGGATTCACAGGAGTGTGAGCAGGCTAGCTTGTCGATCTTCTGATCGCTCAATACCCAGGTGGCCGTTACATTTAGCAGACCGCTTGCGGCTTGTGGGTGCTTGATATGATCATCATCTGCTGCCGGCGTATTGACGAGTCTTTAGAGTCCTACACAGAGGTTTCCTGGCTCAAGCGAAACGAAATAGGAGCGCATATGAGATATGTGCAGGACCGAGAATAATGTGTGTATGAGATACCGTATTCCATTCTCGTGATGAATGTATCGAATGGTTATATTCGATATAACCTAGTTATTGAATCAAGGATTGATTTGATAAGCCGATACATAGGATACTAGTCGGTTATATGCGATATGACCGGATCGTTAAATCAAGTGTTGATTTAATGATTTAATGTATAATTATATATTTGATATATTTCTTTGCATTAGCTAGTATTGGTTCACTTTATATGGATTTTCTCACTTGATGTGCAAGAAGTATATGTCATATACTTTTGTGCACATTTTTGTATCATGTTTGATGATACTTGATCATTTAGTTAAGTGTATAGAATTAAACCATGGTTAATTTGATGATTAGGGTTTTGCTTGTTCATTTATTTATTTATTAGTTCATTTATCTATTTGGAAATGATTTAGATAAGAATGGTGGCTTTATTTGTTTCTAGTTGAAGCTTCATGAAGCTTTGACTTCTTAACCATTCTTGTCTTCATGCTTAACCCTAACCCATCTAAGTAACCATGGTCTATTCTCTACACTCTACCCTAGTTAGTATATGATAAGTACTCATTTACTTTTCATTTTAAAAATAACACTTATCATATTATTTCCTTCTTCTTGATCTTCTTCTTCAAGAAAGAAAGCTTGATGCCATCAATGGCAACTTGAGTTCTAAAGTGAGAAATCCAATTCTAAAGTGAACCCACCCCCTATTTCTTCACCCTCTACCTCTTGCCAAGTTGTCTTGGGTGTTTTCTTCACAAGTTTCACAGATTTGTGAAGTTGGAGGTTGAACTTGTGATGCCTCGACGTAGATCATCTTCGGCACGAAGCCGACAACCTAGTCCGCCCAATTCTCCGATGAAGCCGACGTTTGAGTTCGGGATTCGAGATGGACAGCGAGAGGATGCCTACGTGGAGCTTAGGAAGTGGAGAAACGGATCTACAAAGGTTGTAGCCTCTCTCCTTTAGTTAAGATGTTAATTAGATTAGTATTTCGCCTAGAATTCTAGCCGACGATCCGTATTAGGGTTTCTCGGCACCCATAAAATTTTAAATTGGCATGGTTGATGCCTTGTGAGACCTCTATAGTGTTCCTAGGAACCCTACAGTGGTATCAGAGCCTAGCTAGAGCCTTAGGCGAAGTCTAGACGATGTTTGAAACCCGATCGAACCCGAAAACCTAACTTTTTGATGCTCTCTGGACTTTTTCTAAAAACTGGGATTTTTCCAAATTAAAAATTCCTAAAAAATTCAGCAGGAAATTATAAGAATTACTGTGCAAATACGACACTGTTTGGAGATTAAACAGCCGCGGAACCGCGGCAAGAGCTGGCTCGTGCGGCGGTTCCGCCGCCACTTGATGACGTCATCCCTATCAATTTGCACAGTAATTCCTATTTAACAGTGCTGAGTTCTCTGGGTATTTTTAATATTTATTCAAGAGTTGAATATTCCAGTTTGTTTTGGGGATTCGATGATTCGATCGGATTATCAGATTTTGTCTATGTGGATTCCGGATAATTTTTGAATTTGTTAAAAAAGTTCGACCGGATATAAATACCCAACTTTTCCCCTGTCGGGAAATTTCCATGTGTTGGATTTTTCCGTAGTTTAACGACGTTCTAAGTAGTGCAAGTAACGCGATGGACCCTCTAGAAGACAACAAACCTTAACTCGATTATGTGACCGTCTTGAACTGCCCTTTGAACCTTCGGGTTTGGGGCAGTACGGCGTGCCATATGTGAGGCGTTGGCTTGACCCTTCTAAGGCTGGACCGTTGGTACTGTGGCACGAACTGAATGTTGTTAGACTTATTTCATGTGTTGAGCTGTATCGGGAAAACTTGGGTATTCGACTGTTCGATCGGAAAGTTTAACATTTTCTGTTTATCTGGAATGTGATACAATAATTGGAATTCACAAACAGTTATGAGATAACTGAATGAATGTTATAAATCTAGCTGTTTAGTTTCACTTGATATTGAAAAGAGTTTTCGATAATGAGACTGAAATGAGGGGTTTATAACTGTTAGGCATGTGATGTCTAAGTATTTCATTTGATTAGGCATGTGATGTCTAAAGAGGTTGCGGATTCCAATTGTTGTAGTTTTACACTTTCTTCTCTGTGACTGTAAGTGTAGTATGTTCATATCGCCGGTTTCGTTGCTATACGTCAACGACAATTGGGGTATGCATACTTACTTACGTTGATGACATGTGATGTTATGTGTTGCTGGATATGTTATATTGGATCGTTGTGTTTGAATAGCCGGGGGTTTTTATGTGAGATGAGTGTTTTTCATTTTCATTCATGTAAAAACTTGTATGTAATACTCTTTTTATTTGGGGAACTTCCAGGTAGCGGAAGTTGTCACCTTTTGTATATTATTTACTTTTCCGCATTAGGATAGACCCAAGGAGGGGAGCACAAGTAACCGGGTTCAGGGGTCCAGTTGGAGACCAACTCGAGGAGTCGAGTCCGGGTCTCCTAACCCTAGAATTGGCAGGGTTGCTTGCTGCTCTCGTAGGGGCTAGGGGTGTGGGATTGGATATTCATCACGACCGTGGAATCCGTGTTTTATACTGGCTCGTATTGAAAACACGGACGTCCTAGTATATCCAATGTTTCATATGTTTCTTCTGCTGCGATATCTGTGATGTGATCATGTGATGTTCTGTGATGGATACAGTATATATTATATATGATATATTATATAGACGTTACTTATGTTTTGCACCCGCACTAGCCCTGCCCTGCTCTGTCGTTAGTTACCTAACCTAACGGTGCACGAGGGGACATCGAGGCGAATGCGGATGGCATAAGTGTACGTCGTATTTATCTGTGTTGTTTAGGTACTTAAATGATGGGACTTCATTAATGTGATTAATGAAAGATAAGAAACCTACGATGTTGTGGAATCAAATTTTAAATAAAAAAAGGTAGCTACAGTTATTGCTTTGCACAGCGATATATATGATATATCCCGCACCTTATTCGATGAGGAAAGGACCGAGATCCCTTCACCGGGAGTGACTCCTTTAGCAATAACTGGCAGATGCTACACACTCGGTTTGGTTATTGATTTCTTTTAAGAGTTTTTGCTTTGCACAGTGATATATATGATATATCCCGCACCTCATTCGACGAGGAAAGGGCCGACGATCCCTTCACCGGGAGTGACCCCTTTAGCAAAACTAGAAAAGCCTCAAAATCACTCCATTTTTAAAACTTCATTTGATTCTACAACGATATCAAGTTCATTACGCAATAGGTTTTCAGAAAAAACCTGTCGTAGCCCTCCGTCATTTCAGATAAGTCCTGTTTAGTATTCGTGCTGCGTTTGTTGACCTTGTCAAGGCGCAGTGTGCGGTAGCTAACCAGTATTTATCTGCTTATGCATATGATGCAGATTGGGTTAGGGTAGTCATACGGCCTTGTTGACCTTGTCAAGGATCGTGCGGGTGGGTTTGATTCAATCAAGAAATGACGGGTTGAACTTGACTTGCGGTCTATGGTTTGTTGACCTTGTCAAGGTCATAGATCGTTCGGGGCAAAATATTATCGGGAATTTCAAGTGTTGAAATTTGCAATGAGATTGCATACCTTCTATGAGATAGTTGGATCCCGATACCCACCGCGAGTAAGAGTTACTCCTGGGAGAGTTTTACACATTGCAATTAGCTGATCAAGTAGGTGTCTAGAAAGGTGTCAACGGGGTTACGCCTTTGGGAAAACGAGGTTTACATTAATTAGGTTCGTGCGAAAGCACAGGGGACCTCCCTCAAAGTACCGACACTGGCCTGGCTGAAAGATTGGCGAACTTGTACTGTGTAATTAATCCCGGCTAATCTTTCCTTTTAGGGTTTGGAGAAAAATTTGATAAAAAGCAGTGGGAGCCATCCTGATTAGATAAGATAATAACCAATCTGATCTTGCACGAGCATACGCTAAAGTGTTTTCTTCTCTCTCTCTCCAGGTAGCGACCATTTCATGCCCTAATGAAGATAATAATATGGATGTATTGACCGAACCCGCATGTTATACTGTGCTGGGGAACGTTGGTTCCGTTCTTTCCTATAAGAGTTATAGGAATGAACAGGATATAGGGGAATACCAGGATTCCCATGCCATCCGAATGAAGAAAGTACATGTTGATGCATTTTCTTCAGGTGTGTTCGTTACAGAGAATTGTTTCTCCATTTGCTCTACGTCCTGGATATTAGATACCGGGTCAGGGTCCCATATATGTAATCAGTTACATGGGCTCAGGAAAGGTAGAGAACTTGGAGAAGGTGATAAAGACATTAGAGTTGGAAATGGTGCAATTGTTGCAGCTAAGACTGTCGGGGAATATCACCTTGCATTACCAACTGGTAATACATTGGTTCTGAACGAATGCTATTACATGCCGAACCTGATATGCAACATTATATCGGTTTCTTTATTAAGTAAAGAGGGATATAATTTTGTATTATAGGACAATGTTATGAACATTTTCCGTAACCAAAAGTTGGTTGGATCAGGCACGTTGTGCAATGGCATTTATGTTCTAAATCAATCAACAGTTTTGAGCATAACAAACACACACAAGAGGAAGAGTTCAGAACTGAACGAATCCTTCTTGTGGCATTGTAGACTGGGTCACATCAATGCGACACGACTGGCTAAGTTGCATAAGGATGGATATTTAAACCCATTTGAATTTTCATCTTATGACACTTGCCAGTCATGTCTCAAAGGCAAGATGACAAAAACTCCGTTTACGGGACACGGAGAAAGAGTTACCGAACTCTTGGGACTTATACATAGTGATGTATGCGGTCCCATGTCTACACATGCCAGGAATGGTTCTTCGTACTTCATTACATTCACTGACGATCTCTCTAGGTTCGGGTATGTGTTCCTGATGAAACACAAATCAGAAGCTTTTGAGAAATTTAGAGAATATAAACAAGAAGTTGAGAACCAAACTGGAAAAAGTATTAAAATCCTACGATCTGATCGAGGAGGTGAATACTTGAGCAATGGATTCCTGGACTTCCTAAAAGAGAATGGGATTCTCTTTCAGCTGACTCCTCCATATACACCACAGCACAACGGTGTATCAGAACGGAGGAACCGCACCCTATTAGATATGGTGCGCTCTATGATGAGCACAGCTGAGTTACCTATTTCCTTCTTGGGTTATGCGCTGGAAACAGCAACATACCTATTGAATCAAGTTCCATCTAAATCTGTACCTACCACACCATATGAGATATGGATTGGGAAGAGACCATATTTTAAACGAGTTAAGATATGGGGTTGTCCGGCCTATGTCAAAAGGCAAAATCCGGACAAGCTCGAGGCACGGTCAGTTCTCTGCAAGTTTGTGGGATATCCAAAGAATTCATATGGGTATTTTTTCTACCACAATGAGGAACAAAAAGTGTTTGTTGCTCAACATGCCACCTTTTTAGAAAAGGAATTCCTTGAAAAAGAAATTAGTGGCAAAATGGTAGAGCTAGAAGAGGTTCCAGATACAGAAACCGTAACTGAAGATTTAGTGGAACCAGAAGATTCAGTAGCTCCCAATGAACCTCAGCCTCTCCGCCGATCTAGTAGGGTTCCTCACCAACCTGAGAGATACTACGGTTTTCTCATGGATGGTGGGAGCGAGGATTGCATCATGGAGGATGATGACCCAACTAGCTTCGAGCAGGCCATCACGAGTAGGGACTCAGTGAAATGGCTGGATGCTATGCGATCCGAGATGGAATCCATGTACACCAACAAAGTATGGACTTTGGACGTTGCTCCTGAAGGGGTAAAACCCATTGGGAGCAAGTGGATCTTCAAGAAGAAACTTGGTGTAGATGGGAAAGTGGAGACTTTCAAAGCTAGACTTGTTGCAAAAGGTTTTCGTCAAAGACCAGGTGTGGACTATGACGAAACCTTTTCTCCAGTGGCTATGCTTAAATCCATCCGGATCATGCTTACCATCGCTGCATATCATGATTACGAAATCTGGCAAATGGATGTTAAGACCACCTTTCTAAATGGTGATTTAGAAGAGTGCGTGTACATGACTCAGCCAGAGGGCTTCGTAGATAGTGGGAGCAGCGGGAAGGTGTGCAAGCTGCTTAAATCCATTTATGGATTAAAGCAAGCATCGCGGAGTTGGAATATCTGCTTTGACGTCGTTATCAAAGAGTTTAATTTCGTCAAAAATCCAGATGAACCTTGTATCTACAAGAAGGTGGCAGAGAGTAAGGTTGTCTTCCTCGTATTGTACGTGGACGACATACTCTTGATAGGAAATGATATTCCTATGCTGCAATCGGTCAAGCTCTTCTTATCACAAAGATTCTCAATGAAAGATCTTGGTGATGCCTCCTGCATATTGGGAATTATGATCTATAGAGAAAGATCCAAACGGATTTTGGGATTGTCCCAATCTAGGTACATTGACACCATACTAAAGAGGTTTAGTATAGAAGAATCCAAGCGTGGGAACTTGCCCACGATCTCTGGAGTCACTCTCTCCAAAGAGATGTCTCCCAAGACTGATTTGAAGAGAGCTCGCATGCAAGGAATACCCTATGCTTCGGCTGTAGGCTCTATCATGTATGCGATGCTATGTACCAGACCCGATGTAGCATACTCAGTAAGTGTAGTGAGCATGTATCAAGCTGATCCTGGAGAGAGTCACTGGACAGCTGTGAAAAGCATTCTCAAGTACTTACGAAGGACTAA
This sequence comes from Agapanthus africanus, assembly GCA_030015575.1. Lineage (NCBI taxonomy): Eukaryota > Viridiplantae > Streptophyta > Magnoliopsida > Asparagales > Amaryllidaceae > Agapanthus > Agapanthus africanus. The sequence continues at coordinate 672,836,994 of CM057340.1, read as the reverse complement.
AGAGATGCTCTTGGTGTATGGTAACGGAGAACTCCAAGTAGAGTCTTTTACCGATTCAAGCTTCTAGAGTGATTAGGACGACTCTATGTCGCAGTCGGGATTTGTCTTTACCCTTTACGGAGGGGCGGTTAGCTGGAAGAGTTCCAAGCAGGAAACCGTGGCAGACTCGACGATGGAGGCTGAATACATCGCTGCCAACGATGCTGCTAAAGAGGCTGTCTGGATCAAGAAGTTCATTGCTGAACTTGGAGTGGTTCCATCCGTTGAGCATCCAATACTTTTGTATTGCGATAACAATGGAGCGGTGGCTTTGGCCAAGGAACCCAGGTCCCATCAGCGATCTAGGTATATTCTGAGGCGGTATCACCTGATCCGGGAGATAGTTGATCGCCGGGAGATCGAGGTCAGGAGGGTTGACACGAAGAACAACACGGCGGATCCACTGACGAAGGCCATTCCCCAGATACAGTTTGAGAGACTCTTCGGGATGCTCGGTATGCGATACTACAGCAGCTGGCCCTAGTGCAAGTGGGAGATTGTTAGTTGTATGTATGCCCTAGAGGCCAGTATTGTACAGATGATGTATATTATATTGGATGCTTGGACATATATAGAGATGACTTTCTTGCTCGATATGATAGTATGCTATCTGGTTGCTCTTTATTTTAACATGTACACTAGTCTCTTTAAACTGTCTTATAGTTACATATTGGTAAAGCCCTTAGGATGTGTACTTGACTACCTGGACTATGATGCAGATCATACTAGTAGGGGTATGGTAGTCTATAAGTACATCCTTCAAGGTCCCTAGTCGTGGGTGTATCGAGACGGGGCATCGATATACCAGAGTAGACTAGCGTATATGCTTCTCGACCCATGAGATGGGCGATGGATGATCCCATATCCATTGGTGTTTGACATCAGAGATGGTATACGGGTGCTCAGTGGAGACTGGGTACACTGGACGGACTCGCCGAGAACTCCCAGATGGTATTATACCTCACGTCAGATGGCAGTTCTCAGGTGACACTTGTACAGGTTAGTCTGTAGACTGTAAGTCTACGGTAGCACCCCGGCCGTCTACAGACGCCAAATGCGGAACAAAAACTTTTTAACTGGCGCTATCGTATACTTTAACCCGGATCTGCCATTATTGCTAAACTAACAAACTGTAAAGAGTGTAGAAAAGTTATACCGAACGATCCGAGTCCTTCGTTCTTTAACCATCATCCCACGCTCTGTTGCGGCTGCTCCGATCTCGTCGATCTCCGATCTCCTCGTCCAGGTGGCACCACATCACCGATTCTTTAAACGGGCTCCCGCCTCTGACTCGAGGCAACTCGGTCGTCAAGTTTGCTAGAAGAGATGACTAAGAATGATGTAGAGAATGAGTAGATGACTTTGTCTCACTTCGTCCAAGTCCGTGGACGATCGGTTAATGAAGTTGCCGAGAGAATTGGGTGATGGAATGAAATGAACTGTAAAATTCCATGCACCCCAAATACTATCATATCTTTTTCAAGTGAAACCTCAAGTGAGATCGATCAAGAGAGGAGGGGGAAGGGGCCGGCCATATATATAGAATGAGGAGGGTGAGTGTAGGAGCAAAGGTGGTGACCATAAGACATGAAGCTTCTCACAAAATATCTTAAGCTTAACAAAACTCTTTAATGAAAACAATGACTCACAAAAACACCTCATCAAGTCATTAATGCAACCATTAATGTCAAGATGACTCATTAGCCACTTCATCACTTCTAGAACCTTCTAGAATTATGACTCACTCTTATCTGAAGAAAAGATAAATCCGTCTTTAACCGAATGTTAAAAGACGGCTGATAGAAAACTGGAAACTGGCAACTTCCAAAAGTGATCCTGAAACGACTTTCAGGATAACCCCGAAACTGTATAAATATACCTGTATTTGTATTACGACCGAATACAAATGCAACTGAGACAAAGATATTATACCTACTCAATATAATACTCGGATCCGGCTTAAACCAAAGCCGACCAGTATCATCTGCCCGAAAAATAACACGTGCGTAAACGCACGTGCATTTTCCGAACCCTGCCATAAAACCATACGGCCTCTACAACGTTTCGCCCGAACTTGGGAAACTGTCTGTGGGGGACTCTAATGACTCGTCAGTACCCTGGCAGTGGGTTTAACCACAAACCGTCAGCGGCACTAGCTATGCATAACGGCTGCCCATGGACTGACCTCAAGGGTGGCCGATGAGCGAACTCAAGGGAGGTCGATGAGCGAACACATCCGGAAACCCTACTGAGCCTAACAGTGACAATGTATATACAGTCCGGTCCGTTCGTCAATGAGTATCGCATATCCACCTAGGGGGCTAGTAACGCCAGACCCCCAATAGCAGTATAAGTCGTGTCGGAATGTAGCCCAATAACACCCTGAGATACTACTGGAGTACCTACCAGTAAATCTCCTGCCATGGCCATGGACTTTGTGTAATGGCTCTCCTAGACACAGCACGACCTCGCCCCCAATACCGGGAGAGACGAATCCCCTGCCGATCCGCTCACGTGCCTCCATATGGCTCGGGACTGTACCCAAAAGCTACCTGTTTGCACGACTCCTTTGAGCCGTGGTAGGGTAGAAATCAAAGCACAGTGGGAACTCACACGAGACAAATGACGACCTCAGGTCGATGAACTAACCTGTACACATGTCACCAGGGAAGTGCTATCTGACGATAGGTATAGTACTAACTAGCAGATTCCCGGCGAGTCCTGTCCGGTGTACTCATAACCCAATGAGCACCTGTATACATCTTAGGTGATCCAACTGACACCAGTGGCTTGTGAGACCGGCTACCGCCCCTCGTCGGGGTCTCGACTGTATACACTAGTCTACTCCGGAGTATCGATGCCCTGTCTCGAAACTCCCACGACTAGGGACCATAATTAAGGATATGCATATAAACTACCCAACTCTCACGTATATGATCGCCATCATACTGTTGGTAGTAAAGCAAGATCCTAAGGGCTCTATCAAAGTGTAACATGCAATCAGTCACCTGAACATGTACACGACTGATAAAGGCAAACCAGATAGCATACTATCATCTCGAGTAAGACTGTTCTACCGGGATAGGTCCTCCGCAATCATTGCAATCACGTACCTGCGATCCAATAATTGACTATGAGGGCACTATCTCCAACAATCTCCCACTTACACTCAAGGCTAATATTGCGATGTTGACTACTCACAGCCCGTGTGAAACCGAACATCCAACTCCTCTACTAATCAGTTTCACAAAGCCCGTTTGTAAAACTATTGTGTTCGAGAAATAGCCTCAGTGAGTGGATCCGCCTAGATGTTTCTTTCTATATCTCTCTAAATCTCAAGTTCGCGGAGAAAGCCATCTCCCGAATCGAGTAATACCCGTCTTAGAATATGTCTGGATATCTGATGGGACCTTAGTTTATAAATGAACTCCATATCCAAACTTCTTAGACTGTATCGATCACTGAACCTAATCAGTATCCTCTTGGACCACCTGTCCATAATACTGTCCCTCTTCGTCAAAGGGAAAAACTTTAACTCTGACAATCACTCTGTCATCCATGTCACCTTTGAAGCCTGGAATGATAATCGTCTCCCGAAGGAGGCTGCCGTCATCAAATCCGTAGAACATGTACTTATGTTCTAAAACTGCTTCCTTATGTTTCTCCAGGATTGGATCAATACAAACTTATTGCATCTAGTGCAAAAAAAAATCTGGTGTGGTACTTGACATCTCATGATTGACTCAAATGCCTAAGCAAGTGATCTGTCAATCATGCACAGCCCTCTCCCCTTTAGTCTATACGACACTTTTAGAGAGGGTGACTCCATCACCTGCAGGTACACCACCATGCTAGGAGTCAACTATTCTAAAAACCATTAGAATATCTGTCAAAGTACCCACATTGGGAAACTACCCAAATCTAGATCTAAAACCATAGATCCAGAAACCAGAATGTCAAATATTATATCCATATCCTGTCTGGAGAAACAACTGTGTGACGACCACAGTACAACCGATCGTAGTATAGGAATTTTACTTCCTACTTTGTATATGTCATCCAAATACCATGACATCACACCCTACTACCTTCTTAACAGATCCATCCCCTATTCTGATTGAAGTCAAACCCATGACTGTCACATCAAAATTAGATGATCTATCTCCGCTATAACTGCTCAAGTCTATAAATAGACATAAGCCACTTGCCCACTAAACTTCCGCTGCTCCCACTGATTACGACAACCCTCCTACCGGGTCTCATAACCTGGAACAACAGTAGTGTCAAGTCTGGGTAGATAAGAACCTCCCTGTCACCGTCCTTGAGCCTACCGAAGTACCTCTCGGGTGTCTGAGGTTACCCACCATATCTGCGGAGTGGCTATTGGCATGTCAAACCTGATTGAATATATAGGTCCTATTAAATTTTCCGTAATCGTTTGCGGTTCTGGAATCACTTCCAGTTCTACCATACTCCCACTATTGTTTTCTGAAAAAGATCCATTTTACTAAAACTGTGGCGAGTCAAGAACAATATCACTATTGATCTTCCATATGATAGAATATCAACCCTCGTCATAGCCAGGGTCAACCCACAAACAGCCATTACAGAAACGTGCCCTGAGTTATCCAGAGTCTGTTTTTAAGCATAAGCTGGACAACTCCCCATACCTTAATATCTTTTAAGGTACCATCCATTCTATATCCAATATAGAAACTTTGGCACTTATTTAATTGGAACCTGATTCAATCATGCAACTGTCTCCAGTGCATATCAACTTAATGGAAAGAGGCTAATCAGCATTACTCAACTTAGGAATCCATCCAATTATGAGTAACCTGAAAGAGAAACACGTTTCTCAAAACCATCACTATCATCTGAATACCAATCACAAGAATCTACATCTTCGATCTCTTTGAAGAATCCCGATACTTGTGATACCTGGTTCTCTACTTTATTCTTATACCCACAACTTCTCAAAACTTAGACCTTGTATTTCTACGAAACACTTGTCTAAATACTAGAGAAGTTATAAGTAAACAGAACATAGTACGAGGACCTACCCCTTTGTCCTGATGGACACTTGGACAACATACAATACTCTGTATAAGTCCGCTGAGTTAAACAACTCAAAACCTGTGCGTCGTAGGTTGAAAACTGTACCCTGGCGATTTCCTCAAATATCACCAATTACAACGAATTCCGATATAATGAGAATGATCACCTAATTCCCAATAACTTTCTCCCACTCATCATCTGTAAAACCATACAGATATGAGAATGAAACCTGGTAAATACATACCCTTGGAGTAAGTGTCTAATCGGGAAAACAGTTTTTCTTTAACAATGCACTGAAACATGAAAATGTTTCGTAGGGGTATCCTGGTATTCATAGCAACGCCTCTTCCATAATCCAATTCATGACTTCAACCGTATATTTTATTGCCATCTCTCCAAATCCCTTTATTTATCTTTTAGTCGTTACCTTCTGTACACCATCGTTAGGCTAAATGGTTTTCTTCCTTCCCTACCGTTCGGCACCAGCCTATGGTTTGGAAGAAGACTATCCAGTAAGCATAATAGGTGTACCCTCCTAAACCAAGGAGTACTCGCATCTCGAGAGAAGGTGATGATAAAAGACAACTGAATAATACCTTATTCCTTTAAAGGTGAAATAGGAGTGGCGATGAGGTACGCGGTTTTGGTCGTGAATGATATCAGTCACAATTTACTTTGCCCTCTATCTAATCCCTTTATTTTGTCTTTACATATTACCTTCTGCACACCCTACTTAGGCTAATTGGTTTTCTTCATTCCCTACCTTTCGGCACCTGCCTATGGTTTGGAATAAGACTATCCAATAAGCGTAATAGGTGTACTCTCCTAAACCAAGGAGCTCTCGCAACCTGAGAGAAGGTGATAATAAAAGACAACTGAATAAACCAATTCTATTTCTCCTGAACCTGGATCCATCCTCGAAGAAGTCCCTTCGAGTTCGTATATAACCATACGATGGATCTATCCAATGGAATTGGATGTCCGTAGTAATACGGGGTGTTCTGAGAAATTTAAAGGGTAAAAGAATGAGTGGCAATGACTTATGCAACACAGACAATCCAAAGGCCAGTATTTTAAGAAAGTTCGGTCAACTTGGTCACTGAGTCAAAGTCTAGGGTCGGTCAAAGGTCGCTACCAAAGAGAGAGAGAGAAAAGAAACACTCTGCGTGCACTCTAACCTAGATCAGAATGGTTATCACTTTATCTAATCCGGAAACCTCCCACTGTCCTGTCAAATTCTCCCCCAAACCTGAAAGAAGAATCAATCGGGATCACCCGAAGAGTAAACCAACTCATCAGTGGGAATCGGGATCCAACTCTCATAGCATGATAACGTGATGGAATGCATCCACGTTACTCATACTCCAGAAGGTATGCGCATACTTGGCAAGTTTCAGTTTCTTTAGAAACTCCCGATAAGATTTTTACCCCATGCTCTTATGATCGTGACTAAGGGCCAGCCCATCATAAGTCACATGTCAAGTTCTTCCCATCATTATCTTATTAATTTGAACCCACCCGTACTCGCCCTTGACTAAGGGCCAACAAGGCTGTACGACTGTCCCAAACCAACGCATCTATCTATGCAACATATGAACACCCCAGCAGCTACCAATCACTATGTCCTAGCTAAGGGCCAGACCAACATAGCTTGAATACTACTGACCATTCACATGAAATGACGGAGGGCTACGGTTGGTTTTTGGCGAAAAACCTTTAACGTAGTGAACTTGATATCGCTGAAGGAACCTGATAGCTTTTTTAAAATATAGTGGCGAAAACCTTTTGCTAAAGAGGTCACTCCCGGTAAAGGGATCTCGGCTCTTTCCTCATGGAATGAGGTGCAGGATATTCCACTGAATACCGCAGTGCAAAGCAACTTGTAATCGACTATAGTGAAGTTATTACCCTGACGCAAACTTCTGCCCAAGGGGTCAGTCCCGGTGAAGGGATATCGGCCCTTGCCCCGTCGAATGAGGTGCAGGATATTCCACTGAATACCTCTATGCAAAACAAAAGGAAACGTCTTTGCAATAACACTTTTTAAATTTGTTCCAACAACTAAAACAGGTTTGTTTAACTTTTTGCATTGATCAGAATCAATGCAGTCCCATCAATCAATCACACCAGAAAAGAACGAAAATAAAATGTACGTATATGCCATCCGCATTCGTCACTGGGTCCCGTCATCACCCGTTAGGTTACTTAACTAACGACAGAGCGGGGACTGGACTAGCGCGGGTGTAAAACATATACAACATCTAATAGTATATAAACCAATATACAATAATCGCTCCAGACGTGATAATATGCAACATTACAGAAAAGTAATAAGCATCACAGAACAGTACAGATAATCTGGGATCCCCGGGTTTCACAGAGCCGCTGCTGAAACCCGACGTGCCCCTGTCGTATGGATAGCCTGTGCAATGAAACCTAGACCCCTACGGGTGCGGCAAGTTACCCGCCAAAACCTGAACCGAGGTAGTCCCCACAGCATAGTGAATGGAACACCCGGCACTTCACGGAATCCGGTAAATTGAGCACCCCTCCTTGGGTCAACCTGTACCCCTTACGAGTGCGGCGAATAGTCTGCCAATTTTAGAGTGGGACCCCTCTGCCTCTCAAAGCCATGAGATGCGGACCCGTTGCCCTCCAGAACCCGGCTATCCGTGCACTCCGTCGCGGGGTAAAACCTAGTACAGTAATGAAAAATAGTACAACAGGTACATCGACCGCAACCTGGTCGTGCCCCAAAAGAATATTATACAACAGGCAGTGACGACAGTCCACATGTTGGACGCTCGCCCCGCAATATCAAATGTACAAATAAACTCAAACTGTACTACCATTGCACACTGCTATCCACCACGACAAATCCGCAACATCACAGCACAACACAGAACATCAACGCGAATGTCACGTTCGCAAACCCGTCTAAAAGAACTATAGCAATCAGACGCGGTTTACCGATCAAATGACATTCCCGGTCGGAGATATAATGTAAGCACTGTAAACTAACGTGTTTAAATTTCGATCGACCAAATATCAAAAAGTGGGCCCCACGACTTACTGGTGAACAGTAACAGAATCTGGGCCAAAACGATATTTACCAAAAACCACAAAATCCAACAGAGAACCCACTGTGAAAATTTGGGGCCACGACCTCACTGTATGGCCGCGGAAGCGCAGTCAAACCATAGGTTTGACCGCGTTTCCGCGGCGATATCATCGAATTACGTGCCCAAATTTCTACGTGGTTCTTAGAAAAGCCTGCACAGATTTTTAAGACATGTAGAATTAATTTTTGAGACCATTTAAAATCAACAGAAACTGTCGAGCTAGGATTTTGCAATTTTCAATTTCCGGTTCGATCGATGTTTTAAACGCGTTAGCACAAGTTAGCATAGCAAAATGGTGAGGCTCTGATACCACTGTAAGTCTACGGTAGCGCCCCGGCCTTCTACAGACGCCAAATGCGGAACAAAAACTTTTTAACTGGCGCTATCGTATACTTTAACCCGGATCTGCCATTATTGCTAAACTAACAAACTGTAAAGAGTGTAGAAAAGTTATACCGAACGATCCGAGTCCTTCGTTCTTTAACCATCATCCCACGCTCCGTTGCGGCTGCTCCGATCTCGTCGATCTCCGATCTCCTCGTCCAGGTGGCACCACATCACCGATTCTTTAAACGGGCTCCCGCCTCTGACTCGAGGCAACTCGGTCGTCAAGTTTGCTAGAAGAGACGACCAAGAATGATGTAGAGAATGAGTAGATGAATTTGTCTCACTTCGTCCAACTCCGTGGACGATCGGTTAATGAAGTTGCCGAGGGAATTGGGTGATGGAATGAAATGAACTGTAAAATTCCATGCACCCCAAATACTATCATATCTTTTTCAAGTGAAACCTCAAGTGAGATCGATCAAGAGAGGAGGGGGAAGGGGCCGGCCATATATATAGAATGAGGAGGGTGAGTGTAGGAGCAAAGGTGGTGACCATAAGATATGAAGCTTCTCACAAAATATCTTAAGCTTAACAAAACTCTTTAATGAAAACAATGACTCACAAAAACACCTCATCAAGTCATTAATGCAACCATTAATGTCAAGATGACTCATTAGCCACTTCATCACTTCTAGAACCTTCTAGAATTATGACTCACTCTTATCTGAAGAAAAGATAAATCCGTCTTTAACCGAATGTTAAAAGACGGCAGATAGAAAACTGGAAACTGGCAACTTCCAAAAGTGATCCTGAAACGAATTTTAGGATAACCCCGAAACTGTATAAATATACCCGCATTTGTATTACGACCGAATACAAATGCAACTGAGACAAAGATATTATACCTACTCAATATAATACTCGGATCCGGCTTAAACCAAAGCCGACCAGTATCATCTGCCCGAAAAATAACACGTGCGTAAACGCACGTGCATTTTCCCAACCCTGCCATAAAACCATACGGCCTCTACAACGTTTCGCCCGAACTTGGGAAACTGTCTGTGGGGGACTCTAATGACTCGTCAGTATCCTGGCAGTGGGTTTAACCACAAACCGTCAGCGGCACTAGCTATGCATAACGGCTGCCCATGGACTGACCTCAAGGGTGGCCGATGAGCGAACTCAAGGGAGGCCGATGAGCGAACACATCCGGAAACCCTACTGAGCCTAACAGTGACAATGTATATACAGTCCGGTCCGTTCGTCAATGAGTATCGCATATCCGCCTAGGGGGCTAGTAACGCCAGACCCCCAATAGCAGTATAAGTCGTGTCGGAGTGTAGCCCAATAACACCCTGAGATACTACTGGAGTACCTACCAGTAAATCTCCTGCCATGGCCATGGACTTTGTGTAATGGCTCTCCTAGACACAGCACGACCTCGCCCCCAATACCGGGAGAGACGAATCCCCTGCCGATCCGCTCACGTGCCTCCATATGGCTCGGGACTGTACCTAAAAGCTACCTGTTTGCACGACTCCTTTGAGCCGTGGTAGGGTAGAAATCAAAGCACAGTGGGAACTCACACGAGACAAATGAAGACCTCAGGTCGATGAACTAACCTGTACACATGTCACCAGGGAACTGCTATCTGACGATAGGTATAGTACTAACTAGCAGATTCCCGGCGAGTCCTGTCCGGTGTACTCATAACCCAATGAGCACCTGTATACATCTTAGGTGATCCAACTGACACCAGTGGCTTGTGAGACCGGCCACCGCCCCTCGTCGGGGTCTCGACTGTATACACTAGTCTACTCCGGAGTATCGATGCCCTGTCTCGAAACTCCCACGACTAGGGACCATAATTAAGGATATGCATATAAACTACCCAACTCTCACGTATATGATCGCCATCATACTGTTGGTAGTAAAGCAAGATCCTAAGAGCTCTATCAAAGTGTAACATGCAATCAGTCACCTGAACATGTACACGACTGATAAAGGCAAACCAGATAGCATACTATCATCTCGAGTAAGACTGTTCTACCGGGATAGGTCCTCCGCAATCATTGCAATCACGTACCTGCGATCCAATAATTGACTATGAGGGCACTATCTCCAACCCGAGATCGTCATAGAGTCTTGTGTGAGTCCCACTGTGCTTTGATCTCCACCTTACCACGTCCATGAGGGCGTGCAAAATGGTGGTCTTTGGGTACAGTCCCGAGTCACATGGAGGCAATGAGCGATAGGAGGGGTTTCGTCTCTCCCGGTATTGGGGGTTGATGTTGCGCTGTGCTCGATTGGCCGTAACAGGGAAGTCCCTGGCCAGGGCTGATCAGAGATTTGCTGGTAAGTGTTACCAGTAGTTTCTCGACCCGTTATGAGCCTCACATCGGCACGACTTATCGGTTATTGGGGTCTGACGTTTACCACCCCTAGACTTGATATGCGACATATCAGACGAACAGACCGGACTGTACGGTAAGTGTTACTGGTTGGATTCACAGGAGTGTGAGCGGGCTAGCTCGTCGATCTTCTGATCGCTCAATACCCGGGTGGCCGTTACGTTTAGCAGACCGCTTGCGGCTTGTGGGTGCTTGATATGATCATCATCTGCTGCCGGCGTATTGACGAGTCTTTAGAGTCCTACACAGAGGTTTCCTGGCTCAAGCGAAACGAAATAGGAGCGCATATGAGATATGTGCAGGACCGAGAATAATGCGTGTATGAGATACCGTATTCCATTCTCGCGATGAATGTATCGAATGGTTATATTCGATATAACCTAGTTATTGAATCAAGGATTGATTTGATAAGCCGATACATAGGATACTAGTCGGTTATATGCGATATGACCGGATCGTTAAATCAAGTGTTGATTTAATGATTTAATGTATAATTATATATTTGATATATTACTTTGCATTAGCTAGTATTGGTTCACTTTATATGGATTTTCTCACTTGATGTGCAAGAAGTATATGTGATATACTTTTGTGCACATTTTTGTATCATGTTTGATGATACTTGATCATTTAGTTAAGTGTATAGAATTAAACCATGGTTAATTTGATGATTTGGGTTTTGCTTGTTCATTTATTTATTTATTAGTTCATTTATCTATTTGGAAATGATTTAGATAAGAATGGTGGCTTTATTTGTTTCTAGTTGAAGCTTCATGAACCTTTGACTTCTTAACCATTCTTGTCTTCATGCTTAACCCTAACCCATCCAAGTAACCATGGTCTATTCTCTACACTCTACCTAGTTAGTATATGATAAGTATTCATTTACTTTTCATTTTAAAAATAACACTTATCATATTATTTCCTTCTTCTTGATCTTCTTCTTTAAGAAAGAAAGCTTGATGCCATCAATGGCAACTTGAGTTCTAAAGTGAGAAATCCAATTCTAAAGTGAACCCACCTCCTATTTCTTCACCCTCTACCTCTTGCCAAGTTGTCTTGGGTGTTTTCTTCACAAGTTTCACAAATTTGTGAAGTTGGAGCTTGAACTTGTGATGCCTCGACATAGATCATCTTTGGCACGAAGCCGACGACCTAGTCCGCCCGATTCTCCGATGAAGCCGACGTTTGAGTTCGGGATTCGAGATGGACAGCGAGAGGACGCCTACGTGGAGCTTAGGAAGTAGAGAAACGGATCTACAAAGGTTGTAGCATCTCTCCTTTAGTTAAGATGTTAACTAGGTTAGTATTTCGCCTAGAATTCTAGCCGACGATCCGTATTAGGGTTTCTCGGCACCCATAAAATTTTAAATTGGCATGGTTGATGCCTTGTGAGACCTCTATAGTGTGCCTAGGAACCCTACATCTTCTACCACCCTGAGGAACAAAAGGTGTTTGTTTCTCGACATGCCACTTTCTTTGAAAAAGGTTTTCTTATGAAACAGATTAGTGGCATTGAGGTAGAACTGGAAGAGGTTCCAGCAACACAAACTATAACAGAAGACTTGGTAGAACCAGAGGATTCAGTAGTACCCGACGAACCCCAGCCTTTCCGCCGATCTAGCAGGATTTCTCGTCCACCTGAGTGATACTACGGTTTTCTCATTGACGGTGGAAGCGAGGATTGCATCATGGAGGATGATGACCCAACTAGCTTCGAGCAGGCCATCACGAGTAGGGACTCGGTGAAATGGCTGGATGCTATGCGGTCCGAGAAGGAATCCATGACACCAACAAAGTATGGACTTTGGATGTTGCTCCTGAAGGGGTAAAACCCATTGGGAGCAAGTGGATTTTCAAGAAAAAACTTGGTGTAGATAGGAAAGTGGAGACTTTCAAAGCTAGAATTGTTGCAAAAGGTTTTCGTCAAAGACCAGGTGTGGACTATGACGAAACCTTTTCTCCAGTGGCTATGCTTAAATCCATCCGGATCATGCTTGCCATCGCTGCATATCATGATTACGAAATCTGGCAAATGGATGTTAAGACCGCCTTTCTAAATGGTGATTTAGAAGAGTGCGTGTACATGACTCAGCCAGAGGGCTTCGTAGACAATGGGAGCAGCGGAAAGGTGTGCAAGCTGCTTAAATCCATTTATGGATTAAAGCAAGCATCGCGGAGTTGGAACATCTGCTTTGACGTCGTTATCAAAGAGTTTGATTTTGTCAAAAACCCATATGAACCTTGTATCTACAAGAAGGTGGCAGAGAGTAAGGTTGTCTTCTTCGTATTGTACGTGGACGACATACTCTTGATAGGAAATGATATTCCTATGCTGCAATCGGTCAAGCTCTTCTTATCACAAAGATTCTCAATGAAAGATCTTGGTGATGCCTCCTGCATATTGGGAATTAGGATCTATAGAGATAGATCCAAACGGATTTTGGGATTGTCCCAATCCAGGTACATTGACACCATACTAAAGAGGTTTAGTATGGAAGAATCCAAGCGTGGGAACTTGCCCACGATCTCTGGAGTCACTCTCTCTAAAGAGATGTCTCCCAAGACTGATTTGGAGAGAGCTCGCATGCAAGGGATACCCTATGCTTCGGCTGTAGGCTCTATCATGTATGCGATGCTATGTACCAGACCCGATGTAGCATACTCACTAAGTGTAGTGAGCAGGTATCAAGCTGATCCTGGAGAGAGTCACTGGACAGCTATGAAGAGCATTCTCAAGTACTTACGAAGGACTAAAGAGATGCTCTTGGTGTATGGTAACGGAGAACTTCAAGTGGATTCCTTTACCGATTCGAGCTTCCAGAGTGATAAGGACGACTCTAAGTCGCAGTCGGGATTTGTCTTTACTCTTTACGGAGGGGCGGTTAGCTGGAAGAGTTCCAAGCAGGAAACCGTGGCAGACTCGACAATGGAGGCTGAATACATCGCTGCCAACGATGCTGCCAAAGAGGCTGACTAGATCAAGAAGTTCATTACTGAACTTGGAGTGGTTCCATCCATTGAGTATCCAATACCTTTGTATTGCGATAACAATGGAGCAGTGGCTTTGGCCAAGGAACCCAGGTCCCATCAGCGATCCAGGCATATTCTGAGGCGGTATCACCTGATCCGGGAGATAGTTGATCGCCGGGAGATCGAGGTCAGGAGGGTTGACACGAAGAACAACACGGCGGATCAACACTTGATTCGATGATCCGTCCATATCGAATATTACCGACTAATATATCATGTACCGATTCATCGAATCAACACTTGATCCGATGTCCCAGTTCATATCTAAATATCGCGAGAATATAATACGGTATCTCATATCGCATTATCCTCGGTCCGGCACATATCAAATATGTGCCTCTACTCCGTTTCGCCTGAGCCAAGAAACCTCTGTGTAGGACTCTAAAGAATCGTCAATACGCCGGTAGCAGGTGATGATCATATCAAACACCCACAAGCTGCAAGCGGTCAGCTAAACGTAACAGCCACCCAGGTATTGAGCGATCAGAAGATCAACAAGCTAGCCTGTGCGTCCTCCTGTGAATCCAATCAGTAACACTCCCGTACAGTCCGGTCTGTTCGTCTGATATGTCGCATATAAAGTCTAGGGGTGGTAAACGTCAGACCCCAGTAACCGATAAGTCGTGTCGATGTGTGGCTAATAACGGGTCGAGAAACTACTAGTAACACTTACCAGTAAATCTCTATATCAGCCCTGGCCATGGACTTCCAGTTATAGCCAATCGAACACAGCACAACATCAACTCCCTATACCGGGAGAGACGAATCCCCTCACATCGCTCATTGCCTCCATGTGATTCGGGACTGTACCCAAAAGCCACCATTTTGCATGCCCTCTTGGACGTGGTAAGGTGGAAATCAAAGCACAGTGGGAATCACACAAGACTCTATGACGATCTCGGGTCTACAGACTACCCTGTACCAGTGTCACCGGAGAACTGCCATCTGACGTATGGTATATCACCATCTGGGAGTTCTCAGCGAGTCCGTCCAGTGTACCCAGTCTCCACTGAGCACCCGTACACCATCTCTGATGTCAAACACCGATGGATATGGGATCATCCATCACCCATCATATGGGTGAAGATGCGTATACGCTAGTCTACTCTGGTGTATCGATGCCCTGTCTCGATATACCCTCGACTAGGAACAGTTATAGGATGTACTCATCGACTACCGCAGCCCCACTAGTATGATCTCATCATAGTCCCAGTAGTCGAGTACAGATCCTAAGGGCTTTATCAACATGTGAGAGTAAAACAGTAAACCAATACAAGTCAACATGTTAAGATAAAATGAAACCAAATAGCATACTATCATGACAAGAAAGAAAGTCATCTCTATATATATCCAAGCATCCATTATAATATACATCATATATACAACAATGGCCTCTAGGGCATATACATAACTAACAATCTCCCACTTGCACTAAGGCCAGCTGCTGTAGATCTCATACCTAGCATCCCGAATAATCTCTCAAACTGTATCTGGGGAATAGCCTTCGTGAATGGATCCGCAGTGTTGTCCTTCGTATCTACTCTCCTGACCTCGATCTCCCGGTGATCAACTATCTCCCTGATCAGGTGATACCGCCTCAGAATATTTCTGGACTTCTGATGGGATCTGGGTTCCTTGGCCAATGCCACAGCTCCATTGTTATCGCAATACAGAGGTATTGGATGCTCAATGGATGGAACCACTCCAAGTTCAGTAATGAACTTCTTGATCCAGACAGCCTCTTTGGCAGCATCGTTGGCAGCAATGTATTCAGCCTCCATCGTTGAGTCTGCAACGGTATCCTGTTTGGAACTCTTCCAACATACCGCCCCTCCATTGAGGGTAAAGACAAAACCCGAATGTGACTTAGAGTCGTCCTTATCACTTTGGAAGCTGGAATCGGTAAAGGACTCCACCTGGAGTTCTCCATTACCATATACCAAGAACATCTCCTTTGTCCTTTGTAAGTACTTGAGAATGTTCTTCACAGCTGTCCAGTGACTCTCTCCAGGATCTGCTTGATACCGACTCACTACACTTAGTGAGTATGCTACATCGGGTCTGGTACATAGCATCGCATACATGATAGAGCCTACTGCCGAAGCATAGGGTATCCCTTGCATGCGAGCTCTCTCCAAATCAGTCTTGGGAGACATCTCTTTGGAGAGAGTGAGTCCAGAGATCGTGGGTTGGTTCCCACGTTTGGATTCTTCCATACTAAACCTCTTTAGTATGGTGTCAATGTACCTGGATTGGGACAATCCCAGTATCCGTTTAGATCTATCTCTATAGATCATGATTCCCAATATGCAGGAGGCATCACCTAGATCTTTCATTGAGAATCTCTGTGATAAGAAGAGCTTGACTGATTGCAGCATAGGAATATCATTTCCTATCAAGAGTATATCATCCACGTACAATACGAGGAAGACTACCTTACCCTCTGCTTCCTTCTTATAGATACAAGGTTCATCTATATTTTTGATGAAGTCAAACTCTTTGACTACAACATCAAAACAGATGTTCCAACTCCGCGATGTTTGCTTTAACCCATAAATGGATTTAAGCAGCTTGCACATCTTTCCGCTGCTCCCACTATCTACGAAGCCCTCTGGCTGAGTCATGTACACGCTCTCTTCTAAATCACCGTTTAGAAAGGCGGTCTTAACATCCATTTGCCAGATTTCGTAGTCATGGTATGCAGCAATGGCAAGTAAGATCCGGATGGACTTAAGCATAGCCACTGGAGAAAAGGTTTCGTCATAATCCACACCTGGTCGTTGACGAAAACCCTTTGCTACAAGTCTAGCTTTGAAAGTCTCAATTTTTCCATCTACACCAAATTTCCTTTTAAAAATCCACTTGCTCCCAATGGGTTTTACCCCTTCAGGAGCATTTTCCAAAATCCATGCTTTATTGGTGCACATGGATTCCATCTTAGATCGCAATGCATCCAGCCATTTCACAGAGTCACCACTCGTGATGGCCTGCTCGAAACTAGTCGGTTCATCATCATCCATGATGCAGTCCTCGCTTCCACCATCAATGAGAAAACCGTAGTATCTCTCAGGTGGACGAGAAACTCTACTAGATCAGCGGAGAGGCTGGGGTTCGTCGAGTACTACTGAATCCTCTGATTCCACTAAATCTTCAGTTGTAATTTGTGTTTCTGGAACCTCTTCCAGCTCTACCTCTTTGCCACTAATTTCTTTTGCAAGAAATTCCTTTTCTAAAAAGGTGGCATGTTGAGCAACAAACACTTTTTATTGTTCACTTTGGTAAAATAGATATCCATACGAATTGCTTGGATATCCTACAAACTTACAAAGAACTGATCGTGCCTCGAGTTTGTCCGGATTTTGCTTTTTAACATAGGCCGGGCAACCCCATATCTTAACTCTTTTAAGAGATGGTCTCTTCTCGTTCCATATCTCATATGGAGTGGTAGGCACTGATTTAGTTGGAACTCTATTCAATAGGTATATGGCTGTTTCCAGTGCATACCTCCAAAAGGAAATAGGTAACTCAGCTGTACTCATCATAGAGGGCACCATATCTAATAGGGTGCGATTCCTCCGCTCCGATACACCGTTGTGCTGTGGTGTATAAGGAGGAGTAAGCTGAGAGAGAATCCCATTCTCTTTTAGATAATCTAGGAACTCACTGCTTAAGTATTCACCTTCTCGATCAGATCGAAGAATCTTAATACTTTTGCCCGTTTGATTCTCTACTTCGTGCTTATATCCTCTGAATTTCTCAAAAGCTTCAGACTTGTGTTTCATCAGAAACACATGTCCGTATCTAGAGAGATCGTCAGTGAATGTAATGAAGTAGGAAGAACCGTTCCTGGCATGCGTAGACATGAGACCACAAACATCACTATGTATTAATCCTAACAGTTCAGTAACTCTTTCTCCGTGTCCACTAAACTGAGCTTTGGTCATTTTTCCTTTGAGACATGAATGGCAAGTATCATAAGATGATAATTCGAACGGATTCAAATAACCATCTTTATGTAACTTAGCCAGTCGTGTCGCATTGATATGACCAAGTCTACAATGCCACAAGTAGGATTCGTTCATATCTGAACTTTTCCTCTTGTGTGTGTTTTGTATATTCAGGACTGTATTCTAATTTAGAATGAATATGCCATTATGTAACGAGCCTGATGCAATCAACTTTTGATCTAGGAATATGTTCATAACATTATCCTGTACTACAAAATTATATCCTTCTTTACTTAATAAGGAGACTGATATAATGTTGCACATCATGTTCGGTATATAATAGCACTCATTTAGAATCAGTGTATTACGACTTGGCAATACAAGGTGATATTCGCCAACTGCTTTGGCCACAATACTTGCACCGTTCCCTACTTGAACGAAGTGATCACCTTTTCCTAGTTCTCTACCTTTTCGTAGCCCATGTAACTGTTTACATATATGGGATCCTGATCCGGTATCTAATACCCAGGACGTAGGGCGAACTGAGAAATAGTTCTCAATAACTAACACACCCGAAGAAGATACATCAACATGTATGTTCCTGATCCGGTATCTAATACCCAGGACGTAGGGTGAACTGAGAAACAGTTCTCAATAACTAACACACCCGAAGAAGATGCATCAACATGTATGTTCTTTTGGGCGGCGTGAGAATCCATATATTCTCCTGTTTCCTGTTCAGCCTTATAACTCTTATAAGAAAGAATGGGTCCAACATTCCTAGCTCAGTACAATAATTGGGTTCAGTCAATACATCCATATTATTATCTTGATTATGGCCTGACATGGTCGCTATCTGGAGAGAGAGAGAAGAAAACACTTTAGCGTATGCTCTTGCAAGATTAGATTAGTTATTATCTTATCTAATCAGGATGTCTCCCACTGTTTTTATCAAATCTACCTTCAAACCCAAAAAGGTAAGATTAGCCGGGATTAATTACACCCTACAATTTCGTCAATCTTTCAGCCAGATCAGTGTCGGTACTTTGAGGGAGGTTCCCCGTGCTTTCGCACGGACCTAATTAAAGTAAACCTCGTTTTCCCATAGGCGTAACCCCGTTAACACTTTTCTAGACACCTACTTGAATGACTAATTGTCCTGTGTAAAACTCTCCCAGGAGTAACACTTACTCGTAGTGGGTATCGGGATCCAACTATCTTATAGGAGGTATGCAATCTCATTGCAAATTTCAACACTTGAAATTCCCGATAATACTTTTACCCCTAGCAACTTATGACCTTGGCTAAGGTCAACAAATCATAAGCGCTAATCAAGTTCAACCCGTCATTTCCTGATTGAATTAAACCCACCCGTACGACCCTTGGCTAAGGTCAACAAAGTCGCACGACTACCCTAACTCAATCACATCTCATGTTCTAGCAGATAAATACTAATTAGGTACCGTACACCACGCCTTGGCTATGGTCAACAAACGCAGCACGAATACTAACTAGTCTCTATCTGAAATGACGGAGGGCTACGCAGGTTTTTCAGAAAACCCTGAGCGTAATGAACTTGATATCGTCGTAGAATCGAGCGAAGTTTTGAAAAGGAGTGTTTTTGAGGCTTTTCTTAGTTTCGCTAAAGGGGCTACTCCCGGTGAACGGATCGTCGGCCCTTTCCTCATCGAATAAGATGCAGGATATATCATATATACCGCTGTGCAAAGCAAAACTTTAAAAGCAATCAAAAGACAAACCGAGTGATGTAGCATCTGCCAGTTTCGCTAAAGAGGTCACTCCCGGTGAAGGGATCGTCGGCTCTTTCCCCATCGAATAAGGTGCAGGATATATCATATATATCACTGTGCAAAGCAAAACTGTAGCTACCCTTTTTATAAAGTTTTTGATTCTACAACATCTTTAGGTTTCTTTTCTTTTTATCAATCTCATTAATAAAAATCTCATCAGCTTATGCTTCCTAAGCATTACAGAAGAAACGAAAGCAGTAATATTTATATATCAACATATATATATAGTATAAGCATTCGTCTCAGGCAGTAGTATGATCTCATCACAGAACATTGCAGCAGAAGAAGATATATGAAATATTGGATATACTAGGATGTCCGTGTTTTCAATACGAGCCTGTATAAAACACGGATTCCACGGTCGCGACGAATAGCCAAACCCACATCCCAAGACCCCTACGAGAGCGGCAAGTAACACTGACAATTCTAGGGTTAGAAGACCCGGTCTCGACTCCTCGAGATGGCCTCCCACTGGACCCTAGAACCCGGTTACTTGTGCTCCCCTCCTTGGGTCTACCTAATGCGGAAAAGTAAATAATATACACTGGTGACAGCAACCGCAACCTGGAAGTGCCCCAAATAAAAAAATATTACATTACAAATGAATTTTACATGAATGAAAATAAAAACCCTCATCTCACATAAAACTCCCGGCTATTCTGAACGCGACGATCCAATATAACATATCACAGCAACACATAATATCTCATATCATCAACGTAAGTAAATATGCGCATCCCAATTGTCGTTGACATATAGCAACGAAACCGGCGATATCACATATTACACTTACGGTCACAGAAAAGAAAGTGTAAAACTACAACATTTGGAATCCACAATCACTTTAGACATCGTAAGTCCGAAATATCACATACTTCGCATTTCATGCCTAACTCTATGAATTCCACATATTGTATCACATTCCAGATAAATAGACAGTATTAAACTTTCCGAACAGATAATCAAATACCCAAAATTTCCTAAAGTGCTCAACACTTGAGCGGAGTTTAAATAATCCCAGAATATGTCACAGTACCGGTGATCCAGCCGTAGAAGGGTCAAGCCAACGCCTCACATGTGGCACGCCGTACTGCCCCAAACCCGAAGGTTCAAAAGGCAGTTCAAGACGGTCACATAATCGAGTTAAGGTTTGTTGTCTTCTAGAGGGTCCACCGCTTAACTTGTACAATTTTTCCGAAAGATTTAAACCCGATAAAAATTCAACAATTGAAAGTTTTACGTACCGGGAAACAGTGAGTTAATGATATCCGTTCAAATAGTTCAACAGTTTCTAAATATCCGGAAAGAAATACGAATTTAAATATTCCGATAGAATCTACTATTACAAAACAAACCCCAGAAGTATTAACACTTAAAATAGATTAAAAATACCTAGAAGCATCAACAAGCACCTACGGATATTACCATAAAAACTACGTGTCACCAATCCACTATTCTGCGGCGGAACCGCGGCGCAAGCATGCTTGCGCGGCGGTTCCGCGGCCGTTTAGACGAATTGTAGGCCCGGGTTTTATGGTAATTCTTAGAATTCCCTGCTGATTTTTTTACGTATTTTTAATTCAGAAAAATCCCAAATTTTAAAAATTTCCAGAGAGGGGGTATATTTTGTCGTTTCGGGTTCGATCGGAGTTTTAACTTCGTAAACACATCGCCTAATGCTCTAGCTAGTCTCTGATACCACTGTAGGGTTCCTAGGCACTCTTGTGAAGGTTTATAAGGCATCAAACATGCCCGGATAAAAAATTAGACGTGCTGAACAACCCAAAGCCGGGATCTTTGCTAGATTATTAGGGTTTAACATGCAAGATGATAACTTTTATCTAAGTGTGAGGGATTACAACCTTTGTAGTCCGCTCCTTCGCTTTACAAGCTCCAAGTAGAAGTCCCTTTGCCGCGATCCACGATCTCCCGGACTCATGAGAGGCTCCACGACTCGAACGATCTATTCTAGCTTGAAGTGTTCCAAATCTCCGATGATCTACGTCGAAGTTGCAAAGACTCAAGCTTTCTCACTCTAAAGAGATGAACACACTAATCTCATGGGCTAGATGAGATGAGGATGAGAGAGTAGTATTTTTGCTTTCTTTTTAAATCATTTTCTCATATTTATTCATCACATAAAGAAAATCAAGTAAGCTTTTTCAAGAGAGAAGAAGATGATAATGGAAAAGATAATGATTATTTTCTTTTGTGATGAATAGAAAAAAAGTATATGATTGATGTATATAAACCATGGTCAAGGATGAGTGGCTAAGATTGTGTAGAGAATAAACTAGAGTTAGGGTTTGGTTGGGTTAAAAAATGTGTCATCCAAAAATATCTTAACAATGACAAAAGAAAATGCTTTTAGAAGGTGCATGAAGCATCTAACCCTAATCAAACCCTAACCTCAATTAATCATCCTTAAACATGTTTAACAATTAATCATATCATGTCACAATAATATATATCACATATATATTATATAGTTGCAACAAAAGAAAATAATACAATTAACATATATCGCATATATATCAATGTATCATCCAGTGAGAAAATGAAATAATAAAGCGAGCCAATATTAGATAATGTAATACAATATATCATATATATTATTATACATTAAATCATCGAATCAACACTTGATTCGATGATCCGGCCATATCGAATATTACCGACTAATATATCATGTACCGATTCATCGAATCAACACTTGATCCGATGTCCCAGTTCATATCTAAATATCGCGAGAATATAATACGGTATCTCATATCGTATTATCCTCGGTCCTGCACATATCACATATGTGCCTCTACTCCGTTTCGCCTGAGCCAAGAAACCTCTGTGTAGGACTCTAACGAATCGTCAATACGCCGGTAGCAGGTGATGATCATATCAAACACCCACAAGCTGCAAGCGGTCAGCTAAACGTAACAGCCACCCAGGTATTGAGCGATCAGAAGATCAACAAGCTAGCCTGTGCATTCTCCTGTGAATCCAATCAGTAACACTCCCGTACAGTCCGGTCTGTTCATCTGATATGTCGCATATCAAGTCTAGGGGTGGTAAACGTCAGACCCCAGTAACCGATAAGTCGTGTCGATGTGTGGCTCATAACGGGTCGAGAAACTACTAGTAACACTTACCAGTAAATCTCTATATCAGCCCTGGCCAGGGACTTCCAGTTATAGCCAATCGAACACAGCACTACATCAACTCCCTATACCGGGAGAGACGAATCCCCTCCTATCGCTCATTGCCTCCATGTGATTCAGCACTGTACCCAAAAGCCACCGTTTTGCACGCCCTCTTGGACGTGGTAAGGTGGAAATCAAAGCACAGTGGGAATCACACAAGACTCTATGACGATCTCGGGTCTACAGACTACCCTGTACCAGTGTCACCGGAGAACTGCCATCTGACGTGTGGTATATCACCATCTGGGAGTTCTCGGCGAGTCCGTCCAGTGTACCCAGTCTCCACTGAGCACCCGTACACCATCTCTTATGTCAAACACCGATGGATATGGGATCATCCATCACCCATCATATGGGTCAAGATGCGTATACGCTAGTCTACTCTGGTGTATCGATGTCCTGTCTCGATATACCCTCGACTAGGAACAGTTATAGGATGTACTCATCGACTACCGCGGACCCACTAGTATGATCTCATCATAGTCCCAGTAGTCGAGTACAGATCCTAAGGTCTTTATCAACATGTGAGAGTAAAACAGTAAACCAATACAAGTCAACATGTTAAGATAAAGTGAAACCAAATAGCATACTATCATGACGAGCAAGAAAGTCATCTCTATATATATCCAAGCATCCATTATAATATACATCATATGTACAACAATGGCCTCTAGGGAATATACATAACTAACAAAGTTTTCATTTTCTTTTCCATTTTTAATCAACACTTATCATATTCTAGCTTCATCTTCTTCTTCATCTCAAAAGAAAAAGCTTAAGTCCATTAATGGCAACTTGAGCTAAAGTGTGAGAAATCCAATTCTAAAGTGAACCCACCTCCTATTTCTTCACCCTCTACCTCTTTCCAAGTAGTATAGGGTGTTTTCTTCACAAGTTTCACAACTTGGTGAAGTTGGAGCTTGAACTTGTGATGCCTCGACGTAGATCATCTTCGGCATGAAGCCGACGACCTAGCCCGCCCATTTCTTCGATGAAGCCGACGATTGAGTTCGAGATTCGAGACGGACAGCGAGAGGACGCCTACGTGGGGCTAAGGAAGTGGAGAAACGGATCTACAAAGGTTGTAGCCTCTCTCCTTTAGTTAAGTTGTTAACTAGTTTCGTTTTTCGCCTAAACTCTAGTCAACGATCCGTATTAGGTTTTCTCGGCACCCGTAAAATTTAAAATTGGCATGGTTGATGCCTTGTGAGACCTCTTGAGAGTGCCTAGGAACCCTACACCTATGGTACAATCTATAAAGCTCTTCTTGTCACGGAAATTCTCCATGAAAGACTTGGGAGATGCATCCTACATTCTGGGCATTAAGATCTATCGTGATAGATCCAATAGAATGTTGGGACTTTCACAGTCCAGGTATATTGACACTATAATAAAGAGATTTAGTAGGAAGATTCCAAGCGCGGTAATTTACCCGCTTGTCACGGGATCACCCTCTCCAAAGAGATGTCTCCAAAGACTGATGAAGAAAGGGCTAGAATGGGCATTATACCCTATGCTTCGGCCGTAGGATCCATAATGTATGCGATGTTATGTACCAGACTAGATATAGCTTACGCACTTAGTGTGGTAAGCAGGTATCAGTCTGACCCAGGTGAGAAGCATTGGATAGCGGTAAAGAACATTCTCAAGTACCTGAGAAGGACTAAGGAGATGTTCTTGATTTACGGTAAAGGGGACCTCCAGGTTGAGGCTTTTACCGACTCCGGATTCTAAAGTGACAAAGATGACTCTAAGTCCATTTTGGGTTTTGTATTTACCCTCAATGGAGGGGCGGTATGTTGGAGGAGTTCCAAACAGGATACTGTCGCAGACTCAAATATGGAAGCTGAGTATATAACTGCTAGCGAAGCCGCAAAAGAAGCTGTCTGGATGAAGAAGTTCATCTATGAACTTCAGGTGGTTCCGTCCATTGCCAATCCAATACCTTTGTATTGTGATAACAATGGGGCTGTAGCATTAGCGAAGGAACCAAGGTCCCATCAGAAATCCAGGCATATCTTGATGCGGTATCACCTGATCAGGGAGATCGTAGATCGTCGAGTGATCGAGGTGCGGAAGTGGACACAAAAGACAACACGGCAGATCCATTCACCAAGGCCATCCCTCAAAACCAGTTCGAGAGGCTGTTTGAGATATTGGGCATGCGGTACACCAGCAACTGGATCTAGTGTAGACAGTGGGTAATCATTGCACCAATTATAGGCCTTAGTGCAAGTGGAAGATTGTTGGATATATATGCCCTAGAGGCCTTCATTGTATAGGATGCTAGGGATATGTATGTACATAACAATCTTGCTTTATATGATAGTACTCTATTTGGTTTGACTTTATCTTAACGTGTGATATATTTTGCTTTGTATTTATAAACACGTTGATAAAGCCCATAGGGGTTTGCCTGACTACCAGGCGTTGTGATGGCAGTCATACTTGTGGAGCTGGATAGTCAATAGGCACATCCTTAAATGTCCCTGGTCGTAGGAGTATCGAGACTGGGTATCGATGCTCCTGAGTAGACTAGTGTATACATATCTAGACCCTGACGAGGGGCGATGGATTGGTCCCACAGCCACTGGTGATGTGCACCTAAGATTGTATACATATGCTCACTGAGTGTGAGCACACCGGACAGGACTCGCCGAGAAACTGACTGGATGGTATTATACCTAACGTCAGATTGCAGTTCTCAGGGGACAAACAGGTTTTAGTTGGGTACAGTCCCGAGCCACGTGGGCAGTGAGCGACTGTTAGGGATTCGTCTTTCCCGGTATAGGGAGTTGATATTGCACTGTGATCAGTTGGTCATTACCATAAGTCCCTGGCCAAGGCTGATTGAGGATTACTCGTGGACTGATCAGTAGATTCTCGGATGGTCTTGAGCCATACGGCACGACTTGTACGGTTATTAGGGGTCTGACATTCACCACCTCCCTAGACCATACATGCGATACTCTTAGACGAACAGACCGGACTGCGCGGATATTGTCACGGACAGGCTCAGTAGGAGTTCGGATGGGTTTCCTCATCGGCCTTCTTATCGACATCTACCTGGGGACCGTTACGTACAGCTAGTGCCGCTTGCGGTCTGTGGTTAAACCAACTGCCAGTGTAGTAGTCGAGTCTTTAGAGTCCCACATTGAGGGTTTTCCTGTTCCAGGCGAAACGATATAGAGGTCGTATGGTTTTACGACAAGGGTTCGGACGCATACGTGTGTTTACGCACGTACGACGTTCGGACAGTTTTTACTAGCCAGCTTTGGTTTAAGCCAGATTCTAGTATCGGGTTATTGGATTTATACAGTCTAAAGTTTTTCCGTGTTTTCACGGATGGGAGGGGCGTTCTCATAATTTTGCGGGAAGCTTCTGGAAGCATGGTGACTTGAGGGTTTAGGTGGCATTTTCATTAAATGCATTTGTGACTCATTTGTGTGACTCATCCATATCATTAATGCATCATTTATTGGTTAAATGACTCATATAGTGAATCACACATATGGAATTAATGAAGCATGATGATTAATCACTTTTATTCATTTATTTTATAAAACATTATGCTTCATATATTCAAGTGAGAAACAATTTCATTATTATTATCATGTTCGCCTTCTCTCTTCTCAAGCTCACTTTCTCTTCAAACCTTAATCCTACCACTCATGTGTTGAGATCAAGGATTAGAATAGACTAATCAATCCATAACCTCACTCTATATCACCTAGGTTCCTTTGATTTGCAACTAAAGAAACTTAGTTACCTCAAGATTAGAGGTGAAGCTTGGAATAGTAGCTCTCGGGTGGATCATCTATCACGTAGAGGAGGCCGAGGAGGACGTAGAGAACGAAAAGACGAAAGAAAAGGTTCACTAGGTATAATCTCTTCTCATAGTAGTTAAGAACTTCTATGGTTATTGTTAGTTATCGTTTAGTAAAGATCTTCGGTTAGTCGATGTTTGCATATAGAACAAGATTGTTTTTCATATTTCCGCCTCCCCGCAACTCGTGGGGTGTTGTACATCGACTTACAACATGGTCTCCCATTCGTCGTCAAATGTCGAAGAAGCTCCCTCGGTATTGGAAAGCAACGCAGAGGAACTGGAGGCAGGAGCGGCGCTAAAATCCCTGGAACTGTCAGAAGACCCAATCGATAGGCTATTAAACGAAGCCTTTCGAAAAAAGCAAAGCTGACCGAGAACGCAAAACAGCTATATACAAAAAGGCTAAGCGTCAGCGTCAGGATGAAGAAGCCGCGGCAAGGAGGAGTCGTAAAGAACTCTGACCAAACAAAAGCTCACCTGCGGCAAACAAGAGCAGGATCAAGACAGAGAAACGGTTCGCCAAAGCCCTGTCGGTGGGAATGAAGCTTCCGCCTCTCAAAGGAAACATGCCCGGGGTCACAAGCCTTAACGGAGAGGATTCACATCCAAACTACTGCTTATACTGTCGGAGGATCACTTACCCCACCGAAGAATGCAGTGCCTTCAAGAAGTGGTAGCAAGGATACGTTGCCCATCAACAACAGTTCAAGAGGATGAAAAGCGAAGCTTGTCGACTGCAAAGAAGTTCGACAAGTGCGTGTGAGAAAGCGACCGGCAACTGTCATATGGTTGATACCAGTCGGGAAAGCGAAAAACTCTAAGTTCTTACCTTCTGGAGCGATTCCGAGGAAGAAATGACCCTCGGCCCTCTCTTCAAGAACTCCACCTCCAAAAAAGAAGAGGAGGAGAAGAACTGAGAGAATATTCAGCTGCGTAATCGCATGCTGCCTGAGAAGAATCTCGAACCTGCAAACAAAGGTTCGAGCGAAAAAGACAAAGGGAAAGAAAAGGTCCCTGAGGAAATCACCCTTGATGATGGAGTCGTTAAAGATCTCACAACCAAGGACCGACCTAGGAAAAACAAGGTGGATTACAATGTCCTAGCACATCTGAGAAAGATACCCTCATATCTGAGCATATTAGATGCTCTTCTCCTGTCCAAAGAAACACGAGATTCTCTGATCAAGGCATTACAAGAGCTCGATTAGTTTCAAGCATTCTTAACTGAAGAAAAGATGAAGAAAGAGCCTGCAGAGGTTCACACAGCCGATATCACATTCAGTGATGAGGATCTCCTCCTCGGAACATGAGAGCATAACCGTCCGCTATATATCACTCGGTACTGCCACGACATCAAGATAGGCAAAATCCTTGTCGACAATGGGTCTTCTATCAACCTCCTCAATATGAAGGTGCTGAAAGAGATTTGCATAAACGTTCGGAACCTATCCCGAGAAAAAAATTACCATCTCTATTTTCAATTCACAGTCATTACGGACGCTCGGGTCCGTAATACCAACGTTACTCTTCGGGCTGCTCGTCACTAACATCAAATTTCATGTTGTTCTCCGTCGAACACAGAGACGCTACCGCGTAGGTTCGTCTTGCCTGAATTTCAAGGGCAGATGCTATTTGGTGCTATCCGTCCACCTCTTCGAAGATGCCAAGTTGATTTATGGCACCATGTATCGAAGGTTTAGACGGATGCGGCCGATGTAGCAGACTTCGTCAGATTCCCCCTTATTTGAGGGGTTTTTGATTGTGGAGACGCTCTTCCCTGCAGGCGCAAGCCCCTGCAGTTAATTACGCTACCGCATCGCGGTAACAACTTTCTCCTTCTCCAAATGGTCACTTCGTGTCATGGGTGTTTGTTTTGTTTTTGGTTGCCCGTGGATTGTATACGGAGACTAATTTATGTTGTCGTCCGTAGGGCGTGGATTAGTCCAAATCCGTATCTTCTTAGATTTGGGTTTGGGGGTTGGGTTTAAGGATACGTTAGTCTCATTTGAGACTAAGATCAACTTAAATGTTTGTTAAGGATACGTTAGTCTGATTTTTAGACTAAGATCAACTTAACGGGATCGTTTAGATCCAACAAAAGAGCATTCGAGCTTTATTGTTAGTTTAAGGACATTACGGTCCAGGTTAAGGACATCATAGTCCATGGGTTTTAAAGGACCCCACAGTCTGAGGTTAAAGACATCATAGTCCATGGGTTTTAAAGGACCCCACAGTCCAAGGTTAAGGACATCACAGTCCATGGGTTTAAGGACCCCACAGTCCAATTTAAAGACGTCATAGTCTATGGAGTGTATGGTTGTCGGGACCCGTCACCTCTCTGAAGACGTTAAAGGATTACAACGAAATATATCAGAGGGGTTCAGAGATGTACCCTTAAACCGATGTGAGTTGGTTGGAAGATCTGTAGTCCAATTTGGGACTAAGATCTGTTGAAATATTTATGAGCGGGTGGACTCAATTAATATAAGTTAAGGACTTATGGCCAATATTAAGCTAAGTCCAATAAATGTTTAACATTTTTATTCTGGCTATTGAGCCATTATTTGGGCTTGGCCCGTCTGACAATATTTTTGTTTTTTATTGAATGCTGAGCATTCACCAGAGCTCTGGGCTTATTAAAGAACAATTTATGTTCTGTCAGCGCAACACGTGGTGCGCTAGGCGCTTTGCGCCAATCAAAAAGCACAGTGCGCTACTGCCAAGTAGCGCACATGTAAGGGACACGTGTCGCACTCAGCGCTAGGCGCTAGATGATGAGCGCATGATGCCAGTTTATGAGCGCCGAGCGCTAATTTAGTGGCGCACACGTGGGTGACACGTGGTGTGCTTGGCGCTGAGCGCCAGACCATGAGCGCAATACGCTATTTCAGAAGCACAAAGCGCAAGTTATTAATTGGTGCATACGTGGTTGACACGTGGTGCATTTGGCGCTGAGCCCCGATCCAGGGAGCTCAGAAGCGCAGTTCAAGAGCGCAAGGTATATTTCAAAAGTGCAAAGCGCATTTGATCAATTTTATGATCTGGGAACAAATTTATGTTCTTTTAAAAGAGACTTTGTCTCAAGATTTAAGAACAACAGTTCTTATTTTGCTGGAGAGATTTTCAATCTCTTATTTTGATGAAAGGCTTTGCCTTTATAGATCCATGATCTGTAAGAAGAAATATGTTCTTCTTTTATTTTATGATGAGATCTTTTGATCTCTTTTATGAAAGACTTTTTGTCTTGAAGATCTATGATCTTTTTAAAGAAAAGAATTCTTCTTTCTTAATCATGAGATGATTTCATCTCTGTGTTCATCACCATTCTTTTTACCTTGAAGAAAAAATCTTCTTTTGCTGAGAGCTATGCTTCTCTTCCTTTGAATTTTTCAAAGTGTATGGGGGGGAGGTTTCCCTATATGAGACTTGAAGTCTCGGGGCCTTAAATAGGGCAAGATGGTTTGTTCAATCAGTTAAGGAGATCTTTTCTCCAATTGATTTGGGGAATTTCCCCACCGTCAGATCTTTGATCCAAAGGCTTCTGGTTTACAGAAGATAATCTTCTTGTTTTACAAGATTGAGAAATCTTTCCCCTTTACAGAATTTGTTCTGTATTTTAGTGATTTTCAATCACCATTGGATCATTGATCCAACGGTGTTCCAAATCCAGGGCACAATCTTTTCTGTTTGGAAAGATTCAATGAAATTTTATTCTTGTTAATTGATGATTTAATCATATCCATTGGATATTTGATCCAACGGTAAGGAACATTTAGTTCTAGCGCTAGCGCTTATGCGCTCTGCTTATGGTGCGCTACTTGGAGCGCAGTGGTCTTAGCGCTAGCGCACACGTGCTTTGCACGTGGTGCGCTACTTGGAGCGCAGCGCATCTAGCGCTAGCGCCTATGCGCTTTGCACGGGATGCGCTAGTTGTAGCACAGCGCTTTTATAAAAGCGCGGCTTTAATTCAAAGTTTGAATTCTGAACAGAGTTTTGCTCTAATTGGGGAAACAAATGCCCCCCCACCGTTGCGCTCACAGGGCCCATACGTGGGTACAGCGGTGGCAACATCTCGACTCTTGGATTAACCGAGGAATTGAAACGGCACTTAGTGCCTATAAATAGGACCCTTGACCCTTGAGATGACTCCTTTTATCTTCACTCCTTCTTGAGAAATTATTTTCTTCTTCAGAGCGTAGCTCTTCTTCTTAAGAATTTTCAAGGACAGAACTCTGTCGGATTAGGTAAAAGATTAGATCTTTTTGAAACATCTTTTAGGGTTTCACCCATTAACAGAGCTTTGCTCTTCATAGATCTTTGATCTAAAGAAAATCTTTTTTGGGTTTTATTAACAGAGCTTTGCTCTCTAAAAGGATCTTGCTTATGATTTCTTAATCCATTAATGGAGCTTTGCTCCTTTCAGATCATATAGAAGAGCTCTTAAGAGTTTGTTCATGTATCTTGAAGATCAAAAAATGAAATTTTATTTTTGATGGACTATTCCATCATCTTCTCAGAGCAAGGCTCTTCTTGAGGAATTTTATTCCTTCATCATTAGGCTTTGACAGATGTCTGTCTAGTGAAGAGCGCTGCTCTCAATGGGAGTTTTACTCCTTTGCCCGAGGGATTTCTCATTTAATGATAATCTCTTGAGGATTTCCTCATTTAATGACAGCCTCGTCAAATGATGAGGTTGTTTTATAAATGATGAACTGTCGTCTAGATTTTGTGGGCCCCCCTTTGGTTCCCTTTCTACTGCATTGCAGTGTGGTATAAATTCTAAAGTATCAAGTGTCAGAATTTAAATTAAATTATAGTACTGACAATTATATTTTGTTCCTTTTCGCACAGACGACATGTCTTTCGACACTTCTTTTCCGTTCATCCGATCAGAAGGCAGATTTCCTGAGGTGCCTGTAGACCGAGAGGTTCTCGCGCTGATCAAAGACCACGACCCAGAATACAATAATCTTCACCTATGGGGTAGATGGTATGACCAAATTATCATGGGCCGACGGAGCTTTTCTTGTGCGGCACTCTCGGAGCCTATTTCAGCGATTGCTTATGCAGATGCGCCTCCGATAAATTATACTGCGGAGGAGGTCAACTGGATTTCAGAAGGTCTCCTTCGGCCTTCTATTGCCGCAGTACCCGTGCAGCCGTCGGTGGCTTTGGACATCCTAGGGCGACGCATATGTCAGGACGAGTCGCGCCCTTGGGGACAGCCGTCCAATGTAGGACTAACTCCCCATCACCCAGCCGGGTATTTGCAGTGGGCCCGGTATATTTTATCGGCGAAGAAATCACAGTTGATGAAGCTCGGATTGTATCTTGCCGTCTATGCTTCTTTGTTTCAATATTCCACACCTCCTACATGGTGGGTCAGGGCATTTCTGGAGCAGTGGAACATTCCGACCACACCTTCCTCCTATCAGATCGAGAAGTCTCTATTTCTTTAGAGGAATTTGCAAAGGACTCAGGTTTACCTGTTAGGGGAGAACATTATGAGGAGTTGCTTCCCCCGGATGAGTATATTTTCGCCACCAAATCAGTGGTAATGGATCTTACTCCCGAGAACGCTATTCAACATCGATTTCCAAGTTTGATAAAGGTGTTGAATATCTATGAGAACCTCTTTCTTGCATCCGAAGGTCATGGAGTTAATTTTACGGCTTTTATCGCTGATTTTCTTCGCCCGGAAGTATTGAAGGAAGAAGACGAGAAATTCGCCAGTCTTGACGACCCCTTCGGCTTAGGTTTGGGCAACCTGCCGGCGGCGGAGGCGGATCAGAAGAGCTTCTTTCTACCCGATACTCCGGTCATCCCTTTTGTAGAGCTGGCGGCTCCTGGGATTGACGAAGAAACGTTCTTTTTAGGATTTCTTGGGTTATGGCTGAGTTGGTTTGCGCTTCCCATGCACCCTCGCCGTATGAGGCCGTCCGTCTTCTATTTATGCGCATCGGATGGTTGCTGGGATACAAGTGGCTTTAGGGATCGCTGGGTTAGCCCATGTGTATCACAGCCTTAGCTTGGCAGCAGATACCACTGAGCCAGGGGTGCAATCGGTAAATTTCCCGATGCATTATTTCACGTCATGGCTCGAGTTGCATGTGCTAGGCGTCTTTGGCATCCACAAGAGGCCGAGTTTTTATGACAGGTGCAGGTTCCCTCGGATCATGCGACTGGTCGGCGCTTCTATTGTGACTCCAACGCAATGGGAAGCTAGAGGCTTGCTTCTTCGCCTGCGCACGGTTGGAGCTGGCATGTCCTTTACTGATAAAATCTTGACCGTCGGCTAGGAATCGGGGAAGACGGTGCTGCCCTTGTAGGACATATTTAAGGATGGGGTCTCCGTCTTGAAAGCTCGGGAGATTCTTCATCTGAACTCTATCCGGCCGGGCTTTCTCGTATTCAAGATGAATGACTCGACTTTATTTATGAGGTATAACCCACATCGCTTTGCCCAGCAGTTAAGCTACAATCAGGGCGTCCCACTCGAGGCTTTCTTGGCAGAACCGGCTGCTACTGAAGAGGGTACTCGGAGCGCACTACATCATTTTATGCGCTTGAACACAGGGTCTAACTTCTTCATCAGCGAACCGAGTTGTGTTCTGCAGGCCCTGAATGTGTATGTGGCAAGCGATTGCTGCTTGATCGGTGGGTGCCGTCATTAGGGAGGAAAAGCGATTGCTGCTTGATCGCAAGGGTGCAGTGCCGGCTGGTGATCGAAATGTTCCCTTGAAGCGACGGAATATTGTTCATCATCCCTTGAGAGAGGTTACTGCAGTTGAGCCCCCACACGTGCTAAGCCCTATGCACGGCTTGCCTCCATCCAGCGCGCCCGAAAAAGAGGTGGCTGCCGTGTCCCCCAAGTCGGATGTAGGAAAAGAAATTGGGACTTGTCGTCCAAAGGTGCCTACTAAACGCAAACTCGTGTAATCGGCCACCGGCGCTCGTCCTCAGAAGAAAAAGAAACAAGTACTTTCTTTGGACACCATATTAGGCTCGACGCCCCTTGCTCCGTCTGGCGAAGGCTTTAGCGAGTATGGGACCAATGAGGGTTTATTCGGGACACTTGATGATACCGATTTGGAGGCTGCTATCGAAGCTTCCAAACAGTCGGCTATCCTCGAAAAAGAACTGGCCCCCCTTGCGCAGTCAGGTATACTTTACCCTTATCTTTCCGCTGTTCAATTTTTATCATGCTTTGACTAACGCCTGCTATTTTAACAGGTTCCTCTACAGAAGAAGCCATTGCTGCTTCACTTAAAACCTTCGTAGAGGAAGAAAGGTTTCGCGCCTCATTGCCAACAGAGGCTTCACTTAAATGACCGATGATGGATACCGTAACAGTTCCGGAGGTAAAACCTAGCTCGGATGATAATATCCCCTTGGCGGAGGTCCTGAAGAAGTCTTCCCTCACTAACAAAACCGAGAAGCAGCTTAGAAAGCGGGCGGCGAGGGGAAAGAAGCGAGCTTGGGCCAAAGCGGGGGAAGAAGACAGCTACTAATCCGCCGGAAAACAGTCTTCTTTTCCCTGGCTCATCTGCCGAGTAAGCCGCACAATTGGCTGAGGCTTTAAGACGTTCATAAGATGAATCCGAGAACGTAAGGATCCCGAAGAGGCCTTATCCTGCCGTCATTTTTTACGAAGACCCTCCATCGATACGGCGGCTACTCATTGGCCCTTTGGAAGAATGGGGTGAGAGGGCCCTTAAGCAGGCTGTTTCAGCTGACGCTGAAGATGCACTCTCGTTGTGGACCAGTGGCCACGAGTCTACCCTCGAACCTCGGCAGGCATACCTCCTCAGGAAGGAGCGTCAGCTTGAACAAGCCATACGAGAAGCTACTTAACGCATTGGTATACTTATATAGTCTTTTATAGTATTTTGCACTGCTTATATATATATATACATATCCTTATCCTCATGCAAACTTTGCAGGGACTTCGCTGATGGCAGAGGATCTGAGTCTAAGTCACGCCCTGACTATGGACTCTGCAAATATCCCCGATGAGGCACTAATCAGTGCGAAGGGGGTTGATGCAATTGTTGTTCCTACAATGGAGCTTCACTCGTTGATTCCTGCTCCCCGGGTGCTTGCTCCTCCAGAAGAGGCACCTTCATCGGCCCTGCATTCAATGGATCTCTCTGGGGTCGGCCCGGAGACTGCGGGACAGGTAGTCGAGGCCACCGTCCCTTCATTAGAGCCTGTAGCAATGATCACTGCTCCTCCACCGGAAGTTATGATACCGGCCTACATTCCTGATGACGTGCTTAGGGGTACAGAGGAGGCCGCCGAAGCTGCAATCCCTCCAACCCAGAGTAGGAGGAGCATCGAAGGTATTATTATTCCTTTTTACTTCAACGATCTCTTCATTATCTGAACTTTCCTGTCTTTTCAGAGCTACGGGGATTGGCGGCGTCCATCGCTGGCCTGTCTCCCAGGAAGTCTTTCCAGCGTCTGTTTGAACTGGCTGCTCCACAGGCGATATCCCCTCAGCGCATCATTCTATCCTTTGGGTAAGGTTAGAACTGTTCGCTCTTTTCTCAATATTGTTACTTCTTCATGTAACAATATTCATGTCTTCTGTAATTCTGGAAGCCGATGATGAGGTTGAGGTCCTCGATGGGCCTGGGGATCTTCCAGACTCTTCTTGTATAAACGTGGGTAAGTAAAGTTTCGACACCTTGGCATCTATCCTCTGTTTGCAACTTTCGCTGATCATTTATCAATCTTTAACAGCTCTGCCTACTTTTACCCCGTTGGAGACTCGCATTCTCATGTCGTCTGGCCCTTATGCGATGCGTGCATCCGAATGTATGGCCAAGTCAAGCCTTCACTCTTTGTTAGCATTGATCGAAGACCTTCGTGTTGGTAGCCCGCTTACGGCCGAAGAATTTGCTGCTGAAGCCAACAGCTCTCTCCTCTTTCTTGCCACTTATCACAGTAAAGCATTGGTGCAAGCCTGGGTCGAATTCTGTCGTCGAGAGGAGGCTTTCTTGTATAATCTTGAATGCGCGTGCCTTCCTTCAGAGGTGGTGGCTTCGAAGACAAGCTTGCAGGGGTTGATTAAGCGACACGCCGCAAATACGCTTTCCTCTGAAAAGAGGCTCCGCCGAAAGTTCTCAGAGAGGAAGCTGGCTTCAACCGCGCTCGGGGAGCTTCAAGTCGAACTTACAGCTAAGACCACCTATGCATATGAACTTTGGCAGGAGCTTCTGTAATGTTTTAGAAATCGTTTTGCGATTTTTCCCGTTTTAGGGCAAAATTGTCGGTTTTTCCCGTTTTAACCCGATTTCGATCAAACGTCCGTATAAGCTTGCCGGCACCTAGTTTAGCTAAAATAAAGCTTGTGCGCGAACTTTGGGAGTATTTGGGAGGTTTTGGTTCAGATAGAATTTTTCCCAAATAAAATATTATTTTAAGCGGTATTTTGTGCACGTAAATCGGAAAAAAAATTCTCTTGTGAATAAATTAATTTTGTCACTAGAAAAATTTTGGAAACTTCTTTTTTAAATATCTAGATATTTTTGGAGTGCAAAAGGAATTATTTTAAAAAAGAAAAGAAGAGGTATAAAGGTGGCAAAGTGCATTTATTAGCTTTTATTACTCATTTTCCTAGCAATTTCTTCACCCAAAATTCACAAAATTACCCCCAACCTCCCTATGGCCGAGCCTTATCTCAAATTTCTGTCCAAAATATTTTCCAAGCTCATTTCTTCATTATTTCTTCAAAATTCTTCAAAAAAATTCCAAATAAATCCACAAAAATCCTAAATGAAAATACCATCTTTTCCTTCACTAATCCTTCTTGGATCTTCATCAAAGCATGGTTTTTTGATGCTATGAGAAGGGATTAAGTTTCTTTTTGGTGTTCTTGGGGAGGTATAATTCTTACCTTAATCCTTATATATTTGTTTTAATCTTAGTCTAGCTATTTTAGTTAGTTAATTATATGTTTAGTTTAGCTTTTAAATCATAATTAATTCATTTATATTTGGTTTAAGAAATTCATATTAGGGTTAAAGTTTGTTTAAGTGATTAGTGTTCATTTAAAGTGTTAATTTGTGTTTTGGAAAAGATTAACCTAGTAGAAAATGTTAATTTTTGCTAATGAGCATTTTGTTTAATTATGCAATTAGCTTACTAGGTTTTTACTAAAATATAATTAGCGAGTGTTAAAAAAATAGGAATGGTTTAGATAGCTTAGTTAAGCTATTATAAGGTATTTGTAATTGCTAGATATGCGTTAGCTTGAAACTAGTGCGAAATATTGCGATAGGTCGCTTTCTAGGTTTCGGGGTTTTTCCGACGTGGGTTCGATTGGTCGTTGCGAGATTATATCTATTGTATTCCTCATAATTATTTATGTTGTGTTGCGCGATCGGGACGATCGGGGTCCATATTTGGTGTTTTGTAGTTTAGCGACCCCAATTAAGGTTTTTGGCCGATGTCGTGCGCGAAAGATGCGCTAAGCGCGCAGTGTAATTTTCTGGGCGTTTTCATCGTGTTTCGTTGTCTTTTTGTCATCATAGGATATTTAGCTTATGTGTTGTATTTATGAAATTTTAAGTTCGCAAGCAGGGATTTCGGGTGCTGCGGACAAGGGGAAGCAGGTGGTCGGATTTTCATAGCTCGAGACCATCGGTGAGTAGATTTAACATCTACGGGGAAATCGCCCGTATGGCGTTATGTGTCGGGGCGAATATGATATGATAGCTGCATGTATTTGCATATTAGTTACTTTCATATGAATGGCATTGCATAGCATTATCTGTTGTACTTGACTCGTACCTTTAGATATAACACATTACTGACGGTTCATATTGCACGAGCACAAAATTGTATGTTACACCCACACCGTCTGTAATTACCATGACACGCACAAACACCTACATATGTGATATGGTAGTGGATAGGAATGATTGGAGTAGTAACTCTTATTCTATTGTGCATATGAAATACTGTGGACACATACATACGTGATATTGCATTAGGCAGGAATAGTTGAGGTAGTGACCCTTATTCCACTTCACGTATATCTTGCTATAGCTACTTATACATCATGCATACATATTGACATGTACACCCACATACTTGATTACATATAGATACTTAAACCTTGCTACACTTACATGTACACCTCATATGATACTGCATTTGTTTTCGAAGGATTTGGGAACCACATGATATGTTTTAAAAATGGATTCATTTAAAAGAGCGGTTTTTCCTTTATATGCTCATATTGATGTTTTATATTGCATATATCAGTTTTATATGGATTTTACGCATTGAGATATGGATTTCATATGATTTATGGATTTGAGAACCGTGGGGGTATTTTCAAGAAACTATGTATTATTTGAAAACCCGGTTTCTCTTGATATGATATTTGATGCGTCCACCATGAATTTCTCGGTTCTGAGATTTTTGATATATACCCGATGCGAGGAGTGAGTGGGCCATGTGCAGGTACATGGTAGGGCCCGGTACGGTTCCCCTCGGCAAGATGTTCGTGGTACAGACGATGAGCCTGGAAGGTGGGCAAGTATCTACCGGTGATTGTATTTAGACTCGGCGGTTATCGTGGGGATACCGACAGGAGTGATGTACGAAATATCGTCAGGGCCAGTCATGGTGACAGCACCTGAGTTATGAGGATTTACATGTCGATGCTAGACACGGGTTTCATGATGTTTCGAGTGTCGGTGTTAGACACTCAGGTTTCCATGATTTTTACGTATATTCGGTGGACATACGGGGTTGATATCCTCACATATATATATACTTATAGGTACATGTTTTTATGATGTTTCGGGTGTCGATGATAGACACTCAGGCTCTATGAGACTTACAGGATGTGAGGGCCGATCTGAGGATGCGGTGCCTGAGGATTTGGGATTTGATGTGTCAGTGAGGGACACTGATGTTTTTCCATACCGATGATTTTGCATGAGATTTTATATTATATCATCCCACACTCAGGATTATGTTGATATGCATTGCTTCATGTAGTTGTAGTACCCTGATGATGTACTTTTACATGATTGTTGCATATTCACTTATCATACTTATGCTATCGGATTACATGTGATAGATAGATCGCTGTTCGTGCATACTTGCGATTACTGTATGATGTTATTTACTATTCACGAGTTGGCAACTCACCCCCATTGTGCCACAGTGTTTTGCAGGACTTACCCTCTGAGTAGTCACGGCAGGGCGTCTTATCATTTCTACTTTTGCGGATACCGCTACGGTTGGCTGTGAGGCCTTGCTTTTAGGTGGGTTTGCGGTTATCTGTTTGTATATTGTATATCTTTTTGTTGGATCTAGTATTCTCCATCTACCACTATGTTGTATATGACTTAGAGACGACTTGTGAGGATTCAGTGTTATATTTTGTGGTGACTCTGGGTGCCGTGCTCGTGGGAGCCAGTTTTGTTGAAAAGTTGTACTTCTTTATGCAGTTTTCTTTTATATTTCTTCGCTTCGGCGTCGTATATATGTTGTGGTGGTTGTCTCCACCGTTGGGCGTGATTTGCTCCCGTTTGGGATGCTTTTATTATTATCTATGTTGTACTCGTTTTCGGGGTTAGTTTTTACAAAGGAGGTGCTGCCGAAATTTTTAAGAACGGGAGCTAAACTTAAAGATTTTTACTTGAAAATTTCCGAATGTTTAAAACTATGTATTCTCCGTTGATCCAGTTTTAGGTGGTTTAGATTTCTGGGTTTCGGCTTACTTATGTTGCGTACGCCTTTAGACGTTACATAGTTTAAGTGCCGGTTACGGGCCAAATTTTGGGTCGTGACAAAGTTGGTATCAGATTGCTAGGTTTTACCTTTCGGAGTGTAGGATGATCTTGTTATGATGGAGTAGGTAGCTTAAGCAGAGTGACGTAGCGTGTGTATGTTCCGCGGCATACTTACGACACGGTACTCCGCCTAAGTGACCTTAGGACTTATTGATTGAACTTCCTTCCGTGATTGATATACATCTTTGTGATTCGATTTCCGTTTCCTTATCGAATCTTGTTTCAATTTCCAGCCAATATGCCGCAAAAGACTACGAGGGCACAAAGAGCGGCCGCGAGGGCCGAGGTCAGAGTCGACTCGTCTGAGGCGAGGACTGACCAGGGCGATACGCCTGTGGTACCGGAGCACATTGCTATGATTGGGGCTAGTATGCAGGACCTGCGCCAGATTGTGGGGACTTTGGTAGAGGCCATTCGAGCACAGGGGCAGGCTATTGTTCCACCCGTTGCAGGGACCACGATGGTACCTACAGTTCCGGCAGTCGCAGTTACAGCTCCGGAGGTTATTACCGTGTTACTGACGGAGTTCATGAGGCTGAGGACTCCGGTGTTTACTGGAACAGATGGTACTGAGGATCCGCAGTCGTTTATCGACCGGATAGCCAGGATTTGTCACTCACTCCGATGCTTCGACGAGAGA
Source organism: Agapanthus africanus (assembly GCA_030015575.1). Lineage (NCBI taxonomy): Eukaryota > Viridiplantae > Streptophyta > Magnoliopsida > Asparagales > Amaryllidaceae > Agapanthus > Agapanthus africanus. The sequence continues at coordinate 672,796,762 of CM057340.1, read as the reverse complement.
TGGGTAGAGTTTGCGAGTTTCCGGCTGGAGGGTTTGGCCCAGAAGTGGTGTGAGTCCTTAGAGAGGGGCAGAGCTACGGGTCTTGATCCTATGACCTGGGCTGAGTTTGTGACAGTATTTCTCGCCCGTTTTCTTCCACCGAGCGTCAGGGATGCGCGAGCGCGCAAATTTGAGTCGTTATGTCAGACTCCGGGGATGACGGTGTCTGATTATGATGTATTGTTTACTGAGCTGTCGGTGAATGCTCCGTACTTGGTGGCGACTGAGGAGATGAGGGTGAAGAGGTTTATTCGAGGCCTGCTTACACAGTTGTTCCTAGCCATTAGCATTCAGCATTGTGACATGTATGCGGCAGTTGTGGATGCAGCCCTATTGGTGGAGGAGCGTCTAGCTGAGTCATCGGTTGTTCCGAAACTGAAGAGGACTCGTACGGATGTACCAGCACGGAGGCAGAGGTTTAGATTCCGAGACAGAGATCGACCAGACACTGGGAGTAGCAGAGACGTGGGACGTGGCCAGTTGTTCAGTACTTTTTCCCAGGAGGGTCAGCCATCGACACGTGGGTGTTTTAGATGTGGCAGTTTACAGCACCTAGTGAGGGATTGTACCGTGGTGCATCAGCGAGGGCTAGCAGTACCCCAAGTTACCTTACCACCTTCTCCGCCTCAGAGAGCGTTGCCTCTTATTCTTGTTGTTGCGCCGCGTCAGACTCCTGCTCAGAGAGGTCGTGGTCGCGGTAGTTTTGTGCCGAGAGGATGAGGTGGCAGAGGCAGAGGACAGCCAATAGCCGGTAGAGGGCAAGCATGGGTTCTTACCTTGACTCACCAGGACGCTTAGGCGTCCAATGCTGTGGTTTCAGGTACCCTTTCTGTATGTTCTTATGATGCACATGTTCTTTTCGATCCGGGATCTACGCATTCGTATGTTTCTACGCACTTCGTACCGAGGTTAGGCCGAGTGTCGTGTTTGCTGGATCAGCCGCTAGTCATGACTACTCCTGTGGGAGAGTCGTTTATTGCGCGACACGTGTTCCGATCGTGTGCTGTACGTTTAGGAGACAGAGATCCGTCCGTCGACTTGATCCTTCTTGAGATGTTGGACTTCGATGTTCTGTTGGGCATGTACTGGCTAGCTACTTGCTATGTGTCCATGGACTGCCGCGAGAAGACAGTTAGATTTTGTTTTCCCGGCGAGTCAGTATTTGTTGTGCAGGGGGACCGTGGTACCGCCCCTCACAGTTTGGTTTCTGTCCTGTGCGCTAATCGGCTTTTGAGGAGGGGATGTCGGGGATTCTTGGCTTTCATTCATAATACTAGAGCCACAGTGGAGTCGTTGGACTAGGTTTCTACAGTGCGAGAGTTTCCCGATGTCTTTCCCGATGAGTTACCTGGGTTGCCTCCAGAGCGCGATATTGAGTTCTGCATTGATCTGATTCCTGGCACGGAGCCTATTTCCATACCGCCTTATCGGATGACTCCGGCAGAGCTTAGAGAGCTTAAAGATCAATTGCAAGAGTTGCTTGATTTGGGACTTGTGCATCCGAGTGTTTCACCGTAGGGAGCTCCTGTTCTGTTCGTCAAGAAGAAGGACGGCAGTTTGAGGTTGTGTGTGGATTATCGTCAATTGAACAGAGTTACGGTGCAAAATAGGTATCCTTTACCTCGCATTGACGATTTATATGATCAGCTCCAGGGTGCGAAACATTTTTCAAAGATTGACTTAAGTTCGGGTTATCATCAGTTGCGGGTTCGGAATGATGACATTCCGAAGACTGCTTTTCATACGCGCTATGGGCATTATGAGTTTTTGGTGATGTCATTCGGACTCACCAATGCGCCAGCAACATTCATGGATCTGATGAACTGGATTTTCAGGCCGTTCCTTGACCAGTTTATTATTGTGTTTATTGATGACATACTGGTGTACTCTAGGAGTCATGAGGAGCATGAGCAGCACTTGAGAATTGCTTTGCAGATATTGAGAGAGCACCTGCTGTATGCTAAATTCTCAAAGTGCGCATTTTGGCTTGATAGTGTGGACTTCCTGGGCCATGTGGTGACTGGTGATGGTATTCTGGTGGACCCGAGGAAGATCGAGGCTGTACAGCTTTGGCCCAGGCCTGTATCGGTGACGGAGGTCCGCAGCTTTTTGGGCTTAGCTAGTTATTATCGTCGTTTTGTGCAGAATTTCTCGAGTATCGCTGCACCACTGACTGGACTGACCCGGAAGGGAGTTCCTTTTCTTTGGACTGATGCGTGCGAGCAGAGTTTTCAGCAGTTGAAGACTCGGTTGACGACAGCATGAGTGCTTTCTTTACCTTCTGGATCGGGCGGCTATGTTGTTTATTGTGATGCTTCTCGAGTGGGGCTCGGCTGTGTTTTGATGCAGCATGATAGGGTGATTGCGTATGCTTCTAGGCAGCTGAAGAAGCACGAGCAGAATTACCCCACTCACGATCTTGAGATGGCCGCGGTAGTCTTTGCGTTGAAGATTTGGAGATACTACTTGTACGGAGAGTCATGTCAGATCTTCACGGATCACAAGAGTTTGAAGTATATCTTCCAGCAGCGGGATCTGAACCTGAGACAATGCCGATGGATGGAGCTAGTGAAGGATTATGATTGTGAGATCATTTATCACCCGGGCAAGGCGAATGTGGTAGCTGATGCTTTGAGTCGTAGGCCCGGGGGTAGCTTGTCCCAGTTGAGCGCAGTTCAGCGTCAGTCTTCTGCAGATTGGCAGCTCTTGTGTGATGGTAGAGTGCAGTTCGAGTTCACTTCCGCTGGGGGACAGCTTGCTCATGTCCGCGCCCGTCCACTACTACTTGATCGTATCCGTGAGGCGCAGCCCAGTGATGCCCGTTTGACTGAGATTCTTGAGCTTGTTCGGAAGGGAAGAGTTTCGTAGTTCATGATTGATGACCAGGGTATGCTACGATGTGGGACTCGCTTGTGTGTACCAGATGATGATGGGTTGAGATGTGAGATCCTAGAGCAGGCACATTAGTCGGCCTTTAGCGTTCATCCAGGTTCCGCCAAGATGTACCGTGACTTGAGGGACTTCTACTGGTGGGAAGGGATGAAGCGTGATATATCGGACTTCATTTCGAGGTGCCTAACTTGTCAGCAAGTCAAGGCTGAGCATTAGAGACCGGCTGGAGAGTTGCAGCCTTTACCCGTTCCGGAGTGGAAATGGGAGCAGATTTCCATGGACTTCATTGTGGGTCTACCCAGGACCAGTCGAGGGTATGACTCCATTTGGGTTATTGTAGATCGGTTGACGAAAGCGACTCACTTCCTTCCAGTGAAGACCACTTTCGGTTATGCTCAGAATGCTCAGTTGTATATAGATGAGATTGTGCGTTTGCACGGTGTTCCCATATGCATAGTATCCGGCAGAGGCACCCAGTTTACTAGCCGTCTTTGGCAGAAGCTTCAGGAAGCTTTGGGTACCCGGCTGAGTTTTAGTACCGCTTTTCATCCACAGACCGATGGCCAGTCGGAGCGGACTATACAGACTCTGGAGGATATGTTCCATGCATGTGTGCTTGATTTTGGTGGCAGTTGGGATAGTCACTTGTCGTTGATTGAGTTCTCCTACAACAACATCTTTCAGGAGACTATTTAGATGGCACCTTTTGAGGCTTTATATGGTAGGAAGTGTCGATCGCCAGTCTGTTGGACTGAGCTTAGTGAGAGTCTGGTTTTGGGACCCCAACTAGTTCAGGAGACTACGGAGAAGATCCAGTTGATTCAGGACAGGATGAGAGTAGCCCAGTGCAGGCAAAAGTCTTATGCCGACCGTCGTCGTCCCAGACTTGAGTTCGCAGTGGGGGATCATGTATTCCTGAGGATTTCTCCGATGAAGGGCGTTATGCGATTTGGGAAGAGGGGGAAGCTCAATCCCAGATTTGTAGGTCCTTTCGAGATCCTTGAGTGAGTGGGTTCTGTTGCTTATCGTTTGGCGCTCCCACCTAGTTTTCCTGATATGCACCCCGTTTTCCATGTCTCGATGTATCTTCATGATCCTTCTCACATGATTTAGCATGAGACCGTTCAGCTTGAGCGCGATCTTTCATTCACCGAGCAGCCGATAGTTATTTTGGATCGGCAGATGAAGAAACTTCGGTCAAAGGTCCTGTCATCTATGAAGGTTCTTTGGCGTAGCCTGACTGGTGAGGAGATCACTTGGGAGGCCGAGAGCGAGATGCGGAAGAAATTCCCTCATCTCTTTGAAGGTACGCGTAGTTAAATTTTGATTCGGAGACCGAATTTCTATAGGGGGAAGATTGTAACGTTTTAGAAATCGTTTTGCGATTTTTCCCGTTTTAGGGCAAAATTGTCGGTTTTTCCCGTTTTAACCCGATTTCGATCAAACATCCGTATAAGCTTGCTGGCACCTAGTTTAGCTAAAATAAAGCTTATGCGCGAACTTTGGGAGTATTTGGGAGGTTTTGGTTCAGATAGAATTTTTCCCAAATAAAATATTATTTTAAGCGGTATTTTGTATACGTAAATCGGGAAATTTTTTCTCTTGTGAATAAATTAATTTTGTCACTAGAAAAATTTTGGAAACTTCTTTTTTAAATATCTATATAGTTTTGGAGTGCAAAAGGAATTATTTTAAAAAGAAAAGAAAAGGTGTAAAGGTGGCAAAGTGCATTTATTAGCTTTTATTACTCATTTTCCTAGCAATTTCTTCACCCAAAATTCACAAAAATACCCCCAACCTCCCCATGGCCGAGCCTTATCTCAAATTTCTGTCCAAAATATTTCCCAAGCTCATTTCTTCATTATTTCTTCAAAATTCTTCAAAAAAATTCCAAATAAATCCACAAAAATCCTAAATGAAAATAAAACCATCTTTTTCTTCTCTAATCCTTCTTGGATCTTCATCAAAGCATGGTTTTTTGATGCTATGAGGAGGGATTAAGTTTCTTTTTGGTGTTTTTGGGGAGGTATAATTCTTATCTTAATCCTTATATATTTGTTTTAATCTTAGTCTAGCTATTTTAGTTAGCTAATTATATGTTTAGTTTAGCTTTTAAATCATAATTAATTCATTTATATTTTGTTTAAGAAATTAGTGTTAGGGTTAAAGTTTGTTTAAGTGATTAGTGTTCATTTAAAGTATTAATTTCTGTTTTGGAAAAAATTAACCTAGTAGAAAATGTTAATTTTTGCTAATGAGCATTTTGTTTAATTATGCAATTAGCTTACTAGATTTTTGCTAAAACATAATTAGCGAGTTTTAAAAATATAGGAATGGTTTAGATAGCTTAGTTAAGCTATTTTAAGGTATTTATAATCGCTAGATATGCGTTAGCTTGAAACTAGTGCGAAATATTGCGATAGGTCGCTTTCTAGGTTTCGGGGTTTTTCCGCCGTGGGTTCGATTGGTCGTTGCGAGGTTATATCTATTGTATTCCTCGTAATTATTTGTGTTGTGTTGCGCGATCAGGACGATCGGGGTCCAGACTTGGTGTTTTGTAGTTTAGCAACCCCAATTAGGGTTTTTGGCCGATGTCATGCGCGATAGATGCGCTAAGCACGCAGTGTAATTTTCCGGGCGTTTTCATCGCGTTTCGTTGTCTTTTTGTCATCATAGGATATTTAGCTTATGTGTTGTATTTATGAAATTTTAGGTTCTCAAGTAGGGACTTCGGGTGCTGCGGACAAGGGGAAGCAGGTGGTCAGATTTTTATAGCTCGAGACCATCGGTGAGTAGATTTAACATCTACGGGGAAATCGTCCGTATGGCATTATGCGTCGGGGCGAATATGATATGATAGCTGCATGTATTTGCATATTAGTTACTTTCATATGAATGTCATTGTATAGCATTATCTGTTGTACTTGACTCGTATCTTTAGATATAACACATTACTGACGGTTCATGTTGCACGAGCACTAAATTGTATGTTACACCCATACCGTCTGTAATTGCCATGACACGCACAAACACCTACATATGTGATATGGTAGTGGATAGGAATGATTGGAGTAGTAACTCTTATTCTATTGTGCATATGAAATACTGTGGACACATACATACATGATATTGCATTGGGCAGGAATAGTTGAGGTAGTGACCCTTATTCCACTTCAGGTATATCTTGCTATAGCTACTTATACATCATGCATACATATTGACATGTACACCCACATACTTGATTACATGTAGATACTTAAACCTTGCTACACTTACATGTACACCTCATATGATACTGCATTTGTTTTTGAAGGATTTGGGAACCGCATGATATGTTTTAAAGATGGATTTATTTAAAAGAGCGGTTTTCCCTTATCTGCTCATATTGATGTTTTATGTTGCATATATCAGTTTTATATGGATTTTACGCATTGAGATATGGATTTCATATGATTTATGGATTTGAGAACCGTGGGGGTATTTTCAAGAAACTATGTATTATTTGAAAACCCGGTTTCTCTTGATATGATAGTTGATGCGTCCACCATGAGATTTCTCGGTTCTGAGATTTTTGATATATACCCGATGCGGGGAGTGAGTGGGCCGTGTGCGGGTACAAGGTGGGGCTCGATACGGTTCCCCTCTGCAAGATGTTCGTGGTATAGACGATGAGCCTGGAAGGTGGGCAAGTACCTACGGGTGATTGTATTTGGACTCGGCGGTTATCGTGGGGATACCGACCAGAGTGATGTACGACATATCGTCAGGGCCAGTCGTGGTGATAGCACCTGAGTTATGAGGATTTACGGGTCGATGCTAGACACGGGTTTCATGATATTTCGAGTGTCGGTGTTAGACACTCAGTTTTCCATGATTTTTACGTATAGTCGGTGGACATACGGGGTTGATATCCTCGTGTGTGTGTGTGTATATATATATATATAGGTACATGTTTTTATGATGTTTCGGGTATCGATGATAGACACTCAGGTTCCATTAGACTTACAGGATGTGAGGGCCGATCTGAGGATGCGGTGCCTGAGGATTTGGGATTTGATGTGTCAGTGAGGTACACTGATGTTTTTCCATACTGATGATTTTGCATGAGATTTTATATTATATCATCCCACACTCAGGATTATGTTGATATGCATTGCTTCATGTAGTTGTAGTACCCTGATGATGTACTTTTACATAATTGTTGCATATTCACTTATTATACTTATGCTATCGGATTACATGTGATAGATAGATCGCTGTTCGTGCATACTTGCGATTACTGTATGATGTTATTTACTATTCACGAGTTGGCAACTCACCCCCATTGTGCCACAGTGTTTTGCAGGACTTACCCTCTGAGTAGTCACGGCAGGGCGTCTTATCATTTCTACTTTTGCGGATACCGCTACGGTTGGCTGTGAGGCCTTGCTTTTAGGTGGGTTTGCGGTTATCTGTTTGTACATTGTATATCTTTTTGTTGGATCTAGTATTCTCCATCTACCACTATGTTGTATATGACTTAGAGACGACTTGTGAGGATTCAGTGTTATATTTTGTGGTGACTCTGGGTGCAGTGCTCGTGGGAGCCGGTTTTGTTGAAAAGTTTTACTTCTTTATGCAGTTTTCTTTTATATTTCTTCGCTTCGGCGTCGTATATATGTTGTGGTGGTTGTCTCCGCCGTTGGGCGTGATTTGCTCCTGTTTGGGATTCTTTTATTATTATCTATGTTGTACCCGTTTTCGGGGTTAGTTTTTGCAAAGGAGGTGCTGCCGAAATTTTTAAGAATAGAAACTAAACTTAAAGATTTTTACTTGAAAATTTCCGAATGTTTAAAACTATGTATTCTCCGTTGATCCAGTTTTGGGTGGTTTAGATTTCTGGGTTTCGTCTTACTTATGTTGCGTACGCCTTCAGACGTTACGTAGTTTAAGTGCCGGTTACGGGCCAAATTTTGGGTTGTGACAGCTTCAAGACACAATCAAGGACGTGGTGGTTGTTGATAAAGCCGTTAGTTTTACCCGCATGATGGTCGATGCTTATAAAGCTACAGAGCAGGAGCTTGAAGGCCAGCTTGCCTTGCATCAGGCCCAACAGTCGGAAGCAGAGGCCCATCTTGCGGCCATAGTCAATTTTGAAGCAGAGATCCAAGAAAGGAAGGATGAACTGATGAACCTTTTGAATCATCCACCAGCTTGAAGAATTATATATTTTTTATTCTTCCTTTGTACATACTCCTGAATAAGAGTATTTTTTGATTCTTTCATAAATTGTACTTTGTATTCTTTTTTATGCATGAATAAAAGACATATTTTGCTTCATGATGATGTGTCCCTTTTAGTAAATGAATTTTGTGGATAATCTATTTTGATCTCCTTGTAGGACAGTGATGGCTTAGGAGTCAGGTTATGATCTGCCTCCTAAGGCTTTTCAACTTTATGAGCCGTGATGGTCTCATAAAGATATTTCTCCCTACGGGTCGAGAGGATCCCATAGGTGTAATTCCTCCTTAAGAATCGTGAGGATTCCTAAGTGTGTTTTCTCTTGAGAGTCATAAGGATCTCACAAAAGAGTTTTCTCCCTTACGAGTCGTGAGGGCCCGTAAGTGGTTGTTTCTCTCCTTGTCGAGATTCGACTTCAGAGAGTGTGGCCTGCGGATAGTATGAAAGAGTCCATCTTGGACTGACCTGCAAGGCCTAGTGCTTAGGAAACAGGTCCTTATCCCCATTGCCTAAGGCTTTTCCTTACGAGTCGAGATGAGTCGAGAAGTTCTCGCAGGAACATTATTCTCCCCACGAGTCAAGATGAATCGAGAAGTTCTCGCAAGGATTTCCTAACGTCACAGTTAAATCCTGCTAATAGAAGTTCGTTAGGGCCTGTGGTACTAGGGTTTTTTACCCGTCGCACCGTCGCGTTGGCTGGTGTATTCCTTGACGCATAATCTTGTTGTTCAAGTAGGCCCGCGACTGTCGTGTCTCTGATCCCTTCGGGGGCTGGATAAGATGTCTTCAAGCAATCTTCCAGGTGATATTACCGTCGAAAGAGCAAGCATTGGGTATATTCTATGTCGCTTTTTACTTGAGCTTAAGCTCAGTTTGGGAGCCCCGATGAGTCATAACCACTCCGCGCTGGTGTGGGATGATCTCCGGTAGTCTTTCAGGTTTTATATGAGTTGCCATCAAGACCCTGAAGCTAGGAATATTGCCTTCGCTTCGTTTGTTGGCAATGCGTCTGCTGTATCGAGACGAATGTTGCGGTTGTCTCTAAGTTGTTGGTGAACCGCCGGCACCTGGAACTAGGGACTTTGCCATGGCTCCGTTTTGCTGACGTCATATATTCCTGCAGAGACACCGATTTCTCTGCGGGTCAATACGAATTGAGATGCTCTCTTCAAGGACGCTGATTTTCCTGAATCGAGGTTTTGCCAAAGACACTGATCTCCCCGGAGTTGAGACGAATCAAAGACACTGATTTCTCTGCGGGTCGACGCGAATCAAGAGGTTCTCGCCAAGGACGCTAATTTCCCTGAATCGAGAGGTCTTGTCAAGGGCACTGATTTCCCTGGGGTTGAGACGAATCGAGAGATTCCTGCAAATACACTGATTTCCTTGCGGGTCGACGCGAATCGAAAGGTTCTCACCAAGGACGCTGATTTCCCTGAATCGAGAGGTTTTGTCAAGGACACTGATTTCCCTGGGGTTGGTTGACTTGTTTTCGAGACGGAGCGTTGATCCGGCGGGGAAGTCATTGGTTGTCTCTAGGTCGTCTGTGGAACTTAGAGTTTTGGAACTAGGACTTTGCCGTGGCTCCGCTTTGTTGATGTCGTGTCCGAATCCTGTTGGGGGAAGAACGCTGGGGTGACATCGCGTCTTCTGTATCGAGACGAACGTCGAGGTGGTCTCTAGGTTGTTGGTGAACCGTCGGGACCTGGAACTAGGGACTTCACCATGGCTCCGTCGTTGGATTGTCGCGTCTGAATCCTGCTGGAGGAATAATGCTGTGGTGACATCTCGTCTGCTGTATCGAGACGAATGCTGAGGTGGAGCTGGGATTTTTCCGTTACTCCGCTTTGTTTCGACCATTGGGTCTTTTGTTGACGTCACGTCTGCATCCTACTGGAGTAAGGAGAAACGCCTGTTGTTGATCTCAAAGTTGTCGATGTTGACATTGAGACCCTGAAGCTAGGGATCTTCCTTCGCTTTGTTTGTTGATAATGTGTCTGCAATATTGCGACGAATGTCGATATTGTCTCTAGGTTGTCTATGAACCGTTGAGATTTGGTTCGCTTCGACGATGCCTGGTGGGACGATATGATTCCCTTCTTGTTTGTGCCCATGGATTGTATACAGGGGTCAATGTGGCCTCACCTGCAGGGCAAAAAGTTTTATTCTTTCATCATATATATTTTTTTAATTCTTTCCGCGATGCTCTATTATTTCAGCTTTTTATATCGCGAAAATCGTGATTGCCCAACCATTTCGGCTATTTTTCGCGGTGCCCAATCATTTCGGCTATTTGTTTTATTTACTCACTGCTTTTTATTGTGAGTTGCCCAATCATTTTGGCTGTTTTTGTATGCATACATTTTTACTTGCTGATTTTGTTGCAAGTTGCCCCATCATTTCGGCTATTTCATATGCATTTTTGGCTCGCTGATTTTTTATCATGAGTGTGGAACTTGGAATCCGGTGCCAATCTCAGCATCAGAATTGCTGCGATTGGAATATTGCCATGAGCGAATAATCATTTGCCGTGAAGGGACTTGGAATTTGATACTGATTTAGGCATCAACATCACTACGATTGGGATATTGCCAGGAGCATATCATCATTTGCCTCTGTTGATGTCGAGCAAAGGTGGCTTAGCAAACAGGGTTAGGATCCCGTCGACTACGGCTTTTGACTTCATGAGCCGTAAGGGTCTCATAAAGGTGTTTCTCCCTATGAGTCGTGAGGATCTCGTAGGTGCTTTTTCTCTTTAGGAATCGTGAGTATTCCTAAGTGTGTGTTCTCTTATAAGTCATAAGGATCTTACAAGAGTGTTTTCTCCTTGCAAGTCGAGAGGACCTACAAGTGTTTGTTCACCGTGTGAGCATATCCCTAGTCGCTGGTGGGACTCTATTAGGGAAATGTTCATTCGTGCCCGTGGATTGTATACAAGGGTCAATATTGAACCGCTTGTAGGGCAATCCATAAAATGTGATGGCTTAAGAACAGGTTCAGATCCCTGTAGCTTAAGGCTTTTGAATCCTATAACCCGTGAGGGTCTCATAAGAGGGTTCTCCTTACGAGTCGTGAGGATCTCGCAAGTGTAATTTCTCCTTAGGAATCGTGGGGATCCCTAAGTGTGTTTCTCCTTTGTGAGTCGTAAAAATCTCATGCAGGCGGTTTCTCCTTACTGGGTCGAGAGGACCTTACAAGTGTCTTTTGACGAGATTGCGCCCTTTCAGGTTTTCACAAAGCTCGTCGGTACTCCTGATGTTTTTACTCACGGAGCCCTTTCGGGTTTTCATCCGTGCCCATCTTGCTTGTGGATGTACCTTTTTTTTTTACACGAGTCTGTGCCTTTTCGGGTTTTCACAAACACCGTCGGTAGTCCTGCTGTTTTTACTCAAGGCGCCCTTTTGGGTTTTCATCCGTGCCCACTTTGCTTGTGGACATACCGTTTTTTTGTGTCAGCCTTGGGATGCTGCAGTCCATAGTTTATAGACGTCTCGGTTAATTGCAAGTTTTAGGACATTGCGGTCCATCGTTAGTTTAATGACGTTTCGGTCACTTGCAAGTTTTAGGACATTGCGGTCCATCGTTAGTTTAACGACGTTTTGGTCAATTGTTCATAGGTCATACATGTTTGAAGATCTTTCAGCATTCTTTTAGTTTTTGCCAAAAGAACAATTTCTCATGGAGCTTCCCCTATAAAAGAGCATGATGCCCCCGGCGTGTCCATCTTTTTCTGAGCATGTGGTTGTGGCGGATTCACCTTCCAGCTGTCAGACAATGCGAATTTGCCCGGTTGGTATTCATCCTCAATCCAGGCTTTGTTGACGTAGCAATCTTCGAGCGGGTGACCCATTACTCTATGGTAAGGACAATAGTTAGGATGGTTAACGTCACCCGGTTGCGACGGATGTTTTGGATCTGGCAGAGTGATGAGCCCGTTGCACACTGCCAGTTCGAACAGTCTCCTTATTTTATCCCTGGGAAATGAGTAAGGACGTTTCAACTTCTCATCGAGGGATCGCGACTTGTTGCTTTGACGAACAGACGGTCTCGGGTTACACGGCTGTCCTGAGCGTTGGCAACAAAGGTCGCTTTCCCGTTGCCTTTTTCATTCCGAAAACCCACTTTTGAAGGGAAAGGCATATGGCCCATCTGGTCCATTTGGGCCAGCTTGTCGATCAAGGCCTGGAAGGTGGTCGGCTTGAAGAACATCATGAATTGGGAGATAGTCGACTGAGGGTCAAGGGTCCATATGAACATGCCCACGGCAGGAGCTTCTTCTATGCGTTCGCATCTCGACCATAGGTTCCGCCACCGGATTGCATACTGCACCCATGTCTCTCCCGGCTTTACCCTGGCGTTGATCAATGCCGTGATCGGGGTGCGTTCACTGGCGCTTGTGAACCGCTGAGTGAATAGCAACTCCATTTCTGTAAATGTTTTAACGGAGTCGTCGGGAAGCTCTGAGTACCATTCAAAAGCTTTCTCTGCTAAGCTACCGACGAACTGGCGAAGTAGAAGTTTATCATCACCTCCAGTATTGCCTCAAAGAGCCCTGAACTGAGCGACATGCTGATGGGGATTGCCTGTCCCCTTGTACACATTGAATTTGGGGATCGTGTATCCCGGCGGGTACTTTATTTGGTCATACCAGCCTGGATATGATTGCCCAATTTTAACAACTTGGTCGGCCACTTCATTCGCCTGGTGAGCTCATATTTGCTGAGCAATGTAGTCATCCACAGCAGCCTTGGAAATAGTTTCTTCTTTGGCTGCTGAAAGAGCCGGAGGAGGGCTCGATGTCTCCGCTTGGTCATCTTCGAGGATAATTGGAGGATCTTCAGCTAGAGGATCTGGCTGTAACATCATCCCAGCCATATCTTGGAACAAGAGAGCCATTCATTTTATGTTGGCTGCCTGTTCCGCGGCCTCTTTTTCTTTCCCCTCGAGAATTCTTCGGAGGAACTCAGTGTCAGTTTCTTGTTCCCGACGCTGCTCCGAGGTCTCTGGATTTTCTTTTGGCCCAGTGAGTACGGCCATCGCAGTCAGCATCTCCCGAAGCTTCTGCTGCTTTTGTTCTTAAGCCTTCGTTATTGACTGGGGAAGCGGTCGATGACCCCTAGAAGCATAGCTTTCCTCTTTTCCGGAAGCCATATAAACGGTATGCACCATCATGCCCACATACTTGGGGCGTCTAGATTCAGCGTTTTTTCGGTTCGCCGCAGTCACGGGGGCTTTCTCTGGCCTCCTTCTCATGTGAGTAGTTGACGTTGGAGGGGCCGTTGCAGTGGGCACCCAAACAGCTGTCGCCTTTTGTGGCTCGACAGGACAGTTCTCTTCTTGCTGAATTTTCACTTTCTTCTGTCGGCGAAAGCAATCTTGATCAATTACTGAGTCCTGAACCTATCGCCAGACCTTATAAATTTTGGAGGACAACCACTGAGGGGGCTGCTCCGTCTTCTTTTCTATATTAACCTCCATAGGTGAAGGAGACCTCTTTAGCGTGGCAGTCGGGGAGTTCTTGCGAACCCTCCTAAGCGGTTCAAAGCTGTTCCCAGTTGGAACAACAGCATTGATTTCCACCATCGGAGCTGGCGGAGTTTGTCCAGAAGGGGAGATTCCCCCAGCCTTCCTTACTCGGCGCCAGTGATGACGACGAGCATGTCGCGCAGATGGTGTTGGTTCAGCTATGGGGGTGGTTTTGTCATGCCCCTTGTTCTGGTGAGGCGCTGCTGGTACCAGCCTCTTGAAGACCGACGTTCGTTGAGCAGCAGTATCCAATCTGTCAAAGACAGACCTTTGAGCAGGAACGGCGGCCGGAGTGGCCATCCCCGTAAAGACAGATCCTTTGTGGGAGAACCTTCTTTAGTGACCTCAAGAGCCGGAATGGCTATCCGTTTTGGGATGGCCGCTTCAGGTATCGTGGGCTTCTTGACGGGCCCATTGGAGTTCAGGCTCAGCCTATCGAAGACTGATGCTGTTTGCTTGACATTGGATAACCCGTCGAGAGGGGCTGTGGTGGTAGTGAGCCGATCAAAGACCGACTTCTTTTGCGCTTCTTACGGCAGCGGGACGTTAACGCTCATTGGTAGGAGCATGATCCCGAAGAACAACCCGGTGGTAGCCTGCATTACCTGCTCTACCGGCATTGTGAATAGGGAGGCCGCCTGGGGCCCATAAGTTACACCTGCAGACGAAGCGGAATGTGAGTTGCAGTTGCAGCTAGAGTATTTCATGCAGGTAGACGCCATTGATCTTTCGTTTTCTGCACGGAACAAGACACCAAATCTTAGTACCTCGAATCCAAGGGCAACCATATCAAACCGTGATTCATTCGCGAACACGACACACGAAGTATGGAGTGGAAAGAGAAAAAGGTCCCACCAGGCGTACCAGAATCTGTTCTTCGCCGAACACAGAGACTCGACCGCGTAGGTTCGTCTTGCCTGAATTTCGAGGGCAGAAGCTATTTGGTGCTATCCATCCACCTCTTCGAATATGCCAAGTTGATTTATGGCACCATGTATCGAAGGTTTAGACGGATGCGGCCAATGTAGCAGACTTCATCAGATTCCCCCTTATTTGAGGGGTTTTTGATTCTGGGGATGCTCTTCCCTGCAGACGCAAGCTCCTGCAGTTAATTACGCTACCGCATCGCGGTAACAACTTTCTCCTTCTCCAAAAGGTCACTTCGTGTCATGGGTGTTTGTTTTGTTTTTGGTTGCCCGTGGATTGTATACGGAGACTAATTTATGTTGTCGCCCGTAGGGCATGGATTAGTCCAAATCCGTATCTTCTTAGATTTGGGTTTGGGGGGTGGGTTTAAGGATACGTTAGTCTCATTTGAGACTAAGATCAACTTAAATATTTGTTAAGGATACGTTAGTCTGATTTTTAGACTAAGATCAACTTAACGGGATCGTTTAGATCCAACAAAAGAGCATTCGAGCTTTATTGTTAGTTTAAGGACATTACGGTCCAGGTTAAGGACATCATAGTCCATAGGTTTTAAAGGACCCCACAGTCCGAGGTTAAGGACATCATAGTCCATGGGTTTTAAAGGACCCCACAGTCCAAGGTTAAGGACATCATAGTCTATGAAGTGTATGGTTGTCGGGACCCGTCACCTTTCTGAAGACGTTAAAGGATTACAACGATATATATCAGAGGGGTTCAGAGATGTACCCTTAAACCGATGTGAGTTGGTTGGAAGATCTGTAGTCTAATTTAGGACTAAGATCTGTTGAAATATTAATGAGCTGGTGGGCTCAATTAATATAAGTTAAGGACTTATGGCCAATATTGGGCTAAGTTCAATAAATGTTTAACATTTTTATTCTGGCTATTGAGCCATTATTTGGGCTTGGCCCTTCTGACAATATTTTTGTCTTTTATTGAATGTTGAGCATTCACCAGAGCTCTGGGCTTATTAAAGAACAATTTATGTTCTGTCGGCGCAACACGTGGCGCGCTAGGCGCTTTGCGCCAATCAAAAAGCACAGTGCGCTACTGCCAAGTAGCGCACATGTAAGGGACACGTGTCGCACTCAGCGCTAGGCGCTAGATGATGAGCGCATGATGCCAGTTTATGAGCGCTGAGCCCTAATTTAGTGGCGCACACGTGGGTGACACATGGTGCGCTTGGCGCTGAGCGCCAGCCCATGAGCGCAGTGCGCTATTTCATAAGCGCAAAGCGCAAGTTGCTAATTGGCGCATACGTGGTTGACACGTGGTGCATTTGGCGCTGAGCGCCGATTCAGGGAGCGCAAAAGTGCAATTCAAGAGCGCAAGGCACATTTCAAGAGCGCAAAGCGCATTTGATCAATTTTAAGATCTGGGAACAAATTTATGTTCTTTTCAAAGAGACTTTGTCTCAAGATTTAAGAACAATAGTTCTTATTTTGCAGGAGAGATTTTCAATCTCTTATTTTGATGAAAGGCTTTGCCTTTATAGATCCATGATCTGTGAGAAGAAATATGTTCTTCTTTTATTTTATGATGAGATCTTTTGATCTCTTTTATGAAAGAATTTTTGTCTTGAAAATCTATGATCTTTTCAAAGAAAAGAATTCTTCTTTCTTAATCATGAGATGATTTCATCTCTTTGTTCATCAACATTCTTTTTATCTTGAAGAAAAAATCTTCTTTTGCTGAGAGCTATGCTTCTCTTCCATTGAATTTTTCAAAGTTTATGGGGGGTTCTCTATATGAGACTTGAAGTCTCGGGGCCTTTATATAGGGCAAGATGGTTTATTCAATCAGTTAAGGAGATCTTTTCTCCAATTGATTTGGGGAATTTCCCCACCGTCAGATCTTTGATCCAAGGGCTTCTGGTTTACAGAAAATAATCTTCTTGTTTTAAAAAGATTGAGAAATCTTTCCCCTTTACAGAATTTGTTCTATATTTTAGTGATTTTCAATCACCATTGGATCATTGATCCAACGGTGTTCCAAATACAGTGCACAATCTTTTCTGTTTAGAAAGATTCAACGAAATTTTATTCTTGTTAATTGATGATTTAATTATATCCGTTGGATATTTGATCTAACGGTGAGGAACATTTAGTTCCAGCGCTGGCGCTTATGCGCTCTGCTTATGGTGCGCTACTTGGAGCGCAGTGCCCTTAGCGCTAGCGCACACGTGCTTTGCACGTGGTGCGCTGCTTGGAGCGCAGTGGATCTAGCGCTAGCGCCTATGCGCTTTGCACGGGGTGCGCTAGTTGTAGCACAGCGCTTTTATAAAAGCGCAGCTTTAATTCAAAGTTTGAATTCTGAACAGAGCTTTGCTCTAATTGGGGAAACGCATGTCATTGACGCCAAGTCTTACTACTGTAGGGTTCCTAGGCACACTATAGAGGTCTCACAAGGCATCAACCATGCCAATTTAAAATTTTATGAGTGCCGCAAAACTCTAATACGGATCGTTGACTAGATGTTTAGGCGAAATACGAATCTAGTTAACAACTTAACTAAAGATAAGAAGCTACAACCTTTGTAGATCCGGATATCCACTTCCTTGGCTCCATGTAGGCCTCCTCTCGCTGTCCATCTCGAATCCCGGACTCAATCGTCGGCTTGATCGGAGAAATGGGCGGACTAGGTCGTCGGCTTCGTGCCGAAGATGATCTACGTCGACGCATCACAAGTTCAAGCTCTGACTTCACAAATTTGTGAAACTTGTGAAGAAAACACCCAAAACAACTTGGCAAGAGGTAGAAGGTGAATAAATAGGAGGTAGGTTCACTTTAGGATTGGATTTGCCATTGATAGCATCAAGCTTTCTTTCTTGAAGAAGAAGATCAAGAAGAAGGCAATATTATGATAAGTTTTTCAAAAAAGAAAAAGAAATGAATACTTATTATAATAGGAACCATGGTTAGGTATAGAGAATTGACCAAGGTTAGAAGAGTGGTTAGGGTTAAGCATGACGACAAATTGGTCACTTTGGTCAAAGCTTCATGAAGCTTCACAAAGGTTTAAGAATGAAAGCAACCATTTTGTATTCTAATCCCATTCTTTTTCCAAAAACAATAAATAAAGGAATAGATAATTAAAACCCTAATCACTTTCTTAACCTAGGTTTAATTCTTTACACTTAACCAAATGAGCAAGCATTATCAAACATGATACAAAGATGTGCACAAAAGTATATCACATATACAACTTGCACATCAAGTGAGAAAATCCATTTAAAGTGAACCAATACTAGTTAATGCAAAATAATATATCAAATATATAATTATACATTAAATCATTAAATCAACACTTGACTTAACGATCCGGTCATATCGCATATAACCGACTAGTATCCTATGTATCGGCTTATCGAATCAATCGTTGATTCGATATCTAGGTTATATCGAATATAACCAATCGATACATTCATTACGAGAATGGAATACGGTATCACATACACGCATTATTCTCGGTCCTGCACATATCTCATATGCGCTCCTATTTCGTTTCGCTTGAGCCAGGAAACCTCTGTGTAGGACTCTAAAGACTCGTCAATACGCCGGTAGCAGATGATGATCATATCAAGCACCCACAAGCCGCAAGCGGTCTGCTAAACGTAACGGCCATCCGGGTATTGAGCGATCAGAAGATCGACGAGCTAGCCCGCTCACACTCCTGTGAATCCAACCAGTAACACTTACCGTACAGTCCGGTCTGTTCGTCTGATATGTCGCATATCAAGTCTAGGGGTGGTAAACGTCAGACCCCAATAACCGATAAGTCGTGCCGATGTGAGGCTCATAAAGGGTCGAGAAACTACTGGTAACACTTACCAGCAAATCTCTGATCAGCCCTGGCTAGGGACTTCCCTGTTACGGCCAATCGAACACAGCGCAACATCAACCCCCAATACCGGGAGAGACGAAACCCCTCCTATCGCTCATTGCCTCAATGTGACTCGGGACTGTGCCCAAAGACCACCGTTTTGCACGCCCTCATGGACGTGGTAAGGTGGAGATCAAAGCACAGTGGGAATCACACAAGACTCTATGACGATCTCGGGTCTACAGACTAACATGCACAAGTGTCACCTGAGAACTGCCATCTGACGTGAGGTATAATACCATCTGGGAGTTCTCGGCAAGTCCGTCCAGTGTACCCAGTCTCCACTGAGCACCCGTACACCATCTCTGATGTCAAACACCAATGGATATGGGATCATCCATCGCCCATCTCATGGGTCGAGAAGCGTATACGCTATTCTACACTGGTATATCGATGCCCCATCTCGATACACGTACGACTAGGGACTTTGAAGGATGTACCTATGGACTACCATGTCCCTACTAGTATGATCTGCATCATAGTCCAGGTAGTCAAGTACACATCCTAAGGGCTTTACCAACATGTAACTATAAGACAGTATAAAGATACTAGTATATATGTCAAGATAAAGAGTAACCAGATAGCATACTATCATATCGAGCAAGAAAGTCATCTCTATATATGTCCAAGCATCCAATATAATATACATCATCTGTACAATACTGGCCTCTAGGGCATACATACAACTAACAATCTCCCACTTGCACTAGGGCCAGCTGCTGTAGTATCGCATACCGAGCATCCCGAAGAGTCTCTCAAACTGTATCTGGGGAATGGCCTTCATGAGTGGATCCGCCGTGTTGTTCTTCGTGTCAACCCTCCTGACCTCGATCTCCCGGCGATCAACTATCTCCCGGATCAGGTGATACCGCCTCAGAATATGCCTGGATCGCTGATGGGACCTGGGTTCCTTGGCCAAAGCCACCGCTCCATTGTTATCGCAATACAAAGGTATTGGATGCTCAATGGATGGAACCACTCCAAGTTCAGTAATGAACTTCTTGATCCAGACAGCCTCTTTGGCAGCATCGTTGGCAGCGATGTATTCAGCCTCCATCGTCGAGTCTGCCACGGTTTCTTGCTTGGAACTCTTCTAGCTAACCGCCCCTCCGTAAAGGGTAAAGACAAATCCCGACTGCGACTTAGAGTCGTCTTTATCACTCTGGAAGCTCGAATCGGTAAAGGACTCCACTTGGAGTTCTCCGTTACCATACACCAAGAGCATCTCTTTAGTCCTTCGCAAGTACTTGAGGATGCTTTTCACAGCTGTCCAATGACTCTCTCCAGGATCAGCTTGCTACCTGCTCACTACACTTAATGAGTATGCTACATCAGGTCTGGTACATAGCATCGCATACATGATAGAGCCTACAGCCGAAGCATAGGGTATCCCTTGCATGCGAGCTCTCTCCAAATCAGTCTTGGGAGACATCTCTTTGGAGAGAGTGACTCCAGAGATCGTGGGCAAGTTCCCACGCTTGGATTCTTCCATACTAAACCTCTTTAGTATGGTGTCAATGTACCTGGATTGGGACAATCCTAAAATCCTTTTGGATCTATCTCTATAGATCCTAATCCCCAAAATGCAGGAGGCATCACCAAGATCTTTCATCGAGAATCTTTGTGATAAGAAGAGCTTGACCGATTGCAGCATAGGAATATCATTTCCTATCAAGAGTATGTCGTCCACGTACAATACGAGGAAGACAACCTTACTCTCTGCCACCTTCTTGTAGATACAAGGTTCATCTGGGTTTTTGATGAAATCAAACTCTTTGATAACGACGTCAAAGAAGATGTTCCAACTCCGCGATGCTTGCTTTAATCCATAAATGGATTTAAGCAGCTTGCACACCTACCCGCTGCTCCCACTGTCTACGAAGCCCTCTGGCTGAGTCATGTACACGCACTCTTCTAAATCACCGTTTAGAAAGGCGGTCTTAACATCCATTTGCCAGATTTCGTAATCATGATATGCAGCGATGGCAAGCATGATCCGGATGGATTTAAGCATAGCCACGGGAGAAAAGGTTTCGTCATAGTCCACACCCGGTCTTTGACGAAAACCCTTTGCAACAAGTCTAGCTTTGAAAGTCTCCACTTTCCCATCTACACCAAGTTTCTTCTTGAAGATCCACTTGCTCCCAATGGGTTTTACCCCTTCAGGAGCAACGTCCAAAGTCCATACTTTGTTGGTGTACATGGATTCCATCTCGGACCGCATAGCATCCAGCCATTTCACTGAGTCCCTACTCGTGATGGCCTGCTCGAAGCTAGTTGGGTCATCATCCTCCATGATGCAATCCTCGCTCCCACCATCCATGAGAAAACCGTAGTATCTCTCAGGTGGGCGAGGAACCCTACTAGATCGGCGGAGAGGCTGAGGTTCGTCGGGAGCTACTGAATGCTCTGGTTCCACTAAATCTTCTGTTGTGTTTTGTTCAGCTGGAACCTCTTCCAGTTCTAGCTCAGAGCCACTAATTTCTTTTGCAAGAAATTCCTTTTCTAAAAAGGTGGCATGTTGAGCAACAAATACTCTTTGTTCCTCACTGTGGTAGAAGATATACCCTCGCGAATGTTTGGGATATCCAACAAATTTACACAAAACAGATCTTGCCTCGAGTTTGTCCGGTTTTTGTCTTTTGACATAGGCCGGGCAACCCCATATCTTTATAAAATTAAGATATGGTCTCTTCCCTTCCCATATCTCATATGGTGTGGTAGGCACAGATTTGGTGGGAACCCTGTTCAGTAGGTATGCTGCTGTTTCCAGTGCATATCCCCGGAAGGAAACAGGTAACTCAGCTACACTCATCATAGAGCGCACCATATCTAATAGGGTGCGGTTTCTCCGCTCCGATACACCGTTGTGCTGTGGTGTATATGGAGGAGTTAGCCGAGAGAGAATCCCATTCTCTTTTAGGAAGTCCAGGAATTCAATGCTCAAGTATTCTCCTCCTCGATTAGATCGTAGGATTTTAATACTTTTTCCGGTTTGGTTCTCAACTTTTTGTTTATATTCTCTAAATTTCTCAAAAGCTTCTGATTTGTGTTTCATCAGGAACACATACCCGAACCTAGAGAGATCGTCAGTGAATGTAATGAAGTACGAAGAACCATCCCTGGCATGTGTAGACATGGGACCGCATACATCACTATGTATAAGTCCCAAGAGTTCGGTAACTCTTTCTCTGTGTCCCGTAAACGGAGTTTTGGTCATCTTGCCTTTGAGACATGACTGGCAAGTGTCATAAGATGAAAATTCAAACGGATTTAAATATCCATCCTTATGCAACTTAGCCAGTCGTGTCGCATTGATGTGACCCAGTCTACAATGCCACAAGAAGGATTCGTTCAGTTCTGAACTCTTCCTCTTGTGTTTGTTTGTTATGCTCAGAACTGTTGATTAATTTAGAACATAAATGCCATTGCACAACGTGCCTGATCCAACCAACTTTTGGTTACGGAAAATGTTCATAACATTGTCCTGAAATACAAAATTATATCCCTCTTTACTCAATAAAGAAACCGATATAATGTTGCATATCAGGTTCGGCATGTAATAGCATTCGTTCAGAACCAATGTATTACCAGTCAGTAATACAAGGTGATATTCCCCGACAGTCTTAGCTGCAACAATTGCACCATTTCCAACTCTAATGTCTTTATCACCTTCTCCAAGTTCTCTACCTTTCCTGAGCCCATGTAACTGATTACATATATGGGATCCTGACCCGGTATCTAATACCCAGGACGTGGAGAAAATGGAGAAACAGTTCTCTGTAACGAACACACCCGAAGAAAATGCATCATCATGTACTTTCTTCATTCGGGTGGCATGGGAATCCTGGTGTTCCCCTATATCCTGTTCAGTCCTATAACTCTATAAGAAAGAACGGAACCAACGTTCCCCAGCACAGTATAACATGCGGGTTCGGTCAATACATCCATATTATTATCTTCATTAGAGCATGAAATGGTCGCTACCTGGAGAGAGAGAGAAGAAAACACTTTAGCATATGCTCGTGCAAGATCAGATTGGTTATTATCTTATCTAATCAGGATGGCTCCCACTGGTTTTTATCAAATCTTCCTTCAAACCCTAAAAGGAAAGACTAGCCGGGATTAATTACACACTACAAGTTCGCCAATCTTTCAGCCAGGCCAGTGTCGGTACTTTGAGGGAGGTCCCCCGTTCTTTCGCACGAACCTAATTAATGTAAACCTCGTTTTCCCAGAGGCGTAACCTCGTTAACACCTTTCTAGACACCTACTTGATCGGCTAATTGTAATGTGTAAAACTCTCCCAGGAGTAACTCTTACTCGCGGTGGGTATCGGGATCCAACTATCTCATAGAAGGTATGCAATCTCATTGCAAATTTCAACACTTGAAATTCCCGATAATATTTTGCCCCAAGCATCCTATGACCTTGACGGAGGTCAATAAACCACAGGGTGCAAGTCAAGTTCAACCCGTCATTTCTTGATTGAATCAAACCCACCTGCACGACCCTTGACGGAGGTCAACAAGGTCGTACGACTACCCTAATCCAATCTGCATCACATGCATAAGCAGATAAATACTAGTTAGCTACCGCATACTACGCCTTGACGGAGGTCAACAAACGTAGCACGAATACTAAGTAAGATTTATCTGAAATGACGGAGGGCTACGTTAGGTTTTTCTGAAAACCCATTGCGTAATGAATTTGATATCGTTGTAGAATCAAATGAAGTTTTGAAAATGGAGTGTTTTTGAGGCTTTTCTAGTTTTGCTAAAGGGGTCACTCCCGGTGAAGGGATCGTCGGCCCTTTCCTCGTCGAATGAGGTGCGGGATATATCATATATATCACTGTGCAAAGCAGAAACTATAGAAGCAATCAAAAGCAAACCGAATGTGTAGCATCTGCCAGTTATTGCTAAAGGAGTCACTCCCGGTGAAGGGATCTCGGTCCTTTCCTCATCGAATAAGGTGCAGGGTATATCATATATACCGCTATGCAAAGCAAGAACTGTAGCTACCTGTTTTGTTTAAAATTCGATTCTACAACATCTTAGGTTTCTTTTCTTTCATTAATCACATTAATGATGTCCCATCATTTAAATACCTAAACATCACAGATAAATACGACGTACACTTATGCCATCCGTATTCGCCTCGATTTCCCCTCGTGCACCATTAGGTTAGGTAACTAACGACAGAGTAGGGTAGGGCTAGTGCGGGTGCAAAACATAAGTAACGTCTATATAATATAGCATATATACTATATACGGTATCTATCACAGAACATCACATGATCGCATCACAGATATCGCAGCAGAAGAAACATATGAAACATTGGATATACTAGGACGTCCGTGTTTTCAATACGAGCCAGTATAAAACACGGATTCCACGGTCGTGATGAATAGCCAATCCCATACCCCTAGACCCCTACGAGAGCGGCAAGCAACCCTACCAATTCTAGGATTAGGAGACCTGGACTCGACTCCTCGAGTTGGTCTCCCACTGGACCCCAGAACCCGGTTACTTGTGCTCCCCTCCTTGGGTCTATCCTAATGAGGAAAAGTAAATAATATACAAAAGGTGACAACTTCCGCTACTGGAAGTGTCCCAAAATAAAAGAATATTACATACAAGTTTTTACATGAATGAAAATAAAAAACACTCATCTCACATAAAAACCCCCGGCTATTCAAACACGACGATCCAATATAACATATCCAGCAACACATAACATCACATGTCATCAACGTAAGTAAATATGCGCATCCCAATTGTCGTTGACATATAGCAACGAAACCGGCGATATCACATATTGCACTTACGGTCACAGAAAAGAAAGTGTAAAACTACAACAATTGGAATCCGCAACCTCTTTAGACATCGCATGCCTAATCAAAATGAAATACTTAGACATCACATGCGTAACAGTTATAAACCCCGCATTTTAGTCTCATTGTCGAAAACTCTTTTCAATATCAAATGAAACTAAACCGCTAGATTTATATCATTCATTCAGTTATCTCATAACTGTTTGTGAATTCCAATTATTGTATCCCATTCCGGATAAATAGAAAATATTAAACTTTCCGATCGAACATTCGAACACCCAAGTTTTCGCGAAACCGTCTAACACATGAAATAGGTTCAAAGACATTCACTTCATGCCTCAGTACTAACGGTCCAGCCGTAGAAGGGTCAAGCCAACGCCTCACATGTGGCACGCCGTACTGCCCCAAACCCGAAGGTTCAAAGGGCAGTTCAAGATGGTCACATAATCGAGTTAAGGTTTGTTGTCTTCTAGAGGGACCATCGCGTTACTTGCACTACTCAGAACGTCCTTAAACCACACAAAAATCCAACACTTGGATATTTTCCGGCAGGGGAAAAGTTGGGTATTTATATCCGGTCGGACTTTTTAACATATTCAAAAAATTATCCGGAAAGCACTTAGACAAAGTTCGATAATCCGATCGAAATACCGAGTCCCTAATACAACCCAGAATACTCAACTCTTGAATAAATATTAAAAATTCCCAGAGAACTCAGTACTGAATAAAAGAAGTTACTGTGCAAAATTGTGTGGGTTACTTCATCATACGGCCGCGGAACCGCCGCAGAAGCCAGGCTTCTGCCGCGGTTCCGCCGCACTTTGGAGGAATTTGGTGATCGTGTTTCACAGTAATTCTTAGAAAGTCCTGCTGAATTTTCTGCATATTTTTAATTTGGAAAAAACCCAGTTTTTAAAAAATGTACAGAGAGCAACTTTGATATTACGGTTTCGGTTCGATCGGACTTCAAACTCCGTATGGACTCCGCCTAAGGCTCTAGCTAGGCTCTGATACCACTGTAAGGTTCCTAGGCACACTATAGAGGTCTCACAAGGCATCAACCATGCCAATTTAAAATTTTATGAGTGCCGCGAAACCCTAATACGGATCGTTGACTAGATGTTTAGGCGAAATACGAATCTAGTTAACAACTTAACTAAAGATAAGAAGCTACAACCTTTATAGATCCGGATATCCACTTCCTTGGCTCCACGTAGGTGTCCTCTCGCTGTCCATCTCGAATCCCGGACTCAATCGTCGGCTTGATCGGAGAAATGGGCGGACTAGGTCGTCGGCTTCGTGCCGAAGATGATCTACGCCGAGGCATCACAAGTTCAAGCTCCGACTTCACAAATTTGTGAAACTTGTGAAGAAAACACCCAAAACAACTTGGCAAGAGGTAGAGCGTGAAGAAATAGGAGGTGGGTTCACTTTAGAATTGGATTTCTCACTTTAGAACTCAAGTTTTCATTGATGGCATCAAGCTTTCTTTCTTGAAGAAGAAGATCAAGAAAAAGGAAATATTATGATAAGTTTTTCAAAAAAGAAAAAGAAATGAATACTTATCATAATAGGAACCATGGTTAGGTGTAGAGAATTGACCAAGGTTAGAAGAGTGGTTAGGGTTAAGCATGAAGACAAATTGGTCACTTTGGTCAAAGCTTCATGAAGCTTCACAAAGGTTCAAGAATGAAAGCAACCATTTTGTATTCTAATCCCATTCTTTTTCCAAAAACAATAAATAAAAGAATGGATAATTAAAACCCTAATCACTTTCTTAACCTAGGTTTAATTCTTTACACTTAACCAAATGAGCAAGCATCATCAAACATGATACAAAGATGTGCACAAAAGTATATCACATATACAACTTGCACATCAAGTGAGAAAATCCATTTAAAGTGAACCAATACTAGTTAATGCAAAATAATATATCAAATATATAATTATACATTAAATCATTAAATCAACACTTGACTTAACGATCCGGTCATATCGTATATAACCGACTAGTATCCTATGTATCGGCTTATCGAATCAATCGTTGATTCGATATCTAGGTTATATCGAATATAACCAATCGATACATTCATCGCGAGAATGGAATACGGTAACACATACACGCATTATTCTCGGTCCTGCACATATCTCATATGCGCTCGTATTTTATTTCGCTTGAGCCAGGAAACCTCTGTGTAGGACTCTAAAGACTCGTCAATACGCCGGTAGCAGATGATGATCATATCAAGCACCCACAAGCCGCAAGCGGTCTGCTAAACGTAACGGCCATCCGGGTATTGAGCGATCAGAAGATTGACGAGCTAGCCCGCTCACACTCCTTTGAATCCAACCAGTAACACTTACCGTACAGTCCGGTCTGTTCGTCTGATATGTCGCATATCAAGTCTAGGGGTGGTAAACGTCAGACCCAATAACCGATAAGTCGTGCCGATGTGAGGCTCATAACGGGTTGAGAAACAACTGGTAACACATACCAGCAAATCTCTGATCAGCCCTGGCCAGGGACTTCCCTGTTACGGCCAATCGAGCACAGTGCAACATCAACCCCCAATACCGGGAGAGACGAAACCCCTCCTATCGCTCATTGCCTCCATGTGACTCGGGACTGTGCCCAAAGACCACCATTTTGCACGCTCTCATGGACGTGGTAAGGTGGAGATCAAAGCACAGTGGGAATCACACAAGACTCTATGACGATCTCGGGTCTACAGACTAACCTGCACAAGTGTCACCTGAGAACTGCCATCTGACGTTAGGTATAATACCATCTGGGGGTTCTCGGCGAGTCCTTCCAGTGTACCCAGTCTCCACTGAGCACCCGTACACCATCTCTGATGTCAAACACCAATGGATATGGGATCATCCATCGCCCATCTCATGGGTCGAGAAGCGTATACGCTAGTCTACACTGGTATATCGATGCCCCATCTCGATACACCTACGACTAGGGACCTTGAAGGATGTACCTATGGACTACCATGTCCCCACTAGTATGATCTGCATCATAGTCCAGGTAGTCAAGTACACATCCTAAGGGCTTTACCAACATGTAACTATAAGACAGTATAAAGAGACTAGTATACATGTCAAGATAAAGAGTAACCAGATAGCATACTATCATATCGAGCAAGAAAGTCATCTCTATATATGTCCAAGCATCCAATATAATATACATCATCTGTACAATACTGGCCTCTAGGGCATACATACAACTAACAACTACAACGCTCTGCTTGGCAGGCCTTGGTTACACGAGTACAACGTCATCCTTTCTACACAATATCAGTGTATGAAGTATTTCAAAGATGGCTTAGAATATACCGTTACAGGGGAACTAAACCCGGTCTCGGTAAACAAAGTCCGGAAATATGAAGACGCAAGGTACTTCCTACCAGAATTTAAAGATACAGAAAGATGTCGTAAGCCGGAGGATAAACGGAAGTCCGTTGTCACCATCCCGATCATTGAGAGTGACAACGAGGAGGATGAAGAGATAGTCTACTCGGGGCAACCCCAAGGCAACAGGCCCAGCCCATCTGCTCCTATTTTGGTCTTCGGCAGTGAATCTGAAGACGAGGACACCGCCTTGTTCTCCACTCGCCCGTCAACACAAACCATTACTAGAGCTGATCAGAGTTTACAAATCACCATGGTTCTGCCACGGTATTACAAAGAACTTGATGCGCTTGATACATACAGCCTACATGAGCTGCAGACTTTCTACGTCCGTCCCAAATGAAGAGGTGAAAAGGTGATCCTCTTCTATCAATCTATGGAGACCAAAGTGGAGAAAGAAGTCTGGCATAGTGCCGAGCTGGTGCTTGACAGGCTTCAACCAATCCGTCTACCCAGATATTACGTAGAGAGATTGAAAAGGCTATTAAGATGCCAAGGCATATCCTTCAAATAAACTGTTCGACAAGCTCAGTTCTACAATAAGATCTGGGACGTTCCTGGGACTCAACAAAAGATGCACAACGGAAGGATGGAGACGATTGGACTTAGATATGTTCGGTCAAATAAACGGGAGTGATTCCACAACTTCCGCATTATAAATAACTCCAGTGGAGAAAAGAATGCTTTTCCTGATAGTTGTGACATTGAAACGAAGCAAAATCCTGCTATGAGAACGTTAAGTCTATCGTTCGAAGAGCAAGTTGACAAGCTAATAAGAGAAGCCGGTCAAAAGGTTCGGGAGGATTACAACCGCGAAATGGCTATTTACGAAAAGGCCAGGACGCAGTGTCATAATCAGCAGTCTGCGGAAGAAGAAGATTACGATGCCCTTCACCCTTATCCCGTTGTACATTCTCATGATAAGAGAAAAGCCCGAAGCAGGGGAAAAAACAAAGTGACGAACGAGAATGACGTTTGGAAACAGCGAAGCGGATCCAAGAAGGCACGCAATCAAGAAAAAGTCAGCTGGAATCCGTCTTTTATGAAGAAGATGGGACAGAGATACTCTTTCCCTCAAGACAAGACAAGGCAAATATTCAACCTCATCATGAAGCATCAAATGATGACGCTCCGAAGCCTCGGTACCCCAAACAGGTAAATGAGGTCCATCACCCGGATTATTGCTTCTATCATCTAGCAATATGATATCCTCTTGAAGACTGCTTCACCTTTAAAGACCGGGTCGAAGACCAATATCAACAAGGCAGGTTCACTTTATCCGACAACTGGAGGGTGACCCCACCGCAAAAACATGAGCCAAAGAGAACCTATATCGCGAAGGTGGGACCAGCTCAACACCAAGAATGGAAGCGAACTCGTACATGCCATATAATAACACTCTCAAAGGAGGGAGAGCACGAGAATATGAGTGACTACTTCAAGTGCTTCGCAAATGAGGACGAGGAGGAGGTGATCTCAGAGTTTCCACCAGCACCAAAAGAGTTGGAAGATGGGATACATACCACGGCGGACAACCTAAGAAAAATTGACCTAAGGACGGAAAACGAGCCGAGACCCACGTTCTTCAGTGAGCTGTTGTCTAAAAAACAGGTAGCCACACTAAAGGACGTGCTTTTGCAATATAAAGACTGCTTCTCCTGGAACTATTCCGAGATGTCGGGACTAGATCCAAAAATAGCGGTGCATAAACTGGCTATATCGCCAGACGTCAAGCCAGTCAAAAAAGCGCTAGGAAGAATGCGGCTTAAACTCGAGATGAGTATCAACGCCGAAGTCAAGAAACTAATTGACTCCGGCATCATCCAAGAAGTTCAATATCCCGATTGGATTGCCAACATTGTTCAGTTTGAAGAAAAATGGGACGGTGCGCATTTGCGTAGACTTTCGGGACCTTAACAAAGCTTGTCCAAAGGATGACTTCCCAGTACCTGTTACCAAGCTGATGATAGATAACACGTATACCCACGAGGTCTTCTCCTTTATGGTTGGATCTTCAGGATACAATCAAATAAAAATGCATCCTGAAGACCAAAAGCATACCGCCTTCTGAACTCCGTTGGGAATATTCTGCTACAAGGTAATGTCTTTCGGTTTGAAGAACGCTGGCGCTACCTACCAGAGGGCCATGACGAAGATCTTCGATGACCTCATTCATGAGGTTGTTGAATAATACATTGACGGTCATATAGTGAAGAACAAATCTTATAAAGAGCATTGGGAGCATCTAGACACAGTGTTCCAACGTCTTCGGAAGCATAATCTGAAAATGAATCCTCTAAAATGCGCATTTGGAATCTCTTCGGGCAAATTCCTGGGATTCATCAAACGACACTGATGCATCGAAATAGACCCATCGAAGATCAAGGCGATTACGGAAATGCCCACACCGAGAACTCTCAAACAACTACAGTCACTCCAAGGAAAGCTCGCATATATCCGGCGGTTCATAGCCAACCTCTCCGGAAAATGCCGTCCGTACAATCATCTAATGAAGAAGGGGACCCCATTCATCTGGAGTCATAAGTTCCAAAATGCTGGGTTTCTTAGCATCCTCACTATGTTTTCTAAGGCATCTAGCATGCAATTTTAAAAATTTTAGTGTGCTAAGAAACCCATAACCGAGAATCTAACTAGAGAATTAGGGTTAATAAAACATGCAAACAACTTTACACTAAGTGAAATGGGAATACAACCTCTATAGACCGGTCCTTCACTTCTAAAGCTCCGTATTGTAGTCCTTTTGCTCCAAGTAGTGGTATCCCGGACTCTCCTTTGGCTCCACTGGGTGAAAAGAACGAACTTGCTCAAGGATCTTCGAGACCAAAGATGATTTACGTCAAAGAATTTCCAACTCAAGCTACCTCTTCACTAATTGATAAACTAGTGAAGAAACAACCTATACTAAATGGCTAATTTGGTATATAGGAATTTTGCTCACTTTAGAATAATTTTTCTCTCTTTCTTTTCTTCACTCACTCAAACCTAGAGAGGAAAGAAGGAGATGATGAAAATGATCTCAAGTGATCCAGTGTGAACCATGGGTGAGAAAATATCTCATATAACTTATGTAGAGACTTAACCAAGGCTAAAGATAATGGTTAGCTTAATAAATATCTAGAGTAAAACAAAATTAGTGGACTTTTGTCAAAACTTCTCCATACTTCCACAAGCATCTTAGCCATGCTAATTTGCACCTAATTTTGATTTTTCCCTTAATATTTAAACACCTAAATTATCTCTAGTTAGGTATGAATCTCACACACCCAAGTCCAATGTATCATCTAGCATGACACAAAATAAATACATTAACATATATATATATATATCACATATATATTAAATGTATAAAGAGAAAATATTTTCTTAAGTGAGCTAATATTAGTTAAAGTATAATAATATATAAAATATATAATTACACATTAAATTATTAAATCAACACTTGATTTAATAATCCAGTTGTATCGCGTACAACCGACTAATATCTTTTATATGCATATCACATATACATATAATATATCATTAAATCAACATTTGATTCAACAATCCGGTTATATCACATATAACCTGTATCGCGAGATTGGAATACGGTATCACATACACGTATTAATCTCGGTCCCGATATGCCCTACTTCGTTTCACATATGCTACGAAATCTCTTTGTAGGACTCTGATGACTCGTCAATACGCCGGCAGTTGGTGATGATCATATCATTCATCCATAAGCCGTCAGCGGTACTAGCTCGACGTAACGGCTACCTCGGTATTGAGAGATCAGAAGATCAACAAGCAAGCTTGTCCATACTCCTGTGAATCCAATAGCAACACTACCATACAGTCCGATCTCTTCATCTGATATGTC
Source organism: Agapanthus africanus (assembly GCA_030015575.1). NCBI lineage: Eukaryota > Viridiplantae > Streptophyta > Magnoliopsida > Asparagales > Amaryllidaceae > Agapanthus > Agapanthus africanus. Next base: position 672,765,139 of record CM057340.1, on the reverse strand, counting down.
GCATATCGAGTCTAGGGATGGTAAACGTCAGACCCCGGTAACTTGATAGGTCATGGCGATATGAGGCTCATAACGGGTTGAGAAACTACTGATAACACTTACCAGTAAATCTCCATATCAGCCCTGGCCAGGGACTTCCTGTTAAGGCTAATCGAGCACTGCGCAACATCAACCCCCAATACCGGGAGAGACGAATCCTCTCCTATCGCTCATTGCCTCCATGTAACTCGGGACTGTACCCAAAAACCACTGTTTTGCACGCTCTCTTGAACGTGGTAAGGTGGAAATCAAAGTACAATGGGAATCACACGAGACTCTATGACGATCTCGGGTCAACAGACTAACTTGTACCAGTGTCGCCAGAGAACTTCTATCTGACGTTAGATATAATACCATCTAGGAGTTCTCGGCGAGTCCTGTTCAGTGTACCCAGTCTCCACTGAGCACCCGTAGACCATCTTTGATGTCAAACACCAATGGATATGTGATCATCCATCGCTTATCAAATGGGTCAAGAAATGTATAGGCTAGTCTACTATAGAATATCGATGCCCTGTCTCGATGCTCCCACGACTATGAACAATTAAAGGATAGACTTATGGACTACCCTGGCCCCACTAGTATGATCTCTAACAAAGACCTGGTAGTCAAGTACATATCCTAAGTGCTTTATCAACATGTAAGAGAGAGACAGTACAAAGATACTGTTGGGTTACGACAGCACCCCGGCCATCAATCCGTGGCCAAATGCTGAACAAAAATTTTATAAACTGGCACTACCATGACCCGATGCCCGGATCTACCCTTTACCCTAAACTAGCAATATGTAAAGTAGGAGTTAGATGGTTATACCGAGTTGATCCGTGTCCTTCGGTCTTCAACCATCATCCCAAGCTCCAAGAGACTCTTTGATCAAGTTTGATCTCCGGTCTCCCCCATCGAAGACGATCCACCTTGAGAGTATGTAATACGGGCTCCCTCCTCTAAACCGAGGTAACTCGAGTATCTAGTTTGCTAGCCTAGATAGCCAAGATGAAGTAGAGAGTGTGTATGATTACTTTGTCTCAAAACACACAATGTTTCTCAACACATGAGACTTGATAGGTAAAGGAAGAAGATGAAGCCATTGGAGGATGAGTGAAGCAACTCAAGAAAGGAAAATAGCTAAGTGTTGTGAGCATGAAGCATCAAGTGAAGAATAGCAAGCATGCTAGCAACTAAAGAAAAAATCACCAAGTCAAGAAAATATCTCACAACACTTATCATAAATCAAGCATGCAAGAATAGTGTAGGATGAGTCAGTACATGACTCACCCCATGAGTCACCAAAAGAGCCATGCTTCGTTTAAAGCCAAACTCCACCTCATCCTCCACCTCATTAAGCATTTTAAATAAATGGTTAAAAACTAAATGAGGTGGCATCTTCTAGAAGTATCTTGTAATGAAATTACAAGAATACCCCTCATCCGTATATACATACCCGTATCCGTATTCCGAAAAATACGAATACAATGAGACGAAAATACTCCAACAATATAATACTAGAATCCGGCTTAAAACAAAGTCACCAGTATTATCCATCCGATCATGATCCGTGCACAAGTGCACGTATATGATCGAACCCTGCCATAAAACTATACGGCTTCTACAGCGTTTCGTCCGAACCAGGGAAACCCTCTGCATGGGACTCTAAATACTCGTCAATATGCTGGAAGTGGGTTTAACCACAAGCACGTCAGTGGCACTAGCTGTACATAATGGCTACCCAGGTGTTAAGCGAAAGGGAGGCCGACGAGCAAACTCATCCTGAACCCCTACTGAGCCTAACAGTGACAATATCCGTACTGTTCGGTCTCTTCATCTAAGAGTATCATATATCGAGTCTAGGGGGTGGATAAAATCAGACCCCTAACAACGCGACATTTAGTGTCGGTATGAAGCCCATCACCACCTGAGAAACTACTGATCCAAATCAGTAATTCTCTACTACCCCGGTCGAGAATTTTCAGAGATGGCCACCCGTGCACTGTGTGACATCAACCCCCAATACTGGGAGAGACGAATCCCCGACGATCCGCTCACTACCTCCATGTGGCTCGGGACTGTACCCAACTAAAACCTGTTTGCACGACTCCTGTGAGCTATGGTAGGGTAGTAATCAAAGAGCAGTGGGAACTCACACGAGATAAATGACGATCTCAGGTCGACAGACTAACCTGTACACATGTCACCAGGGAACTGCTATCTGACAATAGGTATAATACCAACTAGCATGTTCCCGGCGAGTCTGTCCAGTGTACTCATAACGCGATGAGCACCTGTATACTATCTTAGGTGAACAAACTAACACTAATGGCTTGTGAGACCTGGCCATGGCCCATCGTCGGTGTCTCAATCAGTATACACTAGTCTACTCTGGAGTATCAATGCCCAGTCTCGAAACTCCCACGACTAGGGACATATAAAGATTTGCTTATAGACCATCCAGCTCCCACGACATGATCGCCATCATAATGCCGGTAGTCAAGAATAAATCCTATGGGCTCTATCAACATGTAATAATGATCTGTAATACCACATAAAGCATGTACATGATGATAAAGACAAACCAGATAGCTTATTATCATCTCGAGTAAGACTGTTCTACCGGTATAGGTTCTCCCTCAATCATCATAATCACCTACATGCGACTATGATAATTGCCTTGAGGGCACTATAGCCAACAATCTCCCACTTGCACATAAGGCCAATTATTGCGGTGTCGCATACTCACAGCCCCTGTGATATCGAACACTCAACTTCTCTACTAATCAGTCTCGCAAAGCCCGTTTGAGAAACTATTGCGTTTGAGAAATAGCCTCAGTGAGTGGATCCACTCCAGTGTTTCTTTCTGTATCTCTCTATATCTCAACTTCGCGGAGAAAGCTATCTCCCGAAATGAGCAATACCTATCTTAGAATATGCCTGGATATCTGATGGGACCCAGTTCACAAATGAACTCTAAATCAAGCAAACTTCTTAGACTGTATCGTCCACTGAACTTAATCAGTATCCTGCGCCATGCCTTCCTCAATATCCGCTTGGACCACCTGTCCAACATACTGTTCCTCAGAAGAGGGAAAAACTATAACTCAGGCAGCCACTCTGTCATCCAGGTCACTTTGGAAGCCTGAAATGATAATCGTCTCCTGAAGGAGGCTGCCATTACCATATCCCTAGAACATCTATTTATGTTCATAAACTGCTTTCCTACATTTCTCCAAGATTAGATTAATATATGTTTATTGCAGCTAGTGCAAAAACAACATCTGGTGTGGTACTTGATATTTCATGATTAACTCAATTGCCTAACCAAGTGATATGCTAATCATGCAGATCCTTCTCCTCTTTTGTCTGTAAGACACCTTTAGAGAGGGTGACTCCATCACTTACAGGTACACCACCATTCCAAGAGTCGTCCATTCCAAAACACCTTTAGAATCTTGTCAAAGTACCCTGATTGGGACACTTCCCAAATCTAGATCTAAAACTATAGATCCAGTAACCAGAAAACCTGAGATTTTATCCATGTCCTATGTGGAAAAAGTACTGTGTGATAACCACAGTATAACCGATCGTAATATAGGAATTTCACTTCCTATAAAGTGTATGTCATCCCAATACCTGGACATCACTCTCTACTCCCTTCTTAGCAGATCCATCTCCTATTCTGATGAAGTCAAAAACCTACGACTGTCACATCAAAAATAGATGATCTATTTCCGCTATATCTGCTTTAGTCAATAAATAGATATAAGTTACTTGCCCTCTATACTTCCGCTGTTCCCACTGACTACAACAACCCTCTGGCAGAGTCATATACACGTGCACTTCTAAAACTAGTTCAGAACGACGCTATACTAATCATCTTGCCGGGTCTCATAGTCTAGAATAGCAGTAATGGCAAGTCTGGGTAAACAAGAACCTCCTTGTCACCGTTCCTGAGAATACCGAAGTACCTATCGGGTGCCTGAGGTTACCCACTAAATCTGCGGAGTGGCTAATGGAACATCAAATCCAATTGAATGCTTAGGTTCTATTAAATTATCAGTAACTGTTTGTAGTTCTGGAATCACTTCCAGTTCTACCATACTCCCACTTCTGTTTTCGGAAAAAATCCATTTTACTAAAACTGTCGTGAGTCAAGAACAATATCACTATTTATCTTCCTGATGGTAGAAAGTTAACCCTCGTCAAAATCCAGCATAACCCAAAAACAGCCATTACTGAAACGTGCCTATGATTTTGTCCAGATTCTGGTTTTAAGCATTAGCCGAACAACTTCCTATATCTTAACATCGTTAAGATACAAATTGATTCTATATACCATATAGAAACAAAGGCACTAATTTAATTGGAACCAGATTCAAAATCATGCAGCTGTCTCCAGTGCATATCAACCAAATGGAATGAGGCCAATCAACATTACTCAATTAAGAGTGCATCTATATATGAGTAACCCGAAAGAGAAGAAAGTTCTTAAAACCATTACTATCAACGGAATACCAAACACAAGTATCTACATCTTCGAATACCTCAAAGAATCCTGATACATCCAACAACTGGTTCTCTACTTTATTCTTATACCTATTACTTCTCAATATCTGACCTTGTATTTCGACGAAATACTTGTCTAGAACTGGAGAAGTCATGAGTAAACAGAATATAGTACGAGTACTAACCCCTTTGTCCTAATGGACACCGGACAACATACAATACTTTGTATAAGTCCCTTGAGTTCAATAACTCAAATCTTGTGCATCGTAGGTTGAAAATTGTACTATGATTAAGAAGAATTACACCGCAGTTGAATGCACCTTACCTAACCATCAACTGATATAGGTGAATATCATAGACATAATTTCAAAAGGTTATATCTCACTTTATAAAATAAACATACATATATATCAGTTTGAAATTGGTGCACAACAATAGATATTCAAAACTAAATATTTGTTGTCAGGCAAAAACCAGATGATTTCCTCAAATATCACCAATTACTATGAATTCCGATATAATGATGATCTAATCACCCAATTTCCAATATTACTCCCACTCACTATCTGTAACACTATACAGATGTGAGAAACGAATCTGATAAATACATACCCTGGAGTTAGATTCTAATTAGGAAAACAGTTCTCAATTAACACGCACAGAGAAACTGAAACATGAAAATGTTTCAAAAGGGGTATCCTTATATTCCTAGTAATGCCTCTTCCACTATCCCGATTCATGACAGTAACCATATACTTACCTACCCTCACTGTAATCCCTTTATTATGTCTTTACTTATTACCTTCTGTACACCTTCTTTAGGCTAATTGGCATTCTTCCTTCCCTACCCTTCGGCACCAGCCTAAGATTTGGAAGAAGACTATCCAATAAGTATAATAGGTGTACTCTCCTAATACCAGGAGCCCTCGCAACCTAAGAGAAGGTAAAGAGAAAAGACAACTGAATATTCTTATTCTATTTCTCCTGAACCAGAAACCATGCTCGAATCTGGAACGAATTCCTTCGAGTTCGTATATAACTATACGATGGCATGTCCAAGCATTATGGACGTTCATAGTGATACGAAGTGTTCGGGAGAAATCCAAAGTGGATGTAGGAGTGGCAGGGGTATACACGGTTTTGTCGTGAATGATAGCAGTCGCAATTTTCTTTGTCGTTATTCTAATCCCTTTATATGTCTTTACTTATTATCTTCTGTACACCACCTTTAAGCTAATTAGTTTTCTTCCTTCCCCACCTTTCGGCACCTGCCTATGGTCTGGAGGAAGACTATCCAATAAGCTCAATAGGTGTACCCTCTCCTAATCCTAGGAGCCCACACAACCTGAGAGAAGGTAAAGGGAAAAGACAACCGAATAATCCTATTCAATCTCTCTAGAACCAGAATCCATCCTCGAATCTGGAACAAGTTCCTTTGTGTTCGTATGTAACTATACGATGGATTTATCTAATAGGAGTGGATGTCCGTAGTGATATGGGGTGTTCTGGAGAAATGCAAAGATGATATAGAAATGGCAAGGATATATGCGATATTGTGACATTCCAAAAACCAAAGTGTTTTAAGAAGGTTCGGTTAACTGGGTTCATGAGTTTTAGTTTAGGGCGGGTCATAGTCGCAGCCAAAAAGAGAGAGAAAAGAAACACTCAGCGTGCACTCTAACCTAGATCAGAATGGTTAATCACTTTATCTAATCAGGATGTCTCCCACTGTTTCCTTGAATTCTCCTCCAAATCCAAAAGGAGAATTAGTCGGGATCATCTAAAATCACCCGAGGAGTAAACCTACTCATTAGTGGGAATCGGGATCCAACTATCATCGCATGATAACTCGATGGAAGCTACTCAAGTCACCACACTCCAGAAGGTATGCGCATTCCTGGCAAGTTTCATGTATGTTTGGAACTCCCGATGTGTGTTTTTACCCATAGGACCCAAGTGACCTTGACGGAGTCAACAACTCAAAAAGTCCTAGTCAAGTTCAACCCGTCATTATCTTGATTGCATTAAACCCACCCACACGAGCCCTTGATGGAGTCAACAAGGCCGTACGACTTTCCTAACCAATCACATATCCATGCTATAAACAAGCACCACTCAGCTACCGTACACTACGCCTTGACGGAGTCAACAATCGCAGCACGAATACTAAGCAATACTAATCTGAAATGACGGAGGGTTATGGCTGGTTTTGGCGAAAAACCTTTAACGTAATGAACTTGATATTTTTGAAGGAATCTAAGCGGTTTTACAAATATATAGTGGCGAAAACTTTTGCTAAAGAGGTCACTCCTGGTGAAGGGATCTTTCCTCGTAGAATGAGGTGCAAGATATTCCAAACTGAATACCATGATGCAAAGCAAAAGAATTGACTATAGTAAAGTTATTACATTGATGCAAATTTCTGCTCAAGGGGTCACTCCCGATGAAGGGATCTCGGCCCTTGCCTCGTCGAATGAGGTGCAGGATATTCCCAACCGAATACCACTGTGCAAAGCAAAAGAAAACGTCGGTAATGTCAATTTTAAAAACTTGGTTCCAACAACATCATATAAAGGTTTGTTTTATCCTTGCATTGATCAAAATCAACGCAGTCCCATCAATTAACATATCACACCAGAAAAGAACGAAAAATAAAATGTACGTATATGCCATCCGCATTCGCCACCGGGTCCCGTCATCACTCGTTAGGTTACTTAACTAATGACAGAGCGGGGACTGGACTAGCACGGGTGCAAAACATATACAACATCTACTAGTATATATATAAATATACATAACAATCATCCCAGACATGATATAAAGCAACATCACAGAAGCATCACAGAAGCAACACAGAATGGTGGATAATCTGGGAGCCCCGGGTTTCACTTGAGCCGCAAATGAGACCCGACGTTCCCCTGTCGTGTAGATAGCCCGTGCAATGAAAACCTAGACCCCTACGAGAGTGGAAAGTTACCCGCCAAAACCAGAAACGAGGCAACCCCCTTCAACAACGTGAATGGGCCACCCGGCACTTCGCGGAATCCGTTAACTTGAGCACCCTCCATGGGTCAACCTATACCCCTATGAGTATGGAGAATAGACCGTCAATTCTGGAGTAAAGTCCCCTCCAACTCAAATCCATGAGATGCGGACCCGTTGCCCTCTAGAACCCGGCTATTTGTGCACTCCACCGCAGGGTAATCTTAGTACAGAAAAGAAAATAATATGTACACCAGTGAAATCGACCTCTACTCGGTCGTGCCCCAAACAAATAATATACAAGCTGGAAGTGACGGCAATCCACATGTCGGACGCTCACCATGCAATATCAAATGTACAAATGAGTCTAAACTGTACTAACATTGCACTCAAGCTATCCACCACGACGATCCAACCACAACCACAGCAGAACACAGAACATCAACGTGAATGTCACGTTCACAAACCCGTCTAAAAAACATATAGTAATTAGACGAGTTGTACCGCTCGAATGACATTCACGGTAGCAGATAATAATACATGTACTGTAAACACACAATTAAATTTCGATCGACTAAATCTTTCTAAATTGGCCCCAAATGTAAAACCAGCACTCAGACAAATCTGGACCAAAATCATATATACCAAAAATCAAATTTCCATGAACTAAAACCCAAAAAAAATTTGGGGCACTGTAGCCCAAAAAGGGCGGCGGAACCGGAGCAAAATAGCATTCACCGCCGAATTTTGGAGTTACGTGCTCAAATTTTTTCCACAGCTATAATTTTGCCTGCATATATTTTTAAGATATCCAAAAATAATTTTTGAACAACTTTGAAATTCGACAGCAAGCGCATGAAATGAAAATTTGATTCGGAAAAATTTGTCGATCGATATTCTAACGTTATGTAAACAAGCTAGTATGGAGTTAAAGGGTTGGCTCTGATACCATGTTGGGTTACGGCAGCGCCCCAGCCATCAATCTGTGGCTAAATACGGAACAAAATTTTTATAAATTGGCGCTACCATGACCCGATGCCCGAATCTACCCTTAACCCTAAACTAGAAATATGTAAACTAGGAGTTGATGGTTATACCGAGTTGATCTGTTTCCTTCGGTCTTCAACCATCATCCCAAGCTCCAAGAGGCTCCTTGATCAAGTTTGATCTCCGGTCTCCCCCATCGAAGACGATCCACCTTGAGAGTATGTAATACGGGCTTCCGCCTCTAAACCGAGATAATTCGAGTATCTAGTTTGCTAGCCTAGATAGCCAAGATGAAATAGAGAGTGTGTAGGATTACTTCGTCTCAAAACACCCAATGTTTCTCAACACATGAGACTTGATGGGTGGAGGAAGAAGATGAAGCCATTGAAGGATGAGTGAAGCAACTCAAGAAAGGAAAATGGCTAAGTGTTGTGAGCATGAAGCATCAAGTGAAGAATAGCAAGCATGCTAGCAACTAAAGAAAAAATCACCAAGTCAAGAAAAATATCTCACAACACTTATCATAAATCAAGCATGCAAGAATAGTGTAGGATGAGTCACTACATGACTCACCCCCATTAGTCACCAAAAGAGCCATGCTTCATTTAAAGCCAAACTCCACCTCATCCTCCACCTCATTAAGCATTTTAAATAAATGGTTACAAACTAAATGAAGTGGCATCTTCTAGAAGCATCTTGTAATGAAATTACAAGAATACCCCTGATCCGTATATAGATACCCGTATCCGTATTCCGAAAAATATGAATACAATGAGAAGAAAATAATCCAACAATATAATACTAGGATCCGGCTTAAACCAAAGCCACTAGTATTATCCGTCCGATCATGAACCATGCATAAGTGCATGTATATGATCGAACCCTGCCATGAAACCATACGGCCTCTACAACGTTTCGCTCGAACCAGGGAAACCCTCTGCGTGGGACTCTAAAGACTCGTCAATATGCTGGCAGTGGGTTTAACCACAAACATGTCAGTGGCACTAGCTGTACATAATGGCTACCCAGATGTTGAACAAAAGGGAGGCCGACGAGCAAACTCATCCTGAACCCCTACTGAGCCTGACAGTGACAATATCCGTGCAGTCCGGTCTATTCATCTAAGAGTATTGCATATCGAGTCTAGGGGGTGGATAAAGTCAGACCCCTAACAATACGACATTTAGTGTTGGTATGAAGCCCATCACCACCTGAGAAACTACTGATCCAAATCAGTAATTCTCTGCTACCCCGGCCGAGGATTTCCGGTGATGGCCACCCGTGCACTGTGCGACATCAACCCCCAATACCGGGAGAGAGGAATCCCCGACGATTCGCTCACTGCCTCCATGTGGTTCGGGACTGTACCAACCTAAAACCTGTCACGCCCCGCTTCTTGGTGTATGAAGAAGGGGACGCGACGAGGCCGCTACGTATTTACTCTGAAGTAAATACGCTAAGCGTAACTAAGCAATATAAAAGAAATGTACACAAGAGACAAGTGTAATGAACGACAACTTTATTTATTAACATTCTTTTTACAATACATGGAAAAATAAATACATGGAATAAAGCGATGCCTAAACAGTGGCATAACATAAATGGAAAAAATACATAATGTAAAGGAAATGTACAAGTGTAACTACAGCTCGGGATCTTTAATAAACTGGTCTAACACTTCAGTGCTAGGCTCGATCTCTGGAAGGTCCGAATCACCTGACGACATTCAAAGAACAAGAAAGAGAATGTCGTCAGCAAACAAATCGCTCAGTAAGTCCCAAAGATAAGGGAGAAATAGAATAGACAGAGAGAGTGTGTAACTTTTAAAGTTGTATTATATGGTTAGCGTGGTTGTTTGTAGCTTGGTACAGAAGAGGCCGGTATATACGAGAGGAGTCTCTATATGCCAGAGACTAAGGGCAAATGGAATACAAGGCTCCGTCGATAATACCACGGAACAATGGCATGGATGTAATTACGTCTTAAGTGACCACCTCGTGCCACCTTTAACATATTCTGTACCAGTCTATCCATTTATAAACCCCGCGATCTCTTGTTTGCATTGTTGTATTGTTTGAATTATATATTGTATATAGATGGATGACTTGCGTTGTAAATGGAAGACTTGCTGAAACCATGATATCATATAAATGGAAATGGATGTACTGGATAATCATGTAGATGGATGCATATCCATGGTTCGGTTCGGTTAAGTTGTAGATTGATAGATTGAATAGATTGAATATGTGGATTCATATTGAATTGTAGTTTGTACTTGAATCATATTAAGGTTGGCTTATTTATAATGATACTCGGTCTGAGTCAGAGTAATTAGAAAAGAAATTGAAGTCCTGAATTAGGTTTTGATGTTATCGGTAACCGTTGCATATGGCGGCAGAATTTGTGTCTTTTTCAAAGACGATTACCGTATTGATAACACCGTTTGTTAAGTTGTCTACCTTAAATAGGCAAGCACCCATATCTTCGACTCCCTAAGGCTCAAGAGACCGGTCCCGCTTAAACCTATATTTACTAGGGTCTTTAGGGTAATTTATAGAACTTGAGGGGGTTTTATGTAAAATTAATTTTATATACTTTTCAAAATACACCTCAAGTAATTAATTGTCGTCTTTAGAGTTTTCATAGATGTAAATTTTATATATGTGACATCTCCAGTGAATAAGACCTAATTTTCATAATATAGGGTATTTATTTGCAATATTGAACTTGTATGGAATTTCATGGTATTATCATGTAAAGTGATTCTTTTGATTTAGGAAATTTGGAATATTTATATTATATAAAAATTATATATTTTGATGAAATATATATATATATAATTTAATTTATTATTTTTCTAGAAATCTCATTTTCTTAAGATATTTGTATTTTTAAATCTCTCGAGACCGAATGCTCCTTGCGGAGGTCTGCATCTCGCACTACTAAGCCCAAGGATGTGTGATAATCCATACCATCCCAAACGGGTACCCAAAATGGGTTGTAGCGGGGCTTTGCATGATTTGTAAAAATACGTGATCTTGTAGAAAATGGTTTTAATAGTAAAAGGTATTTAAGTGTAAATGTGTATTCCCATATTCTATATTTCCGAAAGGTATCGTGCTATGTTGCATATGAGTGTTGTGAGGAGGTAGGTCATTACCTCATGATCTATTTAAAGGTATAACAATGAAATATGATGTTTAATGTCAAAACTAAACTACATGGTATTTTACTGAAAAAGTACGATAAAAATTGCAATATGAAATATTTTGCTATGAAACTTATTCATGATGTTTTGTTAATGATTACTAGTCAAGATGTGAGAGTTTGGAATGGTTGTGTTTAATGAAAATTGTACTTTTTAAAGAAAACCGAATCGGAAGTCGGATTAACTCCGCTTCCGTCGGGTTTTAGGAATACTAGTTTTAAGAATAGAATAGAGAAGGGAAAGTGGGGATTTGCTGGCTTTTGGTTTAGAGGAGGGGAAGAGGGAGTGGATGTAGGTTCCGGTGTGTCGTTTCGTCGCGGGGAACTCCTAGGGTCGTCGTCGGAAGTTCGCCGGAGTTTCTCCCTTCGCTCACTCCACTTGTACACAAAATTTCTAGAGAGTTTTCTTGAGAGTTTGGACAGAATTTATGAGTGAGGGGGTGTGTTTAAGGGTGGTATTTATAGGGAAATTCTAGGGTTAATGTTTGATAGAAAAAATGAATTAAAAGATTGCATTAAAATAGTTTTAATTAGGTTTTAAGGTCTCTGTTAATGTGCAGAATATTCAAACATGACAAGGGTTAAGGGGAGGCCAAAAGACACCGAGCCAAAAGAAGAAATCGGATTTGACTCTGAGTCGGCCGGCGTCACCGGCCAAGTCACGCTCTCCGCCGGCCCGATTCCGGCGAGTTGGACCGATTCTCGCCACCATGTGTCACTCGTCGTTTGGTCTACCCCATAGGCTCGTTTGTTTTTAGTGTGACTTTTGGGTTTATGGGTTTAGCACGTGTAGAACTTTAGGATTCTAAAAGTTTAAAATAAATTTAATCAAAAATAATATGTGGGTGATGGGATTTGAACTTTGGTGCTTTGGTTCAGTAGTGCAAGACCTTACCAGTGAGCTACAAGCTCATTCTTGCTATTAAAAAGCAAAACAAACTTATAACTTGTGCTCAGGCAAAAGTACCTCTTTCTGTATTTTTGAAAAATTTGTACAGAAAGTTTAGGGTTTTTACAGTCTACCCTCCTTATAAAAATTTCGTCCTTGAAATTTGTAAAAGGAAAGTGTAACAGATTTAAGAAAAGTTTGGTAGTGTATGAAGAACGATAAAGTGATACAAGGATTTGAGAATGTGAAAGAGAATTACCAGTATTACCTTGACCTACAGCCTCGGGTTCTATAGCTGCTAATGTGAAAGTCTGACGCCGTGATACATTCTTCCTAGCTGGAGGCACATTCTTTCCTTGGGGCATGTTTCTCTGCCCTCGAGGCATGTCCCTCATTGCCTGTTAGAATTAGCGAGTAGGCTGTGCATGTGGTGGAGCTAAGAGTGCAAGACAAGGTGCAGGAGCCTGGATAGCTGGCCGCTGCGGGTAGTTGGTGGGTGGGTGAGCTGGGTTGCGTCTATAAGGACAGTTTCCAATTCCGTGATTGGATGCGCCACAAACTAAGCATAGGCCTTTTGCGCGCCTACAGTCCTTCCACAAGTGTCCTTCTCTCTTGCAATTGAAGTAAAAGTCGGGACTCAACTGGTTATCGGTCACTTCCGGTCTCCTCGGTTCAACAGTTGTCCTTGAAGAGGCTCCTCCTGCCATCTGATTGGCAGGGCGCTTCACTCCGGCAGATTGAGATCTGCCCTTTCTCTTACTACTGCCTCATATCTTCAGGCAGCCTTCAAAGACAAATCATAGGTTGGGAAATCCCCTGTAGCTAGAGCAGCTTGGATTTTCGGGTCCAACCCTTGCTGAAATCTTTTAGCTCTTATCTCAGCAGTCGGTATGAGATAGGTCGCAAACCTGTTATGGTCTTGTGTTAGCTGTGTAGTATGTGATATATTGAAGAGTTGAATTATTGAGACATATCTTACTGACTGAACATGGTGAACTCAGCATCATATTCATCTACAGATTTGGTCCACATGGAACCTTGTTGCAGATGGATGAACTGCTGTTCCATATCAAAGAGAACAGTCTTTGGGAAATACTTTGCGTTGAACACGTCACGGAAATTCTTTCATTCGATGGGTTGATCAAGACGGCTTTCTTTCGCCTTACACCAAACCCGTGCATTGTCCATGAGCTGCAGTTTCGGAACACGGACCAAAACTATCTCTAGCACTTGTACCGCTGCCAGATTGTCTTCGATGCTCTGAGCCTATTCCTCAGCTTTCAGTAGGCTCTCTTTTCCTGAGAACTGTTTGGGGTCAAAGCCCTGAATTGCTTCACCCCAGGTACTTCTGCTTCTGGACGGTTCATTAAAAGAGCAATCTGCTGCCGCTGTCCTTCTAGGATTCTGCGGATCACCTCAAGATGAACCGTCTGCTCGTTGATTGGAGTAGGGACGGCAGGTGTGAGTGGTAGTGGTGAAAGTGTGTTGTTGACATTGGTGCTGGTGTTTTTCAGGGAATCCATAACCTTGAATGAAAAATTTAGGTTAGAACAGATTCAAAATATATGAAATGAAAAAATTCAAGAAGTATGAATTATAAAAAATGTTTTCAGTTGTTGGTTCTTGTGTTATATTGCTTAGGTTATCCACGCAGAGCTGAACTGCATGGTAGGGTTCCATACAGCTCTGACCTGCATAAGCCGCCAACAAAACCTTTCACACCCTGCTTCTTGGTGTACGGCAAAGGGGACGCGATGAGGCTGCTATGTATTTACTCTGAAGTAAATACGCTAAGCGTAACTAAGCATTATAAAAGAAATGTACATAAGAGACAAGTGTAATGAACATCAACTTTATATATTAACATTCTTTTTACAATACATGGAAAAGTAAATACAAGGAATAAAGTGATGCCTAAACACTGGCATAACAGAAATGGAAAAAATACAGAATGTAAAGAAAATGTACAAGTGTAACTACAGCTTGGGATCTTCAATAAACTGGTCCAAGTCATCAGTGCTAGGCTCGATCTCTGGAAGGTCCGAATCACCTAACGACATTCAAAAAAGAAGAAAGAGAATGTCGTCAGCGAACAAATCGCTCGGTAAGTCCCAAAGATAAGGAAGAAATAGAATAGACAGAGAGAGAGTATGTGTAACTTTTAAAGTTGTATTATATGGTTAACGCAGTTATTTGTAGCTTGGTACAGAAGAGGCCAGTGTATACGAGAGGAGTCTCTATATGCCAGAGACTAAGGGCAAATAGAATACGAGGCTCTGTCGATAATACCACGGAACAACGGCATGGATGTAATTACGTCTTAAGTGATCACCTCGTGCCACCTTTAACATATTTTGTACCAGTCTACCCCTTTATAAACCCCGTGATGTCTTGTTTGTATTGTTGTATTGTTTGAATTATATATTGTATATAGATGGATGGCTTGTGTTGTAAATGGAAGACTTGCCGAAACCATGATATCGTATAAATGGAAATGGATGTACTGGATAATCATGTAGATGGATGTATATCCATGGTTCGGTTCGGTCAAGTTGTGTAGATTGATAGATTGAACAGATTGAATATGTGGATTCATATTGAATTGTAGTTTGTACTTGAATCATATTCAAGTCGGCTTATTTATAATGAGACTCAGTCTGAGTCTGAGTAATTAGAAAAGAAATTGAAGTCCTGAATTAGGATTTGATATTATCGGTAACCGCTTCATATGGGCGGCAGGATTTGTGTCTTTTTCAAAGACGATTACCGTGTTGATAACACCGTTTGTTAAGTTGTGTACCTTAAATAGGCAAGCACCGATATCTCCGGCTCCTTGAGGCTCAAGAGACCGATCCCGCTTAAACCTATATTTACTAGGGTCCTTAGGGTAATTTATAGAACTTGAGGGGGTTTTATGTAAAAATAATTTTATATACTTTTCAAAATACACCTCAAGTAATTAATTATCGTCTTTAGAGTTTTCATAGATATAAATTTTTTATTTGTGACATCTCTAATGAATAAGACC
This sequence comes from Agapanthus africanus, assembly GCA_030015575.1. NCBI lineage: Eukaryota > Viridiplantae > Streptophyta > Magnoliopsida > Asparagales > Amaryllidaceae > Agapanthus > Agapanthus africanus. The sequence goes on along the minus strand of CM057340.1, from coordinate 672,749,510 downwards.
TAATTTTCATAATATAGAGTATTTATTTGCAATATTGAACTTGTATGGAATTTTATGGTATTATCTTGTAAAGTGATTATTTTAATTTAGGAAGGTTAGAATATTTATATTATATCAAAATTAGATATTTTGATGAGACATACATACATACATACATATATATATATATATTTATATATATATATATATATATATATATATATAATTTAATTTATTATTTTTCTAGAAATCTCATTTTCCTAAGATATTTATATTTTTAAATCTCTCGAGACCGAATGCTCCTTGCGGAGGTCTGCATCTCGCATTACTAAGCCTAAAGATGTGTGATAATCCGCACAATCCCAAACGGGTTCCCCAAAATAAGTTGTAGCGACGCTTTGCAAAGATTTGTAAAAATACGTGATCTTGTAGAAAATGGTTTTAATAGTAAAAGGTATTTAAGTGTAAATGCGTATTCCCGTATTCTATGTTCCGAAAGGTATCGTGCTATGTTGCATATGAGTGTTGTGAAGAGGTGGGTCATTACCTCGTGATCTATTTAAAGGTATAGCAATGAAATATGATGTTTAATGTCAAAACTAAAGTACATGGTATTTTACTGAAAAAGTACGATAAAAATTACAATATGAAATATTTTGCTATGAAACTTGTTCATGATGTTTTGTTAATGATTACTAGTCAAGATGTGAGAGTTTGGAATGGTTGTGTTTAATGAAAATTATACTTTTTAAAGAAAACTGAATCGGAAGTCGGATTAACTCCGCTTCCGTCGGGTTTTAGGAATACTAGTTTTAAGAATAGAATAGAGAAAGGAAAGATGGAACTTACTGGCTTTTGGTTTAGAGAAGAGGAAGAGGGAGTGGAATTAGGTTCCGGTTCGTCGTTTCGTCGCCGGGAACTCCTAAGGTCGTCGTCGGAAGTTCGCCGGAGCTTCGCCCTTCGTTAACTCCAGTTGTACACAAAATTTCTAGAGAGTTTTCTTGAGAGTTTGGACAGAATTTGTGAGTGAGGGGGTGTGTTTAGGGGTGGTATTTATAGGGAAATTCTAGGGTTAAGGTTTGATAGAAAAAAATGAATTAAAAGATTGCATTAAAATAGTTTTAATTAGGTTTTAAGGTCTCTGTTAATGTGCAGGATATTTAAACATGACAGGGGTTAAGGGGAGGTCAAAAGACACCGAGCCAAAAGAAGAAATCGGATTTGACTCCGAGTCGCCCAGCGTCACCGGCCGAGTCACGCTCTCCGCTGGCCCGATTTCGGCGAGTCGGGTCGATTCTCGCCGCCACGTGTCGCTCGTCGTTTGTTTTACCCCTGGGCTCATTTGTTTTTAGTGTGACTTTTGGGTTTACGGGTTTAGCACGTGTAGACCTTTGGAATTCTAAAAGTTTATAAGAAATTTAATCAAAAATAATATGTGGGTGATGGGATTTGAACTTTGGTTCTTTGGTTTAGTAGTGCAAGCCCTTACCAGTGAGCTACAAGCTCATTCTTGCTATTAAAAAGCAAACCTAACTTATAACTTGTGCTCAGGCAAATGTACCCCTTTCTGTATTTTGGAAAAATTTGTACAGGAAGTATAGGGTTGTTACAAAACCTGTTTGCATGACTCTTTTGAGCCGTGGTAGGGTAGTAATCAAAGCACAGTGGGAAGTCACACGAGACAAATGATGATCTCAGGTCGACAGACTAATCTGTACACATGTCACCAGGGAACTGCTATCTGACAATATGTATAATACCAACTAGCATGTTCCCGGCGAGTCGTTGGTAGCGATGTATTCACCCTTTATCATTGAGTCTACAATGGTATCTAGCTTGGAACTCTTCCAACATACCGTCCCTCTACTTAGGGTAAAGACAAAACCCGCGACTGTCTTACAGTCAACCTTATCACTCTAGAATCTCGAATCAGTAAAGGACTCAACATGGAGTTCACCGTTACCAAACACCAAGAACATTTCTTTAGTCCTTCTCAAGTACTTAAGAATGTTCTTCACAGCTATCCATTGTTTCTCCCCAGGATCTGATTGGCACCTACTCACTACACCTAGTGAGTATGATACATCCACTTAGATCTATCTCTTCACTGGATGTCGGAGGCATCACCCAGATCCTTCATAGAGAAACACTGTGATAAGGAGATCTTGACCGAGTGTAGCATAGGAACACCATTTCCTATCAAGAGTCTATCATCCACGTACAATACGAGAAAGATAACCTTACTCTCTACAACCTTCTTGTATATACAAGGTTCATTTACCATTTTGATGAAGCCAAACTCTTTGACTGCCACATCAAAATAGATGTTCCAATCGCGCGATACCTGCTTTAATCCGTATTTTGATTTAAGCAACTTGCACACCTTTTCGCTGCTCCCACTGTCTACGAAGCCCTCTGGCAGTGTCATGTACGCGCTTTCTTCTAAATCGCCATTTAGAAAAGCGGTCTTGACGTCGAACTGCCAGATTTCGTAGTCATGGTATGCGGCAATGGCAAGTAGGATCCTGATGGACTTAAGCATGGCCACTGGAGAAAAGGTTTCATCAAAATCCACACCTGGTTATTGACGACAATCTTTTGCAACAAGTCTAGTTTTGAAAGTCTCAACTTTTCCATCTACACCAAGAATCTTCTCAAGATCCACTTTCTCCCGATGGGTTTTACCCCTTCAGGTGCAACTACCAAAGTCTATATTTTGTTAGTGTATATGGATTCCATCTCAGATCTCATAGCTTCCAGCCATTTCACAGAGTCCTCACTTGTGATGGCCTGCTCGAAACTAGTTGGGTCATCATCTTTTATGATGCAATCCTCGCTCCCATTATCATTGAGAAAACCGTAGTATCGCTCAGGCGGATGAAGAACCCTACTAGATCTGCGGAGAGGTTGAGGTTTATCGGGAACTATTGAATCCTCCGGTTCTACCAAATCATCAGCCATTAGTTTTTCTAGCTGGAACTTCTTCCAGTTCTACCTCATGACCACTAATTTCTTCCATAAGAAATTCCATTTCTAAAAAGGTGGCATACTGAGAAACAAAACACATTTTGCTCCTCGGTGTGGTAGAAGATATACCCTCGAGAATGTTTGGGATATCCAACAAACTTATACAGTACTGACATTGCCTCGAGCCTGTCCAGATTTTGCTTTTCAACATAGGCCGGACAATCCCATATCTTAATTCATTTAAGAGATGGTCTCTTCCCTTTCCATATCTCATATGGAGTGGTAGGCACTGATTTGGATGGAACTCTATTCAATAGGTATGCAGCTTCTCAAGCACATAACCCCAAAAGGAAACAAGTAACTCAGCGTTACTCATCATAGAGCGCACCATATCTAATAGGGTGCGATTCCTCCGCTCCGACACACCGTTGTGTTGTGGTGTATACGGAGGAGTAAAATGAGAGAGAATCCCATTCTCTTTTAAATAATCCAGGAGCTCCGTGCTTAAGTATTCTCCTCTCCGATCAGATCGAAGAATTTTAATACTTTTACCCGTTTGGTTCTCCACTTCGTACTTATATTCCTTGAATATCTCAGAAGCTTCATACTTGTGTTCCATCAGGAACACATGTCCGAATCTTGAGAGATCATCGATGAATGTAATAAAGTACGAAGAACCAACCCTGGCATGTATAGTCATAGGGCCGCATACATCACTTTGTATCATTCCCAAGAGTTCAGTAACTCTTTCTCTGTGTCCAGTAAACGGAGTTTTGGTCATTTTACCTTTGAGACATGACTGGCAAGTTTTATATGATGTAAATTCGTACTGATTCAAATGTGTATCTTTACGCAACATAGGTAGTCGTGTCGCATTGATATGACCTAGTCTACAATGCCACAAGAAGGATTCGTTCATTTCTGAACTTTTCCTCTTGTGTGTGTTCTGTACGTTGAGAATTGTAGTTTGATTTAGAACATATATGGCATTATATAACGTGCCTGATCCTATCAACTTTTGATTCAGGAAAATGTTCATAACATTATCCTGTAATACAAGATTATATCCTTCTTTAAATAATAAAGAAAATGATATAATATTGTGTAAGTCCATGGTAGCGCCCCGGCCGTCTAACAGACGCCAAATGCGGAACAAAAACTTTAACAACTGGCGCTATCACGTACTATAACCCGGATCTGCCATTAAAGCTAAACTAACAAACTACAAAGTGGGTAGGAGAGTTATACCGAACGATCCGAGTCCTTCGGTCTTCAACCATCATCCCACGCTTTGTTGCGGCTGCTCCGATCTCCTGAATCTCCAATCTTCTAGTTCAGGTGGCACCACGTCGACGGATCTTTAAACGGGCTTCCGCCTCTGAACCGAGGCAACTCGGTCGTCAAGTTTGCTAAAAGAGACGACCAAGATGATGTAGAGAATGAGTAGAACACTTTGTCTCGTTACGTCCAAGGCTATGGACGAACGGTTAATGAAGTTACCTTTTATGGAATCGGGTAAATGGGAAATGAGTAGATTAATTTCCATGAACCATAATCCTTTTTTCCTCTCAAATGAACAACCTCTCCTCTTAAGAATGGGGGTCGGCCACAATATATGGTGGAGGGGGTGAGTGTAGGAGCAAGGAAGGTAACTATAACATTAAATGAATGGGTGAGTCAAATAAACACCTTGCATTATCATTAATGCAAGAATGATTCATCTAACCTAGTCACCCTTTCATTAAATGCAACCAATGAACCATGAACACCTCATAAGCATCTAGAAGCTTCCATACACTACACCCTCATGACTCACCCAAGGAAGGAAAGATAAATCCGCATTTAACCGAATGTTAAATACAGCTAATAGAAAACTGGAAACTGGCAACTTCCAAAAGTGATCCAGAAATGAATTTCAGGATAACCCCGTATCAGTATAAACATACCCGCATTTGTATTACGACCGAATACAAATGCAACTGAGACAAAGATATTATATCTACATAGTATAATACTGGGATCCGGCTTAAACCAAAGCCTACCAGTATTATCTTCCCGAAAAACGACACGTGCGAAAACGCACGTGCATTTTCCGAACCCTGCCATAAAACCATACGGCCTCTACAACGTTTCGCCCGAACTTGGGAATGTGTTTATGGGGGACTCTAATGACTCATCAACACACTGGCACTGGGTATAACCACTAGCACGTCAGAGGTACAAGCTGTACGTAACGTTTGCCTATGTATTGATTGGAAGGGAAGCTGACGAGCGAACTCATCCATAAACCCTACTGAGCCTGACAGTGAAAATATACATACAGTCCGGTCTGTTCGTCTATGAGTATAGCATATCTGCCTAGGGGGCTGGTAATGTCAGACCCCCATTAGTGGTATAAGTTATGTCAGAGAGTGGCCCAGAACACCCTGAGATACTACTGGAGTACCTACCAGTAAATCTCCTGCCTCGGCCGAGGGCTTTATGTAATGGCTCTTCTAGACATAGCGCGATCTCACCCCCAATACCGGGAGAGACGAATCCCCTGTCGATCCACTCACTTGCCTCCATGTGGCTCGGGACTGTACCCAAAAAAGACCTGTTTGCACGACTCCTTTGAGCCGTGGTAGGGTAGAAATCAAAGCATAGTGGGAACTCACACGAGACAAATGACGACCTCAGGTCGATGAACTAACCTGTACACATGTCACCAGGGAACTGCTATATGACGCTAGGTATAATACCAACTAGCAGGTTCCTGGCGAGTCCTGTCCGGTGTACTCATAACCTAATTAGCACCGGTATAAATCTTAGGTGATCCAACTGACACCAGTGGCTTGTGAGACCGGCCACCGCCCCTCGTCGGGGTCTCGACTGTATACACTAGTCTACTTTGGAGTATCGATACCCTGTCTCGAAACTCCCACGACTAGGAACACTTTAAGGATGTGCTTGTAAACCCCAGCTCCCACGTATATGATCTCCATCATACTGCTGGTAGTCAAGCAAGAATCCTATGGGCTCTATCATCATGCAATAGTGAACTAAAGCATGTATACGATGATAAAGACAAACCAGATAGCATACTATCATCTCGAGCAAGACTGTCATATCGGTATAGGTCCTTCCTCAATCATTGCAATCACGTACCTGCGATCCAATAATTGACTTTGAGGGCACTATCTCCAACAATCTCCCACTTGCACTTAAGGCTAATTATTGCGATGTCGCATACTCACAGCCCGTGTGATACCGAACATCTAACTCCTCTACTAATCAGTTTCACAAAGCTAGTTTGTAAAACTCTTGTGTTCGAGAAATAGCCTCAGTGAGTGGATCCGCCCTGATGTTTCTTTCTATGTCTCTCTCAATCTCAAGTTCGCGGAGAAAGCCATCTCCCGAATCGAGTAATACTTGTCTTAGAATATGTCTGAATATCTGATGGGACCTAGTTCATAAATGAACTCCAAATCCAAACTTCTTAGACTGTATCGTCAACTGAACCTAATCAGTTTCCAGCACCATGCCTCCCACAGTATCCTCTTAGACCATATGTCCATAATACTGTCCCTCATCAGAGGGAAAACTATAACTCTGACAATCTCTCTGTCATCCATGTCACCTTTGAAGCCTGGAATGATAATCGTCTCCCGAAGGAGGCTGCCGTAATCAAATCCGTAGAACATGCACTTATGTTCTAAAACTGCTTCCTTATGTTTCTTCAGGATTGGATTAATATAAACTTATCGCAACTAGTGAAAATGCAACATCTGGTGTGGTACTTAACATCTCACGATTGACTCAATTGCCTAAGCAAGTGATCTTCCAATCATGCACATCCCTCTCTCCTTTAGTCTATAAGACATCTTTAGAGAGGGTGACTCCATCACCTGCAGGTGCACCACCATGCCTGGAGTCATCTATTCTAAAATACTATTAGAATACTGTCAAAGTACCCACATTGGGAAACTATCCAAATCTAGATCTAAAATCATAGATCTAGTAACTAGAATGTCTGATATTATATCCATATCCTTTGTGGAGAAACAACTGTGTGACGACCAAAGTACAACCGATCGTAGTATAGGAATTTTACTTCCTACTCTGTGTATGTCATCCAAATACCAGGACATCACACCCTACTACCTTCTTAACAGATCCATCCCTTATTCTGATGAAGTCAAAGCCATGACTGTCACATCAAAAATAGATGATCTATCTCCGCAATAACCGCTGAAGTCTACAAATAGACATAAGCTACTTGCCCATTATGCTTCCGCTGCTCCCACTGACTACGATAACCCTCTGGCAGAATAATATATACGTACATTTCTAAAGCATGTTTAGAACGACGCTATACATATCCTCCTGCCGGGTTTCATAGTTTGAAACAACAGTAGTGTCAAGTCTGGGTAACCAAGAACCTCCATTTCACCGTCCTTGAGGCTACTTGAGTACCTCTCGGGTGTCTGAGGTTACCCACCATATCTGCGGAGTGGCTATTGGAATGTCAAACCTGATTGAATATATAGGTCCTATTAAATTTTCCGTAATCGTTTGCGGTTCTGGAATCACTTCCAGTTCTACCATACTCCTACTACTGTTTTTTGAAAAAAAATCCATTTTACTAAAACTGTGGCAAGTCTAGAACAGTATCACTATTGATCTTCCAGATGGTAGAAAATCAACGCTCGACATAGCCCGGGTCAACCCACAAACAGCCATTACAGAAACGTGTCTTGAGTTATCCAGTGTCTGGTTTTAAGCATAAGCTGGACAACTCCCCATATCTTAACATCGTTAAGATATGAACCATTCTATATCCAAAATAGAAACAGAGGCACTAATTTAATTGGAACCGGATTCAAATCATGCAGCTGTCTCCAGTGCATAACAACTTAATGGAAAAAGGATAATCAGCATTACTCAACTTAGGAATCCATCCAATTATGAGTAACCTGAAAGAGAAACAAGTTTCTCAAAACCATCACTATCATCTGAATACCAATCACAAGAATCTACATCTTCGATCTCTTTGAAGAATCCTGATACTTACGACATCTGGTTCTCTACTTTATTCTTATACCCATAACTTCTCAAAACTTAGACATTGTATTTCTACGAAACACTTATCTAAAAACTAGAGAAGTCATAAGTAAACAGAACATAGTACGAGGACCTACCCATTTGTCCTTACGGACACTGGACAACATACAATGCTCTGTATAAGTCCGCTGAGTTGAATAACTCAAACAACCTGTGCATCATAGGTTAAAAACTGTACCCAAGCGATTTCCTCAAATATCACCAATTATAACGAATTCTGATATAATGAGGATGATCACCTTAATTCCCAATAACTTACTCCCACTCATCATCTGTAAAACCATACAGATATGAGAATGAAACCTGGTAAATACATACCCTTGGAGTAAGTATCTAATCGGGAAATCAGTTTTCCTTTTAACAATGCACAGTGAAACTGAAACATGAAAATGTTTCATAGGGGTATCTGGTATTCTTAGTAATGCCTCTTCCATAATCCAATTCATGACTTTAATCGTATATATCTTTGCCAACTCTCCAAATCCCTTTATTTGTCTTTAGTCGTTACCTTCTGTACACCATCGTTAGGCTGAATGGTTTTCTTCCTTCCCTACCGTTCGGCACCAGCCTATGGTTTGGAAGAAGACTATCCAGTAAGCATAATAGGTGTACTCTCCTAATCCTAGGAGTACTCGCAACTTGAGAGAAGGTGATGATTAAAGACAACTGAATAATACCTTATTCTATTAAAGGTGAAATAGGAGTGGCGATGAAATACGCGGTTTGGTCGTGAATGATAACAGTCGTAATTTACTTTGCCCTCTTTCTAATCCCTTCATTTTTGTCTTTACATATTACCTTCTGTACACCCTGCTTAGGCTAATTGGTTTTCTTCATTCCCTACCTTTCGGCACCAGCCTATGGTTTGGAATAAGACTATCCAATAAGCGTAATAGGTGTACTCTCCTAAACTAAGGAGCCCTCGCAACCTGAGAGAAGGTGATAATAAAAGACAACTGAATAAACCAATTCTATTTCTCCTGAACCTGGATCCATCCTCGAAGAAATCCTTTCGAGTTCGTATATAACCATACGATGGATCTATCCAATGGAAGTGGATGTTCGTAGCAATAGGGGGTGTTCTGAAAAATACAAAGGGTAAAAGAAGGAGCGACAATGACTTTTGCAACTCGAACAATCCAAAAGCTAGTATTTTAAGAAGGTTCGGTCAACTTAGTCACTGAGTCATAGTCTAGGGTCGGTCAAAGGTCGCTGCCAAAGAGAGAGAGAGAGAAAAGAAACACTCTGCGTGCACTCTAACCTAGATCAGAATGGTTATTAATTTATCTAATCAGGAAACCTCCCACTGTAATCTTAAATTCTCCTCCAAACCTGAAAGAAGAATTAGTCGGGATCACCCGAAGAGTAAACCAACTCATCGGTGGGAATCGGGATCCAACTATCATCACATGATAACTTGATGGAAGCCACTCAAGTTATCACACTCCAGAAGGTATGCGCATGCCTGGCAAGTTTCCTGTATGTTTGAAACTCCCGATGTGATTTTTTCCCCATGCTCTTATGACCTTGGCGAAGGTCAAAATGTCATAAGTCACATGCCAAGTTCTACCCGTCATTGTCCAGGTCAATTTGAACCCACCCGTACATATCCTTGACGAAGGCCAAAATAGTAGTACGACTATCCCAAACCAACACATCTATCTATGCTACAAATGAATACCCAGCAGCTACCAAACACTATGCCTTGGCGAAGGTCAAAATACATAGCTTGAATACTACTGAATACCCAAAAGAAATGATGGAGGGCTACGGCTGGTTTTTGGCGAAAAGCCTTTAACGTAATGAATTTGATCTCGTTGAAGGAACCTGATAGCTTTTTATAAAAATATAGTGACGAAAAACCTTTTGCTAAAGAGGTCACTCCCGGTGAAGGGATCTCGGCTCTTTCCTCGTGGAATGAGGTGCAGGATATTCCAACTGAATACCGCGATGCAAAGCAACTTGTAATCGACTATATTAAAGTTATTACCCTGACGCAAACTTCTGCCCAAGGGGTCACTCCCTGTGAAAGGATCTCGGCCCTTGCCTCGTCGAATGAGGTGCAGGATATTCTAACTGAATATCTTTATGCAAAACAAAAGGAAACATCTTTGTAATAACACCTTTTAAAATTTGTTCCAACAACATCAAATATGGGTTTGTTTTATCCTTGCATTGATAAAAATCAATGCAGTCCAATCAATCAATCACACCAGAAAAGAACGAAAATAAAATGTACGTATATGCCATCCGTATTTGCCACTGGGTCCTGTCATCACCCGTTAGGTTACTTAACTAACGACAGAGCGGGGGCTAGACTAACGCGGGTGTAAAACATGTATAACATCTAATAGTATATATACCAATATACAATAATCGCTCCAGGCGTGATAATATGCAACATTACAGAAAAGTAATAAGCATCACAGAACAATACAGATAATCTGGGATCCCTGGGTTTCACAGAGCCGCTACTAAAAACCGACGTTCCCATGCTCGTGTGGATAGCCTGTGCAATGAAACCTAGACCCCTACGGGTGCGGCAAGTTACCCGCCAAAACCTGAAGCGAGGTAGTCCCCCACAGCATAGTGAATAGAACACCCGGCACTCCACGGAATCCGGTAAATTGAGCACCCCTCCTTGGGTCAAATTGTACCCCCTACGAGTGCGGCGAATAGTCTGTCAATTCTAGAGTGAGGTCCCTCTGCCTCTCAAAGCCATAAGATACGGACCCGTTGCCCTCCAGAACCCGGCTATCCGTGCACTCCTTCGCGGGATTAACCTAGTACAGAAATAAAAATATGTACAACGGGTACATCGACCTCAACCCGGTCGTGCCCCAAAAGAATATTATACAACAGGCAGTGACGGCAGTCCATATGTTGGATGCTCGCCCCGCAATATCAAATGTACAAATAAATCCAAACTGCACTACCATTGCACACTGCTATTCACCACGACATATCCGCAACATCACAGCACAACACAGAACATCAACGAGAATGTCACGTTCATAAACCCGTCTGAAAGAACTATAGCAATTAGACGCGGTTTACCGATCAAATGACATTCCCGGTCGGAGATATAATGTAAATACTGCATACTAACAAATTTAAAATTTCGATCGACAAAACATCCCGAAGTGCGCCCCACGTACATCTGCTGTACAGTAATAAAATCTGGGCCCAAAGAAACAGTACCTGAAACCACAATTTCCCAATTTGAAGTTCTCTGGAAAAATTGGAGCACTGTTCCCACAATGTCGCCGCGTTTCCGCGGTCAAACTCTAGGTTTGACCGCGGATCTGCGGTGGTCATGTGGGATCATGTGCCCAAATTTTCCCATAATTCTTAGAAAACCATGTACGCTTTTCTGTGATATGCAAAATTATTTTTAGGCCCTTAAAAAAATCGACAGAAACTTGTGTGCTTGAAAATTGTGATTTCGGAAATTCCGTTTGATCGATCTTTTAAACGCGTTAGCACAAGTTAGTATAGCTTAATGGTGAGGCTCTGATACCACTGTAAGTCCACGGTAGCGCCCCGGCCGTCTAACAGACGCCAAATGCGGAACAAAAACTTTTACAACTGGCGCTATCACGTACTATAACCCGGATCTGCCATTAAAGCTAAACTAACAAACTACAAAGTGGGTAGGAGAGTTATACCGAACGATCCGAGTCCTTCGATCTTCAATCATCATCCCACGCTTTGTTGCGGCTGCTCCGATCTCCTGAATCTCCAATCTTCTCGTCCAGGTGGTACCACGTCGACGGATCTTTAAACGGGCTCACGCCTCTGAACCGAGGCAACTCGGTCGTCAAGTTTGCTAAAAGAGACGACCAAGATGATGTAGAGAATGAGTAGAACGCTTTGTCTCGTTACATCCAAGGCTATGGACGAACGGTTAATGAAGTTGCCTTTTATGGAATCAGGTAAATGGGAAATGAGTAGATTAATTTCCATGAACCATAATCCTGTTTTCCTCTCAAATCAACAACCTCTCCTCTCAAGAATGGGGGCCGGCCACAATATATGGTGGAGGGGGTGAGTGTAGGAGCAAGGAAAGTAAGCATAACATTAAATGAATGGGTGAGTCAAATAAACACCTTGCATTATCATTAATGCAAGAATGATTCATCTAACCTTGTCACCCTTTCATTAAATGCAACCAATGAACCATGAACACCTCACAAGCATCTAGAAGCTTTCACACACTACACCCTCATGACTCACCCAATGAAGGAAAGATAAATCCGCATTTAACCGAATGTTAAATACGGCTGATAGAAAACTAGAAACTGGCAACTTCCAAAAGTGATCCTGAAACGAATTTCAGGATAACCCCGTATCAGTATAAACATACCCGCATTTGTATTACGACCGAATACAAATGCAACTGAGACAAAGATATTATATCTACACAGTATAATACTGGGATCCGGCTTAAACCAAAGCGTGCATTTTCCGAACCCTGCCATAAAACCATACGGCCTCTACAACGTTTCACCCGAACTTGGAAAAGTGTCTGTGGGGAACTCTAATGACTCATCAACACACTGGCACTGGGTATAACTACTAGCACGTCAGAGGTACGAGCTGTACGTAACGTTTGCCTATGTATTGATTGGAAGGGAAGCTGACGAGCGAACTCATCCATAAACCCTACTGGGCCTGACAGTTACAATATACATACAGTCCGGTCTGTTCGTCTATGAGTATCGCATATCTGCCTAGGAGGCTGGTAACGTCACACCCACATTAGCGGTATAAGTCGTGTCAGAGAGTGGCCCAGAACACCCTGAGATACTACTGGAGTACCTACCAGTAAATCTCCTGCCTTGGCCGAGGGCTTTGTGTAATGGCTCTCCTAGACACAGCGCGATCTCACCCCCAATACCGGGAGAGATGAATCCCCTGCCGATCCACTCACTTGCCTCTATGTGGCTCGGGACTGTACCCAAAAAAGACCTGTTTGCACGACTCCTTTGAGCCGTGGTAGGGTAGAAATCAAAGCACAGTAGGAACTCACACGAGACAAATGACGACCTCAGGTCGATGAACTAACCTGTACACATGTTACCAGGGAACTGCTATATGACGCTAGGTATAATACCAACTAGCAGGTTCCTGGCGAGTCCTATCCGGTGTACTCATAACCTAATGAGCACCTGTATACATCTTAGGTGATCCAACTGACACCAGTGGCTTGTGAGACCGGCCACCGCCCCTCGTCGGGGTGTCGACTGTATACACTAGTCTACTCTAGAGTATCGATACCCTGTCTCGAAACTCCCACGACTAGGGACACTTTAAGGATGTGCTTATAGACCCCAGCTCCCACGTATATGATTGCCATCATACTGCTGGTAGTCAAGCAAGAATCCTATGGGCTTTATCATCATGCAATAGTGAACTAAAGCATGTATACGATGATAAAGACAAAACAGATAGTATACTATCATCTCGAGCAAGACTATCATATCGGTATAGGTCCTGCCTCAATCATTGCAATCACGTACCTGCGATCCAATAATTTACTTTGAGGGCACTATCTCCAACATATTGCATATCAGGTTCGGTATATAATAACATTCGTTCAGACTTGAGCTGTTATAGCGGAGATAGATCATCTATTTTTGATGAGACAGTCATGGCTTTGACTTCATCAAAATAGGGAATGGATCTGTTAAGAAGGTAGTAGGGTGTGATGTCCTTGTATATGGATGACGTACACAGAGGAGGAAGTAAAATTCCTATACTACGATCGGTTGTACTGTGGTCGTCACACAGTTGTTTCTCCAGACAAGATATGGATATAATATCAGACATTCTGGTTACTAGATCTATGGTTTTAGATATGGATTTGGGTAGTTTCCCAATATGGTTACTTTGACAGTATTCTAATAGTATTTTAGAATAGATGACTCCTGGCATGGTGGTGTACCTGCAGGTGATGGAGTCACCCTTTCTAAAGGTGTCTTACAGACTAAAGGGGAGAGGGATGTGCTTGATTGGCAGATCACTTGCTTAGGCAATTGAGTCAATCGTGAGATGTCAAGTACCACACCAGATGTTGTTTTTGCACTTGATACAATAAGCTTATATTAATCCAATCCTGAAGAAACGTAAGGAAGCAATTTTAGAACATAAGTGCATGTTCTATGGATTTGATGACGGCAGCCTCCTTCGGGAGACGGTTATCATTCCAGGCTTCAATGGTGACATGGATGACAGAGTGATTGTCAGAGTTATAGTTTTCCCTCTGACGAAGGACAGTATTATGGACAGGTGGTCCAAAAGAATACTGTGGGAGGCATGGTGCTGGATACTGATTAGGTTCAGTGATAATTACAGTCTAAGAAGTTTGGATTTGTAGTTCATTTATGAACTAGGTCCCATCAGATATCCAGACATATTCTAAGACAGGAATTGCTCAATTCGGAAGATGGTTTTCTCCGCGAACTTGAGATTAAGAGAGACATAGAAAGAAACTTCAGGGCGGATCCACTCACTGAGGCTATTTCTCGAACACAAGAGTTTTACAAACTAGCTTTGTGAAACTGATTAGTAGAGGAGTTGGATGTTCGGTATCACACAGGCTGTGAGTATGCGACATCGCAATAATTAGCCTTAAGTGCAAGTGGGAGATTGTTGGAGATAGTGCCCTTAAAGTCAATTATTGGATTGCAGGCACGTGATTGCAATGATTGAGGCAGGACCTGTTAGTTATATGTATGCCCTAGAGGCCATTACAATACATAGGATGTATATTGTAGTGGATGTTTGGACATATATAGGGAGGACTTTCTTGCTCGACATGATAGTATGCTATCTGGTTGATCTTTACCTTAACGTGTACACTGATTGTCTCTCTGTTACATGTTGGTAAAGCCCTTAGGATGTGTACTTGACTACCTGGACTATGATGCGGATCATACTAGTGGGGACATGGTAGTCCATAAGTACATCCTTCAAAGTCCCTAGTCGTGGGTGTATCGAGACGGGGCATCGATATACCAGAGTAGACTAGCGTATACCTTCTCGACCCATACAGATAGGCGATGGATGATCCCATATCCATTGGTGTTTGACATCGGAGATGATGTACGGGTGCTCAGTGGAGACTGGGTACACTGGACGGATTCGCCGAGAACTCCCAGATGGTATTATACCTCACGTCAGATGGCAGTTCTCTGGTGACACTGGTACAGAGTAGTCTGTTGACCCGAGATCGTCATAGAGTCTTTTGTGGTTCCAACTGTGCTTTGATTTCCATCTTACCACGTCCAAGAGGGTGTGCAAAACGGTGGTTTTTGGGTACAGTCCCGAGTCACATGGAGGCAATGAGCGATAGGAGGGGATTCGTCTCTCCCGGTATAGGGGGTTGATGTTGCGCTGTGTTCGATTGGCTATAACAGGAAATCCCTGGCCAGGGTTGCTGAGATTTACTGGTAAGTGTTACCAGTAGTTTCTCGAATTGTTATAGACCTCATATCGACACGACTTATCGAGCTATTGGGGTCTGACGTTTACCATCCTTAGGCGAGATATGCGACATATCAGACGATCAGACCGGACTGTACGGTAGTGTTACTGGTTGGATTCACTGGAGTGTGAGCGGGCTTGCTAGTCGATCTTCTGATCGCTCAATACCCGGTTGGCCGTTACGTTTAGCAGACCGCTTGCGGCTTGTGGATGTTTGATATGATCATCATCCGCTGCCGGCGTATTGACGAGTCTTTAGAGTCCTACACAGAGGTTTCCTGGCTCAAGCGAAACGAAATAGGAGCGCATATGAGATATGTGCGGGACCGAAAATAATACGTGTATGTGATACCGTATTTCATTCTCGCGAACAATGTGTCGAATGGTTGTATGCGATATAACCTAGTTATCGAATCGAAGATTGATTCGATAAATCGATACATTGGATATTAGTCGGTTATATGCGATATGACCGGATCGTTAAATCAAGTGTTGATTTAATGATTTAATGCATAATTATATATTTGATATATTACTTTGCATTAACTAGTATCGGTTCACTTTAAATGGATTTTCTCGCTCGGATGTGCGCATTATATATGTGATATGATTTTGTGCACATGCTTGTATCATGTTTGATGGTGCATGTAAAATTGGTTAAGTATAAAGAATTAAACCTTGGTTAATGAAATGGTTAGGGTTTATTATTTGCTTATTCATTTTATTCATTTTTTTATTCTTTTGGAAAAAGAAAAGGAAATGATAAAATGGTGGCATTCTTTGTTCTTTCATGAAGCTTCATGAATACTTTGACTTTGTGACCACTTTGTCTCATCCTTAACCCTAACCATTCCACTTAACTCTAATTAATTCTCTACACCTAACCATGGTTCTATTATGATAAGAATTCATTATTCTTTTCATTTTAGGATTAACTTATCATATTCATTTTCTTCTTCTTCTTCTTCACTTCATGAAGAAAAAGCTTCACTTCATCAATGGTGATTGATGAAAATGAGTGAGAAATACAATTCTAAAGTGAACCCACTTCCTATTTCTTCATCCTCTACCTCTTGCTAAGTAGTAGAGTGTGTTTCCTTCACAAGTTTTCTTGACTTGGTGAAGTTGGAGCTTGATCTAGCGATGCCTCGATGTAGATCATCTTCGGCACGTCGTCGATGACCTAGCCTGCTCTTTCTCCGATGAAGCCGACTCTAGAGCCCGGGATTTGATATGGACAGCGGAGAGGACTTCATCACGGAGCCGTGGAGGTGGAGGACCGGA
The DNA here is from genome assembly GCA_030015575.1 of Agapanthus africanus. Taxonomy (NCBI): domain Eukaryota; kingdom Viridiplantae; phylum Streptophyta; class Magnoliopsida; order Asparagales; family Amaryllidaceae; genus Agapanthus; species Agapanthus africanus. The sequence continues at coordinate 672,732,689 of CM057340.1, read as the reverse complement.
TCTACAAAGGTTGTATTTCCGTATTCTAGTAGTTAAGTGTTAACTAGTTTGCTTTTTCGCCTAGAATTCTAGCCAACGATCCGTATTAGGGTTTCTCGGCACCGTTAAAAATTGAAATTGGCATGGTTGATGCCTTGTGAGACCTCTTGGGAGTGCCTAGGAACCCTACAGGACCTATACCGATATGACAGTCTTGCTCGAGATAATAGTTTGCTATCTGGTTTATCTTTATCATCGTATACATGATTTAGTTCACTATTGCATGATGATAGAGCCCATAGGATTCTTGCTTGACTACCAGCAGTATGATGGTGATCATATACGTGGGAGCTGGGGTCTGTAAGCACATCCTTAAAAGTGTCCCTAGTCGTTGGAGTTTCGAGACAGGCATCGATACTCCAGAGTAGACTAGTGTATACAGTCGAGACCCCGACGAGGGGCGGTGGCCGGTCTCTCAAGCCACTGGTGTCAGTTGGATCACCTAAGTGTAAGTCCACGTTGCCAACCCCGGTTCTTGCGGGGAGGCGGAAACGGTATAAAAAACAAATTTTTAGCGCATTAGGCAACATGGACTAACAAAAGTCGGGATCTTTTCTAAACTAAACTAGCTACCAAGCTAAAGAGAGTTAGCTACTCGGAAAAGAAGTTATACCTAACTTGAACTCCTTCTTCTTGAAACCTTTGTAGAGCTTGGATGGTGCTTTCCTCGTCGCCTTCTTCCGTCAAAGATGGATCCACCTGAGGGTTTAACCTTCGGGCTCCTTTCTCGAACTTTGAGAGAACTAGGGTCTTTGGCTTACTAGACCTCTAACCCTAGAGTGAGTAGAGAGTGGTCTTGGGGTGTTTTTATCTCAAGGAGAGGGTTTCTCAACACATGAGAGTGAGTCTCCTTGAGCTAGAGGAGGAGGAAGAAGAAGAGAGGAGAGAGAAGTGTTATGATAGAATGAATCTCTTTTTACAACCATAACATAATATGAAATGAATTATCAAATTAATAATAATAATCTAAATGAAATAGTTGATGGATGGTTTGGAATGACAATTATCATTACACACATTAAATGGTTTTGCTAGAATCAAAGAGCATCTTTGATATGTAATGATGATAGTCAAAGTTTCAACCATGGTCAATAAGTCAACCTTGGTCAACAAGTCAACAAACTCAACCATGACACAATTTCATTTAATTAATATTATTAATTGATATATCATAAATTCATTAGGGTTTGGAAAAAGACGACTGTCAACTGTGCATACACACCCGTTCCGAAACCCTAATGAAAATCCTCTTCCTCCGCCTCAATCAACTGTGCATACACACCCGTTCCGAAACCCTAATGAAAATCCTCTTCCTCCGCCTCAATCAACTGTGCATACACACCCGCATTCTTGTTCCGAGGAACATGAATACAATGAGATAAAACTAACCCCAAAACATATACTAGTATCTGGCTCAAACCAGAGCCCGCTAGTAATATCCGTCCGGACTCCAAACGTGCACAAGTGCGCGGATGAGAACGAACCCTGTCGCAAAACCATGCGACCTCTACTCTGTTTTGCCCAAAAGCGAACAGCCCTCTGTGTGGGACTCTAAAGACTCGATACTACGCTGGCAGTGGGTTTAACCACAGACCGCAAGCGGCACTAGCTGTGCGTAACGGTCCCCAGGTAGATGCCGATAAGAAGACTGACGAGGTGAACCCCATCTGAACTCCTACTGAGCCTGAATGTGACAGTCTCCGTACAGTCCGGTCTGTTCGTCTGATACATCGCATGGCGGGCCTAGGGGACGGTAAACGTCAGTCCCCTAATAGCGGTACAAGTCGTGTCGGAGTGAAGCCCAAAACACCCTGAGATAACACTGGAAGCCTACCAGTAAATCTCGCTTGCCCTGGCCAGGGACTACTCGTGTAATGGCTCTCCTAGACACAGCGCGATGTCAACCCCCAATGCTGGGAGAGACGAATCCTGTCTAACCATCACTGCCTCCAAGTGCTTCGGGACTGCACCCAACTACCACATGTTTGCACGACTCCTTTAAGCCGTGGTAGGGTAGTAATCAAAGTACAGTGGGAACACACTCGAGGCGAAGTGCCAGTGTCAAGTCAGCGGACTAAGCTGTACTCATGTCACCTGGGAACTGATAACTGACGATAGGTATAAAACCAACTAGTCAGTTCCCAACGAGTCCTGTCCAGTGTACTCGTAACCTAACGAGCACCCGCATACTATCTCAAGTACGACGTGCTGACGGCTGTGGGACAGACCGTCTCCCACACTGGGATGAGAAGAGCATGCGCTAGTCTACTCCGGAGTATCGATGCCCTGTCTCGATAGTCCTGTGACTAGGGACCTGCATAAGGATGAGCTTATAGATTACCCAGCCCCCACTAGTGCGACTGCCATCACAACGCTGGTAATCAAGCAAAGATCCTAAGGGCTCCACTAATGCGTATAGGTGATATTATAAAATAAACACATGTACATATTGAAGTAGAAACAAACCAAGTAGCATACTACTACTATTTTGAGCAAGATTGTATATACAAGGTGAATATCCCAAGCTTCCATTAAGTAATATACAAACCAGTATAATACAGTAATGGCCTCTAGGGCATATACACTAACAAGCACTAAGGCCATGTACTGGCGTATCGAAGACCTATCATCTCGATCAGCCGCTCGAACTGAGTCTTGGGCAAGGCCTTGGTGAATGGATCTGCAGTGTTTTCTTCTGAAGCAACCCTCCGAACCTTGATCTCCTGGCGATCTACGATCTCCCTGAATAGGTGATACCGCCTCAAGATGTGTCTGGATTTCTGATGGGACCTGGGTTCCTTCGCTAAAGCTATAGCCCCGTTGTTGTCGCAATACAAAGGTATTGGATCAACAATGGACGGAACCACCTGAAGTTCTTTCAAGAACTTCCTCATCCAGACGGCTTCTTTTACGGCATCAGATGCAGCGATGTATTCCGCTTCCATAGTCGAGTCTGCAACGGTTTCCTGTTTGGAACTCTTCCAACACACCGCCCCTCCATTGAGGGTAAAGACAAAACCCGACATGGACTTGGAATCATCCTTGTCACTCTGGAAGCTGGAGTCAGCAAAGGCCTCGATCTGGAGGTCTTTTCCGCCATACACCAAGAACATCTCCTTAGTCCTTCTCAAGTACTTGAGAATGTTCTTTACCGCTATCCAGTGTTTCTCCCCAGGGTTTAACTGATACCGGCTTACCACACTCAGTGCATAAGCTACATCCGGTCTGGTACACAACATCGCAAACATTATAGAGCCTACCGCAGAAGCGTAGGGTATAATAGACATGCGATCCCTCTCCAAATCAGTCTTGGGAGACATCTCTTTAGAGAGGGTGATCCCGTGACAAGCCGGTAGGTTACCGCGCTTGGAATCTTCCATACTGAATCTTTTTAGTATGGTGTCGATGTACCTGGACTGTGAAAGTCCTAATATCCTCTTGGATCAATCACGATGGATCCGGATCCCCAGGATGTATGAGGCATCACCCAGGTCTTTCATGGAGAACCTGTGTGACAAGAACCCCTTGACAGATTGTAGCATAGGAATGTCATTTCCTATAAAAAGAATGTCATCCACGTATAAAACGAGGAACACTACAGTTCTCTCTACAAATCTACTATAGATGCATGGTTCATCTGGATTTTTGATAAAGCCAAATTCCTTGACCGTCTCATCAAAACAATGTTCCAACTCCGCGATACCTGCTTTAGTCTATAGATGGACTTGAGCAACTTGCACACCTTTCCGCTACTCCCACTCTGAATGAAACCCTCTGGCTGGTCCATATAGACACACTCTTCTAAATTTCCATTTAGAAAAGCGGTTTTTACGTCCATTTGCCAAATCTCATAATCGTGGAAGGCAGCAATGGCAAGAAGGATCCGAATGGATTTCAGCATAGCCACCGGAGAAAAGGTTTCGTCATAGTCCAAACCAGGTCTTTGACGAAAACCCTTTGCAACAAGTCTAGCTTTATAGGTCTCAACCTGTCCATCTACACCAATCTTCCTTTTGAAGATCCACTTGCATCCTACGGGTTTTACCCCGTCTGGAGCAATGTCCAACGTCCATACTTTGTTGGTGTACATGGACTCCATTTCGGTCCGTATTGCATCCAGCCATTTTACCGAGTCAACGCTCTGAACGGCCTACTGGAAGCTAGTAGGCTCATCATAATCTATGATGCAATCCTCTCTATCCCCGTCTATGAGAAAACCGTAGTATCTCTCGGGTGGATGAGACTGCCTACTACTCCTGCAGAGCGGCGTAGGAATGTCCTGTTCTTTTGAACCCTCTGATTCCACTAAACTTTCAGTAATAGCTCGTGGTTCTGGAATTTCTTCCAGTTCTACTGCGCTCCCACTTATCTGGTTTTCCAAAAACTCAGTTTCCAAGAAGTAGGCATGACGAGAAACAAAAACCTTTTGTTCCTCTTCGCAGTAGAAGAAATATCCCTTGGAGTTCTTTGGATATCCCACAAACTTGCACTGTACTGAGCGTGCCTCGAGTTTGTCCGCATGCTGCTTTTTAACAAAAGCTGGACATCCCCATGTCTTAATGTGATTAAGATGGGGCCTCTTTCCACACCACATCTCATATGGTGTGGTAGGCACAGTCTTAGTGGGAACTCGGTTCAAAAGGTATGCAGCTGATTCTAGTGCATACCCCCAGAATGATCGCGGTAACTCAGCGTTACTCATCATGGACCGTACCATATCCAATAGGGTCCAATTCCGTCTCTCCGATACACCGTTATGTTGCGGAGTGTACGGAGGAGTAAGCTGAGAGAGAATTCCATTCTCTTTTAAGTAATTCAGGAACTCGGCACTTAAGTATTCTCCACCTCGATCCGATCTTAGAATCTTGGTACTTTTGCCGGTTTGTTTTTCTACTTCATTCTTATATTCCTGGAACTTTTCAAAAGCTTCGAACTTATGTTTCATTAAGAAGACATAACTGTATCTTGAAAAGTCATCCGTAAAAGTAATGAAGTAAGAATAACCACTTCGCGCATGTGTAGACATCGGACCGCACACGTCGCTGTGTACGAGTCCCAAGAGCTCGCTCGCTCTTACTCCGTGTCCAGTGAACGGAGTCTTTGTCACGTTTCCTTTGAGACAGGATTGACAAGTGGCATATGATTGATATTCGAACGGATCTAAATATCCTTCTGTATGTAACTTAGTCAACCTTCTCTTATTGATGTGACCCAGTCTACAATGCCATAAGAAAGTCTGATTTATTTCCGGAGACTTTCTTTTGTGTGTATTCTGGACATTGAAAATCTGTGGTTGTTTTAATACGTATATACCATTGCTCAATGTACCTGACCCAATCAGAACTTGATTAAGGTGAATGTTTACAACATTTCTTACAAACGCAAATTCATAACCTTCTTTAGAAACCAAAGATACAGAAATGATATTACAAGTTGTGTTGGGTACAAAAAAGCAATTACGCAAAATCAAAACATGTCCATCTGACATTCCCAGGTGATGGTCCCCCACGGCCTTAGCATCCATGCTAGCTCCGTTCGCAACTTTGAGGGTCATGTCACCTGCCTTCAAAACCCTACGGTTTCTCAACGCCTGCAAAGAATTACAGATATGAGATCCTGATCCGGTATCCAATACCCAGGAAGTAGAGTTTATCGAAAGACAGTTTTCAATAACATACACACCTGAAGCTGAAGCCGCAACCTGCTTCAGTTCCTGTGTCCTGGCCTTCCAAGCCCTGCAATCTTTCTTCCAGTATCCACTCTTATGACAATAGAAGCATTCTTCTTTACCCACAAGCTTCCCCGCTATCTTTGTTGCTTTTGCCTTTTCCTTCGTATCCACTTTACTAACACCGCCCCTTGGTTTGGTGGGGGCTTTCCTCTTCTTTCCCTTGGCTTTCGCCTTGGACCTAGAAGAAGAAGATCCTCCTACAAACAAAGTGGATGTTTCCCTACCTTTCTGTAGGGTGCCCTCTGCGCTCCTCAGCATGTTGAGGAGTTCTGAAAGTTCAACCTCTTTTTCTTGTAAGTTGATGTTCAGTATAAACTGGGCGTAAGTGGAAGGAAGGGACTGGAGAATCAAGTCCGTGTTGCGCCACGGCAGTGCCCCGGCCGTCTTACTCGAGGCCAAAATGCGGAATCAAAATTTTTCCTTACTCGGAAACCGGCGCTACCGCGGACAAAGAAAACCCGGATCGTTTACCATTAACCTAATGCTAGCAATCAAGAGATAGGGTGAGAAGTATACCGAGTGATCCGAGTCCTCCGGTCTTCTCTTCATCGTCCCGATCTCCCGCGGAAAGTCTTGCCTCCACATCGTCGCCTCCTCGCCGGAAAGGGCACCACATCGCCTTCGTCTTTTACGGGCTCCCGCCTCAATACCGAGGCAACTCGAGCATGAAGCCGGCAACTCGACATGCTCAAGATTTGCTGTAGAATGTGTAGTGTAGAATACGCTTTGTCTCAATGGGGTTGGTTGCCATAGATGGAGGAATGGTGTATAGAGAATTGGTGCTTTCAATTTTCTAGCAATGGAATGAGATGAAGAATGATATACACAAAATGAATCACTCTTATTTTTCTTCCTCTCTCCTCAAATGAAGTGGCCGGCCATTCTTATCATGAGAATGGTGGAGGAAAAACTAATACAAGGGAGGTGATGGTAGGAGCAAAGAAAAGGTGACCACATCCAAACATATCAACCATGCTTATTCTTCTATTCACTCCATAACCTTTCATATCTCATTAATGCAAAAGATGGTGCAAAAGATAATGAAGCTATCATAATCAATCTTTATGCAAGAAAACCCTCCACAAAGAGTTATTTGCAAACTTGCAAATAACCCCCTCCATCGGAAAAGTCCGGCTGGGAAAGAACAAAGGAAAACCGGCCGGAACGGAATGCAAACTGGCAACTCCAGAAAACTGGTCCCGTAATAAAATACAGGAAAACCCCGATACTGTGCATACACACCCGCATCTGTATTCCGTCCGGATACAAACGCAATGAGACAAAATCTACACTGTACTAGACTAGGACCGGCTTAAGCCAAAGCCGGCTAGTAAAATCCGTTCGATCCTGATCCGTGCAATACCGCATGTATCAGATCAAACCCTGCCATATAACTATACGGCCACTAGTACAAAACTGTCCGATCCTGATCCGTGCAATACCGCGCGTATCTGATCGGACCCTGCCATATCTCCATACGGCCTCTACAGCGTTTCGCCCGAAAGCTTGAGTAACTGTAAGTGTGGTGGACTCTAAAGACTCATCAATACTATGGCTGTGGATTTAACCACTAGCACGTCAGAGGTATTAGCCAATACGTGACGGGCCACCAGCTATTGACCAAAAGGGACGTCGATGAGCGAACTCATCCTGACACCCTACTGAGCCTGTCAGTGACAATATCCGTACAGTCCGGTCCGTTCGTCTATGAGTATCGCATGGCGGGCCTAGGGGGTTGGTAAAAGTCAGACCCCCAAAGGCGGTACAAGTCGTGTCGGAGCATAGCCCAGAACGCCCTGAGATACTACTGGAATACCTACTAGTAAATCTCCTGCCTCAGCCGAGGGCTTTGCGTAATGGCTCTCCTAGACACAGCGCGACCTCACCCCCAATACCGGGAGAGACGAACCCCTGCAGATCCGCTCACTGCCTCCATGTGGCTCGGGACTGTACCCAACTAAAACCTGTTTGCACGACTCCTTTGAGCCGTGGTAGGGTAGTAATCAAAGCACAGTGGGAACTCACACGAGACAAATGACGATCTCAGGTCGATGAACTAACCTGTACACATGTCACCAGGGAACTGCTATCTGACATCTGGTATAAGACCAACTAGCAGGTTCCCGGCGAGTCCTGTCCGGTGTACTCATAACCCAATGAGCACCTGTATACATCTTAGGTGAACCAACTGACACCAGTGGCTTGTGTGACCGGCCACCGCCCCTCGTCGGGGTCTCGACTGTATACACTAGTCTACTAATGGAGTATCGATGCCCAGTCTCGAAACTCCCACGACTAGGGACCATTTAAGGATGTGCTTATAGACCCCAGCTCCCACGTATATGATCGCCATCATACTGCTGGTCGTCAAGCAAGAATCCTAGGGGCTCTATCAACGTGTAATAGCGACATGTCAGGTCACCTAAAGCAGTACACGATGATAAAGATAAACCAGATAGCATACTATCATCTCGAGTAAGACTGTCCTCCTGGGATAGGTCCTCCCTCAATCATTGCAATCACGTGCCTGTGATCCAATAATTGACTCTGAGGGCATTATCTCCAACAATCTCCCACTTGCACTCAAGGCTAATTATTGCGATGTCGCATACTCACAACCCGTATGATACCGAACACCCAACTCCTCTACTAGTAAGTCTCACAAAGCTCGTTTGCGAAACTATTGCGTTCGAGGAATAGCCTCGGTGAGTGGATCCGCTGTGATGTTTCTTTCTATGTCTCTCTATATCTCAAGTTCGCAGAGAAAACCATCTCCCGAAATGAGCAATACCTGTCTTAGAATGTCTGGATGTCTGATGGGACCTAGCTCATAAATGAACTCCAAATCCAAACTTCTTAGACTGTATCATCAACTGAAACTAATCAGTATCCCGCGCTATGCCTCCCTCAGTATTGCCTTGGACCACCTGTCCAAAATACTGCCCCTCGTCAGAGGGAGAACTATAACTCTGACAACCTCCTTGTCGTCCATGTCACCTTGGAAGCCTGGAGTGATAACCGTCTCCTAAAGGAGGCAGCCGTTATCATATCCCTAGAACATTCACTTATGTTCTAAAACTGCTTCCGACTATTCCTCCAGGATTGGATCAATATCTACTTATTGCATCTAGTGCAAGAACAACATCTGGTGTGGTACTTGACATCTCATGATTGACTCAATTGCCTAAGCAAGTGATCTGTCAATCATGCGTATCCCTCTCCCCTTTAGTCTGTAAGACACCTTTAGAGAGGGTGACTCCATTACCTGCAGGTGTGCTACCGTGCCAGGATCCGTCCATTCTAAATACTCTTAGAATGCTGTCAAAGTACCCTTATTGGGAAACCACCCAAATCTAGATCTAAAACCATAGATCTAGTAACCAGTATGTCTGATATAATGTCCAAGTCCTTTGTGGAGAAACCACTGTATGACGACCAAAGTATAACCGATCGTAGTATAGGAATATCACTTCCTACTACCTTCTCAACAGATCCATCCCCTATTCTGATGACGTCAAACCTATGACTGTCACATCAGAAATAGATGATCTATCTCCGCTATTTCTGCTTTAGTCTATAAATAGACATAAGCATGAAGTCCACCAATGCTTCCGTTGCTCCCACTGACTACGACAACCCTCTGCCAGAGTCATATAGACGTGCACTTCTAAAGCTAGTTTAGAACGACGCTATACTCATCCTCCTGCCGGGTCTCGCAGCCTGGAACAACAACAATGGCAAGTGTGGGTAAACAAGAACTTCCCTGTCACCGTCCTTGAGGCTACCGGAGTACCTCTCGGGTGCTTAAAGTTACCCACCTTATCTGCGGAGTGGCCAATGGAATGTCAAATCAGATTGAATCTTTAGGTTCCTTATTAAATCTTCAGTAATCGTTTGCGGTTCTGGAATCACTTCCAGTTCTACCATACTCCCACTACTGTTTTTCTGAAAAAATCCATTTTTATTAAAACTGTGGCGAGTTAAGAACAATATCACTATTGATCTTCCAGATGGTAGAAAGTCAACCCTCGTCATAGCCTGGGTCAACCCACAAACAGCCATTACAGAAACGTTCCTTGAGTTATCCGGAGTCTGGTTTTAAGCATAAGCCGGAAAACTCCCCGTACCTTAACATCGTTAAGATATGAACTGTTCTATATCTAATATAGAAACAGAGGCACTGATTTAATTGAACCAGATTCAAATCATGCAGCTATCTCCAGTGCATGTAAAGTAAATGGAAGGAGGCCAATCAGCGTTACTCAACTTAGGAATGCTTCCAATTATGAGTATCCTGAAAGAGAAGCAAGTTCTCTTAATCATTACTATCAACTGAATACCATACACAAGTATCTACATCTTCGATCACTTTGAAGAATCCCGATACTTGCCATACCTGGTTCTCTACTCTATTCAAATACCTATAACTCCTCAAAACTTAGACCCTGTGTTTCCACGAAACACATGTCTAAGAACCAGAGAAGTTATAAGTAAACAGAATATAGTATGAGGACCAACCCCTCTGTCCTGATGGACACTGGACAACATACAATACTCTGTATAAGTCCTCTGAGTCTAACAACTCTTTCACTGTGTGTCGTAGGTTGAAAACTGTACTTATGGTTAAGAAGAATTACATCGCTGTTTAATGCTCCTTACCTAACCATCCACTGATATAGGTAAATGTCATCGACATAATATCAAAAGGTATATCTCACTCTATGAAAATAGACGTACAGATATATCAATTTGAAATTGGTGCACAACAGCGGATATTCAAAACCAAATATTTGCCGACCGGCAAACAGCCCAGGTGATCTCCTCAAATATCACCGATTACAACGAATCCCGATATAATGAGGATGATCACCCAATTCCCAACAACTTACTCCCACTCATCATCTGTAAAACCATACAGATGTGAGAATCAAACCTGGTAAATACATACCCTGGAGCAAGTGTCCAATCGGGAAATCAGTTTTCTTTTAACAGTACACAGTTGAACTGAAACATTGAAATGTTTCGGTGGGGTATTCCGGTATTCTTAGTAATGCCTCTTCCATTATCCAGATTCACAACTATAACCGTATAATTCTTTGCCACCTCTCCAAATCCCTTTATATGTCTTTAGTCATTTCCTTCTGCACACCCCTTTAGGCCAATTGGTTTTCTTCCTTCCCTACCGTTCGGCACCAGCCTATGGTTTGGAAGAAGACTATCCAATAAGCATAAAAGGTGTACCCTCCTAATCCTAGGAGCACTCGCAATGCGAGAGAAGGTGAAGAGAAAAGACACCTGAATGTACTTTATTCCTATTTCTCCTGAACCAGAATCCATCCCCGAACTGGAACTAGTTCCTTTCGAGTTCGTATATAACCATACGATGGAGTATCCAAATAAACTGTGGATCTTCGTAGTGATACGGAGTGTCCTGGAGAAATACAAAGGTGATTTAGGATTGGCGAAGAAATACTTGGTTCGGTCGTGAATATCAGTCGCAATTTACTTTGCCCTCTTACTAATCCCTTGCTTTGTCTGAACTTAATACCTTCTGTACACCGTTTTAGGCTAACTGGTTTTCTTCATTCCCTACCGGTCGGCACCAGCCTATGGTTTGGAAGAAGACTATCCAATTTGCGTAATAGGTGTACTACTCCTAAACCAAGGAGTACTCGCAACCTGAGAGAAGGTGAAAAGAAAAGACAACTGAATAATCCTATCCGTTTTCTCCAGAACCAGAAACCATCCTCGAAGTCCTTCGAGTTCGTATATAACCATACGATGGTTTTGTCCAATGGAAGTGGACGTTCGTAGTAATACGGGGTGTCCTGGAGAAAAGGGTAAAAGTAGGAGTGGCAATGAGGTCTGCAACTCTGACAATCCAAAAGCCAGTGTTAAGAAGGTTCGGTCAACTTGGTCACTGAGTCAAAGTCCAGGGTCGGGTCAATGGTCGCTGCCAAAGAGAGAGAGAAAAGAAACACTCAGCGTGCACTCTAACCTAGATCAGAATGGTTATCACTTTATCTAATCTGGAAACCTCCCACTGTACCTCAAATTCTCCTCCAAACCTGAAAGAAGAATTAGTCGGGGTCACCCGAGGAGTAAACTAACTCATCAGTGGAAATCGGGATCCAACTATCATCGTATGATAACTTGACGGAATCCACTCAAGTCACCACACTCCAGAAGGTATGCGCATGCCTGGCAAGTTTCAGTTCTTTTGAAACTCCCAATATTTGTTTTTACCCCTAGGACCCAAGTGACCTTGACAATGCCAACAAATCAAAGAGTCCTAGTCAAGTTCTACCCGTCATTATCTTGATTGCATTAAACCCACCCGTACGAGTCCTTGACAATGCCAACAAGACCGCACGACTGTCCTAACCAATCCACTTATTTATGTGACAGAAAAGCATTACATAGCTACCGAACACTACGCCACGGCAATGCACGACAAACGCAGCACGAATACTAAGTAATACTAATCTGAAATGACGGAGGGCTACGACTGGTTTTTGGTGAAAAAACCTTTAACGTAATGAACTTGATATCGTTGAAGGAACTGGATAACTTTTTAGAAAATATAGTGACGAAAACCTTTACTAAAGAGGTCACTCCCGGTGAAGGGATCTCGGCTCTTTCCCCGTAGAATGAGGTGCAGGATATTCCAACTGAATACCACGATGCAAAGCAAAAGTAATCGGCTATAGTGAAGTTAATGCCCTGACGCAAACTTCTGTCCAAGGGGTCACTCCCGGTGAAGGGATCTCGGCCCTTGCCTCGTCGACTGAGGAGCAGGATATTCCAAATGAATACCACGATGCAAAACAAAAGCGAACGTCCTTGCAATAACAGCTTTTTGAAAAATGTTCCAACAACATCAGAATAGGTTTGTTTAAACTTGCATTGATCCGAATCAATGCAGTCCCATCAATTGATCACACCACAAAGAACGAAAATATACTGACGTACGTATATGCCATCCGCATTCGCCACTGGGTCCCGTCATCACCCGTTAGGTTAGCTAACTAACGGCAGAGCGGGGACTGGACTAGCGCGGATGTAAAACATATACAACATCTACTAATATATATACCAATATATAGTATTTCGCTCAAGGCGTGAATAAAATGCAACATCACAGAAAAATGCAGCATCACAGAACAATACAGATATCTGGAAGCCCCGGGTTTCACAGAGCGGCTGCTGAAACCCGACGTTCCCCTGGTCGTGTGGATAGCCTGTGCAATGAAATCCTAGACCCCTACGGGCGCGGCAAGTCACCCGCCAAAACCTGAAGCGAGGCAGCCCCCTCCAGCACCGTGAATGGACCATCCAGCACTTCACGGAATCCGGTAACTTGGGCACCCCTCCTGGGTCAACCTGTACCCCCTACGAGTGCGGCGAATAGCCCGCCAATTCCAGACTGAAGCCCCCTCCGTCTCAATGCCCTGAGATGCGGGCCCGTTGCCCTCCAGAACCCGGCTATCCGTGCACCCCTCCGCGGGGTAACCCTAGTACAGAAAGTAAAATATACATACACCGGGTACATCGACCGCAACCAGGTCGTGCCCCAAAAGAATAATACAAACAGGCAGTGACGGCAGTCCACATGTCGGACGCTCGCCTTGCAATATCAAATGTACATAATACAACAAAACTGTACTAGCATTGCATCCAGGCTATCCCCCACGACCGATCCGCAACATCACAGCATAAACATAGAACATCAACGTGAAAATCACGTTCGCAAATCCGTCTAACCGGGCTATAGCAGTTAGACCGGATTTACCGATCAAGTGATATTCACGGTCGCAGATATAATGTAAATACTGTGAAAAATGTGTTTAAAATTTTCCGATTGATCAAACAATTAACAAGTGGGCCCCAAAGAAAACTGTAGCACTCACAGGAAAAATTGGCCCAACTTTAACCTTCCAGAAAGCACATTTTCAACTCAGGAACATTCTGCAAAGTTTTGGGGGCATGAACAGTAAAAATTGCGGCGGAAGCGCGGCCCAAGTAGGGTTTTAGCCGCGCTTCCGCGGTGGAATGGGGAGTTCATGGTACAAAATTTTTGCAGTATGCTTCTAATTCCCTGCACATCACTCTGACACAACCTGAAAAATTTTTGGACTCAAAAAAAATTCGACAGAAACTGATGTGCTTGAAATACGCGTTTTCGGGATTTTGTTCGATTGGAAACGTAAAACACATTAAACAAAGCTAGACGAAGTTAATGGCGAGGCTCTGATACCATGTTGCGCCACGGCAGCGCCCCGGCCGTCTTACTCGAGGCCACAATGCGGAATCAAAATTTTTCCTTACTCGGAAACCGGCGCTACCGCGGACAAAGAAAACCCGGATCGTTTACCATTAACCTAATGCTAGCAATCAAGAGATAGGGTGAGAAGTATACCGAGTGATCCGAGTCCTCCGGTCTTCTTTTCATCGTCCCGATCTCCCGCGGAAAGTCTTGCCTCCACATCGTCGCCTCCTCGCCGGAAAGGGCACCACATCGCCTTCGTCTTTTATGGGCTCCCGCCTCAATACCGAGGCAACTCGAGCATGAAGCCGGCAACTCGACATGCTCAAGATTTGCTGTAGAATGTGTAGTGTAGAATACGCTTTGTCTCAATGGGGTTGGTTGCCATAGATGGAGGAATGGTGTATAGAGAATTGGTGCTTTCAATTTTCTAGCAATGGAATGAGATGAAGAATGATATACACAAAATGAATCACTCTTATTTTTCTTCCTCTCTCCTCAAATGAAGTGGCCGGCCATTCTTATCATGAGAATGGTGGAGGAAAAACTAATACAAGGGAGGTGATGGTAGGAGCAAAGAAAAGGTGACCACATCCAAACATATCAACCATGCTTATTCTTCTATTCACTCCATAACCTTTCATATCTCATTAATGCAAACGATGGTGCAAAAGATAATGAAGCTATCATAATCAATCTTTATGCAAGAAAACCCTCCACAAAGAGTTATTTGCAAACTTGCAAATAACCCCCTCCATCGGAAAAGTCCGGCCGGGAAAGAACAAAGGAAAACCGGCCGGAACGGAATGCAAACTGGCAACTCCAGAAAACTGGTCCCGTAATAAAATACAGGAAAACCCCGATACTGTGCATACACACCCGCATCTGTATTCCGTCCGGATACAAACGCAATGAGACAAAATCTACACTGTACTAGACTAGGACCGGCTTAAGCCAAAGCCGGCTAGTAAAATCCGTTCGATCCTGATCCGTGCAATACCGCATGTATCAGATCAAACCCTGCCATATAACTATACGGCCACTAGTACAAAACTGTCCGATCCTGATCCGTGCAATACCGCGCATATCTGATCGGACCCTGCCATATCTCCATACGGCCTCTACAGCGTTTCGCCCGAAAGCTTGAGTAACTGTAAGTGTGGTGGACTCTAAAGACTCGTCAATACTATGGCTGTGGATTTAACCACTAGCACGTCAGAGGTATTAGCCAATACGTGATGGGCCACCAGCTATTGACCAAAAGGGACGTCGATGAGCGAACTCACCCTGACACCCTACTGAGCCTGTCAGTGATAATATCCGTACAGTCCGGTCCGTTCGTCTATGAGTATCGCATGGCGGGCCTAGGGGGTTGGTAAAAGTCAGACCCCCAAAGGCGGTACAAGTCGTGTCGGAGCGTAGCCCAGAACGCCCTGAGATACTACTGGAATACCTACCAGTAAATCTCCTGCCTCGGCCGAGGGCTTTGCGTAATGGCTCTCCTAGACACAGCGCGACCTCACCCCCAATACCGGGAGAGACGAACCCCTGCAGATCCGCTCACTGCCTCCATGTGGCTCGGGACTGTACCCAACTAAAACCTGTTTGCACGACTCCTTTGAGCCGTGGTAGGGTAGTAATCAAAGCACAGTGGGAACTCACATGAGACAAATGACGATCTCAGGTCGATGAACTAACCTGTACACATGTCACCAGGGAACTGCTATCTGACATCTGGTATAAGACCAACTAGCAGGTTCCCGGCGAGTCCTGTCCGGTGTACTCATAACCCAATGAGCACCTGTATACATCTTAGGTGAACCAACTGACACCAGTGGCTTGTGAGACCGGCCACCGCCCCTCGTCGGGGTCTCGACTGTATACACTAGTCTACTAATGGAGTATCGATGCCCAGTCTCGAAACTCCCACGACTAGGGACCATTTAAGGATGTGCTTATAGACCCCAGCTCCCACGTATATGATCGCCATCATACTGCTGGTCGTCAAGCAAGAATCCTAGGGGCTCTATCAATGTGTAATAGCGACATGTCAGGTCACCTAAAGCAGTACACGATGATAAAGATAAACCAGATAGCATACTATCATCTCGAGTAAGACTGTCCTCCTGAGATAGGTTCTCCCTCAATCATTGCAATCACGTGCCTGTGATCCAATAATTGACTCTGAGGGCACTATCTCCAACAGTCCGTATAGAGCTCACTCTCCAACGCGGTCCCAAGTTCCGCGAGCTCCTCAATGTAGCCAATCATCTTGAGCACGTATTCTGCTAACGATGATCCGACGGCCAATCTTGCCGAAAATAACTTCTTCGACACTTCGTACCTTGCAATACGAGACTGCTCTCCATACAGTTCTTTTGTATGGAGAAATATGGATTCCAGGTCCATATTCTCGTGCCTCCTCTGATGTTCGTTGTCCATAGAGGCAAGCACGAGGCACTTGGCCTTCGCGCAATCAATCTCCCAAGTCTTACGGATTTCCTTATCCGCGACGCTGGAAGTGGGACCTGGGACGGGGGGAGCTTTGGTGGTAAGAAGATACCCCAGCTTGTCGTAAGTGATTGCCATTTTGACATTTCTGAGCCAATCTTTGTAGTTTGGCCCTGTCGGTATGTTTTTATCTAGAAGTAACTTAAGTCCAGTCATGTCGATTGGTCGCTGCAATTAGGAGAGAGAGAAGAAACATTCAGCATGATACTCTTGTAAGTTTAGAATGGTTTTTAGTTTGTCTAAACAGGATGGCTCCCACTGTTTCTCGAATCCCTCCTCAAACCATAAAGGAAGAATTAGTCGGGATCAATCCCACCGCACAATACTTGCTTAACCGTTCAGCCAGGCCAGTGTCGGTACTTTGAGGGAGGTTTTCCAACGCTTTCGCGAAGTTCCTTAATTTAAGAACCTCTTTTCCCTGGGGGCGTAGCCCCGCTAACACCTTTCTAGATACCTACTTGGTTTATAGCATTGATCGTTTAGTGAGAAATTTCCCGAGGAGTAGCATATACTCACAGTAGGATCAGGATCCAAATATCATCGCGTGAGGAAACTGAAGGAATCCTAGCAGAATCATCACACTCCAAATGGTATGCAAATCTAGCAAGTTTCAGTACTTATGAAACTCCCGATGTGGATTTTTGCCCCATGCTCTTATGACCTTGACTTTGGCCAACAAATCATAAGTCACATGTCAAGTTCTACCCGTCGTTCTCCAGGTTAATTTGAATCCACCCGTACCTACCCTTGACTTTGGCCAACAAGGCAGTACGACTGTTCCAAATCAACGCATCTATCTATGCTGCACATGACTACCCAATAGCTACCAATCACTATGCCTTGACTTTGGCCAACAAACATAGCTTGAATACTATTGACTATTCATGTGAAACGACGGAGGGCTACGAATGGTTTTGGCGAAACCGTGAACGTAGTGAACTTGATATAATCGATGGAACGAGATAGCTTTCAAAAGGAGTGGCTCAAGCTCCGCATTTAAAAGTTAGTTTTGAAAAGAATCGAGTGGTTTTTCGAAAGTGTTCCAATGACTTTTGCTTGGTTTATTATCTTGCATTAGTTCTTTTAATGCGTGATATTCTTGCATTAGTTCTTTTAATGCGTCCCATCATTTAATCCTACCATTGCAGAAAACAACCAAAATATGACGTACGCTTATGCCATTCGCATTCTCCACGGGGCCCCGTCATCACCCGTTAGGTTACTTAACTAACGACAGAGCGGGGGCTGGGCTAGCGCGGCTGTAAAACATAAGCAACGCCTATATAGTTATAAATATATAACAATGATAGACATTGCAGATCACAGATGAATACATTGGATATACTAGGAATCCGCAATCCGTTCGAGCCTGCAACGAAAAGCGGATTACACGGTCGCGGTGAATAGCCAAAACCCCACCCAAGACCCCTACGGGTGCGGCAAACTACCCGCCAAGTACCCGAAGTGGAGCAACCTCCCTCAACGCCGTGAGTAGGACACTCGGCACTTCGAGATACCCGGTAGTTTGTGCACCCCCTCCATGGGTCTATCCTAGGAGCAAAAACAGTAAAAAGAAATTATACAATGACGACAACAATCCCGACCCGGTTGTGCGGCCATACAAATAATATTACATCAATTTGCATATTACATGAATGAAAGAAAAAGAAACACTCATCTCACATCCACCCCGGCTATTCACCCGCGACAGTCCAACGCATTCATATACACATACCATCATCAAACACAGATCACAGATATGTATAACCCCCACTAATCGATATATAGCGATTAGCCGACGTTCAATACATATAAACATCACAGATATAACCGATTAGTCAAAGTACAGTGAAGTTCGATCCAAAAAATACGGATTTATAGGCCCCCAAAAACAAATTTCTTTTCTGGAAAACCTGGGCACAAATAAACCATCTTAAAAATCCCAAAACCCTACCAGAAGAACACTGTACCAAACCCGGTCACGAGACGAGCCAAGACGGCGGCGGTTCCGCGGCAAATGTATACCCATTGCCGCGGAACCGCGGTGGTTTGAAGGGTTCAGGCGACCGTTTTTGGTGGGTGTCTTCACAAAACCCTGAGCCGATTTTTGGAGTAAAACTTTTTATTTTTAGAGCACGAAAAATTTTAACAGAAACTTAGGGTTTTTGCATGTTTAGGTTTTTGCGATTTTTCCGATCGAACTTCTATACACTTTACTACTTAGCTAGTTTATGTTTAGTTAGGCTCTGATACCACTGTAAGTCCACGTTGCCAACCCCGGTTCTTGCGGGGAGGCGGAAACGGTATAAAAAACAAATTTTTAGCGCATTAGGCAACATGGACTAACAAAAGTCGGGATCTTTTCTAAACTAAACTAGCTACCAAGCTAAAGAGAGTTAGCTACTCGGAAAAGAAGTTATACCTAACTTGAAATCCTTCTTCTTGAAACTTTTGTAGAGCTTGGATGGTGCTCTCCTCGTCGCCTTCTTCCGTCAAAGATGGATCCACCTGAGGGTTCAACCTTCGGGCTGCTTTCTCGAACTTTGTAAGAACAAGGGTCTTTGGCTTGCTAGACCTCTATCCCTAGAGTGAGTAGAGAGTGGTCTTGGGATGTTTTTATCTCAAGGAGAGGGTTTCTCAACACATGAGAGTGAGTCTCCTTGAGCTAGAGGAGGAGGAAGAAGAAGAGAGGAGAGAGAAGTGTTATGATAGAATGAATCTCTTTTTACAACCATAACATAATATGAAATGAATTATCAAATTAATAATAATAATCTAAATGAAATAGTTGATGGATGGTTTGGAATGACAATTATCATTACACACATTAAATGGTTTTGCTAGAATCAAAGAGCATCTTTGATATGTAATGATGATAGTCAAAGTTTCAACCATGGTCAATAAGTCAACCTTGGTCAACAAGTCAAATTCATTTAATTAATATTATTAATTGATATATCATAAAGTCATTAGGGTTTGGAAAAAGACGACTGTCAACTGTGCATACACACCCGTTCCGAAACCCTAATGAAAATCCTCTTCCTCCGCCTCAATCAACTGTGCATACACACCCGCATTCTTGTTCCGAGGAACATGAATACAATGAGATAAAACTAACCCCAAAACATATACTAGTATCTGGCTCAAACCAGAGCCCGCTAGTAATATCCGTCCGGACTCCAAACGTGCACAAGTGCGCGGATGAAAACGAACCCTGTCACAAAACCATGCGACCTCTACTCTGTTTTGCCCAAAGGCGAATAGCCCTCTGTGTGGGACTGTAAAGACTCGACACTACGCTGGCAGTGGGTTTAACCACAGACCGCAAGCAGCACTAGCTGTGCGTAACGGTCCCCAGGTAGATGCCGATAAGAAGACTGACGAGGTAAACCCCATCTGAACTCCTACTGAGTCTGAAAGTGACAGTCTCCGTACAGTCCGGTCTGTTCGTCTGATACATCGCATGGTGGGCCTAGGGGGCGGTAAACGTCAGTCCCCTAATAGCGGTACAAGTCATGTCGGAGTGAAGCCCAAAACACCCTGAGATAACACTGGAAGCCTACCAGTATATCTCGCTTGCCCTGGTCAGGGACTACTCGTGTAATGGCTCTCCTAGACACAGCGCGATGTCAACCCCCAATGCTGGGAGAGACGAATCCTATCTAACCATCACTGCCTCCAAGTGATTCGGGACTGCACCCAACTACCACCTGTTTGCACGACTCCTTTGAGCCGTGGTAGGGTAGTAATCAAAGTACAGTGGGAACACACTCGAGGCGAAGTGCCAGTGTCAAGTCAACGGACTAAGCTGTACTCATGTCACATGGGAACTGATAACTGACGATAGGTATAAAACCAACTAGTCAGTTCCCGACGAGTCCTGTCCAGTGTACTCGTAACCTAACGAGCACCCGCATACTATCTCAAGTACGACGTACTGACGGCTGTGGGACAGACCGTCTCCCACACTGGGATGAGAAGCGCATGCGCTAGTCTACTCCGGAGTATCGATGCCCTGTCTCGATAGTCCTGCGACTAGGGACTTGCATAAGGATGAGCTTATAGATTACCCAGCCCCCACTAGTGCGACTGCCATCACAACGCTGGTAATCAAGTAAAGATCCTAAGGGCTCCACTAATGCGTATAGGTGATATTATGAAATAAACACATGTACACATTGAAGTAGAAACAAACCAAATAGCATACTACTATTTTGAGCAAGATTGTATATACAAGGTGAATATCCCAAGCTTCCATTAAGTAATATACAAACCAGTATGATACAGTAATGCCCTCTAAGGCATATACACTAACACTAAGAAGTATACAGGTGCTCATTGGGTTATGAGTACACCGGACAGGACTCGCCGGGAACATGCTAGTTGGTATTATACATATCGTCAGATAGCAGTTCCCTGGTGACATGTGTACAGGTTAGTTTGTCGACCTGAGATCGTCATTTGTCTCATGTGAGTTCCCACTGTGCTTTGATTCCTATCCTACCACGCTCAAAGGAGTTGTGCAAACAGGTATTTTTTGGGTACAGTCTCAAGCCACATGGAGGCAGTGAGCGGATCGTCGGGGATTCATCTCTCCCGGTATTGGGGGTTGATGTCGCACAGTGCACGGGTAGCCATCACTTGAAATCTTTGGCCAAGGTAGTGGAGAATTACTGATTTGGATCAGTAGTTTCTCAGGTGGTGATGGGCTTCATACCGACACGAATTATCGCGTTATTAGGGGTCTGACTTTATCCACCCCCTAGACTTGATATGCGATACTCTTTAGACGAACAGACCGGACTGTATATACATTGTCACTGTCAGGCTCATTAGGGTTTATGCATGAGTTCGCTCGTCAGCTTCCCTTCTAATCAATACATAGGAAACCGTTACGTACAGCTCGTACCTCTGACGTGCTAGTGGTTATACCCAGTGCCAGTGTGTTGATGAATCATTAGAGTCCCCCACAGACACGTTCCCAAGTTCGGGCGAAACGTTGTAGAGGCCATATGGTTTTATGGCAGGGTTCGGAAAATGCACGTGCGTTTTCGCACGTGTCAGTTTTCGGGCAGATAATACTGGTCGGCTTTGGTTTAAGCCGGATCCGAGTATTATACTGTATAGATATAAAATCTTTGTCTCAGTTGCATTTGTATTCGGTCGTAATACAAATGTGGGTATGTTTATACCATTACGGGGTTATCCTGAAATTCATTTCAGGATCGCTTTTGGAAGTTGCCAGTTTCCAGTTTTCTATCAACCGTATTTTGACATTCGGTTAAATGCGGTTTTATCTTTTCGTCACTTGGGTGAGTCATGAGGTGAGTCAGTGTTCTAGAAGGTTCTAGAGAGGGTGACAAGGCTTGTGTATCATTAGGTCATTAATGGTGCATTTAATGACAAGGTGGCTAGGTTAATTGTGATTGGTTTGCATTTAATAATTTCTAGTGATTCATACTTTGATGTTATATTGTGATAAGTATGAAAGCTTATGATCACCCTCCTTGCTCCTACACTCACCCTCCTCCCCTCTTCCTATAGTGGCCGGCCCCTTGTGGGAATGATGATGGATTCATTTTTGAGAAAAAGATACAAGAAATTTAGTGTATGGAAATTTCATAGCCCAATTTCCATTTACCTGATTTCAATTGGCAACTTCATTAACCATTCGTCCATAGCCTTGGAAGTAACGAGACAAAGTGTTCTGCTCATTCTCTACATCAATCTTGGTCGTCTCTTTTAGCAAACTTGACGATCGAGTTGCCTCGGTTCAGAGGCGGGAGCCCGTTTAAAGATCCGTCGACGTGGT
Organism: Agapanthus africanus; assembly: GCA_030015575.1. NCBI lineage: Eukaryota > Viridiplantae > Streptophyta > Magnoliopsida > Asparagales > Amaryllidaceae > Agapanthus > Agapanthus africanus. Next base: position 672,710,330 of record CM057340.1, on the reverse strand, counting down.
GCCACCTGGACGACGAGACTGGAGTTTCAAAAGATCGAAGCCGCCGCAACAAAGCGTGGGATGATGGTTGAAGACCGAAGGACTCGGATCGTTCGGTATAACATTTCTACCCACTTTGTAATTTGTTAGTTTAGCTTTAATGGCAGATCCGGGTTATAGTACGCGATAGCGCCAGTCGTAAAAATTTTTGTTCCGCATATTGGCGTCTGTCAAATGGCCGGGGCGCTACCGTGGACTTACAGTGGTATCAGAGCCTCACCATTAAGCTATACTAACTTGTGCTAACACGTTTAAAACATCGATCGAACGGAATTTCGAAAAACACATTTTTCAGCACTAAAGTTTCTGTCGATTTTTAAAAGGGTCTAAAAATAATTTTGCATATCACAGAAAAGCGTGCAGGGTTTTCTAAGAATTATGGGAAAATTTGGGCACGTGTTCCCACTTAGCCACCGTGGATCCGCGGTCAAACCTAGGGTTTGACCGCGGAACCGCGGCGACTTTGTGGGAACAGTACTCCAATTTTTCCAGAGAGCTTCTAATAGGAAATTGTGGTTTTCATGTACTATTCTTTTAGGCCCAGTTTTTGTTATTGTACAGCAGATGTACGTAGGGCCCACTTCAGGAAATTTAGTCGATCGAAATTTTAAACTTGTTAGTATGCAGTATTTACATTATATCTCCGACCGGGAATGTCATTTGATCGGTAAACCGCGTCTGATTGCTATAGTTCTTTTAGACGGGTTTGCGAACGTGACATTCGCGTTGATGTTCTGTGTTGTGCTGTATTGTTGCGGATATGTCATGGTGGATAGCAGGGTGCAATGATAGTGCAGTTTGGATTTATTTGTACATTTGATATTGCGGGGCGAGCGTCCAACATGTGGACTACCGTCACTGCCTGTTGTATAATATTCTTTTTGGGACACGACCGGGTTGAGGTCGATGTACCCATTGTACATATTTTTTTTTCTGTACTAGCTTTACCCCGCGATGGAGTGCACGGATAGCCAGGTTCTGGAGGGCAACGGGTCCGTATCTCATGGCTTTGAGAGGCAAAGGGACCTCACTCTAGAATTGGCAGACTATTCGCCGCACTCGTAAGGGGTTCAGGTTGACCCAAGAAGGGGTGCTCAATTTACCGGATTCCGTGAAGTGCCGGGTGTTCCATTCACTATGCTGTGGGGACTACCTCGCTTTAGGTTTTGGCGGGTAACTTGCCGCACCCGTAGGGGTCTAGGTTTCATTGCACAGGCTATCCACACGACCAGGGGGACATCGAGTTTCAGTAGCGGCTCTGTGAAACCCGGGGATCCCAGATTATCTGTAATGTTCTGTGATGCTTATTACTTTTCTGTAATGTTGCATATTATCACGCCTGGAGCGATTATTGTATATTGGTATATATACTATTAGATGTTGTATATGTTTTACACCCGCGCTAGTACAGCCCCCGCTCTGTCGTTAGTTAAGTAACATAATGGGTGATGACGGGACCCAGTGGCGAATGCGGATGGCATATACGTACATTTTTATTTTCGTTCTTTTCTGGTGTGATTGATTGATGGGACTGCATTGATTCTTATCAATGCAAGGATAAAACAAACCTATATTTGATGTTGTTGGAACAAATTTTAAAAGGTGTTATTACAAAAATGTTTCCTTTTATTTTGCATAGCGATATTCAGTTAGAATATCCCGCACCTCATTCGACGAGGCAAGGGCCGAGATCCCTTCACCGGGAGTGACCCCTTGGGCAGAAGTTTGAGTCAGGGTAATAACTTTAATATAGTCGATTACAAGTTGCTTTGCATCACGGTATTCAGTTGGAATATCCTGCACCTCATTCCACAAGGAAAGAGCCGAGATCCCTTCACCGGGAATTACCTCTTTAGCAAAACGTTTTCGTCACTGCATTTTATAAAAGCTATCAGGTTCCTTCAACGAGATCAAGTTCATTACGTTAAAGGTTTTTCGCCAAAAACCAGCCGTAGCCCTCTGTCATTTCTTATGGGTGGTCAGTAGTATTCAAGCTATGTATTTTGACCTAACGCCAAGGCATAGTGTTTGGTAGCTGCTGGGTATTCATTTGTTGCATAGATAGATGAGTTGGTTTGGGACAGTCGTTCTGGCATTTTGACCTAACGCCAAAGGCATGTGCGGGTGGGTTCAAATTGACCTGGATAGTGATGGGTAGAACTTGGCATGTGACTTATGATATTTTGACCTAACGCCAAGGTCATAAGAGCATGGGGCAAAAATTACATCGGGAGTTTCAAAGATACTGAAACTTGCCAGGCATGCGCATACCTTCTGGAGTGTGATAACTTGAGTGGCTTCCATCAAGTTATCATGCGATGATAGTTGGATCCCGATTCTCACTGATGAGTTGGTTTACTCTTCGGGTGATCCCGACTAATTCTTCTTTCAGGTTTGGAGGAGAATTTGAGATTACAGTGGGAGGTTTCCTGATTAGATAAAGTGATAACCATTCTGATCTAGGTTAGAGTGCACGCAGAGTATTTCTTCTCTCTCTCTCTTTTTGCCAGCGACCATTGACCGACCATAGACTATGACTCAGTGACCAAGTTGACCGAACCTTCTTAAAATACTGGTTTTTAGATTGTCCAAGTTGCATAAGTCATTGCCGCTCCTTCTTTTACCCTTTGCATTTCTCAGAACACCCCGTATTACTACGGATATCCAATTCCATTGGATAGATCCATCGTATGGTTATATACGAACTCGGAGGGACTTCTTCGAGGATGGATCCAGATTCAGGAGAAATAGAATTAGTTTATTCGGTTGTCTTTTATTATCACCTTCTCTCAGGTTGCGAGGGCTCCTTAGTTTAGGAGAGTACACCTATTACGCTTATTGGATAGTCCTCTTCCAAACCATAGGCTGGTGCCGAAAGGTAGGGAATGAAGAAAACCAATTAGCCTAAGTAGGGTGTGCAGAAGGTAATATGTAAAGACAAAATAAAGAGATTAGAAAGAGGGCAAAGTAAATTGCGACTATTATCATTCACGACCAAACCACGTACTTCATCTCCACTCCTATTTCACCTTTGTTTTTTCCCAGTTCGGGAGAAATAGAATAAGGTTTTATTAGTCTTTTACCATCACCTTCTCTCAAGTTGCGAGTACTCCTAGGATTAGGAGAGTACACCTATTATACTTACTGGATAGTCTTCTTCCAAACCATAGGCTGGTGCCGAACGGTAGGGAAGGAAGAAAACCATTTAGCCTAACGAAGTTGTTCAGAAGGAAATGAATAAAGAAAAATAAAGGGATTTGGAGAGGTGGCAATGAAATATACGGTTTAAGTCATGAATTGGATTATGGAAGAGGCATTACTAGGAATACCAGGATACCCCTACGAAACATTTTTATGTTTCAGTGCATTGTTAATGGAAAATTGATTTCCCGATTAGATACTTGCTCCAGAGTATGTATTTACCAGGTTTCATTATCATATCTGTATGGTTTTAAATATGATGAGTGGGAGTAAGTTATTAGGAATTAGGTGAACATCCTCATTATATCGGAATTCGTTGTAATTAGTGATATTTGAGGAAATCACCTGGGTACAGTTTTCAACCTACGACGCACATATTTTGAGTTATTCGACTCAGCGGACTTATACAGAGTGTTGTATGTTGTCCAATGTCCATCAGGACAAAGGGATAGGTCCTCGTACTATGTTCTGTTTACTTATGACTTCTCTAGTTTTTAGACAAGTGTTTCGTAGAAATACAATGTCTAAGTTTTGAGAAGTTGTGGGTATAAGAATAAAGTAAAGAACCAGGTATCACAAGTATCAGGATTCTTCAAAGAGATCAAAAATGTAGATTCTTATGATAGTATTCAGATGATAGTAATGGTTTTGAGAAACTTGTTTCTCTTTCAGGTTACTCATAATTGTATGGATTCCTAAGTTGAGTAATGCTGATTAGCCTCTCTTCATTAAGTTGATATGCACTGGAGACAGCTGCATGTTTTGAATCTGGTTCCAATTAAATTAATGCCACTGTTTCTATATTGGATATAGAATAGTTCATATCTTAACGATGTTAAGCTAAGGGGAGTTGTCCAGTTTATGCTTAAAACCAGACACTGGATAACTCAAGGCACGTTTCTGTAATGGCAGTTTGTGGGTTGACCCTGGCTTTGACGAGGGTTGATATTTCTTCCATCTGGAAGATCAATAGTGATATTGTTCTTGACTCACCACAGTTTTATTAAAAATGGATTTTTTTCAGAAAACAGCAGTAGGAGTATGGTAGAACTGGAAGAGATTCCAGAACCGCAAACGATTAAGGAAAATTTAAAAGGACCTATATATTCAATCAGGTTTGACATTCCATTAGCCACTCTGCAGATATGGTAGGTAACCTCAGACACCCGAGAGGTACTTAGGTAGCCTCAAGGAAGGTGACAGGGAGGTTCTGTTTACCCAGACTTGACACTACTGTTGTTCCAGACTATGAGACCCGGCAGGAGAATATATATAGCGTCATTCAAAACAGGCTTTAGAAGTGTACGTAGATATTATTCTGCCAGAGGGTTGTCGTAGTCAGTGTGAGCAGCAGAAGCATAGTGGGCGAGTAGCTTATGTCTATTTATAGACTTGAGCAGTTATAGCGGAGATAGATCATCCATTTTTTATGAGACAGTCATGGATTTGACTTTATCAGAATAGGGGATGGATCTGTTAAGAAGGTAGTAGGGTGTGATGTCCTGGTATATGGATGACATACACAGAGGAGGAAGTAAAATTCCTATACTACGATCGGTTGTACTGTGCTCGTCACACAGTTGTTTCTCCAGACAGTATATGGATATAATATCAGACATTCTGGTTACTAGATCTATGGTTTTAGATCTGGATTTGGGTAGTTTCCCAATATGGGTACTTTGACAGTATTCTAATAGTATTTTAGAATAGATGACTCCTGGTATGGTGGTGTACCTGTAGGTGATGGAGTCACCCTCTCTAAAGGTGTCTTACAGACTAAAGGGGAGAGGGATGTGCATGATTGGCAGATCACTTGCTTAGGCAATTGAGTCAATCGAACGATGTCAAGTACCACACCAGATGTTGTTTTTGCACTTGATATAATAAGCTTATATTAATCCAATCCTGAAGAAACGTAAGGAAGCAATTTTAGAACATAAGTGCATGTTCTATGGATTTGATGACGGCAGCCTCCTTCGGGAGACGGTTATCATTCCAGGCTTCAAAGGTGACATGGATGACAGAGTGATTGTCAGAGTTATAGTTTTCCCTCTGACGAAGGACAGTATTATGGACAGGTGGTCCAAGAGAATACTGTGGGAGGCATGGTGCTGGATACTGATTAGGTTCAGTGATAATTACTGTCTAAGAAGTTTGGATTTGGAGTTCATTTATGAACTAGGTCCCATCAAATATCCAGACATATTCTAAGACAGGAATTGCTCAATTCGGAAGATGGTTTTCTCCGTGAACTTGAGATTAAGAGAGACATAGAAAGAAACTTCAGGGCGGATCCACTCACTGAGGCTATTTCTCGAACACAAGAGTTTTACAAACTAGCTTTGTGAAACTGATTAATAGAGGAGTTGGATGTTCGGTATCACACAGGCTGTGAGTATGCGACATCGCAATAATTAGCCTTAAGTGCAAGTGGGAGATTGTTAGAGATAGTGCCCTCAAAGTAAATAATTAGATCGCAGGCACGTGATTGTAATGATTGAGGCAGGACCTATATTGATATGACAGTCTTGCTCGAGATGATAGTTTGCTATCTGGTTTGTCTTTATCATCGTATACATGCTTTAGTTGACTATTGCATGATGATACAGCCCATAGGATTCTTTCTTGACTACCAGCAGTATGATGGTGATCATATACGTGGGAGCTGGGGTCTGTAAGCACATCCTTAAAAGTGTCCCTAGTCGTGGGAGTTTCGAAACAGGGCATCGATACTCCAGAGTAGACTAGTGTATACAGTCGAGACCCCGACGAGGGGCGGTGGCCGGTCTCACAAGCCACTAGTGTCAGTTGGATCACCTAAGATGTATACAGGTGCTCATTGGGTTATGAGTACACCGGACAGGACTCGCCGGGAACATGCTAGTTGGTATTATACATATCGTCAGATAGCAATTTCCTGGTGACATGTGTATAGGTTAGTTTGTCGACCTGAGATTGTCATTTGTCTAATGTGAGTTCCCACTGTGCTTTGATTCCTACCCTACCACACTCAAAGGAGTTGTGCAAACAGGTATTTTTTGGGTACAGTCCCTAGCCACATGGAGGCAGTGAGTGGATCGTCGGGGATTCGTCTCTCCCGGTATTGGAGGTTGATGTCGCACAGCGCACGGGTGGCCATCACTTGAAATCCTTGGCCAAGGTAGTGGAGAATTACTGATTTGGATCAGTAGTTTCTCAGGTGGTGATGGGCTTCATACCGACACGAATTATCGCGTTATTAGGGGTCTGACTTTATCTACCCCCCTAGATTCAATATGCGATACTCTTTAGACGAACGGACCGGACTGTATATACATTGTCACTGTCAGGCTCAGTAGGGTTTATGGATGAGTTCGCTCATCAGCTTCCCTTCCAATCAATACATAGGCAACCGTTACGTACAACTCGTACCTCGGACGTGCTAGTGGTTATACCCAGTGCCAGTGTGTTGATGAGTCATTAGAGTCCCCCACAGACACTTTCCCAAGTTCGGGCGAAACGTTGTAGAGGCCGTATGGTTTTATGGCAGGGTACGGAAAATGCACGTGCGTTTTCGTGCGTGTCATTTTTCGGACAGATAATACTGGTCGGCTTTGGTTTAAGCCGGATCCGAGTATTATACTGTGTAGATATAATATCTTTGTCTCAGTTGCATTTGTATTCGGTCGTAATACAAATGCGGGTATTTTTATACCATTACGGGGTTATCCTGAAATTCATTTCAGGATCGCTTTTGGAAGTTGCCGGTTTCCAGTTTTTTATCAGCCGTATTTTGACATTCGGTTAAATGCGGTTTTATTTTTTTGTCACTTGGGTGAGTCATGAGGTGAGTCAGTATTCTAGAAGGTTCTAGAGAGGGTGACAAGGCTTGTGTGTCATTAGGTCATTAATGGTGCATTTAATGACAAGGTGACTAGGTTAATTGTGATTGGTTTGCATTTAATAATTTCTAGTGATTCATACTTTGATGTTATATTGTGATAAGTATGAAAGCTTATCATCACCCTCCTTGCTCCTACACTCACCCTCCTCCCCTCTTCATATAATGGCCGGCCCCTTGTGGGAATGATGATGGATTCATTTTTGAGAAAAAGATACAAGAAATTTAGTGTATGGAAATTTCATAGCCCAATTTCCATTTTCCCGATTCCAATTGGCAACTTCATTAACCGTTCGTCCATACCCTTGGACGTAATGAGACAAAGTGTTCTGGTTATTCTCTATATCAATCTTGGTCGTCTCTTTTAGCAAACTTGACGATCGAGTTGCCTCGGTTCAGAGGCGGGAGCCCGTTTAAAGATCCGTTGACGTGGTGCCACCTGGACGACGAGATTGGTGTTTCAGAAGATTGAAGCTGCCGTAACAAAGCGTGGGATGATGGTTGAAGACCGAAGGACTCGGATCGTTCGGTATAACATTTCTACCCACTTTGTAATTTGTTAGTTTAGCTTTAATGGCAGATCCGGGTTATAGTACGTGATATCGCCAGTCGTAAAAGTTTTGTTCCGCATATTGGCGTCTGTCAGACGGACGGGGCGCTACCGTGGACTTACATTATCAACATGTAAGAGAGAGACAGTATAAAGATACAAGTATACATGTTATGATAAAGAGCAACCAGATAGCATACTATCATGTCGAGCAAGAAAGCCCTCTCTATATATATCAAAGCATCCACTATAATATACAATCATGTACAATAATGGCCTCTAGGGCATACATACAACTAACAGAAAATGCACTTGATGAAATCAAGCAATACCTGCAGAACCCGCCAATACTGACCACTCCGGTTAAGGGAAAGCCTCTCATCCTGTACACAACAGCCCTTGAAGGTTCTTTAAGCGCGCTTTGGGCATAAGAGAACAGCTAGGGAAAAGAGAGAGCTCTGCACTATTTGAGTCGAGTTCTTTTGGGGGCAGAAAACAACTGCTCCCCCATCGAAAAGTATTGTCCGACACTGATCATCGCAATAACGAAGCTCAGGCACTGCGCCTTAGCACATGAGGTCCATCTCATATCGAAGGTGGATCCCCTTAAATATCTGATGTCAAGGGCCATTCTAACAGGAAGGCTCGCCAAATGGGCCCTCCTCTTGATGGAATTCTCGATAACGTATCGACCCCTCAAAGCGGTGAAAAGCCAAGACATCGCCAACTTTCTCGCCGAGCATCCGATGCCTACCGACTCCTCTTTAAATTGCGAGTTGCCGGATGAACATGCGTTCAACGCAGTCGAAGGAGAGGAGGAAGAAAATGATTCCCGATGGGAACTCTACTTCGATGGAGCATCTTCCATGAAAAGGCGGAAGCATAACACCCCCATAATCAAAGCCGGGGTAGGTCTTATCTTCATGACTCCGCAAGAGGGGGATACTGCGCTACTCTTTCTCCTTGACGGAGCCAAGGACTAACAACGAAGCTGAATATGAAGCTTTGATATCAGGTCTCGAGATCGCTGTTGACATGGGAATTAAAAACTCCTTATATATGGAGACTCCCAGCTCATCGTCAGCCAAGTAAATGAAGACTATTAAACATGCAAACCAGAGTTGATAAAATATGGTAGGAGAGTGCAACAACTGCTAACACAAATCCCCTCCTACATCCTGGAAAGCATACCGCATGTGGAAAATAGCTAGGCGGATGCATTAGCCAAGCTTGCTGAGGAGCTGGCTGACGAAAACCTCGATGACGTAAGGATCGTGGTGCAAAGCCATCGGGTTCTCGCGCCAACAGAAATATCTTCAGAGGATTCAATGGAGCTATCTGAAGGAAAAGAAATGATCAAACAAGCAGTCCTCCAAATAGAATACGAAAAGATCAAGAATTGGAGGGAAGTCTTCATAGACTACTTAAAATCCCATTGAACGCACGAAAACGCGTCGTCAAGACATTAGCTCCTGAAACGGGCTCTCTCTTTCGCTTTCGTCAATGATACTCAATACAAGAGACCGCTTGACGGTTTGTGGCTAAGGTACTTAGGGCCAGGAGAAACAAGGAGAGTCGTTCAGGAAATTCATGATGGACTCTGCGGTTCTCATCAGGTATGGCCAAAAATGAAGCTGAAGATCAAGAAAATGGGTTACTATTGGCCCATAATGATTCAGGACTGTCTCGAATATGCAAAGTAGTGTCACTCGTGCTAAGTTCATGGGGACTTCATCCACCAACATCCAAATCCGCTATACCCAACGGTAGCTAGCTAGCTGTTCGAAATGTGTGGAACCGATATAATCGGTCCCATTGAGCCAGCATCCAAAGGACACCGGTTCATACTGGCAACGACTAACTACTTTTCTAAGTGGGCGGAAGCAGTACCACTAAGGGAAGTAAAGACGGAGAATATTCTCCATTTCTTCAAGACACATGTCATCTACCAGTTCAGCACTCCGCGGCGGATAATCTCGGATAATGGGCTAGCCTACAGGAGCCATAAAATCAGCCGCTTCGTAGAACAGCATAAAATAGACTGGAGATACTCTTCAGTCTATAATCCTCGTGCCAACGGTCTAGCTGAAGGTTTCAATAAGACCTTGACCAAGATTATAAAGAAAACGGTGTCCAAAAGCAAAAAAAGACTGGCATGAAAGGCTCCACGAAGCTCTCTAGGTGTACCGGACGATATTCAAAACAGCCACGAATATGACCCCATACGCGTTGGTATTCGGCACGGAAGCAGTCCTTCCTTTGGAAATAGAACTCCCTTCTCTCCAAGTAGAGGTTCAATATGAGCTAACAGATGACAAAAATGCTTATCTCCAGCTTAAGGAGCTCGACGCCCTCGACAAAACCCTCCTTAGAGCGGAGCAAAATCTGGAGGCTTATAAGGCAAGGATGATACGGTCATATGAAAAACTGAATAGGCCAAGAACATTCCGCCAAGGCGAACTCGTGCTAGTCGCCAAAAAACCTATGATCCCCAATCATGCAAAACGGAGGAAAATCGAGCCATGCTATGAAGGCCCGTACATCATAAACAAGGTCTACCAAGGTAGGGCTTATTTGCTCATGGATATGCATAGGAAAGACCTTTTCGGCCAATAAACTACTGATTCCTCAAGAAATACCACGCTTGATGAGTCATGACTTAGGTCAATGATAGATGACGATGCTCGTGTCCGCTAGCTATCTTCCCAAGTCAAAAATCTAAGTGGTATTCGGAAAAACTTCGCCTCAAACAAGGCGACAACTGACCATAATGTCCTTAAACTAAAGCTTCACCTCAAAATGGTGTTAATGGACCGAGATGTCCCTAAACTAACAATGGACCGTGTTGGGGTCGAAAATTGCACCCCGGTTGACCAAGTCAAAGTCAAGATCAACCCCAAGCCTGGTGGGCCCAAGCCCAGATCAAGTTGGACCATGCCCGAGTCGAGCCGGAACATGAAGCGGCTGGCCTCCCCATGCAAATCATGTAAAAAATAATTTTGATGTAATTTTTATGGGCATAAAGCTAAATTTTTGTAAGCCCATGGCTTATGTGCGAAAAGAAATGGCACATGAGCCATGGGATGGGCAAAATGCCATTTTGTAAAGCTATATGTAAATATGTAAGCCTATATAAGGCAACATGATGATGAATAAAGGATAGACTTTTCATCCCCAACCAAAAAAAACTAGTGTTTTTTCCTCTTTTCCCTTTCTGAAGGTTCTAAACCTTCTTCTTTCTTTTGAACTAAATCAAGAGTTTTACTCTTCCTTTTCCAAAACTAAATAGTTTTTTCACCACAAAACCCACAAAGGGGAACTTGGATTTGTCATTAGATCTCAAAAAGGGGAGATTTTTAAGTCTCACCCCCTTTCTCCAAGATCCGGCCAAACGACGGGAAGAAGAAGGAGACCCATCTCCAAAAACCTCACTTTGGGGAAGAACTAGGGCTCAAGGGGAGAAGCCCCCTCATCAACTTCAAAATATCCTAGGAGTTTAACTCTTCACACACACACACACATACACACAAACACACACACATACATACATAAAGAATAATAAGTGCTCCTTTCTGGGAGTACAACTCCCTTTGCAGGTACCAATTTCCTTTTGCCCCCCGAGCGGCCAAAGCGCTAGCACCCGAGCGCCCACGTGCTAACATGTGGGGCGCTAGCGCTCAAAGCGCTAACGCCCTTGTGCTCAAAGCGTTAGCGTCTGAACGCCCATGTGCTGATACGTTGAGCGCTAACGCTCTTGCGCTCAGAGCGCTAGAGCCCAAAGCGCTAGCGTCCCAGCGCCTACGTGCCTGGCACGTGGGGTGCAAGCACTTTTGCGCTAGCGATCAAAGTGGTAGCGCTCTTGCGCTCAGGGCTCTAGCGCTCTTGCGCTCAAAGCGCTAGCACCCAAAACGCTGGCGCTTCTTCCCACACATCCTTTGGATGCTCTTTCCCTTTCTTTATATATATATATATATATGTATAAATACACACACATCCTTTGGACCCCCGTAAAAACTCTGCGGGGCCACCGATATATCCGAAACCCCTTTTAAAACACAACACTGCACATTGAGTTCGCATGACCAGTTTAACCCGTTAATCGGAGGTTTCCTCACTCCAAAGGCGAGGGGTAATTAACGGCAGCTTTGTCATGACCCGAAAAGTACGGAACATGACTGGCACTTAAATTACGAAACGTCTCGAGGCGTACGTAATCTAAGTAAGCCAAAACATAGAAATCAAAACCAATAAAAGCGGTAGAGTGAAGGAAAACCAATTTAAAGCAAGTAGTTTTAACAACATAGGCCGAAGTATGAATTTTTAAAATCTCAAGTATTTTCTGAAAATTTCGGCAGTCTCCTTTGTAAATACTGGCCCCAAACGGGATACAACATGAATAGTATACAAAATGGAAAAAAAGGCATCCCTAAGTGGGAGCTAGCTCTTCGTCAATCGACGGTCACAACCACGCAAGCAATATAATATATAACGTCGAAAGGTGAGGATCAAAACTCAAAGAAACTCAAAACAACATGAAAAAATAATAATATAACACGCGACTCTAAGGTTGAAACAATAACAAGTCCGGTCTTCTATCTCTATCAAATATACAATCTGGTTGATGGAGTTTTACTAGATACAACTAAAATAACAAATATACAATAGTGGTTCTGATGCAAAAAACCCATATGTCAAAGCAATCACCCGGAAGGAACAGTGTACCAGCAAAGCTGCAATGAAACATGTACGGCAAAACCTGTAAGGAACTGTGGCACAACGGGGGTGAGTTGCCAACTCGTGAGTAGAAAACATCACAGAGCAGAAATCGCATGTATGACACTATTCTAGGTCATATCAAGTAATATCCTCAAATAATATCCTGATCCATCTATGTATAAGTGTAATACTGCATGCTCGTGTCAGTACCTCAGCTAGCAACATATCAGATATATGATGTATGAATGCATGACGATTGGAAACAGAATACTCAAGAAATCAACAGAGAAGTCAGTGTCAAGCATCGACACAAAACATAAATCTGTGCCCAGCATCGGCACGTAAATCCTCATATATCTCAGGCTCCGTATCATCTGCGGGATCGGCCCGCGGGCTCCGCAGTACGAATCGGCCTATATCCATCTCATGACTCCGGTCGGTATCTTCCGGATAACCACCAGGTCCAAATGCTATCACCGGTAGGCAGTCTGCCCCTGCCAGGCTCATCATCCACCATGAAAATCAATCTCATCCCGGGGTACCATACCGGGTCCACCATATACCCAAGACGGTTCCTACGTCTCCTCGAATCGGGTCTCGAAATCCAACAGCTACTATGAAAACTCATGATGGATGTCTCATACATCACGAGAAAACCGCAGCTTGCATTTTAAAGAGAGAGAGAGAGAGAGGTTTATATATTCTTGCGGTTTTCCCCCAAATCCAGAAACCTCATATAAATCCGAAATCATCAAAATCATGATACCAATAAACAGTGAATACCGGCATAAATCTCCATAATACTGCATAACCAATGAATATATGAATGCACCTAATATCATGCAATGAATGCAATATTTAAACTAGCATATGGAAGCTATAACATATTGCGAATATCAGCTATCAAGCTATGTCAATGAAAAGGTATTTTCTAAAGTGTACGTGACATGGCAATTACCGATGATGATGTGTGTGAGCCGGCAAGTAAGTGTATGTAGAACATACGCATCATCGGTAATGGTGCTGGTGTCCTGACAGCATGGTTCATAATCACTAAGTACACAATAAACATGCAATGAGACGATAACAACATGATAAATGGCAATGAATAGTAATTGCAACAATAATATGCGGAACATGAATGATAACGTAACAATAAGGAATCTACATCACTACACCTGTGTTATACTGTTTTGCCGTTGGAAATAGTACGAATCGTGGTGTTTTGAAAATAAGGGCTACGGTGTTTTTAAGAAAAGGTACGTCTTTTGAAATATTCGTAGTATCCCTTTACACGTCTTTAAAATCCTCATGATTCGTTAGTTTTGGAAATAGATATGACTCGGGTCTAGTCTAACATCTACTAGGTAAACTACAGGTCTAACTAACAAACAATCGAAAAGGTTATGGAAACCACCTAAGTCTGAGTCGAAATATATATACATATATATACAGTCGGTGATCCCTCCTTAATAATACCACGTACGATACAACATATCATATTACATGATCAAGTCAAGAGTGCGGATCTATCGTCAATATATAGCTCGTACGGTAAATCCATCATACGACATCCCAATCTGGGTACAGGTCAACTATCACATCAATCTCATCATTTATCTAGTATCTTTATCATCACATCATGAATTAAGGGTACTGACCTACAGTCTAGTACAATACTGATACCATCTATGTAATGCATGCGTGTGTATGAAAACACCACGCCTAAAGAACCCGCTAAAATATCATGTCGTATCTTAAATACGAACCATCATATCACCGATCTCATGGCCCCAAGCCCAATCTCAACGACTCATCTCCAATCCCAAGTACTTATCCTCCAAATCCATGTATGTATGTATGTATGTATGTATGTATATATCTATCTATATATATATATATATATATACGCATAAGTAAAATAAACGTATGCATGTGTGTGTGTACGTGTGGGTAAAAACCTATTCTAGGGTTCGCGACTAAGAAGCTAAACTAAGCTACTTCTAACTATCCAAAACTAAACCATAAACACAAAATCATATCTTGACAATCATCCTCATATCATAAAACACCTATATAAACATATATATCATAAACTATACTACGGACTGCGGGGGTGCTATACGCCATCCGCCCGACTTCCCCCGTAGATATAATCTACTCACCTGAGCTTCGTTTACCGATGCTGACGTCGCCACGTGCTTGCTTGTCGTCTTGAAGACCACATGGGGGTGCCTACATGTAAACATATAGTATCGTAAACCGAAATCGCGGATTAAAGTCCAAAACAGCATACGAATTTCCCATAGGTTAAAACCTAGGATCCGCTCAAGTAAAAGAACTAAATATCCCTCGACATCAGTGTATAAACGCCAATTGATTGAGATAAAACCCAAACGCACCCATTTGAACATTCACAAACACTAATTATAATATGAAATAAGTTGCAATTCACAAAAACCTCAAACTCACTTTAAAAGCTATTTTTCCGAAAATCTAGCAAGCAAAATTAACCGTTTTAGTACAAAACTTGATGTTTAAACAAATTTAACGGCCACAATATTCACTATATATCATAACTAGATCATACGAACCATTACTAGATTTTTAATCCCACTTATTTTCATAATTCTATAAATCTAGTTTACAAAATACATAATTTAGACAATTTTTAAAATAACAATTGGCAAACTAGAAACTAGCTTACATTTTACATGTCTTAAAGTGTCAAACTACCCATTATATTGTTAATGATGTGATGAAAACCTTAACCATACTTTAATCTCACATTTTGAAATAATTTCTAAAACCTAGTTTGCAAATAAACTTAATTTGGACATTTTAAATGTTACAATTAGCAAGATGCAGCAAGATTAAGTTTTACATAATATTAACATGTTAATCTACTCATTAAGACCACAATCTAATGATAAAAACCCTAATTTGATCATAACCCATTCTCTTGAAATTCTCATTTTGCAATTAAGGTTATAACAACATCTAATTAAAACTAAATTCAAATATACAATTAACAAGTAACAATTTTGGATGAAGCTTATACCTCATGATCAAGAGATCAAACATGAAAAATTTAACCTCCAAAAATGGTCTCTTGCTCCCAAATCCATACTAGAATAGGCTAAGAAGAAATGGGTAGGGCTTGGATTTGGATTTTGTGGGATTTTTGCATTGATTTTTGAGTGAAAATTGATGAATTTTGAGTGGAAATGAGACGGGAATTTTGAGGGGCACAATGGGGGAGGGCTGCTGGATATGGCCGAGCCCTTAAAAGAGAGAGGCAAGAGAAAATGAGTGGTATCAAGGTAAAAGTCTCACCCATACCTCACATTAATTTCACACCATACACCTTAGTTTATTACATTCTATTATCTTCTTTATTTTTCTTTTTCTTTTTTAAAGAAACGGGGCAAATGAGTGGGGATTGGGGCAGCAAGGATTCGGCCATAACATAGTGTGTGCGTGTGGGTATGGGTGTGTGGAATTCCAAGTCAAAAACAACCCCTTCAAAACTCATATTTGCAACCTACATCAATTTCGATTTTAAATTTATTTAATCTAGCATTCAAAAACCTCTAGAACCATAAGAAATTTTTTTTGAAGAATGAATATGTTACAAACTAGATTCTAGGTTGTCATGGTTCATGGAATTTTCATTAACCCATTCTGTAACGTTTCAGAAATCGTTTTGCGAATTTTTCTGTTTTAGGGCAAAATTGTCGGTTTTTCCCGTTTTATCCCGATTTCAATCAAACTTCCGTAGAAACTTACCGGCACCTAGTTTAGCAAAAATAAAGCTTGTGCGCAAACTTTAGGGGTATTTGGGAGGTTTTGGTCCAATTTGAATTTTTCCCAATGTTAATGTTATTTTAATGCGGTATTCACATTTTGGGAATTTCTCTTTAAGCGATCATTTCTTCAATTATTCTTGTGTAAATCTAAATCATATAATATCTAGATTATTGTGTGGACAAGGATTTAAGAGTAAAAGAAAAGAAAAGAAAAGAAAAGAAAAGAGAGATGCATGCATGTGTGTATGTGTAATGTGAATGCATTTAATGCATTAATTGTTAGGAAATTACTAGGAAACCCTCACCATTCTCTCCCCTCTTCCTTTGGCCGAGCTCTCCCTCTCTCTCTACTGCCCTTATCCATTTCTTTATCTCTTTTCTTCACAAATCCTTCACAAATCCATCAAAAATCATCAAAAGTTCACAGAAATTCCATTTTTCTTCATGTTTTCTCTCTTGCTTGCCTTGGAGTATGCAAAGCTTGGATCTTTGGCTTCTTTGGTTTAGGTATTGTTCTTTTACTGTTCTTTATGTGTTTTTAGTATAGCTTTGCTTGTTAGTTCATTTTAGATTAGTTAAAGTTAGGTTTTTGTGCGAAATATCGTATTTTAGTGTTGGTTTGTGTAATTTGTTCGTGTCTTGTAGCTGTTATTAATATATATATTTGGTTTAAGAAATTCATGTTAGGGTTAAATTTTGTTAAATGTTTAGTGTTCATTTGAAGTGTTAATTTGTGTTTTGGAGATGATTAACCAAGTAGGAAATGTTAATTTGTGCTAATGAACACTTTGTTTAATTATGCAATTAGCTTACTAGGTTTTTTCTAAAACATAATTAGCGAGTGTTAAAAATATAGGAATGGTTTAAATAGCTTAGTTAAGCTATTTTAAGGTGTTAGTAATCGCTAGATATGCATTAGCTTGAAAATAGTGCGAAATATTGCGATAGGTTGCTTACTAGTTTTCGTGGTTTTTCCGACGTGCGTTCGATTGGTTGTTGCGAGGTTATATCTATTGTATTCCTCGTAATTCTTGTGTTGTGTTGCACGATCAGGACGATCGGGGCCCAGAGTTAGTGTTTTGTAGTTTAGCGACCCCAATTAGGGTTTTTGGCCGGTATCGTGCGCGATAGATGCGCTAAGCGCGTAGTGTACTTTTCCGGGCGTTTTCTTCGCGTTTCGTTGTCTTTTTATCATTGTAGGATTTTTTTCTTATGTGATGTGTCTGTGAACTTTTAGGTTTGTAAGCGGGGACTTCGGACGCTACGACAAGGGGAAAACAGGTGGTAGGCTTCACCTAGCTTGGAGCGTTGGTGAGTAGATTTAACATCTACAGGGGAATCGCCCGCATGGCGTTATGCGTCTGGGCTAGAGATTTTAACTTGTCACATATTCTATGTCATGTTTAGAATTGCGTATTTACCCTATTAATTAGATGTAGTGTGCCTGGAGTAGTAGTAGCAGGACACTGGACATATTATTAACGATTTATGTTGCACGAGCACTATTTGTATGCTACACACACCGTCAATAATTAACATGTCACACAGAAACCACTTATAGATGTTATATTGCTTGGTTAGGGACATTGTGACATTGATTCATATTTCTTATTGCATTTGACATATAGTTACCTGTATACCTATAGGGTATTGTACCATTAGTGATAGGTACATACACACCGAAGGACATAGCTACAGGTGTGCTTTACATTTCATACTTCACTTATACCTGATAGGTATATCACATCATTACAAATAGGTAGATACCTATATTTTCTGCTATACCTTCATGTGTTTACATATATTTGGTTATAGCTATGTATTTACCCTTATTGTTGTATCATTAAGAATTGGAGATATTAGGAACCGCATGATATTTATATTAACTGGTTGCAGTTAATTAGCGGCTTTTCCTTTATACGCTTACATTACAGTTTTTATGTTGCATATACTTTATTCATGGATTTTCGCATTGTTATATGGATTTTTCATGATGTTTTCTAGATTCGGGAACCGTGGGAGTTCATGAAATTATGCATTATTTGAAAAACTCGGTTTCCTTGATATGATATTTTAGCAGCCACCATGAGATTTATCGTTTACGATGTGTAAACCCCACGCGAGGAAAGGAGGGATCCGTGTGTGGGTACATGGTGGGGCCCGGAGGTACCCCGAAGCAAGAACGATGTCGTGGTGTCAGGTGATGAGGCTTAGGGGAACCATACTATTCGGTGACAGGACCAATGACTCAGCGGCTATCATGTGGATACCGACGGGGGTCATGTACGTATGGATACGTCGAGAGGCGAGGGTCAGAGCTAGGCACTCGAGCTTTCGGGATAGCGTATGATATGTACCTATCAGGGGGCCAGTCATGGAGACAGCACCTGATGGATCAGTATTTCTGTGTCGATGCTTGGCACATTGGTTTCATGATATTTCTAATTACTCCTTTGTATATATAACAGGGGATTGAGCCGCTGTTATATATACCCTTACACCAATATTAGTGGAATAGGACGCTAGTATATGCGTATTGACCTCATCATATTTATTTACGCCATTATATTTAGGATGTTAGAATTTTGCTGGAGATTTGACTCGGGATATAAGAGATTCATTAGAGATTGGATACTGGATAGATATGTGAGATCTACTTGCTGTTGTACATTCGAGATATGTGAGATATACTTGATATTGTACATACGAGATATGTGAGATCCACTTGATTTTGTACATTCGATATATACGAGATATACTTGATGATTGTACATTCGATATATGTGAGATATACTTGAGATTGTACATTCGGGATATATGAGATATACTTGATATTGTGCAATTGAGGAGATGTGATACTTAGATAATATGAGAGCCAATTTTGGGGCTGATTTGAGGAATTGGGATTTGAATTGTCTTACTGGATTGTGATCCTACCATGATGTCAGGATTCCGTGGAAATGACATACTTCACTCCATACCCCATCTTTATCTATTTGTGCACTGCTTCATGTATTAGTAGTACCTGTTAGAGTACCTTTCATGATTATTGCACATTTACATTCTCATATCCCTATCGCATGATTATTGCATACTGTTGTCCTATCATTATTGCTTTATATATTGGTTGTACCTGCTAGTGTACTTTCCATTATTCTGCATTCATATGACATGTTATTACTAGTAATTGCATATCTTAGATTCACGCATTACGTGCATACTTGCGATTATCTGCATATGTTATTTACAATTCACGAGTTGGAAACTCACCCCCGTTGTGCCACAGGTATTGCAGGTGTTTCCCCAGAGTAGTCGAGGCAGGCTATTCACCTATCTATCATCTTTCGCTACAGATACCACATCGGCTCACAGTGTGCTGTTTTGCTTAGGTGGGTTTTAGTGGTTATCTGTATTTTGTATTGTATATTCGTTGTATCTTGTACTGTCCATCTACTACTAGTATGTTGTAATTTAGAGACTTGGTGAGCATGATATTGTATATTATTGTGGATTTGTTGCCTTTTTTACAGTTTCCTTTCTTTTGTCTCTTATTTCTTCATTACGGCGTCGTATATCTGTTGTGGTGTTTGTTTTCCGCCGTTGGGCATGGATTTTTTCTCCCGTTTGGGATGCTTTACTTTATATTCATGTTGTACCCATTTAGGGGTTGGTTTTTACAAAGGGGGTGCTGCCAAAATTTTAAAGAAAAAGTGGACGCTTTTAAAGAATTTGGGTTGTGATTTCAAACGTTTCAAAAACTTTTATTATCTTTTTCCGTATTTTCATGGTTTAGATTTCTGGGTTTTGGCCTTCTTTTACTGTGTTACGTCTGTAGGCGTTGCGTAGTATTAGGGCCGTCACGTACAAATTTCGGGTCGTGACAAAGTTGGTATCAGAGCGTTAGGTTTTACCTTTCGGAGTGTAGGATGACCTTGGTATGATGGAGTAGGTAGCTTAAGCAGAGTAACGTAGTGTGTGTATGTCTGCAGCATGCTCACGATGCGGTACTTCGCCTAAAGTGCCTAACTACAAATTGCTTGAAATTCCTTCCTTGATGATTCATATCCTTGTGATTCGATTTCTGTGTTCTTATCGAATCCTATCTCTATTTATAGCCTTGCCACCGATGACTATAGGGACTCAGAGTAATGCAGCGAGGGCCGAGGTCAGAGTTAGCTCGGGTGAGACGAGCACTGACCAGGATGGCACTCTTGTTGCACAGGTACAGACGGATCAGCCTTCGTCAGAGCAGCTCGCTAGGCTTGTAGCAGAGATGCAGGACTTGCGCCAGACGATGAGATCATTAGTTGATGCCGTTCGAGCACAGCGACAGGAGGTTGACACCCCTGTTACTCAGTTGTTCCTTGGGATCAGCATGCAGCAGTCCGTTACCTACGTAGCACCAGTGGATGTAGCCCCAGTCGACGAGACACGTATTCCAAAGACTTTGCGAGTTCCAGGACAGTGGAGGACCCGTACCGGTGTTCCAGTCCAGGGACAGAGGCCTAGTCATCGAGACAGTTTTCGTGACCATCGTGGGAGTGGCAGAGGCTTAGGACGAGGTCAGTCGTTCAGCTCTCATCCCCTGGAGGGCCAGCAGCCGTCATATGGATGTTTTCGATACGGGAGCCTTCATCACTTCATCAGGGATTGTTCCTTAGCGCCGCGTCAGAGTCGTGATCTCAGAGGTCGTGGGCGCGGAAGGTTTGCTCAGAGGGGTCAGTCTGGCAGAGGAAGAGTTTTGACAATTCCGGGTAGAAGGCAGACACGAGGGTTTGTTTCTACTCATTGGGACGCACAGGCGTCCAATGCAGGGTTTTCAGGTATCCTTAATTCTCATGTTCTTTTGATGTACTTGTTTGTTTTTCACTCTTTATGCCGTGGTTAGGACGGGGATCGTGTTAGCTAGATCAGCCGTTTTGTTGTGTTAATTTCTGTCAGCGATTCTTTTGTTGCGCGATACGTATTTCAGTCGTATGCCAAACAGTGAGGAGATTTTGCCGTCATTGGATCCTTCTAGAGATGTTGGATTTGACGTTCTCCTGGGCATGGATTGGTCAGCTACGTGTTAGGCGTCTGTGGACTACCGTGAGAAAACAGCTAGGTTTTGTTTTCCCGGTGAGTCAGTTCTTGTTGTGCAGGTGGATAGTTGTGCCGCCTCTCACAGCTTGAATTCAGCCTTTTCCGCTAGTCAGCTTTGGAGGAGATGTCATGGATTCTTGGCATTCATTCATGATACCGAAGCCACGGTAGATTTGTTGGACCAGTTTTCTATCGTGCAAGAGTTTTCTGACGATGTTCCAAGGGAGCTAGTGAAGCTTAGGGAGCTTACGGATCTGCTGCAGAGTTGTTGTTGGGGAGGTTTGTGTGTCCGAGTGTTTCGCTTTTGGGAGCTCCTATTTCTGTTCGTCAAGGAGAAAGACGACAGATTGCGGTTGTGGATTGAAAGATCGTCAATTGAACCGGCTTACGGTGCGGTTAGGTATCATTTACCTCGCTTTGACGATTTCTTCGATCGGCTCCTAAGTGCCAGATTTTTTCTAAGTTGTTGGGGATCAGGTCATCATCGTTGCGGGTTCGGAGTGATGGCATTCCGAATACTGCTTTTGTGCGTGCTACGGGCAATTTGTGTCTTGGTGGTGTCGTTGGACTCGCCAATGCCCTAGCAGCATTCATAGATATGATGAAACAGATTTCTTCAGGCCGTTCCTCGACCAGCTATTGTTGTGTTATTGACGACATTCTGGTCTATACTTTGTGTTTTCAGGAACAGGAGCATCACTTGAGGATTTGTTATGCAGACATTGGGAGAGCCCCAGCTGTTTGCTAGATTCTTGGAGTGTTCCTTTAGGCTTGTTTGTGTTGATTCCTAGGTCTTGTAGTTACGGGAGACGGTTTCGTATGGTTCCGAGAAAGATCGAGACCGTATAGCTTAGGCCCAGATTTGTGTACGGACAGAGGTCCTTTGATTTTGGGCTTAGCAGATTTTTACCACCGTTTCATGCAGGATTACTAGCGTATTGCTGCACAGTTGACTGGAATGACCGGAATGGAGGTTCTTTTCTTTGGACTGAGGCATGTGTACGGAGTTTTCGGCAGTTGGAGATTTGGTTAGCAACTGCATCAGTTCTTTGCTTTTGGTTCGGGCGACTTTGTGATTTAACTGTAATGTTTCACGAAAGTGGCTCGATTGTGTGTGGTTGTGACACTGCCCGCCGACGCTCGTTCGTTAGAGATACTTGAGCATACTCGGCTGGGTAATGATTCGGAGTCTTTGATTGTGACAAGGGTGTGCTAAGTTAGGAATGCGTTTGTGTACCTGATATTATCGGGTAGAGACGTGAAATCCTAGAGCTGGCACATCTGTCAATTCTCTGTATTCATTCAAGTTCCACCAACATTGATGTGACTTATGAGATACTTACGGGTGGGCAGGAATGTAAAGAGAAATTTCAGGTTTTGTTTCAAGGTGTTTGTCTTGTTGTGTGTTTTGGGTTGAGCATCTAAGACCGGCTGGAGAGTTGCAACCTTTAACCGTTCCAAAGTGGGAATGGGGGCAGATTTCCACGAATTTTGTTATGGGTATACCCAGGTTTAGTCAGGGTGTGTCTCCATCCGGATGCTTGTTGTCCGGTTTTACTCGGTTTGCTTAGTTGTTCTTTGTTAAGTTGTGTGTTGCACGGAGTTCCTTCGAGGGTCGTGTCCAATGAAGGCACCATGTTCGCTTGCCGTCTTGGGCA
Organism: Agapanthus africanus; assembly: GCA_030015575.1. Classification (NCBI taxonomy): domain Eukaryota; kingdom Viridiplantae; phylum Streptophyta; class Magnoliopsida; order Asparagales; family Amaryllidaceae; genus Agapanthus; species Agapanthus africanus. The sequence goes on along the minus strand of CM057340.1, from coordinate 672,687,395 downwards.
GAAGCTTCAGGAAGCCTTGGGTACTGGTTAAGCTTTAGCTCCATCTTTCCATCTGCTGGATGATGGGTTTATGAGAGCGGGCTATACCAGACTCTGGAGGATATGTTTATGCGTTCGTGTTGTTGTTGTCGGCAGTTGGGATCGTCACTCGCCATTGTTTGGATTCTTTTTCGATAGTTGTTATCAGGAGATACTCCAATTGGCAACCTCTAGGTTTAGACAGGTCATGTCGATCACCAGCCTATTTTCTGACTCTGCGTAGTAGGATTTTTGGATCTCAGCTAGTCTAGAGACTTCAGAGATGATCCAGTTGGTTCAGGTCAGGATGAAAGTAGCCCAGTGCAGACAGAGGTTTTATGCCGACCATGTTGGTCGCAGACTTGAGTTCGCAGTGGAAGATCATATATTCCTACGGATTTTCCGATGAATGACATGTTGAGTTTTGGGAAGCTTATCCCAGGATTATAGGTCCTTTTGAGATCCTTTAAGCGAGTTAGTTTTCGTTGTCTTTAATTTGGCACTTTTGCCCAGATTATCAATGATTCACCCCGTTTTCTTTGTGTTAATACTTTGCAATTACCTTCATGACCTTCCAAACATGATTCAGAACAGACCATTAGTTAGGACTCGATCTTTTCGTTCACCAGGAGCCATGTGTGTTAGTGGCTCCACAGGTGGAGAAACTTCGGTCAAGGGTCTTGCCATCTGTGGAGAGTTTTCTTGGACGTAGCTCTATAGTGAGAGGATCACTTGGGAGGCTGCGAGCGAGAATTGGGAGTTTTGTACTCTTCTTTTTGATGGTACGCTTGAAAATTTTAAATTCGGGGACGAATTTTTATAAGGGGGGAGATTGTAACGTTTCAGAAATCGTTTTGTGAATTTTTCCTTTTTAGGGCAAAATTGTCGGTTTTTCCCGTTTTATCCCGATTTCGATCAAACTTCCGTAGAAACTTACTGGCACCTAGTTTACCAAAAATAAAGGTTGTGCGCAAACTTTAGGGGTATTTGGGAGATTTTGGTCCAATTTGAATTTTTCCCAATTTTAATGTTATTTTAATGCGGTATTCACAATTTGGGAATTTCTCTTTAAGCGATCTTTTCTTCAATTATTCTTGTGTAAACCTAAACCACATAATATCTAGATTATTGTGTGGACAAGGATTTAAGAGTAAAAGAAAAGAGAGATGCATGCATGTGTGTATGTGTAATGTGAATGCATTTAATGCATTAATTGTTAGGAAATTGCTAGGAAACCCTCACCATTCCCTCCCCTCTTCCTTTGGCCGAGCTCTCCCTCTCTCTCTACTGCCCTTATCCATTTCTTTATCTCTTTTCTTCACAAATCCTTCACAAATCCATCAAAAATCATCAAAAGTTCACAAAAATTCCATTTTTCTTCATGTTTTCTCTCTTGCTTGCCTTGGAGCATGCAAAGCTTGGATCTTTGGCTTCTTTGGTTTAGGTATTGTCCTTTTAATGTTCTTTATGTGTTTTTAGTATAGCTTTGCTTGTTAGTTCAGTTTAGATTAGTTAAAGTTAGGTTTTTGTGCGAAATATCGTATTTTAGTGTCGGTTTGTGTAGTTTGTTCGTGTCTTGTAGCTGTTATTAATATATATATTTGGTTTAAGAAATTCATGTTAGGGTTAAATTTTGTTAAATGTTTAGTGTTCATTTGAAGTGTTAATTTGTGTTTTGGAGATGATTAACCAAGTAGGAAATGTTAATTTGTGCTAATGAACACTTTGTTTAATTATGCAATTAGCTTACTAGGTTTTTTCTAAAGCATAATTAGCGAGTGTTAAAAATATAGGAATGGTTTAGATAGCTTAGTTAAGCTATTTTAAGGTGTTAGTAATCGCTAGATATGCATTAGCTTGAAACTAGTGCGAAATATTGCGATAGGTTGCTTACTAGTTTTCATGGTTTTTCCGACGTGCGTTCGATTGGTTGTTGCGAGGTTATATCTATTGTATTCCTCGTAATTCTTGTGTTGTATTGCGCGATCGGGACGATCGGGGCCCAGACTTGGTGTTTTGTAGTTTAACGACCCCAATTAGGGTTTTTGGCCGGTATCATGCGCGATAGATGCGCTAAGCGCGCAGTGTAATTTTCCGGGCGTTTTCTTCGCGTTTCGTTGTCTTTTCATCATTTTAGGATTTTTTCTTATATGATGTGTTTGTGAACTTTTAGGTTCTCAAGCGGGGACTTCGGACGCTACGACAAGGGGAAAACAGGTGGTAGGCTTCACCTAGCTTGGAGCGTTGGTGAGTAGATTTAACATCTACAGGGGAATCGCCCGCATGGCGTTATGCGTCTGGGCTAGAAATTTTAACTTGTCGCATATTCTATGTCATGTTTAGAATTGCGTATTTACCCTATTAATTAGATGTAGTATGCCTGGACTAGTAGTAGCAGGACACTGGACATATTATCGACGATTTATCTTGCACGAGCACTGTTTGTATGCTACACACACCGTCAATAATTACCATGTCACACACAGACCACTTATAGATGTTATATTGCTTGGTTAAGGACATTGTGACATTCATTCATATTTCTTATCGCATTTGACATATAGTTACCTGTATACCTATAGGGTATTGTACCATTAGTGATAGGTACATACACACCGAAGGACATAGCTACAGGTGTGCTTTACATTTCATACTTCATTTATACCTGATAGGTATATCACATCATTACAAATAGATAGATACCTATATTTTCTGCTATACCTTCATGTGTTTACATATATCTGGTTATAGCTATGTATTTACCCTTATTGTTGTATCATTAAGAATTGGAGATATTAGGAACCGAATGATATTTATATTAACTGGTTGCAGTTAATTAGCGGCTTTTCCTTTATACGCTTACATTACAGTTTTTATGTTGCGTATACTTTATTCATGGATTTTCGCATTGTTATATGGATTTTTCATGATGTTTTCTAGATTCTGGAACCGTGGGAGTTCATGAAATTATGCATTATTTGAAAAACCCAGTTTCCTTGATATGATATTTAGCAGCCACCATGAGATTTATCGTTTACGATGTGTATACCCCATGCGAGGAAAGGAGGGATCCGTGTGCGGGTACATGGTGGGGCCCGGAGGTACCCCGAAGCAAGAACGATGTCGTGGTGTCAGGCGATGAGGCTTAGGGGAACCATACTATCCGGTGACAGGACCAATGACTCAGCGGCTATCATGTGGATACCGACGGGAGTCATGTACGTATGGATACGTCGAGAGGCGAGGGTCAGAGCTAGGCACTCGAGCTTTCGGGATAGCGTATGATACGTACCTATCAGGGGGCCAGTCATGGAGACAGCACCTGATGGATCAGTATTTCTATGTCGATGCTTGGAACATTGGTTTCAAGATATTTCTAATTACTCCTTTGTATATATAATAGGGGATTGAGCCGCTGTTATATATACCCTTACACCAATATTAGTGGAATGGGATGCTAATATATGTGTATTGACCTCATCATATTTATTTACACCATTATATTTAGGATGTTAGAATTTTGCTGGAGATTTGACTCGGGATATAAGAGATTCATTAGAGATTGGATACTGGATAAATATGTGAGATCTACTTGCTGTTGTACATTCGAGATATCTGAGATATACTTGATATTGTACATACGAGATATGTGAGATCCACTTGATTTTGTACATTCGATATATACGAGATATACTTGATGATTGTACATTCGATATATGTAAGATATATTTGAGGTTGTACATTCGGGATATATGAGATATACTTGATATTGTGCAATTGAGGAGATGTGATACTTAGATAATATGAGAGCCAATTTTGGGGCTGATTTGAGGAATTGGGATTTGAATTTTCTTGCTGGATTGTGATCCTACCACGATGTCAGGATTCCGTGGAAATGACATACTTCACTCTATACCCCACCTTTATCTATTTGTGCACTGCTTCATATATTGGTAGTACCTGTTAGAGTACCTTTCATGATTATTGCACATTTACATTCTCATATCCCTATCGCATGATTATTGCATACTGTTGTCCTATCATTATTGCTTTATATATTGGTTGTACCTGCTAGTGTACTTTCCATTATTCTGCATTCATATGACATGTTATTACTGGTAATTGCATATCTTAGATTCACGCATTACGTGCATACTTGCGATTATCTGCATATGTTATTTACTATTCACGAGTTGGCAACTCACCCCCGTTGTGCCACAGGTATTGCAGGTGTTTCCCCAGAGTAGTCGAGGCAGGCTATTCACCTATCTATCATCTTTCGCTACAGATACTGCATCGGCTCACAGTGTGCTGTTTTGCTTAGGTGGGTTTTGGTGGCTATCTGTATTTTGTATTGTATATTCGTTGTATCTTGTACTCTCCATCTATTACTAGTATGTTGTGACTTAGAGACTTGGTGAGGACGATATTGTATATTATTGTGGATTTGTTGCCTTTTTACAGTTTCCTTTCTTTTGTCTCTTATTTCTTCGCTACGGCGTTGTATATCTGTTGTAGTGTTTGTTTTCCGCTGTTGGGCTTGGATTTTTGCTCCAGTTTGGGATGCTTTACTTTATATTCATGTTGTACCCATTTGGGGGTTAGTTTTTACAAAGGGGGTGCTGCCAAAATTTTAAAGAAAAAGTGGACTCTTTTAAAGAATTTGGGTTGTGATTTCAAACGTTTCAAAAACTTTTATTATCTTTTTCCGTATTTTCATGGTTTAGATTTTTGGGTTTTGGCTTTCTTTTACTGCGTTACGTCTGTAGGCGTTGCGTAGTATTAGGGTCGTCACGTACAAATTTCGGGTCATGACACATTCCAATTTCTAATTATCACTAATTAAATGTATTAGTGACGGCTTAAAATAATATTAAAATAATTAATTTCGGAAAAAATTTCAGTGAACTAGAAATTTTTCAAGTGGCTCAATAAATACCAAATACTAGCTATTACATAGCTAGAATATGTATATTTAATTTTATATTAAAAGATATTTATATCTTAATTTTTACGGAAAACACCCGTTATTTTACCGATTTTCCGAATTTTCACCTAAACGATTTTCAAAACGTTACAAGCTTAGTCCGCGGCTGCCGGAGATTCGGATCCCCATAATCAATAAACCCTAGCCTACCCTAGACTGGGAGAATCTGTAATGCGCCTGACAAGCGCACACGCATTCCCATCTCAATGGGGTGACGAAAAACACCCTACGGATTCTGGCACGTCCGGTGGGACCAATCTCTCCTCCCATATTTTAGGTTAAGCTTTCATGCGAACTCAATTAATATGCATATCAACTGCCTGTACTAAAATCATATTTTTTTTTGCAGGTTAACGTTCTCCAATTGCAATCTCCGGTCGCAGCAAAAATGTCTCCAAGGACAAGCTCAGCTCTCGACACAGCTCCCATCTCCTACACGATGAAGATGGACTCCAGGACGGTCTTTCCGGCCAGTCTCGAGAGACAATGGGAGGAGGAGCCGCTACCATTTGGCTCTATTATGTTCGTGTCAGCTAACGTCGTCCCAGCTCCTCAAGCTCCGGTAACGGACAAACCGGTCTCAAAGGGGAAAAGGCCGAATGTCATGGTCACGAGGGCGCCCCAACACAAACGCAAGTCGGTGTTTGAACGATTTTCCTTGGCCCCAGCTGGGCGCAAGGCCATCAACACCAACAAAGCAACGGGGCATCTCGGGCAAGCTCCAGCGGCGCCTCTGATAACTGCTCGATTGGGTGTCTGATTTGTCTCAAAGAATATTTATAACCGCAATCAAGAACGGCGTCACTTGGTAGTTAGCCGGTGAGTACGGGTCGATCCACAGGGATTTTGTGTATCTTCAATTTGTTCTAACAAGTTAATTCCGATTGTTGTCGGATTGATTAAATCTAAAAACTAAAGTTGATCTATACTAGGATTAAAATCTTGCTAGGGTTAGGTTTAGGTTAAGTTTGGAAAGTCAATATTCCTCACAGCTTTCTATGCCCTATTTAAGATCTATGAGATGTTATGGTAATAATTAATAAAGTGGATTAGTACCATCGGGAAGGAACGATGTTTCTTCCTCTAGGTTCTTGTCCTTCCTTTCTTAATTCTTACCCTAACCTCCATATAAAACATACGCAACCAGTCGTTTATACTACAGTATCACCGCTACCTCATGGAATAGGGTGCCGTAGGGAGCGGTGTGTGCATGTATGCATGGAGTCCTATAAAAACGTATGATGGGCAAGAAAGGGGTGAGAGATCTTCATCTCTCAAGCCTTCCCCAAATCTAACCCTAACAAGTGAGGAGACCGCTCACTCATTAGGGAATTGAAAAAACATTTTCTAAACCATCTAACTAGGGCAGAGAATAAAATTTAACTAGGGAAGATAATAAAAATATATACTAGGGCAGGAAAGAAATTACTACTTACTTTATTTGATGCTCTCTTCATACATTGCAGAAATTTATAGATCTGAATTTTGATAAAATGAAATGAGGCACAAGAAGAGGCATACCTCCAAAAGAGGTTTAGGGTTTCTATTTATAGATCATAGAAACCCTAGGGTTACAATCGATTCACGTCTGCAATTACAATTTTACCCCAAGAAAAACCTAACAAATGCACCGTCGCACCGACACCACGACACGCGCCACACACACGCAATGCACGGCCGTGGAACCGCGGCCAAAGCCCCTGTTTGGCCGCGGATCCGTGGCCATCTAGTGGCTTCTTGAGCTGGAATTTTTAGGGGTTGTTCTTGTTGCATTTGGGTACTTGTTTCTTCACTTGGTTTCTCAGATTGTCTTCTAGTTTTCTTTCAGATTTCCACAGTGAATAATTTCGTGGACTTTTACCCTTTGCTTCGTGTCGAAGTCTTGAACCTTGCACTGCCTTTGTTCTTTGTGAAATCATCCATTGATCTTCGTTTAGTCTTCAAACTGTAGGCATGATCAAGATCTTTCCATTTGTTGGTAATAGTCTCACTTTTATATCGTCTATTGATCGTTTTCACTGTTTTTGTTCCGAGAATCTGTAACCTGCAACTATGTAGCAGACATGGATCAAAAGCACATGTTTATTTGTAAAATAAATAAGAATGGGGAATATAATAATGCAAAATTATGATATGAACAAATACCCCCAAACTTATGTTTTGCTCGTCCTCGAGCAAACCTAGTTTTATTCTCGAAAAAGACCTAACCTCACTTTCGCAGGGAAACGCGATTGCACTGAGCTCGTGCAACAAGCTGTTAAACCTCTAAGTGTCCCTAATAGGAGGAGTGTTGTCTCCTGAGGGTTTTCAGCGGATACTACCCACAAAATCCTATCAATTCGGCCCAATGACTTTTATTCTCCAATTAGGTTTTCCGACAAGGAATTCTATTATTTTCGACTCATAAATTATCCACCCGTATTTTTCACGCTTCCTTATCACTTAACTTAAGATTATATATATTCTTGTGAATTTACTTAGCTTTTGGAAAATTTCAAGTTTTTCTTCTAGGGTTCCATCTCATCTTAGGAATTTTTATCATCTCTACTAAAGATATAAGTCCTATTTTTCATTCCTATCTCTTATCTAAACCCCAACCGCATACCCCTACGTGTGTGTATATATCACCTCTACATTTGGAAATTCAATTTAAGCTATCATACTCTTGTCCATTGTCTAAAGCACTTTTCAATTGGTGAATTTTTAGATGAAATTGCTCACACGTTCTTCTTGAGGTACCAACGACCGATTACAAAATGTGTTTGCATATTAAGGCGTACTTCCTAGTCTTGTAATCCCTAAGGCTTTTAGTAGTGACTCCCAAACCAGTTGGTCTAAGGCTATAGGTGATGAAGCACCCTCGCTAAATATTTTTTTTCTATTAATGCAGCCTTAAGTAATTACAAAAACCAGTGTTCATTTTTTATCTCTTTATTCACACTTGTATTTTTTTCGTACTAAGGGCTTTAGACAAGAGCATTTCAAGGTCTCTTCTACAATTCCAAGTTTTAAGGTTCGTGTTTGTGCAATTTGTAGGGTATATATTTTCAGAATTTAGACTTAAGCTAGGAATTATTCTTCAAACTTATACTTTAATAAAAATATCAATACTTTTCCTTTGTTTTAACTTAGCCCAAGAAGTCAACTCGAAATTTGCCTATTTCTAAATAAACTACAAAGACATATACTTTCTACCATTAAATTTTAAGAAAGGTTATTTTTAGGGTTTTTAATTTATTAAGTCTAGGATCTAGTTGTTCCTAGCTAGTTAACCTATTTGTTAAACTCAAGTCAATTATGGCCAAAATTGAATGTTTTAATTTTTATAATTTTTGAAATTTTTCAATTTTTATGGATTTTTAAAATAAGTATGCAAATGCAAAAATGTACATATGAATGCGAAGGAAGAAGGCTTACCGAGCACACCCCCAAACTTAAACTTGACAGTGTCCTCACTGTCATGCCACACCAAAAGGGTTGAAAATATCGGCACTCCTCTGTTTATTTATTTACAATTTTTTTTATTGTTAAAAGAAAAACAAAATATATACAACAAGGTCCCCCCTCCCCAAACTTAAGTGAAATAGTGTTTCCACCGTTTTAAGCGTTTAAGTTCAGAGTTAAGGAGGAGAAAAATCAAACTATATAAGGCCTTACACAGACCAAAGGTTAGCAGCAACCATTCAAAAATTCTATCGTGATAATGGTAGGGTTGGTGGAAGAATGGAGTGTAGAGAAAGGAGTTGAGAAACACACGAGACCGTATTGGAAGAAGGGTGGAATATGGTCTTGGTGGAGGAGAAGAATGGCGGAAAAGAGAAAGAAGTGTAGTACGAACTTGAGCGTGTAAATCGAGTGAATAAATTAGCGCAAATTGTGATGACCGATGTGTTAAAAGCGACTGTGCTAATTTATCAACCCGTCGAGAAATGGGGCCAAATCCCTCAAGATTCGCAAGAAAACATGGGTACGTCGAACTTAGTAAACCATCCATTGAAAATGGAAACGCGACGGATTCTTGCGTGGTCTAAACGATAGGAAGGATGAAAGGGAGTGATTTAGGGATAGTCTTATTCTCACCTAAGTAATCTGTCTCGAACTTGAAGGATTCCATCAATGGTTCGAAATGACTGTAAGCAACCGAGTCTGATGGTTCAACTAACTCATCTGAAAATTCAAAGGAATCAAACTCGGGCGGTGAGTCTTCAAAATCGTCCGAAAAAGTGAAACACTCGTAATCATCATCGTCTGTGAGAACTGTGTCAGATTCAAAGAGGAACGCACTAGTGGCATCGAAACTGCTGTGATCGAACAGAAATTTTTCAAGCTCACAGTCCTCCTGCGTGATCTTTTGCGTAGTCGGAACGATGGAAAGGAGGGAGGTTGATTTAGGAAGTGTAACAGTTAAAGGTTCATGAGGATGAATTGGAAAATCCGACACATCCAACAAAAATGGTTCATCCTCAATACTATCCTCAATACTCTCCTTAATACTATCTTCATAATTCTCCTCAAAAGTTATCCCATCCATGCAATTATCATCAAAATCAATACGCATATGAGGTTCGGGAGAAACATTTAATGACTCGGGATGATGAATTGGAGACAAAATTTCAGTCAAATCTACAGGTTCATCATCCAAAATATTCCCTGCGTCAATATCCTCAATCAAGTGAAAATCTATTTTTTCGGACACCTCATCAAAAGCATGGATATTTATCAATTCAGGTTCTAGATTGGAGGTGTAAAGTTCGAAAGGATTGATGATGGTTTCACTCGAAAGGGACTCTTCACAATCTGGCAAATCAAGCACTACAAAGTCCCACAACTCATTAAACGTTTTATTTTCAACTGGTGAATCATTTGGGACACTTGTTTGAAAACTGGAGTTGTGGGATTCAATTGGTGATGGATAGGTTTGATTTGGAAGGGTGCATAACTCACTCTCACCACTCAAATTCTCACTCTGTCCAACCGTCTCATTATACATTTGAAAATTTAGATCTAGTTGGAAACTAGCTACCGGTTCACTAGGTTGTCTAAGGGCGGAAATGGACGCATCCAAATTCCTCATCTATCGGTTTGTTGCTGCAATGTACGCGTCCAACGACTGTTCTAGACTAGACATGGGTTATGAAGGGGTTTCAGTAAAAGATTCAAAATTGTTTGGATTTTGGAAACTCCCAAATGGTTGTGTAGAAGCAATGTCTAGGGAAGGTGTGAAAGTCGGGTAGGACTGGTAGGACTTGAATGGTTGGACAGGAGTAGGGTCAACATTTAGATAAAAAGATGAATGGACTTGTTGATCCCAAGAACTAGAGGTGTTGAAAGGAGTGAAAGATCGGTTACGAGATTGTTCAATGTGTTCAGCAATAGACAAGGGTTTCGGAGTTACAATAGGACTCGAAAAAGGGGTATCAACGTAAGAAGGTTGTGAAAGTTGAAATGGTTGATACAAAGTGGATTGCGGAGTCGAACTGTTTCTCCTAGACGCTTCTATTCGATCTTTCAAAGAAATTTTGGGCATGGAGGGGTCGTCCATAATTCGACCAAAACAATTCGCGTAAGAAGCAAAGTTTGGTTGAGGGTACCAAAGTTCGGCAAGAGTTTTGGGAGGTGGGGTACCCATGATGTAAGAAGGAGAAGAAAAAGAATGTCGGTGCAAGTGGGGTGCAACGGATTTCTTAGCGACAAGTTGCAAGTTTTTGTAAAAAAAATTCCTTTTTGTGTTTTTTTTATAAGGAGCTTTTTGCAAAAAGATTTTTCAATAAAAGGCTTAGACAAACGTTCAATCAATCACAAAATGCACAATCAAGCCTAGATTTAGGGTCACCTAGGTCAACTAGACTACTCCTAACTGTTCCAAAGAGCAAGATGTAAGGACCTCAAATTGCCTCTTCACCGCCAATTATGGCCAGGTAAGCACAAGTAGAGAAAGGAGGGATCCGCTCACGAATCACCGTGAGACGGGCCTTTTAAAGTTACCTTTCCCCACATGTCTAGCCTAGGCACCACAAAGTCAAGCTTAGATCAACGATTGATGCCTACAACTATTCATTTGTCCTATTGAGCGCGAAGTCCTTAGGGCTGAGTCTAATCTTTTTTAATTAACTTGAATGGTCAATGCAATATGCTTTATGTGATTTTTGGGGTCCTGGGAAGGGTGATGAAATCCCCACCCAATCTGATTGGTGTAAAAGCCCCTTAAAGTCAATTAAAATATCCAAAGTAATAAACACAATCACTTGCAAACAATTTTTTTTAGCGCGGCACAAAGAATCCTACACAAGATCAATTATTGGAAGGGGGAGAAATTTTTGGCGCAAAGAATCCTGCAAGAAATTTTACAGACGAGATATCAGGGGGTTTAAAGAAGGAGAAAGGAAACTCACAGAGGGGTTTTGGTCCACTGCTGATGTCAGCAGACCGCGGATGCACGGCAGAAGCGTGCTTTTGGCTGTGGAAACGCGGTGGAAGCGGCGGTTCAGTTCCCGAGATTTCTTCTGCTCCTCTGGTCTGATTTTTCTCTGCTGTTCAGATCTGCCGTTTTCTGTTTTGCTCTCTGGATTTTTCCAGATCCGAACTTGCTCGTCGATCCTGCAAAATTCAAACGAAACTACCCTTCACAAAATAACAAGATGATAAATTTCTTATATTTTTTTTATTTTTCAGTTTTTATAATTTTTCAATTTTATATTAACCCGAAATTACAAAAAGAAAATAACACGCCATCCCCGGCAACGGTGCCATTTGATTTGTCTCAAAGAATATTTATAATCGTAATCAAGAACGGTGTCACTTGGTAGCTAGCCAGTGAGTACGGGTCGGTCCACAGGGATTTTGTGTATCTTCAATTTGTTCTAACGAGTTAATTTCGATTGTTGTCGGATTGATTAAATCTAAAAACTAAAGTTGATCTAGACTAGGATTAAAATCTTGCTAGGGTTAGGTTTAGGTTAGTTTGGAAAGTCAATATTCCTCACCGCTTTCTATACCCTATTTAAGATCTATGAGGTGTTATGGTAATAATTAATAAAGTGGATTAGTACCATCGGGAAGGAACGATGTTTCTTCCTCTAGGTTCTTGTCCTTCCTTTCTAAATTCTTACCCTAACCTCCATGGAAAACATACGCAACCAGTTGTTTATACTACGGTATCACCGCTACCTCGTGGGATAGGGTGCCGTAGGGAGCGGTGTGTGCATGTATGCATGGAGTCCTATAAAAACGTATGATGGGCAAGAAAGGGGTGAGAGATCTTCATCTCTCAAGCCTTCCCCAAATCTAACCCTAACAAGTGAGGAGACCACTCACTCATTAGGGAATTGAAAAACCATTTTCTAAACTATCTAACTAGGGCAGAAAATAAAATTTAACTAGGGCAGATAATAAAAATCTATACTAGGGCAGGAAAGAAATTACTACTTACTTTATTTGATGCTCTCTTCATACATTGCAGAAATTTACAGATCTGAATTTTGATAAAATGAAATGAGGCACAAGAAGAGGCATACCTCCAAAAGAGGTTTAGGGTTTCTATTTATAGATCATAGAAACTCTAGGGTTACAATCGATTCACGTCTGCAACTACAATTTTACCCTAAGAAAAACCTAATAAATGCACCGTCGCACCGACACCACGACACGCGCCACGCACGCGCAATGCTCGGCCGCGGAACCGCGGCCAAAACCCCTGTTTGGCCGCGGATCCGTGGCCATCTAGTGGCTTCTTGAGCTGGAATTTTTAGGGGTTGGTCTGGTTTCATTTTGGTACTTATTTCTTCACTTGGTTTCTCAGATTGTCTTCTAGTTTTCTTCCAGATTTCCACAGTGAATAATTTCGTGGACTTTTAACCTTTGCTTCGTGTCGAAGTCTTGAACCTTGCACTGCCTTTGTTCTTTGTGAAATCGTCCATTGATATTCGTTTAGTCTTCAAACTGTAGGCATGATCAAGATCTTTCCATTTGTTGGTCATAGTCTCACTTTTGTATCGTCTTTTTATCGTTTTTTCCGAGAACCTGTAACCTGCAACTATGTAGCAGACATGGATCAAAAGCACCTGTTTATTTGTAAAATAAATAAGAATGGAGAGTATAATAATGCAAAATTATGATATGAACAGTGTCTTCTCAAGCCTCTCCATCACTCAGCCTATGGCGGCTTCCCGAAGAGCAGAAGCCTGCCAAGCGCTCAAGGCAAAGAAGCTGAGGCAGAAGAGGCTCAGATACAGAGCCAACAAAAGGGCTAGGTCTCTGGCCATGTTAAAATTTATGAATTTCCAAAGCCCGGACCCCTCCGCGAAATCAGCCGCCAAAGATAAAGAGATGGCTGGGTATGTGGTTCGCACTGTCTACATGGTTGGATATGAAGAAACGAATTCTCCTCTTCTTCACAGCTATGGTGATGATATGGTGGATGCTACTCAGCATCGGCTCGATCTACGTGATGAAGAGCCCGCTCAGGCCGATAAGCCAGAGGAGCCCATAGTTCCTGCGGAATTGAGCTCAGGCAATAGAGATGACCCGGTTGTCATAGCCGGAACTACAGAACAAGCGTTATTCCGATGGCTTCAGAGGCAGCTTCAGGACAGGGATGAGAAGTTAAACAAGGTACAGTCCAAGGTCGACGAATTGGCAAACGTCGCGGCAGATCTCGCGATCCAAGTCGCCCGATTGCAATTACAGCAGAATCAAATTTTGGTTCATGAGCTAGGGATTGATACCTGGAGGCATCCAACTGATACCCCCTTCAACCTAAGAGCGGAGCACCTTCGCGAAAAACGGCCTTAATCGGCCTCCAGTTCCTCCGATACATACGCCGGGGGGGAATCGCCTCTGAAAGAGAAATTAGAAAAAGTCTATTCCTTCAAAAGGGAAAAAGTCCACAAGATATTCAGGGATGCCCTAAGAAACGGTCTACAACTGCCAGAATCAAAAAGACCGCATGAAGCGAATATGACCCCCAAAATATTGCCCCTATCACAGGGTGATAGGTCATGCCATTGAGGACTGCTTCGTCTTCAAAGATTGGGTCGAAAAGCAATACAAGACGGGAGAGATAGAACTGTCTAAAGGCGTGTTAGCAAACAGTCAAGCTACGACTGCCGATTTCATACGAATGGTGACCGAAGCCTTTCGGGAACCTAATCCTCCCAGACATGTGCCATTATCGGAAAAAGGACGAACCAAAGACTGATCAGCCTCAAGGACTAGCATCAGTGAGGGCACCTACTCTAATGGAGAGAAAGAAGAAGGTGTATTCCTTCAGGAGGGATGAGGTCCGCAATATATTCGAGGAAGCCTTGAACAACGGTCTGCAATTGCTTATTCCGAAGAGGCCACATGAAATGAATATGACCGGCAATCCCGTATACTGCACATACCATAGGGTGGTGAGTCATGCCATTGAAGACTGTTGTGTTTTTAAAGATTGGGCAGAGGACCAATACAAGCTTGGAAAAAACTCACAGTTCTCGGATGTATCGGCAAGCCACAGAGCTACGGTCATCAATAAAGCTCCGCCAAGATCAAAATTCAAGGAGCTGGGATAAGCAACGATGACCACCACGTCGTTAAACTAGAAACAGAAGACCTCTAAGTCGTTAAACTGGAAACAGTAGACCTCTAAGTCTTTAAACTGGAAACAGATGACCTCTAAGTTGTTAACAGGAAACAATAGACCTCTAAGTCTTTAAACTGGAAACAGATGACCACCACGTCGTTAAACTGGGAACAATCGACCTCTAAGTCGTTAAACTAGGGATGTAAAAATGTGTAAATAAAACAAAGAATATAAAAAAATAAATAAAAATAATAGAAAAAGCCGAAATGATGGGGCAACTCGCAATAAAAATCAGCGAGTAAAAATAAAAATGAAAATAAATCCGAAATGATGGGGCAACCGCGAATAAAAAGCCGAAATAATAGGGCAATCGCGACCTTCGCGATAAGAAAAGATGAAATGATAGAGCAATCGTGGTAAAACAAAAAAAATGCAAAAAAAACGGTGAATGATGAGTCGCTCCTGATACCACATTCCAGTGCAGCGATGCAGACGCTGGCCAAAATCCAAATCCCCAAGTGCCGAATGATGAGTCGCTCCTGGTACCATATTCCAGTGCAGCGATGCAGAAGCCAACCAAATTCCAAACCCTATACTCCAAATGGCGAATGATGAGTCGCTCCTGGTACCATATTCCAGTGCAGCGATACAGATGCCAACCAAACTCTGAATGTCCCAACGGCGGATGATGAATCGCTCCTGATACCATATTCCAGTGCAGCGATGCAGACGCCGGCCAAAATCCAAATCCACAAGTGGCGAATGATGAGTCGCTCCTGGTACCATATTCCAGTGAAGCGATGCAGACGCCAAACAAATTCCAAATCCCATACCCCAACGGCGGATGACGAGTCGCTCCTGGTACCATATTCCAGTGCAGCGATGCAGATGCCAACAAAGTCCCAAAATTTTTCCGGCCCTACGGTCTGGATCATGCATCCTGCAAAACCGTATACAATCCACGGGCGTAAAACAATCCCAATCTTGCCCAAGTCTTACCGGTGAGACCACATTCAAAGTCCCACCCAAAAAAAAGAAAGAAAAGAAAAAAAAATGGTATGTCCACAAGCAAAATGGACACGGATGAAAACCTGAAAAGGCTCCGTGAGTAAAAACAGCAGGACTGCCGGCGAGTTTGTGAAAACCCAAAATGGCACAAACTCGTCAAAAAGAGATGAAATGCACTCGCAAAGTCCTCTCGACTTTGTGAGGAGAAAATTCCCGCGTGAGATCCTTACGACTCATAAAGGAGCAACACACTTGGGAGTCCTCACGACTCCTAAGGAGAAAATACACCTACGGGATCCTTTCGGCTCAAGGGAGAAAATGCTTTATATGTTACAACCCATAAAATTAAAAAACCTTAGGCGATAGGGATTTAAACCTGTTTCCTAAGCCACCAATTTCCAAATCCTCCCGGGGTAAATGATGAGTTGCTCCTGGCATTATTCCAGTGCAGCAATGCAGATGCCGACAAAAAACCAATCCCAAAAATCCTCTCAAAGAGAGATGATGATTCGCTCCTGGTACCATATTCCAGTATAGCGATACTGATGTCAACCCAAATCACAATCAACAAGTCAACTTCAACTCCGACACCGCAGAAAGCGGAGCAAGTCAGAATCCAATCTCGACACCGCAAGAAGCGGGGCAAGTCAAGTTCACCCCTGACACTGCAGGAAGCAGAGCAAGTCAAATAGAGCGTCGACCATCCATGTCGTAAAAAGGGCAGTGCAGGCTTCCTACAAAGCAGGAACTAGATCACTCCGGGCCAGGGAAATGTCTACCATAGACACTCTGTCTCGGAGACGCGTCAAGCATTGACCGTCCATGTCGCAAAAAGGCAGTGCAGGCTTCCCACAAATCAGGAACCAAATCGCTCCGGATCAGAGCGTCGACCATCCATGTCGCAAAAAGGGCAGTGCAGGCTTCCTACAAAGCGGGAACCAAATCGTTCCGGATTAGAGCGTCGACCGTCCATGTCGCAAAAAGGGAAGTGCAGGCTTCCCACAAATCGGGAACCAAATCGCTCCGGATCAGAGTATCGACCGTCCATGTCGTAAAAAGGGCAGTGCAGGCTTCCTACAAAGCAGGAACCAGATCAATCCGGGCCAGGGAAAAGTCTACCACGGACACTCCGTCTCGGAGACGCGTCATGCGTCGACCGTCCATGTCACAAAAAGGGCAGTGCAGGCTTCCCACAAATCGGGAACCAAATCGCTCCGGATCAGAGCGTTGACCGTCCATGTCGCAAAAAGGGCAGTGCAAGCTTCCCACAAATCGGGAACCAAATCGCTCCGGGGATCAGAGCGTCGACCGTCCATGTCGTAAAAAAGGCAGTGCAGGATTCCTACAAAGCAGGAACCAGATCACTCCGGGCCAGAGAAAAGTCTACCACGGACACTCCGTCTTGGAGACGCGTCAAGCATCGACCGTCCATGTCGCAAAAAGGGCAGTGCAGGTTTCCAAAAAATTGGGAACCAAATCGCTCTGGATCATAGCGTCGACCGTCCATGTCGCAAAAAGGGTAGTGCAGGCTTCCCACAAATCGGGAACCAAATCGCTCCGGATCAGAGCGTCGACCGTCCATGTCGCAAAAAGGGCAGTGCAGGCTTCCTACAAATCGGGAACCAAATCACTCCAGGCCAGGGAAAAGTCTACCATGGACACTCCGTCTCGGAGACGCGTCAAGCGTCGACCATCCATGTCGTAAAAAGGGCAGTGCAGGCTTCCTACAAAGCGGGAACCAAATTGCTCCGGATCAGAACATCGACCATCCATGTCGCAAAAAGGGCAGTGCAGGCTTCCCATAAATCGGGAACCAAATCGCTCCGGATCAGAGCGTCGACCGTCCATGTCGTAAAAAGGGCAGTGCAGGCTTCCTACAAAGCAGGAACCAGATCACTCCGGGTCAGGGAAAAGTCTACCACGGACACTCCGTCTCGGAGACGCGTCAAGCGTCGACCGTCCATATCGTAAAAAGGGCAGTGCATCCCAAAAAGAGGGAACCAAAGCAAGTCGCCTCTACGCGAAAGAAGATCCATCAATTTCATGCACACGACCCAAATATGTGGTGTGCATTTATTGATGGGGGGCACTTTCTTGGGGTCGAAAATTGCACCCCGGTTGACCAAGTCAAAGTCAAGGTCAACCCCAAGCCAGGTGGGCCCAAGCCCAGATCAAGTGGGCCCATGCCCGAGTCGAGACGGAATATGAAGCGACCGGCCTCCCCATGAAAATCATGTAAAAATAATTTTGATGTAATTTTTATGGGCATAAAGCTAAATTTTTGTAAGTTCATGGCTTATGTGCAAAAAGAAATGGCATATGAGCCATGGGATGGGCAAAGTGCCATTTTGTAAAGCCCAAAGGGCTATATGTAAATATGTAAGTCTATATAAGGAAACATGATGATGAATAAAGGATAGACTTTTCATCCCCCCCCCCCAAAAAAAACTAGGTTTTTTTCCTCTTTTCCCTTTTTGAAGGTTCTAAACCTTCTTCTTTATTTTGAACTAAATCAAGAGTTTTACTCTTCATTTTCCAAAACTAAATAGTTTTTCACCACAAAACCCTCAAAGGGGAACTTGGATCTGTCATTAGATCTCAAAAAGGGGAGATTTTTAAGTCTCACCCCCTTTCTCCAAGATCCGGTCAAACGACATGAAGAAGGAGACTCATCTCCAGAAACCCCACTTTAGGGAAGAACTAGGGCTCAAGGGGGGAAACCCCTCATCAACTTCAAAATATCCTAGGAGTTTAACTCCTCATATATATATATATATATATATATATATATATATATACACACACACACACAGAATAATAAGTGCTCCTTTCTGGGAGTACAACTCCCTTTACAGGGACCAAGTCCCTTTTGCCTCCCGAGCGCCCAAAGCGCTAGCGCCCGATCGTCCACGTGCTGACACATGGGGCGCTAGCGCCCAAAGCGCTAGCGCCCGAGCGCCCATGTGCTGACACGTGAGGCGCTAGTGCTCAAAACGCTAGCGCTCTTGCGCTCAGAGCGCTAGCGCCCAAAGCGCTAGCGCCCGAGCGCCCACGTGCCTGGTACGTGGGGCGCTAGCACTCTTGCGCTCAAAGCGCTAGCACCCAAAGCGCTGGCGCTTCTTCCCACGCATCCTTTTGATGCCCTTTCCCTTTCTTTTCATATATATATGTATATATACACACACATACTCTACAACACTGTCCCTCTCAAAAAATTTAGGCCGGGGCGCTTCCCCGCACCCCGCAAGGGGGCTGCTAGCCCCTTTGACCCCCAGCCCGCTATCCGGGTAGCGGGACTCCCGTAAAAACTCTGCGAGGCCCCCAATATATCCAAAAGCCCTTTTAAGACACAACACTACACATTGAGTTCGCATGACCAGTTTAACCCGTTAATCGAAGGTTCCCTCGCTCCAAAGGCGAGGGGTAATTAACGGCAGTTTAGTCCGCGGCTGTCGGAGATTCGGATCCCCACAATCAATAAACCCTAGCCAACCCTAGGCAGGGGGAATTTGTAATGCGCCTGACAAGCACGTGCGCATTCCCATCTCAATGGGGTGACGAAAAACATCCTACAGACCGGAATGTCCTAAAACTAGTGCGCCGCCTCAAACATGGCGCATCGCACCAAATACGACAATATCTACCCTTGAGATCTGTGTTGCAATCAAAGTCTCAACAGTAGAAGTTCCAACTCAAGTACTACTGGTTACACAGCTACTGCAGCAATGAAGCCACTTCCCAAGTCCCGTTGGTAAACAGATGGGTCGTAAAAAAAGGTATGTCCATAAGAAAAATGGGCACGGATGAAAACCCGAAAGCACACCGTGAGTACAAACAGCATGGCTACCAGCGAGCTTATGAAAACCCAAAAGGGCGCAATCTCGGTTAAAAAAACAAAAAAAACGGTATGTCCACAAGCAAAATGGGCACGGATGAAAACCCGAAAGGGCACCGTGAGTAAAAACAACAGGGCTACTGGTGAGCTTGTGAAAACCCGAAAGGGCGCAATCTCGTAAAATTTTCACTTATGAGATCCTCTCGACTCGTAAGGAGAACTCCCCCTATAAGACCCTCACGGCTCATAGGATTCAAAGCCTTAGGATACAGGGACCCGGACCTGTTCTTAAGCCGTCGTGTTCCCCAAGTTGCCCTACAGGCGGTCAAATATTTTCCCTTGTATACAATCCACGGGCACAAATAAATGATTTCCCCACCAAGTTCCACCAATGACAAGGAATGTCCTCATATGGTGAACGACACTTGTAAGTCCTCTCGACTTATAAGAAGAAAACACTCTTTTAAGATCCTTACGACTTATAAGAGAACACACACTTAGGAATCCCCACGATTCCTAGGGAGAAAATACGCCTATGAGATCCTCACGACTCGTAGGGAGAAATAAGTTTATGAGACCCTTGAAAAGTCTTAGTTGACAGGATCCTAACCCTGTATAATATGCCACCTTTGTTCAAATCAGCAAAGGCAAATGATGATTCGCTCTTGTCAATATCCTAACCAATTTTGGCATCAGTATCGCTATGACTGGAATATTTCTAGGAGCGAATCATCATTTGTCATGAGAGGACTTGAAGTTTGACACCTTTTTAGGCATCAGCATCGCTACGACTGGAATATTACCAGGAGTGACTCATCATTTAACTTTGCTAATTTGAATAAAGGTGGCTTAGCAAACACGGTTAGGATCCTGTCGACTATGGATTTTTGACTTTATGAGCCGTAAGGGTCTCATAAAGGTATTTCTCCCTACGAGTCAGGAGGATCTCGTAGGTGTATGTTCTCCTTAGAAGTCGTGAGGACTTCTAAGTGGTGTTTTCCTTTGCAAGTCGTAAGGATCTTACAAGAGTGTTTTTCTCCTTATAAGTCGAGAGGACTTACAAGTGTCATTCACCATATTGGATATTTCTCGTCATTAGTAGAACTTGGTAAGGGAATATTTATTCATGCCTATAGATTGTGTACAAGGGTCAATATTGGACCACCTGTAGAGCAACTTGAAGGATATGACGGCTTAAGAACGAGTTCAGATCCCTGTAGCTTAAGACTTTTGAATCTTATGAGCCGTGAGGGACTCATAAGGGGAATTCTCCTTACGAGCCTTAAGGATCCCGTAAGTGTAATTTCTCCTTAGGAATCATGGGGATTCCTAAGTGTGTTGCTCCTTTGTGAGTCTTAAGGATTTCACGCAGGTATTTTCTCCTTACAAGGTTGAGAGGACCTTGCAAATACACATGAATTTTTTATTTTATGAGTTTGTGCCCAATTTGGGTTTTCACAAACTCGCCGGTGGTCATGCGGTTTTTATGCATGGAGCCCTTTCGGGTTTTCATCCGTGTGCATTTTGCTTGTGGACATACCATTTTTTTTACTCTCGGAGTTCTGACTCAGGAAGATAGCGAGCGGACACGAGCGTCGTCATCTATCATTGACCTAAGTCATGACTCGTTAAGCGTAGTATTTTTTAAGGAATCGACCGTTTATTGGCCAGAAGGGTCTTTCGCCATGCATATTAATAAGCAGGTAAGCTCCACCTTGATAGACCTTGTCTATGATGTACGGGCCTTCATAGTTTGGCTCGAACTTCCCCCATTTTGCACGATTAGGGATCATGGGTCTTTTGACGACTGGCACAAGTTCGCCTTAACGGAATGTTCTCGGCCTGGTCAGTTTTTCGTATGATCGTGTCATTCTCGCCTTGTAAGCTTCTAGATTTTGCTGTGTTATAAGACGCGTTTCATCCAGGGCATCGAGCTCCTCAAGCCGAAGATGAGCGTTTTCTTCATCTGGAAGCTCGTATCGAACCGCTACTCGTAGAGAAGGGAGTTCTATTTCTAAGGGAAGCACTGCTTCCATGCCGAATACCAACGCGTATGGTGTTATATTCGTGGTCGTTTTGAACGTTGTTCGGTATGCCCAGAGAGCTTCGTTCAGCCTTTCGTGCCACTCTTTTTTGTTTCTGGACACCTTCTTCTTTATAATCTTTGTCAAGGTCTTGTTGAAAGTTTCAGCTAGACCGTTGGCCCGATGGTTATAGACTGAGGAGTATCTCCAATCTATTTTATGCTGTTGAGCGAAGCGGCTAGTCTTATGACTTCTATAAGCCGGTCTATTATACGAGATAATTCGTCGCGGAGTGCCGAACCGATAGATGACATGTGTTCTGAAGAAATGGAGGATATTCTCCGTTTTCACCTCCTATAAGGGTGCTGCTTCTGCCCAATTAGAGAAGTAGTCGGTCGTTGCCAATATAAACCGATATCCTTTAGACGATGCAGGTTCAATGGGGCCAATTATA
This sequence comes from Agapanthus africanus, assembly GCA_030015575.1. Classification (NCBI taxonomy): domain Eukaryota; kingdom Viridiplantae; phylum Streptophyta; class Magnoliopsida; order Asparagales; family Amaryllidaceae; genus Agapanthus; species Agapanthus africanus. The sequence goes on along the minus strand of CM057340.1, from coordinate 672,665,507 downwards.
TCGGATCCCCACATTTCGAATGGCCAGCTAGCTACTGTTGGGTGTAGCGGATTTGGATGTTGGTGGATGAAGTCCCCGTGAACATGGCACAAGTGACACTGCTTCGCATATTCGAGGTAGTCCTGAATCATTGTGGGCCAATAGCAACCCATTCTTTTTATCTTTAGCTTCATCTTTGGCCCAGCTTGATGAGAACCGCAGAGTCCGCCGTGAATTTCTTGGACGACCCAATTCGCTTCTTCTGGTCCCAGACATCTTAGCCACAGACAGCCGAAAGATCTCTTATATAGAGTATCATTGACGAAGATGAAGGAAAGAGATCATTTCTTGAGCTGATGTCTAGACGACGCATTTTTGGGCGTTCGTTAGGATTTGAAGTAGTCTATGAAGACTTCTCTCCAATCTTTGACCTTTTCTTCATCCTCTATTTGAAGGGCTACTTGTTCGGTTGTTTCTTTTCTTTCAGATGGCTCTATTAAGTCTTCCGAAAATATATCTGTTGGCGCGAGAACCCGGCGGCTTTACACAATGATCCTTATGTCATCGAGGTCTTCATCGGCCAGTTCCTTAGCCAATTTGGCCAATACAACCGCCTTGCTATTTTCTACAAGCGGTATACTCTCTAGGATGTAGGAGGGGATTTGTATCAACAATTGCTGCACTCCTTCGTCATACTTTATCAGCTCTGGCTTGCACGTCTGATAGTTGCCATTTACTTGGCTAACGACCAGCTGAGAGTCTCCATATATGAGGAGGTCTTTAATTCCCATGTCGACAGCGATCTTGAGACCTGCTATCAAATCTTTATATTCAGCTTCGTTATTAGTCCTTAGCTCCGCTAAGGAGAGGGTGTAACGCAATATCCCTTTTTGTGGAGTCACGAAGATAAGGCCCAGCCCGGCTTTGATTATGGGGGTGTTTTGCTTTTTCCTCTTCAAGGAAGATGCTCCATCGAAGTAGAGTTCCCATTGGGAATCATTTTCTTCTTTCTCTCCTTCGATTGTGTTGAACGCATATTCATCCGACAACTCACAATATAAGGGGGAGTCGGCTGGTATTGGATACCCCGCGAAAAAGTCAGCAATGGCTTGGCCTTTCATTGCTTTGAGGGGTCGATACGTTATCGAGAACTCCATCAGGAGGAGAGCCCATTTGGCAAGCCTTCCTGTTAGTATGGCTCTTAATATCAGATATTTGAGAGGTTCCACCATTGATATGAGATGGACCTCTGTTCACTGCCGGAAGATGGACCGGGACGTTAGAACGTCTAACCTGAATTCTGGGGGCAGATGCTATTTGGATTTATCCATCCACCTCTCCAAAGAGACCAAGTTGATTTATGGCACTGTATATCGGAAGTTTGGACAGATGCGACCGTTGTACCAGACTTTATCAGATTCCCCCTCATTTTATGAGGGGTTTTTGATTGTGGGGACACTCTTCTCTGCAGGCGCAAGCCCCTACAGTTAATTACGTTACTGCATTACGATAACCACTTTCTCCTGCTCTAGAAGTTCACTTCGTGTCGTGTGTGTTTTTATTTGTTTTGGTTGCCCGTGGATTGTATACGGAGACTAGTTTGTGCCGTCGCCCGTAGGGCGCGGATCAGTCCAAATCCGTATATTTTAGATTTGGGCTTAGGTTTATTTAAGGACCGTTAATCTGGTTTGAGATTAGGGTCAACTTAAATGTATGAGCATTTGAGATCAATTGTTCCTGCTAAGGATGCGTTAGTCTAATTTGAGACTAAGATCAACTTAGCAAATATTCAAGGATCATTTTTATTAAAGATCCAGTAAAAGAGCGTTTGGACTCAGCTGCAAGAAAATTTCATAGACTTAGCCAATTTGGGCTAAATCTACTTAGCCTTTTTTTCTTTTCAAAAGTGTTAAGCACTTACTTAGGCTCTGTTTGTTCAGCCATTTTCTTTTCATGTAAAAGTGCTAAGCACTTATTTGAGCTCTGACGCTCATATATATGTCATGTGAAGCATTCAGTCATGGGCGCTGCCCAATAAATGTTGAGCACTTTTAGTTATTTTGACTAAATGTGAAGTGCTAAGCACTTTTTATATGGTACCCACGTATGTTTCACGTGAGGCGCTGAGCGCTGCCCAATTAGTGCTAAGCACTCGGCCATTTTGGCTTTTTATGGAGTGCTAAGCACTCTTATTATTTTTGTGGCACCTACGTGAGGAGCACATGCGGCGCTGGGCGCTGCCCAATCAGTGCTAAGCACTCAGTCATGTTGGCTGTATGTGAAGTGCGAAGCACTTTTTATATGGCGCCCATGTGTGTTTCACATGATACGCTAGGCGCTGTTAAAGAGGGGCACCCACGTGAGAAGCACGTAAGGCTCTAGTCTCTTTTATATGGAGATTTAATCTCTGTTAATGTTTTTAAATCTTTGTTAATGTTATTTTGACCATTAACGATCACCTAGATCTTTATTTTGATCTTAATGGTATTTTTAAGAATTAAGTTCTTGATTTGAAGGAACTAAGTTCCTGGAGTGATATGAACTCCATATTCTTTCTCTTTAAATTTGTTCTTCTCTGAATTTTTGATTCTTAAGAACAAGATCTTCCCGATGAGAATTAAATTCTCAACTTGTGCGAGACTTGTCTTGTGGATCTCAGATCCAGAGATAGAACTAAGTTCTCAAGAAAGGTTATATCCTTAGATATTCTATGATAAGTAAAGGAGATATTTTGATCTCTGTGGTTTTTTTACCTAGGGTTTAGAGAATGAAGCTCTTCTTCTTTGAAAATTGAATTCTCTATTGTTTTTTGGAAGCTTTCTGTATTTATCAGAAGCTTATGAAGGGTTTTTTCTCTCTTTTTGTCTATCTGACTCTCTCTGTCTGTCTTTTTGAGACTTGAAGTCTTGGGTCCTTTAAATAGTGGAGGCAGATTGTTAATTAGTTTTAAGAAAATCTCTCATTGTGAGATTCCAATTGATTTAATTGGTCTCAAAATTGATTTGGGGAATTTTACACACCGTTAGATCTTTGATCTAAGGACTTCTGTTTTACAGAATATATTGTTCTTGTTTTTAACAATATTGTGGAAATATTCTCCCATATACAGAATTTATTCTGTCAAGTGGTGATTTTTTAATCACCATTGGATTTTTAATCCAAGAGTTCTCTGTTTTACAGAGAGCAATCTTTTTTGTTTAGAAAGATTGATGGAATATATTCCCAAAGAATAGTATTTTATTCTATTATTGGATCATTGATCTAACCGAAAGTATCTTTCTTATTTAGAAAGATTTGGGAGATATTTTCTCCTAATAGAATTTGATTATATATTTTGATGATTTATCATCTCCGTTCGATTTTTGATTCAACGGCTCTATTTAACAGGGAGTATTGTAGAATTTTAATTCTACCTGGGCACCGGCGCTCACGTGTTATGCACGTGGGCGCTACTTAAGAATTTAATTCTTATAATGGGTATTTATGTGCTTTGCACATTGGCGCCCGCGTGAGGAGCACGTGCGGCGCCATCTAAGAGTTTAACTCTTATGCAACGAACTCTTCCGTTCTTTGCACATTAGCGCCCTCGTGAGGACCACGTGAGGTGCCGCCATAGGATTTAATCCTATAAAATTGGCTCTGACGCTGGCGCTCTCGAGGAGACCACGTGAAGCGCTGCCTTATTAGATTCAACAGAGGTTTGCTCTTTTATTAGCTTAAATATTTAGGAAACAAATGCCCCCTACCGTTGCTCACACGTGGCTTACACGTGGATGCAACGGTGTTACCTTTTCCACCATTCGATCTCCTAGGAGTTGAACCGTCCCTTCATGTCTTATAAATAGGGCCTTTGGCTCTTGAGATGATAGTTGTTTCGTCATCTTCCATCTTCTTCCTTGAGAATTTAATTCTCCTCTCATAGCTTAGATCTCTGCCCAAAGAAACTCTTAGAGTTTAACCCCTGTTCAAGAAAATTGGTAAGGATTATGACCATTTTTCTCTTAAAAGAGACTCTTTTGTCTTGGATTTTTAACCCATTAGCAGAGCTTGGCTCTTTTTCTTGAAATGATCTTTTAGAGATCTTAAAAACTTTATTTTAGGTATACCATTGGACTCAAGGATCTTAGGGTTTTACCCTGTTACTGGCTTTGATCTTTGAGGGTTGTTTGGAATTTAATTTCATTTCCCGTGGGGATTTCTGGGATTTAATCCCATTAGAGGAATTTAATTCTGGATTGTTCTACAGCGTTTAGCTCTGAGAGAAAAAAATTTCTAAGAAATTCTTTTGGGAATTTTATTCCCCTATTCTTATTTTCTTTTTAGGGTTCTTCTTGCAGATTTGAATCCGCTTTAGAACTTGTTTTTCGAGAATATTGGGAGTTTAACTCCACAGTTCAATAAGATTTTCCATTAAATGAGAATCTTTTTGGATTCTTATAATGAGAGCCTGCCTCATCATTGATGGGGGAGCATTATCTTGATTTTGTGAAGGCCGCTGTTTTTTAAAATTGTAATGATTTTGGTATTTAGATTGCTAACCCTTTACTGGTTTTTCTTTTCAGATACTATCGCTTCTCATCTGTATGATCTTGAAGAGATTATCTCTTATGAGGAGATTCGTATCCAAGACCGCTGCCAGGGCTAAGAGTTTACTGACGCCCAGTGTCACGCCCTGCTTCCCAGTGTACGGGCAAGGGGATGCAACGAGACCGCCACGTATTTACTCAGAAATAAATACACTAAGCGTATCTAAGCAATATAAAATGAAAAGTACACAAGAGATAAGATGTAAATGAACAGCAACTTTATTTATTAAACATTCTTTTTACAATGCAGCTGAAATGTAAATACATGGAATGAAAGCAATGCCTAAACAATGACATAACAGAAATGAAAATATTTACAGATAATCTAGAGCTCTGGGTCAAAGGCTATCTGATCCAAGTCCTCGCTGCTGGGCTCTGTCTCCAGAAGGTCCGATCCACCTGACAACATTCTAAAGAAAGAAGAAAGGAATGTCGTCAGCGAACAATCGCTCGGTAAGTCCTAAAGAATAGATATAGAAAGAATAGACAGAAGGAGAATGTAGCTTTTAAAGTTGTATTATATTGTTAACGTTGTTGTTTGTAGCTTGGTACAGAAAATACCAGTGTATACGAGAGGAGTCCCACTATTCCGGAGACTAAGGTATTCGGAGCACAAGGAACTGTTCAGCCACGGTACAACGGTAACGGATATTTAGGTTAGGTGTATTATAATTACAGTCTCGTGCCACTTTTAACACCTTCCGTACCAATCCACCCCTTATAAACCCCACGATGTCTTGATTATATTGTTTGTATTGTATTGTCTTGTATTGTAAATTGTATATGGATGACTTGCCGGAACCATGATATCAATAATGGGATATAATGGATGTACATGTGGATGGAGAATATCCATGGTTCGGTTTAGTCAATATAGGTTGATATAAATTGAATAGACGGATTCATGAATTCATATTGCATTGTAGTTTATACTTGAATCACATTCAAGTCAGATTGATTAGGTTAAGACTCAGTCTGAGTTAGATACTTTGAAAAGAACTTGAAATCCTGAATTAGTTTTGATGTTATCGGTAACTGCTGCACATGGACGACAGTATTTGTGTCTTTTTCCAAGACAATTACTGTGTTAATAACACCGTTTGTTAGATTGTCTACCTTAAATAGACAAGCACCCATATCTCCGGCTCCCTGAGGCTTAAGAGACTGGTCCTGCTTAAACCTATGTTTACTAGGGTCCTTATAGTAATTTAGTATAACTTGAGGGGGTTTTATATAAAAATAGTTTGATATAATTTTCAAAATACACCTAAAGTATTTAATTATCATGTTTAGGGTTTTCATAGATGTATATTTTATAAAAGTGAAATTTCTAGTGAGTAAAACCTAACTTCATAATATATGGTATTTTATTGAAATATTGGAATTGTGTTGTATTTGGATGGTATTTTTATGTAATAGTGATTCCTTTGATTTAGAAAACTTGGAATGTTTATATAATTAAAATATATATTATGATAATAGATGTACATATATTTAATGAAAATAATTTATTTATTTTCTAGTAGAAATCTCATTTTCTAAAGAAAAAAATGTATAAAAATTCCGTCGAGATCGAATTCTCCTTTCGGAGGCCTGCATCACCCTCTACTAGGTCCAAGGATGTGCGATAATCCGCACCATCCCGAACGGGGTCCCCAAAAGTGTAACATTTTGGAAAAAAATATAAATATTAATTTATAATTTTAAATATAAAAACAATGAGTTTATAAAAGTAATATCACATACAACTTTTGGTATCGGAATTATATCCGTAAGAATGTAGTTATTTCGATAAATATGAATAAAGGTGTGTGATAACATAAAAATGATATTTTTAATTATTTTAACATGACATTGTATTTTACATTAAGCTGATGATAATTAAGTGTTATGATAAGTATTTCATTTTTTAAACATGGATGTAGATTCTTACATAAAAGGGTTTCTTTTGTTTTAATCATTTTGTTAATGATTAGCATATCATAACCTAGGCTAAACCCTCACAACACTACGCCCTCACCCATGCTCAACTCCCTCCACCTCCTTCTTCTCAACTTTACACCTCCTACTTCTCCCATGATACATCCACCTTACAACCCTCCACCTCATGCTCTCTCTACACACAACATAACTCCTTATCTCATCAACACTTAGAAATTCTTAGGCCTTCCTCAAACTGAACCATATGTTTATTCAAACTCCAAACAAAAATAATTCTAAATGTTCATCACATCCAAAGAGTAAAACCTTGACCCTCTCCTCAAAGTTGTGCACATCATCAAGCTAAAGCCTCTACAAACCTTGATACTTCCACACACACTTCTTGAGCAGGATTTCCTTGTACTACCACTCTATAGGTATATCTCCTTCCTTCTTTGCATATTCAATTCTTTTTTATAGTTGTTTTTAGTGTGCAGTATAGGAAAACAGTTTGTTTTGTGATATTTAGCCTACTGAACTTGAATCTGGAACCACTAGGTATAACCACTAGAAAAACTAACAATACCATAAGTATCATGAGACCACTAGAAGACTACACTTAAAACCCGAGCTCCAAACTCCCTACTAAGTCCGGTGACATTCACAAATTTTCCGGCGTCGCCGGCCCCCTAGGCAATTTGGTGTTGGTTTTTCATCTGTAGCTTTAGTTGGTATTTTATGAGTTACTGTGTTATTTGATTTGTTCCAGTATTCTTACAGAGAAATCTGGGAATGTTTTAGTAAGGGTTTTATCAATTTTCCGATATTCCGATACGGGTTTTTCGTATTTTGTACTGCAACTGAAACATTGACGTTTGTACGTTAATTTCAGGGGCGTTTGTTTGTTTTTGGGGTAAGTGAGCTGTAGGTTATAACCTATGAATGCTTAGCTTATTGTTTTGATTTCGATATGATATTTACGCCGATATTTCATAACTACGATTATAGGTACGATTGCGAAGGTTTCCGAGATAGAGTTGACGGACATAACAATCATGGATTCGACGAGCTCGACAAGTTGGTGAGTAGATTTACATATACGGGGGAAGTCGGGTGGATGGCGTATAGCACTCCCGCAACCTTATAAATAGTAGTATGATATATAGTTAGTTTTAGTATTTATTCAAGATATTGATATTGGAGTTAATTTACATCTAGCATGATATTCATTTGCATGTAGTTTATTTATGGTTTGGTAAATTGGTACAAAAGATCATGCCATACTAGAGATGATATTGATATAGTGATAATGTCAGGTATTGTACGAGGAATTATACCGTATTGGTGATGATGAGATTCGTATGCCGAATAACGGCCAAGTTTCCTTTAGACTCGTAAAATAATATTTTATTTCATTTTAGAACGTAATACTTGAGTGAGCTATACTCTTTTAAAAACTAATGATTCGTTTCCCTTTTTGATGATAAAAGAAAAGGATGCGATGCCAATTTCCAAAACAAATATCCATTTTCAACCCAAGGCAGCTTCCTAATTTCAAAACCAACGTTTCATTTTCTTTTCAAAAATAATGGTATAACTCATAGCAAGTAGTTACATTTATCAATTATGCTTAGATTTACTTTACATATTCGCGATGTATTATTCGATGTTATACATTTCCGTGATACGAACACTCTGATAGAACACTGCACAACTACCAATGAGTATTATGTTGCACGAGCACATATGCATATGTTACACTACACCTCATTGGTACGGCCATGTCACTGTAGGACCGTTACACTACCTAATGAGTAGGTAACCACCGATACAAGTATGAATTATACACTTATAGAACACTCACACAAACATTAATGATTACCATGTTGCACGAGCACAGACGCGTATGCTACACCACACATCATTAGTATTGCCATGACACGGTAAAATTGATATGTCTGTTGCCTGTATGACTTAGTTACGTACTTTTCCTTTATTACCTGTTGCGTATTGCAAAGACCAGTGATATAGGTGTTCATATTTTATTGCTATGAATTTTCTGTATGTTTTACTTTTGATGATATATATCAGTGGTATGAGACACTGTTATATATCTGTATGTATAATATATCATCAGAATGATCTATGCAAGTATTCTTATGCTTTAATTGGTATTTCTGGATATGATGAGTTGACGTCCACCATGAGCTTGATATTTTCTGATTGTCTTTATTCCGAACCGAGTAGGGGAGATATACGGTTACGGACTTGCTACTTGTTAGTTATGTATATGCCCTAGAGGCCATTGTTGTACATATGATTTATTATGATGGATGCTTGGATATATACAGAGATGACTTTCTTGCTCGTCATGATAGTATGCTATTTGGTTTCACTTTATCTTGACATGTTGACTTGTATTGGTTTACTGTCTTTCTCTCACATGTTGATAAAGCCCTTAGGATCTGTACTCGACTACTGGGATTATGATGAGATCATACTAGTGGGGCCACGGTAGTCGATGAGTACATCCTATAAATGTTCCTAGTCGACGGTATATCGAGACAGGGCATCGATACACCAGAGTAGACTAGCGTATACGCATCTTGACCCATATAATGGGCGATGGAAGATCCTATATCCATCGGTGTTTGACATCAAGGATGGTGTACGGGTGCTCAGTGGAGACTGGGTACACTGGACGGACTCGCCGAGAACTCCCAGTTGGTGATATACCACACGTCAGATGGCAGTTCTCCGATGACACTGGTACAGGGTAGTCTGAAGACCCGAGATCGTCATAGAGTCTTGTGTGATTCCTACTGTGCTTTGATTTCCACCTTACCACGTCCAAGAGGGCGTGCAAAACGGTGGCTTTTGGGTACAGTCCCGAATCATATGGAGGCAATGAGCGATAGGAGGGGATTCGTCTCTCCCGGTATAGGGAGTTGATGTTGTGCTGTGTTCGATTGGCTATAACTGGAAGTCCCTGGCCAGGGCTGATATAGAGATTTACTGGTAAGTGTTACGAGTAGTTTCTCGACCTGTTATGAGCCTCACATCGACACGACTTATCGGTTACTGGGGTCTAACGTTTACCACCCCTAGACTTGATATGCGACATATCAGATGAACAGACCGGACTGTACGGGAGTGTTACTGATTGGATTCACAGGAGAACGGACAGGCTAGCTTGTTGATCTTCTGATCGCTCAATACCTGGGTGGCTGTTACGTTTAGCTGACCGCTTGCAGCTTGTGGGTGTTTGATATGATCATCACCTGCTACCGGCGTATTGACGATTCCTTAGAGTCCTACACAGAGGTTTCTTGGCTCAAGCGAAACAGAGTAGAGGCACATATGTGATATGTGCAGGTCTGAGGATAATGCGATATGAGATACCGTATTATATTCTCGTGATATTTAGATATGAATCGGGACATCGGATCAAGTGTTGATTCGATGAATCGGTACATGATATATTAGCCGGTTATATTCGATATAGCCGGATCGTTGGATCAAGTGTTGATTCGATAATTTAATGTATAATAATATATATGATATATTATATTACATTATCTAATATTGGCTCGCTTTATTATTTCATTTTCTCACCGGATTAATACATTGATATATATGCGATATATGTTAAATGTATTATTTTCTTTTGTTGCAAATATATAATATATATGTGATATATATTATTGTGACATAATATGATTTATTATAAAACATATTTAAGGATGATAAAAAGGGATTAGGGTTTGATTAGGGTTAGTTTCTTCTTGTTCATTCTAGAAGGATTCTATTTTGTCTTGGTTAAGATATTATGGTTGATACTTATCCTTAACCTAACTAAACCCTAACTCTAGTTTATTCTCTACAACTTTTATCCTATCACCCTTGACCATGGTTAGATAATCAATCATATACACTTGAATACTATTCATCACAAAAGGATTATTCTTTTCATTCTTCATCTTCTTCTCTCTTGAGTTTTGAGAGAGAGAGCTCACTAGTTAATCCTTTTTGTGATGATTTCTTGTGAGAAAGTGAAATAAAAAGAAAGCATAAATACTACTCCATCATCCTCATCTAATCTAGCCCATTAGATTAGGGTGTTCATCTCTTTAGAGTGAGAAAGTTTGGGTTATAGAAACTTTGACGTAGATCATCGGAGAATCGGAACACTTCAAGCTAGCATGGATCGTTCGAGTCGTGGAGCCTCTCTTGAGTCCGGAAGATCATGGATCGCGGCAAAGGGACTTCTACTCGGAGCTTGTGAAGCGAAGGAGCGGGCTACAAAGGTTGTAATCCCTCACACTTAGCTTTAAAGATATCATCTTGCATGCTAAACCCTAATAATCTAGCAAAGATCCCGTCTTTGGGTTGTTCGGCACGTCTAAAATTTTATCCGGGCATGTTTGATGCCTTATGAACTTTCACAAGAGTGCCTAGGAACCCTACAGTAGTATCAGAGCCTAGCTAGAGCATTAGGCGATGTGTTTACGAAGTTAAAACTCCGATCGAACCCGAACCGACGAAATTTACCCCCTCTCTGGAAATTTTTCAAAATCTGGGGTTTTTCTGAATTAAAAATACCTGAAAATACAGTAAGAAAATATAAGAATTATGGTGAAATTCGTGCCACCAATTCGACAACTTAGCCACGGAACCGCGGCAAAGACCCACCATTGGCGGCGGTTCCGCGGCCGTATAAGTGTATTAGGCACGGTTTTGTGCACAGTAATTCTTGTATCTGTATTTACTATTTTATGGGTATTTTTATACTGACTCAAGTGTTGAGTATTCTGGGTTTTCTTTTGTAATCGTAGATTCGATCAGAATATTTAAATTCGTTTTTATTTCCGGATATTTAGAAACTGTTAAACTATTTGAACGGATATCATTAACTCACTATTTCCCGGTACGGCAAACTTTCAAGTGTTGAATTTTTATCGGGTTTAAATCTTTCGGAAAAATTGTACAAGTTAAGTGGTGGACCCTCTAGAAGACAACAAACCTTAACTCGATTATGTGACCGTCTTGAACTGCCTTTTGAACCTTCAGGTTTGGGGCAGTACGGCGTGCCACATGTGAGGCGTTGGCTTGACCCTTCTCCGACTGGATCACTGGTACTATGACATATTCTGGGATTATTTGAACTCCGCTCAAGTGTTGAGCACTTTGGGAAATTTTGGGTATTTGATTATCTGTTCGAAAAATTTAATACGGTCTATTTATCTGGAATGTGATACAATATGTGGAATTCATTGTGTTAGGCATGAAATGTGAAGTATGTGATATTTCGGATTTGCGATGTCTAAAGTGATTGTGGATTCCAAATATTGTAGTTTTACACTTTCTTTTCTGTGACCGTAAGTGTAGTATGTAGTTGTATTGCCGGTTTTCGTTGCTATACATCGACGACGATCGGTGTATGCATACTTACTTACGTTGATGATATGAGATATTATGTGTTGCTGAGATATGATGCGCAGGATTGTCGCGATTGAATAGCCGGGGGTTTTATGTGAGATGAGAGTTTTATATTTTCATTCATGTAAATTCAAATGTAATGTAACGTAATATTATTTTATTTGGGGCACTTCCAGGTTGAGGTTGATGCCACCAGTATTGTATATTATTTACTTTTCCGCATTAGGATGGACCCAAGGAGGGGAGCACAGGTGACCGGGTTCTGGGGTTCAGTAGGAGGCCATCTCGAGGAGTCGAGACCGGGTCTCCTAAACTCCAAAATTGGTAGGGTCGCTTGCCGCTCTCGTAGGAGTCCAGGGTGTGGGATTGGCTATTCATCGCGACTGTGGAATCCGTATTTTCTGTTGTTGGCTAAATACTAAATACGGACGTCCTAGTATATCCCACATTATATCTATGTTTCTGCTGCGATATCTGTGATGTGATCATTTGATATGTTCTGATGGATACAGTATATAGTATATATGATATATTATATAGACGTTACTTATGTTTTACACCCGCACTAGCCCTGCCCTGCTCTGTCGTTAGTTATCTAACCTAACGGTGCACGAGGGGACATCGAGGCGAATGCGGATGGCATAAGTATACGTCGTATTTATCTGTGATGCTTAGGAAGCATAAGCTGATGGGATTTTATTAATGAGATTAATAAAAAGAAAAGAAACCTAAAGATGTTGTAGAATCAAAACTTTATAAAAAGGGTAGCTACAGTTTTGCTTTGCACAGTGATATATATGATATATCCTGCACCTTATTCGATAAGGAAAGAGCCGAGATCCCTTCACCGGGAGTGACCTCTTTAGCGAAACTGGCAGATGCTACAAAACTCGGTTTGTCTTTTGATTGCTTTTAGAGATTTGCTTTGCACAGTGATATATATGATATGTCCTGCACCTTATTCGATGAGGAAAGAGCCGAGATCCCTTCACCGGGAGTGATCTCTTTAGCAAAACTAATTAAAGCCTCAAAAACACTCCATTTCAAAACTTCACTTGATTCTACGATGATATCAAGTTCATTACGCAATAGGTTTCAGAAAAAACCTGTCGTAGCCTTCCGTCATTTCAGATAAAGACTATTTAGTATTCGTGCTGCGTTTGTTGACCTCTGTCAAGGCGTAGTGTGCGGTAGCTAACTAGTAATTATCTGTAAAGCATGTGATGTGATTGGATTAAGGTAGTCGTATGACCTTGTTGACCTCTGTCAAGGGTCGTGCGGGTGGGTTTGATTCAATCAAGAAATGACGGGTTGAACTTGACTAGTGCACTATGGTTTGTTGACCTCTGTCAAGGTCATGGTACACTAGGGGCAAAATATTATCGGGAATTTCAAGTGTTGAAATTTGCATTGAGATTGCATACCTTCTATGAGATAGTTAGATCCCGATACCCACTGCGAGTAAGAGTTACTCCTGGGAGAGTTTTACACAGGACAATTAGTCGATCAAGTAGGTGTCTAGAAAAGTGTTAACGGGGTTACGCCTCTGGGAAAACGAGGTTTACTTTAATTAGGTCCGTGCAAAAGCACGGGGAACCTCCCTCAAAGTACCGACACTGATCTGGCTGAAAGATTGACGAAATTGTAGAGTGTAATTAATCCCGGCTAATCTTACCTTTTAGGGTTTGAAGATAGATTTGATAAAAACAGTGGGAGACATCCTGATTAGATAAGATAATAACCAATCTAATCTTGTAAGAGCATACGCTAAAGTGTTTTCTTCTCTCTCTCTCCAGGTGGCGACCATGTCAGGCCATAATCAAGATAATAATATGGATGTATTGACTGAACCCGCTTATTATACTGAGCAGGGGAACGTTGGACCCGTTCTTTCTTATAAGAGTTATAAGACTGAACAGGAAATAGGAGAATATCTGGATTCTCACGCCGCCCAAAAGAACGTGCATGTTGATGTATCTTCTTCAGGTGTGTTAGTTATTGAGAACTGTTTCTCAGTTCACCCTACGTCCTGGGTATTGGATACCGGATCGGGATCCCACATATGTAAATTGTTACTTGGGCTACGTAAAGGTAGAGAACTAGGAAAAGGTGATCATTCCGTTCAAGTAGGGAACGGTACAAGTATTGCAGCCAAAGCAGTTGGCGAATATCACCTTGTATTACCAAGTCGTAATACACTGATTCTAAATGAGTGCTATTATATACCGAACATGATGTGCAACATTATATCAGTTTCTTTATTAAGTAAAGAAGGATATAATTTTGTAGTAAAGGATAATGTTATGAACATATTCGTAGATCAAAAGTTGATTGCATCAGGCTCGTTACATAATGGCAGAATACAGTCCTGAATATACAAAACACACACAAGAGGAAAAGTTCAGAAATGAACGAATCCTACTTGTGGCATTGTAGACTTGGTCATATCAATGTAACACGACTGGCTAAGTTACATAAGGATGGTTATTTGAATTCATTCGAATTATCATCTTATGATACTTGCTATTCATGTCTCAAAGGAAAAATGACCAAAGCTCCGTTTAGTGGACACGGAGAAAGAGTTAATGAACTCTTAGGACTGATACATAGTGATGTATGCGGTCCCATGTCTACGCATGCCAGGAACGGTTCTTCCTACTTCATTACATTCACTGACGATCTCTCTAGATTCGGACATGTGTTCCTGATGAAACACAAGTCTGAAGCTTTTGAGAAATTCAGAGAATATAAGCACGAAGTAGAAAAACAAACGGGCAAAAGTATTAAGATCTTTCGATTTGATCGAGAAGGAGAATACTTAAGCAATGAGTTCCTAGATTATCTAGAAGAGAATGGGATTCTCTCTCAGCTTACTCCTCCTTATACACCACAGCACAACGGTGTATCGGAGCGGAGGAATCGCACCCTATTAGATATGGTGCGCTCTATGATGAGTACAGCTGAGTTACCTATTTCCTTCTGGGGGTATGCGCTTGAGACAACAGCATACCTATTGAATCAAGTTCCAACTAAATCTGTACCTACCACACCATATGAGATATGGAGTGGGAAGAGACCATGTCTTAAACGAGTTAAGATATGGGGTTGTCTGGCCTATGTCAAAAGGCAAAATCCAGACAAACTCGAGGCACGGTCAGTTCTATGTAAGTTTGTGGGATATCCTAAACATTCAAATGGATATTTTTTCTACCACAGTGAACAACAAAAGGTGTTTATTGCTCAACATACCACCTTTTTAGAAAAGGAATTTCTTGAAAAAGAGATTAGTGGCTCTTGAGGTAGAACTGGAAGAAGTTCCAGCAACACAAACTATAACTGAAGATTTAGTGGAACCAGAGGATTCGGTAATACCCGACGAACCCCAGTCTCTCCGCCGATCTAGTAGGGCTTCTCGTCCACCTGAGAGATACTACGGTTTTCTCATTGATGGTGGAAGCGAGGATTGCATCATGGAAGATGATGACCCAACTAGTTTCGAGCAGGCCATCACGAGTGGTGACTCTGTGAAATGGCTGGATGCAATGCGATCTGAGATGGAATCCATGTACACCAACAAAGTATGGACTTTGGAAAATGCTCCTGAAGGGGTAAAACCCATTGGGAGAAAGTGTATCTTTAAGAAGAAATTTGGTGTAGATGGAAAAGTTGAGACTTTCAAAGCTAGACTTGTAGCAAAGGCATTTCGTCAACGACCAGGTGTGGATTATGACGAAACCTTTTCTCCAGTGGCTATGCTTAAGTCCATCCGGATCTTACTTGCCATTGCTGCATACCATGACTACGAAATCTGGCAAATGGATGTTAAGACCGCCTTTCTAAATGGTGATTTAGAAGAGTGCGTGTACATGACTCAGCCAGAGGGCTTCATAGATAGTGGGAGCAGCGGAAAGGTGTGCAAGCTGCTTAAATCCATTTATGGGTTAAAGCAAGCATCGCAGAGTTGGAACATCTGTTTTGATGTAGTAGTCAAAGAGTTTGACTTCATCAAAAACATAGATGAACCTTGTATCTATAAGAAGGTAGCAGAGAGTAAGGTGGTCTTCCTCGTATTGTACGTGGATGACATACTCTTGATAGGAAATGATATTCCTATGCTGCAATCAGTCAAGCTCTTCTTATCACAAATATTCTCAATGAAAGATCTAGGTGATGCCTCATGCATATTGGGAATAAGGATCTATAGAGATAGATCCAAACGGATACTGGGATTGTCCCAATCCAGGTACATTGACACCATACTAAAGAGGTTTAGTATGCAAGAATCCAAGCGTGGGAACCAACCCACGATCTCTGGACTCACTCTCTCAAAAGAGATGTCTCCCAAGACTGATTTGGAGAGAGCTCGCATGCAAGGGATACCCTATGCTTCGGCAGTAGGGTCTATCATGTATGCAATGCTATGTACCAGACCCGATGTTGCATACTCACTAAGTGTAGTGAGTCGGTATCAAGCAGATCCTGGAGAGAGTCACTGGACGGCTGTGAAGAACATTCTCAAGTACTTGCGAAGGACTAGAGATATGTTCTTGGTGTATGGTAACGGAGAACTCCGGGTGGAGTCTTTTACCGATTCCAGCTTCCAAAGTGATAAGAACGACTCTAAGTCGCACTCAGGATTTGTCTTTACCCTCAATGGAGGGGCGGTATGTTGGAAAAGTTCCAAACAGGATACCGTTGCAGACTCGACGATCATCGCTGCCAACGATGCTTCCAAAGAGGCTGTCTGGATGAAGAAGTTCATCACTTAACTTGGTGTGGTTCCATCCATTGTACATCCAATACCTCTGTATTGCGATAACAATGGAGCTGTGGCTTTAGCCAAGGAACCCAGATCCCATCAGAAATCCAGACATATTCTGAGGCGGTATCACCTGATCAGGGAGATAGTTGATCGCCGGGAGATCGAGGTCAGGAGAGTAGATACGAAGGACAACACTGCGGATCCACTCACGAAGGCCATTCCCCAGATACAGTTTGAGAGATTATTCGGGATGCTAGGTATGAGATACTACAGCAGCTGGCCTTAGGGCAAGTGGGAGATTGTTAGTTATGTATACGCCCTAGAGGCCATTGTTGTACATATGATGTATATTATGATGGATGCTTGGATATATACAGAAAGGACTTTCTTGCTCGTCATGATAGTATGCTATTTGGTTTCACTTTATCTTGACATGTTGAGTTGTATTGGTTTACTGTCTTTCTCTCACATGTTGATAAAGCCCTTAGGATCTGTACTCGAATACTGGGATTATGATGAGATCATACTAGTGGGGCCACGGTAGTCAATGAGTACATCCTATAAATGTTCCTAGTCGACGGTATATCGAGACAGGGCATCGATACACCAGAGTAGACTAGCGTATACGCATCTTGACCCATATGATGGGCGATGGAAGATCCCATATCCATCGGTGTTTGACATCAAGGATGGTGTACGGGTGCTCAGTAGAGACTGGGTACACTGGACGGACTCGCCGAGAACTCCCAGTTGGTGATATACCACACGTCAGATGGCCGTTCTCCGGTGACACTGGTACAGGGTAGTCTGAATACCCGAGATCGTCATAGAGTCTTGTGTGATTCCTACTGTGCTTTGATTTCCACCTTACCACGTCCAAGAGGGCGTGCAAAACGGTGGCTTTTAGGTACAGTCCCGAATCATATGGAGACAATGAGCGATAGGAGGGGATTCGTCTCTCCCGGTATAGGGAGTTGATGTTGTGCTGTGTTCGATTGGCTATAACTGAAAGTCCCTGGGCAGGGCTGATATAGAGATTTACTGGTAAGTGTTACTAGTAGTTTCTCGACCTGTTATGAGCCTCACATCGACACGACTTATCGGTTACTGGGGTCTGACGTTTACCACCCCTAGACTTGATATGCGACATATCAGACGAACAGACCGGACTGTACGGGAGTGTTACTGATTGGATTCACAGGAGAACGGATAGGCTAGCTTGTTGATCTTCTGATCGCTCAATACCTAGGTGGCTGTTACGTTTAGCTGACCGCTTGCAGCTTGTGGGTGTTTGATATGATCATCACCTGCTACCGGCATATTGACGATTCTTTAGAGTCCTACACAGAGGTTTCTTGGCTCAGGCGAAACGGAGTAGAGGCACATATGTGATATGTACAGGACCGAGGATAATGCGATATGAGATACCGTATTATATTCTCGTGATATTTAGATATGAATCGGGACATCGGATCAAGTGTTGATTCGATGAATCGGTACATGATATATTAGCCGGTTATATTCTATATAGCCGGATCGTTGGATCAAGTGTTGATTCGATAATTTAATGTATAATAATATATATGATATATTATATTACATTATCTAATATTGGCTCGCTTTATTATTTCATTTTCTCACCGGATTAATACATTGATATATATACGATATATGTTAAATGTATTATTTTCTTTTGTTGCAAATATATAATATATATGTGATATATATTATTGTGACATAATATGATTTATTATAAAACATATTTAAGGATGATAAAAAGGGATTAGGGTTTAATTAGGGTTAGTTTCTTCTTGTTCATTCTAGAAGGATTCTATTTTGTCTTGGTTAAGATATTATGGTTGATACTTATCCTTAACCTAACTAAACCCTAACTCTAGTTTATTCTCTACAACTTTTATCCTATCATCCTTGACCATGGTTAGATAATCAATCATATACACTTGAATACTATTCATCACAAAAGGATTATTCTTTTCGTTTTCATCTTCTTCTCTCTTGAGTTTTGAGAGAGAGAGCTCACTAGTTAATCCTTTTTGTGATGATTTCTTGTGAGAAAGTGAAATAAAAAGAAAGCATAAATACTACTCCATCATCCTCATCTAATCTAGCCCATTAGATTAGGGTGTTCATCTCTTTAGAGTGAGAAAGCTTGGGTTATAGCAACTTCGACGTAGATCATCGGAGAATCAGAACACTTCAAGCTAGCATGGATCGTTCGAGTCGTGGAGCATCTCTTGAGTCCGGGTGATCGTGGATCGCGACAAAGGGACTTCTACTCGGAGCTTGTGAAGCGAAGGAGCGGACTACAAAGGTTGTAATCCCTCACACTTAGCTTTAAAGATATCATCTTGCATGCTAAACCCTAATAATCTAGCAAAGATCCCGTCTTTGGGTTGTTCGGCACGTCTAAAATTTTATCCGGGCATGTTTGATGCCTTATGAACCTTCACAAGGGTGCCTAGGAACCCTATAGTACTTATCCGGACTGAGTGGGGGAGTATACAGTCGGATACATAGTGGACCCGGTCGAGACCGAGGAGCAGGATAGCCGCATGTGAGGTGGGGAGCCTAGCGAGGATACTCGATACCGGAGATAGAGATGAGCACGGCAGATATCCAGGGGATACTGTCTGGGGCTCGATTGGGTACGGCGGATATCCAGGGGATACCGACTGGGGCCAGGGATATCGGGTGGCGATCATCTGTTGAGATGGTGTCGACGGTATTTGCATTTACGTGTCGGTGATGGACACGAGAGATTTGAGGATTTGCGTATTGGTGATGGACACGAGAGATTTCTGATTTCGGGTGTCGATGCTGGACATCTGTTCAGTCGAAAATATTGCAATTTTTAACATAACAATTTCCTCACTTTTCTAATCATCTAATGATGTTTGTTATAAATATAACGCGTATTACATGTTCGTCTGGAAAATATCAAATATCACATGTTATACATTATAATCAACACTTTGGAAGGAAATTGTGTGTTTATTATTTCAAGCATGATATTGTATATCTCAATATTCTTCATTGAGATTTTGTGCAGAAAATTATTTCAGGACAGATATTGGAATCGCAAATTCGCCGACAAAAATGCAGCAAATCAAAGAGTTAAATTCTGGCAGAGATTCAGAAGAGATAAAAAGATTCCAGATATCAAATATAAACCCAGAGATCAACACAAGAAGACAGAGGAAAAATGAAGCAAAAATCTCACCAAACGGTCGCGGATCCGCGGCCAAGTCAGGCCGATCCGCTGCGGATCCGCGGCCGAGTTGGGGGCTCCGGTGACGAAACTTTTCCAAAAGCTTCCCTACAACCTCTTAGCTTGTTGAAGACGCTCCATTGTAACAAACTTGTTCTTGAAACTTCCCTACAACAGCCTAGCTTCTTGAGGAAGCTTGATAACTACCTTATTTTAGAAGTTTCCCTACAACTACCTAGCTTCTTGGGGAAGATTGACCTAGCTTCTAGTAGAAAATTGGTGAAGGGCTATAAAAAGAGAGCTAAGGCTACATTAAAGAGGTTGTTGAGTTGTTGATTATAGTCGATTTCTAGCACACAAAACCAAAACCAAATCCAATTCAATTCCAATTCAAGATCCAAATCAAGAATCGTTGAGAACAACATCAAGCGTCGACATTCAAGATCCTTTACACGAAGCCGATAGTCATCAAGAGCACGAGATCCTCGATAGGTCTAAGTCTCATGGAGATCGAGCAAAGCGAAATTTGACGGAATAGTTACCTCTTCAAGGGAGCGATCGGGAGCAATTTTTGTAAGCTCGGATTGAAAGAAAGTGTAATTGGAAGTTGATTAATAAAGGTGATTATTTGTTAATTCTCGCATTATGAAATTTCTAATTCTTAATTCTTCTATTTTCATGCGTGAGTAAATCTCCGCTTGCTAAGGATTCGAAGGAATTCGGTAGATCAAATGGTGATGAAATCCTATACGTATCTTAAGTCTTATGAGAATTATGAACTTTAGGAAAAAAGAATCATCAATGACCAAATTTGGAACGAGATCACCGTTCTTGATAATTTCGTTGCAATTTAGGATTAAATGATTGATGATTCTCTTTGCTAAAGGCTAAATTTGAATGATGATCAATGAAAAGACAATGGATAGTGAAAGAGAAACCCTAGTTTTTTCAGTAGATTCCTAATTTTCATTCATCACCATCATTCTAGTTATAATTCATCAATAGAGAAGATGAGTCATTTTTAGTATTCATCATTTCTACTAATCCCTATCGAATCCTACAAGCTATTCTTCAATTTTCTTGATAACTAAAATTGATATTGGACACTTTCTTGATTACTAAATCTTAAACTCTTCCTTGATTCTCTTGAAATGATAAACTCAATTAAATCTTGAAATCTCATATTCTTGAATTTTCTTTACTATTTTCTTTCGGCTCAACTAAAGCAAGAACGAATAAATATACGAATCTCAGTGGACGACCCTACTCATTAACGAACTACTTCGACGCTGTTATTGATTGCGGCTATAAATTCTTTGATTGTGATAACACTTTTCATACGGATCACAGAATTCGATCAATCAACATCCATATATATTGATAGATTGCTATCATGAGGTACCCAGTTATATTATAGTTGTTGTAACCGACCAGGACTGATCTGGGGGACAGTACCTGTATACCTTTTTATGAGTGGTTACATACAAAATGGAATTCAAAAATCGAGCTATAGTCTCATTATTTTGACATGTCTGGTATGACATTGAAATCTTTTAAATTGTAAACTTCTTAATACTATTCATTAAAACAGCAGGACGTACATCTTAAATAAGATACCTATTATATTTCATACTATCACATCTGCTCTTACGCCATGATATATGTATTCCGCGGCTATTTTAAAGAAGAGGTTTTATATATATTTTTTCGGCTACTTATGGGCTTTTACCTAGATACATGTCATTTATATGATATGTTCTACTTTGGGATAGCATAATAGATAGTGTTGCATTTACGATACATACGCATATCATATATTATATTAGTACAGGATATGATAGTAGTATATTTATCACCTAGGTATCGTTGTGCATTTTGATTTCTACCTTATGATATATTTTTATTCACTGAGTTGGCAACTCACCCCATTGTGCCACAGTTTCTTGCAGGTGTTACCATTTGGTTTATCAGCGGCTTGGGGCACACATTCCTTTCGGTGATTGATTTGGCAGGTGGGTTACTGTTATATCGTACTCACATTTGTATATTCTTATCGTTTTGTATCTAGTAAAACTCCATCAACTTAGAACTGGTATATTGTGGACTTAAAAGCGAGACTTAGAATTGTGTGTTGTGGGAGTCATACTCATTGGAGTCGACATTTTTATATTGTTGATTTTTTTTCGCTTTTCTTTTCTTCGCCATTGTGCGTCGTATATTGTTTGCTTGCTTGCTCCGCCATTTGGGCATGGAAGCTAGCTTCCGTTGGGATGCTTTATGTATTTTTATGTTGTAGCGGGTTTTATTCAAATTACAAAGGAGGTGCTGTCGAATTTCAAAACGTCATAGATGATTTTCAAACATACTTAGTTAAACTTAAATGTTTGTTTTAAACTGATTCCATCTAATGACTATTTTAAACTTCACCTCCAATATTTTCAAAAAGGGTTTAAATTCTGGGTTTCGGCTTACTTGAACCACATCGACGTCTTTAGATGTCTTGTGATTTAAGTGTCGGTCATGTGCCACATTTGGGTCGTGACAAAAAGTGGGTTGTAGAGGCGCAATTGCATGGAAATGTTTAATACATCTTTTTATAAAAATGGTTTTATAAGTTAAAGGTATTTATTTGTAAAGTCGTTTTATCCCATGTTATGTTCCCAAAATTTCAATCGTGCTATATTAGAGATGTGTGTTGTGATGAGGTAGGTCATTACCTCGTGAACTATCTAAAGGTAATATATTGTTTATGTCGGAAACTAAAGTATGTGGTATTTTACTGTAAAACTACGATAAAAATTGCAATATAAATTCTTTTGATGTGAAACTTGTTTAATATGATTGTTAATGTTTATTGAACATGATATGAAATTTTGGTATATTCTTGTTTAAGAAAAATTGGATTTTTAAAGAAAAAACCGAATCGGAAGTCGGATTAACTCCGCTTCCGTCGGGTTTTAGTATTTAAGATTTTTTAGAATAGAGAAAGAGAGGGGTAGAGGGGACTTACTTGCTTTAGGATAAGAGAAGGGAGTGGGGGAGTTAAAGAAGGTTTTGGGCGTCGTTTCGTCGCCGGAATCTCCTCGGAATTTCGTCTGAGCTTTGCCCTTCGCTAACTCCACTTGTACACCAAAGAGGACTTGAAAGTTTTTGAGAGTTTTGGCAGAGATTGATGAGTGAGGATGTGTGAATTGGGGTGTGGTATTTATAGGAAAAACTAGGGTTTGGTGTATTGAATGGGTGAATTAAAATTTTTATTAAAAATGGATTTAAAGAGTGTTTTAATGTTATCTGAAAATGTGCACAGCAAACAAACAGCCTAGGGGGAGTGGGGTAGGCGAGGGGTTGCAAGGGTTAAATTTTGGGAGCATTACCGACGGATATGACCGGCGATGCCGGGAATTTTGTGCTTGTCGCCGAGTCTTTACCGTCGGGGGGTGCTGGGTCTTGGTGCCACGTGTCATGTCGATTCCTATACCCTTATGCACATGTTTAAATAGTCAGTGTCTTTTCAGTTTACGTGTAGTGCACGTGTAAACTCTTGGATTTCTAAAAAGATTAAAAGAAATTTAAATAAAAAGATAATGTGGCTGATGGGATTTGAACTCGGCTGCTATGTCTCAGCAGTACAAGGTCTTACCAATGAGCTACAAGCTCCTTCTTGCTGTTCAAAAGCAAAACAAACTTATAACTCGTGCTCAGACTTAGGTGTCCCTTTCTGTATTTTGAAAAAAAAAATCGTACAGAAAGTTAGGGTTGTTACACCCAGTGCGCGGAGGTGATGCATCGCTTCGACGATAACAACGATCGATTGCTCTCTAGACGTTCTGCTCTTTTGAAGATTGTCGTTGGGTCGATTTGGGAAGTGTAAGTCGATGTTATACACCCCATGAGTTGCGGGGAGGCGGAAATATGAAAAACAATCATTTTCTTTAAACTAACATCGACTAACCGAAAGGATCTTTGCTAAACTATAACTAGCATTATCATAGGAGTAATTAGCTACTATGAAAGAAGATTATACCTAATGAACCAAGTCCTTCTTCTTCTCGTTAACCACCTCCTCGTCGGCCTCCTCTTTGTAATAGACGATCCACCGGAGAGCTTCTACTCCAAGCTTTGCCTCTAATCTTGAGGTAACTAGGTTACTCTAATTGCTAATCAAAGTCATCTAGGGAATATAGAGTATGATTATGGAATAATGAGTCTTGCTAATCCTTGATCTCAACACATGAGAGGGTGGGATTAGTGTTTGAAGAGAGAGAGCTTGAGGAGAGAGAAGGTGAGAGTGAGAATGAAATGAAATAATGATATCATTTGAATATATGAAGCATAATGATTTATTAAATGAATAAATCAAATGATTTATCAACCATGCTTCATTTATTCATTATGTGTGGTTCATCTCATAAGTCATTAGTCATTAAATGCACCATTAACTACATGAATGAATCACACAAATGAGTCACTAAATCAATAAATGCAAATGCCACCTTAACCCCCAAGTCATCATCCTTCTAGAAGCTTCCCGACAATTTACGAGAACGCCCCTCGTATCCGTGAAAACACGGAAAAATTTTAGACTGTATAAATCCAATAATCCGATACTAAAATCTGGCTTAAACCAAAGCCAGCTAGTAAAAACTGTCCGAACATCGTACGTGCGTAAAAACACGTATGCGTCCGAACCCTGTCGTAAAACCATACGACCTCTATATCCTTTCGCATGGAGCAGGGAAACTCTCTGTGTGGGACTCTAAAGACTCGACTACTACGCTGGCAGTGGGTTTAACCACAGACCGCAAGCGGCACTAGCTGTACGTAACGATCCTCAGGTAGATGTCGATAAGAAGGCCGATGAGGAAACCCATCCGAACTCCTACTGATCCTGATGTGACAATCTCCGTACAGTCCAGTCTGTTCATCTAGGACTATCGCATATCGGGCCTAGATGGGAGGCAAGCGTCAGTCCCCTAAAAGCGGTATAAGTCGTGTCGGAGCAAAGCCCATTACACCTTGAGAAACTACTGGAAAACCTACCAGTAAATCTCGCTTGCCCTGGCCAGGGACTTTGCGTAATGGCTCTCTGACACAGGGCGATATTAACTCCCAATACCGAGAGATATGAATCCTGTCTAACCGCCACTGCCTCCAAGTGCTTTAGGACTGCACCTAACTGCTACCTGTTTGCACGACTCCTTTGAGCCATGGTAGGGTAGCAATCTAAGAACAGTAGGAACACACTCGAGGCGAAGCAGCAGTGTTAAGTCTGCAGACTATGCTGTACTCATGTCACCTGGGAACTGTTAACTGACGACGGGTATAATACCAACCAACAGTTCCCCGCGAGTCCTGTCCGGTATACCCGTAACCCAACGAACACCTGTATACTATCTCCAGTACGACGTACTGATGGCTGTGGGAAAGACCATCTCCCCCACTGGGATGAGAAGCGTACACACTAGTCTACTCCGGAGTATCGATGCCCTGTCTCGATAATCCTACGACTAGGGATGTGAAAAAGGATGTGCTTGTAGACTACCCAGCCCCCACTAGTGTGACTGCCATCACAACGCTGGTAGTCAAGCAAGATCCTAAGGGCTCTATCAATACGTATACACATATTAAGATAGAAAAAACCAAGTAGCATACTACCATGTTTAGCAAGACCGTTAATATAACTGATAATATCCCAAGCTTCCATTAAGTAATATACAAGCTAGTATGATACAATAATGGCCCCTAGGGCATATACACTAACAATCTCCCACTTGCACTAGGGCCATGTACTGGCATATCGAAGACTGATCCATCTCGAGTAGCCTCTCGAACTGAATCTGAGGTAAGGCCTTTGTGAATGGATCAGCAATGTTCTCCTCTGTAGCAACTCTCCGGACCTCGATCTCCCGGCGATCTATGATCTCCCTGATCAGGTGATACCGCCTTAAGATGTGTCTGGACTTCTGATGGGACCTTGGTTCCTTTGCTAAAGCTATAGCTCCGTTGTTGTCGCAATACAGAGGTATTGGATCAACAATGGTAGGAACCATCTGAAGTTCTGTTAGGAACTTCTTTATCCAGACCGTTTCTTTTGCGGCATCGCAAGCAGCAATATACTCCGCTTCCATCGTCGAGTCAGCAACGGTGTCCTACTTGGAACTCTTCCAGCACACCACCCCTCTTTTGAGGGTAAAGACATAACCTGATATGGACTTGTGTTAGGTCCACGTTACCTCTCCCGGTACTTTCGGGGTTGCGGAAACGGTAAAACAAAATTTTTTCTAAGCTTTGTAGCATGGACCGTAAAAGCCGGATCTTTGCTAAACTATAAACTAGCAACCTAACAAGAGATGTATCTACTCGGTTAGGGGTTATACCTCAACTTGAACTCCTTCTCTTCTTGTTGTTGTTCTTCTTTGAAGTTCTTCTCTTCTTGTTGTTCTTTTCATTGCTTGCTCAAAGGTTGATCCGGACTTCGGTCACCTCCGCGGCCTCCTTGAGTCGAAGACGATCCACCCGAGAGATGTACGCCGAGCTCCACCTCAAGCCGAGGTAACTAGGACAAGGAGATTGCTAATCTAGAAGCCCTAGGTTGTGTAGAGAAGATGTATGGATGTGTTTGTCAAGTGAAAACCTTTTTCTCTCAACACATGAGATCAAAGGAGAAATCAAGAGGAGGAAGAAGAAGGAGGTTTTTAGCAACCATGGAGCTTCTCTTTTCAAGAGAGAGAAAGAGAATCAAATTATGATAAGCTTAACCAAGAGAAAAGCTAACCATGGTTGCAATAATGCAAAAACAACATCATTACTAATTCCATCAAGATAAAGTTGATGGCTACAATTGAAATGACCATTATCATAATCCAAAAGAAAATGGAAAAGAAAAGAAGAGTGTGGAAACCTCTTGAAAGTCAATGGTCAACCCGGTCAACCGGTCAACAAAGTCAAGAGAGGTCAACGGGGTCAAATGGTCAATACAATTAGCCATCATAAGATTATCACTAATAGGATTAGTAAATGATGTTTGCGGCTCATAATGGTTTTGACCAATACGTACTGTCAAAACCCTAATGAGTCCGCCTCAAAATGGTTTTGACCGAATCAACTGTCAAAACCCTAATGAGCCTGCCACATAGCGGTTTTGGCCGAACCAACTGCCAAAACCCTAATGAGGCACCTCCTCCTTCATCGCTCCGGAAAACTGTGCATACACACCTGCATCCGTATTCCGTAGAATGCGGATGCGCAGAAGACAAAACAAATCCATCCGTGCAATACTAGGATCCGGCTTAAACCAAAGCCTACTAGTACTGCCTGCCCGAACACCATACGCACACAAGTGTACGTAAGTGATCGCAGCCCTGCCGTAAAACCATACGGCCTCTACACGTTTCGCTCAGTGCAGGGAAACTCTCTGTGTGGGACTATAAAGAATCGACACTACGCTGGCAGTGGGTTTAACCACAGACCGCAAGCGGCACTAGCTGTACGTAACGGTCCCCAGGTAGATGTCGATAAGAAGGCCGATGAGGTACACCCATCCGAACTCCTACTGAGTCTGTATGTGACAATCTCCGTACAGTCCGGTCTGTTCGTCTGATACATCGCATGGCGGGCCTAGGGGCGGTAAACGTCAGTCCCCTAATAGCGGTACAAGTCGTGTCGGAGTGAAGCCCAATACACCCTGAGATAACACTGGAAACCTACCAGTATATCTCGCTTGCCCTGGCCAGGGACTACTCGTGTAATGGCTCTCCTAGACACAGCGCGATGTCAACCCCCAATACCGGGAGAGACGAATCCTGTCTAACCGTCACTGCCTCCAAGTGCTTCGGGACTGCTCCCAACTACTACCTGTTTGCACGACTCAGTAGAGCCGTGGTAGGGTAGCAATCAAAGAACAGTGGGAACACACTCGAGGCGAAGTGACAGTGTCAAGTCAGCGGACTAAGCTGTACTCATGTCACCTGGGAACTGATAACTGACGATAGGTATAATACCAACCATCAGTTCCCGACGAGTCCTGTCCAGTGTACTCGTAACCTAACGAGCACCCGCATACTATCTCAAGTACGACGTACTGACGGCTGTGGGACAGACCGTCTCCCGTGCTGGGATGAGAAGCGCATATGCTAGTCTACTCTGGAGTATCGATGCCCTATCTCGATACTCCTACGACTAGGGACGTGTATAAGGATGTGCTTGTAGATTACCCAGCCCCACGAGTGTGATCGCCATCACAACGCCGGTAATCAAGCAAAGATCCTAAGGGCTCTACTAATGCGTATAGGTGATATAGTAAATAAACACACATGTACACATTAAAGCAGAGACAAACCAAGTAGCATACTACTATATTGAGCAAGATTGTCTGTACAACTGTGAATATCCCAAGCTTCCATCAAGTAATATACATACTAGTATGATACAGTAATGGCCTCTAGGGCATATACACCAACAACTTGGAGTTATCCTTATCACTCTGGAAGCCGGAATCAGCAAAGGCCTCGATCTTGAGGTCTTTTCCGCCGTAAACCAAGAACATCTCCTTAGTCATTCTCAAGTACTTGAGAATGTTCTTCACTGCTATCCAGTGCTTCTCCCCTAGGTCTGACTGATATCTGCTTACCACGCTCAGTGCGTAAGCTGCATCTGGTCTGGTGCACAACATCGCATACATTATAGAGCCTACCGCAGAAGCGTAGGGTATAATAGACATGCGATCCCTTTCCAAATCAGTCTTGGGAGACATCTCTTTGGATAGGGTGATTCTGTGACAAGCCGGTAGATTACCACGTTTAGAATCTTCCATACTGAATCTTTTCAGTATAGTGTTGATATACCTGGTCTGTAAAAGTCCCAACATCCTCTTGGATCTATCACGATAGATCCGGATCCCCAGAATGTAAGAGGCATCACCCAGGTCTTTCATGGAGAACCTGTGTGACAAGAATCTTTTGACAGATTGTAGCATAGGAATGTCATTTGCTATCAATAGAATGTCATCCACATACAAGACGAGGAATACGACAGTTCGTGCTACAATTTTACTATAAATACATGGTTCATCTGGATTTTTGATAAAGTCATATTCTTTGACCGTTTCATCAAAACAAATGTTCCAACTCCGCGATGCCTGCTTCAGTCCATAAATGGACTTAAGCAACTTGCACACTTTCCCGCTACTCCCACTCTGATTGAAACCTTCTGGCTGATCCATATAGACGCACACTTCTAAATTACAATTCAGAAAAGCCGTCTTTATGTCTATCTGCCAAATTTCATAATCATGGAAGGCAGCAATGGAAAGAAGGATACGAATGGATTTGAGCATAGCCACTGGAGAAAAGGTTTCGTCATAGCCCAAACCAGGTCTTTGACGAAAACCCTTTGCAACAAGTCTAGCCTTATAGGTTTCCACCTGCCCATCTACACCAATCTTTTTCTTGAAGATCCACTTGCATCCTATGGGTTTTACCCCATCTGGAGCAAAGTCCAAAGTCCATACTTTGTTGGTGTACATGGACTCCATTTCGTTCCGCATTGCATCTAGCCATCCTACCGAGTCGCCGCTCTGGATGGCCTGCTGGAAGCTAGTAGGTTCATCATCATCAACGATGCAATCCTCTCTATCCCCATTTATAAGAAAATCGTAGTATCTTTCAGGCGGATGAGACGGCCTACTACTCCTGCGGAGGGGTGCGGGAATGTCCTATTCTTCTTGAACTACTGGTTCTACCAAACTTTCAGTAGTAGTTTGTGGTTCTGGAATTTCTTCCAGTTCTATTTCGCTCCCACTTATTTCCTTTTCTAAAAACTACTATTCTAGAAAATGGGCATTACGAGAAATAAAAACCTTTTGTTCCTCTGCGTAATAGAAATAATACCCCTTGGAGTTCTTTGGATATCCCACAATCTTACACTGTACTAATCGTGCCTCGAGTTTGTCCGCATACTGCTTTTTAACAAAAGATGGACATCCCCATATCTTTATATGCTGAAGATGGGGTTTCTTCCCACTCCACATCTGATATGGCGTAGTAGGCACAGTCTTGGTAGGAGCCCTGTTCAGAAGATATGCTGCTGATTCTAGCGCATAACCCCAGAAAGATCGCGGTAACTCAGCATTACTCATCATGGAACGTACCATATCCAATAGGGTTCGATTCCGTCTCTCCGATACACCGTTATGCTGTGGAGTGTATGGAGGAGTAAGCTGATAGAGAATTCATTTCTCTTTTAGGTAACCTAGAAACTCGGTACTTAAGTATTCACCATCTCGATCAGATCTTAGTGTCTTGATACTTTTGCCGGTTTGGTTTTCTACTTCATTCTTATACCCTTGGAATTTCTCAAAAGCCTCGGATTTATGTTTCATCAAGAAAATGAATCCGTACCTAGAGTAATAATCCGTAAAAGTGATGAAATAGGAAAAACCACCTCTTGCATGTGTAGACATTGGACCACATACATAGCTGTGTATGAGTCCTAAGAGCTCACTCACTCTTACTCCATGTCCAGTGAATGGAGTCTTTGTCATCTTTCCTTTGAGACATGATTGACAACTGTCATAAGATTTATATTCGAACGGATCCAAATATCCTTCTCTGTGTAACTTAGTTAACCTTGTCTCATTGATGTGACCTAGTCTACAATACCATAAGAAAGCCTTATTTAAATCTGGAGACTTTCTTTTTAGTGTGTTCTGGACATTGAAAATCTGTAATTGGTTTAAGACATATATACCGTTATCCAGTGTACCAGACCCAATCAAACTATGATTAAGGTGGATGTTAACAACATCGCTTACAAACGTGAAATCATAACCTTTATTTGATAACAAGGAAACTGATATGATATTACACGTTAAACTAGGTACACAAAAACAATTATGCAGAACCAAAATATGTCCACTCGTCAATCCAAGGTGATAATCCCCTACGGACACAGCTCCCATGCTATCTCCGTTAGCAACCTTCAGGGTCATATCACCAACCTTCAGTACTCTACGGTTTCTCAGTGCCTGCAATGAATTGCATATATGAGATCCTGATCCGGTATCCAATACCCAGGAAGTAGAGTTGATTGACAGACAATTCTCAATTACAAACACACCTGAAGTCGAAGCCACAGCTTGCTTCGGTTCCTGGTTCTTGCCAATCCATGCCTTGCAATCTTTCTTCAAGTGCCCTTTCCTATGACAATTGAAGCACTCATCCTTGGCCACTAATGGCACCGCAATCTTTTTCTTTCCCTTCACTCCTACCTTACTAACACCTCCTCTAGGTTTGGTGGCGGCCTTATTCTTCCTTCCTTTAGCCCTAGCCCTGGACCCGGAAGAAGAAGCACCGCGAACAAACATAGCGGGTGTATCCCTTGCCTTCTGCAAGGTGCCCTCTGCACTCCTCAACATGTTAAGGAGTTCTGGAAGTTCAACTTCTTTTCTTTGAATGTTGAAATTCAGAATAAACTGGGCGTAGGTGGAAGGAAGGGACTGGAGAATCAAGTCTGTATAGAGCTCATTCTCCAAAGTCGTCCCAAGGTCTGCGAGCTCTTCAATACAGCCAATCATCTTTAGGACATGTTCTCCTACCGATGATCCGATGGCCAACCTCGCCTGAAACAAGTTTTTTGAGGTCTCGTATCTTGCTATACGAGATTGCTCTCCATAAATTTCCTTTGTATGGAGAAATATGGCATCAAGATCCATATCCTCGTGCTTCCTCTGATGTTCATTATTCATCGAGGCAAGCACGATGCACTTGGCCCTCGCGCAATCTAACTCCCAGGTTTTGCAGATTTCCTTATACGCATTACTGGATTTGGGACCAGGGACAGCAGGTGTCTTAGCGGTAAGGACATACCCCAATTTGTCATAGGTCAAAGCCATCTTGACATTCCGCAGCCAATCTTTATAGTTTGGCCATGTCAATATATTTTTTTCTAGTAGTAACTTAAGTCCTGTCATTATCTGGGTCGCTGCAATTAGGAGAGAGAGAGAGAACACTTTAGCACGATGCTCTTGCAAGTTTAGAGTGGTTTTTAGTTTATCTAAACTGGATGGCTCCCACTGTTTCTCGAATCCCTTCTCAAACCAAAAAGGAAGAACTAGCCAGGACTATTCTCACTGTATAATACTTGCTTAACCGTTCAGCCAGGCCAGTGTCGGTACTTCGAGGGAGGTTTTCCAACGCTTTCGCGAAGTTCCTTAATTAAATAACCTCTTTTCTCTGGGAGCGTAGCCCCGCTAACACCTTTCTCGACACCTACTTGGTTTATAGCATTGATCGTTAAGTGACGAATCTCCTGATGAGTAGCATATACTCACAGTAGGATCGGGATCCAAATATCATCGTGAGATAATGCTGAAGGAATCCTACCAACATTCATCACACTCCAAATGGTATGCATCTCTTTGCAAATTTCAGTTTCTTTAGAAATTCCCGATATAAATTTTTGCCCCATGCTCTTATGACCTTGGCTTTGGTCAAAATGTCATAAGTCATATGTCAAGTTCTACCCATCATTATCTTGTTAATTTGAACCCATACGTACATACCCCTGACTTTGGTCAAATGATAATACGACTGTCCCAAACTAACCCATCTATCTATGCAACAAATGAATACCCAGCAGCTACCAAACACTATGCCTTGACTTTGGCCAAAATACATAGCTTGAATACTACTGAATACCCAAATGAAATTACGGAGGGCTACGAATCGTTTTGGCAAAACCGTGAATGTAGTGAACTTGATATGACCGAAGGAACCCGATAGCTTTTAAAAAGATTGGTTAAAGCTCCGCAATTAAAAAATATCTTCTGTTTTAAAAATAACCGAGTGGTTTCTTTTAAACTGTTCCAACGATTCAACTTTGGTTTATTTTCTTTGCATTAATAATAATGCATCCCATCATTAACCTATCATTGCAGAAAACAACAAAAATAAAACGTCCTCTTATGCCATCCGCATTCGCCACGGGGTCCCGTCATCACCCGTTAGGTTACTTAACTAACGACAGAGCGGGGGCTGGGCTCACGCGGGTGTAAAACATAAGTGACGTCTAAATAGCTATCATATATAGATATTGTACATTCGTCAAACGCAATAATAGGCATTCCAGATTACAGATGAACATTATTGGATATACAAGCAATCTGCGTTTCTTTTGAGCCTGCAACGAAAGACGGATTACACAGTTGTGATGAATAGCCATTACCCCACCTTAGACCCCTACGGGTACGGCAAACTACCCGCCAAGTACCCGAAGTGAAGTGGTCTCCCTCAACAACGTGAGTAGGCCACTAAACACTTCAAAGTACCCGGTAGTTTATGCACCCCACCTTGGGTCTATCCTAGGAGCAAAAATCAGTAAAATGAAATAATACAACGGTGGATACAACCGCAACCTGGATGTGCCCCGCAAAAGAATATTACAACATATTACAATTTACATCGAATGAATGAATATAGAAACCCATCTCAAACCCTGGCTAATCATCACAACGATCCAATCAAGTTCATAATCACAAACGGTAAAATCATTACAGAAATGTGCAACCCCCGGCCAACCGACATACTAGCAGTTAGGGGAGGTTTACGAACACATTATACAATTCACAGATATAATCTAATTAGCCAAACATCATAGAATTTCGATCGAGCAAACACAATATATTCTACTCCAAAAACTTCTCTGTGCACTTGAGACTTGAGCAGAAAATAAACATTGCAGAAAGAACAAAATAATCACAGAAGAGTTCTAAGGAATTTTGGGTTAACTCAGCCCTAACTCGGCAGCAGATCCGCGGCCGATCGCTTGGATCGGCCGCGGTTCCGCTGCGTCGTGGCCGATTCAGGAACCCAAATTTCTCCAGTATTCTTATATTTTCCTGCATGTATTTTTAAAGGTCCCTGAAAAATTTTTAGACCCCATTTTAAAATTGACAGAAACTTGATAAAAATGATGTTTTTTTCGGTTCATTTTGCGATCGAATTTCTAACGACATTGCTAACAAGTTAGTTATGGTTTAGCGAGGCTCTGATACCACTGTAAGTCAATGTTATACACCCCACGAGTTGCGGGGAGGCGGAAATATGAAAAACAATTTTTTCTTTAAACTAACATCGACTAACCGAAAGGATCTTCGCTAAACTATAACTAATATTATCATAGGAGTAATTAGCTACTATGAAAGAAGATTATACCTAATGAACCAAGTCCTTCTTCTTCTCCTTAACCACCTCCTCGTCGGCCTTCTCTTTGTAATAGACGATCCACCCGAGAGCTTCTACTCCAAGCTTTGCCTCTAATCTTGAGGTAACTAGGTTACTCTAATTGCTAATCAAAGTCACCTAGGGAATATAGAGTATGATTATGGATTAATGAGTCTTGCTAATCCTTGATCTCAACACATGAGAGGGTAAGATTAGTGTTTGAAGAGAGAGAGCTTGAGTAGAGAGAAGGTGAGAGTGAGAATGGAATGAAATAATGATATCATTTGAATATATGAAGCATAATGATTTATTAAATGAATAAATCAAATGATTTATCAACCATGCTTCATTTATTCATTATGTGTGATTCATCTCATGAGTCATTAGTCATTAAATGCACCATTAATTACATGAATGAATCACGCAAATGAGTCACTAAATCAATAAATGCAAATGCCACCTTAACCCCCAAGTCATCATCCTTCTAGAAGCTTCTCGAAAATTTACGAGAACGCCCCTCGTATCCGTGAAAACACGGAAAAACTTTAGACTGTATAAATCCAATAATCCGATACTAGAATCTGGCTTAAACTAAAGCCAGCTAGTAAAAACTGTCCGAACATCGTACGTGTGTAAAAACACATATGCGTCCGAACCCTGTCGTAAAACCATACGCCACTGCCTCCAAGTGCTTCGGAACTGCACCCAACTGCTACCTGTTTGCACGACTCCTTTGATCCGTGGTAGGGTAGCAATCTAAGAACAGTGGGAACACACTCGAGGCGAAGCAGCAGTGTCAAGTCTGCGGACTATGCTGTACTCATGTCACCTGGAAACTGTTAACTGACGAAGGGTATAATACCAACCAACAGTTCCCCGCGAGTCCTGTCTGGTGTACCCGTAACCCAACGAGCACCTGTATACTATCTCCAGTACGACGTACTGATGGCTGTGGGACAGACCATCTCCTCAACTGGGATAAGAAGCATACACACTAGTCTACTCCGGAGTATCGATGCCCTGTCTCGATAATCCTACGATTAGGGACCTGAAAAAGGATGTGCTTGTAGACTACCCAGCCCCCACTAGTGTGACTGCCATCACAAGGCTGGTAGTCAAGCAAAATCCTAAGGGCTCTATCAATACATATACACATATTAAGATAGAAAAAACCAAGTAGCATACTACCATGTTTAGCAAGACCGATAATATAATTGTGAATATCCCAAGCTTCCATTAAGTAATATACAAGCTAGTATGATACAATAATGGCCCCTAGGGCATATACACTAACAGGAAGCACTTCCCGAGCTTGATGAGGCTATGCCGCTCAAGGCGCTTGATGATGCTAAAGACAAGGTACATTCAGTATATCTGATGGGCCTGATTTCAAAGAAGCGGAGAGATGATCTGTCGCTGTTTTGCATCGCGTCTTCCAACACAAGACGATAATATCCGTGTACCAGAGGAGGGATGACATCAGCAGGGATCCCGACGCTTGCATTCATGAGCAATGCACAAGAAAATGGTCTACGAAGCCAGAAGCGCTCTACTCAAACTTGCCTCTAAGTTCATGAACCCGTGTTCGGACTTCAGCGTTTTACCACTGTAATTAAATTTTTTTTATCAATGTATAAATTTCTTTGAAGTATGAATGACAAAGTTTTCCTTTTTTCGCCAATGCTCATATGTGACACACGTGAAGTGTTGTTAAAAAAAACTAGTGTCTGCGTTCACGTGTCATGCGCATGAGGCGCTGGCACTGGCGCTCACATGTTATGCACGTGAGGCGCCGCTACAGGTTCTAATCCTGCAAAGAATCTGCGTCGACGTTCACGTGTCATGCACGTGAGGCGCTGCTGAGGGAGTCATTTCACCTTCATGCTCTGATTTCCACGAGTCAACTTTTCTTTTCCCATGCCCTTTTTGTTAGGACTTGGAATAGTTCCACCATTCACAACATATTCTATGCCCAGACTTGAATGCTACTCTTTAAAATCTGAATCTATATTTTCCTCTTTCTTTACAAGAAGAGAACCATTTTTAACAAACCAAGACTTATGGCT
Organism: Agapanthus africanus; assembly: GCA_030015575.1. NCBI lineage: Eukaryota > Viridiplantae > Streptophyta > Magnoliopsida > Asparagales > Amaryllidaceae > Agapanthus > Agapanthus africanus. The sequence goes on along the minus strand of CM057340.1, from coordinate 672,629,307 downwards.
TGCAATCGTCCGCTTGCTCGTCGGCAACCATGGGAAGTACTTATCGAAGGAATTGTTCCTCATTTCGCTGTGGAATTAGTGGATCATGTTCTCACTGATGACCAGTGTGACACGGTGATGCATGAGCTTCTGGCTCATAGGGGCTCTCCTCTTCATGTCGGTTCCTTTTGGTTCCGGATGATCTTCATGTCCGTGCTTGCTGACATCCCCCTCATCCAGCGGAGATGACTCCGGCGATGCTCGACACAGCGGAGGACAAGATTGAGGGATTTTATTAGGCATATTTTATTTTCCGGCCTCTAAAGAACTACTTTGTTCAGTTACTAAGTCAGATGCAGGCTCGGAGGGCCGTCATGTCCGCCTTCGCTGATAGGCATGGTGCTGACCGATGGAGAACGACCCCTCGTGAAGATCGCCGCTTCAACATGGTCGAGAAAGCAAAGAGGGAGCTAAAGAATTTTGTTTATTGTTTTACCAATCCTTGTATCTCTGATACTATATTTGGTGATATTTTTCCTATAGAATAAATAAATAAATAAATAATTTGTTGACCGCTGAACGTTTCATCCCCAGCACATATCGATGTAAGCATCTTGCCCATGCACGTATACTTTGTATTTTAACCTTAGAATTTTCTGATGCATGCATCTAGACATAGGTGAGTACTGGAATGATGTGAACAAATTCTTCGCCCTACCACCTTGCTCACGGTGGTATACCCGTGAGTGAAGCGTCGTCATCCATGATTAACTCGGGTCTTGATCCTTAAGGAACGTAATCCCGATCCCCGAGGCCTATGAGTTACGCCTTTCTGTTTCTTGATGTCTTAATTTAGCGCAAATTAGTTTATTTACTCGTTTCAGAGTTTCTAGTTTATTTATTCATTTCGGAGTCTGTAGTTTATTCACTCGTTTCGGAGTTTCTAGTTTACGTACTCATTTCGGAGTCTGTAGTTTATTCACTCGTTTCAAAGTTTCTAGTTTACGTACTCATTTCGGAGTCTGTAGTTTATTCACTCATTTCGGAGTCTCTAGTTTATGTACTCGTTTCGGAGTTTGTAGTTTATTCACTCGTTTCAGAGTTTCTAGTTTATGTACTCATTTCAGAGTTTCTAGTTTATTCACTCGTTTTGGAGTTTCTGGTTTATGTACTCGTTTCGAAGTTTGTAGTTTATCACTCGTTTCAGAGTTTCTAGTTTATTCACTCGTTTCGGAGTTTCTTTAGTTTACATCCCTTGGGTTTACAGGCAAACTTGTCCTAACATAATATGCAGATAACCCCCATTCTTTACGACAGAGGTCTGTTAGGTTTGTTGTACTAGGGTTTTAGTCTGTGGTACCATCGCGTTGGCTGATGTATTCCTCGATATGCAGTCTTTAAGCCGTTGTTCGAGTAGCCCCGTGACTGTCGTATCTCTGATCCCTTCGGGGGCTGGACAAGACGTCTTCAAGTAATCTCCTTAGATCATATTACCGTCGGAAGAGCAAACGTTGAGAATTTGCCATGATACTTTTTACTTGAGATTAGGCTCAGTTTGGAGCCCCGGTGAGTCATAACTACTCCGCTCTAGTATGGGATGATCTCCGATAGTCTTTTAGGCTTTATATGAGTTGCCGTCTAGACTTGGAGTTTAGGATTTTTCCATTACTCCATTTTCGTTTCGACCCTTGGGTCTTTTATTGACATTGCGTCTGCATCCTGTTGGCATGAGAGGTATGTCGAGCTGGAGCTGGGATTTTGCCATTACCCTTTGTTTGTTTAACCTTTGGGTCTTTGATGACGTTACGTCTACATTCTGCTGGCATGAGAAGCATGTCGAACTGGAGTTAGGATTTCGTCGTCACTCCTTTTTGATTTGATGATGTCGCGCCGGTTTTTTGCTGAAGTAGGGTAGACATCTGTAGGACCTCTATGCTATATGTATTGCAATTGAAGTCCGGAGCTAGGAATATACCATTGCTCCAATTTCATTCGATAGTCACGTCCGCATCCTGTTGAAATGAGGGGGGACGTCGAGATGGTCTCTGGGTTGTATATGAACCGTCAAGACTTGGAGCTAGGATTTTTTCGTGACTTCATTTTGATTTGGCTGCTTAGAGCATTTGTTGACATCGCATCTGCACCGAGAAGGAACATCGAGCTGGAGCTAGGATTTTTCCATTACTCCTTTTTTTTTTGACCCTTGGGTCTTTTGTTGACGTTGCATCTGCATTCTACTGGAATTAGAAGAATGTCGAGCTGATCTCTAGGCTGTAGATATTGCTGTCAAGATCTGGCTCTCCCTTTAACGGAGCCTGGTGGAAAAATATGGTTCCCTTTCTTTCATTTGTGCCCATGAATTGCATACAAGAGTCAATATAGACATACTTGCAGGGAAGAAGAAATTTTATTTTATTTTATTTTTTATTGCCGTAATGCTCTATCTTTTCAGCTTTTCATATCGCGAAAGTCGCGATTACCCAATCATTTTGGCTTTTTATCCGCGGCGCCCAATCATTTCGGCTATTTTTCTTATATTTTTACTCGCTACTTTTTATTGTGAGTTGCCCAAACATTTCGGCTTTTTTATGCATCTTTTTTGCTCGTTGATTTTAATTACGAGTTGCCCCATCATTTCGGCTATTTCATATGCATTTTTTTGCTAATCGCTGCTGGTTTTATTACGAGTTTGGAATATGATACCAACCTTGGCATCAACATCGCTACGACTAGAATATTGCTAGGAGTGAATCATCATTTTCCATGAAAGGACTTGGAGTTTTACACCTGCTTAGGCATCGGATCGCTACAACTGGGATATTGCCAGGAGCGAATCATCATTTGCATTGAGAGGACTTGAAGTTTGATACCTTTTTAGGCATCAGCATCACTGCGAATGGAATATTGCCAAGAGCGACTCATCATTTGCCTCTGTTGATTTGAACAAAGGTGTCTTAGCAAACAGGGTTAGGATCCTATCGATTAAGGCTTTTTGACTTTATGAGCCAAAAGGAACTCATAAAGGTATTTCTCCTTACAAGTTGTGAGGACCTCGTAGGTGTACTTTCTCCTTAGGAATCATGGAGATTCTTAAATGTATTTTCTCTTGTAAGTCGTAAGGATCTTGCAAGAGTGTTTTCTCCTTATAAGTCGAGAGGACTTACAAGTGTCGTTCACCATACAGGGACATTTCTCGTCGTTGGTGGAACTTGGTGTGGGAATGTTTATTCGTGCTCGTGGATTGTATACAAGGGTCAATATTGGACCACTTGTAGGGCAACTTTGAGGATATGACGGTTTAAGAACAGGTTCAGATACCTGTAACTTAAGGCTTTTGAACCTTATGAGCCATGAGGGTATAAGAAGAATTCTCCTTACGAGTCGTGTGGATCCCGTAAATGTAATTTCTCCTTAGGGATTCCTAAGTGTGTTGCTCCTTTGTGAGTCGTAAGGATCTCACGCAGGTATTTTCTCCCCACAAGGACGAAAAGACTTTGCAAGTGCACATGAATTTTTTTATTTTACGAGTTTGCGCCCTTTTCGGGTTTCACAAACTCGCCGGCACTCCTGCTGTTTTTACTCACGGCGCCCTTTCGGTTTTTCATCCATGCCTATTTTGCTTATGGACATATCTTTTTTTAACGAGATTGCGCCCTTCCGGGTTTTCATAAGCTCGCCGGTAACCCCACTGTTTTTACTCACAGCGTCCTTTCGGGTTTTTATCCGTGCCCATTTCGTTGTGGACATACCTTTTTTTATTTAATAGCGAAACTCTCAAAAGTAGCTTCATCGCAGGTGACCCACCTGTTTGCCGGTGGCTTTTGAAGGTGGCTACATCACTAGATTCGCTATGTAGCTAGTGGGACTCGCGTTGCAATCTTTTTTGCTAAGACTTCGATTGCAATATAGATCCCAAGGGAATGTATCGCCATATTTGGGGCGATGTACTAGTTTAGGGACATTCCGGTCCATTATCGCCATGTTTGAGGAGAAATTTTAGTTTCGGGACTTTTCGGTCCAATGTCGCTGATTGAAATGTTTTCTGACGTGTATATGTAAATAGTAACGACAATCAAAAAATTATATTGACCGCAATCAAACCACGGTGTCGGAAGTAGTTAATGAATGAGTGCGGATCGTCCACAGGGATTGTGCAATTCAATTGTATTTTGATACGTTTGAAATGAAATGTTAAGCAACAATAAACGAAAACATGATTCAAGATGTGCTTTGTAATCGAGTGTCACTATTCTTTATGCAAGAATCAAGAAACTATAAACAATCAAGAATCGGTTGTTTTGATAATATTTCCAATCAACAATCAAGAATATAAGAGAGGCTCGTAGGAATCGATCGGGTTTATAGACGTGATGTAATCTAAAGATATCGTGTTCTTGTCCTTCGAAGGATTGATACTAGATCGATGATCATCGACAAGAGTTAGGGTTTTCTCGTGAAACTAGGGTTTCATCTTATCCCTTGTTCTATTGTCGATATCATTCATATTCTAGCCTCTAGCAATTTCAAGAAACGATCCTAACACCCCCATTATGAACGATGTCAATCAAGAAAACATCGAAACAAAATGGGTTGTCGGTTCTTGAACTTGCTAGGGTTTACAAACCATCGTAGGAATCAAGAATCGATGAAAGCTTTGTTACATCATCATTCTACAACCGTCTCGATTCCTTTACGAGCGGAGTTTTATTCACACATCACCACAAAGACAATATTCAAGAATAGTAACGATAACATGATGCGGAATTTAAAGAAAACAAGATAAAAGAATATCACCTTTTATTTAATCAACAATTTCAATACATTCTTTCAAGAATCTACAAGAAGAAGAAATCGATCGTTGACTCGGCTTCGCTCGTCTCCGTGGATCGTGGATCTACTTTGATCTCTTGCCCGATTGAAGATCGGCTCGGCTCATAAAAGGGTTGAAGGCATCTTGCTTGGCTTGCACTCAAGATCTTGAATTGTGGTTGGATTTAGGGTTAGGGTTTCCTACAAGCTCTCTCACTAAACTTGAGGAAGAGGGGATGAAGAAAGAGATTGATTTTCTAAACTTCAATCTAGGTTGAATCCTAAGGTTGAATAATCTCCGTTGAATAATGAGCCTAGGGTCTTATTTATAGAACTCCCAAACCCTAGGTTTAGGTTTGAATTAGAACTTTCCCTCCAAAAGTTTGTTGAGGAGTTTCTAGAAGGAGTTTGTTAGGAGCTAGCTTAGGGTTTAAGCTAGGGTTTAGGGAAAGTTCTAGAAGTATTAGGCTAGTTTAGGTGTTTGCTGATCTGGAGGAAGTATCTGGGATATTCTGGAAGTTTGTGAGCATTATTGAGCTGAAGCCACTGAAACAGGAATTTTGGTGCCAAAATTCCTTGATGACGTCACCAGTATGCCGCGCTTCCGCCGCATTTACCCTATACATGCCGCGCTTCCGCGGTCTATTGGTGGCCTTGGGATCTGTGCTTTCTTCTGCTGCTTGGTACTTCTGTTTAGGCTTTTCTATGATGTTTAGAATTGCAGTTTCCCTTCTGTGTTGATACCAGATTTGAGTTCATTGAGTTTACGAGCAATTGTAATGGTCGAGCAAGGTAATGATCGAGCAAGCTTCTCTTTTCCTGCACAGACTTCGAAACAGGGGTTGCAAGATATAGAAAATATGCTATGTAATGCAATGCAGTCAATTTCCCTAGAAATGCCGGTTTTAAGGTCGAATACATGTAATTTGATATTTTGCGACCGATTAGCTAATATGTGAATTATGAATACCGTACACTTCTATATGGATGCAAATGATAAGGAAATTGCCGGTTAAAATGTGCAATATTTTCGACTGATCAAATACCCCCAAACTTAATTTCGATCGTCTCGAGCGAATGTTTTATTAAAAAGAGAAGGAGAAAATAAAGAAAGAGAAAAACTAACTAGCACACTTTCGTAGGCAACACGATTGCACTGAGCATGTGCAACAAGCCTTTAAACCTCTAGGTGTCCCTAGTAGGAGGAGTGTTGTCTCCTGAGGGTTTTCAGCGGATTGCACCCACAAAATCCAATAATAAAAGCAAGATCATGAATATTACATTTAAAGAAAAGAATCATAAAAGAAAGACTTTGAAAATTAGGGTTTCCAACTAAGCTAGCTTTTCGGTTGTCATGAGCCCTATCTTAATGGTCATGAAAAGATGTCAGAAATCACGTCCTCCCTCAATAAAACATCGTCTTATTCTTCATTCCTATCTGTTTTCCAAACATCGATCATATAACCCTGCGTGTGTGTAAAGACATCCCTACACCCGGAGAATTCAATTCAAGCTATCATACTCTTGCCCTTCAGCCTCAGTACTTTTTAATTAATGAATATTTAGATGAGATTGCTCACACACTTTCATGCGACCGTTAATACTTCTTGAGGTACTAACCGACCGATTACTCCTGTGCTTGCTTACTTGGTGTATTTTCCTCGTCTTGCACCACCTCAGGCATAGCAGTGACTCCCAGACCAGTTGGCCTTAGGGCACTAGGTGAAGAAGCACCCTCGCTATACATTTTTCTTGCCTTCGGTGATAACAAAACCAGTGTTCATTTTTCTCACCACTTTATATTTTCTTTATTCATTTTTTTTTTTTATTTCCTTCATACTTTTGGCTTTAAGACAAGAGCATTTCAAGGTATCCTCTACTATCCCAGGCTTCAAGACGTGTGTAAGTGCGAATAGCAGGGTAGCAACGTTCAAAATGTTTGGCTTCCAGAATAGAAACTATTTTTCAGACTTATTTTTATCCTCAGATTAGTGACGTCCTTCATCTTACTAACCCTTGGGACAACGGCTCATAACTACTTATTACTAGTTCGTATAAGAAAACTTCTAATTTTCTTGGTTTTCTTAAATTTTTCTAATCTCATGGATGTAATTGTTCACTATCTAAACTTTCATTATCTTATTTATGTACAAAAAATATTTTTATAATTTTGAAATTTTTTTAAATTTTTATGGGTTTGAAAATTTTTCAATTTTTATAGATTTTTTTTTTTAAAAAAAAAATGTTTTGTGCTTATGCAGATGATATGCAAATGATGCAGAAATAAGCACAAACCTCCCCCAAACTTGTTTTCAACAGTGTCCTCACTGTTGCCTTCTGCTAAATCTCGAAAAACCTGTAAGCTTGGGAGGAATTTATTAGTGGGGGCAAAATATTTAAGTGAAGATCCTCCCCCAAACTTATTTTTGGCTCAAAATTTTGTAAAAAATTTCTTTTTAGGAGCCCAATTATTATACCCCCCCAAACTTGAATTATGCAATGTTAAACTTTGAAAATCACAAGTGGGGGTAAAAAATCATTGGTCGATGCCAAGCTTTGCAAAGACCGAAGGTTAACACCAACCATTCAAAAATTTTATCAATGCAGTGCTCGGGTTGGTGGAAGAAAAAGTGGGGAAAAGGTAAGTGGTGGAAGAGAATGTGTGTGCGTCTCATTTTGGAGAGACGATGCAGTGTTTGTGATGGATAACTCGCATTCTTCTTACAAGTCAGAAAAAGGGGTGGAGGTTCAATTTCAGTGAGTGGAACCTGATTCATCTCAACACCCGTGCTTTTTAGAAATGCGAGTTCATCAGCGAAGATTTCCTCAAAAGTTTCATCTATACCCCGAAGAATAATGTCATCACAAGGTGCGGGGTGATCTTCAGACACTAAAAGCATTTCATAATCCGTGTTAATTGCAGACCCGGACATCTCGGTGGAAGAGTCCGTATGTGTATGATACATAGTTGGGTCAAACAATAACGTATGAAAGGAGTCTAGATCGGTGTCAGGAGGATTATCTAATTCGCTGCTGTCGATATCCATTAAGTCGACAGAACAGACCTGAACAGTAGGTTCGGAGGGTACACTTCCTAACTTATAAATGTTCATCTCAATTGTCCTGTTTCCAAAGGATAGGGTCATGGAACCGTTACGACAATTGATGATAGCATTGGAAGTGGCCAAAAAGGGGCGACCTAAAATCACCGGAATTTGATTCCGTGAGTTCGCTACAGGCTGTGTATCAATTACAATAAAGTCTACAGGGAAAATAAATTCCCCGATTTTTATTAACACATCCTCTAGTTCACCCCTAGGTCTGGTGATTGATCGGTCAGCCATCTGGAGAGTGCAAGGAGATGGTTTCAATTCTCCGATTCCTAACTGCTCATAAACTGAGAAAGGAAGCAGGTTAACACTTGCCCCAAGATCTAGTAGAGCACGGTTAATGTGTTTCTCCCCAATAGAGATGGAAATCGTAGGATAGCCAGGATCCTTACGTTTCCTCGGTAATTGCTGGGGGAAAGCTGTGTCTACTGTCTTAGCCATGAATATCTTCTTGGGCATTTGTTTCTTCCTCTTTCTAGTGCAAAAATCTTTAAGAACTTTCGCATATGCAGGGACCTGTTGAATTGCATCTAGAAGAGGGATATTGATGTTAACCTGTTTAAACATCTCAGTGATCTTCTCCATTTGTGGACTTGGTGTGTTAGCCCTTAACCGATTAGGATAAGGTGCTTTAGCAATAAGCGCTGGGTCCATCATAGGAGAAGGAAGTGTGTGTGGAACCGATCCCGGTATAGAAGTGGGGATCGTCCGTGGAGGGGTAAAAGAGGTGGGCTGTAGTGGCGAGCCTTTTGGGAAATGGAGAATAGGCTCGGAAGAGGGTGGTGGGGTAGAAGAAGTAGGGTCAGAAGTGTGTGTGTGTGGAAAGGTCTCAGCCGGGGTGTTGACATGATTTTCAGTATCATCAACTTCTTCCCCAACATGATTGTCAAGCACTCGTCCAGATCTCAACGTGGTGATTGCATTCACGTGATGTGAATAACCAGGATTGGGTAAGGGTTGAGCTGGAAGTTTCCTTTTTTCTCTTGCACTTAGTTCGGCTTTTAATCTTGCAATTTCTTCTTCCATCGATTTAATACTCTCGTTTTGGGACGCAGAGTTTTTCTTTATATCATCGACGGAAGATTTCATTTCAGCCGTAAATTGCATGATATTTGTCAAGAGCAAATTCATGTATTGTGCATGGGAAGAGGATTCATCAGTTCCGGTCAACTGTAAAGGACTAGACAGTGCAGGTGTGTTGACCGTATTTTGAGAATTATGTGCTTGAAAGGGGTGCTGACTTAATTGAAGTTGTGGCTGCTGTTGTGGTGGAGGGACCCTTTGAAAATTGTTTTGGTTTGGAACCGTGTTTTGTGATTGTGATTGGTTCCAAGAAAAATTGGGGTGATTCCTCCATCCCTGATTATATGTGGAAGAAAAAGGATCGTTTCTAGGTCGTTGAAATGCGGCATTGGTATGCTCACGACCTTGAAACGGACATTCTTCCGTCAAGTGAGACGGATCAGAACAGCAGCCACAAACAGTTTTGGGGAGTGACATTGGGTTTAGGGAGGCTGCTGCAAATTTGTGTTCCATAGCGTCGAGCTTCTTTTGCATTGCTGCCATTTCAGCTCGAACACCGATGGACACATCTATTTGGTGTACGCCACCCCTATTCAATGGTTGTGTTCCACTCTCCCAAATCAGTGACTTTTCAGCGAACTCTTCTAAGTATCGCCAGGCTTCCCCATCATCTTTGGTCATAAAAGTACCTTGACACATGTTTTCAAGGCTCTGTTTAGTGCTAGGGTTACTGCCCTCATATATGATTCGGCAAAGCTCCCATCTCGGGATGCCGTGGTGAGGACATTGAACCAAGAGATCCTTGAAACGTTCAAAGTATTTTGAAAATGGTTCGGCAGGGAGCTGGGCAAATTGGTTCAGTTCGCTACGGATTCGAGCCGTCTTTTGGATTGGGTAAAATTTCTTAAGGAATGCAGCGACGAATTCTTCCCAATTCGTAATAGAGTGTGCGGTGGTGTTATATAGCCACTTCTCGGCTATATCGCACAAAGTAAATGGAAGAAGTCGTAGACGCATCGCATCCACTGAAAGTTGTGACGTACCCATCATTGCGCATACGTTTTCAAATTTGGTAATGAAAACGTAAGCGTCCTCGGTCTCGAGTCCGTGGTATTTGGGTAAAAGATTGATATACTGGGGCTTAATCTCGAAGTTATCCCCATTGGCTGGTGGTGTGGATAAGCAGGTCGAAAGAGGACCTCTAAGTGGATAGCATCTTTCCTGGAGAGAAATGTGGGGTGGAGTAGGATTCTGCGCACCAACGGACGGCGGCAGATTAGGGTCAAAGAAGTTCGATGGATTCGGATCCATCGGTGTGGGTGTGGTAGTGGGTAAAGGAAAGGTAAATGGAGAATTATCGACTTCGGAGTCGATAAAAGGTACGCGGACTAAACGGGCACTAGAATCCCGTGTCCAGCCTATCTTGTACTAAAATGGGTTAGTACAAGTGGCAGCGTTGACTTATAATTAGGGGTAAAATGAATGCGGTGCTTGCTTTGAAAAAGGGACGGATTTTAAAAAAAATGATGCGACAAAACAAATGCAGCACACAACCCTAGAATCTAATGGTCACCTAGGTCCGATCTCTAGACCGCTCCTAACTGCCAAAAGACAAGTCGCAGGATCAATCCTCCACTGCCTCTTTGTCCCCCTGTGGCCGGATAAGTGCCAGGTAAGTGGGAAGGAACCACCACTACAGTGGACCTAATTAATAACCACTAGCCTTAGACACACTCGCCTTAGGCACCACAAGAAAACGCGGATAAGCAATGAATTACCCACGACCTTCTCTTGTCCTATTGAGCGCGACAGTCCTTAAAGTCTTCTCTAGATTTCTTTTAGTTAATGGAGGTAATGTGGATGCAAGTTTGACGATTTTCGGGGCCTAGGAAGGGTAATGAAATCCCCACCTAATTTGGATTTGGCCGTGCCCCTTAAATTTCCGTATTAGAATGCAAACAACCAAGAAATCAAAAATCACACACAATTTTAATTTTGCTTTTGCGCGCTGCGATTTATTTGCAAAGAATCCTGCAGAAAAGGGTTAGTTGGAGCTAAAAAGAGAGAGGGGAGAGAGAGAGAAAATACCTGCACTGAAAATATTTCAGTGACCCCTCAAGACTGCGGCGCTTCCGCCGCAAAATGCATGTATATGCGGCGCTTCCGCGGCTTGATGATGGGAACAGTGTACAAGTTTTCTTCAGCAAGCTCCTGTTGCTATCTACAGCTCTTTGGTATATCCCAAATAATTTTTCCACAGCACAGAATGCTCCAGATCACCTTGCAATCAAATCACAACACACGTGTAAGAGTTTGTACGAATTTTGATTTCAAGAAGTAAAACGTAATAATTCTTTCACTTCAAACTAAAAATGCAAATGAATTAGCGCGATCCCCGGCAACGGCGCCATTTTGATTGAACCATTTTCTGACGTGTATATGTAAAAAGTAACGACAATCAAAAAATTATATTGACCGCAATCAAACCACGGTGTCGGAAGTAGTTAATGAATGAGTGCGGATCGTCCACAGGGATTGTGCAATTCAATTGTATTTTGATACGTTTGAAATGAAATGTTAAGCAACAATAAACGAAAACATGATTCAAGATGTGCTTTGTAATCGAGTGTCACTATTCTTTATGCAAGAATCAAGAAACTATAAACAATCAAGAATCGGTTGTTTTGATAATATTTCCAATCAACAATCAAGAATATAAGAGAGGCTCGTAGGAATTGATCGGGTCTATAGACGTGATGTAATCTAAAGATATCGTGTTCTTGTCCTTCGAAGGATTGATACTAGATCGATGATCATCGACAAGAGTTAGGGTTTTCTCGTGAAACTAGGGTTTCATCTTATCCCTTGTTCTATTGTCGATATCATTCATATTCTAGCCTCTAGCAATTTCAAGAAACGATCCTAACACCCCCATTATGAACGATGTCAATCAAGAAAACATCGAAACAAAATGGGTTGTCGGTTCTTGAACTTGCTAGGGTTTACAAACCATCGTGGGAATCAAGAATCGATGAAAGCTTTGTTACATCATCATTCTACAACCGTCTCGATTCCTTTACGAGCGGATTTTTATTCACACATCACCACAAAGACAATATTCAAGAATAGTAACGATAACATGATGCGGAATTTAAAGAAAACAAGATAAAAGAATATCACCTTTTATTTAATCAACAATTTCAATACATTCTTTCAAGAATCTACAAGAAGAAGAAATCGATCGTTGACTCGGCTTCGCTCGTCTCCGTGGATCGTGGATCTACTTTGATCTCTTGCCCGATTGAAGATCGGCTCGGCTCATAAAAGGGTTGAAGGCATCTTGCTTGGCTTGCACTCAAGATCTTGAATTGTGGTTGGATTTAGGGTTAGGGTTTCCTACAAGCTCTCTCACTAAACTTGAGGAAGAGGGGATGAAGAAAGAGATTGATTTTCTAAACTTCAATCTAGGTTGAATCCTAAGGTTGAATAATCTCCGTTGAATAATGAGCCTAGGGTCTTATTTATAGAACTCCCAAACCCTAGGTTTAGGTTTGAATTAGAACTTTCCCTCCAAAAGTTTGTTGAGGAGTTTCTAGAAGGAGTTTGTTAGGAGCTAGCTTAGGGTTTAAGCTAGGGTTTAGGGAAAGTTCTAGAAGTATTAGGCTAGTTTAGGTGTTTGCTGATCTGGAGGAAGTATCTGGGATATTCTGGAAGTTTGTGAGCATTATTGAGCTGAAGCCACTGAAACAGGAATTTTGGTGCCAAAATTCCTTGATGACGTCACCAGTATGCCGCGCTTCCGCCGCATTTACCCTATACATGCCGCGCTTCCGCGGTCTATTGGTGGCCTTGGGATCTGTGCTTTCTTCTGCTGCTTGGTACTTCTGTTTGGGCTTTTCTATGATGTTTAGAATTGCAGTTTCCCTTCTGTGTTGATACCAGATTTGAGTTCATTGAGTTTACGAGCAATTGTAATGGTCGAGCAAGGTAATGATCGAGCAAGCTTCTCTTTTCCTGCACAGACTTCGAAACAGGGGTTGCAAGATATAGAAAATATGCTATGTAATGCAATGCAGTCAATTTCCCTAGAAATGCCGGTTTTAAGGTCGAATACATGTAATTTGATATTTTGCGACCGATTAGCTAATATGTGAATTATGAATACCGTACACTTCTATATGGATGCAAATGATAAGGAAATTGCCGGTTAAAATGTGCAATATTTTCGACTGATCAGTCGCCATATTTGAGGCGAAGTTCTAGCGTAGGGACATCTCGGTCCTTTGTCGCCATATTTAAGTCGAATTTCTAGTTTAAGGACATCTCGGTCCTTTGTTAGTTTAGGGACAACTCGGTCTGATGTCGTCATGTTTGAGGCGGATAATTAGTTTAAGGACTTCTCATTCCTATATCGCCACATTTGAGGCGGAGTTTCTAGTTTAAGGACATCTCGGTCCGTTTTTCGCCATGTTTGAGGCGAATTTCTAGTTTAAGGACATCCCGGTCCTTTGTCGCTATGTTTGAGGCATCGGAGTTTCTTTGTATACTACTCTCAGAGTTTTGACTCAGGAAGATAGCGATCGGACACGAGCGTCGTCATCTATCATAGACCTAAGTCGTGACTCGTCAAGCTTTGTATTTTTTGAGGAATCGGTCGTTTATTGGTGTCACACCCCGCTTCCCAGAGTACGCTCAAATGGGCACGTGATATAGCCAACCATACTACCTGTGGATAGGAAAAATCCCTCCGCAGTCACATTACGGCTGTAGAGATATCAAGAACAGGAAAGTAAACTAAACTATCTAATACATGTCCATGTGCCAAAATGAATGAGTCGAGAAATACTGATATGCGGAAGAAAAAGATACAATAAATGAAATACCTGGAAAGTAAAACTACATACCGACAGGAACTTCACCGCTCGGTCTAACAGCGGCAATACTCCTGATCAGTCTGCAACAAAGGTAGAAGGGTCTGGGCCATGCAAAACCCAGACATCAGCGCATCATAACATCAAGCAATAATATGTAAACAGGGTAGCAAGACATGCAAGTATAATCATAAATAGAAAAGCAGGTGTACAGCAATATAAATCAGGGCAGTGAAAGATAGTGTGCAGTGAGTAACCTAAACTGGTCTGTTGGTTATCTACTCTCAAGTCTTTTGAAATCAATTTGATGAATCGTCGATGTAACTCAATAGTATCCCGTGCGTGCCCGGGATCACGGTGAAGATTCTCGGGTTGAAACCGAGACATGACGCTAGGCACTAAAGGAAAAGGGTAAAGATGAATGATGTCCATGGCATCATCCTAAGGCTGGCTTAGCCTCTAAAAGGTAATGGATAACGATGGATGATGTCAGCAGCAGCATCCCAAGGCTGGCCAGCCTCTAAAACTGATCAATAATGGTAGCACACTGTCGAGTTACAAGTCAGGTTTCATTATTGATTTCCCCATACCCCCAAGTTATAGGAGTCCAAGTCAGGTATTTAAGTGATCAAGAATTAATGCCAACATAGGAGCAGGTAGGTGCAGGTTTGTCTGGATAGACAATAGGAACGGTCCGTAAGGACTACATGTCAGGTTTGTTGGCATTAGACACAAGATCAGGTAACAGTTCAAGCTATGATACATCAGGTCAGGTCAAGTAGTGTACAGTACCATGTCGGGTCAAGTAGTATGTGTGTAGCAAGTCATGTCAGGGTGAAAAGGATATCATGTGAGTGCTCATAATCAACTGACAAAAATCATGGTTGTAAATAAACAAGCATGGGTATCAATAACACAATAAATTGGCATATGTAATTGGTTAAGCAATATATGCAGATTAAACTACTTAGCTGTACGGTCATCAGTTTGTGTTTTAAGAGATGGTTTCAGCATTATATAGATACAGTATAACAGATATGAATGTTAAAAATCAAGTTAATAAGTATTGAGTAATCTAGGGATGCGATGACATGTATAATATGTTCAATGGATGCAATTATAACTAAACCAGTTAAAGATGCACACGGATGTCCGATAAGTTAATACTAGAGAAAAAGGGTATCATGACTTTAAAACAATTGTGATCATGTGGTCTAACATATAATTGCGATTATTAGGTATAGTTAACTAAATGCAACAATCAGGTTTCAAGTTTTAGATCTGGAATATATAAACGGAACATTGTACTGTTAATCTGGAATTCAAAACTTTAGATTTTATCTATAGATTTTAATAGGAAAATAGATAGATTGATATATGAATAGTATGACTAGCATGTAGCAAGATTAACTTGCCTCAGAATAAAGGTCGAGATGCAGGCGGCCTGGTGCGACATGACACGATACGGTATGTGAAAAGGCACGACACGGTACTGGGTCTAGTCGCGATCTGGTGCATGGTCTGGGCACGATCTGGACGCGATCTGGTGCGCGGTCTGGGCGCGATCTGGTGCGTGGTCTGATTTTTCCGGATCATCGGCGGCGCCACGGTTCCGGCGGTGATCGGAAAATATGGAATCAAGAAACAAGAAGAAGAGAAGAAGAAGAAGGAATGGGCTGGGGGTGGCTCTGGTGTTGGTGCTCTGGATCAGAGACGATGCGAGGATGAAGGTGGGGGTTTTTCCGGCGAGGCAGTGGGGTTGAGGTGTGCAGCGTCGGGTTCTCGCAGCGAGGTCGGGGTTAGGTTGCAGTGGGTGAGCTCGGGTGTAGGGTGGTCTCGAGTGCACAGAGACGACGGGGTCGGAGCTCCGGCAAGGGTGCAGGCGAGGTCGGAGGTGCAGGCGTGCAAGGTAAAGGTCGTCGAAGTCGGGTGTGCAGGGTTCGTTAGGGTGATAGCAGGGGCTTGGTAGTTGATGATGGCGATGGGGTCTCGGCTTCGGTCGCAGCTGCTGGTGCTCAGCTTCGAAGGCAAAAGATGCGGCTGCGGTTGACAGTCAAGGTGATGCAAGAAGATGGTGGAGGCGAAGGTTCTGTCGAAGGCAAGACGAGGGTAATAGGTTGCAGGGGCTCTTTGATTCAGTTTGAAAGAGGCGCGGTGGGATGGTGTGGGTCGAGGAAGGTGGCGATGGTGAAGTAAGGCCGGAGGAGATGGGTGCGGAGTTGCAGCCGAGGTGATGGATGTGCTCAGTGATGATGGTTGCAGTCGGCGTCGGGGTCTCGACTCTGGTGCTGGAGAGGAGGTGGAGGCGACGAGAAGGGTCGTGGGTGAAAGGGAGAAGGGTGCTCGATCGGGTGTTATTGAGGAGGCAATGGGTTTGATGAAGAGGAGAGAGGGAAAGAGATGATTATAATGATGATTGAAAAATAGATAGGAGAGAGATAATGATGGAGAAATGTATATAGTATTTTGATTAGAGAGTAAAGATTTGTGGAGGGGGAGAGAGTTCACGTGTATTAGGAAATTAATGAGAGAGAGAGAGAGAAATTTGTTTTTTATCAAAAGATTTATTAACTGTTTGGATTATGGAAAATTAGATTATGTTAACGAATAATATAAGATGGTATATTTAATTATAGTTTAGAATATATTAATATAATATTAGTACGTATTGAGATTTTGGCAAAAACAAATTTACTCTAAAACAAGCCCGGGTCGGGTCTAAAATTCAGATTAAAAATATGAAAATTATTAGTAAGTTCCAAAATTAAAATGAAGGATTTTGTAACAGAAAAGCGTACCACCAAGAACGAACGCACGTACGTGCGCGTAGCCATTCAAACACGTCCGTTTCACTGAACGGAACGAGAACACGATGCAAGGACGCTACTACAGGGTTGTTGGATATAGTGCCCTCAGAGTCAACTATTGGATCACAGGTACGTGATTGCAATGATTGCGGAGGACCTATACCGATAGGACAGTCTTACTCGAGATGATAGTATGGTATCTGGTTTTCCTTTATCAGTCGTGTACAGGTTCAGGTGACTGATCACTGCTACACTTTGATAGAGCCCTTAGGATTTTGCTTTACTACCAATAGTATGATGGCGATCATATACGTGAGAGTTGGGTGGTTTATTAGCATATCATTAATTGTGGTCCCTAGTCGTGGGAGTTTCGAGACAGGGCATCGATACTCCGGAGTAGACTAGTGTATACAGTCGAGACCCCAACGAGGGGCGGTGGCCGGTCTCACAAGCCACTAGTGTAAGTTGGATCACCTAAGATGTATACAGGTGCTCATTGGATTATGAGTACACCGGACAGGACTCGCCGGGAATCTGCTAGTTGGTATTATACATATCGTCAGATAGCAGTTCCCTGGTGACATGTGTACAGGTTAGTTCATCGACCTGAGGTCATCATTTGTCTCGTGTGAGTTCCCACTGTGCTTTGATTTCTACCCTACCACGGCTCAAAGGAGTCGTGCAAACAGGTAGCTTTTGGGTACAGTCCCGAGCCATATGGAGGCACGTGAGCGGATCGGCAGGGAATTCGTCTCTCCTGATATTGGGGGGCGAGATCATGCTAGGTCTAGGAGAGCCATTACACAAAGCCCACGGCCGTGGCAGGAGATTTACTGGTAGGTACTCCAGTAGTATCTCAGGGTGTTATTGGGCTACACTCCGACACGACTTATACTGCTATTGGGGGTCTGACGTTACTAGCCCCCTAGGCAGATATGCGATACTCATAGAAGAATGGACCGAACTGTATATACATAGTCACTGTTAGGCTCAGTAGGATTTCCGGATGAGTTCGCTCATCGGCCTCCCTTGAGTCAGTCCATGGGCAGCCGTTACGCATTGCTAGTGCCGCTAACGGTTTGTGGTTAAACCCACTGCCAGGGTACTGATGAGTCATTAGAGTCCCCCACAGACAGTTTCCCATATTCGGGCGAAACGTTGTAGAGGCCGTATGGTTTTATGGCAGGGTTCGGAAAATGCACGTGCGTTTACACACGTGTCATATTTCGGGCAGATGATACTGGTGGGCTTTGGTTTAAGCCGGATCCTAGTATTATATTGAGTAGATATAATATCTTTGTCTCAGTTGCATTTGTATTCGGTCGTAATACAAATGCGGGTATTTTTATACAGTTACGCGGTTATCCTGAAATTCGTTTCTGGATCGCTTTTGGAAGTTGCCAGTTTCCAGTTTTCTATCAGCCGTATTTAACATTTGGTTATATACGGATTTTGTCTTTTCTTGAGAAGAGTGTGGATGCTTCTAGAAGGTTCTAGAAGTGGTGATTAGGCTTATGACTCATATGTTGCATTAATGGTTTTGGTGACAAGGATTAGTGATTCATTAGTTTCATTTATTGTGTTCACACTTTGTGTTCACACTAGATATTTTCTTATTGTCACATCCCCCTCTCCTACACTCACCCCCCTCCTATATATAGCCGGTCCCTCTCCTCTCTCTCACACATGCTTGATTCATTTGGTGAAAAGATTATGATAGTTTTGGGGTGTATGGAAATTCCATAGCTCATTTCATTCCATCACCCGAATCAATTGGCAACTTCATTAACCGTTCGTCCATAGCTTTGGACGGAACAAGACAAAGTCTTATACTCATTCTCTACACAAATCTTGGTCGTCTCTTTTAGCAAACTTGACGACCGAGTTGCCTCGAGTCAGAAGCGGGAGCCCGTTTAAAGAATCGTTGACATGGTGCCACCTGGATGAGCAGATCGGAGATCGACGGGATCGGAGCAGCCGCAAAGGAGCGTGGGATGATGGTTAAAGAACGAAGGACTCAGATCGTTCGGTATAACCTTTCTACACTCTTTACAGTTTGTTAGTTTAGCAATAATGGAAGATCCGGGTTAAAGTATACGATAGCGCCAATTAAAATGTTTTGTTCCGCATTTGGCGTCTGTAGAAGGCCGGGACGCTACCGTAGACTTACAGTGGTATCAGAGACTCACCATTTTGCTTTACTAACTTGTGCTAACGCGTTTAAAATATCGATCGGACCGAATATCAAAAACTGCAAAATTTCAAGTTCACAGTTTCTGTTGATTTTTAAAGGGTTCCAAAATTATTTTACATATCACAGAAATCTGTGCAGGGTTTTATAAGCACACCGTAAAAATTTGGGCACGTGATTCGACAAGATGGCCGCGGAATCGCGGTCAAACCTATGGTTTGACCGCGCATCCGCGGCCATTCTGTGAGATCATGGCCCCAAATTTGCACAGTAGCTTCTATGTTGGAATTTGAGGTTTTTGGTATATATCTTTTGGGCCCAGATTTTGTTACTGTTCAACAGATGTTCGTGGGGCCCACTTCGTGATATTTGGTCGATCGAAATTTAAACATGTTAGTTTACAGTACTTACATTATATCTCCGACCGGGAATGTCATTTGATCGATAAACCGCGTCTGATTGCTATAGTTCTTTTAGACGGGTTTGCGAACGTGACATTCGCGTTGATGTTCTGTGTTGTGCTGTGATATTGCGGATTTGTCGTGGTGGATAGCAGTGTGCAATGGTAGTGCAGTTTGGATTTATTTGTACATTTGATATTGCGGGGCGAGCGTCCAACATGTGGACTGCCGTCACTGCCTATTGTATAATATTCTTTTGGGGCACGACCAGGTTGCGGTCAATGTACCTGTTGTACATATTATTTATTTCTGTACTAGGTTTACCCCGCGACGGAGTGCACAGATAGCCGGGTTCTGGAGGGCAACGGGTCCGCATCTCATGGCTTTGAGAGGCAGAGGGGCCTCACTCTAGAATTGGCAGACTATTCACCGCACTTATAGGGGGTACAGGTTGACCCAAAGAGGGGTGCTCAATTTACCGGATTCCGTGAAGTGCCGGGAGTTCCATTCACTATGCTGTGGGGGACTACCTCACTTCAGGTTTTGGCGTGTAACTTGCCGCACCCGTAGGGGTCTAGGTTTCATTGCACAGGCTATCCACATGACCAGGGGAACGTCGGGTTTCAGCAGTGGCTCTATGAAACCCGAGGATCCCAGTTATCTGTATTGTTCTGTGATACTTATTACTTTTCTGTAATGTTTCATATTATCATGCCTGGAGTGATTATTGTATATTAGTATATATACTATTAGATGTTGTATATGTTTTGCACCCGCGCTAGTCCAGTCCCCTCTCTGTCGTTAGTTAAGTAACCTAACGGATGATGACGGGACCCAGTGATGAATGCGGATGGCATATACATACATTTTATTTTCGTTCTTTTCTGGTGTGATTGATTGATGGGACTGCGTTGATTTTGATCAATGCAAGGAAAACAAACCTATTTTGAGTTGTTGGAACAATTTTAAAAAGTGTTATTACAAAGGCTTTTCCTTTTGTTTTGCATCGTGGTATTCAGTGGAATACCCTGCACCTCATTCGACGGGGCAAGGACCGATATCCCTTCACCGGGACAAACCCCTTGGGCAGAAGTTTGCGTTAGGGTAATAACTTCACTATAGTCGATTACAAGTTGCTTTGCATCGCGGTATTCAGTGGAATATCCTGCACCTCATTCCACGAGGAAAGAGCCGAGATCCCTTCACCGGGAGTGACCTCTTTAGCTAAAGGTTTTCGCCACTATATTTTAAAAGCTATCAGGTTCCTTCAGCGATATCAAGTTCACTACGTTAAAGGTTTTTCGCCGAAAACCAGCCATAGCCCTCCATCATTTCTTTTGGATATTCAGTAGTATTCAAGCTAGGCATTTTAGCCAAAGTTAAGGCATAGTGTTTGGTAGCTGCTGGGTATTCAATTGTTGCATAGATAGATGAGTTGGTTTGGGACAGTCGTTCTGCCGATTGGCCAAAGTCAGGGGCATGTGCGGGTGGGTTCAATTGACAAGATTGTGACGGGTAGAACTTGGCATGTGACTTATGACATTTAACCAAAGCCAAGGTTATAAGAGCATGGGGCAAAAATCATATCGGGAGATTCTAAAGAAACTGAAACTTGCCAAGTATGCGCATACCTTCTGGAGTGTGAGTAACGTGGATGGATTCCGTCACGTTATCATACGATGAGAGTTGGATCCCGATTCCCACTGATGAGTTGGTTTACTCTTCGGGTGATCCTGATTGATTCTTCTTTCAGGTTTGGAGGAGAATTTGACAGGACAGTGGGAGGTTTCCGGATTAGATAAAGTTATAACCATTCTGATCTAGGTTAGAGTGCACGCAGAGTGTTTCTTTTCTCTCTCTCTTTGGCAGCGACCTTTGACCGACCCTAGACTATGACTCAGTGACCAGGTTGACCGAACCTTCTTAAAATACTGGCTTTTGGATTGTCCGAGTTACATAAGTCATTGCCACTCCTTTTACCCTTTGCATTTCTCAGAACACCCCGTATTACTACAGACATCCACTTCTATTGGATAGATCCATCGTATGGTTATATATGAACTTGAAGGGACTTCTTCGAGGATGGATCAAGGATCAAGAGAAATAGAATTGGTTTATTCAGTTGTCTTTTATTATCACCTTCTCTCAGGTTGCGAGGGCTCCTTGGTTTAGGAGAGTACACCTATTACGCTTATTGGATAGTCTTCTTCCAAACCATAGGCAGGTGCCGAAAGGTAGGAAATGAAGAAAACCAATTAGCCTAAGTAGGGTGTATAGAAGGTAATATGTAAAGACAAAATAAAGGGATTAGAAAGAGGGAAAAGTAAATTGCGACTGTTATCATTCACGACCAAACCGCGTGTTAGTGTATATGCCCTAGAGGCCATTACTGTATCATACTAGTTTGTATATTACTTAATGGAAGCTTGGGATATTCACCTTGTATAAACAATCTTGCTCAATATAGTAGTATGCTACTTGGTGTGTTTCTACTTCAATGTGTACATGTGTTTATTTTAGTATATCACCTATACACATTAGTGGAGCCCTTAGGATCTTTGCTTGATTACCGGCGTTGTAATGGCAGTCACACTCGTGGGGGCTGGATAATCTATAAGCACATCCTTATGCAGGTCCCTAGTGTAGGGTTCCTAGGCACACTAAGGAGGTCTCTCAAGGCATCAACCATGCCAATTTCTAATTTTACGGGTGCCGAGAACCCCTAATACGGATCGTTAACTAGAATTTTAGGCGAAACAAAGCAACTAGTTAACAACTTAACTAAGTGAACGGAAATACAACCTTTGTAGATCCGGTCCTCCACCTCTATAGCTCCGTGATGAAGTCCCCTTGCTGTCCAAATCAAATCCCGGGCTCTAGCGTCGGCTTCATCGGAGAAATGGGCGGGCTAGATCGTCGACTTCGATGCCGAAGATGATCTACGTCGAGGCATCACAAGATCAAGCTCCCACTTCACCAAGTCATGAAACTTGTGAAGAAAATAGCCTATACTATTTGGCAAGAGGTAGAGGATGAAGAAATAGGAAGTGGGTTCACTTTAGAATTGGATTTCTCACTCTTTTTCTCAAGTTGCCATTGATGGAGGCAAGCTTTCTTCATGTTGAAAAAGGAGAAGGAGAAGAAGATAATATAATAAGTTGTTTTTCAAATAGAAAATCAACACAATCCTTATCATATGGCAACCATGATTAGGTGTAGAGAATAGACCATGGTTAGTTGGAATGGTTAGGGTTAAGCATGAGACAAATATGGTGGACTTGTTCAAAGCTTCATGAAGCTTCAACAACAAACAAAATAAGCCACCATTTTCTTTTCTCTTTTTCCAAAAAGAAACAAATAAATAAATGAATAAATAAATAAAATGAAAACCCTAACCATTACACAACCATGGTTTAATCTTTACACATACTCAAGTTAGCATGTATCATCAAACATGATACAAACTAGTGTACAAAAGTATATCAAATATACAATGTGCACATCAAGTGAGAAAATCCATTTAAAGTGAACCATTACTAGTTAATGCAAAGTAATATATCTAATATATAATTATGCATTAAATCATTAAATCAATACTTGATTTAACGATCCGGTCATATCGCATATAACCGACTAATATTCAATGTATCGGCTTATCGAATCAATCCTTGATTCGATAACTAGGTTATATCGCATACAACCAATTGATACATCCATCGCGAGAATAGAATACGGTATCACATACACGCATTATTCTTGGTCCCGTACATATCTCATATGCGCTCCTATTTCGTTTCGCTTGAGCTAGGAAACCTCTGTGTAGGACTCTAAAGACTCGTCAATACGCCGGCAGCAGGTGATGATCATATCAAACACCCACAAGCCGCAAGCGGTCTGCTAAACGTAACGGCCACCCGGGTATTGAGTGATCAAAAGATCGACGAGCAAGCCCTCTCACACTCCTGTGAATCCAACCAGTAACACTTACCATACAGTCCGGTCTCGTCGTCTGATATGTCGCATATCTTGCCTAGGGGTGGTAAACGTCAGACCCCAATAGCTCGATAAGTCGTGTCGATATGAGGTCTATAACAGTTCGAGAAACTACTGGTAACACTTACCAGTAAATCTCAGCAACCTTGGCCCTGGATTTCCGGTTATAGCCAATCGAACACAGCGCAACATCAACTCCCTATACCGGGAGAGACGAATCCCCTCCTATTGCTCATTGCCTCCATGTGATTCGGGACTGTACCCAAAAACCACCGTTTTGCACGCCCTCTTGGACATGGTAAGGTGGAAATCAAAGCACAGTAGGAATCACACAAGACTCTATGACGATCTCGGGTCAACAGACTACTCTGTACCAGTGTCACCAGAGAACTGCCATTTGACGTAAGGTATAATACCATCTGGGAGTTCTCGGCGAGTCCGTCCAGTGTACCCAGTCTCCACTGAGCACCCGTATATCATCTCTGATGTCAAACACCAATGGATATGGGATCATCAATCGCCCATCTGTATGGGTCGAGAAGGTATACGCTAGTCTACTCTGGTATATCGATGCCCCGTCTCGATACACCTACGACTAGGAACCTTGAAGGATGTACTTATGGACTACCATGTCCCCACTAGTATGATCCGCATCATAGTTCAGGTAGTCAAGTACACATCTTAAGGGCTTTACCAACATGTAACAGAGAGACAATTAGTGTACACGTTAAGGTAAAGAATAACCAGATAGCATACTATCATGTCGAGCAAGAAAGACCTCGCTATATATGTCCAAGCATCCACTACAATATACATCCTATGTATAGTAATGGCCTCTAGAGCATACATATAACTAACAATCTCCCACTTGCTCTAGGGCCATCTGTAGCAGTGGTTGTATTTGTAAGTGCACGGCGGCGCCCCGGTCGTCAATCCGACGGCCAAATGCGGAAACGGTGATAAACTTTAATTTTGCGAACTTAGCAAACCGGCACCACCGCGCACTAAACCCCGGATCGGGCCATTAAACTAGATCTAGCAAACAACAAGACGGGTTAGAGATATACCGAGTGATCCGAGTCCTCCGGTCTTCTCGTCGTCGTCCCGATCTCCCGCGGAAACTCCGGTCGTCGCATCCTTGCCGGAAGGGCACCACATCGTCTGCATCTTTTACGGGCTCCCACCTCAATACCAAGGCAACTCGGGGATGAAGCTGGCAAGTCGACATGCCCAAGATATGCTGTAGAATGTGTAGTGTAGAGGCTATGTCTCATTTGGGGTTTTGTTGCCAATTAAAAGATGATGGAGGAATCAAGAAGAAAAATGGTGCTTGCATTTCTCTAGCATCAAATGAGATCAAGAATGCCACAAGCTAAAAATGAAATTCTCTCATTCCCCTTCAAGAAGTGGCCGGCCAAAAAAACTGGTGGGAAATGGTGGTGGAGTGATAATATAAATCAAGAGGGAGGTGATTGTAGGAGAAGTAGAAAGGTGACCACACCCAAAACATCATCATAACAAATGAACATCCAAACCATACCCTTTCTAATCTCATTTAATGCAAGAATGGTGCAACAAAAGAAAAGATGGAAAAGGAATCTAAAGATGCTATCATAATCTTACATCTCACAAATAAACCCTCCACAAAATGTTATTTGCAAACTTGCAAATAACCCACTCCATCGGAAAAGTCCGGCCGGGAAAGAACAAAGGAAAACCGGCCGGAACGGAATGCAAACTGGTAACTCCAGAAAACTGGTCCCGTAATAAATTACAGGAAAACCCCGATACTGTGCATACACACCCGTATCTGTATTCCGTCCGGATACAAATGCAAAGAGACAAAATCTACACTGTACTAAACTAGGATCCGGCTTAAACCAAAGCCGGCTAGTAATATCCGTCCGATCCTGATCCGTGCAATACCGCACGTATCTGATCGAACCCTGCCATATATCTATACGGCTTCTAGTATAAACCGTCTGATCCTGATCCGTGCAATACCGCATGTATCTGATCGGACCCTGCCATATCTCCATACGGCCTCTACAGCGTTTCGCCCGAAAGCTGAGTAACTGAATGTGTGGTGGACTCTAAAGACTCGTCAATACTATGGATGTGGATTTAACTACTAGCACGTCAGAGGTATAAGCCAATACGTAACGGGCCACCAGCTATTGACTAAAAGGGACGTCGATGAGCGAACTCATCCTGACACCCTACTGAGCCTGTCAGTGACAATATCCGTACAGTCCGGTCCGTTCGTCTATGAGCATCGCATGGCGGGCCTAGGGTGTTGGTAAAAGTCAGACCCCCAAAAGCGGTACAAGTCATGTCGGAGTGTAGCCCAGAACACCCTGAGATACTACTGGAATACCTACCAGTAAATCTCCTGCCTTGGCCAAGGACTTCGTGTAATGACTCTCCTAGACACAGCGCGACCTCACCCCCAATACCGGGAGAGACGAACCCCCGAAGATCCGCTCACTGCCTCCATGTGGCTCGGGACTGTACCCAACTAAAACCTGTTTGCACGACTCCTTTGAGCCGTGGTAGGGTAGTAATCAAAGTACAGTGGGAACTCACACGAGACAAATGACGATCCCCGGGTCGATGAACTAACCTGTACATATGTCACCTGGGAACTGCTATCTGACGTCAGGTATAAGACCAACTAGCATGCTCCCGGCGAGTCCTGTCCGGTGTACTCATAACCCAATGAGCACCTGTATACATCTTAGGTGAACCAACTGACACCAGTGGCTTGTGAGACCGGCCACCGCCCCTCGTCGGGGTCTCGACTGTATACACTAGTCTACTCTGGAGAATCGATGCCCTGTCTCGAAACTCCCACAACTAGGGACCTTTTAAGGATGTGCTTGTAGGCTCCAGCTCTCACTTATATGATCGCCCTCATACTGCTGGCAGTCAAGCAAGAATCCTAGGGGCTCTATCAACGTGTAATAGCGACCTGTCAGGTCACCTAAAGCAGTACACGATGATAAAGGTAAACCAGATAGCATACTATCATCTCGAGTAAGACTGTTCTACCGGGATAGGTCTTCCCTCAATCATTGCAATCACGTGCCTGTGATCCAATAATTGACTCTGAGGGCACTATCTCCAACAATCTCCTACTTGCACTCAAGGCTAATTATTGCGATGTCGCATACTTACAGCCCGTGTGATACCGAACACCCAACTCCTCTACTAGTCAGTTTCACAAAGCTCATTTGCGAAACTATCGCGTTCGAGGAATAGCCTCAGTGAGTGGATCCGCTCTGGTGTTTCTTTCAATGTCTCTCTATATCTCAAGTTCGCGGAGAAAGCCATCTCCCGAAATGAGCAATACCTGTCTTAGAATGTCTGGATGTCTGATGGGACCGAGCTCATAAATGAACTCCAAATCCAAGCTTCTTAGACTGTATCGTCAACTGAACTTAATCAGTATCCTGCGCCATGCCTCCCTCAGTATTGCCTTGGATCACCTGTCCAAAATACTGCCCCTCGTCAGAGGGAAAACTATAACTCTGACAACCTCCTTGTCGTCCAGGTCACCTTGGAAGCCTGGAATGATAACTGTCTCCCAAACGAGACTGTCGTTATCATATCCCTAGAACATCCACTTATGTTCTAAAACTGCTTCCGACTGTTCCTCCAGGATTGGATCAATATCAACTTATTGCATCTGGTGCAAGAACAACATCTGGTGTGGTACTTGACATCTCATGATTGACTCAATTGCCTAAGCAAGTGATCTGCCAATCATGCAAATCCCTCTCTACTTTAGTCTATAAGACACCTTTAGAGAGGGTGACTCCATTACCTGCAGGTACACTACCATGCCAGGAGTCGACCATTCTAAATACTCTTAGAATGTTGTCTAAGTACCCAGATTGGGAAACCACCCAAATCTAGATCTAAAACTATAGATCTAGTAACCAGTATGTCTTATATAATGTCCAAGTCCTTTGTGGAGAAACCACTGTGTGACGACCAAAATATAACCGATCGTAGTATAGGAATATCACTTCCTACTACCTTCTCAACAGATCCATCCCCTATTCTGATGACGTCAAACCTATGACTGTCACATCAGAAACAGATGATCTAACTCCGCTATATCTGCTTTAGTCTATAAATAGACATAAGCCTGATGTCCACCAACGCTTCCGCTGCTCCCACTGACTACGACAACCCTCTGGCAGAGTCATATAGATGTGCACTTCTAAAGCTAGTTTAGAACGACGCTATACTCATCCTCCCACCGGGTCTCGCAGCCTGGAACAACAGCAATGGCAAGTGTGGGTAAACAAGAACTTCCCTGTCACCGTCCTTGAGGCTACCGGAGTACCTCTCGGGTGCCTGAAGTTACCCACCTTATCTGCGGGGTGGCCAATGGAATGTCAAATCAGATTGAATCTTTAGGTTCCTTATCAAATTTTCAGTAATCGTTTGCGGTTCTGGAATCACTTCCAGTTCTACCATACTCCCACTACTGTTTTTGAAAAAATCCATTTTTATTAAAACTGTGGCGAGTCAAGAACAATATCACTATTGATCTTTCTTATGGTAGAAAGTCAACCCTCGTCATAGCCTGGGTCAACCCACAAACAGCCATTACAGAAACGTGCCTTGAGTTATCCAGAGTCTGGTTTTAATCATAAGCCGGACAACTCCCCGTACCTTAACAATGTTAAGATATGAACTGTACTATATCCAATATAGAACCAGAGGCACTTATTTAATTGAACCAGATTCAAATCATGCAGCTATCTCCAGTGCATGTCAACTAAATGGAGAGAGGCCGATCAGTGTTACTCAACTTAGGAATGCTTCCAATTATGAGTAACCTGAAAGAGAAGCAATTTCTCTTTATCATTACTATCAACTGAATACCATACACAAGTATCTACATCTTCGATCAATTTGAAGAATCCCGATACTTGTTACACCTGGTTCTGTACTCTATTCAAATACCTATAACTCCTCAAAACTTAGACCCTGTGTTTCTACGAAACACATGTCTAAGAACTAGAGAAGTTAAAAGTAAACAGAATATAGTATGAGGACCAACCCCTCTGTCCTAATGGACACTGGACAACATACAATACTCTGTATAAGTCCGCTGAGTCTAACAACTCTTTCACTGTGTATCGTAGGTTGAAAACTGTACTTATGGCTAAGAAGAATTACACCGCTGTTTAATGCTCCTTACCTAACCATCCACTGATATAGGTAAATGTCATCGACATAATATCAAAAGGTATATCTCACTCTATGAAAATAGACGTACAGATATATCAATTTGAAATTGGTGCACAACAGCGGATATTCAAAACCATATATTTGCCGACCGGCAAACAGCCCAGGTGATCTCCTCAAATATCACCGATTACAACGAATCCCGATATAATGAGGATAATCACCCTGTTCCCAACAACTTACTCCCACTCATCATCTGTAAAGCCATACAGATGTGAGAATCAAACCTGGTAAATACATACCCTGGAGCAAGTGTCTAATCGGGAAATCAGTTTTCCTTTAACAGTACACAGTGAAATTGAAACATTGAAATGTTTCAATGGGGTATCCTGGTATTCCTAGTAATGCCTCTTCCATTATCCAGATTCACAACTATAACCGTATAATTCTTTGCCACCTCTCCAAATCCCTTTATATGTCTTTAGTCATTACCTTCTGCACACCCCTTTAGGCCAATTGGTTTTCTTCCTTCCATACCGTTCGGCACCAGCCTATGGTTTGGAAGAAGACTATCCAATAAGCATAATGGGTGTACTGTCCTAGTCCTAGGAGCACTCGCAATGCGAGAGAAGGTGAAGATAAAAGACAACCGAATAAACCTTATTCCTATTTCTCCTGGACGAGAATCCATCCCCGAACTGGAACAAGTTCCTTTCGAGTTCGTATATAACCATACGATGGAGTATCCAATAAACTGTGGATCTTCGTAGTGATACGGAGTGTCCTGGAGAAATACAAAGGTGATTTAGGATTGGCGAAGAAATATTTGGTTTGGTCGTGAATATCAGTCGCAATTTACTTTGCCCTCTTACTAATCCCTTGCTTTGTCTTAATCTTAATACCTTCTGCACACCATTTAGGCTAATTGGTTTTCTTCATTCCCTACCGGTCGGCACCAGCCTAAGGTTTGGAAGAAGACTATCCAATTTGCGCAATAGGTGTACTATCTCCTAAACTAAGGAGTACTCGTAACTTGAGAGAAGGCAAAAAGGAAAAGACAACTGAATAAACCTTATCCGTTTTCTCCAGAACCGGAAACCATCCTCGAATTCCTTCGAGTTCTTATCTAACCATACGATGGCTTTTTCCAATGGAAGTGGACGTTCGCAGTAATACGGGGTGTCCTGGAGAAAAGGGTAAAAGTAGGAGTGGCAATGAGGTCTGCAACTCTGACAATCCAAAAGCCAGTGTTAAGAAGATTCGGTCAACTTGGTCTCTGAGTCGTAGTCTTAGGGTGGGGTCAATGGTCGCTGCCAGAGAGAGAGAGAAAAGAAACACTCAGCGTGCACTCTAACCTAGATCAGAATGGTTACCAATTTATCTAATCTGGAAACCTCCCACTGTACCTCAAATTCTCCTCCAAACCTGAAAGAAGAATTAGTCGGGGTCACCCGAGGAGTAAACCAACTCATCAGTGGGAATCGGGATCCAACTATCATCGCATGATAACGTGACGGAATCCGTTCACGCTATCACACTCCAGAAGGTATGCGCATATCTGGCAAATTTCAGTTCTTTTGAAACTCCCGATGTAGATTTTTACCCCATGCTCTTATGACCTTGACTATGGCCAACAAATCATAAGTCACATGTCAAGTTCTACCCGTCATTATCCAGGTTGATTTGAACCCACCCGTACAAGCCCTTGACTAGGGCCAACAAGGCTATACGACTGTCCCAAACCAACGCATCTATCTATGCTGCATATGAATAACCCACAGCTACCAAACACTGTGCCTTGACTATGGCCAACAAACACAGCTTGAATACTATTGACTATCCATATGAAACGACGGAGGGCTACGAATGGTTTCTGGCGAAAACCTTTAACGTAAAGAACTTGATATCGTTGAAGGAACGGATAGCTTTTTAGAAAATATAGTGACGAAAACCTTTACTAAAGAGGTCACTCCCGGTGAAGGGATCTCGGCTCTTTCCCCGTAGAATGGGGTGCAGGATATTCCAAATGAATACCACGATGCAAAGCAAAAGTAATCGGCTATAGTGAAGTTAATGCCCTGACGCAAACTTCTGTCCAAGGGGTCACTCCCGGTGAAGGGATCTCGGCCCTTGCCTCGTCGACCGAGGAGCAGGATATTCCAAATGAATACCACGATGCAAAACAAAAGTGAACGTCCTTGCAATAACAGCTTTTTGAAAAGTGTTCCAACAACATCAGAATAGGTTTGTTTTAACTTGCATTGATCCGAATCAACGCAGTCCCATCAATTGATCACACCACAAAGAACGAAAATATACTGACGTACGTATATGCCATCCGCATTCGCCACTGGGTCCCGTCATCACCCGTTAGGTTAGCTAACTAACGGCAGAGCGGGGACTGGACTAGCGCGGATGAAAAACATATACAACATCTACTAATATATATACTAATATATTATTTCGCTCAAGGCGTGAATAAAATGCAACATCACAGAAATGTACAGCATCACAGAACAATATAGATATCTGGGATCCCCGGGTTTCACAGAGCCACTACTGAAACCCGACGTTCCCCTGGTCGTGTGGATAGCCTGTGCAATGAAATCCTAGACCCCTACGGGCGCGGCAAGTCACCCGCCAAAACCTGAAGCGAGGCAGCCCCCTTCAGCACCGTGAATGGACCACCCAGCACTTCACGGAATCCGGTAACTTGGGCACCCCTCCTGGGTCAAACTGTACCCCTACGAGTGCGGTGAATAGCCCGCCAATCCTAGAGTGAAGCCCCCTCCGTCCCAATGCCATGAGATGCGGGCTTGTTTCCCTCTAGAACCCGGCTATCCGTGCACCCCTCCGTGGGGTAAACCTAGTACAGAAAGTAAAAAATACATACAGCGGGTACATCGACCGCAACCAGGTCGTGCCCCAAAAGAATAATACAAACAGGCAGTGACGGCAGACCACATGTCGGACGCTCGCCCCGCAATATCAAATGTACATAATACAACCACAACTGTACTAGCATTGCATCCAGGCTATCCCCACGACCGATCCACAACATCACAGCAAAAACACAAAACATCAACGTGAAAGTCACGTTCGCAAATCCGTCTAACCGGGCTATAGCAGTTAGACCGGATTTACCGATCGAGTGACATTCACGGTCGCAGATATAATGTAAATACTGTGAAAAATGTGTTTAAAATATCCGATCGATCAAAAATTAACAAGTGGGCCCCCAAGCAATACTGTAGCACTCACAGAAAATCTGGGCCCAATTTTAATATTCCAAAACCCCTAAAATAAGCCCAGAAGCCCACTGGAAAAATACGACGCAGTGAAGACACCAATGTGCGGCGGAACCGCGGCCCAAGGGGGGGTTTGGCCACGGTTCCGCGCTTAGGTGGTCGAATGAATGTGTCGAATTTTCCTAGTAGTCTTAGAATTTCCAGTACATTAGTTTTTTACAACCTGAAAAATTTTTAGACACCAAAAAATTTTAACAGAAAACAGATGTGAACTAAAATTGGGTTTTTGGAATTTTGGTCGATCGGAACTGAAAAACACATCAAACGAAGCTAGACGAAGTTAATGGCGAGGCTTTGATACCACTGTAAGTGCACGGCAGCGCCCCGGTCGTCAATCCGACGGCCAAATGCGGAAACGGTGATAAACTTTAATTTTGCGAACTTAGCAAACCGGCACCACCGCGCACTAAACCCCGGATCGGGCCATTAAACTAGATCTAGCAAACAACAAGACGGGTTAGAGATATACCAAGTGATCCGAGTCCTCCGGTCTTCTCGTCGTCGTCCCGATCTCCCGCGGAAACTCCGGTCGTCGCATCCTTGCCGGAAGGGCACCACATCGTCTGCATCTTTTACGGGATCCCACCTCAATACCGAGGCAACTCGGGGATGAAGCTGGCAAGTCGACATGCCCAAGATATGCTGTAGAATGTGTAGTGTAGAGGCTATGTCTCATTTGGGGTTTTGTTGCCATTTGAAAGATGATGGAGGAATCAAGAAGAAAAATGGTGCTTGCATTTCTCTAGCATCAAATGAGATCAAGAATGCCACAAGCTAAAAATGAAATTCTCTCATTCCCCTTCAAGAAGTGGCCGGCCAAAAAAACTGGTGGGAAATGGTAGTGGAGTGATAATATAAATCAAGAGGGAGGTGATTGTAGGAGAAGTAGAAAGGTGACCACACCCAAAACATCATCATAACAAATGAACATCCAAACCATACCCTTTCTAATCTCATTTAATGCAAGAATGGTGCAACAAAAGAAAAGATGGAAAAGGAATCTAAAGATGCTATCATAATCTTACATCTCACAAATAAACCCTCCACAAAATGTTATTTGCAAACTTGAAAATAACCCCCTCCATCGGAAAAGTCCGGCCGGGAAAGAACAAAGGAAAATCGGCCGGAACGGAATGCAAACTGGCAACTCCAGAAAACTGGTCCCGTAATAAATTACAGGAAAACCCCGATACTGTGCATACACACCCGTATCTGTATTCCGTCCGGATACAAATGCAAAGAGACAAAATCTACACTGTACTAAACTAGGATCCGGCTTAAACCAAAGCCGGCTAGTAATATCCGTCCGATCCTGATCCGTGCAATACCGCACGTATCTGATCGAACCCTGCCATATATCTATACGGCTTCTAGTACAAACCGTCCGATCCTGATCCGTGCAATACCGCATGTATCTGATCGGACCCTGCCATATCTCCATACGGCCTCTACAGCGTTTTGCCCGAAAGCTGAGTAACTGAAAGTGTGGTGGACTCTAAAGACTCGTCAATACTATGGATGTGGATTTAACTACTAGCACGTCAGAGGTATAAGCCAATACGTAACGGGCCACCAGCTATTGACTAAAAGGGACGTCGATGAGCGAACTCATCCTGACACCCTACTGAGCCTGTCAGTGACAATATCCGTACAGTCCGGTCCGTTCGTCTATGAGCATCGCATGGCGGGCCTAGGGTGTTGGTAAAAGTCAGACCCCCAAAAGCGGTACAAGTCGTGTCGGAGTGTAGCCCAGAACACCCTGAGATACTACTGGAATACCTACCAGTAAATCTCCTGCCTTGGCCAACGACTTCGTGTAATGGCTCTCCTAGACACAGCGCGACCTCACCCCCAATACCGGGAGAGACGAACCCCCGAAGATCCGCTCACTGCCTCCATGTGGCTCGGGACTGTACCCAACTAAAACCTGTTTGCACGACTCCTTTGAGCCGTGGTAGGGTAGTAATCAAAGTACAGTGGGAACTCACACGAGACAAATGACGATCCCCAGGTCGATGAACTAACCTGTACACATGTCACCTGGGAACTGCTATCTGACGTCAGGTATAAGACCAACTAGCATGCTCCCGGCGAGTCCTGTCCGGTGTACTCATAACCCAATGAGCACCTGTATACATCTTAGGTGAACCAACTGACACCGGTGGCTTGTGAGACCGGCCACCGCCCCTCGTCGGGGTCTCGACTGTATACACTAGTCTACTCTGGAGAATCGATGCCCTGTCTCGAAACTCCCACGACTAGGGACCTTTTAAGGATGTGCTTGTAGGCTCCAGCTCTCACTTATATGATCGCCCTCATACTGCTGGCAGTCAAGAAAGAATCCTAGGGGCTCTATCAACGTGCAATAGCGACCTGTCAGGTCACCTAAAGTAGTACACGATGATAAAGGTAAACCAGATAGCATACTATCATCTCGAGTAAGACTGTTCTACCGGGATAGGTCCTCCCTCAATCATTGCAATCACGTGCCTGTGATCCAATAATTGACTCTGAGGGCACTATGTCCAACAGTAGTATCTTATACTCAACCATCCCATAAAAGTCTCTCTCTGGAAATAGGCTTTCGCGAGTGGATCCGCCGTGTTGTCCTCTGAGTCTACTCTCCTAACCTCGATCTCTTAGAGATCAACCATCTCCATGATCAGGTGATACTGCCTTAGAGTATGTCTGGATCACTGATGGGACGGACGTTCCTTGGCATAAGCCACAACTCCATTGTCACACAATTGGAGGAACATAGTTCATCTCATGAACCAATATACACCCAAACAGCCTCTTTGGTAGCATCTTAAGTAGCGATGTATCCTGCCTTTATCGTCTAGTATGTCACGGTATCTAGCTTGGAACTCTTCCAACATACCGTCCCTCTACTGAGGGTAAAGACAATGCCTGTGACTGACATTCAGTAGTCCTTATCACCCTGGAACACTTCCAGTGATTCTCCCCAGGATCGATTGATACCATCTCACTACAACTAGTGAGTATCCTAACATCCAATTAGATCTATCTCATAGATCAAAAGCTTCGGATTTAGTAGGTATCACTTTAATCCTATATGGAGAATCATTGTGATAAGCGGAGATTGATCGAGCGTAGCATAAGAAACTCCTTCCCTATCA
Organism: Agapanthus africanus; assembly: GCA_030015575.1. Lineage (NCBI taxonomy): Eukaryota > Viridiplantae > Streptophyta > Magnoliopsida > Asparagales > Amaryllidaceae > Agapanthus > Agapanthus africanus. The sequence continues at coordinate 672,594,470 of CM057340.1, read as the reverse complement.
AGAGTATGTCATCCACGTACTCTACGAGGATCATTACCATACTCCCTACTGCCTTTTTGTTTATACAAGGTTCATCTACCATTTTGATGATGTCAAACTCTTTGACTTACACATCAAAACAGACGTTCCAACTCCGCGATGCCTGCTTTATCCTATAAAACATCTTGCACACCTTTCCGCTGCTCCCACTATTTACGAAGCCCTCTGGCTGTGTACTTACAGACGTTCTCTTCTAAAACATCATTTAGAAAAGCAGTCATGACACCCAACCACCAGATATTGTAGTCATGGTATGTAGCCGTGACAAGTAGGATCTGGATGGACTTAAGCATAGCCACTGGAAAAAGTTTCATCATTATCCACGCCTGGTCGATGATAGAAACCTTTAACAAGTCTAGCTTTGAAAGTCTCAACTTTTCCAAGTACACCAAGTAATCTTCTCAAGATATACTTGCTCCTGATGGGGATTTAACCCTTCAGATCAAGCAACTAAAGTCCATACTTTGTTGGTGTATAAGGATTCCATCTCAGATCGCTAAGCATCTAGCCATTCTTACAGAGTCTCTACTCTCGATGGCCTGTTCGAAACTAGTTGGGTCATCATCTCATGATGCAATCCTCGCTCCCACTGTCATAGAGAAACCGAAGTAACTCTCAGGTGGGTGAGGAACCCTACTAGATCGGCGGAGAGGCTGAGGTTCGTTGGTATCTACTGAATCCTTTGGTTGTACCAAATCATCTGCTGTAGTTTGCATAGCTGGAACATTTCCAGTTCTACATAACAGATCTTGCATCGAGCTTGTCCGGATTTTTCTATTCAAACATAGGCTGGAGAACCCCAAATCTTAACTAACTTAAGATATGGGCTCTTCCCTTTCCATATCACATATGAAGTGGTAGGCAACTAATTTGATTTGAACCCTTTTCAATAGGTATGCAACTTCTCAAGTGCATAACTCCCAAAAGGAAACAGGTAACTCAGTAATACTCATCATAGAGCACACCTTATCATATAGGGTGTGATTGCTCTGCCCCGATATACCATCGTGCTATGGTGTATACGGAGGAGCAATGCTGAGAGAGAATCTCATTCTCCTTTAGAATAGACCAGTATTTCCATGCTCAAGTATTCTCCTCCTCGATCACATGAAAGGACATAATACTTATACCCGTATTGGTTCTCTACTTCTAACTTATATTCTGTGAATATCTCAAAAGGTTCCGACTTGTGTTTCAACAGGAACATATGTCTGAATCTTGAGAGATCATCAGAGTACGTAATGAAGTATAAAGAACCAGTCTTGGCATGTGTAGACAGGGGACCTACATACATCAACATGTATCATCCCAAGAGTTCACTAACTCTTTCTCTGTTTCCAGTAAACGGAGCTATGGTCATCTTATCTTTGTGACATGACTGGCAAGTTTCACAAGATGTAAATTCAAACTGATTTAAATATTCATCTTTATGTAACTTCAGCTAGTCGGGTCGCATTGATATGACCCAGTCTACAATACCTCAAGAAGGATCCGTTCATTTCTGAACTCTTCCTCTTGTGTGTGTTCCATATAGTAAGAACTGTAGTTTGATTTAGAACATCAATGCTTTTAGATAACGTGCCTGAACCGATCAACTTTTGAAATAGGAAATGTTCAAAACATTATCCAACAATACAAAATTTTATCATTTCTTTACTAATAAAGAGACTGATATGATTTTGTATATCAGGTTCGGTATCTAATAACATTCGTTCAGAATCATTGTATATCAGGTTCAGGATGGCTCCCACTGCTTTTTATCAAATCTTCATTCAAACCCTAAAAGGAAAAACTAGCCGGGATTAATTACACACTACAAGTTCGCCAATCTTTCAGCCAGGCCAGTGTCGGTACTTTGAGGGAGGTCCCCCGTGCTTTCGCACGAACCTAATTAATGTAAATCTCGTTTTCCCAGAGGCGTAACCCCGTTGATACCTTTCTAGACACCTACTTGATCGGCTAATTGTAATGTGTAAAACTCTCCCGGGAGTAACTCTTACTCGCAGCGGGTATCGGGATCCAACTATCTCATAGAAGGTATGCAATCTCATTGCAAATTTCAACACTTGAAATTCCCGATAATCTTTTGCCCCTAGCAGCTATATGACCTTAACATAGTCAACAAATCATAAGTGCTAGTCAAGTTCAACCCGTCATTTCCCGATTGAATTAAACCCACCCGCACGACCCTTAACATAGTCAACAAAGTCGCACGACTACCCTAATCCAATCGCATCATATGCTTATGCAGATAAGCACTAATTAGCTACCGCACACTACGTCTTAACATAGTCAACAAACGTAGCACGAATACTAACTAGTACTTATCTGAAATGACGGAGGGCTACGACAGGTTTTTCTGAAAACCTATTGCGTAATGAACTTGATATCGTTGTAGGATCGAATGATTTTAAAATGGAGTGTCTTTGAGGCTTTTCTAGTTTTGCTAAAGGGGTCAATCCCGGTGAAGGGATCGTCGGCCCTTTACTCGTCGAATGAGGTGTGGGATATATCATATATATCACTGTGCAAAGCAAAAACTCTTAAAAGCAATCAAAAGACAAACCGAGTGTGTAGCATCAGCCAGTTATTGCTAAAGGAGTCACTCCCGGTGAAGGGATCTCGGTCCTTTCCTTATCGGATAAGGTGCAGGATATATCATATATACCGCTGTGCAAAGCAAGAACTGTAGCTACCTGTTTTATTTTGAAATTCGATTCTACAACATCTTTAGGTTTCTTTTATTTCATTAATCACATTAATGAAGTCCCATCATTTAAAGTACCTAAACATCACATATAAATACGACGTACACTTATGACATCCGCATTCGCCTCGATGTCCCCTCGTGCACCGTTAGGTTAGGTAACTAACGGCAGAGCGGGGCAGGGCTAGCGTGGGTGTAAAACATAAGTAACGTCTATATAATATATCATATATACTATATACAGTATTTATCACAGAACATCACATGATCACATCACAGATATCGCAGCAGAAGAATCATATAAAATATTGGATATACTAGGACGTCCGTGTTTTCAATACGAGCCAGTATAAAACATGGATTCTACGGTCGTGATGAATAGCCAAACCCACACCCCTAGACCCCTACGAGAGCGGCAAGCAACCCTACCAATTCTAGAGTTAGGAGACCCGGACTCGACTCCTCGAGTTGGTCTCCCACTGGACTCCAGAACCCGGTTACTTGTGCCCTCCTCCTTGGGTCTATCCTAGTGCGGAAAAGTAAATAATATACAAATGGTGACATCATCCGCAACCTGGAAGTGCCCCAATAAAAGAATATTACATACAAGTTTTTACATGAATGAAAATGAAAAACACACATCTCACATAAAAACCCCCGGCTATTCAAACACGACGATCCAATATAACATATCCAGCAACACATAACATCACATGTCATCAACGTAAGTAAATATGCCCATCCCAATTGTCGTTGACATATAGCAACGAAACCGGCGATATCACATATTACACTTACGGTCACAGAAAAGAAAGTGTAAAACTACAACAGTTGGAATCCGCAACCACCTCAGACATCGCATGCCTGACCAAATGAATTCTTTAGACATCGCATGCCTAACAATTATAAACCCCGTATTTTGGTCTCAAAATCAAAAACACTTTTCAATACCAAGTCGGGCAATTCAACAGGATTCCCGACATCCTGATCGAATGCTCGTCGCAAACTTTAGTAGGCGGCCGCACCCCTGATACCGTCGACGAAGTGCACCAAGGCGGAACACCGCTGCCGCGAGCACCCGGACGGATGCTTTCGGCGACGGGGTTCTCCTACAGTCACTTGGTCGGGGCTAAGGGATGTAGCTGCCTATTAAGTTTATCCGGCGAGTATCCGCGTACGCTACGTGATTGCGACGGACTTTTGATCACATCAAAATTCCGTGGCAACCGATCAAGTGAGACTAAACTGCTATGTTTATAACATTCATTCAGTTATCTCATAACTACTTTTGGATTCCAATTATTGTATCACATTCCAGATAAACTGAAAATGTTAAACTTTCTGATCGAACAGTCAAACACCCAAGTTTTCCTAAAACAGATCAACACATGAAACAAGTTTAAAAACATCCAGTTCATGCCTCAGTACCAACGGTCCAGCCGTAGAAGGGTCAAGCCAACGCCTCACATGTGGCACGCCGTACTGCCCCAAACCCGAAGGTTCAAAGGGCAGTTCAAGACGGCCACATAATAGAGTTAAGGTTTGTTGTCTTCTAGAGGGACCATCGCGTTACTTGCACTACTTAGAACGTCTTTAAACCACGGAAAAATCCAACACTTGGAAATTTCCCGACAGGGGAAAAATTGGGTATTTTTATCCGGTCGAACTTTTTAACATATTCAAAAATTACCCGGAAAAAGAAAGAGACAAAATTAGACAATCTGATCGAAAACACCGAGTCCCCAATACAACCCAGAAAACTCAACTCTTGAGTTCAGATTAAAAATTCCCAGGAAAACCAACACTGCAAAATAGGAATTACTGAGCAAACTTCAACTCAAGAAGAGACTAAACGGCCACGGAACCGCCGCATTAGCCATGCTAATGCCGCGGTTCCGCCGCGCTTTGATGGATTCAGGTGCTCGGGCTTCTCAGTAATTCTTAGAATCTCCTGCTGGTTTTTCTGCATATTTTTAATCTGGAAAAAACCCAGTTTTTGAAAAAAGTCCAGAGAGCATGTTTGTGTTAGGGTTTCGGTTCGATCGGACTTCTAACTCCGTCTACGCATCGCCTAAGGCTCTAGCTAGGCTCTGATACCACTGTAGGGTTCCTAGGCACACTAAGGAGGTCTCTCAAGGCATCAACCATGCCAATTTCTAATTTTACGGGTGCCGAGAACCCCTAATACGGATCGTTAACTAGAATTTTAGGCGAAACAAAGCAACTAGTTAACAACTTAACTAAGTGAACGGAAATACAACCTTTGTAGATCCGGTCCTCCACCTCCATAGCTCCGTGATGAAGTCCCCTTGCTGTCCAAATCAAATCCCGGGCTCTAGCGTCGTCTTCATCGGAGAAATGGACGGGCTAGGTCGTCGACTTCGATGCCGAAGATGATCTACGTCGAGGCATCACAAGATCAAGCTCCCACTTCACCAAGTCATGAAACTTATGAAGAAAACACCCTATACTACTTGGCAAGAGATAGAGGATGAAGAAATAGGAAGTGGGTTCACTTTAGAATTAGATTTCTCACTCTTTTTCTCAAGTTGCCATTGATGGAGGCAAGCTTTCTTCATGTTGAAGAAGAAGAAGAAGAAGAAGATAATATGATAAGTTGTTTTTCAAATAGAAAATCATCACCATCCTTATCATATGGCAACCATGATTTGGTGTAGAGAATAGACCATGGTTATGTAGGGTTCCTAGGCACTCTCAAGAGGTCTCACAAGGCATCAACCATGCCAATTTCAAAAATTACGGTGCCGAGAAACCCTAATACGGATCGTTGGCTAGAAGTTTAGGCGAAAAAGAAACTAGTTAACAACTTAACTAAATGGTGAACGGAAATACAACCTTTGTAGATCCGGTTCTCCACCTCCATGGCTCCGCGATGAAGTCTCCTCGCTGTACAAATCGGATCTTGGGCTCCAGCATCGGCTTCATCGGAGAAAAAGCGGGCTAGGTCATCGACGACGATGCCGAAGATGATCTACGTCGAGGCATCGCTAGATCAAGCTCCAACTTCACCAAGTCAAGAAAACTTGTGAAGGGAACACCCATACTACTTGGCAAGAGGTAGAGGATGAAGAAATAGGAGGTGGGTTCACTTTAGAATTGGATTTCTCACTTATATACTCAACTTGCCATTAATGAAGACATGCTTTTTCTTCAAGTGAATAAGAAGAAGAAGAAGCAAGAATATGATGAATATTATGATAAGTTATTTTGTAAAAAGAAAATAATAAGAATACTTATCATATCTCAACCATGGTCAAGTGTAGAGACTAAACTAGGGTTAGTAGGAATGGTTAGGGTTAAGCATGAGACAAAATGGTCACTTAATCAAAGCTTCATGAAGCTTCAATATACAACAAAGTTAGCCACCATTTTCTCTTTATGCTTTTCATTTTCCAAAAATCAATAGATAAATAAATAAGGGAATAAAACAAAACCCTAACCATTATCATGTAACCATGGTTTGATCTTTACACAAAAACCCTAGCAAACATGTATCATCAAACATGATACAATCAAGTGCACAAAAGTATATCACATATACAATGTGCACATCCGAGTGAGAATATCCATTTAAAGTGAACCGATACTAGTTAATGCAAAGTAATATATCAAATATATAATTATACATTAAATCATTAAATCAACACTTGATTTAACGATCCGGTCATATCGCATATAACCGACTAGTATCCTATGCATCGGCTTATCGAATCAATCTTTGATTCGATAACTAGGTTATATCGCATACAACCAATCGATACATTCATCGCGAGAATAGAATACGGTATCACATACACGCATTATTCTCGGTCCCGCACATATCTCATATGCTCTCCTATTTCGTTTCGCTTGAGCCAGGAAACCTCTGTGTAGGACATCTAAAGACTCGTCAATACGCCGGCAGCAGATGATGATCATATCAAACACCCGCAAGCCGCAAGCGGTCTGCTAAACGTAACGGCCACCCGGGTATTGAGCGATCAGAAGATCGACGAGCAAGCCCGCTCACACTCCTGTGAATCCAACCAGTAACACTTACCGTACAGTCCGGTCTCGTCGTCTGATATGTCGCATATCTCGCCTAGGGGTGGTAAACGTCATACCCCAATAGCTTGATAAGTCGTGTCGATATGAGGTCTATAAAAATTCGAGAAACTACTGGTAACACTTACCAGTAAATCTCAGCAACCCTGGCCAGGGATTTCCGGTTATAGCCAATCGAACACAGCGCAATATCAACTCCCTATACCGGGAGAGACGAATCCCCTCCTATCGCTCATTGCCTCCATGTGACTCAGGACTGTACCCAAAAACCACCATTTTGCACGCCTTCTTGGACGTGGTAAGATGGAAATCAAAGCACAGTGGGAACCACACAAGACTCTATGACGATCTCGGGTCAACAGACTACTCTGTACCAGTGTCACCAGAGAACTGCCATCTGACGTAAGGTATAATACCATCTGGGAGTTCTCGGCGAGTCCGTCCAGTGTACCCAGTCTCCACTGAGCACCCGTATATCATCTCTGATGTCAAACACCAATGGATATGGGATCATCCATCGCCCATCTGTATGGGTCGAGAAGGTATATGCTAGTCTACACTGGTATATCGATGCCCCGTCTCGATACACCCACGACTAGGGACTTTGAATGATGTACTTATGAACTACCATGTCCCCACTACTATGATCCGCATCATAGTCCAGATAGTCAAGTACATATCCTAAGGGCTTTACCAACATGTAACAGAGAGACAATCAGTATACACGTTAAGGTAAAGAGTAACCAGATAGCATACTATCATGTCGAGCAAGAAAGTCCTCCCTATATATGTCCCAGCATCCACTACAATATACATCCAATGTACAGTAATGGCCTCTAGGGCATACATATAACTAACAATCTCCCACTTGCACTAGGGCCATCTGATAGCAGTGGTTGTAGTATCTCATACTCAACCATCCCATAAAAGTCTCTCTCTAGGAATAGGCCTTCGTGAGTGGATCCGCCGGGTCGTCCTCTGAGTCTACTCTCCTAATCTCGATCCCTTAGAGATCAACCATCTCCATGATCAGGTGATACTGCCTTAGAATATGTCTGGATCATTGATGGGACCTGCGTTCCTTGGCATAAGCCACAACTCCATTGTCTCACAATGGTAGGAACGTAGTTCATCTCATGAACCAATATACACCCAGACTGCCTCTTTGGTAGCATCTTTAGTAGCGATGTATCCTGCCTTTATCGTCTAGTATGCCACGATATCTAGCTTGGAACTCTTCCAACATACCGTCCCTCCACTGAGGGAAAAGACAATGCCTGTGGCTGACATTCAGTCGTCCTTATCACCCTGGAACCCTTCCAGTGATTCTCCCCAGGATCATGTGATACCATCTCACTTCGACAAGTGAGAATCCTAACATCCATTTAGATCTATCTCATAGATCCAAAACCCAGGATTTAGTAGGTATCATTATGATCCTATATGGAGAATCATTGTGATAATCGGAGATTAACCGAACGTAGCATAGGAAACTCCATCCCTATCAAGAGTATGTCATCCACGTACTCTACGAGGATCGTCACCATACTCCCTACTACCTTTTTGTTTATACAAGGTTCATCTACCATTTTGATGATGTCAAACTCTTTGACTAACACATCAAAACAGACGTTCCAACTCCGCGATGCCTGCTTTATTCTATAAAACATCTTGCACACGTTTCCGCTGCTCCCACTGTTTACGAAGCCTTCTGGCTGTGTACTTACAGACGTTCTCTTCTAAAATATCATTTAGAAAAGCAGTCATGACACCCAACCACCAGATATCGTAGTTATGGTATGAAGCCGTGGCAAGTAGGATCTGGATGGACTTAAGCATAGGTACTGGAAAAGGTTTCATCATTATCCACACCTGGTCGATGACAAAAACCTTTAACAAGTCTATCTTTGAAAGTCTTAACATTTCCATCTACACCAAGTAATCTTCTCAAGATATACTTGCTCCTGATAGGAATTTAACCCTTCAGATATAGCAACCAAAGTCCATACTTTGTTGGTGTACATGGATTCCATCTCAGATCGCTAAGCATCCAGCCATTCTTATAGAGTCTTACTCCTGATGGCCAGCTCGAAACTAGTTGGGTCATCATCTCATGATGCAATCCTCACTCCCACTGTCATAGAGAAACCAAAGTATCTCTCATGTGGGTGAGGAACCCTACTAGATCGGCGGAGAGGCTGAGGTTCGTTGGAATCTACTAAATCCATTTGGTTCTACCAAATCATCTGATGTAGTTTGCATAGCTGGAACCTTTCCAGTTTTACATTTCAGACCTTGCCTCGATCTTGTCCGGATTTTGCTTTTAGACATAGGCCGGACAACCCCAGATCTTAACTAACTTAAGATATGGGCTCTTCCCTTTCCATATCACATATGAAGCGGTAGGCAACTGATTTGATTGGAACCCTTTTCAATAGGTATGCAGCTTCTCAAGTGCATAACTCCCAAAAGGAAATAGGTAACTCAGTAGTACTCATCATAGAGCACACCATATCACATAGGGTTCTATTGCTCCACCCCGATATACCATCGTGCAATGGTGTATACGGAGGAGTAATGCTGAGAGAGAATCTCATTCTCCTTTAGAATAGTCCAGGATTTCTGTGCTCAAGTATTCTCCTCCTCGATCACATCAAAGGGCATAATACTTACACCCTATTTCGGTTATCTACTTGTAACTTATATTCTGTGAATATCTCAAAAGGTTCGGACTTGTGTTTCAACAGTAACATATGTCTGAATCTAAAGAGATTATCAGAGAATGTAATGAAGTATAAAGAACCGGTCCTGGCATATGTAGACAGTGGACCGTTATACATCAATATGCATCATCCCAAAAGTTCACTAACTCTTTCTCTGTTTCCGATAAACAGAGCTGTGGTCATCTTATCTCTGTGACATGACTGGCAAGTTTCACAAGATGTAAATTCAAACAGATTTAAATATGCATCTAAATGTAACTTCAGCTAGTCGAGTCGCATTGATATGACCTAGTCTACAATGACTCAAGAAGGACTCGTTCATTTCTGAACTCTTCCTCTTGTGTGTGATCTATATACTAAGAACTGTAGTTTGATTTAGAACATCAACGCTTTTAGATAACGTGCCTGAAACGATCAACTTTTGATATAGGAAATGTTCAAAACATTATCCAACAATACAAAATTTTATCATTTCTTTACTAATAAAGAGACTGATATGATTTTGTATATCAGGTTCGGTATCTAATAATATTCGTTCAGAATCAATGTATTGGTAATACAGGGTGACAGTGACCAACAGACTTGGCTGCAACACTTGCCCCGTTTTCTGCCTCATGAAACTTATCACCCGTTCTCAGTTCTCTATCTATCTGTAGCCCTATGTAACAGATTACATATCTGGGATCCTGATCCGGTATCAAATACCCAGGACGTAGAGGATATTGAGAAACAGTTCTGTATAATGAACACACCCGAAGATGATGCATCATATGCACTTTCTTCGTTTGGGCGGCACGGGAATTCTGGTATTCGCTGATGATATTGTTCTAGTAAATGAGACGAAAGCAGGGGTTAATGCCAAATTGGAATTATGGAGACAAACATTGGAATCTCGGGGATTCAGATTGAGCAGGTCCAAGACAGCATATATGCACTGCAAATTTAGTAGCCAGAGAAATCAAAACCATATTGGTATAACATTGGAAGGGCAAGAGATATCACCGAGCGACCAGTTTAGATATCTAGGTTCCATCATCCAAAGGAATGGGGAGATCGATAGTGATGTTAATCAAAGGATCCAAGCTGGTTGGTTGAAATGGAGGAGTGCAACAGGGATTTTGTGTGATTGTAACTTTCCGTTAAAATTGAAAGGGAAGTTTTATCGGAGCGCTATTCGGCCTGCCTTATTATATGGTACAGAATGCTGGGCTCCTAAGAAGCATCATATACAGAAGATGCACGTAGCGGAGATGCGTATGCTTCGTTGGATGTGCGGTAACACTAGAAAAGATAAGGTACAAAATGAGGATATTCGTGCAAAAGTTGGTGTAGCACCCGTGGAGGAGAAGATGCGGGAAAATCGTCTTAGATGGTTTGGTCATGTGCGACGCAGACCTATGGAAGCACCGGTTCGACGAATAGATACTCTCGATATGGGTAATGGCAAAAGGGCAAAAGGGAGACCGAAGAAAACATGGATGGAGGTGATACGAAACGATATAGTTGCCAAAGGACTCAATGAAAGTATATTGTTCGATAGAAGTGAGTGGAGACAGAGGATTCATGTGTTGGACCCGGCGTGATTCTCATGTTGGTTCATGTAGCCTACCCCTTATGCTTGGGATAAAAGGCTCAGTTGTTGTTGTTGTTGTTGTTGGGAATTCTGGTATTCCCCAATTTCCTGCTCTGTCTTATAACAATTATAAGTTAGAGCGGGACCAACGTTCCCCAGCTCAGTATAACAAGCGGGTTCGGTCAATAATCCGTATTATTATCTTGATTAAGGCGTGATATGGTCGCTATCTGGAGAGAGAGAGAAGAAAACACTCAGCGTGCGCTCTTTCAAGAATAGATTGGTTTTTATTTTATCTAATCAGGATGGCTCCCACTGCTTTTTATCAAATCTTCCTTCAAACCCTAAAAGGAAAAACTAGCCGGGATTAATTACACACTACAAGTTCGCCAATCTTTCAGCCAGGCCAGTGTCGGTACTTTGAGGGAGGTCCCCCGTGCTTTCGCACGAACCTAATTAATGTAAATCTCATTTTCCCAGAGGCGTAACCCCGTTGACACCTTTCTAGACACCTACTTGATCGGCTAATTGTAATGTATAAAACTCTCCCAGGAGTAACTCTTACTCGCAGCGGGTATCGGGATCCAACTATCTCATAGAAGGTATGCAATCTCATTGCAAATTTCAACACTTGAAATTCCCGATAATTTTTGCCCCTAGCACCCTATGACCTTGACGGAGGTCAACAAACCATAGGCTACTAGTCAAGTTCAACCCGTCATTTCTTGATCGAATTAAACCCACCCGCACGACCCTTGATGGAGGTCAACAAGGCCGCACGACTACCCTAATCCAATCTGCATCATATGCATAAGCAGATAAATACTAGTTAGCTACCGCACACTACGCCTTGACGGAGGTCAACAAACGTAGCACGAATACTAAGTAGGACTTGTCTGAAATGACGGAGGGCTACGACAGGTTTTTCTGAAAACCTATTGCGTAATGAACTTGATATCGTTGTAGAATCAAATGATTTTGAAATGGAGTGTCTTTGAGGCTTTTCTAGTTTTGCTAAAGGAGTCACTCCCGGTGAAGGGATCGTCGGTCCTTTCCTCGTCGAATGAGGTGCGGGATATATCATATATATCACTGTGCAAAGCAAAAACTCTTAAAAGCAATCAAAAGACAAACCGAGTGTGTAGCATCTGCCAGTTATTGCTAAAGGAGTCACTCCCGGTGAAGGGATCTCGGTCCTTTCCTCATCGAATAAGGTGCAGGATATATCATATATACCGCTGTGCAAAGCAAGAACTGTAGCTACCTGTTTTTATTTTGAAATTCGATTCTACAACATCTTATGTTTCTTTTATTTCATTAATCATATTAATGAAGTCCCATCATTTGAGTACCTAAACATCACAGATAAATACGACGTACACTTATGCCATCCGCATTCGCCTCGATGTCCCCTCGTACACCGTTAGGTTAGGTAACTAACGGCAGAGCGGGGCAGGGCTAGCGCGGGTGTAAAACATAAGTAACGTCTATATAAAATATCATATATCTATATACTGTATCTATCACAGAACATCACATGATCACATCACAGATATCGCAGCAGAAGAATCATATGAAATATTGGATATACTAGGACGTCCGTGTTTTCAATACGAGCCAATATAAAACACGGATTCCACGGTCGCGATGAATAGCCAAACCCACACCCTAGACCCCTACGAGAGCGGCAAGCAACCCTACCAATTCTGGAGTTAGGAGACCCGGACTCGACTCCTCGAGTTGGTCTCCCACTGGACTCCAGAACCCGGTTACTTGTGCCCTCCTCCTTGGGTCTATCCTAGTGCGGAAAAGTAAATAATATACAAAAGGTGACATCTTCCGCAACCTGGATGTACCCCAATAAAAGAATATTACATACAAGTTTTTACATGAATGATGAAAAAACACTCATCTCACACAAAAAACCCCGGCTATTCAAACACGACGATCCAATATAACATATCCAGCAACACATAACATCACATGTCATCAACGTAAGTAAATATGCGCATCCCAATTGTCGTTGACATATAGCAACGAAACCGGCGATATCACATATTACACTTACGGTCACAGAAAAGAAAGTGTAAAACTACAACAGTTGGAATCCGCAACTCCTTTAGACATCACATGCCTAATCAAATGAATTCTTTAGACATCGCATGCCTAACAATTATAAACCCAGCATTTTAGTCTCATTATCGAAAACTCTTTTCAATATCAAGTCGGGCAATTCAACAAGATTCCCGACATTTTGATCGAATGCTCGTCGCAAACTTTAGTAGGCGGCCGCACCCCCGACGCCGTCGACGAAGTGCACCAAGGCGGAACACCGCTATCGCGAGCACCCAAACGGATGCTTTCGGCGACGGGGTTCTCCTACAGTCACTTGGTCGGGGCTATGGGGTGAGGCTGTCTATTAAGTTTACCCGGCGAGTATCTGCGTACGCTACGTGATTGCGACGGACTTTTGATCACATCAAAACTCCGTGGCAACCGATCAAGTGAGACTAAACTGCTATGTTTATAATATTCATTCCGTTATCTCATAACTACTTATGAATTCCAATTATTGTATCACATTCCGGATAAATAGAAAATGTTAAACTTTCCGATCGAACATTCAAACACCCAAGTTTTCCCGATACAGATCAACACATGAAACAAGTCTAAAAACATTCAGTTCGTGCCTCAGTACCAACGGTCCAGCCGTAGAAGGGTCAAGCCAACGCCTCACATATGGCACGCCGTACTGCCCCAAACCCGAAGGTTCAAAGGGCAGTTCAAGACGGTCACATAATCGAGTTAAGGTTTGTTGTCTTCTAGAGGGTCCATCGCGTTACTTGCACTACTTAGAACGTCGTTAAACTACGGAAAAGTGCAACAATTGGAAATTTTCCGGCAGGGGAAAAAGTGGGTATTTATATCCGGTCAAACTTTTTAACATATTCTAAATATACCCGGAAAAACACACTGACAAAATTAGACAATCCGATCGATACACCGAGTCCCCAATACAACCCAAAAAATTCAACTCTTGAAAAAACATTAAAAATTCCCAGGAAAACCAGCACTGCAAACTAGGAATTACTGTGCAAAATTGATTGCAAGAAGAGACAAAAGGGCCGCGGAACCGCCGCATTAGCATGCTAATGCCGCGGTTCCGCCGCGCTTTTATGGATTCAGGGGCTCCGTTTTATACAGTAATTCTTAGAATCTTCTACTGAGTTTTCTGCATATTTTTAATTCTCAAAAATCCACGATTTTCAAAAATGTACAGAGAGCAATATTAGGGTTACGGTTTCGGTTCGATCGGATTTCTAACTCCGTCTACGCATCGCCTAAGGCTCTAGCTAGGTTCTGATACCACTGTAGGTCAGGCAGCCACCCCATCCAATGGGGTCGCCGTGGCACCAATGGGTCCCTCAGCCGCTACTTTTTACGCATCCCCCCTCGCGAGGACTACAACCCGCCTGAACACCTTCCGGTCTCGGGACACCCTGGGGGTAAGAGCCTATGCTTCGCCACACTATCACACAGTGAGAACCCCCCATAGGTCGACATCCAATGCCTACTAGCTCTGATACTGCTGTAGGGTTCCTAGGCACTCTCAAGAGGTCTCACAAGGCATCAACCATGCCAATTTCAAAAATTACGGTGCCGAGAAACCCTAATACGGATCGTTGGCTAGAAGTTTAAGCGAAAAAGAAACTAGTTAACAACTTAACTAAATGGTGAACGGAAATACAACCTTTGTAGATCCGGTTCTCCACCTCCATGGCTCCGCGATGAAGTCTCCTCGCTGTACAAATCGGATCTTGGGCTCTAGCATCGGCTTCATCGGAGAAAAAGCGGGCTAGGTCATCAACGACGATGCCAAAGATGATCTACGTCGAGGCATCGCTAGATCAAGCTCCAACTTCACCAAGTCAAGAAAACTTGTGAAGGAAACACCCTATACTACTTGGCAAGAGGTAGAGGATGAAGAAATAGGAGGTGGGTTCACTTTAGAATTGGATTTCTCACTTATATGCTCAACTTGCCATTAATGAAGACAAGCTTTTTCTTCAAGTGAATAAGAAGAAGAAGAAGCAAGAATATGATGAATATTATGATAAGTTATTTTGTAAAAAGAAAATAATAAGAATACTTATCATATCTCAACCATGGTCAAGTGTAGAGACTAAACTAGGGTTAGTGGGAATGGTTAGGGTTAAGCATGAGACAAAATAGTCACATAGTCAAAGCTTCATGAAGTTTCAATATACAACAAAGTTAGCCACCATTTTCTCTTTATGCTTTTCATTTTCCAAAAATCAATAGATAAATAAATAAGGGAATAAAACAAAACCCTAACCATTATCATGTAACCATGGTTTGATCTTTACACAAAAACCCTAGCAAACATGTATCATCAAACATGATACAATCAAGTGCACAAAAGTATATCACATATACAATGTGCACATCCGAGTGAGAATATCCATTTAAAGTGAATCGATACTAGTTAATGCAAAGTAATATATCAAATATATAATTATACATTAAATCATTAAATCAACACTTGATTTAACGATCCGGTCATATCGCATATAACCGACTAGTATCATATGCATCGGCTTATGGAATCAATCTTCGATTCGATAACTAGGTTATATCGCATACAACCAATCGATACATTCATCGCGAGAATAGAATACGGTATCACATACACGCATTATTCTCGGTCCCGCACATATCACATATGCGCTCCTATTTCGTTTCGCTTGAGCCAGGAAACCTCTGTGTAGGACTCTAAAGACTCGTCAATACGCCGGCAGCAGATGATGATCATATCAAACACCAGCAAGCCGCAAGCGGTCTGCTAAACGTAACGGCCACCCGGGTATTGAGCGATCAGAAGATCGATGAGCAAGCCCGCTCACACTCCTGTGAATCCAACCAGTAACACTTACCGTACAGTCCGGTCTCGTCGTCTGATATGTCGCATATTTCTCCTAGGGGTGGTAAACGTCAGACCCCAATAGCTCGATAAGTCGTGTCGATATGAGGTCTATAACAATTCGAGAAACTACTGGTAACACTTACCAGTAAATCTCAGCAACCCTGGCCAGGGATTTCCGGTTATAGCCAATCGAACACAGCGCAACATCAACTCCCTATACCGGGAGAGACGAATCCCCTCCTATCGCTCATTGCCTCCATGTGACTCGGGACTGTACCCAAAAACCACCGTTTTGCATGCCCTCTTGGACGTGGTAAGATGGAAATCAAAGCACAGTGGGAACCACACAAGACTCTATGACGATCTCGGGTCAACAGACTACTCTGTACCAGTGTCACCAGAGAACTGCCATCTGACGTAAGGTATAATACCATCTGGGAGTTCTCGGCGAGTCCGTCCAGTGTACCCAGTCTCCACTGAGCACCCGTATATCATCTCTGATGTCAAACACCAATGGATATGGGATCATCCATCGCCCATCTGTATGGGTCGAGAAGGTATACGCTAGTCTACACTGGTATATCGATGCCCCGTCTCGATACACCCACGACTAGGGACTTTGAAGGATGTACTTATGGACTACCATGTCCCCACTAGTATGATCCGCATCATAGTCCAGATAGTCAAGTACACATCCTAAGGGCTTTACCAACATGTAACAGAGAGACAATCAGTATACACGTTAAGGTAAAGAGTAACCAGATAGCATACTATCATGTCGAGCAAGAAAGTCCTCCCTATATATGTCCCAGCATCCACTACAATATACATCCAATATACAGTAATGGCCTCTAGGGCATACATATAACTAACAGGTTAGTTGGAATGGTTAGGGTTAAGCATGAGACAAATATGGTGGACTTGTTCAAAGCTTCATGAAGCTTCAACAACAAACAAAATAAGCCATCATTTTCTTTTCTCTTTTGCCAAAAAGAAACAAATAAATAAATGAATAAATAAATAAAATGAAAACCCTAACCATTACACAACCATGGTTTAATCTTTACACATACTCAAGTTAGCATGTATCATCAAACATGATACAAACTAGTGTACAAAAGTATATCAAATATACAATGTGCACATCAAGTGAGAAAATCCATTTAAAGTGAACCATTACTAGTTAATGCAAAGTAATATATCAAATATATAATTATGCATTAAATCATTAAATCAATACTTGATTTAACGATCCGGTCATATCGCATATAACCGACTAATATTCAATGTATCGGCTTATCGAATCAATCCTTGATTCGATAACTAGGTTATATCGCATACAACCAATTGATACATTCATCGCGAGAATAGAATACGGTATCACATACACGCATTATTCTCGGTCCCGTACATATCTCATATGAGCTCCTATTTCATTTCGCTTGAGCCAGGAAACCTCTGTGTAGGACTCTAAAGACTCGTCAATACGCCGGCAGCAGGTGATGATCATATCAAACACCCACAAGCCGCAAGCGGTCTGCTAAACGTAACGGCCACCCGGGTATTGAGCGATCAGAAGATCGAAGAGCAAGCCCGCTCACACTCCTGTGAATCCAACCAGTAACACTTACCGTACAGTCCGGTCTCGTCGTCTGATATGCCGCATATCTTGCCTAGGGGTGGTAAACGTCAGACCCCAATAGCTCGATAAGTCGTGTCGATATGAGGTCTATAACAGTTCAAGAAACTACTGGTAACACTTACCAGTAAATCTCAGCAACCCTGGCCAGGGATTTCCGGTTATAGCCAATCGAACACAGCGCAACATCAACTCCCTATACCGGGAGAGACGAATCCCCTCCTATCGCTCATTGCCTCCATGTGATTCGGGACTGTACCCAAAAACCACCATTTTGCACGCCCTCTTGGACGTGGTAAGGTGGAAATCAAAGCACAGTGGGAATCACACAAGACTCTATGACGATCTCGGGTCAACAGACTACTCTGTACCAGTGTCACCAGAGAACTACCATCTGACGTAAGGTATAATACCATCTGGGAGTTCTCGGCGAGTCCGTCCAGTGTACCCAGTCTCCACTGAGCACCCGTATATCATCTCTGATGTCAAACACCAATGGATATGGGATCATCCATCGCCCATCTGTATGGGTCGAGAAGGTATACGCTAGTCTACTCTGGTATATCGATGCCCCGTCTCGATACACCTACGACTAGGGACCTTAAAGGATGTACTTATGGACTACCATGTCCCCACTAGTATGATCCGCATCATAGTTCAGGTAGTCAAGTACACATCCTAAGGGCTTTACCAACATGTAACAGAGAGACAATTAGTGTACACGTTAAGGTAAAGAGTAACCAGATAGCATACTATCATGTCGAGCAAGAAAGTCCTCGCTATATATGTCCAAGCATCCACTACAATATACATCCTATGTATAGTAATGGCCTCTAGGGCATACATATAACTAACACCTAGTCACAGGACTATTAAGACAGGGCATCGATACTCCGGAGTAGACTAGCATATGCGCTTCTCATCCCAGTGTAGTAGACGGTCTGTCCCACAGCCGTCAGTACGTCGTACTTGAGATAGTATGCGGGTGCTCGTTAGGTTACGAGTACACTAGACAGGACTCGTCGGGAACTGTTGGTTGGTACTATACCTATCGTCAGTTATCAGTTCCCAGGTGACATGAGTACAGCTTAGTCCGCTGACTTGACACTGTCACTTCGCCTCGAGTGTGTTCCCACTGTACTTTGGTTACTACCCTACCACGGCTCAAAGGAGTCGTGCAAAAAGGTAGTTTTTGGGTGCAGTCCCGAAGCACTTGGAGGCAGTGACGGTTAGACAGGATTCGTCTCTCCCGGTATTGGGGGTTGACATCGCGCTGTGTCTAGGAGAGCCATTACACGAGTAGTCCCTGGCCAGGGCAAGCGAGATATACTGGTAGGTTTCCAGTGTTATCTCAGGGTGTTCTGGGCTTCACTCCGACACGACTTGTACCGCTATTAGGGGACTGACGTTCACCGCCCCCTAGGCCCGCCATGCGATGTATCAGACGAACAGACCAGACTGTATGGAGATTGTCACATTCAGGCTTAGTAGGAGTTCAGATGGGTTTCACCTCGTCAGTCTTCTTGTCGGCATCTACCTGGGGGCCGTTACGCACAGCTAGTGCCGCTTGCGGTCTGTGGTTAAACCCACTGCCAGCGTAGTGTCGAGTCTTTAGAGTCCCACATAGAAAGCTATTCGCCTTTAGGCAAAAGAGTAGAGGTCGCATGGTTTTGGGACAGGGTTCGGTCACATCCGTGCACTTGTGCACGTTTAGTGTCCGGACAGTTAACACTAGCGGGATTTGGTTTAAGCCAGATCCTAGTGTACGTTTTGGGATTGGTTTTATCTCGTATGTATTCGTGTTCCTCGGAACGCGGATGCGGGTGTGTATGCACAGTTGACGGAGAGACAGAGGCAGAGGATTCTCATTAAGGTTGTTGACTGTTGACTGTTGACTATTGACCTTTTGCTAAACCCTAATGAGAATATGGTATATGATTAACAATAATATTAATTAAGTATTATAGTGACATGGTTGTTGAGGGGTTGACTTTGTTGACTTGTTGACTTTGTTGACCGGTTGACTAGGTTGGACTAGTTGACCATCATCATGACAATAGCTATCATTTCATGGCAAAGACTTTTGCTTGCTTGTTTATCTTGTGAAAAATGAGTGCATGAAATGATATGGCTATTTTGACTTAAACCATCACATAATACTTGATTGCTATTATTGGTTATGATGGCTTTGGATTATGAGAGCCAAGAGAAAAAAGTCTTGCTCACTCTCTCATTTCCTTTCTCTCTCTTGTTCTTGAGCTCTCATCCTCTTCCTCTTGCTCTCCCTCTCTCTAGTCTATGGTTCACTTGTCTCATGTGTTAAGAAGCAAGAACCATAGAGAAAAATCCCAACACACTCTCCTCTACTCACTCTAGTTCACAAGGTTTAGCAAACCGAGTGAACTAGTTTCTTCAAAGTTCGAAGAAGAAGCCAAAGGTAGAAGCTTTCGGATGGATCGATCTTCGGCGCAAGGAAACGACGGGGTGAAGCCGATCCTGTTGGAGATAGTGCCCTCAGAGTCAATTATTGGATCACAGGCACGTGATTGCAATGATTGAGGGGAGGACCTATCCCGGTAGGACAGTCTTACTCGAGATGATAGTATGCTATCTGGTTTATCTTTATCATCGTGTACTGCTTTAGGTGACCTTTCGAGTCGCTATTACACGTTGATAAAGCCCCTTGGATTCTTGCTTGACCACCAGCAGTATGAGGGCGATCATATAAGTGGGAGCTGGGGGTCTACAAGCACATCCTTAAAAGGTCCCTAGTCGTGGGAGATTCGAGACAGGGCATCGTTTCTCCAGAGTAGACTAGTGTATACAGTCGAGACCCCGACGAGGGGCGGTGGCCGGTCTCACAAGCCACTGGTGTCAGTTGGTTCACCTAAGATGTATACAGGTGCTCATTGGGTTATGAGTACACCGGACAGGACTCGCCGGGAACCTGCTAGTTGGGATATACCAGACGTCAGATAGCAGTTCCCAGGTGACATGTGTACAGGTTAGTTCATCGACCTGGGATCGTCATTTGTCTCGTGTGAGTTCCCACTGTACTTTGATTACTACCCTACCACGGCTCAAAGGAGTCGTGCAAACAGGTTTTAGTTGGGTACAGTCCCGAGCCACATGGAGGCAGTGAGCGGATCTGCAGGGGTTCGTCTCTCCCGGTATTGGGGGTGAGGTCGTGCTGTGTCTAGGAGAGCCAGAACATGAAAAGTCCTTGGCCAAGGCAGGAGATTTGCTGGTAGGTATTCCAGTAGTATCTCAGGGTGTTCTGGGCTACACTCCGACACGACTTGTACCGCTTTTGGGGGTCTGACTTTTACCAACCCCCTAGGCCCGCCATGCGATGCTCATAGACGAACAGACCGGACTGTACGGATATTGTCACTGACAGGCTCAGTAGGGTGTCAGGCTGAGTTCGCTCGCAGACGTCCCTTTTGGTCAATACCTGGTGGCCCGTTACGTATTGGCTTATACCTCTGACGTGCTAGTGGTTAAATCTACAGCCATAGTATTGACGAGTCTTTAGAGTTCACCACACAGACAGTTACTCAAGTTTCGGGCGAAACGCTGTAGAGGCCGTATGGAGATATGGCAGGGTTCGATCAGATACGTGCGGTATTGCACGGATCGTGATCGGACAGTTTTTACTAGCCGGCTTTGGCTTAAGCCGGATTCTAGTATTTGATAGTGTAGTTTTGTCTCTTTGCATTTGTGTTCAGTGGGAATACAAATGCGGGCATGTATTTGCAGTAGCGGGGTTTTCCTGTAATTTATTACGGGATCGGTTTTCTGGGGTTGCCAGTTTGTATTCCGTTCCGGCCGGTTTTCTCTTTTTCCTTCCCGGTCGGATTTTTCGTTGGAGGGTGTTAATTGCAAGTTTGCAATTAACATTTTGTGAGGGGTTTCTTTGCATAAGTGTGGCTTCATAATCATGATATTCTTTTCTTGTCCATCACTTGCATTTATGAGAAAAAGATTGAGGTGGTTTTGTGAAAGGATTGATACTTGATTTTGGTGTGACTCATTTCTCCTTCATTCATTCCCTTTCTCCTTTTCTTTTTATTCCATGATTTTTTTCCACTAGGAATTTGTAGTGGGCCGGCCACTGGTTGTGAGGGGAGAGGTTTAATTTGTGAGAGTGGATTAATTTCCTTTGGTTTTTTAATTAATTCCCTTCACCTACACACATTTCCAGTGAGCACTAGAATAAGTTTAATTAATCCTTCCCACTTCTATTTGAGAGAGCTTAATTTGTGTGCAGGGCTGATTGTTTTTTTGGCCGAGCTCTTTTCTTGGATGCTCCATTCTTTTTCTAGGATGCTCCATTATTCCCTCACTCCTCCATGAATATCCTTGTGCTAAAATTCCTCCAACAAGGCAACCTCATAAACCCCAAAGAGATAACCTTCTACACTATTTCTATAGCAAGCCTTGGACGCGTCGGCTAGCCAACTTCGCGCCCGAGTTGCCTCGGTCAAGAGGCGGGAGCCCGTAAAAGATTCCGGCTACGTGGTGCCCTTTCCGACGAGCGAGGAGGTGACGGAGATTCCGCGAGAGATCGGAGTGGAGACGAAGACCGAAGGACACGGATCGCTTGGTATACTTTTCTACTCTTTTCATTTTGCTAGTTAGCTAGGTTAATGGACCGATCCGGGTAGAAAGTCCGCGGTAGTGCCGGTTGCAAGTTTTTGTAAAGTTTTTGTTTCCGCGTTTCCGGCGTCGGATCGACGGCCGGGGCGCCCCCGCGGGCTTACAGATCCGTACACCATCGAGGCTTGAAGACGAAGGAGTTCAAGAAAAGAAAAGTATAACCCCCTAACCGAGTAGTTAACAACTCCTAGTTAGGTTGTTAGGTAGATAGTTTAACAAAGATCCGTATTGGTAGTCCATGTTACCACCCTCTTGAAAATCGTTTTTCACCAATTCTGCAACCCCGTAAGTACCGGGGAAAGGTAGCATGGACTTACACCGCGTACTTCATCGCCACTCCTATTTCACATTTAATGGAATAAGGTATTATTCAGTTGTCTTTTATTATCACCTTCTCTCAAGTTGCGAGTACTCCGAGGATTAGGAGGGTACACCTATTATGCTTACTGGATAGTCTTCTTCCAAACCATAGGCTGGTGCCGAACGGTAGGGAAGGAAGAAAACCATTTAGTCTAACGAAGGTGTACAGAAGGTAACGACTAAAGACAAATAAAGGGATTTGGAGAGATGGCAAAGAAATATACGGTTATAGTCAGGTATTGGATTATGGAAGAGGCATTACTAGGAATACCAGGATACCCCTATGAAACATTTTCATGTTTCAGTGCATTGTTAAAGAAAAACTGTTTTCCCGATTAAATACTTACTCCAAGGGTATGTATTTACCAGGTTTCATTCTCATATCTGTATGGTTTTACAGATGATGAGTGGGAGTAAGTTATTGGGAATTAGGTGATCAACCTCATTATATCGGAATTCGTTGTAATTGGTGATATTTGAGGAAATCGCCAGGGTACAGTTTTCAACCTACGACGCACAAGTTTTAAGTTATTCGACTCAGCGGACTTATACAGAGTATTGTATGTTGTCCAAGTGTCCATCAGGACAAAGGGGTAGGTCCTCGTACTATGTTATATTTACTTATGACTTCTCTAGTTTTTAGACAAGTATTTCGTAGAAATACAAGGTCTAAGTTTTGAGAAGTTGTGGGTATAA
The DNA here is from genome assembly GCA_030015575.1 of Agapanthus africanus. NCBI lineage: Eukaryota > Viridiplantae > Streptophyta > Magnoliopsida > Asparagales > Amaryllidaceae > Agapanthus > Agapanthus africanus. The sequence continues at coordinate 672,571,064 of CM057340.1, read as the reverse complement.
GAATAAAGTAGAGAACCAGGTATCACAAGTATCGGGATTCTTCAAAGAGATCGAAGATGTAGATTCTTGTGATTGGTATTCAGATGATAGTAAAGGTTTTGAGAAACTTGTTTCTCTTTCAGGTTACTCATAATTGGATGGATTCCTAAGTTGAGTAATGCTGATTAGCCTCTTTTCCATTTAGTTGATATGCACTGGAGACAGTTGCATGATTTGAATCTAGTTCCAATTAAATAAATGCCAAAGTTTCTATATTGAATATAGAATGGTTCATACCTTAAAAGAAGTTAAGGTACGGGGAGTTGTCCGGCTTATGCTTAAAACCAGACTTTGGATAACTCAGGGCACGTTCCTGTAATGGCTGTTTATGGGTTGACCCTGGCTATGACAAGGGCTGATTTTCTTCCATTTCGAAGATCAATAGTGATATTGTTCTTGACTCGCCACAGTTTTAGTAAAATGGATCTTTTTCAGAAAACAGTAGTGGGAGTATGGTAGAACTGGAAGTGATTCCAGAACCGCGAACAATTACAAAAAATTTAATAGGACCTATATATTCAATCAGGTTTGACATTCCATTAGCCACTCCGCAATAATAGTGGGTAACCTCAGACACCCAAGAGGTACTCTGGTAGCCTCAAGGACGGTGACAGGGAGGTTCTTGTTTACCCAGACTTGACACTACTGTTGTTTCAGACTATGAGACCAGGCAGGGGGTTAAGTATAGCGTCGTTCTAAACAAGCTTTAGAAGTACACATGTATATTATTCTACCAGAGGGTTGTCGTAGTCAGTGGGAGAAGAGGAATTATAGTGGGCAAGTAGCTTATGTCTATTTATAGACTTGAGCAGTTATAGCGGAGATAGATCATCTAATTTTGATGTGACAGTCATAGGTTTGACTTCAATCAGAATAGGGGATGGATCTGTTAAGAAGGTAGTAGGGTGTGATGTCCAGGTATTTGGATGACATACACAGAGTAGGAAGTAAAATTCCTATACTACGATCGGTTGTACTGTGGTCGTCACACAGTTGTTTCTCCAGACAGGATATGGATATAATATCAGACATTCTGGTTTCTCGATCTATGGTTTTAGATCTGGATTTGGGTAGTTTCCCAATATGGGTACTTTGACTGTATTCTAATGGTTTTTAGAATAGATGACTCCTGGCATGGTAATGTACCTGCAAGTGATGGAGTCACCCTCTCTAAAGGTGTCTTATAGACTAAAGGGGAGAGGGATGTACATGATTGACAGATCACTTGTTTAGGCAATTGAGTCAATCATGAGATGTCAAGCACCACACCAAATGTTGTTTTTGCACTAGATACAATAAGTTTGTATAAATCCAATCCTGGAGAAACATAAGGAAGCAGTTTTAGAATATAAGTGCATGTTCTACGGATTAGATGACGGCAGCCTCCTTCGGGAGACGGTTATCATTCCAGGCTTCAAAGGTGACATGGATGACAGAGAGATTATCAGAGTTATAGTTTTCCCTTTGACGAGGGACAGTATTATGGACAGGTGGTCCAAGAGGATACTGTGGGAGGCATGGTGCTGGATACTAATTAGGTTCAGTGATCGATACAGTCTAAGAAGTTTGGATTTGGAGTTCATTTATGAACTAGGTCCCATCAGATATCCAGACATATTCTAAGACAGGTATTACTCAATTCGGGAGATGGCTTTCTCCGCGAACTTGAGATTTAGAGAGATATAGAAAGAAACTTCTGGGCGGATCCACTCACCGAGGCTATTTCTCGAACACAATAGTTTTACAAACGGGCTTTGTGAAAATGATTAGTAGAGGAGTTGGATGTTTGGTTTCACACGGGCTGTGAGTAGTCGACATCGCAATAATTAGCCTTAATTGCAAGTGGGAGATTGTTGGATATAGTGCCCTCAGAGTCAATTATTGGATCGCAGGTACGTGATTGCAATGATTGCGGAGGACCTATACCGGTAGGACAGTCTTACTCGAGATGATAGTATGCTATCTGGTTTGCCTTTATCAGTCGTGTACAGGTTCAGGTGACTGATCACTGCTACACTTTGATAGAGCCCTTAGGATTTTTCTTTACTACCAACAGTATGATGGCGATCATATACGTGAGAGTTGGGTGGTTTATTAGTATATCCTTAATTGTGGTCCCTAGTCGTGGGAGTTTCGAGACAGGGCATCGATACTCCGGAATAGACTAGTGTATACAGTCGAGACCCCAACGAGGGGCGGTGGCCGGTCTCACAAGCCACTGGTGTAAGTTGGATCACCTAAGATGTATACAGGTGCTCATTGGGTTATGAGTACACCGGACAGGACTCGCCGGGAATCTGCTAGTTGGTATTATACATATCGTCAGATAGCAGTTCCCTGGTGACATGTGTACAGGTTAGTTCATCGACCTGAGGTCGTCATTTGCCTCGTGTGAGTTCCCACTGTTCTTTGATTTCTACCCTACCACGGCTCAAAGGAGTCGTGCAAACAGGTAGCTTTTAGGTACAGTCCCGAGCCATATGGAGGCACGTGAGCGGATCGGCAGAGGATTCGCCTCTCTCGGTATTGGGGGGCGAGATCATGCTGTGTCTAGGAGAGCCATTACATAAAGCCCACGGCCGTGGCAGGAGATTTACTGGTAGGTACTCCAGTAGTATCTCAGGGTGTTATTGGGCTACACTCTGACACGACTTATACTGCTATTGGGGGTCTGACGTTACTAGCCCCTAGGCAGATATGCGATACTCATAGACAAACGGACCGGACTGTATATACATAGTCACTGTTAGGCTCAGTAGGGTTTCCGGATGAGTTCGCTCATCGGCCTCCCTTGAGGTCAGTCCATGGGCAGCCGTTACGCATTGCTAGTGCCGCTGACGGTTTGTGGTTAAACCCACTGCCAGGGTACTGACGAGTCATTAGAGTCCCCCACAGACAGTTTCCCATGTTCGGGCGAAACGTTGTAGAGACCGTATGGTTTTATGGCAGGGTTCGGAAAATGCACGTGCGTTTATGCACGTGTCATATTTCGGGCAGATGATACTGGTGGGCTTTGGTTTAAGCCGGATCCGAGTATTATATTGAGCAGATATAATATCTTTGTCTCAGTTGCATTTGTATTCGGTCGTAATACAAATGCGGGTATTTTTATACAGTTACAGGGTTATCCTGAAATTCGTTTCGGGATCGCTTTTGGAAGTTGCCAGTTTCCAGTTTTCTGTCAGCCGTATTTAACATTTGGTTAAATACGGATTTTGTCTTTTCTTGAGAAGAGTGTGGATGCTTCTAGAAGGTTCTAGAAGTAGTGATTAGGCTTATGACTCATATGTTGCATTAATGGTTTTGGTGACAAGGATTAGTGATTCATTAGTTTCATTTATTGTGTTCACACTTTGTGTTCACACTAGATATTTTCTTTTTTTCACCTCCCCCTCTCCTACACTCACCCCCCCTTTTATATATGGTCGGCCCCTCTCCTCTCTTTCACACATGCTTGATTCATTTGGTGAAAAGATTATGATAGTTTTGGGGTGTATGGAAATTTCATAGCTCATTTCATTCCATCACCCGAATCAATTGGCAACTTCATTAACCGTTCGTCCATAACTTTGGACGGAACGAGACAAAGTCTTATACTCATTGTCTACACAAATCTTGGTCGTCTCTTTTAGCAAACTTGACGACCGAGTTGCCTCGAGTTAGAGGCGGGAGCCCGTTTAAAGAATCGTTGACGTGGTGCCACCTGGACGAGCAGATCGGAGATCGACGAGATCGGAGCAGCCGCAACGGAGCGTGGGATGATGGTTAAAGAACGAAGGACTCGGATCGTTCGGTATAACCATTCTACACTCTTTACAGTTTGTTAGTTTAGCAATAATGGAAGATCCGGGTTAAAGTATACGATAGCGCCAGTTAAAAAGTTTTTGCTCCGCATTTGGCGTCTATAGACGGCCGGGGCGTGTTCATATCAGATTTTTGCATTTTTATACCACCCAATTTTTATCACATTGCATATCGGTAGGTACTCTTGAGCCGTGTTTGCTAGTCAATTGCAGGATACAGGTTCTCGGCTCTAAACGGTGAAATTCATGGAAAAACACGATAAAATCCGGGTTCCTGCCAACCACAGATAAAACACGGATCTCCGCTCTTTATCCGTCTGTTGCCACACACCAGTTTAACAGACAAAATGGCAAATCAATGTCATTTTCATGCACAAGACTCAATGGCAACACAAGATCTAAGAAATCTATGCGGAGCTCGAGGAAATCATGACAAAAAGATCCACATCAAATCACCTTTTGCTCAACAGAAATTCTGGAAAAATCGTGAAGAAAATCTGAGAAAAAACATGTACCAGAATAAAGGAAACAGCAGACCAGGGAAGCACCAAAAACCCCATGCCCCAATTCCACCATAGGGCCGCGGAACCGCGGCCAATAGGGGGTCTAGGCCGCGGTTCCGCGGCCGTATAGTCTCCTCAGCTGAAAAGTTTTCAGGGGTATTTTTGTCATTTCATGTTTATTCTGAATGTTGCCCTAGATTTCCTTTTCCCTGCCTATAAATAGCCCAGAACCTTGTGAAGCCAAGGGTGTGCTTAATTTTGTATTTTAGGTTTTAGAATACTTGTGTTCTTCTTCCTCTTCTCATCTCTTCTCCATTGAAAAACTTGTAGTGAGCTTTTGAGAGTGAAGAATGATGAATAAAGAAGTTCATTTTGTCATTATACTTTTCTTGTTCTTGTTATGTTTATTGCTTGTAATTTTCATTTGTTAACTTAGTTGTTGTTATTTATGTTTGTTTCTTTCTTTTCTCTTTTTCTTTATCCTTAAACAACCATGATGCTTACGCTTGATCCTTGCCGAGGTGAGGTCGCAAATAGCTAGTTGTTATCTTCTAATCTCCTTCTTTCTATCTTCCTCTTTTGTTTTATTTTCTTTTCCGTATAATGGGTGAGTAGTTTCATACTTGTTAGGGTAGGATAAGGGAAGTTTGAGAGAAGGAAATCTCTCAGACTCTTTCCTTGCCCAACATCTTAAATCGACTCCCGTTAATTGAACCACAATCCGCTCCCTACGGCACCCTATCCTACATGATAGCGGTGATTCAGTAGTGAGCCCGGTTGTGGTTGAATTAACCGGAGGTTATGGCTAAGAGCCAAGAACGGACGGACAAGCACCAAAAGGAAGAACTTAAGCGTTGGAAAGCCTAGCTTATACTCGCAAGTTCCTTCCTAGTCGTGCTAATCCCCGTTGTTGCCGATTACCGTAACACCGATATTAAGAGTGGCAATAAAAGAAGTGAGCGACTCCTAACTCAAACTAACCTAATCCTAACCCTAACAAGCTCTCTTTACATATCATTTTAACACTTAGTTAATCATAAACAAATCTGGACTTTTGGACCTAACTCGTTAAAGCACATAGAAAAAGATTCCCATCTCCCTGCGGACGACCCGTACTCAACCGGCTAGCTACAAGCAAAACCGTTTTGATTGCGGTAATTAACTAAACTTAAACACGCAGAAGCCCTACCAATTAAATGGCGCCGTTGCCGAGGAGACGGTAGTTTATTTCTTTGTGTAATTTCGGGTTAATTTGTGAATATAAAGCTAACCGAAAAACAAACAAAAAAAATATACATTGTAAAAAAAATCATCTTGTTATTTTTGATTAGTTTTTGTGCAAGTGTGCAGGAACAAAAGACGGTCGAGTTCAGTGCCAAAGACATGGGAAGTTAGACCCACATCTCGCGGCTACACCGCGACTGATCAAAACGAAGCAAACGGTCTACTGTAAAAACCTGGAGCAGATACAGTGAGCAAGTCAAAATTCAGCACATCCAGACAAGCAGAGGACACCCAACAGAGCATAACCCAGAAAAATGAAGGCCCAAGCCCACCATCTTGCCGCGGAACCGCGGCATAGGTTAGCTTAGGCCGCGGAACCGCGGCCGTTTGGTGGCCTCAGGGTGCCAAATTTCCTATAAGTGTCTCTCTTCTCTCCCCACTCCTCTGGACTCCACTAAACTGTGTTTTCTGCAGCATTCTTTGCGTAAATTCTCTCCCCCCTTCCAATAAACTGTTCTTGTGCAGGATTCTTTGCGCCGCGCTAAAAAAAATAAAAATTGTTTGCAGTTGATTTGTTACTGCTTTGCATTTATTAATACGGACTTAAAGGGCTTGAAACCAATTCAGATTGGGTGGGGATTTCATCACCCTTGCCAGGACCCCAGAAATCACAAAAAGCATATGCATTGACCATTGTTAATTAAAAAAATACTAGACTCAGCCCTAAGGACTTCGCGCTCAATAGGACAGAGGAATAGTTACAGGCATCGGCCGTTTATCCTATCTGACTTTTGCGGTGTCTAGGCAAGTGTGTCGAAGGCAAGTGGTTATTTAATTAAGGAATTTCGCGAAAGCGTTGGATAACCTCCCACTTACCTGGCACTTACCTGGTCGCAATTGACGGAGAAGAGGCGGTTTGAGGTCCTATTTCTAGCCCTCTGGAACAGTTAGGAGCTGTCTAGCAGACCTAGGTGACCCTAGATCTAGGTGTGATTGTGCATATCTTGTTTGTGATTGCTTAAAGCCGTAAGTCCGTACATTTTTCTGTAAAGCTCTTTCTTTAAAAAAATGAAAAAAAAAGAAAAAAATCAAAAACTTTTATAAAAACTTGCCCTTTATCGCAAAAATCCATTTTTCACCCACCACCCATCGTATTTCTTCATTGACGTTTTCTTACCCTCACCTTCTCCGCTTTGACTATACTAAACTCGTTTAGTGTATGTCCGCTTGGACTCGGGACACTAGCGCCCGCCTAGTCCGCGTTACGTTAGTCGCTACCGACTACGGGATCGACTCAGACGTCGACACTCCGTCCACACCTCTTTCACCTTTATCTTTGCCGGCCAACTCCGACGTTGATCGGAATTCTGTTCATACATCTTCACCTTCACCATCACCAACCTCTTCTTCCGCGATGTCAGGATTTAATCCAAACATCTCTTTGACTGCCCCTGGATTGGCTCCACCTCCTACGGAGACCAATAACCCACCACCACCGCCTGTTGTAGCGCCGCAGCGAATCGCGCTCCAGGATCGTTTCTATCCCACCCGTTCTGCACTTCCCACCTGCCTTTCTCTTCTACCGGCCAATGGGGATAATTTTGAAATTAAGCCCCACTTCATCAACATGCTTCCACGATTTCATGTGCTTGAATCTGAAGATGCCTATATCTTCATCAATAAATTTCAAAACGTTTGTGCCATGATGAAAAATACCGAACTGTCAGACGATGCTATACGGCTATGGGTCATTCCGTTCACTTTATGCGATCTTACTGAAAAATGGCTGTATAGCACCGCTTCCCAATCCATAACCAGCTGGGACGAGTTTGTAAAAGCGTTTCTCAAGAAATTTTATCCGAATCATAAAACCGCAAGGATACGTAACGAAATCAACCAATTCTCTCAGCTTCCTTCTGAACCCTTATGGAAGTGCTTTGACCGGTACAAAGACCTTCTTGTTCAGTGTCCTCACCACGGTATAGAGAAATGGCAACTTTGCCAAACCTTATACGAAGGCCTGAACCCAGCAACCAAGCAGTTGTTGGAAACCATCTGTCAGGGCCACTTCCTATCGAAATCTGACGAGGAAGCGTGGCAATTCTTTGACGACCTTGCAGAACAGACGCTACAATGGGAGAGCACCAGACTGACTTCTTCTTCCTCTACCGCCACTTCTACCGGTCAGTCTAGGGTAGGAATTCACCAACTTGATGTCTCTATTGCGATGAAAGCTGAAATGGCTGCAATAACGAGAAAGCTTGAAGCAATAGAGAGCAAATTTTCTTCTCCTGCTCCTGCCCCTGTTCTTCCCCTTCGTACCATTTGCACTTATTGTTCCGATCCTTCTCACTTAATCGAAGAGTGTCCTTATAATCCACCATCGCAAGGACAGGATCAGGTTAATACTGCATTTCAGCAAAGACCGAGGAATGATCCATACTCTTCCACCTACAATCCCGGTTGGAGGAACCACCCCAATTTCTCCTGGAATCAGAATCAGAATCAATTCCAAGGCAACAATTTCCAAAGGCCCCCTCCGCCGCAACAACAAACTCAACATCAATTTCAGCAGCCCTTCCAACCCCAACCTTTTCAAAATCAGACAAACAACTTTGCACCCAACAATTCTTTTCCATCAAACAACTTTGTTCCATCAAACAACGATAAGGTTTCCTCGCTCGAACGAAGTCTGGAGGCATTCGTTAAACAATCGACATAATCCACCGCAAACATCCAGTCTTCCATTCAGTCCTTAGTGCAACACACTGCCGCTCACGGGCAGAGCATCAAGACCATCGAGGCCCAGATTGCATAGCTGAATGCGGCCTTAAGCGAGCGAGAGAAGGGGAAGCTCCCGTCCCAGCCACTCCCAAATCCCGGTCACCCACATAATGTACATGTTGCTCTTGAACAACAGAACCATAATGTGAGTGCCGTGACCACATTGAGATCGGGAAGGATGCTGCAAAACAACATTGGCACACAAGTCGACGATGACACCCCGGCCACTTCTTCTTCTTCATCTTCTTCTTCTCCTGCTTCTTCGTCTTCTGAGCCTATTCGCCGTTCTTCATAAGGCTCTCCTTCCTCTTCTTCTGCTTTGAATGGACCCACTTCTCACATCACGAAAACACCTGTTCTGGGATCCGTTCCAACTCCACAATCTCCTCCTCCAGCATTAGACTCAACCAATTTTAAAAACGTCCCATTTCCAAACCGGTTGAGGTCTAATAAACAAAATCCTCAAATGGAGAAGATTCTAGAGTTATTTAAGCAGGTTAACATTAACATTCCTCTTTTAGATGCCGTCCAACAAGTCCCATCCTACGCGAAAATCTTAAAGGACTTGTGCACGAAAAAGAGGAAGTCTCAGGTACCAAAGAAAGTTTTCTTGGCTAGTGCTGTGAGTGATGCTCTTACCCAATCTTTACCACAAAAACGGAAGGACCCTGGCTGTCCTACGATTTCTATTACCATTGGGGATAAGAACATCAACCGCGCACTATTAGATCTTGGTGCCAGTGTTAACCTGCTCCCGTACTCAGTATACGAGCAATTAGGCGTAGGAGAGCTGAAACCCACACACTGTACTCTCCAAATGGCCGACCGATCGATCACCCATCCTAGGGGTGAGCTAGAGGATGTGTTAATAAAAGTCGGGGACTTCATATTCCCTGTTGACTTCATTGTATTAGACACACAGCCTATAGCTAATCCCCGGAATCAAATTCCGGTGATACTCGGTCGCCCATTCCTTGCAACCTCAAATGCTGTGATCAATTGTCGCAATGGTTCGATGAACCTCTCTTTTGGAAACATGACGATTGAACTCAACATTTTTAGGTTGGGGAATCAGCCATCCGAACCTAATGCTCATATACTAGACGTTTGCTCAATCCAGGAGATCACCCCAGAACAGTGTGAATTCGAGGAGTTTCTGTTCGATCACGATAACATTAACGCTACTAGTGCGTTCCTCCTCGAACCTGCTGCTGTTTCTGCGCCCGACAATGACTACGAGTGTTTCACTTTCACGAATGATCTTAGAGACTCACCACCCGAGTTTGAATCCTTCGAATTTCCGGATGAGTTACCTGAACCATCCGACTCGGTCGCTTACACTCGTTTTGAACCTTTGCTGGAATCTTTTGAGTTCGAGACCGCTTCACCAATCTTGCCTTCCATCGTTTCACCTCCAACGCTCGAACTCAAGCCTTTGCCGTCTCACCATAAGTACGCTTACTTAGGTGAGAACGAGACCCTCCCTGTCATCATCTCGGCTTCTTTAGCTCCAGAGCAAGAAAAAGTCCTTCTCGCGGTCTTGCACAGCAACAGGCAAGCTTTTGGCTGGTCCATAGCGGACATCAAGGGGATTAGTCCCCTGATCGTTGAACATCACATTCATCTGATGGATGATGCCAAACCAGCCAGGGATCCACAAAGATGTCTCAACCCAGTCATGAAAGTGGCTGTGAAGAAGGAGATCGTAAAATGTCTAGATAGTGGTATCATTTACCCTATCTCTGATAGCCAGTGGGTTAGCCCCATTCACGTTGTCCCCAAGAAATCAGGTATAACGGTCATCACTAACGAGGCGAACGAGTTAATCCCTACTCGCACCCAAACTGGGTGGCGAGTATGCATCGATTATAGAAAACTCAACGCCGCAACACGGAAAGACCACTTTCCGCTACTTTTCATTGACCAAATGCTTGAACGATTGGCCGGACATGAGTACTACTGCTTTCTTGATGGCTACTCCGGCTATAATCAAATTTCCATCGTCGAAAAAGACCAGGACAGGACGACTTTCACTTGTCCTTTCGGCACATTTGCATATCGTCGCATGCTCTTTGGGTTATGCAATGCGCCTGCTACTTTCCAGCGGTGTATGATGGGAATCTTCTCAGACATGGTGGAAAAATTTCTGGAGATCTTCATGGACGATTTCTCCATCTTCGGCGATTCCTTCAACGAGTGTTTGCTGTATCTTGACACTGTCCTTACCCGATGTAAGGACAAGAATCTCACTTTGAATTGGGAGAAGTGCCACTTCATGGTGCGCGAAGGTATTGTCTTAGGACATATCATCTCGCAAAATGGCATAGAGGTTGACAAAGCAAAGATTGAGGTCATTTCCAATCTACCTCCTCCCAGATGCGTCCGAGACATCCGAGCCTTCCTTGGCCATGCCGGTTTCTATAGATGGTTCATCAAGGACTTTAGCAAGATTGCTAGGCCCTTGACTCTTTTGCTGGCCAAGGACACGCCATTCGACTTCAACTCGAGCTATGTGACTGCGTTCGAGTCATTGAAAAGCTCACTCACTTCTGCTCCTGTTCTTTCTTCTCCTGACTGGACGCACCCATTTGAGATTATGTACGATGCATCCGACTTTGCCATTGGTGCTGTCCTTGGACAACACATCAACAAGATGCCGCAAGTAATTATGCTAGCCGAACCCTGAACTACGCCCAACTCAATTATACAACAACCGAGAAGGAATTCTTGGCAGTTGTATTTGCTTTAGAAAAGTTCAGGCCCTACCTCATCGGCTCTCCGGTCATTGTCTACACAGACCATTCTTCTCTGCGCTATCTTTTTGCGAAGAAAGATGCCAAATCTCGGCTTATACGTTGGATCCTCTTGCTTCAAGAGTTTGACCTTGTCATTAAGGACAAACGAGGATGTGAAAACGTAGTTGCCGACCATCTCTCACGACTTCCTTCTTCGCCTTCGCTTCCAATTCCGATCAACGACGTTTTCCCGGATGAACAGCTCTTGATAGTATCTTGCGAACCTTGGTTCGCAGATATTGTGAACTATTTGGCCACAGGATTACTACCGACTGAATGGTCAAGTCAGGACAGACTTCTCTTCTTATCCCAAGTAAAACACTTTTACTGGGACGAACCCTATCTGTTCAAGTACTGTCCCGACCAGATTATTCGTCGGTGTGTCCCTGACGAGGAATTCAAGAGTGTGCTGTCATTTTGCCACGATCAAGCGTGTGGCGGGCATTTTGGCCCCAGAAAGACAGCTGAGAAGATCTTGCAATGTGGTTTCTACTGGCCACAACTCTTCAAAGACGCTCATGACTATTGCAAGACTTGCTCCCGGTGCCAACACATGGGCCAGATATCCCAGAGGAATGAGATGCCGCTCCAACCGATCTTGGTTGTGGAGATTTTCAACGTTTGGGGGATAGATTTCATGGGGCCGTTTCCCAGCTCTTTCGGGAACTTGTACATCCTTCTCGCTGTTGATTACGTCTCTAAGTGGGTCGAGGTTGTGCCCAGCCGGACTAACGACAACAAGGTTGTTGTTAGGTTTCTTAAAGAAAACATTTTCTCCCGGTTTGGGCACCCCCGAGCGATCATTAGCGACAATGGAAATCATTTCTGCAACAAAACTTTCGAGGTCATGATGCGGAAATATTCCATTAATCATAAGCTCTCTACGCCCTACCACCCCCAAACCTGCGGGCAGGCCGAAGTTTAAATCGGCAAATCAAGCAGATACTGGAGAAAACAGTTTCCAAGAACCGTAAGGATTGGTCGCTAAAACTCACTGATGCCCTTTGGGCATTTCGAACCGCTTATAATACCAAGCTTGGCATGTCTCCCTATCGGCTTGTGTACGGAAAGGCTTGCCACCTACCTGTCGAAATAGAGCATCGCGCATTTTGGGCGATAAAGGAGCTGAATCTGTCTCTCGAAGATGCGGGCAGCCATCGGAAGCTGCAGTTGAACGAATTGAGCGAGCTTAAGGATGAAGCTTACGATAACGCGGTTGTCGTTAAGAATCGAACGAAGGTGTTTCACGATAAACACCTTTTGCGCAAAACTTTCGTACCTGGTCAACAGGTACTGCTTTACGACACCAGACTACACTTCCATCCAGGAAAGCTCAGATCTCGCTGGAAAGGGTCGTATTTTGTGCGGAATGTGTATCCGCATGGCGCTGTGGATTTGGAGAATCCAATAGACGGTTCATTTTTCAAAGTGAACGGACACCAACTTAAACCGTACCTTAGCGCCGAACCAACAGAGGAGCTCCTGGTCTTACAGGAGCCAGTTTACCCTGCATAATCTTCCTCTGCCTACCACCAAACTTCGGTTATCCTGCCAAGAACAGTGGACACTGTTCCAAATAAGTTTGGGGGTATGTATATACCATTTTGTACATTTTTGTGGATATTCTTTTCCATTTTTTCTTTTCTTTTCTTTTCTAACAAAAAACAAAAAAAAAATGTGTGTATACTAACAGACAATTTTGACCCTTCAAATGATCTCTTCATGCAATGACAGTGAGGACACTGTCCAGTTTAAGTTTGGGGGTACGCTCGGTACGCATTTCTAACCTTCGCATTCATATGTATATTTTGCATCTGCATACTAAAATCCATAAAATCCAATGTATATTTTGCATCTGCATACTAAAATCCATAAAATCCATAAAAATCTGAAAATTTTCTAAAAATATAAAAAAAATTCTGTCAAGTTAGCTAGTGGGAAAACTCTGATTCAACATTTCGACGGTTTTGTTTGATAAAATAAAAATAACTAAATCTTATTTTTAGATTTTGAAAACCTGAAAGATAACTCTCCTTTGAAGTTAACTATAGCTGATATACGTCTTTACATCACACTACACGTGTCGTGAGTTTTGGAAATTAGATGACAAGTCTTTTATGTCTAAAAACTTTTAAATGGATAAATGATTTTCTGAGGATCAAATAGGTTTGTTCTGAAATAAGTAATATCAAGAATAGTTTATGAAGTGAAGCGAATATGAAGGAATGTTATTGATGCTTTAATTGGAACTAAGTCTGAAAAATAACCCATCTGAAACTTGATTGGAATGATTACACACCGAACCCACTAAACACGTCTTTTATCCATAAAATAATTGAACTGCCGGTTATGTCTCCGTTCGTATTGAATCATCATGATTTTCATGCCAAACTATCTTTTGTTTTTGGACCTAAGTAACTTGAGTAATTAAGTCCGCTGGGGTGTTTCTACACCTTATGCCCTAAAACCAACTGGTTTGGGTGCATTGGCCCAAAGCTCGCTAAGAAGCCTAGAAAGTCCAGATTAAAACAAAGTCAAGCAAGTGTTCTCTCCGAGTTAAAATTCCTAACTGTTCTTTGTGTGAGAATAATCTTAATAAAAGACAGGCCTTTATAAAAAAATTTTAGCGGAGATACGAAGGTTTTAAGACTATTGCACGTTCACAGAGGTGTGTATGAAATGAAAATAAGAAAAAGGTGGAGTGAAAAATAAGACCTAGTTTTCTGTTAAGGAAGATAGAAATTCTGAAGTTGAAACTTTACTGGAAAACGAAACTTAAAAAATGCTTAACTCTTTATAAAACTTATGTGATCCTTTTTAAAAATTTTATCTGGGCTTTATTGTGTGACATAATGACTTTAATCGATCCTTCTGGAAACTTAAAGACACTATTTGCACTGCACGTAAAGACATATAAAATCTGTAGTTAAATAAGAAGCGAGGTGTGAAAAATAAAGGTTCGATAGTCTAGACTTAGGATAATAGAATTGTTATTTTCTGAAACAAAACTTTAGGGTTTGAATTTTAGTTATTTTACAAAACCAACTTGACCGGATTTTGTGGGTAGTATCCGCTGAAAACCCTCAGGAGACAACACTGCTCCTACTAGGGACACCTAGAGGTTTAACGGCATGTTGCACATGCTCAGTGCAATCGCGTTCCCTGCGAAAGTGAGGTTAGGAAATTTTTTGTGAATAAATTGGCTTTGCTCGGGATGAGCAAATGATAAGTTTGGGGGTATTTGTTCATATCAGATTTTTGCATTTTTATACCACCCAATTTTTATCACATTGCATATCGGTAGATACTCTTGAGCCGTGTTTGCTAGTCAATTGCAGGATACAGGTTCTCGGCTCTAAACGGTGAAATTCATGGAAAAACACGACAAAATCCGGGTTCCTGCCAACCACAGATAAAACACGGATCTCCGCTCTTTATCCGTCTGTTGCCACACACCAGTTTAACAGACAAAATGGTAAATCAATGTCATTTTCATGCACAAGGCTGAATGGCAACACAAGATCCAAGAAATCTATGCGGAGCTCGAGAAAATCATGATAAAAAGATCCACATCAAATCACCTTTTGCTCAACAGAAATTCTGGAAAAATCGTGAAGAAAATCTGAGAAAAAACATGTACCAGAATAAAGGAAACAGCAGACCAGGGAAGCACCAAAAACCCCATGCCCCAATTCCACCATAGGGCCACGGAACCGCGGCCAATAGGGGGTCTAGGCCGCGGTTCCGCGGCCGTATAGTCTCCTCAGCTGAAAATTTTTCAGGGGTATTTTTGTCATTTCATGTTTATTCTGAATGTTGCCCTAGATTTCGTTTTCCCTGCCTATAAATAGCCCAGAACCTTGTGAAGCCAAGGGTGTGCTTAATTTTTTATTTTAGGTTTTAGAATACTTGTGTTCTTCTTCCTCTTCTCATCTCTTCTCCATTGAAAAACTTGTAGTGAGCTTTTGAGAGTGAAGAATGATGAATAAAGAAGTTCATTTTGTCATTATACTTATCTTGTTCTTGTTATGTTTATTGCTTGTAATTTTCATTTGTTAACTTAGTTGTTGTTATTTGTGTTTGTTTCTTTCTTTTCTCTTTTCTTTTATCCTTAAACAACCATGATGCTTACGCTTGATCCTTGCCGAGGTGAGGTCGCAAATAGCTAGTTGTTATCTTCTAATCTCCTTCTTTCTATCTTCCTCTTTTGTTTAATTTTCTTTTCCGTATAATGGGTGAGTAGTTTCATACTTGTTAGGGTAGGATAAGGGAAGTTTGAGAGAAGGAAATCTTTCTCACTCTTTCCTTGCCCAACATCTTAAATCGACTCCCGTTAATTGAACCACAATCCGCTCCCTACGGCACCCTATCCTACATGATAGCGGTGATTCCGTAGTGAGACCGGTTGTGGTTGAATTAACCGGAGGTTATGGCTAAGAGCCAAGAACGGACGGACAAGCACCAAAAGGAAGAACTTAAGCGTTGGAAAGCCTAGCTTATACTCTCAAGTTCCTTCCTAGTCGTGCTAATCCCCGTTGTTGCCGATTACCCTAACACCGATATTAAGAGTGGCAATGAAAGAAGTGAGCGACTCCTAACTCAAACTAACATAATCCTAACCCTAACAAGCACTCTTTAAATATCATTTTAACACTTAGTTAATCACAAACAATTCTGGACTTTTGGACTTAACTCGTTAAAGCACATAGAAAAAGATTCCTATCTCCCTACGGACGACCCGTACTCAACCGGCTAGCTACAAGCGAAACCGTTTTGATTGCGGTAATTAACTAAACTTAAACACGCAGAAGCCCTACCAATTAGGGCGCTACCGTAGACTTACAGTAGGGGTATCATGCAGGCCATGAAATGCAATTTTAATTTATTTTACGTGATTTAAATTGTTATATGCAAAAGATGCGATACAGGATAAAATGCCAGTATATACTAAATTATGAGATGCACCAGTCCATGCAACAAGTCAAGGCAATCTATAAATAAGAGTTAAACAGGTTCAAGCAAGCGGATCGGGTCGAATGCCCAGTAAAGTGTAAAATACCATTCGCACCCACAATATGTTAAATCAAGAATATCACGAATAAAGAAATACGAGAACTGGAATTAGTATAAATGAACTCGGGTGTTACATTATACCCAACTACAAAAAGAATTTCGTCCTCGAAATTCCCAGAACAAGAAAGGATAAACAATCAAGAAACTACAAGAATAGATGTGGAAACTTCAGACTTCATCTTCTCGTTTCCCAAGTTGATCTTCTATGTGAGCGGTTACCCCAAGAAACAAATGCAAGAGAGGTAACCTTGGTCTACCTTTCCTTTTCGATCCACAGTCGACATCGGTCGCTCCTCAAAAGTCAAATCTTCTTGTACCGTCAACTCCAAATGATCCAGCATGTGTGTTTCATCTCGAGCATACTTACGGAGTCGAGATACGTGAAACACATCATGAACATTCACCAAAGATTGTGGTAACGCCAATCGATAAACCATTTCTCCAACACTCTCCAAAATCTCGAAAGGCCCAACGAATCGAGGACTAAGCTTTCCTCGACTCCCAAAACGAATCACTCCTCTAGTCGGTGATATCTTCAAGAATACTAGATCACCAACAGCGAACTCTAGAGGTCTTCTTGATGTATCGGCCCAACTCTTCTGCCGATCTTGCGCTGCCCTCATATGATTCCGGATAGTATTAATTTTCTCTACGGTTTGCACGATCAAATCCAGTCCCAACAATCTTCGTTCTCCAACATTGTCCTAACAAACACGTAAGCGACACTTGCGACCATACAATACTTCGAATGGAGCCATCTGAATAGTCGCCTGAAAACTGTTGTTGTACGAAAACTCCACCAAGTGTAGATGATCCTCCCAATAACTCTTGAAGTCCAACATGCAAGCTCTCAACATGTCTTCAAGAGTTTGGATCGTTCACTGACTGGCCATCTGTCTGAGGATGATAAGCTGTACAAACTTCAAACTAGCCCCAAACTTTCCTGTAAGTTCCTTCAAAAGTATGATAAGAAACGGTGATCACGGTCGGTCACGCTGCCCACCGGTACTCCGTGCAATCTTACTATGTCCTGCACGCACCGTTCTGCCAAAACTTATGTTGATTGATCATCCCAAAAAGAGATGAAATGAGCTGCCTTGGTCAATCCGTCAGCAATCACCCAAACTGGACTGTTGTCCTTTGAATTCCGTGGTAGAGCAGTCACGAAATCCATTGTTATATGTTCCCACTTCCACTGAGAAATCGGAAATGGTTGCAATAAACCAGCAACCCTTTGATGTTCAGCCTTAACTTACTGACACACCAAGCACCTCGCCACTAAGCGGCAAACTCCGGTTTCACGCCTTCCTACCAGAAATGCTGCCGTATCTCGGTACATCTTCGTGCCTCCTGGTTGTATGGAATATGCGGAACTGTGTGCCTCCTTCATAACTCCTTCACGGATATCTCCCTTTGACACACACAAACGTTTACCATAACACAACGAATCACCTTCATGAATCAATAAGTCAGCTCGAAGTTCAGCTTCAACCTGTTCTCGAAGCTTCTGTCATCTTGGGTCCTGCAGTTTCGCTGCTCTAATATTCTCGATCAATGACGATGTACTTGCAGCTACAACAACTGTCCCGAAGAATGCGGTAACATGATCTCCAACTCGAATCTCCGAACGTCTTCCATAATCTCCTTCTGTGCAGTCATCATCCAAATTTTTGGCAATCGCCTAAGCGCATCCGGCATAAAATTACTTTCCCCAGATGGTACTCAAGTTCAAGATCGTAGTCAGCCATCCGCTCCAACCACCTACGCTGCCTCATAATAAGCTCCTTCTGTGTAACCACATATTCCCGGCTTTTGTGGTCGGTGAAAACTTCGACCCTTTCGCCCAATAAGTAGTGTCTCCAAATCTTCAAAGCGAAAATCACAGCTGCTAGCTCCAAGTCATGAGTTGGGTAATTCTTCTCATGGGTCTTCAACTGTCTCGATGCTTAAGCTATAACCTTCCCATGCTCCATTAAAACACATCCCAATCAGATGCGTCGTTGTGAATCACCAATCCTCCGGAACCGTCTGGTACGGTTAAAATAGGTGCAGTTATCAATTTCTACTTCAACGCCTCAAAAACTAATGCATACTTATCCGTCCATACAAACGGTACTTCCTTGCACATAATCTTGGTCAAGGCTCAGCCAAACGAGCAAAATTCTCCACGATCCTTCTGTAATACCTAGCAAGTCCAAGAAACTTCTTGTCTCTGCAACATTCTTCGGAATCGTCCTTTCTCGAACTGCTGTAATCTTCTAGGATCAACGGCGATTCCATCCCTAGCCACACGTGCCCCAACACTTCACTTCTTCAAGCCAAAACTCGCACTTGCTCATATTTGCATATAATTTTCTTGCCTCAATGTCTGCAGTGTGATCTTCAAATGTTTTGCATGCTCTTCATTACTCCTCGAGTAGACCAGAATATCATCAATGAACACCACTATAGACTGGTCCAAGAATGGTGAAAAGATTCGGCTCATCAAGTCCATAAATATCGCCGATGCATTCGTAACTCCGAATGGCATCACTAAATACTTGTAATGTTCATACCAAGTTCGGAACGCAGTCTTGCAAATATCTTCTGAT
Organism: Agapanthus africanus; assembly: GCA_030015575.1. Taxonomy (NCBI): domain Eukaryota; kingdom Viridiplantae; phylum Streptophyta; class Magnoliopsida; order Asparagales; family Amaryllidaceae; genus Agapanthus; species Agapanthus africanus. The sequence continues at coordinate 672,552,252 of CM057340.1, read as the reverse complement.
TTAACTCGGACTTGATGATATCCGGACCACAAATCCAGCTTTGAGAATACCCTCGCGCCACTAAGCTGCTCGAACAATTCGCCAATGCGAGGGATCGGGTGCTTGTTCTTAATAGTCACCTGGTTTAATTCTCGATAATCGATGCACATCCTCCTTGTGCCATCTATCTTCTTTACTAGAAGAATTGGAGCTCTCCAAAGTGAGTTGTTGCTGCGAACCCACTCCTTCTCTAGCAATTCGGTAACCTGCTTCTTGACTTCTTCCAATTCCACTGGTGCCATGGGATAATATGCCTTTGAGACTGGCGCTGCACCAGGAACAAGATCAATCGCGAACTCCACATCTCGTTTTGGCGGTAAACCTGAGATGTCCTTGAACACGTCCATGAAATCTCGAACTATAGCTGGCGCTTCTTCCTTATCAGCTTCCATCGACGAAAAAACATTGTTTGTCGACCTAGCCCTAAACTCGACTGGCCCGACAGAACTGCTACCTCCAGCAAAAATAAATTCCGGATGTCCGGGAATCTGGAAAATCACTTTCTTTGCCCTACAATCCATGTGAGCGTGGAAAGTGCTGAGAAAATCCATTCCCAAGACAACAATAAACAAAGGGATGCACCAGAATTGAATAATTCAAATGCGGAAACAACATGAACAAGTAAGATACCGAGATGACTTCATCCAAAGTCAAGATACTGAAGTGGATTAAGCACGGTAAACATGATTCAAACTGGCGATGAAACAATAACTGGTAAGCAAAGAAACCGAGAGAAGCAAGGTAGTATAACGATCATGGAATAAGCGAGTGAATCAAGACTAGGACTCTAAGTTACTTAAATAGAGTACCGCATTGTAACCATACTGCAGTTCATGGGTACAATTACATAACTCCACTCAAGTCGCCCAAATCCTAGTATCAGAATCAAAGAACATGGAGAAACAATAGAGAATTAAAAGGTTTTAAGCCGAGATGCAAAGTTGTTTGCATATCGTTAAAACGAAGGATAAAAGAAAGATATGATTCAAGAATCACGATAACAAGGTGGCAGGACATGTTCCTAATCACGAGTATTCTGATTCGTGTATTGGGTCCGATACCCAACTACAAAAGAATCAAACTCGTTCAACCTATACCCTATGGCTCTGATACCAAAAGAACCATGTCATGCCCCGCTTCCCAGAGTATGCTCAAATGGGCACGTGACATAGCCAACCATGCTACCTGTGGATAGGAAAAATCCCTCCGCAGTCACATTACGGATGTAGAGATATCAAGAACAGGAAAGTAAACTAAACTATCTAGTACATGTCCATGAGCCAAAATGAATGAGTCAAGAAATACTGATATGCGGAAGCAAAAGATACAATAAATGAAACACCTGGAAAGCAAAACTACATACCGACAGGAACTTCACCGCTCGGTCTAACAGCAGCAATACTCCTGATCAGTCTGCAACAAAGGTAAAAGGGTCTGGGCCATGCAAAACCCAGACGTCAGCGCGTCATAACATAAAGCAATAATGTGTAAACAGGATAGCAAGACATGCAAGTATAATCATAAATAGTAAAGCAGGTGCACAGCAATATAAATCAGGGCAGTGAAAGATAGTGTGCAGTGAGTAACCTAAACTGGTCTGTTGGTTATCTACTCTCAAGTCTTTTGAAATCAATTTGATGAATCGTCGATGTAACTCAATAGTATCTCGTGCGTGCCCGGGATCACGGTGAAGATTCTCGAGCTAAAATCGAGACATGCCGCTAGGCACTAAAGGAAAAGGGTAAAGATGAATGATGTCCATGGCATCATCCCAAGGCTGGCCTAGCCTCTAAAAGGTAATGGATAACGATGGATGATGTCAGCAGCAGCATCCCAAGGCTGGCCCAGCCTCTAAAACTGATCAATAATGGTAGCACACTGTCGAGTTACAAGTCAGTTTTCATCATTGATTTCCCCATACCCCCAAGTTATAGGTGTTCAAGTCAGGTATTTAAGTGATCAAGAATTAATGCCAACACAGGAGCAGGTAGGTGCAGGTTTGTCTGGATAGACAACAGGAACGGTCCGTAAGGACTACATGTCAGGTTTGTTGGCATTAGACACAAGATCAGGTAACAGGTCAAGCTATGGTCATCAGGTCAGGTCAAGTAGTGTACGGTACCATGTCGGGTCAAGTAGTATGTGTGTAGCAAGTCATGTCAGGGTGAAAAGGATATCATGTGAGTGCTCATAATCAACTGACAAAACTCATGGTTGTAAATAAACAAGCATGGGTATCAATAACACAATAAATTGGCACATGTAATAGGTTAAGCAATATATGCAGATTAAACTACTTAGCTGTACGGTCATCAGTTTGTGTTTTAAGAGATGGTTTTAGCATTATATAAATACAGTATGACAGATATGAATATTAAAAATCAAGTTAATAAGTATTGAGTAATCTAGGGATGCGATGACATGTATAATATGTTCAATGGATGCAATTGTAACTAAACCGGTTAAAGATGCACACGGATGTCCGATAGGTTAATACTAGAGAAAAAGGGTATTATGGCTATAAAACAATTGTGATCATGTGGTCTAACATATAATTGTGATTATTAGGTATAGTCAACTAAATGCAACAATCAGGTTTCAAGTTTTAGATCTGGAATATATAAACGGAACATTGTACTGTTAATCTAGAATTCAAAACTTTAGATTTTATCTATAGATTTTAATAGAAAAATAGATAGATTGATATATGAAAAGTATGACTAGCATGTAGCAAGATTAACTTGCCTCAGAACAAAGGTCGAGATACAGGCGGCCTGGTGCAACATGACACGATACGGTGTGTGAAACGGCACGACACGGTACTGGGTCTAGTCGCGATCTGGTGCACGGTCTGGGCGCGATCAGGACGCGATCTGGTGCGCGGTCTGGGTGCGATCTGGTGCGCGGTCTGGGCGCGATCTGGTGCGGGGTCTGGGCGCGGTCTGATTTGTCCGGATTATCAGCGGCGGCACGGCTCCGGCGGTGATCGGAAAATATGGAATCAAGAAACAAGAAGAAGAGAAGAAGAAGAAGGAATGGGCTGGGTGGCTCTGGCGTTGGTGCTCTGGATCAAAGACGATGCGAGGATGCAGGCTGGGGTTATTCCGGTGAGGCAGTAAGGTTGAGGTGTGCAACGTCGGGTTCTCGCAGCGAGGTCGGGGTTAGGTTGCAGTGGGTGAGCTCGGGTGTAGGGCGGTCTCGAGTGCACGGAGACGACAGGGTCGGAGCTCCGGCAAGGGTGCAGGCGAGGTCGGAGGTGCAGGCTTGAAAGGTAAGGGTCGTCAAAGTCGGGTATGCAGGGTTCGTCAGGGTGATAGCAGGGGCTCGGTAGTTGATGATGGCGATGGGGTCTCGGCTTCGGTCGCAGCTGCTGGAGCTCAGCTTCGAAGTCAAAAGATGCGGCTGCGGTTGAGGGTCAAGGTGATGCAAGAAGATGGTGGAGGCGAAGGTTCTGTCGAAGGCAAGACGAGGGTAATATGTTGCAGAGGCTCTTGGATTGGGTTTGAGAGAGGCGCGGTGGGATGGTGTGGGTTGAGGAAGGTGGCGATGGTGAAGTAAGGCCGGAGGAGATGGGTGCGGAGTTGCAGCCGAGGTGATGGATGTGCTCAGTGATGATGGTTGCAGTCGGCGTCGGGGTCTCGGCTCTGGTGTTGGAGAGGAGGTGGAGGCGACGAGAAAGGTCGTGGGTGAAAGGGAGAAGGATGCTCGATCGGGTGCTATTGAGGAGGCTATGGGTTTGATGAAGAGGAGAGAGGGAAAGAGATGATTATCATGATGATTGAAAAATAGATAGGAGAGAGATAATGATGGAGAAATGTATATAGTATTTTGATTAGAAAGTAAAGATTTGTGGAGGGGGAGAGAGTTCACGTGTATTAGGAAATTAATGAGAGAGAGAGAGAGAGATTTGTTTGCTATCAAAAGATTTATTAACTGTTTGGATTATGGAAAATTAGATTATGTTAACGAATAATATAAGATGGTATATTTAATTATAGTTTAGAATATATTAATATAATATTAGTACGTATTGAGATTTTGGCAAAAACAAATTTACTCTAAAACAAGCCCGGGTCGGGTCTAAAAATTCAGATTAAAAATATGAAAGTTATTAGTAAGTTCCAAAATTAAAATGAAGGATTTTGTAACAGAAAAGCGTATCCCCAAGAACGAACGCACGTACGTGCGCGTAGCCATCCAAACACGTCCGTTTCACAGAACGGAACGAGAATACGATGCAAGGACACTACCACAGGGTTAGGGGTATCATGCAGGCTATGAAATGCAATTTTAATTTATTTTACGTGATTTAAATTATTATATGCAAAAGATGCGATACAAGATAAAATACCAGTATATACTAAATTATGAGATGCACCAGTCTATGCAACAAGTCAAGGCAATCTATAAAGAGTTAAACAAGTTCAAGCAAGCGGGTCGGGTCGAATGCCCAGTAAAGTGTAAAATACCATTCGCACCCACAATACGTTAGATCAAGAATATCACAAATAAAGAAATACGAGAACTGGAATTGGTATAAATGAACTCGGGTGTTACATTTGGCCAGAAGGGTCTTTCGCCATGCATATCCATGAGCGGGTAGGCTCCACCTTGGAATACTTTGTCTATGATGTACGGGCCTTTATAGTTCGACTTGAATTTCCCCCTTTTTGCACAATTGGGGATCATTGGTCTTTTGACGACTAGCACGAGTTCGTCTTAGCGAAATGTTCTTGGCCTGGTCAGTCTTTCATATGATTGTGTCATCCTTGCCTTATTAGCCTCCAGGTTTTGCTGTGCTATAAGGAGGGTTTCATCGAGGGCATCGAGCTCCTAAAGTCGAAGATGAGCATTTTCTTCATCTGTCAACTCGTATCGAACCGCTACTCGTTGAGAAGGGAGTTCTATTTTCAGGGGAAGCACTTCTTCCGTGCCGAATACCAACGTGTATGGTGTTGTATTCATCGCTATTTTGAACGTTGTTCGGTATGCACAGAGAGGTTCATGCAACCTTTCGTGCCAATCTCTCTTGTTTCTGGACACCATTTTCTTTATAATCTTCGTCAAGGTCTTGTTGAAAGCTTCAGCTAGACCGTTAGCCCAAGGATTATATACTGAAGAGTATCTTCGATCTATTATATATTGCTTTGCGAAGCAGCTGATTTTATGACTTCTATAAGCCGGCCCATTATACGAGATAATTTGTTGCGTAGTGCCGAACCAATAGATGACATGTGTCCTGAAGAAATGGAGGATATTCTCCTTCTTCATCTCCCTTAGTGGTATTGCATCTGCCCACTTAGAGAAGTATTCGATCTTTGCCAATATAAACCGATGTCCTTTGGACGATGCTGGTTCAATGGGACCAATTATATCAGTTCCCCACATTTCGAACAGCCAGCTAGCTACTGTTGGGTGTAGCGGATTTGGATGTTAGTGGATGAAGTTGAAAGGTTCCTAGGCACACTATAGAGGTCTCACAAGGCATCAACCATGCCAATTTCAAATTTTATTGGTGCCGAGAAACCCTAATACGGATCGTAGACTAGATGTTTAGGCGAAATACGAATCTAGTTAACAATTTAACTAAAGGAGAGAGGCTACAACCTTTGTAGATCCGGTTATCCACTTTCTTGGCTCCACGTAGACGTCCTCTCGCTGTCCATCTCGAATTCCGAACTCAAACGTCGGCTTCATCGGAGAATTGGGCGGACTAGGTCGTCAGCTTCGTGCCGAAGATGATCTACGTCGAGGCATCGCAAGTTCAAGCTCCGACTTCACAAATTTGTGAAACTTATGAAGAAAACACCCAAAACAACTTGGCAAGAGATAGAGGGTGAAGAAATAGGAGGTGGGTTCACTTTAGAATTGGATTTCTCACTTTAGAACTCAAGTTGCCATTGATGGCATCAAGCTTTCTTGAAGAAGAAGATGAAGAAAAAGAAAGAATATGATAAGTTTCTTATTTTAAAATGAAACTAATATGAATACTTATCATATACTAACTATAGTCAAGTGTAGAGAGTAAACTAGGGTTAGTTGGAATGGTTAGGGTTAAGGATGAGATAAGAATGGTGGACCAAGTCAAAGCTTCATGAAGCTTCAATAAGAAACAAAATAAGCCACCATTCTCATCTATTTCCAAAATGAATAAATAAATAAATAAGTAAATAAACAAAACCCTAACCATTCATATAACCATGGTTTAATCTTTACACAAACCCAAGTGAGCAAGTATCATCAAACATGATACAAAGATGTGCATAAAAGTATATCACATATACAACTTGCACATCAAGTGAGAAAATCCATTTAAAGTGAACCAATACTAGTTAATGCAAAGTAATATATCAAATATATAATTATACATTAAATCATTAAATCAACACTTGATTCAATGATCCGGTCATGTCGCACATAACCGACTAGTATAGAATGTATCGATTTATCGAATCAATGATTCGACAACTAGGTTATATCGCATACAACCAATCGAAACATTCATCGCGAGAATGAAATATGGTATCACATACACGCATTATTCTCGGTCCCGCACATATCTCATATGCGCTCCTATTTCGTTTCGCTTGAGCCAGGAAACCTCTGTGTAGGACTCTAAAGACTCGTCAATACGCCGGTAGCAGATGATGATCATATCAAGCACCCACAAGCCGCAAGCGGTCTGCTAAACATAACGGCCATCCAGGTATTGAGCGATCAGAAGATCGACGAGCTAGCCCGCTCATACTCCTGTGAATCCAACCAGTAACACTTACCGTACAGTCCGGTCTGTTCGTCTGATATGTCGCATATCAAGTCTAGGGGTGGTAAACGTCAGACCCCAATAACCGATAAGTCGTGCCGATGTGAGGCTCATAACGGGTCGAGAAACTACTGGTAACACTTACCAGCAAATCTCTGATCAGCCCTGGCCAGGGACTTCCCTGTTACGGCCAATCGAGCACAGCGCAACATCAACCCCCAATACCGGGAGAGACGAAACCCCTCCTATCGCTCATTGCCTCCATGTGACTCGGGACTGTACCCAAAGACCACCGTTTTGCACGCCCTCATGGACGTGGTAAGGTGGAGATCAAAGCACATTGGGAATCACACAAGACTCTATGACGATCTCGGGTCTACAGACTAACCTGCACAAGTGTCACCTGAGAACTGCCATCTGACGTGAGGTATAATACCATCTGGGAGTTCTCGGCGAGTCCGTCCAGTGTACCCAGTCTCCACTGAGCACCCGTACACCATCTCTGATATCAAACACCAATGGATATGGGATCATCCATCGCCCATCTCATGGGTCGAGAAGCGTATACGCTAGTCTACACTGGTATATCGATGCCCCGTCTCGATACACCCACGACTAGGGACCTTGAAGGATGTACTTATGGACTACCATGTCCCCACTAGTATGATCTGCATCATCGTCCAGGCAGTCAAGTACACATCCTAAGGGCTTTATCAACATGTAACTATAAGACAGTTTAAAGAGACAAGTGTACATGTTAAGATAAAGAGTAACTAGATAGCATACTATCATATCGAGCAAGAAAGTCATCTCTATATATGTCCAAGCATCCAATATAATATACATCATCTGTACAATACTGGCCTCTAGGGCATACATACAACTAACAATCTCCCACTTGCACTAGGGCCAGCTGCTGTAGTATCGCATCCCGAGCATCCCGAAGAGTCTCTCAAATTGTATCTGGGGAATGGCCTTCGTGAGTGGATCCGCCGTGTTGTTCTTCGTGTCAACCCTCCTGACCTCGATCTCCCGGCGATCAACTATCTCCCGGATCAGGTGATACCGCCTCAGAATATGTCTGGATCGCTGATGGGACCTGGGTTCCTTGGCCAAAGCCACCGCTCCATTGTTATCGCAATACAAAGGTATTGGATGCTCAATGGATGGAACCACTCCAAGTTCAGTAATGAACTTCTTGATCCAGACAGCCTCTTTGGCAGCATCGTTGGCAGCGATGTATTCAGCCTCCATCGTCGAGTCTGCCACGGTTTCCTGCTTGGAACTCTTCCAGCTAACCGCCCCTCCGTAAAGGGTAAAGACAAATCCCGACTGCGACTTAGAGTCGTCCTTATCACTCTGGAAGCTCGAATCGGTAAAGGACTCCACTTGGAGTTCCCCGTTACCATACACCAAGAGCATCTCTTTAGCCCTTCGTAAGTACTTGAGAATGCTCTTCACAGCTGTCCAGTGACTCTCTCCAAGATCAGCTTGATACCTTCTCACTACACTTAGTGAGTATGCAACATCGGGTCTGGTACATAGCATCGCGTACATGATAGAGCCTACAGCTGAAGCATAGGGTATCCCTTGCATGCGAGCTCTCTCCAAATCAGTCTTGGGAGACATCTCTTTGGAGAGAGTGACTCCAGAGATCGTGGGCTAGTTCCCACGCTTGGATTCTTCCATACTAAACCTCTTTAGTATGGTGTCAATGTACCTGGATTGGGACAATCCCAAAATCCGTTTGGATCTATCTCTATAGATCCTAATTCCCAATATGCAGGAGGCATCACCAAGATCTTTCATTGAGAATCTTTGTGATAAGAAGAGCTTGACCGATTGCAGCATAGGAATATCATTTCCTATCAAGAGTATGTCGTCCACGTACAATACGAGGAAGACAATCTTACTCTCTGCCACCTTCTTGTAGATACAAGGTTCATCTGGATTTTTGACGAAATCAAACTCTTTGATAACGACGTCAAAGCAGATGTTCCAACTCCGCGATGCTTGCTTTAATCCATAAATGGATTTAAGCAGCTTGCACACCTTCCCGCTGCTCCCACTATCTACGAAGCCCTCTGGCTGAGTCATGTACACACACTCTTCTAAATCACCATTTAGAAAGGCGGTCTTAACATCCATTTGCCAGATTTCGTAATCATGATATGCAGCGATGGCAAGCATGATCCGGATGGATTTAAGCATAGCCACTGGAGAAAAAGTTTCGTTATAGTCCACACCTGGTCTTTGACGAAAACCTTTTGCAACAAGTCTAGCCTTGAAAGTCTCCACTTTCCCATCTACACCAATTTTCTTCTTGAAGATCCACTTGCTCCCAATGGGTTTTACCCCTTCAGGAGCAACTTCCAAAGTCCATACTTTGTTGGTGTACATGGATTCCATCTCGGACCGCATAGCATCCAGCCATTTCACTGAGTCCCCACTCGTGATGGCCTGCTCGAAGCTAGTTGGGTCATCATCCTCCATGATGCAATCCTCGCTCCCACCATCCATGAGAAAACCGTAGTATCTCTCAGGTTGGCGAGGAACCCTACTAGATCGGCGGAGAGGTTGAGGTTCATTGGGAGCTACTGAATCTTCTGGTTCCACTAAATCTTCAGTTACGGTTTGTGTATCTGGAACCTCTTCCAGCTCTACCACTTTGCCACTGATTTCTTTTTCAAGGAATTCCTTTTCTAAAAAGGTGACATATTGAGCAACAAACACTTTTTGTTCCTCACTGTGGTAGAAAAAATACCCATATGAATTCTTTGGATATCCCACAAACTTGCAGAGAACTGACCGTGCCTCGAGCTTGTCCGGATTTTGCCTTTTGACATAGGCCGGACAACCCCATATCTTAACTCGTTTAAAATATGGTCTCTTCCCACTCCATATCTCATATGGTGTGGTAGGTACAGATTTAGATGGAACTTGATTCAATAGGTATGTTGCTGTTTCCAGTGCATAACCCCAGAAGGAAATAGGTAACTCAGCTGTGCTCATCATAGAGCGCACCATATCTAATAGGGTGCGGTTCCTCCGTTCTGATACACCGTTGTGCTGTGGTGTATATGGAGGAGTCAGCTGAGAGAGAATCCCATTCTCTTTTAGGAAGTCCGCGAATTCATTGCTCAAGTATTCACCTCCTCGATCAGATCGTAGGATTTTAATACTTTTTCCAGTTTGGTTCTCAACTTCTTATTTATATTCCCTAAATTTCTCAAAAGCTTCTGATTTGTGTTTCATCAGGAACACATACCCGAACCTAGAGAGATCGTCAGTGAATGTAATGAAGTATGAAGAACCATCCCTGGCATGTGTAGACATGGGACCGCATACATCACTATGTATCAGCCCCAAGAGTTCGGTAACTCTTTCTCCGTGTCCCGTAAACGGAGTTTTGGTCATCTTGCCTTTGAGACATGACTGGCAAGTGTCATAAGATGAAAATTCAAACGGATTTAAATATCCATCTTTATGTAACTTAGCTAGTCATGTCGCATTGATGTGACCCAGTCTACAATGCCACAAGAAGGATTCGTTCAGTTCTGAACTCTTCCTCTTGTATGTGTTTGTTATGCTCAGAACTGTTGATTGATTTAGAACATAAATGCCATTGCACAACGTGCCTGATCCAACCAACTTTTGGTTACGGAAAATGTTCATAACATTGTCCTGTAATACAAAATTATATCCCTCTTTACTTAATAAAGAAACCGATATAATGTTGCATATCAGGTTCGGCATGTAATAGCATTCGTTCAGAACCAATGTATTACCAGTTGGTAATACAAGGTGATATTCCCCGACAGTCTTAGCTGCAACAATTGCACCATTTCCAACTCTAATGTCTTTATCACCTTCTCCAAGTTCTTTACCTTTCCTTAGCCCATGTAACTGATTACATATATGGGATCCTGACCCGGTATCTAATACCCAGGACGTAGAGCAAATGGAGAAACAGTTCTCAGTAACGAACACACCCGAAGAAAATGCATCAACATGTACTTTCTTCATTCGGGTGGCATGGGAATCCTGGTATTCCCCTATATCCTGTTCATTCCTATAACTCTTATAGGAAAGAACGGAACCAATGTTCCCCAGCACAGTATAACATGCGGGTTCGGTCAATACATCCATATTATTATCTTCATTTGGGCATGAAATGGTCGCTACCTGGAGAGAGGGAGAAGAAAACACTTTAGCGTATGCTCGTGCAAGATCAGATTGGTTATTATCTTATCTAATCAGGATGGCTCCCACTGCTTTTTATCAAATCTTCCTCCAAACCCTAAAAGGAAAGATTAGCCGGGATTAATTACACACTACAAGTTCGCCAATCTTTCAGCCAGGCCAGTGTCGGTACTTTGAGGGAGGTCCCCCGTGCTTTCGCACGAACCTAATTAATGTAAACCTCGTTTTCCCAAAGGCGTAACCTCGTTGACACCTTTCTAGACACCTACTTGATTAGCTAATTGCAATGTGTAAAACTCTCCCAGGAGTAACTCTTACTCGCAGTGGTTATCGGGATCCAACTATCTCATAGAAGGTATGCAATCTCATTGCAAATTTCAACACTTGAAATTCCCGATAAAATTTTGCCCCGAACGATCTATAACCATGACAAGGTCAACAAACCATATACCGCAAGTCAAGTTCAACCCGTCATTTCTTGGTTGAATCAAACCCACCCGCACGACCCTTGACAAGGTCAACAAGGCCGTACGACTACCCTAACCCAATCTGCATCTATGCATAAGCATATAAATACTGGTTAGCTACCGCACACTGCGCCTTGACAAGGTCAACAAACGCAGCACGAATACTAAACAGGACTTATCTGAAATGACGGAGGGCTACGACAGGTTTTTCTGAAAACCTATTGCGTAATGAACTTGATATCGTTGTAGAATCAAATGAAGTTTTGAAATGGAGTGATTTTGAGGCTTTTCTAGTTTTGCTAAAGGGGTCACTCCCGGTGAAGGGATCGTCGGCCCTTTCCTCGTCAAATGAGGTGCGGGATATATCATATATATCACTATGCAAAGCAAAAACTCTTAAAAGCAATCAATAACCAAACCGAGTGTGTAGCATCTGCCAGTTATTGCTAAAGGAGTCACTCCCGGTGAAGGGATCTCGGTCCTTTCCTCATCGAATAAGGTGCGGGGTATATCATATATACCGCTATGCAAAGCAAGAACTGTAGCTACCTGTTTTGTTTAAAATTTGATTCTACAACATCTTAGGTTTCTTTTCTTTCATTAATCATATTAATGAAGTCCCATCATTTAAGTACCTAAACATCACAGATAAATACGACGTACACTTATGCCATCGGCATTCGCCTCGATGTCCCCTCGTGCACCGTTAGGTTAGGTAACTAACGACAGAGCAGGGCAGGGCTTGTGCGGGTGTAAAACATAAGTAACGTCTATATAATATATCATATATACTATATACTGTATCCATCACAGAACATCACATGATCACATCACAGATATCGCAGCAGAAGAAACATATGAAATATTGGATATACTAGGACGTCCGTGTTTTCAATACGAGCCAGTATAAAACACGGATTCCACGGTCGTGATGAATAGCCAATCCCACACCCGTAGACCCCTACGAGAGCGGCAAGCAACCCTACCAATTCTAGGGTTAGGAGACCTGGACTCGACTCCTCGAGTTGGTCTCCCACTGGACCCCAGAACCCGGTTACTTGTGCTCCCCTCCTGGGTCTATCCTAATGCGGAAAAGTAAATAATATACAAAAGATGACGACTTCCGCTACCTGGAAGTGCCCTAAATAAAAGAATATTACATACAAGTTTTTACATGAATGAAAATGAAAAACACTCATCTCACATAAAAACCCCCGGCTATTCAAACACGACGATCCAGTATAACATATCCAGCAACACATAACATCACATGTCATCAACGTAAGTAAGTATGCATACCCCAATTGTCGTTGACGTATAGCAACGAAACCGGCGATATGAACATACTACACTTACGGTCACAGAAAAGAAAGTGTAAAACTACAACAGTTGGAATCCGCAACCTCTTTAGACATCACATGCCTAATCAAATGAAATACTTAGACATCACATGCCTAACAGTTATAAACCCCGCATTTTAGTCTCATTATCGAAAACTCTTTTCAATATCAAGTGAAACTAAACCGCTAGATTTATAACATTCATTCAGTTATCTCATAACTTTTTGTGAATTCCAATTATTGTATCACATTCCAGATAAACAGAAAATGTTAAACTTTCCGATCGAACAGTCGAATACCCAAGTTTTCCCGATACAGCTCAACACATGAAATAAGTCTAACAACATTCAGTTCGTGCCTCAGTACCAACGGTCCAGCCGTAGAAGGGTCAAGCCAACGCCTCACATGTGGCACGCCGTACTGCCCCAAACCCGAAGGTTCAAAGGGCAGTTCAAGACGGTCACATAATCGAGTTAAGGTTTGTTGTCTTCTAGAGGGTCCATCGCGTTACTTGCACTACTTAGAACGTCGTTAAACTATAGAAAAATCCAACACTTGGAAATTTCCCGACAGGGGAAAAGTTGGGTATTTATATCCGGTCGAACTTTTTAACAAATTCAAAAATTATCCGGAAATACACAAAGACGAAGTTTGATAATCCGGTCGAAACACCGAAGCTCTAAAACACCTGATCAGTCGAAAATATTGTATATTTTAGCCGGCAATTTCCTTAACATTTGCATACACATAGAAGTGTTCGGCATTCATATTCTACATATTAGCAAATCTATCACAAAATATGAGATTGCATGTATTAGACTTTTTAACCGACACTTTAAAGGAAATTAACCGTATTTCATGGCATCGCATCATTTCTGTATTTGCGCAACACTTGTCTTGAGTCTGTGCAGGAAATACGGAAGAAAAAGACCAAAGAGCTGATCAAATATTACGCCAATAAAATCATTTCAGATCTGGTAGCAATGAAGAAGGACTTAGACAGTTCTATATATCAGAAACAGGCCCATACATCATACCCAACAACCTACAGAAAGAACAAGTCCCAAGGCCCCAAGAGAGCCGCGCTTCCGCGGCGTTAGCCAGCCTTGAGCCGCGGAAGCGCGGCTAAGTGGTGACGTCATCAGTTGATTTTTAGTGCACAATGTTTCTACCATGGTCCAAAGTTCTTTCTGATACTTCAAAATCCAGAAATCTCTCGAACCTACTGCCAGATCAGCAAAGAAGATTAAGAAGGCTAATCATAATTAAGCTCCTAACTAATCCTCTTCTAGAAGCCCCCTCCTAACTAATCACCTCTAGAAGCTTCTCCTCTAACTAACTTTTGGAGGGAAATTTGAATTCTCTCAACAAACTTTTGGAGGGAAACTTAGAATTTGAAATCCTAGATCTAGGGTTAGTTATCTATAAATAGGAACCTAGACCTAGGGTTAAAGGCTAATCTTCATTAGTTAAATAATTCCCTCTTTCATCATCTTCTTCCACAAGCTTCGTGACAAAGCTTGTGCGAAACCCTAACCCTAATTCCACTCCAAATCCAAGATCTTGAGTACCAAATCAAGCGAGAAGCCTTCAACCTTTTAGGAGCCGAGCCGATCTTCAATCGGGCAAGTGATCCAAGCCGATCCGCGATCCACGGAGACGAGCGAAGCCAAGTCGATGATCGAGTTCCTCCTCTTGTAGTTCTTGAGCGATGTAATAAAATTGTCGATATAAATAAAAGGTGAAATTCTTGAATCTTGCTTTCTTTTAATTCTTGCATCATGATTAGATCTCAATTTGTAATTGTTGTTCTTGTTGTGATGTTTGAGTGAAACTCCGCTCGTAAAGGAGTCGAGACGATTGTAGAATGATGATGTAACAAATCTTAATACTATTTTTAAGTCCTACGAGATTTGTAAACCCTAGCAAGTTCAAGAATCGATGACCTAGTTTCGTAGCGATGCTTTCTTGATTGTGATCGCTCGAAATTAGGGATCTACGATCGTTTCTTGAATTTACTAGAGGCTAGAATATGAATGATATCAATGAAAGAACAAGAGATAAGATGAAACCCTAGTTTCACAAGAAATCTCTAATTCTCATCGATCATCATCGATCTAGTATCAATTCATCGAAGGATAAGAATACGTAATTGTAAGATTACATCACATCTATAGATCCGATCGATTCCTACGAGCCTCATTTCGATTCTTGAGATTTGGTTTGGAAAAATTATCAAACGATCAATTCTTGATTCTATCTTTTAATGCTTTCTTAGATCTAGGTTTTTCTTTTTCTTGAACTTTAAATACAAATCTTGAATTGTTTGTTTTCTTTTCATTAAAGTTTCGACTCATCTAATTCGAAAGACGAACGATTACACTTTCCCTGTGGACGATCCGCACTCACTTACAAACTACAATCCGACACCGTAGTTGATTGCGGTCAATTAATTTTTGATTGTGATTTCTATTCTACTTTTACATCCAATCGAGAAATTCAATACAATCAAATGGCGCCGTTGCCGGGGATAGTGCGCTAATAGTTCGTATTTTGAAATTTGAGTTGAACAATTTATTTCATCATAATTTTTAGATCGAAATTCGTGCAAACACTAATACGTGTGTTGTGATTTGTTGCGAGAAAATCTGGAATCATTGGAGCTGGATAAAAATTTTTCTGAGCATTCCAGAGAGCTGTATAGGTGAACAGAAGGTTGTGTATAAAATCTTGTGCACTGATCCCAAAGTATAGCGGCGGAAGGGCGGCAATAACCCCTAAATAGCGGCGTTTCCGCGGCTCCCTTGAGGCTTTACTGCACCAATCTTTCTCTGGTAACTCCTCACTTTCTTATCTTCTCCTTTCGCTGCTCCAACTAACATTTTACTGCAGGTTTCTTTGCAAATAAATCGCAGCGCCGCAAAGCAAAATAAAATTTGTGCGTGTTTTTGATTCTTGTGGTTGTTGCATATTAATACGGAATTTAAGGGGCACGACCAAATCCAAATTAGGTGGGGATTTCATTACCCTTCCTAGGCCCCGAAAATCGCAAAACTTGCATCCGCATTGACCCTCATTAATTAAAAGAAATCTAGAGATGACTCTAAGGACCGTCGCGCTCATTTAGGACAAGAGAAGGCCGTGGGTAATTCATTGTTTATCCGAGTTTTCTTGTGGTGCCTAAGGCAAGTGTGTCTAAGGCTAGTGGTTATTAATTAGGCCCACTGTAGTGGTGGTTCCTTCCCACTTACCTGGCACTTATCCGGCCACAGGGGGACAAAGAGGCAGTGGAGGATTGATCCCGCGACTTGTCTTTTGGCAGTTAGGAGCGGTCTAGAGCCGGACATAGGTGACCACTAGATTCTAGGGTTTTGTGTGTTGCATTTGTTTTGTTGCATCATATTTTCAAAAATCCGTATCATTTTTCAAAACAAACACCGCAACACTTCATTTCCTCTAATTATACCAACGCTGCCACTTGTGCTACAACCATTTAGCACAATGTTAGGCTGGACACGGGATTCCATTTCCCGTCTTGTCCGCGTTTCTTTTATCGACCCCAGAGTCGGTAATTCTTCATCTTCTCCCCCACCACCCACCACACCCGCGATGGACCCAAATCCATCAAACTTTAACACTACTCTGCCACCGCCCGCAGGTGCGCAGAATCTTCCACGCATTTCTCTCCAAGAGAGATGCTATCCTACACGTGTTGCCCTCCCCACCTGTCTTTCTATACCACCTGCCATCGGGGAAAATTTTGAAATCAACCCCCAATTCATCAAACTTTTACCCAAATTTCACGGTCTTGATTCTGAAAACGCATACATGTTTATTTCCAAATTCGAAAATGTATGTGCTTTAATGGGGAATTCACAACTGTCTGTGGATGCTCTGCGTTTACGTCTTCTCCCATTCACTTTGTGCGATTTAG
The DNA here is from genome assembly GCA_030015575.1 of Agapanthus africanus. Classification (NCBI taxonomy): domain Eukaryota; kingdom Viridiplantae; phylum Streptophyta; class Magnoliopsida; order Asparagales; family Amaryllidaceae; genus Agapanthus; species Agapanthus africanus. Next base: position 672,535,506 of record CM057340.1, on the reverse strand, counting down.
CCGAGAAGTGGCTTTACATTACACCCGCACATTCTATTTCAACATGGGACGAATTCGTTGCAGCATTCCTTAAGAAATTCTATCCTAATCACAAGACCAGTCGTGTTCGGAGCGAAATCTCTAAATTTACCCAACTTCCCAATGAACCATTTTGGAAATGCTTTGAACGGTTCAAGGATCTTCTTATCCAATGCCCTCATCACGGAATCCCGAGATGGGATTTGTGTCGAATTATCTATGAGGGTGTTGATCTCACTACTAGACAGATGCTTGAAACCATGTGTCATTGCCAATTCCTATCTAAAGATGATGGTGAAGCTTGGAAATACTTAGAAGATTTAGCTCAAAACACATCACAATGGGAAAGTGTTAGACCACCACCATCTAGGGAAAATGTCAATCAGCTTGATGTTTCCGTCACCTTGAAAGCCGAAATGGCCGCAATACAAAGGAAACTCGACGCTATAGAAAACAAAATCTCTTCAGCCTCCCTAAACCAATCCACACTTCCCAAAACCGTGTGTGGTTGCTGTTCAAACCCTTCACATTTGACGGAAGAATGTCCTTTGAATGTACCGTTTCAAGGTCACACTAATGCTTCACTTCAGCAAGGACCTGGAAACTATCCCTCTTCTTCCTCATATAATCAAGATTGGAGGAATCACCTGAACTTTTCTTGGAACCAATCACAATCTCAAAACACGGTTCCAATCCTAAACAATTTTCAAAGGGTCCCTCTACCACAACAGCAACCACCACTTCAATTGAGTCAGCACCCCTTCCAACCACAAAATTTTCAAAATCCTGCCAACACTTTTGCACTACATGAAAACTCTTTGCAATTGGCCGGTACTGATAATATCTCTGCACTGGTGCAAACCTTGGTTACTTTCATGAAACAATCCATCCAAGAGTCGGCAAGTTTTCAATCTTCCATCGATAATATGATAAAGACCATTCTCACTCAAAATGAGAATATCAAATCAATGGAAGCACAAATTGAACGAATAACAGCCGAAATAAGTGCTAGAGAAGAAGGGAATCTTCCATCTCAACCCGTACCTGATTCTAGACCTTCACATTACACTAATGTGGATGCTTTTACAACGTTGAGATCTGGAAGAGTGCTAGACAATCATTTGGGTGAACAAATTGATAATGATGAATTGATCATTAACACCCCGGCTTCCACTTCCACTCACACTTCTATTCCTTACCCTATTTCGTCTAACTTACCTTCTTCTTCCGAGCCTATTCTCCGTGTTCCCAAAGGCTCGAACCCTCCACCCACCTCATCTTTTCCACCCCCACAAACTTCTCCACAAATGTTGGACCCAACACTTATTGATAGAGCTCCATTTCCAAATAGGTTGAGGCCCAAGAAACATGATGCCCAAATGGAGAAGATTGTGAACATGTTTAAGAAAGTTAACATCAACATCCCTCTCCTAGATGCTATTCAACAAGTTCCGTCCTATGCAAAAACTCTTAAGAACTTGTGCACTAGGAAGAGGAAGACTCAAGTGCCTAAAAAAATCTTCATGTCAAGTACTGTAGACACGGCTTTTCCCCAACAATTACCACGGAAACGTAAGGACCCTGGCTGTCCTACTATTTCCATTTTTATTGGGGAGAAACACATCAACCGTGCGTTACTTGACCTTGGCGCTAGTGTTAACTTACTTCCTTACTCGGTATATGAGCAACTAGGTATCGGAGTGTTAAAGCCTTCGAGCATAACTCTACAGATGGCTGACCGATCAATCACCAAACCTAGGGGTAAACTGGAGGATGTGTTAATAAAAATCGGGGAATTTGTATTTCCTGTGGATTTTATTGTACTTGATACACAGCCTGTAGCGAACCCACGGAATCAAATTCCGGTGATTTTAGGTCGCCCCTTTTTGGCCACTTCCAATGCTATTATCAACTGTCGTAATGGTTCTATGACCCTATCTTTCGGGAATAGGTCAATAAAGCTAAACATTTACAAGTTGGGAAGTGTACCCTCCGAACCTACTGCTCAGGTCTGTTCTGTCGACTTAATGGATGTCGACAGCAGCGAATTTGATGATCCTCCTGATATTGATCTAGACTCTTTTCATACGTTATTATTTGACCCAACTATGTATCATACACATACGGACTCTTCCACTGAGATGTCCGGGTCAACAATTAACACGGATTATGAACTGCTTTTAGAGTCTGAAGATCACCCCGCACCTTGTGATGACATTATTCTCCGGGGTATTGATAGAACTTTTGAGGAAATCTTCGCTGAAAAACTTGCATTTCTGAACAACACGGGTGTTGAGATGAATCATCTCCCAGTCACTGAAATTGAACCTCCACCCCTTCTTCTGAATTGTAAAAAGAATGCGAGTTATCCATCACATACACTGTATCGTCTCTCCAAAATGAGACGCACACAATTTCTCTTCCACCCCTTACCCTTTCCCCACTTTTTCTTCCACCAACCAGAGCACTGCATTGATAAAATTTTTGAATGGTTGGTGTTAACATTCGGTCTTTGCAAAACTTGGCATCGACCATCGATTTTTGACCCCCTCATATGATTTTCAAAAGATTAACATTGCATAACTCAAGTTTGGGGGTACATGTTTTTCTGGCTCCTAAAAAGAAAATTTTTACAAAATTTTGAGCCAAAACATAAGTTTGGGGGAGGTTCTTCACTTAAATATTTTGCCCCCACTAATAAATTCCTCCCAGACTTACAGGTTTTTCGAGATTTAACGGAAGGCAACAATGAGGACACTGTTGAAAACAAGTTTGGGGGAGGTTTGTGCTTATTTTCGCATCATTTGCATCATACATTGCATAAGCACAAAACATTTTTTGAAAACCATAAAAATTTAAAAAATTTCAAAATTATAAAAATATTTTTTGTACATAAATAAGATAATGAAAGTTTAGATAGTGAAAAATTGCATCCATGAGATTAGAAAAATTTAAGAAAACTAAGAAAATTAGAAGTTTTCTTATACGAACTAGTAATAAGTAGTTATGAGCCGTTGTCCCAAGGGTTAGTAAGATGAAGGACGTCACTAATCTGAGGATAAAAATAAGTCTGAAAAATAGTTTCTATTCTGGAAGCCAAACATTTTGAACGTTGATACCCTGCTATTCGCACTTACACACGTCTTGAAGCCTGGGATAGTAGAGGATACCTTGAAATACTCTTGTCTTAAAGCCGATGTATGAAGGAAATAAAAAAAAAGTGAATAAAGAAAATATAAAGTGGTGAGAAAAATGAACACTGGTTTTGTTATCACTGAAGGCAATAAAAAAATATATAGCGAGGGTGCCTCTTCACCTAGTGCCCTAAGGCCAACTGGTCTGGGAGTCACTGCTATGCCTGAGGTGGTGCAAGACGAGGAAAATACACCAAATAAGCAAGCACATGAGTAATCGGTCGGTTAGTACCTCAAGAAGTATTAACGGTCGCATGAAAGTGTGTGAGCAATTTCGTCTAAATATTCATTAATTAAAAAGTACTGAGGCTGATGGGCAAGAGTATGATAGCTTGAATTGAATTCTCCGGGTGTAGGGATGTCTTTACACACACGCAGGGTTATATGATCGATGTTTGGAAGAAAGATAGGAATGAAGAATAAGACGATGTTTTATTGAGGGAGGACGTGATTTCTAACATCTTTTCATGACCATTAAGATAGGGCTCATGACAACCGAAAAGCTAGCTTAGTTGGAAACCCTAATTTTCAAAGCTTTTCTTTTATAATTCTTTTCTTTAAATGTAATATTCATGATCTTTCTTTTATTATTGGATTTTGTGGGTGCAATCCGCTGAAAACCCTCAGGAGACAACACTCCTCCTACTAGGGACACCTAGAGGTTTAAAGGCTTGTTGCACGTGCTCAGTGCAATCGTGTTGCCTACGAAAGTGTGCTAGTTAGTTTTTCTCTTTCTTTATTTTCTCCTTCTCTTTTTAATAAAACATTCGCTCGAGACGATCGAAATTAAGTTTGGGGGTATTTGATCAGTCGAAAATATTGTATATTTTAGCCGGCAATTTCCTTAACATTTGCATACACATAGAAGTGTTCGGCATTCATATTCTACATATTAGCAAATCTATCACAAAATATGAGATTGTATGTATTAGACTTTTTAACCGACACTTTAAAGGAAATTAACCGTATTTCATGGCATCGCATCATTTCTGTATTTGCGCAACACTTGTCTTGAGTCTGTGCAGGAAATACGGAAGAAAAAGACCAAAGAGCTGATCAAATATTACGCCAATAAAATCATTTCAGATCTGGTAGCAATGAAGAAGGACTTAGACAGTTCTATATATCAGAAACAGGCCCATACATCATACCCAACAACCTACAGAAAGAACAAGTCCCAAGGCCCCAAGAGAGCCGCGCTTCCGCGGCGTTAGCCAGCCTTGAGCCGCGGAAGCGCGGCTAAGTGGTGACGTCATCAGTTGATTTTTAGTGCACAATGTTTCTACCATGGTCCAAAGTTCTTTCTGATACTTCAAAATCCAGAAATCTCTCGAACCTACTGCCAGATCAGCAAAGAAGATTAAGAAGGCTAATCATAATTAAGCTCCTAACTAATCCTCTTCTAGAAGCCCCCTCCTAACTAATCACCTCTAGAAGCTTCTCCTCTAACTAACTTTTGGAGGGAAATTTGAATTCTCTCAACAAACTTTTGGAGGGAAACTTAGAATTTGAAATCCTAGATCTAGGGTTAGTTATCTATAAATAGGAACCTAGACCTAGGGTTAAAGGCTAATCTTCATTAGTTAAATAATTCCCTCTTTCATCATCTTCTTCCACAAGCTTCGTGACAAAGCTTGTGCGAAACCCTAACCCTAATTCCACTCCAAATCCAAGATCTTGAGTACCAAATCAAGCGAGAAGCCTTCAACCTTTTAGGAGCCGAGCCGATCTTCAATCGGGCAAGTGATCCAAGCCGATCCGCGATCCACGGAGACGAGCGAAGCCAAGTCGATGATCGAGTTCCTCCTCTTGTAGTTCTTGAGCGATGTAATAAAATTGTCGATATAAATAAAAGGTGAAATTCTTGAATCTTGCTTTCTTTTAATTCTTGCATCATGATTAGATCTCAATTTGTAATTGTTGTTCTTGTTGTGATGTTTGAGTGAAACTCCGCTCGTAAAGGAGTCGAGACGATTGTAGAATGATGATGTAACAAATCTTAATACTATTTTTAAGTCCTACGAGATTTGTAAACCCTAGCAAGTTCAAGAATCGATGACCTAGTTTCGTAGCGATGCTTTCTTGATTGTGATCGCTCGAAATTAGGGATCTACGATCGTTTCTTGAATTTACTAGAGGCTAGAATATGAATGATATCAATGAAAGAACAAGAGATAAGATGAAACCCTAGTTTCACAAGAAATCTCTAATTCTCATCGATCATCATCGATCTAGTATCAATTCATCGAAGGATAAGAATACGTAATTGTAAGATTACATCACATCTATAGATCCGATCGATTCCTACGAGCCTCATTTCGATTCTTGAGATTTGGTTTGGAAAAATTATCAAACGATCAATTCTTGATTCTATCTTTTAATGCTTTCTTAGATCTAGGTTTTTCTTTTTCTTGAACTTTAAATACAAATCTTGAATTGTTTGTTTTCTTTTCATTAAAGTTTCGACTCATCTAATTCGAAAGACGAACGATTACACTTTCCCTGTGGACGATCCGCACTCACTTACAAACTACAATCCGACACCGTAGTTGATTGCGGTCAATTAATTTTTGATTGTGATTTCTATTCTACTTTTACATCCAATCGAGAAATTCAATACAATCAACACCCCAGAAAATTCAACTCTTGAATAATTATTAAAAATACCCATAAAACTCAGCTGCAGAAACTATGAATTACTGTGCAGAGGAGGATGGCTGACGTCATTCTTTAGCCGCGGAACCGCCGCCTAAGCTGGCTTAGGCCGCGGTTCCGCCGCGCATTACACTGTTCATTGAATAAAAATTGCACCGTAATTCTTAGAATTCCCTGCTGAATTTTTTAAGCATTTTTAATATTGAAAAATCCCAGATTTTAGAAAAAGTCCAGAGAGCACTTGGGTTTTAGGGTTTCGGGTTCGTTCGGGTTTCAAACGTCGTCTAGACTTCACCTAAGGCTCTAGCTAGGCTCTGATACCAGTGAAAGGTTCCTAGACACACTATAGAGGTCTCACAAGGCATCAACCATGCCAATTTCAAATTTTATTGGTGCCGAGAAACCCTAATACGGATCGTAGACTAGATGTTTAGGCGAAATACGAATCTAGTTAACAATTTAACTAAAGGAGAGAGGCTAAAACCTTTGTAGATCCGGTTATCCACTTCCTTGGCTCCACGTAGACGTCCTCTCGCTGTCCATCTCGAATTCCGAACTCAAACGTCGGCTTCATCGGAGAATTGGGCGGACTAGGTCGTCGGCTTCGTGCCGAAGATAATCTACGTCGAGGCATCACAAGTTCAAGCTCCGACTTCACAAATTTGTGAAACTTGTGAAGAAAACACCCAAAACAACTTGGCAAGAGGTAGAGGGTGAAGAAATAGGAGGTGGGTTCACTTTATAATTGGATTTCTCACTTTAGAACTCAAGTTGCCATTGATGGCATCAAGCTTTCTTGAAGAAAAAGATGATGAAGAAGAAAGAAGATGATAAGTTTCTTATTTTAAAATGAAACTAATATGAATACTTATCATATACTAACTATAGTCAAGTGTAGAGAGTAAACTAGGGTTAGTTGGAATGGTTAGGGTTAAGGATGAGATAAGAATGGTGGACTAAGTCAAAGCTTCATGAAGCTTCAATAAGAAACAAAATAAGCCACCATTCTCATCTATTTCCAAAATGAATAAATAAATAAATAAGTAAATAAACAAAACCCTAACCATTTATATAACCATGGTTTAATCTTTACACAAACCCAAGTGAGCAAGTATCATCAAACATGATACAAAGATGTGCATAAAAGTATATCACATATACAACTTGCACATCAAGTGAGAAAATCCATTTAAAGTGAACCAATACTAGTTAATGCAAAGTAATATATCAAATATATAATTATACATTAAATCATTAAATCAACACTTGATTCAATGATCCGGTCATGTCGCACATAACCGACTAGTATAGAATGTATCGATTTATCGAATCAATGATTCGACAACTAGGTTATATCGCATACAACCAATCGAAACATTCATCGCGAGAATGAAATACGGTATCACATACACGTATTATTCTCGGTCCCGCACATATCTCATATGCGCTCCTATTTCGTTTCGCTTGATCCAGGAAACCTCTGTGTAGGACTCTAAAGACTCGTCAATACGCCGGTAGCAGATGATGATCATATCAAGCACCCACAAGCCGCAAGCGGTCTGCTAAACGTAACGGCCATCCAGGTATTGAGCGATCAGAAGATCGACGAGCTAGCCCGCTCATACTCCTGTGAATCCAACCAGTAACACTTACCGTACAGTCCGGTCTGTTCGTCTGATATGTCGCATATCAAGTCTAGGGGTGGTAAACGTCAGACCCCAATAACCGATAAGTCGTGCCGAAGTGAGGCTCATAACGGGTCGAGAAACTACTGGTAACACTTACCAGCAAATCTCTGATCAGCCCTGGCCAGGGACTTCCCTGTTACGGCCAATCGAGCACAGCGCAACATCAACCCCCAATACCGGGAGAGACGAAACCCCTCCTATCGCTCATTGCCTCCATGTGACTCGGGACTGTACCCAAAGACCACCGTTTTGCACGCCCTCATGGACGTGGTAAGGTGGAGATCAAAGCATAGTGGGAATCACACAAGACTCTATGACGATCTCGGGTCTACAGACTAACCTGCACAAGTGTCACCTGAGAACTGCCATCTGACATGAGGTATAATACCATCTGGGAGTTCTCGGCGAGTCCATCCAGTGTACCCAGTCTCCACTGAGCACCCGTACACCATCTCTGATGTCAAACACCAATGGATATGGGATCATCCATCGCCCATCTCATGAGTCGAGAAGCGTATACGCTAGTCTACATTGGTATATCGATGCCCCGTCTCGATACACCCACGACTAGGGACCTTGAAGGATGTACTTATGGACTACCATGTCCCCACTAGTATGATTTGCATCATAGTCCAGGCAGTCAAGTACACATCCTAAGGGCTTTATCAACATGTAACTATAAGACAGTTTAAAGAGACAAGTGTACATGTTAAGATAAAGAGTAACCAGATAGCATACTATCATATCGAGCAAGAAAGTCATCTCTATATATGTCCAACCATCCAATATAATATACATCATCTGTACAATACTGGCCTCTAAGGCATACATACAACTAACAGAAGTCCCCGTTAATTTTGCACGAGTGACACTGCTTCGCATATCCGAGGCAGTTGATTTGTCAAAGAAAAGTAGTAAAGTATCCGCAATCAATAACGGTGTCGCATGTAGCGAGCATTAATGAGTACGGGTCGTCCTTTGGGATTCGTGGAATTCGTAAATTCTTGGTTTAGATGAATCGAAAGAACTAGTAAAGAAATTCAAGAAATGGTTCAAGATTTAGTTGAAATAATAGTTTCAATACAATCAAGAAATTGTTTTCAAGAAAAGAAATCGAGAAAATGTTCAAGATCTAATTATCAAGAAAATATGAAGAAGGCTTGCAGGATTCGATCGGATTTAGTAGCCATGGATGACTAATAAAGATGACTCGTCTTATCTATTGACAGTTTAACACTAGATTGATGGCGATGAATGCGGATTAGGGATTTTTGGAAGAAACTAGGGTTTCTTCACTATAATCCCTTATCCTTTCATTGATCCCATTCATTTTCTAGCCTTTCACAAAAAGATTGTCAAACTTATCTCAAATCGTGGTCAAGATTATCAAGAATTTGATATCGCGCCCGATGAGGATGTTAACAATTCTTTTGCGAAAGTTTGTAAACTTCATAAGACTTTAAAAAAAAGTATAGAATTTTATCATCCATCGATCTATCCTAATCCTATGAATCCTATCAAGCGGAGAGTTACTCGCGCATCATGAAAATCGAAAAAAGATTAGACAAAGAATTCATAATGCGAAAATTAAAAGAAAGCGAAATTGAAACTAATTATCACCTTTATTATTCAACTTCAAATTACAACTTCTTCAATCCGAGTTTACAAGAAGAATTGCTCTCGATCACTCTCATGAAGAGGTAATTTTTCCGTCGATCTTCACGTCGCTTGATCACCGTGAGTCTTGGACCTGTCGTGGATCGCGTGCTCGTTGATGATGATCGGCTTCGTATAAAGGAGTCTTGAATGACGTCGCTCGATGAATTTCTCAATGATTCTTGATCTAGGATCTTGGATTTGTTGAATTTGTTAGCTCTTTTCTTGATTTGAATTGATCAAGAATTAGGATAAAATTGGAAAAAAATTGGAACTTTTCAATGTAGCCCTAGGTCCTTTGTATAGCCCCTAATCATGCTTCACCAACAAGCTAGGTTGTTACAAAGAAGGTTTCAAAACAAGTTAGGTTGTTACAAAGAATTGTCCTCAACAAGTTAGGTTGTTACAAAGAAACTTCCAGAGAACACCCGAACCCCAAGTCCCTGAATCGGCCGCGGATCCGCAGCGAATCGGCCTGACTCGGCCGCGGTTCCGCGGCCAATTGATGGCTTCATTGGTTGAAACTTCGGTGGTCTTACTCTGTTGATCTTTGGGTCTTTATATGATGTCTGGAATCTTCTTATCTCTTCTGAATTTCTGCCAGTGTTTGATTCTTCGATTTTCTTGTATTTTATCGGCAGATTTCTGATTCCCAATATCTGACCTGAGCTAATCTTGCACAAGATCTCAATGAAGAATGTGAGATACAAAATATTATGCGTAAAAATATTAAACATACAATTTCCTTCATAATATTGATTATAATGTATAACATATGGTAAATGATATTTTGCAGATGAACTTCTAATATGTATTATATTTATAACAAATAACTTTAGATGATTAAGAAAAGTAAGGAAATTGTCATGTTAAAAGTGCACTATTTTCGACTGAACAAATTCCCCCAAACTTGACTTTGATCGTCCCGAATAAACTTTATTTATTCAAGAGAAGGAGAAAAAAACTAACTAGCACACTTTCGTAAGCAACACGATTGCACTGAGCACGTGCAACAAGCCTTTAAACCTCTAGGTGTCCCTAGTAGGAGGAGTGTTGTCTCCTAATGGTTTTTAGCGGATTGCACCCATAAAATCCTATAATAAAAGAAAGACTATGAAAGTTACATATAAAGATAAGAATTATAAAAGAAAGAACTTGAAAATCATAGTTTTCAACTACACTGGCTTTTCGGATGTTATGATCCCTATCTTAATAGTCATGAAAAGATATTAGAAATCACATCATCCTTCAATAAAATATCGCCTTTATTCTTCATCCCTACCTTTCCTCCAAACAACGATCATATACCCCTACGTGTGTGTAAAAGACATCCCTACACTCGAAGAATTCAATTCAAGCTATCATACTCTTGTCCACCTACCCCAGTACTTTTTAGTCAGTGAATATTTTAGAAGGAATTGCTCACACATTCTTCATACAAACGTTAATACTTCTTGAGGTACTAACCGACCGATTACTAAATTTGCTTGCTTATTAGGCGTAATTAGCAATTTCCTCGTCTTAAAACACCTAAGGCTTAGCAGTGACTCCCAAACCAGTTGGTCTAAGGCACTAGGTGATAAAGCACCCTCACTATATTTTTTTATGCTGCCTTGGTGATTACAAAACCAGTGTTCATTTTTCTTCACCATTTTATACTTTTATGCTTCATTTATTATTTTCTTCGTACTTTTGGCTTTTAGACAAGAGCATTTCAAGGTATCCTCTACTATCCCAAGTTTCAAGACATGTGTAAGTGCGTATAGTAGCGTATCAACATTCAGATGTTTAGCTTCCAGAATAGGAACTATTTTTCAGACTTATTTTTATCCTCAGATCAGTGACTTCCTTCATCTTACTAACCCTTGGGACAATGGCTCATAACTACTTATTACTAGTTTCGTTTCAGAAAACATCTATCTTTCTTGTTTTTCTCAAACTCTTCCAATCTTTCAAATATAATTTTTCACTTTCTAATCTTTCATTATAAAAGCAAAAAAAAATTATTATGCAAAGTGTATAATGCAAAGTAATGCGTAAATAAGCACAAACCTCCACCAAACTTGTTTACAGCAGTGTCCTCACTGTTGTCATCTTTTAAATCTTAAAACCTGTAGGCTTGGGAAGAAAAGTTATTAACGAGGACAAGAATAAATGATCGTGAAAATCTCCCCCAAACTTATTTTTAATCACTCACCTCCATTCTTAGAATGAGACAATATTATCGAGACATGGAGGTAAGGCAGAGGAAATTTATTTATGATAAAGCGGCTCCTGTAAAAATAGGAGCTCCTCCGTGGGGTCAGTGGAAAAATACAGTTTTAATCTATGCCCATTCACTTTAAAAAATATAACCGTTTTTAACATTTTCAACCTCAACTGCCCCGTGCGGATATACATACCGCACCACAAATGGTCCTTTCAATGAGATATTAGCTTACCCGCATGAAGATGGAGACGGGAATCGTAAAGAAGGACTTGTTGTCCCGGGATAAAAGTTTTTCTAAAAATATTTTTATCTTGGAATGCTTTAGTCCGGTTCTTTACTATAACCGCATTATCGTAAGCTTCATCGCGGAGTTCGCTTAGCTCATTTAATTGCAGCATCCGAAAGTTGCAGGCTTGATTTAAATCGAAGTTAAGTTTTTTAATGGCCCATATTGGTTTAAGTTCGATCTCGACAGGAAGGTGGCAAGCCTTTCCAAACACTAGGCGGTAAGGAGATAAACCAAGATCAGTTTTATAAGCGGTGCGGAATGCCCATAGAGCATCTGTCAATTTGGTTGACCAATCTTTACGATTTTTAGAAACTGTCTTCTCCAAAATTTGTTTTATCTGCCTATTAGAAATCTCAGCTTTCCCGCTCGTTTGGGGATGATAGGGCGTAGAAAGTTTATGGTTGATTGAATATTTCCGCATCAAAGTCTCGAAAGACCGATTACAGAAATGCGTCCCGTTGTCGCTAATTATAGCGCGAGGGTTTCTGAATCGCGAAAAGATATTTTCTTTAAGGAACATAATAACAATCTTGTTGTCATAAGTGCGACATGGTATCGCTTCCATCCATTTTGAGATGTAATCAACAGCTAACAAGATATATAAATTCCCAAAAGAGTTGGGAAAAGGGCCCATAAAATCAATACCCCAAACGTCAAAAAATTCCACAACCAAGATAGGTTGGAGAGGTATCTTATTTTTTCAAGAAATCTGACCCGTGTGTTAACACCGTGGACAAGTTTTGCAATGATCATATGCATCTTTAAATAATGTGGGCCAGTAAAAACCACATTGCAAAAGCTTCTTCGCCGTTTTACGTGTACTAAAATGACCGCCACATGCCTGATCATGACAGAAAGACAAAACACTCTTGAATTCATCATTAAGGACACATCTGCGAATGATTTAGTCAGGACAATACGTAAAAAAATAAGGTTCATCTCAGTAAAAGTGCTTTACTTGGGATAGAAATCGATGATTGTCTTGTTTAGACCATTCGCTAAGTATAAGTCTCGTTGCAAGATAATTCACAATATCCACGAATCAAGGTTCGCGGATATGATTAAGAGTTGTTCGTCTGGGAAAGAGTCGTTTACTGGCAAGGTCACCATAGGTGAAGAAGAGATGCGTGAAAGATGGTCGACTACTACGTTTTCACATCCACTCTTATCTCGTATGACAAGATCAAATTCTTGTAATAATAGGATCCAACGTATTAACCTGGCCTTAGCATCCTTCTTCGATAAAAGATGTTTTAGGGCAGAGTGATCGGTGTAAACCACTATCGGTGAGCCAATCAAGTAAGGCCTGGATTTTTCTAATGCAAATACAACTGCCAAGAGTTCTTTCTCGGTAGTTGTATAATTAATTTGAGCATCATTCAAGGTCTTACTTGCATAATCAATTGCATGTGGCATCTTATCAATATGTTGTCCTAGGACTGCACCAACAGCAAAATCTGATACATCACACATAAACTCAAACGGGTGGTTCCAATCAGGAGATGATATAACCGGGGCTGTAGTGAGAGAGCTTTTAAGTGAGTCAAAAGTAGCCTCGCAATACGAATCAAAGTGAAATGTTGCATCCTTGGCCAAGAGAAAAGTTAAGGGTCTAGCAATTTTGCTAAAATCCTTAATGAATCACCTATAAAATCCTGCATGACCAAGGAAAGCTCGTATATCTTTGACGCGTTTGGGATGAGGAAGGTTATAGATGACATCTATTTTAGCTCTGTCTACCTCAATGCCTTTTCGTGAAATGACATGTCCAAGCACAATACCTTCTTGGACCATGAAATGGCATTTTTCCCAATTTAATGTTAAGTTCTTATCCTTACAGCAGGTAAGAACTGCGTCAAGATGACATAGGCAATCCTCAAAAGAATCCCCAAATATAGAGAAATCATCCATAAAAATCTCCAGAAAATTCTCGACCATGTCTGAGAATATCCCTGTCATACACCGTTGAAATGTAGCGGGAGCATTGCATAACCCAAAGGGCATGCGTCTATAAGCAAAGGTGCCGAAAGGACAAGTAAATGTTGTTTTATCTTGATCCTTTTCGGCGATGGGGACCTGTTTATAGCCTCCGTCCAAGAAACAATAATATTCATGTCCAGCTAATCATTCCAGCATCTGGTCAATGAAAGGTAGAGGAAAGTGATCTTTTCTCGTTGCGGCATTGAGTTTTCTGTAATCTATACATACATGCTACCAAGTTTGGGTGCGTTTTTGGATCAACTCATTAGCCTCATTAGTTATGACTGTGATGCTAGATTTCTCAGAGACTACATGAATAGGACTTACCGATTGTCTATCAGAAATTGGGTAAATTATACCACTATCTAGGCACTTGACGATTTCTGCCTTTACCGCTTCCTTCATGATGAGATTTAACCATCTTTGTGGGTCTCTGGTTGGTTTGTCTCCATCCATCAAAAGTATATGATGTTCAACAATTAAGGGACTAATCCCTTAGACGTCTGCCATTGTCCAACCAAATACTTGCCTATTTGATCTCAAGACCATCAAAAGAGCGTTCTCTTGCTTTAAAACTAGAGAAGCGGATATGATCACAGGCAAAGACCCATTCTCTTCTAAATATGCATATTTAAGATGAGAAGGTCGAAGTTTGAGATATAATGTCGGCGGAGAGACAATAGAAGGTGGGGTAAGGGAATGATATTCGGATTCCCTAAGAAGTTCATAACCTGCATAAGATATTGACTTGGAAATCTCTACTGACTTTTGTGATGAGTCAAAAGGTTTGAACTCAAAGGTGGACTCTTCAAGGATGTCCTCACTATAATGTGTTAAATCAAACCAAGATGTACTAATATCGTCGAGATTATTATAGCAAAGTTCCTCAACCTTGCAGCTTTCGGGAGCTATCTCGTGGACAGAACAAACATCAAGAATATAAGCAGATGGTTCAGATGGTTGACTTCCTAACTTGTAAATATTAAGCTCAATTGTCATCTTCCCGAAGGATAGGTTCATAGAACCGTTACAACAATTAATGACAGCATTGGAAGTTGCTAAGAAGGGTCGACCGAGAATCACCGGAATTTGGTTCCGTGGGTTCGCTATAGGCTATGTATCTAGAACAATAAAGTCCACAGGGAATATAAATACCCCGACTTTTATCAACACATCCTCAAGCTCACCCCAAGGTTTGGTAATAGATCGATCTGCCATCTGGAGAGTGCAGTGGGCAGGTTTCAACTCTCCAATACCTAACTGCTCGTAGACAGAGTAAGGAAGCAGGTTAACACTAGCGCCATGGTCGAGTAGAGCACGATTAAAATTTTTACCCCCAATAGAAATAGAGATTGTAGGACAGCCAGGGTCCTTACGTTTCTTTGGTAATTGCTGGGTAAAATTTGTGCTTACATTACTCGTCATGAACACTTTTTTCGGCACTTGAGATTTCCTCTTCCTAGTGCACAAGTCCTTAAGTATTTTCGCATAAGCCGGAACTTATTGTATAGAATTTAAGAGAGGGATATTCATGTTGACATGTTTAAACATTTCCATAATCTTCTCTATTTGTGTACTTGGTTTGTTTCCCCTTAACCTATTTGGATAAGGAGCTTTAGCAATAAGAGCTGGGTCCAACATTGGAGAAGATCGTGTGGGTGGAACAGATTCCAGAATTAGAGTTAGGATCATGTCCGGTTGACTCAATGAGGTGGGCGGAGGGTTCGAGCCTAGGGGAAAACGAAGAATCGGCTCGGAAGAAGATGGACTAGATGAAATAGGATCAGAAGTGGAAGTGGAAGCCGGGGTGTCATTGATTGATTCATCATTATCAACCTGTTCACCGACTTAGTTATTCAGTACTCTTTCGGATCTCAACGTGGTAATGGCATTCACATTATGATATTGTGAGTGGCCAGGATTCGGTAAGGGTTGAGATGGAAGTTTCCCTTTCTCTCTAGCACTAATTGCGGCATTTAATTGTGCAATTTATGCTTCTATCGATTTATACTCTCACCGTGGGAGGCAGAGTCTTTCCTTATGGTGTCGATGGAAGACCTTATATCAGTCGACATTTGCATGGTATGTTTCATAAAAAAATCCAAGGTTCGTTCGAGTGAAGAGGAGTTATCGGTACCGGCCGTTTGGAAAGAATTGTTGGCAGGATTTTGAAAAGTTTGTGGTTGAAAGGGGTATTGACTCTATGGTGGTTGTTGTTGCTATGGAGGAGCCCTTTGATAGTTATTTTGGGTTGGAACCGTATTTTGAGTTTGGTGTTGGTTCCAAGAAAAATTAGGGTAGTTCCTCCAAGCCTGATTATATGTGGAAGAATAAGAATCGTTTCTAGGTCGTTGCTGAAAAGCAGCACTAGTGTGTTCTTGATCTTGAAACGAAAAATTCAAAGGACATTCTTCCGTCAGATGTGATGGATCGGAACAGTATCCACACACGATTTTAGGGAGCGTCACCTGATTTAGGGAGGCTAATAAAAATTTGTTTTCCATAGCTTCAAGTTTCTTTTGCATCGCTGCCATTTCGGCTTTTACTGCGATCGAAACATCGAGCTGATGAATTCCACCCCTAGATGATGAACTAACGCTTTCCCATTGCAAAGTTTTTCAGCAAAATCTTCCAAAATTTTCCAAGCTTTACCATCGTTTTTAGACATGAAATTGCCTTGACACATGGTTTCAAGCATCTATTTTGTCGTTGGAATAATGCCCTCATATATAATTCGGCACAGATCCCATCTATGGATTCCGTGATGAGGACATTAGACAAGAAAATCTTTGAACCATTCAAAGCATTTCCAAAATTGTTCATTGGGAAGCTGGGTGAACTGATTGATTTCGCTCTTAACACGGGCAGTCTTATTATTGGGATAAAACTTAGGAATGCTATAACGGATTCGTCCCAATTAGAAATAGAGTGTGTGGTCATGTTATAAAGCCATATTTCGGATAAATCATATAAGGTAAAAGGGAGAAGACGTAAACGTATAGCATCCACAGAAAGTTGTGAAGTGCCCATCATAGCACATACATTTTCGAATTTGGTGATAAAAACGTATGCGTCTTCAGACTCAAGACCGTGAAATTTAGGCAAAATATTGATAAAGTATGGTTTGATTTCAAAATTATCCCCATTGGCTGGTGGAATAGAAAGACAAGTAGAAAGAGGACCACGTATAGGGTAGCATCTCTCTTAGAGAGATATACACGGTAGATTCTACGCACCTGCTGGTGAGGGCAGAGTAGTGTTATTAAAATTTGATGGAGAACCATCCATCTCAGTGGATGTTATGGGTGGTGAGGAAAAAAAGATAAAACACCGACTTCGGAGTTGATAGAAGAAACGAGGACAAGACGGGCACTAGAATCCCGTGTCCAGCCAAGCATGCACTAAGCGGGTTTAGCGCAAGTGGC
Organism: Agapanthus africanus; assembly: GCA_030015575.1. Lineage (NCBI taxonomy): Eukaryota > Viridiplantae > Streptophyta > Magnoliopsida > Asparagales > Amaryllidaceae > Agapanthus > Agapanthus africanus. The sequence continues at coordinate 672,518,392 of CM057340.1, read as the reverse complement.
AGCGTATATGTATATTAAAAGAAAGGTTTGTTTTGTGGTTTGTTTTGAAAAAGACGGATTTAGACAAATCACAAAAATGCACAATCAACCCTAAATCTTGGTCACCTAGGTCAAGTCACTAGACCACTCCTAAACTTCCAGGGGACAAATCGCAGGATCAATCCTCTACTACCTCTTTATCCCTCCTGTGGCCAGGTAAGTGCCAGTTGTTAGTGTATATGCCCTAGAGGCCATTACTGTATCATACTAGTTTGTATATTACTTAATGGAAGCTTGGGATATTCACCATTGTATACACAATCTTGCTCAAAATAGTAGTATGCTACTTGGTTTGTTTCTACTTCAATGTGTGTACATGTGTTTCTTTTAACATATCGCCTATACACATTAGTAGAGCCCTTAGGATCTTTGCTTGATTACCGGCGTTGTGATGGCGATCACACTCGTGGGGGCTGGGTAATCTACAAGCACATCCTTATGCAGGTCCCTAGTCGTAGGACTATCGAGACAGGGCATCGATACTTCGGAGTAGACTAGCGTATGCGCTTCTCATCCCAGCAGGGGAGACGGTCTGTCCCACAGCCGTCAGTACATCGTACTTGAGATAGTATGCGGGTGCTCGTTAGGTTACGAATACACTGGACAGGACTCGTCGGGAACTGTTGGTTGGTATTATACCTATCGTCAGTTAACAGTTCCCAGGTGACATGAGTACAGCTTAGTCCGCTGACGTGACACTGTCACTTCGCCTCGAGTGTGTTCCCACTGTTCTTTGATTACTACCCTGTTCCCCTCCGAATGGCGGCGCAAGACTGCGATGTCCTGACGCTGAGATTCGGGGCAGATGCTATTTGGTTTTATCCGTCCACCTCTCCGAAGATTCCAAGTTGATTTATGGCACCGTATATCGGAGGTTTAGACGGATGCGGCCGATGTAGCAGACTTCGTCAGATTCCCCCTCGCTTGAGGGGTTTTTGATTATGGGGACGCTCTTCCCTGCAGGCGCAAGCCCCTGCAGTTAATTATGCTACCGCGTCGCGGTAACAACTTTCTCCTTCTCCAGAATTTCACTTCGTGTCGTGTGTGTTTGTTTTGTTTGTGGTTGCCCGTGGATTGTATAAGGAGACTGAGTAATGCCGTCGCCCGTAGGACGTGGATTAGTCCAAATCCGTATTTACTTAGATTTGGGTTTGGTGTTTTTAATTTAAGGATACGTTAGCCGTATTGCGGCTAAGATCAACTTAAACGTTCGTTAAGGATACGTTAGTCCTGTTTGAGACTAAGATCAACTTAACGTGGTGATCTATTTATTATATGGCCGTCAGGACTCGTCACCTCTCTGACGTCGTTGAAGAATTACAACGATAGGTGTCAGAGGAGTTCAGAGATGTACCCTTGAACCAAAGTTAATTTGGAGTTTTATAGTCCATTTAAATATTTAAGGATACGTTAACCGTATTTGGGGCTAAGATCAACTTAAACGGGACCGTTTAGATCCGGCAAAAGAGCGTTTGGAGGCTCTATTGTTCTAGTTTAGGGACGTAGTGGTCTATGTTCCAGTTTAAGGACGTAGTGGTCCGTGTTCCAGTTTAGGGACGTAGTGGTCCGTATTACAGTTTAAGGACGTGGTGGTCTATTTTCCAGTTTAGGGACGTGGTGGTCTGTGTTCTGGTTTAGGGACATAGTGGTCCGACATTAGTTTAAGGACGTTTCGGTCCGACATTAGTTTAAGGACGTTTCGGTCCAATATCAGTTCAAGGACGTTCCGGTCCAATATTAGTTTAAGGACGTTCCGGTCCACGAGTTTAAGGACCCCACAGTCCATATTCATGTATGGTCGTTGGAACCTGTCGCCTCTCTGACGTCGTTGAAGGATTACAACGAGAAGTGTCAGAGGAGTTCGGAGATGTACCCTCGAACCGGTAGTAAATTGATTTAAGAGAGCATTTGTGCTCAGTTCAATTTAAGGACTTACGGCCAGAATTGGGCTAAGTCCAGTTGAAAATGTTCAACATTTTTATGCATTGCATTTCTTCCATTTTTTTGTTTGGGCTTTGCCCATAAAAATGCAGAGCATCGATTTATCCTGGGCTCTGCTCATTTATAAATGATGCAAGGCATCTGTTTTGTGTGGGCTTTGCCCCCTTATAAATGCATAGCATTTTTATTATTTCGTTTGGGCTCTGCCCATTTAAAAATGATGTAGAGCATCAATTTAATTAGGCATGTTTAGTCTTTTAATTGGGCCTGGCCCTTCAGGAAAGAAATGCATTGCATTTGTCAGGCTCTTTGCGCCAATTACTGAGCGCCAATTATCGGCACTAATTTATTGGCTTTAGAGCCTTCCTCGGGACAGCCAATTTAGAGTTCTGATTTAGCCTGGTGAAAACAGAGGCTGTCGGTTTGGTAGTGAGCGACCCGTTGATAGGGGCCGTCGTAGCAGTGAGCCGGTCGAAGACCGACTTTTTTTTCACTTCCGGTGCAGGTATTGGCATAGGGAAGCTTGTAGGTGGGATCATGGTCCCGAAGAACAGACCAGTGGTGGCTTGGGTCACCTGGTCTACCGGCAGAGTGAGGAAGGAAGCCGCTTGGGGCCCATATGCTACACCTCCGGGGGAGGTGGAGCATCCATTGCAGTAGCACTTCGAGCAGTTGGTGCAGTTAGAGGACATTGAATCTTGAGTTCTGCGCCAGGCAAACGACCAAATCTTAGTAACTTGAAATCCGAAGGCAACCATTTAACAAACCGCGATTGGTTCGCGAGGACGACACACGAAGTGTGGAGTGGAAAGAGGAAAAGGTCCCACCGGGCATGCCAGAATCTGTTCCCCTCCAAATGGCGGCGCAAGACTGCGATGTCCTGACGCTGAGATTCGGGGCAGATGCTATTTGGTTTTATCCGTCCACCTCTCCGAAGATGCCAAGTTGATTTATGGCACCGTATATCGGAGGTTTAGACGAATGCGGCCGATGTAGCAGACTTCGTCAGATTCCCCCTCGCTTGAGGGGTTTTTGATTATGGGGACGCTCTTCCCTGCAGGCGCAAGCCCCTGCAGTTAATTACGCTACCGCGTCGCGGTAACAACTTTCTCCTTCTCCAGAATTTCACTTCGTGTCGTTTGTGTTTGTTTTGTTTGTGGTTGCCCGTGGATTGTATACGGAGACTGAGTAATGCCGTCGCCCGTAGAACGTGGATTAGTCCAAATCCGTATTTACTTAGATTTGGGTTTGGTGTTTTTAGTTTAAGGATACGTTAGCCGTATTGATGCTAAGATCAACTTAAACATTCGTTAAGGATACGTTAGTCCTGTTTGAGACTAAGATCAATTTAACGTGGTGATCCATTTATTATATGGCCGTCAGGACTCGTCACCTCTCTGACGTCGTTGAAGAATTACAACGATAGGTGTCAGAGGAGTTCAGAGATGTACCCTTGAACCAAAGTTGATTTGGAGTTTTATAGTCCATTTGAATATTTAAGGATACGTTAACCGTATTTAGGGCTAAGATCAACTTAAACGGGACCGTTTAGATCCGGCAAAAGAGCGTTTGGAGGCTCTATTGTTCCAGTTTAGGGACGTAGTGGTCTATGTTCCAGTTTAGGGACATAGTGGTCCGTGTTCCAGTTTAGGGACGTAGTGGTCCGTATTCCAGTTTAAGGACGTGGTGGTCTATATTCCAGTTTAGGGACGTGGTGGTCTGTGTTCCAGTTTAGGGACGTAGTGGTCCGACATTAGTTTAAGGACGTTTCGGTCCAATATTAGTTTAAGGACGTTTCGGTCCAATATTAGTTTAAGGACGTTCCGGTCCACGAGTTTAAGGACCCCGCAGTCCATATTCATGTGTGGTTATTGGAACCCGTCGCCTCTCTGACGTCGTTGAAGGATTACAACGAGAAGTGTCAGAGGAGTTCGGAGATGTACCCTCGAACCGGTAGTAAATTGATTTAATAGAGCATTTGTGCTCAGTTCAATTTAAGGACTTACGGCCAGAATTGGGCTAAGTCTAGTTGAAAATGTTCAACATTTTTATGCATTGCATTTCTTCCATTTTTTTGTTTGGGCTTTGCCCATAAAAATGCAGAGCATCAATTTATCCTGGGCTCTGCTCATTTATAAATGATGCAAGGCATCTGTTTTGTCTGGGCTTTGCCCCCTTTATAAATGCATAGCAATTTTATTATTTCGTTTGGGCTCTGCCCATTTATAAATGATGCAGAGCATCAATTTAATTAGGCATGTTTTGTCAGGCGCTTTGCGCCAATTACTGAGCGCAAGCGCTTATGGTGAGGACACGTTTCATGCTCTGGTGAGCGCAAGCGCAACAGCGCAGTGCGCTGCGCTAGTGTGCTGCGCTGTTGCGCGGCTGACACGTGGCGCGCTCTGGTGAGTTGCGCTAATTCCAGATAGAAAAGCTCTATTTCAAGAGCGCGTAGCGCAAGTGGTTCTATAGCTGACGCGTGGCGCTCTCTTAAGAGCGCAGCAGCGCAGTTTGGAAGTGCAGAGCACTAAGAATCTTTTCGATTCAAGAACAGAAGTGCAAAGCACTATTTGATTTCATGATCTAAATTAGATCAAAGAAAAATAAATTTTTTCTTTTTTGTTTCAAGAACCAGAGGTTCATAAAGGTGCAAAGCACCATTTTTATTTTGTTGTTTTCTTGTCTTTTAAAGAACCAGAGGTTCATGAGAAGTGCAAAGCACTGTTTATTATGTGAGAACATTGATCTGGTTTTTTAGATCAATGATTTATTAAAAGAGATTTATTTCCTCTCTTAAAGGTCTTTACCTTTTTTTTCTTGAGGAGTTCTTCAGAGTTCTCTTTCTCTCTCTCTTTTTTAGAAAATGTTGATGCCTTATAATTGAGGTCTGGGGTCCTTTTTATAGTGCCCATAAATTAGTTAAATTTGTTAAAGAGATCTTTCTCTGAGTGATTTGGAGAATTTTCCCCACCGTTGGATCTTTGATCCAAGGGCTTCTGCTTTGCAGAAGAAAATCTTCTTGTTTTAACAAGAACAGAAAAGATTTCTTGAAATTTTAATTCTGTTTGGTGCAGATGCCCCAGCGCGTGACACGTGTCGCGCAGCGCACAGCGCAGCGCAACTGCGCTGACACGTCTGTGCTGACACGTGTCGCGCAGCGCACAGCGCAACGCAACTGCGCTAGCGCATCTGCGCTGACACGTGTCGCGCAGCGCAGCGTCTGCGCAACTGAAGCGTTGCTTCCTTTAATAGAGCTTTGCTCTGATTGGGCGTGCCTTCTTGGGCGCTGCACTGACGTATCAGCGCCTGACATGTGGCGTGTTGCGCCCGAGATTTGAAGCGTTGCTTCAAAATTTTGAATTTTGAATTTCAACAGAGCTATGCTCTGATTGGGCGAAACATACCCTACTACGGTTCTACTGAGTCATGCAAACAGGTAGTAGTTGGGAGCAGTCCCGAAGCACTTGGAGGCAGTGATGGTTAGACAGGATTCGTCTCTCCCGGTATTGAGAGTTGATATCGCGCTGTGTCTAGGAGATCCATTACACATAGTCGTCCCTGGCCAGGGCAAGCGAGATTTGTTGGTAGTGTTACCAGTAGTTTCTCAGGGTGTTTTGGGCTATACTCCGACACGACTTGTACCGCTATTAGGTGACTAACATTTGCCACCTCCTAGGCCCGCTATGCGATACTCTTAGACGAACAGACCGGACTGTACGGAGATTGTCACATACAGGCTCAGTAGGAGTTCGGATGGGTTCACCTCATCGGTCTTCTTATCGGCATCTACCTGGGGACCGTTACGTACAGATAGTGCCGCTTGCGGTCTGTAATTAACCCCACTGCCAGCATAGTGTCGAGTCTTTAGAGTCCTACACAGAGGGTTATTCGCCTTTGGGCAAAACAGAGTAGAGGTCGCATGGTTTTGCGACAGGGTTCGTTCACATCCGTGCACTTGTGCACGTTTGGTGTCCGGACAATTATTACTAGCAGGCTTTGGTTTAAGCCAGATCCTAGTATATGTTTTGGGGTTAGTTTTATCTCTTTGTATTCGTATTCCTCGGAACACGGATGCGGGTGTGTATGCACAGTTGACTGAGACAGAGACAGAGGATTCTCATTAGGGTTATGGTACGGGTGTGTATGCACAGTTGACTGTTGTCTTTTTCCAAACCCTAATGAGAATAGGAAATATGATTAATAATATTAATTAACAATTATTGTGCCATTGTTGAGTTGAATTCTTGACTTTTGTTGAGTTGTTGACTTTAGTTGACCGGTTGACCAAAGTAAACTTGTTGACCATCATCATTTGTTTTCAAAGATGCTTCTTATTTTTTGCACAAGCATTTAATGAATGAAATGATAATGGTCATTCATCAACTCACCATCACAAATTGTTAATTATTATTATTATCATCATTTTCTAAAATATGAGAGCATGGTTGTAAAAATTTCATTCATTCTTACTTGCATCTTCTCTCTCGTCCATAGCTCTCATCTTCTTCCTCTAGCTCAAGGAAAATCCCTCTCATGAGTTGAGAATCATTTTCCTTTGAGATAAAACACCAAAACTACTCTCTACTCTTTCTAGGGTTCTAGGTTTAGCAAACCAAGCACCTTAGTTACCTCTAGGTTGAAATAGGAGCTCAAGTTCGAACCCTCGGGTGGATCTATCTTCGACAAAGAGGAGACGATGAGGAGGAGCCGTACAAACTATTACAAGAAGCAAGCAAGGAGGACAACAACAAGAAGAGAAGGAGTTCAAGACTAGGTATAACCCCCTAACCGAGTAGCTAAAGCTCGTAGTTGTTGCTAGTGTGTTGTTTAGCAAAGATCCGGGTTTTCTTGTCCATGTTACCAAAAACCCTAAAAATTGTTTTTCACCGTTTCCGCAACTCCGAAAGAACCGGGAGAGGTAACGTGGACCTAACAGTGGTATCAGAGCCGGGCTAAACACATACTAGCATGTTAGCAAAGTATCTAGAATTTCGATCGGACAAAAAACCGCAAAACACCCTGGAAAATGAACTTTCTGCCGATTTTGTTTTCTGTTCAAAAAATAATAAATCATGTACTAAAAATCGGCTCAGGGTTTTTAAAGAACACACAAGAAAAATGATCCACCAACTCGGTCAACGCGCCGTGGATCCGCGGCCGAGTTGACTCGGCTGTGGGTCAAGTTTCCTACAGTGTTCTTATATTGGTGTTTTGTGATTTTTAGGATGGTTTGTTTCTGCCCAGAATTTCCAGAGAACAAAATTTGTTTTTGGGGTGGTTACAAATCTGTATTTTGATCGAACTTCTATAGACTTTAGCTAATGGGTTATACCTGTGATGTGATATATGTATTGAACGTCTGCTAATCGCTATACGTCGATTAGTGGGGGTTATATATATCTGTGATCTGTAATGTTGATGGTTTGTGTATATGAATTCGTTGGATTGTCGCGGATGAATAGCCGGGGGGTTGTGAGATGAGAGTTTTCTTTATCTTTCAATTCATGTAATATGTAAATTGATATAATATTATTTGTATGGCCGCACATCCGGGATGAGGTTGTAGCCGCCATTGTATAATTTCTTTTACTGTTTTTTCTCGTAGGATAGACCCAAGGAGGGGTGCACAAACTACCGGGTACCTCGAAGTGCCGAGTGGCCTACTCACGTTGTTGAGGGAGGTTGCTTCACTTCGGATATTTGGCGGGTAGTTTGCCGCACCCGTAGGGGTCTAGGGTGGGGTATTTGGCTATTCATCGCGACCGTGTAATCTGTCTTTCGTTGCAGGCTCGAACGAAATGCAAATTCCTAGTATATCCAAAGTGTTCATCTGTGATCTGGAATGGCTATCATTGCATCTGATGAATGGATTTATATATCTATATATGATATCTATTTAGGCGTTGCTTATGTTTTTCATCCGCGCTAGTCCAGCCCCCGCTCTGTCGTTAGTTAAGTAACCTAACGGGTGATAACGGGACCCCGTGGCGAATGCGGATGGCATAAGCGTACGTCATATTTTCATTGTTTTCTGCAATGGTAAGATTAATTGATGAAACGCATTAAATTAATGCAAGAAAATAAACCTAAAAGACTTTGTTGGAACAATTTTTAAAAGCTGTTATTGCAAGGACGTTCACTTTTGTTTTGCACAGAGGTATTCGGTTATGAATGCCCAGCACCTCATTCGACGAGGCAAGGGCCGAGATCCCTTTATCGGGAGTGACCCCTTGGAAAAAAAGTTTGCGTCAGGGTAATAACTTCACTATAGTCGATTATTCTTGCTTTGCATCGAGGTATTCAGTTTGGAATATCCTGCACCTCATTCGACGAGGAAAGAGCCGAGATCCCTTCATAGGGAGTGACCTCTTTAGCAAAAGTTTTCGCCACTATATTTTCAAAAAGGTTATCAGGTTCCCTCAACGATATCAAGTTCATTACGTTAACGGGTTTTTCGCCAAAAACCCAGCCGTAGCCCTCCATCATTTCTTATAAATTATACTTAGTATTCGTGCTGCGTTTGTTGACTGTGTCAAGGCGCAGTGAACGGTAGCTGAGTATTGCTTATCTGCTGGATACAATGTGATTGGTTAGGATAGTCGTGTAACCTTGTTGACTGTGTCAAGGGTTATGCGGGTGGGTTTAATGTAATCAAGATAATGACGGGTTGAACTTGAGTAGGACTCTTTGATTTGTTGACTGTGTCAAGGTCACTTGGGTCCTAGGGGCAAAAATCCACATCGGGAGTTTCTAAAGAAACTGAAACTTGCAGATTTAGCATACCTTCTGGAGTGTGGTGACTAGAGTGGATTCCATCTAGGTCATCGCACAATGATAGTTGAATCCAGATCCCACTGATGAGTTGGATTACTCTCGGGAGATTATTTCACTTAACAATCAATGCTATAAACCAAGTAGGTGTCTAGAACGGTGTTAGCGGGGCTACGCCTCCAGGAAAAAGAGATTATTTAATTAAGGAATCTCGCGAAAGCGTTGGAAAACCTCCCTCGAAGTACCAATGCCATCCTGGCTGAAAGCTTAAGCAAGTATTGTGACATGCGATTAATCCTGACTAGTTCTTCTTTTAGGGTTTGAAGAAGAATTTGAGGAAATAGTGGGAGCCATCCTGTTAGATAAATCAATAAACCAATCTAATCTTGCAAGAGCGCACGCTGAGTGTTTCTTTTCTCTCTCTCCAGGTAGCAACCATTTCACGCCCTAACCAAGATAATAAAATGTATCGCTTGACCGATCCGAATTCTTATTCAGGGCTGGGGAACGTTGGTCCGGCTCTAACTTGTGACAACAGTCATAAATATGAGCAAGGGAAAGAGGATTGTATGGATTCCAAGAATACCCAGTTGAAGAAGAAGCATGGTTTTGCATCTACTTCAGGTGTTCTTATAATTGAGAACTGCTTTACGGTCAGCCCTACCTCCTGGGTACTTGATACCGGATCAGGATCTCATATCTGTAATTTATTGCATGGACTGAGAAAAAGTAGGAAAGTTGCACCTGGTGATATTTCGCTCAGAGTAGCGAACGGAGCACAAGTTAATGCTGCAGCCGTCGGTGACTATCACCTAGTGTTGCCAAATGGCAATACTATGATTTTGAACGATTGCTACTATGTACCTTCTATGGTTTGCAACATCATATCAGTTTCTTTACTCGATAAAGATGGATATAAGTTTGTTCTTGATAGAAATATCATGAACATTTACCTTCATAAGGTACTGGTTGCAGAAGGTATACTGTGTAATGGTATCTACGTTCTAAATCAGAATACAGTTCTCAATATACAAAACACACGCAAGAGGAAGAATTCAGATACGAATGAATCCTACTTGTGGCATTGTAGACTTGGTCATATCGGAGAGAAAAGACTAAGTAAGTTGCATAAAGATGGACTCTTGAATGCGTTCGAGTTTTCATCTTATGAAACTTGTCAGTCTTGTCTCAAAGGGAAGATGACCAAATCTCCGTTCACCGGACATAGAGAAAGAGCAACAGAGCTCTTGGGACTCATACATAGTGATGTATGTGGTCCAATGTCTATACATGCAAGGGGTAGGTTCTCGTACTTCATCACATTCACTGACGATCTCTCTAGGTTCGGATATGTGTATCTGATGAAACACAAATCTGAAACTTTTGAGAAATTCAAGGAATTCAGAAACGAAGTAGAGAACCAGACAGGCAAAAGTATCAAGATCCTCCGGTCTGATAGAGGAGGGGAGTACTTAAGCATGGAATTTCGAGATTACTTAAAAGAGAATGGTATTCTCTCTCAGCTTACTCCTCCTTATACACCACAGCACATCGGTGTATCGGAGAGAAAGAATCGTACCCTATTGGATATGGTTCGATCCATGATGAGTAATGCAGAGTTACCTCTTTCATTCTGGGGACTTGCGCTAGAAACAGCGGCATACTTACTGAATCAGGTTCCGTCTAAATCTGTGCCTAAGACTCCATATGAAATATGGAGTGGTAAAAAACCGTATCTTGAACATATTAAGATATGGGGTTGTCCGGCCTATGTAAAAGTACAAAACCCGGACAAGCTTAAGGCACGGTCAGTTTTGTGCAAGTTTATAGGATATCCTAGAAATTCTCTGGGATATCTATTCTACCATGCAGAGGAATAGAAGATAATTGTTTCCAGGAATGCCACATTTTTGGAAAAAGAATTTCTTGTTAAAAATATTAGTGGCAGCACGGTAGAACTGGATGAAATTCCAGAGACACGAACTTTAACTAAAGATTTGGAGGAACCGCTAGATTCAGTTACACCCAACGAACCTCAGCCACTCCACAGATCTGGTAGGATTTCTCATCCACCCGAGAGATACTACGGTTTTCTCATAGACGGGGATCGAGAGGATTGCATCTTGGAAAAAGATGACCCTACCAGTTTCAGGAAGGCCATTATCAGTAGGGACTCTGATAAGTGGCAGGAAGCAATGCAATCCGAAATGGAGTCCATGTACACCAATAAAGTGTGGACCTTGGATATTGCTCCACCTGGGGTAAAACCCGTTGGATGCAAATGGATCTACAAAAACAAACTTAGTGTAGATGGGCAGGTGGAAACCTATAAAGCTAGACTCGTTGCAAAAGGTTTCGTCAAAGACCTGGTTTGGACTATGATGAAACTTTTTCTCCAGTGGCTATGCTCAAATCCATTCGGATCCTACTTGCCATTGCTGCCTTCCATGACTATGAAATCTGGCAGATGGATGTTAAAACGGCTTTTCTAAATGGCTGTTTGGAAGAGTGTGTTTACATGGATCAGCCAGAAGGTTTCATAGACAGTGGGAGCAGCGAGAAGGTGTGCAAGTTGCTTAAATCCATTTATGGATTAAAGCAGGTATCGCGGAGCTGGAACATCTGTTTTGATGAGGCAATCAAGGAATTTGATTTGATCAAGAACGAAGATGAACCTTGTGTCTATAAGAAGATTGTAGGACGAACTGTCGTGTTCCTAGTCTTGTACGTGGACGACATTCTTTTGATAGGAAATGACATTCCTATGCTACAATCGGTCAAGCTATTTTTGTCACAACGGTTCTCCATGAAGGACCTGGGTGATGCCTCGTACATTCTGGGGATCAAGATCTACAGAGATAGATCCAAAAGACTACTGGGACTTTCGCAGTCCAGGTACATAGAGACCGTACTAAAGAGATTTAGTATGGAGGATTCCAAGCGCGGTAACATACCCGCATTGCACGGAATTACCCTCTCCAAGAAGATGTCTCCTAAGACTGACGAGGAGAGGATTCGCATGAGCACTATACCCTACGCTTCGGCGGTAGGATCTATAATGTATGTGATGCTATGTACAAGACCAGATGTAGCTTACACGCTGAGCGTGGTGAGCCGGTATCAGTTAGACCCAGGTGAGGACCACTGGACAGAAGTGAAGAACATTCTCAAGTACCTGAGAAGGACTAAGGAGATGTTCCTGGTTTACGGTAATGGAGACCTCACGGTCGAGTCCTTTACCGATTCAAGCTTCCAGAGTGACAAAGATGACAGCAAGTCTGTCTCGGGTTTTGTGTTTACCCTCAACGGAGGGGCGGTATGTTGGAGGAGTTCCAAATAGGATACCGTCGCAGACTCGACGATGGAGGCTGAATACATTGCTGCAAGCAATGCCGCAAAAGAGGCGGTCTGGATGAAGAAGTTCATTAATGAACTTCAGGTGGTTCCGTCCATTGTTGAACCGATACCTTTGTATTGCGATAACAATGGGGCTATAGCTTTAGCGAAGGAACCAAGGTCCTATCAGAAATCTAGACACTTCTTAAGGCGGTATCACCTGATCAGGGAGATCATTGATCGCCAGGAGATCGAGGTACGGAGAGTGGACACAAAAGACAACACGGCGGATCCATTCACGAAGGCCTTGCCCCAGACTCAATTCGAGCGGCTGATCGAGATGATAGGTCTTCGATACGCAAGTACATGGCCTTAATGCAAGTGGGAGATTGTTAGTGTATATGCCCTCGAGGCCATTACTGTATCATACTAGTTTGTATATTACTTAATGGAAGTTTGGGATATTCACCATTGTATACACAATCTTGCTCAAAATAGTAGTATGCTACTTGGTTTGTTTCTACTTCAATTTGTGTACATTTGTTTCTTTTAACATATCGCCTATACACATTAGTAGAGCCCTTAGGATCTTTGCTTGATTACCGGCGTTGTGATGGCGATCACACTCGTGGGGGCTGGGTAATCTACAAGCACATCCTTATGCAGGTCCCTAGTCGTAGGACTATCGAGACAGGGCATCGATACTCCGGAGTAGACTAGCATATGCGCTTCTCATCCCAGCATGGGAGACGGTCTGTCCCACAGCCGTCAGTACAACGTACTTGAGATAGTATGCGGGTGCTCGTTAGGTTACGAGTACACTGGACAGGACTCGTCGGGAACTGTTGGTTGGTATTATACCTATCGTCAGTTAACAGTTCCCAGGTGATATGAGTACATCTTAGTCCGCTGACTTGACACTTTTACTTCGCCTCGAGTGTGTTCCCACTGTTCTTTGATTACTACCCTACCACGGTTCTACTGAGTCGTGCAAACAGGTAGTAGTTGGGAGCAGTCCCGAAGCACTTGGAGGCAGTGATGGTTAGACAGGATTCGTCTCTCCCGGTATTGGGAGTTGATATCACGCTGTGTCTAGGAGAGCCATTACACATAGTCGTCCCTGGCCAGGGCAAGCGAGATTTGCTAGTAGTGTTACCAGTAGTTTCTCAGGGTGTTTTGGGCTATACTCCGACACGACTTGTACCGCTATTAGGGGACTGACGTTTGCCACCCCCTAGGCCCGCTATGTGATACTCTTAGACGAACAGACCGGACTGTACGGAGATTGTCACATACAGGCTCAGTAGGAGTTCGGATGGGTTCACCTCATCGGTCTTCTTATCGGCATCTACCTGGGGATCGTTACGTACAGCTAGTGCCGCTTGCGGTCTGTGGTTAACCCCACTTCCAGCGTAGTGTCGAGTCTTTAGAGTCCCACACAGAGAGTTATTCGCCTTTGGGCAAAACAGAGCAGAGGTCGCATGGTTTTGCGACAGGGTTCGTTCACATCCGCGCACTTGTGAACGTTTGGTGTCCGGACAGTTATTACTAGCGGGCTTTGGTTTAAGCCAGATCCTAGTATATGTTTTGGGGTTAGTTTTATCTCTTTGTATTCGTGTTCCTCGGAACACGGATGCAGGTGTGTATGCACAGTTGACTGAGACAGAGACAGAGGATTCTCATTAGGGTTATGGTACGGGTGTGTATGCACAGTTGACTGTTGTCTTTTTCCAAACCCTAATGAGAATAAGAAATATGATTATAATATTAGTTAACAATTATTGTGCCATGGTTGAGTTGAATTCTTGACTTTTGTTGAGTAGTTGACTTTAGTTGACCGGTTGACCAAAGTAGACTTGTTGACCATCATCATTTGTTTACAAAGATGCTTCTTATTTTTTGCACAAGCATTTAATGAATGAAATGATAATGGTCATTCATCAACTCACCATCACAAATTGTTAATTATTATTATTATTATCATTTTCTAAAATATGAGAGCATGGTTGTAAAAATTTCATTCATTCTTTCTTGCATCTTCTCTCTCATCCATAGCTCTCATCTTCTTCCTCTAGCTCAAGGAAAATCTCTCTCATGAGTTGAGAACCATTTTCCTTTGAGATAAGACTCCAAAACTACTCTCTACTCTTTTTAGGGTTCTAGGTTTAGCAAACCAAGCACCTTAGTTACCTCTAAGTTGAGGTAGGAGCTCAAGTTCGAACCCTCGGGTGGATCTATCTTCGACAAAGAGGAGACGACGAGGAGGAGCCGTACAAACTATTACAAGAGCAAGCAAGGAGGAGAACAACAAGAAGAGAAGGAGTTCAAGACAAGGTATAACCCCTAACCGAGTAGCTAAAGCTCGTAGTTGTTGCTAGTGTGTTGTTTAGCAAAGATCCGGGTTTTCTTGTCCATGTTACCAAAAACCTTAAAAAAAAAATTTCACCGTTTCCGCAACTCCGAAAGAACCGGGAGAGGTAACATGGACCTAACACAGGTAAGTGGGAGGTATCCGCTATATAAATAGCGGGCCAAATTAAGTAACCACTTGCCTTAGACACACTTGCCTAGACACCATAAAAGAAATGTGGATAAGCAGTAGATTACCCATGACCTTCCTCTGTCCTAATTGAGCGCGACGGTCCTTAGAGTCTTGGTCTAAATATTTTTTAATTAATGAAGGGTGGTGCGGATGCTAGCTTTGTGATTTGTGGGGCTTAGGAAGGGTAATGAAATCCCCCCTAATCTGAATTTGTTCTTTACCCCTTAATTTTCCGTATTACAATATGCGAAAACAACCCACAAACAAAACACGCAACAAGAAATTTTACGCGGCGAGTTTTTGCAAAGAATCCTGCAGAAAATTTGTTATTGGACTTTTCAGAGGAGAGAAGAGAAGATAGGAAATATACCAGAGAAACCTGAAGCTACAATTCGCCAAGAACACCGCGCTTCTGCGGCCAATTCTAGGTTCTTGCCGCGGTTCCGTGGTTAATTAGATAGTTCTTTGAACAATTTTTTGTTCTGATGCTCCCCTTGCTCCTATGGTCTTGATGAAATGCTCTGAATATTTATCTCCCTCATACAGTGATTCCAGATCCCCTTACAAAAATTCACACACTAATCGTTAAGCACACGATGTGTTCTTAATTTATATTTCAATGTAATAATAATACTTCAACCCAAATAGCAAGAAAGAACAAATTACGCACGTATCTCCGGCAACGGAGCCATTTGATTTGTCAAAGAAAAGTAGTAAAGTAACCGCAATCAATAACGGTGTCACGTGCAGCGAGCGTTAGTGAGTACGGGTCGTCCTTTGGGATTCGAGGAATTCGTAAATTCTTGCTTCAGATGAATCGAAAGAACTAGTAAAGAAATTCAAGAAATGGTTCAAGATTTAGTTGAAGTAATAGTTTCAATACAATCAAGAAATTGTTTTCAAGAAAAGAAATCAAGAAAATGTTCAAGATCTAATTATCAAGAAAATATAAAGAAGGCTTGAAGGATTCGATCGGATTTAGTAGCCATGGATGACTAATAAAGATGACTCATCTTATCTATTGACAGTTTAATACTGGATTGATGGCGATGAATGCGGATTAGGGTTTTTTTGGAAGAAACTAGAGTTTCTTCAGTATACTCCCTTGTCCTTTCATTGATCCCATTCATTTTCTATCCCTTCACAAAAAGATCATCAATCTTATCTCAAATCGTGGTCAAGATTAACAAGAATTTGATATCGCGCCCGATGAGGATGTGAACGATTCTTTTGCGAAAGTTTGTAAACTTCATAAGACTTTAAAAAAAGTATGGAATTTTATCATCCATCGATCTACCCTAATCCTACGAATCCTATCAAGCAGAGATTTACTCACGCATCATGAAAATCGAAGAAAGATTAGACGAAGAATTCATAATGCGGGAATTAAAAGAAAGCGAAATTGAAACTAATTATCACCTTTATTATTCAACTTCAAATTACAACTTCTTCAATCCGAGATTACAAGAAGAATTGCTCTCGATCACTCCCTTGAAGAGATAATTTTTTCATCAATCTTCACGTCGCTCGATCACCGTGAGTCTTGGACCTGTCGTGGATCGCGTGCTCGTTGATGATGATCGGCTTCGTATAAAGGAGTCTTGAATGACGTCGCTCGATAAATTTCTCAATGATTCTTGATCTTGGATCTTGAATTTGTTGAATTTATTAGCTCTTTTCTTGATTTGATTTGATCAAGAATTAGGATAAAATTGGAAAAAAAATTGGAATTTTTTCAATGTAGCCCTAGGTTCTTTTTATAGCCCCTAATCAAGCTTCACCAACAAGCTAGGTTGTTACAAAGAAAGATCCAGAACAAGCTAGGTTGTTACAAAGAAGCGTCCTCAACAAGCTAGGTTGTTACAAAGAAGCTTCAAGAGAACTCCCGAACCCTAAGTCCCTGGATCAGCCGCGGATCCGCGGCAAATCGGTCTAACTCGGCCGCGGTTCTACGGCCAATTAGTGGCTTCATTGGTTGAAACTTCTGTAGTCTTATTCTTTTGATCTCTGGGTCTTTATGTGATGTCTGGAATCTTCTTATCTCTTCTGAATTTCTGCCAGTATTTGATTCTTCGACTTTCTTGTATTTTATCGGCATATTCTTGATTGCCGATATCTGACCTGAGCTAATTTTGCACGAGATCTCAATAAAGAATGTAAGATACAAAATATTATGCGTAAAAATATTAAACATACAATTTTCTTCATAATGTTGATTATAATGTATAACACATGGTAAATGATATTTTGCAGATTAACTTCTAATATGTGTTATATTTATAGCAAATACCTGTAGATGATTAAGAAAAGTAAGGAAATTATCATATTAAAAGTGCACTATTTTCAACTGAACAGCAATCCTGAATCATAGTGGGCTAATAGTAACCCATTCTTTTGATCTCCAGCTTCATCTTTGGCCCAGCTTGGTTAGAACCGCAGAGTCCGTCGTGAATTTCTTGAACGAATTTCTTTGCTTCCTTCGGCCACAGGCATCTTAGCCATAGACAGTCGAACGATCTCTTATATAGAGTATCATTGACGAAGGCGAAGGACAGAGCTCGTTTCATGAGCTGATGTCGAGATGACGCGTTTTTGGGCATTCATTAGGATTTGAAGTAGTCTATGAAGACTTCCCTCCAATCGTTGACCTTTTCTTTGTCCCTTATTTGAAAGGTAACTTGTTTGGTCGTTACTTTTCTTTCGGATGGCTCCATTAAGTCTTCCGAAGATATATCTGTTGGCGCGAGAACCCTGCGGTTTTGCACAATAATCTTTGCGTCATCGAGGTCTTCATCGACCATTTCCTTAGCCAATTTGGCAAATGCATCCGCTTTGCTATTTTCTGTACGAGGTATAATCTCCAGGATGTAGGAAGGGATTTGTGTCAACAGTTGTTGCATTCTTTCGCCATACTTTATCAGCTCTAGCCTGAACGTCTGATAGTCGCCATATACTTAGCTAACAATCAGCTGGGAGTCTCCATATATGAGGAGGTCTTCGATTCCCATATCGACAGCGATCTCGAGACCCTCTATCAAAGCTTCATATTTAGCTTTGTTATTAGTCTTTGGCTCCGTTAAGGATAGGGCGTAATGCAATATCCTCCTTGCGGAGTCAAGAAGATAAGGCCCACCCCCGGCTTTGATTCTTGGTGCTTGTTTGACTGGCTTTATATCCGGCGATATGGACAGTTTATGTACTGCCACCTTTGGATCTAGACCCGGCATCTCAGAATAGTTCCATATGAAGCAGTCTTTATATTGCATGAGCACGTCTTTTAATGTGGCTAACGGTTTTCAGACAGTAGCCGGTGACATATAACGGGCGATTATGTTCGCACGTACCGAGGAGGAGGTCTTCATTGCTGAATGTAATGCCAGCTATGTGAACCTTTACCAGCTCATCCTTCATCTTCTTCTCTAGGAGGAAAGCTTGAAACTGATCAGGCTCTTGTAATGCCTTGATCAGAGACTCTCATGCCTCTTTGGACAAGAGGAGAGCATCCAATATGCTCAATTATGAAGGTATTTTCCTCAGATGTGCTAGGATATAGTAATCAGCCTTGTTTTTCTTAGGCGGGTCGCTTACTGCGAGCTTTTTGAGAACTCCATCGTCGAGGGCAATTTCTTCAGGGATTTTTTCTTTCCCTTTATCTTTTTTGCTCGAACCTTTATTTGTAGGTCCGAGGTTCTTCTCAAGCAGCATGTGGTTACGCAGCTGAATGTTCTCACAGCTCTTCTCCTCCTCTTCTTTTCGGAGGTGGAGTCTTTAAAGAGAGGGTTGAGGGGCATTTCGTCCTCGGAATCTCTCTCGAAAGTAAGAACTTGGGGTTTTTCTCCTTTCGAACTAGTATCAACCATATGACAGTTGCCAGTCATTTTTTCACGCGCATCTGTCGCACTTTTTTGCCGTCAGCGAGCTTCGCGCTTCATCCTTTTGAAGTGTTTTTTATGGGAAATGTATCTTTACCACCACTTCTTAAAGGCACTGCATTCCTCCGTGGGGTGGGTAACCCTCCGATGATATAGGCAGTAAATTAAATGTGAATCCTCTCCGTAGAGGCATATGACCTCAAGAGTGTTTCCTACTAGAGGTGGCAGCTTCATTCTCATTGACAGGGCTTTGGCGAACCACTTCTCTTCCTTGATCCTGCTCTTATTTGTCGCAGGTATGACTTGGTTTAGTTGGAGTACTTTACGACTCCACCTTTCCGCATCTTCTTCATCCTGACGCTGACGCTTAGCCTTTTCGTATATGGCTGTTTCGCATTCTCAGTCAGCTTTACTTTTTTGAAAGTCTTCGTTTAACAGCCTATCGATCGGGTCTTCTGGCAGTTCCGGGGATTTTAGTGTCGATTCTGCATCCAGTTCCTCCGCGTTTTTTTCTGACGCTGAGAGAGTTTCTTTAGCATTTAACAACGAATAGGAGACCTTGTGGCAACTTGCTACATAGTCTTCGGTTTCTTCTGATGAGTCATTTTCCTCATCGTTGTTACCATCTTCTTTCTCAAGAATATGCTTGGGGAACTCCTCGAGCATGACCAGTTTCCACGCCTTCTGGTTGTATTCCTCCAGCGTGTCGATGTACTTTTATATGTCCGTGAGCTTGTCGTCATACTCGGCAGGCTGCACAGGCTTCTTGGTCTTCTTTTTTTCCTTCAAGACTTTGAAGGCTTGACTTGGGGATTTTGCCCTTTGTCAACAATCTTCAATACGGGACGCGGTTTCAGTATCCCTTCGATAATTTCGGGTTCAAGTGGGCTTTTCCACCTAACTGCCGACATGCCTATAGATCTTTCAGCATTCTTTTGGTTTTAGCTGAAAGAACGACTTCCCATAGAGTTTCTTCCACGAGCGAGCATAATGCCTCCGGTGCATCCACTTTTTTGGGAGCGTACTTCTGTGGTGGCTTTGCCCTCCAGTTCTCAGACAGCGTGACCTTCCCCTGTTGATACTGGCCCTCAACCCAGTTCTTGAAGACGTAACAATCCTCAATTGGGTGGCTCACCATTCTGTGATAGAAGCAGTAGTTAGAGTTGTTGACGTCGCCGGGTTGCGGTGGACGCCATGGGTCTGGCAATGTGATGAGTTTGTTACGCACTGCCAACTCAAATAGTCTCCTCGTATTATCGCGGGGAAACGATTAAGCGCGTCCTAGCCTATCTTCCAGGGATAGGCGTGGACACACGTTGTTTTGGCGAGTAGCCAGTTTTGGGCCACTCGGCTATTGTTGTGTATTGGCGATGAAGGTCTCTTTCCCTTTACCCTTGGCATTTCGAAGGTACTTACGTGAGCGATAGGAGGGGTTTCGTCTCTCCCGGTATTGAGAGTTGATGTTGCGCTATGCTCGATTGGCTATAACAGTAAGTCCCTAGCCAGGGCTGATGAGATTTACCGGTAAGTGTTATCAGTAGTTTCTCGAACCGTTATGAGCCACACATCGGCATGACTTATCAAGTTACTGGGGTCTGACGTTTCCACCCCAGACTCGATATGCGACAAATCAGACGAAGAGACTAGACTGTACGGTAAGTGTTATTATAGGCTTCACGAGAGTTTGGAAAAGCTTGCTTGTTGATCTTCTATTCTCTCAATACCTGGGTAGTCGTTATGTCCAATTAGTACCGCTGACGGCTTCTGGGTAACTGATGTGATCATTACCTACTGCTGGCATATTGATGAGACTTTAGAGTCTCACACAGAGGTTTCATAGTTCAAGTGAAACGAAGTAGGGCACATATGCTGATATGTGCGGGGGCCTGATTAAATACGAGTATGTGACACCGTATTTTAATCTGGCGATAAATGTTATCGGTCAGGTTATATATGATATAACCAGATTATTGAATCAAGTGTTGATTTAATAATATGATATACAGATAAATGATATTAGTCAGTTATATGTGATATAACCGGATTATTGAATCAAGTGTTGATTTAATAATATGATATATATTTATATTTGATATAATTATATATTAACTAATATTATTGCTCACAAATTATTTTCTTGATATATATTAATATATATATATATATATATATATATATATATATATATTATGAAGCATAGAAATTCTATTTTGAGAAAATAGAAAATGAGGTGGAAAATGAGGAGATATTTGAGGAATGGGTGAGGCATGGATTTTTCTTTAGTTTATTCATTTGTTATCACTATTGAAGCATGGTTCTAATTTATTATTGGAAAATATTGGATGCTTCAATAAGTGAGTAGCAAATAAGAAAGCCATTCTTTACCTCATAATTTCCTTAGCTCATTTGCATACACTCTCTTATTCTCTCCATTTTCTACTTCTTCCTCTAACCCTCACATGAGTTGTGAACCCTAGGGCTTTAGTGAATTCTAAGTGAGCTAAAACCCCAAATTCATCAACCTACACTCAATTAGAAATTAAGTATAGGTTGTTTCCTTCACTAATAATGGATTAGTGAAGAGGTAGCTTGAATTAGAGAAGTTTCAAGGTGGATCATCTTCGACACGAAGATCGCGAAGCAAGCTCGATCTTTCTTCAAGTGGAGCTATGAGGAGTCGTAGGGACTACTATCCGGAGCTATAGAAGTGAAGGACTCGATCTACAAAGGTTGTTATTTCTTTCACTTAGCATAGTTCTTTTCATGTCATGCTAAAACCCTAATACTCTAGTTAGATTCTAAGTTAATGTAGCTTAGCATCCAAAAAAAATTTAAATTGCATGCTTGATACCAGTATAAACTTTATGGTAGTGCTAGGAAACACTTTCAGGATATCAGAGCCAAACTAGAGCATTAGATGATATTTGTAGAATTACGAAACCAAAACAACTCCGAAAACTGGAATCCGAAACCCAAGTTTCTATAAATTTTAAAACGTGCTCTGAAATTTTTTTAAATAAGTGCAGAATGTTACATGTGATGTAACTAGTGTAGGAGATAGTGCCCTCAGAGTCAATTATTAGGTCACAGGTACGTGATTGCAATGATTGATGGAGGACCTATCCCGGTAGGACAGTCTTACTCGAGATGATAGTATGCTATCTGGTTTACCTTTATCATCGTGTACTGTTTTAGGTGACCTGACAAGTTGCTATTACACGTTGATAGAGCCCCTAGGATTCTTGCTTGACCACCAGCAGTATAAGGGCGATCATATAAGTGGGAGCTGGGGTCTATAAGCATATCCTTAAATGGTCCCTAGTCGTGTGAGTTTCGAGATAGGGCATCGATACTCCAGAGTAGACTAGTGTATACCGTCGAGACCCCGACGAGGGGCGGTGGCCGGTCTCACAAGCCACTGGTGTCAGTTGGATCACCTAAGATGTATACATGTGCTCATTGGGTTATGAGTACACCGGACAGGACTCGCCGGGAACATGCTAGTTGGTCATATACCAGACGTCAGATGGCAGTTCCCTGGTGACATGTGTACAGGTTAGTTCATCGACCTGGGGATCGTCATTTGTCTCGTGTGAGTTCCCACTGTACTTTGATTACTACCCTACCACGGCTCAAAGGAGTCGTGCAAACAGGTTTTAGTTGGGTACAGTCCCGAGCCACATGGAGGCAGTGAGCGTATCTTCAGGGGTTCGTCTCTCCCGGTATTGGGGGTGAGGTCGCGCTGTGTCTAGGAGAGCCATTACACGAAGTCCTTGGCCAAGGCAGGAGATTTACTGGTAGGTATTCCAGTAGAATCTCAGGTGTTCTGGGCTACACTCCGACACGACTTGTACCGCTTTTGGGGGTCTGACTTTTACCAACCCCCTAGGCCCGCCATGCGATACTCATAGACGAACGGACCGGACTGTACGGATATTGTCACTGACAGGCTCAGTAGGGTTGTCAGGCTCAGTTCGCTCACAGACGTCCCTTTTAGTCAATACCTGGTGGCCCGTTACGTATTGGCTTATACCTCTGACGTGCTAGTGGTTAAATCCACAACCAAGGTGTTGACGAGTCTTTAGAGTCCCCCATATTCAGTTACTCAGCTTTCGGGCGAAAGGTTGTAGAGGCCGTATGGAGATATGGAAAGGTCCGATCAGATACGTGCGGTATTGCACGGATCAGGATCGGACAGTTTGTACTATAGGCCGTATGGTTATATGGCAGGGTTCGATCAGATACGTGCGGTATTGCACGAATCAGATCGAACAGATATTACTAGCCGGTTTTGGTATAAGCCGGATCCTAGTATAGTACAGTGTAGATTTTGTCTCATTGCATTTGTATTTCGGTCGGAATACAGATGCGGGTGTGTATGCACAGTATCGGGGTTTTCCTGTAATTTATTACGGGACCAGTTTTCTGGAATTGCCAGTTTGCTTTCCGTTTCGGCCAATTTCCTTTGTATCGTTCATTGGCCGAAGATTGGTGGAGGAGGGCTTATTTGCATTGTTGCAAATAAGTATTTGTGGAGGGGGTCTTTGCATATATTTGTATCATGATGGTTTTTCATGATGAGCACCATCACTTGACTTTCCTTTTTCATGATAGCTTGACTTTGGATGTCATCATGGTTGTTGTTGATTGGTTGGTGGGGTATGGATTTGGTTGTGATGATTGTTTCTTTTCACCATTCTTTTTCTCTCATGATTATGATAGTGGTTAAATCATCCATACACCACACACTCTCTCTCCATTCTCACTCCCTCTTTGTTTTGGCCGGCCATTCCCTTAGGGGATGGGATGGATTCATTTTATGGGTGGAATTTTGTTTCTCATGCTTGCTAGAAAAGCCCTCTAGTTCATTTCCTAAAGTGGCTCTCTTTTCTTCCACCAAAATGGCAAAGCTCCAAAACCCCAAAATGAGACTTGAGTACTACACATTCTACAGCAAACCTTGGGCACGTCGACTAGCCAGCTTCGTGCCCGAGTTGCCTCGGCATTGAGGTGGGAGCCCGTAAAAGAAGTAGGCGATGTGGTGCACTTCCGGCGACGAGGAGGAGACGGGACATTCCGCAGGAGATCGGGACGACGACGAGAAGACCGGAGGACTCGGATCTGTCGGTATATCTCTCTTCCTTTTCATGTAGATAGCTAGGACTAGTTAGTGGTTCGATCCGGGTATTAGTGCGCGGCGGTTTTCCAGTTCAAGTAAAATTTAAAGTTTATCACCGCTTCCGCATTTGGCCGTCGTATTGACGGCCGGGGCGCCGCCGTGCACTTACAGTGGTATCAGAGACTCGCTATTAACGTAGTCTAGCTTGGTTTAATGTGTTTTGCATTTCCGATCGACCAAAATTCCAAAATCCACATTTTTGTTAGCGACAGTTTTCTGTTGAAATTTTTTGGCCTCCAAAAATTTTTCAGGTTGTATAAAATTGATGTACTGGAGACCACTAGGCTACTGTAGAAATTCGACAGGGTGAATCGACAGTGGAGGCGCGGAACCGCGGCCAAAACCCCCTTTGGGCCGCGGTTCAGCCGCGCACTGTGTAGATCCCTGCACTAAATTTCTACAGTGTCTTTGTGGGCTTAAAATATGGGTTTTGGAATATTAATATTGGGCCCAGAATTTATTGATGTGCTACAGTAGTACTTTGGGGCCCACTTGTTAAAGTTTGATCGATCGGATATTTTAAACACATTATTTCACAGTATTTACATTATATCTGCGACCGTGAATGTCACTTGATCGGTAAATCCGGTCTAACTGCTATAGCCCGGTTAGACGGATTTGCGAACGTGACTTTCACGTTGATGTTCTGTTTTTGCTGTGATGTTGCGGATCTGTCGTGGGGGATAGCCTGGATGCAATGCTAGTACAGTTGTGGTTGTATTATGTACATTTGATATTGCGGGGCGAGCGTCCGACATGTGGACTGCCGTCACTGCCTGATTGTATTATTCTTTTGGGGCACGACCTGGTTGCGGTCGATGTACCCGTTGTATGTATATTTTACTTTCTGTACTAGGATTACCCCGCGGAGGGGTGCACGGATAGCCGGGTTCTAGAGGGTAACAAGCCCGCATCTCATGGCATTGAGACGGAGGGGGCTTCACTCTAGAATTGGCGGGCTACTCGCCGCACTCGTAGGGGGTACAGGTTGACCCAGGAGGGGTGCCCAAGTTACCGGATTCCGTGAAGTGCTGGGTGGTCCATTCACGGTGCTGAAGGGGGCTGCCTCGCTTCAGGTTTTGGCGGGTAACTTGCCGCGCCCGTAACGGTCTAGGATTTCATTGCGCAGGCTATCCACACGACCAGGGGAACGTCGGGTTTCAGTAGTGGCTCTGTGAAACCCGGGGATCCCAGATATCTGTATTGTTTCTGTGATGCTGTACATTTTCTGCGATGTTGCATTTCTTTTCACGCCTTGAGCGAATATAATATATTGGTATATATATTAGTAGATGTTGTATATGTTTTGCATCCGCGCTAGTCCAGTCCCCGCTCTGTCGTTAGTTAGCTAACCTAACGGGTAATGACGGGACCCAGTGGCGAATGCGGATGGCATATACGTACATCAGTATATTTTCGTTCTTTTTGGTGTGATCAATTGATGGGACTGCATTGATTCGGATCAATGCAAGTTAAAACAAACCTAATCTGATGTTGTTGGAACACTTTTTCAAAAAGCTGTTATTGCAAGGACGTTCACTTTTGTTTAGCATCGTGGTATTCAGTTGGAATATCCTGCTCCTCAGTCGACGAGGCAAGGGCCGAGATCCCTTCACCGGGAGTGACCCCTTGGACAAAAAGTTTGCGTCAGGGCAATGACTTCACTATAGCCGATTACTTTTGCTTTGCACCGTGGTATTCAGTTGGAATATCCTGCACCTCATTCTACGGGGAAAGAGCCGAGATCCCTTCATCGGGAGTGACCTCTTTAGCAATAGTTTTCGTCACTATATTTTTATAAAGCTATCCGTTCCTTCGACGATATCAAGTTCATTACGTTAAAGGTTTTCGCCAGAAACCATTCGTAGCCCTCCGTCGTTTCATATGGGTAGTCAATAGTATTCAAGCTGTGTTTGTTGGCCAAAGTCAAGGCACAGTGTTTGGTAGCTGTTGGTTATTCATATGCAGTTTAGATAGATGCGTTGGTTTGGAACAGTCGTATAGCCTTGTTGGCCAAAGTCAAGGGCTTGTGCGGGTGGATTCGAATCAACCTGGAGAATGACGGGTAGAACTTGACATGTGACTTATGATTTGTTGGCCAAAGTCAAGGTCATAAGAGCATGGGGCAGAAATCACTTCGGGAGTTTCAAAAGAACTGAAACTTGCCAGATATGCGCATACCTTCTGGAGTGTGATGATGTGAGCGGGTTCCGTCACGTTATCATGCGATGATAGTTGGATCCCGATTCCCACTGATGAGTTAGTTTACTCCTCGGGTGACCCCGACTAATTCTTCTTTCAGGTTTGGAGGAGAATTTGAGGTACAGTGGGAGGTTTCCAGATTAGATAAATTGGTAACCATTCTGATCTAGGTTAGAGTGCACGCCGAGTGTTTCTTTTCTCTCTCTCTTTGGTAGCGACCATTGACCCGACCATAAGACTATGACACAGTGACCAAATTGACCGAACCTTCTTTAACACTGGCTTTTGGATTGTCAGAGTTGCAAACCTCGTTGCCACTCCTACTTTTACCCTTTTCTCCAGGACACCCCGTATTACTACGAACGTCCACTTCCATTGGACAAAACCATCGTATGGTTAGATACGAACTCGAAAGAATTTATTCGAGGATGGTTTCTGGTTCTGGAGAAAACGGATAGGATTATTCATTTGTCTTTTCCTTTTTACCCTCTCTCAGGTTATGAGTACTCCTTGGTTTAGGGGTAGTACACCTATTATGCAAATTGGATAGTCTTCTTCCAAACCTTAGGCGGGTGCCGAACGGTGGGGAATGAAGAAAACCAATTAGCATAACGATGGTGTGCAGAAGGTATTAGGTTAAGACAAAGCAAGGGATTAGAAAGAGGGCAAAGTAAATTTCAACAGATATTCACGACCAAACCAAGTATTTCTTCGCCAATCCTAAATCACCTTTGTATTTCTCCAGTACACTCCGTATCACTACGAAGATCCACAGTTTATTTGGATACTCCATCGTATGGTTATATACGAACTCGAAAGGAACTTGTTCCAGTTCGGGAATGGATTCTGGTTCAGGAGAAATAGGAATAATATTTATTCGGTTGTCTTTTATCTTCACCTTCTCTCGCATTGCGAGTACTCCTAGGATTAGGACAGTACACCCATTATGCTTATTGGATAGTCTTCTTCCAAACCATAGGCTGGTGCCGAACGGTAGGGAAGGAAGAAAACCATTTGGCCTAAAGGGGTGTGCAGAAGGTAATGACTAAAGACATATGAAGGGATTTGGAGAGGTGGCAAAGGATTATACGGTTACAGTCGTGAATCTGGAAGAGGCATTACTAGGAATACCGGGATACCCCATCGAAACATTTCAATGTTTCAGTCTCACTGTGTACTGTTAAAAGAAAACTGATTTCCCGATTAGATACTTACTCCAGGGTATGTATTTACCAGGTACGATTCTCACATCTGTATGGTTTTACAGATGATGAGTGGGAGTAAGTTATTGGGAATTGGGTGATCTTCCTTATTATATCAGGATTCTTTGTAATCGGTGATATTTGAGGAGATCACCTGGGCTGTTTGCCGGTCGGCAAATATTTGGTTTTGAATATCCGCTGTTGTGCACCAATTTCAAATTGATATATCTGTACGTCTATTTTCATAGAGTGAGATATACCTTTTGAAATTATGTCTGTGACATTTACCTATATCAGTGGATGGTTAGGTAAGGAGCATTAAACAGCGGTGTAATTCTTCTTAACCATAAGTACAGTTTTCAACCTACGACACACAGTGAATGAGTTATCAGACTCAAGGGACTTATACAGAGTATTGTATGTTGTCCAGGGTCCATCAGGACAGAGGGGTTGGTCCTCGTACTATATTCGGTTTACTTATGACTTCTCTAGTTTTTAGACAGGTGTTTCGCGGAAACACAGGGTCTGAATGTTGAGAAGTTATAGGTATTTGAATAGAGTAGAGAACCAGGTGTAGCAAGTATCGGGATTCTTCAAAGAGATCGAAGATGTAGATACTTGTGTATGGTATTCAGTCGATAGTAATGATTAAGAGAACTTGCTTCTCTTTCAGGTTACTCATAATTGAAAGTATTCCTAAGTTGAGTAACGCTGATCGGCCTCCTTCCATTTAGTTGACATGCACTGGAAACAGTTGCATGATTTGAATCTGGTTCAATTAAATCAGTGCCTCTGGTCCTATATGGGATATAGAACAGTTCGTATCTTAACGATGTTAAGGTACGGGGAGTTGTCCGGTTTATGCTTAAAACCAGACATTGGACAAATCTAGGCACGTTTCTGTAATGGCTGTTTGTGGGTTGACCCAGGCTATGACGAGGGTTGACTTTCTACCATCTGGATGAACAATAGCAATATTGTTCTAGACTCGCCACAGTTTTATTAAAAAATGTATTTTTTCAGAAAAACAGTAGTGGGAGTATGGTAGAACTGGAAGTGATTCCAGAACCACAAACGATTACTGAAGATTTGATAAGGAACCAAAAAATTCAATCTGGATTGACATTCCATTGGCCACTCCGCAGATAAGGTGGGTAACTTCAGGCACCCGAGAGGTACTACGATAGCCTCAAGGACGGTGACAGGGAAGTTCTTGTTTACCCACAATTACCATTGCTGTTGTTCCAGGCTGCGAGACCCGGCGGGAGGATGAGTATAGCGTCGTTCTAAACTAGTTTTAGAAGTGGACGTCTATATGACTCTGCCAGAGGGTTGTCGTAGTCAGTGGGAGCAGCGGAAGCATTGGTAGACAGGTAGCTTATGTCTATTTATAGACTAAAACACATGTAGCGGAGATAGATCATCTATTTCTGAGGTGACAGTCATGGGTTTGACTTCACCAGAATAGGGGATGGATCTGTTAAGAAGGTAGTAGGGTGTGATATCCTGGTATTTGGATGACATACACATAGTAGGAAAGGAAACTCCTATACTACAGTCGGTTATACTTTGGTCGTCACACAGTGGTTTCTCCACAAAGAAAATGGATTTTGTATCAGACATACTGGTTACTAGATCTATGGTTTTAGATCTAGATTTGGGTGGTTTCCCAATCTGGGTACTTAGACAGCATTCTAAGGGTATTTAGAATGGACGACTCCTGGCACGGTAGTGTACCTGCAGGTGATGGAGTCACCCTCTCTAAAGGTGTCTTATAGACTAAAGCGGAGAGGGATGCGCATGATTGACAGATCACTTGCTCAGGCAATTGAGTCAATCGTGAGATGTCAAGTACCACACCAGATGTTGTTCTTGCACTAGATGCAATAACTTGACATTGATCCAATCCTGGAGAAACAGTCGGAAGCAGTTTTAGAACATAAGTGGATGTTCTAGGGATATGATAACGACAGCCTCATTCGGGAGACAGTTATCATTCCAGGCTTCCAAGGTGACATGGACGACAAGGAGGTTGTCAGAGTTATAGTTCTCCTTCTGACAAAGGGCAGTATTTTGGACAGGTGGTCCAAGGCAATACTGAGGGTGGCATGGCGCAGGATACTGATTAAGTTCAGTTGACGATACAGTCTAAGAAGTTTGGATTTGGAGTTCATTTATGAGCTATGTCCCATCAGACATCCAGACAAGTTCTAAGACAGGTATTGCTCTTTTCGGGAGATGGCTTTCTCCGCGAACTTGAGATATAGAGAGACATAGAAAGAAACAACTAAGCGGATCCACTCACTAAGGCTATTCCTCGAACGCAATAGTTTCGCAAACGAGATTTGTGAGACTGACTAGTAGAGGAGTTGGGTGTTCGGTATCACACGGGCTGTGAGTATGCGACATCGCAATAATTAGCCTTGAGTGCAAGTGGGAGATTGTAGGAGATAGTGCCCTCAGAGTCAATTATTAGGTCACAGGTACGTGATTGCAATGATTGATGGAGGACCTATCCCGGTAGGACAGTCTTGCTCGAGATGATAGTATGCTATCTGGTTTACCTTTATCATCGTGTACTGTTTTAGGTGGCCTGACAAGTTGCTATTACACGTTGATAGAGCCCCCAGGATTCTTGCTTGACCACCAGCAGTATGAGGGCGATCATATAAGTGGGAGCTGGGGTCTATAAGCATATCCTTAAATGGTCCCTAGTCGTGTGAGTTTCGAGATAGGGCATCGATACTCCAGAGTAGACTAGTGTATACAGTCGAGACCCCGAAGAGGGGCGGTGGCCGGTCTCACAAGCCACTGGTGTCAGTTGGATCACCTAAGATGTATACAGATGCTTTTTGGGTTATGAGTACACCAGACAGGACTCGCCGGGAACATGCTAGTTGGTCATATACCAGACGTCAGATGGCAGTTCCCTGGTGACATGTGTACAGGTTAGTTCATCGACCTGGGGATCGTCATTTGTCTCGTGTGAGTTCCCACTGTACTTTGATTACTACCCTACCACGGCTCAAAGGAGTCGTGCAAACAGGTTTTAGTTGGGTACAGTCCCGAGCCACATGGAGGCAGTGAGCGTATCTTCAGGGGTTCGTCTCTCCCGGTATTGGGGGTGAGGTCGCGCTGTGTCTAGGAGAGCCATTACACGAAGTCCTTGGCCAAGGCAGGAGATTTACTGGTAGGTATTCCAGTAGTATCTCAGGTGTTCTGGGCTACACTCCGACACGACTTGTACCGCTTTTGGGGGTCTGACTTTTACCAACCCCCTAGGCCCGCCATGCGATACTCATAGACGAACGGACCGGACTGTACGGATATTGTCACTGACAGGCTCAGTAGGGTTGTCAGGATGAGTTCGCTCACAGACGTCCCTTTTAGTCAATACCTGGTAGCCCGTTACGTATTGGCTTATACCTCTGACGTGCTAGTGGTTAAATCCACAACCAAGGTGTTGACGAGTCTTTAGAGTCCCCCACATTCAGTTACTCAGCTTTCGGGCGAAAGGTTGTAGAGGCCGTATGGAGATATGGCAAGGTCCGATCAGATACGTGCGGTATTGTACGGATCAGGATCGGACAGTTTGTACTCTAAGCCGTATGGTTATATGGCAGGGTTCGATCAGATACGTGCGGTATTGCACGGATCAGGATCGAATAGATATTACTAGCCGGTTTTGGTATAAGCCGGATCCTAGTATAGTACAGTGTAGATTTTGTCTCATTGCATTTGTATTTCGGTCGGAATACAGATGCGGGTGTGTATGCACAGTATCGGGGTTTTCCTGTAATTTATTACGGGACCAGTTTTCTGGAATTGCCAGTTTGCTTTCCGTTTCGGCCAATTTCCTTTGTATCGTTCATTGGCCGAAGATTGGTGGAGGAGGGCTTATTTGCATAGTTGCAAATAAGTATTTGTGGAGGGGGTCTTTGCATATATTTGTATCATGATGGTTTTTCATGATGAGCACCATCACTTGACTTTCCTTTTTCATGATAGCTTGACTGTGGATGTCATCATGGTTGTTGTTGATTGGTTGGTGGGGTATGGATTTGGTTGTGATGATTGTTTCTTTTCACCATTCTTTTTCTCTCATGATTATGATAGTGGTTCAATCATCCATACACCACACACTCTCTCTCCATTCTCACTCCCTCTTTGTTTTGGCCGGCCATTCCCTTAGGGGATGGGATGGATTCATTTTATGGGTGGCATTTTGTTTCTCATGCTTGCTAGAAAAGCCCTCTAGTTCATTTCCTAAAGTGGCTCTCTTTTCTTCCACCAAAATGGCAAAGCTCCAAAACCCCAAAATGAGACTTGAGTACTGCACATTCTACAGCAAACCTTGGGCACGTCGACTAGCCAGCTTCATGCCCGAGTTGCCTCGGCATTGAGGTGGGAGCCCGTAAAAGAAGTAGGCGATGTGGTGCACTTCCGGCGACGAGGAGGAGACGGGACATTCCGCAGGAGATCGGGACGACGACGAGAAGACCGAAGGACTCGGATCTGTCGGTATATCTCTCTTCCCTTTCTTGTAGATAGCTGGGACTAGTTAGTGGTTCGATCCGGGTATTAGTGCGCGGCGGTTTGCCAGGTCAAGTAAAATTTAAATTTTATCACCGCTTCCGCATTTGGCCGTCGGATTGACGGCCGGGGCGCCGCCGTGCACTTACAACTAGAACACTAGACAAAAACGAGATCATGAATCATTTTTTTGGCCGGCGAGATTTGACTTTTGGCTGGCCTGCCCGGTTTCTTCATATCAGTTTGGGCTCTTTTTTGTTTGGTGTTCTGATGGCATAGTTTTAAGGTTTCAGATACTGTTTGTTTTTTCCAAGATTGCATGTGATGTTATCTTTATGTTAGGGCAATTCGAAGTGTTTCGTAGTCGCAATTTTAACATCGTTTCGAGTTTAAGTTTGATATGTGATACAATATTTGGAATCCACATTTAATTAGTTTTGTGAAAACTAGTTTGCTAATTGTAAATCTAGTATTTTAGTCTCTATTGATCGATTGCCATGGAGTTTTAATTCGGATCAAAACTCCGTCGCAATCTCGTATAGTATGCGAATACTCGCCGGATAATACTACTAGATAGCCACGTCCCATAGCCCCGACCAAGTGACTGTAGGAGAACTACGTTGCCAAAAGCATCCACTCAGGTGCTCATGGCCACGGTGTTCCTCCTAAGTAAACTTCGTCGACGGCATCGGAGGTGCGGCTATCTACTAAAGTTCCCAACGAGCATTCGATTAGGTAGTCGGGAATCTTGTTGAATTATCCGACTAAGTTATTGAAAAGTGTTTTCGATTTGAGACTAAAATTCAAGATTTATAAGGTTAGGCATGAAATCCGGAATATGAGATATTCCGGGTTTATGATGTCTAAGAATTAATGCGGATTCTAATTATTGTAGGTTTTGAATTCTTTTCTACAACCGTAAGTGTAATATGTGGGGTATCTCCGATCTTGTTGCTATATGTCAACGACATTCGGGATACGCATATTTACTTACGTTGATGAAATGTGATGTTATGTGTTGTTGTGATATGTTTTATTGGATCGTCGTGATTGAATAGCCGGGTTTTTTTACGTGAGATGAGAGTTTTTCTTTTTCCATTCATGTAAAAATTGAATGTAATATTCTTTTATTGGGACACTTCCGAGTTGAGAATGATGTCACCATTGATGTATATTATTTACTTTTCCGAATTAGGATAGACCCAAGGCGGGGAGCATAAGTAACCGGGATCTAGAGTCCGGTGGGAGACCATCTCGAGGGTTGCTTATCGCTCTTGTAGGGGTCTAGGGATGTCGGTTTGGCTATTCATCATGACCGTGGAATCCGTGTTTTTCATTACTGGCTTAATTTAAAACACGAACCTCCTAGAATATCCAATATTTCATATGTTGACTTCTGCTGCTTGAGTTCTGTGATATGATCATATAACTGTGTGAGACGAATGCTATATATATATATATATATATATATATATATGATATATATAATAAACGTTGCTTATGTTTTGCACCCGTGCTAGTCCAGCCCCCGCACTGTCGTTAGTTAAGTAACCTAACGGTATATGACGGGGCCCCGTGGCGAATGCGGATGGCATAAGCGTACGTTCTATTTTCGATTTTTTCTGTGATGTTTAGGGAAACATAAATGATGGGACTTCATTAATGAGATTAAGGGAAAGAAAAGAAACCTAAAGATGTTGTAGAATCAAAATTTTCAAACAGGTAGCTCTAATTCTTACTTTGCATAGTGGTATTCCTTGATGAATATCCAGCACCTCATTCGATGAGGAAAAAGCCGAGATCCCTTCACCGGGAGTGACCTCTTTAGCAAAACTAGCAAATGCTACAACCCACTCGATTTTTTTTTGATAGATTCTCTAGTTCTTACTGTGCATAGTGGTATTCCTTGATGAATATCCATCACCTCATTCGATGAGGAAAAAGCCGAGATCCCTTCACTGGAAGTGGCCTTTTTAGCAAAACTAGCAAATGCTACAAAAACCACTCCTTTTTAAAACACTAGATTCTACAACGATATCAAGTTCATTACGCTAAAGTTTTTCTTCAAAACCAGTCGTAGCCCTCCGTCATTTCAGATAAGTGCTTTTTAGTATTCATGCTGCGTTTGTTGGCCCCCGTCAAGACGTAGTGTGCGGTAGCTGATTAGTGCTTATCTGCAGCATGTGATGTGATTAGATTAGGGTAGTCGTACGACCTTGTTGGCCTCCGTCAAGGGTCGTGCAGGTGGGTTTAATTCAATCATGAAATAACGGGTTGAACTTGACTAGCGGCCTATGGTTTATTGGCCTCCGTTAAGATCATAGGTCGTTAGGGGTAAAAACAAATATTGAGAATTTCAAGTGTTGAAATTTGCAATGAGATTGCATACCTTTTATGAGATAGTTGGATCCCGATACCCACTGCGAGTAAGTGTTACTCCTGGGAGAGTTTTCCACTTTATAATTTGCTGATCCAGTAAGTGTCTAAAAAAGGTGTTAATGGGGTTATGCCCCTACGGAAACGAGGTTATTTAATTAGTTCCATGCGAAAGCATAGGGAGACTCCCTCGGAGTAGCAATACCTGCCTGGCTGACCGATTGGCGAACTTGTAAGGTATAATTAATCCCGGCTAATCTTACCTTTTAGGGTCTGAAGGAAGATTTGATAAAAATAGTGGGAGCCATCATGATTAGATAAGATAATAATCAATATAATCTTGCAAAGAGTGCACGCTAAAGCGTTTCCTTCTCTCTCTCTCTAGGTAGCGACCATGACACGTCTTAATCAACATAATAATATGGATGTATTTACCGAACCCGCTTATTAGACTGAGCTGTAGAACGTTGGTTCCGCTCTATCTTATGGCTGTCATAAGTCTGAGTAAGGAATAGGGGAATATCAGGATTCCCACGCAACCCGAACGAAGAAAGAGCATGATGATGCATCTTCTTCGGGTGTGTTCGTTACCGAGAACCGTTTCTCAATATGCTCTACGTCCTGGGTATTGGATACCGGATCAGGATCCCACGTTTGTAATTTGTTACATGGGTTAAGAAGAGGTAGGGAACTGGGAAAAGGTGATATGTCTCTCAAAGTAGGGAATAGAGTAATTGTTGCAGTCAAAACAGTTGGCAAATATAACCTAGTATTACCAAATGGTAATACATTGATTCTGAACGACTGTTATTACGTACCAAATATGATGTGCAATATTATATCGGTTTCTTTATTACATAAGGAAGGATATAACTTTGCATTAGAGGATAATGTTATGAACATTTTCCTAAATCAAGTGTTGATTGTGTTTAGTATGTTGTGTAACGGTATATACGTTCTAAATTAAAATACGGTTCTAAACATACAGAACAAACACAAGAGAAAAAGTTCATAAATGAACGAAGCCTTCTTGTGGCATTGTAGACTTGGTCATATTAATACGACAAGACTAGCTAAGTTGCATAAAGATGGATATTTGAATCCATTCGAATTTACATCTTATGAAACTTGCCAGTCATGTCTCAAAGGCAAGATGACCAAAATTCCATTTACTGGACACGGAGAAAGAGTTACTGAACTCTTGGGACTGATACATAGTGATTGTTCCCCTCCGAAGGTCGGCGCACAGGACCGCGATGTCCTGACGCTGAGATTCGGGGCAGATGCTATTTGGTTTTATCCGTCCACCTCTCCGAAGATGCCAAGTTGATTTATGGCACCGTATATCGGAGGTTTAGATGGATGCGGCCGATGTAGCACACTTCGTCAGATTACCCCTCGCTTGAGGGGTTTTTGATTGTGGGGACGCTCTTCCCTGCAGGCGTAAGCCCCTGCAGTTAATTATGCTACCGCATCGCGGTAACAACTTTCTCCTTCTCCAGAATTTCACTTCGTGTCGTGTGTGTTTGTTTTATTTGTGGTTGCCCGTGGATTGTATACGGAGACTGAGTAATGCCGTCGCCCGTAGGACGTGGATTACTCCAAATCCGTATTTACTTAGATTTGGGTTTAGTGTTTTTAGTTTAAGGATGCATTAGTCGCGTTGCGGCTAAGATCAACTTAAACGTTCGTTAAGGATACGATAGTCCTGTTTGAGACTAAGATCAACTTAACGTGATAATCCATTTAATATCTGGCCATCGGGACTCGTCACCTCTCTAACGTCGTTGAAGGATTACAACGGCAGATGTCAGAGGAGTTCAGAGATGTACCCTTGAACCAAGGTTGATTTGGAATTTTATAGTCCGTTTGAATGTTTAAGGATACGTTAGCCGTGCTTGGGGGCTAAGATCAACTTAAACGGGATCATTTAGATCCAGCAAAAGAGCATTTGGAGGCTCTATTATTCCAGTTTAGGGACGTGGTGGTCCAATATTAGTTTAGGGACGTTTCGGTCCAATATTAGTTTAGGGACGTTTCGGTCCAATATTAGTTTAAGGACGTTTCGGTCCAATATTAGTTTAGGGACGTTTCGGTCCACGAGTTTAAGGACCCCGCAGTCCATATTCATGTGTGGTTGTTGGGACCCGTCGCCTCTCTGACGTCGTTGAAGGATTACAACGAGAGGTGTCGGAGGAGCTCGGAGATGTACCCTCGAACCGGATATAAATTGATTTAAGGGAGCAATATCGCTCAGTCAATTTAATTTGAGGACTTACGGCCATGATTGGGCTAAGTCCAAAGTATTCAACGCCTTTTATTTGTTTTTGGTCTGTTAGGCCTGTGTTAGTGTTAGTTATATGTATGCCCTAGAGGCCATTACTGTACATTGGATGTATATTGTAGTGGATGCTGGGACATATATAGGGAGGACTTTCTTGCTCGACATGATAGTATGCTATCTGGTTGCTCTTTACCTTAACGTGTACACAGATTGTCTCTCTATTACATGTTGGTAAAGCCCTTAGGATGTGTACTTGACTACCTGGACTATGATGCGGATCATACTAGTAGGGACATGGTAGTCCACAAGTATATCCTTGAAAGTCCCTAGTCGTGGGTGTATCGAGATGGGGCATCGATATACCAGAGTAGACTAGCGTGTACCTTCTCGACCCATACAGATGGGCGATGGATGATCCCATATCCATCGGTGTTTGACATCAGAGATGATATACGGGTGCTCAGTAGAGACTGGGTACACTGGACGGACTCGCCGAGAACTCCCAGATGGTATTATACCTTACGTCAGATGGCAGTTCTCTGGTGACACTGGTACAGAGTAGTCTATTGACCCGAGATCGTCATAGAGTCTTGTGTGGTTCCCACTGTGCTTTGATTTCCATCTTACCACGTCCAAGAGGGCGTGCAAAACGGTGGTTTTTGGGTACAGTCCCGAGTCACATGGAGGCAATGAGCGATAGGAGGGGATTCGTCTCTCCCGGTATAGGGAGTTGATGTTGCGCTGTGTTCGATTGGCTATAACCGGAAATCCCTGGCCAGGGTTGCTGAGATTTACTGGTAAGTGTTACCAGTAGTTTCTCGAAATGTTATAGACCTCATATCGACACGACTTATCGAGCTATTGGGGTCTGACGTTTACCACCCCTAGGCAAGATATGCGACATATCAGACGACGAGACCGGACTGTACAGTAAGTGTTACTGGTTGGATTCACAGGAGGGTGAGCGGGCTTGCTCGTCGATCTTCTCTTCGCTCAATACCCGGGTGGCCGTTACGTTTAGCAGACCGCTTGCGGCTTGTGGGTGTTTGATATGATCATCACCTACTGCCGGCGTATTGACGAGTCTTTAGAGTCCTACACAGAGGTTTCCTGGCTCAAGCGAAACGAAATAGGAGCGCATATGAGATATGTGCGGGACCGAGAATAATACCAGTATGTGATACTGTATTCGATTCTCGCGATTTGTGACATTGATCGGTTATATGCGACATAGCCGGGTTATCGGATCAAGTGTTGATTCGATAAGTTGTTGCTGTTAATATTAGTCGGTTATATGCGATATGACCGGATCATTAAATCAAGTGTTGATTTAATGATTTAATGCATAATTATATATTTGATATATTACTCTGCATTAACTAGTATTGGTTCACTTTAAATGGTATTTCTCACTTGAAGTTCACAAGTTGTATATGTGATATACTTTTGTGCACTTGATTGTATCATGTTTGATGATACATACTTACTTGAGTTTGTGTAAAGATTAAACCATGGTTATTTAAATGGTTAGGGTTTTGTTTTTCATTTTCTTATTCATTTATTTATTTATTTATTATTTTTGGAAAATGAAAAGCATGAAGAGAAAATGGTGGCTAACTTTGTTGTATATTGAAGCTTCATGAAACTTTGACTATGTGACCATTTTGTCTCATGCTTAACCCTAACCATTCCCACTAACCATGATTTATTCTCTACACTTGACCATGGTTTATTATATGATAAGTATTATTTTCTTTTAACTTATCATATCATTCTCTTCATCTTCTTCTTCTTCTTCAATTGAAGAAAGCTTGCCTCATCAATGGCAAGTGAAGTAATCAAGTGAGAAATCCAATTCTAAAGTCTACCCACTTCCTATTTCTTCATCCTCTACCTCTTGCCAAGTAGTAGAGTGTGTTTTCTTCACAAGTTTCTTGACTTGGTGAAGTTGGAGCTTGATCTAGTAATGCCTCGACGTAGATCATCTTCGGCATCGTAGCCGATGACCTAGCCCGCTTTTTCTCCGATGAAGCCGACGCTAGAGCCCGAGATTTGATATGGACAGCGAGGAGACTTCATTGCGGAGCTATGGAGGTGGAGAAACGGATCTACAAAGGTTGTATGTTCGTTTACTTATAGTTAAGATATTAACTAGCTCGTTTTGTCGCCTAAAAATCTAGCCAACGATCTTGTTAGGGTTTCTCGGCACCGTTAAAATTTGAAATTGGCATGGTTGATGCCTTGTGAGACCTCATTAGTGTGCCTAGGAACCTTTCACTGGTATCAGAGCCTAGCTAGAGCCTTAGGCGAAGTCTATACGGAGTTTGAAGTCCGATCGAACCCGAAACCCCATTTTTCCACGCTCTCTGGACTTTTTCTGAAAACATGGATTTTTCCAAATTAAAAATTGCTAAAAAATTCAGCAGGGAATTCTAAGAATTACGACGAAAAATTTATCTCCTGAACCCTCTAATAAGCGGCGGAACCGCGGCATAAGCCTAGCTTATGCGGTGGTTCCGCGGCTAAAGTATGACGTCAGCCTTTAAAATTTGGACAGTAATTCATTATTTCAGATGCTGAGTTTTCTGGGATTTTTTAATATTTATTCAAGAGTTGGATTTTCTGGGGTTGTTTTGGGGATTCGGTGTTTCGATCGGAGTATCAGATTTTGTCTATGTGACTTTCCGGATAATTTTTTGAATATGTTAAAAAGTTCGACTGGATATAAATGCCCAATTTTTCCCCTGTCGGGGAATTTCCAAGTGTTGGATTTTTCCGTGGTTTGAAGACGTTCTAAGTAGTGCAAGTAACGCGATGGACCCTCTAGAAGACAACAAACCTTAACTCGATTATGTGACCGTCTTGAATTGCCCTTTGAACCCTCAGGTTTGGGGCAGTACGGCGTGCCACATGTAAGGCGTTGGCTTGACCCTTCTACGGCTGGACCGTTGGTACTGAGGCATGAAGTGAATGTCTTTGAACTTATTTCATGAGTTGATCTGTATCGGGAAAACTTGGGTGTTTGAATGTTCGATCGGAAAGTTAACATTTTCCATTTATCTGGAATGTGATACAATACTTGGAATTCACAAATTGTTATGAGATAACTGAATGAATGTTATAAACATAGCACTTTAGTCTCAATTGATCGGTTGCCACGGAATTTTGATATGATCAAAAGTCCGTCGCAATCACGTAGCGTACGCGGATACTCGCCGGGTAAACTTAATAGACAGCTACACCCCATAGCCCCGACCAAGTGACTGTAGGAGAACCCCGTCGCCG
This sequence comes from Agapanthus africanus, assembly GCA_030015575.1. Classification (NCBI taxonomy): domain Eukaryota; kingdom Viridiplantae; phylum Streptophyta; class Magnoliopsida; order Asparagales; family Amaryllidaceae; genus Agapanthus; species Agapanthus africanus. Next base: position 672,478,830 of record CM057340.1, on the reverse strand, counting down.
AAAGCATCTGTTCGGGTGCTCGCGGTAGCGGTGTTCCGCCTTGGTGCACTTCGTCGACGGCGTCAGGGGTGCGGCTTCCTACTGAAGTTTGCGACGAGCATTCGATCAGGATGTCGGGAATCTTGTTGAATTGCCCGACTTGATATTGAAAAGTGTTTTCGATTTTGAGACTAAAATGCGGGGTTTATAATTGTTAGGCATACGATGTCTAAGTAATTCATTTGGTCAGGCATGCGATGTCTGAGGTGATTGCGGATTCCAACTGTTGTAGTTTTACACTTTCTTTTCTGTGACCGTAAGTGTATTATGTGATATCGCCGGTTTCGTTGCTATATGTCAACGACAATTGGGATGTGCATATTTACTTACGTTGATGACATGTGATGTTATGTGTTGCTGGATATATTATATTGGATCGTCGCGTTTTGAATAGCCGGGGGTTTTTATGTGAGATGAGTGTTTTTCATTTTCATTCATGTAAAAACTTGTATGTAATATTCTTTTATTGGGACACTTCCAGGTAGCGGAAGTTGTCACCTTTTGTATATTATTTACTTTTCCGCACTAGGATAGACCCAAGGAGGAGGGCACAAGTAACCGGGTTCTGGAGTTCAGTGGGAGACCAACTCGAGGAGTCGAGTCCGGGTCTCCTAACTCTAGAATTGGTAGGGTTGCTTGCCGCTCTCGTAGGGGTCTAGGGGTGTGGGTTTGGCTATTCATCGCGACCGTGGAATCCGTGTTTTATACTGGCTCGTATTGAAAACACGGACGTCCTAGTATATCCAATATTTCATATGATTCTTCTGCTGCGATATCTGTGATGTGATCATGTGATGTTCTGTGATAGATACAGTATATAGTATATATGATATATTATATAGACGTTACTTATGTTTTACACCCGCACTAGCCCTGCCCCGCTCTGCCGTTAGTTACCTAACCTAACGGTGCACGAGGGGACATCGAGGTGAATGCGGATGGCATAAGTGTACGCCGTATTTATCTGTGATGTTTAGGTACTTAAATGATGGGACTTCATTAATAAGATTAATGAAATAAAAGAAACCTAAGATGTTGTAGAATCGAATTTCAAAATAAAACAGGTAGCTACAGTTCTTGCTATGCACAGCGGTATATACGATATATCCTGCACCTTATTCGATGAGGAAAGGACCGAGATCCCTTCACCGGGAGTGACTCCTTTAGAAATAACTGGCAGATGCTACACACACGGTTTGTCTTTTGATTGCTTTTAAGAGTTTTTGCTTTGCACAGTGATATATGTGATATATCCCACACCTCATTCGACGAGGAAAGGACCGACGATCCCTTCACCGGGAGTGACTCCTTTAGCAAAACTAGAAAAGCCTCAAAGACACTCCATTCCAAAATCATTTGATTCTACAACGATATCAAGTTCATTACACAATAGGTTTTCAGAAAAACCTGTCGTAGCCCTCCGTCATTTCAGATAAGTAGTAGTTAGTATTCGTGCTACGTTTGTTGGCCTGCGTCAAGGCGTAGTGTGCGGTAGCTGGCTAGTATTTATCTGCTTATGCATATGATGCAGATTGGATTAGGGTAGTCGTGCGACTTTGTTGGCCTGCGTCAAGGGTCATGCGGGTGGGTTTAATTCAATCGGGAAATGACGGGTTGAACTTGACTAGCGCACTATGGTTTGTTGGCCTACGTCAAGGTCATAGGACGCTAGGGGCAAAATTATCGGGAATTTCATATGTTGAAATTTGCAATGAGATTGCATACCTTCTATGAGATAGTTGGATCCCGATACCCGCTGCGAGTAAGAGTTACTCCTGGGAGAGTTTTACACATTACAATTAGCCGATCAAGTAGGTGTCTAGAAAGGTGTCAACGAGGTTACGCCTCTGGGAAAACGAGGTTTACATTAATTAGGTTCGTACGAAAGTACGGGGGACCTTCCTCAAAGTACCGACACTGGCCTGGCTGAAAGATTGGCGAACTTGTAGTGTGTAATTAATCACGGCTAGTCTTTCCTTTTAGGGTTTGAAGGAAGATTTGATAAAAAGCAGTGGGAGCCATCCTGATTAGATAAAATAATAACCAATCTATTCTTGAAAGAGCGCACGCTGAGTGTTTTCTTCTCTCTCTCTCCTGGTAGCGACCATGTCACGCCTTAATCAAGATAATAAAACGGAATATTGACCGAACCCGCTTGTTATACTGAGCTGGGGAACATTGGTCCCGCTCCAACTTATAATTGTCATAAGACAAAGCAGGAAATTGGGGAATACCAGATTTCCCGTGCCACCCAAACGAAGAAAGTGCATATGATGCATCATCTTCGGGTGTGTTCATTATACAGAACTGTTTTTCAGTATCCTCTACGTCCTGGGTATGTGATACCGGATCAGGATCCCATATATGTAATCTGTTACATAGGACTGCAAAAGGGTAGAGAAACTGAGAACGGGTGATAAGTTTCATGAGACAGAAAACGGGGCAAGTGTTGCAGCCAAGTCTGTTGGTCACTGTCACCCTGTATTACCAATACAGTGATTCTGAACGAATGTTATTAGATACCGAAACTGATATACAAAATCATATCACTCTCTTTATTAGTAAAGAAATGATAAAATTTTGTATTGTTGGATAATGTTTTGAACATTTCCTATATCAAAAGTTGATCGGTTCAGGCACGTTATCTAAAAGCATTGATGTTCTAAATCAAACTACAGTTCTTAGTATACGGAACACACACAAGAGGAAGAGTTCAGAAATGAACGAATTCTTCTTGAGGTATTGTAGACTAGGTCATATCAATGCGACCCGACTAGCTGAAGTTACATATAGATGCATATTTAAATCAGTTTGAATTTACATCTTATGAAACTTGCCAGTCATGTCACAAAGATAAAATGACCATAGCCCTGTTTATTGGAAACAGAGAAAGAGTTAGTAAACTCTTAGGACTGATACATGATGATGTATGTAAGGTCTCCTGTCTACACATGCCAAGACTGGTTCTTTATACTTCATTACATTCTCTGATGATCTTTCGAGATTCAGACCTATGTTCCTGTTGAAACACAAGTCCGAACCTTTTGAGATATTCACAGAATATAAGCGAGAAGTAGAGAACCAAAAAGGGTAAAAGTATTATGTCCTTTGATGCGATCAGGGAGGAGAATATTCGAGCACGGAATTCCTGAACTATTCTAAAGGAGAATGAGTTTCTCTCTCAGGATTACTCCTCCGTATACACCATTGCACGATGGTATGTCGGGGCTTGCTCGTCGATCTTCTCTTTGCTCAATACCCGGGTGGCCGTTACGTTTAGCAGACCGCTTGTGGCTTGTGGGTGTTTGATATGATCATCACCTACTGCCGGTGTATTGACGAGTCTTTAGAGTCCTACACAGAGGTTTCCTGGCTCAAGCGAAACGAAATAGGAGCGCATATGAGATATGTGCGGGACCGAGAATAATACCAGTATGTGATACTGTATTCGATTCTCGCGATTTGTGACATTGATCGGTTATATGCGATATAGCCGGGTTATCGGATCAAGTGTTGATTCGATAAGTTGTTGCTGTTAATATTAGTCGGTTATATGCGATATGACCGGATCATTAAATCAAGTGTTGATTTAATGATTTAATGCATAATTATATATTTGATATATTACTCTGCATTAACTAGTATTGGTTCACTTTAAATGGTATTTCTCACTTGAAGTTCACAAGTTGTATATGCGATATACTTTTGTGCACTTGATTGTATCATGTTTGATGATACATGCTTACTTGAGTTTGTGTAACGATTAAACCATGGTTATTTAAATGGTTAGGGTTTTGTTTTTCATTTTCTTATTCATTTATTTATTTATTTATTCTTTTTGGAAAATGAAAAGCATGAAGAGAAAATGGTGGCTAACTTTGTTGTATATTGAAGCTTCATGAAGCTTTGACTATGTGACCATTTTTTCTCATGCTTAACCCTAACCATTCCCACTAACCATGATTTATTCTCTACACTTGACCATGGTTTATTATATGATAAGTATTATTTTCTTTTAACTTATCATATCATTCTCTTCATCTTCTTCTTCTTCTTCAATTGAAGAAAGCTTGCCTCATCAATGGCAAGTGAAGTAATCAAGTGAGAAATCCAATTCTAAAGTCTACCCACTTCCTATTTCTTCATCCTCTACCTCTTGCCAAGTAGTAGAGTGTGTTTTCTTCACAAGTTTCTTGACTTGGTGAAGTTGGAGCTTGATCTAGTGATGCCTCGACGTAGATCATCTTCGGCATCGTAGTCGATGACCTAGCCCGCTTTTTCTCCGATGAAGCCGACGCTAGAGCCCGGGATTTGATATGGACAGCGAGGAGACTTCATTGCGGAGCTATGGAGGTGGAGAAACGGATCTACAAAGGTTGTATGTTCGTTTACTTATAGTTAAGATATTAACTAGCTCGTTTTGTCGCCTAAAAATCTAGCCAACGATCTTGTTCGGGTTTCTCGGCACCGTTAAAATTTGAAATTGGCATGGTTGATGCCTTGTGAGACCTCATTAGTGTGCCTAGGAACCTTTCAGTTAGGGCTTGGCCCATTTTTAAATAATGCATTGCATTATTTTCTATTTTTTTTGTTTGGGCTCTGCCCATAAAAGATGCAGAGCATCAATTTATTTTGGGCTCTGCAAGGTATCTGCATAGCATTTTTATTATTTTGTTTGGGCTTTGCCCATTTATAAATGATGCAGAGCATCAATTTAATTAGGCATGTTTGGTCTTTTAATTGGGCCTGGCCCTTCAGTAAAAGAAATGCATTGCATTTGATAGGCGCTTTGCGCCAATCACTGAGCGCAAGCGCTTGTGGTGAAGACACGTGTCATGCTCTGGTGAGCGCAAGCGCAACGGCGCAGTGCGCTGCGCTGTTGCGCTGCTGACACGTGGCGCACTCTGGTGAGTTGCGCCAATTCCAGAGAGCAAAGCTCTATTTCAAGAGCGCGTAGCGCAAGTTGTTCTGTAGCTGACATGTGGCGCTCTCTCAAGAGCGCAACAGCGCAGTTTGGAAGTGCAAAGCACTAAGAATCTTTTAGATTCAAGAACAGAAGTGCAGAGCACTATTTGATTTCTTGATCTAATTTAGATCAACGAAAAATAAGTTTTTCTTTTTGTTTCAAGAACCAGAGGTTTATAAAAGTGCAAAGCACTATTTTTTATTTTTATTGCTTTCTTGTTTTTAAAGAACCAGTAGTTCATAAGAAATGCAAAGCACTGTTTATTATGTGAAGAACATTGATCTGGTTTTTAGATCAATGATTTATTAAAAGAGATTTCTTCTCTCTCGTGAAGGATTTTACCTTTTTCTTTGAAATTTTCTCAGAATTCTCTCTCTGTTTGAAGCTCTTGACTTTTTTCAGGAAAATGTTGATGCCTTTGAATTGAGGTCTAGGGTCCGTTTTATAGTGCCCATAAATTAGTTAATTTTGTTGAAGAGATCTTTCTCTGAGTGATTTAGGGAATTTTCCCCACCGTTGGATCTTTGATCCAAGGGCTTCTGTTTTACAGAAGAAAATCTTCTTGTTTTAACAAGAACAGAAACATTTCTTTGAAATCTTAATTCTGTTTGGCGCAACTGCCCCAGCGTGTGACACGTGTCGCACAGCGCAGCGCAGCTGCGCTAGTGCATCTGCGCTGACACGTGTCGCGCAGCGCATCTGCGCTGACACGTGTCGCGCAGCGCAGTGCTTGCGCAACTGCGCTAGCGCATCTGCGCTGACACGTGTCGCGCAGCGCAGTGCCTGCGCAACTGAAGCGTTGCTTCTTTTAATTTTGCTTAAAATAGAGCTTTGCTCTGATTGGGCGCGCCTTCTTGGGCGCTGCGCTGACGTATCAGCGCCTGACATGTGGCGCGTTGCGCCCGAGATTTGAAGCGTTGCTTCAAAATTTTGAATTTTGAATTTCAACAGAGCTTTGCTCTGATTGGGCGAAACAAATGCCCCCCCACCGTTGCGCTCACGTGGCGCACACGTGAGTGCAGCGGTGGCAAACTCCTGATCGTTGGATCAAGGGGTGAGCTCAAGGGGCGCAAGCGCCTTATAAATAGGACCTCTGGCCCTTAGAAAAATCTCATCATTTCAAGATTTTTATTTCCCAGAGCTTTACTCTCATTCAAGAACTTTCAGAGCTTTGCTCATTTCTAAAGTCAAAAACTTTAGGTAAAATTAATTAAACTTAATTGAACTTAATCTTCGACCAAAGAGCTTTGCTCTCACAGATCTTTTGATCTAAAGAGATCCCCATTGGGGTTTCATAAACAGAGCTTTGCTCTTAAGAACTTATAGATCTGTAAAGATCTTGTTCATGGGTTCTAACCCATGAACAGAGCTTTGCTCTTTGAATCATCTGTAGATCTTTTAGATCTGAAAAATGAAAAAAAATTCATAAGTTTTTCATGGATTTTCCAAGATTCCAAAAATTCTAATTCTTTTAGGTGTAACATTTTCTGATGGACCATAGAGCTATGCTCTTTTAAGGAATCTTATTTCTCTGAGATCAGAGTTTGACAAGTGTCACTCTGTGACAGAGCCTTGCTCTGAAAGAGGAAATTTTCTCCTTGTCTCTAGGGATTCTTCCCCCTTTTTTTTATAAATGGGAATGTTTTCCTGGGGACCAACTGACAATCTCATCCAATGATGAGATTATCTTATTAACTGACGTATTGTCATCCAGATTTTGTGGGTCCCCCTTTGGTCTCCTACCCACTGCACTGCTGTGTGGTGTAATTAATTAATTTTAATTTAATTAATGTATTTTCTTTTTTAGACGCCAAACGTTGGAATTACAACACTAACGGCTAAATTGTTCTTTTGCAGCGATCATGTCTCTAGACACTTCATTCCTGTTCGTCCGCTCGGAGGAGGGATTTCCCGAGGCGCCCTTGGACCGTGAAGTCCTGACCATGATTAGAGAATACGACCCGGAGTACAAGAATCTCCACCTTTGGGGGTCTTGGTATAACCAGATCATTATGGGTCGACACAGCTTCACATGCGCAGTGCCGTCCGAGCCCATCACGGCGATTCATTATGCTACCCCACCCTCGGTGCAGTATGCCATGGAGATGGTGGATTGGACCGCGAACAGCTTTCTTCATCCCGCTATGGATGCGGTTCCGGTCCAACGTCCTATGGTCTTGGATATCCTAGGACGTCGTATCTGTCAGGGCGAGGCGAGATCCTGGGGGCAATCATATAACATTGGTCTGATCCCCAGCCATCCGATTGGCTACCTGCCGTGGGCCCGGTACATCCTGTCGACGAAGAAGTCGCAGTTGATAAGATTAGGATTGTACACCGCGGTCTACGTCTCTCTCTTCCAGTATCCCACGCTTCCCACCTGGTGGTTTAAGGCTTTCCTGGAGCAGTGGAACATTCCCACCCACACTTTCCTTGCCATGGATCGGGAAGTGTCCATCTCTTTGGAGGAGTTCACGGAGGTATCCGATCTACCAGTCATGGGAGAACATTATGAGGAGCTGCTCCCGACAGATGTGTACGTCTTTGGTGCTAAGCCAGTGGTAAGGGGGGTCACACCGGTGAATGCCGTTCAACATCAATTTCCAAGCTTGATTAAGGTGTTGAACATCTACGAATCTCTTTTTATCGAACATGGGAGTCGGGGGGTCAACTTTGAAGATTTCATCGCTCGGTTCCTTCGCCCAAGCGTCCTCTCATCAGAGGCTGCCAAGTTTGCCACTCTGGATGACCCTTTCAGTCTAGGTGTGGACAACCTTCCGAAGAAGGAGATATATCAAAAGGGTTTTTTCCTTCCGGACTTCCCTACCATGTCATTTGCAGAAATTGCGGCCCCTGGAATGGATGAGGAGGCCTTTTACTTAGGATTCCTTGGATTGTGGCTGAGCTGGTTTGCGATCCCAATGCACTCTCATCGTATGCGGCCCTCTGTCTTTTACCCAGCCCACCGGATGGCCATCGGGGTAAAGGTGACTGTTGGGATCGCTGGCTTGGCGCACCTATATCATGGTCTCAGCCGAGCAGCGGATGCTAACGAGCCCGGGGTATTGCACGTGGTCTTCCCGATGCACTACTTTATGTCGTGGCTCGAGCTACATACGGCGGGTGTCTTCGGCATGCATAAAAGGCCCTCGTTCTTTGACAAGTGTGGTTTCCCTCGCATCATTTAGTTGATTGGCGCATCAATCGTGACCCCTTCACCACGGAACGCCAGAGGTTTACTGCTTCACCCTCACACCGTTAGAGTCGGGATGTCCTTCATTAACAAGGTATTAACCATTGGAAAAGCGTCCACCGCTGCGGTGCGACCATTACAGGACTCCTTTAAGGATGGAGCTTCAGTGTTGACGGCTCGGGAGACCCTCCACTTGTATTCTATTAGACCGGGCTTCCTAGTCTTCAGGCAGGACGGTGCGGCAATCTTCATGAGATATAACCCGCATCGTTTCGCCCAACAACTGGGCTACGATCAAGGGGTACCCTTGGAAGCTTTCTTACTGGAACCTGCTGCCAATGAAGAAGGGATGGAGAACGCGTTACATCACTTCATACGCCTGAACACGGGTTCTCGTTTTTTCATCAGCGCGCCGGCCTGCGCTCCACGACTCCTTAATGTATATAAAAAGTGGTACAATCATGCGACGGGGGCCGTTATAAAGAAAGAGAGGCGAGTGTTGATCGACCGTAAAGGTGCACCTCCCAGCACCGACCGTAACGCTCTCTTAGTGCCAAGGACCCCGGTGGTTCCTCCTCTAAAAGATGCCGGGGGCAGACCATCGCGTGCGCAAAGTCCTCCACGTGAGTTGCCGCTCCCTGATATCACAGATGCACCTCCCGCACCCTGTGCTCCAGTGGAGATAGTGGTTGTATCTTCGCCGGAGTCTAGCGTGGGTGCGGACATCGGGACCCATCGTCCCAAAGTGGCTGCTAAGCGGAAGTCGATCCTACGTGAGCCTAGGGTTGGAGGGCAAAAGAAAAAGAATTCGCTCTTCGCTGCGGACGTCGTGTTCGGTCAGGAACCCCATGCTCCCTATGCCAAGGGCCCGATCGAATACGGAACTAACGAAGGATTAGTGATGCCGCCGCCGGACGATACAGACTTGGAGGCTGCTCTCGAAGCTTCAGCGTGGTTGGCGAAGCGTGACGCGTGGCTAGCTAAGCTTGCGCAATCAGGAAACTACTAGTCGCCTTTTCTTTATTGCAACATATCCTCTTCATTGCCTTTGACTAACGCTTTTCTTTCTTTTCTTTCAACAGGCATCACTGATGAAGAAGCCATTGCCGCTTCTCTGAAGACTTTCCAGGAGGAGGAACGTCTTAGAGCATCCATAGGCCTTAGTAAGTTTCGATTCATTAAGTTTTCATTTCCCTTGTGTTATGGTCAATCTAACCTTTCCCTTTTAATCACAGGAACCTCAATGCCGCTCCCGCCAAGTGATGCAGATGTCTTACCGGCTGCCGACGTTCCTGCTTCCTCGGGGTTACCGCAAGAAGTCCTTCTTGAGGAGCCGATGAGAGACGCCTTAAAGGCTTTGGAGGTGTCTTTGTTTACGGATGACGACGCCGCGGTGAAAGAGGCGTCACAGAGGTCCATTGTGACAGCTCGGGAGGAAAGAAAGCGGCTAAGGCGTGAGGCGAAGGCGCGCAGGGCTGCCTTGGCTGTGGGAGCGGGCCCCAGCACCGTCCCTCGCGCTGATACTCCATCCGAAGAGGCCCCTGTCGCCCTATCCACTGCCCGCAGAGAGGTGGCGCGCGCAGTTCGGAGCGCAAACGGTAAATCCGCTTCAGGTAATATTTCTCTCAGAGTTTTTGTTATAAGGATTTTAATACCATTGGTCCTTATATCTCTTATCTTGCAGGGCCAAGTCCGATTGAGGGGGAGGCGGAAATCGTTGATCCCAAGGAGACAGAGGAGGCAGCTCCTACCGAGCCTGAGCCGACGGTGGGCAACGTCGCCGAGGCTTCGGGGCCCGAGATGGAGGTTGAGGGGTCTGCAACTGAGAGGGTCATTGATACCCAGCCTGAAGTAGCGGCAGATGAAATGATCATTACAACTGAACCGAGGGTGGTGGCGGACGAGGCGCTTGAGGCCGGCGACCTCGTGGTGATGGTGGATGAGCCGATGGAGATGGCGGAGCCTGAAGAAGTAGCGGGTGAGATGGGTACGACTCTTGGGGAAGAGTTAGCCACTCTCTCCCAAGAGTCCGGCAATGCTCCAATCATTGCCATCCCCGTGTATGATCTTCCGCCGTCTCCAGGTCTTGCAAGCACGACAACGGTCCCTATCGAGTCGGATGATGAGGCCACGGGCGGTGGCCTCATGCCCACGGAGGAGGGAGACGCCTCTGTTTCAGCCGGTATAGTAAACTATCTTATCAATGACTTTCTCCGTATCTATTGAATCATCATCTAATCACATTTTGTCCTTTTTAGCTGTCGTTCCAGTCTCGGTGCCTTTTGAGTCTCGTATTACAATACAGGGCGGCCCTTCCCAGAGACGTCCGTCCTCAAAAGTGTAAGTCTACGGTAGAGCCCCGGCCGTCTACAGACGCCAAATGCGGAACAAAAACTTTTTAACTGGCGCTATCGTATACTTTAACCCGGATCTGCCATTATTGCTAAACTAACAAACTGTAAAGAGTGTAGAAAGGTTATACCGAACGATCCGAGTCCTTCGTTCTTTAACCATCATCCCATGCTCCGTTGCGGCTGCTCCGATCTCGTCGATCTCCGATCTCCTCGTCCAGGTGGCACCACGTCGACGATTCTTTAAACGGGCTCCCGCCTCTGACTTGAGGCAACTCGGTCGTCAAGTTTGCTAAAAGAGACGACCAAGAATGATGTAGAGAATGAGTAGATGACTTTGTCTCACTTCGTCCAAATCCGTGGACAATCGGTTAATGAAGTTGCCGAGGGAATCGGGTGATGGAATGAAATGAGCTTTGAATTCCATACACTGAAAACTATCATAATCTTTTGCAAATGAAAACTCAAGTGAGTGAGAGAGAGAGGAGGGGCCGGCCATTTATAGGTGGAGGGAGGTGAGTGTAGGAGAGGGGAGAGTAACCTTAAGAATAAATATCATACGTGAACACAAATAAATATCTTAAGGAAAACAAGAATCATTGAAATCAAAGCATGAGTCATAATCCTTGTCACCACTTTCTATAAACTTCTAGAACCTTCTAGAAGCATGACTCACCCTCATCTAAGAAAAGATAAATCCGTCTTTAACCGAATGTTAAAAGACGGCTGATAGAAAACTGGAAACTGGCAACTTCCAAAAGTGATCCTGAAACGACTTTCAGGATAACCCCGTAACTGTATAAATATACCCGTATTTGTATTACGACCGAATACAAATGCAACCGAGACAAAGATATTATATCTACTCAATATAATACTCGGATCCGGCTTAAACCAAAGCCGACCAGTATCAACTGCCCGAAAAATAACACGTGCGTAAACGCACGTGCATTTTCCGAACCCTGCCATAAAACCATACGGCCTCTACAACGTTTCGCCCGAACTTGGGAAACTGTCTGCGGGGGACTCTAATGACTCGTCAGTACCCTGGCAGTGGGTTTAACCACAAACCGTCAGCGGCACTAGCAATGCGTAACAGCTGCCCATGGACTGACCTCAAGGGAGGTTGATGAGCGAACTCATCCAGAAACCCTACTGAGCCTAACAGTGACAATGTATATACAGTCCGGTCCGTTCGTCTATGAGTATCGCATATCTGCCTAGGGGGCTAGTAACGTCAGACCCCCAATAGCAGTATAAGTCATGTCGGAGTGTAGCCCAATAACACCCTGAGATACTACTGGAGTACCTACCAGTAAATATCTTGCCATGGCCATGGACTTTGTGTAATGGCTCTCCTAGACACAGCACGACCTCGCCCCCAATACCGGGAGAGACGAATCCCCTGCCGATCCGCTCACGTGCCTCCATATGGCTCGGGACTGTACCCAAAAGCTACCTGTTTGCACGACTCCTTTGAGCCGTGGTAGGGTAGAAATCAAAGCACAGTGGGAACTCACACGAGACAAATGACGACCTCAGGTCGATGAACTAACCTGTACACATGTCACCAGGGAACTGCTATCCGACGATAGATATAGTACTAACTAGCAGATTCCCGGCGAGTCCTGTCCGGTGTACTCATAACCCAATGAGCACCTGTATACATCTTAGGTGATCCAACTGACACCAGTGGCTTGTGAGACCGGCCACCGCCCCTCGTCGGGGTCTCGACTATACACACTAGTCTACTCCGGAGTATCGATGCCCTGTCTCGAAACTCCCACGAGTAGGGACCACAATTAAGGATATGCATATAAACTACCCAACTCTCACGTATATGATCTCCATCATACTGTTGGTAGTAAAGCAAGATCCTAAGGGCTCTATCAAAGTGTAACATGTAATCAGTCACCTGAACATGTACACGACTGATAAAGGCAAACCAGATAGTATACTATCATTTCGAGTAAGACTGTCCTCCCGGTATAGGTCCTCCGCAATCATTGCAATCACGTACCTGCGATCCAATAATTGACTATGAGGGCACTATCTCCAACAATCTCCCACTTGCACTCAAGGCTAATTATTGCTATGTCGACTACTCACAGCCCGTGCGAAACCGAACATCCAACTCCTCTACTAATCAGTTTCACAAAGCCTGTTTGTAAAACTATTGTGTTCGAGAAATAGCCTCAGTGAGCGGATCCGCCTAGATGTTTCTCTCTAAATCTCAAGTTCGCGGAGAAAGCCATCTCCCGAATCGAGTAATACCTGTCTTAGAATATGTCTGGATTTCTGATGGGACCTAGTTCATAAATGAACTCCAAATCCAAACTTCTTAGACTGTATCGATCACTGAACCTAATCAGTATCCGGCACCATGCCTCCCACAGTATCCTCTTGGACCTCCTGTCCATAATACTGTCCCTCGTCAGAGGGAAAACTATAACTCTGACAATCACTCTGTCAACCATGTCACCTTTGAAGCCTGGAATGATGATCGTCTCCCGAAGGAGGCTGCCGTCATCAAATCCGTAGAACATGTACTTATGTTCTAAAACTGCTTCCTTATGTTTCTCCAGGATTGGATTAATACAAACTCATTGCATCTAGTTCAAAAACAACATCTGGTGTGGTACTTGACATCCCATGATTGACTCAATTTCCTAACCAAGTGATCTGCCAATCATGCCCATCCCTCTCCCCTTTAGTCTGTAAGACATCTTTAGAGAGGGTGACTCCATCACCTGCAGGTACACCACCATGCTAGGAGTCATCTATTCTAAAAACCATTAGAATACTGTCAAAGTGCCCACATTAGGAAACTACCCAAATCCAGATCTAAAACCATAGATCCAGAAACCAGAATGTCAAATATTATATCCATATCCTGTCTGGAGAAACAACTGTGTGACGACCAAAGTACAACCGATCGTAGTATAGGAATTTTACTTCCTACTCTGTGTATGTCATCCAAATACCATGACATCACACCCTACTACCTTCTTAACAGATCCATCCCTTATTCTGATTAAAGTCAAACCTATGACTGTCACATCAAAAATAGACGATCTATCTCCGCTATAACTGCTCAAGTCTATAAATAGACATAAGCTACTTGCCTACTATACTTCTGCTGCTCCCACTGACTACGACAACCCTCCTACCGGGTCTCATAGCCTGGAACATCAGTAGTGTCAAGTCTGGGTAGATAAGAACCTCCCTGTCACCGTCCTTGAGGCTACCGAAGTACCTCTCGGGTGTCTGAGGTTACCCACCATATCTGCGGAGTGGCTATTGGAATGTCAAACCTGATTGAATATATAGGTCCTATTAAATTTTCCGTAATCGTTCGCGGTTCTGGAATCACTTCCAGTTCTACCATACTCCCACTACTGTTTTTCTGAAAAAGATCCATTTTACTAAAACTGTGGCGAGTCAAGAACAATATCACTATTGATCTTCTAAATGGTAGAATATCAACCCTCGTCATAGCCAGGGTCAACCCACAAACAGCCATTACAGAAACGTGCCCTGAGTTATCCAGAGTCTGGTTTTAAGCATAAGCTGGACAACTCCCCGTACCTTAACATCTTTTAAGGTACGAACCATTCTATTTCCAATATAGAAACTTTGGCACTTATTTAATTGGAACCTAATTCAAATCATGCAGCTGTCTCCAGTGCATATCAACTTAATGGAAAGAGGCTAATCAGCATTACTCAACTTAGGAATCCATCCAATTATGAGTAACCTGAAAGAGAAACACGTTTCTCAAAACCATCACTATCATCTGAATACCAATCACAAGAATCTACATCTTTGATCTCTTTGAAGAATCCCGATACTTGTGATACCTGGTTCTCTACTTTATTCTTATACCCACAACTTCTCAAAACTTAGACCTTGTATTTCTACGAAACACTTGTCTAAATACTAGAGAAGTTATAAGTAAACAGAACATAGTACGAGGACCTACCCCTTTGTCCTGAAGGACACTTGGATAACATACAATACTCTGTATAAGTCCGCTGAGTTTAACAACTCATAACCTGTGCGTCGTAGGTTGAAAACTGTACCCTGGCGATTTCCTCAAATATCACCAATTACAACGAATTCCGATATAATGAGGATGATCACCTAATTCCCAATAACTTACTTCCACTCATCATCTGTAAAACCATACAGATATGAAAATGAAACCTGGTAAATACATACCCTTGGAGTAAGTATCTAATCGGGAAAACAGTTTTCCTTTAACAATGCACTGAAACATGAAAATGTTTCGTAGGGGTATCCTGGTATTCATAGTAATGCCTCTTCCATAATCCAATTCATGACTTCAACCGTATATCTCTTTGCCATCTCTCCAAATCCCTTTATTTGTCTTTAGTCGTTACCTTCTGTACACCATCGTTAGGCTAAATGGTTTTCTTCCTTCCCTACCGTTCGGCACCAGCCTATGGTTTGGAAGAAGACTATCCAGTAAGCATAATAGGTGTACCCTCCTAAACCAAGGAGTACTCGTATCTTAAGAGAAGGTGATGATAAAAGACAACTGAATAATACCTTATTCCTTTAAAGGTGAAATAGGAGTGGCGATGAAGTACGCGGTTTTGGTCGTGAATGATATCAGTCGCAATTTACTTTGCCCTCTTTCTAATCCCTTTATTTTGTCTTTACATATTACCTTCTGCACACCCTACTTAGGCTAATTGGTTTTCTTCATTCCCTACCTTTCGGCACCTGCCTATGGTTTGGAATAAGACTATCCAATAAGCGTAATAGGTGTACTCTCCTAAACCAAGGAGCTCTCGCAACCTGAGAGAAGGTGATAATAAAAGACAACTGAATAAACCAATTCTATTTCTCCTGAACCTGGATCCATCCTCGAAGAAGTCCCTTCGAGTTCGTATATAACCATACGATGGATCTATCCAATGGAAGTGGATGTCCATAGTAATACGGGTGTTCTGAGAAATGCAAAGGGTAGAAGAAGGAGTGGCAATGACTTATGCAACATAGACAATCCAAAAAGCCAGTATTTTAAGAAGGTTCGGTCAACTTGGTCACTGAGTCATAGTCTAGGGTCGGTCAAAGGTCGCTGCCAAAGAGAGAGAGAAAAGAAACACTCTGCGTGCACTCTAACCTAGATCAGAATGGTTATCAATTTATCTAATCCGGAAACCTCCCACTGTCCTGTCAAATTCTTCTCCAAACCAGAAAGAAGAATCAATCGGGATCACCCGAAGAGTAAACCAACTCATCAGTGGGAATCGGGATCCAACTCTCATCGCATGATAACGTGATGGAATGCATCCACGTTACTCATACTCCAGAAGGTATGCGCATACTTGGCAAGTTTCAGTTTCTGTAGAAACTCCCGATAAGATTTTTGCCCCATGCTCTTATAACCTTGGCGTTAGGCCAAAATGTCATAAGTCACATGCCAAGTTCTACCCATCACTATCTTGTTAATTTGAACCCACCCGCACATTCCCTTGGCGTTAGGTCAAAATGGCAGAACGGCTGTCCCAAACCAACTCATCTATCTATGCAACAATTGAATACCCAGCAGCTACCAAACACTATGCCTTGGGGTTAGGTCAAAATACATAGCTTGAATACTACTGAATACCCAAAAGAAGTGACGGAGGGCTACGGCTGGTTTTTGGCGAAAAACTTTTAACGTAGTGAACTTGATATCGCTGAAGGAACCTGATAGCTTTTTAAAATATAGTTGCGAAAACCTGTGCTAAAGAGGTCACTCCCGGTGAAGGGATCTCGGCTCTTTCCTCGTGGAATGAGGTGCAGGATATTCCACTGAATACCGCTATGCAAAGCAACTTGTAATCGACTATAGTGAAATTATTACCCTGACGCAAACTTCTGCCCAAGGGATCAGTCCCGGTGAAAGGATATCGGCCCTTGCCCCGTCGAATGAGGTGCAGGATATTCCACTGAATACCGCTATGCATAACAAAAGAAAACGTCTTTGCAATAACACTTTTTAAATTTGTTCCAACAACTGAAAACAGGTTTGTTTTACTTTGCATTGATCAGAATCAACGCAGTCCCATCAATCAATCACACCAGAAAAGAACGAAAATAAAATGTACGTATATGCCATCCGCATTCGTCACTGGGTCCCGTCATCACCCGTTAGGTTACTTAACTAACGACAGAGCGGGGACTGGACTAGCGCGGGTGTAAAACATATACAACATCTAATAGTATATAAACCAATATACAATAATCGCTCCAGGCGTGATAGTATGCAACATTACAGAAAAGTAATAAGCATCACAGAACAATACAGATAATCTGGGATCCCCGAGTTTCACAGAGCCACTGCTGAAACCCGACGTTCCCCTGTCGTGTGGATAGCCTGTGCAATGAAACCTAGACCCATACGGGTGCGGCAGGTTACCCGCAAAAACCTGAAGCGAGGCAGCCCCTTACAGCATAGTGAATGGACCACCCATCACTTCACGGAATCCGGTAATCTTGGGCACCCCTCCTTGGGTCAACCTGTACCCCCTACGAGTGCGGCGAATAGTCTGCCAATTTTAGAGTGGGGCCCCTCTGCCTCTCAAAGCCATGAGATGCGGACCCGTTGCCTTCCAGAACCCGGCTATCCGTGCACTCCGTCTCGGGGCAAAAACCTAGTACAGTAATGAAAAATAGTACAACAGGTACATCGACCGCAACCTGGTCGTGCCCCAAAAGAATATTATACAACAGGCAGTGACGGCAGTCCACATGTTGGACGCTCGCCCCGCAATATCAAATGTACAAATAAACTCAAACTGCACTATCATTGCATACTGCTATCCACCACGACAAATCCGCAACATCACAGCACAACACAGAACATCAACGCGAATGTCACGTTCGCAAACCCGTCTAAAAGAACTATAGCAATCAGACGCGGTTTACCGATCAAATGACATTCCCGGTCGGAGATATAATGCAAGCACTGTAAACTAACATGTTTAAATTTCGATCGACTAAATATCACAAAGTGGGCCCCACGCAAATCTGCTGAACAGTAACAAAATCTGGGCCCAAAAGATATATACCAAAAACCCCAAATTCCAACAGAGAAGACACAGAGAAAATTTGGTGCACTGATCCCATAGAACGGCCGCGGATGCGCGGCCAAACCAAGGGTTTGGCCGCGACTCCACGGCGGTTTGGTGGGTTCACGTGCTCAAATTTTGTCGTTGTACTTCTGAAACCCTGCACAACTTTCTGTGATATGTGGAATAATTTTAGGACACCATTTAAAATCAACAGAAACTGTCAAATTGGAAAAATGGGATTTTTGATTTCCGGTTCGATCGATATTTTAAACGCGTTAACACAAGTTAGTATAGCAAAATGGTGAGGCTCTGATACCACTGTAAGTCTACGGTAGCGTCCCGGCCGTCTACAGACGCCAAATGCGGAACAAAAACTTTTTAACTGGCGCTATCGTATACTTTAACCCGGATCTGCCATTATTGCTAAACTAACAAACTGTAAAGAGTGTAGAAAGGTTATACCGAATGATCCGAGTCCTTCGTTCTTTAACCATCATCCCACGCTCCGTTGCGGCTGCTCCGATCTCGTCGATCTCCGATCTCCTCGTCCAGGTGGCACCACGTCGACGATTCTTTAAACGGGCTCCCGCCGCTAACTTGAGGCAACTCGGTCGTCAAGTTTTCTAAAAGAGACGACCAAGAATGATGTAGAGAATGAGTAGATGACTTTGTCTCACTTCGTCCAAATCCGTGGACGATCGGTTAATGAAGTTGCCGAGGAAATCGGGTGATGGAATGAAATGAGCTTTGAATTCCATACACCGAAAACTATCATAATCTTTTGCAAATGAAAACTCAAGTGAGTGAGAGAGAGAGGAGGGGCCGGCCATTTATAGGTGGAGGGAGGTGAGTGTAGGAGAGGGGAGAGTAACCTTAAGAATAAATATCATATGTGAACACAAATAAATATCTTAAGGAAAACAAGAATCATTGAAATCAAAGCATCAGTCATAATCCTTGTCACCACTTTCTAGAAACTTCTAGAACCTTCTAGAAGCATGACTCGCCCTCATCCAAGAAAAGATAAATCCGTCTTTAACCGAATGTTAAAAGACGGCTGATAGAAAACTGGAAACTGGCAACTTCCAAAAGTGATCCTGAAACGACTTTCAGGATAACCCCGTAACTGTATAAATATACCCGCATTTGTATTACGACCGAATACAAATGCAACCGAGACAAAGATATTATATCTACTCAATATAATACTCGAATCCGGCTTAAACCAAAGCCGACCAGTATCAACTGCCCGAAAAATAACACGTGCGTAAACGCACGTGTATTTTCCGAACCCTGCCATAAAACCATACGGCCTCTACAACGTTTCGCCCGAACTTGGGAAACTGTCTGTGGGGGACTCTAATGACTCGTCAGTACCCTGGCAGTGGGTTTAACCACAAACCGTCAGCGGCACTAGCAATGCGTAACGGCTGCCCATGGACTGACCTCAAGGGAGGCTGATGAGCGAACTCATCCAGAAACCCTACTGAGCCTAACAGTGACAATGTATATACAGTCCGGTCCGTTCGTCTATGAGTATCGCATATCTGCCTAGGGGGCTAGTAACGTCAGACCCCCAATAGCAGTATAAGTCGTGTCGGAGTGTAGCCCAATAACACCCTGAGATACTACTGGAGTACCTACCAGTAAATCTCTTGCCATGGCCATGGACTTTGTGTAATGGCTCTCCTAGACACAGCACGACCTCGCCCCCAATACCGGGAGAGACGAATCCCCTGCCGATCCGCTCACGTGCCTCCATATGGCTCGGGACTGTACCCAAAAGCTACCTGTTTGCACGACTCCTTTGAGCCATGGTAGGGTAGAAATCAAAGCACGGTGGGAACTCACACGAAACAAATGACGACCTCACATCGATGAACTAACCTGTACACATGTCACCAGGGAACTGCTATCCGACGATAGATATAGTACTAACTAGCAGATTCCCGGCGAGTCCTGTCCGGTGTACTCATAACCCAATGAGCACCTGTATACATCTTAGGTGATCCAACTGACACCAGTGGCTTGTGAGACTGGCCACCGCCCCTCGTCGGGGTCTCGACTGTACACACTAGTCTACTCCAGAGTATCGATGCCCTGTCTCGAAACTCCCACGACTAGGGACCACAATTAAGGATATGCATATAAACTACCCAACTCTCACGTATATGATCGCCATCATACTGTTGGTAGTAAAGCAAGATCCTAAGGGCTCTATCAAAGTGTAACATGTAATCAGTCACCTGAACATACACGACTGATAAAGGCAAACCAGATAGTATACTATCATTTTGAGTAAGACTGTCCTACCGGTATAGGTCCTCCGCAATCATTGCAATCACGTACCTGTGATCCAATAATTGACTATGAGGGCACTATCTCCAACAAAAAGGTGCGGCGAATAGTCTGCGCATGTTGAGCGACTACATCGAGGAACTCGACGTCGAGGCTCCTACATCTGCTGAGGACTTCGCTACGACGGTTAACCCGATGTTGGTGATATTTGCCACCTTCCATGACGAGGGCATTGTCGCCTTTTAGGTTAACCATTGTCGGGAGATTGAGGCTCGCCTTCATCAGCTGGAGTCGATGCGCCTATCCCCCGATACTTTGGCCGTAAGCACTCAACAGGGAGCATGGCTCGAGCAAAGCACTTCTCATTTCCGTCATTTGGAACAAGAAGCAGCTTTGAGGCTGAAGGAGTGCCAAGAATCTTCAAGCGAAACTGTTCGCCTGCGTGCTGAAATTGAGGCAAACGCCGCTGAGGTAAAGGCCGTCTTCGAGGGCCTTCTGGAGCGCATCTCAAATGGGCTGAGACTGAAGCGGGCACTTGATGTCACCGAGCATGATAGTCCAGGCCATGAAGCTGCTCATCAGGCCGTCAGGGATCAGCTTGCATCTGTCGCACAGCAACGGGCCCAAGTGGAGGCGGAGTTGGCAGTGGTGGCCAATCAGGAAAAGGCACGGAAGGAAGTGTACGAACAACTGATAAAGCTACTTAAGACGCTTCCTTCCCAATAGCTGCCTTTGTATCAATGTATTTGTAAAATTTTCCTTTTAAATAATATGTATCCATTCTTTATTCTTTTGTACGATTCATCTTGTATTTGATTGAAGTCAACGAATAAAGATACATATTTTCTTTTGCAATGTCTTGTATGCTCTTTTGCTTTCTGCCTTCTTTTATTATCAGCATGTTATCTTTGATAAACATAATTGGCAGATAACTTAGTTTTTTCCAAGAGATAGCGTGGCTTAGGCCGCAGGTTCAGATCTGCTGCCTAAGACTTTTCAACTCTATGAGCCGTGAGGGTCTCATAGAGACTTTTCTCCCTACGGATCGAGAGGATCTCATAGGTGGATTTTCTCCTTAGGAATCGTGTGGATTCCTAAGTGTGTTTTCTCTTACAAGTCGTAAGGATCCTATAAGAGAATTTTTTCCTTTTACGAGTCGAGAGGGCCCGTAAGCGGTTGTTTCCCTCCTTGTCGAGATTCGACTTTGGAGAGTGAGACCCGTGAATAGTATGCAAGAAATCTTTTTGGATTGACTTGCAGGGTCCCATTGTTCGGGAAGCAAGCTTTTTGATTCCTGCTGCCTGGGGCTTCATCTTGCAATTTGAGACGAATCGAAAATTTCCCGCGGAGACACTAGTTTCCCTGCGAGCCGACGCGAATCAGGAGGCTCTCGTCAAAGAGTGTTTGTATCCGTGAGTCGAGGAATTTGCTATGGATTATTTGTTTCCCAAGCACCAAGGATTATTTGTTTCCTTAGGGTTTGAAACGAGTCGAGAATTTCCCACGGAGGCACTGGTGGCTATGCGAGTCGACGCGGATCAGGAGGCTCTCATCAAGGAGTGTTTGTATCCGTGAGTCGAGGAGTTTGCTAAGGATTATTTGTTTCCCAAGCGCCAAGGATTATTTGTTTCCTTGGGGTTTGAAACGAGTCGAGAATTTCCCACGGAGGCACTAGTGGCTCTGCGAGTCGACGCGGATCAGGAGGCTCTCATCAAGGAGTGTTTGTATCCGTGAGTCGAGGAGTTTGCTAGGGATTATTTGTTTCCCAAGCGCCAAGGATTATTTGTTTCCTTGGGGTTTGAAACGAGTCGAGAATTTCCCACGGAGGCACTGGTGGCTCTGCGAGTCGACGCGGATCAGGAGGCTCTCATCAAGGAGTGTTTGTATCCGTGAGTCGAGGAGTTTGCTAGGGATTATTTGTTTCACAAGCGCCAAGGATTATTTGTTTCCTTGGGGTTTGAAACGAGTCGAGAATTTCCCACGGAGGCACTGGTGGCTCTGCGATTCGACGCGGATCAGGAGGCTTTCGTCAAGGAGTGTTTGTATCCGTGAGTCGAGGTATCTGCTGAAGACACTGGTTTCTTCGGAGTTGGACTGAACCGTCGAGATTTGGCTTCATCTTCTGGCGGAGCCTGTTGGGAAAGTATGGTTCTCTCTTTGTTCACGCCCTTGGATTGTATACAGGGATCGATGTGATCTTATCTTAAGGGCCAAAGTTTTATCATCATTTTTTTTACCTCTGCGATGCTCTATCATTTCAACTTTTATATCGCGAAGGTCGCGATTCCCAATCATTTCGGCTATTTTTCGCGGTGCCCAATCATTTCGGCTATTTATTTTATTTTTACTCGCTGCTTTTTATTGCGAGTTGCCCAATCATTTCGGCTATCTTGCATGTATACATTTTTACTTGCTGCTTTTTATTGCAAGTTGCCCTATCATTTCGGCTATTTCATATGCATGTGCGGCCTATTGGCTTTTTGCTGTAAACTGATTTCGGCATCAGCACCGCTACAACTGGGATATTACCAGGAGCGAATCATCATCTGCCTCTGTCGATGTCGAACAATGGTGGCTTAGCGACCAGGGTTAGGGTCCTGTCGGCTAAGGCTTTTGACTTCATGAGCCGTAAGGGTTTCATGAAGTTATTTCTCCCCACAAGTCGTGAGGATCTTGTAGGTGTATTTTCTCCTTATGACTCGTGAAGATTCCTAAGTGTTCGTTTCCTCTGTAAGTCGTAAGGATCCCACAGGAGGGTTTTCTCCTCATAAATCGAGAGGATTTACAAGGGTTGTTTACCATGCGAACATATCCCCAGTCACGGATGAGACTTGGTTAGGGAAATGTTTATTCGCGCCCGTGGATTGTATACAAGGGTCAGTATTGAGCCACTTGTTGGGCAATATCGGAAGTTGTGGGGATTGCTTAAGCACAGGTTTAGGTCTCTGTAACTTAAGACTTCCACATCTTATGAGCCGTGAGGGTCCCATAAGAGAGTTCTCCTTACGAGTCGTTAGGATCTCGCAAGTGTATTTTCTCCTTAGGAATCGTGAGGATTCCTAAGTGTGTTACTCCCTTGTGAGTCGTAAGGATCTCACGCGGGTGGTTTCTCCTTACAAGGTCCCTTGTGAGTCGTAAGGATCTCACGCGGGTGGTTTCTCCTTACAAGGTCGAGAGGATCCTGTAAGTGTTTTAACGAGGTTGCGCCCTTTCGGGTTTTCACAAACACTCGCCGGTAGCCCTGCTGTTTTTACCCACGGAACCCTTTCGGGTTTTCATCCGTGCCCATTTTGCTTATGGACATACCGTTTTTCTTTTATTCTTTTTATTTTCTTTTTCTTTTTTTTTTATGAGGTCGTGCCCTTTCGGGTTTTCACGAACACTCGCCGGTAGCCCTGCTGTTTTTACTCACGGAGCCCTTTCGGGTTTTCATCCGTGCCCATTTTGCTTATGGACATACCGTTTTTATTTATTATATTTTTTTCTTTATTTATTATTTTTTTTTATTCATCTCGTCAGCCTAAGGATGCTGCGGTATTAGTTTAAAGACGTTTCGGTCTGCTATTAGTTTAAGGACATTTCGGTCCGATATGGAGAAGGCCGGCTACTGCTTATAAAGCTTGAGCTTAGGAAGATAGCGAGCGGACATAGTCGTCGTCATCTATCATTGACCTAGGCTGTGGCTCATTAAGTGTCGTATCTCTTTAGGAAGCGACCGTTTATTAGCCTGAAAGGCCTTTCACCGTGCATGTCCATGAGTAGATAGGCCCCACCCTGGTAGACCTTATCTATGATGTATGGGCCTTCATAGTTTGACTCGAATTTTCCTCGCTTGGCGCGATTTGGAATCATAAGCCTTTTGACCACTAGCACAAGTTCGCCTTGACGGAATGTCCTCGGTCGGGTCAATCTTTCATATGAGCGCGTCATCTTTGGTTTATAAGCTTCCAGATTTTGCTGTGCTATGAGCCGGGTTTCATCAAGGGCGTCAAGCTCCTCAAGCCGAAGGTGAGCATTTTCTTCGTCCGTTAGCTCGTAGTGGACTGCCACTCGTAGAGAGGGTAATTCTATCTCGAGAGGGAGTACTGCTTCTGTACCAAATACCAACGCATATGGCGTTGCGTTCGTGGCCGTTTTAAACATAGTTCGATACGCCCAAAGAGCTTCTTGCAGTCTTTCGTGCCAGTCTTTCTTATTCGTCAAGGTCTTGTTGAAGGCTTCAGCTAGACCGTTAGCTCACGGATTATAAATTGAGGAATATCTCCAGTCTGTATTATGTTGTTGCGCGAAGCGACTGATTTTGTGGCTTCTGTAGGCTGGCCCGTTATCGGAGATGATTCGTCTTGGCGTTCCAAACCGATATATGACATGCGTCTTGAAGAAATGGAGGACATTCTCCATCTTTACTTCCCTCAGCGGTACCGCTTCTGCCCACTTAAGTAGTCAGTCGTCGCTAGGATGAAATGATGTCCTCTAGACGATGCTTGTTCGATGGGACCGACTATATCAATCCCCTACATTTCGAATGGCCAGCTAGCCACCGTTGGATGTAGTGGATTCGGATGTTGATGGATGAAGTCCCCATGAAATTGGCATGAATGGCATTGCTTCGCATATTCGAGGCAGTCCTGGATCATTGTGGGTCAATAGTAGCCCATCTGTTTGATCTTCAACTTCATCTTTGGGCCCGCTTGGTGAGAACCGCAGAGTCCGTCGTGAACCTCCTGGACGACTCTTTTCGCTTCGTCAGGTCCTAAACATCTCAGCCACAGAGAATCAAACGACCTCTTGTATAGAGTATCATTGACAAAGGCAAAAGACAGAGCTCGTTTCATAAGCTGATGTCTTGTGGACGCTTCTTCAGTCATTCGGTGGGATCTAAAGTAGTCTATGAAGACTTCTCTCCAATCCTCAGCCTTTTCCCGGTCTTTTACTTGCAGGGTCGTTTGCTCAGTCGCTCCCTTCTCTTCGGATGATTTCGGAGATATTTCTGCTGGGGCAAGCACTTGACGGCTTTGTACCATGATTCTAACGTTATCGAGATTCTCGTCAGCCAGTTCTTTATCAAGTTTGGCCAATGCGTCTGCTTTGCTGTTTTCCGCGCGCGGTATGTTCTTCAAAGTATAAGAGGGAATTTGGGTCAACAATTGTTGCACCTTTTCGCCGTACCTCACCAACTCCGGTTTGCACGTTTGGTAGTCGCCGTTTACTTAACTAACGACCAGCTGGGAGTCCCCGTATATGAGGAGGTTTTCAATTCCCATGTTAATGGCGATCTTGAGGCCTGCTATCAGAGCTTCATATCCGGCTTTATTGTTTGTCCTCAGCTCTGTTAGGGAGAAAGCAAAGCGCATTATCCCTCCTTGTGGAGTTACAAAGATGAGCCCTACGCCCGATTTGATTATAGGGGTGCTTTGTTTGCGCTTCTTCATGGAAGATGCGCCATCGAAATAAAGCTCCCATCGAGTATCATCACCGTCGACCGCATCAAACGCATGTTCGTCTAGAAGATCGCAGTTTAAAAGGGAGTCGGCCGGTATCGGGTGCTCAGCGAGGAAATCGGCGATGGCCTGGCCTTTCACTGCCTTGAGAGGTTGATACGTTATCAATAACTCCATCAAGAGCAAGGCCCATTTAGCGAGTCGACCTGTCAATATGGCCTTTGACATTAGATATTTGAAAGGGTCTACCTTCGAAATGAGACGGACTTCATGTGCTAATGCGTAATGTCTGAGCTTTGTTATCGCGAAGATCAATGCCAGGCAGTGTTTTTCAATGGGGGAGTAGTTGCTTTCTGCCCCCAGCAGAACTCGACTTAAGTAGTAGAGTGCTCTTTCTTTTCCTTGATCGTTTTCTTATGCCCATAATGCGCCTAAGGAACCTTCGAGGGCGGTTGTATAAAGAATGAGGGGTTTTCCCTTGACCGGAGTAGCCAACATCGGCGGGTTCTGCAGGTACTGTTTAATTTCGTCCAGTGCATCCTGGCATTTTTGATCCCAGACGAATGGAGTTCCCTTCTTCATCAGGTGACTGTAAGGGCGGCACTTTCCTAAAAGGTTAGCTATAAATTGCCGTATATACGCGAGCTTCCCTTGGAGAGACCGCAGCTGTTTGAGATTCCTTGGCGGAGGCATTTCCATGATCGCCTTGATCTTAGACGGATCTATTTCAATACCTCGGTATCGAACGATGAATCCCAGGAATTTTCCTGAGGAAACTCCGAATGCACACTTGAGCGGGTTCATTTTCAAGTTGTATTGTCGAAGGCGTTGAAATACAGTCTTCAAATGCTCGAGATGTTCCTCGTATGATTTGCTTTTAACTATGAGATCGTCGATATAGCATTCGACGATTTCGTGTATAAGGTCATCGAAGATCTTCGTCATGGCCCTTTGGTAAGTGGCACCGGCGTTCTTTAATCCGAAGGGCATCACTTTATAACAGAATATTCCCAAAGGAGTCCTGAAGGCTGTGTGCTTCTGGTCTTCGGGATGCATTTTTATCTGATTATAACCTGACGAGCCGTCCATGAAGGAGAAAACCTCATGAGTGGACGTATTGTCTATCATCAGTTCGGTGACTGGCACTGGAAAATCGTCCTTCGGGCATGCTTTATTAAGATCCCGGAAGTCTACGCATATGCGCACTGTCCCATTTTTCTTCATCACTGGGACGATGTTGGCGATCCATTCAGGGTATTGAACTTCCTGGATGAAGCCAGAGTCGATCAGCTTTTTGACCTCGGCGTTGATGCTCATCTCAAGCTCGAGCCGCATTCTCCTCGGCGCCTGTTTGACTGGCTTGATGTCCGGGGACATCGCCAATCTGTGTACAGCAATTTCTGGATCTAGTCCCGGCATTTCGGAATAGTTCCATGCGAAGCAATCTCTATGCTGTAGAAGCACGTCCTTTAACGCAGCCACCCTTTCTTCAGATAGCAGCTCGCTGATGAATGTCGGTCGCGGATCGTCTGCCGATCCCAACTCAATCTTCTTGAGGTTATCTGCAGTAATATGTATGCCATCCTCCAGTTCTTTCGGAGCTGGCGGAAATTCTGAGATCACCTCATCATTGCTGTTTTCGAGGCACCAGGGAAGGCTGTCCATGTTCTCGGATTCTTCTTTTAGTATTGTTATCACGTGACAAGTACGAATTCGTTTCCAATCCCAATGTGGAACTGGTTTTTCTTTCGTGGCCTTGGGCTCGTGCTTTTGTCGTGGCGCTACCCTCCAGTTGTCGGACAGAGCGAATTTGCTAAGCAGATACTGATCTTCGACCCAATTCTTGAAGGTGAAGCAATCTTCAAGAGGATGCCCTATTACTCGATGGTAAGAGCAATAGTCCGGGTGTGAGACTTCGCCCGCTTGTTCAGGATATTTAGACTCCGGCAGTGTAAGCATCTGATGTTTTAGAGCGAGGTCAAGTATCTTCTTCGTCTTGTCTCGCGGAAACGAGTATGCTCGACCCATTTTCTTCATAAGGGATAGATCAATAACGCTCGACCCCCGTTTGCGTGGCTTCTTAGCCATGCTTTGTTGTTGTTGATCGCCTTTTTGGCTTTTTGACTTATTTCTGCTTTTGCGCCGAGCCTTCTTTATAACAGGTTGACAAGGAGCGGCATTTTCATTCTTTACGGCCTGTTGGAGAAGGCGTTGCGTCTTGGCTTTCTCGTAGATGGCCGTCTCACGGTTGTGATCATCTCGGACTTTTTGACCAGCTTTCTTTATAAGTTTATCCATTTGTTCCTCGAACGACAGACTGGACTCTTTTGCATTTGGAACTTTTACTGTCTCAGGATTAGCGTCCTCCCATTGAGCATCTACTTCTTCATTGAAGTTGTACACGATGTAGCAGCCGTGTAGTAACTCTCGTTTCTTTGACCGGATGTATCCAAGCCCTTTTGTTTCCATTCTCCTATTAGGTAGCTTGCGTTGAGTTCTAGGAACGTTCCAGACTTTGTTGTAGAACTTGGCTCTTCGAACGGTCTGCTTGAAGGATATCCCTTGGCATTTCAGCAGCTTTTTCAAACCCTCCGTATAATATCTGGGCAGATGGATAGGCTGAAGCCTGTCGAGCGTAGAATCCGCGCCATGCCAGATTTCTTTTCCTACCTTGGTTTCTTCAGAGCGGTAAAACAGAATTGCTTTCTCGCTCTCTCGCCTGAGAGGGATGTAGAATGTTTGTAGCTCTTCTACGTGGTAAATATTAAGTGCATCCAGTTCTTTATGGTGTTTAAACGGCACCATGGCGACTTGCAGACTTTGCTCTTCATCAGCGAACGTTCGTATTGAAGGTCGAGCAGAGAATACAGCATGGACTTCATCTTCCGAGTCGCTGCCAAAGATCAACGTAGGAGCTGATGGTCCCGGCTTGTTGTGTTGGGGCGGACCCAAATAAACCATCTCCTCTTCCTCCTCGGTATCACTGCCGAAGACAGGGATGGTGGCGTTAGTTTTATTCTCCGGCTTGTGACACTTCTCCGTATCTTCGAAATCCGGTAAGAAGTATTTGGCATCTTCGTATTTGCGGACCTCGTTCACAGAGAACGGGTTCAGTTCTCCCGTCACGGTATACTCGAAGCCATTCTTAAAATACTTCATACACTGATGTTGTATAGAAGGGATGATGTTGTACTCGTGTAACCATGGTCGGCCGAGCAAAGCGTTGTAGCATGTCTTGGCGTCTATGACGTGGAACTTAATGTCCGTGATGAGTAGCCCGAAGCGTAGCGTCAGTATCACAGATCCAAGAGTCTTTGACGATTGGGAGTTGAACCCGGAGATGGTGATCTTGTCCCGAGCAAGGTGCTGGACGCTCATGCAGATTTTCTTCAACACCCGCACGTTGAGTAGGTTAACAGACGACCCGTTATCGATCAGGATTTTGCCTATCTTTATATCATGGCAGTATCCCGAGACATAGAGAGGGAAATTGTGCTCGCACGTCCCAAGTAGAAGGTCCTCGTCACCGAAAGTGACATCGGCCGTGTGCACTTCCTCCAATTCATCCTTCATCTTTTCCTCGGCCAGGCATGCTTGGAATTGTTCCGGATCTTAGAGTGCCTTAATTAACGAATCTCTTGCCTCCTTTGATAGCAAGAGAGCGTCAAGAATGCTGAGCTGTGATGGTAGCTTCCTCAGATGCGCTAAGACGTTGTAATCCACCTTATTCTTCTTCGGCGGGTCCTTGGCGGCTAACTCTTCCACCACTTGGTCATCTAAGACGATATCTTCAGAGACCTTTTCTTTCCCTTTATCTTTTCTGTTTAAGGGTCCGAGGTTCTTTTCAGGAAGCGTCCGATTCCGCAGCCGGATATTTTCGCAGACCTTCGGCTCTTCTTCTTTTCTCGAAGTGGATTCTTTAAAGAAAGGGGCAAGTTCCAACTCCTCATCAGAATCGCTCCCGAATGTAGGCACTTGTGACCCGCCGGTGTTAACCACGTGACAATCGCCGGTAGTTCTTTTAATCCCTTCGGTCGTATTTCTTTGCTCTCGACGAGTTTTACGCTTTTCCCGCTTAAAGCGTTGTCGATGAGCAACATATCCTTGCCACCATCTATCGAAAGCTTTGCACTCTTGAATGGGGTGCGAAATCTTTTGATGATATAAGCAATAGGAGGGGTGCGTTTCCATTTCACCAGTGATGTTTCCTTCAGAGGATGGTAGCTTCATGCCCATTGATATGGCCTTAGCAAACCTTTTCCTTATCTTGAATTGGCTTTTGTCCGTAGCGGAAGTGTTTAGCTCCAGCGGGATCGTCTCAGCTCTTTCATCAAGTCGCTGGCGCTTGGCCCTTTCCAATATAGCCATCTCGCGTTCTCGATCAGCTTTACTTTTCAATCGAGCTTCGTTGAGGAATGCGTCAATTTCCACATCTGATGGCCCCAAAACTTTTGGTTCAGGATCTGCCCCAGCTTTTCAGTGCAAGGAGTCTCCTCCTCGTTTGTGACCGAATGGGAAATCATATGACAGCTCGCCACATATTCCTCGGATTCATCCGATGAACTTCCTTCCTCATCTTCTTCTTGAAAAACATGATTGAGGAATTCTTGGAGCGTAATGGGAGTCCGTGCCTTTTGGTTGTATTCCTCCAGCGCGTCAATTTGTTTTTGCAGGTCCGTGCGCTTGTCGCCAGGTTTCACGGGCTTCTTAGATTTCTTCTTCTTCTTTTTCGAAGATTTTGACGGCTGGCTGCAAGTGCTTGAACCACCACCATCGGTCTTTGGAGTTGGACGTGGCTTCAGCATCCCTTCAATGACCTGCGGTTCCAACGGATTCTTCCACTTGATCGCTGGACATGTCTGAAGATCGTTTAGCATCCTCTTTGTCTTGGCTGATAATACAACCTCCCAAGAAGCTTCTTCAATGACGGAGCATGTTGCCCCCGGCATATTCGTCCCCTTAGAGGTGTGGGGCTGCGGGGGATTCACCTTCCATTTGTCAGACAATGCGAACTTGCCCTATCGGTACTGGTTTTCGAGCCAATTTTTAAAAACGTAGCAATCTTCGATCGGATGGCCTAGTACTCGATGATAAGGACAGTAGTTGGGCTCGTTGACGTCACTTGGTTGCAACGGACGTTTTGGATCCGGCAGATTTATGAGTCTGTTGCGTAGTGCCAGCTCGAATAACCTTCTCGTTTTATCGCGGGGAAACGAGTAAGGACGCCCTAGTCTCTCCTCAAGGTCTACGTACGGGCACGTATTATTTTGACGCACGACCGGCTTCGAGTTGCTCGGTTGTTGTTGAGCATTAGCGACGACGATCACTTTTCCCTTCCCTTTGTCATTTCGGGAGTCCGGCTTTGGAAGAGGAGGTTTATGGCCCATCTGATCCATCTGTGCTAGCTTGTCAATCAAGGCCTGGAAGGTAGTCGGCTTGAAAAACATCATAAACTGCGAGATGGTTGCTTGTGGATCGAGGGTTCCCACAAACATACCCACTGCGGGAGCTTCTTCAATGCGCTGCTCGCACTTCGACCATAAGTTCCGCCATCGTATAGCGTACTGAACCCACGTCTCGCCTGGCTTTACCCTGGCGTTAATCAGTGCTGTCATCGGGGTACGTTCACTGGCGCTTGCAAAACGCTGAGTAAACAATAGCTCCATTTCCGTGAAGGTTTTAATAGAGTCGTTCGGGAGCTCAGAGTACCACTCGAACGCCGTATCCGATAAACTTCCAACAAACTGGCGAAGTAAAAGCTTGTCATCACCACCGGTGTCGCCCCAGAGTGCGCTGAACTGGGCAACGTGCTGGTGAGGATTGCCCGTCCCCTTGTAGACATGGAACTTGGGAATTGTATAACCTGGCGGGTACTTGATTTGATCGTACCAACTTGGATATGGCCGCCCCGTTTTTACGACCTGGCCGGCTGCTTCGGTCGCATGATGAACCCGTATTTGTTGGGCTATGTACCCATCCAAATCAGCTTTAGAGATTGTATCCTCCTTCGCTGTTGATAGGGCTGACGGAGGATTTGATGTCTCTCCCCTATCATCTCCAAGGACGATCGGGGGCTCTTCAGCCGGAGGATCTTGTTGTATCGTCATCCCAATCATGTCTTGGAAGAGGAGGCCCATACGCTGTATGTTGGCTGCTTGTTCAGCAGCCTCTTTGTCCTTCTTCTCCAATATCCGACGAAGGAATTCGGCGTCGGTTTCTTCCTCTTGGCGTTCATCCGAGGACGTTTCAGGGTTTTCTTTTGGCCCTGTAAGTGCGGCCATAGCGTTCATCATTTCTTGGAGCTTCTGCTGCTGCTCCTGAGCCTTGGTCATTGACCTCGTGTGCGGTCTATGACCTGTTGATATGCGGCTATCCTCCTTTCCCGATGCTACATAAACTGTATGAACTATCATGCCCCCGGACTTAGGGCGTTTAGGCTCACCACCTTTGGCATTTGCCGCGGGCGCGGGGGTTTTCTCTGGCCTTCTTCTTTTGTGGGCTGTTGAAGTTGAAGGGGCCGTTGCAGTGGGCATCTTGGTGATCGTTGTCCTTTGCTGTTTAATAGGAAGGTCCTTTTCTTTTTGCACCTTCATCTTCTTTCGTTGACGGGAGTGATCCGTGTCGATCACGGAGTCTTGAACCCTCCTCCAAACTTTATAAATTCTTGAGGACAGTCGTTGAGGGGGCTGTTCTTGCTTTGTTTCTGGGACTCTCTCCGCAGGCGGAGGAGATCTTTTCAGTGTAGTGGTTGGAGAATTCTTCCGTACCCTCCTCAGCAGTTCAAAGCTGTTCCCAGTTGTAACAGCAGCATTGACTTCCACCACTGGAGTCGGTGGAGTTAGCCCTGAGGGGGAGTTGCCTCCTGCCTTCCTCACTCGTCGCCAATGGCGACGTCGAGCACGACGAGCCGTTGGGACTGGCTTGGAGATTGAGATAGCTTCTTTTTGCCCCCTGTCTGAATGAGGCGCCGCTGGTGTTAACCTCTCAAAGACAGAGGTTGTCCTTTGAGGGATGATATTTAACCTGTCGAAAACAGATCCCCGGGCAGGGGCGGGAGCAGGAATCGTCAGTCTTGAAAAGACTGACTCTTTGACAGGGGAAGCTGCCTTGACGACTTTTAAGACTGACTCTTTGACAGGGGAAGCTGCCTTGACGACTTCTGGAGCAGCATTTATTGCCTTCCTCGGGGCAGCCAATTTAGAGTTCTGATCCAGCCTGGCGAAAACCGAGGCTGTTGGTTTGACAGTGAGCGACTTGCTGACAGGGGTCGTCGTAGCAGTGAGCCGGTCAAAGACCGACTTTTTGTTCACTTCCGATGCAGGTATTGGCATAGAGAAGGTTGTAGGTGGGATGATAGTCCCGAAGAACAGGCCAGTGGTGGCTTGGGTCACCTGGTCTACCGGCAGAGCGAGGAAGGAAGCAGCTTGTGGCCCATATACTACACCTCCCGGTGAGGTGGAGCGTCCGTTGCAGTGGCACTTCGAGCAGTCGGTGCAGTTAGAGGCCATTGAATCTTGAGTTCTGCGCCAGGCAAAAGACCAAATCATAGTAACTTGAAATCCGAAGGCAACCATTAACAAACCGCGATTGGTTCGTGAAGACGACACACGAAGTGTGGAGTGGAAAGAGGAAGATGTCCCACTGGGCGTGCCAGAATCTGTTCCCCTCCGAAGGTCGGCGCACAGGACCGCGATAACCTGACACTGAGATTCGGGGCAGATGCTATTTGGTTTTATCCGTCCACCTCTCCGAAGATGCCAAGTTGATTTATGGCACCGTGTATCGGAGGTTTAGACGGATGCGGCCGATATAGCAGACTTCGTCAGATTCCCCCTCGCTTGAGTGGTTTTTGATTGTGGGGACGCTCTTCCCTGCAGGCGCAAGCCCCTGCAGTTAATTACGCTACCGCATCGCGGTAACAACTTTCTCCTTCTCCAGAATTTCACTTCGTGTCGTGTGTTTGTTTTGTTTGTGGTTGCCCGTGGATTTTATATGGAGACTGAGTAATGCCGTCGCCCGTAGGACGTGGATTAGTCCAAATCCGTATTTACTTAGATTTGGGTTTAGTGTTTTTAGTTTAAGGATGCATTAGTCGCGTTGCGGCTAAGATCAACTTAAACGTTCGTTAAGGATACGATAGTCATGTTTGAAACTAAGATCAACTTAACATGATAATCCATTTAATATCTGGCCATCGGGACTCATCACCTCTCTAACGTCATTGAAGGATTACGACGGCAGATGTCAGAGGAGTTCAGATATGTACCCTTGAACCAAGGTTGATTTGGAATTTTATAGTCCGTTTGAATATTTAAGGATACGTTAGCCGTGTTTGGGGGCTAAGATCAACTTAAACGGGATCGTTTAGATCCGGCAAAAGAGCATTTGGAGGCTCTATTATTCCAGTTTAGGGACGTGGTGGTCCAATATTAGTTTAGGGACGTTTCGGTCCAATATTAGTTTAGGGACGTTTCGGTCCACGAGTTTAAGGACCCCGCAGTCCATATTCATGTGTGGTTGTTGGGACCCGTCGCCTCTCTGACGTCGTTGAAGGATTACAACGAGAGGTGTCGGAGGAGCTCGGAGATATACCCTCGAACCGGATATAAATTGATTTAAGGGAGCAATATCGCTCAGTCAATTTAATTTGAGGACTTACGGCCATGATTGGGCTAAGTCCAAAGTATTCAACGCCTTTTATTTGTTTTTGGTCTGTTAGGCCTGTGTTAGGGCTTGGCCGATTTTTAAATAATGCATTGCATTATTTTCTATTTTTTTTGTTTGGGCTCTGCCCATAAAAGATGCAGAGCATCAATTTATTTTGGGTTCTGCAAGGTATCTGCATAGCATTTTTATTATTTTGTTTGGGCATTGCCCATTTATAAATGATGCAGAGCATCAATTTAATTAGGCCTGTTTGGTCTTTTAATTGGGCCTGGCCCTTCAATAAAAGAAATGCATTGCATTTGTCAGGCGCTTTGCGCCAATCACTGAGCCCAAGCGCTTGTGGTAAGGACACGTGTCATGCTCTGGTGAGCGCAAGCGCAACGGCGCAGTGCGCTGCGCTAGTGCGCTGCGCTATTGCGCTGCTGACACGTGGCGCACTCTGGTGAGTTGCGCCAATTCCAGAGAGCAAAGCTCTATTTCAAGAGCGCGTAGCGCAAGTTGTTCTGTAGCTGACACGTGGCGCTCTCTCAAGAGCGTAACAGCGCAGTTTGGAAGTGCAAAGCACTAAGAATCTTTTAGATTCAAGAACAGAAGTGCAGAGCACTATTTGATTTCTTGATCTAATTTAGATCAACGAAAAATAAGTTTTTCTTTTTGTTTCAAGAACCAGAGGTTCATAAAAGTGCAAAGCACTCTTTTTTATTTTTGTTGCTTTCTTGTTTTTAAAGAACCAGTGGTTCATAAGAAGTGCAAAGCACTGTTTATTATGTGAAGAACATTGATCTGGTTTTTAGATCAATGATTTATTAAAAGAGATTTCTTCTCTCTCGTGAAGGTTTTTACCTTTTTCTTTGAAATTTTCTCAGAATTCTCTTTCTGTTTGAAACTCTTGACTTTTTTCAAGAAAATGTTGATGCCTTTGAATTGAGGTCTAGGGTACTTTTTATAGTGCCCATAAATTAGTTAATTTTGTTGAAGAGATCTTTCTCTGAGTGATTTGGCGAATTTTCCCCACCGTTGGATCTTTGATCCAAGGGCTTCTGTTTTACAGAAGAAAATCTTCTTGTTTTAATAAGAACGGAAAGATTTCTTTAAAATCTTAATTCTGTTTGGCGCAACTGCCCCAGCGCGTGACACGTGTCGCGCAGCGCACAGCACAACGCAACTGCGCTAGCGCATCTGCGCTGACACGTGTCGCGCAGCGCAGTTGTCCTACACGTGTCACGCAGCGCACAGCGCAGCGCAACTGCCCTAGCGCATCTGCGCTGACACGTGTCGCGCAGTGCAAAACGCAGCTCAACTGCGCTACCGCATCTGCGCTGACACGTGTCGCGCGGCGCAGTGCCTGCGCAACTACGCTAGCGCATCTGCGCTGACAAGTGTCGCGCAGCGCAGTGCCTGCGCAACTGAAGCGTTGCTTCCTTTAATTTTGCTTAAAATAGAGCTTTGCTCTGATTGGGCGCGCCTTCTTGGGCACTGCGCTGACGTATCAACGCCTGACATGTGGCGCGATGCGCCCGAGATTTGAAGTGTTGCTTCAAAATTTTGAATTTTGAATTTCAACAGAGCTTTGCTCTGATTGGGCGAAACAGTGATGTATGCGGTCCTATGTCTACACATGCCAGGAATGGTTCCTCATACTTTATTACATTCACCGATGATCTCTTAAGATTTGGACATGTATTCTTGTTGAAGCACAAATCAGAAGCTTTTAAGAAATTCAAGGAATATAAGTACGAAGTAGAAAACCAGACAGGTAAAGGTATTAAAATCCTACGATCTGATCGGGAAGGAGAATACTTGAGTGTGGAGTTCCGAGACTATTTAAAAGAGAATGGGATTATCTCTCAGGTTACTTCTCTGTATACACCACAGCACAATAGAGTATCGGAGTGGAGGTATCGCACCCTATTAGATATGGTGCGCTCTATGATGGGTATTGCTGAGTTACTTATTTCCTTTTGGGGTTATGCACTTGAGACAGCTGCATACCTATTGAATAGGGTTCCAACCAAATCAGTGCCTACCACTCCATATGAGATATGGGGGGCAAGAGACTGTGTCTTAATTTCATTAAGATATGGGGTTGTCCATCTTATGTTACAAAGCAAAATCCGAACAAGCTCGAGGCAAGATCTGTTCTGTGTAAGTTTGTTGGATATCCCAAACATTCACAAGGGTATATCTTCTACCACATCGAAGAACAAAAAGTGTTTGTTTCTCGGAATGCCATCTTTTTAGAAAAGGAATTTCTGGTGAAAGAAATTAGTGGTAATGAGGTAGAACTGGAAGAAGTTCCAGCTACACAAACTATAACTGACGATTTGGTAAAACCGGAAGATTCAATAGTCCCCGACGAATCTCAGCCACTCCACAGGTCTAGTAGGGTTTCTCATCCACCTGAGAGTTACTACGATTTTCTCATAGACGTTGGGAGCGAGGACTGCATCATGGAAGATGATGACCCAA
This sequence comes from Agapanthus africanus, assembly GCA_030015575.1. Taxonomy (NCBI): domain Eukaryota; kingdom Viridiplantae; phylum Streptophyta; class Magnoliopsida; order Asparagales; family Amaryllidaceae; genus Agapanthus; species Agapanthus africanus. The sequence continues at coordinate 672,442,318 of CM057340.1, read as the reverse complement.
CTAGTTTCGAGCAGGCCATCACAAATGGGGACTCTGTGAAATGGCTAGATACTATGTGATCTGAGATGAAATCCATGTACACCAAAAAAGTATGGACTTTGGAAGTTGTTCCTGAAGGGGTAAAACCCATCGGGAAAAGTGGATCTTTAAGAAGAAAATTGGTGTAGATGGAAAGGTTGAGACCTTCAAAGCTAGACTTGTAGTAAAAGGTTTTCGTCAACGACCATGTGTCGATTATAATGAAACATTTTCTCCAATCACTATGCTTAAGTCCATCAGGATCCTACTTGCCATTGATGCATACCATGACTATGAAATCTGGCAGATGGACGTCAAGACCTCTTTTCTAAATGGTGATTTAGAAGAGAGCGTGTATATGAGAAGGGCATTCTTAAGTACTTGAGAAGGACTAAAGAAATGTTCTTGGTGTATGGTAACGGAGAACTCCAGGTGTAGTCCTTTACCGATTCAAGCTTCTAGAGTGATAAGGACGACAGTAAGTCGGTCTCGGTTTTTGTCTTCACCCTCAATGGAGGGACGGTATATTGGAAGAGTTCCAAGCAAGATACCATAGCAGACTCGATGATGCAGGCTGAATACATCGCTGCCAACGATGCTGCTAAAAAGGTTGTCTGGATGAAGAAGTTCATTGATGAAGTTGGTGTGGTTCCATCCATCGAGCATCCAATACCTTTGTATTATTATAATAATGGAGCTGTGGCTTTGGCCAAGGAACCCCGGTCCCATCAGCGATCCAGACATATTCTTAGGCGATATCACCTGATCCGGGAGATAGTAGATCGTCGGGAGATCGAGGTCAAGAGAGTAGATACGAAGGACAACACAGCGGATCCACTCACGAAGGCCCTCCCCCAGACGCAGTTTGAGAGACTTTTTGGGTGTTGGGTATGAGATACTACAACAACTGGCCTTAGTGCAAGTGGGAGATTGTTAGGAATATGTATGCCCTAGAGACCATTATTGTATGATATAGTGGATGCTTGGACATATATATAGAGGACTTTCTTGCTCGATATGATAGTATGCTATCTGGTTGCTCTTTATCTTAGCATATACACTTGTATTATTATACTGTCTCTCTGATACATGTTGATAAAGCCCTTAGGTTGTTTGCTTGACTACCAAGACTATAACGCGGATCATACTACTGGGACTTGTATAGTCCATAAGCATATCTTTTAATTGTTCCTAGTCAAGGGGATATCGAGATAGGGCATCGATATTCTAGAGTAGACTAGTGTGTACGTTTCTTGATCCTGTAGGGGGCGATGGTTGATTCCATAACCATTGGTGTTTGACATCAAAGATTGTGCATACGTGCTCATTAGAGAATAGGTACACTGAACGGGACTCGTCGAGAACTCCTAGATGGTACTATACATATCGTCAGATAGCAGTTCTCTGGTGACAATGGTACAGGTTAGTCTTTAGACCCGATATCGTCATAGTGTCTTGTTTGGTTCCCACTGTGCTTTGATTTCCTCCCTACCACGGCTCAAAGGAGTCATGCAAACAGGTGGATTTTGGGTACAGTCCCGAGTCAAATAGAGGCAGTGAGCGATAGGAGGGATTTCGTCTCTCCCAGTATTGGAAGTTGATGTTGCACTATGCTCGATTGGTTATAACAGTAAGTCTCTGGCCATGGCTGATAAGATTTACTGGTAAGTGTTATCAGTAGTTTCTCGAACCATTATGAGCCACACATCGGCATGACTTATCAAGTTACTGGGGTCTGACATTTCTACCCCCAGACTCGATATGCGACATATCAAACAAAGAGACCGGGCTATACGGTAAGTGTTACTTATAGGCTTCACGAGAGTTTGGACAAGCTTGCTTGTTGATCTTCTATTCGCTCAATATTTGGATAGCCATTACGTCCAGCTAGTACCGCTGACGGCTTGTGGGTAACTGATGTGATCATTACCTACTGCTGGAGTATTGACGAGTCTTTAGAGTCCCACACAGAGGTTTCATAGTTCAAGCGAAACGAAGTAGGGGCACATATGCTGATATATGCAGGGGCCTGATTAAATACGAGTATGTGATACCGTATTCTAATCTGGTGATAAATGTTATCAGTCAGGTTATATGTGATATAACCGGAATATTGAATCAAGTGTTGATTTGATAACATAATATACAGATAAATGATATTAGTCGGTTATATATGATATAACCGGATTATTGAATCAAGTGTTGATTTAATAATATGATATATATTTATATTTGATATAATTATATATTAACTAATATTATTGCTCACTAATTATTTTCTTAATATATATTTATATATATATATTATATATTTGATATATATATTTATATATTTGTATATTATGAAGCATGGAATTTCTATTTTGAGAAAATAGAAAATGATGAGATATTTGAGGAATGGGTGAGGCATGGCTTTTTCTTTATTTTATTCATTTGTTATCACTATTGAAGCATGGTTCTAATTTATTATTGGAAATAATTGGATACTTCAATAAGTGAGTAGCAAATAAGAGCCATTCTTCACTTCATAACTTCCTTAGCCCATTTGCATATACTCTCTTATTCTCTCCATTTTCTACTTCCTCCTCCTCAAAGCCCTAACCCTTACATGAGTTGTGAACCCTAGGGCTTTAGTGAATTCTAAGTAAGCTAAAACCCCTACTTCATCAACCTACACTCAATTAGAAATTAAGTATAGGTTCTTTCCTTCACTAATAATAGATTAGTGAAGAGATGGCTTGAATTAGAGAAGTTTCAAGGTGGATCATCTTCGACACGAAGATCGCGAAGCAAGCTCGATCCTTCTTCAAGAGGAGCTAAGAGGAGTTACAGGGACTACTACCCAGAGTTATAGAAGTGAAGGACTCGATCTACAAAGGTTGTTATTTCTTTCACTTAGCTTAGTTCTTTTCATATCATGCTAAAACCCTAATACTCTAGTTAGATTCTAGGTTAGTGTAGCTTAGCACCCCAAAAATTTTAAAATTGCATGCTTGATGTCGGTATAAACCTTGTGGTGGTGCTAGGACACACTTTCACCAACGAACTGGCGAAGCAACAGTTTGTCGTCACCTCTAATGTTGTCGCACAGAGCTCTGAACTGCGTGACATGCTAGTGTGGGTTGCATGTCCTATTGTACACATGGAACTTGGGGATCGTATATCCCGGCGGTTACTTATTTGGTCATATCAGCCTGAATACGGTCGCCCGTTGTGACGATTTGTCCAGCAGCTTCATTAGCTTGATGAGCTCGTATTTGTTAAGCGATATAATCATCAAGAGCGGCCTTGGAATTGCTTCCTCCTTGGCTGCCGATAAGGCCTGAAGAGGGTTTGATGTTTCCCCTCTGTCATCCTCGATGATTATCGGCGGATCTTCGGCTAGGGATTCTGGCTGGATCATCATTTCAACTATATCCTGGAACAAGAGAGCCATCTGCTTTATGTTAGCAGCCTGCTCAACAGCTTCCTTGTCCTTTCTTTCAAGCATCCTTCGCAGGAACTCTGTATCGGTCTCCAGCTCTTGGCGTTGTTCGGTTGTTGTATCCGGGCTTTCTTTCTGCCCGGTAAGCATTGCCATTTTGGTCAGCATCTCCTGGTGCTTTTGTTGTTGTTGGTGTATATGCCCTAGAGGCCATTACTATATCATACTAGTATGTATATTACTTGATGGATACTTGGGATATTCACAGTTGTATAGACAATCTTGCTCGATATAGTAGTATGCTACTTGGTTTGTCTCTGCTTTAATGTGTACATGTGTGTTTATTCATCATATCACCTATACGCATTAGTAGAGCACTTATGATCTTTGCTTGATTACCGGCGTTGTGATGGCGATCACACTCGTGGGGGCTGGGTAATCTACAAGCACATCCTTATACACGTCCCTAGTCATGGGAGTATCGAGATAGGGCATCGATACTCCGGAGTAGACTAGCGTATGCGCTTCTCATCCCAGCACGGGAGATGGTCTGTCCCACAGCCGTCAGTACGCCGTACTTGAGATAGTATACGGTGCTCGTTAGGTTACGAGTACACTGGACAGGGCTCATCGGGAACTGATGGTTGGTATTATACCTATCGTCAGTTATCAGTTCCCAGATGACATGAGTACAGCTTAGTCCGCTGACTTGACACTGTCACTTCGCCTCGAGTGTGTTCCCACTGTTCTTTGATTACTACCCTACCACGGCTCTACTGAGTCGTGCAAACAGGTAGAAGTTGGGAGCACTCCCGAAGCACTTGGAGGCAGTGACGGTTAGACAGGATTCGTCTCTCCCGGTATTGGGGGTTGACATCGCGCTGTGTCTAGGAGAGCCATTACACGAGTAGTCCCTGGCCAGGGCAAGCGAGATATACTGGTAGGTTTCCAGTGTTATCTCAGGGTGTTCTGGGCTTCACTCCGACACGACTTGTACCGCTATTAGGGGACTGACGTTTACCGCCCCCTAGGCCCGCCATGCGATGTATCAGACGAACAGACCGGACTGTACGGAGATTGTCACATACAGGCTCAGTAGGAGTTCGGATGGGTTTACCTCATCGGCCTTCTTATCGACATCTACCTGGGGACCGTTACGTACAGCTAGTACCGCTTGCGGTCTGTGGTTAAACCCACTGCCAGCGTAGTGTCGAGTCTTTAGAGTCCCACACAAAGAGTTTCCCTGCACTGAGCGAAACGTGTAGAGGCCGTATGGTTTTACGGCAGGGCTGCGATCACTTACGTACACTTGTGTGCGTATGGTGTTCGGGCAGGCGGTACTAGTGGGCTTTGGTTTAAGCCGGATCCTAGTATTGCACGGATGGATTTGTTTTGTCTTCTGCGCATCCACATTCTGCGGAATGCGGATGCAGGTGTGTATGCACAGTTTTCCGGAGTGATGAAGGAGGAGGTGCCTCATTAGGGTTTTGGCAGTTAGTTCGGCCAAAACCGTTATGTGGCGGGCTCATTAGGGTTTTGACAGTTGATTCGGTCAAAACCATTTTGAGGCGGACTCATTAGGGTTTTGACAGTTCGTTTGGTCAAAACCATTATGAGCCGGGGACATTATTTACTAATCCTTTCATTGATAATTATGTTATGGCTAATTACATTGACCATTTGACCATCTTGACTTTGTTGACCATTTGACCAAAGTTGACTAGGATCTTCTTGAAAGATCTAAAGTATTCTTTGGTTTTCTTTTTCTTTTGTTATGATAATGGTCATGTCATTTGTAGCCATCAACTTTATCTTGATGGGATTAGTAATGATAATGTTTTTGCATTATTGCAACCATGGTTGTGTTTTCTCTTGGTTAAGTTTTTCATTTGCTCATTCTCATTCTCTCTCATAGAAAAGAAATGAGAAACATTTCCATGGTTGCTCCTCCTTCTTTCTCCTCTTGATTTTTCCTTTGATCTCATGTGTTGAGAGAAAAAGGATTTCACTTGACAAACACATCCATACATCTTCTCTACACATCCTAGGGCTTCTAGACTAGCAATCTATTTGCCCTAGTTACCTCGGCTCGAGGTGGAGCTCGGTGCACATCTCTCGGGTGGATCGTCTTCGACTCAAGGAGGCCGCGGAGGTGACCAAAGTCCGGATCAACCATCGGAGCAAGCAAAGAGAAGAACAACAAGAAGAGAAGGAGTTCAAGTTGAGGTATAACCCCTAACCGAGTAGATAAATCTCTAGTTAGGATGCTAGTGTATTGTTTAGTAAAGATCCGGCTTTTACGGTCCATGTTGCCAAGCCCAGAAAAATTTTTGTTTTACCGTTTCCGCAACCCCGAAAGTACCGGGAAAGGTAACGTGGACCTAACAGTGGTATCAGAGCCGAACTAAACACACCCTAGCATGTTAGCAAAGTATTTAGAATATCGACCGGACGAAAAACCACAAAATCACCCCGAAAAATTCAGTTTCTGCCGATTTTCAGATATGTTCCAAAATTAAAAAATCATACACTAAAAATCGGCTCAGCCTTTTTTTAGAATACTGAAGAAAAATGATCACCCAACTCGACTAAAGCGCCGCGGTTCCGCGGCATAAGCTTGCTTATGCCGCGGAACCGCCGCCGATTTAACTCGGTTGGGGATCCTGTTTGCTGCTGTGTTCTTATATGGGTATTTTGGGATTTTTACAATATGACTTTTCTACCCAGATTTTCCAGAAAGCAAAATTTGTTTTTGGGGCTCAAAAATCCGTATTTTTGGTCGATGTTCTGTAGACTTTGGCTAATGGTTATATCTGTAATGTTATATGTGTATTGAATGTCTACTAATTGCTATACGTCGATTAGTGGGGGTTATACACATCTGTGATCTGTGTTGTTGATGGTTTGTGTATATGAACTCGTTGGATTGTCGCGGATGAATAGCCGGGGTGGATGTGAGATGAGAGTTTCTTTTTCTTTCATTCATGTAATAAATTTGTAAATTGATGTAATATTATTTGTATGGCTGCACAACCGGGTCGGGGTTGTAGCCGTCATTGTATAATTCTTTTTACTGTTTTTGCTCCTAGGATAGACCCATGGAGGGGGTGCACAAACTACCGGGTATCTCGAAGTGCCGAGTGGCCTACTCAAGGCGCTGAGGGAGGTTGCTTCGCTTCGGGTACTTGGCGGGTAGTTTGTCGCACCCGTAGGGGTCTTGGGTGGGGTATTGGCTATTCATCGCGACCGTGTAATCCGCTTTTCATTGCAGGCTTGAACGAATCGCGGGTTCCTAGTATATCCAAAGTGTTCATCTGTGATCTGGATTGGCTATCATTGCAGTATATCTATATATAATAACTATTTAGGCGTTGCTTATGTTTTACAGCCGCGCTAGCCCAGCCCCGCTCTGTCGTTAGTTAAGTAACCTAACGGGTGATGACGGGGCCCAGTGGCGAATGCGAATGGCATAAGCGTACGTCATATTTTGGTTGTTTTCTGCAATGGTAGGATTTAAATGATGGGACGCATTAAAAGAACTAATGCAAGAAAATAAACCTAAAAGACGTTGTTGGAACAAGTTTTTCAAAAAAGCTGTTATTGCAAGGACGTTCATTTTTGTTTTGCATCGCGGTATTCGGTTATGAATGCCCAGCACCTCAGTCGACGAGGCAAGGGCCGAGATCCCTTCATCGGGAGTGACCCCTTGGACAAAAGTTTGCGTCAGGATAATAACTTCACTATAGTCGATTATTCTTGCTTTGCATCGAGGTATTCAGTTTGGAATATCCTGCACCTCATTCGACAAGGAAAGAGCCGAGATCCCTTCACAGGGAGTGACCTCTTTAGCAAAAGTTTTCGCCACTATATTTTTTCAAAAAGGTCTATCATGTTCCTCCAACCACATCAAGTTCATTACGTTAAAGGGTTTTTTGCCAAAAACTCAGCCGTAGCCCTCCGTCGTTTCAGAAAATTAATACTTAGTATTCGTGCTGTGTTTGTTGATTATTCGTCAAGACACAGTGAACGGTAGCTGAGTAATAATTCTCTGTTGCACTGATAGATGTGATTGGTTAGAACGGTCACATAATTTTGTTGATTATTCGTCAAGGATCATGCGGGCGGGTCTAATGCAATCCTGGATAACGACGGGTTGAACTTCACTAGGACCTTTTGATTTGTTGATTATTCGTCAAGGTCACTTGGGTCCTAGGGGCAAAAACCACATCGGGAGTTTCAAAAGAACTGAAACTTACAGATTTAGCATACCTTCTGGAGTGTAGTGACTAGAGTGGATTCCATCTAGGTCATCACACAATGATAGTTGGATCCCGATCCCACTGATGAGTTGGATTACTCTCGGGAGATTACTTTCACTTAACAATCAATGCTATAAACCTAGTAGGTGTCTAGAAAGGTGTTAGCGGGGCTACGCCCCCAGGGAAAAGAGGTTCTTAAATTAAGGAACTTCGCGAAAGCGTTGGAAAACCTCCCTCAAAGTACCGACACTAGCCTGGCTGAAAGGTTAAGCAAGTATTGTGACGTGAATTAAATCCCGGCTAGTTCTTCTTTTAAAAGGGTTTTAAGGAGAATTTAAGGAAACAGTGGGAGACATCCTGGTTAGATAAATTAATAAACCAATCTAATCTTGCAAGAGCGTACGCTGAGTGTTTCTTTTCTCCCTCTCCAGGTAGCAACCATTTCACGCCCTAATCAAGATAATAAAATGTATCGCTTGACCGATCCGAATTCTTATTCGGGGCTGGGGAACGTTGGTTCAGCTCTAACTTGTGACAACAGTCATAAGTATGAGAAAGGGAAAGGGGATTGTATGGATTTCCAGGATACCCAGTTGAAGAAGAAGCATGGTTTTGCATCTACTTCAGGTGTTCTTGTTATTGAGAACTGTTTTACGGTCAGCCCTACCTCCTGGGTACTTGATACCGGATCAGGATCTCATATCTGTAATTTAATGCAGGGACTGAAAAAAAGTAGGAAAGTTGCACCGGGTGATATGTCGCTCAGAGTAGCGAACGGAGCACAAGTTAATGCGGCAGCCGTCGGTGAATATCACCTAGTATTGCCAAATAGCAAGACTATGATTTTGAACGATTGCTACTATGTACCCTCCATGGTTTGCAACATCATATCAGTTTCTTTACTCGATAAAGATGGATATAACTTTGTTCTTGACAAGAATATCATGAACATTTACCTTCATAAGGTACTGGTTGCAGAGGGTACACTGCGTAATGGTATCTACGTTCTAAATCAGAATACAGTTCTCAATATACAAAACACACGCAAGAGGAAGAGTTCAGATACGAATGAATCCTACTTGTGGCATTGTAGACTTGGTCATATCGGAGAGAAAAGACTGAGTAAGTTGCATAAAGATGGACTCTTGAATACATTCGAGTTTTCATCTTATGAAACTTGTCAGTCCTGTCTCAAAGGGAAGATGACCAAATCTCCGTTCACCGGACATGGAGAAAGAGCAGCAGAGCTCTTGGGACTCGTACATAGTGATGTATGTGGTCCGATGTCTATGCATGCAAGGGGTGGGTTCGCTTACTTCATCACATTCACTGACGATCTCTCTAGGTTCGGATATGTGTATCTGATGAAACACAAATCTGAAGCTTTTGAGAAATTCATGGAATTTAGAAACGAAGTAGAGAACCAGACAGGCAAAAGTATCAAGATCCTCCGGTCTGACAGGGGAGGGGAGTACTTAAGCACGGAATTCCTAGATTATTTAAAAGAGAATGGTATTCTCTCTCAGCTTACTCCTCCTTATACACCACAGCACAACGGTGTTTCGGAGCGGAGGAATCGTACCCTACTGGATATAGTTCGCTCCATGATGAGTAGTGCTGAGTTACCTCTTTCATTCTGGGGACATGCGCTTCAGACAGCGGCATACCTTTTGAATCAAGTTCCGTCCAAATCAGTGCCTAAAACTCCGTATGAAATATGGAGCAGTAAGAAACCATGTCTTAAGTTTATTAAGATATGGGGTTGTCCGGCCTATGTGAAAACACAGTATCCGGACAAGCTAGAGGCACGATCAGTTCTGTGTAAATTTGTGGGATATCCTAAAGACTCACTGGGATATCTGTTCTACCACACTGAGGAACAGAAGGTGTTTGTATCTCGCCACGCTACCTTCTTAGAAAGGGAGTTTCTTGCAAAAGAAGCTAGTGGGAGTTCGGTAGAACTGGAAGAAATTCAGCGACCACAAAATGTAACTGAAAATTTGGAGGAACCGCTAGATTCAATAACCCCAAACGAACCTCAGCCACTCCGAAGATCTGGTAGGATTTCTCATCCGCCCGAGAGATACTATGGGTTTCTCATAGACGGGGATCGAGAGGATTGCATCTTGGAAGAAGATGACCCTACCAGTTTCAGGCAGGCCATTATCAGTAGGGACTCTGATAAGTGGCAGGAAGCAATGCAATCCGAAATGGAGTCCATGTACGCCAATAAAGTGTGGACCTTGGATATTGCTCCACCTGGGGTAAAACCCGTTGGATGTAAATGGATCTACAAAAGGAAACTTGGTGTAGATGGGCAGGTGGAAACCTATAAAGCTAGACTCATTGCAAAAGGTTTTCGTCAAAGACCTGGTTTGGACTATGACGAAACTTTTTCTCCGGTGGCTATGCTCAAATCCATTCGGATCCTACTTGCCATTGCTGCCTTCCATGACTATGAAATCTGGCAGATGGATGTAAAAACGGCTTTTCTAAACGGTTGTTTGGAAGAGTGCGTTTATATGGATCAGCCAGAAGGTTTCGTAGACAGTGGGAGCAGCGGGAAGGTGTGCAAGTTGCTTAAATCCATTTATGGATTAAAGCAGGCATCGTGGAGCTGGAACATCTGTTTTGATTAGGCAATCAAGGAATTTGATTTCATCAAGAACGAGGATGAACCTTGTGTCTATAAGAAGATTGTAGGACGAACTGTCATATTCCTAGTCTTGTACGTGGACGACATTCTTTTGATAGGAAATGACATTTTTATGCTACAATCGGTCAAGCTATTTTTGTCACAATGGTTCTCCATGAAGGACCTGGGTGATGCCTCGTACATTCTGGGGATCAAGATCTATAGAGATAGATCCAAGAAACTATTGGGACTTTCGCAGTCCAGATACATAGAGACCGTACTAAAGAGATTTAGTATGGAGGGTTCCAAGCACGGTAACATACCCGCATTGCACGGAATTACCCTCTCCAAGAAGATGTCTCCTAAGACTGACGAGGAGAGGGTTCGCATGAGCACTATACGCTACGCTTCGGCGGTAGGATCTATAATGTATGCGATGCTATGTACAAGACCAGATGTAGCTTACGCACTGAGCGCGGTAAGCCGGTATCAATCAGACCCAGGTGAGGACCACTGGACAGCAGTGAAGAATATTCTCAAGTACCTGAGAAGGACTAAGGAGATGTTCCTGGTTTACGGTAATGGAGACCTCCGGGTCGAGTCCTTTACCGATTCAAGCTTCCAGAGTGACAAAGATGACAGCAAGTCTGTCTCGGGTTTTGTATTTACCCTCAACGGAGGTGCGGTATGTTGGAGGAGTTCCAAACAGGATACCGTCGCAGACTCGACGATGGAGGCTGAATACATTGCGGCAAGCGATGCCGCAAAAGAGGCGGTTTGGATAAAGAAATTCATTAGTGAACTTCAGGTGGTTCCGTCCATTGTTGACCCAATACCTTTGTATTGCGATAACAATGGGGCTATAGCTTTAGCGAAGGAACCAAGGTCCCATCAGAAATCCAGGCACATCTTAAGGCGGTATCACCTGATCAGGGAGATCATTGATCGCCAGGAGATCGAGGTGCGGAGAGTGGACACAAAGGACAACACAGCGGACCCATTCACGAAGGCCTTACCCCAGACTCAGTTCGAGCGGTGATTAGTTCAAAAATATGAGTTTACCGCAATCAGAAACGGCGTCGCTTCGCAGCTAGCCGGTGAGTACGGGTCGATCCACAGAGACGGGTAAATTTCTTTAAAGTGTTTTAACGAGTTGATTCTATTTGTAGTTTTGGTAGGTTTATAAAAATCTAAAGACTGGATCTAATTAATTTAATTAAGAATCTTGCTAGGGTTAGGATTAGGGAAAGTTTTGGAAATTAATATTTTTCCTCACCGCTTTCAATACCTTCCTTTTTTAGATCTCTTAGATGTTAAGTTAATTATCAATAAAGTGGATACAAATCTTTTGGGAAGATGTTTCTTCCTCTAGATTTGTACCCTACCTTTGTTGATAATTATCCTAACCCCCACGGAAAACGCGCAGAACCGGCCCTTTATACTACGGTTCATCGTTACCTCGAAGGGTAGGATGCCGCAGGGAGCGGTTGTGCTCGTATGCGTGAAGTTCTTATTCATTAGGTGAAGGTGGCATTGAAAGGGGCAAGAGATTTCATCTCTCAACCCTTTCCCTAAGGCCAACCCTAACAAGCAAGGAGACTACTCGCTCATTAGGGGATGAGAAGACATTATAATTAAAAGAATAAAAATACTTACTAGTTGACGGCTCCCTCCAAACAAAAAGAACAGATCTGAATTTTTCTCTCAGAAAATCTGAATTTTATTGATTGAAAAGAGGCATACAATTTACAGATCTAAAACTACAATTTATAGGAAAGAAAACCTAGGGCTACAGGCTCTCGCACATGCGCAATTACAGATTTGCCCACGAAAAATCCTCACATCTGAACCGTCGCGCCAGTACAGAAAAACTGCACCGACACGGGCGTTTGATGGCCGCGGAACCGCGGCTCCAGGTAGGGTTTGGCCGCGGTTCCGCGGCCAAGTAAAAGAGTTGGGCCTTGTGCTTTGTGGGCTGGGTTCATTAGCTATTTGGGCTTCTGTTTCTTCACTTGTTTTCTTTTTTGGGCTTCTGGTTCTTCTCCAGATTTTTAGTGAAGACTTGTATTGGGCTTTTTAACCGTTTCACTTGACTTTTTGGACCTTGCACTGTTCTTCGACTCGGCTTGACTAGGATCCGTCTACTTGTTGGTCAAAAGTCCCTTTTTCTGTTGTTTTGTGTCTTTTTTACTGTATTTGCTCCAGAAACCTGTATCCTGCAATATGCAACAAACGTGCGTCAAGAGTACCTGTTTATTTATAAAAAGGATAAGAATAGGGGAATGAAAAATGCAATATTATGGTCTGAACAAATACCCCCAAACTTACCTTTTGCTCGTCCTCGAGCAAACTTATTATTTTATTCTCTACAAAAAACCTAACCGCACTTTCGCAGGGAAACGCGATTGCACTGAGCACGTGCAACAAGCCGTTAAACCTCTAGGTGTCCCTAGTAGGAGGAGTGTTGTCTCCTGAGGGTTTTCAGCGGATTACACCCATAAAATCCTATCAATTTGGCTTATTGACTTATGTTCTCCAATTAGGTTTTCTAACAAGGAATTCTATTATCTTCTACCTGTAAATTATCCATCCATATTCTTCACACTTTCTCATTATTTAACTTAAGATTATATATGTTATGTAGACTTACTTAGCTTTCGGCATTTCTTAAATTTTCCTTCTAGGGTTACATCTCCACTCAAGAATTTCTATCAACTCTATTAAAGATACAAATTTTATCTTTCATTCCTCTCTCTTATCTAAATTCCAATCCCGTACCCCTACGTGTGTGTATAGATCACCCCTACACTTGGAAATTCAATTCAAGCAATCATGTCCTTGTCCATTATCCAAAGTACTAATTAGTTGGTGAATGAAATTTGCTTACACATCCTTCATGCGACCGTTAATACTTCTTGAGGTACCAACGACCGATTACAAAATGCGTTTGCACTTTAAAGCGTACTTCCTAGTCCTTGCAACACCCAAGGCTTTAGCAGTGACTCCCAAACCAGTTGGTCTAAAGCACTAGGTGATGAAGCACCCTCGCTAGATATTTTTTTTATTTTTGCAGCCTTAAGTAATCACAAAAACCAGTGTCCATTTTTTTATTCTTTATTCACACTTTTTCTTTTATTTTCTTCGTACTAAGGACTTTAGACAAGAGCATTTCAAGGTCTCTTCTACTATTCCAAGTTTCAAGATGCGTGAATGTGCAAATTGTAGGGTATACATTTTCAGAATTCAGACTTAAGCTAGGAACTATTTTTCAAACTTATACTCTAATAAGAACATCAATACTCTTCCCTTGTTTCGACTTAGTCCAAGAAGTGAACCCAAAATATGCCTATTTCCAAATAAACTACAAGGCATATACCTTCTACCGTTAAACTTTAAGGAAGGTTATTTTTAGGGTTTTTAATTTACTAAGTCTAAGATCTAGTTGTTCCTAACCAGTTAACCTATTTGTCAAACTCAAATCAAATATGGCCAAAATTGAATACAATATTTTTATAATTTTTTAAATTTTTCAAATTTTTATGGGTTTTCAAATAAATATGCAAAAATATGTACAAATGAATGCGAAGGAAGAAGACGTACCGAGCGTACCCCTAAACTTGAACTTGACAGTGTCCTCACTGTCATGCTAACCAAGAGGGTCAAAATACCGGCACTCCCCTGTTTATTATTATTATTTTTTTTATTTTAACTGTTTTGAAATTTTTATTTTTATGTTTTAGAGAAAAAGAAAACAAAAATATATACAAAAAGACCCTCCCCCAAACTTCAATTAAACTATGTTAGACAATACTGCCCAACTTTGCATAGGCCAAAAGTCAACACCAACCATTTGAAAAATTTATCAGTAAAGAATATTGGTGGGTGAAAAAATAAGTAGTGGTGGTCCGCAAAGAATTGGGGAAGATAGAAGTAGTGGAATGGGAGGTGTGGAGGTGAATATACAGGTGATGGTGAGGCATCGATACGAGAATGTAAGTGATCAGCAATCAGTGGAGTGTTGGCATTCTCGTACCGTATTAAAAGAAATGGGGGTATTTCAACTTCTAAGGGAGGAAGTTGGCTCACCACAATACCCCCAAGATGTTCCCGTGTGTCCTCTATTGACATGGCATCATCCATCAATTGTGTATGATATTCAATTATGAGGGAACTGATCTCCTCGATGTCCGCCATAGTCCTACCGAAAACTTGCCGCCTATCTTGTAAGACCGTTAAGAGGGCATTCTCTTGCTCGAGGGCTAGAGAGGCCGATATGATAATGGGAAAGGTCTCATTCTCACCTATGTAAGCATATCTAAGGTGAGACGGCAAGGGCGTGAGTTCGAGTTTAGGAGGCGAAAGAATCATTGCGGAATCTACCTCGAACTCAAAGGATTCCAACACAGGTTCGAAATCACTGCAAACAACCGATTCGGATGGTTCGACTGACTCATCCAAAAATTCAAACGACTCATATTCGGGCTGTGAGTCGTCGTCATCCGAAAAAGTGAAACATTGATAATCAGCATCAGTTGTGTCAACAGTAGTAGGCTCAAGGAGGGACGCACTAGTGGCGTCAAAACTGTTTTCATCAAATAGAAATCCTTCAAGCTCGCAGTCCTCCTGCGTGATTTCGTGAATAGAGCAAACTTCTCGTGTACTATTTTTAGGCACGGGGGGCAGACTTCCCATCTTATAAATATTGAACTCACTAGACCTCTTTCCGAAGGATAGAGTCATGGAGCCATTGCGACAATTTATTATGGCATTGGAAGTGGTCAAAAATGGTCGACCAAGAATCACCGGAATTTGGTTTCTTGGGTTAACAACAGGTTGTGTATCCATAACGATAAAGTCAACGGGGAATATGAATTCCCCGACTTTGATCAACACATCCTCTAGTTGACCCCTTGGATAGGTCATTGATCGATCAGCCATTTGGAGAGTGCAACGAGTGGGTTTCAACTCTCCAACCCCTAATTGTTCGTACACGGAGTAAGGAATTAGGTTAACACTAGACCCAAGATCTAAAAGTGCACGATTAATTTGCTTATCCCGAATTGTGATTGAAATAGTAGGACAGCCGGGGTCCTTTCGTTTTTGGGGTAAGGTTTGATGGTGGTTAATAGCATTGCTCACTGCACTAGCCACTAGCACTTTCTTGGGTACTTGAGATGCCTTTCTCTTCGAGGTGCACAAGCCCTTTAAGATATTCGCGTATGAAGGGACTTGTTGGATAGCATCCAAGAGAGGTATATTTATGCTAACCTGCTTAAAGATCTCCACAATCTTCTCCACTTGTGCATTTGGTTTATTAGGACTCAACCTGTTTGGAAATGGTGCATTTTGAAAATTTGTTGAGTCACAAGTCTGTGGAGTAGAATGTGGAATAGGAACGGATCCCAGTGTGGATGTGTTCGTGTTGTTAGAAATGGGTCCGTTCGAGTCAGAAGAAGTAGAGCCGTGTGAAGGGTGGAGAATAGGCTCTAAAGAAAAAGGTGAAGAAGGAAGTGAAGAAAATGAAGAAGGGGAAGAAGAACCACCGGCGGGGATGTCATCACTAGTTTCCTCATTATTTTGCAACTCTCTTCCGGATCTCAACGTGGTCACCGCATTCACATTGTGATTGTTATATGCGTTTAGTGTGTGACCGGGATTGGGCAATGGTTGAGATGGAAGCTTTCCCTTTTCTCTCTCGCTCAACGCAGCAGTTAATTGTGCAATTTGTGCCTCAATAGATTTGATACTTTGATCGTGTGAGGCATTGTTATTCATTAAAGATTGAACATAACTTTCAAATCTTGCTGCGGAATCTGTAGTTTGCTTGAGAAATGCTTCAAGACTTTTCTCGAGCGAGCTAACCTTATCATCATTAGGTTGAACCAAATTGTTCGTTTGATTTGTATAAGGTTGTTGTTGGAAAGGTTGCTGGTTTTGAGTTTGTAAGGGTGCTTGTTGTTGTTGTGGAGGAGCTCTTTGAAAATTGTTATTCCCTTGGACTTGTTGATTTTGGTTCCAAGCGAAATTTGGGTGACTCCTCCACCCCTGATTGTATGTCAAAGAGTAAGGATCGT
This sequence comes from Agapanthus africanus, assembly GCA_030015575.1. Classification (NCBI taxonomy): domain Eukaryota; kingdom Viridiplantae; phylum Streptophyta; class Magnoliopsida; order Asparagales; family Amaryllidaceae; genus Agapanthus; species Agapanthus africanus. Next base: position 672,425,908 of record CM057340.1, on the reverse strand, counting down.
TTCTTTGTCTTTGCTGGAATGCAGCATTGACTTGATCCTGCCCTTGAATGGATGCATTATAAGGGCACTCTTCGGTGAGATGTAAGGGATTAGAACAACAAGCACAAATAGTTCGTGTGGGTAGAGTAGGGGCAGGAGAAGTCGATGAGATTTTGGTCTCAATGGGTTCTAGCTTTTTCATAAGTGAGGCCATCTCGGCCTTCATAGCAATTGACATATCTATTTGATGTATGCCTGCCCTAGATTGACCAACTGAAGAAGATGATGTGGTCTTGGTACTCTCCCACTGAATTGTTTGCTCACTTAGGTCCTCAAGAAACTGCCACGCTTCGTCGCTAGACTTGGAGAGAAAATGACCTTGACAAATTGTTTCTAGCAACTGCTTCGTTGCTGCGTTCAATCCCTCGTATAATGTTTGGCAAAGTTGCCAATTTTCTATCCCATGATGAAGGCATTGAACGAGTAGGTCCTTAAATCTCTCGAAGCATTTCCAGAATGGTTCGGACGGAAGCTGTGAAAATTGTATAATCTCGTTTCGGATTCTAGCAGTTTTATGATGAGGGTAGAACTTTTTCAGAAAAGCTCTCACAAACTCGTCCCAATTTCTAATGGAATATGATGCGGTGCTGTATAGCCACTTCTCGGCTAGGTCACATAAGGTAAAAGGAATGACCCTTAGCCTTATTGCGTCATCACTTAATTGGGTTGTCTTCATCATGCCGCAAACGTTTTGGAATTTATTAATAAAAATATATGCATCTTCGGATTCCAAACCATGAAACTTAGGCAGCATATTGATGAAATGTGGTTTTATTTCAAAATTATCCCCATTCGCCGGTGGGGGTGAAAGACATGTGGGTAAAGAAGTGCGGACGGGGTAGAAGAGATCCTGGAGCGCGACTCGTGCGGACGCTACAACAGGCGGGAGATTCGGGTTATTCGCACCTGGTGGAGGTGGAATCATTCCCGTCGACAAGGTATCGTTGGGGTTGAATCCCGACATACCTTCGAAAGAAGAATTTAAAGGTGGAGGTAAGGAAATGGAGGGAATTTCGACGAAGGGTTCGCCGAAGGGTTCGTTGGTCGGTACCAACGAAACACGGACTAATCGGGCGTTAGTATCCCTAGTCCAAGATGACATACACTAAAGGGTAGTGTAGTCAGAAAAAGAAAAACAGAATGTGGGGGTAAGATAACTTCAATGAAGAAGAGATGGTGGAAGTGAGGTGCAAGTTTTCTTTAGCGGCAAGTTGCAAGTTTTTGAAAATATTTTTCTTTATTATTTTTTTTTTATTTGTGAGTTTTGCAAGGAGATTTTAGAAAACGGACTCGTGACACAAAAGTATCAACCACAATGCACAATCAGGCCTAGATCTAGGGTCGCCTAGGTCTGCTAGACAGCTCCTAACTAGGGCTAGAAATAGACCTCAAACCGCCTCTTCACGGACAAATACGGCCAGGTAAGTAGGAAGGAACCACCACTACAGTAGGCCTAATTAAAAACCACTAGCCTAGACACCGCAATGTCGGTTAGGATAAACGGCCGATGCCTACCCTAGTCCTTTTCCTATTGAGCTCGATGTCCTTAGGTCTGAGTCTAATCTTTTTTAATTAAAGGTGGTTGATGCAAAATGCTTAGGTGTTTTCTGGGGTCCTGGGAAGGGTGATGAAATCCCCACCCAATCTGGATTTGGTCAAATAGCCCCTTAGAGTCCGATTAAAATATGCAAAACAACAAAATCACTTGCAATCAGAATTTTTTAAGCGCGGCGCAAAGAAACCTGCAGAAATCTGTTATTTAGAAGGGGGAGAAAGACTCTTTACGCAAAGAACCCTGCAGAAAATTTTCACAGACAGAGATATGGAGGTTGGAGAGGAGAGAAGGAGGAATCAAACCAGCAAATTTTTATATGATGACGTGTCCAGGGAGCGGCGGAAGCGCGGCAAGTTGCCTTGTTTAGCGGCGGAAGCGCGGCAAGGAGACGGGTTCAGGCTCTGGAAAAATTTTCACTGCTCTGTGTCTTTATTTCCTCTCTGTTTTTATATGAAACTTTCTGATTTCCTCTCTGTAAATTTCCAGATCTTCAATTCTTCGCTGTTCCTGCAAGATCCAAAAGTGCACACCCTTCAAACAGATCAAATTTGATAATTTTTATATTTTTTTTTTTTATATTTTCAGATTTTTATGATTTTTAAAATTTATATCAACCCGAAAATTCACAAAAAGAAAGATTACGCCGTCCCCGGCAACGGCGCCATTTGATTATTCCAAAAATATGAGTTTACCGCAATCAGAAACGGCGTCGCTTCGCAGCTAGCCGGTGAGTATGGGTCGATCCACAGAGACGGGTAAATTTCTTTAAAGTGTTTTAACGAGTTGATTCTATTTGTAGTTTTGGTAGGTTTATAAAAATCTAAAGACTGGATCTAATTAATTTAATTAAGAATCTTATTAGGGTTAGGATTAGGGGAAGTTTTGGAAATTAATATTTTTCCTCACCGCTTTCAATACCTTCCTTTTTTAGATCTCTTAGATGTTAAGTTAATTATCAATAAAGTGGATACAAATCTTTTGGGAAGATGTTTCTTCCTCTAGATTTGTACCCTACCTTTGTTGATAATTATCCTAACCCCCACGGAAAACGCGCAGAACCGGCCCTTTATACTACGGTTCATCGTTACCTCGAAGGGTAGGATGCCGCAGGGAGCGGTTGTGCTCGTATGCGTGAAGTTCTTATTCATTAGGTGAAGGTGGCATTGAAAGGGGCGAGAGATTTCATCTCTCAACCCTTTCCCTAAGGCCAACCCTAACAAGCGAGGAGACTACTCGCTCATTAGGGGATGAGAAGACATTATAATTAAAAGAATAAAAATACTTACTAGTTGACAGCTCCCTCCAAACAAGAAGAACAGATCTGAATTTTGCTCTCAGAAAATCTGAATTTTATTGATTGAAAAGAGGCATACAATTTACAGATCTAAAACTACAATTTATAGGAAAATAGAAAACCTAGGGCTACAGGCTCTCGCACATGCGCAATTACAGATTTGCCCACGAAAAATCCTCACATCTGAACCGTCGCGCCAGTACAGAAAAACTGCACCGACACGGGCGTTTGATGGCCGCGGAACCGCGGCTCCAGGTAGGGTTTGGCCGCGGTTCCGCGGCCAAGTAAAAGAGTTGGGCCTTGTGCTTTGTGGGCTGGGTTCATTAGCTATTTGGGCTTCTGTTTCTTCACTTGTTTTCTTTTTTGGGCTTCTGGTTCTTCTCCAGATTTTTAGTGAAGACTTGTATTGGGCTTTTTAACCGTTTCACTTGACTTTTTGGACCTTGCACTGTTCTTCGACTCGGCTTGACTAGGATCCGTCTACTTGTTGGTCAAAAGTCCATTTTTCTGTTGTTTTGTGTCTTTTTCACTGTATTTGCTCCAGAAACCTGTATCCTGCAATATGCAACAAACGTGCGTCAAGAGTACTTGTTTATTTATAAAAAGGATAAGAATAGGGGAATGAAAAATGCAATATTATGGTCTGAACAAGCGGCTGATCGAGATGATAGGTCTTCGATACGCCAGTACATGGCCTTAGTGCAAGTGGGAGATTGTTGGTGTATATGCCCTAGAGGCTATTACTGTATCATACTAGTATGTATATTACTTGATGGATGCTTTGGATATTCACAGTTGTATAGACAATCTTGCTCGATATAGTAGTATGCTACTTGGTTTGTCTCTGCTTTAATGTGTACATGTGTGTTTATTCATCATATCACCTATACGCATTAGTAGAGCCCTTAGGATCTTTGCTTGATTACCGGCGTTGTGATGGCGATCACACTCGTGGGGGCTGGGTAATCTACAAGCACATCCTTATACACGTCCCTAGTCATGGGAATATCGAGATAGGGCATCGATACTCCGGAGTAGACTAGCGTATGCGCTTCTCATCCCAGCACGGGAGATGGTCTGTCCCACAGCCGTCAGTACACCGTACTTGAGATAGTATACGGGTGCTCGTTAGGTTACGAGTACACTGGACAGGACTCGTCGGGAACTGATGGTTGGTATTATACCTATCGTCAGTTATCAGTTCCCAGGTGACATGAGTACAGCTTAGTCCGCTGACTTGACACTGTCACTTCGCCTCGAGTGTGTTCCCACTGTTCTTTGATTACTACCTTACCACGGCTCTACTGAGTCGTGTAAACAGGTAGTAGTTGGGAGCAGTCCCGAAGCACTTGGAGGCAGTGACGGTTAGACAGGATTCGTCTCTCCCGGTATTGGGGGTTGACATCGCGCTGTATCTAGGAGAGCTATTACACGAGTAGTCCCTGGCCAGGGCAAGCGAGATATACTGGTAGGTTTCCAGTGTTATCTCAGGGTGTTCTGGGCTTCACTCCGACACGACTTGTACCGCTATTAGGGGACTGACGTTTACCGCCCCCTAGGCCCGCCATGCGATGTATCAGACGAACAGACCGGACTGTACGGAGATTGTCACATACAGGCTCAGTAGGAGTTCGGATGGGTTTACCTCATCGGCCTTCTTATCGACATCTACCTGGGGACCGTTACGTACAGCTAGTACCGCTTGCGGTCTGTGGTTAAACCCACTGCCAGCGTAGTGTCGAGTCTTTAGAGTCCCACACAGAGAGTTTCCCTGCACTGAGCGAAACGTGTAGAGGCCGTATGGTTTTACGGCAAGGCTGCGATCACTTACGTACACTTGTGTGCGTATGGTGTTCGGGCAGGCAGTACTAGTGGGCTTTGGTTTAAGCCGGATCCTAGTATTGCACGGATGGATTTGTTTTGTCTTCTGCGCATCCGCATTCTGCGGAATGCGGATGCAGGTGTGTATGCACAGTTTTCCGGAGTGATGAAGGAGGAGGTGCCTCATTAGGGTTTTGGCAGTTGGTTCGGCCAAAACCGTTATGTGGCGGGCTCATTAGGGTTTTGACAGTTGATTCGGTCAAAACCATTTTGAGGCGGACTCATTAGGGTTTTGACAGTTCGTTTGGTCAAAACCATTATGAGCCGGGGATATTATTTACTAATCCTTTCATTGATAATTATGTTATGGCTAATTACATTGACCATTTGACCATCTTGACTTTGTTGACCATTTGACCAAAGTTGACTAGGATCTTCTTGAAAGATCTAAAGTATTCTTTGGTTTTCTTTTTCTTTTGTTATGATAATGGTCATGTCATTTGTAGCCATCAACTTTATCTTGATGGGATTAGTAATGATAATGTTTTTGCATTATTGCAACCATGGTTGTGTTTTCTCTTGGTTAAGTTTTTCATTTGCTCATTCTCATTCTCTCTCATAGAAAAGAAATGAGAAACATTTCCATGGTTGCTCCTCCTTCTTCCTCCTCTTGATTTTTCCTTTGATCTCATGTGTTGAGAGAAAAAGGATTTCACTTGACAAACACATCCATACATCTTCTCTACACATCCTAGGGCTTCTAGACTAGCAATCTATTTGCCCTAGTTACCTCGGCTCGAGGTGGAGCTCGGTGCACATCTCTCGGGTGGATCGTCTTCGACTCAAGGAGGCCGCGGAGGTGACCAAAGTCTGGATCAACCATCGGAGCAAGCAAAGAGAAGAACAACAAGAAGAGAAGGAGTTCAAGTTGAGGTATAACCCCTAACCGAGTAGATAAATCTCTAGTTAGGATGCTAGTGTATTGTTTAGTAAAGATCCGGCTTTTACGGTCCATGTTGCCAAGTCCAGAAAAATTTTTGTTTTACCGTTTCCGCAACCCCGAAAGTACCGGGAGAGGTAACGTGGACCTAACAGTTGTTGCACCTGGGTTTTTGTCAGCGACCGAGTTTGCGGTCGATGTCCTATGAAAGCACAGATTTCTTCTTTCCCAGAAGCCATGTGGACCGTATGTACGATCATGCCCCCAGACTTGGGGCATTTGGGTCTATCGCCTTTGGAGTTTGCCACTGGCGGTGGGATTTTCTCTGGCCTCATCCTTTTGTAGGAGGTCGGAGTTGAAGGAGCCGTTGTAACAGGAACCTGTGTAGAAGAAGTCCCTCGCTGTATGACAGAGGGACAGTCTTTCTCTTGCCGAGCCTTCGATTTCGTCGGTCGACGAGAGTAGTTTTGATCAATCATGGAGTCCTGGACTTTTCTCCAGACCCTGTGAATTTGCGAGGAGAGTCGTTGATAGGGGCGCTCCGGTTTTGCCTGCATTGTGGTTTCTACAGGCGGGGGCGATTTCTTTAGCACAACCGTTAGAGAGTTCTTGCGTACACTATTAAGTAGATCAAAGTTATTCCCAGTTGGAACAGTAGCGTCAACTTCCACCATTAGAGCTGGTAGGGTAAGTCCAGAGGGAGAGTTGCCCCCAGCTTTTCTCACTCGGCGCCAGTAACGACGTCGAGTGTGTCTTGCAGACGGGGTTGCCTCAGATTTAGAAGCGTCTTCTTCGTGCCCCTGGCTTTGCTGAGGGGCTGTTATTGGCGTCAACCTGTTGAAGACTGACGTCCTTGGCAGAGTTTGAGGATGAACGGCCAATCTTTCAAAGACCAATCTGCTGATAGGGATAGCGCTTTTGACGGCTTCGCCTATAGCAGGAATTGGGAAGGCTATCTGTTTTGGGGTATCCCCTTCAGGTGCCACGAGCCTCTTTGCAGGCCCATTTGGGTTTTGGCTCAGCCTGTTGAAGACTGAGACACCAGATTTGGACAGCCCATTGAGAGGGGTCGTTGTGGTCACCAGTCGATCAAAGACAAACCTCTTGGGAGCTTCTTCCTGCGGCGCTGAGGCGCCGAAACCCACTGGTGGGAGCATGGTCCCGAAGAACAACCTAGTAATGGCTTGAATTACTTGCCCCACCGGCATTAAAAAGATGGAGGCCGCGTTGGGCTCGTAGGTCACTCCTTCAGTTGGGGTAGAGCGAGAGTTGCTATTGCAAGAGGTGCAGTGAAAAAAAATCGATTTTCTTCTTCTGCACAGGAACAAGACAGTAAATTTTAACACCTTAAATCCAAGGACAACCATTGCGAACCGTGATTTCACTTGGGAAACACGACACACGAAGTGTGGAGTGGAAAGAGGAAAATGTCCCATCGGGCATGCCAGAATCTGTTCACCGCCGGAAGACGGACCGAGACGTTGGGACGTCTGGCCTGAATTCTGGGGGCAGATGCTATTTGGATTTATCAGTCCACTCTGTAGATACCACGTTGATTTATAGCACCGTATATCGGAGGTTTGGACAGATGCAACTGTTGTAGCAGATTTTATCAGATTCCCCTTCATTTTATAAGGGGTTTTTGATTGAGGGACGCTCTTCCCTACAGGCGCAAGCCCCTGCAATTAATTACGTTGCCGCACTGCGATAACCACTTTCTCCTGCTCTGGAAGTTCACTTCGTATCGTGTGTGTTTTTGTTTGTTTTGGTTGCCCATGGATTGTATACGGAGACTAGTTCGTGTCGTCGCCCATAGGGCGCGGATCGGTCCAAATCCGTATATTTTAGATTTGGGCTTAGGTTTATTTAAGGACCGTTAATCTGGTTTGAGATTATGGTCAACTTAAATGTAGAGCATTTGGGCTCAATTTGTTCCTGCTAAGGATGCATTAGTCTAATTTGAGACTAAGATCAACTTAGCAAAAATTCAAGGATCATTTTTATTTCAGATCCAGCAAAAGAGCGTTTGGGCTCAGCTGCAAGAAAATTTCAGAGACTTAGTCAATTTGGGCTAAATCTACATAGCCTTTTTTTTCTTTCCAAAAGTGCTAAGCACTTACTTGGGCTCTGTTTGTTCAACCCTTTTTTTCATGTAAAAGTGCTAAGCACTTATTTGAGCTATGACGCTCATATGTATGCCATGTGAAGTATTCAGTCATAGGCGTTTCCCAATAAATGTTGAGCACTTTTAGTTATTTTGACTAAATGTGAAGTGCTAAGCGCTTTTTATATGGCGCCCACGTGTGTTTCACGTGAGGCCCTGGACGCTGCCCAATCAGTGCTAAGCACTCGGCCATTTTGGGAATCCTAAGCACTCTTATTATTTTTGTGGCGCCTACGTGAGGAGCACGTGCAGAGCTAGGCGCTGCCCAATCAGTCCTAAGCACTCAGCCATTTTGGCTGTATATGAAGTGCTAAGCACTTTTTATATGGTGCCCACGTGTGTTTCACGTGAGGCGCTGGGCGCTGTTAAAGAGGGACGCCCACGAGGGAAGCACGTGAGACGTTAGTCTCTTTTATATGGAGATTTAATCTCTGTTAATGTTTTCAAATCTCTGTTAATGGTATTTTGACCATTAACGATCACCAAGATCATTATTTTGAAGATCTGGGATCATGTTCTTTAAGAACTAAGTTCTTGATTTGAAGGAACTATGTTCCTGGAGTGATATGAACTCCATATTCTTTCCCTTTAAATTTGTTCTTCCCTGAATCTTTGATTCTTAAGAACAAGATCTTCCCGATGAGAATTAAATTCTCAACTTATGGAAGACTTGTCTTGTGGATCTCAAATCCAGAGAAAGAACTAAGTTCTCGAGAAGGGTTATATCCTTAGATATGCTATGATAGGTAAAGGAGATGTTTTGATCGCTGTGGTTTTTTAACCTAGGATTTAAAGAATGAAACTCTTCTTCTTTAATAATTGAATTCTCTATTGTTTTTTGGAAGCTTTCTGAATTTTTCAGAAGCTTATAATGGGTTTTTTCTCTCTTTTTGTCAATCTGTCTCTCTCTATCTGTCTTTTTGAGACTTGAAGTCTCGGTTCCTTTATATAGTAGAGGCAGATTGTTAATTAGTTTTGAGAAAATCTCTCATTTAGAGATTCTAATTGATTTAATTGGTCTCAAAATTGATTTGGAGAATTTTACCCACCATTGGATCTTTGATCCAAGAACTTCTGTTTTACAGAATATATTGTTCTTGTTTTTAACAAAATTGGGAAAATATTCTCCCATATACATAATTTATTCTGTCAAGTAGTGATTTTTTAATCACCGTTGGATTTTTAATCCAAGGGTTCTCTATTTTACAAAGAGCAATATTTTTTTTAGAAAAATTGAGAGAATATATTCCCAAAGAATAGAATTTTATTCTATTATTAGATCATTGATCTAACTGAGAGCATCTTTCTTATTTAGAAAGATTTGGGAGATATTTTCTCCTAATAGAATTTGATTCTATATTTTGATGATTTATCATCTCCGTTGGATTTTTGATCCAACGGCTCTGTTTAACAGGGAGTATTATAGAATTTTAATTCTACCTGGGCGTTGGCGCTCACATGTTATACGCGTGGGCGCTACTTAAGAATTTAATTCTTATAATGGGTATTTATTTGCTTCGCACATTGGCGCCCACGTGAGGAGTACGTGCGGCACCATCTAAGATTTTAACTCTTATGCAACAAACTATTCTGTGCTTTGCACATTGGCGCCCTCGTGAGGAGCACGTGAGGCGCCACCATAGAATTTAATCCTATAAGATTGGCTCTGGTGCTGGCACCCTCGTGAAGAGCCCGTGAGGCGCTGTCTCATTAGATTTAACAGAGCATTACTCTTTTATTAGGTTAAATATTGGGGAAACAACCTCATGTGCCAAGGCGTAATGTCTGAGCTTCATCATCACGAAGATCAACGCCAGGAAATGCTTTTCGATGGGGGAGTAGTTGTTTTCTACCCCCAGGAGAACTCAACTCAAATATTACAGAGCTCTCTCCTTTCCCTGATTGTTCTCTTATGCCCATATCGCGCCTAGAAAACTTTAAAGGGCTTTCGTATATAGGATATGGGGTTTTCGCTTAACCGGAGCGGTCAATACCGGCGGATTTTGCAGGTATTGCTTGATTTCATCTAGTGCATTTTGGCACTTTTGATCCCAGACGAACAGGGTCCCCTTCTTCATTAGATGACTATAGGGACAGCATTTTCCGGAAAGTTTGGCTATGAACTGCCGGATATATGTGAGCTTTCCTTAAAGAGATCACAATTGTTTGAGAGTTCTTGGCGTGGGCATTTCCATAATCGCCTTGATCTTTGAGGAATCGATCTCGATACCCTAGTGTCGTATGATGAATCCTAGGAATTTGCCTGAAAAAACTCCAAACGCGCATTTTAGAGGATTCACTTTCAGATTATACTTCCGAAGACGTCGGAACACTATTTTTAGATGTTCCCAATATTCCTCATGAGATCTGCTCTTTACCATAAGGTCGTAAATGTAGCATTCGACGATCTCATGTATGAGGTCATCGAAGATCTTTGTCATGGCCCTTTGGTAGGTAGCGCCAGCGTTCTTTAAACCGAAGGGTATCACCTTATAGCAGAATATGCCCAGCGGAGTTGGGAAGGCGGTATGCTTTTGGTCTTCAGGATGCATTTTTATTTGATTATATCCTGAAGATCCATCCATGAAGGAGAAGACCTCATGGGTAGATGTATTATCGATCATCAGCTCAGTAATATATACTGGGAAGTTATCTTTCGGACAAGCTTTGTTAAGGTCCTGAAAGTCCATGCAGCTGCGCACCGTCCCATTTTTCTTCATCACTGGAACGATGTTAGCGATCCAGTTGGGATATTGAACTTCTTGGATGAAGCCAGAGTCGATTAGTTTCTTGTCTTCAGTGTTGATACTCATCTCAAGTTCGAGCCGCATTCTTCTTAGCGCCTGTTTGACTAGTTTTATGTCCGGCGATATGGCCAGTTTATATACCGCTACTTTTGGATCTAGACCTAGCATCTCAGAATAGTTCCACATGAAGCAGCCTTTATATTGCTTGAGCACGTCCTTTAACGTGGCTACCTATTTTTCAGATAGTAGCTCACTGACGAATGTCGGCCTCGGATCATTTTCTATCCCTAAGTCAATTTTCCTTAACTTGTCCGCCGTAGTGTGTATCCCGTTTTCCAGCTCTTTTAGTGCTGGTGGAAACTCGGAGATCACCTCGTCCTCGTCTTCATTTTCGAAGCACATGTGAAAGTCATTCATAGTCTCGTGCCCTCCCTCTTTTGAGAGTGTTATCATATGGCAGGTATGAGGTCACTTCCCTTTTTATGGTTGAGCCGATCCTATTCTCATGGTATAGATCCTCTTTGGCTCATGCTTTTGCGGCGATGTTACCCTCCAGCTGTCGGATAAAGCGAACCTGCCTTGTTGATATTGGTCTTCTACCCAGTCTTTGAAGGTGAAGCAATCTTCAAGGGGATGAACTATTACTCAGTGATAAGAGCAATAATCCGGATGATGGACCTCGCTTATTTGTTTGGGGTGCCGAGATTCCGGAAGTGTCATCATTTGGTGCTTCATGACAAGATTGAATATTTTCCACGTCTTGTCTTAGGGAAAAGAGTATTCCCGACCCATCTTCTTTATAAAGGACGGGTTCCAATCGACCTTTTTTCGATTGCAGGGCTTCTTGGATCCGCTTTGTTGTTTGCGTTCTTTGCCCTGCTTTTGCCTCTATTTCGGGATTTTCCCATTTTGCGAGGACATACAGCGTGCCGGGGATGAAGAGCATTATAGTCTTCTTTTTCCACCGATTGCTAATTGAGGTGTTGTGTCCTGGTCTTTTCATAAATGGCCATTTCGCGACTGTGATCGTCTCAGCTCTTTTCACAAGCTTCTTTTATTAGCTTGTTTATTTGTTCTTCGAGCGACGGACTTAACGTTCTTAGAGCGGGATCACGCTCTGTTTCAACGTCGCGGCCATTCGGAAGAGCGTTTTCCCCTTCGCGGTAGCTGTTTATGATGCGGCAGCCGCGGCACTGCTTCTGTTTCTTGGACCGAATGTATCCGAGCTCGGTTGTCTCCATCTTCCCATTAGGCATCTTTTGTTGAGTCCCGGGAATATCCCAAATCTTTTTGTAGAATTGGGCTTGTCGAACTGTTTATTCGAAGGGTACACCTTGGTATCTTAACAGCGTTTTCAATCCCTCTGCGTAGTATCATGGCAGACGGATTGGTTGAAGCCTGTCGAGTGCAAAATTGTCACCATGCCAGACTTTTTCTACTTTGGTCTCCGTAGATTGGTAGAAGAAGATCGCCTTTTCACCTCTTCGCCTGGGAGGGACGTGAAAGTTTGTAGTTCTTGTACGCTGTATGTATCGAGCTCATCAAGTTCCTTGTAGTGCCGAGGCAGAGCCATTGTGATTTGCAGACTCTGATCTGCTTCGTCGAGGGTTTGCACTAACGAGCGGATGGAGAACACTGCGTTGGCCTCGTCCTCATAGTCGCTGCCAAAGACAAGAATGTAGGGTGTTTTTCGTCACCCCATTGAGATGGGAATACGCGCGCGCTTGTCAGGCGTACAACAGATTCCCTCTGCCTAGGGTAGGCGGGGGTTTAATGATTGTGGGGATCCGAATCTCCGGCAGCCGCGGACTAAGCTGCCGTTAATTACCCCTCGCCTTTGGGGCGAGGGAACCTCCGATTAACGGGTTAAACTGGTCATGCGAACTCAATGTGCAGTGTACGTGTGTGTTGTTTTGGAAGGGGGGTTTGGATATGTCGGGAGCCACACGGAGTTTTTACGGGGGTCCCGCTACCCGGATAGCGGGCTGGGGGTTAAAGGGGCTAGCAGCCCCCTTGCGGGGTGCGGGGTGCGGGGCAGCGCCCCGTTAGAAATTTTTTTCTAACAGGGACAGTGTCGTGGGGTAAGTGTGTGTGTACATATGTATGCATATGTATATGTACATGTATGTATATAAAAAGAGGGGGGAAAGGCATCCAAAGGATGCGTGGGGCCAGCGCCTTGGACGCTGTGCGCCCAGGTGCTGTGCGCTCAGGCGCTAGCATGCCATGTGTCGACACGTGGGCGCTCTGCGCTTGAGCACAAGGCGCTGTAGCGCAAGCGCTCCACGTGTCGGCACGTGAGCTATTTGCGCTTCAGCGCCTGACGCTTGAGCGCAAGCGCGCCACGTGTCGGCACGGGGGCGACTTACGGTTGAGCGCTGTGCGCTTGAGCGCAAGCGCGCCACATGTCGGCACTGGGGCGACTTGCGCTCGAGCGCTTGCGCTCAAGCGCTTGCGCTTGAGCGCAAGCGCGCCACGTGTCGGTACTGGGGCGACTTGCGCTCGAGCGCTTGCGCTCGAGCGCTTGCGCTCGAGCGCTTGCGCTGGAGCGCAAGCGCGCCACGTGTCGGCACGTGGGCGCTTTGCGCTCGAGCGCAGGGCGCTGTTGTGCAAGTGCGCCACGTGTCGGCACATGGGCGCTTTGCGCTTGAGCGCTTAGCGCTTGAGCGCAAGCACACCACGTGTTGGCACGTGGGCACTCTGCGCTTGAGCGCCGGCGAGGAAAAGAGGCTTTTAGCCTAAAAAGGTTCTCGGAAGAGAAATCAGAGTAGAGTTGGACTCCTAAGTGTGTTTTTGGGGTTAATGGAAGGGGTTCTTCTTCTTCCTCCTCTGTTAGCTAGATCTTGAAGATCAAGAGATGTGAGATCTCAAAATCTCTCATTTTTGGGATCTAAAGACAGATCCAAGTTCCCCTTTGTGGGTTTGGTGGTGAAAAACTATCTTGTTTTTGAAAAGGAAGAGTAAAACTCTTGATTTAATTCAAACGAAAGAAGAAGGTTTGAGACCTTCAGAAAAGGGAAAGAAATACAAACCCTAGGTTTTTGATAGAATGGAAAAAGTTATTCTTATTCATCATCATTTTGCCTTATATGGGCTTACATATTTGCATATAGCCCCTTGGGCTTTACAAAACGGCATTTTGCCCATCCCATGGCTCATGTGCCATTTCTTTTTTGCACATAAGCCATAGGCTTACAAAATATTGGCTTTATGCCCGTTTTGCATATATTCATGTATAAAAAATTACATAAAAATTATTTATTACATGATCTATATTTAGGCATGGAGGAGGCTGGCCGCGGGCTCGACTTGGGCATGGGCCCGCTTGACCTGGGCTTGGGCCCACCTGGCTTGGGGTTGACCTTGACTTTGACTCGGTCAACGGGGGTGTAAATTTTTACCCCAACAAAGTGCCCCACATCAATAAATGCACACCGCACATTTGAGTTGTGTGCATGAAATTGATGGATCCTGAAGCTGAACTTCGAGGTGGAACATCATTCCGGAGGCGAAGCATCATCCCGGGGAGCATGATTCCCGGGGATCGGAGCATCATTCTGATTCGCGGAGCATAATTCCGGGGTCGGAGTATCCCTCGGGGAGCATGATTCCCGGGGATCGGAGCATCATTCCGATGAGCGGACATGATTCCAGGGTTCGAAGCATCGTTCCGAAGGGCGGAGCATGATTCCAGGGTTCGGAGCATCATTCCGATGAGCGGAGCATGATTCCAGGGTTTGAAGCATCGTTCCGAAGGGCGGAGCATGATTCCAGGGTTCGGAGCATCATTCCGAAGATCGGAGCATAATTCCAGAGATCGGAGCATCATTCCGAAGGGCGGAGCATAATTCCAAGGATCGGAGCATCATTCTGATTCGCGGAGCATAATTCCGGGGTCGGAGTATCCCTTGGGGAGCATGATTCCCGGGGATCGGAGCATCATTCCGATGAGCGGAGCATGATTCCAGGGTTCGAAGCATCGTTCCGAAGGGCGGAGCATGATTCCAGGGTTCGGAGCATCATTCCAAAGATTGGAGCATAATTCCAGAGTTCGGAGCATCATTCCGAAGATCCGAGCATAATTCCAGAGATCGGAGCATCATTCCAAAGATCGGAGCATCATTCCGAAGGGCGGAGCATAATTCCAAGGATCGGAGCATCATTCCGATGGGCGGAGCATGATTCCAGGGATCGGAGCATCATTCCAATTTGCGGAGCATGATTCAAAGGATCGGAGCATCATTCCAAAGCACGGAGCATAATTCCAAGATCGGAGCATCATTCCGATGAGCGGAGCATGATTCCAGGATCGGAGCATCATTCCGAAGCGTGGAGCATAATTCCAAGATCGGAGCATCATTACGATGAGTGGAGCATGATTCCAGGATTTGGAGCATCATTCCGAAGAGCGGAGCATGATTCCAAGGATCGGAGCATCATTCCGAAAGGCGGAGCATGATTCCAGAGATCGGAGCATCATTCCGAAAAGCGGCATACATTCTGACCGAAGCATAATTTCGATGCAGAGGTTGATCCCCAGGCGAAGCATAATTCTGATGGGGAAAGAAGATAATCCGAGGTGAAGCTTGATTTCGACACGGGGTGCACATTCTAAGACGAAGCATGATTCCGACGCAGAGCTGGCTGGTTGACTTGATTCCGAGGCGGAGCATAATTCCGGCAGGGAAGGTAGATATCCCGAGGCGAAGCATGATTTCGACACGGGGTAAATTCTGGGACGGAGCATGATTTCGCTGTAGAGGTTGTTGGTTTGATTTGATTTGGGTTGACATCAGCATCGCTACACTGGAATATGGTACCAGGAGCGAATCATCATTTGTCATAAGAGGATTTGGGGATTGGTTTTTTTTTGTTTGGCATCAGCATCACTACACTGGAATATGGTACCAGGAGCGAATCATCATTTGCGTTTGCTTATTAGGAAACAATGTCTTAGGAGACAGGTTTAGATCCCTTATCACCTAATACTTTTCAATTTTGTGAACCGTAAGGGTCTCACAAAGCATTTTCTCCTTATGGGTCGTAAGGATCCCGTAAGTGTATTTTCTCCTTGGGAGTCGTGGGGACTCCCAAGTGTGTTGCACCTTTGTGAGTCGTAAGGATCTCACGCGGGAATTTTCTCCTCACAAAGTCGAGAGGACCTTGTGAGTGCATTTCATCTCTTTCTCACGAGTTTGCGCCCTTTCGGGTTTTCACAAACTCGCCGGCAGTCCTGCTGTTTTTACTGACGGAGCCCTTTCGGGTTTTCATCCGTGCCTATTTTGCTTGTGGACATACCTTTTTTTTTATTTTATTGTTTTTGGAGAGATTGGGATTGTTTTACGCCCGTGGATTGTATACGGTTTTGCAGGATGTATGATCCAGACCGTAAGGCTATAAAAAAATTTTGGGACTTTGTTGGCGTCTGCATCGCTGCACTGGAATATGGTACCAGGAGCAACTCATCATTCGCCGTTGGGGTATGGGATTTGGAATTTGGTTGGCGTCTGCATCGCTGCACTAGAATATGGTACCAGGAGCGACTCATCATCCGCCGTTGGGGTATGGGATTTGGAATTTGGTTGGCGTCTGCATCGCTGCACTGGAATATGGTACCAGGAGCGACTCATCATTCGCCACTTGGGGATTGGGGAGCGATGGCTTAGGAGACAGGTTTAGATCCCTATCCCTAAAGACTTTTCAATTTTATGGGCCGTGAGGGTCCCATAAAGCATTTTCTCCCTACGAGTCATAAGGATCCCGCAGGTGTATTTTCTCCTTAGGAGTCGTGAGGACTCCTGAGTGTGTTTTCCCTTTGTGAGTCGTAAGGATCCCACAAAGGTTTGTTCTCCTCATGTATCGTGAGGACACATGAGTGGGTCTTCTCAATGGAGCATAATTCCAAAGGCGGAGACCAGCCGCGTAACTGGTGGTTGCGGTGGGGCATAGGTATGATGGGAATTATTTGGGCCCGTGGATTGTATACGGCAGTCAATTTGGGGACTAGCCGTAGGGCTGGGAGAGTTTTAAGAATTTGAATTTTTATTGGCGTCTGCATCGCTGCACTGGAATATGGTACCAGGAGCGACTCATCATTCGCCGTTGTTTTTTTTTGTTTTTGTTTTACCACGATTGCTCTATCATTTCAGCTTTTCTTATCGCGAAGGTCGCGATTGCCCTATCATTTCGGATTTTATTCGCGGTTGCCCCATCATTTCAGCTTTATTTCATCTTTATTTTACTCGCTGATTTTTATTGCGAGTTGCCCCATCATTTCGGCTTTATTTCATCTTTATTTTACTCGCTGATTTTTATTGCAAGTTGCCCCATCATTTCGGCTTTTCTTTATTTTTCTTTTATTTACACATTTTTTGTTTATTTACATATTATATTTTTTTTTACATTCCCAGTTTAACGACTAGAGGTCGACTGTTCCCAGTTTAATGACGTGGTGGTCGACTGTTTTCAGAGAAAGGCAGACGTCTGAGAGAATGAGTTTTACGAAGAACTTCGGTCTCCGTTTGTATGAAATTGGCGGTTGCAGCTAGACTGTTTGTTAACACGCCTTTAGACAGTTCTATCTCTCCTGCCTTGTATTGCTTTTCGACCCAATCTTTGAAGATGAAGCAGTCCTCAATGGCATCACCTATCACTCTGTGATAGGGGCAGTATTTGGGGTCGTTGGTCCTATTCGCTTCCTACGGTCTTTTTGACTCTGGCAGTTGTAGACCGTTCTTCAGGGCGTCTTTGAATATTTTATGGATTTTGTCCCTTCTGAAGGAATAGACCTTATCTAGCTTCTCTTTGAGTGGAGATTCTCCTCCCTCTCCGAACACTGGCTTCCGAGGCTGGTTGGCGCTAAGCCCGCTCATCCCTTGCTTATTTCGGTTAGCCGAAGTGTTGAAAGATTCAGAATCATCGGAGTTTCCGCCTTTGCGATTTTCGTCCTTTCGGTTTCTCCAGGACCTATTGTTATTTTGGGAATCCGAGGAGGACTCCTGTTTTGAGCGCTCCAGCATCTGAACTTTCCTGATCAGCTCTTGGAATGTTTTGAGACCCGCGGTACATAGAAACGGAGCCATCCAGTTGTTGAGATTTCCGACAAGGAGACTGTCAGATTGGTCCTGCTCTATCGGTGGTTCACATTTGACGGAGAGATTGCGCCATCGGGTTATAAAATCCGTGCTACTTTCGTTGTTCTTGGGCTTGGTCCTTACGAGCTCGGCAATGGTGATCTTATCGCTGACGCTCATAAACCTTTGTCGAAACAAAGATTCCATTTAGACGAAAGTAGTAACGGAGCCATCCGGTATGCTCGAGTACCAGTCGAAAGCAACATCGGTCAAGCTATTAACGAACTAGCGGAAGAGAAGCGCATCGTTGCCCCCATTATTCCCGCATGAGGCTTTGAAGTGGGCGATGTGCTGATTCGCATTTCCTGTCCCATCGAATCTTCCGAATTTAGGGATGACATAGCCGCTAGGAAATTCTATCAGATCATATTGAGCAGGATATGGTCTCCCGCTACTGCTAACATCTTTTTGCTCTTCAGCTTCGGCTACCCGTGTTTTGACTTTGCTGGCAACCAAATCCATGATTTGATCTTGAGTTAGCGGGCTACTGTCATCGGTAGCCAAGACATTTCCCGAGATAGGATGCGACTGATTTTCATGCGGTTCGCCCATTTTTGGATTTGAGGGAATAGGCGCTGGCTGCGTTGGGATACCGTTTCTCGGTTCACGAGCAGAGCCCTGCGCTTGATTGGGCGGCTGAGAGGCAAGTTGGGCCGTGAGCTATAGGACGACATTTGTCAAGTTATCAATTTTGGAGTAGAGCTTGGTC
The DNA here is from genome assembly GCA_030015575.1 of Agapanthus africanus. Classification (NCBI taxonomy): domain Eukaryota; kingdom Viridiplantae; phylum Streptophyta; class Magnoliopsida; order Asparagales; family Amaryllidaceae; genus Agapanthus; species Agapanthus africanus. The sequence goes on along the minus strand of CM057340.1, from coordinate 672,407,506 downwards.
ATCTCTTTGTCTTTGTTTCTGAGCTGCTTTCGGAGCTCTTGAAGCAGCTCTTGCTCCGCGGTCCTGGGGCGGAAAGTCGGCTCTTCTTCGCTTTCCGAGCCCGACTCCTCATGGACCGAAGGGTCTTTCCGCCTATCATCCTCATCAATAGGGTTTTCATCACCCAGCAGAGGTGGCTGTTCTTGGGAAGCGGCCACCACATTCAAGCCAGATTGGGTTTGAGATGTGGTAGCCCCGTCCTTGCTCTTGCTGCGCGTGCCCACCGTGTAGACAGTGTGGACCACATACCCATCCATTTCTTCATCTTCGGCAGGGTAACCTTGTTCTTCGAACCTCATGAGGTTCAGCCTGGCAGGAGCCCTAGCCCTTTTGTTGGCTCTATATCTGAGCCTTTTCTCCCTCAGCTTCTCAATTTTGAAGGCTTGGCGGGCATCCACTATCCGGGAAGCCATTGTGAGTTGATCAGCGGGGAGCTTAGAGAAGACACCCGATCGAGCAGTTATCAGGGGCACCGCCGGAGCTTGCGCGAGACGCCCTGTCGTTTTGTTGGTGCTGATGGCCTTGCCCCCAGCTGGGGCCATGTAGAGTCGTTCGGAAACGGACTTGCGCTTGGGCTGAGGTGCCCTCACGACCACCACATTTGGCCTCTTGCCTTTCGCGACCAGTCTGTCTGTCACTGGAGCTTGAGGAGCCGGGATGGCGCCAACTGGCATGAACATGATAGAGCCGAATAGTAGCAGCGGCTCCTCCCATTGTAGCCCGAGACTGGCCGGAAGGACCGTCCTAGAGTCTATCCTCATTGTGTAGGAGACGGGAGCTGAGTTCATCATCGAAGACTTCGTTGAAAGGTGATTGCTTGAAAATCTGCATGAAAAGAGCATTATTTTAGTATAAGTACAGATATGTACATTGATTGAGCTCGCATGAATGCTTAACCCGAAATATGGGAGGAGAGATTGGTCCCACCGGGCGTGCCAGAATTTATAAGGTGTTTTTCGTCACCCCATTGAGATGGGAATACGCGCGCGCTTGTCAGGCGTACTACAGATTCCCTCTGCCTAGGGTAGGCGGGGGTTTAATGATTGTGGGGATCCGAATCTCCGGTAGCCGCGGACTAAGCTGCCGTTAATTACCCCTCGCCTTTGGGGCGAGGGAACCCCCGATTAACGGGTTAAACTGGTCATGCGAACTCAATGTGCAGTGTACGTGTGTATTGTTTTGGAAGGGGGGTTTGGATATGTCGGGAGCCACGCAGAGTTTTTACGGGGGTCCCGCTACCCGGATAGCGGGCTGGGGGTCAAGGGGGCTAGCAGCCCCCTTGCGGGGTGCGGGGTGCGGGGCAGCGCCCCGTTAGAAATTTTTTTCTAACAGGGACAGTGTCGTGGGGTATGTGTGTGTACATATGTATGCATATGTATATGTACATGTATGTATATAAAAAGAGGGGGAAAGGCATCCAAAGGATGCATGGGGCCAGCGCCTTGGGCGCTGTACGCCCAGGTGCTGTGCGCTCAGGCGCTAGCATGCCACGTGTCGGCACGTGGGCGCTCTGCGCTTGAGCGCAGGGCACTGTAGCGCAAGCGCGCCACGTGTCGGCACGTGGGCGCTTTGCGCTTCAGCGCCTGATGCTCGAGCGCAAGTGCGCCACGTGTCGACACGGGGGCGACTTGCGCTTGAGCGCTGGGTGCTTGAGCGCAAGTGCGCCACGTGTCGGCACGGGGGAGACTTACGCTTGAGCGCTGTGCGCTTGAGCCCAAGCGCGCCACGTTTCGGCACGGGGGCGACTTGCGCTCGAGCGTTTGCGCTTGAGCGCAAGCGCGCCACGTGTCGGCACTGGGGCGACTTGCGCTCGAGCGCTTGTGCTTGAGCGCAAGCGCGCCACCTGTCGACACTGGGGCGACTTACGCTCGAGCGCTTGCGCTGGAGTGCAAGCGCGCCATGTGTCGGCACGTGGGCGCTTTGCGCTCGAGCGCAGGGCGCTGTTGTGCAAGCGCGCCATGTGTCGGCACGTGGGCGCTTTGTGCTTGAGCGCTTAGCGCTTGAGCGCTTAGTGCTTGAGCGCAAGCGTGCCACGTGTCGGCACGTGGGCGCTCTGCGCTTGAGCGCCGGCGAGGAAAAGAGGCTTTTAGCCTAAAAAGGTTCTCGGAAGAGAAATCAGAGTGGAGTTGGACTCCTAAGTGTGTTTTTGGGTTAATGGAAGGGGTTCTTCTTCTTCCTCCTCTGTTAGCTAGATCTTGAAGATCAAGAGATGTGAGATCTCAAAATCTCTCCTTTTTGGGATCTAAAGACAGATCAAAGTTCCCCTTTGTGGGTTTGGTGGTGAAAAACTGTCTTGTTTTTTAAAAGGAAGAGTAAAATTCTTGATTTAATTCAAAAGAAAGAAGAAGGTTTGAGACCTTCAGAAAAGGGAAAGAAATACAAACCCTAGGTTTTTGATAGAATGGAAAAAGTTATTCTTATTCATCATCATTTTTCCTTATATGGGCTTACATATTTGCATATAGCCCCTTGAGCTCTACAAAATGGCATTTTGCCCATCCCATGGCTCATGTGCCATTTCTTTTTTGCACATAAGCCATAGGCTTACAAAACATTGGCTTTATGCCCGTTTTGCATATATTCATGTATAAAAAATTACATAAAATTTATTTATTACATGATCTATATTTAGGCATGGAGGAGGCTAGCCGTGGGCTCGACTTGGGCATGGGCCCGCTTGACCTGGAGTTAGGCCCACCTGGCTTGGGGTTGACCTTGACTTTGACTCGGTCAACGGGGGTGTAAATTTTTACCCTAACAAAGAATAGGGGTAGATGGTCTGGGCCTGTTATTTTCTTTCTGGGGTTGCCCCGAATAGACTATTTCTTCATCTTCCTCGGAATCGCTCCGAAAAATCTGGATAGTGGCGGCGGAGTTCTATTTATCCTCCGGCTTATGACACCTTTCTATATCTTCGAAGTCTGGTAGGAAGTACTTTGCGTCTTCATATTTCCGGACCTCGTTTGCGAAGAACGGCTGTAGCTTCCTTGTGATGGTGCATTCCAAGCCGTCGTTGAAATACTTCATACACTGATGTTGTGTAGAAGGGATGACGTTATACTCATGCAATCAGGACCTGCCGAGCAAAGCGTTATAGCAAGTCTTGGTGTCAATGACGTGAAATTTGATGTCAGTGATGAGCAAGCCGAAGCGTAACGTCAGTATTACAGACCTATGCGTCTGTGACGACTGTGAGTCGAACCCGGAGATTATAATTTTATCTCGGGATAAGTGCTGAACGTTCATGCAAATCTCCTTCAGCGCTCTCACATTGAGAAGGTTGACAAAGGATCCGTTGTCGACAAGGATTTTCCCTATCTTGATGTCGTGGCAGTACCCGGTGACGTATAACGAGCGGTTATATTCGCACGTACCGAGGAGGAGATCTTCATCGCTAAATGTAATGTCAGCAGTGTGAATCTCTGCCAGTTCATCTTTTATCTTCTCTTCTGCAAGGATAGCTTGGAACTGATCGGTCTCTTATAATGCCTTGATCAGAGACTATCATGCCTCTTTGGACAAGAGGAGAGCATCCAATATGCTCAACTGTGGGCTATTATTCTCAGATGTGCTAGGATATTATAATCTATCTTATTTTTCCTAGTCGGGTCCCTTTCTGCGAGCTCTTTGACAACTCCATCGTCGAGGGCAATTTCCTCAGAGATTTTCTCTTTCCCTTTGTCTTATTTGCTCGAACCTTTGTTTGTAGGTCCAAGATTCTTTTTAGACAGCGTGCGGTTACGCGGCTGAATATTCTCACAGTTCTTCTCCTCCTCTTTTTTTCGGGGGTGGGGTCTTTGAAGAGAAGGCTGAGGGGTATTTCGTCCTCATAATCGCTCCCGAAAGTAAGAACTTAGGGTTTTTCCCTTCTGAGCTGGTACTAATCCTATGACAGTTGCCAGTCGTTTTTTTCACGCGCATCAGTCGCACCTTTTTGCCGTCAATGAGCTTCGTGCTTCATTCTCTTGAAGTGTTTTTTATGGGCAACGTATTCTTACCGTCACTTCTTGAAGGTACTGCACTCTTCGGTGGGGTGGGTAACCCTCCGATGATATAGCTAGTAGTTTGAACGTGAATCCTCTCCGTCGAGGCATATGACCCCGGGTGTGTTTCCTACGAGAGGTGGCTGCTTCATTCCCATTGACAGAGCTTTGGCGAACTGCTTCTCTGCCTTGATCCTGCTCTTATTTTTCGCAGGTATGCCTTAGTTCGGTTGGAGTACTTTAAGACTCATCCTTGCCGTAGCTTCTTCATCCTGACGCTGATGCTTAGCCTTTTCGTATATGGTTGTCTCGCATTCTCGGTCAAGTTTGCTTTTGTGAAAGGCTTCATTTAACAGCCTATCGATCGGATCTTCTTCTGGAAGTTTTAGGGATTTTAGTGCCGACTCTGCCTCCATTTCCTCCGCATTCTTTTCTGATGCCGAGATAGATTCTTCTTCTTCTTTTAACAACAAATGGGAGATCATGTGGCAACTTGCCACACAGTCTTCGATTTCTTCTGATGAGTCATTTTCCTCATCGTTGTCGCTATCTTCGTTCTCACGAATATGCTTGAGGAACACTTCGAGCAGGACCGGTTTCCGTGCCTCCTGGTTATACTCCTCCAGTGCGTCAATGTACTTTTGTAAGTCTGTGCGCTTGTCGTCATACTCGGCATGCTGCACAGGCTTCTTAGTCTTCTTCTTTTTCTTCGAAGACTTTGAAGGCTTGACTTGGGGATTTTGCCCTTTGTCAATAATCTTCGGTGCGGGATGTGGTTTCAGCATCCCTTTGATGATTTCGGATTCAAGTGGGCTTTTCCACCTGACTTATGGACGTGCCTGTAGATCCTTCGTCATTCTTTTGGTTTTTGCTGAAAGGACGGCTTCCCATGGAGTCTCTTCCACGAGTGAGCATGATGCCTCCGGTACATTCACCTTTTGGGGAATGTGCTTCTGTGGTAGGTTTACCCTCCAGTTGTCAGACAGCGCGAACTTCCCTTGTTGATACTAGTCCTCGACTCAATTCTTGAAGACGTAGCAATCCTCAATTAGGTGGCTCACCATTCTGTGATAGGAGCAGTAATTAGGGTTGTTGACGTCGCCGGGTTGCAGTAGATGCCGTGGGTCTGGCAATGTGATGAGTTTGTTATGCATTAACAACTCAAATAGTCTCCTCATCTTATCGTGGGGAAACAAGTAAGCGCATCCTAGCCTTTCTTCTGGGGATAGGCGTGGACGTGTGTTGTTTTGGCGCGCAACCGGTTTTAGGCCACTCGGTTGTTGTTGAGTGTTGGAAACGAAGGCCGCTTTCCCTTTACCCCTGGTGTTTCGAGGGTCCTTACTTGAGGAGGAAGGCCCGTGGCCCATCTGGTCCATTTGGGCCAGTTTATCGATTAGAGCCTGGAAGGCTATTGGTTTTAAGAACGTCATGAACTGGGACACAGTCGTTTGAAGATCAAGAGTCCCGATGAACATGCCCACGGCAGGAGATCCATCAATATGCTGTTCGCACTTAGACCATAGGTTCCGCTACCGGATCGCATATTGGACCAGGTTTCTCCCGGCTTTACCCTGGCATTGATTAATGCCGTGATTGGAGTGCGCTCGATTGCGCTAGCGAACCGCTGTGTGAACAGAAGTTCCATCTCTGTGAATGTCTTTACGAAGTCATTTGGGAGCTCTGAATACCATTCAAAGGCCGTTTCTGACAAGCTGCCAACGAACTGGCGATGCAACAGTTTGTCGTCGCCTCCGGTATTGCCGCACATAGCTCTGAACTGCGCGACGTGCTGATGGGAGTTTCCTGTCCTGTTGTATATATGGAACTTGGGGATCGTATATCCCGGCGGGTACTTGATTTGATCATAACAGCATGGATACGGTCTCCCAGTTCTGACGATTTGGCCAGCCGCTTCATTAGCTTAATGAGCTCTTATTTGTTGAGCAATATAATCATCAAAAGCAGCCTTGGAAATCGTTTCCTCCTTGGTTATTGACAAGGCTGGAAGAGGGTTCGATGTTTCTCCTCTGTCATCCTCGATGATTATCGGCTGGGGTTCTGGTTGGATCATCATTCCAACCATGTCCTGAAACAAGAGCGCCATCTGCTTCATGTTTGCAGCTTGTTCAGCAGTTTCTTTGTCTTTTCTTTCGAGCACCCTTCACAAGAACTCTGTATCGATCTCCTGCTCCTGGCGCTGTTCAACTGTTGTGTCTGGGCTTTCTTTCTGCCCGGTAAGTGCTGCCATTTTGGTCAGCATTTCCTAGAGCTTTTGTTGTTGCTCTTGAGCTTTAGTCAACGACCGAGTTTGCGGTTGGTGACTCACCGAAGCATGGCTTTCTTCTTTCCCGGAAGCCATATGGACCATATGCACGACCGTGCCCCCAGACTTGGAGCGTTTGGGTCCATCACCTTTGGAATTTGCCGTGGGCAGTGGGATTTTCTCCGGTCTCATCCTTTTATGGAAGGTCGAAGTTGAAGGAGCCGTTGTAACAGGCACCTGTGTAGAAAAAGCCTCTCGCTGTATGATAGAGGGGTGGTCTTTCTCTTGCCGAGCCTTCGATTTCTTCGGTCGATAAGAGTAATCTTTGTTGATTACATAGTCCTGGACTTTCCGCCAGACCCTGTGAATTTTGGAGGGGAACCGTTGATGGGGCGCTTCGGCTTTTCCTGCACTGTGGCTTCTGCAGGCGAGGGCGATTCCTTTACCACCACCATAGAAGATTTTTTGCGTACCCTCCTGAGCAGATCAAAGCTGTTCCTGGTTGGAACAGCAGCATCAACTTCAACTATTGGAACTGGTGGGGTAAGTCCAGAGGGAGAATTGCGCCCAGCTTTTCTCACTCGGCGCCAGTGGTGACGTCGAGCGTGTCTTGCAGACGGGACCGCCTCAGATTTGGAAGCGGTTTCTTCATACCCCTGGCTTTGCTGAGGGGTTGCTATTGGCGTTAACCTGTTGAAGACTGACGTCTTTGGCAGAGTTTGAGGAGGGCCGGCCAATCTTTCAAAGACCAATCTTCTGATGGGGGAAGCGCTTTTGACGGCTTCGCCCGTAGCAGGAGTTGGAAGGCTATCTATTTTGGGGCAGCCCCTTCAGGTGTCACGAGCCTCTTTGTAGGCCCATTTGGGTTCTTGCCCAGCCTATTGAAGACTGAGACGTCGGTTTTGGACGGTCTGTTGAGAGGGGCCGTTGTGGTCGCCAGTCGATCGAAGACGGGCCTCTTGAGAGCTTCCTCTTGCGGTGCTAAGGCACCAAAACTCACTAGTGGGAACATGGTCCCCAAAAAACGTCCAGTAGTGGCTTGCGTAACTTGCCCACTGGTATTGAGAAAATTGAGGCTGTGTTGGGCCCGTAGCTCACTCCTCCAGTTGGGGTGGAGCGAGAGTTGCTACTGCTTGAAGTGCATTGGGAAGCCACCGATTTTCTGAATAGGAGCAAAACACCAAGTTTTAGTATCTCGAATCCAAGAGCAAACATAGCGAACCGCGATTTTGTTCACAAAACACGACACACGAAGGTGTGGAGTAGAAAGAGGAAAAGGTCCCACCGGGCGTGCCAGAATTTGTTCACCGCCGAAAGACCAAACCGAGACGTTGGGACTTCTGGCCTAAATTTTAGGGGGGCAGATGCTATTTGGACTTCTCCATCCACCTCTCCGAAAATACCAAGTTGATTTATGGCACCATATATTGGAGGTTTGGACAGATACGACCGTTGTAGCAAACTATATCAGATTCCCCTTCGTTTGTGAGGGGTTTTTGATTGTGGGGACGCTCTTTCCTGTAGGCGCAAGACCCTGCAATTAATTATGTTATCGCGTTGCGATAACCACTTTCTCCTGCTCCAGTGGTTCACTTCGTGTCGTATTATGTTTGTTTTATTTTGGATTGCTCGTGGATTGTAAACGAAGACTAATTTATGTCATCGCCCATAGGGCACAGATCAGTCCAAATCCGTATATTTGAGATTTGAGTTTAGGTCAATAATTTTCTTGATGGGTTTTTGAACTTAGGTTATATGTTCCTTTGGTTCAAAAATATTTTGTTTGGTTTAAGGATCGTTAATCTAGTTTAAGATTAAGATCATCTTAAACACATGAGCGTTTGGGCTCAATTTATTTTAAGCTAAGGATACGTTAGTCTAATTTGAGACTAAGATCAACTTAGTAAAATTTGAAGGATCATTTTTATTTCAGATCCAACAACAGAGCATGTGAGCTCAGTTGTAAGGGACTTAGCCAATTTGGGCTTAGTCTACTCAGTCTTCTTTTGTTCTGTTCAGAAGTGCTAAGTGCAGGGTTTCCTAGCACGGCAGCAAGGTTTCAGGAGGCATCATCCATGCCAATTTCAAAAATTTGTCGTTCTAGCTAACCCTAACCTTAGAATCGTTACTAGAAAATGCGACGATACGATATGTAAACTACTTTACATCTAAGTGAATAAGGAATACAACCTTTGTAGACCAGTCCTTCACTTCAAAAGCTTCGTGTAGTAGTCCCTTCGCTGTGAGTTGTGATCTCCTGAACTCTAGAAAGGGTTCTCCCGGAGAAATGAACAAGCTTGCTCGAAGTCTTCGAGGCTGAAGATGATCTACGTCGAAGAGACTCAAGCTCATGCTACCTCTTCACTAACTGTGAAATTAGTGAAGCAAACACCCTAAACGAAATGGCAAGTAGTAGAGGATGATGAAGTAGGAAATGGGCTCACTTTAGTTTTATTTTTCTCACAATATTTTCTCACCTTGAGAAAAGCTAGTAAGCTTTTCTCCTAAGGAAGAAGAAAAACAAATGAAGAATGAGAATGAACTCATGAGGTGAGAATAACAACCATGGGTGAGTTAGTGTCATACACTAACTCATGTAGAGAATAAACCATGGGTTAACAATAATGGTTGGGTTAATAAATATCTTCAAGTAAAACAAAATGAGTGGACTTGGTCAATGGTTCCACAAGCTTCTACAAGCTTCAACCATGTGACTAATTACCACTAATTTGTGAATTACCAAGATAAATAAAAACCTTAGGATTATCATAACCATGGTGTAAGTCTCATACACCCATGTTGCATGTGGCATCTAGCATGACACAAATGTACATCAATATATATCACATATATACCAAGTATACACTAATAAGAAAAAGAATTCTTAAATGAGCTAATATTAGTTAATGTAAGTTAATATATCAAATATATAATTATACATTAAATTATTAAATCAACACTTGATTTAATAATCCGGCTATATCTCATATAACCGACCAATATCACATATCGCAAGAATAGAATGCGGTATCACATACACGCATTAATCTCGGTCCCACACATATCACATATGTTCTCCTACTTCATTTCGCATGAACCAGGAAACCTCTGTATAGGACTCTAAAGACTCGTCAATATGTCGGCAGTAGGTGATGATCATATCAAACACCCACAAGCCGCAAGCGGTCTGCTAAACGTAACGGCCACCCGGGTATTGAGCGATCAAAAGATCAACAAGTAAGCATGCTCATACTCCTGCGAATCCAAATAGTAACACTACCGTACAGTCCGGTCTCTTCGTCTGATATGTCGCATATCTCGTCTGAGGGTGGTAAATGTCAGACCCCAATAACTCGATAAGTCATGCCGATATGAGGCTCATAATGGGTCGAGAAACTACTGATAACACTTACCAGTAAATCTCATAAACAGCCCTGGCCAGGGACTTCCTGTTATGGCCAATCGAGCACAGCGCAACATCGACCCCCAATACCGGGAGAGACGAATCCCCTCCTATCGTTCATTGCTTCCATGTGACTCGGGACTGTACCCAAAAACCACCGTTTTGCACAGTCTCTTAAACGTGGTAAGGTGGAAATCAAAGCACAGTGGGAATCATACAAGACTCTACAACGATCTCAGGTCGACAGACTAACCTGTACCAGTGTCACCAGAGAACTGACATCTGACGTGAGGTATAATACCATCTAGGAGTTCTCGGCGAGTCCGTCCAGTGTACCCACTCTCCACTGAGCACCCGTATACCATCTCTGATGTAAAACACCAATGGATATGGGATCATCCATCGCCCATCTACATAGGTCGAGAAGCTATACGCTAGTCTACTCTGGTGTATCGATACCCCGTCTCGATACACCCATGACTAGAGACATTAAAGGATGTACTTACCGACTACCTTTGTCCCATTAGTATGATCCGCATCATAATCCAGGTAGTCAAGTACACATCCTAAGGGCTTTACCAACATATAACAGAGAGACAATCAGTGTGCATGTTAAGATAAAGAGTAACCAGATAGCATACTATCATGCAGAGCAAGAAAGTCCTCCCTATATATGTCCAAGCATCCACTACTATATACATCTCATATACAGTAATGGTCTCTAGGGCATACATATAACTAACAATCTCCCACTTGCACTAGGGCCATCATATAGCAGTGGTTATAGTATCTCATACTCAACCATCCCATAAAAGTCTCTCTCTGGGAAAAGGCCTTTGTGAGTGGATCCGCCGTGTTGTCCTCTGAGTCTACTCTCCTAACCTCGATCTCCCTGGAGATCAACCATCTCCATGATCAGGTGATACTGCCTTAGAATATGTCTGGGTCACTGATGGGACGGGGGTTCCTAGGCATATGCCACAACTCCATTGTCACACAATGGTAGGAACGAAGTTCATCTCATGAACTAATATACACCCAGACTGCCTTTTTGGTAGCATCTTTGGTAGCAATTTATCCAGCCTTTATCGTCTAGTTTTCCACGGTATCTACCTTGGAACCCTTCCAACATACCGTCCCTCCACTGAGGGTAAAGACAATGCCTGTGACTGACATTCAGTCGACCTTACCACCCTGGAATCTATCCAGTGATTCTCCCCAGGATCGATTGATACCATCTCACTACACCTAGTGAGAATCCTAACATCTACTTAGATCTATCTCATAGATCCAAAACCCAGGATTTAGGAGGTATCACCTTGATCCTATATAGAGAATCAATGTGATAAGAGGAGATTGACCGAGTGTAGTATAGGAAACACCTTCCCTATCAAGAGTATGTCATCCACGTACAATACGAGGAAGACCGCCTTACTCTCTACTACCTTTTTGTATATACAAGGTTCATTTACCATTTTGATAAAGTCAAACACTTTGACTACCACATCAAAATAGATGTTCCAACTTCGCAATGCCTGCTTTAACCCGTAAAGCAACTTGCATACGTTTCCGTTGCTCCACTGTCTACGAAGCCCTCTGGCTGTGTACTTATAGACGCTCTTTTCTAAATCACTATTTAGAAAACCAGTCATAACACCCAACACCCAGATATCGTAGTCATGGTATGTAGCAATGGCAAGTAGGATCCGGATGGACTTAAGCATAACCACTGGAGAAAAGGTTTCACCATAATCCACACCTGGTCGATGACGAAAACCTTTTACAAAAAGTCTAGCTTTGAAAGTCTCAACTTTTCCATCTACACCAAGTAATCTTCTCAAGATAAACTTGCTCCTGATAGGGATTTAACCCTTCAGATAGAGAAACCAAAGTCCATACTTTGTTGGTGTACATAAATTCCATTTCAGATCACATAGCATCCAGCCATTCTTACAGAGTCCCCACTCTTGATGGCCTACTCGAAACTAGTTGGGTCATCATCTCATGATGCAATTCTCGCTCCCAATGTCATTGAGAAAACCGAAGTATCTCTTAGGCGGATGAGGAACCCTACCAGATCGGCGGAGAGGCTGAAGTTCGTCGAGAGCTATTGTCACGCCCCGCTTCCCAGAGTGCGCTAAGATAGGCACGTGACAGAGCCAACCATGCTACCTGTGGATAGGAAATATCCCTCCACAATCACATTATGGCTGTAGAGATATCAAGAACAATAATAAACTATCTAACACATGTCCATCGGCCAAAATAAACGAGTCAAGAAAAAATAATATGCGGAAGCAATAGATCAAATAAACAAAACACCTGGAAAGTAAAACTGGATACCAACTGGATCCTCACTGCTCGTCCTAACGGCGGAAGTACTCCTGATCAGCCTGCGACAAAGGTAGAGGATCTGGGCCATGCAAAACCCAGATGTCAGTGCATCATAACATCAATAATAATATAATCAGGGGTAGCAAGACATGCAGGCACGAGTATGAACAGTAATAAAGGTATAACAGTAAAGTAAATAAGGACAGTGAAGGGTAAGGCATAGGTGATGTGCAGTGAGTAATCTAAACTGGTCTACTGTGTCAATTACTCTCAAGTCTTTGAAATCAATTTGATGAATCATCGATGTAACTCAATAGTATCCCGTGCATGCCCGGGACCACGGTCAAGATTCTCGTGCTGAATCCGAGATGTGCCGCTAGGCAGTAAAAGGTAGTATATAACGATGAATGATATCAGCAGCAGCATCCCGGGGCTGGCCTAACCTGTAAGACTGATCAGTAAAGACATCGAACTGTTGAATTACAAGTCAGGTTTCATCATTGATTTCCCCATACCCCCAAGTTATGTGTTAAAGTCAGGTATTGATAAATCTGGAGCTAATGCCAACACAGGATCAAGCAAGTACAGGTTTGTCTGTATAGACAACAGGATATGTCCATAGGGACTACAGGTTAAGATTGTTGGCATTAGTAACAAAATCAGGTAATGTGTCAAGCTGTGGTACATCAGGTCATGTCAGGTAGTGTACATGGATCCAATCATGTCAAGTAGTGCACATGTATCGAGTCGTGACAAGTAGTAGTGTATCAAGTCATGTCAGGGGTGCACAAGTATCACGTGGGTGCTCATAATCAAACTGTGATAAGCATGGGTACACAAAAACAAGTATGGGGTACCGGTATGACAATAAAATGGAATAATGTGATGTGGCATGCCAATAGATATAAATTCAAAGATATGGATGCACCATTATCAACTAGGGTTACATTTATAGTTCCAATACTAATTAGGATGCAGTTTATTAAACATGGAGTGTTAATATCACGGTGTTATGTATTAATATGATCTATGGATACAGTTCTATATATTTCAAATGAGATGGATGCAAACGGGTATCCGTAATCAGTAAAGCTGTAAAATGGTAATGTGGGATGCACAATTAAGCAATATGTGATGTAAATATTGATATGCATGCAGTATAATGTAATCTAGTATGTAACAAGATTAGTTTCCATGATCTAGATTTAAAATGATATAAACGGATGCAAACGGAACATCGACATGTTATAAAACTAAACATGGGGTACTAGATTTAAACAACAGGTATAATATTTAATTAAATAAATATATAATGAGTTATATAACATGTAGCAAGATTAACTTGCCTCGACGGATCAAGAAACGGATGTGTACGGAACGTCTCACGTCGGTGAAAAGTCGCGATGCGTGCACGGTACACGGAACGGTTTCAAACAACGCATAAGGGTGATCACGCAAGCAAGGCACTTCCTCTGGGTCGTCTGGATCGTCGGCGACGATCCCGGCTCTGGCGAACTTGATCAGATTGTTGGTTTACTTCATTAGTCTCAAAATAGATACAAGAGTAGATCGAAGTAGCTAAGGCTCCTCAACAGGTTGGTCTATTTCGGATAGAGTTTCTTCAGATTTTACTGGAATTCCCTTTGTCATTTGATCATCTGAAATTTTCTCCTCTGGAGCATCATTAACACTCTTCAGTACTTTGTGCTTGCCTGTCAAGCCACTGCAGATGATGCCCGATGTTTATCATGCTTAAAGTGAGGATCTCCAAACAATGTTGTGTGAAGGCTATGATGGTGGTTGTTTGGGTATGAGGTGGCGATGATGGTGGTGGTGGGTTTAAGGGACGAAGGAGATGAGATCGAAAAAGATGGCAATGGAGTTGAAGGAAGAAGGGGTTGGGTTCGGTGATGGCTAGGGTGAAAAGAGATGAAGATGATGGAGGCAACGGTGAGGGGTGCTCTACCGGCGGTGAGGTTGGGTTAACGGCGATGAAAGTGGAGGTTCTTGGGTTGGGGTGTGCAGTGGGTTGTGGGTGATGGTTGTGGTGATGGTTGGAGGCAGAGAAAGAGAAGGTGGAGACGAGAGGAGGAGGTGATGATGAACGAGGCCGACGAGGGGCGACAGCGATGAGGTAAGGCGGCTGGGTTTTTGGGTTAAGGTTTACTTTTTCATCTTGGGTTAAAAAGAAACGAAGAAGAAAGAATGAAGGAGGGAAGTAAGGAAGAGGCGGTGTTGTCGGAGTGGGAGACGAGACGATGGAGGTGAGGGGTCGGCGGCAAAAGGCGACGCTACGAGGGGCTAGGGTTTTCTCGTGGCAAGGGCAGCGGAAAATATGGAACAAAACGAATTGAAGCAGAGAAGAGAGGTGATTATAAGGAGAGAAGGGAGGTGAGAGGATCGCGAGGAACAGGGATCGCGATAAGAGAGAGAAACGCGATAGGAGAAAGAAACTTGTCCTTTTGCGGGGGAGAGAGAAAGAGAGAGACCACGAGAATGAGAGAGAGAAGGAGAGAAGAGAGATGAGAGGGGAAGAGAGAGAAAAGAGAAAGAGAGAAAGAGTCTGAGCGCGAGGGAAGAGAGAGAGAGAGAGAGAGAAGAATCTGATTGGTTAGGAGTTAGGATTTTAGATTTAAAATTTTAAAAAAAATATTTGTTTGTTAAAAGATTTATCAGTTAACGAGATTTTAAAGGTAGAAGTTTAAAATAATTATTAAATATTAAATAAGTTTGAAATTAGGCGGGATATACAATATTCCAAAATACGACCGGGTCAGGTCTAAAAATTCAGATTTAAAATACGAAAAATATATGCGACTTTCAAAATTCAAAACGAATGCTCAGGTAACGAAAATGCATACCCCTAAGAACGGATGCATGAACTTGCACGTAGCCATCCAAACACGTCCGTTTCACTGAACGGGACGAGAACAAGATACGCGGATGCTACCACGGGGTTAGGGTATCATGCAGGCTATGAAATGCAATTTTAAATTATTTTCTGTGACTTAAAATGTTATATGGTAAAAGATGCGATGCCAGATGAAAATGTCAGTATGCAGCATATATGAAATGAACGTGTCTATGTAACAAGTCAAGGTAATTCATAAATATGAATCAAACAGGTTCAAGCAAGCGGGTCGGGTCGAATGCAATGTAAAATGTAAAATACCATTCGCACTCAAAACACGATAAATCAGGAAAATACCATAATTAAGGAAATACGAGAACTAGAATTGGTATAAATGAACTAGGTTGTTACATTATACCCAACTACAAAAAGAATTTCGTCATCGAAATTCTAAGAACAAGAAAGGATAAACAATAAGAAACTACAAGAATAGATGTGGAAAATTCTGTCGGATTTTATCTTCTCGTTCCCAAGTTGATTCTCCATGCGAGCGATTTTCCCAAGAAACAAGTACAAGAGGAATAACCTTGTTCTTAAGAACTTTTTTTTCTTCGATCCACAATCGACATTGGTCGTTCCTCAAAGGTTAAATCTTCACGTACAGTCAGCTCCGAATGATCCAGCACGTGTGTTTCATCTCGAACATATTTACAAAGTTGAGATACATTCGCCAAAGATTGCAATAAAGCCAATCGATACGCCACTTCTCCAACACGCTCCAAAATCTCGAAAGGCCCAAAGAATCGAGGACTAAGCTTTCCTCGACTTCTGAAACGAATCACTCCTCTAGTCGGTGATATCTTCAAGAATACCAGATCACCAACCGCGAACTCTAGAGGTCTTCTCGATATATCGGCCCAACTCTTCTGCCGATCTTGTGCTGCCTTCATTTGATTCCGGATAGTGTTAACTTTCTCCACTGTTTTCATGATCAAATCCGGTCCCAACAATCTTCGTTCTCCAACATCGTCCCATCAAACAGGTGAACGACACTTGCGACCATATAATGCTTCGAATGGAGCCATCTGAATAGTCGCCTGAAAACTGTTATTGTAAGAAAACTCCACCAAGTGTAAATGATCCTCCCATGAACCCTTGAAGTCTAACATGGAAGCTCTCAACATATCTTCAAGAGTTTGGATCGTTCTCTCCGACTGGCCATCTGTCTGAGGATGATAAGCAGTGCTAAATTTCAATCGCGTCCCCAAACTTTCCTGTAAGCTCCTCCAGAAGTGTGGTAAGAAACGAGTGTCTCGGTCGGACACAATGCTCATCGGTACTCCATGCAATCTTACAATCTCCTGCATGTACCGTTCTGCCAATGCTTCTGTTGATTGACCAACTCGAAATGGGATGAAATGAGCTGCCTTGGTCAATCGATCAACAATCATCCAAACTGCATTGTTGCCCTTTAGACTCCGCGGTAAAGCTGTCACGAAATCCATGGTTATATGTTCCCACTTCCATTGAGGAATCAGAAGTGGTTGCAATAAACCAGTAACCCTTTGATGTTCAGCCTTAACTTGCTGACACACCAAACACTTTACTACAAAGCGGGCAATCTCCCGTTTCATGCCTTCCTGTTGCGCCACGGCAGCGCCCCGGCCGTCTTACTCGAGGCCAAATTGCGGAATCAAAATTTTTCCTTACTCGGAAACCGGCGCTACCGCGGACAAGGAAAACCCGGATCGTTTACTATTAACCTAATGCTAGCAATCAAGAGATGGGTGAGAAGTATACCGAGTGATCCGAGTCCTCCGGTCTTCTCTTCATCGTCCCGATCTCCCGCGGAAAGTCTTGTCTTCATATCGTCGCCTCCTCGCCGGAAAGGGCACCACATCGCCTGCGTCTTTTACGGGCTCCCACCTCAATACCGAGGCAACTCGGGCGCGAAGCTGGCGAATCAACGCGTCCAAGATTTGCTGTAGGAAGTGGTGTAGAGTGTATGTCTCACTTTGGGGTTGGTTGCCATAGATGGAGGAATGGTATATTGAAAATTGGTGCTTTCAATTTTCTAGCAATGGAATGAGATGAAGAATGATATATACAAAATGAATCACTCTCATTTTTTTCTTCCTCTCCCCTCAAATGAAGTGGCCGGCCTCTATATGTGGGAAAATGGTGGGAGGAATTAACAAAGGAAGGTGAGTGTAGGAGATAGAAGGAGGTGACCACATCCTAAAGCAAAAGAAACATCAACCATACTTCATTAAATCCAACCCATACTCATTTCAAATCACATTAAAGCAAGTAATGGAAGAAAGAGAATGAAGCTATCATAATCAATCATTATGCAAGAAAACCCCTCCACAAATGTAATTTGCAAAACTGCAAATTACCCCCTCCATCGGAAAAGTCCGGCCAGGAAAGAACAAAGGAAAACCGGCCGGAACGGAATGCAAACTGGCAACTCCAGAAAACTGGTCCCGTAATAAATTACAGGAAAACCCCGATACTGTGCATACACACCCGCATCTGTATTCCGTCCGGATACAAATGCAAAAAGACAAAATCTACACTGTACTAAACTAGGATCCGGCTTAAACCAAAGCCGGCTAGTAATAACCGTCCGATCCTGATCCGTGCAATACCGCACGTATCTGATCGAACCCTGCCATATATCCATACGGCCACTAGTACAAACCGTCCGATCCTGATCCGTGCAATACCGCACGTATCTGATCGGACCCTGCCATATCTCCATACGGCCTCTACAGCGTTTCGCCCGAAAGCTGAGTAACTGAAAGTGTGGTGGACTCTAAAGACTCGTCAATACTATGGCTGTGGATTTAACCACTAGCACGTCAGAGGTATAAGCCAATACGTGACGGGCCACCAGCTATTGACTAAAAGGGACGTCGATGAGCGAACTCATCCTGACACCCTACTGAGCCTGTCAGTGACAATATCCGTACAGTCCGGTCCGTTCGTCTATGAGTATCGCATGGCGGGCCTAGGGGGTTGGTGAAAGTCAGACCCCCAAAAGCGGTACAAGTCGTGTCGGAGCGTAGCCCAGAACGCCCTGAGATACTACTGGAATACCTACCAGTAAATCTCCTGCCTCGGCCGAGGGCTTTGCGTAATGGCTCTCCTAGACACAGCGCGACCTCACCCCCAATACCGGGAGAGACGAACCCCTGCAGATCCGCTCACTGCCTCCATGTGGCTCGGGACTGTACCCAACTAAAACCTGTTTGCACGACTCCTTTGAGCCGTGGTAGGGTAGTAATCAAAGTACAGTGGGAACTCACACGAGACAAATGACGATCTCAGGTCGATGAACTAACCTGTACACATGTCACCAGGGAACTGCTATCTGACATCTGGTATAAGACCAACTAGCAGGTTCCCGGCGAGTCCTGTCCGGTGTACTCATAACCCAATGAGCACCTGTATACATCTTAGGTGAACCAACTGACACCAGTGGCTTGTGAGACCGGCCACCGCCCCTCGTCGGGGTCTCGACTGTATACACTAGTCTACTAATGGAGTATCGATGCCCCGTCTCGAAACTCCCACGACTAGGGACCTTTTAAGGATGTGCTTATAGACCCCAGCTCCCACGTATATGATCGCCATCATACTGCTGGTCGTCAAGCAAGAATCCTAGGGGCTCTATCAACGTGTAATAGCGACATGTCAGGTCACCTAAAGCAGTACACGATGATAAAGATAAACCAGATAGCATACTATCATCTCGAGTAAGACTGTCCTACCGGGATAGGTCCTCCCTCAATCATTGCAATCACGTGCCTGTGATCCAATAATTGACTCTGAGGGCACTATCTCCAACAATCTCCCACTTGCACTCAAGGCTAATTATTGCGATGTCGCATACTCACAGCCCGTGTGATACCGAACACCCAACTCCTCTACTAGTCAGTCTCACAAAGCTCGTTTGCGAAACTATTGTGTTCGAGGAATAGCCTCAGTGAGTGGATCCGCTGTGATGTTTCTTTCTGTGTCTCTCTATATCTCAAGTTCGCGGAGAAAGCCATCTCCCGAAATGAGCAATACCTGTCTTAGAATGTCTGGATGTCTGATGGGACCTAGCTCATAAATGAACTCCAAATCCAAACTTCTTAGACTGTATCGTCAACTGAACTTAATCAGTATCCTGCGCCATGCCACCCTCAGTATTGCCTTGGACCACCTGTCCAAAATACTGCCCCTCGTCAGAGGGAGAACTATAACTCTGACAACCTCCTTGTCGTCCATGTCACCTTGGAAGCCTGGAGTGATAACCGTCTCCTAAAGGAGGCAGCCGTTATCATATCCCTAGAACATTCACTTATGTTCTAAAACTGCTTCCGACTGTTTTTCCAGGATTGGATTAATATCAACTTATTGCACCTACTGCAAGAACAACATCTGGTGTGGTACTTGACATCTCATGATTGACTCAATTGCCTAAGCAAGTGATCTGTCAATCATGCGTATCCCTCTCCCCTTTAGTCTGTAAGACACCTTTAGAGAGGGTGACTCCATTACCTGCAGGTACACTACCATGCCAGGAGTCGTCCATTCTAAATACTCTTAGAATGCTGTCAAATACTCTGATTGGGAAACCACCCAAATCTAGATCTAAAACCATAGATCTAGTAACCAGTATGTCAGATATAATATCCAAGTCCCATGTGGAGAAACCACTGTGTGACGACCAAAGTATAACCGATCGTAGTATAGGAATATCACTTCCTACTACCTTCTCAACAGATCCATCCCCTATTCTGATGACGTCAAACCTATGACTGTCACATCAGAAACAGATGATCTAACTCCGCTATATCTGCTTTAGTCTATAAATAGACATAAGTCTGATGTCCACCAATGCTTCCGCTGCTCCCACTGACTACGACAACCCTCTGGCAGAGTCATATAGACGTGCACTTCCAAAGCTAGTTTAGAACGACGCTATACTCATCCTCCTGCCGGGTCTCGCAGCCTGGAACAACAGCAATGGCAAGTGTGGGTAAACAAAAACTTCCCTGTCACCGTCCTTGAGGCTACCGAAGTACCTCTCGGGTGCCTGAAGCTACCCACCGTATCTGCGGAGTGGCCAATGGAATGTCAAATCAGATTGAATCTTTAGGTTCCTTATTAAATCTTCAGTAATCGTTTGCGGTTCTGGAATTACTTCCAGTTCTACCATACTCCCACTGCTGTTTTTGAAAAAATCCATTTTTAATAAAACTGTGGCGAGTCTAGAACAATATTTCTATTGATCTGCCAGATGGTAGAAAGTCAACCCTCGTCATAGCCTGGGTCAACCCACAAACAGCCATTACAGAAACGTGCCTTGAGTTATCCGGAGTCTGGTTTTAAGCATAAGCCGGACAACTCCCCGTACCTTAACATCGTTAAGATATGAACTGTTCTATATCCAATATAGAAACAGAGGCACTGATTTAATTGAACCAGATTCAAATCATGCAGCTGTCTCCAGTGTATGTCAACTAAATGGAAGGAGGCCGATCAGCGTTACTCAACTTAGGAATGCTTCCAATTATGAGTAACCTGAAAGAGAAGCAATTTCTCTTTATCATTACTATCAACTGAATACCATACACAAGTATCTACATCTTCGATTACTTTGAAGAATCCCGATACTTGCAATACTTGGTTCTCTACTCTATTCAAATACCTATAACTCCTCAAAACTTAGACCCTGTGTTTCCACGAAGCACATGTCTAAGAACTAGAGAAGTTAAAAGTAAACAGAATATAGTATGAGGACCAACCCCTCTGTCCTAATGGACACTGGACAACATACAACACTCTGTATAAGTCCGCTGAGTCTAACAACTCTTTCACTGTGTGTCGTAGGTTGAAAACTGTACTTATGGTTAAGAAGAATTACACCGCTGTTTAATGCTCCTTACCTAACCATCCACTGATATAGGTAAATGTCATCGACATAATATCAAAAGGTATATCTCACTCTATGAAAATAGACGTACAGATATATCGATTTGAAATTGGTGCACAACAGAGGATATTCAAAACCAAATATTTGCCGACCGGCAAACAACCCAGGTGACTTCCTCAAATATCACCGATTACAATGAATCCCGATATAGTGAGGATGATCACCCAATTCCCAATAGCTTACTCCCACTCATCATCTGTAAAACCATACAGATGTGAGAATCATACCTGGTAAATACATACCCTGGAGCAAGTGTCTAACTGGGAAATCAGTTTTCCATTAACAGTACACAGTGAAGCTGAAACATTGAAATGTTTCATCGGGGTATCCAGGTATTCTTAGTAATGCCTCTTCCATTATCCAGATTCACAACTGTAACCGTATATCTCTTTGCCATCTGTCCAAATCCCTTTATATGTCTTTAGTCATTACCGTCTGCACACCCCTTTAGGCCAATTGGTTTCTTCCTTCCCTACCGTTCGGCACCAGCCTATGGTTTGGAAGAAGACTATCCAATAAGCATAAAGGGTCCTAATCCTAGGAGCACTCGCAAAGCGAGAGAAGGTGAAGATAAAAGACAACCGAATAAACCTTATTCCTATTTCTCCTGGACCAGAATCCATCCCCGAACTGGAACAAGTTCCTTTCGAGTTCGTATATAACCATACGATGGAGTATCCAATAAACTGTGGATCTTCGTAGTGATACGGAGTGTCCTGGAGAAATACAAAGGTGATTTAGGATTGGCGAAGAAACACTTGGTTCGGTCGTGAATAGCAGTCGCAATTTACTTTGCCCTCTTACTAATCCCTTGCTTTGTCTTAACTTAATACCTTCTGCACACCATCATTATGCTAATTGGTTTTCTTCATTCCCCACCGTTCGGCACCAGCCTAAGGTTTGGAAGAAGACTATCCAATTTGCGTAATAGGCGTACTATCTCCTAAACCAAGGAGTACTCGCAATGAGAGAAGGTGAAAAGAAAAGACAACTGAATAATCCTATTCGTTTTCTCCAGAACCAGAAACCATCCTCGAAGTCCTTCGAGTTCGTATATAACCATACGATGGTTTTGTCCAATGGAAGTGGACGTTCGTAGTAATACGGGGTGTCCTGGAGAAAAGGGTAAAAGTAGGAGTGGCAATGAGGTCTGCAACTCTGACAATCCAAAAGCCAGTGTTAAGAAGGTTCGGTCAACTTGGTCACGGAGTCATAGTCCAGGGTCGGGTCAATGGTCGCTGCCAGAGAGAGAGAAAAGAAACACTCAGCGTGCACTCTAACCTAGATCAGAATGGTTACCACTTTATCTAATCTGGAAACCTCCCACTGTACCGTCAAATTCTTCTCCAAACCTGAAAGAAGAATTAGTCGGGATCACCCGAGGAGTAAACCAACTCATCAGTGGGAATCGGGATCCAACTATCATCGCATGATAACTTGACGGAATCCACTCAAGTCACCACACTCCAGAAGGTATGCGCATGCCTGGCAAGTTTCAGTTCTTTTGAAACTCCCGATGTGATTTTTACCCCTAGGACTCAAGTGACCTTGACGGAGTCAACAAATCAAAGAGTCCTAGTCAAGTTCAACCCGTCATTATCTGGATTGCATTAAACCCACCCGTACGTGCCCTTGACGGAGTCAACAAGGCCGCACGACTGTCCTAACTAATCCCACTTATGCAACAAACAAGCACCACTTAGCTACCGTATACTACGCCTTGACGGAGTCAACAAACGCAGCACGAATACTAAATAATACCCATAAGAAATGACGGAGGGCTACGAATGGTTTTTGGCGAAAAACCTTTAACGTAATGAACTTGATATCGTTGAAGGAACTGCATAGCCTTTTATAAAATATAGTGACGAAAACCTTTACTAAAGAGGTCACTCCCGGTGAAGGGATCTCGGCTCTTTCCCCGTAGAATGAGGTGCAGGATATTCCAACTGAATACCACGATGCAAAGCAAAAGTAATCGGCTATAGTGAAGTTAATGCCCTGACGCAAACTTCTGTCCAAGGGGTCACTCCCGGTGAAGGGATCTCGGCCCTTGCCTCGTCGACTGAGGAGCAGGATATTCCAAATGAATACCACGATGCAAAACAAAAGCGAACGTCCTTGCAATAACAGCTTTTGAAAAGTGTTCCAACAACATCAGAATAGGTTTGTTTAAACTTGCAATGATCCGAATCAATGCAGTCCCATCAATTGATCACACCACAAAGAACGAAAATATACTGACGTACGTATATGCCATTCGCATTCGCCACTGGGTCCCGTCATCACCCGTTAGGTTAGCTAACTAACGGCAGAGCGGGGACTGGACTAGCGCGGATGTAAAACATATACAACATCTACTAATATATATACCAATATATAGTATTTCGCTCAAGGCGTGAATAAAATGCAACATCACAGAAATGTACAGCATCACAGAACAATACAGATATCTGGAAGCCCCGGGTTTCACAGAGCCGCTGCTGAAACCCGACGTTCCCCTGGTCGTGTGGATAGCCTGTGCAATGAAATCCTAGACCCCTACGGGCGCGGCAAGTCACCCGCCAAAACCTGAAGCGAGGCAGCCCCCTTCAGTACCGTGAATGGACCACCCAGCACTTCACGGAATCCGGTAACTTGGGCACCCCTCCTGGGTCAACCTGTACCCCCTACGAGTGCGTTGAATAGCCCGCCAATCCTGGAGTGAAGCCCCCTCCGTCCCAATGCCATGAGATGCGGGCTTGTTGCCTTCTAGAACCCGGCTATCCGTGCACCCTCCGCGGGGTAATCCTAGTACAGAAAGTAAAATATACATACACCGGGTACATCGACCGCAACCAGGTCGTGCCCCAAAAGAATAATACAAACAGGCAGTGACGGCAGTCCACACGTCGGACGCTCGCCCCGCAATATCAAATGTACATAATACAACAAAACAGTACTATCATTGCATCCAGGCTATCCCCCACGACCGATCCGCAACAACACAGCATAAACATAGAACATCAACGTGAAAGTCACGTTCGCAAATCCGTCTAACCGGGCTATAGCAGTCAGACCGGATTTACCGATCGAGTGACATTCACGGTCGCAGATATAATGTAAATACTGTGAAATAATGTGTTTAAAATATCCGATCAATCAAATAATTAACAAGCGGGTCCCAAATGAAACTGTAGCACTCACAGAAATAACTGGCCCAATTTTAATATCCCAAAAGCCCTATTTTCAGCCCATAAAGCAACTGCAGAAAAATGACCAAGTGGGCCCACCATAGTGCGGCGGAACCGCGGCCCAAAGGGGGTTTTGGCCGCGGTTCCGCGCTCCATGTAGGGGATCACTTTGTCGTTTTTCTACAGTAGTCTTATCTTTTTCAGCACATCATTTTTCTGCAACCTGAAAAATTTTTAGACACCAAAAAATTCCAACAGAAAACTGATGCAAAGGAAATGTGGTTTTTGGGATTTTGTTCGATCGGAAATGCAAAACACATTAGAACAAGCTAGGCTAGGTTAATGGCGTGGCTCTGATACCATGTTGCGCCACGGCAGCGCCCCGGCCGTCTTACTCGAGGCCAAATTGCGGAATCAAAATTTTTCCTTACTCGGAAACCGGCGCTACCGCGGACAAGGAAAACCCGGATCGTTTACCATTAACCTAATGCTAGCAATCAAGAGATGGGTGAGAAGTATACCGAGTGATCCGAGTCCTCCGGTCTTCTCTTCATCGTCCCGATCTCCCGCGGAAAGTCTTGTCTTCATATCGTCGCCTCCTCGCCGGAAAGAGCACCACATCGCCTGCGTCTTTTACGGGCTCCCACCTCAATACCGAAGCAACTCGGGCGCGAAGCTGTCGAATCAACGCGTCCAAGATTTGCTGTAGGAAGTGGTGTAGAGTGTATGTCTCACTTTGGGGTTGGTTGCCATAGATGGAGGAATGGTATATTGAAAATTGGTGCTTTCAATTTTCTAGCAATGGAATGAGATGAAGAATGATATATACAAAATGAATCACTCTCATTTTTTTCTTCCTCTCCCCTCAAATGAAGTGGCCGGCCTCTATATGTGGCAAAATGGTGGGAGGAATTAACAAAGGAAGGTGAGTGTAGGAGATAGAAGGAGGTGACCACATCCTAAAGCAAAAGAAACATCAACCATACTTCATTAAATCCAACCCATACTCATTTCAAATCACATTAAAGCAAGTAATGGAAGAAAGAGAATGAAGCTATCATAATCAATCATTATGCAAGAAAACCCCTCCACAAATGTAATTTGCAAAACTGCAAATTACCCCCTCCATCGGAAAAGTCCGGCCGGGAAAGAACAAAGGAAAACCGGCCGGAACGGAATGCAAACTGGCAACTCCAGAAAACTGGTCCCGTAATAAATTACAGGAAAACCCCGATACTGTGCATACACACCCGCATCTGTATTCCGTCCGGATATAAATGCAAAAAGACAAAATCTACACTGTACTAAACTAGGATCCGGCTTAAACCAAAGCCGGCTAGTAATAACCGTCCGATCCTGATCCGTGCAATACCGCACGTATCTGATCGAACCCTGCCATATATCCATACGGCCACTAGTACAAACCGTCCGATCCTGATCCGTGCAATACCGCACGTATCTGATCGGACCCTGCCATATCTCCATACGGCCTCTACAGCGTTTCGCCCGAAAGCTGAGTAACTGAAAGTGTGGTGGACTCTAAAGACTCGTCAATACTATGGCTGTGGATTTAACCACTAGCACGTCAGAGGTATAAGCCAATATGTGACGGGCCACCAGCTATTGACTAAAAGGGACGTCGATGAGCGAACTCATCCTGACACCCTACTGAGCCTGTCAGTGACAATATCCATACAGTCCGGTCCGTTCGTCTATGAGTATCGCATGGCGGGCCTAGGGGGTTGGTGAAAGTCAGACCCCCAAAAGCGGTACAAGTCGTGTCGGAGCGTAGCCCAGAACGCCCTGAGATACTACTGGAATACCTACCAGTAAATCTCCTGCCTCGGCCGAGGGCTTTGCGTAATGGCTCTCCTAGACACAGCGCGACCTCACCCCCAATACCGGGAGAGACGAACCCCTGCAGATCCGCTCACTGCCTCCATGTGGCTCGGGACTGTACCCAACTAAAACCTGTTTGCACGACTCCTTTGAGCCGTGGTAGGGTAGTAATCAAAGTACAGTGGGAACTCACACGAGACAAATGACGATCTCAGGTCGATGAACTAACCTGTACACATGTCACCAGGGAACTGCTATCTGACATCTGGTATAAGACCAACTAGCAGGTTCCCGGCGAGTCCTGTCCGGTGTACTCATAACCCAATGAGCACCTGTATACATCTTAGGTGAACCAACTGACACCAGTGGCTTGTGAGACCGGCCACCGCCCCTCGTCGGGGTCTCGACTGTATACACTAGTCTACTAATGGAGTATCGATGCCCAGTCTCGAAACTCCCACGACTAGGGACCTTTTAAGGATGTGCTTATAGACCCCAGCTCCCACGTATATGATCGCCATCATACTGCTGGTCGTCAAGCAAGAATCCTAGGGCTCTATCAACGTGTAATAGCGACATGTCAGGTCACCTAAAGCAGTACACGATGATAAAGATAAACCAGATAGCATACTATCATCTCGAGTAAGACTGTCCTACCGGGATAGGTCCTCCCTCAATCATTGCAATCACGTGCCTGTGATCCAATAATTGACTCTGAGGGCACTATCTCCAACACTTCCCACCAGAAATGCTGTCGTAGATCTCGATACATCCTCATGCCTCCTGGATGTACGGAATATGCGGAATTGTGTGTCTCCTTCATAACTTCTTCATGAATATCTCCTTTTGGCACACACAAACTGCTACCATATCGCAACGAACCATCTTCGTGAATCAACAAGTCCGTTCGAAGTCCAGCTTCAACCTGTTCTCGAAACTTCTGAAATCTTGGGTTCTGCGACTGCGCTACTTTAATATTCTCGATCAATGACGACTGTACTTGCAACTGCATCAACTGTCCCAAAGAATGCGGTAGCACAATCTCCAAATCAAATCACCGAAAGTCCTCAATAAGTTCCTTTTGTGCAGTCAACATCCGAATTGCTGGCAACCGACTAAGCGCATCCGGCACTACATTAACTTTCCCTAGATGGTACTTAAGATCAAGATTGTAGTCAGCCATCAGCTCCAACCATCTACGCTGCCTCATATTAAGCTCTTTCTGCATGACCACATACTTTAGCTTTTGTGATCGGTGAATACTTTGACCCTTTCGTCCAATAAGTAATGTCTCCAAATCTTCAACGCGAAAATCACAGCTGCTAGCTCCAAATCATGAGTTGGGTAATTCTTCTCATGGGTCTTCAACTGTCTCGATGCGTAAGCTGTAACCTTCCCATGTTGCATCAAAACACATCCCAATTCTTTCCAAGATGCGTCGCTATGAATCACCAATCTCCGGAACTGTCTGGTACGGTTAAGATGGGAGAGGTTATCAATCTCTGCTTCAGCACCTCAAAAGCTGACGCACATCTATCCGTCCATACGAATGGTACTTCCTTGCGCGTAAGCTTGGTCAAAGGCTCAGCTAAGCGAGCAAAATTCTCCACGAACCTTCTGTAATATCCGGAAAGTCTAAGAAAACTTCTGATCTCTGCAACATTCTTCGGAATCGGCCAATCTCGAACTGCTGTAATCTTTTCGGGATCAACAGTGATTCCATCTCCGGACACGACATGCCCCAAAAACTTCACTTCTTTAAGCCAAACCTCTCACTTGCTCATCTTTGCATACAAGCTTTCTTGCCTCAATGTCTGCAGTGCGATCTTCAAGTATTCTGCATGCTTTTCAATACTCTTTGAGTAGACCAGAATATCATCAATGAACACCACTATAAACTGGTCCAGGAATGGTGAGAAGATTCGGTTCATCAAGTCCATAAATACCGCCGGTGCATTCGTTACTCCGAAGGGCATCACTAAATACTCGTAATGTCCATACCGAGTTCGAAACGCCGTCTTGCAAATATCTTCTGATTTAACTCGGACCTAATGATATCCGGATCGCAAATCCAACTTCGAGAATACCCTTGCACCACTAACCTGCTCAAATAATTCGCCAATGTGAGGGATCGGGTACTTGTTCTTAATAGTCACCCGGTTTAATTCTCGATAATCGATGCACATTCTCCTTGTGCCATCTTTCTTCTTGACTAGAAGAACTGGAGCTCCCCAAGGTGAGTTACTACTGCGAATCCAACCCTTCTCAAGTAATTCAGCAACCTGCTTCTTGACTTCTTCCCACTCCACTGGTGCCATTGGATAGTACGCCTTTAAGATTGGCGCTGCACCAGGAATAAGATCGATCGCGAACTCCACATCTCATTTTAGCAGTAAACCCGAGATGTCCTCGAACACGTCCATGAAATCTAGAACTACCGCTGGCGCTTCTTTCTTATCAACTTCCATCGACGAAAGAACATTGTTTGTCGGCCTAGCCCTAAACTCGACTGGCCCGACAGATCTGCTACCTCCAGCAAAACAAACTCCGGATGTCCGGGAATCTGGACAATCACTTTCTTTGCCCTACAGTCAATGTGAGCGTGGAAAGTGCCGAGAAAATCCATTCCCAAGACAACTTCATAACTTCCAGTATCGGTCACCAAGAAATCTGCAAAACATGAACTGGTAAACAATGAAATTGAGAGAACCAAGGTAATAGAACGACCATGAAATAAGGAAATGAAACAAGACCAGGACTCCAAGTTACTTAAATAGAGTACCGCATTGTAACCATGCTGCAGTTCATAGTTACAATCACATAACTCCGTTCAAGTCGCCCAAATCCTAGTATCAGAATCAAAGGAATAGGACGGAAGAAACAATAGGGAACCAAAAGAATTTCAACTCGAGATGCAAAGTTGTTTGCATATCGTCAGGACAGGGGTCAAGAGAAAGATATGATTCAAGAATCATGATAACAATATGGCAGGACATGTTCTTAATCACGGATTTTCTGATTCGTGTATTGGGTCTAATACCCAACTACAAAAGAATCAAACCCGATTAACCTAAATCCTATGGCTCTGATACCAAACAAACCCTGTCACGCCCCGCTTCCCAGAGTGCGCTAAGATAGGCACGTGACAGAGCCAACCATGCTACCTGTGGATAGGAAATATCCCTCCACGGTCACATTACGGCTGTAGAGATATCAAGAACAATAATAAACTATCTAACACATGTCCATAGGCCAAAATAAACGAGTCAACAATAAAATAATATGCAGAAGCAATAGATCCAATAAACAAAACACCTGAAAAGTAAAACTGGATACCAATTGGATCCTCACTGCTCGGCCTAACGATGGAAGTACTCCTTATCAGCCTGCGACAAAGGTAGAGGATCTGGGCCATGCAAAACCCAGACGTCAGTGTATCATAACATCAATAATAATATAATCAAGGGGTAGCAAGACATGCAGGCATGAGTATGAACAATAATAAAGGTATAACAGTAAAGTAAATAAGGACAGTGAAGGGTAAGTCATAGGTGATGTGCAGTGAGTAATCTAAACTGGTCTACTGGGTTAATAATTCTCAAGTCTTTGAAATCAATTTGATGAATCATCGATGTAACTCAATAGTATCCCGTGCATGCCCGGGACCACAGTCAAGATTCTCGGGCTGAATCCGAGACGTGCCGCTAGGCAGTAAAAGGTAGTATGTAACGATGAATGATGTCAGCAGCATCATCCCAGGGATGGCCTAACCCGTAAGACTGATCAGTAAAGGCATCGAACTGTCGAGTTACAAGTCAGGTTTCATCATTGATTTCCCCATACCCCCAAGTTATGTGTTCAAGTCAAGTATTGATAAATCTGGAGCTAATGCCAACACAGGATCAAGCAAGTACAGGTTTGTCTGTATAGACAACAGGATATGTCCGTAGGGACTACAGGTCAAGATTGTTGGCATTAGTAACAAGATCAGGTAATGTGTCAAGATGTGGTACATCAGGTCATGTCAGGTAGTGTACATGGATCCAATCATGTCAAGTAGTGCACATGTATCGAGTCGTGACAAGTAGTAGTGTATCAAGTCATGTCAGGGGTGCACAAGTATCACGTGGGTGCTCATAATCAAACTGTGATAAGCATGGGTACATAAAAACAAGTATGGAGTACCGGTATGATAATAAAATGGAATAATGTGATGTGGTATGCCAATAGATATAAATTCAAAGATATGGATGCACCATTATCAACTAGGGTTACATTTATAGTTCCAATACTAATTAGGATGCAGTTTATTAAACATGGAGTGTTAATATCACAGTGTTATGTATTAATATGATCTATGGATGCAGTTCTATATATTTCAAATGAGATAGATGCAAACGGGTATCCGTAATCAGTAAAGCTATAAAATGGTAATGTGGGATGCACAATTAAGCAATATGTGATGTAAATATTGATATGGATGCAGTATAATGTAATCTAGTATGTAACAAGATTAGTTTCCATGATCTAGATTTAAAATGATATAAACGGATGCAAACGGAACATCGACATGTTATAAAACTAAACATGGGGTACTAGATTTAAACTACAGGTATAATATTTAGTTAAATAAATATATAATGAGTTATATAGCATGTAGCAAGATTAACTTGCCTCGATGGATCAAGAAATGGATGTGTACGGAACGTCTCACGTCGGTGAAAAGTCGCGATGCATGCACGGTACATGGAACGGTTTCAAACAACGCATAAGGGTGATCACGCAAGCAAGGCACTTCCTCTGGGTCGTCTAGATCGTCGGTGACGATCCCGGCTCTGGCGAACTTGATCAGATTGTTGGTTTACTTCATTAGTCTCAAAATAGATACAAGAGTAGATCGAAGTAGCCAAGGCTCCTCAACAGGTTGGTCTCTTTCGGATAGAGTTTCTTCAGATTTTACTGGAATTCCCTTTGTCATTTGATCATCTGAAATTTTCTCCTCTGGAGCATCATTAACACTCTTCAATACTTTGTGCTTGCCTGCCAAGCCACTGCAGATGATGCCCGATGTTTATTATGCTTAAAGTGAGGATCTCCAAACAATGTTGTGTGAAGGCTGTGATGGTGGCTGTTTGGGTTTGAGGTGGCGATGATGGTGGTGGTGGGTTTAAGGGACGAAGGAGATGAGATCGAAAAAGATGGCAATGGAGTTGAAGGAAGAAGGAGTTGGGTTCGGTGATGGCTAGGGTGAAAAGAGATGAAGATGATGGAGGCAATGGTGAGGGGTGCTCTGCCGGCGGTGAGGTTGGGTTAACGGCGGTGAAAGTGGAGGTTCTTGGGTCGGGGTGTGCAGTGGGTTGTGGGTGATGGTTGTGGTGATGGTTGGAGGCGGAGAAAGAGAAGGTGGAGACGAGAGGAGGAGGTGATGATGAACAAGGCCGACGAGGGGCGACGGCGACGAGGTAAGGCGGCTGGGTTTTTAGGTTAGGGTTTACTTTTTCGTCGTGGGGTTAAAAAGAAATGAAGAAGAAAGAATGAAAGAGGGAAGTGAGGAAGAGGCGGTGTTGTCAGAGTGGGAGACGAGATGATGGAGGCGAGGGGTCGGCGGCAAGAGGCGACGCTATGAGGGGCTAGCGTTTTCTCGTGGCGAGGGCAACGGAAAATATAGAACAAGAAGAAAAGAAGCAGAGAAGAGAGGTGATTATAAGGAGAGAAGGGAGGTTAGCCGATCGCGAGGAACAGGGATCGCGATAAGAGAGAGAAACGCGAGAGGAGAAAGAAACTTGTCCTTTTGCGGGGGAGAGAGAAAGAGAGAGACCGCAAGAATGAGAGAGAGAAGGAAAGAAGAGAGAGGAGAGGGGAAGAGAGTGAAAAGAGAAAGAGAGAGAGTCTGAGCGTGAGGGAAGGGGGAGAGAGAGGAGAAGAAGAATCTGATTGGTTACGAGTTAGGATTTTAGATTTAAAATTTAAAAAAATATTTGTTTGTTAAAAGATTTATCAGTTAACGAGATTTTAAAGGTAGAAGTTTAAAATAATTATTAAATATTAAATAAGTTTGAAATTAGGCGGGATATACAATATTCCAAAATACACCCGGGTCGGGTCTAAAAATTCAGATTTAAAATACGAAAAATATATGCGACTTTCAAAATTCAAAACGAATGCTCAGGTAACAAAAATGCATACCCCCAAGAATGTATGCACGTACGTGCGCGTAGCCATCCAAACACGTTCGTTTCACTGAACGGGACGAGAACAAGATACGCAGATGCTACCACGGGGTTAGGGTATCATGCAGGTTATGAAATGCAATTTTAAATTATTTTCTGTAACTTAAAATGTTATATGGTAAAAGATGCGATGCCAGATGAAAATTCCAGTATGCAGCATACATGAAATGCACGTGTCTATGTAACAAGTCAAGATAATTCATAAATATGAATCAAACAGGTTCAAGCAAGCAGGTCGGATCGAATGCAATGTAAAATGTAAAATACCATTCGCACCCAAAACACGATAAATCAGGAAAATACCATAATTAAGGAAATACGAGAACTGGAATTGGTATAAATGAACTAGGTTGTTACAGCTATTGAATCCTCCGGTTCTACCAAATCGTCGGCAGTAGTTTGTATAGCTGGAACTCCTTCCAGTTCTACCTCATGACCACTAATTTCTTCACAAGAAATTCCTTTTCTAAAAAGGTGGCATGCCGAGCAATAAAACTCCTTTTGTTTCTCGGTGCGGTGGAAGATATTCCTTGCGAATGCTTGGGATTGTTGGGGTCAAAATTTACTCCACGGTTGACCAAGTCAAAATCAAAGTCAACCCCAAACCAAGTGGGCCCAAGCCCAGGTCAAGTGGGCCAATGCCCAGGTCGAGCCCGAACTTGAAGCGGCCGGCCTCCCTCCATGCCAAAATAAAAATTTTATAATAAATAATTTTGTTATATTTCTTGTATTTTTATTTTATGAATAAATGTAAGAAAATGGGCATAAAGCTAAATTTTTGTAAAGCCCACGGCTTATGTGCGAAAAGAAATAGCACATGAGGAATGGGATGGGCAAAATGCCATTTTTGTAGAGCCCAAAATGCTATATGTAAAGTGTATAGCCTATAAAGGCAAAGATAATGAAAATATCCCAACAACTTTTTTCTCTCTCCCAAAAAAGCATCAAGATCTGTGATCTTCTCCTTCCTCAAGGTTCTAAAACCTTCTTCTTTCTTTTGAATTAAATCAAGAGTTTTACTCTTCTTTTTTATAAAACTAAATAGTTTTCACCACAAAACCCACAAAGGGAAACTCAGATCTTCCATCAGATCTCAGAAAGGATTGATTTTTAAAATCTCATACTTCTTGATCTTTAAGATCCGGCCAACAAAGGAAGAAGAAGGAGACCCATCTCCAGAACCCCATTTTGGGGAAGATCCAGGGCTCAAGGGGAGAATCCCCCTTCATCAGCTTCAAAATATCTTAGGAGTTTAACTCCTTATATATATACATATATACAAAATAATAAGTGCTCCTTTCTGGGAGTACAACTCCCATTGCAGGGACCAAGTCCCTTTTGCCTCCCGAGCGCCCACGTGCCTGGCACGTCAAGCACTAGCGCCAAAAGCGCTGGCGCCCTTACGCTTAAAGCGCTAGCACCCGAGCGCCTACATGCCTGGCACGTGGGGCGCTAGCGCCCGAGCGCCCACGTGCCTGGCACGTGGGGCGCTAGCGCCCAAAGCGCTAGCGCCCGAGCGCTCAAAGCGCTAGCACCCAAAGCGCTGGCGCTTTCTCCCACGCATCCTTTGGATGCCCCCTTTTCCCTTACACACACACACACATACTCCACACTAAAAATACCTCCCCCGTTAGAAAAAATTTCTAACGGGGCGTTGCCCCGCACCCCGCAAGAGGGTTGCTAGCCCCCTTGACCCCCATCCCGCTATCCGGGTAGCGGGACCCCCGTAAAAACTCTGAGGGGCCCCCGATATATCCAAAACCCCCTTCAAAATACAACACTGCACATTGAGTCCGCATGACCAGTTTAACCCGTTAATCGGAGGTTTCCTCGCTCCAAAAGCGAGGGGTAATCAACGGCAGCTTAGTTCGCGGCTGCCGGAGATTCGGATCCCCACAATCAATAAACCCCGGCCTACCCTAGGCAGGGAGAATCTGTACTGCACCTGACAAGCACGCGCGTATTCCCATCTCAATAGGGTGACGAAAAACACCCTACATATTCTGGCACGCCCGGTGGGACCTTTCTCTCTTCCCATATTTCGGGTTAAACGTTCATGCGAACCCAATCAATATACATATCAATTGCCTATACTGAAATGATGTTTTCTTTTCGTGCAGCAATCAACTTTCAACGACAATGTCTCCCAAGATGAATTCAGCTTCCAACGCGACCCCGATCTTGTACGTGGTCAAGATCAATGCTCGTGTGGTTCTCCCCGCAAGCCTCGGTCGACAGTGGGAAGAACTGCCCTGCCAGTTTGGTTCCGTCGTCATCTACCCTGCCGGAAGCGCCCATCTGACAGAAATCCCGACAAAGCAAATGGCCAAGCCGGTCTCGAGGGGTAAGAGGCCGAATGTTGTGATCGCTAAGGCACCATAACCGAAACTTAAGACGGTGTCTGAACAACTCTATGGTGCTCCAGCTGGGGGCAAGACTTCCGGTACAAAGGGAAACATCAAATGTTGCGGACAAGCTCAGGCAATGACTCCAGCAAATGCACAATCGAGCGTATCTCCAAAATTCTCCATCGCCCGGTCTACGGCGTCTTCCCGAAGAGCCAAAGTCTGCCAAGTGCTTAAAACAAAGTTAAGGAAGAAGCGGCTTAGGTATCGAGCCAACAAGAGGGCCAGGACTTCGGCCAAGTGGAATCTTGTGAGGTTCCAAGAGCAGGGTTACTCAGCAACGACGGCTAAGTCGGCCGTAAAAATCAGCAATTCCTTCGAACCTATGAAATGGGTTCAGAAAAATGCCATGACTACCAGAATCAAGAAGACAGCGGTCCGAACGTCGCTACAAAGAGACGTGTCCCGGCCCCAACAGAAAAAGTATGACGTTGTCTCTTCAAGAGTCTATCAGGCGCTCTGTGCCGCATGAAAACAGTGGGGCAAAACCAAAAAGGAAGCGTCAGCACCATTCAAGAAGCCGGCCAGGCCAGCCGCCTTCAGTCGACTGCCCATTACTGAAACAGGAGGGTCGAGACAGCGATCCGTGAAATCAGCCTCCGATAATAAAAAGACGGCTGGATATGTTATCCATACGGTCTATATGGCGGGCGGGAGCCCCAGCGACAACCTTCGCAGCAAAAGCAAGGATGGGGCCACCACATCCCAAGCCCAATCCGGCTTGAATGTGGTTGCCGCTCCCCAAGAACAGCCGCCCCCGCTGGATGATGAAAACCCTCTCGACGAGGATGATAAGCAGAAAGACCCCTCGGTCAATGCAGAATCAAGCTCAGACAGCAAGGAAGAGCCGACTTTCCGTCCCAGGACCGCAGAGCAAGAGCTGCTTCAAGAGCTTCGAAAACAGCTCAGGGGCAAAGATAAAGAGATGGCCAAGCTCTATTCGAAAATTGACGACCTAACAAACGTTGTGATGCAGCTTACGGCTCAAATTGCCCGAGCGCCTCCCAATCAAGCACAAGTCGCTACTCATGAGCCGGATGATGACAATCCAAAGCGGCCGATGCCTGTCCCTTCGGGTCCAAGATTGGTCGAGCCGCATGAAAGTCGGCCACATTCCGCTTCTGGGGACGCCTTGGCCCCAGACGGCACTATCCCGCTAACACAAGATCAGATAATGGATTTGGTCACCAGCAAGGTTAAAACATTGGTGGCCGAACCTGAAGCTCAGAAAGAAATTGGCAGTAGCGGGCGGCCATATCCCGCACAGTACAATCTGATCGAGTTCCCGAGCGGCTACGTCATTCCTAAGTTCGGAAGATTTGATGGAACGGGAAATGCCAATCAGCACGTCGCCCATTTTAAAGCATCGTGCGGAAATACATGGGGCAATGATGCGCTCCTTCTTCTTCAGTTTGTCAACAGCCTAACTGGTGTCGCTTTTGACTGGTACGCGAGTATACCAGACGGGTCCATCATTACCTTTGCCCAAATAGAGTCTCTGTTTCGGCAAAGGTTCATGAGTGTCAGTGATAAAATCTTCATTGCCGACCTTGTGAGGATCAAGCCGGGGATGAATGAAAGCAACACCGAATTTATCGCCAGATGGCGTAATCTCACAGTCAAGTGCGAACCACCGCTGGAGCAGGACCAGTCCGTCAGCCTTCTCATTGGGAACCTCAGCAATTGGATGGTCCCATTCTTGTGTACAGCAGGTCTCAAGACGTTTCAAGAGCTAACCAAGAAAGTCCAAATGCTGGAACGCTCGAAGCAAGAGTCTACCCCGGGCTCTCAGAGAGACAAGACTTAGAAAAGCAAGCGGGACGACAACCGTAGAAGTAGGAGTTCCAGCAGTACTAATGTCTTCAATGCGTCCGACAATGAAGAAAAGCGAAGGGCAGGTGAATTCAAAACCAACCGGTCTCGAAACCCATTGCTGGGAGGAGATGGGCCTTCCCTAGAGGAGAAAAAGAACAAGGTTTACTCTTTCAGAAGGGACAAGGTTCGCAAGATATTTAAAGATTCCTTGAACAACGATCTACAATTGTCGGAGTCGAAAAGACCTCAAGAAGCAAAAATGACCGACAATCCCCTGTACTTCCCGTACCACCGAGTAGTGAGCCATGCGATCGAGAATTGCTATATCTTCAAGGACTGGGTCGAGAAGCAGTATAAGGCTGGAGAGATCGAGCTGTCCAAAAGTGTGTTGGTGAACAATCAAGTTGCAACCACCAACTTTATACAGACAGAAGTTGAAGCCTTCTGGGGGCAGACAGCAGAACCCACTGCCCTGAGAAATGAAACGGACTCACCGCGGCCTCCGTGGAGTACGCACATATCTAATAAGACGAAGAAGATGCTAAAGCTACTTCGGAAAGAGCCCAGAACGGAATGGGAAGGACAGAAGAAGCCTACCGTACCAGCTGCCAATCTGACTCCATCAGGCTCAAAATCTAAAAAGCTCAAGAAGAAGAGAAGGGCAGCTCGACGCGGAAAAGAGTCTGCAGGGAGATCGACCATTCAAAAATATATATCGATTCCCTCGAAGACTATGAACAGAAGGAAAGAACTCTAATTCAATTGAAAGAGTTCTTCCCTGTAGAAGCGGCTGAGATTCTGAAAGGAGTTAGAAGAAGTCTCCAATGAAGAGATCCCTATAGCGACCTGCTAAGCCATCCACCTGGACATTGACTCTGAGGAGGAGCTCTGTTTTCTCGAAGAGGACGAAGAGCTCACCACTAAGGCCAACCAAATCCAGCTCAGAAGCAGCAGGGCTCTACAGCCAAATCAGGGCAACGCCCCAAAAGGAAAGGAAAAACAAGTCGCTAATGAAGAAGATGGCAGAGAACTTTCCCATGAAGATTCGAGTCCTTCCCCAGTTGACTATAATGTCTTGGCTCATCTCCGAAAGCTTCCGTCTCTCCTTAGCATCTATGATGCCTTGGTTCTATCTCAAGAGCTTAGAGATGTTCTCATTCATGCTCTACAAAACCCTGAGCGGTACTAGGCTCGCTTTGCAGAAATTAATATGAAAGAAGCCCAGTATGCATGCATGCCGCCGCAGTCACGTTTAAGGACGAAGACTTGCTACTGGGAACGGCTGAGCATAATCGGCCGCTTTACGTGACCGGGTACAGCGACGGAGATCGGATTAATCGCATATTGATTGATCCGGGGTCTTCAGTGAACATCATGAACTTGCGGACTCTGAAGAGTTTGTCAATGGACGTCCAACACCTGTCAAGGGAAAGGATTGTTATACAAGACTTCAATCAAAACTGCCAGCAAGTTCTGGGGTCTATAGCTTTGCCAATCAAATTCGGGGATCTGCAAATTGAAGCTAAGATATACGTGGTCGACGCTGACACGTCTTATAAAATTCTCTTGGGACGGTCGTGGCTCCATGATTACGGCATCGTTCCATCAACTCTCCATCAATGCATGAAGTATACTAAAAATGGCGAAGAAAGACGCATTGACAGAGACATCCAGCCGTTCGGTGTGCATGAAGTCCGATATGAAGATTCTCGGTACTTTGTGAACCTCCAAAGCGCTGAGCCACAGCTGACCAAAGATAGAACAACCCCGAAACTCAAAAGCAAGTCTAAGCCGGCTGTCACTTTCAAAAGAAGAAACCCCCAAGTGCGCCCGCGTTTCGGTAACGACACTGATGAATCCGATGCTGGAAGTCCATCCTTCCGTAAAACTCGCCCTCATTTCGGTAGCGATATGGACGAATCTGATACTGAAGGCCCATCTGACAGCAAAATCCGCCCTTGTTTAGGCAGTGACACTGAACATTCAGAAGAAGAGGATTCGTCTTGCAACAGCTGTGCAAATCAGGCTATCGTGCGAATAACGAAGCTACGAGAGACCTTCGAAGTTACAGAAGGGTCCCTAACCATCATAAGGGTGCCGGAGCAGATGTGCAAAGAGATCGATGCATTGTCAGTCTCCACCGTGGACCAGCTGAAAACTTTCTACGTTCCCGGAAGGAAGAATGGATAGAAGGGCATCCTGTTTTATGGGTCAAACCCTGTTGTGCACCTGGACGATTTGTCTGTCGCATGCCTTCCCTAGGAGAGAGGCATAAGGGTCGTCCTCAATCCCAGATACTATGCGCCCGAGATGAGAGAATATTTCAAAAAGTGCGGATGCCGGTTATATCAAACGGAGTCTGAAGCAAAGTTTTATGAAGGGCTATGGCATCCGCCCTATGTCCGAGCACTCATCGATGGACGAATTCCAGATAGACGGGGCATAGGCTTTATTCAACCTGATTCTAAAGCGTGCTATATGATCCATGTTAGTGAAGCCAGCGAAAGATCAAATGATGATGACGAGATAGCCGAGCCAGAAGAAGCTCCTCAGGAGCTCGAAGATGGCGGACAAGCAACTTTCGACGAACTAGAAAAGATTGACTTAGGAACGCCCGATA
Organism: Agapanthus africanus; assembly: GCA_030015575.1. Classification (NCBI taxonomy): domain Eukaryota; kingdom Viridiplantae; phylum Streptophyta; class Magnoliopsida; order Asparagales; family Amaryllidaceae; genus Agapanthus; species Agapanthus africanus. Next base: position 672,368,562 of record CM057340.1, on the reverse strand, counting down.
ATCCAAGGCCGACCTACATAAGCTCACTCTTATCATAGGAAATGAAAGCGCAGATAATCGCCCTGCTGCACGAGTTCGTCGATTGCTTCGCGTGGACATATAAAGAAATGCCTGGACTTTCCCCTGAAGTGGTCGTGCATAGACTGGCTATATCTTCTGATGCTAATCCAGTCAAATAAGCTCCTCGAAGAATGAGAAGGGAACTAGAAGAAAAGTTCATCGAGGAAACCAAGAAGCTCATCGATGCCGACTTCATCAGGGAAGAGAAATATGCGGACTAGATCGCATGTATAGTCCCAGTGAAGAAGAAAAATGGGCAGATTCGAGTTTATGTCGATTTCAGGATCTCAACAAGGCATGTCCTAAAGACGACTTCCCGCTACCGGTCATGGAAATGATGGTCGATGACACCTTAAATTACGAGTTGTTCACCATTATAGATGGCTCTTCTGGGTATAATCAGATCAAGATGTCGCCTGAGGATGAGAAGCACACATCATTTCGAACCCCGATCGGAATATACTGCTACAAAGTGATACCGTTCGAACTGAAGAACGGAGGTTCTACAAATCAAAGGGCAATGACCAATATCTTTGATGACCTAATTCATAACATCGTCGAATGTTATGTTGATGATCTGGTCATCAAGACTAAAGCCAAGGCCGATCTCATCCAAGATCTTAGGACCGTTCTTACCAGACTGAGGGAGTACGATCTGAAAATGAATCCTCTGAAGTGCGCTTTTGGCGTGTCATCGGGAAAATTCCTGGGCTTCATAGTCCGACATCGAGGGATTGAAGTTGACCCATTCAAGATAAAGGCCATCATAGAGATGCCCCCTCCGAAGAATCTGACGCAGCTAAGATCTTTTCAAGGAAAGCTTGCTTATATACGGAAGTTTATCTCAAATTTATCAGGGAGATGTAGGCCCTTCTCAAAGCTCATGAAGAAAGGAGCTCCTTTTATCTGGGATGTCGAATGTCAAGAAGCATTCGAAAGCATCAAACAGTACTTGTTGTACCCTCCAGTTCTGGACGCTCCCGTTTCAAATAAACCACTGATTCTCTACACTGCCGCGCTAGATGAGTCACTCGGTGCGCTCCTTGCCCAGAATAACGAGGAGGGAAAAGAAAATGCCCTCTACTATCTCAGTCGAACTTTAGTCGGGGCGGAACACAACTATTCCCCAATCAAAAAGCAATTCCTGGCTCTAATATTTGCTGTGAAGAAGCTGAGGCGCTATCTGCTCGCTCATCGGGTTATGCTGATCTCCAAGGTCGACCCGCTCAAACACTTGATGACCAAAGCAAGCCTAGCCGGCAGAATGGCAATATGGGCTATCATGCTACTTGAGTTTGACATGGTTTATACTCCTCAGAAAGCAGTAAAAGGGCAAGCTCTTGCGGACTTTCTCGCTGCTCATCCCATACCAGAAGGGTCACCGCTCAATTGCGAGTTACCCGACGAACAAGTGCTGCACCTCGAGAATGACGAGCCATGTTGGGAACTCTACTTCGATGGGGCCTCATCGATATGTTAGTTATATGTATGCCCTAGAGGCCATTACTGTACATTGGATGTATATTGTAGTGGATGCTGGGACATATATAGGGAGGACTTTCTCGCTCGACATGATAGTATGCTATCTGGTTACTCTTTACCTTAACGTGTACACTGATTGTCTCTCTGTTACATGTTGGTAAAGCCCTTAGGATCTGTACTTGACTACCTGGACTATGATGCGGATCATACTAGTGGGGACATGGTAGTCTATAAGTACATCCTTCAAAGTCCCTAGTCGTGGGTGTATCGAGACGGGGCATCGATATACCAGAGTAGACTAGCGTATACCTTTTCGACCCATATAGATGGGCGATGGATGATCCCATATCCATTGGTGTTTGACATCAGAGATGATATACGGGTGCTCAGTAGAGACTGGGTACACTGGACGGACTCGCCGAGAACTCCCAGATGGCATTATACCTCACGTCAGATGGCAGTTCTCTGGTGACACTGGTACAGAGTAGTCTGTTGACCCGAGATCGTCATAGAGTCTTGTGTGGTTCCCACTGTGCTTTGATTTCCATCTTACCACATCCAAGAGGGCGTGCAAAACGGTGGTTTTTGGGTACAGTCCCGAGTCACATGGAGGCAATGAGCGATAGGAGTCCCGGTATAGGGGGTTGATGTTGTGCTGTGTTCGATTGGCTATAACAGGAAATCCCTGGCCAGGGTTGCTGAGATTTACTGGTAAGTGTTACCAGTAGTTTCTCGAATAGTTATAGACCTCATATCGACACGATTTATTGAGCTATTGGGGTCTGACGTTTACCACCCCTAGGCGAGATATGCGACATATCAGACGATCAGACCGGACTGTACGGTAGTGTTACTGGATGGATTCACTGGAGTGTTAGCGGGCTTGCTCGTCGATCTTCAGATCGCTCAATACCCGGGTGGCCGTTACGTTTAGCAGACCGCTTGCGGCTTGTGGGTGTTTGATATGATCATCATCTGCTGCCGGCGTATTGACGAGTCTTTAGAGTCCTACACAGAGGTTTCCTGGCTCAAGCGAAACGAAATAGGAGCGCATATGAGATATGTGCGGGACCGAGAATAATACGTGTATGTGATACCGTATTCCATTCTCGCGATGAATGTTTCGAATGGTTGTATGCGATATAACCTAGTTATCGAATCAAGTATTGATTCGATAAGCCGATACATTAAATACTAGTCGGTTGTGTGCGACATGACCGGATCATTGAATCAAGTGTTGATTTAATGATTTAATGTATAATTATGTATTTGATATATTACTTTGCATTAACTAGTATTGGTTCACTTTAAATGGATTTTCTCACTCGGATTGTACACATTGTATATGTGATATACTTTTGTGCACTTGATTGTATCATGTTTGATGATACATGTTATGCTAGGGTTTTTGTGTAAAGATCAAACCATGGTTACATGATTATGGTTAGGGTTTTGTTTTATTCACTTATTTATTTATCCATTTCATTTTGGAAATTAAATGGAAAAGAGAAAAGAATGGTGGCTTTATTTGGAGTTTAGTTGAAGCTTCATGAAGGTTTGATCAAGTCAACCATTCTTATCTCATCCTTAACCCTAACCATTCCCACTAACCATGATTCATTCTCTACACTTGACTAGAGTTAACATTATGATAAGTTTTGATTTTCTATTGAATTTAAAATAACTTATCATAAGAACTAGCTTCTTCTTCTTCTTCTTCTTTATTGAAGAAGCTTGCTTCATCAATGGTGATTGATGAAAACAAGTGAGAAATCCAATTCTAAAGTCTACCCAACTCCTATTTCTTCATCCTCTACCTCTTGCCAAGTAGTAGAGTGTGTTTACTTCATAAGTTTCTTGACTTGGTGAAGTCGGAGCTTGATTTAGCGATGCCTCGACGTAGATCATCTTCGGCACGTCGTCGATGACCTAGCCCGCTTCTTCTCCGATGAAGTCGACGCAAGAGCCCGGATTTCGGATTTGTACAGCGGAGATGACTTCTTCATGGAGCTATGGAGGTGGACAAACGGATCTACAAAGGTTGTATATCCGTATCCCTTAGTTAACTGTTAACTAGATTACTTTTTCGCCTAGTTTTCTAGCAAACGATCCGTAGTCGGGTCTCTCGGCACCTAGATTTTTTGAAAATGGCATGTTCGATGCCTTGTGAAACCTCACTAGAGTGCCTAGGAACCCATCAGTGGTATCAGAGCCTAGCTAGAGCCTTAGGCGAAGTCTAGACGGAATTTGAAACCCGATCAAACCCGAAACACCAAATCAATCTTGCTCTCTGTACTTTTTTGAAAACAGTGAGTTTTTCCAAATTAAAAATTGCTAAAAAATTCAGCAGGGAAAAATAAGAATTACGGAGCAAAAAGTTTCTGGTGAACAGTAAATTTCGCGGCGGATCAGCGGCAGAAACATGGATTCTGCGGCGGATCAGCGGCCCCTTGATGACGTCATCCCTGTTCCTTTGCACAGTAATTCCTAGTTCAAAGAGCTGAGTTTTCTGGGAATTTTTAATATTTATTCAAGAGTTGAATTTTTCTGCTGTGTTTTTGGAGATTCGGTGTTTCGATCGGAGTATCAAATTTTGTCTGTGTGGCTTTCCGGATAAATTTTAGAATATGTTAAAAAGTTCGACCGGATATAAATACCCAATTTTTCCCCTTTCGGGAAATTTCCAAGTGTTGGATTTTTCCGTAGTTTAACGACGTTCTAAGTAGTGCAAGTAACTCGATGGTCCCTCTAGAAGACAACAAACCTTAACTCGATTATGTGACCGTCTTGAACTGCCCTTTGAACCTTCGGGTTTGGGGCAGTACGGCGTGCCACATGTGAGGCGTTGGCTTGACCCTTCTACGGCTGGACCGTTGGTACTGAGGTACGAACTGAATGTTGTTAGACTTATTTCATGTGTTGATCTGTATCGGGAAAACTTGGGTGTTCGATTGTTCGATCGGAAAGTTTAACATTTTCTGTTTATCTGGAATGGGATACAATAATTGGAATTCACAATAAGTTATGAGATAACTGAATGAATGTTATAAACATAGCAGTTTAGTCTCACTTGATCGGTTGCCACGGAATTTTGATGTGATCAAAAGTCCGTCGCAATCACGTAGCGTACGCGGATACTCGCCGGGTAAACTTAATAGACAGCCTCACTCCATAGCCCCGACCAAGTGACTGTAGGAGAACCCCGTCGCCGAAAGCATCCGTTCGGGTGCTCGCGGTAGCGGTGTTCCGCCTTAGTGCACTTCGTCGACGGTAACGGGGGTGCGGCCGCCTACTGAAGTTTGCGACGAGCATTCGATCAGCATGTCGGGAATCTTGTTGAATTGCCCGACTTGAATATTGAAAAGTGTTTTCGATAATGAGACTAAAATGCGGGGTTTATAATTGTTAGGCATGCGATGTCTAAGTAATTCATTTGGTCATGCATGTGATGTCTGAAGAGGTTGCGGATTCCAACTGTTGTAGTTTTACACTTTCTTTTCTGTGACCGTAAGTGTAATATGTGTTATCGCCGGTTTCGTTGCAATATGTCAACGACAATTGGGATGCGCATATTTACTTACGTTGATGACATGTGATGTTATGTGTTGCTGGATATGTTATATTGGATCGTCGTGATTGAATAGCCGGGGGTTTTTATGTGAGATGAGTGTTTTTCATTTTCATTCATGTAAAAACTTGTATGTAATATTCTTTTATTGGGGCGCTTCCAGGTTGCGGAAGTTGTCACCTCTTGTATATTATTTACTTTTCCGCACTAGGATAGACCCAAGGAGGAGAGCACAAGTAACCGGGTTCTGGAGTCCAGTGGGAGACCAACTCGAGGAGTCGAGTCCGGGTCCTAACTCTAGAATTGGTAGGGTTGCTTGCCGCTCTCGTAGGGGTCTAGGGGTGTGGGTTTGGCTATTCATCACGACCGTGGAATCCGTGTTTTATACTGGCTCGTATTGAAAACACGGACGTCCTAGTATATCCAATATTTCATATGTTACTTCTGCTGCGATATCTGTGATGTGATCATGTGATGTTCTGTGATAGATACATATATAGTATATATGATATATTATATAGACGTTACTTATGTTTTACACCCGCGCTAGCCCTGCCCTGCTCTGTCGTTGGTTACCTAACCTAACGGTGCACGAGGGGACATCGAGGCGAATGCGGATGGCATAAGTGTACGTCGTATTTATCTGTGATGTTTAGGTACTTAAATGATGGGACTTCATTAATGTGATTAATGAAATAAAAGAAACCTAAGATGTTGTAGAATCGAATTTCAAAATAAAACAGGTAGCTACAGTTCTTGCTTTGCACAGCGGTATATGTGATACATCCTGCACCTTATTCGATGAGTAAAGGACCGAGATCCCTTCACCGGGAGTGACTCCTTTAGCAATAACTGGCAGATGCTACACACTCGGTTTGTCTTTTGATTGCTTTTAAGTGTTTTTGCTTTGCAAAGTGATATATATGATATATCCCGCACCTCATTCGACGAGGAAAGGACCGACGATCCCTTCACCGGGAGTGACTCCTTTAGCAAAACTGGAAAAGCCTCAAAAACACTCCATTTTAAAAATCATTTGATTCTACAACGATATCAAGTTCATTACGCAATAGGTTTTCAGAAAAACCTGTCGTAGCCCTCCGTCATTTCAGATAAGTTGTATATAGTATTCGTGCTGCATTTGTTGGCTTTCGTCAAGGTGCAGTGTGCGGTAGCTATATGCTACTTATCTGCTAGCATATGATGCGATTGGATTAGGGTAGTCGTGCGGCTTTGTTGGATTTCGTCAAGGGTTGTGCGGGTGGGTTTAATTCGATCAAGAAATGTACGGGTTGAACTTGACTAGCGGGCTATGGTTTGTTGGCTTTCGTCAAGGTCATAGCACGTTAGGGGCTAAATATTATCGGGAATTTCAAGTGTTGAAATTTGCAATGAGATTGCATACCTTCTATGAGATAGTTGGATCCCGATACCCGCTGCGAGTAAGAGTTACTCCTGGGAGAGTTTTATATATTACAATTAGCCGATCAAGTAGGTGTCTAGAAAGGTGTCAACGGGGTTACGCCTCTGGGAAAACGAGGTTTACATTAATTAGGTTCGTGCAAAAGCACGGGGGACCTCCCTCAAAGTACCGACACTGGCCTGGCTGAAAGATTGCCGAACTTGTAGTGTGTAATTAATCCCGGCTAGTCTTTCCTTTTAGGGTTTGAAGGAAGATTTGATAAAAAGCAGTGGGAGCCATCCTGATTAGATAAAATAAAAACCAATCTATTCTTGCAAGAGCGCACGCTGAGTGTTTTCTTCTCTATCTCTTCTGGTAGCGACCATATCACGCCTTAATCAAGATAATAATACGGATTATTGACCGAACCCGCTTGTTATACTGAGCTGGGGAACGTTGGTCCCGCTCCAACTTACAATTGTTATAAGACAGAGCAGGAAATTGGGGATTACCAGAATTCTCGTGCCGCCCAAACGAAGAGAGTGCATGCTGATGCATCATCTTCGGGTGTGTTCATTACAAAGAACTGTTTCTCAGTATCCTCTACGTCCTGGATATTTGATACCAGATCAGGATCCCAGATATGTAATCTGTTACATAGGGCTACAGACAGGTAGAGAACTGAGAACGGGTAATAAGTTTCATGAGGCAGAAAACGGGGCAAGTGTTGCAGCCAAGTCTGTTGGTCACTGTCACCCCGTATTACCAATACATTGATTCTGAATGAATGTTATTAGATATCGAACCTGATATACCAAATCATATCACTCTCTTTGTTAGAAAAGAAAGGATATAATTTTGTATTGATGGATAATGTTTTGAACATTTCCTATATCAAAGGTTGCTCGGTTCAGGCACGTTATCTAAAAGCATTGATGTTCTAAATCAAACTACAGTTCTTAGTATATGGAACACACATAAGAGGAAGAGTTCAGAAATGAACGAATTCTTCTTGAGGCATTGTAGACTAGGTCAGATCAATGTGACCCGACCAGCTAGAGTTACATATAGATGCATATTTAAATCAGTTTGAATTTACATCTTGTGAAACTCGCCAGTCATGTCACAAAGATAAGATGACCATAGCTCCGTTTACTGGAAACAGAGAAAGAGTTGGTAAACTCTTGGGATGATACATGTTGATGTATGTAGGTCCCCTGTCTACACATGCCAGGACTGGTTCTTTATACTTCATTACATTCTCTGATGATCTTTCGAGATTCAGACCTATGTTCCTGTTGAAACACAAGTCCGAACCTTTTGAGATATTCACAGAATATAAGTTAGAAGTAGAGAACCAAAATACGGGTATAAGTATTATGTCCCTTGATGTGATCAAGGAGGAGAATACTTGAGCACGGAAATCCTGGACTATTCTAAAGGAGAATGAGATTCTCTCTCGGCATTACTCCTCCGAATACACCATAGCACGATGGTATATCGGGGCGGAGCACTCACACCCTATATGATAAGGTGTGCTCTATGATGAGTACTACTGAGTTACCTTTTTCTTTTTGGGAGTTATGCACTTGAGAAGCTGCATACCTATTGAATAGGGTTCAAATCAAATCAGTTGCCTACCACTTCATATGTGATATGGAAAGGGAAGAGCCCATCTCTTAAGTTGGTTAAGATTTGGGGTTGTCCAGCCTATGTCTGAAAAGTATAATCCGGACAAGCTCGAGGCAAGGTCTGTAATGTAGAACTGGAAATGTTCCAGCTATACAAACTGCAGCTGATAATTTGAAAGAACCAAAGGATTCGATAGTTACCAACGAACCTCAGCCTCTCCGCCGATCTAGTAGGGTTCCTCACCCACCTGAGAGATACTTCGGTTTCTCGATGACAGTGGGAGCGAGGATTGCATCATGAGATGATGACCCAACTAGTTTCGAGCTGGCCATCAGGAGTGAGACTCTGTAAGAATGGCTGGATGCTTAGCGATCTGAGATGGAATCCTTATACACCAACAAAGTATGGACTTTGGTTGCTATATCTGAAGGGTTAAATCCCCATCAGGAGCAAGTATATCTTGAGAAGATTACTTGGTGTACATCGAAAAGTTGAGACTTTCAAAGCTAGACTTGTTAAAAGTGTGCATCATTGACCAGGTATGGATAATGATGAAACCTTTTTCAAGTAGCTATGCTTAAGTCCATCCAGATCCTACTTGCCACGGCTACATACCATGACTACGATATCTGGTGGTTGGGTGTCATGACTGCTTTTCTAAATGATGTTTTAGAAGAGTACGTCTATAAGTACACAGCCAGAGGGCCTCGTAGACAGTGGGAGCAGCGGAAACGTGTGCAAGATGCTTTATATGATAAAGCAGGCATCGCGGAGTTGGAACATCTGTTTTGATGGATTAGTCAAAGAAGTTGACATCATCAAAATGGTAGATGAACCTTGTATAAACAAGAAGGTAGTAGGGAGTATGGTGACGATCCTCGTAGAGTACATGGATGACATACTCTTGATAGGGAAGGAGTTTCCTATGCTACGCTCGATCAATCTCCGCTTATCACTAGGATTCTCCATATAGGATCAAAGTGATACCTACTAAATCCTGGATTTTGGATCTATGAGATAGATTTAATTGGATGTTAGGATTCTCACTAGTTGTAGTGAGATGGTATCAATCGATCCTGGGGAGAATCACTGGAAGTGTTCCAGGGTGATAAAGACGACTGAATGTCAGTCACAGGCATTGTCTTTACCCTCAGTAAAGGGACGGTATGTTGGAAGAGTTCCAAGCTAGATACCGTGACATACTAGACGATAAAGGCACGATACATCGCTACTTGAGATGCTACCAAAGAGGCTGTTTGGGTGTATATTGGTTCATGAGATGAACTATGTTCCTCCCATTGTGTGACAATGGAGTTGTGGCTTATGCCAAGGAACGCCGGTCCCATCAGTGATCCAGACATATTCTAAGGCAGTATCACCTGATCATGGAGATAATTGATCTCCAGGGTGATCGAGGTTTGGAGAGAAGACTCAGAGGACAACACAGCGGATCCACTCACAAAGGCCTGTTCCCAGAGAGAGACTTTTATGGGATGGTTGAGTATGAGATACTACAACCACTGCTACAGATGGCCCTAGTGCAAGTGGGAGATTGTTAGTTATATGTATGCCCTAGAGGCCATTACTGTACATTGGATGTATATTGTAGTGGATGCTGGGACATATATAGGGAGGACTTTCTCGCTCGACATGATAGTATGCTATCTGGTTACTCTTTACCTTAACGTGTACACTGATTGTCTCTCTGTTACATGTTGGTAAAGCCCTTAGGATCTGTACTTGACTACCTGGACTATGATGCGGATCATACTAGTGGGGACATGGTAGTCTATAAGTACATCCTTCAAAGTCCCTAGTCGTGGGTGTATCGAGACGGGGCATCGATATACCAGAGTAGACTAGCGTATACCTTTTCGACCCATATAGATGGGCGATGGATGATCCCATATCCATTGGTGTTTGACATCAGAGATGATATACGGGTGCTCAGTAGAGACTGGGTACACTGGACGGACTCGCCGAGAACTCCCAGATGGTATTATACCTCACGTCAGATGGCAGTTCTCTGGTGACACTGGTACAGAGTAGTCTGTTGACCCGAGATCGTCATAGAGTCTTGTGTGGTTCCCACTGTGCTTTGATTTCCATCTTACCACGTCCAAGAGGGCGTGCAAAACGGTGGTTTTTGGGTACAGTCCCGAGTCACATGGAGGCAATGAGCGATAGGAGGGGATTCGTCTCTCCCGGTATAGGGGGTTGATGTTGTGCTGTGTTCGATTGGCTATAACAGGAAATCCCTGGCCAGGGTTGCTGAGATTTACTGGTAAGTGTTACCAGTAGTTTCTCGAATAGTTATAGACCTCATATCGATACGACTTATTGAGCTATTGGGGTCTGACGTTTACCACCCCTAGGCGAGATATGCGACATATCAGACGATCAGACCGGACTGTACGGTAGTGTTACTGGTTGGATTCACTGGAGTGTGAGCGGGCTTGCTCATCGATCTTCAGATCGCTCAATACCCGGGTGGCCGTTACGTTTAGCAGACCGCTTGCGGCTTGTGGGTGTTTGATATGATCATCATCTGCTGCCGGCGTATTGACGAGTCTTTAGAGTCCTACACAGAGGTTTCCTGGCTCAAGCGAAACGAAATAGGAGCGCATATGAGATATGTGCGGGACCGAGAATAATACGTGTATGTGATACCGTATTCCATTCTCGCGATGAATGTGTCGAATGGTTGTATGCGATATAACCTAGTAATCGAATCAAGTATTGATTCGATAAGCCGATACATTGAATACTTGTCGGTTGTGTGCGACATGACAGGATCATTGAATCAAATGTTGATTTAATGATTTAATGTATAATTATGTATTTGATATATTACTTTGCATTAACTAGTATTGGTTCACTTTAAATGGATTTTCTCACTCGGATTGTACACATTGTATATGTGATATACTTTTGTGCACTTGATTGTATCATGTTTGATGATACATGTTATGCTAGGGTTTTTGTGTAAAGATCAAACCATGGTTACATGATTATGGTTAGGGTTTTGTTTTATTCACTTATTTATTTATCCATTTCATTTTGGAAATTAAATGGAAAAGAGAAAAGAATGGTGGCTTTATTTGGAGTTTAGTTGAAGCTTCATGAAGCTTTGATCAAGTCAACCATTCTTATCTCATCCTTAACCCTAACCATTCCCACTAACCATGATTCATTTTCTACACTTGACTAGAGTTAACATTATGATAAGTTTTGATTTTCTATTGAATTTAAAATAACTTATCATAAGAACTAGCTTCTTCTTCTTCTTCTTCTTCATTGAAGAAGCTTGCTTCATCAATGGTGATTGATGAAAACAAGTGAGAAATCCAATTCTAAAGTCTACCCAACTCCTATTTCTTCATCCTCTACCTTTTGCCAAGTAGTAGAGTGTGTTTACTTCACAAGTTTCTTGACTTGGTGAAGTCGGAGCTTGATTTAGCGATGCCTCGACGTAGATCATCTTCGGCACGTCGTCGATGACCTAGCCCGCTTCTTCTCCGATGAAGTCGACGCAAGAGCCCTGATTTCGGATTTGTACAGCGGAGATGACTTCTTCATGGAGCTATGGAGGTGGACAAACGGATCTACAAAGGTTGTATATCCGTATCCCTTAGTTAACTGTTAACTAGATTACTTTTTCGCCTAGTTTTCTAGCAAACGATCCGTAGTCGGGTCTCTCGGCACCTAGATTTTTTGAAAATGGCATGTTCGATGCCTTGTGAGACCTCACTAGAGTGCCTAGGAACCCATCACGATAAGGACCTCCAGTAAATCAAGCATCCCAGAGATAAAAGCAGGGATAGGATTGGTGTTCATCACACCATCGATAGGAACCATACGGCGTTCTTTTACTCTCACCGAGCCTCGAACAAACAACGAGGCTGAGTATGAAGCTCTGATAGCTGGTCTGGAGCTCGCCATAGAAATGGAAATCCTTCGGCTACGGGTTTACGGTGACTCCCAGCTTGTCGTCAACCAAGTAAGCGGCGACTATAAGATATACAAACCCGAGTTAGCTAGGTACAGAAGCCGAGTGGTGGAACTCATAAAACGGTTCACTCACATTGAACTAATGAGAGTCCCTAGAACGCTGAATGGAAAGGCTGACGTACTCGCTCGCTTAGCCAAGGAGCTGGCTGATCCTAACATAGATGAAATTCTGATCACGGTCAGGAGCCAGCAAATTCTACCCCCAGTCTCTCTACGAGAAGAGGAAAGCGCGGAACATAAGAGCATTCCTGCCGAAGAAGTTTCGATCATCCAAGACGAGCCTGATTGGAGAGAACCCTTCATAGAGTACCTCCGATACGACAAGCTGCCCGAAGGAAAATCTGTAAGGATTCAGCTGAAGAAGAGAGCTCTCTGATACGTGTTTGTAAATGACACGCTATACCGCAGGTCATATAACCAACTCTGGCTCAGGTGCCTGTCATCGGCGGAAGCCCAAAAGGTTATGAAAGAAGTTCACTCAGGCGTCTGCGGTGCTCACCAGTCCGGCCCCAAGATGCGACTTCAAATTAAACGGCTTGGGTATTACTAGCCCACCATGATACGAGATTTCGGAGAGCATGCAAAGAAATGTTATATCTGCCAAATTCACGGTGATTTCAATCACAAGCATCCCAATCCATTGCATCCTACGGTGGCATCATGGCCCTTCGAAGTTTGGGGAACCGACATAGTTGGCCCAATTGATCCTCCGTCATCTAGAGGCCACCGGTTCATATTGGCCGCAACAGACTACTTCTCCAGATGGGCTGAAGCTGTCCCACTAAAAAAAGTCAAGACAGAAGATATTCTGACATTCTTCCAGCATAATATTCTATACCGCTTCAGTACACCAAGAAGAATCATTTCTGACAACGGGCCTTCTTTCAAGAGCTTCAAAGTCTCAAGGTTCGCTACTCAGCACAAGATAGACTGGAGATATTCCTCCATCTATAATCCAAGAGCCAATGGGCTAGCTGAAGCCTTCAATAAGACTCTATGCAAGCTCCTGAGGAAAAATGCTTCAGCCAACAAGAGAGACTGGAATCTCAAACTTCATGAGACATTGTAGGCATATCGTACCATGCACCGTACTCCAACTCAGTCCACTCTATACTCATTGCTTTTCGGAGTGGAGGCGGTCCTCCCCCTCGAAGTCGAAGTTCCAAGCTTAAGAATGGCCATTCAGCACGAGTTGACGGAGGAGGAAAATGTGCTCCTTCGGCTTGAAAAGCTCGACACCCTCAAAGAAAAGAGGCTCGCGGTGCAGCAAAATCTGGAGCTATACCGAGCCCAAATGTCACGGGCCTATGACAAGATAACCCATCTCCGCGCTTTCAAGAAAGGTGAATTGGTGTTGGTCCTCAAAAGACCGATCGTCACCAATCGACATGCCAGGGGAAAATTCGAGCCAAACTAGGAAGGACCATACATCATCGAGAAAGTGTTCGACGGAGGATCCTACCAACTAATAAGTGCCGAGGGAGAAAGGCCCATGCCACCCATCAATGGCCGATATCTCAAGAAATACTACACGTGAATGCTCCAAGTCGCAGGCGAATTGAGCACACCAGCCCTACGGTCTAGATCATACATCCTGTAAAACCGTATACAATCCACGGGCGTAAACAACCCCTATCTCTCCCAAGTCCTGCCGGTGAGACTACTTTCAAAGTTCCACCAGCGCGAAAAAAACGGTATGTCCATGAGCAAAACGGGCACGGATGAAAACCCGAAAGGGCTTCGTGAGTAAAAATAGCAGAACTGCCGGCGAGTTTGTGAAAACTCGAAAGGGCGCAAACTCGTGAAAAGAGATAAAATACACTCGCAAAGTCCTCTCGACCTTGTGAGGAGAAAATTCCTGCGTGAGATCCTTACGACTCACAAAGGAGCAACACACTTAGGAATCCTCATGATTTCTAAGGAGAACATACACCTGCAAGATCCTCTCAACTCGTAGGGAGAAAATGCTTTTATGAGACCCTTACGGCTCATAAAATTGAAAAGCCTTAGGTGATAGGGATCCAAACATGTCTCCTGAGCCATCACTCCCCAACGGGCAACGGCAAATGATGAGTCGCTCCTGGAATTTCGCTTCAGTGTTAGCGGTGCTGATGCTGACTAAAACCCAAATCCCAAGTCCTCCCGAGGCAAATGATGAGTTGCTCTTGACATTGTTCCAGTGCAGCAATGCTGATGCCAAACAAGATCCAAATTCCAAGTCCCCAAACGGCGAATGATAAGTCGCTCCTGGTACCATATTCCAGTGCAGCGATGCAGACGCCAACCAAAATTCAATTTCTCAAAATTCTCCTGGCCCTACGGTTAGTTCCCAAATTGATTGCTGTATATAATCCACGGGCTCAAATAATTCTCAGCATACCCATGCCCTACTGCAATCACCAGTTGCACGGCTGGTCTGCGCCCTCAGAATTATGCTCCATTTGGGAAGACCCACTCATGTGTCCTCACGATACATGAGGAGAACAAACCTTCGTGGGATCCTTATGACTCACAAACGAAAACACACTTGGGAGTCCTAAGGAGAAAGTGCACCTACGAGATCCTTTCGACTCGTAGGGAGAAAATGCTTTTGTGGGACTCTTACGACTCATAAAATTGAAAAGCCTTAGGTGATAAGGATCTAAACCTGTCTCCTAAGCCACCGCTTCCCAACAGGAAAAGGCAAATGATGAATTGCTCCTGGCACATGTGCTTCAGTGTTAGCAACACCAATGCCTGCCCTAACCCCAAAATGCCAAATTCCAATCCATAGACCCCTAAGTCTTTAAACTGGGAACAGATGACCTCTAAGTCGTTAAACTGGGAGCAGATGACCCCTAAGTCGTTAAACTAGGAACGAGGGAAATTCCTCACGGCAAATGATAATTTGCTCTTGGTACCATATTCCAGTATAGTGGTGCTGATGCCAAACCAAAACCAAGATCCCCATATCCTGTCATGACAGATGATGATTCGCTCCTGCTACCATATTCCAGTGTAGCGGTGCTGATGTCAACCCAAATCACATCAAATCAACAAAACAACCGATGACCTCCCTGGCAGGATCAAACTCCACCTCGGAAACAAGTCAACTTCACCCCTGACACCGCAAGAAGAGGAGCAAGTCAAATCCAGAACCGACCGTCCAAGTTGCAAAAATGGCAGAACCGACCATCCACGTCGCTAAAAGGGCAGCACCGACCATCCACGTCGCTAAAAGGGCAGCACCGACCATCCACGTCGCTAAAAGGGCAGCACCGACCATCCAAGTCGCAAAAAGGGCAGAACCGACCGTCCGCGTCGCTAAAATGGCAGCACCGACCGTCCAAGTCGCAAAAAGGGCAGCACCGACCGTCCACGTCGCTAAAAGGGCAGCACCGACCGTCCACGTCGCTAAAAGGGCAGCACCGACCGTCCATGTCGCTAAAAGGGCAGAACCGATCGTCCAAGTCGCAAAAAGGGCAGAACCGACCATCCAAGTCGCAAAAAGAGCAGCACCGACCGTCCAAATCGCAAAAAGGGCAGAATCGACCGTCCACATCGCTAAAAGGGCGGCACCGATCGTCCACGTCGCTAAAAGGGCAGCACCGACCGTCCAAGTCGCAAAAAAGGCAGCACCGACCGTCCAAGTCGCAAAAATGGCAGAACCGACTGTCCACGTCGCTAAAAGGGCAGCACCGACCGTCCAAGTCGCAAAAAGGGCAGCACCGACCGTCCAAGTCACAAAAATGGCAGAACCGACTGTCCACTTCGCTAAAAGGGTAGCACCAACCGTCCAAGTCGCAAAAAGGGCAGCACCGACCGTCCACATCGCTAAAAGGGCAGCACCGACCGTCCAAGTTGCAAAAAGGGCAGCACCGACCGTCCAAGTCGCTAAAATGGCAGCATCGACCTCCACGTCGTTAAAACGGGAACCAGATCAAATCGACCTCCACGCGAAAGAAGATCCATCAATTTCGTACACACAACCCACATATGTGGTGTGCACTTATTGATGGAGGGCAATTTGTTTGGGTCAAAATTTACACCCCGGTTGACCAAGTCAAAATAAAAGTCAACCCCAAACCAAGTGGGCCCAAGCCCAGGTCAAGTGGGCCAATGCCCGGGTCGAGCCCGAACTTGAAACGGCCGGCCTCCTCCCATGCCAAAATAAAAATTTTGTAATAAATAATTTTGTTGTATTTCTTGTATTTTTATTTTATGAATAAATGTAAGAAAATGGGCATGAAGCCAAATTTTTGTAAAGCCCATGGCTTATGTGCAAAAAGAAATAGCACATGAGGCATGGGATGGGTAAAATGTCATTTTTGTAGAGCCCAGGGGGCTATATATAAAGTGTATGGCCTATAAAAGCAAGGATAATGAAAATATCCCAACAACTATTTTCTCTCTCCCAAAAAAACATCAAGATCTGTGATCTCCTTCCTCAAGGTTCTAAAACCTTCTTCTTTCTTTTGAATTAAATCAAGAGTTTTACTCTTCCTTTTATAAAACTAAATAGTTTTTCACCACAAAACCCACAAAGGGGAACTCAGATCTTCCATCAGATCTCAAAAAGGAGAGATTTTTAAAATCTCATACTTCTTGATCTTTAATATCCGGCCAATAAAGGAAGAAGAAGGAGACCCATCTCCAGAAACCCCACTTTGGGGAAGATCCAGGGCTCAAGGGGAGAATCCCCCTTCATCAGCTTCAAAATATCTTAGGAGTTTAACTTCTCATATATATACATATATACAAAATAATAAGTGCTCCTTTCTGGGAGTACAACTCCCATTGCAGGGACCAAGTCCCTTTTGTCTAACGAGCGCCCACGTGCCTGGCACGTGAGGCGCTAGCGCCCAAAGCGCTAACGCCCTTACGCTTAAAGCGTTAGCGCCCAAAGCGTCCGAGCGCCAACGTGCCTGGCACGTGGAGCGCTAGCGCTGTTGCGCTCAGAGCGCTAGCACCCGAGCGCCCACGTGGCTGGCACGTGGGGCTCTAGCACTCTGGCGCTCTAAGAGCTAGCACCCAAAGCGCTACCGTCCGAGCGCCCACATGCCTGGCATGTAGGGCGCTAGCGCCCAAAGCGCAAAGCGCTGGCGCTTTCTCCCACACATCCTTTGGATGCCCCCTTTTCCCTTACACACACACACACACGTACTCCACACTAAAAATACCTCTCTCGTTAGAAAAAATTTCTAACAGGGCGCTACCCCGCACCCCGTAAGGGGGCTGCTAGCCCCCTTGACCCCCAGCCCGCTATCCGGGTAGCGGAACCCCCGTAAAAACTCTGCGGGGCCCCTGATATATCCAAAAACCCCTTCAAAACACAACACTGCACATTGAGTTCGCATGACCAGTTTAACCCATTAATCGGAGGTTCTCTTGCTCCAAAAGCGAGGGGTAATTAACGGCAGCTTAGTCCGCAGCTGGTGGAGATTCGGATCCCCACAATCAATAAACCCCGGCCTACCCTAGGCAGGTAGAAACTGTACTGCGCCTGACAAGCGCGCGCGTATTCCCATCTCAATGGGTGACGAAAAACACCCTACAGGGATATCCAACAAATTTCCACAGAACTGACCTTACCTCGAGCTTTTCCGGATTTTGCGTTTAGACATAGGCCAACAACCCCAAATCTTAACTTACTTAAGACATGGTCTCTTCCCATACCATATCGCATATGGAGTGGTAGGCACCTGATTTGGTTGGAACCCTATTCAATAGGTATGCAGCTTCACAAGTGCATAACCCCCAAAAGGAAATAGGCAACTCAGTAGTACTCATCATAGAGCGCACCATATCCAATAGGGTACGATTGCTCCATCCCGATACACCGTTGTGTTGTGGTGTATACAGAGGATTAATATTGAGAGAGAATCTCATTCTTGTAAGGTTAGTATGGCACCCTATAAAGTGTTTTGAAGCATCACATGACCCAAAGTTATAATTTTTAAGGTGCTAAACTAACATGCAAAAGGATCGATCCTAGAAAATTAAGGTTATGAAACATTAAGCTAGAAAAGATTAGGGTTTGAAGGCTACAACCTTTGTAGCTCCCCTTTGCTAGACTCCTTGGTGTTTTGGGTGTTGAATCGAGGTCCTCTCGAAGTTCCCTTGCGTCCACGACGATCCACCACGGAGTACTCCGTCCAAGCTCGCTACTTTGGAAAACCGAAGGAAACACTCTAATCAAGTCGGCTAGACTTGAGTAGAATGATGTTGTGGTATGGAATCTCACTTCAAAAACCTATCTTTAAGTGGTATTTGCTCACTAGGAAAAACAAGAGAGCAAAAGAGCTAGAGGAAGAAGATGGTGGCAATTTTAACAAGAGATAAAAAGTTAACTCTAGTGAAGAAAAAGAAATATATCTATATATATTTTATTCCTTCATGCTATGAACCATGGTTAAAGTGATGGAGACATTATTTAACTTTAGTTTGGAATGATAAAGAGAAGGATAACCTTAGGTTAGTGGTAGTTGAGCATGGTTAGGTCAAAGGAAGAATGTAGAAGCATGAAAGATTATCCTTTCCTTTTTCATTTTACTTTAAAACCAAAATTAAATAATTATCCATTGTTTAATCCATGGTGTGAGTCTTATATTGCCACCATTTCCATATGCTAACAACCATGATGGATGAGTGTATGTATGTGTGCATGTATGCACATTCACATGTACATGAAACTAGCATGAAAGAAAGAAAGAAAAGCACACATGCATGCACACATCCATCATCCAAGAAAAGGTTTTAAGTGAGAAAACTAATGGTTAAATGATAAGTCAACACTTGATTTATCAATCCGGTCATATCTCATACGACCCCACCAAAAGCAGTTCACCCGATCAATGTTCGGTATCATATACGCACATTTCAATCGGGTGCATGCGCATATCGCATATGCGCACCACAAAGTTTCGCCTGGACTGGGTAACTCCTTTGTGGGACTCTAAGACTCGTCAATACGCCGGCAGAGGGTGATGATCATATCAGGTACCCTCAAGCCGCAAGCGGTCAGCTAAACGTAACGGCCACCCGGGTATTGAGCGATCAGAAGACAACAAGCGAACCTGCTACAACTCCCGTCGAGCCATCCGGCAACACTACCGTATAGTCCGGTCTCTTCGTCAGATATGCTGCATATCGAGCCTAGGGATGGTCACGTCGACCCCAATAACTCAATAAGTCGTGTCGGTGAATGGTCTATAACAGATCGAGAAACTACTGATAACACTTATCAGCAAATCTCAGCAGCCCTGGCCAGGGACTTGCTGTTATAACCAGTCGAGCACAGCACGGCATCAACTCCCAATACCGGGAGAGACGAAACCCCTCCTATCGCTCATTGCCTTCATGTGTCTCGGGACTGTACCCAACGGCCACCTGTTTGCACGACTCAATAGAGCCGTGGTAGGGTGGCAATCAAAGTACAGTGGGAGAACACACAAGACTCCATGACGATCTCGGGTCTACAGACTAACCTGTACCAGTGTCACCTGAGAACTACTATCCGACGATAGATATAATTCCATATAGGAGTTCTCGGTGAGTCCGTCCAGTGTACCCAGTCAGCACTGAGCACCCGTATATGATCTTGATGTCAAACATCGATGAATGTGGGAACATCCATCGCCCATCACATGGGTCTAGTATCATATACGCTAGTCTACTCTGGTATATCGATGCCCCGTCTCGATACACCTCCGGCTAGGGACATTTCAGGATATGCTTATAGACTACAAATGTCCCACTAGTATGATCTCTATCATAATCAGAGTAGTCAAGCAGATATCCTTGGGGCTTTATCAGCATGTATGAATGAATAAAAGCATGATCAAATCAACATGTCAGATAAAGAATAACCAGATAGCATACTATCATGTCGAGCAAGAATGCAAACTGAATATATATACATGTATAGATACATCCACTATCACATAATGGCCTCTAGGGCATACACATATCCAACAATCTCCCACTTGCACTAAGGCCAGTTATTGGCGTATCTCATACCCAACATCTCAAAAAGTCGCTCATGCTGTGGCTGAGGGAGGGCCTTGGTGAGTGGATCCGCGGCGTTGTTCTTTGTGTCAACTCTCTTAATCTCGATCTCGCGGCGATCTACAATCTCCCGGATCAAATGAAAGCGTCTCAGGATGTGTCTGGACCGCTGATGGGATCTGGGCTCCTTGGCTAACGCCATCGCCCCATTATTGTCACAATACAAAGGTATTGGATCAATAATGGTTGGAACTACTCCTAGCTCCGAGACGAACTTCTTCATCCAGACGGCTTCCTTGGCGGCATCATTTGCAGCAATGTACTTAGCTTCCATCGTAGAGTCTGCAACGGTATCCTGTTTGGAACTCTTCCAACTTACCGCCCCTCCATTGAGGGTAAATACAAACCCTGAGATAGATTTGCTGTCATCCTTATCGCTCTGGAAGCTCGAATCGGTAAAGGCCTCCATTTAGAGATCTGTATTACCATACACCAAGAATAATTCTTTAGTCCTTCGTAAGTACTTAAGAATGTTCTTCACAGCTGTCCAGTGGTTCTCCCCTGGGTTGGATTGATACCTTCTTACAACACTAAGTGCATAAGCTACATCTGGGCGTGTACATAACATCGCATACATTATAGACCCTACTGCCGAAGCATAAGGTATAATGCTCATGCGAGCTCTCTCTTCATCGGTCTTTGGACAAGAATCCTTGAAGAGAGTGACTCCATGGCAAGCGGGTAAGGCACCCCGCTTGGAGTCTTCCATACTAAACCTCTTTAGGATGGTGTTGATGTACCTGGTTTGGGACAATCCCAATAACTTTTTGGATCTATCCCTATAGATCCTTATGCCCAGGATGTATGTGGCATCACCCAGGTCCTTCATGGAGAACCTTAGTGATAAGAATGATTTGACCGACTGTAGCATAGGAATATCATTTCCTATCAGAAGAATGTCATCCACGTACAATACGAGGAATGTGACAGCTCTTCCTACAGCCTTCTTATAAACACAAGGTTCATCTGGATTTTTGATGAAATCAAACTCTTTGATAACATCATCGAAACAGATGTTCCAACTCCGAGATGCCTGCTTCAACCCATATATGGATTTAAGCAATCTACATGATTTCTCGCTGCTCCCACTGTCAATGAAGCCCTCTGGCTGATCCATATAAACGCATTCTTCTAAATTTCCATTTAGAAATGCTGTTTTAACGTCCATCTACCAGATTTCATAGTCGTAGTGAGCAGCAATAGCAAGTAGGATCCGAATGGATTTAAGCATGGCTACGGGCGAAAAAGTTTCGTCATAGTCCAAACCTGGTCTTTGACGAAAACCTTTCGCCACAAGTCTTGCCTTATAGGTCTCTACCTGCCCATCCACACCAATCTTTCTTTTAAAGATCCATTTGCACCCTACAGGTTTTACCCCAGGGGGTACAACGTCTAAAGTCCATACTTTGTTGGTGTACATAGACTCCATTTCGGATCTCATGGCATCCAGCTACTTCACAGAGTCACCACTCGTGATAGCCTGCTGAAAACTGGTAGGATCATCATCATCCATGATGCAATCTTCTCCGTTACCATCAATGAGGAAACCGTAGTACCTCTTCGGTGGGCGAGAAGTCCTACCAGACCTACGGAGTGGCCGAGGTTCTTCAGTTTCTGTTGCAACAGCCGGTTCAACCAAATCGTCATTTGTAGTTTGTGTCTCCAGAACCTCTTCTAGATCTACCACCTTGCCATCATCTTTATCTGTGAAAAACTCTTTTTCCAAGAATGTGGCATACTGAGAAACAAACACTTTTTGTTCCTCTTTGTGGTAGAACAGATATCCATAAGAATTCTTTGGATATCCCACAAAGTTACACATAACTGACCGTGTCTCGAGTTTGTCCGGATTCTGTTTTTTAACATAAGCCGGGCAACCCCAAATCTTAATTCTCTTAAGAGATGGTCTCTTCCCATTCCATATCTCATATGGCGTGGTAGACACAGCTTTGGTCGGAACCCTGTTTAGCAGAAACGCTGCAGTCTCTAATGCATGCCCCCAAAACGAGACTGGTAACTCAGCGTCACTCATCATGGACCGGACCATATCTAATAGGGTCCTATTCCGTCGTTCTGACACACCGTTGTGCTGTGGTGTGTAAGGAGGAGTGAGCTGAGAGAGAATCGCATTCTCTTTTAGGAAGTTTGCAAATTCTATACTGAGATACTCTCCACCTCGATCTGATCGAAGCATCTTAATACTCAAGCCGGTTTGTTTTTCTACTTCTTGTTTATATTCAACGAATTTCTCGAAAGCGTCGGACTTGTGCTTTAATAAAAATACATGACCGAATCTTGAGAAATCGTCGGTGAATGTAATGAAGTATGAAAAACCGTCTCTAGCCTGTATAGACATTGGCCCACATACATCACTATGTATGAGGCCAAGGAGCTGAGTAGCTCTTTCTCCGTGTCCGGTAAACGGAGTTTTGGTCATTTTACCCTTGATACAAGACTGGCAAGTCGCATAAGATTTATATTCAAAAGAGTTTAAATATCCATCTTTGTGTAACCTGTTTAGTCTTGTTTCGTTAATATGACCAAGTCTACAATGCCAAAGAAAAGCTTCATTTAATTCTGAAAGTTTTCTTTTATTAGTGTGTTGTATACTGAAAACTGTGTGTTGATTTAGGACATATATTCCGTTATTAAGCGTACCATACCCAACCAACATTTGATTTAGGTGAATGTTCATAACATTGTTCTGCAACACAAAATTATATCCTTCATTGTCCAACAAAGAAACGGATATTATATTACATAGCATACTTGGTACAAAATAACATGGATTCAAAATCAAAATACATCCAGATGGCAACCCCAAGTGATACTCTCCCACTGTGACTGTATGTACATTGGAACCATTTCCAACGCGGAGAGTATGGTCACATGTCCTCAAAACCTTGCTATTTCTCAGCCCCTGCATAGAATTGCAAATGTGAGAACCTGAACCGGTATCCAATACCCAGGAAGCAGAGTTTATAGAAAAACAGTTTTCAGTCATAAACGCACCTGAAGCAGAAGCATCACCATGCTTCTTCTTGAGACTTAGGTACTCCATGCAATTGCGCTTCCAATGTCCTGTCTTGTGGCAATGAAAACACTCGCCTTTCCCTGGGTCTCCAGCCGTGGACTTTCCCTTTCCCTTCACCTTTTTGACTCCGCCCTTAGGATTAGTGGGTTTCTTCTTTTTCTTTCCCTTGGCCTTAGCTTTTGGGCGAGAAGAAGAAGACTTTCCAATGGTCATAACGGGAGTCTTTGCTGACTTCATAGTGCTCTCTGCACTCCTTAACATATTAAGGAGTTCAGGGAGGTCCTTCTCCATGCCATGCATGTTGAAGTTCACTATGAACTGAGCAAAGGTGGAGGGGAGGAACTGCAAAATAATATCTATATATTGTTCATTGTCCATTGTCCATCCAAGATCCTCAAGCTCTTCTATAAGAGCTATCATCTTCAACACATGGTCTCCTACTGGTGTGCCAGGGGCCATTCGCATCTGAAACAGTTTCTTCGATGCTTCGTATCGTAATACGCAGGATTGCTCCCCATACAACTCCTTTGTATGGAGCAGTATCCCGTGAATGTCCATGTCCTCGTGCTGCTTTTGATGTGTATTATCCATCGATGCAAGCGCGAGGCATGTGGCCGTAGCACAGTCAGCGTCCCATGTCTTGCGGACTTCAATGTCCGCAACTGAGGATTTTGGACCTGGGACGGGCGGGGCTGAAGCCGTGAGGACATATGATACTTTATCATAAGTCAAGGCGATCTTCAGATTCCTTAGCCAGTCTTTATAGTTGGTCCCATTCAGTTTGTTTTTATCTAGTAGAAGCTTAAGTCCAGTCATTGGTATCTGCCATTAAGAGAGAGAAAAGAATACACTCAGCGAAAGCTCTTGCATAGATTAGATTGGTTTATTATCTTGTCTAATCGATGTTTCCCACTGCTTTTTATCAAGTTTTTCTTTCAAACCTTAAAAAGAAAAACTAGCCAGGATTAATTACAGTCTACAACTTCGCTAACCGTTCAGCCAGGCCAGTGTCGGTACTTTGAGGGAGGTTCCCCGTGCTTTCGCACGGACCTAATTAGAGTAAACCTCGTTTTCCCAGAGGCGGAGCCCCGTTAACACCTTTCTAGACACCTAATGAGTTAGCAAATTGTAAACTGTAAAACTCTCCTAGGAGCAACTATTGCCCACAGTGGGATCGGGATCCAACCATCACATGGAAAGTATGCAATCTCATTGCAAATTTCAACACTTGAAATTCCCGATGTAATTTTTACCCCTAGTACTTATGACCTTAACTATAGTCAACAAATCATAAGTACCAGTCAAGTTCTACCCGTCATTTCTTGATCAATTAGACCCACCCATATGACCCTTAACTATGGTCAACAAAGTCGCATGAATGTCCTAATTAATCTGCATCATATGCAGTGTAGGAAGACATCACTTAGCTACCGTACACTACGCCTTAACTAAAGTCAACAAACGTAGCACGAATACTAAGTACTCTACTTCCTAAAATGACGGAGGGTTGCGAATGATTTTTAAGAAAATCTTTAACGCTTTGAACTTGATATCGTCGTAGAATCAAACAGTTTTCAAAAGGAGTGGCTTAAGCTCCGCAGTTTTGAAATGTAGCTTTTTCACAAATAGCCGAGTAGTTTTTAAATCCGATTCTACAACATCTTTTTAGGTTTATTTTCTTTACATTAATCACATTAATGTAATCCCATCATTTAAGTCCTTAAGCCAATCACAGAAAAGAAACGAAAATAACACGTACGCTTATGCCATCCGCATTCGCCGCAATGTTACGTTATGCACCGTTAGGTTACTTAACTAACGGCATACCGGGACGGGACTAGCGCGGGTGTAAAACATAAGCAACGTCTACTATATATCATATATATAATATGTCATTCGTCTCAGATATCACAGAACACAGGCAGCAGAAACATAGATATAACGTGGGATATCCTAGGACGTCCGTATTTAGTATTTAGCCAGAATAGAAAATACGGATTCCACAGTCGCGATGAATAGCCAAGCCCATACCCTGGACCCCTACGAGAGCGGCAAGTGACCCTACCAATCCTGGAGTTTAGGAGACCCGGTCTCGACTCCTCGAGATGGCCTCCCACTGAACCCCAGAACCCGGTCACCTGTGCTCCCCTCCTTAGGTCCATCCTAATGCGGAAAAGTAAATAATATACAACACTGGTGACACAACCGCAACCTGGAAGTGCCCCAAATAAAAGAATATTACATTACATTTGAATTTACATGAATGAAAATATAAAACTCGCATCTCACAAAAACCCCCCGGCTATTCGATCGCGACAATCCTGCACATCATATCTCAGCAACACATAATATCACATATCATCAACGTAAGTAAGTATGCGTACCCCGATTGTCGTTGATGTATAGCAACGAAACCGGCGATATCGTACATACTACACTTACGGTCACAGAAAAGAAAGTGTAAAACTACAATATTTGGAATCCAGATTCTCTTTAGACATCATAAATGCGAAATATCACATATTTCGTATTTCATGCCTAAACTATATGAATTCCACATATTGTATCACATTCCAGACAAACAGACAGTATTAAAGTTTTCGAACGAACAATCAAGCACCCAAGATTCACTAAAGCTCAACACTTGAGCAGGGTTCAAAAAATCCGGAGTGTGACACAGTAGTGGCGGTCCAGCCGTAGAAGGATCAAGCCAACGCCTCACATGTGGCACGCCGTACTGCCCCAAACCCTAAGGTTCAAAGGGCAGTTCGAGACGGTCACATAATCGAGTTAAGGTTTGTTGTCTTCTAGAGGGACCACTGCAAAAAGACTTGCACATATCTCCAAACTATTTAAACCCCGTAAATAGTGAGTAAATGATACTCGTTCAAACACTTCAATACTTTCTAATTTACCCGGAAAAACCACGAAATGAAAATCCCGATCGAATTGACGAGTCCAAAACCACCTCCAGAATTTTTCAAAACCAAATACAGATTAAAAGTATCCAAAAAATTATACAAGCAGATTCAAGAATTACTGTGCAAAAAGAATCCATCAATTCATACGTACGGCCGCGGAACCGCGGCCTAAGCAAGCTTAGGCCGCGTTTCCGCGGCTATAATCACTGTTCACTGAAAACATTTTGTACCGTAACTCTTATTTTTTTTTGCTGTATTTTTTACATATTTTTAATTCTGCAAATTGTCAAATTTTAGAAAATTTCCAGAGAGCACCCAAAAATACCGTATTTTTGTCCGATCGGGGTTTTCACTTCGTAAAAACGTCGCCTAATGTTCTAGGTCGGCTCTGATACCAATGTAAGGTTAGTATGGCACCCTATGAAGTGTTTTGAAGCATCACATGACCCAAAGTTATAATTTTTAAGGTGCTAAACTAACATGCAAAGGGATCGATCCTAGAAAATTAGGGTTATGAAACATTAAGCTAGAAAAGATTAGGGTTTGAAGGCTACAAGCTTTGTAGCTCCCCTTTGCTAGACTCCTTGGTGTCTTGGGTGTTGAATCAAGGTCCTCTCGAAGTTCCCTTGCGTCCACGACGATCCACCACGGAGTACTCCGTCCAAGCTCGCTACTTTGGAAAACCGAAGGAAACACTCTAATCAAGTCGGCTAGACTTGAGTAGAATGATGTTGTGGTATGGAATCTCACTTCAAAAACCTATCTTTAAGTGTTATTTGCTCACTAGGAAAATCAAGAGAGCAAAAGAGCTAGAGGAATAAGATGGTGGCAATTTTAACAAGAGATAAAAAGTTAACTCTAGTGAAGAAAAAGAAATATATCCATATATATTTTATTCCTTCATGCTATGAACCATGGTTAAAGTGATGGAGACATTATTTAACTTTAGTTTGGAATGATAAAGAGAAGGATAACCTTAGGTTAGTGGTAGTTGAGCATGGTTAGGTCAAAGGAAGAATGTAGAAGCATGAAAGATTATCCTTTTCCTTTTTCATTTTACTTTAAAACCAAAATTAAATAATTATCCATTGTTTAATCCATGGTGTGAGTCTTATATTGCCACAATTTCCATATGCTAACAACCATGATGGATGAGTGTATGTATGTGTGCATGTATGCACATTCACATGTGCATGAAACTAGCATGAAAGAAAGAAAGAAAAGCACACATGCATGCACACATCCATCATCCAAGAAAAGGTTTTAAGTGAGAAAACTAATGGTTAAATGATAAATCAACACTTGATTTATCAATCCGGTCATATCTCATACGACCCCACCAAAAGCAGTTCACCCGATCAATGTTCGGTATCATATACGCACATTTCAATCGGGTGCATGCGCATATCGCATATGCGCACCACAACGTTTCGCCTGGACTGGGTAACTCCTTTGTGGGACTCTAAGACTCGTTAATACGCCGGCAGAGGGTGATGATCATATCAGATACCCTCAAGCCGCAAGCGGTCAGCTAAACGTAACGTCCACCCGGGTATTGAGCGATCAGAAGACAACAAGCGAACCTGCTACAACTCCCGTCGAGCCATCCGGCAACACTACCGTATAGTCCGGTCTCTTCGTCAGATATGCTGCATATCGAGCCTAGGGATGGTCACGTCGACCCCAATAACTCAATAAGTCGTGTCGGTGAATGGTCTATAACAGATCGAGAAACTACTGATAACACTTATCAGCAAATCTCAGCAGCCCTGGCCAGGGACTTGCTGTTATAACCAGTCGAGCACAGCACAGCATCAACTCCCAATACCGGGAGAGACGAAACCCCTCCTATCGCTCATTGCCTTCGTGTGTCTCGGGACTGTACCCAACGGCCACCTGTTTGCACGACTCAGTAGAGCCGTGGTAGGGTGGAAATCAAAGTACAGTGGGAGAACACACAAGACTCCATGACGATCTCGGGTCTATAGACTAACCTGTACCAGTGTCACCTGAGAACTGCTATCCGACGATAGATATAATTCCATATAGGAGTTCTCGGTGAGTCCGTCCAGTGTACCCAGTCAGCACTGAGCACCCGTATATGATCTTGATGTCAAACATCGATGAATGTGGGAACATCCATCACCCATCACATGGGTCTAGTATCATATACGCTAGTCTACTCTGGTATATCGATGCCCCGTCTCGATACACCTCCGACTAGGGACATTTCAGGATATGCTTATAGACTACAAATGTCCCACTAGTATGATCTCTATCATAATCAGAGTAGTCAAGCAGATATCCTTGGGGCTTTATCAGCATGTATGAATGAATAAAAGCATGATCAAATCAACATGTCAGATAAAGAATAACCAGATAGCATACTATCATGTCGAGCAAGAATGCAAACTGAATATATATACATGTATAGATACATCCACTATCACATAATGGCCTCTGGGGCATACATATATCCAACAATTCTCCTTTTGAATAGTCCAGAATCTTCATGCTCAAGTGTTCTCCTTCCTGATCACATCAAAGGACATAATACTTATACCCATTTTGGTTCTCTACTTCTGGCTTATATTCTTTGAATATCTCAAAATCTTTAGACTTGTGTTTCAACAGGAACACATGTCCGGATCTTAAGAGATAATCAATGAATATAATGAAGTATAAACAATCAGTCCTGGCATATGTAGACAGGGGACCTACATACATCATCATGTATCAATCCCAAGAGTTCACTAACTCTTTCTCTGTTTCCAACAAACGGAGCTATGGTCATCTTATCTTTGTGACATGACTGGCAAGTTTCACAAGATGTAAATTCAAACTGATTTAAATATGCATCTTTATGTAACTTAACTAGCTGGTCGCATTGATATGACCTAGTCTACAATGCCTCAAAAAGGATTCGTTCATTTCTGAACTCTTCCTCTTGTGTGTGTTCTGTACGTTAAGAACTGTGGTTTGATTTAGAATGTATATGCCTATAGATAATGTGCCTGAACTGATCAACTCTTGATAGGAAATGTTCAAAACATTATCCAACAATACAAAATTATATCCTTCTTTACTAAATAAAGAGACAGGTATAATGTTGTATATCAGGTTCGGTATCTAATAACATTCGTTCAGAATCAATGTATTTGGCAATACATGGTAATAACCGCCAACACCTTAGCTGCAACAATTTCACCGTTTCCAATTCTTGAAACTTTATCACCCATTCTCAGTTCTCTATCTATCTGTAGCCCATGTAACAGATTACATATATAGGATTCTGATCCGGTATCTCATACTCAGGACGTAGAGGATACTGAGAAATAGTTCTCGGTAATGAATATACCCGAAGAAGATACATCAGCACGCACTTTCTTCATTTAGGCGGCATGGGAATCCAGGTATTCCCCTATTTCCTGCTCAGTGTTATAACAATTATAAGTTGGAGCGGGACCAACGTTCCCCAGCTCAGTATAACAAGCGGGTTCGGTCAATACATCCATATTATTATTTTGGTTAAGGCGTGACATGGTCATGTTCATATCAGAAAACTGCATTCTAATACCGCCCATTCATTATCTATTTGTTGTATTTATCGATATTATTAACCAGTGTCTACTTAGTATTACAGATTACAGGTATCCATGACAAAATACTGGAACTGCATCCAAAAGCACGGATATATCACTTGAGGGAAGACACTGCGACCAGAAACGCAAACCGACCAATACTTCAGGAGTTCCTTTACGCAACAAGTTGTGTACACATTTTTTTATCTAAATGGTCCAACACAACAAGTGTGTACATAAGACTTTTAAGCACATGTGGATATGATTTTATATGCATTCAAGGAGATGATTTTATATGCATATGATTTTATATGCATTCAAGACTAAAAAGCATGTGTTCAAATCAAAAGGAATTAAACAAATCAGCATGAGCCATAATAGGGCAGCCATGAATCAAGCCACATGTGGGAATGGAGTAATGAGCATTTAATGGTGAAGATTATGTGTGTGATTTAAAGATTCAAATTTCCTTCCAAAACTGAGTGCAAATCAAATTCAAATAGACAAATCAGCATGGACCATGATGGGGAAGATAAGAATCAAGGCACAAATGGACATGAAGTAATGTGAATTTAATTCTAAAGATTATGTGTTGATTTAAAGATTCAAATTTCCCTCCAATAATAAGTGCAAACCAAAATCAACTAGACAAATCAACATGGACCATAATGGGGGCAGCCATGAATCAAGTCACAAATGGACATGAAGTAATGAGCATTCAATGCTAAAGATTTTGTGTTGATTTAAAAATTTGAATTTCCCTCCATTCTTTGGAGCCTATAAATACAGACCATGGGGCAAAGGTTCAAAGGTCGTTCTTTAGTCTTGGATTGTCATTCTTTGTCCAAGTTTTCTATTCTCCTTTCTTGTAAATAGCTTAGTCCCCTTGAGTTCTTAACCTTCTCTTGATCCTTCAACCTCTTCATTGAGCTTGAAAGTTTAAGGGTTGGTTATTGATCTCAAGGGGTTGTATCATTCTTGAAGTTTAATAAAGTGTTCTTTTGTGCTTCCTTCACTATGAGTTCTTTGCCCTCTCTTGATCTTGCAACCTCTTTATTGAGCTTGCAAGTTTAAGTTTGGGTTATTGAACCCATGTCTTGCAATATGTTCTTTGGTTCCTAACCTTTTACTTACTTGCATTTTATTCTTGCTCTTTTAATTCTCGCACTTAAATTCCATGCACTTTAATTACTTGTTTGTAATCTTTTCTTTTCTTTGTTCTTCTCTTTTGTTATCCCTTTTTAGTTTGTTTTGTGAATGGTGTGAATATTGTTATTAGGAAAAGAGAAAGATATTGTAAGTTAACGTTTCATTTTTCATTTCCTTTTCCCTTCTTTTCCATTTGAAACTCCGCCCAAACCCTACGCAAGCGCTCCGTTAGGCACCCTACCCTACCAAGGTAAAGGTGATTCCTAACCGTGACCGGTTGTATTTGGTTTGGCCGGAGGCGAAAGCAAGAGACAAGAACGGACGGACAAGGGTCAATAAGCCGGATTCCATGAATACCGTGCTTAAGTCCCCTAATCCACGTTGTTGCCTATTGTTCTAGCTTCATTTGTTAAAGTTCGGCTCAAAGTACTTGAATACGGAATCCATTAACTTACATCATCCTATCGTTTCCTAACATGCCTTATACTTGAATATACACATAGGTTAGATAACAGACAAATACGCCACGCGTGTTAACTCGTTAGAACAAGCCTAAAAACTTACTATCTCCCTGTGGATCAACCCGTGCTCATCGCGGCTAGTTGCAAAGCGACACCGTCCTAATCGCGGTTAAACTTTAGAACTTTTAAATATCCAACACGCTTTTGGCGTGCGATCAAATGGCGCCGTTCCCGGGGAGGCGGTAACGTTTTTAGTTTTTGTTATTTCGGGTTAATCTTATGAATATCCATCTAACACTTTTTCAAAACAAACTAAAAATCTTAAAATTTTCAAAATCAAAAAAAAATAACATTCTTAACTCATTTTTTTGCTCTCTGGATTTTATACCTGCTTGCACTCTGTAACTAAAATAAAAAGATAAACAATACCAGTGTGGCATTAGTGGAATACTAAGACTACTGTTGAAATTTGGAGCCCTACCTCATCAAGTTGGCAGGCGACATCATCACCAAAACCGGCGACGCCGACCCCTTCACCACCTTTTACCTCCAATTTCTCCTCTGTGCTCTAGTGTTCTATTTTTGTCCTATTTATATTGTTTGTTTTTTATAATTTTTAGTGTGCAGGTATTTGGGCATTCGTATCGCTTTTTCGAAATAATAATCCGTTTTTCCGACATTTCAGATTTTGCGGATTTGCGAACAGCGAGCGTGGGGAGCAAAGTGCACATTCAAAATCAAGGTGGTTACGAAGTACAGTGCCAAAGACCCGGTTAGTTTGACCCGTGCAAGCGAACTTTTCAAGCTTACCGGATTTGATTCAATAATGGTTTCTTAACCCACAACTTAACGGTACGGACTTTACTAACACCTTCTTCTCAAATCCGACGCTTCTAATATAATATCTTTGCAGGATTCTTTGCAAGTTCGCTAGCAAACGCCAAAATAAAAATATTGACTAACCCGTATTTATTGCAGTGCCATGCTTAAAAAAAAGATTGTTTGAAATTTTGAACAAATTTTTTCATTGATTTGCACATTGCATACATTAATACGGATTTAAGGGCAAGCGAACCCCACAACATACGGTAAAGGATTTCATCACCTTTTCCGTGACCCACAAATCACGAAACTGAACATAACGCTTACCCGCACAAATTTTAAAAGAAACTAGACTTTAAGCCTTAAGGACTTCGCGCTCATGTTCAGACCATAATATTGCATTTATCATTCCCCTATTCTTATCCTTTTTATAAATAAACAGGTACTCTTGACGCACGTTTGTTGCATATTACAGGATACAGGTTTCTGGAGCAAATACAGTGAAAAAGACACAAAACAACAGAAAAGGGACTTTTGACCAACAAGTAGACGGATCCTAGTCAAGCCGAGTCGAAGAACAGTGCAAGGTCCAAAAAGTCAAGTGAAACGGTTAAAAAGCCCAATACAAGTCTTCACTAAAAATCTGGAGAAGAACCAGAAGCCCAAAAAAAGAAAACAAGTGAAGAAACAGAAGCCCAAATAGCTAATGAACCCAGCCCACAAAACACAAGGCCCAACTCTTTTATTTGGCCGCGGAACCGCGGCCAAACCCTACCTGGCGCCGCGGTTCCGCGGCCATCAAGGGCCCGTGACGGTGAAGATTTTCTGAGGCGGCGCGACTGTTTAGATGTGAGGATTTTTCGTGGGCAAATATGTAATTGCGCATGTGCGAGAGTCTGTAGCCCTAGGTTTTCTATTTTCCTATAAATTGTAGTTTTAGATCTGTAAATTGCATGCCTCTTTTCAATAAATAAAATTCAGAAAATTCTGGAGGTGACATTCAGATCTGTTCTTTATCGCTTGGAGGGAGCCATCAAATCTTAGGTAATTTATTTCATTGCTTTTAGTTCTTTTAATTATAATGTTATTTCATCCCCTAATGAGCGAGTAGTCTCCTCGCTTGTTAGGGTTAGCCTTAGGGAAAGGGTTGAGAGATGAGATCTCTCACCCCTTTCAATACGTAACCATTAAGAACTCCATGCATGCGCGCACAACCGCTCCCTGCGGCACCCTACCTCTCGAGGTAACGGTGAACCGCAGTATAAAGGGCTGGTTGCGCGCGTTTTCCATGGGGGTTAGGGTAATTAACGATAAAGTAAGGATACGAATCTAGAGGAAGAAAACATCTTCCCAAAAGAGTCGTATCCACTTTATCGATAATTACTATAACACCTAATGGATCTACGGCATTGAAAGCGGTGAGGAAACATCAATCTCTAAAACTTCCTCTAAGCCTAACCCTAGCAAGAATTTAAATTAGATTAATTAAGTTTTAGATCTAGATTTTTATAAAACCAAAAAAACTACAAAAAGAATCAACTCGTCAAAACACATAAAAGAAATTTACCCGTCTCTGTGGATCGACCCGCACTCACCGGCTAGCTGCGAAGCGACGCCGTTTCTTGATTGCGGTAAACTCATATTTTTGGTACAATCAAATGGCGCCGTTGCCGGGGACGGCGTAATCTTTCTTTTTGTGAATTTTCGGGTTGATATAAATTTTAAAAAAATTATAAAAATCTAAAAAATCAAAAATATAAAAAACATATCATCTTTTATTGTTTGAAGGGTACTCTTTGTGAATCTTTGCAGGTTTCACGGATCTGAAATTTTACAGAGGGCAAATCAGAAGTTGGTGCATAAAAACAGAGGAGAAATTGGACAGAGGAGCAGTACAAAAATTCCCAAAGCCCGATCTTTCTTTTCGGCCGCTCTTCCGCCGCAATACTGGGCTTCCCGCCGCGGATCCGCGCTCAGTTGGCCACGTCAGCAACTAAAAATTTGCTGGTTTGATTTTTCTCTCTCTCCTCTGCAACCTCCCATATATTTCTCTGTAAAAATCTTCTGCAGGATTCTTGCGCTAAAAATCTTCTTCCCCCTTCCAATAATTGATTTTCTGCAGGATTCTTTGCGCCGCGCTTAAAAGCAAATTGATTGCAAGTGATTTACTGCTTTGCATACTTTAATCTGACTTTAAGGGGCCATTGACCAATTCAGATTGGGTGGGGATTTCATTACCTTTCCCAGGACCCCAGAAATCACTTAAAGCATCTGCATTGACCACTTTTAATCTAAAAAATATTAGACTCAGCCCTAAGGACGTCGAGCTCAATAGGACAGAGGACTAGTATAGGCATCGGCCGTTTATCCTAACCGACATTGCGGTGACTAGGCTAGTGGTTTTTAATTAGGCCCACTGTAGTGGTGGTTCCTTCCCACTTACCTGGCCGTACTTGTCCGTGAAGAGGCGGTTTGAGGTTCTATCTCTAGCCCTTTGGAACAGTTAGGAGCTGTCTAGCTGACCTAGGTGACCCTAGACTTAGGTCTGATTGTGCATGTGTGGTTAATTGCAGTTGTGTCACTAGTCTCTTTTCAAAATCTTTTTGCAAAAGCTCACTTAAAAAGAAAAAGGAAAATCTTTTCAAAACTTGCAACTTGTCGCTAAAGAATCTTTGCACTCACTTACACCACTTCTTCTCAAAGTCGTTTTCTTACCCTCACATTCTGTTTTCTGACTGCACTACCCTTTAGTGTATGTCATCTTGGACTAGGGATACTAACGCCCGATTAGTCCGTGTTTCGTTGGTACCGACCAACGAACCCTTCGACGAACCCTTCGTCGACGTTCCCTCCTTCTCCTTACCTCCATCTTCAAATTCTTCTTTCGAAGGTATGTCGGGACACGACCCCAACTATACCTTGCCGACGGGAATGATTCCGCCTCCGTTAGGTGCGAATAACCCGAATCTCCCGCCTGTCGAAGCGCCCGCACGAGTCGCGCTCCAGGATCTTTTCTACCCCGTCCGCACCGCCCTTCCCACTTGTCTTTCCCTCCCACCGGCTAATGGGGACAACTTTGAGATAAAACCACACTTCATCAATATGCTGCCTAAGTTTCATGGTTTGGAATCCGAAGATGCATATATTTTTATTAATAAATTCCAAAACGTTTGCGGCATGATGAAGACAACCCAATTAAGTGATGACGCAATAAGGCTAAGGGTCATTCCTTTTACCTTATGTGACCTAGCCGAGAAGTGGCTATACAGCACCGCATCACACTCCATTAGAAATTGGGACGAGTTTGTGAGAGCTTTTCTGAAAAAGTTCTACCCTCATCATAAAACTGCTAGAATCCGAAACGAAATTATACAATTTTCACAGCTTCCGTCTGAACCATTCTGGAAGTGCTTCGAGAGATTTAAAGACCTACTTGTTCAATGCCCTCATCATGGGATAGAAAAGTGGCAACTTTGCCAAACATTATACGAGGGATTGAACGCAGCAACGAAGCAGTTGCTAGAAACAATTTGTCAAGGTCATTTTCTCTCCAAGTCTAGCGACGAAGCTTGGCAGTTTCTTGAGGACCTAAGTGAGCAAACAATTCAGTGGGAGAGTACCAAGACCACATCATCTTCTTCAGCTGGTCAATCTAGGGCAGGCATACATCAAATAGATATGTCGATTGCTATGAAGGCCGAGATGGCCTCACTTATGAAAAAGCTAGAAGCCATTGAGACCAAAATCTCATCGACTTCTCCTGCCCCTACTCTACCCACACGAACTGTTTGTGCTTGTTGTTCTAATCCATCACATCTCACCGAAGAGTGCCCTTATAATGCACCCATTCAAGGGCAGGATCAAGTCAATGCTGCATTCCAGCAAAGACAAAGAAACGATCCTTACTCTTCGACATACAATCAGGGGTGGAGGAGTCACCCAAATTTCGCTTGGAACCAAAATCAACAAGTCCAAGGGAATAACAATTTTCAAAGAGCTCCTCCACAACAACAACAAGCACCCTTACAAACTCAAAACCAGCAACCTTTCCAACAACAACCTTATACAAATCAAACGAACACTTTGGTTCAACCTAATGATGATAAGGTTAGCTCGCTCGAGAAAAGTCTTGAAGCATTTCTCAAGCAAACTACAGATTCTGCAGCAAGATTTGAAAGTTATGTTCAATCTTTAATGAATAACAATGCCTCACACGATCAAAGTATCAAATCTATTGAGGCACAAATTGCACAATTAACTGCTGCGTTGAGCGAGAGAGAAAAGGAAAAGCTTCCATCTCAACCATTGCCCAATCCCGGTCACACACAAAACGCATACAACAATCACAATGTAAATGCGGTGACCACGTTGAGATCCGGAAGAGAGTTGCAAAATAATGTGGAAACTAGTGATGACATCCCCGCCGGTGGTTCTTCTTCCCCTTCTTCATTTTCTTCACTTCCTTCTTCACCTTTTCCTTTAGAGCCTATTCTCCACCCTTCACACGGCTCTACTTCTCCTGACTCGAACGGGCCCATTTCTCACAACACGAACACATCTACACCGGGATCCGTTCCTAACCCACAGTCTGCTCCACAAACATTTGACTCAACTAATTTTCAAAATGCACCATTTCCAAACAGGTTGAGTCCTAATAAACCAAATACACAAGTGGAAAAGATTGTGGAGATATTTAAGCAGGTTAGCATAAACATACCTCTCTTGGATGCTATCCAACAAGTCCCTTCATATGCGAAAATCTTAAAGGGCTTATGCACTTCAAAGAGAAAGGTATCTCAAGTACCCAAGAAAGTGCTAGTGGCTAGTGCAGTGAGCAATGCTATTAACCACCATCAAACCTTACCCCAAAAACGAAAGGACCCCGGCTGTCCTACGATTTCCATCACAATTGGGGATAAGCAAATTAATCGAGCACTTTTAGATCTTGGGTCTAGTGTTAACCTGATTCCTTACTCCGTGTACGAACAATTAGGGGTTGGAGAGTTGAAACCCACTCGTTGCACTCTCCAAATGGCTGATCGATCAATCACCTATCCAAGGGGTCAACTAGAGGATGTGTTAATCAAAGTCGGGGAATTCATATTCCCCGTTGATTTTATCGTTATGGATACACAATCTGTTGTTAACCCAAGAAACCAAATTCCGGTGATTCTTGGTCGACCATTTTTGGCCACTTCCAATGCCATAATAAATTGTCGCAATGGCTCCATGACTCTATCCTTCGGAAAGAGGTCTAGTGAGTTCAATATTTATAAGATGGGAAGTCTGCCCCCCGTGCCTAAAACTAGTACACGAGAAGTTTGCTCTATTCACGAAATCACGCAGGAGGATTGCGAGCTTGAAAGATTTCTATTTGCTGAAAACAGTTTTGACGCTACTAGTGCGTCCCTCCTTGAGCTTACTACCGTTGACACAACCGATGCTGATTATGAATGTTTCACTTTTTCGGATGATGACAACTCACAGCCCGAATATGAGTCGTTTGAATTTTTGGATGAGTCAGTCGAACCATCCGAATCGGTTGTTTGCAGTGATTTCGAACCTGTGTTAGAGTCCTTTGAGTTCGAGGTAGATTCCTCAATGGTTCTTTCGCCTCATAAATTCGAACTCATGCCCTTGCCGTCTCACCGTAGATATGCTTATATAGGTGAGAATGAGACTTTTCCCATTATCATATCAGCCTCTCTAGCCTTCGAGCAAGAGAACGCTATTTTAAAAGTCTTACAAAATAGGCGGCAAGTTTTCGGTAGGACTATGGCGGACATCGAGGAGATCAGTTCGCTCATAATTGAATATCATACACAATTGATGGATGATGCCATGTCAATAGAGGACACACAGGAACATCTTGGGGGTATTGTGGTGAGTCAACTTCCTCCCGTAGAAGTTGAAATACCCCCATTTCTTTTAATAAGGTACGAGAATGCCAACACTCCACTGATTGCTGATCACTTACATTCTCGTATCGATGCCTCACCATCACCTGTATATTCACCTCCACACCTCCCATTCCACTACTTCTATCTTCCCCAATTCTTTGCGGACCACCACTACTTATTTTTTCACCCACCAATATTCTTTACTGATAAATTTTTCAACTGGTTGGTGTTGACTTTTGGCCTATGCAAAGTTGGGCAGTATTGTCTAACATAGTTTAATTGAAGTTTGGGGGAGGGTCTTTTTGTATATATTTTTGTTTTTCTCTAAAAAATAAAAAAATAAAAAAAATTTCAAAACATTAAAAAAAACAAAAAAAAAATAATAAACAGGGGAGTATCGGTATTTTGACCCTCTTGGTTTAGCATGACAGTGAGGACACTGTCAAGTTCAAGTTTGGGGGTATGCTCGGTACGTCTTCTTCCTTACGTCTTCTTCCTTCGCATTCATTTGTACATATTTTTGCATTTGCATACTTATTTGAAAACCCATAAAAATTTGAAAAATTTCAAAAATTATAAAAATTAATGTATTCAATTTTGGCTAATTGACTAGAGTTTGACAAATAGGTTAACTGGTTAGGAACAACTAGATCTTAGACTTAGTAAATTAAAAACCCTAAAAATAACATTTCTTAAAGTTTAACGGTAGAAAGTATATGCCTTGTAGTTTATTTAGAAATAGGAAAATTTTGGGTTCACTTCTTGGGCTAAGTCGAAATGAGGGAAGAGTATTGATGTTCTTATTAGAGTATAAGTTTGAAAAATAGTTCCTAGCTTAAGTCTAGATTCTGAAAATGTATACCCTACAATTTGCACAATCACGCACCTTGAAACTTGGAATAGTAGAGGAGACCTTGAAATACTCTTGTCTAAAGTCCTTAGTACAATGAAAATAAAAGAAAAAAAAAGTGAATAAAGGAAAAAAATGGACACTGGTTTTTGTGATTACTTAAGGCTGCAAAAATAGAAAAATATTTAGCGAGGGTGCTTCATCACCTAGTGCCTTAGACCAACTGGTTTGGGAGTCACTGCTAAAGCCTTGGGGGTTGCAAAGACTAGGAAGTACGCTTTAAAGTGCAAACGCATTTTGTAATCGGTCGTTGGTACCTCAAGAAGTATTAACGGTCGCATGAAGGATGTGTAAGCAAATTTCATTCACCAACTAATTAGTACTTTGGACAATGGATGAGAGTACGATTGCTTGATTTGAATTTCCAAGTGTAGGGGTGATCTATACACACACGTAGGGGTATGTGATTGGAATCTAGATAAGAGAAAGGAATGAAGAATAGAACTTGTATCTTTAATATAGTTGATAGAAATTCCTAAGTGGAGATAAAACCCTAGAAGGAAAACTTAAGAAATGCCGAAAGCTAAGTAGATCTGCAGGATATATATAATCTTAAGTTAAATAATGAGGAAGTGTGAAGAATATGGGTGGATAATTTGCGAGTCAAAAGATAATAGAATTCCTTGTTAGAAAACCTAATTAGAGAACAAAAGTCAATGGGCCAAATTGATAGGATTTTGTGGGTGTAATCCGCTGAAAACCCTTAGGAGACAACACTCCTCCTACTAGGGACACCTAGAGGTTTAACGGCTTGTTGCACGAGCTCAGTGCAATCGCGGTTCCCTGCGAAAGTGCGGTTAGAATTGTTTGTAGAGAATAAAACAATAAGTTTGCTCGAGGACGAGCAAAAGGTAAGTTTGGGGGTATTTGTTCAGACCATAATATTGCATTTATCATTCCCCTATTCTTATGCATTTTACAATGAAAACAGGTGCTTTTGACGCATGTCTGCTACATGTTACAGGTTACAGGTTCTTGGACAGGAAACAGTGAAAACGATGAAAAGATAATGCAAAAGTGGACTTTAACCAACAAACAGAGAATCTTGATCAAGCCTACATGAAGATCAGTTCACAAAGCAAGATTCAAGACATCGACTCAAAGTGAACGGTTAAAAATCCATTGCGAATTGTTCACTGGAAATCTGGAACTAACCTAGAAGCCCAAATGGAAAACAACATACATAAACAGAAGCCCAAAAAGTCAATGAACCAAACCCAAAAAGCCCAGAGCCCAATTCCAGATTTTGGCCGCGGAACCGCGGCCAAACCAGGCCTCGCGCCGCGGTTCCGCGGCCGTCTAGTGCACGGAGTTCGAGAATTTTTTCCAAAATGCTGAGGCGGCGCGGATCTTTGACTTGGTGTTTTCTTAGAGGGCATTTTTGTAAAAACAGATGTGCGAATCAAAATGTAACCTAGGGTTTCCTATTATCTATAAATAGGACTCTAATCATTGTAATTTCTCATGCCTCTTTTCAATAAATAAAATTCAGAAATTCTGGAGGTGACATTCAGATCTGTTCTTTATCGCTTGGAGGGAGCCATCAAATCTTAGGTAATTTATTTCATTGCTTTTAGTTCTTTTAATTATAATGTTATTTCATCCCCTAATGAGCGAGTAGTCTCCTCGCTTGTTAGGGTTAGCCTTAGGGAAAGGGTTGAGAGATGAGATCTCTCACCCCTTTCAATACGTAACCATTAAAAACTCCATGCATGCGCGCACAACCGCTCCCTGCGGCACCCTACCCCTCGAGGTAACGGTGAACCGCAGTATAAAGGGCCGGTTGCGCGCGTTTTCCATGGGGGTTAGGGTAATTAACGATAAAGTAAGGATACGAATCTAGAGGAAGAAAACATCTTCCCAAAAGAGTCGTATCCACTTTATCGATAATTACTATAACACCTAATGGATCTACGACATTGAAAGCGGTGAGGAAATATAAATCTCCAAAACTTCCTCTAAGCCTAACCCTAGCAAGAATTTAAATTAGATTAATTAAGTTTTAGATTTAGATTTTTATAAAACCAAAACGACAAAAAGAATCAACTCGTTAAAACACATAAAAGGAATTTACCCGTCTCTGTGGATCGACCCGCACTCACCGGCTAGCTGCGAAGCGACGCCGTTTCTTGATTGCGGTAAACTCATATTTTTAAACAAGGGAAGAGTATTGATGTTCTTATTAGAGTATAAGTTTGAAAAATAGTTCCTAACTTAAGTCTAGATTCTGAAAATGTATACCCTACAATTTGCACAATCACGCACCTTGAAACTTGGAATAGTAGAAGAGACCTTGACGTGCTCTTGTCTAAAGTCCTTAGTCCGATGAAAATAAAAGAAAAAATATTAAAAAAAATGGACACTGGTTTTTGTGATTACTTAAGGCTGCAAAAATAGAAAAATATTTAGCGAGGGTGCTTCATCACCTAGTGCCTTAGACCAACTGGTTTGGGAGTCACTGCTAAAGCCTTGGGTGTTGCAAAGACTAGGAAGTACGCTTTAAAAGTGCAAACGCATTTTGTAATCGGTCGTTGGTACCTCAAGAAGTATTAACGATCGCATGAAGGATGTGTAAGCAAATTTCATTTTAATAAGTGCTTTGGATGAGAGTATGATTGCTTGATTTGAATTT
Organism: Agapanthus africanus; assembly: GCA_030015575.1. Classification (NCBI taxonomy): domain Eukaryota; kingdom Viridiplantae; phylum Streptophyta; class Magnoliopsida; order Asparagales; family Amaryllidaceae; genus Agapanthus; species Agapanthus africanus. Next base: position 672,326,951 of record CM057340.1, on the reverse strand, counting down.
CCAAGTGTAGGGGTAATATATACACACACTTAGGGATATGTGATTGGAACTTAGATAAGAGAAAGGAATGAAGAATAGAACTTGTATCTTTAATAGAGTTGATAGAAAATTCCTAAGTGGAGATGTAACCCTAGAAGGAAAACTTAAGAGATGCCGAAAGCTAAGTAGGTCTACATAACATATATAATCTTAAGTTAAATAATGAGGAAGCGTGAAAAATATGGGTGGATAATTTACAGGTAGAAGATAATAGAATTCCTTGTTAGAAAACCTCATTAGAGAACAAAAGTCAATGGGCCAAATTGATAGGATTTTGTGGGTAGTATCCGCTGAAAACCCTCAGGAGACAACACTCCTCCTACTAGGGACACCTAGAGGTTTAACGGCTTGTTGCACGTGCTCAGTGCAATCGCGTTTCCCTGCGAAAGTGCGGTTAGGTTTTTTGTAGAGAATAAAATAATAAGTTTGCTCGAGGACGAGCAAAAGGTAAGTTTGGGGGTATTTGTTCAGACCATAATATTGCATTTATCATTCCTCTATTCTTATCCTTTTTATAAATAAACAGGTACTCTTGACGCACGTTTGTTGCATATTACAGGATACAGGTTTCTGGAGCAAATACAGTGAAAAAGACACAAAACAACAGAAAAGGGACTTTTGACCAACAAGTAGACAGATCCTAGTCAAGCCGAGTCGAAGAACAGTGCAAGGTCCAAAAAGTCAAGTGAAACGGTTAAAAAGCCCAATACAAGTCTTCACTAAAAATCTGGAGAAGAACCAGAAGCCCAAAAAAAGAAAACAAGTGAAGAAACAGAAGCCCAAATAGCTAATGAACCCAGCCCACAAAACACAAGGCCCAACTCTTTTATTTGGCCGCGGAACCGCGGCCAAACCCTACCTGGCGCCGCGGTTCCGCGGCCATCAAGGGCCCGTGACGGTGAAGATTTTCTGAGGCGGCGCGACTGTTTAGATGTGAGGATTTTTCGTGGGCAAATATGTAATTGCGCATGTGCGAGAGTCTGTAGCCCTAGGTTTTCTATTTTCCTATAAATTGTAGTTTTAGATCTGTAAATTGCATGCCTCTTTTCAATAAATAAAATTCAGAAAATTCTGGAGGTGACATTCAGATCTGTTCTTTATCGCTTGGAGGGAGCCATCAAATCTTAGGTAATTTATTTCATTGCTTTTAGTTCTTTTAATTATAATGTTATTTCATCCCCTAATGAGCGAGTAGTCTCCTCGCTTGTTAGGGTTAGCCTTAGGGAAAGGGTTGAGAGATGAGATCTCTCACCCCTTTCAATACGTAACCATTAAGAACTCCATGCATGCGCGCACAACCGCTCCCTGCGGCACCCTACCTCTCGAGGTAACGGTGAACCGCAGTATAAAGGGCTGGTTGCGCGCGTTTTCCATGGGGGTTAGGGTAATTAACGATAAAGTAAGGATACGAATCTAGAGGAAGAAAACATCTTCCCAAAAGAGTCGTATCCACTTTATCGATAATTACTATAACACCTAATGGATCTACGGCATTGAAAGCGGTGAGGAAACATCAATCTCTAAAACTTCCTCTAAGCCTAACCCTAGCAAGAATTTAAATTAGATTAATTAAGTTTTAGATCTAGATTTTTATAAAACCAAAAAAACTACAAAAAGAATCAACTCGTCAAAACACATAAAAGAAATTTACCCGTCTCTGTGGATCGACCCGCACTCACCGGCTAGCTGCGAAGCGACGCCGTTTCTTGATTGCGGTAAACTCATATTTTTGGTACAATCAGCTCACTAGGAGAGATTAATTGTGTTTAGAACACCGCTTAACGGTATATTGTTTATGGGGTGTCTAGGAAAGTGTTAACGGCGAAACCGCTAAAAGAGAAAGGGTATTTAATTAAGAACCTTCGTGAAAGCGTCGGAAAACCTCCCCTTATCTATGCACTTACCTGGCCTCGTGATCAGTGTATCTTGAGCCTGTTTCTCGACACAGTTTTACCTCGCCAATCAAGTTCTTGAGCAGGTCTAGTTGACCTAGGTGAACCCTAGAACGATTAGGTGTGGTATTTTTGTGTCGTGATTATTTTTGGTCCAGATTCTTTTTGTGTGTATATTTCATTCTTTTGTGAATAACTAACAAAAAAATTATATAAAAAAAAAAATCACATTCTTTTCCCTTCCTTTTCTCTTCCTTTCTTTCTTTCTCTCTCCATAACATGGGTACCCCACCTCGAAAAACCCTTGCCGAACTTTGGTACCCACAACCAGACATAACTTCCTACGGTTCTTGCTTTGGTCGAATTTCGAACGACCCCTCCATGCCCAAAATTTCATTGAAAGATCGCATAGACGCGTCTAGGAAAAACACTTATACTCCGCAATCCACTTTGTATCAACCGTTTCAACCTTCACCACCCTCTTATATTGATACCCCTTTTGCAAGTCGTCCTTTGTCCATCGTTGAACATATTGAACAATCCCGTAGCCGATCTTTCACTCCTTTTACCACTACAAATTCTTTGGATAAACAATTCCATTCACCTTCTTATTCGTATGTTGATCCTACCCATGTCCAATCATTAAATTCCTACCATTCCTACCCAACTTTTGCACCTGCCCTAGACATTGCTTCTGAACAGCCTTTTGGGAGTTTCCAGTATCCAAACAACTTCGAATCTTTTACTGAAACCCCGTCACAACCTATGTCTAGTCTAGAACGGTCGTTGGAAGATTTTAAGATAGCGTCATGCCAACAGATGAAGGATTTGAATGCGTCCATAGCTGCCCTCATACAACCTAGTGACCCGGTAGCTAGTTTCCAACTAGCTCCAAATTTTCAAATGTATGAAGAGGCGGTTGGACAGGTTGAGAATTTGAGTGGACAGGGTGAGCTGTATACCCTTCCAAATCGAACCTACCCGTTTCAACTTGAATTACACGACTCCAGTTTGGAATGTCTATCTAATGTTCCAAACGATTCACCAATTGAAGAAAGAAGGGTTAATGAGTTGTGCGACTTTGTAGTATTTGATTTACCCGATTGTGAAGGGTCCATTCCAAGTGAAACCAGTCCTAAACCTTTTGACCTCTACACCTCCATCTTAGAACCAGAATCGATTGAAATCCATACTTTTGATGAGGAGTCTGAGAATATTAATTTTCACTTGATTGAAGATATTGACGCAGGGAGTATTTTGGATGATGAACCCGTAGATTTGACTGAAATTCATCATCCCGAGTCATTAAATGTTTCTCCCGAACTTCATATGCGTCTTGATTTTGATGAGATTTGCATGGATGAGATAATTTTTTAGGAGAATTATGAGGATAGTATTGAGTATAGTATTGAGGATGAACCATTTTTGTTTGATGTGTCGGATTTTCCAATTCATCCTCCTGAACCTTTAACTGTTATACTTCCTAAATCACCCTCCATCCTTTCCATCGTTCCGACCACGCAAAAGATCATGCAGGAGGACTATGAGTTTGAAAAATTTCTGTTCAATCACAGCACATTTGACGCCACTAGTGCGTTTCTCCTTGAATCTGACACTCTTCTCACAGCCGATAACGATTACGAGTGTTTCATATTTTCGGACGATGTTAAAGACTCACCGCCCGAGTTTGAGTCCTTTGAATTTTCAGATGAGTTAGTTGAACCATCAAACTCGGTTGCTCACAGTCATTCCGAACCATTGATGGAATCTTTCGAGTTCGAGACGGTTTACTTAGGTGAGAATAAGACTATCCCTAAATCACTCCCCTTCGTCCCGTCCATCGTTCCGACCTTGCAAGAAACTGTATCACTTTCATTTCCTATGTCTGGTTTACCAAGTTCGGCGTACCCATTTCTCACGAATCTTGAGGGATTTGACCCCATTTCTCGACGGGTTAATACATTAGCACAAACGCTTCTTACACATCGGTCATTACAAATTGTGCTAATTTATTCACTCCATTTTCACCCTCAAGTTCATATTCCATTTCTTTCTCCCTTCCTCCATTCTCCTCCTCCACCGAGACCGTATACCACTTCTACCTCCATACGGTCTCGCGTATTCTCCACATTTCTTTCCTCACCGTATTCTTTCACCAACTTGCACATAATAGCGATAAGATTTTTGAATGGTTGGTGCTCACTTTTGGCCTGTGTAAGGCCTTGTATAGATTGATACTGTTCTCTTTCCCCCCTAATCCTGAACTTCAACACTTAACAGTGGAAACACTGTTTTACTTGAGTTTGGGGGGGAACCTTTTGGTGTACATATTTTTTGGTTTTTATTTTTGTATAGAATTTGTTTTTGGGGAGGCACCGACAATTTTGACCCTCTTAGTGTAGCCTGACAGTGAGGGCACTGTCAAGTTTAAGTTTGGGGGTGTGCTCGATAAGCTTTCTACCTTCGCATTCATTTGTATATTCTGCATCTGCATACTTACTTAAAAACCCATAAAAATTAGAAAATTTTCTAAAAAATATAAAAACTTTGTCGTCAAGTTAGCTAGTGGGAAAACTTAGATTCAATATTTCGACGGTTTTGTTTAATAAGATAGGAACAACTAAATCCTATTTTTAGATTTTGAAAACCTGAAAAATAACTCTCCTTTGAAGTTAACTAATGCTGATATATGTCTTTATATCACACTACACGTGTTGTGAGTTTTGAGAATTAGATGACAAGTCTATTATGTCTGAAATTTTTTTTGGATAAACTATTTTCTGAGGATCAAATAGGTTTGTTCTGAAATAAGTAATATCAAGACTAGTTTATAAAGAGAGGTGGATATGAAGGGATATTATTGACGCCTTAATTGGAACTAATTCTGAAGAATAACCCATCTGAATCTTGATTGGAATGATTACACACCTAATCCACTAAACACGTCTTATATCTAAAAATATAATTGAACTACCGGTTATATCTCCGTTCGCATTAAATCATCATTGTCTTTTGTTTTTGGGCCTAGGTAACTTGAGTAATTAAGTCCGCTGGGGTGTCTCTACACCTAATGCCCTAAAACCAACTGGTTTGGGAGCATTGGCCCAAAGCTTGCTAAGAAGCCTAGAAAGTCCAGATTAAAACAAAGTCAAGTAAGTGTTCTCTCCGAGTTAAAATTCCTAACGGTTCTTTGTGTGAGAATAATCTTGACAAAAGTCAGGTTTTTATAAAAAAAAGTATTTCTAGCGGAGATATGGAGGTTTTATTCTATGATAAAGACTATTGCACGTTCATAAAGGTGTGTATGAAATGAAAACAAGAAAAAGGTGGAGTGAAAAATAAGTCCTAGGTTCCTGTTAAAGAAGATAGAAATTCTGAATTTGAAACCTAACTAGAGAACGAAACTTGAGAAGTGCTTAACTCTTTATAAAACTTATGTGATCCATTTTAAGTTTTTATCTGGGCTTTATTTTGTGACATGACGACTTTAATCGATCCTTTAAAAACTTAACGACACTGTTTGCACTACACATAAAAACATATAAAATCTTAAGTTAAAAGAGAAGCGAGATGTGAAAAATAAAGGTTCGATAGTTCTAAATTTAGGATAATAGAATTGTTATCTTTTAAACAAAACCTTAGGGTTTGAATCATAGTTATTTCGCAAAACTAGATTGACGGGATTTTGTGGGTAGTATCCGCTGAAAACCCTCAGGAGACAACACTCCTCCTACTAGGGACACCTAGAGGTTTAACGGCTTGTTGCACATGCTCAGTGCAATTGCATTCCCTGCGAAAGTGCGGTTAGGATTTTCTTTTGTGAATAAATGGTTTTGCTCGGGACGAGCAAAAGATAAGTTTGGGGGTATTTGTTCATATCAGAAAACTGCATTCTAATACCGCCCGTTCATTAACTATTTGTTGTATTTATCGGTATTATTAACCAATGTCTACTCAGTATTACAGATTACAGGTATCCATGACAAAATACTGGAACTGCATCCAAAAGCACGGATATATCACTTGAGGGAAGACACTGCGACCCGAAACGCAAACCGACCAATACTTCAGGAGTTCCTTTACGCATCAAGTTGTGTACACATTTTTTTTATCTAAATGGTCCAACACAACAAGTGTGTACATAAGACTTTTAAGCACATGTGGATATGATTTTATATGCATTCAAGGAGATGATTTTATATGCATATGATTTTATATGCATTCAAGACTAAAAAGCATGTGTTCAAATCAAAAGGAATCAAACAAATCAACATGAGCCATAATGGGGCAGCCATGAATCAAGCCACATGTGGGAATGGAGTAATGAGCATTTAATGGTGAAGATTATGTGTGTGATTTAAAGATTCAAATTTCCTTCCAAAACTGAGTGCAAATCAAATTCAAATAGACAAATCAGCATGGACCATGATGGGGAAGACAAGAATCAAGGCACAAATGGACATGAAGTAATGTGCATTTAATGCTAAAGATTATGTGTTGATTTAAAGATTCAAATTTCCCTCCAATAATAAGTGCAAACCAAAATCAACTAGACAAATCAACATGGACCATAATGGGGGCAGCCATGAATCAAGTCACAAATAGACATGAAGTAATGAGCATTCAATGCTAAAGATTTTGTGTTGATTTAAAAATTCGAATTTCCCTCCATTCTTTGGAGCCTATAAATACAGACCATGGGGTAAAGGTTCAAAGGTCATTCTTTAGTCTTGGATTGTCATTCTTTGTCCAAGTTTTCTATTCTCCTTTCTTGTAAATAGCTTAGTCCCCTTGAGTTCTTAACCTTCTCTTGATTCTTCAACCTCTTCATTGAGCTTGAAAGTTTAAGGGTTGGTTATTGATCTCAAGGGGTTGTATCATTCTTGAAATTTAATAAAGTGTTCTTTTGTGCTTCCTTCACTATGAGTTATTTGCCCACTCTTGATCTTGCAACCTCTTTATTGAGCTTGCAACTTTAAGTTTGGGTTATTGAACCCATGTCTTGCAATATGTTCTTTGGTTCCTAATCTTTTACTTACTTGCATTTTATTCTTGCTCTTTTAATTCTCGCACTTAAATTCCATGCACTTTAATTACTTGCTTGTAATCTTTTTTTTTCTTTGTTCTTCTCTTTTGTTATCTCTTTTTAGTTTGTTTTGTGAATGGTCTGAATATTGTTATTAGGAAAAGAGAAAGATATTGTAAGTTAACGTTTCATTTTTCATTTCCTTTTCCCGTCTTTTCCATTTGAAACTCCACCCAAATCCTACGCAAGCGCTCCGTTAGGCACCCTACCCTACCAAGGTAAAGGTGATTCCTAACCGTGACCGGTTGTATTTGGTTTGGCCGGAGGCGAAAGCAAGAGACAAGAACGGACGGACAAGGGTCAATAAGCCGGATTCCATGAATACCGTGCTTAAGTCCCCTAATCCACGTTGTTGCCGATTGTTCTAGCTTCATTTGTTAAAGTTCGGCTCAAAGTACTTGAATACGGAATCCATTAACTTACATCATCCTATCGTTTCCTAACATGCCTTATACTTGAATATACACATAGGTTAGATAACAAACAAATACGCCACGCGTGTTAACTCGTTAGAACAAGCCTAAAAACTTACCATCTCCCTGTCGATCAACCCGTGCTCATCGCGGCTAGCTGCAAAGCGACACCGTCCTAATCGCGGTTAAACTTTAGAACTTTTAAATATCCAACACGCTTTTGGCGTGCGATCAAATGGCGCCGTTGCCGGGGAGGCGGTAACGTTTTTAGTTTTTGTTATTTCGGGTTAATCTTGTGAATATCCATCTAACACTTTTTCAAAACAAACTAAAAATCTCAAAATATTCAAAATCAAAAAAAAATAACATTCTTAACTCATTTTTTTGCTCTCTAGATTTTATACATGCTTTCACTCTGTAACTAAAATAAAAAGATAAACAATACCAGTGTGGCATTAGTAGAATACTAAGACTACTGTTGAAATTTGGAGCCCTACCTCATCAAGTTAGCCGGCGACATCATCACCAAAACCGGCGACGCCGACCCCTTCACCACCTTTTGCCTCCAATTTCTCCTCTGTGCTCCAGTGTTCTATTTTTGTCCTATTTGTATTGTTTGTTTTTTATAATTTTTAGTGTGCAGGTATTTGGGCATTCGTATCGCTTTTTCGCAATAATAATCCATTTTCCGACATTTCAGATTTTGCGGATTTGCGAACAGCGAGCGTGGGGAGCAAAGTGCACATTCAAAATCAAGGTGGTTACGAAGTACAGTGCCTAAGATCCGGGTAGTTTGACCCGTGCAAGCGAACTTTTCAAGCTTACCGGATTTGATTCAATAGTAGTTTCTTAACCCACAACTTAACGGTATGGAGTTTACTAACACTTTCTTCTCAAATCCGACGCTTCCAATATAATATCTTTGCAAGATTCTTTGCAAGTTCGCTAGAAAACGCCAAAAAAAAAATATTGACTAACCCGTATTTGTTGCAGTGCCGCGCTTAAAAAAAGATTGTTTGAAATTTTGAACAAATTTTTTCATTGATTTGCACATTGCATACATTAATACGGATTTAAGGGCAAGCGAACCCCACAACATACGGTAAAGGATTTCATCACCTTTTCCGTAGCCCACAAATCACGAAACTGAACATAACGCTTACCCGCACAAATTTTAAAAGAAACTAGACTTTAAGCCTTAAGGACTTCGCGCTCACTAGGAGAGATTAATTGTGTTTAGAACACCGCTTAACGGTATATTGTTTATGGGGTGTCTCGGAAAGTGTTAACGGCGAAACCGCCAAAAGAGAAAGGGTTATTTAATTAAGGACCTTCGCGAAAGCGTCGGAAAACCTCCCCTTATCTCTGCACTTACCTGGCCTCGTGATCAGTGTATCTTGAGCCTGTTTCTCAACACAGTTTTACCTCGCCAATCAAGTTCTTGAGCAGGTCTAGTTGACCTAGGTGAACCCTAGAACGATTAGGTGTGTGGTATTTTTGTGTCGTGATTATTTTTTGTCCAGATTCTTTTTGTGTGTATATTTCATTCTTTTATTAATAACTAACAAAAAAAATCGCGTTCTTTTCCCCTCCTTTTCCCTTCCTTTCTTTCTTTCTCTCTCCATAACATGGTTACCCCACCTCGAAAAACCCTTGCCGAACTTTGGGACCCACAACCAGACATAACTTCCTACGGTTCTTGCTTTGGTCGAATTTCGAACGACCCCTCCATACCCAAAATTTCATTGATAGATCGCATAGACGCGCCTAGGAAAAACACTTGTACTCCGCAATCCACTTTGTATCAACCGTTTCAACCTTCACCACCCTCTTATGTTGATACCCCTTTTGCAAGTCATCCTTTGTCCATCGCTGAACATATTGAACAATCCCATAGCCGATCTTTCACTCCTTTCACCACTACAAATTCTTTAGATCAACAATTCCATTCACCTTCCTATTCGTATGTTGATCCTACCCATGTCCAATCATTAAATTCCTACCAGTCCTACCCAACTTTTGCACCTGCCCTAGACATTGCTTCTGAACAGCCTATTGGGAGTTTCCAGTATCCAAACAACTTCGAATCTTTTACAGAAATCCCGTCACAACCTATGTCTAGTCTAGAACGGTCGTTGGAAGACTTTAAGGTAGCGTCATGCCAACAGATGATGGATTTGAATGCGTCCATAGCTGCCCTCATACAACCTAGTGACCCGGTAGCTAGTTTCCAACTAGCTCCAAATTTTTAAATGTATGAAGAGGCGGTTGGACAGGTTAAGAATTTGAGTGGACAGAGTGAGCTGTATACCCTTCCAAATCGAACCTACCCGTTTCAACTTGAATTACACGACTCCAGTTTTGAATATCTATCTAATGTTCCAAACGATTCACCAATTGAAGAAAGAAGGGTTAATGAGTTGTGCGACTTTGTAGTATTTGATTTACCCGATTGTGAAGGGTCCCTTCCAAGTGAAACCAATCCTAAACTTTTTGACCTCTACACCTCCATCTTAGAACCAGAATCGATTGAAATCCATACTTTTGATGAGGAGTCTGAGAATATTAATTTTCACTTGATTGAAGATATTGACGCAGGGAGTATTTTGGATGATGAACCCGTAGATTTGACTGAAATTCATCATCCCGAGTCATTAAATGTTTCTCCCGAACCTCATATGCGTCTTAATTTTGATGAGATTTGCATGGATGAGATAATTTTTTAGGAGAATTATGAGGATAGTATTGAGGATAGTATTGAGGATGAACCATTTTTGTTTGTTGTGTCGGATTTTCCAATTCATCCTCCTGAACCTTTAACTGTTATACTTCCTAAATCACCCTCCATCCTTTCCATCGTTCCGACCACACAAAAGATCATGCAGGAGGACTGTGAGTTTGAAAAATTTCTGTTCAATCACAGCACATTTGACGCCACTAGTGCGTTTCTCATTGAATCTGACACTCTTCTCACAGCCGATAACGATTACGAGTGTTTCACATTTTCGGACGATGTTAAAGACTCACCGCCCGAGTTTGAGTCCTTTGAATTTTCAGATGAGTTAGTTGAACCATCAAACTCGGTTGCTCACAGTCATTCTGAACCATTGATGGAATCTTTCGAGTTCGAGACGGTTTACTTAGGTGAGAATAAGACTATCCCTAAATCACTCCCCTTCGTCCCGTCCATCGTTCCAACCTTGCAATAAACTGTATCACTTTCATTTCCTATGTCTGGTTTACCAAGTTCGGCGTACCCATTTCTCACCAATCTTGAGGGATTTGACCCCATTTCTCGATGGGTTAATACATTAGCACAAACGCTTCTTACACATCGGTCATTACAAATTGTGCTAATTTATTCACTCCATTTTCACCCTTAAGTTCGTATTCCATTTCTTTCTCCCTTCCGCCATTCTCCTCCTCCACCGAGACCGTATACCACTTCTACCTCCATACGGTCTCGCGTATTCTTCATTTCTTTCCTCACCGTATTCTTTCACAAACTTGCACATAATAGCGATAAGATTTTTGAATGGTTGGTGCTCACTTTTGGCCTGTGTAAGGCCTTGTATAGATTGATATTGTTCTCTTTCCCCCTTAATCCTGAACTTCAACACTTAACAGTGGAAACACTGTTTTACTTGAGTTTGGGGGGGAACCTTTTGGTGTACATATTTTTTGGTTTTTATTTTTGTATAGAATTTGTTTTTGGGGAGGCACCGACAATTTTGACCCTCTTAGTGTAGCCTGACAGTGAGGGCACTGTCAAGTTTAAGTTTGGGGGTGTGCTCGGTAAGCTTTCTATCTTCGCATTCATTTGTATATTCTGCATCTGCATACTTACTTAAAAACCCATAAAAATTAGAAAATTTTCTTAAAAATATAAAAACTTTGTCGTCAAGTTAGCTAGTGGGAGAACTTAGATTCAATATTTCGACGGTTTTGTTTAATAAGATAGGAACAACTAAATCCTATTTTTAGATTTTGAAAACCTGAAAAATAACTCTCCTTTGAAGTTAACTAATGCTGATATATGTCTTTATATCACACTACACGTGTCGTGAGTTTTGAGAATTAGATGACAAGTCTATTATGTCTGAAATTTTTTTTGGATTAACTATTTTCTGAGGATCAAATAGGTTTGTTCTGAAATAAGTAATATCAAGACTAGTTTATAAAGAGAGGTGGATATGAAGGGATATTATTGACGCCTTAATTGGAACTAATTCTGAAGAATAACCCATCTGAATCTTGATTGGAATGATTACACACCAAATCCACTAAACACGTCTTATATCTAAAAATATAATTGAACTACCGGTTATATCTCCGTTCGCATTAAATCATCATTGTCTTTTGTTTTTGGGCCTAGGTAACTTGAGTAATTAAGTCCGCTGGGGTGTCTCTACACCTAATGCCCTAAAACCAACTGGTTTGGGAGCATTGGCCCAAAGCTTGCTAAGAAGCCTAGAAAGTCCAAATTAAAACAAAGTCAAGCAAGTGTTCTCTCCGAGTTAAAATTCCTAACGGTTCTTTGTGTGAGAATAATCTTGACAAAAGTCAGGTTTTTATAAAAAAAAAAAGTATTTCTAGCGGAGATATGGAGGTTTTATTCTATGATAAAGACTATTGCACGTTCACAAAGGTGTGTATGAAATGAAAACAAGAAAAAGGTGGAGTGAAAAATAAGACCTGGGTTCCTGTTAAAGAAGATAGAAATTCTGAATTTGAAGCCTAACTAGAGAACGAAACTTGAGAAGTGCTTAACTCTTTATAAAACTTATGTGATCCATTTTAAGTTTTTATCTGGGTTTTATTTTGTGACATGACGACTTTAATCGATCCTTTAAAAACTTAACGACACTGTTTGCACTACACATAAAAACATATAAAATCTTAAGTTAAAAGAGAAGCGAGATGTGAAAAATAAAGGTTCGATAGTTCTAAATTTAGGATAATAGAATTGTTATCTTTTAAACAAAACCTTAAGGTTTGAATCATAGTTATTTCGCAAAACTAGATTGACGGGATTTTGTGGGTACTATTCGCTGAAAACCCTCAGGAGACAACACTCCTTCTACTAGGGAAACCTAGAGGTTTAACGGCTTGTTGCACATGCTCAGTGCAATTGCGTTCCCTGCTAAAGTGCGGTTAGGATTTTCTTTTGTGAATAAATGGTTTTACTCGGGACGAGCAAAAGATAAGTTTGGGGGTATTTGTTCATATCAGAAAACTGCATTCTAATACCGCCCATTCATTATCTATTTGTTGTATTTATCGGTATTATTAACCGGTGTCTACTCAGTATTACAGATTACAGGTATCCATGACAAAATACTGGAACTGCATCCAAAAGCACGGATATATCACTTGAGGGAAGACACTGCGACCAGAAACGCAAACCGACCAATACTTCAGGAGTTCCTTTACGCAACAAGTTGTGTACACATTTTTTTTATCTAAATGGTCCAACACAACAAGTGTGTACATAAGACTTTTAAGCACGTGTGGATATGATTTTATATGCATTCAAGGAGATGATTTTATATGCATATGATTTTATATGCATTCAAGACTAAAAAGCATATGTTCAAATCAAAAGGAATCAAACAAATCAGCATGAGCCATAATAGGGCAGCCATGAATCAAGCCACATGTGGGAATGGAGTAATGAGCATTTAATGGTGAAGATTATGTGTGTGATATAAAGATTCAAATTTCCTTCCAAAACTGAGTGCAAATCAAATTCAAATAGACAAATCAGCATGGACCATGATGGGGAAGACAAGAATCAAGGCACAAATGGACATGAAGTAATGTGCATTTAATGCTAAAGATTATATGTTGATTTAAAGATTCAAATTTCCCTCCAATAATAAGTGCAAACCAAAATCAACTAGACAAATCAACATGGACCATAATGGGGGCAGCCATGAATCAAATCACAAATGGACATGAAGTAACGAGCATTCAATGTTAATGATTTTGTGTTGATTTAAAAATTCGAATTTCCCTCCATTCTTTGGAGCCTATAAATACAGACCATGGGGCAAAGGTTCAAAGGTCATTCTTTAGTCTTGGATTGTCATTCTTTGTCCAAGTTTTCTATTCTCCTTTCTTGTAAATAGCTTAGTCCCCTTGAGTTCTTAACCTTCTCTTGATCTTCAACCTCTTCATTAAGCTTGAAAATTTAAGGGTTGGTTATTGATCTCAAGGGGTTGTATCATTCTTGAAGTTTAATATAGTGTTCTTTTGTGCTTCCTTCACCATGAGTTCTTTGCCCTCTCTTGATCTTGCAACCTCTTTATTGAGCTTGCAAGTTTAAGTTTGGGTTATTGAACCCATGTCTTGTAATATGTTCTTTGGTTCCTAATCTTTTACTTATTTGCATTTTATTCTTGCTCTTTTAATTCTCGCACTTAAATTCCATGCACTTTAATTACTTGCTTGTAATCTTTTCTTTTCTTTGTTCTTCTCTTTTGTTATCTCTTTTTAGTTTGTTTTGTGAATGGTGTGAATATTGTTGTTAGGAAAAGAGAAAGATATTGTAAGTTAATGTTTCATTTTTCATTTCCTTTTCCCGTCTTTTCCATTTGAAACTCCACCCAAATCCTACGTAAGCGCTCAGTTAGGCATCCTACCCTACCAAGGTAATGGTGATTCCTAACCGTGACCGGTTGTATTTGGTTTGGCCGGAGGCGAAAGCAAGAGACAAGAACGGACGGACAAGGGTAAATAAACCGGATTCCATGAATACCGTGCTTAAGTCCCCTAATCCACGTTGTTGCCGATTGTTCTAGCTTCATTTGTTAAAGTTCGGCTCAAAGTACTTGAATACGGAATTCATTAACTTACATCATCCTATCGTTTCCTAACATGCCTTATACTTGAATATACACATAGGTTAGATAACAAACAAATACGCCACGCGTGTTAACTCGTTAGAACAAGCCTAAAAACTTACCATCTCCCTGTGGATCGACCCGTGCTCATCGCGGCTAGCTGCAAAGCGACACCGTCCTGATCACGGTTAAACTTTAGAACTTTTAAATATCCAACACGCTTTTGGCGTGCGATCAGGTTGCTACCTGGAGAGAGAGAAGAAAACACTCTGCGTATGATCTTGCAAGATTAGATTGGTTATTATTTTATCTAATCAGGATGGCTCCTACTGTTTTTATCAAATCTTCCTTCAAACGTTAAAAGGAAAGACTAGCTGGGATTAATTACACTCTACAAGTTCGCCAATTTTTCATCCAGACTAGTGTCGATACTTTGAGGGAGGTTCCCCATGCTATCGCACGGACCTAATTAAAATAAACCTCGTTTTCCCAGGGGCGTAACCCCGTTGACACCTTTCTAGACACCTACTTGATCTGCTAATTATAAAGTGCAAAACTCTTTCAGGAGTAACTATTACTCGCAGTGGGTATCGGGATCCAACTATCTTATAGAAGGTATTCAATCTCATTGCAAATTTCAACACTTGAAATTCCCGATAATTTTGCCTCTAGCAACTTATGACCTTGGCTAAGGTCAACAAATCATAAGCATTAGTCAAGTTCTTTCATGATTGAATTAAACCCACCCGCACGACCCTTGGCTAAGGTCAACAAAGTCGCACGACTACCCTAACTCAATCGCATCATATGCTTAGCAGATAAGCACTAATTAGCTACCGCACACTACGCCTTGGCTAAGGTCAACAAACGTAGCACGAATACTAACTAGTACTTATCTGAAATTACGGAAGGCTACGACAGTTTTTTAAGAAAACCCTTTGCGTAATGAACTTAATATCGTTGTAGAATCGAGTGATTTTGAAAAAGAGTGTCTTTTAGGCTTTTACTAGTTTCGCTAAAGAGGTCACTCCCGGTGAAGGGATCTCGGCTCTTTCCTTATCGAATAAGGTGCGGGATATTTCACAAATACCACTATGCAAAGTAAAAACTATAAAAGCAATCAAACGACAAACCGAGTTTGTAGCATCTGCTAGTTTCGCTAAAGAGGTCACTCCCGGTGAAAGGATCTCGGCTCTTTCCTTATCGAATAAGGTGCTGGATATTCTACAAGGAATACTGCTATGCAAAGCAACAACTAGAGCTACCTGTTTTTGAAAATTTAATTTCACAACATCTTTCGGTTTATTTTCTTTCATTAATCTTATTAATGAAGTCCCATCATTTAAGTTACCTAAGCATCACAGATAAATACAACGTACGCTTATACCATCTGCATTCGCCTCGATGTCCCGTCATGCACCGTTAGGTTAGGTAATTAACGGCAGAGCGGGGCAAGGCTAGTGCGGGTGTAAAACATAAGCAACGTCTATATAATATATGACATATACTATATACAGTATCTATTTCATCATATAAAGTGATCACATCACAGAATATCGCAACAGAAAACAACATATGAAATATTAGATATACTAGGATTTCCGGATTTTAAATTAAGCCTGTATAAAACACGAATTCTACGGTCATGATGAATAGCCACCCCACATCCCTAGACCCCTACGAGAGCGGCAAGCAACCCTACCAATTCTAGAGTTAGGAGACCCGGTCTCGACGCCTCGAGATGGTCTCCCATTGGACTCTACACCCGGTTACTTGTGCTCCCCTCCTTGGGTCTATCCTAATGCGGAAAAGTAAATAATATACATCAACGGTGACATCTTCCTCAATCCGGAAGTGCCCCAATAAAAGAATATTACATACAAGCTTTTACATGAATGAAAATGAAAAACTCTCATCTCACATAAAAAAACCCGGCCATTCAAAAACGACGATCCAATATAGCATATCACAGCAACACATAACATCACATGTCATCAACGTAAGTAAATATGCGTATCCCAATTGTCGTTGACATATAGCAACGAAACCGGCGATACACCACATATTACACTTACGGTCGCAGAAAAGAAAGTGAAAAACTACAACAATTGGAATTGTCACTGCCCTTAGACATCATAAACACGGAATATCATATATTCTGGATTTCATGCCTAACAATGCAAATCTTATATTTAGGTCTCAACTATGAAAACACTTTTCAAAAGAAATCGGGTAAATCAACAAGATTCCCGATTTCACCCGAGACCGAAATGTCAAACTTGCACGTAACTAAATAGATTCCAATTATTGTATCACAATCACAGATAGCTAGACGAAATTAAACTTTTCGATCGAATAAGCAAGCACCCAAAATTTTCCAACAAGCTCAACACTTGAGCGGAGTTCAAAAAGTTCCCAGAAACTGCCACAACTTCTATGAACCATCCGTAGAAGGGCCGATCCATGCCTCACTCATGTCGCCACGGAACTGCGGCAAACCCTAGGGTATACCGCGGTTCTGCGATCCAAAAAGTCGAGTTTGGGTATCGTTCTTCTAAAGGGTCCACAGAATCGCTTGCATGATTTTCTGAAAATTTTAAACTCGGAAAAATCCAACTCTTGGAAAATTTCAGTGAGGGAAAATATGGGTTATTGATATCCATTCAAACATTTTAATATCGTCTAAATAACCCGAATACATGTTAGAATTACGACTGCGAAACACTCCGAGTTGCCTTTGCAGAAAGTAAACATCACATGCAAATTTAGTAAAGACAAACAACACCTGAAACCCTAAAACCCAGAGACTAGAACACTTGCAAAATTTGAAGCCCAAAAGTCAAATTTGACATGAGGAGCTCGGGAAAAAGCCTGTTGTGGCCGGCCAAAGCATGGTAAAATGGCTTCAAATTTCATCATTGTTCATGTTATATCACATATAACATTCTGCAGTTGTTTAAAAAAATTTGGAGCACATTTTAAATTCGACAGAAACTAGTTTAAAGGGTTTCAAGTTTCGGAGTCGTTTCGGTTTCATAATCTAACAAACATCGTCTAATTCTCTAGCATGGCTATGATACCACTGCAGGATTTTCTACCACGGCAGCAAGGTTTCGGGAGGCATCATCCATGCCAATTTCAAAATTTTGCCGTTCTAGCTAACCCTAACCTTAGAATCGTTACTAGAAAATGCAACGATACGATATGTAAACTACTTTACATCTAAGTGAATAAGGAATACAACCTTTGTAGACCGGTCCTTCACTTCAAAAGCTCTGTGTAGTAGTCCCTTCGCTGCGAGTTGTAATCTCCCGAACTCTAGAAAGGGTTCTCCCGGAGAAATGAACAAGCTTGCTCGAAGTCTTCGAGGCCGAAGATGATCTACGTCGAGAAGACTCAAGCTCATGCTACATCTTTACTAATTGTGAAATTAGTGAAGCAAACACCCAAAACTAAATAGCAAGTAGTAGAGGATGATGAAGTAGGAAATGGGCTCACTTTAGTTTTATTTTTCTCACAATATTTTCTCACCTTGAGAAAAACTAGTAAGCTTTTCTCATGAGGAAGAAGAAGAACAAGTGAAGAATGAGAATGAATTCATGAGGTGAGAATAACAACCATGGGTGAGTTAGTGTCATACACTAACTCATGTAGAGAATAAACCATGGGTTAACAATAATGGTTGGGTTAATAAATATCTTCAAGTAAAACAAAATGAGTGGACTTGGTTAATGGTTCCACAAGCTTCAACCATGTGACTAATTACCACTAATTTGTGAATTACCAAGATAAATAAAAACCTTAGGATTATCATAACCATGGTGTAAATCTCATACACCCATGTTGCATGTGGCATCTAGCATGACACAAAAGATGTACATCAATATATATTACATATATACCAAGTATACACTAGTGAGAAAAAGAATTCTTAAGTGAGCTAATATTAGTTAATGTAAGTTAATATATCAAATATATAATTATACATTAAATTATTAAATCAACACTTGATTTAATAATCCGGCTATATCTCATATAACCGACCAATATCACATATCGCGAGAATAGAACGTGGTATCACATACGTGCATTAATCTCGGTCCCGCACATATCACATATGTGCTCCTACTTCATTTCGCATGAACCAGGAAACCTCTGTGTAGGACTCTAAAGACTCATCAATATGACGGCAGTAGGTGATGATCATATCAAACACCCACAAGCCGCAAGCGGTCTGCTAAACTTAACGGCCACCCGGGTATTGAGCGATTAGAAGATCAACAAGCAAGCTTACAGATACTCCTGTGAATCCAAACAGTAACACTACCATATAGTCCGGTCTCTTCATCTGATATGTCGCATATCTCATCTGGGGGTAGTAAACGTCAGACCCCAATAACTCGATAAGTCGTGCCGATATGAGGCTCATAACGGGTCAAGAAAATATTGATAACACTCACCAGTAAATCTCATAAACAGCCTTGGCCAGGGACTTCCTATTATGGCCAATCGAGCACAGCGCAACATCGACCCCCAATACCGGGAGAGACGAATCCCCTCCTATCGTTCATTGCCTCCATGTGACTCGGGACTGTACCCAAAAACCACCGTTTTGCACAGTCTCTTAAACGTGGTAAGGTGGAAATCAAAGCACAGTGGGAATCACACAAGACTCTACAACGATCTCAGGTCGACAGACTAACCTGTAACAGTGTCACCAGAGAACTGACATCTGACGTGAGGTATAATACCATCTAGGAGTTCTCGGCGAGTCCGTCCAGTGTACCCAGTCTCCACTGAGCACCCGTATACCATCTCTGATGTAAAACACCAATGGATATGGGATCATCCATCGCCCATCTACATAGGTCGATAAGCTATACGCTAGTCTACTCTGGTGTATCGATACCCCGTCTCGATACACCCACGACTAGGGACATTAAAGGATGTACTTACCGACTACCTTTGTCCCACTAGTTTGATCTGCATCATAATCCAGGTAGTCAAGTACACATCTTAAGGGCTTTACCAATATGTAACAGAGAGACAATCATTGTACATGTTAAGATGAAGAGTAACCAGATAGCATACTATCATGTCGAGCAAGAAATTCCTGCCTATATATGTCCAAGCATCCACTACTATATACATCTCATGTACAGCAATGGCCTCTAGGGCATACATATACTCAATTTATTTTAAGCTAAGGATACGTTAGTCTAATTTGAGATTAAGATCAACTTAGCAAAATTTCAAGGATCATTTTTATTTCAGATCCAACAACAAAGCATTTGAGCTCAGTTGTAAGGGACTTAGCCAATTTGGGCTTAGTCTACTCAGTCTTCTTTTGTTCTGTTCAGAAGTGCTAAGCACTTATTTGTGCTCTATTTGTTCAGCCCCCTTTTTTATGCAAAAATGCTAAGCACTTATTTGACATTCTGACACTCACATAGATATCATGTGAAGCATTCAATTATGGGTGCTGCCCAATCAGTGCTGAGCACTCAACCGTTTTAGTTGTATATGAAGTGCTAAGCACTTTTTGGCGTCCGCGTGATGAGCATGTGCGGCGTTGGGCGCTCCCCAATTAGTGCTAAGCACTCATTCGTTTTGGTTGTGTATGAAGTGCTAAGCACTTTTTGTATGGGGCCCACGTGGGAAGCACGTGAGGCGCTGGGTGCGGCCCAATCAGTGCTAAGCACTTAACCGTTTTGGCTATATATGGAGTATTGAGCACTTTATTCAGCGTCCACGTGTGTTTCACGTGGGGCGCTGGCCTTCTATTTTAGGCGTCCATGTGTTTTTCACATGAGGCACTAGGCGCTGTTAAAAGGACGCCAACATGGGAAGCACGTAAGGCACTAGTCTTTTTTATATGGAGATTTAATCTCTGTTGATGTCTCTGGAGAGGTTAAACTTCTTTCGATGGTATTTTGACAATCAACGCTCACCAAAATCACTATTTTTGAGGATTTTAGGTTGAGTTTTTAAAGAACTAAGTTCTGAGTTCCTGGAGTATCATTGACTCCGTTTTCTTCTCTTTTTTAAAAAAAATTATACTTCCTTGAATCTATAAGTACACGGTAGCGCCCCGGCCATCTAACAGACGCTAAATGCGGAACAAAAAATTTTACAACTGGCGCTATCGCGTACTATAACCCGGATCTGCCATTAAAGCTAAACTAACAAACTACAAAGTGGGTAGAAATGTTATACCGAACGATCCGAGTCCTTCGGTCTTCCACCATCATCCCACGCTTTGTTGCGGCTGCTCCGATCTCCTGAATCTCCAGTCTTCTCATCCAGGTGGCACCACGTCGACGGATCTTTAAACGGGCTCCCGCCTCTGAACCGAGGCAACTCGATCATCAAGTTTGCTAAAAGAGATGACCAAGATGATGTAGAGAATGAGTAGAACACTTTGTCTCGCTTCGTCCAAATGTATGGACGAACGGTTAATGAAGTTGCAATTTGAATTGGGTAAATGAGAAATTGGCTATTCTAATTTTCATGAACCAAACTCTATTCTTTTCTTTCGCAAAATCAATCATCCCACACAAGAGGGGAGGGGCCGGCCATAATATAGGAGAGGGGGTGAGTGTAGGAGCAAGGGGGTGACACTAAGCAGAGCTTATCATAACATAAAAGATCTCACTCAAATATCTTAGGAAGAACAAAAGTCATTAATGAAAAGGTGACTCACTAATAACAACTCATCAACTATTAATGCAAATGAATGACTCACTAACCTAGTCATCATCCAAGAAGCTTCCACACTCATGACTCACCCTCATGACTCACCCAAGTGACGAAAAGATAAATCTGTATTTAACCGAATGTTAAATACGACCGATAGAAAACTGGAAACTGCCAACTTCCAAAAGCGATCCTGAAACGAATTTCAAGATAACCCCGTAATGGTATAAACATACCCGCATTTGTATTACGACCGAATACAAATGCAACTGAGACAAAGATATTATATCTACACAGTATAATACTCGGATCCGGCTTAAACCAAAGCCCACCAGTATTATATGCCCGAAATATGACACGTGCATAAACGCACGTGCATATTCCGAACCCTGCCATAAAACCATACGGCCTCTACAACGTTTCGCCCGAACTTGGAAAACTATCTATGGGGGACTCTAATGACTCATCAACACACTGGCACTGGGTATAACCTCTAGCACGTTAGAGGTACGAGCTGTACGTAACGGTTGCCTATGTATTGATTGGAAGGGAAGCTGACGAGCGAACTCATCCAGAAACCTACTGAGCCTAACAGTGACAATATACATACAGTCCGGTCCGTTCGTCTGTGAGTATCGCATATCTGCCTAGGGGGCTGGTAACGTCAGACCCCCAATAGCGGTATAAGTCGTGTCAGAGAGTGGCCCAGAAACCCCTGAGATACTACTGGAGTACCTACCAGTAAATCTCCTGCCTCGGACGAGGGCTTTGTGTAATGGCTCTCCTAGACACAGCGCGATCTCACCCCCAATACCGGGAGAGACGAATCCTCTGCCGATCTGCTCACTTGCCTCCATGTGGCTCGGGACTGTACCCAAAAAAGACCTGTTTGCATGACTCCTTTGAGCCGTGGTAGGGTAGAAATCAAAGCACAGTAGGAACTCACACAAGACAAATGACGACCTCAGGTCGATAAACTAACATGTACACATGTCACCAGGGAACTGCTATCTGACGATATGTATAATACCAACCAGCATATTCCCGGCGAGTCCTGTCCGGTGTACTCATAACCCAATGAGCACCTGTATACATCTTAGGTGAACCAACTGTCACCAATGGCTTGTGAGACCGGCCACCACCCCTCGTCTGGGTCTCGACTGTATACACTAGTCTACTCTGGAGTATCGATGCCCTGTCTCGAAACTCCCACGACTAGGGACACTTTAAAGATGTGCTTATAGACCCCAGCTCCCACGTATATGATCGCCATCATACTGCTGGGAGTCAAGCAAGAATCCTATGGGCTCTATCATCATGCAATAGTGAACTAAAGCATATATACGATGATAAAGACAAACCAGATAGCATACTATCATCTCGAGCAAGACTGTCATATCGGTATAGGCCCTACCTCAATCATTGCAATCACGTACCTGCGATCCAATAATTGACTTAGAGGGCACTATATCCAACAATCTCCCACTTGCACTTAAGGCTAATTATTGCGATGCCGCATACTCACAGCCCGTGTGATACCGAACACCCAACTCCTCTACTAATCAGTTTCACAAAGCTAGTTTGTAAAACTCTTGTGTTCGAGAAATAGCCTCAGTGAGTGGATCCGCCCTGATATTTCTTTCTATGTCTCTCTTAATCTCAAGTTCGCGGAGAAAGCTATCTCCCGAATCGAGTAATACTTGTCTTAGAATATGTCTGAATATCTGATGGGACCTAGTTCATAAATGAATTCCAAATCCAAACTTCTTAGACTGTATCGATAACCGAACCTAATCAGTATCCAGCACCATGCCTCCCACAGTATTCTCTTGAACCAACTGTCCATAATACTGTCCCTCGTCAGAGGGGAAACTATAACTCTGACAATCACTCTGTCATCCATGTCACCTTTGAAGCCTGATAACCGCCTCCCGAAGGAGGCTGCCGTCATCAAATCCGTAGAACATTCACTTATGTTCTAAAACTGCTTCCTTATATTTCTCCAGGATTGGATTAATATAAACTTATCGCATCTAGTACAAAAACAACATCTGGTGTAGCACTTGACTTATCACGATTGACTCAATTGCCTAAGCAAGTGATCTTCCAATCATGCACTTCCCTCTCCCCTTTAGTCTGTAAGACACCTTTAGAGAGAGTGACTCCATCACCTGCAGGTACACTACCATGCCAGGAGTCATCTATTCTAAAATACTATTAGAATACTGTTAAAGTACCTACATTGGGAAACTACCCAAATCTAGATCTAAAACCATAGATCTAGAAACCAGAATGTCTGATATTATATCCATATCCTGTCTGGAGAAACAACTGTGTGACGACCACAATATAACCGAACGTAGTATAGGAATTTTACTTCCTACTCTGTGTATGTCATCCAAATACCAGGACATCACACCCAACTACCTTCTTAACAGATCCATCCCATATTCTGATGAAGTCAAAGCCATGACTGTCACATCAAAATTAGATGATCTTTCTCTGCTATATCTGCTCAAGTCTATAAATAGACATAAGCTACTTGCCCACTATGCTTCCGCTGCTCCCACTGACTACGACAACCCTCTGGTAGAATAATATATGCGTACACTTCTAAAGCTAGTTTAGAACGACGCTATACTTATCCTCCTGTCGGGTCTCATAGTCGGGAACAACAGTAGTGTCAAGTCTAGATAAACAAGAACCTCCCTGTCACCGTCCTTGAGGCTACCTGAGTACCTCTCGGGTGTCTGATGTTACCCACCATATCTGCGGAGTGGCTAATGGAATGTCAAACCTGATTGAATATATAGGTCCTATTAAATTTTCCGTAATCGTTTGCGGTTCTGGAATCACTTCCAGTTCTACCATACTCCCACTACTGTTTTCTGAAAAAATCCATTTTACTAAAAATGTGGCGAGTCAAGAACAATATCACTATTGATCTTCCAGATGGTAGAAAATCAACCCTCGTCAAAGCCA
This sequence comes from Agapanthus africanus, assembly GCA_030015575.1. Classification (NCBI taxonomy): domain Eukaryota; kingdom Viridiplantae; phylum Streptophyta; class Magnoliopsida; order Asparagales; family Amaryllidaceae; genus Agapanthus; species Agapanthus africanus. The sequence goes on along the minus strand of CM057340.1, from coordinate 672,302,998 downwards.
GGGTCAACCCACAAACTGCCATTACAGAAACGTGCCTTGAGTTATCCAGTGTCTGGTTTTAAGCATAAGCTGGACAACTCCCTGTACCTTAATATCGTTAAGATATGATCCATTCTATATCCAATATAGAAACATTGGCACTTATTTTATTGGAACCAGATTCAAATCATACAGCTGTCTCCAGTGCATATCAACTTAATGGTGAGAGACTAATCAGCATTACTCAACTTAGGAATACATCCAACTATGAGTAATCTGAAAGAGAAACAAGTTTCTCAAAACCATTACTATCATCTGAATACCAATCACAAGAATATACATCATCGATCTCTTTGAAGAATCCCGATACTTGTGACATTTGGTTCTCTACTTTATTCTTATACCCACAACTTCTCAAAACTTAGACCTTGTATTTCTACGAAACACTTGTCTAAAATCTAGAGAAGTCATAAGTAAACTGAAAATAGTACGAGGACCAACCCCTTTGTCCTTACGGACTCTGGACAACATAGAATACTCTGTATAAGTCCGCTGAGTCGAATAACTCAAAACCTGTGCATCGTAGGTTGAAAACTGTACTTATGGTTAAGAACTACTCCGTTGTTCAATGCTCCTTACCCAATCGTATCTGATATAGGTAAATGTCACGGACATAATCTCAAAAAGTTATATCTCACTTTATAAAAATAAACGTACAGATATATCATTTTGAAATTAGTGCACAACAACGGATATTCAAAACCAAATACATGTCTTCCGGCAAAAACTCAGGCGACTTCCTCAAATATCACCAATTACAACGAATTCCGATATAATGATCACCTTTATTCCCAATAACCTACTCCCACTCATCATCTGTAAAACCATACAGATGTGAGAATCATATCTGGTAAATACATACCTTGGACTAAGCATCTAATCGGGAAATCAGTTTTCCTTTAACAATGCACTGAAACATGAAAATGTTTCGTAGGGGTATCCTGGTATTCCTTGTAATGCCTCTTCCATAATCCTATTCATGACTTTAACCGTATATTTCTTTGCCTTCTCTCCAAATCCCTGTATTTGTCTTTAGTCGTTACCTTCTGTATACCATCGTTAGGCTAAATGGTTTTCTTCCTTCCCTACCGTTCGGCACCAGCCTATGGTTTGGAAGAAGACTATCCAGTAAGCATAATAGTTGTACTCTCCTAATCCTAGGAGTACTCGCAACTTGAGAGAAGGTGATGGTAAAAGACTGCTGAATAATACCTTATTCTATTTCTCCCGAACTGGGGTAAAAGCAAACGTGAAATAGGAGTGGCGATGAAGTACGCGGTTTGGTCGTGAATGATAACAGTCGCAATTTACTTTGCCCTCTTTCTAATTCCTTTATTTTGTCTTTAGTTATTACCTTCTTTACACCCTATTTAGGCTAATTGGTTTTCTTCATTCCTTACCTTTCGGCACCAGCCTATGGTTTGGAATAAGACTATCCAATAAGCGTAATAGGTGTACACTCCTAAACTAAGGAGCCCTCGCAACCTGAGAAAAGGTGATAATAAAAGACAACTGAATAAACCAATTCTATTTCTCCTGAACCTGGATCCATCCTCGAAGAAGTCCCTTCGAGTTCGTATATAACCATACGATGGATCTATCCAATGGAAGTGGATATCCGTAGTAATACGGGGTAATCTAAGAAATTCAAAGGGTTTAAAGAAGGAGCGGTAATGACTTATACAACTCGGACAATCCAAAAGTCTGTATTTTAAGAAGGTTCGGTCAACTTGGTCACTGAGTCATAGTCTAGGGTCGGTCAAAGGTCGCTGCCAAAGAGAGAGAGAGAAAAGAAACACTCTGCGTGCACTCTAACCTAGATCAGAATGGTTATCACTTTATCTAATCAGGAAACCTCCCACTGTTATCTCAAATTCTCCTCCAAACCTGAAAGAAGAATTAGTCGGGATCACCCGAAGAGTAAACCAACTCATCAGTGGGAATCGGGACCCAACTATCATCGCATGATAACTTGATGGAAGCCACTCAAGTTATCACACTCCAGAAGGTATGCGTATGCCTGGCAAGTTTCTTGTTTCTTTAGAAACTCCCGATATGATTTTTGCCCCATGCTCTTATGACCTTGGCGTTGGTCAAAATATCATAAGTCACATGCCAAGTTCTACCCGTCATTATCCAGGTCAATTTGAACCCACCCGCACATGCCCTTGACGTTGGCCAAAATGGCAAAACGACTGTCCCAAACCAACTCATATATCTATGCAACAAATGAATACCCAGCAGCTACCAAACACTATGCCTTGGCGTTGGTCAAAATACATATCTTGAATACTACTGAATATCCAAAAGAAATGACGAAGGGCTACGGCTGGTTTTTGGCAAAAAACCTTTAACGTAATGAACTTGATCTCGTTGAAGGAACCTGATAGCTTTTTATAAAAATATAGTGGCGAAAACTTTTTGCTAAAGAGGTCACTCCCGGTGAAGGGATCTCGGCTCTTTCCTCGTGGAATGAGGTGCAGGATATTCTAACTGAATACCGCTATGCAAAGCAACTTGTAATCGACTATAGTGAAGTTATTACCCTGACGTAAACTTCTGCCCAAGGGGTCACTGCCGGTGAAGGGATATCTGCCCTTGCCTCGTCGAATGAGGTGCAGGATATTCTAACTGAATATTGCTATGCAAAACAAAAGGAAACATCTTTGTAATAACACCTTTTAAAATTTGTTCCAACAACATCAAATATAGGTTTGTTTTATCCTTGCATTGATAAGAATCAATGCAGTCCCATCAATCAATCACACCAGAAAAGAACGAAAATATAATGTACGTATATTCCATTCGCATTCGTCACTGGGTCCCGTCATCACCCGTTAGGTTACTTAACTAACGACGGAGCGGGGGCTGGACTAGCGCGGGTGTAAAATATATACAACATCTAATAGTATATATACCAATATACAATAATCGCTCCAGGCGTGATAATATGCAACATTACAGAAAAGTAATAAGCATCACAGAACAATACAGATAATCTGGGATCCCCGGGTTTCACAGAGCCGCTACTGAAACCCGACGTTCCCCTGGTCGTGTGGATAGCCTGTGCAATGAAACCTAGACCCCTACGGGTGCGGCAAGTTACCCGCCAAAACCTGAAGCGAGGCAGCCCCCTACAGCAAAATGAATGGACCACCCGGCACTTCACGGAATCCGGTAACTTGAGCACCCCTTCATGGGTCAACCTGTACCCTCTACGAGTGCGGCGAATAGTCTGCCAATTCTAGAATGAGGCCCCTCTGCCTCTCAAAGCCATGAGATACGGACCCGTTGCCTTCCAGAACCCGGCTATCCGTGCACTCTGTCGCGGGGTAAACCTAGTACAAAAATAAAAATATGTACAACGGGTACATCGACCTCAACCCGGTCGTGCCCCAAATGAATATTATACAAACAGGCAGTGACGGCAGTCCACATGTTGGACGCTATCCCCACAATATCAAATGTACAAATAAATTCAAACAGCACTACCATTGCACACTGCTATCCACCACGACATATCCGCAACATCACAGTACAACACAGAATATCAACGCGAATGTCACGTTCGCAAATCCGTCTAAAAGAGCTATAGCAATTAGACGCAATTTACCGCTCAAATGATATTCCCGGTCGGAGATATAAAGTAAGTACTGTATACTAACAAGTTTAAAATTTCGATCAACAAAACTTTCCGAAGTGGGCCCCACGAACATCTGCTATAAAGTAATAAAATCTGGGCCCAAAAGAATAGTACCAAAAACCACAATTTCCAATGAAGAAGCCACTGTACAAATTTGGACCACTGAACCCACAGACTGGCCGCGGATGCGCGGTCAAACCCTAGGTTTGATCGCGTATCCACGGCAGTCTTGTAGGGTCACGTGACCAAATTTCTACAGTTAGCTTAAAAAACCCTGCTTAATTTTCTGTGACATGCAAAATAATTTTTAAACCCTTTTTAAAATCGACAGAAACTTTGAACATGGAAATTATAGTTTTCGAAATTCGGTTAGATCGATATTTTAAACGCGTTAGCACAAATTAGTAAAACTTAATGGTGAGGCTCCGATACCACTGTAAGTACATGGTAGAGCGCCGTGCGTCTAACAGACGCCAAATGCGGAACAAAAAATTTTACAACTGGCGCTATCGCGTACTATAACCCGGATCTGCCATTAAAGCTAAACTAACAAACTACAAAGTGGGTAGAAATGTTATACCGAACGATCCGAGTCCTTCGGTCTTCAACCATCATCCCACACTTTGTTGCGGCTGCTCCGATCTCCTGAATCTCCAGTCTTCTCATCCAGGTGGCACCACGTCGACGGATCTTTAAACGGGCTCCCGCCTCTGAAGCGAGGTAACTTGATCATCAAGTTTGCTAAAAGAGATGACCAAGATGATGTAGAGAATAAGTAGAATACTTTGTCTCGCTTCGTCCAAATGTATGGACGAACGGTTAATGAAGTTTCCATTTGAATCAGGTAAATGAGAAATTAGCTATTCTAATTTTCATGAACCAAACTCTATTCTTTTCTTTTGCAAAATCAATCATCCCACACAATAGGGGAGGGGCCGGCCATAATATAGGAGAGGGGGTGAGTGTAAGAGCAAGGGGGTGACACTAAGCAAAGCTTATCATAACACAAAAGATCTCACTCAAATATCTTAGCAAGAACAAAAGTCATTAATGAAAAGGTGACTCACTAATAACACCTCATCAACCATTAATGCAAATGAATGACTCACTAACCTAGTCATCATCTAAGAAGCTTCCACACTCATAACTCACCCTCATGACTCACCCAAGTGACGAAAAGATAAATCTGTATTTAACCGAATGTTAAATACGGCCGATAGAAAACTGGAAACTGCCAACTTCCAAAAGCGATCCTGAAACGAATTTCAGGATAACCCCGTAATGGTATAAACACACCCGCATTTGTATTACGACCGAATACAAATGCAACTGAGACAAAGATATTATATCTACACAGTATAATACTCGAATCCGGCTTAAACCAAAGCCCACCAGTATTATCTGTCCGAAATATGACACGTGCGTAAACGCACGTGCATTTTCCGAACCCTGCCATAAAACCATACGGCCTCTACAACGTTTCGCCCAAACTTGGGAAACTGTCTGTGGGGGACTCTAATGACTCATCAACACACTGGCACTGGGTATAACCTCTAACACGTCAGAGGTACGAGCTGTACGTAACGGTTGCCTATGTATTGATTGGAAGGGAAGCTGACGAGCGAACTCATCCAGAAACCCTACTGAGCCTAACAGTGACAATATACATACAGTCCGGTCCGGTCGTCTATGAGTATCGCATATCTGCCTAGGGGGCTGGTAACGTCATGTTGGATATATATGCCCTAGAGGCCTTCATTGTATAGGATGCTAGGGATATGTATGTACATGACAGTCTTGCTTGATATGATAGTATACTATTTGGTTTGTCTTTGTCTTAACGTATGATATATTTTACTTGGTATTTATATATATTGATAAAGCCCATAGGGTGTTTGCCTGACTACCGGCATTGTGATGGCAGTCATACTTGTGGGAGCTGGATAGTCAATAGGCACATCCTTAGATGTCCCTGGTCGCAGGAGTATCGAGACTGGGCATCGATACTCCGGAGTAGACTAGTGTATACATATCTAGACCCTGAGGAGGGGCGATGGACTGGTCCCGCAGCCATTGGTGGAGTGCACCTAAGATTGTATACAGATGCTCACTGGGTGTGAGTACACCGGACAGGACTCGCCGAGACCTGACTGGATGGTATTATACCTAACGTCAGATAGCAGTTCTCAGGTGACATATGTGCAGATAGTCCGTTGACTTAAGGTCGTCATTTGTCTCATGTGAGTTCCCACTGTGCTTTGATTACTACCCTACCACGATTCAAAGGAGTCATGCAAACAGGTTTTAGTTGGGCACAGTCCCGAGCCACGTGGAGGCAGTGATCGACTGTTAGGGATTCGTCTCTCCCGGTATAGAGAGTTGATATCGCACGGTGATCGGTTGGTCATTACCATAAGTCCCTGGCCAGGGCTGATTGAGAATTACTGATGGACTGATCAGTAGATTCTCGGATGGTCTTGAGCCATGCCGACACGACTTGTACGGTTATTAGGGGTCTGACGTCCACCACCTCCCTAGACCATACATGCGATACTCTTAGACGAACAGACCGGACTGCACGGATATTGTCACGGACAGGCTCAGTAGGATTTCGGATGGGTTACCTCATCGGCTTTCTTATCGACAACTACCTGGGGACCGTTACGTACAGCTAGTGCCACTTGCGGTTTGTGGTTAAACCCACTGCCAGTGTAGTAGTCGAGTCTTTAGAGTCCCACACAGAGATTTCCCAAACCCAGGCGAAAAGATATAGAGGTCGTATGGTTTTACGACAAAGGTTCGAACGCATACGTGTTTAAACGCACGTATGACATTCGGACAGTTTTTACTAGCCGGCTTTGGTTTAAGCCAGATTCTAATATCAGGTTATTGGATTTATACAGTCTAAAGTTTTTCCGTGTTTTCACGGATGCGAGGGGCGTTCTCGTAATTTTCCGAGAAGCTTCTAGAAGGATTGTGACATAAGGGGTTAAGATGGCATTTTCATTAATTGCTTTTGTGACTCATTTGTATGATTCATTATATCATTAAATGCATCATTAATGCATCATTAATGATCTAATGACTCACATGATGAATCACTCTTGTTGAATAAATGAAGCATGGTGAATAATCATTTAATTGATTTTATTTGATAATTCATTTTTACTTTATATATTCAAGTGAGAAGCTTTTCTCAAATGATTATCATCTCCACCTTCTCTCTCCTCAAGCTCTCTCCTTCATCAAACCCTAATCCTACCACTCATGAGTTGAGACCAAGGATTAGCATAGACTAAACACTTCATAACCTAACTCTATATCATCTTAGTTACTTTGATTAGCAACTAGAGAAACTAAGTAACCTCAAGTTTAGAGGTTATAGCTTGGATTAGGGTTCTTGGGTGGATCATCTATCACGGATAGGAGGCCGAGGAGGACATAGAGATCATAAAGACGAAGGACTAGAATCATTTGGTATAATCTCTTTACATAGTAGCTTAGAACTCTATGCTTGTTGTTAATTATCGTTTAGAAAAGATCTTCGGTTAGTCGATATTTGCATACAAAACAAGATCGTTTTTCATATTTCCGCCTCCCCGCAACTCGTGGGGTGTTGTACATCGACTTACACGCCAGACCCCCAATAGCGGTATAAGTCGTGTCAGAGAGTGGCCAGAACACCCTGAGATACTACTGGAGTACCTACCAGTAAATCTCCTGCTTCGGCTTAGGGCTTTGTGTAATGGCTCTCCTAGACACAGCGCGATCTCACCCCCAATACCGGGAGAGACGAATCCCCTGCCGATCCGCTCACTTGCCTCCATGTTGCTCAGGACTGTACCCAGAAAATACCTGTTTGCATGACTCCTTTGAGCCGTGGTAGGGTAGAAATCAAAGCACAGTGGGAACTCACACGAGACAAATGACGACCTCAGGTCGATGAACTAACCTGTACACATGTCACCAGGGAACTGCTATCTGATGATATGTATAATACCAATCAGCATATTCCCGGCGAGTCCTGTCCGGTGTACTCATAACCCAATGAGCACATGTATACATCTTAGGTGAACCAACTGACACCAATGGCTTGTGAGACCGGTCACCGCCCCTTGTCGGGTCTCGACTGTATACACTAGTCTATTCTGGAGTATCGATGCCCTGTCTCGAAACTCCCACGATTAGGGACACTTTAAGGATATGCTTATAGACCCCAGCTCCCACGTATATGATCGCCATCATACTGCTGGCAGTCAAGCAAGAATCCTATGGGCTCTATCATCATGCAATAGTGAACTAAAGCATATAGACGATGATAAAGACAAACCAGATAGCATACTATCATCTCGAGCAAGACTGCCATATTGGTATAGGCCCTACCTCAATCATTGCAATCACGTACCTGCAATCCAATAATTGACTTAGAGGGCACTATATCCAACAGAATCTTTAATTCTCAAGAACAAGAGCTTCCCGATGAGAATTAAATTCTCAACTTATGAGAGATTTGCTTTATGGATCTCAGATCCAGAGAAAAAACTAAGTTCTTTTAAAAGAGTTAAACCCTTAGATGTGATAGAGATATTTTGATCCCTTTTCCTTACCTAGGGTTTCGAGAAGAAAGGTTTTCTTCTTTGAGAATTGAATTCTCTGTTCTTTCAAGAACTCACTGTATTTTTGCAGAATCTTATATGGTGTTTTCTCCCTTTCTCTGTGTTTCTCTCCCTATGTCTCTGTGTGTGAGACTTGAAGTCTCGGGTCCTTTATATAGTGGAGGCAAATTGTTGATTGGTTTTGAGAAAATCTCTCATTGAGAGATTCTAATCAGTTTAATTGGACTCAAAATTGATTTAAAGAATTTTACCCACCGTTAGATTTTTTATCCAAGAACTTCTGTTTTACAGAATATGTTGTTCTTGTTTTTTAACAAGATTGGGAAAATATTTTCCCATATACAGAATTTATTCTGTCAAACGGTAATTCTTAATCACCATTGGATTTTTAATCCAAGAGCTCTCTGTTTTACAGAGAGCAATCTTTTTTGTTTGTAAAGATTGAAGGAATATATATTCCCAAAATAGAATTTTATTCTATTATTTGGTGATTTATCATCGCCATTGGATCTTTGATCCAACGGCTCTGTTTAACAGAGAGTATCACAATTTTTAGGAAAATATCCCCATGTAGAATTCAACTCTATTGATCTTGACTTGGACGCCAGCGCTCACGTCTTTTGCACGTAGGCGCCACCTAAGAATTTAATTCTTATGATAGATATTTTTGTGCTTTGCACATTGGCGCCCAGATGATGAGCATGCGTAACGCCTTATATGAATTTAATTCTTATTCAGAAAGTGTTTTTTGTACTCTGCACATTGGCGCCGGCATGAGGAGCACGTGCAGCGCCGGCATAGAATTTAATCCTATAAGATTGGCTCTGGCGCTGGCACCCTCGTGGAGAGCACGTGAGGCGCTTCCTCATTAAATCTAACAGAGTTTTGCTCTTTTATTAGGTTTAAATATTGGGGAAACAATACCGCTCGTCTTTCTGTTGAGACGATATTGGAGAAAGAAAATTATTGGGACCGGATCTCATTGTGCAAACGGTGGAGAAAGTTAACGTGATCCGAAATCATATGAAGGCGACACAAGATCAACAGAAAAGTTGGGCTGATACTGGACGAAAATCTCTGGAGTTCGCAGTTGGTGATCTTGTATTCTTAAAGACATCACCGATCAGAGGAGTGATCTGATTTGGTAGTTGAGACAAGCTTAGTTCTCGATTCGTGGGGCCTTTCGCTATTATCGAGCGTATTGGAGAGGTAGCTTATCGCTTGGCTTTACCACCATCCTTGGCGGATGTTCATGACGTGTTTCATATATCTCAACTCCGCAAGTATGTTAGAGATGAGACGCACGTCCTACATCACTCAGAATTGACGGTAAGGGAAGATTTAACATATGAAGAGCGACCAATGGCGATTGTGGATCGACGAGAAAAGGTCCTCAAGAATAAAGTTATCTCTCTAATACTTGTTTCATGGGGTAAACGTTCGCACGGAGAATCTATTTGGGAATGTGAAGACGAGATCCGACAAAAGTTTCCACACCTCTTTTCTTAGATCCATGTTTTCTTATATTTTCTTGTTCCGTGAATTTCGAGGACGAAATTCTTTTGTAATTGGGTATAATGTAACACCCTAGCACTGTTATACTATTTATTTGGGGTATTTCAAATCTTGCGGCAAAATTCTTTATTATTGTTGTTTTAGGCTGCGGATAGTGCAATTAGTAGCTGTGGTTATTATCCGACCCGACCCGCATATTTGAAACCCATCATTGTTCAAGATTATATCAAATATTTGCTAGTACAGAGGATTCATGCAAATCTAGATATTATACACATATAATATATTCCACATATCTTTTAATAATACAAAATAAAAACCAAATAACATATTTTGATATCTGGCCTTGCATGTCATCACACCCCATAGCATATGGTTGCACCCATATATCATGTTCATACCCTAATTGTTAAAACGGACTCATTTTTTATTGCGGCGTATATTACGTAAAATCCGTACTTGGAGTATACATTTTTATTGACTGGATATCACATTATAGTTTAAACTTTTATGTATATTCTCCAAATTTAAAAACTAGATTTTTGGATGGTTACGGGTAATATTCGGAGCAATCTGGTATTATCTGTAAAATCTTAATATATATATATATATATATATATATATATATATATATATATATAAACATATATAACTGTTATATATTATATATAATATATTAATAAATTAACTAATATATCCTCTCTCTCAATCTCTCTCTCTCTACATATATAACTGTTATATATTATATATAATATATTAATAAATTAACTAATATATCCTCTCTCTCAATCTCTCTCTCTACATATATAACTGTTATATATTATATATAATATATTAATAAATTAACTAATATATCCTCTCTCTCAATCTCTCTCTCTCTAATATATATATATATATATATATATATATATATATATAACATAATATTAATAATTTATAAAAAACTATTAACTAAACCTCTCTCTCTCTCTTTCTTCTCACGACCTCGCCCACTGCAAAACCCTAACCCACGTTCGCCACCATCCCTAACCGTCGTTCACCTCACCCTCATCATCTCCGCCACCTCCATGTTCTCCTCATTATCCCCAAGACCTCCTCTCCTCCTCCTCTTCCCGAGCACACCCTGCAACATCCCCGACCCAACCTAAGAAACCCACACCCCTCGTCGCCGTTCGCCCTCGTCCTTGCCCCTCGTCATCACCTTCACCTCAATCATCGCCTCCTCACCTCCTCTCCTCGACAACCCCAAACCAAAACCCTAGTGACCCCTGCACTTTTTCCCAACCCAAGAAACCCATACTTCGTCGCCCGAACCATCGTCCCCGGTGGACCCAACCACCGCCAACGACTACTTCTTCACCTCCTCGCCTCCCAGCAACACCCCAGACCACCACCACCATCAACGCTACACTTTCCCAACCACCCTGCACTTTCTTCCCCGATCACCAAACTCACAGCCACCTCGGACCATCCCTCTGTCCATCCCCACTTACTAGAAATCCCAGCAACCTCTCTTCTTCTTCTTCTTTCTGTTCTTTCTTTCTTTTCTTTTCTTGATTCCGGCCGTCTCGCTGGAGTTGCGTGTGTCGCCGACGATCCGGATGACCTAGTCATCGTCGTTGTCCAGCCCAGTCACCATGTCACGTCACTGCTCAGCCAAGTCCAGTCATGCGCACGTATGTTTTGCATCGTGACATATTTCGATGTCGGACGTGGCATCCGTATCTTGACGTGAGATCCAATCAGGCAAGTTATAAACTAGCAATATGCTATGTTATTATATCAATATTTATTTAATAAATGATAGTGCATGTGTTTTATTATTCAGCAATTATTACCGATTTACAATTTTCCAGTATCCGTCTGTATCCGTACTGATAATAGTTTATCTAGTTGCATGCCGGAACGTCACAATGTTATCATACTACTATATTAGTTCAATACGCTAACTAGATCGCATCATACATGGTAATAGACATGTAATGACTATTACAGATAGATACATATACATCCTAGCATTAATAGTGTTTCGATATTGAGTACAGTTTTACATTGGTATATATTTTGGTTAATATACAGTACATAACATGTTCACGACACACTACCAGACTTGTTACTTGGATCTTATTGCTAATACCGACAATCCTGACTTGTTATCCTGATAGACGTGACTTGTTGTCTACATAGACCAAATTTGTACCTGCTTGATCATGTGTTGGGATTAGATTTATATCATAAATACTTGACTTAAACACAAAACCTTGGGGGTAAGGGGAAATCAATAATGAAACCTGACTTGTAACTCAACAGTTTGATGCTTATACTGATCGGTCTTTACGGGCTCAGCCAGCCTCGGAATGATGTTGCTAACATCATTCATCTGTACATGTTACATGTTTACTGCTTAGCGGCACGTCTCGGATTCAGCCCAAGAATCTTGACCGTGGTCCCGGATACGCACGGGATACTATTGAGTTACATCGATAATTCTATTAAATTGATTTCAAAGACTTCTAGAATATGTAACCTAGAAGCACAGACTTTAGGTTACACATCACATACATACAGCTCACTGTTTTATACCTGTGTTTATCATTTATATTCTTATTTAATTATAGCATCATATCCTGATTATCACTATTATTTTAGTATTTTATGACGCATTGACGTCTGGGTTTTACATGGCCCAGTTCCTACACTTTTATCGCAGGCAAATCAAGAGCACTTTAGCAATCAAGCCGAGCAATGAGGAGCTAGCTATTTTATTTAGAGACTCTTAGTTTATTTATTTCAGCAGTTTTATTTCTATCGATGTGAGCCCATAAGGGACGTGATTCAGATTCTATTGTTTATTGGATCTTGATTCGTTTCCTCTATATGCATTTCTTGATTCTATTTATTGTGGCAGATGGACATGTGTTAGCTAGAATATATATTTTGCTGTTCTTGATATCCTATAGACAGCCGTAATATGACTGTGGAGGGATGATTCCTAGCCACAGGTAGTATGGTTGGCTATGTCGCGTGCCATGTTTACGTATCTTAGGAAGCGGGGCATGACGGTTTGACCAGAGATACAGCGTGAACATTTACCTGGGGCAGCGCAATCTTGGCATATATATAGCATGGTTTGTGTCGTGCATCGCATGGAACGACACAGATGGCCAGATGTTCCGTGTTCCTACAGATATGGGCGTGGTAGAGATTACACGTTGGACGCCCTGAGATTATGCATCTCTCGGATAGGCGGATCATCGATGGTCCTAAGAATCGGAAGTCTTCTCTAGGTGTTCGATGGGCAAGTCGGCTAACATGGAGGATTAACCTCATAAGTACCTTGACTTATACAGGGATGAGCTGAACACGCTACGGGACGAGTTTATGACGTGGTATCCTTACACAGATGAGCATGTCGCGCTTCTACCGCCTCTGTGCACGTCTCATCCCCACCACTTCCTATTGTTAATCACGGCGCCACTCATACGCTTAATGTTTGTCGAGTACTACTATCCAGATTGCGTACTACGCCAGTGCGGTTTGCACCAGGGGATCCTACCAGACCGAGTTTTTGACGCCGTGTTACACAAGGTAGATGCGCGAGGCAAGGCCATGAAGGACTGGAGACACAGGCATATGCCACACGTGCACAGGTGGGACTTCGACAGATTTGCACTCGTCGTTTGAGGAGACATCCCGGTGTATGATCCTAACTGCCATATCGAGTACATGAGTTGGTATATCCCGAGGACTCGATTGTACGTTGTCACGCCCGATCAGCGATATGTCATTGGTGGAGATGTCCCTATGTTTCAGCCCACAGCTCTCTCGAAAGTTAAGATGGTGTGTTATTTTAGTTGTTTTTTAATGTTGGATTGTCATCCTATACGTTTTATAAAATGTTTATACTAAAATGTACATTGTTTTTTCAGGTCGGACACATGTGGAGGTTTGTACGTATGGCAGTGAGGACTATACGGAGTGATGCGGTGGATGGGTTGAAACAATCTGTATATGCTAAGATTGGACATTGCCGAGGCATGATGCATGAGACGGGTGAGGGTCTCAGATTTGAGGCAACGGTAGCAGGTTCCATCCATAACCAGCGGAGTCGCACATATCGATCCGATGATCAAACAAGACCCAGTGTTCCCCACCGAAGATGCGAGTATGAGACGGATGAGGATGAGGAATATGAGGCGGTGGCGGTGGAGCACGGACTTGATATCGTCCCTGCATCACAGTTGACTTAGATGACTCAGGATAGTGAAGCAGGACCATCGCAGCAACCCCCGGATAACGTAGCAGGACCATCGCACCAAGCCCCGCAAAAGAAGAAGAAGAGGCAATACTACAATTTTATTTGATGAATGGTTATGAACTTTATAGCATCCAGAATATATTTTGTTACTTTTTAGTTTGTGTGGCTGTATGTTTATACTTTATGTGATATATTTTCTATTGTGTAGTTCCACCCTTCGAGATGAGAATTTTTTTTGAGCCGGGCGTAGCTTGTATTACTCCGGAGTGGAGATTATTATGTATTTATGAAAATATATCAATATTTATAAAGGAAATGCCGTCCATTTTAGTTCAGAATTTATCTGTTACTAAAACTCATCATAAACCACGAAAATAAAAAATTTTGAATCTATATTCTATTCCATTCGTCGAAAACCAAAAAATTTGTGTACTTCAGATTCAGGTACAGTGAGATAGGGACAGTGAGATAAGGAGTTCAGGTTAAAAACAATGGGAGAGAATAAGTTGGAATGAGGAAAACGCTACTTGCGATAGCGTTTTCGCAAGTAGCGTTTTCCCTCGAGGGAAAACGTCGTCACAAATAGCGTTTTCTTTCACGCCACCGAGCAAATTTCTTGACTCTGTGTCTCTGTTCTTTATATCCCCGTGGTTTTAAAACGTTGTTACAAGTAGCTTTTTCGATAGGAAGAAAATGCTATTTCAATTAACGTTTTTTTCTGACACGGTACTCAAGACTATTCTTTTCTTCTGACATGGACTCTCATAGTCATTCTGGAAATTATTTTCGCTTTGGGGCCGTCTAGGGATTTAATTTATTTAATAGGGTTAATTTAGGACAAAAAATCTCGGGTGAGGTTAGATCGATGGGCAAGTTTGGGATTTTTACCTGGTCAATGACTATATTGATCGTTGGTCATATGTTATCCACAGTCTACAGCGTAGAAAACAAATCTTGACGGTCTTGTAGTACAATATGGATGATTTTCTGCCTAGAAATATCTAATTGAAACTCTACATGATCTTTATCCATGAATAAATACTCAATCCTCTCATGCTTACAAAATAAAAAAAGAATTAATATGTAAATAAATAAATATCCACTAAGTTTATTAAGAAAGAATTTTCATGACTTTTACGGATGCCTATTGCAGTTGTCATAAGGGATGGGTTTGTAGATCTTTTACTGAAGTTGAACGCAACACCATATAGGTTGACAGATTATTGTATTAACATCTACAACATTTTGCATTGGTCCGTAAGCGCTAACCTATGCATACAATACACAACCATTCACGCACACACAAGCACATGACACACGCACGTCCAGGGGACCCATTAATTTGCCCCGAAAGCATTAATATGTAGCCACTTCCTCTCATGAGTTCCTAGGGTTCGAATCTCGTACGCTCCCCAAGAAGGGAAGAGCCCAATACCAACTGAGCTATAGGCCATTGATAACATCTGCAACATCACATCTAGGCTACATGAATGTGTTGGATTCGGGACATTTTTTCAACTTTGAATAAGGTCCTGACCTGTTGTTAGAGTGAATAGGTTGATGGAATTTCCTGGTTACTAGCTCTTGAGCCTTGGCATCTTTACCGCTGGATTTCTAAATGTATTGTTTCTAGTTTATAGTGAAAGATATTTTAGGAATATTCAAGTTGGAAAAGATTTAAAATTTGAAAAGGCTAGATGGTTGCTGAACGCATCCTTTTCAAGTAAAAAGTTTGATGGTTATACAGTACGTATTGAAATACCGGAATATTTGTATGGCAAATATATACGATTAAGATTGCTTATTTTGCCAGAATCTCCATAACACTTCATCAATCAATTCAAACTCATCCTAACTTGCCAGAACCACCATTTTTCTTATTTAATAAAGTGCAATTAAGTTCCAAGATGTTTCTATAATTTGGATTAGGCATTCGAATTACACGGATTCTTAATTGAGGCATAGACCACGCAAACTGTAGTTTGCAAAACCATGTGTCCATTTAGAAGTCGATATTGAAGGTTTTTTGTTTTGGAGTTATAAAAAATGAGTGTTTATTTTCCAATTTTTTTCTGGAGTGTTTATTTTCCTCATCTTTTTTTTTCCATCATTTTTTGAGTTTAGAAAAAGAAGAGGGTTGGATCTAGAGTCTTCTAAACCCGACTTTCTCTTCATAATTACTGCTGTCTAAACTCCAAAATGAAAGTAAAAAACAGGCATATATAACTTTATGAAACTGCTATTATCCTATCTAGGTAACTCAGCTCCAAAGCTAACAATTTTCTCATTTTTGTTATGCTTGTTTTATTTGTCAGCTTTGACTTAATTTTTTTCACATTTCTTTTTCTTCTTTTGTCTGCAGTGGTTGATTACTTTTGTTTTACCGTGCATCCTCCTTTTCCTTTTGTTTTACTGTGCACGCAAACAGAAGGATTGCGTTCCAAACAGAGCAAGGTTTGTAATTGTAACAGCAGACGCGCGGTGGGAGGTGAGGTAGGGGTTGGTTGGTTCTTCTTTTAATATTTTTTTAAATTTCAAGGAGACAACTCATTTAGAGTCTATAACCATCACCAATGCTTATTAAGTAGAGCCAATGATTTAGAAGCTACATACCAATTCAATTGATCGGCAGCTATGCATAGCGTGCATTTACACAATCTGAGATTAACCAGCTTTAAAAGCAAACGGCAATTTTTTTTATTTTTTTGGGCATTGGCCCATAAACTCTAACATATACACACAACACACACAAACACACCCACACACACATCATAAACAAACACAACGAACGCAAGCACCCAAAGGACCCACGAATTTGCTCCCAAAACGTTAATTTGGGGCCACTTCCCCTTCTTGGGTACCACCAAGAAGAGGAAGTGACCTGACAACAAATTTGACATAAGATAAGACAGCATCCCTCATTCTACTCAGAAAACAAGCAAGTTATTCAACCTCCATATTGTTATCTAAATTAAAATTACATCTAGTTTCCGATCTTAAATTAAAATAAAGAGGACACGCTTTCGATAATTTCACTCATAATACTTAATATCCTGATGTAAAACTCGGAGTAAAAGTACAAAATGGTGTGCCCATAAATATTTGAGATCCAACGGCATTATCATTAGTAACGCTTCACTTTTGTCTCGCCCTTTGCAAGTGTCATCGCTGAAAGCTTATTGATTTCGTAAAGAAATCCGGCTGAAAATAGGAAACTGCATATAAAGGTGTGAGGCAGAGAATAGTTTTAGGGTTATGAATGAATAGATCAACTGCAAGGAATTACTGTCTATTTTACTGTATGATGGTACCCTGGATTCATATCTATAGAAGCACTCATCATAACATAAAACATTGCAATCCACAAATAATGGCCCAAACAAAAACATTTTTTTTTTAAATATGGAAAAATTATATTACATTATACAGCCATCAACATTTACAGCATGAGAAGCATATAGCAGTTGAACTATAACTACCGAATCGATTAAACAATATCCAATCAGTAATTAATGCCAAAATTGAATGCGAGTAAAATCTATCCAATGTGATACTAAACTAGGTGTTATCTGCTGCTTGAGACATAAATCCATGGCGATATCTCGACGCATACAATGGATAACGACGCCGGGACAAGTCTAATATCAATCACACAGCATTACAGGTTGCATCATAATGCATAACTACACATCATGGTTTCTATTTAAAGGTTAAAATACATATAGGTAATTACATGGTTAACTGGGTGCTAAATGTTACCTCAAACCTCCCATTTAACTGGTTGTTTTTTATGAATGTGCGACAAAACACTACAAGTCTCCACCTTCGCTTGGTTTTGAGCCCTTTAAGTTGCATGCTTGATTGTGTCATTGTTTCTAATTCTATCTTTCAGACTCCTAACTATAACCTCAATCTATGTTGCATGGATTCCTCATCCGTATCAGATGCATATCCATGCTGGATTCCTTCGGATCCGCCAAGAATACTTCCGACACTCTTTTTGCCACATCCTTAAATTTATACTTGATTCTAGATGATTTGAACATGTATCAATGGCTAAGATACCAACAATCCACGCATCAATACTTACAAATTATTTGTAATCTTAATCTTGATTCCCTGAAATGGTGTTTTTTTTGTGTTATTATGTATATGTATTTAAACAACAAAAAAATCAGTGCAACAAATTGCATCCTAGATTGTTGGAAAATTGAAAATCCATGAATCCGAATCAAATTGTATCCCGTATCTATCTATATCTGAATCCGTGCTACTTAGACCTTAATCTCTACCGCATGTCTGAATCTTGAGGCCAAGATGTAGACCAACTTTTCCCAACGACCATTTAGCGATCCAACCCACCCTAGCCATTAGGCACAGACTCAAAAAACTCCTTTTCGAAGTTAGCACCTACTATTGTACATGTACAAGTGTAAACTAGTAAACTGTCTCAAATAAACCGTAGTACATAGCACATACCAAGTTGTAGAATTACTAGACCGCTCACATCATTGTGCTGCCCTGTGCTTAACCTTGCATCAAGTATCACTATGGGCTCTGATATGACGAGAGAAGCTTGGCTAGTATCGTTAACAATAGATTGGGACTACTTGGACATAGAAGGTTAGCACATTAGGATGAGGCCTTAAGGTCCAATCGCATATTAGTCAATAAGCACTTGCGTTCCCACTTTATTTCTAATATTGGACTAAACATAACTTTGATATCCATTTTTATCTTGGGTACTATATAACTGGAAGCAAGACGTGGTCCAAAACTTTCATTCTACATTAATCACATGTTGGACTTACTGGCCCCTCTTGTGATCTGATGGCACATAAAAGACAATGGAGATCAAAGACGGAGTACTATTTAGTTTTAGCACTGGCGTTTCCTGTAGTAGAGAATTTGGTTCTAATGGTTTGAATAAACAGCACTTGTAAAATATCCCTTGTTTAAGATTCTGGGATAATTTTTCCATCACATCTATCAACAGTCACATGTGCATGTGTGATCAAAGTGGTATTGCTCAAATACCCAATCATACACAATCAGACTCAAATGTCCTTCTTACTTATCTATAGCCACTGCTTTTGAATTGAAGCCATCATCTCCATTTACCTCATAGTATGTACTTAATTGGTATTCATAGCCACAGTGCATCTTTGTTAATCTTTTAGTAGGTGCATGCATGATGCATCCTTTTATGCATGCATTTTGTACATTTAATCTACTGCAAATATATTGAGTTATCCTAATGAGTCCAATTTCTCCCATACCATTCAAAATATTCATGGCTGCTCTAGTTTCTTCTGCAGCAGCAGCAGCAGCAGCAACAACTGCGCCTTTTATCCCAAGCATATGGGGTATGCTACATGAACCAACATGAGAATCACGCCGGATCCAGCACATGAATCCTCCGCCTCCATTCACTCCTATCGAATAATATACTTTCATTGAGGCCTTTGACAACCATATCTTTTCGTATCACCTCCATCCATGTTTTCTTCGATCTCTCTTTCGCCCTTTTGACATTGCCTATATCAAGAGAATCTATTCGTCGAATCAGTATTTCCATAGGTCTGCGTCGCACATGACCAAACCATCTTAACCGGTATTCCCTCATCTTCTCCTCCACAGGTGCTACACCAATTTTTGCACGAATATCCTCATTTCGTACCTTATCTTTTCTACTGTTACCACACATCCAACGAAACCTACGCATCTCCGCTACGTGCATCTTCCGTGTATGATACTTCTTAGGAGCCCAACATTCTGTACCATATAATAAGGCAGGGTGAATAACGCTCCGATAAGACTTCTCTTTCAACTTTAACGGAAAGTTACTATCGCACAAAATCCATGTTACACTCCTCCATTTCAACCAATCAGTTTGGATCCTTTAATTGACATCGCTATCGATCTCCCCATTTTTTTAGATGATGGAAGCTAGATATATAAATTTATCGCTCGGTAATAACTCTTGCCCATCCAGTGCTATACCATTATGGTCTCGACTTCTTTGTTGCTAAATTTGCAGTGCATATATGCTGTCTTAGACCTGCTCAATCTGAACCCCCGAGATTCCAACGTTTGCCTCCATAGCTTCAATTTGGTATTAACCCCTTCTTTCGTCTTATTTACTAGAACAATATCTTCAGCGAATAGCATACACCAAGATATCTCATCTTGGATAGTTCTAGTAAGCTCATCCATCACGATGGTAAACATGAAAGGACTTAATGCAGATTCTTGATGTAAGCCAATTGTAATCGAAAAATCACCCGTTAAGCCATCACAAGTTCTAACATTTGCCACTACTCCATCGTGCATGTCCTTGATTATGTCAATATACTTGACTGGAACTCCTTTTCTCATCAACTCCTTTTCTCATCATTATTCCCCATAATACCTCTCTAGGTATCTTGTCATATGTTTTCTCCAAGTCAATAAATATCATATGCAAATCTCTTCTCTTGAAAACACTCGACAAGTTGACGAAACAAATGAATAGCCTCTATCGTCGATCGTCCGGGTATGAACCCAAAATGGTTCTCTGTTATCTTAACATCCTTACTTAGCATGTGTTCAATATCTCTCCCAAAGTTTCATGGTGACACATAAGTTTTATTCCACGGTAGTGTGAACAATTTTGAATGTCACCTTTGTTCTTGTAAATAGGTACAAGGGCACTTTTATTCCACTCATTTGACATCTTTTGGTCTGTTAAATCTTATTAAACAGATCTGTCGGTCATTTAACACATATTTCTTCTAAGCATCTTCAAATCTCGATAGGAATCTCGTCTGGACCAACCGCTTTTCTTCATTTCATTCTCTTCAAAACCTCTTTAACCTCATATACTCATGTTCTACGTATGAAATCACGGTTTATATCTTGAGATTGAATAAGTCTATCCAAATTCTTAGCAAAGCTCTCATTGAACAATTTGTCAAAATCTCTCCACCTTTTCTTGATATCCTCATCTCGAACTAAAACCTTCATATTTTTATCTTTGACACGTTTTACCGCACATTAATCTCTGGTCTTGCTTTCCCGCATCCGAGCAATCTTGTATATATCATTTTTAGTCTCGTAAGTGTCCAACTTTTCGTACACCTTATAGACCTTAGCTTTAGCTTTCCGAATAGCTTTCTTAACTTCTTTTTTAGCCATTTTATACTTCTCAAATCTCTCCGAATCTCTGCTTTTCTTCAAATCTTTATAAGAATCTCTCTTAATTTTAATAGCAGCATTTACTTTTTCGTTCCACCATGATGTGTCATTGGATGGTAGAGCACCCAACGACTCATCAAGTAGATCTCTATCTACCCTCTTAATACAACTAGTCATCTTGTTACATGTTGTGTCTGAATATCTTCAGACTGTCAATCCATCTTTGAACTACACGATTTATAAAACCTTTTTGGTTACCTTCTTTCAGTCACCGCCACTTAATTCTAGACTCTACCTTACGTCTAATCTTCGTAAGTCCTCTTCTATATCGAAAATCTAGAACTAAAAGTCTATATTGAGTGGTTACTTTCAACTGACACTACCTTACAGTCGATGCAACAAACTCTATCTATACTTCTCGTCAGAAAAAAATCTATTTGAATTGCACTCGATCCGCTCCTAAAGGTGATGAGCTAAGACTCTCTTTTCCTAAACCAAGTGTTTGCTAAGATCAAATCATAAGGCAAGGCAAAATCTAGAATCGAGCTATCTGTTTTATTCTTTTGTCCAAAACCAAATCCTCCATGGATAGTATCAAACCCACCACGTCTAGTACCTATATGTCCATTGAGATCACCACCAATAAATAACTTCTCTCCACTAGGTATCCTTGCACCATTTCGTCTAAATCCTCCTAAAATAGACGCTTACTAGCGTCATCAAGACCTATCTATGGTGCATAAGCACTAAGAACATTAAGGATCTCCCCACCTAGAATAAACTTAACCAGTAAAATTCTATCGCCTTTTCTCCTGATCTCAACTACATCTTCAAGTAACCGTCTATCTATGATTACGCCTACTCCATTATGATTTTTATCTCTACCCATATACCAAAACTTATGACTCTAAGGCTCTATGACTCTACCCTTTGCATCTACCCACTTAGTTCTTTGCAAACACATAATACTAACTCTCTTAACCATTACCTCCACTTATTCTGTTAGTCTACCCGTAAGGAAACCTATATTCCAAGAAACTAGACGGATCCTACGAAACCCTTGCTAATTTGTCACTACACCCGGGATCCGATGTAGCGCGCCGCTTCCGGACGACGACCTAGAAATCTTTGCATACTTAACACTACACCCGGGATCTGATGTGTACCGAGTCGCTGAGTAGGGAGCATCCCAACGATATTCTTATTATGGTTCATGTCATAGAATGCGACAGTTTTACGTTAGCCGGGATCTTATTATGGTTTACGTTAGCTGTCACAAGCCTATCACAACCCTCACTCTTTCTCATACGGACTTAGGACCGGCAACGTTGGGTTTCTAATTTCTTCTCCACATTAAAAATATTAATAACCACTCAGCTTGAATTTGAATCTTTATCTCCTAGAGCACTTCATTCTTCAAAAGATCCTCCATATCCTACGCCACATAAACATGTAAGCATCAATCCATGTTTAGATTGTATACAACCCACCCTTGTTTCAGATGTTCGTTGGTCTTTTCTCCTTGCCTCTACAATCGCTCCTTCACGTGTTTGAAAAATTGCATATCAGGGCTCTAATATATCTCAGCCTATGCTACTTATCTATGCAATTGGATATATCCATTTCAAATACATGGTGCCTACAAAATTCCACTACATTATTCTGGTCTATACAATTCCTTGCTGTTTCTATGCTAATATGTTGGTACATGGATGCTGTGTCTTGGTAGCAATGTTTATGATAACCTTCTCAACATATTATAAACTAAGGTATAAAGATTATGTGTCCTTCAAAGGCGCTATCATTACTGTGAGCGTGAAAAACAATTAGTTTTTGTAGGCAACCATGAAAACACAGTAAATATAGCTTCAGGTCTCTCACAGATGCTCTGGATTATGTTTTGCTTATGATTTTTACCCATCAGCTACAAGTGGGTCAAAGGAAATTATGGCCTCATGATTATTGAATTAAGTATACTTCCTTTCACAATGTTGCTTTAGTTGATTACAATCATCTATGATGGTATGTTAGCTATGCATCGTTAATATACATGAAGAAGATTCTGTTTCTTTTAACCTCACTGATCCTAACTATTATTGCAGTTTCTAATATCATCTGCTATACATCAAGAAAATAAATGCGATCAATAGCCAAAAACAGTGTCTGTAACTGCAGACAAATGAAACAATTCTGGATATGGCAAGCTAAAAATCATCAGTACATAATAATAGATGCAGATGCTGCAGACATTTTCAGTTTGCAATTGATGGAAAAATTGCAAGATTGACCCCAGATGATTGAATCGTCTTATGCTGAGAGTATGAAATCAGCGACAATTGACCGCCTTTCTTGAATTGGCATGCTTGCAAAAAAAAATTTAAAAGAAGCTTGCTATAAGCGAGGTTTAAAATCTCGATATCGTTATCGGTGTCGGCCAGTTGCTTTTGGGATCGGAATTGGGTATCTCGACCGTATTGACTATCTTGGATTGGGATATCAGATTTTATATCCTTTGACCAACAGAATATTTTAAAATTATTATTTTTTGAATATATAGTAAAAGTAACTATAAACAATTTGGCAATTCCTAAGTAATTAATGATGCTATAGTGGTTTTACTACTTTGTATAAATAACTATAGCATTTTTGATATATTGGTCATTAATAAATATTGTCAGATAAACTATAATAACCAACCTATAAATGAAAACATCAGCAGCACATTACTATATCCACTAAACCATTAATTAAACAACCACCCCAATAACACTTGATACTAAAACCACACTAATCACGTGTGGCATCGGACGATATAAAAACAATAACTCGGAGAACCCTTTTTGGGATCAGAATTGACATCTTGGATTGGGATGAGCCCAGATTTCAAACAATGGTTATAAAAAACTATAATGGCAACAAGACTGAATTACCAAAAGTATAATACAGTGAATGCAGCAGAATTGAGATATGGATTGCGAGAAAATAGGACATGTAAATCAGCTACAATTTTTTCATAGAAAAATCAAAATGTATTTTCTTCCCCAAAAAAAACATTTCTAGAAAATCCTAATGTACAGATATAATGTAAAATGCTAATATACTGAACTACATGAGCAACACTACTCAACTATAAGAGAGAGCTGTTGTTCAAAAAAAAAAACTTGAAGAGATGGCTAGCAATATTTTCAATTATCAAATCATTTGGATCTGGTGATGGTCAAATAAGATGCAACAAGCTACATTTGCAAGTACCATAGCATGTTTTACCAATTGTTCATTAGAAATTGTCGCCAGCTGTATGCATTATATATCTTGGTCTTAACAATACTATCGATGATCTCGAGAGAGAGCACTGGCCTTTATACATGTAAATACTAGATGAATAATGATAGAATTCTATGAATTTGCATCGAACTTGTTAAATAGAATAAAATTGCATGATCACATTACCATGTTGTGATACAAACACGATGAACTGTGCCGGCGGCAATAAGAGCGATGGCTTCAGCAAGCACCACTGCAAATGTCATAAAGAATACTTTAAAACTTTATAAAGGCACGATGCCAATCAAGAAATGTGCAAGAACTTACCAGCACCCCATCCTGTTCTAGTGCCACATGACTCCTGATAGTTGCCAATGAACTGCAGGAATTATGCTCGAGTCAAGCAAACATGATAAAAATTGCATGTGCTAGAAACTACTCTCTTAGTTGTGGGTAGAAGCCATGTATCATCAACGCAATAAACATAACTAAATAATAAAAATTATAATGGCTAGCATACAGTTAAACATGAAGTTTCGAGTTCACATTATGAAGAGACAATTCCCAACCAAATCTTAATTATTAAAGCATGCCAAGCTGATCCTCAATTCTTTTCAATTTTCAAAGCATACATTGATGCATTCTGCATAATATCATTGCAGTAATAATTTCTTTCCAAAAACATATTGCAGTAATAATCAGCGAAACAAAATTGATACACTTTTGCTCATATGGCCCCAAATATGTGTAGAAGCACCAGGTAAAACTGTAAAAGGATATTGCATGGTGATGGGGATCCACTTCAAGTCTATAAGCATTATGCGGAAGTAGAGATCTTAATTGTGGTTAGATAGTCTTGTTTGAGTCTTCTGCTTTTTCCCCCCATCAAGGTTGATTATAATTTACTTGGGTCTTTGGTCATGGATATTTGAGTTGTTGAGTTTTTATGTAAGCATGAATATTTTGTGATATTTTGAGAGCCGATTAAAAGTTATATGTATAGGACTTTATCAATTTCTTTTACTCATGCCATGATTTGATATTCGGCGCTTATCTAAAGAAGAATCATTCTCTATTATAAATAGATGGATGGAATGCAATTCGGTATGATTTAGATGTAATGTCATCTCCATAAACCCTAGGGGATGTCAATAAACCCTAGGATATGATTATCTAGTATCCCTGTTTATCTTGGTTATGACTTATGATCAAACGCTAGCGCTGATCTCTTTCACCATAAACCTATCAGATCATCTTCCCTTCCTTAGGAACTGCTTCATAGACGCTGTCAACTCCTGATCTGGCCGAATGCCACCATAGCCCACTATGTATGCTGACAGAAAATTCAAACAGCCAACACCAGGCCACATATTCTTCCCTCTGACTGGCCTTGTCTTGCCACCAAAACAATACTAAGACCCTAGAAATTAAATCCATGTTTAACCCTCCATGAATATCTTTATAATTTACAATTTTCCATAAGTCTTTTGAACCCGGAAACCAACTTTGAACTTTAACCTCTCAGTTTGACAAAATCTTTATACATACGTACAAACTAGCTTTGGCCATTAAATACTATATCCTAACTGCAACAATCTTAAATTTCTTGCATCCAAACCACATGCAGGGGCGGAGCAAAAAATTCTCTTTTTTTAAGGTGGTGTGTGTGTGTGGAATTAAAACAATTTTTCTAATTCAAAATTTTACTCATATATTGAAAATTCCACTATGTTTAACATAATACATTAACGTTCTTACAATGTTAACGCAATTGTAAAGTTTTAAATTAGAAGTCGTATGTTTTTAATTTATGTTAAAAAAATAATGCTACCATAAATAAGTGATTAGTTAGCTCTAATTTATATACCAACTTAAATTAATATATTGTTTAAGCATCTAACATGTGGACAGAAAAAATAAAATAATAAATGTGGTAGTAGGGTTCAAACCCAAGACCTTTAATGCCAAAATACAATGTCTCCACCACTAGACTAAGTTCAAATGTATAGATTTTACATTAAGTTTCAGCTTAATAGTAGTTTATACTTGAACCGAAAGAGTTATGTATATGGTATTTGTCAGAGCATGGGGGATCAGGCCGCCCCTTTCTCCGCCCCTGACCACAAGCAATCCAAGGAGGGGGTTCCAATACGTGGAGATTTAAACTCAAACCTTGCAAAAAATTAGTGACTTGGAGCTTTTAAGACAGTGTAATTTCTTATATATAGAATTTAGAATTTAGGTAAAATCTGGATTGTGATGGACCAATATATCAATGTGTGCAATACATTATACAACCAGTGCAAGCCAAGATTATACAAATAATATACTTACATAACCATATATGAACTACAGTAATAACACCAAGTATGAAGTCAGTTACAAAGTATGATGTAATTTTAAGGTCAGCAGTTTTAATCTAATGTAAGCTAATTGTGCATAAACAGTGTCTCATGCAAGTCCAAGCTCTAAAATGAGCTCATGCAGTTTCGCCTCTCCTTATTCTTCTTTTTGTCTTGCTGTTCAAGACCAATTTCTCTCCATGCCACGCTGAGGAGAAGACCATAGATAGAAGAAGTGAAGCACAACTTTGTGTCACGCGCGAGCTGCCAGTGATTAGCACCTATAGTAAGAATCCTGTTAAGTCTGTCAGGTTGTAGACCTTCCTCTATGGGCCATGCCCCCGCTACCAGTGATCGGCACCTCCAGTGAGAATCCCACTGAGGCTGTCCGCTCGAGATCACTGATAACTTTAGATTGTTGATCTCATCTTGGTACTGCATTCTATATATGCTGACTAAGTTTGCCATGCACTCTTCTAATGTCTCTTACCAAAAGGAAGAAAAGGAACATGTCCTCAAACTAGACTTTCAGGATGCTTGGAAATGGACTAAGTCACTCGGATCTCGAGCTACTCACATCTTTTGAGAGGAATGTGGGAGCTGATCTCTTAACTCTAGAGCATCGGATGGTGTTAACGGTTTTGATGAGACGATACTTCCAAGTGATTTCTTGGAGCTGGTCCATAGTGGCTGTAATGGTTGCTTCTTTATAAGATCTTAAGACGAATCTCTTAGGTGTTATTTTTTTATTAAAAAAACTAGACTTTCAGGACTTGCATGCGTCCCTAACATAAACTAGGTGAGCAAAAGGATATATTTGATCTTTAATACGTTTGGTGACCAAATTTGCATTTTACAAGTGATACAAACCACCAACACATGACCCAAGAATTATCAACAAGGCATAAAATGAGCAACACGACCAACAATATGATCTAAACAAATCTCAAACTTCAACTATCACACAAAAAACGACACAAATGTAATGAAATTAGCACAAACACTAACCGTAAGCAACACGACGAACAGTAGAGAGCTGACGAAGCCTCCGGCAATCGTCAGCAGCTCCGAAGACGCCAGCTTTCCTCGATACATTTCGAGGAGCGATAGGATGATGATGAACATAAGCAGCGAGTAGAGCATGGATCTCCCTGGACCTGCCGCCATTGACTCAGACCTGCATAATTTTATGGATCAAAGGAAATCATTACATTTTCAAGTTTCAATCTTTTCTCTTGCTGAAATTTTGCTAAAAATTTTGGATCAGAAAAGGGGGGAAATCAGAATTGTATCGATCGACGGGGGGAGAGAGAGAGATCGTACCTGAGGATTGACGCCGCTGATTTGGGAGGGGGGACGCTGCGGCTTAGGGTTGGGGTTTAGATCGGAAATTTTGTGAGCGAGTCTAAGGAAATTTAGTGTTGTTTGTACATAAGCCCTTCAAATACGAACGTTTGCACGTTGCCCCTCAAATGCTAGCCATCGGGCATTTGATATATATTTAACATTTAGTTAAAATCATTTGTGTTTTTTTGCCTCTTTTTTTTTTTTTGCATCATGTCTTTGGAGAGGTTTTTTTTCTTTTTGTACTTTTATGAGGGGAAAAAATTACGAATTCTATTTGTGGATTTTCTGCGATCATCATTCGGGTTTTCTTGTTATGAAACTATGATCTGTTATGCAAAAACCCTTTTTATGTCTAAGTTTCACAACTAATTGTCTATAATGATAGTGTCAACCTTATTTCAATGGATATTAAATTCAAGGTATGATAAAAATATGGGTTATTTCACAGAAAACCCCTCGTAGTCTAGGGTAATATCCAGAAACCTCCATATAGTTCTGCCGTTAGATTAAAAAACCCTGAAGTTAGCAATCGTTACCCAGAACCCCTCGACCGTTAAAACCCACTTTTAAGTTGCCATGTGACCTTAGGTGGCCTATTAACTTTTTTAAATCCCTATTTTACCCTTCTTCTTTCTTATAACAATAGTAGTTTCTCTTTCTTTCTCTCATCTCCCATGGCCATGTATCGGTGGCAGCCGCGATCTCATCACCCTCTCCTCTTCAGCCATCGCCACCTCCTCCCTCTCCCTTCTGCTCCACCGCATCCCTGTCTCCTCCCGCCTCTACTCCTCCAAATCTAATGGATCCCTCAACAGCAACAACTACCACCAACAACGAGAAGAAGAACACGAAGACATCCTCTATCAATCTGACCCCTTTGCTTCTTCTTGTTCGATCAACAACAACATGGATACATCATCAGTTTGTTGGTTCTCTGATCTTATAAGATTTTCAAACCAAACCCATTGATTAATTTTGACTTCAAAAAGTTAAATCGTCATCGTTCTTTTTCTAACAAAAACATTTGTGTAATTAATTTCACAGGGGTTGATAGATGATCCTAGCTTCCTTCAATAGGAGCTGAGTTCTTTGAAGCAGTTCATATCCCATAATTTTTGGAAAGATTTGCAACAGTCAGAGAGCTGCAACTCTTTTCCAAATATAAGATCAAGCATGACCTCAATAGAGTCGTCTCACATTGAACGAGGAAGTGTTGTTTGGAGTAAAGTTATGGATACTTTTGGAGTTAGTACAGGCTCTTGGCATTCCTTTTATGAATGCTTTGATTTTTGGTATAATTTATGAACTTTGCATCTTCGTCGCTCTTCCCAAAAATTGAGGAAGCTCAAGAAGAACAAGCGAGCTCTTGAGATGAGTGATGCCCGCAATGTGTTTGATAGAATGGATAAATGAATGAATGAAACGATTTGCTCTTTTTGAGTTATGGGTTTAGTGGGCAAATGAATGAAAAGATTAATCTCAAAGGTGTTTGCCTCACATTCTCTCTCCCATTCTCATTTGACCCATGCCTACAAGTATTTGATCAAATACCACAGCCAAACTCCATCATTTTCAACATAATCATGAGAGGCTTCTCACAAAGTAGCAAACCCAAAAAAACCATCTTGTTCTATAACCGAATGCGTTTACAAGGGCTCAACCAAGACAATCCCACCTTCCCATTTGTGCCCAAGGCTTGTTCTGAAGTTTTGGCGATTACAAATGGAAGGAGAATACATTGTCATGCTCTAAAGATTGGGTTTTTGAGTGATGTCTTTATGTCCAATGCATTGATCCATTTGTATGCCTCATGTGGAGAATTGAGCAATGCAAGATTGGTGTTTGAGAGCAAAGCAAGATTGGTGTTTGATGCAATGCTTATCAGAGATTTGGTCGCTTGGAACTCTTTGATATGTGGGTATAGCCAGAATGCACTGCTGAGGGAAGTTTTGGTTCCCTTTTATGCGATGGAGAAAAAGGGGATTAAAGGTGACAAGAGGATCGTTGGATTTGGCTTAGAAGTATTTAGTGAGATAAAAGAAAGGAATATCGTGACTATGAATGTTATGATCGTTGTGTGTTCCAAAGCAAGAGATGCAATTAGCATGCTTTCGGCATATGCCCATTTATTGGCGTTCTTCAAAAAAATGAACGATGCAAACATAAAACTATATGAAATTGTTCCGGTTAGCGTGCTTTTAGCTTGTGCTCATTTATGAGCTGCTTAGCTGTATAATTCATTGTTGCTCATTTTAATGTAAATTATTTTGGTTGTATTTAGTTAGAGCTACAATGAATTTTCTCGTACGCAGCTCTATTTGCTTTGCTTGATGATGAATTGACCTAGTTGCTAGATTGCAGCTCCAATGGTTTGAGCATTGAAGCAAAATCAAGAATCTTTCTTCTCAACGCAATCTCTCAGGCAAAATAAAAAATCTTTCCTCTCAAGCAAAATCAAGAATCTTCAATGTCGTGTGCATACACGATCAATTGGGCATTTACGTAAACACCTTCAAAACACCATAATTCAAGAAATTAGACACAAATATTTAAAACACGGTTCTTTGGACATTTATACAAATATCTTACAAGCACAAATATTCAAACAGTTGCACAGAGATATTTCAAATACAACCATTCAGGCATTTACATAAACACCTTCAAAACACCATCGTTTAGTTAATTAAGTAAAAATATTCCAAACACTATCATTCAAACATTTACACAAACACCATCTAAGCATCATCATTCATCAACATATATTCGTCAAAAAAAAACTTAATTACTTTCACACATAGAAACATTTATCCAAACATTTGATAGCTTAAACTAATTTATTAATCCTTCCAAACACATGACCAAACACCAAAATTGAAACCAATAATACCAGCATCCAGTAATACTGGCCAGGTCCGTCGTCTAATGCATCCAGATCAGTGAAATCGATGGACATCGACTCTAGAAGCGGAGCACTGACCAATCACAAGTCTTATAGCAGCCATCCTTTGAAAGCCAATGCCCGGAGGCTTGGTGAGTGGATGTTGAGGGACGAGCATCCTCCTGTTATCCTCACAATTAATAACATTTACTAGAAGGACTTGTATAACATACTATAGATGACAACTTTTTCAATTAGCGACCCAAAAACAAGATCTATAGCGCTAATGATCCAAACTTTACCATCAGAACACTAGAAATTTAACTAAATTAGTCGAATAAGATAAGATCTTCACCTTTAAAATAGAAACCTTTCTCAAATCGGCTAATGATTACCCCCGCCTGTTATCATCAAACACCCATCAATTCTTCCCCTTCTTTTTCCTCCTCTTCTCCTCAATCAAGAAAGGTTGGAACTTTAAAAATTTCTATATTTTGGGTTTCTATGTCATTTGGTCAATTCCACAAACACATTGTGCGCAAGCACTTAAAGGGGAAAAATAGAAAGGTAAAGAGAGGTGGAGAGCAGAGACCTGATCCACAGTGAGTTGTTTGGTTTGATTGGACTTCACGAGCTCATCATACTGCACCTTGATCTTCCTCTGCGTCGAGCTCACCGACCACAACAAAGGGAACAGACACTCGGAGGCAACGGCAGCGGCGGCTGCCCGATCCCACTGTGGGCAGGGGCTCGGGTTGCCCCCAAACCCTTCCGCAACTTGCCACTTCTTCTTCCCCTTCTTTTTCCTCCTTTTCTCCTCACCGCTTCCTCCGCCGCCGGAGGTTCGTCTTCCCTCTCTTCCGCCGGTGGAGGAGGAGGGAAGAACCACATAGCAGGGGATTCTTCTTCTTCTTCTAAAGCTCGATACTGTGGGTTTCGGTTAAGGTTTGAGTCAGTTCGTTGCCTTCTTCATCGTGTTTTGATGAATGTGCATAGAGAGAGGATAAGGAAGATGATGATTGAGACGAGGAGGAGGAGGATGGTTGGTGATAGACTGAAGAAGCTCATTGATGATGATGATGATGATTATGACGCAAGAGTCGAGTCTTGAGAGAGAAAATATTTATTGTAATTTGATAAAGATAAGAAGGGTATTTCAGTCATTTCACGAAAAAACTAACGGTAGAGGGCTGCTGGGTAACGATTGTCAACTTTAGGGGATTTTCGTCTAACGGCATAACAACATGGGGGTTTCTGGATATTACCCCAAATTTCGAGAGGTTTTTTGTGAAATAACCCTAAAAATATTAATGAAAGAAAAACTAGTTGTAGGGTGTTTTTCGTCACCCCATTGAGATGAGAATATGCGTGCGCTTGTCAGGCGCATTACAGATTCCCCCTGTCTAGGGTAGACGGGGGTTTATTGATTGTGAGGATCCGAATCTCCGGCAGCCGCGGAATAAAAGCTGCTGTTAATTATCCCTCGCATTTGAAGCGAGCGAATCTCCGATTGACGGGTCAAACTGGACATGCGAACTCACTGCGATGCGTTGGTGTGTTTTTTTGTTTTGTTCCATTTGTTAAAAAAATGATATATATGTTTTTCTATATAAAAAAACAAAAATAAATAAGTAAATAAATATTTAGAGAAACGTTTTTTTTTATTTTAATTTTAAAATATTATTTATAATTTATTTATTTTATTATAAAAAAATTAAAATAAAAAGAAGAAGGAAGAAAGAAGAAGAAAATTTAAAAAAAGGGGGGATGACCTGGGCTCCATTTAATGGGGGCCTCCCCTCACGTGCTAGGGGAGCCAAAAGGCTTCCATTTAATGGGAGCCCTCCCCTTCACATGCGGATCAAAGGGCTTCCATTTAATGGGAGCCCTCCCCCTCACGTGCTAGCATATAAGGAGGTCCAAAAGGGCTCCCATTTAATGGGAGCCCTCCTCCTTACGTGCTAGTATTGAGGAGGTCCAAAAGGGCTCCCACTTAATGTGATCTCTCCTCCTCACGTGCACGTGAGGGAGCCAAAGTGCTCCAAATTATTATTATTATTATTATTATTATTATTATTATTATTAACATGGAGTTCAACTCCAGAAGAATTTTTTTTGTAGAGTTAAACTCCAAAAGAATTTTAAATATGGAGTTCAACTCCAAAAAGATTTTAAATGGAGTTCAACTCCAAAAAGATTTTTATTGTGGAGTTCAACTCCAAAAAGAGAATTTTAAATAGAGTAAAGCTCCTAAAGAATTTTAAATGGAGTTTAACTCCAAAAAGATTTTTATTGCGGAGTTAAACTCCAAGAGAATTTTAAATGGAGTTCAACTCCAAAAAGATTTAATGTGGAGTTAAACTCCACAAAAAGAATCTTATTGTGGAGTTCGACTCCAAAAAGAGTTTTAAATGGAGTTTAACTCTAAAAAGATTTTTATTGTGGAGTTAAACTCTAAAAGAATTTTATTTGTGGAGTTAAACTCCAAAAAAAAATATTTGGAGTTAAACTCCCAAGACAATTTTATTCGGAGTTGAACTCCAAATTTTTTTTTATTATAGAGTCAAACTCCAAAATAATTTTATTTGTGGAGTTAAACTCCTAAAGATTTTCTCCTTTCTCTTTTGAGAATAAATCCAAAATGGGTTCTCTTGAAACTCCAAAATCTAGATCTTGGATGATAAAAAAAAGAGACCATTTTTCTTTCTCTTGATAGAGTCTTGGGAGGTGGGTTTATGGTAAGACTTTATTTATTTTTAATAAAAGGGAGAGCTAAGCTCTTGATTTATTTGGAAAAGGAAAAGGAAGAGGAAGAACTTGAAAAGGAGATAGTGGAGGCACAAACCCTAGATTTTTGGGGAGAATAAAAATTGTATACTTTATTTCATTATCATGTTGCCTTTTATAGGCTTACAAATTTACATATAGCCCCTTGGGCTTGACAAAATGACATTTTGCCCATCTCATACCTCATGTGCCTTTTTATTTTGCACATGAGCCATGGATTTTACAAAAATTTGGCTTCATGCCCATTTTCTTACATTCATGCATAAAAAATTACATCAAAATTATTTATTACATGATTTTTTTCGGCATGGGGGAGGCCGGCCGCGGGGCTCGACTTAGGCATGGGCCCACTTGCTTGGGCTTGGGCCCGCTTACTTGGGGTTGACCCTGACATTGACTTGGTCAACCGGGGTGCAATTTTCGACCCCAACAAAGTGCCCCCTATCAATAAATGCACACCACATATGTAGGTCGTGTGCACGAAATTGATGGATCTTCTTTCGCGTGGAGGCGACTTGCTTTAGTTCCTACTTTTTGGGATGCGCTGCACTTTTTACGACATGGACGGTCGACGCTTGACGCGTCTCCGAGACGGAGTGCCCGTGGTAGACGTTTCCCTGGACCGGAGTGACCTGGTTCTCGCTTTGTAGGAAGCCTGCACTGCCCTTTTTACGATATGGACGGTCGACGCTTGACGCGTCTCCGAGACGGAGTGTCCGTGGTAGACGTTTCCTTAGCCCGGAGTGATATGGTTCCCGCTTTGTAGGAAGCCTGCACTGTCCTTTTTACGACATGGACGGTCGACGCTTGACGCATCTCAGAGACGGAGTGTCCGTGGTAGACTTTTTCCCTGGCCCGGAGTGATTTGGTCGACGTACCCCCAGCACGGAGTGTCACTGGTCGACGTTTCCCCGAAGCAGAGTGTCTGCTTGTGTCACGCCCCGTTTCCCGGTGTACGGCGAAGGAGACGCGACGAGGTCCGCTACGTATGTACTCAGAAGTACATACGCTAAGCGTATCTAAGCAATATAAAAGTAAATCACAAGAGACAAGAGATATAGAAATAACAACAACTTTATTAATAACATTCTTTTGTACAATGCATGAAAAGTAAATACAACTGAAATGAAAAACGATGCCTAAACAGTGGCATAACAGGAAATGGAAATACTGAATAGAACAAGGTACAATATCTAGAGCTCGGGGTCTTCGTGGAACTGCTCCAAGTCTTCACCGGTGGGCTCGATCTCTGCTGGGTCCAAAGCACCTGACGACATTCAAAGAAGAAAGAAATAGAATGTCGTCAGCGAACAGGTCGCTCGGTAAGTCCCAAAGATAAGGAAGAATTAGAAAGACAGCATAAGAGTATTTTCTAAAATATTATGTTGTAGAATATTATGGAATATTGTGTTAATGCTGTTGTTTGTAGCTTGGTACAGAAAGATGCCAGTGTATACGAGAGGAGTCTCTATATGCTAGAGACCAGGGCAAACGGAATGTACAAGGAACCGTTAAGCCATGGTACAACAGCAACGGAATATAGGTTAGGTGTCTTAATCTGACTACCTCGTCCCACCTTTAACACCTTCCGTACCAATCTACTCCATCTACTCCTTAAACCCCGTAGTGTTTTGATAGTATTGTTGTATTGTATTGTGTAAGTTGGATGACTGACCAAAACCATGATATCAGTAAACAGATTGTAACTGCATAATCAGGTAAATAGAATAACGGAATAATGGATGTATATCCATGATTTGATTCAGTCAAGTTGTATAGATTGTTAACTGAATTTTGGGATTCATGTATTCATATTGAGTTGGAATATTAAAGAATATAGATTGACTTGAATCATATTCAAGTCAGAAATAATCAGACTCAAACCCGAGTCAGACTAAAAGAAATGTAATTTGAAGTTCTATAATTGTTAGGGTCTTTATTGTAATTTATAAAACTTGAGGGGGTTTTATGTAAAAATACTTTTTTTATAGTTTTCAAGATACACCTCAAGTATTTATTATTCGTCTTTATAGTTATAATGAGTGTGAATTTTATTTGTGTTATTCCTAGTGAATATATCCTAATAAAGGTATTAATTTGTTATATTGATTTATTTGAAATTCATGGTATTTTAATGTAACTTTTAATCTTGTAATTTTTTAGGAAAAGGTGGAAACTTTATCTTATAATAAAATAGGTGTTTAAATGATAAATATACATATGTTTATTCAAGAATAATTTTTAATAAATATTTTATTTTCCAAAATCTCATTTTTCTTAAATATCGTATTTTAAACCTTTCGAGACCGAATGCTCCTTGCGGAGGTCTGCATCTCGCACTACTAAGCCCGAGGGTGCACGATAAACCATACTATCCCTATCGAGTTCCCCAAAAGTGGGTTGTAGTGGCGCTTTGCAAAGATTTAATAAATACTAGTCATTTAGAAAACGGTTTTATAAATATAAGGTATTTATTTGTAAAAAGGTGTAAATTTCCGTATTTTAGATTCTAGGGTTTCCTAAGCCAACTAGCCTATTTCTAAATGGTCTAAACGACACGTCATTAGAAGCCTCAAATCGCCTCTTCACCGCCAATTGTGGCCAGGTAAGTACAAGTGAGGAAGGAGGGATCCGCTCACGAATCGTGAGACGGGCCTTTTAAAGTTACCTAAGCTCACTTGCCTAGCCTAGACACCACAAAGTCAGGTTTAGATAAACGATCGATGTCCATGACATATCGTATTTTCCTATTAAAAGATTTTGTTTTAAAATTGTATATAATTTAGAACTTTCAGAAAAGGTTTATAAAGAAAATGGTATTTTAATGTAAAGTCTTGTATTATCGTATTCTAAGTTTTGATGATATCAATTAGGGTTGTAATTGCGTGTGTGTGGAGGTAGGTCATTACCTCGTGATCTATTTTAAGGTATAGCAATGTTAAAGGGTTAAATGAGATAAACTAAACATGGTGGTATTTAAGTGCTAAAATACGGTATTTGCAAAAGTTGTCATTTCATGTGAGAAACTTTATCCAAATTGATTTTTAAGTGATTAGTAGTCAACATGAATATATTTAAGCATTATGGAATTAATGACAAGTGAGTTTTGATAGAAAAACCGAATCGGAAATCGGTTTGTTCCGATTTCCGTCGGGTTTTAAAAAGTCGTATTATTATGAAGGAAAAGAAAGGTAGAAAAGGGACTTACGGGTTTGGACAATGCTAGAGAGTGCTAGGAATGTAGTGGGTTGGTCGGTATGTCGAAATGTCGTGAAGAGTCCTAGTACGATCGCCGGGATTCGCCGTCGATTTCGGCAGCGCTTCGCCTTTCGCTCATTTTCTAATGTACCGAGTTCTCTTGAAATTTTTAGAGAGTGGACTTAGGAATGTAGGGTGAAAGGGTAGAGGGTAGGGGTGTTTATATAGGGTTAGGCTAGGGTTAGGGTTTTAATTAAAAAAAATATTAAAAATATATAAAAATTCATTAAAACTCATTAAATCTAGGATTAAAAGGGATTTATTGGCCAAATGATAACCGATCCAAGCATTTAGAGTATGCAGGAGGGTGGACCAAGTCAATACCCAACTTTTATCTGTTGGTGACTCGGCCGTCCGGCCAAGTCCGGCCGGCGGCGCCGGACCGAGTCGGCCGAGTCGCCGGCCGGCGGCGCCGAGTCGAGCCGAGTCAAGGATCCAATGGCCGAGGATTCTTCGGGGGTACAATGTGGTATACTTACTTTTTGTTGTCCAGTACATATTTTGGGAGTTATGGCCTTTTGAATGTTGACTTTCCAAAAAAATAAAACAAAATAAATACAAAAATAATGTGGGGCATGGGATTTGAACTCTGGTGGCTTGGTTCAGCAGTGCAAGGTATTACCAATGAGCTACAAGCTCCTTCTTGTAATTATGGAGTGAAATAAATACTTAAAGAGACATCAGCCGCAATAAATACTCCAAGTATACATTGAATTTAAATCAATTCTTTGTACATTAAAAATGGAGTTGTTACAGCTTGACGTGTCCCCGAGACGGAGTGTCTGCTGGTTGACTTGTCCCCTGCACGGAGTGTCGCTGGATGTTCGACTTATCCCCGACACTCCTGTTCGACTTGTCCCCGGCACGGAGTGTCGCTGGCTGTTCGACTTGTCCCCGGCACGGAGTGTCGCTGTTCGATTTGTCCCTGGCACGGAGTGTCGCTTGACGTTTCCATGTTACGGAGTGTTGTTGGCTGTTCGACTTGTCCCCGTTACGGAGTGTCGCTGGCTGTTCGATTTGTCCTCGGCACGGAGTGTCGCTGGTCGACTTGTCCCCGGCATGGAGTGTCGCTGATTGACTTGTCCCCGGCACGGAGTGTGTAACAACTCCAATTTTAGTATATATAAAATTGATTTAAATTTGAAGTATACTTGGGATATTTAATGTTGCTGATATCTCTTTAATTATTTATTTCACACCATAATTACAAGAAGGAGCTTGTAGCTCATTGGTAATACCTTGCACTGCTGAACCAAGCCACTAGAGTTCAAATCCCCTGCCCCACATTATTTTTATATTATTTTGTTTTAAAATTTATCGAAGCCCAACGGTCACACGTGCATTTCTCACAAAACCCCCACTACACTTTAAAAACTAAATATACTAGAGTCCCCACTTGATGACCCCCCACCCTCCGGCACCCCGACTCGGCCGAGTCGGCCGGCGGACAGGCCGACTCGGCCCAGCGCCGCCGGCCGGACTCGGTCGGACGGCCGAGTCCCCAACACCAAAAATCCGTCTTTTCATATTCTCTAACCCCCTGCATACTCTAATTTATTGGATCGGTTCTAGAATGCCCATTAACACCTAATTACTCCAATTTTTAATGAATTTTCTATATTTTTACAATTTTGTTTTATTAAAAACCCTTCATCTACCCTACCCCTAGCCTACCCTATAAATACACCCCTACCCTCCACCCTCTCACCCCAAAATCCTGAGCCCACTCTCTCAAAAAATTTCCAAGAGTTGTGTACTTTGAAAATAAGCTCGAGGCGAAGCTCTGACGAAATTCCGGCGGAACTTCCGGCGAACGTCTTAGGAACTACCGGCGACGACGCAACATCGGCGATACCTCTAGTTCCCTCTCACTCTCTAGTGTAATCGAAAACCCGTAAGTCCCTTTCTATCTCTCTTCCCTATTCAAGAAAAATACGAAATTACAAAACCCGACGGAATCGGAACAAATCGGATTTCCGATTCGGTTTTCTATAAAATTCCACTTTTCACTAATACAATAATTCTTAAACTTCCTCATGTTGATTATTAAACACTAATTAAACAATTTGAATAAGTTTCATCACATGAAATGATAACTTTCTCAAATTATCGTATTTTTCACTTAAATACCACATTGTTTCAATCCTTCATTTAACCCATCAAACTTGCTATACATTTAAAGTAGATCACGAGGTAACGACCTACCTTCTCACACACTTACATACAACCTAACACGAGACCATTGAAATCTTAGAATACGAGAAAACAAGCATTTACATTTAAATACCATACACTTAATAAAACTATTTCTAAAAGAGTTAGAGTTGATACACTTTTAAATAAATACATCTTATTATGAAAGTACGATAAGTTGTAGACATCGGTCGTTTATCTAAACCTGATTTTGTGGTGTCTAAGCCAGGCAAGTGAGAAAGGTAACTTTAAAAGGCCCGTCTCACGGTGATTCGTGAGCGGATCCCTCCTTTCTTCACTTGTACTTACCTGGCCACAATTGGCGGTGAAGAGATGATTTGAGGCATCTTACGACTTGTCATTTAGACCATTTAGAAATAGTCTAGTTGACTTAGGAGACCCTAGAACCTAAAATACGAAAAATTAACATTTTTACCAATAAATACCATTTACTTTATAAAACCATTTTCTAAAGGATTTAGTATTTTACAATCTTTGCAAAGTGCCGCTACAACCCACTTTGGGGAACCCGTTCGGGATGGTGCGGATTATCGCACATTTTCGGGCTTAGTAGTGCGAGATTCAGACCTCCGCAAGGAGCATTCGGTCTCGAAAGATTTAAAATACGACATCTTAAGAAAATGAGATATTTAGAATATAAAATATTTATTAAAATTATTTTTGTATAAATATATGTATATTTATCATTAAAATATCTATTTTGTTATGATATAAATATTCCACCTTTTTCTAAAAATCACAAGAATAAATTTTACACGAAAATACCATAAATTCCATATAAATCAATATTACAAATAAATACCTTTAATTATGAATCTAGGACATTTTCACTAGAAATATCATAATATAAAATCCACACTCATTACAACTCTAAAGACGAATAATAAATGCTTGGGGAGTATTTTGAAAAGTATATAAAAGTATTTTTATATAAACCCCCCCAAGTTTTATAAATTACCCTAAGGACCCTAGCAATTATAAGTTTAAGAAATAATCAAGATTTCGACTTATATTTCTAATTGTCTGACTCGGGTTTGAGTCTGATTAATCTGACTTGAATATGATTCAGGTCAATCTACAATCTACAATATTCCAATTCAATAGAAACACATGAATCCATGAATCCAATTATCAATCTATATGACTTGACTGAATCGAACCATGGATATATTCCACTTACATGGTTCTCCAGTTTTTCCATTTACATGACTCTACGGTTACATCCGTTTACTGATATCATGATTTCGGTCAGTCAATCAATTATACAATCAATACAATTTACAGGACAAATAATACAATTAAAACACTACGGGGTTTAAGGGGTAGATTGGTATGGAAGGTGTTAAAAGTGGCACGAGGCGGTAAGATTAAGACACCTAACCTATATTCCGTTGCTGTTATACCGTGGCTTAACGGTTCCTTGTACATTCCGTTTGCCCTGGTCTCTAGCATATAGAGACCCCTCTCGTATACACTGGCATCCTTCTGTACCAAGCTACAAACAACTGCGTTAACACAACATTACAACAATATTGTACAACTTTAAAAGATATCTTCTTATTCTGTCTATTCTAATTTCCTCCTACCTTTGGGACTTACTGAGCGACCTGTTCGCTGACGACATTCTATTTCTTTCTTCTTTGAATGTCGTCAGGTGGTTTGGACCCGGCAGAGATCTAGCCATTTGCAGAAGACTTGGAGCAGTTTGCCAAAGATCCAGCACTTTAGCTTCATTGTACACTTTTCCATTCAGTACTTTTCATTTCCTATTATGCCACTGTTTAGGCATCGTTTTTATTTCAGTTGTATTTCCTTTTCATGCATTGTATAAAAGAATGTTAATAAATAAAAGTTGCTGTTTTTATTATATCTTGTCTCTTGTGTATTTATTTTATATTGCTTAGATACGCTTAGCGTATGTACTTCTGAGTATATACGTAGCGGACCGGCCGCGTCCTCTTCGCCGTATACTGGGAAGCGGGGCGTGACTGGTTTTTGTTGGTGGCCCATGCAGGTCAGAGCTATATGAAACTCTATCATGCAGTTCTGTTCTGCATGAACAACCTAAGCAATATAAAACACAAGAACCGGCAACTAAAACATTCTTTACAATCATGTTCCTTGAATCCCATCATTTCTTATTCTTTGAATCTGTCCTAACCCAAATTTTTCTTCAAGGTTATGGATTTCCCGAAAAACACCAGCACCAACGTCAACAACACACCTCCACCTCCACTACCAATCGTTCCTGCTGTTCCTGCGCCACCCATCAAGCAAACAGTGATATTTGAGGCGATCCGCAGCCTTCTTGAGAGACAGCAACAACTCCTGAACCGTCCCGAGATTGACGCTCCTGGGGTAAAACAATTCAGGGATTTACATCCCAAGCAGTTCTCCGGAAAGGGAAGTCCTCTTGAAGCTGAGGAATGGGCACAAAGCATAGAGGATGATCTGGCGGCAGCACAAGTGCCAGACATAGCTTGGGTCCGTGTAGCGAAACTGCAGCTCACGGACAATGCTCGCAACTGGTGGAAGGCGAAAGAAAACCGTCTTGTACAGCCTATTGAATGGAAGACTTTTCGCGAGAAGTTCGACGCGAAGTACTTCCCCGTGACTGCCAGGTTTTCCATGGAGCAGCAGTTCATTCATCTACAATAAGGTTCAATGTGGGACAAGTCAGTGGATGAATATGATGCTGAATTCACCATGCTAAGTCGGTAAGATATGTCACAGTATTTCAAATTTCTAAAATATCACATGATACACAACTAACACAATCCTTTAAATAGATTCGCGGCACACTTGATACCGACGGACGAGATCAGAGCCCATGGCTTTCAACAAGGTTTGGACACGGAAATTCAGGCTGCTCTAGCCACGGGAAAATTTCTGACTCATGAGGAAGCTCTGGAAGCTGCCCACAGTTATGAGGCAGTGATAAAAGCAAGGGGCAGACCTCAGTCTGCAGGAGTTAAGCGCCCTGCCAACTAGATGGCAGGAGGAGCTTCGTTCAGGCCACCTTTTGTGCCAAGGCGACCCGGAGTACCGAACCATCGTCCCAGCCCAGCCTTTTGTACCTACTGTAAGAGAGCCGGACATATGATGAAAGACTGCCGGCGAGCCAACCGTCTTTGCTTAGTCTGCGGCTCAGCTACTCATGATATTAGGTCCTGTCCCCAAAGGCAAAACCCAGTTGCTGCACCCAGGCCAGCAAACAATTACCAACAGCGCCCAGCCATCCAAGCCCCTGCTCCAAGACCTGCACTACCCGCACCACCCAGAGGACCACAAGCTGCACCACCTCCTCGTCAGTTCCATCAAGCTCAAAGGAACGTTCCGAAGAATGCTCCTCAATCCAGGAGGAATGTACCAAGGCGCCAGGCTTTCACGATGTCCGTGGAAGAAGCTGAGGCCACTGGCCAAGTCATCACTGGTAACCTTTCCTTCTCAAACCTTTCTTTCAGTCTTTTTTACCTACACACTTTCCCTATACCTAAAACATATCCCACATACTTTAGGTACAATTTTAGTAGCCTCACTACCTGCACTAGTACTGTTTGATACTAAAGCATCCCACTGTTTTATGTCTCAACGGTTCGTCCGAACCCATGCGATTCCAGTCTCACCGCTTGTATCCAGCTGGAATGTCATTTCAGGAAATGACATTCTAAAGGCAACCATGGGATACAGCTTGTGTCCAGTCGTCGTCTGCAGCTGAGAGTTTTATGCTGACCTCAAAGTACTGGACATACCGAACTTCGATGTGGTTCTAGGAATGGATTGGCTTGGAACTTTTTATGCTACCATCGACTGTCGTCAAAGGAGGGTAGTATTCGAGATTACAGACCATCCGGTCTTCTATTTCAAAAGCGGAGACCGTACCCTGGAGCCAAGTACCTACAAAGCGAAGCCAAGGGAAGCAGTAGTTGCAGTAGCTCAAGCGGAAGAAGAATCAAGACCATAGGTAGTTCGAGAGTTCGACGATGTATTTCCTGACAATATATCAGGTTTGCCTCCCGATTGAGCTTTTGAATTCAGTATTGATTTAGTACCAGGAGCACAACCGGTGATCAAAGCACCTTATAGATTAAGTCCGGAAGGTTTAAAGGAAGTCCGAACACAGTTGGACGAATTATTGGCGAAAGGATGGATTCGTCCCAGCACTTCAAGTTGGGGAGCACCTATACTACTTATGAAGAAGAAGGAAGGTTCATACAGAATGTGCATCGATTATAGAGCCTTGAACGAAGTCACTATAAAGAACAAGTATCCACTCCCGCGCATCGATGATTTATTCGATCAGCTAAGTGGATCTTGTGTTTTCTCTAAATTGGATCTTCGTTCAGGTTATCATCAAGTGAAGGTCAAGGAAGTCGATATTCACAAAACAGCTTTCAGAACTCTCTATGGACATTACGAATTTCTAGTGATACCATTTGGAGTGACCAATGCACCAGCAATATTTATGAACTTAATGAATCAAGTTTTCCGGGAATACTTAGACAGGTTTGTTGTCATCTTCATCGACGACATCCTGGTGTATTCTAAGAGTCGGAAAGAGCATGCAGAGCACCTACGAATTGTCCTGGAAACTCTTCGACAACATAAGCTCTGCGCCGAGTACAGCAAGTGCGAGTTTTGGCTAAAGCAAGTTGGTTTTCTTGGACACATCGTATCAGGAGAAGGAATTTCTGTGGATCCAGCAAAAGTTGCAGCAGTGAGCGAATGGCCTACACCAAAGTCAGTGAAGGA
Organism: Agapanthus africanus; assembly: GCA_030015575.1. Lineage (NCBI taxonomy): Eukaryota > Viridiplantae > Streptophyta > Magnoliopsida > Asparagales > Amaryllidaceae > Agapanthus > Agapanthus africanus. The sequence continues at coordinate 672,258,909 of CM057340.1, read as the reverse complement.
TATTCGGAGTTTCTTGGGTTTAGCTGGATATTATAGAAGGTTCATTGAGGGATTTTCGAAGATAGCAACATCCCTAACCAAGCTCACACGTAAAGATGAAGAATTTGTGTGGTCAGAAGCATGCGAATAAGTTTTCGTAGAATTCAAGTCAAGGTTGACATCAGCACCTATTCTCGTAATACAGGATCAATCTGGAGGATTCGAAGTGTATTGTGATGCATCCGGTAAGGGATTAAGTTGTGTTCTACATCAGCACGGTAAGGTTGTGGCTTATACTTCGAGACAACTGAAGACTCATGAGCGCAATTATCCGACGCATGATCTGGAGTTGGCAGCCGTCATCTTTGCTCTCAAGATTTGGCACCATTATCTACTTGGTGAACGAGTGAACATCTACACAGAACATAAAAGTCTGAAGTACGTGTTTACTCAGAAGAAGTTGAATATGCAGCAGAGAAGATGGTTAGAACTCATGGCGGACTTTGACATCAACTGTAACAACCTAGTTCATTTATACCATTTCCAGTTCCCGTATTTGCTTATCTATGGTATTTTCTTGATTTATCATGTTTTGGGTGCGAATGGTATTTTTACATTTTATTGCATTCGACCCGACCCGCTTGCTTGAACCGATTTGACTCATGTTTGTGAATTACCCTAACTTGTTACGTAGACCGTGCATTTTCATGATTAGTACATACTGGCATTTTATCTGGTATCGCATCTTTTATCATATAACATTTTAGGTCACGGAAAATAATTTAAAATTGCATTTCATAGCCTGTATGATACCTCTAACCCCGTGGTAGCATCCGCGCATCTTGTTCTTGTCCCGTTCAGTGAAACAGACGTGTTTGGATGGCTACGCGCACGTACGTGCATCCGTTCTTGGGGGTATGCATTTTCGTTACCTGAACATTCGTTTTGAATTTTGAAAGTCGTATATATTTTTCGTATTTTAAATCTGAAATTTTAGATCCGACCCGGGTGCGTTTTGGAATATTTTTGTATCCCGCCAAAATTCAAATTAACTAATTTAAATAAATCGACAGCCTAACTAAATATAATATCAAACTAAAATCCTAACTCATTCTAACAAACTAAAATCTTTTTAAAATTTTAAATCTAAATCCTAATTCCTAACTCCTAACAGCTCACCCCTCCAGCTCTCTCTCGCTGTCAAGTGGCCCCACTCTCTCTCTCTTCCTTTTTTCTCTTTCCCTTCCTCTCTCCTCTCGTAATCTCTCTCTTCTCTCTTCCTTTCTCTCTCTCCCACAATTAACAGCTTTATTTCTCCTCCATGTTCATTTCTCTCTCTCTCTCACCTCTCGCTCTCGCTCTCTCTTTACCTCTCTCCTCTCTCTGATTCTCTCTCTCTCTCTCCTCTCGCTCTTTCTCTATCTCTCTCCTCTCTCTCTCTAACAGATTCTCTCTCTCCTCTCTTTAACTCTCTCTCTCTCTCCCTATATACATATATATTTTAGACTCTCCTTCCTCTCTCTCATTTTCTTTTCACCGCGAGAACCCAACCAACCTTAGTCGTCGCCCCTCGCTTACCTCGTCGTCGCTCCCTCGTTCCCAGATCACAGAACACCTCAGTAAGCCATTCCCTTCCTTCTCTCTCCCTTCTTTCCTCCTTATTTCTTTTCTTTCCTTTCTTTCTGCCTTTAAAATAAAAAGGTTCTCTGTCTTCTGTAGATCGCCTCGCCGGAGCTCCGTCGACCTCGTCGACACCCTCACGACTCCTCTCTGCAACCCAGTGAGCATCCCTCTTCTTCTCAATCTCTTCTTCCTCTTTCCTTTCTTCTCTTTCTTTCTTTCTTTTCTTTGCTTTTCTTTCTTTAATTCTCTGTTTGCATAGATCGCCGGAGCCGGATGTGACGTTGAGATCCCGATGAGCCAGCGAACGTACTTGACTTGTGTGATCACCTTTGTGCATTGTTTGGAACAGTTCCGTGTACCGTGCGCACGTCGCGACATTTCGCCGACGTGAGACATTCCGTACACATCCGTTTCTTGATCCACCGAGGCAAGTTAATCTTGCTACATGCTATATAAATCATTATATACCTATTTAAATATATCACATACCTGTAGTTTAAATCTGGTACCCCATGTTTCATTTTATAACGTTTCGATGTTCCGTTTGCATCTGTTTACATCATTTTAGATCTAGATCATGAAAACTAATCTTGTTACATGGTAGATTACATTATACTGCATCCATACCAATATTTATATCACATATTGCTTAGTTGTACATCCCACATTACCATTTCTATAATTTTATAACTTTTCGGATACCCGTTTGCATCCATCTCATTTAGAATATATATAACTGCATCCATAGATCATAGTAATACATAATAATGTGATATTAACACTCCATGTTTAATAAAGTGCATCCTATTTAGTATTGGAACCATAAATGTAACCCTAATCGATAACTGTGTATCCATATATTTGAATATATACCTATTTACATACCATATCACATTATTTCATTTTATTGTTATATTGGTATCCCATACTTGTTTTTGTGTACCCATGCTTATTACAGTTTGATTATGAGCACCCACGTGATACTTGTGCACCCCTGACATGACTTGATACACTAGTACTTGACATGACTTGATACATGTGTACCACTTGACATGATTTGATCCTTGTACACTACTTGATATGACCTGATATACCACAGTTTGACATGTTACCTGATCTTGTTACTAATGCCGACAATCTTGACCTGTTGTCCCTACGGACATATCCTGTTGTCTATTCAGACAAACCTGTACTTGCTTGATCCTGTGTTGGCATTAGCTCCAGATTTATCAATACCTGACTTGAACACATAACTTGGGGGTATGGGGAAATCAATGATGAAACCTGACTTGTAACTCGACAGTTCGATACTTATACTGATCAGTCTTACGGGCTAGGCCAACCCCGGGATGATGCTGCTGACATCATTCATCGTTATATACTACCTATTTACTGCCTAGCGGCACGTCTCGGATTCAGCCCGAGAATCTTGACCGTGGTCCCGGGCATGCACGGGATATTATTAAGTTACATCGATGATTCATCAAATTGATTTCAAAACTTGAGAGTAGTTAACCCAGTAGACCAGTCTAGATTACTCACTGCACATCACCTATGCCTTACCCTTCACTGTCCTTATTTATGTTACTGGTATACCTGTTTTACCGTTTATACTCATACCTGCATGTCTTGCTACCCCCATGTTTATATTATTGCTTGATATTATGACGCACTGACGTCTGGGTTTTGCATGGCCCAGATTCTTTACCTTTGCTGCAGGCCGAGCATGAGTATTTCAGTCAGCAGGCCGAGCAGTGAGGACCTGTTAGTGTTTTGGTTTTATTTATGCATTTTCATTCCTGATGTGAGCCCACATTATGGGACGTACATTCCAGTTTATTCTTGTATTGGATCTTTTGCTTCCGCATTATTTTATTCTTGACTCGTTATTCTGGCTCATGGACATGTATTAGATAGTTATTATTATTGTTCTTGATATCTCTACAGCCGTAATGTGACTGTGGAAGGATATTTCCTATCCACAGGTAGCATAGTTGGCTCTGTCACGTGCCTATCTTAGCGTACTCTGGGAAGCGGGGCGTGACAGGGTTTGTTTGGTATCAGAGCCATAGGATCTAGGTTAAACGGGTTTGATTCTTTTGTAGTTGGGTATTGGACCCAATACACGAATCAGAATACTCAAGATTAGGAACATGTCCTGCCACTTTGCCATCTTACCATTTTTGAATCTTAACTTCCTCCTAATCCTTACCTTGACGATATGCAAACTTCTTTGCATCTCGAACTGAAACTTTGGTCCCCTATTGTTTATCTCTTGAATTTGGGTGACTTGAGTGGAGTTATGTGATTGTAACTATGTACCGCGGCATGGTTATAATGTGGTACTCTATTTAAGTAACTTGGAGTTCTAGTTCATATCCTTGATTCATGATCATCATTCATCGCAAGTTTTGAATCTTGTTTATCATACTAATCTTCTTTGGTGTTTTGGTTGCAGGATCATGGAAGCCAGGAATCTACGATCGTACCAGAGGCGTATGGATGACGCCACTTTGCTTGGAGTAATTCGTGACTTTCTAGAGGACCACAAGCAGCAGACCGAGTAGAAGCCGGCGTCCACACCAAACCAAATGCCCGTACGTAGAGGTATGCCGGTGAACCGACGTGGCATAGCACCAATGAAGAAAACAGTCGTTGCTGATCAGAAAAGGAGCGTGATATGTGACTTTTGCCATTTACCTGGACATATACAAAGGAAGTGTCGAAGGAAGCTTGGACTCTGTTTAAATTGTGGATCGGCAGATCACACTATCAATGCTTGTCTGTCAAAGCTTCGACAGAAAGCAGATGTTCGGAGGCCAGTTTTGCCCAAGCAAAAGGGAAGGGTGTTGTGCGATTACTGCCAACGACCGGGTCATTTCTGGAGAGATCGTCGACGGAGACTTGGACTTTGTCTTATTTGTGGATCAACTGATCATACCACTGATGCTTGTCCGTCAAAGCTTCGCACGAAAGATGATGTTCAGAGACCACCGCAGAAACTGTTTCAGAAGCAGAAGCAGTTGACTCAAGGACCCAATCAAGCTCGAGCATTTACCCTGACGGCCGAGGAGGCTAAGGCTTCAGGAGAAGTTGTTTCAGGTATCCTACTTGTTCACGGTTTTCCCGCATTAGCGTTATTCAATTCTAGTGCATCCCATTGATTTATGTCATCCAAGTTTAACACTACACACTTGATTACTTGCACGACCCTGTCTAGTTATTGGGACATACACACTGGGAATGGGAAAACCGTAACTAATAGCGGGTGTAAGGATTGTTCTGTAGCTATTTGCGGACGAGAGTTATTCGCAGATTTTCTCGATGATTAATACCGGTAGTTATGAAGTTATCTTGGGAATGGATTTTTTCTCGGCACTTTCCACGCTCACATTGATTGTAGAGCAAAGAAAGCAAATTTCCAGATTTCCGGACATCCAGAGGTTGTTTTGGAGTTAGCAGTTCTGTCGGACCAGTCGAGTGTAGGGCTAGGCCGACAAACAATGTTCTTTCGTCGATAGAAGTAGAAGCGCCAGCTGTTGTTCGAGATTTCATGGACGTGTTCGAAGACATCTCGGGTTTACCACCAAAACGAGATATGGAGTTTGCGATCGATCTTATTCCTGGTGCAGCGCCAATCTCTAAAGCGTACTATCCAATGGCTCCAGTGGAGTTGGAAGAAGTTAAGAAGCAGGTTGCTAAATTACTTGAGAAGGGTTGGATTCGCAGCAGTAACTCACCTTGGGGAGCTCCAGTTCTTCTAGTCAAGAAGAAAGATGACACAAGGAGGATGTGCGAGTTTTGGCTTGAAGAAGTGAAGTTTGGGGCCTGTCGTGTCCGGAGATGGGATCGCCGTTGATCCCGAAAAGATTGCAGCAGTTCGAGATTGGCCGATTCCGAAGAACGTTGCAGAGATCAGAAGCTTTCTTGGACTTGCCGGATATTACAGAAGGTTCGTGGAGAATTTTGCTCGTTGGGCTGAGCCTTTGACCAAGCTTACGCGCAAGGAAGTATAATTTGTGTGAACGGATAAGTGTGCATCAGCTTTTGAGGTGTTGAAGCAGAGATTGATAACTGCTCCTATTTTGACCGTGCCAGACAGTTCCGGAGGATTGGTGATTCACAGCGACGCATCTGGAAAAGGATTGGGATGTGTTTTGATGCAGCATGGGAAGGTTATAGCTTACGCATCAAGACAGTTGAAGACCCATGAAAAGAATTACCCAACTCATGACTTGGAGCTAGCAGCTGTGATTTTCGCTTTGAAGATTTGGAGACACTACTTATTGGGCGAAAGGGGGCGAAGTATTCACCGATCACAAAAGCCTGAAGTATGTGTTCACACAGAAGGAGCTTAATATGAGGCAGCGTAGATGGCTGGAGCTGATGGATGACTACGATCTTGATCTTAAGTACCATCCGGGGAAAGTTAATGTTGTGCCGGATGCGCTTAGTCGGTTGCCAGCAATTCAGATGTTGACTGCACAGAAGAAACTTATTGAAGACTTTCGAAGATTCGAATTGGAGATCGTGATACCGCATTCTTCGGGACAGTTGATACAGCTGCAAGTACAATCGTCGTTGATCGAGAATATTAAAGCAGCGCAATTGCAGGACCCTAGATTGCAAAAGTTTTGAGAACAGCTTGAAGCTGGACTTCGAACGGACTTGTTGATCCATGAAGATGGTTCGTTGCAATATGGTAGCCGTTTGTGTGTGACAAAAGGAGATATTCGCGAAGGAGTTTTGAAGGAGGCACACAGTTCTGCATATTCCGTACATCCAGGAGGCACGAAGATGTACCGAGATCTACGACAGCATTTCTGGTGGGAAGGCATGAAACGGGAGATTGCCTGCTTTGTAGCAAAGTGCTTAGTGTGTCAGCAAGTTAAGGCTGAACATCAAAGGGTTGTTGGTTTATTGCAACCACTTCCGATTCCTCAATGGAAGTGGGAACATATAACCATGGATTTCGTGACAGCTTTACCGCGGAGTCCAAAGGGCAACAATGCTGTTTGGGTGATTGTTGATTGATTGACCAAGGCAGCTCATTTTATACCATTTCGAGTTGGTCAATCAACAGAAGCATTGGCAGAACGGTACATGCAGGAGATTGTAAGATTGCATGGAGTACCGGTGAGCATCGTGTCCGACCGTGACACCCATTTCTTATCACACTTCTGGAGAAGCTTACAGGAAAGTTTGGGGACTCGATTGAAGTTTAGCACAGCTTATCATCTTCAGACAGATGGCCAGTCGGAGAGAATGATCCAAACTCTTGAAGACATGTTGAGAGCTTGCATGTTAGACTTCAAGCGTTCTTGGGAGGATCATCTACACTTGGTGGAGTTTTCTTACAATAACAGTTTTCAGGCGACTATAAAAATGGCTCCATTTGAAGCGTTGTATGGTCGCAAGTGTCGTTCACCTGTTTGTTGGGACGATGTTGGAAAACAAAGATTATTGGGACCGGATTTGATCGTGCAGACAGTGGAGAAAGTTAACACTATCCTGAATCATATGAAGGCAGCGCAAGATCGGCAAAAGAGTTGGGCAGATACATCGAGAAGACCTCTAGAGTTCGCTGTTGGTGATCTGGTATTCTTGAAGATATCACCGACTAGAGAAGTGATTCATTTTGGGAGTCGATGCAAGCTTAGTCCTCGATTCGTTGGGTCTTTTGAGATTTTGGAGCGTGTTGGAGAAGTGGCGTATCGATTGGCTTTACCGCAATCCTTGGTGAATGTTCATGACGTGTTTCACGTATCTCAACTCCGTAAGTATGTTCGAGATGAAACACACGTGTTGGATCATTCGGAGCTGACTGTACGAGAAGATTTAACCTTTGAGGAGAGACCGATGTCGATTGTGGATCGAAGAGAAAAGCTTCTTAAGAACAAGGTTATCCCTCTTGTACTTGTTTCTTGGGGAAATCGCTCGCATGGAGAATCAACTTGGGAACGAGAAGATGAAATCCGACAGAAATTTCCATATCTATTCTTATAGTTTCTTGATTGTTTATACTTTCTTGTTCGTGGAATTTCGAGAATGAAATTCTTTTTGTAGTTGGGTATAATGTAACAACCTAGTTCATTTATACCATTTCTAGTTCCCGTATTTGCTTATCTGTGGTATTTTCTTGATTTATCGTGTTTTGGGTGCGAATGATATTTTTACATTTTATTGCATTCGATCCGACCCGCTTGCTTGAACCGGTTTGATTCATGTTTGTGAATTACCCTGACTTGTTACGTAGACCGTGCATTTTCATATTTAGTACATACTGGCATTTTATCTGATATCGCATCTTTTATCATATAACATTTTAGGTCACGGAAAATAATTTAAAATTTCATTTCATAGCCTGCATGATACCCCTAACCCCGTGGTAGCATCCACGCATCTTGTTCTCGTCCCGTTCAGTGAAACGGACGTGTTTGGATGGCTACGCGCACGTACGTGCATCCGTTCTTGGGGGTATGCATTTTCGTTACCTGAGCATTCGTTTTGAATTTTGAAAGTCACATATATTTTTCATATTTTAAATCTGAAATTTTAGATCCGACCCGGACGCGTTTTGGAATATTTTTGTATCCCGTCAAAATTCAAATTAATTAATTTAAATAAATCGACAGCCTAACTAAATATAATATCAAACTAAAATCCTAACTCATTCTAACAAACTAAAATCTTTTTAAAATTTTAAATCTAAATCCTAATTCCTAACTCCTAACAGCTCACCCCTCCAGCTCTCTCTCGCTGTCAAGTGGCCCCACTCTCTCTCTCTTCCTTTTTTCTCTTTCCCTTCCTCTCTCCTCTCGTAATCTCTCTCTTCTCTCTTCCTTTCTCTCTCTCCCACAAACGACAACTTTATTTCTCCTCCCTGTTCATTTCTCTCTCTCTCTCACCTCTCGATCTCGCTCTCTCTCTACCTCTCTACTCTCTCTGATTCTCTCTCTCTCCTCTCGCTCTTTCTCTATCTCTCTCCTCTCTCTCTCAGATTCTCTCTCTCTCTCTCCTCTCTTTAACTCTCTCTCTCCCCCTATATACATATATATTTTAGACTCTCCTTCCTTTCTCTCATTTTCTTTTCACTGCGAGAACCCAACCAACCCTAGCCGTCGCCCCTCGCTTACCTCGTCGTCGCTCCCTCGTTCTCAGATCACAGAACACCTCAGTAAGCCATTCCCTTCCTTCTCTCTCCCTTCTTTCCTCCTTCTTTCTTTTCTTTCCTTTCTTTCTGCCTTTAAAATAAAAATGTTCTCTGTCTTCTGTAGATCGCCTCGCTGGAGCTCCGTTGACCTCGTCGACACCCTCACGACTCCTCTCTGCAACCCAGTGAGCATCCCTCTTCTTCTCAATCTCTTCTTCTTCTTTCCTTTCTTCTCTTTCTTTCTTTCTTTTCTTTTCTTTAATTCTCTGTTTGCATAGATCGTCGGAGCCGGACGTGACGTCGACGATCCTGACGAGCCAGCGAACGTACCTGACTTGTGTGATCACCTTTGTGCGTTGTTTGGAACCGTTCCGTGTACCGTGCGCGCGTCGCGACATTTCGCCGACGTGAGACATTCCGTACACATCCGTTTCTTGATCCGTCGAGGCAAGTTAATCTTGCTACATGCTATATAAATCATTATATACCTATTTAATTATATATCATACTTGTAGTTTAAATCTGGTACCCCATGTTTCATTTTATAACGTTTCGATGTTCCGTTTGCATCCGTTTACATCATTTTAGATCTAAATCATGAAAACTAATCTTGTTACATGGTAGATTATATTATACTGCATCCATACCAATATTTATATCACATATTGCTTAGTTGTACATCCCACATTACCATTTCTATAATTTTATAACTTTTCGGATACCCGTTTGCATCCATCTTATTTAGAATATATATAACTGCATCCATAGATCATAGTAATACATAATAATGTGATATTAACACTCCATGTTTAATAAAGTGCATCCTATTTAGTATTGGAACCATAAATGTAACCCTAATCGATAACTGTGCATCCATATGTTTGAATCTATACCTATTTGCATACCACATCACATTATTCCATTTTATTGTTATATTGGTATCCCATATTTGTTTTTGTGTACCCATGCTTATTACAGTTTGATTATGAGCACCCACGTGATACTTGTGCACCCCTGACATGGCTTGATACACTACTACTTGACACGACTTGATACATGTATACTACTTGACATGATTTGATCCTTGTACACTACTTGATATGACCTGATATACCACAGTTTGACATGTTACCTGATCTTGTTACTAATGCCGACAATCTTGACCTGTTGTCCCTACGGTCATATCCTGTTGTCTATTCAGACAAACCTGTACTTGCTTGATCCTGTGTTGGCATTAGCTCCAGATTTATCAATACCTGACTTGAACACATAACTTGGGGGTATGGGGAAATCAATGATGAAACCTGACTTGTAACTCGACAGTTCGATACTTATACTGATTAGTCTTACGGGCTAGGCCAGCCCCGGGATGCTGACATCATTCATCGTTACATACTACCTATTTACTGCTTAGCGGCACGTCTCAGATTCAGCCCGAGAATGTTGACCGTGGTCCCGGACATGCACGGGATACTATTGAGTTACATCGATGATTCATCAAATTGATTTCAAGACTTGAGAGTAGTTAACCCAGTAGACCAGTCTAGATTACTCAATGCACATCACCTATGCCTTACCCTTCACTGTCCTTATTTATGTTACTGGTATACCTGTTTTACCGTTTATACTCATACCTGCATGTCTTGCTACCTCCATGTTTATATTATTGCTTGATATTATGACGCACTAACGTCTGGGTTTTGCATCGCCAAGATTCTTTACCTTTGCTGCAGGCCGAGCAGGAGTATTTCAGTCAGCAGGCCGAGCTGTGAGGACCTGTTAGTGTTTTGGTTTTATTTATGCATTTTCATTCCTGATGTGAGGCCACATTATGGGACATACATTCCAGTTTATTCTTGTATTGGTTCTTTTTCTTCCGCATTATTTTATTCTTGACTCGTTATTCTGGCTCATGGACATGTATTAGATAATTATTATTATTGTTCTTGATATCTCTACAGCTGTAATGTGACTGTGGAAGGATATTTTCTATCCACAGGTAGCATGGTTGGCTTTGTCACATGCCTATCTTAGCATACTCTGGGAAGCGGGGCATGACATCAACTTGCAATATCACCCAGGGAAGATGAACGTAGTACCTGATGCTCTTAGTCGCCAACTATTATCGATGAATCTCACCGCTCAGTGGAAGCTTCAACACGACTTGAATCAGATGGAGATTGAAGTAGTCATGCCAGGTAATGCTTCAAGTTTGATGAATCTACAAGTTCAATCAACCATTGTCAATCAGATCAAAGCAGCTCAAGCAAGTGATGCTAAGTTGCAAAGGATCAGAGAACAAGTGGAGAATGGACTCAGAACTGACTTCATCATCCATGAAGACGGATCTTTGAGATACGACAGCAGGTTGTGTGTACCAAAAGGCCATGTTCGGGAAGAGTTACTGAAAGAATCTCACAGCTCTCCCTATTCAGTACATCCTGGAGATACCAAAATGTACAAAGATCTATGTCAGAATTATTGGTGGCATGGAATGAAGCGTGAAGTAGCCAGAAGCGTCGCAAAATGCTTGGCGTGTCAGCAAGTAAAGGCTGAATATCACAGGACAGCTGGACTACTTCAACCGTTACCAATCCCAGAATGGAAGTGGCAACACATCACGATGGATTTTGTGACTGCTCTCCCTCGCAGCACAAAGGGTAACGATGCCATATGGGTCATTGTGGATTGACTCACAAAGTCGACTCACTTCATCCCATTTCGAGTTGGCCAATCAACTGAGGCACTACCAAAGAAGTACATGGAGGTAATAATCTATTTAAGATTTAAACTCTTCATACTGTACTATCTCTGATACCTATGAATTCATACAGGAAATTTTGAGACTTCATGGAGTACCGGTCTGCATTGTCTCCGATCGTGACACCAGGTTCCGATTGCAATTTTGGCAGAGTCTGCAAGCAAGCTTGGGAACAAGTCTGAACTTCATCACGGCTTATCATCCACAAACAGATGGTCAGTCGGAACGAACTATTCAGATCTTGGTGGATATGCTCAGAGCGTATATGCTAGACTTCAAAGGATCGTGGGAAGATCGCCTGCATCTTATGGAGTTCGCGTACAACAACAGCTACCAAGCAAGCATAGGAATGGCACCTTTTGCAGCATTGTTTGGAAGGAAGTGTCGATCACCATTAAGTTGGGACGACATCGGAGATAGGGAACTTCTTGGACCAGAGATGATAGTAGCGACCGTTGATGTGGTTCGTACTATCAGGGAAAAGATGCGCATAGCCCAAGATCGACAGAAGTACTGGGCTGATGCAAAGAGACGACACTTGGAGTTCCAGCCAGGAGATCACGTATTCCTAAAGATATCTCCGAACCGTGGAGTGATCCGATTTGGAAGATGGGGTAAAATTAAGTCCAAGATAAGACCGTTCGACATACTCGAACGAGTCGGTGAAGTGGCATACCGCTTAGCGCTTCTACCCTCATTGGAAGGAGTGCATAATGTGTTCCACGTATCCCAACTCAGAAAGTATGTGAGTGACCCCAGCCATGTTCTTGATCATTCCGAGCTCACTCTACAGCCCGACTTGTCTTGTGAGCAACAACCCGTGGAGATCCTGGACAGGAAAGTGAAAACACTTCGGAACAAGGAAGTTAACTTGGTCCGGGTAATGTGGAGGAAAGACACTCCAAGAGAATCCACTTTGGAAAGGGAAGATGAAATGCGTGTAAGATATCCTCACCTCTTTGCAAACTAGTCCTCAAATAAAAGTTGTAAATTTCGAGGATGAAATTTTTGTAAGGAGGGTAGACTGTAACAACTCCAATTTTAGTATACATAAAATTGATTTAAATTTGAAGTATACTTGGGGTATTTAATGTTGCTGATATCTCTTTAAGTATTTATTTCACACCATAATTACAAGAAGAGGCTTATAGCTCATTAGTAATACCTTGCACTGCTGAACCAAGCCACCAGAGTTCAAATCCCCTGCCCCACATTATTTTTATATTTTTCTGTTTTAAATTTTATAGAAGCCCAACAGTCACACGTGCATTTCTCACAAAAACCCCACTACACTTTAAAAACTAAATATACCAGAGTCCCCACCTGACGACCCCCCACCCTCCGGCACCCCGACTCGGCCCGAGTCGGTCGGCGAACCGGCCGACTCGGGCCGGCGCCGCCGGCCGGACTCGGTCGGACAGCCGAGTCCCCAACTCCAAAAATCCGTCTTTTCATATTCTCTAACCCCCTGCATACTCTAATTTATTGGATCGGTTCCAGAATGCCCATTAACACCTAATTACTCCAATTTTTAATGAATTTTCTATATTTTTACAATTTTTTTTATTAAAAACCCTTCATCTACCCTACCCCTAGCCTACCCTATAAATACACTCCATACCCTCTACCCTCTCACCCCAAAATCCTGAGCCCACTCTCTCAAAATTTTTTCAAGAGTTGTGTACTTTGAAAACAAGCTCGAGGCGAAGCTCCGACGAAATTCCGGCGGAACTTCCGGCGAACGTCTTAGGAACTACCGGCGACGATGCAACATTGGCGATCCCTCTAGTTCCCTCTCACTCTCTAGCGTAATCGAAAACCTGTAAGTCCCTTTCTATCTCTCTTCCCTATTCAAGAAAAATACGAAATTACAAAACCCAACGGAATCGGAACAAATCCGATTTCCGATTCGGTTTTCTATAAAATTCCACTTCTCACTAATACAATAATTCTTAAACTTCCTCATGTTGATTATTAAACACTAATTAAACAATTTGAACAAGTTTCATCACATGAAATGATAGCTTTCTCAAATTATCGTATTTTTCACTTAAATACCACATTATTTCAATTCTTCATTTAACCCATCAAACTTGATATACATTTAAAGTAGATCACGAGGTAACGACCTACCTCCTCACACACTTACATACAACCTAACACGATACCATTGAAACCTTAGAATACGAGAAAATAAGCATTTACATTTAAATACCATACACTTAATAAAACTATTTCTAAAAGAGTTAGAGTTGATACACTTTTAAATAAATAAATCTTATTATGAAAATACGATAAGTTGTGGACATCGGTCGTTTATCTAAACCTGACTTTGTGGTGTCTAGGTTAGGCAAGTAAGAAAGGTAACTTTAAAAGGCCCGTCTCACGGTGATTCGTGAGCGGATCTCTCCTTTCTTCACTTGTACTTACCTGGTCACAATTGGCGGTGAAAAGGCGATTTGAGCCATCTCATGACTTGTCGTTTAGACCATTTAGAAATAGTCTAGTTGACTTAGGAAACCCTAGAACCTAAAATACGGAAAATTGACATTTTTACCAATAAATACCATTTACTCTATAAAACCGTTTTCTAAAAGATTTAATATTTTACAATCTTCGCAAAGTGCCGCTACAACCCACTTTGGGGAACCCGTTCGGGATGGTGCGGATTATTGCACATCCTCGGGCTTAGTAGTGCGAGATTCAGACCTCCGCAAGGAGCATTCAGTCTCGAAAGATTTAAAATACGACATCTTAAGAAAATGAGATTTTTAGATATAAAATATTTATTAAAATTATTTTTGTATAAATATATGTATATTTATCATTAAAATATCTATTTTGTTATGATATAAATATTCCACCTTTTTCTAAAAATCACAAGAATAAATTTTACACGAAAATACCATAAATTCCACATAAATCAATATTACAAATAAATACCTTTAATTATGAATCTAGGATATTTTCACTAGAAATATCACAATATAAAATCCACACTCATTACAACTCTAAAGACGAATAATAAATACTTGGGGAGTATTTTGAAAAGTATATAAAAGTATTTTTACATAAAACCCCCTCAAGTTTTATAAATTACCCTAAGGACCCTAGCAATTATAAGTTTAAGAAATAATCAAGATTTCGACTTACATTTCTAATTGTCTGACTCGGGTTTGAGTCTGATTAATCTGACTTGAATATGATTCAGGTCAATCTACAATCTACAATATTCCAATTCAATAGAAACACATGAATCCATGAATCCAATTATCAATCTATATGACTTGACTGAACCGAACCATGGATATATTTCACTTACATGGTTCTCCAGTTTTTCTATTTACATGACTCTACGGTTACATCCGTTTACTGATATCATGGTTTCGGTCAGTCAATCAATTATACAATCAATACAATTTACAGGACAAATAATACAATTAAAACACTACGGGGTTTAAGGGGTAGATTGGTACGGAAGGTATTAAAAGTGGCACGAGGCGGTAAGATTAAGACACCTAACCTATATTCCGTTGCTGTTGTACCGTGGCTTAACGGTTCCTTGTACATTCCGTTTGCCCTGGTCTCTAGCATATAGAGACCCCTCTCGTATACACTGGCATCTTTCTGTACCAAACTACAAACAACTGCGTTAACACAACATTACAACAATATTATACAACTTTAAAAGATATCTTCTTATTCTGTCTATTCTACTTTCCTCTTACCTTTGGGACTTACCGAGCGACCTGTTCGCTGACGACATTCTATTTCTTTCTTCTTTGAATGTCGTCAGGTGGTTTGGACCCGGCAGAGATCGAGCCATCTGCAGAAGACTTGGAGCAGTTTGCAGAAGATCAAGCACTTTAGCTTCATTGTACACTTTTCCATTCAATACTTTTCATTTCCTGTTATGCCACCGTTTAGGCATCGTTTTTATTTCAGTTGTATTTTCTTTTCATGCATTGTACAAAAGAATGTTAATAAATAAAAGTTGCTGTTTTTATTATATCTTGTCTTTTGTGTATTTATTTTATATTTCTTAGATACGCTTAGCGTATGTACTTCTGAGTATATATGTAGCGAACCGGCCGCGTCCTCTTCGCCGTATACTGGGAAGTGGGGCGTGACAGAGTGTCGCTGGCTGTTCGACTTGTTCCCGGCATGGAGTGTCGCTGATTTACTTGTTCCCGGCACGGAGGTGTCGCTGGCTGTTTGACTTGTCCCCGGCACGGAGTGTCGCTGGCTGTTCGATTTGTCCCCGGCACGGAGTGTCGCTGTTCGACTTATCCCCGGCACGGAGTGTCGCTTGACGTTTCCCCATTACGGAGTGTCGCTGGCTGTTCGACTTGTCCCCGGTACGGAGTGTCGCTGGTTGACTTGATTCCTAGGCGGAGCATAATTCCGGTAGTGAAGGTAGATATCCCGAGGCGAAGCATGATTTCGACACGAGGTAAATTCTGGGACGAAGCATGATTCCGCCGCAAAGGTTGTTGGTTTGATTTGATTTGGGTTGACATCAGCATCGCTACACTGGAATATGGTACTGGAAGCGAATCATCATCTGTCATGAGAGGATTTAGGGGATCTTGGTTTTGGTTTGGCTTCAGCATCGCTACACTGGAATAATGCCAGTAGCAACTCATCATTTTCCCCGGGAGGATTTAGGGATTTTGGTTTTGGTTTGGTATCAGCACCGCTTACACTGGAATATGGTACCAGGAGCGAATCATCATTTGCCCTTGCCCGTTGGGGAGCGATGGCTTAGGAGACGAGTTTAGGTCCCTATCACCTAAGACTTTTCAATTTTATGAGACTTAAAGGTCCCATAAAAGTATTTTCTCCCTACGAGTCGAAAGGATCTCGTAGGTGTAATTTCTCTTTAGGAGTCGTGGGGACTCCTAAGTGTGTTTTTCCTTTATGAGTCGTAAGGATCTCACGCGGGAATTTTCTCCTCACCAAGTCGAGAGGACTTTGCGAGTGAATTTCATCTTTTTTTCACGAGTTTGCGCCCTTTCGGGTTTTCACAAACTCGCGAGAGTCCTGCTGTTTTTACTCACGGAGCCCTTTCGGGTTTTCATCCGTGCCCATTTTGCTTGCGGACATACCTTTTTTTTTGGAATCTTCATCGCTGGTGGGACTTTGAATGTGTTCTCGCCGGTAGGACTTGGGAGAGATTGGGATCGTTTTACGCCCGTGGATTATATACGGTTTTGCAGAATGTATGATCCAGACCGTAGAGCCGGAAGAATTTCGGGACTTTGTCGGCGTCTGCATTACTGTACTGGAATATGGTACCAGGAGCGACTCATCATCCGCCATTGGGGTATGCGATTTGGAATTTGGTTGGCGTCTGCATCGCTGTATTGGAATATGGTACCTGGAGCGACTCATCATTCGCCGTCGGGAATTTGAGTTTTGGTTGGCGTCTGCATCGCTGCACTGGAATATGGTACCAGGAGTGACTCATCATTTGCCATTGGGATATTCGGGAATTGGTTTTTAGATCGGCATCTGCATTGCTGCACTGGAAGAATGCCAGGAGCAACTCATCATTTGCCTTTCCCTGTTGGGAAGCGATGGCTTAGGAGACATGTTTAGATCCCTATCACCTAAGGCTTTTCAATTTTATAGGCCGTAAGGGTCCCATAAAAGCATTTTCTCCCTACGAGTCGTAAGGATTCCGTAGGTGCATTTTCTCTTTAGAAGTTGTGAGGACCCCCAAGTGTGTTTTTCCTTTGTGAGTCGTAAGGATCCCACGAAGGCGTTCTCTTACAAGTCGTAAGGATCTCGTAAGTTTTATTCTCCTCATGCATCATGAGGACACATGAGTGGATTTCCTTCATTCCCAGTTTAAGGACTTAAGGGTCATCTGTTTCCAGTTTAACGACTTAGAGGTCATCTGTTCCCATTTTAAAGACTTATGGGTCTATTGTGCCCAGTTTAAAGACTTAGAGATCATCTGTTTTTAGTTTAACGATTTAGAGGCCATCTGTTCCCAGTTTAACGACTTAGAGGTCATCTGTTCTCGGTTTAAAGACTTAGGGGTCTACTGGATCGGAAGTTTGGAATTTTGGGGTAGGGGTCGGCATCCGCATTGCTAACACTGAAACACAGGTGCCAGGAGCAATTCATCATTTGTCTTTGCCTGTTAGGGAGCGATGGTTTAGGAGACAGGTTTAGGTCCCTATCACCTAAAACTTTTCAATTTTATGAGCCGTAAGGGTCCCATAAAAGCATTTTCTCCCTATGAGTCGTAAGGATCCCGTAGGTGCGTTTTCTACTTAGGAGTCATGGGGAATCCCAAGTGTGTTTTTCCTTTGTGAGTCGTAAGGATCCCACGAAAGTGTTTTCTTACGAGTCGAGAGGATCTCGTAAGGTTTGTTCTCCTCATGTATCATGAGGACACATAAGTGGGTCTTTCTAATGGAGCATAATTCCGAGGGCAGAGACCATCCGCGTAACTGGTGATTGCGGTGGGGCATGGGTATGGTGAGAATTATTTGAGCCCATGGATTGTATGCGGCAGTCAACTTGGGGACCAACCGTAGGGCTGGAAGAATTTTGGGAAATTGTCGGTGTCTGCATCGCTGCACTGGAATATGGTACCAGGAGAGACTCATCATTCGCCTTTGGGGATTTGAGTTTTAGTTGGCGTCTGCATCGCTGCACTGGAATATGGTACCAGGGGCGACTCATTGCCGTTGGAGATTTGAGTTTTGGACGGCGTCTGCATCGCTGCACTGGAATATGGTACCAGGAGCGACTCATCGTTCGCCGTCGGGAATTTAGGGATTTAGGATTTGGGATTTGGTTGGTGTCTCCATCGCTGCACTGGAATATGGTACCAGGAGCGACTCATCATTCGTCGTTGGGACATTCAGAGTTTGGTTGGCGTCTGCATCGCTGCACTGGAATATGGTACCAGGAGCGACTCATCATTCGCCGTTGGGGATTTGAATTTTGGACGGCGTCTGCATCACTGCACTGGAACATGATACCAGGAGCGACTCATCACTCACCGTTTCTTTTTTTTTTTTACCGCGATTGCTCTATCATTTCAGCTTTTCTTATCGCGAAGGTCGCGATTGCCCTATCATTTCGGCTATTTATTCGCGGTTGCCCCATCATTTCGGTTTTATTTTTCATGTTTATTTTTACTTGCTGATTTTTATTGCGAGTTGCCCCATCATTTCGGCTTTTGTTTTTTTTTTATTCACACTTTTTTTTATTTACATTCCCAGTTTAACGACTTAGAGGTCAATTATTCCCAGTTTAATGACATGGTGGTCAGTTGTTCCCAGTTTAACGACGTGGTGGTCAGTTGTTCCCAGTTTAACGACATGGTGATCAGCTGTTTCCAGTTTAACGACTTAGAGGTCATCTGTTTCCAGTTTAACGACTTAGTGGTCATCTGTTTCCAGTTTAACGACTTAGTGGTCTATTGTTTCCGGTTTAAAAACTTAGAGGTCTGCTGTTTCCAGTTTAACGACTTAGTGGTCATCTGTTTCCAGTTTAACGATGTGGTGGTCATCTGTTTCCAGATTAAAGACTTAGAGGTCTACTGTTTCCAGTTTAACGACTTAGAGGTCATCTGTTTCCAGTTTAACGACGTGGTGGTCATCTATTTCCAGTTTAAAAACTTAAAGGCCATCCGACGGGGAGCTTATAGAAGATACCCGATTGAGTAGTTGTTAGGGGCACCGCTGGAGCTTACCCAAGATGCCTTATTACTTTGTCGGTGGTGATGGCCTTGCCCCCAACTGGGGCCAAGTAAAATCGTTCAAATACCGACTTGCGTTCGAAAATAGCAATTGGAAATTGTTAATCTGCAAATAGAAACATGATTTCAGTATAGGCAATCAATGTATATGTTGTTTGAGTTCGCATGTATGTTTAACCCAAAATATAGGAGGAGAGATACGTCCCATCGGGCGTGATAGAATCTGTAGGGTGTTTTTCGTCATCCCATTGAGATGGGAATACGCGCGCTTGTCGGGCGCATTACAGATTCCCCCTGCCTAGGCTAGGCGGGGGTTTATTGATTGTGGGGATCCGAATCTCCGGCAGCCGCGGACTAAGCTGCCGTTAATTACCCATCGCCTTTGAATCGAGCGAACCTCTGATTGACGGGTCAAACTGGACATACGAACTCAATGCGATGCGTTGGTGTTTTTTTTGTTTTGTTCCATCTGTTAAAAAAAGGATATATATATTTTTCTATATAAAAAAACAAAAATAAATAAGTAAATAAATATTTAGAGAAACGTTTTTTTATTTTAATTTTAAAATATTATTTATAATTTATTTTAATATTTATTTTTTTTATAAAAAAAGATTAAAATAAAGAAAAGAAGGAAGAAAAAAGAGGAAAAAAAATTAAAAAGGGGGGGGGGGACCTGGGCTCCCATTTAATGGGAGCCTCCCCTCCCTCCCCCTCACGTGCTAGGAGGCCAAAAGGGCTCCCACTAAATGGGAGCCCTCCCCCTCACGTGGGCTCTAAATTATTATTATTATTATTATTATTTTTAATATGGAGTTCAACTCCAAAATAATTTTTTTGGTGATGTTAAACTCCAAAAGAATTTTAAGCATGGAGTTCAACTCCAAAAATATTTTAAATGGAGTTTAACTCTAAAAAGATTTTTATTGTGGAGTTAAACCCCAAAAAGAGTTTTAAATGGAGTTCAACTCCAAAAAAAGAATTTTAAATGGAGTAAAGCTCCTAAAGAATTTTAAATGGAGTTTAACTCCAAAAAGATTTTTATTGCGGGGTTAAACACCAAAAGAATTTTAAATGGAGTTCAACTCCAAAAAGATTTAATGTGGAGTTAAACTCCTCAAAAAGAATTTTATTGTGGAGTTCGACTCCAAAAAGAGTTTTAAATAGAGTTCAACTCCAAAAAGATTTTTATTGTGGAGTTAAACTCCAAAAGAATTTTATTTGTGGAGTTAAACTCCAAAAGAATTTAAATGGAGTTAAACTCCGAGAGAATTTTTTATTGTGGATTTGAACTCCAAAAGAATTTTATTTGTGGAGTTAAACTCCAAAAGAATTTAAATGGAGTTAAACTCCGAAAGAATTTTTATTGTGGAGTTAAACTCCAAAAGAATTTTAAATAGAGTTAAACTCCTAAAAAGATTTAATGTGGTGCGGAGTTAAATTCCACTAAATGGGGAGCCTTCCTCTCACGTGAGAAGGAGGGAAAGCTCTCATTTAGTGGGAGCTCCCCTCTCCCTTACGTGAGAGGAAGCAGGAGCTCCAAAAAGATTTTTTTTTCTGTGATGGAGTTGAACTCCAAAAAAAAAAATTATTTGGTGTTAAACTCCCAAGACAATTTTATTCGAAGTTAAACTCCAAAAAAAAAAGTTTTTATTATAGAGTCAAACTCCAAAATAATTTTATTTGTGGAGTTAAACTCCAAAAGATTTTCTCCTTTCTCTTTTGAGAAGAAATCCAAAATGGGTTCTCTTGAAACTCCAAAATCTAGATCTTAGATGATAAAAAAAGTGTCCCTTTTTCTTCTCTTGATGGAGTCTTGGGAGGTGGGTTTATGGTAAAACTTTATTTAAGTTTTAAAAAAAGGAGAGCTAAGCTCTTGATTTATTTGGAAAATGAAAAGGAAGAGGAAAAACTTGAAAAAGAGATAGTGGAGGTACAAACCCTAGAATTTTGGGGAGAATGAAAATTGTATGCTTTATTTCATTATCATGTTATCTTTTATAAGCTTACAAATTTACATATAGCCCCTTGGGCTTTACAAAATGGCATTTTGCCCATCCCATGCCTCATGTGCCTTTTTTTTTGCACATGAGCCATGGGTTTTACAAAAATTTGGCTTCATGCCTATTTTCTTATATTCGTGCATAAAAAATTACATCAAAATTATTTATTACATGATTTTTTATTTCGGCATGGGGGAGGCCGGCCACGGGGCTCGATTTGGGTATGGGCCCACTTGCTTGGGCTCGGGCTCGCTTACTTGGGGTTGATCTTGACTTTGACTTGGTCAACCAGGATGCAATTTTCGACCCCAACACTAGTCTTACCATTTTATGTTTAAAGCGCACGAATAATCCCTGTGGAGTTTTAGTGGTATCTCTCGTTGTCTTGGTATTTCAAATAATTCTTCATTTATAATGAGATTCGATTGTTTTGTAATCCTAATTTTTTTTAAAAAATATTTCTAACATATACAAAGCTCAATATGATCACTCATTCAGGTATAAATGACTAGAAGATAACACTCCTTTTCAATCATATGACATAGGACTAATGCCCTCTTTTAGGAGGAAAAAAATTTTGATTTTCAATGCAGAAAGTAACACATGCTGATGTAAAAGGGGAATCAAAGGAATTTGATTTTATTTGTTACATCGTTCTTTCTAGAGAAACGGAGAGGGCATGATCTCCATTAACTCAATACCAAATCCACATATAGGCTATAGATTTGGCTTGAATATGGCCGATAGAAGTATGAGCGGATGATGGGTAGTGAACTAATGAGGAGTGTAACCTGTTGTGTTGCAATGATGGCTTACACTTTCATCTATTATGCTCATTGAAAGGGGTGTAGACAAGTACTCAAGTTGTATAATAATGTATGGTATTTAGGGGCTTGCAGCATCCCTTCCTGCAGGCCTCCGCTATTGTTGCGACTCGAAAAAGGCACGTGACCGACACTTAAATCATGTGAAGTCTATAGGACTCCACCGTAACCCAAGTAAGCCAAAAATCCGGAATATAAATCTTTTTAAAGAAATAGTGGAAGTGAAGTTTTAAAAAGGGTTATTAAAATCAAGTTCCTTTTTTAAAGTATAAATAAGTTTTTTTGAAAACGCATATGTCGTTTAAAATCGGGTAGGACCACCTTTGTAAATTTTGAATAAAACCACATACAAACCATAATATATAATAAGTATCCCCGACGGGAGCTAGCTTCCATACCCAAACGGCGGAGCAACAACGCACCTAATATACGACGCCCAAGGCGAAGAATAGAAGGAAAAACATAAACAAATACAATATAAAATCGACTCCAAACGAGTGTGACGCCCAAAAACACATAAACATCTAAGCCTCGCGTCTAAGTCCACAAATATACTAGTTTTGGTCGATATAGTTTTTAAATAGATCTACAAAAAATACATAAACAAGGGGCGGTTACAATCCAACATGTAACCCATATACCAAAGTAATCACCGAAGTAATAAGTGTGCCGGTAAGCCGCTGAAAGTATATCCTAGCACCTCTACAGGGTTTTATAAACAGCAAGCATGCAATTTTAAAAAATCTAGAGGGCTAAATCTATTGTTAGGAATATGTATGCCCTAGAAACCATTATTATAATATTATAGTGGATGCTTGGATATATATATAGAGGACTTTCTTGCTCAATATGATAGTATACTATCTGGTTACTCTTTATCTTAACATGTACATTTACTCTAGTTTATTGTTTCACTGATATATGTTGATAAAGCTCTTACGATGTTTTGCTTGACTACCAGGAATATGATGCAGATCATATTGGTGGGGCCTAGTGCTCATCGCCAAAAGATACGGACCGAGACGTTGGGACGTCTGGCCTAAATTTTAGGGGAAGATGATATTTGGACTTCTTCATCCACCTCTCCGAAAATACCAAGTTGATTTATGGTATCATATATCGGAGGTTTGGACAGATGCGATCGTTGTAACAGACTATATCATATTCCCTCTCATTTTATGAGGGGTTTTTGATTGTGGGGATGCTCTTCCCTGCAGGCGCAAGCCCCTGCAGTTTATTATGTTACCGCATTGCGATAACCACTTTCGCCTGCTCCAGCAGTTCACTTTGTATCGTTTTATTTTTGTTTTATTTTGGGTTGCCCGTGGATTGTATACGGAGACTATTTTATGTCGTCGCTCGTAGGGCGTGGATTAGTCCAATCTGTATATTTTAGATTTGGGCTTGGGTCAAGAATTTGCTTGACGGGGTTTTGAACTTAGGTTATATATTCTTTTGGTTCAAAAATATTTTGTTTTATTTAAGGACTGTTAATCCAGTTTGAGATTATCATCAACTTAAATGTATGAGCATTTGGGCTCAATCTATTTTAAACTAAGGATGCATTAGTCCTGTTTGAGACTAAGATCAACTTAGCATTATTTTTAAGAATCATTAAATTTATTAAGATCCAGAGCAATTAAGCTCAGTTGCAAGAGAGACTTAGCTAATTTAGGCCTACTCAGTCTTCTTTTGTTCTGTCCAGAAGTGCTAAGCACTTATTTGGGCTCTGTTTGTTCAGTCCCCTTTTTATGCAAAAGTGATAAGCATTTATTTGACGTTCTGACACTCACATGGATATCATGTGAAGCATTCAATTATGGGCGCTGTCCAATCAGTGCTAAGCACTCAGCCGTTTGGGCTGTATATGAAATACTAAGCACTTTTTATATGGCGTCCACGTGAGGAGCACGTAAGGCGCTGGGCGCTGCCCAATTAGTGCTAAGCACTTAGTCGTTTTGGCTATATATAGAGTACGAAACACTTTTATTCAGCACCCACGTGTATTTCACGTGAGGCGCTGGCTTCTGCTTTGGGCGTTCGCGTGCTTTTCATGTGAGGCGCTAGGCACTGTTAAAAGGGCGCCCACGTGGGAAACACGTGAGGCGCTAGTTTTTTTTTCCTTTTTTTGAGATTAAATCTCTGTTAATGGCATTTTGACCATTAATGATTACCAAGATTTTCGTTTTTGAAGATCTGGGATCAGGTTTTTTTTTAAGAACTAAGTTCTTTTATAGGTTCTTTTTCCTTTTGTTTTTCTTTTGGACTTAAATTTTTTCTGAATTTTTGATTCTCAAGAACAAGATCTTCCTGATGAGAATTAAATTCTCAATTTGTGGGAGACTTGTCTTGTGGATTTCTGATCCAAAAAAAGAACTAAGTTCTTTGAGAAGGGTTAAACCCTTAAACTAGCTAAAAGAGATATTTTGATCTATGTGTTTTCTTTACCTAGGTTTTTCTTTTGAAAGGGAAGTCTTCTTCTTTGAGAATTAAATTCTTTGTTGTTTTGAAACCTCTCTGTATTTTTTTACCAGAAGCTTATGGGGGGTTCCTCCTTTTGTCTCAGTCTCTGTGGTGTCTATGATGTGTGAGACTTGAAGTCTCGGGTCCTTTATATAGCAGATGCGAGTTCGATAATTAATTTTGAGAAATTCTCTTATTGAAAGATTCCAATTGATTTAATTGGACTCAAAATTGATTTGGGGAATTTTACCCACCGTTGGATCTTTGATCCAAGGGTTTCTGTTTTACAGAATATGTTTTCTTGTTTTTAACAAGATTGGGGAAATATTTTCCCATATACAGAATTTATTCTGTAAAATGGTGATTTTTAATCACCATTGGATTTTTAATCTAAGCGTTCTCTGTTTTACAGAGAGCGATCTTTTTTTTATTTAGAAAGATTGAGAGAATATATTCCCAAAATAGAATTTTATTCTATTATTGGATCATTTATCCAACCGAGAGTATCTTTCTTATTTAGAAAGATTTGGGAGATATTTTCTCCTAATAGAATTTAATTCTATATTTTGATGACTTATCATCTCCATTGGATTTTTGATCCAACGGCTCTGTTTAACAGAGAGTATCCCAAATTCCCATGTAGAATTTAATTCTATTAATCTTGACTTGGGCGCTAGCGCTCACGTGTTGTGCATATGGGCACCACTTAAGAATTTAATTCTTATGATGGATACTTCTGTGTTTTGCACATTGGCGCTCGCGTGATGACCAGGTGCAGCGCCATATAAGAATTTAATTCTTATTCAGAAAGTGTTTATGTGCTTTGCACATTGGCGCTGGCATGAGAAGCACGTGCGGCGCCACCATGAAATTGGTGCTGGCGCTGGCGCCCTCGTGAGAAACGTATGAGGCGCTGCCCCATTAGCCTTCAACAGAGCTTTGCTTTTTATATATCTATATTTTTATTTTTTATTTTTGGGGGAACACTTAGTAGTCCATAAGCACATCTTTGAAAAATTCCTAGTCGAGAGAGTATCTAGACAGGGTATCAATATTCCAGAGTAGACTAGTGTGTATGTTTCTTGACCCTGTATGGAGCGATGGTTGATCCCACAACCATTGGTGTTTGATATCAAAGATTGTACACGGATTCTTATTGGAGAATGAGTATACCGAACAGACTCGCCGAGAACTCCTAGATGGTACCATGCATATCGTCAGATAGCAGTTCTCTGGAGATACTATTCCCGCCAAAATTCTTTGGCTAAGAGCTATTTGTTCCCTTATAAAAAAAGGGGAGAGAAAAGAAAGAAGAAAATAATTCTCATAGTTTGGCATCACGTGTTAAACATGTGGGCGCTTATATGCAAAGCATATACGCGCTGAAAACAAATAACAAAGGGCCAAACTGGCCTCACGTGTTAAACACATGAGCGCTCATATGCAAAGTATATGAGCGCTGAATAAAATAAACCTAAAGGCCAATCTGGCCTCATGTATTAAACACGTGAGCGCTCATATGACATAAATAACCAAAGACCAAACATGCCTCACATGTTAAACACGTGAGTTTCTTTGCCGCATTCTTTTGGCAGTGCTCACATGCAAAGCACGTGAGCGCCACAATCTAAAATTCTCTCTGATGATAAGAATAAATTCTATATAGAATTAAATTCTATTTTTGAAAAATATTTTACCTGATCTTTCTAATATGGAAAGATATTTTTCTAACAGGGAATTTTTCAATTGTGATAAAATATCACTAATTAAACCATCTGATAGAATTAAATTCTATGTGGGAAATATTTCCATGATCTTTCTCAAACTAGAAAGATCTTCTCTGTTAAACAGACGACCCTTGGATCAAAGATCCAACGGTGATTATAAAATCATCCATCGATCATCTGATAGAATAAAATTCTATGATCTTCTACAGAATAAAATTATATACCAGGAAAATATCTTTCTAATCCTGTGATAGAATAAAATTCTATGTTAGGAAAATATCTTTCTAATCTTGTTAAACTAACAAGATATTCATATAATAGAATTAAATTCCATGTTAGGAAAATATCTTCCTAATCTTGTTAAACTAACAAGATAATCATATAATAAAATTAAATTCTATTGGGAGAAAATATCTCCCTAATTTTTGTAAATGAGAAGAATATTTTCTGTTAAAAAGAAAGTTGTTGGATCAAAAATCCAATGAGATTGGAGAATATTTCCCTATATTTTTCTTAACAAAGAAAGATGTGCCTTGTAAAACAGAAAGCTCTTGGATTAAAATCCAATGGTGGTTAAAAATCGCCGTTTAACAGAATAAAATTATGTATATGGGAAAATATTTCCCTAATCTTGTTAAAAATAAAAAAACATATTCTGTGAAACAGAAATCACTAGATCAAAGATCCAACGGTGGATAAAATCCACCGAATAAATTTTGAGACCAATTAAATTAATTAGTATCTCTCAAATGAGAGATTTTCTCAAACTAATTAACAATTTGCCTCTATTATATAAAGGACCCAAGACTTCAAGTCTCAAAAAAAAGAAGAGAGTCTAAATAAAGATGCACATATAGAAGATTGGCCCCATAAGTTTCTCCACAAAAAAGAAAACAGAGTTTAATTCTCAAAAGAAGAAGAAGATCTCCCTCCTCAAAAAACCCTAGGTAAAGAAAACACAGAGATCTAAACATCTCGTTTACCTATATATGGGTTTAACCTTTCTCAAGAACTTAGTTCTTTCTCTGGATCTGAGATCCACAAGACAAGTCTCCCAAAAGTTAAGAATTTAATTCTCATCGGGAAGATCTTGTTCTTGAGAATCAAAAATTCAGGAGAGAACATGGAAAAGATGGAGTTTATAATACTCCAGGAACTTAGTTCCTTCAAATCAAGAACTTAGTCTTTAAATAAACTCGATCCCAGATCCTTAAAATAGAGATCTTGGTGATCATTAATATTCAAAATGCCATCAACTGAGATTCAATCTCTAAAAAGCAAAAGAACTCAGCGCCTCATGTGAAAAACACGTGAGCACCCAAAAGATCCCTCTCGAACAGAAAGCTAGCGCCTCACGTGCGTCCCACAAGGGCGCCCAAAGCAGAAGGCCAGCGCCTCACATGAAATACACGTGAGCACTGAGTAAAAGTGCTTAGCACTTCATATACAGCCAAAACGGATGAGTGCTTAGCACTGATTGGGCAGCGCCCAACGCCTCATATGAAACGCACGTGGACGTCCAACAAAATAAATGAGATAGCGCCTCATGTGCTCGTCACGTGAACGCCATACAAAAGTGCTTAGCACTATACATATTCAGTCAAAATTACTAAAGTGCTTAGCACTTATTGGGCAGCGCCCATGACTAAGTGCTTCACATGATACACATGTGAGCGCCAGAGCTCCAAACAAATGCTTAGCACTTCTGCATAAAATAAAAAAGGGGCTGAGCAAACAGAACCCAAATAAGTGCTTAACACTTTTGAATAAAAAAAGAAAGAAGAAAAGACTGAGCAGTCCAAGCCCAAATTGGCTAAGTCCCTTTGGAGTCAATTGCAACTGAGCCCAAATGCTCTGTTGTTGGATCTCAACTAAAATTTGATGATCCTCAAATGTTGCTAAGTTGATCTTAGTCTCAAATAGGACTAACGTATCCTTAGTTAAAAATAAATTTAGCCCAAACACTCATATGTTTAAGCTGATCTTAATCTCAAACTAGATTAACGGTCCTTAAACAAAACAAAACATTTTTGAACTAAAGGAACATATAACCTAACTTCAAAATCCAAATCTAAACTATACGGATTTGGACTAATCTGCGCCCTACGGGCGACAACATAAATTAGTTTCCATATATAATCCACGGGCAAGCAAAACAAACAAAATAACACACGACACAAAGTGAACTGCCGGAGAAAGAAAAAGTGGTTATCACAATGCAATAACGTAATTAACTTCAGAGGCTTGCGCCTATAGGGAAGAGCGTCCCTATAATCAAAAAGCCCTCATAAATGAAGGGGAATCTGTCACGCCCCGCTTTCCAAAATACGGAATACGAGGGGTTGACAAGGCCAGCCATACTCCTACGGTCAAGGAAACATCCTGCCGAAGTCACACTTCGGCTTTTAGCTTTACGTGGTAATCAGTAATCAATGCACAGGTAAGGAGAAATACAGCCACTAAATCAAAACAAATACAAAAGAACTAACCAGATGGAGATCAAGAGAGTATAGCTCTGGGTAGCTAATCAAGATATCCGCGATGTCCTCGAGGTATGTCAGGTCCTGGTCCAAGCTAGATCCACTTCTCACTCTAAGCATGCATACTCAGGTCGTCAGAGCGACACGATAGTAATATATATACATAGACACAAATGTGAACTCGTGCAATAATAATGGATATGAAACAGTAATCATGGAATAATGGCATGAACATGAAGTAACCAATGCAGGTAACTAATAGAGCAGGTAAACAGTAGAGCAGTAAACAATATGGCAGGTATGTTGAATCAGTAAGTAATGCATGTCAATGTCACTAACCCTATCAGTCTCTAAGTCTCACAGTACAGGTCGCTAAGCCTATCGTCAGTCCAAGTGTGAGAGTCAACCACTCGTGAGTATCCCCCACCCAAGGGTAGGACCCAAGGACAAGGGAACACGGGCCCGAGTCGCTCGCTAATAATCAGTAATATCCCCATATATCTCCAGAATCGCTGTATGTGCCGGCATGGGACTCCCGAGATTCTGTTGAAATCACACTCAAACTGCCCCACACCCCGTGGTCTACATCAAACGCCAACTATAAACTCAAATACCAGTCGGTCCATGACAAGTCTACGCGAGAACTGAAGACAGGGTCTCCATCAAGCATGTCTCGACTGATACCCAAGGTAAATGGACAGTGTTTGGTGCCTTACCTGTGACACCCATACAAGTGCTTCCATAATCGTCCCATACCAATTATAGTCACACTTATACACGTCCCACAGACGTCGACAATGTAATAAATCAATAGAGTCCACTGATTGTTTATAAGTACGTGTCACTTTCACTTATCCATTCATGCTTAAACACTCATGTACTTACCACAATCAAACACTAATACCTAACACTGGGTAATGCACACGATCACTAGGTTACCAATGCAATGACATCTACACGATATGATGAGAACACAATAATTGTAATATGAACAAAATATCATCCGTCAGTGTCCTACCACTTGTATAATTTATACATGCTTAAATCATACATGCAAAATTTAGCGGAACAATGAAAAGGGTGTAAGCAGTGTGTTTAATTATCTATCCATGAAAATTGGTTTTACATTAATCGGGTTTCAGGATCACTAGATATGGCCATTTCATTTTAAGCGTTCACTGCTAGAAATCCGGTTTCAGAATCGGAAATCCGTATCGTAACACGTTTTAATCCCAGTTGGGATCGTAATTAGGCAATGCTATAGTTGAATAATATTTAGGGTTATCAGTTAGGTTTCCACCTCAACTGGAGGATCAGTAATATACTATGACGACAGGGAGTTATGGACAGGTTATGTTCGATGTGTAAAATCTGCCTCTGCAGAATTCAGCAAAACGTATCGAGACTATAAAATGAGTTAAAAATATCAAACGGTTGTGGAATCTAGTGATACCAGTGGAGTAAGAAAACTAACTCAATTCTCTACGTAATGATATAGGGTTCCGTGCATTCTCATATCTGAACAAGGAAGATCAGTGGATTAAATATAGGGGTTACCTGGAATCACTGCTCTAGACTGCAGTCCAGAATCAGGATCCACCACAGTTTTCTCTATTGTAAATAGTTCAAATCTAATTATCAGTTATAGGGTTCTGTAGCTTATTCCGTTGGCTTCGATACGATCCCTGGAATGCTAAAATCCGATTTGTAAAATATTTAATATGAACTTAACTATCTAGCGTGTTCAGGAAAATTCTGATTTCGCAATGATTGCCGGGGGTAATATTTGTAGGTGAAACAATATTGATTTTCAACCAATTTTCCACAGTACTTCTGTAAATAGTAATCGGGTTTAATGATCACAAGTTCCGCCATTTAAAAATAGGTTCTCACATAAAGTTTAGTATCAAATACTTATAATAATATGGAATCGTAATTGAAATGATTATATATAGCATGAAGCAAGTATGTAATACTTGCCTGACGACGACGATCGGTGATATGACAGCAGCGGACGGCACAGTGGTGTACCATGGTTACGGCAGCGGCAACGACGCGATCACAACTCGAGCACGATAAGAGTTGGCCTCGGTGGAGCTTGGTTCTTGGACTTGATGGCTCGGTGGGTGCTACGGACGTGCGCTGGCGTTGCGACGGCTGCTGCGTCGACGACGACAATGATTAGACCGACCGAAGACATGGCTTAAACAGCGATGACGGCAACTTGGACAACGGTGTTTGCGACAACCATAAATGTTCGATGAAATGACGGGCTTCGATTTGGCTACGATGATGGCGTGTTACGATGGGCAGGCGATGAGGCAGTGAGGGTGGTCGAGATTGGCGAGACGAAGATGACTGAGATAATGGCACGGCAGCAACAGCTTGGACAGCGACGGCTAGGTTTGGGGGTGCTCGATTGAGCCTGAAGGTTGAGGGGGAGTCGTGGAGGAAGGTAGCGGAGCTCGGGCTCGTAGTGCAAGGGGATGGTTCAGGGTGTCGTCAACGGTGTTGGCGGTGCCGCGATGGTGGTCGAAGTAGCGGGAGATGGCGGGTGTGGAGCTTAGGGTGCGGCAAGTTGCAAGGGGCTTGACGAAGGAGGTGGGTTCGGTGGTGACGCGGCTCTAGAGGAGGAGGCTTGCGAAGGCCGGTGGTGGTTTGAGGGGAGGTTCGTCGGTGAGGCGAGCTCCGGCGGCGACGAGACGTAGCCAAGGTTGATGGGTTGGGTTCTTGGGTTCGGGTTCTCGTCAGGTGTACAGGGAAGTGAGTCGGGGAAGGAGGTGGTGGTGTCAGGAAGGTGGTGATGACGAGGGGGATATGGAGATGACAATAAGGTCGGAGCTCCGGCGACGAGGGCTTGGGTGAGTCGTGCAGTCGGGGGTGTTCTTAGGTTGTGCAGGAGTAGAGAGGAGAGAGGTGAGGTCGAGAGATGTGAGAATAGAGAGAGAGAGAGAGAAACGTGGGGAGAGAGGGATGGAGACGTAGTCAAAGGTGGGGCCGCGGCGGTTGCGACGACGTGGGGGCGTGGGGAACGGGCGCGACGTGGGGGAGGAGAGAAAAAGAGCGGGAAGGAGAGGGGAATGGGGAGAAGAAGAGGGGTTCGGGTCCGGGTCGGGTTTGAGGGAGTTGGGCCGGCTCGGGGAGAGGAAATGGGTGTGTGGTTTTAGGGAAGTGGGCCGGGGCTAAAAGAAAAGAAATTGGAAATGAAGGGGTATGGGCCGGGAATTATAAAAAGAAAATGGGGAGTTAAGATTCGGGCTGGGTTGGGTTTAGAAAGGGAAGAAATGAAAGGGAAAAATAAAAGGATTAGTAGTTTAGTGAATTAGTTTAACTAAAAATTATACACCTATATATATTTAGATCGGAATAACTCTGGATTAAATTTTGGAAAAATATACGGGAAATTTGTAGGAAATTTGGGAAAGTATCTGAAGGCATTATTTATAAAATATGCTAATTATTTATAGGGTCTGGGTATTACATCATACCACCCTTACAAAAATTTCGTCCTCGAAATTTAAAATAACGATAAGCTATAAAATAATAAGCGAAAAGCTATCACATCGAACACTAACACATAGTGATTTACTTAAAAACAGTTAGATAGAAGTTGAAGGTCTATATATAGATAAGAACTAACGCAACTAAAAGGGCAGGTCTAAGTAAGTACAAGGCAGAATCAACTATAAGGGTAAACTATATGTACAAAAGAATAAAAGAATAGCAATAACAGCCAATAGTGAGGGGTTTGCCGATAGGCCAAAGTATTTTTGAATAAATATATCGATCAAACGATTTTAAAATAACTTAGAAACCCACATGGTGAAAATAAGGGACATAAAACAAAGTAAAATGCGTGATATATGGTTGCGCTATTGAAAATGTGAAGAATAGTAGAGCATTTAAAATGGGTAAAACGGAAGTAGTCAATAACACACAATTTTTCGATAAATACAAAATAATAAAAACTAAATTTTCGAATAATGGTGTCCCTAAATGTAATTATGGGAATAGGAGGTAGCACAAAAATGTATAGGGGCTAGCCAGGGTGGGGATTACAATGGAGTACGACCCACATGAAAGGTCGAACTGTTGTACTTCAAGCTGAATGTCGAAGAGACTGGGGTCGGGTCAGCACAGGGCGTAAGGGTGAACAGTCACGAATCTCAGGAGGAAAAGAAATGTATAGGGGAAACAGTCAAAGCATCAAGCGAACCAAAAATCCAAAGGTTAGCGAACTCAGAAATTTTATTTCATTCCAGAAAATCCCAAACAAGGCATTCTCGAAAAATAAAAGATGGCCCTAAACTATACATAAATCCATTTGGCCAGAGCAGACAAAAGATAAATTACGTCAGGCGCGGTTACAGGAGTTCAGCAGGTTATGGTAGGTTCGCGCGCTCAGATAGGGGCGACCATCTCCATAGCGCCTCGCAGGGATCGCCACTGGAGGTTCTTCCGCTGCGGGGTCTTCTTCTTCTGGTCTTTCTGCCTCGACTGGAGCTTCTTCATCATGGTATGCGTCCTCGTGATTTGCCTCTTCTGGATCTTCTTCCACGGGATTTCCTGCCACTGGATTCTCCTCAAGGTTTTCCTCTCCTGGATTTTCTTCTATCGGGTCCTCCTCGGAATCTTCCTCTATCGGGTCCTCTTCTTCGTCGTCAGAGTCGCTGATCATGTCGACCTCTGGGGCTGCGAATCCCTCACCCTCGGAATCGCTGTTTCTGAAAATAAGCTGTGGGCTGTTGATCTCATCATCTAAACTTACCAGTATGCAGTTCAAGGAAACGCACGACCGCGTATCCTCATCTAGAGACGACGCTGCTCCAGGGTGGGCCATGGCCTGAAAAGAAAGAGCCGTGTTTAGACAGTGGAACACACTAAGAAAATAACTAAGGATGCGGTAGCACAAGGGAAAATATACGGTAGGTAAGGACTGAAAAATCAAAATTTTGAATGCTGATGCAATGAATAGTATAAG
The DNA here is from genome assembly GCA_030015575.1 of Agapanthus africanus. NCBI lineage: Eukaryota > Viridiplantae > Streptophyta > Magnoliopsida > Asparagales > Amaryllidaceae > Agapanthus > Agapanthus africanus. The sequence goes on along the minus strand of CM057340.1, from coordinate 672,225,192 downwards.
TAAAGTGAGAGGCAAGGGAACGATACATACATCGCAACTCAGAGTGTTATTGCATTCAACTAAAGGTTCAGCGGATACAAGATCTTAAACGAAAGGAAATATTTACAAAAGAGTGACAACAATTTATTGAAAGCAGAAAGATGATAATTCTTCTTTGATTTCTAGACTGCTGCATTCTCGTCACGCGAGTTGAATTTTGCGCTGGGTCCGCACTATCGTCGAGACTCGAACTACGAAATAACCATCACTTAGCAGGAGTGGAGAGTGTGGACGAACCTCCTCCTTGTAGCTCCTTCCTTTTAGGGCAACTATTGACAAGATGTTCGCTGGATCCGCAAATCAGGCACTGCCCTTTGGCGCTGCGACAGACTCTCTGAAGGTGTCCTGGCTTCTTGTAGTATCCACAACTTTGAGCCTTCCGCTGCTTCCGTTGCTGGGGAACAAGTGGGCGCTTCATCTTCACCTCTTTTCCTCGTCTAACAGGGATCCCTTTACGATTGGAGACTTCCGCTGGTGCATGAGTCACCTGCCTTCTTAATCCTTCAGCTAACAGGTCGTTTGTTCGCTCCTGGGCTTCCTTCAGACTTTGCAGTACATTCAGAATCTCTACGGTCTGATTCTGGGAAGTGGAGATCGAAGAAGAGTCGTTGGAAGACATGGTCCCGAAACAACAATTTTAGGATGGCATAAGGTACAAGGAGTAAAAATCAGAACACGATATAGAATAGACAATGAAACAAGAATATCGAATGAGGTGAAACTCAATCGAGCGGAAATCAAATGTAGAACTCCAAGTCACCCAATAGAGTGCAGTATTGTAACTATACTGCAGTTCATAATTACAACCGCGTAACTCTACTAAGTCACCAAAAATTCTAGCGAATGGATCAATAAATATAGCAGAATACACTATGTGAATCAAGATCAAGAATAACAAATTTACAATCTAGACCGAAGGATGCCTTAGATTGCCAAGCACTATACGGAAACTGCAATCCCAATCGAAGCAAAACCTGGCTCTGATACCAACAAAACCATGTCATGCCCCGCTTCCTAAAATACAGAATACGAGGGGTTGACAAGGCCAGCTATGCTCCTACGGTCAAGGAAACATCCTGCCGTAGTCATACTTCGGCTTCTAGCTTTACGTGGTAATCAGTAATCAATGCACAGGTAAAGAGAAATGCAGTCACTAAATCAAAACAAATGCAAAAGAACTAACCAGATGGAGATCAAGAGTGTATAGCTCTAGGTAGCTGATCAAGATGTTCGTGATGTCCTCGAGGTACGTCAGGTTCTGGTCCAAGCTAGATCCACTTCTCACTCTGAGCATGCATACTCAGGTCGTCAGAGCGACACGATAGTAATATATACACACACACACACACACACATACATAGACATAAATGTGAACTCGTGCAATAATAATGGATATGAAACAGTAATCATGGAATAATGGCGTGAACATGAAGTAGCCAATGCAGGTAACTAATAGAGTAGGTAAACAGTAGAGCAGTAAACAATATGGCAGGTATGTTGAATCAGTAAGTAATGCATGTCAATGTCACTAACCCTATCAGTCTCTAAGTCTCACAGTACATGTCGCTAAGCCTATCGTCGGTCCAAGTGTGAGAGTCAACCACTCGTGAGTATCCTCCACCTAAGGGTAGGACCCAAGGACAAGGGAACACGTGCCCGAGTCGCTCGCTAATAATCAGTAATATCCCCATATATCTCCAGAATCGCTATATGTGCCAGCATGGGACTCCCGAGATTCTGTTGAACTCACACTCAAACTACCCCACACCCCGTGGTCTACATCAAACGCCAACCATAAACTCAAATACCAGTCGGTCTATGACAAGTCTACGCGAGAACTGAAGACAGGGTCTCCATCAAGCATGTCTCGACTGATACCCAAGGTCAATGGACAGTGTTTGGTGCCTTACCTGCGACACCCATACAAGTGCTTCCATAATCGTCTCATACCAATTATAGTCACACTTATACACGTCCCACAGACGTCGACAATGCAATAAATCAATAGGGTCCACTGATTGTGTATAAGTACGTGTCACTTTCACTTACCCATTCATGCTTAAACACTCACGTACTTGCCACAATCAAACACTAATACCTAACACTGGGTAATGCACACGATCACTAGGTTACCAATGCAATGACATCTACACGATATGATGAGAACACAATAATTGTAATATGAACAAAATATCATCCGTCAGTGTCCTACCACTTGCATAATTTATCATAAATCATACATGCAAAATTTAGCGGAACAATGAAAAGGGGTTAATCATTGTGTTTAATTATCTATCCATGAAAATTGGTTTCACGTTAATCGGGTTTCAGTATCACTAGATATGGCCATTTCATTTTAAGCGTTCACTGCTGGAAATCCGGTTTCAGAATCGGAAGTCCGTTTCGTAACGCGTTTTAATCCCAGTTGGGATTGTAATTAGGAGACTCTATAGTTGAACAATATTTAGGTTTATCAGTTAGGTTTCCACCGCAATTAATGGATCAGTAATATACTATGGAGACAGGGAGTTATGGACAGGTTATGTTTGATGTGTAAAATCTGCCTCTGCAGAATTCAGCAAAACGTATCGACACTATAAAATGAATTAAAAATATCAAACGGCTGTGGAATCCAGTGAGACCAGTGGAGTAAGAAAACTATCTCAATTATATACGTAACGATATAGGGTTCCACACATTATCATATTTGAACAAGGAAGATCAGTGGATTAAATACAGGGGTTACCTGGAATCACTGCTTTAGACTGCAGTCCAGAATCAGGATCCACCACAGTTTTCTCTATTGTAAATAGTTCAACTCTAATTATAAGTTATAGGGTTCTGTATCTTATTCCGTTGGCTTCGATACGAGCCCCAGAACGCTAAAATCAAATTTTTAAAAGATTTAATATGAACTTAACTATCTAGCGTGTTCAGGAAAATTCTGATTTCGCAATGATTGCCGGGGGTAATATTTGTAGGTGAAACGATATTGATTTTCAACCAATTTTCCGCAGTACTTCTGTAAATAGTAATCGGGTTTAATGATCACAAGTTCTGCCATTTAAAGATAGGTTCTCACATAAAGTTTAGTATCAAATACTTATAATAATATAGAATCGTAATTGAAATGATTATATATAGCATGAAGCAAGTATGTAATACTTGCCTGACGACGACGATCGGTGATATGACAGCAACGGACGGCACAGTGGTGAACCACGGCTACGGCAGCGGCAACAACGCGATCAAAACTCGAGCACGATAAGAGTTGGCCTCGGTGGAGCTTGGTTCTTGGACTTGATGGCTCGGTGGGTGCTACGGACTTGCGCTGGCGTTGCGACGGCTGCTGCGTCGACGACGACAATGATAGACCGACCGAAGACATGGCTTAAACAGCGATGACGGCAACTGGTACAACGATGTTTGCGACAACCATAAATGTTCGATGAAATGACGGGCCTTGATTTGGCTACGATGATGGCGTGTTACGATGGGCAGGCGATGAGGCAGTGAGGGTGGTCGAGATTGGCGAGACGAAGATGACTGAGATAATGGCACGGCAGCAACAGCTTGGACAGCGATGGCTAGGTTTGGGGGTGCTCGATTGACCCTGAAGGCTGAGGGGGAGTCGTGGAAGAAGGTAGCGGAGTTCGGGCTCGTGGTGCAAGGGGTTGGTTCAGGGTGTCGTCAACGGTGTTGGCGGTGCCGCGATGGTGGTCGAAGTAGCGGGAGATAGCGGGTGTGGAGCTTAGGGTGCGGCAAGTTGCAGGGGGCTTGACGAAGGAGGTGGGTTTGGTGGTGACGCGGCTCTGGAGGAGGAGGCTTGCGAAGGTCGGTGGTGGTTTGAGGGGAGGTTCGTCGGTGAGGCGAGCTCCGACGGCGACGAGACACAGCCAAGGTTGATGGGTTGGGTTCTTAGGTTCGGGTTCTTGTCAGGTGTGCAGGGAAGTGAGTCGGGGAAGGAGGTGGTGGTGTCAGGAAGGTAGTGATGACAAGGGCGATGTGGAGACGACAATGAGGTCGGAGCTCCGGTGACGAGGGCTTAGGTGAGGCGCGCAGTCGGGGGCGTTCCTAGGTTGTGCAGGAGTAGAAAGGAGAGAGGTGAGGTCGAGAGATGTGAGAATATATATAGAGAGAGAGACGTGGGGAGAGAGGGATGGAGACGCGGTCGAAGGACGGGCCGCGGCGGTTGCAACGACGTGGGGGCATGGGGAACGGGCACGACGTGGGGGAGGAGAGAAAAAGAGCGGGAAGGAGAGGGGAGTGGGGAGAAGAAGAGGGGTTTGGGTCCGGGTCGGGTTTGAGGGAGTTGGGCCGGCTCGGGGAGAGGAAATGAGTGTGGGGTTTTAGGGAAGTGGGCCGGGGCTAAAAGAAAAGAAATTGAAAATGAAAGGGTATGGGCCGAGAATTATAAAAAGAAAACGGGGAGTTAGGATTCGGGCTGGGTTGGGTTTAGAAAGGGAAGAAATGAAAGGAAAAAATAAAAGGATTAGGAGTTTAGTAAATTAGTTTAACTAAAAATTATACACCTATATATATTTAGATCGGAATAACTCTGGATTAAATTTTGGAAATATATACGGGAAATTTGTAGGAAATTTGGGAAAGTATCTGAAGGTGTTATTTATAAAATATGCTAATTATTTATAGGGATTGGGTATTACAGAATCTGATGAAGTCACGCTACAATGGTCGCATCTATCCAAACCTCTAATATATGGTACCATAAATCAACTTGGTATTTTCGGAGAGGTGGGTGAATATGTCCAAATATGATTTGCCCCCAAATTCAGGCTAGACATCACAACGTCTCAGTCCGGTCTTTTAGTGGTAAATAGACACTTATACAGGTTAGTCTGTAGACCCGAGATCATCATAGTGTCTTATGTGGTTCCCACTATGCTTTGATTACCTCCTTACCACAGCTCTACTGAGTCGTCCAAACAGGTGGTAACAGGGTACAGTCTCGAGTCACATGGAGGCGGTGAGCGATAGGAGGGGTTTCGTCTCTCCCGATATTGAAAATTGATGTTGTGCTATACTCGATTGGCTATAATAGCAAGTCCCAGACTAAGGTTGATGTGATTTACTGATATGTGTTATCGGTAGTTTCTCGATTTGTTATAGGCCATACATCGGAATGACTTATCGAGTTATTGGGGTCTGACGATTCCACCCCCAGACTCGATATGCAACATATCAGACGAAGAGACCACACTGTACGGTAAGTGTTGCTTATAGGCATGCCGGGAGTTTGGACAAGTTTACTTGTTGATCTTCTATTTGTTCAATACTTAGGTAGCCGTTATGTGGAGCTATTACCGCAGATGTGCTTGTAGGTGTTTGATGTGATCATTACCTACTGCTAGTGTATTAACAAATCTTTAGAGTCCTGCATAGAGGTTTTCTAGCTCAAGTGAAACGAAGTAGCGCATATATGGAGATATGTGCGAGAGCTTGATTAAATAAGAATACTGAAAGCGTGTCTTAGCGCCTCTACTAGGTTTCCACATGCATCAAGTATGCAATTTAAAAAAAATCTAGAGGTCTAAGCTACACTAACCAAGAATTGAACTAGAGAATTAGGGTTTTTAGCATGTTAACAAGATCTATAACTAAGTGAAGAGGCTACAACCTTTGTAGACCAAGTCCTTCACTTTTATAGCTCCTAGTAGCAGTCCCTAAGCTCCAAGTAGTAGTCTCTAGAACTCTTCTTGGCTCCACATGAAGAAAGGTACGAACTTGCTATTGCTCTTCGAAGCCGAAGATGATCCACCTTGAAACCTCTCTAGGTCAAGCTAACTCTTCACAAATCAACGTATCAGCGAAGCAAACAAGTTAAACTAATGAGCTAGATTAGTGTAGACTGATGAAGTAGAGTTTTTCTTACTTTAGAAATATTTTCCTCTCACTTTTTGTAACTCAAGAAAAACATACAATGAGCTCTTGAGGAAGAAGATGAACTTGGGTGAAGAATAAACTTGTGATGAGAGAGTGAACCATAAGCATAAGATAATGGTGAGATGAATAAATAACTTATAGTAAAACAAAAAGAGAGAGATGAGTCATGGCTTCTCAATGCTTCTCCAAGCATCCAAGCCATGACTCATTTCTAATTTTTTCTATTTTCTTATAAGATTTAATCATCCCGATTATCTTTAGGTTATGTGCGAGTCTCATACACCCATGTTCTATGTATCATCAACCATGATAAAAATGTAATTTTATATATAAATAAATAAATAAATATATATATATATATATATCAATACATTTATATGTATCAAGAGAAGAAAATCATTAGTGAGCAATATTAGTTAATATATATTTATATATCAAATATATTAATATATATCAAATTATTAAATCAACACTTGATTCAATAATCCGGTTATATCATATATAACCGACTAATATCATTTATATGTATATCATTTTATCAAATCAACACTTGATTCAATAACCCGGTTATATCACATATAACCGACTAATATTCAATATGCAATATCAAATCAACACTTGATTCAATAATCCGGTCATATCATATATAACCGACCAATATCAAATATATATACATATAATAAATCATTGAATCAACACTTGATTCAATAATCCGGTTATATCACATATAACCTAATCGATATCAAATATCGCGAGATTAGAATACGGTATCACATACTCGTATTTAATCAAGCTTCCGCACATATCATCATATGTGCCCTACTTCGTTTCGCTTGAGTTAGGAAACCTCTGTATGGGACTCTAAAGACTCGTCAATACGCCAGCAGTAGGTAATGATCACATCAGATACCCACAAACCATCAGCGGTACTAGCTGGACGTAACGGCTATCCGGGTATTGAACGAATAGAAGATCAACAAGCAAACTTGTTCAAACACTCGTAAAGCCTATAAACAACACTTACCGTACAGTCCAGTCTCTTCGTATGATATGTCGCATATCAAGTTTAGGAGTGGAATCGTCAGACCCCAGTAACTTGATAAGTCATGCCGATATGCGGCCTATAACCTTTCGAGAAACTATTGATAACACTTACCAGTAAATCTCATCAGCCCTGGCCAGGGATTTCTTGTTATAGCCAATCTAGTATAGCGCAACATCAACTCCCTATACCGGGAGAGACGAAACACCTCATATCGCTCACTGCCTCTATGTGACTCGGGACTGTACCCAAAATCCATATGTTTGCACGACTCTTTTGAGCCATGGTAGGGAGGAAATCAAAGCACAGTGGGAACCACACAAGACACCATGGCGATCTCAGGTCTACAGACTAACCTGTACAAGTGTCACTAGAGAACTGCTATCTGACGATAGGTATGGTACCATCTAGGAGTTCTCGGCGAGTCCTGTTCAGTGTACCCATTTTCTAATGAGCACCTGTGTACAATCTTTGATGTCAAACACCAATGGTTGTGGGATCGACCATCACCCCATACAGGGTCAAGAAACGTACACATTAGTCTACTCTGGAATATCGATGCCATGTCTCGATATTCCCCCGACTAAGAACGGTTAAAGGATGTGCTTGCGGACTACACAAGCCCCACTAGCATGATCTGCATCACAGTCCTGGTAGTCAAGCCTACATCCTAAGGGTTTTATCAACATGTAACAGAGAGAAATAATAATAATAATAAGTGTACATGTCAAGATAAAGTGCAACCAGATAGCGTACTATCATGTCGAGCAAGAAAGTCCTCTATATATATGTCCATGCATCCACTATAATATACAATAATGGCCTCTAGGGCATACATATTCCTAACAATCTCCCACTTGCACTAAGGCCAGTTGTTGTAGTATCGCTGTTCAGTTGATAAAACTGCACATTTGTATTACATTTTTCCTACCATTTTCATATTTAAAAAGATCTTTATTATAATATATTATACATATGAGGGTTTATGTGTAAAAATACTATTTTCCATGTGTTGATATATTATAATTAGGTTTTGGTAGGAAAATGTATGCAAATAATATCATTGACCTAATCCTAGTAGAACAAACTCTACTAAATATTATTTGAGTTGTTGTGCATCCAAGTTGTGCAGAATTTTTCAAAGATTAGAATCAAGCAAATCAAGTTGTTGAAGAAGACTTGCCTAATTAAGAATCAAAACTTGGAGACCAAGTCTGGCAGCGACTACGAGAAGATTTCAAAGATACAAAGGTTCCAGAGGAGTCCAAATGTCACAAAGATAGATGCCCTAAAATTTGATGAAGGGACGCGATTAAACGGCCGCGGATCCGCGGCCGTACCCCCCATTGGGCCGCGGATCCGCGGCAAGATAGAGGGATCACTTGCCTAAATTTTGTGCGATGAATCTCTGCTATATTTTACCAAGTTTTCAAGCAAAAGATTGTGGTTTTGGACTATAAAAAGGTACCGAGAGCCTCTTGGAAAAATCATCAAAGCCGACGCGATCACGAAGCCCCAGACGCTCACGTATCCAGGCTGATCATCAACTGTTCGTCTATCTCCTTAGGAAAGATCGAGAAGCAAATCAAGTTTATTTGTAATCATTTTCTACGGAATAAAGTGTAGATTGTTCAAGTGATTAATAAAGGTAGTTATTTTATTTAATTCTTTTGCATTTTACATTATGTTTTCCCTCTCTGTCTTTCCATCTTCTTTTCCCAACATGCACGAGTAATTCTCCGCTTGTTAGGGTTCGTAGGATTAAGGTAGGCTAATGAACGATGAAAATCCCTAAACCCTTTTTAAGTCCTATAAAGTTTATGAACTTTATTAAAAGAATTATTAACATCCTAATCGGGCACGCTAACAATTCTTTGTTAGTCCCGACCGCTATTAGAGTTTAGATTAATAATTGTTTTGGTAAAGGCTAGATTTGAACGGGGTTCCGTGTCGATATAAAGGTTAAGAGTGGGATTCCTTTTCCCTCCAGAAACCCTAATCTACACGCATCACCGTCCTTCTAGTTTTAAATCTATTAATGGATAAAAAGGGTAACTTTTAATTAATTGTCCATAACTACTAAATCCTAACGAACCCTACAAGCCCCCTTATTATATTAACTACATCTTTAAAATAATCTAGATCTATATTTTACATTCTTGTTTAACGTAGATCTAGAAAGCATTCTATAAAATTGTTTATCCCTCCTCTCTTTCTCAACACATCTAAAGTAAAAGTAAAAGGTTCAACGTTTCCCTGAGGACGACCCGTACTCACCTCGGTCTAGCTACGCGCGACACCGTTCTGATTGCGGTTAACTACAAACACAAACACTTTTTCGAATCAATCAATCGCATACCCAACATCCCAAAAAGTCTTTCAAATTGTATCTGCGAGAGGGCCTTCGTGAGTGGATCCACCATGTTTTCCTTCGTATCTACTCTTCTGACCTCGATCTCCCGACGATCAACTATCTTCCGGATCAGATGATACCGCCTCAGAATATGTTTGGATCGCTGATGGTTCCTTGGCCAAAGCCACAGCTCCATTATTATCACAATACAAGGATATTGGATGCTCAATGGATGGAACCACATCAAGTTCAGTAATGAACTTCTTCATCCAGACAGCCTCTTTGGCAACATCGTTAGTAGTGATGTATTCAGCCTCCATCGTCGAGTCTGCCACGGTATTTTTCTTGGAAATCATCCAACATACCTCCCCTCCAATGAAGGCGAAGACAAAACCCGAGACCGACTTACTGTCTTCCTTGTCACTCTGGAAGCTCGAATCGGTAAATAACTCCACCTGGAGTTCACCGTTACCATACACCAAGAACATTTTTTAGTCCTTCTTTAGTACTTAAGAATGTTCTTCACAGCTATCCAGTGCTTCTCCCCTGAGTCTGATTGATACCTACTTACCATACTAAGTGTGTAAGCTACATACGGTCTGGTGCATAATATTGCGTACATGATAGACCCAACTGCAGAAGCATATGGTATTTTGGTCATGCGAGCCCTCTCCAAATCAGTCCTAGGAGACATCTCTTTAGAGAGAGTGATTCCTGAATAAACAGGTAAATTACTATGCTTAGAATCTTTCATACTAAACTTCTTTAGTATGGTGCCAATGTACCTAGGTTGGGACAATCCCAACATTCTTTTAGATCTATCTCTATAGATCTTAATCCCCAGAATGTAGGAGGCCGGATCTTTCATGGAGAACTTTTGTGATAAAAAGAGCTTGACCGAGTGTAGCATAGGAACATCATTTTCTATCAAGAGTATGTCATCCACGTACAATATGAGGAAAACAACCTTACTCTCTACTACCTTCTTGTAAATACAAGGTTCATCTACGTTTTTGATGAAGTCAAACTCTTTGACCGCTGCATCAAAATAGATGTTCCAACTCCGCGATGCTTGCTTTAATCCGTAAATTGATTTAAGCAGCTTGCACACCTTTCCGCTACTCCCACTGTCTACGAAGCCCTCTGGCTGTGTCATGTACACGCTCTCTTCTAAATCACCATTTAGAAAAGCGGTCTTGACGTCCATCTGCCAGATTTCATAGTCATGGTATGCAGCAATGGAAAGTAGGATCCTGATGGACTTAAGTATAGTCACTAGAGAAAAGGTTTCATCATAATCGACATCTGGTCATTGACGAAAACCTTTTGCTACAAGTCTAGCTTTGAAGGTCTCAACCTTTCCATCTACACCAATTTTCTTCTTGAAAATCCACTTGCTCCTAATGGGTTTTACCCCTTCAGGAGCAACTTCCAAAGTCCATACCTTGTTGGTGTACATGGATTCCATCTCAGATCGCATAGCATCCAGCCATTTCACAGAGTCCCCATTTGTGATGGCCTGCTCGAAACTAGTTGGGTCATCATCTTCCATGATGCAATCCTCGATCCCACCGTCTATGAGAAAACCGTAGTATCTCTCAGGTGGATGAGAAACCCTACTAGATCTGCGGAGTGGCTGAGCTTCGTCGGGGACTATCGAATCCTCCGGTTCTACCAAATCATCAGTTGTAGTTTGTGTAGCTGGAACTTCTTCCAGTTCTATCTCATTACTACTAATTTCTTTCACAAGAAATTCCTTTTCTAAAAAGGTGGCATGTCAAGAAACAAACACTTTTTGTTCCTCGATGTGGTAGAAGATATACCTTCGCGAATGTTTGGGATATCCAACAAATTTACACAGAACAGATCTTGCCTCGAACTTGTCTGGATTTTGTGTTTTAACATAAGCCGGACAACCCCATATCTTAATAAAATTAAGACATGGTCTCTTCCCCTTCCATATCTCATATGGAGTGGTGGGCACATATTTGGTAGGAACCATATTCAATAGGTATGCAGCTGTCTTAAGTGCATAACCCCAAAAGGAAATAGGTAACTCAATAATACTCATCATAGAGCGCACCATATCTAATAGGATGCGATTCCTCCACTCCGAAACTCCATTGTGTTGTGGTGTATACGGAGGAGTAAGCTGAGAGTGAATCCTATTCTCTTTTAAATAATCTCATAATTCCGTGCTTAAGTATTTTCCTCCTCGATCAGATCGAAGGACTTTAATACTTTTACCCGTCTGGTTCTCTACTTCGTACTTATATTCCTTGAATTTCTCAAAAGCTTCAGTTTTGTGTTTCAACAGGAACATATGTTTGAATCTTGAGAGATCATCGGTGAATGTAATAAAGTACGAGGAACATTACTGGCATGTGTAGACATAGGACCACATACATCACTATGTATCAGTCCCAAGAGTTCAGTAGCTCTTTCTCTGTGTCCTGTAAACAGAGTTTTGGTTATCTTGCCTATGAGACATGACTCACAAGTTTCATAAGATGTAAATTCGAACGGATTCAAATATCCATTTTTATGCAACTTCGCTAGTCTTGTCGCATTGATATGACCAAGTCTACAATGCCATAAGAAGGCTTCGTTCATTTCTAAACTTTTCCTCTTGTGTGTGTTCTGTATATTTAAAACTGTATTTTGATTTAGAACGTATATACCGTTACACAACGTACCAAACCCAATCAACACTTGATTTAGGAAAATGTTCATAATATTTTTCTCTAGTGCAAAGTTATATCCTTCTTTATCTAATAAAGAGCAGATATTATATTGCACATCATCGATGGTACAAAATAACAGTCGTTCAAAATCAATGTATTACCATTTGGTAATACAACGTGATATTCGCCGACAGCTTCGGCAGCAACAATTGCTCCATTATCTACTCTGAAGAACATATCACCCTTTCCCAGTTCTCTACTTCTTCTTAACCCTTTTAACATATTACAAATATGGGATCCTGATCCGGTATCTAATATCCAGGACATAGAGCAAACTGAGAAACAGTTCTCAATAATGAACACACCCGAATAAAATGTATCAGCATGCTCTTTCTTCGTTCGGGTTGCGAGGGAATCCAGATATTCCTCTATTCCTTGCTCAGATTTATGACAATCATAAAATAGAGCGGAACCAACGTTCCCAAGCCCAGTATAATAAGCGGGTTTGGTCAATACATCTATATTATTATCTTGATTAAGGCGTTTCATGGTCGCTACCTGGAGAGAGAGAGAAGAAAACACTTTAGCGTGCACTCTTGCATGATTAGACTGGTTATTATCTTATCTTATCAGGATGGCTCCCACTGTTTTTATCAAATCCTCCATCAAACCCTAAAAGGTAAGATTAGCCGGGATTAATTACACCCTACAAGTTCGCCAATCGGTCAGCCAGGCAGGTATTGGTACTCCGAGGGAGTCTCCCCATGCTTTCGCATAGAACTAATTAAATAACATCGTTTCCACAAGGGCATAACCCCGTTAACACCTTTCTTTGACACCTACTGGATCAGCTAATTGTAAAGTAAAAAACTCTCTCACGAGTAACTCTTACTCGCAGTGGGTATCGGGATCCAACTATCTCATAGAAGGTATGCAATCTCATTGCAAATTTCAACACTTGAAATTCTCAATATCTGTTTTTACCCATAACGACCTATGACCTTGACGGAGGCCAACAAACCATAGGCCGCTAGTCAATTTCAACCCGTCATTTCGTGATTGAATTAAACCCATCTGCATGACCCTTGACGGAGGCCAACAAAGCTATACGACTATCCTAATCCAATCGCATCATATGCTACAGATAAGAACTAATCAGCTACCGCACACTACACATTGACGGAGGCCAACAAACGTAGCACGAATACTAAATAGTTCTTATCTGAAATAACGGAGGGCTACGACTGCTTTTGAAGAAAACCTTTAACGTAGTGAACTTGATATCGTCGTAGAATCTAGTGATTTGAAAAGGAGTGGTTTAAGCTCCGCTTTTAAAATCGAGTAGTTTTCAAAACAAACCGAGTGGGTTGTAGCATCTGCTAGTTTTGCTAAAGAGGTCATTCCTGGAGAAGGGATCTAGGTTCTTTTCTCATCGAATGAGGTGCTGGATATTCATAATGGAATACCGCTATGCAAAGCAATAACTAGAGCTACCTTTTTGAAAAATTTGATTCTACAACATATTTAGGTTTCTTTTCTTTTCATTAATCTCATTAATGACGTCACATCATTTATGTTTCCTAAACATCATAGAAAAAACGAAAATAAAACACACACATATGCCATCCGCATTCGCCATAGGGACCCGGGTCTTCACCGTAAGGTTACTTAACTTATGGCAGGGCGGGTCAGGACTAACGCGGATGCAAAACATATATAGTGTCTACTAATATATCATATATATATAAGTAGCATTCGTCTCACGCAGTTATATGATCACATTACATAACTCAGGCAGCAGAAGCAAACATATAAAATGTAGGATATATTAGGAGGTCCATGTTTTAAATTAAGCCAGTAATGAAAAACACGGATTCCACGGTCGTGATGAATAGCCAAACTCACATCCTTAGACCCCTACGAGAACGGCAACCAACCTTGCCAATTCTAGAGTTAGGTGACCCGATCTCGACTCCTCGAGATGGCCTCCCACTGGACTCTAGAACCCGGTTACTTGTGCTCCCCGCCTTGGGTCTATCCTAGTGAGGAAAAGTAAATAATATACATCAATGGTGACAACAACCTCAACCCGGAAGTGTCCCAATAAAAGAATATTACATACAAATTTATTACATGAATGAAAATATAAAAACTCTCATCTCAAGTAAAACCCCCCGGCTATTCAATCACGACGATCCAATATAACATATCAGAAGCAACACATAACATCATATATCATCAACGTAAGTAAATATGCGTATTCCTAATATCGTTGACGTATAGCAACGAGATCGGGGATACACCACATATTACACTTACGGCTGCAGAAAAAAAATGAAAAATACAATAATTATAATCCGCATATAGCTTAGACATCATAAACCCGGAATATCACATACTCCGAATTTCATGCCTAACCCTATAAACCTTGCATTTAAGTCTCAAATTGAAAACACTTTTCAATAATAAGTCGGGTAATTCAACATGATTCCCGATAAAATGATCGAATGCTCGTCGGGAACTTTAGTAGATTGCCGCACCCTCGATACCGTCAACGAAGTGCACTTAGACGGAACACCGCGGCCGCGAGCACCCGAGTGGATGCTTTTGGCTACGGGGTTCTCCTATAGTCATTTGGTCGGGGTTATGGGGCGTGGCTATCTAGTAGTGTTTCCCAGCTAGTGTTCGTGTACTATACGAGATTGCGACAGAGTTTGATCCGAATCAAAACTCCATGGCAATCGATCAAATGAGACTAAAATGCTAGATTCACAAATCACAAACTAGTTTTCACAAAACTAATTATCGTGGATTCCAAAAATTGTATCACATATCATAACTATATAGACGATATTAAGCATTTCAATCGATATTTCAAACACCCACAAATCACAGAGACCTCAACAACTTGAGTCTCACTAAAAATACCTAGATAGTCCAAAATGTCACTACAGAGCAGCACAAGAAACAGGAGTCCCAAACTCACCAAACATGCGGCGGAACCGCGGCTAAACCCTAGGTTATGCCGCGGCTCCGCTGCCGTTTAGTTGAGTTAGGCCCTCGTATTTCTTGGGACTCCATACAATAACCTGCATGATTTTCTGAATATTTTTAATATGAAAATATTAACTTTTGAAAAATGGACAGAAACTTGGAAAATGTCGGGTTTTGAAGTTCGATCGAACACTTTAACGTCGTCTAGACCTTGCCTAATGCTCTAGTTTGGCTCTGATACCATGAAAGTGTGTCTGAGCACCTTTACTAGGTTTCCACATGCATCAAGTATGCAATTTAAAAAAATCTAGAGGTCTAAGCTATATAAACCAAGAATCGAACTAGAGAATTAGAGTTTTTAGCAAGTTAACAAGATCTATAACTAAGTGAAGAGGATTACAACCTTTGTAGACCAAGTTCTTCACTTCTATAGCTCCAAGTAGTAGTCCATAAGCTCCAAGTAGTAGTCCCTAGAACTCTTCTTGGCTCTGTTCCCCTCCGAAAGACGGCGCGACGGACGTCTTGCCTGAAATTCGGGGCAGATGCTAATTGGTGCTATCCATCTACCTCTCCGAAGATGCCAAGTTGATTTATGGCATCGCATATCGAAGGTTTAAACGGATGCATCTGATGTAGCAGACTTCGTCAGATTCCCCCTCGCTTGAGGGGTTTTTAATTGTGGGGACGCTCTTCCCTGCAAGCGCAAGCCCCTGCAGTTAATTATGCTACCGCATTGCGGTAACAACTTTCTCCTTCTCCAGATGATCACTTCGTGTCGTGTGTGTTTGTTTTGTGTTTGGTTGCCCATGGATTGTATACGGAGACTGAGTTATGTCGTCGCCCGTAGGGCATGGACTAGTCCAAATCCGTATTATCTTAGATTTGGGTTTGGGGGTTTGGGTTTAAGGATACGTTAGCCTCATTTGAGACTAAGATCAACTTTAAACATTTGTTAAGGATACGTTAGTCTAGTTTTTAGACTAAGATCAACTTAACGGGATCGTTTAGATCCAACAAGAGCGCAATTAAGGGGGCCCTGTTGTTTAGTTTAGTGACATTGCGGTCAATAGGTAGTTTAAGGACATTGCGGTCCGTAGGTAGTTTAAGGACATTACGATCCAATGTTAGTTTTAAGACATTGCGGTCAAGGTTAAGGACATCAAAGTCTATGGGTTTAAGGACTCCACAGTCCGGCGTTAGTTTTAAGACATCACGGTCAAGGTTAAGGACATCATAGTCCGTTGTTAGTTTTAAGACATTCTGGTCAAGGTTAAGGACATCATAGTCCATGAGTTTAAGGACCCCACAGTCCGTATCAATGTGTGGTCATCGGGACCCGTCACCTCTTTGAAGACGTTGAGGGATTACAACGCCAAGTATCAAAGGAGTGAAGAGATGTACCCTTAAACCAAGGTAGATTAAATGATCTTTGGCCCAATTTAGAACCAAGACCGATTAATTATATTATGAGCCCATTAGCCCAGTTAAGTTTGAATTGATGACTTATGGCCAGCTTGGGCTAAATCCAATAATGTTTGGAATATTGGCCTTCTGTTGGTTCATTGAAGGAGAGGCTTTGCCTCTAGAAACTTAGCCAATTGGGCTAAAGCTAGTGTTAAACACTAAAGACCAACAATGTTGAACACTGAGATCAAGATTAGCAAGTTAGTGTTTAACACTAAAAGATAATCAGTGTTAAACACTAGCAACAAGGCTTTCAAATCAGTGTTAAACACTAAAGCCAATCAGTGTTAAACACTGGCAATAGAGATTTCAAATTAGTGTTTAACACTAAGGCAAATCAGTGTTAATCACTGGGAACAGAGATTTTAAATTAGTGTTAAACACTAAATAAAATTCATTGTTAAACACTACAAATAAAGTTTTTTTCAAATTAGTGTTTGAACACTAGAGCAAATCAGTGTTAACACTGAATACAGAGATTTTAATTTATTGTTAAACAGTAAGGCAAGAGGGGTCACGTGGTAGCACGTGAGAGCGCCCTGCTTCCCTTTATTTTGTTCTGTCAAAAGTATTGAATACTTTGAAGTATCACGTGTTGTCACGTGATGGGAATTTGGGTGTTTGTCTGTTAGAGTTTCAGCTAAGGGGTCACGTGGTAGCACGTGAGAGCGCTCTAGAGCTCTTTTCTATTTCTTTTGCCTTTTTCTCTGTGTGCTCCAGGGGTCACGTGGGGCATGTGAGGCATTGCCTCAAAGCTCTTTTCTGTGGATCTTTACAGAGGTCAAGTGGTAGCACGTGATTCTGGTTCTTTGTATGCTTTAAAGATCTGTTCATCTTTTAAGAATTAAATTCTTCATAGGGTTAAACCCTAGCAATAAACTTTAGAGGAATTAAATTCCTGTTTTCTTCTGAAGAATTATATTCTTAGATAGGGTTAAACCCTAATTTTTTTTCTGTAGGAATTAAATTCCACATATATGTAAAGAATTAAATTCTGGCATAGGGAGAAACCCTAATTTCTTTTTTAAAGGAATTAAATTCCTGTGAGTTTTAGAGAATTAAGTTCTCAATCAGGGTTAAACCCTGGATCTGTCCATTTTTAAGGAATTAAATTCCTATAATATAGGGTTAAACCCTAATTTTATCTCAAATGAATTAAATTCCTATAATTCTGTGAGAATTAAATTCTCAAAACTCAATTCCTCCTCTATGTTTTAGATCTGCATGGCAGGATCTCAACCCAATAAGAATTAAATTCTCAATTCATGGGGAGATGTGCACTTTGCAGATCCTCCACCAGAGAAAGAACTAAGTTCTTTTCTTTATATTAAGAGTTAAACTCTTTTGAGAATTAAATTCTCTTTTGAAGCCTCTCTTTTCTTACCTAGGGTTTTTCTTTTTGTAGAGAATCAAATTCTTCCTTCTGAATTTTCCAGATTCCAAGGCTCTATCTCTCTCTCTCTATCTGTCCTTCAAATTCTCTCCTTTGGCTCTTATTTACAGGAGAAGGAAAAGAATCAATCTGTTTTAGTGAATCTTTCATTGAAAGATTTGATTTGTTTATTGAGGGATTTGATTTATCTTCATCATTAATCTGGGCCTTTAGATTATCAAGTGAATTTTATTCACCATTGGATTTTAAATCCAAAGATCTCTTTATTATTTCGGTTAGATTTAGGGGGAAATCTTTCCAAGCCCAAGGTTTTTCCATAAATTGGTGATATTTAATCACCTTTAGATTTTTAATCCAACGGTTTCAGATAATTCTTTTTCATTTTGGAAAGATTTGAAAGATCTTTCCTTAGAATTTAATTCTTGTTAAAGAATAAGGCTTTTAAAGCCGGTCACGTGTAAGCACGTGACCCCTGGTCACGTGTAAGTACGTGACCCTTGAAATGGGCTTCTTTCCTTCTGCGCTCTGTTCTCTGGCCGCTGCTTAGCCATCACGTGCCAACACGTGACCACTGGTCACGTGTGAGCACGTGATGCCTCTTCTGAAGCTTTTTCTTGATTTTTAATCAGGGGATGAATGTGCTCTGTGCTGCTGCTTTAAACGTCACGTGCCAACACGTGACTGCTGGTCACGTGCTAGCACGTGATACTTCCTCTGAAGGTTTTTCCTGATTTTAAATCAGGGAACAAATGCCCCCACAGCGTTGTTCTCACGTGTCTGCACGTGAGTGCAACGCTGTCACTTTTGTGACCGTCGGATCTGCTTTAGGAGTAGGGTAGATGAAACGTTTTCCATCCCATCCTATAAATGCCCATGTCCTCTCAGAAGAGCCTCCACTTTGCTCATCTTCCTCCTTTGAGAACTTCCTTCTTTTGAGAATTTAATTCTCTTTTTCCAAAGCTTAGTTCTCTGTCTTGAAAAATTTTCAGAGTTTAACTCTGTTCAAGAAAGACTCTTCCTTTCAGGTAATGATGTTGAACGATTGAAGAACCTTCATTTTTAAAAAAAAAACTCTCTGGATTTTAAATCCACATCAAGGTTTTCACCCCTTTTAACATGAATCCATTTTTTCTTCAAGTTCATCAACAAGAACAGAGACCCATCTAATTTTCAAACTGTAGATCTCTTAGGGTTTCTCTAATCTTTTAGGGAGATGATAATGTCCATGGAATTTAATTCCATCCTGAGGAGCTCTGGCTCTGGAATAAAAATTTCTGGGAATTTAATTCCCTTTTTCAAAAAGAAATTTAATTCCTCTGAAGAACTAAGTTCTTCCTAGAGAACTTCATGGGTTTTCTTGCCTTGAGTCATCTTCTTCACAATCCAGAAACAGTTTGCACTGCTGGTCTTTGGGAATTTAATTCCCTTGATTCTGTTTGATTCATCACAGAGTCCAAGATGGATTTGTCTTTTAGGGGAGTATATAGGGTCACTTGAAACCCACTACCTATGTAATGAGAATATTCCCTTTGTCTAATTATAATTGCTTGGCCTCATTATTAACGAGCCGTCAACCTGATTCTGTGGGGCCCATGTGTTTTGTTGCCAATGACCCCATAAAAAGAGTCTGCTGTCGCTTTCTTCAACTGTCTTCATATATATATTTAAGCTCATGTATATATATATATATATATATACATATATATATATATACATATATATATATATATACATATATATATATATATATACATACATATTGCTGGCTTCGCTTTTGACAGTTTTCCTTTATTTGATTCCAGGTGCGATGGCTTCTGTCCCGTGCTTTCCCTTTACTCGCTCGGAGGCCGCTTTTCCTCAATCACCATCCGACGAGGAAGCGATGGCGATGATCCGAGCTCATGACCCGAACTGCACCAGCTTATTCTATGGGGAACTTGGTACAGTCATATCATCCGGGGTCGCCGGAGTTTCCTCTGTGAAGTGCCGACAGAGCCCACTTTCCCGTTCTTGCCGATGGACCCTCCGAGGACGGTTTTCGTTGTGGAGATGCCAAATTGGACTCCAACGGGACGGCTTGAGCCTTCAACAACCGGTATCCCAAACCATCCGGTCCCCGCTATAGATATCCTGGAACGACGCATTTGTCAGGGTGAGGCCCACCCATGGGGACAGATCTATAAGATAGGGCTCACTCCTTGACACCCCACGGGCTACCTCCTCTGGGCTCGCTATATCCTTGCCACCCATCGTGCGCGGCTGCAGAAGGTTGGACTCTACTAGGAGATATATGCATCGCTCTTCCATTATCAATCCCCGCATGTCTGGTGGGTAAAGGCGTTCTTGAATCAATGGAATCTCCCCACCAACACTTTTCTTCTGGGGGACATAGAGGTTTCAATCTCTTTGGGGGAGTTTTATGAGATCTCGGGGCTGCCCATTTGAGGGACACTTTATGAGGAGTTGCTGCCTTCTGATGAATATGTCTTTGAACCCGAGCCCGCACCGCTTGACGGCTTGTCTGCTGAGAATGTCGTCCGCTACAAACGTCCCAGCTTAATCAAGGTGCTAGGTATCTTTGACCGATTGTTCACCGAATCTGAGGAGCAGGGCGTTACTTTTAAGAGCTTCATTGCCTGTTTCCTTCGCGAGGGTGTCTTGTCGAAAACATCTTCGAAGTTTGCAAATATCAAAGACCCCTTTGGGTTTGGTCCGAAGAAGCTGCCGACCAATGAATCGGATCTACCGCAGTATTACATCCCCATAATGTCGCCGATGTCTTTCGAATCCATCGCAGCTCCCGGCATAGATGAGGAGACGTTCTTTGTTGGGTTTATCAGTGTCTGGCTCAGCTGGTTTGTCATCCCTATACACCGCCGCATTATGAGAGTTTCGGTCATTTATCCGGCTCACCGTATTGCTGAGGGAACGCGGCTGGCCATCGGCATCCCGGCATTGGCGCATCTTTATCACGGGTTGGGCGCTGCGGCTAATACTTCCATCTCTGGCGTAGATGTGGTAAACTTTTCGCTTCACTACTTTACGTCTTGGATCGAAATGCACGTCTCAGGTGCTTTCGCTATGCATCAGAGGCCCGCATTCTACGACGCCTATACTTTCCCTCGGCTTATGCGATTGGTGGATGCTTCTGCCGCTGACCCGACTCAATTCGGGGCTATTCGGGCGTTGATTTCTCCTTACGCTACTGCTGGCGGGTTAGTATTTAATGATCGAGTCTTATCTTCTTCCGCGGGTTTAGCCCAGCCGCTTTGGGACCGGTCAATAGATAACGCGCCCTCTTTGAAGCCCCGGGAGGTCGCGCGCTTATACGCAATCAGACCGGGTTACCTGGTATTCCCTCAGGATAGCGTGACCCTCTTCATGCGGTACAATCCGCATCGCTTTGCCCGGCAATTTGGCTACGATCAGGGCGTCCCATTTGAAGCTTTCATAGTCGCGCCGGTTCCTTCGCTCAAGGCCGTTCAAGATGCCGCCCATCATTTTGTGAGGCTGAACACCGATTCTCAGTTCATGATCCCCGATGGTGATTACATGCCCCGATGCGTGGGGTCGTTCACGGGCTGGTATCTCCATCGAGTCAACCCGATTATTATTGAGGAAAGAAAGGTACTTCTTGGTCATGGTGCCCCTACTCAGGTTCCGGCCACGGGAGCTACGCTGCGACCGCGCGCCTCGGCCCGCTTTCCTCTGAGGGATACCGGCACCGTGCTTATTCCGGGGGAGTCGGGGATGGATCTTACTCCAACAGCTGGTATGTCCCTGGGTACTCGGTCGCGGGGTAGACGGGCTCCGGTAACAGCGCCACCACCCGAGGCAGCACCGCCCTCTGTGGCATCGACAATAGTGGTGTCATCCCCAGTTGTGGCACCGGGTGAGGGTGACAGGGATGAGGGCGTTGAGGGCGACGTGGGCCGGCGCCGCGCTAAGGCTCCTTGGGGAAGGAAGCGGTCGTCCTCGGCGACCGGCTCTGGGTCCAAGCGTCGAAGGAAGGTTGCTACTAATTTGCTCGACTCCTTAATAGAGTCTGAGCCTATTCTTGAGGATGAACCGTTGGCCCTGCAGGAATCAGATGCTGGACTACTTTTCCCGAGTTCGGCCGCCGAGGAAGCCACACAGTTGGCTGAGGCCATACGGCGTTCTAAAGATGAGTCTCAGAACGCAAGGGTTCCCCAGAAAACTTATCCCGCCGTGATCTTCTACGAAGAACCTTCATGGATCCGGCGACGGTTTATCGACCCTTTGGAGGAGTGGGGTGAAAGGGCGCTGAAGCAGGCCATTTCGAAGGATGCTGCGGTAGCACTTTCCTTATGGACTGGCGGTCATGAGTCCACCCTCGAACCGGCGAGCACGCCTCCTTGAGAAGGAGAATCGGCTTGAAGAAGCCATATTGAAGGCTTCCCTGCGCATTGGTATGTTTTTTTATACTTCTTTGCAATTTTTCGGATTGTTTATGCTCGTATATATGTATTCTGATTCTTGTGTGGATTGTGCAGAGTCATCGGCGATGGGGGAGGTCCCTACGGGCTTGTTGAAGCTAAAGCCCGTTGACGTTTCCGATGCAGCCTTGCTCGATGTAGAGGGGGCTGACGAGGCTGTTCCTCTTGCTATAGAGACTCCAGTGGCGGATCCTGATCACGGAGCGCTTGCTCTTTTGGAAGAGGCTCCTTTGGGGGTTGCCGTCCCAACGACTCTTCCTGCGGGCGGCCCAGAGGCGGGAGGAGAGGTAGTGGGGACTACCCTCCCTTTGCTGGAGCCGGAGATCACGGCGAAGGCCGTTGAAGCCGCTACCACCCCGACTCAAAATGGGAGGAGTGTTGAAGGTAACCTTCTACATTTTAAACTAGCAATCTTTCTGTTGTCTAAACTCTTTTGCTTTCCTAGAATTGCACGGGCTGGCGGCCTCTATTGCTGATTTGTCTCCTCGACAATCGTTTCAGCATCTATTGGAGATGGCAGCTCCGCAGCCGATCTCCCCTCAGCGCATCGTCCTTTCCTCTGGGCAAGATTAGTGTCGTTCGCCATTTTTTATTATAGCATTTTTGCTATTTTGCGAAATGACATTGATGTCTCTTACAGTTTTGGAGACCGATGACGAGGTCGAGGTAGTTGAAGGGCCAGGGTAAACTTCAGCTCCTATTTGCATGACCGTAGGTAAGTGACATTTCAATGTAGTTCCACTTGTTCTTTCGCTTAAGAGTTTTACTGACATTTTTCAAATCCGAACAGCCCTGCCAGCCCCCATAGCGCTGGAATCGCGTATCGCTATGCCGCCGGCCCCTATGCTTTGCGAGCCTCAGAACGCTTGGCGCAGTTAAGCTTTGTCTCCCTGTCGTCTTTGATCGAGGAGCTTCGTGCTGGCAGCGCAACCACAGCTGAAGCATTTACCGCCGAAGCTAACGGTTCTCTTCCTTTTCTTGCCACTTACCATAGCGAAGAGGTGGTGCGAGTCTGGGTGGAGTTCTGTCGGCAGGTGGAGGCTTGCTTGCATGCCCTTGAGTGTTCCCGCCTTTCCTCGGAGGCCATGGCTGCAAAGGCGGACTTGCGGGGGCTAATAGCGCGGTGCGCGGCAAACATGGCATCATGCGAGAAGAGGCTCGGCCGCAAATTCTTGGAAAGGGAGCTGGCCTCTAAGGCATTGAGCGAGATTCAAACCAGCCTTACAGCCAAAGCCAATAAAGCGTATGAACTCTGGCGGGTACTTCAAGAGTCTATCAGAGAGGTGGTGGCTCTTGATAAAGCTGTCGTGTTCACTCGCGAAAGGGTCGAGGCTCACAAGGCCACTGAGAAAGAGCTCGAAGGCCGGCTCGCCTCGTATCAGGCCCAGCAAGCTCAGGCAGAGGCCCGTCTTCTGGCAATCCTGAATCATGAAGCTGTGGCCCAGAAAAAACAGGATGAGTTAGCAAAATTGCTAAATCGCCCGCCGGTTTGAAAACTTGTATCTTTTCCTTTCTTTTTGTACATACTCCTGAATGAGAGTATATTCTTTTTGCTTTTTCATGAATTGTTCTTTGTTTCCATTTTGGTTTATGAATAAAAAACATATTTTTCTTCTCAATGGTGTGTCTCTTTTTATTGAATGTGTTCTGCGGACAGGTTATCTTGGTCTCTTTGCAGGGTAGCGATGGCTTAGGATTCAGGGTTAAGATCTGCATCCTAAGACTTTTGAGCTTTATGAGCCGTGAGGGTCTCATAAAGAGTTTTTCTCCCTACAGGTCGAGAGGATCCCGTAGGCGTAAGTTCTTCTTAAGAATCGTGAGGATTCTTAAGCGGGTTTTCCCTTGGGAGTCGTAAGGATCTCACAAGAGAGTTTTCTTCCTTACAGGTCGTGAGGACTCGCAAGTGTTGGGTGCGGTCGCCCTTATCCGTATTTCACGGGGTCAGGGGTTGCTTTGGGATGTTTTTCAAGGTACCGTAGTTTAAAGACATCGCGGTCTAGGTTAAGGACATCATAGTCCATGGGTTTAAGGACTCCATAGTCCAACGTTAGTTTTAAGACATCACGGTCAAGGTTAAGAACGTCATAGTCCGTGGATTTAAGGACTCCACAGTCTGATGTTAGTTTTAAGACATCACGGTCAAGGTTAAGGACCTCATAGTCCGTGGATTTAAGGACTCCACAGTCCGATATTAGTTTTAAGACATCACGGTCAAGGTTAAGGACGTCATAGTCCGTGGATTTAAGGACTCCACAGTCCGATGTTAGTTTTAAGACATCACGGTCAAGGTTAAGGACGTCATAGTCCGTGGATTTAAGGACCCCACAGTCCGATATTAGTTTTAAGACATCACGGTCAAGGTTAAGGACGTCATAGTCCATGGATTTAAGGACTCCACAGTCCGATGTTAGTTTTAAGACATCACGGTCAAGGTTAAGGACCTCATAGTCCGTGGATTTAAGGACTCCACAGTCCACGAAACGTGTGGTTACTGGGACCCGTCACCTCTTTGAAGACGTTAAGGAATTACAACGCCAAATATCAAAAGAGTGAAGAGATGTACCCTTTAACCAAAGTAAAATCAGTCTAGAATCATCATGGTTGATCGTTAGTTTTAAGACATTACGGTCGAGGTTAAGGACATCATAGTCCATGGATTTTAAAGACTCCACAGTCCGATGTTTGCTCTAGATACTTCACACGGGTTCACTGCCGTGTTCGGCGAGGACCAGGCTCTGCTCTGGGTGTTTTCCGCGGGGTCAAAGAGTGACGTTATCCGCGTTCCACATGACCAGAAATTTTGCACTAGATACTTCACACGGGTTCACTGCCGTGTTTGGCGAGGACTAGGCTCCGCTTTGGATGCTTCACACGGGTTCATTGCCGTGCTCTACGAGGACCAGGATCCGCTCTGGACGTTTTCCACGGGGTCAAAGAGTGACGTTATCCGCGTTCTACGTGACCAGGAATTTTGCACTGGATGCTTCACACGGGTTCACTGCCGTGCTTGGCGAGGACTAGGCTCCGCTCTGGACGTTTTCCATGGGGTCAAAGAGTGACGTTATCCGCGTTCCACGTGACCAGGAATTTTGCACTGGATGCTTCCCACGGGTTCACTGCCGTGTTCAGCGAGGACCAGGCTCCGCTCTGGACGTTTTCCATGGGGTCAAAGAGTGATGTTATCCGCGTTCTACGTGACCAGGAATTTTGCTCTGAATGCTTCCCACGGGTTCACTGCCGTGCTCTGCGAGGACCAGGCTCCGCTCTGGATGTTTTCCACGGGGTCAAAGAGTGACGTTATCCGCGTTCCACGTGACCAGGAATTTTGCTCTGGATGCTTCCCATGGGTTCACTACCGTGCTCTGCGAGGACCAGGATCCGCTCTGGACGTTTTCCACGGAGTCAAAGAGTGACGTTATCCGCGTTCTACGTGACCAGGAATTTTGCTCTGGATGCTTCCCACGGGTTCACTGCCGTGTTCTGCGAGGACCAGGCTCCGCTCTGGACGTTTTCCACGGGGTCAAAGAGTGACGTTATCCGTGTTCCACGTGACCAGGAATTTTGTTGATTATATCCGCATTTCACGGAGTTGGGATATGACTTTCGGTGATCTGTACACCGCCGAGTCATGGAACTAGGAGTCGTCGCTGTTCCGCTTTGCTCGAGGTCATATTTGCCGCAACGAGACAAATGCTGAGACGATCTTTAGGTTATTTGTGGCCCGTCGAGATTTGGCTTCTTCTTCTGATGATACTTGGGGGGGGGGAAGGAGTATGATCCCTTCTTTGTTTGCGTCCCTGGATTGTATACAGGGATTGATGTAACATCACCGTAGGGCATAAATTTAATTTTTATTTTATCTCTTTTTCCGCGATGCTCTATCATTTCAGCTTTTATATCGCGAAGGTAGCGATTGCCCCATCATTTCGGCTATTTTTCGCGGTGCCCAATCATTTCGGCTATTTATTTTATTTTTCACTCGCTGCTTTTTATTGCGAGTTGCCCAATCATTTCGGCTATTTTTCTTATTTTTCACTCGCTGCTTTTTATTGCGAGTTGCCCAATCATTTCGGCTATTTTTCATGCATAGATTTTTACGTGCTGATTTTTTTGCAAGTTGCCCCATCATTTAAGCTATTTCGTATGCATGTGTGGCTTGTTGGATTTTCGCTGCAAGCTTGGATTTATACACCGATTTTGGCATCAGCACCGCTACGATTGGGATATTGCCAGGAGCGAATCACCATTTGCCTTTGTCGATGTTGAACAAAGGTGGCTTAGTAAACAGGGTTAAGTTTCCTGTCGACTAAGGCTTTTGACTTCATGAGCCGTAAGGGTCTCACAAAGGTATTTCTCCCTACAAGCCGTGAGGATCTTGTAGGTGTGTTTTCTCCTTAGGAATCGTGAGGATTCCTAAGTGCATGTTCTCTTGTAAGTCGTAAGGATCTTACAAAAGGGTTTTCTCCTTATAAGTCGAGAGGACTTACAAGGGTTGTTCACCATATGAACATATCCCTAGTCACGGATGGGACTTGGTTAGGGAAATGTTTATTCGCGCCCGTGGATTGTATACAAGGGTCAGTATTGAGCCGCTTGTAGGGCAATATCGAAGGTTGTGGGGGGTTGCTTAAGCACAGGTTTAGGTCTCTGTAATTTAAGACTTTCAAATCTTATGAGCCGTGAGGGTCCCATAAGAAAGTTCTCCTTACGAGTCGTGAGGATCCCGCAAGTGTATTTTCTCCTTAGGAATCGTGGGGATCCCTAAGTGTGTTCCTCCCTTGTGAGTCGTAAGGATCTCACAAGAGAGTTTTCTTTCTTATAGGTCGTGAGGACCCGCAAGTGTCTTTTTAACGAGGTTGCGCCCTTTCGGGTTTTCATAAACACTTGTCGGTAGCCCTGCTGTTTTTACTCACGGAGCCCTTTCGGGTTTTCATCCGTGCCCATTTTGCTTATGGACATACCGTTTTTTTTATTCTTTTTTTTATACTCTTTTTATTCTTTTTTTTTCTAACGAGGTCGCGCCCTTCCGGGTTTTCACGAACACTCGCCGGTAGCCCTGCTGTTTTTACTCATGGAGCCCTTTCCGGTTTTCATCCGTGCCCATTTCGCTTATGGACATACAATTTTTTTATTTTATTTTTTTATATTCATCTCGTCAGCCTGAGGATACTGCGGTAGTAGTTTAAGGACGTTTTGGTCCGCAGCTAGTTTTAGGACGTAGTGGTCCGTCGTTAGTTTAAGGACGTTTCGGTCCGTTATTAGTTTAAGAACGTTTCGGTCCGTTGTTAGTTTAGAGACGTTTCGGTCCGTTATTAGTTTAAGGACGTTTCGGTCCGTTGTTGAAGAAGGCCGGTTACTACTTATAGGGTTCGGGCTTAGGAAGATAGCGAGCGGACATAGTCGTCGTCATCTATCATTGACCTAGGCCTTGACCCATTAAGCGTAGTATTTCTTCAGGAAGTGACCGTTTATTGGCCTGAAAGGACTTTCACCGTGCATATCCATGAGTAGATACGCTCCACCCTGGTAGACCTTGTCTATGATGTACGAGCCTTCATAGTTCGGCTCGAATTTTCCCCGTTTGGCACGATTGGGGATCATAGGTCTTTTGACCACTAGCACGAGTTCGCCTTGGCGGAATCTCCTCGGCCTGGTCAATCTTTCGTATGAGTGCATCATCTTTGCTTTGTAAGCCTCCAGATTTTGTTGCGCTATGAGCCGTGTTTCATTAAGGGCATCAAGCTCTTTAAGCCGAAGGTGAGCATTTTTTTTGTCCGTCAGCTCGTAGTGGACTGCCACTCGTAGAGAAGGTAGCTCTATCTCGAGGGGGAGTACCGCTTCCGTACCGAATACCAACGCGTATGGCATTGTGTTCGTGGCTGTCTTGAATGTAGTCAGATACGCCCAAAGAGCTTCTTGCAACCTCTCGTGCCAGTCCTTTTTGTTTCGGGACACCGTCTTCTTCACGATCTTTGTCAAGGTTTTGTTGAAAGCCTCAGCTAGACCGTTAGCTCGCGGATTATAAACTGAGGAATATCTCCAGTCTATGTTGTGTTGCTGCGCGAAGCGACTAATCTTGTGGCTTCTGTAGGCTGGCCCGTTATCGGAGATGATCCGTCGCGGAGTTCCAAACCGATAAATGACGTGCGTCTTGAAGAAATGGAGGATATTCTCCGTCTTCACTTCCCTCAACGGTACCGCTTCTACCTATTTGGAGAAGTAATCAGTCGTCGCCAGGATGAAACGATGTCCCCTGGACGATGCTGGTTCGATAGGGCCGACTATGTCAGTTCCCCACATTTCGAACGGCCAGCTAGCCACTGTCGGATGTAATGGATTTGGATGCTGGTGGATGAAGTCCCTATGGATTTGGCATGAGTGGCATTGCTTCGCATATTCGAGGCAGTCCTGAATCATCGTGGGCCAGTAGTAGCCCATCCGTTTAATCTTCAACTTCATTTTCGGGCCTGCTTGGTGAGAACCGCAGAGTCCGTCGTGAACTTCTTGAATGACTCTTTTCGCTTCGTTGGGTCCTAGGCATCTCAACCACAGAGAATCAAACGACCTCTTATACAGAGTATCATTGACAAAGGCAAAAGACAGAGCTCGTTTTATAAGCCGGTGTCTTGAGGATGCATCTTCAGGCGTTCGACGGTATTTGAAGTAGTCTATAAAGACTTCTCTCCAATCCTCAGCCTTTTCCCGGTCTTTTATTTGCAGGGTCGTATGCTCAGTCTCTCCCTTTTCTTCGGATGATTCCGGAGATATTTCTTCCAGTGCGAGGACCCGACGGCTTTGTACCACGATTCTGACGTCATCGAGGTTCTCATCAGCCAGTTCTTTAGCGAGCTTGGCTAACGCGTCCGCCTTGCTATTTTCTGCACGCGGTATGCTTCCCAGCATGTAGGAGGGAATTTGAGTCAGCAGTTGCTGTACTCTCTCTCCATACTTCACCAGCTCTGGCTTGCATGTCTGGTAGTCGCCGTTTACTTGACTAACGACCAGTTGGGAATCTCCGTATATGAGGAGGTTTTCAATTCCCATGTCGATGGCGATCTCGAGGCCTGCTATCAAAGCTTTGTACTCGGCTTCATTGTTCGTCCTCGGCTCTGTCAAGGAGAAAGCAAAGCGCATTATCCCTCCTTGTGGAGTTACGAAGATAAGGCCTACCCGCGATTTGATTATAGGGGTGCTTTGTTTGCGCTTCTTCACGGAAGATGCTCCATCAAAATAAAGCTCCCATCTGGTATCACTTCCGTCGATCGTGTCAAATGCATGTTCGTCTGGCAGATCGTAATTCAGAGGAGAATCAGCAGGTATCGGATGTTCAGCGAGGAAGTCGGCAATGGCCTGGCCTTTGACTGCTTTAAGAGGTTGATAAGTTATCGAGAACTCCATCGAGAGCAAGGCCCATTTAGCGAGTCGACCGGTCAATATGGCCTTCGACATTAAATATTTAAGGGGGTCCACCTTTGATATAAGACGGACTTCATGCGCCAACGCATAATGCCGGAGTTTCGCTATCGCGAAGATCAACGCCAGGCAGTGTTTTTCGATGGGGGAGTAGTTGCTTTCTGCCCCCAGAAGAATTCGACTTAAATAGTAGAGCGCTCTCTCTTTCCCTTGGTCGTTCTCTTGTGCCCATAATGCGTCTAAGGAACCTTCGAGGGCTGTCGTATAAAGAATAACATGCTTTCCCTTGACTGGCGTGGCTAACACCGGCGGGTTCTGCAGGTATTGCTTGATCTCGTCCAGTGTGCCTTGGCATTTGTGATCCGAGACGAACGGGGTTCTCTTCTTCATCAGGTGGCTGTAAGGGCAGCACTTGCCTGAAAGGTTGGCTATAAATCGCTGGATGTATGCGAGCTTCCTGATCAGTCGAAAATACTGCATTTTTAACACGGCAATTTCCCTATCTTTTGCATTCATCTAGAAGTGTTCGGTATTCATATTGCACATATTAGCAAAACATCTCTGAAATACCAGATTGCATGTGTTATACTCTAAAACCGGCACTTTAAGGGAAATTAACTGTGTTTCATTGCATTGCATCATTCTTGTGTAGCGCAACATGTGTTTCGAAGTCTGTGCAGGAAATTCCAGAAACAGGGCCAAAATTGTCATAGTGCTGATCAAGAATTACGCCAACTCAAGGACTTGAGATCTGGTATTAATATAGAGGGAATTACACAATTCAACATATCAGAAAAATACCCCAAAAGTCTCCCAAAGCACCAGAAGGAAATTGGCACAGTGAGCCCCTCACGTGACCGCGGATCCTCGGCATAAGGAGGCACGTGCCAGGCATCCGCGGCATCTTGGCCACGTCATCAATCAAGATTTGCTCCAGTACTACTCTCTCAGGGCCCACATTCATTTCATATGCTTCAAATTCCAGATTACTCTCGAAGCTTCTGCCAGATCAGCAAAAGATCATTAAATCAAGCTAATCTTGATTAAGCTAATTAACCTCCTAACAACCTAGTTCTAGAAGCTCCGTCTAACTAACTACTTCTAGAAGCCTCTCTAGATAACAAACTTTTGGAGGGAAATTCAAATTTTGAATCCTAGATCTAGGGTTTGGATGGTCTATAAAAGAGAGCTTAGATCTAAGGGTTGGGGTTGCTCATCATTAATCATTCATAAATCATTAATTAGTGGTTAAGGGTATTCTTCTTCTTCTTTCATTTCTCCCATCTCTTAATCTTCCACCCACAAGTTGAGTGACACGACTTGTGCGAAACCCTAACCCGAATTCCAATCCAAATTCAAGATCCCGAGTACCATTCAAGCAAGAAGCCTTCAACCTTTTAGGAGCAGAGCCGATCTTCAATCGAGCAAGTGATCCAAGCCGATCCGCGACTCAAAGAGATGAGCGAAGCCAAATCGACGATCGAGTTCTTCCTCTTGTAGTTCTTGAGCGATTTGTAACGGAATTGTTGATATAAATAAAAGGTGAAATTCTTTAATCTTGCTTTCTTTAAATTCTTGCATCATGATTCGATCTCAATTTGTGATTGTGATTCTTGTTGTGACGTTTGAGTAAAACTCCGCTCGTAAAGGAGTCGAGACGATCGATAGAATGATGATGATTTAGATTCTTTTACAATTCTTAAGTCCTATAACGTTTGTAAATTCTTGTAAATCGAATGATCGATAACCTAGTTTCGAGACAATGCTTTCTTGATCGTGTTCGCTCGGAACTAGAGATCAACAATCGATCATTAGATTTACTTGAAGCTAGTTTGTGAATGAGATTCATCGAAAGGATAAAGGATAAGACGAAGAAACCCTAGCTTCTTCGCAAGATCCTTAACCTCGATGAATCGTCATCGATCTAGTATCAATTCGTTAATGGATAAGGATATGAAATCATTAGATCTCATCACATCTATAGATCCGATCGATTCCTACGAGCCTCACTTCGATTCTTGATATTTGGTTTGGAAATCACAAAATTATCAATTCTTGATTTTAATGTTTTCTTAGATCTAGATTTTTCTAATTCTTGAAATTCAATTTACAAATCATGAATTGTTTTGTTTTGTTTTCTTTAAAGTTTCGACTCATCTAATTCGAAATACGAACGATTACACTTTCCCTGTGGACGATCCGCACTCGCTAACGCGCTACATTCGACACCGTTATTGATTGCGGTCAAATATTTTTGGTTGTGATTTCTACATACATTTTCTAAATACCAACACAATCCGAAATCGTATCAATCAAATGGCGCCGTTGCCGGGGATAGTGCGCTAATTGTTCTATTTTGAAATTTGAGTTGAAAGATTTATTCCATTATAATTTTTAGATCAAAATTCGTGCAAACACTAATACGAGTTGTTGTGATTTGTGCGAGGAAATCTGGAATCATTGGAGCTGGAGAAAAAATTTTCTGCAATTTCCAGAGAGCTGGGGAAGTGAACAGAAGCCTTCTATTAAAATTCTGTGCAGTGATCCCAATACCCTACCGCATTTCCGCGGCACTAAGCTGCTTACACCGCGTTTCCGCGGTTCATCTGCTGACTCACTGTACCAAAATTGCTCTGTGAGTCTCTAGCTTTCTTATCTCCTCCTCTGTCTGCTCCAATTAACACTTTACTGCAGGTTTCTTTGCAAATAAATCACAGCGCCGCAAAAAGCAAAATAAATTGTGCGTGTTTTGATTTTTGGTTGTTTGCATATTAATACGGAATTTAAGGGGCACGACCAAATCCAGATTAGGTGGGGAGTTCATTACCCTTCCTAAGCCCCAAAAATCACAAACTTGCATCCGCATTTACCCTCATTAACTAAAAAATATCTAGAGATGACTCTAAGGACCGTCGCGCCCACTTAGGACAGAAGAAGGCCGTAGGTAATTCATTGTTTATCCGCGTTTCTTTGTGGTGTCTAAGGCAAGTGTGTCGAAGGCTAGTAGTTATTAATTAGGCCCACTACTTACGTAGTGGAATACCTTCCCACTTACCTGGCACTTACCTGGCCACAGGGAGACAAAGAGGCAGTGGAGGATTTATCCTGCGACTTGTCTTTTGGCAGTTAGGAGCGGTCTAGAGCTTTGACCTAGGTGACCACTAGAATTAAGGTTTTGCTTGTTGCATTTGTTGTGATCGCATCATTTTTTCAAAAATCCGTATCATTTTTCAAAACAAACACCGCATTTATTCATTCCTCTAATTATAAGTCACGCTGCCACTTGTACTAACCCTTTTTAGTGCAAGATAAGCTGGACACGAGATTCTAGTGCCCGTTTAGTCCGCGTTCCCCTATCGACCCTAAAGTCGGTATTTCTACATTTACCTTTTCTTTACCCACCACCACACCTATATCGATGGATCCGTCTCTATCGAATTTCTTTACCACTACCCAGCCGCCGTCCGTTGGTGAGCAGAATCCATCTCGCATCTCTCTCCAAGAGAGGTGTTATCCAACATGAGGTCCTCTTTCCACCTGTCTTTCCATTCCACCAGCCAACGGGAAAAATTTTCAAATAAAACCCCAATACATCAACCTTCTACCAAAATATCACGGTCTTGAGTCTGAAGACGCATATGTCTTTATTACCAAATTTGAAAATGTATGCGCAATGATGGGTACTTCACAGCTTTCTGTGCATGCTATGCGTCTTCGTCTTCTCCCATTTACCTTGTGCGATATAGCCGAGAAGTGGCTGTATAACACTACCGCACATTCCATTTCAAATTGGGAAGAATTCGTCAAAGCATTCCTAAAGAAATTTTACCCCTATCATAAAACAGTTCGAGTCCATAGCGAAATAAATCAATTCACCCAGCTTCCAAATGAACCATTTTCAAAATGTCTTGAACGCTTCAAGGATCTGTTAGTCCAATGTCCACATCACGGAATCCCCAGATGGGATCTGTGTCGAATAATTTATGAGGGCATTAATCCTAACACAAGACAGACCCTTGAATCCATGTGTCAAGGCAACTTCATGACCAAAGATGATGGGGAAGCCTGGAAATTTCTAGAAGATTTCACTGAAAGATCTTTACAGTGGGAGGGTGTGCGTCAATCGTCTAGGGATGGCAATGATGTTTCCATAGGAGTTAGAGCTGAAATTTCAGCTTTACACAAGAAATTCGACGCTATGGAAAACAAATTTTTAGCCTCCGCCCTAAATCAAACGTCACTCTCCAAAACTGTATGTGGATGTTGTTCTAATCCTTCTCATTTGACGGAAGAATGTCCATTAAATTCTCCGTTTCAAGGTCACGAGCATACCAATACTGCTTTCCAACAAAGACCTAGAAACGATCCATCTTCTTCCACATATAATCAGGGTTGGAGGAATCACCCTAACTTTGCTTGGAACCAATCACAATCTCAAAACACGGTTCCAACCCAAAACAATTTCCAAAGGGTCCCTCCACTACAACAGCAACCACCACTTCAATTGAGTCAGCACCCCTTCCAAGCACAAAACTTCCAAAATCCGGTCAACACTTTTGCACCACATGAAAACTCTTTGCAATTGACCGGTACAGATAATACCTCTGCACTAGCACAAACCTTGGATACTTTCATGAAACAATCCATCCAAGGGACGGCAAGTTTGCAATCTTCCGTCGAGAATGTGATGAAGATCATTGTCTCTCAAACTGAGAATATCAAATCGATGGAAGAACAAATTGCACAACTAAAAGCCGAAATGCGTGCAAGAGAGAAAGGGAAACTTCCAGCTCAACCTTTACCCAATCCTGGCTATTCACATCATGTGGATGCAATCATGTTGAGATCTGGAAGAGTGCTTGACAATCACGTTGGGGAAGAGTTTGATGATACTGATAAATCAATCAATAACACCCCGGCTGAGACCTTTCCTTCTACTTCTACTTCTAATTCTGACCCCAGTTCTTCTACCCCACCACCATCTTGCGAGCCAATTCTTCGTTTCCCAAAAGGCTCGCCACCTCAGCCCATTTCTTCTAGTTCTCCACAGACGATCCCCACCTCTATTCTGGGATCGGTTCCACACACACTTCCTTCTCCTATGATGGACCCAGCAGTTATTGCTAAAGCGCCTTATCCTAATCGGTTAAGGGCTAACAAATCGAGTCCATATATGGAGAAGATTATGGACATGTTTAAACAAGTTAACATCAACATCTCTCTCCTAGATGCCATCCAACAAGTTCCATCCTATGCGAAAACTCTTAAGAACTTGTGCACCAGGAAGAGGAAGACTCAAGTGCCCAAGAAGATATTCATGGCAAAGACTGTAGACACGGCTTTCCCCCAACAAGTACCACTGAAACGTAAGGACCCTGGCTGTCCTACTATTTCTATTTCTATTGGGGAGAAACACATCAACCGTGCTCTACTAGACCTTGGCGCTAGTGTTAACTTGCTTCCATATTCAGTCTATGAGCAACTACGTATCGGAGTGTTGAAACCATCTCATTGCACTCTTCAGATGGCTGACCGATCAATCACCAAACCTAGGGGTGAACTGGAGGATGTGTTAATAAAAATCGGGGAATTCATATTCCCTGTGGATTTTATTGTACTTGATACACAGCCTGTAGCGAACCCACGGAATCAAATTCCGGTGATTTTAGGTCGCCTCTTTTTGGCCACTTCCAATGCTATCATCAACTGTCGTAATGGCTCTATGACCCTATCCTTCGGGAATAGGTCAATAGAGCTGAACATTTACAAGTTGGGAAGTGTACCCTCCGAACCTACTGCTCAGGTCTGTTCTGTCGACTTAATGGATGTCGACAGCAGCGAATTTGATGATCCTCATGATACTGATCTTGACTCTTTTCATATGTTATTGTTTGACCCAACTATGTATCATACACATACGGACTCTTCCACCGAGATGTCCGGGTCAACAACTAACACTGGTGATGAACAGCTTTTAGAGTCTGAAGATCACCCCGCACTTTGTGATGACATTATTCATCGGGGTATAGATGGAACTTTTGAGGAAATCTTCGCTGATGAACTCGCATTTTTAAATGACACGGGTGCTGAGATGAATCATCTCCCAATCAATGAAATTGAACCTCCACCCCTTCTTTTGAACTGTAAAAAGAATGCGAGTAATCCATCGCATTCACTGCATCATCTCTCCAAAATGAGACGCACACACATTCTATTCCACCACTTACCATTTCCCCACTTCTTCTTCCACCAACCAGAGCACTGCATTGATAAAATTTTCGAGTGGTTGGTGTTAACATTCGGTCTTTGCAAAGCTTGGCATCGACCAATGATTCTTGACCCCCTCATGTGATTTTCAAAGATTAACATTGCATAACTCAAGTTTGGGGGGATATAATCGGGCTCTTGAAAAGAAAATTTTTACAAAATGACGAGCCAAAAATAAGTTTGGGGGAGGTTCTTCACTTAAATATTTTGCCACCCATTAATAAATTTCCTCCCAAGCTTACAGGTTTTTCGAGATTTAGCGGATGGCAACAGTGAGGACACTGTTGAAAATAAGTTTGGGGGAGGTTTGTGCTTATTTTTGCATCATTTGCATATCACTTTGCATAAGCACAAAACATTTTTTTGAAAACCTATAAAAAATTTATAAAAAATTTCAAAAGATAAAAATAATTTTGTACATAAATAAGATAATAAAAGTTTAGATAGTGAAAAATTACATCCAAAAGATTGGAAAAATTTAAGAAAACTAGAAGTTTTCTTATACGAACTAGTAATAAGTAGTTATGAGCCGTTGTCCCAAAGGTTAGTAAGATGAAGGAAGTCACTAATCTGAGGATAAAAATAAGTCTGAAAAATAGTTTCTATTCTGGAAGCCAAACATTTTGAACATGGACACCCTGCTATTCGCACTTACACACATCTTGAAGCCCGGAATAGTAGAGGATACCTTGAAATGCTCTTGTCTAAAAGCCGATGTATGAAGGAAATAAAAAATTGATAAAAAATGAAGAAAATATAAAATGGTGAAAAAAATGGACACTAGTTTTGTTATCGCCAAGGCAGCAATAAAAAATATAGCGAGGGTGCCTCTTCACCTAGTGCCCTAAGGCCAACTGGTCTGGGAGTCACTGCTAAACCTTAGGTGGTGCAAGACGAGGAAAAAAACACCAAATAAGCAAGCATATGAGTAATCGATCGGTTAGTACCTCAAGAAGTATTAACGGCGCATGAAAGTGTGTGAGCAATCTCATCTAAATATTCATTAATTAAAAAGTACTGAGGCTGATGGGCAAGAGTATGATTGCTTGAATTGAATTCTCCGGGTGTAGGGATGTTCTTTACATACACGCAGGGTTATATGATCGATGTTTGGAAGAAAAATAGGAATGAAGAATAAGACGATGTTTTATTGAGGGAGGACGTGATTTCTGACATCTTTTTCATGACTATTAAGATAGGGCTCATGACAACCGAAAAGTTAGCTTAGTTGGAAACCCTAATTTTCAAGGCTTTTCTTTTACGATTCTTTTCTTTAAATGTAATATTCATGATCTTCCTTTTATTATTGGATTTTGTGGGTGCAATCCGCTGAAAACCCTCATGAGACAACACTCCTCCTACTAGGGACACCTAGAGGTTTAAAGGCTTGTTGCACGTGCTCAGTGCAATCGTGTTGCCTACGTAAGTATGCTAGTTAGTTTTTCTCTTTCTTTATTTTCTCCTTCTCTTTTTAATAAAACAGTTCGCTCGAGACGATCGAAAATAAGTTTGGGGGAATTTGATCAGTCGAAAATACTGCATTTTTAACACGGCAATTTCCCTATCTTTTGCATTCATCTAGAAGTGTTCGGTATTCATATTGCACATATTAGAAAAACATCTCTGAAATACCAGATTGCATGTGTTATACTCTAAAACAGGCACTTTAAGGGAAATTAACTGTGTTTCATGGCATTGCATCATTCTTGTGTAGCGCAACATGTGTTTCGAAGTCTGTGCAGGAAATTCCAGAAACAGGGCCAAAATTGTCATAGTGCTGATCAAGAATTACGCCAACTCAAGGACTTGAGATCTGGTATTAATATAGAGGGAATTACACAATTCAACATATCAGAAAAATACCCCAAAAGTCTCCCAAAGCACCAGAAGGAAATTGGCACAGTGAGCCCCTCACGTGACCGCGGATCCTCGGCATAAGGAGGCACGTGCCGCGGATCCGCGGCATCTTGGCCACGTCATCAATCAAGATTTGCTCCAGTACTACTCTCTCAGGGCCCACATTCATTTCATATGCTTCAAATTCCAGATTACTCTCGAAGCTTCTGCCAGATCAGCAAAAGATCATTAAATCAAGCTAATCTTGATTAAGCTAATTAACCTCCTAACAACCTAGTTCTAGAAGCTCCGTCTAACTAACTACTTCTAGAAGCCTCTCTAGATAACAAACTTTTGGAGGGAAATTCAAATTTTGAATCCTAGATCTAGGGTTTGGATGGTCTATAAAAGAGAGCTTAGATCTAAGGGTTGGGGTTGTTCATCATTAATCATTCATAAATCATTAATTAGTAGTTAAGGGTATTCTTCTTATCTCATCTCTCCCATCTCTTAATCTTCCACCCACAAGTTGAGTGACACGACTTGTGCGAAACCCTAACCCGAATTCCAATCCAAATTCAAGATCCCGAGTACCATTCAAGCAAGAAGCCTTCAATCTTTTAGGAGCGGAGCCGATCTTCAATCGAGCAAGTGATCCAAGCCGATCCGCGACTCAAGGAGACGAGCGAAGCCAAATCGATGATCGAGTTCTTCCTCTTGTAGTTCTTGAGCGATTTGTAACGGAATTGTTGATATAAATAAAAGGTGAAATTCTTTAATCTTGCTTTCTTTAAATTCTTGCATCATGATTCGATCTCAATTTGTGATTGTGATTCTTGTTGTGACGTTTGAGTAAAACTCCGCTCGTAAAGGAGTCGAGACGATCGATAGAATGATGATGATTTAGATTCTTTTACAATTCTTAAGTCCTATAACGTTTGTAAATTCTTGTAAATCGAATGATCGATAACCTAGTTTCGAGACAATGCTTTCTTAATCGTGTTCGCTCGGAACTAGAGATCAACAATCGATCATCAGATTTACTTGAAGCTAGTTTGTGAATGAGATTCATCGAAAGGATAAAGGATAAGACGAGGAAACCCTAGCTTCTTCGCAAGATCCTAAACCTCGATGAATCGTCATCGATCTAGTATCAATTCGTTAATGGATAAGGATATGAAATCATTAGATCTCATCACATCTATTGATCCGATCGATTCCTACGAGCCTCACTTCGATTCTTGATATTTGGTTTGGAAATCACAAAATTATCAATTCTTGATTTTAATGTTTTCTTAGATCTAGATTTTTCTAATTCTTGAAATTCAATTTACAAATCATGAATTGTTTTGTTTTGTTTTCTTTAAAGTTTCGACTCATCTAATTCGAAATACGAACGATTACACTTTCCCTGTGGACGATCCGCACTCGCTAACGCGCTACATTCGACACCGTTATTGATTGCAGTCAAATATTTTTGGTTGTGATTTCTACATACATTTTATAAATACCAACACAATCCGAAATCGTATCAATCATTTCCCTTGGAGAGACCGCAATTGTTTGAGAGTCCTTGGTGGTGGCATTTCTATGATCGCCTTGATCTTCGACGGATCTATCTCAATGCCTCGGTGCCGGACAATGAATCCTAGGAATTTGCCTGACGACACCCCGAACGCGCATTTGAGGGGGTTCATCTTCAAGTTGTACTGCCGAAGGCGTTGAAATACAGTCTTCAAATGCTCTAAATGCTCTTCGTATGACATGCTCTTGACCACGAGGTCGTCGATATAGCATTCGACGATTTCATGTATGAGGTCATCGAAGATCTTTGTCATGGCCCTCTGATAGGTGGCACCGGCGTTCTTTAGACCGAAGGGCATCACCTTGTAGCAGAATATACCCAAAGGGGTCCGAAAAGCGGTATGCTTCTGGTCTTCGGGATGCATCCATCCATGAAAGAGAAAACCTCGTGAGTGGATGTGTTATCTATCATCAGCTCGGTGACCGGTACTGGGAAGTCGTCCTTCGGTCTAGCTTTATTGAGATCTCGGAAGTCCACGCATATGCGTACTGTCCCATTTTTCTTCATTACCGGGACGATGTTGGCGATCCAATTCGGGTACTGAACTTCCTGGATAAACCCAGAGTCGGTCAGCTTCTTGATTTCGGTGTTGATGCCCATCTCAAGCTCGAGCCGCATTCTTCTCGGCGCCTGTTTGACTGGCTTAACGTCCGGGGATACCGCCAATTTATGGACATCTATTTCTGGATCTAGTCCTGGCATTTCAGAATAGTTCCATGCGAAGCAATTTCTATGCTGCATAAGTACGTCTTTTAATGCAGCCACCTTTTCTTCAGATAGCAGCTCGCTGACGAATGTTGGTCGCGGGTCGTTTGCCATTCCCAACTCAATCTTTTTGAGGTTATTTGCAGTAGTATGTATGCCATCTTCCAGCTCTTTTGGCGCTGGCGGAAATTCTGAGATTACCTCGTCATCATTGCTGTTTTCAAAGCACCAGGGAAGGTCATTCATGTTCTCGAGCTCTTCTTTTGATACCGTTATCATATGACAGGCACGAGATCGCTTCCAAGATCGATGTGGGTCTGGTTCTGCTCTTGTTGCTTTGGGTTCGTGCTTTTGTGGCGGCATTACCCTCCAGCTGCTGGATAGAGCAAACCTGCCTTGCTGGTACTGGTCTTCGACTCAGTTCTTGAAGGTGAAGCAGTCTTTGATAGGGTGTCCTATGGCTTGGTGATAAGAGCAATAGCCCAGATGAGAGACCTCTTTAGCTTGCTCAGGATGCTTAGATTCCGGAAGTGTAATCATTCGATGCTTTAAAGCGAGATCGAGTATCTTCTTCGTCTTGCCTTGAGGGAAAGAATACGCTCGACTCATCTTCTTCATGAGGGGAAAATCCGGACCGCGCAATATCCGATCTCATGACTTTTTGATCCTGCGTTGTCGTTGTCGACCTCCTTTTCCGCTTTTTGACTCACTTCTGCCTCTGCATCGGGCCTTTTGCGCAACGGGTTGACAGGGAGGAGCATCTTCATCTTTTGCAGCCTGTTGAAACAGACGTTGCGTCCTAGCTTTCTCGTAGATGGCCATCTCGCGATTATGGTTGTCCCGAGCTTTTTGACCTGCTCTCCTGATAAGCTTGTCCATTCGTTCTTCAAACGACGGACTCGGCACTTCAATTGCGGGATCTAGTTTTGATGAGGGGTTGGCATTTCCCGACAGGGCGTTCTCTTCTTCATCGAAGTTATATATGGCGTAGCTACCGTGGACTCGTTCCCGTTTCTCGGATCTTACATATCCAAGCCCAAGCGTTTCCATTCTCCCGTTGGGCAATTTGCGCTGAATCCCAGGGACATCCCAAATCCTGTTATAGAATCGATCTTGTCGAATAGTCTGTTTTAAGGGTACCCCTTGGCGCTTCAATAGCCTTTTTAATCCGTTTGTGTAATATCTGGGCAAACGGATGGGTTGGAGCCTGTCGAGTGTAGAATCCACGCCGTGCCGGATTTCTTTCTCCACTCTTGTTTCCGTGGACCGGTAGAACAGGATCGCCTTTTCACCTTTTCGCCTGGGAGGGACGTAAAATGTCCGCAGCTCTTGCACGTTGTGAGCTTCAAGTGCGTCAAGGTCTTTGTAGTGCTCCCGCGGAACCATGGTAATTTGCAAACTCTGATCATCGCCAGGGGATGCTTGTATTGACGGCTGACTGGAGAACACATCATTAACCTCATCTTCCGAGTCACTTCCGAAGATCAATATGGGGGCGGACGGTCCCGGATTATTGCGTCGAGCCGGTCCAGCATAATCTATCTCTTCTTCTTCTTCAGTATCACTCCCGAAAATAGGAATGGTGGCGGTGGCTTTCTCCGGTTTGCGACACCTCTCTGTATCCTCGAAATCTGGCAAAAAGTACTTTGCATCTTCGTATTTGCGGACTTCGTTTACCGAGAACGGGTTCAGCTCTCCTGTTACGGTGTACTCGAGACCATCCTTGAAGTACTTCATACACTGGTGTTGCGTAGAAGGGATGATGTTGTACTCGTGGAACCAAGGACGACCGAGCAAAGCGTTGTAGCAGGTCTTGGCGTCAATGACGTGAAACTTAATGTCCGTGACGAGTAGTCCAAAGCGTAATGTTAGTATTACAGATCCGAGAGTCCGTGACGACTGGGAGTCGAAACCGGAGATGGTAATTTTGTCCCGAGCGAGGTGCTGAACGCTCATGCAGATTTACTTCAACACTCGAATATTAAGGAGATTGACGGAGGATCCATTATCAACCAGAATTTTGCCTATCTTAATATCGTGGCAGTATCCAGAGACATATAGGGGACGGTTGTGGTCGCACGTCCCGAGGAGAAGGTCTTCGTCACCGAAAGTGATATCGGCCGTGTGTACTTCTTCCAGTTCATCCTTCATTCTCTGTTCGGTGAGGAAGGCTTGGAATTGCTCGGGCTCTTATAGCGCCTTGATTAATGAATCTCTTGCTTCTTTTGATAATAAGAGGGCGTCGAGAATACTGAGCTGCGAAGGTAGCTTCCTTAGGTGCGCTAGGATGTTGTAGTCCACCTTACTCTTCTTGGGAGGATCTTTGGCAGTCAGCTCTTTCATGACTTGGTCATCTAAAGTGATATCTTCAGCGACCTTTTCTTTTCCTTTATCTTTTCTAGTCGCGGGTCCGAGATTCTTTTCCGGGAGCGTGCGATTGCGCAGCTGAATGTTCTCGCAGGCCTCCGGTTCTTCCTCTTTCCCTAAGACGGATTCTTTAAAGAGAGGGCCCAGAGCCATTTCCTCATCAGAGTCGCTCCCAAAGGTGAGAAATTGTGATCCTCCGGCGTTGACCGTGTAACAGTCGTCGGTAGTTCTTTTATGCCTGTTGGTTGTACCTCTCTGCTCCCGACGAGTTCTGTGTTTCATTCGTTTAAAATGTTGCCGGTGAGCAACATACCCCTGCCACCATGTCTTAAATGCGTCGCATTCCTCAATAGGGTGTGAAATCTTCCGATGATACGAGCAGTAATTAGGGTGCCTCTCTGCTCCATTGAGTGTGTTTTCTTCCGAGGGTGGTAGCTTCATTCCCATTGACATGGCTTTGGCAAACCTTTTCCTCGTCTTGAATATGTTTTTATCCGCATCGGATGTATTTTGATCTGGCAGGAGTGCTTTGCATCTTTCGTTTAGACGGCTGCGTTTGGCTCCTTCCGATGCGGCCATCTCACGCTCCCGATCGGCTTTAGTTTTCAAACGAATCTCGTCTAGAAAGGCGTCGATCATTTCATCTATCGGCCATACAAGTTCTGGCTCAGGCTGTGCCCCCAGTTTCTCAGTGTCAAGAGTTTTCTCATCGTCCGTAAACGAGTGGGAAATCACATGACAGCTCGCCACATATCCCTCGGATTCATCCGACGAGCTTTCTCCATCATCTTCCTCCTGAAAGACGTGGTTGAGGAACTCTTGGAGTGTGACGAGAGTCCGCGCCTTTTGATTGTACCCCTCCAGCGCGTCAATCTTCTTCTGCAAGTCTGTGCGCTCGTCTCCAGGCCTCACGGGCTTCTTGGATTTCTTCTTCTTCTTCTTTGAAGATTTTGACGGTTGGGTGTGAGTACTTGGGCCATCACCACTGATCTTTGGAGTTGGGCGCGGCTTCAGCATCCCTTTAATGATCTGAGGTTCAAGCGGGTTCTTCCATCTGACCGCCGGGCACGCATGAAGATCACATAGCATCCTTTTGGTTTTAGCTGATAGCACGACGTCCCATGGCGCTTCTTCAATGAAAGAACAGGTTGCCCCCGATGTATTCACCTTCTTGGGAGTATGCGGCTGTGGCGGGTTCATCTTCCACTTCTCGGACAGTGCAAACTTGCCCTGTAGGTATTGA
This sequence comes from Agapanthus africanus, assembly GCA_030015575.1. NCBI lineage: Eukaryota > Viridiplantae > Streptophyta > Magnoliopsida > Asparagales > Amaryllidaceae > Agapanthus > Agapanthus africanus. Next base: position 672,181,446 of record CM057340.1, on the reverse strand, counting down.
TCTTCAATCCATCCTTTGAAGACGAAGCAATCCTCAATCGGATGGCTTACCGTTTGATGGTAAGGGCAGTAGTTGGGGTTATTCGCCTCACTGGGTTGCGGCGGTCGCCTTGGGTTTGGCAAGTTGATGAGCCTGTTGCGTACTGCCAGCTCGAATAGCCTCTTCGTCTTATCCAACGGGAAGGAGTAGGGGCACTTCATTTTCTCATTATAATACCGCCGTCTTTCTTCCAGTTGGTCCGCCAACTTTGGGGCACTGGGTTGCTGCTGAGCTTTCGCAACGAAGGTTGCTTTCCCTTTACCCTTGTCATTCCGAGGTTCCGGCTTCGGGGGAGGCGGTCTGTGACCCATCTGGTCCATCTGGGCCAACTTGTCGATCAAAGCTTGGAACGTGGTTGGCTTAAAGAACATCATGAACTGTGAGATGGTTGCATGAGGATCTAGGGTACCCACGAACATGCCCACCGCGGGCGCTTCCTCCATGCGTTGTTCGCATTTCGACCACAAGTTTCGCCAGCGTATAGCGTACTGGACCCACGTCTCGCCCGGTTTCACCTTGGGATTAATCAACACCGTTATCGGGGTGCGTTCACTGGCGCTCGCGAATCGCTGCGTAAATAGCAGCTCCATTTCAGCGAACGTCTTGACGGAATCGTTTGGGAGTTCAGAATACCATTCGAATGCTGTTTCTGACAAGCTGCCGACGAATTGGCGAAGCAAGAGCTTATCGTCGCCACCAGTGTTGCCACAAAGTGCCCTGAACCGGGCCACATGTTGATGGGGATTGCCCGTCCTTTTATAGACATGGAATTTCGGTATTGTATAGCCCGGCGGGTACTTGATCTGGTCATACCAGCTCGGATATAGTCGTCCCGTTTTTACGACCTGACCGGCCGCCTCAGTCGCCTGATGAACCCGTATCTGCTGAGCTATATATTCGTCCAAGTCAGCTTTGGAGATTGTCTCCTCCTTGGCTGTTGACAGAGCCGGTGGAGGATTTGACGTTTCTCCCCTGTCGTCTTCAAGGATGATCAGAGAATCTTCAGCAGGAGGATCTTGTTGGATCATCATACCCACCATGTCCTGGAACAGGAGGGCCATTCGTTTTATATTGGCTGCTTGTTCAGCCGCCTCTTTATCCTTCTTTTCCAGTATCCTGCGAAGGAATTCCGCGTCAGTTTCTTGCTCCTGGCGTTGATCAGAGGACGCTTCGGGGCTTTCTTTTGGCTCAGTGAGTGCGGCCATCGCGTTCATCATTTCTTGGAGCTTTTGCTGTTGCTCCTAAGCTTTGGTCACTGACCGTGTAAGCGGTCTATGACCTGTAAATGCACGGCTGTCCTCCTTTCCCGACGCCATTATACAGTATGGACCACGATGCCCCCGGACTTAGGGCGTTTAGGCTCACCGCCTTTGGCATTTGCCGCAGGCGCGGGGATTTTCCCTGGCCTTCTTCTCTTGTGGGCCGTTGAAGTTAAGGGGGCCGTTGCAGCGGGCACCCTGGCGGTTGTCGTCCTTTGTTGTTTGACAGGACGTTTCTTTTCTTCCTGCACTTTCGCTCTTTTCTGTTGACGAGAGTGATCTTGGTCGATTACGGAATCTTGAACCCTCCGCCAGACTTTATAAATTTTGGAGGACAGCCGTTGAGGGGGCTGTTCTAGCTTCTTTTCTGTAACCCTCTCCGCTGGTGGAGGAGATCTTTTAAGCGTAGCAGACGGAGAGTTCTTACGTACCCTCCTTAGCGGTTCAAAGTTGTTCCCAGTTGGAACAGCAGCGTTGACTTCCATCACTGGAGCAGGTGGAGTTAGCCCTGAAGGGGAGTTGCCCCCGGCCTTCCTTATTCAGCGCTAGTGGCGACGTCGAGCATGTCGAGCTGTCGGGACTGGCTCGGCGATAGGGATAATTTCATTTTGCCCCCTGTCCGAATGAGGCGCCGCTGGTGCCAGCCTCTTAAAGACTGATGTTGTCCTTTGGGTGACGATGTTCAATCTGTCAAAGACAGATCTTTGAGTAGGAGCAGGAACCGGGATGGTCAACCTTGAAAAGACTGACTCTTTAACAGGAGAAGCCGCCTTGACGACTTCGGGAGCGGAGGTGACCGTCTTCCTCGGGACGGCCATTTCAGGGTTCATGGGCTTCTTGGCGGGCCCATCAGGGTTCTGGTTCAGCCTGGAAAAGATAGAGGCTAACGGTTTGATGTTGGACGACCCATTGAAAGGGGCCGTTGTAGCAGTGAGCCCATCGAAGACCGACTTCTTGTTCGCTTCCGGTGCGGGCACCGGCATGGTGAAGCTTGCAGGCGGGAGCATGGTCCCGAAAAACAGACCGGTGGTGGCCTGGGTCACCTGTTCCACCGGCATGGCAAGGATGGAGGCCGCTTGAGGCCCATAGGCCACACCTCCAGGTGAGGCGGAGCGTTGGTTGCACTTGCATTTTAAGCAGCTCGAGCAGTTGCAGGCCATTGATGCTTGATTTCTGCGCCAGGCAAAAGACCAAATCTTAGTAATTTGAAATCCAAAGGAAACCATTAACAAACCGCGATTCGTTCGCGGACGACACACGAAGTGTGGAGTGGAAAGAGGAAAAGGTCCCACCGAGCATGCCAGAATCTGTTCCCCTCCGAAAGACGGCGCGACGGACGTCTTTCCTGAAATTCGGGGCAGATGCTAATTAGTGCTATCCGTCAACCTCTCCGAAGATGCCAAGTTGATTTTTGGCACCGCATATCGAAGGTTTAAACGGATGCGTCCGATGTAGCAGACTTCGTCAGATTCCCCCTCGCTTGAGGGTTTTTTGATTGTGGGGACGCTCTTCCCTGCAGGAGCAAGCCCCTGCAGTTAATTACTCTACCGCATTGTGGTAATAACTTTCTCCTTCTCCAGATGATCACTTCGTGTCGTGTGTGTTTGTTTTGTGTTTGGTTGCCCGTGGATTGTATACGGAGACTGAGTTATGTCGTCGCCCGTAAGGCGTGGACTAGTCCAAATCCGTATTATCTTAGATTTGGGTTTGGGGGTTTGGGTTTAAGGATACGTTAGCCTCATTTAAGACTAAGATCGACTTAAACATTTGTTAAGGATACGTTAGTCTAGTTTTTAGACTAAGATCAACTTAACGGGATCGTTTAGATCCAATAAGAGCGCAATTAAGGAGGCCATGTTGTTTAGTTTAGTGACATTGCGGTCAATAGGTAGTTTAAGGACATTGCGATCTGTAGGTAGTTTAAGGACATTGCGATCCAATATTAGTTTTAAGACATTGCGGCCAAGGTTAAGGACATCATAGTCCATGGGTTTAAGGACTCCACAGTCCGGCGTTAGTTTTAAGACATCACGGTCAAGGTTAAGGACATCATAGTCCGTTGTTAGTTTTAAGACATTCCGGTCAAGGTTAAGGACATCATAGTCCATGAGTTTAAGGACCCCACAGTCCATATCAATGTGTGGTCATCGGGACCCGTCACCTCTTTGAAGAAGTTGAGGGATTACAACGCCAAGTATCAAAGGAGTGAAGAGATGTACCCTTAAACCAAGGTAGATTAAATGATCTTTGGCCCAATTTAGAACCAAGACCGATTAATTATATTATGAGCCCATTAGCCCAGTTAAGTTTGAATTGAGGACTTATGGCCAGCTTGGGCTAAGTCCAATCATGTTTGGAATATTGGCCTTCTGTTGGTTCATTGAAGGAGAGGCTTTGCCTCTAGAAACTTAGCCAATTGGGCTAAAACTAGTGTTAAACACTAAAGACCAACAATGTTGAACACTGAGATCAAGATTAGCAAGTTAGTGTTTAACACTAAAAGACAGTCGGTGTTAAACACTAGCAACAAGGCTTTCAAATTAGTGTTAAACACTAAAGCAAATTAGTGTTAAACACTGGCAATAGAGATTTCAAATTAGTGTTTAACACTAAGGCAAATCAGTGTTAATCACTGGGAACAGAGATTTTAAATTAATGTTAAACACTAAATAAAATTCAGTGTTAAACACTGCAAATAAATTTTTTTTTCAAATTAGTGTTTGAACACTAGAGCAAATCAGTGTTAACACTGGATACAGAGATTTTAATTTAGTGTTAAACACTAAGGCAAGAGGGGTCACGTGGTAGCACGTGAGAGCGCCTTGCTTCCCTTTATTTTGTTCTGTCAAAAGTATTGAATACTTTGAAGTATCACGTGCTGTCACGTGATGGGAATTTGGGTGTTTGTCTGTTAGAGCTTCAGCCAAGGGGTCACGTGGTAGCACGTGAGAGCGCCCTAGAGCTCTTTTCTGTTTCTTTTGCCTTTTTCTCTGTGTGCTCCAGGGGTCACGTGGGGCACATGAGGTGTTGCCTCAAAACTCTTTTCTGTGGATCTTTACAGAGGTCACGTGGTAGCACGTGATTCTGGTTCTTTGTATGCTTTAAAGATCTGTTCATCTTTTAAGAATTAAATTCTTCATAGGGTTAAACCCTAGCAATAAACTTTAGAGGAATTAAATTCCTGTTTTCTTCTGAAGAATTATATTCTTAGATAGGGTTAAACCCTAATTTCTTTTCTGTAGGAATTAAATTCCCCATATATGTAAAGAATTAAATTCTTGCATAGGGTGAAACCCTAATTTCTTTTTTAAGGGAATTAAATTCCTGTGAGTTTTAGAGAATTAAGTTCTCAATTAGGGTTAAACCCTGGATCTGTCTATTTTTAAGGAATTAAATTCCTATAATATAGGGTTAAACCCTAATTTTATCTCAAAGGAATTAAATTCCTATAATTATGTGAGAATTAAATTCTCAAAACTCAATTCCTCCTCTATGTTTTAGATCTGCATGGCAGGATCTCAACCCAATGAGAATTAAATTCTCAATTCATGGGGAGATGTGCACTTTGCAGATCCTCCACCAGAGAAAAAACTAAGTTCTTTTCTTTATATTAAGAGTTAAACTCTTTTGAGAATTAAATTCTCTTTTGAAAGCACTCTTTTCTTACCTAGGGTTTTTCTTTTTATAGAGAATCAAATTCTTCCTTCTGAATTTTCCAGATTCCAAATCTCTCTCTCTCTCTCTCTCTATCTGTCCTTCAAATTCTCTCATTTGGCTCTTATTTATAGGAGAAGGAAAAGAATCAATCTGTTTTAGTGAATCTTTCATTGAAAGATTTGATTTGTTTATTGAGAGATTTGATTTATCTTCATCATTAATTTGGGCCTTTAGATTATCAGGTGAATTTTATTCACCATTGGATTTTAATCCAAAGATATCTCTTTGTTATTTCGGTTAGATTTAGGGGGAAATCTTTCCAAGCCCAAGGTTTTTCCATAAATTGGTGATATTTAATCACCTTTAGATTTTTAATCCAACGGTTTCAGATAATTCTTTTTCATTTTGGAAAGATTTGAAAGATCTTTCCTCAGAATTTAATTCTTGTTAAAAAATAAGGCTTTTAAAGCCGGTCACGTGTGGCCACGTGACCGTTGGTCACGTGTGAGCACGTGACCCCTGGTCACGTGTCAGCACGTGACCCTTGGAATGGGCTTCTTTCCTTCCGCGCTCTGTTCTCCGGCCGCTGCTTAGCCATCACGTGACCACTGGTCACGTGTGAGCACGTGATGCCTCTTCTGAAGCTTTTTCTTGATTTTTAATCAGAGGATGAATGTGCTCTGTGCCGCTGCTTTAAACGTCACGTGCCAACACGTGACCGCTGGTCACGTGCTAGCACGTGATGCTTCCTCTGAAGCTTTTTCCTGATTTTAAATCAGGGAACAGGCTCCACTTGAAGAAAGGAACGAACTTGCTGTGTGATCTTCGAAGCCGAAGATGATCCATCTTGAAGCCTCTCTAGGTCAAGCCAACTCTTTACTAATCAAGGTATTAGTAAAGAAAACAACCTAAACTAATGAGCTAGATTAGTGTAGATTGATGTAGTGAGTTTTTCTCACTTTAGAAATATTTTCCTCTCACTTTTTCCAACTCAAGAAAAACCATAGAATGAGCTCTTGAGGAAGAAGATGATCTTGGGTGAAGAATAAACTTATGATGAGAGAACCATATGCATAAGATAATGGTAAGATGAATAAATATCTCATAGTAAAACAAAAAAGAGATAGATGAGTCATGGCTTCTCAATGCTTCTCCAAGCATCTAAGCCATGACTCATTTCTAATCCTTTCTATTTTCCTATAAGATTTAATCATCCCAATTATCTTTAGGTTATGTGTGAATCTCATACACCCATGTTCTATGTATCATCAACCATGATACAAAATGAAATTTTATATATAAATAAATATATATATCAATACATTTATATATATCAAGAGAAGAAAATCATTAGTGAGCAATATTAGTTAATATATATTAATATATATCAAATTAGTAAATCAACACTTGATTCAATAATCCGGTTATATCATATATAACCGACTAATATATTTATATGTATATCATTATATCAAATCAATACTTGATTCAATAACCCGGTTATATCACATATAACCGACTAATATTCAATATACAATATCAAATCAACACTTGATTAAATAATCCGGTCATATCATATATAACTGGTCAATATCGAATATATATACATATAACAAATCAATGAATCAACATTTTATTCAATAATTCGGTTATACCACATATAACCTAACCGATATCAAATATCGCGAGATTAGAATACGGTATCATATATTCGTATTTAATCAAGCTTCCGCACATATCATCATATGTGCCCTATTTCGTTTCGCTTGAGCTAGGAAACCTCTGTGTGGGACTCTAAAGACTCATCAATACGCCAGAAGTAGGTAATGATCACATCAGATACCCACAAGCCGTCAGCGATACTAGCTGGACATAATGGCTACCTGGGTATTGAACGAATAGAAGATTAACAAGCAAGCTTGTCCAAACTCTCGTAAAGCCTATAAGCAACACTTACCGTACAGTCTGGTTTCTTGGTCTGATATGCCGCATATCAAGTCTAGGGGTGGAATCATCAGACCCCAGTAACTTGATAAATCATGCCGATGTATGGCCTATAACCTTTCGAGAAACTTCTGATAACACTTACCAGTAAATCTCATCAGCCCTGGCCAGGGACTTTCTGTTATAGCCAATCGAGCATAGCACAACATCAACTCTCTATACCGGGAGAGACAAAACCCCTCCTATCGCTCACTGCCTCTATATGACTCGGGACTGTACCCAAAATCCACCTGTTTGCATGACTCCTTTGAGCCGTGGTAGGGAGGAAATCAAAACACAGTGGGAATCATATAGACACTATGACGATCTCGGATCTATAGACTAACATGTACAAGTGTCACCAGAGAACTGCTATCTAACAATAGGTATGATACCATATAGGAGTTCTCGGCGAGTCCTGTTCGGTGTACCAATTCTTTAATGAGCACCTGTTTATAATCTTTGATGTCAAACACCAATGTTTGTGGGATCAACCATCGTCCCATACAGGGTCAAGAAACGTACACACTAGTCTACTCTAGAATATCGATGCCCTGTTTCGATATTCCTTCGACTAGGAACGGTTAAAGGATGTGCTTGCAAACTACACAAGCCCCACTAGGATGATCTACATCATAGTCCTGGTTGTCAAGCCTACATTCTAAGGGCTTTATCAACATGTAACAGAGAGAAATAATAATAATAATTAGTGTACATGTCAAGATAAAGTGAAACCAGATAGCATACTATCATGTCGAGCAAGAAAGTCTTATATATATATATATGTCCAAGCATCACTATAATATACAATAATGGCCTCTAGGACATACATATTCCTAATAAATATATGATACCGTATTCTAATCTAGCGTTTTTTGAAATTAACCGGATTATATATGATATAACCGAATTATTAAATCAAGTGGTGATTTAATAATTTGATATATATATGTATGTATCCATCCCTAAATCAAGTTTCATATATGAAAGTGTGTCTTAGCACCACCACTAGGTTTATACAAGTATCAAGTATGCAATTTTAAAAATTCTAGAGTGCTAAGCAACACTAAACAAGAATTGAACTAGAGAATTAGGGTTTGGTTAGCAAGAATACACTTTCTAAACTAAGTGAAGAGGGTTACAACCTTTGTAGACCAAGTCCTTCACTTCAATAGCTCCAAGTAGTAGTCCCTAATCTCCAAGTTGTGCTCCTTAAAACACTTCTTGGCTCCACTTAAAGAAAGGATTGAGCTTGCTAATGGATTTTCGTTGCCGAAGATGATCCATCTTGAAGTTTCTCTAACTCAAGCTATCTCTTCACTAATCAAAGAATTAGTGAAGCAAACAACTTAATCTAATGGACTAGATGAGAGTAGGTTGATAAAGTAGGAATTTTTCTCACTTTAGAAATTCTTTTCTCTTTTTATTTTTCCTACTCAAGAAAAACTAGAGAGGAAGAAGAAGCACTTGGGTGAGAAAAAAATATCTCAAAAGATAATTGAGAGAATTAACCATGGGATAAAGATAAATGGTTGGGTTATAAAATATCTAGAGTAAAACAAAATTAGTGAGATGGGTCATGGCTTCTACATGCTTCTATAAGCTTCTACAAGCATCTTAAGCCATACTCATTTTCACTCATTTTATTTTTTACTCTTAATAAATAATTACCACAATTATCTTTAGCTTTAGTGTAAGTCTCATACACCCATGTTCTATATATCATCAAGCATGATACAATAGAATATTATATATAAATGATATATATATATATATATATCATTATATATAATCAAGAGAACAAAACCATTAGTGAGCCAATATTAGTTAATATATATTAATATATCAAATATATATATATATATATATATATCAAATTATTAAATCAACACTTGATTTAATAATCCGGCTATATCATATATAATCGACTAATATCATTTATATGTATATCAATTTATCAAATCAACACTTGATTCAATAACTCGGCTATATCACATATAACCAACAACATAAAATATCAAATATAAATATATACATATAATAAATCATTGAATCAACACTTGGTTCAATAATCCGGTTATATCACATATAACCTAACCGATACCAAATATCGCGAGATTAAAATACGGTATTACATACTCGTATTTAATCACGCTCCCGCATATATCACATATGTGCCTTACTTCATTTCGCTTGAGCTAGGAAAGCTCTGTTTGGGACTCTAAAGACTCGTCAATATGTCAGCAGTAGGTAATAATCACATCAGATACCCACGAGCCGACAGCGGTACTAGCTGGACGTAAAGGCTACCCAGGTATTGAGCGAATAGAAGGTCAACAAGCAAGCTTGTCCAAACCCCCGCAAAACATATAAACAATACTTACCGAACAGTCCGGTCTCTTCGTCTGATATGTCGCATATCATGTCTAGCGGTGGAATCGTCAGACCCCAGTAACTTGATAAGTCATGCCGATGTGTGGCCTATAACCTTTCGAGAAACTTATGATAACACTTACCAGTAAATCTCATCAGCTCTGGCCAGGGACTTGTTGTTATAGCCAATCGAGCATAGCGCAACATCAACTTCCTATACCGGGAGAGATGAAACCCCTCTTATCGCTTATTGCCTTCATGTGACTCGGGACTGTATCCAAAATCCACCTATTTGCATGACTCCTTTGAGCCGTGGTAGGGAGGAAATCAAAGCACAGTAGGAACCACACAAGACTTTATGACGATCTCGGGTCTACAGACTAACCTGTACAAGTGTCACCAAAGAACTGCTATCTGACGATAGGTATGGTACCATCTAGGAGTTCTCGGCGAGTCCTGTTCGGTGTACTCATTCTCTAATGAGCACATGTGTACAATCTTTGATGTCAAACACCAATAAATGTGGGATCAACCATCGCCCCATACAGGGTCAAGAAACGTACACACTAGTCTACACTGGAATATCGATGCCCTATCTCGATACTCCTTCGACTAGGAACTGTTTAAAGGATGTGCTTGTGGACTACACAAACCCCACTAGTATGATCTGCATCATAGTCCTGGCAGTCAAGCCAACATCCTAAGGGCTTTATCAATATGTATCAAAGAGACAATATACTAATACAAGTGTACATGCTAAAGAAAGATAGAGAACTGGAAAAGGGTGATAAATCCCTAACGGTTGGGAATGATGCAATTGTTGCAGTCAAGGCGGTTGGTGATTATCACCTTGTATTACAAACTGGTAATACATTGATTCTGAACGACTGTTACTACGTAACAAAAATGATGTGCAACATTATACCGGTTTCTTTGCTAACTAAAGAAGGATATAATCTCATATTAGAGGATAATGTTATAAACATTTTCTAGAATTAAGTGTAGATTGGATCTGGTATGTTATGTAACGGTATATACGTTCTTAATCAAAGTACAGTTCTTAATATACAGACCACAAACAAGAGGAAAAGTTCAGAAATGAACGAAGCCTTCTTGTGGCACCGTAGACTAGGTCATATCAATGCGACAAGACTGGCTAAGTTGCATAAAGATGGATATTTGAATCCGTTCGAATTTTCATCATATGAAACTTGTCAGTCATGTCTCAAAGGCAAGATGACCAAAACTCCGTTTACTGGACACGGAGAAAGAGCTACTGAACTCTTGGGACTGATACATAGTGATGTATGCGGTCCTATGTCTACACATGCCAGGAATGGTTCCTCATACTTTATTACATTCACCGATGATCTCTTAAGATTCGGACATGTGTTCTTGTTGAAGCACAAATCAGAAGCTTTTGAGAAATTCAAGGAATATAAGTGCGAAGTAGAAAACCAGACGGGTAAAAGTATTAAAATCCTACGATATGGTCTGGGAGGAGAATACTTGAGCGGGGAATTCCGTGATTATATAAAAGAGAATGGGATTCTCTCTCAGCTTACTCCTCCGTATACGCCACAGCACAACGGTGTATCGGAGCGGAGGAATCACACCCTATTAGATATGGTGCGCTCTATGATGAGTGCTGCTGAGTTGCCTATTTCTTTTTAGGGCTATGTGCTTGAGACAGCAGCATACCTATTGAATCAAGTTCCATCAAAATCTGTGCCTAAAACACCATATGAGATATGGAGTGGAAAGAGACCACATCTTAAACGAGTTAAGATATGGGGTTGTCCGGCCTATGTCAAAAGGCAAAATCCAGACAAGCTCGAGGCAAGGTCAGTTCTATGTAAGTTTATAGGATATCCGAAGAATTCTTATGGATGTATCTTCTACTACTCTAAGGAACAAAAGGTGTCTGTTTCTCAGTACGCCACTTTTTTGGAAAATGAATTTCTTGTAAAAGAAATTAGTGGCAATGAGGTAGAACCGGATAAAGTTCCAGCTGCACAAACTAGAACTGATGATTTGGTGGAACCAGAGGATCTAATAGTACCCAACGAACCCCAACCACTCCGCAGATCTAGTAGGGTTCCTCATCCACCTGAGAGATACTACGGTTTTCTCATAGAAGGTGGGGGTGAGGATTGCATCATGGAAGATGATGACCCAGCTAGTTTCGAGCAGGCCATCACAAGTGGGGACTCTGTGAAATGGCCGGATGCTATGCGATCCGAGATGAAATCCATGTACACCAACAAAGTATGGACTTTGGAAGTTGCTCCTGAATGGGTAAAACCCATTGGGGGCAAGTGGATCTTCAAAATGAAGATTGGTGTAAATGGAAAAGTTGAGACTTTCAAAGCTAGACTTGTAGCTAAAGGTTTTCGTCAATGACCTGGCGTCGATTATGATGAAACCATTTCTCCTGTCGCTATGCTTAAGTCCATTAGGATCCTACTTGCCATTGCTGCATACCATGACTACGAAATCTGGCAGATGGACCTCAAGACCGCTTTTCTAAATGGTGATTTAGAAAGAGCGTGTACATGACACAGCCAGAGGGCTTCGTAGACAGTGGGAGCAGCGGAAAGGTGTGCAAGCTGCTTAAATCCATCTACGGATTAAAACAGGCGTCGTGGAGTTGGAACATCTGTTTTGATGAAGCTATCAAAGAGTTTCACTTCATCAAAAATGTAGATAAACCTTGTATATATAAGAAAGCTGTAGAGAGTAAGGTGGTCTTCCTCGTATTGTACGTAGATGACATACTCTTGATAGGAAACGATGTTCCTATACTACACTCGGTCAAGCTCTTCTTATCACACAAGTTTTCTATGAAAGATCTTGGTGATGCCTCCTACGTCCTGGGGATAAAGATCTATAGAAATAGATCTAAATGGATGTTGGGATTGTCCCAATCCAGGTACCACTACTAAAATAGGGGGTTGCCCCTACGGATATTGAAATCCGTAGGGGAAGATTTATGTTGGCCCTACGGATTAATCCGTAGGGCTAGAAGGTTGCCCCTACGGGCCAAGACGTTCAAGAATAAAAATATTAATTCTTAATTTGGTGTTTGCCCCTACGGAGCCGCAAACCAAGGACCTACGGACAAATCCGTAGGGGCAACTAAATAGCGATTTAATAAAGGCACAGGTCGATCGCCTACGCCCGTTATCTCTTTCTTCCTCTCTCGATCGCGTGCGAAACAAAATCCCCAAATCGCCACCGCCGTTCTCGTCGTCGCCACCGTCGTTCTCGTCCTCGCCGCCATTCTCGTCGTCGCCACCACCGTTCTCGTCGTCGCCACCGCCGTTCAGGTTAGTAAATCTTAAACTAAATTAAAGAAATTTTTGATTATTTAGGGCTAGGGTTCATGGCTGGGGCTGGGGTTGCGGTTGGAGTTGGGGTTCGGCAGGGGTTGCGGTCGGGGTTGGTGTTGGGGTTGGGGTTAGGGTTAGGGTTGGGGTTCGGCTGCGGCTGGGGCTGGGGCTAGGGTTTGGCTTAGGGCTGGGGTTGGGGTTTAGCTGGGGCTGGGGTTAGTGTTAGGTTGGGGCGGGGCTGGGCTGGGGCTGGGGCTGGGCTAGGGCTGGGGCTAGGGTTAGGTTGGGGTTGGGTATCGATGTATATACATGTATCATATCATGAATGATTCATTTTCATTAAATGTGGTAAAATTAAGTGTATAAAATCATGCCATATAAATAGATTGTGTTCGTGAATGGCGATCTAGTTAGGCGAACCAAAGTGCCGCATTGATGAAAGTTTACCGTAGAGGAAATTACGGCTAGCTCTATACATTTAACCTGAATGTATCTAGTAATTACTGGCATGTATAGAAAAGTTGGTTTAATTTATGAAAAAATGGGGAGACAACATGCATGTATGAATTTCTTTTTGTTCTTTCTTCTTCTTTTTTTAATTTAAAAACTGAGTAATTGAGTATCAGGCTTTATTTTATTTATTTATTTATTTTCTTTGAAGAGCGCGCTTTTGTGACAATTATCAGTAGAGTAACATTTTCTATATTTTTATAATCCAATATATTAATTTTATATTACAGTAAATAACTTTCACTATACCTACATAACAGCATACAAATATGTTTTTACACATGCTCGAAGGGTTTGAAGCATTAAATCAAATATAGGTAACATCTGCCAATATGCCATATCCAGACCACAATCTATTTTTGCCTATTGGCTAATATGAAAATATCGGTCCGCGTATATGACATAATCAAAGTTGTTAAATCTTGATACGGTTTGTGTTTCGTTTTTTTATTTATCATATCGTGTATCGTATCTGTTTCATATCGAAAGAAACAAAATTCATATGTTGCTAATCAACTTGTTAATTAGTTACTGTTTTTATAACGTATTTGTCTATATTTGTTGACAGTGGCCTTTCTTTTGGATGAACATGTTTTTTTGATGCATGTTTCAGTCATGTGAATTCATATGTTGCGTATAACGCTTTATGATATTAGTATCCTACATTTGTAGTTTTAATTGTTGATTGTTATAGATGAATGCCATTGCAATAATAGTTTTTGGTTGATGAATGCTATTGCAATGTAGGATGACCAGTTCTATCAATCTTGATCTCAATGGTTTAAAATCATGTTACACATACAACACGAATGCACAACAAATGCATAATTAGAGAGCGATTCGAGATATTCAGGTTAAAACCAATATATGATACTCGATGATAATATGAAACCTTCGTATTCCCATCGATACTCATATATGAAACTAAAAGCGCCACTTAGTCCCCGTCTATCGGTTGACATACGTGCGATGCTCGTCGTGACATAGAACTATACGAAGGTTGTTAAATATCGGACAGTATAGCTCGATACTAACAACCGTCGTATAGTCTACGCGACGAGAAAATTCAATCGTATGGTAACCCATAGATTTGTCCCGTGTGGACAAGTTAAGAATGTATAAAGCAAACGCCTTCATTCACTTGTGTTTTCATCCGTTTCGAGATATTTCGTCGGTACCTTTCCGCTGGTTCTCCGTGTACAAAGATAGATTAAATGTTCATTTCAACGTTGTTTCACAGCTTTGAAATGATTATCTATTCTATTACAGTGTACTCGGAGAACAGCGGGGAGGTGCTGCCGAAATTTACTCGAAACGGTTGAAAGCACAAGTGATGGGTGTTCGCTCTATACATTCTTAATGAGATAGAAGCCTACCCCCGACAGCCGGAACACACACATACAACAAGAATACACAACAAACGCATAATTAGAGAGCGATTCGAGAACTTTGAGACAAGGCTTAACCGACCAGGAAGAATTCAAGACGGACCATATGGTAAAGCCGAGTAGATATGTAGTTACGTGGGTTAGAAATGGCATCGACGTTGAAATCCAAGTAGATATGTATAATGCGCCCACGAAACGAAAAAGGTTATCAGTAATGTTATATTATTACTTCACATTTTACGCTCTATACATATATAGTCAATACTTTTAATGATTGTCTAATGCGTCCACGAACCGTTTATCTAGATTTGATGACGATGTCGGGAGCAGCGAGGGGCGGCAGGAGCTCCAGCCGCGGCAGAGGCAGAGGCAGAGGCAGAGCGGTTCTGCCTCCCGGAAGCTTCGTAGGGAGCTTCAGATGGCCGGTCTTGCACCCAGATCGGAGACCCCTTCGGATGCCTCCTTCCGTGTGGATTTTGCCACACCTCCAGGTATACTGCATGCATATCCATTTTGAATGTAATATTACAGATATTCATGCCTGTTTATGTCAAAATTACTTATATTGTCAATGTTTAATTGTCTAGTTGTTGGTGATGCGTCCACATCTGGGACAGAGGCCACTCCCGCTCTTCCAGGTATGTTTATATATCATATAATGCATGTATATTGATTTAGAATGCTATATCATAAATATACACACATTCCTTTTGCTCTTACTTAGCAATTTTTATTATTGTCTAGCTGTAGCTGGTGACACCACCGCACCTGCGGGTATGTTTATATATCCTATAGTGCATGCATATTGATTTAGAACGTTATATTATTGATCTACACATTATTTTTGCAATTACTTATATAATCTATTTTTAATTGTCTAATTATAGGTGGTGCGTCCACATCTTCCGCAGGGGCCACTCCTGCCGCTTCTATACCATCCGCATCGTCTGCAGGTTAGTATGAATAAATATAAAATATTTTTTCATTTTACATATGCTCTATAGAATAAATATGAACTTCATGGAAATTTAGCGTCAATGTTTATTTTCTAGTTGCAGGGGATGCGTCCGCATCCGGGACCCCGGTTGTTCCTCACCAGAGGATCTATCGTCCCGCTCGTGCTGCTGCCCGGGCCCAGGCTCGTGCGATAGTCACCGGAGGTATATATCACACTTCAATTTTCGCTTAAGCTTGATTTCTTAATACAACTTTGTCTTAATATTGATTGTCTTGATATTTCGTGCAGACGCAGGGCCTCCCCATCCCCAGAGGGGCACTCGAGGCCCGAATCAGTCCCATAGGCTGAGGCCTAACAGAGCTAGGGGGAGGCACCATTCCCCCTCCTTTTTACCCTTGACTACCGCTATACCGGTCCTCATGCCGAGAGGTTCGGCCGGTATATGGGGGATGAGAGCCGGCTCATGAAGAACTATCCACTTCACGTTGAGTGGGGCGAGCAGCACCGGCGCTCATTCGCCCTCTTCTTTGATCAGGCTCGGGTACGTATTAACGGCCTATTTTCATTTGATTTATCCAATATATTTATTATTAACACTTGCAATCTAATAACAATGTTTTTTTTGTATTTTCAGTCGGATTACGATTTTCAGCCTGTACTCGACCCTGATCACCCTGGGAAGGTGCTCGACCTTCATGCTCTGTACAATGGCCTGATGAAGAACATGCAGACCAAGGTCCGATACAACAGGAATGAGCTGAAGGTCGACTGCTACTCCCTGTGGATGGCGACCCCCGAGGCAGAGAGAGCGGACCTCCTATCTACTCCTGCGTTTGCGAGAGTCGACGTAGAGGCACGGCCTCTATTGTGCGATTATTTCGACTCCCAACACAAACAGGTATGTATTTTAAATGTAATTCATTGTTTATGATATAATTTTTTTCTTTGTGTTCCTTAATTAGAAAACTAAATGTTAATGCGTTGTGCAGAAACAGGCCGCTCAGAATACAGAGAACAGGAAGTCGGCGAAGAGGGGTCGCCCCACTTACACAGGTGGCTCGAGGAATATTACTCGAGCCATGGAGTTATCGGTAAATTACAATAGACCGACCTTTCTGAAATTCTGCAATATTAAGAGTTATTTTATAATATTTCTAATATTAAGAGTTATTTTCTAATATTGCAGACAGCTCGGACCGTGGCGCAAGGTGGTACACCGAGCGTGCTGTCCGCATATCTTGCCATCCACGGCACCTCGACAGATCCCGCCACGGGCGAGCTTCGATATCCCGACGTCGCTACTCAGGAGTATTGCGTAAGTGTTAAATATTTATTCTACCCATATTTGAAATTTTAGTTTTGGAAGCTTCAAGTTTAAATTTTATACTTATACTTTATTGCTTAATGTGGGTGTAGGAGCGGGTGGTTGAGCAGGCCGAGGCCTCGGGGATCGATTTTACCGGACAGAACGATCCGAGGCTGCTGACCCCAGTTCTGGACGCTGCACACGGAGAGCACCACGGAGGTTGGGAGAGAGGCCAGGGACTGGGTCCTAGCAGGGCCCATATGAGGTTGGACTCCACCCCGGCGGTTACTTCCTCCGTCTCCAGTGAACGACGTGTCCAGCAGGAACTGGAGAGCTTGAGGGCCACCGTTGAGGAGTTGAAGGAGATGCTGGTATGTATAATACTTTATAGTAAAATATCATGTCATATTAAACATATCAACATATCCATAATTAGTACGTAGCTTGAGTTTATTTGGTTTTAGACTTAGGTTTGATTAATCATACATACATATGTAATTAAAATAAACAACGGTTATCCAAACTAGATATCCAAATGGGATTTCGAAATAACTTGATAATAATACGAATTCGAGTAATACATGGTTCTTACACGCTTCTTACACACGTTTGGTCCAGACGCGACAGGGGCAGAGGCATGCATCTCCTTCGGCTGTGGCTCCGCAAGCCACTACATCGGCTGCGGTTCCGCAGACAGCTCCTATAGCTCCACCGCCCGCTCAGACTCTCGCAGCCGCGGGCTCCGCAAGCGACTCCCTCGACGGCGGCTGCACAGACCACATCGCCAGCTCACAGGACGCTCAGACTCCCGCTCGCGCCGAATTGCAAGTTTTATTGACTGAGGAGCAGGCGCGCGTTATTCTATCGTTATTCAGAGGTGGAGCTGGACCGAGCTAGGGTTGCTTTTTGGTTCTTATTTTTTGAAACATGTATTTATTTATATCATACATATTGTACTACATTTTGAAACGATATTGATATTGATATTGGTTTATATTTATATCATATTCAGTATTTGGGTTTCTTTTATATATTATATGCATGTGATGTGATTATGAATACTGCGATATATGTTGTGTGATGATTAATTTTATATTTTATTGATATATATATATATATATATATATTATTGTGCACAGGGCGAGAAAAAATAAGGCAGCCCTTTTTTTTAAAAAAAAAAACAGATAATATGTACCTACGGATTAATCCGTAGGTACACATGTTGCCCCTACGGTTTAAACCGTAGGGGCAAAATATCAGCAGGAACTGATATTTCCCCCCTGATCTCAGTGTCAGGGGGGTTGGTCTTGCCCCTACGGATATATCCGTAGGGGCAAACAAAGACCCCTACGGCTATTTCCGTAGGGGCAAAATATGAGGATTCCTGATATTTTGCCCCTACGGATAAGTACCTACGGATTTATCCGTAGGGGATACTAATTGGCCCTACGGATAAATCCGTAGGTACAGTTAATATAATTAAAATAACCGTAAAAAAAATAACTTTTTTTCCCCTACGCCCTAATCCGTAGGTGCAAATGTACCTACACAGAACTCCGTAGGGGTAAGTTTTTGACCGTAGGGGCAAGTTCAGGGCTTCAACTTGCACCTACAGATGAATTTTTTGCCCCTATGGAGATATCCGTAGGGGCAGTGGGTTGCCCCTACGGGTAAATCCGTAGGGGCAACCCTTATTTCTAGTAGTGTACATAGACACCATACTAAAGAGGTTTAGTATGGAAGATTCCAAGTGAGGTAATTTACCCGCTTGTTCAGGAATCACTATCTCCAAAGAGATGTTTCCCAAGGCTGATTTGGAAAGGGCTCACATGCAAGAGATACCCTATGCTTCGGCAGTAGGCTCTATAATATATGCGATGTTATGTACCGGACCGGATGTAGCTTACTCACTAGGTGTAGTGAGCAGGTATCAATCAGATCCTGGGGAAAACCACTGGACAGCTGTGAAGAACATTCTTAAGTATTTGAGAAAGACTAAAGAAATATTCTTGGTGTATGGTAACGGTGAACTCCAGGTGGAGTCCTTTACCGATTTGAGCTTCCAGAGTGATAAGGACGACAGTAAGTCGGTCTCGGGTTTTGTCTTTACCCTCAACGGGGGTGCGGTGTGTTGGAAGAGTTCTAAGCAAGACACCGTAGCAGACTCGACGATAGAGGTTGAATACATAGCTGCCAACGATGCTGCCAAAGAAGTTGTCTGCTGAGCTTGGTGTGGTTCCATCCATTGAGCATCCAATACCTATGTATTGTCATAACAATGGAGTTGTGGCTTTGGCCAAGGAACCCAGGTCCCATCAGAGATCCATACATATTCTGAGGCGGTATCACCTGATCAAGGAGATAGTAGATCGTCGGGAGATCGATGTTAGGAGAGTTGAGATGAAGGACAATGTAGATACAGTTTGAGAGACTTTTTGGGATGTTGGGTATGGGATACTACAACACATGGCCTTAGTGCAAGTTGGAGATTGTTAGGAATATGTATGCCCTAGAGGCCATTATTGTACTTGTGATGTATATTATAGTGGATGCTTGGACATATATATAGAGGACTTTCTTGCTCGACATGATAGTATGCTATCTGGTTACTCTTTATCTTAACATGTTGACTGGTATTCTTTATTGTCTTGCTCTCACATGTTGATAAAGCCCTTAGCATATGTACTTGACTACTAGGATTATGATGAGATCATACTAGTGGGGCCAGGGTGGTCCACAAGTACATCCTTTAATCAGTTCCTAGTCGTGGGAATATCGAGACCAGGGCATCGATATTCCAGTGTAGACTAGTGTGTACGTTTCTTGTCCCTTATAGGGCGATGGTTGATCCCACAACCATTGGTGTGTGACATCAAAGATTGTACACAGGTGCTCATTAGAGAATGGGTACACCGAACAGGACTCACCGAGAACTCCTATGTGGTAGTATACCTATCGTCAGATAGTAGTCCTCTGGTGACACTAGTACATGTTAGTCTGTAGACCCGAGATCGTCATTGAGTCTTGTGTGACTCCCACTGTGCTTTGATTTCCTCCCTACCACGGCTCAAAAGAGTCGTGAAAATAGGTGGATTTTGGGTACAGTCCCGAGTCACATGGAGGCAATGAGTGATAGGAGGGGTTTCGTCTCTCCCGGTATTGGGGGTTGATGTTGCGCTATGCTCGATTGGCTATAACTGGAAGTCCCTGGCCAGGGCTGCTGCTGAGATTTACTGATAAGAGTTATCAGTAGTTTCTCAAACCGTTATAGGCCAGACATCGGCATGACTTATCACGTTACTGGGGCCTAACGTTTACCACCCCTAGACATGATATGCGACATATCAGACGAAGAGACCGGACTGTACGGTAGTGTTACTGCTAGGCTTCATGGAGAGTATGGATGAGCTTGCTTGTTGATCTTCATATTGCTCAATACCTGGGTAGCCGTTACGTCCAGCTAGTACCGTTGATGGCTTGTAGGTGATTGATGTGATCATCACCTAGTGCTGGCGTATTGACGAGTCTTTGGAGTCCCACACAGAAGTTTCCTGGTTCGAGCGAAACGAAGTAGGGCACATATGTTGATATGTGTGTGGGCCTGATTAAATATGAGTATGTGTTCATACCATAACTTTGCATTATTATATTCCCCATTCTTATTCATTTTACAAATAAACAGGTGCTTTTAACCCATGTCTGCTACATAGTTGCAGGTTACAGGTTCTCGGAACAAAAATAGTGAAATTGACGAAAAGACGTTATAAAAGTGAGACTACGACCGATAAATGGTGGAATCTTGATCGTGCCTACATTTTTAGGGATAATGAAAATCAATGAACAAGTTCACAAAGTATAAAGGCAGCGCAAGGTTCAAGACTTCGACACGAAGCAAGTGGTAAAGTCCACGACATTATTCACTGTGGAAATCTGGAAGGAAACTAGAGGAAAATCTGAGAAACCAAGTGAAGAAACAAGTAGGAAAATGCAACCAGACAAAACCCTAAAATTTCCAGCTCAAGAAGCCACTATATGGCCGCGGATCCGCGGCTAAATAAGGGTTTTGGCCGCTGATCCGCGGCCATGAAGGACACATGTCGGTGCAAAATCTCGTGGCGGCTGGCGATGCATTGACTAGTTCTTTTATTAGGGGGTAAAACTGTAAAAGCAGATGTGCGTCGATTGTAACCCTAGGGTTTTCTATGATCTATAAATAGAAGCCCTAAAACCTTTTTTTAGGTTATGCCTCTTCTTGTACCTCATTTTATATCTAAAATTCAGATCTGTAAATTTTTGTAAAGAAGGAAGAGAGCATCAAATAAAAATTAGGAGTAAGTTTTCTTTTCATTGCTCTAGTTAAATTTGATTTCCATGCCCTAGGTAATTTCTTTCTTTCCCTAGTTAGATTTTATTCTCTGCCCTAGTTAATTAGTATAGATCATGTTTTTAAATTCCCTAATGAGCGAGTAGTCTCCTCGCTTGTTAGGGTTAGTTTTGGGGAAGGCTTGAGAGATGAAGATCTCTCACCCCTTTCTTGCCCATCATACGTTTTTATAGGACTCCATGCATACATGCACACACCGCTCTCTACGGCACCCTATCCCACGAGGTAGCGGTGATACCGTAGTATAAACGATCGGTTGAGCGTGTCTTCCATGGAGGTTAGGGTAAGGATTAAGAAAGGAAGGACAAGAACCTAGAGGAAGGAACATCGTTTCTTCCCGATGGTACTAATCCACTTTATTAATAATTACCATAACACCTCATAGATCCTAAACAGGGCATAGAAAGCGGTGAGGGATATTGACTTTCCAAACTTAACCTAAACCTAACCCTAGCAAGATTTTAGTCTAGATTGACTTAGTTTTTAGATTTAATCAATCCATTCACACCGTTTGGAATTAACTCGTTAGAAAAATTAGAGGATACACAAAATCCCTGTGGACCGACCCGTACTCACCAGCTAGCTACCAAGCGACGCCGTTCTTGATTGCGGTTATAAATATTCTTTGAGAAAAATCAGATACCGTATTATAATCTGGCAGTTATCTGATGTCGGTCAGGTTATATGTGATATAACCGGATTATCGAATCAAGTGTTGGTTTGATAATGTGATATTCAGATTAATGATATTAGTCGGTTATATGTGATATAACCGGATTATTAGATCAAGTGTTGATTTAATAATGTGATATATATTATATGTGATATAATTATATCTTAACTAATATCATTAGCTCACTAATTGCTTTATTTATATATATATATATATATATATTAATGTATATTTGATATATATATATATATATATATATATATATATTATATGAAGCATGGCATGTTTTTCTATTTTTAGAAAATAGAAAAATGAGGTGTAAATTGTGGAGATATTTGTGGAATGGGCAAGGCATGGGTTTTATTATTAGTATATTAGTCTTGACTCACTATTCAGTATGGTTGCAATTTAGAATTGCAATTTTATTCCATGCTTGAATGAGTGAGGAGAGAGAGCCATTTTGAGTTTACTCTCATCATTTTCATTCTTGTTGCCTTAGCCATTTCTTGAGCTTTTGCTTCCTCTTGCTCTCTACAATTTTCTTTACCTCACTTCCAAGTTCAAACCCTCACATGTGATGTGAATCATTGAACTTGTGAAAACCCTAGTAAGAAAATTAAACCCCTACTTCACCATCACATATTAGATTAGCAATTTGATGTGGAGTGGTGCCTTCACTAATGAGATTAGTGAAAGGTTAGCTTGAGCTTGTGGACTTCGAGTGGATCGTCTTTGGCGTGAAGATCACGAAAGAGGTTCTTTCATCTTGAAGAGGAGCCTAGTGGAGTCGCGTGGACCACAACCCGGAGCTATTGAAGAGAAGGACTCGAACTACAAAGGTTGTATGCTATTTTCTTCTCTTTAGTTCATCACATCACAAAGGCAAACCCTAATATTCTAGTAATGATCTTGTTAGTCTAACTTAGCACCTAATAAAATTAAAATTTGGCATGCTTGATGCCTCTAGAATCTCATGGTGGTGCTAAGGTCGACTTTTAACATCAAAACAGATGTTCCAGCTCCACGATGCCTATTTTAATTTGTAAATTGATTTAAGCAACTTGCACACCTTTCCGCTGCTCCCGCTATCTGCAAAGCCCTCTGGCTGTGTCATGTACACGCTCTCTTCTAAATCACCATTTAGAAAAGCGGTCTTGATGTCCATTTGCGAGATTTCGTAGTCATGGATGAAGCAATGGCAAGTAGGATCCTGATGGACTTAAGCATAGCCACTGGAGAAAAAGTTTCATCATAATTGACACCTGGTCGTTGACGAAAACCTTTTGTTACAAGTCAAGCATTGAAGGTCTCAACCTTTCCATCTACAACAATTTTCTTCTTAAAGATCCACTTTCTCCCAATGGGTTTTACCCCTTCAGGAGCAAATTCCAAAGTCCATACTTTATTGGTGCACATGGATTCTATCTTAGATCGCATAGCATCTAGCCATTTCACAGAGTCCCCGCTTGTGATGGACTGCTCGAAACTAGTTGGGTCATCATCTTCCATGATGCAATCCTCACTCCCACCGTCTATGAGAAAACCGTAGTATCTCTCAGGTGGATGAGGAACCCTACTAGATCTGCGGAATGGCTGAGTTCGTCGGGGACTATCGAATCCTCCGGTTCCACCAAATCATCAGCTGTAGTTTGTGCAGCTGGAATTTCTTTCGGTTCTACCTCATTGCCACTAATTTCTTTTACAAGAAATTCCTTTTTCCAAAAAGGTGGCATATTGAGAAACAAACACCTTTTGTTCCTCAGAGTGGTAGAAGATATATACATAAGAATTCTTCGGATATCCTACAAACTTACATAGAACTGACATTGCCTCGAGCTTGTCCGGATTTTTCTTTTTGACATAGGCCGGACAACCCCATATCTTAGATCGTTTAAGATATGGTCACTTTCCACTCCATATCTCATATGGTGTTTTAGGCACTGATTTTGATGGAACTTGATTCAATAAGTATGCAGCTGTCTCAAGTGCATAACCCTAAAAGGAAATAGGTAACTCAACAATACTCATCATAGAGCACACCATATCTAATAGGGTGCGATTCCTTTGCTCCGAAACTCCATTGTGCTGTGGTGTATACGGAGGAGTAAGATGAGAGAGAAGCCCATGCTCTTTTAAATAGTCTCGAAATTCCGTGCTCAATTATTCTCCTCCCCGATCAAATCGAAGGATTTTAAAACTTTTACCTGTCTAGTTCTCGACTTTGCACTTATATTCCTTGAATTTCTCAAAAGCTTTGGATTTGTGTTTCAACAGGAACACATGTCTCAAAAGCTTCGGTGAATGTAATGAAGTACGAGAAACCATTCCTAGCATGTGTAGACATAGGACCGCATACATCACTATGTATCAGTCCCAAGAGTTCAGTAGCTCCTTCTCCGTATCCAGTAAACGGAGTTTTGGTCATCTTGCCTTTGAGACATGACTCGCAAGTTTCATAAGATGTAAATTCAAACTGATTCAAATATCTATCTTTATGCAACTTAGCTAGTCTTGTCGCATTGATATGACCAAGTCTACAATACCACAAGAAGCCTTCGTTCATTTCTGAACTTTTCCTCTTGTGTGTGTTCTGTACATTTAGAACTGTATTTTGATTTAGAACGTATATACCGTTACATAACGTACCAAACCCAATCAACACTTGATTTAGGAAAATGTTCATAATATTTTTCTCTAGTGCAAACTTATATCCTTCTTTATCTAATAAAGAAATAGATATTATGTTATACATCATCGACGGTACGTAACAATAGTCATTCAAAATCAATGTATTACCATTTGGCAATACTAAGTGATATTCGTCGACAGTTTCGGCAGCAAGAATTGCTTCGTTCCTTACTCTGAGGGACATATCACCCTTTCCCAGTTCTCTACTTTTTCTTAACCCTTGTAACATATTACAAATATGGGATCCTGATCCGGTATCTAATACCCAGGACGTAGAGCTAACTGAGAAACAGTTCTCAATAACGAACACACCCGAATAAGATACATCAGCATGCTCTTTCTTCGTTCGGGTTGCATGGGAATCCATGTATTCCCCTGTTCCTTTCTCAGACTTATAATAATTATTAGATAGAGTGGAACCAACGTTCCCCGGATTTGTATAATAAGCGGGTTCGGTCAATACATCTATATTATCATCTTGATTAAGGCGTGTCATGGTCGCTACCTGGAGAGAGAGAGAGAGAGAGAGAGAGAAGAAAAACACTTTAGCGTGCACTCTTGCAAGATTAGATTGGTTATTATCTTATCTAATCAGGATGGCTCCCACTGTTTTTATCAAATCCTCCTTCAAGCCCTAAAAGGTAAGATTAGCCGAGATTAATTACATCCTACAAGTTCGCCAATCGGTCAGCCAGGCTGGTATTGGTACTCCGAGAGAGTCTCCCCATGCTTTCGCATGGAACTAATTAAATAACTTCGTTTCCGCAGGAGCATAACCCCGTTAACACATTTCTTAGACACCTACTGGATCAGCTAATTGTAAAGTGAAAAACTCTCCCAGGAGTAACACTTACTCGCAGTGGGTATCGGGATCCAACAATCATATAGAAGGTATGCAATCTCATTGCAAATTTCAACAATTGAAATTCCCAATATTTGTTTTTACCCCATGCGGTTTATGACCTTGACAAGATCAACAAACCATAAACCGCAAGTCAAGTTCAACCCATCATTTCGTGATTGAATTAAACCCACCCGCACGACCCTTGACAAGGTCAACAAGGTCGTACGACTACCCTAATCCAATCGCATCATACACGGCAGATAAGCACTAATCAGCTACCGTACACTACGCCTTGATAAGGTCAATGTTCTCCACCGAAAGACGCGACCAGGATGTTATGACATCCGGCCAGAATTTTGGGGGCAGATGCTATTTGGTTTTATCCGTCCATTTCTCCGAAAATGCCAAGTTGATTTATGGCACCGTGTATCGGAGGTTTAGACAGATGCGGCCGTTGTAGCAGACTTCGTCAGATTCGCCCTCATTGTGAGGGGTTTTTTGATTGTGGGGACGCTCTTCCCTGCAGGCGCAAGTCCCTGCAGTTAATTACGTTACCGCATCGTGTTCATATCATAATTTTGCATTATTATATTCCCCATTCTTATTCATTTTACAAATAACAGGTGCTTTTGATCCATGTCTGCTACATAGTTGCAGGTTACAGGTTCTCGGAACAAAACGGTGAAAATGATGAAAAGACGATACAAAAGTGAGACTACGACCAACAAATAGAAGAATTTTGATCATGCCTACAGTTTGAGGGACAAATGAAGATCAATGAATAATTTCACAAAGTACAAAGGCGGCGCAAGGTTCAAGACTTCGACACGAAGCAAACGGTAAAAGTCTGCGACATTATGCACTGTGGAAATCTGGATGAAACTAGAAGACATTATGAAGAACCAAGTGAAGAAAAGTCAAGTACAAAGCAACAGAAAGAACCCCAGAAGAAACAGAGCCAATGACTCCACCATATGGTCGCGGATCCGCGGCCAAACAGGGCATATGGCCGCGGTTCCGCGGCCATGGTGAGCACGTGTCTGTGCAAAAGTTGTCGGTGGGTGG
Organism: Agapanthus africanus; assembly: GCA_030015575.1. Classification (NCBI taxonomy): domain Eukaryota; kingdom Viridiplantae; phylum Streptophyta; class Magnoliopsida; order Asparagales; family Amaryllidaceae; genus Agapanthus; species Agapanthus africanus. The sequence goes on along the minus strand of CM057340.1, from coordinate 672,154,987 downwards.
CGGTGCGTTGACTAGGCTTTTTAGGGTAGTTTTGTAAATGCAGATAGGGATCAAATGTAACCCTAGGGTTTCTATAATCTATAAATAGAAACCTTAAAGCTCTTTTTTGGGGCATGCCTTTTTTTGTTTATCAAAATTCAGAATTCTTAATTCGTTGTAATGTTTTGAATAGTGCATCGAATAAAAGTAAGTAGTTTTTCATTATCTTGCCCTAGTTAATTTCTTTTCTGCCGTAGTTTAGAAATTTATTTATCTGCCCTAGTTAGATTTCATTTATCTGCCGTAGTTTAGATAATTAATCTTTTAAAAACAATCATAAAAAATGTCTTTTATTATCAATTCCCTAATGAGTGAGTAGTTCCTCATTTGTTAGGGTTAGGAATAGATAAGGTTTGAGAGATGAAAATTTCTCACCCCTTTCTTGCCCATCGCATATTTTTATAGGATTCCATGCATACATACACACACCGCTCACTACGGCACCCTATCCCACGAGGTAGCGGTGATACCGTAGTTTAAAAGACCGATTGTGTAAGTTTTCCATGGAGGTTAGGGTAAGAATTAAGAAAGGACGGACAAGAACCTAGAGGAAGAAACATAGTTTCTTCCCGATCGTGCCAATCCCCTTTATTAATTATTACCATAACACCTAAATAGATCTTAATTAGGGTATTGAAAGCGGTGAGAAATATTAAATTTCCAAACTTAACCTAAAGCTAACCCTACCAAGGTTTTAATCCTAATCTAAATCACCCTTAGTTTTTAGTGATAATCCAATCCACCACAATTGGAATTAACTCATTAGAACAAATAGAAAATACACAAAATCCCTGTGGACCGACCCGTACTTACCGGCTAGCTACCAAGCGACGTCGTTCTTGATTGCGGTAAAATTCTTTGATTCATCTTTTAAAAGTGCAAGCGCGCATAAAACCTCTCAACAACCAAATGGCGGCGTTGCCGGGGATGGCGTAGTTATTTTCCTTTTGCAATTTCGGGTTAATATAAAATCATAAAATTCATAAAAACTGAAAAATAAAAAATTATAATTTTTTTTATCATCTTGTTATTTTTTGAAGGGTGTTTCGTTTGAATTGTGCAGGATCGACGAACTGATTCAGATCCAGAAAATTCCAGAGAGCGAAACAGCAAACAGCAGATCTGAACCTACAGAGGAGAAGCACAACAGAGAAACAGGAAAGGTTTGGAGATCTAAACAGATTGACTGACCGCGAAACCACCGCAGATAGCGCCTTGTGACCGCGGAACCGCGGCGCCTTGGTGACGTCAGCACGTGGAAAAATCGCTGTAAACTTTCTTTTCTTCTCTGTAACCACCTTATCTCCTCTGAAAAATTTTCCTGCAGGGTTCTTTACGCAAAAACTTCTCCCCTTCTCCAATAACTTGATCTTGTGCAGGATTCTTTGCGCCGCAATAAAAAAAATTGTTTGCAAGTGTTTGATTGTGTTTACTGCTTTGCATCTTTAAAATTAACTTTAAGGGGCACCAATCCAGATTGGGTGGGGATTTCATTACCCTTCCTAGGACCCCAAAAATCACATAAAGCATATTGCATTGACCATCAAGTTAGTTAAAAAAGATTAGACTCAGCCTATAAGGACTTCGCGCTCAATAGGACAAAGGAATAGTTGTAGGTATCGATCGTTGATCTAGACCAGACTTTGTGGTGCCTAGGCCAGACAAGTGGGGAAAGGTAACTTTAAAAGGCATGTCTCACGGTGATTCATGAGCGGATCTCTCCTTTCTCTACTTGTGCTTACCTGGTCACAATTGGCGGTGAAGAGGCGGTTTGAGGTCCTCACAATTTGCCCTTTGGAACAGTTAGGAGCAGTCTAGTTGACCTAGGTGACCCTAGATCTAGGCTTGATTGTGCATTTGTGATTGATTGAACGTGTGTTTAAGCTTTTTATTGAAATTCTTTTTGCAAAAAGCTCCTTATAAAAAAACACAAAAAGAAAAAAAATTACAAAAACTTGCCACTTGCCGCTAAGAAATCCGTTGCACCCCACTTACACCCACTTTCCTCTCATTGACGTTTTCTTACCCCCACCTTCTGTTTTCACCTTTTGACTACACTACACCTCTTTAGTGTATGTCCAGTTAGACTAGGGACACTAGTGCCCGTTTAGTCCGTGTCTCGTTAGTACCGACTGACGACGCTTTCGACTCCGAAGTCGAAATTCCTTCCACTTCTTTACCTTCACCTTCATATTCTTCGTCTTCTAAGGAGATGTCGGGATTTAATCCTAACAACCCCTTACCCGCGGGACTGATTCTACCTCCACTAGGTGCGAATAACTCACAACACCCACCTGTTGAAGCGCCCCAACGAATCGCGCTCCAGGATCTTTTCTACCCTATCCGCACCGCTTTACCAACTTGTCTTTCACTTCCACCGGCTAATGGGGATAACTTTGAGATTAAACCCCACTTCATCAACATGTTGCCTAAATTTCACGGACTGGAATCCGAAGATGCCTACATCTTCATAAACAAATTCCAGAATGTTTGCGTAATGATGAAGACTACACAACTTTCTGATGATGCTATAAGGCTACGTGTCATTCCATTCACCTTATGTGACCTAGCCGATAAATGGTTATATAGCACAGTATCACACTCGATAAAAAATTGGGAAGAGATTGTTAAAGCTTTTCTAAAAAAAGTTTTACCCACACCACAAGACCGCGAGAATTCGCAATGAAATCATTCAATTTTCTCAGGTTCCTTCCGAACCTTGTTGGAAGTGTTTTGAAAGATTTAAAGACCTACTTGTTCAATGCCCTCACCACGGTATCGAGAATTGGCAACTTTGCCAAACTTTATACGAAGGATTGAACCCAGCAACTAAGCAGTTGCTGGAAACCATTTGTCAAGGTCACTTTCTAACAAAATCAAGCGAGGAAGCTTGGCAGTTTCTCAACGATCTTGCTGAACAAACACTTCAGTGGGAAAGCACTAAGACCACCTCATCTTTTTCAACAGGTCAGTCTAGGGTAGGCATACATCAACTAGATATGTCGTTTGCAATGAAGGCCGAAATGGCCGCACTTACGAAAAAGCTAGAAGCAATTGAGAGCAAATTCTCATCGCCTTCTCCTGCCCCTTCTTTACCCCCACGCACTGTTTGCGCTTGTTGTTCGGATCCATCCCATCTTACCGAAGAATGTCCTTACAATCCACCTGTTCAAGGACAAGATCATGTCAATGCTGCCTTTCAGCAAAAACAAAGAAATGATTCATACTCTTCGACTTATAATCCTGGTTGGAGGAGCCACCTAAATTTTGCTTGGAATCAAAATCAACAATTCCAAAAGAATAACAACTTTCAAAGGCCTCCTCCTCCACAACAACAAGCACCTCAACAAACTCAATACCAGCAACCTTTCCAATCCCAACCTTACCCAAACCAAATGAACAATTTTGTGCCCAACAATTCTTATCCTCAAAAAAATTTTGTTCAACCAAATAACGATAAGGTTTCCTCACTAGAACGAAGTCTAGATGCGTTTTTAAAACAATCTACACAATCCGCAGCAAGGTTGGAGACTTCCATTCGATCTTTGGTGCAAAACAGTGCTTCACATGATCAAAGTATCAAATCAATTGAGGCCCAAATTGCACAACTAAATGCTGCGTTGAGCGAGCGAGAAAGGGAAAGCTTCCATCTCAACCATTGCCAAATCCCAGTCACACACACAAAGCACATGTTGCATATGAACAACAAAATCATAATGTAAATGTTGTGACCACGTTGAGATCTGAAAAAGTGTTGCACAATAACGTGGGTAATAGTGATGACACCCCTGCCGGTGCTTCTTCTTCATCTTCATCTTCTTCGTTAGAACCTATTCTTCATTCTTCTCCAGGCTCTACTTCTTCTAATTTGAACGGACGCACGTCTCACTTCACGAACACACCAACACTAGGATTCGTTCCAACTCCGCAATCTACTCCACAAACATTATACTCAATTTTTTTTTCAAAATGTTCAATTTCCAAACAAGTTGAGATCCAATAAACCAACTCCCCAAATGGAGAAGATTGTGGAATTATTCAAACAGGTTAGCATAAACATACCTCTCTTGGATGCAATCCAACAAGTCCCTTCTTATGCTAAAATCTTAAAGGACTTATGCACTAAGAAGAGGAAGTCATAAGTACCAAAGAAAGTTTTCGTGGCTAGTGCTATAAGTGATGCTCTTATCCAATCTTTATCCCAAAAACATAAGGACCCCGGCTGTCCTACAATTTCAATAACAATTGGGGATAAGAATATCAATCGAGCACTTTTAGATCTTGCTGCTAGTGTGAATTTGCTACCCTATTCAGTATACGAACAATTAGGCGTTGGAGAGCTTAAACCCACTCATTGTACTCTCCAAATGGCCGACCGATCCATCACCCATCCTAGGGGAGAGTTAAAGGATGTGTTAATTAAAGTAGGGGATTTCATTTCCCCATTGATTTCATTGTTATGGATACACAGCCTGTAGCTAACCCCCGTAGTCAAATTCCGGTGATACTCGGTCGATCTTTCCTTGCGACTTCTAATGCGGTGATCAATTGTCAAAACGGTTCGATGAACCTATCTTTTGGAAATATGACAATTGAATCAACATTATTAAGTTGGGGAATCAACCCTTCGAGCCTAATGCTAGTATACTTGATATTTGCTCGATCCACGAGATCACGCAGGAGGACTGTGAGCTCGAAAAATTTATGTTCGATCACAGCAGTTTTGACGCCTCTAGTACGTTCCTCCTAGAATCTGACACAGTTTTCACACCGGAAAACGATTACGAGTGTTTCACTTTTTTGGACGATTTTGAAGACTCACCACCTGAGTTTGAGTCCTTTGATTTTTCGGATGAGTTAGTTGAACCATCCGACTCGGTTGCTTACACTCGATTTGAACCATTGATGGAATCCCTCGAGTTCGAGACAATTTCACCAATGTTACCATCAATTGTTTCACCTCCAAAACTCGAACTCAAGCTTTTGCCGTCTCACCTTAATATGCTTACCTAGGTGAGAATGAGACCCTTCCCGTTATCATATCGGCATCTCTCGCTCTCGAGCAAGAGAAAGCCCTTTTAATGGTCTTACAAAATAATCGGCAAGTTTTTGGCTGGACTATGGCGGACATCTAGGGGATTAGTCCCTTCATAGTTGAACATCATATACATATGATGGATGATGCCAAGCCAGTAAGGGATCCACAAAGACGCCTCAACCCCATAATGAAAGAGGCTGTCAAAAAGGAGATTGTCAAATGTCTTGATAATGGTATCATTTAACCTATCTCCGATAGCCAGTGGGTTAGCCCCATTCATGTTGTCCCAAAGAAATCGGGCATACCGGTCATAACCAATAAGGCGAATGAGTTAATAACTACTCGCACCCAAACTGGGTGGCGAGTTTGCATCGACTATAGAAAACTCAACGCCGCGACAAGGAAAGACCACTTTCCGTTACCTTTTATTGACCAAATGCTAGAACGATTGGCTGGGCACGAATTTTACTGCTTTTTGGATGGCTACTCCGGCTACAATCAAGTTCCCATAGCCGAAAAGGATCAAGATAAGACCACATTTACTTGTCCTTTCGGTACATTCGCTTACCGTCGCATGCCCTTTGGGTTATGCAATGCACCCGCTACTTTTCAGCGGTGTATGTGATTGGAATGATTTTTAGCATGCTTGCGCTTTCTAAAAGATAGATCAAAAATATTTGTAACCGCAATCAAGAACGGCGTCGCTTTACAGCTAGCCGGTGAGTACGGGTCGGTCCACAGGGATGTTGTGAATTTTCGATTCGTTCTTACGAGTTAATTCCGAAGGGTGTTCGGATTAATTATTAAATCTAAAAACCTAATTAACCTAGGGCAATTATCTAGATCTACTCTTGCTAGGGATAGGTTTAGGGATGGTTTGGAAATGTAATTAAATCTCACCACTTTCAATACCCGAATCAAGATCTATGAGGAGTTATGGTAATTATCAATAAAGTGGATTACATCCATTCGGGAAGGTGTTCCTTCCTCTAGGTTCTTGTCCTTCCTTTAGAGATCCTTACCCTAACCTCCATGGAAAACATCACACCCGGGCCTTTATACTACGGTATCACCGCTACCTCGAGGGATAGAGTGCCGTAGGGAGCGGTATGTGCATGTATGCATGGAGTCCTATTGCAAATATTTGATGGGTAAGAAAGGGATGAGAGATCTCATCTCTCAAAATCCTTCCCAAAAACTAAACCCTAAACAAGTTCCTAGGGCATGAAATTAAATCTACCTAGGGCAAGGAATTTAAATCTACACTAAGGCAAGAAATTAAATTACTTACAGATGCATCCCTCCAATCATCCATGCAGGGTTGTCAGATCTGAATTTCTGAATGGAGAAGAAACACCGATGCTCTCCAAAAAGGATTTCTGAATTTTTATTAAAAGGAGGCATTAAGAATTACAATGATTAGAGTTCTTATTTATAAAGAATAGGAAATCCTAGGGTTACATTTGTTTCGCATGTCCGAAATTACAAAAATAGCCTTTAGGAAATCTTTTCAGAGCCGCCACGAAATTATGGTAAAAATAAATCCCTCTTTTGTCTTCTTATGGCCGCGGAACTGCGGCAATGGTGCACTTGGGCCGCGGTTCTGCGGCCCTTTAATGTTGTCAGCTAACAATATTTTCTGGGCTTCTTTAGGTTCTTCTGGGCTTTTCATTTCTTTAGTTATTTTTCCATTTGGGCTTCTAAATTGATTCCAGATCTTCAGTGAACAATTATGGTGGACTTTAACCGTGGCTTCGCGATCTTGGACTTTGCATTTCCTTGTACATTGTGAACTCTATCTTTATGTAGGCTTGATCAAGGTCCTCTGTTTGTCGGTCAAAGTCTCATTTTTTTCATCGTCTTACATTGCTTTCATTGTTTTTCTGTTCAAGAACCTGTAACATGTAGCAGACATGCGTCAAAAGCACCCGTTTATTTATAAAAAGAATAAGAATGGAGAATATAATAATGCAATATTATGGTCTGAACAAATACCCCCAAACTTATCTTTTGCTCGTCCTCGAGCAAACTTAATTTTTATTCACTAAAATCCTAACCGCACTTTCACAGGGAAACGCGATTGCACTGAGCATGTGCAACAAGCCGTTAAACCTCTAGGTGTCCCTAGTAGGAGGAGTGTTGTCTCCTGAGGGTTTTCAGCGGATTACACCCACAAAATCCTATCAACTCGGCCCATTGACTTTTGTTCTCCAATTTGGTTTTCTAACAAGGAATTCTATTATCTTTTGACTCGCAAATTATCCACCCATATTTTTCACACTTCCTCATCATCTAACTTAAGATTATATATGTTCTATAAAATTACTTAGCTTTCGGCTTTTCTTAAGTTTTCCTTCTAAAGTTCCATCTCCACTTAGGAATTTCTATCAACTCTACTAAAGATACAAGTTCTATTCTTCATTCCTCTCTCTTATCTAAATTCCAATCACATACCCCCACGTGTGTGTAAATATCACCCGTACACTTGGAAATTCAAATCAAGCAATCGTACTCTCGTCCATTGTCCAAAGCACTTATTAATTAGTGAATTTTTAAATGAAATTTGCTTACACATCCTTCATGCGACCGTTAATACTTCTTGAGGTACCAATAACCGATTACAAGATGCGTTAGCACTTTAAAGCGTACTTCCTAGTTTTGCAACACCCAAGGCTTTAGCAGTGACTCCCAAACCAGTTGGTCTAAGGCACTAGGTGATGAAGCACCCTCGCTAAATATTTTTCTATTTTTTACAGCCTTAAGTAATCACAAAAACTAGTGTCCATTTTTTTTCTTTATTCACTTTTTTTTTCTTTTATTTTCTTCGTACCAAGGACTTTAGACAAGAGCATTTCAAGGTCTCTTCTACTATTCCAAGTTTCAAGGTTCGTGATTGTGCAAATTGTAGGGTATACGTTTTCAGAATCTAGACTTAAGCTAGAAACTATTTTTCAAACTTATACTCTAATAAAAGCTTCAATATTTTTCCTTCGTTTTGACTTAGCCCAAGAAGTGAACCCAAAATTTGCCTATTTCTAAATAAACTACAAAAACATATACTCTCTATCGTTAAACTTTAAGGAAGGTTATTTTTAGGGTTTTCAATTTACTAAGTCTAAGATCTAGTAGTTCCTAGCTAGTTAACCTATCTGTCAAACTCTAGTCAAATAAGCCAAAATTGAATACAATAATTTTTATAATTTTTGAATTTTTTTCAATTTTTATGGGTTTTCAAATAAATATGCAAATGCAAAAATATGTACAAATGAATGCGAAGGAAGAAGACGTACCGAGCATACCCCCAAACTTGAACTTGACAGTGTCTTCACTGTCATGCTAAACCAAGAGGGTCAAAAATGCCAGCACTCCCATGTTTATTTATTTATAAATTTTTTTTTATTTTGAATGTTTTGAATTTTTTTTATTTTTTTATAAAAAGAAAACAAAAAATATATGTACATATATACAAAGGTCCCCCCCAAACTTAAGCTTGGCCTTACACAAGCCAAAGGTTAGCACTAACCATTCAAAAATCTTATCATGGTAAAGGTATAGTCGGTGCAAGAATGGGATGGAGATGAAAGAAATGAGAAACATGCGAGACCGTGTGGAAAGAAGAATGGTAGAAAATGGTCTCGGTGGGGGAGAAGAAGGGCGGAAGGGAGAAAGAAGGATCGCGCGAACTTGAGGGTGTAAATCGAGTGAATAAATTAGCGTAATATGTGATGACCGATATGTTATAAGCGATTGCGCTAACCTATCAACCCGTCGGGAAATGGGGTCAAATCCCTCAAGATTCGCAAGAAAACATGGGTACGCCGAACTTGGAATTTGAGATGAAAGCGTAACAGTCACTTGCACGGTCGGAACAATGGGAAAGACGAAAGGAAGTGAACTAGGGATAGTATCATTCTCACCGTAGTAAACTGTCTCGAACTTGAAAGATTCCATTAATGGTTCGAAACTACTGTAAGCACCCGAGTCTGATGGTTCAACTAACTCATCTGAAAATGTAAAGGACTCAAACTCGGGCGGTGAGTCATCAACATCGTCCGAAAAAGTGAAACACTCGTAAGTGTTATCGGCTGTGAGAACTGTGTCAGATTTAAAGGAAAAATTTTCAAGCTCACAGTCTTCAAGTGTGATCGTGGTCGGAACGATAGAAAGGAGGGATGGTGATATAGGTAAAGGTTCAAGAGGGTGAATTGGAAAATCAGACACATCAAATAAAAATGGTTCAACCTCAATATGGTCCTCAAAACTCTCCTCAATACTATCCTTATAATTCTCCTCAAAATTCAACTCATCCATGCCATTATCATCAAAATCCAGACGCATATGAAGTTCGGGAGAAACATCTAATGACTCGGGATGATGAGTTGAACATAAAATTTCAAGCAAATCGACAGGTTCATCATCCGAAATATTCCCGGCGTCTATATCCTCAATCAAGTGAAAATCAATTTTCTTAGACACCTCATCAAAAGCATGGATATCTATCGATTTAGGTTCTAGATGGGAGGTGTAAAGATCGAAAGGATTAGGTGTGGTTTCACTCGAAAGGGGCTCCTCACAATTTGGCAAATCAAACACTACAAAATCACACAACTCGTTTTTATTTTCAACAGGTGAACTATTTAGGGCAATCGATGGCAAACAGGAGTTGTGGGCTTCAATTGGGTAAGGGTAGGTTTGATTTGTAAATCCTCTCTCATTCTCACTCTGTCCAACCGCCTCCTTATACATTAAAAAATTTTGAGCTAGCGGGAAACTAGCTACCGGTTCGGTAGGTTGTATAAGGGCGGCTAAAGACGCTTCCACATTCCTAGTCATTTTATTCGTTGCTGCAATGTACGCTTCCAACGACTCTTCCAAACTAGACTTAGGTGGTGAGGGGGTTTCAGTAAAAGATTCAAAATTGGTTGGATATGTGAAACTCCCTAATGGCTGTGTCGAAATAGTGTCTAGTGAAGGTGGGAAGGTCGGGTATGACTTGTAGGAAGTGGGTGGTTGGGCAGGGGTAGGGTCAACATATGGATAAAAAGGTGAACAATCGTGCGGATCCCTAGAACTAGATGAGTGGAGAGGGGTGAAAGATCGACTGCGAGATTGAGCAATATACTCAGCAATGGACATCGGCCTAGGAGTTACAGCAGGACTTGGAAAAGTGGTGTCAACATATGTAGGTGGTAAAGATGGACTTGGTCGACACAAAGTGGGTTGAAAAGTCAAATTGTTTCTCCTAGACGCCTCTATTTGATCTTTCAAAGATATTTTTGGCAAGGAGGGATCGTCTTTAAATTGACCAAACAAATTGACATACGACGCAAAATTAGGTTTAGGATACCAAAGTTCGGCTAATGATTTATTATGTGGGGTACCCATGTTAGAAGAAGGGAGAAAGAAGGAAAGTTTGTGGTGCAAGGATCTATTTGAGGCCAAAAATTTTTGCAAGTTTCTAATAAAATTTGTCCTTTTTATTTTTATTCTTTTTCTCTTTATTTGGAAATATTTTTGTTGCAAAAAGATTTTAGAGAAAAAAAAATGCAACAACAAAATATTGCTTGCAATCAATTATTATTTTAAGCATATCACAAGAATCTTTATTTGGAAAGAATTGTTGCAAAAAGATATTCGAGAAAAGATATACAACAACAAAATATTTCTTGCAATCAGTTTAGTTCAAGCGGGGCCCAAAAATCCTGCACAAGACTTGTTATATGGAAGAGAATATATTTTTAAAGCACACCAAATCTTGCAGGCATTATTCAGAAAATATATTAAAATTTGCAGAGGAGAAATAACAGAGAGCTTACAGTGCAAATTTCATCACCAGAAGACACGATAAGGCCGCGTTTCCGTGGTTTAAATGCATTAATGCCGCGTTTTCGCGGCGGTCTCGTCAGCACGAACCCCCAAAAATTTTCTGACGTTCTGATTCTCCAAGATGGCCGCGGTTCCGCGGCCTAAGGTGGGTTTTGGCCGCGGAATCGCGGCGGTTTGGGTGAGTTGGGTCTCCAGAAAAATTCTTCTATCCTGTTGATCAAAATCTCTTCTGTTCCGATATTTTATTTCGTGTTTTGCTTTCTGGAAATTTCCAGATCCGAATTTGTATATCCTGCAAAAATTCAAACAACAAAGTATCCCTTCCAAAAATAACAAAATATATATTTTTTAATATTTTTTTTTATTTTTCAGATTTTTCTGATTTTTTTAAATTTTATGATTAACCCGAAATTGCGAAAAGGAAAGTTCTACGGCATCCCCGGCAACGGCGCCATTTGATTGGAATGATTTTTAGCGTGCTTGCGCTTTCTAAAAGATAGATCAAAAATATTTATAACCGCAATCAAGAACGGCGTCGCTTTGCAGCTAGCCGGTAAGTACGGGTCGGTCCACAGGGATGTTGTGAATTTCCGATTCGTTCTTACGAGTTAATTCCGAAGGGTGTTCGGATTAATTATTAAATCTAAAAACCTAATTAACCTAGGGCAATTAACTAGATCTACTTTTGCTAGGGATAGGTTTAGGGATGGTTTGGAAATGTAATTAAATCTCACCGCTTTCAATACCCGAATCAAGATCTATGAGGAGTTATGGTAATTATCAATAAAGTGGAATACATCCGTTCGGGAAGGTGTTCCTTCCTCTAGGTTCTTGTCCTTCCTTTAGAGATCCTTACCCTAACCTCCATGGAAAACATCACACCCGGGCCTTTATACTACGGTGTCACCGCTACCTCGAGGGATAGAGTGCCGTAGGGAGCGGTATGTGCATGTATGCATGGAGTCCTATTGCAAATATTTGGTGGGTAAGAAAGGGATGAGAGATCTCATCTCTCAAAATCCTTCCCAAAAACTAAACCCTAAACAAGTTCCTAGGGCATGAAATTAAATCTACCTAGGGCAAGGAATTTAAATCTACACTAAGGCAAGAAATTAAATTACTTACAGATGCATCCCTCCAATCATCCATGCAGGGTTGTCAGATCTGAATTTCTGAATGGAGAAGAAACACCGATACTCTCCAAAAAGGATTTCTGAATTTTTATTAAAAGGAGGCATTAAGAATTACAATGATTAGAGTTCCTATTTATAAAGAATAGGAAATCCTAGGGTTACATTTGTTTCGCATGTCCGAAATTACAAAAATAGCCTTTAGGAAATCTTTTCAGAGCCGCCACGAAATTATGGTAAAAATAAATCCCTCTTTTGTCTTCTTATGGCCGCGGAACTGCGGCAATGGTGCGCTTGGGCCGCGGTTCCGCGGCCCTTTAGTGTTGTCAGCTAACAATATTTTCTAGGCTTCTTTAGGTTCTTCTGGGCTTTTCATTTCTTTAGTTATTTTTCCATTTGGGCTTCTAAATTGATTCCAGATCTTCAGTGAACAATTATGGTGGACTTTAACCGTGGCTTCGCGATCTTGGACTTTGCATTGCCTTGTACATTGTGAACTCTATCTTTATGTAGGCTTGATCAAGGTCCTCTGTTTGTCGGTCAAAGTCTCATTTTTTTCATCGTCTTACATCGCTTTCACTGTTTTTCTGTCCAAGAACCTGTAACCTGTAACATGTAGCAGACATGCGTCAAAAGCACCCGTTTATTTATAAAAAGAATAAGAATGGAGAATATAATAATGCAATATTATGGTCTGAACAGTATGATGGGGATCTTTTCTGACATGGTGGAGAAATTTTTGGAGATTTTTATGGAAGATTTCTCCATTTTTGGTGACTCCTTCGATGAGTGTTTGCTACACTTAGACGCAGTTCTTACCCGCTGTAGGGAAAAGAACCTCACTTTAAATTGGGAGAAGTGCCACTTTATGGTACGAGTGGGCATTGTCTTAGGACATGTCATCTCGCAAAACGGAATAGAGGTTGATAAAGCCAAGATTGAAGTCATTTCCAATCTTCCTCCTCCTAAATGTGTCAAAGACATCCGAGCCTTCCTTGGCCATGCCGGTTTTTATATACGGTTCATCAAGGATTTCAGCAAGATAGCTAGACCCTTGACTTTTTTATTGGCCAAGGACACCACATTTGATTTTGACTCAACTTGCATGGAAGCGTTCGAGTCATTGAAACACTCACTTATTTCTGCGCCCATTCTTTCATCTCCTGACTGGACGCATCCATTTGAAATTATGTGCGATGCATCTGATTTTGCCATTGGTGTTGTTCTTGGACAGCACATTAATAAGATGCCGCACGTAATTTATTACACTAGCCGAACATTAAATGAGGCCCAATTGAATTACACAACAACAGAAAAAGAATTTTTAGCCATTGTGTTTGCACTTGAAAAATTCCGGCCCTATTTAATCGGCTCTCCAGTAATTGTTTACACGGATCACTCTGCTCTTCGCCATCTTTTTGCGAAGAAGGATGCTAAATCCCGGCTAATACGTTGGATCCTCTTGCTACAAGAGTTTGATCTTGTCATAAAAGACAAAAGAGGATGTGAGAATGTAGTTGCCGACCGCCTTTCACGACTTCCTTCTTCGCCTACACTCGAAATTCCTATTAAAGATGTTTTTCCCGATGAGCAACTCTTAACCGTGTCATGCGAACCTTGGCTACCGGACTGATATCAAAAGATTGGTCGAAACAGGACAAACTCCGATTCCTGTCCTAAGTAAAACACTTTTACTGGGATGAACCGTATCTCTTTAAATACTATTCCGACCAAATCATTCATCGGCGTGTCTCCGAAAATGAGTTTAAGAGTGTGCTATCTTTTTGCCACGATCAAGCATGTGGCGGGCATTTTGGCCCCAAGAAGACAGCAGAAAAAATCTTGCAGTGTGGTTTCTACTGGCCACGACTCTTTAAAGATGCATACGAATACTGCAATACATGCTCCCAGTGCCAACACTTGGGCTGGATATCGCGGAGAAATGAAATGCCGCTCCAACCAATTTTGGTTGTTGATATTTTTGATGTTTGGGGAATAGACTTCATGTGACCATTTCCAAATTCCTTTGGAAATATGTTTATTCTTTTGGCTGTTGACTATGTGTCAAAATGGGTCGAGGCTGTGCCCAGTCGAACTAATGACAACAAGGTTGTCGTTCGATTTCTTAAAGAAAATATCTTTTCTCGATTTAGGCACCCTCGAGCAATTATAAGTGATAATGGATCTCACTTCTGTAATAGGACTTTTGAGTCTTTAATGCGCAAATACTCCATTACTCACAAATTGTTAACACCGTATCATGGCCAAATTTGTGGGCAAGCCGAGGTTTCGAATCGGCAGATTAAACAAATTTTGGAGAAAACGGTTTCTAAAAACCGTAAAGATTGGTCACACAAACTGATTGATACACTATGGGCATTCCGTACTGCTTACAAGACCGATCTTGGTATGTCTCCATACCGGCTTGTTTATGGGAAGGCTTGCCACCTTCCTGTTGAAATTGAGCACAAGGCATTTTGGGCTATTAAAGAGTTGAACTTATCCATGGGAGATGCGGGCAGCAATAGAAGGCTGCAATTGAATGAACTAGATGAGCTGCGGGATGAGGCTTATGAAAATGCGGTAATTGTTAAAAACCGAACGAAAGTGTTCCATGACAAACACCTTATGCGCAAAACTTTCAAACCTGGCCAACAGGTTTTGCTTTATGACACTCGGTTACACTTCCAACCCGGCAAGCTCAAATCTAGATGGAAAGGGCCGTTTTTGGTACGCACCGTATATCCGCACGGTGCGGTAGACCTAGAAAACCCAGAGGACGGTACTTTATTTAAAGTAAACGGACATCGACTCAAACCGTTCCTCACTGCGGACCCGTCGGAGGAGCTCCTGTTTTTGCAGGAACCAATTTATACTGACTGATCTTCCTCCATTTACCCCCAAATTTTCGATCATCTAGCCAAAACATGGTTTCAAACAAGTTTGGGGGTATGTATCATTTGTAAATACAAAATAACATAAAAAATAAAAAAATTGAAAATATTAAAAAAAAATATTTGGGTTTTTTTGTAAATTTCCATAAAAAAATAAACAGGGAAGTGCCGACAGTTTTGACTCTCTTGGTGTAGCCTGACAGTAAGGACACTGTCAAGTTTAAGTTTGGGGGTGTGCTCGGTAAGTTTTCTTCCTTCGCATTCATATGTATATTTTTACATTTGCATACTTATTTTAAAACCTATAAAAATTGAAAATTTTCAAAAATTATAAAAATTGAAAAATTCAATTTTGGACATAATTGACTTGAGTTTGACAAGAAGGTTAACTAGCTAGGAAAAACTAGATCCTAGACTTAGTAATTTAAAAACCCTAAAAATAACCTTTCTTAAAATTAAACGGTAGAAAATATATGTCTTTGTATTTTACTTAGAAATAGGCAAATTTTGAGTTCACTTCTTGGGCTAAGTAAAAATAAGGGAAAAGTTTTGATGTTTTTATTAAAGTGTAAGTCTGAATAATAATTCCTAAGCTTAAGTCTAAATTCTGAAAATATATACCCTACAATTTGCACAAACACGAACCTTGAAACTTGGAATAGTAGAAGATACCTTGAAATGCTCTTGTCTAAAATCCTTAGTATGAAGAAAAATAAAATTATAAGTGTGAATAAAGAGATTAAAAAAATAAACACTGGTTTTGTAATTACTTAAGGCTGCATAAATAGGAAAAATATATAGCGATGGTGCTTTATCACCTAGTGCCTTAGACCAACTTGTTTGGGAGTCACTGCTAAAAGCCTTAGGTATTACAAAACTAGGAATTATGCCTTAATGTGCGAGCACATTTTGTAATCGGTTGTTGGTACCTCAAGAAGTATTAACGGTCACATGAAGGATGTGTGAGTGAGTAATTTCATCTAAAAATTCACTAATTAAAAGTACTTTGGACGATGGACAAGAGTATAAGAGCTTGAATTGAAATTCTAAGTGTAGGGGCGATACATACACACACGTAGGGGTATATGATTGGGGTTTAGATGAGAGATAGGAATGAAAAATAGGACATATATATTTAGTAGAGATGATAAAAATTCCTAAGTTGAAATGGAACCTTAGAAGAAAAAACTAAAAAGATGCTAAAAGCTAAGTAAATTTACAGAACATATACAATCTTAAGTTAAATGATAAGGAAGCATGAAAAATACGGGTTGATAATTTCTGAGTCAAAGATAATAGGATTTCTTGTTAGAAAACCAAATTGGAGAATAAAAGTCAATAGGCCAAATTGATAGGATTTTGTGGGTAGTATCCGCTGAAAACCCTCAGGAGACAACACTCCTCCTACTAGGAACACCTAGAGGTTTAACGGCTTGTTGCACGAGCTCAGTGCAATCGCGTTTCCCTGCGAAAGTGAGGTTAGGCTTTTTCAAGAATAAAACTAGTTTTGCTCGAGGACGAGCAAAAGATAAGTTTAGGGTTATTTGTTCATATCATAATTTTGCATTATTATATTCCCCATTCTTATTCATTTTACAAATAACAGGTGCTTTTGATCCATGTCTGCTACATAGTTGCAGGTTACAGGTTCTCGGAACAAAACGGTAAAAACGATGAAAAGACGATACAAAAGTGAGACTACGACCAACAAATAGAAGAATCTTGATCATGCCTACAGTTTGAAGGACAAATGAAGATCAATGAACAATTTCACAAAGTACAAAGGCAGCGCAAGGTTCAAGACTTCGACACGAAGCAAACGGTAAAAGTCCACGACATTATGCACTGTGGAAATCTGGAAGAAACTAGAAGACATTATGAAGAACTAAGTGAAGAAAATCCAAGTACAAAGCAACATAAAGAACCCCAGAAGAAACAGAGCCAATGACTCCACCATATGGCCGCGGATCCGCGGCCAAACAGGGCATATGGCCGCGGTTCCGCGGCCATGGTGTGCACGTGTCGGTGCAAAAGTTGTCAGTGGGTGGCGGTGCGTTGACTAGGCTTTTTAGGGTAGTTTTGTAAATGCAGATAGGGATCAAATGTAACCCTAGGGTTTCTATAATTTATAAATAGAAACCCTAAACCTCTTTTTTGGGGCTTGCCTCTTTTTGTTTATCAAAATTCAGAATTCTTAATTCGTTGTAATGTTTTGAAGAGTGCATCGAATAAAAGTAAGTAGTTTTTCTTTACCTTGCCCTAGTTAATTTCTTTTCTGCCGTAGTTTAGAAATTTATTTATCTGCTCTAGTTAGATTTTATTTATCTGCCGTAGTTTAGATAATTAATCTTAAAAACAATCATAAAAAATGTCTTTTATTATCAATTCCCTAATGAGTGAGTAGTTCCTCACTTGTTAGGGTTAGGAATAGGAAAGGTTTGAGAGATGAAAATCTCTCACCCCTTTCTTGCCCATCGCATATTTTTATAGGACTCCATGCATACATACACACAGCGCTCACTACGGCACCCTATCCCATGAGGTAGCGGCGATACCGTAGTTTAAAAGACCGGTTGTGTAAGTTTTCCATGGAGGTTAGGGTAAGAATTAAGAAAGGATGTACAAGGAACTAGAGGAAGAAACATAGTTTCTTCCCGATTATGCCAATCCCCTTTATTAATTATTACCATAACACCTAAATATATCTTAATTAGGGCATTGAAAGCGGTGAGAAATATTAAATTTCCAAACTTAACCTAAACCTAACCCTAGCAAGGTTTTAATCCTAGTCTAAATCAACCTTAGTTTTTAGTGATAATCCAATCCACCACAATTGGAATTAACTCGTTAGAACAAATAGAAAATACACAATCCCTTCGGACCGACCCGTACTCACCGGCTAGCTACCAAGCGACGTCGTTCTTGATTGCGGTAAAATTCTTTGATTCATCTTTTAAAAGCGCAAGCGCGCATAAAACCTCTCAACAACCACATCGCGGTAACCACTTTCTCCTGCTCCAGAAGGTCACTTCGTATCATGTGTGTTTGTTTTATTTTGGTTGCCCGTGGATTGTATACGGAGACTAATTTATGTTGTCGCCCGTAGGGCGTGGATTAGTCCAAATCCATATTTTCTTAGATTTGGATTTGGGTTGGTTTAAGGACTGTTAGTCTTGTTTTAGACTAAGGCCAACTCAAACATTTGTTGAGGATATGTTAATCTCATTTTAGACTAAGATCTACTCAACAGGATTTTGGGATTATTTAGATCCAACGAAAGAGTATTTGGACTCTATCGTTTTAGTTTAGGGACATTGCGGTCCATAAGTTTAAGGACTTCATAGTCCATGGAGTTTAAGGATATCGTAGTCCATGGAAGGTCTGGTTGTCGGGACCCTCCACCTCTCTGAAGGCGTTGAATAATTACAACGACATGTATCAGAGGTGTGGAGAGATGTACCCTTAAACCAATGTTGGTTGGGAGATCTGTAGTCAGGTTTGGGACTAAGACCAATTAGGGAAATTGTGAGCATATGGGCTCGGTTGGTCTGAGTTAGGGACTTGTGGCCAACTTGGGCTCAGCCCACTCAGTTTTGATTAAAATGATGAACATTTGTGTGGGCTCAGTCCCTTTTTATCCTACAATGTTGAGCATTGATTTGGGTTCCGACACCCCTTTTTCTTTTTGTCTTTTGCTGAGTGTTGAACACTCTTTATGGTGCTGGGGCTCTATTTACAGAGCGCTTAGTATTTCCTCAGCGCCCACGTGAGGAGCACGTGGAGCGCTTAGCGCTGAGTGGCAAACTTGGAGCGCTAAAGCGCTTCGTTTAAAATAGCGCACACGTGATGAGCACGTGGCGCGCTTGGCTCTGAGCGCTAGACTTGGAGCGCTAAGTCGCTTCTTATAAAATAGCACCCACGTGAGGAGCACGTGGCGTGCTTGGCGCTGAGCGCCAGACTTGGAGTGCTAAGGCGCTTCTTATAAAATAGCGTCCACGTGAGGAGCACGTGGCGCGTTTGGCGCTGAGCGTCAGACTTGGAGCGCTAAGGCGCTTCTTATAAAATAGCGCCCACGTGAGGAGCACATGGCGCGCTTGGCGCTGTGCGCCAGACTTGGAGCGCTGAAGCACTTCTTTTGAAGTAGCGCTCACGTAAGGAGCACGTTGAGCGCTTGGCGCTGAACGCTAGACTTGGAGCACTAGAGCGCTTCTTTTGAAGTAGCACTCATGTGAGGAGCACGTGGAGTGCTTGGCGCTGAGCGCCAGACTTGGAGCGCTGGGGCGCTTCTTTTGAAGTAGTGCTCACGTGAGGAGCACGTAGAGCGCTTGGCGTTGAACGCCATACTTAGAGCGCTGGAGCGCATCTTTTGAAGTAGCGCTCACGTGAGGAGCACGTGGAGCGCTTGGCGCTGAGCGCCAAACTTGGAGCGCTAAGGTGCTTCTTTTAAAATAGCGCTTGGAGCGCTGGACGCTGAGCGCCAGACTTGTAGCGCTAAGGTGCTTCTTTTTAAATTGGAGCACTAAGGCTTTTCTTTGGCAGCTCTGATCAGTTCTTTGCTCTGAGAATTAAATTCTCGGTTTATAAGAGACCTTGTCTCATGGATTTAAGAACTATATTCTTCTCTTTTTGATGAGATGCTATGATCTCTTTTACTTTCGTGAAACTCTGTCTTATAGATCTGTGATCCGAAAAAGAACTAAGTTCTTATGATGTAAGAGTTAAACTCTCAAAAATCGAGGAGATGTTATGATCTCACTTATTATTATTTACCTTGATAAATTTCTTCTTCTTAGAGCTTGCTCTTCTCTTTTTCTTTTCTGAGAACTCGAAGTTTATGGGGGGTTCCTCTGTACAAGACTTGAAGTCTTGGGTCCTTTATATAAGGGAGGCTGATTTGTTGAATCAGTTAAGGAAATCTCTCATTGAAAGATTTCTAATTGATTTGGTGGTGTTTCCCACCATTGGATTTTTGATCCAAGGCCTTCTGTTTTACAGAAGACAGTTTTCTTGTATTAACAAGATTGGGAAAGTATTTTCCCATACAGAACTTATTCTGTACCTTGGTGATTTTTAATCACCATTGGATCTTTGATCCAACAGTGCTCTGATTTACAGAGCACAATCTTTCCTGTTTGGAAAGATTTGAGGAGTATTTCCTCAACAGAATTTTATTATGTAATTTGATGATTCATCATGTTCGTTGGATCTTTGATCTAAGTGTGGAGAACATTTAGTTCTAGCGCTGGCGTTTTCGTGCTTTGCACATGAGGCGCTGCCTCAGAGTCTTTTGACTCTTAATGTTGGCGCTGCTAGCGCTCTCGTGCTTTGCACGTGAAGCGCTACTTCAGAGTTTTTGACTCTTAGCGCTGGCGCTCTTGGCGCGAGCGCTCTCGTGCTTTGCACGTGAGGCGCTAGCGCTCTCGTGCTTTGCACGTGAGGCGCTGCCTCAGTTCAAATTTCAAATTTTAAAATTTTGAATAGAGCTTTGCTCTCTGATTGGGGGAAACAAATTCCTCCCCACCGTTGCACTCACGTGGCTTACACGTGAGTGCAGCGGTGGCAGCCTTTCCACCGTTAGATCAACTTGGAAGTTAGATCGACTTCCCCTGCCTGTAAATTGGACCTTTGGCCTTTGAGATGACTGCTGATCATCTTCTTGATTTCTTGTTTTTCTGAAAATTTTATTCTCTTTCAGGGCTAAGTTCTCTGCCTTAAGAAACTCTTCTAGAATCAAAACTCTGTCCAAATTTGGTAAGGATGAACTTATTAACAGAGCTTTGCTCTTCTCAGATCATAGATCTAAAGAGATCTTTCTTAGGGTTTCTCAACCCATTAATGAAGAACTCTTAGAATTCATTTTAAAGATCTCAGATTTTTTAACTCAGTAAAAGCTTTGCTTTTTAGGGTTTTTGATGGATTACTCCATCATATTCACAGAGCATAGCTCTTCAAAACTTTTAAGGGAATTTTTATTCCCTTCATCATTAATTTTGACAGATGTCATTTCTGTTGCAGAGCGCTGCTCTCAATGGAGTTTAACTCCTTGGCCCGAGGAGTCTCTCATTAAATGAGAATCCTTTTAGGATTTCTTTTCTCAAAGCATGGATCTTTAGAATTTTTGGGGAATTTTTATTCCCCTCATAATGATAGAGTGCTGCTCCTGAGGGAGTTTAACTTCTTGGCCCAATGAGCTTCTCATTAAAGGAGAATCCTTTTAGGATTTCCTTTTTTATTTGCACAAACTTGAACTTGTTGGATGTCTTAATCAGAACTTGTTTTCTCCGCGAGGATATCAAGAGCTGTTTAAATTCCCATGTCTGTTTTAATAAGCATTTCCTTGATCTGTCTGACCACTAAACTCTTACTGATTTTCCTTTTTAGACGCTATGGCCGCTCATCTGTATGATCTTAACGAAATTATTTCTTATGGAGACATTCGTGTATAAAGCTGTTGTCAAAACCAGGAGTTTACAAATGCTCAATGTGCTGAGATTTGAACCGCTTCAATGAACACAACGGTCGACTACTTCCTCGTCGCTCCGTTCTTTTGAAGATCGTCGTGAGAGCGATTTGGAACGCACTTTCTGGATTTTACGAAGCTATGCTGCTTAAGGCACTGGATGATGCTGAAGACAAGGTGCACTCAGTATATCTGATGGGCCTGATCTCGAAGAGACGGTGAGATAATCTTGTTGATATCTTGCATCAAATTTTCCAACAGACGACGATAATCGCTGCCTATCAGAGGACGGAAGACATTAGCGAGGATCCTGACGCTTGCATTCGTGAGAGGATGCACACGAGAATGGTCAAAGAGGCCAGAAGCATTTTAGACGGCCTTACTTTTGAATTTCTTAATCCGTATCCCAGATTTAATGTTTTACCATTGTAAACATTGTAATGATGTTTTTGTTTACTGTTTTTATCAATGTAAGAATTTTCTGAGGTATGAATAACAAGTTTTCCTTTCTATGCATTTATTTTACGCATTAATCCTTTTCGCATATACATGAGTGGGTATGCTTCGAACTCTTAACTGGATGCGAATCAAATATTCTCTTTACTGCCTTGCATAGTATGTGGTTGACGTCCATCGGTCATGCCTTTTTGTTTTGACTTGGCGCAAAGTAGTTTACGTACTATTGAGTATCACCTCCATTTCAGTGGCGTGTAACTTTGGCGAGTGTAGCCTGAGGATAGTAAATAGCAGTCCATCTTAACCTCCTTTTAGGGTAGCGATGGCTTAGGAAACAGGTTCAGGTCTGCTGCCTAAGACTTTTCAACTTTATGACCCGTGAGGGTCTCATAAAGACTTTTCTCCCTACGAGTCGAGAGGATCTTGTAGGTGTAATTTCTCCTTAGGAATCGTGATGATTCCTAAGTGCGTTTTTTCTTGGGAGTCGCAAGGATCTCACAAGAGCATTTTCTCCCTTACAAGTCGAGAGGACCCGTAAGTGGTTGTTTCCCTCCTTGTCGATATTCAACTTAGGAGAGTATGGCCTGTGGATAGTCAATCTTGACCTCCTTGCAGGGCAGTGATGGCTTAGGAGACAGGGTTAGAATCTTCCACCTAAGGCTTTTCAACTTTATGAGCCATGAGGGTCTCATAAAGACTTTTCTCTCTACAGGTCGAGAGGATCCCGTAGGTGTATTTTCTCCTTAGGGGTCGTAAGGACTCCTAAGTGCGTTTTCTCTTGAGAATTGTAAGGATCTCATAAGAGAATTTTCTTTTTAGGCGTGGGGACACTAATTTTCCTGAGGTCGAGACGAATCGAGAGATTCCTGCAAAGATCCTGATTTCCCTGCGGGTCGAAACGAATAGAGGTTCTCGTCAAGGACGCTGATTTCCTTGAATCGAGAGGTTTAGCCAAAGACACTGATTTCCCTGGGGTTGAGACGAATCGATAGATTCCTGCAAAGACGCCGATTTTCCTGCCGGTCGAAACGAATCGAGGTTCTCGTCAAGGACGCTGATTTCCCTGAATCGAGATATTTTGCCAAGGACACTGATTTCCCTGGGGTTGAGACGAATCGAGAGATTCCTGCAAAGACACTGATCTCTCTGCGGGTCGACGCAAATCGAGAGGTTCTCGTCAAGGACGCTGATTTCCCTGAATCGAGATATTTTCCAAGGACACTGATTTCCCTGGGGTTGAGACGAATCGAGAGATTCCTGTAAAGACACTGATTTCTCTGCGGGTCGACGCGAATTGAAAGGTTCTCGCCAAGGACGCTGATTTCCCTGAATCGAAAGGTTTAGCCAAGGACACTGATTCCCTCGGGATCGAGACGAATCGAGAGATTCCTACAAAGGCACTGATTTCCTTGCGGGTCGAAACGAATCGAAAGGATCTCGCCAAGGACGCTGATTTCCCTGAATCAAGAGGTTTACCCAAGGATACTGATTTCCCTGAAGTCGAGACGAATCGAGAGATTCCTGCAAAGACACTGATTTCCTTACAGGTCGACGTGAATCGAAAGGTTCTCGCCAAGGACGCTGATTTCCCTAAATCGAGAGGTTTTGCCAAAGACACTGATTTCTTTAGAAGTTGGTTGACTTGTTTCTGAGTCGAAGCACTGCTCTGACGGGGAGGTCATTTAATGACGTATTTCCGCAACAGGGTCATTGGATGACGTATTTCCGCGACGGGGTCATTTGTTGACGTATTTCCACGACGGGGTCATTGGATGACGTATTTCCGAGACGGGGTCATTTGCTGACGTGTTTCCGCGAAGGGGGCATTGGATGACGCATTTCCGCGACGGGGTCGTTTGCTGACGTATTTCCGAAACGGGATCATTGGCTGACGTATTTCCGTGATGGGGTCATTTGCTGACGTATTTCAGCGAAGGAGGTCATCGGCTGACGTATTTCCGCAACGGGGTCATTTGATGACGTGTTTCCGAGACGGGGTCATTTGTTGACGTATTTCCGAGACGGGGTCATTTGCTGACGTATTTCCGCGACGGAGGTCATTGGCTGACGTATTTCCGTGACGGGGTCATTGGATGACGTGTTTCCAAGACGGGGTCATTTGCTGACGTATTTCCGCTACGGAGGTCATTTGCTGACGTATTTCCGCGACGGAGGTCGTTTGCTGACTCTAGGTTGTCTGCGAACCGTAGAGTCTTGGAACTGGGGACTTTGCCGTGGCTCCGATCGATGGTGTTGCGTCCGTGCCCTGTTGGCATGAGGAGGGACACCGTTGTTAATCTTCTGGGATGTAGATGTTGCTATCAAGATCTGACTTTCCCTTTTGACAGAGTTTGTTTGGGACATGTGATCCCTTTTTTCGTTTATGCCCATGAATTGTATACAGGGGTCACTATGGACTCACCTGTAGGGCAAAAGTTTCATTCTTTCACTTTTTTATTTATTTCTTTCCGCGATGCTCTATCATTTCAGCTTTTTTATATCGCGAAAGTCGCGATGCCCAATCATTTTGGCTATTTTTCGCGGTACCCAATCATTTCGGCTATTTTTGTTTTTACTCGCTGCTTTTTATTGTGAGTTGCCCAATCATTTTGGCTTTTTTTGTATGCATATCTTTTACTTGCTGATTTTTTTGCAAGTTGCCCTATCATTTCAGCTATTTTTTGTATGCATTAATAGCTCGCTGACTTTTGCTGCGAGTATGGAACTTGGAATCTGATGCTAATCTTAGTATCAGCATCGCTGCGACTGGAATATTGGCAGGAGCGAATCATCATTTGCCGTGAGAGGATTTGGAATTTGTTACCGATTTAGGCATCAGCATCGCCACTACTGGAACATTGCCAGGAGCGAATCATCATTTGCCTCTGTCAATGTCGAACAAAGGTGGCTTAGCAAACCGGGTTAGGATCCCGTCGACTAAGGCTTTTGACTTCATGAGCCGTAAGGGTCTCATCAAGATGTTTCTCTCTACAAGTCGTGAGGATCTCGTAGGTGCGTTTTCTCCTTAGAAGTCGTGAGGACTTCTAAGTGGTGTTTTCTCTTATAAGTCGTAAAGATCTCATAAGAATATTTTCTCCTTATAAGTCGAAAGGACTTACAAGTTTCTGTTCACCAAACAGGGGGATTTCACGCCATTGGCGGAACATGGTGGGGGAGACGTTTATTTGTGCCCAAGGATTGTATACAAAGGTCAACATTGAACCACTTGTAGGGCAGTCTGTGGAGATGTAGGAACAAGTTCAGATCCCTGTAGCTTAAGGCTTTTGAATCTTACGAGCCGTGAGGGTTTCATAAGCGGGTTCTCCTTACGAGTCGTGAGGGTCTCATAAGCGGGTTCTTCTTATGAGTCGTGAGGATCTCGTAAGTGTAATTTCTCCTTAGGAATCGTGGGGATCCCTAAGTGTGTTGCTCCCTTGCGAGTCGTAAGGTTCTCACGCAGGTATTTTCTCCTTACAAGGTCGAGAGGACCTTGTAAGCGTGCATGAATTTTTCTATGAGTCTGCACCCTTTCGGGTTTTCACAAACTCGCCGGTAGCCCTGTTGTTTTTACTCACGGAGCCCTTTCGGGTTTTCATTCGTGCCCCTTTCGCTTATGGACATACTGTTTTTTTTGCGTTAGCCCACGGATGCTGCGGTTTGTAGTAGTTTAAGGACGTTTCGGTCCATCGTTAGTTTAAGGACGTTTCGGTCCATCGTTAGTTTAGGGACATTTCGGTCCGTTGTTAGTTTACTAGGCGGGGTTTCTCTTAATACTACTTATAGAGTTTGGGCTTGGGAAGATAGCGAGCAGACATATGTGTCGTCATCTATCGTTGACCTAGGCCGTGACTTGTCAGGCGTAGTATCTTTTCAGGAATCGGCCGTTTACTGGCCGGAAGAGTCTCTCGGCATGCATATCCATGAGCAAGCAAGCCCTACCTTGGTAGACCTTGTCACATAATCCAAGGATGATTTTGGCACCGCCCTTGCCCCCAGCTCCTTTATGTTATCTTCTAACGCCGAGTGAGTTTCCTCTATAAATGAGCATAATTCCCCCGGTGTGTCCACCTTTTTAGGAGCGTGCTGTCGTGGCGGGTTTACCCTCCAGTTTTCAGACAACGCGAATTTGTCTTACTAGTACTGGTCTTCAACCCAGTCCTTGAAGACGTAGCAATTTTCGATTGGATGACCCACTACTCTATGGTAGGGATAATAGTTAGGATGGTTGACGTCACCCTGTTACGGTGGGTGTCTCGGCTCTGGCAGAGTGATGAGCCTGTTGCGTATCGCCAGTTCGAACAGTCTTCTTGTTTTATCCCGAGGGAATGAGTAAGGACGTCCCAACTTCTCATCGAGGGATCGCTGCTTGTTGCTTTGGCGAACAACCGATCTCAAGCCATTCGGTTATTGTTGAGCGTTGGCGACGAAGGTTGTTTTCCCTTTCCCCTTTTCATTCCGAGGATCCGTCTTTGAGGAGGACGGTCTATTGCCCATCTGGTCCATTTGGGCCAGCTTGTCGATCAAGGCCTGGAAAGTGATTGGCTTGAAGAACATCATGAATTGGGAAATAGTTGCCTGAGGGTCAAGGGTCCCCACGAACATGCCCACAGCTGGAGCTTCCTCTATGCCTTGTTCACACTTTGACCATAAGTTCCGCTACCGGATGGTGTATTGAACCCATGTTTCTCCCGGCTTCACTCTAGTGTTAATTAATGCGGTGATTTGGGTACGTTCGCTAGCGCTTGTGAATCTTTGTGTAAATAGTAGCTCCATTTCGGCAAATGTCTTGACAGAGTCGTTCGGGAGCTCAGAGTACCATTCGAATGCTGTCTCCGACAAGCTGCCAACAAACTGGCGAACCAGCTGTTTATCGTCACCCCCAGTATTACCGCAGAAGGCTCTGAATTGAGCAACGTGCTGGTATGGATTACCCATCCCATTGTACGCGTGGAATTTAGGGATCGTATATCCCGGCGGATACTTTATTTGATCGTACCGACTCGGATAGGGTCGTCCAGTTTTGACGATTTGGCCAGACGCTTCGCTCGCCTGATGAGCCCGTATTTGTTGAGCTATATAGTCGTCATGGGCAGCTTTTGAGATGGTCTCTTCCTTGGCTGCTGATAGAGCCGGAGGAGGGTTTGATGTCTCCCCTCTATCATCTTCAAGGATTATTAGAAGGTCTTCAGCTGGAGAATCCGACTGTATCATCATCCCGACCATATCTTGGAACATGAGCGCCATTTGCTTTATGTTAGCCGCTTGTTCCGTTGCTTCTTTGTCATTCTTCTCGAGCATTCTTCGGAGGAACTCGGTGTCGGTTTCCTGTTCCTGGCACTGCTCCAACGACGTCTCTGGGCATTCTTTTGGCCCAGTGAGCGCGGCCATCTTTGTCAGCATCTCATGGAGCTTTTGCTGTTGTTACTCCTGAGCTTTTGTCACAGATCGGGTGAGTGGTCGATGACCCGTGGAGATACGGATATCCTCTTTCCTGGAAGTTATGTAGATGGTGCGCACTACCATGCCCCCGGACTTGGGGCGTTTGGATTTAGTGCCTTTGAGCTTTGTCACAGACACAGGGATTTTCTCCGGCCTTCTCCTTTTGTGGACGGTCGAAGTTGAGGGGAACATTGCAGCAGGCACCCAAGCAGACGATACCTTCTGTAGTACGACAGGGTGGTCCTTCTCTTGCCGAACCTTCATCTTCTTCTGTCGGCGAGAGTAGTCTTTGTCGATTACAGAGTCTTGGACTCTTCGCCAAACCCTGTAGATTTTGGAGGATAGATGCTGAGGAGACTGCTCCGGCTTTGCCTTTATAACATTTTCAGCGGGTGGAGGAGACTATTTCAACGCAGCAGTTGGAGAGTTTTTGCGCACCCTCCTAAGTAGTTCAAAGTTGTTCCCAGTTGGAACAGCAGCATCGACTTCCACCATTGGAGCTGGCGGAGTCAGTCCAGAAGGGGAACTGCCCCCAGCTTTCCTCACTCAGCGCCAGTGGCGACGTCGAGCATGTCCTGCGACCGGTATCACCTCCGTTGTCGGGGTAGCTTCATCGTGCTTCATGCTTTGATGAGAAACTGCGGTTGGTGCCAGCCTGTCGAAGACTGACGTCCGTTGAGAAGGAACGTCCAGCCTGTTGAAGACCGACTTTTGTGCAGGGAAAGCAGCCTTGGTGACTTTGCCTGAAGTGGGAGTTGGAGCGGCCAGTCTTGTAAAGACTGATCCTTTAGCAGGAGAAGTCGCTTTGGCGATTTCCTCTACTGGAGACGGAATGGCTATCCGCTTTGGGATAACCCCTTCGAGTATTGCAGGCTTCTTCGTGGGCCCACTTAAGCTCTGGCTCAGCCTGTCGAAGACTGATGCAGTAGACTTGGAATTGGACGACCCGTTAAGAGGGGCCGTGGTAGAGGTGAGCCGATCAAAGACCGACTTCTTCAGAGCTTCTTGTGACGGCATTGGGACGTTGAAGCTTTCCGGTGGGATTATGGTCCCAAAGAACAGTCCAGTGGTGGCCTGAGTCACCTGTTCCACTGGCATGGCGAAGATGGAGGCCGCTTGGGGCCCATAGGTTCCGGCGAGGACGGAGTGGGAGTTGTTGCAGCTAGTGCAGTTGGAAGACATTTTCACTGCACGGGAGCAAGACACCAAATCTTAGTACCTCGAATCCAGGGGTAACTACATTAAACCACGATTCGTTCGCGAACACGACATACGAAGTGTGGAGTGAAAAGAGGAAAAGGTCCCACCGGGCGTGCCAGAATCTGTTCTCCGCCGAAAGATGCGACCGGAACGTTGGGACGTCCGGCCTGAATTTTAAGGGCAGATACTATTTGGTTTTATCTGTCCACCTCTCCGAAGATACCAAATTGATTTATGGCACCGTGTATCAGAGGTTTAGATGGATGCAGCCGTTGTAGCAAACTTCCTCAGATTCCCCCTCATTGTGAGGGGTTTTTTGATTGTGGGGACGCTCTTCCCTGCAGGCGCAAGCCCCTGCAGTTAATTACGTTACAGCATCGCGGTAACCACTTTCTCCTGCTTCAGAAGGTCACTTCGTATCGTGTGTGTTTATTTTATTTTTGGTTGCCCGTGAATTGTATACGGAGACTAATTTATGTTGTCGCCCATAGGGCGTGGATTAGTCCAAATCCGTATTTTCTTAGATTTGGTTTTGGGTTGGTTTAAGAACCGTTAGTCTTGTTTTAGACTTAGGTCAACTCAAACATTTGTTGAGGATACGTTAGTCTTATTTTAGACTAAGATCTACTCAACAGAATTTTGGGATCATTTAGATCCAACGAAAGAGTATTTGGACTCCATCGTTTTATTTTAGGGACATTGCGGTCCATAAGTTTAAGGACATCATAGTCCATGGAGTTTAAGGACATCGTGGTCCATGGAAGGTCTGGTTGTCGAGACCCGCCACCTCTCTGAAGACGTTGAATAATTACAACGACATGTATCAGAGGTGTGGAGAGATGTACCCTTGAACCAATATTGGTTGGGAGATCTGTAATTAGGTTTGGGACTAAGACCAATTAGGGATATTGTGAGCATATGGGCTCGGTTGGTCTGAGTTAGAGACTTGTGGCCAACTTGGGCTCAGCCTACTCAGTTTTGATTAAAATGTTGAACATTTGTGTGGGCTCAGTCCCTTTTTATCCAATAATGCTGAGCATTGATTTGGGTTCTGACACCCCTTTTTTTGTCTTTTGCTGAGTGTTGAACACTCTTTATGGTGTTGGGGCTCTATTTACAGAGCGCTTAATATTTCCTCAGTGCCCACGTGAGGTGCACGTGGAGCGCTTGGCGCTGAGCGCCAAACATGGATCGCTAAAGTGCTTCGTTTAAAATAGCGCCTACGTGAGGAGCACGTGGCGCGCTTGGCGCTGAGCGCCAGACTTGGAGCGCTAAGGCGCTTCTTATAAAATAGCGCCCACGTGAGGAGTACGTGGTGCACTTGGCGCTGAGCGCCAGAATTGGAACGTTATGGCGCTTCTTATTAAATAGCGTCCACGTGAGGAGCACGTGGCGCGCTTGGCGCTGAGCGCCAGACTTGGAGCGCTGGAGCGCTTCTTTTGAAGTAGCGTTCACGTGAGGAGCACGTAGAGTGCTTGGCGCTGAATGCCAGACTTGGAGCGATGGAGCGCTTCTTTTGAACTAGCGCTCACGTGAGGAGAACGTGGAGCGCTTGGCGCTGACCGCCAGACTTGGAGCGCTGGAGCGCTTCTTTTGAAGTAGCGCTCACGTGAGGAGCACGTGGAGCGCTTGGCGCTGAACGCCAGACTTGGAGCGCTGGTGCGCTTCTTTTGAAGTAGCACTCACGTGAGGAGCTCGTGGAGCGTTTAGTGCTGAGCGCCAGACTTAGAGCGCTAAGGCGCTTCTTTTAAAATAGCGCTTGGAGCGTTGGGCGCTAGCACCAGACTTGGAGCGCTAAGGCGCTTCTTTTTAAATTGGAGCGCTAAGGCTCTTCTTTGGCAGCTCTGATCAGTTCTGTGCTTTGAGAATTAAATTCTCGGTTTATAAGAGACCTTGTCTCATGGATCTAAGAACTATGTTCTTCTCTTTTTGATGAGATACTATGATCTCTTTTACTTTCGTGAAAGACTTTGTCTTATAGATTTGTGATCCGAAAAAGAACTAAGTTCTTATGATGTGAGAGTTAAACTCTCAAAAATCGAGGAGATGTTATGATCTCACTTATTATTATCTACCTTGAAGAAAATTTCTTCTTCTTAGAACTTGCTCTTCTCTTTTTCTTTTCTGAGAACTCGAAGTTTATGGGGGGTTTCCTCTGTACAAGACTTGAAGTCTTAGGTCTTTTATATAGGGGCTGATTTATTGAATCAGTTAAGGAAATCTCTCATTGAGAGATTTCTAATTGATTTGGGGGTGTTTCCCACCATTGGATCTTTGATCCAAGAGCTTCTGTTTTACAGAAGACAGTTTTCTTGTTATTAACAAAATTGGGAAAGTATTTTCCTACAAAACTTATTCTGTACCTTGGTGATTTTTAATCACCATTGGACCTTTGATCCAACAGTGCTCTGATTTACAGAGCACAATCTTTCCTGTTTGGAAAGATTTGAGGAGTATTTCCTCAACAGAATTTTATTATGTAATTTGATGATTCATCATGTTCGTTGGATCTTTGATCCAAGGGTGGAGAACATTTAGTTCAAGCGCTGGCGCTCTCGTGCTTTGCACGTGAGGTGCTGCCTCAGAGTCTTTTGACTCTTAGTGTTAGCGCTGCTAGCGCTCTTGTGCTTTGCACGTGAGACGCTGCCTCAGAGTCTTTGACTCTTAGCGCTGGCGCTCTTGGCGCAGCGCTCTCGTGCTTTGCACGTGAGGCACTGCCTCAGTTCAAATTTCAAGTTTTGAAATTTTGAATAGAGCTTTGCTCTCTGATTGGGGGAAACAGTCAACAAACGCAACATGAATATTAAACAGTCCTTATCTGAAATAACGGAGGGATACGACTAGTTTTGAATAAAACCTTTAGCGTAATGAACTTGATATCGTTGTAGAATCTAGTGATTTGAAAAATGAGTGGTTTAAGCTCTGCTTTTAAGAATTGAGTAGTTTTCAAAACAAACCGAGTGGGTTGTAGCGTCTACTAGTTTTCCTAATGAGGTCATTCCCAGTGAAGGGATCTAGGCTCTTTCCTTATCAAATGAGTTGCTGGATATTCATAATGGAATACCGCTATGCAAAGCAATAACTAGAGCTACCTTTTTGAAAAATTTGATTCTACAAAATCTTATAGGTTTCTTTCCTTTCATTAATCTCATTAATGATATCCCATCATTAATGTTTCTTAAACATCACAGAAGAAACGAAAATAGAACATACGCTTATGCCATCCGCATTCACCACGGGGCCCCATCATGCACCGTTAGGTTACTTAACTAATGACAGAGCGGGGGCTGGACTAGCGCGGGTGCAAAACATAAGCAATGTTTATTATATATATCATATATATATATAGCATTCATCTCACGCAATTATATGATCACATCACAGAACTCAGGTAGCAGAAATAAACATATGATATATAGGATATACTAGGAGGTCCGTGTTTTAAATTAAGCCAGTAATGAAAAACATGGATTCCACGGTCATGATGAATAGCCAAACCCACATCCCTGGACCCTTACGAGAGCGGCAAGTAACCCTTCCAATTCTAGAGTTAGGAGACCCGGTCTCGACTCCTCGAGATGGTCTCCCACTGGACTCTAGAACCCGGTCACTTGTGCTCCCCGTCTTGGGTCAATCCTAATGCGGAAAAGTAAATAATATACATTAATGGTGACATCATCCTCAACCCGGAAGTGTCTTAATAAAAGAATATTACATACAAAATTTACATGAATGAAAAATAGAAAAACTCTCATCTCACGTAAAAAAACCCGGCCATTCATTCACGACGATCCAATATAACATATGACAAGCAACACATAACATCACATGTCATCAACGTAAATAAATATGTGTATTCCTGATGTCGTTGAGGTATAGCAACGAGATCGGGGATACACTACATATTACACTTACGGTCGCAGAAAAGTAATGAAAAATACAATAATTAGAATCTGCATCAAACTTTAGACATCATAAACGCAAAATATCTTATATCTCGGATTTCATGCCTAACCGAATAAATCTTGCATTTAAGTCTCGAATTAAAAACACCTTTCAATAACAAGTCGGGTAATTCAACAAAATTCCCGATAAAATGATCGAATACTCGTCGAGAACTTTAGTAGATTGTCGCACCCCCATTGCCATCAACGAAGTGCGGTTGGGCGGAACACCGCGGCCGCGAGCACCCAAGTGGATGCTTTTGGTTACGATGTTCTCCTAAAATCACTTGGTCGGAAGTATGGGGCATGGCTATCTAGTAGTGTTTCCCAGCGACTATTCGTGTACAATACGAGATTGCGACAGAGTTTTGATCCGAATCGAAACTCCGTGGCAATCGACCAAACGAGACTAAAACGCTAGATTTACAAACACTAACTAGTTTTCACAAAACTAATTAAATGTGGATTCCAAATATTGTATCACATATCAAACTTAAACCCGAAACGATGTTAAAATTGCGACTACGAAACACTCCGAATAGCCCCAAATAAAAAAGATAACATCACATGTAATCTGGGATAAACAAACATAACCTGAAACCCTAAAACCAAGCTATCAGAACACAAAACAAAAACGGGCCCAAACTTATAATATAGAATCGGCCAAGCCGGCCAAAACTCCAATCTCATCGGCCAAAAAATTGATTCATGATCTCGTTTTTATCTGGTGTTCTAGTTACATCACATGTAACATTCTGCACTTGTTTAAAAAAATTTCAGAGGAAGTTTTAAAATTTACAGAAACTTGGTTTTAAGATTCCAGTTTTCGGAGTTGTTTCGGTTTCGAAATTTATATACATCGTCTAATACTCTAGCTTGGCTCTAATACCATGAAAGTGTGTCTTAGCACCATCACTAGGTTTATACAAGCATCAAGTATGCAATTTTTAAAAATCTAGAGTGCTAAGCTACACTAACCTAGAATCTAACTAGAGTGTTAGGGTTTTAATGCATGAAAGCAAGTTCTATTACTATGTGAATAGAGAATTACAACCTTTGTAGACCAAGTCCTTCACTTCAATAACTCCAAGTAGTAGTCCCTAAGCTCCAGGTAGTGGTCCCTAGAACTCTTCTTGACTCCACTTGAAGAAAGGATCGAGCTTGCGAATGGATCTTCGATGCCGAAGATGATCCACCTTGAAGTTTCTCTAACTCAAGCTACCTCTTTACTAATCAAAGAATTAGTGAAGCAAACAACCTAATCTAATGGACCAGATGAGAGTAGGTTGATAAAGTAGGAATTTTTCTCACTTTAGAAATTCTTTTCTCTTTTTATTTTTCCTACTCAAGAAAAACTAGAGAGGAATAAGAAGCACTTGGGTGAGGAAAAAATATCTCAAAAGATAATTGAGAGAATTAACCATGGGCTAAAAATAAATTGTTGGGTTATAAAATATCTAGAGTAAAACAAAATTAGTGAGATGAGTCATACCTTCTACATGCTTCTACAAGCATCTTAAGCCATGCTCATTTTCACTCATATTATTTTTTACTCTTAATAAATAATTACCACAATTATCTTTAGCTTTAGTGTAAGTCTCATATACCCATGTTCTATGTATCATCAAGCATGATACAATAGAATATTATATATATATATATATATATCATTATATATAATCAAGAGAAGAAAATCATTAGTGAGCTAATATTAGTTAATATACATTAATATATTAAATATAAATATATATATATCAAATTACTAAATCAACACTTGATTTAATAATCCGGCTATATCATATATAACCGACTAATATCATTTATATGTATATCAATTTATCAAATCAACACTTGATTCAATAACTCAGCGATATCACATATAACCGACAACATAAAATATCAAATATAAATATATACGTATAACAAATAATTGAATCAACACTTGATTCAATAATCCGGTTATATCACATATAACTTAACTGATAGCAAATATCGCGAGATTAAAATACGGTATCACATACTCGTATTTAATCACGCTCCCGTACATATCACATATGTGCCCTGCTTCATTTCTCTTGAGCTAGGAAATCTCTGTGTGGGACTCTAAAAACTCGTCAATACGCCAGCAGTAGGTAATGATCATATCAGATACCCACAAGTCGTCAGCGGTACTGGACGTAACAGCTACCCAGGTATTGAGCAAATAGAAGATCAACAAGCAAGCTTATCCAAACTCCCGCAAATCCTATAAGCAACACTTACCGTACAGTCTGGTCTCTTTGTCTGATATGTCGCATATCAAGTCTAGGGGTGGAATCTTCAGACCCCGGTAACTTGATAAATCATGCCAATGTGTGGCCTATAACTTTTTGAGAAACTTCTGATAACATTTACCGGTAAATATCATCAGCCCTGGCTAGGAACTTGTTATTATAGCCAATCGAGCATAGCGCAACACCAACTCCCTATACTGGGAGAGACGAAACCCCTCCTATCGCTCATTGCCTCCATGTGACTCGGGATTGTACCCAAAATCCACCTGTTTGCACGCCTCCTTTGAGCCGTGGTAGGGAGGAAATCAAAGCACAGAGGGAACCACACAAGACTCTATGACGATCTCGGGTCTACAGGCTAACCTGCACAAGTGTCACCAGAGAACTGCTATCTGACGATATGTATGATACCATCTAGGAGTTCTTGGTGAGTCCTGTTCGGTGTACCCATTCTCTAATGAGCACCTGTGTACAATCTTTGATATCAAACACCAATGGATGTGGGATCTACCATCGCCCCATATAGGGTCAAGAAACGTACACATTAGTCTACACTGGAATTTCGATGCCCGGTCTCGATACTCCCTCGACTAGGAACTATTTAAAGGATGTACTTGTGGACCACACAAGCCCCACTAGTATGATCTGCATCATAGTCCTGGTAGTCAAGCTAACATCCTAAGGACTTTATCAACATGAATCAGAAAGACAGTATAATAATACAAGTGTACATGTTAAGAAAAAGAGCAACCAGATAGCATACTATCACGTCGAGAAGAAAGTTCGCAATATATATGTTCAAGCATCCACTATAATATCCAATAATGGGCTCTATGGCATATATATTCCTGACAATATATATATATATATATATATATATATATATATATATATATATCGAATTATTAAATCAACACTTGATTTAATAATCCGGTTAATTCATATATAATCCGGTTAATTTCAAATAACGCTAGATTAGAATACGGTATCATATATCTGTATTTAATCAAGCTCCCGCACATATCTCCATATATGCACTACTTCATTTCACTTGAGCTAAGAAACCTCTATGTGGGACTCTAAAGACTCGTCAATACGCTGGCAGTAGGTAATGATCACATCAAACACCTACAAGCATGACAGCGGTTCTAGCTGCACGTAACGGCTACCAAGGTATTGAACGAATAGAAGATCAATAAGCAAACTTGTCCAAACTCCCGTAGAGCCTTAAGCAACACTTACCGTACAGTTAGGTCTCTTCGTCTGATAAGTCGCATATCGAGTCTGGAGGGTTGAATCGTTAGACCCCAATATCTGTTGGAGATAGTGCCCTCAGAGTCAATTATTGGATCACAGGCACGTGATTGCAATGATTGAGGGGAGGACCTGTCCCAGTAGGACAGTCTTACTCAAGATGATAGTATGCTATCTGGTTTATCTTTATCATCGTGTACTGCTTTAGGTGACCTTACGAGTCGCTATTACACGTTGATAGAGCCCCTAGGATTCTTACTTGACTACCAGCAGTATGAGGGCGATCATATATGTGAGAGCTGGAGTCTATAAGCACATCCTTAAAAGGTCCCTAGTCGTGGGAGTTTCGAGACAGGGCATCGATTCTCCAGAGTAGACTAGTGTATACAGTCGAGACCCCGACGAGGGACGGTGGCCGGTCTCACAAGCCACTGGTGTCAGTTGGTTCACCTAAGATGTATACAGGTGCTCATTGGGTTATGAGTACACCGGACAGGACTCGCCGGGAACCTGCTAGTTGGGATTATACCAGACGTCAAATAGCAGTTCCCAGGTGACATGTGTACAGGTTAGTTCATCGACCTGAGATCGTCATTTATCTCGTGTGAGTTCCCACTGTGCTTTGATTACTACCCTACCACGGCTCAAAGGATTCGTGCAAACAGGTTTTAGTTGGGTACAGTCCCGAGCCACATGGAGGCAGTGAGCGGATCTGCAGGGGTTCGTCTCTCCCGGTATTGGGGGTGAGGTCGCGCTGTGTCTAGGAGAGCCAGAACATGAAAAGTCCTTGGCCAAGGCAGGAGATTTGCTGGTAGGTATTCCAGTAGTATCTCAGGGTGTTCTGGGCTGCACTCCGACACGACTTGTACCGCTTTTGGGGGTCTGACTTTTACCAACCCCCTAGGCCCGCCATGCGATGCTCATAGACGAACGGACCGGACTATACGGATATTGTCACTGACAGGCTCAATTGGGTGTCAGGATGAGTTCGCTCATCAACGTCCCTTTTGGTCAGTACCTGGTAGCCCGTTACGTATTGGCTTATACCTCTGACGTGCTAGTGGTTAAATCCACAGCCATGGTGTTGACGAGTCATTAGAGTCCACCACACTCAGTTATTCAAGTTTCGGGCGAAACGCTGTAGAGGCCGTATGGAGATATGGCAGGGTTCGATCAGATACGTGCGGTATTGCACGGATCGTGATCGGACAGTTTTTACTAGCCGGTTTTGGCTTAAGCCGGATCCTGGTATTAGATAGTGTAGGTTTTGTCTCTTTGCATTTGTGTTCAGTGGGAATACAAATGCGGGCATGTATTTGCAGTAGTGGGGTTTTCCTGTAATTTATTACGGGATCAGTTTTCTGAAGTTGCCAGTTTGCATTCCGTTCCGGCCGGTTTTCTTTTATTCCTTCACGGCCGGACTTTTCGATGGACGGGGTTAATTGCAAGTTTGCAATTAACTTATTTGATGAGGGGTTTCATGCATATATGTGGCTTCCTCATCATGAGATTCCATTTGAATCAATCATTTGTATTTATGAGATGAGATATATAGTTGTGACCATTATTCTTTTTGATTTTTTTTTCTCCTTTGAAAAATCAATCACCTTTTTTTCCCACTTGGAAATTGATGGGGCCGGCCACTGTTTAGGAGTGGAGGGAGGGGTTAATTTTTGGTGGGAAATTTCCTTCATGTAATTTGGTGGACCCCCCCATTGTGTGTGTGCTGTGAAGGAGAAATTTTCCTTTTCCTTGGTATTAATTTATGCAACCTACCCACAAAAATATTTCCAGTGAGCACAAAAATGTTTTGGCCTAGCTCATTTCCTTGCATGCTCCCATTTCTCCATCAAGCATCCATGAAATTCTTATGCACAAATTCCTCCATCATGGCAACTATATAAAACTCCAAAGAGACAACTATTCTACACTGTTCTACAGCATCCCTTGGACGCGTCGGCTAGCCAACTTCGCGCCCGAGTTGCCTCGGTCAAGAGGTGGGAGCCCGTAAAAGATTCCGGCAGCGTGGTGCTTTTCCGACGAGACGATGATGGACGGAGATTCCGCGGGAGATCGGAGTGGAGATGAAGACCGAAGGACACAGATCGCTTGGTATAACTTCTCCACTCTTTTCTTATTTGCTAGTTAGCTAGGTTAATGGCCCGATCCGGGTAAAAAGTGCGCGGTGGTGCCGGTTGCAAGTTTTGCAAAGTTTTTGTTTCCGCGTTTCCGGCGTCGGATCGACGGCCGGGGCGCCCCCGCGGGCTTACAATGGTATCAGAGCCATGCCATTAACCATGCCTAGCTTGCTCTTGTATGTTTAGAACTCGATCGAACACAAAAATCCCCAAAAACCGTATTTTCAATGCTTCTAGTTTCTGTCGAAATTTTTTCTGCTCCAAAAATTTTTCAGGTCATTGCAGAAACACAAGCATGAAATTCTAAGACTTCTGGTAAAATTTGATGCAGTGATCTCTTAGTACGGCCGCGGAAACGCGGCCAAACCCCTGGTTTGGCCGCGGTTCCGCGGTGGGAAGGTGTGATCATTGCACCAAAATTTCCCAGTAGGCTTTGGACTTGGAAATAGGGGTTTTGGGATATTATTTTTGGGCCCAGATTTTCTGTGAGTGCTACAGTACTGCTTGGGGCCCACTTTGATAAATTTGTTTGATCGGATATTTTAAACATGCCAGTTCACAGTATTTACATTATATCTGCGACCGTGAATGTCACTTGATCGGTAAATCTAGTCTATCTGCTATAGCCCTTTTAGACGGATTTGCGAACGTGACATTCACGTTGATGTTCTATGTTTTGCTGTGTTGTTGCGGATCGGTCGTGGGAGATAGCCTGGATGCAATGGTAGTACAGTTCTGTTTTATATGTACATTTGATATTGCGGGACGAGCGTCCGACATGTGGACTGCCGTCACTGCCTGTTTGTATTATTCTTTTGGGGCACGACCAGGTTGCGGTCGATGCACCCGTTGTATGTATTTTTACTTTCTGTACTAAGATTGCCCCGCGGAGGGGTGCACGGATAGCCGGGTTCTAGAGGGCAACAAGCCCGCATCTCATGGCGTTGAGACGGAGGGGGCTTTACTCTAGAATTGACGGGCTATTCGCCGCACTCGTAGGGGGTACAGGTTGACCTAGGAGGGGTGCCCAAGTTACCGGATTCCGTGAAGTGCTGGGTGGTCCATTCACGTTGCTGAAGGAGGCTGCCTCGCTTCAGGTTTTGGCGGGTAACTTGCTGCGCCTGTAGGGGTCTAGGATTTCATTGCACAGGCTATCCACACGACCAGGGGAACGTCGGGTTTCAGCGGCTCTGTGAAACCCGGGGATCCCAGATATCTGTATTATTCTGTGTTGCTATACATTTCTGTGTTGCTGCATTTTTATCACGCCTTGAGCGAAAATTATATATTATATATATACTAGTAGATGTTGTATATGTTTTGCATCCGCGCTAGTCCAGTCCCCGCTCCGTCGTTAGTTAGCTAACCTAACGGGTGATGACGGGACCCAGTGGCGAATGCGGATGGCATATACGTACATCAGTATATTTTCGTTCTTTGTAGTGTGATCAATTGATGGGACTGCGTTGATTCAGATCAATGCAAGATAAACAAACCTATTCTGATGTTGTTGGAACACTTTTTCAAAAAAGCTGTTATTGCAAGGGCGTTCTCTTTTGTTTTGCACAGTGGTATTCAGTTGGAATATCCTGCTCCTCAGTCGACGAGGCAAGGGCCGAGATCCCTTCACCGGGAGTGACCCCTTGGACAGAAGTTTGCGTCAGGGCAATAACTTCACTATAGCCGATTGCTTTTGCTTTGCATCGTGGTATTCAGTTGGAATATCCTGCACCTCATTCTACGGGGAAAGAGCCGAGATCTCTTCACCGGGAGTGACCTCTTTAGCAAAGGTTTTCGTCACTATATTTTCTAAAAAGCTATCCGTTCCTTCAACGATATCAAGTTCATTACGTTAAAGGTTTTCGCCAGAAACCATTCGTAGCCCTCCATCATTTCAGTTAAATATTCGGTAGTATTCAAGCTATGTATTTTGACCTCATGCCAAGGCATAGTGTTTGGTAGCTGCCGGGTATTTATCTGTTGCATAGATAGATGCGTTGGTTTGGGACAATCGTACTACTATTTTGGCCTACGTCAAGGGTATGTACGGGTGGGTTCAAATTAACCTGGACAATGATGGGTAGAACTTGACATGTGACTTATGATATTTTGACCTCACGCCAAGGTCATAAGAGCATGGGGGCAAAAATCCACATCGGGAGTTTCAAAAGAACTGAAACTTGTCAGATATGCGCATACCTTCTGGAGTGTGATAGCGTAAGCGGATTCCATCACGTTATCATGCGATGAGAGTTGGATCCCGATTCCCACTGATGAGTTGGTTTACTCCTCGGGTGATCCCGGCTAATTCTTCTTTCAGGTTTGGGGAAGAATTTGACGTTACAGTGGGAGGTTTCCAGATTAGATAAAGTGATAACCATTCTGATCTAGGTTAGAGTGCACGCTGAGTGTTTCTTTTCTCTCTCTCTTTGGCAGCGACCATTGACCCGACCCTAGACTATGACTCAGTGACCAAGTTGACCGAACCTTCATAACACTGGCTTTTGGATTGTCAGAGTTGCAAACCTCATTGCCACTCCTACTCTTACCCTTTTCTCCAGGACACCCCGTATTACTACGAACGTCCACTTTCATTGGACAAAACCATCGTATGGTTATATACGAACTCGAAGGAATTCGAGGATGGTTTCCGGTTCTGGAGAAAACGAATAGGACTATTCAGTTGTCTTTTCCTTTTACCTTCTCTCTCAGATTGCGAGTACTCCTTGGCTTAAGAGATAGTACACCTATTACGCAAATTGGATAGTCTTCTTCCAAACCTTAGGCTGGTACCGATCGGTGGGGAATGAAGAAAACCAATTAGCCTAAACGGTGTACAGAAGGTATTAAGTTAAGACAAAGCAAGGGATTAGTAAGAAGGCAATGTAAATTGCGACTGCTATTCACGACCAAACCAAGTATTTCTTCGCCAATCCTAAATCACTTATTTCTAAAGTTAATTCGATTGTCTTTTATCCTCACCTTCTCTCGCATTGCGAGTGCTCCTAGGATTAGGACAGTACACCCATTATGCTTATTGGATAGTCTTCTTCTAAACCATAGGCTGGTGCCGAACGGTAGGGAAGGAAGAAAACCATTTGGCCTAAAGGGGTGTACAGAAGGTAATGACTAAAGACATATAAAGGGATTTAGAGAAGCGGCAAAGAATTATACGGTTACAGTTGTGAATCTGGATAATGGAAGAGGCATTACTAGGAATACCAGGATACCCCCCCGAAACATTTCAATGTTTCAGTTTCACTGTGTATTGTTAAAGGAAAACTGATTTCCCGATTAGACACTTACTCCAGGGTATGTATTAACCAGGTATGATTCTCACATCTGTATGGTTTTACAGATGATGAGTGGGAGTAAATTATTGGGAATTAGGTGAGTATCCTCATTATATCGGGATTCGTTGTAATCGGTGATATTTGAGGAAATCACCTGGGTTGTTTGCCGGTCGGCAAATATTTGGTTTTGAAGATCCGTTGTTATGCACCAATTTCAAATTGATATATCTGTACGTCTATTTTCATAGAGTGAGATATACCTTTTTGAAATTATGTCTATGACATTTACCTATATCAGTGGATGGTTAGGTAAGGAGCATTGAATAGCGGTGTAATTCTTCTTAACCAAAAGTACAGTTTTCAACCTACGACACACAGTGAATGAGTCACTAGACTCAGGGGACTTATACAGAGTATTGTATATTGTCCAGTGTCCATTAGGACAGAGGGGTTGGACCTCGTACTATATTCGGTTTACTTATGACTTCTCTGATTTTTAGACAGGTGTTTCGTAGAAACACAGGGTCCGAATTTTGAGAAGTTATAGGTATATGAATAAAGTAGAGAACCAGGTATTGCAAGTATCAGGATTCTTCAAGGTAATCGAAGATGTAGATACTTGTATATGGCATTCAGATGATAGTAATGTTTAAGAGAACTTGCTTCTCTTTCAGGTTACTCATAATTGTAAGTATTCCTAAGTTGAGTAACGCTGATCGACCACCTTCCATTTAGTTGACATGCACTGGAGACAGCTGCATGATTTGAATCTGGTTCAATTAAATCAGTGCCTCTGTTTCTATATTGGATATAGAATAGTTCATATCTTGACATTGTTAAGATACGGGGAGTTGTCCGGCTTATGCTTA
Organism: Agapanthus africanus; assembly: GCA_030015575.1. NCBI lineage: Eukaryota > Viridiplantae > Streptophyta > Magnoliopsida > Asparagales > Amaryllidaceae > Agapanthus > Agapanthus africanus. The sequence continues at coordinate 672,112,734 of CM057340.1, read as the reverse complement.
AAACCAGACTCCGGATAACTTAAGGCACGTTTCTGTAATGGCTGTTTGTGGGTTGACCCGGGCTATGACGAGGGTTGATTTTCTACCATCTGGAAGATCAATAGTGATATTGTTCTAGACTCGCTACAGTTTTAACAAAATGGACTTTTTTCAGAAAAACAGTAGTGGGAGTATGGTAGAACTGGAAGTGATTCCAGAACCGCAAACGATTACTGAAGATTTGATAAGAACCTAAAGATTCAATCTAGTTTGACATTCCATTGGCCACTCCGCAGATATGGTGGGTAACCTCAGGCACTCGAGAGGTACTTCGGTATGCTCAAGGACGGTGGCAGGGAGGTTCTTGTTTACCCAGACTTGCCATTGCTGTTGTTCCAGACCGTGAGACCCGGCAGGAGGATGAGTATAGCGTCGTTCTAAACTGGCTTTAGAAGTGCACGTCTATATGACTTTGCCAGAGGGTTGTCGTAGTCAGTGGGAGCAGCGGAAGCATTGGTGGACATCAGGCTTATGTCTATTTATAAACTAGAGCAGATATAGCGGAGATAGATCATCTATTTCTGATGTGACAGTCATAGATTTGACTTCATCAGAATAGGGGATGGATCTGTTAAGAAGGTAGTAGGGTGTGATGTCCTGGTATTTGATGACATACACAGAGTAGGAAGTGATATTCCTATACTATGATCGGTTATACTTTGGTCGTCACACAGTGGTTTCTCCACATAGGACTTGGATATTATATCGTACATTCTGGTTACTAGATCTATGGTTTTAGATCTAGATTTGGGTGGTTTCCCAATCTGGGTACTTTGACCGCATTCTAAGAGTATTTAGAATGGACGACTCCTGGCACGGTAGTATACCTGCAGGATGGAGTCACCCTCTCTAAAGGTGTCTTACAGACTAAAGGGGAGAGGGACGTGCATGATTGGCAGATCACTTGCTTAGGCAATTGAGTCAATCATGAGATGTCAAGTACCACACCAGATGTTATTCTTGCAATAGATGCAATAAGTTGATATTGATCCAATCCTGGAGAAACAATCGGAAGCAGTTTTAGAACATAAGTTGATGTTCTAGGGAATTGATAACGGCAACCTCCTTTAGGAGACGGTTATCATTCCAGGCTTCCAAGGTGACCTGGATGGCAGAGTGGCTGTCAGAGTTATAGTTTTCCCTCTGACGAGGGGCAGTATTTTGGACAGGTGGTCCAGGTGGATACTGAGGGAAGGCATGGCGCAGGATACTGATTAAGTTCAGTAGACGATACAGTCTAAGAAGTTTGGATTTGGAGTTCATTTATGAGCTAGGTCCCATCAGACATCCAGACATTCTAAGACAGGTATTGCTCATTTCGGGAGATGGCTTTCTCCGCGAACTTGAGATATAGAGAGACATAGAAAGAAACACCAGAGCGGATCCACTCACTGAGGCTATTCCTCGAACGCAATAGTTTCGCAAACGAGCTTTGTGAAACTGACTAGTAGAGGAGTTGGGTGTTCGGTATCACACGGGCTGTGAGTATGCGACATTGCAATAATTAGCCTTGAGTGCAAGTGGGAGATTGTTGGAGATAGTGCCCTCAGAGTCAATTATTGGATCACAGGCACGTGATTGCAATGATTGAGGGGAGGACCTGTACCAGTAGGACAGTCTTACTCAAGATGATAGTATGCTATCTGGTTTATCTTTATCATCGTGTACTGTTTTAGGTGACCTTACGAGTCGCTATTACACGTTGATAGAGCGCCTAGGATTCTTGCTTGACTACCAGCAGTATGAGGGCGATCATATACGTGAGAGCTGGAGTCTATAAGCACATCCTTAAAAGGTCCCTAGTCGTGGGAGTTTCGAGACAGGGCATCGATTCTCCAGAGTAGACTAGTGTATACAGTCGAGACCCCGACGAGGGGCGGTGGCCGGTCTCACAAGCCACTGGTGTCAGTTGGTTCACCTAAGATGTATACAGGTGCTCATTGGGTTATGAGTACACCGGACAGGACTCGCCGGGAACCTGCTAGTTGGGATTATACCAGACGTCAGATAGCAATTCCCTGGTGACATGTGTACAGGTTAGTTCATCGACCTGAGATCGTCATTTGTCTCGTGTGAGTTCCCACTGTGCTTTGATTACTACCCTACCACGGCTCAAAGGAGTCGTGCAAACAGGTTTTAGTTGGGTACAGTCCCGAGCCACATGGAGGCAGTGAGCGGATCTGCAGGGGTTCGTCTCTCCCGGTATTAGGGGTGAGGTCACGCTGTGTCTAGGAGAGCCAGAACATGAAAAGTCCTTGGCCAAGGCAGGAGATTTGCTGGTAGGTATTCCAGTAGTATCTCAGGGTGTTCTGGGCTGCACTCCGACACGACTTGTACCACTTTTGGGGGTCTGACTTTTACCAACCCCCTAGGCCCGCCATGCGATGCTCATAGACGAACGGACCGGACAGTACGGATATTGTCACTGACAGGCTCAGTAGGGTGTCAGGATGAGTTCGCTCATCAACGTCCCTTTTGGTCAGTACCTGGTAGCCCGTTACGTATTGGCTTATACCTCTGACGTGCTAGTGGTTAAATCCACAGCCATGGTGTTGACGAGTCATTAGAGTCCACCACACTCAGTTACTCAAGTTTCGGGCGAAACGCTGTAGAGGCCGTATGGAGATATGGCAGGGTTCGATCAGATACGTGCGGTATTGCACGGATCGTGATCGGACAGTTTTTACTAGCCGGCTTTGTTTTAAGCCGGATCCTGGTATTAGATAGTGTAGGTTTTGTCTCTTTGCATTTGTGTTCAGTGGGAATACAAATGCGGGCATGTATTTGCAGTAGTGGGGTTTTCCTGTAATTTATTACGGGATCGGTTTTCTGAAGTTGCCAGTTTGCATTCCGTTCCGGCCGGTTTTCTTTTATTCCTTCACGGCCGGACTTTTCGATGGAGGGGATTAATTGCAAGTTTGCAATTAACTTATTTGATGAGGGGTTTCATGCATATATGTGGCTTCCTCATCATGAGATTCCATTTGAATCAATCATTTGTACTTATGATATGAGATATATAGTTGTGACCGTTATTCTTTTTGATTTTTTTTCTCCTTTGAAAAATCAATCACCTTTTTTTCCCACTTGGAAATTGATGGGGCCGGCCACTGTTTAGGAGTGGAGGGAGGGGTTAATTTTTGGTGGGAAATTTCCTTCATGTAATTTGGTGGACCCCCCCATTGTTTGTGTGCTGTGAAGGAGAAATTTTCCTTTTCCTTGGTATTAATTTATGCAACCTACCCACAAAAATATTTCCAGTGAGCACAAAAATGTTTTGGCCGAGCTCATTTCCTTGCATGCTCCCATTTCTCCATCAAGCATCCATGAAATTCTTGTGCACAAATTCCTCCATCATGGCAACTATACAAAACCCCAAAGAGACAACTATTCTACACTGTTCTACAGCATCCCTTGGACGCGTCGGCTAGCCAACTTCGCGCCCGAGTTGCCTCGGTCAAGAGATGGGAGCCCGTAAAAGATTCCGGCTACGTGGTGCTTTTCCGACGAGACGATGATGGACGGAGATTCCGCGGGAGATCGGAGTGGAGATGAAGACCGAAGGACACGGATCGCTTGGTATAACTTCTCTACTCTTTTCTTATTTGCTAGTTAGCTAGGTTAATGGCCCGATCCGGGTAAAAAGTGCGCGGTGGTGCCGGTTGCAAGTTTTGCAAAGTCTTTGTTTCCGCGTTTCCGGCGTCGGATCGACGGCCGGGGCGCCCCCGCGGGCTTACAATATCTCGATAAGTCATGCCGATACATAGCCTATAACAAATCGAGAAACTACTGATAGCACTTATCAGTAAATCTCATCAGTCTTGGCCAAGGACTTGCTGTTATGGCCAATCGAGTATAGCAAAACATCAACTTCAAATACCGGAAGAGACGAAACCCCTCCTATCGCTCACCGCTTCCATATGACTCGGGATTGTACCCAACTACTACCTATTTGGAGGACTCATTAGAGCCATGATAGGGAGGTAATCAAAGCACAGTGGGAACCACACAAATGACTATGAAAATCTTGGGTTTATAGACTAACATGTATAAGTGTCACCAGAGAACTGCTATCTGACGATAGGTATGGTACCATCTAGGAGTTCTCGGCGAGTCCGTTCGGTGTACTCATTCTCCTATGAGCACCTATGACAATCTTTGATGTTAAACACCAATGGTTGTGGGATCAACCATCGCCCCATACAGGGTCAAGAAACGTACACACTAGTTTACTCTGAAATATTGATGCTATGTCTCGATACTCCCCCGACTAAGAATTTTTCAAGGACACGCTTATGGACTACTAGGCCCTACTAGTATGATCTACATCATATTCCGGGTAGTCAAGCAAAATATCCTAAAGGCTTTATCAACATGTATCAGTGAAATAGTAAACTAGAGCAAATGTACATGTTAAGATAAAGAGTAACCAGTAGCATACTATCATGTTGAGCAAGAAAGTTCTCTATATATATTTTCAAGCATCCACTGTAATATTACAGTAATGGCCTCTAGGGCATACATATTCCTAACAACCGCTACTGATCCGAGCGGTCAATCCTGCAAGAAACTAGGGCACAACGGGGGTGAGTTGCCGACTCAGTAAATAAAAATATATAGCAAGGTAGAAATCGAAATGCATAACGATCTATTTAGATCGTAACATACAATATGACACAATATGCGATAACACACACACTACATAATTCTATAAGCGCCCCAATGGATCGCGTAAACATGGAAATATATCGTCATATCGTATATATTGTTAGTTATATGTATGCCCTAGAGGCCATTACTGCACATGCGATGTATATTGTAGTGGATGCTTGGACATATATAGGGAGGACTTTCTTGCTCGACATGATAGTATGCTATCTGGTTGCACTTTATCTTAACATGTACACTTATTGTCTCTCTGTTATATGTTGATAAAGCCCTTAGGATGAGTACTTGACTACCAAGATTATGATACGGATCATACTAGTGGGGCAGAGGTAGTTGGTAAGTACATCCTTCGATAGTTCCTAGTCGTGGGAGTATCGAGACAGGGAATCGATACTCCAGAGTAGACTAGAGTATGGGCTTCTTGACCCATTTAATGGGCGATGGATGATCCCACATCTATTGGTGTTTGACATCAGAGAAGGTATGCGGGTGCTCAGTAGAGACTGGATACACTGAATGGACTCGCCGAGAACTCCTAGATGGTATTATACATATCGTCAGATAGCAGTTCTCTGGTGACACTGGTACAGGTTAGTCTGTCTACCCGAGATCGTCATAGAGTCTTGTGTGATTCCCACTGTGCTTTGATTTCCACCTTACCACGTTCAAGAGATCGTGCAAAATGGTGGTTTTTGGGTACAGTCCCGAGTCATATGGAAGCAATGAGCGATAGGAGGGGATTCGTCTCTTCCGGTATTGGGGGTTGATGTTGCGCTATGCTCGATTGGCCATAACAGGAAATCCCTGGCCAGGATTGCTGAGATCTACTGGTAAGTGTTATCAGTAGTTTCTCGAACCGTTATGGACCTCATGTAACACCTTAGAATGTATTTTGTGGCTAATTATATTTTAATGTATGGTTTTTTAATATAAAGTTTACCAAATTAAGTTTTAAATATTTTATCCTATTTATTGAGTATTTTATTAGATTTTTCCTAGCCTTGCACACACTTGTGCATGATAACTAGGGTTGTTTTGGAGGTTTAACCATGATTAGCAACATGGTGAACTAACCATTCCTTAATCTAGTTTAATATTGTATTAGGTGCTTTTGGGTTTTTATTTGTATATGGTTGTTTTTAAAATGAAATGAATTTAAAAAGGGTTTTTAAATGGTTTGAATGTTGACCTTGAGAGAGAGAGAGAGTGCATTATGGGGCATGATGGCCTTTGTCATGCCTCATTTAATGAAGAGAGAGAGGGAAGGGGGTTGACTTGTGTGTGTGTTATCATTCTTTCCTCTCATCCTTTTCACTCCTCTCATTTTTCTCACTCTCTCAAACACACACACACACACTCACCTTCAGCTGAAGCAGCAGCCTCAGCATCAGCAGCAGGCAGCACTGGCAGCAACAACAACAAGTGAAGCAGCAGCAGCAGAAGAGGCAACAACAGCATCAGCAGCAACTCCATCAGCAGCAGCAGCAAGCAGCAGCAGAGGCAAGAGCAGCAGCAGGAGGAGCCCCAACACTTGCAGGAGCTCTCACCTCCTCCATACACTTCCTCTCCTGCTCTCTAGGGTCCATTAGGGTATAATTTCTGAAACCTAATTTCCTAGTTTGCTTAGTTGTGTGATTGTTAGCTTCGGTTTGTGTTTAATTGTGGGTTTAGTGCTTGTTAAGGTGATTTGTGTGGAAATTTTGGTTAAGTCTTGATTGTGTTGGTAAACCCTATTTATTTAAGTGTTGTTAGGGTCACCTTAACTGAGAATTCCCCCGATTTCACTAAAATACCATAGGGTTTGTGTTTCGTGCTAAATTGGTGTTTTTAAGCGATATTTGTGACTTCTGAGATCTGCTATGGACCCGGACCCTACAGAACAAAATTGAGGAAACTGGAACATGCTACCTAGGTCTAGATACCACCACCTGAGCACGAGACCCTATCTCCTAAAGTGGGCCGCCGGTTTATTAGTTCTGGCCGCAATTTGCGGCCTGGTAGGGGACTGGGGTATTGGGTTTTTGTGTGGGGTAGTTTACTGTTATGTGTAGTGCTTTGGCATGTCTAGTTTTGTAAGTTTTGGCCTGTAGGAAAATCTGGGACTATATATCGTTTTTGGTGTCCGTTGTGTTTGCGCGATACGCACGATACGTGAGTGGGTTCTGTGATCCAGCGTATCATGCACACGCGCGTTTAGTTCGCGACGCGAGTTTCTCGTTTTGGTTCGATATCGCGTTTCGCGGAATATTTGGCTTATAAATGATTTCCATGTCTTATTTTCAGGTTTGCAAGCAGGGACTACGGACACGGCTACAGGGGGAGCAGATGGTAGGATTCACCTAGCGTGGAGCGTAGGTGAGTAGATTTAACATCTACAAGGGGAATCGCCCGCATGGCGTTATGCGTCTGGGCTAGGATTCAAATACCTGTCGTATATTCTACGTCATTGTTAGAATTGCGCCTTTACTGTATTTCCTTAGATATAGTTATACTGTGACTAGCAGCCGTAGGACACTGCACATATTATTGACGGTTCATGTTGCACGAGCACGGATTATATGCTACACACATACCGTCAATAATTGCCATGTCACACACTAACCATCATAGATACTATTGCTTATCACACATGACATCTAGCTTATCGGTATACCTGTAGTGTATCTTACCATTAGTGATAGGTACATATACACCTTGCGATACAGCTACAGGTATACCGTGCACATATTTTACTTATAGGTAGATACCTATACTTAGCTGTACCTTATTGATTTCGCATACATCTGGTTTCAGCTACATGTTCTCAATTATATGCTCACATTCAGATATATCGCATTTATTTGTTCCTGAATTTGCTCATTGTTTATTTGGATTTTACATGGTGTTTTCTGGATTTGGGAACCGTGGGAGTTCATGAAATTATGCATACATTGAAAAACCCGGTTTCCTTGAGATGATATTTGCGCGTCCACCATGAGTTTTATCGGTGCTGATTATATACTCCATACGAGGTGTAGTTGCCGTATGAGAGTACATGGTGGGGCCCGGTATGGTTCCCCTCGGCAAGAAGATCGATGGATTTTGCCGATTAAGCCTGGAGGCGGGCGAGTACCTACCGGTGACAGTACCCATGACTCGGCGGGGGATCACGGAGACACCGCTGGGAGTCATGTACGTATGCATACGTCGGAAGGCGAGGGTCAGAGCTAGGCACTCGTGCTTTCGGGATAGCGTATGATACGTGATCAGGATTTCGGTGTCGATGCTTGGCACATTGGTTTTCATGATATTTCTTTTAATACCTTTGTATATATAACAGGGGATTTAGCCATTGTTATATATACCCTTACACCAATATTAATGGAATGGGACGCTAATATATGTGTATTGCCCCCATAATATTTATTTCTGCATATATATATATATTTAGGATGTTAGAAATTATTTTAAGATTCGTCTTGGGATATAGGTGATTCATTGAGATTGGATACTGGATATGAAAGAGATTGATGATTTGTACATTCGGGATATGGGAGATCTATTCGATATTGTACATTGAGGAGATGTGAGACTTATATGATATGAGAGCCCAGCTTGGGGGCTGATTTGAGGATTTGGGATTAAGTGTCTTGATGGATTGTGATCCGGCCACGATGTGAGGTTTTCGTGGAAATGACATATTTCACTCCATGCCTCACACTTATCTATTCTTTGCACATGTTCATATATTGGTTGTACCTGTTAGCGTACCCTTATGATAGTTGCATATCTATTTTTTCATATCCCTATTGCATAGTTATTGCATACTATTATCATGCCATCATTGCTCCACATATTGATTGTACCTGCTAGTGTGCTTTCCATTACCTTGCATTCACATGACATGTTATTACTGTAAATTATATATCTTAGATTCATGCTATACGTACATTCCTGCGATTACCTGCATATATTATCTACTATTCACGAGTTGGCAACTCACCCCCGTTGTGCCACAGGTGTTTCAGGTTTTTCCCCAGAGTAGTCGAGGTAGGCTATTCAGCTTCTCATCTATCATCTTTTGCTACAGATACCGTATCAGCTCACAGTACACCATTTTGCTTAGGTGGGTTAGATGATTATCTGTATTTCATATTGTACATTCGTTGTATTTTGTACTCTCCATCTACTATTATGTTGTTGACTTAGAGACTTGGTGAGGACGATATTGTATATTATTGTGGATTTGTTGTCTTTTATATACAGCTTTCTCTCTATTGTCTTTATTTCTTCGCTACGGCGTCGTATATTCGTATCGTATTCATCTTGGCTAGTTTTTACAAAAAGGGGGTGTTGCCAAAATTTTAAAGAAATAAAATAGAACTTTTAAAAAATTTGGGTTGCGATTTCAAATGTTTCAAAAACTTATATTATCTTTTCCGTATTTTTATGGTTTAGATTTCTGGGTTTTGGCTTTCTTTTACTACGTTACGTCGTAGGGCGTTGCGTAGTACTAGGGCTGTCACGGGCCAATTTCGGGTCGTGACACCTCACATCGGCATGACTATCAAGCTATTAGGGTCTAACGTTATACCATCCCGAGGCTGTGATATGCGACATATCTGACAAAGAGACCGGACTGTACGGTAGTGTTACTTATTGGATTCGCAGGAGTATGAGTAGGCTTGCTTGTTGATCTTCTGATCGCTCAATACCCGGATGGCCGTTACGTTTAGTAGACCGCTTGTGCCTTGTGGGTGACTGATATGATCACCACCTACTGCCGGCGTATTGACGAGTCTTTAGAGTCCTACACAGAAGTTTCCTGGTTCATGTGAAACGAAGTAGGAGCACATATGTGATATGCGTGGGACCGAGATTAATGCACGTATATGATACCGCATTCTATTCTCGCGATATGTGATATCGGTCGGTTATATGTGATATAGTCGGGTTATCGGATCAAGTGTTGATTCGATAAGTTGTTACATTTGATATTAGTCGGTTGTATGTGATATAGCCGGATTATTAAATCAAGTGTTGATTTAATAATTTAATGTATAATTATATATATGATATATTAATTTACATTAACTAATATTAGCTCACTTAAGTTTTCTTTTTCTCACTTGTGTACACTTAGTATATATGTGATATATATTAATGTACATATATTGTGTCATGCTCAATGCCACATGCTACATGGGTGTATGAGACTCACACCATGCTTATAGTAATATGAGGTTTTATTTATTTAAAGTAATTCAATATTAGTTGGAAATTGTCACGCTTGGAAGCTTGGAGAAGCTTGAAGCATCTTTGACATAGTCCACTAGTTTTGTTTTACTTGTAGATATTTATTAACCTAACTATTATCGTTAGCCATGGTTTATTCTCTACATGAGTTAGTGTATGACACTAACTCACCCATGGTTGCTATTCTCACCTTATGAGATTTCATTCTCATCTCCACTTCATCTTCTTCTTCCTAATAAGAAAGCTTTCTAGCTTTTGAAATGGTGAAGAAATATTGTAAGAAAAATAAATCTAAAGTGAGCCCAATTCCTACTTCATCATCCTCTACTATATTAGCCATTTAGTTTAGGGTGTTTGCTTCACTAATCTACCATTAGTGAAGATGTAGTATGAGCTTGAGTCTCCTCGACGTAGATTATCTTCGGCCTTGAAGATTTTGAGCAAACTTGTTCATTTCTTCATGTGAACCCTTACTAGAGTTCGGGTGTTCACTGCTTGGAGCGAAGAGACAACTATATAGAGCTTTAGAAGTGAAGGACCGGTCTACAAAGGTTGTATTCCTCATTCACTTAGATGTAAAGCTGTTTCCATTGCTAGTTCGTCTAAATCTCTAGTTAAGATTCGATGTTTAGGGTTCTTTAGTACGGCATTTTTTTTGAAATCGGCATGAACGATGCCTCCCGAAACCTTGCTGCCGCCCTAGGAACCCAACATATATAGCATGCATCCATGTATAAGCCTATAAACTATTCGAAAGATGTATGTAAAATCCTTTCAAAATAGCCGTATGATACTATATTACGGCACAAGTAGCAGACGTGGGTTTATGAAGCATTATATGCGTTTTGTTTAAAGTATACGTCTCGCTTTTTAAAAATGAATTTTAAGAGGGTTTCCATTTGAAAGATTCTTGTGTCGTCATAGACACGTCAAAATAGTGAGACTATAGCTTATTTGAAAACCTCTTTAATGTACATCGATATGTGAAAATAGTATTCAGTTACTGTCCCATGGATCAGTCTTGTTCAACTACTATATAGCATAATCTATAATATCGTATCACGACGGATCACGCAACATCAACATATGAGTGTCTAGCATTGACACTCTAACTCATCATCCACCTAGTGTCCATCACCGACACTCAAAATCATCATAAATCTCATGTCTATCATCGATACGTAAAATCCAGATATCGTAGGCACCGTCTCGTCAGACCGGTCCTCTCTCGATATCGAATAGCCTCGGTCGGTATCTTTCGGATATCCGCTGCTCTCTAATGTCACCTCCAGTATAGATCATTCTCGCAAGGCTTCCCGTACCTCCCTACGGTCTTCCTGCCCCTCGAAGTTGTACTGGGTTTATCATGTATCCGTAATCGGCTAACCCCTATCTCGATTCGGACATCTCATCATGAAAACTAGAAAACTCATGGTGGATATCAAATCATTATATTACGAGAAAACCGCACTTTTGAAAACATAATCAGTTTTGTAAAAAGTTACCTGCAGTTTCTCAAATTCATGGAAAACGATATGTTCCGAAGAACAGATATATAATTCATCTCAAGTGTATAAGAACATAACGTATATATCATCTATGCCACAGTGGCAACAATCATATACGAATATCCATAACGATGGTATTCGTATATCCAAATTATGATAGATATCATCACATCTATCATGGATATCTAGAACACGAGTAAGCAAGACAATTTCTACTGTATCATGGCGATACTAATAATGTGTAGTATAGCATATGCTTTTGTGCTTATGTCGCATAACAATCATTAGTAATTGTGCAAGTGTTCTATCAAAGGTGTTCGAACATTGCTATCACAATCATCAACAATGCGTCATGCATCTATGTTAGTTGATGATTAATCACATGAATATGTCAATCATCGCATTCATATAATAACATCAGCGCTATCAAGCGTGGCAATCTTACAGTGTCATGACAGTACCAATGAGATGTAGTGTAATATATGCGTCTATGATTTGTGCAACATAGCAATCATTGGTAGTTGTGCAGTATTCTATAAGCGTGTCCATACGAGAATAGCAACACACTTAGTATATATAATAGGTAATTGAATTGCGAGCGTATAAAAAGTAACCTAATCGTAACATGAACAATCGCTAGATATAGCTAACTATTATGAGCTATACCGTTATAGTTTAAAATAGAACGAAACACTGTTTTGCAAATAAGGAAGCTGTATTATATTTAAAATAGATACTCATTTAAAATCAGCAGTGTATCCTTACCATTTATCATGTAAAAGTGGAAAACGGATCATTGATTTTTAAAGGAGTATAGCTCAAGTAATCGCAATGTCCCAATCGAGATAAACGCATAACTCCGCGAGTCCAAATGAATCTCGACTGTATTCGGCAAACTATCCTCGATATCTATCAAATATCCAATCAATATCATATGGATCTATAACCGCGTACGCATATAACAATCATTATATATAACTACATATCCACACATGCATATAGCCTACTAGATACAAACTATAACTTAGTTATAGACTAAGTTATCTAACATAACACTATAGCCTAGTTATATAGTATAAGTATTCTAATTAATTGGTTGCGGGGGTGCTATACGCCATCCACTCGACTTCCCTCATAGATATAAATCTACTCACCAACGTCTCGAGCTAGTCGAAACCTACGACCGCCTCGTCCGTCCTCACCGTCTCAGATGTCCCCACGATCGTACCTACAATCGAAATCATGACACAACCGTAGCAAATAAAAAACGACACAACGAGTGAAGCGCACATAAGTTAGAACCTATGGCCAACGTACGCTAAATATGAAAAAATACCCCCAACGTCGACGTACGAACGTCGAACGATCAAGTCAAGATATAGAAATCCCAAAAACCAAGTTTAAAAACCGGAAAACATTGTCAAAAATTATCCATAGTGCTCCCAGATTTTGATGCAAGGAATCTGGGATAAAAAAAAAGGTATACCATGGTTGAGTTATTATGTTTGTGAGCTACTGAACAAAAATCATACCCTAACTTGATGTTCTAGTCGCAAATTGCGGCCATAAGGATTAAATTTGTGGCCAAGGAAAGGAGTTAGGGGCTCAAGCTTCTAGGGTGGTTTCAGAGGGTCCTCAGGAGTTCAAAATAATTTTATTTTATTTTTCAAAAACCCTACTTGCTCCAGATTCAATTTGAACATCAAAAACTTCATGAAAACATAGTTTTTAAAACTCACGTTCACTTTAAAATTTAATCTTGAAAGCTCTAAACCAACAAAAACTATGACGTTATAGTTGAAACACTATGTAAACATGGAAAGAGTTACAAAGACATGACAAAGTGGGGTCTTTACCCCCCTAGGTGAAGAAAAGAGGGATTCAACTCTTAAGATGTCTTGGTGAAGCTCTGTGAAGAGATATAGGCATATCTTGGTGTCTTGATCAATATAATTGAAGAAATCATCAAGAACCATGGTCATTTTTGTGGATGCTAGGGTTTGGATGAGGGTGGAGGGATTAGGATATTTCTCGTATGAGATATTTCTAAGTTGAGAGGATAATGAGAGAATAAAGAGAGAAGAATGAGGTGTAGCCATGTTATGTTAAGGGAGGTTGTGATATACATGAGGGTGTAATACATGCTAAGATATTCCCTCCTCACTGTCATTTATAAATAAAACATTAACTTTACTCCAAAATCCTATATAATTCTCACAACAAAATACATATTATTTTTAAAACATCTCATATTGTCATTTTTTCTAAAAATGATACACAAGGATATCAATCTTCGAAAACCCAAAATCCATACATGATATTATTTTGGTAAACTTATAATATCAATATTTAAATTATAAAATAATATTTATAATTTTCAAAATGTTACAGCTACTGTGGACCCATCCATTCATGAGTGGGGCCCAAGGGCAATTTTGTAATAAATTCTGATTCCCTCATAAAATGATGCGGTGCCTCACGTGAAAGGCACATGAGCACCGGCTTGTAAAGCACGTGAACACTTGTCTCTAGTAAGGTTGAATCCTAGGGCCAGCGCCTCATGTGAAAGGCGCGTGAGCGTCGGCGTGCAAAACATGTGGACGCCTGCCTCTGCTAGGATTAAATCCGAGGGCAGCGTGTTAGGCACGTGAGCGTCGACATGCAAAGCACGCGGGTATCTGTTCTAGTAAGAATTAAATTCTTTGGTGACGTCCACGTGCATAACACGTGAGCGTCAGCGCCCAAATTAAAGCTGGTTTGCTTCTATAGAATTAAATTCTAAATAAGAAAGATATTCTCTGTTAAACAGAGAGCCATTGGATCAAACATCCAATGGTGATAATAAATAATAATCATTGAATGATAGAACTAAATTCTATTACGGAAAAATATTTCCCTAATCAAATTAAATAAGAAAAATATTCTTTGTTAAACAGAGAGCCGATAGATCAAAGATCCAATGGTCATCAAAAGATAGAATTAAATTCTATATGGAAAAATATTTCCTTAATCTTTTTAAACAAGAAAGATATACCCTGTTAAATAGAGAACCCTTGGATTAAAAATCCAATGGTGGTTAAAAAATCACTGTTTGGATTAAAAGATATAATTAAATTCTATGCATGGGCAAATATTTTCCTAATCTTATTAAAACAAGAAAAATATATTCTGTTAGACAGAAAGCCTTGGATCTAAGATCCAATGGTGATTAAAAATCACCCTCTGATTATAAAATCAGATTAAGATCTCTCAAATAAGGGATTTTCTCAACTAATCAACAATTTTTCATCACTTATATAAAGGTCCCGAGACTTCAAGTCTTAAAAATATAATCAAACCCATAAGGTGATAAAAAGCTACAATCGAGAATTTAATTCTTTGGCTGAAGAAAATCTTCCTGCTCCTTTCAAAATCTAGGTAAAGAAAAAGCAGAGATAAAAATCATCTCCTTTGTTTAATATATGCAAATATAAGGGTTTAACCCCTCCATAAAGAACTTAGTTTTTTCTCTGGATCTGAGATTTGCAAGACAAATCTCCCATAATTTGAGAATTTAATTCTCATCGGGAAGATTTTGCTCTTCAAACTCAAGATCTAGGGAAAAACCTAGATATGAGAAAAGAAATATGAAGAAAAAAAGTGGAACTTATATATAAAGAACTTAGGTCTCACAAAAAGAAAGAACAAAAGAACTTAGTTCTCAAAAATCCGATCTCAAATCTTCAAAATAGAAATCTCGGTGATCATTAATGGCCAAAACACCATTAACAGAAGTTAAATTTTTTTATAAAATTAAACAGAGATTAAATCTCTAAAAACTTAGCGCCTCACGTGAAATCCACATGAGCGTGTGAAAGATTCTATGAACTCAACGTCGCACGTGACTGATGCATGAGCGCCCATAAACTCAGCGCCGCACGTGCTTCACACATGAGCGCCTGTAAATGAAAACTCAACACCTCACGTGTCTTATACGTGACCGCCTATAAATAAAGATCCGGCGCCTTACGTGCTCCACATGTGTGCGCTGTATAAAAAGTGCTTAGCGCTATATAGTCAAAGTGACTATGTGCTTAGCACTGATAGGGCAATGCCTAAGTCTGAGCGCCTCACGTGATACACACGTGAGCGCCAGAGCAGCAATTGGATATCATATCCATAGTCAAAAGACTAAGTGCTTAGCACTGCTGAATGATAGAAAAAGCGCAAGACTAAGCCCAAAATTGGCTAAGTCTCTGAAATTTCATTGCAGTCGAGCCCATATGCTCTGTTGATGGATCTTAAGAAAATTTAATAATCCTTAACATATTTTTAAGTTGATCTTAGTCTCATATAAAACTAACGATTCTTAGTTAAAATAAATTGAGCCCATATGATCATATATTTAAATCGATTTTAATCTAAAACCAGATTAATGGTGCTTAAATAAAACAAAATATTCCTTGAACTGATGGAACATACAACCTAAGTTCAAACCTAAATCTAATATATACGGATTTGGACTAATCCGCGCCTTACGGGCGACGACATAAAGTAGTCTTCGTATACAATCCATGGGCAACCAAAATAAACAAAAATACAACATGGCACGAAGTATCCTACTGGAGCAGGAGAAAGTTGTTATCGCGACGCGATAACGTAAATAACTGCAGGGGCTTGCGTCTGCAGGGAAGAGCGTCCCCACAATAAAAAAAAACCCTCACAAATGATGGGGAATCTGATAGCCTGCTATATCGGCCGCATCTATCCAAACCTCCGATATACGGTGCCATAAATCAACTTGGCATATTCGGAGAGGTGAATGGATATGTTCAAAATAGCATTTTCCTCCATATTCAGGCAAGACGATCAATCCCAGTTCGTCTCTGTTTTCGGCGGTAAATGGATTCTGGCACACCCGATGGGACCTCCTCCTCTTTCCACTCCACACTTCATGTGTCGTGTTTCGCGAACAAAATTATGGTTTGCTATATTCAAGGTTGCCCGTAAATATGAGATACGAAAACTTGGTGCTTCACCTCTGTACAGAATCAATGGCATCTCACTGCACTTCCTGCAAAAGCAACTCCCACTCCGCTCCAACCGGAGGAGTGACATATAGGCCCAATACGGCCTCTATCTTCTTAATGCCGGTAAGATGGGTCACTTAAGCCACTACCGGGCTATTCTTTGGGACCATGATCCCGCCCATAAGATTTGGCGCCACAATACCCCGAGAAGAAGTTCCCCGAAGGTCAGTCTTTGATCGGCTGGGTACTGAGACGTCTCATATCAGTAAGCCGTCTAACTCTGAAGTCTCAGCCTTCAATAGGCTGAAGAGAAACTCAAACAATCTCGTAAAGAAGCCCATGATTCCAGAAGGGGTTTCGACAAAACGGCTAGCCCTCCCTTCTCCTGCTATGCATGAGACCAGCAAAAATCCTTCACCTCCAAGATGGTCGGTTTTCGACAGATTAACCAGCTCTGCTCCAGCTCCACCAATAGCGTCCGTCTTCAATAGACTGACACCAAGCGAAGCTCCCCCGCAATGTCGGGGGCACGATGAAGACACCTCTGAAACTGAGGCAATTCCCATTGCACGATATGCTCGACGTTGCCACTGGCGCCGAGTGAGACAGGCCGGGGGCAACTCTCCTTCCGGCTTACCCCACCAGCTTTTATGGTGGATGTTGACGCTACTGTTCTAACTGGGAAAAGTTTCGAGCCGCTCAGGAGGGTGTGCAAAAATTCTCCGATGGCGGTGCTAAAAAGATCACCCCCACCTGCAGAAGCTGCAGTGCAAGCAAAAACCATAGCAGCCTTATCAGCGGCTCTCCTCGCAAATTCATAGAGTCTGGAGAAAAGTCCAAGACTCGGTTCTCGATGAAAGCTACTCTCGTCGACCCAAAAAATCTAAGGTCCGACAAGAAAAGGATTGCTCCTCTGCCATACAACAGGGGACTTCTCGTAAAGAGGCGCCTGTCATAACGGCTCATTGTGCTCTAACCTCTAATAAAAGAATGAAGCCGGAGAAAATTCCATCGCCAGCGGCAAAGGCGAAGGCTCCAAACTTCCCAAGCTTGGGGGTATAACTATACATAGGTCTATATGGACAACGGTAAAGAAGAGAGTTGTGCTTCTACGAGTCACGGACTGCATACTCGGTCGTTGACGAAGGCTCAGGAGCAACAACAGAAGCTCCAAAAGATGCTGAACAAAATGGCAGCACTCACTGGACCTAAAGAAAGTCCGGGCAAAGAAACAGAACAACGCCAGGAACAAGAAATCGATACAGCGTTCTTGCGACGGGTTCTGGAGAAGAAAGATAAGGAAGCTGCAGAGCAGGCTGCCAACATAAAGCAGATGGCTCTTCTATTCCAAGATATGGTTGGAATGATGATCCAACCAGAACCACTGACTGAAAATCCTCAGGTGATTATCGAAGATGATAAGGGAGAAACGTCAAACCTTCCTTAGGCCCTATCAGCAGCCAAGGAGAAAATGATCTCCAAGGCAGCCCTGGATGATTATATCGCTCAGCAAATTAAAGCTCACCAGGCCAATGAAGCTGCCAACCAGCTCGTCAAAACCGGGCGACTATATCCAGCCTGGTATGACCAAATAAATTACCTGCCGGGATATACTATTCCAAAGTTCTACGTATATAAAGGAACAGGGAATCCCCATCATCATATCATGCAGTTCAGAGCTCTGTGCAGCAATATTGGAGGCGAAGATAAATTGTTACTTCACCAATTCATCAGAAGCTTATCAAAAACATCTTTTGAATGGTACTCGGAGTTCCCAAATGACTCTATGAAAACCTTCTCTGAAATGGAGGTGCTCTTCAAGCAAAGGTTTGCCAGTGTAAGTGAACGCATTCTAATCACAGCGCTAATCAATGCCAGGGTCAAGCTAGGGGAAACATGGGTCCAATACGCGATCCGGTGGCGGAACTTATGGTCTAAATCGAACAACGCATTGAAGAGTCTCCGGCTGTGGGAATGTTCATTGGGACTATTGATCCCCAGTCGAACGTGTAACAGTTCATGGCCTTCTTCAGGCCCACCACATTCCAGGCGCTGATTGATAAGTTAGCATAGATGGATCAGATGGGTCATGGTCCTTCCTCCACAAGCAAGGACCCCCGGAATAATAAGGGGAAAGGAAAGGCGGCCTTTGTTGCCAACACACAACAACAACCGAGCAGTCCAAAAGCAGCTGCTCACCAAAACAACTCCCGTATGCGCCCGTCCTTAGAAGAAAGGTTGGAACATGCTTATTCATTCCGTCGCGATAAGACAAGGAGATTTTTCGAGCTGGCAATACGAAATAATCTGATCACATTGCCAGACCCGCGGTAGCCCGCATAAGACGGCGATGTTAATAACCCCAACTACTGCTCCTACCATAGTATAGTAAGCCATCCAATCGAAAATTGCTACATCTTCAAAACCTGGGTCAAGGACTAGTACCAGCAGAGAAAGTTTGCACTGTCCGATAGCTGGAATGTAGATCTGCCCTAAAAACACACTCCTAAAAAAGTGGATGTGCATGGGGCATTCTGCTTGCTCGTGGAAGAAGCTCCATGGGAAGTATGTCTTTCAGCAAAAACCAAAAAAATACTGAAGGATTTACAAGCATGTCCAGCGATCAAGTGGAAAAGCCCATATGAGCCCGAAATTATAGAAAGAATGTTGAAACCACGTCCCGCGCCGAAAACCATCGACAAGGGGAAAAATTCCCCAAGTTAAGCTTTTGAAGTCTTCTAAGAAAAAGAAGCAGACCATGAAGCCTATGAAGCCTGCTGAATACGTCGACAAGCATACGGACATCCAGAAATATATAGACGCTCTAGAATAATACAATCAGAAAGCGCGAACGCCAGTCACACTCGAATAATTCTTCAAACGTATTCTTGAGGACGAGGATAGTGACGATAATGAGGAAAACAACTCATTAGACGAAGCGAAGGAACGTGTAGCAAGCTGCCATATGATCTCCTATTCATCATTATATGATGAAGAAGTTCTGCCAGCGTTAGAAAGGGACGAGGGTGAACTGGGGGCAGAATCGGCGCTAAATTCCTCGAAACTGCCGGAAGAAGACCGAATTGAAAGGCTACTAAACAAAGTTTTTCAAAAGAGTAAAGACGACCAAGAACGCAAGACGACCATATATGAAAAGGCTAAATGTCAGCGTCTGAACAAAGAAGCTGCGGTGAGGACGAGTCATAAAGCTCTCCGACTGAACCAAGGCATGCCTGCAATAAATAAGAGCTTGATCAAGACTGAAAAGCGGTTTGCCAAAGCCTTATCGATGGGGATGAAGCTGCCACCTCTCATGATATACATGCCTGGGGTCCCATATTTCGATGGTGGAGAACGACACCCAAAATACCGCGCATACCACCGAAGAATCGCTCATCATATTGAGGAGTGCAATGCCTTCAAGAAGTGGTGGCAAGGATATGTTGCCCACTAAAAACACTTCAAGAAGGAGAAGCGTGAAGCTTGCGCTCGTCGAAATGAGAATGGCGAAACGGCAGCATACAAAGAAGCAACCGGCATCTATCATATAGCTGGTACTAGTTCAGAAGGGGAAAACCCGAGTTCTTTCGTTCGGGAGCGATTCTGAGGATGAAATACCCTTCAATTCTCTCTTTAAAACCCCCCTTGGAAAAAGAAAAGGAGGAGATGGATTGCGAGAACATCCAGTTGCGTAACCGCACACTGCCTGAAAAGAACCTTGGACCCGCAAATAAAGGTTCAAATAAAAAGGATAAAGGAAAAGAGAAAATACCCGATGAGATCGTCCTTGATGAAGAGGTGTCCAAAAAGCTCGCCGCGAAAGACCCGCATAAGAAAACTAAAGCAGATTATAATGTCCTTGCGCAGCTGAGAAAAACACCCTCACAACTAAGCATTTTGGTTGCTTTGCTCTTGTCCAAAGAGGCACGAGACTCCCTGATCAAAGCCCTGCAAGAGCCTGATCAGTTTCAAACCTTCCTCGCAAAAGAGAAGATGAAAGATGAACCGACAGAGGTCCACGCAGTTGACATCACATTTAGTGATGAAGATCCACTCCTCGGTTCATGCGAGCATAATCGACCGCTCTACGTCATCAGGTACTGCCACGACGTCAAGATAAAGAAAATTTTTGTCGACAACAGATCTTCTATCAATCTTCTCAATGTGAGACTACTGAAAGAAATATGCATGAATGTTCAACACCTTACCCGAGACAAAATAACCATCTCGGGGTTCGATTCGCAGTCGTCATGGACGCTTGGACCCGTAATATTGACGCTCCGCTTCAGGCTGCTCGTCACTGACATCAAATTCCATGTCATTGACACCAAGGCTTGTTATAACGTTCTGCTCGGCAGGCCTTGGCTACACAAGTATAATATCATCCCTTCTACACAATATCAGTGTATGAAGTATTTCAAAGATCGCTCGGAGTACACCGTCATGGGAGAACTCAATCCTTTCTTAGTGAATGAGGTGCAAAAGTATGAAGATGCCAAATACTTTCAACTAGACTTTGAGGATACTGAAAGGTGCCACAAGCCGGAAAATAAGCAAAAATACGTGGCCACCATCCTGGTCTTTGGAAGTGATACTGAAGAAGACAAACAAATAGTCTACTCAGGACAGCCTCAGAGGGAGAATAGTATGCCCGGATCATCGACCCATATCCGGGTCTTTGGCAGCGATTCTGAAGATGAGACGAACGTGGTGTTCTCCATTCGCCCATCAACACAAACTGTTGCCGAAGCAGATCAGAGTCTACATATTATGATGACTCCGCCTCGACACTACAGGGAACTTGACGCGCTCAATACATACAGCTTGCAGAAACTGGAAACTTTCTACGTGCCTCCAAGACGAAGAGATGAAAAGGCGATTCTCTTCTACAAATCTACGGAGACTAAGCTAGAGAAAGAAGTCTGGTATTGTGCCAACCCCACTCTTGACAGGTTCCAGCCCATTCGTATGCTAAGATATTATGCGGAGGGATTAAAGAAACTGTTAAAGAGTCAAGGCGTGCCTCTCAAACAAACGGTTCGGAAAGCCCAATTCTACAAAAAGATTTAGGATATTCTCGGGATTTAACGAAAGAAACCCAACGGGAAGATGGAAACAACTGGACTGGGATATGTTCGATCTATGAAACGGGAGCAAATCTACAGCTGCTATGCCATAAACAACTCGAATGGAGAAGAAAATGTTTCTCTAAACAGCCATATTGTCGAACAAGAGAAAAGCCTTGCTTGAAGAAACTTAAGCCCGTCGCTCAAATTGATAAGTTAATAAAAAAAAAGCTTGTCAACCCAGCCGAGACAACCATAGTCACGAAATAGCCATTTATGAAAGCCCAAGACACAGCGTCTCAGTTGGCGATTAATGGAAGGAATAAGTAATGCTATTCTTCAACCCACTATATACTCTCGTAAAGGAGGAAAATCCCGAAGCAAGGATAAAAATAAAGCGAGGAACGCAAACAACGTTCAAGGACAACAAAGTAGGTCCAACACGCCGTTTAATCAAGAAAAGTTCGGTTGGAGTCCGTCCTTTATAAAGAAGATGGATCGAAAATACTTGTTCCCTTATAACAAGACAAAAAAGATCTTCAGCCTTGTCATGAAGTACCAAATGATGACGCTTCCGAAATCTCGGCACCCTAAACAGATAAATGAAGTCCATCATCTGGATGGTTGCTCCTATCACAAAGCAATAGGTCACCCACTTGAAGATTGCTTCACATTCAAGAACTGGGTCGAGGACCAATATCAACAAGACAGGTTTATGTTATCCGACAGTTGGAGGATAAGCCCGCCGCAAAAACACGAACCAAAGAAGACTTATACCATCAGGATGGGACCAGCTCGACCGCAAAAATAGAAGGGGGCTCGTACCTGTCATATGATAACGCTCTCAAAAGAAAGAAAGGACGAGAATATGATTGACCTTTTCAAATGCTTCACAAACGAAGATGATGAAGAGGGGATCTCAGAATTTCCACCGGGGCTAAAAGTGCTGGAAGATGAAATACATACTACGGCGGACAACCTAAGTAAAATCGACTTGGGAACAGAGGATGATCCGAGGCCGGCGTTTGTCAGTGAGCTGCTGTCCGAAAAACAAGTAGCCACATTAAAAGATGTGCTTATGTAGTACAAAGACCGCTTCGGTTGGAACTTCTCCGAAATGCCAGGTTTAGATCCAGAGGTAGCGGCACACAAGCTGGCCATATCGCCAGACATAAAACCAGTCAAATAAGCACCAAGAAGGATGCGGCTCGAACTTGAGATGAGTATCAACACCGAAGTCGAGAAATTAATTGACTCTGGCTTCATCCAAGAAGTTCAATATCCCGACTGGATCGCCAACATCGTTCCAGTGATGAAGAAAAATAGAACAGTTCGCATTTACGTGGACTTTCGGGACCTCAATAAGGCATGCCCGAAAGATGACTTCACAGTGCCCGTTTCCAAATTGATGATCGATAAGACGTCCACCCACGAAGTCTTCTCCTTCATGGATGGATCTTCAGGATATAATTAAATAAAGATGGATCTTGAAGATCAGAAGCATACCACCTTCCGGGCTCCGTTGGGTATATTCTGCTACAAGGTGATGCCTTTCGGTTTGAAAAATGCCGGAGCTACATACCAAAGAGCCATGACAAAGATATTCGATGACCTCATACATAAGATCGTTGAATGTTATATCGACGATCTCGTGGTTAAGAGAAAATCTCATGAGGAACACCGGGAACATCTAAAGATCGTTTTCGAGCGTCTTCGGAAGTATAATTTGAAAATGAACCCTCTAAAGTGCGTGTTTGGAGTTTCCTCAGGAAAATTCCTAGGATTCATCATCCATCACCGAGATATCGAAATTGATCCTTTGAAAATCAAGGCGATCATGGAAATGCTATCGCCACGAACTCTCAAACAGCTGCGATCTTTCCAAAGAAAGCTCGCGTATATTTGGAGGTTCATAACCAACCTCTCCGGAAAATATTGTCCCTATAGCCATCTAATGAAGAAAGGGACCCCATTCTTCTGGGATCAGAAATGCTAAAATGCATTGGACGAAATCAAACAATACCTGCAAAATCCACCGGTATTGGCCGCTCTGGTTAAGGGAAAATCTCTTATCTTATATACAACGGCCTTTGAAGGTTCTCTAGGCACACTATGGGCACAATAGAACGATCAAGAAAAAGAAAAAGCTCTGTTCTATCTAAGCCGAGTTCTCCTGGGGGCAGAAAGTAACTACTCCCCCATCGAAAAGCATTGCCTGACGCTGATTTTCACAATTACGAAGCTCAGACACTATATCTTGGCGTGTGAGGTCCACCTCATATCAAAGGTGGATACTCTTAAACATTTGATATCAAAGGTCATACTAACGGGAAGGCTTGCCAAGTGGGCCCTACTGTTGATGGAATTCTCAATAACGTATCGACCCCTCAAAGTGGTGAAAAGACAAGGCGTTGCTGACTTTCTTGCGGAACATCCGATACCAGCCGATTCTCCTCTAAACCGCGAGCTGCCGGATGAACATGCGTTCGATACAGTCGAGAAGGAGAAAGAAGAAAATGAGTCTCAGTGGGAACTCTTCTTCGGCGGAGCCTCTTCCATGAAGCGGCGAAAGAGGAACACTCCCATAATCAAAATCGGGGTGGGTCTTATCTTCGTAACCTCGCAAGTAGGAATATTGCGTTACGCCCTCTCCTTGATGGAACCCAGGACCAGTAATGAAGCAGAATATGAAGTTTTAATAGCCGGTCTTGAGATCGCTATTGACATGGGAATCAAAGACCTTCTCATATATGGAGATTCGCAGCTAATTGTCAGTCAAGTAAATTATGACTACATGACATGCAAGCCAAAACTAATAATGTATAGCAAAAGAGTGCAACAGCTGCTACCCCCAAATCCTTTCCTATACCCTGGAAAGCGTACTACGAGTGAAAAACAGTAAGGTGGATGTGTTAGCCAAGTTGGCTAAAGAATTGGCCGACGAAGACCTCGATGACGTAAGGATCATTATTCAAAGCTACAGGATTCTGGCGCCAGCAGATATACCTTCGGAAGATCTAATAGAACTATCCGAGAGAAAAAAAACGACCGAACGTGAAGTTTTCTAAATAGAGAACGAAGAAGAGGTCAAGGACTGGAGAGAAGTTGTCATAGACTACTTTAAGTCCCAAAGCACTTCTGAAGATGCGTCATCTAGACATTAGCTCATGAAACGAGCTCTGTCATTCGCCTTCGTCAACGATAATCTGTACAAGAGATCCTTCGACTTCGTATGGTTAAAATGTCTAGGGCCGAAAGAAGCAAAGAAAGTTGTCTAAGAAATACACGACGGACTTTGCGGCTCTTATCAAACAGGACAAAAAATGAAGCTGAAAATAAAAAGGATGGGCTATTACTGACCCATGATGATTCAGGACTGTTTCGAATATGTGAATCAATGTCACTCATGCCAAATACACGGGAACTTCATACATCAACATCCAAATCCGCTACATCCGACAGTAGCCAACTAGCTGTTCGAGATGTGGGGAACCGATATAATCGGCCCTATCGAACCAGCGTCGTCCAGGAGACACTGGTTTATACTAACAACAACTGATTAATTCTCTAAGTGGGCAGAGCCAATACCGCTATGGGAGGCGAGAACGGAGAATATCCTCCACTTCTTCAAAACCCATGTCATCTACCAGTTCGAAATTTCGCGGCGAATAATCTTGGATAATGGACTTACTTATAGAAACCACAAAATAAGTCGCTTCGCACAACAGCACAAGATAGATTGGAGATACTCATCAGTCTATAATTTTCGGGCCAATGGTTTACCTGAAGCATTCAACAAGACCTTGACCAAGATTACAAAAAAGTCGGTGTCCAAAAACAAAAAGGACTGGCATGAGAGGCCGCTTGAAGCTCTTTGGGCATACCGAACAACGTTCAAGACGCCACAAACACAACACCATACGCATTGGTGTTTGGCGCTGAAGTAATACTCCCATTGGAGATAGAGCTCCCCTCACTATGAGTGGCAGTTCAATACGAGCTAATGGATGAAGAAAAATGCTCATCTTAGGCTTGAGGAACTCGATTCTCTCGACGAAACCCGCTTTATAGCACAACAAAACCTGGAGGATTATAAGGTAAGGATGATGCAGTCATGTGAAAGACTGACTAGGCCAAGAACATTCCGCCAAAGCGAACTTGTGCTAGTCGTCAAAAGACCAATGATTCCCAATCGTGGAAAACGGGGGAAGTTCGAGCCAAACTATGAAGGCCCGTACATCATAGATAAGTTCTACCAAGGTGGAGCTTATCTGTACATGGATATGCATGGCGAAAGGCCATTCTAACCAATAAATGGCCAAATCCTCAAAAAAAACTACACCTGAAGAGTTGCGACTTAGGTCAATGATAGACGACGATGCTTGTGTCCGCTCGCTATCTTCCTGAATCAAAACTCTAAAAGTGGTGCCAAATATGAATAACCATAAACTTTTGGACAGAATCTTTTCAAAAATACAGAAAGGAATACCTAAGTCTGAGCACAAGTTATAAATTTGATTTGTTTTTGAACAGCAAGAAAGCACTTGTAGCTCATTGGTAAAGCCTTGCACTGCTGTGACATAGCCCCTGTGATCGAATCCCCCCAGCCACATATATTTTTAATTGATTTTTCTTTTAATATTTTAGAAGCCCAAAGGTTTGCACGTGCACAACACGTAAAATGAAAAGTCACAGATTAATCAAACACGTGCACTGAGTTATACAAAGCGACAGGGACACGTGGCAAAATCCAAGCACCCATCACCGGTTTTTGGCCGGCGAAATGCACTTGGTGACCGGCACAGCCGGGCCCCCCGTAGGGGATGCTCCCCAATTTTTTCCCTGGCACCCCTTCGCCTACCCCACTACCCCCATATTGTTTGTTTACTTTGAAAACATACAGAGAGTGATAATTCCTTTCTTTAATTCATTTTTAATGTACATTTTAATTCTATTCTTCATTACCCTAAACCCTAATTTTCCCTATAAATACCACACCACATTTCACCCCCCTCCACTCAGAATTTGATTACAAAAACTCACTAAAATTTCCAAGTCCCAAGTTGTACAAGTGGAGTTAGGAAGAGGCGAAGTTCCGACGACGTTTCGGCGAGATTCCGGCGACGAAACGACGCCCCGACGGTTCCGAGAGCTTCCTCCTTCTCCCCTATTTCATTATAACCTGTAAGTTCCCATTCCCATTCCCCTCCTCCATCTCTATTCTAAAACTTCTCTTTTTCAAAACTCGTCGGAAGTGGAGTTATTCCGACTTCCGATTCATTTTTCTTAAAAACTCCATTTTTCTTAAATAATAAAATACCATATTCTCTCATAATATTTAGCAAACATAAGTAAACACATTAGAACAAGTTTCACCTCAAAATAATTCATGTTGCAATTTTTATTTCACTTTTACAGTAAAATACCATCATGTTACCTACAACTTATAATTATTCAATTTAACTGTATTACTTTTAGATAGATCACAAGGTAATGACCTGCCTCATCACAACACACATTTTTGATATAGCACGATGAATTTTGGGATTCTATTTTATGGGAAAATACGATTTTACGAATAAATACCTTAAACATTCAAAAACCGTTTCTTTAAAAAGCGTATTATTTAATTCCGTGCAATTGCGCCTCTACAACCCATTTTGGGGAACCCCGATCGGGATGGTACGAGTTATCGCACATTCTCGGGTCTAGTAGAGCGAGATGCAGACCTCCGCAAGGAGCATTCGATCTCGATGGAATTTTGATGCAATTTTTAAGAAAATGAGATTTCTACAAATAATAAACTTTATTTTTATTATATATATATATATATAACTATTATCAAAATATCTATTTTAAATATAATATATGAATATTCCATGTTTTCTAAATCAAAGGAATCACAATTTCATGAAACTACCATTAAAATTCAATACAAATTCCAGCATTTCATTAAAATACCATATACAATGAAAACTAGGTTCTACTCACTAGAAAATTTCAATTTTATAGAATATACATCTATGAAAATCCTAAAGACGATAATTAAATACTTGAGGTGTATTTTGAAAATATATCAAACTATTTTTACATAAAACCCCCTCAAATTAAATTAAATTACAATAAGGACCCTAGTAAATATAGGTTTAAGCGGGACCAGTTCTTTTGAGCCTCACGGAGCCAGAGAATGTGGGTGCTTGCCTATCTAAGGTAGACAACCTAACAACGGTGTTATCATACGGTAATTGTCTTGGAAAAAGACATAAATCCTGTCGTTCATGTGCAGCAGTTACCGATAACTCCAAAATAATCAGGACTTCAATTCTGTCTAAAAGCCTGACTCAGTTCGAGTCACGGTCAAATATTGTTGGGGTAAAAATTTACACCCCGGTTGACCAAGTCAAAATCCAAGTCAACCTCAAGCCAAGTGGGCCCAAGCCCAGACCCAGTGGGCCCATGCCCGGGTCGAGCCCGAACATGAAGCGGCCGGCCTCCCCCACTCCAAGATAAAAATTTTGTAATAAACAATTTTTGTTGTATTTCTTTTATTTTTATTTTATGGACAAATGTAAGAAAAATAGGCATAAAGCCAAATTTTTGTAAAGCCCATGGCTTATGTGTAAAAAGAAATGGCACATGAGCCATGGGATAGGCAAAATGCCATTTTGTGAAGCCCAAGGGGCTATGTGTAAAGTGTATGGCCTATAAAGGCAAAGATAATGAAATATCTAAACAACTTTTTCTCTCTCTAAAAAATTTTCCAGATCTGAGATCTTTCCTTCTTCTTCAAGGTTCCAAAACTTTCTTCTTTCTCTTGAATTAAATCAAGAGTTTTACTCTTCTTTTTATAAAACAAATTAGTTTTTCACCACAAAACCCACAAAGGGGAACTTGGATCTATCATTAGATCTCAAAAAGAAGAGATTTTTAGATCTCATATCTCTTGAGCCAGCCAACAGAGGAAGAAGAAGAAGAACCCATTCCCCAACCAAGACATTTTCCTTTTTTTCAGGAGTTTAACTCCACGGTTTCTGGGGCTAAAAGCTATCTTTTCCTCGCCGGCGCACTAGCGCTCGAGCGCAAAGCACCTACGTGCCGACACGTGGCGCATTTGCGCTCCAGCGCGCAGCGCGCTGAGCGCAAAGCGCCCACGTGCCGACACGTGGCGCGCGCGCGCTTGCGCTCCAGCGCGCAGCGCTCCAGCGCAAAGCGCCCACGTGCCGACAAGTGGCGCGTGCGATTGCGCTCCAGCGCTTGCGCTCATGCGCAAAGCGCCCACGTGCCGACACGTGGCGCGCGCAGCGCTTGCGCTCCAGCGCGCAGCGCTCATGCGCAAAGCGCCCACTTGCCGACACGTGGCACGCTTGTGCCTGAGCGCACAGCACCTAAGCACACAGCGCTCAAGACGCTGGCCCCACGCATCCCTTGGATGCCTTTTTTCCCCTCTTTTTGTGTACATACATACATATATACATATGTATATAGATTTATACACACACGTACTCCACGACACTGTCCCTGTTAGAAAAAATTTTCTAACGGAGCGCTGCCCCGCATCCCGCAAGGGGGCTGCTAGCCCCCTTGACCCCCAGCCCGCTATCCGGGGTAGCGGGACCCCCGTAAAAACTCTGCGTGGCTCCCGATATATCCAAAAACCCCCTTTCAGAACAGAACACACGTACACTGCACATTGAGTTCGCATGACCAGTTTAACCCGTTAATCGGAGGTTCCCTCGCCCCAAAGGCGATGGGTAATTAACGGCAGCTTAGTCCGCGGCTGCCGGAGATTCGGATCTCCACAATCATTAAACCCCAGCCTACCTTAGGCAGGGGGAATCTGTAGTACGCCTGAGACGCGTGCGCGTATTCCCATCTCAATAGGGTGACAAAAAACACCCTACAGATTCTGGCACGCCCGGTGGGACCAATCTCTCCTCCCATATTTCGGGTTAAACGTTCATACGAACTCAATCCATATACATATCGATTGCTTATACTGAAATGATGTTCTTTTTTCCATGCAGCAATCAACCTTCGATTACAATGTTTCCCCAGACGAATTCAGCTTCCAACATGACCCCGATTCCGTACATGGTCAAGATCAACGCTCGTGTGGTTCTCCCCGCGAGCCTCAGTCGACAGTGGGAGGAACCGCCCCGCCAGTTTAGCTCCGTCATCATCTACCCTGCCGGAAGCGCTCATCTGGCGGAGATCCCAGCGGAACAGGTGGCCAAGCCGGTCTCAAGGGGTAAGAGGCCGAATGTCATCATCGCCAAGGCACCACAACCGAAACTTAAGATGGTATCTGAACGATTTTCTGGTGCTCCAGCGGGGTGCAAGAACTTCGGTACAAAGGGCAAAATCAAATGTTGTGGACGAGCTCAGGCGATGACTCCAACAAATGCACAATCGAGCGTATCTCCAAGGCCCTCCATCGCCCGGTCTGCGGCGTCTTCCCAAAGAGCCGAAGTCTGCCAGGTGCTTAGAACAGAAAAGTTAAGGGAGAAGCGGCTCAGGTATCGAGCCAACAAGAGGGCCAAGGCTTCGGCCAAATGGAATCATGTGAAGTTCCAAGTGCAGGGTTGCCCCGCGACGACAGCTGAGTCGGACGTAAGAATCAGCAATTCCTTCGAGCCTCTGAAGTGGGTTCAGAAAAATGCCATGACCGCCAGAATCAAGAAGACAGCGGTCCGAATAGTGCCACAAAGAGACGTGTCCCGGCCCCAACAGAAGAAGTATGACACTGTCTCTTCAATGGTCTATCAGGCGCTCTGTGCCGCACGAAAGCAGCGGGGCAAATCCAGAAAAGAAGTGCCAGCACCATTCAAGAACCTGGTTAGGCCAGCCGCCTTCAATCGACTACCAGCTACCGAAACAAGGGGGTCAAGACAGCGATCCGTGAAATCAGCTGCTAAGGATAGAAAGACAGCCGGATATATCATCCATACGGTCTATATGGCAGGCGGGCGCCCCAGCGACAACCTTCGCAGCAAAAGCAAGGATGGGGCCACCACATCTCAAGCCCAATCTAGCCTGGATGTGGTTGCCGCTGTCCAAGAACAGCCGCCCCCGCTGGATGAAGAAAACTCTCTCGATGAGGATGATAGGCAGAAAGACCCCTCGGTCCACACAGAGTCAAGCTCGGACAGCGAGGAAGAGCCGACTTTCCGCCCCAGGACTGCGGAGCAAGAGCTGCTTCAAGAGCTTCGAAAACAGCTCAGGAGCAAAGATAAAGAGATGGCCAAGCTCTATTCGAAGATTAACGACTTAACGAACGTGGTGATGCAGCTTACGGCTCAAATTGCTCGAGCGCCTCCCAATCAAGCACAAGCCGCTACTAATCAGCCGGGTGATGACAATCTGAGGCAGCCAATGCCTGTTCCTTCGGGTCTAAGACTGGTCGAGCCACATGAGAGCCGTCCACACTCCGCTTCTGGGGACGCCTTGGCTCCAGATAATACTATCCCGCTAACACAGGATCGGATAATGGATTTGGTCACCAGCAAGGTTAAAACATTGGTGGCCGAAGCTGAAGCTCAGAAAGAAATCGGCAGTAGCAGGCGGCCATATCCCACGCAGTACGATCTGATTGAGTTCCCAAGCGGCTACGTTATTCCTAAGTTCGGAAGATTTGATGGAACGGGGAATGCAAATCAGCACGTCGCCCACTTCAAAGCATCGTGCGGAAATACAGGGGGCAATGACGCGCTCCTTCTTCGTCAGTTTGTCAATAGCCTGACCGGCGTCGCCTTCGACTGGTATGTGAGTATACCGGACGGGTCCGTCGTTACCTTTGCCCAAATGGAGTCCCTGTTTCGGCAAAGGTTCATGAGTGTCAGTGATAAAATCTCCATTGCCGACCTTGTGAGGACCAAGCTGGGGAAGAATGAAAGCAACACCGACTTTATTGCCCGATGGCGTAATCTCACGGTCAAGTGCGAACCGCCGCTGGAGCAGGACCAGTCCGTCAGCCTTCTCATTGGGAACCTCAGCAATTGGATGGTCCCATTCTTGTGTACAGCAGGCCTCAAGACGTTTCAAGAGCTAACCAAGAAAGTCCAAATGCTGGAACGCTCGAAGCAAGAGTCCCCGCCGGACTCTCAGAGAGACAAAACTTGGAAAAGCAAGCGGGACGACAGCCGTAGAAGCGGGAGTTCCAGCAGTACCAATGTCTTTAATGCGTCCGACAATGAAGAAAAGCGAAGGGCGGCCGAATCCAAAACTAACCGGTCTCGAAAGCCATTATTGGGAGGAGATGGGCCTTCCCTAGAGGAGAAAAAGAACAAGGTTTACTCTTTCAGGAGGGACAAAGTCCGCAAGATATTTAAAGATGCCTTGAACAACGGCCTCCAATTGCCGGAGTCGAAAAGACCCCAAGAAGCAAAAATGACCGACAATCCTCTGTATTGCCCGTACCACCGAGTAGTGAGCCATGCAATCGAGGATTGCTATATCTTCAAAGATTGGGTCGAGAAGCAGTACAAGGCTGGAGAGATCGAACTGTCCAAAAGTGTGTTGGTGAACAATCAAGTTGCAACCACCAACTTTATACAGACAGAAACTGAAGCCTTCTGGGAGCAGACAGCCGAACCCGCTGCCCTGAGAAATGAAACGGACTCATCGCGGCCTCCGTGGAGTACGCACATATCTAATAAGACGAAGAAGATGATAAAGCTACTTCGGAAAGAACCCAGGACGGAATGGGAAGGGCAGAAGAAGCCTACCGGTCCAGCTGCCAATGCGGCTCCATCAGGTTCAAAATCCAAGAAGCTGAAGAAGAAGAAAAGTGCAGCTCGGCGCGAAAAAGAGTCTGCAGGGAGATCGACCATTCAAAAATATATCGATTCTCTCGAAGAATATGAACAAAAGGAAAGAACATTGATTCAATTGAAGGAGTTCTTCCCTGTACAAGCGGCTGAAATTCTGGAGGAGTTAGAAGAAGACTCCAATGAAGAGATCCCAGTAATGACCTGCTATGCCATCCATCTTGGCAGCGACTCCGAGGATGAGCTATGTTTTCCCGAAGAGGACGAGGAGCTCACCACAAAGGCCAATCAAATCCAGCTCAGAAGCGGCAGGGCTCTACCGCAAAATTAGGGCAACGCCCCAAAAGGGAAGGAAAAACAAGTCGTTAATGAAGAAGATGGCAGAGAACCGGCTGGTGAAAACATAAGTCCTTCCTCGGTGGACTATAATGTCTTGGCACATCTCCGGAAGCTTCCGTCTCTCCTGAGCATCTACGACGCCTTGGTCCTATCTAAGGAGCTTAGAGATGTTCTCATTCACGCTCTACAAAACCCCGAGCGGTATCAGGCTCACTTTGCGGAAATTAATATGAAAGAAGCCCAGCATGCTTTGCATGCCGCCGCAGTCACATTTAAGGATGAAGACTTGCTACTGGGAACGGCTGAGCATAATCGGCCGCTTTACGTGACCGGGTACAGCGACGGGGATCGAATTAATCGCATATTGATTGATCCGGGGTCCTCAGTGAACATCATGAACTTGCGAACTCTGAAGAGTTTATCAATGGAAGTCCGACACCTGTCAAGGGAAAGGATTGTCATTCAAGGCTTCAACCAAAATTGTCAGCAAGTTCTGGGGTCCATAGCTCTGCCAATCAAATTCGAGGATCTGCAAACTGAAGCTAAGATATACGTGATAGACGCCGACAGGTCTTATAAGATTCTCTTGGGGCGGCCGTGGCTCCACGATTACGGCATCATTCCGTCAACTCTCCATCAATGCATGAAGTATACTAAAAATGGCGAAGAAAGACGCATTGACGGAGACATCCAGCCGTTCGGTGTGCATGAAGTCCGATATGAAGATTCTCGATACTTTATGAACCACCAAAATGCTAAGCCACAACTGACTGAGGATAGACCAGCCCCAAGGCTCAAAAGCAAATCTGCGCCGGCTGTCACTTTCAAAAGCAAAAATGCCCAGGTGCGCCCGCATTTCGGTAGCGACACTGATGAGTCCGACGCTGGAAGCCCGTCCTTCCATAAAAGTTGCCCTCGTTTCGGCAGCGATACGGATGAATCCGTCACTGAAGCCCCATCTAGCAGTAAAGTCCGCCCTCATCTTGGCAGCGACACTGAAGAGTCAGAGGAGGAGGACCTGTCGTGCAACAGCGATGCAGATTGGACCCCCACGCAACAAGCGAAACTACGAGAGACCTTCGAAGTTGCAGAAGGGTCCCTAGCCATTACAAGGGTACAAGAGCAAATGTGCAAAGAGCTCGATGCATTATCAATCTCCACCGTGGACCAGCTGAAAACTTTCTACGTTCCCGGGAGGAAAAGTGGACAGAAGGGCATCTTGTTTTATGGGTCAAACCCTGTTGCGCACCCGGACGATTTGTCTGTCGCGTGCCTTCCATATGAGAGAGGCATAAGAGCCGTCCTCAATCCCAGATACTATACGCCCGAGATGCGGGAATACTTTAAGAAGTGCGGATGTCGGTTGTACCAAACGGAGTCCGAAGCAAAGTTTTACGAAGGGCTATGGTATCCGCCCCAGGTCCGAGCACTCATCGATGGACGAATTCCAGATAGACGGGGCATAGGCTACATTCAACCTGATTCCAAAGCGTGCTACATGATCCATGTTGGTAAGGCCAGCGAAAGATCAAATGATGACGACGAGATAGCCGATCCAGAAGAAGCTCCTCAAGAGCTCGAAGATGGCGGACAAACAACCTTTGATGAGCTAACCGAGATTGACTTAGGAACGCCCGATAATCCAAGGCCGACCTACATCAGCTCACTCTTGTCGCAGGAAATGAGAGAGCAGATAATTGCCCTGCTGCGTGAGTTCGTCGACTGCTTCGCGTGGACATACAGAGAAATGCCTGGCCTTTCCCCTGAAGTGGCCGTACATAAGTTGGCTATATCTCCCGATGCTAAGCCAGTCAAACAAGCTCCTCGAAGAATGAGAAGGGAGTTGGAAGAAAAGGTCATCGAGGAAACTAAGAAGCTCATCGATGCCGGCTTCATCAGGGAAGAGAAATACGCGGACTGGATCGCATGCGTAGTCCCAGTGAAGAAGAAAAATGGGCAGATCCGAGTTTGTGTCGATTTCAGAGACCTCAACAAGGCATGTCCTAAAGATGACTTCCCGCTACCGGTCATGGAAATGATGGTCGATGACACCTCAAATTACGAGCTGTTCACCTTTATGGATGGCTCATCTGGATATAATCAGATCAAAATGTCGCCTGCGGATGAGAAACACACAGCATTTCGAACCCCGATCGAAATATATTGCTACAAGGTAATGCCGTTCGGACTGAAGAACGCAGGTGCTACGTATCAAAGGGCAATGACCAATATCTTCGATGACCTAATTCATAAAGTCGTCGAATGTTACGTTGATGATCTGGTCGTTAAGACTGAAACCAAGGCCGATCATATCCAAGATCTTAGGACCGTTCTCACAAGACTGAGGGAATATGACCTAAAAATGAATCCTCTGAAATGCGCTTTTGGCGTGGCGTCGGGAAAATTCCTGGGCTTCATAGTCCGACATCGAGGGATCGAGGTTGACCCATCAAAGATAAAGGCCATCATGGAGATGCCCCCTTCGAAGAGTTTGACGCAGCTAAGATCTTTTCAAGGCAAGCTTGCTTATATACGGAGGTTTATCTCAAATTTATCGGGGAGATGTAGGCCCTTCTCAAAGCTCATGAAGAAAGGAGCTCCTTTTATCTGGGATGCCGAGTGTCAAGCAGCGTTCGAAAGCATCAAACAATACTTGTTGCACCCTCCAGTGCTGGCCGCTCCTATTCCAAATAAACCGCTGATTCTCTACACTGCCGCGCTAGATGAGTCACTCGGTGCGCTCCTTGCCCAGAATAACGAGAAGGGAAAGGAAAATGCCCTCTACTACCTCAGTCGAACTCTAGTCGGGGCGGAACACAACTATTCCCCAATCGAAAAGCAATGCCTGGCTCTGATATTTGCTGTGAAGAAGCTGAGGCACTATCTGCTGGCTCACCGGGTTATGCTAATCTCCAAGGTCGACCCGCTCAAACACTTGATGACCAGGGCAAGCCTAGCCGGCAGAATGGCAAGATGGGCCGTCATGCTACTTGAGTTTGACATAGTATATACTCCTCAAAAAGCAGTAAAAGGTCAAGCTCTTGCAGACTTCCTCGCTGCTCATCCTATACCAGAAGGGTCACCACTCAATTGCGAGTTACCCGACGAACAAGTGCTGCACCTAGAGGATGACGAGCCATGTTGGGAGCTCTACTTCGATGGGGCCTCATCAATAAGAAGCTCCGGCCGATCAAGCATCCTGGAGGTAAAAGTGGGGATAGGATTGGTGTTCATCACGCCATCAATGGGAACCCTACGGCGTTCTTTCGCTCTCACCGAGCCTCGGACAAACAATGAAGCTGAGTATGAAGCCCTGATAGCTGGTTTGGAGCTCGCCATAGAAATGGAAATTCTTCGGCTACGGGTTTACGGTGACTCCCAGCTCGTCGTCAACCAAGTAAGCGGCGACTATAAGATATACAAACCCGAGTTAGCTCGGTACAGAGGTCGGGTGGTGGAACTCATGAAATGGTTCACTCATATTGAACTAATGAGAGTCCCTAGAGCGTTGAACGGAAAAGCCGACATACTCGCTTGCCTAGCCAAGGAGCTGGCTGATCCTGACATGGACGAAATTCTGATCACAGTCAGGAGCCGACAAATTCTACCCCCAGTCTCTCTACGAGAAGAGGAAAGCGGGGAACAGAAGAGCAGTCCTGCCGAATAAGCTTCGATCATCCAAAACGAGCCCGATTGGAGAGAACCCTTCATAGAGTACCTCCGATACGACAAGCTGCCCGAAGAAAAATCTGCGAGGATTCAGCTGAAGAAAAGAGCTCTCCGATATGTGTTTGCAAATGATACGCTATACCGCAGGTCATATGACCAACTATGGCTCAGGTGTCTGTCATTGGCCGAAGCCCAAAAGGTCATGAAAGGTGTTCACTCGGGCGTTTGCGGTGCTCACCAATCTGGCCCCAAGATGCGACTTCAAATCAAACGGCTTGGGTATTACTGGCCCACCATGATACGGGATTGCGGAGAACATGCAAAGAAATGTCAGATCTGCCAAATCCATGGTGATTTCATTCATAAGCATCCCAATCCGCTGCATCCTACGGTGGCGTCGTAGCCCTTCGAAGTCTGGGGCACCGACATTGTTGGCCCAATTGATCCTCCGTCATCTAAAGGCCACCGGTTCATACTGGCCGCGATAGACTACTTCTCCAGATGGGCTGAAGCTGTCCCGCTAAAAGAAGTCAAGACAAAAGATATTCTGACATTCTTCCAGCATAATATTCTATACCGTTTCGGTACACCAAGAAGAATCATTTCCGACAATGGGCCTTCTTTCAAGAGCTACAA
Organism: Agapanthus africanus; assembly: GCA_030015575.1. Classification (NCBI taxonomy): domain Eukaryota; kingdom Viridiplantae; phylum Streptophyta; class Magnoliopsida; order Asparagales; family Amaryllidaceae; genus Agapanthus; species Agapanthus africanus. The sequence goes on along the minus strand of CM057340.1, from coordinate 672,075,799 downwards.
TGTCTCAAGGTTCGCTACCCAGCACAAGATAGACTGGAGATATTCCTCCATCTATAATCCAAGAGCCAATGGGCTAGCCGAAGCCTTCAATAAGACTCTATGCAAGCTCCTGAGGAAAAATGCTTCAGCCAACAAGAGAGACTGGAATCTCAAACTTCACGAGGCGTTGTGGGCATATCATACCACACACCGTACTCCAACTCAGTCCACTCCATACTCATTGCTCTTCGGAGTGGAGGCGGTCCTCCCCCTCGAAGTTGAAGTTCCAAGCTTAAGAATGGCCGTCCAACATGAGTTGACGGAGGAAGAAAACGTGCTCCTTCGACTTGAAGAACTCGATGCCCTCGAAGAAAAGAAGCTCGCGGTGCAGCAAAATCTGGAGCTATACCGAGCCCAAATGTCACGGGCCTATGACAAGATAACCCATCTCCGCGCTTTCAAGAAAGGTGAATTGGTGTTGGTCCTCAAAAGACCGATCATCCCCAATCGACATGCCAAGGGAAAATTCGAGCCGAACTGGGAAGGACCATATGTCATCGAGAAAGTGTTCGAAGGAGGATCCTACCAACTAATAAGTGCCGAGGGAGAAAGGCCCATGCCACTCATCAATGGCCGATATCTCAAGAAATACTACACATGAATGCTCCAAGTCGCAGGCGAATTGAGCACATCAGCCCTACGGTCTGGATCAGACATCCTGCAAAACCGTATACAATCCACGGGCGTAAATAACCCCTATTTCTCCCAAATCCTGCCGGTGAGACTACTTTTAAAGTCCCACCAGCGGCAAAAAAAAAGAAAAAGAAAGAAAAAGAAAAAAAAGAAGAAGAAATAAACGGTATGTCCACAAGCAAAACGGGTACGGATGAAAACCCGAAAGGGCTCCGTGAGTAAAAACAGCAGGACTACCGGCGAGTCTGTGAAAACCCGAAAGGGCGCAAACCCGTGAAAAGAGATGAAATACACTCGCAAAGTCCTCTCGACCTTGTGAGGAGAAAACCCCTGCGTGAGATCCTTACGACTCACAATGGAGCAACACACTTAGGAATCCTCACGATTCATAAGGAGAAAATACACCTGCGGAATCCTTACGACTCGTAGGGAGAAAATGCTTTATGGGACCCTCACGGCCCATAAAATTGAAAAGCCTTAGGTGATAGGGACTCAAACCTGTCTCCTAAGCCATCGTTCCTCAACGGGCAACGGCAAATGATAAGTTGCTCATGGCATTATTCCAGTGTAGCAATGCTGATGCCAAACAAGATCCAAATTCCAAGTCCCCAAACGGCGAATGATGAGTCGCTCCTGGTACCACATTCCAGTGCAGCGATGCAGACGCCAACCAAAATCCAATTTCTCAAAATTCTCCCGGCCCTACGGTGGGTCCCCAAGTTGACCATCGTATACAATCCACGGGCTCAAATAATTCTCATCATACCCATGGCCCACTGTAATCACCAGTTACGCGGCTGGTCTCCGCTTTGGGAATGATGCTCCATTGATAAGACCCACTCATGTGTCCTCACGATATATGAGGAGAACAAACCTTTGTGGGATCCTTACGACTCATAAAGGAAAAACACACTTAGGAGTCCTCACGACTCCTAAGGAGAAAATACACCTGCGGGATCCTTACGACTCGTAGGGAGAAAATACTTTTATGGGACCCTCACGGCCCATGAAATTGAAAAGCCTTAGGTGATAGGGATCTAAACATGTCTCCTAAGCCATCGCTCCCCAATCCCCAAATGGCGAATGATGAGTCGCTCCTGGTACCATATTCCAGTGCAGCGATGCAGACGCTAACCAAATTCCAAATCCCATACCCCAACGGAGAATGATGAGTCGCTCCTGGTACCATATTCCAGTGCAGCGATGCAGACGCCGACAAAGTCCCGAAATTTTTTCGGCCCTACGGTCTGGATCATACATCCTGCAAAACCGTATACAATCCACGAGCGTAAAACAATCCCAACCTCTCCCAAGTCCTACCGGTGAGACCACATTCAAAGTCCCACCAAAAAAATAAAAAAATATTAATAATAAAAAACAATTCCAAAATCCTCCCGGGGCAAATGATGAGTTGCTCCTGGCATTATTCCAGTGCAGCAATGCAGATGCCAAACAAAAACCAAAATCCCAAAATCCTCTCAATGACAGATGATGATTCGCTCCTGGTACCATATTCCAGTATAGCGATGCTGATGTCAACCCAAATCAAAATCAATAAATCAACTTCCACTCCGACACCGCAGAAAGCGGAGCAAGTCAGAATCCAATCTCGACACCGCAAGAAGCGGAGCAAGTCAAGTCTACCCCTGACACTGCAAGAAGCAGAGCAAGTCAAATCAAGAACCGACCGTCCACGTCGCTAAAAGGGCAGCACCGATCGTCCAAGTCGCAAAAAGGGCAGAACCGACCGTCCACGTCGCTAAAAGGGCAGCACCGACCGTCCACGTCGCTAAAAGGGCAGCACCGACCGTCCAAGTCTCAAAAAGGGCAGAACCGACCGTCCACGTCACTAAAAGGGCAACGCCGACCGTCCAAGTCGCTAAAAAGGCAGCACCGACCGTCCACGTCGCTAAAAGGGTAGCACCAACCGTCCACGTCGCTTAAAGGGCAGCACCGACCGTCCAAGTCGCAAAAAGGGCAGAACCGACCGTCCAAGTTGCAAAAAGGGCAGCATCGACCGTCCACGTCACTAAAAGGGCAGCGCCGACTGTCCAAGTCGCTAAAATGGCAGCACCGACCGTCCACGTCGCTAAAATGGCAGCACCGACCGTCCAAGTCGCAAAAAGGGCAGCACCGACCGTCCAAGTCGCAAAAAGGGCAGCGCAGGATTCCTACAAAGCGGGAACCAGATCACTCCGGGCCAGGGAAAACGTCTATCACGGACACTCCGTCTCGGAGACATGTCAAGCAACGACCGTCCATGTCGTAAAAAGGGCAGTGCCAGCTTCCCAAAAAGCGGGAACCAAATCAGGTCGCCTCCAAGTAAAAGAAGATCCATCAATTTCATGCACACGACCCACATATGTGGTGTGCATTTATTGATGGGGGGAAATTTGTTGGGGTAAAAATTTACACCCCGGTTGACCAAGTCAAAATCCAAGTCAACCTCAAGCCAAGTGGGCCCAAGCCCAGACCCAGTGGGCCCATGCCCAGGTCGAGCCCGAACATGAAGCGGCTGGCCTCCCCCACGCCAAGATAAAAATTTTGTAATAAACAATTTTGTTATATTTCTTTTATTTTTATTTTATGGACAAATGTAAGAAAAATAGGCATAAAGCCAAATTTTTATAAAGCCCATGGTTTATGTGCAAAAAGAAATGGCACATGAGCCATGGGATAGGCAAAATGCCATTTTGTGAAGCCCAAGGGGCTATGTGTAAAGTGTATGGCCTATAAGGCAAAGATAATGAAATATCTAAACAACTTTTTCTCTCTCTAAAAAATTTTCCAGATCTGAGATCTTTCCTTCTTCTTCAAGGTTCCAAAACCTTCTTCTTTCTCTTGAATTAAATCAAGAGTTTTACTCTTCTTTTTATAAAACAAATTAGTTTTTTACCACAAAACCCACAAAGGGGAACTTGGATCTATCATTAGATCTCAAAAAGAAGAGATTTTTAGATCTCACATCTCTTGAGCCAGCCAACAGAGGAGGAAAAAGAAGAACCCATTTCCCCAACCAAGACATTTTCCTTTTTTCAGGAGTTTAACTCCACGGTTTCTGGGGGTAAAAGCCATCTTTTCCTCGCTGGCGCGCTAGCGCTCGAGCGCAAAGCACCTACGTGCCGACACGTGGCGCATTTGCGCTCCAGCGCGCAGCGCGAGAGCGCAAAGCGCCCACGTGCCGACACGTGGCGCGCGCGCTTGCGCTCCAGCGCGCAGCGCTCATCGCAAAGCGCCTACGTGCCGACACGTGGCACGCGCGCTTACGCTCCAGCACGCTTGCGCTCCAGCGCGCAGCGCTCATGCGCAAAGCGCCCACGTGCCGACACGTGGCACGCTTGCGCCTGAGCGCACAGCACCTAAGCGCACAGCGATCAAGGCGCTGGCCCCACGCATCCCTTGGATGCCTTTTCCCCCTCTTTTTGTGTACATACATACATATATACATATGTATACAAATTTATACACACACGTACTCCACGACACTGTCCCTGTTACAAAAAAATTTCTAACGGGGCGCTGCCCCGCATCCCGTAAGGGGGCTGCTAGCCCCCTTGACCCCCAGCCCGCTATCCGGGTAGCGGGACCCCCGTAAAAACTCTGCGTGGCTCCCGATATATCCAAAACCCCCCTTTCAGAACAGAACACACGTACACTGCACATTGAGTTCGCATGACCAGTTTAACCCGTTAATCGGAGGTTCCCTCGCCCCAAAGGCGAGGGGTAATTAACGGCAGCTTAGTCCGCGGCTGCCGGAGATTCGGATCCCCACAATCATTAAACCCCAGCCTATCCTAGGCAGGGGGAATCTGTAGTACACCTGAGACGCGTGCGCGTATTCCCATCTCAATGGAGTGACAAAAAACACCCTACAAATATGAAATCATTCTGACTTGAATTCAATTCAAGTATAATTACAATATAGCATGAATCCGTTTATACCGGAATTCCATCTAGATCAACAGGACTCGACTGAACCGAACCATGGATATACTCTGATTATATGACTATCCATTTATATCCATTCCGTTTACTAATATCATGGTTTCATCAAGTCTTCCATTTACTATAAGACAATACAATACAATCGATACAGTCAATACAATCAATACATTAAACACTACGGGGTTTATAAAGGGGTAGACTGGTACGGAACATGTTAAAGGTGGCATGATGTGGTCACTAAAAGACGTAATTACATCAATGCCATTGTTACGTGGTATTATCGACGGAGCCTTGTACTACGGGTTACCAAAGTCCACTGTGTAAGTTGGACTCCTCTCGTATACACTGGCATATTCTGTACCAAGATACAACAACTACGTTAGTATTACAAATATAACATATCTACTTCACCTGTTCTATTCTCTGTCTATTCTTCTCTTTTTTCTTTGGGAATTACCAAGCGGTTGTTCGCTGACGACATTCCTATTTCTCTTCTTCTTTGGAATGTTGTCAGGAGGACCCGACTCTGAAGAGTTTGAGACCAGCCAGGAGCACTTGGAGCAGACCCCTAAGCAGTACACTGAAGACCCCAAGCTATAGTCACTTGTACATATTTTCTTTTCAGTTCATGCCATTGTTTAGGCATTGCTTTCCATCTTTGTATTTACATTTCCAGTTGTACCTATAAAATAATGTTTAATAAATAAAGCTGTTGTTCATTATATTCATGTTTCTTGTATACATTTTACTTTATATTTCTTAGATACGCTTAGCGTGTTTACTTCTGAGTAAATACATAGCAGGCCTCTCCGCGTCCCCTTCCCGTACACTGGGAAGCAGGGCGTGACAAAATAATACTTCGTCCCGAATACGGGAATGATGGATTGAGATATCTTTAAACTACGTCCCAAACGCGGGAATGTTGGACCGAAATGTCCCTAAACTAATGTTGGACCGAGATATCTTTAAACTAATATTCGTCCCAAATATGGGAATGTTGGACCAAAACGTCCCTAAACTAATGTTGGACCGAAACGTCCCTAAACTAATATATTGCCCTATGGTAGGTCTCTATATCGAGCACCGTATACAATCCACGGGCATAAAACAATTCACATTCTTCCCAGGTCCCATATGATGTGGTCCTTTGAAGAATGTCGTGATCGACAATTGTTAGTGCATTACCTTACGGGCTACCTAAAAAAAAGGTATGTTCACAAGCAGAATGGGCACGGATGAAAACCCGAAAGGACGCCGTGAGTAAAAACAGCAGGGCTACCGGCAAGCTTGTGAAAACCCGAGAGGGCGCAAACTCGTTAAAAGAAAGGAAAAAATGCACTTGCAAAGTCCTCATGACTTTGTAAGGAGAAAACACTCGCGTGAGATCTTTATGACTCATAAAGGAGAAACACACTTGGGAATCTATACGATCTCTAAGAAGAAAATACACTTACGAGACCCTCACGACTCGTAAGGAGAATATACTCTCTATAAGACCCTCACGGCTTATAGAATTCAAAAGCCTTAAATTATAGGGATTTGAATCTGTTCTTAAGCCATCATAACCCCACAAATTTGTGCCCTACAGGTGATCCAATAACGACCCTTGTATACAATCCACGGGCGTAAATGAATATATTCTCAACCAAGTCCCACCGAGAATGAGAAATATCGTTCAACATGGTGAATGGCACTTGCGAGTCCTTACGACTTACAAGAGAAAATACCACTTAAAAGTCCTCACGACTTCTAAAGAGAAAATAAACCTATGAGATCCTCTCGACTCATAGGAAGAAATACCTTTATGAGACCCTTACGGCTCATAAAGTCAAAAATCTTAGTCGATGGGATCCTAATCCTGTTTGCTAAGCAACCTTTGTTCAAGTCAAGAAAAGCAAATGATGATTCGCTCCTGACAATATTCCAGTTGTAACGATGCTTATACCTAGATTAGTATCAGATTCCAAATCCTCAACTCGCAATAAAATCAGCGAGCAAAGGAAAATATGCATATGAAATAACCGAAATGATGGGGCAACTCGCAATAAAAAGCAGCGAGTAAAAAAATAGCCGAAATGATTGGGCACCGCGAAAAATAGCCGAAATGATTGGGCAATCGCAATTTTCGCCATATGAAAAGCAAAAGCAGAAATGTTAGAGCATCGGGGAAATATATATATATATATATATATATATATATATATATATATAATTTTTCTGCCCTGCAAGTAAGTCCATACTGACTCTTGTATACAATTCATGGGCATAAATGAAAGAAAGAGAACCATAATTTCTCACCATATTTCGTCAAAAGAAGAACCGAGTCTTGATGGCACATCTACAGCCTAGAGACTATTTGGACGTCCCTCTTACTTCAGAAAAGTACAAACGCAACGTCAACAAGGACCCAAGGGTCAAATAAAAGTGGGGTAATGGTATATTCCTAACTCCAGATTTCGATGGCAACATCTACAGCCTAGAGATCACCTCGAAATTCCTCCTCATTCCAGCAGGATGCGGACGCAACGATCAAATAAAAGTGGAGTGAAAGCAAAATCCTAGCTCCAGACCTCGATGGCGATATATACGGCCTAGAGGTCATACAGATATCTACCTTACTTTAGCAAATAATCAGTACGACACCAAAACAAAAGCGAAGTGACGACATGTGCCTAGCTTCGGGTCTTGATGGCAAGCCTAAAGACTATTGGATGTTATCCCACCCCAGAAGGGTGCGATTATGACTCAACGGGGCTTCAAATCAAGCCTAACCTCAAGTAAAGTGCCACGACACTACCTAACGCTTGATCTTCCGATGGTAATATGGATATTCTAACCTAAGAACATTACTTGAAGACATCTTGTCCAGACTCAGAAGGGATCAGAGACACGACAAGCACGGGGCTACTCAAGCCGCAACTTAAGGGATTGCATATCGAGAATATATCAACCAACACGACGGTATGATGGACTCAACCAAGTACCACAAACTTAACCGATCCCTATCATAAAAGAGGGGGTTATCTATATTTAACGTTAGAGCGAGTTTTCCTATAAACCTAAGGGAAAGATAAACTAAAAACTCCAAAATTAGTAAATAAACTAAACACTCCGGAACAAGTAAATAAACTAAGTTAAGCAACTTCAGCACACAAAAAAAGAAAAGAAAAGTGCCGATATGAAAGGGAAAGAGGCTTTTCATTCATACTTTAGAAAAAGAATTACACACTGACGCTAAAAAAACGCTACCGCATCATCCAAGATCTACAGTGGCAAGACGCTAAATTCCGGACACAAATTCGCAAACTCAAAAGCAAGCTTGAGCAAAACGCCTTCAGCTTCATCGACCATCTTCTTGTGCATCTTCTCTCGGATGCAAGCTTCGGGGTCACCGCTGATGTCCTCGATCCTCTGATACGATGATACTATTGCTTTTTGTTGGAAAACGCGGTGCAAGATAGTGACGAGATTATCTCTCCGTTTCTTCGAGATCAAGCCCATCGGATATACTAAATGCACCTTATTTTCAGCGTCATCGAGTGCTTGGAGCGGCATATCCTCAAGACGCTCTGATAAGGCTTCCCAGATCGACCCAACGACGATCTTCAAAAGGGCAGAGTGACGGGGGAGCAATCGACCATTGTAATCGTGGAAGTGACGCGTTACATCATCGCATTGGGCCGCAGTATACTCCTGGCCTTGAAGGTGATCTTGAATACGAATCTGTTCGTAAGAAACAATTTCCTCAATGTTATACAAGTGAGCAGCCATAATACCTGAAAAGAAATCAGGTGGAAAATTAGAATTAAAAAATGCTAGAATCGCTAAGTCCAGAAGCTAATGGACCCCACAGAATCAAGATGGCGGCTTATTAATGATTGGAATATGTGCCTAGTAGAGAAATCTAAAAAGATTCTCTCAGGCTGTTTTTAAAAAAAAATAAAACTTTCCAGAGTTGAGCTCTGTTTTATAAAATAGTATAAAATACCAAATAATGGAATATGCCAGAGCTAAGATCTGTCACAAAAAATGGAGTTAATCTTCTAAAATTTCTAAACAATAATATTCTAAAGGCAAGAGCTAGGCTCTGCTGAAAAAGAATCTTACCAAGAAAATTTTGGCAGAATGAGTCTGCAAATGTAGATCTGTGAAAAAATGAAGATCTAAGTTTCAAGAACATAGATACGCTCTAATGGAGAATAAAATTCTCAAGGAAGAAGAAAATATAGAGGTGCAGCTGTCGCCTAGGGCTTAATGCCCTATTTATAGAGTAATGGGGTCGGTTTAGATTCCCTGTATCACAAGATCGATCGAACGGCTAAAGGCTGGACAACGCTGCACTCACGTGCAAGACACGTGAGAACAACGGTGGGAGCATTTGTTCCCTCATAAAATGAGGCAGCGTCTCATATGAAAGGCACGTGAGCACCGGCGTGCAAAGCACGTGGACACTTGTCGCTGGTAGAATTGAATCCTAGGGTTAGCATCTCACGTGAGCGTCGGCGTGCAAAGCACGTGGACGTCTTCCTTTGCTAGAATTAAATTCTAGGACATCGCCTCACGTGTTAGGCACATGAGCGCCGACGTGCAAAATACGCAGGTACCTGTTCTAGTAAGAATTAAATTTTTTAGCTACGCCTATGTGCATAACACGTGAGCGTCAGCGCCCAAATTAAAGCAGTTTTGCTTCTGTAGAATTAAATTCTAAACAAGAAAAATATTCTCTGTTAAATAGAGAGCCGTTGGATCAAATATCCAATGGTGATAATAAATAATCGTTGTTAAATGATAGAATTAAATTCTATTAGGGAAAAATATCTCCCTAATCAAATTAAATAAGAAAAATATTTTTTGTTAAACAGAGAGCCAATGGATAAAAAATCCAATGGTCTTCAAAAGATAGAATTAAATTCTATATGGGAAAATATTTCCCTAATATTTCTAAACAAAAAAGATACACTCTGTTAAATACAGAACCCTCAGATTAAAAATCCAATGGTGATTATAAAATCACCATTTGAATTAAAATATATAAATAAATTCTATGCATGGAAAAATATTTCCCTAATCTTGTTAAAAACAAGAAAAATATAGTTTGTTAAACAAAAATTCTTGGATCTAAGATCCAATGGTGATTAAAAATCACCCAATGATTATAAAATCAGATTGAGATCTCTCAAATAAGGGATTTTCTCAACTAATCAATAATTTTTCATCACATATATAAAGGACCCGAGATTTCAAGTCTCAAAAAGAGAATCAACCCCATAAGGTGATAAAAAGCTACAATCAAGAATTTAATTCTCTGTCTGAAGAAAATCTTCGTGCTCTTCTCAAACCCTAGGTAAAGAAAAAATAGAGATAAAAAATATCTTCCTTGCTTAATATATGTAAATACAAGGGTTTAACTCTCCATAAAGAACTTAGTTTTTTCTCTGGATCTGAGATCCGTAAGACAAATCTCTCATAACTTGAGAATTTAATTCTCATCGGGAAGATTTTGCTCTTCAGACTCAAGATTTAGGGGAAAAGCTAGATATGAGAAAAGAAATATGAAGAAAAGAAGTGAAACTAATATATAAAGAACTTAGTTCTCACAAAAAGAATGAACAAAGAACTTAGTTCTTAAAAATCCGATCCCAGATTTTCAAAACAGGGATCTTGATGATCATTAATGGCCAAAACACCATTAACAAAAGTTAAATTTCTTTGTAAAATTAAACAGAGATTAAATCTCTAAAAACTCAGCGCTTCACGTGATATCCACGTGAGCGTGTGAAAGATTCTATGAACTTAGCGCCGCATGTAACTCATGCGTGAGTGCCCATGAACTCAACGCCTCGCGTGCCTCACACGTGAGCGCCCGTAAATGAAAGCTCAGCGCCTGACGTGCCTCACACGTGAGCGCCCGTAAATGAAAGCTCAGCGCCTCACGTGCCTCACACGTGAGCGCCCGTAAATAAAAGCTCAGCGCCTTACGTTCTTTACACGTGAGCACCCATAAATAAAGATCTAGCATCTCACGTGCTCCAGACATGAGCGCTGTATAAAAAGTGTTTAGCACTATAAAGTCAAAGTGACCAAGTGCTTAGCACTGATAGGGCAACGCCTAAGTCTGAGCGCTTCACGTAATACACATGTGAGCGCCAGAGCAGCAATTGGATATCATATCTGACGCGACCTGGATCGCGCCAAGATGTTACCTTCCGTTGATCTGCTGATGGTGGCGACGGGTGGTTGAGATTGGATCTGGAGGCTGTCGCTCCTAAAGCGTGTGGATCTCAATGGGTTTGAGGTTGTGGTTGGCGAGCTACCTACAAGGAAGTCCCGGGGTGGCTGTACCACCGAGGACCCTCCGACGGTCAAGTTAGATTAGAGATCCGAGCAGAGTAACGGCTTAGTGGAGTAAAAATGGCTTACTTGAACCGTCTGAAGAATGGGTTTATATAGCAGTGGCAGCAGGCAGGGCAGGCGCGAGAATCACGCCGGCCGTTACGCTCTCGACGTCACGCCCGCGTGATGAGCGGGACCTCCCATTAATGGTGAGACAGGCTCGTTAATGGGGGATCGTGGTGGTGTGGAACGTGGGATGTGGCCGACGGAGATCTTACGCATAGCGAGATCATGGGATGGCGGTTACGCCTGCAAGCAGTGCCGTCGGTCGGTCGATGAGACCGAGGAAGATGACCTCGGCGGGAGAGCTCACGGATGAGCGGGAGAGCCGAGGTATCTTGGTTCTTCTCGAGCCCGGAGGCGAGCTGAGGGGGCCGAGGAGGCTCGAGCCTGTGATAGCTCGGAGACGAGCTATGAGGCCGAGGAGGCCAATTGTGCTTGGGGCTCAGAGGTGAGCCAGCGTTTGCTTGTAGGACGAGCACAGGGGTGGTCTGGCCGGCCACCGTAGGTCCTTTCTTGTGAGCCCTGGGACACGTCATCTGCCATGTGTCCCAATCTGGGAGATCACCGATATCGAGCATCATCATTTTCCCCCCACTCTTGTCCCGACCAGTTGACGGGTCGAGTCGAGAGTGGTTTGCCGGGTCACCCGAGGTGAGCTCCTTTCCGAAGATATCGTCGGGCGTATCTCTGGGCAATTGGTTGTTTTTTCCGGGTGATGTCAGCGAATCAGGGCAAGATCTCCGCATTAAAGAGGGTGCGCTGGATCGTGTGCCATTTTGCTGAAGTGACAGGCCACGTGTTGGGTGCCGGTTGGCTGATGTGACGTGCCGCAGGCTTCTGGCGTCCGATGGGATGCTGCCAATGCTCTTGCGACAGGTGGAGTGATCGTGGCCGTCGGAAGCAGTGAACCGTTTTGGCGGGAGTCAACCGTTGCGGTTGGATGAGGATACCGGTAGCATAAATTGAGAAGGCTTGATTCAGGATCTCTCTCTCTTCATATTTTTCTAATTCTGAGTCATATTTGCTCGGCGCTCTCCTTTTAGGTCGGATCTTGCGTTTTTCTCTTCTCGAGGATTTCTTCTCATCAGGTTAGATGTCTTGTTTTGAGGAGTCCGTAGATGCCGTAGGGGTAGATTCTATGGATTCTTCCCCTGGGTTGGAGCCTCTTCGAGAAGTTGGGGTCAGATCCTCTTCCCGGGGTCGCACGTCTGAGGCGGTTCCCAGAGCGGTAGTAGTGAACGCTCCTGGTGCATCGTCCTCAGTGAGATATGAGGAAGAGCTTGTCACCGCTCGGGCTCGTTTCCATATTCCATCTGGCTACACGCTACGATTGGCCGAGGAAGGAGAGAGGGAAGATCAGGTGGGGGGTAGAGAGATCGCTTTGTACCTGGAAGCCCTTTGGGCCGGAATGCGCCTGCCTTTCTCTCCTGAGGTTGTAGCTGCGTTGAATTACTTTGGGTTAGCCCCGGTCCAGCTGGTGCCGAACTCCTGGAGGATTCTCCTTGGATTCCTGGTCCGGCTGAAGTTGCAGATGATCCCCTTTACTCTGTCTATCCTTACCTCCTCCCTTATTTACAAAAGTCACCCCGGAACTCTCGCGGGCGACCCGAGGTGGGTTTACCTCTCCTTTAGGAAGCAGCGGGGGAGCGTAGCCGGGTCAGGAGTTGTCGTCTTGCCTTCTTCCATCCATGATTGGAAGAAGAAGTTTTTCTTCTTCGGGCCGCCAGAGGGTGAGGACTGGCCCGTACCCATCCAATGGTCTAGGGATAGGTGCTGGCAGGGAAATCCGTCCAATGACACCGACACGGCGAGAGTGGCGGCGTGGGAGCCCATTCCTTAGGCTGATGTGCTGCTTTCTGAGTAGGCCCTCAGTTGGGCCGGGTTCAGCCCCGCTCAGTTCGTCGGTATGTTAGAAGTTTGTATTTGTTTTTACTTTGTTTGTGTCGCTGATTCCATTATATCTTGTCTTGTGCAGAAACCATGGACGCGGACCTCCTCCGAGCAGCCATGCGCAAGCCGAAAAAGGGGTCGAAGGCTGGAGGGGCCAGCTCTTCTTGTCAGACGCCGGTCCCGGCTCCCCCAGCAGTTGTCCCGCCCCGGCGTTCGAGTGCGGATCGCGCCCAAGAGCCCAGCCAGGTGCCGAGCAGAAAAAGGGCCCAGGGAGAGGACGTCCAGGCTTCGGAGGAGGAGACGAGCTATCCGCCGTCGTCTCTCAAGAGGTTCCCTAGAATAGTTCCGTGGACCCTGGCCTCTCCGATCTTGGTGGATGAGGGGGAGCTCCGCTTTGAGGTGCCTTCGGGGCTCTCCGTCGCTGACAGCTTGCTGCACGACATGGAGAGGTCGGCCGGGGGCCGGGTCCCTGGGGGGACGCTGAAGGTGCAGATGGCGTCCATCGCCCAAGAAGTCGTTCAGGTTAGTGTTCGTACATCGTCTCATCATTTGCGGGATTAGGTGCCTCTTTCTCTTTCTGACCCCCCTCGATTTCTTCAGGTCTTCCAGCACGTCACTATCGTCCCCCGGATGGAGGAGGAGGAGATAACCCCGGTGATGCGAGCCGAGGGCGAGCTCTCCTCGCTGGGGGAGAGCTCGAAGCGGGAGCTGGAGGCGGCAATGGCGAGGGTCGCTGCCCTTGAGGGCAAGGTGGCTGCCGGGAGGCAGGAGGCGGCGGCTGCGAAGCAGGAGGTGGCAGCAGCGAAGCAGGCCAGGTTCCGCGAGGCCACCAAGGCCAAGCTTCAGGGCTCTGAGGTGCTCGTCGGCCCCATGAAGAAGTCAGTGAGCACCCTCCGAAAGGAGTTGGGGGCTGCGGTAGAGGCGGCGAAGAGAGCCGACCTCAGGGCGGCAGAGGCGGTGGAGAACTTCCAGAAGTCGGAGCAGTTCTACACCGTCTTAGCCTCGGCCACCACCCTCATCTGGCATGAGGCTCTCGACGCCGTCAAGGTCCGGGTGCCGGAGTTTACTGATGAAGAGCTCCGAGCAGAATATCCCCGCGGGGATGACGAGCAGGAGGATGCCCCCGGGAGCACTGCCGGAGAAGGGACTCTCGACAAGGGCAACGCCGAGGCTCCTGTGACGGACGCATCCCCAGTCGCGGTGGATGTCGAGTTCATCGGTATCACGCCCGGCCCTGAGGCCTGAAGCCCCTCGTCTTCTCTTTGTCTTTTCTTTTGTTGCCTCGCTGCTTTGTGGGCCTCCGGGCATTTTTGTAAGGCTGGGGAGCCCACAGTACCCTTGTAAAAGCTTTGACTTTGTGAATAAAGCTTTTTTGTTTTCGCGGTAATGTTTGTGCTTGTACTTCCTTTTGTTGGTAGAAAATTGTATTCGCACAGTACTGCTTTTATGTTCGGCATGTTCCTCGTCTAGCGATTACTCGTCGGCTTGAATCCGATCACTTGCCGGGTGTGCGAGGACCGGTGGGAAGACGGTGTCTCCATGGCCCCGAAGTCGAAATGGAGATCGCTAAGACGTTGATAGACCGGATGCTCTTGTTGAGTTCATGTTCCTTAGTTGTTGGAGGGGCCATGAGTGGCCTACTAAGGATGGAGCCGAGCTGCTCGGTACCTCATAGCGAGGGCTTTGATCCTTAGCGCGGGAGGGGCCATGAGTGGTATACTAAGGACGGCCGAGCAGGGTAGCTGCTCAGTGCCTCTTGGCGAGGGCTTTGATCCTTAGCGCGGGAGGGGCCGTGAGCGGCCTATTAAGGATGGCCGAGCAGGGTAGCTGCTCGGTGCCTCTTGGCGAGGGCTTTGATTCCTGGTTTGTTGGGGTAGGGAGCTACCAGCCAGGGATAACCGAGCAATGGCGGGCCTGGCTGCTTCTTGCGAGGGCTTTGATCCTTAAGGACGGGCCGGGCAGGGTTGCTGTCCGGTGCCTCTTGGCGAGGGCTTTGATCCCTGGTTTGGTAGGGAGCTACCAGCCAGGGATAACCGAACAAGGGCGGGTCCGGTTGCCTCTGTGAGGACTTTGATCCCTGGTTTGTTTGGGTAGGGAGCTACCAGCCAGGGATAACCGAGCAAGGGCGGGCCCGGTTGCCTCTTTTCGAGGGCTTTTCATCCTTAGCGTGGGAGGGGCCGAAAGTGGCCTACTAAGGATGGCCGAGCAGGGTTACTGCCCGGTGCCTCTTGACGAGGGCTTTTTATCCTTAAGGATGGCCAAGCAGGGTAGCTGCCCGGTGCCTCTTGGCGAGGGCTTTGATCCCTGGCGTTGTGGGGTAGGGGAGCTACCAGCCAAGGATAGCTGAGCAGGGTAGCCGCTCTGCTGCCTCTTAGTGAGGGCTTTGATCCCCAGCGTTGTGTGGTAGGGGAGCTACCAGCCAGGGATAGCCGAGCAGGGTAGCCGCTCGGCTGCCTCTTAGTGAGGGCTTTGATCCCTGGTATTGTGTGGTAGGGGAGCTACAAGCTAGGGATAGCCGAGCAGGGTAGCTGCAGCGCTGCCTCTTGGTGAGGGCTTTGATCTCTGGCGTTGTGGGGTAGGCGAGCTACCTGCCAGGGATAGCTGAGCAGGGTAGCCGCTGGGCTGCCTCTTCGTGAGGGCTTTGATCCCTGGCGTTGTAGGGTAGGGAAGCTACCAACCAGGGATAGCCGAGCAGGGTAGCTGCTGGGTTGCCTCTTCGTAAGGGCTTAGATCCCTGGCGTTGTGGGGTAGGGAAGCTACCAGCTAGGGATAGCCGAGCAGGGTAGCTGTTGGGCTGCCTCTTCATGAGGGCTTAGATCCCTAGCATTGTGGGATAGGGAAGCTACCAGCCAGGGATAGCCGAGCGGGGTAGTTGCTGGGCTGCCTCTTCGTGAGGGCTTAGATCCCTAGAGTTGTAGGGTAGGGAAGCTACCAGCCAGGGATAGCCGAACAGGGTAGCTGCTGGGCTGCTTCTTGGCGAGGGCTTTGGTCCCTGGCATTGTGGGGTAGGCGAGCTACCGGCTAGGGATAGCCGAGCAGGGTAGCTGCAGGGCTGCCTCTTGGTGAGGGCTTTGATCCCTGGCATTGTGGGGTAGGCGAGCTACCTGCCAGGGATAGCCGAGGAGGGTAGCCGCTGGGCTGCCTCTTCATGAGGGCTTTGATCCCTGGCGTTGTGGGGTAGGGAAGCTACCATCCAGGGATAGCCGAGCAGGGTATCTGCTCGGCTGCCTCTTGGTGAGGGCTTCGATCCTTGGCGCTAGAAGGGCCGCGGGAGGCCTGCCAAGGATGAACCAAGCAGTGAAGCTGCCCGGTTGCCTCTTGCGAGGGCTTAGATCCCTGGCGTTGTGGGGGTAGGGAAGCTACCGGCCAGGGATAGCCGAGCAGGGTATCTTCTCGGCTGCTTCTTGGTGAGGGCTTCGATCCTTGGCGCTAGAGAGGCCGCGGGAGGCCTGCCAAGGATGAACCAAGCAGTGAAGTTGCTCAGTTGCCTCTTGCGAGGGCTTAGATCCCTGGCGTTGCGAGGTAGGGAAGCTACCAGCCAGGGATAGCCGAGCAGGGTAGCTGCACGGATGTCTCTATGCGAAGGCGTTGATCACAAAGACAGGACTCTTCTTTTTGCAATGTTCTAATGTTCCCTTCTTGTTATTCGAATGGAAAGGACTTTTGCGAAAAATTTACATTGGCTTTGTGAAAGGAGAGGTGCACACTGGTAGGTAGTGATTTCACTGGTACAGCTTGAGCTTCTTGGCGTTGTAAGGCCGCGGAAACTTGCGCTCGTCCGCGTCCTGTAAGCGGTAGGCTCTACCGGGAAGTACCTCGGCGACGAGGAAAGGACCGTCCCATTTTGGGGAAAACTTGTGCTGCTTGCCTTGATCGACGAACTCATTTCGCCGTAGGACTAGATCCCCGGTCTTGAAGGAGCGACGCTTGACCCGCGCGTTGTAGTATCGGGCAGTTTGCTGCTGATAGGCGGCAGCCCTGATCTGAGCTCGGTCTCGTTTCTCCAACAAAATGTCCAGGTTGGCCCGTAATGCCTACGCGTACGGAATCTTCTCTCCTCGTATAAGGGTCTTGGTCCCGAGGCGGGGGAGCGACGACTTGGTGAACATGCCCCACCGTTTGGACGTGGATCAGCGCCTCCACAACAGACATGAGTCGGTCTATCCGGCCGGTGAGGGCGTTGATGGTGTTCGGCGGAGGAGGTTCGTCCGCGCCTCCGTTGAGGGGGAGGCGGCGGCTGGTGCTTGGATCGTTGTGCTGATCGCTCACTATTGGATTAAGATCGGAAAGTGAACTTTTGTTTTTGTGGAATCAAGGATTTCCCACAGACGGTGCCAGCTGACGCGACCTGGATCGCGCCAAGATGTTACCTTCCATTGATCTGCTGATGGTGGCGACGGGTGGTTGAGATTGGATCTGGAGGCCGTCGCTCCTGAAGCGTGTGGATCTCAATAGTTTTGAGGTTGTGGTTGCCGAGCTACCTGCAAGGAAGTCCTGAGGTGGTTGTACCACCGAGGACCCTCCGACAGTCAAGTTAGACTAGAGATCCGAGCAGAGTAATGACTTAGTGGAGTAAAAATGGCTTACTTGAACCGTCTGAAGAAGGGGTTTATATAGCGGTGGCAGCAGGCAAGGCAGGCGCTAGCATCATGCCAGCCGTTACGCTCCCGACGTCACGCCCATGTGATGAGCGGGACCTCCCATTAATGGCGAGACAGGCTCGTTAATGGGGGATCGTGGTGGCGTGGAACGTGGGATGTGGCCGGCGGAGATCTCGTGCATGGCGAGATTCGCGGGATGGCGGTTACGCCAGCAAGCGGTGCCGTCAGTCGGTCGATGAGACCGAGGAAGATAACCTCGGCGGGAGAGCTCGCGGATGAGCGGGAGAGCCGAGGTATATTAGTTCTGCTCAATCCCGGAGGCGAGCTGAGGGGGACGAGGAGGCTCGGGCCTGTGATAGCTCGGAGATGAGCTGTGAGGCCGAGGGGGCCAATTGTGCTTGGGGCTCGGAGGTGAGCCAGCGTTTGCCTATAGGACGGGCACAGGAGTGGTCTGGCCGGCCACTGTAGGTCCTTTCTTGTGAGCCCTGGGACACGTCATCTGCCATGTGTTCCGATCTGGGAGATCACCGATATCGAGCATCATCAATATCCGTAGTCAAAAGACTAAGTGCTTAGCACTGCTAAATGATGGAAAAAGCGCAGGACTGAGCCCAAAATTGGCTAAGTCTTTGAAATTTCCTTGCAGCCGAGCCCATATGCTCTATTGATAGATCTTCACAAAATTTAATGATCCTTAAATATATTTTAAAGTTGATCTTAGTTTCTTATAAGACTAACATATTCTTAGTTAAAATAAATTGAGCCCATATGATCATATATTTAAATCGATCTTAATTTAAAACCAGATTAACGGTGCTTAAATATAACAAAATATTTCTTGAACTGACGGAACATACAACCTAAGTTCAAACTCAAATCTAATATATACGGATTTGGACTAATCGGCGCCCTACGGGTGACGACATAAACTAGTCTCTGTATACAATCCACGGGCAACCAAAATAAACAAAAATACAACACGACACGAAATGATCTATTGGAGCAGGAGAAAGTTGTTATCGTAATGCGATAACGTAATTAATTGCAGGAGCTTGCGCGTGCAAGGAAAAGCGTCCCTACAATTAAAAACCCCTCACAAATAATGGGGAATCTGATAAAGTCTGTTACATCAGTCGCATCTATCCAAACCTCCGATATACGGTGCTATAAATCAACTTGGTTTTTTCGGAGAGGTGGATGGATATGTTCCAAATAGCATCTGCTCCCGTATTCAAGCAAGACGATCAATCCCAGTTTGTCTCTGTTTTCGGCGGTAAACAAGTCCCTAGGCCTCATCCATGAATGGGTGAAACCACTGTCGCAGGGGGCCTGTAGGGACGCTACAGGGCCCTGTGAGCCCATATTGTATAGGAATAGCACTCAACATCTAACCTGGGGTACTTGTGCATGTCCCGAATTTGCATCAATTGCTTGATGCAATTCATAAACTCTGTTGCCTCGGAAAGTAAATAAAATGATAAAATGAGGTCTACTAGGAATGTATAGAAGCAAAAATTTTCATATACTTAGAAATAAAGTAAATGTTGTTTGATAATGAACCAAGATAATCAGTCCGGCTTTTTCATAAATGGCTTGGTTGCACCAGAGCTACATTAATAAAATACCGGTATAAAAAGCCCCAGATACATAAAGGGGCATAATAGTGGCAGCATTACATAATGTCCCAATAAAACTCTAGTTTGAATTTTGAGGTCGACACAATTCCTGCAGGCAAGCAGTTTCTGCCAGAGCCGACCCCAGTCTCTTCTCTCTTTTTATTCAAGACCCTTGACTTCACCTTTCCCTTTTAAAAACAGAATTCAGGCTGCAAGACTAAGCCGGATTCAAATGTCGATATCTCCCTTGCGAAATCGTTAGAAAGCTTATCAAGTATCTTTTCCAACAATGCGAATTTCTCTGGATTTGTAGGTCCATAGATGGAGTCAATTACAAAATAACACATGCCACATAATATAAAACCACGTGTTAGTTTTTCCGACGCGTTTTTTTCTTCAAGTTTTTTGGGTAATTTTGCTTGGACCTGAATTGTAAAAACTTTTTAACAGGTGCCAGGATGTGATCCTATTCTCTTGGCATTTTCAATAGAATTCATAAAGATACGAACAAAATGATAAGAGAATCAAAATACCACACATTTAAAAAAAAATTACTCATTTTTGAATGTTTTGATTCATGAAGAAGAGTGTCCACGAATAAATTCTCCATTTTTGTTTAAATAAAACAAAGGCTAAATCCCTGTGTTTCATGCAACGACGATTTATCGAAACTACATCAAAAGGCTTTCAAAATTTCTCCTTTCAAGAATAAAAGAAGAAAATCAAGAAAATTCACCGAAAAAGACCATTCTACTTGCATAAATAGGGAAATTATACTAAAACCAAAACCTTAACAAACTCTCTTCATCCTCAACTCTCCACCGCCGCTCGCCATCGACCCCCACCATCGCCGTCGCCTTCCTCGTCGTCAGAGACAACAATAAGCCAAACCTAAATCGCAGCCACCACCGCCGCCATATCATCATCAATAACTTCTTCTTTGTCCCTTTCTACTTCCTCCTCCCATCATCCTCGCCATCCCTTCCCTCCACCGCCACTGACGTCGCCGGCGAAACCCTAACCAAAATCGTCGCCGCCGCCCCGTCGTCCTCGTCATCATCAAATTCTTCTTCTTTGTCCTCTGCTCCCATCCATCCCGACATCTCCTTAAGCTCCCCCTTCAACCTCGAGCTCCCTCTGTCCTTGATCTCTCCCCTCCTTCCCCGGCCTCCCTTCGAATTCCTCCTCCCGCTAACCTTAGCCCTAACTTCAACCCTAGCCGCTATGCTGCCGATCCCATCTCTCGACCGTCGTTGTCGCCGACGCCACCTTTGAAATCAATAATAAACTATTATAATTATCCAAAAATTTAATTATTTAAAAAATAAGGGCAAATTGTTATAAGTACCATTATGGATGTTAACCGTTAAATTGAGTAGTTTTCAAAAACCATAAAAGAGTTTTATGAAAAACGCTGAAACTATAGGAGCTTTTTTTTTAATTAAGCCTACTATTTATTTGCATCACAAGCCTTGCCCGTGCAAAAAACTAGCAATTAACATGTACCAAAAGAATATGCATTTTACAATCTGTAACTTAAACATGCGTTCTTATATCAGATTGTCGAGTACGCACATACAGGAAATAAACCTTTTTATATCCCTAGAGAAGGGGGAAAAAGAAAGGGCTTTGGATCCATCAAAGCAAAAAGAAACAAGAACGGACTTTTTAGATCCATTTATAATGAAGTAAAAAGGAAACGCAAAAGAAGGCCTTTTTGGATCAAGAACATCACGTGATTCCCACCCACCTCAACTACCTGCATACAAAAATCTTCTTTGCAGTAAAACTGAACCACAAAAATTCACAGCAATTGATGAGGGGAGTTTGTTACCAGTTAAGCTTTTTTAAGTTTTCGTTTTGCCGAATCATCTCACTCTCACAAAATAAAAAAAGAAGATTATTTCTATTTTCGGAAGCATAAAATAAAATAATCGGAGTTATCCATACATACACATCAATGGATTCATTTATTAGTTAAATATTAATGAATAATACTCCCTCGGTCCTACTCTACTAATCGTTTTGACATTTTTCATGTTAAATTATGGTTGGTTCAATTTATCGCAATACTCCTAACTAAAGTAATCTCAATTACAAAAATCAAAATGCAACAAGCGACATGTATGTGATTTTAACGAAGGATAAATTCGGTAATCAATAATAAGACATCCCGGGACAAAAAAATCTCTGAAAAAGGTAAGGAGGAGCAGTAGCTTCTCATTTATTTCACAAATTTTTTGATCTTTTTAGTTTTTGTTTCGTGCCCTTTTGTCCGCTCCTCTCTCTCTCTAAAAAATAAGAGAGACCTGCTCCCTTCTTTCTCTCTCCTCCTCCATTTGGGTTTTTGGGCGTCGTTTCTTGGAACGGTCCCTATTGCCGCCGCCGTATTGGATTGAAGGTGATGGGGATTGGGAAAAGATTCAATCTTTCTTCGTTTCTTGAGAGAGATTGAGATTGAGAGGCAAAGTTTGAAGAGAGAGAAGGCGGGGGGGGGGGGGAGCATGTGTGATTTGGTGGCCCGCACGGGTCGTCATCAGCAGCGGTACAAGGATGGGTATCGTCTCGTTGCTGGGTGAATCTCTCTCTAGAATATATTCTCTCTCTCTCATCATTCTCACATATGTTCACATTGTTGTTGATTATTGATTGATTGATTGTTTTGACATAATTGTTGCTATCCCTTTTCACATTACTCATAAATGCGCTTTCGAATGAAATGGGGAAGAAATGGATGAGGATTTATCTAGTTTATTGTCATGGATCTGTTGAAAGGCATGAATTTGGGGTTGGAAGGCATTGTTGCCATCCTATGCCCTTGAAGTGATGGATTGACAAAAGCATTTTATGGCAACATTTGCACATCTGATTGTGTGAGAATGTGTTTTTGTTTTGTGTTTGCTTATCCTTGTCTTATAGTTGAATAATGACAAATTTGTTACCTTTCCTCTTCTTATATAGTTTTTAATATCCAGGAGACTAGGAAAATTTGGGGGATAGGGAAGTCAACTAGTTGTTTTTGGCCCTTGTTTTCTCTGTAGGTTTTTCCTTTTTTATTTGCAGAAAAATGGGATAATTAACCCCCTTAAGACCTGGTTTGGGTATTTAAGTGGAGGTTAGAGGGTATGCAAACTATGGTTCACAAGTCGCAAAATTTATTTATAACTTTTAACTTCGATGGGGTGTTTGGCTTTGTAGTTATCTAAATCCAAAATGGGTGTTTTCTTTATAAATTTTGAAGTTTAGAAAACTTCGGTTGGATTGGAGTTCAGTAAACCATGGTTATCCCAACTCTGGAGTTTAGATAACCATAGTTTTCTAAACTCCAAAAACCATCCCAAACATGGCATAATTAGGATTATGGAATTAAGTTTAGGTAAACTTTATGAAACTTATCTAAACTCAACTCCATTCCCATATAGAGCCTAAATGTTCATTAAGAAGATTTAATGAGGCATCTTGATGAGGATCGGCCTACGGAGGCTCGATACTTAGCACTATCTATTCCCTCTCAAGAGATAACGAACAAAACCCTAAAAGAACCAAGGACGAGATATAGTGGCCTCTCCTTTAACAAAAGCCACGGCTTTTCCTTTGCTAACAAGCAATCTTTATTCAATAACCAAAATCAACCCTCTAATGCAATAGTTCTCATCTCTTTAAATAGGAGAATAAAAACTTAAACCTAAAGAAATAAATTTTAACTAAAAAAGAAAGACAATAAAATAAATCTAATCTAAACTAATAAGAACTAAACAAATTTAAATTGCGACAAATCTTAATTAAATCTCAATTTAAATTGTAAATAACCCCTTGCCGAGTCTTTTTAAATCTCAACCATATTTCTCGTAAGATCTTAATTGATCTCGGCATATGCTCCTGCATTAGACTCCCTAGGTTGAGACGAACTCGAGATCGAGTTCGTCTCTCCTTACTCCTCAACGTAGCGTTTTAGATCAGCAACATTGAAAGTCGCCGAAATTCCATAGCTGCTTGGTAGCTCGATCTTATATGCGTTCTCACCAATTCTTTCCAGCACTCTGAATGGTCCGTCGGCTCGGTCCTTCAGCTTCTTAAATTTACCTCGAGGTAATCGCTCCCACACTAAATCTCTTACTTCAAATTCGGCTGGCCTTCGATATTTGTTTGCAGCCGCTTTATACCCGTCGTTCGATTTTTCTATCTTGGCACGAACTTGTTGATGAAGTTTCTTAATATGTTCCGCCATATCGTCGGCATCTCCACTAAACTTCGTAACGATGGGAATTGGTACTGATCAAGAAGACTGGTCGGATTTCTCTCATACACTACTTCAAGAGAACCGGTTGGATTTCTCCCATACACTACCTCAAGGAGACTTTTTTCCGTTGATCTTGAAGTCAATCGGTTGTAGACGAACTCGGCTTGTGGTAACACAGACTTCTAACTTTTCTTGTTGTCGCCTACATAACTCAGCAAATTTCCAAATGTTCGGTTCACACTTTAGTCTGCTCAACAGTCTGCGGATGATGCGAGCTACTGAACTGCAACTGCGTCCCCATCTTTCGCCATAAGATTCTCCAAAATTGCCCAATGAATTTTGTATCTCGGTCCGATGTCACCATCTTTGGAATTCTGTGTAACCTAACATCTCTTTAAAATATAACTCGGTCACTCGAGAGGCATCAACCGTTTGGTTGCATGGAACTAAAGGCGCTATTTTTGAAAATCTGTCGACAACAACTAAGATTGAATCCATATCTCGTATTCTCGGCAAACTCAAGACAAAGTCTAGGTTAATGTCATCCCATGGAGCTTCGGGACTGGTAATGGTGTATAAAGATCCATGTTCTGCAATCGGTTTTATCCAAGATACAAGTTCGACATCTTTTCACGTGCTTCGCCACGTGTCTTGCTAATTTCGGCCACACAAAATACTTCACCAAAGCAATCGTCTTATCTCGGCCGAAATGCCTTGCCCAACCTCCATTATTGCTCTCCAAATAATTGCATCTTGAAATGAGGAATTCGACACACATAATCGGCTTTCTTTGAAAAAAGTCATTAACGAGCACATAATCTTCAAAATTTCTTGATAGACATTTTGCTCAAATTTTACCGAAATCTTCAATTTCCTTATACAATTCTTTCAATTACTCAAAACCGATAATCTTGACTTGTAAAGTCGATAATAGTGAAACTCGTCGGTTCAATGCATCGGCTACCTTGTTCTGTAGTCCTTTATGCCGAATGACAAACGACATAAATATCTGTATATAAGCAACTCACGTTTCATGCCGACTATTCAACTTATGATCACCATTGATATACTTCAACATCTCATGATATGAATTTAACATAAACTCTTAATGAAGTAGATAATGCTCCCAATGTCGAAAAGATTGAACAATCGCATACAATTCGACATCATAAGTTGAGTAACTACTTCTTGAGGCGTTCAACTTCTCACTAAAGAACACAATAGGCCGACCTTACCGATTCAATACTCCGCCAACTCCTAATTTAGATGCATCACAATCAATTTCAAACACTTTACCGAAGTCAGGAAGTGCAAGCACTGGAGCTTCGGTGATTTTCTTCTTAATCAACTCAAAATTCTCGTCGGCTGCTTTCGTCCACTTGAAAGTTTTTCTTTTTAAGCATTGGTCATCGACGTCATCAATGTACTGAAATTCTTAATGAGCAGCCGATAAAACTAAGCCAAACCATGAAAACTACGCACTTCATGAATAGATGTCGGCGTCGGCCATGAAGTGATAGCTTCTACTTTCGCTGGGTTAACTTTTACCCCTTCGGCTGAAATTATATTACCTAAGAAAACCAAACTGTTGGTAACAAACTAACACTTGAGATTCACGAACAATCTCTACTCTCTCAGGGTTTATAAAATCTGTCGAAGATGTTCAACATGCTGCTTCAAATTTCGACTATAATCTGAGATGTCATCAAAGTAGACTACCACAAACTTCCCAATAAAAGGTTGAAACACTTGGTTCATAAGTCGTATAAAAATACTCGGTGCATTAGACAATCCAAACGGCATAAGCAGCCACTCATACAATCTATCATTCGTTTTAAAGGCCGTCTTTCACTCATCTCGTCGAATCCTAATTTGGTGATACCCACTTCTCAAGTCGATCTTTGAAAATACACTTGAACCTGAAAGATTATCTAGCATATCATCAAGCCGAGGTATAGGAAATCCGTATTTTACCGTGATTTTGTTGATTGCCTCGGCAATCAATACACATTCGCCACGATCCATCTTTCTTTGGAACAAGCACTGCCGGCACTGCCAAGGACTCATGCTTTCCTTTAAGTATCCCTTTTGCATCAAATTCTCGACTTGTCGTCGCAATTCTTCATGCTCCTTTGGTGTCAGATAAGACAGTTTATTCGGTAAGACTGCCCCCGGAACGAGATCGATATGATGCTGAATATCTCAGTTAGGTGGCAACCCAACAGATAAGTCTTCTGGCATGACATCTCAAAATTCTTCCCAAAGACCCTCCAAGATATGTGGATAGCTCGGATGTTTCTTATTAGCCTCCAACACCATCAAAGCATACATTTCACCACTTTCTACGACCGTCTCTATAAATTCGATAATCACTCAAAAAATTATTAACCGAGTTTTTGTTTCGCACTTCAATTTTTGAAGGCCCCAAAGTGATCTTCACTCCATCCTTACTGAAAGAGTAAGTATTTTTGTATCCATCATGCACCACTCGTCGGTCAAATAGTCATGGTCTACCAAATAGCAAGTGACACGCATCCATCGGCACTACATCACATCACAATGAATCCTGATAATTCTTGCTGATAGAAAAAGATACTAAAACTTATTGGTGACTGATACAACGTTTCCCTTATGAAGCCAAGTGCCGATAGGATTTTTCTCACTTCTCGGTCTTTAGTTCCAACTTATCAACCGTCACTCGGGCCACAACGTTTTCACAACTACCACCATCAATGATGATGTCACATACCTTCCTATATGCTGTACATCGAGTATGAAAGATATGCCGCAACCACTCGTTCTCGCTCGCTCGACCATCATATTGTGCCGAATCACAAGGGATTCTCCATGATCACAATAAGTAATCTCTTTGCCGTCTTCATCATCATACTTATCGTAGATGGGTGGTTTCACTTCTTTGTCTTCTTCAATAGCATACCCCTCTATTATTGGTACGGCTCGTCGGTATGCCAATAGCCCTGACACTTATAGCATTGGTCCATCTTGCCTCCTCCGAAACCACTTGGTTTATTTGTGCTTGTTGATGTCTCTTTGGCCAAAGTTGCATTGTCTGCCTTTCTTTGGAATTCAGCCGTTTTTGGTGTCTCATCCGCTTTCGCTCGGTAGTTACCTCCCGATGAGGAACTGTCTCGGCTGGTGTCGTTATTCGATCTTGGGCATTTTTTGGCCTTAAGTTGCTTCTCTAGATTGACCGTCAATTTGTACAAGTCATTGTATGAAACATATTGTTGGAGCTCGACGATATTTTTGATTTTGGCGTGAAACTCGTCTAAGTATCGAGCAATCGTCTGCTGCTCGACCTCGGTTACTCCGCATGTCATCATCAATAGATCAAATTCCTCGGTATATTCTTCGACGGATTGATCTCCTTACCGAAGGGTATGCAACTGGATATAAGTTGCACATAATCCTCCGGTAGAAACTTTGCGCGAAACTTCTTTTCCATCTTCTCCCAAGTTGGGCTCTTAGGTTTTCCGGCTCGGGCGCGTTTGATCTTAAGATTTTCTCACCAAATTGAAGCGTGACCCTTTAACTTTAGTGCGACCGTTTCACCTTTCTCTCCTCAGACATCTTGTAGGAAAAAACTTGATCGACGGTATGCAACAAGTCGATGAAAGCCTTTGGATTGATTCTATCCGAAAATTCCGGGAACTCCACCTTCATATGGATCCCCTGTAGCGGTCGGTTGGATGCTGATCTCTACGCCCAATACTCCTTTCATCGTCGGATCCTAGACGCTGAAAAGGGTTTTCATTAGTTCCCGCTCGCGTTGTTGTGCATCACGCCTATGCTTACGGTGTGCCATATGTTCTTCGCCTTCCACCAAGAATGCGAAGACGCCTATGCTCTGATACCAACTACTGAGGATCGACCTACGGAGGTTCGATACTCAGCACGATCAACTCTCTCTCAAGAGATAACACAAGAACAAAACCTTAAAAGAATCAAGGACGAGTTATGATGGCCTTTCCTTTAACAAAAGCCGTAACTTTTCCTTTCCTAACAAGCAACTTTTATTCAATAATCAAAATCAACTCTCTAATACAATAGTTCTCATCTTTTTAAATAGGAGAATAAAAACTTAACCCTAAAAAAATAAATCTTAACTAAAAAGGAAAAACAATAAAATAAATCTAATCTAAGCTAAAGATCTAAACAATTTAATTGCAACAAATCTTAATTAAATCTCAATTTAAATTGTAAATAACCTCTTACCGAATCTTTCTAAATCTCAACCATATTTCCCGTAAGATCTTAATTGATCTCGGCATATGCTCCTGCATCACATCTACTCCTTTATTCTCCACCATTCAAAAAGAAAAAGAAACACATGATTTTTTCAAAACGTTTATTCTGCGGTAATTATAACTACTACTCTAAAAGTAACTTCGCTCTTCCAAGTCTAACCAACACTATGCTTTGGATTCTGAGGAACCACACTCCTCTCCATCCACTATAGCCGTCTGTGGTCACTTGTTGTGATTGTGGTATAGTCTTCATGAGCGTCTTTTGTGTCCGATATGATGCCAAATACATCTAGTTAGTAAGATTGGTATATATTACAGATTCAATAGACTGAATATTTTTATCTTTGTTGTTAAATGTACGGATTTTATGTACTGACCACATTCCTCAAGAAATAGACATAACTATCAGATCCCATTTGTGCCTAAATTAGCATGGATATGCCATTTCTCCAAGCCCCGTAGTCCCTAGAGATCTTGGATCGCCAGAGGGGCCAGGTAAATGAAAATTAAGAGAGGGCTGACTTCAGGTCTTAGCATCTGGTCATACAACTTTGTTAATTTTTCTTGGAGCCTCACCTCATAGCACGGGAATTTGGGAAAGGGTTTAGCTGACGATGATGCTCCGCACATTTGGTTATAGCATTATTTCATGGTTAGAAATACTTGATATGGTTCATTTTTACTATGAATGAAGAGTGCCAACAAATTTACATATTCTTCTGAAGTGTGTTTCTTGTTTCTATTAATGTAGTCAGTTTTCATGACAGTCAAAGCTTTTTCTACCTTCCATTTAGGACAGCTGCTTGCAAAATATTTGCATGGGATGATGAACATCTTGTTCTCACTTCACATATGATGTTTTCTCCTTTGGTTTAATACTTTGGACACTGCAAATCTTGATGTTATTGAAGAATTATAAAGGTTCCTTGGGGTTTTGCTATATCTACTGCCACACGGTTCATTTCTGGATGTTGAATTTTGATATGTAATGGCATTTATGCATATGCTTTGTTGGGGTTAAAATTTACACCCCATTGACCAAAATTCAAAATCAAAGTCAAACCGCGAACAAATAGACCAAAACCAAAACAAACGGATCTTACTATCGAACCCATGCCGGGCCCACGCCCGAACCCATGCTGGGCCCACGTCCCAACCCAAGTCCAAGCAGGTGGGCCCAAGCCCAGATCGGTCTGATGCCAAGAAGAAAATCATGTATTAAATATTTTTTTTTAATTTTCATGAATAAATGCAAGAAAAATGGGTGTAAAGCCAATTTATGTAAAGCCCATGACTTATGTGCAAAAGAAATGAGCACATGAGCATGGATAAGGTAAAAATGTCATTTTGTAAAGCCCAAGGGGCTATGTGAAAAATGTAAGAGGCAACATTATGAAGAAATGAAGCATAATCAATTATCCCAAATAATATCTAGGGGTTTAAGCCTCCCTTTTCTCCCTTTTCAAGTTCTCCATCTTCTCCTTTTGATTTAAATCAAGAGAGAGAGAGAACTTTTTTTTTCCAAAACTAAATAGGTTTTAGCCATAAACCCTTTAAAAAGAGAGGATCCTTCATCAAATCCCAAAAGGGGGAGATCTTTACCCACCTTCTTTCTCCTCCTCAAGATCCAATTTGAAAGAGAAAGAAGAAGAACCCACCTCCAAAAACTCCATAAAGAGAAGGTTCAAAGCTTGGAAAAGGGAAAAGAAGCTCCTTTTCATCATACGAGATCTAAGTTTTGAGAAATCAAGAGAGCCTCTCAAGGCCAAAAGAAGAGAAGAACACCCGTTTGAGCTTAAGCTCCAAAATCCGGGCTTCGCCCCCTCAAAAATATCGGACCTTTTGGTCCATAAGGAACCTTTTGGCTTCTTCCTCGTGCGTCGTGCGCTACTGTAGCGTGCACTGTAGCTGCGTTACTGTAGTACGCATGCTATTGTAGTTGCGGGCTTGCGCTTTACTTCCACACTTTTTTAAAAAAAAGAAAAAGAGAAGAAAAAGAGAAAAAATAAAAAATGTTTACTAAAATTTTATTTTTAAAGTTTTTCTTGTAAATATTCAGAGAATAAACAAAAAAATGAAATGAATATGCCTTTTTGCATTGTTTTCAAAACATAACATACACATCACATACTGCACATTGAGTTCGCATGATCTGTTCGATCCGTTAATCGGAGATTCCTTCACTTCCACAAACGAGCGGTTATTAACGACAGTTTTGTTCGCAGTTGCCGGGGATTTGGATCCCCACAATTAATAAACCCCAGCCTATCTAGGCCCAGAGAATCTGTACATGCCTGACAAGCGCGCGCATTCCTATCTCAGTAGGGTGAAGAAAAACAATCTATAGATTCTGGCATGTCCGGTGGGACATTATCTCCTATATCTCGGATCAAATGCTCATGTGAATTCATTTAAATCGATATTTGTGCTGAAATAATGCTCTTCCATGCAGGGTTAGCAACTTTCAACCGCAATCCCAAATTTAATGACGATGTCTCCAGCAACAGAACCGTTTCGCATGCATGCTCCATAAAGAGTGTCCGAAATGATATTAAACTAAAATTTCTCAAGATTTCAAGTGACGTCCGAAATGACGTTAAACTAAGCTCGACCCCTAAGTTGTTAAATTGGGAATGTAAAAAAAATAAAAAAATAAAAAATAAGCCGAAATGATGGTACAACCGCGGATGAATAGCCGAAATGATAGGGCAATCGCGACCTTCATGACTAGAAAAGCTGAAATGGTAGAGCAATCGCGGTAAAAAAACCCTGCTCCATAAGTTCACGTCCGAAATAACATTAAACTAAAATTTCTCAAGCTTTCAAGTCATGTCCGAAATGATATTAAACTAAAATTTCTCAAGTTTTTAAGTTATATCCGAAATGACTTTAAACTACCGGATGTTAAATTCCGGGAACATAAGTGCAGCTTCCAATGCAATTACCGTTGCATACACAATCAAGGCTATCGCTAAAGTGTTCTCCCGTCAAGCCTCATACAGAAGGGGCATGGCATCTAATCCAATTCGGCTGACCATCATAACCGCAAAGGTTCCCGAACCATAGCACAAATCGGTGTTTGAGCGGCTTTCAATATCTCCATCTGGAGGCAAAGCTGTCAACCCACAAGGGGCAACAAGACGCCCTAGGCCAGCCCAGGCAAGGCCCATGACGACCGCAAATGTAAATGTCTTCTGTAAACTATCGGTCAGCCCAAAACGGCCGTTAAGAAAGCAGATGCCCACTAAGCCTTTAAAACCGAAGAGTTGAAGCAGAAATGGCTTAGGGATAGCCAATAAGAGGGCTAAGGTTCCCGCTAAATGGGATTTTGTCGGGTTCCGAGAACATGGTTACCCTGCGACAAAAGCAAATTCTTCTGTGAAAATCAATGACTTTTCGAACCGTTAAAATCGGTACAGAAGCATGCTACGACCGCAAAGTTCAAGAAAACGGCAATTCAAAGAATTCTGCAAAGATGCATGTCTAAGCCCCAGAATCAAAAGCATAACACGATCTCATCAAGGGCATGCTAAGCTCCACCCGTCGAACAAAATCAAAAGAACTCAAATAGAGTGTACCGGCTACATCTAAGACCCCAGTCGAACCGGTTATTCTCGGTCTTTTGTTACTCTTTGAAAGGAGCGGACCACGACAACAATCCAAAAGCCCAGCAAATGGTATCACCAATGAGGAGGCAACGGACGGATACACAATCCATACGGTCTACATGGTGGGACCCGGAAGAACAAATCCTTCTACGCTTCACAGTCATGATAATGATATGCTTGCCGCTGCCCAATTCTGGCTCGGTTCAGATGATAAATGCTCTGCACAGACGGCTAAACTAAGAGTGCCGACAGTGTCTAAAAAATCAGATGATGGCGATAGCCTAGTCAATGACCCCTAAGTCGTTAAACTGGGAACAGATGGTCCATACGTCGCTAAACTGGGAAATAAAAGGAAAAAATGTATATAAAAGAAAAGAAAAAAAGAAAAAGAAAAAGAAATAAATGATCAGTCCATAAGCAAAAGGGGCACGAATGAAAGCTTGAAAAGGTTTCGTGAGTAAAAACAGCCAGATTGCCCGCGAGCTTGTGAAAAACCGAAATGGTGCAAACTCGAACAAAAAGTTCCTTTGACCTCTAAGTCATTAAAATGGGAATATATATGTATATATAAATATCTCAACCCCTTTCAACGGCGAATGATGAGTCGCTCATGGTACCATATTCCATTGTGGCGATGCAAACGCCAACAAAATTTCAAATCCCCAAATCCTCCAACGGCGAATGATGAGTCGCTTCTGCTACCATATTCCAGTGTAGTGATGCAGACGCTAACAAAATTTCAAATCCCCAACGGCGAATGATGAGCCGCTCTAGGTACCATATTCCAGTGTTGCGATGCAGATGCCAACCAAAATTCAAATCCCCTAAATTCTTCTAGCCCTACGGCCGGTCCCAAAAATGACTACAGTATATAATTCACGGGCACAAACAATCCAAAAATTCTAACCCACTCATGTGTCCTCACGATACATGAAAAGAACGACGCGAGATCATCTCAACTCGTAAGAAAAACACACTTTCGTGGGATCCTTATGACTCTCAAGGTAAAAGCACACTTGGGGGTCCTCATGACTTCTAGTCTCCTAAGGAGAAAATACACCTACGAGATCCTCTCGACTTTTAGGGAGAAAATACTTTTATGAGACCCTTACGGCTTATAAAATCGAAAAGTCTTAGTTGACAGGGACCTAAACCTGCTTCCTAAGCCATCACTCTTCAACGGGCAAAGGCGAATGATGAGTTGCTTCTGGTATCTTTTTATAGTGTAGCAATATAGACGCCATCCAAATCCACATCCAAATTCAAATCCTTCAACGACAAATGATGAGTCGCGCATGGCACTACGCTTCAGTGTTAGCTGTGCTGATACTAAACCAAAAACCAAAATCCAAATCCCCAAAGCCTCCAGCGGCAAATGATGAGTCGCTCCTGGTACCTTATTCCAGTGTAGCGATATTGACGTCAAATTCAAGCTCAAATTCAAATCCAATTCCAACTTAAATCCCACACGGCAATGCCTCAAATTCAAAGGTCCCGCCAAATAAGACGGCAATCAGACAAATCAAACTAAAGTCCCACCTGAAAGTGTTTCCAAGCTCAAAAGTCCTGCCGGATAGATTGGAACCTCCCAAAACAAATCAAATCAACCAATTCCAACAACCTCTACGTTAAAAATAGTGACACTTCGTTTCGGGGACACATCAAACATGTCACTCTGTATTGGGAGCACGTCAGACATCGATATTCCATCTCGGGGATATGTCAACCAGTGACCCTCCGTCTCGGGGATACGTCAGGCATCGACACTCCGTTTCGGGGATACGTCAGGTATCGACACTTCATGTTGAGAATGCGTCATGTGACACTCCATGCCTGGGATACGTCATACACAGTGACGCTCCGTCTCGGAGATACGTCATACAGCGATACTCCGTGCTGGGGATACGTCACGCATAGCAACACTCGGTCTCGGGGCCACGTCATACATCGACACTCCGTCTCGGAGGCACGTCATACATCGACACTCCGCCTCGGGGATACGCCATATACCGACCCTCCGTCTTGGGGATACGTCAGACCGTGACACTCCGTGTCGGGATACGTCAACCAGCGACACTCCGTCCCGGAGATACGTCATACACCGACACTCCGTCTCGAGGATACGTCAAAGGACACTCCGTGCCGGGATGTGTCGGACAACGACAATCCGTGCCGGGGATGCGTGGGACAGCAACACTCCATTCCGGGGATACGTCAACCAGCGACACTCCGTTTTGGAGATACGTCAAGTAGCAGACACTCCGTCTCGGAGATACGTCAAGCATCGTCCGTCCATGTCGTAAAAAGGGCAGTGTCAGCCTCCCAAAAGCGGGAACCAAGTCAAGTCAATCTCCACGCGAAAGAAGATCCATCAATTTCATGCGTACGACCCATACATGTAGTGTGCATTCATTGATGGGGGACACTATGTTGGGGTTAAAATTTACACCCCACTGACCAAAAGTCAGTCAAACCGTGTATAAGTAGGTCCAAACCAAAATATACGGATCCTATCGTCGAATCCAAGCAGGGCCCACGTCCAAACCCTTGCCGGGCTCATGCCCGAACCAATGCTGGGCCCAGCCCGAACCTATGTCCAAGCAGGTAGGCCTAAGCCCATATCGGCCCCATGCCAAGAAGAAAATTATGTATTAATTATTTTTAATTTTTTTTATGAATAAATGTAAGAAAAATGGGCATAAAGCCAATTTATGTAAAGCCCATGGCTTATGTGCAAAAGAAATGAGCATATGAATATGGGTAAGGCAAAAATGTCATTTTGTAATGCCCAAGAGGCTATGTGAACAATGTAAGCCTATATAAGACAACATTATGAAGAAATGAACCTATATAAGACAACATTATGAAGAAATGAAGCATAATCAATTCTTCCAAATAAAATCTAGGGTTTTAAGCCTCCCTCATCTCTCTCTTCAAGTTCTTCATCTTCTCTTTTTGAATTAAATCAAGAGAGAAAGCTCTTTTTTCCCAAAACCAAATAGGTTTTAACCCTGAACCCTTTGAAAAGAGAAAGGATCCTCCATCAAATCTCAAAAAGAGAAGATCTTTACCCACATTCTTCCTTCTCAAGATTTGAAAGAGGAAGAAGGAGAACTCATCCCTAAAAGCTCCATTAAGAGAAGGTCCAAAACTTGCGAAAGGGAAAAGAAGCCCCCTTTCATCATCCAAGATCCAAGTTTTGAGAAATCAAGAGTGACTCTCAAGGCTAAAAGAAGAGAACACCCCCTTGAGCTCAAGCTTCAAAATCCAGGCTTCGGCCCCCAAAAAAATCGAACCTTTTGGCCCATATGGGACCTTTTGGCTTCCTTCTTGCGCATCGTGCGCTACTGTAGCTTGCACTGTAGCTGTGCATGTCACTGTAGATGCGCTACTGTAGATGTGCATGTCACTGTAGATGCGCTACTGTAGTTGCGCATGCTACTGTAGCTGCGCATGCTACTGTAGCCCGCACTGTAGCTGCTCTACTGCAGTGCGCATGCCACTGTAGCTGTGCATGCAACTGTAGCGCACATGCTACTATAACTGCGCACTTGCGCTTCACTTCCACACTTTTTAAAAAAAGAAAAAGAGAAAAATAGAAAAATATTTACTTAAATTTTATTTTTAAAGTCTTTCCCGTAAATATTTACAGAATAAAAAAAAAGAAATGAATACGCATTTTGCATTATTTTTAAAATATAACACACATCACATATCGCACATTGAGTTCGCATGATCTGTTTGATTCGTTGATTGGAGGTTCTTTCGCTCCACAAGCGAGGGGTAATCAATGGCAGTTTTGTCTGCGGCTGCCGAAGATTTGGATTCCCACAATCAATAAATCTCAGCCTACTCTAAGCCGGGGGAATCTGTACACGCATGACAAGCGCGTGCATTCCTATCTCAATAGGGTAACGAAAAACACACTACATGCTTTAGGGCTGTATGATTTTGTCCCAGGAGGCCAGGATGGGCCTCTTAGACTCATCGTTCAAGGAATTGAATGTTTCTTTTGGTTGAGGAGAGGACGCAACAAATAAAGAGAGTAGCTTGTACGACCTTATTGTTCAAAAAAACATCTTACTCTTGAATCATGATGGTATACGTATAGTTTGTTATTTGGATCGTGGAATCTTTTTAAATTGAAGTGTAAATCAGGATTGCAGACAATTATTTTTTAAATATTTTGTAAATAGGGCTGTTAAAAAAGCTCAAAGCTCGAAACTCGGCTGGTAAAAGCTTGCTCATGCTCATTTGTTAACTAAATGAGCCGAGCTTGAACACAAATTTAAGCTCGACGAAATAAATGAACGAACATGGACGAGCTCGAGCTTGGTTTGTGTTCAAGCTCGGCTCGTTTAGGACTCATCTAGGCTCGGCTTATTTATGGCTCGTATGGACTGCGTAGGCTTAAGAAACATATCTAGCCTATACAATTTAGACGTCCATATTGAAAGAGGCTTATACTAATATGAGTTCTTTTTACATGTACAATGCTCATGGCGTATATATAGTATTTTCATGTAGAAATTTTATTTAAATCAATATTATTCATAAATGATATAAATATGGTTGACTTATATTTCCCATTCGTTATTTATAACGTTTGATTTTTACAGTATTTGATTTGATGCTGGCTAAAAGTTTAAATAACGCTTACAATGCTTTTTTTTATTCTGAAAGATATCTGTTCTTTGTTTTAAAAATTACCTATATACCATGGAGATTTTTTATGTTTGTTGTTAGGAACTTTGACGAGTTTAAACGAGCCCAAGATTTTTTGGCCAGCCGAACGAGCCAAGCTTCGGCGAGCTTGAGCTCAGCTTCAGCTTAAATGAGCTCGAGCTGAACATGCCAAAGCTTGGCTTGTTCGGTACGATCAACAACCCTATTTGTAAAGGTGAAATTCTAGAGGATTTTGTTATCCATGCTTTAGTTGTGTTGTTACATTCATTCGGTCAAGTTTAATATGATGAAAGCTTGCGTTCATTAAGATGATATTAATATTATTAGACATATATTAATTTTGGTTGTTAAGGTATCTTCTAAGAGCAGTCGTTTCTCAGGTGTATACCTTTCAAATACGTATCCTGTGACAAGAACTGCGGAACCAGAAAAGAGATTACAAAAGTTCTATTGATTAGCTCACAAAGGGGAAAGGACCATTTGTTTCCAAAGGTACGATGTTTCGGATTCTACATGGTTATTTTTGAAATGCATTAAAAATAAATGAGTGAGGGACGAGCAGGCTAAGGCAGCGTGTTAAAGGATGGATCCACTACAGGAGTGAGTCGAGTGACATTATGTGAATTTATCTGGATAAGTGGCAGCGGGGAAAAGAAGGAAAAAATGCCAGTTCTTTTTATCACCTCCATATTACTGCTTGTTTTCTGGCTTACCATCTTTTTGCCAAAACCAATTTTTTTATTCATTTATTTATATATCATGATTTACATTTGAACTTAAGGAAGACCCCACCTATTTAAATTACATATGCTTTGAGCTCACTAGGCAAGTCTTCAAATATCGAAAATAAAGCTCCGCTATTAATATGGCATCCATCATTTGCTAAATAATCTGCACCCTTGATAGCTTGCAGTCTTGTTTGCTTCCCTAAAAATGCGATAGACACAAACCTAAATGCCATCAAAATAGGATAAATATTGACAAGTACCACTTCCAAATGCCAAGAGCAAACTACCTTCCTTCGAGAATGTGCATTAATAGTTTGGAATTTATCTCAATTATGCTTTTCATCCCCATCATATATTTCAAAGCATATAGTTTATATTGTTTGATCCATCCTGCAGTCCATGTGCAGATGTAAATAAGAATTTAGAATTTCTATAACAAACACCCCCTTTCTTCTTGAGTCCTGACTACCTGCCTCCCCTTTTGAAGCTCCGTTGGTATTTTGTCAGTTCCTTACCTTAGATTGGATCCTATGCCACCAAGAAATAAGGAAATCATAATGGAAAACTTAATTCGCTGACGTATTTTGTTGAACATGTCGGGAGCATTATTGATTCTCGGCTCATAATAAACTACTTACTGATTTTTGTTTGAATTATGTTCTTAGATTGGACCCTAGTTTGTTGTTTTTTTTTTTTTGGGGGGGGGGTGCGCTCCTGGCTCCTCCGCCCATGGTATACCTGCCGGCAGCTTATGTCTGTACCATGACCAGGGTACTTCCTTAAGCTATCTTCACCTTTTAAAAATGTCAATACTGATTATTTATCATGCTCCAATTTATTCTAATCACTATTGTTTACAACATTAAAGTTACATGGAGCATTTAAAAAAAAAATCTTCACTTATTCGGAACTAATTTATTTTGTGGGGATCTACTTTTAAGTCTTAATTTACCATTTTACCTTTTGTGTTATAGAACTTTTAATTTACTGATTATATTATTCTATTCATTTTTGGTCTCACTAATTTGCTTTCTGTTAACTTATAAAGCTGGGTATGCTTTATCCTTTTAGACCTTCTTGCCAGCTAGGTATCAAAGGAATTATCAATAATCAGCCAGATGTTATTTTTGTAGCTCTAATTTGGTATCAACGGATCTTGTTAACAAAAACTTGTCTGGTATTTATGTCTAATTTTTTCTTCTTTTGTACATGAATTTAGAAATTATAAATATATGCTGGAATCTATTTTTTATAGATAAAACAATTCATAATTTAAACTGGTCTTGTATTATTATTATTTTTGCACTGTTGATGGGTGTTAGAATTTTTTATATATATATTTTCAAGAACGAGGGAGGCGATTATATATTTTATTTAAGTGTACACGGGCTTTTGATGTAAGTGGGTTCTAACAATAAGACTCAAGCCTTGTCGAGGTTTGTTAGTCTTCGACCTGCTCGTTCCTTGCTTGTTGAAAGAATCGGCACTGTTGGAACTTTTGCCTTTGCGGTTATCGTCCCTCCGATTCTTTGGCCTGTTAGTAAATTGGAGGTCCTGAGTAGACTCGGGCTTTTGAGCGTTCCAACATCTGAACCTTCTTGGTCAGTTCCTGAAATGTTTTGAGACCAGCTGTACATAGGAAAGGAATCATCCAGTTGCCGAGATTTCCTATAAAATGGCCGACGGATTGTTCTTGCGCTAATGGCGGTTCGCACTTGACAGTGAGATTACATCATCGGGTTATAAAATTCGTGTTGCTTTCATTCTCTGGTTTGGTCCTCACAGGGTCGGCAATGGTGATTTTATCGTTGACACTCATAAATGTTTGCTTAAACAGAGATTCCATTTGAGTGAATGTCGTGACCGAGCCGTCCGGTACGCTTGCATACCTGTCGAAGGCAATATCGGTCAAGCTGTTAACGAACTGCCGAAGAAGAAGCGCATCATTACCCTCGGTATTTCCGCACAATGCTTTAAAGTGGGCAATGTGCTGGTTTGCATTTCCCGGGCCGTCAAACCTTCCGAATTTAGGAACGTAGCTCCTGGGAAACTCTACGAGATCATAGTGTGCAGGGTACAGTCTTTCACTGTTGTCGACGTTTTTCTGCGCTCCGGCTTTGGCCACTAATGTCTTGACTTTGTTGGCGACCAAGTCCATGATACGATCTTTCGTTAGCGTGCCGTTGTCATCCAGTGTCGGGATGTCCCTCGAAGCGGAATGCGGTCGATTTTTGCGGGCCTCGCCTATCTTTGGACTTGAGGGAATAGGCGTCGGCTGCTTCGGGGCATCGCTTCCCGGTTCATGGATAGAGCCTTACACTTGATTAGACTGCCCTTGAGCGACTTTGGTTGTGAGTTGCAACACGACATTTGTCAAATTATCAATCTTGAAGTAGAATTTACTCATTTTTTTGTCTTTGTTTTTGAGCTGTTTCGAGAGGTCTTGGAGCAGCTGTTGTTCTACGGTCTTGGGGACGACAATTACTTCCTCCTTGCTTTCCGAGTTCGATTCTTCATGAATTAAGGGATCTTTTTGCTTAGCAGCCTCACCAAAAAGGTTTTCATTATCTTTGAAAGGAGACTGGGCTTGGGAAGTGGCAGTCACATTTAAACCAGATTGGGCCTAGGAAGTGGCAGCCCCATCTTTGCTTTTGCTGCGAAGATTATCACTGGGGCGTGCCTGCCATATAGACCGTACAGACCGTGCATTTGGCCATCCCTTTATTGTTAGCGGCTGGTCTTTCGGACCGTCGTCGTGGCCTTTCCTTTTTAGGAAAGGACATGCGACTGGAGACAGTCGGCCTGGCTGGGTTCTTGGGTGGCACTGGTACCCCCTTTCTGAATTCTTCCTGTTACTCTTGCACGGCGAGGAGCGTTTGGCGTCATGCTTTTGTATTGAGGCTTAGACACATCTCTTCGCAACACCGTTTGAATCGCCGCCTTGATTTTTGCAGTCATGGCGTTTTTCTGAACCCACTTTAAGGGTTCGAAAGAGTTGATCTTCAAGGCAGACTTAGCTGTTGTCGTGGGGTAATCCTGTTTTTGGAACCTCACGAAATTCAACTTAGCAGGAGCCCTAGCTCTCTTATTGGCTCTATATCTGAGCCGTTTCTGTCTTAACTTTTCAGTTTTGAGGGATTGACGAGCATATGCTCTCCTAGAAGCTATCGTAGGTTGATTGACGGGGAGTTTAGAGAAGACATCCGATCGTGCAATTGTGAAAAGCACCGCCTGAGCTTGTCCGAGACGCCTTGTCATTTTCCTGGTGTTGACGGTTTTGCTCCCAGTTGGAGCAACAGAGAGCCGTTCAAAGATTGATTTGCGTTTAGGCTCGGGTGTCTTCGCAATTACTGCATTTGGCCTCCTCCCTTTTGAGACTTGTCTATCCTTCACTGGAGCTTGAGGGGCAAGAACGTTGCTAGATGAGGCGAATGAAATGGAGCCGAATTAAAGAGGTTGTTCCATCCATTGGTGCATGAGTTCCGGTGGAAGCGTCACCTGAGCAGTTGCCTTGATTGTGTATGCGATGGTGGTCGCGTTGGAAGCTGAGCTTGTTTGCTGAGATATCGTTGAGCGATATTGATTGTTGTTAATTGTTGATTGTTGAGAGTTGATTGCTGCATGAAAGAGCATTATTTTAGTACAAGCAACGATGTATATGTTGATTGAGTTTGCACGATCATTTGACCCGAAATACGGGAGGAGAGAAAAGTTTCACCGGATGTGCCAGAATCTGTAGAGTGTTTTTCGTCATCCATTTTTAGATGGATGTCTTCGCTTACTAGGTGCTGTACAAGTTCCCCTTATCTAGGGTAGGCGGGGGTTTATTGGTTGTGGGGTTCTAATCTCCGGTAGCTGCAGACAAAACTGCCGTTAATTACCCCTACCTTTGAGGTGAGATAACCTCCGATTAACAGGTCTTGCGAATCATGCGAACTTAATGTGAAAAGTGTTGTGTTTTGAAAACAAGTTTGAGGGCGTTTTGGGCATATCGGAAATCTCCGAGGAGAAAAGATAGGGAAGTGTGAATGAACGCC
Organism: Agapanthus africanus; assembly: GCA_030015575.1. Taxonomy (NCBI): domain Eukaryota; kingdom Viridiplantae; phylum Streptophyta; class Magnoliopsida; order Asparagales; family Amaryllidaceae; genus Agapanthus; species Agapanthus africanus. Next base: position 672,035,112 of record CM057340.1, on the reverse strand, counting down.
TCTAATTAGGGGTCCCCGCTGGCGGATATCTCCTATTGGGGGGTCCCCGCGTGTGGGTTCCTCCAAGGGGGTCCCTTCTGGTGGGTTCCTCACGGAGGGTAAGTAGCGGAAAATCCCCTCTCGGGGATTTCCGGTCGATTTATTGTATGAAAGGGTGAACGGAAAAATCCGCATTTTCGAGAGTTTTCCTAAGGGAAACGTCCAAAGGCTTTCCCTTTGATGGGGTCACTCTCAACCTTCTCATATTTGGTCCTGAATGCTCTTTTGAATTTTCAAAACTTTAGATTTGAATCTTGAATAACTGTGAAGAGCGGTCCCTTTTCCATTTTCTAAGCTTTAGATCTTGCCACAATGGGTTTTTGGAGATGGGTTTTCCTTCTAACTCTTCAAGGAGCCAAGAGAGGAGGAAGAAAAAAGGCCCAAGAGCTCTTTTATGAGATTTGGTAGAAGAAAGAGGTTCTCTTTCAATAGATTTGTGGGTTTATCTAATTTATTTTGGAAAAAAGAGATTTTTTCTCCTGATTAATTTGGAGAAGAACCCTGAGGTGAGAGAGAGGAGGCTCAAAACCGAGGTTCGAGAAATCGGCCGAAACCCAAAAGTTTCGGCCGTTTCGGATCGGTTTCGGAGGAGACCGATCTGAAACATGCAAAAAATATCGGTTTCAGCCGATACCATCTACTATACTTGGATTTAGGGCAAAACACAGAGAAATCAAAGCTAAAAAGTCGATTTTTAACCAAAAAAATAGAACTTGCAGTCAAAATACCTCAATAAAGCTTGAGCTCGAGAAGAGTAGAGGAGATCTAGAGTAGATCTAAGGAAATAAGAGCAAAGTCTTAATATGCTCGAGATCTCACCATCGTAGGCATAAGGCAGGCGCAAACGTGGAGACATAGGTGGCGGCAGTTGCTTTGTTAAAGAAATGAGTTAGGGTTTTGCAAGGAGGTTCCTAATATATTTTGGGTTTATATTTGGGATATTGGGCTCTTTCTATTTGAGTATGTTGGGCTTTTTGCAAGGAGGTTCCTAATATATTTTGGGTTTATATTTGGGATATTGGGCTCTTTCTATTTGAGTATGTTGGGCTTTTTGGATTTGAGAACTGTTGGACTTTAGGTACCGGTCTTTTATATGTTAATTGGGTATTTACCTCAATTGAGCATGGGTATTGATTAATAGGATCCGTTTTCCATTCTATATAAAAAATTTATACAGAGACACATATGTATATGCTATAAATGCACACACATACACACTGATTCCGAAACCTAAACCGAAACTAGCGAAACCAAGCGAAACCTATCGATACTTGGTAAAATCGAAAAGGTTGAAACTGAAATTGACAACGAGTTCTCAAACGTTGGTCAAAACCCTAGAATGATATTAGGAAATGAAAGTTGTTGATTTCTTCATATGTTTGTCTTATATAGGCTTTACATTTTACGCTTTGCCTCTTGGGCTTTACAAAATTGCTCTTTTGCCTCTTCCATGCCCATGTACTCATTTTTTTTTGCACTTAAACCATGAGTTTTACATAATTTGGCTTTTTTTGCCCACTTAATTTATAATTTCACACTTACATTTAAAAATCTATTTATTACAATTTTCTTTCTCCTTCTTCTTTGATGGCCGGCCAGCTTCACTTGGGCTTGAAGCGGTTTGTGCGTGGGCCTACTTGCTTGGGGTTGGACCCGGATTGGTTGGACTCGGGTCCACTTGTTTAGGCATTGATTTTGATTTTTTGACTATCAATTTTCGATTTTAGCAGTGGGTGTAAATTTCGACCCCAACGGCCGTTACGGCTATTCTCTATGGAGGCCTTGAGTATGGATTATTGAGTCATTCATGGTATGCTACAAACCCCTATCACTTCAGTTAACTTCAATTCATACCATATAACAAAACCCTGGAGCTTTTGAGGGATCTTTACTCTACTTGACCAGATCAATGCAATGGTCCGGCTGCAGCACCAACCTTTTATTTACCAATTGTTGCATAGCTTTGTATTGGCTATTGCACATATATGACTTTCTTTAGGAGGAAAGCATAAAAGATGCATGATTTGTGAGATATTCATGTCAACCCCATTAAAATAATGAGGTTGGTCAGTAGATGGCCAAAGATACTGTTTTACCTCTTGCGGGGAAAGTAGTTGTATTTTCATGGTGTTTGCACCTCAGAGTTGATATAATTCCCTATAGTAAATATATCATGTTTCCCCTTCTAGACTCTTCCCTGGTATAGGAGAACTTGGACAAATAATGCCCACAGATATTAAATTGCATATATTGAGGTTTAGCTTATGGTTCTGCAATGGAACATATCATGTATATCAAGCAACCCTAACACGTCAAGATATCTAGACACCTAAATCATGGAAACTGTATTGGAGATAACTAGAAAGTACTGTTAAAAAAAGAATATTGAGATATGTGAAAAGACTGTATGGTTAAGTTACGCTCTTTGGATAATGATCATCATACAAGTATAATATTCAAATCTTGAATATTCCTTTGCTTATTTTGCATGCTATGTACTATTTATTTGATTGCAAACTATCAAATTTCGGGTCTCTTTAATGAACTTAATTAGCCCATTGATTCACTTTTGCGTCAATCTGAACAGATATAGAAGCCCTTTGACAAGCCCACAAATTTTTTGACCTAAACAAGCGTCTGTTTAATTCAAGATAATGGTAAAATCCTGTAGATTTTTGCTAAGAGCTTCAACTGCATAATACCATAGCGATAACTAACTTATAATCATCGATTTGAAAGCTAAAACCGAGGCTTGTGTTTCAGCTAAAATTACCTTGAGTACGAGATAATTCCAGTGTTTGGAAATATCAAAATCATTGCAGATAAGCCACCATTTTCCGTTTTTCTGATTTCTCTCATAGTTTAGGGAATTTTTGGAGGACTGCTCCGAGGTTGCTTGAGCTCAAACCTTATGGCCAATAAGGTTTAGCCAGTTGGCCATAAAACTTTTTGGCAATGTTTCACTGTTTCCTTAGGTATTTAGGCACCTACCTAAGGTGTTTTGTTTACTGAATGCCATCATGAAACTTGGTAAAATTTTCCATGGAGTCTTTTGCTTCTAAACCCAACCCTTTTGATCAGAAAGGCTTACACAATTTTAATAGGTTTATATGTTGTGGACATGGTAGGGATGTAAACGGATCGGATAAAGACATTACCATATCCGTATCCGGCACCTATTTACCGATGCAAATGCGGATATAGATAGTTGTTGGTAACAAAAATTTACTAGCCGTATCCATTACAAATCGAATACGAATACGAATCGGATATTGTAGAAACCATATCCGCTAAAATCGGATACGGATACTATTCGGATAAATATAAAAAGTCGATTCATAACTACAACAAATAAAATATTTATATAGGTTAACAAATATTTTTTGATTCAAACAATCACATCAAGTCCACAAGTCTTAATAGTTTTAAATTAAGGGTTTTTCATGTAACATCAAGTCTTGGGGCCATTCATAAGTCTAGATATAAATAATAGTAATTAGTAGTTGGATAGTGTGTACCATTGTTTCGGATATCCGGGTCCGGATCCGGATAGGAATTTTGTATCCAACTCATATCCGGATACTAAAAAACCCGTCTTTAGTATTCATATCCACAAATTGTCGGATTCGAAAACAGCTCCGGATCGGATTATACAGATCTATTTACATCCCTAGGACATGGTGATGGTGGATTGCTGACCTCAAGCTATAGAATGAAGGACACTGACTTGAACAGGATATCCTTCTCAAGCGGCAAGAACTTTAAATCTACTACTTCTAAACTGTCAAAATGGTGCTAGTGGAAAAGGTATAAAGGCAATTGAAATGTGTGCATAGCTGATAAACGCATGGGAGTTATTTATCATGTAGAAAGCTTTTATTTGTGTTGATTGTTGGGGTCAAAATTTACACCCCACTTGCCAAAATTACAAATCAGAAATTAAGGGTCAATGTCATAATCAAAGTCCGACTAATGCGGGTCCAACCCTAAGCAATTGGGTCCATGCCCAAGCCGTCTCAAGCCTAAGCGAAGAAGGCCGCCGTCGAAGAAAAGAGAAGAATTACGCAATAACCGGCGTTAATGTAATTTTTATGAATAAAATGTAAGAGAAATGGGCAGAAAGCCAAATAATTGTAAAGCTCAGGGCTTATGTGCAAAAATAAATAAGCATCCGAGTATAAAAGGCAAAAAGCCAAGTGTAAAGCCCAAGGGGCCAAATGTAAAGTGGAAAGGCTATAAAAGCCAGTACCATGATGAAATAAAATATTATTATTCTCCATAAAAAAATTAGGGTTTTGAGCTGTCGCCTTTCTCTTTCACGTAAGTTTTTCTTTCTTCTTTTTCCAAACTTTGGAAAAAGCCTCCTCCCTTTTTGCCTCGGTCAATAAACTGAGATATGAAAAATATCCATACAAAAAAGAGGTATTTTTATCTCTTCTCATCCTCTATTCATCAATATCCAAGAAGGAAAAGGAAGCGGAGGAGAAATCTCATCTCCCAACAAAAAAAACACCAACGGCAAGACCTAAAGATCCAAAGATCTAAAGATCAAAACAAAAAATATAATAATCAAACAAAAGTATATGCTTCACCAATCGAAAGCTTAAGCTTTCTGAAAGTATCAATTTTCATCCATAGGCATGCCCTATACCAAGGCACCAACGCCATGGCCGCTCTCTGCCAAGTTGAGCATGTGCGCTATGTGCAATGCGCGTGTGCCAGCGCCAGAGGGGTCTTCTGCTAAGTTGCGCATTTGCGCTACGTGTAATGCATGAGCCAGCGCTAGAGACGCCTTCTGCCAAGTTGTGCATATGTGCTATGTGCAATGTACGTACGCCTGCGCGTGCACCCGTACCAAGTATGCTTTCTGTTGAATCACGCACGTGCAATGCAGGTGCACCAGAGCCAAGGGCTCTTTTTAAAGTTGTGCCTGCGCCACGCACAATGCATGTGCACTAGCGCCACAACCAAGGGCGCCACTTTGTAAATTTACGCCGGCGCCACGTGCAATGCTCTAGCGCCAGGGTGTACATGAGCGCTAAGCCCGAAGTTAGGATTTAGTAAAATTTGCTAAGTGTCGAAGCTTAGCCTTCGTGGGACTTAAATTCCTAACAAACAAGGATCAAGTACTTCCCGTTATAAAAATTCTAACGGTGCGTTTCCCTGTATCCCGCAAGAGGGCTGCTAGCCCCTTGACTCCCAGCCCGCTGTCCGGGTAGCGGGACCTCCGTAAACTCTGCGAGGCTCTCGATATGTCCAAAACACCCTCAAAGTTTTCAAGACACAACACGCGCATATTGCACAATGAGTTCATATGATCGCACGACCCGTTAATCGGAGATTTTCTCGCCTTAGAACGAGGGGTAATTAACAGTAGTTTTGTGCTGCGGAGACTAGAACCCGACAATTAATAAACCCCCCTAGGCAGGGGGAATCTGTACATGCCTGACGAGCAAGCGCATTCCTATCTCAAAAGGTGACGAAAACCACTCTACAGATTCTGGCACGCCTGGTGGAAGAGGTCTCTTCTCCCATATTTCGGGTCAAACGATCATGCAAACTCATTCAAATCGCTATTTGTACTGAAATCACGCTCTTTTATGCAACAATCAACAACAATCAATATCGCTCAGCGATGTCTTAGCAAACAAACTCAGCTCTCAATGCAAGTCCCGTCTCATACACAATGAAGATGAATGCACGGGTGATTCTCCCGTCAAACCTTATGAGGCAATGGAAGGAGCCGTTGCTTCCATTCGGTTCCATCACATTCACCTTAGCCTTTAGTGCTTCTACCGTGGCGGCTCCAACAAGTATATTGGCTAAATCGGTCTCAAAAGGGAGGAGGCTGAATGTTATTGCGAGGGCGTCCAAGCCCAAGCGAAAGTTTGTTTTTGAAAGGCTCTCCGTTGCTCCAGCTGGGGGCAAGGTCGTCAAAACCAAGGAAATTAAAAGGCGTTTCGGGCAAGTTCAGACGTTGCCCTTGACAATCCCACGATCAAGAGTCTTCTCTGGACTCCCCATCAATCGGTCTATGACGGCTTCCAGGAAAGCAGATGCCCGCCAAACCCACAAGGTTTAGGCAAAAACAACTCAGATATAAAGCCAATAAGAGGGCTAGGGCTCCTGCTAAGCTGAATTTCAGGAGGTTTCAAGAACAAGGTTATCCCACGACAACAGCTAAGTCGGTCGTTAAAGTTGACAATTCATTCGAACCTTTAAAGTGGGTTCAGAAAAAGGCCATGACGACAAAAATTAAGAAGACGATATGAATAGTGCCGCGAAAAGATGTGTCCAAGCCTCAACACAAAAAGTATCACACCATCTCTTCAAGAGTCTACCAAGCGCTCTGTGCCGTGTGAAAGCAACGGGGAAAATCCAAAAAGGGGTACCAACGCCATCCAAGAACTCTGCCTGGTCGTCTGTTTTCAGCCGTTTGTATAGTCTTGAAAACAATAAGGAAGTTACAAACAGATTCTGTTACAAACAGATTCTAACTAAGTATAAACAGATTCTGTTGCAAACAGATTCTGTTGCAAATAGATTCTAACTAAATATAAACAGATTCTGTTACAAACAGATTCTAACTAATCTGAGAAATATCTTACTGTTGGGTATTTTCAACACTCCTCCTCAAGTTGGTGCGTAGATGTCCATCATGCTCAACTTGCTTATGAGTCCCTCGAACACTGCTTTGAATAGTCCCTTTGTAAAGATATCTGCAGTTTGTTCTTTTGTCGGAATGTAGGGGATACAGATGGTACCGGAATCCAGTTTTTCCTTGATGAAGTGTCGGTCGACTTCAATATGCTTCGTTCTGTCATGCTGTACGGGGTTGTGTGCTATGTTGATGGCACCTTTGTTGTCGCGGTATAGTTTTAGTGGCCGAGTTATAGGCTGCTTTATTTCCTGGAGTACCTGTTGAACCCATAGAACTTCACAAATACCGTTGGCCATGGCTCGAAATTCTTCCTCCGCACTATTCCTTGCCACAACACTTTGTTTCTTGCTCCGCCATGTAACTAGATTGCCCCACACGTACGTACAATACCCTGAAGTTGACTTCTCGTCTACGATGGAACCTGCCCAATCCGTGTCAGTGAATACTTCGACGCTGTGAGTCTCACCTTTTTTGAAGAATAAAGCTCTTCCTGGTGCGCCCTTTAAATACTTCAAAACTTTATATGTTGCATCAAGGTGTTCTTCTTGAGGTGAGTGCATAAATTGGCTTATCATACTCACTGCAAAGGTGATATCAGGACGTGCGTGTGAGAGATAGATCAATTTTCCTACCAACCTCTGGTATTGTGGAATGTCCACTGGTGGGCTCTGTGTAAATTCTCCGAGCTTTTTATTCGGATCTATCGGTGTCTCTGCAGGTTTGCAGTTTTTCATCCCTATTTTTTGAGAAGATCGAGAACATACTTCTGTTGAGACAAGACAATGCCTTTCTTACTTCGAGCAATTTCCATACCCAAGAAATACTTCAATTCTCCCAAGTCTTTTACTTCGAACTTCTTAGCGAGACTTTCTTTTAAATGGTTGACCTCTTCTACGTCATCTCTTGTAACAATGATGTCGTCAACGTAAACAATTAGTATTGCAATTTCCATGTCTTGAGACTCTGTAGAACATGGTGTGATCTGCCTGAGCCTGATTATATCCTTTCCTTTTCACAAACTGATGGAAACGTTCGAACCAAGCTCATGGAGTTTGTTTAAGACCGTAAAGTGATTTTTTTGTTAGTTGTATGTATGCCCTAGAGGCCAGTATTGTACAAATGATGTATATTATATTGGATGCTTGGACATATATAGAGATGACTTTCTTGCTCGATATGATAGTATGCTATCTGGTTGCTTTTTATCTTAACATGTACACTAGTCTCTTTAAACTATCTTATAGTTACATGTTGGTAAAGCCCTTAGGATGTGTACTTGACTACCTGGACTGTGATGCAGATCATACTAGTGGGACATGGTAGTCCATAGGTACATCCTTCAAGGTCCCTAGTCGTGGGTGTATCGAGACGGGGCATCGATATACCAGAGTAGACTAGCGTATACGTTTCTCGACCCATGAGATGGGCGATGGATGATCCCATATCCATTGGTGTTTGACATCAGAGATGGTATACGGGTGCTCAGTGGAGACTGGGTACACTGGACGGACTCGCCGAGAACTCCCAGATGGTATTATACCTCACGTCAGATGGCAGTTCTCAGGTGACACTTGTGCAGGTTAGTCTGTAGATCCGAGATCGTCATAGAGTCTTGTGTGATTCCCACTGTGCTTTGATCTCCACCTTACCACGTCCATGAGGGCGTGCAAAACGGTGGTATTTGGGTACAGTCCCGAGTCACATGGAGGCAATGAGCGATAGGAGGGGTTTCGTCTTTCCCGGTATTGGGGGTTGATGTTGCGCTGTGCTCGATTGGCCGTAACAGGGAAGTCCCTGGCCAGGGCTGATCAGAGATCTGCTGGTAAGTGTTACCAGTAGTTTCTCGATCCGTTATGAGCCTCACATCGGCACGACTTATCGGTTATTGGGGTCTGACGTTTACCACCCCTAGACTTGATATGCGACATATCAGACGAGGAGACCGGACTGTACGGGAAGTGTCGCCGATCGGCTCGACGGGAGTTGTAGCAGGTTCGCTTGTTCTCTTCTGATCGCTCAATACCCGGGTGGCCGTTACGTCTAGCTGACCGCTTGCGGCTTGGGGTGCTTGATATGATCATCACCCACTGCCGGCGTATTGACGAGTCTCAGAGTCCCACAATGGAGTTTCCTAGTCCAGGCGAAACGTTGTGGTGCGCGTATGCGATATGCGCATGGACCCGATTAAAATGCGCGTATGGGATATCGTATATTGATCTGGCAGCTTGCTTTTGGTAGGGGTCATATGAGATATGGCCGGATTGGTAAATCAAGTGTTGATTTATCATTTAACCATTAGTTGCTCACTAGAAATCCTTTCTTGTGTTGGATGGATGTATGAATGCATGTATGTTTTTCTTTCATTCTTGTTTCATGCACATATGGATGTGTATACATACATACATGCATACATACATTTATCATGGTTGGATGTATATGAAAATGGTGGCAATATAAGACCCACACCATGGTATTTTTTATGAATTATTATTGTATTTATGCTAAAACATAAAAGGAAAGAAAAGGGTTCATTATTGATTTCTTCTACACTCTTCCTTTGACCTAACCACTCTCACCCACCATTTAATCTTAGGTTAAGTTTCCTTTTGTGTTTTAACTATAGTACAATAATGATTCAACCATGGTTAGAAATGATAGATAGAAAATATATATTGATATATTTTCCATTTTTCTTTTAGTGGTTGAACTTATCATCTTCTATTGTTGCCATCATCTTCTTCCTCTTCCTTCATGGCTCTCTAGATTTTTGTAGTGAGCTATATAATCAACAAGTTAGGATTTTTAAGTGAGAAAGAGAACCACAACACCATTCTACACAAGCCTAGCCCACTTGTTTGGAGTGTTGACTCGATTTCGTTCACTTGATCGGAAAAGGTCGCAAGCTTGGACAAAGCGGACTCCGGGTGGATCATCGGTGACGTCGAGGAGTTCAAGCGGAGTTCTTTCAAACCCCGAGTAGCCGAGGAGTCTAGCGTAGGGAGCTACAAAGGTTGTACTCTCTAAACCCTAACATTTCTTTCATATGTCGATATGAAAATTTTGAAACCCTAATCGATTCTAGGAACGATTCTACGTTCATTAGCTTAGCACCTTAAAGACTACATATTTGGTTCATGTGATGCTTCCAAATCCTTCATGAGGTGCTATGCTAACCCAACACTTTTCAATCTGCACACTTTAGAGCCGAACCCTTTTTCAAACCCCGGCGGAGGTTCCATGTACACTTCTTCGTCCAGGTCTCCATTTAAAAACGCGTTCTTCACATCTAGTTGTTGAAGTCGCCAATCGAGATTTACTGCAACTGACAGCAAGATCCGGATCGTGTTTAGCTTAGCCACAGGTGCAAAAGTCTCCGTGTAGTCGATCCCGTATGTTTGAGTGAACCCTTTAGTAATGAGCCTCGTCTTATATCGTTCTAGGGTTCTATCTGCACGAAACTTTGGTGTGAATACCCATTTGCATCCTACAGTCTTCTTTTCTCTCGGCAGCTCCTCTATGTTTCAAGTCTGATTTTTCTCAAGTGCATTCATCTCCTTGAAAATCGCCTTTCTCCACTCTGGAGCTCTTAGAGCATCCTGTACAGTTTTTGGAATTTCCAAAGCAGACACATTAGAGGTAAATGCTGAAAAACTGGGTGAGAGATTATTTGAGGACACAAATTTTGACATTGGATACAAGGGACGACTAGTACATGACCTTGTGGACTTTCGGAGGGCTATGGGAAGATCCAGCTCACTGTGATCCGGTTATGTTCTCGAGTCGGATTCTTGGTGGGGCTGGACAGAGTCGGCCTCTGCTTCTGGAGAAGGATATATCTCAATTAAATGTTCCTGTTGCGTTTTTTCCAGACCCGTTTCACGTTTCCTTTTGTAAGTTTTAATTTCCACATCGGCTTCTGGTGGATTTAAATCCACGGGGCAAGTTGTTTTAGGAGCCGGTGGTGTGTTGATATTTTTATGGGGTTTTTCCGGATTTTCTAATAAAGGAATCGAGTTTTCAACAGACATATTTTCTGAGTTTTCAAGGACCGTTTTTTGAGTGTCCAGTGAATTTTCACTGTTTTGGTTTGCCAGGTGTTCAAAAGACCGGTCTAAAATTTCTTGATTTAAAAAATCTAGATCTTGTGAATTTGTATTTGAGATTAAGTTGATTATTTTTGGGAGACTATTTTTTATGGAAACCGAGTTTTCACTATTTGTCTCCCCATGAAGAAGAGGCTTAAAAAACGCTTTATTTTCAAAAAACAACACATCTATTGTGATAAATATTTTATTTGATAAAGGATCAAAGCATTTATACCCTCTTCGATTCGTGGCGTATCTAATGAAAACACATTTTTTCGATTTTGGAAGTTTACCCCTAGTGGGGTTGTGATCGTGAACAAACACGGTACAACCAAAAATTTTCAACGGCAGATCCGAGATTGTAAGGCGGGTTTGAGGGTAAAGGGATTTTAACAAGGCAACAGGTTTTTTAAAGTTGAGAATTTTCGAGGGCATTCTATTAATAAGATAGGTTGCCGTTAAAATTGCTTCATTCCATAATGTTTTTGGAACATGGTTGGGGAATAATAATGCTCTAGCAATTTCAAGAATGTGTTTATTTTTTCTTTCAGCCACACCGTTTTGTTGCGGTGTGTTAATGCAAGAACTTTGGTGAATGATACCTTTTTTTGCAAAAAAATCTCCTAAGGTTTCGTTAAAAAATTCTCGTCCATTGTCACTTCGAAAATTCTGAATTTTTGTGTTAAACTGTGTTTCTACCATGGCATAAAAGGTTTTGAAAACTTGTTCAATTTCTGATTTCTTCTTTAGCAAAAACATCTAAAGGACTCTAGTATGATCATCAATAAACGAAATAAACCATTTTTTCCGAGAACAGATAAAACGTGGGATGGTCTCCAAATGTCACTATGGATTAAGGCAAACGGTGCTGAAGGTTTATAGGGCCGAGGTAGATAAATTGCCCTTTTTTGTTTGGCAAAAGCACAAACTTAATATTGAAATTGAGAAGGATTTTTATTCCGAAACAATTTTGGAAACAAATACTGCATATAATGGAAACTAGGATGACCTAGACGAAAATGTAACATAATCAATTCATTGTCACGAGAAATAAACATGGACTGAAAACACAGACTAGATGCATACTTATTGAGATGCGATCCTTCTTCAAGCAAGTAGAGACCTCCACTGGTCCTAGCATTGCCAATCACCGTCCTCGAGTCTAGAGCCTGAATTTCATAATGAGAGGACATGAATTTAACTTGATACTCAAGGTCTTGAGTTAGCTTTATAATGGAAATCAGATTGCAGGAAAGCTTTGGAACATGTAAAACATTAAGAAGGGTTAAGGAAGGAGAGATTGTGATGGTTCCTTGGCCGGCTATGGCAGAATATGAACCATATGCAATTTTGACCCTTTTGTTTCCTGTATAGGGTGTGTAGGTTGAAAATAATATGAAGCAACTGGTCATGTGATCAGTTGCTCAAGAATCAAGAATCCAAGGAAGTTGATTGTTACCGATTTGGGCTAAAGAACAGGAGGGTTTTGACGGATCTGCGGTGGAGTTAAAGAACTTGTACAGGTGCTCCAGTTGTTCCTTTGTGAATGGAGGCGATCCTGAGTTGATTCTCGACTCCTGAGAATCATCGGACTCGATCTGCAAAGTGGAAGATACTTCAGTCTCTGTGGTAGAGGACATTATGGCTGGAAAAAAAAGAGGAACCAGGGAAAAATTTTGGTTGGGGAAAAATTTTGGTTGAGGAAAAATGGTGATTTTTTGGAGAAAGTTTTACCACTCTGATACCATATAAGCGAATTGAACTTTCTTTTTCACATTTAATTCAGTATACAGAGATGCTCTTTTATAGCCTTGAAAACAATAAGGAAGTTACAAACAGATTCTGTTACAAACAGATTCTAACTAAGTACAAACAGATTCTGTTACAAACAGATTCTAACTAAGTACAAACAGATTCTGTTACAAATACATTCTGTTACAAACAGATTCTAACTAAGTATAAACAGATTCTGTTACAAACAGATTCTAACTAATTTGAGAAATATCTTACTGTTGGCTATTTCCAACAGTTTGTCTTTTCCTGAAAAGGAAGGGCCACGACGACGGTCCGAAAGATCAGCCGCCAATGATAAGAAAATGGCCGGATGCGTGGTCCACACGGTCTACATGGAAGGCATATGTCTTAGTGACAACCTTCGTAGTAAGAGCAAAGACGGGCTATCATTTCTCAGGTCCAATCTGGTTTGAATGTAGCTGCCACTTCCCAGGCCCAGCCCCTACTGGAAGACAATGAAAACTCTTTTGGTGAGGCTGGTAAGCAGAAAGATCCCCTAATTCAAGAGGAGTCGAGCTCGGAAAGCGATGAGGAGCCATTTTTCATCCTAAGACCGCAGAATAACAGCTGTTTTAAGAAACAACTCGAAAGCAAAGATAAAGAGATGACTAAGCTCTACTCTAAAATTGATGACTTGACAAATGTTGTGTTGCAACTCACAGCCAAAGTCGCTCAAGGGCAGCTTAATCAAGTGCAAGGGTTTACCCATGAACCGGGAAGTGATGCCCCGAAGCAGCCGACGCCTATTCCTTCAAGTACAAAGACAGGCGAGGCTCGTGAAAATCGTCCGCATTCTCGATGATAGTGGCCCGTTAACGCAAGATTGAATCATGAACTTGGTCACCAACAAAGTCAAAACATTGGTGGTCGAAACCAAAGCGCAAAAAGACGTCGGCAGTAGTGGGATACCGTACCCTGCACAATATGATCTTGTGGAGTTTCCCAATGACTACATCGTCCCCAAATTTGGAAGGTTTGATGGAACAGGAAATGCGAACCATCACATTGCCTACTTTAAAGTGTCGTGCGGGAATACCGGGGGCAATGATGTGCTCCTCCTTCGACAGTTCGTCAATAGCTTGACCGATGTCGCTTTCGACGTATACACATGCATACCGGACGGCTCGGTCACAACGTTTGCTCAAATGGAATCTCCGTTCAGATAGAGATTCATGAGTGTTAGCGACAAAATCACTATCGCTGACCTTGTGAGGACCAAACCAGATAGCAACGAAAGCAACATGGATTTCATAGCCCGATGGCGTAATTTCACTGTTAAGTGTGAACCGCTATTAGAACTGGACCAATCCGTCGGCCTTCTCATAGGAACCTCGGCAATTGGATGACTCCGTTCCTATGCACAGCGGGTCTTAAAATATTCCAAGAGCTGACCAAGAAGGTTCAAATGTTGGAACACTTGAAGCACGAGTCCACACCGGACCCTCAAATTCATAACAAACCTTGGAAGAACCGTAGGGACGACAACTGCAAAAACAAAAGTTCCAACAATACCGATTTTTTTAGCAAGCAAGGAACGGGCAGAGCAAAGACTGACTGGCCTCGAAAGCCAGTACTGGAAGGAGAAGGATCGACTCTAAAAGAGAAAAAGAACAAGGTTTACTTTTTCAGAAAGGATAAGGTCCGCAAAATATTCAAGGACGCGTTGAAGAACGGCTGCCAGAATCAAAGAGGCCACATGAAGCAAACACGACCGACAATCCCATTATTGCCTATATCACAGAGTAGTGAGTCATGCAATCGAAGACTGCTATATTTTCAAACATTGGGTTGAGAGACAATACAAGGCCGGAGAAATCGAATTGTCCAACGGCGTGATAGCAAGCAATCAAGCCATGACCGCCAACTTCATACAGACAGAAGTCGAAGTCCTCTGGAAACAGATGGCTCAATCATTCGCTCCAAGAAATGATGCCAATCTACCGCAACCCTCGTAGAGCGTATACATATCCAATACGACGGAGATGTTGAAGCTGCTTCAGAAAGAGCCCGGAATCAAATAAGGCCTATTGTCTCGGTCTTCGATCTGACTGCATCAAAATCAAAATTCAAGTGTCTTAAAGAACAAGTACAACTTTGACCCCTAAGTCGTTAAACTGGGAAATAAAGGAAAAGAAAAAAAAATAATGAATAAATAAAAGGTTAATCCACAAGCAAAAGGGGCACGAATGAAAACGTGAAAAGACTTCGTGAGTAAAAACAGCGAGACTACCCGCGAGCTTGTGAAAACCCGCAAGGGCGCAAACTTGTACAAAAAAGATCTTTAAGTCGTTAAACTGGGAATAGATGAACCCTAAGTCATTAAACTGGAAATAAGAAGACCCCTACGTCGTTAAACTGGGAATAGATGTCCCCTACGTCGTTAAACTGGGAATAGATGACCCTTAAATTGTTAAAATGAGAATGAATGAAATCCTCTACCGGCGAATGATGAGCCATTTCTGGCACTATTCCAGTGTAGCGATGCTGACGCCAACCGAAATCCAAATCCCCAAATTCCCCGAAGGCAAATGATGAGTCGCTCATGGCAGTACGTTTTAATGTTAGCGGTGCTGATGCCAAACAAAAACCCAAATTCCAAGTCCCACTCGACAAGTGACTCCGAGCTCAGAAAGTCCTACCGAACAAGGCAGGAATCAAATGAATCAAATTAAAGTCCTGTTTGGAAGTGCTTCCAAGCTCAAAGGCCCCACCGGATAAATTGGAAGCCCTAAACTGGCGACGCGTTAACGACTTTCCGAAAAGGGAACCAAATCAAGCAACGACCTCCATGTCGCCAAAAGGGAAGCAATGGCCTCTACGTCGCAAAAAGAGAACCAAATCAAGCAACGATCTCCACGTCGCCAAAAGGGAAGCATCGACCTCCACGTCACTAAAAGGAATCAAGCTAAGAATCTAAAAAATCATATCCACGAAAGAATATCCATCAATTTCATGCACACGACTCATATACGTGGTGTGCATTTATTGATGGGGGCATTTTGTTGGGGTCAAATTTTACACCCCACTTGCCAAAATTACAAATCAGAAATTAAGGGTCAAAGTCAACGCCCAAGTCAACGCGGGTCCGATTAATCCGGGTCCAACCCGAAACAACTGGGTCCATCCGCAAGCCGTCTCGAGTCCAAGCGAAGTTGGCCACCGTCGAAGAAAAGAATAGAATTACGCAATAACTGGTGTTAATGTAATTTTTATGAATAAAATGTAAGAGAAATGGGCAGAAAGCCAAATAATTGTAAAGTTTGTGGCTTATGTGCAAAAATAAATAAGCACATGAGTATGGAAGATGCAAAAAACCAAAAGTGTAAAGCCCAAGGGGCCCAATGTAAAGTGCAAAGGCTATAAAAGCCAGTCCCATGATGAAATAAAATATTATTATTCTCCTCTAAAAAATTAGGGTTTTGAGCCGTCGCGCTTTTCTCTTTCACATAGGTTTTTCTTTCTTCTTCCAAACTTTTGAAGAAGCCTCCTCTCTTTTTGCCTCGGTCAATAGATTGAGATCTAAAAAATTCTCCATACAAAAAGAGATATTTTTATATCTTCTCATCCTCCGTTCATCAAGATTCAAGAAAGAAAAAGGAGAGATCTCATCTCCCAACAAAAAAACAACAGCCGCAGGATCTAAAGATCAAAACAAAATATGTATATAATAATCAAACAAAAACATTTGCTTCATTAATTGAAAGCTAAAGCTTTCTGAAAGCATCAACTTTCATCCATATGGCGTTTCCTATGCTAAGGCACCGGCGCCATAGCCGCTCTCTTCTAAGTTGAGCATGTGCGCTATGTGCAAGGCGTGTGCGCTAGCGCCAGAGGTGCCTTCTGCCAAGTTGCGCAGCGCCTGCACCAAGGGCACATGCGCCAGCGCCAGAATCGCGTGCACGTGTACCCACGCCAGAACCATTGCTCGTACCAGGGCCAATGCATGTGCGCTAGCGCCAGAACCAAGGATGCCCCTTTGTAAAATTGCGTCGACGCCACGTGCAATGCGCCAGAGCGCAAATGGGTGTTGAGCCAGAAGTTTAGACTTCGCAAAATTTGCTATGTGTCGAAGCTTAAGCTTCGTGGGACTTAAGTTCCCAACAAATAAGGATCAAGTAGTACTTCCCGTTAGAAAAAAATTCTAATAGTGCCTGCCCTGCATCCTAGAAGGGGGCTGCTAGCCCTCTTGATCCCCAGCCCGCTATTCGGGTAGCGGGACCCCCGTAAACTTTGCGAGGCTCCTGATATGTTCAAAACACCTTCAAAGTTGTTTTCAAAACACAACACGCGCATATTGCACATTGAGTTCACATGATCGCACGACCCGTTAATCGGAGGTTCTCTCGCCTCAGTATGAGGGGTAATTGACGACAGTTTTGCCCGCGGCTGCAGGAGATTAGGACCCCACAATCAATAAACCCCAGTTTACCCTAGACAGGGGGAGTCTGTACATGCCTGACGAGCAAGCGCATAACTATCTCAATAGGGTGACGAAAAACACTCTACATTGATGCCCCCTGCTTTATATATCACAGACTCTTGGGTTTAGAAAATGTAACTCCGTTTATTTGCTAGTTGTTACTGTTTTTACTTTTTAAGAGAGATCCTTCTATGAAGTATTCTTCTAAGAAAAGGCCATGATAAGGGTTCATACATTTGCATACAAGGGTATTTGTTGCTGCTTTCTCTCTCAAGTTTGCATTAACATATCTCGTGATAATGGTATCACAGGGAGGATGGGAAAATGATGAAACTGTTGAAGAGGCAGCTGTACGAGAAGCCATTGAAGAAGCCGGAGTGAGAGGAGAATTAAAGGTAAAAAAATGTTTGTGTGCATATCCATCATATCAAAGTTATATTATATGATATTTTTTAGTGAATATATGGAGAGTTGATATAACCGTGCCCCATATAAAATGCTTCATACTAACATATATTATTTGGTATGAGTAATCCTAAAGTTGAATTATGCAAGGCATCTTTATTAGTCTAATCAATGGATCTTCTGCTGGATTTGTGCATTTATTGTTATGTCACCTTTTGTTTCAAAATTTATTCTTAGTCCTGCCTGTAAAGGACCTGCATTTACAATTTTTTGGGTACTTTATTAGTATATATTCATTTAAGCAAAGGGTTACACTTCTATAAAATTACAACTCATATTGAACATGAGGAAAAAATTAATGCTATCAATAGTTTTGTAGCATCCAGGGTAGTGATCGTTCTTTTTATATGTTTTTATAATAAGAAACTCTGAAAATCCAGAAACATCGTTAATCTAGTCAGATTATAATTTCAGATCAGTACCTTGCATGCAATATGGAAATCAAGTTGTTTCTAGGGATTTGTGACTTTTAAATTCAAATCATATTATTTTGCTGGTTCTTCACGTAGACCTGCCCAGACCCGACGTAGGAATCCGTGCCTGGGCTATGTTAAAGACCGATATATCTAATCTAGATGCAACCCATACCTGATTAAAGATTTGATAGTTGCTTGTTCAGGACGTTTGTTATATATTCATCTTGTTAATTAGTTTTCCTTGGATGGCAGAAAGAATTATTGATTTTGAAGTTATGTGTTCTTAAAAATTTGCTTTGTTAGATATTAGTCTAAAACCTATTTCTGGGAATTATATAACGATATTTGTTTTATTTAATGTAAGAATCTATTTCCTGGAATATCATTGATTTAAATGGAGATGCTATTTAATTTTGATTCTGATGTTATTTTCAATTGTATTCTATAGATTTCGAGGCCTAATGCTCAAACGCCAATAAACTGAAGTGAATTTAATTGTATCAATAAAATTTGGTTGCAGATGTTGATTGGGTCATGCAGGTATCTGTATGCTATTCGGTTTCGGTTTCTCAAAACAGGGTATACCTGAACCACACTGATGAAATCAAACATAAAAAATCAAATGTTTTCTATCGGGAAAATAAAATAAAATGATGAAATGAATTTAAAGATGCAATAGGTTAGAGATGACTATAAAGATCTAAAGATGTTTCTACGAGAAGAATTTTGTGAGGACAATGAGAAGGCCCTTAAGAGCTAATGGATTTAAGAGTTGGTGATAATTTGAGTTTAAGATGTGGTTTTAAGATTGAATCTACGAACAAAGCACCGAAAGAATTATAATGGGTAAAAACAGATGTTGTAATGTCTCCTGGCAAGTATTTTGGTTTGAATGGGGTTAAAAAGTTGATATTTATGGGTTAACTAAACACATGATGAGAATTGATGGGTTTAGAAGGAACCAAAGAATGACCCATTGAAGAGAAACTGGAATAAATTCCATAACAGGGAATTTCCCCCCTCCAATATTCTTTTCCTTAGTTTTTAAAGATTCTACAAGGATAAGTGCCAAATTCCTGGTATAGAAAATTATGGTAGGAGAGGGGCTTGCAATAACCCTAAATGCCATTTGACATCTCCAAATTCTTATATATTAGGACAAATTTTAAGATGGTGAAAATATGATACATTTGATATGATAAGAAAAATCGTGTCACTAAATCGTTTGTGCTCCCAAGGGTATAGATTATAGGGCATTATGATCGTGTTTTTATACTAAAGATAGTTTGAGTTATATAATTTGAATAAGTTAATTTGACAACAACCTGTATATTTCCCACACCTCAGGAATTCCTCGGGGATTATAACTTCAGTAGCAAGAAGCACCAGGACGATGAGTTCTGCCCGCAAGGATTGTGCAAAGCATCAATGTTTTCATTGCATGTGAACGAGGAGCTTCACTCATGGCCAGAACAGAGCACTCGCGATAGAGAATGGCTTACAATTTCCAAAGCTAAGCAAAAATGCAGACGCCCTTGGATGCAGCGGGCCCTCACTGAATTCTCACAGTACTACGATAATAGTCCCAATGCCGATAGCGACGTCGATAGTGATTGCAGAATTGCGGAAGAAGAGGATCTTCCTACCTCGGGCAATTCTTCAAGCTCTCCAGCTAGATGATAGATAGATGATGTCTCAACAAGCTGACGATTTCACCGATTTATTTTCTATTTACTTTAAGTGTTGAAGGGGTATAAAATTGCAATGATTTCGTCAAATGTTTGTACATTGTTTGGGGACGGTATACTATTGCTAACATCCTATTATGTAATTTTAGCAGGGTGAGCCATTTTTATGAAGGTATATTCTTCAAAATGTTTGATTTTACTCTTTTGTGATGACTTATGGTTGTATGGTTTTGATTATGTGATTCAAAATATGAATAGGTGTTTAGTGTCACTTGCCTATCTTTCCTTATCTTATCGATATTAAACTTGTATACACGTGTTTATTAGCTTGTTTATTATATAACATGTATATATCGAATAGTATTTCAATATCGCATGCTTTACCTTGTTATATACTTGAATATTGAAATATTATTCCTTTTCATTTTTTCGATGTTCATATTATGAATAGGTATTTATGATGTCGTATTTAGTGATCTTGCCTACTTGTTTGACATCATAAATACGTATATGTATATATGTGTTATATATATATTGCTTTTCATATACAGTGTGTGTGTGTGTGTGTGTGTCATGCTTTGCTCTTGATTGATATCTTGATATTTGATATGTTATTCATAGTTTTATGATATCGAGACAATGAATTTTTATATACTTGTGTTTATTAACTTATATTTTATAACACTGTATATGATATGCTTGGTCGTGTTTGACATTGGTTTTCATGATTTTTTTACGACACAAGCATACGATGGAGGATTGAGGTTATTGGGCTTAAATTGCAAATCCATTGGAGATTGGAGGAAAATGGACTCGACCTCCTAATTCAAGCTTCAAGAAGTTAAGGAGTCGAAGTCCAAGACAAGTTACCAAGAAGTCGAAGAAATTGAAGATCAAAGAAATTCTAGGGCTCAAGCAATATTTGAAAATCTCTAGGAAATCGATGCAAGTACTTCATTGGTCATGTGATTAATCATTAAGAGCTCAAGCACACACAATATCTTGCATGATACATTTGTTTTTACTTTGCATGGTTTTGGTTCAAAATCTTTTTATTTTTGAAAAATCAAGTTTTGAGACAGTTTCTATTTCAGACGTTTGCCCCGCATAATTGCAGACGTCTGGATGCTATTCATTTGCAAATATCAGAACCATGTCAGGAATTTTCATGGACTTCAGACGTCTAAAGGGCTTTACACTAGATGTCTGAAGACGTCTCAAGAAGGTTTTAAATGTTTTTAAAAAAAGAATTTTTGAACTAAAAAACTTTGCCAAGATGAGCTTGAGACGTCTTGATTGCACTCTGGATTTTATTTTGAAACGTCTGAAGAACTTTTGGAAAGACGTCACATGCTATTTTTGAGTAGCAATTTTTCTTCATCGGACGTCTTCCATTTGAACTTCAGACGTCTGTAGATTTTTCCCTTACGCTCTGTTGTTTTGCCCCAAGACCCAGACATCTGTAACTCATCGTTGCGGACGTCTGATGTTATATTTTTGCCAAAACTTTTCTTGTTCAGATGTTCGCCCCTTTAAATCTTCAGACGTCTTCTTAGTAAAATGTTTCAAAAATATGACTGTTACAGTTTATTAAATGCCCCAACGACTGGTTGACTTTTAAGTGCAGATGTCTTGCTCGATGAATTTCAGACGTCTGTCCCGACTGTCAAATGTGCATTAAATGCTAAAATGACTAGTTTGTTCTTTTTTGTGTGGCTTTATAAGGGTTTTCGGTGGGCATTTATTGTTAAGAATTTACTGAACTTTGAATTGAAGTTTTCATATCCTTCTCAAGCACCAACACACAAAAAAACTTGAGCTTTTATTGGCAAATCTTATACTCTTGTGAAGTATATTCTAGAGATTAAATTGTAAACTCTTAAAGAGAGTAAATTATTCTTGTAATTATCTACATCTTCTCTTGAGTGAGGACTTTCAAGTGTGAGAGAATCATTGTAAGAAAGGAAAACTTGTAGTCTCAGTGGAGACGGAATTGTGAAGAGGTTGCTAGTAGGCAACAAGTGTTCTTAGTGGAGAAGTGTGGTCTCGGTGGAGACGGTGTAAAGGTTGTGGGTGCGCAACGGTGAAGTCTCGGTGGAGACAAATTAGTGAAACGGGCTCGACGTCTAAAGAAAATGGACCAGGGGATCTCCCGAACCACTCAAAAAACTCCTTGTGTTTGCATTGCTCATCTTTATCTCTACTTTACTTTTGCTCTTTAATTGTTTGATTAATTGTTTGCAATTAATTTATTTTTTAATTTGTGGTTGTTGTTTAGCATAATCCTATTCACCCCCCCTTGGAATTATTTTCAATTGCTATTAGAGCTTAGTGTTGGGGTCAAAATTTGCACCCCCGGTTGACCGAGTCAAAGTCAAGGTCAACCCCCAAGCTAGGTAGGTCCAGGCCCAGGTCAAGCGGGCCTATGCCCAAGTCGAGCCCGCGGCCAGTCTCCTCCATGCTAAAATATAGATCATGTAATAGATAATTTTCATGTAATTTTTTATACATGAATGTATACGAAATGGGCATAAAGCCAAATTTTTGTGAGCCCATGGCTTATGTGCAAAAATGAAACGGCACATGAGCCATAAGATAGGCAAAAATGCCATTTTTGTAAAGCCCAGGGGCTATATGTAAATATGTAAGCCTATATAAGGCAAAATGATGATGAACAAAGAACACTTTTCATTTCCCAAAAAAAAAACCTAGGGTTCTTTGTGCCTCCTGCTTCTTCTCCAAGGTTCTAAACCTTCTCATTTCTTTTGAATTAAATCAAGAGTTTTACTCTTTCTTTTCCAAAACTAAGTGGTTTTCCACCACGAAACCCACAAAGGGGAACTCAGATCTCCCATCAGATCTCAAAAAGGAGTGATTTTTAAAATCTCCTACTTCTTGATCTTCAAGATCCGGCCAAACAACAGGAGGAAGAAGAAGAACCCCCTTTATCAGCTTCAAAACATCATAGGAGTTTAACATATATACATAATAAATATTTCATTTCTGAAGCACAGCTTCTGTTTCTTAGGCTAAAAGCCTCCTGTCCTCTCCAGCGCGCAGCGCAAGTGCGCAAAGCGCCCGCGTGCCGACACGTGGCGCGCGCGCTTGCGCACCTGCGCGCTTGCGCAAGCGCGGAAAGCGCCCGCGTGCCGACACGTGGCGCGCGCTTGCGCACTTGCGCACCTGCGCGCTTGCGCAAAGCACCCGCGTGCCGACATGTAACACCCGAGCCCAATGCTACTATTTTCAGTTACTGTTTGAGCATAATGTGGTACTCATTTCATTTAATTTGCTTGTTTGTTGCTTACTGTAAAATTTACCCGGCAAAGTCATTTCTACATATAACAAATTTTAGCATCTAAAATAAAATTGAAAATATTCATCTTGGCCTACTTGACACCCCTAGCCTCGTGGTAGCGTCCGTGCATTGTGTTCTCGTCCCGTTCAGTAAAACGGGCAAGTTTGGATGGCTACGTGCACGCACGTGTGTCCGTTTTGAGAGTATGCTTTTTAATCATAAAACATTTCATTTTAAAATTTGGAACCCGCTTAAAATCCTATTATTTGAATTTCGAATTTTTGGACCCAACCCGGGCGCAATTTGGAAATGTTTCATTTGGCGCCAAAATCCCAAATTTTTAATATTATTAAAACCTTCGCATATATTTTTCTAACTAATCTGATATCTTACTGTTCATTACCTACTTTTACCTGACTTTGTTGGCATTAGTCCTTGACTACTGAATACCTGACCTGACATACATAGTTTGGGGGTATGGGGAAATCAAAGGTGAAACCGACTTGTAACTCAACAGTTCGATACATTGTTCTGATCAGTCTTACGGGCTTGGCCAGTCCGGGAGTGATGATGCTGACATCACTCGTCTATCCTACTACCTTTTACTGCTTAGCGGCACGTCTCGGACTCAGCCCCGAGGGTCATGACCGTGGTCCCGGGCACCCACGGGATACTATTGAGTTACATCGACGATTCATCAATTGGTTTCAAAGACTATAGAGTAGAAACCTGATAGGACAGTTTAGTCACCACTGCACATTACCCTGCTCTGTTATTTCTTAGTACTACTTTATTCATGTTCATACCTGCATTGCTTATTACCATGTTTATATTATATTGTTGGTTGACATGACGCGCTGACGTCTGGGTTTTGCATGGCCCAGATTCTTTACCACTGTCGACGACTGAGCAGGAGTACTTCAGCCAACGGGCTGATTTGTGAGTTCTGTAGTGGTTAGTTCATTTATTGCATTTTATTTCCAGGTGTGATCCCGCATTACGGGACGTACCTTTCTATTATTGCATTGGATCATTTGCTTCCGCACTTATTTATCATTGACTCTGGTTATTATAGATTTGGACATGTGTTAGATAATTTATTTATCTTGTTCTTGATATCTCTACAGCCGTAATGTGACTGTGGATGGATACTTCCTACCCATAGGTAGCATGGTTGGCTATGTCACGTGCTCAATCTTGCGTACTCTGGGAAGCGGGGCGTGACATGGTTCTTTTGGTATCAGAGCCATAGGTTAATTGGGTCGATTCTTTGTAGTTGGGTATTGTACCCAATACACGAATCAGAACACCCGTGATTAGGAAACATGTCCAGCCACCTTGACCGTTTTACCATCCTTGAATCATTCTTCCGGATCATGTCGACATGTAAACTTACTTTGCATTGTCAACTCGAAAACCTAATCTCTTGTTATCTCTAGGACTTAGGCGACTTGGGTGGAGTTAAGTAATTGCGGCTATGATACCGCGGCATAGCTACAATGCAGTACTCTATTTAAGTATCTTGGAGTTCTAGCCTTGATTCATATTCAGAATCTATCATCATGCTAATATTGGGTGTTTTGAGTTCAGGATTATGACAGGTAAGAAGTTGAAGACGTACCAGAGGCGTGTGAACGGAGCCGCCATGCTTGGAGTGATAAGAGGAATGCTGGAAATCAAAGAAACAGCCCGAGCTGATCCAGCAGCAAGCGGACTCGTTTCAGGAAGGTTTGCAGATCGTTCAGCAGTCTGTGAACAAGATTGGAACTAGACCAGTTGACCGAGTAGGGACCGTGGCAGAGTTCAGACGTGTGGGTCCTACTACTTTCACTGGTTTGGAGGAGCCATGCCAGCCGAGCAGTGGCTAGTCAGCACGGAGAATTCGCTGATTGCGGCACAGATTCCAGAGGACAAAGGAGTTGATGTGGTGCGCATTCAACTAGTGGATTACGCCGAGAGTGGTGGCTTGTGGAGGAGAACCGTTTGCCCAAGCCAAGCAGTTAGGCGGATTTCTCTAAGAGTTTCCTGGAGAAGTTCTTTCCGCGGACTGCACGGGAGGAAATGGAAGAGAAATTTATTGGGCTGAGGCAGAATGGAGCACCCGTGGACGTGCATGCAGCAGAGTGGACGAGACTCAGCAGTTTCGCTGGACCTTTAGTCGCCAACGATGCAGACAGGGCACGAAGGTCCATGCGCAGCTTGGATGTGGACATCCAAAGGCAAACCGTCTCCCCGGGTTTGACCACTTTCTCACAGGTTCTTACGGCAGCTCGAGAACAGCAGAGCATATCAGGAAAATTGGGAGTTCACAGCAGACAGCAGTTGCGGTAAGGAAGCAGTTCTGTCGGGCCGGTCGAGTTTAGGGCTAGGCCGACAAACAATGTTCTTGCATCAATGGAAGTGATGAAAGTAAAGAGCCGGCTGTTGTTCGTGATTCTATGGACGTGTTTGAAGATATATCGTGCTTACCGCCGAAGCGAGACATGGAGTTCACGATTGACCTTAGTCCTGGTGCAGCGCCAGTGTCTAAAGCTTACAATCCAATGACACCAGTGGAATTGGAAGGAGTTAAGAAGCAAGTTGGTGAATTACTTGAGAAGGGTTGGATTCGAAGCAGCAACTCGCCTTGGGAGCTCCAGTTCTTTTAGTAAAGAAGAAGGATGGCACGAGAAGGATGTGCATTGATTATCGAGAATTGAACCGGGCGACTATTAAGAACAAGTACCCGATCCCTCGCATTGGAGAACTTTTTGAGCAGCTTAGTGGCGCGAGAGTAT
This sequence comes from Agapanthus africanus, assembly GCA_030015575.1. Lineage (NCBI taxonomy): Eukaryota > Viridiplantae > Streptophyta > Magnoliopsida > Asparagales > Amaryllidaceae > Agapanthus > Agapanthus africanus. The sequence continues at coordinate 672,009,469 of CM057340.1, read as the reverse complement.
TCTCGAAACTGGATTTGCAATCCGGATATCATTAGGTCCTGCAGATGTTGAGACAGGAGAAGCTTTATGCGAAGATGAGTAGTGCGAATTCTGGCTGGAAGAAGTGAAATTTCTGGGACATGTCGTGTCGGGTGATGGAATCGCCGTCCATCCCGAAAAGATTGCAGCAGTTCGAGATTGGCCTATTCCAAGGAATGTAGCTGAAATAAGAAGTTTCCTTGGATTAGCCGGATACTACAGGAGATTTGTGGAGAACTTCGCTCGTTTAGCTGAGCCATTAACCAAGCTTACGCGTAAGGAGGTACCGTTTGTTTGGACGGATGGATGTGCATTGGCCTTCGAGACGTTGAAGCAGAAGTTGATAACCGCCCCTATCCTAACCGTACCGGATGATTCAGGAGGACTGGTGATTCATAGCGACGCATCCGGAAAGGGATTGGGATGTGTTTTGATGCAAAATGGGAAAGTCGTCGCTTACGCATCGAGACAACTGAAGACTAATGAGAAGAATTATCCGACTCATGACTTAGAGCTTGCAGCCGTGATCTTCGCCCTGAAGATTTGGAGACACTACCTTTTGGGCGTAAGAGTCAAAGTTTTTACAGATCATAAGAGCTTGAAGTACGTGTTCACGCAGAAGGAGTTGAACATGAGGCAACGCAGATGGTTGGAGCTGACGGCCGACTACGACCTTGATCTTAAGTACCATCCGGGAAAAGTTAACGTCGTGCCAGATGCGCTAAGTCGGTTACCAGCAATTCAGGTATTGACCGCACAAAGGGAGATCATTGCGGATTTTCGGAGATTTGACTTGGAGGTTGTGCTACCACATGCTACGGGACAGTCGATGCAGTTGCAAGTACAGTTGTCCTTAGTTGAGAAGATTAAAACAGCACAATCGCAGGATCCTAGACTACAAAAGTTTCGAGAGCAGGTTGAAGCCGGACTACGAACAGATTTATTGATCCACGAAGATGGTTCGTTGAGGTATGGTAGCCGTGTGTGTGCGCCAAAAGGGGATGTGCGTGAAGAGATTATGAAGGAGGCACACAATTCAGTTTACTCTGTACATCCAGGAGGGACAAAGATGTACCAAGATATTCGACAGCATTTCTGGTGGGAAGGCATGAAACGGGAGATTGCTCGCTTCGTGGCTAAGTGCTTGGTATGTCAGCAAGTCAAGGCTGAACACCAAATGGTTGCTGGTTTATTGCAACCATTTCCGATTCCTCGGTGGAAGTGGGAACATATAACCATGGATTTCGTGACGGCTTTACCGCGGAGTCCAAAAGGCAACAATGCAGTAAGGGTGATTGTTGATCGGTTGACCAAGGCAGCTCACTTTATTCCTTTTTAGGTTGGTCAATCAATAGAGACTTTGGCAGAGCGGTACATGCAGGAGATCATAAGATTGCATGGAGTACCGGTGAGCATCGTGTCCGATCGGGACACTCGGTTCTTATCACACTTCTGGAGGAGTTTACAGGAAAGTTTGGGGACTCGATTGAAGTTTAGCACAGCTTATCATCCTCAAACTGATGGTCAGTCGGAGAGAACGATCCAAACTCTTGAGGATACGTTGAGAACATGCAGGTTGGACTTCAAGGGGTCTTGGGAGGATCATCTACTTTTGGTGGAGTTGTCTTACAACAACAGTTTTCAGGCAACTATTCAGATGGCTCCATTTGAAGCTTTGTATGGTCGTAAATGCCGTTCACCTGTTTGTTGGGACGATGTCGGTGAACGAAGATTATTGGGACCAGATTTGGTTGTGCAGACAGTTGAGAAGGTTAACCCTATCAGAAATCAAATGAAGGCAGCACAGGACCGACAGAAGAGTTGGGTAGATACGTCAAGAAGACCTCTGGAGTTCACCGTGGGTGATTTGGTATTCTTGAAGATATCACCGACTAGAGGGGTGATTCGCTTTGGGAGTCGGGGAAAGCTTGGTTCTCGATTCGTTGGACCCTTCGAGATATTGGAGCGTGTTGGAGAGGTAGCGTACCGTTTGGCGTTACCACAGTCGTTGGCAGGTGTGCACGATGTGGTTCGTGTATCTCAACTACGGAGGTATGTTCGAGATGAAACCCACGTATTGGATCATTCGGAGTTGACCGTACGGGAGGACCTAACTTTTGAAGAGCGACCAGTTGAAATCAAGGATCGAAGAGAAAAGGTTCTTAAGAACAATGTTACCCCTCTTGTGCTAGTTTCTTGGGGTAATCGATGGCATGGAGAATCCACTTGGGAACGAGAAGATGAAATCCGGCAGAAGTTTCCTCACCTTTTCTTGTAGTTATCTATCTTTGTATTCTTGGAATTTCGAGGACGAAATTCTTTTTGTAGTTGGGTATAATGTAACACCCGAGCCCAATGCTACTATTTTCAGTTACTGTTTGAGCATAATGTGGTACTCATTTCATTTAATTTGCTTGTTTGTTGCTTACTGTAAAATTTACCCGGCAAAGTCATTTCTACATATAACAAATTTTAGCATCTAAAATAAAATTGAAAATATTCATCTTGGCCTACTTGACACCCCTAGCCTCGTGGTAGCGTCCGTGCATTGTGTTCTCGTCCCGTTCAGTAAAACGGGCAAGTTTGGATGGCTACGTGCACGCACGTGTGTCCGTTTTGAGAGTATGCTTTTTAATCATAAAACATTTCATTTTAAAATTTGGAACCTGCTTAAAATCCTATTATTTGAATTTCGAATTTTTGGACCCAACCCGGGCGCAATTTGGAAATGTTTCATTTGGCGCCAAAATCCCAAATTTTTAATATTATTAAAACCTTCGCATATATTTTTCTAACTAATCTGATATCTTACTGTTCATTACCTACTTTTACCTGACTTTGTTGGCATTAGTCCTTGACTACTGAATACCTGACCTGACATACATAGTTTGGGGGTATGGGGAAATCAAAGGTGAAACCGACTTGTAACTCAACAGTTCGATACATTGTTCTGATCAGTCTTACGGGCTTGGCCAGTCCGGGAGTGATGATGCTGACATCACTCGTCTATCCTACTACCTTTTACTGCTTAGCGGCACGTCTCGGACTCAGCCCCGAGGGTCATGACCGTGGTCCCGGGCACGCACGGGATACTATTGAGTTACATCGACGATTCATCAATTGGTTTCAAAGACTATAGAGTAGAAACCTGATAGGACAGTTTAGTCACCACTGCACATTATCCTGCTCTGTTATTTCTTAGTACTGCTTTATTCATGTTCATACCTGCATTGCTTATTACCATGTTTATATTATATTGTTGGTTGACATGACGCGCTGACGTCTGGGTTTTGCATGGCCCAGATTCTTTACCACTGTCGACGACTGAGCAGGAGTACTTCAGCCAACAGGCTGATTTGTGAGTTCTGTAGTGGTTAGTTCATTTATTGCATTTTATTTCCAGGTGTGATCCCGCATTACGGGACGTACCTTTCTATTATTGCATTGGATCATTTGCTTCCGCACTTATTTATCATTGACTCTGGTTATTATAGATTTGGACATGTGTTAGATAGTATATTTATCTTGTTCTTGATATCTCTACAGCCGTAATGTGACTGTGGATGGATACTTCCTACCCATAGGTAGCATGGTTGGCTATGTCACGTGCTCAATCTTGCGTACTCTGGGAAGCGGGGCGTGACATGGTTCTTTTGGTATCAGAGCCATAGGTTAATTGGGTCGATTCTTTGTAGTTGGGTATTGTACCCAATACACGAATCAGAACACCCGTGATTAGGAAACATGTCCAGCCACCTTGACCGTTTTACCATCCTTGAATCATTCTTCCGGATCATGTCGACATGTAAACTTACTTTGCATTGTCAACTCGAAAACCTAATCTCTTGTTATCTCTAGGACTTAGGCGACTTGGGTGGAGTTAAGTAATTGCGGCTATGATACCGCGGCATAGCTACAATGCAGTACTCTATTTAAGTATCTTGGAGTTCTAGCCTTGATTCATATTCAGAATCTATCATCATGCTAATATTGGGTGTTTTGAGTTCAGGATTATGACAGGTAAGAAGTTGAAGACGTACCAGAGGCGTGTGAACGGAGCCGCCATGCTTGGAGTGATAAGAGGAATGCTGGAAATCAAAGAAACAGCCCGAGCTGATCCAGCAGCAAGCGGACTCGTTTCAGGAAGGTTTGCAGATCGTTCAGCAGTCTGTGAACAAGATTGGAACTAGACCAGTTGACCGAGTAGGGACCGTGGCAGAGTTCAGACGTGTGGGTCCTACTACTTTCACTGGTTTGGAGGAGCCATGCCAGCCGAGCAGTGGCTAGTCAGCACGGAGAATTCGCTGATTGCGGCACAGATTCCAGAGGACAAAGGAGTTGATGTGGTGCGCATTCAACTAGTGGATTACGCCGAGAGTGGTGGCTTGTGGAGGAGAACCGTTTGCCCAAGCCAAGCAGTTAGGCGGATTTCTCTAAGAGTTTCCTGGAGAAGTTCTTTCCGCGGACTGCACGGGAGGAAATGGAAGAGAAATTTATTGGGCTGAGGCAGAATGGAGCACCCGTGGACGTGCATGCAGCAGAGTGGACGAGACTCAGCAGTTTCGCTGGACCTTTAGTCGCCAACGATGCAGACAGGGCACGAAGGTCCATGCGCAGCTTGGATGTGGACATCCAAAGGCAAACCGTCTCCCCGGGTTTGACCACTTTCTCACAGGTTCTTACGGCAGCTCGAGAACAGCAGAGCATATCAGGAAAATTGGGAGTTCACAGCAGACAGCAGTTGCGGTAAGGAAGCAGTTCTGTCGGGCCGGTCGAGTTTAGGGCTAGGCCGACAAACAATGTTCTTGCATCAATGGAAGTGATGAAAGTAAAGAGCCGGCTGTTGTTTGTGATTCTATGGACGTGTTTGAAGATATATCGGGCTTACCGCCGAAGCGAGACGTGGAGTTCACGATTGACCTTAGTCCTGGTGCAGCGCCAGTGTCTAAAGCTTACAATCCAATGGCACCAGTGGAATTGGAAGGAGTTAAGAAGCAAGTTGGTGAATTACTTGAGAAGGGTTGGATTCGAAGCAGCAACTCGCCTTGGGAGCTCCAGTTCTATTACTAAAGAAGAAGGATGGCACGAGAAGGATGTGCATTGATTATCGAGAATTGAACCGGGCGACTATTAAGAACAAGTACCCGATCCCTCGCATTGGAGAACTTTTTGAGCAGCTTAGTGGCGCGAGAGTATTCTCGAAACTGGATTTGCAATCCGGATATCATTAGGTCCTGCAGATGTTGAGACAGGAGAAGCTTTATGCGAAGATGAGTAGTGCGAATTCTGGCTGGAAGAAGTGAAATTTCTGGGACATGTCGTGTCGGGTGATGGAATCGCCGTCCATCCCGAAAAGATTGCAGCAGTTCGAGATTGGCCTATTCCAAGGAATGTAGCTGAGATAAGAAGTTTCCTTGGATTAGCTGGATACTACAGGAGATTTGTGGAGAACTTCGCTCGTTTAGCTGAGCCATTAACCAAGCTTACGCGTAAGGAGGTACCGTTTGTTTGGACGGATGGATGTGCATTGGCCTTCGAGACGTTGAAGCAGAAGTTGATAACCGCCCCTATCCTAACCGTACCGGATGATTCAGGAGGACTGGTGATTCATAGCGACGCATCCGGAAAGGGATTGGGATGTGTTTTGATGCAAAATGGGAAAGTCGTCGCTTACGCATCGAGACAACTGAAGACTCATGAGAAGAATTATCCGACTCATGACTTAGAGCTTGCAGCCGTGATCTTCGCCCTGAAGATTTGGAGACACTACCTTTTGGGCGTAAGAGTCAAAGTTTTTACAGATCATAAGAGCTTGAAGTACGTGTTCACGCAGAAGGAGTTGAACATGAGGCAACGCAGATGGTTGGAGCTGACGGCCGACTACGACCTTGATCTTAAGTACCATCCGGGAAAAGTTAACGTCGTGCCAGATGCGCTAAGTCGGTTACCAGCAATTCAGGTATTGACCGCACAAAGGGAGATCATTGCGGATTTTCGGAGATTTGACTTGGAGGTTGTGCTACCACATGCTACGGGACAGTCGATGCAGTTGCAAGTACAGTCGTCCTTAGTTGAGAAGATTAAAACAGCACAATCGCAGGATCCTAGACTACAAAAGTTTCGAGAGCAGGTTGAAGCCGGACTACGAACAGATTTATTGATCCACGAAGATGGTTCGTTGAGGTATGGTAGCCGTGTGTGTGTGCCAAAAGGGGATGTGCGTGAAGAGATTATGAAGGAGGCACACAATTCAATTTACTCTGTACATCCAGGAGGGACAAAGATGTACCAAGATATTCGACAGCATTTCTGGTGGGAAGGCATGAAACGGGAGATTGCTCGCTTCGTGGCTAAGTGCTTGGTATGTCAGCAAGTCAAGGCTGAACACCAAATGGTTGCTGGTTTATTGCAACCATTTCCGATTCCTCGGTGGAAGTGGGAACATATAACCATGGATTTCGTGACGGCTTTACCGCGGAGTCCAAAAGGCAACAATGCAGTAAGGGTGATTGTTGATCGGTTGACCAAGGCAGCTCACTTTATTCCTTTTCAGGTTGGTCAATCAATAGAGACTTTGGCAGAGCGGTACATGCAGGAGATCATAAGATTGCATGGAGTACCGGTGAGCATCGTGTCCGATCGGGACACTCGGTTCTTATCACACTTCTGGAGGAGTTTACAGGAAAGTTTGGGGACTCGATTGAAGTTTAGCACAGCTTATCATCCTCAAACTGATGGTCAGTCGGAGAGAACGATCCAAACTCTTGAGGATACGTTGAGAACATGCAGGTTGGACTTCAAGGGGTCTTGGGAGGATCATCTACTTTTGGTGGAGTTGTCTTACAACAACAGTTTTCAGGCAACTATTCAGATGGCTCCATTTGAAGCTTTGTATGGTCGTAAATGCCGTTCACCTGTTTGTTGGGACGATGTCGGTGAACGAAGATTATTGGGACCAGATTTGGTTGTGCAGACAGTTGAGAAGGTTAACCCTATCAGAAATCAAATGAAGGCAGCACAGGACCGACAGAAGAGTTGGGTAGATACGTCAAGAAGACCTCTGGAGTTCACCGTGGGTGATTTGGTATTCTTGAAGATATCACCGACTAGAGGGGTGATTCGCTTTGGGAGTCGGGGAAAGCTTGGTTCTCGATTCGTTGGACCCTTCGAGATATTGGAGCGTGTTGGAGAGGTAGCGTACCGTTTGGCGTTACCACAGTCGTTGGCAGGTGTGCACGATGTGGTTCGTGTATCTCAACTACGGAGGTATGTTCGAGATGAAACCCACGTATTGGATCATTCGGAGTTGACCGTACGGGAGGACCTAACTTTTGAAGAGCGACCAGTTGAAATCAAGGATCGAAGAGAAAAGGTTCTTAAGAACAATGTTACCCCTCTTGTGCTAGTTTCTTGGGGTAATCGATCGCATGGAGAATCCACTTGGGAACGAGAAGATGAAATCCGGCAGAAGTTTCCTCACCTTTTCTTGTAGTTATCTATCTTTGTATTCTTGGAATTTCGAGGACGAAATTCTTTTTGTAGTTGGGTATAATGTAACACCCGAGCCCAATGCTACTATTTTCAGTTACTGTTTGAGCATAATGTGGTACTCATTTCATTTAATTTGCTTGTTTGTTGCTTACTGTAAAATTTACCCGGCAAAGTCATTTCTACATATAACAAATTTTAGCATCTAAAATAAAATTGAAAATATTCATCTTGGCCTACTTGACACCCCTAGCCTCGTGGTAGCGTCCGTGCATTGTGTTCTCGTCCCGTTCAGTAAAACGGGCAAGTTTGGATGGCTACGTGCACGCACGTGTGTCCGTTTTGAGAGTATGCTTTTTAATCATAAAACATTTCATTTTAAAATTTGGAACCCGCTTAAAATCCTATTATTTGAATTTCGAATTTTTGGACCCAACCCGGGCGCAATTTGGAAATGTTTCATTTGGCGCCAAAATCCCAAATTTTTAATATTATTAAAACCTTCGCATATATTTTTCTAACTAATCTGATATCTTACTGTTCATTACCTACTTTTACCTGACTTTGTTGGCATTAGTCCTTGACTACTGAATACCTGACCTGACATACATAGTTTGGGGGTATGGGGAAATCAAAGGTGAAACCGACTTGTAACTCAACAGTTCGATACATTGTTCTGATCAGTCTTACGGGCTTGGCCAGTCCGGGAGTGATGATGCTGACATCACTCGTCTATCCTACTACCTTTTACTGCTTAGCGGCACGTCTCGGACTCAGCCCCGAGGGTCATGACCGTGGTCCCGGGCACGAACGGGATACTATTGAGTTACATCGACGATTCATCAATTGGTTTCAAAGACTATAGAGTAGAAACCTGATAGGACAGTTTAGTCACCACTGCACATTACCCTGCTCTGTTATTTCTTAGTACTGCTTTATTCATGTTCATACCTGCATTGCTTATTACCATGTTTATATTATATTGTTGGTTGACATGACGCGCTGACGTCTGGGTTTTGCATGGCCCAGATTCTTTACCACTGTCGACGACTGAGCAGGAGTACTTCAGCCAACAGGCTGATTTGTGAGTTCTGTAGTGGTTAGTTCATTTATTGCATTTTATTTCCAGGTGTGATCCCGCATTACGGGACGTACCTTTCTATTATTGCATTGGATCATTTGCTTCCGCACTTATTTATCATTGACTCTGGTTATTATAGATTTGGACATGTGTTAGATAGTTTATTTATCTTGTTCTTGATATCTCTACAGCCGTAATGTGACTGTGGATGGATACTTCCTACCCATAGGTAGCATGGTTGGCTATGTCACGTGCTCAATCTTGCGTACTCTGGGAAGCGGGGCGTGACACGACACGTGGAGCGTGCGCGCTTGCGCACCTGCGCGCAGCGCTCTTGCGCAAAGCGCCCACGTGCCGACATGTGGCGCGCGCACTTGCGCACCTGCGCGCAGCGCTCATTGCGCAAAGCGCCCACGTGCCGACACGTGGCGTGCTTGCGCCTGAGCACACAGCACCTAAGCGCACAGCGCCCAAGGTGCTGCCCCACGCATCCTTTGGATGCCTTTTCCCTTTTTATATATATATATATATATAACATATGCATACACTTGTATAGATACACACACGCTCCACAATACTGTCCTTCTCAAAATTTTTTGGGCCGGGGCGCTGCCCCGCACCCTGCAAGGGGGCTGCTAGCCCCTTTGACCCCCAGCCCGCTATCCGGATAGCGGGACCCCCGTAAAAACTCTGCGTGGCTCCCGATATATCCAAAACCCCCTTTCAAAACAAAACACATGTACACTGCACATTGAGTTCCCATGACCAGTTTAACCCGTTAATCGGAGGTTCTCTCGCCCCAAAGGCGAGGGGTAATTAACGGCAGCTTAGTCCGCGGCTGCCGGAGATTCGGATCCCCACAATCATTAAACCCCGGCCTACCCTAGGCAGGGGGAATCTGTAGTACGCCTGACAAGCGCGCGCGTATTCCCATCTCACTGGGGTGACGAAAAACACCCTACAGATTCTGGCATGCCCGGTGGGACCAATCTCTCCTCCCATATTTCGGGTTAAGCGTTCATGCGAACTCAAAAAATATACATACCTGTATTTATACTAAAAATAATGCTTTTTCATGCAAATTTTCAAGCAATCACCTTCCGACGATGTCTTCGATGATGAACTCATCTTCCGTCTCCTACACGATGAGGATAGACTCTAGGACGGTCCTTCCGGCCAGTCTCGGACGACAATGGGAGGAGTCGCTGATACCATTCGGCTCTATTGTGTTCATGCTGATTGGCACCATCCCAGCTCCTCAAGCCCCGGTGGCAGACAAACCGGTCTCGAAAGGCAGGAGACCAAATGTGGTGATCTCAAGGGTGCCCCAACCCAAACGCAAGTCGGTGTCTGAACGAATTTCCTTGGCCCCAGCTGGGGGCAAGGCCATCAACACCAATAAAGCTACAACGCGTCCCGAGCAAGCTCCAGCGGTGCCCTTGACCACTGCTCGATCGGGTGTCTTCTCTAAGCTCCCCTCTGATCAACTCACAATGGCTTCCCGGGTAGCAGATGCCCGCCAAGCCTTCAAAATCGAGAAGCTGAGGGAGAAAAGGCTCAGATATAGAGCCAACAAAAGGGCTAGGGCTACTGCCAGGCTAAACCTCATGAGGTTCGAAGAACAGGGTTACCCCGCCAAAGATGAGAGGATGGCTGAATGTGTTATCCACACTGTCTACGTGGTGGGCACGCGCAGCAAGAGCAAAGACGGGGCCACCACATCTCAAATCCAATCTGGCTTGAATGTGGTTGCCACTCCCCAAGAACAGCCGCCTCCGCTGGATGATGAAAACCCTCTCGATGAGGCTGATAGGCAGAGAGAGCCCTCAATTCATGAGGAGTCAGGCTCGGAAAGCGAAGATGAGCCAACTTTCCGTCCTAAGACCGCAGAGCAGCAACTTCTCCAAGAGCTCTGAAAACAGCTTAGAAGCAAAGATAAGGAGATGGCCAAGCTCTACTCAAAGATCGACGACTTGACAAATGTCGTCTTACGGCTTACGGCCCAACTTGCGTCTCAGCCGCCCAATCAAGCACAGGGCTCAGCTCATGAACCGGGAAACAGTGTCCCGAGACAGCCGACGCCCGTTCCCTCAAATCCAAAAGTGGGCGGACCGCATGAAGATCATTCGCGTCCTATCTCAGCAAATGTCTTGGCTACCGATGACAGTAGCCCGCTAACTCAAGATCAAATCATGGACTTGGTTGCCAACAAAGTCAAAATCTTGGTAGCCGAAGCCGAAGCGCAAAAAGATATCAGCAGTAGTGGGAGACCATATCCTGCTCAGTATGATCTGGTAGAGTTTCCTATCGGCTATGTCATCCCTAAATTCGGAAGATTCGATGGGACGGGAAATGCGAATCAACACATCGCCCACTTCAAAGCCTCATGCGGGAATACTGGGGGCAATGATGCGCTTCTCCTCCGCCAGTTCGTTAATAGCTTGACCGATGTTGCTTTCGATTGGTACGCGAGCATACCGGATGGCTCCGTTACTACTTTCGTCCAAATGGAGTCTTTGTTTCGACAAAGATTCATGAGCGTCAGCGATAAGATCACCATTGCCGAGCTCGTAAGGACCAAGCCCAAGAACAACGAAAGCAACACGGATTTTATAACCCGATGGCGCAATATCTCCGTCAAATGTGAACCACCGATAGAGCAGGACCAATCTGTCATTCTCCTTGTCGGAAATCTCAACAATTGGATGGCCCCGTTTCTATGCACCGCGGGTCTCAAAACATTCCAAGAACTGACCAGAAAAGTTCAAATGCTGGAGCGCTCAAAGCAGGAGTCCTCCTCGGATTCCCAAAATAACAATAGGTCCTGGAGAAACCGAAAGGACGATAATCGCAAAGGCGGAAATTCCGACGATTCTGAATCTTTCAATGCCTTGGCCAACCGAAATAAGCAAGGGTTGAGTGGGCCTAGCGCCAACCAGCCTCGGAAGCCAATGTTCGGAGAGGGAGGAGAATCTCCACTGAAAGAGAAGCTGGATAAGGTCTATTCCTTCAGAAGGGACAAAATCCGTAAAATATTCAAAGATGCCCTGAAGAACGGTCTATAACTGCCAGAGTCAAAAAGACCGCAGGAAGCGAATAGGACCGACGACCCCAAATACTGCTCCTATCACAGAGTGATAGGTCATGCCATTGAGGACTGCTTCGTCTTCAAAGACTGGGTCAAAAAGCAATACAAGGCAGGAGAGATAGAACTGTCCAAAGGCGTGTTAGTAAACAGTCAAGATGCGACCGCCAATTTCATACAAACGAAGACCGAAGTTCTTCGTGAAACCGATTCTCTCAGGCATCTGCCTTTCTTTGAAAACAATCGACCACCACGTCATTAAACTGGGAACAATCGACCTCTAAGTCGTTAAACTGGGAATGTAAAAAAAATGTAAATAAAAAAAAATGTGTAAATAAAAGAAAAATAAAGAAAAGCCGAAATGATGGGGCAACTCGCAATAAAAATCAGCGAGTAAAAATAAAAATGAAAATAAAGCCGAAATGATAGGGCAACCGCGAATAAATAGCCGAAATGATAGGGCAATCGCGACCTTCGCGATAAGAAAAGCTGAAATGATAGAGCAATCGCGGTAAAATAAAAAAAAATAAAATAAAAAAAAAACAAAAGAAAAAAAAAAGGGCGGATGATGAGTTGCTCCTGGTATTATTCCAGTGCAGCAATGCAGACGCCAAACAAAAATCCAATTTCCCAAAATTCTTTCAGCCCTACGGCCAGTCCCCAAATTGACTACCGTATACAATCCACGGGCTCAAATAATTCTCAGTATACCCATGCCCCACCGCAACCACCAGTTACGCGGCTGGTCTCCGCCTTTGGAATTATGCTTCATTGGAAAGACCCACTCATGTGTCCTCACGATGTATGAGGAGAACAAACTTTCGTGAGATCCTTACGACTCACCAAGGAAAAACACACTTAGGAGTCCTCACGACTCCTAAGGAGAACATACACCTGCGGGATCCTTACGACTCGCAGGGAGAAAATGCTTTTATGGGACCCTCACGGCCCATAAAATTGAAAAGCCTTAGGTGATAGGGATCCAAACCTGTCTCCTAAGCCATCGCTCCCCAATCCCCAACGGCGAATGATGAGTCGCTCCTGGTACCATATTCCAGTGCAGCGATGCAGACGCCAACCAAATTCCAAATCCCATACCCCAACGGCGAATGATGAGTCGCTCCTGGTACCATATTCCAGTGCAGCGATGCAGACGCCAACAAAGTCCCAAAATTTTTTATGGCCCTACGGTCTGGATCATACATCCTGCAAAACCGTATACAATCCACGGGCGTAAAACAATCCCAATCTCTCCAAAAAAATAATAATAATAAAAAAAATAATAATAAAAAAGGTATGTCCACAAGCAAAATGGACGCGGATGAAAACCCGAAAGGGCTCCGTGAGTAAAAACAGCAGGACTGCCGGCGAGTTTGTGAAAACCCGAAAGGGCGCAAACTCGTGAGAAAAAGATGAAATGCACTCGCAATGTCCTCTCGACTTTGTGAGGAGAAAATTCCCGCGTGAGATCCTTACGACTCACAAAGGAGTGACACACTTGGGAGTCCCCACGACTCCCGAGGAGAAAATACACTTACGGGATCCTTACGACCCGTAGGGAGAAAATACTTTGTGAGACCCTTACGGCTCACAAAATTGAAAAGTCTTAGGTGATAGGGACCTAAAACCTGTCTCCTAAGCCATCGTTTCCTAATAAGCAAGCGCAAACGATGATTCGCTCCTGGTACCATATTCCAGTGTAGCGATGCTGATGCCAAAACAAAAAAAAAACAATTCCTAAATCCTCTCATGACAAATGATGATTCGCTCCTGGTACCATATTCCAGTGTAGCGATGCTGATGTCAACCCAAATCAAATCAAATCAACAACCTCTACGGCGGAATCATTCTCCGTCTCAGAATTTACCCCGTGTCGAAATCATGCTTTGCCTCGGGATATCTACCTTCCCTGCCGGAATTATGCTCCGCCTCGGAATCAAATCAACCAACCAGCTCTACGTCGGAATCATGCTTTGTCTCAGAATATGCACCCCGTGTCGAAATGATACTTCGCCTCGGTGTATCTGCCTTCCCTGTCGGAATTATGCTTCGGCTCGGAATCAACCAACGACCTCCTCGTCGGAATTATGCTCCATCTCGGAATCAGGTCAACCAGCAAGCTCTGCGTCGGAATTATGCTTCGTCTCAGAATGCACCCCGTGTCGAAATGATGCTTCGCCTCGATGTACCTGCCTTCTCTGTCGAAATTATGCTTCGTCTCGGAATCAAGTCAGCCAACAAGCTCTGCGCCGGAATCATGCTCCGTCTCAGAATGTATCCCGTGTCGAAATCAATGCTTCGCCTCGGAATATCTGCCTTCCTTGTTGAAATTACGCTTCGCCTGGGAATCAACCTCTGCATCGAAAGTATGCTTCGGTCAAAATGTCTGCCGCTCTTCGGAATGATGCTCCGATCCCCTGGAATCATGCTCCGCTCATCGGAATGATGCTCCGATCCCATGGAATCATGCTCCGCTCATCGGAATGATGCTCCGACCCTTGGAAACATGCTCCGCCCTTTGGAATGATGCTCTAAATCCTGGAATGATGCTCCGCCCATCGGAATGATGCTCCGATCCCCCGGAATGATGCTCCGATCCTTGGAACGATGCTCCGCCCTTCGGAACGATGCTCCGATCCTTGGAACCATGCTCCGCCCATCGGAATGATGCTCCGATCCCCTGGAATGATGCTCCGCCCATCGGAATGATGCTCCGATCCCTGGAATCATGCTCCGCCCATCGGAACGATGCTCCGATCCTTGGAACGATGCTCCGCCCTTCGGAACGATGCTCCGATCCCTGGAATCATGCTCCGCCCATCGGAATGATGCTCCGATCCTTGGAATCATGCTCCGCCCTTCGGAATGATGCTCTGAACCCTGGAATGATGCTCCGCCCTTCGGAATGATGCTCCGAATCCTGGAATTATGCTCCGCTCTTCGGAATGATGCTCCGAACCCTGGAATGATGCTCCGCCCTTCGGAACGATGCTCCGATCCCTGGAATCATGCTCCGATCCTTGGAATTATGCTCCGCGCTTCGGAATAATGCTCTGATCTTCTCCGATCCTTGGAATTATGCTCCGCGAATCAGAATGATACTCCGATCCCCGGGAATCATACTCCCCGGGATGATGCTCCGCCCCCGGAATGATATTCCACCTCGAAGTTCAGCTTCAAGATCCATCAATTTCATGCACACAACTCAAATGTGCGGTGTGCATTTATTGATGGGGGGCACTTTGTTGGGGTCAAAATTTGCATCCCCGGTTGACCGAGTCAAAGTCAAGGTCAACCCCCAAGCTAGGTAGGTCCAAGCCCAAGTCAAGCGGGCCCATGCCCAAGTCGAGCCCGCGGCCAGCCTCCTCCATGCTAAAATATAGATCATGTAATAAATAATTTTCATGTAATTTTTTATACATGAATGTATACGAAATGGGCATAAAGCCAAATTTTTGTGAGCCCATGGCTTATGTGCAAAAATGAAACGGCACATGAGCCATAAGATAGGCAAAAATGCCATTTTTGTAAAGCCCAAGGGGCTATATGTAAATATGTAAGCCTATATAAGGCAAAATGATGATGAATAAAGAACACTTTTCATTCCCCAAAAAAAAAACCTAGGGTTCTTTGTGCCTCCTGCTTCTTCTCCAAGGTTCTAAACCTTCTCATTTCTTTTGAATTAAATCAAGAGTTTTACTCTTTCTTTTCCAAAACTAAGTGGTTTTCCACCACGAAACCCACAAAGGGGAACTCAGATCTCCCATCAGATCTCAAAAAGGAGTGTTTTTTAAAATCTCCTATTTCTTGATCTTCAAGATCCGGCCAAACAACAGGAGGAAGAAGAAGAACCCCCTTTATCAGCTTCAAAACATCATAGGAGTTTAACTCCATACATATATATATAATAAATATTTCATTTCTGAAGCACAGCTTCTGTTTCTTAGGCTAAAAGCCTCCTGTCCTCTCCAGCGCGCAGCGCAAGTGCGCAAAGCGCCCGCGTGCCGACACGTGGCGCGCGCTTGCGCACCTGCGCGCTTGCGCAAGTGCGCAAAGCGCCCGCGTGCCGACACGTGGCGCGCGCGCGCTTGCGCTCCAACGCGCATTGCGCAAAGCGCCCGCGTGCCGACACGTGGCGCGGCGCGCTTGCGCACCTGCGCGCAACGCGTATTGCGCAAAGAGCCCGCGTGCCGACACGTGGCGCGCGCGCGCTTGCGCACCTGCACGCAACTCTCTTGCGCAAAGCGCCCACGTGCCGACACGTGGCGTGCGCGCTTGCGCACCTGCACGCAGCGCTCATTGAGCAAAGCGCCCACGTGCCGACACGTGGCGCGCTTGCGCCTGAGCGCACAGCACCTAAGCGCACAGCGCCCAAGGTGCTGCCCCACGCATCCTTTGGATGCCTTTTCCCTTTTTATATATATATATAACATATGCATACATATGTATAGATACACACACGCTCCACAATACTGTCCTCCTCAAAATTTTTTGGGCCGGGGCGCTGCCCCGCACCCCGCAAGGGGGCTGCTAGCCCCCTTGACCCCCACCCCACTATCCGGGTAGCGGGACCCCCGTAAAAACTCTGCGTGGCTCCCGATATATCCAAAACCCCCTTTCAAAACAAAACACATGTACACTGCACATTGAGTTCGCATGACCAGTTTAACCCGTTAATCGGAGGTTCCCTCGCCCCAAAGGCGAGGGGTAATTAACGGCAGCTTAGTCCGCGGCTGCCGGAGATTCGGATCCCCACAATCATTAAACCCCGGCCTACCCTAGGCAGGGGGAATCTGTAGTACGCCTGACAAGCGCGCGCGTATTCCCATCTCACTGGGGTGACGAAAAACACCCTACACTTAGTGCTATTTTGTTAGGTTTAAAACCCAAGCAAGATCCTATGGCTTCTACTTCTACCACATCACATAGTGAGGGATACTCCCAATCCATCACTAAACCGTTATATTTTGATGGAATTAATTTTACCACTTAGAAAGTTAAGATGTAGTCCTTCTTAGAATCCCAAGGTAGAGATGTGTGGAGATATACTATTTCTAATGAATTTGTTTTACCCACCACCGATGAGGATAGTTGGACACCCATCGAGACAAATGCTTATGATGCTAATCACAAGGCTAAATTTGCTTTCTTTTCTTGTCTTAACGAGAATGATTTGGTTAGAGTTTTTAAATGCAAACTGCTTATTCTATGTGAAAAATGTTATTATATGCTCATGAAGGTAGTTCTAATGTTAAGAGGGCAAAAATTGATCTTTTAAAAACTGAATATGAAAATTTTCGAATGTCACCCGATGAAAACATGGATACTACGTTTAATCATTTTATCTGTATTACCAATGCTCTCGATTCCTTATTAGATGAACATATGAGCAATGAAGAGAAGGTGAGAAAGATTCTTTGCTCACTCTCCAAGAAATGGCAAATAAAGGCTATTAGACTTCGGTGCTAGTTATTTGAGTCCTATCTAGCATAGTGCTAAAGCGCAGGGCTTCTTTCTAGTTCTTCAGATTTGGAAGAATCTCATTCCTTCCCCATCGCCTATGTTCCTTCACAACCAACAAGCAAATGAGTGAGCGCCAACGCGCGAAAGCCGTATAATGTTAGACCAAGCAAGGGATGAGAACGCTAGCGTGAAGTATAGCAGTAGGCGCCTTGCATAATCCATTTTCTTGCTGCGAAAAGAACTTCATTTTTGAGTGGTTTTTAGCTATTTGAAATGGAGATACGTAAGGAGATACTTCAAGTTATGCTTAACACATACATCAGACAGGTAGTTTTGACTTGTCTAACGGCTAAGGACAGATATTAAGATGATGGCATTTGAGAAGCTTCAAGGAAATTTTAAGACTCATGAGATTGAGCTCAAGGTCTATGAGAATGAAGAAGAAGAAAAGGAGGACAAGAAAGAAAAGATGAAGACCATTGCTCTCAAAGCTTCGTCCAAGACTTCATCAAAAGCAACATCTAAATCCAAAGCCTCCTCCAAGACATGCGACGATGAGCTAAGTGGAGAAGATGAGGAGATTGCACTCCTAACTAAGAAATTCAACCAGTTTTTAAAGCTTAAAAGAGACTACAAGAGAGGTAACTTCCAACAGAATCGTTCATACAACAAAGATGTCGGCCCACGCTTCAATTGTAAAAAGCTCGGACATCTTGTCGCCAATTGTCCACATAACCAAGAAAAGGAGGCTCCTCAATGACCTAATAGAAGAGCTTTCAAAGCTAGTACATAGGGTGATTCAGAGGGAAGTGACAATGAGGAGAAGCTAACCGATGAAGAGATAGCAAGTATGTACTTTATGGCACATGAGGATGAGGTAATGGAAGACAAACTCTTATTCTTTCGAAGAATTACTTGATGCCTTGGGCTCTCTATATGATGCTTTTACAAACTTAAGTTCTAAACATTCTATCGCTAAAAAGAAAATTGTTTGTCTTGAAAAGGAAATTTTTTCAAAAATATGTAGTGAGTGTAATGTTTTAAAAATGGAAAACGAATCTCTTTTAGCTAAAATTACTTCTTTGACAAATTCCTTTGAGAAGGTGCTTCTCGAAAATGAAAAACTCACTACTATTGGATATCGTGCCCTCAAGGTAATTATTGTAATTGCAAGTAGGCAATTATGATAATTGAGAGAGGACCTATACAGGAAGAATAGTCTTACTCGAGATGATAATATGCTATTTTATTTGTCTTTATTATTGATGTGTATACGTTTTACTTGTTATTATGTGTCACTAATACATAATGATGAAGCCCGTAGGATTCTTGCTTGATTACCGGTATTATGATAGAGATCACATACGTGAGAGCTGGGTAGTCCATAAGCACATCCTTAAATGTCCCTAGTCAAGGGAGTATCGAGACCGGATATCGATATTCCGGAGAAGAATAGTGTATACGTTTCCAGACCCTGACGAGGGGCGGTGGCCGGTTTCACAAGTTATTGGTGTTTTGTCACCTAAGATAGTATACAGGTGCTCACTGCATATGAGTACACTGGACGGACTCGTCGAGAACTTCTAGATGGTATTATATCTATCGTCAGATAGCAGTTCTCTAGTGGAATGAGTAAATGTTAGAATTTTTACCTGAGATCGTCACTTGTCTCATGTAAGTTCCCACTGTACTTAGATTACTACCCTACCACAGCTCAAAAGAGTCATGCAAACAGATTTTAGTTGGGTACAGTCCCGAGCCACATGGAGATAGTGAGCGATTGTCAGGGAATCGTCTCTTCTGGTATTAGGAGTCAATGTCGTGATATATTCGGTTGGCCATCACCATAAATCTGTAGCCACGATAGACGGGATTTACTGATAGGAGTTCAGCGGTTTCTCGATTGGTGATAAGCTTGACTCCGGCATGACTTATCGGGTTATTAGGGGTCTGACGTTGTAACAACCTAGTTCATTTATACCAATTCCATTTCTCGTATTTCCTTAATTGTGGCATTTTCCTGATTTATCGTGTTTTGGGTGCGAATAGTATTTTACATTTTACATTGCATTCGACCCGATCCGCTTGCTTGAACTTATTTGATTCATATTTATGAATTATCCTGACTTGTTACGTAGACTGGTGCATTTTCATGTTTAGTGCATATTAGCATTTTATCTGGCATTTGCATTTTTACAATATAACATTTTAAGTCATATAAAATATTTTAAAAATACATTGCATGGCCTGCATGATACCCCTAGCCCCGTGGTAGCATCCGCGCATCTTGTTCTCGTCCCGTTCAGTGAAACAGACTTGTTTGGATGGCTACGCGCACGTGCGTGCATCCGTTCTTGGGGGTATGCATTTTTCGTTATCCGGACATTCATTTTTTATTTTGGTCGACATGTATATTTTTCGTATTTTAAAACTGAATTTTAGACCCGACCCGGGCATGTTTTGGACTATGTTTGTATTTACCAGAATATCAAATTTTATTTATATAATATTAATTTTATAAATTGATACAAATTAAAATTTAGTTAGTTAATAAAAGATTTTTTAAATTTAAATCTAAACTAATTTCCTAACAAACTAACAACCCCTTTCTCTCTCTCTCCTCTGCATATATATATTTATATATTTTTTATTTATTTAATTTTTTCTTTCCTTATTTAATACACAGCCTCTTCTTCTTACTTCTTCTTCTTTCTTCGTTCTTTTTTTCTTGATCTTGTTTCTTGATTCCGGTGATCACCGCCGGAGCCGTGCTCGTCGCTGACGATCCAAGTGATCCAGTGAACGTACCTGACTTGCGTGATCACCCTCGTGCGTTGTTTGAAACCGTTTCGTGTACCGTCCGCGCGTCGCGACATTTCGCCGACGAAGGACGTTCCGTACACATCCGTTATTGTTCCGTCTGGGCAAGTTAATCTTGCTACATGCTATATAACTCATTATATACTTATTTAAATAAATATCACACCTGTATTTTAAATCAAGCATCCCATGTTTCATATTACAGCCTTTCGACGTTCCGTTTACATTTGTATAGTGCATTTCAGATATAGGGCATGCAAACCAATCTTAATTACATGCTATATTATTTTAGACATATCTATTTTAACAATGGAATACTTGTATTTAAAATCATGCATCCCATATTTAGTTTTATAACTTTTCGATGTTCCGTTTGCATCCATTCATATCATTTCAGATCTAGGTCATGAAAACTTATCTTGTTATATACTATACTATCATATACTGCATCAAATTGAATAGTTACATTTCATATTGCTTAGTTATATGTTCCACACTTGTTAGTTTATCATTTTACGATTATGTGATACCTGTTTGTATCCATATCATTTAAAATATATATCGTCGTAAAATTTCTTATTATTATCTTTAATTAGTTTATAATCTGCATTTTATAATGTTATACATTTGAAAATATTATAGTTTACACATGAAACGTCGTTGAAAAGCGGATACGACAAATCTGAAATTTACTGTACAGCTTACCTTATAAAATTCATTATAAATCATAGAAAAATTATTAGTATACGTTCTTTAGTTCGTTACGAAGCTAACTCATAATACTATAACTCTATGAAATATTTACTTGCAAAATAAATTGTTTAAATAACGTAAAATGCAAATAAAAATTTCTCTAAACTGCTGTCCAGGGAAATTCCAACAGCAAACTTTCAAGTTCGAATATTCATAGCTTTTTGTAGGAACAAGCTGAGATGCTTATACTTATAAAAATGAAAATCTTATTGAATTATCTTTTTTTTGGTATAAGACACGTCCCTTTTGGATAACGTTTGTTATTTTTAAGCTATTTTACAAATCAGGGTGACGCTAAATTTCTGAACGGAACTTTCTTGTGCATGGTTAATCAATACCACTTTTATAGTTATTAATCGGTTTGAATATGTTATCCATGTTAATATTATTATATCAATATCTATTTAATAAATAATAGTGCTTGTGTTTTAATATTCAGCAAATTTTACCGATTTACAGTTTTATAGTATCCGTCTGTATCCGTACGTTTTATTACATATCTAGTTGCACGTCGAGATCATATTTTTTCATTTTACTGTTATATTAGTATCCCATACTTGATCTTGTTCATCCTACATAGTCATGATGTAATCCCTGATAAATATTTGTGCATCCATGCTTTATTTGTGCACTCGGACCTGTTACAGTTTAGTTATGAGCATCCATTTGATACATGTGTACTACTTGGCATGACTTGATACATGTACACTACCTGTCATGACCTGATATACTACTGCATGACTTGATACACTACTACTTGACACGACTCGATCCATGTACACTACCTGACATGACCTGATGTACCACAGCTTGATCTGTTACCTGATCTTGTTACTAATGCCAACAATCTTGACCTGTTGTCCCTATGGACATTTCCTGTTATCTATTCAGACAAACCTATTTCTGCTTGATCCTGTGTTGGCATTACCTTCAGATTTATCAATACCTGACTTGAACACATAACTTGGGGGTATGAGGAAATCAATGATGAAACCTGACTTGTAACTCGACAGTTCGTACTTATACTGATCAGTCTTACGGGCTAGGCCAGCCCCGGGATGATGCGGATGACATCATTCATCGTTACATACTACCTTTTACTGCCTAGCGGCACGTCTCGGATTCAGCCCGAGAATCTTGACCGTGGTCCCGGGCACGCACGGGATACTATTGAGTTACATCGATGATTAATCAAATTGATTTCAAAGACTTGAGAGTAGTTAACCCAGTAGACCAGTTTAGATTACTCACTGCACATCACCTGTGCCTTACTCTTCACTGTCCTTATTTATGTTACTGTTATACCTTTATTACCGTTTATACTCATGCCTGCATGTCTTGTTACTCCCTGATTATAGTATTACTTGATGTTATGACGCACTGACGTCTGGGTTTTGCATAGCCCAGATCCTCTACCTTTGTCGCAGGCTGATCAGGAGTACTTCCGCCGTTAGGCCGAGCAGTGAGGATCCAGTTGGTATCCAGTTTTACTTTCTAGGTGTTTTGTTTATTGGATCTATTGTTTCCGCATATTATTTTATTCTTGACTCGTTTATTTTGGCATATGGACATGTGTTAGATAGTTTATTATTGTTCTTGATATCTCTACAGCCGTAATATGACTGTGGAGGGATTTTTCCTATCCATAGGTAGCATGGTTGGCTCTGTCACGTGCCTATCTTAGCGTACTCTGGGAAGCGTGTCACGCCCCGCTTCTCAGAGTACGCTAAAATAGACACGTGACATACCCAACCATGCTACCTGTGGGTAGGAAGTATCCATCCACAGTCACATTACGGCTGTAGAGATATCAAGAACAAAATAACACTATCTAAAACATGTCCATAATCCAATATATCATGAGTCAAGGATAATAAAATGCGGAAGCAAAATATCCAATACAAAATAACTGAAATGTATGTCCCAGAATGCGGGCTCACATCAGGAATAAACTGCAGAAAATAAATGAACTAGCTATTACTGAACTCACGGCTCAGCCTGCTGGCTGAAGTACTCCTGCTCGGACTGCAACAGCGGTACAGAATCTGGGCCATGCAAAACCCATACGTCAGCGCGTCATGTCATCAAGTAATATAATATGAACAGTGTAGCAGGCAATGCAATATAAACATGAATAAAGCAAGGGTAACAATAATATGAATCAGGGCAGTGCAGGGTAGTGTGCAGTGGGTAAACTAAACTGTTCTATCAGGTTAAGTCTTTGAAACCAAATTGATGAATCATCGATGTAACTCAATAGTATCTCGTACATACCCGGGACCACGGCCATAATATTCTCGGCTGCAGCCGAGACATGCCGCTAGGCACAAAATAGGAATGTGTACACTTGATAGTATCCCGTACATACCCGGGACCACGGCCACAATATTCTCGGCTGAAACCGAGACATGCCGCTAGGCACAAAACAGGAATGTGTACACTCAGGATAGGTAGTGAACTGTCGAGTTACAAGTCAGGTTTCACCTTTGATTTCCCCATACCCCCAAGTTATAAGTGTATGTCAAGTCAGGTATCCCGAAATCAAGAAACTAATGCCAACACAGGATCAGGTAAACAGGTTTGTCTGGATAGACAACAGGAATGGTCCATGA
Organism: Agapanthus africanus; assembly: GCA_030015575.1. Lineage (NCBI taxonomy): Eukaryota > Viridiplantae > Streptophyta > Magnoliopsida > Asparagales > Amaryllidaceae > Agapanthus > Agapanthus africanus. Next base: position 671,986,149 of record CM057340.1, on the reverse strand, counting down.
GGACTACATGTCAGGTTTGTTGGCATTAGACACAAGATCAGGTAACGGGTCAGGTCATGGTACATCATGTCAAGTCAAGCAGTATACGGTACCATGTCGGGTCAATCAATTTGTAGGTAGCAAGACAGGTCAAGAAGCAAGCGATATCACAGGTGTGCTCACAATCAGTTATATAATCAAGCATGGGCTTTAACAACATGAGATAAGCAATGAAGTAAGCAATAGGCAGATTCACTGAATTAGCAGTACAGTTGTCAGTTGTGTCACCGAGATGATTTCAATGTTATGCGAATGCAGTATGGCAATTATGGCCTTTTAATCATGTTAACAAGTTTAAGCACTTTAGAGGTGCAATGATTTGTATAAAGGTTCAATACAGCTATTTCAGGTTAAAATGCATACGAGTGTCGGAATGGAACAAAACTATAGAGATAAATGCCATGCGCTATGTCAATATTAAAAATGTGATTAAACAGGTAAATGTGGTTATTAGGTTCAATTGTAAACTGTAGGTTCCAAGTTTAAAGATAAAATGATATATAACAATATTATACATGAAAAAGTGGGAAATTATAATACCAAAATTAAATTGCGGGTTTTAGGGTGTCATTAATTATAAGTAAATATTGTTTAGCATGTAGCAAGGGTTATTTGCCTCGACGGGTCGCGAAACGGGAAAAACGGAACGTAAAATGTCGGCGGGGAAACTCGCGACGGGCGCACGGTTCACGGAATGAACCCAAACGACGAACAATGGAACCACACGGGTCGGGATACCTCGCTGGAACGTTGGGTCACGTCGTCGGCATCGTCGGATTCCGGCCGAGGAATGAACAGTAAAGATCAAGACATGCAATCAAGAAGAGAAAGAAAAATAGAGAAGAAAGGAAGGAGAAAAGAGGAGAATGAGGCTTACGGTGGTCTGCAGAGGGGTCGTGAGGATCGACGGCGTCGAAGAAACTCCGGCGACCAGCCTACGACGACGGCGAGAAAAACTGCAGATCAAGAAAACTGGATCGGAGAAGGAAGAAGAGGAAAGGAGAAGATAAGAGGATGTGAAGCTTACCGAGGGGTTCTTGCGAGTCCGGGGACACGGGGACGAGGTCACCGGCGGCGACGCACGGCGGCGCAGACGAGTGCAAGGGTGTGCAGGTGGATGCGTCGGGGTGTGCAGGCGCTCGGGAACGCGGGGACTGGAGGAAGGATGAGACGAGGTTGAGGAGGCGAGGATGCAGGTGACGGTGGTGCCGGCATTGGGGCTGCGGCGGCGAGGGCACGGTGGTTAGGGTTCGCGAGGTGATGGGTTAACGTTTGGAAAAGAAAGGAGGAGGGAGAATGGGTTTTTAAAATATATGAGAGAGAGAAAGATACGGGGAGAGAGAGAGAGGAGAGAGATACAGAGATAGAGAGATGGGGAGAGAAAAAGAGAGTGGGGCCCACGGGAATAAGGGATTTGATTGGCTGAAGGGGGAAATCGTTTGTTAGGAAAAATATTTAAAAAGATTTAAAGATTTTAAGGGAACAGTGAAATCTATATGGTTAAGAAAAAAATATATGATGGTTTAAAATTTAAAATTTAGGGTTTTGGCGCAAAGTAAAACATTTCCAAATCGCGCACGGGTTGGGTCCATAAATTTGAAATTGAAATAATAGAATTTTCAGTGGGATCCAAAAGTGAAACTGAAGTATTTTATGATCAAAAAGCGTACCCCTAAAACGGACACACGTACGTGCGCGTAGCCGTCCAAACTCGCCTGTTTCACTGAACGGACGAGAACACGATGCACGGACGCTACCACAGGGTTAGGGGTGTCAAGCAGGCCAAGATGAATATTTTTAATTTTATTTTAGATGCCAAAATTGTTATATATAGAAATGAATTTGCCGGGTAAAAATTTACAGTAAATAACAAACAAGCAAGGTAAATGAAATGAGTGCCACACTACGCTCAAACGGTAACTGAAATTAGTAGCATTGGGCTCGGGTGTTACATTATACCCAACTACAAAAAGAATTTCGTCATCGAAATTCCAAGAATACAAAGATAGATAACTACAAGAAAAGGTGAGGAAACTTCTGCCGGATTTCATCTTCTCGTTCCCAAGTGGACTCTCCATGCGAGCGATTACCCCAAGAAACAAGCACAAAAGGGATCACCTTATTCTTAAGAACCTTTTCCCTTCGATCCACGATTTCAATCGGTCGCTCCTCAAACGTCAAGTCTTCTCGTACTGTTAGCTCCGAATGATCCAATACGTGCGTTTCATCTCGAACATACCTTTGTAGTTGAGATACGTGAAACACATCGTGCACATTCGCCAAGGACTGCGGTAACGCCAAACGATACGCTACCTCACCAACACGCTCTAAGATCTCGAATGGTCCAACGAATCGAGAACTAAGCTTTCCTCGACTTCCAAAACGAATCACTCCTCTAGTCGGTGATATCTTCAAGAATACCAAATCACCTACGGCGAACTCTAGAGGTCTTCTTGACGTGTCTGCCCAACTCTTCTGTCGGTCTTGTGCTGCCTTCATATGATTTCTGATGGTGTTAACCTTCTCAACTGTCTGCACAACCAAATCTGGTCCCAATAATCTTCGTTCACCGACATCATTCCAACAAACAGGTGAACGGCATTTACGACCATACAAAGCTTCAAATGGAGCCATTTGGATAGTTGCCTGAAAACTGTTGTTGTACGAAAATTCCACCAAATGCAAATGATCCTCCCAAGAACCCTTGAAGTCCAACATGGATGCTCTCAACATGTCTTCAAGAGTTTGGATCGTTCTCTCCGACTGACCATCAGTTTGAGGATGATAAGCTGTGCTAAACTTCAATCGAGTCCCCAAACTTTCCTGTAAACTCCTCCAGAAGTGTGATAAGAACCGAGTGTCCCGATCGGATACAATGCTCACCGGTACTCCATGCAATCTTACAAACTCTTGCATGTACCGTTCATCCAAAGTCTCTGTTGATTGACCAACCCAAAAAGGAATGAAGTGAGCTGCCTTGGTCAATCGGTCAACAATCACCCATACAACATTGTTGCCCTTTGGACTCCGTGGTAAAGCCGTCATGAAATCCATGGTTATATATTCCCACTTCCACTGAGGAATCGGAAGTGGTTGCAATAAACCAGCAACCCTTTGATGTTCAGCCTTAACTTGCTGACACACCAAGCACTTTGCCACAAAGCGAGCAATCTCCCGTTTCATGCCTTCCCACCAGAAATGCTGTCGAATATCTCGGTACATCTTTGTGCCTCCTGGATGTACAGAATAAGCTGAACTTTGTGCCTCCTTCATAATCTCTTCACGAATATCCCCCTTTGGCACACACAAACGGCTACCATACCTCAACGAATCATCTTCGTGGATCAATAAATCTGTTCGTAGTCCGGCTTCCACCTGTTCCCGAAACTTTTGCAGTCTAGGATCCTGTGATTGTTCTGCTTTAATGTTCTCGATCAATGATGACTGTACTTGCAGCTGCATCAACTGTCCCGTAGAATGCGGTAGCACAACCTCCAAGTCAAATCTTCAAAAAACTGCAACGATCTCCTTCTGCACAGTTAACATTTGAATTGCAGGTAACTGACTAAGCGCATCCGGCACGACGTTAACCTTGTTAGTGTATATGCCCTAGAGGCCATTACTGTATCATACTAGTTTGTATATTACTTGATGGAAGCTTAGGATATTCACAGTTGTATATACAATCTTGCTCGAAATGGTAGTATGCTACTTGGTTTGTCTCTGCTTTAATATGTGCATGTGTTTCTTTTAGCATATCGCTGATATACATATTAGTAGAGCCCTTAGGATCTTTGCTTGATTACCATCGTTGTGATGGCGCTCACACTCGTGGGAGCTGGGTGATCTATAAGCACATCCTTATACAGGTCCCTAGTCGTTGGACTATCGAGACAGGGCATCGATACTCCGGAGTAGACTAGCGTATGCGCTTCTCATCCCAGCGTGGGAGACGGTCTGTCCCATAGCCGTCAGTACGTCGTACTTGAGATAGTATGCGGGTGCTCGTTAGGTTACGAGTACACTGGACAGGACTCGTCGGGAACTGTTGGTTGGTATTATACCTATCGTCAGTTATCAGTTCCCAGGTGACATGAGTACAGCTTAGTCCGCTGATTTGACACTGTCACTTCGCCTCAAGTGTGTTCCCACGCACTTTGATTACTACCCTACCACGGCTCAAAGGAGTCGTGCAAACAGGTAGTTTTTGGGTGCAGTCCCGAAGCACTTGGAAGCAGTGACGGTTAGACAGGATTCGTCTCTTCCGGTATTGGGGGTTGACATTGCGCTGTGTCCAGGAGAGCCATTACACGAGTAGTCCCTGGCCAGGGCAAGAGAGATATACTGGTAGGTTTCCAGTGTTATCTCAGGGTGTTCTGGGCTACACTCCGACACGAATTGTACCGCTATTAGGGGACTGACGTTCACCGCCCCCTAGGCCCGCCATGCGATGTATCAGACGAACAGACCGGACTGTATGGAGATTGTCACATACAGGCTCAGTAGGAGTTCAGATGGGGTTCACCTCGTCAGTCTTCTTATCGACATCTACCTGGGGACCGTTACGTACAACTAGTGCCGCTTGCGGTCTGTGGTTAAACCCACTGCCAGAGCAGTGTCGAGTCTTTAGAGTCCCACACAGAGAGCTATTCGCCTTTAGGCAAAATGAGTAGAGGTCGCATGGTTTTGCGACAGGGTTCGTTCACATCCGCGCACTTGTGCACGTTTGCTGTCCGGACAGCTTATACTAGCGGGCTTTGGTTTAAGCCGGATCCTAGTATATGATTTGGGATTGGTTTTTCTCATTGTATTCGTGTTCCTCGGATCACGAATACGGGTGCGTATGCACAGTTGCTTGAGACAGAGGGAGAGGACTTTGATTAGGGTTAATGACTATTGTCATTTTATTAACCCTAATACTTATGTGTGTATTATTGTTAATTGATATTAGTTTAATAATTGTGCATGGTTATGGTTATTGACCATTTGACCTTCTTGACTTGTAGACCTTGGTTGACATTTTGACCATCATCATTTCATTTAGAAGATGCTCTTTGATCCTTGCAATTTGCATTAAAAATGAAAAGATAATGGTCATGTCTTGATTTAGCCATGACAATTATCTCACTAATTATCTAATTACAATAATTCACATATATGAGAGAATGCTTCATATTATTCTCTCATTCTATTATTCACATTCTCTCTCTTGATCTTCCTCTTCCTCAAGCTCTCCCCTCTCATGTGTTGAGAAACACTTGAGCTTGAGAAAAACCCTCTCTTGATAATCTCTACTCTCATCTAGGGTTCAAGGATTAGCACTTCTTGCACCCTAGTTACTTCTAGCTTGGAGTTGAAGCCAAAGGTCGAGGCTTTCGGGTGGATCTTTCTTCGACGTGAGAAGACGACTAAGGTGACCTCCTTCCACCACTCCAAGGAGCAAGGAGAGAAGGATATAAAGCCCAAGGTATAACCTTTCTAGCACTTAGCTAGTTTCTAGTTAGCTTTAGCTTGTTTTTGTTTAGCAAAGATCCTTCATAGTCAAGTCCATGTTGCCTAAGCTCATAAAAATTCGATTTTTATTCCGTTTTCCGCCTCCCCGCAAGTACCGGGGTGGGCAACGTGGACTTACAGTGGTATCAGAGCCTAACTAAACATAAACTAGCTAGGTAGTAGAGTGTATCGAAGTTCGAATCGGAAAAATCGAAAAACCGAGTTTTCAAAACCCTAAGTTTCTGTTAATTTTTTTTCTGTTCAAAACAAAATAAATTATACTCCAAAAATCATCTCAGGGTTTTGTGAAGAAAGCCACCAAAAACGATCCAGTGATTCGACCAAAGAGCCGCGGTTCCGCAGCAATAGCAAGCTATTGCCGCGCAACCGCGGCCGTCTTGGCTCTTCACTGGGTCGAGTTTGGTGCAGTGTATTTCTGGCTTGGTTTTAGGATTTTTAAGATGGTTTATATGTGCCCAGGTTTTCCAGAATAGAAATTTGTTTTTGGGGGCCTATAAATCCGTATTTTTTCCGAACTTCAATACACTTTGACTAAAAGGTTATATCTGTGATGTTTATATGTATTGAACGTCGGCTAATCGCTATATGTCGATTAGTTGGGGTTATACATATCTGTGATCTGTGATTGATGATGGTATGTGTATATGAATGGGTTGGATTGTCGCGGATGAATAGCCGGGGTGGATGTGAGATGAGTGTTGCTTTTTTCTTTCATTCATTGTAATATGTAAATTGATGTAATATTATTATTTGTTTGGCCGCACAACCGGGTCGGGGTTGTAGCCGTCATTGTATAATTCTTTTTACTGTTTTTGCTCCTAGGATAGACCCATAGAGGGGGTGCACAAATTACCGGGTATCTCGAAGTGCCGAGTGGCCTACTCACGGTGGTGAGGGAGGTTGCTTCGCTTCGGGTACTTGGCGGGTAGTTTGCCGCACCCGTAGGGGTCTTGGGTGGGGTTTTCGTTGCAGGCTCGAACGGATTGCGGATTCCTAGTATATCCAATGTATTCATCTGTGATCTGTGATGTCTATCATTGCTATATATTTATATATGATAACTATTTAGGCGTTGCTTATGTTTTTCAGCCGCGCTAGCCCAGCCCCCGCTCTGTCGTTAGTTAAGTAACCTAACGGGTGATGACGGGGCCCCGTGGCGAATGCGAATAGCATAAGCGTACGTCATATTTTGGTTGTTTTCTGCAATGGTAGGATTAAATGATGGGATGCATTAAAAGAACTAATGCAAGAAAATAAACCAAGTAAAAGTCGATTGGAACACTTTGAAATCCACTCGGTTCTTTTCAAAACTAAACTTTTAAAACGCGGAGCTTGAACCACTCCTTTTAAAAGCTATCTCGTTCCATCGATTATATCAAGTTCACTATGTTCACAGTTTCGCCAAAACCATCCGTAGCCCTCCATTATTTCAGTTAAATATTCGGTAGTATTCAAGCTATGTATTTTGACTTCACGCGAAGGCATAGTGATTGGTAGCTGCCGGATATTTATCTGTTGCATAGATAGAATGCATTGGTTTGAGACAGTCGTACTGCCATTTTGGCCTACGTCAAGGGTAGGTACGGGTGGGTTCAAATTAATCAGGATAATGATGGGAAGAACTTGACATGTGACTTATGACATTTTGACCTCACGCCAAGGTCATAAGAGCATGGGGCAAAAATCCACATCGGGAGCTTCATAAGTACTGAAACTTGCTAGCGCTGCATACCATTTAGAGTGTGATAATTCTGGTAGGATTCCTTCGGTTTTATCACGCGATGATATTTGGATCCCGATCCTACTGTGAGTATATGCTACTCCTCTGGAAAACTCTCACTTAACGATCAATGCTATAAACTTAGTAGGTGTCTAGAAAGGTGTTAGCGGGGCTACGCCCACAGGGAAAAGAGGTTACTTAATTAAGGAACTTCGCGAAAGCGTTGGAAAACCTCCCTCGAAGTACCGACACTGGCCTGGCTGAACGGTTAAGCAAGTATTGTACGGTGAGATTGATCCTAACTAATCCTTTCTTTACGGTTTGAGAAGGGATTCGAGAGACAGTGGGAGCCATCCAGTTTAGACAAACTAAAAACCACTCTAAACTTGCAAGAGCATTATGCTAAAGTGTTTCTTTTCTCTCTCCTAATTGCAGCGACCATTCAACATGACCGGACTTAAGTTATTACTAGATAAAAACATATTGACAGGGCCAAACTACAAAGATTGGCTCAGGAATGTCAAGATGGCAATCACTTACGACAAGTTGGGGTATGTCCTTACCACCAAAGCTCCCTCTGTCCCAGGTCCCAAAACCAGTGTCGTAGATAGGGAAATCTACAAAACCTGGGAAATAGATTGCGCGAAGGCCAGATGCCTCGTACTAGCCTCGATGGACAACGAACATCAGAGGAGGCACGAGAATATGGACCTAGAGTCCATATTTCTTCATACAAAAGAACTGTATGGAGAGCAGTCTCGTATCGCAAGATACGAAGTGTCGAAGAAGTTGTTTTCGACAAGGCTGGCCGTCGGATCATCGGTAGCGGAACACGTGCTTAAGATGATTGGCTACATTGAGGAGCTCGCGGACCTTGGGACCACGTTGGAGAATGAACTCTATACTGATTTGATTCTCCAGTCCCTTCCTTCCACTTACGCCCAGTTTATTCTTAACTTCAACATGCAAGGAAAGGAGGTTGAACTTTCCGTGCTTCTGAACATGTTGAGGAGTGCTGAGGGCACCCTACAGAAGGGTAGGGAGACATCCACTTTGTTTGTAGGAGGATCTTCCTCTTCTAGGTCCAGGATAAAAGCCAAGGGCAAGAAGAAGAAAGCCCCCGCCAAACCAAGAGGCGGTGTCGGTAAAGTGGATACGAAGGGAAAAGGATAGCAACAAAGGTAGCGGGAAAGCTGGTGGGGAAGGAAGAATACTTCTATTGTCACAAAAGTGGTCACTGGAAACAGGATTGCAAGGCTTGGAAGGCCAGAACACAGGATTTGAAGCGAGTTGCAGCTTCAACTTCAGGTGTGTATGTTATTGAAAACTGTCTATCAATAAACTCTACATCCTGGGTATTGGATACCGGATCAGGATCTCATATCTGTAATTCTTTGCAGACGTTGAGAAAGCGTAGAGTTTTGAAGGCAGGTGACATGACTCTCAGAGTTGCAAACGGTGCTAGCATGGATGCTGAGGCCGTGGGGGACTATCACCTGGGATTGTCGAATGGACACTTTTTGGTTTTGCGTAGTTGTTATTATGTACCAAATGCAGCCTGTAATATCATTTCTGTATCTTTATTATCTAAAGAAGGTTATGAATTTGCATTTGTAAGTAATGTAGTGAACATTCACCTTAATCAAGTTTTGATTGGGTCAGGTACATTGAACAACGGTATATACGTATTAAACCAACCACAGATTTTCAATATCCAGAATACACACAAAAGAAAGTCTCCAGAAATCAATAAAACTTTCTTATGGCATTGTAGACTGGGTCACATCAATGAGAGAAGGTTGACTAAGTTACACACAGAAGGATATTTGGATTCGTTTGAATATCAATCGTATGCAACTTGTCAATCCTGTCTCAAAGGAAAGATGACAAAGACTCCGTTCACTGGACACGGAGTAAGAGCGAGCGAGCTCTTGGGACTCGTACACAGCGACGTGTGCGGTCTAATGTCTACACATGCACGAAGCGGTTATTCATACTTCATTACTTTTACGGATGATTTCTCAAGGTTCGGACATGTCTTCTTAATGAAGCATAAATCTGAAGCTTTTGATAAGTTCCAAGAATATAAGAATGAAGTAGAAAAACAAACAGGCAAAAGTATCAAGGCACTGAGATCTGATCGAGGTGGTGAATACTTGAGTGCCGAGTTCCTGGGTTACTTAAAAGATAATGGAATTCTCTCTCAGCTTACTCCTCCATACACTCCGCAACATAACGGTGTATCGGAGAGACGGAACCGAACCCTATTGGATATGGTACGGTCCATGATGAGCAACACTGAGTTGCCGCCATCGTTCTGGGGATATGCGCTAGAAACAGCTGCATACCTTTTGAACCGTGTTCCCACTAAGACTGTGCCTACCACACCATATGAGTTATGGAGTGGGAAGAAACCCTATCTTCAATACTTGAAGATTTGGGGATGTCCAGCTTATGTCAGAAAGCAGCATGCGGACAAACTAGAGGCACGCTCAGTACTGTGCAAGTTTGTGGGATACCCAAAGAACTCCAGGGGGTATCTTTTCTATTACGCAGAGGAATAAAAAGTCCTTGTTTCTCGTAATGCCCATTTTCTGGAACACCAGTTCATAGAAAAGGAAATAAGTGGGAGCGCAATAGAACTGGAAGAAATTCCGGAACCACAAGCTATTACTGAAAGCTTAGTTGAACCAGAGGGTTCGAAAGATCAAGACATCCCACGCCACTCCGCAGGAGTAGTAGGCAGTCTCATCCGCCCGAGAGATACTACGGTTTTCTCATTGACGGGGATAGAGAAGATTGCATCATAGACTTTGATGAGCCTACTAGCTTCCAGCAAGCCATTCAGAGTGTCGACTCGGTAAAATGGCTGATGCAATGCGGACTGAAATGGAGTCCATGTACACCAACAAAGTATGGATGTTGGACATTGCTCCAGATGGGGTAAAACCCGTAGGATGCAAGTGGATCTTCAAAAGGAAGATTGGTATAGATGGACAGGTTGAGACCTATAAAGCTAGACTGGTTGCAAAGGGTTTTCGTCAAAGACCTGGTTTGGACTATGACGAAACCTTTTCTCCAGTAGCTATGCTGAAATCCATTCGGATCCTTCTTGCCATTGCTGCCTTTCACGATTATGAGATTTGGCAAATGGACGTAAAGACAGCTTTTCTAAATGGACATTTAGAGGAGTGTGTCTATATGGACCAGCTAGAGGGTTTCATTCAGAGTGGGAGCAGCGGAAAGGTGTGCAAGTTGCTTAAGTCCATTTATGGACTAAAGCAGGCATCGCGGAGTTGGAACATCTGTTTTGATGAGACGGTCAAGGAATTTGGCTTTATCAAAAATCCAGATGAACCATGCATCTATTGTAGATGTGTAGCGAGAACTGTATTATTCCTCGTTTTATACGTGGATGACATTCTCTTAATAGGAAATGACATTCCTATGCTACAATCTGTCAAGGGGTTCTTGTCACACAGGTTCTCCATGAAAGACCTGGGTGATGCCTCATACATTCTGGGTATCCGGATCTACCGTGACAGATCCAAAAGGATATTAGGACTTTCACAGTCTAGGTACATTGACACCATACTGAAGAGATTCAGTATGGAAGATTCCAAGCGCGGTAATCTACCGGCTTGTCACGGGATCATCCTCTCCAAAGAGATGTCTCCCCAGACTGATTTGGAGAGGGATCACATGTCTATTATACCCTACGCTTCTGCGGTAGGCTCTATAATGTATGCGATGTTGTGTACCAGACCGGATGTGGCTTATGCACTGAGTGTGGTAAGCAGGTATCAGTCAAACCCTGGGGAGAAACATTGGATAGCAGTAAAGAACATTCTCAAGTACCTGAGAAGGACTAAGGAGGTGTTCTTGGTGTATGGCGGAAAAGACCTCCAGATTGAGGCCTTTGCTGACTCCAGCTTCCAGAGTGACAAGGATGATTCCAAGTCCATGTCGGGTTTTGTCTTCACCCTCAATGGAGGGGCGGTGTGTTGGAAGAGCTCCAAACAGGAAACCGTTGCTGACTCGACTATGGAAGCGGAATACATCGCTGCATCTGATGCCGCAAAAGAAGCTGTCTGGATGAGGAAGTTCTTGAGAGAACTTCAGGTAGTTCCGTCCATTGTTGACCCAATACCTCTGTATTGCGACAACAACGGGGCTATAGCTTTAGCGAAGGAACCCAGGTCCCATCAGAAATCCAGACACATCTTGAGGCGGTATCACCTGATCAGGGAGATCGAGGTTCGGAGGGTTGCTTCAGAAGATAACACAGCAGATCCATTCACCAAGGCCTTGCCCCAGACTCAGTTCGAGCGTCTGATCGAGATGATAGGTCTTCGATACGCCAGTACATGGCCTTAGTGCAAGTGGGAGATTGTTAGTGTATATGCCCTAGAGGCCATTACTGTATCATACTAGTTTGTATATTACTTGATGGAAGCTTGGGATATTCACAGTTGTATATACAATCTTGCTCGAAATGGTAGTATGCTACTTGGTTTGTCTCTGCTTTAATATGTGCATGTGTTTCTTTTAGCATATCGCTGATATACATATTAGTAGAGCCCTTAGGATCTTTGCTTGATTACCAGCGTTGTGATGGCGCTCACACTCGTGGGAGCTGGGTGATCTATAAGCACATCCTTATACAGGTCCCTAGTCGTTGGACTATCGAGACAGGGCATCGATACTCCGAAGTAGACTAGCGTATGCGCTTCTCATCCCAGCGTGGGAGACGGTCTGTCCCACAGTCGTCAGTACGTCATACTTGAGATAGTATGCGGGTGCTCGTTAGGTTACGAGTACACTTGACAGGACTCGTCGGGAACTGTTGGTTGGTATTATACCTATCGTCAGTTATCAGTTCCCAGATGACTTGAGTACAGCTTAGTCCGCTGACTTGACACTGTCACTTCGCCTCGAGTGTGTTTCCACTGCACTTTGATTACTACCCTACCACGGCTCAAAGGAGTCGTGCAAACAGGTAGTTTTTGGGTGCAGTCCCGAAGCACTTGGAGGCAGTGACGGTTAGACAGGATTCGTCTCTCCCGGTATTGGGGGTTGACATCGCGCTGTGTCCAGGAGAGCCATTACACGAGTAGTCCCTGGCCAGGGCAAGAGAGATATACTGGTAGGTTTCCAGTGTTATCTCAGGGTGTTCTGGGCTACACTCCGACATGACTTGTACCGCTATTAGGGGACTGACGTTCACCGCCTCCTAGGCCCGTCATGCGATGTATCAGACGAACAGACCGGACTGTACGGAGATTATCACATACAGGCTCAGTAGGAGTTCAGATGGGGTTCACCTCGTCAGTCTTCTTATCGACATCTACCTGGGGACCGTTACGTATAGCAAGTGCCGCTTGCAGTCTGTGGTTAAACCCACTGCCAGAGCAGTGTCGAGTCTTTAGAGTCCCACACAGAGAGCTATTCGCCTTTAGGCAAAATGAGTAGAGGTCGTATGGTTTTGCGACAGGGTTCGTTCACATCCGCGCACTTGTGCACGTTTGCTGTCCGGACAGCTTATACTAGCGGACTTTGGTTTAAGCCGGATCCTAGTATATGATTTGGGATTGGTTTTTCTCATTGTATTCGTGTTCCTCGGATCACGAATACGGGTGCGTATTCACAGTTGCTTGAGACAGAGGGAGAGGACTTTGATTAAGGTTAATGACTATTGTCATTTTATTAACCCTAATACTTATGTGTGTATTATTGTTAATTGATATTAGTTTAATAATTGTGCATGGTTATGGTTATTGACCATTTGACCTTCTTGACTTGTTGACCTTGGTTGACACTTTGACCATCATCATTTCATTTGGAAGATGCTGTTTGATCCTTGCAATTTGCATTAAAAATGAAATGATAATGGTCATGTCTTGATTTAGCCATGACAATTATCTCACTAATTATCTAATTACAATAATTCACATATATGAGAGAATGCTTCATATTATTCTCTCATTCTATTATTCACATTCTCTCTCTTGATCTTCCTCTTCCTCAAGCTCTCCCCTCTCATGTGTTGAGAAACACTTGAGCTTGAGAAAAACCCTCTCTTGATAATCTCTACTCTCATCTAGGGTTCAAGGCTTAGCACTTCTTGCACCTTAGTTACTTCTAGCTTGGAGTTGAAGCCAAAGGTCGAGGCTTTCGGGTGGATCTTTCTTCGACATGAGAAGACGACTAAGGTGACCTCCTTTCACCACTCCAAGGAGCAAGGAGAGAAGGACATAAAGCCCAAGGTATAACCTTTCTAGCACTTAGCTAGTTTCTAGTTAGCTTTAGCTTGTTTTTATTTAGCAAAGATCCTTCATAGTCAAGTCCATGTTGCCTAAGCTCATAAAAATTCGATTTTTATTCCGTTTTCCGCCTCCCCGCAAGTACCGGGGTGGGCAACGTGGACTTACAAACCTTCCCCGGATGGTACTTAAGATCAAGATCGTAGTCAGCCATAAGCTCCAACCATCTACGCTGCCTCATATTAAGCTCCTTCTGTGTGAACACATACTTCAAGCTCTTGTGATCAGTAAAAACTTCGACCCTTTCGCTCAATAGGTAGTGTCTCCAAATTTTCAAAGCGAAAATCACAGCCGCACACTCCAAGTCTTGAGTTGGGTAGTTTTTCTCATGGGTCTTTAACTGTCTCGATGCGTACGCTACAACCTTACCATGCTGCATCAAAACACATCCCAATCCTTTCCCAGATGCGTCGCTGTGAATCACCAACCTCCGGAATTGTCTGGCACGGTCAGAATAGGGGCGGTTATCAACTTCTGCTTCAACGTCTCAAAAGCTAACGCGCATTTGTCCGTCCATACAAAAGATACCTCCTTGCGCGTAAGCTTGGTTAACGGCTCCGCCAGACGAGAAAAGTTCTCCACAAATCTCCTGTAATATCCGGCAAGTCCAAGAAAACTTCTTATCTCCGCAACATTCTTTGGAGTCGGCCAATCTCATACTGCTGAAATCTTTTCTGGATCGACGGCAATTCCATCGCCAGACATAACATGCCCCAAAAACTTTACTTCTTCCAGCCAAAACTTGCACTTACTCATCTTCACATATAACTTCTCTTGTCTCAACGTCTGCAGTGCGATCTTCATATGCTCAGTATGCTCTTCAAAACTCTTTGAGTAAACCAGGATATCGTCAATGAAAACCATGATAAACTGGTCCAAGAATGGTGAAAAGATTCGGTTCATCAAGTCCATGAATACTGTCGGCGCATTCGTTACTCCGAAGGGCATCACTAAGTACTCGTAATGTCCATACCGAGTTCGGAACACCGTCTTACAAATATCTTCTGCTTTCACTCGGACCTGATGATATCCGGATCGCAAATCCAGTTTCGAGAATACCCTCGCGCCACTAAGCTGCTCGAAAAGTTCGCCAATGCGAGGGATCGGGTACTTGTTCTTAATAGTCACCCGGTTTAATTCTCGATAGTCGATGCACATCCTTCTTGTGCCATCCTTCTTCTTTTACTAGAAGAACTGGAGCTCCCCAAGGCGAGTTACTGCTTCGAATCCAACCTTTTTCAAGCAATTCAGCAACCTGTTTCTTGACTTCTTCCAACTCTACTGGTGCCATTGGATAATACGCTTTGGACACTGGCGCTGCACCAGGAATAAGATCAATTGCGAACTCCACGTCTCGCTTCGGCAGTAAACCCGATATATCTTCAAATACGTCCATAAAATCACGAACAACAGCCGGCTCTTCACTTTTATCAACTTCCATTGCTGCAAGAATATCATTTGTCGGCCTAGCCCTAAACTCGACCGGCCCGACAGAACTGCTTCCTCCAGTGAAGCTAAACTCGGGATGTCCGGAAATCTGGAAAATTACTTTCCTTGCCCTACAATCGATGTGAGCGTGGAAAGTGCCAAGAAAGTCCATTCCCAAGACGACTTCGTAGCTGCCCATATCAATCACCAAGAAATCTGCAAAAAGCTTCCGTCCGCACACAACAACTGTACAATCTTTACATTCCCTAGATATGATTTTCCCATTTCCAGTGTGTATGTCTCAGAAACTAGACAGGGTCGTGCAGTCAATCGAGTGTGTAATTATAAACTTGGATGACATAAAACAATGGGATGCACCAGAATCAAATAACGCTAATGCGGGAAAACCATGAACGAGTAGAGTACCTGAAACAACTTCTCCTGACGCCTTAGCTTCTTCTGCTGTCAAGGTAAAAGCTCGAGCCTGATTAGGTCCTTGAGTCAGCTGTTTCTGTCCTTGGAACGGTCTCTGCGGAGGCTTCTGGAAATCATCCCTTGTACGAAGCTTTGACGGACAAGCACCAACGGCGTGATCAGCCGCTCCACAAACCAAACAAAGTCCCAGCCTCCTTCGACAATCCTTTTGCATGTGGCCAGGTAAATTGCAATAGTTACAAGTCATGCTCTTTCTTCGATCGACGATCACTGGCTTCTTCATGGGTGCTACACCTCGACGGTCCACTGGAATACCTCTGCGACCGTGAGCTCGGTTAGGGACAAATGCTGGCTTCCTTACCGCAACTGCTGTCTGCTGCAAACTCCCCTTCATCCCAGATAAACTCTGCTGCTCTCGGGTTGCCGCAAGTACTTGTAAGAAAGTGGTCAAACCCAAGGAGACAATCTGCCTCTGGATGTCCACGTCCAAGCTGCACATGAACCTTCGTGCCCTGTCTGCATCGTTGGCAACTAAAGGTCCAGTGAATCTACCGAGTCTTGTCCATTCTGCTGCATGCACATCTACGGGTGTTCCCTTCTGCTTTAGCTTGATGAATTTCTCTTCCATTTCCTCCCGTGCGGTACGCGGGAAGAACTTCTCCAGGAAACTCTTTGAAAAATCCGCCCACTTGATCGGCTTGGGAAAACGGTTCTCCTCCACAAGCCACCATTCTCGGGCGTAGTCAACTAACTGAATGCATACCACATCAACTCTTTTCTCATCTGGAATCTGTGCCGCAATAAGTAAATTCTCTATGTCAACTAGCCACTGCTCCGCTGGCAACGGCTCCTCCAAACCAGTAAATGTAGACGGACCCAAACGTCTGAAATCTGCTACGGTCCCTACTCGGTCGACTGGTTTAGCTCCAACATTGTTCACAGACTGCTGAACGATCTGCAAACCTTCTTGAAACGATTCCGCTTGCTGCTGGATCAGCTCTGTAACCCTTCGAAAATCGTTTAGGCAGTTTTTCGGTAATCGGCAAAATTTTCGGCTTTTTCCGTAAAAAGTCAAAATAGGTATTTTTCTTTGTAGACCTAATTATACAAAATTTAAATAAGATATTACTATAATTTTGTCACTAAAATGTCATTTATAAGTTTCTAGTTAAATAAAAATTTTTTCGTAATTAATTATTTTTTTATTATTTTAAGCCTTTTTAAATACATTTAATTAGGGATAAATACAACTTTAATTAGGTAAATTTCTTAATTAGGAGTCTTTATAAGCTAAAATATGGTGTTAATAAAATTATATCATGGCTTGCAAACTTTTAGTTTTAAGGAAGGAAATTTAATGAAAAATGAGGTAAAATAAGGGTTTTTTGGTAAAATGTTGAAAAGAAATGCATTAAATGATAACATGGGGGTGTTTTAGACCTAGAATCTTCTCCAAAATTTCCCCACTCCCTCCTCAAAGCTGCAGCCGAACCCTCTATCTGCAGTTTTCCCCACTTCCTCATTTGATTTTGCTTTATTTTCTTGCAAAAATTCATATAAAATCAACAAATTTCCATCTCCATTCAAATCTAAATCCTAATCCACTCTCTCCTCAAGCCAAATTAGTTCAAAACTTGGAGAAAGGAGGCTTCTTTGGTGGCTTGAGCAAGCTAGGGTTCACACTTGGGAGGTATAAATCCAAATCTAGTTGTTAATTGTTGTTTAAGTTGCTAGATTTAGTAGTTTTAGTGTGTAATTTGCTTATGAATTCTTGGTTAGGAAATTCAAGAAAGGGATTTGATTTTGGATTAGGGTTTAAAGCATGGTTGATGTATTAAAGTTAGGGTTCAAGATTGAGAGGTGAAAAATCCTAAACTAGTTGCTTACTTGAGGTTTAATTGTGCTAGAATTTAAATTCTAAATATTAGTTTAGTAGTAAATGTTTGATTTGGAAAAATCAAGTGAAGGTTTTGATTTTAGAAATTAGGGCTTGTAGAATGATGCTTGTATTATGCTAAGGATGGTTATCTAGGTGATTGGAGTGGTTAATTGTATATTGGTATGCTTACTAAATCGATAAGTTTCGATGTTTGTATCAAAATTGGTAAGGAATCGCTTACTAGATTTTTCGGAAAATAGTATGCGTTCAAATTTCGCTAGGAAAGCAATATTACTAGCTTTGTATAGGATTATTAGAGTGCGCGAACGTGGGGTTTCGTCTAGTCGGGTTGTAGTTTAATCGATTTCCCCGATACGGCGATTTTAGTTAAGGTTTTAGCAATTTTCGTGCATTTTCCGCGTACCGAGTGCGTGTTGTGATAAATTCGAGAGCGTGGATCTTTTCATAGTGTGAGTTGCATCATTTCAGAAATCTGTAACCTTATATTTTGTGTTATGCAATTCTAGGATCGGTCGGGGAAACTTCGGATACGGCGCGAAAAGGCAAAGCGGTGGCCGGACCAGATTAGCGGGGATTTCTGGTGAGTAGATATATTCATCTACGGGGGAAATCGTCTGGATGGCGCGAGGCGCCCCCTCCCTAGTTAGGATTACTCTACTTTATGCAATAATTATATTGTTAGCTAGCTTATCCATTTACGCACATTGCATACCCTTATAGTAACCCTATACTAGATTGCATGGACATTCATATGACATTCATATATACATATGCGATATCATTTCGTAGGACACGAACACCTTACCATTGGCATCTATTGCACGCGCACTATTCATGTGACACACACGCCTTTGGTATTTGCCATGCCACGTGCACTATAAAAACCTGTTTAGCTAGTAACGCCATTGCATTCATGCATGATATTTGAGATTGTATCGTACGCATATACCTCGCATTACTATCATATTTACATAGATTTCTAGCCAAACTCTCACATCATATACATTGATATCATAGACACTTATCATACATAACATATGGACATTATGATTTCTGGAGGATTTCAGTTTGCTGCGATTTCTGGATTTTGGGGGAAAACCGCAAGAATTTAACAAAACCTTATATTTATCTTTTTCAAAACAAGTTGCGGTTTTCTCGTGATGTATGTGTCGTCCACCATGAGTTTTCATGTTTTCTGTTGGATTTCGAGACCCGATTCGAGGAGTGGATGAACCGTCTCGGGTACATGGTGGGCCCGGTATGGTACCCCGGGGCAAGAAGATCGAGTTGTAGACGATGAGCCTGGCAGGGGAAGACTACCTACCGGTGATGTCTGGCGCGGCGGATATCCGGAGGATACCGACCGTTGTCGTGAGATTTATGATATGGGCCGATCCGGATTGACGGAGCCCGACATTGAGACAGATATGATTCCTATTTGGTGTCGATGCTTGACACGGGTTTTCTGAGGATTTCTTGATGATATTTAGTTATTATGCAGACATTCGTTTTCTAAAAGTTAAGAATCCAGTAACTTTAACATTTAAAACACTTAAAGAGTTAGAAAAGATATTGCATACATGTGCATGCATACTAGAGTTATTATACCACATTTGGACATACATGTTGTTCCGCATTGCGTGCATTCTTACGATTGCCTTATTAGATGTTATATTTACTCACGAGCTGGCAACTCACCCCCGTTGTGCCACAGTGTCTTGCAGGTCGGACCCGTCAGTCTTGTAGCGGCGGGCTATCTTGTCATCAGTTCCTTTTGCTCAGACTCGCGACATCGCCCGTAGGTGGGTTGCGAGTATACTTTATTTCCTGTTGTTTTATCATTGTATCTAGTATTCTCCATCTACCACTTGTTTTGTATATGCGACATAGTGATGAGATTGAGAGACTTGTATATTTGTGGTTCTTTTGGGTCGAGCTCACTTGAGCCGACGTGTGTTTTCTGGTATTTTGCGTTTCTTTATGTTCTTCTCTTGATATTACTATTATATTGCATGTGGTTGTGATCCGCCTTGAGCGAAGAGCTAGCTCCCGCTTGGGGATGCCATTTTTCTGATTTCATATGTATTATCTTGTTGTACCCATTTTTGGGGATAGAAAATACAGGGGAGACTCTGCCGAAATTTTCAGAAATTTTTGATGTTTTAAAAAGGGATTCGTTGCAACTCAATTGATTTAAAAACCGTTTTCATTTTAGGTTTTCCTTCACTCTCTTTGATTTTTGGGTTAGATTTCTGGGCTTTGGCTGACTTAGGTTACGGTACGCCTTTAGACGTCTCGTAATCTAAGTGCCAGTCACGTTCCGTACTTTCGGGTCGTGACAAAGTTGGTATCAGAGCGTAGGTTTTTCCTTTCTGAGTGTAGGACGACCTTGGTAGATGGAGTAGGTGACTTAAGCAGAGTGGCGTAGCGTGGGTATGATCCGCGGCATACTTACGATACGGTACTCCGCCTAAGTAACCTTAGGACATCATTGCTTGTATTTCCTTTCTTGATTCCTTGCATTCCTTGATTCAATTGCAATGTCCTTATCAGTTCTATTTCTTATTCCAGCTTCGATGCCGCCAAAGACTACGAGAGCTCAGCGGGCTGCCGCTAGGGATGAGATTCGAGCGGGCTCGTCTGAGGCGAGGATCGAGCGGGAGGATACTCCTACCCCTCAGGGTCCCACTGATCCACCTCATACAGACCGTATTGCCAGATTAGAGGCCGGCATGCAAGAGTTGCGGCAGATGATGGGATCTTTAGTTGAGTCCAGCCGGGCACAGAGATCCGAGAACGTTCCTTCCACCGCACAGACCACGATCGTACCTGCTGCACAGATGGTCACTCCTGCTGCTGCTACGGAGACTATCCCCGTTTCACTACAGGAGTTCATGAGGTTGAGACCTCCAGCTTTTACCGGTACAGATGCGACAGAGGACCCACAGACATTTCTCGATAGGATGGCACGGATTGGCCGTTCGTTGAGGTGTTCTGAGGATAGGTTGGTGGAGTTTGCGAGTTTCCGTCTGGAGGGTCTTGCCCAGACATGGTACGACTCAGTAGAGAGAGGCCGAGCTGCAGGTCTGCCTTCTATGACCTGGGATGAGTTTACAGCTGCATTTCTTGCCCGTTTTCTTCCGGAGAGTGTCCGAGATGCTCGAGCCCGTAGTTTTGAGTCTCTGCGCAAGACTCCTGGGATGACAGTGTCGGAGTATGATATACAGTTTACCCAGTTGTCTCGATATGCACCGTACCTAGTCGACACAGAAGAGAAGAGGCTAAAGAGGTTTGTAGAGGGCTTGATACACAGCTATTCCTTGCCATCGGCACCCAGCACTTTGATACATACGCAGCCGCGATGGATGCAGCCTTACTTCTGGAGGAGCGTATTTCTGAGACTCCGGTCGCTCCTGGGCCGAAGAGGATCCGTACTGATACGCCAGCTCAGCGGCAGATGGGCAGACATCGTGATAGATTATTTCCGGGAGATGGCGGAGGCAGAGGATTGAGACGAGGTCAGTTATTTGGTTCATATCCACAGACCCAGCAGTCGTCTCCAGGATGTTTTCGGTGCGGGAGCCAGTATCACCGTGTCAGAGACTGTACCATGGGACGTCCGGGCGCGGCGACAGTCCCACATGTGACTTTACCACCTTCACCACCCTCGCAGAGAGCTTTACTTCCTCCTTCTGATGATGCTTCACGCCAGCCAGATGCTTCTAGAGGCCGTGGGCGTGGCGGTCCGGTTCAGAGAGGACGAGGCGACAGAGGCAGAGGCAGAGGCCGAGGTAGAGGCAGAGCACAGCCAGCTATTAGTGGTGGACAGGCCCGAGTGTTCGCATTGACTCCTCAGGATGCACAGGCATCCAATGCCGTCGTGACAGGTACTCTGCCAGTATGTTCTTTTAATGCACGGGTATTATTTGATCCAGGCTCCACACATTCCTATGTTTCCACGTATTTTGCACCGAGGTTGGGCCGAGAGTCTTGTCCGTTAGATCAGCCGCTTGTCGTTATTACCCCGGTAGGCGAGTCTTTTGTTGCCCGTTTTGTATACCGATCTTGTTCCGTTCGTATCGGGGAGAGAGATTCTTCAGTAGATTTGATTCTCCTCGATATGCTAGACTTTGACGTTCTTCTTGGTATGGACTGGCTAGCCACCTGTTATGCATCCGTGGACTGACGTGAAAAGGCAGTCAGATTCAGTTTTCCTGGTGAGCCGGTTCTTATTATTCAGGGAGATCGTAGTGCTACCCTTCCCAGCTTGATTTCTTCTCTTCGCGCTGGTCAGCTCTTAAGGAAAGGGTGTCAGGGATTCTTAGCCTATGTTTGTGATACTAGCTCCACAGAGGTTCCGTTGGACCAGGTCCCGGTTGTGAGAGAGTTTCCTGATGTATTCCCTGACGAGCTGCCTGGTCTGCCACCAGAGCGCGAGATTGAGTTCTGTATTGACTTGATCCCCGGCACGGGGCCTATCTCTATACCGCCTTATCGGATGGCCCCGGCGGAGCTGAGAGAGCTAAAGGATCAGTTACAGGACTTGCTGGACAAGGGGCTTATCCGACCGAGTGTGTCACCTTGGGGCGCTCCCGTCTTGTTTGTTAAGAAGAAGGACGGAAGTATGCGTTTATGCATTGATTATCGTCAGCTGAACCGAGTTACTGTGCGGAACAGATATCCCCTACCCCGCATTGATGACTTATTTGATCAGCTCCAGGGTGCAGGGTTCTTCTCGAAGGTTGACTTACGATCAGGTTATCACCAGTTGCGGGTTCGGAAGGAGGATATTCCGAAGACTGCCTTTCGTACTCGATATGGTCATTATGAGTTCTTGGTGATGTCGTTCGGGCTCACCAATGCCCCGGCAGCTTTTATGGATTTGATGAACCGCGTATTCAGGCCGTATCTCGATCAGTTCATTATTGTGTTCATTGACGACATCTTGGTTTATTCTCGGAGCCGGGAGGAGCATGAGCAGCACTTACGTATCACACTGCAGACTTTGAGGGAGCATCAGCTGTTCGCCAAATTTTCCAAGTGCGCATTCTGGTTAGACAGTGTCGACTTCTTGGGTCATGTGGTGACGAGAGATGGTATTTGCGTGGACCCGAAGAAGATCGAGGCAGTTCAGCGTTGGCCTAGACCGGTATCCGTCACAGAGGTCCGCAGTTTTCTAGGTCTGGCCGGCTATTATCGACGTTTTGTCCAGGATTTCTCCCGCATTGCTGCACCGTTGACCGGGTTGACCCGGAAGGGGGTTCCTTTTGATTGGACCCAGGCATGTGAGGATAGCTTCCAGCAGTTGAAGACTCGTCTGACTACTGCTCCAGTGTTAGCATTGCCTTCAGGATCAGGCGGGTTCGTGGTATATTGTGATGCTTCTAGAGTGGGGCTGGGATGTGTGTTGATGCAGCACGACAGAGTTATCGCGTATGCTTCTCGGCAGCTGAGGAAACACGAGCAGAACTACCCCACCCATGATTTAGAGATGGCTGCAGTGGTATTTGCACTCAAGATCTGGAGACATTACCTATACGGTGAGTCATGCCAGATATTCACTGACCACAAGAGTTTGAAGTATATTTTCCAGCAGCGAGACCTGAACCTGAGACAGCGACGTTGGATGGAGTTGGTGAAAGATTATGACTGCGAGATTCTATACCATCCGGGCAAGGCGAATGTGGTGGCAGATGCTTTGAGTAGGAGGCCCGGAGGTAGCTTATCTTGTTTGAGCGCAGTACAGATGCAGTCGACGGCGGATTGGCAGGTTTTATGTGATAGCAGAGTGCAGTTCGAGTTTACTCCTACAGGGGGACAGCTGGCCCATTTCAGAGCACGCCCACAGTTACTTGACCGTATCCATGAGGCACAGTCCGGCGATGCCCGTATCTTGGAGATTATTGAGCAGATTCGGCAGGGCAGAGTTTCTGAGTTCGTGATTGATGAGCAGGGGATACTTCGATTTGGGACTCGACTGTGTGTGCCAGATTCAGAGGGACTGAGGCGTGATATTCTCGAGGAGGCACATAGATCAGTATACAGTGTTCACCCAGGTTCCACCAAGATGTACCGTGATTTGAGAGAAATTTACTGGTGGGACGGGATGAAGAAGGATATTACAGATTTTGTGTCGAGGTGCCTGACTTGTCAGCAAGTCAAGGCCGAGCACCAGAGGCCAGCCGGCGAGTTACAGCCTTTGCCCATCCCTGAGTGGAAGTGGGAGCAGGTCTCCATGGACTTCGTTGTGGGTCTACCCAGGACCAGTCGAGGGTACGACTCTATTTGGGTGATTGTCGATCGACTGACGAAAGCGGCTCACTTCCTGCCAGTGAAGACCACTTTTGGATTTTCTCAGTACGCCCAGGTTTATATTGATGAGATAGTGCGACTGCATGGCGTTCCGACTTGCATCGTGTCCGACCGTGGCACCCAGTTTACCAGCCGATTGTGGCAGAAGCTACAGGAAGCTTTGGGCACCCGATTGAGTTTTAGTACAGCCTTTCATCCTCAGACTGACGGTCAGTCGGAGCGTACGATTCAGACTCTTGAGGACATGCTCAGAGCTTGTGTTTTAGATTTCGGTGGTAGCTGGGATCGTCATTTGCCTCTGATCGAGTTTTCCTACAATAATAGCTTCCAGGAGACGATTCAGATGGCACCTTTCGAGGCTTTATATGGGAGGAGATGCCGATCGCCGGTATGTTGGACAGAGCTCAGGGAGAGCAGTATTTTGGGGCCTCAGATCGTACAGGAGACGACCGAGAAAATACAGCTGATTCAGGACAGGATGAGAGCGGCACAGAGCAGGCAGAAATCTTATGCGGACAGGCGTCGTCGCCGACTCGAGTTCGTTGTTGGCGATCATGTTTTCCTGAAGGTCTCTCCGATGAAGGGTGTGATGAGATTTGGGCGGAAAGGGAAGCTGAGTCCTAGATATGTTGGTCCTTTCGAGATCCTAGAGCGTGTTGGTCCAGTCGCTTATCGGTTAGCTCTTCCGCCCAGCTTCCCCGATGTTCACCCCGTATTCCATGTCTCGATGCTCCGCAAGTACCTTCATGATCCTTCCCAGGCGATTCAGCACCAGACGATCCAGTTAGAGCGTGATCTTTCTTTCACCGAGCAGCCGGTTGTCATCTTGGATCGGCAGGTGAAGAAATTGAGGTCGAAGGTCATACCGTCTGTCAAAGTTCTTTGGCGTGGCCCGAACAGCGAGGAGGTCACCTGGGAGACCGAGGTCGAGATGAGGAAGAGATATCCCCATCTTTTTGAAGGTACGCGTAGCTAAATTCTAAATTCGGGGACCGAATTTCTTTAAGGGGGGGAAGATTGTAACCCTTCGAAAATCGTTTAGGCAGTTTTTCGGTAATCGGCAAAATTTTCGGCTTTTTCCGTAAAAAGTCAAAATAGGTATTTTTCTTTGTAGACCTAATTATACAAAATTTAAATAAGATATTACTATAATTTTGTCACTAAAATGTCATTTATAAGTTTCTAGTTAAATAAAAAAAATTTCGTAATTAATTATTTTTTTATTATTTTAAGCCTTTTTAAATACATTTAATTAGGGATAAATACAACTTTAATTAGGTAAATTTCTTAATTAGGAGTCTTTATAAGCTAAAATATGGTGTTAATAAAATTATATCATGGCTTGCAAACTTTTAGTTTTAAGGAAGGAAATTTAATGAAAAATGAGGTAAAATAAGGGTTTTTTGGTAAAATGTTGAAAAGAAATGCATTAAATGATAACATGGGGGTGTTTTAGACCTAGAATCTTCTCCAAAATTTCCCCACTCCCTCCTCAAAGCTGCAGCCGAACCCTATACCTGCAGTTTTCCCCACTTCCTCATTTGATTTTGCTTTATTTTCTTGCAAAAATTCATATAAAATCAACAAATTTCCATCTCCATTCAAATCTAAATCCTAATCCACTCTCTCCTCAAGCCAAATTAGTTCAAAACTTGGAGAAAGGAGGCTTCTTTGGTGGCTTGAGCAAGCTAGGGTTCACACTTGGGAGGTATAAATCCAAATCTAGTTGTTAATTGTTGTTTAAGTTGCTAGATTTAGTAGTTTTAGTGTGTAATTTGCTTATGAATTCTTGGTTAGGAAATTCAAGAAAGGGATTTGATTTTGGATTAGGGTTTAAAGCATGGTTGATGTATTAAAGTTAGGGTTCAAGATTGAGAGGTGAAAAATCCTAAACTAGTTGCTTACTTGAGGTTTAATTGTGCTAGAATTTAAATTCTAAATATTAGTTTAGTAGTAAATGTTTGATTTGGAAAAATCAAGTGAAGGTTTTGATTTTAGAAATTAGGGCTTGTAGAATGATGCTTGTATTATGCTAAGGATGGTTATCTAGGTGATTGGAGTGGTTAATTGTATATTGGTATGCTTACTAAATCGATAAGTTTCGATGTTTGTATCAAAATTGGTAAGGAATCGCTTACTAGATTTTTCGGAAAATAGTATGCGTTCAAATTTCGCTAGGAAAGCAATATTACTAGCTTTGTATAGGATTATTAGAGTGCGCGAACGTGGGGTTTCGTCTAGTCGGGTTGTAGTTTAATCGATTTCCCCGATACGGCGATTTTAGTTAAGGTTTTAGCAATTTTCGTGCATTTTCCGCGTACCGAGTGCGTGTTGTGATAAATTCGAGAGCGTGGATCTTTTCATAGTGTGAGTTGCATCATTTCAGAAATCTGTAACCTTATATTTTGTGTTATGCAATTCTAGGATCGGTCGGGGAAACTTCGGATACGGCGCGAAAAGGCAAAGCGGTGGCCGGACCAGATTAGCGGGGATTTCTGGTGAGTAGATATATTCATCTACGGGGGAAATCGTCTGGATGGCGCGAGGCGCCCCCTCCCTAGTTAGGATTACTCTACTTTATGCAATAATTATATTGTTAGCTAGCTTATCCATTTACGCACATTGCATACCCTTATAGTAACCCTATACTAGATTGCATGGACATTCATATGACATTCATATATACATATGCGATATCATTTCGTAGGACACGAACACCTTACCATTGGCATCTATTGCACGCGCACTATTCATGTGACACACACGCCTTTGGTATTTGCCATGCCACGTGCACTATAAAAACCTGTTTAGCTAGTAACGCCATTGCATTCATGCATGATATTTGAGATTGTATCGTACGCATATACCTCGCATTACTATCATATTTACATAGATTTCTAGCCAAACTCTCACATCATATACATTGATATCATAGACACTTATCATACATAACATATGGACATTATGATTTCTGGAGGATTTCAGTTTGCTGCGATTTCTGGATTTTGGGGGAAAACCGCAAGAATTTAACAAAACCTTATATTTATCTTTTTCAAAACAAGTTGCGGTTTTCTCGTGATGTATGTGTCGTCCACCATGAGTTTTCATGTTTTCTGTTGGATTTCGAGACCCGATTCGAGGAGTGGATGAACCGTCTCGGGTACATGGTGGGCCCGGTATGGTACCCCGGGGCAAGAAGATCGAGTTGTAGACGATGAGCCTGGCAGGGGAAGACTACCTACCGGTGATGTCTGGCGCGGCGGATATCCGGAGGATACCGACCGTTGTCGTGAGATTTATGATATGGGCCGATCCGGATTGACGGAGCCCGACATTGAGACAGATATGATTCCTATTTGGTGTCGATGCTTGACACGGGTTTTCTGAGGATTTCTTGATGATATTTAGTTATTATGCAGACATTCGTTTTCTAAAAGTTAAGAATCCAGTAACTTTAACATTTAAAACACTTAAAGAGTTAGAAAAGATATTGCATACATGTGCATGCATACTAGAGTTATTATACCACATTTGGACATACATGTTGTTCCGCATTGCGTGCATTCTTACGATTGCCTTATTAGATGTTATATTTACTCACGAGCTGGCAACTCACCCCCGTTGTGCCACAGTGTCTTGCAGGTCGGACCCGTCAGTCTTGTAGCGGCGGGCTATCTTGTCATCAGTTCCTTTTGCTCAGACTCGCGACATCGCCCGTAGGTGGGTTGCGAGTATACTTTATTTCCTGTTGTTTTATCATTGTATCTAGTATTCTCCATCTACCACTTGTTTTGTATATGCGACATAGTGATGAGATTGAGAGACTTGTATATTTGTGGTTCTTTTGGGTCGAGCTCACTTGAGCCGACGTGTGTTTTCTGGTATTTTGCGTTTCTTTATGTTCTTCTCTTGATATTACTATTATATTGCATGTGGTTGTGATCCGCCTTGAGCGAAGAGCTAGCTCCCGCTTGGGGATGCCATTTTTCTGATTTCATATGTATTATCTTGTTGTACCCATTTTTGGGGATAGAAAATACAGGGGAGACTCTGCCGAAATTTTCAGAAATTTTTGATGTTTTAAAAAGGGATTCGTTGCAACTCAATTGATTTAAAAACCGTTTTCATTTTAGGTTTTCCTTCACTCTCTTTGATTTTTGGGTTAGATTTCTGGGCTTTGGCTGACTTAGGTTACGGTACGCCTTTAGACGTCTCGTAATCTAAGTGCCAGTCACGTTCCGTACTTTCGGGTCGTGACAAGCTCGGTCTGTTTCTTCTGATTCTCCAGCATTCCTCTTATCACTCCAAGCATGGCGGCTTCGTCCATACGCCTCTGGTACGTCTTCAAATTCTTACCGGCCATATTCCTGAAATCAAAACACCCAACTTTAGCATGATGATCGATTCAAAATATAGATCAATGCTAGAACTCCAAGATACTTAAAAAGAGTGCCACATTGTAACTATGCCGCGGTATCATAGCCACAATTACATAACTCCACCTAAGTCGCCTAAGTCCTAGAAATAACAAGGAATCGGGTTTTCGAGTTGATATGCAAAAGAAGTTGCACATCGTAAAGGATATAATCAGGAAGAATGTGATTCAAGAATGGTAAACGGCAAGGTGGCAGGACATGTTTCCTAAACACTGGTATTCTGATTTGTGTATTGGGTACAATATCCAACTACAAAAGAATCAACCCGACTATCCTATGGCTCTGATACCAAAAGAACCATGTCACGCCCGTCTTCCCAGAGTATGCTAAAATGGGCACGTGACATAGCCAACCATGCTACCTGTGGGTAGGAAGTATCCATCCACAGTCACATTACGGCTGTAGAGATATCAAGAACAAAATAACACTATCTAAAACATGTCCATAATCCAATATATCATGAGTCAAGGATAATAAAATGCGGAAGCAAAAGATCCAATACAAAATAACTGAAATGTATGTCCCATAATGCGGGCTCACATCAGGAATAAACTGCAGAAAATAAATGAACTAGCTACTACTGAACTCACGGCTCAGCCTGCTGGCTGAAGTACTCCTGCTCGGACTGCAACAGCGGTACAGAATCTGGGCCATGCAAAACCCAGACGTCAGCGCGTCATGTCATCAAGTAATATAATATGAACAGTGTAGTAGGCAATGCAATATAAACATGAATAAAGCAAGGGTAACAATAATATGAATCAGGGCAGTACAGGGTAGTGTGCAATGGGTAAACTAAACTGTTCTATCAGGTTAAGTCTTTGAAACCAAATTGATGAATCATCGATGTAACTCAATAGTATCCCGTGCATACCCGGGACCACGGCCACAATATTCTCGGCTGCAGCCGAGACATGCCGCTAGGCACAAAACAGGAATGTGTACACTCGATAGTATCCCGTACATACCCGGGACCACGGTCACAATATTCTCGGCTGAAACCGAGACATGCCGCTAGGCACAAAACAGGAATATGTACACTCAGGACAGGCAGTGAACTGTCGAGTTACAAGTCAGGTTTCACCTTTGATTTCCCCATACCCCCAAGTTATAAGTGTATGTCAAGTCAGGTATCCCGAAATCAAGAAACTAATGCCAACACAGGGTCAGATAAACAGGTTTGTCTGGATAGACAACAGGAACGGTCCATGAGGACTACATGTCAGGTTTGTTGGCATTAGACACAAGATCAGGTAACGGGTCAGGTCATGGTACATCATGTCAAGTGAAGCAGTATACGGTACCATGCCGGGTCAATCAATTTGTAGGTAGCAAGACAGGTCAAGAAGCAAGCGATATCACAGGTGTGCTCACAATCAGTTATATAATCAAGCATGGGTTTTAACAACATGAGATAAGTAATGAAGTAAGCAATAGGCAGATTCACTGAATTAGCAGTACAGTTGTCAGTTGTGTCACCGAGATGATCTCAATGTTATGCGAATGCAGTATGCCAATTATGGCCTTTTAATCATGTTAACAAGTTTAAGCACTTTAGAGGTGCAATAATTTGTATAAAGGTTCAATACAGCTATTACAGGTTAAAATGCATACGAGTGTCCGAATGGAACAAAACTATAGAGATAAATGCCATGCGCTATGTCAATATTAAAAATGTGATTAAATAGGTAAATGTGGTTATTAGGTTCAATTGTAAACTGTAGGTTCCAAGTTTAAAGATAAAATGATATATAACAATATTGTACATGAAAAAGTGGGAAATTATAATACCAAAGTTAAATTGCGGGTTTTAGGGTGTCATTAATTATAAGTAAATATTGTTTAGCATGTAGCAAGGGTTACTTGCCTCGACGGGTCTCGAAACGGGAAAAACGGAACGTAAAATGTCGGCGGGGAAACTCGCGACGGGCGCACGGTTCACGAAATGAACCCAAACGACGAACAATGGAACCACATGGGTCGGGGTACCTCGCTGGAACGTCGGGTCACGTCGTCGGCATCGTCGGATTCCGGCCGAGGAATGAACAGTAAAGATCAAGACATGCAATCAAGAAGAGAAAGAAAAATAGAGAAGAAAGGAAGGAGGAAAGAGGAGAATGAGGCTTACGGTGGTCTGCAGAGGGGTCGTGAGGATCGACGGCGTTGAAGAAACTCCGGCGACCAGCCTACGACGACGGCGAGAAAAACTGCAGATCAAGAAAACTGGATCGGAGAAGGAAGAAGAGGAAAGGAGAAGATGAGAGGATGTGAAGCTTACCGAGGGGTGCTTGCAAGGCCGGGGACACGGGGACGAGGTCACCGGTGGCGACGCACGGCGGCACAGATGAGTGCAAGGGTGTGCAGGTGGCCAAGTCGGGGTGTGCAGGCGCTCAGGAACGCGGGGACTGGAGGAAGGATGAGACGAGGTTGAGGAGGCGAGGATGCAGGTGACGGTGGTGCCGGCGTTGGGGCTGCGGCGGCTAGGGCACGGTGGTTAGGGTTCGCGAGGTGATGGGTTAACGTTTGGAAAAGAAAGGAGGAGGGAAAATGGGTTTTTAAAATATATGAGAGAGAGAGAGAAAGATACGGGGAGAGAGAGAGAGGAGAGAGATAGAGAGATAGAGAGATGGGGAGAGAAAAAGAGAGTGGGGCCCACGGGAATAAGGGATTTGATTGGCTGAAGGGGGAAATCGTTTGTTAGGAAAAATATTTAAAAATATTTAAAGATTTTAAGGGAACAGTGAAATCTATATGGTTAAGAAAAAAATATATGATGGTTTAAAATTTAAAGTTTGGGTTTTGGCACAAAATAAAACATTTCCAAATCGCGCCCGGGTCGGGTCCAAAAATTTGAAATTGAAATAATAGAATTTTCAGCGGGATCCAAAAGTGAAACTGAAGTATTTTATGATCAAAAAGCATACCCCGAAAACGGACACACGTACGTGCGCGTAGCCGTCCAAACTCGCCCGTTTCACTGAACGGGACGAGAACACGATGCACGGACGCTACCACAGGGTTAGGGGTGTCAAGCAGGCCAAGATGAATATTTTTAATTTTATTTTAGATGCCAAAATTGTTATATGTAGAAATGAATTTGCCGGGTAAAAATTTACAGTAAGTAACAAACAAGCAAGATAAATGAAATGAGTGCCACACTACGCTCAAACGGTAACTGAAATTAGTAGCATTGGGCTTGGGTGTTACAATGCGGGGCGTGACAGGGTTTGTTTGGTATCCGAGCCATAGGATTTAGGTTAATCGGGTTTGATTCTTTTGTAGTTGGGTATTGGACCCAATACACGAATCAGAAAATCCGTGATTAGGAACATGTCTTGCCATATTGTTATCGTGATTTTTGAATCATATCTTTCTCTTGACCCTTGTCTTGACGATATGCAAACAACTTTGCATCTCGGCTTGAAACCTTGGATTTGGGCGACTTGAACGGAGTTATGTGATTGTAACTATGAACTGCAGCATGGTTACAATGCGGTACTCTATTTAAGTAACTTGGAGTCCTGGTCTTGATTCATTTCCTTGTTCCATGGTCATTCTATTACCTTGGTTTTCTCCGTTTCATTGCTTACCAGTTTATGTTTTGCAGATTTCTTGGTGACCGATACCGGCAGTTATGAAGTTGTCTTGGAAATTGATGGTCTCACTTTCCACGCTCACATTGATTGTAGGGCAAAGAAAGTGATTTTTCAGATTCCTGGACATCCGGAGTTTGTTTTGCTGGAGGTAGCAGTTCTGTCGGGCTAGTCGAGTTTAGGGCTAGGCCGACAAGAAATGTTCTTTCGTCAATGGAAGTTGATAAAGAGGAAGTGCCAGCTGTAGTTTGAGAGTTCATGGATGTGTTCGAGGACATCTCGGGTTTACCGCAAAAACGAGATGTAGAGTTCACGATCGATCTTGTTCCTGGTGCAGCGCCAATTTCAAAGGCATACTATCCGATGGCACCAGTGGAGTTGGAAGAAGTCAAGAGGCAGGTTACCAAATTGCTAGAGAAGGGTTGAATTCTCAGCAGCAATTCACCTTGGGAGCTCCAGTTCTTCTAGTAAAGAAGAAAGATGGCACAAGGAGGATGTGCATCGATTATCGAGAATTAAACCGGGTGACTATTAAGAACAAGTACCCGATCCCTCGCATTGGCGAATTATTCGAGCAACTCAGTGGCGCGAGGGTATTTTCGAAGCTGGATTTGTGATCCGGATATCATCAGGTCCGAGTTAAATCGGAAGATATTTGCAAGATTGCGTTCCGAACTCGGTATGGATATTACGAGTATTTAGTGATGCCATTCGGAGTCACGAATGCACCGGCGATATTTATGGACTTGATGAACCGAATCATTTCACCGTTCTTGGACCTGTTTATAGTGGTGTTCATCGATGATATTCTGGTCTACTCGAGGAGCATTGAAGAGTATGCGGAACACTTGAAGATTGCACTACAGACATTGAGGCAAGAGAGATTATATGCAAAGATGAGCAAGTGCAAGTTTTGGTTTGAAGAAGTGAAGTTTTTAGGACACGTCGTATCCGGATATGGAATCACCGTTGATCCCGAGAAGATTGCAGCAGTTCAAAATTGGCTGATTCCGAAGAACGTAGCAGAGATCAGAAGTTTTCTTGGACTTGCCGGCTATTACAGAAGGTTCGTGAAGAATTTTGCTCGTTTGGCTGAGCCTTTGACCAAGCTTACGCACAAGGAAGTACCATTTGTGTGGACGGATAAGTGTGCATCAGCTTTTGAGGCGTTGAAGCAGAGATTGATAACCGCTCCTATTTTGACCGTACCAGACAGTTCCGTAGGATTGGTGATTCACAGCGACGCATCTGGGAAAGGATTGGGATGTGTTTTGATGCAGCATGGGAAAGTTATAGCTTACACATCGAGGTAGTTGAAGACCCATGAGAAGAATTGTCCAACTCATGACTTGGAGCTTGCAGCAGTGATTTTCGCTTTGAAGATTTAGGGACACTACTTATTGGGTGAAAGGGTCGAAGTATTCACCGATCACAAAAGCCTAAAGTATGTGTTCACACAGAAAGAGCTTAATATGAGGCAGCGTAGATGGTTGGAGCTGATGGATGATTACGATCTTGATCTTAAGTACCATCCGGGGAAAGTTAATGTAGTGTCGGATGCACTTAGTCGGTTGCCAGCAATTCGGATGTTGACTGCACAGAAGGAGCTTATCGAGGATTTTAGGAGATTCGAGTTGGAGATTTTGCTACCGCATTCTTCGAGACAGTTGATGCAGCTGCAAGTACAGTCGTCATTGATCAAGAGTATTAAAGCAGCGCAGTCGAAGGACCCGAGATTGCAAAGGTTTCGAGAACAGGTTGAAGCTAGACTTCGAACGGACTTGTTAATTCATGAAGATGGTTCGTTGCGATATGGTAGCCGTTTGTGTGTACCAAAAGGAGATATTCGCGAAGAAGTTATGAAGGAGGCACACAGTTCCGCGTATTCCGTACATCTAGGAGGCACGAAGATGTACCGTGATCTATGACAACATTTCAGGTGGGGAGGCATGAAAAGGGAGATTGCTCGCTTTGTAGCAAAGTGCTTGGTGTGTCAGTAAGTTAAGGCTGAACATAAAAGGGTTGGTGGTTTATTGCAACCACTTTCGATTCCTCAATGGAAGTGGGAATATATAACCATGGATTTCTTGACGGCTTTACCGCGGAGTCCAAAGGGTAACAATGCAGTTTGGGTGATTGTTGATCGATTGACCAAGGCAGCTCACTTCATACCGTTTCGAGTTGGTCAGTCAACAGAAGCGTTAGCAGAACGGTACATGCAGGAGATTGTAAGATTGCATGGAGTACCGGTGAGCATCGTGTCCGACCGTGACACCCGTTTCTTATCATACTTCTGGAGGAGTTTACAGGAAAGTTTGGGGACTCGATTGAAGTTTAGCACAGCTTATCATCCTCAGACAGATGACCAGTCGGAGAGAACGATCCAAACTCTTGAAGACATGTTGAGAGCTTGCATGTTAGACCTCAAGGGTTCATGGGATGATCATCTATACTTGGTGGAGTTTTCTTACAACAACAGATTTCAGGCGACTATTCAGATGGCTCCATTCGAAGTATTGTATGGTCGCAAGTGTCGCTCACATATTTGTTGGTATGATGTTGGAGAACGAAAATTGTTGGGACCGGATTTGATCGTGCAAACAGTGGAGAAAGTTAATACTATCCGGAATCATAGGAAGGCGGCACAAGATCGGCAGAAGAGTTGGGCTGATACATCGAGAAGACCTCTAGAGTTCACGGTTGGTGATTTGGTATTCTTGAAGATATCACCGATTAGAGGAGTGATTCGTTTTGGAAGTCGAGGAAAGTTTAGTCCTCGATTCATTGGACCTTTTAAGATTTTGGAGCGTGTTGGAGAAGTGGCGTATCGATTGGCTTTACCGCAATCTTTGGCAAATGTTCATGACGTGTTTCATGTATCTCAACTCCGTAAGTATGTTCGAGATGAAGAACACGTGCTAGATCATTCAGAGCTGACTGTACGAGAAGATTTAACCTTTGAGGAACAACCGATATCTATTGTGGATCGAAGAGAAAAGGTTCTTAAGAACAAGGTTATCCCTCTTGTACTTGTTTCTTGGGGAAATCGCTCACATGGAGAATCAATTTGGGAACGAGAAGATGAAATCCGACAGAAGTTTCCACATCTATTCTTTTAGTTTCTTGATTGTTTATCCTTTCTTGTTCTTGGAATTTTGAGGACGAAATTCTTTTTATAGTTGGGTATAATGTAACAACCTAGTTCATTTATACCAATTCCAGTTCTCGTATTTCCTTAATTGTGGTATTTTCCTGATTTATCGTGTTTTGGGTGCGAA
This sequence comes from Agapanthus africanus, assembly GCA_030015575.1. Classification (NCBI taxonomy): domain Eukaryota; kingdom Viridiplantae; phylum Streptophyta; class Magnoliopsida; order Asparagales; family Amaryllidaceae; genus Agapanthus; species Agapanthus africanus. The sequence goes on along the minus strand of CM057340.1, from coordinate 671,951,171 downwards.
TAGTATTTTACATTTTACATTGCATTCGATCCGACCCGCTTCCTTGAACTTATTTGATTCATATTTATGAATTATCCTGACTTGTTACGTAGACTGGTGCATTTTCATGTTTAGTGCATACTAGCATTTTATCTGGCATTTGCATTTTTACAATATAACATTTTAAGTCACATAATATATTTTAAAAATACATTGCATGGCCTGCATGATACCCCTAGCCACGTGGTAGCATCCGCGCATCTTGTTCTCGTCCCGTTCAGTGAAACGGACTTGTTTGGATGGATACGCGCACGTGCGTGCATCCGTTCTTGGGGGTATGCATTTTTCGTTATCCGGACATTCATTTTTTATTTTGGTCGACATGTATATTTTTCGTATTTTAAAACTGAATTTTAGACCCGACCCGGGCATGTTTTGGACTATGTTTGTATTTACCAGAATATCAAATTTTATTTATATAATATTAATGTTATAAATTGATACAAATTAAAATTTAGTTAGTTAATAAAAGATTTTTTAAATTTAAATCTAAACTAATTTCCTAACAAACTAACAACCCCTTTCTCTCTCTCTCCTCTGCATATATATATTTATATATATTTTATTTATTTAATTTTTTCTTTCCTTATTTAATACACAGCCTATTCTTCTTACTTCTTCTTCTTTCTTCTTTCTTTTTTTCTTGATCTTGTTTCGTGATTCCGGTGATCACCGCTGGAGCCGTGCTCGTCGCTGACGATTCAAGTGATCCAGTGAACGTACCTGACTTGCATGATCACCCTCGTGCGTTGTTTGGAACCGTTCCGTGTACCGTGCGCGCGTCGCGACATTTCGCCGACGAAGGACGTTCCGTACACATCCGTTCTTGTTCCGTCTGGGCAAGTTAATCTTGCTACATGCTATATAACTCATTATATACCTATTTAAATAAATTTCACACCTGTATTTTAAATCAAGCATCCCATGTTTCATATTACAGCCTTTCGACGTTCCGTTTATATTTTTATAGTGCATTTCAGATATAGGGCATGCAAACCAATCTTAATTACATGCTATATTATTTTAGACGTATCTATTTTAACAATGGAATACTTGTATTAAAAATCATGCACCCCATATTTAGTTTTATGACTTTTCGATGTTCCGTTTGCATCCATTCATATCATTTCAGATCTAGGTCATGAAAACTTATCTTGTTACATACTATACTATCATATACTGCATCAAATTGAATAGTTACATTTCATATTGCTTAGTTATATGTTCCGTACTTGTTAGTTTATCATTTTACGATTATGTGATACCTATTTGCATCCATATCATTTAAAATATATATCATTGTAAAATTTCTTATTATTATCTTTAATTAGTTTATAATCTGCATTTTATAATGTTATACATTTGAAAATATTATAGTTTACACATGAAACGTCGTTGAAAAGCGGATACGACAAATCTGAAATTTACTGTACAGCTTACCTTATAAAATTCATTATAAATCATAGAAAAATTATCAGTATACGTTCTTTAGTTCGTTACGACGCTAACTCATAATACTATAACTTTATGAAATATTTACTTGCAAAATAAATTGTTTAAATAACGTAAAATGCAAATAAAAATTTCTCTAAACTGCTGTCCAGGGAAATTCCAACAGCAAACTTTCAACTTCGAATATTCATAGGTTTTTGTAGGAACAAGATGAGATGCTTATACTTATAAAAATGAAAATCTTATTGAATTATCTTTTTTTTGGTATAAGACACGTCCCTTTTGGATAACGTTTGTTATTTTTAAGCTATTTTACAAATCAGGGTGACGCTAAATTTCTGAACGGAACTTTCTTGTGCATGGTTAATCAATACCACTTTTATAGTTATTAATCGGTTTGAATATGTTATCCATGTTAATATTATTATATCAATATCTATTTAATAAATAATAGTGCTTGTGTTTTAATATTCAACAAATTTTACCGATTTACAGTTTTATAGTATCTGTCTGTATCCGTACGGTTTATTACATATCTAGTTGCACGTCGAGATCATATTATTTCATTTTACTGTTACATTAGTATCCCATACTTGATCTTGTGCATCCTACATAATCATGATGTAATCCCTGATAAATATTTGTGCATCCATGCTTTATTTGTGCACTCGGACCTGTTACAGTTTAGTTATGAGCATCCGTTTGATACCTGTGCACTACTTGACATGACTTGATACATGTACACTACCTGTCATGAACTGATATACTACTGCATGACTTGATACACTATTACTTGACACGACTCGATCCATGTACACTACCTGACATGACCTGATGTACCACAGCTTGACCTGTTACCTGATCTTATTACTAATGCCAACAATCTTGACCTGTTGTCCCTATGGACATTTCCTGTTATCTATTCAGACAAACCTATTCCTGCTTGATCCTGTGTTGGCATTACCTTCAGATTTATCAATACCTGACTTGAACACATAACTTGGGGGTATGGGGAAATCAATGATGAAATCTGACTTGTAACTCGACAGTTCGTACTTATACTGATCAGTCTTACGGGCTAGGCCAGCCCCGGGATGATGCAGCTGACATCATTCATCGTTACATACTACCTTTTACTGCCTAGCGGCACGTCTCGGATTCAGCCCGAGAATCTTGACCGTGGTCCCGGGCACGCACGGGATACTATTGAGTTACATTGATGATTCATCAAATTGATTTCAAAGACTTGAGAGTAGTTTACCCAGTAGACCAGTTTAGATTACTCACTGCACATCACCTGTGCCTTTCTCTTCACTGTCCTTATTTATGTTACTGTTATACCTTTATTACCGTTCATACTCGTGCATGCATGTCTTGTTACTCCTTGATTATAGTATTACTTGATGTTATGACGAACTGACGTCTGGGTATTGTATGGCCCAGATCCTCTACCTTTGTCGCAGGCTGATCAGGAGTACTTCCGCCGTTAGGCCGAGCAGTGAGGATCCAGTTGGTATCTAGTTTTACTTTCCAGGTGTTTTGTTTATTGGATCTATTGCTTCCGCATATTATTTTATTCTTGACTCGTTTATTTTGGCATATGGACATGTGTTAGATAGTTTATTATTGTTCTTGATATCTCTACAGCCGTAATATGACTGTGGAGGGATTTTTCCTATCCACAGGTAGCATGGTTGGCTCTGTCACGTGCCTATCTTAGCATACTCTGGGAAGCGGGGCGTGACAGACGTTATCCCCTAGATCCGGTATGCGATAATTTTAGATGAAGAGGCCGGACTGTATGAAGATTGTCACATTCAGGATCAGTAGAGTACGGACGGGCTTGATTGTCGATCTCCCTTTCGGCAGATACCTGGGTAGCCATTACGTACAGCTAGTGCCGCTGACGTGCTTACGGTTATGAATTTATTCAGTAATCACTGTTTGCGTATTGTCGAGTATTTAGTGTCCCACATAGAGAGTTTTCCCGATGCAGGCGATAGATGTAGAGGTTGTACATTGGTATGTGCAGATATCCGATTAAATATGTGTATATGCTACACAGATTTTAATCAGACAGTTGATAATACTACCCGGCTTAGGATTAAGCCGGATTATTAAATCAAGTTTTGATTTAATTATATATATATATATATATATTCTAGTATTATTGTTCACTATTCATTTTCTCTCTTTTGGCTATTCGTATTTTTATACGGATACACATATATGTAATGATACATATACCGAGGGATGTATTCCGTATTTATACGGAATACCTTCTAGAAGGAGAACACTTCATTTGTGAATATTCATCTATTAATATTCAAGAAAATGAGGTAGCTTTGGGTATGGTTGAGAGCATGTAGAGAGAGATGGGCTTCAATTGTTTATGCAAAAAAAAAGTTATGTCACATTTTCTAAAATGGTTAGAAAAATATGAAGCCATTCTCTCTCATTCAATACTCTTGAAACACTTAGCCATTTTCATGATGAGAGCTCCTATCTCCTTCCTCCTCCTTCTTCTTCATTGCTCTCTTGAGCTTTGAAATGAGAAAAAGATTAATGGAAAAATCCCTACATCACCCTCACTCCATTCCTAGCAAGCTTGGAGTGTCAGTTGGAGTTTGGATCGGTTTCCCTCTGGTGGACCATTTTCGGCATGGGAGGTCTTCACCAAGTTCGTTCCTACATCTTAAGGAGCCAACGAGGAGTCCAAGTTCACCATTGGAGCATATGAAGATGCATCAAAGGTTGTAGTCTCTATAAACCTTGCATATTTAGTTTGCTAGTTTAGGTGTTTAGACGATTCTATTATTGCGGTTCCCTCGAGTTCGCTCAATTTTTTTGATTGCATCTAGCCTCCGCTGCGCCCTCGAGTGCTAGGGAACCTTACAGAGGTGGCACAACATTCGAAGCCAGGAGGCCCAAACCTGGCCACTGGAATTGGCATTTTGTCCGATTCCGGCGGCCAAGTTGTGGCCTCCTGCCTCGAAATTTGTGCAAGAGCTTGGCATTACTAAAACTTGATTTTTAGTATACTTTGTTTTTTCCCAGATTTCACTCGGTGTTATCTTTGTATTCGGGCAACTCGTGAAACTTTTCGGTTAAAATTTTAGCATCGTTTATGATCCGCTTATTCATATGTGTTGTTAAATGTCGTCTAATTGCTATATGTTCGAGTAGACGGGGTTGCACAATTTCTTGTGTTGCTTGTTGTTGTATATATATCTATGATGGTTTAGTTGGATTGTCGTGACGGATAGCCCCTCGTGCGATTTGATTGTACAGTTGTGATTTATAATGTTGTGTTCATTTGTTTGGGACGAGCTCCAACTTGTGGTCGCCATTTCCGCTTGTTGTATATTCTTTTATTGGGTCTCGACCAGGATACGATCTATGTCACCACTGTATATGTATTTCATTTCTGTACTAGGATTAATCCAGGAGAAGTGCTCGAGTAACCGGGTTCTAGAGTATGGTAGGTGGCTATCTCATGGTGTTTGGGACCGGGCCGCTTCGCTCTAGAATTGGCGGGTTGCTCGCCGCACTTGTAGGGATTATAGGATCGACCCGTGGAAGAGTGCCCAAGTTACCGGATTCTAGAAAGCGTCAGGTGGCTGACTCATGGTGTTGAAGGTGGGTTACCCAGTTTCTAGAATTGGTAGGTGGCTTGCCGCATTCGTAGGGGTCTAGGATCGATGTTGTATGGGATATGGACACGACGGGGGAACGTCGCGTCTCATTTGCGGCTCAGGTGAACGCGGGGATCCTAATTTATCCGATATTCCATATTGTTGTTCATATGCCTGTGATGATTATTATTTGCCTGTGATATATATATATATATATATATATATATATATATATATATATATATATAATTAGATACTTTTATATGTTTTGTATCCGCGCTAGGCCTGTCCCCGCCCTGCCATAAGTTAAGTAATCTTACGGCGAAGACCTGGGGATCCCGTGGCGAATTCAGATGGCATATAAAAGCATGTTATTTTGGTTGTTTCTGTTGTGGCTAGAAACTTGAATGATGGGACTGCAATATATGCTTAATGCAAGGAAAACAAACCTAAACGATGCTGTTGGAACCAAATTTTAAAACTGTTGTATTATTCTTTTGTTTTTCATAGAGGTATTCGGTTAGGAATATCTTGCACCTCATTCGATGAGAAAAGAGCCTTGATCCCTTCACGGGAAGTTCGCTCTTAAGCAAAAGTTTATGTTACTATAAACGCTCGGTTTTCTTCAAAACCACTCGTTTTAAAACGCCGAGCCTAAACCACTCCTTTTCAAAGCCACTCAAGTTCTTTCAACTATATCAAGTTTATTACATTAAAGGTTTTTCGCTAAAAACCAGCCGTAGCCCTTCGTCATTTCAGATTAGTATTGCTTAGTATTCATGCTGTGTTTGTTGACCTTGTCAAGGTATAGTGTTCGGTATCTTTGTAGTGCTTTTCTGTTGTATGGTGATGCGATTAGCTAGGACAGTCGTGCAGCCTTATTGATCTTGTCAAAGGCTCGTGAGGGTGGGTTTAGATTAATCCAGGATAATGACGGGTTGAACTTGACTAGCGACTTATGGTTTGTTGAGCCTGTCAAGGTCATAAGCCGTTAGGGGCACAAACCATATTGGGAGTTTCAAATATAAGGGAAACTTGCCAAGTTTCCGCATACCTTTTGGAGTGTGGTAATTTTGGTCGGCTTCCATCAAGATTATTACACGATGATAGTTGGGTCCCGATTCCAACTAATGAGTAGGTATTACTCTTCGGGAGATTTTCACTTCACAACTAACTAATTTATTAGGTTTCTAGAAAGTGTTAATGAGGTTACGGCTCTGCGGAAATGGGATTATTAAATTGGGTCTGTGTGAAAGCGCGGGGGACCTTCCTCGGATTACCAACACCGACCTGATTGAACGGTTAGCGAACTTGTAAGGTGTATATGATCCCAATTAGTTCTCCTTTTAGGATTTGAAGGAGAATTCGAGGAAACAGTGGGAGCCATCCTGATTAGATAAAGTGATTAACCGATCTAATCTTGATAGAGTGCACGTCGAGTGTTTCTTTTCTCTCGTCGAGTGTTTCTTTTCTCTCTATGGTTTGCGACCATAACTTACCTTAAACTAAAACTCATAAACCAAGTTAACCAAACCTTTTTACAGACTTTGGCTTTGGATTGTCATGATTCACGACAAAGTCGCATATATCCCCGCTCTCCTATTTTCCTTTTGCTTTCTCCAGAACACTCCGTATCATTACGGAGATCCATATTGATTAGAAAGGCCATCTCGTATAGTTACATATGAACTCGAAGAAACTTGTTTCAGTCTGAGGATGGTCACTGGTTCTGGAGAAATTGAATAGGATTATTAGGTTGTCTCTTTCCTTTACTTTCTCTCAGGTTGTGAAAGCTCCTTGTATTAGGAGAGTACACCAATTACGCTTGTTGGATAGCCTTCTTCCAATCCTTAGGCTGGTACCGAAAGATATGGAAGGAAGAAAACCAACTAGCCTATGTTGGTGTACAGAAGGTAAGATATAGAGACATATAAAGGACTGGAGTGAGGGCAAAGGAAATTGCGATTACTATAGTAAATCTGGACAATGGAAAAGGCATTACTAGGAATACACGGCCACCCCCTTGAAACATTGATGTTTCAGAATTTCTGTGATGTTATAATTGAAAACTGTTTTTCTAATTGATTCTGACTCTAGGGTATGTGTATACTAGATTAGAATTCCATATCTGTATGACGTTACACATGCTGAGTAGTAGTAGAATATTGGGAAATGGGCGATTTGATCCTCAATATCAGAACTCATAGTAATTGGTGATATTGGATTAAATCACCTGGATTTGCTTAACGACAAATATTTGGTTTCGAATAATCGTTGTTATACACCAATTTTTAAAATTTGAATATATGTATCTTTATTTTATAAAGTGAGATATAAATTTTGAAAATTGTGTTCCAAATATTTACCTTTATCAGTTGAGGATAAGGTAAGATGCATTGAATAATGGTGTAAGAAATTTTTAGCCAAAATACAGTTTTTAACCTAACATACGAAGTTCGAGTTATTGAACTCTTGGGGCATATACATGAAAATGTATGTTGTCTAGTGTTTATCAAGGCAAGGGGTTGCTAATCTTACTTCATTCAGTTTATCTATGAGTTCTCTAGTTTTAAACATGCATTCGTTGTAATGCAAAATCCAAAGATTATGAGAAGTTTATAGGTATAAGAATAAAGTAGAGAACTATACATTGGAAGTATCAGGATTCTTCGAAGTGGTCGAAGATGTAGATATTTATGCTAGGTATTCTATCGTAGTAATATTGAAAACTTGATTCTCTCACAGATTACTCATCTGTGGGTGCGCTTCTTGGTGAGTAATGTTGTGTGGCATTTTTCCATTTGGGATATGCACTAGAAACAACTACATAATTTTTGAATCTGGTTCCATTTAAATTAGTGCCTTTGATTCTATATAGACATAGAATAGTTGCATATCTTGAGTTTTTAAGATATGGAGTTATCCGGTTTCTGTTTAAAAGCAGAATCCGGACAAACTCAAGGCACGCTTCGGTAATGGCAGTTTGTGGTTTATCCCAAGCATTTGCTAGGGTTTTGCTTCTACCATTTTCAAGATCAATAGTCATATTGTTCTTGACTCGCCACCATTTTATAAAAGAAATCTTTTTGCAAAAAAAAACTAGTGGGAGTATAGTAGAACTGGAAATGATTCTAGAACCACAAACGATTACTGAAAATTTAGTAGACCTGGAGATTCAATTGGACTCGACAAAGCTTAGTTACTCCGCAGATTTAGTAGGTGACCTCAGCCACCCGAGAGATGCTTCGGTTTCTTCATAGACGGTGACAGGAAGGTTAACATCATGGTGATGATGGTCATACTAGTTATCAGCAGGCCATGGAAGTGGTGACTTCCGGATGATGACTGTATGCTTTATATCCAAGTTAGACTCCACGCACTTCAGCAAATTATGGAATTTGCTGGGTACTCTTGAAGGGGTAAAACCCATTAGGAGCAAGTAGATCTTTCGAGATCTGTGCAGATGGAAAGATATTAACCTAATAAGGCTGGACTTGTTGTAAAGATTTTCATCAAATACCATGTGTAGATTGTGATGAGACTTTTTTTCAGTATCTACGCTGAAGTCCATACGGATATGACTTGGCATTGCTGCTATTTTTAACTATGATATCTGGCAGGTGGATGAATATAATGTCTTTTTAAATGGGAATTTTGAAGTGCATATGTATATGACTATGCCAGAGGGTTATCATAGTCTGTGGGAGCAGCGGAAGGTGTGCAAGTAGCTTATGTCTATTTGTACACTAAAGCAGGCATATCATAGACGGATCATCTGTTTTGATGTAATAGTTAAGGTGTTTGACTTCATCAAAATAACAGATGAACCTAGTAAAAAAGATGTAGAGAGTATTGTCCTGGTATTTAGATGACATACTCTGGATAGGAAGTGATTGTTTACAGCAAAAAACTAGGAAGACGAACATCTTGCCTGAATTTGGGGGCATATACTATATGGAACATATCCATCCACCTTTTCGAAAATTCTACGTTGATTTATGGCATCGTCTATCGGAGGTTTGGATAGATGCGACCGTTTTAGCAGACTTATCAGATTCCCTCTCATTTGTGAGGAGTTTTTAATTGTGGGGACGCTTTTTCCTGCGCAAGTCTCTGCAGTTAATTATGTTATCGCAAAGTGATAACAACTTTCACCTTCTCCATGAATATCATTTCGTGTCATGTTATATATTGTTTATTTTGAGGTTGCCTCTGGATTGTATACGAAAACTAATTTTGTTGCCTGTAGGTTGCAGATTAGTCCAAATATGTACATTAGATTTGGGGTGAACTTAGGTAATTTCTACCACCGGTTCAGAGGTTTAAGGATAATTAATTTTGTTTTAGATTAAGATCGACTTAAAACATGCTTAAGGAGCATTAATCTTGTTTTAGACTAAGGTTGACTTAAAACATATAATCATGATTGATTTTCTTTTTAAAAACAGAGAAGTTTAAAACTTCAGGGACTTAGTCTATTCTTAGACTAAACATTGGGATTTGTGTTACCTAACAGTACTAAGCACTAGGCCATACATCTTGTTCTGGGCTTTAGACAACCCAACAGTGTTAAGCACTGGGCCCATAAGCTCAAGTTTCATCATACGGTATAATATCCTTTCCGCTTCAGTGTTCACGTGCTCTTCACGTGAATATTCTGTTTCTTGGTGTTCATGTGTCTTTCACGTGAGTAGTGCTAAGCACTCGTTCATACAGCGTTCACGTGAATATCATATGAACCGCTGCCTTCATGATCGGTCACGTGTCTTTCACGTGAGTAGTGCTAAACACTAATTCGTCTAGCGCTCACATGAGTGTCACATGAAGCACTGCCTTCATGATCTCTTATGTGTTTTTCATGTGAGTAGTGCTAAACGCTAATTCATCTAGCACTCATGCGAGTGTCACGTGAAGCACTGCTTTCATGATCGCTCACGTGTCTTTCATATAAGACTTTAAGTCTCAGCGGTTTCCTTTTGAGCGCTCACATGGATATCACGTGAGACACTATCTTCATGTTTTCTTCGAGCGCTCACGTGGACATCACGTGAGATGCTGTTTCATGTGGATGCTCATGTGAATATCACGTGAGACGTTTTCTCGGGTTTTCACGTGCCTTTCACACGAGCCTTTATTTTCTTTGCTTTCTTAGGGTGTTCATGTATCTTTCACATGATCCTTTGCATGTTCATGCAGAGATTAACTCTAAAAAATAGAGTTAAACTCTAAGATATGCAGATCTTGTTTATGCAAGAACTAAGTTCTTTCCCCCTTTTTTTGTGAGTACTGAGTTCTTATTGGGATAAAACCTATCTTTAGGTAAAATCATATTTTTGGGGAACTAAGTTCCTGGAATATAAATTCCGTCTTTTTCTTTCTTTCTTCCATGTCCTTTTCTTTTGTTCATGTAGGGGGGGATAAAACATCATAGTTCTCCCTGGATCTTGAGTTTGAAGAACAAGGTCTTCTCGATGAGAATTAAATTCTCATCTTGTGGAAGATTTGTTTTGTGGATCTCAGATCCAGAGGAAGAACTAAGTTCTTTTTTAAAGGCTTAAACCCTTATATCATATATGAAGGCAGGCAAGAAGGAAATATTCTTATCTTTATTTTTATCTAGGGTTTGAACAAGGAGGATGATTTTCTTCAAAAAGATAATTAAATTCTCTGTTTGTTTCATGTGGAAACTTATGGAGGGTATTGTCTATCTGAGACTTGAAGTCTCGATTCCTTTATATAGGAGAGGAAAAACTATCAATTAGCTTGAGAAAATCTCTCATTGAGAGATCTTAATTGATCTAATTGATGTTAAAGATCGCTTGTGGAATTTGTCCACCGTTGGATCAAAGATCCAGTGACTTTCTGTTTAAGAGAAAATATTTTCTACTAGTTTTAACAAGATTAGGAAAATATTTTCTTAACATAGAATTTAATTTTATCTTCTGATTTGATCTGTGATATTATAATCACCGTTGGATTTTAAATCCAAAGGCTCTTTGCTTTAACAGAGAAAATCTTTCTGTATTAGAAAGACCAGGGAAAATATTTCCCAAATAGAATTTAATTCTATAAAGAATTTAATTCTGCCAGAAGCTAACGCTTCAAACTGATATGCTCATGTGGATATCACATGAGTGCTGCCATATTGTAAATCCTCAGTTCCTTATAAAAATTTTCGTAATTTTAATAAATATTTTCTGATTTCTTTCCCTAATTTTATTTTATTTTTCCTAACTAATTTAAATCCCATTTAAATATTTATTTTTTCCTAATTATTTTCCTAATTAATTAAAGCCTAAACCCTAAATAAAACCCCAAACCCAAGCCCACGAACCCTCACCCAAACCCTTACCTGACCTGGCTCCCTCTCCTTCCCTTTCTTTCTTTTCTTCTTTTTTTCTTTTTCTCTTTCACCATATAAACCCAACAGCTAAGTCCCTTCTTCTCGCGCCCACTTCCTCGAGACCCACTTTTCGCCCACGATCCGCTTCCCTCAACGACCTCCGAGATCTCTCCGCCAACTCCTTCGAGATCCTCAACGATCACTCACCTCTCTCTCTACTTCACTCTCTATTTCTATCTCTCTCTTTCGATCAAACTCACATCCACACTCTCCTCTTCTACCGAGCTCCTCGACCCTACGAGATCACCTCCTTATCGGTGTCCCCAACTATCGATGACACCCAGTGCCAACACAAGCTCCTTCCCTTCCTCCTCCACTTCACCCATAAACTAAAACCCATTCTTTTCCTCTCTCAACACATCTCATCGCCTCTGAGCTCCAGCCCACTACCCCAAGCCGACGCTGCACAGCCTCCGACCGAGCCCCTCATCGCTGACCACGCCGTCAACCTTCTTGCATCGCTGAGCCAACGCCATCAGCCCAGAACCCCGTGCCTAGCCGAGCCAAACCTAGTTGCTGTCGCTGTGCCGTGATCATGCCGTGCTTGTGCCCTTGCTGCGCTCTCTGTCATTTCCGTGCCACTGTCACCAAAGGCAAGTGAAAACCTTCACTTGTTACTCATGCTATAATAAACGTTAGTTAATGAAATTATACTATAGCTAGATATAAAAATAAATATAATTAGATCAAAATCTATACTTAAATTTTGTGTAATGAATCATCGTGCCGTCTTATTTGAGTGGAGGTCGACTAGGGATTATTACCGTGTCGGTAACACGTATAAGTTAAATGGTTAACATCTAATTCAATTAGTTAGAGAAAACGTTAGTTTCGATCGATAACCAACCAAATGTTTATCTTAGGTGTTCGATGCGAATCTTATGCGAAAAAAATCTAAAATGGCAGAACTCATGATATTTAGACCATAATAATATTAACAAATACTCTATAGAAATTTGGTGGCAAATCGATATCGTTTTCACACATAAAGTGATACCCTAGAGTCTAAACTGAAACTCGCGTTTTACCGAACACTTGACATCGTTAAATTCATAATTAATTCCAAAAAAATCCAATCGTAGAATTCTTGGGTTTGTTGTAAATTGAACCGCATAATATTTAATATGATGTATAAGTTTACTGTTAAATATAACGTTTGAACATCGAAAACAGAGAACTTACTTGACTCTGGACTGCAGTCCAGATTAGGAATTCACCCCTTAAACATGCCTTTACTCACCTGAAACCTTACTGTTTAATTGTGATAGTGTGCGGAGCCATTTACTTATGCGCAGAAATTTGTTTTATCTTTCCAATGGTACCAGTTTCACCGAATTCCAGTATCATTTGGTACATTAAACATATTTTAAACGGATGACATGTACGGAAAATTTCTGCCATTTCAGTTTCCACCCTTAATCAGTAAACTGATCATAACTCCTAAACTAAGATCACTATTATTGATTCGTCTTTAGAGATGCAAAGTTAACTCATAGTACTACAAATAGTTGAACTGTAGTGTCACCTAATTGTGATCCCAACAGAGAGTAAAACGTGTTACAAAACGGACTTTCAGTTTAGGAACTGGATTTCCAGCAGTGAACACTTAAAATGGAATGACCGTAACTCGCAAACCTGAAACCTGATTGACCTGAAACCAATTTTTTTTTTGGATTTCTGTTTAAGTTTACTTTCTACCCATTTTGTATCATTTTGCATAATTACAATCATACGATTTAATATGATTTTTCTGAACTCATAATGCACATGGTGATTCATATTGTACGTGACTCGATTAGTGGCATAATTCACATACTTATCCGACCATGACACCTTTAGTGATAGAGAATGCTCTTATTGATTCTTAGCGATCATTGCATTGTCGAACGTAAGTGGTATCGTATTAGTTGTGTCAGGTACGCTAGTGAAAAGTGAATAATTTGTGAACAGTGAACAGTACAGTGAAAAGTGAATAAAACAGTGTTATTGATGTGTACTTGTACACAACTAGACCCATAAATATAGTTATTGAAACCTAGGAAAAAAGGGAAAATCGAAGTGGAATAGTACTTGTATTTAGCGAGGATTAGCGATTTAGAGGATGATCGTTCGAACAGCGACTCATATATATATTAGGATATAGACTTAGCGGTCCTGCTAACAGGGTTATGTCCCGGACAATAGAGGCTCATAGTCTCAGGTATGCACGAGACCCTCGTTAAACATGATCACTCCTTTCCACAGTTCGATTTCAAATTGACCTAGATACCAATAGAAACATAGATTATATACTGCATTGATACACCGATTACATGCATTCACTATCTCTACTATTATTGCTTTCATTTCATGCTTTATTATATTACTATTATATATTTGCTATTGCGTCGCCCTGACGGGCTGAGTATGAATGCTCAGAGCTTGGAGAGGATGTCGCTCAGGAGTTAGATCTACCGTTCGAGCTTGCAGAGATCTAGACGGTTTACTTTCAGCATTTTCACTGCTTTCCCTAAAGTAACCTTGTATTCGCACTTGGTTAGTATTTTCCTTTCTAGTTGAACTAGTGTAAATTGTGAACAATGAAAGTTGATGCAATAAACTAGTGATGTGTTTCCTTTATTTCTGTGCTGTGTTTACTGATTACCATGTAATGCTAGAAGCCGAAGTGTGACTACGGAGGGATTATTCCTTGACCGTAGGAGCATGGTTGGCCTAGCCACCTTCCGTATTCCGTATTTTGGGAAGCGGGGTGTGACACATATACATATATGGCAGCAGCGCTCACGTGCTTTGCACATGAGCATTCCCATGTTTAACACATGGGTGCTATCATATAATCATGGCCAGGGACTCATGTGCCTTGCACATGAACGCTCATGTAGATATCACGTGAGGTTTATCACAGGATTTAATCCTAACTGAAGCCGCTCATGTAGATATCACGTGAGGCTTATCACAGGATTTAATCCTAACTGAAGCCGGCACTCACATGCTTTGCATGTGAGCGCTCATGTGGATATCACGTGAGGGCTTCTATCTATTTTTTCTTCTTCTCTTTTCTTTTCTTTTAATAAGAGAACAAATGCCCCCCACTGTTGCTCTCATGTGTCTTGCACATGAGTGCAATGGTGCTATCCTTATAACCGTCAGATGACCTAGGGAAATGGGGGGAGTCGAACCGATCCCATCATCCCTTATAAATAGAGCCTTTAGCTTTGATGTGACCACCGTTTCTTCGTCTTCTTTGCTTATTTCCATTCCTTTTTTTAGAATTTAAATCTCCTTCAGAGTTTAGTTCTCTGCCTTCAAAATCCTTTCGAACAAAGTCAACTCTGCCAAATTTTTGGTAAGGATCATGAACAGTGCTTAGCTCTAAACATATTTTGGACATCGTTGGATTTTAAATCCATTAACATATTTGACAGAGCGTAGCTCTTGATGTTGGACCGATCTTTTGGAGATCTTAAAAAAGATCCCCTTTTTTCATGTAGATTACAGATCTTGATATTTTGATTCAAGATCTTCATCGATGAACATTTATGAGTTTATCTCCGATTTTCTTTTTCGGGATTTTACCCCGCTGTCAATCTTGACATCTTTTGTTTTAGGGATTTCTGGAATTTAATTCAATTACTTAACCCATAAGTTTCCCAATTGAGATCTCCGGGATTTAATCCCATCATTATCTTCTCGTTTACAGGCTTACCTTTGATTTGATTTTCTTTTGAACAGTTTCCTTTTTGAGGATTTTTGGGAATTTAATTCCATTTAAAGTTTCTTTTCTGTTCTTGAATAATTTTTCTTTTCTTTTATTTATTTAAGGGATTTAATCTCTAATTCACAGATTCGAACATATTTGAACTTTTTGTTATTAAAGGACCCACTTTTGGGGCCTTAGGAGTTTAACCTCATCTGCTTATTTAATGAGAATCCTTTTTGTTTCTCTCAATAGGCACATGCTCCATTATTAGTGAGCCGCCACTTTGATTTTGTGGAGTCCACTGGCTTTGGAGCTAGTGATTCCACAGTCTGAACTTGTATCCCTTTGTTGACGCTTCTTTCATCTTCTTTCAGGTACAATGGCTAGCCGTCTGTATTCTGTCAGGAAGATTGTTTCCCATGCTGACATCCGCTTTTATGAACCAGCTTTTACCAACGCTCAATGCGAAGTCGTGCTTCATTGTTATGAGGCTCATTGTGGGCGAAAGCTTCATTGACGCTCCACTCTCCTCCAGTTGATATTTCAAGCTATCCACAATACTATTCCTAGGGATGCAGACGCAATGCCTCTCCATGCTTTTGACCAAGCCAAGGATAAAGTGTATTCGGTTTTCCTGACGAGGTTTATCTCCAAAGAGTTGAGAGACCGTGCGATCTCTCTTTTACACGTAATCTTCCAACAGAAAGCAATCATGTCCGCATATGATAGAGGAGAAGATTTCAACGATGACCCTTACGCTTCCCTTCGCGATAAGGATTTTGAGTCTTTGTATAAGTCCACTTATAATTTCACGCATCTCTATAACTCGGTCAATCTACTGCTGCTTTAAACTTTGATATAACAGCTTTTGATTTTATTTATCTTTTGCTTGGTAGTTTGTACCCCACATTTTGATGTATAAATGGGAAGTACCCTTCTGCATATGTAGCTTTTTGTATCTTTCCTTCAATTTTAACATATGAATGAAAAGATTTTTTTTGATTTGCATCTTCTCTTTTTTTTTATTGCCCCAAAATGGTTTAGCTTAGTTTATTTACTCATTCCAGAGCATTTAGTTTATTCTTCCCTTAGGCATGTGGATAAACTCGTTCTAACGTCAAACATGCATAACCCCTATTGATATAGGCGTCCGTTAGGTTTGTGGTGGATTTAGTCCATCGCACCATTGCATCAGCAGATTTCTTCTAGATCCACATCCACTCGGATCGCTAGTTTCGAGTAGCCGCGTACTTGCTGTATCACCCAACCCTACAGCAGCAGGATACAATACCTCAAATTACCTTCTTAAGCCGGTAGGTCCATATTGCCGTTAGATGGTTCAGTGTTAGACGACACCGTGACACTTTACCTTGATATCCGACTCCCTTCTTTGAGGAGTCCTAGGGAAGTTAGAACCGCATCCGTTCGAGATGGGTTAACATCCAATGATCTTTAGGCTTTACAAGTATTGCCATTGAGACCCAAAGTTATGAATATGCCATCATTTAGCTTCATTTGGACGACGATGACGCCTGCACCCTGCTGGAATGAGAAGGATGTTGAGATAATCTCTAGGCTGTAGATGTTGCTATCAAGATCTGGAGGTAGGATTTTGCCATTACTCCACTTTATTTTTGACCCTATGGTCCTTGATGACATCGTAACTGTGCTTCACTGGAGTGAGTCAAACGTCCACGAATTTCCTACAAAAGTCGAGATTTGAACCATCTATAGGATATATATATATATTTATTTTATCGTCATTTTTTATTATTTTTTTATTCTCCGCGATGCTTTATCATTTCAGCTTTACATATCGTGAAATTCATGATTGCCCAATCATTTCATCTATTTATTCGCGGTGCCCAATCATTTTGGCTATTTTACATGCATTTTTTGTGTCTGATACCAGCTTTAGCATTAATATTGCTACAACTGGAATACTGCCAGGAGCGACTCATCATATGTCGTGAAAGGACTTAGGGTTTGATACCTGAGTTGGCATCAACGTTGCTACAATTGGGATAGTGCCAAAAGCGACTCATCATTTACCATTTTCTTTTTTGGACAAGGGTGGCTTAGAAGACGGGGTTAGGATCCCGTCGACTAAGGCTTTTCAATGTTTACGAGCCGTGAGGGTATCATAAAGTTATCTTGTCCTTATGAGTCGATATGATCTCATAGGTGTATTTTCTCGTTAGGAATCGTAAAGACTCCTAAGTGAATCTTGTAGGTCGTAAGGACCTTACAAGAGTACTTTTCTCCTTGCAATTCGAGATGACTTACAAGTCTCGTCGACCATGTAGAACTTGGGTTTGTTTAGGGTTAGTTGTGCCCGTGAATTGAATATAAGAGTCGAGATCGAACTACCTATAGGGCTATTTGAAAGGGATATATGATGGCTTAGAAATAGGTTCAGATCTGTAACCTAAGGCTTTTGAATTTTATAAGCCCTGATGGTCTTATAGAGGGGTGTTTTCTCCTTACTAGTCGAAGGGATCTCATAAGTGTATATTTCCTTGGAAATCGTGGGTTTCCCAAGTGTCTTTCACCTTTGTTAGTCGTAAGGATCTCACTTAGGTGTTCTCCTTGCAAATCGAGAGGAATTTGCAAGTATATATTCCATTCGGGTTTTCGCAAGCTCACCGACAGTCCTTTTGTTTTTACTCATGGAGCCCTTTCAGGTTTTCATCCATGCCCATTCTGCTTATAGACATGCTATTTTTTAATCAGTGAAACACCCAGATGTGGCTTCGCTACAGATAACCGAACTGTTTGCCGGCGGGATATGAATTATTTATGTCCGTGGATTGTACATGGTAGCCAATTTGGAGATTGTACGTAAGGCAAAAAATATTATTTGTAGGACTACATCATCAGTGGAGCTTCATAGCTGGTGGGACTTCAGGCACAGTCTCGAAGGTAGGATTTAAGGTGCAATCTTCGCCGGTGGGACTTCAATTGCAATGTCGATCCTAAGGGGCATAATAGTTTAGAGACATCGCGGTCCAACATCCCTGTGTTTGGGGTGAGATGCCAGTTTAGGGAAATTTCGGTCCAATATCCCCGTGTTCGGGGCGACGTACTAGTTTAGGGGCATTTTGTGTTGGAGATAGTGCCCTCAGAGTCAATTATTGGATCACAGGCACGTGATTGCAATGATTGAGGGGAGGACCTGTCCCAGTAGGACAGTCTTACTCGAGATGATAGTATGCTATCTGGTTTATCTTTATCATCGTGTACTGCTTTAGGTGACCTTACGAGTCTCTATTACATGTTGATAGAGCCCCTAGGATTCTTGCTTGACTACCAGAGTATGAGGGCGATCATATAAGTGAGAGCTGGAGTCCATAAGCACATCCTTAAAAGGTCCCTATTCGTGGGAGTTTCGAGACAGGGCATCGATACTCCGAAGTAGACTAGTGTATACAGTCGAGACCCCGACGAGGGGCGGTGGCCGGTCTCACAAGCCATTGGTGTCAGTTGGTTCACCTAAGATGTATACAGGTGCTCATTGGGTTATGAGTACACCGGACAGGACTCGCCGGGAACCTGCTAGTTGGGATTATACCAGATGTCAGATAGCAGTTCCCTGGTGACATGTGTACAGGTTAGTTCATCGACCTGAGATCGTCATTTGTCTCGTGTGAGTTCCCACTGTACTTTGATTACTACCCTACCACGGTTCAAAGGAGTCGTGCAAACAGGTTTTAGTTGGGTACAGTCCCGAGCCACATGGAGGCAGTGAGCGGATCTGCAGGGGTTCGTCTCTCCCGGTATTGGGGGTGAGGTCGCGCTGTGTCTAGGAGAGCCATTACACAAAGCCCTCGGCCGAGGCAGGAGATTTACTGGTAGGTATTCCAGTAGTATCTCAGGGTGTTCTGGGCTACACTCCGACACGACTTGTACCGCTTTTGGGGGTCTGACTTTACCAACCCCCTAGGACCGCCATGCGATGCTCATAGACAAACGGACCGGACTGTACGGATATTGTCACTGACAGGCTTAGTAGGGTGTCAGGATGAGTTCGCTCATCGATGTCCCTTTTGGTCAATACCTGGTAGCCCGTCACGTATTGGCTTATACCTCTGACGTGCTAGTGGTTAAATCCACAGCCATAGTATTGACGAGTCTTTAGAGTCCACCACACTCAGTTACTCAGATTTCGGGCGAAATGCTGTAGAGGCCGTATGGAGATATGGCAGGGTTCGATCAGATACGTGCGGTATTGCACGGATCGTGATCGGACGGTTATTTACTAACCGGCTTTGGCTTAAGCCGGATCCTAGTATTAGATAGTGTAGTTTTGTCTCTTTACATTTGTGTTCAGTGGGAATACAAATGCGGGCATGTATTTGCAGTAGCGGGGTTTTCCTGTAATTTATTACGGGATCAGTTTTCTGAAGTTGCCAGTTTGCATTCCGTTCCGGCCGGTTTTTCTTTGTTCCTTCTCGGCCGGACTTTTCGTTGGAGGGGGTTAATTGCAAGTTTGCAATTAACTTAGTTGTGAGGGGCTTTCTTGCATTTGTGGCTTTATGATGAGACTAGCTTCATGATGATATTCTATTATGGTCATTTCCATTGCTTATCTTGTGATGGTTTTGTGAGTGGATTTTGATGAGAATGAAGTGTGACCCTTTTTCCATGCTTATCTTCACATTTTCTTATTGTGATTTTTTCTCCTCCCATTCCATAAGAGGGCCGGCCACTTAATGAGTGAGGAAGAGAGAAGTTCATTTTTTGCATGTGTGGCATTCTTTCTTCATCTCATATCTAGCTAGGAAAAATGAAAGCATCATTTTTCTTAACTCCATTCCTCCACAACTTCATCCAAGGCAACTTCTAAAACCCCAAAGAGACAAGTTTCTACACTAGTCTATAGCACTCCTTGGACGCGTTGGCTAGCCAACTTCGCGGCTGAGTTGCCTCGGTCAAGAGGTGGGAGCCCGTAAAAGATTCCGGCTTTGTGGTGCCCTTTCCGACGAGGAGTTGATGTACGGACATTCCGCGGGAGATCGGAGTAGAGACGAAGACCGAAGGACACGGATCGCTTGGTATAGCTTCTCTACTCTTTTCTAATTTGCTAGTTGCTAGGTTAATGGCCCGATCCGGGTGAAAAGTGCGCGGTGGTGCCGGTTGCAAGTTTTTCAAAGTTTTTGTTTCCGCGTTTCCGGCGTCGGATCGACGGCCAGGGCGCCGCCGCGGACTTACATTGGTATCAGAGCCACGCCATTAACCATGCCTAGCTTGCTCTAGTATGTTTAGAACTCGATCGAACAAAAATCCCCAAAAACCGTATTTCGTGTGCACATGCGTTCTCTGTCGAAATTTTTCCAACTCCAAAAATTTTTCAGGTTGTTGCAGAGACACGTGTAGGCAATTATAAGCATTCTAAGAAAATTTAGTGGCGTGATGTCACTATTTGACCGCGGAACCGCGGCCAAACCCACGCATTGGCCGCGGTTCCGCCGCCGCTTTGACTTGTCAACGCACCAAATTTTTCTAGAGGGCTTTTGACATGGAAATAGGGATTTTGGGATATTATTTTTGGGCCCATATTTTCTGTAAGTGCTACAGTAATTCTTTGGGGCCCACTTGGTAATATTTGTTCGATCGGATATTTTAAACATGCCAGTTCACAGTATTTACATTATATCTGCGACCGTGAATGTCACTTGATCGGGAAATCCATTCTATCTGCTATAGCCCTTTTAGACGGATTTGCGAACGTGACATTCACGTTGATGTTCTGTGATTGTGCTGTGTTGTTGCGGATCGGTCGGTGGGGATAGCCTGGATGCAATGTTAGTACAATTCTGTTTTATATGTACATTTGATATTGCGGGGCGAGCGTCCGACATGTGGACTGCCGTCACTGCCTGTTTGTATTATTCTTTTGGGGCACGATCAGGTTGCGGTCGATGTACCCGTTGTATGTATATTTTACTTTCTGTACTAGGATTACCCCAAGGAGGGGTGCACGGATAGCCGGGTTCTAGAGGGCAACAAGCCCGCATCTCATGGCATTGAGACGGAGGGGGCTTCACTCTAGAATTGGCGGACTATTCGCCGCACTCGTAGGGGGTACAGGTTGACCCAGGAGGGGTGCCCAAGTTACCGGATTCCGTGAAGTGTTGGGTGGTCCATTCACGTTGCTGAAGGGGGCTGCCTCGCTTCAGGTTTTGGCGGGTAACTTGCCGCGCCCGTAGGGGTCTAGGATTTTTATTGCACAGGCTATCCACACGACCAGGGGAACGTCGGGTTTCAGTATCGGCTCTGTGAAACCCGGGGATCCCAGATATCTGTATTGATCTGTGTTGCTATACATTTTTGTGTTGTTGCATTTTATCACGCCTTGAGCGAAAATTATATATTATATATATACTAGTAGATGTTGTATATGTTTTGCATCCGCGCTAGTCCAGTCCCCGCTCTGTCGTTAGTTAGCTAACTTAATGGGTGATGACGGGACCCAGTGGCGAATGCGGATGGCATATACGTACGTCAGTATATTTTCGTTCTTTGTGGTGTGATCAATTGATGGGACAGCGTTGATTTGGATCAATGCAAGATAAACAAACCTATTCTGATATTGTTGGAACACTTTTTAAAAAGCTGTTATTGCATTGACGTTCACTTTTGTTTTGCACAGTGGTATTCAGTTGGAATATCCTGCTCCTCAGTCAACGAGGCAAGGGCCGAGATCCCTTCACCGGGAGTGACCCCTTGGACAGAAGTTTGCGTCAGGGCAATAACTTCACTATAGCCGATTACTTTTGCTTTGCATCGTGGTATTCAGTTGGAATATCCTGCACCTCATTCTACGGGGAAAGAGCCGAGATCCCTTCACCGGGAGTGACCTCTTTAGCAAAGGTTTTCGTTACTATATTTTTCTAAAAAGCTATCCGTTCCTTCAACGATATCAAGTTCATTACGTTAAAGGTTTTCACCAGAAACCATTCGTAGCCCTCCGTCGTTTCAGACGGGTAGCACGTAGTATTCATGCTATGTTTGTTGGCATTCGTCAAGGCATAGTGTATGGTAGCTGCTTGTTGCCTTTCTGCTGCATAGATAGATGCGTTGGTTTGGGACAGTCGTATAGCCTTGTTGGCCTTCGTCAAGGGCTTGTACGGGTGGGTTCAAATCAACCTGGACAATGACGGGTAGAACTTGACATGTGACTTATGATTTGTTGGCCTTCGTCAAGGTCATAAGAGCATGGGGCAAAAATCCACATCGGGAGTTTCAAAAGAACTGAAACTTGCCAGATATGCGCATACCTTCTGGAGTGTGATAGCGTGAGCGGATTCCGTCACGGTATCATGCGATGATAGTTGGATCCCGATTCCCACTGATGAGTTGGTTTACTCCTCGGGTGATCCCGGCTAATTCTTCTTTCAGGTTTGGGGAAGAATTTGACGTTACAGTGGGAGGTTTCCAGATTAGATAAAGTGATAACCATTCTGATCTAGGTTAGAGTGCACGCTGAGTGTTTCTTTTCTCTCTCTCTTTGGCAGCGACCATTGACCCGGCCCTAGACTATGACTCAGTGACCAAGTTGACCGAACCTTCTTAACACTGGCTTTTGGATTGTCAGAGTTGCAGACCTCATTGCCACTCCTACTTTTACCCTTTTCTCCAGGACACCCCGTATTACTACGAACGTCCACTTCCATTGGACAAAACCATCATATAGTTATATACGAACTCGAAGGAATTTATTCGAGGATGGTTTCTGGTTCTGGAGAAAACGAATAGGACTATTCAGTTGTCTTTTCCTTTTACCTTCTCTCAGGTTGCGAGTACTCCTTGGTTTAGGAGATAGTACACCTATTACGCAAATTGGATAGTCTTCTTCCAGACCTTAGGCTGGTGCCGACCGGTAGGGAATGAAGAAAGTCAATTAGCCTAAACGGTGTACAGAAGGTATTAAGTTCAGACAAAGCAAGGGATTAGTAAGAGGGCAAAGTAAATTGCGACTGATATTCACGACCAAACCAAGTATTTCTTCGCCAATCCTAAATCACCTTTGTATTTCTCCAGGACACTCCGTATCACTACGAAGATCCCAAGTTTATTGGATAATCCATCGTATGGTTATATACGAACTCGAAAGGAACCTGTTCCAGTTCGGGGATGGATCCTGGTTCAGGAGAAATAGGAATAAAGTTCATTCAGGTGTCTTTTATCTTCACCTTCTCTCGCATTGCGAGTGCTCCTAGGATTAGGACAGTACACCCATTATGCTTATTGGATAGTCTTCTTCCAACCATAGGCTGGTGCCGAACGGTAGGGAAGGAAGAAAACCATTTGGCCTAAAGGGGTGTACAGAAGGTAATGACTAAAGACATATAAAGGGATTTGGAGAGGTGGCAAAGAATTATACGGTTATAGTTGTGAATCTGGATAATGGAAGAGGCATTACTAGGAATACCAGGATACCCTATCGAAACATTTCAATGTTTCAGTTTCATTGTGTACTGTTAAAAGAAAACTGATTTCCCAATTAGACACTGGCTCCAGGGTATGAATTTACCAGGTTTGATCTCACATCTGTATGGTTTTACAGATGATGAGTGGGAGTAAGTTATTGGGAATTAGGTGACCCTCCTCATTATATCGGGATTCGTTGTAATTGGTGATATTTGAGGAAGTCACCTGGGTTGTTTGCCGGTCGGCAAATATTTGGTTTTGAATATCCGTTGTTATGCACCAATTTCAAATTGATATATCTGTACGTCTATTTTTATAGAGTGAGACATACCTTTTTGAAATTGTGTCTATGACATTTACCTATACCAGTGGATGGTTAGGTAAGGAGCATTGAACAGTGGTGTAATTCTTCTTAACCATAAGTACAGTTTTCAACCTACGACACACAGTGAATGAGTTGTTAGACTCAGCGGACTTATACAGAGTATTGTATGTTGTCCAGTGTCCATTAGGACAGAGGGGTATGTACTCGTACTATATTCGGCTTACTTATGACTGCTCTAGTTCTTAGACAAGTGTTTCGTAGAAACACAAGGTCCAGGTATTGAGAAGTTATAGGTATATGAATAAAGTAGAGAACCAGGTGTTGCAAGTATCGGGATTCTTCAAGGTGATCGAAGATGTAGATACTTGTATATGGTATTCAGTTGATAGTAATGAGAACTTGCTTCTCTTTCAGGTTACTCATAATTGGAAGCATTCCTAAGTTGAGTAACGCTGATCGGCCTCCTTCTATTTAGTTGACATGCACTGGAGACAGCTGCATGATTTGAATCTGGTTCAATTAAATCAGTGCCTCTGTTTCTATATTGGATATAGAACAGTTCATATCTTGACATTGTTAAGATACGGGGAGTTGTCCGGCTTATGCTTAAAACCAGACTCTGGATAACTCAAGGCACGTTTCTGTAATGGCTGTTTGTGGGTTGACCCGGGCTATGACGAGGGTTGATTTTCTACCATCTGGAAGATCAATAGTCATATTGTTCTTAACTCGCCATAGTTTTAATTAAAAATGGATTTTTTCAGAAAACAGTAGTGGGAGTATGGTAGAACTGAAAGTGATTCCAGAACCGCAAACGATTACTGAAGATTTGATAAGAACCTAAAGATTCAATCTGGTTTGACATTCCATTGGCCACTCCGCAGATATGGTGGGTAACCTCAGGCATCCGAGAGGTACTTCGGTATGCTCAAGGACGGTGACAGGGAGGTTCTTGTTTACCCAGACTTGCCATTGCTGTTGTTCCAGACTGTGAGACCCGGCAGGAGGATGAGTATAGTGTCGTTCTAAACTAGCTTTAGAAGTGTACGCCTATATGACTCTGCCAGAGGGTTGTCGTAGTCAGTGGGAGCAGCGGGAGCATTGGTGGATATAAGGCTTATGTCTATTTATAGACTAGAGCAGATATAGCGGAGATAGACCATCTATTTCTGATGTGACAGTCATAGGTTTGACTTCATCAGAATAGGGGATGGATCTGTTAAAAAGGTAGTAGGGTGTGATGTCCTGGTATTTGATGACATACACAGAGTAGGAAGTGACATTCCTATACTACGATCGGTTATACTATGGTCGTCACACAGTGGTTTCTCCACATAGAATTTGGATATTATATCAGACATTCTGGTTACTAGATCTATGGTTTTAGATCTAGATTTGGATGGTTTCCCAATTAGGGTACTTAGACAGCATTCTAAGAGTATTTAGAATGGACGACTCCTGGCACGGTAGTATACCTGCAGGTGATGGAGTCACCCTCTCTAAAGGTGTCTTACAGACTAAAGGGGAGAGGGATACGCATGACTGACAGATCACTTGCTTAGGCAATTGAGTCAATCATGAAATGTCAAGTACCACACCAGATGTTGTTCTTGCAGTAGGTGCAATAAGTTGATATTCATCCAATCCTGGAGAAACAATCGGAAGCAGCTTTAGAACATAAGTGGATGTTCTAGGGATATGATAACGGCAGTCTTCTTCGGGAGACAGTTATTATTCCAGGCTTCCAAGGTGACCTGGATGGCAGAGTAGCTGTCAGAGTTATAGTTTTCCCTCTGACGAGGGGCAGTAGTTTGGACAGTTGGTCCAAGGAGGTACTGAGGGAAGGCATGGCGCAGGATACTGATTAAGTTCAGTTGACGATACAGTCTAAGAAGTTTGGATTTCGAGTTCATTTATGAGCTAGGTCCCATCAGACATCCAGACATTCTAAGACAGGTATTGCTCATTTCGGGAGATGGCTTTCTCTGCGAACTTGAGATAAAGAGAGACATAGAAAGAAACACCATAGCGGATCCACTCACTGAGGCTATTCCTCGAACGCAATAGTTTTGCAAACGAGCTTTGTGAGACTGACTAGTAGAGGAGTTGGGTGTTCGGTATCACACGGGCTGTGAGTATGCGATATCGCAATAATTAGCCTAGAGTGCAAGTGGGAGATTATTGGAGATAGTGCCCTCAGAGTCAATTATTGGATCACAGGCACGTGATTGCAATGATTGAGGGGAGGACCTGTCCCAGTAGGACAGTCTTACTCGAGATGATAGTATGCTATCTGGTTTATCTTTATCATCGTGTACTGCTTTAGGTGACCTTACGAGTCGCTATTACACGTTGATAGAGCCCCTAGGATTCTTGCTTGACTACCAGCAGTATGAGGGCGATCATATAAGTGAGAGCTGGACTCCATAAGCACATCCTTAAAAGGTCCCTAGTCGTGGGAGTTTCGAGACAGGGCATCGATACTCTGGAGTAGACTAGTGTATACAGTCGAGACCCCGACGAGGGGCGGTGGCCGGTCTCACAAGCCACTGGTGTCAGTTGGTTCACCTAAGATGTATACAGGTGCTCATTGGGTAATGAGTACACCGGACAGGACTCGCCGGGAACCTGCTAGTTGGGATTATACCAGATGTCAGATAGCAGTTCCCTGGTGACATGTGTACAGGTTAGTTCATCGACCTGAGATCGTCATTTGTCTCGTGTGAGTTCCCACTGTACTTTGATTACTACCCTACCACGGCTCAAAGGAGTCGTGCAAACAGGTTTTAGTTGGGTACAGTCCCGAGCTACATGGAGGCAGTGAGCGGATCTGCAGGGGTTCGTCTCTCCCGGTATTGGGGGTGAGGTCGCGCTGTGTCTAGGAGAGCCATTACACAAAGCCCTCGGCCGAGGCAGGAGATTTACTGGTAGGTATTCCAGTAGTATCTCAGGGTGTTCTGGGCTACACTCCGACACGACTTGTACCGCTTTTGGGGGTTTGATTTTACCAACCCCCTAGGCCCGCCATGCGATGCTCATAAACGAACGGACCGGACTGTACGGATATTTTCACTGACAGGCTTAGTAGGGTGTCAGGATGAGTTCGCTCATCGATGTCCCTTTTGGTCAATACCTGATAGCCTGTCACGTATTGGCTTATACCTCTGACGTGCTAGTGGTTAAATCCACAGCCATAGTATTGACGAGTCTTTAGAGTCCACCACACTCAGTTACTCAGGTTTCGGGCGAAACGCTGTAGAGGCCGTATGGAGATATGGCAGGGTTCGATCAAATACGTGCGGTATTGCACGGATCGTGATCGGACGGTTTTTTACTAGCCGGCTTTGGCTTAAGCCGGATCCTAGTATTAGATAGTGTAGTTTTGTCTCTTTACATTTGTGTTCAGTGGGAATACAAATGCGGGCATGTATTTGCAGTAGTGGGGTTTTCCTGTAATTTATTACGGGATCAGTTTTCTGAAGTTTCCAGTTTGCATTCCGTTCCGGCCGGTTTTTCTTTGTTCCTTCTCGGCCGGACTTTTTGTTGGAGGGGGTTAATTGCAAGTTTGCAATTAACTTAGTTGTGAGGGGCTTTCTTGCATTTGTGGCTTTATGATGAGACTAGCTTCATGATGATATTCTATTATGGTCATTTCCATTGCTTATCTTGTGATGGTTTTGTGAGTGGATTTTGATGAGAATGAAGTGTGACCCTTTTTCCATGCTTATCTTCACATTTTCTTATTGTGATTTTTTCTCCTCCCATTCCATAAGAGGGCCGGCCACTTCATGAGTGAGGAAGAGAGAAGTTCATTTTTTGCATGTGTGGCATTCTTTCTTCATCTCATATCTAGCTAGGAAAAATGAAAGCATCATTTTTCTTAACTCCATTCCTCCACAACTTCATCCAAGGCAACTTCTAAAACCCCAAAGAGACAAGTTTCTACACTAGTCTATAGCACTCCTTGGACGCGTCGGCTAGCCAACTTCGCGCCCGAGTTGCCTCGGTCAAGAGGTGGGAGCCCGTAAAAGATTCCGGCTTTGTGGTGCCCTTTCCGACGAGGAGTTGATGGACAGACATTCCGCGGGAGATCGGAGTGGAGACGAAGACCGAAGGACACGGATCGCTTGGTATAGCTTCTCTACTCTTTTCTAATTTGCTAGTTGCTAGGTTAATGGCCCGATCCGGATGAAAAGTGCGCGGTGGTGCCGGTTGCATGTTTTGCAAAGTTTTTGTTTCCGCGTTTCCGGCGTCGGATCGACGGCCGGGGCGCCGCCGCGGACTTACATTTTGGTCCAACATCCCCGTTTAGGGACGATATACTAGTTTAAGGACATTTCGATCCAACATTAGTTTAGGAATATTGCGATCCAACATTGGTTTAGAGACGTTGTGTTCGAACATTAGTTTAGAGACCTTACGGTCCAACATTAGTTTAGGGACGTTGCGGTCCAGCATTCCCGTGTTTGGGACAAATATTAGTTTAAGGACATTTCGGTCCAGCATTAGTTTAGGGACATTACGGTCCATCGTCATACATGGAGGAAGTGTTAGTTTAGGGATGATTCGGTCCAACGTTCTTATGTATGGGGCAATGTATTATTTTAGGGACATCTCGGTCCAACATCCCCTTGTTTGGGACAGATATTAGTTTAAGAACATTTCGGTCCAACATTCTCGTGTTCGGGACGTCGAGCTAGTTTAGGGACATTTCGGTCCAACATTATCATGCATGGGGGAATATATTAGTTTAGGGACATCTCGGTCCAACTTTAGTTTAGGGACATTATGGTCCAACATCCTCATGTCCGGGGCAAAATGGTTGGCTCTCAGAGTTCCGATTTAGGAAGATAAGGAGCGGACACAGGCATCATCATTTATCATTGACTTAAGTCGTAACCCCTTAAGAATAATACTTCTTAAGAAATCGACCGTTTGTTGGTCGATATATTCTTTCTCCATGCATATCCATGAGTTGGTAAGCTCCACCTTGGTAGACTTCCTTTATAACATACGGGCCTTCATAATTTGGCTCGAACTTCCCACGTTTTGCACAGTTAGGGATCATGGGTCTTTTGACAACCAGTACGAATTCGTCTTGGCAAAATGTCCTCAGTCAGGTCAATCTTTCATATGCTTAAGTCATCTTTGCTTGATAGGCTTCCACGCTTTGCTGTGCTGTGAGACGGGTTTCATCGAGCACATCAAGTTCTTCGAGTCGGAGGTGAGCGTTATCTTCATCCGTAAGCTCGTGGTGAATTGCCATCCTTAGCGAAGGAAGTTCTATCTCTAGCGGGAGCACTGCTTCAGCTCCAAACACCAAGGCATAAGGTGTTGCTTTTGTGGCCGTATTCAACGTCGTTCGGTACGCCCAAAGAGTCTCGTGCAGCTTTTCGTGCCAATCCTTTTTATTCTTTGACACCATCTTCTTTATAAGCTTTTTCAATGTCTTGTTGAAGGCCTCAGCTAAACTGTTGGCTTGAGGGTTATAGGTGGAGGAATATCTTTAGTCTATCTTGTGTTGCTTGGGAAAGCAGCTTATTTTGTGGCTTCTATATGCTGGTCTATTGTTCGAAATTATACGCCAAGGGGCTTCGAACTGGTATATCACATAAGTTTTGAAAAAGTGAAGAATATTCTCCGTCTTTACTTTTCTCAGCGGAACTGCTTCTACCCATTTGAGAAGTAGTCATTTGTCGCCAAGATGAATCGATGCCCTCATGATGACGCCGGTTCAATAAGGCCGATTATATCTGTCCCTCACATCTCGAATGGCCAGCTGGCTACGATGGGATGAAGCGGATTGGGGTGTTGATGTATGAAATCCCCGTGTATTTGGCATGAATAACATTGCTTTGCATATTTGATGTAGTCTTGAATCATCGTGGGCCAGAAGTAACCCATCCTCTTGATCTTCATAGGACCCACAAAGACCGTTGTGTACTTCTTGAACGACTTTCTTTGCTTCTTTAGGCCCGAGGCATCTTAACCATCCAGAGTCGAAGGATCTCTTGTATAGGTATCGTTGACGAAGGCGAATGACAGAGCTCGTTTCATGAGTTGATTTCTAGATGACGCATTTTTAGGAGTTCGTTAGGACTTGAAGTAGTCTATAAAGACTTGCCTCCAGTCTTCATCATCTTCTTCTTTTTCGGATTGGAGAACCTTCTCTCCAAGTATTTCTTCTTCTTCTTCGGGTGTTTCCACTGGAGACTCTGAAGGAAATTCGGCTGGCGATAGGATCTTGCGGCTTCGAACATTGATCCTTACATCGTCGAGATTTTCATCTGCCATTTCTTTCGCAAGTTTTGCTAACGCGTCCGCTTTGCTATTTTCCGTTCATGACACGCTTTCCAGTATATAAAAGGGAATATGCGTCAGTAGTTGCTGCACCCTTTCGTTATATCTTATTAGCTCCGGCTTGATTGTCTTGTAGTCTTCGTTCACTTGATTGATGACTAACTGTGAATCTCCGTATATGACAAGATCCTTGATGCGCATGTCGATCGCGATTTCGAGATCGGCAATGAGAGCCTCATATTTCGCTTCGTTGTTTGTTCTTTGTTCCGTCAACGAGAAAGCATAGCAAAGTATCCCGCCTTGTGGAGTCCCAAAGATATGTCATACCCTGGCTTTGATTATTAGGGTGTTCCTCTTCCATGCCTTCATTGAAGATACTCCATCAAAGTATAGTTCCCAATGGTGCTTTACGGTTTCTTCTACTTCTTCACTTATGCTGAATGCATATTCATCTGGCGGCTCGCTAGTTAATGGAGAGTTGGCTGCGATCAGGTGTTCCGCGAGGAATTCGGTGATGGCTTGTCCTTTTACTGCTTTAAGGGGCCAATAAATAATCGTGAACTCCATCAACAGAAGGACCCATTTAGCGAGCCTCCCGGTCAGCATAGCCTTCGATATGAGGAACTTGAGGGGATTCACTTTCGATATGAGATGGACTTCATGCGCTAGGGCGTAATGTCTGAGCTTTATGACGTTAAAGATCAACGCTAGGCAATAATTTTTGACAGGAGAGTAGCAGCTTTCTACTCCTAGTAGGACTCGACTTAGATAGTATAGAGACATTTGTTTTCCTTGGTCATTCTCTTGTGCCCACAGCGTGCCAAGAGAACCATCAAGAGCAGTTGTATAGAGGATAAGGGGATTTCTCTTAACCGGAGCGGCCGAGACTGGTGGATTCTGCAAATATTGCTTGATCTCCTCCAGCGCCTGTTGACACTTTTAATCTCCTCCAGTTCCTTTCTTCATCAGATGGCTTTATGGACGACATTTCCTAGAAAGGTTGGCGATGAACCGTTGGATATAAGCGAGCTTTTCTTGAAGAGATCGCAGTTGTTTGAGATTTCTTGGAGGGGGTATTTCCATAATTACCCTGATTTTGGAGGGGTCGATTTTGATCCCTCGGCAGCGGATTATAAAATCCAGAAATTTTCCTGAGGATACCGCAAAGGCGCATTTTAGCGGATTCATTTTCAGGTTGAATTTTCGAAAGCGCTTGAAGACTGTCCTTAGATGCTCCAAATGCTCTTGACCACTAAATCATTGACGCAACACTCAATGATGTCATGTATTACGTCGTCGAATATCTTGGTCATTGCTCTTCGATATGTTGCCCCGGCATTCTTTAGTCCGAAAGGCATGGCTTTGTAACAGTATATGCCTAACGGAGTGCAGAAAGCCATATGCTTCCGATCTTCCAGATCCATCTTTATCTGGTTGTATCCTGACGATCCCTCCATGAAGGAGTAGACTTCGTGAGTGGAGGTGTTGTTGATCATCAGTTCGATGACTGGTACAGGAAAGTCATCTTTTGGACACACCTTGTTGAGGTCGCGAAAGTCCACGCAGATCTGGACGGTCCCGTTCTTCTTCATCATGGGGATGATATTGGCAATCTAGTCGGGGTACTAAACTTCCTGGAGGAAACCGGAATCGATTAACTTCTTGACTTCGGCGTTGACATTCATCTCGAGTTTGAGACGCATTCATCTCGTATCTTGTTTGACGGGCTTTGTTCCCTGCATTATGGAAAGTTTGTGGACTGCTACATCTGGATCAAGGCCTGGAATCTCGGAGTAATTCCACGCGAAGCAGTCTTTATACTCTATGAACACTACTTTCAGAGCAGCTACTTGTTCATATGAAAGCAACTTGCTGACGAATGTAGGTCGAGGATCTTCTTCGGTTCTTAAGTTTATCTTTTTCAATTCATCAGTGGTGGTATGGATCCCGTCTTCCAGTTCTTTTGGCGCCGGCAGATCCGAAATTTCCTCCTCTTCACTTGTGAAGCAGTCGAGGCACTGTAGCGTATCTTCATCTCCCTCTTCATTGAGGAGTCTTATCATGTGGTAAGTATGGGTGAGCTTATGCTTCTTGGGCCGGATACGCTTTGACTTAGCGGGATTGTCTCGCATCGGCTCATGCTTTTGCAGAGGTTCCACTTTCCAATCGTCACTTAGTTTGAACTTGCCTTGCCTGTACAGATCTTCCACCCGGTCTTTGAAGACGAACCAATCTTCGATTGGATGACAAATGACTTGATGATAGGGACATTAATCGGGATGATCAAAGGCATTATCTTCATGGGGCCGCTTGCACTTGGGTAGTTTTAACATATGATGCTTCATGACGAGGTTAAATATTTTTCTGGTCTTATCCCGGGGAAAAGAATATCCCCGTCCCATCCTTTCTTCAAGAGTTGGGAATGAGCGACCTTGTAGCTTGGATGTGGATGGCGCCCTATCTTTGATGTGTCCATCTTGAATTTCTTCATTTTTGAAAGAAGATAAAGGCAGCTGTCGAGGATAAGGATTACGGCTCGTCTCTCCCATAGATTGCCTACTTAGGTGCGATCTTTTGACTGCTTCATACAGAGCTGTCTCCCCCATTCAATAGGCTTCTTTTATTGGCTTATTAGTCGGGTCCTCTGGTGGCAGAGTCACAATATTTCGTGGATCTTTTTCGGGTTCATCAACTTTCTTGGCTAAGTTGTCTACCATCCAAGTATCTTCTCTTTCGTTTAAAACATAGTAGGTATGAGCTCGCTTCTTTTTCTTGAGCCGGACATAGCCCAAACTGGTAGTATCAAACTTTTCATGGGACGCTGGTTGCCGGGTCCCTGGCACATCCAAGATCCTTTTGAAATATTAGGCCCGACAAACAATCTGTTTGAATAGTACTCCCTGCTGATGAAGGAATTCCGTTAAGCTCTTTGTATAGTATCTTGGCATAGGGATTTGTTATATCCTATCGAGATTTGGCTCGAGTCCGTGCTAACTTTCTTTCTCCACCTTGGTTTCTTTTGACTTATAAAAGTGAATCTCCTTTTCCCTTTTACATATAGGAGGCACGCGGATGGTTATTAGATCTTTCACGCTGTAAGTGCTGAGTGCATCGAGCTCTTTATAGTGATGCGGCAGAGCCATTGTAATATGCAGGACTCGATCGGCTTCATCAGGGACCTTCACCCGCAGATGGATAGAGAAAATCGTGTCAGTTTCTTCTTCTGAGTCGCTGCCCAAGATCGGAATAGGAGCTGACGAGCTCAGTTTATCAGTTTCTTTTAGAGGTTGTCCTATGAGTACTATTTCTTCCTCTTCGGAGCCGCTTCCAAAGATTTGGATGATCGCCGCTTAGACTTGTTTGTCCTTGGGCTTGTCGCACTTCTTTGTATCTTCGTAGTCCAGCAAGAAGTACTTCGCATCTTCATATTTCTGCACTTCGTTTACCGAGAACGGATTGAGCTCCTCTGTAATGGCTTTCTCTTAGCCATCTTTTAAATACGTCATACACTAATATTGTGTAGAAGGGATGACGCCATACTGGTGTAGCCAGGGTCTACCCAGTAAAGTTTTATAGTAGATCTTTCCTTCAATGACGTGAAATTTGACATCTGAGACGAGTTGTTCAAAGCGGAGTGTCAATATTATGGACCCCGGCATTCTTAAAAACCAGGAGTCGAATCCGGAGATGGTGATTTTCTTTCGGCCGAGGTATCGTACGTCCATGGACGCTGCTTGAGCACCTTAACGTTTAGCCTGTTGACTAAGGAACCGTTGTGGATGAGGATTTTATTTATTTTCTGATCATCGCAGTACCCGACGATGTAGAGTGGTCGATTGTGCTCGAACGTCCCTATGAGAAAATCTTCTTTGCTGAAGGTGATGTCGGCCGTGTATACCTCCGCCATTTTATCTTTCATCGCTTCCTCTGCAAAGTGTGCTTGGACGAGGTATGGTTCTTCGATGGCTTTAATTAAAGACTCCCGCAGTTCCTTGGATAAGAGCAGAGCATCGTATATGCTTAAGTATGAATGTAATTTCTTTAAATGGGCTAATACATTGTAGTCCACCTTACTTTTCTTAGGGAGATCCTTGGAGGCGAGTTCTTTGGCCACCTCTTCATCAAGGGCGATCTCTTTGGGCATTTTCCCTTTTCCCATTATCTTGATTCTTGAGATCCTTATTTGCAGGCCCAATGTTTTTCTCAGGGAGAGTGCGGTTCTGCAGCTAAATGTTGCTACAGTCTTTTGCCTTTCTTTGTCTCCGGATGAGAAACCTACATAAAGGAAATCGACGGGAGATTCATCTTCTGAATCACTTCCGCAAGTTGTTACTACCGAACTTCCTCCCTCCGAAGTCTGAGCCTTGGTCATATAACAACTTTTAGTGATCGTCCTTGCTTGGCCGTTTGCCTTTGGACAATCATGTCGGGGCGGATGAACCTTGGCCATCCGCTTCTCTATTTTAAGATGCTTGTTATGGAGAACGTACTTTCTCCACCATTTTTCGAATGATTTACACTTGTCGATGGGATGTCATATTCTTCAGTGGTAGAGGCAATATTTTGGATACTCTTCTCCACCTTCGAAGTCCACAACTCCTGGGGTATACATCTTTAAGGGCGGCAACTTGATCCCTTTGAATAAGGCCTTAACGAAGTGTCTTCCAGCCTTGTCTTTCTTCAGCAGCATCTTCTTCCTTGGTTGTTCATTCAGAATTAGTCAAGAAGTTGCATAACTCGTCTCTTTCACGGCTTCTATTTTTTGACGTTGTTGTCTGGCTTTTTCGTAGATAGCCAGCTCACGCCTTTGATTTTCCCGGCTTCTTTGAAAAGCTTCCCTTAGGAGCTTCTCAATCAGATCCTGTCATGGTGAACTCGGAGCTTCAGGCATTGATTCTGCCCCATGTTTGTCTGAATCACTTTCGGACGCGGCTTGGGCCTCATCATCACAGATGGAGAAGTGAGGGACCATGCGGCAGCTTTTCACACGGTCTTATGTTTCTTCTTTTGAATCACCATCCTCTTTTTTATTTTCGAGGATGTGTTTAATAAACTCTTCAAGGGTAACAGGCGAACGCACTTTCTGATTGTATTCTTCTAACGCGTCAATATACTTTTGGATGCTTATACGCCTGTCGACATGCTCGGCTGGCTGTACAGGCTTCTTCGCTTTGTTTTTGTTTTTCTTCTTGGAAGTCTTCTTGACTTCAGGGCTTTTCCCTTTATCAATAGCCTTCAGAGTGGGATGTGGCTTCAACATCCCTTGTATGATCTCCGATTCAAGCAGGCTCTTCCACATGATCGCAGGGCATGCTTGGTGATCCCTTAACATTCTCTTTGTTTTGGGAGACAATATCACCTCTAATGGGGTTTCTTCGACGAACAAGCAGGATGCCCCTTGCGTGTTGGTTCCTTTAAAGATATGTTTCTGAGGTGGGTTCGCCTTCCACTTATCAGAGAGCATGAACTTGCCATGTTTATACCGGTCCTCGACCCAGTTTTTGAAGACGTAATAAAATTCAATCAGATGACTTACCATCCGATGATATGGGCAATAAGTTGGACTATTGACGTCATGGTTTTGGGCCGGTCGCTGTGATTCGGACAAAGTCAGAAAGCCGCTCTTCATGGCAAGGTCGAATAACTTCCTTTTCTTGTCACGAGGGAACACATATTCTTGTCCCATTCTTTTTTCAAGAGTGGGTCCCGTGCGGTTGCTATTTTGACTACCAGACACTTTAGGACCGTTCGGCTGTTGTTACGTGTTAGTGGCAAACGACGCCTTACCCTTGCCTTTGAAGTTTCATGAATCTCCGTTGTAAGAAGGAAGACCTTGGTTCATCGCGTCTAGCTAGGCCAACTTAACATTGAGTTCTTGAAAAGTTGTTGGGCTAAGAAAGGCCAGATATGGGAATACTTGCACCTTCTTATCGAGAGTGCTCACGAACATACTTATGGATGAAGTTTTAGCGATTCTTTGTTTGCACTTGGACCAAAGATTTCTCCATCTCATCGCATACCGAATCCATGTCTCGTTTGATCTGGGCCTCTCGTTGACCAAGACGGTCACGGTTGTGCATTCGCTCGCACTAGAAAATCTCTGGCAAAAGTGGAGTTCCATCTCATCAAAGGTTTTGATTGCATCATTAAGGATCTTCGAACACCATTCTAAATCCACGTCTGCTAGAATTCTAATGAACTGTCGAAGGAGCAATATATCATTATTCCCAGTATTGCCGCACTTGGACCGGAACTAGGTGATGTACTGTTTCGGGTTTCCGATTCCTTTATATATGGGGAACTTCAGAATTGTATATCCTGGCGGGTACTTTATTTGATCGTAGCATGCCCAGTAAGGTCAGCTAGTCTTTGTCAACTTACCGGCAATTTCACTAGTTAGGTGAGCTTTGAACTGCTGGGCGATGTATTCGTCCAGCTGCAATTCGGAGATGACTTCCTCCTTTGCCACTGATGAGGTTTGGAGAGGATTGGAGGTATCTCCTTTATCTTCAATGACGACCACCAGCGGTTCATTTGCTGGTGGTTAGGGGTGAGTCATCATCCCGATCATGCTTTGGAATAAATGAGCCATCTTATCCATTCTGGCCTCCATTTCTGCAGCCTTTTCATCCTTCTTTTGGAGCATTCTCTTTAGGTCGTCAGTGTCAGACTCCTACTCCATTCTTTCGTTGGAAGAGCAGTCCAGACTTGCGGAAAGAGGACTCAAAATTTCGGCTGCCTGAGAAATCAACTTTTGCAGCTTCTGGGGATCTTTTGTTACTGACCGTGTGATTGGTCTATGAGAGACGGAAGTTTTACTTTCATTCTTGGAGTTCACCATATAAATGGTGTGAACCACCAAGCCTCCCGATTTGGGGTGCTTGTTGTGTCGATCTTCGGAGTTTGCCTTGGGTATTTGAGTCTTTTTCGACCTCTCTCTTTTATGAGAGGCCTATTTCGGAGGAATCATCATAGTACGAGCCTTCTTGGGTTTGTTTACCACCGAAAATAGAGACGGTTTGGGATAGGTCATCTTGCCTGAATTTGGGGGCAGATGCTATTTGGAACAGATCCGTCCACCTCTCCGAATATGCCAAGTTGATTTATGGCACTATACATCGGAGGTTTGGACAGATGCGATCGTTGTAGCATGACTTTATCAGATTCTTCCTTATTTATGAGGGGTTTTTGATTGCGGGGATACTCATTCCTGCGGGCGCAAGCCCCTGCAGTTAATTAAGTTATCGCATTGCGATAACAACTTTCACCTGCTCCAAGCAGATCACTTCGCGCTATATTGTATTTTTTTTTATTTTAGTTGCCCGTGGATTGTATTCGGAGACTAGTTTATGCCGTCGTCCGTATGGTGCGGATTATTCCAAATCCATATATTAAATTTGGGTTTGAACCTAGGTCATAAGTTCCGTCAGTTCAAGGGATATTTTATTTTATTTAAGGACCGTTAATCTGATTTTAAATTAAGATCAACTTAAATATATATGAGCATATAGGCTCAATTTATTTTAACTAAGGATACGTTAGCCTTATATAAGACTAAGATCAACTTAGAAATATGGTTAAGGATCAAAAAATTTGTTTAAGATCCATCAACAGAGCATATGGACTCAGCTGCAATGAATATTATGCGTTCAAGGAAATTTCAGAGATTTAGCCAATCTTGGGCTCAGTCTTGGGCTTTTCATCATCCAATATTGCTAAGCACTTAATCATTTGACTATGGATATTATGTCCAAATTTTTCTCTGACGCCCACGTGAGTATCACGTGAGGTGCTCAGACTCAGGCGTTTCCATATCAGTGCTAAGCACTTAAGCACTTTAAATATATAGTGCTAAGCACTTTTGTACAACGCTCACGTGGGTGTCATGTGAGGCGGTCCAACTTGCCAATATTTTAAATGCTCATGTGGGCAACACGTGAGGCGCCAGATCTTTACTCATGGGTGCTCACGTGTGAGGCACGTGAGGCGTCGAGTTTTACTTATGGGCGCTCACATGTAAGGCATGTGAGGCGCTGAGTTTTTATTTATATCATGTGAGGCGGAATCTTTATTTATGGACGCTCACATGGGTATCATGTGAAACGCTGTCTTCATGGGCTCTTTTGAGCGCTCACGTGAATATCACGTGAGGCGCCATCTTCATAAAATCTTGTAAGCGCTCATGTAGATATCACGTGAGATGCTGTGTCTTTAGAAATCAACTCTCTGCTTATATTTTTTAAGAGAAGTTAAATTTCCGTTAATAGTATTTTGGCCATTAACGATTACTAAGATCACCGTTTTGAAGATCTAGGATCAGATTTTTTAAGAACTAAGTTCTTCTGTTCCTTTTTGTGGTAACTAAGTTCTTTGAAGGGTTGAACCCCTCTTTTTTTTGGGAATTAAATTCCTGGAATATGCATTCCATTTCTTTTCTTCAAATTTCTTTCTTCATACCTAGTTTTTTCTCCTAGATATTGAATCTGAAGAACAAAATCTTCCCGATGAGAATTACATTCTCAACTTATGGAAGATTTGTCTTGTGGATCTCAAACCTAGAGAAAGAACTAAGTTCTTTATAAGGGGTTAAACCCTTGTATTTATGTATGACAGGTAAAGAAGATATTTTGATCACTGTTTTTTTTTCTTTACCTAAGATTTGAAGGGAGCAAGGAGTAGCTTTTCTTCAGCAAGAGAATTAAATTCTCAGCTGTAGTTTTTTATCACCTTGTGGGGTTCCTTCTCTGAGACTAGAAGTCTTGGATCTTTTATATAGGTGTGGAAAAATTGTTGATTAGTTTGAGAAAATCTCTCATTGAGAGATATTAATTGATCTAATTGATCTTAAAGATCTCCCAGAGAATTTTGTCCACCATTAGATGTTTGATCCGGTGACTTTTATTTATCAGAAAATATTATCTGTTTGTTTTAGCAAATATTAGGAAAATATTTTCCTAACAAAGCATTTGATTTTGTCTCCTGATTTGCTCGGTGATTTTATAATCACCGTTGGATAAGGGTTCTCTGTTTAGTTGAGAAAATCTTTCTAGTTTTAGAAAGATCGGGGGGAAATATTTCCCCAAATAGAACTTATTTCTAAATAGAATTAATTCTATCTGAAACTAGTGCTTCAATTTTATGTGCTTACATGACTTACACGTGGGGGCTGTCATATATAAATGGTAACAGCGCTCTCATGCTTTGCACTTGAGCGCTCACGTGTTTAACACGTGGGGCCCTATTTAGGTTATAATTGATTTGTATTCAGCGCTCGCATGCTTTACATGTGAGCGCTCACGTGTTTAACACGTGAAACTTTATATCACAAGATTTAATCCTTATTAAAGCCAGAGGTCACATGCTTTGCATGTGAGCCCTCACGTGCTTTGCATATGGGAGGCTATAAGATTTAATCATCCAAGATGCCGGCGGTCACATGCTTTGCATGTGAGCCATCATGTACTTTGCATATGGAAGGGTTTCGTTTCCTCTTTTTCTGCTTTTCCCGAGTCAACCTTTTCTTTTCCAACACCTTCTTTTAGTCAAAGCTTGGAAATAGTTCCAACTGACACCATGCACAATATTTTCTTCGAGTTGGAGGTGAGCGTTATCTTCATCCATAAGCTAATGGTGAACTGCCATCCTTAGCAAAGGAATTTCTATCTCCAGTGGGAGCACTGCTTCAGCTCCAAACACCAAGTTATAAGGTGTTGTTTTTGTGGCCGTCTTCAACATCGTTCGGTACGTCCAAAGAGTCTCGTGCACCTTTTCGTGCCAATCCTTTTTATTCTTCGACACCATCTTCTTTATGAGCTTTTTCAACGTCTTGTTGAAGGCCTCAGCTAAACTGTTGGCTTGAGGGTTATAGGTGGAGGAATATCTTTAGTCTATCTTGTGTTGCTTGGCAAAGCAGCTTATTTTGTGGCTTCTATATACTGGTCCATTATTCGAAATTATACGCCAGGGGGCTTCGAACTGGTATATCACATGAGTTTTGAAAAAGTGAAGAATATTCTTCGTCTTTACTTTTGTCACGCCCCGCTTCCCTGAGTACGCTAAGATAGACACGTGACATAGCCAACCATGCTACCTGTGGATAGGAAAAATCCCTCCACAGTCACATTACGACTGTAGAGATATCAAGAACAGGAAAGTAAACTAAACTATCTAGTACATGTCCATGAGCCAGAATAAATGAGTCAAGAAATAATATAATATGCGGAAGCAAAAGATCCAATAAATAAAACACCTAGAAAGTAAAACTGGATACCAATAGGATCCTCACCGCTCGGTCTAACAGCGGCAGTACTCCTGATCAGTCTGCAACAAAGGTAGAGGATCTGGGCCATACAAAACCCAGACGTCAGTGCGTCATAATATCAAGCAATACTATAAACAGGGGTAACAAGATATGCAGGTATGAGTATAAATTGTAAAACAGGTATAACAGGGATATAAGTGAGGATAGTGAGGGTAATGTGTAGTGAATAATCTAAACTGGTCTATTGGGTTAACTACTCTCAAGTCTTTGAAATCAATTTGATGAATCATCGATGTAACTCAATAGTATCCCGTGCGTGCCCGGGATCACGGTGAAGATTCTCGGGCTGAAGCCGAGACATGCCGCTAGGCACTAACAGAAAAAGGGGTAACGATGAATGATTTCAACAGCATCATCCCAAGGCTGGCCTAGTGTTCATATCATAATATTGCATTATTATATTCCCCATTCTTATGCATTTTACAATAAAACAGGTACTTTTGACGCATGTCTGCTACATATTACAGGTTACAGGTTCTTGGACAGAAAACAGTGAAAACGATGAAAAGACGATGCAAAAGTGGACTTTGACCAACAAACAGAAGACTCTTGAGCAAGCCTACATCAAAGATAAAATTCACAAAGTAGAAGGCAATGCAAGGTCCAAGATTACAAAGCGAACGGTTAAAAGTCCACCGCAATTGTTCACTGGAGATCTGGAAGAAATAGAGAAGCCAAATTGAATAAAGATCCAAAGAAATAAAAAGCCCAAGAAGCCCAGAATTAGTTCCAAAATTTCCAGACATAAAATTTTACCAAAGTTTGAAGTCTACTTTGACTAGGTCTTTCTAAGGATATTTTGGTAAATGCAGACGTGCAAATCAATTGTAACCTAGGGTTTCCTATCCTCTATAAATAGGAACTCTAAATCATTGTAAAGGCTATGCCTCCCTTCATTAATAAATTTCAGAATTCTTTTGGAGAGCATCATTTTTTGTAAGTTCTTTATTTTCTGCTCTAGGTTAATTTTCTATTCTTGCCCTAGATAAATTCCTTGGCCTAGTTAATCTTTTATTCTCTGCCCTAGGTAAATATTTTTAAATTCCTTAATGAGTGAGTAGTTTTCTCGCTTGTTAGGGTTAGGAATAGGGAAGGATTTGAGAGACGAAGATCTCTCATCCCCTTTCTTGCCCGTCATATATTTTCATAGAACTCCATGCATACCTTCTTATTCCGCTCCCTACGGCACTCTACCCACGAGGTAGCGGTGATACCGTAGTCTAAAGGCCCGGATTTTAAGGTTTTCCATGGAGGTTAGGGTAAAGATTAAGAAAGGAAGGACAAGGATCTAGAGGAAGAACAATCTTCCCAATCATCCTAATCCCTTTTATTAATATTTACCATAACACCTAATTAGATCTTCATATGGGTATAGAAAGCGGAGAGATTTATTGACTTTCCAAACTTAACCTAGACCTAACCCTAGCAAGATTTAGATATAGATTAATTCAGTTTTTAGATTTAATAATCAATCCGGCTCCCATCGGAATTAGCTCGTTTGAGCGAATAGGAAATTCACAACATCCCTGTGAACCAACCGTACTCACCGGCTAGCTTCATGTGACGCCGTTCTTGATTGCGGTTAGATATAGTTTTTGACATACGAATAAAATGGATTTGATTTGTATGTCAAAAACTATCTCTATTAATCAAAAATATTTGTAACCGCAATCAAGAACGGCGTCGCATGAAGCTAGCTGGTGAGTACGGGTCGGTCCACAAGGATTTTGTGAATCTCCTAGTCGCTCAAACGGGTTAATTCCGATGGGAGCCGGATTGATTTAATCTAAAAACCTAATTATTCTATACTACGATTATCTAGATCTAGTCTTGCTAGGGTTAGGTCTAGGTTAAGTTTGGAAAGTCTATAAATCTCACCGCTTTCTATACCCATATGAAGATCTAATTAGGTGTTATGGTAAATATTAATAAAAGGGATTAGGATGATTGGGAAGATTGTTCTTCCTCTAAATCCTTGTCCTTCCTTTCTTAATCTTTACCCTAACCTCCATGGAAAACCATCACAACCGGGCCTTTATACTACGGTATCACCGCTACCTCGTGGGATAGGGTGCCGTAAGGAGCGGTATGTACATGTATGCATAGAGTCCTATGAAAATATATGACGGACAAGAAAGGGATGAGAGATCTTCGTCTCTCAAACCTTCCCCAGATCTAACCCTAACAAGCGAGGAGATTACTCACTCATTAGGGAATTTAAAAATATTTACCTAGGGCAGAGAATAAAAGATTAACTAGGGCAAGGAATTTATCTAGGGCAAGAATAGAAAATTAACCTAGAGCAGAAAATAAAGAACTTACAAAAAATGATGCACTCCAAAAGAATTCTGAAATTTATTAATGAAGGGAGGCATAGCCTTTACAATGATTTAGAGTTCCTATTTATAGAAGATAGGAAACCCTAGGTTACAATTGATTTGCACGTCTGCATTTACCAAAATATCCTTAGGAAGACCTAGTCAAAGTAGACTTCAAGCTTTGGTAAAATTTTATTTCTGGAAATTTTGGAACTAATTCTGGGCTTCTTGGGATTTTTATTTCTTTGGATCTTTATTCAATTTGGCTTCTCTATTTCTTCCAGATCTCCAGTGAACAATTGCGGTGGACTTTTAACCGTTCGCTTTGTAATCTTGGACTATGAAAATATAGGATATACTAGGAATTCCGTATTTTGTATTTAGCCAACGATAGAAAATACGGGTTTCACGGTCGTGATGAATAGCCAACCCCACGCCCTAGACCCCTACAAGAGCGGCAAGCGACCCTACTAATTCCAGAATTAGGAGACCCGGTCTCGACTCCTCGAGATGGCCTCCCACTGGACTCTAGAACCCGGTCACTTGTGCTCCCCACCTTGGGTCTATCCTAATGCGGAAAAGTAAATAATATACATCGAAGGAAATATCATCCTCAACCCGGATGTGCCCCAATAAAAGAATATTACATACATTTGAATTTTACATGAATGAAAAGAAAACTCTCATCTCACATAAAAAAAACCCGGCCATTCATCACGACGATCCTATACATCATTTCACAACAACATATAACATCTCATGTCAATATATGCAAATAAACTAAGTGATGTTAAACCATTTGATCGATCGATCAATGACCCAAAAAAAACCACAGAGAAGCTCAACACCTGAGCAGTATTAAAATTACCC
The DNA here is from genome assembly GCA_030015575.1 of Agapanthus africanus. Classification (NCBI taxonomy): domain Eukaryota; kingdom Viridiplantae; phylum Streptophyta; class Magnoliopsida; order Asparagales; family Amaryllidaceae; genus Agapanthus; species Agapanthus africanus. Next base: position 671,907,375 of record CM057340.1, on the reverse strand, counting down.
AGAAGCATGCCATGGTACCTATGGACCAACCGTAGAAGGGCCGACCCGAGCCTCACAAACGGTGCCGCGGAACCGCCGCCAAAGCCAGGTTTCTGTCGCAGTTCCGCGGTCGTTTGGTCAAGTTAGAGTATCGTTTTCTAGAGGGTCCATAGAATTACCTGCATGATTTTCTGAATATTTTTAATGTGAAAAATTCCAACATTTGAAAAATTTCCAGAGAAGGGTTTTTTCGGGTAATCGATGTTCGTTCGAAGTGTTTTAACGTCGTCTAGGTTACTCTAATGCTCTAGCTTAGCTCTGATACCACTGTTGGCTTTACCTAGCACCTCACAAGGGTTTCTAATGCATCAAACATGCTACAATTTAATTTTTTAGGGTGCTAAGCAAACTAACGTAGGATCAAACTAGAAATTTAAAGTAACATATGAAGTAGTATCACATACTACAAGTAATAAAACACTAAGTAAGGAGAATACAACCTTTGTAGTTCTCTTTGCTTGACTCCTTGGCTACTTGAGAGTTTGAACGGGCTTTCTAGTGATCTTCCGAGTCCACGATGATCCACCCGGAGTCCTCTTTGTCCAAGCTCCAAGCTCCATTTAATCAAATGATGAAGATGAAGCTAACACTCTAAACCAATTGGTTAGACTAGTGTAGAATGATGATGTGGTTTGTTTTCTCACTTCAAAACCCTATCTTTATCACTATCTCACTCACTAACAAAGTCAAGAGAGCAAGAGAGAGGAGGAAGAAGATGATGGCAACTCAAGAGCTCAAAGAGATAATGATAATGATGAAGAGAATGAAAAAATATATCTATATATATTAAATCCTTCTCATTTTAAACCATGGTTAATAAATATCTAGATATTTATTTTGGAGTGCTATGAGCCATAGAAAATTAACTCATGGTTAATGCAAGATTAAGTGTAGAGAATGAATGATAAATTTCAACCATGAATTAATTCTATTTACATTAACTCAAAAAATAAATATTTAGATAAATACTTACATGTGAGTCTTGCATTGCCACCATTAGTGTATCAACAACCATGATACACACAAATGTATGCATGTATGTGTGCATACACATCAAAATGTGCATCAACATAAACATATGCATACATGCATGCATACAATAAAGAAAAGGATTTAAACAAAATGAGCAATAAAGTCAATGTTAAATCAACACTTGATTTAACAAACCGGCTATATCACATACGACCCGACGAATAGTAAATCGCCCGATTAATATACGGTATCTCATACGCGCATTTAATCGGGTCCCCGTGCATATCACATATGCACACCACATCGTTTCGTCTGGCCTAGGAAACTCCTCTGTGGGACTCTAAGACTCGTCAATACACCGGCAGTGGGTGATGATCATATCAAGCCCCCCCAAGCCACAAGAGGTCGGATAAACGTAACGGCCACCCGGGTATTGAGCGATCAGAAGAAAACAAACGAACCTGTCAAAACTCCCGTCGAGCCAACTGGCAACACTACCGTACAGTCCGGTCTCTTCGTCGGACATGCTGCATATCAATTCTAGGGATGGTATCGTCGACCCTAATAACTCAATAAGTCATGCTGATGTATGGCCTATAATCAGTCCGAGAAACTACTGATAACACATATCAGTAAATCTCATCAGTCATGGCCAGGGACTTGCTGATATAGCCAATCAGCATAGCGCAACATCAACATCCAATACCGGAAGAGACGAAACCCATCCTATCGCTCATTGCCTCCATGTGTCTTGGGACTGTACCCAAAAGCCACCTGTTTGCACGACTCAGTAGAGCCGTGGTAGGGTGGTAATCAAAGTACAGTAGGAGAACACATAAGACTCTATGACGATCTCGGGTCTACAGACTAACCTGTACCAGTGTCACCTGAGAACTGCTATCCGACGATAGATATAACACCATATAGGAGTTCTCGGTGTGTTCGTCCAGTGTACCCAGTCTCCACTGAGCACCCGTATATGATCTCGATGTCAAACATCAATGGATGTGGGAACATCCATCGCCCATCACATGGGTCTAGTATCATATATGCTAGTCTACTCTGGAATATCGATGCCCCGTCTCGATACACCCAAGACTAGGGACGTTTCAGGATATGCTTATAAACTACACATGTCCCACTAGTATGATCTACATCATAATCACAGTAGTAAAGCAAATATCCTCAGGACTTTATCAACATGTACAAATGAATAAAAACATGATCAAGTGAACATGTCAGATAAAGAGTAACTAGATAGCATACTATCATGTCGAGAAAGAATCTGAATATATATACATGTATAAATACATCCACTATCTAATAATAGCCTCTAGGGCATACATATATCCAATAATAAATTACAGATATGATATTCTGATCCGGTATTTTGTACCCAGGAAGTAAAGTTAAATGACAGACCGTTTTCAATCACAAACACAACCGAAGTCGAAGCCACAATGTGCTTCGGATCTTGAATTCTGGCTTTCCAAGCCCTGCATCCCTTCTGTCAATGCCCTTTCCTGTAACAATAGGAACATCCCTCCTTCCCTACTGTTAACCCCGAAACTTTTGTCCTACCCTTTCCTTTGCCTTACTGACACCGCCTATCGGCTTTGTGGAGGTCTTCTTCTTCTCACCCTTGGCATCCGCCATAGATCCAGAAGAGGAAGATTCCCCAATAAGCAAAGCGGGTGTCTCTCTGGTTTCCTTCAGGATGCCCTCAACTAGATGTATAACTTTCTTCCCTTGGGCGTAAGTAGAAGGTAGGGACTATAGAATCAAGTCAGCATATGACTCGTTCTCCAACGTGGTCTCCAGGTCCTTGAGCTTTTTAATACAGCTAATTATTGTAGGAACGTGATCACCTACAGATGACCCGACAGCCAACCTCGCTTGAAGCAATTCTTTCGAGATCTCATATTTTGCGATACGAGATTGCTCTCTATATAAATCTTTGTTATGGAGGAAGATGGAAACTAAGTCCATCTTCTCGTGCTGCCTCTGGTATTCACCATATACTGAGGCCAACACGAGGCACTTGGCATTCGCACTGTCTTTTTCCCTTGTCTTACGGATATCAACATCCGCGACGGTAGAAACTGGACCTGGGACGGCGGGGGCTATGAGTAATAATGAGGTGGTCCGGCTTGTCATAGGTAATGGACATCTGGACAAACCTTTGCCAGTCAATATAGTATAACTCAGTCATTTTATTATCTATCTATAACCTAATCTGGTCACCTGGTCGCTGCAATTAGGAGAGAGAGAAGAAAACACTCAGCATGATGCTCTTGCAAGTTTAGATTGGTTTTTAATTTATCTAAACAGGATGGCTCCCACTGTTTCTCGAATCCTTCCTCAAACCAAAAAAGAAGAATTAGTCAGGATTAATCTTACCGTACAATACTTGCTTAACCGTTAGGCCAGGCTAGTGTCGATACTTCGAGGGAGCTTTTACGACGCTTTCGCGAAGTTCCTTAATTAAATAACCCATTTCCCCTGAAGGCGTAGCCCCGCTAATACTGTTCTAGACACCTACTTGGTTTATATCATTGATCGTTAAGTAAAGAATCTCCCGAGGAGTAGCGGATACTCACAGTAGGATCAGGATCCAAATATCATTATGTTATAATCCTAAAGGAATCCTACCAACATATCACACTCTAAATGGTATGCAGCACTAGCAAGTTTCAGTTTCTTTAGAAACTCCCGATGTGGATTTTTTTGCCCCATGCTCTTATGACCTTGACGAAGGCCAACATATCATAAGTCACATGTCAAGTTCTACCCGTCATTGTCCAGGTTAACTTGAACTCACCCGTACATACCCTTGACGGAGACCAAAATAGTAGTACGACTGTCCCAAACCAATGCATATATCTATGCTACAGATGAATATCCAGCAACTACCAAACAATATGCCTTGGCGAAGGTCAAAATATATAGCTTGAATACTACTGAATATTCAACTGAAATGACAGAGGGCTGCGAATGGTTTTGGCGAAACCGTGAACGTAGTGAACTTGATATAATCGAAGGAACCTGATAGCTTTTAAAAGGAGTGATTTAAGCTCCGCATTTAAAAGTCTCCTGTTTTAAAATAACCGAGTGGTTTTAAAAAAAATTCCAACGATTCAGCTTTGGTTTGTTTGCTTTGCATTAATGTAATGCAGTCCCATCATTTATACCTATCATCACAGAAAAAGACGAAAATATCACGTCCACTTATGTCATCCGCATTCGCCACTGGGCCCCGTCATCACCCGTTAGGTTACTTAACTAACGACAGAGCGGGGGCTGGACTAGCGCGGATACAAAATATAAACAACGCCTACTAGATATCATATATAGATATATACATTCGTCTCATACAATAATAGGCATTCTAGATCATAGATGAACATATTGGATATACTAGGAATTCCGATTTTCGTTTGAGCCTGTAACGAAAGACAGATTCCACGGTCGTGATGAATATCCAAAACCCCACCCTAGACCCCTACGAGTGCGGAAAACTGCCCGCCAAATACCCGAAGTGAAGCAACCTCCCTCAACAAAGTGAGTAGGCCACTCAGCACTTCAAAGTACCCGGTAGTTTGTGCACCCCACCTTGGGTCTATCCTAAGAGCAAAAAAAGTAAAAGAAATAATACAACGGTGGCTACAACCAAAACCCGGATGTGCCCCGCGAAATAAAATTACATCACTTTACAAATTTTACATCGAATGAAAAACCCTCATCTCATATCCCCGGCTATTCATCCACGACGATCCAACAAGTTCATATACACAAACCATCATAACAATATCACGGATATGTGCAACCCCGACTAATCGATGTATAGAAATTAGTCAACATTTCCAAACACATATATACATCACAAAGATTGTAAAGTAACTGCGACATTAGAATTCCTAACGCAATTAGCAAACTTAAACAATTTTCCAAGACTTGAAAATCCAGTGAGCTAAAGTTCCAAAACCGATAGTTTTGAGCCAATCCGGGAGTCGAAACGAACTTGAAACCCGCCCGAACCTTCGCGGGAAGTTAGAGAATGAAATTAACTTCGATTCGGAGGCTTAGAGGGGATACCCCACCCCCAAGGCCACCACGAGGTGGCCAGGGAGTGAGGTAGACCCGAAACTGCCCAAGGTGGGGCAGTTTCGGGTCCCCACCACCAAGACCACCTTGTGGTGGTCTTGGGGAGTGGGCCCAGCCGTCCTCCCCCCGGAGGGTCCCGGGGGTGCGCATGCTCCACCCCGCGCATTCTCGGTTCAAACCGTGAGCCCATGGGATGTGCAAACAACTCAAAACTTCACTTTTGAAAACTGTTTTTTCGGCAGTTTTTGCACGACAAAAACGGCGGATTTCTAACGTCGCTACAAGCTATCTAAGGTTTATGAGAAGCTTTGATACCATTTTAAGTCGATGCCGTGCACCCCACGTGTTCGGAATTTGCAAAAAATGATTTTTACGGGCTTCGCAACACCTACTAGAACCAAGGATCGTTCATAAACCCTAGCTAGCAAACAACATGAGATTTAACTACTCGGAAAGAATGTTATATCTCATGATTCAAGTCCTTAGGGTATTCTCCGCTGTCCTCCTCGTCATCGTAGGCTCCAAAGATCGATCCGGATCGTAGCTTCCTCATCGGCTTCCTCGAGTCAAAGACGATCCACTCGAGAGTTTATAGTCCGAGCTCCTACCTCAAATCCGAGGTAACTATGGCTTCTAGTTCGCTAAATTAGAAGTCCTAAAGGGTGTAGAGTGTGAAGATGGAGTGCTTTGTCTCTTGGAACCCTAGGATTCTCAACACATAAGAGGTTTTAGGGTTTTAGTTGAGAGGAAGAAGAAGAGAGCTGACTTGAGGAAAGAGAAATGATAAATCATAAAATGAGATGGCTCTCTTGACTTGACTACAAGCATGGCAAGAAAATATCTCACCCAAAATATCTAGTGCCACAAAATATCTCACAAGAAATATCTAGTCAAAGAGTCAAACCAAGTCAAGTGGTCAAACCAAGTCAAGTAGTCAAAACAAGTAACCATGCATCAATTATCATTTATAAAAATAACAAATACTTTTCTCTACCTCATAATTATTTTAATCAAGTCAATGGTCAAAACCCTAATGAGGTATCTCCTTCTATACCCCTCTCATCCGTATATATATACCCGCATTCGTGTTCCGAGAAACACGAATACAAAGAGACGAAACTGATCCATCAAAATACTAGGATCCGGCTTAAACCAAAGCCCACTAGTATTATCCTCCCGAACATCATACGCGCACAAGTGCACGTAAGTGATCGAAGCCCTGCCGTAAAACCATACGGCCTCTACACATTTTTTTCCGGTGCAGGGAAACTCTCTATGTGGGACTCTAAAGACTCAACACTACGCTGGCAGTGGGTTTAAGCATATGCCGCAAGCGGTACTAGCTGCACATAACGGTCCCCAGGTAGATGTCGATAAGAAGGCCGGTAAGGAAAACCCATCCGAACTCCTACTGAGCCTGAATGTGACAATCTCCGTACAGTCCGGTCTGTTCATCTAAGAGTATCACATATCAGGCCTAGGGAGCAGTAATCGTCAGACCCCTAATAGCGCAATAAGTCGTGTCAGAGAATAGCCCAAAACACCCTGAGAAACTATTGGAATACCTACCAGTAAATCTCGCTTGCCTTGGCCAAGGACTTTGTGTAATGGCCTTCCAAACACAGCGCGATATCAACCCCCAATACCGGGAGAGACGAATTCTATCTAACCGCCACTGCCTCCAAGTGCTTCGGGACTGCACCCAACTACTACCTGTTTGCACGACTCTTTTGAGCCATGGTAGGGTAGTAATCAAAGTACAGTGGGAACACACTTGAGGCGAAGCAGCAGTGTCAAGTCGATGGACTAAGCTGTACTCATGTCACCTGGGAACTGCTACCCGACGACATGTATAATACCCACCAAAAGTTCCCGATGAGTCCTGTCCAGTGTACTCATAACCTAATGAGCACCTGCATACTATCTCCAGTACGACGTATAGATGGCTGTGGGCCAGACCATCTCCCCTGCTGGGATGAGAAGCTTATACACTAGTCCATTGTGGAGTATCGATGCCCCATATCGATAATCCTACGACTAGGGACCTGTATAGGATGTGCTTATATATTACCCAGCCCCCACTAGTGCGACTGCCATCACAACGCTGGTAATCAAGCAAAGATCCTAAGGGCTCTACCAATATGTATAAGCGATATGCTAAGAAAACACATGCACATATTGAGGTAGAAACAAACCAGGTAGCATACTACCATTTTGAGTAAGACTGTTACTATATCCGTGTATATCCCAACCTCCCATTAAGTAATATACAATCCAGTATGATACAATAATGGCCTCTATGGCATATATCACTAACAGTTAGACCCCTAGAAGACCACCACAGAAGTACGACACCCAATTCTTTTGATTGGGCCGGCGGCACCGAGTATTCTTGATGTCTCGCCGGGCCAATTTTGGTCATTGGTGTTGGGGTTTAGTCAGTAGCTCCAACTCCTTATAACTTGGCCCCCGTATTGTTAGTTTAGTCTCTATATACCTTAGCAAAAATCTGGGAGCATTTTGAGTTGATTTTGGCGACGTTTTTCCGATTTCTAAAACTTGGCTTTTGGTATTTGGATTTGGTTTTGGTCGTTGGGCGTTTGTACGTCAACGACGAGAGTTATTTGGTTGTTTTTGCATGCGCGGGCTATAGGTTCTAACCTATGAGCACTTCGCGTGTCATGTCAGTTTTCGAATAGTATTTTGATGTGATACGATGTGTTTTGATATGTAGGTACCTTCGCATGGACTTCTGGACGACAAGGGAGAACAAGGCGTCATCGACTTCGGCAAGCGAGGGTCGAAGGTGAGCAGATGTATATCTACAGCGGAAGTTGAGTGTATGGCGTATAGCACCCCCGCAACCGTAGAATAGGATATCTATATATTGTATATGTATATATGTGTGTGTGTGAGAGAGAGACTTGGATACCTAGCAAATAGGGTTAAGAGGGAATTTCCTCCTATGGCGTCGAAAAAATACATCCTCTCTCATTTTCTCCGACGATCGGTACCCATCATCTTCATCGTTATCATCTAAGATATAGGTACACCAAATTTCATGTGATTCTACAACCTTTTCACCGTTGATTTAGCAATGTAAAAAGTTCTATTGTCGGTAAACTGTTAATTTTGAACCCACTAAATCAACGATGAAAAAGTTGTAGAATCACATGAAATTTGGTGTACCCATATCTTAGATGATAACGATGAAGATGGTCGGTGCCGATCGTCGGAAAAAATAAAGGAGGGTGTATTTTTTCGACGCCATAGGAGGGAATTCCCTCCTATGGCCTCTTTCCTCCATTAACCGCATATATGTATATGTACATATATAGGTATGTGATACACACACACACACACTATATATATACGTGTATGATGAGGATATGATGTATTATATGGTTTGAGTCTATACGATCGAGCAGAATGTCAAGAGATAATTGATATATGAGTTGGGATGAGACATCGTTTATGATGCGATATATTAGCATATCGTTGGGCGTTATATACATACATGCGATAACATATGACTTGATATATAATAGATTGTACGAGAACTTAGATCCGTACCCTGATTATGATATTGTACGACGATTGATACCATACGAACTGTATGATTTATATATTATATTTGACCCGTACCCTCGATTTTGAGGATGTCGTACGACGGACTATACCGTACGAGATATATATATATATATGATGACTGATCCTCACTCTTGACTTGAGGATGGCGTACGATAGATATTACCGTACGTGATGCTATGAGGCTGGATCGCCGACTACTAGATATATCGACTCGGATATGCTTTCGATTCCTATTTACTTTTGACTCGGTTCGTAATTTAGTCTTTAGTTGCTTAGATAGATATTAGCTTAGGCTCGAGTCATACCCATTTTTCAAAACTAACGAATCGTAGGCATTTTTAAAGGATAAACCGAGAGATACTATGGATTTTCAAAAGACATCTCTTTTCTCAAAACACCGTAGTCCCTACTTTTCTAAAAACAACGATTCGTGCTTTTTTAAACACGATAAACGGTATGGCTCGTATATAAATTTATACACCTTATTGTTGCTTTTATTGTTTACTTTCTGTTATGATCTCGTCTGCTAGGACACCTGCACCATTACCGATGATGCGTATATTGCACATACACTTGCTTGCCGGCTCACACACATCAGTATCGGTAATTGCCATGTCACGTACACTTTAGTAACCGTTACTCATGCGTATACCCTGATAAATTATAGCTAAGTAGTGCTGTTTTGCATTCATGATATCATATGCTAGTTTAGAATTTGTATTTCTTACTTAGATGCCACATGCATTCACATACATACATTCTGGTTATGTACTATAGTTGGGCTCTATGCCAATATTCATTGCTCATTATTAGCTCATGATTATGAGATTTCGATTTTCATGAGATTTCTGGATTTGGGAAACCGCGTGTGAAACTAAAAACCTATGCTCCTTTTTAAAAGAAAATGCGGTTTTCCCTTGATATGATGTGTGGCGTCCACCATGAGATTTCTCGGTTCTGGAGCATATATGATATATGATTACCCGCCACAAGGAGCGAGGGCGACACCGTCTGCGGGTACATGGTGGACCCGGTGCGGTACCCCAGGGCAAGATTAACGTATATATAGAGAGAGAGACGTTGAGCCCGGCAGGAGAGCAATACCGACCGGTGATAGTATGGGCCGATCCGGACTGACGAAGCCTGAGATTCAGATGATATGGGCCGATCCAGACTGACGAAGCCTGAGATACGAGAATTATGTGTCGCTGATGGACACGGTTTTCATGATGTTTTCGAGTGTCGATGCTTGGCACTCAGGTTTTATCATGATTTTGTGTGTCGTTGCTGGACACACGTTGGATGATGCATTTATACATGATACACATGATATGTAGTTACTTTGTGACACGGACACGGGTACTTGGTTTTACACATATGCTTATTTTATCACCTTTACTGCTACTCGATATTATCGTGTTTCTTTTATTACTGTATCGCACTATATGACCTAGGAGATAGTCATACATTCGGTTTCTACTCGATGATGTCTTCTACTCACAAGTTGGAAACCCACCCCCGTTGTGCCACAGTTTTCTTGAGGGTTTGACCGCATGGGTTTTCGTAGCGGTTTTGCTGGCACACTACTTTTCTTCCGGGTGATTTTCTTTGGTTGGTAGGGTTCACTTGCATCGTGACCGCCATTGTACTTGTATATTTATTTCAGTTGTATCTAGTTAAAAGCTCCATCAACCAGACCTTGTATATTTGTAGACTTAGAAAACGTTGTTGTATATTTTTTTCAACCTTAGAGTCATGCTCATGTATTTATTATTGTATTTGGTATCTTGACGATGTTACGTTTTCTTTGCTTTACTTCTGAGTTTTGATCTTCTCCTTCGGTATTGTATATTTATATGATTGCGTGGTTGTTTCCGTCAATTAGCAAAAAGCTAGCTCCCGCTTGGGAATGCCTATATTTATTATTACTTGTATTCATTTTCGGGTTAAAAATATCAAAGGAGGTGCTGCCGAAATTTCAAATGACGAAAAATGTTTTCAGGATAGATATAAAGTATCGCAATTCATAGACTATATCTTATGTTTTAAAGGAATGAACATGATTTCATTAAACCTTTATTTCAAAACTTCACCTCCAATATTTTCCCTAACCGGTTTAGATTTCTGGGCTTTTGGCTTACCTGAATTAAGTGGGATCCTATAGATTTCACATGATTCAAGTGCCAATCACGTGCCTTTTCCGGGTCGTGACAGGTCCTCTTATAATAGATACAGAAGTTTGGTTCAGTCTCAGAAAATGATCCTTCTGGCCTCATAGTTGGTGCTGAGGGAGTTGGCCTAGAAGAGGTTCATCCAGTAATCTGGTTGGCGGGACGCTTCATACCGACCGACTGTGGCCTTCCCTTCTTCTTAATGACAGCTTCATAGCGACGGGCTGACTTCAAAGCTGCTTCATGTGTTAGGTATTCTCTCGTTGCTAGGGCAGCCTGGATCTCAGATCTAATCCTTGGTGGAAGCGCATGGCTCTGATTTTTGCAGTAGGAATTAGATAGGCGGCGAATCTGCCGAGCATGGTGAATTCTGCATCATACTCATCCACCGACTTATCCCATATGGATCCTTGTTGCAGGTGAATGAACTTCTGTTCCATCTCGAAGTACTCGGTTTCCGGAAAATACTTGGCATTAAAGAGATCACGGAAATTCTTCCACTCGATTGGATGCTCAAGACGGCTCTCCTCGGTCTTCCATCAGACTCTGGCATTGTCAGTAAGCTGGAGTTTTTCTATTCTGACCCAAGCCACCTCTGGAACTTGGGCTACAGCTAGCTCGTCTTCTATGCTCTGAGCCCATTTCTCGGCTTCAAACGGTTTCTCTTTCCCTGAGAAGTTCTTTGGGTGTAATGCCCGAAATTGTTTCACTCCCGGTGCTTCTGCTTCAAAGCGGATGAAACTCTGTTAAAGGAGAGCAGTCTGCTTCTGCAAAATCGTGCTTTGAGCCTGCTGACCCTCAAGTAGGCTTTTGATAGCCTCCAAAAGTATCGTCTGCTCTGTGAGTGGAACGGCTACGGTAGGTGGAGGTGGTGGTTTCCTTCCAATGATGTTGGTGCTAGGATTGTTAGAAGAATCCATCACCTTAGATAAAGAAGAAAAATTAGGATAGATTCAACGGAAATGGAATTTCAAGGAATGTAAAGTTGTTGAGTTTCATATTTCTTATGATATATTGCTTAAGACTTCAGGAAGAACGGACCTGCATGGGCCATCAACAAATCCTATCATGTCTCGCTTCTCAATAGATGGAAACGGTAACGTGGCAAGCCCGCGACGTATTTATTTCGAAAAGGTCATTTCCCGGAATAAATACGCTAAGCGTAATTGAGCAATATAAAATGATAAGAAATTAATAAGAGATTTAAAGATCAACGACTTTATTTACATTCAACTTGATATATTTACAATACATGAGTTTAACTGAAAGAAAATACAAGAAGAGAAATGCCTAAACAGGTGGCATACATAAACTGAAAGAGAGAATAACTAGTCTAGTCCTGAGTCATGATCTGATCGTGCTCCTCCTCGGTGGTGTCCACCTCCTCAGTCTCCACGATATCTGATGAACATTCCAAGAAACAGATATGGGTGGAATTCCCATCAGTGAACTTTCGCTCAGTAAATCCCAAAGAATTGGGTGTGCAGTATAAAGTATAATGATAAAGAAAATGTATATCATGAAGTAATGGATTAAGGATATGTTGTTTTAAACATGTCATTTACTGTAAGTATAGCAATTCTATTTAACATGCAGTTCTCTATATATATCATGGCAAAATAACATAAGCATAGTATAGCATGGTCATGTAGTGTAGATATAGTGAATATGAAGTAAATGTTAGTGTCCTAAAAGGTCTTTACATGGGTCAACTAATGTAACGTACGTTCAAGGGTGAATTTCAACTAATCTCAAGAGTGTTCTCGAACCCAACAGGCTGTAATCCAGGGGTAAGGAACCACGGGCCCGAATCAAGTGTTAGTAACGGGACTTCAACCTAGTGTTGAAGTATTCTAAACTCAACAGGCTATAATCCAGGAGCAAGGAAACACGGGTCCTTATGATAGCTTGCTTGTGTTAGTAGACATGGATTCATGATCTAGGGGACTCCTGAGATTTCGTTGGATTCATACATGAACTACCCCAGCACCCCGTGTATTCTACGTTACAGTTAAAATTACTAGTCTTGCTCGAATCCATGAATACTTCAAATGGAAAGATTGAGTTCATGTCAATATCGAGTATTCATGTCAAGTGTTCATGTATTCATGTCAAGTTGTATTCATGGTTCGAATCAAGTCAGTTTCAATAGCAACCATTTATGTTCTGGTATTCATGTTAAGTTCAAGTCAAAGTATACATGTTTGAATTTGATGTTGATTTCGAGTGTTCAAGTTTATGATTAAGTATTCGTGTTTGAGTTTGGATTCAGGTTTAAGGTTGGACTCAGACTGAGTCCGACAATTGTACTGATTTAACTCTTGAATTCTTAAGTTCGGGAGTCATTGGCAACTGCTGCACATGGACGACAGGATTTGTGTCTTTTTCCAAGACAATTGCCATTGATAACTCTTGTTAAGTTGTCTATCTTAAATAGGAAAGCACTAACTTTTTCCGGCTCCCTGGAGCTCAAAAGAATTGATCCCGCTTAAACCCATATTTACTAAACTCCTTAAAATATTGTTTTTATATAACTCGAGAGGGTTTTATGAAAAATATTTTAATATAGTTAAAAATTAAATCTCGTGGGTGTTTAGTATTACTTAGGGTTTTCATGAGCATGAATTTTATGTATTGTGGTATTTTAATGATAAACACTTAGCGTTTGAAAGTTCATGGTGTTTTATTGAAAAACTTATCCTTTTTGGTATCTTGATGACATTTTATGGGCATTTGTTAATCATTCATTTTTTAGAAAAAATATAGGTTTATTATATTGTGAAAATATGAATTTATAATTTTATATAATTTTAAAAATTAGTTTTATTTAGAAATTCGTTTTTTCTTAAAAACCGTATTCGTTTCTTTTCGAGATCGAATACTCCGTAAAGAGGTCTGCATCTCGCTCTACTATCTCTAGGATGTGCGATAATCCGCACCATCTATTAGCGAGTCCCCAAATAAGGGTTGTAGATGTATAATTGGAAAGGAATATTAAATATTGTCTACAAGAAATCCGGTTTTTAAATTATGTGGTATTTTATTGTAAATACTATCTTCGAACCAAAAATATATACAATTGGGTATCGTGCTATGAAACCAAGTGTGCGTGTGGGGTAGGTCGTTACCCCGTGAAGTTTTTCTAAAGGTATAGTTTTAACAAAACTAAAAGAAATGATAATAAAGTTCAAGGTATTTTAATGAAAAAGTTTAATTGGAGTTGTTTCACATGAGATTCTTGGTTAAAGTTGATTCTAAACATTGGTATTAAGATTACCAGTGAAGTGGTAAAATTAGTTTGACTAAATTATAAAAGAAAATAGGGTTATAGATTTTAGAAAAGATGATATCGGTAATAACTCCACTTTTACCGATATTTGATTTAAAATGAGTATCAATGAAAAGGAGGAGAATTGGGAGGGACTTACCGTTTGGAAATGTCAAGAAGAGGTTAAAAAAGAGGAGGGAGTTTCGTGGTGTCGTGGGAGCTCTGGAATCGGCTTCGATCTTCGCCGGAGCCAACTTCCTCGCTAACTCTATATTACTCCACTTGCACTTAGGAACTTTTTAGAGAGTTTTAGCTAGAATTTTCAAAATGGTGCTAAGCCAAATTATGGGGTGGTATTTATAATAGAGAATTAGGGTTTGAAAATTAAAATTGTGGATTAAAAAGTATTAAAATGGTGTTAAATTGTGAAATGAAATGTCTCTATTTGATTGCAGGGAAATCAAACAGTGCAGAGGAGTTAATGGTAGCTGAAGAGGTGTGTGTGCAAAGCACGGGGCAATTTGGGCTCATCTCAGCCGTCCTCGCCGGCCTCTAGGGTGATTTGGTCGGTCGATCTTGGCTCTTTGGCCTCGAGATTCGTGCCATCTAATCAATTCTGTATTTACACCATTTTCCACATGTTTGATTTTTCTGAACTTTTCATTTCCCCGTTATTGCACGTGCAATGTTTTGGGCTTCTAAAAAATTAAAAAGAAAAATCAGAAAAAATTTGTGTCTGACGGGAATCGAACACACAGGCTACGTCACAGCAGTGCAAATGCTTTACCAGTGAGCTACAAGTGGCTTCTTGCTTTTATTTAGCAAAAGTGACTTATACCTCATACACAGGCTGTCAAACTCTTTTCTGTATAGTAACAGAAAAATTTCCGTACAGAGAATTCAGAGTCGTTACATAACGTGAGTGCTTCCATATACATATATGGCAACATCGCTCACATGCTTTGCACATGAGCGCTCACGTGTTTAACACATGGGTATTATCATATAATCATGGCCGGGACTCAAGCGCCTTGCATATGACCGCTCACGTGAATATCACGTGAGGTTTATCACAGGATTTTATCCTAACTGAGCCGGCACTCACATGCTTTGCATGTGAGCACTCATATGGATATCACGTGAGGTTTATCACAGGATTTAATCCTAACTGAGCCGGCACTCATATACTTTGCATGTGAGCGCTCACATGGATATCACATGAGGGATTCCATCTATTTCTTCTTCTTTTTTCTTTTTTTCATAAAGGAAATGTGATGTTCCTATACTACAATCATTCAAACGTTAGTTGTCACAAGGTATCTCTCCACATAGAATATGGATAATATATCAGGGATTCTGGTGACTAAATTTATCTAGATTTGGGAAGTGTCCCAACACGGGTACTTAGACACCATTCTAAAAGTAGTTTAGAATGGACGACTCCTGGCGTGGTGGTGTACCCGCAGGTGATGGAGTCACCCTCTCTAAAAAGATTTATAGACTAATGAGGAGAGAGACTCGCATGAATAACATATCACTTGCTTAAGCAACTGAGTCAATCACGCGATATCATATACCAGATCAGATATTGCTTTTGCACTTGCTGTAGTAAACAGATATTAATCCAATTCTGGAGAAACAAAAGGAAGCGGTGAAGAATATAAGAGGATGTTCTTGGTATATGGTAACGACAGCCTTCTGCAGGAGGCGGTTATCGGTTCAGGCTTCCATAATGACCTGGATGACAGAGATACTGTCAGAGTTTTGAGTTTACCTTCTTCTGAGGAGCGGTATATTGGATAGGATTCCAATAGGGATACCGATATAAGAATGGTGCAGGATACTGGTTATGACTCAACGAAAGATACAACCTAAGAAGTTTGTTGGATAAAATTGTTCATTTATGAACTTGGTCCCATCAAGTATCCAAATAAATTCTTGAGATGGGTTATCGCTCAGTTCAGGAGATTGTTGATCTCTGCGAAGTTGAGATATAGAGAGAAGTTAGAATATTGTTGAAGATCCACTCACTGATACTATTTCTCAAACACGGATGTCTCACAAAAACGGTTTGCAAAACTGATTAGTAGAGAAGTTGGGTGTTCGGTAGCACATGAGGTGTGGGTATGCGATACCGCAATAATTGGCCTTAAATGTAAGTGGGGTATTGTTGGATATCGTGCTCTCAAGGAAATTATAGTAATTGCAGGTAGGCGATTATAATAATTGAGGAAGGACCTATACAAGAAGAACAGTCTTACTCGAGTTGATAGTAAGCTATTCGGTTTGTCTTTATCATTGATGTGTATATATTTTACTTGTTATTACGTGTCGCTAATACATAATAATGAAGCCCGTAGGGTTTTTGGTGAGCATTTATTGTCAAGAATTTACTGAGTTTTGAATTGAAGTTTTCATATCTTTCTTAACCACCAAAACACAAAAACATTTGAGCTTTTATTGGCAAATCTTATACTCTTGTGAAGTGTATTCTAAAGCTTAAATTGTAGACTCTTGAGAGAGAAAATTCTTCTTGTAATTTTCTTATTCTCTTAAGTGAGGACTTTCAAGTGTGAGAGAATCATTGTAAGAGAGGAAAACTTGTAGTCTCGGTAGAGACGGAATTGTGAAGAGGTTGCTAGTGGGCAACAAGTGTTCTCAATGGAGAAGTGTGGTCTCGGTGAAGACGGCGTAAAGGTTGCGGCTGCGCAACGGTGAAGGCTCGGTGAAGAAAAATTAGTGGAACGAGCTTGACGTCTAAAGAAAGTGGATTAGGAGATCTTCCGAACCACGCTAAAAACTCCTTGTGTTTGCATTGCTCATCTTTATCTCTACTTTACTCTTGCTCTTTAATTGTTTGCAAGTAGTTTATTTTTTAATCTGTTGTTGTTGTTTAGCATAATCCTATTCAAAATCACCCCACCCCCTGGGGATTATTTTCATTTTGTGCCCACATATTACTTCTAGCATCTTTTGAACTGGCAAACTGGTTTGCTTGTACTTCCCAGCTTCTCTATGTACACCATAGTCACACTTTCTAAGCACAATTATGTTCTTCAAATTTTTATTTATTAATTTCTGTTCTTACCCATAAAAACTCTTTGACTATGTTCTCGTGACAGTCTGCTGTTATTTCTTTCATTTTTTTTAATTGAACAATAAGTTGTAACATGATGCCAGCTCAGTTGCAAAAAGACTTTACTACCAGTCTTTCCTCTTATTTTTTTCCCATGCTGATAATGACATGCTAGCCTTCTACAAATTACTTAAACCTAATATATCATGAAGCCATTGTTTTTATCCAAGTTTCTATCCTTGTTTGTTGGTACAATAAGTCTCGGGTTGTTCCAAATGAGCAGAAAGGTCTTTGCTCATCAGACAAAAGTTATTCTAGCCATAACAAGTACTCTTCCCTAAGAGTTCATACAAATAGTTTGACACATTGATGTTGGCAAACAACTATGGCATGTTCTAAAGGTAGGTCCATCTCCCGTTAAAAGGTACCAGGCAAGTGTTCGAATAACCTTCACCGGATGCAGTGTCCAGATTGAACGCTTGATAGCCGAGTACAGAGTGGAGCTGAATGTTGAATGCATCCAAACACCAGTAATCTTACTCTGCTATGAAAGGAAAAAGTGGCCTTCCAGTTTGAAGAACAAATGCGGATTACTCTTCTAGGGTATAAGAAACCCTGAAAATGTTTGAGGGTCATCTCATGAGATTATGATAAGTTTCTTCCGCCTAGCTTGCAGGCACCAAACTGAACAACCATTAACATTTTTAAAAATACTTTTATATGACTATAAATCACAATTGTTCTGAAAATAAAATAATCCTAGTTTTTCATTTTGTTGCATTTATGGAGAAGCTGGTATGTAATAAACTCGAAGCCTCTTTAATTTTTGTTACAAACTCTTCCTTAAATGCATATTTCACATGATCCCCCCACCAAAAAATAAAAATAAAAAAAATCACAAATCTTACAACTATTGACTGGTTACATGACAACAAAAGGCTGCAGGGAGCAGTTCAATTTCTGGCGTAAAATCCAATACACAACTCCGAGATATAAATAGAAAAGAGTCCTCGACCTTGCGGCAACTATCTTTCTTTAAATTGCTGCAAGGCTCGCTTTATTGGTTCTTGGAAGTATTGTAAGGATATTAAAATAGCCTCCTATACATCATGAGAAAAAATCAAAAAATTGACAGGTAATGAATTTTTTTTAATGTATTAGGGAACCATAGATAATACCTCAGTTCTAATTGTTCTGCTTCCTTGATGAGCACAGACATTCAAATAAGAATTAAATACATCCTGGACATCCTTTCCCTGTCAGAAAGTTGCAATTGTGAATGCCAAATAACTTTTCACAGTTCACAAAGATGATAAGTGCAGAAGTTTAATCATCTAGCCAATATTTACGTTGAATTTGAATTTGATTGGATGTTTAAAACTTAAAAAATGTGAATGCTATCATGAGTATCTTATAAATAGATAAGATCAACACGTAGGCACAGCAACGTCACAACATAACAACATTACAGCACAACAATATGCCCATACAAAACGGGCTTCTTGTTTTGTGCTTTATTCCGAGTCACATCTACAACACTCTTAAAAGCAAATTGATATTTTTTTCGTCCGTCATATCTTAAGTAATTCCCTACCCTAACTAAAAATCCCCGTCCAACTAAAATCATGACTTGCTATCTCCCTAAAATCCCTATTTAAAAAGCTATTATTTTCCTAACTAAAATCACTATTTAAAATCTTAATCCCTTCCCAACCATTCTAACTAAATCAAATCTCTATTCCAACTAAAAATCTTAAATTTTTAATATGCCAAAAAATAAAAATATAAAAAGATTACATACATAAACTGTATTTAAGGAAATTATGGCAATTTTCTAAAAGGGTATCTATTTGATAAATTATTAGAAGAATGAACATGTCTAAAGTTTATTTAAGAAAATATAACCTTTCTTGTTAGTTGAGCAACAATTGTATACATGACAACTTCGAAAATAAAAGAAAATTTTAAATGCTTTTATAAAGCAAAACTTCAAAAATAAAAGAAAAAATTAAAATACTCTTGAAGATAAAAGATAAATTAAAATGAAAACTAAAAATATTTACAAAGATTTGATAAATATAAAAACTAAACAGATTTACAAGATCTAAAATCCAAACATAAAAACTAAAAAGAGATTGATTTAAGAACATAATCATAAAGTTACGCTAAAATGGTTTGAAGATGATTTACTTTTAATATTTTGTTTGTACAAAAATAATAATAACATGATAAAAAGATTTCAAACATATGAAAAGATTGCTAAGCACGAAAATAAAGAAAAAGGTAAAATAATTTTTAAAGATTTAAAGAATCCAAAAATTAAAACTAAAAAGAGATGGATTTAAATATATTAATAAATAAAAGCTAAGAAGATTTGAAAATTTTTATTTTATAATTTCTGATATATTCACAAATAAAAATATAAGAAGATTTACAAACTGTTTGAAATATATTAAAAACAAAAAGATTTGCAAATTATGGAATTGTTTTGTTAATTTACATTCTCTTAAATCATATATTAAAAGTATATAAAGATTTAAGGATTATTTTTGAAGAAGACTTTTTCATAATAAATAATTAGGTGAATTAACCATTCTAAAATTATGATTCCTTATATATATTACGCAGTGTTGTAATCTCTACTATATTAATGCCAAAAGAGAGGTGTATAGAGCATGTGCAAAAGAAACCCCTCTAATTTTCTGCCATATCAGAAATGCTGATATATCAAAATATGGGAATTTTTATTCTAATTTAAACTGAACTTAAAAAAAGAAATTAAAGAATTTAGGCTTTAACGTAACAATACATTCCCTAACAAACTCTCCATAATCAAAACAAAATTGTAACTTCTCATATCCCCATCCACATATCTTCTTCTCACGTGACCACGTTCCACTTCACACCAACATCCCCAAGCTTAAAAAAAACAAGAAGGAAGAAAAAAAACCGCATGCATCTTCCAAAATCTCTATCTCTACTATAACAATGCTAAAGGAAGGAGGTGCAAAATTTTCCAAATTGATTACTTAGATGGTATCCTCTCCTTTTAAAACAATAGAAAGAAAAAAATATAAATTTTCATGTCATATTCATAACTACTTTCTACCACAAATTCTCAAAATGGTAACTACTCCCTCTCAAATTTCAAAATCAAAACACTCTATTTTTTATTCAAAATCAAAACACAATTTTCTCCCCCACTAAGAAAACGGTTAATCAAAATACTTATATGAGCATTACACGTGCAAAACACTAGTACTCATGAAAAGGAGTTGTCTACTTCCAGAACACTTTAACATCCATATTCATTATTAGAAAGTTACTGACCCAATCAAACCAGCACATAATTTTTTAACATAGATGAATTTAACATCAATTGTTCACTTCGTATGCGTCTTCCATTCTTAGCGTCAATGCAACACAAAGTCTTTTATCCCAATTGTTTGAGTTTCCATTCTTAGCGTCAATGCAACACAGAGTCTTTTAACCCAATTGTTTGAGTTGATCTTGTTACTAATACTTTATTTAATCAACATATAGTTAAAAAAGATGCATATTCTACATCTGCTGTGGCCATACAGATATCTCATGTGTTTTGATCTTCAAATAAATTGGGAAAGGAGAACATATCAGTTCAAACATGTAAATAAATGACTTGATCAAGAATTACAGGATTTGTTGTTGCCCATTTTGACACAAGTTAACGAATCTTAGGGATGCTATATATATATATATATATATATATATATATATATATATATGGATTCAGAATGACAATCGCAGATCGTCAATGATATATATGAGTCTAAGATCCTAATCAAGTGCAGAATATACGAACTGAACAAACATGAGATAGGATGTTTGATATATAAGAATAGACTAAAATATACTTGCAATTGAATATCAAAACTCAAAAATTCAATTTAATGTGATAATCAGTTGGCCTAGAGCATAAGTCCACCACAATCTTCATGTAGATCCCAATATTATATATGAGTAAAATAATGTCTACATAACCTAGACCTAGATAGTCAAAGGATTTCTCAAGAATTAAACTTGATCTTCAATTTTAACTTCCCAATTAGATTCCGTACACCACTAAACCATCAACCCTAATGAAACCTTATTCTTAACATCCAGATCACCACAGCTATATTTCCCAAGTCTTCATCTTTAACATTCGAATAATCAAGCCAACAATTTCATCACCAACCACAGCTCCCTATTAATTGACCAACAAACTCTGAACCATGGTTTGAAATCTCGGCCACTCCCGATCCGAGATGGCCGTTTCCGATTGGAAAAAAGGAACGTATGAGTTCCAATATAAATTCTATGTGAGACCGAACATTTTGTTTAATAGGATTCTCGTATTAAGTTTCTTAATGTGTTAGTGGATTTATTAATAGGTTGTTGGGTTACAATTTATTTGACATCATTAATTCCTAAAAAATATAGAAACTATTATAGTTATTTTTACCCGGTATAGAAATAACCATTTTAGACATCATTTATTGACATAGAATTTTCGATCCGTTTATAATTGCTTTTACATTTATTAGAGAAGTTCATAACTTTTAATTGTTTTATCGAAACGATATAAAATCCAACCTTTTCGAGCCGAGACAACTGATACGGCCAAGTTGACCGACTCCGATCACACAAGTGATCATCTAATACCGCTACTGATATCGAGATTGTACACCTTGCTTTAAACACCAAACCCATAAACTACCTAGCCTGATTCAACCAATCGAGCCCTTTTTGATTCATTTTGTTAACACCTAAGCTCTATATAGGTGTTATTTTATATTGTTAAATATATGGTGTTCTTTAGTATTATAGAACATTCAGTATTATGTAATTGGTAAGAAATAAATGGGTGTTAAAAATTTTCTTGATTCTTTTTTCTTTCTGAAAATGTTTTGAAAATGCTCATGTCGCGTATGCGGATCATGGCAATCCGCATATGCGCCATGTTGCTTGAAAATTTTTGAAAAAAGCTTCTAAAAATTTCTAAAATTATTTTGAAGTTGTGGCTCACTTTTGTGGTGTTTTGATGCTATTTTACATAGTATATATGTACTATCTAAAACTAGCTCGATTCGGTCAAAATTGACAGATTCCCCCAAAAAAATATCTAAAGAAACCCCTAAAATCATAAAGAAGAAAAGGAAAGAAAAGAAAGGAAACTACCATTGGGTTTCTCTTTCTTGTAGTAATGAGAGAAACCTTAGCTCCAAAATGGGGATTCTAAATCTTTTAAGGTTTCCAAAAACCAAAGCTTTTGATGAAATAGGAGAGATCGAGTGAAGCTTTTTCAGAGTTCTTTTTCTTTTTTTTTCTTGGGTGGGCCTCTCTCTTGATGAAATGAAATATTTGAAATGTTTAGAATGAAACTGAAGGGTTTTTGTCTGTGTGTACTAGATGGTATTGAAATTTATTTTGGATTCCAACAAAATTAGAGTTTTTTGGATTTGATGAGATGATCTTGTGGGGGCCAAGAAGGAAAGCCCAAATGGACGGATGCAATGGACTTGAAAGATATTACAGTTAGAGAAGTTGATGATTAGCCGGCTTAGCTTGAACCGGGACCTAATTGCATAAAACCTCCCTTTTGGGTTTGTCTTCGATACCGTTTGCGGTTATTTTTGCTTAACTAACATTAGTAACAAATATTGGATATTTAACATGTATATGTATGCGTTTTGGATTGATTGTTTGGATGTGTATATTTGCCTTGTTTAGATTCGAATAGTGGACGGTTGTGTGATTGATCGTGACAATGGATTTGGATTGGAATAGGATTGGATCACGATTTGGATCGTGACACGTGTATATCTTTATATATATGTATATCTATTTATATTATTTGGTGATGCCTATATAAAGAGGAGAATATGGTTAGTCCTAATCTATCCTTTTCTTTTCCCTAAAAAAATTCCTTTTTTGGAAATAAGAAAGGCAAAAGAGCCGGCCAACAAAAAAACATAAATATAAAAAATTTAAGCTACATCTATGGTTCAAAAAAAAGAGGCTGGCAATTTAAAATGAAGAATTTTAAGCAACATCGATGGTTCAAAAGACAAAAGAGACGCGCTTCATTCACTACACTGATTGCAAAGCTTAAAATACTCATGACAAGCCAAATCATCATTAACTTGTATCAAAAAATTTTGGTCGCGCTTAAACTTTCTTTATAGTCCACAAGGTCACCATCAAGATCCTGACTTCTAATCATTGTGTTTTGACTTATTGTTGTGCTTCGACTTTTTAGTAGAATTTCGAGGAACTGTTGAGCAAACCGTTACAGGAAATGCAATAACTATATTTTTTTCCCAGAGCGGTCGTAAATGTTTTTGATTTCTCCTCACTAGAATTTCTCTAGTCATGAGTACTAACAGCAAGGCTTCATATTTTGCACTTCTGCCTTTTCAAATTTACAAATTTTAAATGCTGTAGCATCTATAAAAACCTCCGCTCCTTTCAGATCCGTAGAATGCTCATTATACAGCTCACTATTTTTACTACATTTTCTTTCTCTATGTTCTGAGACGGATCTCTTTTTCCTCAATTCCTTTTTTCCGCTCTAGTTTCACTACCAATATTTTCACTATTTGTTGTCTTTTTATCATCTTTCCATTCATTCGATCCAACCACTGCATCTCTCTTTACAACTAGCTTCATTTGGACAAGAGCTAATGACCTCTTTCGAAAAGCATTCGACAACATTTTGCTCTCATGGACATCTGAAATATAACGCTTAATCAATTCTTTCTCAACTAGCAAACCATTCTTTTCAAAATGATTTCCATTTTCATGCCTAAATAATATTATACTAGCATCACAACCTTCTTGAGGTTCCTTTTGCTTCATTGATTGTTCATCATTCTCGTTTATATAGTTTTTTTTAATAGGTGTGGTATGAAGGTGAAGAAGAAAATGCCCTTATCTCTTGAAAGCAATTTCTAAATGACTTCTCATCTCCCGCTTTCTTGATCATTGCCTTTCTATCTTAATATTTCTCTCTCAAATCTACAATGGCTCCAAAAAAGGGTCCTGCATCTTTCTCTGCTGACGGTGAAAAATCTCAACTCATTTTTATCGACATCAACATCAACACCCACCTAGCAATGGTTGTTTCACGTGATGAAACTATAGCCCGTCTCAAAGGAGAAATAGAGATTGAGCAATGTTATTTGCTTTCTAAATATTGGAGAAATATCCATTCAAGAGATTAGGGTCAAGCATAGAGAAACTTTCTATTACATATTAAATTTGGTGCCCTCGAAAAGTGCTTTCAAAGGGATTAAGGACGGTTTGCTTCACCTTCATACCACACCTACTAAAAAAACAATATAAGCAAGAATGAAGAGCAATCAAAAAAGCAGAAGCCTCAAGAAGTTTATCATACTAGTATAGTATCAGTTAGGTATGACAATGGAAATCATTTTGACAATAATGGTTTGCTAGTTGAGAATGAATTGATTAAGCCTTATATTTCAAATGTTCATGAAAGCAAAATGTTGCCGAATGCTCTTCGAAAAATGTCATTAGGTCTTTGTCGAAATGAAACTAGTTGTTGAGGGAGATGCAACGGTTGGATCGAATGAAGAGAAAGATGACAAAAAAACAGATAGTGAAAATATTGATAGTGAGACTAGAGCAAAAAAAAAGGAATTGAGAAAAAAGAAATCACCTCATAACATAGAGAAAGAAAAAAAAGTGTAAAAATAGCAAGCATGCACAATAAGCATTCTGTGGATCTAAAAGACGCGAAGGTGGTTGTAGATACTACAACATTTGAAACTTGCAAGTCTGAAAAGGTTGAAGTGCAAAATATGAAGCCTTGCCCTCTGTTTAGTACTCATGACTTGAGGAATTCTGGTGAGGAGAAATAAGAAAATTCTACGACCGCTCTGGAAAAAGATATAGTTATTTCACTTCCTGTAACGGTTTGCTCAACAGTTCCTTGGAATTCTACTAAGAAGTGGAAGCACAACAATAAGGCAAAGCACAATGATTAGAAGTCAGAATGATCCTGATGGTGGCCTTGTGGACTATGGAGAAAGTAGCATGCCCAACAAGTCCTACATCTGGCTTTGATACTCATTGTCGGTTTGGTCACCCTTCTTTACAAACCTTAAAGATGATAGCTCTCTCTTGGTTCTTTATCTACCTTGGAGTGAGTCATGTGAGATGGGTAAGCATCATCGTTCTGGTTACCCATATCTTGTCAATAAAAGAGTCGAAAAAACATTTTCTTGGAGTGAGAATGCTAATAGTATTTTAGTGCATTCTTTAACGAGCATATGGAGGAATTTGATATTATTCACTCCTTATACCCCTCAACAAAATGGAATGGCGGAAAGGAATAATAGACATCTTTTAGAAGTCACTTGTACCCTCTTGTTTCATAAGCGAGTGCCTAAGTAACTCTAGGGGATGCAGTACTTACTTCTAATTACTTGATTAATTGCATACCTTCATCTGTGTCAGATATGCAAGTTCCTCACTTTACTTTATTCCCTGCTACCATTGCATTTCCTGTTCCTCCAGGAGTCTTTAAATATGTGTGTTTTGTTCATGATTTTCAATCAGGAGGATCTAAATTAGACCTTAAGACTATTAAATGTGTTTTTCTTGGATGCTCTCGAACTGAAAAAGGTATCGATGTTATTGTCCAGTGCCACAATGTCGATTTATATCGGCTAACGTGTCTTTTCATGAATCTGCCTCATGCTTTTCCGAGACACATCGTTAAACATGGATGATGATTTTCTCTTGGATAATGAAACTCCTTTTGATCTTGTTGATTCTCCTTCCCCAATTTTGAAAGCAACTTGTATTGTTCTATATGCTCCCTTAGTTGATCCGGTTCCTGATTCACCTCCATTAGACCCTCCAACACCTATTACAAGGGTATATGCTCGAAGGAAACGTACAACTACATATCCTCAGCCATCTGCTGCCACTCTCCGGGTGCCTTAAGCTTCACCGGCGACTGATCTTGATGTTCCTATTGCTTTGAGGAAAGGAACCCGAAGTTGCACCTCTCACCCTATTGCTCATCATATGACTGGTGCTCACTTATCTACTGAGTACCAATCATTCATCTCCTCTCTTGATTCTCATGCTTTGTCCAAGTCAGTTTCTAATCATCAAGGGTGGAAAGATAATGAAGAAATGTTGCTCTTGAGCAAAATCAGACGTGGGATTTAGTGCCTCTTTCAGTAGGAAAGAAGGCAGGAGTTATCGCTGGGTGTATACATTCAAACTTAATGTCGATAGTTGCACGACTGAAGGCACGATTAGTTGTAAAAGAATGCTCACAGACATATGGGATAGATTATGAGAAGACCTCCTGCGACTAAAATAATCTCAGTACGCCTGCTCATGTCTCTTGCGGCTACACATTATTGGCCATTATTTTAGCTGGATATGAAGAATGCATTTCTTCATGGCCTTTTAATTGAAGAAGTCTATATGGAGCAACCATATGATTTTGTTACTCAAAGGAAGACTGGCCTACTGTGTCGATTGTAGAAATCAATGTATGATTTGAAACGGTCTTCATGAGCGTGGTTTGGACGATTTATAGAAGTAGTTACTTCGATTGACCTTAGACAGCGTGCTCATGACCATTCGGTGTTTTACTGCTCCCAACATGGTTTGCATATTCTGCTGGTGGTATATGTTGATATAGTGATTACATGACCGGTATTGCACAACTTAAGCATTACCTTTAGACAAAGTTTCAAATTAAGGACCTTGGGAGTCTTAAATATTTCTTAGGCATCAAGGTTGCTCGATCAAAAGGTATCTAAATTTCTCAGTGGAAATATATGCTCAATATGTTATCTGAAGCTGGGATATTTGGATGCGGACCCGTAGAAGCTCCAATGAATCCCAACACTAAGCTGCTTCCGGGACAAGATGATTAGTTGGGATATTTCGGAAGATACCAACGATTGATTGGTAAGTTGAATTATCTCACGGTGACTTGGTCTGACATTGCTTATCATGTCAGTGTTGTTCGCCAGTTCATGGCAAATCCTCGAATTGCTCATTGGAATGCAGTGATTCGAATACTACGATATTTGAAGAATGCTCCATGAAAAGATTTGTTACATTCAAATCATGGCCATTCTCAGGTAGCAAGATTCGATGTAGATTGGACTGGATCCCTTTGTGATCGAAGGTCCGCTACAAGATACAGTGTATTTGTAAGAGACAACTTGGTCTCTTGGAGAAACAAGAAGCAGAGTGTAGTGTCTCGTTCCAGTGCAGAGTCCAAATATCGCGCCATGGCGAACACCACCGGTGAACTCGTATGGATCAACTTTCTACTAAGAGAGCTTGGCTTTGGTCTTACGTCTTCTATGCGACTATATTGCAATAATAAAGTAGTGATTTATAGCGTCGAATCTAATGTTTCATAATAAAACGAGGCACATTGAAATTGATGGCCACTTTGCATGAGAGAAAGTGAAAGATGGAACCATTGACACTTACTATGTAAAATATGCTCATCAATTAGCAGATCTTTTTACAAAACCTCTGGGAAAGGCTAGAGTGAATTTTATTTGTGATAAGCTGAGCATGCTTGATATACATGCTCCAGCTTGAGAGCGAGTTTTAGAATATCCAGTATTATGTAGTCTTTTAGAATATTCGGTATTATGTAATTAGTAAGAAATGATGTGTAAATGTAAAATGATGATGCCTATATAAAGAGGATGTGACTAATCCCAATCCTTCATTTTCTATTCCCCAAAAAATTTATATAATAACACCAAGTTAGGGTTAGTTTCATTGACAATATATTTTGATTAGAATTGGGCTTACTTAGCAGCAACCCAAATAGTGGCAAATCAAGCTTAACTTGGACTCCCTGTCTTGTGTGTCCTTGATGCTTGCTCAGCTCATGTGATCTTCTGATTGGCTTGCGATGCTCCTAAGATAAACAAATTTGTAGGATTAAAATTTTTATACACTTTTTGAGAATTGATAGGCTAGTTATTCAACTCGATTAAGATTCCATGCAAAATTAAGATCGTTACAACATTTTGTGATCTTTACAAATGTTCAATAATATTAAAGTTTTAACACTGAACAAGAGCTCAACTGTGAATGAAGGTAAAATTTCACTTTAATATATTTTCACAAATATTTAACTATTGGATCTTTTGAATGAAGGTAAAATTTCACCTCAATATATTTTGCATTTGCATATAGTATTCATTAGACCTGTAGTACGGTAGTTTCCAAACAATATTATGGAATGCAATATGCGAGTTCATGCGCTTGATGACGCATACCACATATGCGAATTATGCTCCGCATAAGTGATTTGCAGTTTTTAAAATAAAAATTCAAAAAATTAAATAAACATAACCACACTCAATATGTATACAAAACATTTTAGAGTATCCACAATGTCAATAAAATGAAACCTAAGAGCTTCCTATGGCTTTTTACCAATCAAGTGTCATCTTGCCAAGGTTTTTGCCAGAGTAAGGAGTTGTTAGGAGCAAACCGAAATTTAAAACGAGAGAATAAAGAGAGATGAAATGAGTACATAAGAAAGTTCGGTTTTGGAAACGGTTTTATATTTGGGTCTAAGTTATAGGATACGGATATGAGTATATAAAAACCGCAATTAGATTAACCTAACCCAAGTTTTAAATGTGATTATGCGATCTATTCTGAGGCTGCATATTGTATTATGCAGACGCATAATGATTTTTATGTGCCAATGCTTCTGTTTGCACAGCATATTGCAAAAATACTCTTATTATTATGCACCGAAGGGAAGCGCAAGTATATACGCTCACATATTTCACTTTTCTCAATAGTGTTTGCTTATTTGTTATTGGTTTGGACTTAACTTGAATAGTTATAATAGATCCCTCCCTATTACATTTAAGTTTTATGATAATTGAATAATGATTCTGTTGGATATGTATGCCCTAGAGGCCATTTTATTGTATATGATATTGGGGATATATATGTACAGGACAGTCTTGCTCGATATGATAGTATGCTATTTGGTTTGTCTTTTTTTTAATATGTGTATATGTTCAACTTATTATTTCATATCGCTAATACAAGTTGATAAAGTCCGTAGGATTCTTTCTTGACTACCAACATTGTGATGGCAATCATATTAGTGGGGGTTAGGTAGTCTATAAGCACATCTTTAAATTGTCCTTAGTCATAGGATTATCGAGACTGGGTATCGATACTCCAGAGTAGACTAGTGTATACGTTTCTTATTTCCGTCAGGGAAAATGGCCGGTCCCACAGCCATTGGTGTACGGCACCAAAGATTGTATACAAGTGCTCATTAGGTTATGAGTTACACTGGACAGAGTCGCCGGGAGCTGCTGGCTGGTACTATACCTAATGTCAGATAGCAGTTCTCTGGTGACATGAGTTCAGGATAGCCTGTCGACCTAAGATCATTAGTCTTGTGTAAGTTCACATTGTGCTTTGATTACCCTACTATGGTTCAAAAGAATCGTACAAACGGTTTTTCGGTGGGTACAGTCCCGAACCACATGGAGGCAGTGAGTGATCGCTAAGGATTCGTCTCTCCCGGTATAGGGAGTTGATGTCGCGCTGTGTTTAATTGGACAAAACCATAAGACCCTGACCATGGCAGTTGAAATTTACTGATAGTTAGATCAATAGTTTCTCGGATAGTCTTGAGCTACATCGACACGACTTATTGGGTTAACAGAGGTCTGACTTTTTCCACTTCCTAAACTTGATATGCGATACTTCAGACGAACAGACCGGACTGTATGGAGATTGTCACAGATAGGCTCAGTGAGGATACGAACGAGTTTGCTTGTCTGCCTTTCTTTCGATAGATACCTGGGTAGCCGTTGCGTACAGCTAATGCCACTGACGTGCTTGTGATTAGACTCACTGCCAACGTATTGTCGAGTTTTTTGAGTCCCACACAGAGGGTTTCCCGGTCCAGACGAAACGATATAGTATGCATATTTTGATACGCACGGGTGTTTGATTAAATACGCGTATTTAATACACCTACTTTAATCGGACGTTGTGGTAATACTAGCAGGTTTGAAAGATAGGCGGATATATGAGTTATTATTATATTGCTCTCTTTTAGGGTATTTGTATTTTAACACGAATACGGTATTTATACGAATACATGTATTTGTATGAATACGGTTATTTGTGTCTTGATACAAATACGGGTAATTCTATCTTAATATAAATACAGGTATTTTGTATTTTCGATACAAATACGGAATTCGTATTTTGATAGAAATACGAGTATGCATATTTGTTACAAATACGGGTATTTATGGGTGTGTATTTATATATGTATGTATATGTGTACATGTGAGGTGGCTTCTCTCTCCTTGATTTTCAAAAAAGTGTGGACTTGTGACTCACATCAACTCACACTTGTGATGTGAGTCACAGATCCACTCACCTATTTTAAAATAAAAGAAGAGAAGAGAAAAAGGGATGAGAGTTATCCTTCGAGAGTTGGCCATTCTCATCATCTTCATCTTTTTTCTCTCTTAGGTTTTGAAACAGAAAAAGAAAGAGAGCATCTTGAAACTTAATACTACATCACTAAGCATCAAATCCTAGCAAATCTTGATCCTTAGTTGCTTCTTTAGTTTACTGGTTGAAGCTATAGCTTGAACCGATATCCTCGAATGGATCATTTTTGACATACGGAGACCTCTTCGCAAGTTTGATCAAGGAGCCCTAGCAAGAAGAGTACCATTCAAGACCCGAAGGACGTGTCTTCAAAGGTTGTAGTCCTTAACCGAGTAGAATAGCTCTCTTTGCTTTACTAGTTTAGTGTTTGGATTCAATTTCTAGGGTTTTAGTTTATAGTGCTCGCTTTAAATTTAAATTTTTCTATTCTGCAAAGACCGTAGTTGCAGCGGCTAGAGCACTAGCAACTTACAGATTCTTTATACGAAAGATTAAATGGTAAAAAATTAAGTTGTGTTGCCATGAGATTTCATATGTCGTCTGTAATTTAGTGCAAGTAAAGACTCCTCTAAGGATCAAATATGTGGATGCAAGGCCCATCGTCATCAATTTCGTTGTTTTTCCATCTCAAGCCCCTAGCGCACAAGTTTCTCGCTAGATTGACAAGGTGTTGGGATCCTGCACATAGTGGTGACATACATCTATTAATATAAGGTCATTTTTTTGGCCGAACCATTACTTGGATACAAGCCCAAACTTGAGGTAAGGAAAAAGGCCTCATTTTGACGTGTAGTATAGTGGAGTTTGGAGATCAAGTTTAAATATTGAGCATCTCTTTGAAGGAGATCGCTTTATTGCAAACTGGTCCGCGTTTTTTTAAAAACGGAAACTCTCAATCCACGACAGATTTGAACGATCCAAACCGTTCAAGTTGATCACCCTACCTTCAAGTCTATGTGTATAAAAAATCAAAGGATTTGAAAACCGCTAACCAATGTATTAGAGGGAGTTTATGTTGTTATATTGAAAGACGTTCATTTTGCACTCATTCGATGCATGGGGATTATAGGTCTTTAAATCCTTTGATTTTTCATACACATGAATTTACATTTGAGGGTAGGGTGATCAACTTGAACAGTTCGAATCGTTCAAATATATCGTGGATCGAGAGTTCCCGTTTTTTTTAAAACACGGACCAGTTTGCAATAGACCACTCTCCTCTCTTTGAATATCTATATAATAGATTAATTAGGATCTTTTTCGTATATAATATTTGGGATCTACATGAAGATTGTGGTGTGGCTTATGCTCTGGGATTGACGATAATGTGATGTCACAACAAACTTGTATTTGAATCACGAATACAATCTGATGTATTTATATCAACTTTTTCTCTCAAAAATTCAGTTGTTGGATATTTTGTGAGTTTACATATAAATAGACTCACATTTCATATTTGTTTAGATTGCATTATTTAATTGCTTGTTTTTGTGCATCTCACACACATGTTTAGCGGCCTTATCATTCCTGTTTCACATCCTGGGTCACATTTAGCAGTCAAACTGCTCGAAGATGCAGTAAGAGCTTGTATTCTTGAAGTCAAGTAGGGTCATGGTTACGTCATTCTTTCATCTTGATGAAGTACTTGCGTTTAATGAGAGTAAATGTTCATTCTGAAGGAATGATAAACAAGTTTCCATTTAATAAGAAAATTGTAATCACAATAAATGACAAGGCATCTATGAATGGTTTTGATGGCTGGCATCGAGTACTAGTAAGCAACAGCGCCCAAACACATGGAGATCATAAAACGTGAACTCAAAGCATATATGTTTGCTTATCATGTGAATGAATAAACGAACAAGAAGCAATTCCAAAAGAAAAAACGAAAACTTGGCCTATCCAGGAGATAATTTTCGTTAAAATAATAATGATACTACTAATAATAATACCTTTAGAGCTTTATCTTCTTCAATGCTTTCCTCCAAACCTGCTAGTCCTCCAAAGGCAATCAAAAGGTGCCTGCAAAGTTGAAATCCCATGCACATCAATGAGCTTGTATGTAGAGAACAAAAGAAATTGCAGCCAAGGCAAAGCCACTAACAAGAAATAATTAGAAATCACCAAAATTTATACGAAGGACAGGCAAAAAGACTACAGTAAGAAGCAAATATATTGTACTGATGAATGTACAAATGCAGTAAGAACCAAATATATAAATTGAATATATCGTATGAATTCCTTATATTAAATTTTCAATTTTCTCTTATTCTTGCTGGAACTCCATATGCAATCAAGTTCATAACATACACGTCTTCAAGATGATTGTAAATATAAATAGAGCATGTTTTCTTTATTCCTAGGAACCCAAAGCACCATTCAGGTTCTTACATGCCCGCGGTATGCATGACTGTCATACCAGGGACTACCTAAATGAGAATCTACAGTATCATATTCAGTAAGAGTACAAAATGCGATGAAAGGTTTCAATCAGTAAAAAGGAAAAGAAAAATAAAGTAATAATGTTGTCTCCAAAATACTTGGCCAGTAAATCAATATGTTGGCAATCTTCTTAGTGAATGAACTTTTTCCTGTTTAATCGTTTAAGATTCGGAACATAGTACTAAATCATTGTTCTTACCCACCCATCCACCCATTTTAAGTCTTATTCAAAATTGATATTACAGATGGTCATCTACATGCCTTAAAAACATCGGGGAAGGGTTTTTAATGAGCTCACAGACCTTTTTCTCTCTAGACTTTATGAGTAAAGATGGAAGCCCCTCCTCCTCCCCCCTCCTCTCCTTTTAACAAGAGTTTTTGCAACCATTAGATTTTTCTTTTTGGTCCAGATGGTTTAAATCCCAAATTTGGATGATTTTAATCGCTAAATTGGCCATCCCACAATGTTTTTCCATGTGTTGAACCTAATTTATTACACCGTGTTTATTATAGACTTTCCAAACAAAAAGCATGTCACGTTAAAAACTGTATACGGCAACAAAATAAAAAGGCAGTAGGCTATGACTACCGAAATAAATAGAATGAAAGAATTTAGCTGTGTCAACTTCAGTGATAGGAGAAAGAAATAGCATATACCGGAATTTAGGAACAGCAAGATCAGATGAATCAACTACAATGCCATGCTCTGAAGTTCCAATTATATGATCATATCCATCCTACAAAAGGACAATAGTGAGAATCATACAAATAAAGCTTGGAGTCTGATTAGTATGTCTTGAAAATTTATCTGGGAAAGGAAACAGACAATCATTTTATCTACCTTATAAGGGCTTCCCTTAAATACACAGCTTAAATTTGAAGCATATCTGACTCTATAACCCCAATATGATCCCATTTCTTCCCTTGGAGTCATGGATGTAACAACCTGTTTCAATCCCTCTACACAAAACCAAACAGAGATATAATTACAACCTGTTTTTTTTTTTGTGGGGTGTTTATTTTTGGGGGTTTTTCTTCCTTTTTGTGTGTGTGGGGGGTGGGCATGGGGGGGCTGAGACAATTACAACTTGTTAGTTCAACAAGCTTAGTACTTAGTAGCAAGAAGGAGACCAACGGAATCGATGAAAGTGGCAGATTTCAACTGATTCTGATATAATATGTTTGAAAGAAAAAGGTGTATTAATCATGTGCAGCCTTCAATAAGTACATATACTGTCAGTAAGAACTTCTCACGGAATGACAGTTGCTAGGCACTTGAAAAGAATGGCAAAATGAAGAATAATCCAATACATGATGGAGATGGATCCAATACATGCAAAAGGTGAGATTGTATGAAAAATAATCAAAAATCATATGCTCGGAAGCACCAGAACCTCCAAAATGAAGCCAAGCTCGTGCCAAATACATCCAACTCAAAACAAACTTCAAAATATTTTTGGGCGTCCATAGAGCACTCTATGTTCTTCAATTGAAAACCTTCTTTGTTACATTTACACATATTATTTCCTCTTAAATAGTATAAAATGAATGAAAATCAATCATATTCATATCCTGTATACCACAGGAAGTGAGAGACATTAAGCTTCTTCATGTGAAAATGTAGAAATATTGGTCAGTGGTCCCTAGTAGCGCAGAGATATTTGGTAATTTATTAATCTTCTTTCCTTCTCATCAAGCTGGTAGAAAACTTCGTGACTATTTCCTAGCAAATGGAAGATCTGTGTTTCTCTTTGTGGCATTCTAAATAGTATAGATCAACATGTTCCAATCTGAATTGCCTATCGTTAAAGTGTGAATCAAAAGTATTTGGCTCTGAACTCCTCAGAAAGGAGCCAATCGTATAAATATATACATCAAACTTATCATGATCGACTCTAACTTAAATGTAAATGATTTACAGCTAGTAAAATGAAGTTTGGAAAAAAAGTAAAATACAGGAGTAATGCACATCAAGAAGTTAATGAAAATCATATTGATTTTAAAATCAGAAAGATTACCCAAAAAAAATTTGCTAAACTGAACATGTCCACAGTTAGAGGAAATAAAGGCATCCATTCACCTGTTCCAATTTTGCGATCAGACCCCATGGCCACCGTTATTCGTTGTCCTGCTTCAAGGACTTGCTCAACCACAACATTCTGCATAATCATATTATTTTATTATTGGGTGAAATTTTTATCAACAATTAGAACTGCATAATTTACAAATCCAAGATTAGGATAGATGCCCAAAATTCAGTGATGAAACATATAAGAAATGAACAGCAATTACATTATCCATACCTGCCACATGCTACAGAAATTAACATCTATGAGAGAAGAATTGAAGTGTTCATGCAAACAAATATCTAAGCAAAGGATTTCAGTTATCAGCTTCTTCAACTTTTCCTTTTTCATGTAACATAACTGCTACCTTAAAGCAGCACATGCCAGCTACAGAGCTACAGATTTAGGGAATTAAGCATCACACGTTATACATAACATGAAGCCGACAAGGGCAACTTTCTAGCATAGCATCTAGGATAACAAGCCAAGGGTCAAAACTTAATTTGTTATCGGTATCATTCCTCTCAGGTTTCAGTTTGGACTTTTCAATAAACTTTAAAATGGATCTCCCTCCTTGTTCCTACAATGTTAACAAGAGTAAGTATGCAATACAACTCATAATAAACCAAGGTTCAAACTCATTTCAGAATGGATTTTGATTCCCGGGTTTCGTCTGAAAGTTTCAAATTTTAATAATCTTTTAGAAAATTGAATTATTTCACTGGATGGGCTTCAGTTTCCCTTCAGGAGTTTCGCTTTTTGAAGATGAATACAGTATTTCAAGTTATGAAGATTTGCAAAGTTAAAAGGCTCCAAAAAAAACGGTCAAGTACAAATGAAAGGTTCTCAAACTAAAGTAAACAGTGTATTTTGCATGGCATGGCATTTCTGCCTAAGACCACTAAATTCAAAGAGAGCACTTTTGAAGCCCCCCCCCCGGGGGGGGGGGGGGGTTGCCTCTTTTGGTCATGTAATCTAAGCACAGGAAGATGAGAATTGCTCCTTCAAATTCTTTAGACTAGAGAGTGGAAAGAAAGGCCAAGATGATAAAACGTTAACGATAGGAAGGTATTTTAAAATTTAACATTTTCAAAAATATATTTTTAAAAAGCTTTGAGCTTATAATTGATTATGAAGCTCCAGTTACCCCTTACAACTTGTCCTTGGCTTAATTTCTTAGGTCTTGAAGTTTTGTAGTGCTATGTATCAAGTCCAAGTTAGAAAAACATGTATAACACGAATCCTGAGTTTCATGCAAGAACCTCTAATTAGAATGAAAAATGCAGTATACTTCATATGATTTATGATTTTTCCAATCAATTGGATCTTTTCTCCATCATCTAATATTGGCAAAACATTATGAGAAACATAAGATAGCAGCTTATCCATTGCAAGCTTCGAGCTTCGAGTACATATTGAGAATTAATATTCATATTCACAGAAAATGTAATCAAGCATCTCTGGCGTCAAGAATTGAAGCATGATGTTGCAGAAGCTGCTAGCTGCACAGTACACAGTCCCCTAAATAAATTTTTGAAAGCTGCTTTTTTTTTCAAAAGCAGCAAGCACTCAAAAAAAGAACATTAACTACATAAGATGACTGGTGCTGCTTTTTAGATATAACTGAAATTCAAAACAGAGGTCTATCTATGCCCTTCTTGTTGAAAATATTTGGCCGTGCTAGGCATGCCAATTATCGGAAAAGGGAAGTGCCCTACGTATCACATCTAAAAGGACATGGGATAATGGATATGATAATTGTGTTTTCTAGGAGTGTGATAATTATTTATGAAACGAGGCAAGGGCCCTTAACAGATGTGGAACCGAAGTATGCATAGACTTGCATTATAAGCATTAAGCGATCCAGCTGTATTATCAGGTTTACAAACATAGATGTGCTGCACAAGATAGAATCACTTGTGCCTGTAAATGTGTCTCCAATATTCCATCAAAATGGTGTCAGCTAGGGACAAAAGGTCTCAATGGAAAGAACTGATATTAGATTCACAACCAGGTGTCAAGTTTATGCAAATCCGCTCCTATTACTATCAAATTTTCAGCTGAAAAGCCTATTGACAAGATGAGATTGCATGCTGACCGTCTGGTTAGCATCCTCCAAAATTCTTGTAGGCTGGTCACTGGATAAAAGTCTAGATGAAGGAGAATGGCACAAACTTTGGTATAGGGAATTAACAATCAACTCAATGGCATAGTTAAAAAGACAAGAGGCAAACAAAGCACTTTTCCAAAACTCGCGCCAGTAATAATTACAAAAGTGATATTGAGTATCTGACAATTTGAGTTCAAAACTCATAATAGTAACAGTTAGAGGGCTTTATCGCTATGGACCTGCCATTTATTAGGTATTAATGGAAATATCAGTTTCAGAAGCTTATGCAAACTAATTTCAAGACAAGAGGAAGAACACTAAAAACCTAGTAAATAATTAGTAGAATGAAGCCGTCAAGAATTTATCACCAAAATATCTATTAAAGGATTAGCAATTATCATCAAATCATCTTTAAAAATAGAAGAAAAGGCTAAAAGACAACATTATATAAACCATTAACTAATAAGAATACAAGATCTTAACAAGTGCCGGGATAATATAATTTATATAAATACTTAGCATTCCTGTATCACTTAATTTTTGAACCACCCAGTTCAAATAGTTCTTCTTTAGTAGGCATAGTTCAATTCTATCAAACATCATATGCTATCAGTAACCATTACCCTGATATTTATAATCTTGCTAAAAAAATAATCATTTTTTAACCAAAAAACATGCTATATCCTATATGAGATACCAGAAAGAATAGTGGTTAGTTGTACATCTCAGATATACAAGGTTCACCAAACACAGCATTAACAGCAGAGCTGCAGATATCTCATTTCAGTTATTTGCACAAATATCACCACCACTGAAATGAGATACAAGGGAATGATAAATTTTCACTATCTACGTTAAGAAATATCTAAACTAGCTATGCTGCAGTTACCTACCTAGATGACTTTTTTACATTCGTTAATTAGAGCATACCTTACTTAAACCAACATCAACAAGTGTTCCCTTCGCATTTGAAGGCTTCTCTTTCAATGTTATACCTGCAGAGGATGTTGCCAGGGATATGAATTGGTAATCACACAAATATATGAATAATATTAAAGCAACTTCAGGAAGATGCAACTTCATTAGAAGATGCACTTCATTATGAATAATATGAATAGATTCACAGATAGCAGATCCAAAAAAATGATAAACCAAACATGTTTCCATAAGGAATGCAGACCTTAAGCAAACCACACATTCATCTTCAAAGGTTCTATTTAAGCTGATAAATGAAAAACTTAATAAGATAGTGATTACCTGATTTCTTTAAAACTGAACTGGGTTTTTTCTTTTTCTTTTTCTTTTTCTTTTTCTTTTTGGTAAAAAAACGAACATTTCAAGCCTAGAACAAGCTCCACCTTTTCAGGTACATGCTTACACATAGTACAAACTTTTGGAAAAAGAAACTGAATTTGTGGGGGCCTATGTAACAAATCAAGATGCAATTCATGTCAATTACACCTTAATTAAGATAATGGGAACTAATTTAAAAGGCCAAACCTCTCAAACACACTGCCTCAGATGCCCCTGCATTCTTTTATCCTCCACTGCCAATCTCTTCCTCTACTAAAATAAATAAGATGAAACTTTCTCACATCTCTTTTCAAGAATTGTTTGAGAATAGTGTTTTTATCTCCCAAGTTTTCAAGAAAGAAATGGTTATATTCCTTATTGACAATTGGTTTCCTTGTGGTTTTGTTAGTTTAGAACAATAACAGGCAGATACAGGCCGAATGATAAAATCTTCATGAAAACAGTCTATTTAGTACTAACAAACTTTTGGGGTCGAGTTTCTAACAAGTAGGTTATTTCAGAATCCATAGTGGGATAGGCCGAGTTTTCAGACAACACTTCACATAAACTGTGCATCTGATGGATTTTTTTTTCTAGGTTATCTTATGGAAGAAGAAAACAGAAATCATTTTATCCCCTTTAGTTATTTACTTTTCAATTCACTTTTGTAACAATTATATTTTAAGATTCGACTTATTTACTCACTTTCAAATCTAGAAGATAACTTACCGTGGAAAACATTAAAAAATTCAACCGTTACCATTTATGCTACAATAGAAGAGTACCAAGTTCTCTCTCAATTTCAAAAAAAAATGACCAATAACTACAGCGTTGGCAATACCTCTTTTTTCAGTTTTTGTTTTGAAAGTTACGTAATTGTGATCGCTGATTTTTCCTAATTTTAATTTGGAGTTCTTCAAAGAGCTCCATATAATATATAAGACCATAAGCAGAAGTAAACGAAACAAAACAAAATAATAACAGGCGTTTGACCTTCACGATATGGGGACCACTCATGCTTGCGCACATGGTGAGGAGCATCAAGAGGGGGGAGCAAACCCTGAGAGAAAATCATAAATGCAAAGATGATTATTAGATGTTGGGCACAACAATCTTAGATATCAATTAATATCAAAACAAATAATCCCCACCACAAATTTCAAGCTATTGTGCATTGGAAAGAGCCCGCGTCTAAGATATTGTGGCGTCTCTAGATACTGCAAAATTCTCACAAGGAAACATGCACCGCTTTCATTTCCATTAGCATCGCCTAGTGTCGTAACAACAGAATCATCTCCTGATTCATCTTCATTATCAAAAACCACCACCTAATTACAGAAAAGATCAGTCCTTTAGCAGTTATTATATCAATATATAAAGTTATGATAATTTAAACCGGTTAACTAGATAAACATGTCTACAATAATTCTGGTTCATGGATCTCAAATCTCATAAAAATACTGACATCGGTTATCAATCCTCATAATGAATAATAGAAGAGAAGAAATAGATTACTAAATAAATTGTAAGGAATTCTCTTTTGCTTCTAGTAGATTGTTATTAAAAAAACAGTTTGAAATTTGGAGAGCTCAAAACCTTGCACGAAACTAAGTAAAACTAAATAGACCGCTGAACTTTATGAAATCCCCTTCATCGAAATCTCCAAAAGTTAGCCAATGATAACTGTTTTGCAATTAACAATATAAAGCATTACAAGAATTAAATAATTTATTTTAATAACCAATAGTGATATTTGTTCTTAATATTGGTTAGGATGTAGCTAAAAATATGTGCAAATTTTGAATGAAAGCAACCAAAATGTCAGCCAAAATCCATGTAATATAAATCATCTAATGACATTCTTATGCCATAGGAATTTCAAATTGTGATCTTTGAGCTGTCCACCACTCAAATTCAGCATTTCACCAGCAATAAACCTTGTGTTCAATACAATGAATAAACAAAAATATCCATGTAGCATTTAATTTTACCGCCAACCAAATCCATAAATAAATTTGATCCTTTTTCCAAAAATTATTAGACATACAGAACTGAAT
Organism: Agapanthus africanus; assembly: GCA_030015575.1. NCBI lineage: Eukaryota > Viridiplantae > Streptophyta > Magnoliopsida > Asparagales > Amaryllidaceae > Agapanthus > Agapanthus africanus. Next base: position 671,866,692 of record CM057340.1, on the reverse strand, counting down.
ATGGTCTCAAACGAGGGCGTAGACAAGGAGGCCCGGCAACGGCCATGGCCCCCAAATTGAAATTTCAATATATTTCTATTATAAAATTATTTAATTAAAAGTTTAATGTATCAATATTTTAATATTTTCATTGTCAATTTGTGTACTATAGGCTTGAAAAACTAATTGTATATTCAATTGATGTATGTAATATATATTTTTATTTTCGAAAATATTTATATATTTTAATATAAGTAAATTGGCGTTATCATCGAAAACTTTCTGGTTACGCCCTAGTCTCATATTACACCAAAAATCACCTTAGACCTCAGTCTAAAACTAAAATGGTCTGAAATTTGTCACTTCTGTTCGATTAATTAGTTTGAATTATATCAATAATCACCAGTGATCAGACAACAGTAATTCTACGTTATTTCAGCTTAAAATCTGATCAATTAAATTCACACCCACAAGTACCAAAACAAGTTAATCATTAAAAAAATTCAACCAATACAGTAGTCATGCCGATTGAATTTAGCGAAAAAACTGATTTTATTTAAAACAGAGGCATATGACATGCTGATTCTAGTTTGTAAGGCCCTAATTCTACTTATATAAAACTCCCAAAAAGTTGTTTCTTCATCTCTTTTTCTAATAACTCCGGTCATCTCACAGGCTACGCTCCAAAATGCAAGCCAACAGGATAAAGTTGGGAACTTGAAGTCGAGTTTTAGACCCAACAGTGAAATTTCAGAAATTTTCAAACGTGAGAAAGAAAACAAACCTCGTCGATTCGGAAAATCGTGGCGGCACGAGCAATCTGACCTGCAAGCTGAAACAGCGGAAAAAATCGAAATTCGAAACAAAAATTGAAACTTTACATGATAAACATACGCGAGTTGCGAGCTCTAGGGACTGGGCGTTGTCGATGATGGAGCCAGCAACGGCGATGCTCACTGTTGGCAGCATCTCCTTCTCATTTCGCTTCTTCTTCCTCTTCTTCGTGCTACTGTCCTTCTGATTTGCTGTCTCTTTTTCTTTTTCTTTTTCTTTTTCGTCTTCTAAGTGTATTGCCTTCTTCTTCTTCCTCTTCTTCTGATCGAATTCTTCCATGATTTCGATTTCGATTTCGATTTGCAAAGCAGCGGCCTTGGGGTTTTTGGGGGTTTAGAAACTTAACGAGAGAGGAGAGGGATTTTGTAGGCGAAGAATTAAACGGGTCCATATTGAACTGAAACCCGACCCGCTAATATTAACCCTAAATTTTCTACATTTTTTTTAAAACGCCCTTTAAACATGGTAATTTTATTTTCGTATTTTATTAAGAACAGTTACCACCTCCAGTCTTGCATATTTGATTTTCTGCCTTTAAATCTTTTTGTTATATCAGAGAACTCGCTTAATCTCTTCATCGTTTAAATTCCCTTCTAATTAACTTCACGCCTTTTAGTAAATATTTAACAGTTTATACTTCTTTCATATTGAAATGAACACTTCCAGGCTCACTTTTCTCAAGATATATCTCTCACTAAATTAAATAGATTAGAGAGTTCTCTTTGCACATTTGAGATTCCGCAGATAAAATATTTAGTCTGCAACTACTGAATAAAAACACAAATGAGTCATGATCATCGCCTGTCGAGCTAAGAATGGCGAGCTGTAAAAGAACTGGATTTAATTTCCACTATCTTCTGAGAAAAAAATAGATTGGGATCACAACAATCATTATATATGACTGAAGATTGATACAATGTGTGCTAACAAATGTGTAATTACGTCACTTTGTACATACATGATGGATTAAAATTGAAAAATTGATACAACAGAAACAATATTTCAACTCAAACAGCAACTGGGACCTTAAGAGACTCCAATATCTTGTCATCGATATTGAATTTCATCGGCTTCTTGTCTCTGCCAATGTTGACATATTCTTCAAACCTTTCTTTCAGATCTTCGGCAAGGCTGGTGCTGCTTGCCCATCCCAATATCTCTTTCGCAGCTCTTGGCTCAGCGTAAAAGTGCTGCAATTGAAAAAGAAATTAATTCTCACATTAATGTTTAATTGCATCATCTTAAATTCCCTACAACTGCAAAAAGTCTCCAGATATGATATCATATTCTAACATATCCTGTTAAGTTGAGGCCTTTTTTGAGGAACAATTTTAAGCCTTGGTCTATGCCTAGTGAACATGGGTTACTCGGATATCATGGTAGAATTCATACTCAACTGCACCATTTGAATATATGTTGAAGCTTAGGAGATACACTTTTATATTCCAATGTACCATATAATATGCTAAATTGCCATAAGCCTCCTTGGCCTTTGCCCTCATAGTAAGATGCCATTCTAGGATTTGAAAATCTACACTTTTGCCTCCCTCAACCTCCACACCCACCCCCCACCCCACCACCACCCACCCCCCAAAAAAAAAATTAAATAAAAGGAAAGGAAAGGAAAACAAAACGTATTAGCCAAATTTTACTGCCAACATATCCCGGATAATCTATCATTTGGTGCTGCTTCATTAACAATGCAGACTTGATACTTTTACCGGGAGGTGTTTTGGGAATAAAAATTTAGCCAAAACAGAATATAGCTACCAATGGTTAAAATTGGGGTAAAGTTCAAGTTTTCAAATTAGCAAGACTATTAACTCATTCTCCAAAAGACAATAGAATATTACCATATTGCGGAAAGGAAATACCTTCTTTGCATCACTTCCAATAGCCTTTGGGTCATAGTGAACAATTTTGGCTTCTTTGCCCGCAGCTTGTGCACAGAGCCTGGTGAATCCATCCAATGTCACGGCACGATCGCTCACGCAATTGAAAATATTCCCGCTTACAGCTGAAGGATCCTCAATGGCAAGAAATAGCATGCTCGATAAATCCTTCACGTGAAAAATGTTTGTCAATTGCATTCCTGATCCGGGGACGGGAACTGGTCTATCACGAGCAATCCCTGTGAAATAGAAAATTAATGATCCTGGCAGGTATAATTGCAACTTTAATGGAATGGAAGGTATAACACACACTAACATAGTACATATTTTAATTTTAATTTTTTTACACGTATGATGCACATGTACATATGTTAGATATTAGATACAAAGATTTGGAAAAAATAATTGATAAAGTTTTTTTTTAAATCTGAACAATTAGAAATATTTTTCTAATATTTTTCTCCTCAGGATTACGAGATATGCTCTTTCCACATCTCTCGGTGAGAAACAAATTGAAATTTCAATTTAAGACCCCCTTTCTTTTTGAATGAAAATAATAGAGATGAGTTTTAAACGGCGTTTACCAAAAAAAATCGAATAAGATGGAAAGATAATCGCTAGACAGATAGAATCGGATACTGTTATCGATTTCTAGGTTTAGAGTAGTCCTTTCATTCCCTAAATCAGATTAAGATATATGATAATAGCAGAAAAAGGGATAATTTTGCACCAAATAGGTATCGGAAACCAATATTACAAGGTCAATGCTAATTTACACTAAACTACCCTTAGCTATTGTTGCTTTTCACTAAACTACCTTTGGGTTTTCTACTACAAAAAACTCCCTTAAGCTTTGGTTTTAAGTGGGCTATTTCAATAAAAGACCCAATATATGATGCCTTTGAGTTTTTCAGCAGAAAATACCAGATACACTTATGCAACTAAAGGTTGTTGTATAAATGGATAGAAAATTGGATCCTACAAAGAAGAAAACTAAAAACACGAGACAAGTAATGACCATACGATCAAAAAACCACTCCTCGCAATCTTTGTTGTTTCCAGAACCTATCATATACTGAGGACGGAATACAGCCCAGCTGCTGAAAGATAAATCTGCAATGTATTTCTCCACAGGTACATGACTGGCATCAGCTTTAACGATGTCCTGCAATGAGGCGCAGTTCATATTTTGGTGACAATTCAAACTAAAATCAAGCTTACTATATATAGAGTTCTTGATACTGAATATGCCAAAACACGATCACAACAAGAAGCTTTTTCCCAGAACTTTTAGAATTGGCAACCTAGATCCTTTTCGTCCAGTCAGCTCTTTCTGATCTCCTCAAGTAGGTTAATTACAAACATTATTAGGAGTTAGAAATGGAAATTTTGACTTTTCATTACTAAGCATTTTATTTTCTTATCGTGGCCAATGTGTACAAGTTACTCACATGTGTCTACATTTTCATGTTCTAATTGAACTAAGGTAAGTGTTGCCTTGGTTACGAGAATGCTTTTGCTAAATGCTATAATCATATTAGTTATAAATAGGGGGCTACAAGCTTCTTGCGCTATGCTCAAAGCTGTTGTGCCTGAGGAACTTGTTTGTAACTTCCGAATTGCCAATCACTGTTTATGATCTATTGACAACTAAACTACGCAAAAAAGGACATATATGCTTTTTCACATATTTTAACTGCAAACAAATGGCTATCAAGTAAAACTTTAGTAGTCTGTAGTCGAGATAAAAAATATGTCAAGAACATTTTCTGCAATAAGAAATTTAGAAATTGTTAATCAAGTTCAGCAACATGAAATTTCAAGCAAAATCTCTAATAACTTATGAGTAGACCATGTTGCAAATGCACAATATAAATGCAATATCACAGCTCTCGGCACATACTTAAGAGCATACAAGGAATGAACTCAATATAAAATTACATACCCCTTCAACATGAGGAACCTCGTCGCTTGGCTTATATATTCCAGCACTGCTGATAAATAGAAATTGTTTGACCCCTGCAGATTTTGCCCTGTCTGCCACAGGCCTGCAATAATGATCGCATTTAGATAGCTGGTAGTTCTGATGGGTGACATTTATATTCGAAGTAAATTCATATGCATTTAGTAAATAATGTACATGTAGCTATCGAGAGGTTTAATATTTGACTGTATTTGATGAGAAGATGGTAAGTTGAGTTCTTCAATAAAAGTCAATAGAACAAAAGAATGCTTATATAATGAGGAATGTCAGCAACTAACATCTCGACAATCATAGGGTTAAAGGCTAAGCTTGCTAACACACATGACATTGTCGTCATCGTGGTTGTGTACCGGCAACAACAATGCCATTATAACTCCCAATAGGTAGAAGAGTTGGTAGGGCATGTGAATTAGACAAGAAGATAATAAGCTTAGGACATACGACCAACATGGCACGGCTATTAAACAAGTAAATTTTCCAGATCCAGGCCTGGCAACTAGCATGACTATAATCGGTGACCGAATGCGACCCAATTAACTCAATTAACTAGTTTTTAGTTCATATATATAAAGACCAAATTAACTCATATTAATTTACGCCTTAACAAAGTTGACTACCGGTTAAATTGGTATGAGAGGTTGGTTTTAGGCAAGAGATAACGGGTTTAATTCTTGATTTTGTTCTTTTTGGAGGAAAAAAAGGATGAGAGATAAAAAGGATCAAATCAAGTTACTTTAGTTTACCCCCTTGACCTTAATTAGATCCATTTATGATCCATATACGTTAATGCTTGACCCATACCCATTTATTTTATTTCTTGGTTGTGTTGTCAGGTTAGGTCGACACCCATAACCAGAATGAACCGAGCATTGTAGTTAATTGAATTTCCAGAATAGGAAGCATTCGAGGAATTGCATACTTGACAGTATCAAGATCCTTGTCATTGTTATCCAACACCACAGGAAACTCTGCTCCTCCCGCAACCTTCCCAACTTCCGCTGGGTTCCCCCATACCGTCTCCCCACCAGCACTTACCAGTTCCTACACAATTTGTTGGCTATAGTGCCCTCAAGTCAATTATTGGATTGCAGGCACGTGATTGTAATGATTTTGGGAGGACCTATACCGGTAGAACAGTCTTAATAGTATACTATATGGTTTGTCTTTATCATCGTATACATGCTTCAGGTGACACTACAGATCACTATTTCATGTTGATTGAGCCCATAGGATTCTTGCTTGACTACCAGCAGTATAATGGCGATCATATACGTGAGAGTTGGGTGGTCTATAAACACATCCTTAAAGTGTCCTTAGTCATGGGAGTTTCGAGACCGAGCATCGATACTCCAAGAGTAAACTAGTGTATACGGATCGAGACCCCGACGAAGGGCGGTGGCCGGTCTCGCAAGTCATTGGTGTTAGTTGGTTCACCTAAAATTTATACAGGTGCTCATTGGGTTATAAGTACACCGGACAGACTCGCCGGGAACATGCTAGCTGGTATTATACCTATTGTCAGATAGTAGTTCCCTAGTGACATGTGTACAGGTTAGTCTATCAACCTGAGATCGTCATTTATCTCATGTGAGTTCCCACTGTGCTTTGATTACTATCCTACCACGGCTCAAAAAAGTCGTACAAACAGGTTTTAGTTGGGTACAGTCCCGAACCACATGAAGGCAGTGAGCGGATCGTCAGAGGATTCGTCTCTTCCGGTATTGGGGGTTGATGTCGCGGAGTGCACGGATGGCCATCACCAGAAATTCTCGACCGGGGTAGACGAGAATTACCGATCTAGGATCGGTAGTTTCTCAGTTGGTGATGGCTTTCATGCCGACACTAAATGTCAAGTCATTAGGGGTCTGACTTTATCCACCTTCCTAAACTCGATATGTGATACTCATAGACGAACGGACCGGACTGTACGGATATTGTCACTGTCAGGCTCAGTAGAGTTTCAGGATGAGTTTGCTCGTCAGCCTCCCTTTCGCTCAATACCTGGATAGCCGTTACGTGCAGCTAGTGTCACTGACGTGCTTGTGGTTAAACTCACTACCAGCGTATTGACAAGTCTTTAGAGTCCCACGCAGAGAGTTTCCCTGGTTTGGGCGAAACGTTGAAGAGGCCGTATGGTTTTATGGCAGGGTTCGATCATATTCGTGCACTTGTGCATGGATCATGATCGGACGGATAATACTAGTGGGTTTTGGTTTAAGCCGAATCCTAGTATTATATTGTTGGATTATTTTCGTCTCGTTGTATTCGTATTCAGTCGGAATACGGATGCAGGTATGTATATACGGATGAGGAGTATTCTTGTAATTCGTTACGAGTTTACTTTAGGGTTTGCCATTTTTATTCTTGGATTAAACATTTAGTTTTAAATGTTTAATATTGTTGATGGAAAGTGTGAGTGCAAGTCTTGGCTTAGGGCATTGATTGTGCCATGTGGTGTTGTGTGAGATATTTGTGCAAGTGGTAGATATTATTGTGCTGGGATTTTTCTTGGCTTGCTTATCACAAATACCTCAAACTTTCACAAAAACAACACACTTTTTCTTGAGTTTTTTTTCTAGCCAAGTCTTGAGCTCACACTCTTCACTTCACCAATAGCTTCTTCTTCAACTTCCATCCATCCCTCTTATGAGTTGAGAATCCATGGGTGTTTTGAGACAAAATATTCACACATAATCTCTACTTCATCTTAGGACCTAGGCTGGCAAACTAGATGTTCGAGTTGCTTCGGTTTTGAAGCAGGAGCCCTTATTACTAATTCTCGACGTGGATCGTCTTCGACGAGGGAGGCCGGAGATCGAACTTGATCGAGAAAGCCGCGATGAGCTTAGGACAGAGGTTGAAGACCGAAAGACACGGATCGATCGGTATAACCTCTCTAAACTCTTTACAGTTAACTAATATAGGGTTAATGGTACGATCCGTCGATTAGGGTTCCGTTAGCGCCGGGTTTTAAAAGATTTTGTTCCGCGTTTGGCCACGGATTGATGACCGGGGCGCTGCCGTAACCCTACATGGTATCAGAGCCAACCCATTAACAGCCTACTACTTGTTTAGACAATGTTAAACTATCGAAACCGAAACAACTCCAAATCAATACCAACGATATTCCATTCTCTGTCGAAATTTTATTGGTCTTCTAAAATTATTTTAGCAACTGCAGAAGACTACCTAGACGACCACTAGAACACACACCAAACAAGAGCCACTTCCACTATAAATGACCCGAGCACATTGCTCTAAAATCCGAGCTGGCCGGCCAGATTAAGGAGTTGGGACTTCGTATTTTGTGTGTGGTCTGGTCTCTGGAATATTGGTTCAGTGGTATTGCTAGTTTAGCCCAGTTTGGATATAGTTTTATCTAGTTGTTTGGGGGCTATTCGGGGTTATTTCGAAGTCGATATTTCTAACATCGTTTAACATTTACAGTATATACATTTCCATCTGCGATCGTGAATGTCATTAGATCGGTACAACTTGTCTAATTGCTATAGTTCTTTTAGACGGGTTGCGAACGTAACATTCGCGTTGATGTTCTGTGTTGTGTTGTGTTGTTGTGGATTTGTCATGGTGGATAGCTTGGATGCAATGATAGTACAGTTTAGTTTTATTTGTACCTTTGATATCGCGGGGCGAGCGTCCGACATGTGGATTGTCGTCACTGTCTGTTTGTATATTATTTGTTTGGGGCACGACTGGGTTGAAGTTGATGTCACCGTTGTACATATTTTCTTTTCTGTACTAGGATTACCCCGCGATGGAGTGCACGGATAGCCGGGTTCTGGAGGGCAACGGGTCCGCATTTCATAGCGTTGAGAAGGAAGGGGCCTCACTCTATAATTGGCGGGCTATTCGCCGCACTCATAGGGGTACAGGTTGACCCAAGGAGGGGTACTCAAGTTACTGAATTCCGTGAAGTGCTGGGTGGCCCATTCACTTTGATGAAAGGGGCTGCCTCGCTTCTGGTCTTGGCGGGTAACTTGCCGCGCTCATAGGGGTCTAGGTTTTCATTACACAGGCTATCCACACGACCAGGAGAACGTCGGATTTCACTTGTGACTCAAAAGAAACCCAGGGCTCTCAGATTATCTGTATTGTTCTGTGATGTTGCATTTTTCACGCCTGGAGCGATTATTGTATATTGTTATATATATACTAGTAGATGTTGTATATGTTTTACACCCGCGCTAGTCCAGTCCCCGCTCTGTCGTTGGTTAAGTAACCTAACGGGTGATGACGGGACCCAGTGGCAAATGCGGATGGCATATACGTACATTATATTTTCGTTCTTTTGTGGTGTGATTAATTGATGGGACTGCGTTGATTCTGATCAATGCAAAAAAACAGACCTGTTCGATGTTGTTGGAACAATTTTAAAAAGCTGTTATTACAAGAATGTTTTCTTTTGTTTTGCACAGCGATATTCAGTGGGAATATCCTGCACCTCATTCCACGAGGAAAGAGCCGAGATCCATTCACCGGGAGCGAGCTCTTTAGCAAAAGTTTTCGCCACTATAATTTATAAAAAGCTATCCGGTTCCTTCAACGATATCAAGTTCATTACGTTAAAGGTTTTTCGCCAAAAACCATTCGTAACCCTCCGTCATTTCAGACGGGTAGCACTTAGTATTCATGCTATGTATGTTGGCCTTCGTCAAGGCATAGTGTATGGTTGCTATTTGTTACTTTTCTGTTGCATAGATAGATTCGTTAGTTTGGGACAGTCGTACTACTATTTTGGCCTTCGTCAAGGGTATGTACGGGTGGGTTCAAATTAATCTGGACAATAACGGGTAGAACTTGACATGTGACTTATGATATGTTGGCCTTCGTCAAGATCATAAGAGCATGGGGTAGAAATCACATCGGGAGTTTCAAACATACAGGAAACTTGTCAGGCATGCGCATACCTTCTGAAGTGTGATAACTTGAGTGAATTCCATCAGGTTATCATGCGATGATAATTAGATCCCAATTCCCACTGATGAGTTGGTTTACTCTTCGGGTGATTTTAGATGATCAGACTAATTCTTCTTTCGGGTTTGGAGGAGAATTTGAGAATACAGTGGGAAACATCCTGATTAGATAAAGTGATTGACCGTTCTGATCTAGGTTAGAGTGCACGCTGAGTGTTTCTTTTCTCTCTCTTTGGCAGCGATCATGGCCCGACCCCAGACTATAACTCAGTAACCAAGTTAACCGAACTTTCTTAAAACACATTGGCTTTTGGATTGTCTGAGTTGCATACTTCATTGCCACTCCTACTTTTACCTTTTGCATTTTTCCGGAACATTCCGTATCGCTACGAAGATCCACATTTATTGGATATGACCATCGTATAGTTACATATGAACTCGAAGAAACTTGTTTCAGATTCGAGAATGGTTTTCGGTTCTGGAGAAAATGAATAGGATTATTAGTTGTCTTTGCTTTTACCTTCTTTCAGGTTGTAAGGACTCCTAGGATTAGGAGAGGGTACACCTATTGAGCTTATTAGATAGTCTTCTTCCAAACCATAGGCAGGTGCCGAAAGGTGGGGAAGAAAGAAAACCAATTAGCTTAAGTGTGGTGTACAGAAGGTAATAAGTAAAGACAAAATAAAGGGATTAGAAAGAGAGCAAAGTAAAATGCGACCGCTATCATTCACGACCAAACCGCGTAGTTCATCGCCACTCCTACATCACTTTTGCATTTCTCCGGTTCTGAAGAAATTGAATAGGATTATTCAGGTTGTCTTTTATTTTTATCTTCTCTCAGGTTGCGAGAGCTCCTAAGATTAGGAGAGTACATTTATTACGTTTATTGGATAGTTTTTTTCCAAACCATAGGCTGGTGCCGAACGGTAGGAAAGGAAGAAAACCATTTAGCCTAAGGATAGTGTACAGAAGGTAATGAGTAAAGACAAATAAAGGGATTTGGAGAGATGGCAAAGAAATATACGGTTACAGTCAGGAATATGGATAATGGAAGAGGCATTACTAGGAATACCCGGCTACCCCTTCGAAACATTTTAATATTTCAGTTTCACTATGCGTTGTTAATTGAAAACTGTTTTCCCAATTAGATCCTTACTCCAGAGTATGTATTTACCAGGTTTGATTCTCACATCTGTATGGTTTTACAGATGATGAGTGGGAGTAAGGAATTGGGTGATTATATCCTCATTATATCGGAATTCGTTGTAATTGGTAATATTTGAGGAATCGTCTGAGGTTTTGCCTGACGGCAAATATTGTTTTTGAATATCCGCTGTTATGCACCAATTTCAAACTGATATATCTGTACGTTTATTTTATAAAGTGAGATATAACTTTTTGAAATTATGTTCATGACATTTACCTATATCAGTTGATGATCGGGTAAGGAGCATTCAACAGCGGTGTAATTCTTCTTAACCATAGTACAGTTTTCAAGCTACGACGCACAGAGTTTGAGTTATTCAACTCAGGGGACTTATACAAAGTATTGTATGTTATTCAGTGTCTATTAGGACAGAGGGGATGGTCCTCGTACTATATTCTGTTTACTTATGACTTCTCCAGGTTTAGACAAGTGTTTCATAGAAATACAAGGTCCAAGTTTTGAAAAGTTATAGGTACAAGAATAAAGTAGAGAACCATGTGATGCAAGCATCAGGATTCTTCAAGGTGATCGAAGATGTAGATACTTGTGTTTGGTATTCAGTTGATAGTAATGATTTTGAGAACTTGCTTCTCTTTCAGATTACTCATATTTGGATGCACTCCTAATTGAGTAATGCTGATCGGCATATCTCCATTTAGTTGACATGCACTGGAGACAGCTGTATGATTTGAATCTGGTTCCAATCAAATCAGTGCCTCTGTTTCTAAATTGTATATAGAATGGTTCATATCTTAACGATGTTAAGGTATATCGAGTTGTCCGGCTTATGCTTAAAACCAGACTCTAGATAACTTAAGGCACGTTTTTGTAATGGCAGTTTGTGGGTTATCCGAGGCTATGACGAGGGTTAACTTTCTACCATCTGGAAGATCAATAGTGATATTGTTCTTGACTTGCCACGGTTTTAGCAAAATGGATTTTTTCAGAAAACAGTGGTGGGAATATGGTAGAACTGGAAGTGATTTCAGAACCACAAATGATTACTGAAAATTTAATAGAACCTAAACATTCAATCGGGTTTGACATTCCATTAGCCACTCCGCAGACATAGTGGGTAACCTCAGGCGTCCGAGAGGTACTTCGATATCCTCAAAGACGGTGATAGGGAGGTTCTTGTTTACCCAGACTTACCATTACTGTTGTTCTAGACTATGAGACCCAGCATGAGGATGAGTATAACATCGTTTTAAACTAGCTTTAGAAGTGCACGTGTATATGACTCTGTCAGAGGGTTGTTGTAGTCAGTGGGAGCAGCGGAAGTATAGTGGACAAGTAGCTTCTGTCTATTTATAGACTAAAGCAAGTATAGCGGAAATAGTTCATCTATTTTTGATATAACAGTCATAGGTTTTGACTTCATCAGAATAGGAGATGGTTCTGTTAAGAAGATGGTAGGGTGTGATGTCCTGGTATTTGGATGACATACACTTTATAGGAAGTGAAATTCCTACACTACGATCGGTTATACTGTGGTTGTCACACAGCAGTTTCTCCACATAGGATATGGATGTTATATCAGGCATTCTGGTTACTAGATCTATGGTTTTAGATCTAGATTTGGGTAGCTTCCCAATCTGGGTACTTAGACAGTATTCTAAAGGTGTTTTAGAATGGACGACGCCTGGCATGGTGATGTACCTGCAGGTGATGGAGTCACCCTCTCTAAAGATATCTTACAGACTAAAGAGGAAAGAGATGTGCATGATTGGCATATCATTTGCTTAGGCAATTGAGTCAATCATGAGATGTCAAGTACCACACCAGATGTTGTTTTTGCACTATATGCAATAAGTTGATATATTAATTCAATCCTGGAGAAGCATTCGGAAGCAGTTTTTGAACATAAGTAAATGTTCTAGGGATTTGGTGACGGTAGCCTCCTTCGGGAGATGGTTATCATTCCAGGCTTCCAAAGTGACCTGGATGACAGAGTGACTGTCAGAGTTATAGTTTTCCCTCTTAATGAGGGGCAGTAGTTTGGACAGATGGTCTAAACGGATACTGAGGGAGGCATGGCGCGGGATACTGATTAAATTCAGTTGACGATACAGTCTAAGAGGTTTACTGGATTTGGAGTTCATTTGTGAACTGGGTCCCATCAGATATCCAAGCATATTCTAAGACAGATATTGTTCTTTTCGGGAGATGGTTTTCTCCGCGAACTTGAGATAAATAGAGACATAGAAAGAAACATTGGAGCAGATCCACTCACTGAGGCTATTTCTCGAACACAATAGTTTTACAAACGAGTTTTGTGAAACTGATTAGTAGAGAAGTTAGGCGTTCGATATCACACGGGCTGTGAGTATGCGACACCGCAATAATTGGCCTTAAGTGCAAGTAGGAGATTGTTGGCTATAGTGCCTTCAAGTCAATTATTGGATCGCAGGCACCTAATTGCAATGATTGAGGGAGAACCTATACCGGTAGAACAGTCTTACTCGAGATGATAGTATGCTATCTGGTTTGTCTTTATCATCGTGTACATACTTCAGGTGACACTACAGATCACTATTATATGTTGATAGATCCTATAGGATTCTTACTTGACTACCAGCGGTATGATGGCGATTATAAACGTGAGAGTTGGGCGGTCTATAAGCACATCCTAAAGTGTCCTTAGTCGTGAGAGTTTCGAGACTGGACATCGATACTCCAAGAGTAGACTAGTGTATACGGATCGAGACCCCGACGAGGGGCGGTGGCCGATCTCACAAGCTATTGGTATTAGTTGGTTCACCTAAGATGTATACAGGTGCTCATTGGGTTATGAGTACACCAGACGGACTCGCTGGGAACATACTAGCTGGTATTATACCTATTGTCAGATAGCAGTTCCCTGCTGACATGTGTACAGGTTAGTCTATCGACCTGAGATCGTCATTTGTCTCGTGTGAGTTCCCACTGTGCTTTGATTACTACCCTACCACAGTTCAAAGGAGTCGTACAAACAGGTTTTAGTTGGGTACAGTCCCGAGCCACATGGAGGCAGTAAGCGGATCGTCAGGGAATTCATCTCTCCCGGTATTGGAGGTTAATGTCGCGGAGTGCACGGGTGGCCATCACCAGAAATCCTCGGCCGGGGTAGACGAGAATTACCGATCTAGGATCGGTAGTTTCTCAGTTGGTGATAGGTTTCATACCGACACTAAATGTCAAGTCATTAGGGGTCTAACTTTATCCACCACCCTAGACTCGATTATGCGATACTCATGGACGAACGGACCGGACTGTACGGATATTGTCGCTGTCAGGCTCAGTAGAGTTTCAGGATGAGTTTGCTCGTCAGCCTCCCTTTCGCTCAATACCTGGGTAGCTGTTACATACAGTTAGTGCCACTGACGTGCTTGTGGTTAAACTCACTGTCGGCGTATTGACGAGTCTTTAGAGTCCCACACAGAGGGTTTCCCTGGTTCGGGCGAAACGTTGTAGAGGCCGTATGGTTTTATGGCAGGGTTCGATCATATTCGTGCACTTGTGCACGGATCATGATCGGATGGATAATACTAGTGGGCTTTAGTTTAAGCCGGATCCTAGTATTATATTGTTGGATTATTTTCGTCTCGTTGTATTCGTATTCAGTCGGAATACGGATGCAGGTGTGTATATACGGATGAGGGGTATTCTTGTAATTCGTTACGAGTTTACTTTGGGGTTTGCCATTTTTATTCTTGGATTAAACATTTAGTTTTAAATGTTTAAATTGTTGATGGAAAGTGTGAGTGCAAGTCTTGGCTTAGGGCATTGATTGTGCCATGTGGTGTTGTGTGAGATATTTGTGCAAGTGGTAGATATTATTGTGCTGGGATTTTTCTTGGCTTGCTTATCACAAATACATTACACTCTCACAAAAACAACAAACACTTTTTCTTGAGTTGTTTTTTCTAGCCAAGTCTTGAGCTCGCACTCTTCACTGCACCAATAGCCTTTTCTTCAACCTCCACCCATCCCTCTCATGAGTTGAGAATCCATGGGTGTTTTGAGACGGTATTCACACATAATCTCTACTTCATCTTGGGCACCTAGGCTGGCAAACTAGATGTTCGAGTTGCTTCGGTTTTGAAGCGGGAGCCCGTATTACTAATTCTCGACGTGGATCGTCTACGACGTGGAAGGCCGGAGATCGAACTTGATCGAGAAAGCCGCGACGAGTTTAGGACAGAGGTTGAAGACCTAAAGACACGGATCGATCGGTATAACCTCTCTAAACTTTTTACAGTTAACTAGTATAGGGTTAATGGTACGATCCGTCGATTAGGGTTCCGTTAGCGCCGGGTTTTAAAAGTTTTTGTTCCGCGTTTGGCCACGGATTGATGGCCGGGACGCTGCCGTAACCCTACACAATTCACCAAGTTTAAATTGATTTGATCAGCAACTCTAACAGAAATCCAAAATATATATATATATTTAAACTTCGCTTAAATACAATGACAAGTGAGCAATCTGCGATACGACCAAATGCAATTTGCCTGCATAAACGTAGTGGTTTTCAAATAAATACCATAAAACCTTTCAGAAATTTTCCATATTTATATCATGCATTGTTTTCTCAGTGAACAAACTTATAATGGCTCTTGCTGGAAATTAAAAGATCATGATATTTAGTTCAATACTTGCAGTTTATATAGTATGTTATTTATCTGAAAACATCTTACCCTAAAAAAGGAAACTCTATAGTAAACAGAAAAAGACTGAAATTTCACTGAAAAACCGTGACCTTTTAGCATTTTTTCCCGGACAATTTTTTGGAATAAACCAAATTAAAATAATATTATTAAAAAGATGCCTCTTTTAAAAGATTTTACAAAAACATGCCACTTTTGGCCACTGGGACGACAGCTCAACGCCAGATCAGCTCCTGGTGCTAAGCTGTTAAAAAAAAATTTAATGGGACGCAGTTTGAAACTACGCCCATTATAAATGTAAAAGGCACAATTTCAAACTGCGCCCCATATATTTGTTGGCCCATTAATTTAAAAAAGAATAGGCGTACTTTTAAAATGCGCCCATTAATTTTATTAATGGGTGCACTTTCCAAGTGCGCCCATTCTTTTTTAACAAAATCATGGGGCGCACTCTGAAAGTGCGTCCCTTTCCCAACCCGAGACTTAAAAGTCTCGACCCCTAATTCATTATCTCATTCCTCTCTATCTTTTCTCTGTCTCATCTCTCTCAGTCTCATCTTTCTCTCAGGTATGCTCTCTCTCCTTTCTCGATCATCGAGCAGCACGCACGCGTCTATATTTTACATCAGATAAGGGTTCGCTTATTACCGGATAGGAGTAAGAGCAGAATTAGTCTTGTCTGGCTGACGCTTTTAGCTGATCTCGACCAGTGTGTCACTTTATTTTGGGGGATTGCAGTTCTGTCATTCCTCTATAACGAGTTAAGAATGGCTGCATTGATGGAGTAGAAGAGTTTTGGGGTTGTTTGACGCTTCTTCAGGTATAAAATACTTAAAACCGCATTCTACTAATTTTGCGTAATTAAATTGATATTCATTGTAAATCATATTTTATTTCAGATATGGTCATGGACATATCTCTCTATTGGTCGCCTGACCGCTACGACCCAGTTCACTTTAGATGGCTAAAGGCCATATGGTTGCATAATTGAACATATGCGCATATTTCAAATTTCAAGTTTTTTTTGGAATATTAACTTTTTGTATGTAATCTCTATGCAGGTGGAATGTGGCCAGATCATGAGATGTGACACCAGATCGCAGCCTCCGCTTCTACAGCAACGAGTTCGATGTCATGGAGGAGTCATATGTTATGTGGACACCGTACACGTCTCACCTGTTAAGCACCTTGCATCCATTATACTTGGCAGGCGCCGACTTTTGGCGTACGCGGGCGCCGATCTTCTGCAACTATATTATTCAGATGCACGTGTCAGACAATGTCCTTTACCAGTTCGGCTTGAGGCAGCACATACCAGGCACGGTGGAGAGAACACCACGTCAAGGTGGAACGCTAACTGGAGATGCTTGGCTCGTGGAGTATCATATTTGGGTGGGTCGATGGTACGATCGGGTAAACCACATACCCGATGAGATACAGCCAGGTATACCGATAGACCATTATCTTGCCTGGTATTGGATAATTACCCGCATATTCATCCTCACAGCCGTCCATCCGACAATCTCGTATATGTCTCAAGGACCGATAGAGAGAGATTTGATAACTTTATATCAAACCTTATAAAACTATTATCTTATTTTCATGAAATTCATTATCTTATTTACCATCAATATAGGTCCAAACCATGTACACGTTATAGTATATAGCTGATGAAGGGATTAATGGCACTAAGGACTTATCGAGCTGCTTTATGAACATCAAATCTCTCATCAGGAGTGTGATGACGAGGCACACATTCACACGTCCAGCTTCCGTGCCTGCACCAGCCATTCCTGCACCACCCGTGCCTTCACCACCTGTGTTCGCATCAGCCATTCCTATCATATATGTACGCACAAGACTTAGACAGGTCCAGCCAGAGCCGTCTCAACATCCAGATGAATGCGAGCATGGACCATCACATGCAGAGCCGTCTCAGCCACCTGCCGCCGACAAAACCGGACCGTCACAGCCTCGACCTCCTGAAGCAAAGAAGAAGAGGACACCAGGAAAGTTGCGATGATTACGTTAGATTGCATAAAATATTGTGTTGTATTGTGTTGTAGTCGAACTCGTGTGGAGTCGGCTTAACTTTATTTATTTTACGGTGTTTATTGTTTTCAGCTTATTGATCTTCGCCGTTTCGGCGTCGTATATTTTGCATAGATTGTGTCTCTGTCGTTTGGGCGTTGAATTAGTTCCGTCTGTGGATACTATTATTTTATTGTTCTTATACATGAATTTTATTCAAAATTTATGAAGGAGGTGCTGTCCGATTTTCAAATATTAATTCTCTACAAAAAAACACTTTAATTAATTTTAACTCAAATGTTAATTCTCTCTCTCACACAAACACATGTTCATACACAATATATTACACACATAGTACACACATTCACAACATACACGGAAATGTCGCAAACAAAATAGATGGCAAGAACATTAACAACACCATAATTCATTACAAAAATTTCAAAAATAAATCCTCTTCAGTACTGAGCTCCGCAGCAACAGAATTTATCCGCTCTGTAATGGCATCAATGACCTCATCATCTACCGCGGAATCTCGAGTGGATTCAAGATGGTTCAAAATCCGATGGTGTATAAAGATGCGTTAGAAAGAGCTTGCAAAGTACTGGATATTGCGGCCAGAAAGAAGACACATAGAATAAAAGAAGTGGAGATGATGATTTGCTTCTCCATCTTGGTCATGGGTTCCTTCTTCAGGGGGAGATGGGAGCGCCTCCAATACGGCTAAGTGCAAGAGCCGAAGGATTTCACGATCGATTTTTATCGACCAGTTCATACCCCCGTAATTGATAAAGAATGCCTTCATAGTTAGAATAGTCTATCCTCGTGCATACAGATTTCACGACGGTGTAAGAGATGCACCTCTTAATTTTATCAAATGATAGCAATCCTGCAGATGAAGATCCCGACATTGAGAGAGAGACTGAGAGCTGAGAGGGAGAAAGGTAGAGATGGCGATGGCAATGAAATCTGAGAGAGAGAGAAAGAGCGGCAGAGAGAGTGAGCGGCAGAGAGAGTGAGAAAGAGCGGCACAGAGAGTGAGATTTGAGATAGAGTGAAATAGATCGAACTCTTCGTATAAGAAACACAATCATTCACGGGTATGTATGTTTTTGAGGCGCAGTTAGTAACTGTGCCCCAGAAAAACACATACCCGTGAATAATTGTGTTTCTTTTTTAGGCGCACTTGCAAACTGCGCCATAAAAAGACACAAGCCCGTGAATGGGTATTTTCTTTTTGGGGCATAGTTTGCAACTGCGCCAAAAAAACAAAGTCGCGTGAGTGAGTGGGTAATGCAAGAAAAAGCTGCTAAGGGACGATGAAAATGGTGTGTTGGGCGCACTTTAGAAGTGTGCCCAATGAAAATCAACGTACACACTTTGAAAGTGTGTCCATTGATAAAATTAATAGGCCCACTTTGAAAGTACGTCCATTAATGATTCATATTTTTTGCTACATTTTTAAGACGTGTAATTTGAAACTGCGCCCCTCTAAAAAATTTAAACACGCTCAGCGCTGGCGCTGGCGCTGACGTGAAGCCTACGTGGCGCTCAGTGGCTTATTTTTATAATATCATTTGAAAGTGGCTGCTTTTTAATAATATTATTTTAAAATAGTTTATTCCAAAAAAATTGTCCTTTTTCCCCGATAAAAATCATAATTGCAAGTAGATTCAACGAACTTTCAGCATATTTTCCCAATGAAAACGGTGAAGATGTATATAAATGTCAGCATGTTCTCGGCCTCATGCCCAAAACAATGTATTATATTTCGCGGTGTTCATTCCAAAAGCTGCTAACTTTCTGGAATTGGCATCCATTTCAACTTCATAAACTCTATGGTACTTATCTAAAGAAGAAGAAGGAGAAGAATCATACAGAGAATCTAGTGAAAGGGGGCTTCCTCATCTTATCGGACCCCTCGTCGCCAATGGTGAGGACGGTGACGCCATGGCCGGAGGCGAGGAGCTGCTGCGCGAAGTAGAAGCCGATGACGGCGTGGCCGCCGCTGTTGGTGTTGACGATGAGCACCTTCTTCTTCTCCGATGACGACGCATTGATCGTCGCCAAGGAGTTGGAGTTGGAAGACGAAAAGGGGGAGAATTGGATGGGGCGAAATGCTGAGGAGAGGGAGAGAGACGAAGGGGAGAGGAACGAGGAGGAGCGGAGGGTGATGAAGGAAGATGAGGCGAGAGAAAATGGAGGTGGAGATGAGGAGCGCGATGAGAGAAGAGAGATGCCGGGGGCGGAGAGGGAAGCGGCCATGGGGAGCTGGGGGGAGGGAAGCGGAATGGATGGGCGATAAGTAGTTGATAAATAGGAATGGGTGAGAGGAGGCAAATAGAGTGTCTGGGAATCTTTGAAATCGTCATGGATCGATCCCCCTCCCCCTTAAAAAATCCAAAAACAAAGGCCTTGTTTGCCAACATGTTAAGGTTTCCGAATCCCCGGTTTCAAAGTTTTGGATGCTAAGGATAGGATCATGAAAGAATTGGATTTTGGAATCCAAAAATTTGAGAGAATTCCATAATTTTGTGTTTAGTTGTGGAATTTGGATTTGTAGGAGTACTTTGTTTTTTATGGAAGTCCCATCACAAAACAAGGATTCTTCCTTAAAAAATTGGAGAATTTGGCACTGGTCATTGTATTTTTAGATGGGATACGGATACTTTATTTATTTAATAATCCTCTCTTTATCTATCTGTCTCTAAAATTCTCAAATCCAAATCTCACTTTATTTTCACCAACCAAACAAAAATTATAAGGATCTAAAAATCCAATACTATGAATCCAATACCAACCAAACAATAAATTACCAAATCCAGAAATTTTCAACCCTACAATTTTGGAATCCAAATTTCATAATTCTGCAACCAAACAGCCCCTAAATTTTAATGCCCAAATACGTGTCACTGTTGCAAATATTTAGGTCTAGCCTTGGAACCTTGCGAAAGCACGGTTCGAAAACAATTGTAGTGTTGCCAAATTAAGCCTAATAATTGAAGCTGCCATTCGCTACGAAAATATACCTACTAGTCAGCTGTTTTTCAAGGGTCAAAACCTCCAATTTTTTTAAAACTCCAAAGAGAACAGAGTTTTGCAAGGCTTCGTGTGTTGTCTTTTTTTATTCCCTCTATTAAGAAATCAACACCAGGGGTTGTGATCCGGTGACGAAGGGTTGGATTCGATATGCGTATTCTTAAACTTCGACAGCATTTTTATCAGTAAAGAGGACCTTGATTAGAGATTGATTTTGATTTATACATTTTTAAATTATAAATAAAAAATAACTGCCCACATGTTATACACCTTAAACAGATTATAAATAAAAAATAACCACCCACATGTTATGATCCTTAAACAACCACGCCATGAATCATAACCATCCATGATTTAATAGTCCCAAATATACTTCATGTGCAAATACTAAGTATAAAAGCCCAAACCTTATATTATAAAATGAAGAAGAAAAAAAACGACTTTTAACCATTTTCCTTCTTATTTATGAATAATACAAAGGATTGGAGGCGGGTCCCATCCAACTTGAACCCAAGGCCCATTCAACCTCTCTTAAAAAAACTGCAGGGTCCCAGTTAGGGATAAAGCTCCAATATAATCTCCATTTGAAGCAAAAACATGAGATACACGGAAGGTTAAGATTCAAAGAAAAATATAAGGGCTTAAAAGTAAGTAGGAGACGGTCCTTTTCAATTTCCTCATATCACACCGCCCTGCAGGTAAAATTCTTCTCCGTTTTTGCTTCACACAAAGTATTTTTTATGTATAACACCCTAAGACAGCACTGCTCTTTCGCTTGAGAGTTCGAACTCCATCTTTGTCTATAACATCAGAAAAGAAAAAATGTCTCCAGAGCGAGCAAACGCAAATCGTTCGGTCACCCCAGTCACCATCTCCTTCTCAAACCTCAAGGTTCGTTTTTGATCAATCTCTGCCTTCTTTAATTTCTTTCTGTTTAGCGTCGATTCTGATCTTTGGCTGGAATCGAATCAATTAGGACGAGGACGAGGACCTCAGCTGAAATCGAAGAAGCGTTTGGGCCCAATGGACTCGGCATCGTTTCGATCGCACATGTATGCCACAATTCCTCTTTTAATTTGGGGAAATCTGTGGATATGGATTTCATTTTAATTACTTTGTGATGGAGGTCGGAGTCTCCCTCAGACATTGTCCTCCGTCGATCTAGCGCGAGCGGTTTTGTACGGCTGAGATTTGATTTGAGGGTTAAGTGTGTGGATCTCAATGGGTTAGTATCGACACCGAGCTATCTGCAACGGAAGTCCCGGGATGAGTGACTACCGTAGGACCCTCCGACAATCAAGTTAGTACCGTAGAATAAGAGCAGAGTAGCGGCTTATTGGAATGAATTCCAGTTACCTAAGTCATCTCGAAGAGGGGTTTATATAGAGGTCGCATAGAGCGAGCCGGCGCGAGATCCTCGCCGTTAGTTACGCCCCTGCCTTATGCCCGCGTTGATGGCGGGATCCGCTCATTAATGGTGGGACGCGCCAGCGTAGGACGCGGAACATGGGGCGGCGGATACCTCGCTTTGGCGAGATATACGGAGCCGTTACGGGGACGCTTAGGCTCCGTGCTCTCGGCTGAACAAGGAAGCCGAGGAAGCTCGGATCGGTGGATAGCTCGGAGGCAAGCGAGGAGGCCGAGGAAGCTTGGCTCTGTAACAGCTCGAAGATGAGCAAGGAGGCCGAGGAAGATCTGCTCTGTAACAGCTCAGAGACGAATAAGAAGGCTGTGGAAGCTTGGTTGTAGGATTGCTCGGAGGTGAGCTGTTGGTTGGATGCTAGTCGAATATGGAAGGTACTCCTGGGAGGTCTCCAAAAGGTCGGATGCAATCCCGGAGACGAGATGCCGAGGAATGTCCCCAAAGTATCATACCTATTCCAGCTCTATAGCCCCCAGGAATCTAGCGGGCTTACGTGGATGACGCGTCATCCGCTACGTGTCGTGATCTGAGGAATTCCCACTTATAAGCATCATCATTAGCCCCCCACTCTCGTTTCGACCTATTAATGGGTTGGGTCGAGAGTGGTCTGCTTGGTTTTCTCTGCTCAGCTTGGTGCCGAGAATTCTTCGTGGTGGATTGCTTACTTTGGGTACGTGCGCCGGGTAGAGGCCTGCCTGCGGTTTAATGCGAGGCTTAAGGAGGCCGCGCAGGAAGACACCCGGCGGCATCATGACGAGGGATTTTGGATCTACAGCGTTGTTGGGTAGGAAGCTACCGCGATGGACGGGCCGAGAAAGAAGCTGTCCGACTGTCTCGTGATGAGGGTTTTGGATACACAGCGTTGTTGGGCAGGAAGCTGCCCGCTGTGGATAAGCCGAACAGGAATCTGCTTGGCGGCCTCGTGATGAGGGCTTTGGATCCACAGCGTTGTTGGGCAGGAAGCTGCCCGCTGTGGATAAGCCAAGCAGGAAGCAACCCGGTCGCCTCATGATAAGGGATTTGGATCTACAACATTGTTGGGCAGGAAGCTACCCGGTCGCCTCGTGATGAGGGCTTTGGATCCATAACGTTGTTGGGCAGGAAGTTTCCTGCTGTGGATAAAACGAGCAGGAAGATACCCGATCGCCTCGTGATGAGGGCTTTGGATCCACAGCGCTGTTGGGCAGGAAGATGTCCGCTGTAGTAAGCCAAGCAGGAAGCTACCCGGTCGCCTCGAGATGAGGGCTTTGGATCCGTAGCATTGTTGGGCAGGAAGCTACCCGCTGTGGATGAGCCGAGCAGGAAGCTACCTGGTCGCCTCGTGATGAGGGCTTTGGATCCATGGTATTGTTGGGCAGGAAGCTACCTACTGTGCATGAGCCGAGAAGGAAGCTATCCGGCCGCCTCATGATGAGGGCTTTGGATCCACAGCGTTGTTAGGCAGGAAGCTACCCACTGTGGATGAGCCGAGTAGGAAGCTACCCAACCGCCTTGTGGTGAGGGCTTTAGATCCACGTCTTCGTTGGGCAGGAAGCTACCCGCTGTGAATAAGCTGAGCATGAAGTCGCCTCGTGATGAGGGCTTTGGATCCACAGTATTGTCGGGCAGGAAGCTACCTACTGCGAATGAGCCAAGTAGGAAGCTACCCGGTCGCCTCGTGATGAGGGTTTTAGATCCACAGCGTTGTTGAGCAGGAAGCTGCCCGGTATGGATAAGCCGAGTAGGAAGTTACCCAGCCGCCTCATGGTGAGGGCTTTAGATCCACGTCTTCGTTAGGCAGGAAGCTACCAGCTGTGGATAAGCCGAGCAAGAAACTACCCGGTCGCCTCGTTATGAGGTCTTTAGAACCGCAGTATTGTTGGGAAGGAAGCTACCCACTGTGGATGAGCCGAGAAGGAAGCTACTCGGTCTCCTCGTGATGAGGGCTTTGGATCTACAGCGTTTTCGGGAAAGAAGCTGCTCGCTGTGGATAAGCCAAGCAGGAATTTGCTTGGTGGCCTCGTGATGAGGGATTTTGATCCACTTCTTTATAGGGCAGGAAGCTACCTGCTGTGGATAAGCCGAGTAGTAAGCTACCCGGTCGCCTCGTGATAAGTGCTTTGGATCCGCGGTATTGTTGGGCAGGAAGCTGCCCACTGTGGATGAGCCGAGCAGGAAGCTACCCGGCCGCCTATTGATGAGAGCTCTGGATCCACGGTATTGTTGGGCAGGAAGCTACCCACTGTAGATGTGCCGAGCAGGAAGATACCCGGCCGCCTTATGATGAGGGCTTTGGATCCACGGTGTTGTTGGGCAGGAAGCTGCCCGTTATAGATAAGCTGAGCAGGAAGCTACCCGGTCACTTCGTGATGAGGAGTTTGGATCCACAGCGTTGTTGGGCAGGAAGCTGCCCACTGTGGATGAGTCAAGCAGAAAGCTACATGGTCGCCTCTTGATGGGGGCTTTAGATCCACAGTATTGTTGGGCTGGAAGCTAACTACTGTGGATGAGCCGAGCAGGAATCTACCCGGTCGCCTCATGATGAGGGCTTTGGATCCGCAGTGTTGTTGGGCAGGAAGCTCCCCGCTATGGATGAGCCGAGCAGGAAGCTACCCGATCGCATCATGACGAGGACTTTGGATCCACGGCGTTGTTCGGCAGGAAACTTCCCGCTGTGGATAAGCCGAGCAGGAAGCTACCCGGTTGCCTCGTGATGAGGACTTTGGATCTACAGCGTTGTTGGGTAGGAATCCGCCTGCTGTGGATTAGCCGAGCAGGAAGCTACCCGGTCGCCTCGTGATGGGGGTTTTGGATCCACAGTATTGTTGGGCAGGAAGCTGCCTGTTGTGGATGAGCTAAGCAGGATGCTACCCGGCCGCCTCGTGATGAGGGCTCTGAATCCACAACGTTTTTGGGCAGGAAGCTTCCCGGCAGCCTCGTGATGAGGGCTTTGGATCCACAGCGTTATTGGACAGGAAGCCACCCGCTGTGGATAAGCTGAGCAGGAAGCTACTCGGCCACCTCATGGTGAGGGCTTTGGATCCACAGTATGGTTGGCCAGGAAGCTACCCACTGTGGATAAGGTAAGCAGGAAGCTACCCGTCCGCCTCGTGATGAGGGCTTTGGATCCGCAGTATCGTTGGGCAGGAAGCTACCCACTGTGGATGAGCCGAGCAAGAAGCTACCCGGCCGCCTCATGATGAGGGCTTTGGATCCGCGGTGTTGTTGGGCAAAAAGCTGCCCTCTGTGGATGAGCCGAGCAAGAAGCTACCCGGCTGTCTCGTGATGAGGGCTTTGGATCCACAGTTTTTTTGGGCAGAAAGCCCCCCACTGTGGATGAGCCGAGCAGAAAGCTACCCGCTGTGGATAAGCCGAGCAGGAATCTACCCGGTCGCCTCGTTATGAGGGCTTTGGATCCGCAGTATTGTTGGGCAGGAAGCTACCCACTATGGATGAGCCGAGCAGGAAGCTACACGGTCGCCTCGTGATGAGGTCTTTGGATCCACGGCGTTGTTGGGTAGGAAGCTACCCACTGTGGATAAGCCAAGCAGGAATCTGCTCGGTCGCCTCATGATGAGGGCTTTGGATCCACAGTATTGTTGGGCAGGAAGCTACCCACTATGGATGGGCCGAGCTAGAAGCTACCCGGCCGCCTCGTGATGAGGGTTTTAGATCCATAGCGTTGTTGGGCAGGAAGATGCCCGCTGTGGATGAGCCTAGCAGGAAGCTACCCGGCCGCCTCATGATGAGTGCTTTGGATCCACGTCTTCTTTGGGCAGGAAGCTACCCACTGTGGATGGGTCGAGCAGGAAGCTGCCCGGCGGCCCCGTGATGAAGGCTTTGGTCGGTTTCCTATAGGCACATCCGAGCTTTATTTAGTTGAGTGAAGGGATGGTCTTTGCTTGACGGACAAGAAGCTACCCGTCGGCCAGTTTAAACTCTCCTGTATTGAATGACCGGATTTGGTGGGTATCCTTGTTTCTCGGACTTGGATCAATCGACGAAGACTATGATCTGCCCGATCATCAGCTCTCTAGTTTCAAGTTGGTCGGCTTTGTCGCCTCTGGGAAGGTTGGAGTTCACCTCTGACTCGAGTTGGATTTCTCGCTCGGTCCATGCCTTTACTTCGGCCATGGTCTTAGGTTGCGCCAATACAAAAGAGCGGAGCCACTCTTTGTGCCTAAGATCCGACCTCAGCGCGGTGATAACTGTTTCATCGCGGTGCTCGGGAATCTCCAAGAGGGCATTGTAGAAGCAGGTGACATAACTTTTGAAGTATTCATAAGTGGGAATTCCTCAGATCACAACACGTAGCGGATGACGTGTCATCCACGTAAGCCCGCTAGATTCTTGGGGGCTACGGAGCTGGAATAGGTATGATGCTTTAGGGACATTCCTCGGCACCTCATCTCCGGGATTGCATCCGACCTTTTGGAAGCCTCCCCGGAGTACCTTCTGTATTCTCCTAGCAGCCAGCCAACAGCTCACCTCCGAGTAATCCTACAACTGAGCTTCCACAGCCTCCTTGCTCGTCTCCAAGCTGTTATAGAGCCGAGCTTCCTTGGCCTCCGAGTTATCCACCGATCCGAGCTTCCTCGGGTCCCCTGTTCATCCGAGAGTACGGAGCCTAAGCGCCCCCGTAACAGCTCCGTATATCTCGCCAAAGCGAGATATCCACCGCCCCATGTTCCGCATCCCATGCTGACGCGTCCTACCATTAATGAGTGGATCCCGCCATCAACGCGAGAATAACGCAGAGGTGTAACTAACGGCGAGGATCTCACACCGATGCGACCGCTATATAAACCCCTCTTCAAGACGACTCAGGTGTAAGTCGATGCCACGCACCCCACATGTTCGTAGGAGAAGCGGAGTTTGCAAAAAAAACGATTTTTAAGTGCTTCATAATATCGACTAAATTCCAGGATCGATACTAAACCCTAACTAACAAACTAACTCGGAGGTTTAACTACTATGTGAGACTGTTATACCTCAAGTTACAAGTCTTTCTTCTCCTTGCTGTCCTTCTCCTCGTTGTGAGCTCTTCGAAGTGAGAATGGACCGTGCCCCCTCGTCGGTTTCTCCAAGTCGAAGAAGATCCACCCGAGAGTGTCTACCTTGAGCTTTCACCTCCAAGATGAGGTAACTAGGTCACTTGGTGTGCTAAATTAAGTAGCCTAGAGTGTGTAGAGAATGATTAGGGATCTAGTTGTCTCACAAACCCTAGAATTCTCAACTCATGAGACAATTAGGGTTTGAGAGGTTAGAAGAGAGCTTGAGGAGAATGAGAGTGTTCTTATGATAATGATAATGATAATAGTGAAAATGGCTCATGTTTTTTACTTTAAAGCAAATGAAAAAATCTCACACAAATATCTTACAAATATCTTAAAATATCTAAGTCTTCATATCTCATATGAGTCCAAGAAAGCCAACATGAAGCCATGTTCATATTTCACTAAAATACCACAAAGTATCCCGCCTCATTTTCTCCACCTCACTAAAGATTTAATCAAAAAAGAAAACCCCTAATTGAGATGTCTCACTTCCAGAAGCAATCTTGATCAAATTACAAGAATGCCCCTCTCATTTGTATATACATACTCGCATCCGTATTCCGAGAAACACAAATAAAATGAGACGAAACTAATCCAATAATCAAATACTAGGATCCGGCTTAAACCAAAGCCCACTAGTATTGTCCACCCGAACATCATATGCGTACAAGTATACGTACGTGATCAAACCCTGTCGTAAAACCATACGACCTCTACATCGTTTCGCCCGAAGCAGGGAAACTCTCTGTGTGGGACTCTAAAGACTCGATAGTACGCTGGCAGTGGGTTTAACCACAAGCATGTCAGCGGTACTAGCTGCACGTAACGGCTATCCAGGTATATATCGATAAGAAGGCCGACGAGCAAACTCATCCGAACTCCTATTGAGTCTGTCTGTGGCAATCTCCGTACAGTTCGGTCTATTCGTAAAAGAGTATCGCATATCAGTCGTAGGGTGGCGGTAAACGTCAGACCCCTAATAGCGCAATAAGTCATGTCGGAGTGCAGCCCAAAACACGCTGTGAAACTACTGGAGTACCTACCAGTAAATCTCGCTTGCCCTGGCCAGGGACTTTGTGTAATGGCTTTCCGAACACAGCGCAATATCAACCCCCAATACCGGGAGAGACGAATCATATCTAACCGCCACTGCCTCCAAGTGCTTCGGGACTGCACCCAACTACTACATGTTTGTATGACTCAATAGAGCTGTGGTAGGATAGTAATCTAAGAACAATGAGAACACACTTGAGGCGAAGTAGCAGTGTCATGTCAACAGACTATGCTGTACTCATGTCACCTGGGAACTGCCACCTGATGATAGGTATAGTTCCAACCAGCAGTTCCCCACGAGCCCGTCCAGTGTAACTCATAACCCAATGAGCACCTTCATACTATCTCCAGTACGACGTACTGATGGCTATAGGACAGACCATCTCCCCTGCTGGGATGAGAAGCGTATACACTAGTCTACTCTGGAGTATCGATGCCATGTCTCGATAATCCTATGACTAGGGACCTTTATAAGGATGTGCTTGTAGACTACCCAGCCCGCGCTAGTGTGACTGCCATCATAACGCTGGTAGTCAAGCAACGATCCTAAGGATTCTACCAATATGTATTAGCGATACGTCAAAAGAAATATATACACATATTAAGATAGATACAAACCAAGTAACATACTACCATATTGAGCAAGACAGTCATAAATCCGTGTATATATCCCAAGCTTCCAAAATGTAATATACAAACTAGTACTATACAATAATGGCCTCTAGGGCATATTACACTAACAATCTCCCACTTACACTAAGGCCATGTGCTGGTATATTGCAGACCTATCATCTCGAATAGCCTCTCGAACTGCATCAGAGAGATGGCCTTTGTGAATGGATCTGCAGTGTTGTCCTCAGTAGCAACTCTCCGCACCTCGATCTCCCGGCGATCCACGATCTCCCTGATCAGGTGATACCGCCCCAAGATGTGTCTGGACTTCTGATGGGACCTGGGTTCCTTTGCTAAAGCTATAGCCCCGTTGTTGTCACAATATAGAGGTATTAGATCAACAATGGACGGAACTACCTGAAGTTCTGTTAAGAACTTTCTCATCCAGACTGCTTCTTTTGCGGCATCACAAGCTGCAATATACTCCGCTTCTATTGTCGAGTCAACAACGGTGTCCTGCTTGGAACTCTTCCAACAGACCGTCCCTCTATTAAGGGTAAAGACATAACCCGACATGGATTTGGAGTCATCCTTGTCACTCTGGAAGCTGGATTCGGCAACGACCTCGATCTGGAGGTCTTTTCCACCGTACACCAAGAACATTTCATTAGTCCTTTTTGGGTACTTGAGAATGTTCTTTACTGCTATCCAGTGCTTCTCCCCAGGGTTTGACTGATAGCGGCTTACCACGCTTAGTGCGTAAGCAACATCTGGTCTGGTACACAATATCGCATACATTATAGAGCCTACTCTAGAAGCGTAGGGTATAATAGACAGGCGATCCCTTTCCAAATCAGTTTTGGGAGACATCTCTTTGGAGAGGGTGATTCCGTGATAAGCCAGTAAATTACCGCGCTGTGAATCTTCCATACTGAATCTCTTCAGTATGGTGTCAATGTACCTGGACTGTGAAAGTCCCAACATCCTCTTAGATCTATCACGATAGATCTGGATCCTCAGAATGTAAGAGGCATCACCCAAGTCTTTCATGGAGAACCTTTGTGACAAGAATTCTTTGACAGATTGTAGCATAGGAATGTCATTTCCTATTAAGAGAATGTCATCCATGTAAAAGAAGAGAAATACAACAGTTCTTGCTACAATCTTACTGTAGATGCATGGTTCATCTGGATTTTTAATAAAGTCAAATTTTTTGACCGTCTCATCAAAATAGATGTTCCAACTCCGCGATGCCTGCTTTAGTCCATAAATGGACTTAATCAACTTGCACACTTTCCCGCTGCTCCCACTCTTAATGAAACCCTCTGCCTGGTCTATATAGACACACTATTTCAAATTTCCATTTAGAAAAGCGGTCTTTACGTCCATCTACCAAATCTCATAATCGTGGAAGGCAGCAATGACAAGAAGGATCCGGATGGATTTGAGCATAGCCACTGGTGAAAAAGTTTCATCATAGTCCAAACCAGGTCTTTGATGAAATCCTTTTGCAACAAGTCTAGCCTTATAGATTTCAACCTGTCCATCTACACCAATCTTCTTTCTGAAAATCCATTTGCACCCTACGGGTTTTATCCCTTCTGGAGCAATGTCCAAAGTCCATACTTTGTTGGTGTACATGGACTCCATCTCGGTCCGCATTGCATCCAGCCATTTTACTTAGTCTGTGCTCTGAATGGCTTGCTGAAAGTTAGTTGGCTCATCATTATCAATGATGCAATCCTCTCTATCCCCGTCTACGAGAAAACCATGGTATCTCTCGGGCGGATGAGACAGCCTACTACTCCTGTGGAGTAGCGCGGGAATGTCCTGTTCTTTTGAAACTTCGGGTTCCACCATGCTTTCAGTAATAGATTGTGGTTCTGGAATTTCTTGCAGTTCTATTGTGCTCCCACTAGTTTCCTTTTCTAAAAATTGATTTTCCAAAAAGTAGGCATGGCGAGAAACAAAAACCTTTTGTTCCTCTACGTAATAAAAAAGATACCCCCTGGAGTTCTTTGGGTATCCCACAAACTTACACAGTACTGAGCATGCCCCGAACTTGTCCGCATGCTGCTTTTCGACAAAAGCTGGACATCCCCATATCTTCAGATACTGAAGATAGGGTTTCTTCCCACTCCACATCTGATATGGTATGGTGGGCACAATCTTGGTAGGAACCTTGTTCAAAAGATATGCAGCTGATTCTAGTGCATAGCCCCAGAATGATCGCGGTAACTCAGCGTTACTCATCATGGAACGCACCATATCCAATAAGGTTCGGTTCCGTCTCTCCGATACACCGTTGTGTTGTGGCGTGTATGGAGGAGTAAGCTGAGAGAGAATTCCATTCTCTTTTAGGTAATCCAGGAACTTGGCACTCAAGTATTCATCACCTCAATCAGATCTCCGTGTCTTGATACTTTTGCCGGTTTGTTTTTCCACTTCATTCTTATATTCTCGGAATTTCTCAAAAGCATCGGATTTATGTTTCATCAAGAAGACATGTCCATACCTAGAGAAATCATCCGTAAAAGTAATGAAATAGGAATAACCACTTCTTGCATGTGTAGACATTGGACCACATACGTCGCTGTGTATGAGTCCCAAGAGCTCGCTTGCTCTTACTCCGTGTTCAGTGACGGAGTCTTTGTCATCTTTCCTTTGAAACATGATTGACAAGTTGCATAAAATTGATATTCAAACGGATCTAAATATCCTTCTCTATATAACTTGGTCAGCCTTGTTTCGTTGATGTGACCCAACCTGCAATGCCATAAGAAAGCTTGATTTAATTCTGGAGTCTTTTTTTATGTGTGTTCTGGACATTGAAAACTTGTAGTTGGTTTAATACGTATATACCGTTGTTTAGAGTACCTGACCCAATCAGACCATGATTAAGGTGGATATTTACGACATCGCTTATAAATGTAAAATCATAATCTTCTTTAGATAACAAAGATACAGAAATGATATTACAAGTCAAACTAGGTACACATAAACAGTTACGCAAAACCAAAATATGTCCACTTGTCAAGCCTAAGTGATATTCCCCTACGGATACAGCATCCACGCTTGCTCCGTTAGCAACCCTGAGGGTCATATCACCGGTCTTCAGAACTCTATGGCTTCTCAGTGCCTGCAAAGAATTACAGATATGAGATCCTGATCCGGTATCTGTAACAACCCTAAACTTTCTGTACAACTTTCTGTACAATTTTCAAAAAAATACAGAAAGGGGTATTTTCAAAAAAACACTGAAAGGGGCCGCGGTAGTTGTAAGCCGATCAAAGACCGACTTCTTTGGAGCTTCTTGCGATGTCATTGAGGCATTGAAGTTCATCGGTAGGAGCATGGTCCCGAAGAATAGTCCAGTGGTGGCTTGAGTTACCTGCTCCACTGGCATCTTGAAAAGAGAGGCCGCTTGGGGCCCGTAAGTGACTCCTCCAGCAAGGACGGAGCGAGAGTTGCAGTTGCAGGTAGTGCAGTTTGAAGCCATTGATCTTCTGTTTTTTGCACGGAGCAAGAAACCAAATCTAAGTACCTTAAATCCACAGGAAACCACAGCAAACCGTGATTCGTTCGCGAACACGACACACGAAGTATGGAGTGGAAAGAGGAAGAGGTCCCACCGGGCGTGCCAAAATCTGTTCCCCTCCAAATAGCGGCGCGACGCGAAGAACGTCTTGCCTGAGATTCGGGGCAGATGCTATTTGGTTTTATCCGTCCACCTCTTCGAAGATGCCAAGTTGATTTATGGCACCATGTATCGAAGGTTTAGACGGATGCGGCCGATGTAGCAGACTTCGTCAGATTCCCCCTCGCTTGAGGGGGTTTTTGATTGTGGGGATGCTCTTCCCTGCAGGCGCAAGCCCCTGCGGTTAATTACGCTACCGCATCGCGGTAACAACTTTCTGCTTCTCCAGAATTTCACTTCGTGTCGTGGGTGTTTGTTTTGTTTGTGGTTGCCCGTGGATTGTATACGGAGACTAATTTATGTCGTCGCCTGTAGGACGTGGATTAATCCAAATCCGTATTTTCTTAGATTTGGGTTTGAGGTTTTGGTTCAAGGATACGTTAGCCATGTTTGAGGCTAAGATCAACTTAAACATTTGTTAAGGATACGTTAGTCCAGTTTGAGACTAAGATCAACTTAACGGGATTATTTGGATCCGACAAGAGAGCAATTGGCTCTGTTGTTCCAGTTTAGGGACATAGTGGTCCATTGCCAGTTTAGGGACATGGTGGTCCAACATTCCCATTTTGGGGATGGATATTAGTTTAAGGACACGTTAGCCATATTTGAGGCTAAGATCAACTTAAACGTTTGTTAAGGATACGTTAGCCTAATCTCCAGACTAAGATCAACTTAACGGGATCATTTGGATCCGACAAGAGAGCAATTGGCTCTGTTGTTCCAGTTTTGGGACATAGTGATCCATTACCAGTTTAGGGACATGGTGGTCCAACATGTATGGCCGTTAGGACCCATCACCTCTCTGACGACGTTGAAGGATTACAACAACGGATGTCAGAGGAGTTCAGAGATGTACCCTTGAACCAAAGTTGATTGGGAGATCCATAGTCCAATTTGGGACTAAAGTCTGTTTGAAGGTTTGAGGCTAAAATCAACTTAAACGGGATCGTTTAGATCTAACAAAAGACCAAAGTTGATAGACCTTTTTTATTGGGCTCTGCCCTTTTTAAAACAATGCATAGCATTTTATTAGGCCTGTTAGGCCCTTTTTTAATTGGGCCCGGCCCTTCTTTTCAATAATGCAGTACATTAATTATCTGACACTGGCCATGTGGCCTATCAAGTGCTTTGCGCCAATTAATGAGCGCAAGCGCATGTGGAGTTGACACGTGTCACGCTCTGGTGAGTGCAAGCACAGTGCGCCGCGCCAGTGCGCCGCGCCAGTGCGCTGCTGACACGTGGCGTGCTCTGGTGAGCGCAAGCGCAGTGCGCTGCGCCAATACGCTGCGCTATTACGCTGCTGACACGTGGCGCGTTCTGGTGAGTTACGCCAATTTAAAAGAGCAGTGCTCTATTTAAAAGCGCATAGTGCAAGTTGTTCTGGAGCTGACACGTGGCGCTCTCTGATGGCTTGCGCCAACCCAAGAGCGCAACAGTGCAGATTTACAAGTGCAAGGCACTGTTTTAATATCTTGATCCAATTTTGGATTCAAGAAAAGAATCTTTTTAAGATTCCAGAACCAGTGGTTCATCAAAAGGCAATGCCTTTGCGTAGATCAAATGATCTAATAAAGAAGTATCTTACTTCTTATTTTATTCTTATTATTTGATATTTTCTTTTTATTTTAAGATCTTGATCTTGTTCTTAGATCATTGATCTTTTCAGAAAAAATTCTTCTTTTCAAAGGTTTACCTTTTTTTCTTTCTGAGTTCTTCTCAAACTTTTCTTTTTTTAGGAGTTCTCTGAATTCCCTCTCTGTTTTAGACTTGGGGTCTAGGGGCATTTTTATAGTGCCATTTGATTTGTTAAATTAGTTAAAGAGATCTTTCTCTGAGTAATTTGGGGATTTTTCCCTACCGTTGGATCTTTGATCCAAGAGCTTCTGTTTTACAGAAGGCAATCTTCTTGTTTTTAACAAGATTGAGAAAGATCTTTCCAGAATTTTTCTGTTTTGGTGCTGGAATTGGCGCAAATGCATCTGCGCTTGACACGTGTCGCGCAGCGCAACCGCGCTTACGTAACTGCGCTTGCGCAACTACGCTGCCACGCGTCGCGCAGCGCAGAGCGCAGGTCAGCTGAAGCGTTGCTTTCTTTATTAAAGTTTGAATTTTAAATAGAGATTTGCTCTGATTGGGGGAAACAGAAGCGTTGCTTCATTTCCCGCCTTGGAATTTGAACAGAGCTTTGCTCTGATTGGGGTAAACAAATGTCCCCCCACCGTTGCGCTTACATGGCCTCTAAACGTGAGCGCAGCAGTGGCAGAATTCCAACCATCGTGCCATCCCTTGGAAGTTGAAACGGCTCTTCAATGCCTATAAATAGGACCTTTGGTCCCTTAGATGATTTTCATCTCTTCATAAGAATTTTGTTCAGAGCCCTGCTCTTTTGTTTAAGCACTTTTAAAAGTTCAAACTCTAGAGAGTTTTAGGTAAAAATTAATTTGGATTAAATTAAATCAATTTTAAGAGTCTTTCTCTCAATAGATCCCTGATCTAAAGAAGACCCATTTAGGGTTTCACTTAGCAGAGCTTTGCTCTAGAGGGGTCTAAAGAGAACTAAGGAGAACTCTATTAGGGTTCCATTAATAGAGCTCTGCTCTCTAAAAGATTTTCCTTGTATTTTCTCATTTCATTAATGGAGCTTTGCTCCTTCCAAATCATGTGAAGGAACTTTTAAGATGCTATTTCATGGATCTTGGAGGTTTTAAGATGGAATTTTATTTTTGATGAATTATATTATCTTTTTAGAGCAGAGCTCTTCATGTTCTTGGGGGATTTTCTTCAAATTCTCCTCCTAACTGATTTTGACAGGTGTCACTCCTGTCTGCAGAGCATTGCTCTCGAGGAGTTTAACTCCCTGTGTCTTTTACTCATTGCTAATCTTCCAATGATGTTTCCTTAAGGCATTATGGCTGTTCATCTATACAGTCTACACGAATTCATCACCTACGAGGATATCCGCATACAAGGCCGTCACCAAAACCAGGAGTTTACAGATGCCCAGTGTGCGGATGTTATGGGTCGTCTGAACGCACGCGTTGGTTGGCTGCTTCCTCGTCGTTCTGCTCTCTTGAAAGTCGTGCTGGGAGCAATTTGGAGAGCACTCCCGGGGTTTCATGAGGCCATGTCGCTTAACGCGCTGGATGATGCCGAAGACAAGGTGCATTCAGTGTATCTGTCGGGGCTGATCTCGAAGAAACGGCGAGATAGCCTCATCGACATTCTGCATCAAATTTTTCAGCAGACGACGATAATCGCTGCTTATCGAAGGATGGGGGGCCTTGCCGAAGATCTTGACACACGTGAGCACGAGAGGCTGCGCACAAGAATAATCAGGAAGGCCAGAAGAACTCTAGATGGCCTTACTTTCGAGTTCCTTAATCCGTGCCCTGGATCTGAGGTCATACCGTTGTAATCATTTGAATAATGTCTTTGTTTATTTCTTTATGATTGTAAGAACCCTTGGCAATATGAATGGAAATTTTTTATTTCAGCTTGTCTTATTTCTCGTTCTGAGTCTCTTGCACATGCACGAATGAGTGTGTCTCGAACGCTTGATCAAATGCAAATCGGATGTTCTTTCTTCTTTCTTTGATTATCAGCATGTTGTCTTAGTAAACATAGTCGATAGATGACAGAGCGAGCATCCTGTCTTAGCTCCTTCAGGAGGTGGTGATGGCTTAGGCGGCAAGTTCAGATCTGCTGCTTAAGACTTTTCAACTTTATGAGCCGTGGGGGTCTCATAAAGACTTTTCTCCCTACGGATTGAGAGGATCTCATAGGTGTATTTTCTCCTCAGGAATCGTGAGGATTCCTAAGTGTATTTTCTCTTATAACTCGTAAGGATCTTATAAGAGAATTTTTTCCCCCTTACGAGTCGAGAGGACCCGTAAGCGGTTGTTTCCCTCCTTGTCGAGATTCGACTTTGGAGAGTGAGACCCGTGGATAGTATGCAAGAGACTGTTTTGGGCCGACTTGCAGGATCCCAGTGCTTAGGAAACAGGTTTTTTTTTAATCCCCGCTACCTAAGGCTTTTCCTTACGAGTCGAGACGAATCGAGCAATTCTCGCAAAGACATCAATTTCCTCACGAGTCGAGACGAATCGAGCATTTCTCGCAAGAATATCCTAACGTCACAGTTAACCTCTGTTCTTTACGACAGAGGTCCGTTAGGGTCTGTGATACTTAGGGTTTTGGCCGTCGTACCGTCGCGTTGGCTGATATATTCTTCGATGTGCAATTTTACTTTCGAGTAGCCTTGCGACTGCCGTGTCTCTGATCCCTTCGGGGGCTGGACAAGACGTCTTCAAGTAATCTTCCAGGTAGTATTACCGTCGAAAGGGCAAGCATAGGGATATTCCATGTCACTTTTTACTTGAGGTTAGGCTCATTTTGGAGAGCCCCGATGAGTCTTAACCATTCCGCACTGGTGTGGGATGATCTCCGATAGCCTTTCAGGCTTTATATGACTTGCCGTCAAGACCCTGAAGCTAGGAATTTGGCCTTTGCTTCGTTTGCTGGCATTGCGTCCTCTATATCGAGACGAATGTCGCGGTTGTCTCTAGGTTGTTGGTGAACCGTCGAGATTTGGAACTAGGGACTTTGCCGTGGCTCCGCTATTTGATGATGTTGTGTCTGCTGTGTCGAGATGAACGTCGAGGTGGTGACCATTCCGCACTGGTATGAGACGATCTCCGGTTGTCTTTCAAGCTTTATATGACTTGCCGTTAAGACCTTGAAGCTTGGAATTTGGCCTTTGCTTCGTTTGCTTTGGCGTGTCCGAATCCTGTTGGGGGAAGGACGCTGTAGTGACATCTCGTCTGCTGTATCGAGACGAATGCCGAGGTGGAGCTGGGATTTTGCCGTTACTCCGCTTGTTTGACCATGGGGTCTTTTATTGCCGTTGCATCTGCATCTTGCTGGACTGCGAAGGAACGCCTTTGTTGATTCTTTCGGCTGTAGATATTGTCGTTAAGATTTGGAACTAGGGCTATGCCGTGGCTCCGTTTCATTGCGACTCTGAGGTCGGTTGTTGACGTCATGTCTGCATCTGGTTGGAGTGAGGAGAAACACCGTTAGCGATCTCTAAGTTGTCGATATCGACGTCGAGACCCTGAAGCTAGGGATCTTCTTTTGCTCCATTTGTTGACATCGTGTCTGCAATATTGCGACAAATGTCGAGGTTGTCTTTAGGTTGTCTATGAACCGTCGATATTTGGCTTCGCTTTCTGGTGGAGTCTGTTGGGAAGGTATGGTTCTCTCTTTATTTATGCCCCTGGATTGTATACAGGGATCGATGTGATCTCACCTGTAGGGCAGCAGTTTCATTCATTTTTTAATTATTATTTTCTTTCCATGATGCTCTATCATTTCAGCTTTTATATCGCGAAGGTCGCGATTACCCCATCATTTCGGATATTTTTCGCGGTGCCCAATCATTTCGGTTATTTATTTTATTTTTACTCGCTGCTTGTTATTGCGAGTCGTCCAATTATTTCGGCTATTTTACATGCATACATTTTTACTTGCTGCTTTTTATTGCAAGTTGCCCCATCATTTCGGCTATTTCGTATGCATGTATGGCTCGTTGATTTTTTTTTATCGCGAGTGTGGAACTTGGAATCTGGTGCCAATCTCAGCATCAGCATCGCTACAACTGGAATATTGCCAGGAGCGAATCATCATTTGCCATGAAAGGGCTTGGAATTTGATACCGGTTTAGGCATCAGCATCGCTACAACTGGGATATTGCCAGGAGCGAATCATCATTTGCCTCTGTCGATATTGAACAAAGGTGCCTTAGTAAACAGAGTTAGGATCCTATCGACTAAGGCTTTTGACTTCATGAGCCGTAAGGGTCTCACAAAGATATTTCTCCCTACAAGTCGTGAGGATCTCGTAGGTGTGTTTTCTTCTTAGGGATCGTGAGGATTCCTAAGTGCATGTTCCCCTGTAAGTCGTAAGGATCCTACAAAAGGGTTTTCTCCTTATAAGTCGAGAGGACTTATAAGGGTTGTTTACCGTATGGGCATATCCCCAGTCACGGATGGGACTTGGTTAGGGAAATGTTTATTTGCGCCCGTGGATTGTATACAAGGGTCAGTATTGAGCCGCTTGTAGGACACTATCGAAGGTTGTGGGGGTTGCTTAAGCACAGGTTCAGGTCTCTGTAACTTAAGACTTTCAAATCTTATGAGCCGTGAGGGTCCCATAAGAGAGTTCTCCTTACGAGTCGTGAGGATCTCACAAGTGTATTTTCTCCTTAGGAATCGTGAGGATCCCTAAGTGTGTTGCTTCCCTGTGAGTCGTAAGGATCTCACGCGGGTGGTTTCTCCTTACAAGGTCGAGAGGACCCTGCAAGTGTCTCTTAACGAGATTGCGCCCTTTCGGGTTTTCACAAACACTCGCCGGTAGCCCTGCTGTTTTTACTCACGGAGCCCTTTCGGGTTTTCATCCGTGCCCACTTTGCTTATGGACATACCGTTCTTTTTATTTATATATGTATATTTTTTATTATTTTTTATTATTATTATTTTTTAAAAAAAACGAGGTCGTGCCCTTTCGGGTTTTCACGAACACTCGCCGGTAGCCCTACTGTTTTTACTCACGGAGCCCTCTCGGGTTTTCATCCGTGCCCATTTTGCTTGTGGACATACCGTTCATTATTTATTTATTTTTTTATCTCGTCAGCCTGAGGATACCGTGGTAGTAGTTTAAGGACGTTTCGGTCCTCAGCTAGTTTTAGGACGTAGTGGTCTGTCATTAGTTTAAGGACGTTTCAGTCCGCCGTCGCTGTATCTGAGGCGAATCTCTAGTTTACTGACTTTTCGGTCTATGGGGCTTTCCCTATGAATGAGCATGATGCCCTCGACATATCCATCTTTCTCGGAGTATGTGGTTGTGGCGGGCTCACCTTCCAGTTTTCGGGCAATGCGAACTTGCCCTGTTGGTATTGGTCTTCAACCCAGTTTTTGAAAACGTAGCAGTTTTCGATCGGATGGCCCAATACTTGGTGGTAAGGGCAATAATTAAGATTTTCGACATCATTCAGTTATAGCTGGTGTTTCGGCTCCGGTAGGGTTATAAGCCTGTCGTGCATTGCCGCTTCGAACAGCCTCCTTGTTTCATCCTGGGAAAATGAATAAGGACATTTCAACCTCTCATAGAGGGGTTGCCGCTTGTTGTTTTGGCGAACAACCGGTTTAGGGCCACTCGATTATTGTTGAGTGTTGGCGATGAAGGCCGTTTTCCCCTTTCCTTTATCCTTTTTGTTCGCTCCGTTGTTTGTGGGTCCGAGATTCTCTCCGGGTATCGTACAATTGCACAGCTGAATGTTCCCGCAATTCCTTAATTCTTCAGAGATGGACTCTTTGAAGAAAGGGCCAAGGGCTACTTTTTCGTCGGATTCGCTCCTGAAGGTGAGATCTCATGATCACCCGGGCTCGTCCCTATGACAATTGCCGGCAACTCTTTATGCTCATCCGTCGTATTTTTTCGCTGTCTACGAGCTTCCCGCTTTGTTCTGTTGACGTGTTGCCTATGAGCGACATACCCTTGCCACCAACACTTAAAGGAGTCGCAGTCTTCAGTAGGATGTGCGATCTTCTGATGATATAAGCAGTAATTAGGATGTATCTCTACTCCACTGAGAGTGTTTTCTTCAGAGGGTAGTAGCTTCATTCCTATTGATATGGCTTTAGCGAACCTTTTCCTCGTCTTGAATTTGTTTTTATTGGCAGCGGATGTCTTTTGATTTGACGGGAGTGCCTCGACTCTTTCGTCTAGTCTCCGGTGTTTGGCTCCTTCCAATATGGCCATCTCGCGCTCCTGTTTGGCTTTACTTTTCAGACGAATCTCATTCAGGAAGGCATAGATCATCTCGTCTGACGGCCACAGAAGTTCTGGTTCAGGACTCGCCCTCGGTTTCTCGGTGCAAGGAGCCCTTTTATCATCTATCGATGAATGAGAGATCACATGACAACTTGCTACGTAGTTCTCAGATTCATCCGATGAGCCTTCTCTATCGTTTTCTTTCTCAACAAAAGAACAAGTTGCCCCCGGCGTGTCCACCTTCTTTGGAGTGTGCGGCTGTGGTGGGTTTACTTTCCGCTTTTCAGACAGCGCAAACTTGCCTTATAGGTACTGATCCTCGATCCATCCCTTAAAGAAGAAACAATCCTCGATCGGGTGACTTACCATTTGGTGGTAAGGGCAATAATTGGGATTATTGAGATCTCCTGGCTGCAACAGACGTTTTGGACTCGGCAGATTGATGAGTCTGTTGCGCACTGCCAGCTCGAACAGTCTTCTCGTTTTATCTTGAGGAAACGAGTAAGGACGTCCTAGCCTCTCCTCGAGGGATACGCGTGGACGCATATTGTTTTGACGGACAACCGGCTTCAAGTTGCTCGGCTGTTGTTAAGCATTGGCGACGAAAATCGCTTTTCCTTTCCCCTTCTCATTTCAAGAGTCCGACTTTGGAGGAGACGGCGTATGGCCCATTTAGTCCATCTGGGCTAGCTTGTCGATCAGGGCCTGGAACGTGGTCGGTTTAAAGAACATCGTGAACTGTGAAACAGTTGCATGAGGGTCTAGGGTGCCCACGAACATGCCTACCGCGGGTGCTTCTTCGATCACTGTTCGCATTTCGACCATAGATTCCGCCACCGTGTTGCGTATTGAACCCACGTCTCGCCTGGCTTCACCCTGGCATTGATCAGTGCTATTATCGAGGTGTGTTCACTAGCACTCGCGAATCTTTGTGTAAACAATAGCTCCATCTTTGCAAATGTTTTGACAGAGTCGTTAGGTAGCTCTGAATACCATTCGAAGGCTGTTTCCGCTAAGCTGCCGACGAATTGGCGAAGCAGGAGCTTGTCGTCGCCTCCAGTGTTGCCACAAAGAGCCCTGAATTGAGCGACATGCTGATGTGGGTTCCCTGTCCCCTTATATACGTGGAACTTAGGGATCGTATATCCCAGCGGGTAACTGATTTGGTCATACCAGCTCGGATAAGGTCGTCCGGTTCTAACAATTTGCCCAACCGCTTCACTCGCCTGATGAGCTCGTATTTGTTGAGCTATATAGTCATCCAGTGCGGCCTTGGAAATAGTTTCTTCCTTGGCTGCTGAAAGAGCCGGAGGAGGATTAGATGTTTCTCCTCTATCGTCTTCAACAATGATTGGATGGTTATCAGTTGGAGAATCCGGCTGTAACATCATCCCTACCATATCTTGGAAGAGGAGCGCCATTTGTTTTATGTTAGCCGCTTGCTCTGCGGCTTCTTTGTCCTTTTTTTCGAGGGCTCTGCGTAGGAAGTCAGCGTCAGTTTCTTGCTCATGCCGCCGTTCTGATGATGCCTCCGAGCTTTCTTTTGGCCCGGTAAGTGCGGCCATCACAGTCATCATCTCTTGAAGCTTCTGTTGCTGTTCTTGAGCCTTCGTCACCGATCGGGTGAGCGGTCGGTGACTCGTCGAAGCACGGCTTTCCTCTTTCCAGGATGCCATATGAACAATATGCACCACTATGCCCCTAGACTTGGGGCGTTTGTGCTCAGCGCTTTTACGGTTCGCCATGTTCACAGGGGCTTTTTTCGGCCTCCTTTTCTTTTGAGTGATTGACGTTGAGGGAGCCGTTGTAGTGGGCACCTAAGTAGCTGTTGCTTTTTATGGCTTGACGGAGTAATCCTTCTCCTGCCGAACCTTCATCTTTTTCTGTCGGCGGAGATAGTTTTCATCAATCACCGACTATTGGACCTGTCGCCAGACCTTGTAAATTTTAGAGGACAACCGTTGAGGAGGCTGCTCTAGCTTCTTCTCTGGAGTATTCTCCACAGGTGAAGGAGTTCGCTTCAGTACCGCAGTAGGAGAGTTTCTGCGCACCGTGTTCAGCAATTCAAAGCTGTTCCCGGTTGGAACAGTAGCATCGATCCCCACCGTTGGAGCTGGTGGAGTTATCCCAGAGGAGGAGTTGCCCCCAGCCTTTCTTACTCGGCGCCAGTGATGATGTCGAGCGTGTCGTGCGGATGGAGTTGTTTCAGCCGTAGGGGTGACCTCCTCATGCCCCCTGCTTTGAGGAGAGACCGTTATTGGTGCTAGCCTGTCGAAGACTGACACCCGTTGAGAAGCAATGTCTAATCTGTCAAAGACAGACCTCTGGGCAGAGGGAGCAGCTTTGAGGACCTCGCCTGGAGCAGAAGCCGGAATGGCCATCCTTGTAAAAACTGACTTTTTGGAAGGAGAAGCCTTTCCAATGATTTCGTCCGCTTGAGCCGGGATGGCTATCCTCTTTGGGATAGAAACTTCGGGTATCGCGGGCTTGTAGACTCTCTGGCCCAGTCTGTTGAAAACCGAGGTATTGAAGTTGGGCGACCCGTTGAGAGGGGCCGTGGTAGTAGTGAGCCGATCGAAGACCGACTTCTTTTGCGCTTTCAGTACGGGCACTGGGATGTTAACGTTCACCGGCGGGAGCATGGTCCTGAAGAACAGACCGGTGGTAGCCTGAGTTACTTGTTACACCGGCATAGCAAAGATGGAGGCCGCTCGAGGCCCGTAAGCCACACCTCCAGGTGAGGCGGAGCGCTGGTTGTAATTGCACTTGGAGCAGTTTGAGCAGTTGGATGCCATTGATTCTTGATTTCTGCACGGAGCAAGACACCAAATCTAAGTACCTTGAATCCATAGGCAACCACAACAAACCGCAATTTGTTCGCGAACACGACACACGAAGTGTGGAGTGGAAAGAGGAAAAGGTCCCACCGGGCGTGCCAGAATCTGTTCCCCTCCGAATGGCGGCGCGACGCAGAGAACATCTTGCCTGAGATTCGGGGCAGATGCTATTTGGTTTTATCCTTCCACTTCTCCGAAGATGCCAAGTTGATTTATGAAACCATGTATCGAAGGTTTAGATGGATGCGGCCGATGTAGCAGACTTCGTCAGATTCCCCCTCGCTTGAGGGGTTTTTAATTGTGGGGACGCTCTTCCCTGCAGGCGCAAGCCCCTGCAGTTAATTACGCTACCGCATCGCGGTAACAACTTTCTGCTTCTCCAGAATTTCACTTCGTGTCGTGGGTGTTTGTTTTGTTTGTGGTTGCCCGTGGATTGTATACGGAGACTAATTTATGTCGTCGCCCGTAGGACGTGGATTAATCCAAATCCGTATTTTCTTAGATTTGGGTTTGAGGTTTTGGTTTAAGGATACATTAGCCATGTTTGAGGCTAAGATCAACTTAAACGTTTGTTAAGGATACGTTAGTCCAGTTTGAGACTAAGATCAACTTAACGGGATCATTTGGATCCGACAAGAGAGCAATTGGCTCTGTTGTTCCAGTTTAGGGATATAGTGATCCATTGCCAGTTTAGGGACATGGTGGTCCAACATTCCCATTTTGGGGACGGATATTAGTTTAAGGACACGTTAACCATATTTGAGGCTAAGATCAACAT
This sequence comes from Agapanthus africanus, assembly GCA_030015575.1. NCBI lineage: Eukaryota > Viridiplantae > Streptophyta > Magnoliopsida > Asparagales > Amaryllidaceae > Agapanthus > Agapanthus africanus. The sequence goes on along the minus strand of CM057340.1, from coordinate 671,822,880 downwards.
AAACGTTTGTTAAGGATACGTTAGCCTAATCTCCAGACTAAGATCAACTTAACGGGATCATTTGGATCCGACAAGAGAGCAATTGGCTCTGTTGTTCCAGTTTAGGGATTTAGTGGTCCATTGCCAGTTTAGGGACATGGTGGTCCAACATGTATGGCCGTCGGGACCTACCACATCTCTGACGACGTTGAAGGATTACAACGACGGATGTCAGAGAAGTTCAGAGATGTACCATTGAACCAAAGTTGATTGGAGGATCCATAGTCCAATTTGGGACTAAAGTCTGTTTGAAGGTTTGAGGCTAAGATCAACTTAAACGGGATCGTTTAGATCCGACAAAAGACCAAAGTTGATAGACCTTTTTTTATTGGACTCTGCCCTTTTTAAAACAATGCATAGCATTTTATTAGGCATGTTAGGCCCTTTTTTAATTGGGCTCGGCCCTTTTTTTCAATAATGCAGTGCATTAATTATCTGACACTGGCCATGTGGCCTATTAGGGGCTTTGCGCCAATTAATGAGCGCAAACGCATGTAGAGGTGACACGTGTCACGCTCTGGTGAGCGCAAGCGCAGTGCACTGCGCCAATGCGCTGCGCTGTTGCACTGCTGATACGTGGCGCGCTCTGGTGAGCGCAAGCGCAGTGCGCTGCGCTGTTGCGCTGCTGACACGTGGCGCGTTCTGGTGAGTTTCGCCAATTTAAGAGAGCAGTGCTCTATTTAAAAGCGCATAGCGCAAGTTGTTCTGGAGCTGATACGTGGCGCTCTCTGATGGCTTGCGCCAACCCAAGAGCGCAACAGTACAGATTTACAAGTGCAAGGCACTATTTTAATATCTTGATCCAATTTTGGATTCAAGAAAAGAATCTTTTTAAGATTCCAGAACCAGTGGTTCATCAAAAGGCAATGCCTTTGCGTAGATCAAATGATCTAATAAAGAAGTATCTTACTTCTTATTTTATTCTTATTATTTGATCTTTTCTTTTTATTTTAAGATCTTGATTTTGTTCTTAGATCATTGACCTTTTCAGAAGAAATTCTTCTTTTCAAAGGTTTGCCTTTTTTTTTCTTTCTGAGTTCTTCTCAAACTTTTCTTTTTTTAGGAGTTATCTGAATTCCCTCTCCGTTTTAGACTTGGGGTCTAGGGGCCTTTTTATAGTGCCATTTGATTTGTTAAATTAGTTAAAGAGATCTTTCTCTGAGTGATTTGAGAATTTTTCCCTACTGTTGGATCTTTGATCCAAGGGCTTCTGTTTTACAGAAGGAAATCTTCTTGTTTTTAACAAGATTGAGAAAGATCTTTCCAGAATTTTTCTATTTTGATGCTGGCATTAGCGCAAATGCATCTGCGCTTGACACGTGCCGTACAGCGTAGAGCGCAGCGCAACTGCGCTAGCGCAGCTGCGCTGCCACGCGTCGCGCAGCGCAGAGCGCAGGTCAGCTGAAGCGTTGCTTTCTTTATTAAAGTTTGAATTTTAAACAGAGCTTTGCTCTGATTGGGGGAAACAGAAGCGTTGCTTCATTTCCCGCCTTGGAATTTGAACAGAGCTTTGCTCTGATTGGGGTAAACAGGGTCGAATATAAAGTAAACTACCATTCGCAACCAAACAGGGTAAATGAAATAAACACCACAAACGACACATACGGCAACAGAAATTGGTATAATTGAACTCGGTTGTTACATTATACCCAACTACAAAAAGAATTTCGTCCTCGAAATTCCTAGAACACAAAAAGGATAAATGACCAACAACTACAAGAAAATTTGGGGAAACTTCTGCCGGATCTCATGTTCTTGTTCCCAAGTTGACTCTCCATGTGAGCGATTACCCCAAGAGACAAGTACAAGAGGGATAACTTTATTCTAACCTTTTCCATTCGATCCACAATCGCAATCGGTCGCTTCTCAAAAGTCAAATCTTCTCGTACAGTCAGCTCCGAATGATCCAACACATGTGTTTCATCTCGCACATACTTACGGAGTTGAGATACGTGAAACACGTTATGAACATTCTCCAAGGATTGCGGTAATACCAATCGATACGCTACCTCACCAACACGCTCCAAAATTTCAAAAGGTCCAACGAATCGAGGACTGAGCTTTCCTCGACTTCCGAAACGAATCACCCCTCTAGTCGGTGATATCTTCAAGAATACCAAATCACCCACGGCGAACTCTAGAGGTCTTCTCGACGTATCTGCCCAACTCTTCTGTCGGTCTTGTGCTGCTTTCATATAATTCCGAATAGCGTTAACTTTCTCAATTGTCTGCACAACTAAATCCGGTCCCAACAATCTTCGTTCACCGAAATCGTCCCAACAAACCGGTGAACGACACTTGCGACCATATAAAGCTTCGAATGGAGCCATCTGAATAGTCGCCTGGAAACTGTTGTTGTAAGAAAACTCCACTAAATGTAGATGATCCTCTCATGAACCCTTGAAGTCCAACATGTAAGCTCTCAACATATCTTCAAGAGTTTGGATCGTCCTCTCCGACTGGCCATCTGTTTGAGGATGATAAGCTGTGCTAAACTTCAATCGAGTCCCCAAACTTTCCTGTAAGCTCCTCCAAAAGTGTGATAAGAACCGAGTGTCACGGTCGGACACGATGCTCACCGGTACTCCATGCAATCTTACAATCTCCTGCATGTACCGTTCTGCCAAAATTTCTGTTGATTGACCAACCTGAAACGGAATGAAATGAGCTGCCTTGGTCAAATGTTCAACAATCACCCAAACTGCATTGTTACCTTTTGGACTCCGCGGTAGAGCTGTCACGAAATCCATGGTTATATGTTCCCACTTCCACTGAGGAATCGGAAGTGGTTGCAATAAACCAGCAACCCTTTAATGTTCAGCCTTAACTTGCTAACACACCAAGTATTCTGCCACGAAGCGGGCAATCTCCCGTTTCATACCTTCCCATCAGAAATGCTGTCGTATATCTCGGTACATCTTCGTGCCTCCTGGATGTACGGAATAAGCTGAGCTGTGCGCCTCCTTCATAAGTTCTTCACGAATATCTCCCTTTGGCACACACAAACGACTACCATATCTTAACGAACTATCTTCATGGATCAATAAATCTGTTCGAAGTCCACTTCAACCTGTTCTCGAAACTTTTGCAATCTAGGGTCCTGCGGTTGCGCTGCTTTAATATTCTCAATCAACGACGAATGTACCTGTAGCTGTATCAACTGTCCCGAAGAATGCGGTAGCACAACCTCTAAATTAAATCTTCGAAAGTCTTCAATGAGTTCCTTCTATGCAGTCAACGTCTGAATTGCTGGTAACCGACTGAGCGCATCCGGCACGACATCAATTTTCCCCGGTGTTGGGGTAAAAATTTACACCCCGGTTGACCGAGTCAAAGTCAAGGTCAACCCCAAGCTAGGTGGGCCCAAGCCCAGATCAAGCGGGCCCATGCTCAAGTCGAGCTTGCGGCCAGCCTCCCCATGCCAACAACAAAAATCATGTAACAAATAATTTTTATGTAATTTTTGTGCATGAATGTATGCAAAATGGGCATAAAGCCAAATTTTTGTAAGCCCATGGCTTATGTGTAAAATGAAATGGCACATGAGCCATGGGATGGCTAAAATGCCATTTTTGTAAAGCCCAAGGGGCTATATGTAAATGTGTAAGCCTATATAAGGCAACATGATGATGAATAAAGCAACACTTTTTCATTCCCTCAAAAAAAAAAAAAAAAGAATTTCATGTGACGGGGTCATATGCTAAGCATGTGACGGCCCCATCACATGCTTACCATGTGATGTGGGTCACATGCTGAGCATGTGACCCCCCTTAGTATGTAAGGGGTCACATGCTAGCATGTGACCCCCCTGTCACATGCTGAGCATGTGACCCCCCTGAGCATGTAAGGGGTCACATGCTAGCATGTGACCCCCTTGTCACATGCTAGCATGTGACCCCCCCTCATATGAGGTGTCACATGCTAACATGTGACCCCATTTTTTTTTAACAAAAAACAAAATTCTCTTTTTTTCTTTTCTTCTTTCTTCCTCCTTTTTTTTATTTAAAATAAAAATAAATAAATATTAAATAAATAAAAATAAATTATAAATAATATTTTAAAAATAAAAAAAATATAATAATTATTTTCTTTCCTTCTTTTCTTTATTTAATTCTTTATTTATTTAAAAAAATATTTAAAAAATATTAAATAATATTTTAAAATTAAAAAAAAAAATAATAAATTTTTTTTTTATAAATTGGAAAAAAAAATTCTCCAAATATTTATTTACTTATTTATTTTCGTTTTTATATATATAAAATATATATGTATGTATATATCTCTTTTTACAAGTGGAATAAAACAAAAAAATACACACACACCAACGCACCGCATATTGAGTTCGCATGACCAGTTTAACCCGTCAAATCGGAGGTTCCTTCGCTCCAAATGCGAGGGGTAATTAACGGCAGCTTAGTCCGCGGCTGCCGGAGATTCGGATCCCCACAATCAATAAACCCCGGCCTACCCTAGGCAGGGGGAATCTGTAATGCGCCTGACAAGCGCGCGCGTATTCCCATCTCAATGGGGTGACGAAAAACACCCTGCAGATTCTGGCACGCCCGGTGGGACCAATCTCTCCTCCCATATTTTGGGTTAAATGTTCATGCGAACTCAATCAATTTACATGTCTATATTTATACTAAAATAATTCTCTTTCATGCAGGTTTTCAAGAAATCGCCTTTCAACAATGTTTCCAATGATGAACTCAGCTCCCATCTCTTACACAATGAAGATGGACTCCAGGACGGTCCTCCCAGCCAGTCTTGGGCGACAGTGGGAGGAGCCGCTGCTACCGTTCGGCTCTATTTTGTTCGTGCCCGCTAACGCCATTCCAGCTTCTCAGGCCCCGGTGGCAGACAAACCGGTCTCGAAAGGCAGGAGACCAAATGTAGTGGTCGCAAGGGCACCTCAACCCAAACGCAAGTCAGTGTCTGAACGACTTTCCTTGATCCCAACTGGGGGCAAGGCCATCAACACCAACAAAGCTACAACGCATCTTGAGCAATCTCCAGCGGCGCCTCTGACAACTGCTCGATTGGGTGTCTTCTCAAGCCTCCCCATCACTCAGCCTGTGGCGGCTCCCCGGAGAGCAGAAGCCTGCCAAGCGCTTAAGGCAGAGAAGCTGAGGCAGAAACGGCTCAGAAATAGAGCCAACAAAAGGGCTAGGGCTCTAGCCATGCTAAAATTTATGAATTTCCAAAGCCCGGACTGCCCCGCGAAACCAGCTGCCGGTGATGAAAGAATGGCTGAATGTGTTATCCACACTGTCTGCATGGCCGGACATGAAGAAACGAATCCTCCTCTTCTTCACAGCCATGGTGATGATATGGTTGACGCTACCCAACATCGGCTCGATCTAAATGATGAAGAGCCCGCTCAGGCCGATAAGCCAGAGGAGCCCGTGGTTCCTACGGAATGGAGCTCAGGCAATAAAGATTACCCAGTTGTCAGAGCCGGAACTACAGAACAAGCATTATTCCAATGGCTTCAAAGGCAATTTCAGGACAGGGATGAGAAGATGGCCGAGGTCTATTCTAAAGTCGACGAGCTGGCAAACGTCGTGGCAGATCTCGCGACCCAAGTCGCCCGATTGCAATTACAGCAGAATCAAATCTTGGCTCATGAGCCAGGGATTGATACCCGGGGGCAGCCAACTGATATCCCTTTCAACCTAAAAGCGGAGCGCCTTCGCGAAAAACGGCCGCAATCAGCCTCCAGTCCCTCCGATACATACGCCGGGGGGGAATCGCCTCTGAAAGAGAAGTTGGAAAAGGTCTATTCCTTCAAGAGGGAAAAGGTCCACAAGATATTCAGGGAAGCCCTAAGAAACGGTCTACAACTGCCGGAATCAAAGAGACCGCAAGAAGCGAATATGACCGACGATCCAGAATATTGCCCCTATCACAGGGTGATAGGTCATGCCATTGAAGACTGCTTCATCTTCAAAGATTGGGTCGAAAGGCAATACAAGATGGGAGAGATAGAACTGTCTAGAGGCGTGTTAGCAAACAGTCAAGCTACGATCGCCGATTTCATGCAAATGGAGACCGAAACCTTTCGGGAACCTAATCCTCCCAGACATATGCCTCGAGGACCAGCATCAGTAAAGGCACCTACCCCAATGGAGGGAAAGAAGAAGATATACTCCTTCAGGAGGGATGAAGTCCGCAAAATATTCATGGACGCCCTAAACAGCGGTCTGCAACTGCCTGTTCCAAAGAGGCCACAAGAAATGAACATGACCGGCAATCTCATATACTGCCCATATCATAGAGTGGTGGGTCATACCATCGAAGACTGCTATATTTTTAAAGATTGGGCAGAGGACCAATATAAGCTTGGAAAAACCTCACAATCCTCGGATGTATCGGCAAGCCACAGAGCTAGGTCATCAACACAGCTCCGCCAAGATCAAAGTTCAAGGAGCTGGGATAAGCAAAAAAGACCACCACGTCATTAAACTGGGAACAATCGACCGCCACGTCATTAAACTGGGAACAAAGGACCACCACGTCGTTAAACTGGGAAACAATCGACCTCTAAGTCGTTAAACTGGGAATGTAAAAAAAAAGTGTAAATAAAAAAAATGTGTAAATAAAAGAAAAATAAAGAAAATCCGAAATGATGGGGCAACTCGCAATAAAAATAAGCGAGTAAAAATGAAAATGAAAATAAAGCCGAAATGATGGGGCAACCGCGAATAAAATCCGAAATGATGGGGCAATCGCGACCTTCGCGATAAGAAAAGCTGAAATGATAGAGCAATCACGGTAAAACAAAAAAAAACGGCGAATGATGAGTCGCTCCTGGTACCATATTCCAGTGCAGCGATGCAGACGCCGACCAAAATCCAATTTCCCAAAATTCTTCCAGCCCTACGTTTAGTCCCCAACTTGACTACCGTATACAATTCACGGGCTCAAATAATTCTCATCATACCCATGCCCCACCGTAATCACCAGTTACGCGGCTGGTCTCCGCCTTTAGAATTATGCTCCATTGAGAAGACCCACTCATGTGTCCTCAAGATACATGAGGAGAACAAACCTTTGTGGGATCCTTACGACTCATAAAGGAAAAACACACTTAGGAGTCCTCACGACTCCTAAGGAGAAAATACACCTGCGGGGTCCTTACGACTTGCAGGGAGAAAATGCTTTTATGGGATCCTCACGGCCCATAAAATTGAAAAGCCTTAGGCGATAGGGACCTAAACCCGTCTTCTAAGCCATCGCTCCGCCAACAAGAGTAGGCAAATGATGAATTGCCCCTGGCACCTCTGCTTCAGTGTTAGCAACGCTGATGCCGGCCCCCACCCCAAAATTCTAAGCTCGCCATCAATAGACCCCTAAGTCTTTAAACTGGAAACAGATGACCTCCAAGTCGTTAAACTGGAAACAGATGACCACCAAGTCGTTAAACTAGAAACAGATGACCTCTAAGTCGTTAAACTGGAAACATTAGACCTCTAAGTCTTTAAACTGGAAACAGATGACCACCAAGTCGTTAAACTGGAAACAGATGACCATCAAGTCGTTAAACTGGAAACATTAGACCTCTAAGTCTTTAAACTGGAAATAGAAGACCTCTAAGTCTTTAAACTGGAAACAGCAGACCTCTAAGTCGTTAAACTGGAAACAGATGACCACCACGTCGTTAAACTGGAAACAGATGACCTCTAAGTCATTAAACTGGAAACAGATGACCTCCAAGTCGTTAAACTGGAAACAGCAGACCTCCAAGTCGTTAAACTGGAAACAGATGACCACCAAGTCGTTAAACTGGAAACAGATGACCTCCAAGTCGTTAAACTGGAAGCAGATGACCTCTACATCTTTAAACTGGAAACAGATGACCTCTAAGTCGTTAAACTGGAAACAGTCGACCTCTAAGTCATTAAACTGGGAATGAGGGAAATCCACTCATGTGTCCTCACGATACATGAGGAGAACAAACCTTTGTGGGATCCTTACGACTCACAAAGGAAAAGCACACTTAGGAGCCCTCACGACTCCTAAGGAGAACATACACCTGCGAGATCCTTACGACTCGCAGGGAGAAAATGCTTTTATGGGACCCTCACGACCCATAAAATTGAAAAGCCTTAGGTGATAGGGATCTAAACCTGTCTCCTAAGCCATCGCTCCCCAATCCCCAAGTGGCGAATGATGAGTCGCTGCTGGTACTACATTCCAGTGCAGCGATGCAGACGCCAACCAAATTCCAACTCCCATACCCCAACGGCGAATGATGAGTCGCTGCTGGTACTACATTCCAGTGCAGCGATGCAGACGCCAACCAAATTCTAACTCCCATATCCCAACGGCGAATGATGAGTCGCTGCTGGTACTACATTCCAGTGCAGCGATGCAGACGCCAACCAAATTCCAAATCTCATACCAACGGCGAATGATGAGTCGCTCCTGGTACCATATTCCAGTGCAGCGATGCAGACGCCAACCAAATTCCAAATCCCATACCCCAACGGCGAATGATGAGTCGCTCCTGGTACCATATTCCAGTGCAGCGATGCAGACGCCAACAAAGTCCTGAAATGTTTCTGGCCCTACGGTCTGAATCATACATCTTGTAAAACCGTATACAATCCACGGGCGTAAAACGATCTCAATCTCTCCCAAGTCCTACCGGCGAGACCACATTCAAAGTCCACCGGCAGGGAAGATTCAAAAAAAAAAGATAAAAAAAAGAGAAGAAAAAAAAGAAGGTATGTCCACAAGCAAAATGGGCACGGATGAAAACCCGAAAGGGCTCTGTGAGTAAAAACAGCAGGACTGCCGGCGAGTTTGCGAAAACCCGAAAGGGCGCAAACTCGTAAAAAAAAAGAGATGAAATGCACTTGCAAAGTCCTCTCGACTTTGTGAGGAGAAAATTCCCGCGTGAGATCTTTACGTCTCACAAAGGAGCAACACACTTGGGAGTCCCCACGACTCCTAAGGAGAAAATACACTTACGGGATCCTTACGACCCGTAGGGAGAAAATGCTTTGTTAGACCCTTACGGCTCACAAAATTGAAAAGTCTTAGGTGATAGGGACCTAAAACCTGTCTCCTAAGCCATCGCTTCCTGATAAGCAAGCGCAAATGATGATTCGCTCCTGGTACCATATTCCAGTGTAGCGATACTGATGCCAAACAAAAACCAATTCACAAATCCTTCCGGGGCAAATGATGAGTTGCTCCTGGCATTATTCCAGTGCAGCAATGCAGATGCCGACCAAAACCAAAATCCCCAAACCCTCTCATGACAAATGATGATTCGCTCCAGGTACCATATTCCAGTGTAGCGATACTGATGTCAACCCAAATAAAATCAAACCAACAACCTCTACGGCGGAATCATGCTCTGTCCCAGAATTTACCCCGTGTCGAAATCATGCTTCGCCTCGGGATATCTACCTTCCCTGCCGGAGTTATGCTCCGCCTCGGAATCAAGTCAACCAGCAAGCTCTGCGTCGGAATTATGCTTCGTCTCAGAATGCACCCCGTGTCGAAATGATGCTTCGCCTCGGTGTACCTGCCTTCCCTGTCGAAATTATGCTTCGTCTTGGAATCAAGTCAACCACCGACACTCCGCGCCGGGGAAAAGTCGATCAGCGACACTCCGTGCCGGGGAAAAATCAACCCGACACTCCGCGCTGGGGAAAAGTCGATCAGCGACACTCCGTGCCGGGGAAAAGTCAACCCGCGACACTCCGCGCCGGGGAAAAGTCAACCCGACACTCCACGCCGGGGAAAAGTCGATCAGCGACACTCCGTGCCGGGGAAAAGTCAACCCGCGACACTCCGAGCCGGGGAAAAGTCGATCAGCGACACTCCGCGCCGGGGAAAAGTCAACCCGACACTCCGCGTCGGGGAAAAGTCCATCAGCGACACTCCGTGCCGGGGAAAAGTCAACCACCGACACTCCGCGCCGGGGAAAAGTCGATCAGCGACACTCCGTGTCGGGGAAAAGTCAACCCGACACTCCGCGCCTGGGAAAAGTCGATCAGCGACACTCCGCGCCGGAGAAAAGTCAACCCGACACTCCGTGCCGGGGAAAAGTCCATCAGCGACACTCCGTGCCGGGGAAAAGTCAACCACCGACACTCCGCGCCGGGGAAAAGTCGATCAGCGACACTCCGTGCCGGGGAAAAGTCAACCCGACACTCCGCGCCGGGGAAAAGTCGATCAGCGACACTCCGTGCCGGGGAAAAGTCAACCCGACACTCCGCGCTGGGGAAAAGTCGATCAGCGACACTCCGTGCCGGGGAAAAGTCAACCCGACACTCCGCGCCGGGGAAAAATCGATCAGCGACACTCCGTCACGGGGATACGCCAACCAGCGACACTCTGCATCGGGGAAACGTCCAATACAGACACTCCACATCAGGGAAACGTCCAACAGCGACACTCCGTGCCGGGGACACGTCTACCAAATCGCTCCGGATTAGAGCGTCGACCGTCCATGTCGCAAAAAAGGCAGTGCAGGCTTCCTACAAAGCAGGAACCAGATCGCTCCGGGCCAGGGAAACGTCTACCACAGACACTCCGTCTCGGAGACGCGTTAAGCGCCGACCATCCATGTCGTAAAAAGGGCAGTGCATCCCAAAAAGTGGGAACCAAAGCAAATCGCCTCCATGCAAAGGAAGATCCATCAATTTCATGCACACGACTCACATATGCTGTGTGCATTTATTGATGGGGGGCAATTTGTTGGGGTAAAAATTTACACCCCGGTTGACCGAGTCAAAGTCAAGGTCAACCCCAAGCTAGGTGGGCCCAAGCCCAGGTCAAGCGGGCCCATGCCCAAGTCGAGCTCGCGGCCAGCCTCCCCATGCCAACAACAAAAATCATGTAACAAATAATTTTTATGTAATTTTTGTGCATGAATGTATGCAAAATGGGCATAAAGCCAAATTTTTATAAGCCCATGGCTTATGTGCAAAATGAAATGGCACATGCGCCATGGGATGGCTAAAATGCCATTTTTGTAAAGCCCAAGGGGCTATATGTAAATGTGTAAGCCTATATAAGGCAACATGATGATGAATAAAGCAACACTTTTTCATTCCCTCAAAAAAAAAAAAAGGAATTTCATGTGACGGGGTCACATGCTAAGCATGTGACGGCCCCATCACATGCTTACCATGTGACGGGTCACATGCAGAGCATGTGACTCCATGTCACATGCTGAGCATGTGACCCCCCTTAGTATGTAAGGGGTCACATGCTAGCATGTGACCCCCTTGTCACATGCTGAGCATGTGACCCCCCTTAGCATGTAAGGGGTCACATGCTAGCATGTGACCCCCTTGTCACATGCTAGTATGTGACCCCCCTCATATGAGGGATCACATGCTAACATGTGACCCCATTTTTTTTAACAAAAAACAAAATTCTCTTTTTTCTTTTCTTCTTTCTTCCTCCTTTTTTTTATTTAAAATAAAAATAAATAAATATTAAATAAATAAAAATAAATTATAAATAATATTTTAAAAATAAAAAAAATATAATAATTATTTTCTTTCCTTCTTTTCTTTATTTAATTCTTTATTTATTTAAAAAAAATATTAAATAAATATTAAATAATATTTTAAAATTTAAAAAAAATAATAATTTTTTTTTTTATAAATTGGAAAAAAAATCTCCAAATATTTATTTACTTATTTATTTTCGTTTTTATATATATAAAATATATATGTATGTATATATCTCTTTTTACAAGTGGAATAAAACAAAAAAATACACACACATACCAACGCATCGCATATTGAGTTCGCATGACCAGTTTAACCCGTCAAATCGGAGGTTCCTTCGCTCCAAATGCGAGGGGTAATTAACGGCAGCTTAGTCCGCGGCTGCCGGAGATTCGGATCCCCACAATCAATAAACCCCGGCCTACCCTAGGCAGGGGGAATCTGTAATGCGCCTGACAAGCGCGAGCGTATTCCCATCTCAATGGGGTGACGTAAAACACCCTACGCCCGGATGGTACTCAAGATCAAGATCGTAGTCAGCCATCAGCTCCAACCATCTACGTTGCCTCATATTAAGCTCCTTCTGTGTGAGCACATACTTCAAGCTTTTATGATCAGTGAAAACCTCGACCCTTTCGCCCAAAAGGTAGTGTCTCCAAATCTTCAAAGCGAAGATCACAGCCGCAAGCTCCAAGTCATGAGTTGGGTAATTCTTCTCATGGGTCTTCAACTGTCTCGATGCGTATGCTATAACCTTCCCATGCTGCATCAAAAAACATCCCAATCCTTTCCCGGATGCGTCGCTGTGAATCACCAATCCTCCGGAACTGTCGGGCACGGTCAGAATAGAAGCAGTTATCAATCTCTGCTTCAACGCCTCAAAAGCTGATGCACAATTATCCGTCCATACAAATGGTACCTCCTTGCGCGTAAGCTTGGTCAACGGCTCCGCCAGACGAGCAAAGTTTTCCACGAACCTTCTGTAATACCCAGCTCGTCCAAGAAAGCTTCTTGTCTCCGCAACATTCTTCGGAATTGGCCAATCTCGAACTGTTGCAATCTTTTGGGGATCAACGGCGATTCCATCGCCAGACACAACATGCCCCAAAAACTTTACTTCTTCCAGCCAAAACTCGCACTTGCTCATCTTTGCATATAATTTTTCTTGTCTCAGCGTCTGCAGTGCGATCTTCAAAAGTTCTGCATGCTCTTCAATACTCTTCGAGTATACCAGAATATCATCAATGAACACCACAATAAACTGGTCTAAGAATGGTGAAAAGATTCGGTTCATCAAGTCCATGAATATCGCCGGTGCATTCGTTACTCCGAAGGGCATCACTGAGTGCTCGTAATGTCCATACCGAGTTTGGAACGCCGTCTTGCAAATATCTTCTGTTTTCACTCAGACCTGATGATATCCGGATCGCAAGTCCAGCTTCGAGAATACCCTCGCGCCACTAAGCTGCTCAAATAGTTCGCCAATGCGAAGGATCGGGTACTTGTTCTTAATAGTCACCCGATTTAATTCTCGATAGTCAATGCACATCCTTCTTGTGCTATCTTTCTTCTTGACTAGAAGAACTGGAGCTTCCCAAGGCGAGTTACTGCTTCGAATCCAACCCTTCTCAAGTAATTCGGCAACCTGCTTCTTAACTTCTTCCAACTCCACTGGTGCCATTGGATAATACGCTTTAGATACTCGCGCTGCACTAGGAATAAGATCAATCGCAAACTCTACGTCTCGCTTCGGCGGTAATCCTGATATATCTTCAAACATGTCCATGAAATCTCGAACAACAGCCGGCGCTTCATCTTTAGCAACCTCCAATGATGAAAGAACACTAGTTGTCGGCCTAGCCCTAAACTCAATTGGCCCGACAGAACTGTTTCCTCCAGTGAAGATAAACTCGGGATGTCCGGGAATCTGGAAAATTACTTTCTTTGCCCTACAATCAATGTGAGCATGGAAAGTGCCGAGAAAATCCATTCCCAAGACGACTTCATAGCTGCCCATATCAATCACCAAGAAATCTGCAAAAAGCTCCCGTCCGCAAACAACAACTGCACAATCTTTGCACTCTCTACTAGATATGATTTTACCATTCTCAGTGTGTATGTCCCAGAAACTAGACAGGGTCATGCAGGTAATTGAGTGTGTAGCTATAAACTTGGACGACATAAAACAATGGGATGCACCAGAATCAAATAACGCTAATGCGGGAAAAACATGAACAAGTAGAATACCTGAAACAACTTCTCTCGAAGTGTTGGCTTCCTCAGCCGTCAGGGTAAATGCTCGAGCTTGATTGGGTCCCTGAGTCAGCTGCTTCTGTCCCTGAAACGGTTTCTGCGGAGGCTTCTGACCATCATCCTTCGTGCGAAGCTTCGACGGACAAGTGCTGATAGTATGATCCACCGATCCACAGACCAAACAGAGTCCCTGTTTCCTTCGACACTCCCTTTGCACGTGCCCAGGTAAATGGCAGTCGTCACAGATCACGGTCCTCCTCTGATCAACGACAGCATGCTTCTTCATCGGTGTTACACCACGACGGTCCACTGGAATACCTCTGCGTCCATGAGCTCGGTTTGGTGCAAATTCCGTCTTCCTTATTATAACTGCTGGCTGCTGTGAACTCACAGTCTTCATAGATAGGCTCTGCTGCTCCCGAGCCGCTGAAAGCACTTGAGAAAAAGTGGTCAAACCCAGGGAGACAATCTGCCTCTGGATGTCCACATCCAAATTGTGCATGAACCTCCTTGCCCTATCAGCATCGTTGGCAACCAGAGGTCCAGCGAATCTACTGAGCCGCGTCCACTCAGCTGCGTGCACATCTACAGGTGCGCCGTTCTGCTTCAAACTGACGAACTTTTCCTCCATTTCCTCCAGTGCAGTCCGCGGGAAGAACTTCTCCAAGAAAATCTTCGAAAAATCCGCCCACTTGATCGGCTTGGGCAAGCGGGTCTCTTCTACAAGCCACCATTCACGGGCGTAATCCACCAGCTGGATGCGTACCACATCAACTCTCTTATCTTCAGGGATCTGCACTGCAATGAGTAAATTCTCCGTGTCAACCAGCCACTGCTCCGCTGGCAACGGCTCCTCTAAGCCAGTAAATACAGACGGACCCAGTCTCTTGAAATCCGCCACGGTACCCATACGATCCCCCGGTATGGCCACAACCTTGTTCATGGACTGCTGAACGGTCCGCAAACCTTCCTGAAAAGATTCAGCCTACTGCTGGATTAGCTCGGTCTGTCGCTTTTGATTCTCCAACATCCCATGTATTACTCCAAGCATGGCGGCTTCGTCAACACGCCTTTGGTACGTCTTCAGATTCTTGTCTGCCATGTTCCTGAAATCAAAGCACCAAGGGATTAGCATGATAATAGATTCAAAATGTAGATCAAGGCTAGAACTCCAAGTTACTTAAATAGAGTACCGCATTGTAACCATGCCGCGGTATTATAGCTACAATTACATAACTCCACCTAAGTCACCTAAGTTCTAGAGATAAACAAGGAACCAGGTTTCGAGTCGATATGCAAAGGAGGTTTTCATATCGTAAAAGTATAATCAGGAGGAGGTTAAGATTCAAGAACGGTAAAACGGTAAGGTGGCAGGACATGTTTCCTAATCACGAGTATTGTGATTCGTGTATTGGGTCCAATACCCAACTACAAAAGAATCAAACCCGATGAACCTATAACCTATATCTCTGATACCAAAAGAACCATGTCACGCCCCACTTCCCAGAGTACGCTAAGGTAGGCACGTGACATAGCCAACCATACTACCTGTGGATAGGAATTATCCTTCCACAGTCACATTACGGCTGAAGAGATATCAAGAACAATAATAAAACTATCTAGCACATGTCCATAAACCAAAATAAAATGAGTCAAGAATAAATAATGCGGAAGCAAGAGATCCAATACAAGAATAACTGGAATGTATGTCCCATAATGCGGGCTCACATCAGGAATAAAATACTGAAAAGTAAAAGAACTAACTACTAATGAGTCCTCATTGCTCAGCTTGCTGACTGAAGTACTCCTGCTCGGACTGCAGCAAAGGTACGGAATCTGGGCCATGCAAAACCCAGACGTCAGCGCGTCATAACATCAAGCAATAATACATAAACAGGGTAGCAAGACATGCAAGTATAATCATAAATGGTAAAGCAGGTGTAACAATAATATAAATCAGGGCAGTGAAAGGT
Organism: Agapanthus africanus; assembly: GCA_030015575.1. Classification (NCBI taxonomy): domain Eukaryota; kingdom Viridiplantae; phylum Streptophyta; class Magnoliopsida; order Asparagales; family Amaryllidaceae; genus Agapanthus; species Agapanthus africanus. Next base: position 671,807,135 of record CM057340.1, on the reverse strand, counting down.
AGTGTACAGTGAGTAATCTAAATTGGTTTATTGGGTTAACTACTCTCAAGTCTTTGAAATCAATTTGGTGAATCATCGATGTAACTCAATAGTATCCCGTGCGTACCCAGGATCACGTTCTATGACTCTCGGGCTGAACCTGAGATGTGCTGTAAGGCAGTAAAGGATGGTAGGTAATGACGAGTGATGTCTATAGCATCATTCCGGGGCTGGCCTAGCCCGTAAGACTGATCAGAACAGGTATAGAACTGTCGAGTTACAAGTCAAGTTTCATCATTGATTTCCCCATACCCCCAAGTCAAAAGTGTTCAAGTCAGGTATTAAGTGATCTAAAGCTAATGCCAACACAGGATCAGGCAGGTACAGATTTGTCTGGATAGACAACAGGAACGGTCCGTAAGGACAACAGGTCAGGTTTGTTGGCATTAGACACAAGATCAGGTAAGCCATGGTACATCAGGTCAAGTCAAGTAATGTATAGGTTTCATGTCATGTCAAGAGTTGCACGGTACCATATCGTGTCAAGTAATAGGTGTAGCAAGTCATGTCAGGGTGTACAAGATATCATGTGGGTGCCCATAATCAAACTAGTATAATCATGGGTATACAGAACAAGCATGTGTACTAATAGAATCAACAAGCTGGAACTTGTAACGTGAAATGCAATCAGGTACAGATTAAGGTATGTAGATGCACAGCTATAAGTTTGGGTTTAAGGGATAGTTTCAACATTACATAAATACAGTATAACAAATATGGATGTTAAAATCATGTTAATATGTACTAAGTAATCTAGAGATGCAATGATATATATAAAATACGTTCAGACGATACAACCGGGTATTCGGGGTAGAAACTATTTAAAAGTGCTATGGGTTATGCAGTTAATTAGTAAGTAATTTAACCACGAATGTGGGTACACAATATTGTACTTTAAGGTGCAACAAGTTATAATTTAAGATTCGAGTCTACAATGATATAATCTGACATTGAAATGCAAGAATGGAAACTAATAGCCTTAGGTTCAATTTACAGGTTCAATCATGAAATAAATATGTATAAATAATATAGTAGCATGTAGCAAGTTTCACTTGCCTCGACGGATCGCGATACGGTAAACAGAACATCTCACGTCGGCGAGAAAAGTCGCGACGTGCGCACGGTACACGGAACGAGTCCAAACAACGCATGGTGGTATCACACGGGTCAGATATCCTCGCTGGGTTGTCGGGATCGTCGCCGGCACGGTCGGATTCCGGCAATCAAGAAACACAGTGAATAATAACAAAGAGAAATGTATGGAAAGGAATGAGAAACATGGAAGGAGGATAAAGAAGTTGAGAAGAGGAGGCTTACCCACTGGATCTTCAGAGGGGCGATGGCGTCGATGGTGATGGTCGGCGAAGCTCCGGCGAGGGTGCAGGGTGCTCGGGTGATGGGTCGCAGTTGCTGTGGGGTGTGCAGGGTTTTACAGAAGAAGAGAAAGATGAAGGAGAAGAAGAGAGGGAGATGAGGAGGAGAGGAGAGTTGGGTGAGATCGGGGTGGTGATCGGCGGTGAGTTGAGTCGAGGAGTTAGGGTTTAGGTTACTGGGTTTCGTTGCAAAGTTTCTGGGTTTGGAGGGGAAGCAGAGGAGTGGAAGGAGATTAGGTCGAGGAAGGAGACGATGATGAGGGCTGAGGAGCGAGGTCGAACGAGGAGGAGGCAGAGGAGTAAGGGTTAGGGTTTACGCTGGTGGGTTCTCGTGACGAGGGATGCATGGGGTTTTTATAAAAGGAAGAAGAAGAAAGAGATGCAGAAGGAAGGTGACGGGATCCACGCGGCGGTGACGCGACTCGAGGAGTGTACAGTATTCGCGAGAGGTGTGAGAGAGAGCGCGAGAGGAGAGAGAAAGAGAAGAGAGAGAGAGAGAAAGAGAGCTCGCGGGGAAGAGAGAGAAAGAGGAAGGAAAAGAAGAGAGAGGGATCTGTGGGCCCAGCGAATATAAAAGATGATTCTGATTGGTTGAGGAAATAAAAGAGAGAGAAGAGGGAGAGAAAGAGATAGCTCGGTGGTGGGGCCCAAGCGAGTAGCCAAAATCCCATTGGCTTGTGGGGAAAATGATAAAATTTTATAAAAGATTTTAAAACTAAAAGATTTACTCAGTTCCCCAATTCTTTAACAGAAAATCTAAAATAAATAAAACAAAATAATTAATTTGAATTTAGGCGGACTACAAAATATATTAGAAATGCGCCCGGGTCGGGTCCAAAATTTTGAATTTGAAATATGAAAATTATTAGCAAGTTTCAAAAATTAAAATGAAAGATTATTTAACAGAAATACATATCACCAAGAACGGGCGCACGTACGTGCGCGTAGCACGTCCGTTTCACTGAATGGGACGAGAACACGATGCAAGGACGCTACCACAGGGTTAGGTATCATGCAGGCCATGTCATGTCTTTTTAAATTATTTTAAGTGACTTAAATTGTTATATGCCAAAATATGTGATGTTAGGGTATTCTATAACCATGAAACAACAAGCTCAAGCAAGCGGGTCGAATATAAAGTAAACTACCATTCGCAACCAAAAAGGGTAAATGAAATAAACACCACAAACGACACATACGGCAACAGAAATTGGTATAATTGAACTCGGTTGTTACAGTTACACTTGTACACATTTCATTTCAGTACTTTCCATTTCTGTTATGCCATTGTTTAGGCATTGCTTTTATTCAGATGTATTTACTTTTCCATGCATTGTATAAAAGAATGTTAATAAATAAAGTTGTTGTTCAATTATATCTTTTGTCACTTGTGCATTTTCATTTATATTGCTTAGATACACTTAGCGTATTTACTTCAGAGTAAATACGTAGCGGCCTCGTCGCGTCCTCTGTCCGTACACCGGGAAGCGGGGCATGACAGTATCCAATACCTAGGTAGTAGAGTTGATTGACAGACAGTTTTCAATTACAAACACACCTGATGCCGAAGCCACAACTTGATGCCGAAGCCTGGTTCTTGGCTCTCCAAGCCCTGCAATCTTTCTTCCAATGACCCTTCTTATGACAGTAGAAGCATTCTTCCTTCCCTACTGTCGGCCCCGCCACTTTTGCCTTGCCCTTTGCTTCCACCTTACTAACACCGCCTCTCGGATTGGTGGGGGCCTTCTTCTTCTTTCCCTTGGCTTTCGTCTTAGATCTAGAAGAGGAAGCTCCACCAACAAGCAGAGTGGGTGTTTCCCTGGATCTCTGCAGGGTGCCCTCAACACTCCTTAACATGTTGAGGAGTTCCGGAAGTTCAACTTCTTTACCTTGAATATTAAAATTCAAGATAAACTGGGCATAGGTGGAAGGGAGGGACTACAGAATCAAGTCTGTATACAGCTCATTCTCCAACGTGGTCTCTAGGTCCACGAGCTCCTCAATGTAGCTGATCATCTTAAGGACGTATTCCCATACAGATGACTCGATAGCCAACCTCGCCTGAAATAGCTTCTTCGAGATCTCGTATCTTGTGATACGAGATTGCTCTCCATATAATTCCTTGGTATGGAGGAATATGGATTCAAGATCCCAACGTTATCGACGCCTTGTCCGCTCGGATCGATAGACTCACATCTATGGTGGATGCGCTCGTCCGCATTCAAGCGGCGGGCTCCATCCATCAGGCCGCAGTTTCTCGTCCACGGGATAACGACGTCCGTAGAAGGACAGATGGGCATGCCCAGGCCCTCGATCTCACTCACGCTCATCACAGCGTCACTGGACCCCGGCGTGCCGACTCCGGCAACCATGACCCGCATGCGGTGAACGATTCTATGACCCGTTAGACGCCGGACAGCTCTACGCCCTAATCTTACGGAAGACCGGATCGTCGCTCTGCCGCCAGCCGCATGCTCACTCCCCTAGAGGAGGTGTCGGTCAGTTTTCCTGCTTCCAGGTGCGACTGGCGCCCCCACCTCCAACGAGGCCACGCGAACGGCGAACGTCGGGACTACTCGAGAAGGGCCTCGCCCGGGGATTTAAGAAATGTGATAGAGCGGAATCGATGCCGCACTATCGCGCAGGCCCAGAGTGGGGATAGCCGCCACTCCAACCGTGCTGAATCCTTAGGGAACCGCCAACGGATCGAAACCCTCGACAAGAAAATTGAGGACATACGACAGGACGACTGCGCGGTCGGCGAATGGGCAAAATATTCCACTGATTCACTCACGAGACCCTTCATAGGGCGATTCCTCGCCGAGCATGCCTCGTCGAGAATCAAGCTGCCCAAAGTGCCTCTATTTAACGAGAAGTCCGACCCGAAGGACCACTTGGACGCGTTCACAGCTGCCATGAGCTTCCAAGACAACTCGGATGTGGCTCAGTGCAGGTCCTTCCCTACCACCCGAGCTGGTTGTGATTGGTTCCGGGGGCTTAAACCAAGCTCTATCTCAATCTTTGGCGAGCTGGCTACCCAATTCCTCGATCATTTTATCGGTAACCGACGACAAAAGAATATGGTCAACTACCTGTTCACCGTTGAGAGCGGAGACAAGGAATCCTTCAAAGGGTATGTCACCCGCTTCTACAATGCTCTCTTGGAGATTCCCGAGCACCACGACGAAATAGTTATCACCGCACTGAGGTCGGGTCTTAAGCACAAAGAGTGGCTCCACTCATTTGCATTGGCGCAACCTAAGACCATAACCGAAGTAAAGTCATGGACCGAGCGAGAAATCCAACTCGAGTCAGAGGTGAACTCCAACCTGCCCAGAGGCGACCAAGCCGACCAATTTGAAACTGGAAAGCTGATGATTGGGTAGATCAGGGTCGTCATCGATTGACCCAAGTCCTAGAAACAAGGACACCCACCGAATCTGGTCATTCAATGTAGGAGAATTTAAACTGGCCGACAGATAGCTTCCTGTCCGTCAAGCAAAGACCATCCCTTCACTCAAGTAAATAAAGCTTGGATGTGCCTATAGGAAACCAACCAAAGCCCTCATCACGAGGCCGCCGGGCAGTTTCCTACTCGGCCCATCCACAGTGGGTAGCTTCTTGCCCAAAGAAGACGTGGATCCAAAGCCCTCATCACGAGGCGGCCGGGTAGCTTCCTGCTCGGCTCATCCACAGTGGGTAGCTTCCTGCCTAATAATACCGTGGATCCAAAGCCCTCATCACTAGGTGGCCGGGTAGCTTCCTGCTCGGCTCAACCACGGTGGGTAGCTTCCTGCGCAACGATACTGCGGATCTAAAGCCTTCATCACGAGGCGGACGGGTAGCTTCCTGCTCGACTCATCCACAGTGGGTAGCTTCCTGCCCAACCATACTGTAGATCCAAAGCCCTCATCACGAGGCGGCAGGGTAGCTTCCTGCCTAACAATACTGTGGATCCAATGCCCTCATCAGAAGGCCGGAGGGCAGCTTCCTGATCGGCCCATCCACAGTAGGTAGCTTCCTGTCCAACAATGCTGTGGATTCAAAGCCCTCACCAAGAGGCGGCCGGGTAGCTTCCTGCTCGGCTCATCCACAGTGGGTAGCTTCCTGCCCAACAATACTGTGGATCTAAAGCCCCCATCACGATGCGAACGGGTAGCTTCCCGCTTGGCTCATCCACAGCGGGCAGCTTCCTGCCTGACAACCCTGTGGATCTAAAGCCCTCACCACGAGGCGACCGAGCAGCTTCCTGCTCGGCTTATCTACAGCGGGCAGCTTCCTGCCCAACAACGCTGTAGATCCAAAGCCCTCATCACGAGGCGGCCGGGTAGCTTCCTGCTCGGCTCATCCACAGTAGGTAGCTTCTTGCCCAACAATGCTGTGGATCCAAAGTACTCATCACGAGGCGGCTGGGTAGCTTCTTGCTCGGCATATCCACAGTGGGTAGTTTCCTGCCCAACAATACTATGGATCCAAAGCCCTCATCATGAGGCGGCCGGGTAGCTTCCTGCTCGGCTTATCCACAGTGGGTAGCTTCTTACCCTACAAAGAAGTGGATCCAAAGCCCTCATCATGAGGCCGCCGAGCAGATTCCTACTCGGCTTATCCACAGCGGGCAGCTTCTTGCCCAATAATGCTGTGGATCCAAAGCCCTCATCACGAGGCGACCGGGTTGCTTCCTGCTCGGCCCATCCAGAGTGGGTAGCTTCCTGCCCAACAATACTGCAAATTCAAAGCCCTCATCACGAGGCGACTGGGTAGCTTCCTGCTCAGCTTATCTACAACGGGTAGCTTCCTGCCCAAAGAAGACGTAGATCTAAAGCCCTCACCACGAGATGGCTGGGTAGCTTCCTACTCGGCTCATCCATAGTGGGTAGCTTCTTACCCAACAATACTGTGGATCCAAAACCCTAATCACGAGATAGACGGGTAGCTTCTTGCTTGGCTCATCTACAGCGGGTAGCTTCCTGCCCAACAATATTGTGGATCCAAAGCCCTCATCACGAGGCGACTGGGTAGCTTCCTGCTCGGCTCATCCACAGCAGGTAGCTTCTTGCCCAACGAAGACATGGATCTAAATCCCTCACCACGAGGCGGCTGGGTAGCTTCCTACTCGGCTCATCCATAGTGGGTAGCTTCCTTCCCAACAATACTGTAGATCCAAAGCCCTCATCATGAGGCGGCCGGGTAGCTGCCTGCTCAGCTCATCCACAGTGGGTAGCTTCCTGCCAAACAATACTATGGATCCAAAGCCCTCATCACAAGGCGGCCAGGTAGCTTCCTGCTCGGCTCATCCACAGTGGGTAGGTTCCCGCCCAACAAGGCTGCGGATCCAAAGCCTTCATCACGAGACGACCGGGTAGCTTCCTGCTTAGCTTATCCACATTGGGTAGCTTCTTGCCTAAAAATGATGTGGATCCAAAGACCTCATCACGAGGCGACCGGGTAGCTTCCTGCTCGGCTTATCTACAGCGGGCAGCTTCCTGCTCAACAACGTTGTGAATCCAAAGCCCTCATCACGAGGCCGTCGAGCAGATTCTTGCTCGGCTTATCCACAGCGGGCAGCTTTCTGCCCAACAACGCTGTGGCTCCAAAACCCTCATCATGAGACAGCCGGACAGCTTCTTTCTCGGCCCATCCACCGCGGTAGCTTCCTACCCAACAACACTGTGGATCCAAAAGCCCTCGTCACAAGGCCGCCGGATATCTTCCTGATCGGCCTCAACGGTGGATCCTTAAGCCTCGCATTAAACCAGCAGGTAGGCCTCTACCCGGCGTACGTACCCGAAGTAAGCAATCCACCATGAAGAATTCTCGGCACCAAGCTGTGCAGAGAATACCAAGTAGACCACTCTCGACTCGGCCGATAAATAGGTCGAAACGAGAGTGGAAGGCTAATGATGATGCTCATAAGTGGGAATTTCTCAGATCACGATACGTAGCAGATGACGCATCATCCACGTAAGCCCGCTAGATTCCTGGGGGCTACGGAGCTAGAATAGGTATGACGCTTTGGGGACATTCCTCGGCACCTCGCCTACGGGATTGCATCCGACCTTTTGGAGATCTCCCCGGAGTACCTTCCGTATTCGCCTAGCATCCAGTCAACAGCTCAACTTCGAGCAATCCTACAACCGAGCTTCCACAGCCTCCTTACTCGTCTCCGAGCTGTTACAGAGTAGAGCTTCCTCGGCCTCCTTGCTCATCTCCGAGCTGTTACAGAGCCGAACTTCCTCGGCCTCCTTGCTAGTCTCCGAGCTGTTACAGAGCCGAGCTTCCTCGGTCTCCTCGCTCGCCTTCGAGCTATCCACCGATCCGAGCTTCCTCGGCTCCCCTGTTCAGCCGAGAGCACGGAGCCTAAGCGTCCCCGTAACGGCTCCGTATATCTCGCCAAAGCGAGATATCCGCCGCCCCACGTTCCGCGTCCCACGCTGGCGCATCCCACCATTAATGAGCGGATCCCGCCATCAACGCGGGCATAACACAGGGGCGTAACTAACTGCGAGGATCTCAAGCCGGCTCGCTTTATGCGACTGCTATATAAACCCCTCTTCGAGACGACTCAGGTAACGTGAATTCATTCCAATACGCCGCTACTCTGCTCTTATTCTACGGTACTAACTTGATCGTCGGAGGGTCCTACGGTGGTCACCCACCCCGGGACTTCCTTTCCTGATAGCTCGGCGTCGATACCAACCCATTGAGATCCACACACTTAACCCTCAAATCAAATCTTAGCCGCACAAAACCGCTCTCGCCAGATCGATGGAGGACAATATCTGAGGGAGATCACAACCTCCATCAACCGTCTTCTTTTGTCGCCGGTTACCGACAAAATGACCAAGGAATTACGTAGCCAGCTCACCAAAGGTCGAGATAGAGCTTAGCGCAAGCCCCCGGAATAAATCCCGACCAGCTCGGATGAGGGTGGAGGGGAAGGCCCTGCACTGAGCCGCATCCGAGTTGTCTTGGAAGCTCATGACAGCTGTGAAAGCATCCAAGTGGTCTTTCGGGTTGGACTTCCTGTCAAATAGAGGCACTTTGGACATCTTGTTTCTGGACGAGACATGCTCGGCGAGGAGTCGCCCTGTGAAGGGTCTCGTGAGTGAATCAGCGGAATATTTCACCCCTTCGCCGACTACGCGGTCGTCCCGTCGTATGTCCTCAATTTTCTTTTCGAGGGTTTCGATCCGTTGGTGGTACCCCGAGGATTCAGCACAGTCGGAGCGGCGGCTATCCCCTCTCCGGGCCTGTGCGATGGTGCGGCTTCAATTCCGCTCTATTACATTTCTTAAATTCTCGGGCGAGGCCCTTCTCGAGTAGTCCCGACGTTCGCCTTTCGCGCAGCCTCGGCGATGTGAGGGTGCCAGTCGTACCTTCGCCTCGAGTGTGTTCTCATGTTCTTAGATTGCCACCCTACCACGGCTCAATGGAGTCATGCAAACAGGTAGCAGTTGGGTGCAGTCCCGAGCACTTGGAGGCAGTAGTGGTTAGACAGGATTCGTCTCTCCCGGTATTGGGAGTTGATATCGCGCTGTGTCTGGAGAGCCATTATGCAAAGTCTCTAGCCAGGGCAAGCGAGATTAACTGGTAGGTTTTCCAGTAGTTTCTCAAGGTGTAATGGGCTTCGCTCCGACACGACTTATACCGCTTTTAGGGGACTGACGCTTGCCGCCCCCTAGGCCCGATATGCGATAGTCCTAGACGAACAGACCGGACTGTACGGAGATTGTCACATCAGGCTCAGTAGGAGTTCGGATGGGTTTCCTCATCGGCCTTCTTATCGACATCTACCTGGGGACCGTTACGTACAGCTAGTGCCGCTTGCGGTCTGTGGTTAAACCCACTGCCAGAGTAGTAGTCGAGTCTTTAGAGTCCCACACAGAGAGTTTCCCTGCTCCGGGCGAAACGTTATAGAGGTCGTATGGTTTTACGACAGGGTTCGGACACGCACGTGCATTTATGCACGTACGATGTTCGGACAGTTTTTACTAGCCGGCTTTGGTTTAAGCCAGATTCTAGTATCGGATTATTGGATTTATACAGTCTAAAGTTTTTCCGTGTTTTCACGGATAGGAGGGGCGTTCTCGTAATTTGGCGAGAATCTTCTAGAAGGATGATGACTTGGGGGCTAAGGTGGCATTTGCATTTATTGATTTAATGACTCATAGTGTGATTCATACAAAGGAGTTAGTGTTGCATTTAATGTTTAATGACTCATGTGATGAATCACACAAAGTGAATAAATGAAGCATGGTTGATAAATCATTTGATTTATTCATTTAATAAATCATTATGCTTCATATATTCAAGATGAGATATTATTTCATTTCATTCTCACTCTCACCTTCTCTCTCCTTAAGCTCTCTCTCTTCAAACCCTAATCCTAACCTCTCATGTGTTGAGATCAAGGATTAGTAAGACTCATTAATCCATAATCATACTCTATATTCCCTAGGTGACTTTGATTAGCAATTAGAGTAACCTAGTTACCTTAAGATTAAAGGCAAAACTTGGAGCAGAAGCTCTCGGGTGGATCGTCTATTACAAAGAGGAGGCCGACGAGGAGGTGGTCAATGAGAAGAAGAAGGACTTAGTTCATTAGGTATAATCTTTTTTCATAGTTGCTAATTACTCCTATGTAAGTGTTAGTTATAGTTTAGCAAAGATCCTTTCGGTTAGTCGATGTTAGTTTAAAGAAAAAGATTGTTTTTCATATTTCCGCCTCCCCGCAACTTGTGGGGTGTACAACGTCGACTTACAGCGTATATGCTTTGACCCAGCAGGATGCTCTAATACCGTAGTTGCATGTATATTTAGTATAATTTTGGCTTCTTCGTCTCAAAAGCATTTCATTCATTAATCACTATTCTAGACATATATAAAAATTACCATATATTTAAACTATCTACGTTATACTTTCAGGTTCACTTATTATATCATCTTCTACCGCTATAGTATTATTTGATTCTGGATCAACACACTCGTTTGTGTCACTTGAGTTCGCCCATAAATTGAATATCGTTCATGAACCCCTAAAACCTGAGTTATCCGTTTCTACACCTTCTGGCACTTGTCTAACTGCCGATAAAATTTACAAAGGATGTGAAATCTTGATAAGCGATAGAATTTTGCTATCGAACCTGGTTCTTTCAGAGATGCATGGTTTTGATGTAATTCTTAGAATAGATTGGTTGGTATCTTATCATGCATCCTTGGACTGCTTTAATAAGCAGAAAATATTTTGCATATCAGGAGAATCAGAGTTCAGTTTTGTAGGAGAGAGTGTTTTATATCCTCCACATCTATTCAAGCTTATATGCTTATAAAAAAGGATGTGAAAGTTTCCTAGCATATGTAGTTGATAGGGAGAAGGAAGGAACAAAACTCGAGAACATTCCTATAGTTTGAGAGTTTCCTGAAGTATCCCCGGAAGAGCTTCTAAGGTTACCACCAGATCGGGATGTTGAATTCACCATTGATTTAGTTTCCGGTACTGTACCAATATCCAAAGCTCCTTATAGGATGACCTTACAGAGCTTAAGGAGTTAAATACTCAGCTGTAGGAACTACTCGATATGGGTTTCATTCGGTCGAGTGTATCACCTTAGGGTGCTCCTGTCTTATTCGTGAAGAAGAAAGATGGTTCCATGCGGCTTTGCATCGACTATCGGGAACTTAATAAAGCGACGATCAAGAACAAATACCCGCTACCGAGGAGTGATGATTTGTTCAATTAGTTACATGGTGCTCAAGTGTTCTCAAAGATCGACTTAAGATCAGGTTATCATCAGCTTAAAATTAAGGCCGAGGATATTCCAAAGTCTGCTTTCCTAACAAGATATGACCATTACAAGTTTTTGGTAATGCCTTTCGGGTTAATAAATGCTCCAGCTGCTTTTATGGATCTTATGAATAGAATATTCAAGCCTTACTTGGATCAGTTTGTCATGGTATTGATCGACAACATCTAATCTATTCAAGGAGTAATGAGGAGCACAACATCAACTTGAGGATCGTATTGCAAATATTGAAAAGGAAGAAACTTTATGCCAAGTTGAGTAAATGTGAATTTTGGCTTCATAGTGTGGCATTCTTGAGACATATAATATCAAAGGATGGAGTTTTTGTAGATCCTAAAATGTGGAAGCCATAGTTAACTGAAGTAGGCCCACAAATGCTTCTAAAGTTTGAAGTATTTTGGGATTGGCTGGCTACTATAGAAGATTTATCGAGGCCTTTTCTCGTATTGCCGCTCCATTAACCAAGTTGACTCAGAAGAAGGCGAAGTACGTTTGGACTGATGAATATGAAAAGAGTTTCGAGGATTTAAAGAACCGCTTGGTGTCAGCACTGATTCTCAGCCTTCCATCAGGGTCAGGGGATATGTAATCTATAGCAATGCATCTGGCAAGGGGCTTTGTTCTGTCTTGATGCAGTAAGGAAAAGTTATAGCTTATGCATCGAGACAACTCAAACCATACAAGCAAAACTATCCTAGTCATGATCTAGAGTTGGAAGTAGTTATCTTTGCTCTGAAGATTTGGAGGCACTATTTTTATGGTGAAAGTTGTAAAATCTATACCGATCATAAAAGCTTGAATTATATTTTCACTCAAAAAGAGTTGAATATGATGCAAAGGAGGTGGCTTGAACTAATGAAGGATTATGACTTGACCGTCCATTATCATCCTGGAAAAGTGAATGTCGTTGCAGACACTTTGAGCAGAAAATCAAGTGCTAATTTAGCATCTCTATTAAACGCAAAAGCAATTACTCGAGGATATGCAACGGCTTAAGATAGATGTACATCATCGTGGTTTGGATGTTATCCTGGCTCAATTTAGGTTGCAGCCAACCTCGATTGAGCAGATTAAGAGTGCACAAGTTGATGATCCCCAGCTGAAGAATATTCGGATAGAAGTTTTACAGGGACTTAAGCCAAAATTTATTGTTCAGGATGGTGTCCTTGAATTCGGATCAAGATTATGTGTGCCTAACGATCTTGAATTAAAGAAGCGAATTATAGAAGAGGCATATTGTACCAGATATTCGATTCAACCGGGCAGTACAAAGATGTATCGGGATCTTCGGGATGTGTTTTGGTGGAACAACATGAAGAGGGAGATTGCTAGTTTCGTGGTTCAATACCTAACTTGTTAGCTAGTTAAGTTGGTTAAGGCAGAGCATCAAAAACCTGCGGATCTATTACAACCACTCCCTATTCCAGAATTGAAGTGGACTAATATTGCTATAGTTTCGTAGTTGGTCTATCCCGGTCCCGAAAGGGGAATGATCCTATATGGATTATTGTTGATCATCGAACTAAATCTGCTCATTTTCTTTCTTATAAGATAACACATTCAATGGAGAAGATGGCTTCTTTATATATTGAGGAAATCGTGAGATTGCATGGGGTTCCTAAGAAGATCCTTTCTGATAGAGATCGTCGATTTGTATCTAGATTTTGGGAAAGTTTGCATAAAGCGTTGGGCACCAGACTAAAATTTACTTTATCTTATCATCCCGAGACAGACGGACGGTCCGAAAGGACCAATCAAATTCTTGAAGACATACTGCGAGCTTGTATTATAGACTTTGAAGGCGGTTGAGAAGAACATTTGCCGTTAGCAGAGCTCACATATAATAACAGCTACTAGGCAAGCATAGGGATGACACCGTTTATGGTAAGAGATGTAGATCCTCAATTTGTTGGGAGGAGATTAGAGAAAGAAAGCTACTTGGCCCTAAGATTGTACAGCTAACCACGGAGAAGATCAAATTAATTCTAGAGCGATTGTTGACAGCGCAAAGCAGGCAAAAAAGTTATGCAGACAAATGAAGAAGACAATTAGAATTCCAGATCGAGGACTTTATCTTCCTAAGAGTATCACCGTGGAAGGGAGTGATGGGGTTTGGAAAGAAGGGAAAGTTGAATCCGAGGTATGTCGGCCCGTTTGAAATCTTAGGACGAGTCGACGCCGATGCTTATAAAGTTGCTTTGCTTCTTGAACTGTCAGCTGTACACAATATATTCTATATATCCTTGCTGCGTAAATATGTACCAGATTAGTCGCATGTGTTAAAATATGAGCCACTTCAGATCAAAGATGACCTGAAATATATCGAGCATCCAATACATATTATAGATCGAAAGGAGCAAATATTGCGTACAAAAACGCTTCGTTTCGTAAAAATCCTATGGAGAAATCATTCAATCGACGAAGTTACCTGGTAAAGCAAAGAAGAGATAGAAAAATATCCATGCCCGTTCGTGAATCAACGTATTTGAATTTAGTTTCGAGGATAAAACTTTTATTAAGAGAGATATGATGTAGACACCACAAACACATGCAAAATAATATTTCAAACCCCTACACAAACCTGCTTTCTAACCCCTAGATCTAAAAATTTATGTAGTGGCAAATTTTCAAAAATGGATGCAGCATGTGGAAAGCATGAACTGGTTAGTAAAAATAAAATAACAAATAAAAAATATAGAATTTAGACGGTGGGAATTCTATATAAACCCCCATCCATCCATTTCCCTCACCACACAATAAAAAAAAGTAAGAAGAAAATTAGTAGAGGGTGAAAAGAGAGGAAGAAAGAGAAGAAATTTAGGAGAAGTTTCAAATTGAAAGTCGATTGTAAGTAAATATCCGTCTTATGTTAATTTTAGATTTCTCATAAAACTAACAATAGTTTTTTTAAAAATAAATTTCATTACTTGAAATTGTATAAATAAAGAGAAGAAGAAAATAAGAATTTGAGAAAGACTTGCCTTCATCGGAGATCGCCAGATCCCTAACTGGAGTCGCCGTCGCTGTCACCTTTAGTCACCGGCGTCGCCTCTACCCATGGTGGTTGACCCCGTGGCTGTCCCTTCCTTTTCTCTCCATGAGTATTGTTATTTAAAAAAAGAGGAAAGAAAGAAAAAAAATGGAGACAGAGGGAAAGAGAGAGTGTATCACACCCCGCTTCCCGGTGTACGGTAAGAAGACGCAACGAGGTACGCTACATATTTACTCAGAAGTAAACACACTAAGCGTAAATAAGAAATATAATAAATGTACACAAGAAAAAATACAAGAGATGTAACTGAACAACAACTTTTATTTAGTAAACATTTCTTTACAAGTACAACTGAAAATGTAAATACGAGAATGGAAAGCAATGCCTAAACAATGGAATGAACTGAAAAGAAAATATATACAAGTATCTAGAGCTCTGGGTCAATGGCGAACTGCTCCAAGTATTCAGTACTGGGCTCGACCTCCAGAGAGTCCGATCCACCTGACAACATTCCAAAGAAAGAAAAGAAGGAATGTCGTCTGCGAACAATCACTCGGTAAGTCCCAAAAATAGCTAAGAATAAACTGTAACAACCCTAAATTTTCTGTATGAAATTTTTCAAAAATACAGAAAGAAATACCTGAGCCTGAGCACAAGTTATAAGTTTAATTTGCTTTTGAACTGCAAGAAAGAGCCAGTAGCTCATTGGTAAGACCTTGCACTACTGAGACATAGCACCCGAGTTCAAATCCCATCAGCCACATATTATTTTTTATTGTATTTTCTTGTAATCTTTTAGAAGCCCAAGGGTTTACACGTGCACTACACGTAAACTGAAGAAACACAGAATAAACAAATACATGCACTGGGTATATGAGGCGACAAGGACACGTGGCAGAAAACCCAACCACACCTGACGGTATTTGGCCAGCGAAAATCCTAAATTTACCGGTACCACCGGTTCCCCCCGTGGGTAATGCCCCTAAAATTTCCCCCGTGCACCTCTTCAGCTACCCCACTCCTCTCACACTGTTTATTTTCCCTGCACATTTCCAGAGAACAATAAAACCCCATTTAATCCCATTTTCAATGCAATTTAATGCACTCTTTCACTCCCCAAACCCTAATTTCTCTTATAAATACCACACCATATTTCATCCCTCCTCACTTAGAAATTTCTTGTCAAAACTCTCCAAAATTCCCAAGTCTCTTTAGTGTGCAAGTAGAGTTAGCGAAGGGAAAAGTTCCGGCAACGTTCCAAGGAGTTTCCGGTGACGAAACGATACTCCGAAGCTTTCCTTAGTTTCCTCTCTCCTTTCTCTTGTCCAAAAGTCAGTAAGTCCCCTCTCCCCGTCTCTTCTTCTTCTTTAAAAATTTAAAATTCTAAAACTCGACGGAAGCGGAGTTAATCCAACTTCCGATTCGGTTTTTTCTTTAAAACTCTACTTTTCTTAATCAATAAAATTCCATACTATCACATAATGTTTAACAAACATAAAAAACCTATTAAAACAAGTTTTATCTCAAAATATTCTTTTATGCAATTTTTATTGTATTTTTACGGTAAAATACCACATACTTCATTTCCGACATAAAACAACACAAAACTTGTATTACCTTTAGATAATACACAAGATAATGACCTACATCATCACAACACACATCTTTGACATAGCACGATGAAATTTTGGATATATATTCATGGGATAACATGACTTTACAAATAAATACTATCAACTTATAAAACCATTTCTTTAAAAAGATATATTAAACAATTCCTTACAATTGCGCCTCTACAACCCACTTTTGGGAACCCCGTTCGGGATGGTGCGGGTTATCGCACATTCTCGGGCCTAGTAGAGCGAGATGCAGACCTCCAAAAGGAGCATTCGATCTCGAGGTAATTTTAATGCATTTTTCTTTAGAAAAAATGAGATTTCTATAAGAAAATAAATAAAATTTATTTTCATTAAACATATATGTATATAACTATTATCAAAATATCTATTTTAATTATATTATATAAATATTCTAAGTTTTCTAAATCAAAGGAATCACCTTTGCATGAAAATACCATCCAAATACAAAACAATTCCATTATTTCAAGAAAACACCATATACTATGAAAATTAGGTTCTACTCACTAGAAATTTCACTTTTATAAAATATACAACTATGAAAACCCTAAAGATGATAATTAAATGCTTGAGATGTATTTTGAAAATTATATCAAACTATTTTTACATAAAACCCCCTCAAGTTATACTAAATTATAATAAGGACCCTAGCAAACATAGGTTTAAGCGGAACCAGTCTCTTGAGCCTTACGGAGCTGGAGAATATGGGTGCTTGCCTATTTAAGGTAGACAATCTAACAAACAGTGTTATCAACACGGTAATTGTCTTGGAAAAATACACAAATCCTACCGTTTATGTGCAGCAGTTACCGATAACATCAAAATTAATTCAAGATTTCAAGTTCTTTTTAAAGTGTCTGACTCAGATTTTTTCCCAATCTAATCAAACTGACTTGAATGTAATTTAAGTATAAACTACAATTCAACATGAACTCGTCTATTCAATCTATATCAATCTATATTGACTGACCCAAACCATGGATATACTCCGTTTACATGACTCTTCTTCTATATCCACTCCATTTACTGATATCATAATTTCGGCAAGTCATTCATCTATATAACAAAATAATACAATTAATACAAAAGACATCGCGGGTTTATAAAGGGGTAGACTGGTACGAAATATATTAAAGGTGGCACGAGGTGGTCACTTAAGACGTAATTACATCCATGCCGTTGTTCCGGGGTATTTTCGACGGAGCCTTATACTACGGGTTACCAAAGTCCACGGTGTAAGTTGGACTCCTCTCGTATACACTGTCATCTTCTGTACCAAGTAATTACGCCAACCTAACAATCAAATATTATACTAGATATACTCTATTTTCTGTCTATTCTACTTCTCATCTTTTTTGGGACTTACCGAGAGATTGTTCACTGACGACATTCCTATTTCTTTTCTTCTTTGGCATGTTGTCAGGTGGATCGGACGCACCAGAGCTCGAGACCAGCCAGAAGCATTTGGAGCAGTACACTGAAGACCCGGAGCATTAGACTTTACTAGTACATATTTTCATTTCAGTTATGCTATTGTTTAGGCATCACTTTCTACTCATGTATTTACATTTCAGTTGTACTTGTAAAAGAATGTTTAATGAATAAAGTTGCTGTTCATTTACATTCCTGTCTCTTGTGTACTTTACTTTATATTGCTTAGTTACACTTAGCATATTTACTTCTGAGTAAATACGTAGTGGGCCTCGCCGCGTCCCCTTCCCGTACACCGGGAAGCGGGGCGTGACATAGACAAATAAGAATATAACTGGTATATTGTAATTTTTTGTTCTGTTAATGCAGTTGTTTGTAACTTGGTACATAATATGCCAGTGTATATAAGAGGAGTCCCACTATTCCGAAGACTAAGGTATACGGAGCACAAGAAACTGTTAAGCCATGGTACAATAGCAATGGATATTCAGGTTAGGTATATTAAAGTGACCGTCTCGTGCCACTTCTACCACATTCCGTACCAGTCTACCTCTTTAAAACCCCGTAATGTCTTTTGTAATGACCCCAAAATCTTTATACATTTGTATTATCCCTCTTCAATAATATACCGTATTTATTTGTACTTGGTATTTTCCTTTTTCTATTAAATTTATTATTATTTTATTTCTCAATCTATTATGTATTTTTCTAGGTACAATTACTTTTTCTTATATTTAAGTTTTTAAATTCTCATTCTTATTTTTCCTTTAATAAATATTTAACCCAAATCCATTATTCTTATTTTCTACAGCCCATCTAAAAAGCCCATTTTCTTTTTAAGCATCATCATATATTTAATTCTAATTAAATATGTGCATGAACAACCTTATAGCTCATTGGTTAAGCCCTTGCATTGTTATTCCATAAGTCACATGTTCAAATCCCCATTCTTGCAATTATTTTTATCATTTTTTGTTCTTCTCATAACCTACAAATGAGACCTTTCATTTCCAAATTGAATGGTGACCTTTCATTTCTCTTTTAATTCTCATGTTGAATGCATATATTATTATACATAATTCACCATTATATCATCTTTATTTGTGAAACTTGAGGGGGTTTTATGTAAAAATATTTTTGTATAGTTTTCAAAATATAACTCAAGTATTTAATTATCGTCTTTAAGTACATACAACAATTTAATGATCAAGATAAATATGTATACATGTTCGAATAGCATGAAATGAGTCAAGTATATTATTCGAGTAACTACCATAAACAATGCTGTAAAGAAATATTATGTACGACTAATTAATCAAGTTGAACGAATGCGAAATATAAACAGAAATATGGCTCTAAATGTTTTGCATGCGTGAGTTCCAGTTTTACCTAAATATGACTACCGGTTTGAGAGATATAAATGTTTTCGTATCGTCGCGCAAAACAGATCAGAATCTATTCGGCACCGTCACATATTTTTAAAACGCAGTTTGAGTTAATTTGTATCAGGTTTCAGGTTACGAAAATTATTAGAAAATTTTAGGTATTTCGATGTACTTATCGAAAACACCAAGATTCATACGATTTGGATTTATGAAGCTCTAGTTATGATCATTTTAATATCAGCATTTAAAACAGAAATTCAGATTTCTGGACAGCAACTATATATTGTATTGTAAAGCCTATATCAGGTTGTTTCATGCATTCCTAAGTAATATAATATACAGAAAATTATATTTCTATCAATGGTGCATCTACACATCTAAATTTTGTCACAAACGGATATCGGGTGTTCGAGTTATGTCCAATTTAAAAACAATGTGCGAATCAGGACAGATTCTGTCCACATCCGTCACTTAATATTGTAATGCAGTTTTCTTTATCTTAGGTAGGTTTTCAGTAAAACTATAAAACTAATAAAATCTATATCATTCGATGTAGATATCAAAAACATCTGAGTTTGCTCAATTTGGATACCGGTATACCAAGTTATGTGTCCTAGAAATTGACCGATAGCTGCAGTTTTCTGTTTTACGATCAGTGAATAAATACGATGTAATTCACAAACCGTTATGCGGATCGATCTACAATTTTTACAGCATGAAAAAAAAATAATATATTCTATCATATGTAAATTTCATGAAATTTCCAGAAGTAAAAATTAATTTCTACAAATTATTTTAAAGGTAAAGATATTGATATGTATACTAAAATCGGCAAAAAGATTAACTAGAATTTTTACGCAAGCTTCATCCTTTCTTTTAATAACCAAACCGATTCCATGAGATATCGTAAATATATTGTGGCATGAAATCTATGTTCTCACTGCTCATAATAAACATTTATAGTCATGAACAAAGAATTGAAAACACTTTAATTTGAACAAGAGGTAATAAGATATTATTAAACCATATATAACCATATGTATCTAGACTTATATATATGTATATGTTTATGTTTATTTTTCTCTTAAGGATTACGATATGGATAAAAACGGGTTCACGAGATATGAAAAGAGAAGAATAAAGAGATGGAGGGAGGAGAGAGAAGGGACTTACATGCACAAGCCGGTATTGTCACCGGGCTTGTCTATCCGCCGATAGCCTCGTGTTAGTAGCGAGACCTTCTTGAATACTTCTTCATGTTCTTCTTCTTGGACTCTAGGTGAAGAGGAAGAAGTGAGAGATAGAAAAATGTGAGGAAGGAAAAGATAGAGGAGGACAATAAAGATGATATAATGGTGAATTATGTATAATAATATATGCATTCAACATGAGAATTAAAAGAGAAATGAAAGGTCACCATTCAATTTGGAAATGAAAGGTCTCATTTGTAGGTTATGAGAAGAATAAAAAATGATAAAAATAATTGCAAGAATGGGGATTTGAACATGTGACTTATGGAATAACAATGCAAGGGCTTAACCAATGAGCTATAAGATTGTTCATGCACATA
Source organism: Agapanthus africanus (assembly GCA_030015575.1). NCBI lineage: Eukaryota > Viridiplantae > Streptophyta > Magnoliopsida > Asparagales > Amaryllidaceae > Agapanthus > Agapanthus africanus. The sequence goes on along the minus strand of CM057340.1, from coordinate 671,786,905 downwards.
TTTAATTAGAATTAAATATATGATGTTGCTTAAAAAGAAAATGGTCTTTTTAGATGGGCTGTAGAAAATAAGAATAATGGATTTGGGTTAAATATTTATTAAAGGAAAAATAAGAATGTCGTTTAATTGAATTATAACTTTCCTTCATGTCTTGCATTTAGATTTAACATAATTAATAATGGAATGAGTCTAGAGGAAAATGGTATGGCATGATATACATTCACATATAAGTTCTTAGAAAAATAAGTATTGTATCGGTTTTGTCGCTATTAGAAATTCATATATTAAAATTGCGGAGAACAATTAGGATATATCATTTGTCGGTATATTTTCAAAACATTTAGAGCCATATTTCTGTTTATATTTCGCATTCGTTCAACTTGATTAATTAGTCGTACATAATTTTTCTTTACAGCATTGTTTATGGTAGTTACTCGAATAATATACTTGACTCATTTCATGCTATTCGAACATGTATACATATTTATCTTGATCATTAAATTGTTGTATGTACTTAAAGACGATAATTAAATACTTGAGTTATATTTTGAAAACTATACAAAAATATTTTTACATAAAACCCCCTCAAGTTTATAAATTACCCTAAGGACCCTAACAATTATAAGACCACGATTCATAATTCTGATTGTCTGACTCGGGTTTGAGTCTGATTAATTTGACTTGAATCTGATTCAAGTCAACCTATAATCTACAAGATTCCAATTCAAATGAACACATGAATCCATGAATACAATTATCAATTTATACAATTTGGCTGAACCGAACCATGGATATATTCCTTTTACATGATTCTCAGTATTCCATTTACATGACTCTACGGTTACAACCGTTTCCTGATATCATGGTTTCGGTCAGTCAGTCAATCAATCTACAATTACTACAATTTACAAGATAACAATACAAATAAGACTTCGCGGGGTTTAAGGGGTAGATTGGTACGGAAGGTGTTAAAGGTGGCACGGGGTGGTCAGATTTAATACACCTAACATGAATCCAGTTGCTGTTGTACCGTGGCATAAACGGTTCCTTGTACTATACGTGCCCTTAGTCTCTGGCATATAGAGACCCCTCTCGTATACACTGGCATCCTTCTGTACCAAGCTACAAAACTTGAATATGTTTCAAGTCAATCTATATTCTATTATATTCCAACACAACTTGAATACATGAATCCCAGAATCAGTTAACAATCTGTCTGACTGAACCGAACCATGGATATTCTTTTTACAAGTTTCCAGTATTCCATTTACATGACTCTACGGTTATAACCGTTTCCTGATATCATGGTTTCGGTAAGTCAATCAATTAATCAAGTCAATCAAGCAACCATTACAAGTTTACAAGATAACAATACAAACATGACATCGCGGGGTTTAAAGGGATAGATTGGTACGGAAGATGTTAAAAGTGGAATGAGGTGGTCAGATTAAGACACCTAACCTATATTCCGTTGCTGTTGTACCGTGGCATAAACGGTTCCTTGTACTATACGTGCCCTTAGTCTCTGGCATATAGAGACTCCCCTCGTATACACTGGCATCCTCCTGTACCAAGCTACAAACAATTACGTTAAACAATATTTCATAATATTCTACAATACAATACTTTAGAAAATACTATACTCTGTCACTCTCATTCTTCATTCTTCTTTGGGACTTACAGAGCGACCTGTTCGCTGACGACATTCTATTTCTCTCTTCTTTGAATGTCGTCAGGTGCGTTGGACCAAGTTGAGACCGAGCCCACAAGTGAAGATTTGGAGCAGTTCCAGGAAGACCCAGAGCTCTAGACATTGTATCTTGTTCTTTCCAGTATTTCCTTTTATTGTTATGCCACTGTTTAGGCATTGCTTTTTCATTTCAGTTGTATTTTCCTTTTCATGCATTGTACAAAGAATCTTATTAATAAAAGTTGCTGTTATCTCAATCTCATTTGTCTCTTGTGATTATTTTATATTGCTTAGTTACGCTTAGCGTATGTACTTCTGAGTACATACGTAGCGGGCCTTGTCACGTCCACTTCGTCGTACACTGGGAAGCGGGGCGTGACATCTTTTGTATTGATTGTATTGTTTTGTTTTATAAATGGAAGACTTGCCGAAACCATGATATCATGTAAATAGAATGGATATAAATGGATTGTCATGTAATCAGAGTATATCCACGGTCCGGTTCGGTCGAGTCATGTTGATATAAATTGTATCTAGTATAAATGGATTCATGTTGTATTGAAGTTATCTTGAATTATATTCAAAGACAGATCGATTTCATATTAGATTGAGACTCTGCCTGAGTCAGACACTTTATAATGAATTGAAGTCCTGAATTAGCTTTGGTGTTATTGGTAACTGCTGTACATGGACGGCAGGATTTCTGTCTTTTTCCAAGACAATTACCGTATTGATAACACCGTTTTCAGGTTGTTTACCTTAGATAGGCAAGCACTCATATTCTCCGGCTCCCTGAGACTCAAGAGAACTGGTCCCGCTTTAACCTATGTTTACTAGGGTCCTTATTGTAAATTAATATAACTTGAGGGGGGTTTATGAAAAATAGTTTAAATATATTTTCAAAATACACCTCAACTATTTAATTATCGTCTTTAGGGTTTTCATAGTTGTAATTTTTATAAAGTGAAATATTCTGGTGGATATAACCTAAATTTCATTGTATATGGTATTTTAGTGTAATATTGGAATTGTATTGGTAGTTTCATGAAATTTGTGATTCCTTTGATTTAAAAAAACATGGAGTATATATATAATATATTTAAAGTAGGTATTTTGATAATATTCATATATATGTATTTAGTAAAAATAAATTTTATTTATTAAGTAGAAATCTTATTTTTCTTAAAAATTGCATTAAAAATTCTATCGAGATCGGATGCTTCGTGAGAAGGTCTGCATCTCGCTCTACTAGGCCCGAGGATGTGCGATAACCCGCACCATCCCAATCGGGGTTCCCCAAAATAGGTTGTAGAGGCGCATTTGCTAGGAATTAAATAAAACACTTTTAAAGAAAACGGTTTTTGAATGTTTATGGTATTTAAATATAAACTCGTATTTATCCCACAAACTAATGTTCCAAAAGCTATCGTGCTATGTCAAGAATGAGTGTTGTGATGAGGTAGGTCATTACCTTGTGAGTTTTCTAAAGATAATATGAGCAAAATGAATAAGCAATGTCGTACTTAAACATGATGGTATTTTACCGTAAAACTGAAATAGAAGTTGCAATACATATTATTTTGAGATGAAACTTGTTCTAATTTGTTTGTTTATGATTGTTAAACAATATACAAAAATATTGTAAATTTGTTATTAAGATAAATGATGTTTTTAGTTAAATTAGAAACGGAAGTCGGATTAACTCCACTTTCGATTAGTTTTGAAAATGGAATTCGTTTTAATAGAAGGAGAAGAGGGAAAGCGGGAATTACATATTAGAAAGAAAGAGGAGAGCTATAGGAAGCTTATGGAATCATCGGGGAGTCATTTCGTCGCCGGATTTGTCCTGAAACGTCGCCGAAACTTGGCCTTAAGCTAACTCCGCTTGTACAACTTTTTGGACTTAAAAATTTTAGAGAGTTTTGATACTAGATTTTAGAATGAAGAGGGCCAAAGTATAGGGTTGTATTTATAGGATAAATTAGGATTTAGGGTGATGAATTGAGAATTAAAAATGCATTAAAATTTGGTTTAATGGTAATTTTTAATTCTTTGAATAATTGCAGAGTAAACAAAAATAATAGGAGTTAAGGGGGGAAGGTCAAAAGACCAGGGCAAAGAAATTGGAGCATTAGGCATGTGGGGCCCGGCGGCACCGGCCCCAAGCTTAATCTCGTCGACCAATCTTGGCTAGGTGGGGTCTTGGATTTGTGAGGGTCTGTATGAATAGTATTTTGCACATGTTTGTTTTTATTGTGACTTTTCATTTTACGTGTTTTGCACGTGTAAACTCTTGAGCTTCTAAAAGTTAAAGAAAAATCAATAAAAATAATATGTGGCTGAGGGGGTTTGAACATAGGAGCTTCATCACAACATTGCAAGACTTTACCAATAAGCCACAAGTGCTTTCTTACTGTTCAAAAGCAATTTAAATACTTATAGCATACGCAGGATTGCAAATACTCCATTTGTATATTAACTTTTAAACAAATTTTTTGTACACTGAAACAGAGTCATTATATTCTACCCTCCTTACAAAAATTTCTTCATCGAAATTTACATTTATTTTAAGAACTAATTTACAAACAAGTGGGGGTATCTTGCACACATATCGTCCTCACGTTCCCATGTTGATTCTTCTGGTGAGTATTTTCTCCACATCACTCGAACTAAATTTACTTCCTTATTCCGATGTGACTTCACCTTTCTATCCAGGATTTTAACAGGTTGCTGCTCACAGGATAAGTCCGGCTATACAGTGAGCTCGGAGTGATCAACAATATGACTGGGGTCACTCACATACCTATTGCTGGGTTCCGTAGCACCCTCACTTAGTTTCGGAAGGTATCAACTATGCCATTTAAAAAATTCTAAGGTGCTAAAGAACCCTAACCAAGGATCTAACTAGAGGAATTAGGGTAAACAAGCATGTAATCAAACATTACACTAAGTGAATGAGGAATACAAGCTTTGTAGACCGGTCCTTTACTTCTAAAGCTCCGTGTAGTAGTCCCTTCGCTCCAAGTAGTGATCTCCCGGACTCAAGTTAGGCTCCACAAAGCGAAATGAACTAGCTTACTTGAAGTATTCGAGGCCGAAGATGGTCTACGTCGAGGAGACTTTAACTCAAGCTATCTCTTCACCAATTGAGAATTAGTGAAGGAAACAACCTAAACTAAATGGCTAATCTAGTGTAGGTTAATGAAGTAGGATTTTTGCTCACTTTAGAATAATTTTTCTCACAATATTTCTTCACCTCAAGAAAAGCTAGAGAGCTTTCTTGAGATGAAGAAGAAGATGAAGTGTGGAATGTATTGAGTGAGAATAGCAACCATGGGTGAGATAATATTTCATATAACTCATGTAGAGACTTAACAATGGCTTAAGATGATAGTTGGGTTAATAAATATCCAGGGAAAGACAAAATTAGTGGACTAAGTCAATGGTTCTACAACCTTCCACTAAGCATCCAATCATGACTAATTTCCATCTAATTTTGTATTTACCTTAAATAATAAAAACCCTCATTATCTTAATTATGGTATGAGTCTCATACACCCATGTATAATGTATCATCAAGCATGACACAAAACTAAACACAATTAATATATCACATATATATTAAATGAAAATGTGAGAAAAAGAAATGCTTAAGTGAGCTAATATTAGTTAATGTAAAATTAATATATCAAATATATAATCATAAATTAAATTATTAAATCAACACTTGATTTAATAATCCGGCTATATCACATATAACTGACTAATATTATTTGTATCAATTTATCGAATCAACACTTGATTCGATAACCCGACTATATCACATATAACTGACTGATATCATATATCGTGAGATTAGAATACGGTATCACATACGATTATTAATCTCGATCCCGCACATATCACATATGTGCTCCTACTTCGTTTCATCTGAGCCAGGAAATCTCTGTGTAGGACTCTAAAGACTCGTCAATACGCCGGTAGTAGGTGATGATCATATCAGTCACCCACAAGCCGTCAGCGGTACTAGCTGGACGTAACGGCTACCCAGGTATTGAGAGATCAGAAAATCAACAAGCAAGCCTGCTCATACTCCTGCGAATCCAATAAGTAACACTACCGTATAGTCTGGTCTCTTCGTCTGATATGTCGCATATCCAGACTGGGGGTGGTAAACGTCAGACCCCAATAGCCTGATAAGTCATGCCGATATGAGGCACATAACGGTTCGAGAAACTACTGATAACACTTACCAGTAAATCTCAGCAACCCTGGCCAGGGATTTCCTGTTATGGCCAGCATAGCGCAATATCAATCCCCAATACCGGGAGAGATGAAATCCCCTCCTATCGCTCATTGCCTCAATGTGACTCGGGACTGTACCCAAAAACCACCGTTTTGCACGTTCTCTTGAACGTGGTAAGGTGGAAATCAAAGCACAGTGGGAATCACACAAGGCTCTATGACGATCTCGGGTCTACAGACTAACCTGTACCAGTGTCACTAGAGAACTGCTATCTGACGTAAGGTATAATACCATTTAGGAGTTCTCGGCGAGTTATGTTTGTTCCCTGATTAAAAATCAGAAGAAGCTTCAGAAGCGGCATCACGTGCTCACATGTGACCAGTTGTCATGTGTTGGCACGTGACGCTTAAAGCAGCGGTAAAAAGCATATTCATCCCCTGATTAAAATCAAGAAAAAGCTCTAGAAGAGACATCACGTGCTCACACATGACCAATGGTTACGTGTTGGCACGTGATGGTTAAGCAGCGGCCAGAGAACAGTGAGCAGAAGAAGAGAAGCCCACTCCAGGGGTCACGTGCCTACACGTGACCAGGGGTCACGTGCCTACACGTGACCGGCTTTAAGAGCCTTATTCTTTAACAGAATTAAAATTCTGAGGATGAATCTCTCAAATCTTTCCAAAGTGAAGAAGGATTATCTAAAACCATTGGATTAAAAATCTAAAGGTGATTAAATATTACCAATTTATGGAAAAATCTTGGACTTGGAAAGATTTCCCCCTAAATCTAACCGAAATAATAAGGGGATATCGTTGGATTTAAAATCCAATGGTGAATAAAATTCACCTAAAAATCTAAAGGCCCAGATTAATGATGAAGATAAATCAAATCTCTCAATGAATAAATCAAATCTCTCAATGAGAGGTTTACTAACCAGATTGATTCTTTTCCTTCTCCTATAAATAGGGGCCAAGAAAAGAAGAGGAAAAGAAAACCTTTTTTGAGACCTTCGGACCTTTTCTTCTGATACACAGAGAGAGATATATAAAGCTTTTGACTCTCTGCAAAAGGAAAACCTTAGGTAAGAAAAGAAAAGGGATGCTTAAAAAGAGAATTTAATTCTCAAAAGAGTTTAACTCTTATATAAAGAAAAGAACTTAGTTCTTTCCCTGGTGGAGGATCTGTAAAGTGCACATCTCCCCATGAATTGAGAATTTAATTCTCATTGGGTTGAGAGCTTGCCATGCAGATCTAAAACACAGAGGAGAAACTGAGTTTTGAGAATTTAATTCTCACAAAATGATAGGAATTCAATTCTTTTGGGATAAAATTAGGGTTTAACCCTATGTTATGGGAATTTAATTCCTTCAAAATGAACAGAACTAGGGTTTAACCCTAATTGAGAACATAATTCTCACAGGAATTTAATTCCCTTAAGAAAAGAAGTTAGGGTTTAACCCTATTTAAGAATATAATTCTCCAAAACAGGAATTTAATTCCTCTAAAGTCTGTTGTTAGGGTTTAACCCTATAAAGAAATTAATTCTTAAAAGATGAACGGATTTTTAAAACATGCAAAGAACTAGAGTCACGTGCTACCACGTGACCCCTGCAAAGATCCACAGAAAAGAACTTTGAAGCAACACCTCACGTATTACCACGTGACTCCTACAAAGATCTGTAAAAGAGAACTTTGAGGCAATGCTTCACGTGCCCCACGTGATCTCTAAAGCACACAGAGAAAAGATAAGGCAAAAGAAACAGAAAAGAGCTCTAGGGCGCCCTCACATGTCAACACGTGACCCCTAATGAACATTCTAACAGATCAAAGCGTGAGCCCCCATCACGTGCCCACACGCGATGGCTTTCAGAATTAAAAGTGTTAAACACCTATCTGTAGAACAAAATAAGGGTAATCAAGGCGCTCTCACGTGTCCGCACGTGATTCCTCTCTCCTTAGTGTTTAACACTAGTCTGGGGATTTTGTCCCCAGTGTTTAACACTGATTTGCTTAGTATTCCACACTAATTTGAAAACTCTGTTCCCAGTGTTCAACACTGATTATGTTTTTAGTGTTTAACACTAACTTGTTAATCTTATTCCCAGTGTTCAACACTGTTGGTCTCTAGTGTTTAACACTAGCTTTAGCCCAATTGGCTAAGTTTCCAGAGGCAAAGCCTCTCCTTCAATGAACCAACAGAGGGCCAATATCCCAAACATGATTGGACTTAGCCCAAGCTGGCCATAAGTCCTCAATTCAAACTCAACTGGGCCAATGGGCTCATAATATAATAATCGATCTTAGTTTCCAAATTGGACTACAGATCACTTAATCTACCTTGGTTTAAGGGTACATCTCTTCACTCCTTTGATACTTGGCGTTATAATTCCTCAACGTCTTCAAAGAGGTGACGGGTCCCGATGACCACATATTGATACGGACTGTGGGGTCCTTAAACTCATGGACTATGAGGTCCTTAACCTTGACCGTGATGTCTTAAAACTAATGCCGGACTGTGGGGTCCTTAAACCCATAGACTATGAGGTCCTTAACCTTGACCGTGATATCTTAAAACTAACGCCAGACTGTGGAGTCCTTAAATCCACGGACTATGAGGTCCTTAACCTTGACCGTGATGTCTTAAAACTAACATCGGACCGTGGAGTCCTTAAATCCACGGACTATGAGGTCCTTAACCTTGACCGTGATGTCTTAAAACTAACATCGGACCGTGGAGTCCTTAAATCCACGGACTATGAGGTCCTTAACCTTGACTGTGATGTCTTAAAACTAACATCAGACTGTGGAGTCCTTAAACCCATGGACTACGAGGTCCTTAACCTTGACCGGAATGTCTTAAAACTAACAACGGACTATGACGTCCTTAACCTTGACCGTGATGTCTTAAAACTAATATCGGACTGTGGAGTCCTTAAATCCATAGACTACGACGTCCTTAACCTTGACCGCAACGTCTTAAAACTAACACTGGACCGCAATGTCCTTAAATTACCTATTGACCGCAATGTCACTAAACTAAACAACATGGCTCCCATAATTGCTCTCTTATTGGATCTAAACGATCCCGTTAAGTTGATCTTAGTCTAAAACTAGACTAACGTATCCTTAACAAACATTTAAGTCGATCTTAGTCTCAAATGAGGTTAACGTATCCTTAAACACAACCCCCAAACCCAAATCTAAGAAAGATACGGATTTGGACTAGTCCACGCCCTACGGGCGACGACATAACTCAGTCTCCGTATACAATCCACGGGCAACCAAACACAAATCAAACACACACAACACGAAGTGACCATCTGGAGAAGGAGAAAGTTGTTACCGCAATGCGGTAGCGTAATTAACTGCAGGGGCTTGCGCCTGCAGGGAAGAGTGTCCCCACAATCAAAAACCCCTCAAACGAGGTGGAATCTGACGAAGTCTGCTACATCGAACGCATCCGTTTAAACCTTCGATACATGGTGCCATAAATAAACTTGGCATCTTCGGAGAGGTAGACGGATAGCACCAATTAGCATCTGCCCTAAATTTCAGGCAAGACGTCAGTCGCGCCGTCTTTCGGAAGGGAATAGATTCTGGCACGCCTGGTAGGACCTTTTCCTCTTTCTACTCCACACTTCGTGTGTCGTGATTCGTGAACCAATCGCAGTCCGCTAATGGTTGACCTTGGGTTTCGAAGTACTAAGATTTGGTGTTTCGTTTGCTGCAGAAAGCAAAAGGATCAATGGCTGGCAACTACTCGAACTGCTCCAACTGCAAATGCAACTGACGCTCCGCCTCACCTGGAGGTGTAGCCTATGGACCGCAGGCTGCTTCCCTGTTTACTATGCCTGTGGAACAAGTGACTCAAGCTACCACCGGTCTGTTCTTTGGGACCATGCTCCCGCCGGTGAACGTTAACATCCCAGTGCCCGTACCGGAAGCTTTAAAGAAGTCGGTCTTTGATCGACTTGCTACTCCTATGGCCCCTCTCAACGGGTCGTCCAACTCCTCGGTCTTCACTAGGCTAAGCCTGAACTCCAAAGGGCCCGCCAAGAAGCCCGTGATACCTGAGGTGGCCATCCCGAGGAAGACAGCTACTCCCGAAGTCGTCAAGGCGGCTTCTCCTCCCAGAGGGTCGGTCTTCGCGAGACTGACTACCCCCGTTCCCGTTCCCGCTCAGAAATCTGTTTTTGACCGGATGGACTTAGCTTCTCAACGAACTCAGTCTTCAAGAGGCTGACACCGGCACAACCCCTCCTCAGAACAGGGGGCAAGACGAAGCCGTCGCTGAATCAATCCCTACAACCCGTCATGCCCGACGTCGCCATTGGCGCAGGATAAGGAAGACTGGGGGCAACTCCCCCTCCGGGCTAACTCCACCAGCTCCAACGGTGGAAATTGAGGCTGCTGTTCCAACCGGGAACAGCTTTGAGCTACTAAACAGGGTACGCAGAAATTCTCCAGCTGCGGTTCTCAAAAGATCCCCTCCACCTGCGGAGAATGTTATAGAAACAAAGCTGGAGCAGCCTCCTCAACGGCTGTCCTCCAAAATTTATAAAGTCTGGCGGAAGGTTCAAGACTCGGTAATTGACCAAGATTACTCTCGTCAACAGAAAAAGACGAAAGCGCAGGGAGAAAAGAACCGTCACGTCAAACAACAAAGGACGACAACAGCTTTGGTGCTCGCTGCAACGGCTCCCTCCATATCGACTACTCAAAAGAGAAGAAGGCCGGAGAAAGTCCCCACTCCTGCAGCAAATGTCAAAGACGGTAAGCCTAGACGCCCTAAGTCTGGGGGCATGATGGTGCATACCGTCTACATGGCGTCTGGTAAAGAGGACAGCCGTACATCCACGGGTCATAGACCGCTTACACGGTCAGTGACCAAAGCTCAGGAGCAATAGCAGAAGCTCTAAGAAATGATGAACGCGATGGCCGCACTCACTGGGCCGAAAGAAAGCCCTGAAGCGTCATCTGATCAACGCCAAGAGCAAGAAACTGACGCTGAATTCCTTCGCAGGATATTGGAGAAAAAGGATAAAGAGGCTGCCGAACAAGTAGCCAATATACAACGAATGGCCCTCCTGTTCCAGGACATGGTAGGAATGACGATCCAACAAGATTCTCCTGCTGAAGATCCTCCAATCGTCCTTGAAGACGCAGGGGAGAAACGTCAAATCCTCCACCCGCTCTGTCAACGGCCTAGGGGGAGACAATCTCCAAAGCTGACCTAGACGAATATATAGCTCAGCAGATATGGGTTCACCAGGCGACTGAGGCAGCTGGTCAAGTTGTCAGAACAGGGCGACCATATCCGAGCTGGTATGATCAGATCAAGTACCCGCCGGGCTATACAATACTTAAATTTCATGTCTATAAGGGGACGGGCAATCCCCACCAACATGTTGCCCAGTTCAGGGCGCTTTGCGGCAACACCGGCGGTGATGATAAATTGTTGCTTTGCCAGTTCGTCGGTAGCTTGTCAGAAACAGCATTCGAGTGGTACTCTGAGCTCCCAGACGACTCTATTAAAACATTAGCGGAGATGGGATGCTGTTTACCCAGCGTTTCGCAAGTGCCAGCGAATGTTCTCCGATAATGGCGTTAATTAATGCCAGGGTGAAACCAAGCGAGACGTGGGTCCAGTATGCTATACGCTGGCGAAATTTGTGGGCGAAATGCGAACAACGCATTGAGAAAGCGCCCGCGGTGGGCATGTTCGTGGGTACCCTAGATCCTCATGCAACTATCTCACAGTTCATGATGTTCTTTAAGCCAACCATGTTTCAAGTTTTGATCGACAAGTTGGCCCAGATGGACCAGATGGGTCACAGACCGTCTCTCCCGAAGCCAGAGCCTCGGAATGACAAGGGTAAAGGGAAGGCAACCTTCGTTGCGAACGCTCAGCAGCAACCCAGTGCCCCAAAGCTGGCGGATCAGCTGGAAGAAAGACGACGGTATTACAATGAGAAAATGAAGCGCCCCTACTCATTCCTGTGGGATAAGACGAAGAGGCTATTCGAGCTGGCAATACGTAACAGGCTTATCAACTTGCCAAATCCAAGGCGACCACCGCAACCCAGTGAGGTGAATAACCCCTTATTGACCTTACCATCAAACGGTAAGCCATCCGATTGAGGATTGCTTCGTCTTCAGAGGATGGATTGAAGATCAATACCTACAGGGTAAGTTTGCGCTGTCCGAAAAGTGGAAGGTGAACTCGTCACAACCTCACACTCCCAAGAAGACGGACACACCGGGGGCAACTTGTTCCTTCATTGAAGAAGCTCCATGGGAAATCGTGTTTTCAGCAAAAACCAAAAAGATGCTGAATGATCTTCATTCATGCTCGGCGATCAGGTGGAAGAACCCGCTGGAACCCCAAATCATTGAAAGGATGCTGAAGCCGCGCCCAACTCCAAAGATCGGTGGTGATGGCCCAAGTACTCACACCCAGCCGTCGAAATCTTCGAAGAAAAGAAGAAGAAATCTAAGAAGCCCGTGAAGCCTGGCAACAAGCATACGGACTTCCAGAACCAGATTGACGCGCTGGAGGAGTACAATCAAAAGGTGCGGACTCCCATCATGCTCCAAGAGTTTCTCAACCACGACTTTCACGAGGAAGATAATTGGGAAAGCTCGTCGGATGAATCCGAGGGATATGTGGCGAGTTGTCATGTGATCTCCCACTCGTTTACGGACGATGAAACAACCCCTGGCACTGAGAAACTAGGGGCATAGCCTGAGACAGAACTTGTGTGGACGACAGACGAAATGATCGACACCTTTCTAGATGAGATTCGTTTGAAAAGTAAAGCCGACCAGGAGCGTGAGATGGCCGCATCAGAAGGAGCTAAACGCAGGCGACTAAACGAAAAAGTCGAAGCACTCCCGCCAGATCAAAAGACATCCGATGCGGATAAAAACATATTCAAGACGAGGAAAAGGTTTGCCAAAGCCCTGTCAATGGGAATGAAACTACTACCCTCGGAAGAAAACACGCTCAATGGGGCGGAAAGACACCCTAATTACTGCTCATATCATCGGAAGATTTCACACCCCATTGAGGAGTGCGACACTTTTAAGACATGGTGGCAGGGATATGTTGCTCATCGGCAACATTTTAAGCGGGTGAAACGCAGAACTCGTCGGGAGCAGAGAAGTACGACCGAAGGACACAAAGGAACTACCGGTAATTGTTACACGGTCAACGCCGGGGGACCGCAAGTGCTCACATTCGGGAGCGATTCTAACTAGGAAATGGATTTTAGCCCCCTCTTTAAAGAGTCCACCTCGGGAAAAGAGGAAGAACCAGAAGCCTGCGAAAACATTCAGCTGCGCAATCGCACGCTTTCGAAAAAGAATCTCGGACCCGCAACTAGGAAAGATAAGGGAAAGGAAAAGGTCGCTGAGGATATCACCTTAGATAACCAAGTTATGAAAGAGCTGACTGCCAAGGACCCGCCCAAGAAGAGTAGGGTGGACTACAACATCCTAGCGCACCTGAGGAAGCTACCCTCGCAGCTCAGCATTCTCGACGCCCTCCTGTTATCAAAGGAAGTAAGAGATTCATTAATCAAAGCGCTACAAGAGCCCGAACAATTCCAAGCCTTCCTCACCGAAGAAAGGATGAAGGATGAATTGGAAGAAGTGCACACGGGCGATGTCACTTTCGGTGACGAAGACCTGCTCCTTGGGACGTGCGACCACAACCGTCCCCTATACGTCTCTGGATATTGCCACGATATAAAGATAGGCAAAATCTTGGTTGACAATGGGTCTTCTGTTAATCTCCTCAACGTGCGAGTGTTGAAAGAAATCTGCATGAACGTTCAACACCTCGCTCGTGATAAGATCACCATCTCCGGGTTCGACTCCCAATCATCAAGAACACTTGGGTCTATGATACTGACGCTACACTTTGGACTACTCGTCATAGATATTAAGTTTCACGTCATTGACGCCAAGACCTGCTACAACGCCTTGCTCGGTCGTCCTTGGTTACACGAGTACAATATCATCCCTTCTACACAACATCAGTGTATGAAGTATTTTAAGGATGGTCTCGAGTATACCGTAACAGGGGAGCTGAACCCGTTCTCCGTAAACGAAGTCTGCAAATACGAAGATGCAAAGTACTTTTTGCCATATTTCGAGGACACAGAGAGGTGTCGAAAACCGGAGAACGAAGCCGCCGCCACCATTCCTGTTTCGAGAGTTATACCGAAGAAGAGGAGGAGATAGTTTACGCTGGGTCGTCTCGACGCAACAACCCGGGACCGTCCGCCCCCATATTGATCTTCGGAAGCGACTCAGAAGATGAGGTTAATGCTGTGTTCTCCAGTCGGTCGTCAATACAAGCATCCCCTGTCGATGATCAGAGTTTGCAAATCACCATGGTTCCGCGGGAGCACTACAAAGACCTTGATGCACTTGAAGTTCACAGCGTGCAAGAGCTGCCGACATTTTACGTCCCTCCCAGGCGAAAAGGTGAAAAGGCGATCCTGTTCTACCGGTCCACGGAAACAAGAGCAGAGAAAGAAATCTGGTACGGTGCGGATTCTACACTTGACAGACTCCAACCCATCCATTTGCCTAGATATTACACAAACGGACTAAAAAGGCTATTGAAGCGCCAAGGGGTACCCTTAAAACAGACTATTCGACAAGCTCGATTCTATAACAGGATTTAGGATGTCCTTGGGACTCAGCACAAGTTGCCCAATGGGAAAATGGAAACGCTTAGGCTCGGATGTGTGAGATTCGGGAAACGAGAACGAGTCCACGGTAGCTACACCGTATATAACTTCGATGAAGAGGAGGACGCCCTGTCAGGAAACGCCGACCCCTTATCAAAACTAGATCCTGCAATCAAAGTGCCGAGTCCGTCATTTGAAGAGCGAATGGACAAGCTTATCAGGAAAGCGGGTCAAAAAGCTCGGGACGACCATAACCGCGAAATGGCCATCTACGAGAAAGCCAGGACGCAACATCTTCTTCAACAGGCTGCCAAAGACGAAAATACTCCTCCCTGTCAACCTGTTGTGCAAAAGGCCCGACACAAAGGTAGAAACAAGTCAAAGAGCAGAAAAGGCGTTCGACAGCGACAAAGCGGGACCGAGAAGTCACGCGATCGGAAATCGAGCGGTCCAGATTCGTCCCTTATGAAAAAGATGAGTCAGGCATACTCTTTTCCTCAGGATAAAACACGGAAGATACTTGACCTCGCTTTAAAACATCGAATGATTACACTTCCGAAGTCTAAACACCCTGAGCAAGCTAACGAGGTCTTTCATCCGGGCTATTGCTCTTATCACCGAGCCATAGGACACCCTATCGAAGAGTGCTTCACCTTCAAGAACTGGGTCGAAGACCAATACCAGCAAGGCATATTTGCTCTATCCAGCAGCTGGAAGGTAACGCCGCCACAAAATCATGAACCCAAAGCCACAAGATCACAACCAGATCCACATCGGTCTTGGAAGCGAGTTCGTACCTGCCGTATGATAACGGTATCAAAAGAAGAGCCCGAGAATATGGATGACTTTCCCTGGTGCTTCGAAAACAGCGATGACGAGGTAATCTCGGAATTTCCGCCAGCGCCGAAAGAACTGGAAGATGGCATACATACTACTGCAGATAACCTCAGGAAAATTGAGCTGGGAACGATGAACGACCCACGACCGACATTCGTCAGCGAGTTGCTATCTGAAGAAAGGGTGGCTGCGTTAAAAGACGTGCTTATGCAGCATAGAGATTGCTTCGCATGGAACTATTCCGAAATGCCAGGACTAGATCCAGAAATTGCTATGCATAAATTGGCAATATCCCCGGACGTTAAGCCAGTCAAACAGGCTCCGAGAAGAATGAGGCTCGAGCTCGAGATGAGCATCAATGCCGAAGTCAAGAAGCTAATCGACTCTGGGTTTATCCAGGAAGTTCAATATCCCGATTGGATCGCCAACATCGTCCCTGTGATGAAGAAGAATGGGACAGTGCGCATATGCGTAGACTTCTGGGATCTCAATAAAGCTTGCCCGAAGGACGATTTCCCAGTACCGGTAACCGAGCTGATGATAGATAACACGTCCACTCATGAGGTTTTCTCTTTCATGGACGGCTCATCAGGGTATAATCAGATAAAGATGCATCCCGAAGACCAGAAGCATACTGCTTTTCGGACCCCTCTGGGAATATTCTGCTACAAGGTGATGCCCTTCGGTCTGAAGAACACCGGTGCTACCTATCAAAGGGCCATGACGAAGATCTTTGATGACCTCATACATGAAATCGTCGAATGCTATATCGACGATCTCGTGGTTAAAAGCAAATCATACGAGGAACATCTCGAGCATCTGAAAACCGTATTTCAACGCCTTCGGCAATACAACTTGAAGATGAACCCCCTCAAATGCGCGTTCGGGGTGTCCTCAGGCAAATTCCTAGGATTCATTGTCCGGCACCGAGGCATTGAGATAGATCCGTCAAAAATCAAGGCGATCATGGAAATGCCCCCGCCAAGGACTCTCAAACAGTTGCGGTCTCTCCAAGGAAAGCTCGCGTACATCCGGCGATTTATAGCCAATCTCTATGGCAAGTGCCGTCCTTATAGTCATCTGATGAAGAAGGGAACCCCGTTCGTATGGGATCACAAATGCCAAGGCGCGCTGGACGAAATTAAACAGTACCTGCAGAACCCGCCAGTGCTGGCTGCTCCGGTTAAGGGAAAACCCCTCATTTTTATACAACCGCCCTCGTAGGTTCCTTAGGCGCATTATGGGGACAAGAGAACGATCAAGGGAAAGAAAGAGCACTCTACTATTTAAGTCGAGTTCTGCTGGGGGCAGAAAGCAACTACTCCCCTATCGAAAAACATTGCCTGGCGTTAATCTTTGCGATAACAAAGCTCAGGCACTATGCGTTGGCACATGAAGTCCGTCTCATTTCGAAGGTGGACCCTCTCAAATATTTAATGTCAAAAGCTATATTGACTGGTCGGCTCGCTAAATGGGCCCTACTCTTGATGGAGTTCTCGATAACCTATCGACCTCTCAAGGCAGTGAAAGGCCAGGCCATCGCCGACTTTCTCGCTGAGCATCCGATACCTGCTGATTCTCCTTTGAATTGTGAGCTGCCAGACGAGCATGCGTTTGATGCGATCGACGGCGGTGATACCTGATGGGAACTTTATTTCGATGGAGCATCTTCCATGAAGAAGCGCAAGCAAAGTACGCCCATAATCAAATCAGGGGTGGGTCTCATCTTCGTAACTCCACAGGGAGGGATAATGCGCTTTGCTTTCTCCTTGACAGAGCCGAGGACGAACAACGAGGCTGAATATGAAGCTTTGATAGCAGGCCTCGAGATCGCCATGGGAATTGAAAACCTTCTTATATACGGAGATTCCCAACTGGTCATCAATCAAGTAAACGGCGATTACCAAACATGCAAGCCAGAGCTGGTAAAGTATGGCGAGAGAGAACAGTGACTACTGACTCAAATCCCCTCCTACACCTTGGAAAGCATACCGCGTGTCAAAAATAGCAAAGCGGATGCATTATCCAAGCTCACTAAAGAACTGGCTGATGAGAACCTCGATGACGTCAGGATCGTGGTACAAAGCCGTCGAGTACTTGCCCCTGCAGAAATATCTCCGGAATCACCCGAAGAAAGGGGAGCAACTGAGCAGACAGCCCTGCAAATAAATGACCAAGAGAAGGTTAGAGATTGGAGAGAAGTCTTCATAGACTACTTCAAATCTCGTCGAACGCCCGAAGATGCGTCCTCAAGACATCAGCTTGTGAAACGAGCTCTGTCCTTCGCCTTCGTCAATGATACTCTGTACAAGAGGTCATTTGATTCCCTATGGCTGAGATGCCTGGGACCTGACGAAGCGAAAAGAGTCATTTAAGAAGTCCACGACGGACTCTGCGGTTCTCACCAAGCAGGCCCGAAGATGAAGTTGAAGATTAAACGAATGGGTTATTACTGGCCCACAATGATCCAGGACTGCCTCGAATATGCGAAGCAATGCCACTCGTGCCAGATCCATGGAGACTTCATCCACCAGCATCCAAATCCTCTACATCCAACGGTGGCTAGCTGGCCATTCGAAATGTGGGGAACTGACATAGTCGGCCCTATCGAACCCGCATCGTCTAGGGGACATCATTTCATCCTGGCGACGACTTATTACTTCTCTAAATGGGCAGAAGCAGTACCGCTGAGGGAAGTGAAGACGGAGAATATCCTCCATTTCTTCAAGACGTACGTCATTTATCGGTTCGGAACTCCACGACGGATCATCTCCGATAACGGTCCAGCCTACAGAAGCCACAAGATTAGTCACTTCGCGCAGCAACACAACATAGACTAGAGATATTCCTCAGTTTATAATCCGCGAGCTAACGGTCTAGCTGAGGCTTTCAACAAAACCTTGACAAAGATTGTGAAGAAGACGGTGTCCCGAAACAAAAAGGACTGGCACGAGAGACTGCAAGATGCTCTTTGGGCATATCGAACTACGTTCAAGACGGCCACAAACATAACGCCGTACACGTTAGTCTTCGGTACAGAAGCAGTACTCCCCCTCGAGATAGAGTTACCTTCTTTACGAATGGCAGTCCATTACGAGCTGACGGACGAAGAGAACGCTCACCTTCGGCTTGAGGAGCTTGATGCCCTTGATGTAACCCGGCTCATAGCGCAGCAAAATCTGGAGGCCTACAAGGCAAAGATGACGCGCTCATATGAAAGATTGACCAGGCCGAGGACATTCCGCCAAGGCGAACTCGTGCTAGTGGTCAAAAGACCTATGATTTCCAATCGCGCCAAGCGGGGAAAATTCGAGCCGAACTATGAAGGCCCGTACATTATAGACAAGGTCTACCAGGGTGGAGCCTATCTACTCATGGACATGCATGGTGAAAGACCTTTCAGGCTAATAAACTGTCGCTTCCTGAAGAAATACTATGCTTGACGGGTCAAGGCTTAGGTCAATGATAGATGACGACGACCATGTCTGCTCGCTATCTTCCTAAGCCCGAACTCTATAAGTAGTAACCGGCCTTCTTCAATGACGGACCGAAATGTCCTTAAACTAATGACGGACTGAAATGTCCTTAAACTAATGACGGACCGAAACGGACCGAAATTTTCTCTCTTTCTTTTTCTCTATCTCTTCTCATTTTATTCTTTCCTTTCAAATCAAACTGAACACTATCAAGTTCATCACCAAAATTCAGCAAATCCATCACAAACTTTATCAAAATCACATCTTTTCTTAGTTTTTGCCTCTTGGTTGCATAGGAGGTTGGATAGCTTAGATCTTTGTGTTCTTGAGGATATGTATGATCTCTATTTGTTCATTATGTTGTAGTAGTGATGTGTAGCCTTTTTTAATTCAGTTTAGATAGTGTATAGTTTAGTTTGTTGCATAATATCGTATTTTTAGTGTCGGTTTGTGATGTGTGGAATCTGCTGTGACCCGGAAAGTGTACGAGAAAACCAAACAAAGTTGTGTTGTACCTGTCAACCTGGGACCTCACCTGGAGCACGAACCCATGGGGCTCGGACTCGGCCGGCGACCACTCGAGGGAAGTCCAGCGACGTTGGCCGTTGGTTTGAGTTGGGGTGTGGGTTTTTGAGGGTAGGTCTATGCTGGGGTTTGGGTGTGTTTGGTTCTGTTTGTTTGTTTAGTTTTCTTTGTATGCAAAATCTGGGATCACTTAGGTAGGTTGTAGTGTTTTGTGTTCGCGCGATACGTTATACGACACGGATCGTGCACTTTATGTGATTTTACTCTTAGGTTGTTTTCGTCGTGTCGCTATGCGCGTTAGCCACAATACGAACACTTCAGAGTATGTTTTGTGTTGTTGCGTCGGTCTAATGTAGTGTGTATGTGTTTTAGGGTTATTATTAATATACACTTGTTTTATTGTCTTAATATTGTAGGTTCGCAGGCGGGGACTACGGACACTGCTACAAAGGGAAAACAGGTAGTTGGCTTCACTTAGCGAGGAGTGTTGGTGAGTAGATTTAATATCTACAAGGGAATTGCCCGCATGGTGTTATGCGTCTGGGCTAGAGATGTTAATTTTGTCGCATATTCTATGTCATATTTAGAATTGCGCATTCACCCTACTGCTTAGTTATTATTGTGCTTGGACTAGTATCCTTAGGACACTGCATATATTATTGACGATTCATGTTACACGAGCACTGATTGTATGCTACACACACCGTCAATAATTGCCATGTCACGCACAACCCACATATAGAAATGCTATTGTTTGGTTAGGAACATTGAGACAATGACTCATATTTCTTATCGCATATGACATTTAGCATACCTGTATATCTACATGCTTACACATATGCCTTCACATACTTACGTGTTAGATATCTGTATACCTATAGAGTATCGTACCATTAGTGATAGGTATATACACATTTTATGTCATAGCTACAGGTATACCTTGCACACATACTTCACTTATACCCAGGGGGTATACTACATCATTACTTATAGGTAGATACATATATCTTGCTATACCTTTATGTTGCACATATATCTTGTTATAGCTACATGTTTACCTTTACTTGATATTATTTTAGAATTGGAGAGATTAGGAACCGCGTGATATTATATTAGCTTTTCCTTTATATGCTTGCATTTCAGATTTATGATGCATATATTATATTCATGGATTTTCGCATTGAGATATGGATGTTTCATGGCGTTTTCTGGATTTGGGGACCGTGGGAGTTCATGAAATTATGCATTATTTGAAAAACCCGGTTTCCCTTGATATGATATTTCAGCATCCACCATGAGATTTATCGGTTCTGATTATATACTCCATACGAGGAGTGGTGCCGTATGAGGGTACATGGTGGGGCCCGGTACGGTTCCCCTCGGCAAGATGATCGACGGTCCATGCCGATTGAGCCTGGAAGGTGGACAAGTACCTACCGGTGACATTACCAATGACTCGGCGGTTATCATGGGGATACCGACGGGAGTCATATACGTATAGATACGTCGAGAGGTGATGGTCAGAACTAGGCACTCGTACTTTCGGGATAGCGTATGATACGTACCTATCAGGGGGCCAGTCATGGTGACAACACCTGATAGATCAGCATTTCTGTGTCGATGCTTGACACATTGGTTTCATGATATTTCTTTTTACTCCTTTATATATATAACAGGGGAATGGGACGTTGTTATATATGCCTTTACACCAATATTAGTGGAATGGGACACTAATATATGTGTATTGATATCAATTTATATACATCATCATATTTATTCATGCAAATATACCTAGAATGTAAGGGATTCATTGACATTGGATTTAGGACATTTGAGAAATCATTTGATTTTGATTACAGGATATATATGAGATTGCTGATTTTGTACACTCGGGATATGTGAGATCTACTTGATATTGTACATTCGGGGTATACGAGATATACTTGATATTGTACATACGGGATATGTGAGATCTACTTGATGTTGTACATTAAGGATATGTGAGACTTACTTGATATGATAGCCAAATTGGGGGCTGATTTGAGGAAATTGAGATTTGGATTGTCTTGATGGATTTTGATCCTACCACGATATCAGGATTCCATGGAAATGACATGTTTCATTCCATACTCTACATTTATTGTTTATGCACTGTTTCATGCATTAGTGTACCTGTTAGAGTACCTTCCATGACTGTTGCATTTACATACCTTTATTCATATCATTTCTTCATGTATTAGTAGTACCGATATAGTACCTTACATGATTGTACATACAGATTGTCATATTATTATTACTTCATGTATAAATTGTACCTGCTAATGTACTTTTTCATGATTATTGCATTACATATGACCATTCATTGCTATTAGATGCTTATGTTAGATTCGCGATGTATGTGCATACTCGCGATTACCTGCATATGTTATTTATTATCCACGAGTTGGCAACTCACCCCTGTTGTGCCACAGTGTCTTGCAGGTGTTCCTCAGGATAGTCAGAGGCAGGGCTGTTTTCATCCATCGTATCATCTTTTGCTGCGGATACCACTTCGCCTGACAATGTGCAGTTTTGCCCAGGTGGGTCTTGTGGTTATCCGATGTTGTATTGTATATTCGTTGTACCCATATACTCTCCATCTACCAGTATTATGTATGACTTAGAGACTTCGTGTGAGGACGATATTGTATATTATTTTGTGACTTGGAGGTTTTTATGCAGTTTTATTTATATCGTCTCTTTCTTCGCTACGGCGTTGTTGTGGTGATTGTTTCCGCTGTTGGGCGTGGATTTTGCTCCCATTTAGGATGCTTTACTTTATATTTATGTTGTACCCATTTTGGGGGCTTGTTTTACAAAGGGGGTGCTGCCAAAAATTTTTAGAAATAAAAGTGAGACTTTAAAGAATTTAGGTTGTGATTTTAAAGGTTTTGAAAATACTATTATCACTTTCTTGCTACTTTTGATTGTTTAGATCGCTGGGTTTTGGCTTTCTTTTACTACGTTACGCCTGTAGACGTTGCGTAGTATTAGGGCTGTCACGTGCAAATTTCGGGTCGTGACACTCTTAGCATATCTTCAAGTATTTGAATAGTTCACTCAGACTGTCCATCTGTTTGTGGATGGTACGCTGTGCTAAAGTTCAGACTTGTTCCCAAGCTAGCTTGCAGACTTTGCCAAAATTGCGATCGCAATCTGGTGTCACGATCGGAGACAATGCAAACCGGTACTCTATGTAATCTCACGATCTCCTTCATGAGTTCATGGGTATCAGAGATAGTATACATTGAAGAGTTAAATCTTACTTAGATTCTTACCTCCATGTACTTCTTTACTAGTGTCTCAGTAGATTGGCCAACTCGAAATGGGATGAAGTGAGCCGACTTTGTGAGTCGATCCACAATAACCGATATAGTATCGTTACCTTTCGTGCTGCGAGAAAGTGCAGTCATGAAATCCATAGTGATGTGTTGCCGCTTCCATTCTGGGATAGGTAACGGTTGAAGTAAACCAGCTGTCCTGTGATATTTAGCCTTTACTTGCTGACACACCAAGCATTTAGCGACGCTTCTGGCTACTTTACGCTTCATTCCATGCCACCAGTAATTTTGAAGCATATCTTTGTACATCTTTTGCCTCCACGGTGTACTGAATAAGGAGAGATGTGGGCTTCTTTCATCAACTCTTCCCATACATAACCTTTTGGGACACACAACCTGCTTCTGTATCACAAAGACCCGTCGTCGTGTATGATGAAATCTGTTCTAAGTCCACTTTCTACTTGTTCTCTGATCTTTTGTAACTTAGCATCACTTGCTTGAGCTGCTCTGATTTGATTGACAATAGTATACTGAACTTGTAAGTTCATCAAACTTGAAGCGTTACCTGGCATGACTACTTCAATTTCCATTTGATGCAAATATTGTTAGAGATTCCACTGTGCGGTGAGATTCAATACTAATGGTTGGCGATTGAGTGCATCAGGTATTACATTCACCTTCCCTGGATGATATTGTAGGTTGATGTCGAAATCTTCTATAAGTTCTAACCATCTTCTCTGCCGCATATTCAACTCTTTCTGAGTAAACACATATTTCAGACTTTTTTGGTCTGTGTATATCTCCACTCGTTCACCAGGAAGATAATGGAGCCAAATTTTAAGAGCAAAAATAATGGCTGCCAACTCCAGATCATGCGTCGAGTAGTTGCGCTCATGAATCTTCAGCTGTCTTGATGCATAAGTTACAACCTTACCATGCTGATGTAGAACACATCCTAATCCTTTACCGGATGCATTGCAATGCACTACAAAACATCCAGAATGGTCCGGTATGACAAGGATAAGTGCTGATGTCAATCTTAACTTGAGTTCTACGAAAGCTTGCATGCTTCTGACCATACGAATTCTTCATCTTTACGCGTGAGGGGGTGTTGCAATCTTCGAAAATCCTTCAATGAATCTTCTGTAATATTCTGCTAAGCCTAAGAAACTTCAAATGTCCTTCACTGACTTTGGTGTCTGCCATTCGCTTACTGCTGATACCTTAGCTGGATCTACAGAGATTCCATCGCCTGAAACGATATGTTCGAGAAATTCGACCTGATCTAACTAAAACTCGCACTTGCGGTATTTAGCATAGAGTTGATGCTGTCGCAAAGTCTCCAGGATAATCCTTAAGTTTATGGCATGTTCTTTTCGACTATTAGAATACACCAGGATGTCGTCGATGAAGATAACAATAAACCTGTTTAGGTACTCTCGGAAAACTTGATTCATCAGGTTCATAAATATAGCTGGTGCGTTGGTCACTCCAAATGGCATCACAAGAAACTCATAATGACCATAGCGAGTCCTGAATGTCGTCTTTAGAATATCAGACTCTTTGACCTTCACCTGATGATAACCCGAACGAATATCTAAGTTGGAGAAAACGCAAGATCCACTTAGCTGATCGAACAGATCGTCGATGCGTGGAAGTGGATACTTGTTCTTTATAGTTACTTCATTCAGAGTTCTATAATCAATGCACATTCGATATGAACCTTCCTTCTTCTTCATAAGTAGAACTGGCGATCCTCAACTTGAAGTGCTGTGACGAATCCATCCTTTCTTCAATAATTCGTACAATTGAGTTCGGATCTCTTTCAAACCTTCGGGACTTAAGCGATATGGTGCTTTGATCACCGGTTGTGCTCCAGGTACTAAATCAATGCTAAATTCAAGAGCTCGATCGGGTGGCAAACCTGATATGTCTTCAAGAAATAAATCATCGAACTTTCGAACTACCTCTGGCTTCGATCCTTCCTCCACTTGAAGTGTTGCAATTACAGCCTTCTTCGGTTTTGCTTTGTATGTGCTTGGCTCCTGAGTACGGTCTCTACTTTTGAAATAAAAGATCGGATGCTCTGGAATCTCGAAAGCTACCCTCCTTTAATGATATTCGATGGTAGCGTAAAAAGTTCTGAGCCAATCCATACCCAAAACGACATCGAAATTCAGTATGTCCAGCACCTTGAAGTCAGCATAGAATTCTCTGCTGTAGATGACCACTGGACACAGGTCGTATCCCATTGTTGCCTTTAGAACGCCGTTCCCTAAACTGGCATTCCAGCTGGATACGAGATGTTTGACTGGAATCGCATGAGTTCGGACGAACCGTTGCGACATAAAGCAATGAGATGCTCCAGTATCAAAGAGTGCTAGTGCAGGAAGTGAGGCTATTAAGATCATACCTAAGTTATTGTAACACCTTAGAATGCGATTAGTGTTAATTAAGCGATAATGTAGATTTTTAGTAAAAGTTTACCAAAATAGTTTTCAAATATTTTATAAAAATGAATTAATATTTTATTAATATTTATTAAGGGCTTGCACACACTTGTGCATGTTAATCTAGAGTTAATTAGGGTTAACCATGCTTGAGTAGCCATGGCACCTTAACCCCATTCCATTAAGTGTATGTATTTGTTTAAATTAATTAGTTTTAAATTAAAAGGGTTTTTGAAATTAGTTGACTTGAGGAAGAGAGAGAGAGAGGGCATGATGAGCATGAGGGCAAGCATGCCATGCATTAAATGAAGAGAGAAGGGCATGGCTCTTGTTGGGGTCAAAATTTACACCCCGGTTGACCAAGTCAAAATTAAAGTCAACCCCAAGCCAAGTGGGCCTAAGCCCATGTCAAGTGGGCCAATGCGCGGGTCAGGCCCGAACATGAAGCGGCCGGCCTCCCCTATGCCAAAATGAAAATTTTGTAATAAATAATTTTGGTGTATTTCTTTTCTTTTATTTTATGAATAAATGTAAGAAAAATGGGCATAAAGCCAAATTTTTGTAAAGCCCATAGCTTATGTGCAAAAAGAAGTAGCACATAAGGCATGAGATGGGCAAAATGCCATTTTGTAAAGCCTAAGGGGCTATATGTAAAGTGTGTAGCCTATAAAGGAAAAGATAATGAAAATATCTCAACAACTTTTTCTCTCTCCCAAAAACAATCAAGATCTGTGATCTTCTCCTTCCTCAAGCTTTTAAACCTTCTTCTTTTTTTGGAATCAGATCAAGAGTTTTACTCTTCCTTTTCCAAAACTAAATAGTTTTTCACCACAAAACCCACAAAGGGGAACTCAGATCTTCCATTAGATCTCAAAAAGGAGAGATTTTTTTAAAAATCTCATACTTCTTGTTCTTCAAGATCCGGCCAACAGAGGAGAAAGAAGGAGACCCGCTTCTAAGAACCCTATTTTGGGGAAGATCCAGGGCTCGAGAAAGAAGCCCCTTCCCCCAGCTCCAAAATATCTTAGGACTTCAACTCCTTAAAAATATATATACATATATATATATATATATATATATATATATGATAAATATTTTCTTTTTGGAGCACAGCTCCTAGTGCATGGACCAAGTCCTTTCTGCTGTTGACGCTCAGTGCCCGCGTGCCAGGCACGTGGTGCTCTGGCGCCTTCTCTCATGCATCCTTTAGATGCCTCTTTCCCTTTATATATATATATATATATATATATATATATATATGTATACACACACACACGCATACTCCACAACGCTGCTCCCATTAGAAAAAATTTATAATGGGACGCTGCTCCACACCCCTCAAGGGGGCTGCTAGCCCCCTTGAGCCCCCAGCCCGCTATCCGCTATCCGGGTAGCGGGACCCCCGTAAAAATTCTGCGGGGCCCTCGATATATCCAAAACCCCTTCAAAACACAACATTGCACATTGAGTTCGCATGACCTGTTTGACTTGTTAATCGGAGGTTCTCTCGCTCCAAAGGCGAGGGATAATTAACGACAACTTAGTCTGCGGCTGCCGGAGATTCAGATCCCCACAATCAATAAACCCCAGCCTACCCTAGGCAAGGGGGAATCTGTAATGCGTCTGACCAGCGCGCGCGTATTCCCATCCCAATGGGGTGACGAAAAACACCCTACAGATTCTGGCACGCCCGGTGGGACCAATCTCTCCTCCCATATCTCGGGTCAAGTGTTCATGCGAACTCATATAACATATATGCCGATGTTTGTACTGAAATAATGTTTTTTTTTTCGTGCAGCAATCAACTTTAAGCGATAATGTCTCCCAAGATGAATTCAGCTTCCAACACGACCCCGATCTCGTACATGGTCAAGATCAATGCTCGTGTGGTTCTAGCCGCAAGCCTTAGTCGACAGTGGGAGGAACTGCCCCTCCAATTTGGTTCCGTCATCATCTACCCAGCCGGAAGCGCTCATCTGGCAGAAATCCCGGCAAAACAGGTGGCCAAGCCGGTCTCAAGGGGCAAGAGGCTGAATGTTGTGATCGCTAAGGCACTACAACCGAAACTTAAGTCGGTGTCTGAACGACTCTCTGGTGCTCCAGCTGGGGGCAAGGCTTCCGATACAAAGGGCAATATCAAACGTTGCGGACGAGCTCAGGCGATGACTCCAACAAATGAACGATCGGGCGTCTTCTCTGGCCTCTCTATCACTCAGTCTACGACGTCTTCCCGAAGAGCCGAAGTCTGCCCAGTGCTTAAAACAGAAAAGTTAAGGCAGAAGCGGCTCAGGTATCGAGCCAACAAGAGGGCTAGGACTTCGGCCATGTGGAATCTTGTAAGGTTCCAAGAGCAGGGTTACTCCGCGACGACAGCTGAGTCGGCCGTAAAAATCATCAATTCCTTCGAACCTATGAAGTGGGTTCAGAAAAATGCTATGACCGCTACAATCAAGAAGACAGCGGTCCGAACGTTGCTACGAAGAGACGTGTCCCGGCCCCAACAGAAAAAGTATGACACTGTCTCTTCAAGAGTCTAGCAGGAACTCTATGCCGCGCGAAAACAGCGGGGCAAAACCAAAAAGGAAGTGTCAGCACCATTCAAGAATCTGGCCAGGCCAGCCGCCTTCAATCGACTGCACGTTACCGAAACCGGGGGGTCAAGACAGCGATCCATGAAATCAGCCATCGATAACAAAATGACGGCTGGTTATATTATCCATACGGTCTATATGGCGGGCGGGCGCCCCAGCGACAACCTTCACAGCAAAAGCAAGGATGGGGCCACCACATCTCAAGCCCAATCTGGCATGAATGTGGTTGCCGCTTCCTAAGAACAGCCGCCTCCGCTGGATGATGAAAAACCTCTCGATGAGGACGATAGGTAGAAAGACCCCTCGGTCCATGAAGAGTCAATCTCGGACAGCAAGGAAGAGCCGACTTTCCGCCCCAGGATCGTGGAGCAAGAGCTGCTTCAAGAGATTCAAAAACAGCTCAAGAGCAAAGATAAAGAGATGACCAAGCTCTATTCGAAAATTGACGACCTAACGAAAGTTGTGATGCAGCTTATGGCTCAAATTGCTAGAGCGTCTCCCAATCAAGCATAAGTCGCTACTCATGAGCCGGATGATGACAATCCGAAGCGGCCGATGCCTGTCCCTTTGGGTCCAAGATTCGTCGAGCTGCACGAAAGCCAGCTACATTCCGCTTCTAGGGACGCCTTGGCCCCAGATAACACTATCCCGCTAATACAAGATCGGATAATGGATTTGGTCACCAGCAAGGTTAAAACATTGGTGGCCGAAGCTGAAGCTCAGAAAAAAATTGGCAGTAGTGGGCGGCCATATCCCACACAGTACGATCTGATCGAGTTCCCGAGCGGCTACGTCATTCCTAAGTTCGGAAGATTTGACAGGACGGGAAATGCAAATCAACACGTTGCCCATTTTAAAGCATCGTGCGGAAATACAGGGGCAATGATGCGCTCCTTCGTCAGTTTGTCAACAGCCTGACCGGTGTCGCTTTTGACTGGTACGCGAGTATACCAGACGGGTCCGTCATTACCTTTGCCAAAATGGAGTCTCTGTTTCGGCAAAGATTCATTAGTGTCAGTGATAAAATCTCCATTGCTGACCTTGTGAGGACCAAGCCGGGGAAGAATGAAAGAAACATTGACTTTATCGCCTGATGGCGTAATCTCACGGTTAAGTGCGAACCACCGATGGAGCAGGACCAGCCCGTCAGCCTTCTCATTAGGAACCTCAGCAATTGGATGGTCCCATTCTTGTGTATAACAGGCCTCAAGACATTTCAAGAGCTAACTAAGAAAGTCCAAATGCTGGAACACTCGAAGCAAGAGTCTCCCCGGACTCTTAGAGAGACAAGATTTGGAATAGCAAGAGGGACGACAACCGTAGAAGCGGGAGTTCCAGCAGTATCAATATCTTCAATGCGTCCGACAATGAAGGCGAGCGAAGGGAAGGCGATTCCAAAACCAACCAGCCTCGAAAGCCATTGCTGGGAGGAGAAAGGCTTTCCCTAGGGGAGAAAAAGAACACCACGAAGCAAAAATGACCGACAATCCCCTGTATTGCCCATACCACAGAGTAGCGAGCCATGCGATCGAGGATTGCTATATCTTCAAAGACCGAGTCGAGAAGCAGTACAAGGCTTGAGAGATCGAGCTATCCAAAAGTGTGTTGGTGAAAAATCAAGTTGCAACCACCAACTTTATACGGACAAAAGCTGAAGCCTTCTGGGAGCAGGCAGCCGAACCCGCTGCCCTAAGAAATGAAACGGACTCACCGCGGCCTCCGTGGAGTACGCACATATCTAATAAGACGAAGAAGTGATAAAGTTACTTCGGAAAGAGCCCAAGACAGAATGGGAAGGGCAGAAGAAGCCTACCATTCCAGCTGCCAATGCGGCTCCATCAGGCTCAAAGTCCAAAAAGCTCAAGAAGAAGAAAATGCAGCTCGACGCGAAAAAGTGTCTGCAGAGAGATCGACCATTCAAAAATATATCGATTCTCTCTAAGACTATGAACAAAAGGAAAGAACTCTAATTCAATTGAAAGATTTCTTCCCTGTAGAAGCCGCTGAAATTCTGGAGGAGTTAGAGGAAGACTCCGATGAAGAGATCCCTATAGTGACCTGCTACGCCATCCATCTTGGCAACGACTCTGAGGAGGAGCTCTGTTTTCCTGAAGAGGACAAGGAGCTCGCCATAAAGGCCAACCAAATCCAGCTCAGAAGCGGCAGGGCTCTACCGCCAAATAAGGGTAACGCCCCAAAAGGGAAGGAAAAACAAGTCGCTAATGAAGAAGATGGCAGAGAACTTGCTTATGAAGATTCGAGTCCTTCCTCAGTGGACTATAATGTCTTGGCTCATCTCTGGAAGCTTCCGTCTCTCCTGAGCATCTTCGATGCCTTGGTCCTATCTAAGGAACTTAGAGATGTTCTCATCTACGCTCTACAAAACCCTGAGCGGCATCAGGCTCGCTTTGCGGAAATTAATATGAAATAACCCCAGTATGCTCTACATGCCGCCGCAGTCACGTTTAAGGATGAAGACTTACTACTAAGAACGGCTGAGCATAATCGGCCGCTTTACGTGACAGGGTACAGCGACGGAGACCGGATTAATCGCATATTGATTGATCCAGGGTCCTCAGTGAACATCATGAACTTGCGAACTCTGAAGAGTTTGTCAATGGACATCCGACACCTGTCAAGGGAAAGGATTGTCATTCAAGGCTTCAATCAAAATTTCCAGCAAGTTCTGGGATCCATAGCTCTGCCGATCAAATTTGGGGATCTGCAGACCGAAACTAAGATATACGTGATCGATGCAGGCACATCTTATAAAATTCTCTTAGGACGGCCGTGGCTCCACGATTACGACATCGTTTCGTCAACTCTCCATCAATGCATGAAGTATACTAAAAATGGCGAAGAAAGACGCATTGACGGAGACATCCGGCCGTTCGGTGTGCATGAAGTCTGATATAAAGATTCTCGGTACTTTGTGAACCTCCAAAGTGCTGAGCCAAAGCTGACCAAAGATAGAACAACCCCGAAACTCAAAAGCAAGTCTGAGCCGGCTGTCAGTTTCAAAAGCAGAAACCCCCATGTGCGTCCGCGTTTCGGCAGTGACACTGATGAGTCCGACGCTGGAAGTCCGTCCTTCCGCAAAACTCGCCCTCATTTCGGTAGCGATACGGACGAATCTGATACTGAAGGCCCATTCGACAGCAAAATCTTCCCTCGTTTAGGCAGTGACACTGAAGAATCAGAAGAAGAGGATTCGTCTTGCAAAAGCTGTGAAATTGGGCTATCGTGCGAACAACGAAGCTATGAGAGACCTTCGAAGTTACAGAAGGGTCCCTAGCCGTCACAAGGGTGCCGCAGCAGATGTGCAAAGAGCTCTATGCATTGTCAGTCTCCACCATGGACTAGCTGAAAACTTTCTACGTTCCCGGAAAGATAAGTGGATAGAAGGGCATCCTGTTTTATGGGTCAAATCCTGTTGTGCACCCGGCCGATTTGTCTGTCGCGTGCCTTCCCTATAAGAGAGGCATAAGAGCCGTCCTCAATCCCAGATACTATGCGCCCGAGATGAGGGAATATTTCAAAAGGTGCGGATGCCGGTTATATCAAACGGAGTCCGAAGAAAAGTTTTATGAAGGGCTATGGCATCCGCCTTAGGTCCGAGCACTCATCGATGGGCGAATTCCAGATAGACGAGGCATAGGTTTCATTCAACCTGATTCCAAGGCATGCAACATGATCCATGTTGGTGAAGCCAGCAAAAGATCAAATGATGATGATGAGATAACCGAGCCAGAAGAAGCTCCTCAAGAGCTCGAAGATGGCAGACAAGTAACCTTTGACGAGCCAACCGAGATTGACTTAGGAACGCCCGATAATCCAAGGCCAACCTACATCAGCTCACTCTTGTCAGAGGAAATGAAAGCGTAGATAATCGCCCTGCTGCACGAGTTCGTCGACTGCTTCGCGTGGACGTACAAAGAAATGCCTGGCCTTTCCCCTGAAGTGGCCGTGCATAAGCTGGCTATATTTCCTGATGCTAGGCCAGTCAAAAAAGCTCCTCGAAGAATGAGAAGGGAATTGGAAGAAAAGGTCATCGAGGAAACCAAGAAACTCATCGATGCCGGGTTCATCAGGGAGGAGAAATATACGGACTGGATCGCATGCATAGTCCCAGTGAAGAAGAAAAATAGGCAGATCCGAGTTTGTGTCGATTTCAGGGACCTCAACAAGGCATGTCCTAAAGACGACTTCCCGCTACCGGTCATAGAAATGATGGTCGATGACACCTCAAATTACGAGCTGTTCACCTTTATGGATGGCTCGTCTGGATATAATCAGATCAAGATGTCGCCTGAGGATGAGAAACACACAACATTTCAAACCCGATCGGAATATACTGCTACAAAGTGATGCCGTTCGGACTGAAAAACGCAGGTGCTACATATCAAAGGGCAATGACCAATATCTTTGATGACCTAATCCATAAAGTCGTCGAATGCTATGTTGATGATCTGGTCGTCAAGACTAAAGCTAAGGCCAACCACATCCAAGATCTTAGGGCTGTTCTCACCAGACTGAGGGAATACGATCTGAAGATGAATTCTCTGAAGTGCGCTTTTGGCGTGTCATCGGGACAATTCCTGGGCTTTATAGTCCGACATCTGGGGATCGAAGTTGACCCATCCAAGATAAAGGCCATCATGGAAATGCCCCCTCCGAAGGATCTGACGCAGCTATGATCTTTTCAAGGAAAGCTTACTTATATACGAAGGTTTATCTCAAATTTATCGCGGAGATGTAGACCCTTCTTAAAGCTCATGAAGAAAGGAGCTCCTTTTGTCTGGGATGCCGAATGTCAAGAAGCGTTCGAAAGCATCAAGCAGTACCTGTTGCTCCCTCCAGTGCTCGCTGCCCCTATTCTAAATAAACCGTTGATTCTCTATACTGCCGCGCTAGATGAATCACTCGGTGCGCTCCTTACCCAGAAAAACGAGGAGGGAAAAGAAAATGCCCTATACTACCTCAGTCGAACTCTAGTCGGGGCGGAACACAACTATTCCCCGATTGAAAAGCAATGCCTGGCTCTGATATTCGCGGTGAAGAAGCTGAGGCACTATCTTCTCGCTCATCGGGTTATGCTGATCTCCAAGGTCGACCCGCTCAAACACTTGATGACCAAAGCAAGCCTAGCCGGTAGAATGGCAAGATGGGCTGTCATGCTACTTGAGTTTGACATAGTTTATATTCCTCAGAAAGCAGTAAAAGAGCAAGCTGTTGCGGAATTTCTCGCTACTCATCCCATACCAGAAGAGCCACCGCTCAATTGCGAGTTACCCAACGAAAAAATATTGCACCTCGAGGATAGCGACTCATGTTGGGAGCTCTACTTCGATGGAGCCTCATCAATAGGGACCTCCAGCAAATCAAGCGTCCCGGAGATAAAAGCAGGGATAGGATTGGTGTTCACCACGCCATCGATGGGAACCTTATGGCATTCTTTTGATCTCACCGAGCCCCGCACAAACAATGAGGCTGAGTATGAAGCTCTGACGGCTGGTTTGGAGCTCGCCATAGAAATGGAAATCCTTCGGCTACGGGTTTACGATGACTCCCAGCTTGTCATTAACCAAGTAAGCGGTGACTATAAGATATACAAACCCGAGTTAGCTTGGTACAGAAGCTGAGTGGTAGAACTCATGAAACGGTTCACCCACATTGAACTAATGAGAGTCCCTAGAGCGTTGAATGGAAAGGCTGACGTACTCGCTCGCTTAGCTAGGGAGCTGGCTGATCCTGACATGGACGAAATTCTGATCACAGTTAGGAGCCGGAAAATTCTACCCCCAGTCTCTCTATGAGAATACGAAAGCGCGGAACAGAAGAGCAGTCATGCCGAAAAAGCTTCGATCATCCAAGACGAGCCCGATTAGATAGAACCCTTCATAGAGTACCTCCGATACGACAAGCTGCCCGAAGGAAAATCTGGAACGATTCAGCTGAAGAAGAGAGCTCTCTAATACGTATTTGTAAATGACACGCTATACCGCAGGTCATATGACCAACTCTGGCTCAGGTGCCTGTCATCGGCTGAAGCCCAAAAAGTTATGAAAGAAGTTCACTCAGGCGTCTGCAGGGCTCACTAGTCCGGCCCCAAAATGCGGCTTCAGATCAAACGGCTTGGATATTACTGGCCTGCCATGATAATGGATTGTGAAGAGCATGCAAAGAAATGCCATCTCTACCAAATCCATGGTGATTTCATTCACAAGCATCCTAATCCGTTGCATCCTACGGTGGCGTCGTGGCCCTTCGAAGCTTGGGGCACCGACATAGTTGGCCTAATTGATCCTCCGCCATCCAAAGGCCACCGGTTCATATTGACCGCAACTGACTATTTCTCCAGATGGGCTAAAGCTGTCCCACTAAAAGAAGTCAAGACCGAAAATATTCTGACGTTCCTCCAGCCTAATATTTTATACCGCTTTGGTACACCAAGAAGAACCATTTCTGACAACGAGCCTTCTTTCAAGAGCTTCAAAGTCTCAAGATTCGCTACTCAACACAAGATAGACTGGAGATATTCCTCCATCTATAATCCAAGAGCCAATGGGTTAGCCGAAACCTTCAATAAGACTCTATGCAATCTCCTGAGGAAAAATGCTTCAGGCAACAAGAGGGACTGGAATCTCAAACTTCATGAGGCGTTGTGGGCATATCGTACCACGCACCGTACTCCAACTCAGTCCACTCCATACTCATTTCTCTTCGGAGTGGAGGCGGTCCTCCCCCTCGAAGTCGAAGTTCCAAGCTTAAGAGTGGTCGTTCATCACGAATTGACGAAGGAGGAAAACGTGCTCCTTCGGCTGGAAGAGCTTGACGCCCTCGAAGAAAAGAGGCTCGCAGTGCAGCAAAATCTGGAGCTATACCAAGCCCAAATGTTACGGGCCTATAACAAGATGACCCATCTCCGCGCTTTCAAGAAAGGTGAATTGGTGTTGGTCCTCAAAAGACTGATCATCCCCAATCGACATGCCAAAGGAAAATTCGAGCCAAACTGGGAAGGACCATACGTCATCGAAAAAGTGTTTGACGAAGGATCCTACCAACTAATAAGTGCCGAGGGAGAAAGGCCAATGCCACCCATCAATGGCCGATATCTCAAGAAATACTACGCGTGAATGCTCCAAGTCGCAGGCGAATTGAGCACACCAGCCCTACGGTCTGGATCATACATCCTGCAAAACCGTATACAATCCACGGGCGTAAACGACCCCTATCTCTTCCAAGTCCTGCCGGTGAGACTACTCAAAAAAAACGGTATGTCCACAAGCAAAACGGGCACGGATGAAAACCTGAAAGGGCTCCGTGAGTAAAAAACAGTAGGACTGCCGGTGAGTTTGTGAAAACCCGAAAGGGCGCGAACTCGTGAAAAGAGATAAAACACACTCGCAAAGTCCTCTCGACCTTGTGAGGAGAAAATCCCTGCGTGAGATCCTTATGACTCACAAAGGAGCAACACACTTAGGAATCCTCACGATTCCTAAGGAGAACATACACCTGCGAGATCCTCTCGACTTGTAGGGAGAAAATGCTTTTATAAGACCTTGACGGCTCATAAAATTGAAAAGCCTTAGGTGATAGGGACCTAAACCTATCTCCTGAGCCATCGCTCCCCAACGGGCAACGGCAAATGATGAGTCGCTCCTGGCATTGCTTCAGTGTTAGCGATGCTGATGCCGGCTCAAAAACCAAATCCTATGTCCTCCCGGAGCAAATGATGAGTTGCTCCTGGCATTATTCCAGTGCAGCAATGCCGATGCCAAACAAGATCCAAATTCCAAGTCTCCGAACGGCGAATGATGAGTCGCTCCTGGTACCATATTCCAGTATAGCGATGCAGACGCCAACAACAATTCAAATTCCCAAAATTCTCCCGGCCCTACGGTTGGTCCCCAAGTTGACTACTGTATATAATCCACGGGCTCAAATGATTCTCACCATACCCATGCCCCACCGCAATCACCAGTAATGCGGCTGGTCTCCCCCCTTGGAATTATGCTCCATTTGGGAAGACCCACTCATGCGTCCTCACGATGCATGAGGAGAACAAACCTTACGGGATCCTCACGACTCGTAAGAAAACACTTTCGTGGGATCCTTACGACTCACAAAGGAAAAACACACTTAGGAGTCCTCACGACTCCTAAGGAGAAAGTACACCTACGAGATCCTTTCGACTCGTAGAGAGAAAATGCTTTTATGGGACCCTTACGGCTCATAAAATTGAAAAGTGATAGGGACCTAAACCTGTCTCCTAAGACATCGCTCCCAAACAGGAAAAGGAAAATGATGAATTGCTCCCGGCATATGTGCTTCAGTGTTAGCAACGCTGATGCCTATCCTAACCCCAAAATTCCAAACTCCAATCCAAATAACCCCTAAGTCGTTAAACTGGGAACGAGGGAAATATCCTCACGGAAAATGATGATTCGCTCCTGGTACCATATTCCAGTGTAGCGGTGCTGACACCAAACCAAAACCAAAATCCTTAAATCCTTTCATGACAGATGATGATTCGCTCCTGGTACCATATTCCAGTATAGCGGTGCCGATGTCAATCCAAATCACATCAAATCAGCAAAACAACCAATGACCTCCCTGGCAGAATCAAATTCCACCTCGGAAACAAGTCAACTTCATCCCTGACACCGCAAGAAGCGGAGCAAGTCAAATCCAGAACCGACCGTCCAAGTCGCGAAAAGGGCAGAACCGACCGTCCACGTTGTAAAAAGGGCAGCACCGACCGTCCACGTCGCAAAAAGAGCACCACCGACTGTCCAAGTCGCAAAAAGGGCAGCACTGATCATCCACGTCGGTAAAATGGCAGAACCGACCGTCCAAGTCGCAAAAAGGGCGAAACCGACCGTCCAAGTCGCAAAAAGGGTAGAACCAACCGTCCAAGTCGCTAAAAGGGCAGCACCGACCGTCCAAGTCGCAAAATGGGCAGCACCGACCGTCCAAGTGGCAAAAGGGGTAGAACTGACCATCCACGTCGCAAAAAGGGCAGCACCGACCGTCTACGTCGCAAAAAGGGCAGCACCGACCGTCCACATCGTAAAAAGGGCAGCAACGACCGTCCAACTCGCTAAAAAGGGCAGTACCGACCGTCCACGTCGCAAAAATGGCAGCATCGACTGTCCACGTCGTTAAAATGGCAGCATCGACCGTCCACGTCGCAAAAAGGGCAACACCGACCGTCCAAGTCACAAAAAGAGCAGAATCGACCGTCCACGTCGCTAATATGACAGAAACGGCATCCACGTCGTCGAAACGGAGTCGACCTCCACACGAAAGAAGATCCATCAATTTCACGCACACAACCCATATATATGGTGTGCATGTATTGATGGGGGGAAAGTTGTTGGGGTCAAAATTTACACCCCGGTTGACCAAGTCAAAATCAAAGTCAACCTAAGCCAAGTGGACTAAAGCCCAGGTCAAGTGGGTTAATGCCCGGATCGAGCCCGAACATGAAGCGGCCGGCCACCCCATACCAAAATGAAAATTTTGTAATAAATAATTTTGATGTATTTATTTTATTTTATTTTACGAATAAATGTAAGAAAAATGGGCATAAAGCCAAAATTTTGTAAAGCCCATGGCTTATGTGCAAAAAGAAGTAGCACATGAGGCATGGGATGGGCAAAATACCATTTTGTAAAGCCCAAGGGGCTATATGTAAAGTGTATAGCTTATAAAGGAAAATATAACGAAAATATCTCAACAACTTTTTCTTTCTCCCAAAAACAATTAAGATATGTGATCTTCTCCTTTCTCAAGATTCTAAACCTTATACTTTTTTTGAATTAGATCAAGAGTTTTACTCTTCTTTTTCCAAAACTAAATAGTTTTTCACCACAAAGCCCACAAAGGGGAACTCAGATCTTCCATTAGATCTCAAAAAGGAGAGATTTTTTAAAAATCTCATACTTCTTGTTCTTCAAGATCCGGCCAACAGAGGAGAAAGAAGGAGACCCGCTTCCAAGAACCCTATTTTAGGGAAGATCCAGGGCTCGAGGGAGAAGCCCCTTCCCCCAGCTCCAAAATATCTTAGGAGTTCAACTCCTTAAAAAAATATATACATATATATACAAAATAATAAATATTTCCTTTTTGGAGCACAGCTCCCAGTGCATGGACCAAGTCCCTTCTGCTGTTGATGTCTAGAGCCCGCGTGCCAGGCACGTGGGGCGCTGGCGGTCTGGCGCCCAGCGCCCGCGTGCCTGGCACGTGGGGCGCTGGCGCTCTGGCGCACAGCGCCCGCGTGCATGGCTCGTGGGGCGCTGGCGCTTTCTCCCACGCATCCTTTGGATGCCACTTTCCCTTTATATATATATATATACACACACACACACACGCACGCACACACGCATACTCCACAACACTGTTCCCGTTAGAATTTTTTTTAACGGGACGCTGCCCTGCACCCCGCAAGGGGGCTGCTAGCATCCTTGACCCCCAACCACTATCCGGGTAATGGGACCCCCGTAAAAACTCTGCGGGGCCCCCGATATATCCAAAACCCCTTCAAAATACAACATTGCACGTTGAGTTCGCATGACCTGTTTGACCCGTTAATCGTAGGTTCTCTTGCTCCAAAGGCGAGGGATAATTAACGGCAGCTTATTCCGCGGCTGTCGGAGATTCGGATCCCTACAGTCAATAAACCCTAGCCTACCCTATGCAAGGAGGAATCTGTAATGCGCCTGACCAGTGCGTGCGTATTCCCATCTCAATGGGGTGACGAGAAACACCCTACAGCTCTCTCTATTCTCACCCCCTCTTTCCTTCATCCCTCACTCACACATACACTCTCATTTCCCTCACTCTCTCATTCACAACTCTCATTCTCATATTTTCCCTGATCCCTCAACTGAAACCCTAACCCAACCCTCACAAACCAAAACAAAATCTTCATTAAACCCCACTAAAACCCTTCACAAGTCAAGATTAAGCCACTAGGATCACTTGGAGCATGGAAAGCTAGGATTTTGAGCAAGTGTGGATAGGTAACGACTTCTAAACTGTTAATTAGGTTGTTAATTTGTTGTGTAGCTTGGTAGTCGCTGTTTAGAATGATAAGGATATAGTTTTTTGTACGTATCGTGTTTTTAGTGTCATTTTAGGATGTCTGTAACCTGCTATCAACCCGAATGTTTACTGGAAATACTAGCAATGTAGTGGTGTTGTACTAGTTGCCCTGATTGTTCACCTGAAGCATGAACCCTAC
The DNA here is from genome assembly GCA_030015575.1 of Agapanthus africanus. Lineage (NCBI taxonomy): Eukaryota > Viridiplantae > Streptophyta > Magnoliopsida > Asparagales > Amaryllidaceae > Agapanthus > Agapanthus africanus. The sequence continues at coordinate 671,747,820 of CM057340.1, read as the reverse complement.
CTGACCTCGTTTGGCCGGCGACATGAGGGGATTTTCCGGCGAGCTTGGCCGTACATGGACCTGGGGGGTTGTGTTTTGTAGGGTAGCTGTCTGCAGTTATTTTAGGATGTTTGGTACTACTAGATTTTTAGGTTCTGACAGTGGGCAAAATTTGGGAAATTGCTAGTTTTTAGTGTTTTGACTAAGTACGAAACGATTGATCCGACATAGTTTTAGTGTTTCGGGTAGCTTGCTATCGCGGGTTTATTTTGGTGATGTCGACACACACGTTATCCGCTAAGCGAACCCTTTTGTAGCCTAAGGGAACCAATTCGTTAAATTGGCGTTGTGTTCGTTATTATTGCGTAGTTTGCTAAATCCACGCGTTATTGTGTTTTGTGTTAATAGGATCGCAGGCGGGGACTTCGGACGCTGCGAAGAAAAGGAAGCAGGTGGTCAGATTTACTTAGCTCGAAATCACCAGTGAGTAGATTTAACATCTACAAGGAAATCGCCCGTATGGCGTTATGCGTCAGGGCTAGATATGATATTATAGTCATATGTTTATATTCATATATATTGATTGTGCATGACCATCATTACATACCCTTACTTGTTGTGCCTTGACTTAGTATCTAGTGGACACTGCACCATTACTGACGGTTCATATTGCACGAGCACTAAATTATATGCTACACCCACACCGTCGGTAATTGCCATGACACGCACAACCTATAAACCTATGTGATACTATACTCGTTATTGACATTGGGATATTGATTCTTGTTCTATTGCGCATATGAAATGTATCATGCATACATACCTACATGTATACACGCATACCTTGCTATAGCTACATGTTCACCTTTATATGATGTTGCATTTGATTTCGGAGAAATTGGGAACCACATGATATATTTACAACTTGATTTATTTAAAAGAGCGGTTTTCCCTTGAATGATCATATTACCGTTCTATGTTTCATACATCATATTTCATGGATTTACGCATTGAGATATGGATTTCATGTGATTTATGGATTTGAGAACCGTGGTATTATTTCAAGAAAGTATGCATTGTTTTGAAAACCCAGTTTCCCTTGATATGATATTTCAGTGCGTCCACAATGAGTTTTCTCGGTTCTAAGAGCTTGGGTTAGAAACCCGATTCGAGGAGATGGATGACCCGTTTGCGGGTTCATGGTGGACCCGGTATGGTATCTCGGGGTAAGAAAGATATGTTGTGCAGTAGACGATAAGCCTGGTAGAGGAACTACTATCTACCGGTGATTGGTTGGACCCGGCGATTATCCGAAGGATCCGACCATGGTCGAGAGGTGGATATGGGCCGATACGGACTGACGGAGCCCGTGGGCCGATTCGGACTGATGGAGCCTAAGTTATGTAGATTTGCGTGTCAATATTGGACACGAGTTTTCATGATGTTTTCGAATGTCGATATTGGGCACTCAGGTTCTATGAGACTTACAGGATATGAGGGCCGATCAAAGTGACGGCGCCAGAGATATTGGGATTTGGGGTGTCGTTGATGGACACCAGTTTTTCCACAATGATGATTCATTGATGATGACATGTTTTATCCCATACTCAGCATTCATTTGATATGCATTTCTTCATGTATTTGTAGTACCTGATAGAGTACCTTTCATGATTGTTGCATATCCAGATTATCATATTTATGCTATCAGATTGCATGTGATAGATTATCGCTGTACGTGCATACCTGCGATTATCTGTATGATGTTACTATTCATGAGTTGGCAACTCACCCCCGTTGTGCCATAGTGTTTTGCAGGGTTGACGCTCAGAGTAGTCGCGACAGGGCTATCTTATTGTATCTTTTTGCAGTGGATACCGCTACGGTTGGCTATGAGCCGTTTAGCTGTAGGTGGGTTGCGGTTATCCGATTTTGTATCAATCGTATATCTCTCATTGTATATAGTACTCTCCATCTACCACCCTTATGTATTGACTTAGAGATGAGTTGTCAAGACAATATGGTATATTTTGTGACTCTGGGTGTCGAGCTCGTGTGAGTCGGCTTTTATTATGCAGTTTTATCTCTTTATGTTGTTTTTCACTTATACTGTCTATTTCTTCGCTAGGCGTCGTATATATGCTTGTGGTGGTTGTTTCCGCCTTTGGGCGTGATTTGCTCCCGTTTGGGGATACTTTACTTATATTATATGTTTGTACCCGTTTCGGGGCTAGTTTTTACAAAGGAGGTGCTGCCGAAATTTTTAAGAAAATAAACTTAAGTTTAAAGATTTTTACTAGAGATTTTCAAATGTTTTTAACAATGTTTTTATCACTTACTACTTTTGATGGTTTAGATTTCTGGGTTTTCGGCTTACTTAAATTGTGTTACGCCTGATGACGTTACGTGGTTTAAGTGCCGGTCACGTGCCAAATTTTGGATCGTGACAAAATTGGTATCAGAGCGCTAGGTTTTACCTTTCGAAGTATAGGATGAACTTGGTATGATGGAGTATGTAGCTTAAGCAGAGTGACGTAGCGTGTGTATGTTCCGCGGCATACTTACGACATGATACTCCGCCTATGCGACCTTAGGACTTGTTGGTTGAAATTCCTTCCGTGATTATATACATTCTTTTGATTCAATTTCCGTGTTCTTATCGAATCATGTTTTCATTTCCATCCATTATGCCGCCGAAGACTACGAGGGCGCAGAGAGCGGCCATGAGAGCCGAGGTCAGAGTTGGCTCGTCAGAGACGAGGACTGACCAGGACGGTACGCCCGTTGTTTAGGAGCAGATTGATCCACCTTCGCTTGATCATATTAATAGGCTAGAGGCCGGTATGCAGGATTTGCGTCAGATGATGGGGTCGTTAGTTGAGTCCAGTCGAGTGCAGCGACGGGAGGTTGTCCCACTTATTACGGGGACCGCGATGGTGCCTACTGTTCAGGCAGTTATACCTGCAGCTACGAAGGTTATCACCATATCGTTATCTAAGTTCATGAAGCTGAAGCCTCCGGTTTTCACCGGCGCTGATGCAGCTGAGGATCCGCAGTCGTTTATCGATAGGATGGCCAGGATCTGTCGTTCGCTAAGATGCTCCGACGCGAGATGGGTAGAGTTTGCGAGTTTTCGTCTGGAGGGTCTTGCCCAGAAGTGGTGCGAGTCTTTAGAGAAGAGCAAAGCCACAGGTCTTTCTCCTATGACCTGGGCTGAGTTCATAACGGTTTTTCTTGCCTGTTTTCTTCCACAGAGCGTCAGGGATGCTTGAGCGCGTAGTTTTGAGTCGTTACGCCAGACTCCGGGTATGACGGTGGCAGAGTATGATGTGCAGCTATCTGTGTATGCTCCGTATTTGGTGGACACTGAGGAGATGCAGATCAAGAGGTTTGTACGAGGCCTGCTTACCCAGTTGTTCCTCGCTATCAGCGCACAACATTATGATACATATGCAGCAGCAGTGGACGCAGCCCTATGGATTGAGGAGCATCTTTCCGAGACGTCGGTCGTTCCGGAACCAAAGATGGTTTGTACTTGTATATCAGCACGAAGACAGATATTTATATACCGTGACAGATTTCATTCAGGTAGCAGAGGCTTGGGACGAGGCCGGTTGTTTAGCTCTTATCCCAGGAGGGTCAGCAGTCATCGTCTGGATGTTTCCAGTGCAAGAGTTTCTATCATCGTGTTCGAGATTGTACTGAGCCACGTGAGGACGAGGCAGCCGTATCGCATGTTACCTTACCACCTTTTCCACCTCAGAGAGCGTTGCCTCTTGCGCCTATTGTTGCTCCGCGTCAGACTTATGCTCAGAGAGGTCATGGTCGCGGAGGGTTTGTTCAGAGAGGACGGGATGGCAGAGGCGGAGGACAGCCAGTTGCCGGTAGAGGGCAGGCTCGAGTGTTTGCTTTAACTCATCAGGACGCGCGGCATCCAATGCAGTGGTTTCAGGTACTCTTTCTGTATGTTCTTTTGATGCACACATGTTGTTTGATCCGGGATCTACGCGCTCGTATATTCCTATACACTTCGTGCTGAGATTGGGCCGAGATTCGTGTTTACTAGATCAGTCGCTTGTTGTGACTACTCCTGTTGGTGAGTCGTTTGTTGCGCGATATAACAACTCCAATTTTAGTGTACAAAAAATTATTTAAAATTTAATGTATACTTGGGGTATTTGCATTTACTGTGATTGCTATAGGTAATTGTTTTGCTTTTTAATAGCAAGAAGGAGCTTGTAGCTCATTGGTAATACCTTGCACTGCTGAACCAAAGCACCGGAGTTCAAATCCGATACCCCACATTATTTTTAATATTGTTTTATTTTAATATTTTTAGAAGTTCAAGAGTCTACACGTGATAAACCCGTAAAACCCTACTATACTAAATTAACAAACTGTCCCAGGGGGTTATTGAAGCGATGAGGATCACTCCGGCCGCCTGACTCGGCCGGACTCGGCCGACTCGGGCTGCCGCCGCCGGCCGGACTCGGCCGGACCGCCGAGTTGCCAACATCAAAGTTGGGCCTCTTGGACTCCCCTGCACCCCTGTACACACTTTAAATGTACAGACCAGTACCAGAACTCCTTTAAAACCCTAATTACTCTATTTTAATACATTTTATTACATATTTTTCAATTAAACCTTTCACCTACCCTAAACCCTACCCTTACCCTATAAATACAACCCCTAAACACACCCCCTTCACTCCAAAATTCTGATCAAAATTCTCAAGAAATACCTAGAGGTTTAGTGTACTTTTGGAGTTAGCGAAGGGCGAAGCTCCGACGATTTTCCGACGACAACCCTAGGAGCTCCCGGCGACAAAACGACGCACCGACGCATCCGACCGTTCCCTCTTCCTCTCCTCTAATCTGAAAACCCGTAATTCCCACCTCCCTCTTCTCTATTCTTTTCTAAAAACACTTATTTCTAAATACCGACGGAATCGGAGTAAATCCGATGTCCGATTCGGTTCTTCCTAAAAATGTCACTTTTTCTTAAATACAATCATACTAAACCATTATATGTTGACTATTAAATATTAACAAGTCGTATTGAACAAGTTCCATATCAAAAAGATTTCTATTTCAATTGTTATCGTACTTTTTCATTAAAATACCATGTAGTTTAATTCCGAAATTTAAAACATCAAAACCTTGCTATACCTTTAAGTAGATTATGAGATAATGACCTATCTCCTCACACACACATATGCAACATAGCACAACACCTTTCGGGAACATAGAATACGGGAAAACGAAACTTTACATATCAATACCACTAACTATTAAAACCGTTTTCTATAAGAATTCGTATTTTTACAAAACTTTGCAAAGCGCCGCTGCAAGGGTTTCATAAGATCCGTCTAGCTTCCTGGAACATAGGTTCCCTTACGGGTAGACTAATAGAATTAGTGGAGGTGATGATTAGGAGGAGAGTTGGTATTATGTGTTTGCAAGAAACTAAGTGGGTAGGTGAAAAGAGTAGAGTCATAGAGCTTTGGGGTTATAAGCTTTGGTATACGGGTAGAGATAAAAATCGTAATGGGGTAGGCATAATCATAGATAGATGGTTGCTTGAGGATGTAGTTGAGATTAGGAGAAAATGTGATAGAATTTTACTGGTTAAGCTTATTCTAGGTGGAGAGATACTTAATGTTATTAGTGCTTATGCACCACAGATAGGTCTTGATGACGCTAGTAAACGTCTATTCTGGGAGGATTTAGACGAGGTGGTGCAAAGTATACTTAGTGGAGAGAAGTTATTTATTGGTGGTGATCTTAATGGACATGTAGGTACTAGTTGTAGTGGGTTTGATACTATCCATGGAGGTTTCGGTTTCGAACAAAAGAATGAAGCAGGTGACTCGATTTTAGATTTTGCTTTATCTTATGACTTAATCTTAGCAAACACCTGGTTTAGGAAAAGAGAGTCCCACCTTATCACTTTTAGGAGCGGATCAAGTGCTAGTCAAATAGACTTTTTTCTGACGAGAAGAATAGATAGAGGTTGTTGTATCGACTGTAAGGTAGTGCCAGGTGAGAGTGTAACCACTCAACATAGGCTTTTAGTTCTAGATTTTCGATATAGAAGAGAACCTAGGAAGATTAGACGTAAGGTAGAGCCTAAAATTAAATGGTGGCGATTGAAAGAAGGTAACCAAAAGGCTTTTATAGATCGTGTAGTACAAGAAGCGGATTGGCAGTCAGAAGATGATCCAGACAAAATATGGGACAAATTGGCTAGTTGTATCAAGAAGGTAGCTAGAGACCTACTTGGTGAGTCGAGAGGTGGTGCTCCACCATCTAAGGACATATCATGGTGGAATGAAGATGTAAAGGCTGCTATTAAAATTAAAAGGGATTCTTATAAAGATTTGAAGAAAAGTAGAGATATGGAAAGATTTGAGAAGTACAAAATGGCTAAAAAGGAGGTTAAGAAAGCTGTTCGGGAAGCTAAATCTAAGATCTATAAGGAGGTGTACGAGAAATTAGACACTAAAGAGGCTGCAAATGATATATACCGGATTGCTCGGATGCGGGAAAGGAAGACTAGAGACTTATGTGCGGTGAAATGTGTCAAAAATGAAAATCAGAAGGTTTTAGTTCGAGACGAGGATATCAAGGAACGATGGAGAGATTATTTTGACAAATTGTTCAATGAGAGCTTTACCAAGAATTTGGATGGACTCGTCATTCAATCTCAAGATATAAACCGTGATTTCATGCGTAAAATAAGACTTCCTGAGGTTAAAGAAGCTTTGAACAGAATGAGTTTAAGAAAAGTGGTTGGTCCTGACGGGATTCCTATCGAGATTTGGAGATGCTTAGGAGAAATAGACGTTAAATGGCTGACAGATCTGTTTAATAAGATTTGGCAGACAAAAAAGATACCAAATGAATGGAGGAAAAGTATCCTTGTACCTATCTACAAGAACAAGGGTGACATTCAAAGTTGCTCAAACTACCGTGGAATAAAACTGATGTGTCACACCATGAAACTTTGGGAGAGAGTGATTGAACATAGGCTAAGGAAGGATATTAAGATAACAGAGAACCAGTTTGGGTTCATATCTGGACGATCAACGACAAAGGCTATTCATTTTCTTCGTCAACTTGTCGAGCATTTTCGAGAGAGGAGAAGAGATTTGCATATGATATTTATTGATTTAGAAAAAGCGTACGACAAGGTACCTAGAGAGGTATTATGGGGGACAATGATGAAGAAGGGGGTCCCCGTCAAGTATATTGACATAATCAACGATATGTATGATGGAGTACTGGCAAATGTCAGAACTTGAGGCGGCTTAACGAGTGATTTTCCGATCACTATTGGTTTACATCAAGGATCTGCGTTAAGTCCATTCCTGTTTACCATCGTGATGGTTGAGCTTACTAGAACTATCCAAGATGAGGTACCTTGGTGTATGCTATTCGCTGATGATATTGTTCTAGTAAATGAGACGAAAGCAGGGGTTAATGCCAAATTGGAATTATGGAGGCAAACATTGGAATCTCAGGGATTCAGATTGAGCAGGTCCAAGACAGCATATATGCACTGCAAATTTAGTAGCCAGAGAAGTCAAAACCATATTGGTATAACATTGGAAGGGCAAGAGATATCACCGAGCGACCAGTTTAGATATCTAGGTTCCATCATCCAAAAGAATGGAGAGATCGATAGTGATGTTAATCAAAGGATCCAAGCTGGTTGGTTGAAATGGAGGAGTGCAACAGGGATTTTGTGTGATCGTAACTTTCCGTTAAAATTGAAAGGGAAGTTTTATCGGAGCGCTATTCGGCCTGCCTTATTATATGGTACAGAATGCTGGGCTCCTAAGAAGCATCATACACAGAAGATGCACGTAGCGGAGATGCGCATGCTTCGTTGGATGTGCGGTAACACTAGAAGAGATAAGGTGCGAAATGAGGATATTCGTGCAAAAGTTGGTGTAGCACCTGTGGAGGAGAAGATGCGGGAAAACCGGTTAAGATGGTTTGGTCATGTGCGACGCAGACCTATGGAAGCACCGGTTCGACGAATAGATACTCTCAATATGGGCAATGGCAAAAGGGCAAAAGGGAGACCGAAGAAAACATGGATGGAGGTGATACGAAACGATATGGTTGCTAAAGGACTCAATGAAAGTATATTGTTCGATAGAAGTGAGTGGAGACAGAGGATTCATGTGCTGGACCCAGCGTGATTCTCATGTTGGTTCATGTAGCCTACCCCATATGCTTGGGATAAAAGGCTCAGTTGTTGTTGTTGTTTGCAAAGCACCGCTACAACTCATTTGGGGAACCCGTTCGGGATGGTGCAGATTATCGCACATTCTTGGGCTTAGTAGTGCGAGATGCAGACCTCCGCAAGGAGCATTCAGTCTCGAAGATTTAAAATACGAATATCTTAAGAAAATGAGATTTCTAGAAATATAATATATATTAAAAATATTTTTATAGAAATATATATATATATATATATATATATGTATCATTAAAATATCTATTTTGTGATAATATAAATATTCCAACTTTTTCTAAAATCACAAGAACCACTTTACAATAAAATACCATGAATTCTATACAAGTTCAATATCACAATTAATGAAAAATAGGTTTATTCACTAGAAATATCACAAATATAAAATCTACAACTATGAAAACTCTAAAAACGATAAATAAATACTTGGGGTGTATTTTGAAAAGTATACAAAATTATTTTTAAATAAAACCCCCTCAAGTTCTATAAATTACCCTAAGGACCCTAGTAACTATAGGTTTAAGCGGGACCAGTCTCTTGAGCCTCAGGGAGCCGGAGATATGGGTGCTTGCCTATCTAAGGTAGATAACTTAATAACGGTGTTATCAACACGGCAATCGTCTTTGAAAAAGACACAAATCCTGCCGCCCATATGCAGCGGTTACCGATAACATCAAAACAATTAGGACTTCAATTTCTTTTCTAATTGTTCTGACTCAGACTGAGTCTCATTATAAATAATCTGATTTGAATATGATTCAAGTACAATCTACAATCTACAATCCAATATGAATCCATGAATACATATATTCAATCTATATTGATCGAACCGAACCATGGATATACTTCCATTTACATGATTCTCCACTTACATCTATGATTTCCTAGTTATATCTATTTACTGATATCATGGTTTCGGCAAGTCATTCAATTATACAATCTTTATTACAAGACAATTCAAGTTGCAATATAATACAACTATACAAACAAGACATCTCGGGATTTATGGGGTAGATTGGTACGGAAGGTGTTAGAAGTGGAACGAGACTGTAAGATTTAATACACTGAACCTATATTCCGCTGCTGTTGCATCGTGGCATAAACGGTTCCTTGTACTACACGTGCTTCTAGTCTCTGGCATATAGAAACTCCTCTCGTATACACTGGCATCCTTCTGTACCAAGCTACAAACAACAGCGTTAACATCAAATACTCATATAATACAACTTTAAAAGCTATCTTCTCTTTCTATCTATTCTATTTCCCCCTTATCTTTAGGACTTACCGAGCGATTGTTCGCTGACGACATTCCTTCTCTTTCTTCTTTGGAATGTTGTCAGGTGATCTAGACACTCAGGAGATCAAGCCTACTGGTGATGTAACGTTTTAAAAATAATTAAATAAATAATTAAATGAATAAAAGTGTTTAAGTGAATTTTAGGATTTTCGGTAAAGTAAAACGTATTTTTCGTAAAACCAAACCGTGATTGTTTTTCATTATAAATTCAAAAATACCTATTTAATTATGTAATTACTAGTAAATAGTGTTTATTTAGCCACTTATAAATTTTTAGTTTAATTAAAAAAAATTCCTAAATTAATTATTTTAAATATTAACATAAGCTTTATTTTTACACTAAATTAGTGTAAATTATAAATTTAAATGGTTTTAATTTGTAAAAATGAACCATGGCATATTAGAATTTAGTGTGTATCATGCAAAAATTATTAGCAAATTTTTCCTAATTTCTAGAGCTTTCTTGAGTTGCTATAGTAAATAAATAAATAATTAATTAATTAAACCATGAAAAGACTTTAAATGATGATTCTTTCTTGAAACTTCCACACTTTTCTTCACTCTTTTCTCTTTCTCCCTCCCCATGGCCGGCCACAACTCATCCATGGCAGCCCCCCCCCCATTTTCCACCTCATTTTTATTCAAAAATCATCAAAAATACATCAAAAATTCAATTAAAATTCCACAAAATCATATATATTTTCATATCCTTTATTTTCTACTCTTCTTTACATTGAATTTGGAGTGGGAAAGCATGTATTTTTGAGGCTCATTTTCAAGTTTGGACATGAGGTTGTGGAGGTATAAATCCTTCTCTTTTATTTTATTTCTATTAGATATTTCTTTTAAAGTTTAATTAGATTTAATCTATTAATTCTATTTACTACTTTTAAAATTCAAGTTAGGGTTTGAAAAATCAAGTTGTGATTTTTATTAATTAATGAGGGTTATAATCACTAGTTTAAAATATTTAGAAGTGGAAATTCTTATAGGGATGATCTGTTGTAAATTGTTAACCTAAAATTGATTTAATTATACTTTTTAGCTAACTAGTTTTTTATAAAATATGTTTATGGGTAATATAAAATTCCAATTAAGATTTCTATCATTAGATTGTAGTTTTAGTGAGCATATTAACATGTTAATGGAAAGAAAAACTTAGTTTGATCACTAGATTCAATTGATAATTGGAAAATAGTAATAAAATGCTATTATTTTGTTAACTAGATTTTGGAAAATTCTAAATAAAAGGGATTTAAAATATAATATTGGTTTCATTATATCATTATCATCATAAATTGTGGTTTAAGTCATTAATTTATGCAAAATCATGTTTTGAGGTGGAATTGTGGTATTTTGCTTGGAAAATGTTGAAAATTGTTAAATGTTGTAAACTAGAAATTTCAAATTTATATAAATTTGTGTAATAAAAATATAGTAATGGTTTGTATAGTCTAGTAATGCTATTTAATGAGTTTTATGACCATTAGTTTCATTTAAATGTCAAGTTTTGATGAAAAACGGTATATTGGCATTTTCGGGTTTTTGCGAAATTGGACAGTTTGATAGATTTTAGGGTTTCGATGGATTTAATCGTGTTTTATGGTATAAGTAATGTGTTTTTAAACTAAAAGTTGTTTGATGATGTTATCTCGATCCATCGGAGTTTGTACGCCGATATCGAGCGGTATTTGGTTCTTTTGCGTGGACGGGACATAGGTTTTAACCTATGCTTGTTCTTTGTATCGTTTGACTTTTGTATGTGATTCAGTTTACGATGCTATTTAAATGTTTGCGTCTAGGTACCCCTCACGTGGACTGCGGGCGATGAAGAGGAGGATGGCGACACTGTCTTCGGCAGACATGGACCAGGTGAGTAGATGTATATCTACGGGGGGGAAGTCGGGTGGATGGCGTTTAGCACCCCCGCAACGTAGAATAGGAATAGTACTTAGTGACATTAGGAAACCCGATGTGACCCTAGATTCTTACCGTGCAGGACCCTAGTAATGACCCTAGGCGGGACTAGACTGATTTAGGAAAACCATACCTGAGGATGAATACTTTGGGAAAGGTTCGTAGGTTTCTGATAGAAACATACACGCACACACTAAAACTTGACTTGGCGTATACGTATATGTGTGTATATATATAAAACTAGGTATAGGTGTATATATATACACCACACGTATATGGGATTCATTGATGTGATATGATATCCGAGGTATGATGAAACAGTATAACTGGGCTTGATGCCGTGATTCTTGACTATACAGTCGTAATAAAGTGTTAGCGGATCATTAGAGAATGAGATAATGAACATGCATATATAAATTATAAAGAGTGGTAGTGATATTGATGTACATGGGACGCTAGAATAGTACCCGGACTGTAACTGGTGACTGATCACGATATGATATATGTATAACTTGATTACGACATGATATTTCTGAGGATAAACTAATGATGCTTATCATGATGGCAATGATATATGATTGATGTATGCGATCACAGTTTAACACCTTGATCATGAGATGTGCTGATGATGACATTATACGAATGAGGAGACACCTAGGAGATACTTGACCGTACCCCGATATTGGGATGCCGTACGATGGATTTTACCGTACGAGGCTTAGATTTGATGATTGATCCGCACTCTTGATTCGAGGAAGCCGTACTACGTACGTGACGCTATTGAGGCGGGATCGCCGACTATTAGAGATATTGATTAAGACCTTAGGTAGACTCTAGTTTCTTACTGACTAGTCTATTAGGTTTAATTCCTTAGGATGTTAGATGGACACTGGTTTAGGTTCGACTCACATAGTGGTAGTTGTACTCGTATCTAGCAGAGGGGTGGATAATGCACATCTGTATTTACATTTATACTGTAATCATCATGGTGCATGTTCTTTTATATGTTGCTATAATCAGTATAAACTTTACCTGTTAGGACACCAGCACTATTACCGATGATGCGCATGTTCCACGCACACTTATTTGCCGGCTCACACACATCATCATCGGTAATTACTATGTCACGTACACTTTAGATCATATTGTCTTTTATGGATAGAATCAGTTAGCAACTAGACAGATATAATATTGTGATTATTTTCTGACATTAGTATAAGACATGATATTTATTACTTAGACATTGATGCATTCATATTTCATGTTATCGCACAGTAGTATGGGCATATGCTGACACTTATCATATACTTACTCATGATTTTGAGATTTGGATTTCTATGAGATTTCTGGATTTTTGGGGAAAACCGCAAAAATATATAAAAACTTCTCTCTCTCTCTCCTCTTCTCTTTTTAAATAAGATGCGGGTTTCTCGTGATGTATGAGTCTTCCACCATGAGTATTTCATGTTTTCTGTTGGATTTCGAGACCCGATTCGAGGAGTGGATGAACCGTCTCGGATACATGGTGGGCCCGGTATGGTACCCCGGGGCAAGAAGATCGAGTTGTAGACGATGAGCCTGTCAGGGGAAGGCTACCTACCGGTGATGTCTGGCGCGGCGGATATCCGGAGGATACCGACCGTTGTCGTGAGATTTGATGATATGGGCCGATCCGGACTGACGGAGCCCGAGATATTGAGACTTGAGATTACATGTGTTGTGTCGATGTTTGACACGGATTTCCATGGGTTTCATTATTCAGATTTCAGAATTCTTATACACATTCTACTATGATAATAGCTAAAGATTTCTTATACATATATATCTGGATTTCAGGATTTGTTACTTTACCTTCATGGTGCATGCATTTCATTCATATGACATAGTATTATATGAGGCACTGACACGACACGGAGTATTTGCACTTACACGTAGTATTACCCTGCTATTACTAGATGATTGGGATATTATAGTGTATTATTATTATAACCTAGGATAGCGTCGTGCATTCGATTTCTTTTCGTAGATGTCTTCTACTCACGAGTTGGCAACTCACCCCCGTTGTGCCAAATTCTTTACAGGTTCGATGTACAGGTTTCCGTGGCAGCTTGTTGGCACATCTTTTCTTCAGGGTGATTTGCACGGTAGGTTGGTTCACTTGTATCCGAACCACCATTGTACTTTTATTCATTCATTTGTATCTAGTAAGCTCCATCAACCATATTTGTATTACTTGATAAGTTTATTGGACCAGTTGTTTATTTCTACCTTAGAGTCGCGCATGTGTTATTCAGATCTGGTGGTTTTGTTTTCTTTTGAGTTTTGAGCCTCGCCTATTGGCGTTGTATATTATTGTGCTTGCTGTGGTTGTTTCCGCCTGTTGGCGTTGATGCTAGCTCCCGTTTGGGGATGCTTTTTATTGTTTATGTATATTATACTTGTTGTACCCGTTTGGGGGCCAGTTTTTACAGAGGAGACTCTGCCGAAATTTTTGGGAAAATTGCTGATGCTTTTAAACTTGTTTTCTTTTTCTTCTTCTTCTTCTATGGTTTAGATTTCTTGGCTTCGGCTTACTTAGGTTACGTGGCGCCTCTAGACGCTTCGTAATCTAAGTGCCGGTCACGTTCCGTACTTTCGGGTCGTGACAGGTGAGGACTTGGACCAGCTTTCCTACGACCCAGAGCTCTAGCTTCATTGTACACATTTTTATTTCAGTACTTTTTATTTTCGTTATGCCACTGTTTAGGCATTGCTTTCATTCAGTCGTATTTACTTTTCCATGTATTGTAAAAAGAATGTGAATAAATAAAGTTGCTGTTTTATTATATCTTGTCTCTTGTGCATTTATATTTATATTGCTTAGATACACTTAGCGTATTTACTTCGCAGTAAATACGTAGCGGCCTCGTCGCGTCCCCTTCACCGTACACCAGGAAGCGGGGCGTGACAGATTTTGTTGGTGGCCCATGCAGGTCAGAGCTGTATGAAACTCTACCATGCAGTTCTGTTCTGTGTGAACAACCTAAGCAATATAACACAAGAACCAACAACTAAAACATTCTTTACAATTCATGTTCCTTGAATCTTATCATTTCTTATGCTTTGAATCTGTCCTAACCCAAATTTTTCTTCAAGGTTATGGATTCCCTGAACAACACCAGCACCAATGTCAACAACACACCTCCACCACTACCAGTCACACCTGCCGTCCCTGCTCCATTCAACGAGCAAACAATTCTTCTTGAGGCAATCCGCAGCCTCCTAGAGGGACAGCAGCAGCAGACTGCTCTTTTAATAAACCGTCCCGAGGCAGAAGCACCTGGGGTGAAGCAATTCAGGGATTTGCACCCCAAACAGTTCTCAAGAAAGGAGAGCCCACTGGATGCTGAGGAATGAACACAAAGTATCGAAGATGATCTGGCAGCGGCACAAGTGCCAGAAATAGCTTGGGTTCGTGTTGCAAAATTACAGCTCACGGACAATACACGGAACTGGTGGAAGGCGGAAAAAAGCCGTCTTGAACAACCCATTGAGTGGAAGACTTTCCGCGACATGTTCGACGCTAAGTACTTCTTGTGACTGCCAGGTTCGACATGGAACAACAATTCATCTATTTGCAACAAGGTTCGATATGGACCAAGTCGGTAGATGAATATGACGCTGAGTTCACCATGCTTAATCGGTAAGATATGTATCAATAAATTCGAATTGTTCAATATATCACATACTATACAGCTAACACAATCCTTTAACAGATTTGCGGCACACCTGATACCGACGGATGAGATCAGAGCCCGTTGATTTCAACAAAGTTTGGATTCTGAGATCCACGTTGCACTGGCCACAGGAGATTTTCCGACTCATGAATCGGCTTTGAAAGCTGCCCGCCGTTATGAGGCAGTGGTAAAGGCGAGGGTCAGACCTCAGTCTGTAGGAGTTAAGCGCCCTGTCAACCAGATGACCGAAGGAGCCTCATCAAGGCCACCTTTTGTGCCAAGGCGATCCGGAGTACCGAACAACCGTCCTAACCTAGCTTTTTGTAACTACTGCAAGAGAAATGAGCATATGTTGCAAGACTGCAGGCGAGCCAACCGTCGTTGCTTAGTCTGCGGCTTAGTTGCTCATAATATTGGGTCTTGTCCTCATAGACAAAATCCAATTACTGTACCCAGTCCAGCAATCACTTACCAGCAGCGACCAGCCCTTCAAGCACCTGCTCCAAGACTTGTACGACCAGCTCCACCACCTAGAGGACCACAAGCTGCACTTCCTCCTCGTCAGTTCCATCAAGCTCAAAAGAACGTTCCGAGGAATGCTCCTCAGGCCAGGAGGAGTGTACCACGGCGCCAGGCTTTCACGATGACCGTGGAAGAAGCTGAGGCCACTGACCAACTTATCACTGGTAACTCTTTCTTCTCAAACTTTTCTTTTAGTCTTGCTACTTATCTACATACTTTCCCCCATACCTAAAACATATCTTACATACCTTAGGTACAATCTTAGTAGCCTCACTACCTGCACTAGCACTGTTCGATACTGGAGCATTGCACTGCTTTATATCACAACGGTTCGTTCGAACTTATGTGATTCCAATCACACCGCTTGTATCCAGCTGGAATGTCAGTTCAGGAAATGGCGTTCTAAAGGCAACAATGGGATACAGCTTGCGTCCAGTAGTCGTCTGCAGCAGAGAATTCTATGCAGACTTCAAAGTGCTGGACATACCAAACTTCGATGTAGTTCTAGGTATGGATTGGCTCAGAACCTTTTATGCTACCATCGACTGTCGTCAAAGGAGGGCAGTATTCGAGATTCCAGACCATCCAGTCTTCTATTTCAAAAGCGGAGACTGTACTCTGGAGCCAAGTACATACAAAGCGAAGCCAAGGGAAGCAGTGATTGCAGCAACTCATTTAGAGGAAGAATCAAGGCCAGAAGTGGTTTGAGAGTTCGACGACGTATTTCCTGACGATATATCAGGTTTGCCTTTCGATCGAGCTCTTGAATTCAGCATTGATTTAGTACCAGGAGCACAACCGGTGATCAAAACACCTTATCGATTAAGTCCGGAAGGTTTGAAGGAAGTCCGAACACAGTTGGACGAATTATTGGTGAAAGGATGGATTCATCCCAGCACTTCAAGTTGGGGATCACCAGTACTGCTTGTGAAGAAGAAGGAAGGTTCATACAGAATGTGCATTGATTACAGAGCCTTGAACGAAGTCACGATAAAGAAAAAGTATCCACTCTTGCGCATCGACGATTTATTCGATTAGCTAAGTGGATCTTGTGTTTTCTATAAATTAGATCTTCATTCAGGTTATCATCAGGTGAAGATCAAGGAAGCTGATATTTATAAAACGGCTTTCAGAACTCGCTATAGTCATTACGAATTTCCAGTGATGCCATTTGGAGTGACCAACACACCAGCAATATTCATGAACCTGATGAATCAAGTTTTTCGGGAGTACTTAGACAGGTTTGTTGTCATCTTCATCGACGACATCCTGGTGTATTCTAAGAGTCGGAAAGAACATGCCGAGCACCTACGAATTGTCCTGGAAACTCTACGATAACATCAATTATATGCCAAGTACAGCAAATGCGAATTTTGGCTAAATCAAGTTGGTTTTCTTGGACATATCGTATCAAGTGAAGGAATCTCTGTAGATCCAGCGAAAGTTTCAGCAGTAAGCGAATGGCCGACACCAAAGTCAGTGAAGGACATTTGGAGTTTCTTGGGTTTAGCTGGATATTATAGGAGGTTCATTGAAGGCTTTTCAAAGATAGCAACACCCCTGACCAAGCTCACACGTAAAGATGAAGATTTTGTGTGGTCAAAAGCATGCGAACAAGGTTTCGTAGAACTCAAGTCAAGGTTGACATCAGCACTTATTCTCGTTATACCGGACCAATCTGGAGGTTTCAAAGTGCATTGTGATGCATCCGGTAAGGGATTAGGATGTGTTTTACATCAGCTCGGTAAGGTTGTGGCTTATGCTTCAAGACAGCTGAAGACTCATGAGCGCAATTATTCGATGCATGATTTGGAGTTGGCAGCCGTAATCTTTGCTCTCAAGATTTGGCGCCATTATCTACTTGGCGAACGAGTGAACATATACACAGATCATAAGAGCCTGAAATATGTGTTTACTCAGAAGGAGTTGAATATGCGGCAAAGACGATGGTTAGAACTCATGGCGGACTTTGACATCAAGCTGCAATATCACCTAGGGAAGGTGAATGTGGTTCCAGATGATCTTAGTCGCTAACCATTAGCAATGCATCTCACCGCTCAGTAGAAGTTTCAACAAGACTTGCATCGGATGGAGATTGAAGTAGTCATGCCAGGTAATACTTCAAGTTTGATGAATTTACAAGTTCAATCAACCATTGTCAATCAGATCAAAGCAGCTCAAGAAAGTGATGCTAAGTTGCAAAAGATCAGAGAACAAGTGGATAATGGACTCAGAACAGACTTCATCATCCATGAAGACGGATCTTTGAGATACGGCAGCAGATTATGTGTACCAAAAGGTCCTGTTCGGGAAGAGTTAATGAAAGAAGCTCATAGTTCTCCCTACTCAGTACACCCTGGAGGTACAAAGATATACAAAGACATACGTCAGAATTACTGGTGGTATGGAATGAAGCGTGAAGTAGCCAGAAGGGTCGCTAAATTCTTGGTGTGTCAGCAAGTAAAGGCTGAACATCACAGGACTGCTGGATTACTTCAACCGTTACCAATCCTAGAATGGAAGTGACAACACATCACAATGGATTTTGTGACTGCTCTTCTTCGTAGCACAAAGGGTAACGATGCGGTATGGGTCATTATGGATCGACTCACAAAGTCGGCTCACTTCATCCCATTTCAAGTTGGCCAATCAACTGAGACATTAGCAAAGAAGTACATGGAGATAATAATCTACTTAAGATTTAAACTCTTTAAATATGTACCATCTCTGATACCCATGAACTCATACAGGAAATTGTGAGACTTCATGGAGTACCGGTCTGCATTTTCTCCGATCGTGACACTAGGTTCCGATCGCAATTTTGGCAGAGTTTGCAAGCGAGCTTGGGAACAAGTCTGAACTTCAGCACAGCTTATCATCCACAAACAGATGGTCAGTCTGAGCGAACTATTCAGATCTTGGAGGATATGCTTAGAGCATGTATGTTAGACTTCAAAGGATTGTGGGAAGATCACCTACATCTTGTGGAGTTTTCATACAACAACAGCTATCAAGAAAGCATAGGAATGGCACCTTTTGCAGCACAAAATGGAAGGAAGTGTCGATCGCCATTAAGTTAGGACGACATTGGAGATAGGGAACTTCTTGGACCTGAGATGATAGTAGCGACTGTTGATGTGGTTCGTACTATCATAGAAAAGATGCGGATAACCCAAGATCGACAGAAGCACCGGGCTGATGCAAAGCGACGTCACTTAGAGTTCCAGCCAGGAGATTAAGTATTCTTAAAGATATCTCTGAACCGCGGAGTGATCCGATTTGGAAGATGGAGTAAGCTAAATCTAAGGTACATTGGACCGTTCGATATACTCGAATGAGTCCGTGAAGTGGCATACCGCTTAGCACTTCCATCTTCATTGGAAGGAGTGTATAATGTGCTCCACATATCCCAACTCAGAAGGTATGTGAGTGTCCTCAGCCATATACTTGATCATTCCGAGCTCACTATACAGCCTGACTTATCTTGTGAGCAATAACCTGTGGAGATCCTGGACAGGGAAGTGAAGTCACTTCGGAACAAGGAAGTCAACTTGGTTCGAGTGATGTGAAGAAAAGACACTCCAGGAGAATCAACTTGGGAAAGAGAAGATGAGATGCGTGCAAGATACCCTCACCTCTTTGTAAACTATTCCTTAAAATAAAAGTTGTAAATTTTGAGAACGAAATTTTTGTAAGGAGGGTAGACTGTAACAACTCCAATTTTAGTGTACAAAAAAATATTTAAAAGTTAATATATACTTGGGTTATTTGCATTTACTGTGATTGCTATAAGTAATTGTTTTGCTTTTTAATAGCAAGAAGGAGTTTGTAGCTCATTGGTAATACCATGCACTGCTGAACCAAAGCACCAGAGTTCAAATCCCATACCCCAAATTATTTTTAATATTGTTTTATTTTAATATTTTTAGAAGTTCATGAGTCTACACGTGCTAAACCCGTAAAACCCCACTATACTAAATTAACAAACTGTCCTAGGGGGTTATTGAAGCGACAAGGATCACTCCGGCCACCTGACTCGGCCGGAACGGCCGGCGACTCGGCCGACTCGGGCAGCCGCCGTCGGCCGAACCGCCGAGTCCCCAACATCAAAGTTGGGCCTCTTGGACTCCCCTACATCTCTGTACACTTTAAATGTATAGACCAGTACCAGAACTCCTTTAAAACCTTAATTACTCTATTTTAATACATTTTATTATATTTTTTTTCAATTAAACCTTTCATCTACCCTAAACCCTAGCCTTACCCTATAAATACAACCCCTAAACACCCCCCCTCACTCTAAAATTCTGATCACAACTCTCAAGAAATCCTTAGAGGTTTAGTGTACTTTAAAGTTAGCGAAGGGCGAGGCTCCGGCGATTTTCCGACGACAACCCTATAAGCTCCCAGCGACGAAACGACGCACCGATGCCTCCTACCATTCCCTCTTCCTCTCCTCTAATTTGAAAACCCATAAGTCCTACCTCCCTTTTCTCTATTCTTTTCTAAAAACACTTATTTCTAAATACCGACGGAATCGGAGTTAATCCGATGTCCGATTCGGTTCTTCCTAAAAATCTCACTTTTTCTTAAATGCAATCATACTAAACCATTACACGTTGACTATTAAACATTAAAAAGTCATATTGAACAAGTTCCATATCAAAAAGATTTCTATTTCAATTGTTATCGTACTTTTTCACTAAAATACCATGTAGTTTAATTCCGATATTTAAAACATCAAAACCTTGCTATAACTTTAAGTAGATCATGAGGTAATGACCTATCTCTTCACACACTCATATGCAATATAGCACAATACCTTTTAGGAATATAGAATATGGGAAAATGAAACTTTACATATCAATACCACTAACTATTAAAACCGTTTTTTATAAGAATTCGTATTTTTACAAATCTTTGCAAAGCGCCGCTACAACCCATTTGGGGAACTCATTCGGGATGGTGCGGATTATCGCACATCCTCGGGCTTAGTAGTGCGAGATGAAGACCTCCGCAAGGAGCATTTCGGTCTCGAAAATTTAAAATACGAATATCTTAAGAAAATGAGATTTCTAGAAATATAATACATATTAAAAATTATTTATATATATATATATGTATCATTAAAATATCTATTTTGTGATAATATAAATATTCCAACTTTTTCTAAAATCACAAGAATCACTTTACAATAAAATACCATGAATTCCATACAAGTTCAATATCACAATTAATGAAAAATAGGTTTATTCACTAGAAATGTCACAAATATAAAATTTTCAACTATGAAAACTCTAAAGAAGATAAATAAATACTTGGGGTGTACTTAAAAACTATACAAAATTATTTTTACATAAAACCCCCCTCAAGTTCTATAAATTACCCTAAGGACCCTAGTAAATATAGGTTTAAGCGGGACCAGTCTCTTGAGCCTCAGGGAGCCGAAGATATGGATGCTTGTCTATCTAAGGTAGATAACTTAACAACGGTGTTATCAACACGGTAATCGTTTTTGAAAAAGACACAAATTCTGCCGCCCATGTGCAGCGGTTACGGATAATATCAAAACAATCAGGACATTAATTTCTTTTCTAATTATACTGACTCAGACCGAGTCTCATTATAAATTATCTGACTTGAATATGATTCCAGTACAATCTACAATCTACAATCCAATATGAATCCATGAATACATATATTCAATCTATTCAATCTATATTGACCGAACCGAACCATGGATATACTTCTATTTACATGATCCTCCAGTTATATCCATGATTCTCCAGTTATATCCATTTACTGATATCATGGTTTCGGCAAGTCATTCAATTATATAATTTTTATTACAAGACAATTCAAGTTGCAATACAATACAACTATACGAACAAGACATCTCGGGGTTTAAGGGGTAGATTGGTACGGAAGGTGTTAGAAGTGGCACGAAACTGTAAGATTTAATACACCTAACCTATATTCCGTTTCTGTTGTACCGTGGCATAAATGGTTCCTTATACTACACGTGTCTCTAGTCTCTGGCATATAGAGACTCCTCTCGTATACACTGGTATCCTTCTGTACCAAGCTACAAACAACAGCATTAAGATCAAATACTCATATAATACAACTTTAAAAGCTATCTTATCTTTCTGTTTATTCTATTTATCCCTTATCTTAGGGACTTACCGAGCGATTGTTCGCTAACGACATTCCTTCTCTTTCTTCTTTGGAATGTTGTCACGTGATCTGGACACTCAGGAGATCGAGCCTACTGGTGAGGACTTGGACCAGCTTTCCTACGACCCAGAGCTCTATCTTCATTATACACATTTTTATTTCAGTACTTTTCATTTCTGTTATGCCACTGTTTAGGCATTGCTTTCATTCAGTTGTATTTACTTTTCCATGTATTGTAAAAAGAATGTGAATAAATAACGTTGCTGTTTTATTATATCTTGTCTCTTGTGCATTTATATTTATATTGCTTAGATAAGCTTAGAGTATTTACTTCACAGTAAATACGTAGCGGCCTCGTCGCGTCCCCTTCACCGTACACCAGGAAGCGGGGCGTGACACGCGATGTGTGTTTCGGTCGTGTGCCGTCCGTATTGGAGATAGAGATTCGTCCTTCGACTTGATCTTTCTTATGATGTTGGACTTCGATGTTCTCCTAGGCATGGACTGGTTAGCTACTTGCTATGTGTCCATGGACTGCCGCGAGAAGACAGTCAGGTTTTGTTTTCCCGGTGAGTCAGTTCTTGTTGTGCAGGGGACCGTGGTGCCGCCCCTCACAGTTTGATTTCAGCAATTTGCGCTAGTCGGCTTTTAAGGAGGGGATGTCAGGGATTCTTAGCTTTCATTCGTGATACCGGAGCCACAGTAGATTCGTTGGACCGGGTTCCCATCGTGTGAGAGTTTCCCGACGTATTTCCCGATGAGTTACCTGGATTACCGCCAGAGCGTGAGATTGAGTTTTGCATTGATTTGATCTCCGGCACGGGACCTATTTCGATATCGCCTTATCGGAGACCCGGCGAAGCTTAAGGATCAGCTGCAAGAGTTGCTTGATAGGGGACTTGTACGTCCAAGTGTTTCGCTTTGGAGAGTTCCTATTTTGTTCGTCAAGAAGAAGAATGGCAGTTTGAGGTTGTGCATTGATTATCGTCAATTGAACTGAGTTACGGTACGGAATAGGTATCCTTTACCTCGCATTGACGATTTGTTTCATCAGCTCCAGCATGCGGGACATTTTTCTAAGATTGATTTGAGATCAGGTTATCATCAGTTGCGGGTTCGGAATGATGACATTCCGAAGACTGCTTTTCGTACGCGCTATGGGCATTATGAGTTTTTGGTGATGTCGTTCAGACTCACTAATACCCCAGCAGTGTTCATGGATTTGATGAACCGGATTTTCTGGCCATTCCTCGACCAGTTTATTATTGTGTTTATTGATGATATTCTGGTTTATTCCAAGAGTCGTGAGGAGCATGAGCAGCTATTGAGGATTGCTTTGCAGACATTGAGAGAGCACCGGCTGTTTGCTAAATTCTCGAAGTGTGCCTTCTGGCTTGATAGTGTTGATTTCCTAGGTCATGTGGTTACGGGGGACAGTATTCGTATGGACCCGAGGAAAATTGAGGTCGTACAGCTTTAGCCCAGACCTGTATCGGTGACAAAGGTCCGCAGCTTTTTGGGCTTAGCAGGTTATTACCGTCGTTTCGTGCAGGACTTGTCAAGTATCACTGCACCGCTGACCGGACTGACCAGGAAGGGAGTCCCTTTTCTTTGGACTGAGGCATGCGAGCAGAGTTTTCATGTAACACCTTAGGATTTCGATTAGTGTTAATTAAGCGATAATGCGGGTTTTCTGTAAAAAGTTTACCAATTCGGTTTCCTCACATTTTATAACATTTAATTAATAAATTATTATTATTTGTTATGGCTTGCACACACATGTGCATGTAAATGTGAGGGTGTGTTTGTGTTAATCTAGTTTAGCAACCATGACACTTTGATCTAATCCAATCCTTGTTTAACCTTAACCTTAAACCTCTAGTTAATTGTGGGAAATATTTTTCCTTTGGGTTTTGTTTGGATGAAAGGTGGCATGGTGAGGTTAATGCTTGTATTAATGAAGAGTTAATGCTTGGTGCACCCACCCTTATTCTCACATCTCTCTCTCTAACTCACTCACTCACTCTCTTTCTCTCTCACTTATTTCTTTCTCATCTTTTTCTTCATACCCCTCACTCTCAACTGAACACATAACCCTTCCTTCACAAATCTTCACTAAACCTTCACAAAATCTTACCCAAATCACTTCTAAAGACTTGTTTTGCCTCTAGAATCCTTTGGAGCTTGGAAAGCTAAGATCTTTGAGCTTGTGGGAGTAGGTAATGATCTCTATCTGTTCTATATGTTGTTATAGTGTTGTGTAGCCCTTTAGTTTTAGTTTAGAACACTTAAAGCCATGTTTCGTGCACATATCGTATTTTTAGTGTCAATATATGATATCTGTGATCTACTGTGACCCCGAGAGTATACTAGAAAATCTAGCAGTGTAGTTGTGTTGTACCAGAGACCATAAGCTTTCACCTGAAGTACGAGACCCAACTGCTCGGTTTTGGCCGACGACATCTTGGTGAATTCCGGCGAGCTCGGCCTATGGGTAGAGTTAGGGTTTGGGTTTTTTAGGGTAGCTGTCTGCTTTGGTTTAGGTGTGTTTAGTCCTGTTTGATTTTTGGGTTTTTACTGTATACAAAATCTGGGATCACATAGCTTGTTTCTAGTGTTACGACTACGCGTGTTACGTTATACGACACGGCACGTGTACTTTGTGTAGCTTTTGCTCTTGAGTTGGTTTCGTAGTGTCGCTACGCTCATTAGCCACTAGACGAACACCTGAGAGTTTATTTGGAGTTGATGCGTCGGTCAAACGTAGTTGGTACGTGTTATTGGTCGATTGCTAATATACACTTGTTATGTTGTTTTATGATCTTTGGGATGCAGGCGGGGACTTTAGACGCTGCGAAGAAGGGAAAGCGAGTGGTTGGCTTTACTTAGCCCTAGGATCATCAGTGAGTAGATTTAACATCTACAGGGGAATCGCCCGCATGGCGTTATACGTCAGGGCTAGATATGATATGATATTAGCCGAATGTTTATATTGCACGTATAGATTATGCATAAAACTTCATTGCATGTTATTACTTGTTGTGCTTGGACTTGTACCCATTGGACACTGCACTATTATTGACGGCTCATATTGCACGAGCACTGATTGTATGCCACTCACACCGTCAATAATTGCCATGACACGCACAACACTTATGCATACGTGAGATTGTGTTGGTTAGGGACATTGAGACGTGATCCTTATATTCCATTGTGCATATGACATATAGCATACCTGTATACCTACATACTTACACATATGCTTTGACATGCCTACATGCTAGTTACCCATATACCTATATGGTATTGTACTGGTATTGTACCATTTGAGATAGGTATATACACATTTGAGACATAGCTACATGTATATCTTGCATACATATTTACATGTACACCGCATACCTTGATATAGCTACACATATACCTGGAAGGTATTACATCATTACTGATAGGTAGATACACATACCTTGTTATATCGACATGGTTACTCATACCTGGCTATAGCTACATGTTCACCTTTATATGATGCATTTAGTTTCGAAGAAATTAGGAACCACATGATATACTTAATAACTTGTTGCTGTTAAATAGCGGTTTTTCCTTATATGCTCATATTACTGTTTCATGTTGCGTATATTATATTTCATGGATTTTGTATTGAGATATGGTTTTCATATGATGTTTTCTAGATTGTTTTACTCCTGCGTATATATATCAGTGGTATGGGACGCTAATATAGATATGTATACCCATCGTATGTATATATCAGTGGTATGAGACGTTCTTATATATATACACCTACATAATATATCATCATAATTCTCTATGCAAATATACTTATTCATTATAAATATGGGCCGATTAAATGGCTGGGCCGATATTATGGTCGATATGTGGGCCGATTCAATGGCCGGGCCGATATTATGGTCGATATGTGGGCCGATTCAATGGCCGGGCTGATTCAATGGTCGATATGAGGGGCCTATGTACCCGATGTGAGGATGACATGTTTTATTCTGTACTCCGTATTTATTTGATATGCATCGCTTCATGTATTAGTAGTACCTGATAGAGTACCTTTCATGACTGTTGCATATACATATTGCCTTTTATTGCTATTAGCTTGCATGCGATTGATTCGCGCAGTACGTGCATACTTGCGATTACCTGCATATGTTATTTACTATTCACGAGTTGGCAACTCATCCCCGTTGTGCCACAGGGTTGTACAGGTTGTCCCTCAGAGCAGTCAGAGGCAGGGCTTTCTTCCATCGTATCATCTTTTGCAGCGGATACCGCCACGGCTGACTGGGTGCAGTTTTGCTATAGGTGGGTTTTGCCGTTATCCGATGTTGCTCATTGTATATTCGTTGTATCCAGTACTTTCCATCTATCATTTTCATGTATTGACTTAGAGACGAGTTGCGAGGACGATATTGTGTATTATTTGTGACTTGGAGGTCCTTTATGCAGTTTTATTTATATCGTCTTTTATTCTTTGCTACGGCGTCGTATATCTGATGTGGTGGTTGTTTTCCGCCGTTGGGCGTGGACTTTCTCCCGTTTGGGGATGCTTTTAGTTATATTTATGTTGTACCCTTTTTTGGGGGGCTTGTTTTACAAAGAAGGTGCTGCCAGAATTTTTAAGGAAATAAAGTTGGACTTTAAAGAATTTTGATTGAGATTTCAAAAGTTTTAACAATATTATTATCACTTACTACTTTTGATGGTTTAGATTGCTGGGTTTTTGGCTTACTTAAATTACGTTACGCCTGGAGACGTTACGTAGTTTAAGGGCCGTCACGGGCTAAATTTTGGGTCATGACAAAGTTGGTATCAAAACGCTAGGTTTTACCTTTCGGAGTGTAGGATGACCTTGGTATGATGGAGTAGGTAGTTTAAGCAGAGTAACGTAGTGTGTGTATGTTCGTGGCATACTTACGACATGGTACTCCGCCTAAAGTGACCTAGGTACTAATTACTTGAAATTCCTTCCTTGATGATACATATCCTTGTGATTCGATTTCTGTGTTCATATTGAATCCTATTTCTATTTATAGGCTTTTGCCGTCGATGACTTTGAGGGCTCAGAGAGAGGCAGCGAGAGCCGAGGTCAGAGTTGACTCGTTTGGGACGAGGACTGACCAGGATGGCACGCTCGTTGCACAGGAGCAGATGGATCCGCCTTCGATAGATCATATCGCTAGGCTTGAGATAGAAATGCAGGACTTGCGCCAGATGTTGAGGTCGTTGGTTGAGGCCAGTCGAGCGCAGCGACAGGAGGTTGCCACCCCTATTACCCAGTTATGCCTTGCAATCAGCACACAGTATTGTGTCACGTTTACAGCAGCAGTGATTGCAGCCCGTTTAGCTGAGGGGCGTCTTCCCGAGACTTTGGGAGTCCTGAGACCGAGGAGGGCTCGTATAGGTGTATCATCCCAGAGAAAGAGGCTTAGTCATCGAGACAGATTCTGTTTATGTCGTGGGAGTAGCAGAGGCTTTGGACGAGGACAACCTTTTAGCTCTTATCCTCAGGAGGATCAGCAGCCATCGTATGGATGTTTCCGGTGCGGGAGTTTCCATCACCTCGTCAGAGATTGTACCTTGGTATACCATTTGTTACTTTACCGCCTTCACCTCAGGGAGAGTCGTCTTTTGCGCCTGTTGTTGATCCGCGTCAGACTTATGTTCAGAGAGGTCGTGGTCACGGAGGATTTGTTCCGAGTGTACAGGATGGCAGAGGAAGAGGACTTCCTATTGCAAGTAGAGGACAGGCACGAGCTTTTGTTTCGACTCATCGGGACGCGCGGGCGTCTAATGCAGAGTTTTCGGGTAATCTTTTCCGCATGTTCTTTTGATGCGCATGTTTGTTTAATTCGAGATCTATGCACTCGTTTGTTCTACACACTTTGTACCGTGGTTGGGCCGAGGGTTGTGTATGCTAGATCATCCTTTTGTTGTGTTTACTTCTGTCAGCGATTCTTTTGTTGCGCGACACGTGTTTCGGTCGTATGCCAATTGGATAGGAGATAGAGATTCGTCCGTCGATTTGGTCCTTCTAGAGATGCTGGACTTGACGTTCTCCTAGGCATGGACTGGTTAGCTACGTGCTATGCATCTGTGGACTGCCGCGAGAAGACAGTCAGGTTTGTCTTCCCGGCGAGTCAGTTCTTGGTGTGCAGGGGGACAGTGGTACCGCCTCTCACAGCTTAATTTCAGCCTTTTTCGCTAGTCAGCTTTTGAGGAGAGGATGTCGAGAATTCTTGGCTTTCATTCATGATTCTGGAGCCACGGTGGGTTTGTTGGACCGGGTTCCTATCATGCGAGAGTTTTCTGACGTTGTTCTAGAGGAGCCGGTGGAGCTTAGGGAGCTTAAGGATTTGCTGCAGAGTTGCTAGATAGGGGGGCTTGTATGTCCGAGTGTTTCACTTTGGGGAGCTCCTACTCTGTTCGTCAAGGAGAAGGACGGCATTTGAGGTTGTGTATTGATTTTTGTCAATTGAACTGAGTTACGGTGCGGATTGGGTATCCTTTACCTCGCTTGATGATTTCTTCGATCAGCTCCAAGGTGCGAGACATTTTTCTAAGTTTGTTTGGGATCAGGTCATCATTTGTTGCGGGTTCGGAGTGATGACATTCCGAAGACTGTCTTTTGTACACGCTATTGGCTTTATGAGTTTTGGTGGTGTCGTTGGACTCGCCAATGCCCTAGAAACATTCTTGGATGTGATGAACCAGATTTCTTCAGGCCGTTCCTCGACCAGTGTGTTGTTGTGTTATTGATGACATTCTGGTCTTTTCCAATGAGTCGTGAGGAACATGAGTAGCACTTGAGGATTTCCTTGTAGACGTTGAGAGAGAACTAGATGTTTGCTAAATTCTTGAAGTGTTCCTTCAGTCTTGATAGTGTTGACTTCCTAGGTCATGGGGTTGCAGGAGACAGTATTTGTATGGACCCGAGGGAGATCGAGGCTATACAGCTTTGGCCCAGACCTGATCAGGGACAGAGGTCCGCAGATTTTTGGGCTTAGCCGGTTTTTACCGCCGTTTCGTGCAGGATTTCTTGTGTATTCACTGCACCGTTGACCGGATTGACAAGGCAGGGAGTTCCCTTTCAATAGATTGAGGTATGCGTGCGGAGTTTTCAGCAATTGAAGACTCGGTTGACGATTGCATCAGTTCTATCTTTACTTTCTGGATCGGGCGACTTTGTCGATTATTGTGATGTTTCACGAGTGGGACTCGATTGTGTACTGATGTGGCATTATAGAGTTATCGCTTATGCTTCCCGACAGTTGGAAGAGGTACGATCAGGATTATCCCACTCATGATCTGAAGATGGCCGTGGCAGTCATGCGTTGAAGATTTGGAGACACTACTTGTACGGAGAGTCGTGTCAGATTTTCACGGACCACCGGAGCTTAATCTTCCTGCAGCGGGTTTTGATTATTGAGACAGCGCCGTTGGATGGAGCTTGTGAAGGATTGTGACTGTGAGATCCTTTATTACCCGTGGCAAGACGATTGTGGTAGCTGATGCTTGAGTCGTTGGCCCGGGGGTAGTTTGTTCCAGTTGTGTGCAGTTCGGAGACAGTCTTCTGCAGATTTACAGTTCTTGTGCGACAGATGAGTACAGTGTAGTTCGCCTCTGCTAGGGGACAGCATGCTCATGTTCACGCCGGTCCACTTTTACTTAATCGTTTTCATGAGGCACAACCCGCCGATGCTCGTTGTTTGAGATTCTGAGCATGTTCGGCTGGGTAAAGATTCAGAGTTCTTGATTTATGACCAGAGTGTGCTACGTTAGGGACTTGATGGCGTGTACCCGATACTAATTGGTAGAGCCGTGAGGTCCTAGAGCAGGCACATCAGTCAGATTTCTGTGTTCATCCAAGTGCTACCGAGATATAACGTGACTTGAGAGTTGGTTACTGGTGGGCAGGGGTGAAGAGTGAAGTTTCGGATTTCGTTTTGAGGTGTTTGGCATGTCAGCGAGCTAATGTTGAGCATTTGAGGCCGGCTGGAGAGTTGCAACCTTTTTACCGTTCCATAGTGGGAATGAGAGCAGGTCTCCATGAATTTTCATTATGGTGTCTACCCAGGTCAAGATAAGGTGTGACTCCATTTGGGAGATTGTTGTCCAGTTATGCTCAGTTGTTTTTCGGTAAGTTTATGCATTTGCAAGGAGTTCCTTCATACGTTGTATCCGATAGAGGCACCCAGTTTGCTAGCCGTTGTTAACAAAAGCTTTTGGAAGCCTTGGGTACCTGGTTGAGCTTTAGCTCCTCTTTCCATCCATTGGCCGATGGTTAGACAGAGCGGACTATACAGACTCTGGAGGATATGCTTGTGCTTACGTGCTAAGTGTTTGTTGGCTGTGGGATCGTCACTTGCCATTGATGGAGTTCTCCTACGATAACTATTATTAGGAGACATCTCAAACGGCAACTTTTAGACCTTGTGTGATAGGTTGTGTCGATCACTAGTCTGTTTTACTGACTCCGCGAGAGCAGGATTTTTTTTTGGACTCCAGCTAGTCGAGAGGCTTCGGAGGAGATCCAGTTTATTCTGGTCAGGATGAGAGCAGCCCAATGTATACAGAAGTCTTATGCCGACCGTAGTTGTCGCAGACTTGAGTTCGCAGTGGGAGATTATATATTCCTACGGATTTTTTCGATAAGTGGCGTGTTGGGTTTTGGGAAGCTTAGTCCCAGATTGTTGGTCCTTTTGAGATTCTCGAGCGAGTTAGTACTGTTGCCTATAATTTGGCACTTCCGCCCAGATTTTTGAGTGTTCATCCCGTATTCTGTGTGTTGATGCTTTGCAAATACCTTCATGAACTTTCTCACATGATTTAGCATCAGACCATTTAGCTTGAACGTGATCTTTTCGTTCACCGGCAGCCGATAGTCTTAGTGGATCGGCAGGTGGAGAAACTTCGGTCTTGGGTCTTGCCATCTGTGGAGGTTTTCTTTGGCATAGCCGTATAATGAGGTGATCACTTGGGAGGCTGCGAGCGAGATTTGAGAGTTTTTGCACTCATCTCTTTGAAGGTATGAATAGTAAGAATTTTAAATTCGGGGACGAATTTTCTATAAGGGGGGAGATTGTAACACCTTAGGTTTTTGATTAATGTTAATTAAGCGATAGTGCGGGTTTTCTGTAACAAGTTTACCAATTCGGTTTTCTCACATTTTATAACATTTAATTAATAAATTATTATTATTTGTTATGGCTTACACACACATGTGCATGTTAATGTGAGGGTATGTTTGTGTTAATCTAGTTTAGCAAGCATGACACTTTGATCTAATCCAATCCTTGTTTAACCTTAACCTTAAACCTCTAGTTAATTATGGGAGATATTTTTCCTTTGGGTTTTGTTTGGATGAGAGGTGGCATGGTTAGCTTAATGCTTGCATTAATGAAGAGTTAATGCTTGGTGCACTCACCCTTATTCTCACTTCTCTCTCTAACTAACTCACTCACTCTCTTTCTTTCTTACTTATTTCTTTCTCATCTTTTTCTTCATACTCCTCACTCTCAACTGAACACATAATCTTTCCTTCACAAATCTTCACTAAACCTTCACAAAATCTTACCCAAATCACTTCTAAAGACTTGTTTTTCCTTTAAGATCCTTTGGAGCTTGGAAGGCTAGGATCTTTGAGCTTGTGGGAGTAAGTAATGATCTCTATCTGTTCTATATGTTGTTATAGTGTTGTGTAGCCCTTTGGTTTTAGTTTAGAACACTTAAAGTCATGTTTTATGCACATATCGTATTTTTAGTGTCAATATATGATATCTGTGATCTGCTGTGACCCCGAGAGTATACTAGAAAATCTAGCAGTGTAGTTGTGTTGTACCAGAAACCATAAGCTTTCACCCAAAGCATGAGACCCAACTGCTCGGTTTTGGCCGGCGACATCTTGGTGAATTCCGGCGAGCTCGGCCTATGGGTAGAGTTAGGGTTTGGGTTTTTCAGGGTAGCTGTCTGCTTTGGTTTAGGTGTGTTTGGTCCTATTTGATTTTTGGCTTTTTACTGTATACAAAATCTAGGATCACATAGCTTGTTTCTAGTATTATGACCATGCGTGTTACGTTATACGACACGACACATGTATGTTCTCCACCGAAAACATAGACGAGACCGCGTCGGTTCGTTTTGCTTGAATTTCGAGGGCAGATGCTATTTGGTGCTATCCGTCCACCTCTTCGAAGATGCCAAGTTGATTTATTACACCGTGTATCAAAGGTTTAAACGGATGCGGCCGATATAGCAGACTTCGTCAGATTCCCCCTCGTTGAGGGGTTTTTTGATTGTGGGGATCCTCTTCCCTGCAGGCGCAAGCCCCTGTAGTTAATTACGCTATTGCATCGCGGTAACCACTTTCTCCTTCTCCAGATGGTCACTTCGCGTCGTGTGTATTTGTTTTGTTTTTGGTTGCCCGTGGATTGCATACGGAGATTAATTTATGTTGTCGCCCGTAGGGCATGGATTAGTCCAAATCCGTATCTTCTTAGATTTGGGTTTGGGGTTGGGTTTAAGGATACGTTAGTCTCATTTGAGACTAAGATCAACTTAAACGTTTGTTAATGATACGTTAGTATAATTTTAGACTAAGATCAACTTAACGGGATCGTTTAGATCCAACAAAAGAGTATTTGGGCTCGTTTAGTTTAGGGACTTTGCGGTCCATAATTAGTTTAAGGACATTACGGACCAACATTAGTTTAAGGACATTACGGTCCAGTTTAAAAATATCATAGTCTATAAAGGTTAAGGACATCATAGTCTATGGGCTTAAGGACCCCACAGTCCGTAGTTTAAAGACGTCATAGTCTATAAAGTTTAAGGACATCATAGTCCATGGGCTTAAGGACCCCACAGTCCAAGGTTAAGGACATCATAGTCCATAGGCTTAAGGACCCCACGGTCCATGGAATGATTGGTTATCGGGACTCGTCACCTCTATGAAGACGTTGAAGGATTACAATGACAAATATCAAAGGAGTGAAGAGATGTACCCTTGAACCAAAGTTGATTGGGAAATCTATAGTCTAATTTGGGACTAAGATCAATTAATTAGATTATGAGCACATTGACTCAGTTAAATCTGAATTGAGGACTTATAGCCAAGTTGGGTTAATTCCAATTAAGTTTAAAATGTTGGACCTTTGTTTGGACTGTTGAACATTTGTCTGGGTTCAGCCCCCCATTATTTAGCAATATTAAACAGGGGTTTGGGGCTTTGACAACATTTTGTATTTGGCAGAGCACTAACCATTCATTATAGCTCTGGACTTTACTTTGCATATCATATGAACTAATCAATTTTGAGGTTCAGTTGAAGGGGAGACTTGCCTTCAAAAAACTTAGCCAATTTGAGCTAAAATTGGTTTTAAAATAGTGTTAAACACTAGAGGATATTTGGCGATCATGTGTTCCCACGTGATGCGATTAAAATAGTGTTGAACACTAAGGATGAAGCACTTAAAATAGTGTTAAATACTAAAATTAAAATGGTCACGTGGAGTCACGTGAGGCATATGAAGATAGGGCAAGACTTCCTTTATTCTACCCTCAGAATACGCAAGTAAGTGTTAAACACTTAGTCTCTGTAATCATCACGTGTGGACACGTGATAGTGCCTATGTATTGGGTATTAATTCCTCTGTTTCCCTCATTTTCCCTTTTAAAAAAATGTTTGTCAGGGGTCACGTGGGAACACGTGAGGCGCCATAAATTAGTACCGCCTTTGGATTTGTTCCCTTTTTGTTTTGAGGGTCACGTGTTAGCACGTGAGGCATTGTCTCTAGG
The DNA here is from genome assembly GCA_030015575.1 of Agapanthus africanus. Lineage (NCBI taxonomy): Eukaryota > Viridiplantae > Streptophyta > Magnoliopsida > Asparagales > Amaryllidaceae > Agapanthus > Agapanthus africanus. The sequence continues at coordinate 671,714,129 of CM057340.1, read as the reverse complement.
CTTGTTCTTTCTCATCTTGAGGAGTCTATTTAAGGGTCACGTGGGGGCACGTGACCATGTCTCAATCGTTCTTTTCTGATCATTGAAGGGAGGGTCACGTGTTGCCACGTGATCAGGTTTACGTGCATGGAGAGTTTAAGTCCCTTGCTTGAGAATTAAATTCTTTTGTAGGGTTAAACCCTAATTTTGTTTAGAGGAATTAAATTCCTATATATATGGAAGAATTAAATTCTTTTATAGGGTTAAACCCTAATTTTGTTAGAGGAATTAAATTCCTATATGCCTTGTGGGAGAATATAAGTCTCTGAACTGAGGTCTTCTTTTAGGTTTTAGATCTGCATGGCAAAATCTCCCCGATGAGAATTAAATTCTCAACTTGAGGGGAGATTTGTTTCTGCATGTTAGTTGTATGTATGCCCTAGAGGCCAGTATTGTACAGATGATGTATATTATATTGGATGCTTGGACATATATAGAGATGACTTTCTTGCTCGATATGATAGTATGCTATCTGGTTACTCTTTATCTTAACATGTACACTTGTCTCTTTAAACTGTCTTATAGTTACATGTTGGTAAAGCCCTTAGGATGTGTACTTGACTACCTAGACTATGATGCAGATCATACTAGTGGGGACATGGTATTCTATAAGTACATCCTTCAAGGTCCCTAGTCGTGGGTGTATCGAGACAGGGCATCGATATACCAGTGTAGACTAGCGTATACGCTTCTCGACCCATGAGATGGGCGATGGATGATCCCATATCCATTGGTGTTTGAAATCAGAGATGGTATACGGGTGCTCAGTGGAGACTGGGTACACTGGACGGACTCGCCGAGAACTCCCAGATAGTATTATACCTCACGTCAGATGGCAGTTCTCAAGTGACACTTGTGCAGGTTAGTCTGTACACCCGAGATCGTCATAGAGTCTTGTGTGATTCCCACTGTGCTTTGATCTCCACCTTACCACGTCCATGAGGGCATGCAAAACGGTGGTCTTTGGGCACAGTCCCGAGTCACATGGAGGCAATGAGCGATAGGAGGGGTTTCGTCTCTCCCGGTATTGGGGGTTGATGTTGCGCTGTGCTTGATTGGCCGTAACAGGAAAGTCCCTGGCCAGGGCTGATAAGAGATTTGCTGGTAAGTGTTACCAGTAATTTCTCGACCCGTTATGAGCCTTACATCGGCACGACTTATCGGTTATTGGGGTCTGACGTTTACCACCCCTAGACTTGATATGCGACATATCAGACGAACAGACCGGACTGTACGGTAAGTGTTACTGGTTGGATTCACAGGAGTGTGAGCGGGCTAGCTCGTCGATCTTCTGATCGCTCAATACCCGGATGGCCGTTACGTTTAGCAGACCGCTTGCGGCTTGTGGGTGCTTGATATGATCATCATCTGTTACCGGCGTATTGACGAGTCTTTAGAGTCCTACACAGAGGTTTCCTGGCTCAAGCGAAATGAAATAGGAGCGCATATGAGATATGTGCGGGACCGAGAATAATGCGTATATGTGATACCGCATTTCATTCTCGCGATGAATGTTTCGATTGGTTATATGCGATATAACCTAGTTATCGAATCGTAGATTGATTCGATAAGTCGATACATTGGATACTAGTCGGTTATGTGCGACATGACCGGATCATTGAATCAAATGTTGATTTAATGATTTAATGTATAATTATATATTTGATATATTACTTTGCATTAACTAGTATTGGTTCACTTTAAATGGATTTTCTCACTTGATGTGCAAGAAGTATATGTGATATACTTTTATGCACATATTTGTATCATGTTTGATGATACTTGATCATGTGGTTAAGTGTAAAGGATTAAACCATGGTTAAGAGATGATTAGGGTTTTGCTTTTTCATTTATTTATTTGGAAAAGATTTAGATAAGAATGGTGGCTATGTTTGTTTCTAGTTGAAGCTTCATGAAGCTTTGACTTCTTAACCATTCTTGTCTTCATGCTTAACCCTAACCCATCCAAGTAACCATGGTCTATTCTCTACACTCTACCCTAGTTAGTTTATGATAAGTATTCATTTTATTATTCATTTTAACAACACTTATCATAATTCTAGCTTCTTCTTCTTCTTCATCTTCAAGAAAGAAACCTTGATGCCATCAATGGCAACTTGAGTTCTAAAGTGAGAAATCCAATTCTAAAGTGAACCCACCTCCTATTTCTTCACCCTCTACCTCTTGCCAAGTTGTTTTGGGTGTTTTCTTCACAAGTTTCACAACTATGTGAAGTCGGAGCTTGAACTTGTGATGCCTCGACGTAGATCATCTTCGGCACGAAACCGACGACCTAGTCCGCCCATTTCTCCGATCAAGCCGATGATTGAGTCCGGGATTCAAGATGGACAGCGAGAGAACGCCTACGTGGAGCTAAGGAAGTGGAGAACCGGATCTACAAAGGTTGTAGCCTCTCTCCTTTAGTTAAGTTGTTAAATAGATTAGTTTTTCGCCTAAATTTCTAGTTAACGATCCGTATTAGGGTTTTTCGGCACCCATAAAATTTGAAATTGGCATGGTTGATGCCTTGTGAGACCTCTATAGTGTGCCTAGGAACCCTACAGTAGTATCAGAGCCTAGCTAGAGCCTTAGGCGAAGTCTAGACGACGTTTGAAGTCCGATCGAACCAAAACCCTAACCCGAAAACGGCTCTCTGTACATTTTTTAAAAAATGGGTTTTTTCCAAATTAAAAATATGCAAAAAACTCAGCAGGGAATTCTAAGAATTACGGCGCAAAATTTATTTCATGATCCCTCACATGCGCAGCGGAACCGCGGCATAAGCCTAGCTTATGCGGCTGTTCCGCGGCTAAAGTATGACGTCAGCCCTACCAATTTGCACAGTAATTCCTATTTAACAGTGCTGAGTTCTCTGGGTATTTTTAAATTTTATTCAAAAGTTGAATTTTCTGGGGTTGTTTTGGGGATTCGGTGTTTCGATCGGAGTATCAGATTTTGTCTTTGTGGCTTTCCGGATAATTTTTAGAATATGTTAAAAAGTTCGACCGGATATAAATACCCAATTTTTTCCCTGTCGGGAAATTTCCAAGAGTTGGATTTTTCCATGGTTTAACGACGTTCTAAGTAGTGCAAGTAGCGTAATGGACCCTCTAGAAGACAACAAACCTTAACTCGATTATGTGACCGTCTTGAACTGCCCTTTGAACCTTCGGGTTTGGGGCAGTACGGCATGCCACATGTGAGGCGTTGGCTTGACCCTTCTACGGCTGGACCGTTGGTACTGAGGCACGAACTGAATGTTGTTAGACTTATTTCATGTGTTGAGCTGTATCGGGAAAACTTGGGTGTTTGACTGTTCGATCGGAAAGTTTAACATTTTCAGTTTATCTGGAATGTGATACAATAATTGGAATTCACAAACAGTTATGAGATAACTGAATGAATGTTATAAATCTAGCGGTTTAGTTTCACTTGATATTGAAAAGAGTTTTCGATAATGAGACTAAAATGCGGGGTTTATAACTGTTAGGCATGTGATGTCTAAGTATTTCATTTGATTAGACATGCGATGTCTAAAGAGGTTGCGGATTCCAACTGTTGTAGTTTTACACTTTCTTTTCTGTGACCGTAAGTGTAATATGTGATATCGCCGGTTTCGTTGGTATATGTCAACGACAATTGGGATGGACATATTTACTTACGTTGATGACATGTGATGTTATGTGTTGCTGGATATATTATATTGGATTGTCGTGTTTGAATAGCCGGGGGTTTTTATGTGAGATGAGTGTTTTTCATTTTCATTCATGTAAAAACTTGTATGTAATATTCTTTTATTGGGGCACTTCCAGGTTGCGGAAGCTGTCACCCTTTGTATATTATTTACTTTTCCGCATTAGGATAGACCCAAGGAGGGGAGCATAAGTAACCGGGTTCTGGGGTCCAGTGAGAGACCAACTCGAGGAGTCGAGTCCGGGTCTCCTAACCCTAGAATTGGCAGGGTTGCTTGCCGCTCTCGTAGGGGTCTAGGGGTATGGGATTGGCTATTCATCACGACCGTGGAATCCGTGTTTTATACTGGCTCGTATTGAAAACACGGACGTCCTAGTATATCCAATGTTTCATATGTTTCTTCTGCTGTGATATCTGTGATGTTATCATGTGATGTTCTATGATAGATACAGTATATAGTATATATGATATATTATATAGGCGTTACTTATGTTTTACACCCGTGCTAGTCCTGCCCCGCTCTGCCGTTAGTTACCTAACCTAACGGTGCACGAGGGGACATCGAGGCGAATGCGGATGGCATAAGTGTACGTCGTATTTATCTGTGATGTTTAGGTACTTAAATGATGGGACTTCATTAATGTGATTAATGAAAGTAAAAGAAACCTAAGATGTTGTAGAATCAAATTTTAAACAAAACAGGTAGCTACAGTTCTTGCTTTGCATAGCGGTATATATGATATACCCTGCACCTTATTCAATGAGGAAAGGACCGAGATCCCTTCACCGGGAGTGACTCCTTTAGCAATAACTGGCAGATGCTACACACTCGGTTTGCTTTTGATTGTTTTTGCGTTTTGCTTTGCACGGTGATATATGATATATCCCGCACCTCATTCGACGAGGAAAGGGCCGACGATCCCTTCACCGGGAGTGACCCCTTTAGCAAAACTAGAAAAGCCTTAAAATCACTCTATTTCAAAACTTCATTTGATTCTACAATGATATCAAGTTCATTACGCTCATGGTTTTCAGAAAAACCTGCGTAGCCCTCCGTCATTTCAGATAAGTAGTAGTTAGTATTCGTGCTACGTTTGTTGGCCTGCGTCAAGGCGTAGTGTGCGGTAGCTAACTACTATTTACCTGCTTATGCATATGATGCAGATTGGATTAGGGTAGTCGTGCAACTTTGTTGGCCCGCGTCAAGGGTCGTACGGATGGGTTTAATTCAATCAGGAAATGACGGGTTGAACTTGACTAGCGCACTATGGTTTGTTGGCCTGCGTTAAGGTCATAGGACGCTAGGGGCAAAATTTTATCGGGAATTTCAAGTATTGAAATTTGCAATGAGATTGCATACCTTCTATGAGATAGTTGGATCCCGATACCCGCTGCGAGTAAGAGTTACTCCTGGGAGAGTTTTACACATTACAATTAGCCGATCAAGTAGGTGTCTAAAAAGGTGTCAACGGGGTTACGCCTCTGGGAAAACAAGGTTTACATTAATTAGGTTCGTGCGAAAGCACGGGGGACCTCCCTCAAAGTATCGACACTGGCCTGGCTGAAAGATTGGCGAACTTGTAGTGTGTAATTAATCCCGGCTAGTCTTTCCTTTTAGGGTTTGAAGGAAGATTTGATAAAAACCAGTGGGAGCCATCCTGATTAGATAAGATAATAACCAATCTGATCTTGCACGAGCATACGCTAAAGTGTTTTCTTCTCTCTCTCTCTAGGTAGCGACCATTTCATGCCCTAATAAAGATAATAATATGGATGTATTGACCGAACCCGCATGTTATACTGTGCTGGGGAACGTTGGTTCCGTTCTTTCCTATAAGAGTTATAGGACTGAACAGGATATAGGGGAATACCAGGATTCCCATGCCACCCGAATGAAGAAAGTACATGTTGATGCAATTTCTTCGGGTGTGTTCGTTACAGAGAACTGTTTCTCCATTTGCCCTACGTCCTGGGTATTAGATATCGGATCAGGATCGCATATATGTAATCAGTTACATGGGCTTAGAAAAGGTAGAGAACTTGGAGAAGGTGATAAAGACATTAGAGTTGAAAATGGTGCAATTGTTGCAGCTAAGACTGTCGGGGAATATCACCTTGCATTACCTACTGGTAATACATTGGTTCTGAACGAATGCTATTACATGCCGAACCTGATATGCAACATTATATCGGTTTCTTTATTAAGTAAAGAGGGATATAATTTTGTATTACAGGATAATGTTATGAACATTTTCCATAACCAAAAGTTGGTTGGATCAGGCACGTTGTGCAATGGCATTTATGTTCTAAACCAATCAACAGTTCTGAGCATAACAAACACACACAAGAGGAAGAGTTCAGAATTGAACGAATCCTTCTTGTAGCATTGTAGACTGGGTCACATCAATGCGACACGACTGGCTAAGTTGCATAAGGATGGATATTTAAATCCGTTTGAATTTTCATCTTATGACACTTGCCAATCATGTCTCAAAGGCAAGATGACCAAAACTCCGTTTACGGGACACGGAGAAAGAGTTACCGAACTCTTGGGACTGATACATAGTGATGTATGCGGTCCCATGTCTACACATGCCAGGGATGGTTCTTCGTACTTCATTACATTCACTGACGATCTCTCTAGATTCGGATATGTGTTCCTGATGAAACACAAATCAGAAGCTTTTGAGAAATTTAGAGAATATAAACAAGAAGTCGAGAACCAAACCGGAAAAAGTATTAAAATCCTTCGATCTGATCGAGGAGGAGAATACTTAAGCAATGAATTCCTGGACTTCCTAAAAGAGAATGGGATTCTCTCTCAGCTGACTCCTCCATATACACCACAGCACAACGGTGTATCAGAACGGAGGAACCGCACCCTATTGGATATGGTGCGCTCTATGATGAGCACAGCTGAGTTACCTATTTCTTTCTGGGGATATGCACTGGAAACAGCTGCAGATCTATTGAATATGGTTCCCACCAAAACCATGCCAACCACTCCATATGAGATATGGAAAGGAAAGAGACCATGTCTTAATTATGTTAAGATATGGGGTTGTCCGGCATATATAAAAACGCAAAATCCGGACAAACTCGCGGCAAGGTCCATTCTGTGTAAGTTTATTGGATATCCCAAACATTCGCGCGGGTATATCTTCTACCACACCGAGGAACAAAAGGTGTTTGTTTCTCGACATGCCACCTTTTTAGAAAAGGAATTTCTTGAAAAAGAGATTAGTGGCAAGGAGGTAGAACTGGAAGAGGTTCCAGCAATACAGACTACAACAGAAGATTTGGTTGAACCAGAGGATTCAGTAGTTCCCAATGAACCTCAGCCTCTCCACCGATCTAGTAGGGTTCCTCGCCCACCTGAGAGATACTACGGTTTTCTCATGGATGGTGGGAGCAAGGATTACATCATGGAGGATGATGACCCAACTAGCTTCGAGCAGGCCATCACGAGTAGGGACTCAGTGAAATGGCTGGATGCTATGCGGTCCGATATGGAATCCATGTACACCAACAAAGTATGGACTTTGGAAGTTGCTCCTGAAGGGGTAAAACCCATTGGGAGCAAGTGGATTTTCAAAAAAAAAAACTTGGTGTAGATGGGAAAGTGGAGACTTTCAAAGCTAGACTTGTTGCAAAAGGTTTTCGTCAAAGACCATGTGTGGACTATGACGAAACCTTTTCTCCAGTGGCTATGCTTAAATCCATCCGAATCATGCTTGCCATTGCTGCCTTTCATGACTACGAAATCTGGCAAATGGATGTTAAGACCGCCTTTCTAAATGGTGATTTAGAAGAGTGCGTGTACATGACTCAGCCAGAGGGCTTCGTAGACAGTGGGAGCAGCGGGAAGGTGTGCAAGCTGCTTAAATCCATTTATGGATTAAAGCAAGTATCGCGGAGTTGGAACATCTGCTTTGACGTCGTTATCAAAGAGTTTGATTTCGTCAAAAATCCAGATGAACCTTGTATCTACAAGAAGGTGGCAGAGAGTAAGGTTGTCTTCCTCGTATTATACGTGGACGACATACTCTTGATAAGAAATGATATTCCTATGCTGCAATCGGTCAAGCTCTTCTTATCACAAAGATTCTCAATGAAAGATCTTGGTGATGCCTCCTGCATATTGGGAATAAGGATCTATAGAGATAGATCCAAACGGATACTGGGATTGTCCCAATCCAGGTACATTGACACCATACTAAAGAGGTTTAGTATGGAAGAATCCAAGCGTGAGAATTTGCCCACGATCTCTGGAGTCACTCTCTCCAAAGAGATGTCTCCCAAGACTGATTTGGAGAGAGCTCGCATGCAAGGGATACCCTATGCTTCGGCTGTAGGCTCTATCATGTACGCGATGCTATGTACCAGACCCGATGTTGCATACTCACTAAGTGTAGTGAGCAGGTATCACGCTGATCCTGGAGAGAGTCACTGGACAGCTGTGAAGAGCATTCTCAAGTACTTACGAAGGACTAAAGAGATGCTCTTGGTGTATGGTAACGGAGAACTCCAAGTGGAGTCCTTTACCGATTCGAGCTTCCAGAGTGATAAGGACGACTCTAAGTCGCAGTCGGGCTTTGTATTTACCTTTTACAGAGGGGCGGTTAGCTAGAAGAGTTCCAAGCAGGAAACCGTGGCAGACTCGACGAAGGAGGCTGAATACATCGCTGCCAACGATGCTGCCAAAGAGGCTGTTTGGATCAAGAAGTTCATTACTGAACTTGGAGTGGTTCCATCCATTGAGCATCCAATACCTTTGTATTGCGATAACAATGGAGCGGTGGCTTTGGCCAAGGAACCCAGGTCCCATCAGCGATCCAGGCATATTCTGAGGCGGTATCACCTGATCCGGGAGATAGTTGATCGCCGGGAGATCGAGGTCAGGAGAGTTGACACGAAGAAAAACACGGCGGATCCACTCACGAAGGCCATTCCCCAGATACAGTTTGAGAGACTCTTCGGGATGCTCGGTATGCGATACTACAGCAGCTGGCCCTAGTGCAAGTGGGAGATTGTTAGTTGTATGTATGCCCTAGAGGCCAGTATTGTACAGATGATGTATATTATATTGGATGCTTGGACATATATAGAGATGACTTTCTTGCTCGATATGATAGTATGCTATCTGGTTACTCTTTATCTTAACATGTACACTTGTCTCTTTAAACTATCTTATAGTTACATGTTGGTAAAGCCCTTAGGATGTGTACTTGACTACCTGGACTATGATGCAGATCATACTAGTGGGGACATGGTAGTCTATAAGTACATCCTTCAAGGTCCCTAGTCGTGGGTGTATCGAGACAGGGCATCGATATACCAGTGTAGACTAGCGTATACGCTTCTCGACCCATGAGATGGGCGATGGATGATCCCATATCCATTGGTGTTTGACATCAGAGATGGTATACGGGTGCTCAGTAGAGACTGGGTACACTGGACGGACTCGCCGAGAACTCCCAGATGGTATTATACCTCACGTCAGATGGCAGTTCTCAAGTGACACTTGTGCAGGTTAGTCTGTAGACCCGAGATCGTCATAGAGTCTTGTGTGATTCCCACTGTGCTTTGATCTCCACCTTACCATGTCCATGAGGGCGTGCAAAACGGTGGTCTTTGGGCATAGTCCCGAGTCACATGGAGGCAATGAGCGATAGGAGAGGTTTCGTCTCTCCCGGTATTGGGGGTTGATATTGCGCTGTGCTTGATTGGCCGTAACAGGGAAGTGCCTGGCCAGGGCTGATCAGAGATTTGCTGGTAAGTGTTACCAGTAATTTCTCGACCCGTTATGAGCCTCACATCGGCACGACTTATCGGTTATTGGGGTCTGACGTTTACCACCCCTAGACTTGATATGCGACATATCAGACGAACAGACCGGGCTGTACGGTAAGTGTTACTGGTTGGATTCATAGGAGTGTGAGCGGGCTAGCTCGTCGATCTTCTGATCGCTCAATACCCGGATGGCCGTTACGTTTAGCAGACCGCTTGCGGCTTGTGGGTGCTTGATATGATCATCATCTGCTACCGGCGTATTGACGAGTCTTTAGAGTCCTACACAGAGGTTTCCTGGCTCAAGCGAAATGAAATAGGAGCGCATATGAGATATGTACGGGACCGAGAATAATGCGTGTATGTGATACCGCATTTCATTCTCGCGATGAATGTTTCAACTGGTTATATGCGATATAACCTAGTTATCGAATCGTAGATTGATTCGATAAGTCGATACATTGGATACTAGTAGGTTATGTGCGACATGACCGGATCATTGAATCAAGTGTTGATTTAATGATTTAATGTATAATTATATATTTGATATATTACTTTGCATTAACTAGTATTGGTTCACTTTAAATGGATTTTCTCACTTGATGTGCAAGAAGTATATGTGATATACTTTTGTGCACATATTTGTATCATGTTTGATGATACTTGATCATGTGGTTAAGTGTAAAGGATTAAACCATGGTTAAGAGATGATTAGGGTTTTGCTTTTTCATTTATTTATTTGGAAAAGATTTAGATAAGAATGGTGGCTATGTTTGTTTCTAGTTGAAGCTTCATGAAGCTTTGACTTCTTAACCATTCTTGTCTTCATGCTTAACCCTAACCCATCCAAGTAACCATGGTCTATTCTCTACACTCTACCCTAGTTAGTTTATGATAAGTATTCATTTTATTATTCATTTTAACAACACTTATCATAATTCTAGCTTCATCTTCTTCTTCATCTTCAAGAAAGAAACCTTGATGCCATCAATGGCAACTTGAGTTCTAAAGTGAGAAATCCAATTCTAAAGTGAACCCACCTCCTATTTCTTCACCCTCTACCTCTTGCCAAGTTGTTTTGGGTGTTTTCTTCACAAGTTTCACAACTTTGTGAAGTCGGAGCTTGAACTTGTGATGCCTCGACGTAGATCATCTTCGGCACGAAGCCGACGACCTAGTCCGCCCATTTCTCCGATCAAGCAGATGATTGAGTCCGGGATTCGAGATGGACAGCGAGAGGACGCCTATGTGGAGCTAAGGAAGTGGAGAACCGGATCTACAAAGGTTGTAGCCTCTCACCTTTAGTTAAGTTGTTAACTAGATTAGTTTTTCGCCTAAATTTCTAGTTAACGATCAGTATTAGGGTTTCTCGGCACCCATAAAATTTGAAATTGGCATGGTTGATGCCTTGTGAGACCTCTATAGTGTGCCTAGGAACCCTACACTGCAGACCTTCCACCATGAAGAAGAACTAAGTTCTTATTCAGAAGAGTTAAACTCTTAGTATGAGAATTAAATTCTCCCTTTTCTTTTGTGGGAGCTTATAGGATGATCTCTCACCTAAGATTTCTTTCTTTTCTCAAGAAACCTTCTTTTCTCTCTGGAGAGTTAAATTCTCTTTTTTTTCTCTCTGTTGTTGTATATCACTTTTTCTCTTCGCTTCTTGACTTCTATTTATAGGAGAAAGAAAAGAATCAGTCTGTTTAGTCAATCTTTCATTGAAAGATTTTAATTGATTTTGTGACCAACATGATCTTTTAGATCACTCAGTGAATTTTATTTACCATTGGATTTTTAATCCAAAAGATATTTTGTCTGTTATTCCTGGCAAATTTCAGGGAAATCTTTCCTTGTATAGAATCTTTTTATAAATTGGTGATTTTAATCACCATTGTATTTTTAATCCAACGGTGCTCCACTTTACAGAGCACAATTTTTTTTGTTTGGAAAGATCTAGAAAAATATTAGGGTTTTTTATTTCCCTTAATTAGAATTTAATTTTATTAGTTCAGAAGGTTTAAGATCCCATCACGTGTTAGCACGTGACCCCACTGATTGACCATTTAATTAGAATTTAATTCTATTAATTCAGAGATCTTTAGGAATCCATCACGTGAGGGCACGTGACCCTCTGATTAAGCTTTGAACCAGAATTTAATTCTGTTGTTTTAAAGAACTCAGAAATTATCGCGTGTCAGCACGTGACCCTTGGTCACGTGTGGGCACGTGATGCCCCATTGGGGTTTTTCCTTGTTGTTTTATTATACTTTTAATTCTTTTCAGTGGGTTTAAAGGCCCACCACGTGTGGACACGTGACTCCACTGATTGATTGTTTGATTAGAATTTAACTCTATTAACTAGAGAGCTTAAGAACCCATCACGTGTCTACACGTGACCTCTGGTCACGTGTGGACACGTGATGCCCCATTGGGGTATTCCTTGCTGTTTTATTATATCTTTTAATCCTTTTGATAGGGTTTAAAGGCCCATCACGTATGGGCACGTGACTCCTGTTTGATTAGAATTTAATTCTTATTACAACAGAATCCCTAGGAAACCATCACGTGTCAGTACGTGACCCCTGGTCACGTGTGGGCACATGATGCCCCATTGGGGTTTTTCCTGATATTTTTTTGAGGGAACAAATGCCCCCACAACGTTGTTCTCACGTGTTTGCACGTGAGTGCAACACTATCATCTTTTGTGGCCGTTGGATCTGCCTAGGGAAGGGGGTAGATAAACCGTTTCCCATCACATCCTATAAATGCAGGGGTCTTTTCAGAAGCGCCTCCACCTTTTCATCTTCTTCCTTTCTCATTTTCCTCTGAGAATTTAATTCTCTTTCTCAGAGCTCAGTTCTCTGTTCTAAATTTTTTTTCAAGAGTTTAACTCTGTCCAAGAAAGAATCTTTTCTTTAGGTAATGGTTTTCAACAACCGAAGGACTTTCATATATAAAAAGAACTCTTTTTGGATTTTAAATCCACACCAAGGGTTTTTCCCTTCAAAGAACCCACTTTTTTTATCTTTAGGAGTGCACAATCTCTGGGTAGCAAACCCCATTGTTAGGCATTTTTTTGATCTTAGGGGTTTGATGATGGCCTCTGTTTCTCTCCGGAATTTAATTCCATTCCAAAGAGCTTAGCTCTGAAAATTTTTTTCCCTGGGAATTCAATTCCTCTAAAGAACTTAGTTCTTCACAAAGAACTTCTTGGGGTTTTCTTGCCCTGAGTTGTTCTTTGCAAAAATGTTTTTAGAGAGATCCTTCATGATTTGCATAGAGTTCTGCAGTGGGTTTTCTCTTTGGGGAATGTGTAGAGTTGTTTGAAATCCACTGTTCATTTATTGAAATTTTCCTTTTGTCTTCATAATGATTACCCTGCCTCATCATTAGTGAGCCACCATCTTGATTTTGTGGGGCCCCTGTGTTTTGTAACCAATGGTCCTATAAAATAAGTTGTTTGTAATTTTCTTTCACTGTCCTTATATATATATATATATATATATATATATATATATATACACGTGTGGGCTTCACTAACAGTTTCTCCTTCTTTTATTTCAGGCACAATGGCTTCTCTTCCATACTTCCTTTTCACCCGCTCGGAGGCTGCCTTTCCTCAGTCACCGTCTGATGAAGAGGCGATGGCGATGATTAGAGCTCACGACCCTGATTGCACTAATTTACTTTTATGGGGGACCTGGTACGGTCATATCATCTGCGGTCATCGAAGCTTTCTTTGCGAGGTACCAACGGAGCCTATCCGCCCATTCTTGCCGATGGACCGTCCGCGGACTGCTTTTGCTGTAGAGGTAGCAAATTGGACCCTTACCGGCCAGCTCGAACTGTCGACAACTGGGATACCAAATTAGCCTGTGCCAGCCATAGACATCTTGGGACGTCGTATCTTCCAAAGTGAAGCCCAGTCTTGGGGACAAGTTTACAAGATAGGGCTTACCCCTCGCCATCCCACGGGCTACTTTCTCTGGGCTCGTTCCATCTTGTCTTCTCATCGTGTGCGACTGCAAAAGGTCAGGCTTTACCAAGCGGTGTATGCGTCCCTCTTCCATTATCAATCTCCCCATGTATGGTTGGTTAAAGCTTTCCTAAATCAATGGAATCTTCCCACCAATACTTTCTTGTTAGGGGACCGCGAAGTTTTGATCTCTTTGGAAGAGTCTCGCGAGATCTCGGGTTTACCGATCAGGGGAGCGCCTTACGAAGAATTGTTGCCCCCCGACGAGTATGTTTTCGAGACTATGCTCGCTATGCTTGATGGCTTGTCGACTGAAAATGTCGTCCGCCACAAGTACCTGAGTTTAATTAAGACGCTGGGGATTTTTGAGAAGCTGTTCATGGAGTCAGAAGAACAGGGCATCACTTTTAAAAGCTTTATCGCCTGTTTTCTTCGTGGAGACGTTCTATCAAAGGCGGCTCCGAAGTTCGTGAATATCAACCACCCTTTCGGGTTTGGTTTAAATAGGCTACCGGCTAGAGAAGAGGATTTTCCCCAATTCTACATTCCAATCTTGTCAGCTGTACCTTTTGAGTCGATTGCAGCTCCTGGCATGGATGAAGAAACTTTCTTCATCGGCTTTATCAGCGTCTGGCTCAGCTGGTTTGTCGTTCCAACGCACCGTCGATTCATGAGAGCCTCGATCATTTACCCTGCTCATCGCATCGCCGAAGGGATACGACTAGCCGTGGGCATTGCAGGGCTGTCGTATCTGTACCATGGGCTAAGCAGTGTAGCTAATACCTCAACCCCAGATGTGAACGTAGTGAATTTCTCTCTTCATTATTTTATGTCATGGATTGAGATGCACGTGCTAGGGGCATTTGCCGCGCATCAAAGACCCAGCTTTTATGATGACTATACCTTTCCACGTCTCATGAGGTCGGTGGATGCTTCTGCTCCTGATCCGACTCAATTAAGGGCTCTTCGTGTGCTGCTCAATCCGTATGCCAACGAAGGAGGAATGGTATTTAATGATCGAATCCTCTCTTCTTCCTCGGGACCTGTTCAACAACTTTTTGACTTGTCGAAAGAGGGAGCACCCTCCTTAAAGCCCAAGGAAGCCATGCACTTGTATTCAATCAGACCCGGTTATCTGGTGTTTCGTTGAAACAATACGGCTTTTTTCATGTGGTACAATCCACACCGCTTTGCTCGGCAATCGGGTTATGACCATGGTGTTTCTTTTGAAGCATTCACAGTGGAACCCAGCCCTTCTTTGGAAACTGTTCGTGATGCCACCCATCATTTCATGAGGCTGACCACCGGTTCTCATTTCATGATCCCCGAGGCCGATTACATTCTGAGGTGCATAGGGGATTTCACGGGTTGGTATCTCTACCGGGTTAGTCCAATCATTGCCGAGGAGAGGAGGATACTTTTTAGGATTAGAGCTCCTGCCCCGCTCCAGGCTACGGGAGTCCCACCGCGACCGCGGACAATGGTTCGCCCTCCCTTGAGGGATACTGGTACCGTATTCATTCCTGAGGCGGCGGATGTAGACTTGACTCCAACAGTTAGTATGCCAATACGTACCAGAGCTCAGGCAAGGGCTTCTGATAAGGCGCCGGTTGCAGTTTCATCGGCTGCGGCGTCAGCGATGGCAGTATCCTCATCAGTAGCACCGCCGAGAGAGGATGCTGAAGGAGAAGTGGGTCAACGCCGCAGCAAAGCACCGAGGGGAAAGAAGCGATCGTCTTTTGGTGTTAGTTCTGGGTCAAAGAGGAGAAGGAAGACGGTCACCAATCTGCTCGACTTTTAAGTGGAATCCGAGCCTTTCTTTCAGGATGAGCCAATAGCTATGCAAGAGCCGGATGGTGGTCTTCTTTTTCCCGGTTCATCTGCCGAGGAAGCTGCACAATTGGCTGAGGCTATAAGACGCTCTCAGGATGAGACTAAAAATGTAAGGATCCCGAAGAGGCCTTATCCTGCCGTCATCTTCTACGAAAATCCTCCATCGATACGGCGGATATTTATAGGTCCTTTGGAAGAGGGAGGCGAGATAGCCCTTAAGCAGCCTATCTCGGCAGATGCCGAAGATGCGCCGTCATTGTGGACTGGTGGCCACGAGTCTACCCTCACATCCCGGCGAGCATGAATTCTTGAGAAGGAATGCCGGCTTGAAAAAGCCATACAAGAAGCTCCTTTGCGCATTGGTATACTTATATATCTTTTTGTAGTATTTTGCACTGCCCATAAACATATATACATATCCTTATCTTCGTGAAAACTTTGTAGGGACTTCGGCAATGGCAGAGGATCTGAGTTTGAGTCACGCCTTGACTATGGACTCTGTAAATATCCCCGATGAGACACTAGTAAGTGTGGAGGGGGTCGATACAGCTGTTCTTCCTCCCACGGAGCTTCCATCGGTGATTTCCGTTCCCCCGGTGCTTGCTCTTCCAGAAGAGGCATCTTCATTGGCCGCGGATTCAATGGATCTTTCTGGGGATGGCCCGGAGAATATGGGATAGGTAGTCGAGGCCACCGTCCTTTCATTGGAGCCTGCAGCGATGGTCACTGCTCCTCAATTGGAAGTTGTTATACCGGCCCATGTCCCCAATGAAGTGCCTGGGGGAATGGAGGAGGCCGCCGAAGTTGCTATCCCTCCAGTTCAGAGCGGGTGGAGCATCAAAGGTAGCCTTCTATATTTTATTTTAATAATCTCTCCATTGTCTGAACCTTTCTATCTTTTCAGAATTACGCGGGTTGGCGACGTCTATCGCTGATCTGTCTCCCAGAAAATCCTTTCAGCGTTTGCTAGAGATGGCCGCTCCGCAGGCGATATCCCCTCAACGCATCATCCTCTCTTCCAAGCTAGGTTAGTGTTATTTATCTTCTCCTCGCGGCATTATTATTATTTCATATAACGTTACTGATGTCTTCTGTAGTTTTGGAAGCCGATGACGAAATTGAGATTCTTGATGGGCCTGGGGATCCTTTAGACCCTTCTTGCATGACCATGGGTAAGTAAAGTTTCGACGTTGTTCCGCCTGCTCTTTGCTTGCAAGTCTTGCTGATTTCTTTTTATGAATCTTAACAGTTTTGCCAGTTCTTACCACGCTGGAATCTCGCATCGTCATGCCGCCCGACCCCTACGCTCTACGTACCTCGGAACGGATGGCAAAGCTAAGCCTTCACTCCTTGTCAGCTCTGATCAAAGACCATCGCGCTGGTAGTTTGATCACGGCCGAAGAATTTGCCGCCGAAGCTAACAATTCTCTCCCCTTTCTTGCTGCTTACCATAGAGAAACATTGGTGCAAGTCTGGGTTGAGTTTTGTTGTCGGGTGGAGGCTTGCTTACATAGCCTTGAGTGCTCGCGTCTTCCTTCAGAGGTTGTGGCTGCAAAGGCGAGCTTGCGGGGGCTAATCGAACGGTGTGCCACAAATATGCCGTCATGCGAGAAGAGGCTCAACCGAAAATTTTCAGAGAGAAAGCTGGCTTCAACTGCACTGGAGGAACTTCAAGCTAATCTTACGGCCAAGACCACTCGGGCGTATGAACTTTGGCGGGTGCTTCAAGAAGCTATCAGGGAGGTGGTAGCCATTGATAAAGCCGTCATTTTCACTCGCGAAATGGTCGAAGCTTATAAAATTACTGAAAAGGAGCTTGAAAGCTGGCTTGCCTCGTACCAGGCCCAACAGGCTCAAGCGGAGGCCCGTCTCTTAGCGATAATGAATTATGAAGCCGAGGCCCAGCGGAAAAAGGATGAACTGGCAAACTTATTAAATCGTCCTCCGGCTTGAAGAATTGTATATTTTTTCTATTCTTCTTTCATACATACTCCTGAAGGAGAGTATTTTTTATTCTTTCATAAATTGTACTTTGTATTCATTTTGATTCATGAATAAAAGACATATTTTGCTTCATGGTGGTGTGTCCCTTTTAGTAAATGCATTTTGTGGATAATCTATTTTGATCTCCTTGTAGGACAGCGATGGCATAGGAGTCAGGTTCAGATCTGCCTCCTAAGGCTTTCCAACTTTATGAGCCTTGAGGGTCTCATAAAGGTATTTCTCCTTACGAGTCGTGAGGATCTCGTAAGTGTGTTTTCTCTTGAGAGTTGTAAGAATCTCACAAGAGAGTTTTTCTTGTAAGTCTAGATGACCCGTAAGTGATTATTTCTTTTCTTGTCGGAGAGTGTGGCCTGTAGAAAATCTATCTTGACCTCTTTATGAAGCAACGATGGCTTAGGAGAAAGGGTTAGGATCTGCCTCCTAAGACTTTTCAACTTTATGAGCCATGAGAGTTTCATAAGGAATTTTCTCCCTGCAAGTCGAGAAGATCCCGTATGTGTATTTTTTCCTTAGGAATCGTGAGGATTCTTAAGTGCGTTTTCTCTTAAGAGTCGTAAGGATCTCACAAGAGAATTTTCTTCCTTACAAGTCGAGAAGACCCGTAAGTGATTGATGAGTTGACTTGCTCTCGAATCAAAGAATTGCTTTGACATGGAAGTCAAGGGTTGACTTTATCCGCATTTCACGGAGTCAGGGGTTGACCTTATCCGCATTTCACGGAGTCAGGAGGTTGCTCTGGACGCTTCCCACGGGTCAGGATTGACATAAGCCGTGTTCCACAGGACCAGGATCCGCTCTGGACGCTTCCCACGGGGTCAGGATTGATATAAGCCGGGATCCACGAGGCCAAGATTTGCTCTGGACGCTTTCCACGGGGTCAGGATTGACATAAGCCGTATTCCACAGGGCCAGGATCCGCTCTGGACGCTTCCCACGGGGTCAGGATTGACATAAGCCGTGTTCCACGAGACAAGGATTTGCTCTGGGCGTTTCCCACGGGGTCAGGATTGACATAAGCCGTATTCTACGAGACCGGCATTTGCTCTAGGCGTTTCCCACTGGGTCAGGATTGACATAAGCCGTATTCCATGAGACCAGGATTTGCTCTGGATGCTTCCCACGGGGTCAGGATTGACATAAGCCGTGTTCCACGGGACCAGGATTTGCTCTGGACGCTTCCCACGGGGTCAGGATTGACATAAGCCATGTTCCACGAGACCAGGATTTGCTCTGGGCATTTCCCACGGGGTAAGGATTGACATAAGCCGTGTTCCACGAGACTAGGATTTGCTCTGTGCGTTTCCCACGAGGTCAGGATTGATATAAGCCTTGTTCCACGAGACCAGGATTTGCTCTGGACGCTTCCTACGGGGTCAGGATTGATATAAGATTGATATAAGATTGATATAAGCCATGTTCCACGAGACCAGGATTTGCTCTGGACGCTTCCCACGGGGTCAGGATTGACATAAGCCGTGTTCCACGAGACCAGGATTTTCTTTGGACGCTTCTCACGGGGTCAGGATTGACATAAGCCGTGTTCCACAGGACCAGGATCCGCTCTGGACGCTTCCCACGGGGTCAGGTTTGACATAAGTCGTGTTCCACAGGACCAGGATCCGCTCTGGACGCTTCCCACAGGGTCAGGATTGACATAAGCCGTGTTCCACGAGACCAGGATTTGCTCTGGACGCTTCCCACGGGGTCAGGATTGACATAAGACGTGTTCTACGAGACCAGGATTTGCTCTGGACGCTTCCCACGGGGTCAGGATTGACAAAAGCCGTGTTCCACAAGACCAGGATCCGCTCTAGACGCTTCCCACGGGGTCAAGATTGATATAAGCTGTGTTCCACGAGACCAGGATTTGCTCTGGACACTTCCCATGAGGTCAGGATTGACATAAGCTGTGTTCTACAGGACCAGGATCCGCTCTGGACACTTCCCACGGGGTTAGGATTGACATAAGCCGTGTTCCACAGGACCAGGATCCGCTCTGGACGCTTCCCACGAGGTCAGGATTGACATAAGCCGTGTTCCACGAGATCAGGATTTGCTCTGGACGCTTCCCACGGGGTCAGGATTGACATAAGCCGTATTCCACAGGACCAGGAGGGGTTAACTCTCGATTGTCTGTGCATCTCTGAGTCATGGAACTGGGAACTTTGCCGCGGCTCCGATTTGCTGATTTTGCGTCTGTTGTAATGAGACGAATGTTGAGATGATCTCTAGGCTATTTTTGAACCGTCGAGATTTGGCTTCTTTTTCTGATGGAGCCTGGTGGGAAGGTATGGTTCCTTTGTTGTTTGTGCCCCTAGATTGTATACAGGGATCAATGTGATCTCACATGTAGGGCAAAAGGTTTCATTTTATATATTTTTTCTTTCCGCGATGCTCTATCATTTCAGCTATTATATCGCGAAAGTCGCGATTGCCCAATCATTTCGACTATTTTTCGCGGTGCCCAATCATTTCGGCTATTTGTTTTATTTACTCGCTGCTTTTTATTGTGAGTTGCCCAATCATTTCGGCTATTTTACATGCATATATTTTACTTGCTGATTTTTTTGCAAGTTGCCCCATCATTTCGGCTATTTCGTATGCATTTGTGGCTCGTTGACTTTTCGCTGCGAGTTTGGGATTTGATACCGATCTAGGCATCAGCATCGCTACAACTGGGATATTGTCAGGAGCGAATCATCATTTTGCCTTTGTCGATGTCGAACAAAGGTGGCTTAGTAAACAAAGTTAGGATCCTGTCGACTAAGGCTTTTGACTTTATGAGCCATAAGGGTCTCATAGAAGTATTTCTCCCTACGAGTCGTGAGGATCTCGTAGGTGCGTTTTCTCCTTAGGGATCGTGAGGATTCTTAAGATATGGTCTCTTATAAGTCGTAAGGATCTTACAAGAGTGTTTTCTCCTTATAAGTCAAGAGGACTTACAAGCATCTTTTGCCATATGAGTATATCCCCAGTCTCTGGTGGGAATTTGTTAGGGAAATGTTTATTCGCCCCCGTGGATTGTATACAAGGGTCAATACTGAACCACTTGTAGGGTAACACTGGAGGTTGTGATGGCTTAAGAACAGGTTCAGATTCCTGTAGCTTAAGGCTTTTGAATCCTATGAGCCGTGAGGGTCTCAAAGGGGAATTCTCCTTACGAGTCGTGAGGATCTCGTAAGTGTAATTTCTCCTTAGGAATCATGGGGATCCCTAAGTGTATTGCTCCCTTGTGAGTCGTAAGGATCCCACGCAGGTGGTTTCTCCTCACAAGGTCGAGAGGGCTTTGCAAGTGTCGTTTAACGAGATTGCGCCGTTTCGAGTTTTCACAAAACTTGCCGGTAGCCCTGCTGTTTTTACTCACGGAGCCCTTTCGGGTTTTCATCCGTACCCATTTTACTTATGAACATACCATTTTCTTCTTCTTTTTTTTATTTATTTTTTTTGTGTTAGCCTTGGGATGCTGCGGTCTGTAGTAGTTTATCGACGTCTCGGTCAACAGCCAGTTTTAGGACATAGTGGTCCATTGTTAGTTTAAGGACGTTTCGGTCCGTTGTTAGTTTTAGGATATTTCGGTCCGTTGTTAGTTTTAAGACATTTCGGTCCGTAGCCGGCTATTACTTATAGAGTTTGGGCTTAGGAAGATAGCGAGCGGACATAGGCATCGTCATCTATCGTTAACCTAGGCAATGACTCGCCAGGCGTAGTATTTTTTCAGGAATCGACCGTTTATTGGCCTGAAAGGTTTTTCACCATGCATGTCCACGAGTAGATAGGCTCCACCCTGGTAAATCTATGATATACGGGTCTTAATAGTTCGGCTCAAATTTCCCCCGTTTGGCACGATTGGGGATCATAGATCTTTTGACCACTAGCACGAGTTCACCTTGGCGGAATGTTCTCGGCCTAGTCAATCTTTCGTATGAGCTCGTCATCTTTGCTTTATAAGTCTCCAGATTTTGTTGCGCCATGAGTCGGATTTCATCAAGGGCGTCAAGCTCCTCAAGCCGAAGATGAGCGTTTTCTTCGTCTGTTAGCTCGTAGTGAACCGCCACTCGTAGAGAGGGTAACTTTATCTCGAGGAGGAGTACCGCTACTGTGCCGAATACCAATGCATACGGCGTTGTGTTCGTGGCTGTTTTGAACATAGTTCGATATGCCCAGAGAGCTTCATGCAGTCTCTCATGCCAGTCCTTCTTCTTCTTGGACACCGTCTTTTTCACGATCTTCGTCAAGGTCTTGTTGAAAGCCTCAGCTAGACCGTTAGCTCGGGGATTATAGACTGAAGAGTATCTCCAATCTATATTATGATGTTGTGCGAAGCGGCTGATTTTATGGCTTCTGTAGGCTGGCCCGTTATCGGAGATAATCCATCGCGGCGTGCCGAACCGATAAATAACGTGTGTCTTGAAGAAATGGAGGATATTTTCCGTCTTCACTTCTCTTAGTGGTACCGCTTCTGCCCACTTGGAGAAGTAATCGGTTGTTACCAGTATGAACCGATGACCTCTGGACAATGTTGGTTCGATGGGGCCGATTATATCAGTTCCCCACATTTTGAACGGCCAGCTAGCCACCATTGGATGTAGTGGATTTGGATGCTGGTAGATAAAATCCTCGTGATTCTAGAATGAGTGGCACTGTTTCGCGTATTCTAGGCAATCTTGGATCATCGTGGGCCAATAGTAGCCCATCCTTTTGATCTTTAGTTTCATTTTCGGCCCGGCTTGATGAGAACCGCATAGTCCGTTGTAAGTTTCTTGGATGACTCTCCTTGCCTCTTTAGTTCTCAGGCATCTTAGCCATAGAGAATCAAATGATCTCTTATACAGAGTATCATTGACAAAGGCAAAAGATAAAGCTCGTTTCATGAGCTGATATCTTGACGACGCATCTTCAGGTGTTCGACGGGATTTGAAGTAGTTTATAAAGACTTCTCTCCAATCCTTAGCCTTTTCCTGGTCTTTTATTTGTAGGGCCGTTTGCTCGGTAGCTCCCTTTTCTTCGGACAACTCCGGAGATTTTTCTGCCGGTGCAAGAACCCGACGGCTTTGCACAACGATCCTCACGTCATCGAGGTTCTCGTCGGCCAGTTCTTTAGAGAGTTTGGCCAATGCGTCCGCTTTGCTATTTTCCGCACGCGGTATGCTTTCCACGGTGTAGGAAGGAATTTGAGTCAACAGTTACTGCACTCTCTCGCCGTACTTTACCAACTCTAGTTTGCACGTTTGATAGTCACCATTTACTTGACTAACGACCAGCTGGGAGTCTCCGTATATGAGGAGGTTCTCGATTCCTGTGTCGACAGCGATCTCAAGACATGCTATCAAAGCTTCATATTTGGCTTCATTGTTCGTCCTCGGCTTTGTTAAGGAGAAGGCAAAACGCATTATCCCTCCTTATAGAGTCACGAAGACGAGGCCTACCCCGGATTTGATTATGGGGCACTTTGTTTGCACTTCTTGATGGAAGATGCTCCATCGAAATAGAGTTCCCACCGGGTATCATTCTCTCTTCTCTCCTCGTCGAACGTGTCAAACGCGTGCTCATCGGGCAATTCGCAGTTCAAAGGAGAATCGGCAGGTATCGGATGCTCAGCGAGGAAGTCAGCGATGGCTTGGCCTTTCACTTCCTTGAGGGGTCGGTATGTCACCGAGAATTCCATTAAGAGTAGGGCCCACTTAGCGAGCCGTCTCGTTAATATGGCCTTTGACATCAAGTATTTGAGAGGATCCACTTTTGATACGAGGTGGACCTCATGCGCCACAGCATAGTGTCTGAGCTTCATTAACGCGAAGATCAACTCCAGGCAGTGTTTTTCAATCGGGGAGTAATTGTTTTCTGCCCCCAGGAGAACTCGACTCAAATAGTAAAAGGCCCTCTCCTTCCCTTGGTCATTCTCTTATGCCCATAACGTGCCTAAGGAACCTTCAACGGCAGTTGTATAAAGAATGAGGGGCTTTCCTTTAACGGGAGCGGCCAGTACTGGCGGATTCTATAGGTATTGCTTGATTTCTTCCAGTGCGCTTTGGCATTTGCGATCCCAGACGAACGGGGTTCCCTTCTTCATTAGGTAACTATAAGGACGACACTTGCCTGAGAGATTAGCTATAAATCGCCGGATATACGCGAGCTTTCCTTGGAGAGAACGCAGTTGCTTGAGAGTCCTTGGCGGAGGCATTTCCATGATCGCCTTGATCTTCGACGGGTCTATCTCAATGCCTCGGTATCGGACGATGAATCCTAGGAATTTTCCCGAGGAAACTCCGAACGCACATTTAAGAGGATTCATCTTCAAGTTGTATTTCCGAAGGTATTGAAACACGATCTTCAGATGCTCTAAATGTTCCTCGTATGATTTGCTTTTAACCAAGAGGTCGTCAATATAGCATTCGACGATTTCATGTATGAGGTCATCGAAAATCTTCGTCATAGCCCTCTGATAGGTGGCACTGGCATTCATTAGACCGAAAGGCATCACCTTATTGCAGAATATGCCCAAAGGGGTCCGGAAAGCGGTATGCTTCTGGTCCTCGGGATGCATCTTTATCTGATTGTATCCCGATGAGCCGTCTATGAAGGAGAAAACTTCATGAGTGGACATATTATCTATCACCAGCTCAGTGACTGGTACTGGAAAGTCTTTCTTTGGGCAAGCTTTGTTGAGATCCCGAAAGTCCACACATATGCGCACCGTCCCATTTTTCTTCATCAATGGGACGATGTTGGCAATCCAGTCAGGGTACTGAACTTCTTGGATGAAGTCGGAGTCGATTAGCTTTTTGACCTCGGCGTTGATACTCATCTCAAGCTCGAGCCGCTTTCTTCTCGGTGTTTGTTTGATCGGCTTGACATCCGGAGATATCGCCAATTTGTGCATAACAATCTCTACATGTAGTCCCGGCATCTCGGAATAGTTCCATGCGAAGCAGTCTTTATACTGCATGAGCACGTCTTTAAGCGTAGCCTCCGTTTCTTCAGACAACAGTTCACTGACGAACGTCGGTCGTAGGTCGTTTTTCGTTCCCAGGTCGATTTTTCTGAGGTCATCTGCAGTAGTATGTATCCCATCTTCCAGCTGTTTTGGCGCCGGTGGAAATTCTGAGATAAACTCATCTTCATTGTTTTTGAAGCACCAAGACAGGTCATCCGTATTCTCGGGTTCTTCTTCTGACAGCGTTATTGCATGACAGGTACGAGATTGTTTCCAAGACCGATGTTGATCTGGTTCTACTCTTATCGCATAAGTGGCTTTTGATTGGTGCTTCTGTGGTGGACTTACCCTCCAACTGTCGGATAGAGCGAATTGCCAAGTTGATACTGGTCTTCAACCCAGTTTTTGAAAGTGAAGCAGTCTTCGAGAGGATATACTATTGCTCGGTGATAGGAGCAATAGTCTGGGTGAGAGACCTTGTATGCTTGCTCGGGGTGCTTGGACTCAGAGAGTGTCATCATCTGATGTTTTATGACAAGATCGAATATCCTCTTTATCTTGTCTTGGGGAAATGAATATGCTCGGCCCATCTTCTTTATAAGAGACGGATCCCGGCTGCTCGATTCTTGATCGCGTGGCTTCTTAGATCCTCTACGCTGCTGTCGAACATTTTTTTCGTTCCTTGGTTTATTTTTTTCTCTGTGCCGGGTCTTTTGTATGACAGATTAGCGATGAAGAGCATTGTCATTTTCCGTGGCCTGCTGAAGGAGGCGTTGCGTCCTGGCTTTCTCGTAAATGACCATTTCGCGGCTATGGTTATCCCGTTCCTTTTGACTCGCTTCCCTTATTAGCTTGTCCATTTGTTCTTCAAACAACGGACTTGGACTTTTGATGGCGAGACCTCGTTTTGGTTTAGGATCAGCGTCCTCTAACAGAGCATTTCCTTCTTCATCGAAGTCATACATGACGCAGCAGTCATGGAATAGCTCCCGTTTCTTGGATTGAACATATCCAAGCCCGATCGTTTCCATTCTCCTATTGGGCAATTTTCGCTGAGTTCCAAGGACGCTCCAGATCCTGTTGTAGAACTGGGCTTGTCGCGTGGTTTGCTTAAGGGGTACGCCTTGGCGCCTCAACAGCCTCTTCAATCCTTCTGTATAGTACCTGGGCAGTCGGATGGGCTGGAGTCTGTCAAGTGTCGAATCGGCGCCATGCAAAATTTCTTTCTCCACTTTGGTTTCCGTGGATTGGTAAAACAGGATCGCCTTTTCATCTCTCCGCCTGGGAGATACGTAGAATGTCTGCAGTTCCTGCACACCATAGGTATCAAGTGCGTCGAGCTCTTTGTAATGCTCTTGTGAAACCAGGGCGATTTGCAAACTCCGATGATTGCCAGCGAAGGCTTGTATTGATAGCCGAACAGAAAATACGGCATTGACCTCATCTTCTGAGTCATTACCGAAGACCAGAATAGGGGTGGACGGTCCCGGTTTGTTGCATTAGGATGGCCCTGAATAAACTATTTCTTCTTCCTCCTCGGTATCACTCCCAAAGACTAGAATAGTGGTGATAGCTTTGTTCTTCGGTTTGTGACATCTTTCCGTGTCTTCGAAATCCGGTAAGAAGTATTTTGCGTCTTCGTACTTTCGAACTTCATTCACAGAGAATGGGTTTAGTTCCCCTGTCACAGTATACTCGAGACCATCCTTGAAATATTTCATACACTGATGTTGTGTAGAAGAGATGATGTCGTGCTCGTGTAACCAAGGCCTGCCGAGCAAAGCGTTGTAACAAGTCTTGGCGTCAATGACACGAAACTTGATGTCCGTGACAAGTAGCCCAAAGCTTAGTGTCAATATTATAGACCCGAGCGTCCGTGATGACTGGGAGTCAAACCCGGAGATGGTGATTTTATCACGAGCGAGGTGCTGAACGCTCATGCAGATTTCCTTCAACACTCTTACATTGAAGAGATTAACGGAGGACCCATTGTCAACCAGGATCTTACCTATCTTAATATCATGACAGTATCCAGAGACATAAAGGGTACGGTTATGCTCGCACGTCTCGATTAGGAGATCTTCATCGCCGAAGGTGATATCGGCTGTGTGTACTTCTTCCAGCTCGTTCTTCATTTTTTCTTCGGCGAGGAAAGCTCGGAACTGCTCGGGCTCTTGTAGTGCCTTGATAAAAAAATCCCTTGCCTCTTTGGATAGCAGAAGGGCGTCGAGAATGCTTAGCTGCGAGGGTATCTTCCTCAGGTGTGCCAGAACATTATAATCCACCTTGATTTTCTTGGGCGGATCCTTGGCTGTCAGTTCTTTGACGGCTTGGTCATCGAAGGTGATATCCTCAATGACCTTTTCTTTTCCCTTATCTTTTTTGGTCGACCCCCTATTTACGGGTTCAAGATTCTTTTCAGGAAATGTGCAATTGTGCAGCTGAATGTTCTCGCAGCTCTTCGGTTCTTCCTCTTTTCCTGAGGTGGATTCTTTGAAGAGGGGGCCAAGAGCCATTTCTTCTTCAGAATCACTCCCGAAGGTGAGAACTTGCGATCCCCAGCTATTAACCATTTGACAGTTGCCGGCAGCCTTTCCATGTTCGTCTGTCGCATTTTTCTGCTGTCGACGAGCTTCATGCTTCATCCTCTTGAAGTGCTGCCTGTGGGTGAAATAACCTTGCCACCAATTTTTAAAGGCGTTGCATTCTTCAGTAGGGTGCGCAATCCTTCAATGATATAAATAGTAATTAGGAAGCACATCCTCTTCATTAAGGTGTATCTTATCAGAAGTGTTTCCTTCGGAGGGCGGCAGCTTCATTCGCATTGATATGGTTTTAGTGAACATTTTCTTCTTTTTAAGCCTGCTCTTGTCTGTCGCGGGCATGCCTCGTCTGGTTGGGGTGCTTCAACTCTTTCATCCAGTCTTCGGCATTTGGCCTTTTCAAATATGGCCATTTCGCGCTCTTGATCAGCCTTACTTTTTAGAAGAGCTTCGTCTAGAAATGCATCAATCATCTCGTCCGACTGTCCTAGAAGTTCCGGCTCGGGATCTGCCCCCAGTTTCTCTGCATCCAGAGCTTCTTCACCGTTTATTAACGAATGAGAGATCACGTGGCAGCTTGCCACATAATCCTCAGGTTCATCCGACGAGTCTTCTCCATTGTCATCATCTCCGTCCTCAAGGACGTGGCTGAGAAACTCTTGAAGTGTGACCGGGGTTCGTGCCTTCTGGTTGTATTCTTCCAGCGCGTCGATATGCTTTTGCAATTCCGTGCGCTTGTCGCCAGGCTTCACGGGCTTTTTGGTCTTTTTCTTCTTCTTCGAAGACTTTGATGGCTGGGTGTGGGTGCTTTGACTATCACCACCAATTTTTGGCGTTGGGCGCGACTTCAGCATTCCCTTGATGACTTCGGTTTCTAGCGGACTTTTCTATTTGATTGCCGGACAGGTTTGGAGATCCTTCAGCATTCTTTTTGTTTTGGATGAAAGAGCAACCTCCCATGGTTCTTCTTCGACAAAAGAGCACGATGCCCCTGGTGTGTCCCCCCTTTTAAGAGCGTGCAATTGAGGCGGGCATACTTTCCAATTCTCGGACAATGCGAATTTGCCCTGTTGGTATTGGTCTTCAATCCAGCCTTTGAAGATGAAGCAATTTTCGATTGGATGGCCTATCGCTTGGTGATAGGGGAAATAATTGGGATTATTAGCCTCACCGGATTGCAATGGGCATTTTGGATTCAGAAAATTGATGAGCCTGTTGCGCACCGCTAGTTCGAACAACCTCCTTGTTTTGTCCCGGGGAAACGAATAAGGGCGCTTCATTTTCTCATTAAAGAATCGCCGCTTCTCGTCTTGGCGATCAGTTAGTTTTGGACCACTGGGCTGATGTTGAGCATTGGCGACAAAGGTCGCTTTCGCTTTCCCTTTTTCATTTCTATATTCCAGCTTCAAAGGAGATGGTCTATAACCCATCTGGTCCATTTGGGCCAACTTGTCAATCAAGGCCTGGAAAGTGGTCGGCTTGAAAAACATCATGAATTGTGAAATGGTTGCTTGAGGGTCAAGAGTACCCACGAACATGACTACCGCAGGTGCTTCTTGGATGCGCTGCTCGCATTTTGACCATAGATTCCGCCACCATATTGCATACTGGACCCAAGTTTCTCCGGCTTCACCCTGGCATTGATCAATGCGGTGATCAGGGTGCGCTCGCTAGCGCTTGCGAATCTCTGTGTAAACAGCAGCTCCATCTCTACAAATGTCTTAATAGAGTCATTCAGGAGTTCCGAATACCACTCGAATGCCGTCTCCAACAAGCTGCCAACAAACTGGCTGAGCAGTAGTTTATCATCATCTCTGGTGTTGTCGTACAGAGCCTTGAATTGAGCAACATGCTGGTGTGGATTCCCCCTCCCCTTATATACCTGGAATTTGGGGATCGTGTATCCCGGCAGGTACTTTATTTGGTCATATCAACCCGAATAGGGTCGTCCAGTTTTAACAACTTGCCCAGCCGCTTCATTCGCCTGGTGAGCTCGTATCTGCTGAGCGATGTAATCATCTAGGGCAGCTTTGGAGATTGTCTCTTCCTTGGCTGTTGACAGAACTGGTAGAGGATTTGATATCTCTCCTCTATCATCTTCAATTATTACTGGAGGATCTTCGGCTGGAGGGTCCGGCTGGATCTCATGCCTACCATATCTTAGAACAGAAGGGCCATTTGTTTTATATTGGCCGCTTGTTCCACTGCCTCTTTGTCCTTCTCAAGCATTCTCCAAAGGAATTCAGCATCAATTTCCTGCTCACGGCGCTGCTCCGAGGATGTCTCCGGGCTTGCTTTCGGTCCCGTAAGTGCGGCCATAGCTGTTAGCATTTCTTGGAGCTTTTGTTGTTGTTGCTCCTGAGCTCTAGTCACTGATCACGTAAGCGGTCGATGACCTGTGGAGATACGGCTATCCTCTTTTCCGGATGTCATATAGATGGTGTGCACCACCACGCCTCCAGACTTGGGGCATTTAGATTCAGTGTTCTTGTAATTCGTCGCAGACACCAGGATTTTCTCGAGCTTTCTCCTCTTGTGAGAAGTCGAAGTTGAGGGGGGCGTTGCAGTGGGCACCTAAGTAGTTGTCGCCTTCTATGGATTAACATGGTGGTTCTCTTCTTTCCAAATCTTCATCTTTTTCTATCGGTGGGAGTAGTCTTAATCAATCACCGAGTCTTAGTCTTGACGCTAGACTTTGTAAATTTTAGAGGACGGCCGCTGAGGGGGCTGTTCGAGCTTCGCCTTTGTAGCATTCTCCATTGGTGGAAGAGATCTTTTCAGAACAAAGGTTGGAAAATTCCTGTGCACCCTGTTAAGTAGTTCAAAACTGTTCCCGGTTAGAACAGCAGTATCAAATTCCACCATTGGAGCTGGCGGAATCAGTCCAGAAGGGGAATTGCCCCCAGCTTTCCTTACTCGGCGCCAGTGGCAACGTCGAGCATGTCGTGCGGCCGGGATCACCTCAGCTGTTGGATCAGCTTTTCTAAGCCCCCTGTTCTGATGAGAGTCTGCTGTTGGCGCCAGCCTGTAAAAAACAGTTGCTCGCTGAGAGGGGGTAGTCAGTCTTGCAAAGGCCGACTTTCGAACAGGGGAAACAGCCTTCATGACTTCACGTAGAGTGGGGGCTGAAATGGCCAGTCTAGTGAAGACCGACCCCTTAGCAGGAGAAGCCGCCTTGGGGACTTCAGGAGTAGGAGTGGCTAACCGCTTAGGGATAACACCTTTAGGAATTGCGGGCTTCTTCATGGGCTCATCTGAGCTTCGCCCCAATCTATTAAAAACTGAGGCAGTGGACTTAGGCGACCCGTTGAGAGGGGCCACAGTAGTTGCAAGCTAATCAAAGACCAACTTCTTAGGAGCTTCTTGTGATGGTACAGGGGCACTGAAGCTCGTTAGCGGGAGCATGGTCCCGAAGAACAATCCAGTAGTGGCCTGAGTCACCTGTTCCACCGGTATAGTGAAGATGGAGGCCGCTTGGGGCCCATAAGTCACTCCTTCGGACGGGACGGAGTGAGAATTACAGTTGCAGTTAGTGCAGTTTGAACCTATTGATCTTCTGTTCTCTGCACGGAGCAAGACACCAAATCTTAGTACCTCGAATCCATGGGCAACCATGTCAAACCGCGATTCGTTCGTGAAACACGACACACGAAGCATGGAGAGGAAAGAGGAAAAGGTCCCACCGGGTGTGCCAAAATCTGTTCTCCGCCGAAAACAGAGACGAGATCGCGTAGGTTCGTCTTGCCTGAATTTCGAGGGCATATGCTATTTGGTGCTATCCGTACACCTCTCCGAACATGCCAAGTTGATTTATGACACCGTGTATTGAAAGTTTAAACGGATGCGGCCAATGTAGCAGACTTCGTCAGATTCCGCCTCATTGATGGGTTTTTTGATTATGGGGACGCTCTTCCCTGCAGGCGCAAGCCCCTGCAGTTAATTACGCTACCGCATCGCGGTAACCACTTTCTCCTTCTCCAGATGGTCACTTCGTGTCGTGTGTGTTTGTTTTGTTTTTGGTTGCCCGTGGATTGTATACGGAGACTAATTTATGTTGTCGCCCGTAGGGCGTGAATTAGTCCAAATCCGTATCCTTTTAGATTTGGATTTAGGGTTGGGTTTAAAGATACGTTAGTCTCATTTGAGACTAAGATCAACTTAAACGTTTGTTAAGAATATGTTAGTCTAATTTTAGACTAAGATCAACTTAACGGGGTCGTTTAGATCCAACAAAAGAGCATTTGGGCTCTATTGTTTAGTTTAGAGACTTTGCGGTCTATATTAGTTTAAGGACATTACAGTCCAACATTTGTTTAAAAACATTACGGTCTAGTTTAAATACATCATGGTCTATAAAGGTTAAGGACGTCATAGTCCATGGGCTTAAAGACCCCACAGTCTAAGGTTAAGGACATCATAGTCCATGGGCTTAAGGACCCCACAGTCCGTAGTTTAAAGACGTCATAGTCTATAAAGTTTAAGGACATCATAGTCCATGGGCTTAAGGACCCCACAGTCCAAGGTTAAAGACATCATAGTCCATGGGCTTAAGGACCCCATCGTCCAAGGTTAAGGACATCATAGTCCATGGGCTTAAGGACCCCACAGTCCACGGAATGATTAGTTATCGGGACCCGTCACCTCTCTGAAGACGTTAAAGGATTACAACGACAAATATCAAAGGAGTGAAGACATGTACCCTTGAACCAAAGTTGATTGGGAAATCTGTAGTCCAAGTTGGGACTAAGATCAATTAATTAGATTATGAGCACATGGGCTCAGTTAAGTCTGAATTGAGGACTTATGGCCAACTTGGGCTAAGTCCAGTTAGGTTTAAAATGTTGGATCTTTGTTTGAACTGTTGAACATTTGTCTGGGTTCAGCCCCCTGTTATTTAGCAATGCTAAACAGGGTTGAGGCTCTGACAACATTTTGTCTTTGGCTGAGCACTAACCATTGATTATAGATCTGGACTTTACTTTGCATATCATATGAACTGATCAATTTTGAGGTTCAGTTGAAGGGGAGACTTGCCTCTGAAAAACTTAGTCAATTTGGGCTAAAATTGGTTTTAAAATATTGTTAAACACTAGAGGATATTTGGCGATCACGTGTTCCCACGTGATGCGCTTAAAATAGTGTTGAACACTAGGGACGAAGCACTTAAAGTAGTGTTAAACACTAAAATGAAGTGGTCACGTGGAGTCACATGAGGCATCTGAAGATAGGGCTAGACTTCCTTTATTTTATCCCCAGAATATGCAAGTAAGTGTTAAACACTTAGTCTCTGTAACCATCACGTGTGGACACGTGATAGTGCCCATGTATTGGGTATTAATTCCTCTGTTTCCCTCATTTGCCCTTTTAAAAAATGTTTGTCAGGGGTCACGTGGGCACACATGAGGCGCCATAAATTAGTACTGCCTTTGGATTTGTTCCCTTTTGTTTTGAGGGTCACGTGTGAGCACGTGAGGCATTGCCTCCAGGCTTGTTCTTTCTCATCTTAAGGAGTCTATTTAGGGGTCGCATGGGGGCACGTGACTATGTCTTAATCATTCTTTTCTGATCATTGAAGGGAGGGTCACGTGCTGCCACGTGATCAGGTTTATGTGCATGGAGAGTTTAAGTCCCTTGTTTGAGAATTAAATTCTTTTGTAGGGTTAAACCCTATTTTTGTTTAGAGGATTAAATTCCTATGTATATGGAAAAATTAAATTCTTTTATAGGGTTAAACCCTAATTTTGTTAGAGGAATTAAATTCTTATATATCTTGTAGGAGAATATAATTCTCTGAACTTAGATCTTCTCTTAAGTTTTAGATCTGCATGGCAGAATTTCCCCGATGAAAATTAAATTCTCAACTTATGGGGAGATCTGTTTCTGCAGACCTTCCACCATGAAGAAGAACTAAGTTCTTATTCAGAAGAGTTAAACTCTTAGTATGAGAATTAAATTCTCCCTTTTCTTTTGTGGGAGCTTATAGGATGATCTCTCACCTAGGATTTCTTTCTTTTCTCAAGAAACCTTCTTTTCTCTCTGAAGAATTAAATTCTTTTCTTTTTTCTCTATATTGTTGTATATCCATTTTTCTCTTCTCTTCTTGGCTCTTATTTATAGGAGAAAGAAAAGAATCGGTCTGTTTAGTCAATCTTTCATTGAAAGATTTTAATTGATTTTGTAACCAACGTGATCTTTTAGATCACTCAGTGAATTTTATTCACCTTTGGATTTTTAATCCAAAAGATATTTTATCTGTTATTCTTGGCAAATTTCAGGGAAATCTTTCCTTGTATAGAACCTTTTTATAAATTAGTGATTTTTAATCACCGTTGGATTTTTAATTCAACAGTGCTCCACTTTAAAGTGCACAATCTTTTTTTTGGGAAAGATCTAGGGAAATATTAGGGTTTTTTATTTCCCTTAATTAGAATTTAATTCTATTAGTTCAGAATCTTTAAGAGCCTATCACGTGTTAGCACGTGAACCCACTAATTGACCATTTAATTAGAATTTAATTCTATTAATTCAGAGATCTTTAAGAACCCATCACGTGTTGGCATGTGATCCCCTGATTAAGCTTTCAACCAGAATTTAATTTAGTTGTTTTAAAGAACTCAGGAATTATCACGTGTCAGCACGTGACCCTTGGTCACGTGTGGGCACGTGATGCCCCATTGGGGTTTTTCCTTATTGTTTTATTATACTTTTAATTCTTTTCAGTGGGTTTAAAGGCCCACCACTTGTGGACACGTGACTCCACTGATTGATTGTTTGATTAGAATTTAACTCTATTAACTAAAGAGCTTAGGAACCCATGTCTGCACGTGACCTCTGGTCACGTGTGGACACATGATGCCGCATTGGGGTATTCCCTGTTGTTTTATTATATCTTTTAATCCCTTTCAGTGGGTTTAAAGGCCCATCACATGTGGGCATATGACTCCTGTTTGATTAGAATTTAATTCTTATTACAACAGAATCCCTAGGAAACCATTACGTGTCAACACGTGACCCCTGGTCACTTGTAGGCACGTGATGCCCCATTGGGGTTTTTCCTGATATTTTTATGAGGGAACAATGTACTTTGTGTAGCTTTTGCTCTTAAGTTAGTTTCGTAGTGTCGCTACGCACGTTAGCCACTAGACGAACACCTGAGAGTTTGTTTGGAGTTGATGCGTCGGTCAAACATAGTTGGTACGTGTTATTGGTCGATTGCTAATATACACTTGTTATGTTGTTTTATGATCTTAGGGACGCAGGCGAGGACTTCAGACGCTGCGAAGAAGGGAAAGCAAGTGGTTGGCTTTACTTAGCCTCAGGATCATCAGTGAGTAGATTTAACCTCTACAGGGGAATCGCCCGCATGGCGTTATGCGTCAGGGATAGATATGATATGATATTAGCCGCATGTTTATATTGCACGTATAGATTGTGTATAAAACTTTATTGCATGTTATTACTTGTTGTGCTTGGACTTGTACCCATTGGACATTGCACTATTATTGATGGCTCATGTTGCACGAGCACTGATTGTATGCCACTCACACCGTCAATAATTGCCATGACACGCACAACACTTATGCATACGTGAGATTGTGTTGGTTAGGGACATTGAGACGTGATCCTTATATTCCATTGTGCATATGACATATAGCATACCTGTATACCTATATGCTTTCACATATGCCTTGACATGCCTACATGCTAGTTACCCATATACGTATATGGTATTGTACCATTTAAGATAGGTACATACACATTTGAGACATAGCTGCATGTACATCTTGCATACATATTTACATGTACACCGTATACCTTGATATAGCTACACATATACCTGGAGGGTATTACATCATTACTGATAGGTAGATACACATATCTTGCTATACCGACATGGTTACGCATATCTGGCTATAGCTACGTGTTCACCTTTATATAATGTTGCGTTTGGTTTCGGAGAAATTAGGAACCGCATGATAAACTTAATAACTTGTTGCTGTTAAATAGCGGTTTTTCCTTATATGCTTATATTACCGTTTCATGTTGCATATATTATAGTGCATGGATTTCGCATTGAGATATGGTTTTCATATGATGTTTTCTGGATTTTTTTACCCCTACGTATATATATCAGTGGTATGGGATGCTAATATATAAATTTATACCCATCGTATGTAAATATCAGTAGTATGGGACGCTATTATATGTACACCTACATAAGATATCATAATGATCTATGAAAATATATTTATTCATTATAAATGTGGGCCGATTAAATGGCCAGGCCGATATTATGGTCGATATGTGGGCCGATTCAATGGCCATGCCGATATTATGGTCGATATGTGGGCCGATTCAATGGCCGGGTCGATTCAATGGTCAATATGAGGGTCCTATGTGCTCGATATGAGGGGCCTATATGCCCGATGTGAGGGGCCGTTGTGCCCGATGTGAGGATGACATGTTTTATTCCATACTCCATATTTATTTGATATGCATTGCTTCATGTATTAGTAGTACCTGATAGAGTACCTTTCATGACTGTTGCATATACACATTGCCTTTTATTGCTATTAGATTGCATGTGATAGATTCGCGCAGTACGTGCATTCTTGTGATTATCTGCATATGTTATTTACTATTCAGGAGTTGGCAACTCACCCCTGTTGTGCCACAGGGTTGTACATGTTTGTCCCTCAGAGCAGTCAGAGGCAGGACTTTCTTCTATCGTATCATCTTTTGCAGCGGATACCGCTACGGCTGACTGGGTGCAGTTTTTCTATAGGTGGGTTTTGCGGTTATCCGATGTTGCTCATTGTATATTCGTTGTATCCAGTACTCTCCATTTACCATTTTCATGTATTGACTTAAAGACGAGTTGCGAGGAAGATATTGTGTATTATTTGTGACTTGGAGGTCCTTTATGCAGTTTTATTTATATCGTCTTTTATTCTTCGCTACGGCGTCGTATATCTGTTATGGTGGTTTTTTTCCGCCGTTGGGCGTGGATTTGCTCCCGTTTGGGGATGCTTTTACTTATATTTAAGTTGTACCCTTTTTTTGGAGGCTTGTTTTACAAACGAGGTGCTACCAAATTTTTTAAGAAAATAAAGTTGGACTTTAAAGAATTTTGATTGAGATTTCAAAAGTTTTAACAATATTATTATCACTTACTATTTTTAATGGTTTAGATTGCTGGGTTTTTGGCTTACTTGAATTACGTTACGCCTGGAGACGTTACGTAGTTTAAGGGCCGTCACGGGCTAAATTTTAGGTCGTGACAAAGTAAATGTAATACCTCGGGTAGAGTAAGGGCTGAAACCCCTACCCCGTGAGAAGTTTGATGTTATCCGGTATCAAGGTGGGGATGTAATCGATACGGATGCACATGGGGACCCACCAAAACAATGAGGAGTATCGAATTCCATTCCGAAAGAGGGCACGATCTGAACTATAAATGGAATGATACCACTCTTATAACACAGAGGCGCCTTTTGGATGAATCGGAACTCCGGAGTTTGAAGAACTCCGTAGTTAAGCGTGCTTGAGCCAGAGAAATTCTGATATGGGTGACCTATTGGGAAGTAGCCCCGGGTTCATTCAAAAAGACAAAACTGTGCGGTTTCGGCCAAAGCGGACAATACCATCTGTGTTTGGTGGTGGATCATGACAAGTATGGTAACAGAGCCGGTCCCTCAAAAGTAGGTCTGTGGTTCGAGGATGAACCATTGTTCTAAGTGGGGGGGAATGTAATACCTCAGGTGGAGTAGGGGCTGAATACCACCTATCCTGTGAGAAGTGTGATGTTATCCGGTATCGAGGTGGGGATGTAACCGATACGGATGCACACGGGGACCCACCAGAACAATGGGGAGTATCGAATTCCATTCCGAAAGAGGGCACGATCTGAACTATAAATGGAATGATACCACTCTTATAACACAGAGGCGCCTTTTGGATGAATCGGAACTCCGGAGTTTGAAGAACTCCGGAGTTAAGTGTGCTTGAGCCAGAGAAATTCTGGGATGGGTGACCTACTGGGAAGTAGCCCCGGGTTCATTCAAAAGGACAAAACCGTGCGGTTTCAGCCAAAGCGGACAATACCATCAGTGTTTGGCGATGGGTCGTGACATTTCAGCAGTTGAAAACTCGGTGGACGACTGCACCAATTTTATCTTTGCCTTCTGAATCGGGCGGCTTTGTCGTTTACTGTGATGCTTCTCGAGTGGGGATCGGTTGTGTATTGATACAGCATGATAAAGATATCGCTTATACTTCCCGGCAGTTGAATAAGCACGAGCGGAATTATCCCACTCATGATCTTGAGATGGCCTCGGCGGTCTTTGCGCTTAAGATTTGGAGACACTACTTGTACGAAGAGTCGTGTCAGATTTTCACAAACCACCAGAGCTTAAAGTACATCTTCCAGCAGCGGGATCTGAATTTGAGACAGCGCCATTGGATGGAGCTCGTGAAGGATTATGATTGTGAAATCCTTTATCACCAGGGCAAGGAGAATGTGGTAGCCGATACTTTAAGTGGTAGACCCGGGGGTAGCTTGTCCCAGTTGAGCGCAGTTCAGAGACAGCCCTCTGCAGATTGGCAGATCTTGTGCGACAGCAGAGTACAGTTTGAGTTCACTTCCACTAGGGTCCGTGCCCATCCACTTCTACTTGATCGTATTTGTGAGGCATAGCCCACCGATGCCCGTTTGTCTAAGATTCTTGAGCAGGCTCGGCAGGGTAGAGTTTCAGAGTTCTTGATTGATGACTAGGGTGTGCTACGTTTTGGGACTCATTTGTGTGTACTTGATACCGATGGGTTGAGACGTGGGATCCTAGAGCAGGCACATCAGTCAGCTTTTAGTGTTCACCCAGGTTCCACCAAGATGTATCATGACCTGAGAGATATCTACTGGTGGGCAGGGATGAAGAGTGATGTTTCGGATTTCGTTTTGTGGTGCCTGACTTGTCAGCAAGTCAAGGCTGAGCATCAGAGACCGGCAGGAGAGTTGCAGCCTTTACCCTTTCCGGAGTGGAAATAGGAACAGATCTCCATAGATTTCGTTGTGGGTCTACCCAGGTCCAGTCGAGGGTATGACTTCATTTGGGTGATTGTTGACCGGTTGACGAAAGCGGCTCACTTCCTTCCAATGAAGACCACTTTCGGTTATGCTCAGTTGTACACTGATGAGATTGTGCGTTTGCACGGCGTTCGCACATGCATCATATCCGACAAGGGCACCCAGTTCACTAGACGTCTTTGGCAGAAGCTACATGAAGCTTTGGATACCCGTTTGAGCTTTAGTACCGCTTTCCATCTGCAGACCGATGGTCAGTCAGAGCGGACTATACAGACTCTAGAGGATATGCTTCGTGCGTGCGTGCTTGATTTTGGTGGCAGTTGGGATCGTCACTTGCTATTGATAGAGTTCTCCTACAATAACAGTTATCAGGAGACGATTCAGATGGAACCTTTTGAGACTTTGTATGGTAGGAAGTGTCGATCGCCAGTCTGTTGGACCGAACTCAGCGAGAGCAGGATTTTAGGACCCCAGCTAGTTCAAGAGACTACGGAGAAAATTCAATTGATTCAGAATAGGATTAGAGCAGCCCAATGCAGACAGAAGTCTTATGCCGACCATCGTCGTCGCAGGCTCGAGTTCGCAGTGGGGGATCATGTATTCCTATGGATTTCTTCGATGAAGGGCGTGATGAGATTTGAAAAGAAAGGGAAGCTTAGTCCCAGATTTGTAGGTCTTTTCGAAATCCTTAAGCGAGTTGGTACAGTTGCCTATCGTTTGGCACTTCCACCCAGTTTTCCGGCTGTTCGCCCCGTATTCCATGTATCGATACTTCGTAAATACCTTCATGACCCTTCTCACATGATTCAGCACCAGACCGTTCAGCTAGAGCGTGATTTTTCGTTCACCGAGCAGCCGGTAGTTATATTGGATCGGCAGGTGAAGAAACTTTAGTCAAAGGTCTTGCCATCTGTGAAGGTCTTTTGGCGTAGCCCGAATAGTGAAGAGGTCACTTGGGAGGCCGAGAGCGAGATGCGGAAGAAATCCCCTCATCTTTTTGAAGGTACGCATAGTAAGATTTTTCTTAAATTCGGGGACGAATTTCTTTAAGGGGGGAAGATTGTAACACCTTAGAATGCGATTAGTGTTAATTAAGCGATAATGCGGATTTTTAGTAAAAAGTTTAGCAAAATAGTTTTCAAATATTTTATAAAAGTTAATTAATATTTTATTAATATTTATTACGGGCTTGCACACACTTGTGCATGTTAACTTAGGGTTAATTAAGGTTAACCATGCTTGAGTAGCCATGGCACCTTAACCCCATTCCATTAAGTGTATGTATTTATTTAAATTAATTAGTTTTAAATTAAAAGGGTTTTTGAAATTAGTTGACTTGAGGAAGAGAGAGAAAGAGGGCATGATGAGCATGGGATAAGTATGACATGCATTAAATGAAGAGAGAGAAGGGCATGGATCTCTCTAATCTCACCCCCTCTTTCCCCCATCCCTCACTCACACATACACTCTCATTTTCCTGACTCTCTCATTCACAACTCTCATTCTCATATTTTTCCTCATCTCTTTCCCTCATCCCTCAATTGAAACCCTAACCCAACCCTTACAAACCCAAACAAAATCTTCATTAAACCCCACTAAAACCTTTCACAAGTCAAGATTAAGCCACTAGGATCACTAGGAGCATGGAAAGCTAGGATTTTAAGCAAGTGTGGATAGGTAACGACTTCTAAACTGTTAATTAGGTTGTTAATTTGTTGTGTAGCTTGGTAGTTGCTGTTTAGAATCATAAGGATATAGTTTTTTGTACGTATCATGTTTTTAGTGTCATTTTAGGTTGTTTGTAACCTGCTATCAACCCGAATGTTTACTGGAAATACTAGCAGTGTAGTGGTGTTGTACTAGTTTCCCTGATTATTCACCTGAAGCACGAACCCCACCTGACCTTGTTTGGCCAGCGACATAAGGGGATTTTCCGGCGAGCTCGGCAGTACAGGGACCTGAGGGGTTTTGTTTTGTAGGGTAGCTGTCTGCAGTTGTTTTAGGATGTTTGGTACTGCTAGATTTTTAGGTTCTGACAGTGGGCAAAATCTGGGATCGAATTGCTAATTTTTAGTGTTTTGACTAAGTGCGAAACGATTGATCCGACGTAGTTTTAGTGTTTCGGGTAGCTTGCTGTCGCGGGTTTGTTTTGGTGATGTCGACAAACACGTTAGCCGCTAAGCAAACCCTTTTGTAGCCTAAGCGAACCAATTCGTTAAATTGGCGTTGTGTTCATTATTATTGCGTAGTTTGCTAAATCCACGCGTTACTGTGTTTTGTGTTAATAGGATCACAGGCGGGGACTTCGGACGCTGCGAAGAAAGGGAAGCAGGTGGTCGGATTTACTTAGCTCGAGATCACCGGTGAGAGATTTAACATCTACGAGGAAATCGCCCGTATGGCGTTATGCATTAGGGCTAGATATGATATTATAGCCGTATGTTTATATTCATATACGTTGATTGTGCATGAGCATCATTACATACCCTTACTTGTTATGCCTTGACTTAGTATCTAGTGGACACTGCACCATTACTGACGGTTCATGTTGCACGAGCACTAAATTGTATACTACACCCACACCGTCGGTAATTGCCATGACATGCACAACCTATACACCTATATGATATTATATTCGTTATTGACATTGATATGTTGATTCTTGTTCTATTGCGCATGTGAAATGTATTATGCATACATACCTACATGTATACACACATACCTTGCTATAGCTACATGTTCACCTTTATATGATGTTGCATTTGATTTCGGAGAAATTGGGAACCGCATGATATATTTACAACTTGATTTATTTAAAAGAGCGGTTTTCCCTTGAATGATCATATTACTGTTCTATGATGCATACATCATATTTCATGGATTTACGCATTGAGATATAGATTTCATGTGATTTATGGATTTGAGAACCGTGGTATTATTTCAAGAAAGTATGCATTGTTTGAAAAACCGGTTTCTCTTGATATGATATTTCAGTGCGTCCACCATGAGTTTTCTCGGTTCTGAGAGCTTGTGTTAGAAACCCGATTCAAGGAGATGGATGATCCGTTTGTGGGTTCATGGTGGACCCGGTATGGTACCCCGGGGCAAGAAAGGTATGTTGTGCAATAGAGGATGAGCCTGGCAGAGGGACTACTACCTACCGGTGATTGGTTGGACATGGCGGTTATCCGGAGGATTCCGACCGGAGTCGAGAGATGGATATGGGTCGATCCAGACTGACAGAGCCCGTGGGCCAATCCGGACTGACGAAGCCCGAGTTATGTGGATTTGCGTGTCGATATTGGACATGAGTTTTCATGATGTTTTTGAGTGCCGATGTTGGGCACTCAGGTTCCATGAGACTTACAGGATATGAGGGCCGATCAGAGTGACGGCGCCTGAGGTATTGGGATTTGGGGTGTCGTTGATGGACACCAGTTTTTCCACGATGATGATTCATTGATGATGACATGTTTTATCCTATACTCAGCATTCATTTGATATGCATTGCTTCATGTATTTGTAGTACCTGATAAAGTATCTTTCATGATTGTTGCATATCAAGATTACCATATTTATGCTATCAGATTGCATGTGATAGATTATCACTGTACGTGCATACCTGCGATTATCTGCATGATGTTATTTACTATTCATGAGTTGGCAACTCACCCCCGTTGTGCCATAGTGTTTTGCAGGGTTGACCTTCAAAGTAGTCGTGACAGGGCTATCTTATTGTATCTTTTTATAGCGGATACCGCTACGGTTGGCTGTAAGCCGTTTTGCTGTAGATGGGTTGCGGTTATCCGATTTTATATCCATTGTATATCTCTCATTGTATCTAGTACTCTCCATCTACCACCCTTATGTATTGACTTAGAGACAAGTTGTGAGGACGATATGGTATATTTTATGACTCTGGGTGTCGAGCTCGTGTGAGCCGGCTTTTATTATGCGGTTTTATCTCTTTATGCTGTTTTTCACTTATACTGTCTATTTCTTCGCTACGGCGTCGTTTATATGCTTGTGGTGGTTGTTTCCACCTTTGGGCATGATTTGGTCCCGTCTGGGGATGCTTTACTTATATTATATGTTTGTACCCGTTTCGGGGATAGTTTTTACAAAGGAGGTGCTGCCAAAATTTTTAAGAAAATAAACTTAAGTTTAAAGATTTTTACTAGAGATTTCCAAATGTTTTTAATAATGTTTTTATCACTTACTACTTTTGATGGTTTAGATTTCTGGGTTTTCGGCTTACTTAAATTGTGTTACGCCTGATGACGTTACGTGGTTTAAGTGCCGGTCACGTGCCAAATTTTGGGTCGTGACAGTTATGTGGGATAGGTTTTAGGTATAAGATAAAGATATATGGGTATATATAAAGACTGAAAGAAAGCTTGAAAGGAAAGAGTTACCAGTGATGACTTGGCCAGTGGCTTCAGCTTCTTTTACAGTCATTGTGAAAGCATGTCGCTTCGGTACATTCCTCCTTACTGGAGGAGCATTCCTCTGTCCGTTCCTCTATACTGGAGGTAAGTTCCTTTGTTCTTGGTGGAACTGATGAGAAGGAGGTGCAGTCGGTCCATGAGGAGTTGGAGCTGGGAGAGCAAGTCGTAGAGCAGGTGCCTGGATAGATGGCCGCTACGGATAGGTAATTGCTGATCTAGGTGCAGCGTTTGGATTGAGTCTATGAGGACAGGATCCAATATCATGTGCGGCTGAGCCGCAGACTAAGCAAATGCGATTAGCACGCCTACAATCCTTCGCTAGGTGTTCATCCCTCCTGCAGTAGGTCCAAAAGACTGGGCTGGGCCGGTTGATTGGTACTTCCGGTCTCCTGGGTACAAAAGGTGGTCTTGAAGAGGCTCCTCCTGTCATCTGGATAGTAGGGCGTTTCACTCCGACAGATTGGGATTTGCCTTTCATCTTCACTACTACCTCATATCGACAAACAGCTTTCAGAGCCAGTTCGTGGATTGGGAAATCCCCTGTAGCTAAGGCAGCTTGGATCTTCAGATCCAACCCTTGCTGAAATCGTCTGGACCTGATCTCAGCTGTCGATATCAAGTGTGCCGTGAACCTGTTAAGGTATTGTGTTAGCTATGTAGTATGTGATATTTGAAAATCGAATATTGAGACATATCTTATCTACTGAGCATGGTAAACTCAGCATCATACTCATCTATAGATTTGGTCCGCATCAAACCCTGTTGTAGGTGGATGAATTGCTGCTCCATATCAAATCGTGCAGTCTCTGGAAAGTATTTCACGTCGAATATGTTGCGAAAAGTTTTCCATTCAATAGGCTAGGCAAGATGGCTTTCTTCCGCCTTCCACCATACTCAGGCGTTGTCAGTGAGTTGCAGCTTCGCAACCCGTACCCAAGCGATGTCTGGCACTTATGCTGCTGCCAGATCGTCCTCAATGCTCTGAGCCCATTCTTCATCTTCTAAAGGGCTCTCTTTCCCAGAAAATTGCTTTGGGTGCAATGCCAGGAATTGCTTTACTCTGGGCGCTTCTGCTTCTGGATGGTTCAGTAATATAGCAGTCTGTTGCTGCTGTCCTTCCAGGAGGCTTCGGATTGCCTCAAGCAGTACCGTGCTCATTGATCGGAGCAGCAACGATAGGCGTATGCGGTAGAGCTGGTGGTGTGTTGTTGAATTTGGTGCTGTTATTGTTTGGAGAATCCACAACCTTGAAAGGAAAAAATAGGGTTAGGATAGATTCAAAGAATATAAAATTGTAAGATTCAAGCAATATGAAATGTAAAGAATGTTTTTGGTTGCTGATTCTTGTGTTATATTGCTTAGGACTTTATGCAGAATTGACCTGCATGTCCATGCAGAACTGACCTGCATGGGCCACCAACAAAACCTGTCACGTCCTGCTTCCCGGTGTACGGTAAGGAGACACGACGAGGCCCGTTACGTATTTACTCAGAAGTAAACACGCTAAGCGTAACTAAGCAATATAATAAATGTACACAAGAAAAAAGACAAGAGATGTAGCTGAACAACAACTTTTATTTATTAAACATTTCTTTACAAGTACAACTGAAAATGTAAATACAGGAATGGAAAGCAATGCCTAAACAATGGCATGAACTGAAAAAAAAATATATACAAGTATCTAGAGCTCTGGGTCAATGGCGAACTGCTCCAAGTCTTCAGTACTGGGCTCGACCTCCAGAGAGTCCGATCCACCTGACAACATTCCAAAGAAAGAAGAGAAGAAATGTCGTCAGCGAACAATCGCTCGGTAAGTCCCAAAGATAGGTAAGAATAGACGGATGAGAATATAACTGGTATATTGTAATTTGTTGTTCTGTTAACGCAGTTGCTTGTAGCTTGGTACAGAATATGCCAGTATATATGAGAGGAGTCCCACTATTCCGGAGACTAAGGTATACGGAGCACAAGGAACCGTTAAGCCACGGTACAACATCAATGGATATTCAGGTTAGGTGTATTAAAGTGACCGTCTCGTGCCACTTCTACCTCATTCCGTACCAGTCTACCCCTTTAAAACCCTGTAATGTCTTTTGTATTGATTGTATTATTTTGTTTTATAAATCCGAGCAACCCAATCGT
Source organism: Agapanthus africanus (assembly GCA_030015575.1). NCBI lineage: Eukaryota > Viridiplantae > Streptophyta > Magnoliopsida > Asparagales > Amaryllidaceae > Agapanthus > Agapanthus africanus. The sequence continues at coordinate 671,669,644 of CM057340.1, read as the reverse complement.
CGTCCTCATCTAACGTGGTCACGTCCTTGAGTAGCCTGGTTCAGTTCTGTACGCACGTGGTTCGTATCGCGACGTTTATCCGACGTCGAACGTGACGTACGCATCCCGTCTTGAGATCCGATCAGGCAAGTTTATCTTGCTACATGCTATGCTACTATATATATCCATATGAATAAAAATATTACATGTAGTTTAATTATGCCTCTCTTGTTATAGTCTTACCGTTTTATGATACCCGTACATATCCATACTGTTAATTGCATATCTAGTTATACGCCGGAACCTCAGTATATACTGATATATTAGTACAACGTACTTTCTAATGTGCATCACACGTAGTCATAGATACGTATATAGGTTATTATAGATAGACACATATGCATCGTGATATCAGCACTATTTACCGTGATCCCGATATCGTTTACAATTTAACATTTGGTATCCACTTGATACATATGCACCACATGACATGTCCTGACACACTACTTAACTTGTTATTTTGATCTTATTACTAATGCCGACAATCCTGACTTGTTGTCCTGACAGACGTAACCTGTTGTCTACATAAACAAACCTGTACATGCTTGATCCTATCTTGGCATTAGACTTACATTATCAATACTCGACTTGAACACATAACCTTGGGGGTAAGGGGAAATCAATGATGAAACCTGACTTGTAACTCAACAGTTCGATACTTATACTGATCAGTCTTTACGGGCTAGGCCAGCCCCGGGATGCTGCTGCTGACATCATTCGTCTGTATATGTTACCTGTTTACTGCCTAGTGGCACGTCTTGGATTCAGCCCGAGAGTCTTGACCGTGGTCCCGGGAATGCACGGGATACTATTGAGTTACATCGACGATTCCATTAAATTGATTTCAAAAACTTTAGAGTAGATAACCCAGTACCATAGTTTAGATTGCTCATCGCACTTCACATACACATACACACCTCACTATTATATTCATGTCATTGATTTATATTCATGCATGTATATCTAGTTACATCCTGATTATTACTATTGTTTGATATTATGACGCACTGACGTCTGGGTTTTGCATGGCCCAGTTCCTCTATCCCTATCGCAGGCTGAACATGAGTATTTTAGCCGTTAAGCCGAGTAGTGAGGATTGTGTTTAGTGATGTTTAGTCTAGTTATTTTTCCGCGGATTTTATTTCTTGATGTGAGCCCATATTGAGACGTACTTCCAATGTTGTTATTTATTGGATTCATCGTTTCCGCTTATATATTTCCTTGACTCTTTATTTTGGCAAATGGACAAGTATTAGATAGATTTTATATTTTACTGTTCTTGATATCCTATAGATAGCCGTAATGTGACTGTGGAGGAATGATTCCTATCCACAGGTAGCATGGTTGGCTCTGTCACGTGCCGTAGTTAGCGCACTTTGGAAAACAGGGCATAACAAACTTTATGATTAGCAAAGATGTAACTTTTGATGGATCTGCTATGTTGAAGCCGAACAATAAGGAATCTCCAATTGAACATTCGAAAAAGAAGGATGAGCCGAGAGTTGATATTGAAGTGGATGAAAACTCGGGTTTGCTGGAGGACTTTCCTTCACCATCGTCTGAAGAAGCTCAAGAGGAGCAGTCCCAAGATGAGGAGTATTTACTTGCTCACGATCGACAGAGAAAGGACATTAGACCGCCACAGAGGTATGACTGCGATGACCTAGTGGCGTATGCATTGTCTGTTGTAGAAACAGTTGATAGTAGCGAGCCGATAAGCTATAAAGAAGCCATCTCATCCAATGAAGCAGCTTGTTGGCTAGTTGCTATGAATGAAGATATTGAGTCTCTTCATAAGAACCAAACTTGAAAGCTCGTGAAGTTCGAAGGAGGAAAGAAGATAGTTGGCTGTAAGTGGGTTTTCAAGAAGAAAGAAGGTGACCATGGGGCAGTTGATATGAGATACAATGCACGGTTAGTAGCTAAAGGCTATTCGCAGGTTCAGAGAGTTGACTTCCCTGAGGTATTTTCTCTGGTTGTTAAACACCTCTATACGTGTCTTGCTCGGTTTGGTAGATATGCAAGATTTAGAGCTTGAGCAGCTCGATGTGGAAATCGCATTCTTGCACGATGATTTGGTAAAGAAAATCTACATGCAACAGGCCGAAGGTTTCAAAGTCGAAGGAAAAAGACCAGGTTTACTTGTTAGAGAAGTCTCTATATGGTTTGAAGCAGTCACCAAAACAGTATAAGAACGGTTGTATAAGAAGTTCGACTCCTTCATGAAAGAAAGGTTTACGAGAAGTATGAGTGACAGTTGTGTATATTCGAAGAAGCTCACCGATGGTTCTTTCATGTATTTGCTATTCTATGTTGATGATATGTTGATAGCTGTAAAATATATGGTTGATGTGAATTCGAAGGAACAGTTGAAAGGTAAGTTTGACATCAAAGATTTAGGAGCGGCCAAGAAAATACTTGGTATGGAGATCAGGCGCGATCGCAATGGAGGAAAGTTATACTTGTCTCAACAACGATATGTTGAGAAAGTTTTGGAGCGTTTCGGTATGACATACGCTAAATCTGTAAGTACTCCATTGGCAGCTCATTTTAAACTTTCATCTCGTTCATCACCGCAAACAGAGAATGAGATTAGATATATGTTGAATGTTCCATATGCGAGTGTGGTGGGTAGCATTATGTATGCCATGGTTTGTACTCAACTCGATATTTCATATGTTAGTGTTAGTCTTTATACGGCATCTCCAGGCAAAAGCTAGTGGCAGGCGGTGAAATGGATATTACGATACCTTCAAGGTACGTCTAACGTGGGATTGGCGTTTGGATGGAACGACGACAATTTAGTTGGATTCAGCGACTCCGATTATGCGGGTGATCTTAACAGACGCATATCGATCACCGGTTATGTATTCTCCTTGGGAGATGTGCTATTAGTTGGCATGCTTCTCTGCAGTCTTCGGTAGCGTTGTCTATGATGGAGGCGGAATATAAGGCCGTTGTTGCGGCCGTTAAGAAGGCAATCTGGTTGAAAGGACAATTTTCAGAACTTGGTATTGCAAAGGATACCATAATAGTCTACTGTGATAGCCAACGCGCTATTCACTTGACGAAAGATCAGATGCATCATGAGAGGACGAAGCACATCGACATGAGGTATTGGTTCGTGCAGGAAGGCGTTGAGAAAAAAATAGATTATTATGAAGGTTGACACAGCGGATAATCTGGCCGACATGTTGACAAAGTTTTTTTCAGTTAAATTTGAGCACTGCTTAAACTTAATCGGAGCACGTCGCACTCATTGAGCCCTTTAGAGGTTTTGTGGTGAAGATGGAGCTGTTATTATTTTGATGGAGGAGTTCGTGGAATGCGAGGCAAGATGGAGATTTGTTAGACACGCCTCACATTTAGATCCCTGAAAATTTCCTATTTTGAAGATCCGGCATTATCACGAAGAACTTGAAGATGTAGTGTTATCACCTAGGCAGATGTCTAAAGCTCATCTCGATCCCATACGCGTGATCTTCCATTATGCAGACGTCTTCCCCGTTGAGATTCAGATGTCTGCCAAGTGCTCTATTATTTCGATGGGAATACCAGACATCTGATCTATCTTTGTTCAGACGTCTGGATAGCGCTCTAGAATTTCGTGACTACAAAGACAAACGTCTACCAATCTCTTGTGCAGACCTCTGTCATGTCTGGGCTGAATATTTCCTTCGTTTGGAAATTAATTATTTGTGCAAATTTTTTGTATGCTCTCTCTCTCTCTCTCTCTCTCTCTCTCTATATATATATATATATATATATATAGATATATATAGAGAGAGAGAGAGAGAGGGAGAGAGAGAGCACTTATTTTAGACCTAGATCTGATACCTTTTGTTAATAGAGAGAACCCATTGATAATTGTGAGAGATCCAGGCTTTGAAAGGGATTTGTATTCTCCATCGATTTATATTCCTATGATATTTGATTATTAATAAAGTTTCGTCTTCGTCTATTTGTTTTGAGGTTAATATTCATATTTCTATCTTACCGATGGTTTGATTTTCTTCTCGTTATCGATTGTGTGTTTGCTTTATGATTGTCTCGTATACGCAACACATACACCCACCCACCCATATATATATATATATATATATATTAACACATGCACAATCACGCTCACACTAAAACATAAAGAATTGAAGCATGAACGCAATATGGATTATTTACGCAGTTATCAAATATCAGGTTTGACTTGTCTGCTAGCAGCTTTGACAAAAAACGACGTATCTGTATAAATTAATCTACATATGTATATAAACGTGTGCCTCTCCACACACATGCATGCACACATAAATAAACACACATAAACACACATCTGTGTGTATGCACATGTATCGAGAAAACGGGAACTACAGCGGCACTGTAGAGTGAGAAAACATGGAAATAGCCCCCATTGGGTGTTGCCTGTTATTTAAGTTGGCGTGACATGAAGTTAAGTATTTATTTAAATTTAGGTGTATGCCACATATTGCTAATTGCATATATGCATAGCTTCCCACTCAATCAAACAAATACACATGCACCTATAAAAAAATATATGGAAAGTCTGGCATCCTTTTAGACCTCCCTTTTGCAAAATACATGATGGATCATGTGTCTGGATGATCATCGTTATTTCCTTATCTTACGAACTCTATGTATCAAAATTTTGAGAATCGGAGAAGTATAACCTATCCATTAAAGAAAATATCCCAATGCATTAAACAAATACCAAGGAATGAGTGAGAAACAAACTATACCACTTGTTAATTGAAGAACATGCCTCAGACTTTGATGTCTTTGAGTCTGAAAGCCAAACCTCTTTAATTTAACCATGTTTTGCTGTCAGAACATTCAAGGGAATGACCTGATTATATATAAATCTGCATTGGGATAAAATGGTGGACAAAATCTCATACCGCAAAGTGTCAACAACTCATTGTACGACATTCTGATGCTGCATAGCTTAGGCATGACTGATTGAAATATAAGAACTTAACATTCTGATGCTGCATAGCTTAGGCATGACTGATTGAAATATATGAACTTAAAGAAGATGCAATTTAGGGATTGAATTTAATTGATTTGTATTGAATCTCAAAAGCGTATATATACACTTTTCATGATGAAGAATAAAATAAAATCTTTCCCAACAAATAAAATCTTTTCTAACAAATAAAATTAGAAAAATTGTGGAAAGATTTGTAATCATAAAAATCTGCATTAGTTATGGAAATCTTTCCTAATACGCACCCGTAAGATTGAGACTCCGTTGGAGGCTCCGATCTTGGAACGAAATTTGAGAAACTGACCGTGTCTAAATGCTTTTGTGAGAATATCCGCAAGTTGATGATGAGTGTTGATGCGGTGAACACGAGTGATGCCATTTTCAACGCATTTCCGTACAAAGTGATAGTCAAGAGCAATATGCTTCACCCGAGAATGGAAGACTGGGTTTGCACCTAGATAGGTAGCCCTAGTATTATCATAGTAGAGAGAGTGGTTTTCGCAGAATTACCTTGAGTTCATATAGAAGATTTTTCACCCATAGTATCTTGGCCGTGACATTCGTAAGGGTTTTATATCTAGCTTCGGAGGAGTATCGAGAGACGGTCTTTTGTTAAGCCAATTTCATGAGATGAGATTTGAGCCTAGATAGAGAATATAGGCAGTGGTGGAACGATCGTCATCGCGATTTTCACCCCAGTCAAAGTCCCTGAAGGCCTGAAGAGTTAGAGGAGATCATCGGCTGAGATAAAGACCATGATGTATCATACCTTTGAGGTAACGAAGAACACGTTTGAGTGCCGTTCAGTGATGCTCCATGGGAGAGTGCATGAGTTGGGAAAGAAGATTGACGGCAAATAAAACGTCTGAGAGGTATTGAAAAGCACCAACTAGCTGACGATATGGCGTGAGGTCGACAGATGAAGACCTGTCTTGACGAAATAGAGGGGTGGTATTGCACATTGGGTGGTAATTTCTTTAGCTCGTTCCATAAATAACTTTTTCAGAAGATTGGCGATGTGATGATGTTGAGATAGAAAGAGTCTTTGTGTTGTGGGAATAGCTTCTATCCCAAGAATGTGATGATAATCGCCGAGATGCTTTAGAGATAAACGTTGTCCAAGTTGACAAATAAAAGATTGAAGGAAATGTATATTGTTACCTGTGAGAATAATGTCGTCAACATATACCAAGAAATAAGCTATGATGGCGTCCTTGGAATAGATAAAAAGAGACGTATCTGCCACGGAATTTGCTTAGCCATTTTGAGTTCTCGATACCATGCCCTTATCACTTTCTTGAGACCATAGATAGCTTTACGTAGTTTACCGACGTGGTTGGGTAAAGAAGAGTGGAGAAAGCCGGATGATTGAATATACACATCTTCATGCAGAGTATTATTAATGTCGAGTTGATGAAAAGGCCATCCATGGGAGATTTGCTAGGCATAAGACTATACGCAGTATTGTCTACTTGATAACGGGGCCGAACGTGGCAGAATAGTCTAGACCAGGTCGTTGATAGAAGCCTGTGGCCACAAAGCGGGCTTTGTATTGGGCAATGGTGCTGTCGAAGTTGCGCTTGATTCGGAAGACCCACTTGCAACCTACAAGATTATGATTTGATTTGGGAACAAGATCACATATTCCATTCTTCATGAGGGCATCAAACTCTTCGAACATTGCAGCATGCCAGTTAAGATTCTTCACAGCTTGAGATACACGGGTTGCTTCAAGGATTTGGGGTATTGAGTGAACAGTGGTATACTTTATATATTGGGAGTTGAAGTATTTTGTGTTCGGTTTACGTTCATTGATGGTATGGAGATTGGGGTTGGGGAGATAGGGATAATTGTGGAGAGGGTAAATGGGATTAAGCGGTTGTGGAGGAAGGTAGGGAGGTAGAGACTGGGAGGCAAGGTTATTGAAATTAGAGGATGTGAATTGTGAAGAGTCGGTGGAAGGGGAGAGGTCGAGGGTATGTGTAACAACCCTAAACTTTCGGTACGAATTTTTTTGAAAATACAGAAAGGAACAGCTAAGCCTGAGCACGAGTTATAAGTTTGTTTTTCTTTTGAACAGCAAGAAGGAGCTTGTAGCTCATTGATAAGATCTTGCACTGCTGAGACATAGCACCGGAGTTCAAATCCCGTCAGCCACATTATCTTTTTGTTTAATTTTCTTTTAATATTTTTAGAAGGCCAAGGGTCTATACGTGCACAACACGTAAACTGAAGAGTCGCTGACTATTTAAACATGCGCACTGAAGAATACCAAACGACCCCGACACGTGGCACCAAGACCAACCCCATCCGTTGGGAATAGGCCGGCGAAAAGCCCCATTTGGCCGGTACCACCGGGCTTGCCCATAGGTAAAGCCCTCATCTCTTCATGCTTGCAACCTTTCAGCTACCTCACTCCCTTCACACTGCTTGTTTTCTCTGCATTCATACAGAGAACATTGAATCACCCATTTAATCCAATTTTAATGCATTTCTTCCACCCCCTAAAACCCAAATTTTCCTATAAATACCATACCCCATTTCTCACATTCTCACTCACAATTCCCTGCCAAAACTCTCAAAAACTTTCAAGTCTCTTTTGTGTACAAGTGGAGTTAAAAAAAGGGTGAAGTTCTGGCAACGATACAAGGAGATTCCGGTGACAAAACGACACCCTGAAGACTTCTTTATCTCTCTCTCTCCCCCTTATCTTATCCTAAAGCTTGTATGTCCCCTCTTCCCCTCTCTTTCTCTATTCTAAAAATCTTAAACACTAAAACCCGACGGAAGCGGAGTTAATCCGACTTCCGATTCGGTTTTTCTTTAAAAATCATATTTTTCTTAAGCAAGAAAATACCAAACTTTCATATCATGTTCAATAAAAGTTAACAAACATATTAAACAAGTTTCACATCAAAAGAATTTATATTGCAATTTTAATCGCAGTTTTACAGTAAAATACCATATACTTTAGTTTCCGACATAAACAACATAATACCTTTAGATATTTCACGAGGTAATGACCTACCTCATCACAACACACATCTATTTCATAGTATGATGAAGTTTTGTGAATTTATTCTTAGGATAAAACGACTTTGCAAATAAATATCATCAACTTATAAAAACATTTACATTCAATTACGCCTCTACAACCCACTTTTGGGGACCCGTTCGAGATGGTGTGGATTATCGCACATCCTCGGGCCTACTAGAGTGAGATGCAGACCTCTGCAAGGAGCATTAGATTTCGATGTAATTTTTATACATTTTTTCTTTAGAAAATGAGATTTCTACAAGAAAATAAGTAAAATTATTTTGATTATATATATATATATATTAGAAAAATATCTACTTTAATTATATTACATAAATATTCCAAGTTTTCTAAATCAAAGGAGTCACCATTACATGAAAATACCATCCAAATACAAAACAATTCCAATATTTCAAGAAAATACCATATACTATGAAAATTAGGTTTAACTCACTAGAATTTTCACATTTATAAAATATACATCTATGAAAACCCTAAAGACGATAATTAAATGCTTGAGATATATTTTGAAAATTATATCAAACTATTTTTACATAAAACCCCCTTAAGTTATGCTAAATTACAATAAGGATCCTAGTAAACATAGGTTTAAGCGGGACCAGTCTCTTGAGCTTCAGGGAGCCGGAGATATGGGTGCTTGCCTATTTAAGGTAGACAATCTAACAAATAGTGTTATCAACACGGTAATTGTCTTGGAAAAAGACATAAATCCTGCCGTCCATGTGCAGCAGTTACCGATAACATCAAAACTAATTCAGGATTTCAAGTTCTTTTCAAAAGCATCTGACTCAGACTGGGTCTCAATCTGATCAATCTGACTTGAATGTGATTCAAGTATAAACTACAATGCAACATGAATCCATGAATCCGTCTATTCAATCTATATCAATCTATATTGACTGAACCGAACCATGAATATACTCCGTCTACATGACTCTCCATTTATATCCAATCCATTTACTGATATTATGGTTTCAGCAAGTCATCCATCTATATAACAAAATAATACAATCAATACAAAAGATATCGCGGGGTTTATAAGAGGTAGATTGGTACGGAAGGTGTTAAAAGTAGCACGAGACTGTAAGCATAATACACCTAACCTGAATATCCATTGCCGTTGTACCGTGGCTGAACGGTTCCTTATGGTCCGTATAACTTAGTCTCCAGAATAGTGGGACTCCTCTCGTATAAACTGGTATTTTCTGTACCAAGATACAAACAACAGCGTAAACAATATAATACAACTTTAAAAGTTATATTCTCCTTCTGTCTATTTTGTATATACCTATTCTTTGGGACTTACCGAGCGATTGTTCGCTGACGAATTCCTTTCTTCTTTCTTTGGAATGTTGTCAGGTGGATGGGACTTTCTGGAGACACAGCCCAGCAGCGAGGACTTAGATCAGATAGCCTTCGACCTAGAGCTCTAGATTACTTGTACATAGTTACATTTCTGTTATACCATTGTTTAGGCATTGCTTTCATTACATGTATTTACATTTCAGCTGTATTGTAAAAAGAATGTTTAATAAATAAAGTTGTTGTTCATTTTCATCTTGTCTTTTGTGTACTTTACTTTATATTGCTTAGATACGCTAAGCGTGTTTACTTCTGAGTAAATGCGTAGCGGACCCATCGCGTCCTCTGCCCGTACACTGGGAAGCGGGGCGTGACAGTATGGATATTGATGATTGGAGTTCAGTAGGGGTTGGTTTAGGTAAGGTGGGTAGAATGTGAAGTTTGGTAGGTTGGGTATACTTAATTGGTTGCGATGCTGTGCCAGGGGACGCCAAATCTTGCGGAAGAGCCTCTTGATATCTACTAGATACCTATATGGGAAAATTGGTTTCGACGAATTTCACATGACGAGAAATGTAAATTTTGTGAGTGACAAGATCTAGACATTTATACGCAGATTGTGATGTTGAATAACCTAGAAAAATGCAGGGAGTAGATTTATGTTGAAGTTTGGAGGAGGTGTACGGTCTTAACTAGGAATAGCAAAGACACCTAAAAATCTAGAAACATTTGTAGTTTGGGGAGTGTTGAAATATTTTTTCAAATGTGGATTAGAAATTAAGAATCGGTGTGGGAAGACGATTTATAAGATAAACAGCGGTTTGAAAAGCTTGACTTCGATACTTAGAGGAAAGAGCGGCTGTATGCTAGAGTGTAAGACTGGTTTCGACAACATGACGATGACGACGTTCTGACATGCCATTGTGTTCAGAGGCGTTTGGAGAAGTGGTGAGATGAGAGACACCATAAGATGTGAGAAAGGAGGAAAGAGATGTGTATTCACCGCCATTATCAGAGTATATTGATATGAGCGGTAATTGAAAAAACTTTTCGACAAGCCTTTTGAATTAGGGAAAACTGGTGGCAACGTCAGATTTACGTCTCATCTGGTGCATCCAGACATTGTGTAATAATCAACAAAAATTACGTAATAGCGAAAACCATCAAAAGACAATTCAGTGGTGTTGGGGTAAAAATTTACACCCCTGTTGACCAAGTCAAAATCAAAATCAACCCCAGGTCAAGTGGGCCAATGCCCAGGTCGAGCCCGAATATGGAGCAGCCGGCCTCCCCCATGCCAAGATAAAAGTTTTGTAATAAATAATTTTGGTGTATTACTTTTATTTTATTCTATGAATAAATGTAAGAAAAATGGGCATAAAACCAAATTTTTGTAAAGTCCATGGCTTATGTGCAAAAAGAAATGGCACATAAGCCATGGGATGGGCAAAATGGCATTTTTGTAAGGCCCAAGGGGCTATATGTAAAGTATATAGCCTATAAATGAAAAGATAATGAAAATATCCCAACAACTTTTTTCTCTCTCCAAAAAAACCATCAAGATCTGTGATCTTCTCCTTCCTCAAGGTTCTAAAACCTTCTTCTTTCTTTTGAATTAAATCAAGAGTTTTACTCTTCCTTTTATAAAACTAAATAGTTTTTCACCACAATACCCATAAAGGAGAACTCAGATCTTCCATCAGATCTCAGAAAGGAGAGATTTTTAAAATCTCATATTTCTTGGTCTTCAAGATCCAGCTAAAAGAGAAGGAAGAAGGAGACCCATCTCTTAAAAATCCCACTTTAGGAAGATCCAGAGCTCAAGGGAGAATCCCGTTTCGGCATCTCCAAAAACATCTTAGGAGTTTAACTCCACCCTAAATTCTCTTTCGGGAGTTTAAATCCCATTTCTGGGGCTAAAAGCCCCTTTTCATCGCCGGCGCCCAAGTGCTCGAGCGCCTAGCGCTCCAAGCGCTCAAGCGCTCAGCGCCCACGTACCGGGCACGTGGTGCGCTAGCGCTCGAGCGTCTTGCGCTCCAGCGCCCAGCGTCTATGTGCCAGGCACGTGGTGCGCTAGCGCTCAAGCGCCTAGCGCTCAAGCGTCCGACGCCCACGTTCGGACACGTGGTGCGTTAGCGCCTAAGCGCACAGCGCTCAGTGCTCACGTGCTAGGCACGTGAGGCGTTGGCACCACGCGTCCTTTGGGCACTTTTCCCCTTTTTCTATATATATGTATATATACATACACACACACATACTCTACGGCACTGTCACTGTTAGAAAAAAATTTCTAACGGGGCGCTGCCCCGCACCCTGCAAGGGGGTTGCTAGCCCCCTTGACCCCCAGCCCGTTATCCGGGTAGCGGGACCCCCGTAAAAAATTCTGCGGGGCTCTCGATATATCTAAAACCCCCTTTCAAAACACAACACGTATACACTGCACATTGAGTTCACATGACCTGTTTGACCCGTTAATCGGAGGTTCCCTCACTCCAAAAGTGAGGGGTAATTAACGGCATCCTAGTCTGCGGCTGCCGTAGATTCGGATCCCCACAATCAATAAACCTAAGCCTACCCTAGACAGGGGGAATCTGTAGTACGCCTGACAAGCGCGCGCGTATTCCCATCTCAATGAGGTGACAAAAAAACACCCTACAGATCTGGCACGCCCGGTGGGGCCAATCTCTCCTCCCATATTTCGGGTTAAACGATCATGCGAACTCAATCAATATACATGTCTACATTTATACTAAAATAATGCTCTTTCATACAGGTTTTCAAGCAATCAATTCTCAACAATGATGTCTTCCAAGACGAATTCAGCTTCCAACGCGACCCCGATTCCGTACGTGGTCAAGATCAATGCTCGTGTGGTTCTCCCTGCAAGCCTCAGTCGAAAGTGGGAGGAACTGCCACGCAAGTTTGGTCCCGTCATCATCTACCCTGCCGGAAGCTCTCATTTGGCAGAAATCCCGACGAAACAGGTGGCCAAGCCGGTCTCAAGGGGCAAGAGGCCGAATGTTATGATCGCTAAGGCACCACAACCGAAACTTAAGGCGGTGCCTGAACGACTCTCTGGTGCTCTAGCTGAGGGCAAGGCTTCCGGTACAGAGGGCAACATCAAACATTGCGGGAGAGCTCAGGCGATGACTCCAACAAATGCACAATCAGGCGTATCGCCAAAGCCCTCCATCGCCCGGTCTACGGCGGCTTCCTGAAGAGCCGTAACCAGCTAAGTGCTCAAAACAGAAAGGCTGAGACAGAAGCGGCTCAGGTATCGAGACAACAAGAGGGCCAGGATTCCGTCCAGGTGGAGTCGTGTAAGGTTCCAAGAGCAGAGTCATCCTGCGACAACTACTGAATCGGCCGCAAAAATCAGCAATTCTTTCGAACCTCTGAAGTAGGTTCAGGAAAATGCCATGACCGCCAGAATCAAGGAGACAGCGGTCCGAACGTTGCTACGAAGAGACGTGGCCCGGCCCCAACAGAAAAAGTATGACACTGTCTCTTCAAGAGTCTATCAGGTGCTCTGTGCCGCGTGAAAACAGCGGGGCAAAACCAAAAAGGAGGCGTCAGCTCCATTCAAGAATCCGGCCAGGCCAGCCGCCTTCAGTCGACTGCTCGTTACCGAAACAGGGGGGGTTAAGACAGCGATCTATGAAATTAGCCGCCGATAATAAAAAGACGGCTGGATATGTTATCCATACGGTCTATATGGCAGGTGAGCGCCCCAGCGACAACCTCCGCAACAAAAGCAAAGATGGGGCCGCCACATCCCAAGCCCAATTTGGCTTGAATGTGGTTGTCGCTTCCCAAGAATAGCCGCCTCCGCTGGATGAAGAAAACCTTCTCGATGAGGATGATAGGCAGAAAAACCCCTCGGTCCATGCAGAGTCAAGCTCGGAAAGCGAGGAAGAGCCGACTTTCCGCCCCAGGACCGCGGAGCAAGAGCTGCTTCAAGAGCTTCGAAAACAGCTCAGGAGCAAAGATAAAGAGATGGTCAAGCTCTATTCGAAAATTGATGACCTAACGAATGTGGTGATGCAGCTTACGGATCAAATTGCTCGAGCGCCTCCCAATCAAGCATAAGTCGCTATTCATGAGCCGGATGATGACAATCCGAAGCGGCCGGTGCCTGTTCCTTTGGGTCCAAGATTCGTCGAGCCGCACGAAAGCCGGCCACATTCCGCTTCTGGGGACGCCTTGGCCCCAGATAACATTATCCCGTTAATACAAGATCGGATAATGGATTTGGTCACCAGCAAGGTTAAAACATTGGTGGCTGAAGCTGAAGATCAGAAAGAAATTGGCAGTAGTAGGCGGCTATATCCCGCACAGTACGATCTGATCGAGTTCCCGAGCGGCTACGTCATTCCTAAGTTCGGAAGGTTTGACGGGACGGGAAATGAAAACCAGCACGTTACCCACTTTAAAGCATCGTGCGGAAATACAGGGGGCAATGATGCGCTCCTCCTTCTTCAGTTTGTCAACAGCCTGACCGGTGTCGCTTTCGACTGGTACGCGAGTATACCAGACGGGTCTGTTATTACCTTTGCCCAAATGGAGTCTTTGTTTCGGCAAAGGTTCATGAGTGTCAGTGATAAAATCTCCATCACTGACCTTGTGAGGACCAAGCCGAGGAAGAATGAAAGCAACACCGACTTTATCGCCCGATGGCGTAATCTCACAGTCAAGTGCGAACCGCCGCTGGAGCAGGACTAGTCCGTCAGCCTTCTCATTAGGAACCTCAGTAATTGGATGGTCCTGTTCTTGTGTACAGCAGGCCTCAAGGCGTTTCAAGAGCTAACCAAGAAAGTCCAAATGCTGGAACGCTCGAAGCAAGAGTCTACCCCGGACTCTCAGACAGACAAGACTTGGAAAATCAAGCGGGACAACAACCGCAGAAGCGTGAGTTCCAACAGTACCAATGTCTTCAATGCGTCCGACAATGAAGAAAAGCGAAGGGCGGGCGAATCCAAAACCAACCAGTTTCGAAAGCCAGTGCTGGGAGGAGAAGGGCCTTCCCTAGAGGAGAAAAAGAACAAGATTTACTCTTTCAGAAGGGACAAGGTCCGGAAGATATTTAAAGATGCCTTGAACAACGGTCTATAATTTCCAGAGTCGAAAAGACCTCAACAAGCAAAAATAGCCGACAATCCCCTGTATTGCCCGTACCACCGACTAGTGAGCCATGCGATCGAGGATTGCTATATCTTCAAAGACTGGGTCGAGAAGAAGTACAAGGCTGGAGAGATCGAGCTGTCCAAAAGTGTGTTGGTGAACAATCAAGTTGCAACCACCAATTTTATACAGACAGAAGCTGAAACCTTCTGGGAGCAGATAGCCGGACCCGCTGCCCTGAGAAATAAAACCGACTCACCGAAACCTCCTTAGAGTAAGCACGTATCTAACAAGACGAAGAAGATGATAAAGCTACTTTGGAAAGAGCCCAGAACGGAATAGGAAGGGCAGAAGAAGCCTGCCGTACCAGCTGCCAATTCGGCTCCATCAGGTTCAAAATCCAAAAAACTCAAGAAGAAGAAAAGCGCAGCGCGACGCGAAAAAGAATCTGCTAGGAGATCGACCATTCAAAAATATATTGATTCCCTCGAAGACTATGAACAGAAGGAAAGAACTCTAATTCAATTGAAGGAGTTCCTCCCTGAACGAGCGGCTGAAATTTTGGAGAAGTTAGAAGAAGACTCCAATGAAGAGATCCCAGTAGTGACCTGCTACGCCATCCATCTAGGCAACGACTCTGAGGAGGAGCTCTGTTTTCCCAAAGAGGAGGAGGAGCTCGCCACAAAGGCCAACCAAATCAAGCTCAGAAACGGCAGGGCTCTACCGCCAAATCAAGGAAACGCCCCAAAAGGAAAGGAAAAAACAGGTGGCTAATGAGGAAGATGGCAGAGAAACGGTTAATGAAAACTCAAGTCCTTCCTCAATGGACTACAATGTATTGGCTCATCTCCGAAAGCTCCCATCTCTCTTGAGCATCTATGATGCCTTAGTCCTATCTAAAGAGCATAGAGATGTTCTCATTCACTCTCTACAGAACCTCGAGCGGTATCAGGCTCGCTTTGCGGAAATTAATATGAAAGAAGCCAGTACTCTCTGCATGCCGCCGCAGTCACGTTTAAGGACGAAGACTTGCTACTGGGAATGGCTGAGCATAATCGGCCGCTTTACATGACTGGGTACAGCGATGGAGATCGGATTAATCTCATATTGATTGATCCGGGGTCCTCAGTGAACATCATGAACTTGCGGACTCTGAAGAGTTTGTCAATGGACGTCTGACACCTGTCAAGGGAAAGGATTATCATTCAAGGCTTCAATCAAAACTGCCAGCAGGTTCTGGAGTCCATAGCTTTGCCAATCAAATTCGGGGATCTGCAAACTGAAGCTAAGATATACGTGATCGACGCTGACACGTCTTATAAAATTCTCTTGGGACGGCCGTGGCTCCACGATTACGGTATCGTTCCGTCAACTCTCCATCAACGCATGAAGTATACTAAAAATGGCGAAGAAAGACATATTGACAGAGACATCCAGCCGTTCGGTGTGCATGAAGTACGATATGAAGATTCTCGGTACTTCATGAACCACCAAAATGCTAAGCCACAACTGACTGAGGATAGAACGGCCCCAAGACTCAAAAGCAAATCTGAGCTGGCTGTCACTTTCAAAAGCAAAAACGCCCAAGTGGGCCCGCGTTTCGGTAGCGACACTGATGAATTTGACGCTGGAAGTTCGTCCTTCCGTAAAACTCGCCCTCGTTTCGGTAGCGATACGGACGAATCTGTTACTGAAGCCCCATCTAGCAGCAAAGTCCGCCCTCATCTTGGCAGTGACACCGAAGAGTCGGAGGAAGAGCACCTGCCGTGCAACAGATGTGTAGATTGGACCCCTATGCAACAAACAAAACTACGAGAGACCTTCGAAATTGCAGAAGGGCCCCTAGCTGTCACAAGGGTGTCGGAGTAGATGTGCAAAGAGCTCGATGCATTGTCAGTCTCCACCGTGGACCAGCTGAAAACTTTCTACATTCCCGAAAGGAAAAATGGATAGAAGGGCATCCTGTTTTATGGGTCAAATCCTGTTGTGCACCTGGGTGATTTGTCTGTCGCGTGCCTTCCCTATGAGAGAGGCATAAGAGCCGTCCTCAATCCCAGATACTATGCACCCGAGATGCGGGAATATTTCAAAAAGTGCGGATGACGGTTATATCAAACGGAGTCCGAAGCAAAGTTTTATGAAGGGCTATGGCATCCGCCCCAGGTCCGAGCACTTATCGATGGACGAATTCTAGATAGACGGGGCATAGGCTATATTCAACCTGATTCCAAAGCATGCTACATGATCCATGTTGGTGAAGCCAGCGAAAGATCAAATGATGATGACGAGATAGCCGAGCCAGAAGAAGCTCCTCAAGAGCTTGAAGATGGAGGACTAGCAACTTTTGACGAGCTAACCGAGATTGACTTAGGAACGCCCAATAATCCATGGCCGACCTACATCAGCTCACTCTTGTCAGAGGAAATGAAAGAGCAGATAATTACCCTGCTGCATGAGTTCGTCGACTGCTTCGCGTGGACGTACAAAGAAATGCCTGGCCTCTCCCCTGAAGTGGTCGTGCATTAGCTGGCTATATCTCCTGATGCTAAGCTAGTCAAACAAGCTCCTCGAAGAATGAGAATGGAGCTAGAAAAAAAGGTCATCGAGGAAACTAAGAACTTATCGATGCTGGCTTCATCAGAGAAGAGAAATATGCGGACTGGATCGCATGCATAGTCCCAGTGAAGAAGAAAAATGGGCAGATCCGAGTTTGTGTCGATTTCAGGGACCTCAACAAGGCATGTCCTAAAAATGACTTCCCTCTACCGGTCATGGAAATGATGGTTGATGACACCTCAAATTACGAGCTGTTCATCTTTATGGATGGCTCGTCTGGATATAATCAGATCGAGATGTCACCTGAGGATGAGAAACACACAGCATTTCGAACCCCGATCGGAATATACTGCTACAAAGTGATACCGTTCAAACTGAAGAACGCAGGTGCTACATATCAAAGGGCAATGACCAATATCTTTGATGACCTAATCCATAAAGTTGTCGAATGCTATGTTGATGACCTGGTTGTCAAGATTAAAGCCAAGGCCGACCACGTCCAAGATCTTAGGACCGTTCTCACTAGACTGAGGGAATACGATCTGAAGATGAATCCTCTGAAGTGCGCTTTTGGCGTGTCATCGGGAAAATTCCTGGGCTTTATAGTCCGACATCGGGGGATCGAAGTTGACCCATCCAAGATAAATGCCAATCATGGAGATGCCCCCTCCGAAGAGTCTGACGCAGCTAAGATCTTTTCAAGGCAAGCTTGCTTATATACGAAGGTTTATCTCAAATTTATCGGGAAGATGTAGGCCCTTTGTTCCCCTCCGAACGGCGGCCGAGACATGGTCGTCTTGCCTGTGATTCAGGGCAGATGCTAATAGGTGCTATCCGTCTACCTCTCCGAAGATGCCAAGTTGATTTATGGCACCGTGTATCGGAGGTTCAGACGGATGCGGCCGATGTAGCAGACTTCGTCAGATTCCCCCTCGTCTGAAGGGCTTTTGATTGTGGGGACGCTCTTCCCTACAGGCGCAAGCCCCTGCAGTTAATTATGCTACCGCATCGCGGTAACAACTTTCTCCTTCTCCAGCTGGTCACTTCGTGTCGTGGGTGTTTGTTTTTTGTTTGGTTGCCCGTGGATTGTATACGGAGACTGAGTTATGTCGTCGCCCGTAGGACGTGGACTAGTCCAAATCCGTATTATCTTAGATTTGGGTTTGGGGTTTTTGTTTGAGGATACGTTAGCCATATTTAAGGCTAAGATCAACTCAAACGTTTGTTAAGGATACGTTAGTCCAGTTTGAGACTAAGATCAACTTAACGGGATCGTTTAGATCCGACAAAAGAGCGTTTGGGGGCTCGATTGTTCCAGTTTAGGGACATGATGGTCCATTAAATGTATGGCCGTCGGGACCCATCACCTCTCTGACGACGTTGAAGGATTACAACGACAAATGTCAGAGGAGTTCAGAGATGTACCCTTGAGCCAAAGTTGATTGGGAGATCTAGAGTCCAATTTAGGACTAAAGTCTGTTTGAAGGTTTAAGGATACGTTAGCCATATTTGAGGCTAAGATCAACTTAAACAGGATCGTTTAGATCCGACAAAAGAGCAATTGGCTCTATTGTTCCAGTTTAGGGACATGGTAGTCCATCGCTAGTTTAAGGACATTACGGTCCATGGGTAGTTTAGGGACATTGCGGTCCATTGTTAGTTTTAAGACATCTCGGTCAAGGTTAAAGACGTCGTAGTCCATGGGTTTAAGGACCCCATAGTCCATTGTTAGTTTTAAGACATCTCGGTCAAGGTTAAGGACGTCGTAGTCAATGGGTTTAAGGACCCCACAGTCCATATCAATGTGTGGTCATCGGGACCCATCACCTCTTTGAAGACGTTGAGGGATTACAACGCCAAGTATCAAAGGAATGAAGAGATGTACCCTGGAACCGGAGTGGATTAAATAGTCTTTGGCCCAATTTGGGATCAAGACCAATTAATTATGTTATGAGCCCATTAGCCCAGTTAATTACGAATTGAGGACTTATGGCCAGCTTGGGCTAAGTTCAATCATGTCTGGGACATCGGCCTTCCTGTTGGTCCCTTGAAGGAGAGGCTTTGCCTCTGGCCATTTAGCCGATTGGGCCAATGCCTAGTGTTAAACACTAAAGACCAATCAGTGTTGAACACTGAGAATGAGATTGACAAGTCAGTGTTTAACACTAGGAGATAGTTGGTGTCAACCACCAGCAACAAGGCCTTCAAATTAGTGTTAAACACTAAAACAGACCAGTGTTAAACACTAGCAACAGAAATCCCAAATTAGTGTTAAACACTAAGGTAATCAGTGTTGAACACTGCAAACAAAGTTCTTTGCTTAGTGTTGAACACTAAGGCCAAACAACGTTTTAACACTGAATTCAGGGGTTCCAATTTAGCGTCAGACGCTGAGGCAAGAGGGGTCACGTGGTAGCACGTGAGGGCACCCTCCTTCGTTTGTTCTGCTGAGAAGATCGCATCTTTTGGAGCATCACGTGTCATCATGTGACGGGTGTTTGAATGGAGTATGTTAAAACCTCTGCCAAGGGTCACGTGGGTCACGTGAGGCACTGCCTCAAAGGGCTTTCTGTAGATCTTTTGGGGGGGTCACGTGGTGACACGTGACCCTGCTTTTCTGTAGTTGTTTAGAAGATCTGTTAATCCCTTTCAGGAATTAAATTCCTCGTAGGGTTGAACCCTAACAATAATTTCAGAGGAATTAAATTCCTAATTCCTTTTTGAAGAGTTGAACTCTGAATTTTCTGTAGGAATTAAATTCCTCATATATGTGAAGAACTGAATAGGGTTAAACCGTAATAAAAGCTTTAAGGAATTAAACCCCCACTCTCTGTTAGAGAATTATTCCAGGGACTAAGATTAAGGGAATTAAATTCTTGTTGTTTTAACAGAACTAAGTTCTTAACTAGGGTTAAACCCTGATTCTTTTCATTCTGAAGGAATTAAATTCCCATAACACAGGATCAAACCCTAATTTTATTTTGAAGGAATTAAATTCCTATAGTTCTGTGAGAATTAAATTCTCATGCTTCCATTCCCTCTCTATACTTTGGATCTGCATGGCAGGATCTCAACCCATTGAGAATTAAATTCTCAACTCAAGGGGAGATGTGCACTTTACAGATCCTCCATCAAAGAGAGAAGAAATATGTCCTTCTGTTTTATATCAGAGTTAAACTCTGTTGAGAATTAAATTCTCTTTTCTTTCAATGAAACCTTCCCTTTCTTACCTAGGGTTTTCTTTTTGCAGAGGATCCAAATTCCTCTCAAGTATCAAGGCTCTCTCTCTTTTCTTCCCTCTGCGTATATATCTTTTTTGTGTGTCTCTTGGTTCCTATTTATAGGAGAAGCAGCCGAGTCAATTAGTTTCTGATGAATCTTTCATTGAGAGATTTGATTTGTATCCATCGTTCGTTTTGGACCTTTGGATTATCAGGTGAATTTTATTCACCATTGGATTTTAAATCCAGAGATTCTCCTTTGTTATTTCGGTTAGATTTTACGGGGAAATATTTCCAAATTCGAGATTTTCCCATAGATAGATGATATTTAATCAACTTTGAATCTTTAATTCAATCGGTTGCTTTTGGAAAGATTTGAGAGGTCTTTTCTCAGAATTTAATTTTGTTAACAAATGGGCTTTGAAGTCGGCCACGTGTGGCCACGTGACCCTTGGTCATGTGTGGGCACGTAACCCCCCTTGAAACGAACCCTCTTCTTTCTTTTTGCGCTCTGCTTTCTGGTCGCTGCTTAACCGTCACGTGCCACCACGTGACCCCTGGTCACGTGTGAGCACGTGACCCTCGTCTGGACCCCCTTTTCTTGATTTAGCCGGAGAACAAGTCTGCTGCTTTTGAGTATCACGTGCCAGCACGTGACCTCTTCTGAAACCTTTTCTTTGATTTGATCAGGGAACTGGTTTGCCTTTGAAGCCGCTTTTAATTGTCACGTGCCAACACGTGACCCAGATCACGTGGGAGCACATGACCCTTTCTGAAGCCCTTTTCTTTGATGTAGTCGGGAAGCTGAATTTTCCTTGCTGATGTTTTTAGATGTCACGTGCCAACACGTGACTGCTGGTCATGTGTAAGCACGTGACCCTTTTCTGAAGCCTTTTCCGTAAGCTTTCCTGATTTTAAATCAGGAAGCAAATGCCCCCACAGCGTTGTTCTTACGTGTCCGCACGTGAGTGCAACGCTGTCACCTTTTGTGACCGTTGGATTCCTCTAGGGGTTTGGGAAGATGAAACGTTTCCATCACCTCCTATAAATGTTCATGTCCCTTCCGAAGAGCCTTCACTTTGCTCATCTTCTTCCTTTGAGAACTTTTTTCTGAGAATTTAATTCTCTTCTCCAGAGCTTAGTTCTCTGTCTCAGATATTTTCCAGAGTTTAACTCTGTTTAAAAGGACTCTTCCTCCTCAGGTAATGGTGATCGAAGCACCTTCATTTTGACAAAACTCTCTGAATTTTAAATCCATATCAAGAGTTTCACAAAGAAACCATTTTTCTTCAATTTCTCTAACCAAAATATGAGACCACTTAACCTCCAACAGTAGATCTCTTAGGGTTTAGATGATCCTTACGGAGATGATGATGGCGGTTCAAATCCATGGAATTTAATTCCATCCAAAAATGTTTCTGGGAATTTAATTCCCCTCTCTTAATAAAGAATTTAATTCCAATGAAGAACTCAGTTTCTTCACACGGAGGCTTCTTGGGGTCTCTTGACCCGAGGTTGTCCTTCTGTAATCAATCAGTGGAGAAGAAGCTTGTAATGATATTTTCCCCTTGGGAATGTCCATAGTCCACTACCCATCTAGACAAGTGTTCTTTTTGATTGGCTTGTCCACTACATTCTCATAATAATTTTTTTTTATTTCAGATACTATGGCTGACCATTGGTATGATCTTGACGAGATCATTTCTTATGGAAACATTCGCGCGTTGGGCCGCAGCCAGAACCAGGAATTCACTGAGCTCAGTGTGCCGAGATCATGGTCCGCTTCTACGAGTATAATGGCCAACTACTCTCCCGTCGCTCTTCTCTTTTGAGGCTAATCGTGCTGGCGATCAGGGAGGCACTCCCTTTATTTTGTACTGGTGTGCCACTTAGGGCATTGGACGTCGCCGAGGATAAAGTCCACTCGGTGTATCTGATGCACTTGATCTCAAAGAGAAGGCGAGACAATCTTATTGATCTCCTGCATCAGATTTTTCAGCAATCAGCCATACTTGCCGCCTACCGGAGGGTAGAGGATATCCGCGAGGACCCCGACGCTTGTGATCATGAGAGAAAACATACTAGGGCGGTTCGAAATGCATGGAAGATCTTGGACAAAGCTACGTTCGAGTTCCTCAATCCATGCCCCTTGTCTGAGGTTCTACCGTTGTAATTGTGTCCTCTTTATTTTGTATGAACTTCTCAAAGTATGAATGATAAATTTTATTATGTTTTTCCATGTTTGCATGCCTTTCTCATTTTGCTACTGTTGTTGTTGATGCTTTTAATATGCAGGGTGCTACTCCATTTTTTTTAGTGCACATCGAGTTTTGGCCTCACGTGTTCTGCACGTGGGGGTCCCTTGATGGGGTTGTTCACAAAATTTTCCTATGCCATATTTTCAGTGCACAATATCAGATGCAGAAAAAGGGCCTTGGATATAGTTCCATCTCCCTAATTTTCGATGCCTTTCCCTTTTTGGGCCTTAGAAATAGCTTCATCATGCAAAATTTTCCGCGCACAGCACTTAATGCACCTTTTATATCTGAGGCAGTGGCTTTCCTTTTCTCTTCACAGAGAACTTTTATTCCCATTTTAACGTGATTTAATTCGAGAACAACTAAGTGCCATGGCCTGCAACCGTACACACGCTCGTCGGCAGCCATGGGAAGTTCCTATCGAGGAGATGATCCCCCGCTTTGCCGCCCGGTTGGTGGATCCACTCCTTACCGATGATGAATGTGACTCGGCGATGTATGAACTCTCGATCCGTAGGGGGTCTCCCCTCCCAATGGGTTCCCTCTGGCTCCGGATGATCCTCACGGTCGTGCTTGCCGACATTCCTCCTCACCCGGCAGAGATGACTGTGGCGATGCTTGATGCGGCTGAAGAGAAGCTCGAGGGTTTTCACGAAGCGTGCCTGATTACTCAGGCTTTGAAGGACTGCTCGATTCACCTGTTGAGCCAAATAAGGGCCCGGCGAGCTATTATATTTGCTTTCGCGGACGAACATGGTACCGATCGATGGGGAGCGACTCCTCGCGAGAACCGCCGCTTTGACGTGCTGGAGAGAGCGGAGAGAGAGATGGAGAATTTTGTTCTTTGCTTTGTTAACCCTTATACTACTGATCCCCTGTTTGGTGACCTTTTCCCGCTAGCGTAGAATATTTAAATTAGTCCCTTTTTTTGGTATGCTTTATGTTGAACTTCCGTGTAGGCTCGGTACTCGTATGTATGTTTTCACTTGCATGAATAAACTTTGTGTTCTTTTTACGAAAACTTCCTCCAATTATCAGCATTGTCATCATGTCGCATGCACATTAAAGCCTCGAATTTTATTTCTTTTTCGGATGTTCATATGATTGCGAACACATGCTCGATAGGATAAACATCGGAAATTTTCTCGTTGCTTTTCATACCAGGTGATGTGAGCGCGTTTTAGATCGATTATTACTGTCGACCGGAAGCCCATTTAAGTGGTCTTGAGCGTGTATATCCCGTTTCCAAGGTTGCAGTCACGAAAGTGAGCTTACATGGCCTGATAGGGCGACACGTGGCGAACATATTGTTGTACGAGAAAAAGGGCTCGGCCATAAATTCTCGGAGAGAGAGAGCTGGCTTCTAAGGCGCTGAGCGAGCTTCAGGAGAGTCTTATTGCCAAGGCCAACAAAGCGTATAAGCTCTGGCGGATGCTTCAAGAGTCTATCAAAGAGGTGGTGGCTCTGGATAAAGCTGCTACGTTCACTCGTGAAAGGATTGAGGCCCATAAGGCCACTGAGAAAGAGCTTGAAGCTCGGCTTGCTTCATATCAGGCTCAGCAGGCTCAAGCGGAGGCTCGTCTTCTGGAGATCTTGCGTCACGAAGCCGTGGCTCAGCAACAGAAAGATGAGCTGGTAAGATTACTGCACCGCCCGCCGGCTTGAGGACTTGTATCTTTTCTCCCCTTTTTTTTGTACATACTTATGAATGAGAGTATCTTTCTTTTTTGTTTCTTTCATGAATTGTACGTTGTATCCATTTTGGTTTATGAAATAAAAGATACATTTTTCTTCTCAACGGCATGTCTCTTTTTCATTGAATGCGTTTGCGGACAATTTATCTTGATCTCCTTGCAGGGCAGCGATAGCTTAGGATTCAGGGTTAAGATCTGCTTCCTAAGACTTTTGCACTTTATGAGCCACGAGGGTCTCATAAAGAGTTTTTTCTCCCCATGGGTCGAGAGGATCCCATAGGTGTAAGTTCTTCTTAAGAATCGTGAGGATTCTTAAGCGGGTTGTCCCTTGAGAGTCGTAAGGACTTCACAAGAGAGTTTTTCTTCCTTACAGGTCGTGAGGACCTACAAGTGCTGGATGTGGTCGCCCTCGTCTGTGTTTCGCGGAGTCAGGGGGTTTCCTAAGGCATCGTAGTTTAAAGACATCGCGGTCAAGGTTAAGGACCTCATAGTCCGTGGATTTAAGGGCTCCACAGTCCGATGTTAGTTTTAAGACATCACGGTCAAGGTTAAGGACCACATAGTCCGTGGATTTAGGGACTCCACAGTCCGATGTTTGGTTGCAGGGACCCGTCACCTCTTTGAAGACGTTGAGGAATTACAACGCCAGGTATCAAAGGAGTGAAGAGATGTACCCTTAAACCAAGGCAGAATCCGTAGGGAATCGGGGTGGTTAGTTTTAAGACATCACGGTCGAGGTTAAGGATATCATAGTCCGTGGATTTTAAGGACTCCACAGTCCAGTATTTGCTCTGGATGCTTCACACGGGTTCACTGTCGTGCTTGGCGAGGACCAGGCTCCGCTCTGGGCGTTTTCCGCGGGGTCAAAGAGTGACGTTATCCGCGTTCCACGTAATCAGGAATTTTGCACTAGATGCTTCACACGGGTTCACTGTCGTGCTCGGCAAGGACTAGGCTCCAGTCTGGATGCTTCACACGGGTTCACTGCCGTGCTCTGCGAGGACCAGGATCCGCTCTGGACGTTTTCCACGGGGTCAAAGAGTGACATTATCCGCGTTCCACGTAACCAGGAATTTTGCACTAGATGCTTCACACGGGTTCACTGCCGTGCTCGGCGAGGACTAGGCTCCGCTCTGGATGCTTCACACGGGTTCACTGCCGTGCTCTGCGAGGACCAGGATCCGCTCTGGACGTTTTCCACGGGGTCAAAGAGTGACGTTATCCGCGTTCCACGTAACCAGGAATTTTGCACTAGATGCTTCACACGGGTTCACTGCCGTGCTCGGCGAGGACTAGGCTCCGCTCTGGATGCTTCACACGGGTTCACTGCCGTGCTCTGCGAGGACCAGGACCCGCTCAGGACGTTTTCCACGGGGTCAAAGAGTGACGTTATCCGCGTTCCACGTAACCAGGAATTTTTCACTAGATGCTTCACACGGGTTCACTGCCGTGCTCGGCGAGGACTAGGCTCCGCTCTGGATGCTTCACACGGGTTCACTGCCGTGCTCTGCAAGGACCAGGATCCGCTCTGGACGTTTTCCACGGGGTCAAAGAGTGACGTTATCCGCGTTCCACGTGACCAGGAATTTTGTTGATTATATCCGCATTTCACGGAGTTGGGATTTGACTCTTTGTGGGAGTACATCGTCGAGTCATGGAACTGGGAGTTGCTGCTGTTCCGCTTAGCTTGAAGTTGTGTCCGTCGTTACGAGACGAGTATTGGGATGATCTCTAGGTCGCTTGTGACCCGTCGAGATTTAGCTTCTTTTTTTGGTGAAACCTGGGGGGAGGTATGTTCCCTTTCTTTGTTTACGCCCTTGGATTGTATACAGGGTGTGATGGAACATCACCTGTAGGGCATAAATTAAATTTTTTTTTTATTTCTTTTTCCGTGATGCTCTATCATTTCAGCTTTTATATCGCGGAGGTCGCGATTGCCCAATCATTTCGGCTATTTTTTCGCGGTGCCCAATCATTTCGGCTATTTATTTATTTTCTACTCGCTGCTTTTTATTGCGAGTTGCCCCATCATTTCGGCTATTTTTCATGCATACATTTTTACTTGCTGCTTTTTATTGCAAGTTGCCCCATCATTTCGGCTATTTTTCATGCATACATTTTTACTTGCTGCTTTTTATTGCAAGTTGCCCCATCATTTCGGCTATTTCGTAGGCATGTGTGGCTTGCTAGCCTTTTCGCCGCAAGCTTGGGTTTTAGACACCGATTTCGGCATCAGCACCGCTACAACTGGAATATTGCCAGGAGCGAATCATCATCTGCCTCTGTCGATGTTGAACAAAGGTGGCTTAGCAAACAGGGTTAAGGGTCCTGTCGACCAAGGCTTTTGACTTCATGAGCCGTAAGGGTCTCACAAAGGTATTTCTCCCTATAAGTCGTGATGATCTTGCAGGTGTATTTTCTCCTTAGGGATCATGAGGATTCCTGAGTGTATGTTCCTCTGTAAGTCGTAAGGATCCTACAAGAGGGTTTTCTCCTTATGGGTCGAGAGGACCTACAAGGGTTGCTCATTATATGGACATATCCCTAGTCATAGGTGTGACTTTGCTGGGGAAATGTTTATTCGTGCCCGTGGATTGTATACAAGGGTCAGTATTGAGCCCCTTGTAGGGCAGTATCGAAGGTTGTGGGGGATTTGCTTAAGAACAGGTTTAGGTTTCTGTAACTTAAGACTTTCAAATCTCATGAGCCGTGAGGGTCCCATAAGAGAATTCTCCTTACGAGTCGTAAGGATCTCGCAAGTGTATTTTCTCCTTAGGAATCGTGGGGATCCGTAAGTGTGTTGCTCCTTTGTGAGTCGTAAGGATCTCACGCGGGTGTTTTCTCCTTACAAGGTAGAGGACCCTGTAAGTGTCTTTCAATGAGGTTGCGCCCTTTCGGGTTTTCACAAACACTCGCCGGTAGTCCTGCTGTTTTTACTCACGGAGCCCTTTCGGGTTTTCATCCGTGCCCATTTTGCTTATGGACATACCGTTTTTTTTTATCATCATTTTTTTATATATTTTTCTTTTTCTCCTTTTTTTGTGTCAGCTTAAGGATGCTGCGGTAGTAGTTTAGGGACGTTTCGGTCCGTCGTTAGTTTAAGGACATTTCGGTCCATTGTTAGTTTAAGGACGTCTCGGTCCGTAGATAGTTTAAGGACGTTTCGGTCCGTCGTTAGTTTAAGGACGTTTCGGTCCGTCGTTAGTTTAAGGACGTTTCGGTCCGTCGTTAGTTTAAGGACATTTCGGTCCGACATGGAGAAGGCCGGCTACCTCTTATAAAGCTCGAGCTTAGGAAGATAGCGAGAGGACATAGTTGTCGTCATCTATCATTGACCTAAGCCGTGGCTCGTTAAGCGTAGTATCTCTTTAGGAAGCGACCGTTTATTGGCCTGAAAGTCCTTTCACCGTGCATGTCCATGAGTAGATAGGCCCCATCCTGGTAGACCTTATCTATGATGTATGGGCCTTCATAGTTTGGCTCGAATTTTCCCCGCTTGGCTCGATTGGGGATCATAGGCCTTTTGACCACTAACACGAGTTCGCCTTGGCGGAATGTCCTTGGTCGGGTCAATCTTTCATATGAGCGCGTCATCTTTGCTTTATAAGCTTCCAGATTTTGTTGCGCTATGAGTCGGGTTTCGTCGAGGGCATCGAGCTCCTCAAGCCGAAGGTGAGCATTTTCTTCGTCTGTCAGCTCGTAGTGGACTGCCACTCGTAGAGAGGGTAACTCTATCTCGAGGGGGAGCACTGCTTCCGTCCCAAATACCAACGCGTACGGCGTTGTGTTCGTGGCCGTCTTGAATGTAGTTCGACAGGCCCAAAGGGCCTCTTGCAGCCTCTCGTGCCAGTCTTTCTTATTTCGGGACACCGTCTTTTTTATGATCTTCGTCAAGGTCTTATTGAAGGCCTCGGCCAGACCGTTAGCTCGTGGATTGTAAACTGAATAATATCTCCAGTCTATATTGTGCTGCTGCGCGAAGCGGCTAATCTTATGGCTTCTGTAGGCTGGCCCATTATCGGAGATAATCCGCCGTGGGGTTCCAAACCGATAGATGACGTGCGTCTTGAAGAAGTGGAGGATATTCTCCGTCTTCACTTCCCTCAGCGGTACTGCTTCTGCCCATTTGGAGAAGTAATCAGTTGTCGCCAGGATGAAACGATGTCCCCGGGACGATGCTGGCTCGATGGGGCCGATTATGTCAGTCCCCCACATTTCGAATGGCCAGCTAGCCACCGTTAGGTGTAGTGGGTTCGGATGTTGGTGGATAAAGTCTCCATGAATCTGGCATGAGTGGCATTGCTTCGCATACTCGAGGCAGTATTGGACCATCGTGGGCCAATAATAGCCCATCCGTTTGATCTTCAATTTCATTTTCGGGCCTGCCTGGTGAGAACCTCAGAGTCCGTCGTGAACTTCCTGGACGATCCTTTTCGCTTCGTCAGGTCCTAAGCATCTCAGCCACAGAGAATCAAATGACCTCTTGTACAGAGTATCGTTGACGAAGGCGAAATACAGAGCTCGTTTCATGAGCTGGTGTCTTATGGACGCTTCTTCAGGCATTCGGTGGGACTTGAAGTAATCTATGAAGACTTCCCTCCAGTCCTCGGCCTTCTCGTGGTCTTTTATTTGTAGGATCGTCTGCTCAGTCGCCCCCTTTTCTTCGTATAATTCCGGAGATATTTCTGCCGGGGTGAGCACTCGACGGCTTTGTACCACAATTCTGACGTCATCGAGGTTCTCGTCAGCCAATTCTTTAGCGAGCTTAGCTAACGCGTCTGCTTTGCTATTTTCCGCACGTGGTATACTTTCCAAAGTGTAGGAGGGAATTTGGATCAATAGTTGCTGCACCTTTTCGCCGTACTTCACCAGTTCTGGCTTGCACGTTTGGTAGTCGCCATTTACTTGACTAACGACCAGTTAAGAATCCCCGTATATAAGGAGGTATTCAATTCCCATGTCAATGGCGATCTCAAGACCTGCTATCAAAGCTTCGTATTCGGCTTCGTTATTCATCCTCGGCTCTGTTAAGGAGAAAGCGAAACGTATTATCCCTCCTTGTGGGGTTACGAAGATGAGGCCTACTCCCGATTTGATTATGGGGGTACATTGTTTGCGCTTCTTCATGGAAGATGCCCCGTCAAAATAGAGTTCCCATTGGGTATCACCGCCGCCGATCGCATCGAATGCATGTTCGTCCGGCAAATCGCAGTTCAGAGGAGAACCGGCAGGTACTGGATGCTCAGCGAGGAAGTCGGCAAAGGCCTGGCCTTTCACTGCCTTAAGAGGTCGATACGTTATTGAGAACTCCATCAGGAGTAGAGCCCATTTAGCGAGTCGACCCGTCAGTATAGCCTTCGACATCAAATATTTAAGAGGGTCCACCTTCGAGATGAGACGGACTTCATGCGCCAACGCGTAGTGTCTGAGTTTTGTTATCGCGAAGATTAACGCCAAGCAGTGTTTTTCAATGGGCGAGCAGTTGTTTTCTGCCCCCAGCAGAACTCGACTTAAGTAGTAGAGTGCTCTCTCTTTCCCTTGATCGTTCTCTTGTACCCATAATGCGCCTAAGGAACCTTCGAGGGCGGTTGTATAAAGAATGAGGGGTTTTCCCTTGACCGGCGCAGCCAACACCGGAGGGTTCTGCAGGTACTGCTTGATCTCGTCTAGTGCACCTTGGCATTTGTGATTCCAAACGAATGGAGTTCCCTTCTTCATCAGGTGGCTGTAAGGACGGCATTTTCCTGAAAGATTGGCGATAAATCGCCGGATTTATGCGAGCTTCCCTTGGAGAGACCGCAACTGTTTGAGGGTTCTTGGCAGAGGCATTTCCATGATCGCCTTGATCTTAGATGGATCTATTTCGATACCTCGGTGTCGGATGATGAATCCCAGGAATTTACCCGAGGAGACTCCAAACGCACATTTGAGGGGATTCATCTTCAAATTATATTGCCGAAGGCGTTGAAATACAGTCTCCAGATGCTTTAAATGCTCTTCGTATGACATGCTCTTTACTACAAGGTCATCGATATAGCACTCGACGATGTCATGTATGAGGTCGTCGAAGATCTTTGTCATGGCCCTTTGATAGGTAGCGCCAGCGTTCTTTAGACCAAAGGGCATAACCCTGTAGCAGAATATACCCAAAGGGGTTCGGAAAGCGGTATGCTTCTGGTCTTCGGGATGCATCCTTATCTGATTGTATCCTGACGAGCCGTCCATAAAGGAGAAAACCTCGTGAGTGGACATGTTATCTATCATTAGCTCGGTGACCGGTACTGGGAAGTCGTCCTTCGGGCAGGCTTTATTGAGATCCCGGAAGTCCACACATATGCGCACTGTCCCATTCTTTTTCATTACCGGGACGATATTGGCGATCCAGTCGGGATACTGGACTTCTTGGATAAATCCAGAATCGATCAGCTTCTTGACTTCGGCGTTGATGCTCATTTCAAGCTCGAGTCGCATCCTTCTTGGCGCCTGCTTGACTGGCTTGATATCTGGGGATATCGCTAATTTATGCACAGCAATCTCCGGATCTAATCCTGGCATCTCGGAATAGTTCCACGCGAAGCAGTCTTTATGCTGTAGAAGCACGTTCTTTAATGCGACCACCCTTTCTTCAGATAGCAGCTCGCTGACGAATGTCGGCCGCGGATCATTTGCCGATCCCAGCTCAATCTTCTTGAGGTTATCTGGAGTAGTATGTATGCCATCTTCCAGTTCTTTCGGAGCTGGCGGAAATTCTGAGACCACCTCATCATCGCTGTTCTCAAAGCACCAGGGAAGGTCATCCATGTTCTCGGGCTCTTCTTTTAATATCGTAATCGTATAATAGGTGCGAATCCGCTTCCAGGACTGAGGTGGATCCGGTTCTGCTCTTGCGGCTTTGGGTTCGTGCTTTTGTGGCGGCGTTACCCTCCAGCCGTTGGATAAAGCGAATCTGCCCTGTTGGTACTGGTCCTCGATCCAGTTCTTGAAGGTGAAGCAGTCTTCGGTAGGATGTCCTATGGCTCGGTGATAAGAGCAATAGCTCAGATGAGAAGCCTTGTTAGCTTGCTCAGGGTGTCTAGACTCTGGAAGCGCGATCATTTGATGTTTTATAGTGAGCTCGAGTAACTTCTCCGTCTTGTCTCGAGGGAAGGAATACGCTCGACTCATCTTCTTCGCGAGGGACAAATCCGGACCGCGCAATGCCCGCTCACGTGACTCTCTAATCCTGCGTCGTTGTTGTCGGCTCCTCTCTCCGCTTCTTGATTTATTTCCGTCTCTGCGTCGGGCCTTTCGTACAACGGGTTGACAAGGATAAGCATCATTGTCTTTTGCAGCCCGTTGAAATAGACGTTGCGTCCTGGCCTTTTCGTAGATGGCCATCTCGCGGTTGTGGTCTTCCCGAGCTTTTTGACCCACTTTCCTGATAGGCTTGTCCATTCGTTCTTTAAACGACGGACTAGGTATTTCAATCGCGGGATCTAGTTTTGATGAGGGGTTGGCATTTCCTGACTGGGCATCCTCTTCTTCATCAAAGGTATATATAGCGTAGCTACCGTGGGCCCGTTCCCGTTTTTCGGCTCTCACGTATCCAAGCCCAAGTGTTTCCACTTTCCCGTTGGGCAATTTGCGTTGAGTCCCAGGGACATCCCAAATCCTGTCGTAGAACCGAGCTTGTCGAACAGTCTGTTCTAAAGGTATTCCTTGGTGCTTCAATAGCCTCTTTAATCCATTTGTGTAGTATCTGGGCAAACGGATGGGTTGGAGCCTGTCGAGTGTAGCATCCGCGCCATGCCAGATTTCTTTCTTTGCTCTCGACTCTGAGGATCGGTAGAATAGAATTAACTTCTCACCCCTTTGCCTGGGAGGGACGCAAAATATTTGCAGGTCCTGCACATTGTGAGCTTGAAGTATGTCGAGATCCTTGTAGTGTTTCTGCGGCACCATGGTGATTCACAAACTCTGATCATCGCTAGGGGGTGCTTGTATTGACAGCCGATTGGAGAACACGGCATTAACCTCATCTTCCGAGTCACTTCCGAAGACCAACATGGGGGCGGACGTCCCCGTGTTGTTGCGTTGAGATGGCCCGGCATAAACTATCTCTTCTTCTTCTTCGGTATCGCTCCCGAAAATAGGGATGGCGGCGGCGGCTTTGTTCTCCGGCTTGCGGCACCTTTCTGTATCCTCGAAATCTGGCAAAAAGTACTTCGCATCTTCGTATTTGCGGACTTCGTTCATGGAAAATGGGTTCAACTCACCTGTTACGGTATACTCGAAACCATCCTTAAAGTACTTCATACACTGATGTTGTGTAGAAGGGATGATGTTGTACTCATGTAGTCAAGGACGACCGAGCAAGGCGGTGTAGCATGTCTTGGCGTCAATGACATGGAATTTGATGTCTGTGACGAGGAGTCCAAAGCGTAACGTTAGTATCACGGATCCGAGAGTCCGTGACGATTGTGAATCGAAACCGGAGATAGTAATTTTGTCACAAGCGAGGTGTTGCACACTCATGCAGATTTCCTTCAACACCCGAACATTAAGGAGATTGACGGAGGATCCATTATCCACCAGGATCTTGCCTATCTTGATATCATGGCAGTATCCAGAGACATATAGGGGACGGTTGTGGTCGCACGTCCCGAGAAGGAGGTCTTCGTCACCGAAAGTGATGTCGGCCGTATGCACTTCCTCCAATTCATCCTTCATCCTTTCAATGGCGAGGAAGGCTTGGAATTGCTCAGGTTCTTGTAACGCCTTAATTAGTGAGTCTCACGCTCCTTTTGATAATAAGAGGGCATCGAGAATGCTAAGCTGAGAAGGTAGTTTCCTTAGGTGCGCTAGGATGTTATAGTCCACCTTACCCTTCCTAGGAGGGTCTTTGGTAGCCAGCTCTTTCATGACTTGGTCATCTAAAGTAATATCTTCAGTGACCTTTTCCTTTCCCTTATCTTTTCTACTCGCGGGCCCAAGATTCTTTTCTGGGAGTGTGCGATTGCGCAGCTGAATGTTCTCGCAGGCCTCCGATTTCCCCTCTTTCCCTAAAACGGATTCCTTAAAGAGAGGGCCCTGAGCCATTTCTTCATCGGAGTCGCTCCCAAAGGTAAGAACTTGTGGCCTTTCGGCGTTAACCGTGTAACAATTGCCGGCAGTTCTTTTGTGTTCTTCGGCCGTGTTTCTTCGTTCCCGACGAGTCTTGCATTTCATGCGCTTAAAATGTTGCCGGTGAGCAACATATCCTTGCCACCACATCTTAAAAGCGTCACACTCCTCAGTGGGGTGCGAAATTTTCCGATGATATGAGCAATAATTAGGGTGCCTCTCCGCTCCATCGAACGTGTTCTCTTTCGAAGGTGGTTGCTTCATCCCCATTGACATGGCTTTGGCAAACCTTTTTCTCGTATTGAACACGTTTTTATTCGCATCAGATATATTTTGATCTGGCGGGAGTGCTCCGACTCTTTCGTTCAGTTGCCTGCATTTGGCTCCTTCCGATGCGGCCATCTCACGCTCCTGATTCGCTTTACTCTTTAGACGAATCTCGTCTAGAAAGGCGTCGATCATTTCATCTGTTGGCCACACAAGCTCTGGTTCAGGCTGTGCCCCCAGTTTCTCAGTGCCAGGGATTTTTTCATCGTCGGTAAACGAATGGGAGATCATATGACAGCTTGCCACATATCCCTCGGATTCATCTGACGAGCTTTCTCCATCATCTTCCTCCTGAAAGACGTGGTTGAAGAACTCTTGCAGTGTGACGGGAATCCGCGCCTTTTGATCGTACTCCTCCAGCGTATCAATCTGATTCTGTAAATCCGTGCGCTTGTCTCTAGGCTTCACGGGATTTTTAAATTCCTTCTTCTTTTTCCTCGAAGATTTTGACGGTTGGGTGTGAGTATTCGGGCCATCACCACGAGTCTTCGTAGTTGGGCGCGGCTTCAACATCCCTTCGATGATTTGAGGTTCAAGCGGCTCCTTCCATTCGACCGCTGGGCACGCCTGAAGGTCCCTCAGCATTCTTTTGGTTTTAGTTGACAGCACGACCTTCCATGGAGCTTCTTCAATAAAGGAACAGGTTGCCCCCGGTGTATCTGCTTTCTTAGGAGTATGCGGCTGTGGCGGGTTCACCTTCCATTTTTCGGATAGTGCAAACTTCCCCTGGAGGTATTGATCTTCAATCCATCCTTTAAAAATGAAGCAATCCTCAATCGGATGGCTTACCGTTTGATGGTAGGGGCAATAGTTGGGGTTGTTCACCTCAATGGGTTATGGCGGTCATCTTGGACTTGGCAAGTTTATAAGTCTGTTGCGTACTGCCAGCTCGAATAGCCGTTTCGTTTTTTCCCGTGGGAACGAGTAGGGACGCTTCATCTTCTCATTATAATACCGGAGTCTTTCTTCCAGTTGATCCGTCAGCTTTGGGGCATTGGGTTGCTGCTGGGCATTCGCGACGAAGGTGGCCTTTCCTTTACCCTTGTCATTCCGAGGTTCTGGCTTCGAGGGAGACGGTCTATGACCCATTTAGTCCATCTGAGCCAACTTGTCGATTAAAGCTTGGAATGTGGTTGGCTTAAAGAACATCATAAACTGGGAGATAGTGGCGTGAGGGTCTAGGGTTCCCACGAACATGCCTACCGCGGGCGCTTCCTCAATGCGTTGCTCGCATTTCGACCACAAATTCCGCCATCGTATAGCATACTGGACCCAAGTTTCGCCTGGTTTTACCCTAGCGTTGATTAGTGCCGTTATTGGAGTGCGTTCGCTGGCGCTTGCGAATCGCTGAGTGAATAGCAACTCCATTTCAGCGAACGTCTTGATAGAATCGTTCGGGAGTTCCGAATACCATTCGAACGCTGTTTCTGATAAGCTGCCCACGAACTGGCGAAGCAACAGTTTATCATCTCCGCCGGTGTTACCGCAAAGGGCCCTGAACTGGGCGACATGTTGGTGGGGATTGCCGGTCCCCTTGTAAATATGGAACTTGGGAATTGTGTAACCCGGCGGGTACTTGATTTGGTCGTACCAGCTTGGATATGGCCGCCCCGTTTTTACGACTTGACCAGCTGCCTCAGTCGCATGATGAACCCGGATTTGCTGGGCTATATAGTCGACCATGTCAGCCTTAGAGATTGTCTCCTCCTTGGCCGTTGAGAGGGCCGGTGGTGGATTTGACGTTTCTCCCCTGTCGTCTTCAAGGACGATCGGGGGTCCTCAACGGGTGGATCCTGTTGGATCATCATTCCTATCATATCTTGGAAGAGGAGGCCCATACGCTGTATGTTGGCTGCTTGTTCAGCAGCCTCTTTGTCCTTCTTCTCCAATATTCGGCGAAGGAATTCGGCGTCGGTTTCTTCCTCTTGACGTTCGTCCGAAGACGTTTCTGGGTTTTTTTTGGCCCGGTAAGTGCGGCCATAGCATTCATCATTTCCTGGAGCTTTTGCTGTTGCTCCTGAGCTTTGGTCACCGACCGTGTGAGCGGTCTATGACCTGTAGACGCACGGCTGTCTTCTTTTCCTGACGCCATGTATACGGTGTGGACCATCATGCCCCCTGACTTAGGGCGTCTGGGCTTAGTGCCTTTGGCTATCGTTGCAGGCTGGGGGATCTTCTCTGGCTTCCTCCTTTTATGAGCAGTGGAGGTTGAGGGGGCCGTTGAGGTGGGCGTCCAGACAGCCTTTCGTGGTTTAACCTGGTGACCGGCTTCCGATTGGATTTTCAGCTTCTTGTGCTGGCGGGAGAAGTTTGGATCGATCATCGAATTTCGGGTCTGCCGCCAAACCTTATAGATTTTGGAAAACAGCCGTTGAGGGGATTAGGGCTGTTCTGACTTTATTTACACAACCTTTTTTAGTGGGGGCGGAGACCTCTTTAGCATCGCAGTAGGAGAATTCCTTCGCACCTTATTTAGCATCTCGAAGTTGTTCCCCGTTGGAACAGCAGCATTAACTTCTGCCATCGGGGCTGATGGAGTTAGCCCAGAGGGGGAGTTGCCCCCAGCCTTCCTTACTCGGCGCCAATGGCGACGTCGAGCGTGTCGAGCGGACGGCGTTGGATCAGCGGTGAGAATAGCTTCGTCTTACCCCCTGTGTAGGTAGGGGGTCGTTGCTGGTGTTAGCCTGTCAAAGACCGACGTCCTTTGGATAGCAGGAGCGGGAGTTGGAGCCGTCAATCTTGTAAAGACCGACTTTTTGGCCGGGGAAGCCACCTTGGCGACTTCAGGAGCAGGACCGGTCACTTTCTTAGAAGCAGCTTTCTCTGTGATTGTAGGCTCCATGATGGGTCCACAGGATTTCTGGCCCAATCTAGAGAAGACCGAGGCGCTGATGTTGGGCGACCCATTGAGAGGAGCCGCGGCAGGGGTAAGACGATCAAAGACCGACTTCTTAGGAGCTTCCTTTGTCAGCACCGGCGCTTTAAAGCTCGTCGGTGGGAGCATAGTCCCAAAGAACAATCCGGTTGTGGCCTGAGTCACCTGGTCCACCGGTATTGTGAATAACGAAGCAGCTTGGGGTCCGTAGGCTATACCTCCTGGCGAGGCAGAGCGTTGGTCGCAATTGCAGTCCGAGCAGTTGGAGCATTTCGCAGAAGTAGAAGCCATCGATCCTTTGCTTTCTGCAATGAGCAAAACGGCAAATCTTAATACCTTGTAACCCAAGGGCAACCATTAGCGAACCGCGATTGGTTCGCGAATCACGACACACGAAGTGTGGAGTGGAAAGAGGAAGAGGTCCCACCGGGTGTGCCAGAATCTGTTCCCCTCCGAACGGCGGCCGAGACATGGTCGTATTGCCTGTGATTCGGGGCAGATGCTAATAGGTGCTATCCGTCCACCTCTCCGAAGATGCCAAGTTGATTTATGGCACCGTGTATCGGAGGTTCAGACGGATGCGGCCGATGTAGCAGACTTCGTCAGATTCCCCCTCGTCTGAAGGGTTTTTGATTGTGGGGACGCTCTTTCCTGCAGGCGCAAGCCCCTGCAGTTAATTACGCTACCGCATCATGGTAACAACTTTCTCCTTCTCCAGCTGGTCACTTCGTGTCGTGGGTATTTGTTTTTTGTTTAGTTGCCCGTGGATTGTATACAGAGACTGAGTTATGTCGTCGCCCGTAGGATGTTGCCCGTGGATTATCTTAGATTTGGGTTTGGGGTTTTTGTTTGAGGATACGTTAGCCATATTTAAGGCTAAGATCAACTCAAACGTTTGTTAAGGATATGTTAGTCCAGTTTGAGACTAAGATCAACTTAACGGGATCGTTTAGATCCGACAAAAGAGCGTTTGGGGGCTCGATTGTTCCAGTTTAGGGACATGATGGTCCATTAAATGTATGGCCGTTGGGACCCATCACCTCTCTGACGACGTTGAAGGATTACAACGACAAATGTCAGAGGAGTTCAGAGATGTACCCTTGAGCCAAAGTTGATTGGGGGATCTAGAGTCCAATTTGGGACTAAAGTCTGTTTGAAGGTTTAAGGATACGTTAGCCATATTTGAGGCTAAGATCAACTTAAACAGGATCGTTTAGATCCGACAAAAGAGCAATTGGCTCTATTGTTCCAGTTTAGGGACATGGTAGTCCATCGCTAGTTTAAGGACATTACGGTCCATGGGTAGTTTAAGGACATTGCGGTCCATTGTTAGTTTTAAGACATATCGGTCAAGGTTAAGGACGTCGTAGTCCATGGGTTTAAGGACCCCATAGTCCATTGTTAGTTTTAAGACATCTCGGTCAAGATTAAGGACGTCGTAGTCCATGGGTTTAAGGACCCCACAGTCCATATCAATGTGTGGTCATCGGGACCCGTCACCTCTTTGAAGACGTTGAGGGATTACAACGCCAAGTATCAAAAGAATGAAGAGATGTACCCTGGAACCGGAGTGGATTAAATAGTCTTTGGCCCAATTTGGGATCAAGACCAATTAATTATGTTATGAGCCCATTAGCTCAGTTAATTACGAATTGAGGACTTATGGCCAGCTTGGGCTAAGTCCAATCATGTCTAGGACATCGGCCTTCCTGTTGGTCCATTGAAGGAGAGGCTTTGCCTCTGGCCATTTAGCCGATTGGGCCAACGCCTAGTGTTAAACACTAAAGACCAATTAGTGTTGAACACTAAGAATGAGATTGACAAGTCAGTGTTTAACACTAGGAGATAGTTGGTGTCAACCACCAGCAATAAGGCCTTCAAATTAGTGTTAAACACTAAAACAGACCAGTGTTAAACACTGGCAACAGAAATCCCAAATTAGTGTTAAACACTAAGGTAATCAGTGTTGAACACTGCAAATAAAGTTCTTTGCTTAGTGTTGAACACTAAGGCCAAACAACGTTTTAACACTGAATTCAGGGGTTCCAATTTAGCGTCAGACGCTGAGGCAAGAGGGGTCACGTGGTAGCACGTGAGGGTGCCCTCCCTTCGTTTGTTCTGCTGAGAAGATCGCATCTTTTGGAGCATCACGTGTCATCACGTGACGGGTGTTTGAATGGAGTATGTTAAAACCTCTGCCAAAGGTCACGTGGGTCACATAAGGCACTGCCTCAAAGGGCTTTCTGTAGATCTTTTGGGGGGGTCACGTGGTGACACATGACCCTGCTTTTCTGTAGTTATTTAGAAGATCTGTTAATCCCTTTCAGGAATTAAATTCCTCGTAGGGTTGAACCCTAACAATAATTTCAGAGGAATTAAATTCCTAATTCCTTTTTGAAGAGTTGAACTCTGAATTTTCTGTAGGAATTAAATTCCTCATATATGTGAAGAACTGAATAGGGTTAAACCCTAATAAAAGCTTTAAGGAATTAAACCCCCACTCTCTGTTAGAGAATTATTCCGGGGACTAAGATTAAGGGAATTAAATTCTTGTTGTTTTAACAGAACTAAGTTCTTAACTAGGGTTAAACCCTGATTCTTTTCATTCTGAAGGAATTAAATTCCCATAACACAGGGTCAAACCCTAATTTTATTTTGAAGGAATTAAATTCCTATAGTTCTGTGAGAATTAAATTCTCATGCTTCCATTCCCTCTCTATGCTTTGGATCTGCATGGCAGGATCTCAACCCATTGAGAATTAAATTCTCAACTCAAGGGGAGATGTGCACTTTACAGATCCTCCATCAAAGAAAGAAGAAATATGTCCTTCTGTTTTATATCAGAGTTAAACTCTGTTGAGAATTAAATTCTCTTTTCTTTCAATGAAACCTTCCCTTTCTTACCTAGGGTTTTCTTTTTGCAGAGGATCCAAATTCTTCTCAAGTATCAAGGCTCTCTCTCTTTTCTTCCCTCTGCGTATATATCTTTTTTGTGTGTCTCTTGGCTCCTATTTATAGGAGAAGCAGCCGAGTCAATTAGTTTCTGATGAATCTTTCATTGAGAGATTTGATTTGTATCCATCGTTCGTTTTGGACCTTTGGATTATCAGGTGAATTTTATTCACCATTGGATTTTAAATCCAGAGATTCTCCTTTGTTATTTCGGTTAGATTTTACGGGGAAATATTTCCAAATTCGAGATTTTCCCATAGATAGATGATATTTAATCACCTTTGAATCTATAATTCAATCGGTT
Organism: Agapanthus africanus; assembly: GCA_030015575.1. Taxonomy (NCBI): domain Eukaryota; kingdom Viridiplantae; phylum Streptophyta; class Magnoliopsida; order Asparagales; family Amaryllidaceae; genus Agapanthus; species Agapanthus africanus. Next base: position 671,629,839 of record CM057340.1, on the reverse strand, counting down.
GCTTTTGGAAAGATTTGAGAGGTCTTTTCTCATAATTTAATTTTGTTAACAAATGGGCTTTGAAGTCGGTTACGTGTGGCCACGTGACCCTTGGTCAAGTGTGGGCACGTGACCCCCCTTGAAACGAGCCCTCTTCTTTCTTTTTGCGCTCTGCTTTCTGGTCGCTGCTTAACCGTCACGTGCCACCACGTGACCCCTGGTCACGTGTGAGCACGTGACCCTCGTCTGGACCCCCTTTTCTTGATTTAGCCGGAGAACAAGTCTGCTGCTTTTGAGTATCACGTGCCAACACGTGACCCTGGTCACGCGTGACCTCTTCTGAAGCCTTTTCTTTGATTTGATCAGGGAACTGGTTTGCCTTTGAAGCCGCTTTTAATTTTCACGTGCCAACACGTGACCCAGATCACGTGGGAGCACGTGACCCTTTCTGAAGCCCTTTTCTTTGATGTAGTCGGGAAGCTGAATTTTCCTTGCTGATGTTTTTAGATGTCACGTGCCAACACGTGACTGCTGGTCACGTGTAAGCACGTGACCCTTTTCTGAAGCCTTTTCCGTAAGCTTTCCTGATTTTAAATCAGGAAACACCCTTCTTAAAGCTTATGAAGAAAGGAGCTCCTTTTGTCTGGGATGCCAAATGTCAAGAAGCGTTCGAAAGCATCAAACAGTACTTGTTGCACCCTCCAGTGTCGGCCGCTCCCATTCTAAATAAACCACTTATTCTCTACACTGCCACGTTAGATGAGTCACTCGATGCGCTCCTTGCCCAGAACAACGAGGAGGGAAAAGAGAATGCCCTCTACTACCTCAGTCGAACTTTAGTCGGGGCGGAGCACAACTATTCCCCTATCGAAAAGCAATGCATGGCTCTGATGTTTGCTGTGAAGAAGCCGAGGCACTATCTGCTCGCTCATCGGGTTATGCTGATCTCTAGGGTCGACCCGCTCAAACACTTAATGACCAAAGCAAGCCTAGCCGGTAGAATATCGAGATGGGCTGTCATGCTACTTGAGTTTGACATAGTTTATACTCCTCAGAAAGCAGTAAAAGGGAAAGCTCTTGCGGAATTTCTCGATGTTCATCCCATACCGGAAGGGTCGCCGCTCAATTGCGAGTTACCCGATGAACAAATATTGCACCTCGAGGATAGCGAGCCATGTTGGGAGCTCTATTTCGATGGGGCCTCATCAATAAGGACCACCAGCAAATCAAGCGTCCCGGAGATAAAAGTAGGGATAGGATTGGTGTTCATCCCGCCATCGATGAGAACCCTACGACGTTCTTTTGCTCTCACCGAGCCTCGAACAAAAAATGAAGCTGAGTATGAAGCTCTGATAGCTGGTCTGGAGCTCGCCATAGAAATGGAAATCCTTCGGCTACGGGTTTACGGTGACTCCCAGCTTGTCGTCAACCAAGTAAGCGGCGATTATAAGGTATACAAATCCGAGTTAGCTCGGTACAGAAGCTGAGTGGTGGAACTCATGAAACGGTTCACTCATATTGAGCTGATGAGAGTTCCTAGGGCGTTGAATGGAAAGGCTAACATACTCGCTCACTTAGCCAAGGAGCTGGCTGATCCTGACATGGATGAAATTCTGATCACAATAAAGAGCCGACAAACTCTTCCCCCAGTCTCTCTACGAGAAGAGGAAAGCGCGGAACAGAAGAGCAGTCCCGCCGAGGAAGCTTCGATCATTCAAGACGAGCCCGATTGGAAAGAACCCTTCATAGAGTACTTCCAATACGACAAGCTGCCTGAAGGAAAATCTGTGAGGGTTCAGCTGAAGAAGAGAGCTCTCTGATACGTGTTTGTAAATGACACGTTATACCGCAGGTCATATGACCAACTCTAGCTCAGGTGTCTGTTATTGGCCGAAGCCCAAAAGGTCATGAAATAAGTTCACTCGGGCGTTTGCGGTGCTCACTAATCTGGCCTCAAGATGAGACTTCAAATTAAACGGCTTGGGTATTACTGGCCCACCATGATACGGGATTGCGGAGAGTATAAAAAGAAATGTCATATATGCCAAATTCACGGTGATTTCATTCACAACCATCCCAATCCGTTGTATCCGACGGTGGCATCATGGCCCTTCGAAGTCTGGGGCACCGACGTAGTTGGCCCAATTGATCCTCCGTCATCCAAACGCCACCAGTTCATATTGGCCGCAACTGACTATTTCTCTAGATAGGATGAAGCTGTCCCGCTCAAAGAAGTCAAGACAGAAAATATTCTGACGTTCTTCCAGCATAATATTCTATACCGCTTCGGTATACCAAGGAGAATCATTTCTGATAACGGGCCTTCTTTCAAGAGTTTCAAAGTCTCAAGGTTCGCTACTCAGCACAAGATAGATTGGAGATATTCCTCCATCTATAACCCAAGAGCCAATGGGCTAGCCGAAGCCTTCAATAAGACTCTATGCAAGCTCCTGAGGAAAAATGCTTTAGCCAACAAGAGAGACTGGAATCTCAAGCTTCACGAGGCGTTGTGGGCATATCGTACCATGCACCATACTCCAACTCAGTCCACTCCATACTCATTGCTCTTCGGAGTGGAGGCGGTCCTCCCCCTCGAAGTCAAAGTTCCAAGTTTAAGAATGGTCGTTCAGCACAAATTGACGGAGGAGGAAAACGTGCTCCTTCGGCTGGAAGAGCTTGACGCCCTTGAAGAAAAGAGGCTCGCGGTGCAGCAAAATCTGGAGCTATACCGAGCCTAAATGTCACGGGCCTATAACAAGATGACCCGTCTCCGCGCTTTCAAGAAAGGTGAATTGGTGTTGGTCCTCAAAATACCGATCATCCGCAATCGACATGCAAAGGGAAAATTCGAGCCAAACTGGGAAGGACCATACGTCATCGAGGAAGTGTTCGACGGAGAATCCTACCAACTAATAAGTGCCGAGGGAGAAAGGCCCATGCCACCCATCAATGGTCGATATCTCAAGAAATACTACGCGTGAATGCTTCAAGTCGCAGACGAATTGAGCACACCAGCCTTACGGTCTGGATCATATATCCTGCAAAACCGTATACAATCACGGGCGTAAACGACCCCTATCTCTCCCAAGTCCTGCCGGTGAGACTACTTTTAAAAGTCCCACCAGCGACAAAACGGTATGTCCACAAGCAAAATGGGCACGGATGAAAACCCAAAAGGGCTCCGTGAGTAAAAACAGTAGGACTACCGGCGAGTTTATGAAAATCCGAAAGGGTGCAAACTCGTGAAAGGAGATAAAATACACAAGCAAAGTCCTCTCGACCTTGTGGGATTCCTAAGTGTGTTGCTCCTTTATGAGAAAATCCCGTCCAAGTCACAAAAAAGGCAGAACCGACCGTCCACGTCGCTAAAAGGGAAGCACCGATCATCCAAATCGCAAAAAGGGCAGAACCGACCGTCCACGTCGCTAAAAGGGCAGCATTGACTGTCCAAGTCGCAAAAAGGAAAGCACCGACCGTCTAAGTCGCAAAAAGGGCAGAACCAACCGTCCACGTCGCTAAAAGGGCAGCACCGACCGTCCAAGTAGCAAAAAGGGCAGAATCGACCATCCACGTTGCTAAAAGGGCAGCACCGACCGTCCAAGTTGCAAAAAGGGCAGCACCGACCGTCCAAGTCGCAAAAAGGGCAGAACCGACCGTCCACGTCGCAAAAAAGGCAGCACCGACCGTCCAAGTCGCAAAAAGGGCATAACCGACCGTCCAAGTCGCAAAAAGGGCAGAACCGACCGTCCAAATCGCAAAAAGGGAAGAACCGACCGTCCACGTCGCTAAAAGGGCAGCACCGACATCCAAGTCGCAAAAAGGGCATAACCGACCGTCCAAGTCGCAAAAAGAGCAGCACCGACCGTCCAAGTCGCAAAAAGAGCAAAACGGACTATCCACGTCGCTAAAATGGCAGCATCGACCTCCACGTCGTTAAAACGGGAACCAAATCAATCCGCCTCCACGTAAAAGAAGATCCATCAATTTTTATGCGCATGACCCACATATGCTGTGTGCATTTATTGATGGGGGGCAATTTGTTGGGGTAAAAATTTACACCCGGGTTGACCAAGTCAAAATCAAAGTCAACCCCAAGTCAAGTGGGCCAAGCCCAGGTCAAGTAGGCCAATGCCCGGGTCGAGCCCGAACATGGAGCAGCCGCCCTCCCCATGCCAAGATAAAAATTTTGTAATAAATAATTTTGGTATATTACTTTTATTTTATTTTATGAATAAATGTAAGAAAAATAGGCATAAAGCCAAATTTTTGTAAAGCCCATGGCTTATGTGCAAAAAGAAATGGCACATGAGCCATGAGATGGGCAAAATGGCATTTTTGTAAAGCCCAAGGGGCTATATGTAAAGTGTATAGCCTATAAAGGCAAGAATAATGAAAATATCCCAACAACTTTTTTCTCTCTCCAAAAAAAATCAAGATCTGTGATCTTCTCCTTCCTCAAGGTTCTAAAACCTTTTTCTTTCTTCTGAATTAAATCAAGAGTTTTACTCTTCTTTTTATAAAACTAAATAGTTTTTCACCTCAAAGCCCACAAAGAGGAACTCAGATCTTCCATCAGATCTCAGAAAGAAGAGATTTTTAAAATCTCATACTTCTTGGTCTTCAAGATCCAGCCAAAAGAGGAAGAAGAAGGAAACCCATCTCCTAAAAATCCCACTTTTGGAAGATCCAGAGCTCAAGGGAGAATCCCGTTTCAGCATCTCCAGAAACATATTAGGAGTTTAACTCCACCCTAAATTCTCTTTCGGGAGTTTAAATCCCATTTCTGGGGCTAAAACCCCCTTTTCCTTGCCGGCGCCCGAGCGCCTAGCTCTCCAAGCGCCCAGCGCCCACGTGCCGGGCACGTAGTGTGCTAGCGCTCAAGTACCCAGCGCCCACGTACCGGACACGTGGTGCGCGCTCAGCGCTCGCGTGGTAGGCACGTGAGGCGCTGGCCCCATGCGTCCTTTGGGCGCTTTTCCCTTATATATATATATATATATATATATATATATATATATATATATATATATATATACATACATACATACATACATACATACATACATACACACACACACACACATACTCCACGACACTGTCCCTGTTAGAAAAAAATTTCTAATGGGGCGCTGCCCCGCACCCCGCAAGGGGACTGCTAGCCCTCTTGACTCCCAGCCCGCTATCCGGGTAGCGGGACCCTTGTAAAAAACTCTGCGGGGCCCCCGATATATCCAAAACCCCTTTCAAAACACAACACGCATACACTGCACATTGAGTTTGCATGACTTGTTTGACCCGTTAATCAGATGTTCCCTCGCTCCAAAGGCGAGGGGTAATTAACGACAGCTTAGTCCGCGGCTGCTGGAGATTTGGATCCCCACAATCAATAAACCCCAGCCTACCCTAGGCAGGGGGAATCTATAGTACGCCTGATAAGCGCGCGCGTATTCCCATCTCAATGGGGTGACAAAAAAACATCCTATAAGTGGGTCCCTAAATATCAGTGTAAATTAATTGCAAAGACTTATAAGCACGAAGTGAATTTTCAGAAAAGAAGTTTATGACTTTTATTGCAACCCAAGAGTTACATTAAAAAGTATTTACTACTAAGGTATTATGCATTAACTTATTTTTCCTAACAACTGACCGAAAGATGCAGATGGAGGAATGACCAAGACGACAGTGCCACTTGTTGGGGTCGAAAATTGCACCCCGATTGACCAAGTCAAGCTCAACCCCAAGCCAGGTGGGCCCAAGCCCAGATTAAGTAGGCTCATGCCCGAGTCGAGCCCGAACATGAAGCGGTCGACCTCTCCCATGCCGAAATAAAAAATCATGTAATAAATAATTTTGATATAATTTTTATGCATAAATATAGGCAAAATGGGCATAAAGCCAAATTTTTGTAAAGCCCATGGCTTATGTGCAAAAGAAATGAGCACATGAGGTATGGGATGGGAAAAATGCCATTTTGTAAAGCCCAAGGGGCTATATGTAAATGTGTAAGCCTAGATAAGGCAACATGATGATGAATAAAATAGACAAATTTTCATTCTCTAAAAAACTAGGGTTTGTGCCTCCTTCCCCTTTCTCAAGGGTCTAAAACTCTCTTCCTATTTTTGGAATTAAATCAAGAGTTTAACTCTTCCATTCTAAAAAATAAATAGTTTTTCACCACAAAACCCACGAAGGCGAGCTCGGATCTCCAATCAGATCTCAAAAATGGGAGATTTTTAAGTCTCACCCCCTTTTTCTCCAAGATCCCGCCGATCAAGAGAAGGAAGAAGGAGACCCATCTCCAAAAATTTAACTTTGGACAGACCCAAGGCTCAAAAGAAGAGCTAAAAATTCCTAGGAGTTTAACTCTTTTCTAGATCTGTTGGAGTTTAACTCCATAAATTAGTTTCCGTTAGGAGTTCAACTCTAAAAACCCCTTGGAAGTTCAACTCCCCAATCTAGGGGCTAGACCCCTTCCCGCGGGTGTTTCCCATGGTCACGTGTGCGCCATGTGACCCCGGGTGCTAAGGCGCCCATCGGTCACGTGTGCGTCACATGACCCCGGGGCGCTAAGGCGCCTAATGGTCACGTGTGCGCCACGTGACCCCGGGCGCTAAGGCGCCCATCGGTCACGTGCGCGCCACGTGACCCCGGGGGCTCTAAGGCGCCCATCGGTCACGTGCACGCCACGTGACCCCGGGGGCGCTAAGGCGCCCAATGGTCAAGTGCGCGCACGTGACCCCAGACACTAAAGCGCCCATGTGCGCACACGTGACCCCGGGCGCTGAGCGCCCACGCGCGGGGCACGTGACCCACGGGCTCCAAGCGCCCACGTGTTATGCACGCGTCTTTAAGACGCTCCCTATCCTTCACTTTTTACACTCTACACTCAAAACACGTCCCCTGTTAGGAAAATTTTTCTAACGGGGCGCTACTCCGCACCCCGTAAAAACTCTGCGGGACCCCCGATATATCCAAAACTCTTTTCAAAACACAACACACACACAATACACATTGAGTTCACATGATTAGTTGACCCGTCAATCGGAGGTTCTCTCGCTCTAAATGCGAGGGGTAATTAACGACAGCTTAGTCCGCGGCTGCCGGAGATTCTGATCCCCACAATCAATAAAGCCCCGCCTACCCTAAGCAGGGGGAATCTGTAATATGCCTGACAAGCGCGCGCGTATTCCCATCTCAATGGGATGACGAAAAACACCATGCACCACTCAATTTATTTATGATTTGGAGGTAGTGTGAATTTGAGATTGGATGGAGCGTGGGAGGTAGTAGACATCATTATGGTTATCCCCGCGAAGAAGAGGCGCCCCTGTGCAATGATCCTTCACCAAAAAATTAGAGGGAAAAAAACTCAAGTGAGACTTTGTTTGATCTGTAAAATTTAGCAACAGAAATTAAGTTTTGAGTAATAGATGGTGCACATAGAACATTATTTAAAAGAAAGGGTTTTTGGGATGAGTGCAGTGCTGTTTTACCGATGTGGGAAATTTTTAAACCTGAACCATCACCTATGTTGATCTCATTAGGACCACCGTAATCGGTGTAGCTGTGAAGAGTCCTAATATTGGACGTAACATGGTGAGAAGCACAGGTGTCCAATATCCAGGAGGGAGCGGGACAGCTGGCGTTGTGCTATTCGCGATAGGTTGAGAGAGCATCTGCGACGGGAATTGCGGTGAATTGGTTTGCACTGCGTTCTTACGAAGAAAACGAGCGAGTTGACAATCTTTTATGTAGTGACTGAGACGCTTGCAGAAGTTGCAGCAGGAGTTGGAGCGGGACGAGTTCCTGCGTGCGTCAGAGTGCTGGTTATTGTTGTTGCGAGTGGAGTTGATGTTGGTGTTGCGATTGTAAGGGGTGCTTCCACGTTGTTGCAGAGAGCGATGGGAGGAACAATTGGGTTGGTGAGTATAGTTGACACTTGCGAGAGAGACACCCGTGTCTTCCTTCTTGAGATGACGTTCATAGTCAATGAGTTTGTCATAGAGCTCATTGAAGGTAATGGATTTATCACGGACTCAGATAGCAGCTGCGACTTCTTTGAATTCATGTATGAGACCAGCGAGGATGTGGACATCGAGATCATCTTCAGGAAGGGGGTGGTCGGCGAGAGCGGGATTGTCGGAGATAGATCGCATCTCTTATAGGTACTCGCATATAGAGCATGAGTTGCGTTGGTTATTGATGGGGCGTTCCTTGAGCGACACAACTCTTGAACGAGATTTGTTCCCAAGAAGAGTAACAAGTCGATCCCATACTTTCTTGGATGAGGAAACAATGGAGATTTGGGGTTGTATCGTCTCGACGCAGCCGCCGAGGATAGTGTTGAGAATTAATTGATCTTGACGGTACCATTGATGGTAGTCTGAATTTTCAACACGCTTGGTGGTGTCGTTGACGTTAGTGATGGTCCTCGTACGTAGGAGAGGATTTGGAGCCGTCGATGTGACCAAGGAGATCGTGGCCAATTATGGCTGATTGAATTTGGGATCTTCACACAGTGAAGTTTGTGTTGAAAAGTTTTGTTGAAAAGGGGAATTTGGAAATCATGAGAACTGAGTTTGGAAAGAAAGCCATGAGTCAAAAAATTGAGCTTTCAATCGCAAAACTCTAATACCATATAAGAACTTAAAGATGATGCAATTTAGGGTTTGAACTTAATTGATTTGTATTGAATCTCAAAGGTGTATATATACACTTTACATAGTGAGGAATAAAATAAAATCAAAAAAGTTATGAAAAGTTTTGTAATCACAAAATTCTGCATTGAAAATCTAACTAATATGAAATTGGGAGGGTCCGGGTCATTATACAGATCAACAGATCAATTTATTTTCTTAGTCCTCATGCAAAATATAGTGTATGCATTGGTAAATGAACTTAGCTTATATTTTATTAGAGAGCAACAAATACTATTCTTCATAGGATCTGCATATAATAATCTTCTAGGTTTGAATCTAAAGCTAACTAATTCTATATCAGCATTTTCTCATTGTTTGCTCCATAGCGTCTCTTAGGAAAAAGCTGCAGCGTGTTAATAGCTTTTTATTATGTAGTTATGGCACTAGCTGGGGTTACGGAAAGAACCAGGTTGAACCTGGTAAATTGGGTAAGTATTTTTGTACTTGATATAGCTTATACCATAGTTTGCATGCACAGAGGGTGCAACCCCCCTTCCCTTCAAATATACCATTGATATGGATTATGACATAAGATTTCACATGCGTGAAAATGACAATGTAAGCAGTGGAAAAGCTTTACTTTCACATCTGTTTGCCAGTTCACATATTCTGCGAATTGGAGCATTTTAGTCTGGCTCCAATCTAATTTCACAAAGGTACATCCTTTATATGGGTCTTGTGCAAATCTCCATTTGACTATTCCGACCCATTTCTATGCAGATGCATTCAAAGGATACTTCAATGCTAATCCGATTTTGGATCCCTTGTGCAACGGTATTTTCCACGTCTCATGTTTGTCTCATGTTTGTTATGTTTATTTTTTTCCTATCACTTAATAGTTTCACTAAAATCTTCCAAAATATTTTAAAAAAATCTCAGGACGGAAAGCCAAAAAGAAAAAGAAGACACTGGAAAGGTTAACCAAAAAGATCCACTTGAGCGCTAGAGAATTCCCTAAAGCCTTGCTAGGAAAACACACGTTGAAGCAACCCAAGGAACATAATGCAGATAGTTTTTCTTAAAAAGACTGCAGGAGAGGACAGAGATTTCCAGAAATACAAAAAAAAGAAGATAGTTTGAAGTAGTTTAAGTGACCTTAAAGACCTTCTTTAAACCCGATCCACCATGCCAGGAACTATTCTACAAAATTCAGCTTCTTCTTACCTCCGCTTTTACTATATTTCAGCCTACCCTTTCACCGCGAAATGAAGATTTTTGGTTTTAAAGGTTTTAAAGAACAAAGATTTTTTAAAATTACACACACACACACGGTTTTTGCACGTGCTATGCATGAGGATGTAATCTGATATGACTCGTAGATCATCATATTAAATATTCAGAACATATTAGTATTATAGCCTTTACATCAATTAATGTACCAATATTGTTAACTCTTAACATTCAATTACATAATTACAAGAGAGAATATAAAATAAGTTTTGAAAAGGTTTATACTCTAAATTATTTTTAAAAGATAATTTTTAGAAAGTTATCTTTAACTCTTTGCTTACCCTTTTAGATAGTTTATCAGAAAAATAAATAAGAATAAACAAATCTCATAAATATCTTTAAATTTTTGTAAATTTTTAATTTTCATTAGATTTTCAAATCTTTAAAATTATTTAACTGTTTATATAATTTTTCGATTCAAAATTTTCATGTCATTGTAAATCAATTTTATATGCATTTACTTTTTGATGTATTAAAAATTGAAAATAAATCATCCTCAAATCTTTTTAGCTTTAATTTAATAATTTATAAATCCGTCACTTTTTAATTTTAACTTTTGGATTTAAAATATTTCAATTACTTTAAAATTTTTACGTTATTTTTAGAGTTAACAATCTTTTCAAATGTCCATAAATTTATCTTGTATTTTATTTCTGAATATATATAATTTAAATACAAACCGTTTAAAACTTTCTAGCTTTTGTTTGTGGGTAATTGTTAAATTCATCTCTCAAAAATAATTTCGGGGGGGGGGGGGGGGTGGGGGGTCTACTTTTAATATTTATTAAAATGAGATCTTTTTAACAAAATCGTCCTTGAAACTTTATTTATTATATAAGAAATATAGTAAATATAAAAATTCACATCTTGCAAGTTTCTTTTTAGACTTTTATATATTAAATCTTTGTAGCTATTATTTTGAATTTTAAATTCTTAAAAATATTAAATTATTTTATTTTCTGATTCAAAAATATTTTTTATATTTTTATATTTCTATTTTTGGATGTCTTAAAAAATAAAACTAAATATTTTTTTGAATACTTTTAGTTTTAATTTATTATTATTCAATTTGTACCATTTTTGTTTATATTTTTTGAATCTTAAATCCCATAAGATAGTTTATTTTTTATTTGTTTCGGTTTAATAAATTTCTGAACTGATTGTGTATCTTTATTTAATGTATTAAAAAAATAAGGATACATCAATTTCGATTCATTTTAGATTTTATTTATTATTTTTCAATCTTCTCTTTGCTTATTTGGCAACAAAAACATATTTTCATAAATAAATTTTAGAAAGATCTATTTTCCTCACTGTTCATTAAAAAGATATATTTTCAACAAAAATTGTCCTTAAATTTTGCTTCCTTTTTATATATAGCTTACAAGAAAAATAAAAAAACTCATATAAGCCTACTCATTTTATAATTTAATAATTTTATATTTTTAGTTTTCTTTTTTGGATTTTCCTATAAATCAAACCCATGCTTTGTTTTTACAAACATTTCAATATAAAATAATATTATTGATTTACTTATAATAATTTAATCTTATTAATATTTTTTTTGAATATTACGATTCAATCTTATTGATTTAAATAGTTTAAATTTCTAAATGAAAATTAATTCAATGATTTAATTTATATATCCTAGTTATTTTTACTTTCATAAACATTTAAATAATGATTTGTTTTATTTTGAAAAGATTTTTATTATTTTTAAAAATAATGGTATAACATTATTTGTCATAATTATTATTTATTAAATTTTGGTTCGATTTTATATTAAACAATCTTATTTAATATTTTGGAATTATATTTTATTCAAAAAACCCATTAAAACAAAAGAAAATATTATGAATAAGAAATATGCTTAGAAATTAAAATGAATACTTTCGTCTTTTTATTTATTTTTTTAAGGTTAAATTTCACTAAACAATATGTATTACATAACTCTCCTACGTTTTAAAATGATACAAAATAATGTTTATATTTTTTCTAAACCATTGAAACCCCTAACATGCTTTCCTCTTAATTTAATCACATCTTAATTTTTTTCTATGTTTTGTTAGGCCTTTCATATATTCATCTTCTCATTTCTTTATTTTTTTTAAATTTATCTTCTTTACCTGAAAATAACATATAATTTCTCCTTTCTTTTTATATGTAAGTGCAAAAAAAGCCATTAATTTTGGATACCCTAAAATAAATTAGGGTAAAAGGAATTGAAGGAGTGAAGAAGAAGAATAAAAGTTAGGTAAAGAAAATATACAGTGGTTACTGAGAAAAAAGAGAAGAAAAATATCAAAACAAAAAAATAAAGGAATGGAAAAAATACTAAAAAATATTTTTTGTTTTCGTCCCAAAATATTTAAGGGCTAAATTGTCTTTTCATTCTTCTTTGTTAACACCGTTAAGGGTTTTAACGGTTTAGGAAGTATAGAAAGGTATATTGTATCATTTTAAATTGTAGAGCGGTTAGGTGATAGATACATGCTCAAAATGTAAGAGTTTTAATGAAATTTAGATTTTTTAAATTTATTTTTAAATATTTATATTTGATTATACTTGATATGGTTTGTTAAGAGCGTGTATTCCAAATTGTATCATAAAAGAAAATCTTAGCTAAATATGAAAATGTTGTGATATATGTATAGCTTCTAGTATATATTGTTATTTTTTAGATTTATATTTTTATTGATCGATTTTTATTCTCCTACAAAAATAATCACATCAAGATGAAGAGATAAGAAGATATGAAACCATAAATAAAACTCATAGATTGAATAATAAAGATGTTTAAATACTCTCTTTTTATAAATTTGTGTTTTTCACTTTTATTTTCTAGTGAAAACACAAAAAATGCAAGAACAAAAAAATCTATTAGATAAATACAACAAACAATAGTAAGCAGAGTGTATAAGATTGAGTAACAAACATATACAAAATCTCTTTTTATAACTCCTCGTTCTTCACTTTCATTATTTGATACTTCTTCAAAAATAGAAAGAAAAAAAAATCGACCAGATAACCATTACAAATAATGAAAATAAAAGAATTATAGATACTTGATATTATATAAAGTATCGAGATCAAGCAAGTAAACCTAAACATTAACGGTGAGAAATATTAATGAAAGTTTAGATATAATATTTGGAAAGGTTTTGGGTGTTGACCTGTACTTATAGGAAAGGTTTTGTTAAATGAATTTTTTTAAATAATAACATTTTGATTTGATAACAAATTAAAATAATAATACAGTGCTTTTTAGTTAGGAGGGAGTTAGTTGAGATATAACAAATTAGACTAACAAAACAGTGATTTTTATTAGTTAAGATAGTGAGTTATCTGAGATGCGATGGACAAAAGAACAATAATTTTCTTTATGATTATTTATTATTATCATTATTATTTTTGTTTGCGAGCCGTAGAATATTGAACCCAAAATTAGTTGGTATATATTAGGAGATTTGTTTTTTTAAATATTGAACATAAGATTAGTTGGGATCTCTTGAAAGAATTTTTTAGTGAGATTAGAGGAGACAAGGGTCGACAGAGAATATAGAATGCAAGATTAGTTGAGATTGAAATTTGGATAGATTTGACGGACGAAAAAAGGACAATTTACTTTTAAGAGTGTTACACACGTCTATATATATGGGAGTGCTCCATTGCAAACCGGTCCGCATTTTTAAAAAACGGAAACTCCCGATCTATGACATATTTTAATGACCCGATCCGTTCAAATTGATCACCCTACCCTTTATGTGTATGCAAATTCAAAGGATTTGAAAGACTTTTAGCCTATACATTGATAGGTGCAAAAATGAACGTCTTTCGATAATGCAGCATAAACTCAATGCAAAAATGAACATCTTTCGATAATGCAACATAAACTTCATCCGCTGTAGAGACTAAAGGTCATCAAATCCTTTGATTTTTCATACACATATTTGAGGGTAGGATAATTAACTTAAACGGATTAAATCGTTAAAATATGTCATAGATCGAGAGTTCCCGTCTTTAAAAAACTTGGAACGGTTTGTAATGGATCACTCCCATATATATATAATGATGATGATGATGGAGGAAAGTGCCATATGACGGAATTTCCTCCTATGGCGTCGAAAAAATACACCCTCCACGATTTTCATCTTTATCATCTAAGATGTTGATACACCAAATTTCATTTGATTCCAACACCTTTTCACCGTTGATTTAGTGGGTGCAAAATTAACGGTATACCAACAACAGAACTTTTTATATCAACATCTTAGATGATAAAGATGAAGATGATGGGTGCCGATCATCGAATAAAATCGTGGAGGTATATTTTTTCGACATCATAAAAGGAAATTCCCTCCTATGGCACATTACCTCCATCATCATCATCATCAATATATATATATATATATATATATATATATATATGGGAGTGATATATATATATATATATATATATATATATATATATATATATATGGGAGTGATCCATTGCAAATCGGTCCAAGTTTTTTAAAAATGGGAACTCCCGATCTACGAAATATTTTAACGATTCGATCCATTCAAGTTGATCATCCTACCCTCAAATATGTGTATGAAAAATCAAAGGATTTGATGACCTTTAGCCTCTACAGCGGATGAAGTTTATGTTGCATTATCGAAAGACGTTCATTTTTGCATTGAGTTTATGTTGCATTATCAAAAGACGTTCATTTTTGCACCTATCAATGCATAGGCTAAAGGTCTTTCAAATCTTTTGAATTTGCATACATATATTAGAGGGTAGGGTGATCAACTTAAACGGATCGAGTCATTAAAATATGTCGTAGATCGGGAGTTTCCATTTTTACGTATTACGGGAATTAGGGCGTTGCGATCACGAAAAGATTTTGACGTGATTGAAATCCGTTTTTTCTGGGGATATGATGAAATCTTTCTAAATATTTTACAATTTGTAATTTATATTATGACAAAGTAACCCCTGCTTGAGCTATAAATGATGGTCAATTGTCAACGAGGCATTATTAAGTTGGTTATGCCCGGTAAGGCTATTTTACCCTAGGTATATACACATGCACGCACATATACACACAAGCACGCGTCTGCACTCACACACACACGCGTGTTCTAGACACACACATATACATATATGCACACGCGCGCACACACACTTCAATACATATATATACATATACTGTTGGATGCTAGGCTCGTCTAGTAGGGTTTTAAAGCGTGGCGGAAGCGGTAATTTAAAAAATCTAAAGAGCAATAGCTACCCCAACCCAAGAATCAAACCAAAAGACCAAACTAGAAAGCTAAATAAAGACGTTGATGCACTACAATCTTCGTAGCGCGTTAGCCATCTTTTCTTGGACTACGACTAGTCTCTACGAAGCCCGAAATAACCTTACTCAGCGATCTCCTTACTGAAGATGATCCACCTTGAGATAACTCCAACACAAGTTATAACTTCAAATTGATCTCATCAAAATGAAACAACCCACTAATTAAATTTGCTAAGAATGATTAGTAGGAGATATATAATAATTAGCTCACTAATATCTTCTCTTTTCTTTTCTTTCCTTCACTTGAGCAAAACTCAAGAGAGGTTGCCATGGAGATGAGAGTATGAAAAGTAATGTTTTAAGATGAGAACAAAACCTAAAACAAAAATGAGTCGTCTAAAAACGAGTCACTAAAAACGAGTCATCAAAAAAAACACCTAAAGAATTCTACCACCATCTAAATGTCCATGACTCATACCATTTAAGAATGTTCTCATCCAAACCATATAAGTCTTATGCACCCATCTTAAATGTATCAACATACATGTCACAATATTTATATCCAATATAAATATTAATAAAGAGAAGAAAATAATAAAGTGAGTATGATATTAGTCAATATATAAATATATAAATATATATTTAATTATTAAATCAACACTTGATTTAATAGTCCGGTTATATCATATATATACCGGCTAATATCATTAAACACCCGATTAAAATACGTGTATCACATACACGTGTTTAATCAAAGTCTTGCATGTATCCCTATACATTCCCTACATCGTTTCATCTGTGCTGGGAAAGCTCTGTGTGGGATTCTAAAAACTCGACAATACGATGGCAGTAAGTTAGGATCATATCCATAGCCCACAAGCATGTCAGTGGTACTAACTGCACGTAACGGCTATCCAGGTATTGATCAAAAGAATGTCAACAAGCAAACTCGTGTGAACCCTGCAAAGTCTATCAGTGGCATTTACCATACAGTCCAGTCTTTTCTTCTGAGAGTATCGCATATCGGGTCTAGGGTTTGAAATTTGTCAGATCCCAATAATTCGATAAGTTGTGCGACAGAGAACTCATAACCAATTGGAGATACAACTGATAACATTTATCAGTTTATCTCTACTGCGGTGGCCACCGATTTGTGATTGTAGTCATATGCTGCACAGCGCGACATTAACTCCCTATACCAGGAGAGACGAATCCCTTCGACCGCTCACTGCATCCACGTGCTTCGGGACTATACCCACCAAAAATTTGTTTGCACAACTCTTTTAAGTCGTGATGGGGTAGAAGTCTAAATATAGAGGGAACACAGATGAAACACTATGGCGATATCAGGTCTTAGGGACTATCTTGTAGTCATGTCACCAGAGAACTGCTATATGACATTGGTATATTACCAACTGGAAGTTCTCGGTGAGTCCGTCCAGTATAACTCATCCAATGAGTATCTGTATACAATTCTCAGTGTCAAACACCAATAGCTATGGGATCAGCTATTGTCCTCCAATCGGGTCAGGAAACGTATACATTAGTTTAAACTGGAGTACCGATACCCAATCTCGATACTCCTACTATTAAGGACTTTTAAAAATGCCTTATCGACTACTCAGGCCCCACTAGTATGATCTTCATTATCGTCCTGGCAGTCAAGAAAAATCCTTAGGGTTTTATCTCATGTATTAGCGATACGTGATAATCAGTAAAACGTATTTACATGATAGATAAAAACAAACCAGATAATATACTATCATTTCGAGCAAGACCGTTCTCCGTATAATTCCTTCTTCAATTACAACAATTGACTTGAGAGCACATATATCCAACATATACATCCCCACACACACACACACACTCCAATACACATACATGCATATACATCCACACGGGTGCGCGCATATATATACGTACACACTCGCGCGCGAATATATATGTACACACACGCACATACATGTATACACAACATGTGCGTGTACCACATATGTATGTGCGTGTATATGTACACACATTCTTTTTTCCTTTCTGTAGACAGTGCTGCATGCCAAAATAAATAGATGGTCATATGCCAATCAAAGAGACGAACGTGTGAACATGAATATAGGCAAACCCCAAAGAACCAGTGTTATAGCAGCAGTGATAGTTATAAATGTTTATTTGTCGCTATTGAAATTTTCTTTTTCGTCAGGGATGAAAATCTTAAGCTTCTTCCTCCAGTGAGTCGCAATCGTCCTGAGGTACAATTTGTTGCCTTCAAAAGGAAAACCTGACAATAATGGCAAGATCAAATATATTTATTTGGGATTTTATTCTCTCTTTTATATTCTGTCACAGGTTTTGCCAACAAATGGAACTCTCAAAAAATTATCGAAGCATATTGGCATTGGCATGACGCATCTTGTATATTTCTTCTGTTTATATATCTATATCTATATATATATATGAGATTAATGGAGGAAAGAGGCCATAGGAGGGGATTTCCTCCTATGGCGTGGAAAAAATACAACCTCCGCCATTTTTTCCGACGATCGGCACCCATCATCATCATCATCATCATCTAAGATGTGCGTACACCAAATTTCATGTGATTCCACAACTTTTTCACCGTTGATTTAGTGGGTTCAAAATTAACGGTTTACCGACAATAGAACTTTTTACATTGCTAAATCAACGGTGAAAAAGTTGTGGAATCACATGAAATTCGGTGTACGCACATCTTAGATGATAACGATGAAGATGATAGGGCCGATCGTCGAAAAAAATGACGGAGGTTGTATTTTTTCCACGCCATAGGAGAAAATTCCCTCCTATGGCCTCTTTTCTCCATTATTCTCTCTATATATATAGAGAATAATGGAGAAAAGAGACCATAGGAGGAAATTTCCTCCTATGGCGTGGAAAATGTACAACCTCCACCAAATTTTTCGACGATCGGCCCCCATCATCTTCATCGATATCATCTAAGATGTGGGTACACCGAATTTCATGTGATTCTACAACTTTTTCACCGTTGATTTAGCAATGTAAAAAGTTCTATTGTCGGTAAACCGTTAATTTTGAACCCACTAAATCAACGGTGAAAAAGTTGTGGAATCACATGAAATTTGGTGTACGCACATCTTAGATGATAACGATGATGATGATGGGTGCCGATCGTCGGAAAAAATGGTGGAGGTGGTATTTTTTTCACGCCATAGGAGGAAATCCCCTCCTATGGCCTCTTTCCTCCATTAATCTCATATATATATATATATATATATATATATATATATATAAACCCCACTGGTTACACAATAAATTGTTGGTATTTGATCATATTCTACTACAAAGTCATCATTTGGTGTAACAATGTTGCAGTTTGTAAATCTCTAAAATAAATTGTCTACAGAAAGTTGTTTGTAATGTATTTCTGAGTTTGTAATAAAACTTTTGTCATACATGGATTGCTTAGCCCTAAAGTATACTTTGTCTGAAAAAAAGTATAGGACATGTCGCACTGGTACTAAAGATGGTTTGCTGATTATCTAATTTGAAAAGTCATTGAAAGTCCAAAACTTTGCTGTGTATGCAATAAGATCAACTTTACTCCAACACTTTGTTGTGTATGCAAAAAGATCAACTTTGCTTGCGGTGCTTGATCTATTTTGGGCTCCAGGTTGGCCTAGTGGCCTAAGGAGCCTTTGGATTACCATAAGCAACCCCGCTCGCTCCCTTCCCCCTCCCCCCAATTACTTAAAAGTACATTTTGTATAATAACACTTCGTGTCTGATAGAAAAGGATCTCATGATTCTGAACCAATCTTACCTAGGATTGCAAATCCTTCCCCTTCTCGGTTGGTCATAAGCATCTCATACTATGGTATAACAAAACTGGTAGATAATTATCAAGGCTTGATTGCAATAAGATCCCGCAGAAGTTTTGCCTATCTTCTCGGCACTCAGATTGGATATTTTGTAACCTTTAAATATGTTGACATTTTTCTTCTTGCAACACACATCGTGCACTATGTTCACCTGATATTAAATACGAACAGATTCCCTTAAGTTCTTCTCATTTCATATAGTCCTAATTTGATTGCTTTCTTATTCATTCTTTAAAAGCAGATTTTTTTTTTTTGTAAAATGCATATTAAAGTTATTTGGAGAAAAAGGATTATTTAATATAGAGACGGATGGACTATGGATCATTTACAGGGGAAGAAGAAAGTGAAGGATTATGCACGAGATGGACTCTTACAGGATCCTGCTCTTTTTATTAAAAAAATTAAAGAAAGAAAAAAGATAAAAGGAAGTGAAGGATTAGTAATTTATTATTATATTTCCCCAACTAAGGAATATAATTGTGATGGAGCTACAAATCTGCCTCAGTAGTTGTCCTCTGTCGATCTTGCTGCAAGCGGTTCTTGAACAGTTGAGATTGGGAGTAAAGCTTGAATGTGTGGATCTCAATGGGTTGTTGTTTACGCCGAGCTACCTGTAAGGGAAGTCCCGAGATGGATAACCACCTTAGGACCCTCCAACGATCAAGTAAATACCGAGGAATAAAGGTAGGGTAACAGCGTCTTAGAATCAGTTCGAGTTACTTGAATTATCTGGAGGAGAGGGTTTATATAGCGGTCGCATGAAGCGAGCCGATGTGAGATCCTCGCCGTCCGTTACGCCCCTACGCCACGTTCGTGTTGATGGTGGGATACGCTCAATAGTGGCGAGATGCGCTAGCGTGAGATGCGGGACATAGAGCGGCGGAGATCTCGTCGTGGCGAGATACACAGAGCCGTTACGGGACGCTCGGGCTCCGTACTCCCGACCAAACAGGGATGCCGAGGAATCTCAAATATAAGATAGCTTGGAGACGGGCAAGTGAGCTGAGGAGTCTCAGCTATAGGATAGCTCGGAGACGAGCTATTAGCTGGCGGTCAGCTGAAGAAGGAACGTACTCCGGGGAGGTTTTATAAAAGGTCGGGCGCAACCTCGGAGGCGTGGGTCCGAGGAATGTCCCCAATGCATCATACTTATTCCAGCTCCATAACTCTCAGGAATCTAGTGGGCGTACGTGGACGACAGTCATCTGC
This sequence comes from Agapanthus africanus, assembly GCA_030015575.1. Taxonomy (NCBI): domain Eukaryota; kingdom Viridiplantae; phylum Streptophyta; class Magnoliopsida; order Asparagales; family Amaryllidaceae; genus Agapanthus; species Agapanthus africanus. The sequence goes on along the minus strand of CM057340.1, from coordinate 671,609,565 downwards.
TACGTGTCGTTAATCTAGGGGTTCCCGTCTGTGAGCCTCATCATTAGCCCCCCACTCTCGCTCTGATCTATTTATAGGTCAGGCCGAGAGTGGTAAGCTCGGTTCTTTTAACGATTCAGCCTAAGATTTCCCCGCAATGGGTCGTCCGAGGAAGATGCGACATCTGACGGCTAACTCTCTCGGATCCTTAGGTCCAGGCGGAGGCTCACGAGGCTCTTTAATTCCTGTGTGTATCTTTGGTGATGTCAGCGGATCAGCAAAATGATTGCGCTTTAAAGAGGGGCGCCGTTTCGCTCACTTGGACGGTTGGACTACGTGCCACGTGTCCACCGCCGGGCGGCGGGACGCGAGGGGCTGTCACCTGAATCGTGGCGTGAGGGGAGGTGTCCAATAGCCGTTCGCCACGTGGAGTCCCGGTGGCCGCTAGGTGTGACGCTTTGTTTCGGCGGGAACGGATTTGGGCCGTTGGATGCCTTCTTGCTGAGTGTATAAATAGGGGAGGGGGCATCACATGGCAGATATTTTGCCCTAGTCGTTTCTTGTCGTCTGAAGATTTCCCGGCGCATATCCGCTTAGTTCGGAACTTCATCTAAAAAAAACTTTCCACGGCCAATCCTTGAATCAGGTTAGATGTCTTCCTCTGAAGTATTTATTGATGTAGTAGGGATTGATCGAGCGATGAGGCTTCAGCTTCTGAAGCTGAGTCCAGCGGGTTTTCTTCCTCCTCGGCTTCCGATAGCCGAGAGGGTTCTTCTTCTTCATCATCTTCATCTTCTGTGTTGGGCTCGCCCTTCAGAGGGAACGACACTGTTTCCCCCAATAAGAGCAAAACTCTGTTCAAATTTTGAAATTTGAAATGAAGCAGCGCTTTATAAAAGCGCTGGCGCCAAGGGCGCCCGCGCTAAGAGTCAAAAACTCTGAGGCAGCGCTCACGTGCAAAGCATGAGAGCGCCAGCGCTAATATTCAAAGACTCTGAGGCAGCGCCCACATGCAAGGCAGAGAACGCTCGCGCCAAGTGCGCCAGCGCTAAGAGTCAAAGACTCCGAGGCAGCGCCCACGTGCAAGGCACGAGAGCGCTCGTGCCAAGTGCGCCAGCGCTAAGAGTCAAAGACTCTGAAATAGCGCTCACGTGCAAGGCACGAGAGCGCCAAGCGCTAGAACTAAATGTTCTCCACCGTTGGATCAGAGAACACGTGAATATGATAAATTATCAAATTACCAGAATAAAATTCTGTTAAGGAAATATTCCTCAGAATCTTTCCAAATAAGAAAGATTGTGCTCTGTAAATCAGAGTATCGTTGGATCAAAGATCCAATGGTGATTAAAAATCACCAAGATACAGAGTAATCTCTGTATGGAAAAATAATTTCCCGATCTTGTTAATAAAAAGAAAGACGTCTTCTGTAAAACAGAAGTTCTAGGATCAAAGATCCAATAGTGGGGAAATATCCCCAAATCAATCAGAAAAAGATTGCCTTAACTGATCAGCCTCCACTATATAAAGGCTCCAAGATTTCAAGTCTTGCACAGAGGAACCCCCCCCAAACTTTGAGAAATTTTGAAGAGAAGAGCAAGCTCTCGGAAGAAGAATTTCATCAAGGTAAATAAAACAGAGAGATCAAAGTATCTCATCAAAAAAAGAAGAACTTAGTTTTTTTTCTAGATCATAGATCTACAAAGACAGAAGTCTTTCATAAAAATAGAAGAGATTTGAGCCTCTCATCATAAAAAGGGAGGGAGAAGAACTTAGTTCTCTTTAGATCACAGATCTATAAGAAGAAGATAAAGTTTTTCACAAAAACATAAGAGATTGTAACATCTCTTATAAAATAAGAACCTTGTTCTTAGAGCCACGAGACAAAGTCTCTTATAAACGAGAACTTAATTCTCAGAGCACAAAATTGATCAAGAGCGCTCTGCACTCATTGGCTGGCGCTCAGCGCCAAGCGTGCCACGTTCTCCACACGTGAGCGCTACTTAATAAAGAGCGCTCTGCACTCATTGGTTGGCATTCAGCGCCAAGCGCACTACGTGTTCCTCACGTGTGCGCTACTTCACAAGAAGCGCTCTGCACTCATTGACTGGCGCTAAGCGCGCCATGTGCTCCTCACGTGTGCGCTATCTCACAGGATGCGCTTTAGCGCTTTAAGTCTGGCGCTCAGCGCCAAGCGCGCCACGTGCTCTTCACGTGGGCACTGAGGGAACATAAACTGTTCTTTAAATAAAGCCCCAGAGCCATAATGAGGGCCCAACATTCAATAAAAGACAAAAAGGTTGTCAGAACCCAAACCAATGCTTAGCATTGTTAAATGAAAAAGGACTGAGCCTAATTAAATGTTCAACATTTTAACTGAGTGGGCCGAGCCCAAGTTGGCCACAGATCCCTAATTCAGATTAATTGAGCCCATATGCTCATAAATCTTTTTAACTGATCTTAGTCCCAAACTTGACTACAGATCTCCCAACCAACATTGGTTCAAAAGTACATCTCTTCATATCTCTGATATATGTCGTTGTAATTCTTCAACGTCTTCAAAGAGATGGAGGGTCCTAATAACCAATAACTTTTGGCGCATCCCCAAACGGTTGAACCAAAACCACATAGACTATAACGTCTTTTAACCGGACTATGATGTCCTTAAACTTTACGGACTATAAGGTCCCTAAACTCATGGACTATGATGTCCTTAAACTATGGACCATAACGTCCCTAAATTAAACCCCCACAGACTATGACGTCTTTAAACCGGATTATGATATCCTTAAACTTTATGGACTATGAGGTCTCTAAACTCCTGGACTATGACGTCCTTAAATTTATGGACCGCAATGTCCCTAAACTAAAACAGTAGAGCCCAAATACTCTTTTGTTGGATCTAAATGATCCTGTTAAGTAGATCTTAGTCTAAAATTAGACTAACGTATTCTTAACAAATATTTAAGTTGATCTTAGTCTCAAATGAGATTAACGATCCTTAAACCCAACCCAAACCCAAATCTAAGAAAATACGGATTTAGACTAATCCACGCCCTACCGGCGACAACATAAATTAGTCTCCGTATACAATCCACGGGCAACCAATAAATAAAACAAACACACACGACACGAAGTGACCTTCTGAAGCAGGAGAAAGTGGTTACCGCGATGCGGTAACGTAATTAACTGCAGGGGCTTGCATCTGCAGGGAAGAGCGTCCACACAATCAAAAACCCCTCACAATGAGGGAGAATCTGACGAAGTCTGCTACAACGGCCGCATCTGTCCAAACCTCCGATACATGGTGCCATAAATCAACTTGGCATATTCGGAGAGGTGGACGGATAAAACGAAATAGCATCTGCCCGCAAATTCAGGCAAGACGTTTGTTTTCCCGGTTTTCGGCGGTAAACAGATTCTGGCATGCCCGGTGGGACATTTTCCTCTTTCCACTCCACACTTCGTGTGTCGTGTTCGCGAACAAATCGCAGTTTAATATGGTTTCCCCTGAATTTGAGGTACTAAGATTTGGTGTCTTGCTTCCGTGCAGAGAAAAGAAGAGCAATGGCCTCCAGCTGCACTAACTACAACAGCAACTCCCATTCCGTCCTCGCTGGAGAAGTGATCTATGGGCCTCAAGCGGCCTCCATCTTCACTATGCTAGTGGAACAAGTGACTCATGCCACCACCGGACTGTTCTTTGGGACCATGATCCCACCGGCAAGCTTCAGCGTCCCGATGCCGTCACAGGAAGCTCCGAAGAAGTCGATCTTCGATCGGCTTACAACTACTACGGCCCCTCTCAATGGATCGTCCAAATCCAGCACTTCAGTCTTCGACAGGCTGAGACGAAGCTCAAATGGGCCCATGAAGAAGCCCGCAATACCTTAAGGGGTCATACCGAAGCGGATAGCCATTTCAGCCCCGGTGGATGAAATCGTTAAAGTGGCTTCTCCCTTTAAGGGGTCGGTCTTCGCAAGGCTGGCTGTTCCAGCTCCCATTGCGAGTGAAGTCATTACAAGTGCTTCCCTCACCCGAAAGTCAGTCTTCGACAGGTTGGACGTTTCTTCTCAGCGAACGTCAGTTTTCGATAGGCTGGCACCAACAGCAACCCTTCACCAGGACAGGGGGCATGATGAAGCCACCCACATAACTGAGCAGGTACCATCTGCAAGACATGCTCAACATCGCCACTGGCACCGAGTGAGAAAAGCTGGGGGCAGTTCCCCGTCTGGACTGACTCCATCAGCTCCGATGGTGGAAATTAACGCTGCTGTTCCAACTGGGAACAGCTTTGAGCCCCTCAGGAGGGTGCTCAAGAACTCTCCAACCGCCATGTTGAAAAAGTCTCCTCCAGCCGCTGAAAATGTTATCAAGGTGAAGCTAGAGCAGCTTCCTCAGCAGCTGTCCTCCAAAATCCACAGGGTCTGGTGAAGAGTCCAAGACTCTGTAATCGACAAAGACTACTTCCGTCGGCAGAAGAAAATAAAGGTTCGGCAAGAGGAGGACCATCTCACCATCGTCGTACTACGGAAAGCATCGGCTGCAACAGCCCCCTCAACTTCGACCACCCATAAAAGAAGAAGGCCGGAGAAAATCCCCGTGTCGGTGACGAATCTCAAAGGCACTGAACCCAAACGCTCCAGGTCTGGGGGCATGGTAACGCATACTGTTTATATGGCTTCCGGAAAAGAGGAAAGCCGCGCTTCTACGGGTCATCGACCACTTACACGGTCTGTGACAAAGGCTCAGGAGCAACAACAGCAAAAGCTCCAAGAGTTGCTGACAAAGATGGCCGCACTCACCGGGCCAAAAGAAAGCCCGGAAACATCATCGGAACAGTGTCAAGAACAGGAAACTGATGCCGAATTCCTCCGAAGAATGCTCGAGAGGAAAGACAAAGAGGCCGCGGAACAAGCGGCCAACATAAAACAAATGGCGCTTTTATTCCAAGATATGGTCGGGATGATGATACAGCCGGATCCTCCAGTTGAAGACCCCTCGATTATCCTTAAAGACGACAGAGGGGAGACATCGAACCCTCTTTCGGTTCTATCAGCAGCCAAAGAGGAGACGATCTCCAAAGCCGCCCTTGATGACTATATAGCTCAAAAATACAAGCTCATCAGGAGAGCGAAACGGCTGGTCAAATCGTCAAGACTGGCCATCCTATCCGGGTTGGTACGACCAAATAAAGTACCCGCCGGGATACACGATCCTTAAGTTCCATGTGTATAAAGGGACGGGTAATCCACATCAACATGTCACTCAGTTCAGAGTTCTGTGTGGCAACACTGGAGGTGACGATAAGCTACTGCTTCGCCAATTTGTTGGCAGCTTGTCGGAGACAGCATTCGAGTGATATTCCGAGCTCCCGAATGACTCTGTCAAGAGATTTGCAGAAATGTAGCTACTGTTTACATAAAGATTCGCAAGCGCCAGCGAACATACCCCAATCACGGCATTGATCAATGCCAAGGTGAAGCCGGGAGAAACATGGGTTCAGTATGCAATCCGGTGGCGGAACCTATGGTCGAAATGCGAACAACGCTTTGAAGAAGCTCCTGCGGTAGGCATGTTTGTGGGAACTCTCGATCCGTAGGCGAACATATCTCAATTCATGATGTTCTTCAAGTCGACTACCTTCCAGACCATGATTGACAAGCTGGCCCAAATGGATCAGATGGGCCATAGACCGTCTTCCTCGAAAATGGAGCCTCAAAAAGAAATGGGGAAAGGGAAAGCGACCTTTATCGCCAACGCTCAACAGCAGCCCAGTGGTCCAAAACCAGCTGATCGCCAAAACGATAGAAAACGATTCTTCAATGAGAATCTGAAATGCCCTTACTCGTTTTCCCGAGATAAAACGAGCAGACTGTTCGAGCTGGCAGTGCGCAACAGGCTCATCAATCTGCCAGATCCAAGACGTTCGCTGCAACCAGGGGATGCCAACAATCCTAATTACTGCCCCTACCGCCGAGCAGTAGGCCATCCAATCGAAAATTGCTTTGTCTTCAAAGGCTGGATTGAGGACCAATACCAACAGGGCAAATTCACGCTGTCTGAGAATTAGAAGGTGAGCCCGCCCCAGCCACACGATCCTAAAAAGATGGACACGCCGGGGGCATCGTGCTCTTTTATAGAAGAAGCTCCATGTGAGGTCGCTCTTTCAGCCAAAACAAAACGAATGCTGAAGGAACTCCAAACATGCCCGGCGATTAGGTGGAAGAGCCCGATGGAGCCCGAGATTATTGAGGGGATGCTGAAGCCACGCCCAACGCTGAAAGTTGGTGATGGTGGACAAAACATTCATGCCAAGCCCCTAAGGTCTTTAAAGAAAAAGAAAAAGGCCAAGAAGCCTGTCTAACCCGATGATAGCCGTACAGGTATGTAGAAATATATCGATACACTGGAAGAATATATCCAGAAGGCATGGACCCCAATCACGTTGGACGAATTCTTTAAGCATGTTCTTGAAAATGAAGCCGATGACGCTGATGAAGGAGACAATTCTTCAGAAGAGCCCGAGGATTATGTGGCAAGCTGCCACATGATCTCTTACTTATCAATAAATGGCAAAGAAGCTACTGATGCAGAGAAACTGGGGGCAGATCCAGAACCGGAATCAAAATCCCTGAAGCCATCGGACGAATTGATTGACAGACTGCTGAGCGAAGCTCTTCAGAAAAGCAAATTTGACCGAGAGCATGAAACAGCCATATATGAAAGGGCCAAGCGTCGGCGTCACGTTGAAGAAGCTCCGGTATTGAGAAGCCATGGACTACCCCAACCAAATAGAAGCACTTCTACCGCCAACAAAAGCAAGTTTAACACAAGGAAGCAGTTCGCGAAAGCCCTGTCGATGGGAATGAGGTTGCCACCTTTCAAAGAATACACTTCAGAAAATACGTTCCCCGATAAACTAGATGCACATCCAAGCTACTGCTTATACCATCGGAGGATCACACACCCTACCGAGGAGTGCATGGACTATAAAAATTGGTGGCAAGGATACGTTGCTCATTGGCAGCATTTCAAGCGGATGAAGCGCAAAACTTGTCGAGAGTAGAGAAGCACGACAGATGAGCGCAAAAGAATTGTCGGCAACTGTCACACCTCGGAACATGCGAGCACAACCGTCCCTTGTATGTCACCGGATACTGCCATGATATCAAGATAGGAAAGATCTTAGTTGACAATGGGTGCTAAAAGTGAATCCGCATGAGCGTTCAACACCTCGCGCGGGATAAAATCACTATCTCCGGATTCGACTTCCAGTCATCACGGACGCTCGGGTCTATGATACTGACGTTACGCTTTGGGCTGCTCGTCACTGACATCAAATTCCATGTCATTGACGCCAAGACTTGCTACAACGTTTTGCTCGGCAGGCCTTGGTTACACAAGTACAATACATCCCTTCTACACAGCATCAGTGTATGAAGTACTTCAAAGATAGTCTTGAGTATACCGTGACAGGGGAACTGAACCCATTTTCCGTAAATGAAGTCCGAAAGTACGAGGATGGAAAGTATTTCCTGCCGGACTTTGAAGACACGGAAAGATACCGTAAGCCGGAGAATAAGCAGAAAGCTATCATCACTATTCTGGTCTTTGGGAGCGATACCGAAGAGGAAGAAGAGATAGTTTATTCAGGGCCACCCCAATACAACAAGCTAGAACCATCTACCCTTATTCTGGTCTTTGGTAGCGACTCTGAAGACAAAGTTAACGCAGTATTCTCGGTCCGGCCATCGATACAGGCCCTCATTGGAGAAGATAAAAGCTTGCAAATCGCTATAGTTCCGCGACAGCACTACAGAGAGCTTGATATGCTTAAAACATATAGTGTGCAAGAGCTGCAAACATTCTATGTCCCTTCCAGGCGAAAAGGTGAAAAGACGATCTTATTCTACCAATCCACGGAGACTAAAGTTGAAAAAGAAGTCTGGCATGGTGCCAATCCTGCGCTCGACAGGCTCCAACCCATTCGTCTGTCCAGGTACTACACAGAGAGATTAAAAAGGTTATTAAGATGCCAAGGCGTACCTTTCAAACAAACCCCTCGACAAGCTCAGTTCTACAACAGGATCTGGAACGTCTCTGGAACTCAGCGAAAATTGCCTAATGGAAAAATGGAAGCGATTGGGCTTGGATATGTCCAGTCCAAGAAACGGGAGCAATTCCATGGCTTCCATGTCATAAAGGACCTGGATGAAGAAGATGACGCCCTTTTAAAAGACGCTGACGTTGAACCAGAACGCGATCCTGCCATCAAAATATCGAGTCCGTCGTTTGAAGAACAGATGGACAAGCTAATAAAGGAAGCGAGTCAAAAGGTTCGAAACGACTACAACCGCGAAAAGGCCATTTACGAGAAGGCTAAGACGCAACGTCTCATTCGGTAGGCCACGGAAGATGATGATGCCCTTTTCCTTCAGCTCGCCACGTACTCCCAAGACAGCAAAAAAGCCCGATGCAGAGGCAAAAACAAGTTGAAGAACGAAAAAATGTTCGACAGTGGCAAGACGGATCCAAAAGGCCACACGATCAAGAAAAGGTTAGACGGAATCCATCCCTAACAAAAAAGATAGGCCGAGCATATTCTTTCCCTCGAGAAAAGATGAGAAAAATCTTTGACCTCGTCATAAAACATCAAATGATGACACTCCCGGAGTCTCGGCATCCCGAGCAAGCAAACGAAGTGCGTCACCCAGATTATTGCTCCTATCACCGAGCAATAGGTCATTCTCTTGAAGACTGCTTTACTTTCAAGAATTGGGTCGAAGATCAATATCAACTCGGCAGGTTCGCTCTATCTAACAGTTGGAAGGTGGCCCCACCGCAAAAGCATATGCCAAAAGCAACGTATATGGAGAGAGTAGAACCAGACCAACATCGGTTTTGGAAACGATTTCGTACCTGTCACGCAATAACGCTGTCAGAAGAAGGAATGTGCGAGAACTTGGATGACCTGTCCTGGTGCTTCAAAAACGAAGATGACGAGGTGATCTCAGAGTTTCCACCGGCGTCAAAAGAATTGGAAGATAGAATACACACTACTGCAGACAACCTGAGGAAAATTGACTTAGGGACGACAGACGATCCGCGGCCTACGTTCGTGAGTGAGCTGCTTTCTAAAGAGCAGGTGGTTATGCTCAAAGATGTGCTCATGCAGTATAAAGACTGTTTCGCATGGAACTACTCCGAAATGTCGGGACTAGATCCAGAAGTAGCTGTGCATAAATTGGCGATATCTTTGGACATCAAGCCAGTCAAACAAGCGCCGAGAAGAATGCGGCTCGAACTTGAAATGAGTATCAACGCTGAGGTCAAGAAGCTAATCGACTCCGGCTTCGTCCAAGAAGTGCAATACCCCGACTGGATTGCCAACATCGTCCCAGTAATGAAGAAAAATGGGACGGTGCGCATCCGCGTGGACTTTCAGGATCTCAACAAAGCCTGTCCAAAAGATGACTTTCCCGTACCGGTTACGAGCTGATAATAGATAACACGTCCACTCATGAAGTCTATTCCTTCATGGACGGCTCATCAGGATACAATAAAATAAAGATGCATCCCGAAGACCAAAAGCACACCACTTTCCGGACCCCTCTGGGTATATTCTGCTACAAAGTGATGCCTTTCGGTTTGAAGAACGCCGGCGCCACCTATCAGAGGTCCATGACGAAGATCTTTGATGACCTTATACATGAAATCATCGAATTCTATATCGACGGCCTCGTGGTTAAAACCAAATCGTATAAGGAACATTGGGAGCATCTGGAAATCGTGTTTCAGCGCCTTCGGAAATACAAGTTGAAGATGGACCCTCTCAAATGCGCGTTCGGAGTCTCCTCAGGCAAATTCCTAGGATTCATCGTACGACACCGTGGCATCGAGATAGACCCGTCAAAGATCAAGGCGATCATGGAAATGCCTCCGCCAAGAACTCTCAAGCAACTACGGTCTTTCCAAGGGAAGCTCGCATATATTCGGCGGTTCATAGCCAATCTCTACGGCAAGTGTCGTCCCTACAGCCATTTAATGAAGAAGGGGACCCCTTTCGTCTGGGATCGCAAATGCCAAAGCGCACTGGAGGAAATCAAGAAATACCTGCAGAATCCGCCAGTACTGACCGCTCCAGTCAAGGGAAAGCCCCTCATCCTGTATACAATAGCCCTTGAAGGTTCCTTAGACGCGCTATGGGCGTAGGAAAATGAACAGGGGAAGGAGAGAGCCCTTTATTATTTGAGTCGAGTTCTCCTGGGGGCAGAAAATAACTACTCCCTTATCGAAAAACACTGCCTAATGTTGATCTTTGCGATAACGAAGCTCAGACACTATGCTTTGGTGCATGAGATCTATCTCATATCAAAGGTGGATCCTCTCAAGTATTTGATGTCAAGAGCCATATTAACAGGAAGACTCGCGAAATGGGCCCTCCTCTTGATGGAGTACTCGATAACATACCGTCCTCTCAAGGCAGTGAAAGGTCAGGCCATTGCCGACCTCATTGCTGAGCATCTGATACCTGCTGATTCACCCCTAAATTGCGAATTGCCAGACAAGCATGTATTTGACACAATCGACAGGGGGAGAGGAGGGAGTGATACCCGATGGGAACTCTACTTCGATGGGGAATCTTCCATGAAGAAGCGAAAGCACAACTCCCCTATAATCAAATCTGGGGTAGGCCTTATCTTCGTGATTCCACAAGGAGGGATACCGCACTTTGCTTTTTCCTTAACAGCGCCAAGGATAAACAATGAAGCAGAATATGAAGCTTTGATAGCAGTTCTTGAGATTGCTGTCGACATGGGAATTGAAAACCTCCTTATATACGGAGACTCCCAGCTGGTCGTTAGTCAAGTAAACCACGACTATCAAACGTGCAAACCAGAGTTGGTGAAGTACGGCGAGAGAGTACAACAATTGCTGACTCAAATTCCTTCTTACGTTCTGAAAAGCATACCGCGTACGGAAAATAGCAAAACGGATGCGTTAGCCAAACTCGCTAAAGAACTGGCTGATGATCTCGATGACGTAAGAATCGTTGTACAAAGCCGTCGGGTTCTTGCACCGGCGGAAATATCTCCGGAGTCGTCCGAAGCAAAGGGAGCGACCAAGTAAACGGCTCTACAAATAAAAGACCAGGAAAAGACTAAGGATTGGAGAGAAGTCTTTATAGACTACTTCAAATCCCGTCGAACACCTGAAGATGCATCCTCAAGACATCAGCTCATGAAACGAGCTCTGTCCTTCGCCTTCGTCAATGACACGCTGTATAAAAGATCGTTCGACTCTCTATGGCTGAGGTGCCTGGGACCTGAAGAAGTAAGGAGAGTCGTCCAAGAAACTCACGATGGAATTTGCGGTTCTCATCAAGCCTGGCCAAAGATGAAACTGAAGATCAAAAGGACGGGCTACTATTGGCCTACGATGATTCAAGACTGCCTCGAATACGCGAAGCAGTGCCACTCGTGCCAGATTCACGGGGACTTTATCCACCAGCATCCAAATCTGCTACACCCAATGGTGGCTAGCTGGCCATTTGAAATATGAGGAACTGACATAATCGGGCCCATCGAATCAGCATCATCTAGAGGACATCGGTTCATATTGGCAACAACCGATTACTTCTCTAAGTGGGCAGAAGCAGTACCGCTGAGAGAAGTGAAGACGGAGAATATCCTCTATTTCTTCAAGACACACGTCCTCTATCGGTTCGGCACTCCGCGACGGATCATCTCCGATAACGGGCCGGCCTACAGAAGCTATAAAATCAGCTGCTTCGCACAACAGCATAATATAGACTGAAGATACTCTTCGGTCTACAATCCTCGAGCTAACGGTCTGGCTGAGGATTTCAACAAAACCTTGACGAAGATCATAAAGAAGACGGTGTCCAAAAATAAGAAGGACTGGCACGAGAGACTATATGAAGCTCTCTGGGCATACCAGACCACATTCAAAATAGCCACAAACACAATGCCGTATGCATTGGTATTCGGCACAGAAGTGGTACTACCCTTGGAGATAGAGTTACCCACTCTATGAATGGCGGTTCACTACGAGATAACAGACGAGGAGAATACTCATCTTCGCCTTGAGGAGCTCGACGCCCTTGATAAAACTCGGCTCATGGCGCAGCACAACTTGGAGGCTTATAAAGCAAAGATGACGCGCTCATACGAAAGATTGACTAGGCCGAGAACATTCCGCCAATGTGAACTCGTGCTAATGGTCAAGAGGCTTATGTTCCCCAATCATGCTAAATTGGGGAAATTCGAGCCAAACTATGAGGGCCCGTACATCATAGACAAGGTCTACCAGGGTGGGGCTTACTCGCTCATAGATATGCATGGCGAAAGACCCTTCCGGCCAATAAACGACCGATTCCTTAAGAAGCACTGTGCCTGACGAGTCACGAACCAGGTTAATGATAGATGACGACAACTATGTCCGCTCGCTATCTTCTTGAGTCCAGACTCTAAAAATAGAAAACTACGGGCCGAAGTGTCTGCAAACCGCAGCATCCCAAGGCTGACGCAAAATAAAAAAAAAAGAAAAAAAAGAAAGAAATAAAAAAACTGTACGTCCATAAGTAAGATGGGAATGGATGAAAACCGGAAAGGGATCCATGAGTAAAAACAGCAGGGCTACCGGCGAGTTTTGTGAAAACCCGAAAGGGCGCAATCTCGTTAAAAGACACTTGCGAGATCCTCTCGACCTTGTAAGGAGAAAATACCTGCGTGAGATCCTTACGACTCACAAGGGAACAACACACTTAGGAATCCTCATGATTCCTAAGGAGAACATACACTTACGAGATCCTCACGACTCATAAGGAGAAACCTCTTATGAGACCCTCACGGCTCATAAGATTCAAAAGCCTTAAGTTACATGGATCTGAAACTGTTCTTAAGCCATCACATCCCCCAGTTTGCCCTACAAGCGGTTCAATATTGACTATTGTATACAATCCACGGGCACAAATAAATGTCTCCCTTACCAAGTTCCATCAATGGCACAAAATGTCCTCATGTGGTGAACGACATTTATAAGTCCTCTCGACTTATAAGGAGAAAACACTCTTGTAAGATCCTTACGACTTATAAGAGAACATACACTTAGGAATCCTCACGACTCTTAAGGAGAAAACGCACTTATGAGATCCTCACGTCTCGTAAGGAGAAACATCTTTATCAGACCCTTACGGCTCATGAAGTCAAAAGCCTTAGTCGACAGGATCCTAACCCTGTTTGCTAAGCCACCTCTGTTCGAATCGACAACGGAAAGTGATGATTCGCTCCTGGCAATATTCCAGTCGCAGTGATGTTGATGCCAGGATTGGTATCAGATCCTGAGTTCCATACTCGCAGCAAAAGTCAGCGAGTTATAAATGCATATGAAATAGCTGAAATGATAGGGCAACTTGCAACAAAATCAGCAAGTAAAATATATGCATACAAAAGAGCCGAAATGATGGGGCAACTTGCAACAAAATCAGCAAGTAAAATATATGCATACAAAATAACCGAAATGATTGGGCACCACGAAAAATAACCGAAATGATTAGGCAATCGCGACTTTCGCGATACAAAAGCTAAAATGATAGAGTATCGCGGAAAGAAAACAAAAAAACATATAAAATGAAACTTTCGCCCTGCAGGTAAGTCCATACTGACCCTTGTATACAATCCATGGGCATAAATAAAAAGGGAACCACATATCCCAACAAACTCTATCAAAGGGAGAGTCAGGTCTCAGCGGCAATATCTGCATCCCAAAAGACCAGCAACGGCGTTCCTCCTCATGCTAGCAGGACACGGACGCGAAACTACAAATCGGAGCCACGACAAAGTCCCCAGTTCCAAGACTTTGCGGTTCACAGACAACCGAAAGTTGACCCCGACACCGTAGAAAACGGAGAGAGTTGATCCCGACACCGTAGAAAACGGAGATAGTTGATCCCGACACCGTAGAAAATAGAGAAAGTCGATCCCCGACACCGTAGAAAACGGAGAAAGTCGATCCCCGACACTATAGAAAACGGAGAAAGTCGACCCCCGACACCGTAGAAAACGGAGAAAGTCGACCCCGACACCGTAGAAAACGAAGAAAGTCAACCCGACACCGTAGAAAACGGAGAAAGTCGATCCCCAACACCGTAGAAAACGGAGAAAGTCGATCCCCGACACCGTAGAAAACGGAGAAAGTCGACCCCGACACCGTAGAAAACGGAGAAAGTCGAATCCGACACCGTAGAAAATAGAGAAAGTCCACCCCGACACCGTAGAAAATGGAGAAAGTCCACCCCGACACCGTAGAAAACGGAGAAAGTCGATCCCCGACACTGTAGAAAATGGAGAAAGTCGAGCCCCGACATCGTAGAAAATGGAGAAATTCGATCCCGACACCGTAGAAAATGGAGAAAGTCGAGCCCGAAACCGTAGAAAACGAAGAAAGTCAACCCGACACCGTAGAAAATGGAGAAAGTCGATCCCCGACACCGTAGAAAATAGAGAAAGTCGATCCCGACACCATAGAAAACGGAGAAAGTCGATCCCGACACCGTAGAAAACAGAGAAAGTCAACCTCGACACCATAGAAAACGGAGAAAGTCGATCCCTGACACCGTAGAAAACGGACAAAGTCAACCCTCAACCTCCCGTCGAAGCAACGCTTAGACTCGGGAACAAGTCAACTCATCAACCACTTACGAGTCCTCTTGACTTGTAAGCGAGTAAATTCTCTTGCGAGATCCTTACGACTCTCAAGAGAAAGCACACTTAGGAATCCTCACGATTCCTAAGGGGAAAATACACCTACAAGATCCTCTCGACTCGTAGGGAGAAAAGTCTTTATGAGACCCTCATGGCTCATAATGTTGAAAACTCTTAGGCAGCAGACCTGAACCTGTTTCCTAGGCTATCACTACCTGCAATGAGTTCAAGACGAACTGTTACTTATTATCTACAAGCCGCACTTGCCAAAATTACATGCCATCTAAATCGATGTGCTGTTCAAGAGTACGTAAACTGCTTTGCGCCAAGTCAAAACAAAAAGGCATAACCCACGGACGTCAATCACATATTATGCATGGAAAAAAGGAGAACATTTGATTTACATCCAATTGAGTGTCCGAAGCGTACCCACTCATGTATGTGCGAAAAGGATAAAATAAACGCATGGAAAGGAAAAAATTGTTATTCAGACCTCAGAAAGTTCTTACATTGATGAAAACAGTAAACAAAAACATCACTAAAAATTTTTACAATTGCAAAACATTGAATCCGGGACACGGATTAAGAAATTCGAAAGTGAGGCTATCTAAAATGTTTCTGGCCTTTCTGACCATTCTCGTGTGCATCCTCTCACGATCGCAAGCGTCAGGATCTTCGCTGATGTCCTCCACCCTCTGATAAGCAGCGATTATAGTCGTCTGTTGGAAAATTTGATGTAAAATATCAATGAGATTATCTTGCCGCTTCTTCGAGATCAGGCCCGTCAGATACACTGAGTGCACCTTATCTTCAGCATCATCCAGTGCATTAAGCGGCATGGCTTCATAAAATCCAGGAAGTGCTCCCCAAATTGCTCTCATTATAATCTTCAAGAGAGCGGAGTGATGAGGAAGTAGTCGACCGTTGTGTGCATTGAAACGATTCATAATTTCAGCGCATTGGGCGTTTGTGAACTCCTGGTTTTGACATCGGCTTTATGCGCGAATGTCCTCATAAGAAATGATTTCGTCAAGACAGTACAGATGAGCGGCCATAGCGCCTGAAAATGAAAATCAGTGAGAGTTTAGTGGACAGACTGATCAAGACACGGGGATTTAAACAACTCTTGATATCCGCATAAAAAATGGTGCTGATTAAGACACCCAACAAATTCAAATTTGTGCAATTAAGGAGGGAATCCTAAAAGAATTCTCATTTAATGAGAGACTCCTCGGGCCAAGGAGTTAGACTCCTCGAGAGCAATGCTCTGCAGATAGGAGTGACATCTGTCAACTCTAATTATGAGGGAATAAAAATACCCCCCCAAAAGATTATATCTTGAAGATCTATGGTCTAAAGATGAGCATGGCTCTGGGTAAAACCCTAAAAAAAATTTAGATCTATGATCTAAAGATGAGCATGGCTCTGTTAATGGGTAAAATCCTAAAAATATTTTTTAAAATCTATGATCTGAGAAGAGCAAAGCTCTATTAATAAGTTTAATTCTTACCAAAGTTAGTCAGAGTTTTGACTCTTAAGAAATTTCTTAAGGAAGAGAGCTTGGCTCTGAAAGAGAATTAATTCTCAGGAAAAACAAGAAAGAAGATGAACAAACAGTCATCTCAAGGGCCGAAGGCCCTATTTATAGGCACTGAGAGCCGTTTCAACTTCTATGTTGATTTAACGGTGGAAAGCCTGCCACCGCTGCACTAACGTCTGAGCCACGTGAGCGCAACGGTGGGGGGCATTTGTTTCCCCCAATCAGAGCAAAGCTCTATTCAAATTTTGAAATTTGAAATGAAGCAGCGCTTCATAAAAGCGCTGGCGCCAAAGGCGCCAGCGCTAAGAGTCAAAGACTCTGAGGCAGTGCTTACGTGAAAAGCACGAGAGTGCTAGCACTAAGAGTCAAAGACTATAAGGCAGCGTCGACGTGCAAGACACGAGAGCGCTCGCGCCAAGTGCGCCAGCGCTAAGAGTTAAAAACTCTGAGGCAGTGCTCAAGTGCAAGGCACGAGAGCGCTAGCACCAAGTGCGCTAGCGCTAAGAGTCAAAGACTCTGGAACAGCGCTCACGTGCAAGGCACGAGAGCGCCAAGCGCTAGAACTAAATGTTCTCCACCGTTGGATCAGAGAACACGTGAATGTGATAAATCATTAAATTACCAGAATAAAATTCTATTAAGGAAATACTCCTCAGAATCTTTCCAAACAAGAAAGATTGTGCTCTGTAAATCAAAGCACCATTGGATCAAAGATCCAATGGTGATTAAAAATTACTAAGATACAGAGTAATCTCTGTATGGGAGAATAATTTCCCAATCTTGTTAATAACAAGAAAGATGTCTTCTGTAAAACGGAAGCCTAGGATAAAAGATCCAATGGTGGGGAAACAACCCCTAATCAATCAGAAAAAGTTTGCCTTAACTGATCAGCCTCCACTATATAAAGGCCCCAAGACTTCAAGTCTTGCATAGAGGAACCCCCCCTCCACAAACTTTGAGAAATTTCAAAGAGAAGAGCAAGCTCTCGAAAGAAGAATTTCTTCAAGGTAAATAAAACAGAGAGATCAAAGCATCTCATAAAAAAAAGAACTTAGTTCTTTTTCTAGATTATTAATCTACAAAGACAGAAGTCTTCCATAAAAATAGAAGAGATTGGAGCATCTCAACATAAAAAGGGAGGGAGAAAAACTCAGTTCTCTTTAGATCACAGATCTATAAGAAGAAAACAAAGTTTTCCAGAAAAACGTAAGAGATTGTAACATTTCTTATAAAATAAGAACCTTGTTCTTAGAGCCATGAGACAAAGTCTCTTATAAACGAGAACTTAATTCTCAGAGCACAAAATTGATCAAGAGCGCTCTGCACTCATTGGCTGGCGCTCAGCGCTCAGCGCGCCACGTGCTCCTCACATGGGCGCTACTTAATAAAGAGCGCTCTGCACTCATTGGATAACGCTCAGCACCAAGCGCGCCACGTGTTCCTCACGTGTGCGCTATTTCACAAGAAGCGCTCCGCACACATTGACTGGCGCTAAGCGCTAAACGTGCCACGTGCTCCTCACGTGTGCGCTATCTCACAGGAAGCACTTTAGCGCTCTAAGTCTAGCGCTCAGCGCCAAGCGCGCCACGTTCTCTTCATGTGGGCGCTGAGGGAATATAAACTGTTCTTTAAATAAAGCCCCAGAGCCATAATGAGGGCCCAACACTCAATAAAAGATAAAAAGGTTGTCAGAACCCAAACCAATGTTCAACATTGTTAAATGAAAAAGGACTGAGCTTAATTAAATGTTCAACATTTTAACTGAGTGGGCCGAGCCCAAGTTGGCCACAGATCCCTAATTCAGATTAATTGAGCCCATATGCTCATAAATCTTTTTAACTGATCTTAGTCCCAAACTTGACTACAGATCTCCCGACTAACATTGGTTCAAGGGTACATCTCTTCATACCTCTGATATATGTCGTTGTAATTCTTCAACGTCTTCAGAGAGATGGAGGGTCCCAATAACCAATAACTTTTGGCGCATCCCTAAACGGTTGAACCAAAACCACATAGACAACGACGTCTTTAAACTGGACTATGATGTCCTTAAACTTTACGGACTATGAGGTCCCTAAACTCATGGACTATGATGTCCTTAAATTATGGACCGCAATGTCCCTAAACTAAACCCCCATAGACTATGACGTCTTTAAACCGGACTATGATGTCCTTAAACTTTATGGACTATGAGGTCCCTAAACTCATGGACTATGACATCCTTAAACTTATGGACCGCAATGTCCCTAAACTAAAACAATAGAGCCCAAATGCTCTTTTGTTGGATCTAAATGATCCTGTTAAGTAGATCTTAGTCTAAAATTAGACTAACGTTTCCTTAACAAACGTTTAAGTTGATCTTAGTCTCAAATGAGATTAACAATCCTTAAACCCAACCCAAACCCAAATCTAAGAAAATACGGATTTGGACTAATCCCCGCCCTACGGGCGACAACATAAATTAGTCTCCATAGACAATCCACGGGCAACCAATAAATAAAACAAACACACACGACACGAAGTGACCTTCTGGAACAGGAGAAAGTGGTTACCGCGATGCGGTAACGTAATTAACTGCAGGGGCTTGCGCCTGCCGGGAAGAGCGTCCCCACAATCAAAACCCCTCACAATGAGGGGGAATCTGACGAAATCTGCTACAACGGCCGTATCTGTCCAAACCTCCGATAGATGGTGCCATAAATCAACTTGGCACCTTTGCAGAGGTGGACGGATAAAACCAAATAGTATCTGTCCCCAAATTCAGGCAAGACGTTTGTCTTCCCGGTTTTCGGCGGTAAACGGACACCTTTGTCCTTCTTCGTCGGGGGGCGAAGACAGCCCCCAAGGCGCGCATCGGGAATACTCACGACGCGCCTTCAGTTTTGAACTGTCTATATAAGCTTTCCGACATCCGGGCTCGTTTTCATATCCTCTCTAGCTATTCACTCCGTTTGGCCAGGGAGGGTGAGGGGGCAGACCAGGTGCAGGGTAAAGAGATTGACATGTACTTGGAAGCGTTCCGGGCTGGGATGCGTCTGCCTTTCTCACCTGAAGTTTGTGCCGTGCTCCATTATTTCCGTCTCGCTCCGGGCCAAATAGCGCCGAATTTGTGGAGAATCCTCCTTGGGTTTCTGGTTTGGCTGAAGATTGATCGGATCCCCTTTGATTTGAGCATCCTCCTTTCTTTTCTTTGCTACAAAAATCACCCCGGTACCAGCAAGGACGAACCGAGTTGGGTGTACATTTCATTCAAAAAACATAAGGGTAGGGCGGTCGGGTCAGGGGTAATAGTTGTCCCTTCTTCCATCCACGAATAGAAAGAGAAGTTTGTTTTCGTCGGGCCACCAGAGGGTGAGGATTGGCCCGTGTCCATCAAGTGGCATAGGGCCGACTATCCTAGGGTTAGGCAGTCGAATGCCCCTGAGGCAAGAGTGGTGTCTCAATGGGAACCAATCCAGCGGGTTGATGTCCTGCTTTCCGAGCAGGCTTTGAGCTGAGCGGTACTCAGTCCCCGGCACTTTGTGGGTAAGGTTTTCGCCGATCTATTTAGACTTGCAAAATTTTGTTCATGTTTTTGGTCACTAATCTCTTTCTTATGTGTATCTTCGTAGAGCCGATGGATCGCTCGAAAATTATGGCCGCCAAGGCCTAGGGGAGGAAGGGCGGCAGCGCAATCTTATCTCATTCTGCTCCGAGCATGGCTCCCCGGCAAGCACGTCTAGCTAAGGCTTCTGTAGCACCCCTGTTCCGGAGGAGCGCCGTGGGGGAGGGCAGAAGCACGCGCAAGATCCGGGGCCTCGGGCTAGGACGGAAGCGCCGCCACCTGCCGAATCCCCACTCAAGAGGCAAAAGAGAGTGGTTTTTTGGCCCCCCGCCGGGATTCAGGTGCAGGAGGGCGACATCTGTATCGCGGTGCCCTCGGGGATTTCTGTGGCCGAAAGTTTACTGGCGGACATGGAAAAAACGGCGGGGACTAAGATTCCCCGAGGAACCATGAAGGCCTAGATGGCGGCAATAGCTCAGGAGGCTGTTCAGGTTGGGAACTCTCTGAGAATTTCTCCAAGTGTTTTTTGCTCTGTTTTATCCTATTTTAGCTTTTAACTCAGTTCATGTTTTCCTCAGGTCCTTCAGCATTGCGCTCTGCTCACCGTAATAGAGTCTGAAGAGATGACCCCGGCGATAAAGAAGGCAGGAAAATCTTCCTTACGAGAAGAAGAGCTCCTCGTCCGGCTGCAACAGGCGGAAGAAAAGGCGGCCGTTCTCGACTTGAGATTAGTCGCGGATATCCTGACAGTTGCTAAATTGAAGGAGTCCCGTAGGCTATCCAGGCCCAAATGGAGGAGGTCAATGGGCTCTTCGATGCTATGAAAAGGTAGAGGGACTCATTCAAAAGGGATGCTCGGTCTTCCCTCGAGGCGGCGAAGTTGGCAAAGAGCAAAGCGGAAATGGCCGTGGAAGAATACAAGGCTTCTGATAAGTTCTATATCGACCTCTGTCATGACCTGAAATGGCACGTGACTGGCACTTGAATCATATGAAGTCTATAAGACCCCATCTAATTCAAGTAAGCCAAAAATCCCAGAAATCTAAATCATTTTAAGGAAGAAGTGAAGAAAACTTATTTAAAAGCAAGTTGTTTTAATAACATCAGCCGAGGTATGCATTTTTCAAATCTCAAGTCTTTTCTGAAAATTTCGGCAGTTTCCTTTGTAAATACTGGCCCCAAAAGGGTACAACACATGAAATATATAAAAAGGCATCCCCAAGAGGGAGCTAGCTCTTCGCCAATTGGCGGTCACAACCAAGCAATATAATAGACAATGCCGAAGGGCGAGGATCAAAACTCAAAAGGAAACTAATATCATCAAGAAAACCATAATAATACAAGCGTGACTCTAAGGTCGAAAGAATATACACTAGACTTCTAAGTCTATAAAATATACAAGTCTGGTTGATGGAGTTACTAGATACAACTGAATACAAATAAATACAAGGGTGGTCATGATGCGAGTAAACCCACCTACCAAAGCAATCACCCGGAAAGAAGCAATGTGCCAGCAAAGCCGCCAAGGAAATCTGTACAGCAAAACCTGCAAGAACTGTGGCACAACGGGGGTGAGTTGCCAACTCGTAAGTAGAAAACATCACCGAGCAGAAATCGCATGTATGACTCAATCCTAGGTCATACGATAATATCCAAATAATATATAACCTGAAACATCTGCTAATGGCCAGGGTAAACATCTGTACATAAGTGTAATACCAAGTGCTCGTGTCAGTACCTCAGGTAGCAATAAATCATATATATGATGTATGAATGCATGAAAACAGAGTACATCTAAATGAGAAAACTATTTTCTTATCTCAGAGAGATTTCTGTAAAAGTCGAAATATCATCAATGAAATCAACAGAAAATCAGTATCTAGCATCGACATAAAATATATGTATCTCTCTATCTCAATATCTGGGGCTCCGGCAATCCGGACTGGCCTGTAACATCATATCTTAATACCTCAGGCTCCGCCAATCCGGACTGGCCTATACTCCGATCCGTACCCTCCGGATATCCGTCGAGTCACAATATAATCACCGGTCGGTAGTGCTCCTCTGCCGGGCTCAACGCCATCATCTGCGACCTTCTCGTCCCGGGGTACTGTACCGGGTCCACCATGCACCCACAGACGGTTCTTCCTCCTCGAATCGGTTGTATCATATCGTTCAAGAGCCGAGAAAACTCATGGTGGACTCCTCTCAAATCATATCATGAGAAAACCGCAACTTTCATTTTAAAATGATAATCAGTTTATAAAATCCTTGCGGTTTCACCAAATCCAGTAATCTTATGGAAATCCGAAAACCCAATCTCAAGGGTAAATAAACAATGAATTCCATAATATTGGGCTCCGGCAATCCGGACTGGCCCGTAATGTCATGGAAAATGAATGTATAAATATACATGAAAATCACAGTAATAAATGCAATGTCTAAGCTATCATATAAAAGCAAGCGCATTAGTACCATATCGAAACTATCAGCTAACAATTTATACTAATGAATAGTGTTTTCTAATATGTATGTGACATGGCAATTATCGATGATGATGTTGTAAGCCGCCAAGCAGGTGTACGTGGAGCATACACATCGTCGGTAATAGTGCTGGTGTCCCGACAGCATGGGTTTCATAATAATTACGAAAACACAAATAAGAATGCAATGCGATGCGAATAATAAGAATATGCGGAAAATGAATGGTAAACGCAGCAATAAAGAATATACATTTATATAATCGAGTCATACTGTTTTGGCATTTGAAATAACACGAATCGTGGTGTTTAGAAAATAGGGATACGGTGTTTTTAAGAAAATGTACGTCCTTTGAAATATCCGTAGTATCTCTTGGCCTGTCTTTAAAATACTCACGATTCGTTAGTTTTTGAAATAGGTATGACTCGAGCCCTGTCTAACATCTACTAAGTACACTACAGGTCTAAACTAACAGACTAGTTGAAAAGGATAAGGAAAACCACCTAAGTTTGAGTCGATATATATATGTATGTATGTGTGTGTGTGTGTATATATAAATATATAATAGTCGGTGATCCCGCCTCAATAGTATCACGTACGATACAATATATAATATGACATGCTCAAGTCAAGAGTGCGGACCTATCATCATAATTATATCTCGTATGGTAAATCTATCGTACGGCATCCCAAATCTGGGTATGGGTCGAATATCACATTTATCTCATCATTTATCCGGTATCCTTATCATCATATCATGAACTGGGGTACTGATCTAAAGTCTAGTGCATTCTGATACCGTCAAGATATATATATATATATATATATATATATATATATATATATATGCGTGTGTATGGAAACACAACGCCTAAGGACCCGCTATGACATCATGTCGTATCTCATAATATGAACCAAATCACATCACTGATTTCATGGCATCATACCCAATCTCATTGACTCATCTCCAAGTACCACATACTATACTCATATCCAAGTATATGTATACCTATATATACATACATACACACACACACACACACACACACACACACACATATCCCCACATACGCACACGTAATAAAATGTATGCGTGTATGTGTGTGCGTGTGGGCGTAATCTTTACTTTAGGGTTTCGCGAGTAAGAAGCTAAACTAAGTTACTTCTAATTACACTAAAACTAACCCATGAACACTTAAAACCTATCTTGATAATCATCCGTGTATCACAAAACACATAATATCGTATATATACATGATATAACATAGGCTATACTACGAATTGCGGGGGTGCTATACGCCATCCACCCGACTTCCCTCATAGATATATATCTACTCACATTGATCCTTACTTGCCGAAGTCAATGTCGCCATCTTTTTCTTCATCGTCCGAAGTCCACGTAAGGGTACCTACATATCACATATATCGTATCGTAAACAGAACCGCACACGAAAACCAAAACGACACACGAAACACACATAGGTTAGAACCTATGGTCTACTCAAGCAAAAATATCAAAATAACCCTCGTCGTCGACGTACAAACGTCCGACGACCAAATCCAAATTCAAATACCTAAAACCAAGTCATGAAAACTATGAAACACAAAACAGCAACTCAGTAATCTTGCTCCAGATTTTGTTTCAGGTAAAAATTAGTTAAACAAACAGTACTGGGGTCTTGTATAGGAGGTATGTGAGCTATAGGAAAAACCTAGGCACCAATACCAAAAATTGACCCGGCCACATCACCCTAAAAACCGGTGAGCTCGGCCAAAAATGATTGGAATGGGTTCGTATTGGTAGGGTGGCCTTCTAGTGTCCAATCTAGGTCAATGGTATTGTTTGTTTTTCCAGTAAAGGTCCCGGTTTACTCCAGATTCCTTGTAGGCCACCAATAGCACACAAAACCAACATCGAACAGATTTCCCTTCAAGTCTTGGTCTGCTCAGGATTCGTATCATTTCAGGGGGTTTTATGGTCACTACTAGGCCTCAATTGCACCACCACAACTCAGGAATCCCTCAACCCTCTTCTAGGAATTTTCAAAGTTCACAAAACCCCACTAAACCAATTCTAAACTAAAGTTTAAGCTAAAGAAAATTAAATTCTACACTAATGGTGAAGGAAATACCTTATTTGGCAACTCAAGAATTTTCTTGAGTTGCCCCAAGTCTTCAAAATCCAATTTTTCTTGATCTCCCATGCTTGTAGTGAGCTTGTGCATGTTTGTAGTGAAAGGGGGATGATGTTTTGATGTGGTTTTGATGATGTTGTGAGGAGGTAGAGGGGGGAGGAGGTGGAGGGCAACCATGGGAGATAAGAAGAGGGAAAAAATGAAGGAAATAATAAAGAGGGAAATGAGCGAAGACTAAGGTTGACCCCTCACCCCCTCTCTCTCTCTCTTGCACATACCTCATTGTTTAATATTTCCCCTTTCTTTTCTTTTCTTTTGTTTTCCTTTATCTTTTCTTTTCTTCTCATTCAAAACAAAGCAATGTATGAAAATGAAGAAAAAAGCCATTTTAGAAAATGTAACAAATGTGTAAAATGACTTGGTGCATGCCATGTGCACAAATCAAGCTTAATGCACGATTAGTAATATTTCATCGCGATTAGCATTAAAATGGAATATAATTAATTATATACCAATCTATGAATGCTCAAATCTAAAAATCTCTTTCAAATTCAGTAATTAACATAATTTCCAAATATTTCCCAATTTATCGGTATTTAATTATACTGCATTATCAAAATATTCATAATATTTATTATTTAATTATATAAATTCCTAAAAATAATATTTTATTTTTATGAAATGTTACAATCTCCCCCTTAAATAAATTCGGTCCCCGAATTTAAATTTAAACCCCTCAATTACTAAAATATTTCCGTAAAAGAACAAGTCGTCGGGCTCCGAAATCATAAATACATAAAACACATCGTAGCGCAATGCATGCGCATGAAAAACAAGTATATAAACCAAGATCAAAACTCCGTCAAGTATCCCGCAATTATCGGAGTTATGGTGAAGACACCAATATCAAAGCCCAATCCGAAAACCAACAAGATGTACGTCAAAACTTTACATATATGCATCATTAAAACATCTGAAAGAAATGTATGCCAAACCTTTTCATGTCACTGTGCGATGCGCGTATCACGGCACAGTGGCGGACGTTTTTCTTGTAAGAAAACCACTATATATATACCCTTTGTTTAACATACATGCCCCGCCGTTTTGAAAACAATTTAGAAGGGTTCCCTTGTAAAAATTTTTGTGTCATCTCGGACACGTAGGTAAATATTGAGACTATAGCTCCTTTTTGGAAATTCCTTCGATAGCTATCAATGCATGCAAAAATATATATTCAGGTATTGTCCTCGGACTAGTCCTGATCAGCTACTATACCAAATGGTAAATATCATAAAAACGTACTGCTCGAAAGAAATCCTACTCAATAGTACATGTAACAATGCTACGTGCGTCTGGTACATACGGAAATCGAAATCAATGAATGTGCCCTACATGTGCACAGAAACAAAATCTAAGTGCAACGGGTATGCACCAAAACACCTGTCAAGGGCAACGGTGTGTGCCTGACAACAATATCAGGTGCATCCGATATGCACGATGAATCCCGATTTAATGCATCTGGTGTGCACCAAAATCGCATCAAACATGTCAAGTCTGCGCAAAATCCAACTCAAGTGCACAAGGTGCACGAAAACAAATATCGAGTATCACAATTGAAATTGACGGTATACAACACATCTCAATCCAAATCAGGTATACCGTGGTATATAATCTCACAACCATATGCATTAGCGTGCACAAAATCGAATCAAAATACTGAAAGTGCATGAAAACTATGCCGAAAGCATAAGTCAAATCACATGCATACCATAGGCATGAAATCAAAATCAACATCTCGAATGACATCAAATCGAAGTCAAGTGCAACTGTGGTGCACAAAATCCCAATCATACAAATAAATCGCCCAAATACCAAAATCAAAGATGACGGAAACAGTTCCGCTCTGGAACATCCTCTAAAGATCTATGGCCAACTATCATGGTCACTCATAACATATCTCGTCAACGATGCCGAACTCTGGCCTACTGGGTGTGCGTAATATGACCGATCCTGGGTCCAAGTCTTCTCGTATAGTATTCCAGAAAGGTTCTGTCGAAGTCTTCCCCAAATCTCGTTTCTGCCGCACTGCCCGGAAGTTATCACCCTTTACTGAATCTATTTCTTGTTCCGGAACGGCTGCATACTCATCACGACTCCTTCTGGAAGATATATCCATACACAACGCCTTTGCATGCGTATCACATCTCTGATGTCAACGGAATAGAACGTCATCTCATCAAAATCTTGTAATCTCATACGAACCTCTTACTCCACTTTTCTCTAATGTCGACTGATTCAGACTCGTCTCTTCGTGGCTGCATGGACTGCGCTCCAACAGCTATACTTATATCTGGAGTCTCCCAAGCAATGTATCCTATCACATGATATCCGAATGGCGTCGAACTTTTCTATCGATTCGTTAAAGTTCCATAATCCCCCAAGAGCTCAACATCTTGAGTACAGTTTAATAATATCCAGTACATGCCACAGTACCTATGGACCAGCCGTAGAAGGGCAAACCCAAGCCTCATCAATGGCACCGCGGAACTGCCGCAATCCCTAAGGTTTCAAAGCGTTCTCATGGTTATTATATCGAGTTAGGGTTCATTCTTTTAGAGAGTCCACAGAATTACTTGCATGTTTTTCCGAATACCTTAAACTTGGAAAAATGGGTTCCTGACATTCGATCGTTTTCCTTCGACTCCCAACGTACCTGTGTGAAGTCTCATCTAGCTAGAATCAATCAATCTGATGACCTCGCATCGGGGTATGCAAACGACTCACATGTCCTAGTCCTTCATCCTTGGGTGACTAGCGATCTTCTATCATATCTATACGTATAACTCGTGCGGTATTAGCTCCAAACATCTGGGGCGATATCTTGTTATTCGCAGCAACAACTGGCTCATTCGTCCGTACGCTGAACAGTGCCTCAGTCATCAAGAATAGTTGGTGCATTGACGGTCATCACATTCTGGATGGCCTCTAACAGTGGCCCAATCCTCTGGTGCTGATCGGCACATTCGAGAAATTTTGTAAAAGCAATCCATCAAACGCTCATGGCGCGAAAATACAATAAAACGACGCGTCTATGCAATCGTATGTCCCTGGAATCATACCCTGGTCAGTCCTCGTCCGTGACGAGCTTGTGCTGACGTCAACTCTAGCCGCAGCTCTCTCTGCCTATGTAATCATGGCAGCAAAACCATAAACCGATATCGATGATGATAGATCATGAATGAATATAATACTGTGCAAGAAAATGTACATCCTAAGGCTTCTTAAGCGGAGTGGTGTATCGTAAGTATGCCGCGGAACATACACGCGGTACGTCACTCTCCTTAAGTCACCTACTCCATCAACCAAGGTCAACCTATACGACGAAAGTTCGGGTCTAATACCCTCTCAACCAAGTCTAAGTTCCATAAGGTCAAGCCTAGGTTCCGAATATATATAAACGCCCTAGACTCCGTATAGTCAAACATAGACTTGAACCAAGGTTAATCTAGCAGTCTGATACCAACTTTGTCACGACTCGAAATGGTACGTGACTGGTACTTGAATCATATGAAGTCTATAAGACCCCATCTAATTCAAGTAAGCTAAAAATCCCAGAAATCTAAACCATTTTAAGGAAGAAGTGAAGAAAACTTATTTAAAAGCAAGTGGTTTTAATAACATAAGCCGAAATATGTATTTTTAAAATCTCAAGCCTTTTCTGAAAATTTCGGCAGAGTTTCCTTTGTAAATACTGGCCCCAAAAGGGTACAACACATGAAATATATAAAAAGGCATCCCCAAGCTAGAGGTAGCTCTTCGCCAATTGGCGGTCACAACCACGCAAGCAATATAATAGACAACGCCGAAGGGCGAGGATCAAAACTCAAAAGAAAACTAATATCATCAAGAAAACCATAATAATACAAGCGCGACTCTAAGGTCGAAAGAATATACACTGGTCTTCTAAGTCTATAAAATATACAAGTCTGGTTGATGGAGTTACTAGATACAGCTGAATATAAATAAATACAAGGGTGGTCATGATGCGAGTGAACCCACCTACCAAAGCAATCACCCAGAAAGAAGCAATATGCCAGCAAAGCCGCCAAGGAAACCTGTACGGCAAAACCTGCAAGAACTGTGGCACGACGGGGGTGAGTTGCCAACTCGTGAGTAGAAAACATCATCGAGTAGAAATCGCTTGTATGACTCAATCCTAGGTCATACGATAATATCCATATAATATATAACCTGAAACATCTGCTAACGGCCAGGGTAAACATCTGTACATAAGTGTAATACCAAGTGCTCGTGTCAGTGCCTCAGGTAGCAATAAATCATATATATGATGTATGAATGCATGAAAACAGAGTACATCTAAATGAGAAATTGTTTTCTTATCTCAGAGAGATTTCTGTAAAAATTGAAGTATCATCAATGAAATCAACAGAAAATTAGTGTCTAGCATCGACACAAAATATATGTATCTCTCTATCTCAATATCTGGGGCTCCGGCAATCTGGAATGGTCCGTAACATCATATCCCAATACCTCAGGCTCCGCCAATCCGGACTGGCCTATACTCCGATCGGTATCCTCTGGATATCCGTCGAGTTACAATATAATCACCGGTCGATAGTGCTCCCCTGCCGGGCTCAACGCCATCATCTGCGATCTTCTCGTCCCGGGGTACCGCACCGGGTCCACTATGCACCCACAGACGGTTCCTCCTCCTCCTCGAATCGGATGTATCATATCGCTCAAGAGCCGAGAAAACTCATGGTGGACTCCTCTCAAATCATATCATGAGAAAACCGCAGCTTTCATTTTAAAATGATAATCAGTTTATAAAATCCTTGCGGTTTCTCTAAATCCAGAAATCTCATGGAAATCCGAAATCCCAATCTCAAGGGCAAATATATAATGAATTCCATAATATTAGGCTCCGGCAATCCGGACTGGCCCGTAATGTCATGGCAAATGAATATATAAATATACATGAAAATCACAGTAATAAATGCAATGTTTAAACTATCATATAAAAGCAAGCGCACTAGTACCATATCGAAACTATCAGCTAACAATTTATACTAATAAATAGTGTTTTCTAATGTGTACGTGACTTAGAAATTACCGATGATGATGTGTGTGAGCCGGCAAGCAGGTGTACGTGGAGCATACGCATCGTCGGTAATGGTGCTGGTGTCATGACAGCATGGATTTCATAATAATTACGAAAACACAAATAAGCATGCAATGCGATACGAATAATAAGAATATGCGGAAAATGAATGGTAAACGCAGCAATAAAGATTATACATTTATATAATCGAGTCATACTGTTTTGGCATTTGAAATAACACGAATCGTGGTGTTTAGAAAATAGGGCTACGGTGTTTTTAAGAAAATGTATGTCCTTTAAAATATCCGTAGTATCTCTTGGCCTGTCTTTAAAATACTCACGATTCGTTAGTGTTTGAAATATGTATGACTCGTGTCCAGTCTAATATCTACTAAGTACACTACAGGTCTAACTAACAGACTAGTCGAAAAGGGTAAGGAAAACCACCTAAGTCTGAGTCGATATATATATATATATATATATATATATATATATATATATATATATATATAATAGTCGGTGATCCCGCCTCAATAGTATCATGTACGATAAAATATATAATATGACATTCTCAAGTCAAGAGTGCTGATCTATCATCGTAATTATATCTCGTACGATAAATCCATCGTACGGCATCCCAAATTTGGGTACGGGTCGAATATCACATTTATCTCATCATTTATCTAGTATCCTTATCATCATATCATGAACTGGGGTACTGATCTAAAGTCTAGTACATTCTGATACCGTCAACAGATACACACACACACGTGTGTATGAAAACACAACGCCTAAGGACCTGCTATAACATCATACCGTATCTCATAATACGAACCAAATCACATAACCGATCTCATGGTATCATACCCAATCTCATCGACTCATCTCCAAGTACCACATACTATCCTCATATCCAAGTATATGTATACCTATACACACACACACACACATACTCACATAAATATATGTATATATAGATATATATCCCCATATACGCACAAGTAATAAAATGTATGCGTGTGTGTATGCGTGTGGGTGTAATCTTTACTCTAGGGTTTCGTGACTACGAAACTAAACTAAGTTACTTCTAATTACACTAAAACTAATCCATGAACACCTAAAACCTATCTTGATAATCATCCGCGTATCACAAAACACAAAATATCGTATATATACATGATATAACATAGGCTACACTACGAACTGCGGGGTGCTATACGCCATCCACCCGACTTCCCCCGTAGATATATATCTACTCACATTGATCCTTGCTTACCGAAGTCGATGTCGCCATCCTTTTCTTCATCGTCCGAAGTCCACGTGAGGGACCTACATATCACATATATTGTATCGTAAACAGAACCACACACGAAAACAAAAACGGCACACGAAACACACATATGTTAGTACCTATGGTCTACTCAAGCAAAAATAGCCAAATAATCCTCGTCGTCGACGTACAAACGTCCGACGACCAAATCCACATTCAAATACCTAAAACCAAGTCATGAAACCACGGAACACAAAACATCAACTCAGTAATCTAGCTCCAGATTTTGTTTCAGGTAAAAATTAGTTAAATAAATAGTACTGGGGTCCTGTATAGGAAGTATATGAGCTATAGAAGAAACCTAGGCACCAATACCCAAAATTGACCCGGCCACATCACCCTAAAAACCGGTGAGCTCAGCCAAAAATGATTGGAATGGGTTCGTATTGGTAGGGTGGCCTCCTAGTGTCCAATCTAGATCAATGGTATTGTTTGTTTTTTCAGTAAAGGTCCCGGTTCACTCCAGATTCCCTATAGGCCACCAATAGCACATAAAACCGACATCGAACATATTTCCCTTCAGGCCTTGGTCTGCTCAGGATTCGTATCATTTCAGGGTGGTCACTACTAGGCCTCAATTGCACCACCACAACTCTAGAATCCCTCAACCCTCTTCTAGGAATTTTCAATGTTCACAAAACCCCACTAAACCAATTCTAAACTAAAATTTAAGCTAAAGGAAATGAAATTCTACACTAATGGTGAAGGAAATACCTCATTTGGCAACTCAAGAATTTTCTTGAGTTGCCCTAAGTCTTCAAAATCCAATTTTTCTTGATCTCACATGCTTGTAGTAAGCTTGTGCATGTTTTTTTGTGAAAGGGGGATGATGTTTTGATGTGGTTTTGATGATGTTGTGAGGAGGTAGAGGAGGGAGGAGGTGGGGGGCAGCCATGGTAGATGAGAAGAGGGAAAAATGAAGGAAATAATGAAGAGGGAAATGAGCCAAGACTAAGGTTGACCCCTCACCCTCTCTCTCTCTCTCTTGTCCATACCTCATTGTTTAATATTTCCCCTTTTCTTTTCTTTTCTTTTCCTTTATCTTTTCTTTTCTTCTCATTCAAAACAAAGCAATGCATGAAAATAAAGAAAAAAGCCATGTTAGAAAATGTAACAAATGTGTAAAATGACTTGGTGCATGTCATGTGCACAAATCAAGCTTAATGCACGATTAGTGATATTTAATCGCGATTAGCATTAAAATGGAATATAATTAACTATATAACAATCTATGAAAGCTCAAATCTAAAAATCTCTTTCAAATTCAGTAATTAACATAATTTCTAAATATTTCTCAATTTATCAATATTTAATTATACCGCATTATCAAAATATTCATAATATTTATTATTTAATTATATAAATTCCCAAAAATAATATTTTATTTTTTTGAAATGTTACAATCTCGCCGATTCCACGGCTGTCGGGTGGCACAACGCCTTTGATGCCGTCAAGAAGACCCTGCCCGGGTTTGACGATCGGGAGCTTCATGCAAGGTATCCTAATTGATCTTTTGAAAAATGTTTGTTTGTAAAGTAACTGCAATCAGGACGGTGTCGCTAGTAACTAGCCGCGATGAGTACGGGTCGTCTGCAGAGAAACGTGAACCTTTTTCTTGCTTTAGACGAGTTGATTGAAAGATGGTTGATTGGTTGTCGTTACGGATATACTACGAATATAAGATTTATCAAGGGAAGGCTTGTAAAGTTCATAGGACTTAGTAGTAATGGATAAATAATTAAAAATGACTCATTTTATCTTTTAATAGTTTAAAACTAGATCGATAGTGATGAATGTGGAAGAAACTAGGGTTTCCCTACTCCTAACTCTTATCCTTGCATCGATCTCTATTTATGTCTAACCCCTAACAAAACAAGTGTTAATCTAATTTCAAATCATGGTCGAGGCTATCAATAAATTGGTAGCGCGCCCGATAAGCATTTTAATATTTATTTTGCTAAAATTTATAAACTTTAAAATGTATAAAAGAAGTTAAAATATTTTATCATCTATTGATCTACTCTAGCCTATGAACCCTAGCAAGCTAGGAATTACTCACGTATGTTTTGAGATAGAAGAAAGGATGAAGAAAAAGACATGATTATGATGCAGAAATTAAATGCAAAAAGTAAGTGCAGAAATTAATTGCGAAAAGACTAATAAAAACTCTTCCTTTATTAATCAACTATATCATGTATAAATCCTTTTAAAGTAGAGTTCAAGAACCCTAGTTTTTGCTCTCGATCTCTATCTTGTTGGAAGTAGATGCACAGCTGATGATCAACGCGGATGCATGGATCGTTTTGGTTCTCTTGATCTCTTCGGTTGACGATCTTTCATGTGAAGCTCTTGGTCCTTTAAATAGTCACAGAAATTCTAAACCCTAGTTCCATGTGTGAAGATTTGCTGTTGCGATCATACTAAAAAAATCCTAAATCCAACGGTCACAAATAGGCCGCGGATCCGCCGCAAATATGTGCATTTGGCCACGGTTGGGCGACATAATAGTGGGATCAGGATTTCAAAATTCTTGTGTTGTTTTGTGTTGACACGTGGAGATCATTGTGATGTCTGGATTCTTCAAATCTTTCTCTGAGTCTCTGTCGTTTATGATTTTATGATTTAATTCAACTTTATCGGCAGATTTTATTCCCGACATCTCGGATCTCTCGATCTTCAGGCCTGAGCTGATATCTGCATAATATCTCAAGTCATAGTATTAGTAATATTTGTTATTATTTTGAGATATTATCTTAACCATTTGTATGATACAATATTTTAAGAATATTGATTAGAAATATTTAATATGATATGCATATTTTAATTACAGAGATTTCATATAAATATTATATGCATATATTTTCCCTCATTATGTTAATTATAATGTAGAAACATATGATAATAAACTTTTTACAAATAAACCCATATATGTTCTATATTTACAATAAACACCTTTAAGCACTTAACAATAATAGGGAAAATAATCATTCAAATGTGCAATATTTTTAACTAATCAAATACCCCCAAACTTAATTTTGATCGTCCCAAGCAAACTAGTTATTAAAGAGAAGAAGAAGAAAAAGAAAAAAGAAAAACCCCGCACACTTTCGCAGGCAACACGATTGCACTGAACACGTGCAACAAGCTTTTAAATCTCTAGGTGTCCCTAGTAGGAGAAGTGTTGTCTCGTGAGGGTTTTCAGCGGATTATACCAACAAAATCCCATAATAAAAGAAAGACGATGAAAGTTACATACAAAAATAAAGAACATATAAAAGAAGGAACTAGAAAATAAGAGTTTCAAACTACACTAGCTTTTTAGTAGTTATGAGCCCTATCTTAATGGTCGCGAAAAAATGTCAGAAATCACATCATCCCTCAATAAAACACCGCATTTAGTCTTCCTCCCTACATTTATTCCAAATATAGATCATATACCCCTCCGTGTGTGTAAAAGACATCCCTACACTCAGAGAATTCAATTCAAGCTATCATACTCTTGTCCATCTTCCTTAGTACATTTTAGTCGGTGAATATTTCAGATGGAATTGCTCACACATTCTTCATGCGACCGTTAATACTTTTTGAGGTACTAATCAACCGATTACCAAATGTGCTCACTCAATTAGGCGTAATTAGCAATATCCTAGTCTTGCACTACCTAAGGCTTAGGCTCCCAAACCAGTTGGTTTAAGGTACTAGGTGATAAAGCACCCTCGCTATATTTTTTTATGCTGCCTTAAGTAATTACAAAACCGGTGTTCATTTTTCTTCACCATTTTTTTCAGTTATATATATTTATTTTCCTTCATACTAAGGCTTTTAAACAAGAGTATTTCAAGGTATCATCTACTATCCTAAGTTTTAAGATATGTGCAAGTGCAAATAGTAGGGTATCAACATTAATATGTTTGGACTCAAGAATGGGGTCTATTTTTCTGATTTATTTCTATCCTCAGATTAATGATACCCTTTATGTTACCAACCTTTGGGACAATAGCTCATGATTACTAATTACTAGCTTCGCTTTAAAAACATCTAATTTTCTTAAACCTATTCCTTTCTTTCATATATAATTTTTCACTTTCTAAATTTTATTATCAAATTTTTTTTGTGCTTTTATTTAGTATAATGCAAAAATTGATGCGTAAATAAGCACAAACCTCCCCCAAACCTATTTGCAGCAGTGTTCTCACTGATGTCATTTTTTTAAGCTTAAAAACCTATAGATTTGGGAGGAAAAGTTAGTAACGGGGACAAGAATTAGTGACAGTGAAAACCTCCCCCAAACTTATTTTTGGTTCATAATTTTGTAAAAAATTTATTTTCTTTCAAGAGCCAAAATATTTTTCTCCTCCCCCCCCCACTTGAGTAAAAAAGTTTTAAGCATTTAAAATTATAAGAGGGGGTAAAGTTATTGGTCTATACAAAGCTTTACAAAGACCAAAAGTCAATACCAATCATTCAAAGATTTTATCAATGTAACAACATAGTTGGTGGAAGATCATAGATGTGCAGAAGTGGGGAGATAGGAGGCGGAATCGATCGGGTTTACGTCTAGGATGGTAGAGAAGAAACAGTGATGGTGCACTACTCGCATTCTCGTTCTTGATAAGAAGAAGGGGTGGCGGCTCAACTTCTTTAGGTGTGGGGGTTGATTCATCACAACTCCCAAGTCTTCTATGTAGAGTTGCGTAACACCACCAAAAGGTTTAGGAAGGTATCACACATGCCATATTGAAAATTTTTGGGGTGCTATGAAACCCTAACCAAGATCTTAACTAGAGAATTAGGGTTAACTTTGCATGTAAACTGTAGGGTTCCTAGGCACACTAATGAGGTCTCACAAGGCATCAACCATGCCAATTTCAAATTTTACAAGTGCCGAGAAACTCTAATACGGATCGTTAACTAGAATATTAGGCGAAAAGTTAAGCTAGTTAACATCTTAACTAAAAGTGAGAAGCTACAACCTTTGTAGATCCGGTTCTCCACTTCCTTAGCTCCACGTAGACGTCCTTTCGCTGTCCTAGTCGGATCTCGGACTCTAGCATCGGCTTCATCGGAGAAATGAGCGGACAAGTCGTCGGCTACGATGCCGAAGATGATCTACGTCGAGGCTACACTAGATCAAGCTCCAACTTCACCAAGTCGTGAAACTTGTGAAGAAAACACCCAAAACTACTTGGCAAGAGGTAGAGGATGAAGAAATAGGAGGTGGGTTCACTTTATAATTGGATTTCTCACTCTTTGGCTCAAAGTGCCATTAAAGCTAGTAAGCTTTTTCTTGAAGAAGAAGATGATGAAGAAGATAGAATATGATATGTTATTCTTGAAAAGAATAATAAAATGAATACTTATCATCTTCTAACCTTGGTTAGGTGTAGAGAATAGACCATGGTTAGTAGGAATGGTTAGGGTTAAGGATGAAGACAAAATGGTCACTTGGTCAAAACTTCATGAAGCTTCAACAAGCTTCATGATAAAAAGAATCCATTTTGTTTTCTTTTATCTATTTCTCAAAAAAAAGAAAAGATAAATATTAAGTGAAAAATTGAAACCCTAACCGTTCACTAAACATGGTTTAAGTCTTTACACAAATCCAAGTGTATATGTATCATCAAACATGATACAATCAAGTGCACAAAAGTATATCACATATACAACTTGTGAACAACAAGTGAGAAAATCCATTTAAAGTGAACCAATACTAGTTAATGCAAAGTAATATATCAAATATATAATTATACATTAAATCATTAAATCAACACTTGATTCAATGATCCGGTCATGTCGCACATAACCGACTAGTATACAATGTATCGATTTATCGAATCAACGATTCGATAACTAGGTTATATCGCATACAACCAATCGAAACATTCATCGCAAGAATGAAATACGGTATCACATACTCGCATTATTCTCGGTCCCGCACATATCTCATATGCGCTCCTATTTCGTTTCGCTTGAGCCAGGAAACCCCTGTGTAGGACTCTAAAGACTCGTCAATACGCCGGTAGCAGATGATGATCATATCAAGCACCCACAAGCCGCAAGCGGTCTGCTAAACGTAACGGCCACCCGGGTATTGAGCGATCAGAATATCGACGAGCTAGCCCGCTCACACTCCTGTGAATCCAACCAGTAACACTTACCGTACAGTCCGGTCTGTTCGTCTGATATGTTGCATATCAAGTCTAGGGGTGGTAAACGTCAGACCCCAATAACCGATAAGTCGTGCCGATGTGAGGCTCATAACGGGTCAAGAAAGTACTGGTAACACTTACCAGCAAAACTCTGATCAGCCCTGGCCAGGGACTTCCCTGTTACGGCCAATCGAGCACAGCGCAACATCAACCCCCAATACCGGGAGAGACGAAACCCCTCCTGTCGCTCATTGCCTCCATGTGACTCGGGACTGTACCCAAAAACCACCGTTTTGCACGCCCTTATGGACGTGGTAAGGTGGAGATCAAAGCACAGTGGGAATCACACAAGACTTATGACGATCTCGGGTCTACAGACTAACCTGCACAAGTGTCACTTGAGAACTGCCATCTGACGTGAGGTATAATACCATCTGGGAGTTCTCGGCGAGTCCGTCCAGTGTATCCAGTCTCCACTGAGCACCCGTATACCATCTCTGATGTCAAACACCAATGGATATGGGATCATCCATCGCCCATCTCATGGGTCGAGAAGCGTATACGCTAGTCTACACTGGTATATCGATGCCCCATCTCGATACACCCACGACTAGGGACCTTGAAGGATGTACCTTATGGACTACCATGTCCCCACTAGTATGATCTGCATCATAGTCCAGGTAGTCAAGTACACATCCTAAGGGCTTTACCAACATGTAACTATAAGACAGTCTAAAGAGACTAGTGTACATGTTAAGATAAAGAGTAACCAGATAGCATACTATCATATCGAGTAAGAAAGTCATCTCTATATATGTCCAAGCATCCAATATAATATACATCATCTGTACAATACTGGCCTCTAGGGCATACATACAACTAACAATCTCCCACTTGCACTAGGGCCAGCTGCTGTAGTATCGCATACCGAGCATCCCGAAGAGTCTCTCAAACTGTATTTAGGGAATGGCCTTCGTGAGTGGATCCGCCGTGTTGTTCTTCGTGTCAGCCCTCCTGACCTCGATCTCCCGGCGATCAACTATCTCCCGGATCAGGTGATACCGCCTCAGAATATGCCTGGATTGCTGATGGGACCTGGGTTCCTTGGCCAAAGCCACTGCTCCATTGTTATCACAATACAAGGGTATTGGATGCTCAATAGATGGAACCACTCCAAGTTCAGTAATGAACTTCTTGATCCAGACAGCCTCTTTGGCAGCATCGTTGGCGGCGATGTATTCAGCCTCCATCGTCGAGTCTGCCACGGTTTCCTGCTTGGAACTCTTCCAGCTAACCGCCCCTCCGTAAAGAAATCCCGACTACGGCTTAGAGTCGTCCTTATCACTCTGGAAGCTCGAATCGGTAAAGGACTCCACTTGGAGTTCTCCGTTACCATACACCAAGAGCATCTCTTTAGTCCTTCGTAAGTACTTGAGAATGCTCTTCACAGCTGTCCAGTGACTCTCTCCAGGATCAGCTTGATACCTGCTCACTACACTTAGTGAGTATGCTACATCGGGTCTGGTACATAGCATCGCGTACATGATAGTGCCTACAGCCGAAGCATAGGGTATCCCTTGCATGCGAGCTCTCTCCAAATCAGTCTTGGGAGACATCTCTTTGGAGAGAGTGACTCCAGAGATCATGGGCAAGTTCCCACGCTTGGATTCTTCCATACTAAACCTCTTTAGTATGGTGTCAATATACCTGGATTGGGACAATCCCAATATCCGTTTGGATCTATCTCTATAGATCCTAATTCCCAATATGCAGGAGGCATCACCAAGATCTTTCATCGAGAATCTTTGTGATAAGAAGAGCTTGACTGATTGCAGCATAGGAATATCATTTCCTATCAAGAGTATGTTGTTCATGTACAATACGAGGAAGACAACCTTACTCTCTGCCACCTTCTTGTAGATACAAGGTTCATCTGGGTTTTTGACGAAATCAAACTCTTTGATAATGACGTCAAAGCAGATGTTCCAACTCCGCGATGCTTGCTTTAATCCATAAATGGATTTGAGCAGCTTGCACACCTTCCCGCTGCTCCCACTGTCTACGAAGCCCTCTGGCTGAGTCATGTACACGCTCTCTTCTAAATCACCATTTAGAAAGGCGGTCTTAACATCCATTTGCCAGATTTCGTAATCATGATATGTAGCGATGGCAAGCATGATCCGGATGGATTTAAGCATAGCCACTGGAGAAAAGGTTTCGTCATAGTCTACACCTGGTCTTTGACGAAAACCCTTTGCAACAAGTCTAGCTTTGAAAGTCTCCACTTTCCCATCTACACCA
Source organism: Agapanthus africanus (assembly GCA_030015575.1). Taxonomy (NCBI): domain Eukaryota; kingdom Viridiplantae; phylum Streptophyta; class Magnoliopsida; order Asparagales; family Amaryllidaceae; genus Agapanthus; species Agapanthus africanus. The sequence continues at coordinate 671,570,255 of CM057340.1, read as the reverse complement.
AGTTTTTTCTTGAAGATCCACTTGCTCCCGATGGGTTTTACCCCTTCAGGAGCAACTTCCAAAGTCCATACTTTGTTGGTGTACATGGATTCCATCTCGGACCGCATAGCATCCAGCCATTTCACTGAGTCCCCACTCGTGATGGCCTGCTCGAAGCTAGTTGGATCATCATCCTCCATGATGCAATCCTCGCTGCCACCATCCATGAGAAAACCGTAGTATCTCACAGGTTGGCGAGGAACCCTACTAGATCGGCGAAGAGGCTGAGGTTCATCAGGAACTACTGAATCCTCTGGTTCAACCAAGTCTTCTGTCGTAGTCTGTAATGCTGGAACCTCTTCCAGTTCTACCTCCTTGCCACTAATCTCTTTATCAAGAAATTCCTTTTCTAAAAAGGTGGAATGTCGAGAAACAAACACCTTTTGTTCCTCGGTGTGGTAGAAGATATACCCGCGCGAATGTTTGGGATATCCAATAAACTTACACAGAATGGACCTTGCCGCGAGTTTGTCCGGATTTTGCGTTTTTACATATGCCGGACAACCCCATATCTTAACATAATTAAGACATGGTCTCTTTCCTTTCCATATCTCATATGGAGTGGTTGGCACGGTTTTGGTGGGAACCATATTCAATAGGTCTGCAGCTGTTTCCAGTGCATATCCCCAGAAGGAAATAGGTAACTCAGCCGTGCTCATCATAGAGTGCACCATATCTAATAGGGTGCGGTTCCTTCGTTCTGATACACCGTTGTGCTGTGGTGTATATGGAGGAGTCAGCTGAGAGAGAATCCCATTCTCTTTTAGGAAGTCCAGGAATTCATTGCTCAAGTATTCACCTCCTCGATCAGATCGTAGGATTTTAATACTTTTTCCGGTTTGGTTCTCAACTTCTTGTTTATATTCTCTAAATTTCTCAAAAGCTTCTGATTTGTGTTTCATCAGGAACACATACCCGAACCTAGAGAGATTGTCAGTGAATGTAATGAAGTATGAAGAACCATCCCTGGCATGTGTAGACATAGGACCGCATACATCACATGTATCAGTCCTAAGAGTTCAGTAACTCTTTCTCCGTGTCCCGTAAACGGAGTTTTGGTCATCTTGCCTTTGAGACATGACTGGCAAGTGTCATAAGATGAAAATTCAAACGGATTCAAATATCCATCCTTATGCAACTTAGCCAGTCGTGTCGCATTGATGTGACCCAGTCTACAATGCCACAAGAAGGATTCGTTCAGTTCTGAACTCTTCCTCTTGTGTGTGTTTGTTATGCTCAGAACTGTTGATTGATTTAGAACATAAATGCCATTGCACAACGTGCCTGATCCAACCAACTTTTGGTTACGGAAAATGTTCATAACATTGTCCTGTAATACAAAATTATATCCCTCTTTACTCAACAAAGAAACCGATATAATGTTGCATATCAGGTTCGGCATGTAATAGCATTCGTTCAGAACCAATGTATTACCAGTTGGTAATACAAGGTGATATTCCCCGACAGTCTTAGCTGCAACAATTGCACCATTTCCAACTCTGATGTCTTTATCACCTTTTCCAAGTTCTCTACCTTTCCTTAGCCCATGTAACTGATTACATATATGGGATCCTGACCCGGTATCTAATACCCAGGACGTAGAGCAAATGGAGAAACAGTTCTCTGTAACGAACACACCCGAAGAAAATGCATCACCATGTACTTTCTTCAATCGGGTGGCATGGGAATCCTGGTATTCCCCTATATCCTGTTCCTTCCTATAACTCTTATAAGAAAGAACGGAACTAACGTTCCCCAGCTGAGTATAACATGCGGGTTCAGTCAATACATCCATATTATTATCTTTATTAGGGCATGACATGGTCGCTACCTGGAGAGAGGGAGAAGAAAACACTTTAGCGTATGCTCTTGCAAGATCAGATTGGTTATTATCTTATCTAATCAGGATGGCTCCCACTGGTTTTTATCAAATCTTCCTTCAAACCCCAAAAAGGAAAGACTAGCCGGGATTAATTACACCCTACAACTTCGTCGATCTTTCAGCCAGGCCAGTGTCGGTACTTTGAGGGAGGTTCCCCGTGCTTTCGCACGGACCTAATTAAAGAGAACCTCGTTTTCCCAGAGGCGTAACCCCGTTGACACCTTTCTAGACACCTACTTGATCGGCTAATTGTAATGTGTAAAACTCTCCCAGGAGTAACTCTTACTCGCAGTGGGTATCGGGATCCAACTATCTCATAGAAGGTATACAATCTCATTGCAAATTTCAACACTTGAAATTCCCGATAATATTTTGCCCCTAGCATCCTATGACCTTGACGCAGGCCAACAAACCATAGTGCGCTAGTCAAGTTCAACCCGTCATTTCCTGATTGAATTAAACCCACCCATACGATCCTTGAGGCAGGCCAACAAAGTCGCACGACTACCCTAATCCAATCTGTATCATATGCATAAACAGATAAATACTAGTTAGCTACCGCACACTACGCCTTGACGCAGGCCAACAAACGTAGCACGAATACTAACTACTACTTATCTGAAATGACGGAGGGCTACGACAGGTTTTTCTGAAAACCTATTGCGTAATGAACTTGATATCGTTGTAGAATCAAATGAAGTTTTGAAATGGAGTGATTTTGAGGCTTTTCTAGTTTTGCTAAAGGGGTCACTCCCGGTGAAGGGATCGTCGGCCCTTTCCTCGTCGAATGAGGTGCGGGATATATCATATATATCACTGTGCAAAGCAGAACTCCAAAAGCAATCAAAAGCAAACCGAGTGTGTAGCTTCTGTCAGTTATTGCTAAAGGAGTCACTCCCGGTGAAGGGATCTCGGTCCTTTCCTCATCGAATAAGGTGCAGGGTATATCATATATACCGCTATGCAAAGCAAGAACTGTAGCTACCTGTTTTATTTTGAAATTCGATTCTACAACATCTTTAGGTTTCTTTTATTTCATTAATCACATTAATGAAGCCCCATCAATTAAATACCTAAACATCACAGATAAATACGACGTACACTTATGCCATCCGCATTCGCCTGGATGTCCCCTCGTGCACCGTTAGGTTAGGTAACTAACGACAGAGCAGGGGAGGGCTAGTGCGGGTGAAAAACATAAGTAACGTCTATATAATATATCATATATACTATATACTGTATCTATCACAGAACATCACATGATCACATCACAGATATCGCAGCAGAAGAAACATATGAAACATTGGATATACTAGGACGTCCGTGTTTTCAATACGAGCCAGTATAAAACACGGATTCCACGGTCGTGATGAATAGCCAATCCCACACCCCTAGACCCCTACGAGAGCGGCAAGCAACCCTACCAATTCTAGGGTTAGGAGACCCGGACTCGACTCCTCGAGATGGTCTCCCACTGGACCCTAGAACCCGGTTACTTGTGCTCCCCTCCTTGGGTCTATCCTAATGCGGAAAAGTAAATAATATACAAAAGGTGACAACTTCCGCAACCTGGAAGCGCCCCTATAAAAGAATGTTACATACAAGTTTTTACATGAATGAAAATGAAAAACACTCATCTCACATAAAAACCCCCGGCTATTCAAACACGACAATCCAATATAACATATCCAGCAACACATAACATCGCATGTCATCAACGTAAGTAAATATGCGCATCCCAATTGTCGTTGACATATAGCAACGAAACCGGCGATATCACATATTACACTTACGGTCACAGAAAAGAAAGTGTAAAACTACAACAATTGGAATCCGCAACCTCTATAGACATCGCATACCTAATCAAATGAAATACTTAGACATCACATGCCTAACAATTATAAATCCCGCATTTTAGTCCCGTTATCGAAAACTCTTTTCAATATCAAGTGAGACTAAACCGCTAGATTTATAACATTCATTCAGCTATCTCATAACTATTTGTGAATTCCAATTATTGTATCACATTCCGGATAAATAGAAAATATTAAACTTTCCGATCGAACATTCGAACATCCAAGTTTTTCCGAAACCGTTCAACACATGAAATAGGTTCAAAGACATTCACTTCATGCCTCAGTACCAACGGTCCAGCCGTAGAAGGGTCAAGCCAACGCCTCACATGTGGCACGCCGTACTGCCCCAAACCCTAAGGTTCAAAGGGCAGTTCAAGACGGTCACATAATCGAGTTAAGGTTTGTTGTCTTCTAGAGGAACCATCGCGTTACTTGCACTACTCAGAACGTCCTTAAACCACAGAAAAATCCAACACTTGGAAATTTTTTCGGCAGAGGAAAAGTTGGGTATTTATATCCGGTCGAACTTTTTAACATATTCTAAAGTTATCCGGAAAAATACATAGTCGAAGTTTAATAATCCGATCGAATCAACGATTCCCAATGCAACCCCAGAACACTCAACACTTGAGTCAAATTAAAAATTCCCAGAAAACTCAGCATCATAAAGTAGGAATTACTGTGCAAAAAGGGAATGATGATGTCATCATATGGCCGCGGAACTGCCGCAGAAGCCAGGCTTCTGCCGCGGTTCCGCTGCGCTTTGAACTCATCTCTTGGAAAAATTTGCACCGTAATTCTTAGAATTCCCTGCTGAATTTTTTAAGCATTTTTAATCTGGAAAAAACCCAGTTTTTAGAAAAAGTCCAGAGAGCGTGGAAAAAATAGGGTTTCGGGTTCGATCGGGTTTCAAACATCGTCAAAGCATCGCCTAAGGCTCTAGCTAGGCTCTTATACCACTTTAGGGTTCCTAGGCACACTAATGAGGTCTCACAAGACATCAACCATGCCAATTTCAAATTTTACAAGTGCCGAGAAACTCTAATACGGATCGTTAACTAGAATTTTAGGCGAAAAGTTAAGCTAGTTAACATCTTAACTAAAAGTGAGAAGCTACAACCTTTGTAGATCCGGTTCTCCACTTTCTTAGCTCCACGTAGATGTCCTTTCGCTGTCCTAGTCGGATCTCGGACTCTAGCATCGGCTTCATCGGAGAAATGAGCGGATAAGTCGTCGGCTACGATGCCGAAGATGATCTACGTTTAGGCTACACTAGATCAAGCTTCAACTTCACCAAGTCATGAAACTTGTGAAGAAAACACCCAAAACTACTTGGCAAGAGGTAGAGGATGAAGAAATAGGAGGTGGGTTCACTTTAGAATTGGATTTCTCACTCTTTTGCTCAAAGTGCCATTAAAGTTAGTAAGCTTTTTCTTGAAGAAGAAGATGAAGAAGAAGATAGAATATGATATGTTATTCTTGAAAAGAATAATAAAATGAATACTTATCATCTTCTAACCTTGGTTAGGTGTAGAGAATAGACCATGGTTAGTAGGAATGGTTAGGGTTAAGGATGAAGACAAAATGGTCACTTGGTCAAAGCTTCATGAAGCTTCAACAAGCTTCATGATAAAAAGAAACCATTTTGTTTTCTTTTATCTATTTCTCAAAAAAAAGAAAAGATAAATATTAAGTGAAAAATTGAAACCCTAACCATTCACTAAACATGGTTTAAGTCTTTACACAAATCCAAGTGTATATGTATCATCAAACATGATACAATCAAGTGCACAAAAGTATATCACATATACAACTTGTGAACAACAAGTGAGAAAATCCATTTAAAGTGAACCAATACTAGTTAATGCAGAGTAATATATCAAATATATAATTATACATTAAATCATTAAATCAACACTTGATTCAATGATCCGGTCATGTCGCACATAACCGACTAGTATACAATGTATCGATTTATCGAATCAACGATTCGATAACTAGGTTATATCACATACAACCAATCGAAACATTCATCGCGAGAATGAAATACGGTATCACATACTCGCATTATTCTCGGTCCCGCACATATCTCATATGCGCTCCTATTTCGTTTCGCTTGAGCCAGGAAACCCCTGTGTAGGACTCTAAAGACTCGTCAATACGCCGGTAGCAGATGATGATCATATCAAGCACCCACAAGCCGCAAGCGGTCTGCTAAACATAACGGCCACCCGGGTATTGAGCGATCAGAATATCGACGAGCTAGCCCGCTCACACTCCTGTGAATCCAACCAGTAACACTTACCGTACAGTCCGGTCTGTTCATCTGATATGTCGCATATCAAGTCTAGGGGTGGTAAACGTCAGACCCCAATAACCGATAAGTCATGCCGATGTGAGGCTCATAACGGGTCGAGAAAGTACTGGTAACACTTACCAGCAAAACTCTGATCAGCCATGGCCAGGGACTTCCCTGTTACGGCCAATCGAGCACAGCGCAACATCAACCCCCAATACCAGGAGAGACGAAACCCCTCCTATCGCTCATTGCCTCCATGTGACTCGGGACTGTACCCAAAAACCACTGTTTTGCACGTCCTCATGGACGTGGTAAGGTGGAGATCAAAGCACAGTGGGAATCACACAAGACTCTATGACGATCTCGGGTCTACAGACTAACCTGCACAAGTGTCACCTGAGAACTGCCATCTGACGTGAGGTATAATACCATCTGGGAGTTCTCGGCGAGTCCGTCCAGTGTACCCAGTCTCCACTGAGCACCCGTATACCATCTCTGATGTCAAACACCAATGGATATGGGATCATCCATCGCCCATCTCATGGGTCGAGAAGCGTATACGCTAGTCTACACTGGTATATCGATGCCCCGTCTCGATACACCCACGACTAGGGACCTTGAAGGATGTACCTTATGGACTACCATGTTCCCACTAGTATGATCTGCATCATAGTCCACGTAGTCAAGTACACATCCTAAGGGCTTTACCAACATGTAACTATAAGACAGTTTAAAGAGACTAGTGTACATGTTAAGATAAAGAGTAACCAGATAGCATACTATCATATCGAGTAAGAAAGTCATCTCTATATATGTCCAAGCATCCAATATAATATACATCATCTGTACAATACTGGCCTCTAGGGCATACATACAACTAACATAAACAACTTTACATCCAAGAGATAGGGATTACAACCTTTGTGGTCCGTTCCTTCGCTTCAAAAGCTCCGAGTAGTGGTCCCTCGTTGCGATCCATGAACTCCAAACTATAGAGATGCTCCGCACGATGTAGGATGCATCTTGCTTGACGTCTTCTAAATCCAAGACGATCTACTTCGAGAAAACACGAACTCAAGCTATGACTTCACTTATATGAAATTGGTGAAGCCAACACACTAATCTATATGGCTAATATAGAAGAGGATGATGAAGTAGGAATTTTGCTCACTTTATTATTTAATTTCTCACTTATTTTCTTCTAGATCTCAAAAGCTAGCAAGCAAAAATGAGATGAGGAAGAAGATGAATAATGAAAGAGATAAGTTTAGAAATGCAACCCTAGATTAGTGTATGTTATCCACTAGCTCATGTAGAGAGTCAACCATGGCTATGTGTCATGGTTGAGTTTAGAAATATCTTAAGAAAAACAAAAAGAGAAGACTTTGTCAAAGTTTATCCACAAGCTTCATGAAACTTCACCATGACTCATTTCCTCAATTTTGAATTACTTAAGAATTTAAACCTAAACATTACATGTAGCATGGTATAATTCCTATACATTCTAGTTGCATGTATAACCTAGCATGTCATAATATTATATATCACATATATAATATTTATGCAATAAAAGAAAACAGTACAATAAACATATATCACATATATGTTAAATGTATTACAAGTGAGAATAATAAATACTTAAGTGAGTATATAATATATAAAAATATATATAAATATAAAAATATATATATATATATATATATATCATTTTATCGAATCAACAATTGATCCAATAACCCGGTTATATCACATATAACCGGCCGATATCATATATCGCGAGAATAGAATACGGTATTACATATCGTATTAATCTCGGTCCCGCACATTTCATATATGTGCTCCTACTCCGTTTCGCCTGAGCCAGGAAACCTCTGTTTAGGACTCTAAAGACTCGTCAATATGCCGGCAGTAGGTGATGATCATATCAAACACCCACAAGCAGCAAGCGGTCAGCTAAACGTAACAGCCACACGGGTATTGAGCGACCAGAAGATCAACAAGCAAGTCTGTACATACTCCTGCGAATCCAATCAGTAACACTACCATACAGTCCGGTCTCTTCTTCTGATATGTCGCATATAAAGTCTAGGGGTGGTAAAACGTCAGACCCCAATAACCGATAAATCGTGTCGATGTGAGGCTCATAACGGGTCGAGAAACTACTGATAACTCTTACCAGTAAATCTCCATATCAGCCCTGGTCAGGGACTTTCAGTTATAGCCAATCGAACACAGCGCAACATCAACTCCCAATACCGGGAGAGATGAAACCCCTCCTATCGCTCATTGCCTCCATGTAATTCGGGATTGTACTCAAAAGCCACCGTTTTGCACGTTCTCGTGAATGTGGTAAGGTGGAAATCAAAGCACAGTGGGAATCACATAAGATTCTATGACGATCTCGGGTCTACAGAATAACCTGTACCAGTGGTACCGGAGAACTGCTATCTGACGATAGGTATAATACCATCTAGGAGTTCTCGACGAGTCCGTTCAGTGTACCTAGTCTCCACTGAGCACCCGTACACCATCTTTGATGTCCAACACCTATGGATATGGGATCATCTATCGCCCATCATATGGGTCAAGATGCGTATACGCTAGTCTACTCTGGAGTATCGATGCCCTGTCTCGATACACCCTCGACTAAGAATAGTTATAGGATGTACTCGTGGACTACTCTGGCCCCACTAGTAAGATCTCATCATATTCATAGTAGTCGAGTACAGATCCTAAAGGCTTTATCAACATGTGAGAGCAAGACAGTAACTAATACAAGTCAACATGTTAAGACAAAGTTAAACCAGATAGCATACTATCATGTCGAGCAAGAAAGTCCTCTCTATATATATCCAAGCATCCATTATAATACACATCATATGTACAACAATAGCCTCTAAGGCATATGCATAACTAACAATCTCCCACTTGTACTAAGACCAGCTGTTGTAGTATCTCATACCCAACAACTCAAAGAGTCTCTTAAAATGTATCTGGGGTATGGCCTTCGTGAGTGATCCGTAATGTTGTCCTTCGTATCAACTCTCCTGATCTCGATCTCCCGGCGATCAACTATCTCCCGGATCAGGTGATACCGCCTCAGAATATGCCTGGATCTCTAATTGGACCTGGGTTCCTTGGCCAAAGCCACGGCTCCATTGTTATCACAATACAGAAGTATTGGATGCTCAATGGACGGAACCACACCAAGTTCAGTGATGAACTTCTTCATCCAGACAGCCTCTTTGGCAGCATCGTTGGCAGCGATGTATTCAGCCTCCATCGTCGAGTCTGACACGGTTTCCTGTTTGGAACTTTTCCAACTAACCGCCCCTCCATTTAGGGTAAAGACAAATCCCGAGTGCGACTTAGAGTTGTTCTTATCACTCTGGAAGCTCGAATCGGTAAAGGACTCCACTTGGAGTTCTCCATTACCATACACCAAGAATATCTCCTTAGTCCTTCTCAAGTACTTGAGAATGTTCTTCACAGCTGTCCAGTGATCCTCTCCTGGATCTGCTTGATACCTACTCACTATACTTAGTGAGTATGCTACATCGGGTCTGGTTCATAGCATCGCGTACACGATAGAGCCTACTGCCGAAGCATAGGGTATCCCTTGCATGCGAGCTCTTTCCAAATCAGTCTTAGGAGATATCTCTTTGGAGAGAATGAGTCCAGAGATCGTGGGTAAATTCCTACACTTGGATTCTTCCATACTAAACCTCTTCAGTATGGTGTTAATGTACCTGGATTGGGACAATCCCAGTATCCGGCTAGATCTATCTCTATAGATCTTAATCCCCAAAATGTAGGAGGTATCACCTAGATCTTTCACTGAGAATCTTTGTGATAAGAAGAGCTTGACCGAGTGCAGCATAGGAACATTATTTCCCATCAAGATATGTCATCCACGTACAATAAGAGGAATACAACCTTACTCTCTGCAACCTTCTTGTATATACAAGGTTCATCTATGTTTTTGAAGAAGTCGAACTCTTTGACTACTACATCAAAACATATGTTCCAACTCCGCGATGCCTGCTTCAACCCATAGATGGATTTAAGCAGCTTACATACCTTTCCGCTGCTCCCACTGTCTACGAAGCCCTCTGGCTGAGTCATGTACATACACTCTTCCAAATCATCATTTAGAAAGGCGGTCTTAACATCCATTTGCCAGATTTCTTATTCATGGTATGCAGCAATGGCAAGTAAGATCCGGATGGACTTAAGCATAGCTACTGGAGAAAAAGTTTCGTCATAATCCACACCTGGTCATTGACGAAAACCCTTTACAACAAGTCTAGCTTTGTAATTCTCAAATTTTCCATCAACACCAAGTTTCTTCTTAAAGATCCATTTGCTCCCAATGGATTTTACCCCTTCAGGAGCAACTTCCAATGTCCATACTTTGTTGGTGTACATGGATTCCATCTCAGATCGCATTGCATCCAGCCATTTCACAGAGTCCCCACTCGTGATGGCCTGCTCGAAGCTAGTTGGGTCATCATCTTCCATAATGCAATTCTCTCTCCCACCGTCTATGAGAAAACCGTAGTATCTCTCAGGTGGATGAGGAACCCTACTAGATCGGCGGAGAGACTGGGGTTCGTTGGGAACTACCAAATCATCCGGTTCCACTAAATCTTCAGTTGTAGTTTGTGGTGCTGGAACTTCTTCCAGCTCTACCACTTCACCACTAATTTCTTTTACAAGAAATTCCTTTTCTAAAAAGATGGCATATGGAGAAACAAATACCTTTTGTTCCTCACCGTGGTAGAAGATATACCCATAGGAATCTTTTGGATATCCCACAAACTTACATAGACCTAATCTTGCCTCGAGCTTGTCCGGATTATGCTTTTTAACATAGGCCGGACAACCCCATATCTTAACTCGTTTAAGAGATGGTCTCTTCCCATTTCATATCTCATATGGAGTGGTAGGCACTGATTTAGTTAGAACTCTATTCAATAGGTATGCGGCAGTCTCCAGCGCATAACCCTAAAAGGAAATAAGTAACTCAGCGGTGCTCATCATAGAGCGCACCATATCCAATAGGGTGTGATTCCTCCGCTCTGATACGCCGTTGTGCTGTGGTGTATAGGGAGGAGTAAGCCGAGAGAGAATCCCATTCTTTTTTAGATAATCTTGGAACTCATTGCTCAAGTATTCTCCTCCTCGATCAGATCGAAGGATTTTAATACTTTTGCCCGTTTGGTTCTCTACTTCGTGCTTATATTCTCTGAATTTCTCAAAAGCTTCAGACTTGTGTTTCAACAGGAACACATGTCCATATATTGAGAGATCGTCAGTGAATGTAATGAAGTATGAGAAACCGTTCCTGGTATGTGTAGACATGGGACCACATACATCACTATGTATCAGTCCCATGAGTTCTGTAACTCTTTCTCCGTGTCCACTAAACGGAGTTTTGGTCATCTTGCCTTTGAGACATGACTGGCAAGTGTCATAAGATGAAAATTCGAACGGATTCAAATATCCATCCTTATGCAATTTGGCCAGTCGTGTCGCATTGATGTGACCAAGTCTACAATGCCATAAGAAGAATTCGTTCATTTCTGAACTCTTCCTCTTGTGTGTGTTTTGTACATTAAGGACTGTAGTTTGATTGAGAACATATATGCCATTAAATAACGAACCTGATCCAATCAACTTTTGATTCAGGAATATGTTCATAACATTATCCTGTACTACAAGATTACATCCTTCTTTACTCAATAAAGAAACTGATATAATATTGCATATCATGCTCGGAATGTAATAGCATTCGTTCAGAATCAATGTATTACTATTTGGCAACACAGGGTGATATTCGCCAACAGCTTTGGCTGCAGCATTTGCACCATTCCCAACCTTTACGGAATGATCACCCTCTCCCAGTTCCCTACCTTTTTTGTAGCCCATGTAACATATTATATATATGGGATCCCGATACGGTATCTAATACCCAGGACGTAGAGTGAACTGGGAAACATTTTTCGATAACTAACACACCCGAAGAAGATGCATCAACATGCTTATTCTTCGTTTGGGCTGCGTGAGAATCTGAATATTCTCTTATTCCCTTCTCGGACTTATAACAATTATAAGTTGGAGCGGGACCAACGTTCCCCTGCTCAGTATAATAAGCGGTTTCAGCCAATACATCCATATTTTTATCTTGATTAAGACCTGATATGGTCTCTACCGAGAGAGAGAGAGAGAGAAGAAAAAACTTTAGCGTATGCTCTTGCAGGATTAGATTGCTTATTATCTTATCTAATCAGGATGGCTCCCGCTGTTTTAGTCAAATCTTCCTTCAAACCCTAAAAGGTAAGATTAGCCGGGATTAATTACACCTTATAAGTTCGTCAATCTTTCAGCCAGATCATTGTTGGTACTTTGAGGGAGGTTCCCCGTGCTTTCGCACGGACCTAATTAGAATAAATCTCGTTTTCCCAGAGGCATAACCCCGTTAACACCTTTCTAGACCCTACTTGATTGGCTAATTGTCATGTGCAAAACTCTCCCAGGAGAAACTCTTACGCGCAGTGGGTATCGGGATCCAACTACCTCATAGAAGGTATGCAATCTCGTTGCAAATTTCAACACTTGAAATTCCCGATAATGCTTTTACCTCTAATGACTTATGACCTTAACTATGGTCAACAAATCATAAGCACTAGTCAAGTTCTACCCGTCATTTCTTGATTAATTAGACCCACCCACATGACCCTTAACTATAGTCAACAAAATTATATGACTGTCCTAATTAATCACATCATATGTTATATAGGAAAACATCACTCAGCTACCGTACACTGCGCCTTAATTATGGTCAACAAACGCAGCACGAATACTAAGTACTCTATTTCCTAAAATGACGGAGGGTTACGACAGGTTTTTCAGAAAACTTTTTGCGTAATGAACTTGATATCATTGTAGAAACAAGTGATTTTGAAAAGATGTGTTTTTGAGGCTTTTACTAGCTCCTCTAAAGAGATCACACCCGGTGAAGGGATCTCGGCTTTTTCCTTATCGAATAAGGTGCTGGATATTCTACAAGGAATACCGCTATGCAAAGCAAGAACTATAGAAGCGGTCAAAAACAAAACCGAGTGAGTTATAGTATCTGCTAGTTTCGCTAAAGAGGTCACTCCCGGTGAAGGGATCTCGGCTCTTTCCTTATCGAATAAGGTGCTGGATATTCTACAAGGAATACCGCTATGCAAAGCAAAATCTAGAGCTACCCTTTTTATAAAATTTGATTCTACAACATCTTTTAGGTTTCTTTTCTTTCCATTATTCTCATTAATGAAATCCCATCATTTAAGCTTCCTAAGCATCACAGAAGACACGAAAGCTGTAATATTTATATATCATATATATAATATAAGCATTCTTCTTAGGCAGTAATATGATCTCATCACAGAACATTGCAGCAGAAGTCAACATATGAAATATTGGATATACTAAGACGTCCGTGTTTTATTTTGAGCCTATATAATGTAGGGTTAGCTTAGCATCTTAGCAAGGTTTTGGCAAGCATCAATCATGCTACTTTAAAATTTTTGGGGTGCTAAACAAACCCTAACCAAGATCTTAACTAGAGACATAGGGTTAACAAAGCAAGTAAACAACTTTACTTCTAAGAGTTTGGGATTACAACTTTTGTAGTCCGTTCCTTCACTTTATAAGCCCCGTGTTGAGGTCCCTTCGTCGCGATCATCATGTACCCGGACTCTAGAGAGGCTCCATGAAGAGAAAGATACAAGCTTACTTCCAATCTTCAACAACTAAGATGATCTATCTTGAAGAATCTCAAACCCAAACTCAAGCTTCACTAATCAAGTATTAGCAAAGCAAACACCCTAATCTAAGTGGTTAGAATAGATGAGGATGATGAAGTAGGAATTTAGCTCTTTTTTATTTTCAATTTCTCACTTTATTCCATCACATCACAAAAAGCTAGAAAGCTTTTTTCAAGAGCAAGAAGAAGAAGAATCTTATTTGTGATGAATAATGAATTATTGTATGAGATTAGAATTGCAACCATGGGTTAAAGATAACATCCTTAACTCTTGTAAAGAATAAACCATGGGTTGAGATTTGGGTTGGGTTAACAAATATCTTCACAAAATATCAAAGGATGAAAACTAAAGTCAAAGCTTCAAGAAGCTTCCACAAAGTTCATCCATAACATTAACCCTAATCCAAACCCTAACATGTTTTATTCTCAAAACCCTAGTTGCAATTTTAACCCTTACATGTTACAATATTATATATCACATCTATAATATATTTTGTAAAAATAAAATAATACAATTAACATATATCACATATATATCAATGTATTATCCATGTGAGAAAAAGAATCTTTAAGTGAGCTTATATTAGTTAATGTAATATAATATATCAAATATATAATTATACATTAAATTATCGAATCAACACTTGATCCGATAATCCGGCTATTTCACAAATAACCGACTAATATAATCTTTATCGGTTCATCGAATCAACACTTGATTCGATGACCCGGCTATATCACATATACCCGGCCGATATCACATATCGCGAGAATCTAATACGGTATCGCATACACGTATTATTCTCGGTCCCGCACATATCACATATGTGCTCCTACACCGTTTTGCCTGAGCCAGGAAACCTCTGTGTAGGATTCCAAAGAATCGTCAATACGCCGGCAGTAGGTGATGATCATATCAAACACCCACAAGCTGCAAGCGGTCAGCTAAACGTAACAGCCACCCAGGTATTGAGCAATCAGAAGATCAACAAGCAAGCCTGTACATTCTCCTGCGAATCCAATCAGTAACACTCCCGTACAGTCCGGTCTCTTCGTCTGATATGTCGCATATCTCGCCTAGGGGTGGTAAACGTCAGATCCCAGTAGCTTGATAAGTCGTGTCGATATGAGGCCCATAACAGTTCGAGAAACTACTGATAACACTTACCAGTAAATCTCAGCAACCCTGGCCAGGGATTTCGAGTTATAGCCAATCGAACATAGCGCAACATCAACTCCCTATACCGGGAGAGACGAAACCCCTCCTATCGCTCATTGCCTCCATATGATTCGGGACTGTACCCAAAAGTCACCATTTTGCACACCCTCTTGGACATGATATGATGGAAATCAAAGCACAGTGGGAATCACACAAGACTCTATGACGATCTCGGGTCTACAGACTAATCTGTACCAGTGTCGCTAGAGAACTGCCATCTGACGTGAGGTATAATACCATCTGGGAGTTCTCGGCGAGTCCGTCCAGTGTACCCAGTCTCCATTGAGCACCCGTATACTATCTCTGATGTCAAACACCAATAGATATAGGATCATCCATCGCCCATCATATGGGTTAAGAAGCGCATACGTTAGTCTACTCTGGAGTATCGATGCCCTGTCTAGGTACTCCCACGACTAGGAACATTTAAAGGATGTACTTAGAGACTACACTGTCCCCACTAGTATGATCTGCATCATAGTCCTGGTAGTCAAGTACTCATCCTAAGGGCTTTATCAACATGTAACATAGAGACAATCAGAGTACATGTTAAGATAAAAAGCAATCAGATAGCATACTATCATGTTGAGCAAGAAATTCCTCCCTATATATGTCCAAGCATCCACTACAATATACATCGTATATACAGTAATGGCCTCTAGGGCATACATATCATTAACAATCTCCCACTTGCACTAGGGCCATCTGTTGTGGTATCGCATACCCAACAATCAGCTGTGGTTAAAGTATCTCATACTCAACCATCCCATAATAGTCTCTACTGGGAAATAGGCCTTTATGACTGGATCCGCGCTGTTGTCCTCTGTGTTTACTCTCCTGACCTCGATCTCCCTGGAGATCAACCATCTCTATGATCAGGTGATACTGCCTAAGAATATGTCTGGATCACAGATGGGACGGGGGTTCCTAGGCCTAAGCTACAACTCCATTGTCACACAATAGTAGGAACGAAATTCATCTCATGAACTTATATTTATATCCAGACTGCCTCTTTGGTAGCATCTTTAGTAACGATGTATCTTGCCTTTAATCGTCTAGTATGTCACAGTATCTAGCTTGGAACTCTTCCAATATATCGTCTTTCTACTGAGGGTAAAGATAATGCCTGTGATTGATATTCAGTCGTCCTTATCACCCTGGAACCTTTCCAGTGATTCTCCCCAGGATCGATTGATACTATCTCACTACAACTAGTGAGAATCCTAACATCTAATTAGATCTATCTCATAGATCCATAACCCAGGATTTAGGAGGTATCACCTTGATCCTATATGGAGAATCTTTATGATAAGAGGAGATTGATCGAGTGTAGCATAGGAAACTCCTTCCCTATTTTATGTCATCCACGTACAATACGAGGATCACCACCATACTCTCTACTACCTTTTTGTATATATAAGGTTCATCTACCATTTTGTGAAGTCAAACTATTTGACTACCACATCAAAACAGGCGTTCCAACTCCATGATGCCTGATTTATCGCATAAAACAACTTGCACTCGTTTCCGCTGCTCCCACTGTCTATGAAGACCTCTGGCTGTGTACTTATAGACGCTCTCTTCCAAATCACTATTTAGAAAAGCATTCATGATACCCAACCGCCAGATATCGTAGTCATGGTATGTAGCAGTGGCATGTAGGATCTGGATGGACTTAAGCATACCTTTGAAAGTCTCAACCTTTCCATGTACTCCAAGCAATCTTTTCAAGATATACTTGCTCCTGATGGGGATTTAACCCTTCAGATAGAGCAACAAAAGTCCATACTTTGTTGGTGTATAAGGATTCCATCTCAGATCGCTAAGCATCCAGCCATTCTCACAGAGTCCCCACTCCTGATGGCCTGCTCGAAACTAGTTGTGTCATCATCTCATGATGCAATCCTTGCTCCCACTGTCATAGAGAAACCGAAGTATCTCTCAGGTGGATGAGAAACCCTACCAGATCGGCGGAGAGGCCGAGGTTCATTGGAAACTATTGAATCCTCCGGTTCTACCAAATCATTAGCTGCAGTTTGTTTTAGCTGGAACTACTTCTAGTTCTACCTTATGATCACTAATTTCTTCATAAGAAATTCCCTTTCCCAAAGGTGGCATGCTGAGAAAACATCTTTTGTTCCTCAGTTTGGTAGAAGATATTCCCTTGCGAATACTTGGGATATCCAACAAACTTCCACAGAACTGACATTGCCTCGAGCTTGTCCGGATTTTGCTTTTGACATAGGCCGGACAACCCTAAATCTTAACTTCCTTAAGAGATGGGCTCTTCTCATACCATATCACATATGGAGTGGTAGGCATCTGATTTGGTTGGAACCCTATTCAATAGGTATGCAACTTCTCAAGTGCATAACCCCAAACGAAAATAGGCAACTCAGTAGTATTCATCATAGAGCGCACCATATCACATAGGGTGTAATTGCTCCGTCCCGATACATCGGCGTGCTGTGGTGTATTCGGAGGAGTAATGCTGAGAGAGAATCTCATTCTCTTTTAGAATAGTCCAGGAATTCCGTGCTCAAGTATTCTCCTCATTGATCACATCAAAGGACATAATACTTATACATGTTTTGGTTCTCTACTTCTAACTTATATTCATTAAATTTCTCAAAAGCTTCAGACTTATGTTTCAACAGGAACATATGTCCGGATCTTGAGAGATAATCAGTGAATGTAATGAAGTACAAAGAACCGGTCCTGGCATGTGTAGACAGGGGACCTTTATATACATTATCATGTATCAATCCCAAGAGTTCACTAACTCTTTCTCTGTTTCTAATAAACGGAGTTGTGGTCATCTTATCTTTGTGACATGACTGGCAAGTTTTACAAGATGTAAATCCAAACTAGTTTAAATATGCATCTTTATGTAACTTCAGCTAGTCGGGTCACATTGATATGACCCAGTCTTCAATGCCTCAAGAAGGATTCATTCATTTCTGAACTCTTCCTCTTGTGTGCGTTCTGTACATTAAGAACTGTAGTTTGATTTAGAACGTCTATGCTTTTAGATAACGTGTCTGAACCGATCGACTCTTGATATAGGAAATGTTCAAAATATTATCCAACAATACAAAATTATACCCTTCTTTACTAATAAAGAGACTGATATGATGTTGTATATCAGGTTCGGTATCTAATAACATTCGTTCAGAATCAATGTATTCTGGTAATACAGGGTGATAACTGCCAATAGACTTGGCTGCAACACTTGCATCATTTCCAACTCTTGAAACTTATCACCCGTTCTCAGTTCTCTACCTATCTGTATCCCATGTAACAGATTACATTTGCGGGATCCAGATCCGGTATCTCATACCCAGGACGTAAAGGATACCGAGAAACGGTTCTCGGTAATGAATACACCCGAAGATGATGCATCATCATGCACTTTCTTCGTTTGGGCGGCACGGGAATTCTGGTAATCCCTTATTTCCTGCTTGATCTTATAACAATTATAAGTTGGAGCGGGACCAACGTTCCCCAGCTCAGTATAACAAGCGGGTTCGGTCAATACATTCATATTATTATCTTGATTAAGGCGTGAAATGGTCGCTATCTAGAGAGAGAGAGAGAAGAAAACACTCAGCGTATGCTCTTGCAAGATTAGATTGGTTATTAATATATTTAATTAGGATGGCTCCCACTGTTTTAGTCAAATCTTCCTTCAAACCCTAAAAAGAAAGACTAGCCGGGATTAATTACACCCTACAAGTTCGCCAATCTTTCAGCCAGGCCAATGCCGTTACTTTGAGGGAGGTTCCCCGTGCTTTCACACGGACCTAATTAAAGTAAATCTCGTTTTCCCAGAGGCATAACCCTGTTGACACCTTTCTAGACACCTACTTGATCGGTTAATTGTAATGTGTAAAACTCTCCGTGGAGTAACTCTTACTCGCAGCGGGTATCGGGATCCAACTATCTCATAGGAGGTATGCAATCTCATTGCAAATTTCAACACTTGAAATTCCTAATAATGTTTCTTCCCCTAACGTGCTATGACCTTGATGAATGCCAAACAACCCATAGTCCGCTAGTCAAGTTCAACCCGTACATTTCTTGATTGAATTAAACCCACCCGCACGACCCTTGACGAATACCAAACAACGCTGTACGAATACTCTAATCCAATCGCATCTCATGCTACAGATAAGAAGTAAATAGCTACCGTACACTACGCCTTGACGAATGCCAAACTACCGTAGCACGAATACTAATTAATACTTATCTGAAATGACGAAGGGCTACGCAGGTTTTTTTTCCAGAAAACCATGAGCGTAAGGAACTTGATATCGTTGTAGAAACAAGTGATTTTGAAAAGGAGTGTTTTTGAGGCTTTTTCTAGTTTCGCTAAAGAGGTTACTCCCGGTGAAGGGATCTCGGCTGTTTCCTCATCGAATAAGGTGCAGGGTATATCATTTATACCACTATGTAAAGCAAAAAACTATAGAAGCAATCAAAAACTAAACTGCAAGTTTGTAGCATCTGCCAGTTTTTGCTAAAAAGGTCACTCCCGGTGAAGGGATCTCGGCTCTTTCCTTATCGAATAAGGTGCTGGATATTCTACAAGGAATACCACTATGCAAAGCGAGAACTAGAGCTACTAGTTTTTAAACAAGTTTCTACAACATCTTTAGGTTTCTTTTAGTTTCATTAATCTCATAATGAAGTCCCATTTTATTATGCTTCACAAGCATCAGATATAAAACAAAATCAACAATATATAATATATATCACATATATATAATATAAGCATTCATCTCAGGAAGTAATATGATCTCATCACAAAACATTGCAGCAGAAGAACAAATATGAAATATTGGATATACTAGGATTTTCGTGTTTTATTTTAAGCCAGTATAAAACACGGATTCCACGGTCGCGATGAATAGCCAAACCAACATCCCTAGACCCTACGAGAGCGTCAAGCAACCCTACCAATTTTAGAGTTAGGACACCCGGTCTCGACTCCTCGAGATGGTTTCCCACTGGACCCTAGAACCCGGTTACTTGTGCTCCCCGCCTTGGGTCTATCCTAATGTGGAAAAGTAAATAATATACAATGGTGACATCATCCTCAACCCGGAAGTGCCCCAATAAAAGAATATTACATACAATAAATTTTACATGAATGAAAAATGAAAGACTCTCATTTCATATAAAACCCCGGCTATTCAGAACACGACGATCCAATATAACATATCACAGCAACACATAATATCTCATATCATCAATGTAAGCAAGTATGTGTATCCCGATTGTCGTTGATGTATAGAAACGAAGCCGGCGATACACCACATACTATACTTACAGTCACAGAAAAGAAAGTGTAAAACTACAACAGTTAGAATCCGCAACCTCCTTAGACATCTCATGCCTAACAAAATGAATTCCTTAGACATCGCATGCCTAACAATTATAAACCTCGCATTTTAGTCTCAATATCGAAAACTCTTTTCAATATCAAGTCGGGAAATTCAACAAGATTCCCGACATCCTGATCGAATGCTCGTCGGAAACTTTAGTAGACGGCCGCAACCTCGATGCTGTCGACGAAGTGCACTAAGGCGGAACACAGCTGCCGCGAGCACCCGAACGGATGCTTTTGGCGACGGGGTTCTCCTGCAGTCACTTGGTCGGGGCTATAGGGCGTGGCTATCTATTAAGTTTACTCGGTGAGTATCCGCGTACGCTACGTGATTGCGACGGACTTTTGATGACATCAAAATCCTGTGGCAACCGATCAAATGAGACTAAAAACTGCTAGATTTATAACATTCAATCTAGTTATCTCATAACTACTTGTGGATTCCAAATATTGTACCACATTCCAGATAAATAGACAATGTTAAACTTTCCGATCGAATAAACAAACACACAAGATTTCTTTTTAGTTATCAACACTTGAAATTAGTTTAAAAGCATCCATCACATGCCACAGTACCAATGGTCCAGCCATAGAAGGGTCAAACCAACGCCTCACATGTCGCAACGCTGTACTGCCACAAACCCTAAGGTTTAGAGGCAGTTCAGACGGTCACATAATCGAGTTAAGGTTTTAGTTCTTCTAGAGGGTCCACCGCGTTACTTGCACGACTGTGAATGTTCTTTAACTAAGGAAAAAATCCAACACTTGGAAATTTTCCGACAGGGGAAAAAGTGAGTTATTGATATCTGTTCAAACTTTTTAACACGTTCTAAATTACCCGAAAAAACTTAAACGAAGTTAAACTTTCTGATCGAATCAATGAGTTCCTAATATATCCCAGAAAGCTCAACACTTGAGTAGAATTAAAAATTCTCAGAAGCATGAAAAAATACCCAAGAATAAACCCCTGAAGTATTAGCCCCCAACCCCCAAAGTTGGCCGCGGAACCGCCGCCAAATGCATGGTTTGGCCGCAGTTCCGCGGTCTCTTGAGTGAATTATCGCTTCATACTTCAGAGTAATTCTTAGAATTCTCTGCATGATTTTCTGAGTATTTTTAATATGAAAAATTTCAACTTTTAAAAAAATTTCCAGAAACTAGAATTTATCGGGGTTTCAGAGTTCGATTGGACTTCAAACTTCGTCTAGACAACGCCTAATGCTCTAGCTTGGCTCTGATACCATTGTAGGGTTATCTTAGCACCTTAGCAAGGTTTTAGCAAGTATCAATCATGCTACTTTAAAATTTTTTGGGTGCTAAACAAACCCTAACCAAGATCTTAACTAGAGACATAGGGTTAACAAAGCAAGTAAACAACTTTACTTCTAAGAGTTTGGGATTACAACCTTTATAGTCCGTTCCTTTGCTTCATAAGCTCCGTGTTGATGTCCCTTCACCGCGATCATCATGTACCCGGACTCTAGAGATGCTCCATGAAGAGAAAAATGCAAGCTTGCTTCCAATTTTTAACAACTAAGATGATCTACCTTGAAGAATCTCAAACCCAAACTCATGCTTCACTAATCAAGAATTAGCAAAGCAAACAGCCTAATCTAAGTGGCTAGAATAGATGAGGATGATGAAGTAGGAATTTAGCTTTCTTTTATTTTCAATTTCTCACTTTATTCCATCACATCACAAAAAGCTAGAAAGCTTTTTTCAAGAGCAAGAAGAAGAAGAATCTCATTTGTGATGAATAATAAATTATTGTATGAGGTTAGAATTACAACCATAGGTTAAAGATAACATCCTTAACTCTTGTAGAGAATAAACCATGGGTTGAGATTTGGGTTGGGTTAACAAATATCTTCACAAAATATCAAAGGATGAAGACTAAAGTCAAAGGTTCAAGAAACTTCTATAAAGTTCATCCATAACATTAACCCTAATCCAAACCTTAACATATTTTATTCTAAAAAACCTAGTTGCAATTTTAACCCTTACATGTTACAATATTATATATCATATATATAATATATTTTGTAACAAAATAAAATAATACAATTAACATATATCACATATATATCAATGTATTATCCATGTGAGAAAAAGAATCTTTAAGTGACCTTATAGTAGTTAATATAATATAATATATAAAATATATAATTATATATTAAATTATCGAATCAACACTTGATCCGATAATCCGGCTATTTCACAAATAACCGACTAATATAATTTTTATCAGTTCATCGAATCAACACTTGATCCGATGACCCGGCTATATCATATATACCCGACCGATATCACATATCGCGAGAATCTAATACGGTATCGCATACACATATTGTTCTCGGTCCTGCACATATCACATATGTGCTCCTACACCGTTTTGCCTGAGCTAGGAAACCTCTGTGTAGGACTCCAAAGAATCGTCAATACGCCGGCAGTAGGTGATGATCATATCAAACACCCACAAGCTGCAAGTGGTCAGCTAAACGTAACAGCCACCCAGGTATTGAGCGATCAGAAGATCAACAAGCAAGCCTGTACATTCTCTTGCGAATCCAATCAGTAACACTCCCGTACAGTCCGGTCTCTTCGTCTGATATGTCGCATATCTCGCCTAGGGGTGGTAAACGTCAGACCTCAGTAGCTTGATAAGTCATGTCGATATGAGGTCCATAACAGTTCGAAAAAATACCGATAACACTTACCAGTAAATCTCAGCAACCCTGGCCAGGGATTTCCAGTTATAGCTAATCGAACACAGCGCAACATCAACTCCCTATACCGGGAGAGACGAAACCCCTCCTATCGATCATTGCCTCCATGTAATTCGGGACTGTACCCAAAAGCCACTGTTTTGCACGCCCTCTTGGACGTGGTATGATGGAAATCAAAGCACAGTGGGAATCACACAAGACTCTATGACGATCTCGGGTCTACAGACTAACCTGTACCAGTGTCACCAGAGAACTGCCATCTGACGTGAGGTATAATACCATGTGGGAGTTCTCGACGAGTCCGTCCAATGTACCCATTCTCCACTAAGCACCCGTATACTATCTCTGATGTCAAACACCAATGGATATGGGATCATCCATTGCCCATCATATGGGTCAAGAAGCGCATACGCTAGTCTACTCTGGAGTATCGATGCCCTGTTTCGGTACTCCCACGACTAGGAACATTTAAAGGATGTACTTAGCGACTACACTGTCCCCACTAATATGATCTGCATTATAGTCCTGGTAGTCAAGTACTCATCCTAAAGGCTTTATCAACATGTAATATAGAGACAATCAGAGTACATGTTAAGATAAAGAGCAACCAGATAGCATACTATCATGTTGAGCAAGAAAGTCCTCCCTATATATGTCCAAGCATCCACTACAGTATACATCGTATGTACAGTAATGGCCTCTAGGGCATTCATATCACTAACATATAAAACACGGATTTCACAGTCGCGATGAATAGCCAAACCCACATCCCTAGACCCTTACGAGAGCGGCAAGTAACCCTGCCAATTCTAGGGTTAGGAGACCTGGTCTCGACTCATCGAGATGGCCTCCCACTGGACCCTAGAACCCGGTTATTTATGCTTTCTGTTTTGGGTCTATCCTAATGCAGAAAAGTAAATAATATACAATGGTGACATCATCCTCAACCCGGAAGTGCCCCAATAAAAGAATATTACATACAATGAATTTTATATGAATGTAAAAGAAAACTCTTATCTCACATAAAACCCTGGCTATTCAAAATACGACGATCCAATATAATATATCACAGCAACACATAACAACACATGTCATCAACGTATGTAAATATGCCTATCACAATTGTCGTCGATCTATAGCGACGAAAACGACGCTATACCACATGTTTCACTTACGGTCGCAAAAAAGAAAATGTAAAACTACAATATTTGGAATCCACAATCTCTTTAGACATCGTAAACCCGAAATATCACATATTACGGATTTCATGCCTAACTAAATGAATTCCACATTTTGTATCACAACACAGATATTTAGGCGAAGTTACACAATTCGATCGATTCAATGAATTCCCAAAGTACCCCGGTGAGCTCAACACTTGAGCAGAAATAAAAAATTCCCAGTAGTATGCCCCAACACCTACGGACCGCAGCTGAAGAGCCCGTCCCAAGCCTCCACAGTGGCGCCGCGGAACCACCGCCAAAACCAAGTTTTGGCCGCAATTGCGCGGTCACTGTAGCGAGTTAGGGACTCGTTCTTCAGATGGGTCTATAAAATTCACTGCATGATTTTCTGAGTATTTTTAATATGAAAAATTTTAACTTTTGAAAAAATTTCTAGAGAAGGGGTCTCGTTTGGGTTTTTGGGGTTCAATCGGACTTTAAACTTCGTCTAGACAATACCTAAAGCTCTAGCTTGGCTCTGATACCACTGTAGGGTTGTGTAACACCACCAAAAGGTTTAGGAAGGTATCACACATGCTATATTGAAATTTTTTTGGGTGCTATGAAACCCTAACCAAGATCTTAACCAGAGAATTAGGGTTAATTTTGCATGTAAACAAATTTACATCTAATAAATAGGGATTACAACCTTTGTAGTCCATTCCTTCACTTCAAAAGCTTCGAGTAGTGGTCTCTTCATGGCGATCCATGAACTCCCGGACTCTAGAGAGGCTCCGCACGATGTAGGATGCATCTTGCTTTAATTCTTCAAAATCCAAGACGATCTATTTCGAGGAAACACGAACTCAAGCTATGACTTCACTTATATGAAATTGGTGAAGCCAACACACTAATCTATATGACTAATATAGAAGAGGATGATGAAGTAGGAATTTTGCTCACTTTATTATTTAATTTCTCACTTATTTTCTTCTAGATCTCAAAAGCTAGCAAGCAAAAATGAGATGAGGAAGAAGATGAATAATGAAAGAGATAAGGTTAGAAATGCAACCCTAGGTTAGTGTATGTTATCCACTAACTCATTTAGAGAGTTAACTATGGCTATGTGTCATGGTTGAGTTTAGAAATATTTTAAGCAAAACAAAAAGAGAAGACTTTGTCAAAATTTATCCACAAGCTTCATGAAACTTCAGCATGACTCATTTCCTCAATTTTGAATTACTTAAGAATTTAAACCCAAAAATTACATGTAGCATGGTATAATTCTCATACATCCTAGTTGCATGTATAACCTAGCATGTCACAATATTATATATTACATATATAATATTTATGCAACAAAAGAAAACAATACAATAAACATATATCACATATATGTTACAAGTGAGAATAATAAATACTTAAGTGAGTATATAATATATATAAATATATATAAAAATATATATATCATTTTATCGAATCAACATTTGATCCAATAACCCGGTTATATCACATATAACCGACCGATATCATATATCGCGAGAATAGAATACGGTATCACATATCGTATTAATCTCGGTCCCCGCACATATCACATATGTGCTCCTACTCCATTTCGCCTGAGCCAGGAAACCTCTGTGTAAGACTCTAAAGACTCGTCAATACGCCGGCAGTAGGTGATGATCATATCAAACACCGACAAACTGCAAGCGGTCAGCTAAACGTAACAGCCACCTGGGTATTGAGCGACCAGAAGATCAACAAGCAAGCCTGTATATACTCCTGCGAATCCAATCAGTAACACTACCATACAGTCCGGTCTCTTCGTCTGATATGTCGCATATACAGTCTAGGGGTGGTAAAACGTCAGACCCCAATAACCGATAAGTCGTGTCGATGTAAGGCTCATAACGGGTTGAGAAACTACTGATAACTCTTACCTATAAACCTCTATATCAGCCTTGGCCAGGGACTTCCAGTTATAGCCAATCGAACACAGCGCAACATCAACTCCCAATACCGGGAGAGACGAAACCCCTCCTATCGCTTATTGCCTCCATGTGATTCGGGACTGTACCCAAAAACCACCATTTTGCACGTTCTCGTGAACGTGGTAAGGTGGAAATCAAAGCACAGTGGGAATCACATAAGACTCTATTACGATCTCGGGTCTACAAACTAACATGTACTAGTGTCACCGGAGAACTGCTATCTGACGATTTGTATAATACCATCTAGGAGTTCTCGGCGAGTCTGTTCAGTATTCCCAGTCTCCATTGAGCACCCGTACACCATCTTTGATGTCCACCACCTATGGATATGGGATCATCCATCGCCCATCATATGGGTCAAGATGCGTAAATAAGCACAAACCTCCCCCAAACCTATTTGCAGCAGTGTCCTCACTAATGTCATTTTATTAAGCTTAAAAACCTGTAGATTTGGAAGGAAAAGTTAGTAACGGGGACAAGAATTAGTGACAGTAAAAACCTCCCCCAAGCTTATTTTTGGCTCATAATTTTGTAAATTTTTTTTTTCAAGAGCCAAAATATTTTTCTCCCCCCCAACTTGAGTAAAAAAGTTTTAAGCATTTAAAATTATAAGAGGGGGTAAAGTTATTGGTCTATGCAAAGTTTTGCAAAGACCAAAAGTCAACACTAACCAATCAAAGATTTTATCGATGTAACAACATAGTTGGTGGAAGATCATAGATGTGCAGATGTGGGGAGATAGGAGGCAGAATCGATCGGGTTTACGTCTCGGATGGTAGAGACGAAACAGTGATGGTGCACTACTCGCATTCTCGTTCTTGATAAGAAGAAGGGGTGGCGGCTCAACTTCTTTAGGTGGGGGTTGATTCATCACAACTCCCAAGTCTTCTATGTAGGGTTGTGTAACACCACCGAAAGGTTTAGGAAGGTATCACACATGCCATATTAAAATTTTTTTGGGTGCTATGAAACGCTAACCAAGATCTTAACTAGAGAATTAGGGTTAACTTTGCATGTAAACAACTTCATATATAAGAGATAGGGATTACAACCTTTGTAGTATGTTCCTTCGCTTCAAAAGCTCCGAGTAGTGGTCCCTTCGCTGCGATCCATGAACTCCCGGACTCTAGAGAGGCTCCGCACGATGTAGGATGTATCTTGCTTGAAGTCTTCGAAATCCAAGACGATCTACTTCGAGGAAACACGAACTCAAGCTTTGACTTCACTTTTATGAAATTGGTGAAGCCAACACACTAATCTATATGGCTAATATAGAAGAGGATGATGAAGTAGAAATTTTGCTCACTTTATTATTTAATTTCTTACTTATTTTCTTCTAGATCTCAAAAGCTAGCAAGCAAAAATGAGATGAGGAAGAAGATGAATAATGAAAAAGATAAGGTTAGAAATGCAACACTAGGTTAGTGTATGTCATCCACTAATTCATGTAGAGAGTTAACCATGGCTATGTGTCATGCTTGAGTTTAGAAATATCTTAAGCAAAACAAAAAGAGAAGACTTTGTCAAAGTTTATCCACAAGCTTCATGAAGCTTCACCATGACTCATTTCCTCAATTTTGAATTACTTAAGAATTTAAACCTAAACATTACATGTAGCATGGTATAATTCTCATACATCCTAGTTGCATGTATAACCTAGCATGCCATAATATTATATATCACATATATGTTAAATGTATTACAGGTGAGAATAATAAATACTTAAGTGAGTATATAATATATATATATATATATATATATATCATTTTATCGAATCAACACTTGATCCAATAACTCGGTTATATCACATATAACCGTCCGATTTCATATATCACGATAATAGAATACGGTATCACATATCGTATTAATCTCGGTCCCCGCACATATCACATATGTGCTCCTGCTCCGTTTCGCCTGAGCCAGGAAATCTCTGTGCAGGACTCTAAACACTAGTCAATACGCCGGCAGTAGGTGATGATCATATCAAACGCCCACATGCTGCAAGCGGTCAGCTAAACGTAACAGCTACCCGGGTATTGAATGACCAGAAGATCAACAAGCAAGCCTGTATATACTCCTGCGAATCCAACCAGTAACACTACCATACAGTCCGGTCTCTTCGTCTGATATGTCGCATATACAGTCTAGGGGTGGTAAAACGTCAGACCCCAATAACCGATATGTCGTGTCGATGTGAGGCTCATAATGGGTCGAGAAACTACTGATAACTATTACCTGTAAATCTCCATATCAGCCCTGGCCAGGGACTTCCAGTTATAGCCAATCGAACACAGCGCAACATCAACTCCCAATACCGGGAGAGACGAAACCCCTCCTATCGCTCATTGCTTCCATGTGATTCGGGACTGTACCCAAAAACCACCGTTTTGCACGTTCTCGTGAATGTGGTAAGGTGGAAATCAAAGCACAGTGGGAATCACATAAGACTCTATGACGATCTCGGGTCTACAGACTAATCTGTACCAGTGGTACTGCAGAACTGCTATCTAACGATAGGTATAATACTATCTAGGAGTTCTCGGCGAGTCCGTTCAGCGTACCTAGTCTCCACTGAGCACCCGTACACCATCTTTGATGTCCAACACCTATGGATATTGGATCATCCATCGCCCATCATATGGGTCAAGATGCGTATACGCTAGTCTACTCTGGAGTATCGATGCCCTGTCTTGATACACTCTCGACTAGGAGTAGTTATAGGATGTACTCGTGGACTACCCTGGCCCCACTAGTATGATCTCATCATTAGTAGTCGAGTACAGATCTTAAGGGCCTTATCAATATGTGAGAGCAAGACAGTAAACTAATACAAGTCAACATGTTAAGACAAAGTGAAACCAGATAGCATACTATCATGTCGAGCAAGAAAGTCCTATATATATATATATCCAAGCATCCATTATAATATACATCATATGTACAACAATGGACTCTAGGGCATATACATAACTAACATTCTAAGAATGCGAGTTCATCGACAAAAATGTCTTCAAAACATCCATCGATATTCCGAATGATAGTCTCATCGAAAAGGAAGTCATGATACTCGAATAGCTTGACTAAATCATTCGATAAGTCAAATAGTTTGAACTTAGATGTGGACTTGTCGACAGAAGGGTCTTCACGTGTATAATATATAGTAGGATCGGTATCGTGAAGGTCCTCAAATTCGCAACTGTCGGAAGCTATCTTTTCGACAGAGCATACATGAGCATAGGGTTCTGATGGTTGACTTCCTAGCTTGTAAATATTAAGCTCGATTGTCATCTTCCCGAGGGAAAGGTTCATAGAACCGTTACGACAATTCATAACAGCATTGGAAGTTGCTAGAAAAGACCGACCTAGAATCATCGGGATTTGATTCCGTGGGTTCGCCACAGGCTGTGTATCTAAAACAATAAAGTGCATAGGGAATATAATTCTCCGACTTTGATTAACACGCCCTCTAGATCACCCTTAGGTTGGGTGATGGATCAATCGGCCATTTGGAAAGTGCAATGCGCAGGTTTCAACTCTGCTATCCCTAATTGCTCATAAACATAATATGGAAGCAAGTTAACAATAAAACCTAAGTCGAGTAGAGCACGATTAATACTTTTACCCCAATAGTTATAGATATTGTAGGACAACCGGGGTCCTTACATTTCGTGGGCACCAATAAGGTGAGAGAATTGCTCATATTACTTGCTAAGAAAACCTTTTTAGGTACTTGAGTTTTCCTTTTCTTAGTGCAGCAGTGCTTTAAAATTTTCGCATAGGACGGAACTTGTTTGATAGAATCTAAGAGAGGCATATTTATATTAACTTGCTTAAAATGTCCACAATCTTCTCTATTTGGGGACTTGATGTGTTGGCCCTCAACCTATGTGGAAAAGGAGCTTTATTAATAAGGGTTGGGTCCAACTTTTGAGCAGAAGTTTGTGGGGATGGAATGGATCCCAAAACTGGATTTGGGATGGTCGTAGATGGTAATTCCTTCAAGGAAGTGGGATGAGAGTTCGAGCCTAGTGGAAAATAGAGAATAGGCTCGGAAGAAGATGTTAGATTAGACGAAATAGGAGTAGAAGTAGTGGCCGGGGTTTCATCAATATCATCGACTTCAACAACTTGTTTACCAACATTGTTATTCAGCACTCTTCCCAATCTCAACGTAGTTACGGCACTCACATTATGATTTTGAAGGATGAGATTCGCTCTTTGTGAGTGGACGGGATTTGGTAGAGGTTAAAATGGAAGTCTCCCTTTCTCTCTCTCGCTCATCGTGGCATTTAACTGTGCAAGTTGTGTTTCTATCGATTTTATGCTTTCACTGTGGGAAGAAGTGTGTTGCACTAACGTTTGGATAGAAGACGTTAAATTAGTCGTCGTTTGCTTGGAATGCTTAATTAATGTTTCTAAGTTACGTTCGAGCGCAGAGGTTTTATCGGTACCGACCGTTGAAATATTATTATAAGGATCAAAGTTGTTGGCCGGGCTTTGAAAAGATTGCGGTTGAAAAGGGTGCTGACTTTGTTGTGGTGGTTGCTGTTGCTGTGAGGGAGGCCTTTGATAGTTGTTTGGGAACTGGTTTTGATTTTGAGTTTGGTTTTGGTTCCAATTAAAATTAGGATGATTCCTCCATCCCTGATTATATGTGGAAGAATAAGGATCGTTTCTAGGTCATTGCTGAAAAGCAGCATTAGTTTGTTTTTGACCTTGAAACGGAGGATTCAAAGGATATTCTTCCGTTAAATGTGATGGGTTAGAACAGAAACCACACACGGTTTTTGGGGAGCGTAACTTGGTTTAGGGAGGCTAACGAAAATTTGTTTTCTATAGCTTCGAGTTTCTTTTGCATCGCAGCCATTTCTGCTTTCATTGCGATGGAAACGTCAAGCTAATGGATACCTGCCCTAGATGAAGTTGGTCTAACGCTTTCCCACTGTAAGGTTTGTTCGGCGAGATCTTCCAGGAATTGCCAAGTTTCGCCATCGTCTTTAGACATGAAATGTTATTGACTAATGGTTTCAAGCATTTGTTTTGTAGCAGGATTAACACCCTCATATATAATTCGGCAAAGTTTCCATTTATCAATTTCATGATGGGGGCATTGTAGAAGAAGATCTTTGAACCGTTCAAAGTATTTCCAAAATGGTTCATTGGGAAGTTGGGTAAACTGGATAATCTCGCTTCGAATACGGGTGGTTTTATGATTGGGATAAAATTTCTTCAGGAATGCTATCACGAATTCATCCCATTTGGCGATAGAATGTGCGGCGGTACTATAAAGCCATTTTTCTGCTAGATCGCACAAGGTAAAAGGGAGAAGACGTAATCTCACAGCATCCACAGAAAGTTGTGTAGTGCCCATCATTCCACATACGTTTTAGAATTTGGTTATGAAAACGTATGCGTCTTCAGATTCAAGCCCGTGAAATTTAGACAACAAGTTGATGAAGTGGGGTTTAATTTCGAAATTATCCCCATTGGCCAGTAGAATAGACATACAAGTAGAAAGGGGTCCACGCATCAGGTAGCATCTTTCTTGGAGAGAGATGCGTGGTGGATTCTGCGCACCTACGGGTGGCGGCAGGGTGGTGTCGTGAAATCCCGATGGAGATCCATCCATTTCGGGAGATGTGGTGGGTGGAGGGGAAAAAGAAGATGAAGAAGTACCGACTTCGGAGTCGATAGAAAAAAACGTGGACATGATGGGCACTAGAATCCCGTGTACAGCCGATCATGCACTAAGCAGGTTTAGTACACGTGGCAGCGTGTGTGAGAACGAATTAAAACGGTTTGTTTTGAAAAAATCTCGGACGTGAGGCTTGACTCAACAAATCACAAAATGCTTAATCAACCCTATAACTAAGGTCATCTTGGTCAAGCACTAGACCGCTCCTAGACTTCCAAAAGATAAGCCGCAGGATCAATTCTCTACCACCTCTTTATCACTCTTATGGCCGGTAAGTGGGAGGTATCCGCTATATGAATCACCGACATAGCGGGCCTAATTAAGTAACCGCTTTCCTTAGTCACACTTGCCTAGACACTACAAGATAGATGCGGATAACCGATAGATTACCCATGACCCTCCTCTGTCCTAATTGAGCACGACAGTCCTTAGAGGCTAGGTCTAGATATTTTTTAATTAATATAGGGTGAAAATATGCTCGTTTTGTGATTTGTGGGGCCTAAGAAGGGTGATGAAATCCCCACCTAATCTCAATTTGGGTTATTGCCCCTTAATGTCCGGTTAAGATATGCACAAACAAACCAATATCAAAACACAAAAAAAGATTTTTTTTAAGTGGCGCTTTTTTGCAAAGAATCCTGCAGAAAAATCAGATTATTGGATTTTACAGGAGAGAGAAAGATCAAAGAAAGATTCCAGAGGATTTTGGGGAAGCAACTCCTCCACTTTGCCGCCCAACCGCCGCAAAAAGCACCCTATTGCCGCCTAACCGCGGCTCTTTGGAGGGTTCTCTTGCTGAGTTTTCTTCAGTGCAACCCTAGGCTCCTCTAGGATATGTTGAAAGTCTCCGAATCTTTTTTTTCCTCGCTCCAGTAACTCCAGATTCCCTTACAAAATTCGCACACTAATCGTTAAATACACAAGATGCGGTTTTGATTATTTTATGGTATGGATTAATAAGAATTCAACCCGAATAGCAAAAAAAATTGCAGTCTTTTCCCCAGCAACGACGCCATTTGATTGATGTGTTTAAAGTGTGCCGTAAATAAAGTAACCGCAATCAGGATGGTGTCGCTAGTAGCTAGCTGCGATGAGTACGGGTCGTCCGCGGGAAAACGTGATCCTTTTTCTTACTTTAGATGGGTTGATTGAAAGATAGGTTAATTGGTTGTAGATCTATTTTAATACGGATGTAGATTTTATAAAGAAGAGGCTTGTAAGGTTCATAGGACTTAGTAGTAATAGATGATTAATTAAAAATGACTCCTTTTATCTTTTAATAGTTTAAAACTAGATCGATAGCGATGAATGTAGATTAGGGTTCTTTTGGAAGAAACAAGGGTTTCCCCACTCCTAACCCTTGTCCTTACATTGATCTCTATTCATGTCTAGCACCTAACAAAACAAATGTTAATCTAATCTCAAATCGTGGTCGAGACTAACAATAAATTGGTAGCGCGCCCGATAAGGATGTTAACATTTATTTTGCTAAAGTTTATAGACTTTAAAATGTATAAAAGGAGTTAAATGATTTTATTATCCATTGATCTACCCTAACCTACGAACCCTAGCAAGTTAGAAATTACTCACGCATGGTTGGAGAAGAAAGGATGAAGAATAAGATCATAATGTAAGATGTAGAAATTAAATGCAGAAAGTAAGTGCAAAAATTAATTGCGAAAAGACTAATAAAAAACTCTACCTTTATTAATCAATTATATCATGTACAAATCCTTTTAAAGTAAAGTACAAGAATCCTAGTTTTTTCTCTCGATCTCCATCTTGTTGGAAGTAGATGAACAGCTGATAATCAACTCGGATGCGTGGATCGTCTTGGACCTCTTGATCTTTTCGGTTGATGATCTTTCTTATGAAGCTTTCGGTCCTTTAAATAGTCACAGAAACTTTAAACCCTAGATTCCATGTGTGATGATTTGCTGTTGTGATCACACTGAAAAAATCCCAAATCCAACAGCCACAAATGGACCGTGGATCCGCCGCAAATATGTGCATTTTGCCGCGGTTGGACGGCATAATAGTGGGATCAGGATTTCAAAATTCTTTTACTGTTTTGTGTTGACACGTGGAGATCATTGTGATGTCTGGATTCTTCAAATCTTCCTCTGAGTCTCTGCCATTTATGATTTTATGATTTGATTCAACTTTACCGGCATATTTTATTCCCGACATCTTGGATCTTTCGATCTCCAGGCTTGAGCTGATATCTGCACAATATCTCAAGTCATAGTGTTAGTAATATTTGTTATTATTTTGAGATATTATCCTAACCATTTATATGATACAATATTTTAAGAATATTGATTAGAAATATTTGATATGATATGCATATTTTAATTACAAAGATTTCATATAAATATTCTATGCATATATTTTCCCTCATTATGTTAATTATAATATAGAAACATATGATAATAAACTTTTTATGAATAAACCCACATATGTTCTATATTTACAATAAACACTTTTAAGCACTTAACAATAATTGGGAAAATAATCATTCAAATGTGCAATATTTTCAACTAATCATATCCCCTTGTCGAAGAAGTGCCACAGGGGGCGTCGTTGAGCCGGTTGGGGGAGGCCAGGCGGCGGGCGGAACTGCCGAACCGGAGCTTGCCATCGTAGTCCCTGACGGAGGCGCCGAGCCAGGAGAAGTAGCTGCCCAGAAGGCGGTTTGAGCAACTCCCGAGTCGGTTATATTAAATTTTTTATAAGCCTCCGGGAATTTTTGTAAAGCTGGGGAGCCCGTAGTACCCTGTACACAATTTTAAATATGAATAAAGTACTTTTAGCTCGTAAGTATATTTAGCTCGCCTAACACAATTTTAAATATGAATAAAGTACATTTAGCTCGTAAGTATTTTTAGCTCGCCTATGGAGTGCTTTTATTTTTGCAAGTGTAGATAAGTCGATGATCAGTATGTGTAAAGTCGGGTGTTGAGTGCTGAGTGATCGCGACGTAAGAGCAAGCGAAAAGTTAAGTATAGGTAGACCGGCGTTCACCCTTATCCTGGAGTCGAGGTGACGATCGAGCGCCGCGTATGAATCGAGCGAATGCCAAGTGTGTTGGAGGTAGTGCCCTCAGAGTCAATTATTAGGTCACAGGTACGTGATTGTAATGATTGAGGGAGGACCTATCCCGGTAGGACAGTCTTACTCGAGATGATAGTATGCTATCTGGTTTACCTTTATCATCGTGTACTGTTTTAGGTGACCTCACACGTCGCTATTACACGTTGATAGAGCCCCTAGGATTCTTGCTTGACCACCAGCAGTATGAGGGCGATCATATAAGTGGGAGCTGGGGGTCTACAAGCATATCCTTAAAAGGTCCCTAGTCGTGGGAGTTTCGAGACCGGGCATCGATACTCCATTAGTAGACTAGTGTATACAGTCGAGACCCCGACGAGGGGCGGTGGCCGGTCTCACAAGCCACTGGTGTCAGTTGGATCACCTAAGATGTATACAGGTGCTCATTGGGTTATGAGTACACCGGACAGGACTCGCCGGGAACATGCTAGTTGGTCATATACCAGACGTCAGATGGCAGTTCCCTGGTGACATGTGTGCAGGTTAGTTCATCGACCTGGGGGTCGTCATTTGTCTCGTGTGAGTTCCCACTGTACTTTGATTACTACCCTACCACGGCTCAAAGGAGTCGTGCAAACAGGTTTTAGTTGGGTACAGTCCCGAGCCACATGGAGGCAGTGAGCGTATCTTCAGGGGTTCGTCTCTCCCGGTATTGGGGTGAGGTCGTGCTGTGTCTAGGAGAGCCATTACACAAAGTCCTTGGCCAAGGCAAGGAGATTTACTGGTAGGTATTCCAGTAGTATCTCAGGGTGTTCTGGGCTACACTCCGACACGACTTGTACCGCTTTTGGGGGTCTGACTTTTACCAACCCCCTAGGCCCGCCATGCGATACTCATAGACGAACGGACCGGACTGCACGGATATTGTCACTGACAGGCTCAGTAGGGTTGTCAGGCTGAGTTCACTCACAGACGTCCCTTTTAGTCAATACTTGGTAGCCCGTTACGTATTGGCTTATACCTCTGACGTGCTAGTGGTTAAATCCACAACCGAGGTGTTGACGAGTCTTTAGAGTCCCCCACATTCAGTTACTCAGCTTTCGGGCGAAAGATTGTAGAGGCCGTATGGAGATATGGCAAGGTCCGATCAGATACGTGCGGTATTGCACGGATCAGGATCGGACAGTTTGTACTATAGGCCATATGGTTATATGGAAGGGTTCGATCAGATACGTGCGGTATTGCACGGATCAGGATCGAACAGATATTACTAGCCGGCTTTGGTATAAGCCGGATCCTAGTATAGTACAGTGGAGATTTTGTCTCATTGCATTTATATTTCGGTCGAAATACAAATGCGGGTGTGTATGCACAGTATCGGGGTTTTCCTGTAATTTATTACGGGACCAGTTTTCTGGAGTTGCCAGTTTGCTTTTCGTTTCGGCCAATTTCCATTGTTCCGTTCATTGGCCGAAGATTGGTGGAGGAGGGCTTATTTGCATTGTTGCAAATAGGCATTTGTGGAGGGGTCTTTGCATTTTTTGTATCATGATAGCACCATCCTTTGACTTGATTTCTTCATGATGGCTTGACTTCATAACCTCATCATGGCTTGACTTATGTATGATGATGGAGGGACATGATGGTTGATGATGATGAGGGGTGAGGTTGGTGGAGTGTTAGTTTACACTTGTGATCATTTCCTTTTTTGGATGATAACCTTTCCTCTCTCTCTCTTGTATGGGTATTATTATTGGCCTCTCTCATATTCTTTTGATACAACCTCCTCATTCTCACTCTCCCTCATATGCTTGGTCGGCCACTTCCCAAAGGGGGCTGTCCAAATTTGTTGATGTGGGATTTTTGCTCTTTTGCTTTAGGAAAAATCCCACAAGTTCCACCTCCATGAGTTTGTATCATCCCTCCACCACAAAAGGCAATTCCACATACCCCGAATGAGACTTGCTCACTACATTCTACAGCAAATCTTGGGCACGTCGAGTAGCCGGCTTCGTGCCCGAGTTGCCTCGGCATTGAGGTGGGAGCCCGTAAAAGAAGTAGGCGATGTGGTGCACTT
Organism: Agapanthus africanus; assembly: GCA_030015575.1. Lineage (NCBI taxonomy): Eukaryota > Viridiplantae > Streptophyta > Magnoliopsida > Asparagales > Amaryllidaceae > Agapanthus > Agapanthus africanus. The sequence goes on along the minus strand of CM057340.1, from coordinate 671,533,052 downwards.
CCGGCGACGAGGAGGAGACGGGACATTCCGCAGGAGATCGGGACGACGACGAGAAGACCGGAGGACTTGGATCGTCGGTATATCTCTAACCCATCTTCTAGTTAGCTTAGACTTGTTAATAGTTACGATCCGGGTGTTTAGTGCGCAGTGGTGCCGGTTTGCTAAGTCCGCAAAATTAAATTTTTTCACCGCTTCCGCGTTTGGCCGTCGGATTGACGGCCGGGGCGCCGCCGTACACTTACAGTGGTATCAGAGCCTCGCCATTAACTTAGTCTAGCTTTGTGTAATGTGTTTTTCTGTTCCGATCGATCGAAATGTCCGAAAACCCCAATACACCCACGACAGTTTCTGTTGAAATTTTTTCGTCTCCAAAAATTTTTCAGGTTGTATAAAAGCACTGTACAGGCAAACTTAAGACTTCTGGAAAAATACGATACTGTGATCCTCTTGTTGGAGCGCGGAAGGGCGGCTAAAACACACTTATGGCCGCGCTTCCGCCGCAGAGTAAAGGAGTCAGTGGGCCGGATTTTTTCAGTGGGCCTCTGGGATTATTTTTGGGGTTTTTCAACATTAAAATTGGGCCCATATTTTCTGTAACTGCTACAGTTTTGTTTTGGGGCCCACTTGTTAATATTCGATCGGTCGGATATTTTAAACACATTTTTCACAGTATTTACATTATATCTGCGACCGTGAATGTCACTCGATCGGTAAATCCGGTCTAACTGCTATAGCCCGGTTAGACGGATTTGCGAATGTGACTTTCACGTTGATGTTCTATGTATTTGCTGTGATGTTGCGGATCGGTCGTGGGGGATAGCCTGGATGCAATGCTAGTACAGTTTTGTTGTATTATGTACATTTGATATTGCGGGGCGAGCGTCCGACATGTGGACTGCCGTCACTGCCTGTTTGTATTATTCTTTTGGGGCACGACCTGGTTGCGGTCGATGTACCCGTTGTATGTATATTTTACTTTCTGTACTAGGATTACCCCGCGGAGGGGTGCACGGATAGCCGGGTTCTAGAGGGCAGCAAGCCCGCATCTCATGGCATTGAGACGGAGGGGGCTTCACTCTAGGATTGGCAGGCTATTCGCCGCACTCGTAGGGGGTATAGGATTGACCCAGGAGGGGTGCCCAAGTTACCGGATTCCGTGAAGTGCTGGGTGGTCCATTCACGGTGCTGAAGGGGGCTGCCTCGCTTCAGGTTTTGGCGGGTGACTTGCCGCGCCCGTAGGGGTCTAGGATTTCATTGCACAGGCTATCCACACGACCAGGGGAACGTCGGGTTTCAGTAGTGGCTCTGTGAAACCCGGGGTTCCCAGATATCTGTATTGTTTCTGTGATGCTGTTCATTCTCTGTGATGTTGCATTTTATTCACGCCTTGAGCGAATATAATATATTGGTATATATATTAGTAGATGTTGTATATGTTTTACATCCGCGCTAGTCCAGTCCCCGCTCTGTCGTTAGTAAGCTAACCTAACGGGTAATGACGGGACCCAGTGGCGAATGCGGATGGCATATACGTACATCAGTATATTTTCGTTCTTTTTGGTGTGATCAATTGATGGGACTGCATTGATTCGGATCAATGCAAGTTAAAAACAAACCTAATCTGATGTTGTTGGAACACTTTTTCAAAAAGCTGTTATTGCAAGGACGTTCACTTTTGTTTTGCATCGTGGTATTCATTTGGAATATCCTGCTCCTCAGTCGACGAGGCAAGGGCCGAGATCCCTTCACCGGGAGTGACCCCTTGGACAAAAAGTTTGCGTCAGGGCATTAACTTCACTATAGCCGATTACTTTTGCTTTGCATCGCGGTATTCATTTGGAATATCCTGCACCCCATTCTACGGGGAAAGAGCCGAGATCCCTTCACCGGGAGTGACCTCTTTAGCAAAGGTTTTCGTCACTATATTTTTAAAAGCTATCAGTTCCTTCAACGATATCAAGTTCATTACGTTAAAGGTTTTCGCCAGAAACCATTCGTAGCTCTCCGTCGTTTCATATGGGTAGTCAATAGTATTCAAGCTGTGTTTGTTGGCCTTAGTCAAGGCACAGTGTTTGGTAGCTATTGGGTATTCATATGCTGCATAGATAGATGCGTTGGTTTGGGACAGTCGTATAGCCTTGTTGGCCTTAGTCAAGGGCTTGTACGGGTGGGTTCAAATCAACCTGGACAATGACGGGTAGAACTTGACATGTGACTTATGATTTGTTGGCCTTAGTCAAGGTCATAAGAGCATGGGGTAAAAATCACATCGGGAGTTTCAAAAGAACTGAAACTTGCCAGATATGCGCATACCTTCTGGAGTGTGATGACGTGAGCGGATTCCGTCACGTTGTCATGCGATGAGAGTTGGATCCCGATTCCCACTGATGAGTTGGTTTACTCCTCGGGTGATCCCGACTAATTCTTCTTTTAGGTTTGGAGGAGAATTTGAGGAACAGTGGGAGGATTCCAGATTAGATAAATTGGTAACCATTCTGATCTAGGTTAGAGTGCACGCTGAGTGTTTCTTTTCTCTCTCTCTTTGGCAGCGACCATTGACCCGACCCTAAGACTTTGACTCAGTGACCAAGTTGACCGAACCTTCTTAAACACTGGCTTTTGGATTGTCAGAGTTGCAAACCTCATTGCCACTCCTACTTTTACCCTTTTCTCCAGGACACCCCGTTTTACTACGAACGTCCACTTCCATTGGACAAAACCATCGTATGGTTAGATACGAACTCGAAAGAATTTATTCGAGGATGGTTTCCGGTTCTGGAGAAAACGGATATGATTATTCAGTTGTCTTTTCCTTTTACCCTCTCTCAGGTTACGAGTACTCCTTGGTTTAGGGGTAGTACACCTATTACGCAAATTGGATTGTCTTCTTCCAAACCTTAGGCTGGTGCCGACCGGTAGGGAATGAAGAAAACCAATTAGCCTAACGATGGTGTACAGAAGGTATTAAGTTCAGACAAAGCAAGGGATTAGTAAGAGGGCAAAGTAAATTGCAACAGATATTCACGACCAAACCAAATATTTCGTTACCACTCCCACATCACCTTTGTATTTCTCCAGGACACTCCGTATCACTACGAAGATCCACAGTTTATTTGGATACTCCATCGTATGGTTATATACGAACTCGAATGGAACTTGTTCTAGTTCGGGGATGGATTTTGGTTCAGGAGAAATAGGAATAAGGTTTATTCGGTTGTCTTTTATCTTCACCCTATCTCATTGCGAGTGTTCCTAGGATTGGGACAGTACACCCATTATGCTTATTGGATAGTCTTCTTCCAAACCATAGGCTGGTGCCGAACGGTAAGGAAGGAAGAAAACCATTTGGCCTAAAAGGGTGTGCAGAAGGTAAAGACTAAAGACATATGAAGGGATTTGGAGAGGTGGCAAAGAACTATACGGTTACAGTCGTGAATCTGGAAGAGGCATTACTAGGAATACCAAAATACCCCATCGGAACATTTCAATGTTTCAGTTTCACTGTGTAATGTTAAAGAAAAACTGATTTCCCGATTAGATACTTACTCCAGGGTATGTATTTACCAGGTACGATTCTCACATCTGTGTGGTTTTACAGATGATGAGTGGGAGTAAGTTATTGGGAATTGGGTGATCATCCTCATTATATCGGGATTCGTTGTAATCGGTGATATTTGAGGAAGTCACCTGGGTTGTTTGCCGGACGGCAGACATTTGGTTTTGAATATCCGCTGTTATGCACCAATTTCAAATCGATATATCTGTACGTCAATTTTCATAGAGTGAGATATATCTTTATAAAATTATGTCGATGACATTTACCTATATCAGTGGATGGTTAGGTAAGGAGCATTAAACAGCGGTGTAATTCTTCATAACCATAAGTACAGTTTTCAACCTACAACACACAGGGAATGAGTTGTTAGACTCAAGGGACTTATACAGAGTATTGTATGTTGTCCAGTGTCCATTAGGACATAGGGGTTGGTTCTCATACTATATTCGGTTTACTTATGACTTCTCTAGTATTTAGACAGGTGTTTCGTAGAAACACAGGGTCCGAATTTTGAGAAGTTATAGGTATTTGAATAGAGTAGAGAACCAGGTATAGCAAGTATCAGGATTCTTCAAAGAGATCGAAGATGTAGATACTTGTGTATGGTATTCAGTTGATAGTAATGATAAAGAGATCTTGCTTCTCTTTCAGGTTACTCATAATTGGAAGTATTCCTAAGTTGAGTAACGCTGATCGGCCTCCTTCCATTTAGTTGACATGCGCTGGGGACAGCTGCATGATTTGAATCTGGTTCAATTAAATCAGTGCCTCTGTTTCTATATTGGATATAGAACAGTTCATATCTTAACGATGTTGAGGTACGGGGAGTTGTCCGGTTTATGATTAAAACCAGACACTGGACAACTCAAGGCACGTTTCTGTAATGGCTGTTTGTGGGTTGACCCAGGCTATGACGCGGGTTGACTTTCTACCATCTGGATGAACAATAGCAATATTGTTCTAGACTCGCCACAGTTTTATTAAAAATGGATTTTTTCAGAAAACAGTAGTGGGAGTATGGTAGAACTGGAAGTAATTCCAGAACCACAAACGATTACTGAAGATTTGATAAGGAACCTAAAGATTCAATCTGGATTGACATTCCATTGGCCACTCCGCAGATAAGGTGGGTAACTTCAGGCACCCGAGAGGCACTACCGTGGCCTCAAGGACGGTGACAGGGAAGTTCTTGTTTACCCACAATTGCCATTGCTGTTGTTCCAGGTTACGAGACCCGGCGGGAGGATGAGTATAGCGTCGTTCTAAAACTAGTTTTAGAAGTGTACGTGTATATGACTCTGCCAGAGGGTTGTCGTAGTCAGTGGGAGCAGCGGAAGCATTGGTGGATAGGTAGCTTATGTCTATTTATAGACTAAAGCAGATGTAGCGGAGATAGATCATCTATTTCTGACGTGACAGTCATAGGTTTGACTTCATCAGAATAGGAGATGGATCTGTTGAGAAGGTAGTAGGATGTGATGTCATGGTATTTGGATGATATACACAGAGTAGGAAAAGAAGCTCCTACACTACGATCGGTTATACTTTGGTCGTCACACAGTTGTTTCTCCACAAAGGAAATGGATTTTATATCAGACATACTGGTTACTAGATCTATGGCTTTAGATCTAGATTTGGGTGGTTTCCCAATCAGGGTACTTGACAGCATTCTAAGAGTATTTAGGATGGACGACTCCTGGCATGGTAGTGTACCTGCAGGTAATGGAGTCACCCTCTCTAAAGGTGTCTTACAGACTAAAGGGGAGAGGGACGGGCATGATTGGCAGATCACTTGCTCAGGCAATTGAGTCAATCGTGAGATGTCAAGTACCACACCAGATGTTGTTCTTGCACTAGATGCAATAAGTTGACATTAATCCAATCCTGGAGAAACAGTCGGAAGCAGTTTTAGAACATAAGTGGATCTTCTAGGGATATGATAACGACAGCCTCATTCAGGAGACAGTTATCATTCCAGGCTTCCAAGGTGACATGGACGACAAGGAGGTTGTCAGAGTTATAGTTTTCCTTCTGATGAGGGGCAGTATTTTGGACAGGTGATCCAAGGCAATACTGAGGGAGGCATGGCGCAGGATACTGATTAAGTTCAGTTGACGATACAGTCTAAGAAGTTTGGATTTGGAGTTCATTTATGAGCTATGTCCCATCAGACATCCAGACATATTCTGAGACAGGTATTGCTCTTTTCGGGAGATGGCTTTCTCCGCGAACTTGAGATATAGAGAGACATAGAAAGAAACAACAAGGCGGATCCACTCACTGAGGCTATTCCTCGAACGCAATAGTTTCGCAAACGAGCTTTGTGAGACTGACTAGTAGAAGAGTTGGATGTTCGGTATCACACGGGCTGTGAGTATGCGACATCGCAATAATTAGCCTTGAGTGCAAGTGGGAGATTGTTGAAGGTAGTGCCCTCAGAGTCAATTATTAGTTCACAGGTACGTGATTGTAATGATTAAGGGAGGACCTATCCCGGTAGGACAGTCTTACTCGAGATGATAGTATGCTATCTGGTTTACCTTTATCATCGTGTACTGTTTTAGGTGACCTCACACGTCGCTATTACACGTTGATAGAGCCCCTAGGATTCTTGCTTGACCACCAGCAGTATGAGGGCGATCATATAAGTGGGAGCTGGGGGTCTACAAGCATATCCTTAAAAGGTCCCTAGTCGTGGGAGTTTCGAGACCGGGCATCGATACTCCATTAGTAGACTAGTGTATACAGTCGAGACCCCGACGAGGGGCGGTGGCCGGTCTCACAAGCCACTGGTGTCAGTTGGATCACCTAAGATGTATACAGGTGCTCATTGGGTTATGAGTACACCGGACAGGACTCGCCGGGAACATGCTAGTTGGTCATATACCAGACGTCAGATGGCAGTTCCCTGGTGACATGTGTGCAGGTTAGTTCATCGACCTGGGGATCGTCATTTGTCTTGTGTGAGTTCCCACTGTACTTTGATTACTACCCTACCACGGCTCAAAGGAGTCGTGCAAACAGGTTTTAGTTGGGTACAGTCCCGAGCCACATGGAGGCAGTGAGCGTATCTTCAGGGGTTCGTCTCTCCCGGTATTGGGGTGAGGTCGTGCTGTGTCTAGGAGAGCCATTACACAAAGTCCTTGGCCAAGGCAAGGAGATTTACTGGTAGGTATTCCAGTAGTATCTCAGGGTGTTCTGGGCTACACTCCGACACGACTTGTACCGCTTTTGGGGGTCTGACTTTTACCAACCCCCTAGGCCCGCCATGCGATACTCATAGACGAACGGACCGGACTGCACGGATATTGTCACTGACAGGCTCAGTAGGGTTGTCAGGCTGAGTTCACTCACAGACGTCCCTTTTAGTCAATACTTGGTAGCCCGTTACGTATTGGCTTATACCTCTGACGTGCTAATGGTTAAATCCACAACCGAGGTGTTGACGAGTCTTTAGAGTCCCCCACATTCAGTTACTCAGCTTTCGGGCGAAAGATTGTAGAGGCCGTATGGAGATATGGCAAGGTCCGATCAGATACGTGCGGTATTGCACGGATCAGGATCGGACAGTTTGTACTATAGGCCGTATGGTTATATGGAAGGGTTCGATCAGATACGTGCGGTATTGCACGGATCAGGATCGAACATATATTACTAGCCGGCTTTGGTATAAGCCGGATCCTAGTATAGTACAGTGGAGATTTTGTCTCATTGCATTTATATTTCGGTCGAAATACAAATGCGGGTGTGTATGCACAGTATCGGGGTTTTCCTGTAATTTATTACGGGACCAGTTTTCTGGAGTTGCCAGTTTGCTTTTCGTTTCGGCCAATTTCCATTGTTCCGTTCATTGGCCGAAGATTGGTGGAGGAGGGCTTATTTGCATTGTTGCAAATAGGCATTTGTGGAGGGGTCTTTGCATTTTTTGTATCATGATAGCACCATCCTTTGACTTGATTTCTTCATGATGGCTTGACTTCATAACCTCATCATGGCTTGACTTATGTATGATGATGGAGGGACATGATGGTTGATGATGATGAGGGGTGAGGTTGGTGGAGTGTTAGTTTACACTTGTGATCATTTCCTTTTTTGGATGATAACCTTTCCTCTCTCTCTCTTGTATGGGTATTATTATTGGCCTCTCTCATATTCTTTTGATATAACCTCCTCATTCTCACTCTCCCTCATATGCTTGGTCGGCCACTTCCCAAAGGGGGCTGTCCAAATTTGTTGATGTGGGATTTTTGCTCTTTTGCTTTAGGAAAAATCCCACAAGTTCCACCTCCATGAGTTTGTATCATCCCTCCACCACAAAAGGCAATTCCACATACCCCGAATGAGACTTGCTCACTACATTCTACAGCAAATCTTCGGCACGTCGAGTAGCCGGCTTCGTGCCCGAGTTGCCTCGGCATTGAGGTGGGAGCCCGTAAAAGAAGTAGGCGATGTGGTGCACTTCCGGCGACGAGGAGGAGACGGGACATTCCGCAGGAGATCGGGACGACGACGAGAAGACCGGAGGACTTGGATCGTCGGTATATCTCTAACCCATCTTCTAGTTAGCTTAGACTTGTTAATAGTTACGATCCGGGTGTTTAGTGCGCGGTGGTGCCGGTTTGCTAAGTCCGCAAAATTAAATTTTTTCACCGCTTCCGCGTTTGGCCGTCGGATTGACGGCCGGGGCGCCGCCGTACACTTACAAAGTGTAGGTAGGCCGGCGTCCACCCTCACCTTGGAGTCCAGGTGACGATCGTGCGCCGCGTCTGAATCGAGCGAACGCCAAGTGTAGGTAAGCCGGCGTCCACCCTCACCCCGGAGTTGAGGTGACTCATACACCGCGTCTAAATCGAGCGAACGCCAAGTGTAGGTAGTCCGGCGTCCACCCTCACCCCGGAGTCGAGGTGACGATCAAGCACCGCGTCTGAATTAGACCTTGAAAGGGCCAAGTAGGAAACTGTTCGGTCGCCTCTAGTCGAGGGCTTGGGATCCACAGAGTATCCAGGCAGGAAGCTGCCTTCAGCGGATGGGTCGAGCAGGAAACTGCTCGGCCACCTCTTGACGAGGGCTTTGGATCCGCAGAGTGGCCAGGCAGGAAGCTGCCTTCAGCGGATAAGCCGAGCAAGAAACTGCTCGGCCGCCTCTTGACGAGGGCTTTGGATCCACAGTGTGGCCGAGCAGGAAGCTGCCTTCAGCGGATGAGCCGAGCAGGAAATCGCTCGGCCGCCACTTGACGAGGACTTGGGATCCGCAGAGTGGCCGGGCAGGAAACTGCCTTCAGCGGATGAGCCGAGAGGGAAACCGCTCGGCCGCCTCTTGACGAAGGCTTTCCAGATTCTATGGTTTTCCTGGGAATGTCGTTCAACCTTCCTTGACCCATATGGGGGGACAACGGCCAGCTATCAGATGCCACATGGCCATGCCTTATCGGGAAAGTGTGACAATCCGTGATTTGAGCTGTGGCATAAGAAAATCTCGGCCATTAGAAGATTTTTGTTGAGGCTATAAATATCGAAGGCATGGCCTCACCTTCGAATTCTCACACCGAATTCCTCCTAGTTGCTATGTTTCTTCAAGATGATGGGCCACGTATACACCATCAAGGAAATCGTATCTCGGGACGACGTGTATTTCTATGATCTTGATCGTTCCGAGGCGACGTATGAGATCGTGATATGCCATTTGGAGGGCCACTGCGGGCGTCTACTTCCCCGACGGTCTCATCTCCTGCAAGTGCTAATCGATGTGATATGGAGGTCTTCTGTTAGGAATATGTATGCCCAGAGGCTATTATTGTATATTATAGTGGATGCTTGGACATATATATATAGAGGACTTTCTTGCTCGACATGATAGTAAGCTATCTGGTTGCTCTTTATCTTAACATGTACACTTGTTTTAGTTTACTGTCTCTTTGATACATGTTGATAAATCCCTTAGGATGTAGGCTTGACTACCAGGACTATGATGCGGATCATACTGGTTGGGCTTGTATAGTCTGCATGCACATCTTTTAACAGTTCCTAGTCGAGGGAGTATCGAGACAGGGCATCGATGTTCCAGAGTAGACTAGTGTGTACGTTTCTTGACCCTGTATGGGGCGATGGTTGATCCCATAACCATTGGTGTTTAACATCAAAGATTTTGCACAGGTGCACATTAGAGAATGGGTACACCGAACAGGACTCGCCGAGAACTCTTAGATGGTACCATACCTATAGTCAGATAGCAGTTCTCTGGTGACACTTATACAGGTTAGTCGGTAGACCCGAGATCGTCATAGTGTCTTATGTTGTTCCTCCTGTGCTTTGATTTTCTCCCTACCACGGCTCAAAGGAGTTGTGCAAACGGGTGGATTTTGGGTACAGTCCCGAGTCACATGGAGGCAGTGAGCGATAGGAGGGGTTTCGTCTCTCCCGGTATTGGGAGTTGATATTGCGCTATGCTCGATTGGCTATAACAGCAAGTCCCTGGCCAAAGCTGATGAGATTTACTGGTAAGTGTTATGAGTAGTTTATCGAAAGGTTATAGGCCACACATCGGCATGACTTATCAAGTTAGTGGGGTCTGACGATTCCACCCCCCAGACTCGATACGCGACATATCAAACGAAGAGATCGGACTGTATGGTAAGTGTTGCTTATAGGATTTATGGGAGTTTAGAAAAGTTTGCTTGTTGATCTTCTATTCGTTCAATACCTGGGTAGTCGTTACGTCCAGTTAGTACCGCTGACGGCTTATGGGTATCTGATGTGATCATTACCTACTGCTGGCGTATTGATGAGTCTTCAGAGTCCCACATAGAGGTTTCATTTCTCAAGCAAAATGAAGTAGGGCGTGTATGGAGATATGTGCGGGAGCTTGATTAAATACGAGTATATGATACCGTATTCTAATCCAGCGATATTTGATATCAGCCAGGTTATATATAATATAACCGGATTATTGAATCAAGTGTTGATTCAATGATTTGATTTTTATATATATATATATATATATTGCTAGGTTCGATTAGCACTACCACTATGTTTTGGCAAGCATAAAATAGCAATTTAAAAAATCTAGAGTGCTAAGCAATCCGAACCAAGGATCTAACTAGAGAATTAGGGTTTTTAAAGCATGTAAACAACTTTACACTAAGTGAAATAGGAATACAACCTTTATAGACCGGTCCTTCACTTCTAAAGCTCCGTGTAGTAGTCCCTTAGCTCCAAGTAGTGGTTTCCCGGACTCTCCTTAGGATCCACTAGGCGAAAGGAACGAGCTTGCTTAAGGATCTTCGAGGCCGAAGATGATCTACGTCGAAAAATCTCTAACTCAAGCTACCTCTTCACTAATTGATGAATTAGTGAACCAAAAAATCTATACTAAATGGCTAGTTTGGTATAAATTGATGAAGTAGGAATTTTTCTCACTTTAGAATTATTTTTCTCTTTTTGTTTTTCAGCTCACTAGAAATCAAGAGAAGAAAAATGAGATGAAGAAGAAGCTTAAGTTATGAACCATGGTGTGAAAAATATCTCATATATCACTTGTAGAGACTTAACCATGGCTCCGAAACAGGGTCATGTGGATGACATATTCCCGAAACGGGGTCATGTGGATGACGTGTTTCCGCGACGGGGTCATGTGGATGACGTATTTTCGCGACGGGGTCATGTGGATGACGTATTTCCGAGACGGGGTTATGTGGGTGAAGTATTTCCGAGACGGGGTCATGTGGATGACGTATTTCCGCGACGGGGTCATGTGGATGACGTATTTCTGAAATGGGGTCATGTAGATGACGTATTTCCGAGACGGGGTCATGTGGATGACGTATTTCCGCGACGGGGTCATGTGGATGACGTAATGTCTGTTGTAATGAGACGAATGTCGAAGTGGTCTCTAGGTTGTCTGGGAACCATCGACATTTAGAGTAGGGGTTTTTCCGTAGCTCCAGTGTTGATTGCAGCGTCTGAATTCTGCTGGGATGGAGAGCAACGCTGTTGATGATCTCTAGGTTATCCCTGAACCATCGAGATTTGGCTTCGTTCTGATGGAGCCTCGGGAGAGAACGTATGATTCCTTCTTTGTTTGCGCCCCTGGATTGTATACAGGGATTGATGTAATATCACCTGTAGGGCAAGAAGTTTCATTTTATTTTATTTCTTTCCACTATGCTCTATTATTTCAGCTTTTATATCGTGAAAGTCACGATTGCCCAATCATTTCGGCTATTTTTTCGTGGTGCCCAATCATTTCGGCTATTTATTTTATTTTTACTCGCTGCTTTTTATTGCGAGTTGCCCAATCATTTTGGCTATTTTGCATGCATACATTTTTTACTTGCTGATTTTGTTGCAAGTTACCCAATCATTTCGGCTATTTCGTATGCATGTGTGGCCCGTTAGCTCCTTGCTGCAAGCTTGGAATTAAATACCGATTTCGGCATCAGCACCGCTACAACTGGAATATTGCTAGGAGCGAATCATCATCTGCCTCTGTCGATATTGAACAAAGATGGCTTAGTGAACAGGGTTAGAATCCTGTCGACTAAGGCTTTTGACTTCATGAGCCGTAAGGGTCTCATAAAGGTATTTCTCCCTGCGAGTCGTGAGGATCTCGTAGGTACGTTTTCTCTTTAGGAATTGTGAGGATTCCTAAGTGTGTGTTCTCTTATAAGTCGTAAGGATCTTACAAGAGTCTTTTCTCCTTATAAGTCGAGAGGACCTACAAGGGCTGTTCACCGTGTAGACATATCCTTAGTCACGGATGGGACTTTGTTAGGGAAATGTTTATTCGCGCCCGTGGATCGTATACGAGGGTCAATATTGAGCCGCTTGTAGGGCAGTATCGGAGGTTGTGGTGGCTGCTTAAGAACAGGTTCAGATCCCTGTAGCTTAAGACTTTTGAATCTTACGAGCCGTGAGGGTCTCATAAGAGGGTTCTCCTTACGAGTTGTGAGGATCTCGCAAGTGTAATTTCTCCTTAGGAGTCGTGAGGATTCCTAAGTGTGTTGCGCCCTTATGAATTGTAAGGATCTCACGCAGGTGGTTTCTCCTTACAAAATCGAGAGGACCTTGCAAGTGTCTTTTAACGAGATTGCGCCCTTTCGGGTTTTCACCAAACTCGTCGGTAGCCCTACTGTTTTTACTCACGGAGCCCTTTCGGGTTTTCATCCGTGCCCTTTTCGCTTATGGACATACCCTTTTTTGTGTCAGCCTTGGGGTGCTGCAGTCTACAGTAGTTTATCGATATCTCGGTCAACAGCTAGTTTTAGGACATAGTGGTCCATTGTTAGTTTAAGGACGTTTCGGTCCGTTGTTAGTTTAAGGACGTTTCGGTCCGATATTAGTTACTACTTATAGAGTTTGAGCTTAGGAAGATAGCGAGCGGACATAGGCGTCGTCATCTATCGTTGACCTAGGCCGTGACTCGTCAGGTGTAGTACTTTTTCAGGAAGCGACCATTTATTGGCCTGAAGGGCCTTTCACCATCCATGTCCATGAGTAGGTAGGCTCCACCCTGGTAAACTTTGTCTACGATATATGGGCCTTCATAGTTCGGCTCGAATTTCCCCCGTTTGGCACGATTGGGGATCATAGGTCTTTTGACCACTAGCACGAGTTCGCCTTGGCGGAATGTTCTCGGCCTAGTCCATCTTTCGTATGAGCGCGTCATCTTTGCTTTATAAGCATCCAGATTCTGTTGCGCTATGAGCCGGGTTTCATTAAAGGCATCGAGCTCATCAAGCCGAAGGTGAGCATTTTCTTCGTCCGTTAGCTCGTAATGAACTGCCACTCATAGAGAGGGTAGCTCTATCTCGAGGGGGAGTACTGCTTCTGTACCGAATACCAATGCGTACGGCGTCGTGTTCATGGGCGTTTTGAACGTAGTTCGATACGCCCAGAGAGCTTCATGCAGTCTCTCATGCCAGTCCTTCTTATTTCGAGACACCGTCTTTTTAACGATCTTCATCATGGTCTTGTTAAAAGCCTCAGCTAGACCGTTAGCTCATGGATTATAGACTGAGGAGTATCTCCAGTCTATGTTATGCTGTTGTGCGAAGCGGCTAATCTTGTGGATTCTATAGGCTGGCCCGTTATCGGAGATGATCTGTCTCGGAGTTCCGAACCATTTAATGACGTGTGTCTTGAAGAAATGGAGGATATTCTCCGTCTTCACTTCTCTCAGCGGTACTGCTTCTACCCATTTGGAGAAGTAATCAGTTGTCGCCAAAATGAATCGATGTCCTCTGGACGATGCTGGTTCGATGGGGCCGATTATGTCAATCCCCCACATTTCGAACGGCCAGCTAGCTACTGTTGGATGTAGTGGATTTGGATGCTGATGGATAAAGTCCCCGTGAATCTGAAACGAATGGCACTGCTTCGCGTATTCGAGGCATTCTTGGATCATCGTGGGCCAATAATAACCCCATCCGTTTGATCTTCAGCCTCATCTTCGGCCCAGCTTGGTGAGAACCGCAGAGCCCGTCATGAGTTTCTTGGACGACTCTTCTTGCCTCTTCAGGTCCCAGGCATCTTAGCCATAGAGAATCAAATGATCTCTTATACAGGGTATCATTGACGAAAGCAAAAGACAGAGCTCGTTTCATAAGCTGATGTCTTGAGGACGCATCTTCAGGTGTTCGACGGGATTTGAAATAATCTATAAAGACTTCTCTCCAATCCGCAACCTTTTCCTGGTCTTTTATTTGCAGAGTCATTCGCTCGGTCGCTCCCTTTTCTTTGGACGACTCCGGAGATACTTCTACCGGAGCAAGAATCCGACGGCTTTGCACAACGATCCTCACGTCATCGAGGTTTTCGTCAGCCAGTTCTTTAGCGAGCTTGGCTAATGCATCCGCCTTGCTATTTTCCACACGCGGTATGCTTTCCAATGTGTAGGAAGGAATTTGGGTCAGCAGTTGCTGCACTCTCTCGCCGTACTTCACCAACTCTGGCTTGCACGTTTGGTAGTCACCGTTTATTTGACTAACGACCAGCTGGGAGTCTCCGTATATGAGGAAGTTTTCAATTCCCATGTCGATAGCGATCTCAAGACCTGCTATCAAAGCTTCGTATTCGGCTTCATTGTTCGTCCTCGGTTCTGTTAAGGAGAAGGCAAAGCGCATTATCCCTCCTTATGGAGTCACGAAGATGAGGCCTACCCCTGATTTGATTATGGGGGTGCTTTGTTTGCACTTTTTCATGGAAGATGCTCCATCAAAATAAAGTTCCCACCGGGTATCACCCCCGTCGATCGTGTCAAACGCATGTTCGTCTGGCAGTTCGCAATTCAAAGGAGAATCGGCAGGTATCGGATGATCAGCGAAGAAGTCGACGATGGCCTGGCCTTTCACCGCCTTAAGAGGCCGATAAATTATCGAAAACTCCATCAAGAGCAAGGCCCACTTAGCAAGTCGTCCTGTCAATATGGCCTTTGACATCAAATATTTGAGGGGATCCACCTTTGATATGAGATGGACCTCATGTGCCAACGCATAGTGTCTGAGCTTCGTTATTGCGAAGATCAACGTCAGGCAGTGTTTTTCGATGGGAGAGTAATTGCTTTCTGCCCCCAAGAGAACTTGACTCAGATAGTAGAGGGCCCTCTCCTTCCCTTGGTCGTTCTCTTGTGCCCATAATGGACCTAAGGAACCTTCAAGGGCGGTTGTATACAGAATAAGAGGCTTTCCTTTGACCGGAGTGGCTAGTATGGCGGATTCTGCAGGTATTGCTTGATTTCGTCCAGTGCGTTTTGGCATTTGCGATCCCAGACGAAAGGGGTTCCCTTCTTCATCAGGTGACTGTAAGGACGGCACTTGCCTGAGAGGTTGGCTATAAATCGCCGAATATATGCGAGCTTTCCTTGGAAAGACCGCAGCTGCTTGAGAGTCGTTGGCGGAGGCATTTCCATGATCGCCTTGATCTTCGACGGGTCTATCTCGATGCCTCGGTGTCGGACGATGAATCCCAGGAATTTGCCTGAGGATACTCCGAACGCACATTTAAGAGGGTTCATCTTCAAGTTGTATTGCCGAAGGCGCTGAAACACGATCTTCGGATACTCTAAATGTTCCTCGTATGATTTGCTTTTAACTACGAGATCGTTGATATAGCATTCGAAAATTTTATGTATGAAGTCGTCGAAAATCTTCGTCATGGCCCTCTGATAGGTGGCACCGGCGTTCTGTAGACCGAACGGCATCACTTTGTAGTAGAATATGCCTAAAGGGGTCCGGAAAGCGGTATGCTTATGGTCTTCGGGATGCATCTTTATTTGATTATATCCTGACGAGCCGTTCATGAAGGAGAAAACTTCATGAGTGGTCGTATTGTCTATCATCAGCTCGGTGATCGATACTGGGAAGTCGTCTTTCAGGCAGGCTTTATTGAGATCCCGAAAGTCCACACATATGCGCACCGTCCCATTCTTCTTCATCACCGGGACGATGTTGGTGATCCAATCAGGATATTGAATCTCTTGGATGAAGCCGGAGTCGATTAGCTTCTTGACCTCGGCATTGATGCTCATCTTAAGCTTGAGTCGCATTCTTCTTGGCGCTTGTTTGATCGGCTTGACGTCCGGAGATATTGCCATTTTGTGCACAGCAATCTCTGGATCTAATCCTGGCATCTCGGAATAGTTCCATGTGAAGCAATCTTTATGCTGCATGAGCACATCCTTTAGTGTAGCTACCCTTTCTTCAAATAGTAACTCACTGACGAATGTCGGCCACGGGTCGCTTGCCATCCCCAAATCAATTTTCTTGAGGTTATCTGCAGTAGTATGTATTCCATCTTCCAGCTCTTTTGGCGCCGGTGGAAACTCTGAGATTACCTCGTCGTCATCGTTTTCGAAGCACCAGAAGAGGTCATCCATATTCTCGGGCTCTTCTTCTGACAACATTATCATATGACAAGTACGAGATCGCTTCCAAGATCGATGTTGATCTGGTTCTACTCTCGCGGCTTTGGGTTCATGCTTCTGCGGTGGGGTTACCCTCCAGCTGCTGGATAGAGCGAACCTGCCTTGCTGATACTGGTCTTCTACCCGGTCTTTAAATGTGAAGCAGTCTTCGAGAGGATGTCCTATTGCCCTGTGATAGGAGCAATAGTCCGGGTGAGAGACTTCGCCTGCTTGCTCGGGGTGCTTGGACTCCGAGAGTGTCATCATCTGATGTTTTATGACAAGATCGAATATCTTCCTTGTCTTTTCATAGGGAAAAGAATATGCTCAGCCCATCTTTTTTATAAGAGACGAATCCTCACCGCTCGATTCCTGATCACGTGGCTTCTTAGACCCGCTTTGTCGCTGTCGAATGCCTTTCCCGTTCTTTGGTTTGTTTCTGCCTCTGCGTCGAACCTTTTGTACAACGGGTTGGCAAGGGGGAGCATTTTCATTTTTCACAGCCTGTTGAAGGAGGCGTTGCATCCTGGCTTTCTCGTAGATGGCCATTTCGCGATTATGGTCGTCTCGAACCTTTTGACCTGCTTCCCTTATAAGCTTGTCCATTTGTTCTTCGAACGACGGACTGGGCATTTCCACGGTGGGAGCTCTTTCTGGTTCAGGTTAGCATCTTCTCACAGAGCATCACCTTCTTCATCAAAGTCATATATGACGTAGCAGTCGCGGAGTAGCTCCCATTTCTTGGATTTGACATACCCAAGCCCGGTCCTTTCCATTCTTCCGTTAGGCAACTTTCATTGAGTTCCGGGAGCGTTCCAGATCCTGTTATAGAACCGTGCTTGTCGCGCAGTTTGCTTAAGGGGTACACCTTGACATCTAAAGAGTCTCTTTAGTCCGTTCTTGTAATATCTGGGCAAACGGATGGGCTGGAGCCTATCAAGTGTAGAATCCGCGCCATGCCAGATTTCTTTGTCCACTTTGGTTTCCCCGGATCGGTAGAATAGGATCGCCTTTTCACCTTTTCGCGTGGGAGGGACATAGAATGTCTGCACTTCTTCCACACTGCAGGTATGAAGCGCGTCTAGTTCTTTATGATTCTTGGGCAGAACCATGGCAACTTGCAAACTTTGATCTTCATCAGCGAAGGTTTGTATTGATGGCCGAGCAGAGAAAACGGCATTGATCTCATCTTCCGAGTCGCTGCCGAAGATCAATATAGGAGTGGACGGTCCCGGCTTGTTGCCCTGTGGCGGACCTGAGTAAACTATCTCTTCTTCCTCCTCGGTATCACTCCCGAAGACTGGAATGTTGGTGATAGCTTTGTTTTTCGGCTTGTGACATCTTTCCATGTCCTCAAAGTCTGGTAAGAAGTATTTTGCATCTTCGTACTTGCGGACTTCGTTCATGGAGAATGGGTTTAGCTCTCCTGTCACAGTATACTCAAGACCATCCTTGAAATACTTCATACACTGATGTTGTGTAGAGGGGATGATGTTGTACTCGTGTAACCAAGGCCGGCCAAGCAAAGCGTTATAGCAGGTCTTAGCGTCAATGACGTAGAACTTGATGTCAGTGACTAGCAGCCCAAAGCGTAGTGTCAATATTACAGACCCAAGCGTTCGTGATGACTGGGAGTTAAATCCAGAGATGGTGATTTTATCACGAGGGAGGTGTTGAACGCTCATGCAGATTTCCTTTAACACCCTTATTTTAAGGAGATTGATGGAGGACCCATTGTCGACCAGGATTTTACCTATCTTGATGTCATGACAGTATCCGGAGACATATAGGGGACGGTTGTGCTCGCATGTCCCAAAGAGGAGATCTTCGTCGCCAAAGGTGACATCGGCTGTGCGTATTTTTTCCAGCTCGTCTTTCATCTTTTCTTCGGCTAGAAAAGCTTGGAATTGCTCGGGCTCTTGTAATGCCTTGATTAAAGAATCTCTTGCGTCTTTTGATAGCAGAAGGGCGTCGAGAATGCTGAGCTGTGAGGGTATCTTCCTCAAGTGTGCGAGAACGTTGTAGTCCACCTTACTTTTCTTTGGCGGGTCCTTGGCCGTTAGCTTTTCGACGGCTTGGTCATCAAGGATGATATCCTCAGGGACTTTTTATTTTCCCTTATCTTTTCTATTTGTCCCACTGTTCGAAGGCTTAAGATTCTTTTCGGGCAGCGTACGGTTGCGCAGCTGAATATTTTCACAGATCTTCGGTTCTCCTCTTTTCCCAAGGTGGATTCTTTAAAAAGAGGGCCGAGAGTCATTTCTTCGTCAGAGTCACTCCCGAAGGTGAGAACTTGTGATCCCCCGGCGTTGATCATGCGACAGTTGTCAGTGGTTCATTTACGCTCCTTGGTCGTACTTCTTTGCTCCCGACGAGTTTTGCATTTCATCCGCTTGAAATTTTGCCGGTGAGCAACGTATCCTTGCCACCATCTTTTAAAAGCGTTGCACTCTTCGGTAGGGTACGCAACCTTTCGATGATATAAGCAGTAGCTAGGATGCATTTC
Organism: Agapanthus africanus; assembly: GCA_030015575.1. Taxonomy (NCBI): domain Eukaryota; kingdom Viridiplantae; phylum Streptophyta; class Magnoliopsida; order Asparagales; family Amaryllidaceae; genus Agapanthus; species Agapanthus africanus. The sequence continues at coordinate 671,514,093 of CM057340.1, read as the reverse complement.
TGCTTCACCATGAACGTTTCCTTCGGAGGGTGGTAGCTTCATTCTCATTAATATAGCTTTGGCGAACCTCTTCCTCGTTTTGAACCTGTCTTTATTTGCGATGGATGCACTTTGATCCGGCGGGAGTGTTTCAACCCTTTCGTTCAGTCGCCGGCGTTTGACCTTTTCAAATATAGCCATCTCACGCTCTTGATCAGCTTTGCTTTTAAAAAGAGTTTCATTCATGAACGCATCAATCATTTTGTCCGACGGCTCTAAAAGCTTCGGTTTAGGATTTTCCCCTAGTTTCTCTGCGTAAGGAGCTTCCTCATTGTCTATCAACGAGTGAGAGATCACATGGCAACGTGCCACGCAATCTTCATATTCATCCGATGAGTCTCCTCCATTATCGTCGTCCTCAAGGACGTGGCTGAGAAACTCTTGGAGTGTGACTGGAGTCCGCGTCTTCTGGTTATACTCATCCAGCGCGTCAATCTGCTTTTACAGGTCCGTGCGCCTGTCACCAGGCTTCACGGGCTTCTTGGATTTCTTCTTCTTTTTTGAAGATTTCGGCGGCTGGGTGTGAGTGCTTTGGCTATCACCACCGATCTTTGGAGTTGGACGTGATTTTAACATTCCTTCGATGATCTAAAGTTCCAACGAATTTTTCCACCTAATTGCCGGGTATGTTTGGAGATCTTTCAGCATTCTTTTCGTTTTGGCTGAAAGAGCGACCTCCCATGGAACTTCTTCTACGAAAGAGCATGATGCCCCCGGTGTATCCGTCTTCTTGGGAGTGTGTGGCCGAGGCGGGTTCACCTTCCAATTCTCGGGTAATACGAATTTGCCCTGCTGGTACTGATCTTCTATCCAGTTTTTGAAGATGTAACAATCCTCGATCGGATGGCCTAACATTCGGCGATAAGGGCAATAGTTAGGATTGCTAATGTCGCCTGGTTGCACTGGGCGTCTTGACTCCGGCAGATTGATGAGCCTGTGCGCAGTGCAAGCTCAAATAACCCCTTCGTTTTGTCTCGAAGGAACGAGTAAGGGCGCCTCATTTTATCTTCGAGAGATCGAGTTCTATTATTTTGGCGATCAACTGGTCTCAGACCATTGGGCTGCTGTTGAGCGTTAGCGACGACGGTCGCTTTCCCCTTTCCCTTCTCGTTCCACGGGTCCGGCTTTGGAGGAGACGGTCCATGACCCATCTGGTCCATTTGGGCCAGTTTGTCGATTAAGGCTTGGAAAGTGGTCGGCTTGAAGAACATCATGAATTGGGAAATGGTTGCATGAGGGTCCAGAGTGCCCACGAACATGCCCACTGCCGGCGCTTCTTCGATGCGTTCTTCGCATTTAGACCACAGATTCCACCATCGTATTGCGTATTGAACCCATGTCTCTCCAGGTTTCACCCTAGCATTAATCATGCTGTAATCGGGGTGTGTTCACTAGCACTCATGAATCGCTGGGTGAATAATAACTCCATTTCCGCAAAAGTCTTGATGGAATCATTCGGGAGTTCGGAGTACCATTCAAACGCTGTCTCCGACAAGCTGCCAACAAACTGACGGAGCAAAAGTTTATCATCGCCCCCGGTGTTGCCACAAAGAGCCCTGAACTGAGAGACATGTTGATGGGGATTGCCTGTCCCCTTGTACACATGGAATTTGGGGATCGTATATCCCGGCAGATATTTTATTTGATCATACCAGCCTGGATATGGTCGCCCAGTTTTGACGACTTGGCCGGCCGCTTCATTCGCCTGGTGAGTTCATATTTGCTGAGCAATATAGTCATCCAGAGCGGCTTTAGAAATGGTTTCCTCTTTGGCTGTTGAAAGAGCCGGAGGAGGGTTCGATGTCTCCCCTTTGTCGTCTTCAATGATGATTGGAGGGTCTTCAGCTGGAGGTTCCGGCTGTAACATCATCCCGACCATTTCTTGGAAGAGAAGCGCTATTCGTTTTATATTAGCCGCTTGTTCTGCGGCTTCTCTGTCCTTCTTTTCGAGGACTCTGCAGAGGAAGTCAGCATCGGTTTCTTGTTCATGACGTTGCTCCGAAGACACCTCAGGGCTTTCTTTTGGCCCGGTGAGTGCGGCCATTTGCGTTAGCATTTCCTGAAGCTTCTGTTGCTGCTCCTAGGCTTTTGTCACGGATCGGGTGAGCGGTCAGTGACCCGTCGAAGCGCGGCTTTCCTCCTTTCTGGAAGCTATATAAATAGTATGCACCATAATGCCCCCAGACTTGGGGCGTTTGGGCTCAGCATCTTTGTGGTCTGCCGTGGTCACAGGGGCTTTTTCCGGCCTCCTTCTCTTTTGAGCAGTTGACGTTGAGGGGGCCGTTGCCGTGGGAACCCGGGTAATTGTCTTCCTTTGTGGTTTGACACTCTTCCTGCTGACCCTTCACCTTTTTCTGCCGGTGAGAGTAATCTTGATTAATTACTGAGTCTTGAACCCGTCGCCGGACTTTGTAAATTTTGGAGGAAAGCCGCTGAGGGGGCTGCTCCGGCTTTGTTTCTGTAACATTCTCCACGGATGGAGGTGATCTTTTCAGTATGGCGGTGGGAGAGTTCCTGCGCACCTTGTTCAGCAATTCAAAGCTGTTCCCGGATGGAACAGCAGCATTGACTTCCACCGTTGGGGCTGGTGGAGTTAGCCTAGAGGGGGAGTTGCCCCCAGCTTTCCTTACTCGGCGCCAGTGGCAACGTCGAGCGTGTCGAGCCGTTGGGATTATTTCAGCTTGAGGGGTGACTTCGTCATGCCCCCTGTTCTGGTAAGGCGCTGCTGGTACCAGCCTCTTAAAGACTGATGTTCGTTGAGTGGCAATATCCAATCTATCAAAGACAAACTTTTGAGCAGGAACGGGGGCCGGATTGGGAGCCGGAACAGTCAGTCTTGTGAAGGCCGATCCTTTGGCAGGAGAAGCAGCCTTGACGACTTTGGGAGCAGGGATGGCTATCCTCTTCGGAATAACCTTTTCTGGAATTGCAGGCTTCATCGTGGGCCCACATGAACTTTGGCCCAATCTGGCGAAAACTGATGCGCTGGAGTTGGACGACCTGTCGAGAGGGGTCGCAGTAGTGGCAAGTCGATCAAAAACTGACTTCTTTTGCGCTTCTTGCGGTAGCGGGCTATTAATGTTTACTGGTAGGAGTATGGTCCCGAAGAACAAACCGTTGGTAGCCTGCGTCACCTGTTCTATCGGCATTGTGAACAGGGAGGCCGCCTGAGGCCCGTAAGCTATGCCTCCAGATGAGGCAGAACGCGAGTTACAATTGCAGATGGAACACTATATGCAAGTAGACGCCATTGTTTTCTGCACCCAGTAAGACACCAAATCTTAGTATCTCGAACCCAAGGGCAAATATTAACAAACCGCGATTCGTTCGTGAACGCGACACACGAAGTGTGGAGTGGAAAGAGGAAAAGGTCCCCTGGGCGTGCCAGAATCTGTTCCCCACCGAACACAGAGACGCGACTGCGCAGGTCCGTCTGGCCTGAAATTCGGGGCAGATGCTAATTGGTGCTATCCGTCCACCTCTCCGAAGATGCCAAGTTGATTTATGGCACCATATATCGAAGGTTTAAACGGATGCGGCCGATGTAGCAGACTTCGTCAGATTCCCCTTCGTTTGAGGGGTTTTTGATTGTGGGGACGCTCTTCCCTACAGGCGCAAGCCCCTGCAGTTAATTACACTACCACATCGTGGTAACAACTTTCTCCTTCTCTAGATGGTCACTGTTTATCCCAATCAGAGCAAAGCTCTGTTCAAATTCCAAGGTGGGAAAAGAAGCAATGCTTCTGTTTTCCTCCAATCAGAGCAAAGCTCTGTCTTGAAAATTAAAGTGAGAATTAAAGTTAAAATAAATGAAGCAACGCTTCAGATCCCCTACGCTGGACGCAGAGCGCCACGTGTCAAAATCAGTCATGTTAGCGCAGGGAGCACAGCGCCCAAGGCAGCGCACCCAATAAGAGCAAGGCTCGGTTGAAAATTCAAACTTTAATTAATTGAAACAACGCTTCAGTTGAGCAAGCACTGCGCTGCGCGACACGTGTCAGCGCAGTTGCGCTGCGCTGTGCGCTGCGCGACACGTGTCAGCGCAGATGCGCAAGCGCAGTTGCGCTGCGCTGTGCGCTGCTTGACACGTGTCACGCGCTGGGGCGCTTGCGCCAAACAGAATTAAAATTCTAAAAAGATCTTACTGTTCTTGTTAAAAACAAGAAGATTGCCTTCTGTAAAACAGAAGCCCTTGGATCAAAAATCCAACGGTGGGGAAAATTCCCTAAATCACTCAGAGAAAGATCTCGTTAACAAATTCAACAAACTTATGGGCACTATATAAAGACCCTTAGACCTCAAATCAAAGGCATCAACATTTTGTGAGAAATCAAAAATTTCAAATAGAGAGAACTCTGAAGAAATCTCAAGAGGAAAAAAGGTAAAACCTTTAAAAGAGAAGAATTTCTTCTAATAGATCATTGATCTAAGAACAAGATCAATGATCTTCAATAAAAGAACAAATAAAAATAGTGCTTTGCACTTTTTATGAACCTCTGGTTCTCTGAGACATGAAAAACAAGAGAAACTTGTTTTCTTTGATCTAAATTAGATCAAGAAAGCAAACAGTGCTTTGCACTTCTGTTATGAACCTTTGGTTCTTGAATCTAAAAGATTCTCAAATTTATAGTGCCTTGCACTTGCAAACTGCGCTGTTGCGCTCTTGGGAGAGCGCCACGTGTCAGCATCTGAACTACTTGCGCTATGCGCTTTAAGATAGAGCTTTGCTCTCTGTAATTGGCGCAACTCACCAGAGTGTGCCACGTGTCAGCAGCGCTTGCGCTTTTTGATTGGCGCAAAGCGCCTAAGATTGCAATGCATTTCTTTTGCTAAAGGGTCAGGCCCAAATCAAAAAGGCCTAGTAGGCTTAAATAAATTGCAAAGCAATAAAAGGGCAGAGCCCAAGTAAATTGATGCTCTGCATCATTTATAAATGGGCAGAGCCCAAAACAAATCAGTGCTCTGCATCCTTTATGGGCAGAGCCCAAACAAAAATAAAAAGTAATGCAATGCATTATTTAAATGTGGGCAGGCCTAGTAGGCCAAAGATAAATAAAAGCGTTGAATATTTTTCAACTGGACTTAGCCCAATCATGGCCGTAAGTCCTCAAATTAAATTGACTGAGCAAGATTGCTCTCCTAAATTAATTTACAACCGGTTCGAGGGTACATCTCCGAACTCCTCTGACACCTATCGTTGTAATCCTTCAACGACGTCAGAGAGGTGACGGGTCCCGACGACCACACATCGATACGGACTGCGGGGTCCTTAAACTCGTGGACCGAAACGTCCTTAAACTAATATTGGACTGCGGGGTCCTTAAACTCGTGGACCGAAACGTCCTTAAACTAATGATGGACCACCACGTCCCTAAACTGGCGATGGACCACCACGTCCCTAAACTGGAATAATAGAGCCTCCAAACGCTCTTCTGTTAGATCTAAACGATCCCGCTTAAGTAGATCTTCTTCCCTAAACTGGAATAATAGAGCCTCCAAACGCTCTTCTGTCGGATCTAAACGATCCCGCTTAAGTAGATCTTAGCCCCAAACAAGGCTAATGTATTCTTAAGCATTTCAACAGACTCCATATTCCCTAATAAACTTCGGTTCAAGGGTACATCTCTGAACTCCTCTGACACCTATCGTTGTAATCCTTCAACGACGTCGGAGAGGTGACGAGTCCCGACAGCCATATATTAAATGGATCACCACGTTAAGTAGATCTTAGTCTTAAAAAGGACTAACGTATCCTTAACGAACGTTTAAGTTGATCTTAGTCTCAAATGCGGCTAACGTATCCTTAAACTAAAAACACCAAACCCAAATCTAAGTAAATACGGATTTGGACTAATCCACGTCCTACGGGTGACGGCATTACTCAGTCTCCGTATACAATCCACGGGCAACCACAAACAAAACAAACACCCATGACACGAAGTGAAATTCTGGAGAAGGAGAAATTTGTTACCGCGATGCGGTAGCGTAATTAACTGCAGGGGCTTGCGCCTGCAGGGAAGAGCGTCCCCATAATCAAAAACCCCTCAAGCGAGGGGGAATCTGACGAAGTCTGCTACATCGGCCGCATTCGTCTAAACCTCCGATACACGGTGCCATGAATTAACTTGGCATCTTCGGAGAGGTAGACGGATAAAACCATATAGCATCTGCCCCGAATCTCAGGCAAGACGTCCTAACGTCGTCGCCGCCATTCGGAGGGGAACAGATTCTGGCACGCCCGGTAGGACCTTTTCCTCTTTCCACTCCACACTTCGTGTGTCGTCTTCGCGAACGAATCGCGGTTTGTTAATGGTTGCCTTTGGGTTGCAAGTTACTTAGATTTGGTCTTTTGTCTGGCGCAGAACTCAAGCATCAATGGCCTCTAACTGCACCAACTGCTCGAAGTGCCACTGCAACGGACGCTCCACCTCCCCTGGAGGTGTAGCATATGGGCCCCAAGCGGCCTCCTTCCTCGCTCTGCCGGTAGAACAGGTGACCTAGGCCACCGCTGGCCTGTTTTTCGGGACTATGATCCCACCTACAAGCTTCTCTATGCCAATACCTGCACCGGAAGTGAACAAGAAGTCGGTCTTCGACCGGCTCACTGCTACGATGGCCCCTGTCAACGGGTCGCCCACTACCAAACCAACAGCCTCTGTTTTCGCCAGGCTGGATCAGAACTTTAAATTGGCTGTCCCAAAGAAGGCAATAACTGCTGCTCCAGAAGTCGTCAAGGCGGCTTTCCCTGTCAAAGAGTCAGTCTTTTCAAGACTGGCTGTTCCTGCTACTTCCCCTGCTCGAGGGTCTGTCTTCGACAGGTTGAATATCATCCCTCAAAAGACAACCTCAGTCTTTAAGAGGCTAACACCAACGACGCCTCATTCAGACAGGGGGCAAAAAGAAGCTATCTCAATCTCCGAGCCAGTCCCAATGGCTCGTCATGCTCGGCGTCGCTATTGGCGACGAGTAAGGAAGGCAGGGGGCAACTCCCCCTCGGGGCTAACTCCACCGGCTCCAGTGGTGGAAGTCAACGCTGCTGTTCCAACTGGGAACAACTTTGAACTGCTGAGGAGGGTACGTAAGAATTCTCCAACCGCTATATTGAAAAGATCTCCTCTGCCCGCGGAGAGAGTTCCGGAAACAAAGAACAGCCCCCTCAACGGCTGTCCTAAAAAATATACAGGGTTTGGCGAAGAATTCAAGACTCCGTGATCGACCCAGATCACTCTCGTCAACAGAAGAAGGAGAAAGTACAAAAAGAAAAGAACCGTCCTATTAAACAGCAAAGGACGACAATCACTAGGGTGCCCACTGCAACGGCCCCTTCAACTTCAACGGCCCACAAAAGAAGAAGGCCGGAGAAAACCCCCATGCCCGTGGCAAATGCCAAAGAGGTGAACCTAAACGCCCTAAGTCCGGGGGCATAACAGTTCATACAGTATACATGGCGTCAGGAAAGGAGGATAGCCGTGCATCCACGGGTCATAGGCCGCTCACACGGTCAATGACCAAGGCTCAGGAGCAACAGCAAAAGCTCAAGGAGATGATGAACGCAATGGCCGCACTTACTGGGCCAAAAGAAAGCCCTGAAACGTCTTCAGATGAATGCCAAGAACAAGATACCGACGCCGAATTCCTTCGACGAATATTGGAGAAGAAGGATAAAGAAGCTGCCGAACAAGCAGCCAACATAAAGCGTATGGGCCTCCTGTTCCAAGACATGGTAGGGATGATGATCCAGCAGGATCCTCCGGCCGAAGATCCCCCGATCATCTTTGAAGACGATAGGGGAGAAACGTCGAATCCTCCATCGACACGTCGAATCCTCCATCGTCTCTGTCAACAGCCAAGGAGGAGGCGATCTCCAAAGCCGACCTGGACGAATATATAGCTCAGCAGATCTGGGTTCATCAAGTGACTGAAGCAGCAGGTCAGGTCGTAAAAACGGGGCGACCGTATCCAGGCTGGTACGACCAGATCAGGTACCCTCCAGGTTACACGATACCAAAATTTCATGTGTATAAGGGGACTGGCAATCCCCACCAGCATGTTGCCCAGTTCAGGGCACTCTGCTGCAATACTGGCAGCGATGATAAACTGTTGCTTCGCCAGTTCGTTGGAAGCTTATCAGACACAGCGTTCGAGTGGTACTCTGAGCTCCTGAATAACTCTATCAAGACCTTCGCTGAGATGGAGCTGTTGTTTACCCAGCGTTTTGCAAGTGCCAGTGAACACATCCCGATGACGGCACTGCTTAATGCCAGGGTAAGGCCAGGCAAGACATGGGTTCAATATGCTATACGGTGGCGGAACTTATGGTCAAAGTGTGAGCAGCGCATTGAAGAAGCTCATGCAGTGGGTATGTTTGTAGGAACCCTTGATCCGCAAGCAACCATCCCGCAATTTATAATGTTCTTCAAGCCGACTACCTTCCAGGCTTTGATTGACAAGCTAGCGCAAATGGATCAGATGGGCCATAGACCCCCTCTTCCAAAGCCGGACTCCCGAAATGAAAAAGGGAAGGGAAAAGCGATTGTTGTCGCTAATACTCAACAACAGCCGAGTAACTCGAAGCCGGTTGTTCGTCAGAATAATATGCGTTCGCAGGTACCCCTTGGGGAGAGACTAGGACGTCCTTACTCGTTTCCCCGAGATAAGGCGCGAAGATTATTCGAGCTGGCATTGCGTAACCGACTCATAAATCTGCCGGATCCAAAACGTCCGTCGTAACCAAATGATGTCAACGATCCCAACTACTGCCCCTATCACCGAGTACTGGGTCATCCGATCGAAGATTGCTACGTCTTCAAAAATTGGCTCGAAGACCAGTACCAACAGGGCAAGTTCGCGCTATCCGATAGGTGGAAGGTGAATCCGCCGCAACCTCACACCTCTAAGAGGATGAATATGCCGGGGGCAACGTGCTCTCTCGTCGAAGAAACCTCATGGGAGGTTGTGCTGTCACCTAAAACAAAAAGGATGCTGAACGATCTTCAAGCATACCCAGCGATTAGGTGGAAGAACCTGTTGGAACCTCAGATCATTGAGGGAATGTTGAAGCCACGTCCAACTCAAAAGATCGATAGTAGTAGCCCAAGCACTCACAACCAGCCGTCAAAATCTTCGAAGAAGAAGAAGAACAAATCCAAGAAGCCCGTGAAGCCTGGCGACGAGCGCACGGACTTACAAAAACAAATTAATGCGCTGGAGGAATACAACCAGAAAGCGCGGACTCCCATTACACTCCAAGAGTTCCTTAACCACGCCTTTTAAGAAGAAGATGAGGTAGATAGCTCGTCGATGAATCTGAAGAATATGTGGTGAACTGTCATACGATTTCCCATTCGTTTACAGACGACCAGGAAATTCCTTGCGCTGGGAAGCTAGGGACGGACCCTGAACCAGAAATTCTGTGACCGTCAGATGAGATGATCGATGCTTTCCTGAATGAGATTCGTCTGAAAGTAAAAGCCAATCAAGAGTGTGAGATGGCCATACTGGAAGGAGCCAAACACCGCCGACTAGACGAAAGAGTCGAGGCACTTCCATCAAATCAAAAGGCATCCGCTGCCGATAAAAACAAATTCAAGACGAGGAAAAGGTTCGCCAAAGCCCTATCATTGGGAATGAAGCTACCGCCCTCTGAAGAAAACACTCTCAGTGGAATAGAGACGTATCCTAATTATTGCCTATATCATCAGAAGATCGTACACGCTACTGAAGACTGTGACTCCTTTAAGTGTTGGTGGCAAGGGTATGTCACTCATAGGCATTACATCAACAGAACAAAGCGGGAAGCTCGCAGACGGCGGGAAAATACGACAGATGAGCATAAAAGAGTCGCCGGCAATTGCCGCAGGAACGACCCCGATGAAGAAACAGCCTTCAACCCTCTCTTCAAGGGATCCGTCTCTGAAGAATTGAAAAGTCATGAGAACATTCATCCGTGCAAGGGCGTACTACCCGGAAAGAATCACGGACCCGCAAACGACGGAGCGAACAAAAGAGATAAAGGAAAAGGAAAAATGACCTTCGTCGCCAATACTCAACAACAGCCGAGAAACTCAAAATCGGTTGTTCGCCAAAACAACATACGCCCACGCCCATCACTCGAGGAAAGACTGGGACGTCCTTACTCGTTTCCCCGAGATAAAACGAGGAAACTGTTTGAACTGACAGTGCACAACGGATTCGTCAATCTGCCGAATCCGAAGCGTCCGCTACAGCCGGGAGGTGTCAACGATCCTAATTACTGCCCCTACCATCGAGCAGTAAGTCATCCGATCGAGAACTGCTTCGTTTTTAAAAATTGGATTGAAGACCAGTACCAGCAGGGCGAACTCGCGCTGTCCGAAAACTGGAAGGTGAGCCGCCACAACCACATGCTCCGAAAAAGATGGATATGCCGGGGGCATCATGCTTATTCATGAAAAAGGCCCAATGGACCACTACGTCCTAAAACTGGATAGTGGACCACTACGTCCTAAAACTGGATAACGGACCGAAACGTCCTTAAACTAATGACGGACCGAAACGTCCTTAAACTAATGGCGGACCACTACGTCCTACAACTGGATAATGGACCGAAACGTCCTTAAACTACTGCAGCAACATCCTCAAGCTGAAAAAAAAAACAGTATCTCCATGAGCAAAATAGACACGGATGAAAACCCGAAAGGGCTCCGTGAGTAAAAACAGCAGGACTACCGGCGAGTGTTCGTGAAAACCCGAAAGAGCGCGACCTCGTTAAAAAAAAGAATATAAAAAAAATGGTATGTCCATAAGCAAAAAGGGCACGGATGAAAACCCGAAAGGGCTCCGTGAGTAAAAACAGCAGGGCTACCGGCGAGTGTTAGTGAAAACCCGAAAGGGCGCGACCTCGTTAAAAAAAATTAAAAAAAAAAAATAACGGTATGTCCATAAGCAAAACGGGCACGGATGAAAACCCGAAAGGGCTCCGTGAGTAAAAACAGCAGGACTACCGGCGAGCGTTTGTGAAAACCCGAAAGGGCGCAACCTCGTTAAAAGACACTTATAGGGTCCTCTCGACCTTGTAAGGAGAAACCACCCACGTGAGATCCTTACGACTCACAAGGGAGAAACACACTTAGGAATTCCCACGATTCCTAAGGAGAAAATACACTTGCGAGATCCTCATGACTCGTAAGGAGAACTCTCTTATGGGACCCTCACGGCTCATAAGATTTGAAAGTCTTAAGTTACAGAGACCTAAACCTGTGCTTAAGCAACCCCCACAACCTCCGATACTGTCCTACAAGCGGCTCATACTGACCCTTGTATACAATCCACGGGCGCGAATAAACATTTCCCTAACCAAGTCCCATCCGTGACTAGGGATATGTACGCATGATAAACTACCCTTATAAGTCCTCTCGGCTTATAAGGAGAAAACCCTCTTGTAGAATCCTTACAACTTACAGAGGAACATACACTTAGGGATCCTCATGATTCCTAAGGAGAAAATACACCTAAAAGATCCTTACGACTTGTAGGGAGAAATACCTTTGTGAGACCCTTACGGCTCATGAAGTCAAAAGCCTTAGTCGACAGGACCCTAACCCTGTTCGCTAAGCCACCTTTGCTCGACATTGACAGAGGCAAATGATGATTCGCTCCTGACAATATCCCAGTTGTAGCGGTGCTGATGCCGAAATCGGTATCTAATTCCAGGCTTACAGCGAAAAGCCAATAGGCCGCACATGCATACGAAATAGCCGAAATGATGGGGCAACTTGCAATAAAAAGCAGCAAGTAAAAACGTATGCACACAAAATAGCCGAAATGATTGGGCAACTCGCAATAAAGAGCAGCGAGTAAAAATAAAAATAAACAGCCGAAATGATTGGGCAACTCGCAATAAAAAGCAGCGAGTAAAAATAAAAATAAACAGCCGAAATGATTGGGCACCGCGAAAAATAGCCGAAATGATTGGGCAATCGCGACCTTCGCGATATAAAAGCTGAAATGATAGAGCATCGCGGAAATAAAACAGTAAAAAAAATATATGAAACTTTTTGCCCTACAGTTAAGATCACATCGATCCCTGTATACAATCCAAGGGCACAAACAAAGAGAGAACCACACCTTCCCAATAGGCTCCGCCATAAAGCTAAGCCAAATCTCGACGATTCACCAACAGCCTGGAGACCAACAGCGGCTTTCCTCCTCATTCGAGCAGGACACGGATGTGACATCACCAATCGGAGCCACGGCAAAGTCCCCAGTTCCAAGACTCTACGGTTCACAGACAACCTAAAGTCAATCAAAGACCTCCGACCCGGAAACAAGTCAACAACGACCTCCGACCCGGAAACAAGTCAATCAAAGACCTCCGTCTCGGAAACAAGTCAACAACGACCTCCGACCCGGAAACAAGTCAACAACGACCTCCGTCTCGGAAACAAGTCGACAACGACCTCCGACCCGGAAACAAGTCAATCAAAGACCTCCGTCTCGGAAACAAGTCAACAACGACCTCCGCCCGGAAACAAGTCCACAACGACCTCCGTCCCGGAAACAAGTCAACAACGACCTCCGACCCGGAAACAAGTCAACAACGACCTCCGACCCGGAAACAAGTTAACAACGACCTCCGACTCGGAAACAAGTCAATCAAAGACCTCCGTCTCGGAAACAAGTCAACAACGACCTCCGACCCGGAAACAAGTCAATCAAAGACCTCCGTCTCGGAAACAAGTCAACAACGACCTCCGACCCGGAAACAAGTTAACAACGACCTCCGTCTCGGAAACAAGTCAACAACGACCTCCGACCCGGAAACAAGTCAATCAAAGACCTCCGTCTCGGAAACAAGTCAACAACGACCTCCGACCCGGAAACAAGTCAATCAAAGACCTCCGTCTCGGAAACAAGTCAACAACGACCTCCGACCCGGAAACAAGTCAACAACGACTTCCGTCTCGGAAACAAGTCAACAACGACCTCCGACCCGGAAACAAGTCAATCAAAGACCTCTGTCTCGGAAACAAGTCAACAACGACCTCCGACCCGGAAACAAGTCAATCAAAGACCTCCGTCTCGGAAACAAGTCAACAACGACCTCCGACTCGGAAACAAGTCAACAACGACTTCCGACTCGGAAACAAGTCCACAACGACCTCCGACCCAGAAACAAATCAATCAAAGACCTCCGTCTCGGAAACAAGTCAACAACGACCTTCGACTCGGAAACAAGTCAACAATGACTTCCGACTCGGAAACAAGTCCACAACGACCTCCGACCCGGAATCAAATCAATCAAAGACCTCCGTCTCGGAAACAAGTTATCAGCAACCTCCGCCTCGGAAACAAGTCAATCAAAGACCTCCGTCTCGGAAACAAGTCAACAACGACCTCCGACCCGGAAACAAGTCAACCGACGACCTCCCTGGCGGAGCTATACTTCGACTTAGAAACAAGTCAACTCACCAACCACTTACGGATTCTCTCGATTTGTAAGGGGGAAAATTCTCTTATAAAATCCTTACGACTTATAAGAGAAAATACACTTGGGAATCCTCACGATTCCTAAGGAGAAAATCCACCTACGAGATCCTCTCGATCCGTAGGGAGAAAAGTCTCCATGAGACCCTCACGGCTCATAGAGTTGAAAGGTCTTAGGCGGCAGATCTGAACCTGCGGCCTAAGCCATCGCTATCTTTTGGAAGAAACTAAGTTATCTGCCAATTATGATTATCAAGTCAACATGCTGATAATAAAAGAAAGAAGAAAGCGACAGAAAGAACACCTGATTGGCGTTTAATCAAGCATTCGAGACACACTCATTCATGCATGTGCAAAAGACTCAATACGAGAAATAAGACAAGTTGGGATAAATTTTTTTCATTTATATTGCCAAAAATCCTTACAATCATGAAAGCAGTAAATGAGAAATAGATTCTACAATGGAATAACCTCAGATCCAGGGCACGGATTGAGGAATTCAAAAGTAAGGCCATCCAGAGTTTTTCTGGCCTTTCTGATTATTCTTGTGCGCAGCCTCTCGCGCTCTTGTGTGTCAAGATCCTCGGCAAGCCCCCCAACCTTCGATAAGCAGCAACTATTGTCGTCTGCTGGAAAATTTGATGCAGGATGTCGATGAGGCTATCCCGCTGTTTCTTCGAGATCAGCCCCGACAGGTACACTGAATGCACCTTGTCTTCGGCATCATCCAGCGCATTGAGCGGTAGGGCCTCATGGAACCCCGGGAGTGCTCTCCAAATCGCTCCCAGCACAACTTTCAGGAGAGCAGAGCGGCGGGGGAGCAGCCAACCAACACGTGCGTTCAAACGACCCATGACTTCCGCACACTGGGCATCCGTAAACTCCTAGTCTTGTTGGCGGCCCTGTACACGGATATCCTCGTAGGTGATGAATTCATGCAGACTGTATAGACGCACCGCCATAACGCCTGAAGGAAACATCAATGGAAGATTAGCGATAAAAAAAAGGAGGGACACAAAAAGTTAAAACTCATCAAGAGCAATACTCTACGAATAGGGGTGACGCCTATCAAATTCAATAATAAGGGAAATTTAAAGAAATCTCCCGAGAACTCTGAGATCATTACTATTAATGATATAATCCATTAAATACAAAACTCCATTTTTTAATTTTCATTATCCAAACTCTTAAGAGTTCATCTTTTTTTAGATCAAAGAGATCTGTGTTTTGCCAAAGATGCAAGGTTCTGTTCATGGGTTAAGAAACCCTGGAACAAATTCCTAAGAGCAAGGCTCTATTTGGTGAAACCCCAAAAGGGTTTTCTTTAGATCAAAGATCTATGAGAGCAAAGCTCTATTAATTAAAATTGATTTAAGTCAAGACTAATTCTTACTTAAATAGTTTCTGTTAAAGAAAATCTAACTCAAGGAGTTCTCGAAGGCAAGAGCAAAGCTCTGAAGTTTTTGAAAATAAAAATCTTAAAGATGATAATCATCTGTGTAGGACCAAAGGTCCTATTTATAGGCATCAAGTGCCCTTTCAACTTCCAAAAGTTGCCGCAACGGTTGGAATCCTACAACCGTTGCGCTTGCGTTTGGGGCCACGTAAGCACAACGGTGGGGGCATTTGTTTACCCCAATCAGAGAAAAACTCTGTTCAAATTCCAAGGTGGGAAAAGAAGCAATGCTTCTGTTTTCCTCCAATCAGAGCAAAACTCTGTCTTGAAAATTAAAGTGAGAATTAAAGTTAAAATAAATGAAGAAACGCTTCAGATCCCCTGCGCTGCACGCTGAGCGCCACATGTCAAAATCAGACACGTTAGCGTAGGGAGCACAGCACCCAAGGCAGCGCACCCAATCAGAGCAAGGCTCTGTTGAAAATTCAAACTTTAATTAATTGTTGAAGCAACGCTTCAGTTGCGCAAGCACTGCGCTGCGCGACAAGTGTCAGCGCAGATGCGCTCGCGCAGTTGCGCCGCGCGACACGTGTCAGCCCAGATGCGCTAGCGCAGTTACGCTGCGCTGTGCGCTGCGCGACACGTGTCCGTGCAGTTGCGCAAGCGCAGTTGCGCTGCGCTGTGCGCTGCTTGACACGTGTCACGCGTTGGGGCGCTTGCGCTAAACAGAATTAAAATTCTAAAAAGATCTTTCTGTTCTTGTTAAAAACAAGAAAATTGCCTTCTGTAAAACAGAAGCCCTTGGATCAAAAGATCTAACGGTGGGGAAAATTTCCCAAATCACTCAGAGAAAGATCTCGTTAACAAATTCAACAAACTTATGGGCACTATATAAAGACCCCTAGACCTCAAATCAAAGGCATCAACATTTTGTGAGAAATCAAAAATTTCAAATAGAGATAACTCTGAAGAAATCTCAAGAGGAAAAAAAGGTAAAAACCTTTAAAAGAGAAGAATTTCTTCTAATAGATCATTGATCTAAGAACAAGATCAATGATCTTCAATAAAAGAATAAATAAAAATAGTGCTTTGCACTTTTTATGAACCTCTGGTTCTCTGAGACATGAAAAACAAGAGAAACTTGTTTTTTTAATCTAAATTAGATCAAGAAAGCAAACAGTGCTTTGCACTTCTGTTATGAACCTTTGGTTCTTGAATCTAAAAGATTCCCAAATTTATAGTGCCTTGCACTTGCAAACTGCGCTGTTGCGCTCTTGGGAGAGCGCCACGTGTCAGCATCTGAACTACTTGCGCTATGCGCTTTAAGATAGAGCTTTGCTATCTGTAATTGGCGCAACTCATCAGAGTGCGCCACGTGTCAGCAGCGCAAGCGCAGCGCTTGCGCTTTTTGATTGGCGCAAAGCGCCTAAGAATGCAATGCATTTCTTTTGCTAAAGGGCCAGGCCCAAATCAAAAAGGCCTAGTAGGCTTAAATAAATTGCAAAGCAATAAAAGGGCAGAGCCCATGTAAATTGATGCTCTGCATCATTTATAAATAGGCAGAGCCCAAAACAAATCAGTGCTCTGCATCCTTTATGGGCAGAGCCCAAACAAAAATAAAAAGTAATGCAATGCATTATTTAAATGTGGGCAGGCCTAGTAGGCCAAAGATAAATAAAAGCGTTGAACATTTTTCAACTGGACTTAGCCCAATCATGGCCGTAAGTCCTCAAAATAAATTGACTGAGCAAGATTGCTCTCCTAAATCAATTTACAACTGGTTCGAGGGTACATCTCTGAACTCCTCTGACACCTATCGTTGTAATCCTTCAACGACGTCAGAGAGGTGACGGGTCCCGACGACCACACATCGATACGGACTGCGGGGTCCTTAAACTCGTGGACCGAAACGTCCTTAAACTAATATTGGACTGTGGGGTCCTTAAACTCATGGACCGAAATGTCCTCAAACTAATGATGGACTACTACGTCCCTAAACTGGCGATGGACCACCACGTCCCTAAACTGGAATAATAGAGCCTTCAAACGCTCTTCTGTCGGATCTAAACGATTCCGCTTAAGTAGATCTTAGCCCCAAACAAGGCTAACGTATCCTTAAGCATTTCAACAGATTCCATATTCCCTAATCAACTTCGGTTCAAGGGTATATCTCTGAACTCCTTTGACACCTATCGTTGTAATCCTTCAACGACGTCAGAGAGGTGACGAGTCCCGACGGCCATATATTAAATGGATCACCACATTAAGTAGATCTTAGTCTTAAACAGGACTAACGTATCCTTAAAGAACGTTTAAGTTGATCTTAGTCTCAAATGCGGCTAACGTATCCTTAAACTAAAAACACCAAACCCAAATCTAAGTAAATACGGATTTGGACTAATCCACGTCCTATGGACAACGGCATTACTCAGTCTCCGTATACAATCCACGGGCAACCACAAACAAAACAAACACCCATAACACAAAGTGAAATTCTGGAGAAGGAGAAAGTTGTTACCGCGATGCGGTAGCGGAATTAACTGCAGGGGCTTGCGCCTGAAGGGAAGAGCGTCCCCACAATCAAAAACCCACTCAAGCGAGGGGGAATCTGACGAAGTCTGCTACATCGGCCGCATTCGTCTAAACCTCCGATACACGGTGCCATGAATCAACTTGGCATCTTCGGAGAGCTAGACGGATAAAACCATATAGCATCTGCCCCGAATCTCAGGAAAGACGTCCTAACGTCGTCGCCGCCGCCATTCGGAGGGGAACAGTCACTTCGTGTCGTGGGTGTTTATTTTGTTTGTGGTTGCCCGTGGATTGTATACGGAGACTAATTTATGTTATCGCCCGTAGGGCGTGGATTAGTCCAAATCCGTATCTTCTTAGATTTTGGTTTGGGGGTTGGGTTTATGGATACGTTAGTCTCATTTGGGACTAAGATCAACTTAAACGTATGTTAAGGATACGTTAGTCTAATTTTAGACTAAGATCAACTCAACGGGATCATTTAGATCCAACAAAAGAGCATTTGGACTCTATTGTTTTGGTTTAGGGACTTTTCGGTCAATTACCAGTTTAAGGACATGGTGGTCCATTGTTAGTTTAAGGACATCTCGGTCCAGGTTAAGGACATCGTAGTCCGTGGGTTTAAAGGGACCCCACAGTCCGAGGTTAAGGACATCATAGTCCATGAGTTTAAGGACCCCACAGTCCATAGTTTTAAAGACGTTGTAGTCTATAAAGTTTAAGAACATCATAGTCCATGAGTTTAAGGACCCCACAGTCCGGTTTAGAGACATCGTAGTCTATAAAGTTTAAGGGCATCATAGTCCATGAGTTTAAGGACCCCACAGTCCATGAAATGTGTGGTTGTCGGGACCCGTCACCTCTTTGAAGACGTTGAAGGATTACAACGACAAGTATCAGAGGAGTAAAGAGATGTACCCTTGAACCGGTATGAATTGGTTGGAAGATCTGTATCCCGGTTTGGAACTAAGATCTATTGAATATTCGTGAGCAGATGGGCTCAATTAAATATAAGTTGAGGACTTATGGACAGAATTGGGCTAAGTCCAATAAACATTTTGTTTATTTTGGCTATTGAGCCTTTACTTGGGCTTGGCCCTTTTTATGATGTTGAGCATTGTATCTTGACACCTTTTTGTCTTGTATTGAATGCAAAGGATTCAGCAGAGCTCAGGCTCATTAAAGAACAACTTGTGTTCTATTAGTGCAACCTATGGTGCGCTAGGCGCTTTGCGCCGATCAAAAAGTGCAGTGATCTTCTGCCATGTGGCGCGCATGTAAGGGACACGTATCATATTCTGCGCTAGGCGCCAGCTGATGAGCGCAGTGCGCCAGTTTATGAGCGCTGAGCGCTAAATTATGAGCGCATTGCCCTAGTTTAGTGGTGCATACGTGAGTGACACGTGGCGCGCTCGGCGCTGAGCGCCAGCTTATGAGCGCAGTGCGCTATTTTAGAAGCGCAAAGCGCAAGTTGCATACATGATTGACACGTGGCGTGTTCTAGTGCTGAGCGCCGGTCCAAGGAGCGCAAAAGCGTTGTTCAAGAGTGCAAGGCACATTTCATGAGAGCAAAGCGCAATTGATCAGTTTTTATGATCTATGAACAAATTTATGTTCCTTTAAAAGAGACTTTGTCTTAAGATTCAAGAACAACAGTTCTTATTTTTGAAAGGGCTTGCCTTTATAGATCAATGATCTATGTAAGAATATGTTCTTCTTTATTATGTGATGAGATCTTTTGATCTCTTTTATGAAAGATCTTGGTCTTTTTTTTTTAGATCTATGATCCTTTTAGAAGATAATTCTTCTTTTCATGAGATGATTTCATCTCTGTGTTCATTGTTCATGATCTTTACGTTGAAGAAATAATCTTCTTTTGCTAAGAGCTTGCCCTTCTTTCTTTGAGTTTTCTCAAAGTTTGTAGGGGGTTTCTATATATCAAACTTGAAGTCTTGGGGCCTTTATATAGGGCAAATTAATTTGTTAAATCAGTTAAAGAGATCTTTCTCTGATTGATTTTGGGGTATTTCCCACCGTTGGATCTTTGATCCAGGGGCTTCTGTTTTGCAGAAGCTAATCTTCTTGTTTTAATAAGATTGAGAAATCTTTCCTTGCAGAATTTATTCTGTCTTTGGTAATTTTTATTTACCATTGGATCATTGATCCAACGGTGCTCTGATTTACAGAGCACAATCTTATTCTTTGGAAAGATTTTGAGGAATCTTTCCTTAATAGAATTTAATTCTGATTAATTAATGATTTATCATTACTATTAGATCTTTTGATCTAACGGTGGGGAATTTTACAATTCCAGTGCTGGCGCATCCGTGCTTTGCACGTGGTGCGCTTGCTCAAAGCGCAGCGCACTTGGTGCTAGCGCACCAGTGTGTGACACGTGGTGCGCTGCTCGCAGCACAGCCTGCGCTAGCGCATCCATGTTTGACACGTGGCACGCAGCGCGCCTAGCGCTAGATCTGAAGCATTGCATCAACTTTTGAAATTCGAATTTCAAAACAGAGCTTTGCTCTGATTGGCGCTGCATCTAAAGCATTGCTTTACCAGAGGTGTCTTTTCACCTTCCTTTTAAGTCAGACTTGTATTCCCCAGAACTTTCATTTCCCAAGTTTTGGAAATAGCTTCACTGTGCAAACAAAATTTTCTGTGCCTAGTCTTTATAATCTGAAGAAAAGGTTCTTTCTTTTCTCGCCTCCAAAGAATCCTCTCAGTTATGGCTTGTAACCGCCCACATGTTCGCCGACAGCCATGGGAAGTGCCCATCCAGGACATAGTTCTTCGTTTTGCTGTGCGCTTGGTGGATCCTTCTCTTACAGATGACAAATGCGACGCAGCGCTGTACGAGCTCTTGACTCGTATAGGATCTCCTCTCCTCCCACACTCTATTTGACTTCGGATGATCCTTGCATCTGTGCTCGCTGATATTCCCCCTCCTCCAGTAGAGATGACCTCGGCAATGCTCGATACTGCTGAAGACAAGATCGAGTGCTTCTTCGAGGCGCATTTAATTACTAAAGCCCTGAGGGATTGCTCTGTCCACCTGCTGAGCCAGATACGGGCTCGTCGGGTCGTTATCTCCACTTTCTCTGGTGATTGCGGTGTTGATCGATGGATGGCTACTCCTCGAGAGGATCGCCGTTTTGACATGGTGGAGAAGACAGAGAGGGAACTGGATAATCCATTCTTAGCTTTGCAAACCCCTGTCCTTTTGATCCCATGTTTAGTAATCTGTTTACATTGTAATAATAAAAAGATGTCTAATTAAGTATTTTATTACCCGCCAAGCGCTCCTTTATTTTCAATTCTTTGTTGTTCCTTTGTTAGGCGCTTATGCGTCGCATAATTTAATTTGTTATAACCAGTGCAAGTAATCCTTGCAAGGGTGAAGCGCTTCTGGCGCTTAGCACCTCTGGCACTTAGCGCTCTCGTGCTTTGCACGTGAGCGTCATTTCAGAGTCTTTGACTCTTATTGCAGGCGCATTTGATGCTAGCACTTTTCACGAAGCGTTGCTTCGCTTTCTAATCTTGGAATTTAAACAGAGCTTTGCTCTGATTGGGGGTGCACTGCTTAGGGCGCAGCGCAGCCTGCGCTAGCGCACCTGTGTTTGATACGTGGCGCACAGCGCGCCTAACGCTAGCGCACTCATGGTGCACTGCCTAGGGCGCAGTGCACCTGGCGCTAGCGCATCCATATTTGACACGTGGCGCGCAGCGCGCCTAGCGCTGGATCTGAAACGTTACTTCAACTTTTGAAATTTTGAATTTTAAAACAGAGCTTTGCTCTGATTGGGGGAAACAGAAGCGTCGCTTCATTTCAAATCTCGGAATTTGAACAGAGCTTTGCTCTGATAGGGGAAACAATGGCTAAAGATAATGGTTGGGTTAATAAATATCTAGAGTAAAACAAAATTAGTGGACTTAAGTCAAGACTTCTACATACTTCCACAAGCATCTTAACCATGCTAATTTCCACCTAATTTTGATTTTTTCCTTAATAATTAATCACCCAAATTATCTTTAGTTAGGTATGAGTCTCATACACCTAAGTCCAATGTATCATCTAGCATGACACAAAATATAAATACATTAATATATATCATATATATATTTAAATGTATTAGTAGAAAAGAAATTCTTAAGTGAGCTAATATTAGTTAATATATATTAATATATCAAATATATAATTATATATTAAATTATTAAATCAATACTTGATTTAATAATCCGGCTATATCACATATAACCAACTAATATCATTTATATTATTTTATTGAATCAACACTTGATTCAATAACCCGGCTATATCTCATATAACCTACTGATATCATATATCGTGAGATTAGAATACGGTATCACATACACGTATTAATCTCGGTCCCGCACATATCACATATGTGCCCTACTTCGTTTCGCTTGAGCCAGGAAACCCCTGTGTAGGACTTTAAAGACTCGTCAATACGCCAGCAGTAGGTAGTGATCATATCAGTTACCCACAAGCCATCAGCGGTACTAGCTAGACGTAACGGCTACCCAGGTATTGAGCGATCAGAAGATCAACAAGCAAGCTTGTCCAAACTCCCGTGAATCCAGTAAGTAACACTACCGTACAGTCCGGTCTCTTCGTCTGATATGTCGCGTATTGAGTTTGGGGGTGGTAAACGTCAGACCACAATAACTTGATAAGTTATGCCGATGTGAGGCTCATAAGGGGTCGAGAAACTACTGATAACACTTATCAGTAAATCTCATCATTAACCCTGGCCAGGGACTTCCTGTTATAGCCAATCGAGCATAGCGCAACATCAACCCCCAATACCGGGAGAGACAAAACCCCTCCTATCACTCATTACCTCCATGTAACTCGGAACTATATCCAAAATCCACCTGTTTGCATGCTATCTTGAGCGTGGTAGGGAAGAAATCAAAGCACAGTGGGAATCACACAAGACTCTATGACGATCTCGGGTCTACAGACTAACCTGTACCAGTGTCACCAGAGAACTGCTATCTGACGATAGGTATAATACCATCTAGGAGTTCTCGGCGAGTCATGTTCGGTGTACCCATTCTCCAATGAGCACCTATGTACAATCTTTGATGTCAAACACCAATGGATGTGGGATCATCCATCGCCCCATATAGGGTCAAGAAACGTACACACTGGTTTACTCTGGAATACCGATGCCTTGCCTCGGTACTCTTTCGACTAGGAACAATTAAAGGATGATCTTGTGGACTACCCTGGCCCCACTAGTATGATCTCCATCATAGTCCTGGTAGTCAAGTCCACATCCTAAGGGCTTTATCAACATGTAACGGAGAGACAGTATAACAATACAAGTGTACATGTTAAGATAAAGAGCAACCAGATAGCATACTATCATATCGAGCAAGAAAGTCCTCTCTATATATGTCCAAGCATCCACTATAATATACAATCATGTACAATAATGGCCTCTAGTGCATACATATAACTAACATATATATGTTAATATATATTAGATATTGGCTGGTTATATATGATATGACCGGATTATTGAATCAAGTGCTGATTTAATATCTAATATTGAATATTAGCCGGTTATATGTGATATAACCGGATAATTGAATCAACAGTTGATTTAATGTTTTGATATATATATATATATATATATATATGATATTAGTCGGTTATATATGATATAACCGGATTATTGAATCAATTGTTGATTTAAAAATTTTATATATATATATATATATATATATATATATATAAACTAATATTTAGCTCACTTAAGATTTTCTTCTCTTAACACACACGCGCGCGCGCACACATACATACATACATACACACACACACACACACATATATATATATATATATATATATATATATATATATATATATATGAAATTGTATCATAGTTGATGATACAAGGAACTAGGATGTATGAGAATCACACAAGAATAAAAGATAATTAGGATGATTTATATTTTAAGAAAAAGAAAAAAAAAGGAGAATGAGTCATGGCTTTAGATGCTTGGAGAAGCATTGAGAAGCCATGACTCATCTCCAATTTTTGTTTTACTCTTAAGATATTTTTATCATCCTTATCTTATCTATTAGTTCATGGTTCATTCTCACATACACGTCCAAGTCTATCTCCCTCTTCAACTCATCTCTTAAATTTTCTTGAGTTGAGAAAAAGAAAAGAGAAATATTTTGAGTGAGCAAGTCTCCTACTTCATCAATCTGCACTAATCTAGTTCATTATTTTAGGTCGTTAACTTCACTAATATCTTGATTAGTGAAGGGTAAGCTTGAGTGAGAGAGACTTAAAGGTGGATTATCTTCCGCAACGAAGACAACAAGCAGGCTCGATCATTTCTTCAAGTGGAGCCTCAAGAAGAGTTCTAGGGACTACTACTCGGATATAATACCCAGCCCTTTTTATACCAAAACCTGTATTTTGTTACTCTAGAATTCGATTTATTTTTATTTATAAATTTATTTATTTTTAACCCCATTTATTCTTTTATCAATAAAAATCCTAACCCAGCCCATTCAATATTTTACCATAAATTTAACCCCATTTTAATTACTGGCCCATTCTTTCTTTTCTCCTCAATTTTCCATATATATTCCTCAGCCCAACTCTAAAATTCATTAATCCTATATATTTCCCTCACAAATCCCTCTGGCCCAGAATCCCCGAGCCCAGCAAATATTTTTCCTCAGCCATTTCATTTATTTCCCCACATTTCTGTTCTCGGCCCGGCCCAGTCCACTCTCCAAGCCCGCCTCACTCAGCCCGCGACCCCAACTCGACCCGACCCGCTACTGTTCCTCCCCCTTCCCTTCAAAGGTAACTTTCCCTTTTCTCCCGCGCGCGTTTCCTCAGCCGCACCCCACGCCTGCGCCCACGTTGCCGCTCCACGCGCCCCGCTCGCGAACGTTACCACGACGCGCGCCCTCCACCTCTTTTCTCTACCTACTACTCCCTCTTCCTCGCTGGCTCTCTCCCTCGTTCTCATTTTCCTCCTCAAACGTTTCTGCAACTAGTTTCCCGACGACAACGGCAGCCATCTCACTACTACGCCGTCTCCGCCTCCGGCCACCTCCCTACGTCACCATCGCCTTGCCTCCACGCAGTATCACCCACCTCGCCGACGCAAAACCCTCACGACCTATCGCCCGCACCTCATCCCCTCACCACCCTTCTCGCTCCGAGCCCTCTCACTTCCGATCTCCCTCTCTCGAGCCCACGCCTCACTCCACCGGCCATCTCGTCGGACCTTCATCACCGCTCTCACCTCCTCTCCACCCTCCCTCGTCTTCCTCCTCCTGCTCACCAAGCACCGCTCCCGAACTCCGCCTCCTGCACCTCTCGCCGGCGGGCCAAGTGCACCGTCGTCGACCCCATCATCATCATCATCGTCATCCTCACTCTCTCCGTCTCCATCATCCCCTCTTTTTTCCCCTTTCTAACTCCCTCTCGCTAAACTCTGTATCCTCATCTCTCTCTCTCAGTTCTCTCTCTGCATCTCATCTCTCTTCCTCTCTCTCACTCTTTATTTCTCTCTCTCTCTAAACCTCTTTCTCTCTCTCACTCTTTATTTCTCTCTCTCTCTCTCACTCTCTATTTCTCTCTCTCTCTCTCTCTCCAAACCTCTCTTTCTCTCTGTCACACACTCTCTCTCTAAATCTTTCTTCCTCTGTTCCTCTAAAGATCTCTTGCTCTGTTTCAGCACCACTATCCCCCTCACACCAAAACAAGGAATAACCCGGAGCTGTGCGGAGAATGAATGTGCGGAGATTGACTGGATTGAGTGCAACTACCTAATTCCGAGGACGAACCTGTGCTGCGCTCGTGACGCGATCGTGCCATTGCCGCCGCCGTGCATCACCAGAACGTGTCCAGGCAAGTCCCCACTTGCTACATGCTACTTATTATTAATTACAAATTATGAATTGTATGTACATCCCATGTTTTACCTTGTGTTAAATATTACAACGTAACTGTTCGATTCGTGTTCTCATAGGAAATTATCATTAAACTTGATGGAAGTAAATGGTGTTGTTTGGCCCGTATGGCTGGGGACCTAATGTGTGAATATCGTTGGATAATATGACCGATAACGACTAAAACGACTGCCCCCAAGTTTAACCGTAAAACTAGAATTTTAATGTACCTGAAAACCGTTAAATTCACCATAAATTATTTACATACTGGAATGATGTGCTCGAGGGCTCGAATCGAATCCGACTCGACGAACTTTAACCCTATACTAGTTTCCAGATATTCCTGAACTTAAATTGTGATGATATTTGGATCGGAGTGCGACTCTGGACTGCAGTCCAGAGCGACTCCAGTTGTTGCTTGCTGTTCCGTAATGGGTACCACGAGATCTCCTTAACTCGTAGATTGCGGAACTCCACTTCTTATTATAGGTAAATCTGTTAGCTAGACAACACAAGCGGTTTCATTCTGTTTCGTTATCGTTTGTTATTTATTCTGTAATTTAAAAGGTCGGGACGCATAACAGTCCCAACAGAATCAGAACTGAAATATTAGGGTTAAACAGTGTATAACTCCTGACGTGCAGATGCGATTGACGATCCGTCTATTACGTTGAAAACCTTACTGAAAACCCTAGAATTCATCCGACTGTAGCGTCGCTAAAATCTGATCCCAACTGGGATTAAAATGCGTTGCGAAACGGACTTCTGATTCTGAAACCGGATTTCCAGCCGCGAGCGCTTAAAATGAAATGGTTATAATTAATGATCCTGGAACCCGATTGGCTTGAAACCAAATTAGATGGATAGGTAATTGAACATAATAATTATTACCTGTTTATCGCTTCGCTAAACTATACACGTACGTTTCATGATAAATCGTGCAAGTGATAGAATACTATTTTTTTATGACACTTTAATCACGCTTCATATACTGTTTACGCATCATATTATACCCATATCATTGCATTGATAACATAGTGATATCGTGCATTTACTCAGTGTTAGATTTTAGTGATGATTGTGGCAAGTACGTCAATGTTCATGTATCCGTGATTAAGTGAAAGTGATACGTACTTATACACAATCAGTGACCCTATTATTCTATTGCATTGTCGACGTCTGCGGGATGCGTGTACGTGTGACTATAAGTGGTATGGGACACTTATGGAAGCGCTTACACGGGTGTCACAGATAAGGCACCAGACACTGCCATTTATCTTAGGTATTAGTCAGGACGTGCTT
This sequence comes from Agapanthus africanus, assembly GCA_030015575.1. NCBI lineage: Eukaryota > Viridiplantae > Streptophyta > Magnoliopsida > Asparagales > Amaryllidaceae > Agapanthus > Agapanthus africanus. The sequence goes on along the minus strand of CM057340.1, from coordinate 671,487,403 downwards.
GATGGAGGTCCTGCTTCCAGTTCTCGCGCAGACTTGTCACAGACCGATTGGTATTTAGGGTTATAGTTAGCGTTTGATGTAGACCACGGGGTTTGGGGTAGTTTAAGTGTGAGTTCAACAGAATCTCGGGAGTCCCATACCGGCTTATATATTTAGGGAGTTATATGGAGATTTACAGGGTATGTGATATTCACCGTGATATACATGTTGGGCCCGTGGTCCCTTACCCTTGGGTTCTACCCTTGAGTGGAGGACACTCACGAGTGGTTGACTCTCACATTTGGACTGACGATAGGTTTAGTGACCTGTACAGTGAGACTTAGAGACTGATAGGGATGATGGCATCGATATACATACATACTGTGTTGACATACGTGGCATATCATTCTACTGCTTTTACTGTTCCGCTGCATTGATTACTGCATGTTCATACCCATACTGCCATTGATCTACTGTTATATATATCTATTATCACTGTTAGAATTGTCTCATGATTTTATATATATTATATTGCTATTGCGTCGCTCTGACGTCTTGAGTATGTATGCTCAGTGTGAGGAGAAGATTTAGCCTGGACCAGGACTAGACGTACATCACGGACATCTTGATTTACCATCCAGGGTTATATTCGTTTGTTTTCCCATCAGGTCAGTTCATTTTACTGTTTTGTTCCAGTTACTGCATTTCACATTACCTGTGCATTATTTACTGTTTACCATGATAAACTAGAAGCCGAAGTGTGACTACGGCGGGACATTTCATTGACCGTAGGAGCATGGCTGGCCTTGTCTACCCCTTGTATTCCGTATTTTGGGAAGCTGGGCGTGACATGGTTTAGTTGGTATCAGAGCCCAGGTTTTGCATCGATTGGGATTGCAGTTTTCCGTGTATAGTTTGGCAATCTAAGACATCCCTCGGTCTATGTCATTCTTGATCCATATTCACATCGTGTGTTCAGCTAACCATTCGCTATGGTTTCGGGTGACTTGACAAGGTTATGTGGTTGCAATTGCACTACTGTACTCTATTCAAGTGACTTAAAGTCATACAGTTGATTTCCCCACTTGTAATAAATTCATCACCTCTGATATTCTTGAATCTTTGTCCTATCCATATTATATTTTGATTCGTTTAGCTTGTGACTTATATCATTCTCAAAATTGTTGTCTCAGGATCATGTCTTTCAACGACTCTTCGTCTATATCCGCTCCCCAGAATCATACCATTGAGATTCTGAGTGTACTGCAAGGTCTAAAGGAAGCCCAGAAGCGAACAAACGACTTGTTAGCTGAAGGACTGAGAAGACAGGTGAATCAGGCACCAGCGGGAGTCTCCAATCATAAAGAGATCCCCGTTAGACGAGGAAAAGCAAAGAAGATGAAGCGTCAATTTGTTTCCCCGCGACAGAAGCAGCAGAAGACCCCATGCTGTGGATATTGTAAGAGGCCAGGACATCTTCAGAAGGATTGTCGCCGCGCCCAGGGAAAATGTCTGATATGCGGGTCCAACAAACATCTCATCAACGGCTGCCCAGAAAGAAAAGAACTACAGGGAGGAGACTCGTCCACACTCCCCACTTCGGCCAAGTGAGGATTACTGTGTAGTTCGAATTTCGAGGATAAAGCGGACCCAACACAGGATTCAACTCACGTAACGATGATGCAGCGGTCTAGCAATCAAAGAAGAATTTTCATGTTTTCTAATTTCAGTAATAATGTTGTCATCTTCTTATGAATATTTCTTTCAGTTTGAAATCTTGTATCCGCTGAACTTTTGATTGAATGCAATAAAACTTGAATCATAAAATATGTATCATTCTCTTGTTTTCTTCTTATTTATATTATTCGTTATCACAGCATTATTATCCTGATATTTTTCAAATTCCTGCCACCGCATATCATTCTATACTTCATACACTTAACCATTTTCTTGATGTGTTCTGTTGGCTAATCATGACACTTCTTTTCAGACCATGGCCCACCCCGGAGCAGCGCCGCATCTAGACGAGGATGCGCAGTCATGCGTTTCCTTAGACCGCACACTGATGAGTTCTGACGATCAACGGTCCCCAGGTCAATTTCGGAAACAACGATTCAGGGATGAAGGAGAAACCGTCCCAGAGTTTAATATGATAGACGATTCCGATGAAGAGGAAGAAGACGCTGAAGAGAACCCGATAGAGGAAGGTCTCGATGAAGACCCGATAGAAGAAAATCCAGTTGAGGAAAATCCCGTAGAAGAAAATCCAGAAGAAGAGAATCACATGGAATCGGACCTCGATGAAGAAGCTCCATCCGAGGAAGAAGAACCAGAAGATCAAGACCCTGCGGTGGAAGAACTCCCAATGGCGATACCTGCGAGGCGCTATGGAAATGGACGCCCCTACCTGAGTGCGCGAGCCTACCGCAACCTGCTGAATCTCCACAACCGCGACTGACGGGATTTCCTTTAAATGTTGTGTTCTTTGGCCCGATAAAACTGTGTATAGTTAGGGCCACTTTTCGTCTTTGAGAATGCTTTGTTTGAAATCTTTTGAAATGAAATAAGTTGTTCTCTAATCTATCGATCTTCTCTGTCCCCTTGATGCCTGATTATTTCTCCTATACAATTATTTTTTTTCCTACTGAGATCTGTCCACCCCTACTCCTTACTTTGCCTTAACCCTCACCCAGATTAACCAGTACCACATCCGATCTTCTAGAGACCCACTCTTCATCCTTCGTCTGTGCCTCATTTGATATCCTTCTGGGAGGACAAAATTCTAGTGAAATTACCGAGTTCGCTAACCCTTCAGATTTTGATTCATATGATGTACCGACCGTTGTCCTCCCCATACTTTTCCCTTGTAGTCCTTGCTGCTCACCCTTACCCCAATCTCTTTGACCGCTAGCATAAAGCCGCCACACTCCGACCTTTGAATGAGCCACACTTCCTTAAAACCCTTACCCTAGCTAGCCCTATACATTTTTGTGTTCTTCCTATTACCCTAACTATATTTAGGGACAGTGTTATTCAAAAATTTATTTTTCATTACTTTGGTGCGTGTTATTGATTACTCCGTTTTATGTATTTTAAGTACACTATTATTATTCTCATTTTCAATAGCGCAACCTTACACCGCGCATATTTTGTTCCATGTTCCTTATTTTCACTATATGAGTTTTCTACGTTATTTGACTGATACATCGTCCTAAAATGTTTTAACCTACCGACAAATCTTTCACTATTTTATTATCGTTACTTTATTTTCGGGCATTGTATCTATGGTTACTATTATAAATGATTGTGCCTTGTACTTATTTTTTCTGTTGTGCTACTTTTGATATATTGATATGTGCATATATCGAGTACTCCTCGAATATCATTGTTCGTTGTTGTTGTTATTGCTATTCTCGTATACATGTAGTTGCCTCTATAGTTATTCCTGTTTTATACCTATTTAGACATGTCTTTTGTATGTTGTTCTTACATATTTATACCTTCAAATTTCTTCGTCCACGGATTTCTAGCAAATCTTTGTGTGTTAGTTTGCAATATAATAGATTTCGCCTATGTTTGTATAACTTATCGTTTATTTTAAATTAGAGGACGAAATTTTTGTAAGGGTGGTATTATGTAATACCCAGTCCTTTTTATACCAAAACCTGTATTTTGTTACTCTAGAATTCGATTTATTTTTATTTATAAATTTATTTATTTTTAACCCCATTTATTCTTTTATCAATAAAAATCCTAACCCAGCCCATTCAATATTTTACCATAAATTTAACCCCATTTTAATTACTGGCCCATTCTTTCTTTTCTCCTCAATTTTCCATATATATTCCTTAGCCCAACTCTAAAATTCATTAATCCTATATATTTCCCTCACAAATCCCTCTGGCCCAGAATCCCCGAGCCCAGCAAATATTTTTCCTCAGCCATTTCATTTATTTCCCCACATTTCTGTTCTCGGCCCGGCCCAGTCCACTCTCCAAGCCCGCCTCACTCAGCCCGCGACCCCAACTCGACCCGACCCGCTACTGTTCCTCCCCCTTCCCTTCAACGGTAACTTTCCCTTTTCTCCCGCGCGCGTTTCCTCAGCCGCACCCCACGCCTGCGCCCACGTTGCCGCTCCACGCGCCCCGCTCGCGAACGTTACCACGACGCGCGCCCTCCACCTCTCTCCTCTACCCACTACTCCCTCTTCCTCGCTCGCTCTCTCCCTCGTTCTCATTTTCCTCCTCAAACGTTTCTGCAACTAGTTTCCCGACGACGACGGCAGCCATCTCACTACTACGCCGTCTCCGCCTCCGGCCACCTCCCTACGTCACCATCGCCTCGCCTCCACGCAGTATCACCCACCTCGCCGATGCAAAACCCTCACGACCCATCGCCCGCACCTCATCCCCTCACCACCCTTCTCGCTCCGAGCCCCCTCACTTCCGATCTCCCTCTCTCGAGCCCACGCCTCACTCCACCGGCCATCTCGTCGGACCTTCATCACCGCTCTCACCTCCTCTCCACCCTCCCTCGTCTTCCTCCTCCTGCTCACCAAGCACCGCTCCCGAACTCCGCCTCCTGCACCTCTCGCCGGCGGGCCCACTGCACCGTCGTCGACCCCATCATCATCATCGTCGTCGTCCTCACTCTCTCCGTCTCCACCATCCCCTCTTTTTCCCCTCTCTAACTCCCTCTCGCTAAACTCTGTATCATCATCTCTCTCTCTCTCAGTTCTCTCTCTGCATCTCATCTCTCTTCCTCTCTCTCACTCTTTATTTCTCTCTCTCTCTCTCTAAACCTCTTTCTCTCTCTCACTCTCTATTTCTCTCTCTCTCTCTCCAAACCTCTCTTTCTCTCTGTTACTCTCTCTCTCTCTCTCTAAATCTTTCTTCCTATGTTCCTCTAAAGATCTCTTGCTTTGTTTCAGCACCACTATCCCCCTCACACCAAAACAAGGAATAACCCGGAGCTGTGCGGAGAATGAATGTGCGGAGATTGACTGGATTGAGTGCAACTACCTGATTCCGAGGACGAACCTGTGCTGTGCTCGTGACGCGATCGTGCCATTGCCGCCGCCGTGCATCACCAGAACGTGTCCAGGCAAGTCCCCACTTACTACATGCTACTTATTATTAATTACAAATTATGAATTGTATGTACATCCCATGTTTTACCTTGTGTTAAATATTACAACGTAACTGTTCGATGCGTGTTCTCATAGAAAATTATCATTAAACTTGACGGAACTAAATGGTGTTGTTTGGACCGTATGGCTGGGGACCTAATGTGTGAATATCGTTGGATAATATGACCGATAACGACTAAAACGACTGCTCCCAAGTTTAACCGTAAAACTGGAATTTTAATGTACATGAAAACCGTTAAATTCACCATAAATTATTTACATACTGGAATGATGCGCTCGAGGGCTCGAATCGAAGCCGACTCGACGAACTTTAACCCTATACTATTTTCCAGATATTCCTGAACTTAAATTGTGATGATATTTGGATCGGAGTGCGACTCTGGACTGCAGTCCAGAGCGACTCCAGTTGTTGCTTGCTGTTCCGTAATGGGTACCACGAGATCTCCTTAAGTCGTATATTGCAGAAATCCACTTCTTATTATAGGTAAATCTGTTAGCTAGACAACACAAGTGGTTTCATTCTGTTTCGTTATCGTTTGTTATTTATTCTGTAATTTAAAAGGTCGGGACGCATAACAGTCCCAACAGAATCAGAACTGAAATATTAGGGTTAAACAGTGTATAACTCCTGACGTACAGATGCGATTGACGATCCGTCTGTTACGTTGAAAATCTTACTGAAAACCCTAGAATTCATCCAACTGTAGCGTCACTAAAATCTGATCCCAACCGGGATTAAAATGCGTTGCGAAACGGACTTCTGATTCTGAAACCGGATTTCCAGCCGCGAGCGCTTAAAATGAAATTGTTATAATTAATGATCCTGGAACCCGATTGGCTTGAAACCAAATTAGATGGATAGGTAATTGAACATACTAATTATTACCTGTTTATCGCTTCGCTAAACTATACATGTACGTTTCATGATAAATCGTGCAAGTGATAGAATACTATTTTTTTATGACACTTTAATCACGCTTCATATACTGTTTACGCATCATATTATACCCATATCATTGCATTGATAACATAGTGATATCGTGCATTTACTCAGTGTTAGATTTTAGTGATGATTATGGCAAGTACGTCAGTGTTCGTGTATCCGTGATTAAGTGAAAGTGATACGTACTTGTACACAATCAGTGACCCTATTATTCTATTGCATTGTCGACGTCTGCGGGATGCGTGTACGTGTGACTATAAGTGGTATGGGATACTTATGGAAGCGCTTGCACGGGTGTCACAGATAAGGCACCAGACACTGCCATTTATCTTAGGTATTAGTCGGGACGTGCTTGATGGAGGTCCTGCTTCCAGTTCTCGCGCAGACTTGTCACAGACCGATTGGTATTTAGGGTTATGGTTAGCGTTTGATGTAGACCACGGGGTGTGGGGTAGTTTAAGTGTGAGTTCAACAGAATCTCGGGAGTCCCATGCCGGCTTATATATTTAGGGAGTTATATGGAGATTTACAGGGTATGTGATATTCACCGTGATATACATGTTGGGCCCGTGGTCCCTTGCCCTTGGGTTCTACCCTTGGGTGGAGGACACTCACGAGTGGTTGACTCTCACACTTGGACTGACGATAGGTTTAGTGACCTGTACAGTGAGACTTAGAGACTGATAGGGATGATGGCATCGATATACATACATACTGTGTTGACATACGTGGCATATCATTCTACTGCTTTTACTGTTCCGCTGCATTGATTACTGCATGTTCATACCCATACTGCCATTGATCTACTGTTATATATATATATCTATTATCACCGTTAGAATTGTCTCATGATTTTATATATATTATATTGCTATTGTCTCGCTCTGACGACCTGAGTATGCATGCTCAGTGTGAGGAGAAGATTAGCCTGGACCAGGACTAGACGTACATCACGGACATCTTGATTTACCATCCAGGGTTATATTCGTTTGTTTTCCCATCAGGTCAGTTCATTTTACTGTTTTATTCCAGTTACTGCATTTCTCATTACCTGTGCATTATTTACTGTTTACCATGATAAACTAAAAGCCGAAGTGTGACTACGGCGGGACATTTCCTTGACCGTAGGTGCATGGCTGGCCTTGTCTACCCCTCGTATTCCGTATTTTGGGAAGCGGGGCGTGACTACAAAGGTTGTAGACTCATTTCACTTAGTATAGAATCTTGTTTGCTAACTATAAAACCCTAATTCTCTAGTTTGATTCTTGTTTAGTATACTTAGCACTCTAGATTTTTTTTAAAATGCATACTTGATGCTCATATAAAACTAGTAGAGGTGCTATACTTTTATGGTATCAGAGCCAGGTTAGAGGCTTAAGTTTATATTAGACGAAGTTAAAGTGTTTGATCGATATTTTAAACACGGATTTAGGTAGTTTCTGTCAATTTTTTCAAATGTTGAAATTTTCACAATTAAAATGCTCAGAAAATTCAGTAGGCTTTTCTATGGAGTTATATGAAATACGAGCCCCTAACTTCACAAGATGGCCGCGGAACCGCCGCCTTTACCATGTGTTGGCCGCGGTTCCGCGGTTCATTTATAGTTTTGGGAGTCGTGTTTTCTTGTACTGCTTCATTTTTACATTCTGGGTTGTCTAGACATTTCTAATAAGGCTTAAGTGGTTGAGATCTCTGTGAATTGCTGTTGTTTGAAATATCGATCGAAATGTTTAACGTCGTCTAGATTGCTATAGTTTTGTGATACAGTTTTTAGAATCTACATTGATTAGTTTTTGAAAACTAGTTATCAATTTGTAAATCTCGCGTTTTAATCTCAAATGATGGATTGCCGTGGAGTTTGGATTTGGATCGAAACTCCGTCGTAATCTCTTATCGTATGCAAATACTCGCCGGGAGACACTAGCAGATGGCCACGCCCCAATTCCCCAACAAGTGACTATAAGAGAACCCCATGGCTAAAAGCATCCGCTCGGGTGCTCGCGGCCATGGTGTTCCGCCCAAGTGCACTTCGTTGACGGCCCCGAGGGTGCGGCCATCTACTAAAGTTCCTGACGAGCCTTCGAATCATTAATCGGGAATCTTATTGAATTACCCGACTTAATTTTTGTAAAGTGTTTTCAATTCGAGATTTAAATGTAAGGTTCATAGAATTAGGCATGAAATTCGGAATATGTAATAATCCGGGTTATGTGGCAGTATCCCCGATCTCGTTACTATATGTCAACGACATTAGGGATACGCATATTTACTTACGTTGATAACATGTGATGTTATTGTGTTGTTATTGATATGTTATATTGGATCGTCGTGATTGAATAGCCGGGTTTTTTTTACGTGAGATGAGAGTCTTTCTATTTTCATTCATGTAAATATTTGTATGTAATATTCTTTTATTAGGACACTTCCGGGTTGAGGTTGCTGTCTCCATTTGATATATATTATTTACTTTTCCGCATTAGGATAGACCCAAGGCGGGGAGCACAAGTAACCGGGTTCTAGAGTCCACTGGGAAGCTATCTCGAGGAATCGAGACCGGTCGCCTAACTCTAGAATTGGCAAGGTTGCTTTTCGCTTTCGTAAGGGTCTAGGGGTGTGGGCTTGGTTATTTATCACAACCGTGGAATCCGTGTTTTTCATTACTGGCTTAATCTAAATTACGGACCTCTTAGTATATCCTATATTTCAAATATCTGCTTCTGTTGTTTCTGTGATGTGATCATATAACTGCGTGAGACGAATACTACTTATATATATATATATATATATATATATATATATGATATACTAGTAGACACTATATATGTTTTGCATCCGCGCTAGTCCTGACCCCGCCCTGCCGTAAGTTATGTAACCTTACGGTGAAGACCCGGGTCCCTCCGGTGAATGCGGATGGCATATGTGTGTGTTTTATTTTCGTTTCTTCTATGATGTTTAGGAAATATAAATAATAAGACGTTATTAATAAGATTAATGAAAAGAAAAGAAACATAAAAGATGTTGTAGAATCAAATTTTTCAAAAAGGTAGCTCTAGTTCTTGCTTTGCATAGCGGTATTCCATTATGAATATCCAGCACCTTATTTGACGAGGAAAGAGCCTAGATCCCTTCACCGGGAATGACCTCTTTAGCAAAACTAGCATATGCTATAACCCACTCGGTTTGTTTTGAAAACTACTCAATTTTAAAGCGGAGCTTAAACCACTCCTTTTCAAATCACTAGATTGTACAACGATATCAAGTTCATTACACTAAAGGTTTTCTTCAAAACCAGTCGTAGCCCTTCGTCATTTCAGATAGATAGTATTCGTGCTGCGTTTGTTGACCTTGTCAAGGCGTAGTGTTCGGTAGCTGATTAGTGTTTTTCTGCCGCATGTTGAAGCGATTGGATTAGGTTAGTCGTACGGCCTTGTTGACCTTATCAAGGGTCGTGCGGGTGGGTCTAATTCAATCACGAAATAACAGATTGAACTTGACTTACGGTTTATGGTTTGTTGACCTTGTCAAGATCATAAACCGCATGGGGTAAAAACAGATATCGGAAATTTCAAGTGTTGAAATTTGCAATGAAATTACATACCTTTTATATGATAGTTAGATCCCGATACCCATTATGAGTAAGTGTTACTCCTGAGAGAGTTTTTCACTTTACAATTAGTTTATCCAGTATGTGTCTGAGAAAGGTGTTAATGGGATTATGCCCCTGTGGAAATTAGGTTATTTAATAAGTTCCATACGAAAGCACGGAGAGACTCTCTCGGAGTACCAACACCTGCCTGGCTGACCAATTAGCGAACTTGTTGGGTGTAATTAATCCCGACTAATCTTACCTTTTAGGATTTGAAGGAAGATTTGATAAAAACAGTATTAGCCATCATGATTATGTTCCCTCATGGGAATTAAATAAAATACAGATAAAGCAGCAAGGAAAACCCCCAAGTGGGGCATCACGTGCTCACACGTGACCGGGCCTCACGTGCAAACACGTGACCTTTTATGGGCAGATTCTATCTACGCCTGAATGCCTAATTGATAAAGTCACGCGCCCACACTTGATGGGCTCTTGAACCCACTGAATTAATAGAATTAAATTCTAATTAAAAGGAATTAAAAGCGTTTGTTCCCTAATAGGAACTAAATAAAATACAGATAAAGCAGCTAGGAAAACCTCAAATGAGGCATCACGTGCCCACATGTGACCGGGCATCACGTGCCCACACGTGATCGGGCCTCACGTGCAGACACGTGACCATTTACAGGCAAAGCCTGTAGGCACTGAATAAAATAAATAATTGGAAATGCTTAATCAGTGGGGTCACGTGCCAACACATGATAGGCTCTTAAACTCTCTGAAACAATAGAATTAAATTCTAAATTAAATGCTTAATCAGTGGGGTCATATGCCAACACGTGATGGGTTCCTGAGCCCTCTAAACCAATAGAATTAAATTCTAATTAGATACTTTATCAAGTGGGGTCACGTGCCAACACGTGATAAACTCCTAAACCATCTGAACTAATAGAATTAAATTCTAATTAAAAGGAATCAAAAACCTTAATTGGAAAAATGTTTCTCTAGATCTTTCCAAATAAAAAAGATTGCACTTTGTAAAAGGGAGCACCATTGGATTAAAAATCCAATGGTGATTAAAAAATCACCAATTTATAGAAAGATTCTATACAAGAAAATATTTCTCTAAAATTTGCCAAGAACAACAAATAAAATATCTTTTGGATTAAAAATCCAATGGTAAATAAAATTCACCGAATGATCTAAATGATCATGTTAGTTATAAAATCAATAAAAATCTTTCAATGAAAGATTGACTAAACAAACTGATTCTTTTCTTTCTCCTATAAATAGGAGCCAAAAAAGAAGAGAGAGAGAGATATACAACAACAGAGAGAGAATACAAAAGAAAAAAAGAAGAGAATTTAATTCTCCGAAGAGAAAAGAAGATCTCTTCAGAGAAAAAAAACTCTAGGTAAGATAAGGAAGGAAATCATTCTATAAGCTCTCGCAAAATAAAAGAGAATTTAATTCTCAAACCAAGAGTTTAACTCTTCTAAAAAGAACTTAGTTCTTCCTCTGGTTGAAAATCTGCAGAAGCGGATCTCCCTACAAGATGAGAATTTATTTCTCATCGTGGAGATTCTGCCATACAGATCCAAAACTTAGAGGGAGAATTGGGTTTAAAAAATTTAATTCTTTCAAACACATAGGAATATAATTCCTCTAAATAAAATTAGGGTTTAACCCTATCAGAGAATTTAATTCTTAAACAAGAGATTTAACTCTCCATGCACGTAAAACGGATCAATACCCAACATGATCACGTGGTAACACGTGACCCCCCTTTCTTTGAACCAGAAAAAGAGATTTCCCAAAGTATTTAACACTTATTTAAAAGGGAAAAGGGAAAACAATCAAGTCAATTTCTCTTTTAGGGTGTATCACGTGCTCCCACGTGACCCTTGAACAAACTTCTCAAAATAAAAAGAGAGTAAAGCCAAGGCAGAACAGATTTTGGGCGTCTCACATGTTCCCACGCAACCCCTAGCAATTATCAAACAAAAGAGAATTCTACCCAAAGGCAATGCTCACCTATAGGATGCCTCACGTGTCTCCACGTGACCCCTGACAAACAGCATTTTAAAGATGGGGTAAAACTGAAGGATTAATATCCAACGCATGGGCGTCCTTACGTGTCCCCACGCGACCCCTAATAAATACTTTTATTATCCAATGCATGGATACCCATCACGTGCCCACACGTGATGGCCATAAAGATCAAGTGTTTAACACTTATATATTCTGGGAGTAAAATAAAAGAAGCAAGGCCCAATCTTCAGGCGCCTCACATGACCCCACATGAGCGCTTTAGTCTTAGTGTTTAACACTTCTTTAAGTGCCTCACGTGGGAGCCCGTGAGCACCGAGTGTACTCTAGTGTTTAACACTATATTCAAGCTAATCTTAGCCTAAATTAGCTAATTTTTCCAGAGGCAAGATCCCTTGAAACTGAACCCCAATTATACTCTTGACTTCCAAAACTGATCATCTCATATGGCATTCAAAGTGATTCCCAGAGACTTCCAACCAAAATTGGTTCAAGGGTACATCTCTTCATACCTCTGATATATGTCGTTGTAATCTTTCAACGTATTCAGAGAGGTGACGGGTCCCAACAACCAGACATTACATGGACTATGATGTCCTTAAACTTTATAGACTACGATGTCTCTAAACTTCCATAGACTGTAGGGTCCTTAAACTCATGGACTATGATGTCCTTAAATTTTACAGACTATGATGTCTCTAAACTACCACGGACTGTGAGGTCCTTAAGCTCATAGACTATGATGTCTTTAAACTTTACAGACTATGACGTTTTTAAACTACGGACTGTGGGGTCCTTAAACTCATGAAGTGTAATGTCCTTAAACTAATTATGGACCGCAATGTCTCTAAACTAAAACAATAGAGCCCAAATGCTCTTTTGTTGGATCTAAATGATCCTGTTAAGTAGATCTTAGTCTAAAATTAGACTAACGTATCCTTAACAAATGTTTAAGTTGATCTTAGGCTCAAATGAGATTAACGATCCTTAAACCCAACCTAAACCCAAATCTAAGAAAATACGGATTTGGACTAATCCACGTCCTACGGGCGACAACATAAATTAGTCTCCGTATACAATCCACGGGCAACTAAAAAAAAAAAAACAATCACACACGATACGAAGTGACCATCTGGAGAAGGAGAAAGTGGTTATCGTAATGCGGTAGCGTAATTAACTGCAGGGGCTTGTGCCTGCATGGAAGAGCGTCCCAACAATCAAAAAACCCCTCAATAAGGGGGAATCTGATGAAGTCTGCTATATCGGCCGCATCCGTTTAAACCTTCGATACATGGTGTCATAAATCAACTTGGCATCTTCGGAGAGGTGGACGGATAGCACCAAATAGCATCTACCCCCAAAATTCAGGCTGGACGTCCCAACGTCCCGGTCACGTTTTTCGGTGGCGAACAGATTCTGGCACGCCCGGTAGGACCTTTTCCTCTTTCCACTCCATACTTCGTATGTCGTGTTTCGCGAACGAATCGAAGTTTGACATGGTTGCCTTTGGATGTGAAGTACTAAGATTTGGTGTCTTGCTCCGTGCAGAAAACAGAGAAAATGGCTTCCAACTGCATCAGCTGCAACAACAATTCCCGCTCCGTCCGTCTGGAGGAGTGACCTATGGGCCTCAGACGGCCTCCCTTTTTACAATGCCGGTGGAACAAGTGGTGCAAGCCACCACTGGGCTATTCTTCGGGACCATGATCCTACCAGCAAATTTCAGCGCTCCAATGCCGTCGTACGAAGTTCTAAAGAAGTCGGTTTTTTATCGGCTTACCACTACCGTGGCCCCTCTCAACGGGTCGCCCAAGTCTACTGCCTCAGTTTTCAACAGACTGGGCCAAAGCTCAAATGGGCCCATGAAGAAGCCTGCAATACCAGAAGGGGTTATCCCAAAGCGGATAGCTATTCCTTCTCCTGAAATTGCCAAGGCAGCTTCTCCTGCTAAGGGATCGGTCTTCACAAGACTAGCCGTTTCAGCTTCTACTCCACGCGAAGTCATGAAGGTTGCTTCCCCTTTTTGAGAAGTCGGCCTTCGTAAGACTGACTATCCCCTCTCAACAAATGTCAGTCTTCGATAGGCTAGCGCCAATAACAGCCTCTCCTCAAAGCAGGGGGCATGAGGAAGCTCATCCAACAGCGGAGGTGATCCCGGCCGCACGACATGCTCGACGTCGCCACTGGCACCGAGTAAGGAAGGCTGGGGCAGCTCTCCTTCTGGACTTACCCCGCCAGCTCCAACGGTGGAAGTTGACGCTGCTGTTCCAACTGGAAATAGCTTTGAACCACTCAGGAGAATCTGCAAGAACTCTCCGACGCCGTGCTGAAAAGGTCTCCTCCACCTATGGAGAACGTTACAAAGGTTAAGCCAGAGCAGCCCCCTCAACGGCTGTCCTCTAAAATTCATAAAGTTTGGCGACAGGTACAAGACTCGGTGATCAACCAAGACTACTCCCGCCAACCAAAGAAGATGAAAGTTCGGCAGGAGAAGGACCACCCTGTCATGCCACAGGAGATGTTATCTATTCGGGTGCCCGCTGCAGCGGATCCCTCAACTTCGACAGCCCACAAAAGAAGGAGGCCGGAGAAAATCTCCATGTCCGTGACGAATAATAAGAATGCTGAATCTAAACACCCTAAGTCTGGGGGTATGGTGGTGCACACTGTTTATATGGCATCCGGAAAAGAGGATAGCCGTATCTCTATGGGTCGTCGACCACTCACCAGATCCGTAACAAAGGCCCAGGAGCAACAGCAAAAGCTCCAAGAGATGCTGACAACTATGGCTGCACTCACTGAACCGAAAGCAAGCCCGGAGACATCCTTGGAGCAGCGTCATGAGCAGGAAACTGATGCCGAATTTCTTTGGAGAATGCTTGAAAAGAAGGACAAAGAGGCCGCGGAACAAGTGGCCAACATAAAATAAATGGCGCTACTATTCCAAGATATGGTTGGCATGATGATCCAGCCGGAACCCCCAGCTGAAGACCCTCCAATAATCCTTGAAGACGACAGAGGGGAGACATCGAACCCTCTTCCGGCTCTATCAGCAGCCAAAGAGGAGACGATTTCCAAAGCCGCCCAGGATGATTATATAGCTCAACAGATACGAGCTCATCAGGCGAGTGAAGCGGCCGGCCAAATCGTCAAGACTGGGCGACCCAATCTGGGTTACCCACCGGGATACACGATCCCTAAGTTCCACGTATACAAGGGGACAGGCAATCCCTACGAACATGTCGCTCAGTTTAGGGATTTGTGCGGCAACACCGGCGGGGACGATAAGCTACTGCTTCGCCAATTCGTTGGCAGGTTGTCGGAGACAGCATTCGAGTGGTATTCCAAGCTCCCGAATGACTCTATCAAGACGTTGGCAGAAATGGAATTACTATTCATCCAGCGTTTCGCAAGAGCTAGTGAGCGCACCCCGATCACGGCACTCATCAATGCCAGGGTGAAGCCAGGCGAAACCTGGGTTCAATACGCCATTCGATGGTGAAATCTATGGTCAAAATACGAGCAGCGCATCGAAGAAGCGCCTGCAGTAGGCATGTTTGTAGGTACCCTTGATCCGTAGTTGACCATATCCCAGTTCATGATGTTCTTCAAGCCAACTACTTTCCAGGCCTTGATTGACAAGCTGGCCCAAATGGATCAGATGGGTCATAGACCATCTTCTTCAAAGTTGGAATCTCGAAACGAAAATGGGAAAGGGAAAGCGACCTTCGTCGCCAATGCTCAACAGCAGCCTACTGGTTCAAAACCAGCTGATCGCCAAAGTGATAGGCAGCGATTCCTCAACGAAAAGTTAAGACGTCCTTACTCATTTCCGCGGGAGAAAACAAAGAGACTGTTCGAACTGGCGATACGCAATAGGCTCATCAATCTGCCGGATCCGAGACGTCCATTGCAGCCCGGTGATGTCAGCAATCCCAATTATTGCCCTTATCACCGAGTAATAGGCTATCCAATTGAAGATTGCTTCATATTCAAAGGCTGGATTGAGGACCAATACTAACAGGGCAAATTCGCACTGTCCGAGAATTGGAAAGTAAGCCCGCCCTAGCCGCACGCTCTTAAAAAGGTGGACACGCCCGGGGCATCGTGCTCTTTTATAGAAGAAGCTCCATGAGAGGTCGCTCTTTCAGCCAAGACGAAAAGAATGCTGAAGGATCTCCAAACATGCCCGGTGATCAGGTGGAAAATCCGTTAGAACCCGAGGTCATCAAGGGAATGCTGAAGCCACGCCTGACTCCAAGAATTGGTAGCGATAATCAAAACGCTCAGGCCCAGCCGTCAAAGTCTTCGAAAAAGAAGACGAAGACCAAAAAGCCCGTGAAACATGGTGACAAGCGTATGGACCTGCAAAAACGTATTGACGCGTTTGAAGAATATAACCAGAAGGCGCGAACCCCGATCACGCTTCAAGAGTTTCTCAACCACATCCTTGAAAACGGAGATAGCGACAAAGATGAGAGAGAAGACTCGTCAGATGAACCTGAGGATTATGTGGCAAGTTGCCACATGATCTCTCACTCGCCGGTAAATGGTGAAGAAGCTCCCGATGTAGAGAAACTGGGGGCAAATCCCGAACCGGAACTCCTAGGTCCGTCAGACGAGATGATTAACGTATTCCTGAACAAAGCTCTTCTGAAAAGCAAAGCTGATCGAGAGCGCGAAATGGCCATATTTGAAAAAGCCAAACGCCGGCGACTGGACGAAAGGGTTAAAACACTCACACCAGATTAAAGCACATCCGCCGCAAATAAAAGCAGGTTCAAGACAAGGAAAAGGTTCGCCAAAGCCATATCGATGGGAATGAAGCTGCCACCATCCGAAGGAAACACTCATGATAGGATACACCTTAACGAAGAGGACGTACATCCTAATTTCTGCTTATATCATCAGAGGATTGCACACCCTACTGAAGAATGCAACGCCTTTAAAAATTGGTGGCAAGGGTATGTCGCTCATAGGAAACACTTCAAGAGGATGAAGCGTGAAGCTCGTCGACAGCGGAAAAATACGACAGACGAACGAGGAAGAGCTGCCGGCAACTGTCACATGGTTGATAGCAGGGGATCACATGTTCTCACTTTCGGAAGAGATTCTGAAGAAGAAATGACCCTCGGCCTTCTCTTCAAGGAATCCATCTCTGAAATAGAAGAGATGAAGACCTGCGAGAACATTCAGCTGCGCAATCGCACACTACCTGAAAAGAATCTCGGACCCGCAAATAAGGGATTGAACAAAATGAATAAGGGGAAGGAAAAAGTCCCTGAAGATGTCTCCCTCGATGACCGAGTCGTCGAAGAGCTGGCAGCCAAGGACCCGCCCAAGAAAAACCAGGAGGATTACAACGTTCTGGCACACTTGAGGAAGATACCCTCACAGCTAAGCATTCTCGACACCCTTCTGCTATCCAAAGAGGCGAGAGATTCTCTGATCAAGGCATTATAAGAGCCTGACCAGTTTCAAGCTTTCCTCGCCAAAGAAAAGATGAAGAACGAGCTGGAAGAAATTCACACAGCTGACATCACTTTCAGCGATGAAGCCTCCTACTCGGAACGTGTGAGCACAACCGTCCCCTATATGTCTCCGGGTATTGCCATGACATTAAGGTAGGGAAGATCCTAGTTGACAATGGGTCCTCTGTCAATCTCCTAAATGTGAGGGTGCTAAAAGAAATCTGCATGAGCATTCAACACCTCACTCGGGATAAAATCACTATCTCCGGATTCGACTCCCAGTCATCACGGACACTTGGGTCTGTGATACTGACGTTACGCTTTGGGCTGCTCGTCACTGATATCAAGTTCCACGTCATTAATGCCAAGAATTGATATAACGCTTTGCTCGGCCGGCCTTGGTTACATGAGTATAACATTATCCCTTCTACACAGAATCAGTGTATGAAGTACTTCAAAGATGGACTTGAATACACTGTGACAGGGGAGCTGAACCCATTCTCCGTAAACGAAGTCTGAAAGTACGAAGATGCAAAGTACTTCTTACAATACTTTGAAGACACGGAAAGATGCCATAAACCTGAGGATAAGCAAAAAACTATCACCACCATTCAGGTCTTCGGGAGCGATACCGAGGAGGAAGAAGAGATAGTCTATTCGGGACCTCCCAGATACAACAAACCGGGACCGTCTACCCCTATCCTGGTCTTTAGCAGTGACTCTAAAGATGAGGTCAACGCAGTATTCTCGGCTCGTCCATCAGTGCAAGCCTTCATTAGAGATGATCAAAGTTTGCAGATCGCCATGGTTCTGCAAGAGCATTACAAAGAGCTCAACGCACTCGATACCTACAGTGTGCAAGAACTGCAGACGTTCTACATCCCTCCCAGGCGAAAAGATGAAAAGGCGATCCTCTTTTATCGATCCACGGAAACCAAAGTGGAGAAAGAAATCTGGCATGGCGCCGATTCTACGCTTGACAGGCTCCAGCCCATTCGTCTACCCAGATACTACACAGAAGGATTAAAAAGGCTATTGAGGCGCCAAGACGTACCCTTCAAACAGACTGCTCGACAAGCTCAGTCCTACAATAGGATCTGGAACGTCCCCGGAACTCAGGAAAAATTGCCCAACGGGAGAATGGAAACGATCAGGCTTGGATATGTTCAATCCAAGAAGCGGAAGTGATTCCATGGCTGCTACGTTATACATGATTTCGATGAAGAAGGAGATGATCTGTTAGAAGACGCTAACCCTGAACCAAAATAAGGTCCCGCCATGAAAGTGCTTAGTCTGTCGTTCGAAAAACAGATGGACAAGCTAATAAGGGAAGCAGGTCAAAAGGTCCGGGATGACCACAACCGTGAAATGACCATTTACGAGAAAGCCAGGACGCAGCGCCTCCTTCAGCAGGCTACGGAGAATAACGATGCTCTTCGTCGCCAGCCCGTCATACAGGGGACCCGATGCAGAGGTAGAAACAAACTAAAGAACGGAAAAAACATTCGACGGCGGCAAAGCGGGTCCAAAAAGCCACGCGATCGAGAATTGAGCAACCAGGATTCGTCTCTTATAAAGAAGATGGGTCGAGCATATTCTTTTTTCCAAGACAAGACAATGAAGATATTTGGTCTTGTCATAAAACATCAAATGATTATGCTCCCGGAGTCCAAACACCCCGATCAAGAAAACGAGGTTCATCACCTGGATTATTGCTCTTATCACCGAGTGACAGGATATCCTCTCGAAGACTGCTTCATATTCAAAGACTGGGTAGAAGACCAGTATCAGCAAGGCAGGTTCGCTTTATCCAGCAGTTAGAAGGTAACCCTACGACAGAAGCATGAACCGAAAGCCACGTATACAGCGGGAGTAAAGCCGGATCAACATCGGTCTTGGAAGCGATCTCATACCTGCCAAGAAATAACGCTGTCAGGAGAAGGAGTACGCGAGGATATGGATGACCTCTGCTGGTGCTTTGAAAATGAGGATGACGAAGTGATCTTAGAGTTTCCACCAGCACCAAAAGAGCTGGAAGATGGGATACATACTACTGCAGATAACCTCAGAAAAATCGACTTGGGGAAGGAAAACGACCTACGGCCGACGTTCGTCACTGAGCTGTTGTCTGAAGAAAAGGTGGCTACGCTCAAAGACATGCTCATGCAGTATAAAGACTGTTTCGCATGGAACTATTCCGAGATGTCGGGATTAAATCCAGAAATAGCCGTCCACAAATTGGCGATTTCTCCAGACGTCAAGCCAATCAAACAAGCGCCGAGAAGAATGCGGCTCGAACTTGAAATGTGCATCAACGCCGAGGTCAAGAAGCTAATCGACTCCGGTTTCATCCAAGAGGTTCAGTACCCTGACTGGATCGCCAACATCGTCCCAGTGATGAAGAAAAATGGGACGGTGCGCATATGCGTGGACTTTCGGGATCTCAACAAAGCCTATCCAAAAGATGACTTTCCCGTACCGGTTACCGAGCCGATGATAGAAAATACGTCCACTCACGAAGTCTTCTCCTTCATGGACGGCTCATTAGGGTATAATCAAATAAAAATGCATCCTGAAGACCAGAAGCATACAGCAATCCGAACTCCTCTGGGCATATTCTGCTACAAAGTGATGCCTTTCGGTCTGAAGAACGCCGGCGCTACCTATCAGAGGGCCATGACGAAGATTTTCGATGACTTCATACATGAAGTCGTCGAATGCTACATCGACGACCTTGTGGTGAAAAGCAAATCGCATGAGGAGCATTGGGAGCATCTAAAAATAGTGTTCCGGCATCTTCGGAAATACAACTTGAAGATGAACCCTCTGAAATGAGCATTCGGAGTTTCCTCGGGAAAATTCCTAGGATTCATCATACGACATCGAGGCATCGAAATAGACCCGTTGAAGATCAAGACGATCATGGAAATGCCTCCGCCAAGGACTCTGAAACAACTGCGGTCTCTCCAAGGAAAGCTCGCATATATCCGACGGTTCATAGCTAACCTCTCCGGCAAGTATCGCCCCTATAGTCACTTGTTGAAGAAGGGGACCCCGTCGTCTGGGATCGCAGATGCCAAAGCGCACTAGACGAAATCAAGCAATACTTGTGGAATCTGCCGGTATTGACCACTCCGGTCAAGGGAAAGCCTCTCATCCTGTACACAACCGCCCTTAATGGTTCCTTAGGCGCACTATGGGCACAGGAAAATGACCAAGGGAAAGAAAGAGCCCTCTACTATTTGAGTCGAGTTCTCCTGGGGACAGAAAACAATTACTCTCCCATTGAGAAACACTGCCTGGCGTTAATCTTCGCTATAACGAAGCTCCGGCATTATGCTTTGGCGCATGAGGTCCATCTCATATCAAAGCTGGATCATCTCAAATATTTGATGTCAAAAGCCATTCTAACGGGACGGCTAGCTAAATAGGCGGTGACATACCGACCTCTCAAGGCAGTGAAAGGCCAGGCCATCGCCGACTTTCTCGCTGAGCATCTCCGGTTGCAAAGATGAATTCGATCAGAGTGATCATCTCAATACCTGCAGAATCTCCCTTGAATTGCGAATTGCCAGACGAGCACGCGTTTAACACGATCGATGGGGAGAAAGGAGAGAGTGACACCCGATGGGAACTCTACTTCGATGGGGCATCTTCCATGAAGAAGCGAGAGGACAGTACCCCCATAATTAAATCTGAAGTAGGCCTCATCTTCATGACTCCATAAGGGGGGATAATGCGATTTACCTTTTCCTTAAAAGAGCCGAGGACGAACAATGAAGCCGAATATGAAGCTTTGATAGCAGATCTTGAGATCGCTGTCGATATGGGAATTGAAAACCTCCTCATATACG
Organism: Agapanthus africanus; assembly: GCA_030015575.1. Classification (NCBI taxonomy): domain Eukaryota; kingdom Viridiplantae; phylum Streptophyta; class Magnoliopsida; order Asparagales; family Amaryllidaceae; genus Agapanthus; species Agapanthus africanus. Next base: position 671,466,369 of record CM057340.1, on the reverse strand, counting down.
GAGATTCCTAACTGGTCGTTAGCCAAGTAAACGTCGACTATCAGACGTGCAAACCGAAGTTGGTAAAGTACGGCGAGAGAGTACAACAATTGCTAACTCAAATTTCTGCCTACGCCCTGGAAAGCATACCGCACGCGGAAAATAGAAAGGCAGATGCATTAGCCAAGCTCGCTAAAGACCTAGCTGACAAGAACCTCGATGACGTAAGGATCGTTGTGCAAAGCCGCCGGGTTCTTGCACCGGCAGAAATATCTCCGGAGTCGTCCGAAGAAAAGGGAGTGACCGAGCAAGCGACCCTACAAATAAAAGACTAGGAAAAGGCTAAGGATTGGAGAAAAGTCATTATAGACTACTTCAAATCCCGTCGAACACCTGAAGATGCGTCGTCAAGATATCAACTCATGAAACGAGCTCTATCCTTCGCCTTTGTCAATGATACTCTGTATAAGAGATCATTTTACTTCCTGTGGCTAAGATGCCTGGGACCTGAAGAAGCATGGAGAGTCATCCAAGAAACTCACAACGGACTCTGCGGTTCTCATCAAGCCGGGCCGAAAATGAAGCTGAAGATTAAAATGATGGGTTATTATTGGCCAACAATGATCCAAGACTGCCTCGAATACGCGAAGCAGTGACACTCGTGCCAGATTCACGGGGACTTTATCCACCAGCATCCAAATCCGCTACATCCAACGGTGGCTAGCTGGCCGTTCGAAATGTGGGGAACTGATATAATCGGGCCCATCGAACCAGCGTCATCCAGAGGACATCGGTTCATACTGGAGACAACTGATTACTTCTCCAAGTGGGCGTAGGCCATACCACTAAGAGAAGTGAAGACGGAGAATATCCTCCATTTCTTCAAGACACACGTCAACTATCGGTTCGGCACTCCGCGACGGATTATCTCTGATAACGGGCCAGCCTACAGAAGTCACAAAATCAGCCGCTTCGCACAGCAACATAATATAGACTGGAGATACTCTTCGGTCTATAATCCCCAAGCTAACGTCCTGGCTGAGGCTTTCAACAAGACCTTGACGAAGATCGTGAAAAAGACAGTGTCCAAAAATAAAAAGGACTAGCACGAGAGACTGCATAAAGCTCTCTGGGCGTATCGAACAATTCTTACGCGCCAAACAATTTTGCAACCTAATAATGACAAGGTTAGCTCGCTCGAAAGAAGTCTAGATGCGTTCCTAAAGCAATCTACACAATCTACAGCAAGACTAGAGACTTCTATTCAATCTTTGGTGCAAAACAGTGCCTCACACGATCAAAGCATCAAATCTATTGAGGCACAAATTGCACAACTCAATGCAGTATTGAGCGAGCGAGAAAAAGGAAAGATCCCATCTCAACCAATGCCCAATCCCGGTCACGCACATGCTGCAAATCAACAGCAAACTCATAATGTAAACGCTGTGACCATGTTGAGATCGGGAAAAATGTTGCAAAACAATGTGGGTATTCACGGTGACACCCCTGCCGGTGGTTCTTCTTCACCTTCTTCTTCTTCGTTAGAGCCTGTTCTCCATCATTCACAAGGCTCTACTCCTTCTAGCTCGAACGGACCCACTTCTCACAACACGAACACATCTACACGGGATTCCGTTCCAGCTCAACTATCTGATCCACAAAAATTGGACTCAACAACATTTCAAAATGTTCCTTTTCCAAATCGGTTGAGATCAAATAAACCGACTCCACAAATGGAGAAGATTGTTGAGCTATTCAAGCAGGTTAGCATAAATATCCCTCTTTTGGATGCAATCTAACAAGTTCCTTCATATGCAAAAATCTTAAAGGACTTATGCACCAAAAAGAGGAAGTCATAAGTACCAAAGAAAGTTTTTGTGGCTAGTGCTATTAGCGATGCTCTTGTCAATTCTTTATCCCAAAAGCAAAAGGACCCCGGTTGTCCTACTATTTCGATAACAATTGGGGACAAGAACATCAATAGAGCACTACTTGATCTTGGTGCTAGTGTCAATTTGCTACCTTATTCTGTGTACGAGCAATTAGGCATTAGAGAGCTTAAGCCCACTCACTGTACTCTCCAAATGGCTGATCGATCAATCGCCCATCCAAGGGGTGAGCTAGAGGATGTGTTGATCAAAGTTGGGGAGTTTATATTCCCCGTTAATTTTATTGTTATGGATACACAACCTGTTGCTAACTCACGGAACCAAATTCCGGTGATTCTCGGTCGACCATTTTTGGCCACTTCCAATGCCGTAATAAACTGTCGCAATGGCTCCATAACTCTATCCTTCGGGAAGACGTCTAGTGAGTTCAATATTTACAAGTCAGGAAGTCTGCCCCCCGTGCCTAATACTAGTACACGAGAAGTTTGCTCTATTCACGAAATCACGCAGGAGGACTACGAGTTTGAAAGTTTCTTGTTTGATGAGAACAGTTTTGACGCCACTAGTGCGTCCCTCCTTAAGCCTACCATAGTTGACACAACCGATATTGATTATGAATGTTTCACTTTTTCGGATGATGACGACTCACAGCCCGAATATGAGTCGTTTGAATTTTTGGATGAGTTAGTTGAACCATCCAAATCGGTTGTTTGCGGTGATTTCAAACCTGTGTTGGAGTCCTTTGAGTTTGAGGTAGATTCCCCAATGATTCTTTCGCCTCCGAAACTCGAACTCATTTCCTTGCCGCCTCACCTTAAATATGCTTACATAGGTGAGAATGAGACTTTTCCCATTATAATATCAGCCTCTCTAGCTTTCGAGCAAGAGAACGCTATTTTAAAGGTCTTACAAGATAGGCGGCAAGTTTTCGATTGGACTATGGCGGACATCGAGGAGATTAGTTCCCTCATAATTGAATATCATATGCAATTGATGGATGATGCCAAGTCAATAAAGGACCCACAGAAACATTTTGGGGGTATTGTGGTGAGTCAACCTCCTCCTTTAGAAGTTGAACCACCCCCATTTCTTTTAATAAGCTATGAGAATGCCAATATTCCACTGACTGCTGATCATTCTCATTCTCGTTTTGATTCATCACCACATCATATCTACTCACTTCCATACTTCCCTACCATCACTCCTATATTCCCCAACTCTTTTTGGATCGGTACAACATGTTCTTCCACCAACCGACACTCTTTACAGATAAATTTTTCGACTGGTTGGTGTTGATGTTTGGTCTGTGCAAAGTCTGGCAGTAATGTCTAACATTGTTTCACTGAAGTTTGGGGGGCCTTTCTGTATATATTTTTGTTTTTCTTTTAACAATAAAAAAAATAAATAAATAAATAAACAGGGGAGTGCCGACATTTTCACCCTATTGGTACAGCATGACAGTGAGGACACTGTCAAGTTCAAGTTTGGGGGTATGCTCGGTACGTTTTCTTCCTTCGCATTCATTTGTATATATTTTTGCATTTGCATATTTATTTGAAAACCCATAAAAATTGAAAAATTTCAAAAAAATTTATAAAAAAAAATTATTATTATATTCAATTTTGGCCATATTTAACTTGAGTTTGACAAATAGGTTAACTAGCTGCGAACAACTAGATCTTAGACTTGGTAAATTAAAAACCCTAAAAATAACCTTCTTTAAAGATTAACGGTAGAAAGTATATGTCTTTGTAGTTTATTTAGAAATAGGCAAATTTTGAGTTTACTTTTTGGGCTAAGTTGAAATTAAGGAAAAATATTGATATTCTTATTAGAGTATAAGTTTGAAAAATAATTCCTGGCTTAAGTATGGATTCTAAAAATGTATACCCTACAAAATGCACAATCACGCACCTTGAAACTTAGAATAGTAGAAGAGACCTTGAAATGCTCTTGTCTAAAGTATTTAGTACAATGAAAATAAAAGAAAAAAAAAGTGAATAAAGAAAAAAATGGACACTGGTTTTTGTGATTACTTAAGGCTGTAAAAATAAAAAATATTTAGCGAGGGTGCTTCATCACCTAGTGCCTTAGACTAACTGGTTTGGGAGTCACTGCTAAAGCCTTGGGTGTTGCAAAACTAGGAAGTACGCTTTAAAGTGCTTACGCATCTTGTAATCGGTTGTTGGTACCTCAAGAAGTATTAACGGTCGCATGAAGGATGTGTAAGCGAAATTCACCAATTAATAAGTGCTTTGGACAACGGACAAGGGTATGATTGCTTAATTTGAATTTCCAAGTGTAGGGGTGATCTATACACACGCTTGGGGATATGTGATTAGAGTTTAGATAAGAGAAAGGAATGAAGAATAAAACTTGTATCTTTAGTAGAGTTGATAGAAAGATTCCTAAGTGGAGATGGAACCTTAAGAAGAAAACCTAAGAAATGCCGAAAGCTGAGTGATTCTATAGAACATATATAATCTTAAGTTAAATGATGAGGAAGTGTGAAGAATATGGGTGGATAGTTTATGAGTCGATGATAATAGAATTCTGTGTTAGAAAACCTAATTGGAGAACTATTGTTGAAAGAGCCAAATTGATAGGATTTTGTGGGTGTAATCCGCTGAAAACCCTCAGGAGACAACACTCCTCCTACTAGGGACACCTAGAGGTTTAACGGCTTGTTGCACGAGCTCAGTGCAATCGCGTTTCCCTACGAAAGTGCGGCTAGGTTAGGTTTTTATCGAGAATAAAAAAAATAAGTTTGCTCGAGGACGAGCAAAAGATAAGTTTGGGGGTATTTGTTCATATCATAATATCACATTTCATATTCCCCAATTCTTATTCGTTTTATAAAGAAACAGGTGCTTTTGACACATGTCTACTACATGTTACAGATTACTGGTTTTTGGAGCGAAAACAGTGAAAAAGACACAAGACGACAGAAAAAGGGGACTTTTGACCAACAAATAGAAGGATCCTAATCAAGCCTAGACGAAGAACAGTGCAAGGTCCAAAATGTCAAGACAAACGGTTAAAAGATCGCTACAAGTTTTTCACTGAAAGATCTGGAGAAGAATAAGAAGCCAAACAGAGAAAAGTAGTGAAGAATAAAGAAGCACAAATACCCAGTATGCAGCCCAAGAAAATTGGTGATCTGAACTCACCAAAGGGCCGCGGAACCGGGCCCAAGCCAACCAATGCCGCGGTTCCGCGGCCGCTTAGTGCCCATGTCGGTTCAGACTTTTTGTGTCGGTGCGTCGGTGCGAGAGTTGGGATTTTTCGTGGGCATATCTGTAAAAGCGCATGCGCGAGAATTTGTAACCCTAGTTTTCCCTGTTTACTTATAAATTGTAATCACAAGATTGTAAACCCTATGCCTCTTTTCAATAAAGAAAATTCAAAATTCTTTGGAAGATTAAGAGCATCATTTAGTGTAAGTTTCTTTTAATTTTTCTGCCTTAGTTTAAAATTATTTTCTTGCCTTAGATAAATCCTTTCATTGCCCTAATTTAATCTAGTGTAGTCTTCCTTTAATCTGCAGTAGATAATTAATTCTTTAGATCAAAAACAAAACACATTAATCATAATAAAAATGCTATTTTTAGAAGATCCCCTAATGAGCGAGTAATTTCCTCGCTTGTTAGGGTTAGGAACAAGGGAGGGATTGAGAGATGAATATCTCTCATCTCCTTCAATGCCAATAAATTTTCATAAGTAGAACTTCATGCACGCATGCATGATCCGCTCCCTACAGCATCCTACCCACGAGGTAACGGTGAAACAGTAGTATAAAAGACCGGATATGCATGACGTCCATGAAGGTTATAGCAATTAGTAGGAAAGGACGGACAAGGATCAAGAGGAGGAAACTTCGTTTCTTCCCAATCATCCTAATCCCCTTTACTAATAATTGTTATGACTTCTAAAAAGTTTTAATCGAAGGCATTGAAAGAGATGTTAATATCAATCTTATCAACCCTACTTTAGACCTAACCCTAACAAGTTCTTTAACCATCGTACAACTTAGTTTTTAAAATCAATCAACAAAACCAAACAACCATTGGAATCAACTAATGAAAACATTTAGGAAAATTACACATCCCTGTGGATCGACCCGTATTCACAGGCTAGCTGCAAAGCGACGCCGTTTCTGATTACGGTAAAATATTTTTGGTGATCGTTAAAAATCTACACTCAATCACCTGACGTGGTAAAAAAAACAGTATGTCCACAAGCGAGATAGGCACGGATGAATACCCGAAAGGGCTCCATGAGCAAAAACAGCAGGGCTAACTGCGAGTTTTGTGAAAACCCGAATGGGCGCCATCTCGTTAAAAGACACTTGCAAGGTCTTCTCGATCTTATAAGGAGAAAGTACCTGCGTGAGATCCTTACGACTCACAAAGGAGCGACATACTTAGGGATCCCCACGATTCCTGAGGAGAAGTTACACTTACGAGATCCTCACAACTCATAAGGAGAATTCTCTTATGAGACCCTCACGACTCATAAGATTCAAAAGCCTTAACCTGCAGGGATCCGGACCTGTTTTTAAGCCATCACAATCCCCATATTACCCTACAAGCGGTTCAATGCTGACCCTTGTATACAATTTACGGGCACGAATAAATCTTTCCTTAACAAAATCCCATCAGCGACTAGGGATATGCTCACACGATGAACGACCTTTGTAAGTCCTCTCGACTTATAAGGAGAAAACACTCTTGTAAGATCCTTACGACTTATAAGAGAACATACACTTAAGAATCCTCACGATTTTTAAGGAGAAAACGCACTTACGAGATCCTCACGATTCGCAGGGAAAAACACCTTTATGAGACTCTTACGGCTCATAAAGTTAAAAGCCTTAGTCAACAGGATCCTAACCCTATTTGCTAAGCCACCTTTGTTCGGCATCGACAACGGCAGATGATGACTCGCTCCTGGCAATATTCCAGTCGTAGCAATGCTGATGCTGATATTGGCATCAGGTTCCAGGTTCCATACTTGCAATAAAATCAGTAAGTAAAAGAAATGCATATGAAATAGCCGAAATGATGGGGCAACTTGCGACAAAATCAACAAGTAAAAGATATGCATACAAAAATATCCGAAATGATTGGGCAACTCGCAATAAAAAGCAGCGAGTAAAAACAACAATAGCCGAAATGATTGGGCACCGCGAAAAAAATAGTCGAAATAATTAGGCAATCGCGACTTTCGCGATATAAACAACTGAAATGATAGAGCATCACGGAAAGAAAACAAAAAATATATAGTACATATAAAATGAAACTTTTTCCCTACAGGTGAGATCATATCGATCCCTGTATACAATCCAGGGGCACAAACAAAAAGGGAACCATATCATCCCACCAGACTCCGTCAGAAAGAGAGCCAAGTCTCGACTGCCATATCTATAGCCTGGAGACGCACAACAGCGTTCCTCCTCATCCCAACAGGATTCGTAGGCGAGAATCAATCTCGGAGCCACAGCAGAGTCCTAAGTTCCAAGTCTCGACGGCCACATTTACAGCCCGGATACCCACAACAGCGTTCCTCCTCATTCTAGTAGGATTCAGACGTGACAATCAACCGCGGAGCCATGGCAAAGTCCCTGGTTCCAAATCTCGACGGTTCACAGATAACCTAGAGACCACCTCAACATTCATCTCATTACAGCAAACGCTACGTCGGCCAATGACCCCGTCGCGGAAATACGTCATCCAATGACCCCGTCTCGGAAGCACATCAGCAAATGACCCCGTCGCGGAAATACGTCAACCAATGACCCCGTTTCGGAAATACGTCATCCAATGACCCCATCATGGAAATACGTCATCCAATGACCCCGTCTCGGAAACACGTCAGCTAATGACCCCGTCGCGGAAATACGTCATCAAATGAGCCCGTCGCGAAAATACGTCAGCCAATGACCCCGTTTCGGAAATACGTCATCCAATGACCCCGTCGCGGAAATACGTCATCAAATGACCCCGTCGCGGAAATACGTCAGCCAATGACCCCGTTTCAAAAATACGTCATCCAATGACCCCGTCGTGGAAATACGTCATCCAATGACCCCGTCTCGGAAATACGTCAGCAAATAACCCTGATTGATATAAAAGAGTGTGTGTAGTTAACCACAATCAGAACGGTATCGCGTGTAGCTAGACCGAGGTGAGTACAGGTCGTCCTCAGGGAAACGTTGAATCTTTTACTCTTACTTTAGACGTGTTGAGAAAGAGAGGAGGGATAAAGAATTTTGTGGAATTGTTTCTAGATCTACGTTAAGCAAGAATGCAAAATATATAGATCTAGATTATTTTAGGGATGTAGTTAATATAATAAGAGGGCTTGTAGGGTTCGTTAGGATTTAGTAGTTATGGATGATTAATTAAAAGTTACCCTTTTATCCTTTAATAGATTTAAAACTAGAACGATGGTGATGCGTGTAGATTAGGGTTTCTAGAGGGAAAAGAAATCCCACTCTTAACCTTTATCTCGACACGGAACTCCGTTCATATCTAGACTTTACCAAAACAATCATTAATCTAATCTCTAATCGCGGTCGGAACTAACAAAGAATTGTTAGCGCTCCCGATTAGGATGTTAATGATTCTTTTGATAAAGTTCATAAACTTTATAGGATTTAAAAAGGGTTTAGAGATGTTCATCATCCATTAGCCTACCCTAATCCTACGAACCCTAACAAGCGAAGAATTACTCGCGCATATTGGGAGAAAAAGAGATGGAGAGAAAATGCATAACTAAACTACGAAGAAATAGAATAAGAAAAAGAAAGCTACCTTTATTAATCAACAATATTCATTACACTTTGATTCCTTAGAAAATGATTACAAAGACTAGTTTGCTTCTCGATCTCTTCCAAGGAGGTAGACGAACAGTTGATGATCAGCCTGGATGCGTGAGCCGTCTTAGACTTCGTGATATCGTCGGCTTGATGATTTTTCCAAGAGGCTCTCGGTCTTTATTTATAGCCCCAAAGCCAGAAATCTTGCTTCCAAATTTAGAAGTTAACAGCAAAGATTCTCCCCAAAAATTCTCAGCCTCTAAATCTTCTATCTTACCGCGGATCCGTGGCCCAAGGGGGTATGGCCACGGATCCGTGGCCATTTGATCATATCCATTGATCAAAATTCTGGGGCTTCCTCTATGTGACATGTGGTGTTCTCTGGAATCTTTGGAATTTGGAAATCTTCTCGTAGTTGCTGCCAGACTTGATTTCTTCATTTTGATTTCTTAATTAAGCAGGTTTACTTTAACAACTTGATTTCCTTGATTTTAGACCTGCAAATTCTGCACAACAACTTAACAAATAATATTTAGTAGACTTTGTTCTACTAGGATTTGGTCAATGATATTATTTGCATACATTTTCCTACCAAATGTTAATTACAATATATCAACACATGGAAAATAGTATTTTTACAGATAAACCCTCATATGTATGATATATTATAATAAAAACCTTTTTAATATAGAAATAGTAAGAAAAATGTAATAACAAATGTGCAGTTTTATCAACTGAACAAACCCCGTCGCGGAAACACGTCAGCCAAGGACCCCGTTGCGGAAACACGTCAGCAAATGATCCCATTGCGGAAATACGTCATCCAATGACCCCGTCGCGAAAATACGTCATCTAATGACCCCGTCGCGGAAATACGTCATCAAATAACCCCGTCGCGAAAACACGTCATCCAATGACCCCGTCGCGGAAATACGTCATCAACTGACCCCGTACGGCCAAAGTCAATCTTGACCCCGTACGACCAAAGTCAATCTTGACCCCGTGAAACACGGCCAAAGTCAACCCTCAACCTCCCCGTCAAAGCAATGCCTTGATTCAGGAGCAGGTCAACTCATCAATCACTTACAAGTCCTTTCGACTTGTAAGGAAGAAAATTTTCTTGAGAGATCCTTATGACTTTCAAGAGAAAAACACATTTAGGAATCCTCACGATCCCTAAGGAGAAAATACACCTACGAGATCCTCTCGACTCGTAGGGAGAAAAATCTTTATGAGACCCTCACGGCTCATAAAGTTGGAAAGCCTTAGGAGGCAGATCTGAACCTGACTCCTAAGCCATCGCTGTCCTGCAAGAAGATCAAAATAGATTATCTACAAAACGCATCTGCTATAAAGGGACACATTACCATGAAATAAAATATATCTTTTATTCATGAATCAAAATGAATACAAAGTACAATCTATAAAAGAATCAAAAAAGACTCTCATTTAGGAGTAAGTAAAAAAGGAGAATGAAAAGAAATATATACAATTTTTCAAGCAGGCGGACGATTCAATAGATTCGTCAGTTCATCCTTCTTCCGCTGGGTCTCGGCTTCATAATTTTTTATTGCTATGAGACGGGCCTCCGCTTGAGACTGTTGGGCCTGGTACAAGGTGAGCCGACTTTCAAGCTCCTTTTCAGTAACTTTGTGAGCTTCAACCATCTCGCGAGTAAAAACGACGGCTTTATCAATAGCTACCACCTCCCTGATAACTTCTTGAAGCACTCGCCAAAGTTCATACGCACTAGTGGTCTTGGCTGTGAGTTCAGCTGGAAGTTCCCCCAGCGCATTGGATGCCAACCCCTCTCCAAAAACTTTTGGTTCAGCCTCTTCTCACATGACTGCAGATTCACGGCGCACCGTTCAACCAGCCCCCATAAGCTCGCCTTTTCAGCCACGACCTCTGAAGGAAGGCGCGTGCACTCAAGACTATGTAAGCAAGCCTCCATCCGATGACAAAACTCAACCTAAACACGAACCAATGTTTCATCATGGTAAGCAGCAAGAAAGGGAAGAGAACTGTTGGCTTCAGCGGCAAATTCTTCGGCCGTGATCGAGCTACCAGCACGAAGATCTTTGATGAGAGCCGACAAAGAGTGAAGGCTCAGCTTCGCCATCCGTTTAGATGCACGTAGGGCATAAGGGCCAGGTGGCATAATGATGCGAGATTCCAGCGGGGTAAGAGCAGGCAAAGCTGTTGAGATTCATAAACAGTCAGCAAGATTCGCAAGAAAAGAGCAGATGGAACAACATCAAAATTTTACTTACCCACAGTCATGCAAGAAGGATTTAAAAGATCCCCAGAACCGTCAAGAATCTCAACTTCATCGTCAGCTTCCAAAACTACAAAAGACATTACTATCGTTATACGAAATAATAATAATGCCATGAGGAGGGGAAAATAACACTAACCTTGCCCAAAGGAGAGAACGATGCGTTGCGGGGATATTGCCTGCGGAGCGGCCATCTCGAGCAAACGCTGAAAATATTTTCTAGGAGACAGATCCGCGATAGATGCCGCCAATCCACGTAACTCTGAAAAAACGGAAGGATTCAGATAATGAAAAGATCATTAAAACAAAAGATAAAAGAATACCTTCAATACTCCTCCCACTTTGAACAAGAGAGATAGCAGCTTCAGAAGCCTCCTCTATACCCCCAGGCACATCATCGGGAACATTTGTTGGTGTGACGGCTATCAGTCGAGGGGCAGCGGCCACCACTTCAGGGACAACAATTTCAGTTACCTGTTCAACCATCTCCAGGCCATCACCAGAAAAGTCCATTAAATCCACGGTCGGAGGGGACACCTCTTCAGAGTGAACGGACACAAGGGGAACAAAAACCGCCAGTGGAAGCTCCGCAGCAGGAATAGCAATTGTAGCAACCCCCTCCATACCTACTGGAGTCTCATCGTAGATATTTACAGAGTCCACAGTCAAGACGCGACTCGAGCTCAGATTTTCTGCCATGGCCGAAGTCCCTGCAAAAGTTTTACGAAGATAACAATACATAAAAGCGAAACAAATTACTTGCCAAAGGAAAAATACAGAAATCATGCATACCGATACGCCAGGATGCCTCTAATATGGTTTTTTCAAGCCGACGTTCCTTCCTGAGGAGGTATGCTCGCCGGGGTTCAAATGTGGATTCATGGCCGCCAGTCTACAATGATAACTCATCTTCGGAAGCGGCTGAGATATGCTGTTTAAGGGCTATCTCGCTTCCCTCTTCTAAAGGACCTATAAATATTCGTCGTATTGATGGTGGATCTTCGTAGAATATGACGGCAAGATAAGGACTCTTCGGGAGGTGCACGTTCTCAGTCTCATCCTGAGAACGCCTTATAGTCTCAGCCAATTGTGCGGCTTCCTCGACGGATTAACCTGGAAAAAGAAGACCTTCATCCGGTTCTTGCATAGATATTGGTTCATCTTGAACGATAGGCTCGGATTCCATTAAAAAGTCAAGCAGACCGGTGACTGTCTTCTTCCTCCGCTTCGACCCGGAACTAGCGCTGGAAGATGATCGCTTCCTTCCGTTCGGCGCTTTGGTGCGACGTTGCCCAACCTCACCTCCAGTATCCTTTTTTGGCGGTGCTACCGATGATGACACTGCCATCGATGAAGCCGCAACTTATGGAACTGCTACCGAAGCCTCATCAGAAGCCTTTGCCTGAGCTTTGGTGCGCATCGGCATACCAACTATGGGTGGAGTCAGGTCCGCATCCAGCGCCTCAGGAATAAGTAAGACACCAGTACCCCTCAAGGGAAGGCGAACCATTGTCCGCTGTCGCGGCGGGACTCCCATAGCATGGATCGGGGCGGGAGCTCTATATCCAAAAAGTATCCTCCTCTCCTCAGCAATGATGGGACCAACTCGGTGGCGGTACCAACCCGTAAAACCCCCCACACACCTTGGAATGTAGTCGGCCTCAGGGATCACGAAGCGAGAGCCGGTGTTCAGTCGCATGAAATGATGAGTGGCATCACGAACAACTTCCAAAGACGAGCTTGGCTCCACTATGAATGCTTCGAAAGGAACGCCCTGGTTATAACCCAATTGCCGAGCAAAGCGGTGTAGATTATACCGCATAAAAAGAACCGCATCATTTCGACGGAACACCAAGTAACCCGGCCTGATCGAGTACAAGTGCATGGCTTCCCTGGGCTTCAATGATGGTGCTCCCTCTTTCGATAAATCAAACAGCTACTGAATAGTTCCTGAAGGAGCAGAGAGGACTCGGTCATTGAATACCATCCCGCCTTCGTTGGCATAAGGATTAAGCAGCATGCGAAGAGCCTCTAACTGAGTCGGATCAGAAGCAGAAGCATCCACCAACCTCATGAGCCGTGGGAAGGTATAAGCACCATTAAAGCTCGGTCTCTGGTGCGCAGGAATGCCCCTAACACATACATCTCAATCCACGATGTGAAATAATGAAGAGAGAAACTTACCACATCCACACCTTAGGTCAAGGTATTGGCTGCAGTACTTAGCCCATAGTACAAATGCGATAACCCTGCAATGCCCACGGCTAGTCGTGTCCCTTCGGCAATGCGGAGAGCAGGATAAATGACCGAGGCTCTCATAAAGCGACGATGCGCTGGAACGACAAATCAACTGAGCCAAACGCTGATAAAACTGACGAAGAAAGATTTTTCATCAATACCGGGGGCCACAATTGACTCAAAAGGTACGGCTGACAAGATTGGGATGTAAAACTGTGGCAAATCTTCTTCTTTGGCCGGTAACTTATTTAGCCCAAACCCGAAGGGGCCGTTAATATTCGTGAATTTCGGGGCCTCCTTTAATAGGACATCTCCACGAAGAAAGCAAGCGATAAAACTTTTAAAAGTGACGCCCTGTTCCTCTGACGCCGCGAACAGCTTGTCAAAAATACTCAGAGTCTTGATTAGACTTGGATACTTGTGAAGGACGGCATATTCGGTCGATAAGTCGTCAAGCATAGCGGGCACAGTTGCGAATGCATACTCGTCAGGAGGCAGCAATTCTTCATAGGGCGCTCCCCTGATTGGCAATCCGGAGATTTCGCGAAACACTTTCAGAGAGATCGAAACTTCACGATCCCCTAACAAGAAGGTGTTGGTGGGAAGATTCTATTGATTTAGGAAAGTTTTAACCCACCAGACATAGGGAGACTGATAATGAAAGAGAGACGCGTACACTTCCTGATAAAGCCCGACCTTCTGCAGTCGCACATGATGGGCGAACAAGATATAACGAGCCCAGAGAAGATAGCCCATTGGATGGCGAGGAGTAAGCCCTATCTTATAGACTTGTCCCCAGGGCTAGGCTTCACCTTGGCAAATACGACGCCCCAAGATATCTATGGTTGGAAAGCGATGGTTTGGTATCCCAGTTGTTGATGGCTTAAGCCGGCCCATAGGAGTGCAATCCAGCACCTCCATGGCAAAGGCATTCTATGGACATTCCATCGGCAAGAATGGGTAGAGAGGCTCCGTTGGCACCTCGCAAAGAAAGCTGCGGCGGCCCGAATGATATGCCCATACCAGGTTCCCCACAAAAGCAGGTTGGTGCAATCTGGGTCATAAGCCCTAATCATTGCCATCGCTTCTTCGTCAGATGGCGATTGTGGAAAAACAGCGTCTGAGCGAGTATAAGGAAAGTAGGGAAGGGAAGCCATTTTTGCTGAAATAAAAGGAGAAAAGACTGTTAGTGCAACCTACACGTGCAAATACACACACACACACACACACATACATACATACATATATATATATATATATATGTATATATATATATATAAACAGCAGAAGAAAACGACAAGAAGCTTATTCTGTAGGACCGTTGGTTGCAAAACACATGGGCCCCACAAAATCAATATGGCGGCTTACTAATAATGAGGCATGGTAATCATTATGAGAACAAAAGTAAGATTCTCAATAAATGAATAGTGGATTTCAAACATCTCTGCACATTCCCCCAAGGAAAAGCCCATCATGAACTCTGTGCAAATCAAGCAGAATCTCTCCTAAAATTTTGTTGTCAAGAACAACTAAGGATAGAAATCCCAAGAGGTCTTCTTAGAACTAAGTTCTCTGGAGAAATTAAATTCCTTTTGAACAGAGGAATTAAATTCCAAGAAAATTTTCAGAGCTAAGCTCTTTGGAATGTAATTAAATTCCAGAAGAAAACAAGTACCATCAGCAATCCTTTAAGATCAGAGAAACGCCTAACATAGGGGGTTTACTATTTAAAGATCGTGCATTCTTAGAAAAAGGAAAAACCCTTGGTGTGGATGTAAAATCCAAAGAAAATTTCTACAAAAAAGTTCCTCGGCCGTTCAAGATCCTTACCTGAAAAGGATTCCTTTTTGTTGACAGAGTTAAACTCTGGATTTTGTTTTAATGAACAGAGAACTGAGCTCTGAGGAAGAGAATTAAATTCTCAAGGTAAGAATGAGGAAGGAAGAAGATGAAGGAGTAGAGGCGCTGTTGAAGAGACCCTTGCATCTGTAAGACATGATAGGAAACGGTTCATCTTCACTGTTCCCTAGGCAAATCCAACGGCCACAAAAGTTACAGCGTTGCACTCACGTGCAAACACGTGAGAACAACGTTGTGGGGGCATTTGTTCTCTCATTGGAATTAAATAAAATACAGATAAAGTAGCAAGGAAAACCCCCAAGTGGGGCATCACGTGCTCACACGTGACCGGGCCTCATGTGCAAACATGTGACCTTTTATAGGCAGATTCTATCTACGCCTGAATGCTTAATTGATAAAGTCACGTGCCCACACGTGATGGGCTCTTGAACCCACTGAATTAATAGAATTAAATTCTAATTAAAAGGAATTAAAAGCGTTTATTCCCTCATGGGAACTAAATAAAATATAGATAAAGCAGCAAGGAAAACCTCAAATGAGGCATCACATGCCCACACGTGACCGGGCATCACGTGCCCACACGTGACCGGGCATTAGGTACAGACACGTGACCATTTACAGCCAAAGCCTGTAGGCACTGAATAAAATAAATAATTAGAAATGCTTAATCAGTAGGGTCACGTGCCAACACGTGATGGGCTCTTAAACCCTCTGAAACAATAGAATTAAATTCTAAATTAAATGCTTAATCAGTGGGGTCACGTGCCAACACGTGATGGGTTCCTAAGCCCTCTAAACCTATAGAACTAAATTCTAATTAGATGCTTTATCAAGTGGGGTCACGTGCCAACACGTGATAAACTCCTAAACCATTTGAACTGATAGAATTAAATTCTAATTAAAAGGAATAAAAAACCCTAATTGGAAAAATATTTCTCTAGATCTTTCCAAACAAAAAAGATTGCACTCTGTAAAAGGGAGCACCATTGGATTAAAAATCCAACGGTGATTAAAAAATCACCAATTTATAAAAAGATTCTATACAAGGAAATATTTCCCTAACATTTGCCAAGAACAACAAATAAAATATCTTTTGGATTAAAAATCCAATGGTGAATAAAATTCATCGAATAATCTAAAAGATCGTGTTGGTTATAAAATCAATAAAAATCTTTCAATGAAGGATTGACTAAACAAACTAATTCTTTTCTTTCTCCTATAAATAGGTGCCAAAAAAGAAGAAGAGAGAGATATACAACAACAGAGAGAGAATACATAAGAAAAAGAAGAAGAGAATTTAATTCTCCAGAGAGAGAAAAAGATCTCTTCAGAGAAAAAAACTCTAAGTAAGAGAAGGAAGGAGATCATTCTATAAGCTTCCGCAAAACAAAAGAGAATTTAATTCTCAAACTAAGGGTTTAACTCTTCTAAAAAGAACTTAGTTCTTCCTCTGGTTGAAGATCTGCAGAAGCGGATCTCCCTTCAAGTTAAGAATTTAATTCTCATCGGGGAGATTCTGCCATGCAGATCCAAAACTTAGAAGGAGAATTGTGTTTAAAGAATTTAATTCTTTCAAACACATAGGAATTTAATTCCTCTAAATGAAATTAAGGTTTAACCCTATCAAAGAATTTAATTCTTAAACAAGAGATTTAACTCTCCATGCACGTAAAAGAGATCAGTACCCAACATGATCACGTGGTAACACGTGACACCCCTTTCTTTGAACCAGAAAAAGAGATTTCCCAAAGTGTTTAACACTTATTTAAAAGGGAAAAGGGAAAACAATCAAGACAGTTTCTCTTTTAGGGTATATCACGTGCTCACACGTGAACCTTGAATAAACTTCTCAAAATAAAAAGGGAGTAAAGCCAAGGCAAAACAGATTTTGGGTGTCTCACGTGTTCCCACGCGACCCCTAGCAATTATCAAACAAAAGATGATTCTACCCAAGGGCAATGCTCACTTATAGGACGCCTTATGTTTCTCCACGTGACCCCTGACAAACAGCATCTTAAAGATGGGGTAAAACTGAAGGATTAATATCCAACGCATGGGCGCCCTCATGTGTCCCCATGTGACCCCTAACAAATACTTTTAATATCCAATGCATGGATACCCATCACGTTCCCACACGTGATGGCCATAAAGATCAAGTGTTTAACACTTATATATTCTGGGAGTAAAATAAAAGAAGCAATGCCCAATCTTCAAGCGCCTCACGTGAGCCCGTGTGAGCGCTTTAGTCTCAGTGTTTAACACTTCTTTAAGTGCCTCACGTGGGAGCACGTGAGCGCCGAGTGTACTCTAGTGTTTAACACTATATTCAAGCCAATCTTAGCCTAAATTAGCTAATTTTTCCAGAGGCAAGATCCCTTGAAACTGAACCCCATTTATAATCTTGACTTCCAAAACTGATCATCTCATATGGCATTCAAAGTAATTCCCAGAGACTTCCAACCAACATTGGTTCAAGGGTGCATCTCTTCATACCTCTGATATATGTCGTTGTAATCCTTCAACGTCTTCAGAGAGGTAACGGGTACCAACAACCAGACATTCCATGGACTATGATGTCCTTAAACATTACAGACTACGATATCTCTAAACTACCATGGACTGTGGGGTTCTTAAACTCATGGACTATGATGTCCTTAAATTTTACAGACTATGATGTCTCTAAACTACCACGGACTGTGAGGTCCTTAAACTCATAGATTATGATGTCTTTAAACTTTACAGACTATGACGTCTTTAAACTATGGACTGTGGGGTTCTTAAACTCATGGACCATAATGTCCTTACACTAATTATGGACCGCAATGTCCTTAAACTAAAACAATAGAGCCCAAATGCTCTTTTGTTGGATCTAAATGATCCTGTTAAGTAGATCTTAGTCTAAAATTAGACTAATGTATCATTAACGAACGTTTAAGTTGATCCTAGTCTCAAATGAGATTAACGATCCTTAAACCCAACCCAAACCTAAATCTAAGAAAATACGGATTTGGACTAATCCACGCCCTACGGACGACAACATAAATTAGTCTCTGTATACAATCCATGGGCAACCAAAAAAACAAAACAAACACACACGACACGAAGTGAGCATCTGGAGAAGGAGAAAGTGGTTACCGCGATGCGGTAGCGTAATTAACTGCAGGGGCTTGCGCCTGTAGGGAAGAGCGTCCCCGCAATCAAAAACCCCCTCAACGAGGGGGAATCTGACGAAGTCTGCTACATCAGCCGCATCCGTTTAAACCTTCGATACATGGTGTCATAAATCAACTTGGCATCTTCGGAAAGGTGGACGAATAGCACCAAATAGCATCTGCCCCCAAAATTCAGGACGGACGTCCTAATGTCCCGGTCGCGTCTTTCGGCAGCGAACAAATTAGATAAGATAATAACCAATCGAATCTTGCAAGAGCGCACGCTAAAGTGTTTTCTTCTCTTTCTCTCCAGGCAGCGACCATGCCACGCCTTAATCAAGATAATAATATGGATGTATTGACCGAACCCGCTTATTATATTGGGCTGGGGAACGTTGGTTCCGCTCTATCTTATGACAACTATCATAAGGCTAGGCAAGAGATAGAGGAATGCAAGGATTTCCACACAATCCAAATGATGAAAGAGCATTCTGATGTATCTTCTTCGGGTGTGTTAGTTATTGAGAACTGTTTCTTAGTCCGCTCTACGTCCTGGGTATTAGATACCGGATCAGGATCCCATATTTGTAATCTGTTATCAAAGTTAAAGAGAAGTAAAGAACTGAGAAAGGGTAATATGTCTCTCAGAGTATGGAATGAAGCAATTGTTGCTGCTGAAGCAGTCGGCGATTATCACCTAGTATTACCAAATGGTAATACATTGATTTTGAACGACTATTATTACGTACCATCGATAATGTGCAATATAATATCCATTTTTTTATTAAATAAAAAAGGATATAACTTTGTATTAGAGAAAAATGTTATGAACATTTTCCTAAATCAAGTGTTGATTGGATTTGGTACGTTATGTAATGGTATATACTTAAATCAAAATACAGTTCTGAATATACAGAACACACACAAGAGGAAAAATTTAGAGATGAACGAAACTTTCTTATGGCATTGTAGACTTGGTCATATCAATACGACCAGACTAGCTAAGTTGCATAAAGATGGATATTTAAATCCGTTCGAATTTACATCTTATGAAATTTGTCAGTCATGTCTCAAAGGAAAGATGACCAAAACTCTGTTTACTGGACATGGAGAAAGAGCTACTGAACTTTTGGGACTGATACATAGTGATGTATACGGTCCTATGTCTACACATGCCAGGAATTGTTCCTCATACTTCATTATATTCACCGATGATCTCTCAAGATTCAGACATGTGTTTCTGTTGAAATACAAATCTAAAGCTTTTGAGAAATTCAGGAAATATAAGAGCGAAGTAGAGAACCAGACGGGTAAAAGTATTAAAATCCTTCGATCTGATCGAGGAGGTGAATACTTAAGCAAGGAATTCCGAGATTATCTAAAAGAGAATGGGATTCTCTCTCAGCTTACTCCTCCGTATACACCACAGCACAATAGAGTATCGGAGCGGAGGAATCGCACCCTATTAGATATGGTGCGCTCTATGATGAGTACTGCTGAGTTACCTATTTTCTTTTGGAGTTATGCACTTGAGACAGCTGCATACCTATTGAATTAAGTTCCATCAAAATCTATGCCTAAAACACCATATGAGATATAGAGTAAAAAGAGACCATATCTTAAACGAATTAAGATATGGGGTTGCTGGCCTATGTTAAAAAACAGAATCCGGACAAATTTGAAGCACGATCAGTTCTTTGCAAGATTTTGGGATATTCAAAGAATTCACATGGATATCTATTCTACCACAGTGAGGAACAAAAAGCGTTTGTTGCTCAACATGCCACCTTTTTAGAAAAGGAATTTCTTGTGAAAAAATTAGTAGTGATGAGGTAGAGCTGGAAGAAGTTCCAGATACACAAACTACAACTGAAGATTGGTAGAACCGGAGGATTCGATAGTCCCAGACAAACCTCATTCACTCCGCAGATCTAGTAAGGTTTCTCATCCACGTGAGAGATACTATGGTTTTCTCATAGACGGTGGAAGTGAGGATTGCATCATGGAAGATGATGACCCAACTAGTTTCGAGCAGGCCATCACAAATGGGGACTCTGTGAAATGCTGGATGCTATGCGATCTGAGATGGAATCCATGTACACCAACAAAGTATGGACTTTGGAAGTTGCTCCTGAATGGGTAAAACCCATTGGGAGCAAGTGGATTTTTATGAAGAAAATTGGTGTAGATGGAAAGGTTGAGACCTTCAAGCTAGACTTGTAGCAAAAGGTTTTCGTGAATAACCAGGTGTCGACTATGATGAGTCCTTTTCTCCAGTAGCTATGCTTAAGTCCATCAGGATCCTATTTGTCATTGCTGTATACCATGACTATGAAATTTGGCAGATGGACGTCAAGACCGCTTTTCTAAATAGTGATTTAGAAAAGAGCGTGTATATGACATAGCCAGAGAACTTCGTAGACAGTGGGAGCAACGGAAAGGTGTGCAAGCTGCTTAAATCAATTTACGGAGTAAAGCAGGCATCGCGGAGCTAGAACATCTTTTGTTATGTAGTAGTCAAAGAGTTTGACTTCATCAAAAATGTAGATGAACATGTATATATAAAAAGGTTGTAGAGAGTAAGCTTGTCTCCTTCGTATTGTACGTAGAAGATATACTCTTGTTAGGAAATGATGTTCCTATACTGCGCTCGGTCAAACTCTTCCTATCACAAAAGTTTTCCATGAAAGATCTGGGTGATGCTTCCTACATCCTAGGAATAAAGATCTATAGAGGTAGATCTAAAAGGATGTTGGGATTGTCCCAATCTAGGTACATAGACACCTTACTAAAGAGATTTAGTATGGAAGATTCTAAGCGTGGTAATTTACCCGCTTGCTCAGGAATCACTCTCTCCAAAGAAATGTCTCCCAACACTGATTTGGAGAGGGCTCGCATGAACGTGATACCCTATACTTCTGCAGTTGGATCTATCATATACGCGATATTATGCACCAGACCGGATGTAGCTTACGCACTTAGTGTGGTAAGTAGGTATCAATCAGACCCAAGGGAGAAGCACTGGATAGCTTTGAAGAGCATTCTTAAGTATTTGATAAGGACTAAAGAGATGTTCTTGGTGTATGGTAACGGAAAACTCCAAGTAGAGTCCTTTACCGATTCGAGCTTCCAGAGTGATGAGGACGACAGCAAGTCTGTCTCGGGATTTGTCTTCACCCTCAATGGAGGGGCGGTATGTTGGAAGAGTTCAAAGCAAGATACCGTTGTAGATTCGACAATGGAGGCTGAATACATCGCTGCTAACGATGCTGCCAAGAAGCTGTCTAGATGAAGAAGTTCATTGCTGAACTTGGTGTGGTTCCATTTATTGAGAATCCAATACCTTTGTATTATGATAACAATGGAGCTGTGGCTTTGGTCAAGGAACCCCGGTCCCATCAGCGATCCAGACATATTCTAAGGTGGTATCACCTAATCCGGGAGATAGTTGATCGCCGGGAGATCGAGGTCAGGAGAGTAGATACGAAAGACAACACGGCGGATTCAGTCATGAAGGCCCTCCCCCAGACGCAGTTTGATAGACTTTTTGGGATGTTAGGTATACGATACTACAACAATTGGTCTTAGTGAAAGTGGAAGATTGTTAGGAATATGTATGCCCTAAAGGCCATTATTGTATATTATAGTGGATGCTTGGACATATATATAGAGAATTTTCTTGCTCGACATGATAGTATGCTATCTGGTTGCTCTTTATCTTAACATGTACACTTGTTTTAGTTTACTGTCTCTTTGATACATATTGATAAAGCCCTTAGGATGTAGGCTTGACTGCCAGGACTATGATGCAGATCATACTAGTGGGGCTTGTGTAGTCCGCAAGCACATCCTTTAACAGTTCCCAGTCGAGGGAGTATCGAGACAGGGTATCGATGTTTCAGAGTAGATTAGTATGTACGTTTCTTGACCCTGTATGGGGCGATGGTTGATCCCATAACCATTGGTGTTTAACATAAAAGATTGTGCACAGGTGCTCATTAGAGAATGGGTATACCGAATAGGACTTGCCGAGAACTCCTAGATGGTACCATACCTATCGTCAGATAGTAGTTCTCTGGTGACACTTGTACAGATTAGTCTGTAGACCCGAGATCGTCATAATGTCTTGTGTGGTTCTCACTGTGCTTTGATTTCCTCCCTACCACGGCTCAAAGGAGTCATGCAAATAGGTGGATTTTGGGTACAGTCTCGAGTCACATTGAGGTAGTGAGTGATAGGAGGGGTTTCGTCTCTCCCGGTATAGGGAGTTGATGTTGCGTTATGCTCGATTGGCTATAACAGTAAGTCTCTGGCCAGGGCTGATGAGATTTACTGGTAAGTGTTATCAGTAGTTTCTCGAAAGGTTATAGGCCACACATCAGCATGACTTATCAAGTTAGTGGGGTCAGACGATTCCATCCCCCAGACTCGATATGCAACATATCAGACGAAGAGACCGAACTGTACGGTAAGTGTTGCTTATAGGATTTACGGGAGTTTGGACAAATTTGCTTGTTGATCTTCTATTCATTTAATATCTGGGTAGCCATTACGTCCAGCTAGTACCGCTGACGGCTTATGGGTATCTGATATGATCATTACCTACTGCTAGCGTATTGACAAGTGTTTAGAGTCCCACATAGAGGTTTCCTAGCTCAAGCGAAACGAAGTAGGGCACGTATGGAGATATGTGCGGTAGCTTGATTGAATACGAGTATATGATACCGTATTCTAATCCGGCGATATTTGATATCAGCCAGGTTATATATGATATAACCGGATTATTGAATCAAGTGTTGATTCAATGATTTGATTTACACACACACACACACACACACACACACACACACACACACATATATATGTTAATATATATTTGATATTGGCCGGTTATATATGATATGACCGGATTATTGAATCAAGTATTGATTTAATATCTAATATTGAATATTAGCTGGTTATATGTGATATAACCGGATAATTGAATCAAGTGTTGATTTAATATTTTGATATACATACATACATACATACATACATACATATATATATGATATTAGTCGGTTATATATGATATAACCGGATTATTGAATCGAGTGTTGATTTAATAATTTGATATATATTTATATATTTGGTGTGTGTGTGTGTGTGTGTATATATATATATATATATATATAAACTAATATTTAGCTCACTTAAGATTTTCTTCTCTTAATATATATTTATATATATGTGATATATATATATATATAATTGTATCATGGTTGATGATACAAGGAACTAGGATGTATCAGAATCACACAAAAATAAAAGATAATTAGGATGATTTATATTTTAAGAAAAAGAAAAAAGAGGAGAATGATTCATGGCTTTGGATGCTTGGAGAAGTATTGAGAAGCCATGACTCATCTCCACTTTTTGTTTTACTCTTAAGATATTTTCATCATCCTTATCTTATCTATTAGCTCATGGTTCATTCTCACATACACATCCAAGTCCATCTTCTTCTTCAACTCCTCTCTTGAATTTTCTTGAGTTGAGAAAAAGAAAAGAGAAAAATATTTTGAGTGAGCAAATCTCCTACTTCATCAACCTACACTAATCTAGCCCATTAGTTTAGGTTGTTAACTTCACTAATATCTTGATTAGTGAAGTGTGAGCTTGAGTGAGAGAGACTTCAAGGTGGATCATCTTCAGCAACGAAGAGAACAAGCATGCTCGATCATTTCTTTAAGTGGAGCCTCTAGAAGAGTTCTAGGGACTACTACTCAGAGCTTTAGAAGTGAAGGACTAGACTACAAAGGTTGTAGACTCATTTCACTTAGTATAGAATCTTGTTTGCTAACTATTAAACCCTAATTCTCTAGTTCGATTCTTGTTTAGTATACTTAGCACTCTAGATTTTTTTAAAATTATATACTTGATGCTCATATAAAACTAGTAGAGGTGCTAAGTCATACTTTCATCTTCCCCGGGTCTTTACAATTCCCTGTCCCCGCAAGCGATGGATGAGACGTTTGATAAGATACATACGGTCTATGAACTTGGCCTGATCTTGAAGAGCAGGCGGGATCGTTCGGTGGACATTCTTCTTGAATGTTTTCAACAAGGTTGGTCACAACGTCGTGTTCGGCGGTTGGGGACCCGGTGAATCCATAGCTTCTGGGATCCATGGGTACCGTCAGAGGGAGCGGGAGGAGGTTTCCTGGGCTCGGCTGGAGGAGCTCTCTTCCGATTATCATCGTCAATGTTTTCTTAACCCACTTCTTCCTTTGCTGTAATAGTTATAAATCTGCGGAGCCAAGAATACCTCCGAATGAAGTATAAATAAATTTCCTTATGTTCAAGATTATGGTGTATTATTCCTTCCCCCCTTTTTTGTATTTTTGTGCATTGTCCGACCTGTGCCTCTTTCCTACCCCCTAGCTTTATGCCGAGGACACTAGGAAGGGTTTGTGTAACAACCCTAAAACTTCTGTACAAACTTTAAACACGGATTTGGGAAGTTAAAGTGCTCATATTACCTTTAGAAAACTTACGAGCAAATGACCTATCTCATCACAACACTCATCTTGACATAACACGATGGCTTTTGTAACATTTTTTTGTAGGACAAAATACAATTTACATTAAAATACCTTAAGCTATCAAAACCCGTATTCTTTAAATTGTTTTAATAAATTCCTTACAAATAAGCCTCTACAACCCATTTTAGGGAACCCGATCAGGATGGTGCGGTTATCGCACGTCCTCGGAACTAGTAGAGCGAGATGCAGACCTCCTCACGGAGTATACGATCTCGATGGAATTTTTATTATAATTTTTAAGAAAACGTGGTTTCTATTTATTAAATAAATTCTATTTTTAATAATTATATATATATAAATATTATCAAAATATATATTTTAAATATATAATATATTCCACGTTTTCTAATAAAAAAAAGAATCACAAAAGTTCATGAAAATACCATCAAGAATCAATACAAGTCAAATTACAAGAAAATACTATATACTATTCAAAGTTAGATTTATATCCACTAGAATATTTCATTTCATAAAAATTACAGCTATGAAAACCCTAAAGATGATAAATAAATATTTAAGATTTATTTTGAAAATATATCAAAACTATTTTTCAAAAAATCCCCTCAAGTTATATTAAATTACAATAAGGACCCTGGTAAATATAGCTTTAAGCGGGACCAGTTCTCTTGAGCCTCAGGAAGCCGGAGAATTTGGGTGCTTGCCTATTTAAGGTAGACAAACTAAAAACGGTGCTATCAATATGGTAATTGTCTTGGAAAAAGATACAAATCCTGCCGTGCATTTGCAGCAGTTACCGATAACTCCAAAAACTAATTCAAGACTTCAATTCTGTTTAAGTGTCTGACTCAGGCAGAGTCTTAGTCTAATGTGAAATCAATCAATCTATGCTTGAATATGATTCAAGTATAACTCCAATTCAACATGAACATAGTTTGACCGAACCATGGATATACAATTGACTGATCTACATGACTATCCGTCTATATCCTTTCCATTTACATGAACTACTGATATCATAGTTTCGGCAAGTCGTACATCTATTAAACAAAATAATATACAATCAATATAAAAGACATTACGGGGTTTTAAAGGGGTAGACTGGAACTGAATGTGTTAAAAGTGGCACGAGATAGTCATTAAAAGGCGTAACTATACGTCCATTGCCGTTGTTCTGTGGTTTTATCGACAGAGCCTCATACTACGGGTTACCATAGTCCACGATGTAAGTTGGACTCCTCTCGTATACACTGGTATATTCTGTATCAAGCTACAAATAACCGCGTTAGCATAACAATCAAATATTATACCAGTTACATTCTCTTATCTGTCTATTCTATTTTTATCTCTTTGGGACTTACCGAACGATTGTTCGCTAACGACATTCCTATTTCTCTTCTTTCTTTGGAATGTTGTCAGGAGGACTCGACTCTGAGGAGTTCGAGACCAGCCAGGAGCACTTGGAGCAGACCACTGAGCAGCACGACCATTAGGCTTTACTTGTACTTACTTTACTTTCAGTTCATTCCATTGTTTAGGCATTGCTTTCCATTCTTGTATTTACATTTTCAGTTGTATTGTAAAGAAATGCTTAATAAATAAAAGTTGCTGATCAATTATATCTCTTGTCATTTTTCTTGTGCATTTTATTATATTTCTTATTTACGCTTAGCGTGTTTGCTTCTGAGTAAATACGAATCGGGCCTCGTCGCGTCTCCTTACCCGTACACTGGAAAGCGTAGCGTGACAGTTTAGGCCCTAGGTCAGTGTAGAAGTCTGTTTTACATGAGGACTCAGTTTGGAAAATTTAGTCGGTGCGGAAGGGAATTGCATTATTCGAAAAAAGGGGTACGTGTTTTATCTGTACAGCTTAAGCTTTTCGGCGTTATATGGCCGAGGGAAATTACGCCCCTGGAGTCTTAGTGGCGGTAGGCTCCATTGGGCAATGCCTCTGTCATGAGGAATGGCTCATCCCATTTCGGGAAGAACTTATGTAGCTTCCCTTGGTTTATGAACTCGTTTCGTCGTAAGAACGGGTCTCCTGTCTTGAAGGCTCGATGCTTAACTCGGGTGTTGTAGTAGCGGGTGATTAGCTGTTGATAGGCGGCCAATCTGATTTGCGCCCGATCTCATTTCTCTAAAAAGATGTCCAAGTTGCTTCGTAGTGCCAAGGTGTTAGCCTCATCGTCAAAGTGTTCGACCCGATAACTGGGCAATCCTATTTCAGCGGGGACCATTGCCTCGGTACCGTAGTAGAGGCTGAACGGGGTCTCTCCCGTGGGTGTTTATCTTGATGTCTGCATAGCCCATAGTACCAGAGGTATTTTCTCGACCCGGCGGCTTTGCCTTTGCTCCAGGCGGGCCCGGAGCCGGCGAATGACGTTCGGTTCGCTGTCTCGGATTTCCTATTGCATTGGGGATGTGCGACCGCGACAAACTTCAACAATATGTGATAGTCCTTGCAGAATTCTGTGTTGGCTATAGTGCCCTCAATTCAATTATTGTAATCGCAGGCACGCGATTAGATGATTGAGGGAGGACCTATACGGGTAGAAAAGTCTTACTCAAGATGATAGAATGATATCTGTGTAACAACTCCAATTTTAGTGTACATAAGATTCATTTAAAGTTAATGTACACTTGGGGTATTTACATTTCCTGTGAGTACTATAAGTATTTGTTCTGATTTAGAACAGCAAAAAAGAGCTTGTAGCTCACTGGTAAGACCTTGCACAGCTGAACCAAAGCACCAGAGTTCAAATCCCATCAGCCACACATTCTTTAAACTTTTAGAAGCCCAAGAGTCTACACGTGGAACATACGTAATAGGGTAAGTTACAAAATAATCAAACAGGTGAACTGTAGAATACCAAATGACCCCGACCCAATACCCCAACACCAACGACACCCGTCGACATTGGGCCGGCGACAAGGCCATAAAATCCGGCGAGGTCGGTCTAGACCGTCCCAAATGCCTTCAAATTTCACCCCTGCAACGTTTGGCCTACCCCACTACTCCCTTATTGCTTGTTTACTTTGAATTAATCCAGAGAGCAATAAAATGCCCATTTAACCTCATTTTAATGCATATTTTTAATGCATTTTTATCACCCCTAAACCCTATTTTTTCCTATAAATACCACCCTCAATACACACCTCCTCACTCACAATTCCCTACTAAAACTCTCAAGAAAATTCCAAGCTCCTTTTGTGTGCAAGTGGAGTTAGCAAAGGGCGAATCTCCGACGAACTTCCGGCGACAACTTAAGGAGTTTCCGACGACGAAACGACGCACCAGAAACTCCCACCTCTTTCTCTTTCTCTTCTCTAGCCAATCATTCAGTAAGTCCCTACTTCTCCTTCTTTCTCTATTCTAAAATCATTCAAAACTAAAATCCGACGGAAGCGGAGTTAATCCGACTTCCGATTCGGTTTTTCCTTAAAAAGTTCTATTTTACTTCGACACAATAATACCAAACTCTTATGTCATGACCATTAAACATTAAAGAAGATAATAGAACAAGTTTGGCATCAAAATAATAACCGTAGCAAGTTTTATTCCACTTTTACATTAAAATACTCTTATGTTTCATTTCGACATGCTTGAACTTTTTAAACCGTATTACCTTAGAAAACACACGAGATAATGACCTACCTCCTCACAACACACATATCTAACATAGCACGATGGAATTTGGGAACATAGATTTGGGAAAAATACGACTTTACATATAACTACCTTCAACTTATAAAACATTTTTCTACAAGAAGTGCATTTTAACAAATCTTTGCAATTGCGTCTCTACAACCCATTTTGGGAAACCCGTTCGGTATGGTACAGATTATCGCATATCCTCGGGCCTAGTAGAGTGAGATGCAGACCTCCACAAGGAGCATACGATCTCAAATGATTTAAATATATTTTTTTTAGAAAAATATGATTTCTATTATAAATAAAACTTATATTTTTTATAAATAAATATATATGTAATTAATATCAAAATACCTATTTTTAATATTTATAATATTCCATATTTCCAAAATTCAAGAAAAATATCTCATTTACAAGAAAATACCATAAAATTCCAATATTTCAAATAAACACCTTATATTTTAAAACTAGGTCATATTCACTAGAAATTTCACATTGAATAAAAGAAATATCTATGGAAACTCTAAAGACGATAATTAAATACTTGAGGTATATTTTTGAAAGTATAACAAAACTATTTTACATAAAACCCTCTCAAGTTATACTAAATTACAATAAGGACCCTAGTAAACATAAGTTTAAGTGGGACCAGTCACTTGAGCCTCAGGGAGCCGGAGATATGGGTGCTTCCCTATTTAAGGTAGACAACTTAACAAACGGTGTTATCAACACGGTAATTGTCTTTGAAAAAGACACAAATACTGCCGTCTATATGCAGCAGTTACCGATAGCACCAAAACATAATTCAGGACATCAATTTCTTTTCTAATTGTCTGACTCAGACTGAGTCTCAATATAATCAATCTGACTTGAATATGATTCAAGTATCAAACTACAATTCAACATGAATCTATGAATTTGTCTTTTCAATCTAATCAATCTATATTGACTGAACCGAACCATGGATATATTCCATTTACATGATCATCCATTATATTCGTTCCAACACTGATATCATGGTTTCGGTAATTCATCCATATATATTCAATATACAATACAAACAATATATCAATACAATTAAGACATTGTAGGGTTTATAAGGGGTAGATTGGTATGGAAGGTGTTAGAAGTGGCACGAGACTGTAACCATAATACACCTAACCTGAATATCCATTGCCGTTGTACCGTGACTGAACGGTTCCTTGTGCTCTGTATACCTTAGTCTCCGGAATAGTGGGACTCCTCTCGCATACACTGGCATTCTTCTATACCAAGCTACAAACAACAGCGTAACACTAAATACAACATTATAACAATATACTCTCTATTCTGTCTATTCCATTCTTGTTTATTTACGGGACTTACCGAGCGATTTTTCGCTGACGACATTCTCTTTCTTTTCTTTGGAATGTCGTCGGGTGATTCGGACCTTTAGGAGATCGATCCCACCTTCGAGGACTTGGATCGGCTAGCCTTCGATCCGGAGCTCTAGTTACTTGTACATTTCATTTCAGTATTTTTTCCATTTCTGTTATGTCACTGTTTAGGCATTGCTTTTCATTCCATGTATTTACTTTTTAAAGATATTGTAAAAAGAATGTTAATAAATAAAGTTGTTGTTCAATTATATCTATTGTCTTTGTCGCTTGTGTATATTTCTTATATTGCTTAGATACGCTTAGCGTGTATACTTCAGAGTAAATACATAGCGGGCCAGTCGCGTTCCTTTCCCTGTACACCGGGAAGCAGGGCGTGACAGGTTTTGTTGGTGGCCCATGCAGGTCTGTTCTGCGTGGACAACCTAAGCAATATAACACAAGAACCAGCAACTAAAAACATTCTTTATAATTCATATTCCTTGAATCTTATCATTTCATATATTTTGAATCTGTCCTAACCTAAATTTTTCTTTCAAGGTTATGGATTCCTCAAACAACACCAGCACGAATGTCAACAACACTCCCCCACCACTACCGCTCACACCTGTCGTCGCTGCTCCGATCAACGAGCAGACGGTTCTGCTTGAGGCAATCCGTAGCCTCCTGGAAAGACAGCAGCAGCAGACTACTATCTTGATGAACCGACCAGAGGCAAAAGCACCAGGGGTGAAGCAATTCAGAGCTTTGCACCCAAACAATTCTCGGGAAAGGAGAGCCCTCTGGAAGCGAAGGAATGGGCTCAAAGTATTGAAGATGATCTGGCAGCAGCACAAGTGCCGAAAATAGCTTGGGTTCGTGTTGTGAAGTTGCAGCTCACGGACAATTCACGGGTTTGGTGGAAGGCGGAAGAAAGCCGTCTTAATCAACCAATTGAATGGAAGACTTTCCGCGACATGTTCGATGCAAAGTATTTCTCAGAGACTGCCAAGTTCGACATGGAACAGCAGTTCATCCACTAACAACAGGGTTCGATGTAGACCAAATCAGTGGATGAATACGATACTGAGTTCACCATGCTCAGTCGGTAAGATATGTCTCAATAATTCGATTTTTCAATATATCACATACTACACAGCTAATACAATACTTTAACAGATTTTCGGCACACTTGATACCGACGGATGAGATCAGAGCCCGTCGATTTCAACAAGGGTTAGATCCAGAGATCCAGGCCGCATTAGCCACAGGAGATTTTCTAACCCATGAATCGGCTCTGAAAGCTGCCCGCCGTTATAAGGCAGTTGTGAAGATGAGGGGTGGATCTCAATCTATTGGAGTTAAGCACCCTGCCACCGATATGGTAGGAGGAGCCTCATCAAGGCCACCATTTGTTCCCAGGAGACCGGGAGTACCAATCAACCGGCCCAGCCCAACCTTTTGAACCTACTGCAGAAAAGATGGACATTTGGCAAAAGACTGCCGGCGAGCCAACCGACTTTGCTTAGTCTACGGCTTAGCTACTCATGATATTGGGTCTTGTCCCCGAAGACACAACCCAATTGCTACACCCAGGCCAGCAATCACTTACCAGCGGAGACCAGCCCTTGAGGCACCTGCTCCAGGACTCGCTCTCCCTGCTCCACCACCTAGAGGACCACCGACTGCACCTCCTCCTCATCAGTTCCATCAAGCTCAAAGGAACTTTCAGAGGAATGCTCCTCCGGCCAGAAGGAATGTACTATGGCGATAGGCTTTCACGATGACCGTGGAAGAAGCTGAGGCCGCTGGTCAAGTCATCATTGGTAACCTTTTCTTCTCAAGCTTTTCTTTCAGTCTTAACACCTACCTACATATTTTTCCCTATACCTAAAACCTATCCCATATAATTTAGGTACAATCTTAGTAGCCTCACTTCCTGCACTAGCACTCTTCGATACTGGAGCATCTCATTGCTTTATGTCGCAACGGTTCGTCCGAACTCATGTGATTCCAGTCAAACCGCTTGTATCTAGCTGGAATGTCAGTTCAGGGAATGGCATTCTAAAGGCAACAATGGGATACAGCTTGTGTCCAGTGGTCATCTGCAGCAGAGAATTCTATGCTGACTTCAAGGTGCTGGACATGCCGAACTTCGATATAGTTCTAGGTATGGATTGGCTCGGAACATTTTATTCTACCATTGACTGTTGTCAAAGGAGGGTAGTATTCGAGACTCCAGAGCATCCGATTTTCTATTTCAAAAGTGGAGACCGTACCCTAGAGCCAAGTACTTACAAGGCGAAACTAAAGAAAGCGGTGATTGCAGCAATTCAAGCGGAGGAAGGATCAAAGCCAGAAGTGGCTCGAGAGTTCGACGATGTGTTTCCTGACGATATATCAAGTTTGCCTCCCGATCGAGCTCTTGAATTCAGCATCGATTTAGTACCAGGAGCATAACCAGTGATCAAAGCACCTTATCAATTAAGTCCGAAAGGTTTGAAGGAAGTTCGAACTCAGTTGGACGAATTATTGGAGAAAGGATGCATTCGTCCCAGCACTTCAAGTTGAGGATCTCCAGTTCTACTTGTGAAGAAGAAGGAAGGTTCATACAGAATGTGCATCGATTATAGAGCCTTGAACGAAGTAACGATAAAGAACAATTATCCACTTTCGCGCATTGACGATTTATTCGATCAGCTAAGTGGATCTTGTGTTTTCTCTAAGCTAGATCTTCGTTATCATCAGGTGAAGGTCAAGGAATCTGATGTCCACAAAACGACATTCAGAAATCATTATGGACATTACGAATTTCTTGTGATGCCATTTGGAGTGACCAATGCTCCGGCGATATTCATGAACCTAATGAATCAAGTTTTTCGGGAGTACTTAGACAGGTTCGTTGTCATCTTCATCGATGGCATCCTGGTGTATTCTAAGAGTCGGAAAGAACATGCCGAGCACCTACGAATTGTCCTGGAAACTCTACGACAACATCAACTATATGCCAAGTACAGCAAATGTGAGTTTGGGCTAAATCAAGTTGGTTTCTTCAGACATATTGTATCAGGCGAAGGAATCTCTATGGATGCAGCAAAAGTTTCAGCAGTAAGTGAATGGCCGACGCCAAAGTCAGTGAAGGACATTCGGGGTTTCTTGGGTCTATCTGGATATTACAGAAGGTTCATTGAAGGCTTTTCTAAGATAGCAACACACCTGACCAAACTCACACGTAAAGATGAAGAATTCGTGTGGTTAGAAGCATGCGAACAAGCTTTCGTAGAACTCAAGTCAAGGTTGACATCAGTGCCTATTCTCGTCATACCGGACCAAACTGGAGGTTTTGAAGTGCATTGCGATGCATCCGGTAACGGATTAGGATGTGTTCTACATCATCAAGGTAAGGTTGTGGCTTATACTTCAAGACAGCTGAAGATTCATGAGCGCAATTACCCGACGCATGATTTAGAGTTGGCAGCCATAATTTTTGCTCTTAAGATTTGGCGCCATTATCTTCTTGGTGAACAAGTGAACATATACACAGATCACAAGAGTTTGAAATATGTGTTTACTCAGAAGGAGCTTAATATGCGGCAGAAACGATGGTTAGAACTCATGGCGGATTTCGACATCAACCTGCAATATCACCTAGGGAAGGTGAACATAGTACCTGATGCACTTAGTCGCCAACCATTATCGATGAATCTCACCGCCCAGTGGAAGCTTCAACAGGATTTGCATCAGATAGAGATTGAAGTAGATATGCCAAGTAATGCTTCAAGTTTAATGAAATTACAAGTTCAATCTACCATTGTCAATCAGATCAAAGTAGCTCAAGCAAGTGATGCTAAGTTGCAAAAAATCAGAGAACAAATGGAGAATGGACTCAGAACAGACTTCATCATTCACGAAGACGGATCTTTAAGATACGGCAGCAGACTGTGTGTACCAAAAGATTCTTTCTGGGAAGAGTTAATGAAAGAAGCTCACAGCTTTTCCTACTCAGTACACCCTGGAGGTACAAAGATGTACAAGGATCTGTGTCAAAATTATTAGTGGTATGGAATGAAGCGTGAAGTAGCCAGAAGCATTGCTAAATACTTGGTGTGTCAGCAAGTAAAGGATGAACATCACAGGACAGCTGGATAACTTCAACCGTTACCGATCCCAAAATGGAAGTGGCAACACATCACGATGGATTTTGTGACTGCACTCCCTCGCAACACAAAGGGTAACGATGCGGTATGAGTTATTGTGGATTGACTCACAAAGTCGGCTCACTTCATCCCATTTCGAGTTGGCAAATCTACTGAGACATTAGCAAAGAAGTACATGGAGGTAAGAATCTAATTAAGATTTAAAATCTTCATAGTGTACTATCTCTGATATCCATGAACTCATGCAGGAAATCGTAAGACTTCATGGAGTACCGGTCTGCATTGTCTCCGATCTTGACACCATGTTCTGATCGCAATTTTGGCAAAGTCTGCAAGCGAGCTTGGGAACAAGTCTGAACTTCAGCACAACTTATCATCCCCAAACAGATGGTCAATCTAAGCGAACTATTCAGATCTTGGAAGATATGCTCAGAGCATGTATGTTAGATTTCGAAGGATCGTGGGAAGATCACCTATATCTTATGGAGTTTTCATACAACAACAGCTACCAAGAAAGCATAGGAATGGCACCCTTTGCAGCATTTTATGGAAGGAAGTGTCGATCGCCATTAAGTTGGGACGACGTCGAAGATAGAGAACTCTTTGGACCTGAGATGATAGTAGCAACGGTTGACGTAGTTTGTACTATCAAGGAAAGAATGCGCATAGCCCAAGATCGACAAAAGCACTGGGCTGATGCAAAGCACCGTCACTTGGAGTTCCAACCGGGAGATCACATATTTCTGAAGATTTCTCCGAACCGCGGAGTGATTCGTTTTGGAAGACGGGGTAAGCTAAGTCCAAGGTACATTGGACCATTCGACATACTCGAACGAGTCGGTGAAGTGACTTATCGCTTGGCACTTCCACCTTCATTGGAAGGAGTGCACAATGTGTTCCACATATCCCAACTCTGAAGGTATGTGAGTGACCCCATCCATATTCTCGATCATTCCGAGCTCACTGTACAGCCCGACTTATCTTGTGAGCAGCAACCTATTGAGATCCTGGACAGGAAAGTGAAGTCACTTCGGAACAAAGAAGTCAACTTGGTTCGAGTGATGTGGAGAAAAGACACTCCAGGAGAATCGACATGGGAAAGGGAAGATGAGATGTGTGCAAGATATCCCCACTTATTTGTAAACTGGTCCTTAAAATAAATTGTAAATTTCGAGGACGAAATTTTTGTAAGGAGGGTAGACTGTAACAACTCCAATTTTAGTGTACAAAAGATTCATTTCAAGTTAATGTACACTTGGGGTATTTACATTTCCTGTGAGTACTATAAGTATTTGTTCTGATTTAGAACAGCAAGAAAGAGCTTGTAGCTTACTGGTAAGACCTTACACTGCTGAACCAAAGCATCAGAGTTCAAATCCCATCAGCCACACATTCTTTTTATTTAAAATTCTTTTAAACTTTTAGAAGCCCAAGAGTCTACACGTGCAACACACGTAATAGGGTAAGTTACAGAATAATCAAACAGGTGAACTGTAGAATACCAAATGACCCCGACCCAATACCCCAACACCAACGACACACGTCGACATTAGGCCGGGGACAAGGCCATAAAATCTGGAGAGGTCGGTCTAGACCGTACTAATTGCCTTCAAATTTCACCCCCTGTAACGTTTGGCCTACCCCACTACTCCCTTATTGCTTGTTTACTCTGAACTAATCCAGCGAGCAATAAAATGCCCATTTAACCTCATTTTAATGCATATTTTTAATGCATTTTTATCACCTCTAAACCCTAAATTTCCCTATAAATACCACCCTCAATTCACACCGCCTCACTTACAATTCCCTACCAAAACTCTCAAGAAAATTCCAAGATCCTTTTGTGTGCAAGTGGAGTTAGCAAAGGGCGAAGCTCCGACGAACTTCCAGCAACAACTTAAGGAGTTTTCGACGACGAAACGACGCACCGGAAACTCCTACCTCTTTCTCTTTCTCTCCTCTAGCGAATCATTTAGTAAGTCCCTACTTCTCTTTCTTTTCTCTATTCTAAAAACATTCAAAACTAAAATCGGACGGAAGCGGAGTTAATCCGACTTCCGATTCGGTTTTTCCTTAAAAATTTCTATTTAACTTAGACACAATAATATAAAACTCTTATGTCATGACAATTAAACATTAATGAAGATAATAGAACAATTTTGGCATCAAAATAATAGCCGTAGCAAGTTTTATTCCACTCTTACATTAAAATACCCTTATGTTTCATTTCGACATGCTTGAACTTTTTAAACCGTATTATCTTAGAAAACTCAGGAGGTAATGACCTACCTCCTCACAACACACATATCTAAAATAGTACGATAGAATTTAGGAACATAGATTTGGGAAAAATACGACTTTACATATAACTATTTTCAACTTATAAAACATTTTTCTACAAGAAATGTATTTTAACAAATCTTTGCAATTGCGCCTCTACAACCCATTTCGGGGAACCTGTTCGGTATGGTACGGATTATTGCACATCATCGAGCCTAGTAGAGTGAGATGCAGACCTCCGCAAGGAGCATACGATCACGAAAGATTTTAATACATTTTTCTTTAGAAAAATGTGATTTCTATTATAAATAAAACTTATATTTTTTATAAATAAATATATGTGTAATTAATATCAAAATACCTATTTTTAATATTTATAATATTCCACATTTCCAAAATTCAAGAAAAACTTCTCATTTACAAGAAAATACCATACAATTCCAATATTTCAAATAAATACCTTATACTTTACTAGGTCATATTCACTAGAAATTTCACATTGAATAAAAGAAACATCTATGGAAACTCTAAAGACGATAATTAAATATTTTAGGTATATTTTTGAAAGTATAACAAAACTATTTTATATAAAACCCTCTCAAGTTATACTAAATTACAATAAGGACCCTGGTAAACATAGGTTTAAGTGGGACCAGTCACTTGAGCCTCAGGGAACCGGAGATATGGGTGTTGCCTATTTAAGGTAGACAACTTAACAAACGATGTTATCATCACGGTAATTATCTTTGAAAAAGACATAAATTCTGTCGTCCATATGCAGCAGTTGCCAATAGCACCAAAACATAATTCAGGACTTCAATTTCTTTTCTAATTGTCTGACTCAGACCGAATCTCAATATAATCAATCTGACTTGAATATGATTCAAGTATCAAAATACAATTCAACATGGATCTACGAATCCATCTTTTCAATCTAATCAATTTATATTGACTGAACCGAACCATGGATATATTCCATTTACATGATCATCCATTATATTCGTTCCATTACTGATATCATGGTTTCGGTAAGTCATCCATAGATATTCAATATTCAATACAAACAATATATCAATACAATCAAGACATCGTGGGGTTTATAAGGGGTAGATTGGTACGGAAGGTGTTAGAAGCGGCACGAGACTGTAACCATAATACACCTAACCTGAATATCCATTGCCGTTCTACCGTGGCTGAACGGTTCCTTGTGCTCCGTATACCTTAGTCTCCGGAATAGTGGGACTCCTCTCGTATACACTGGCATTCTTCTGTACCAAGCTACAAACAACAGCGTTAATACTAAATACAACATTATAACAATATACTCTCTGTTCTGTCTATTCCATTCTTGTCTATTTACGGGACTTACCGAGCGATTTGTTCGCTAACGACATTCTCTTTCTTTCCTTTGAAATGTCGTCAGGTGATTCGGACCTTCAGAAAATCGAGCCCACCTTCGAGAACTTGGATCAGCTAGCCTTCGACCCGGAGCTCTAATTACTTGTACATTTCATTTCAGTATTTTTTCCATTTCTGTTATGCCACTGTTTAGGCATTGCTTTTCATTCCATGTATTTACTTTTCAGAGGTATTTAATAAGAATGTTAATAAATAAAGTTGATGTTTATTTATTGTCTTTGTCTCTTATGTATATTACTTATCTTGCTTAGATATGCTTAGTTTGTTTACTTCAAAGTAAATACGTAGCAGGCCAGTCGCGTTCCCTTCCCTGTACACCGGGAAGCAGGGTGTGACAATCTGGTTTATATTTATCATCATGTATATGCTTAAGATGGCATTACAGTTCACTATTACATATTAATGGAGCCCATACGATTCCTGCTTGACTACCAGCATTATGATGGCGATCATATATGTGGGAGCTGGGTGGTCTATAAGCACATCCTTAAATGTCCCTAGTCGTGGGAGTATCGAGACTGGACATCGATACTCCAAAGTAGACTAGTGTATACTGATCGAGATCCTGATGAGGGATGGTGGCCGGTCTCACAAGCTATTGGTGTTAGTTTGTTCACCTAAGATGGTATACAAGTGCTCATTGGGTTATGAGTACACTGGACGGACTCGTCGGGAACCTGCTAGTTGGTATTATACCTATTATCAGATAGTAGTTCCTAGGTGACATGTGTACAGATTAGTCTGTCGACTTGAGATCGTCATTTGTCTTGTGTGAGTTCCTACTGTGCTTTGATTACTACCCTACTACGGCTTAAAGGAGTCGTGTAAATAGGTTTTAGTTGGGTACAGTCCCGAGCCACATGGAGGCAGCGAGCGGATCGTTGGGGATTCGTATCTCTCGGTATTTGGGGTTGATGTCACGTTGTGCTCGGGTGGCCATCACCAGAAATCCTTGATCAAGGTAGTTGAGAATTATTGATTTGGATCAGTAGTTTCTCAGTTTGTAATGGGCTTCATACCGACGCGAAATGTCGCGTTATTAGGGGTCTGACTTTATCCACCACCTAGACTCGATATGTGATACTCTTAGACTAACAGACCGTACTGTACGGATATTTTCACCGACGGGCTCAGTAGGGGTCAGATGAGTTTGCTCGTCGGCCTTCCTTTCGCTCAATACCTGAGTAGCCGTTACATACAGCTAGTGCCGCTGACGTGCTTGTGGTTAAACCCACTGCCAGTATATTGATGAGTCTTTAGAGTCCCACACAGAGGGTTTCCCTGCTTCGGGCGAAACGATGTAGAGGCCATATGGTTTTACGGCAGGTTCTATCATATACGTGCACTTGTGCACGTATCATGATTCGGACAGATAATACTAATAGGCTTTGGTTTAAACCGGATCCTAGTATTATATTGTTGGATTATTTTCGTCTTATTGTATTCATATTTTTTGGAATACGGATGCGGGCATGTATATACGGATGAGGGGCATTCTTGTAATTTATTATAAGATTGTTTTCTAGAAGATTACACCTCATTATGGTTATTAACCATTTAGGTTAAATGGTTAATTGAGGTGGAGGGATGAGTGTGCTTAGCTTTAATTCAAGCATGCTACTTAGTGACTCATGGTGGTGACACATGGGGTGACTCATTGTGTGACTCATG
The DNA here is from genome assembly GCA_030015575.1 of Agapanthus africanus. Taxonomy (NCBI): domain Eukaryota; kingdom Viridiplantae; phylum Streptophyta; class Magnoliopsida; order Asparagales; family Amaryllidaceae; genus Agapanthus; species Agapanthus africanus. The sequence goes on along the minus strand of CM057340.1, from coordinate 671,427,077 downwards.
ATACACTATTCTAGCATGCTTGACATTTGTTATGGTGATGAGACATTTGTGAAGACTTAGGATAATTTTTTCTTTAGTTGCTTCATTTCTTTTCACACTCACACAACACTTAGCCTTTTCTCATGTTAAGCTCTAACTTCACACTCTCATTCTCTCATGGCTTCTTCTTCTTCCTCCATCCTAACCCTCTCATGTGTTGAGAAACCTCGGGTGTTTAAAGGCAAATTAATCCCTCTTTAGACTCTACATCATCTTGCATATCTAGTTTAGCAAACTAGATACCCTAATTACTTCGGTTATGAAGTAGGAGCTCGATTCATAGACTCTCGGGTGGATCATCTTCGATGGAGGGAGACCGGCGACCAAACATGATCATGGTGGCAACTAGGAGCTTGGGAAGAAGTTAAAGACCGAAGGACACGAATCATTCGGTATAACATTCTAAACTCCACTTTTTATTGCTTGCTAGATTTTGGGTTAATGGTCGATCCGTATTCGGGGGGTTGTGGTAGCGCCGGTTTAGAAAATTTTTGTTTCGTATTCGGCCACGGTTTGGTGGCCAGGACACTGCCATAACCCAACATGGTATCAGAGCCAACCCTTTAACCCTTATCTAACTTATTTTTATGTGGTTAAAAGATTGATCGAGCAAAATTTCCGAAAACACAATTCCAAATTTCTGGTTTCTGCCGATTTTTAAAAGTTGTCAAAAAATGATTTACAGAGTCTCAAAAATTCGTGTAGGGTATTTTAGAAGCCGACAAGAAAACTGGGCACAAGATCGTTTTAAACCACCGCGGAACCACCGCATTGGTACCTATTTGCGGCGGTTCTGCGGCCGTTTAGTGGTCTCTGCGCACAAATTTTCTTGTAGTGCTCTATTGTTTGGAAATGTGGTTTCTGGGGTATTTTGTATTTGGCCCAAATTTGTTTGAGTACTGGATTGCACTTGGGGATAATACGAAAGCTTTTGTCGATCGAAATTTTAAATACGTAAGTTTACCGTACATGCATTACTATCTGCGACCGTGAATGTCATTAGAGCGGTACAACTCATCTAATTGCTATATGCTCTTTTAGACGGGTTTGCGAACATGACATTCACGTTGATATTTTGTGTTGTGATGTAGTTGTGGTTGGATCATCGTGGTGGATAGTCAGTGGTGCAATGGTAGTACAGTTTAGTTTCAGTTTGTACATTTGATATTATGGGGCGAGCGTCCGACTTGTGGACTGCCGTCACTGCCCGTTTGTATATTATTTGTTTGGGGCACGACCGGGTTGAGGTCGATGTTACCCTTGTACTTATTTTCTTTTCTGTACAAGGATTACCCCAAGGAGGAGTGCATGAATAGTCGGGTTCTAGAGGGTAACGGGTCTGCATCTCATGGCGTTGAGACGGAGGGGACCTTACTCTAGAATTGGCGGGCTATTCGCCGCATTCGTAGAGGGTACAGGTTGACCCAAGGTGGGGTGCTCAAGTTACCGGATTCTGTGAAGTGCTAGGTGGCTCATTCACGTTGTTGATTGGGGTTGCCTTGCTTCTGGGATTGGCGGGTAACTTGCCGCACTCGTAGGAGTCTCGGTTTTCATTGCACAGGCTATCCACATGACAGAGAACGTCGGGTCTCATTTGCGGCTCAAGTAAAACCCGAGACTCCAGGATTATCCACCACTCTGTGTTGCTTGGCTGAGATTCTGCGGTGTTGCTTTATATCATGCCCGGGATGATTGTTATATATATTTATATATACAGTAGTAGATGTTGTATATGTTTTGCACCCGCGCTAGTCCAGTCCCCGCTATGCCGTTAGTTAAGTAACCTAACGGGTGATGACGGGACCCAATGACAAATGCGGTGGCATATACGTACATCATATTTTCGTTCATTTATCTGGTATGATATGTTTAATTGATGGGACTGCGTTGATTCTGATCAATGCAAGGATAAAACAAACCTATATGATGTTGTTGGAACCAAGTTTTTGAAAAACAGACATTACAGACGTTTACTTTTGCTTTGCACAGTGGTATTCAATTGGGAATATCCTGCACCTCATTCGACGAGGCAAGGGCCGAGATCCCTTCATCGGGAGTGACCCCTTAGGCAGAAGTTTGCATCATCGCAATAACTTTACTATAGTCGATTCTTTTGCTTTTCATCGTGATATTCAGTTTGGAATACCTTGCACCTCATTCGACAAGGAAAGAGCCGAGATCCCTTTACAGGGAGTGACCTCTTTAGCAAAAGTTTGCTCCGCTATATATTTGTAAAACGACTCGGTTCCTTCGACGAGATCAAGTTCATTACGTTAAAGGTTTTTTTTTCCAAAAACCAGCCGTAGCCCTCTGTCATTTTCTACAAGTAGTACTTAGTATTCGTGCTACGTTTGTTGACTGTGTCAAGGCGTAATGTGCGGTAGCTAAGTGGTGCTTGTTTGTAGCATATGGATATGTGGATTGGTTAGGACAGTCGTGCGGTCTTGTTGATTGTATCAAGGGCTCGTGCGGGTAGGTTTAATGCAATCAAGATAATGACGGGTTGAACTTGACCATGACTTTTTGATTTGTTGACCGTGTCAAGGTCACTTGGGTCCTAAGGGTAAAAATCACATCGGGAGTTTCAAACATACAGGAAACTTGCCAGGCATGTGCATACCTTCTGGAGTGTGGTGACTTGAGTGGATTCCATCAAGTTATCATGCGATGATAGTTGGATCCCGATTCCCACTGATGAGTAGGCGTTACTCCTCGGATGATTTTAGATGATCCCGACTAATTCTCCTTTTGGGTTTGAAGGAGAATTCGAGGAAACAGTGGGAGAGATACTGATTAGATAAATAAATAACCAATCTAATCTAGTTTAGAGTGCACGCTGAATGTTTCTTTTCTCTCTCTCTTTGGCAGGTACCTTGACCCGACCTAAACTAAAACTCATGAACCAAGTTAACGAACCTTCGTAAAACACTTTGGCTTTTGGATTGTCTGAGTCACATATATCATTGTCGCTCCTACTTTTACCCTTTACATTTCTCTGGAGCATTCCGTATCACTACGAAGATCCACATTTATTGGATATGACCATCGTATAGTTACATACGAACTTAAAGAAACTTGTTTCAGATTCGAGGATGGTTTCCAGTTCTGGAGAAATAGAATAGGACTATTCAGTTGTCTTTTCTTTATACCTTCTCTCAGGTTGCGAGGGCTCCTTGGATTAGGAGGGTACACCTATTATGCTTATTGGATAGTCTTCTTCCAAACCATAGGCTGGTGTCGAAAGGCAGGGAAGGAAGAAATCCAATTAGCCTAAGTATGGTGTACAGAAGGTAATAAGTAAAGACATATAAAGGGATTTGAAAGAGGGCAAAATGAAATTGCGACTGCTATCATTCACGACAAAGCCGCGTATATCATCGCCACTCCTACTTCACCTTTGTATTTCTCCTGAACACTCCGTATCACTACAAAGATCAACATTTATTGGATACGCCATCGTATAGTTACATACGAACTCGAAAAAACTTGTTCCAGTTCGAGGATGGTTTCCGGTTCAGCAGAAATCGAATAGGATTATTCGGGTTGTCTTTTTTCTTTACCTTCTCTCAGGTTGTGAGGGCTCCGAGGATTAGGAGAGTACATCTATTACGCTTATTGGATAATCTTCTTCTAAACCATAGGCTGGTGCTGAAAGGTATGGAAGGAAAAAAACTATTTAGCCTAAAGGTGTTGTACAGAAGGTAATGAGTAAAGCCATATAAAGGGATTGGAGAGATGACAAGAAAATATGCGGTTACAGTCATGAATCTGGATAGTGGAAGAGGCATTAATAGGAATACCCGGATACCCCTTCGAAACATTTTCATGTTTCAGTTTCACTGTGCAGTGTTAATTGAAAATTGATTTCCTATTTAGATTCTGACTCTAGGGTATGTATTTACCAGTTTCGATTCTCACATCTGTATAGTGTTGCAGACGATGAGTGGGAGTAGAATATTGGGAATTAGGTGATTATATCCTCATTATATCGAAATTCTTTGTAATTGGTGATATTTGAGGAAATCACTTGGGTTTTGCCTGACGGCAAATTTTTGGTTTTGAATATCCGACGTTATGCACCAATTTCAAATTGATATATCTGTACGTTTATTTTATAAAGTAAGATATTACTTTTTGAAATTATGTCTGTGACATTTATCTATATCAGTTGGTGATTAGGTTGTAGGGTTCCTAGGCACACTAATGGAGTCTCACAAGTGATCAAACATGCCCAATTGAAATTATACATGTGCCGAGAAAACCTAATACGGATCGTTAACTAGATATATAGGCGATGCAAGCAAGTAAACGGAAATATAGCTAAAGGGAAGGGGCTACAACCTTTGTAGATCCGGTCCTCCACCTCCTAGGCTCCGTGATGAAGTCATCTTCGCTGTCCAAATCGAACCATGACTCTCACGGTGGTTTCATCGGAGAAAAAGGCGGGCTAGGTCGTCGACAACGTGCCGAAGATGATCTATGTCGAGGCATCACTAGATCAAGCTCCACCTTCACCAAGCCATGAAAACTTGTGAAGGAAACACCCTATACTACTTGGCAAGAGGTAGAGGATGAAGAAATAGGAAGTGGGTTCACTTTAGAATTGGATTTCTCACACTTTTTCATCACTTGCCATTGAAATAGCAAGCTTTCTTCATGGAGGAAGAAGATGAAGAAGAAGAAGATGATATGATAAGTTATTCAATAATGAGATAAATAAATCAATACTTATCATATATTAACCCTTGGTTAATTGTAGAGAATGGACCATGGTTAACTTGAATAGTTAGGGTTAAGGATGAGACAAGAATGGTGACTTAGTCAAAGCTTCAAGAAACTTCAACTACAAACAAATCAAGCCACCATTCCATTTTCTTTATCATTTTCTTTTTCCAAAATAAACAAAAAGAATAAATAAATGAATAAGTAAATAAAATGAAACCCTAACCATTCATATAACCATGGTCAATTCTTTACACAAACCCAATCTTGAATGTATCATCAAACATGATACAATCATGTGCACAACATATATCACATATACAATGTGCACAAACCAAGTGAGTAAATCCATTTAAAGTGAACCAATACTAGTTAATGCAAAGTAATATATCAAATATATAATTATACATTAAATCATTAAATCAACACTTGATTCAATATCCGGTCATATCGCATATAACCGGCTAGTCTCCAATGTATCGGCTTATCGAATCAATCCTTGATTCGATAACTAGGTTATATCGCATACAACCATTCGACATATTCATCGCGAGAATGAAATACGGTATCACATACACGCATTATTCTCGGTCCCGCACATATCTCATATGCGCTCCTATTTCGTTTCGCTTGAGCCAGGAAACCTCTGTGTAGGACTCTAAAGACTCGTCAATACGCCGGCAGCGGATGATGATCATATCAAACATCCACAAGCCGCAAGCGGTCTACTAAACGTAATGGCCACCCGGGTATTGAGCGATCAGAAGATCGACGAGCAAGCCCGCTCACACTCCTGTGAATCCAACCAGTAACACTTACCGTACAGTCCGGTCTGTTCGTCTGATATGTCGCATATCTCGCCTAGGGGTGGTAAACGTCAGACCCCAGTAGCTCGATAAGTCATGCCGACTTAAGGTCCATAACATTCGTGAAACTACTGATAACTCTTACCAGTATATCACAGCAACCCTGGCCAGGGATTTCCTGTTATGGCCAGTCAAGCATAGCGCAACATCAACCCCCAATACCGGGAGAGACGAATCCTCTCCTATCACTCATTGCCTCCATGTGAATCGGGACTGTACCCAAAAACCACCTGTTTGCACGACTCAGTAGAGCCGTGGTAGGGTGGAAATCAAAGCACAGTGGGAGACACACAAGACTCTATGACGATCTCGGGTCAACAGACTAAGCTGTACCAGTGTCACCAAAGAACTGCCATCTGACGTGAGGTATAATACCATCTGGGAGTTCTCGGCGAGTCCGTTCAGTGTACCCAGTCTCCACTGAGCACCCGCATACCATCTCCGATGTCAAACACCAATGGATATGGGATCATCCATCGCCAATCACATGGGTCGAGAAGATATATGCTAGTCTACTCTGGAATATCGATGCCCCGTCTCGATATTCCCACGACTAGGAACAATGAAGGATGTACTCATTGACTACCCAGGCCCCACTAGTATGATCTACATCATAGTCCTGGAAGTCGAGTACACATCCTAAGGGCTTTATCAACATGTAATCAGAGAGACAGGAAGTATACATGTTAAGATAAAGAGCAACCAGATAGCGTACTATCATGTCGAGCAAGAAAGTCCTTCCTATATATGTCCCAGCATCCACTACAATATACATCCAATGTACAGTAATGGCCTCTAGGGCATACATATAACTAACAATCTCCAACTTGCACTAGGGCCATCTGTAGCAGTGGTTGTAGTATCTAATACTCAACCATCCCCTAAAAGTCTCTCTTTGGGAAAAGGCCTTTGTGAGTGGATCCGCCGTGTTGTCCTCTGAGTCTACTCTCCTAACCTCGATCACCCTGGAGATCAACTATCTCCATGATCAGGTTATGCTTCCTCAGAATATGTCTGGGTCACTGATGGGACCATGGTTCCAGGGCCAAAACCACATTTCCATTGTCACACAATGGCAGGAACCTAGTTCATCTTATGAACCAATATACACCCAAACTGCCTCTTTGGTAGTATCTTTAATAGCGATGTTACCAGCCTTTATTGTCTAGTTTGCCACGGTATCTAGCTTGGAAATCTTCCAACATACCGTCCCTTTACTGAGGGTAAAGACAATGCTTGTGACTGACATTCAGTCGTCTTTATCACTCTGAAACCCTTCCAGTGATTCTCCCCAGGATCGATTGATACCATCTCACTACTGTTGGGGTAAAAATTTACACCCCGGTTGACCGAGTCAAAGTCAAGGTCAACCCCAAGCCAGGTGGGCCCAAGCCCAGGTCAAGTGGGCCCATGCCCAGGTCGGGTCCGAAACATGAAGCGCCCGACCCTCCCCATGCCAAAAATGAAATCATGTAATAAATAATTTTTATGTAATTTTTTTTATACATGAATGTATGCAAAATGGGCATAAAGCCAATATTTTGTAAGCCCATGGTTTATGTGCAAAAATGAAATGGCACATGTGCCATGGGATGGCTAAAATGCCATTTTTGTAAAGCCCAAGGGGCTATATGTAAATATGTAAGCCTATATAAGGCAACATGATGATGAAAAAAAACAACTTTTTCTCTCTCCAGAAATTTCTAGATCTGAGATCTCTTTCTCCTTCTTCAAGGTTCCAAAACCTTCTTCTTTCTCTTGAATTAAATCAAGAGTTTTACTCTTCCTTTTTCAAAACTAAATAGTTTTCCACCACAAAACCCACAAAGGGGAACTTGGATCTGCCATCAGATCTTAAAAAGGAGAGATTTTGAGATTTTACATCTCTTGATCTTCAAGACCCAGCAAGCAACAGGAGGAAGAAGAAGAAGCCTTCCATTAACCCAACAGAAAACAAAAAAAAACAAAACAAAAACACACTCAGGAGTCTAACTCCTCTTTGATTTCTCTTCAGAGAAATCTTTTTAGGCTAAAAGCCTGTTGTGTGCGCAAGTCGCCCGCCTGCCGACACGTGGCGCGCGCGCTTGCGCAACTGCGCAAGTGCGCAAGTCGCCCGCGTGCCGACACGTGGCGCGCGCGCTTGCGCAACTGCGCAAGTCGCCCGCGTGCCGACACGTGGCGCGCGCGCTTGCGCAACTGCGCAAGTGCGCAAGTCACCCGCGTGCCGACACGTGGCGCGCGCACTTGCGCACCTGCGCAGTTGCGCAAGGCGCCCGCGTGCCGACACGTGGCGCGCGCGCTTGCGCAACTGCGCAAGTGCGCAAGTCGCCCGCGTGCCGACACGTGGCGCGCGCGCTTGCGCAACTGCGCAAGTGCGCAAGTCGCCCGCGTGCCGACGCGTGGCGCGAGCGCTTGCACACCTGCGCATCCCTTGGATGCCTTTTCCCCCTCTTTTTGTGTACATAAATATATATATACATATGTATACAAATTTATACACACACACATACTCCACAATACTGTCCTCCTCAAATTTTTTTGGGCCGGGGCGCTGCCCCGCACCCCGCAAGGGGGCTGCTAGCCCCCTTGACCCCCAGCCCGCTATCCGGGTAGCGGGACCCCCGTAAAAACTCTGCGTGGCTCCCGATATATCCAAACCCCCCCCCTTTCAAAACACAACACACGTACACTGCACATTGAGTTCGCATGACCAGTTTAACCCGTCAATCGGAGGTTCCCTCGCCCCAAAGGCGAGGGGTAATTAACGGCAGCTTAGTCCGCGGCTGCCGGAGATTCGGATCCCCACAATCATTAAACCCCGGCCTACCCTAGGCCGGGGGAATCTGTAGTGCGCCTGACAAGCGCGCGCGTATTCCCATCTCAATGGGGTGACGAAAAACACCCTACAGGTTCTGGCACGCCCGGTGGGACCAATCTCTCCTCCCATAATTCGGGTTAAGCGTTCATGCGAACTCAATCAATATACATACCTATATTTATACTAAAAATAATGCTTTTTTCATGCAGGATTTTCAAGCGATCACCTTTCAACAATGTCTCCGATGATGAACTCAGCTCTCAGCACGGCTCCCGTTTCCTACACGATGAGGATAGACTCTAGGACGGTCCTTCCGGCCAGTCTCGGGCGACAATGGGAGGAGCCGCTGCTACCATTCGGCTCTATTATGTTCATGCCAGTTGGCGCCATCCCAGCTCCTCAAGCCCCGGTGGCAGACAAACCGGTCTCGAAAGGCAGGAGACCAAATGTGGTGATCTCAAGGGCGCCCCAACCCAAACGCAAGTCGGTGTCTGAACGAATTTCCTTGGCCCCAGCTGGGGGCAAGGCCATCAACACCAATAAAGCTACAACGCGTCCCGAGCAAGCTCCAACGGTGCCCTTGACCACTGCTCGATCGGGTGTCTTCTCTAAGCTCCCCTCTGATCAACTCACAATGGCTTCCCGGGTAGCAGATGCCCGCCAAGCCTTCAAAATCAAGAAGCTGAGGGAGAAAAGGCTCAGATATAGAGCCAACAAAAGGGCTAGGGCTACTGCCAGGCTAAACCTCATGAGGTTCGAAGAACAGGGTTACCCCGCCAAAGATGAGGGGATGGCTGAATGTGTTATCCACACTGTCTACGTGGTGGGCACGCGCAGCAAGAGCAAGGACGGGGCCACCACATCTCAAATCCAATCAGGCTTGAATGTGGTTGCCACTTCCCAAGAACAGCCGCCTCCGCTGGATGATGAAAACCCTCTCGATGAGGCTGATAGGCAGAGAGAGCCCTCAATTCATGAGGAGTCAGGCTCGGAAAGCGAAGATGAGCCAACTTTCCGTCCTAAGACCACAGAGCAGCAACTTCTCCAAGAGCTCCGAAAACAGCTCAGAAGCAAAGATAAGGAGATGGCCAAGCTCTACTCAAAGATCGACGACTTGACAAATGTCGTCTTACGGCTTACGGCCCAACTTGCCTCTCAGCCGCCCAATCAAGCACAGGGTTCAGCTCATGAACCGGGAAACGATGTCCCGAGACAGCCAACGCCCGTTCCCTCAAATCCAAAAGTGGGCAGACCGCATGAAGATCAGTCGCGTCCTATCTCAGCAAATGTCTTGGCTACCGATGACAGTAGCCCGCTAACTCAAGATCAAATCATGGACTTGGTTGCCAACAAAGTCAAAATCTTGGTAGCCGAAGCCGAAGCGCAAAAAGATATCAGCAGTAGTGGGAGACCATATCCTGCTCAGTATGATCTGGTAGAGTTTCCTAGCTGCTATGTCATCCCTAAATTCGGAAGATTCGATGGGACGGGAAATGCGAATCAACACATCGCCCACTTCAAAGCCTCATGCGGGAATACTGGGGGCAATGATGCGCTTCTCCTCCGCCAGTTCGTTAATAGCCTGACCGATGTTGCTTTCGACTGGTACGCGAGCATACCGGATGGCTCCGTTACTACTTTCGTCCAAATGGAATCTTTGTTTCGACAAAGGTTCATGAGCGTCAGCGATAAGATCACCATTGCCGAGCTCGTAAGGACCAAGCCCAAGAACAACGAAAGCAACACGGATTTTATAACCCGATGGCGCAATCTCTCCGTCAAATGTGAACCACCGATAGAGCAGGACCAATCTGTCAGTCTCCTTGTCGGAAATCTCAACAATTGGATGGCCCCGTTTTTATGCACCGCGGGTTTCAAAACATTCCAAGAACTGACCAGAAAAGTTCAAATGTTGGAGCGCTCAAAGCAGGAGTCCTCCTCGGATTCCCAAAATAACAATAGGTCCTGGAGAAACCGAAAGGACGATAATCGCAAAGGCGGAAATTCCGACGATTCTGAATCTTTCAATGCCTTGGCCAACCGAAGTAAGCAAGGGTTGAGCGGGCCTAGCGCCAACCAGCCTCGGAAGCCAATGTTCGGAGAGGGAGGAGAATCTCCACTGAAAGAGAAGCTGGATAAGGTCTATTCCTTCAGAAGGGACAAAATCCGTAAAATATTCAAAGATGCCCTGAAGAACGGTCTACAACTGCCAGAGTCAAAAAGACCGCAGGAAGCGAATAGGATCGACGACCCCAAATACTGCCCCTATCACAGAGTGATAGGTCATGCCATTGAGGACTGCTTCGTCTTCAAAGATTGGGTCGAAAAGCAATACAAGGCAGGAGAGATAGAACTGTCCAAAGGCGTGTTAACAAACAGTCAAGCTGCAACCGCCAATTTCATACAAACGGAGACCGAAGTTCTTCGTGAAATCGATTCTCTTAGGCATCTGCCTTTCTCTGAAAACAATCGACCACCACGTCATTAAACTGGGAACAATCGACCACCACGTCATTAAACTGGGAACAGTCGACCTCTAAGTCGTTAAACTGGGAATGTAAAAAAAAAATGTAAATAAAAAAATGTGTATGAAAATAAAGCCGAAATGATGGGGCAACCGCGAATAAATAGCCGAAATGATAGGGCAATCGCGACCTTCGCGATAAAAAAGGCTGAAATGATAGAGCAATCGCGGTAAAATAAAAAAAAAACAAAAAAACAAAAAAAAAAGGAAAAAACAAGGGCGGATGATGAGTTGCTCCTGGCATTATTCCAGTGCAGCAATGCAGACGCCAAACAAAAATCCAATTTCCCAAAATTCTTTCAGCCCTACGGCCAGTCCCCAAATTGACTACCGTATACAATCCACGGGCTCAAATAATTCTCAGCATACGCATGCCCCGCCGCAATCACCAGTTGCACGGCTGGTCTCCGTCTTTGGAATTATGCTCCATTGAGAAGACCCACTCATGTGTCCTCACGATACATGAGGAGAACAAGCCTTTGTGGGATCCTTACGACTCACAAAGGAAGAACACACTTGGGGGTCCTCACGACTTCTAAGGAGAAAATGCACCTACGGGATCCTTACGACTCGTAGGGAGAAAATGCTTTTATGGGACCCTCACGGCCCATAAAATTGAAAAGTCTTAGGTGATAGGGATCCAAACCTGTCTCCTAAGCCATCGCTCCCCAATCCCCAAGTGGCGAATGATGAGTCGCTCCTGGCACCATATTCCAGTGCAGCGATGCTGACGCCAACCAAATTCCAAATCCCAATCCCCAACGGCGAATGATGAGTCGCTCCTGGTACCATATTCCAGTGTAGCGATGCAGACGCCAACCAAATTCCAAATCTCATACCAACGGCGAATGATGAGTCGCTCCTGGTACCATATTCCAGTGCAGCGATGCAGACGCCAACCAAATTCCAAATCCCAATCCCCAACGGCGAATGATGAGTCGCTCCTGGTACCATATTCCAGTGTAGCGATGCAGACGCCAACCAAATTCCAAATCTCATACCAACGGCGAATGATGAGTCGCTCCTGGTACCATATTCCAGTGTAGCGATGCAGACGCCAACCAAATTCCAAATCTCATACCAACGGCGAATGATGAGTCGCTCCTGGTACCATATTCCAGTGCAGCGATGCAGACGCCAACCAAATTCCAAATCTCATACAAACGGCGAATGATGAGTCGCTCCTGGTACCATATTCCAGTGCAGCGATGCAGACGCCAACAAAGTCCTGAAATGTTTCTGGCCCTACGGTCTGGATCATACATCCTGCAAAACCGTATACAATCCACGGGCGTAAAACAATCCCAATCTCTCCAAAAAAAAATAATAAGAAAAAATAATTAAAAAAAAAAAAGGTATGTCCACAAGCAAAATGGGCGCGGATGAAAACCCGAAAGGGCTCCGTGAGTAAAAACAGCAGGACTGCCAGCGAGTTTGTGAAAACCCGAAAGGGCGCAAACTCGTGAGAAAAAGATGAAATGCACTCGCAATGTCCTCTCGACTTTGTGAGGAGAAAATTCCCGCGTGAGATCCTTACGACTCACAAAGGAGCGACACACTTGGGAGTCCCCATGACTCCCGAGGAGAAAATACACTTACGGGATCCTTACGACCCGTAGGGAGAAAATACTTTGTGAGACCCTTACGGCTCATAAAATTGAAAAGTCTTAGGTGATAGGGACCTAAAACCTGTCTCCTAAGCCATCGTTTCCTAATAAGCAAGCGCAAATGATGATTCGCTCCTGGTACCATATTCCAGTGTAGCGATGCTGATGCCAAAACAAAAAAAAAACAATTCCCAAATCCTCTCATGACAAATGATGATTCGCTCCTGGTACCATATTCCAGTGTAGCGATGCTGATGTCAACCAAAATCAAGTCAACCAGCAAGCTCTGCGTTGGAATTATGCTCCGCAAATCGGAATGATGCTCCGACCCTGGAATCATGCTCCGCCCATCGGAACGATGCTCCGAACTCTGGAATTATGCTCCGCAAATCGGAATGATGCTCCGACCCTGGAATCATGCTCCGCCCATCGGAACGATGCTCCGAACTCTGGAATTATGCTCCGCAAATCGGAATGATGCTCCGACCCTGGAATCATGCTCCGCCCATCGGAACGATGCTCCGATCTCTGGAATTATGCTCCGCAAATCGGAAAGATGCTCCGAACTCTGGAATCATGCTCCGCCCTTCGGAATGATGCTCCGAATCCTGGAATAATGCTCCGCTCCTCGGAAAGATGCTCCGAACTCTGGAATTATGCTCCGCAAATCGGAACGATGCTCCGACCCTGGAATCATGCTCCGCCCATCGGAATGATGCTCCGACCCTGGAATCATGCTCCGCCCATCGGAACGATGCTCCGAACTCTGGAATTATGCTCCGCAAATCGGAATGATGCTCCGACCCTGGAATCATGCTCCGCCCATCGGAACGATGCTCCGAACTCTGGAATTATGCTCCGCAAATCGGAATGATGCTCCGACCCTGGAATCATGCTCCGCCCATCGGAACGATGCTCCGATCTCTGGAATTATGCTCCGCAAATCGGAAAGATGCTCCGAACTCTGGAATCATGCTCCGCCCTTCGGAATGATGCTCCGAATCCTGGAATAATGCTCCGCTCCTCGGAAAGATGCTCCGAACTCTGGAATTATGCTCCGCAAATCGGAACGATGCTCCGACCCTGGAATCATGCTCCGCCCATCGGAACGATGCTCCGATCCCTAGAATTATGCTCCGCCCTTCGGAATGATGCTTCGAATCCTGGAATTATGCTCCGCTCTTCGGAAAGATGTTCCGATCTCTGGAATTATGCTCCGCCCATCGGAACGATGCTCCGATCCCTGGAATTATGTTCCTCTCTTCGGAAAGATGCTCCGATCCCTGGAATTATGCTCCGCCCATCGGAACGATGCTCCGATCTCTGGAATTACGCTTCGCCTTTCGGAATGATGCTCCGAACCCTGGAATCATGCTCCGCTCATCAGAATGATGCTCCGAACCCTGGAATCATGCTCCGCTCATCGAAATGATGCTCCGATCCCCGGGAATCATGCTCCCTGGGATGATGCTTCGCCTCCGGAGTGATGTTCCACCTCGAAGTTCAGCTTCAAGATCCATCAATTTCATGCACACAACTCAAATGTGCGGTGTGTATTTATTGATGGGGGGCACTTTGTTGGGGTAAAAATTTACACCCCGGTTGACCGAGTCAAAGTCAAGGTCAACCCCAAGCCAGGTGGGCCCAAGCCCAGGTCAAGTGGGCCCATGCCCAGGTCGGGTCCGAAACATGAAGCGCCCGACCCTCCCCATGCCAAAAATGAAATCATGTAATAAATAATTTTTATGTAATTTTTTTTATACATGAATGTATGCAAAATGGGCATAAAGCCAATATTTTGTAAGCCCATGGTTTATGTGCAAAAATGAAATGGCACATGTGCCATGGGATGGCTAAAATGCCATTTTTGTAAAGCCCAAGGGGCTATATGTAAATATGTAAGCCTATATAAGGCAACATGATGATGAAAAAAAACAACTTTTTCTCTCTCCAGAAATTTCTAGATCTGAGATCTCTTTCTCCTTCTTCAAGGTTCCAAAACCTTCTTCTTTCTCTTGAATTAAATCAAGAGTTTTACTCTTCCTTTTTCAAAACTAAATAGTTTTCCACCACAAAACCCACAAAGGGGAACTTGGATCTGCCATCAGATCTTAAAAAGGAGAGATTTTGAGATTTTACATCTCTTGATCTTCAAGACCCAGCAAGCAACAGGAGGAAGAAGAAGAAGCCTTCCATTAACCCAACAGAAAACAAAAAAAAACAAAACAAAAACACACTCAGGAGTCTAACTCCTCTTTGATTTCTCTTCAGAGAAATCTTTTTAGGCTAAAAGCCTGTTGTGTGCGCAAGTCGCCCGCCTGCCGACACGTGGCGCGCGCGCTTGCGCAACTGCGCAAGTGCGCAAGTCGCCCGCGTGCCGACACGTGGCGCGCGCGCTTGCGCAACTGTGCAAGTCGCCCGCGTGCCGACACGTGGCGCGCGCGCTTGCGCAACTGCGCAAGTGCGCAAGTCACCCGCGTGCCGACACGTGGCGCGCGCACTTGCGCACCTGCGCAGTTGCGCAAGGCGCCCGCGTGCCGACACGTGGCGCGCGCGCTTGCGCAACTGCGCAAGTGCGCAAGTCGCCCGCGTGCCGACACGTGGCGCGCGCGCTTGCGCAACTGCGCAAGTGCGCAAGTCGCCCGCGTGCCGACGCGTGGCGCGCGCGCTTGCACACCTGCGCATCCCTTGGATGCCTTTTCCCCCTCTTTTTGTGTACATAAATATATATATACATATGTATACAAATTTATACACACACACATACTCCACAATACTGTCCTCCTCAAATTTTTTTGGGCCGGGGCGCTGCCCCGCACCCCGCAAGGGGGCTGCTAGCCCCCTTGACCCCCAGCCCGCTATCCGGGTAGCGGGACCCCCGTAAAAACTCTGCGTGGCTCCCGATATATCCAAACCCCCCCTTTCAAAACACAACACACGTACACTGCACATTGAGTTCGCATGACCAGTTTAACCCGTCAATCGGAGGTTCCCTCGCCCCAAAGGCGAGGGGTAATTAACGGCAGCTTAGTCCGCGGCTGCCGGAGATTCGGATCCCCACAATCATTAAACCCCGGCCTACCCTAGGCCGGGGGAATCTGTAGTGCGCCTGACAAGCGCGCGCGTATTCCCATCTCAATGGGGTGACGAAAAACACCCTACAACTACAACTAGTGAGTATCCTAACATCCAATTAGATCTATCTCATAGATCCATAACTTAGGATTTAGTATGTATCACTTTGATCCTATATGGAAAATCATTGTGATAAGCTGAGATTGACCGAGCGTAGTATAGGAAATCCTATTCCTATCAAGAGTATGTTGTCCACGTACAATACGAGGATGACCACCTTACTCTCTATTACCGTTTTATATATACAAGGTTCATCTACCATTTTGATGATGTCAAACTGTTTGACTATCACATCAAAACAGACGTTCCAACTCCGCGATGCCTGCTTTATCCTATAAAGCATCTTGCACACGTTTCCGCTGCTCCCACTGTATACGAGGCCCTCTGGCTGTGTTCTTATAGACGCACTCTTCTAAAACATTATTTAGAAAAGTAGTCATGGCACCCAACCACCAGATATCGCAGTTATGGTATGTAGCCGTGGCAAGTAGGATCTGGATGGACTTAAGCATATTCCCTGGAAAAAGGTTTCATCATTTTCCGTGCCTGGTCGATGACGAAAACCTTTAACAAGTTTAGCTTTGAAAGTCTCAACTTTTCCATGTACACTAAGTAATCTTCTCAAGATATACTTGCTCCTGATGGGGATTTAACCCTTCAGATATAGCAACCAAAGTCCATACTTTGTTGGTGTATAAGGATTCCATCTCAGATCACTAAGCATCCAGCCATTCTTACAGAGTCCCTACTCTTGATGGCCTGCTCGAATCTAGTTGGGTCATCATCTCATGATGCAATCCTCACTTCCACTGTCATCGAGAAACCGAGGTATCTCTCAGGCGGATGAGGAACCCTGCTAGATCGGCGGAGAGGCTGAGGTTCGTCGGGAACTATTGAATCCCTTGGTTCTGTCAAATCTTCAGCTTTTGATTGTATAAATGGAACCTTTCCAGTTCTACATAACTGACCTTTCCTCGAGCTTGTCCAGATTTTGCTTTTTAGACATAGACTGGACAACCCCAAATCTTAACTAACTTAAGAGATAGGCTCTTCCCATACCATATCTCATATGGAGTGGTAGGCACAGATTTGAATCGAACCTTATTCAATAGGTATGCAACTTCATAAGTGCATAACTCCCAAAAGGAAATAGGAAACTCAGTAGTACTCATCATAGAGCACACCATATCTAATATTGTGTGATTGCTCCGCCCTGATACACCGTTGTGCTATGGTGTATTCAGAGGAGTAATACGGAGAGAGAATCTCATTCTCCTTTAGAATGGTCCAGGAATGCCATGCACAAGTATTCTCCTCCCTGATCTCATCATAGGACATAATACTTATACCCGTATTTTGGTTCTCTACTTCTAACTTATATTCTGTGAATACCTCAAAAGCTTCAGACTTATGTTTCAGCAGGAACATACGACTGAATCTTGAGAGATTATCAGAGAATATAATGAAGTATAAAGAACCAGTCCTGGCATGTGTAGACAGGAGACCTTACATACATCATCATGTATCAGTCCCAAGAGTTTACTAACTCTTTCTCTGTTTTTAGTAAACGGAGCTATGGTCATCTAATCTTTGTGACATGACTGGCAAGTTTCACAAGATGTAAATTCAAACTGATTTAAATATACATCTAAATGTAACTTCAGCCAGTCGGGTCGCATTAATATGACCTAGTCTACAATGCCTCAAGAAGAATTCGTTCATTTCTGAACTCTTCTTCCTGTGTGTGTTCAGTATACAAGGAACTGTAGTTTGATTTAGAACGTCAATGCTTTTAGATAACGTGCCTGAACCGATCAACTTTTGATATAGGAAATGTTCAAAACATTATCCATCAATACAAAATTTTATCATTTCTTTACTAATAAAGAGACTGATATGATTTTGTATATCAGGTTCGGTATCTAATAGCATTTGTTCAGAATCAATCTATTGGTAATACAGGGTGACAGTGACCAACAGACTTGGCTGCAACACTTGCCCCGTTTTCTGTCTCATGAAACTTATCACCCGATCTCAGTTTTTCTACCCTTTTGTAGCCCTATGTAACAGATTACATATCTGGAATCCTGATCCGGTATCACATACCCAGGATGCAGAGGATACTGAGAAACAGTTCTTTGTAATGAACACACCCGAAGGAGATGCATCATATGCACTTTCTTCGTTTGGGCGGCATGGGAAATCTGGTATTCCCCAATTTCCTGCTCTGTCTTATAACAATTATAAGTTGGAGCGGGACCAACGTTCCCTAGCTCAGTATAACAAGCGGGTTCGATCAATACATCCATTTTATTATCTTGATTAAGGCGTGATATGGTCGCTACCAGGAGAGAGAGAAGAAAACACTCTGCGTGCGCTCTGTCAAGATTAGATTGGTTATATATTTTATCTAATCAGGATGGCTCCCACTGTTTTTATCAAATCTTCCTTCAAACCTTAAAAGGAAAGACTAGCCGGGATTAGTTACACTCTACAAGTTCGCCAATCTTTCAGCCAGGCCAGTGTCGGTACTTTGAGGGAGGTTTCCCGTGCTTTCGCACGGACCTAATTATAGTAAACCTCGTTTTCCCAGAGGCGTAACCCCGTTGACACCTTTCCAGACACCTACTTGATCGGCTAATTGCAAAGTGCAAAACTCTCCCAGGAGTAACAATTACTCGCAGTGGGTATCGGGATCCAACTATCATATAGAAGGTATGCAATCTCATTGCAAATCTCAACACTTGAAACTCCCGATAAAGATTTTTACCCCTAGCACCTATGACCTTAACTATGGTCAACAAATCATAAGTACTAGTCAAGTTCTACCCGTCATTTCGTGATTAATTAGACCCACCCACATGACCCTTAACTAAGGTCAACAAAGTCACGCGACTGTCCTAACTAATCGCATCATATGCGGTGTAGGAAGACATCACTTAGCTACCGTACACTGTGCCTTGACTATGGTCAACAAAGCACAGCACGAATACTAAGTACTCTACTTCCTAAAATGACGGAGGGTTGCGGCTGGTTTTTATGAAAACCTTTAACGCTTTGAACTTGATCTCGTTGCGGAATCAAATGGTTTTTAAATGGAATGTTTTTGAAGCTTTTCTAGTTTTGCTAAAGGGGTCACTCCCGGTGAAGGGATCGTCGGCCCTTTCCTCGTCGAATGAGGTGCGGGATATATCATATATATCACTGTGCAAAGCGGAAACTATATAAGCGATCAAATGACAAACCGAGGGTTGTAGCATCTGCCAGTTATTGCTAAAGGAGTCACTCCTGGTGAAGGGATCTCGGTCCTTTCCTCATCGAATAAGGTGCAGGATGTTCTATAATGAACACCGCGATGCAAAGCAAGAACTGTAGCTACCTGTTTTTATTTTGAAATTCGATTCCACAACATCAATTAGGTTTATTTTCTTTCATTAATCTCATTAATGAATATCCCATCATTTAAGTCCACCTAAACATCACAGATAAATATAACGTACGCTTATGCCATCCGCATTCGCCTCGATGTCCCGTCTGCACCGTTAGGTTAGGTAACTAACGGCAGAGCGGGGCAGGGCTAGCGCGGGTGTAAAACATAAGCAACGTCTATATAATATATCATATATACTATATATAATATCTGTCACAGAACATCACATGATCACATCACAGATAAATCACAGCAGAAGAAACATATGAAATATTGGATATACTAGGACGTCCGTGTTTTCAATACGAGCCGGTATAAAACACGGATTCCACGGTCGTGATGAATAGCCAATCCCACACCCCTAGACCCCTACGAGAGCGGCAAGCAACCCTACCAATTCTAGGGTTAGGAGACCCGGACTCGACTCCTCGAGTTGGTCTCCCACTGGACCCCAGAACCCGGTTACTTGTGCTCCCCTCCTTGGGTCTATCCTAATGCGGAAAAGTAAATAATATACAAATGGTGACAACATCCGCAACCTGGAAGTGCCCCAATAAAAGAATATTACATACAAGTTTTTACATGAATGAAAATGAAAAAACACTCATCTCACATAAAAACCCCCGGCTATTCAAACACGACGATCCAATATAACATATCCAGCAACACATAACATCACATGTCATCAACGTAAGTAAATATGCGCATCCCAATTGTCGTTGACATATAGCAACGAAACCGGCGATATCACATATTACACTTACGGTCACAGAAAAGAAAGTGTAAAACTACAACAGTTGGAATCCGCAATCTCTCTAGACATCGCATGCCTAATCAAATGAATTCCTTAGACATCGCATGCCTAACAATTATAAACCCCGCATTTTAGTCTCATAATTGAAAACTCTTTTCAATATCAAGTCGGGCAATTCAACAGGATTCCCAACATTCTGATCGAATGCTCGTCGCAAACTTTAGTAGGCGGCCGCACCCCTGACGCCGTCGACGAAGTGCACCAAGGTGGAACACCGCTACCGGGAGCACCCGAACGGATGCTTTCGGCGACGGGGTTCTCCTACAGTCACTTGGTCGGGGCTATGGGGTGAGGCTGTCTATTAAGTTTACCCGGCGAGTATCCGCGTACGCTACGTGATTGCGACGGACTTTTGATCACATCAAAATTCCGTGGCAACCGATCATGTGAGACTAAACTGCTATGTTTATAACATTCATTCAGTTATCTCATAACTTATTGTGAATTCCAATTATTGTATCACATTCCAGATAAATGGAAAATGTTAAACTTTCCGATCGAACAATCGAACACCCAAGTTTTCCCGAAACAGCTCAACACATGAAATAAGTCTAACAGCATTCAGTTCGTGCCTCAGTAGCAACGGTCCAGCCGTAGAAGGGTCAAGCCAACGCCTCACATGTGGCACGCCGTACTGCCCCAAACCCGAAGGTTCAAAGGGCAGTTCAAGACGGTCACATAATCGAGTTAAGGTTTGTTGTCTTCTAGAGGGTCCATTGCGTTACTTGCACTACTTAGTATGTCGTTAAACTACGGAAAAATCCAACAATTGGAAATTTCCCGGCAGAGGAAAAAGTGGGTATTTATATCCGGTCGAACTTTTTAACATATTCTAAAATACCCGGAAAAACACACTGACAAAATTAGACAATCCTATCGAAACACCGAGTCCCTAATACAACCCAAAAATGCAACTCTGGAAAAAATATTTAAAAATTCCCAGGAAAACCAGCACAGACAACTAAGAATTACTGTGCAAAATTAGATGCACAAAACGACAAAATGGCCGCGGAACCGCCGCATGAGCATGCTCATGCCGCGGATCCGCGGCGCCTTTATGGAATCAGGTCCTCGAATTTTACAGTAATCCTTAGATCTTCCTGCTGATTTTTCTGAATATTTTTAATCTGCAAAAATCCACATTTTACAAAAAAGTCCAGAGAGCATGTTTAGGTTTGGGTTTTGATTCGATCGGACTTCTAGTTCCGTCTACGCATCGCCTAAGGCTCTAGCTAGGCTCTGATACTACTGTAGGGTTCCTAGGCACACTAATGGAGTCTCACAAGTGATCAAACATGCCCAATTGAAATTTTACATGTGCCGAGAAAACCTAATACGGATCGTTAACTAGATATATAGGCGATGCAAGCAAGTAAACGGAAATATAGCTAAAGGGAAGGGGCTACAACTTTTGTAGATCCGGTCCTCCACCTCCTAGGCTCCGTGATGAAGTCCTCTCCGCTGTCCAAATCGAACCATGACTCTCACGGTGGTTTCATCGGAGAAAAAGGCGGGCTAGGTCGTCGACAACGTGCCGAAGATGATCTACGTCGAGGCATCACTAGATCAAGCTCCACCTTCACCAAGCCATGAAAACTTGTGAAGGAAACACCCTATACTACTTGGCAAGAGGTAGAGGATGAAGAAATAGGAAGTGGGTTCACTTTAGAATTGGATTTCTCACACTTTTTCATCACTTGCCATTGAAGTAGCAAGCTTTCTTCATGGAGGAAGAAGATGAAGAAGAAGAAGATGATATGATAAGTTATTCAATAATGAGATAAATAAATCAATACTTATCATATATTAACCCTTGGTTAATTGTAGAGAATGGACCATGGTTAACTTGAATGGTTAGGGTTAAGGATGAGACAAGAATGGTGACTTAGTCAAAGTTTCAAGAAACTTCAACTACAAACAAATCAAGCCACCATTCCATTTTCTTTATCATTTTCTTTTTCCAAAATAAACAAAAAGAATAAATAAATGAATAAGTAAATAAAATGAAACCCTAACCATTCATATAACCATGGTCAATTCTTTACACAAACCCAAGCTTGAATGTATCATCAAACATGATACAATCATGTGCACAAAATATATCACATATACAATGTGCACAAACCAAGTGAGTAAATCCATTTAAAGTGAACCAATACTAGTTAATGCAAAGTAATATATCAAATATATAATTATACATTAAATCATTAAATCAACACTTGATTCAATGATCCGGTCATATCGCATATAACCGGCTAGTCTCCAATGTATCGGCTTATCGAATCAATCCTTGATTCGATAACTAGGTTATATCGCATACAACCATTCGACACATTCATCGCGAGAATGAAATACGGTATCACATACACGCATTATTCTCGGTCCCGCACATATCTCATATGCGCTCCTATTTCGTTTCGCTTGAGCCAGGAAACCTCTGTGTAGGACTCTAAAGACTCGTCAATATGCCGGCAGCGGATGATGATCATATCAAACATCCACAAGCCGCAAGCGGTCTGCTAAACGTAACGGCCACCCGGGTATTGAGCGATCAGAAGATCGACGAGCAAGCCCGCTCACACTCCTGTGAATCCAACCAGTAACACTTACCGTACAGTCCGGTCTGTTCGTCTGATATGTCGCATATCTCGTCTAGGGGTGGTAAACGTCAGACCCCAGTAGCTCGATAAGTCATGCCGACTTAAGGTCCATAACATTCGTGAAACTACTGATAACTCTTACCAGTATATCACAGCAACCCTGGCCAGGGATTTCCTGTTATGTCCAGTCGAGCATAGCGCAACATCAACCCCCAATACCGGGAGAGACGAATCCCCTCCTATCGCTCATTGCCTCCAAGTGAATCGGGACTGTACCCAAAAACCACCTGTTTGCACGACTCAGTAGAGCCGTGGTAGGGTGGAAATCAAAGCACAGTGGGAGACACACAAGACTCTATGACGATCTCGGGTCAACAGACTAAGCTGTACCAGTGTCACCAGAGAACTGCCATCTGACGTGAGGTATAATACCATCTGGGAGTTCTCGGCGAGTCCGTTCAGTGTACCCAGTCTCCACTGAGCACCCGCATACCATCTCCGATGTCAAACACCAATGGATATAGGATCATCCATCGCCCATCACATGGGTCGAGAAGATATACGCTAGTCTACTCTGGAATATCGATGCCCCGTCTCGATATTCCCACGACTAGGAACAATGAAGGATGTACTCATTGACTACCCAGGCCCCACTAGTATGATCTACATCATAGTCCTGGAAGTCGAGTACACATCCTAAGGGCTTTATCAACATGTAATCAGAGAGACAGGAAGTATACATGTTAAGATAAAGAGCAACCAGATAGCGTACTATCATGTCGAGCAAGAAAGTCCTTCCTATATATGTCCCAGCATCCACTACAATATACATCCAATGTACAGTAATGGCCTCTAGGGCATACGTATAACTAACATAGGTAAGGAGCATTCAACAGCGGTGCAATTCTTTTTAGCCATAGTACAGTTTTCAACCTACGACGCACAGGGTATGAGTTATTTAACTCAGGGGACTTATACAAAGTATTGTATGTTGTCCAGTGTCCATTAGGACAAAGGGGTTGGTACTTGTACTATATTCTGTTTACTTTTGACTTCTCTAGTTTTAGAAAAGTATTTCGTGGAAATGTAAGGTCCAAGTTTTGAGAAGTTAAAAGTATAAGAATAAATTAGAGAACCATATGTTGCAAAGTATCAGGATTCTTCAAGGTTATCGAAAATGTAGATACTTGTGTTAGGTATTCCGTTAATAGTAATGATTTTGAGAACTTGCTTCTCTTTCAGGTTACTCATTTGTGGATGCACTCCTAAATGAGTAATGCTGATTGGCCTCCTTCCATTTGGTTGATATGCACTGGATACAGCTGCATAATTTTGAATCTGGTTTCAATTAAATAAGTGCCCTTGTTTCTATAGTAGATATAGAATGGATCATATCTTAACTATGTTAAGGTATATGGAGTTGTCCGGCTTATGCTTAAAACCAGAATCCGAATAAACTCAAAACACGTTTCAGTAATGGCAGTTTGTGGGTTATCCCGGTTTTTGACAAGGGTTAACTTTCTATCTTCTGGAAGATCAATAGTTATATTGTTCTTGACTCGCCACCAGTTTTAGTAAAAATGGATTCTTTTCAGAAAACATTAGTGGGAGTATGGTAGAACTGGAAGTGATTCCAGAACAACAAACGGTTACTGAAAATTTAGTAGGATCTAAAGATTCAATTGGATTCGACATTCCATTAGCCGCTCCGCAGATTTGGTGGGTAACCTCACGCACCCGAGAGGTACTTCGATCTCCTCAAAGACGGTGATAGGGAGGTTCTTGTTTACCCAGACTTTCCACTACTATTGTCTTGGACTATGAGATCCGGCATGAGGATGAGTATAATGTCATTCTAAACTAGCTTTAGAAGTGCACGTGTATATGACTCTGCCAGAGGGTTGTTGTAGTCAGTGGGAGCAGCGGAAGCATAGTGGGCAAGTAGCTTATGTCTATTTATAGACTAAAGCAGGTATAGCGGAGATAGATCATCTATTTTTGATGTGACATTCATAGAGTTTGACTTCATCAGGATAAGAGATGGATCTGGTAAGAAGGTAGTGGGAAGTGATGTCCTGGTATTTGGATGACATGCACTTGATAGGAAGTGAAATTCCTATACTACAATCGGTTATATACTGTGATTGTCACAAAGTGTTTCTCCACATAGGATCTGGATAAAATATCAGGATTCTGGTCACTAGATCTATGGTTTTATATCTAGATTTGGGAAGTGTCCCAATCTGGGTACTTTGACATTATTCTAAAGGCGTTTTAGAATGGTTGACTCCTGGCATGGTGATGTACCTGCAGGTGATGGAGTCATCCTCTCTAGAGGATGTCTTATAGACTAAAAGGGAGAGAGATTTACATGATTAGTAAATCACTTTCTTAGAAAATTGAGTTAATTATGTAATATCAGGTACCACACCAGATATTGTTTTTGCACTAGTTGCAATAAGTATATATATATTAATCCAATCCTGGAGAAACGGTGGGAAGCAGTTATGAACATAAGTATATGTTCTTAGGAATTGGTAAAGGTAGCCTCCTTCGGGAAGCAGTTATCGGTTCAGGCTTCCAAGGTGACCTGGATGACAGAGTAACTGTCTGAGTTATAGTTTTCCCTCTTTGGATGGACAGTATGTTGGACAGGTGGTCCAAGAGGATACTGAGGAAGGCATGGCGTCGTACACTGATTAAATTCAGTGGTTGATACAGTCTAAGAAGTTTGTTGGATTTGGAGTTTATTTGTAAACTGGGTCCCATCAGATATCCAGACAAATTCTAAGACAGGTATTGCTCATTTCGGGAGATAGTCATTCTCCGTGAAGTTAAGATAAAGAAAGATATAGAAAGAAACATTGGAGCAGATCCACTCACTGAGGCTATTTCTCGAACGCAATAGTTTCACAAACAGGCTTTGCGAAACTGGTTAGTAGAGGAGTTGAGTGTTCGGTATCACACGGGCTGTGAGTATGCGACATTGAAATAATTATCCTTAAGTGTAAGTGGGAGATTGTTGGCTATAGTGCCCTCAGGTTAATTATTGTAATCGCAGGCACGCGATTAGATGATTGATGGAGGACCTATACGGGTAGAACAGTCTTACTCAAGATGATAGTATACTATCTGGTTTATCTTTATCATCATGTACATGCATAAGGTGGCATTACAGTTCACTATTACATGTTGATGGAGCCCATAGGATTCCTGCTTGACTAACAACATTATGATGGCGATCATCTACGTGGGAGCTCGGTGGTCTATAAACACATCCGTAAATGTCCCTAGTCGTGAGAGTATCGATACTGGGCATCGATACTCCAGAGTAGACTAGTGTATACTGATCGAGACCCTGACGAGGGGCGGTAGCCGGTCTCACAAACCATTGGTGTTAGTTTGTTCACCTAAGATAGTATACAGGTGCTGTTCATATCAGATTTTTGCATTTTTATACCGCCCAATTTTTATCATATTGCTTATCGGTAGGTACTCTTGAGCCGTGTTTGCTAGTCAATTGCAAGATACAAGTTCTCGGCTCCAAACGGTGAAATTCATGGAAAAGCACGACAAATTCCGGATTTCTGCCAACCACAGATAAAACACGGGTCTCCGCTCTCTATCCGTATGATGCCACACACCAGTTTAAGAAGACAAAAGAGCAAATCGATTGTCATCTTCATGCACAAAGCACAATGGAAATACAAAGTCCAAGAAACCTACGCGGAGCTCAAGAAAATCATGACAAAAGATCCACATCCAATCACCTTTGGATCTACTAAAATTCTGGAAGAAATGTGAAAAGATTATCAGAAACAACATATACCAAACTACAGACAAAAGAAGACCAGGGAAGCACAAAAACCGGAGGCCCCAACTCCTCTATAAGGCCGCGGATCCGCGGCCAATAGAGGGTCTAGGCCGCGGATCCGCGGCCCTACACGCTCCTCAGAGGGATACTTTTTGGGGGTATTTTGGTAATCTCATTTTATGGCAGATTGTTGCCCTAGGTTTCCAGCTCCCTGCCTATAAATAGTCCAGAACTTGCCAAAGCGATTTAGATTTAGGTTACATGTGTTGTTCTTCTTCCTCCTCTCATCTCTTCTCCATTAAAAAACTTGTAGTGAGCTTTTGTGAGTGAAGAATGAATAAAGGAGTTCTTGTTCTTACCTTGCTTATCTTGTTGTAATTGTTAATTATATTTGCTTGTATTTTTCATTTGCTAATCTAGTTGTTATTATTTGTTGTTTGTTTCTTTCTTGTTCTCTTTTTCTTTATCCTTAAAACAACAATGATGCTTACGCTTGATCCTTGCCGAGGTGAGGTCGCAAATAGCTAGTTGTAATCTTCTAACCTCTTTCTTTCTACCTTCCTCCTTTGTTTTATTTTCTTTTCCTTATAATGGGTGAGTAATTTTCATACTTGTTAGGGTAGGATAAGGGAAGTTTGAGAGAAGGAAATCTCTCTCACTCTTTTCTTGTCCAACATCTTAATTCGGACTCCCGTTAATTGAACCACAATCCGCTCCCTACGGCACCCTATCCTACATGATAGCGGTGATTCCTTAGTGAGAACGGTTGTGGTTAAATTAACCGGAGGTTAAGGCTAAGAGCCAAGAACGGACGGACAAGCACCAAAAGGAAGAACTTAAGCGTTGGAAAGCCTAGCTTATACTCGCAAGTTCCTTTCTAGTCGTGCTAATCCCCGTTGTTGCCGATTACCGTAACACCGATATTAAGAGTGGCAACGAAAGAAGTGAGCGACTCCTAACTCAAACTAACCTAATCCTAACCCTAACAAGCTCTCTTTACATATCATTTTAGCACATAGTTAATCACAAACAAATCTGGACATTTGGACTTAACTCGTTAAAGCACATAGAAAAAGATTCCCATCTCCCTGCGGACGACCCGTACTCAACCGGCTAGCTACAAGCGAAACCGTCTTGATTGCGGTAATTAACTAAACTTAAGCACGCAAAAACTTTACCAATCAAATGGCGCCGTTGCCGGGGAGACGGTAGTTTATTTCTTTGTGTAATTTCGGGTTAATTTGTGAGTATAAATATAACCGAAAAACAAAACAAAAAAAATATATACATTGTAAAAAAAACCATCTTGTTATTTTTGATTAGTTTTTGTGCAAGTGTGCAGGATAAAAAGACGGTCGAGTTCAGTGCCAAAAACGTGGGAAGGTAGACCCATATCTCTCGGCTACACCACGACGGATCAAGACGGAGCCAACGGTCTACTATACAATTCTGGAGCAGATACAGTAATCAAATCAAGATTCAGGAAATCCAGATGCAAAGAGGACACCCAAAGCAGAACCTACCGGAAAAATGAAGCAACAAGGACTCTTTAAAGCCGTGGAACCACGGCATAAGCTTGCTTAGGCCACGGATCCACGGTTCTTTGAAGGTATCAGGGTTCCAAAATTTTTGTAAGTCTTTCTCTTCTCTCCCCCACTCCTCTGGACTCCACTGAACTGTATTTTCTGCACCATTCTTTGCGCAAATTCTCTTCCCCCTTCCAATAAATTATTTTTGTGCAGGATTCTTTGCTCCGCGCTAAAAAAATAAAAATTGATTGCAGTTGATTTGTTACTGCTTTGCATTTATTAATACGGACTTTAAGGGGCTTGAAACCAATCCAGATTGGGTGGGGATTTCATCACCCTTCCCAGGACCCCAGAAATCACAAAAAACATATGCTTTGACCATTGTTTAATTAAAAAATACTAGACTCAGCCCTAAGGACTTCGCGCTCAATAGGACAGAGGACTAGTTACAGGCATCGGCCGTTTATCCTATCCTGACTTTGCGGTGTCTAGGCAAGTGTGTCAAGGCAAGTGGTTACTTAATTAGAACCACTACTTACATAGTGGGGAGCCTCCCACTTACCTGGCACTTACCTGGCCACAATTGGTGGAGAAGGGGCCGTTTGAGGTCCTATTTCTAGCCCTTTGGAACAGTTAGGAGCTGTCTAGCTGACCTAGGTGACCCGAGATCTAAGTGTGATTGTGCATATCTTGTTTGTGATTTCTTGAAGCCGTAAGTCTGTACATATTTCTGTAAAGCTCTTTCTTAAAAAAAGAAAAAAAAACACAAAACCAAAAACTTTTATAAAAACTTGCCTTTTGTCGCCAGAATCCATTTTTTCACCTACCACCCATCGTATTTCTCCATTGACGTTTTCTTACCCTCACCTTCTCTGCTTTGACTATACTAAACTCGTTTAGTGTATGTCCGCTTGGACTCGGGACACTAGCGCCCGCCTAGTCCGTGTTACGTTAGTCGCTACTGACTACGCAATCGACTCAGACGTTGAAACTCCGTCCACGCCTCATTCACCCTTACCTTTGCCGGCCAACTCCAACGTTGACCCAAATTCTGTTCATACATCCTCACCTTCACCATCACCAACCTCTTCTTCTACGATGTCAGGATTTAATCAAAACATCCCTACAACTCCCCCGGGATTGATTCGACCTCCTATGGATGCGAATAACCCACCACCACCGCCTGTCGTAGCGCCACAGCGAATCGCGCTCCAGGATCGTTTCTATCCCACCCGCTCTGCACTCCCCACCTGTCTTTCCCTTCCACCGGCCAATGGGGATAATTTTGAAATTAAGCCCCACTTCATTAACATGCTTCCGAAATTTCGTGGGCTTGAATCTGAAGATGCCTATATCTTCATCAACAAATTTCAAAACGTTTGTGCCATGATGAAAACCGCCCAGCTGTCGGACGATACTATACGGCTACGGGTCATTCCGTTCACTTTGTGCGATCTTGCTGAAAAATGGCTGTATAGCACCGCTTCCCACTCCATAACCAGTTGGGACGAGTTTGTGAAAGCATTTCTCAAGAAATTCTATCCGAATCATAAAACCGCAAGGATCCGTAACGAAATCAACCAATTCTCTCAGCTTCCTACTGAACCTTTCTGGAAGTGCTTTGACCGGTATAAAGACCTTCTTGTTCAGTGCCCTCACTATGGTATCGAGAAATGGCAACTTTGCCAAACCTTATACGAGGGCCTGAACCCAGCAACCAAGCAGTTGTTGGAAACCATTTGTCAGGGCCACTTCCTATCAAAATCTGACGAGGAAGCGTGGCAATTCTTCGACGACCTTACGGAACAAACGCTATAATGGGAGACACCATACCGACTTCTTCTTCTACCTCCACTTCTACCGGTCAGTCTAGGGTAGGAATTCACCAACTCAATGTCTCTATTGCGATGAAAGCTGAAATGGCTGCAATAACGAGAAAACTTGAAGCGATAGAGAGCAAATTTTCATATCCTGCTCCTGCCCCTGTTCTTCCCCTTCGTACCATTTGTGCTTGTTGTTCCGATCCTTCTCACTTGACCGAAGAGTGTCCTTACAGTCCACCATCTCAAGGATAGGATCAGGTTAATGCTGCATTTCAGCAAAGACCAAGAAATGATCCATACTCTTCCACCTACAATCCCGGTTGGAGGAACCACCACAATTTCGCCTGCAATCAGAATCAGCATTAATTCCAAGGCAACAATTTCCAGAGGCCCCCTCCTCCGCAACAACAAGCGCAACAACAAACTCAACATCAGTTTCAGCAGCCCTTCCAACCCCAACCTTTTCAAAATCAGACGAACAACTTTGTACCCAACAATTCTTTTCCTCAAAACAACTTTGTTCCGTCAAACAACGATAAGGTTTCCTCGCTAGAACGAAGTCTGGAGGCGTTCGTTAAACAATCGACACAATCCACCGCCAACATCCAGTCTTCTATTCAGTCCTTGGTACAACACACTGCCGCTCACGGGCAAAGCATCAAAACCATCGAAGCCCAGATTGCACAGCTGAATGCGGCGTTAAGCGAGCGAGAAAAGGGGAAGCTTCCATCTCAACTACCCCCAAATCCCGGTCACCCACATAATGTACATGTTGCTCTTGAACAACAGAACCATAATGTGAGTGCCGTGACTACATTGAGATCGGGAAGGATGCTGCACAACAACATTGGCATACGGATCGATGATGACACCCCGGCCGCTTCTTCTTCTTCTTCTCCTCCTTCGTCTTCTGAGCCTATTCTCCATTCTTCAAAAGGCTCTTCCTCTTCTTCTGCTCTAAACGGACCCATTTCTCACTCCACGAAAACACCAGCTCTGGGATCCGTTCTAACTCCACAATCTCCTCCACAAGCATTGGATTCAACCAATTTTAAAAACGTTCCATTTCCAAACCTGTTGAAGTCCAATAAACAAAATCCACAAATGGAGAAGATTCTGGAGTTGTTTAAGCAGATTAACATCAACATTCCCCTTTTAGATGCTGTCCAACAAGTCCCGTCCTACGCGAAAATCTTAAAGGACTTGTGCACGAAAAAGAGGAAGTCTCAGGTACCCAAGAAAGTTTTCTTGGCTAGTGCTGTGCGTGATACTCTTACCCAATCTTTACCGCAAAAACGGAAGGACCATGGCTGTCCTACGATTTCTATTACCATTGGGGATAAGAACATCAACCGCGCACTATTAGATCTTGGTGCCAGTGTTAACCTGCTTTCGTACTCAGTATATGAGCAATTAGGTGTAGGAGAGCTGAAACCCACACACTGTACTCTCCAAATGGCTGACCGATCGATCACCCATCCTAGGGGTGAGCTAGAGGATGTGTTAATCAAGGTTGGGGACTTCATATTCCCCGTGGACTTCATTGTATTAGACACACAGCCTGTAGCTAACCCCCGGAATCAAATTCCGATGATACTCGGTCGCCCATTCCTTACAACCTCAAATGCTGTGATCAATTGTCGAAATGGTTCGATGAACCTATCTTTTGGAAACATGACAATTGAACTCAACATTTTTAGGTTGGAGAATCAGCCCACCGAACCTAATGCTCACATACTAGACGTCTGCTCGATCCAGGAGATCACCCCAGAAGAGTGTGAATTCGAGGAGTTTTTGTTCGATCACGATAACCGTAACGCCACTAGTGCGTTCCTCTTCGAACCTGCTGCTGTTTCTGCGCCCGACAATGACTACGAGTGTTTCACTTTCTCGAACGATCTTAGCCCCTCACCACCCGAGTTTGAATCCTTCAAATTTCCGGATGAGTTACCTGAACCATCCAACTCGGTCGCTTACACTCGTTTTGAACCTTCGCTGGAATCCTTTGAGTTCGAGACCTTTTCACCAATCTTGCCTTCAATCGTTTCACCTCCAATGCTCGAACTCAAGCATTTGCCGTCTCACCTTAAGTACGCTTACTTGGGTGAGAATGAGACCCTGCCTGTTATCATCTCGGCTTCTCTAGCTCCAGAGCAAGAGAAAGCCCTTCTTGCGGTCTTGCACAGCAATAGGCAAGCTTTTGGCTGGTCCATGGCAGACATCAAGGGGATTAGTCCCCTGATCGTTGAACATCACATTCATCTGATGGATGATGCCAAACCAGCCAGAGATCCACAAAGGCGACTCAACCCAGTCATGAAGGAGGCTGTGAAAAAGGAGATCGTAAAGTGTCTCGATAGTGGTATCATTTACCCTATCTCTGATAGCCAGTGGGTTAGCCCCATTCACGTTGTCCCCAAGAAATCAGGCATAACGGTCATCACTAATGAGGCGAACGAGTTAATCCCTACTCGCACCCAAACTGGGTGGCGAGTATGCATCGATTACAGAAAACTCAACGCCGCAACGCGGAAGGACCACTTTCCGCTACCTTTCATTGACCAAATACTTGAACGATTGGCCGGACACGAGTACTACTGCTTTCTTGATGGCTACTCCGGCTATAATCAAATTCCCATCGCCGAAAAATACCAGGACAAGACCACATTCACTTGTCCTTTCGGCACGTTCGCATACCGTCGCATGCCCTTTGGGTTATGCAATGCGTCCGCTACCTTCCAGCGGTGTATGATGGGAATCTTCTCAGACATGGTGGAGAAATTCCTGGAGATCTTCATGGACGATTTCTCCATCTTCGGCGATTCCTTTAACGAGTGTTTGCTGCATCTTGACGCTGTCCTTACCCGATGTAAGGACAAGAACCTCACTTTGAATTGGGAGAAGTGCCACTTCATAGTACGCGAAGGTATTGTCTTAGGACATATCATTTCGCAAAATGGCATAGAGGTTGACAATGCGAAGATTGAGGTCATTTCCAATCTCCTTCCTCCCAGATGCGTCAGAGACATCCGAGCCTTCCTTGGCCATGCCGGTTTCTATAGACGGTTCATCAAGGACTTTAGCAAGATTGCTAGGCCCTTGACTCTTCTACTGGCCAAGGACACGCCATTCGACTTCAACTCGAGCTGTGTGACTGCGTTCGAGTCATTAAAAAGCTCACTCACTTCTACTCCCGTTCTTTCTTCACCTGACTGGACGCACCCATTTGAGATTATGTGCGATGCATCCGACTTTGCTATTGGTGCTGTCCTTGGACAACACATCAACAAGATGCCGCACGTAACCTATTATGCTAGCCGAACCCCGAACGACGCCCAACTGAATTATACAACAACTGAGAAGGAATTCTTGGCTGTTGTATTTGCTTTTGAAAAGTTCAGGCCCTACCTCATCGGCTCTCCAATCATTGTCTACACAGACCATTCTGCTCTGCGCCATCTTTTTGCGAAGAAAGATGCAAAATCTCGGCTGATACGTTGGATCCTCTTGCTTCAAGAGTTTAACCTTGTCATCAGGGACAAAAGAGGATGTGAGAACGTAGTCGCCTACCATCTCTCACGACTTCCTTCTTCACCTTCGCTTCATATTCCGATCAACGACGTTTTCTCGGATGAACAACTCTTGACAGTATCTTGCGAACCCTGGTTCGCAGATATTGTGAACTATTTGGCCACAGGATTACTACCAACTGAATGGTCAAGTCAGGACAGACTTCGCTTCTTATCCCAAGTAAAACATTTTTACTGGGACGAACCTTATCTGTTCAAGTACTGTCCCGACCAGATTATTCGTCGGTGTGTCCCTGACGATGAATTCAAGAGTGTGCTGTCATTTTGCCACGATCAAGCATGCGGCGGGCATTTTGGCCCCAGAAAGACAGCTGAGAAGATCTTGCAGTGTGGTTTCTACTGGCCACAACTCTTCAAAGACGCTTATGACTACTGCAAGACTTGCTCCCGGTGCCAACACTTGGGCCGGATATCCCGGAGGAACGAGATGCCGCTCCAACCAATCTTGGTTGTGGAGATTTTCGACATTTGGGGGATAGATTTCATGGGGCCGTTTCCCAGCTCTTTCGGGAACTTATACATCCTTCTCGCTGTTGATTACGTCTCTAAGTGGATCGAGGCTGTGCCCAGCCGGACTAACGACAACAAGGTTGTCATCAGGTTTCTTAAAGAAAACATTTTCTCCCGGTTTGGGCACCCCCGAGCGATCATTAGCGATAATGGAACTCATTTCTCCAATAAGACTTTCGAGGCCTTGATGCGGAAATATTCCATTAATCATAAGCTATCTACGCCCTACCACCCCCAAACCTGTGGACAGGCCGAAGTTTCAAATCGGCAAATCAAGCAGATACTGGAGAAGACGGTTTCCAGGAACCGTAAGGATTGGTCGTTGAAACTCACTGATGCCCTTTGGGCATTTCGAACTGCTTATAAGACTGATCTTGGCATGTCTCCCTATCGGCTTGTGTACGGAACGGCTTGCCACTTCCCTGTCGAAATAGAGCATCGCGCATTTTGGGCGATAAAGAAGCTAAATCTGTCTCTCGAAGATGCGGGCAGCCATCGGAAGCTGCAGTTGAACGAATTGAGCGAGCTTAGGGATGAGGCTTACGATAACGCGGTTTTCGTTAAGAATCGAACGAAGGTGTTTCACGATAAACACCTTTTGCGCAAAACTTTCGTATCTGGTCAACAGGTACTGCTTTACGACACCTGGCTACACTTCCATCCAGGAAAGCTCAGATCTCGCTGGAAAGGGCCGTATTTTGTGCGGAATGTGTATCCGCATGGCGCTGTGGATTTGGAGAATCCAAAGGACGGTTCATTTTTCAAAGTAAATGGACACCGACTTAAACCGTACCTTAGCGCCGAACCAACAGAGGAGCTCCTGGTCTTACAGGAGCCGGTTTACCCTGCATAATCTTTCTCTGCCTACCACCAAACTTCGGTTATCCAGCCAAGAACAGTGGACACTATTCCAAATAAGTTTGGGGGTATGTATATACCTTTTTTGTATATATTTGTGGAAATTCTTTTCCTTTTTTTTTTTACTATTCTTCTTTTCTTTAAAAAAAAAAAAGAAATGTGTGTATATCTAACCGACAATTTTGACCCTTCAAATGATCTCTTCCTGCAATGACAATGAGGACACTGTCCAGTTTAAGTTTGGGGGTACGCTCGGTACGCATTTCTAACCTTCGCATTCATATATATATTTTGCATCTGCATACTAAAATCCATAAAATCCATAAAATCATAAAATTTTCTAAAAATATAAAAACTTTTCTGTCAAGTTAGCTAGTGGGAGAACTCTGATTCAACATTTCGACGGTTTTGTTTGATAAGATAAGAATAACTAAATCTTATTTTTAGAATTTGAAAACCTGAAAGATAACTCTCCTTTGAAGTTAACTATAGCTGATATATATCTTTACATCACACTACACGTGTCGTGAGTTTTGGAAATTAGATGACAAGTCTTTTATGTCTAAAAACTTTTAAATGGATAAATGATTTTCTGAGGATCAAATAGGTTTGTTCTGAAATAAGTAATATCAAGAATAGTTTATGAAGTGAAGTGAATATGAAGGAATGTTATTGATGCCTTAATTGGAACTAAGTCTGAAAAATAACCCATCTGGAACTTGATTGGAATGATTACACACCGAACCCACTAAACACGTCTTTTATCCAAAAAAATAAATTGAACTGCCAGTTATATCTCCGTTTGTATTGAATCATCATGATTTTCACGCTAAATTGTCTTTTGTTTTTGGACCTAGGTAACTTGAGTAATTAATTCCGCGGGGGTGTCTCTACACCTAATGCCCTAAAGACAACTGGTTTGGGTGCATTAGCCCAAAGCTCGTTAAGAAGCCTAAAAAGTCCAGATTAAAACAAAGTCAAGCAAGTGTTCTCACCGAGTTAAAATTCCTAACGGTTCTTTGTGTGAGAATAATCTTGACAAAAGACAAGTTTTTATAAAATATTTCTAGCGGAGATATGAAGGTTTTATTCTATGATAAAGACTATTGCACGTTCACAGAGGTGTGTATGAAATGAAAACAAGAAAAAGGTGGAGTGAAAAATAAGACTTAGTTTCCTGTTAAGCAAGATAGAAATTCTGAAGTTGAAACCTTACTGGAAAACGAAACTTGAAAAATGCTTAACTCTTTATAAAACTTATGTGACCCTTTTAAAATTTTTATCTGGGCTTTATTGTGTGACATGATGACTTTATTCGATCCTTCTGGAACTTAACGACACTATTTGCAATGCACGTAAAGACATATAAAATCTTAAGTTAAATAAGAAGCGAGGTGTGAAAAATAAAGGTTCGATAGTCTAGACTTAGGATCATAGAATTGTTATTTTCTGAAACAAAACTTTAGGGTTTGAATCATAGTTATTTTGCAAAACTAGCTTGACCGGATTTTGTGGATAGTATCCGCTGAAAACCCTCAGGAGACAACACTCCTCCTACTAGGAACACCTAGAGATTTAACGGCTTGTTGCACATGCTCAGTGCAATCGCGTTCCCTACGAAAGTGAGGTTAGGAATTTTTGTGAATAAATTGGCTTTGCTCGGGACGAGCAAATGATAAGTTTGGGGGTATTTGTTCATATCAGATTTTTGCATTTTTATACTGCCCAATTTTTATCATATTGCTTATCGGTAGGTACTCTTGAGCCGTGTTTGCTAGTCAATTGCAGGATACAGGTTCTCGGCTCCAAACGGTGAAATTCATGGAAAACCACGACAAATTCCGGATTTCTGCCAACCACAAATAAAACACGGATCTCCGCTCTCTATCCGTATGTTGCCACACACCAGTTTAAGAAGACAAAAGGGCAAATCGATTGTCATCTTCATGCACAAAGCACAATGGCAACACAAAGTCTAAGAAATCTACGTGGAGCTCAAGAAAATCATGACAAAAGATCCACATCCAATCACCTTTGGATCTACTAAAATTCTGGAAGAAATGTGAAAAGATTATCAGAAACAACATATGCCAAACTACAGACAAAAGAAGACCAGGGAAGCAAAAAAAACCGGAGGCCCAAACTCCCCTATAGGGCCGCGGATCCGCGGCCAATAGGGGGTCTAGGCCACGGATCCTCGGCCGTACAGGCTCCTCAGAGGGATACTTTTTGGGGGTATTTTGGTAATCTCATTTTATAGCAGATTGTTGCCCTAGGTTTCCAGCTCCCTGCCTATAAATAGTCCAGAACTTGCCAAAGCCAAGGGTACTTA
This sequence comes from Agapanthus africanus, assembly GCA_030015575.1. Classification (NCBI taxonomy): domain Eukaryota; kingdom Viridiplantae; phylum Streptophyta; class Magnoliopsida; order Asparagales; family Amaryllidaceae; genus Agapanthus; species Agapanthus africanus. The sequence goes on along the minus strand of CM057340.1, from coordinate 671,390,066 downwards.
TTTTTGTATTTAGATTTAGGTTACATGTGTTGTTCTTCTTCCTCCTCTCATCTTTTCTCCATTAAAAAACTTGTAGTGAGCTTTTGTGAGTGAAGAATGAATAAAGGAGTTCTTGTTCTTACCTTGCTTATCTTGTTGTAATTGTTAATTATATTTGCTTGTATTTTTCATTTGCTAATCTAGTTGTTGTTATTTGTTGCTTGTTTCTTTCTTGTTCTCTTTTTCTTTATCCTTAAAACAACAATGATGCTTACGCTTGATCCTTACCGAGGTGAGGTCGTAAATAGCTAGTTGTAATCTTCTAACCTCTTTCTTTTTACCTTCCTCCTTTGTTTTATTTTCTTTTCCTTATAATGGGTGAGTAATTTTCATACTTGTTAGGGTAGGATAAGGGAAGTTTGAGAGAAGGAAATCTCTCTCACTCTTTCCTTGCCCAACATCTTAATTCGGACTCCCATTAATTGAACCACAATCCGCTCCCTACGGCACCCTATCCTACATGATAGCGGTGATTTCTTAGTGAGACCGGTTGTGGTTAAATTAACAGGAGGTTAAGGCTAAGAGCCAAGAACGGACGGACAAGCACCAAAAGGAAGAACTTAAGCGTTGGAAAGCCTAGCTTATACTCGCAAGTTCCTTCCTAGTCGTGCTAATCCCCGTTGTTGCCGATTACCGTAACACCGATATTAAGAGTGGCAACGAAAGAAGTGAGCGACTCCTAACTCAAACTAACCTAATCCTAACCCTAACAAGCTCTCTTTACATATCATTTTAGCACATAGTTAATCACAAACAAATCTGGACATTTGGACTTAACTCGTTAAAGCACATAGAAAAAGATTCCTATCTCCCTGCGGATGACCCGTACTCAACCGGCTAGCTACAAGCGAAACCGTCTTGATTGCGGTAATTAACTAAACTTAAGCACGCAAAAACTTTACCAATCAGGTGCTCATTGGGTTATGAGTATACTGGACGGACTTGCCGGGAACCTGCTAGTTGGTATTATACCTATTGTCAGATAGCAGTTCCCAGGTGACATGTGTACAGATTAGTCTGTCGACCTAAGATCGTCATTTATCTCGTGTAAGTTTCCATTGTGCTTTGATTACTACCCTACCACGGCTCAAAGGAGTCGTGAAAACTGGTTTTAGTTGGGTATAGCCCGAGCCACATGGAGGCAGTGAGCGGATCATTGGGGATTCGTCTCTCCCGGTATTGGGGGTTAATGTCACGTTGTGCTCGGGTGGCCATCACCTGAAATCCTTGATTAAGGTAGTCGAGAATTACTGATTTAGATCAGTAGTTTCTCAATTTGTGATATGCTTCATACCGACACGAAATATCGCGTTATTAGGGGTCTGACTTTATCTACCCCCTAGACTCGATATGCGATACTCTTAGACGAACAGACCGTACTGTACGGATATTTTCACCGACAGGCTCAGTAGGGGTCAGGATAAGCTTGCTCGTCGGCCTTCCTTTCGCTCAATACCTGGGTAGCCATTACGTACAGCTAGTGCTGCTGACGTGTTTGTGGTTAAACCTACTACCAGTATATTGACGAGTTTTTAGAGTCCCACACAGAGGGTTTCCCTGCTTCGGGCGAAACGATATAGAGGCCATATGGTTTTATGGCAGGGTTCGATCATATACATGCACTTGTGCACGTATTATGATTCGGACAGATAATACTAATAGGCTTTGGTTTAAGCCGGATCCTAGTATTATATTGTTGGATTATTTTCGTCTCATTGTATTCGTATTTTTTGGAATACGAATGCGGGTATGTATATACGGATGAGGAGCATTCTCGTAATTTATTACAAGATTGTTTTCTAGAAGATTACACCTCATTATGTTTATTAACCATTTAGGTTAAATGGTTAATTGAGGTGGAGGGATGAGTGTGCTTAGCTTTAATTCAAGCATGCTACTTAGTGACTCATGGTGGTGACATATGGGGTGACTCATTGTGTGACTCATGATACACTATTCGAGCATGCTTGACATTTGTAGTGGTGGTGAGACATTTGTGAAGACTTGAGATAATTTTTTTCTTTAGTTGCTTCATTTTTTTCACACTCACACAACACTTAGCTTTTTCTCATGTTAAGCTCTAGCTTCACACTCTCATTCTCTCATGGATTCTTCTTCTTCCTCCATCATAACCCTCTCATGTGTTGAGAAACCTAGGGTGTTTAGAGACAAATTAATCCCTCATTAGACTCTACATCATCTTGGCTATCTAGTTTAGCAAACTAGATACCCTAGTTACTTCGGTTATGAAGTAGGAGCTCGATTCATAGACTCTCGGATGGATCATCTTCGATGGAGGGAGACCGGCGACCAAACTTGATCATGGTGGCTACTAGGAGCTTGGGAAGAGGTTAAAAACCAAAGGACATGGATCATTCGGTATAACATTCTAAAATCCTCTTTTTATTGCTTGCTAGATTTTGGGTTAATGGTCGATCCGTATTCAGGGGTTGTGGTTGCGCCGGTTTAGAAAAATTTTGCTCCACATTCGGCCACGGTTTGATGGCCAGGGCGCTGCCATAACCCAACACCATGGTCGGTGATGATGCACCTTGGGATTCCGAATCGGGAGATTATATTGTTCTGCAGAAATTCGATCATAGAGGCGGCGTTCGATTTCCTGATCGGCACGGCTTCGATCCACTTTGTGAAGTAGTCTATGGCGACAGGAATGTACTTGTGTCCACCCATTCCAGTGGGGAGATGGCCCACCATATCCATCCTCCACTGCGCAAATGGCCAAGGGAAACTTAGTGGCGTTAGTTCGGTAGCGGGAAGACGAGGGACGCTGCTGAAGAGTTGGCATCTCTTGCATCTTCTGACTAATTTCTCGTCATCTTGGTGTATTCCCGGCCAATAGTACCCCTGGAGCAGTGCCTTTTGGACCAGGCTATGGTCTCCATGATGTGCCTTTCCGATCCCTTCGTGTATTTCTCGTAAGACGTAGTCTGCTTCGTGAGAATTGACACATCAGAGCAGAAGTTGAGTGTACGACTTCTTGTATAGGTTTTCTTTGCTCCATACGAAATAGCGAGTTTTTGCTCGAAGCTGACAAGCTTTGGCCCGGTCTTTCGGGAGTACCCCATCTTTCAGAAATTCTACTATGGGCTTTCTCTAATCTGGGGTATCTTCTTGGGTCGTGTAGACTTAGAGTGTTGCCTCTCCATCTTCCATGCTGGGCCGCGGCAGGACTTCGAAGAGAATATTTCTCTTGTAATTGGCCGAATAGGAAGAGACGAGTTTGCTCAGGGCATCGGCCTCGATGTCCAAGTTTCGGGGAATTTGCTCTACTTAGACTTCATCGAAATTTCTCCATAGCCTTCTTACCGCCGCCAGGTATTTTATTATTAGTGGTTCCCGGGCTTCGAAATGCCCGGTTACTTGGCTGACGATTTATGTGGAGTTGCTGCGTACCCGGATAGTTTTCAGCCCCACTTCGGAAGCGATTCATAGTCTGGCCAATACGGCCTTGTACTCTGCGGCGTTGTTTGATGCCTTAAACCCAAGCCTCAGAGAGTACTCCATCTCCGCCTCATTTAGGCCGCGGATGATCAGGAAGGCCTCACTCCCCTCCTCCATGGAGGATCCATCCACATAGAGTACCCAGTCCGGGTTGGGCCGGGCACCTCCCCGACCGATGGTCGTGGGTCGGGACCCTGTGTTGCCATTCCTTCCTTAGTGGGAATGGTGCATTCGACAACGAAATCGGCCAAGGCCTGTGCTTTGATGGCCTTTCTGGGTCGGTATTTGATGTCGAATTAGGACAGCTTCCACCTCCATTTCTCTAATCGACCCGATGATTCGGGGGAGGCGAGGATATTCCCTAAAGGTCGTTCAGTGAGGACGCGGAATGTGTATGCCTAGAAATAGTGTCATAGTTTCCTAGAGGCGACGACAAGCACAAGGACTATTTTTTCTATGGCCAAATATCTAGTTTCTGCATCATTGAAAACGTGGCTCACGTAGTAGACTGGCCTCTGCGTGCCTTCGAATTCTCTGATGAGCACTGAGCCAGCTGTTCCCCTCCGAAAGACGGCGCGACGGCGGACGTCTCTCCTGAGGTTTGGGGCATATGCTAATTGGTGCTATCCGTCTACCTCTCCGAAGATGCCAAATTGATTTATGGCACCGTGTATCGAAGGTTTAGACGGATGCGGCCGATGTAGCAGACTTCGTCAGATTTCCCCTCGTTCGAGGGGTTTTTGATTGTGGGGACGCTCTTCCCTACAGGCGCAAGCCCCTGCAGTTAATTACGCTACCGCATCGCGGTAACCACTTTCTCCTTCTCCAGATGGTCACTTCATGTCGTGTGTGTTTATTTTATATTTGGTTGCCCATGGATTGTATACGGAGACTGAGTTATGTCGTCGCCCGTAGGGCGTGGACTAGTCCAAATCCGTATTATCTTAGATTTGGGTTTGGGGGTTTGGGTTTAAGGATACGTTAGCCTCATTGGAGACTAAGATTGACTTAAACGTTTGTTAAGGACACGTTAGTCTAGTTTTTAGACTAAGATCGACTTAACGGGATCGTTTAGATCCAACAATAGAGCAATTAAGGGAGCCCTGTTGTTTAGTTTAGTGACGTTGCGGTCAATAGGTAGTTTAAGGACGTTGCGGTCCATGGGTAGTTTAAGGACATTGCGGTCTAATGTTAGTTTTAAGACGTTGCGGTCAAGGTTAAGGACCTCATAGTCCGTGGATTTAAGGACTCCACAGTCCAAAGTTAGTTTTAAGACATCTCGGTCAAGGTTAAGGACGTCATAGTCCATGGGTTTAAGGACCCACAGTCCGTTGTTAGTTTTAAGACATCTCGGTCAAGGTTAAGGACGTCATAGTCCATAGGTTTAAGGACCCCATAGTCCGTTGTTAGTTTTAAGACATTCCGGTCAAGGTTAAGGACGTCATAGTCCGTTGTTAGTTTTAAGACATTCCGGTCAAGGTTAAGGACCTCATAGTCCATGAGTTTAAGAACCCCACAGTTCGTATCAATGTGTGGTCATCGGGACCCGTCACCTCTTTGAAGACGTTGAGGAATTACAACGCCGAGTATCAAAAGAGTGAAGAGATGTACCCTTAAACCGAGGTAGATTAAATAATCTTTGACCAAATTTGGAACCAAGGCCAATTAATTATATTATGAGCCCATTGGCTCAGTTGAATTTGAATTGAGGACTTATGGCCAGCTTGGGCTAAGTCCAATCATATTTAGGATATTGGCCCTCTGTTGGTCCATTAAAGTAGAGGCTTTGCCTCTTAACACTTAGCCAATTGGGCTAAAGTTAGTGTTAAACACTAAAGATCAGCAGTGTTGAACACTGGAAACAAGTTAGTGTTTTAACACTAAAAGACAGTTGGTGTTAAACACCAGCAACAGGGGGTTCAAATTGGTGTTAAACACTAGAGTAAATCAGTGTCAAACACTAGCAACAGAGATCTCAAATTAGTGTTAAACACTAAGAATAACCAGTGTTAAACACTGGTGACAGAGATTTTAATTTAGTGTTGAACGCTAAGGTAGTTAATATTAAGCTCTGTTAACAGGGGTTTAATTTAGTGTTAAACACTAAGAAATTCAGTGTTTAAACACTGAAAATAAAGTTCTTTAATTAATGTTGAACACTAAGGCAAAACAGTGTTAAACACTGGATTCAGAGGGTCCAATTTAGTGTTAAACACTAAGATAAGAGGGTCACGTGGTAACACGAGAGGGCGCCCTCCCCTTTATTTGTTCTGCTGAGAATATTGAGTACTTTGGAGCATCACGTGCTGTCACGTGATGGGCATTTAATTGTTTGTGTGTTAAATCTCCCGCCAAGGGTCACGTGGGTCACGTGAGGCATTGCCTCAAAAGCCCTTCCCTGTGGATCTTTCCAGGGGTCACGTGGTAGCACGTGACTCTGCCTCTTTGCAATTTCTGATTAAATTCTTCATTAAATCCCCATTGTCTTCTGCAGAATTATATTCTCTGATAGAGTTGAACTCTGATTTTCCTGTAGGAATTAAATTCCTCATATATATGAAGAATTGAGTTCTGTCATAGGGTTAAACCCTGATAATAACTTTAAAAGAACTAAATTCCCTCTTTCTTTAGAGAATTACTCTTAGATAGGGTTGAACCCTAATTTATATTCTGAGGGATTAGATTCTGTCATAGGGTGAAACCCTAATTTCTTCTTTCTTAAGGGAATTAGATTCCTGTTATTTTAACAGAACTAAGTTCTTAACTAGGGTTAAACCCTGATTCTGTTTATTCTAAAGGAATTATATTCCTATAACTTAGGGTTAAACCCTAATTCATCTCAAAGGAATTAAATTCCTATAATTCTGCGAGGATTAAATCCTCAAACTTTCATCACCTCTCTATGCTTTGGATCTGTATGGCAGGATTTCAACCCAATGAGAATTAAATTCTCAATTCAAGGGGAGATGTGCACTTTGCAGATCCTCCACTAAAGAGAGAACTATGTTCTTCTTTTTAATATCAGAGTTAAACACTTTTGAGAATTAAATTCTCTTTTAAGGGCCTTCCCTTTCTTACCTAGGATTTTCTTCTGCAGAAGATCAAATTCTTCCAGAGTCTCAAGGCTCTATATTTCTCTTTTTCTATCTCCCTTTTTCTTTTTTCCCTCTGTGTCTCTTGGCTCCTATTTATAGGAGAAGAAGCAGAATCAATTAGTTTTGATGAATCTTTTATTGAGAGATTTGATTTGTATTCACCATTCGTTTGGACCTTTAGATTATTAGGTGAATTTTATTCACCATTGGATTTTAAATCCAAAGATTTTCCTTTGTTATTTCGATTAGATTTTAAGGGGAAATCTTTCCAAGTTCAAGATTTTTCCATAGATAGGTGATATTTAATCACCTTTAAATCTTTAGTTCAATCGGTTCCAAATAATCATTTTCCTTTAGAAAGATTTGAATGATCTCTTTAGAATTTGATTCTGTTAAATAAATAGGCTTTGAAAGCCGGTCACGTGTGGCCACGTGACCCTTGGACACGTGTAGGCACGTGACCCCCTGGAACGAGCTTTCTTCTTCTTTTTGCGCTCTGTCTTCTGGCCGCTGCTTAGCCGTCACGTGCCACCACGTGACCCCTGGTCACGTGTGAGCACGTGACCCTCGTCTGGAGCCTTTTTCTTGGTTTAATCAGATAATGAGTCCGCTGCTTTCAAATGTCACGTGCCAACACGTGACTGCTGGTCACGTGCTAGCACGTGATGCCTCCTTCGTAAGCTTTCCTGATTTTAAATCAGGAAACAAATGCCCCCACAGCGTTGTTCTCACGTGTTTGCACGTGAGTGCAACGCTGTCACTTTTTGTGACCGTTGGATTCCTCTAGGGATTTCGGGAGATGAAGCGTCTCCATCACATCCTATAAATGTCCATGTCCCTTCAGAAGAGCCTCCACTTTGCTCATCTTCCTCCTTGCAAACTTTCTTCTTTTGAGAATTTAATTCTCTTTTCCCAGAGCTCAGTTCTCTGCCTTGAACCCACCCTCGGAGTTTAACTCTGTTCGAAAAGACTTTTCTCTTTAGGTAATGCTCTCGAATGAACGATGCACTCTCACATTCCTCTGGATTTTAAATCCAAAACAAGGGTTTTTACCCTTTTTTAACAAAGAACCCATTTTTCTTCGAGTTTCTTAACCAAAATACGAAACCACTTAACCTCCAACAGTAGATTTCTTAGGGTTTAGATGATCTTTAGGGGAATAATGGTGATAATCCATGGAGCTTAACCCCGTTCACAGAAAAAATGCTTTTAGGAATTTAATTCCCTTTTCTTAATAAGGAATTTAATTCCTATGAAGAACTTGGTTTCTTCACATGGAGGCTTCTTAGGGTCTCTTAGCCCGAGGTTGTCCTTCTGCAATTAATGGAACATTAGCTTTGTAACAATTCTCATGACCTTTATTTCAGGTATTATGGATGCCCATATGTACGGTCTTGGCGAAATCATTTCCTATGGGAACATTCGTGCACTGGGCCGCAGTCAGAACCAGGAGTTCACCAATACTCAGTATGCTGAGATTATGAGCCGCTTTGACGAGTACAACCATCGGCTACTCCCCCGTCGCTCTCCTCTTTTGAGACTCATCGTGCTGGCGATTTGGGAGACGCTTCCTCTCTTCTGCGCCGATGTACCGCTCAGGACATTGGACACTGCCGAGGACAAGATACATTCGGTGTATCTGATGAGTCTAATCTCGAAGAGAAGGCACGACAACCTCATTGATCTCTTGCACCAGGCATTTCAGCAGTCGGCCGTACTTGCCGCCTATCAGAGGGTGGAGGACATTCGCGAGGACCCCGACACCTGTGATCGTGAGAGAAAACATACTCGGGAGGTTCGAAATGCTTGGAGGATCTTGGACAAAGTTAAGCTGGAGTTTCTCAATCCGTGCCCCGCGTCTGATGTCTTACCATTGTAAACGTGTTCTCTTTATTTTGTATGAACTTCTTAAAGTATGAATGATAAGTTCTATTATGTCTTTGTATGTTTGCATGCCTTTCTGTGGGATTTTATCATTTTGCTATTGTTGTTGTTGGCACTTCTAATACGCAAGGTGCTAATCCATTTTTTAGTGCACGTCGAGTTTGGGGCTCACGTGCTCCACACGTGGGGTCCTTTTGATGAGACTGTTCAAAAAACTTTCCAACGCCATATTTTTAGTGAACAATATCAGATGTAGAAAAGTAGCCTTGGAAATAGTTCTATCTCCTTAATTTCCGATGCCTTTCCTTTTTTAGGACTTGGGAATAGCTTTAACATGCAAAATTTTCTGCGCTCAACACTTAATCCACCTCTTTATATCTGAGGCCATAGCCTTCTTTTCTCTTCACAAAGAGATTTATTTTCATTTTGGTGTGATTTGTCTTGAGAAACAACCGAGCGCCATGGCCTGCAATCGCCCTCATGCTCGTCGACAGCCATGGGAAGTTCCTATCGAGGAGATGATCCCCCGCTTCACCGCCCGATTGGTGGATCCCCTCCTTACCGACGATGAATGCGACTCCGCGGCGTATGAACTCTCGATCCGCAGGGGGTCTCCTCTCCCAATGGGCTCCCTCTGGCTCCGGATGATTTTTGCTGCCGTGCTTGCCGACGTCCCTCCTCACCTGGCGGAGATGACCATGGCGATGCTTGACGCGGCCGAAGAAAAGCTCGCGGGCTTTCACGAAGCGTACCTAATCACCCAAGCTTTGAAAGATCGCTCGGTTCACCTTTTGAGCGAAATAAGAGCCCGTCGGGCTGTTATGTCTGCTTTTGTGGACGAACATGGCGCCAATCGGTGGGGAGCAACTCCTCGCGAGAACCGGTGCTTTGACGTGTTGGGGAGAGCGGAGAGAGAGATGGAGAATTTTGTCTTTGTTTTGTCAACCCTTGAACTACCGATCCTTTATTCGGCGACCTTTTCCCGCTGATGTAGTACCTTCAAATTAGTTTTCGCCTGCTTTACGTAGAACTTTAATGTGTGTTGGGTATCCGTATGTATGTTTTTGCTTGCATAAATGAACTTTGTGTTCTTCCCATGAGAATTTTCTTTAATTGCGAACACTGTTACTATGTTGCATGCATATCCGAGCTTCGGGTATTATTTCTTTTCGGATATTCATATAGTTGCGAATGCATGCTTGATAGGATGTACACCGAGAACTTTTTGTTGCTTCCCATACCAGGTGATATGAGCGCGTTTCAGATCGACTGGAGGCTCGTTTATACGGCCTTGAGCGTATACGTCCTGTTTCCGAGGTTGCCGTGGCGAACACATTGTTGTGTGAGAAGAAGCTCGGCCGTAAATTCTCGGAGAGGGAGTTGGCTTCTAAGACGCTGAGCGAGCTTCAGGCCAGCCTCACAGCCAAAGCCAACAAAGCATACGAACTCTAGCGGGTGCTTCAGGAGTCCATAAGGGAGGTGGTGACTCTTGATAAAGCTGCTACGTTCACTCGTGAGAGGGTCGAGGCCCATAAAGCCACCGAGAAAGAGCTTGAAGCTCGGCTTGCTTCGTATCAGGCCCAGCAAGCTCAGGAGGAGGCTCGTCTTCTGGAGATCCTGCATCATGAAGCCGTGGCTCAGCAACAAAACGATGAGCTGGTAAAATTGCTACATCGCCCGCCGGCTTGAAGACTTGTATCTTTTCCTCTCTTTTTTTTGTACATACTCATGGATGAGAGTATCTTCTTTTTGTTGCTTCATGAATTGTACCTTGTATCCATTTTGGCTTATGAATAAAAGATACACTTTCTTCTCAATGGCGTGTCTCTTTTCATTGAATGCGTTTGCAGACAATTTATCCTGATCTCCTTGCAGGGCAGCGATGGCTTAGGATTCAGGGTTAAGATCTGCTTCCTAAGACTTTTGCACTTTATGAGCCATGAGGGTCTCATAAAGAGTTTTTTTTTCTCCCTACAGGTCGAGAGGATTCCATAGGTGTAAGTCTTTCTTAAGAATCGTGAGGATTCCTAAGCGGGTTTTTCCCTTGAGAGTCGTAAGGATCTCACAAGAGAGTTTTCTTCCTTGCAGGTCGTGAGGACCTGCAAGTGCTGGATGTGGTCGCCCTTATCCGTGTTTCACGGGGTCAGGGGTCGCTCAAGGTATCATAGTTTAAAGACGTCACAGTCAAGGTTAAGGACCTCATAGTCCGTGGATTTAAGGACTCCACAGTTCGATGTTAGTTTTAAGACATCACGGTCAAGGTTAAGGACGTCATAATCCGTGGATTTAAGGACTCCACCGTCCGATGTTGGTTTTAAGACATCACGGTCAAGGTTAAGGACCTCATAGTCCATGGATTTAAGGACTCCACAGTCCGATGTTAGTTTTAAGACATCACGGTCAAAGTTAAGGACCTCATAGTCCGTGGATTTAAGGACTCCACAGTGCGATGTTTGGTTGCGGGGACCCGTCACCTCTTTGAAGACGTTGAGGAATTACAACGCCAGGTATCAAAGGAGTGAAGAGATGTACACCTAAACCGAGGTGGCACCAATATAGAATCAGGTTGGTTGATTGTTAGTTTTAAGACATCACGGTCAAGGTTAAGGACATCATAGTCTGTGGATTTTAAGGACTCCACAGTCCGATGTTTGCTCTGGATGCTTCACACAGGTTCACTGCCGTGCTTGGCGAGGACCAGGCTCCGCTCTGGGCATTTTCCGCGGGATCAAAGAGTGACGTTATCCGCGTTCCACGTAACCAGGAATTTTGCACTAGATGCTTCACACGGGTTCACTGCCGTGCTCGGCGAGGACTAGGCTCCGCTCCGGATGCTTCACACGGGTTCACTGCCGTGCTCTGCGAGGACCAGGATCCGCTCTGGACGCTTTCCACGGGGTTAAAGAGTGACGTTATCCGCGTTCCACGTAACCAGGAATTTTGCACTAGATGCTTCATACGGGTTCACTGCCGTGTTCGGCGAGGACTAGGCTCCACTCTGGATGCTTCACACGGGTTCTCTGCCGTGCTCTGTGAGGACCAGGATCCGCTCTGGACGTTTTCCACGGGGTCAAAGAGTGACGTTATCCGCGTTCCACGTAACCAGAAATTTTGCACTATATACTTCACACGGGTTCATTTCCGTGTTTGGCGAGGACTAGGCTCCGCTCTGGATGCTTCACACGGGTTCACTGCCGTGCTCTGCGAGGACCAGGATCCGCTCTGGACTCTTTCCACGGGGTCGAAGAGTGACATTATCCGCGTTCCACGTAACCAGGAATTTTGCGCTAGATGCTTCCCACGGGTTCACTACTGTGTTCGGCGAGGACTAGGCTCCGCTCTGGATGCTTCACACGGGTTCACTGTCGTGCTCTGCGAGGACCAGGATCCGCTCTGGACATTTTCCACGGGGACAAAGAGTGACGTTATCCGCGTTCCACATAACCAGGAATTTGCACTAGATGCTTCCTACGGGTTCACTGCTGTGTTCGGCGAGGACTAGGCTCCGCTCAGGATGCTTCACACGGGTTCACTGCCGTGCTCTGCGAGGACCAGGATCCGCTCTGGACGCTTTCCACGGGGTCAAAGAGTGACGTTATCCGCGTTCCACGTAACCAGGAATTTTGCCGATTGTATCCGCATTTCACGGAATGGAGGTTTGACTGTTGGTGATATGTGTATCGCCGAGCCATGGAACTGGAGGGGTTGCCGCTGTTCCGCTTTGCTTGAAGTTGTGTCTGTTGTTACGCGACAAGCGTTAGGATGATCTCTAGGTCGCTTGCGGCCCGTCGAGATTTGACTCCTTTCTTTGATGAAACCAGGGGGACATGTGATCACTTCTTTGTTTACGCCCTTGGATTGTATACAGGGAGTGATGGAACATCACCTATAGGGCATAAATTAAAACTTTTTTTTATTTCTTTTTCCGCGATGCTCTATCATTTCAACTTTTATATCGCGAAGGTCGCGATTGCCCTATCATTTCGGCTATTTTTCGCGGTGTCCAATCATTTCGGCTATTTATTTCATTTTTACTCGCTGCTTTTTATTGCGAGTTTCCCCATCATTTCGGCTACCTTTCATGCATACATTTTTACTTGCTGTTTTTTATTGCAAGTTGCCCCATCATTTCGGCTGTTTCGTATGCACGTGCGGCCTACTGGCTTTTCGCCATAAACCTGAAATTAGACACCGATTTCGGCATCAGCACCGCTACAACTGGGATATGGCCAGGAGCGAATCATCATCTGCCTCTGTCGATGTTGAACAAAGGTGGCTTAGCAAACAGGGTTAGGATCCTGTCGACTAAGGCTTTTGGCTTCGTGAGCCGTAAGGGTCTCACAAAGGTATTTCTCCCTACAAGTTGTGAGGATCTTGTAGGTGTATTTTCTCCCTAGGAATCGTGAGGATTCCTAAGTGTATGTTCCTCTGTAAGTCGTAAGGATCCCACAAGAGGGTTTTCTCCTTATAAGCCGAGAGGACTTATAAGGGTTGTTCACCATATGGACATACCCCTAGTCACGGGTGGGACTTTGCTGGGGAAATGTTTATTCGCGCCCGTGGATTGTATACAAGGGCCAATATTAGACCACTTGTAGGGCATTGTCGAGGGTTGTGAGGGATTTTTCTTAAGCACAGGTTTAGGTCTCTGTGACTTAAGACTTTCAAGTCTTATGAGCCGTGAGGGTCCCATAAGAGAGTTCTCCTTACAAATCGTGAGGATCTCGCAAGTGTATTTTCTCCTTAGCAATCATGGGGATCCCTAAGTGTATTGCTCCCTTGTGAGTAGTAAGGATCTCACGCGGGTGGTTTCTCCTTACAAGGTCGTGAGGACCCTGCAAATGTCCTTTAACGAGGTTGCGCCCTTTCGGGTTTTCACAAACACTCGCCGGTAGCCCTGCTGTTTTTACTCACGGAGCCCTTTCGGGTTTTCATCCGTGCCCTTCTTGCTTATGGACATACCGTTTTTTTTATCTTATTATTTTTTATTTATTTTTTTTATTTTTTTTACGCGGTCGCGCCCTTTCGGGTTTTCACGAATACTCGCCGGTAGCCCTGCTGTTTTTACTCACGGAGCCCTTTCGGGTTTTCATCCGTGCCCTTCTTACTTATGGACATACCTTTTTTTATTATTATTTTTTTATTTATCTCGTCAGCCTAAGGATGCTGCGGTAGTAGTTTTAAGGACATTTCGGTCCGTCGTTAGTTTAAGGACGTTTCGGTCCGTCGTTAGTTTAAGGACGTTTCGGTCCGTCATTAGTTTAAGGACGTTTCGGTCCATTCAGGGGAAGGCCGGCTACTGCTTATAAAGTCTGAGCTTAGGAAGATAGCGAGCGGACATAGTCGTCGTCATCTATCATTGACCTAGGCTGTGGCTCATTAAGCGTAGTATTTCTTTAGGAAGCGGCCGTTTATTGGCCTGAAAGGCCTTTCACCGTGCATGTCCATGAGTAGATAGGCTCCACCCTGGTAGACCTTGTCTATGATGTACGGGCATTCGTAGTTCGGCTCGAATTTTCCTCGCTTGGCGCGATTGGGGATCATAGGCCTTTTGACCACTAACACGAGTTCGCCTTGGTGGAATGTCCTCGGCCTGGTCGATCTTTCATACGAACGCGTCATCTTTGCTTTATAAGCTTCCAGATTTTGTTGCGCTATGAGCCGGGTTTCATCGAGGGCATCAAGCTCCTCAAGCCGAAGGCGAGCATTTTCTTCGTCTGTCAACTCGTGGTGGACTGCCACTCATAGAGAAGGTAGCTCTATCTTGAGGGGGAGTACTGCTTCCGTACCGAATACCAATGCGTATGGCGTCGTGTTCATGGCCGTCTTGAACGTAGTTCGATATGCCCAAAGAGCCTCTTGCAGTTTCTCGTGCCAGTCCTTCTTATTTCGGGACACCGTCTTTTTAATGATCTTTGTCAAGGTCTTATTGAAGGCTTCGGCCAGACCGTTAGCTCATGGATTATAAACTGAGGAGTATCTTCAGTCTATATTATGCTGTTGCGCGAAGCGGCTAATCTAATGGCTTCTGTAGGCTGGCCCGTTATCGGAGATAATCCGCCGTGGAGTTCCAAACCGATAAATGACGTGCGTTTTGAAAAAGTGGAGGATATTCTCCGTCTTCACTTCCCTCAACGGTACTGCTTCCGCCCATTTAGAGAAGTAATCAGTCGTTGCCAGGATGAAACGATGTCCTCTAGACGATGCCGGTTCGATGGGACCGACTATGTCAGTTCCCTACATCTCGAACGGCCAGCTAGCCACCGTTGGATGTAGTGGATTCGGATGCTGGTGGATGAAATCCCCGTGGATTTGGCATGAGTGACATTGCTCGCATATTCGAGGCAATCCTGAATCATCGTAGGCCAGTAGTAGCTCATCCGTTTGATCTTTAGCTTCATCTTTGGGCCCGCTTGGTGAGAACCACATATTCCGTCGTGAACTTCCTGAACGACTCTTTCTGCTTCGTCAGGTCCTAAGCATCTCAACCACAGAGAGTCAAATGACCTCTTGTATAGAGTATCATTGACGAGAGCGAAAGATAGAGCTCGTTTCATGAGCTGATGTCTTGAGGACGCTTCTTCGAGCATCCGGTGGGACTTAACGTAGTCTATGAAGACTTCCCTCCAGTCCTCAGCCTTCTCATGGTCTTTTATTTGTAGGGTCGTCTGCTCAGTCGCTCTCTTTTCTTCGTATGATTCCGGGGATATTTCTGCTGGGGCGAGCACTCGACGGCTTTGTACCATGATTTTAACGTCATCGAGGTTCTCGTCAGCCAATTCTTTAGCGAGCTTAGCTAACGCGTCCGCTTTACTATTTTCCGCGCGTGGTATGCTTTCCAAAGTATAGGAGGGAATTTGGGTCAACAGTTGTTGCACCTTTTTACCGTACTTCACCAACTTCGGTTTGCACGTTTGGTAGTCGCCGTTTACTTGACTAACGACCAGTTGAGAATCCCCATATATGAGGAGGTTTTCAATTTCCATGTCAATGGCGATCTCGAGGCCTGCTATCAAAGCTTCGTATTCGGCTTCATTGTTCGTCCTCGGTTCTGTTAAGAAGAAAGCAAAGCACATTATCCCTCCTTGTAGAGTTACGAAGATGAGGCCTACCCCTGATTTGATCATTGGGCACTTTGTTTGCGCTTCTTTACGGAGGATGCTCCATCGAAATAAAGTTCCCATCGGGTATCACTACCGTCGATCGCGTCAAACGCATGTTCGTCCGGCAAATCGCAATTTAGAGGAGAATCAGCAGGTACTGGATGCTCGGCAAGGAAGTCGGCAATGGCTTGGCCTTTCATTGCCTTAAGAGGCTAATAGGTTATTGAAAACTCCATCAGGAGTAAGACCCATTTAGCGAGTCTCCCCGTCAATATGGCCTTCGACATTAGATATTTTAGGGGGTCCACCTTTGATATAAGACGGACTTCATGCGCTAACGCATAGTGCCTGAGCTTTGTTATCGCGAAGATTAGCGCCAGGCAATGTTTTTCGATTGGAGAGTAGTTGCTTTCTGCCCCCAGTAGAACTCGACTTAAATAGTAGAGTGCTCATTCCTTCCCTTGGTCATTTTCTTGTGCCCATAATGCGCCTAAGGAATTCTCAAGGGCTGTTGTATAAAGAATAAGGGGCTTTCCCTTGACTGGAGCAGCTAACACCGGCAGATTTTGCAGGTACTGCTTGATCTCATCTAGCGCGCTCTGGCACTTTTGGTCCCAGACGAACGGGGTTCCCTTCTTCATCAGGTGGCTGTAAGGACGGCACTTGCCTGACAGGTTGGCGATAAACCGCCGGATGTACGCAAGCTTCCCCTGGAGAGACCGCAGCTGTTTGAGAGTCCTTGGGGGTGGCATTTCCATGATCGCCTTGATCTTGAATGGATCTATTTCGATACCTCGGTGTCGGATGATAAATCCCAGGAATTTACCCGAGGAGACTCCGAACGCGCATTTGAGGGGATTCATCTTCAAATTATATTGCCGAAGGCGCTGAAATACGGTCTTCAGATGCTCTAAATGCTCTTCGTATGACATGCTCTTCACTACGAGGTCATCGATATAGCACTCGACGATTTCATATATGAGATCATCGAATATCTATGTCATGGCCCTTTGATAGGTAGCACCGGCGTTCTTTAGACCGAAGGGCATAACTTTGTAGCAGAATATACCCAAAGGAGTCCGGAAAGCGGTGTGCTTCTGGTCGTCGGGATGCATCTTTATCTGATTGTACCCTGATGAACCGTCCATAAAGGAGAAAACCTCATGAGTGGACGTATTGTCTATCATCAGTTCGGTGACCGGCACTGGGAAATCGTCCTTCAGGCAGGCTTTATTGAGATCTCGGAAGTCCACACATATGCATACTGTCCCATTCTTCTTCATCACCGGGACGATGTTGGCGACCCAATCAGGATATTGTACCTCCTGGATAAACCCGGAATCGATTAGTTTCTTGACTTCGACGTTAATGCTCATTTCAAGCTCGAGCCACATCCGTCTCGGCGCCTGTTTGACTGGCTTGATATCCGGTGATATTGCTAATTTATGTACCTGTCACGCCCCGCTTCCCAGTGTACGGCGAAGTGGACGCGACAAGGCCCGCTACGTATATACTCAGAAGTACATACGCTAAGCGTAACTAAGCAATATAAAATAAATCACAAGAGACGAAAGGTAACAACAACTTTTATTAATAACATTCTTTGTACAATACATTAAATGAAAATACAACTGGAATGAAAAAAAGCAATGCCTAAACAGTGGCATAACAGAAAATGACAATACTGGAAAGAACAAGGTACAATATCTAGAGCTCGAGGTCTTCGTGGAACTGCTACAAGTCTTCACTGGTGGGCTCGATCTTAGCTTGGTCCAACGCACCTGACGACATTCAAAGAAGAAAGAAATAGAATGTCGTCAGCGAACAGATCGCTCGGTAAATCCTAAAGATAAGGAAGAAATAGACAGAGAGTAAAAGAGAGAGAGTAGCTTTTAATGTTGTATTGTATTGTCATATTATAGTAGTATGGTATTAACGCTGTTGTTGTAGCTTGGTACAGAAGGATACCAGTGTATACGAGAGGGATCTCAGTATGCTAGAGATCAGGGCAAATGGAAGTATAAGGCTCCGTTATACAACCCGGAACAACGGCAATTGGATTCAGGTTAGGTGTCTTAATCTTTCCATCTCGTGCCACCTTTAACACCTTCCGTACCATCTACCCCTTAAACCCCGCGATGTCTTATTTGTATTGTTATCTTGTAAAATTGTATTGATTGCATGATTGACTGACCGAGTGACCGAAACCATGATATCAGGAAACGGTTATAACCGTGGAGTCATGTAAATGGAATACTGGGAAACATGTAAAAGGAATATCTATGGTTCGGTTCAGTCAAGTTATATAGATTGTGAACTGGATTCTGGGATTCATGTATTCATCTTGAGTTGAAATATAAAGAATATAGATTGACTTGATTCATATTCAGATCAGAAATATTCAGACTCTAACCCGAGTCAGACTAAAATAAAGATAATTTGAAGTTCTATATTTATTAGGGGCCTTATTGTAATTTATAAAACTTGAGGGGGTTTTATGTAAAAAGTATTATTGTATAGTTTTCAAAATACACCTCAAGTATTTATTATTCGTCTTTATAGTTATAATGAATATGAATTTTATTTGTGTTATTCTAGTGAATATATCCTAAGTATTAATTGATTTATTTGAAATTTCATAGTATTTTAATGTAACTTTTAATCTTGTAATTTTTTTAGGAAAAGTGGAAACTTTATATTATAATAAAATAGGTGTTTAAATGATAATTAAATATATTTTAATACAACAATAATTTTTAAATAAATATTTTATTTTTCCAAAATCACATTTTTCTTAAATGCCGTATTTTAACCCTTCGAGACCGAATGCTCCTTGCGGAGGTCTGAATCTCGCACTACTAGCCCGCGGGTGCATGATGAACCGTACTATCCCTAACGGGTTCCCCAAAGGTGGGTTGTAGCGGCGCTTTGCATAGGTTTAACAAATACCATTCATTTAGAAAAAAACGGTTTTATAAATATAAGGTATTTATTTGTAAAAGAGTATAAATTTCCGTATTTTAGTTTCTAAGGTTTCCTAAGCCAACTAACCTATTTCTAAGGTCTAAACGACAAGTCATTAGAACCCTCAAATCGCCTCTTCACCGTCAATTGCGGCCAGGTAAGTGCCAGGTAAGTGGGAAGGAACCACAGTCGTGGGCCTAATTAAAAACCACTAGCCTTAGACACACTTGCCTAGACACCACAAGACAGTTTAGATAAACGATCGATATCCATGACATATCGTGCTTTCATTTTTAAAAGATTTTATTTAGAATTGTGTAAAACTTAAAGCTTTCGAGAGAGGTTTATAAAGAATATGGTATTTTAGTGAAAAGTCCTGTATTTTCGTATTCTATGTTTTGACGTTTATCAATTAGGGTTATATTTGTGTGTGTGTAGAGGTAGGTCATTACCTCGTGACTTATTTTAAGGTTTAATGAAGTTTTAGAGGTTAAATATGACATATTAAACTTGAAGGTATTAAAGCGCAAGAATACGGTATTTGAAAACGTTATCATTTTATGTGTGAAATTTCATTCAAATTGATTTCTACAAGTTTAGTGATCAAGATAAACATATTTAGGAGTGAGGGATTTATTTAGAACAATAAAAATAAACTTTATGGTATTTTTATGAAAAGAATACGATATTGTAAAGAAACTATCATTTCATGTGAGTAACTTTATTTAAATTGGTTTCTAGGTGATTAATAGTCATCATACATAAGTTTGGGTATTATGTATTAGGTGACAAGTGGAAATTTATAGAAAAACCGAATCGGAAATCGGTTTGTCCGATTTCCGTCGGGTTCCAAAAGGTCGTATTTTTACCTTAAAGAAAAGGGAGATAGAAGAGGTGGGACTTACGGTTTGGACAAGCTAAGGAAGTTAAGGGATGTAGTGGTGGTCGATGCGTCAAAAACGTCGCGAAGGTTCTGATCCGGTCGCCGGAATCCGTCGTCGATTTCGGCAGCGCTTCGCTTCTTGCTCTTCGTACCGAGTTCTCGGGAATTTGGGAGAGTAGACTTAGAGTGGTGAGGTGAAATGGTAGAGGGTAGGGGTCTTTATATAGGGCTAGGCTAGGGTTAGGATAAAAAAATATTAAAAGAAAATATTAAAAAACATTAAAAATTCATTGAAAATCATTAAACCTAGGAGTAAAAGGGATTTATTGGCCAAATCAAAACCGATCCAGGTATAATAAGTGTGCAAGAGGGTTGAACAAGTCAAGAGCCAACTTTTCTCAGTTGGTGACTCGGCCGTCCGGCCGGATCGAGTCGGCCGATTCACCGGTCGGCGGTGCCGAGTCGGGCCGAGTCAAGGGTCCAATGGCCGGGGGTTTTCCTGAGGAACAACTTGGTATTTTTACTTTTTGTTTTCCAGTACATATTTTGGGAGTTATGGTCTTTTTACCGTTGACTTCCAAAACAAAATAAATACAAAAATAATGTGGGGCATGGGATTTAAACTCCGGTGGCTTGGTTCAGCAGTGCAAGGTATTACCAATGAGCTACAAGCTCTTTCTTGTAATTATTGTGGTTTTTAATTACTTAAACTGATAGCAGCAAGAATAAATACTCCTAGTATTCATTAAATTTAAAGTAATTTCTTGTACACTAAAAATGGAGTTATTTCATTCTTGTAGCTTGTAATTAAAAACAAAAATAATTACCTAAATCTTGTGCGCAGGCTTAAATACTCCTTTGTGGATTTTTAAAAAATATTTTGAAAAAAAAATTGTATAGGAAAAAGTGTATAAAAATTAGGGTTGTTACAGTACCGCAATCTCTGGATCTAATCCTGGCATGTCGGAATAGTTCCACGCGAAGCAATCTCTATGCTGTAGAAGCACGTCTTTTAGCGCCGCCACCCTTTCCTCAGATAGCAGCTCGCTGACGAATGTTGGTCGAGGATCGTCTTCCGATCCCAACTCAATCTTCTTGAGGTTATCTGCAGTCGTATGTATGCCATCTTCCAGTTCCTTCGGAGCTGGTGGAAATTCTGGGATCACCTCGTCGTTGCTGTTTTCAAAGCACCGGGGAAGGTCATCCATGTTCTTGGGCTCTTCTTTTAATATTGTAATCATGTGACAAGTGCAAATCCGCTTCCAAGACCGATGTGGATCTGGCTCTGCTCTTGCGGCTTTGGGTTCGTGCTTTTGTGGCGGCGTTACCCTCCAGCTGTTGGATAAAGCAAATCTGCCTTGCTGGTACTGGTCTTCGACCCAGTTCTTGAACGTGAAGCAGTCTTCGATAGGGTGTCCTATGGCTCGGTGATAAGAGCAATGGCCCGAATGAGAAACCTCGTTAACTTGCTCAGGGTGCTTAAACTCCGGAAGTGCGATCATTTGATGTTTTATGGCGAGCTCGAGTAGCTTCTTCGTCTTGTCTCGAGGGAAGGAATACGCTCGACTCATTTTCTTCATGAGGGACAAATCCGGACCGCGCAATGCCTGATCACACGACTCTCTAATCCTGCGTCGTTGTTGTCGACTCCTTTTTCCGTCTCTTGACTTACTTCTGCCTCTGCGTCGGGCCTTTTGTACAACGGGTTGACAGAGAGGAGTACCCTTGTCTTTTGCAGTCTGTTGAAACAGACGTTGCGTCCTGGCCTTCTCATAGATGGCCATCTCGCAGTTATGATTTTCCCGAGCTTTTTGACCCACTTTCCTGATAAGCTTGTCCATTCGTTTTTCAAACGACGGACTCGGCACTTCGCTTGCGGGATCCAGTTTTGATGAGGGGTTGGCATTGCTTGACAGGGCGTCCTCCTCCTCATCGAAGTTATATATGGCGTAGCTACCGTGGACTCGCTCCCGTTTCCCGGATCTCACATATCCAAGCCCAAGTGTCTCCATTCTCCCGTTGGGCAATTTGTGCTGAGTTCCAGGGACATCCCAAATCCTGTTGTAGAATCGAGCTTGTCGAACAGTCTGTTTTTAAGGGTACCCCTTTGCGCTTCAATAGGCTCTTTAGTCCGTTTGTGTAATATCTGGGCAAACGGATGGGTTGGAGTCTATCGAGTGTAGAATCCGCGCCATGCCAGATCTCTTTCTCTACTCTCGTTTCCGAGGACCGATAGAATAGGATCACCTTCTCACCCGTTCGCCTGGGAGGGACGTAAAACGTCTGCAGGTCCTGCACATTGTAAGCTTGAAGTGTGTCGATATCCTTGTAGTGTTCCTGTGGCACCATGGTGATTTGCAAACTCTGATCATTGCCAGGGGATGCTTGTATTGACGTCCGACTGGAGAACACGGCATTAACTTCATCTTCCGAGTCACTTCCGAAAATCAACATGGGGGCGGACGGTCCCAGGTTGTCGCGTCGGGACGGACCAGCGTAGACTATCTCTTCTTCTTCTTCGGTATCTCTCCTGAAAACAGGGATGATGGCGGCGGCTTTGTTCTCCGGCTTGCAACACTTTTCTGTATCCTCGAAATCTGACAAAAAGTACTTCGCATCTTCGTACTTGCGGACTTCGTTCACGAAAAACGGGTTCAGCTCGCCTGTTACGGTATATTCGAAGCCATCCTTGAAGTACTTCATACACTGATGCTGTGTAGAAGGGATAATGTTGTATTCATGTAACCAAGGACGACCGAGCAAGGCATTGTAGCAGGTCTTGGCGTCAATGACGTGAAACTTGATGTCCGTGACGAGCAGTCCGAAGCGTAATGTTAGTATTACAGATCCGAGAGTCCGTGATGACTGGGAGTCGAAACCGGAGATGGTAATTTTGTCACGAGCGAGGTGTTGCACACTCATGCATATTTCCTTCAACACCCAAACATTAAGGAGATTGACAAAGGATCCATTATCCACCAGGATCTTGCCTATCTTGATATCATGGCAGTATCCAGAGACATATAGAGGACGGTTGTGGTCGCACGTCCCGAGGAGGAGGTCTTCATCACCGAAAGTGATGTCGGCCGTATGCACTTCTTCCAGTTCATTCTTCATCCTTTCTTCGGCGAGGAAGGATTGGAATTGCTCGGGTTCTTGTAACGCCTTGATTAATGAATCTCGCGCTTCTTTCGATAATAGGAGGGCGTCGAGAATGCTGAGCTGAGAAGGTAGCTTCCTTAGGTGCGCTAGGATGTTGTAATCCACCTTACCCTTCCTGGGAGGGTCCTTGGCAGTCAGCTCTTTCATGACTTGGTCATCTAAGACGATATCCCCAGTGACCTTCTCCTTTCCCTTATCTTTTCTATTTGCGGGTCCGAGATTCTTTTCCGGGAGCGTGCGATTGCGCAGCTGAATGTTTTCGCAGGCTTCCGATTCTTCTTCTTTCCCTAAAACGGATTCTTTAAAGAGAGAGCCCAGAACCATTTCCTCATCCGAGTCGCTCCCAAAGGTGAGAACTTGTGATCCTCCGGCGTCGACCACATAACAGCTGCCGGTAGTTCTTTTGTGCCTGTCAGTTGTACTTCTTTGCTCCAAACGAGTTCTGTGTTTCATGCGCTTAAAATGTTGCCGGTGAGCAACATATCCCTGCCACCATATCCTAAAGGCGTCACACTCCTCCGTAGGGTATGAAATTTTCCGATAATATGAGCAATAATTAGGGTGCCTCTCCGCCCCATCGAACACGTTCTCTTCCGAAGGTGGTAGCTTCATCCCTACTGACATGGCTTTGGCGAACCTCTTCCTCGTCTTGTACTTGTTTTTATTCGTATCAGATGTCTTTTGATCTGGCGGCAGTGCTTCGACTCTTTCGTTTAGTCGCCTGCGCTTGGCTCCTTCCGATGCAGCCATCTCACGCTCCTGATCGGCTTTACTCTTCAAACGAACCTCGTCTAGAAAAGCGTCGATCATTTCATCTGTTGGCCATATAAGTTCTGGCTCTGGCTGTGCCCCCAGTTTCTCAGTGTCAGGAGTTTCCTCATCTTCCGAGTGGGAAATCATATGACAACTTGCCACATATCCATCGGATTCATCTGACGAGCTTTCTCCATCATCTTCCTCCTGAAAGACGTGGTTAAAGAACTCTTGCAGTGTGACGGGATTCCGCGCCTATTGATTATACTCCTCCAGCACATCAATCTGTTTCTGCAAATCCGTGCGCTTGTCTCCAGGCTTCACGGACTTCCTGGACTTCTTCTTCTTTTTCTTCGAAGATTTTGACGGTTGGGTGTGAGTACTTGGGCTATCACCACCGATTTTTATAGTTGGACGTGGCTTCAGCATCCCTTCGATAATTTGAGGTTCAAGCGGGTTCTTCCACTCGACCGCTGGGCATGCATGAAGGTCACTCAGCATCCTTTTGGTTTTAACTGATAGCACGACCTCCCATGGAGCTTCTTCAATAAAGGAACAGGTTGCCCCCGGTGTATATGCTTTCTTAGGAGCATGCGGCTGAGGCGGGTTCACCTTCCATTTTTCGGACAGCGCAAACTTTCCCTGGAGGTATTGATCTTCAATCCATCCTTTGAAAACGAAGCAATCCTCAATCGGATGGCTTACCGTTTGATGGTAAGGGCAGTAGTTGGGGTTATTCACCTCAGTGGGTTGTGGCGGTCGCCTTGGATTTGGCAAGTTTATAAGCCTGTTGCGTACTGTCAGCTCGAATAACCGTTTCGTCTTGTCCCGTGGGAACGAGTAGGGACGCTTCATCTTCTCATTATAATACCGCCGTCTTTCTTCCAGCTGATCCGCCAGCTTTGGGTTACTGGGCTGCTGCTGAGCGTTCGCAACGAAGGTTGCCTTCCCTTTACCCTTGTCATTCCGGGGTTCTGGCTTCGGGGGAGACGGTCTGTGACCCATCTGGTCCATCTGGGCCAACTTGTCGATCAAAGCCTGAAACGTGGTCGGCTTAAAGAACATCATGAACTGGGAGATAGTTGCATGAGGGTCTAGAGTTCCCACAAACATTCCCACCGCGGAAGCTTCTTCTATATGCTGCTCGCATTTTGACCATAAATTACGCCACCGTATAGCATATTGGACCCATGTTTCGCCCGGCTTTACCCTGGCATTGATCAATGCCGTTATCGGGGTACGCTCGCTGGCACTCACGAAGCGTTGGGTAAACAACAATTCCATCTCTGCGAAGGTCTTGATAGAGTCATTCGGGAGCTCAGAGTACCACTCGAACGCCGTATCTGATAAACTTCCAACAAACTGGCGAAGCAAAAGCTTGTCATCACCGCCGGTGTTGCCGCAGGTTGCCCTGAACTGGGCAACATGCTGGTGAGGATTGCCCGTTCCCTTGTAAATATGGAACTTGGGAATTGTGTAACCCGGCGGGTACTTGATTTGGTCGTACCAGTTTGGATATGGCCGCCCCGTTTTTACGACCTGGCCGGCTGCTTCAGTTGCATGATGAACCCGTATTTGTTGGGCTATGTACTCGTCCAAATCAGTTCTAGAGATTGTATCCTCTTTAGCCGTTGACAAAGCCGGCGGGGGATTTGATGTCTCTCCCCTATCGTCTCCGAGGACGATCGGGGGCTCTTCAGCCGGAGGATCTTGTTGTATCATCATCCCTATCATATCTTGGATACGCTGTATGTTGGCTGCTTGTTCAGCAGCCTCTTTGTCCTTCTTCTCCAATATTCGGCGAAGGAATTCGGCGTCGGTTTCTTCCTCCTGGCGTTCATCCGAGGACGTTTCTGGGTTTTCTTTTGGCCCGGTAAGTGCGGCCATAGCATTCATCATCTCTTGGAGCTTCTGTTGCTGCTCCTGCGCCTTGGTCACTGACCGTGTAAGCGGTCTATGACCTGTAGATGCACGGCTGTCTTCCTTTCCTGATGCCATGTATATGGTATGGACCATCATGCCCCCAGACTTAGGGCGTCTGGGCTTAGTGCCTTTAACTCTCATTGCAGGCTGGGGGATCTTCTCTGGCTTCCTCTTTTTATGAGCAGTGGAAATTGAAAGGGCCGTTGAGGTGGGCACCCAGATAGGTTTTCGTGGCTTAGCCTAGCGACTGACTTCTTGTTGGATTTTCAGCTTCTTGTGCTGGCGGGAGAAATTTAGATCGATCATCGAGTCTCGGGCCTGCCGCCAGACTTTATAGATTCGGGAGGACAGCCGTTGAGGAGATTGGGGCTGTTCTAGCTTCACTTCTATAGCCCTTTTCAGCGGAGGGGGAGACCTCTTTAGCACCGCGGTAGGAGAATTCCTACGCACCTTATTTAGCATCTCAAAGCTGTTCCCAGTTGGAACAGCAGCATTAATTTCTGTCGTCGGGGCTGGAGGAGTTAGCCCAGAAGGGGAGTTGCCTCCGGCCTTTCTCACTCGGTGCCAGTAACGACGTCGAGCGTGTCGTGCTGATGGCATCGGCTCGGTGATGGCGATAGCCTCGTCTTGCCCCCTGTGTAGGTGGGGGGTCGTTGCTGGTGCCAGCCTATTAAAGACTGATGTCCTTTGGGTAGCAGGAGTGGGAGCTGGAACAGTCAATCTTGTAAGGACCGACTTTTTGGAAGGAGAAGCCGCCTTGACGACTTCAGGAGCGAGACTGGTTATTTTCTTAGGAGCAGCCTTCTCTAGGATTGCAGGCCCCATTATGGTTTCACAGGAGCTCTGGCCTAGTCTGGAGAAGACCGAGGCGCTGGTGTTGGGTGACCCATTGAAAGGGGCCGCAGCAGGGGTAAGCCGATCAAAGATCGACTTCTTGGGAGCTTCCATTGTCAGCACAGGAGCGGTGAAGCTTGTTGGCGGGAGCATGGTCCCAAAAAACAACCCTGTGGTGGCTCGAGTGACCTATTCCACGGGTATTGTAAATAGCGAAGCAGCCTGGGGTCCGTAGGCTATACCTCTTGGCGAGGCAGAGCGTTGGTTGCAATTACAGTTGGAGCATGTCGCACAAGTGGAAGCCATTGATTCTTTGCTTTCTGCAATAAGTAAGATGCCGAATCTTAGTACCTTGAAACCCCAGGGCAACTATTAGCAAACCGTGTTTGGTTCGCGAACACGACACATGAAGTGTGGAGTGGAAAGAGGAAAAGGTCCCACCGGGCATGCCAGAATCTGTTCCCCTCCGAAAGACGGCGCGACGGCGGACGTCTCGCCTGAGGTTCGGGGCAGATGCTAATTGGTGCTATCCGTCTACCTCTCCGAAGATGCCAAGTTGATTTATGGCACCGTGTATCGAAGGTTTAGACGGATGCGGCCGATGTAGTAGACTTCGTCAGATTCCCCCTCGTTCGAGGGGTTTTTTATTGTGGGGACGCTCTTCCCTGCAGGCGCAAGCCCCTGCAGTTAATTACGCTACCGCATCGCGGTAACCACTTTCTCCTTCTCCAGATGGTCACTTCGTGTCGTGTGTGTTTATTTTATGTTTGGTTGCCCGTGGATTGTATACGGAGACTGAGTTATGTCGTCGCCCGTAGGGCGTGGACTAGTCCAAATCCGTATTATCTTAGATTTGGGTTTGGGGGTTTGGGTTTAAGGATACGTTAGCCTCATTGGAGACTAAGATCGACTTAAACGTTTGTTAAGGACACGTTAATCTAGTTTTTAGACTAAGATCGACTTAACGGGATCGTTTAGATCCAATAATAGAGCAATTAAGGGAGCCCTGTTGTTTAGTTTAGTGACGTTGCAGTCAATAGGTAGTTTAAGGACGTTGCGGTCCATGGGTAGTTTAAGGATATTGCGGTCCAATGTTAGTTTTAAGACGTTGCGGTCAAGGTTAAGGACCTCATAGTCCGTGGATTTAAGGACTCCACAGTCCAAAGTTAGTTTTAAGACATCTCGGTCAAGGTTAAGGACGTCATAGTCCATGGGTTTAAGGACCCCACAGTCCGTTGTTAGTTTTAAGATATCTCAGTCAAGGTTAAGGACGTCATAGTCCATGGGTTTAAGGACCCCACAGTCCGTTGTTAGTTTTAAGACATCTCGGTCAAGGTTAAGGACGTCATAGTCCGTTGTTAGTTTTAAGACATTCCGGTCAAGGTTAAGGACGTCATAGTCCGTTGTTAGTTTTAAGACATTCCGGTCAAGGTTAAGGACCTCATAGTCCATGAGTTTAAGGACCCCACAGTCCGTATCAATGTGTGGTCATCGGGACCCGTCACCTCTTTAAAGACGTTGAGGAATTACAACGCCGAGTATCAAAGGAGTGAAGAGATGTACCCTTAAACCGAGGTAGATTAAATAATCTTTGACCCAATTTGGAACCAAGACCAATTAATTATATTATGAGCCAATTGGCTCAGTTGAATTTGAATTGAGGACTTATGGCCAGCTTGGGCTAAGTCCAATCATATTTAGGATATTGGCCCTCTGTTGGTCCATTAGAGGAGAGGCTTTGCCTCTAGACACTTAGCCAATTGGGCTAAAGTTAGTATTAAACACTAAAGATCAGCAGTGTTGAACACTGGGAACAAGTTAGTGTTTTAACACTAAAAGACAGTTGATGTTAAACACCGGCAACAGGGGGTTCAAATTAGTGTTAAACACTAGAGAAAATCAGTTTCAAACACTAGCAACAGAGATCTCAAATTAGTGTTAAACACTAAGAATAACCAGTGTTAAACACTGGTGATAGAGATTTTAATTTAGTGTTGAACGCTAAGGTAGTTAATATTAAGCTCTATTAACAGGGGTTTAATTTAGTGTTAAACACTAAGAAATTCAGTGTTTAAACACTGCAAATAAAGTTCTTTAATTAATGTTGAACACTAAGGCAAAACAGTGTTAAACACTGGATTCAGAGGTTCCAATTTAGTGTTAAACACTAAGGTAAGAGGGGTCACGTGGTAACACGTGAGGACGCCCTCCCCTTTATTTGTTCTGCTGAGAATATTGAGTACTTTGGAGCATCACGTGCTGTCACATGATGGGCATTTAATTGTTTGTGTGTTAAAGCTCCTGCCAAGGGTCACGTGGGTCACGTGAGGCATTGCCTCAAAAGCTCTTCCCTGTGGATCTTTCCAGGGGTCACGTGGTAGCACGTGACTCTGCCTCTTTGCAATTTCTGATTAAATTCTTCATTAAATCCCCATTGTCTTCTGCAGAATTATATTCTCTGATAGAGTTGAACTCTGATTTTCCTGTAGGAATTAAATTCCTCATATATGTGAAGAATTGAGTTCTGCCATAGGGTTAAACCCTGATAATAATTTTAAAAGAACTAAATTCCCTCTTTCTTTAGAGAATTACTCTTAGATAGGGTTGAACCCTAATTTATATTCTGAGGGATTAGATTCTGTCATAGGGTGAAACCCTAATTTCTTCTTTCTTAAGGGAATTAGATTCCTGTTATTTTAACAGAACTAAGTTCTTAACTAGGGTTAAACCCTGATTCTGTTTATTCTAAAGGAATTATATTCCTATAACATAGGGTTAAACCCTAATTCATCTCAAAGGAATTAAATTCCTATAATTCTGCGAGGATTAAATCCTCAAAGTTTCATCCCCTCTCTATACTTTGGATCTGCATGGCAGGATCTCAACCCAATGAGAATTAAATTCTCAATTCAAGGGGAGATGTGCACTTTGCAGATCCTCCACTAAAGAGAGAACTATGTTCTTCTTTTTAATATCAGAGTTAAACTCTTTTGAGAATTAAATTCTCTTTTAAGGGCCTTCCCTTTCTTACCTAGGATTTTCTTCTGCAGAAGATCAAATTCTTCCAGAGTCTCAAGGCTCTATATTTCTCTTTTTCTATCTCCCTTTTTCTTTTTTCCCTCTGTGTCTCTTGGCTCCTATTTATAGGAGAAGAAGCAGAATCAATTAGTTTTGATGAATCTTTTATTGAGAGATTTGATTTGTATTCACCATTCGTTTGGACCTTTGGATTATTAGGTGAATTTTATTCACCATTGGATTTTAAATCCAAAGATTTTCCTTTGTTATTTCGATTAGATTTTAAGGGGAAATCTTTCCAAGTTCAAGATTTTTCCATAGATAGGTGATATTTAATCACCTTTAAATCTTTAGTTCAATCGGTTCCAAATAATCATTTTCCTTTGGAAAGATTTGAATGATCTCTTTAGAATTTGATTCTGTTAAATAAATAGGCTTTGAAAGCCGGTCACGTGTGGCCACGTGACCCATGGTCACGTGTAGGCACGTGACCCTTGGTCACGTGTAGGCACATGACCCCCTGGAACGAGCTTTCTTCTTCTTTTTGTGCTCTGTCTTCTGGCCGCTGCTTAGCCGTCACGTGCCACCACGTGACCCCTGGTCACGTATGAGCACGTGACCCTCTTCTGGAGCCTTTTTCTTGATTTAGTCAGAGAATGAGTTCGCTGCTTTCAAATGTCACGTGCCAACACGTGACTGCTGGTCACGTGCTAGCACGTGATGCTTCCTTCGTAAGCTTTCCTGATTTTAAATCAGGAAACACCGGTGGCTTGGTCGAAGATGACTAGATATAGTAACAACGCGTCTTCTTCGACTGGTCGGGTGAGAAGTGGGGGGGTCGCCAGGTATGCCTTGAGTTTTTCGAAAGCGTTTTGGCATTCTTCGGACCATTTAAACCTGGGGATTTTCCTCAGGGCTCTGTAGAAAGGGAGGCAATTTTCTCCGGATCTGGACATAAAGCGACTAAATACGGCCACCCTCCAAGTAAGTCGCATGATATCGACATTGCTTTCGGGCATCGCCATGTTGATGATGGTGTTGATTTTCTATGGGTTTGCCTTGATTCCACGATGGGTAACCATGAACTCCAGGAATTTCCCGCTTGTGACGCCGAACACACATTTAGCGGGATTCAACTTCATCTTGTATTTTCGCAGGACATCGAATGTTTCGCCGAGGTCTGTAGTGTGTCCGGCCGATGAGGCAGATTTCATGAGCATGTCGTTGACGTAGACTTCCATGTTTTTCCCAATTTGTGGTTTGAACAGTTTGTTGACTGGTCGCTGGTACGTGGCTCCGGCGTTCTTGAGTCCGAAGGGCATTACCCTGTAGCAGTATACTCCTCGATCCGTGGTGAAGGTTGTCAGCTCTTCATTAGCCAGGGTCATTCGGATCTGATTATAACCGAAGAAAGCATCCATGAAACTTAGTAACTCATAACATGCCGAGCTGTCTACTAGCTGATCTATCCGAGAAAGTGGGTAGTTGTTTTTGGGGCAAGCCTTGTTCAGGTCAGTGAAATCGACGCACATGCGCTACTTCCCGTTCGCTTTCTTGACCATGATCACGTTCGCCAGCCAATCCGAGTAGTCCAGGTTCCTGACGAAGCCGGCAGCGAGCAGTCAGTCCACTTCCTCCTCTATCGCTTTTTGTTTCATTGGTGTGAAACTTTTTTTCTTTGCCGGATTGGCTTGGCTTTTGGGTCGACCCAAGCTTGTGGGAGATCACCTCGGGGTAAAACCCGGGCATATCTGCTGGCATCCAAGCGAACACATCTGAGTTATTCCGAAGAAACCGGATTAGGCCTTCGCGGACGCTTTCTGTCTAAAGAGAGCCGACCCGAACAGTCCAGCCGTCAACTCCTTCTTTGAGGGGAACTTCCGCTAACGCCTCTACCGGAGCGCCTTGGATTTCCTTGCGGTCGTCACGTGTGTCCAGGGACCCCTGAGGATCGTGCGTATCTTCAAAATTATCGCCCTGCTCCCCGACGGCGAATGTTAAGGCGAGACAGATCCTGGCAGTTTGCTGGTCTCCATATGCCCGGCCAATCCCCCCGTTATCTAAAGGAAACTTGAGCTTGAGGTGGTAGGTTGAGATTTGAGCTCGGAGGGCGTTTAGAGTGGGGTGTCCCAGGAGGATGTTATAGGATGAGGGGACTTGGCAACGAGGAAGTCCACCGACACAGTTCGCGTTTTGCCTGCTTCCCCAACGTTGAGGAGGAGGGTGACCGATCTCTCGGCCAGGATGGAATGGTTGGTGAACCCGAAGAGGACGTGGGAGGTCGGACGGATTTAGTCCCATCCATTGGAAACAATCGTAGAACAAGATGTCCGCTGAACTCCCTAAATCGACCAATATTCTACGGACCTCATAACGGTGAACTCGGGCTATTATCACAGGGGGTTATTGTTTGGAAGTGATATGCCATGAAGGTCTTCGCCGGTGAAGGTGATTGGGTCATCCTTCCTGCACTTTTTGTGGGGCGGATCACTTATGGCCATGATGGGTAGGAGGCGGCGGTCCCCTTTACTGTCCGGAGCCGAACCGTCGAAACGACCACGATCTGCCCAATCGTTAACTCCCCAGGGGGGTTGGTTGGTCTTTATGCTCTTGCTCCGCCTACCGTTTGTCTCATAGGTATTTCGCCAAGTGACCAGAGCGGATCAGTTCCTTAATATATTCACGGAGCTATTTGCAATTTTCGGTCGGGTGCCCCTGCGACCTATGGTAGGTGCAGTACGGGACGCGGAGTCACTTTCCCGTCCTCTAGGTAGTAGGCGGGAGTTTAAAAAACCTCTCGCCCTTAGCCTCTTCTAGTAGCACGGCCAGGGAGACGTTTAGTGGAGTGTACTTGTGGAACCTCGAGGAATAGGGTTTTGGTCGGTCGGCCTTCTTTTTCTCCTCTCTATCCCGTCTTTTTCGGTCTACCTGGTCGCTCCGGGGTAGGTTGGCGTTCACCTCCGACTCGAGTTGGATTTCTCGCTCGGTCTATACTTTTACTTCGGCCATGGTCTTAGGTTGTGTTGATGCAAAAGAGCAGAGCCACTCTTTGTGCCTAAGACCCGACCTTAGGGCAGTGATAACCGTTTCGTCGTGGTGCTCGGAAACCTCTAGGGGGGCATTGTAGAAGCGGATGACGTATCCCTTGAAGGATTCCTTGTCTCTGCTCTTGACGGTGAACATGTAGTCGACCATCTTTTTCTGTCGTTGGTTGCCGACGAAATGGCTGAGAAATTGGGTCGCCAACTTGTCAAAGGTCGAGATCGAGCGCGGCGTGATCCCTCGGAACCAATCCCGGCCAGCGTGGATGGGAGTGGTGGGAAAAGCTCGGCATTAGGCCTCATCCGAGTTGTCTTGGAAGCTCATGCCCACCGTAAACGCGTCCAAGTGGTCCTTCGGATCGGCCTTCCCGTCAAAGAGGGCCACTTTGGGCGGTTTGTTCCTGGATGAGACACGCTCAGCGAGTAGTCGTTCTGTAAAGGGCCTAGTGAGCGAATCAACGGAATACTTCGCCCTTTCGCTGGTCGCACGGTCATCCTATCATATGTCTTCGATTTTCTTTTCGAGGGCCTCGATTCGTCGCTGGTACCCTGAGAATTCTTTATAGTCGGAGCGTCTGCTATCTTTGCTCCGGGCTTGCGTGATGGAACGGTTTCAGTTTTGCTCTATCACATCCCTTAAATCCTCGGGGGGAACCCTTCATGGATAGTGCCGACGTTCGTCGTACGCGAGGCTTCGACGGAAGTGGGGGCGTCGGTCATGCCTGGAACCAGGCAAGCTGACCGACACCTTTTCAAGGGGCAAGAAAATGCGCCGCCGGTCGAAGTGATAGCCTGGCTTCCCCTAAGATCGGGGTGTTGAGCTGTTCGGTGCCCAACGGGTCATAGAATCATTCCCCACATGCGGGTCATGGCTTCCGGAATCGGCACGTCGGTGTTCAGTAACATCAAGATGAGCGCGGGTGAAGTCGAGGGCCTGCGCTTCCGTCTTCTTGCGTACGTCGTCGTCTCGGGGTGAGGAAATAACTGTTTGGCAGGTACGGCCGGCCGCTTGAACGCGGGCGAGTGCATCCACCATTGCCGTGAGCTTATCGATCCGAGAGGATAAGGCGTTGATGATGTTAGGAGGGGGAGTTGGGTCGCTCCTGCCTCCGTTATAAAGGACGGGGTGGCTCATGCTGGGATTGTCGCGGTTATCGTTTGCCATTGAATCAAAGGCGGAAGATCAACTTTTTGGGTGGAGGAGCTTCTCGCTTCCCACAGACGGCGCCAACTGATGGAGCTACAAATCTCCTTCGGTAGTTGTCCTCCGTGGATCTTATTGCAAGCGGTTCTTGAACGGTTGAGATTGGGAGTAAAGGTTGAATGTGTGGATCTCAATGTGTTGTTGTTTATGCCGAGCTGCTTGCAAGGGAAGTTCCGGGATGGATAACCATCTTAGGACCCTTCGACGATCAAGTATCGAGAAATAAAGGCATGGTAGCGACGTCTTGGAATCTGTTCGAGTTACCTGAATCATTTAGAGGAGGGGGTTTATATTGCGGTCGTATGGAGCGAGCCGATGCGAGATTCTTGCCGTCCGTTACGCCCCTGCGTCACGTTCGTGTTGATTGCGGGATACGCTCATTAGTGGAGAGATGCGCTAGCGTGAGATGCAGGACGTGGAGCGGCAGAGATCTCGTCATGGCGAGATACACGGAGCCGTTACGGAGCGCTCGGGCTCCGTGCTCCTGGCGAAACAGGGACACCGAGGAATCTCAAATATAGGATAGCTTGGAAACGGGCAAGTGAGCTGAGGAGTCTTAGCTATAGGATAGCTCAAAGACGAGCTATTGGCTGGCGGTCAGCCGAAGAGGGAACATACTCCGGGGAGGTTTTCTAAAAGGTCGGGCGCAACTCGAAGGTGTGGGTCTAAGTAATGTCCCCAATGCATCATACTTATTCCAGGTCCGTAGTCCCAGGAATCTAGTGGGCGTACGTGGATGACACGTCATCTGCTACATGTCGTTAATCTTGTGATTTCCGTCCGTGAGTCTCATTAAATTGTAAATAATTTTTATATAGTATGTTAAAATGCACAGAAAGAAAAGTTTAATTTATGTGGAGCCTTGCAGTCAGTGAGGACTAAAAACAATCTCTTACCAAATTTTGAGGTGTTCTAGAGCAATTCACCCATCATTGCATTTAATCGCTACAAAGAAAAAAAATTCAGTGTGTACCGTTACAGAGATGTTCGAAAAACAACCGAGATATCCAATCTCTTTCTTTTTCCTGCACGGTATATCCGTTATTTAAAAATATTTTATTTTGGTTCAATCAATAATCCAGTACCAATTTCAATTTATTTTGGATGATTAAAAAATCATATAAAATTCAGTGTATCTCTGTTTCCATAAATATAAACATCAAATCTTTCATCATTAAAAGATAAAAATAAAAAAATAGATTTTCCACTGGAAATTTCCTTAAATGACACCCAATCATTATTCCCCTTTCATAATTCATAAATGATAAACATCGCGAAATTCCCTTTTCCTAAAAAAATAAATTAAAACGAAACCAAAATCAGAAGCCGGGTCCCACAAGCACTCAGACAAGAAAAATGCAAATGTTTTCCTAACAAGCTAAGCAATCCGAGCAATAAAACCCCCCCCCAAACACACGCTTCCAATTTTCAATCATCAATCTCCAACCTCTTTCTCAAAAATTCGACAAGTTTCGATCGGATCAATCGATCGACGATGGGCTGCGGCCAATCGAAGATCGAGACCGAGGAGGCGGTGACTCGCTGCAGGGACCGCAAGGAGTTCATGAAGCGCTCCGTCGCCTCCCGCAACGCCTTCGCCGCCGCTCACTCCTTGTACGCCATCTCCCTCAAGAACACCGGCGCCGCCCTCAGCGACTACGGCCAGGGCGAGGTCCAGCACTCCATCCCCTCTTCCGCTTCATCGATTCCGCCCTTGTCGTCTGCTGCGCCCGCCTCGGCCTCGATCGCTTCGACTTCGGGGGCCGCGATCGTGCAGCCGCCGATCGATACGCCCCTCCCTCCCCCGCCTCCCCTTCCGCCGCAGTTAGAGCCGGCGCCGCCGCTGCAGCGGGCGGCGAGCATGCCGGACTTGGCGATACCGAAGAAGCAGCCGCCGAAACCCTTGGTGGATGATGTCATCAACGAGGAGGATGGTGATTCCGACGACGAGGAGGACGGAGATGAATCGGAGGAGGATGGGCTGCAGCATCGCCGCCGTGGTGGGCAGAAGAGCCAGCCGCCTCCGCCGCCTGTGGCGGCGGCGGCGGAGAGCTCTTCTGCTGGGAATGCTTGGCTCAACGATTACTTTTTCGACACGGAGAACATGCCCGTGCCGTCCTTGAGCCAGCCTGAGCCTGAGGTGGTGCAAGAGAAGGTGCCGCCGGCGGCTGAGCCCGAGCTGGTGGCGGCCCCGGCTGCCCCGCAGCCTGCTCCTGCTCCAGTGAAGCTGGTGAAGAAGCAGAAGACGGGGCTGCAGTATCAGAACGTGGTGCCTGCTGGGGGTGGTGGGGAGAGTAGGAGAGGGAGGGCGGAGAGGACGGGGCCCAGCGTGAATCTGTTGAAGGTGTTGGAGGAGCTGGACGATCACTTCCTGAAGGCGTCGGAGAGCGCGTATGAGGTCTCAAAGATGTTGGAGGCGACGCGCATGCATTACCACTCGAATTTCGCGGATAATCGAGGTGAGATAAGGTTATTGTTTTGCATCTGTTTAATTTCAGTGCTTTTCTAGACTAAATTATAGGGGTTTAAGTTGCATGTTATACTTGATATATGAAATATAGTGATTTTTTTTTGAGAGATCAATATTATATTCCAGCAAATTAGGATACTTTTAGGCAAATTCAAGGAAATAATAGTATAGAGGGAAGAGGGCTATGCATATAATTTTGTGGGCCATGAGGGCTTCCATGATATCCATCAATAGCTCCTAATGATATATGAATCATAGACATGGAAAGTTTACATGACATGGACATAGTCACAATAAACGACAAATTTATAAAAGAACAAGGACTTTAAACACACGTAACATGCGTGCATGTGTGTGCATTTGAGTATACCTGTGTGTGCATGTGCCATTGCATGTGTGCATGTGCACATTTATATGTATCTATTTACAGAGCCGACTCCATTTGAAGTACTCCATTGGATAAAATTATATGAACTGCTATCCATTATTGGTTGTTTGTTTTAACCTTTAAACAATAAATCAGTGTACCAATCACATAGTCAGTTAGGGAAGACTGAAGCAACAATCGATTCATAGAATTACGGACTCAGATAAATTCTAAATACAATTCCTCAGGTAACTACTAGTCATGAACAAAAGAAACATATGTATACTCATCAATACAAATAAGAAAAATTTAAAACTGTTAAGTTTCGTGAACCATGTACTACTGGTCATGTACCGTGCGCGGATACGACACCCCCTTTTTCAAAAAATGCTTCATGTTTCTCTTTATAGCCACAAATCATGCCTCCCGTAATTTTGAAGTTTCCTGCATTTAAATAGAAGCAATCCACAAGGCTTATTATCAACTATAGAACAAAAAAGTATTTAAAAATACACCCATCAAAATGAACAAGCAAAATTTTGAAATTGTCTAGCAAAGTGCATGAACGATGTAGTGCTGGTCATGTATTATACACAGATACGACACCTTTTTGCAAGTGTTGTTGCTTTGTGGCTAATGATCTACCTGAAGAATATTAAGAAGTCAGTCAGATAATGCTTTATGTTTTGCTTCATTGCCACAAACCATGCCTCCCCTTATTTGCAAGTATCATCATCATCATCATCATCATCTGTGGCTTTTCCCATCCAAATGGAATCGTCTATAAAGCAGAGATCCAGTAAGATTTGACGAAGTTTTACGATCGGTTGTCGACCTTACATCAGCCCTCTCCAAATAAGTGCCAAATTGCTGGTTCAGAAAACTGACAAGAAAGGGACACATGCTTGTCATAGTCCTCGGTGACTAAGTCGGCATCCTCCAAATTCTTATAGACTATAGAGAAGTTCGTGCGAAGAGGAAAAGATAATATATTTGTTATATGTAATCACACTTAATTCTAAGGCATAAATATAGCCAAGAGCGAAATGGAACATATTCCATAACCCGTATTTGGAAGTATCTTGCAATTAAATAGGAGCAATCCATATGGCTTACTGTTAAATACTTAAATATAGAGAATAATAGGTATTCTCGTCCTCACAAATGAATTTTATATGATCTCTT
Source organism: Agapanthus africanus (assembly GCA_030015575.1). Classification (NCBI taxonomy): domain Eukaryota; kingdom Viridiplantae; phylum Streptophyta; class Magnoliopsida; order Asparagales; family Amaryllidaceae; genus Agapanthus; species Agapanthus africanus. The sequence continues at coordinate 671,352,679 of CM057340.1, read as the reverse complement.
AAGATTGATGAGACGGTACTGTGTTTCCGGTGATACTCAAATAAGGAAATCCTATTCATAATTCTATTTCCCTCATAGTTTGACATGTTTGTACGAGCTATAAAGTCTACCATTTTAGTAATTTTCCATGGGTGGAACCATCTAAATCCGATTAGTGATTTAAATCATACTCAAGATAGTTCAAATATTTTTAGCTATTTGTTTTCATTAGCATAACATATTTGAATTGACCGAGTTTAGTATCTTTTTTTAGCACTACGTGAGGATGGCACTACCTAAATGCTTTGAGTATCATCAAAATGACCATTTACTAATTAAAACATATCGTGGATATTAATACAATGTGTAAACATTACTTGATGCGTATTTCGACTTTTCTTCCATTTCTCTCTATCATCATCATTTAGATCACATTAACTATGGTATATGAAACTAAAATAAACTTTACCATATTGGAATTTAATTGTCGTTTTGAGTGATAGCCAGTTGACCGAATCACAGTCATGTCATTTCCTTGTGTTCATAATTCAAATATGTAATGAAATATGAGACTTAAGATAAATGATATGATTTACTTGCTTCGGTAATGCCTCCATTCCCAACGGCGATACATCATTCTGCTTTCATTGCTTACCACTAATTATATAGCTAAATATGGTAATTACGTAAGACTCAATACAACAACAACTGAGCTTTTTATCCCAAGCATATGGGGTAGGCTATATGAACCAACATGAGAATCACGTCTGGTCGAGCACATGAATCCTCCGTCTCCACTCACTCCTATCGAACAATATACTTTCATTAAGACCTTTGGCATCTATATCTTTCGTATTGCCTCCATCCACATTTTCTTCGGTCTCCCTTTTGCTTTTTTGACTTGGCCTAAATCGAGAATATCCATTCGTCGAACTGGTGCTTTCATAGCTCTGCGTCGTACATGACCAAACCATTTTAGACAGTTTTCCTGCATCTTCTCCTCCATGGGTGCTACATTAACCTTTGCATGAATATTCTCATTTCGTACCTTATCCTTTCTAGTGTTACCACACATCCAACGAAGCATGCGCAACTCCGCTACATGCATCTTCTGTGCATGATGTTTCGTAGAATCCCAGCATTCCGTACCATATAATAAGGCATGCCGAATAGCGCTTCGATAAAGCTTCCCTTTCAATCTTAATGGAAAGTTGTGATCGCACAAAATTTCCGTTGCACTCCTCCATTTCAACCAGCCAGCCTAAATCCTCTGGTTGACATTGCTATTGATCTCTCTATCCTTTTGAATGATGGAACCTAGATTTCTAAATTGATCGCTCTGTAATATCTCTTGCCCATCCAATGTTATATCACTGTGATCTCGACTTCTCTGTTTACTAAACCTACATTGTATATATGTTGTCTTGTACCTACTCAATCTAACCCCCGAGATTCCAACGTTTGCCTCCATAACTCCAATTTAGTATTAACCCTTGCTTTCGTCTCATTTATTAGAATAATATCATCAGTGAATAGCATACACCATGGTACCTCATCCTGGATAGTTTTAGTAAGCTCATCCATCACTATGACAAACAAGAATGGACTTAATGCTGATCCTTGATACAAGTCAACTGTGATCGGAAAATCTCTCGTTAGGCCGCCACAAGTCCTTACATTTTCCACTACTCGGAAAATCACATAAGACTCGTAAATATTGACCTAGCTTGTTAGCAGACCAACGGTTGCACATCTTTGTTCTTTGCAAATCTTGGCTTGGCTATTCCTCACCTTCAACTAAGAAACGAGAGAGTAGATTTGGATTGGCAATGAGACAAAAACAATATCCCTATATATGGCATAATATAATGAGACAAGAGACCTGGATTTAATATTCAATTAAATAAGAGAAATAGGATAAGGGTCTTTGATCTCCGTATATTCGATTTAATAAGGGAAGACAAGGGACATGGATTTAATATGCTTTGTTGATGCCTAATGCAAGCCATCATTTACAGACTTCTTAGGGGCTTCTCTCCATGACTTATTTGTTATTATACAATAAACCAGTGTTCTATATGTCATTGGCCGTGTCTATGCCTACGGAGAAAATTCCATTACGTATGGCGGATGTTCGGATATGTTTGCGACATACAATAAATATTGGTTATAATGGCATGTGAAAGTTCTATTACCTAAATATAACTGTAAACAAGTTATACTATTACGGATATCATAAACATCAACCATCATGATATGTAAATCTCTACACAATAACCAAAATTCTTAAACTATAATAAATGTATATTCATTTTGATTCCTTCATGCTTTGCTATCAAACAACACAAAAAACTAAAGCAATAAATGAATAATGGGAGAACTTTTTAAATAATGTTCGAACTTTCAGGTCGGAAGTATGTTGGTGTTGTGATGAGTCAAACATGACATATTGGGTCAATAATATGAAAAAACTTTCTGCATTATTTTTCTTTTGCATATCGTGGCATCCATTGCTAAAAAAGGACATTGCTTGGGACATTTCGAAGAGATTAAACATTCCAATATGCACCGAGTCCCAGTCATAAAAGACTCCTCTTGCAGTAACATGGTAGGATGCAAATAAGGTAAAAAAATTATAATCCGCTAACTGTATGTGTGATTTACTTTTCAAGGGATAGTATAAATTATTTGAGAAATCCAAATTGGTATCTTGATTTATGACGTCCTTTATTTCTAACCGTCAAAGTTTATGACAGCTTTGACATAAATGACATGTAGTCCCAATTGATTTGCTTTCGTATCTTTGCTTTATAAGTAATATAGCCTTAACTTAATAATTATGCTGATCATCTATAATAGATTAACTAGCATAAAATACCATGGCTGTTTAGGTGTTCTTTGTCTCAATGATTTGTTTCTTTTCACCATCTCCTTGCATTAAGAGTTAACTCTCGTTTTTATCTCATATTTCCCATCAGACTAATATTTCTATTTTCATGTTCTACTTTTTGTGATAACATATTCATGTTTTACAGGACACATTGACCATTCTGCAAGACTCATGCGGGTTATCACATGGAATAAATCATGTAAAGGCCTGAAAGAAGAGGATAATGGAAAGGACGATTTTGATGATGAGGAATCAGAAACTCATGCCACTATTCTCGATAAGATGTTAGCATGGGAAAAGAAGTTATATGATGAAGTGAAGGTAACCCCCCCCCCTCCTCCATTTAAAGTTTGCCTAGATTTCTGTGTAATTGTGATTTATATTTTTCTTTCATCATATGACTAGTTCCAACTATTTCCCATTCTTTCTAGGTTAGATTTGTATACCCGAGTTCCAAGCTACTCTCTTTAAGTTTAAATGGAAAGCATTTGATTATGTTGCACAGTATTCAAATAAAAGTATTTCATTTGAGAAATAAATTAATAGTACAGTTGTGAAGATTAGAATATATGGTTGAAAAACTCATGTCCTGGAGTTACTAGGCAGAGATCGGCCTTTCTTAACAGATACGTGCCGGACATGTGTCTGACACAGATTCCTGCCCGACACGTGCCCGACATGGAATTTCTGTGCCCACTTCAAAACGAGGCGTCGCTGGATTTGGACATGCGAGAGATGCGTTTTGGACACAGGTAGGACACCTTTTAGTGGGTTTAACCCGCTACACCATCATCCTAAATCCTTCATGGTCTCCTCCCCCCCCCCCTCAAGTACAGCCATCAACTCTTTCTATCTCCTCAAGCTCAGCAGTCGATCCCTAATTCGAACAAAACCATTGCCTCTTTCTCATAAAAACCAGCAAAAAATACTCAACCTTTTCTGCTAAGTTGTTGAATAAACAATCTTCAACCACATTGTATGTTTTATTAGGAAAATGCTGAAATTTTCAAGGTTTTTGCTGAAATCATAAAATTATTTTGCTGATATTTTGTTAAATACGGTTAGAAAAAATGCTTGAATCATATGGATGTTGCTGCAATAAGTTTGTGCAACATAACTTAGTTTTTTGTTGAATTTTATTGAATACATTCAAAAAATGTTGTAATGCTAAGGTTTTTGCTGAATATATACAGATATTAAATAAATGCACGTATAGTCATGTCCCCGTATCCTATATTTTGGGATTTGTCTGTGTAGCATTGTGTGGTGTTTGTGTCGCCGTGTCACTGTGTCCGTGCAAACTTGGCCGGTACATTTATTTCCCACTTAGAATGAGAAACGAGTGACATTAATTTAAAGATTGCATTTTAGTCTTAATTTCATGTGCAATGGGTCTTTAACTTCTTCATACTTGCTGGTAGATTAGTTCCCTTTCCATTTTGGGATGGTTATATATTTTTGGACACATAAATCATCTTCCCATTTTTGCAAATCTTAACGATTAGATTACTCCTAATTTTTATTTTTGCCTTTCTTTTAATTTAATAAGTTTTGGTTAAAGATACAGTTTCAATCATGGTTTCAATAAATTTTTCCTGGTTCGTATAACCATCATTTATTTTCTGATTCATTGTTTTGCCCATAAATGTATTTATTTTAGATGTAAAGAATATGCTTGAATCAAGGCTAACTTAATAATGGAACACAGGCAGGTGAGCAGATGAAAATTGAATATCAGAGGAAGGTTGCTTCACTGAATAAGCAAAAGAAACAGGGAGCTAGTCCTGAAACAATTGAAAAGACTAAAGCAGCCGTCAGTCATTTGCATACAAGATACATAGTTGATATGCAGTCAATGGATTCAACCGTTTCTGAAATTAACCGTCTGCGAGATAAGCAGTTGTATCCGAGATTAGTGGATCTTGTTGATGGGTAAGCTGTCACTTTTTAAAGCTTGACTTCAAGTAAATTTCTGATTGTAGCTTATATTGGGATTTCGTTTCACTTCAAGTAAATTTCTACTTCATTATTTGAAGGCTTGATTTCATGAACTCCTCCCCCCCAACCCCACCCAAAAAAAACCTCTCCCTCCTCTGTTTAGTGATCTATATATACCTGAGAAATGCGTGTAATTAAAAAGACCGAACATCAACATTCAAGTCTACAAAAACTAAGAATTTTGGATAATTTTGGAAATAATCATCAAACTACTGCAGAGTATTTAAACTTTACGATTTAATCGGCAACTGAAGATATTCCACACAGACTGCTAAATGCCTGAGCGCTCTTTTATCTAATATGAATTTGTATAAATTTCACTAAACTACACTTAACGATGGCTGTTTTTCACTTAAAATTCCCTCACCGTAACCTTTTGTTGCCGTGATGATATCCTAACTCAAGTCTATAGTTTTGCTTAGTTATATAGAAATGCCATAGATGCCCAGCCTCACATGAGAATGTTGCCAGCACATTATAAGAATATAACCAGGCATCTTCCCAGTTGTGAATGAATATTGTTCGATTACACCCTTTGTTGTTATTTTACTACTACTTAAATACATAACACACATACATAGTACTCATTAATCATAATTCCATCACAGAACGGCGAAAATGTGGGAAACCATGTACATACAACACAGCAGCCAGCTCAAGATCGCCACAGCCCTCAGAAACCTAGATACATCACTCTCCCCCAAAGAAACAACCGATCAACACCACAAACGAACCAAGCAATTAGTTCAAGTCCTATTTGAATGGCACTCTCGCTTCCAAAACTTCATCAAGTACCAAAAGGAGTACATCCAAGCCCTCAACAACTGGCTCAAGCTTAACCTCATCCCAATTGAAAGCAACTTAAAAGAAAAAGTTTCATCCCCGCCTCGAGCTATCAAACCTGCTGTCCAACCGCTCCTCACGTCTTGGCATGACCTTCTAGAAAAACTTCCGGACGAACGGGCCCGCAGCGTAATTAACACCTTTGCAGAAGTTGTTAACAATATTTTGATTGCTCAAAAGGAAGAGCTGAAGCTCAAAGAGAAGTGCGAAGATACAAAAAGAGAGTATTTGAGAAAAGCCCGGGCCTTCGATGATTGGTATCAGAAATACTCAGAGAAAAAAGCTGCGGCGGCGGAAGCAGCAGCTGAGGGCGAAGCGGCTGCTCAGGTGGCGGATCCTGAGAGCACGGATCGTGATGAAGTTGTCGCAGAGAGAAGAGCTGTGGTCGAGAGTTTGATGATGAGGCTTAAAGATGACGAGCAGTCGTATCAGAGAATATGCAGACAGGTGAGAGAGAAGTCAGTTGGGAGTTTGAAAACACATTTACCGGAACTTTTCAGGGCTTTATCGGATTTTGCGCTTGATTGCTCGGAGATGTATCAGAAGTTGAGGGCTATTACGGTTGAGCCGAAGGATACAGTGGAGGTAAATTAAGTTACTTTGCATGTATGGTTATAGAAGCTGTATGTAATAGATTTATATAGTTTTTAGTGGTTTTTGTGCTTGTGGTATAGGGTGCATAAAGGGGATTTAACAGGTCATATATTGGGTGTAAATTGTGGGAATAATGAGCAGGATGTCTTGCTAATTTATATAGATGGGGAAATGTGTTAAAGGTGTATCTATTCAGATGGATGCTTTTACTAAAACTACAAACTTGCAGCTACATATTATTGAATCTGATGCTCCATTGAATAGACAATTTCTTTTTCGTGTTCTTGATCGAAATATTTATTACTGAGATGAACAGGTTACTACATTTGAATTGGAATTTCTGATTTATGAGGCATTAAAATTCTTTGTTTTACAGGATGTGTATTTCTTACCGTAAGCTCGTCTTATAGTGCTACATTGAAGGGTATTTTGGTGAAAAAAGCCGCATGAAAACCGAAGCATACGAGAGTTTACAGTAATAAGAAATATAGTTTAGTGAAAGCCATCCATAGTTAAAGGTAGTTTAGAGAGAAAACATCTACAGCTAAAGATAGAATACTCAAATTCAGCTAAATAAATAATTTTCTGCCTTCGTGCAATTTCCCTGGGTTTTCCACAGACATTAGAGAAAATGGCTGTTATTGAAGCAAAACAGTAGTGAAACAGTAACATATTGAAGCATAAAAGTCTTAAAACAATAACAGGCTCATGGGAGAGATTTTTCTTTTATGTATGGAGAACACATGCCTGGCCATGAGAAAGAAAGATGTAGGAGCATTGGCAAAAAAGAGCTGCTAGAAAAAGATGTAGTAGGAGCATCAGCAAAAACAGAGCTGCTAGAAAAAGGCCTGGAAAATCCAATCTCTCTTTCTATTGTCTATATACCGAAGCAAAAGAAGAAACAAGCATATAATAAAAAAGAGACCTCAGCATGACAAAATTGAACCAAGATTTTAGCTCATGTCTCTTTAGTACCAGATCTTATGAAAAAAGTACCCTAAGTTACCAAGGAACGGAAGACTTTTCAGCAAGACAAGGGAATATATACAGATGTTTGACTCAAAATAATTCTCTTGCTTCATATACAAATCATTTAACATTAAACTAAACTAAGTCTTGCAAAGGTCCCAAACCTTATTTTCCGACATCTAAGAAAAGATAATTTCATATATATTGATATATTTCCCAATCATCATCGGAAAATGCCTTGTTGTTACTATCACTGGCATCGATCTCCCTGTTATCATCATTTGCATTGCTTTTTGGGCTCTCGACAGAATCCATGGCATGCACATTTTTTGGGGAAAAACTTGTGAGATTTAAAACGGAGCTTGATGAAGAGGCCAAGTTACAACTTGTGAGCGACGGAGATTTTCTGAGATGTATATGTCCATCAACTCTTTCTTTAAACTTCAGTATATCCTCGCAGATAACTTCTATTTCTCCTCTGTACACCAAAGCACAATGGATCACATATTGTTGTGTGGCCATTGTCAAAAAGTTTTAGCTAATTGATTGCTAAAATACCCTGAGCTTTATTTCATTTTTCAGATAATGCTTTGAACTCAGTAAACTAAACTAAATTACCATGGAACTTTGTCTTTTTCCATTTCAATAATAAAGAGGCTAACAGTCGTTTAACATGTACTACAATTTTATTATAATAAATTAAAATCCAACAATTTCATACCCTTAATAATTATACCAGAACTTAAGTCAATTTTCTGATATAAATTTTGTGGTAAAGGTTAAACAACCACCAACACCGTTATGAATTTAAAACAAAGTTCGTAGTATTATGACTTACAATTGAAAACCAAATTGATGGTTCTTTGTTTAATTTTAAAAAGTATTTACCCGGAAAAAGTTGTAAGCTTTTGGCATTTTAGTATATAATCCAAGCCAATTTGGTTTTGACAGACAAGCAAGGTAAGCTCATTTATATCGTTAGAAAAAGGTATGTAATTAATTATATTACCAATAAATTATGTAAAAGCCATACAAGTAATTCACTGATGGGAGCGTAAAACTTACTGCAATACGTCAACAACGCAACTGCGGTCCATCAAGAACTCCCTCAGCTGAAACACGACCGCAAGCAAAGGAAAGCCTTAGTTGATTGCTATGGAAATTTGAAATTTGACTCTTATTCAAGGTGCTAACTACAAGTATGGTGAAAACCTCTTACCTCGGCATTTTCCTCTGCTTCTTGTTGAAGTCTCGTGGACTCGTGCACTACATCATACATGCTGAGTTCCTGCTCCATTAGGATTTTGTGTGCGACTCCTTCCTTTTCAAGCTTCTCTTCCTCAGCTGCACTCTCTTCTTCCTTTGCAGCCGCTAGACGTGCCTCCAGAGTTCGGCGTATCTAAAATAAAAGGCAACACTCAGATAAAAAGAAAAGAAAAAGAAAAACTAATCTGAATCGTCTCTTGCAAACTTGTCAGACTATAAAATCAATCCTTCAACCCTCACAACAACTTAAGAGCTTTGGTGCAGCAGCATGGTGTTCAAGATGGAATCTAAGTGACCCGGCTCAAATCCCACTTGATGCACAATTAAAAGCGCAACCCTCAGAATAAAAGCCTAGGTTTTGGTCCACAAAAAGAATTATAAATTATAAAATTATCTCACACCTCTTAGAACTTTAAAGTTTTGGTAGTGGTAGGGAACTAAACCAATTTACTGCCTTGTCGGGGACCTAGGTAAATAAGAACCCTAGTTTGAAGGTATTGCAACATCCATGTACTGCTGCTGCTGCTGCTGCTGCTTATTATTATTATTTGGCCGCACATAATTAAAATGGAAGTGTCAATCAGTATTTTACGACAGAGACCTTGGTAGAATAACTTGAAACTTTAGAGAAAATGGAGTCTATTTCATAATCCATAGGTATGTGTTGTTTTATCACCTACATTAATTATCATAAAAGTAAACTACAAAAACGATTAAGATGAGGGAAAATTAATCATGTGAAGGTAGCAGCGAAAGTGTACCAGGAAAAAAGATTCATATACAATGTTATCGTCAATATTGACATGCTATCTCGAATCTAGAAAAGTACACGTGCGTCCTTAAAGCAGGAAAAATTGAAAATACATAAATCTTACAAAAAACAAACAAACAGTATGCTTTCTTAATAATATGCTTATTGGAAAGAAAAACCTAGACAAGTAAACTTCATGCACTCACCTCTTCAATTATTACAAGAGATTTATCTTTTTCATCTGACAGATTAAGAAGGCGAGACTGAAGCCCCCGAGCTTCAGTTCCTAATATAGATTTTTCACCATAAATTTCTCCTGCTCGCTGCCAAATTCCAATGACAACATTAGTTTTCTATGCCACACATACTCAAGTTAGATAAAAATATTTAAGCTAAATTGATAACCATCTCATTTGCTTCTTTTGCTTGTTTCAGCATCTGTCGTATGTCTTCTGCTTCGATAAGGATCTCATGACCAGCCCTGGAGGCTCCTTCTTTTGCTATTTTAGCTCGATCTTCATGGAATTCCACTTCTTTAATCATAGTGCTTACCGATTCAAAGGCAGACACCAAAGAGTCCTGCAACATTGTTTGCAAGGAGAAACAAGAATGATTTAAAACAGCAAAAGGATAATTTTGATAATTTTATTACAGTTCAGTACAAGGTAATTTCCCGTACAAAAAATAGTTGCAACATATGTAATAAATGAAGAAAAAGATGAATACAAAACTAAAATTATCTCGACTTGAACCAATGACTTGAATCATCATTGTCATACCTTTCGAATCAAAATGTGGTTGGTGTGAAGCACAAAAATCTCCAGAAAAGATTTTAAATATTTGGCACCACAGAATGAAGGGAAATATTGCGACATTTATAGGTCAATGTTGGCAATATGTCTGCTTTGATTGAAAAATAGTTCCCACCATGGTGCAAGGCCGTCATATTGCTAAAAATATCCCATGCCATATTTAGCAGATCAATAGCTATGATTCCCGCTATAAATCATTTATTTAGTGTTCTTCACTCAACTACTCGTAAGTTGAGAGCCTCAAAGATTTGGGATAAAGGCTTTGCATTTGATAGTAAATCAGTAATGACGCACAACGGATTCATTCATATTGTTAAAAAAAATTATTTCACAAATGGCATTCAAGTTATGTCAATCTAGGTAAAATAGTCAGTACTTATATAAATGATTTGCTGAATATTTAAATAGTAATTTAATGTTTTCCTTGGCCACTTGATTATTAACTTGTAGGTTTCAACATCATCCACATGGCCATTGGCGGAGGGAGGGGGGCAAGGGGGAGCCAAGGCTCTCCCAAACTCCAAGGTTACTAAAAGTCCACCCTTTTGTATGTCATGGCCTATTAAATTTCTTTCCTAATATAATTGATAAACCCCCTAAACTTTTTCCCCTTTTTATTTGATATGGCGGTCTATGATGGAAACCAAGGTCTACAAGTTGCTTTTCTTTTATATTAGTTTAGTTTCTTTTTGTTAATTTTAATTTTCATTTGTCTAGTTTAAACAAAGAGCGTAATGTTTTTCTTTTTCGCCACTATACTTCTAATCCTATAATTGAAAAGTTTATGTTTATGTACCGACTACATATATCCGGCTTATAAGAGAGAGAAATATAGCATTATAAAACTCACAACGTTGGTACAAAATTGCCTGGAACTTGTTACGTCTTCTCTTTTCAATCCTTGTACAGGTTTGCCCAAAAATATCAAAGTATCCCTCCTATAATGAGAAAGTTCTAATTTCCTATGATTTGCTTTCTTGAAAAACCAAATTGCTTGAAATTAGGATGATGAGAAAAAAGGGAAGATAGTACAAAAGAAAATGAGGGTAAATAGTCTGCAACCATACATGCAATTCAAAACAGTTGATTTCTTTCACTTTAGATGATAGTATAAGTTTATTCAATAATGTACTTATTTAATTTCGAATATTATTATTTTCCTTCCCCTTCTTTACTATTGAAAGATTTTTTTTGTGAGTTTGATTATTTTAAATACTTGATCGATTATGATAAGGATCAACTATAAAAGTAGAAATAAACCATATATATTTTTTCAATTAAAATTAAAAATTAATAAAGTTTAATCTGAACTCTTTGATAGATAAAAAATGCTGGCTTCCCCAAGAAAAAAGAATCCTGGGTCCACCATTGCACATCACCATTTGTGGATTTAATTTCATGATTCTTGTTTTTCGCCTAAACTTTTGATAATTCAAATCCTAGTGTGGTTGCTTAGTTCTTGGATTGTTGGAGTCATCAGTTTATTGCTATCGCTTTACTGACTCAATAGTATTATACGAAAAAGTAAGAGCATAAATCATGCATGCTCCAACAAGAAATATGAGAAAAAGAAAATAAATTATAGCCGGTGAATGTTCTTAGGAGGAAACAATAAAATATATTCTGTTAGCCAACCCCCAATAACAGATTGATTAAGGGAATGGACGTTCAAGAATATCTCAAGCCCAACCATCCCACAAAACTCAATTAGAAAAGAGGTAATGTTAGTTATCTTCTCTTAATCACCGTGATTCGATTAATTGGGCAGCCAATAATAGAATTGCGATGATTAAAATCCATTTTTCATTTATTTGCAGAAACAAAATAAATACTGTAACAGTTACCTTGTTGCTTTTAACGTCAGCTATAAAGTCCTCCAAAATGTCCATTGAAACCACAGAGACGGATCGTGTAGCCACTACTGTAGGCTTTTTAGCAACATAAGACATATCGGTATCAAGAGCAACTGGCTCAGAACCATTCTCAGATGTGCCCCTCGAGTATTGCTCTTCAAAATGACTTAAAGAACTGTGAATAGCGGTGTCCAAAAGAGAGCCACCCTCAAGATTTAAAGTTTCTTTAGAAACCAATGATTGCATATAATGAGCGTTATTAATTTCTAAATCTCTGAATGCATGGATGTCATCACTTGTAGATAAACCTCTTTCCCCTGGTGCTTCACATGCAATCAAAGAGTTCTTGTTGTGGGAGGGGGTGATATTTTGGGCTGGGGTACAAATATCTTTAGAAATTATCACTCGTTTGCCAGGCACAAACTTCTCTATTGAAGGAAATTCTTCAACAATGTCTTCATTGGATACTTGTTCGTTCACATGCAATTTTGAAGAACTCATCAGCGGTAGATTGTTAACATCGGCCTCAGAAGAAGTAACATGAACCGTATCATTGAACAAGTGTGAATTGACATGAAAAGAATCACTTGTATGATCAGCAAGAGCTTGCGTTTCATAATATCTGGAGGATGGATCTGAAGCCAAATTTTCTACTGCTAAACGATGCAGTAAAAGATTCGGCTCATCTTCCTCAACATTTAAGCTTTTCTCATTTGGGTCCTGAGAGCTCACATCAGAATTACTTAATGCATTATTAGTAAAGGGGTTACTTTTGCATGCTTCCGTTGATTCAGTGAAATGGTTCACCCAGAGAACGTCCTGCACTCCGTCTAAACACATCCAAACACACACTTGATTAGCATGTACGTGTATTTTTTCTAATTAAAAGGAGTTCATATTCATGCATATCTCACATGGACCATCAAGTTAACTGGCACTTATTTGAATAATGATAATTACAAAGAATTTAATAAAGCTTAAATCAAATGAGGTCCAAAAACAAAAAATAAAATTGATCAGCACGGTACTCACCTTGAGCAGGTGAATTTTCCATTCCATGAATAACATCCAGAATGTATTGTGCCTCGGTTGGTTCATTTAGAGTAGGTAAAACGTCTGAAAGAACAAATTCAACTGCTGCGTCAGTATCCTGGGAATTCTCAATTGCAACAGCCTTTAGTATCCTAAGATCAATCTGCAAAGAAATTGTTATAGAGAATCAAAAGGAGAAAGGCAACACACACACACACACACACACACACACACACAAAGATTGGATCTAACAAAACTATTATTAACATAATAATAATATCCACTCTGATCAAACTATAATGTATTTCATATGGATTGATAAATTTTCTCAAGGGTGTTTTTTCTTTCATAAATTTGATAAATTTACAGTTCCACATTCGATATATCTACTAATTGATCAAGTACACGTCACAAGGTCTGGGTTTACAATTTTAAGGAACCAACAACTTCTGCGATATGAAATTGGTTTAGCTATTTGATTCCTTTATGAGCTATTAATAATGCAAACAATAATTTTTAGGGGGAAAAAATCTCTACTTTTATTTCTATATCCAATAAATCCACGATTACAATTGCAAAATTGAAGATTGATGGATATGAAACACAATTATACAAGCAATTAGGGAATACCTGGGGGAAAACATCTCGCAGAGATCCAAAAACCGTTTTGAAACCCATGTTATTAGAACTATCGATCTGCAAATAAGGGGGGAAACTATGAAATAGAAATCAAGACCCAAAAAAAGAACGAAAAAAAAGAGAAGAGAAATTCGAAGGGGATTGACCTGATGCAAGTATTAAGAACATGGGTGAAGAAATAAAAATTGAGCTTTTTGGGAATTTTGAAGGGCTTGCTATAGGATGAGAGCGAGGAGGGGGAGAGAGAGAGAGAGAGTATGGGTGCCTTGGTTCCCAAGTCTTATATGGTAATTGGTCACGAGAGCCAAGAATCAGGAAAGCATTGAAATTATATTTTTCTGATTTTGCTGTCGTATTTTTCCTTTCTTTTCCTCAATATTCTATTCTATTCTAATCTTTTAATAAAGCTGAGGTGGTATATATTTAAAGGGTGTTTACTGAAAATACCCCATGTGGTTTGATCTGTTCACGAGAAACTGCTATTGGATTTTCCATTAGCAAAAACCATCCAAAAGTATGCACTCTTAGCAGGGACATATGCAGAAATTTTGATCAGTGGGGGCAGAAATTGACAATGGTGTTCTATTGAAAAGTTCTACTAAATAATATATATAAAAAAAAATTACACAATTTAAAGAGTAAAAAATAATCTTCAAAATAATTTAAGTATTTGGAAATTTCCATATTATAAAAACATATTAGAATCCATACCATTAACATGAAGCGTCTTTACTATTATAACTACAACCCACGAGCCGTCTTCTCATTTTTTCAAAGAAAATCCAAAAATGGAAAAAAAATCTTTATCTCTCCTTCCCTCCTCTCACTAAATTTGTGCTTTGTATGTATTTCTTAAACTCTTTCTTCTCTCTCCCTCTCTTTAAATTTGTGTTTTACATTCATTTTGCACAAGCCTCAATGCAAAAAATCTGGAAAAAATAAATAACGCAACACTGATGTATTATAGCATATATGTGCATAAAATATATTCCAGAATATAATATTTTCTTGCTCCCGACACATTTTGTTTTAGGCAAAAATTCAGTAGGGGCAATTGCCACCGCTGGTCTCTATGTAGATCTGCCTCTGACGGTTAGTGAACAACCTGCATGATGTTACGTATATTAATAAATGACACTTCTACCCTTATGATTGACTATGAAAAACTGGGATATTGTAATACCCGGTTCTTTTTGTACACCAATATCCGTATTTTTGTTACTTACCAAATTTATTTATTTATATTTATAATTATTATTTTTATTATTTTTTAAAAAAACCCTAACCCATATTTAATCTAATACCTTTTTAATTTTCCTAAACAATTCATAACCCATTCCCCAGCCAGCCTAACTACTTTTTTCTTTTTCCTTTTCTTTTTCCTTTTTCCCTTACCCAACCCACTCCCAATCCCGGCCCAGCCCACTCCCAAATCACCCGACCCGACTCCCCACTACCCGACCCGCTTCACCCTCCTTTCTCCCCATTTCTCTTTTCCCGCTTCTTTCTTCTTCTTCTTCTCCCCCCACGTCGCCGCGCCTCTTCCCACGTCCCTGTTTCCTCCAATCAGAGCAAAACTTTGTTTTGAATTTCAAAATTCAAAAATTGAAATAACGCTCATGCGCGCTGCGCGCCACGTGTCAAACGCAGACGTGCTAGCGCCAGGTGCGTCGTGCCTTAGGCAGCGCACCCCCAATCAGAGCAAAACTCTGTTTTAAAATTCAAAATTTAAAAGTTGAAGCAACGCTTCTATCACGCCCCGCTTCCCAGTGTATGGCGAAGTGGACGCGACAAAGCACGCTACGTATATACTCAGAAGTATATACGCTAAGCGTATCTAAGCAATATAAAAGTAAATCACAAGAGACAAGAGATATAGAAATAACAGCAACTTTATTAATAACATTCTTTTGTACAATGCATGAAAAGTAAATACAACTGAAATGGAAAGCGATGCCTAAACAGCGGCATAACAGGAAATAAAAATACTGAAAAGAACAAGGTACAATATCTAGAGCTCGGGGTCTTCGTGAAACTGCTCCAAGTCTTCACCGGTGGGCTCGATCTCTGCTGGGTCCAAAGCACCTGACGATATTCAAAGAAGAAAGAAATAGAATATCGTCAGCGAACAGGTCGCTCGGTAAGTCCCAAAGATAAGGGAGAAATAGACAGAAAGTAAGAGAGAGAGAGCTTTTAATGTTGTATTATAATATTGTAATATTGTATTAACGTTGTTGTTTGTAGCCTGATACAGAAGATGCCAGTGTATACGAGGGGAGTCCCACTTATACCAGGGACCTTGGTAACCTGTAGTACAAGGCTCCGTCGATAATACCACGGAACAACGGCATGGATGTAATTACGTCTTAAGTGACCACCTCGTGCCACCTTTAACATATTCCGTACCAGTCTACCCCTTAAACCCCGTAGTGTTATGATTGTATTGTAGTATTGTATTGTATAAGTTGGATGACTGATCAAAACCATGATATCAGTAAACATGTTGTAACTGCATAATCAGGTAAATGGACTAATGGAATAATGGATGTATATCCATGGTTTGATTCAGTCAAGTTATATAGATTGTTAACTGGATTCTGGGATTCATGTATTCATATTGAGTTGGAATATTAAAGAATATAGATTGACTTGAATTATATTCAAGTCAGAAATAATCAGACTCAAACCCGAGTCAGACTAAAAGAAATGTAAGTTGAAGTTCTATATTTGTTAGGGTCATTATTGTAATTTATAAAACTTGAGGGGGTTTTATGTAAAAATACTTTTGTATAGTTTTCAAGATACACCTCAAGTATTTATTATTCGTCTTTATTGTTATGATAAGTGTGATTTTATTTTATGATATTTCTAGTGAAAATATCCTAATTTCATAAATAAAGTTATTAATTTGTAATATTGATTTATTTGAAATTCATGGTATTTTAATGTAACTTTTGATCTTGTAATTTTTAGGAAAAGGTGAAAACTTTATCTTATAATAAAATAGGTGTTTAAATGATAAATATACATATATTTATACAAGAATAATTTTTAATAAATGTTTTATTTTCCAAAAATCTCATTTTTCTTAAATGTCGTATGTTAAACCTTTCGAGACCGAATGCTCCTTGCGGAGGTCTGAATCTCGTACTACTAGCCCGAGGGTGCGCGATAAACCGTACGATCCCGAACGGGTTCCCCAAAGATGGGTTGTAGCGGCGCTTTGCAAAGATTGTAAAACACTAATCTTTTACAAAACGGTTTTATAAAATAAAAGATATTTATTCGCAAAGTGTAGTTTTCCGTATTTTAGATTCTAGGGTTTGCTAAGCCAACTAGCCTATTTCTAAATGGTCTAAACGACAAGTCGTTAGAAACCTCAAATCGCCTCTTCACCACCAATTGTGGCCAGGTAAGTACAAGTGAGGAGGGGGGATCCGCTCACGAATCGTGAGGCGGGCCTTTTAAAGTTACCCAAGCTCACTTGCCTAACCTAGACACCACAAAGTCAGTTTAGATAAACGATCGATGTCCATGACATATCGTATTTTCCTATTAAAAGATTTTGTTTTAAAATTGTAAACAACTTAGAACTTCTAGAAAAGGTTTATAAAGAACAATGGTATTTTAATGTAAGGTCTTATATTTTCGTATTATAAGTTTGATGATATCAATTAGGGTTGTATTTGCGTGTGTGTGGAGGTAGGTCATTACCTCGTGATCTACGTTAAGGTATAGTAATTGTTAAGGGTTAAATGTGATAACTAAAAATGGTGGTATTTAAGTGCGAAAATACGGTGTTTTGCAAAACTTATCATTTCATGTGTGAAAACTTATTCAAATTGGTTGTTATGTGATTAATAGTCAACATGAATAAGTTTAAGTATTATGGAATTGGTGACAAGTGAGATTTTGTAGAAAAACCGAATCGGAAATCGGTTTGTTCCGATTTCCGTTGGGTTTGTAAAGTCGTATTTTTCTTGAGAGAAAAGAAAGATAGAAAGAGGGGGACTTACGGGTTTTGGACACGTTAGAGAGTGAGAGGGAGGTAGAGGGTTTGCCGGGTGTCGAATCGTCGTGAAGAGTCCTAGCACGATCGCCGGAATTCGCCGTCGATTTCGGCAGCGCTTCGCCTTTCGCTCGTTTTCTAATGTACCGAGTTCTCTTGAAATTTTTAGAGAGTGGACTTAGGAGTGTAGGGTGAAAGGGTAGAGGGTAGGGGGTTTATATAGGGTTAGGCTAGGGTTAGGGTTTTAATTAAAAAAATATAAAAATATATAAAAATTCATTAAAAATCATTAAATTAGGGAGTAAAAGAGGTTTATTGTGCATTTGATAACCGATCAAAGAATTTAGTGTATACAGGGGGGAAGACCAGGTCAACACGGAGAAATTCCGTGTTGACGGCTCGGTCGTCCGGCCGAGTCCGGCCGGCGGCGCCGGCCCGAGTCGGACGGTCTGCCGGCCGACTCGGCCGAGTCGGGCCGAGTCGAAGTGTCGGGGGCCGGGGAATCTCGAGGGGGGATTTTTGGTATATTTATCTTTTTATGTGCAGTATAAATTTTGAGAGTTATGACGGTTTGACTGTTGACTTTCCAAAAATTTAAAACAAAATAATTATAAAAATAATGTGGGGCAGGGGATTTGAACTCTGGTGGCTTGGTTCAGCAGTGCAAGGTATTACCAATGAGCTACAAGCTCCTTCTTGTAATTATTGTGGTATTTAATTACTTAAACTGATAGCAGCAAGAATAAATACTCCTAGTATACATTAAATTTAAAGTAATTTCTTGTACACTAAAAATGGAGTTATTATATTCTTGTAGCTTGTAATTAAAAACAAAATAATTACCTATATCTTGTGCTCATGCTAAAATACCCCTTTGTGGATTTTTGAAAAAAATATTTGAAAAATTTTGGTATAGAAAAATTAGGGTTGTTACAGCTTCAGATCCAGCGCTCTGCGCTGCGCGCCACGTGTCAAATACGGATGCGCTAGCGCAGTTGCACTGCGCTGCGCGCCACGTGTCAAACGCGGGTGCGCTAGCGCAGTTGTGCTGCGCTCTGCCTTGTGCGCCGCGTGTCGAACGTAGGTGCGCCAGCGCTGGAATTAAAAATTCCCCACCGTTATATCAAAAGATCTACTAATAATAAATTATTAATTAATCAGAACTAAAATTCTGTTATGGAAAGATTTTTCAATCTTATTGAAACAAGAAAATTATCTTCTGTAAAACAGAACCCTTAGGATCAAAGATCCAACGGTGGGAAATATTCCCAAATCAATCAAAGAAAGTTCTCTTAAAACTGATTCAACAAATCAATTGGCCCTATATAAAGGCCCCTAGATTTCAAGTCTAAAATATACGGAAAGAGAGAGAAAACTCTCTGCAAACTTAGAGAAAACTCAAAGAGAAAGAAAAGCAAGCCTTTAGGAAAAAGAAGATCATTTCTTCATCTTCAAGGTAAAGAACTAGTTTTGAACCACAGAGATGAAATCATCTCGTAAAAAGAAGAACTATCTTCTAAAAATATCATAGACCTACAAAAGACCAAGGTCTTTAATAAAAAGAAAGAAAAAGATCAAAAGATCTAATCATAAAAAAATAAAAGAAGTATTTTACTTCATTCACAGATCTTTGATCTATAAAGGCAGAGCCCTTTTACAAAACAAGAACTTTTGTTCTTGAATCTTGAGGCAAAGCCTTCTTTAAGAAGAACATAAATTTATTCTTTAATCTTGAAAGTGCCTTACACTCATGAATTGCGCTCTTGTGCTCATTGGACCGGCGCTCAGCGTCAAAATCTGCCACGTGTCAACCAAAAACACAATCTGCGTTTTGCGCTTCTGAAACAGCGCACTGCGCTCATGGGCTGGCGCTCAGTGCCAAGCGTGCCACGTGTCATTCACTGGCGCGCCAACAGACTAGTGCAAAGCGCTCATAAATTAAAAACGCAATGCGCTAATAAACTAGCGCTTAGCGCTAAGCACGACACGTGTCCTCTTCGTGTGCGCTACCTGACAGAAGCGCAATGCACTCTTTAACTGGCGCAAAGCGCCTGGCGCGCCACGTGGCGCATTGTCAGAACACAATTTGTTATGATGAAGACAAAAGATGTCAGAACCCAATGCTTAGCATTATTAAAAGGGCCGAGCCCAAATAAAGGCTTAATAGCCAGAACAAAAAAAAATGTTAAACATTTTATTTGGACTTAGCCCAATTCTGGCCATAAGTTCTCAACTTATCTTGAACTGAGCACATCTGCTACTTCAACCAACTCACCTTGGTTCAAGGGTACATCTCTTCACTCCTTTGATATTTGTCATTGTAATTCCTCAACGTCTTCAAAGAGGTGACGGGTCCCGACGACCACACATTTTATAGACTATGACGTCTCTAAACATCGGACTGTGGGGTCCTTAAACCCATGGATTATGATGTCCTTAACTTCGACCGTGATGTCTTTAAACTAATATCGGACTGTGGGGTCCTTAAACTCATGGACTATGATATCTTTAACCTCGACCGTGATGTCTTTAAACTAATATCGGACTGTGGGGTCCTTAAACTCACGGACTATGATGTCCTTAACCTTGACCGTGATGTCTTTAAACTAACAATGGACCGAGATGTCCTTAAACTAACATTGGACCGTAATGTTTTTAAACTAATTATCGATCGCAATGCCATTAAACTAAACAATAGAGCCCAATTGCTCTCTTGTTGGATCTAAACAATCCCGTTAAGTCGATCTTAGTCTAAAATGAGGCTAGCGTATCCTTAACAAACGTTTAAGTAGATCTTAGTCTCAAATGAGGCTAACGTATCCTTAAACCCAACCCCCCAAACCCAAATCTAAGAAAGATACGGATTTGGACTAGTCCACGCCCTACGGACGACAACACAAATTAGTCTCCGTATACAATCCACGAGCAACCAAACACAAAACAAACACCCACGACACAAAGTGACCATCTGGAGAAGGAGAAAGTTGTTACCGCGATGCGGTAGCGTAATTAACTGCAGGGGCTTGCACCTGCAGGGAAGAGCGTCCCCACAATAAAAAAGCCCTCAAACGAGGGGGAATCTGACGATGTCTGCTATATCGGCCGCATCCGTTTAAACCTTCGATACATGGTGCCATAAATCAACTTAGCATCTTCGGAGAGGTGGACGGATAGCACCAATTAGCATCTGTCCCGAATTTCAAGCAAGACGGACCTGCGCGGTCGCGTCTCTGTGTTCGGAGGGGAACAGATTCTGGCATGCCCAGTGGGATCTTTTCCTCTTTCCACTCCACACTTCGTATGTCGTGTTCGCGAACGAATCGCGGTTTGATATGGTTGCCCTTGGGTTCGAGGTACTAAGATTTTGTGTCTTGCTCCGTGCAGAAAACGAAAGATCAATAGCTTCTACCTGCACAAAATGCTCCAGCTGCAACTGCAACTCTCGTTCCGCCTCATCTGGAGGTGTAACTTACGGGCCCCAGGCAGCCTCCTTGTTCGCGATGCCGGTGGACCAAGTAACTCAGGCCACCACTGGGCTGATCTTTAGGACTATGATCCCACCCATGAGCTTCAATGCTCCGATGCTACCGGCTGAAGCCCCAAAGAAGTCGGTCTTTGATCGACTTACCACTGCCACGGCCCCTCTCAACGGGTCGCCCAAGTCTAATGCCTCAGTTTTCAATAGACTGGGCCAAAACGCCAACAAGCCCGCAATACCTGAAACAGCCATCCCAAAGCGAATAGCCATCCCGGCTCAAGCGGACGAAATCATTGGAAAGGCTTCTCCTGACAAGAAGTCAGTTTTCACAAGGCTGGCCGTTCTAGCTCCCGCTCCAGGCGAAGTCATCAAAGCTGCTTCCTCTGCTCAGAAGTCTGTTTTTGACCGGTTGGATACCGCTTCTCAATGGACATCAGTCTTCAAGAGGCTGACGCCAGCAACAGCCCCTCACCTGGATAGGGGGCAAGACAAAACCATCTCCATCGTCGAACCAACCCCAACAGCTCGACACGCTCGACGTCGCCACTGGAGCCGAGTAAGGAAGGCTGGGGGCAACTCCCCCTCTGGGCTAACTCCACCAGCTCCAACGGTGGAAGTTAATGCTGTTGTTCCAACCGGGAACAATTTTGAGCTGCTGAACAAGGTGCGCAGGAACTCGCCTACCACCGTACTGAAAAGATCTCCGCCACCGGTGGAGACTGTCACAGAAATAAAGCCGGATCAGTCCCCTCAACGGCTTTCCTCCAAAGTTTACAAAATCTGGCGACAAGTCCGAGAGTCAGTGGTCGATCAAGACTATCCTTGCCGGCAGAAGAAACTGAAGGTCCGACAGGAAGAAAACCGTCCTGTTAAGCCACAGAAGGCGACGACTACTTGGGTGCCCATTGCAACGGCCCCCTCAACATCAACTGCTCATAAGAGGAGAAGGCCGGAGAAAATCCCCATGTCTGCGACAAATGTCAAAGGCACTGAGCCTAAACGCCCCAAGTCTGGGGGTATGGTGGTGCATACCGTCTATATGGCATCCGGAAAAGAGGATAGCCATATCTTCATAGGTCATCGACCGCTTACACGATCAGTGACTAAGGCTCAGGAGCAATAACAATAAAAGCTCCAAGAGATGTTAACGACTATGGCCACACTCACAGGACCAAAAGCAAGCCGGAGACATCCTCGGAGCAGCGCCGTGAGCAGGAAACTGATACCGAATTCGTTCGGAGAATGCTTGAGAAGAAGGACAAAGAGGCTGCGGAACAAGCGGCCAACATAAAACAAATGGCCCTTTTATTTCAAGATATGGTGGGCATGATGATCCAGCCGGACCCTCCAGCCGAAGATCCTCCAGTAATAATTGAAGATGATAGAGGGGAAATATCAAACCCTCTGCCAGCTCTTTCAACAGCCAAGGAAGAAACTATTTCCAAGGCCGCCCTGGATGAATATATTGCTCAGCAAATACGAACTCACCAAGAAAATGAAGCGGCCGTCCAAGTCGTCAAAACTGGGCGACCGTATCCAGGCTGGTATGATCAAATAAAGTACCCGCCGGGCTACACGATCCCCAAATTCTATGTATACAAAGGGACAGGCAATCCCCATCAACATGTCGCTCAGTTCAGGGCTCTTTGTGGCAACACCGGTGGCGATGATAAACTTTTGCTCCGCCAATTCGTCGGCAGCTTATCGGAGACGGCGTTTGAGTGGTACTCCAAACTTCCAAACGACTCCGTCAAAACTTTCGCAGAAATGGAGTTGTTGTTCACCCAGCGATTCACAAGTGCTAATGAACGCACCCTAATAACGGCATTGATCAATGTCAGGGTGAAGCCGGGCGAGACGTGGGTTCGGTACGCAATCCGATGGCGGAATCTGTGGTCGAAGTGCGAACAGCGCATCGAAGAAGCACCAGTGGTGGGCATGTTCGTAGGCACCTTAGACCCTCATGCAACTATTTCACAGTTTATGATGTTCTTCAAACCGACCACATTCCAGGCTTTAATCGACAAGCTGGCCCAGATGGGTCATAGACCGTCTCCTCCGAAGCCGGAGCCGCGGAACGAAAAAGGTAAAGGGAAGGCGACCTTCGTTGCGAATACCCAACTACAGCCCAGTGCCCCAAAATTAACGGATCAACTGGAAGAGAGACGGCGCTATTATAATGAGAAAATGAAGCGTCCTTACTCGTTCCCACGGGACAAAACGAAGAGAATCTTCGAGCTGGCGATGCGCAACCGGCTTATTAATCTGCCGAATCCAAAGCGGCCATTGCAACCCGGCGAAGCGAATAATCCCAATTATTGCCCGTACCACCAAACGGTAAGCCATCCAATCGAAAATTGTTTCGTCTTTAAGGGATGGATCGAGGATCGGTACCAACAAGGCAAGTTTGCGTTGTCTGAGAAGTGGAAAGTAAGCCCACCACAACCGCACACTCCTAAGAAGATGGACACACCGGGGGCAACGTGCTCTTTTGCTGAAGAAGCTCCATGGGAGGTGGCTCTTTCGGCCAAAACCAAACGGATGCTGAATGATCTCCAGACATGCCCGGCGATCAGGTAGAAGAATCCGTTGGAACCTGAGATCATCGAGGGGATGCTAAAACCGTGCCCGACTCCAAGAATCGGTGGTGATAGCCAAAGTGTTCACACCCAGCCGTCGAAATCTTCGAAAAAGAAGAAGAAATCCAAAAAGCCCGTGAAGCCTGACGACAAGCGCACGGACCTGCAGAAACAGATCGACGCACTGGAAGAGTATAACCAGAAGGCGCGGACTCCAACCACGCTCCAAGAGTTCCTCAGCCACGTTCTTGAAGACGAAAATGATGGAGAAGACTTGTCGGATGGATCTGAGGATTACGTAGCAAGCTGCCATGTGATCTCTCACTTATCGATAGACGATGAAGACGCTCCTTACACTAAAAAACTGGGGGCAAATCTTGAACCGGAGCTTCCAGGGCCGTCAGAAGAAATGATCAATGCATTTCTAAACGAAGTTCTTCTGATATGTAAAGCTGATCGGGAGCGTGAGATGGCCATATTTGAAAAGGCCAAATGCCGACGACTGGACGAAAGAGTCGAGACACTCCCGCCGAATCAAAGGACATCCATCGCGAATAAAAACGAGTTCAAGACGAGGAAGAGGTTTGCTAAAGTCATATCAATGGGAATGAAGCTACCACCCTCCGAAAGAAACACTCTCGGTGAAGCAGAGATGCATCCTAGCTACTGCCTATATCATCGAAAGATGGCACACCCTACCGAAGAGTGCAAAGCTTTTAAAAGATGGTGGCAGGGATATGTTGCTCACCGACAACATTTTAAGCGGATGAAACGCAGAACTCGTCGAGAGCAGAGAAGTACAACCGAGGAGTATAAAAGAATCACCGGCAACTGTCGCACGGTCAACGCCGGGGGATCGCAGGTTCTCACCTTCGGGATCGACTCTGACGAAGAAATGACTCTTGGCCCTCTCTTCAAAGAATCCACATTGGGAAAAGAGAAAGAACCGAAGACCTGCAAAAATATTCAGCTGCGCAATCGTACGCTGCCCGAAAAGAATCTCGGACCCACGAATAGAAAAGATAGGGGAAAAGAAAAGGTCTATGAGGATATCGCCCTGGATGACCAAGTCATGAAAGAGCTGACCGCCAAGGACCCACCAAAGAAAAGTAAGGTGGACTACAACGTCCTGGCGCACTTGAGGAAGTTACTCTCACAGCTCAGTATTCTCGATGCCTTTTTACTAGAAAAAGAAGCAAGAGATTCATTGATCAAGGCGCTACAAGAGCCAGAGCAATTCCAAGCTTTTCTCGCCGAAGAAAGGATGAAGGACGAGCTAGAAGAAGTGCACACAGCCGATATCACCTTCGGCGACGAAGATCTCCTCCTTGGGACGTGCGAATACAACCGTCCCCTATATGTCTCCGGATACTGTCATGATGTCAAGATAGGCAAGATCCTGGTCGACAATGGGTCCTCCGTCAATCTCCTCAACGTGCGAGTGTTAAAGGAAATCTGCATGAGCGTTCAGCACCTCGCTCGTGATAAAATCACCATCTCCGTTTTTGACTCCCAGTCATCACGGACTCTCGGGTCCGTGATACTAACGTTGCGCTTCGGGCTACTTGTCACGGATATTAAATTTCACGTCATCGATGCCAAGACATGTTACAATGCTTTGCTCGGCCGTCCTTGGTTACACGAGTACAACATCATCCCTTCTACACAACATCAGTGTATGAAATACTTCAAGGATGGTCTTGAGTACACTGTGACGGGGGAGCTGAACCTATTCTCCGTGAACGAAGTTCGAAAATACGAAGATGCAAAATACTTCTTACCAGATTTCGAGGACACGGAGAGATGCCACAGACCGAAGGATAAAGCTATCACTACTATTCCAGTCTTCGGGAGTGACACCGA
The DNA here is from genome assembly GCA_030015575.1 of Agapanthus africanus. Classification (NCBI taxonomy): domain Eukaryota; kingdom Viridiplantae; phylum Streptophyta; class Magnoliopsida; order Asparagales; family Amaryllidaceae; genus Agapanthus; species Agapanthus africanus. The sequence continues at coordinate 671,327,124 of CM057340.1, read as the reverse complement.
GGAGGAGGAAGAGATAGTTTATTCAGGGCCGTCTCAACGCAACAACCCGGGACCGCCCATCCCTATGTTGATCTTCGGCAGCGACTCGGAAGACGAGGTTAACGCTATATTTTCCGCTCGGCCATCAATACAAGCTTTCATTGGCGATAATCAGAGTTTGCAGATCATCATGGTTCCACAAGAGCATTACAAAGATCTCGATGCACTTGAAACTTGTAGTGTGCAAGAACTGCAGACATTCTACGTCCCTCCCAGACGAAGAGATGAAAAGGTGATCCTCTTTTATCAATCCACGGAAACTAAAGTGGAGAAAGAAATCTGGCACGGCGCTGATTCTACGCTCTATAGGCTCCGGCCTATCCGTCTACCTAAGTATTACACAGAAGGCCTGAAAAGGCTATTGAAGCGTCAAGGGGTACCCTTCAAGCAGACCACTCGACAAGCTCGGTTCTACAACAGGATTTGGGATGTCCCTGGAACTCAACGCAAGTTGCCAAGCGGGAGAATGGAAACGATCAGGCTTGGATATGTTCAATCCAAAAAGCGAGAACGAGTCCATGGTAGCTACGTCATATATGACTTCGATGAAGAAGAGGACGCCCTGTTAAAAGATGCTAAACCTGAACCAAAACAAGGTCCGGTCATCAAAGCGCCGAGTCCGTCATTTGAAGAACGAATGGACAGGCTAGTAAGGGAAGCGGGTCAAAAGATCCGGGATGACCATAACCGCGAGATGGCCATTTACGAAAAAGCCAGGACACATCGCCTCCTCCAACAAACCGCAGAGAACAGCAATGCTCTTCCTTATCAGCTCGTCATACAAAAGGCCCGACACAGAGGCAAAAACAAATCAAAGAGCGGGAAAAGCGTTCAAAGGCGATGAAGCGGGACCAAGAAGCCACGCGACCGGGAACCAAGCAATCCGGATTCGTCTCTTATTAAGAAGATGGGTCGAGCATACTCTTTTCCTCAGAACAAAACACGGAAGATACTTGATTTCGCCATAAGACATCAGATGATTACACTTCCGGAGCCTAAACATCCCGAGCAAGCCAACGAGGTCTCTCACCCAGATTATTGCTTTTATCACCGAGCAATAAGGCATCCTCTCGAAGACTGCTTCACCTTCAAGAATTGGGTCGAAGACCAATATCAGCTCGGCAAGTTCGCTCTATCTAGCAGTTGGAGGATAAATCCGCCATAGAAGCACGAACCAAAAGCCGCGCATACAGCGAGAGTAGAACCAGATCAACATCGGTCTTAGAAGCGAGCTCGTACCTGTCATATGATAACGCTATCAGAAGAAGAGCCCGAGGATATGGATGACCTCCCATGGTGCTTCGAAAACAATGATGACGAGGTGATCTCAGAATTTCCACCGGCGCCGAAAAAGCTGGAAGATGGAATACATACTACTGCAGATGATCTCAAGAAAATTGATTTGGGGACGGCAAGTGACCCGCGGCTGACATTCGTCAGTGAATTGCTGTCTGAAGAAAGGGTGGCTACACTAAAGGACGTGCTTATGCCGCATAAGGATTTCTTCGCGTGGAACTATTCGGAGATGCCAGGACTAGATTCTAGAGATTGTCGTCCACAAACTGGCAATATCCCCGGATGCCAAGCCAATCAAACAAGCACCGAGAAGAATGCGGCTCGAGCTTGAGATGAGAATCAACGCCGAGGTCAAGAAGCTGATCGACTCTGGCTTCATCCAAGAGGTTCAGTATCCTGACTGGATCGCCAACATCGTCCCGGTGATGAAGAAAAATGGGACAGTACGCGTATGTGTGGATTTTCGGGATCTCAATAAAGCCTGCCCGAAAGACGACTTCTCAGTACCGGTCACTGAGCTAATGATAGACAATACGTCCACTCACGAGGTTTTCTCCTTCATGGACGGCTCATCAGGATACAATAAGATAAAAATGCACCCTGAGGACCAGAAGCACACCGCTTTCCGGACCCCCTTTGGCATATTCTGCTACAAGGTGATGCCTTTCGGTCTAAAGAACGCCGGTGCCACCTATCAGAGGGCCATGGCGAAGATCTTCGATGACCTCATACATGAAATCGTCGAATGCTATATCGACGACCTCGTGGTAAAAAGTAAATCATACGAGGAACATTTAGAGCATCTGAGGATCGTGTTTCAACGCCTCCGGCAATACAACTTAAAGATGAACCCTCTCAAATGCGCGTTCGGTGTTTCCTCGGGCAAATTCCTAGGATTCATCGTCCGACACCGAGGCATCGAGATAAATCCGTTAAAAATTAAGGCGATCATGGAAATGCCTCCGCCAAGGACTCTCAAGCAATTGCGGTCTCTCCAAGGGAAGCTCGCGTATATCCGGCGATTTATAGCCAATCTTTCGGGCAAGTGTCGTCCTTACAGCCACCTGATGAAGAAGGGAACCCCTTTCGTCTGGGATCGCAAATGCCAAAGCGCGCTGGATGAAATCAAGCAGTACCTACGAAATCCGCCAGTACTGGCCGCTCCGGTCAAGGGAAAGCCTCTCATTCTTTATACAACAGCCCTTGAAGGTTCCTTAGGTGCATTATGGGCCCAAGAGAATGACCAAGGGAAGGAGAGAGCGCTCTACTATTTGAGTCGAGTTCTGCTGGGGGTAGAAAGCAATTATTCTCCCATCGAAAAACACTGCCTGGCATTGATCTTCGCAATAATGAAGCTCAGGCACTATGCGTTGGCGCATGAAGTCCGTCTCATATCGAAGGTGGATCCTCTCAAATATTTGATGTCAAAGGCCATATTGACAGGGCGGCTCGCTAAATGGGCCTTGCTCTTGATGGAGTTCTCAATAACTTATCAGCCTCTTAAGGCAGGGAAAGTCCAAGCCATCGCCGACTTTCTCGCTGAGCATCCAATACCTGCCGATTCTCCTTTGAATTGCGAACTGCCAGACGAGCATGCGTTTGACACGATCGACGGTAATGGCACCCGATGGGAACTTTACTTCGATGGAGCATCCTCCATAAAGAAGCGCAAACAAAACACCTCTATAATCAAATCAGGGGTAGGCCTCATCTTCATGACTCCACAAGGAGGGATAATGCGCTTTGCCTCCTCCTTAACAGAGCCGAGGACAAATAATGAAGCCGAGTATGAAGCTTTAATAGCAGGTCTCGAGATCGCCATCAACATGGGGATTGAGAATCTTCTCATATACAGAGACTCCCAACTGGTTGTTAGTCAAGTAAACGGCGACTATCAAACGTGCAAACCAGAACTAATGAAGTACGGCGAGAGAGTACAGCAACTGCTGACCCAAATACCTTCCTGCACCTTGGAAAGCATACCGCGTGCGGAAAAGCAAAGCGGATGCATTAGCCAAGCTTGCTAAATAATTGGCCGATGAGAACCTCGATGACGTAAGAATCGTGGTGCAAAACCGTCGGGTTCTTGCACCGGCAGAAATATCTCCGGAGTCGTCTGAGGAAAAGGAAGCGACCGAGCAAACGGCCTTGCAAATAAAAGACCAAGAAAAGGTTGAAGATTGGAGAGAAGTCTTTATAGACTTCTTCAAATCTCGTCGAACGCCCGAAGATGCGTCCTCAAAACATCAGCTCATGAAGCGAGCCCTATCTTTCGTTTTCGTCAATGATATTCTGTACAAGAGGTCATTTGATTCTCTGTGGTTAAAATGCCTGGGACCTGAAGAAGCAAAAAGAGTCCTCCAAGAAACTCACGACGGACTCTGCGGTTCTCACTAAGCCGGGCTGAAGATGAAGCTGAAGATCAAACGGATGGGTTATTATTGGCCCACGATGATCCAGGACTGCCTCGAGTATGCGAAACAATACCACTCGTGCCAGATCCATGGGGATTTCATCCACCAGCATCCAAATCTACTACATCCAACGGTGGCTAGCTGGTCGTTCGAAATGTGGGGAAATGACATAATCGGCCCCATCAAACCAGTATCGTCCAGAGGACATCGATTCATTTTGGCGACAACTGATTACTTCTCCAAATGGGCAGAAGCAGTACCGCTGAGGGAAGTGAAGACGGAGAATATTCTCCATTTCTTCAAGACACACGTCATTTATCGGTTTGGCACTCCGAGACGAATCATCTCCGATAATGGGCCAGCCTACAGAAGCCACAAAATCAGCCGCTTCGCATAACAACACTGTAACAACTCCAATTTTTGTATACATAAAATTGATTTAAATTTGAAGTATACTTGGGGTATTTAATGTTGCTGTTACCACTTTAAGTATTTATTTTTCCACAATAATTACAAGAAGGAGCTTGGAACTCATTGGTAACACCTTGCACTGCTGAACCAAGCCACCAGAGTTCAAATCTCCTGCCCTATATTATTTTTATATTGTTTTTTGTTTTAAATCCTTTGGAAGCCCAACAGTCCAAACACCATAACTCCCAAAACTTGAACTACACTTGAAAAACTAAAAGCATCAGTGCCTACCCCACGAGACCCCCCACCTCCCGACCGACGAACTCGGCCCGAATCGGCCAACTCGGCCAGCGGACCGGCCGACTCGGCCCGCCGCCGCCGGCTGGAGTTGCCGATTCCGGCGAGGTGTCAACACAAAATTTCTGTCTCTTCGCCTTCTCTAACCCCCTGCATACCCTAATTTATTGGATCGGTTCCCGAGACTTAATTATCCCCCATTTACTACAATTTTTAATAATTTTCACACATTTTTACAATATTTTTTATTAAAAACCCTTCACCTACCTTACCCCTATCCTACCCTATAAATACACCCCCTACCCTCTACCCTCTTATCCCAAAATCCTGAGCCAACTCTCTCAAAACCTTCTCAAGAGTTGTGTACTTTGAAAACAAGTTCACGGCGAAGCTCAGACGAAATTTCGGCGGAAATTCCAGCGACATTTTAGGAACAACCGGCGACGAAGCAACGCCTCGGCAACCCCTTTAGTCCCCCCTCACTCCTTTGCTTAATCGAAACCCGTAAGTCCCATTCTATCCCTCTTTCTTATTCTCTAAAATACGAAATTACAAAACCCGACGGAATCAGAACAAATCCGATTTCCGATTCGGTTTTCTATAAAATTTCACTTCTCACCAATACATTCATGCTTAAACATCTTTATGTTGACTATTAAACATTTAACAAACAATTTGAACAAGTTTCATCACATGAAATGATAGCGTTCTCAAACTATCGTATTTTTTCACTTAAATACCACAATGTTTCGATTTCACATTTAATCCCTTAACCTTACTATACATTTAAAGTAGAGCACGAGGTAATGACCTACCTCCACACACACGCATATACAACATAAAACTATATCATCAAAAACTTAGAATACGATAAAAGAATACTTTCATTTAAATACCATATTCTTAATAAAACCATTTCTAAAAGTTTTAGCTTTGATAGACTTTTAAATAAATACCTCTTATTAGGAAAACACGATAAGTTGTGGACATTGATCGTTTATTTAAACCTGATTTTGTGGTGTCTAGGCTAGGCAAGTGAGAAAGGTAACTTTAAAAGGCCCGTCTCACGGTGATTCGTGAGCGGATCCCTCCTTTCCTCATTTGTACTTACCTGACCACAATTGGCGGTGAAGAGGGGATTTGAGGCATCTAAAAACTTGTCATTTAGACCATTTAGAAATAGGCTAGTTGACTTAGGAAACCCTAGAATCTGGAATACAGAAAATTGATATTTTTACAAATAAATACCTTTTACTTTATAAAACCGTTTTCTAAAGGATTAGTAGTCTACAATCTTTGCAAAGCGCCGCTACAACCCATTTTTGGGGAACCCGTTCGGGAAGGTGCGGATTTTCGCACACCCTCGGGCTTAGTAGTGTGAGATTCAGACCTCCGCAAGGAGCATTCGGTCTCGAAAGATTTAAAATACGACATCTTAAGAAAATGAGATTTTTGGAATATAAAATATTTATTAAATTATTTTTGTATAAATATATATATATATATATCATTTAAATATCTATTTTATTATAATATAAATATTCCACCTTTTTCTAAAAATCACAAGAATAAATTTTACATTAAAATACCATGAACTTCAAATAAATCAATATTATAGATAAATACCTTTATTTATAAAAACTAGGATATTTTCAATAGAAATGTCACAACATAAAATCCACCCTCATTACAACCCTAAAGATGAGTAACAAGTACTTGAGGTGTATTTTGGAAAAGTGTATAAAAGTATTTTTACATAAAACCCCTTCAAGTTTTATAAATTACCCTAAGGACCCTAGCAATTATAAAACTTCGATTTACATTCCTGATTGTCTGACTCGGGTTTGAGTCTGATTAATCTGACTTGAATATGATTCAAGTCAATCTATAATCTACAAGATTCCAATTCAATATGAACACATGAATCCATGAATCCAATTATCAATTTATACAACTTGAATGAACCGAACCATGGATATATTCCTTTTACATGATTCTCAGTTATTCCATTTACATGACTCTACAGTTACAACCGTTTACTGATATCATGGTTTCGGTCAGTCAGTCAATCAATCTTACAATCAATACAATTTACAAGATAACAATACAAACAAGACATCGCGGGGTTTAAGAGGTAGATTGGTACGGAAGGTGTTAAAGGTGGCACGAGGTGGTCAGATTAAGACACATAACCTATATTCCGTTACTGTTGTACCGTGGCTTAACGGTTCCTTATACATTCTGTTTGCCCTGCTCTCTAGCATATAAAGACCCCCCCTCATATACACTGGCATCTTTCTGTACCAAGCTACAAACAACGGCGTTAACACAACATTACAACAATAGTATACAACTTTAAAAGATATCTTCTTATTCTGTCTATTCTACTTTCCTCTTACCATTGGGACTTACCGAGCGACATGTTCGCTGACGACATTCTATTTCTTTCTTCTTTGAATGTCGTCAGGTGATTTAGACCGGGCAGAGATCGAGCCATCTGTAGAAGACTTGGAGCAGTTTGCCGAAAACCCAGCACTTTAATTTCATTGTACACTTTTCTTTTCAGTACTTTTCATTTCCTGTTATTGCACTGTTTAGGCATCTTTTATTTCAGTTGTATTTCCTTTTCATGTATTGTACGAAAATATGTTAATAAATAAAAGTTGTTGTTTTTATTATCTCCTGTCTCTTATGTATTTATTTTATATTGCTTAGATACGCTTAGCGTATGTACTTCTGAGTATATACGTAGCGGACCTCGTCATGTCCCCTTTGCCATACAGTGGGAAGCGGGGCGTGACAGGTTTTGTTGGTGGCCCATGCAGGTCAGAGCTGTATGAATCCCTATCATGCAGTTCTGTTCTGCATGAACAACCTAAGCAATATAACACAAAAACCAGCAACTAAAACATTCTTTACAATTCATGTTCCTTGAATCTTGCAATTTCATATTCCTTGAATCTTATCATTTCATGTACTTGAATCTGCCCTAACCCAAATTCTTCTTCAGGGTTATGGATTCCCCGAACAACACCAGCACCAATGTCAACAGCACACCTCCAACTCCAGCACTACCTCTCACACCAGCTGTTCCTGCACCACCCACCGCGCAAACAGTGCTACTTGAGGCGATCCGCAGCCTTCTTGAGGGACGGCAACAACTCCTGAACCGTCCCGAGACTGACGCACCGGGGGTAAAGCAATTCAGGGCTTTACATCCCAAGCAGTTCTCCGGAAAGGGAAGCCTACTTAAAGCTGAGGAATCGGCACAAAGCATAGAAGATGATCTGGCAGCAGCTCAAGTGCCAGACATAGCTTGGGTCCGTGTGGCGAAATTACACCTCACGGACAATGCTCGCAACTGGTGGAAGGCGGAAGAAACCCGTCTTGTACAGCCTATTGAATGGAAGACTTTTCGTGAGAAGTTAGACGCGAAATACTTCCCTGTGACTGCCAGGTTTGCCATGGAGCAGCAGTTCATTCATCTACAACAAGGATCGATGTGGGACAAATCAGTAGGTGAGTACGACGCTGAATTCACCATGCTAAGCCGGTAAGATATGTCACAATTATTCAATTTTTAAATATCATATACTACACAGCTAACACAATCTCTAAATAGATTCACGACACACTTGATACAGACGGACGAGATCAGAGCCCGTCGTTTTCAACAAGGTTTGGACACGTAGATTCAGGCTGCTCTAGCCACAGGAAAATTTCTGACTCATGAGGATGCTCTGGAAGCTGCCCGCAGTTATGAGGCAGTGATAAAAGCAAGGGGCAGACCTCAGTCTGCAGGAGTCAAATGCCCTGCCAACCAGATGGCAGGTGGAGCCTCGTCCAGGCCACCTTTTGTGCCAAGGCGATCCGGAGTACCGAACCATCGTCCCAGCCCAGCCTTTTGTACCTATTGCAAGAGAGCTGGATATATGATGAAAGACTGCCGGCGAGCCAATCGTCTTTGCTTAGTCTGCGGCTCAGCTACTCATGATATCGGGTCTTGTCCCCAAAGGCAAAACCCAGTTGCTGCACCCAGAACAGCAAACAATTACCCACAACGCCCAACCATCCAAGCACCCGCTCTAAGACTTGCACTACCTGCACCACCCAGAAGACCACAAGCTGCACCACCTCCTCGTCAGGTCTATCAAGTTCAAAGGAACGTTCCGAGGAATGCTCCTCAGGCCAGGAGGAATGTACCAAAGCGCCACGCTTTCACGATGTCCGTGGAAGAAGCTGAGGCCACTGGCCAAGTCATCACTGGTAAACTTTCCTTCTTAAACTTATCTTTTAGTCTTGGTTATCTACACACTTTCCCTATACCTAAAACATATCCCACATACCTTAGGTACAATCCTAGTAGCCTCACTACCTGCACTTGCACTGTTTGATACTGGAACATCCCACTGCTTTATGTCACAACGGTTTGTCCGAACCCATGCGATTCCAGTCTCACTGCTTGTATCCAGCTGGAATGTCAGTTCCGGAAATGGTGTTCTAAAGGCAACTATGGGATACAGCTTGTGTCCAGTCGTTGTCTGCAGCAGATAGTTTTATGCTGACTTCAAAGTACTGGACATACCGAACTTCGATGTGGTTCTAGGAATGGATTGGCTTGGAACTTTTTATGCTACTATCGACTGTCGTCAAAGGAGGGTAGTATTCGAGATTCCAGACCATCCGGTCTTCTATTTCAAAAGCGGAGACCGTATCCTGGAGCCAAGTACCTACAAAGCGAAGCCAAGAGAAGCAGTAGTTGCAGCAGCTCAAGCGGAAGAAGAATTAAGACCAGAGGTAGTTCGAGAGTTCGACGATGTATTTCCTGACGATATATCAGGTTTGCCTCCCGATCGAGCTCTTGAATTCAGTATTGATTTAGTACCAGGAGCACAACCGGTGATCAAAGCACCTTATAGACTAAGTCCGGAAGGTTTGAAGGAAGTCCGAACACAGTTGGACGAATTATTGGCGAAAGGATGGATTCGTCCCAGCACTTCAAGTTGGGGAGCACCTGTACTACTGGTGAAGAAGACGGAAGGTTCATACAGAATGTGTATCGATTATAGAGCCTTGAACAAAGTCACTATAAAGAACAAGTATCCACTCCCGCGCATCGACGATTTATTCGATCAGCTAAGTGGACCTTGTGTTTTCTCTAAATTGGATCTTCGTTCAGGTTATCATCAAGTGAAGGTCAAGGAAGCTGATATTCACAAAACAGCTTTCAGAACTCGCTATGGACATTACGAATTTCTAGTGATGCCATTTGGAGTGACCAATGCACCAGCAATATTCATGAACCTAATGAATCAAGTTTTTCGGGAGTTCTTAGACAGGTTTGTTGTCATCTTCATCGCTGGTGTATTCTAAGAGTCGGAAAGAGCATGCAGAACACCTACGAATTGTCCTGGAAACTCTTCGACAACATAAGCTCTATACCAAGTACAGCAAGTGCGAGTTTTGGCTAAAGCAAGTTGGTTTTCTTGGACATATCGTATCAGGAGAAGGAATTTCTGTGGATCCAGCAAAGGTTTCAGTAGTTAGCGAATGGCCTACACTAAAATCAGTGAAGGATATTCGAAGTTTGTTGGGCTTAGCTGGATATTACAGAAGGTTAATTGAGGGATTTTCAAAGATAGCAACACCCCTGACCAAACTCACACGTAAAGATGAAGAATTTGTGTGGTCAGAAGCATGTGAACAAGCTTTCGTAGAACTCAAGTCAAGGTTGACATATGCACCTATTCTCGTAATACCGGATCAATCTGGAGGATTCGAAGTGCAGTGATGCATCCGGTAAGGAATTAGGATGTGTTCTACATCAGCACGGTAAGGTTGTGGCTTATGCTTCAAGACAACTAAAGACTCATGAGCGCAATTATCCGACGCATGATCTGGAGTTGGCAGCCGTCATCTTTGCTCTCAGGATTTGGCGCCATTATTTACTTGGTGAACGAGTGAACATCTACACAGATCATAAAAGTCTGAAGTACGTGTTTACTCAGAAGGAGTTGAATATACGGCAGAGAAGATGGTTAGAACTCATGGCGGACTTTGACATCAACTTGTAATATCACCCAGGGAAGGTGAACGTAGTACCTGATGCTCTTAATCGCCAACCACTATCGATGAATCTCACCGCTCAGTGGAAGCTTCAACAAGACTTGCATCAGATGGAGATTGAGGTAGTCATGCCAGGTAATACTTCAAGTTTGATGAATCTACAAGTTCAATCAACCATTGTCAATCAGATCAAAGCAGCTCAAGCAAGTGATGCTAAGTTGCAAATGATCAGAGAATAAGTAGAGAATGGACTCAGAACAGACTTCATCATCTATGAAGACGGATCTTTGAGATACGGCAGCAGATTGTGTATACCAAAAGGTCCTGTTCGGGAAGAGTTAATAAAAGAAGCTCACAGCTCTCCCTACTTAGTACATCCTGGAGGTACCAAAATGTACTAAGATCTACGTCAGAATTATTGGTGGCATGGAATGAAGTGTGAAGTAGCCAGAAGTGTCGCAAAATGCTTGGTGTGTCAGCAAGTAAAAGCTGAACATCACAGGACAGCTGGACTACTTCAACCGTTACCGGTCCCAGAATGGAAGTGGCAACACATCACGATGGATTTTGTGACTGCTCTTCCTCGCAGCACAAAGGGTAACAATGCTATATGGGTCATTGTGGATCGACTCACAAAGTCGGCTCACTTCATCCCATTTCGAGTTGGCCAATCAACTGAGGCACTAGCAAAGAAGTACATGGATGTAATAATCTATTTAAGATTTAAACTCTTCATAATGTATTATCTCTGATACCCATGAACTCATACAGGAAATTGTGAGACTTTATGGAGTACCGGTCTGCATTGTCTCTGATCGTGACACCAAGTTCCGATCGCAATTTTGGCAGAGTCTGCAAGCAAGCTTGGAAACATGTCTGAACTTCAGCACGGCTTATCATCCATAAACAGATGGTCAGTCGGAACGAACTATTCAGATCTTAGAGGATATACTCAGAGCGTGTATGCTATACTTCAAAGGATCGTGGGAAGATCACCCGCATCTTGTGGAGTTCGCGTACAAAAACAGCTATCAAGCAAGCATAGGAATGTCACCTTTTACAGCATTGTATGGAAGGAAGTGTCGATCACCATTAAGTTGGGACGACATCGGAGATAGGGAACTTCTTGGACCAGAGATGATAGTAGCGACCGTTGATGTGGTTCGTACTATCAGGGAAAAGATGCGCATAACCCAAGATCGACAGAAACACTGGGCTGATGCGAAGAGACGACACTTGGAGTTCCAGCCAGGAGATCATGTATTCTTGAAGATATCTCCGAACCGTGGAGTGACCCGATTTGGAAGACGGGGTAAATTAAGTCCGAGATATATTGGACCGTTCGACATACTCGAACGAGTCGGTGAAGTGGCATACCGCTTAACACTTCCGCCCTCATTGGAAGGAGTGCATAACATGTTCCACATATCCCAACTCAGAAAGTATGTGAGTGACCCCAGCCATGTTCTTGATCATTCCGAGCTCACTATACAGCCCGACTTGTCTTGTGAGCAACAGCCTGTGGAGAACCTGGACAGGAAAGTAAAGACACTTCGGAACAAGAAAGTTAACTTGGTCCGGGTAATGTGGAGAAAAGACACTCCGGGAGAATCCACTTGGGAAAGGGAAAATGAAATGCGTGCAAGATACCCTCACCTCTTTGTAAACTAGTCCTCAAATAAAAGTTGTAAATTTCGAGGACGAAATTTTTGTAAGGAGGGTAGATTGTAACAACTCCAAATTTTGTATACATAAAATTGATTTAAATTTGAAGTATACTTGGGGTATTTAATGTTGCTGTTAGCACTTTAAGTATTTATGTTCCCACAATAATTACAAGAAGGTGCTTGTAGCTCATTGGTAACACCTTGCACTGCTGAACCAAGCCACCAGAATTCAAATCCCCTGCGCCACATTATTTTTATATTGTTTTTGTTTTAAATCCTTTGGAAGCCCAACAGTCCAAACACCATAACTCCCAAAACTTGAACTACACTTGAAAATCTAAAAGCACCAGTGCCTACCCCATGAGACCCCCCACCTCCCGACCGACGAACTCGGCCCGCCGCCGCCGGCCGGAGTTGCCGATTCCGGCGAGGTGTTAACATAAAATTTTTGTCTCTTCGCCTTCTCTAACCCCCTGCATACCCTAATTTATTGGATCGGTTCCCGAGACTTAATTATCCCCCATTTACTACAATTTTTAATAATTTTCACACATTTTTATAATTTTTTTTATTAAAAACCCTTCACCTATCCTACCCCTAGCCTACCCTATAAATACACCCCCTACCCTCTCATCCCATAATCCTGAGCCCACCCTCTCAAAACCTTCTAAAGAGTTGTGTACTTTGAAAACAAGTTCGCGGCAAAGCTCCAACGAAATTCCGGCGGAAATTCCGGCGACGTATTAGGAACAACAGGCGACGAAGCAACGCCTCGGCAACCCCTTTAGTCCCCCCTCACTCCTTTGCTTAATCGAAACCCGTAAGTCCCATTCTATTCCTCTTTCTTATTCTCTAAAATACGAAATTACAAAACCCGACGGAATCGGAACAAATCCGATTTCCGATTCAGTTTTCTATAAAATTTCACTTCTCACCAATACATTTATGCTTGAACATCTTTATGTTGACTATTAAACATTTAACAAACAATTTGAACAAGTTTCATCACATGAAATGATAGCGTTCTCAAACTATCGTATTTTTCACTTAAATACCACAATATTTTGATTTCACATTTAATCCCTTAATCTTACTATACATTTAAAGTAGAGCACGAGATAATGACCTACCTCCACACACACACATATACAACATAAAACGATATCATCAAAAACTTAGAATACGATAAAACAATACTTTCATTTAAATACCATATTCTTAATAAAATCATTTCTAAAAGTTTTAGCTTTGATACACTTTTAAATAAATACCTTTTATTAGGAAAACACGATAAGTTGTGGACATTGATCGTTTATCTAAACCCGACTTTGTGGTGTCTAGGCTAGGCAAGTGAGAAAGATAATTTTAAAAGGCCCGTCTCACGGTGATTCGTGAGCGGATCCCTCGTTTCCTCATTTGTACTTACCTGGCCACAATTGGCGGTGAAGAGGCGATTTGAGGCATCTAAAAACTTGTCGTTTAGACCATTTAGAAATAGGCTAGTTGACTTAGGAAACCCTAGAATATGAAATACGGAAAATTGACATTTTTACAAATAATTACCTTTTACTTTATAAAACCGTTTTCTAAAGGATTAGTGTTTTACAATCTTTGCAAAGCGCCGCTACAACCCATTTTTGGGGAACCCGTTCGGGAAGGTGCGGATTATCTTACACCCTCGGGCTTAGTAGTGCGAGATTCAGACCTCCGCAAGAAGCATTCGGTTTCGAAAGGTTTAAAATACGACATCTTAAAAAAATGAGATTTTTGGAATATAAAATATTTATTAAAATTATTTTTGTATAAATATATGTATATTTATCATTTAAATATCTATTTTATTATAATATAAATATTCCACCTTTTTCTAAAAGTCACAAGAATAAATTTTACACTAAAATACCATGAACTTCAAATAAATCAATATTATAGATAAATACCTTTATTTATAAAAAAAACTAGGATATTTTCACTAGAAATGTCACAATATAAAATCCACCCTCATTGTAACCCTAAAGACGAGTAACAAATACTTGAGGTGTATTTTGGAAAAGTGTATAAAAGTATTTTTACATAAAACCCCCTCAAGTTTTATAAATTACCCTAAGGACCCTAGCAATTATAAAACTTTGATTTACATTCCTGATTGTCTGACTCGGGTTTGAGTCTGATTAATCTGACTTGAATATGATTCAAGTCAATCTATAATCTATAAGATTCCAATTCAATATAAACACATGAATCCATGAATCCAATCATCAATTTATACAACTTGAATGAACCGAACCATAGATATATTCCTTTTACATGATTCTCAGTTATTCCATTTACATGACTCTACGGTTACAACCGTTTACTGATATCATGGTTTCGGTCAGTCAGTCAATCAATCTTACAATCAATACAATTTACAAGATAACAATACAAACAAGATATCGTGGGGTTTAAAGGGTAAAGTAGTACGGAAGGTGTTAAAGGTGGCACGAGGTGGTCAGATTAAGACACCTAACCTATATTCCGTTGCTGTTGTACCGTAGCTTAACGGTTCCTTGTACATTCCGTTTACCCTGGTCTCTAGCATATAGAGACTCCCCTCGTATACACTGGCATTCTTCTGTACCAAGCTACAAACAACAGCGTTAACACAACATTACAAAAATAGTATACAACTTTAAAAGATATCTTCTTATTCTGTCTATTCTACTTTCCTCTTACCTTTAGGTCTTACCGAGCGACCTGTTCGCTGACGACATTCTATTTCTTTCTTCTTTGAACGTCGTCAGGTGATTTGGACCTGGCAGAAATCGAGCCATCTGTAGAAGACTTGGAGCAGTTTTCCGAACACCCTGCACTTTAGTTTCATTGTACACTTTTCTTTTCAGTACTTTTCATTTCCTGTTATGCCACTGTTTAGGCATCTTTTATTTCAGTTGTATTTCCTTTTCATGCATTGTACGAAAGAATGTTAATAAATAAAAGTTGCTGTTTTTATTATCTCTCGTCTCTTGTGTATTTATTTTATATTGCTTAGATACGCTTAGCGTATGTACTTCTGAGTATATACGTAGCGGACCTCGTCGCGTCCCCTCCGCCATACACTGGGAAGCGGGGCGTGACAAACACAATATAGACTGGAGATACTCATCAGTCTATAATCCTCGAGCTAACGGTTTGGCTGAGGCTTTTAACAAAACATTGACGAAGATTGTAAAGAAGACGGTGTCTCGAAACAAAAAGGACTAGCACGAGAGACTGCATGAAGCTGTCTGGGCGTACCGAACGACGTTCAAAACAGCCACGAACACAACTCCATACGCATTGGTATTCGGTACAGAGACAGTACTCCCCCTCGAGATAAAGCTACCCTCTCTACAAGTGGCAGTTCATTACTAGCTAACGGATGAAGAGAACGCTCACCTTCGGCTCGAGGTGCTCGATGCCCTTGATGAAACCCGGCTCATAGCGCAACAAAATCTGGAGGTTTATAAGGCAAAGATGATGCGCTCATATGAAAGATTGACCAGGCCGAGAACATTCCGCCAAGGCAAACTCGTGCTAGTGGTCAAAATACCTATGATCCCCAATCGTGCTAAACGAGGGAAATTCGAGCCGAATTTTGAAGGCCCGTATATTATAAACAAGGTCTACCACGGTGGGGCTTATCTACTCATGGACATGCATGGTGAAAGACCTTTCAGGCCAATAAACGGTCGCTTCCTGAAGAAGTACTACGCTTGATGAGTCATGGCCTAGGTCAATGATAGATGACGACGACTATGTCCGCTCGCTATCTTCCTAAGCCCAAACTCCATAAGTGGTAACCGGCTTCCTTAACAACGGACCGAAATATCCTTAAACTAACATCGGACCGAAACGTTCTTAAACTAACAACGGACCGAAATGTCCTTAAACTAACAACGGACCGAAACGTCCTTAAACTAACGACGGACCGAAATGTCCTTAAACTAACAATGGACCACTATGTCCTAAAACTAGCCGTTGATCGAGATGTCGATAAACTATGGTGGATTGCAGCATCCCAAAACTGATACAACAAAAAAAAAAGAGAATAAAAAAAAGAAAAAAAAAGAAAATGGTATGTCCATAAGCAAAATGGGCACGGATGAAAACCCAAAAGGGCTCCGTGAGTAAAAACAGCAGGGCTACCAGCGAGTTTTGTGAAAACCCGAAAGGGCGCAACCTCGTTAGAATAAAAAAAAAAGAAAGAATAAAAAAAGAGAAAAAAAGAAAACGGTATGTCCATAAGCAAAATGGGCATGGATGAAAACCCGAAAGGGCTCCATGAGTAAAAACAGCAGGGCTACCGGCGAGTTTTGTGACAACCCGAAAGGGCGCAACCTCGTTAGAATAAAAAAAAAGCATAAAAAAAGAGAAAAAAGAAAACGGTATGTCCACAAGCAAAAAGGGTACGGATGAAAACCCGAAAGGGCTCCGTGAGTAAAAACAGCAGGGCTACCGGCGAGTTTTGTGAAAACCCGAAAGGGCGCAATCTCGTTAAAAGACACTTTCAAGGTCCTATCGACTTTGTAAGGAGAAACCACCTGCGTGAGATCCTTACGACTCACAAGGGAGCAACACACTTAGGGATCCCCACGATTCCTAAGGAGAAATTACACTTGCGAGATCCTCACGACTCATAAGGAGAATCCTCTTATGGGACCCTCACGGCTCATAAGATTCAAAAGTCTTAAGCTACAAGGATCTGAACCTGTTCTTAAGCAGCCCCCATAACCTCCAATACTCCCTTGCAAGCGGCTCAACGTTGACCCTTGTATACAATCCACGGGCGCGAATAAACATTTCCCTAACAAAGTCCCATCCGTGACTAGGGATATGTCTACACGGTGAACAGCCCTTATAAGTCCTCTCGACTTATAAGGAGAAAGCACTCTTGTAAGACCCTTACGACTTATAAGAGACCATGCACTTAGGAATCTTCATGATTCCTAAGGAGAAAACACACCTACGAGATTCTCATGACTTGTAGAAAGAAATACCTTTATGAGACCCTTACGGCTCATAAAGTCAAAAGCCTTAGTCGACAGGATCTTAACCCTGTTTGCTAAGCCACCTTTGTTCGACATCGACAGAGGCAAATGATGATTCGCTTCTGGTAATATCCCAGTTCTAGTGGTGCTGATGCCAGAATCGGTGTCTAATTCCAAGCTTGCAGCAAAAAGCCAGCAAGCCATACGTGCATACGAAATAGCCGAAATGATGGGGCAACTTGCAACAAAATCAGCAAGTAAAAATGTATGCATGCAAAATAGCCGAAATGATTGGGCAACTCGCAATAAAAAACAGCGAGTAAGAATAAAAAATAGCCGAAATGAATGGGCACCGTGAAAAATAGCCGAAATGATTGGGCAATCACGACCTTCGCGATATAAAAGTTGAAATGATAGAGGATCGCGGAAAGAAATAAAAAAAGAATGAAATTTATGCCCTACAGGTGATATCACATCGATCCCTGTATACAATCCAGAGGCACAAATAAAGAGAGAATCACACCTTTCCTCCCCAGGTTTTCATCAGAAGGAGAAGCCAAATCTTAACGGCTCACAGATAGCCTGGAGATCATTTCAACATTCGTCTCATTACAACAGACACATTCCATGACTCGGCGGTACATAGATGACCGAGAGTCAAACCCTGACTCCGTGAAATGCAGATGAAGTCAACCCTTCCTGTTTACGTGGAGCACGGCAATAACCCCGTGCGAAGCATCCAGAGCGGAGCCTAGTCCTCGCCGAACATGGCAGTGAACCCGTGGGAAGCATCCAGAGCAAAATTCCTGGCTACGTGGAACGCGTCTTATGTCAATCCTGACCCCGTGCGAAACGTCCAGAGCGGATCCTGGTCCTCGCAGAGCACGGCAGTGAACCCGTGTGAAGCATCCAGAGCGGAACCTGGTCCTCGCCGAACACGGCAGTGAACCTGTGGGAAGCATCCAGAGCAAAATTCCTGGTTACGTGGAGCAAAATTCCTGGCTACGTGGAACGCGGCTTATGTCAATCCTGACCCCATGGGAAATGTCCAGAGCGGATCCTGGTCCTCGCAGAGCACGGCAATGACCCCGTGTGAAGCATTCAGAGCGGAGCCTGGTCCTCGCCGAACACGGCAGTGAACCCGTAGGAAGCATCCAGAGCAAAATTCCTGGTTACGTGGAGCACGGCAATGACCCCGTGTGAAACATCCTGAGCGGAGCCTGGTCCTCGCCGAACATGGCAGTGAACCCATGGGAAGCATCCAGAGCAAAATTCCTGGTTACGTGGAGTAAAATTCCTGGCTACGTGGAACGCGGCTTATGTCAATCCTGACCCCGTGTGAAACATCCAGAGTGGATCCTGGTCTTCGCAGAGCATGGCAATGACCCCGTGTGAAGCATCCAGAGAAGAGCCTGGTCCTCGCCGAACACGGCAGTGAATCCGTGGGAAGCATCTAGAGAAAAATTCCTGGCTATGTGGAACGCGGCTTATGTCAATCCTAACCCCGCGAGAAACGTCCAGAGTGGATCCTGGTCCTCGCAGAGCATAGCAGTGAACCCGTGTGAAGCATCCAGAGCGGAGCCCGGTCCTCGCCGAACACGGCAGTGAACCCGTGGGAAGCATCCAGAGCAAAATTCCTGGCTACGTGGAACGTGTCTTATGTCAATCCTGACCCCGTGCGAAACGTCCAGAGCGGATCCTGGTCCTCGTAGAGCACAGCAGTGAACCCGTGTGAAGCATCCAGAGCGGAGCCTGGTCCTCGCCGAACACTGCAGTGAACCCGTGGGAAGCATCCAGAGCAAAATCCCTGACTCCATGAAATGCGGATGAAATCAACCCTTCCTGGTTACGTGGAGCACGGTAATGACCCCGTGTGAAGCATCCAGAGCGGAGCCTGGTCCTCGCCGAACACGGCAGTGAACCCGTGGGAAGCATCCAGAGCAAAATTCCTGGCTACGTGGAACGCGGCTTATGTCAATCCTGATCCCGTGCGAAACGTCTAGAGCGGATCCTGGTCCTCGCAGAGCACGGCAGTGAACCCGTGTGAAGCATCCAGAGCAGTTCCTGGTCCTCGCCGAATACGGCAGTGAATCCGTAGGAAGCATCCAGAGCAAAATCCCTGACTCCGTGAAATGCGGATGAAGTCAACCCTTCCTGGTTATGTGGAGCACGGCAATGACCCCGTGTGAAGCATCCAGAGCGGAGCCTAGTCCTCGCCGAATACGGCAATGAACCTATGGGAAGCATCCAGAGCAAAATTCCTGGCTACGTGGAACGCGACTTATGTCAATCCTGACCCCGTGCGAAACGTCCAGAGCGGATCCTGGTCTTCGCAGAGCACGGCAGTAACCCCGTGTGAAGCATCCAGAGTGGAGCCTGGTCCTCGCCGAACATGGCAGTGAACCCGTGGGAAGCATCCAGAGCAAAATTCCTGGCTACGTGGAACGCGGCTTATGTCAATCCTGACCCCGTGCGAAACGTCCAGAGCGGATCCTGGTCCTCGCAAAGCACGGCAGTGACTCCGTGTGAAGCATCCAGAGCGGAGCCTGGTCCTTGCCGAACACGGCAGTGAACTCGTGGGAAGCATCCAGAGCAAAATTCCTGGCTACGTGGAACACGGCTTATGTCAATCCTGACCCCGTGGGAAACGTCCAGAGCGGATCTTGGTCCTCGCAGAGCACGACAATGACCCCGTGTGAAGCATCCAGAGCGGAGCCTGGTCCTCGCCGAATACGGCAGTGAACCCGTAGGAAGCATCCAGAGCAAAATTCCTGGCTACGTGGAACGCGGCTTATGTCAATCCTGACCCCGTGGGAAACATCCAGAGCGGATCCTGGTCCTCGCAGAGCACGGCAATGACCCTGTGTGAAGCATCCACAGTGGAGCCTGGTCCTCGCCGAACATGGCAGTGAACCCGTGGGAAGCATCCAGAGCAAAATTCCTGGTCACGTGGAACACGGATAATGTCAACCCTGACCCAGTGGGAAACGTCCAGAGCGGAGCTTGGTCCTCGCAGAACACGGCAGTGAACCCGTGGAAACCATCCAGAGCAACTCCTGACTCCGTGAAATACGGATAAGGACAACTTCACCCATCACTTGCGGGTCCTCACGACTTGTAAGGGAGTAAATTCTCTTATGAGATCCTTACGACTTTCAAGAGAAAATACATTTAGGAATTCTCACGATTCTTAAGGAGAAATTACACCTACGGGATCCTCTCGACCGGTAAGGAGAAAATTCTTTATGAGACCCTCACGGCTCATAAAATTGAAAAGTCTTAGGTGACAGACCCTGACCCTATTTTCTAAGCCATCACCACTCTACAAAGAGCACAAGATTGACAGCTATATACTATCTACAGACCGCACTTGCTAAAATCACCTGACAACAACACAGCAAGGAGAAGAAAGCAACAGTATAACAAAAAATATGTATCTTTTATTCATGAATTCAATTGAGTACAAGGTAAATCGTATAAAAGAATAAAAAAATGGATACATGTTGTTCAAAGATTACAAGTGTTCAATCTATACAAAAGCAGCTATTGGGAGGGAGGCGCCTTCAATAGACCAGCTAGCTGCTCGCGCACTCTTCTCAACTCTTCTTCTCGATCAGCCGCCGCGGCCAGCTCTGCTTCAACTTGGGCCCGTTGCTGCAAACAGGATGAGAGTTTCTGATCAACTTCCTGCTGGGCAGCCTCCTGATTCTGCGCGACCTGTTCATTAAGATCAAGCTTCTGTTGGATATAGTGCCCTCAAAGTCATTTATTGGATCGCAGATACGTGATTGCAATGATTGAGGGAGAACCTATACCGATATGACAGTCTTGCTCGAGATGATAGTATGCTATCTGGTTTGTCTTTATCATCGTGTACATACTTTAGTTCACTATTGCATGTTGATAGAGCCCATAGGATTCTTGCTTGACTGCCAGCAGTATGATGGCGATCATATACGTGGGAGCTGGGGTCTATAAGCACATCCTTAAAGTGTCCCTAGTCGTGGGAGTTTTGAGACAGGGCACCGATACTCCAGAGTAGACTAGTGTATACAGTCGAGACCCCGACGAGGGGCGGTGGCCGGTCTCACAAGCCATTGGTGTCAGTTGGTTCACCTAAGATGTATACAGGTGCTCATTGGGTTATGAGTACACCGGACAGGACTCGCCGGGAACATGCTAGTTGGTATTATACATATCGTCAGATAGCAGTTTCCATGTGACATGTGTACAGGTTAGTCTGTCGACTTGAGATCGTCATTTGTCTTGTGTGGGTTCCCACTGTGCTTTGATTACTACCCTACCACGGCTCAAAGGAGTCATGCAAACAGGTTTTAGTTGGGTACAGTCCCGAACCACATGGAGGCAGTGAGCGGATCGTCAGGGATTCGTCTCTCCCGGTATTGGAAGTGAGATCGTGCTGTGTTTAGGAGAGCCATTACACGAAATCTCTGGCCAGGGTAATCGAGATTTACTGGTAGGTATTCCAGTAGTATCTCAGGGTGTTCTGGGCTACTCTCCGACACGACTTATACCGCTATTGGGGGTCTGACGTTTACCAGCCTCCTAGGCCCGATATGCGATACTCATAAACGAACGGACCGGACTGTACGGATATTGTCATTGTCAGGCTCAGTAGGGTTTTCTGGATGAGTTCTCTTGTCAGCTTCCCTTCTGTTCAATACATAGGCAACCGTTACGTACAGCTAGTAGCTCTGACGTGCTAGTGGTTATACCCAATGCCAGTGTATTGATGAGTCATTAGAGTCACCCACAGACAGTTTCCCAAGTTCGGACGAAACGCTGTAGAGGCCGTATGGATATATGGCGGGGTTCGATCATATTTGTGCACTTGTGCACGGACCATGATCGGACGGATAATACCAGCGGGCTTTGGTTTAAGTCAGATGCTAGTATTATAGTGTAGGAATATTTTTGGTCTCATTGCATTTGTATTCGGTCGGAATACAAATGCGGGTATGTATTTACAGTTGTGGTGTAATCCCGTAATTCATTACGGGATTATTTTGGGAGTTGCCAGTTTCCTTTTTCCGTCCCAAACATCACCATCTTTGTCCCTATTTGTTTATGCAATGTGACCATTTCCTTGTTCAACTTTTTATGGCCGAGCACTGTTAATTAGGCATGGGTGTGGGAATGGTGATTAATGGGGCATGGTGATTTAGTGCCTGTTTGGTTGCCAGATTATGAAATTTGGATTCCAAAATAGTACGGTTGAAAATTTCTGGATTTGGTAATTTGTTGTTTGGTTGGTATTGGATTTCTAGTATTGGATTTATAGATCCTTGTAATATTTGTTTAGTTGGTGAAAAGAAAGTGGGATTTGGATTTGAGGATTTTAGAGAGAGATAGAGAGAGGATAAATTTTTTAATAACTAAAGTACATATGGGGGCCACCAAATAGTGAGAAATCCTTAAGAATCCATTTATTTTTCAAGGATTTTGGAATCCATCTTTTTGTGGGCCGCATCACACAATCCATATAAATCCATGTTTGTAATCCAAGCCAACCAAACACAAAATTTATGAATCCTAGGATTTGGTAATCCAAAACTCAAGAATCCTTGTAAATCCTTCAAACCAAACAGGCCCTTACATGATTACTTTATGTATTGGCTGTTTTTTCAACCTAGGGGCTCTGTGCAAATTGACCATGTATTAAGAATGGGGAAGGGGTTTTCTGTGGCGTGGGGCTGCATTTTTTTGTGGTGGGAAAAAGTGTGCATTCATTTTGAGTGTGGATGAATTATTCTTGATGTTTTTTTTTGAGCCAAGAGATTGATTCACTGCAATTGTTTTTGGCAAACACCACTTGAAAAATCCAGAGAACCGTTCTTCATTTCCCTGCATACCATAGCCGAGCACTTGAGGATGAGGGGGCTGATTTTTGGGAAGGCTGATTTTGTGAGGGGTGAGGAAAAATTTCATCTATTGCAAAATCCTTTAGCTCTTTTCATCTCATTTTAAATATGGCAACTTCAATTTAGCTCCACCCAAATGCTTGGGTATCTTGAGACAAAATATTCCACACTATCTCTACATCTATCTTGGACATGTCGGCTAGCAAACTTCATGTCCGAGTTGCCTCGGTTATGAGGCGGGAGCCCGTATAAAGATTCGTTGATGTGGTGCTCTTCCGACGAGGAGACCGGAGAGCGGATTTCACCGGGACAGCCTCAACAAGCTATGGGAGCGGATTGAAGACCGAAGGACACAGATCGATCGGTATAATTTCCAAACTTCTTTTACATATTGCTAGTTTACGGTTAATGGAACGATCTGGGATTTTGGGCCGCGGTGGCGCCGGTTTTGTAAAAAGTTATTGTTCCGCATTTGGCGTCGGTTTGACGGCCGGGGTGCCGCCGTGGTCCAACATGGTATCAGAGCCACGCCATTAACCGCTTACTAGCTTGGTTGCACGAAATTAGAATATCGATCGATCAAAATTTCCCAATCATTTTTCCAATTTGCCTATTTTCCGTCGATTTAAAACTTGCTTGAAAAATCTTTTTGTATAGCTTAAAAATCCGTGCAGGCAAACGTAGGGCACCTCAAGAAATTTGGTGGCCTGAATCCACCATATAGCCGCGTTTCCGCGGCGGAATGTGCGCATCGGCCGCAGAAGCGCGGCACACATGTGGAATTTTGGTCCCAAATTTCTTCAGAAGCTCTCTGTGTTGGAAAAATGATTTTTTGTAATGTTTATATTTAGCCCAGATTCTCTTGAGTACTGTTTTGCACTTGGGGCTAGACGGAAAATTTAATCGATCGAAATTTTAACTGTGTAATTATCAGTACTTAGTTTAGCATCTGCGACCGTGAATGTCATTTGATCGATAAAACTTGTCTGATTGCTATAGTCGTTTTAGACGGGTTTTGCGAACGTGACATTCACGTTGATGTTCTGTATTGTGCTGTGGTGTTGCGGATTTGTCGTGGTGGATAGCTCCTGTGCAATGTTAGTACTGTTTGGATTTATTTGTACATTTGATATTGCGGGGCGAGCGTCCGACATGTGGACTGCCGTCACTGCCTGTTCGTATATTATTCTTTTGGGGCACGCCCGGGATGAGGTCGATGTACCCGTTGTATATATTTTCTTTTCTGTACTAGGATTATCCCGCGGTGGGGTGCACGAATAGCCGGGTTCTAGAGGGCAACGGGCCCGCATCTCATGACGTTGAGACGAAGGGGGCTTCACTCTAAAATTGGCGGGTTATTCGCCGCACTCGTAGGGGGTACAGGTTGACCCAAGGAAGGGTGCTCAAGTTACCGGATTCCGTGAAGTGCTGGGTGGTCCATTCACGTTGTTGAAGGGGGCTGCCTCGCTTCAGGTTTTGGCGGGTAACTTGCCGCGCTCGTAGGGGTCTAGGTTTTCATTGCACAGGATATCCACACGACCAGGGGAACGTCGGATTTCATTTGCAGCTCTATGAAACCCGGGGATCCCAGATTATCTGTATTGTTCTGTGATGCTTATTACTTTTCTGTGATGTTGCATTTATCATACCTGGAGCGATTATTATATATTGATATATATACTGGTAGATGTTGTATATGTTTTGCACCCGCGCTAGTCCAGTCCCCGCTCTGTCGTTACTTAAGTAACCTAACGGGTGATGACGGGATCCAGTGGCGAATGCGGATGGCATATACGTACATCATATTTTCGTTCTTTTCTGGTGTGATCAATTAATGGGACCGCGTTGATTCTTATCAATGCAAGGAAAACAAACCTATATATATGATGTTGTTGGAACCAAGTTTTTAAAAACTGACATTACAGACGTACGCTTTTGCTTTGCACAGTGGTATTCGGTTATGAATATTCAGCACCTCATTCGACGAGGCAAGGGCCGAGATCCCTTCACCGGGAGTGTCCCCTTGGACAGAGGTTTGCGTTAGGGTAATAACTTCACTATAGTCGATTGCTTTTTGCTTTGTATCGTGGTATTCAGTTGGAATATTCTGCACCTCATTCAACGGGGAAAGAGCCGAGATCCCTTCACCGGGAGTGACCTCTTTAGCAAAGGTTTTCGCCACTATATTTTTATAAAACCACTTGGATTCCTTCAACGATATCAAGTTCATTACGCTAAAGGTTTTTCGCCAAAACCCAGCCGTAGCCCTCCGTCATTTCAGATTAGTATTACTTAGTATTCGTGCCGCGTTTGTTGACCTTGTCAAGACGTAGTGAGCGGTAGCTCTGTAATACTTTTCTGTCGCAAGCAAATGTGGATTGGTTAGGACAGTCGTTCGACCTTGTTGACCTTGCCAAGGGTCTGTGCGGGTGGGTCTAATGCAATCAAGAAAATGACGGGTTGAACTTGACTAGGGCCCTTTGACTTGTTGACCTTGTCAAGGTCACTTGGATCCTAGGGGTAAAATCATATCGGGAGTTTCAAACATACAGGAAACTTGCCAGGCCTGCGCATACCTTCTGGAGTGTGATGACGTGAGTGGCTTCCATCACGTTATCATGTGATGATAGTTGGATCCCGATTCCCACTGATGAGTTGGTTTACTCCTCGGGTGACCCCGACTAATTCTTCTTTCAGGTTTGGAAGAGAATTTGAGGATACAGTGGGAGCTTTCCTGATTGGATAAAGTGATTAACCATCCTGATCTAGATTAGAGTGCACGCAGAGTGTTTCCTTTTTCTTTTTTTTTTGACTGCGACCATGACCCGACCCTAAACTATAACTCAGTGACCAAGTTAACCGAACTTTCTTATAACATTGGCTTTTGGATTGTCTGAGTTGCATACATCATTGCCACTCTTTCTTTTACCCTTTGAGTTTCTCCAGAACACCCCGTATTATTACGAACATCCACTTCCATTGGATAAATCTATCGTATGGTTATATACGAACTCGGAGGACCTTCTTCGAGGATGGATTCTGGTTCTGGAGAGATTGAATATGACTATTCAGTTGTCTTTTCCTTTTTACCTTCTCTCAGGTTATGAGCGCTCCTAGGATTAGGAGAGGGTACACCTATTACGCTTATTGGATAGTCTTCTTCCAAACCATAGGCAGGTGCCGAAAGGTGGGGAATGAAGAAAACCAATTAGCCTAAGTTGGGTGTATAGAAGGTAATAAGTAAAGACAGATAAAGGGATCAGAAAGAGGGCAAAGTAAATTGCGACTGTAATCATTCACGACCGAACCACGTATTTCATCGCCACTCCTACTTCGCCTTTGTATTTCTCCAGAACACCCCGTATCACTACGAACATCCAATTCCATTGGATAAATCCATCGTATGCTTATATACGAACTCGAAGGAACTTTTTCGAGGATGGATTCTGGTTCAGGAGAAATAGGAATAAGGTTTATTCAGTTGTCTTTTATCCTTACCTTCTCTCAGGTTGCGAGTGCTCCTAGGATTAGGAAAGTACACCTATTATGCTTATTGGATAGTCTTCTTCCAAACCATAGGCTGGTGCCGAACGGTAGGGAAGGAAGAAAACCATTAAGCCTAATGATGGTGTACAGAAGGTAAAGACTAAAGACAAATAAATGGAATTGGACAGATGGCAAAGAAATATACGGTTACAGTCATGAATCTGATAATGGAAGAGGTATTAGTAGGAATACTCGGATTCCCCTTCGAAACATATTCATGTTTCAGTTTCACTGTGTATTGTTAATAGAAAAACTGATTTCCCAATTAGACCCTTGCTCCAGGGTATGTATTTACCAGGTATGATTCTCACATCTGTATGGTTTTACAGATGATGAGTGGGAGTAAGTTATTGGGAATTAGGTGATCATCCTCATAATATCGGAATTCGTTGTAATTGGTGATATTTGAGGAAAATGCCTGGATACAGTTTTCAACCTACGACGCACAGAGTTTGAGTTATTCAACTCAGGGGACTTATACAAAGTATTGTATATTGTCCAGTGTCCATTAGGACAAAGGGGTTGGTCCTCGTACTGTATTCTATTTACTTGTGACTTCTTAAGTTTTAGGCAAGTGTTTTGTAGAAATACAAGGTCCAAGTTTGAGAAGTTATGGGTACAAGAATAAAGTAGAGACCAGGTGTCGCAAGTATCGGGAATCTTCAAGATGATCGAAGATGTAGATACTTGTATGAGGTATTCAGTTGATAGTAATGGTTTTGAGAAACTTGTATCTTTTTCAGGTTACTCATAATTGGACGCACTCCTAAGTTGAGTAATGCTGATCGGCCTCTCTCCATTTTGTTGACATGCACTGGAGACAGCTGCATGATTTGAATCTGGTTCCAATTAAATCAGTGCCTCTATTTCTATATTGTATATAAAATGGTTCGTATCTTAACGATGTTAAGGTACGGGGAGTTGTCCGGCTTATGCTTAAAACCAGACTCTGGATAACTCAAGGCACGTTTCTGTAATGGTTGTTTGTGGGTTAACCTGGGCTATAACGAGGGTTGACTTTCTACCATCTGGAAGATCAATAGTGATATTGTTCTTGACTCGCCACATTTTTAGTAAAATGGATTTTTTCCAGAAAACAGTAGTGGGAGTATGGTAGAACTGGAAGAGATTCCAGAACCACAAACGATTACGAAAAATTTAATAGGACCTAAAAATTCAATCAGGATTGACATTCCATTAGCCACTCCGCAGATATGGTGGGTAACCTCAGGCACCCGAGAGGTACTCCGGTAGCTTCAAGGACGGTGACAGGAATGTTCTTGTTTATCTAGACTTGCCATTGCTGTTGTTCCAGACTATGAGACCCGGCAGAAGGATGAGTATAGCGTCGTTCTAAACTAGTTTTAGGAGTGCACGTGTATATGACTCTGCCAGAGGGTTGTTGTAGTCAGTGGGAGCAGCGGAAGCGTAGTGGACAAGTAGCTTATGTCTATTTATAGACTAAAGCAGATATAGCGGAGATAGATCATCTATTTTTGATGTGACAGTCATAGGTTTTGACTTCATCAGAATAGGAGATGGATCTGTTAAGAAGGTAGTAGGGTGTGATGTCCTGGTACTTCGATGACATACACATTGTAGGAAATGAAATTCCTATACTACGATAGGTTATAACGTGGTTGTCACACAGTAGTTTCTCCACATAGGATATGGATATAATATCATATGTTGTTTTTTGCACTAGATGCAATAGGTTGATATATTATTCCAATCCTGGAGAAATGTTCGGAAGCAGCTTATGAACATAAGTGATTGTTCTAGGGATTTGATAACGACAGTCTCCTTCGGGAAACAGTTATCATTCCAGGCTTCCAAGGTGACCCGGATGACAGAGTGACTGTCAGAGTTATAGTTTTCCCTCGGACGAGGGGCAGTAGTTTGGACAGGTAGTCCAAGCGGATACTGAGGGAGGCATGGTGCAGGATACTGATTAAATTCAGTTGACGATACAGTCTAAGAAGCTTGCTGGATTTGGAGTTCATTTATGAACTAGGTCCTATCAGATATCCAGACATATTCTAAGACAGGTATTGCTCATTTCGGGAGATGGTTTTCTCCGCGAACTTGAGAAAAGAGAGACATGGAAAGAAACTTCGGGCGGATCCACTCGCTGAGGCTATTTCTCGAACACAATAGTTTTACAAACGAGCTTTGTGAAACTGATTAGTAGAGGAGTTGGATGTTCGGTATCACATGAGCTGTGAGTACGCGACATCGCAATAATTAGCCTTAAGTGCAAGTGGGAGATTGTTGGATATAGTGCCCTTAAAGTCAATTATTGGATCGCAGGTACGTGATTGCAATGATTGAGGGAGAACCTATACCGATATGACAGTCTTGCTCGAGATGATAGTATGCTATCTGGTTTGTCTTTATCATCGTGTACATATTTTAGTTCACTATTGTATGTTGATAGAGCCCATAGGATTCTTGCTTGACTGCCAGCAGTATGATGGCGATCATATACGTGGGAGCTGGGGTCTATAACACATCCCTAAAGTGTCCCTAGTCATGGGAGTTTCGAGACAGGGCACCGATACTCCAGAGTAGACTAGTGTATACAGTCGAGACTCCGACGAGGGGCGGTGGCCGGTCTCACAAGCCATTGGTGTCAGTTGGTTCACCTAAGATGTATACAGGTGCTCATTGGGTTATGAGTACACCGGACAGGACTCGCCGGGAACATGCTAGTTGGTATTATACATATCGTCAGATAGCAGTTCCCATGTGACATGTGTACAGGTTAGTCTGTCGACCTGAGATCGTCATTTGTCTCGTGTGAGTTCCCACTGTGCTTTGATTACTACCCTACCACGGCTCAAAGGAGTTGTGCAAACAGGTTTTAGTTGGGTACAGTCCCGAGCCACATGGAGGCAGTGAGCGGATCGTCAGGGATTTGTCTCTCCCGGTATTGGGAGTGAGATCGTGCTGTGTTTAGGAAAGCCATTACACGAAATCTCTGGCCAGGGTAATCGAGATTTACTGGTAGGTATTCCAGTAGTATCTCAGGGTGTTCTGGGCTACTCTCCGACACGACTTATACCGCTATTGGGGGTCTGACGTTTACCATCCCCCTAGGCCCGATATGCGATACTCATAGACGAACGGACCGGACTGTACGAATATTGTCATTGTCAGGCTCAGTAGGGTTTTCTGGATGAGTTCTCTTGTCAGCTTCCCTTCCGTTCAATACATAGGCAACCGTTACGTACAGCTAGTAGCTGTTCCCCTCCGAAAGACGGCGCACAGGTCCGCGATGTCCTGACGCTGAGATTCGGGGCAGATGCTATTTGGTTTTATCCGTCCATCTCTCCGAAGATGCCAAGTTGATTTATGGCACCGTGTATCGGAGGTTTAGGCGGATGCGGCCGATGTAGCAGACTTCGTCAGATTCCCCCTCGCTTGAGGGGTTTTTGATTGTGGGGACGCTCTTCCCTGCAGATGCAAGCCCCTGCAGTTAATTATGCTACCGCATCGCGGTAACAACTTTCTCCTTCTCCAGAATTTCACTTCGTGTCGTGTGTGTTTGTTTTGTTTGTGGTTGCCCGTGGATTGTATACGGAGACTGAGTAATGCCGTCGCCCGTAGGACGTGGATTAGTCCAAATCCGTGTTTGCTTAGATTTGGGTTTGGTGTTTTCAGTTTAAGGATGCATTAGTCGCGTTGCGGCTAAGATCAGCTTAAACGTTCGTCAAGGATACGTTAGTCCTGTTTTGGACTAAGATCGACTTGACGTAATGATTGATTTAATTATCTGGCCGTCGGGACTCGTCACCTCTCTGACGTTGTTGAGGGATTACAACGACAGGCGTCAGAGGAGTTCAGAGATGTACCCTTGAACCAAAGTTGATTTGGAGTTTTATTGTTTATTTAAATATCTAAGGACACTTTAACCACATTTGGGGCTAAGATCAACTTAGGCAGGACCGTTTAGATCCGACGAAAGAGCATTCGAACTCTATTGCGCCAGTTTAGAGACGTGGTGGTCCGTCGCCAGTTTAGGGACGTGGTGGTCCATTGTTAGTTTAAGGACGTTTCGGTCCGTCGCCAATTTAAGGACGTAGTGGTCCATCATTAGTTTAAGGACGTTTCGGTCCATCGCCAGTTTAAAGACGTAGTGGTCCATCATTAGTTTAGGGACGTCTCGGTCCGATATTAGTTTAGGGACGTCTCGGTCCGATATTAGTTTAGGGACATTTCGGTCCGATATTAGTTTGTGGTTGTTGGGACCCGTCACCTCTCTGACGTCGTTGAGGAATTACAACGATGGATGTCAAAGGAGTTCGGAGATGTACCCTCAAACCGGACGTGAATTGATTTAGGAGAGCCATTTTGCTCAGTCAATTTAATTTAAGGACTTATGGCCACGATTGGGCTAAGTCCATTTTAACATTTTATTTGCATTGCATTTTTTTTTATTTAGGCTCTACTCACAAAAGATACAGAATATCAGTTTATTTTGGGCTCTGCCCATTTGCAAAAGCATCTACTTCGTTTGGGCTTTGCCCCTTTTTAAAATGCATAGCATTCTGAATATTTTGTTTGGGCTCTGCCCATTTATAAATGATGAAAAGCATCTGTTCTTGTTTGGGCTCTGCCCCTTAAAATAATGCATTTGCGCTTTATTGAGCCTGTTAGGCCTTCTCTTAATTGGGCTTGGCCCTTTTTAATGCCTCTGCGCTTTGCGCTAAGTAATGAGCGCAAGTCCATATGGTGATGACACGTGTCGTGCTCTGATGAGCGCAAGCGCACTAGCGCAGTGCAATGCGCTGTTGCGCTGCTGACACGTGGCGCGCTCTCAGCGAGTTGCGCAAATTCCAGAGAGCAAAGCTCTATCTTAAGGGCGCTTAGCGCAAGTGGTTTTATGGCCGACACGTGGCGCTCTCTTAAGAGCGCAGCGGCGCAACTTGGAAGTGCAAAGCACTAAGAATCTTTTTAGATTCAAGAAGGGAAATGCAAAGCACTGTTTAAGTTCTTGATCTAAATTAGATCAAAGAAAAATAAATTTCTTCTTTATTCGAAGAACAGAGGTTCATAAAAGTGCAAAGCACTATTCTTTTATTTTTTTATATCGTTTTTAAAGAACCGAAGGTTCACAAGAAGTGCAAAGCACTGTTTTCTTTTTTTTATATAAAGATCATTGATCTTATATTTTTTTAGACTAATGGTCTTTTAGAAGGAATTTCTTCTAATCCATGAAGGTTCTTTACCTTTTTCTTGAAATCTTCTCGGAGTTCTTTCCGTTTAAGGTTCTTGAATTCTCAAGAGAAAACTCAATGCCTTTGAATTGAGGCCTAAGGTCCTTTTTATAGTGCTCACAAATTAGTTAAATTTGTTAAAGAGATCATCCTCTGAGTGATTTGGGGAATTTTCCCCACCGTTGGATTTTTGATCCAAGGGCTTCTGCTTTGCAGAAGGAAATCTTCTTGTTCCAACAAGAACAGAAAAGATTTCTTAAAAACCTTAATTTAGTTTGGCGCAGATTCCCCAGCGCATGACACGTGTCACGCAGCGCAGAGCGCAGCGCAACTGCGCTAGCGCATCTGCGCTGACACGTGTCGCGCAGCGCAGAGCGCAGAGCGCTAGCGCAAAGGATCTGAAGCGTTGCTTCCTTTAAACAGAGCTTTGCTCTGATTGGGCGCGTCTTCTTGGGCGCAGCGCTGATATATCTGCGCCTGACACGTGGCGCGTTGCGCTCAGCGCAGAGGATCTGAAGCGTTGCTTCATTTATTAAATTTTGGAGAATCAGAAGCGCCGCTTCATCTCCTCTTTTCAAGTCAAACTTGTATTCCCAAAATTCTGATTTCCCGGGCCTTGGCAATGATTTCATTGTGCACAGAATCTTTTGTGCTTGGGTCTATATATATAACTCAAGGCTGAGCCTTTTCTTCTCTCATTTTCAGAGAACTTCTTCGATCATGGCTTGCAACCGCCCTCACGCCCGCCGACAACCATGGGAGGTGCCGATCCGGGACATCGTTCCTCGTTTTGCTGCACGTTTGGTGGACCCTTCTCTCTCGGACGAGCAATGCGACACTGCAATGCACGAGCTTTTGACTCGTGTGGGGTCTCCTCTCCCTCCGAATTCCATTTGGCTTCGGATGATCCTTGCCTCGGTGCTCGCCGACATTCCCCCCTTCCGGCGGAGATGTCCTCGGCAGTACTTGATGTGGCCGAGGATAAGATCGAGAGCTTTTTCGAAGCGCTCTTGATCACCAAAGCCCTGAGGGACTTCTCCTTCCACTTGCTGAGCCAGATACGGGCTCGTCGGGCCGTCATCGCCACTTTTTCCCAGGAGTGCGGCGTCGACCGTTGGATGGCTACCCCTCGGGAAGATCGCCGCTTCGACGTGGTGGAGAAGACGGAGAGGGAGCTGGATACTCTTCTTTTTCTTTTTGTGAACCCTTGTCTCTCTGATCCCGTATTCGGTGATCTTTTTTAAATTTAATAATAAATAAATGTTTTGATTAAGTATTTTATTATCTGTTAAGTGTTCTTTTTATTTGAGCTCTTTGTTGTGCTTGTGCATCGTATTTTAATTTGTTGTTATCAAGTGCATGTAATTTTGCATGGCTAAACTGCCTTTGGCACTTAGCCCCTTTTTCTGCGCTAGCGCATCTGCGCTGACACGTGTCGCGCAGTGCAACTGTGCTGCCACGTGTCGCACAGCGCAGAGCGCAGCGCGGCGCTTCCTTTAACAGAGCCTTGCTCTAATTGGGCGCGCTGCGCTAATGTATCTGCGCTGGACACGTGGCGCGTCGCGCGCAGCGCAAAGGATCTGAAACGTTGCTTCCTTTAAACAGAGCTTTGCTCTGATTAGGTGCGCTGCGCTAATGTATCTGCGCTGGACACGTGGCGCGTCGCGTGCAGCGCAAAGGATCTGAAGCGTTGCTTCTTTTAAACAGAGTTTTGCTCTGATTGGGTGCGCCTTCTTGGGTGCTGCGCCGATGTATTAGCGCCAGACACGCGGTGCGTTGCGCCTGAGACTTGAAGCGTTGCTTCAAAAATTTAAATTTTGAATTCAAACAGAGTTTTGCTCTGATTGGGCGAAACAAATGCCCCCCCACCGTTGCGCTCACGTGGCGCACACGTGAGTGCAACGGTGGCAACCCCTCATGACCGTTGGATCGAGGGGGAATTCCAAGAGGCGCAAGCGCCTTATAAATAGGGTCTCTGGCCCTTAAAAAAATTCTGCACCATTTTCTAGGTTTAGATTTTCAGAGCTCTGCTCTTGCTTAAGAATTTCAGAGCTTTGCTCTTGCTTTCAGAACTCTAGAGCTTTGCTCTCATTTCCCAAAGTTTTTTAGAAAACTTTAGGTAATATTTAATTTAAAATTAAGTTAAATTAATTTAAGTCAATTTCGACCCACAGAGCTTTGCTCTCATAGATCTTTTGATCTAAAGAAATTCCCTTTGGGGTTTTATCAACAGAGCTTTGCTCTCACAGATCTATAGATCTACATAGATCTTGTTCATGGGTTCTAACCCATGAACAGAGCTTTGCTCTTGAATCAAATGTAGATCTTTTAGATCTGAAAAACAAAGAACTCTTTTTTTTTTTTAAGTTTTCATGGATTTTTCGAGATTCCAGAAATTTTAATTTTAAATTTCTTTTCAAAAACTTTCTTTTTGATGGAATATTATAGAGCTAAGCTCTTTCTTAAGGAATTTTAATTCTTTTGAGACCAGAATTTGACAAGTGTCATTCTGTGACAGAGCTTTGCTCTGAAAGAGGAGATTTTCTCCTTGTCTCTAGGGATTCTTTCCCCCTTTTTTATTATGGGAATGTTCCCCCCAAGGACCAACTGACAATCTCATCCAATGATGAGTTTGTCTTCTTAATTGACGTATTGTTACTTAGATTTTGTGGGTCCCTCTTTGGTCCCCTACTCACTGCACTGTGGTGCGGTGTAATTAATTAATTTTGATTTTAATTTAATTAATGCATTTTCTTCTTTCAATGTCAAACGTTGGGATTACAACACTGACGGCTACATTGCTCTTTTTGCAGCGATCATGTCTGAAGACACTTCATTCCCGTTTGTCCGCTCGGAGGAGGGATTTCCAGAGGCGCCTTTGGACCGTGAGGTCCTGGCCATGATCAAGGCATATGACCCGGAGTACAAGAAACTCCACCTTTGGGGGTCTTGGTATAACCAGATTATTATGGGTCGACGCAGCTTCACTTGCGCGGTGCCGTCAGAACCTATCACGGCAATTCATTATGCTAACCCACCTCCAGTGCAGTATGCCATGGAGATGATAGACTGGACTGCGAACAGCTTTCTTCATCCCGCTATGGATGCGGTCCCGGTTCAGCGTCCTATGGTTTTGGATATCCTAGGACGCCGTATCTGTCAGGGAGAAGCACGACCCTGGGGGCAATCATATAACCTTGGTTTGATTCCCCGCCACCCAATTGGATATCTGCCGTGGGCCCGGTACATCCTGTCGACGAGAAAGTCGCAGTTGATAAGACTAGGACTGTACACCGCGGTCTACGTCTCTCTTTTCCAATATCCTACGCTCCCCACTTGGTGGTTCAAGGCTTTCTTGGAGCAATGGAATATTCCCACCCACACTTTCCTTGCCATGGACCGGGAAGTGTCCATTTCCTTGGAGGAATTCGCTGAGGTATCCGGCCTACCAGTCATGGGGGAACACTATGAAGAGCTGCTCCCGACAGATGAATACGTCTTCGGTGCTAAACCGATGGTAAGGGGGATTACGTTAGAAAATGCCGTTCAACACCAATTCCCAAGCCTGATCAAGGTGTTGAACATCTACGAGTCCCTTTTCATCGAACACGGGAGCCGAGGAGTTAATTTTGAGGACTTCATTGATCGCTTCCTCCGTCCTAGCGTCATTTCGCCAGGAGCCGTCAAATCTGCTATTCTGGATGATCCTTTTGGTCTAGGTTTGGCTAACCTGCCGACGAAGGAAATAGACCAAAAGGCTTTCTTCCTCCCAGACTTTCCTACCATATCTTTCGCGGAGATTGCAGTCCCTGGGATGGATGAGGAGGCCTTTTTCTTAGGATTTCTCGGGCTGTGGCTGAGTTGGTTCGCGATCCCAATGCATTCTCATCGCATGCGGCCCTCTGTCTTTTATCCATCCCACCGCATGGTCATTGGGGTAAAGGTGGCCGTGGGGATTGCCGGCCTGGCGCACCTATATCATGGCCTCAGCCGAGCAGCAGATGCCAATGAGCCCGGGGCACTGCACGTGGTCTTCCCGATGCACTACTTTGCATCGTGGCTCGAGTTACACACGGCGGGTGTCTTTGGCATGCATAAAAGGCCTTCATTCTTTGACAAGTGCGGTTTCCCTCGCGTTTTACATCTGATTGGCTCATCAATCGTGACCCCTTCACCATGGGACGCCAGGGGTTTACTGCTTCGCCCTCACACCGTTGGAGTCGGGATGTCCTTTATTGATAAGGTATTAACCATTGGGAAGGCGTCCACCACTGCGGTGCGACCATTACAGGACTCCTTCAAGGATGGAGCTTCAGTGTTGACGGCCCGGGAGATCCTCCATTTGTATTCTATTAGACCGGGTTTCCTAGTCTTCAGGCAGGGCGGTGCAGCAGTCTTCATGAGATATAACCCGCATCGTTTTGCCCGACAACTGGGTTACGATCAAGGGGTACCCTTAGAGGCTTTCTTATTGGAACCTGCTGTAAATGAAGAAGGGATGGAGAACGCGTTACACCACTTCATGCGCCTGAACACGGGTTCTCGTTTTTTCATTAGCCCGCCGGTCTGTGCTCCACGACTCTTTAATGTATATAAAGACTGGTACAATCATGCGACGGGGGCTGTTATAAAGGAAGAGAGGCGAGTGTTGATTGACCGTAAAGAAGTACCCCCCGGTACCAATCGTAACGCTCCCTTGGCACCAAGGATCCTGGTGGTCCCTCCTCTAAAATATGCTGGGGGCAGACCATTACGTGCGCAAAGTCCTCCACGTGAGCTGCCGCTCCCTGATATCACAGACGCACCTACCGCACCCCGTACTTCAGTGGAGGCAGTGGTTGTACCCTCGCCGGAGTCTGGTGTGGGTGCGGACATCGGGACTCGTCGTCCCAAAGCGGCTGCTAAACGGAAGTCGATTGCCCGCGAGCCTAGGGTTGGAGGGCAAAAGAAAAAGAAGTCACTCTTTGCTGCGGACGTTGCGTTCGGCCAGGAACCTCATGCTCCCTATTCCGAGGGTCTGCTCGAATATGGGACTAACGCAGGGTTGGTGATGCCGCCGCCGGACGATACAGACTTGGAGGCTGCTCTCAGAGCTTCGGCATGGTTGGTGAAGCGTGACGCGTGGCTGGCTAAGCTTGCGCAATCAGGTAACTACTAGTCGCTTTTTCTTTATTGCAACATATCCTCTTTATTATTTTTGACTAACGCTTTTCTTTCTTTCCTTTCAACAGGCATCACTGATGAAGAAGCCATTGCTGCTTCTCTGAGGACTTTTCAGGAGGAGGAACGTCTTAGGGCATCTATGGGCCTTAGTAAGTTTCCACTCATCAAGTTTTTCATTTTTCTCGTGTTATGGTCGATCTAAACCTTTCCCTTTTAATTACAGGGACTTCAATGCCGTTCCCTCCTAGCGACGCAGATGTTGTACCAGCTGTTGACGTTCCTGCTTCTTCTGGGCCACCGCAGGAGGTTCGTCTTGGAGAGCCGATGAAAGATGCCTTAAAGGCTCTGGAGGCATCCCTGAATGAAGACGATGATGCTTTGAAGGGGGCATCACAGAGGTCCTTCGTGACCGCTCGGGAGGAGAGGAAGCGGTTGAGGCGTGAGGCGAAGGCGCGCAGAGCTGCCCTGGCTATGGGAGCGGGCCCGAGCACCGCCCCTCGAGCTGATACTCCATCCGAAGAGGCCCCCTGTCGCCCTATCCACTGCCCGCAGAGAGGTGGCGCGTGCAGTTCGGAGCGCAAACGGTAAATCCGCTTCAGGTAATATTTTTCTCAGAGTTTTTATTATAAAGGGTTTTTAATGTCATTGGTCCTTATATCCCTCATCTTGCAGGGCCGAGTCCGATCGAGGGGGAGGCGGAGGCCATTGATCCCAAAGAAACAGAGGAGGCGATGCCTGCCGAACTCGAGCCGACAGTGGGTAATATCGTTGTGGCTTTGGAGCCTGAGGCGGAGGTCGAGGGGCCTGCCGCCGAGAAGGTCATTGATGCTGAACCTGAAGTGGTGGCAGATGATATGATCATTATAAATGAGCCCAGGGTGGCGGCGAATGAAGCGCTCGAGACCGGTGATCCCCTGGCGATGGTGGACGATACAACCGCCACTACCGAACCTGAGATGGTAGTGGGCGAGGTGGCCATGATTCCTGAAGACGAGCCAACCGCTCCTTCTCTAGAATCTGGCAATACTCCAGTCATAGCCCTTCCCGTCTACGGTCCTCCGCCGTCTCCCGATCTTGCGAGCACGACGACGGTCCCCATTGAGTCGGGCGATGAGGCCACAGGCGGTGGTCTTATGTCGATAGAGGAGGGAGTCGTCTCTGTTTCCGCCGGGAGCTCCTCAGGTACACCTTAAGTTGTTGTTTTTATTTGCTTTACAATCTTTTCTGACAAGTTCATTTTTCGTAATGCAGGTGCAGCT
Source organism: Agapanthus africanus (assembly GCA_030015575.1). Taxonomy (NCBI): domain Eukaryota; kingdom Viridiplantae; phylum Streptophyta; class Magnoliopsida; order Asparagales; family Amaryllidaceae; genus Agapanthus; species Agapanthus africanus. The sequence goes on along the minus strand of CM057340.1, from coordinate 671,288,856 downwards.
AGTGTTGATGCCCCAGTACTTGAGGGAGCTCCTTCCACGACTACCTTGGCGATGGTTACCCCTCAGCCCTATCTTACACCGTCAAAGATGTTGGAAGGTATGAGTTTGTAATTTACTAAACCCATCTTTCAAACGTATAATCCATATACTATATTCACATTGTTGTGTTTTTCAGGAGTTCTTTTTGACCATTTGTATCAAGTGTTGGTCCCACACTTCTCCTTTTCATCTGAGCTCGCCTCTCCCTCTGGTGGCGCCGGTGAGTACTGTTCCTGATTGATATCTTTGTTTTTCCAGTGGTAGAATTATTTCTAACTCTCTCTTGTCCTGACTGCAGTGTTACAAATCGAAGGGGGAGAAGAAAGATCGGTTGCGCTACCGGCCCTTCCGTCCTTGCCACCTGCTCCCACCGGTATAGTAATTATCTTGTCAATGATTTTCTCCATATCTATTGGATCATCATCTAATCACATTTTGTCTTTTTCAGCTGTCGTTCCAGTCTCAGTGCCTTTTGAGTCTCATATTACAATGTCGGGCGGCCCTTCCCAGCGACGTCCGTCTTCGAAAGGTGCCGCGAATAGTTTGCGCATACTGAGTGACTACATCGAGGAGCTCGACATCGAGGCTCCAGTATCTGCTGAGGATTTCGCCACGACGGTTAACCCGATGTTGGCGATATTTGCTACCTTCCATGATGAGGGTGCTGTCGCCTCTTGGGTTAACTATTGTCGGGAAATCGAGGCTTGCCTTCATCAGCTAGAGTCAATGCGCCTGTCCCCTAAGACTTTGGCCTCAAGCACTCAACGGGGAGCGTGGCTCGAGCAAAGCGCTTCTCATTTCCGTCATCTGGAACAAGAAGTGGTTTTGAGGCTGAAGGAGTGCCAAGAATCTTCAAGCAACGCTGCTCGCCTGCGAGCTGAAGTTGAGACGAACGCCGCTGAGGTAAAGGCCGTCTTCGAGGGCCTTTTGGAGCGCATCTCAAATGGGCTGAGACTGAAGCGGGCACTCGATATTTCCGAGCGTGACATCGCAGGCCGTGAGGCTGCTCATCAGGCTATCAGGGGCCAACTTGCCTCCGTCGCACAGCAGCGGGCCCAAGTGGAGGCGGAGTTGGCAGTGGTGGCCAATCGGGAAAAGGCATGGAAGGAAGTGTGCGAGCAATTGCTGGATCTGTGCAAGACGCTCCCTTCTCAGTAATTTTCCTTGTATCGTTGGTATTTGTAACATATATGTATATCTTGTATTCTTTAGTACGATGTATCCTAAACTCAATCAAATTTTATGAATGAAGGATGCACGTTTTTGTAATGCTTTGTGTCATTTCTCCGTCTTTTCTTTCTTTTATTATCAGCACATCATCTTAGCGAACATGGTTGACTGATAATAGGGTACGCATCTTGACTTTCCTAATAATCAGTGATGGCTTAGGTCGCAGGTTCAAATCTGCTGCCTAAGACTTTTCAACTCCATAAGCCGTGAGGGTCTCATAGAGAATTTTCTCCCTACGGATCGAGAGGATCTCGTAGGTGGGTTTTCTCCTTAGGAATCATGAGGATTCCTAAGTGTAGTTTTCTCTTATAAGTCGTAAGGATCTTACAAGAGAGTTTTTCCCTCTTACAGGTCGAGAGGACCCACAAGCGGTTGTTTCCCTCCTCATCGAAATTCGACTTTGGAGAGTGAGACCCGTGAATAGTATGCAAGAGACCATTTAGGATTGACTTGCAGGATCCCATTGCCCCTCTTACGAGTCGAGAGGGCTCGTAGGCGGTTGTTTCCCTCTTTGTCGAGAATCAACTTCAGAGAGTGAGACCCGTGAATAGTATGCAAGAGACCATCTAGGATTGACTTGCAGGGTCCCATTGTTCAGGAAGTAAGTTTTTTGAATCCTTACTGCCCGAGGTGTGAGTCAAGAAGCTCTTGTCACGGAGTGTTTGTATCCGTGAGTTGAGTATTTTGCTAGGGATTATTTGTTTCCCAAGCGCCAAGGATTATTTGTGTCCTTGGGGTTTGAAACGAATCGATGGTTCCCGCGGAGGCGTTGGTGGCTCTACGAGTCGACGCGGATCAGAAGGCTCTCGTCAAGGAGTGTTTGTATCCGTGAGTTGAGAAGTTTTGCGAGGGATTATTTGTTTCCCAAGCGCCAAGGATTATTTGTGTCCTCGGGGTTTGAAACGAGTCGATGGTTCCCACGGAGGCGCTGGTGGCTCTGCGAGTCGACACGGATCAGAAGGCTCTCGTCAAGGAGTGTTTGTATCCGTGAGTCGAGGATTTTGCTAGGGATTATTTGTTTCCCAAGCGCCAAGGATTATTTGTGTCCTTGGGGTTTGAAACGAGTCGAGGGTTCCCACGGAGGCGCTGGTGGCTCTGCGAGTCGACGCGGATCAGAAGGCTCTCGTCAAGGAGTGTTTGTATCCGTGAGTCGAGGATTTTTTGAGGGATTATTTGTTTCCCAAGCGCCAAGGATTATTTGTGTCCTTGGGGTTTGAAACGAGTCGAGGGTTCCCACGGAGGCGCTGGTGGCTCTGCGAGTCGACGCGGATCAGAAGGCTCTCGTCAAGGAATGTTTGTATCCGTGAGTCGAGGATTTTGCGAGGGATTATTTGTTTCCCAAGCGCCAAGGATTATTTGTGTCCTTGGGGTTTGAAACGAGTCGAGGGTTCCCACGGAGGCGCTGGTGGCTCTGCGAGTCGACGCGGATCAGAAGGCTCTCGTCAAGGAATGTTTGTATCTGTGAGTCGAGGATTTTGCGAGGGATTATTTGTTTCCCAAGCGCCAAGGATTATTTGTGTCCTTGGGGTTTGAAACGAGTCGAGGGTTCCCACGGAAGCGCTGGTGGCTCTGCGAGTCGACGCGGATCAGAAGGCTCTCGTCAAGGAATGTTTGTATCCGTGAGTCGAGGATTTTGCGAGGGATTATTTGTTTCCCAAGCGCCAAGGATTATTTGTGTCCTTGGGGTTTGAAACGAGTCGAGGGTTCCCACGGAAGCGCTGGTGGCTCTGCGAGTCGACGCGGATCAGAAGGCTCTCGTCAAGGAGTGTTTGTATCCGTGAGTCGAGGATTTTTTGTTGAAGTCACTGGCTTCTTCGGTTGAAATGAACCATTGAGGTTTGGCTTCGTCGTTTGCCGGAATCCGCTGGGGAAGTATGGTTCCTTCTTTGTTTACGCCCTTGGATTGTATACAGGGATCGATGTAATCTTAACTGTAGGGCCAGAGTTTTATCATTTTTTTTTTCTGCGATGCTCTATCATTTCAGCTTTTATATCACAAAGGTCGCGATTGCCCAATCATTTCGGCTATTTTTCGCAGTGCCCAATCATTTCGGCTTTTTATCTTTACTCGTTGCTTTTTATTACGAGTTGCCCAATCATTTCGGCTATTTTGCATGCATACATTTTACTTGCTGCTTTTTATTGCAAGATGCCCTATCATTTCGGCTATTTTGTATGCATGAGCGGCCTACTGGTTTTTCGCCGTAAACCTGAAATTGGACACTGATTTCGGCATCAGCACCGCTGCAACTGGGATATTGCCAGAAGCGAATCATCATTTGCCTTCGTCATTGTTGAACAAAGGAGGCTTAGCGATCAGGGTTAGGGACCTGTCGACTAAGGCTTTTGATTTCATGAGCCGTAAGGGTCTCATAGAGAATTTTCTCCCTACGGATTGAGAGGAACTCGTAGATGTATTTTCTCCTTAGGAATCGTGGGAATTCCTAAGTGTGTTGTTCCCCTGTAAGTCGTAAGGATCCTACAGGAGGGTTTTCTCCTCATAAATCGAGGGGATTTATAAGGGTTATTCACTATGCGAACGTATTCCTAATTACGGATGAAATTTGGCTAGGGAAATGTTTATTCGCGCCCGTGGATTGTATACAAGGGTCAATATTGAACCACTTGTAGGGCATCATTGGAAGTTTGTGGGGGTTTGCTTAAGCACAGGTTTAGGTCTCTGTGACTTAAGACTTTCAATTCCTATGAGCCGTGAGGGTCCCATAAGAGAGTTCTCCTTACGAGTCGTGAGGATCTCGCAAGCGTATTTTCTTCTTAGGAATCGTGGGGATTCCTAAGTGTGTTGTTCCCTTGTAAGTCGTAAGGATCTCACGCGGGTGGTTTCTCCTTACAGGATCGAGAGGACCCTGTAAGGGTTCTTTAACGAAGTTGCGCCCTTTCGGGTTTTCACAAACACTCGCCGGTAGTCCTGCTGTTTTTACTCACGGAGCCCTTTCGGGTTTTCATCCGTGCCCATCTTGCTTATGGACATACCGTTTTTTTTTATCTCTTCAGTCTAAAGATGATGCGGTAGTAGTTTTAAAGACGTTTCGGTCTGCCAGTAGTTTAAGGACATTCCGGTCCGGCGTTAAGGAAGGCCATTTGCTGCTTATAGAGTTCGGGCTTAAGAAGATAGCGAGCGGACACAGTTGTCGTCATCTATCATTAACCTAGGCCGTAGCTCATTAAGCGTAGTATTTCTTTAGGAAACGACCGTTTATTGGCCTAAAAGGCCTTTCACCGTGCATGTCCATGAGTAGATAGGCCCCACCTTGGTAGACCTTATCTATGATGTATGGGCCTTCATAGTTTGGCTCGAATTTTCCTCGCTTGGCGCGATTGGGAATCATAGGCCTTTTGACCACTAGCACGAGTTCGCCTTGACGAAATGTCCTCGGTCGGGTTAGTCTTTCGTATGAGCGCGTCATCTTTGCTTTATAAGCTTCCAGATTTTGTTGTGCTAGAAGCCGGATTTCATCAAGAGCGTCGAGCTCTTCAAATCGAAGATGAGCATTTTCTTCGTCTGTCAGTTCGTAGTGGACTGCCACTCGTAGAGAGGGTAATTCTATCTCAAGAGGGAGTATTGCTTCTGTCCCAAAGACTAACGCGTATGGCGTTGTGTTTGTGGCTGTCTTGAACGTGGTCCGATATGCCCAAAGAGCTTCTTGCAGTCTCTCGTGCCAGTCTTTCTTATTTTGGGACACTGTTTTCTTTATGATTTTCGTCAATGTCTTGTTGAAGGCTTCAGCTAATCCATTGGCTCGCGGATTATAAACTGAGGAGTATCTCCAGTCTATATTGTGCTGCTGTGCGAAGCGGCTAATTTTATGACTTCGGTAGGCTGGCCCATTATCGGAGATGATCCTTCTTGGGGTTCCGAACCGGTATATGACATGCGTTTTGAAGAAATGGAGAATATTCTCCGTCTTCACTTCCCTTAACGGTACCGCCTCTGCCCATTTGGAGAAGTAATCAGTCGTCGCCAAGATGAAACGATGTCCCTTGGACGATGCTGGTTCGATGGGGCCAACTATATCAGTTCCCCACATTTCGAATGGCCAGCTAGCCACTGTTGGGTGTAGCGGATTTGGATGTTGATGGATGAAGTCCCCATGAATTTGGCATGAGTGACATTGCCTCGCATACTCGAGACAATCTTGAATCATCGTGGGCCAGTAGTAGCCCATTTGTTTTATCTTCAACTTCATCTTAGGGCCTGCTTGGTGGGAACCGCAGAGTCCGTCGTGAACCTCTTGGACGACCCTTCTCGCTTCGTCAGGTCCTAGGCATCTCAGCCACAGAGAATCGAATGTCCTTTTGTATAGAGTATCGTTGACGAAGGCGAAAGACAGAGCTCGTTTCACGAGCTGGTGTCTTATAGACGCTTCTTCAGGTATTCGGTGGAACTTGAAGTAATCTATGAAGACTTCTCTCCAGTCTTCGATCTTCTCATGGTCTTTTATTTGTAGGGTCGTCTCCTCGTTCGCTCCTTTTTCTTCAGACGATTCCGGAGATACTTCTGTTGGGGCAAGCACTCGACGGCTTTGTACCACGATTCTAACGTCGTCGAGGTTCTCGTCAGCCAGTTCTTTAGCAAGTTTGGCTAGTGCGTCCGCTTTGCTGTTTTCCGCGCGAGGTATGCTCTCCAAAGTATAGGAGGGAATTCGGGTCAACAGTTGTTGCACTTTTTCACCGTATTTTACCAATTCCGGTTTGCATGTTTGGTAATCGCCGTTCACTTGACTGACGACCAGTTGGGAGCCCCCATATATGAGGAGGCTTTCAATTCCCATATCAATGGCGATCTCGAGGCCTGCTATCAAAGCTTCATATTCAGCTTCATTATTCGTTCTCGGCTCTGTTAAGGAGAAGGCGAAGCGCATTATTCCTCCTTGTGGAGTCATGAAGATGAGTCCTACCCCCGATTTGATTATAGGGGTACTTTGTTTGCGCTTCTTCATGGAAGATGCACCGTCAAAATAAAGCTCCCATCGGGTATTATCACCGTCGATTCCATCAAACGCATGTTCGTCTGGAAGATCGCAATTCAAAGGAGAGTCGGCTAGTATCGGGTGCTCAGCAAGGAAGTCGGCGATGGCCTGGCCTTTTACTGCCCTGAGAGGTTGATACGTTATCGAAAATTCCATCAAGAGCAGGGCCCATTTAGCGAGTCGCCCTGTCAATATGGCTTTTGACATTAGATATTTGAGAGGGTCCACCTTTGAAATGAGATGGACTTCGTGTGCCAATGCATAATGTCTAAGCTTTGTTATTGCGAAGATCAACGCCAGGCAGTGTTTTTCAATGGGAGAGTAGTTACTTTCTGCCCCCAGCAGAACTCGACTTAAGTAGTAGAGTGCTCTTTCTTTCCCTTGATCGTTCTCTTGCGCCCATAAGGCGCCTAAGGAACCTTCGAGGGCGGTCGTATAAAGAATGATAGGCTTCCCCTTAACCGGGGCAGCCAACATCGGCGGGTTTTGCAGGTATTGCTTGATCTCGTCTAGTGCGCCTTGGCATTTTTGATCCCAAACGAATGGGGTTCCTTTCTTCATCAGGTGACTATAAGGACGGCATTTTCCTGAAAGGTTGGCTATAAATCGCCGAATGTATGCGAGCTTTCCTTGGAGAGACCGCAGCTGTTTAAGAGTTCTCGGCGGGGGCATTTCCATGATCGCCTTGATTTTAGACGGATCTATCTCAATACCTCGGTGTCGGACGATGAATCCCAGGAACTTGCCCGAGGAAACCCCGAACGCACATTTAAGAGGATTCATCTTCAAATTGTATTGCCGAAGGCGTTGAAATACGGTCTTCAAATGCTCGAGATGTTCTTCGTATGATTTGCTTTTAACCACGAGATCGTCGATATAGCATTCAACGATTTCTTATATAAGGTCGTCGAAGATCTTTGTCATGGCCCTCTGATAAGTAGCACCGGCGTTCTTCAAACCGAAGGGCATCACTTTATAACAAAATATACCAAGAGGAGTCCTGAAGGCTGTGTGCTTCTGGTCTTCGGGATGCATTTTTATCTGGTTATACCCCGACGAGCCGTCCATGAAGGAGAACACCTCATGAGTGGATGTATTGTCTATCATAAGTTCAGTGACCGGCACTGGGAAATCATCTTTTGGGCAGGCTTTATTAAGATCCCGAAAGTCTACGCATATGCGCACTGTCCCATTTTTCTTTATCACTGGGACGATGTTGGCGATCCATTCAGGGTACTGAACTTCCTGAATGAAGCCAGAGTCGATTAACATTTTGACTTCGGTATTTATGCTCATCTCAAGCTCGAGTCGCATTCTTCTCGGCGCCTGTTTGATCGGCTTGACGTCTGGGGATATTGCTAGTCTATGTACAGCAACTTCTGGATCTAACCCCGGCATCTCGGAATAGTTCCATGCGAAGCAATCTTTATGCTGCACAAGGACATCTTTTAACGCAGCCACCCTCTCTTCCGACAGCAGCTCGCTGACGAATGTCGGTCGTGGATCATTTGTTGTCCCTAACTCGATTTTCTTGAGGTTATCTGCAGTAGTATGGATTCCATCCTCCAGTTCTTTCGGGGCTGGGGGAAATTCTGAGATTACCTCATCGCTGCCGCTTTCAAAGCACTAAGGGAGGTTGTTCATGTCCTCGGACCCTTCTTTTAATATTGTTATCACATGGCAGGTGCGAATTTTCTGCCAATCCCAATGCGGAGTTGGTTCTATCCTTGTGTTTTCGGGTTCGTGCTTTTGCGGCGGCGCCACCCTCCAACTGTCAGACAATGCAAATTTGCCAAGCTGATTTTGGTCCTCAACCCAATTCTTAAAGGTGAAGCAATCTTCAAGCGGATGCCCTACTACTCGATGGTAAGAGCAATAATTTGGGTTGGAGACTTCGCCCGCTTGCTCAGGGTGTTTAAACTCTGGCAGAGTAAGCATTTGATGTTTTAGAGCAAGATCAAGTATTTTCCTTGTTTTGTTCCGAGGAAACGAGTATGCTCGACCCATTTTCTTCATGAGGGCTAAGTCAATAACGCTCGACTCTCGGATGCGTGGCTTCTTAGCTCTGCTTTGTGGTTGTCGAGCACCTTTTCGGCCCTTCGACTTGTTTTTGCTTTCGCGTCGACCCCTTTTTGTAGCAGGCTGACGTGGGGCAGCATCTTCGTTCTTTACTGCCTGTCGAATGAGACGCTGTGTCTTGGCTTTCTCATAGATTGCCATTTCACGATCGTGATCATCTCGGGCTTTTTGACTCGCATCCTTTATAAGTTTGCTCACCTGGTCTTTAGACGATGGACTGGGCGGTTTTGTGTCAGGAATTTTTGCTGATTCAGGATTAGCGTCCTCCCATTGAGCGTCCGCCTCTTCATCGAAGTCATACATGGCATAACAGCTGTTTACTAGCTCCCGTTTCTTTGGCCGGATGTACCCAAGCCCTTTTGTCTCCGTTCTCCCGTTAGGCAGTTTGCATTGAGTCCCGGGAACGTTCCAGACCTTGTCATAGAATTTGGCTTTTCTAACGGTCTGTGTGAAGGACATCCCCTGGCGCTTCAGTAGTTTCTTCAAACCTTCGGTATAATATCTGGGAAGACGGATAGGCTGAAGCCCGTCGAGCGTGGGATCTGCGCCATGCCAAACTTCTTTTTATACCTTGTTTTCTTCAGAGCGGTAGAATAGGATTGCCTTCTCGCCTTTTCGTCTGGAAGGGATATAGAATATCTGCAATTCTTCTACGCTGTTGGTGTCGAGTGCATCCAGTTCTTTGTAATGTTCAAGCGGCACCATGGTTATCTGTAGACTTCGCTCTTCATCAGCGGAGACTCGTATTGGAGGCCGAGCAGGGAATACAGCATGAACTTCATCCTCTGAATCACTACCGAAGATCAATGAAGGAACGGATGGTCCTGGCCTGGTGGATTGGGATGGACCTGAATAAATTATATCCTCCTCCTCGGTGTCACTGCCGAAGACAGGGATGGTTGCGTTAGTTTTGTTCTCCGGTTTGTGACACCTTTCCGTGTCTTCGAAACTCGGTAAGAAGTATTTGGCATCTTCATACTTGCGAACTTCGTTCACGGAAAACGGATTCAACTCTCCTGCCACTGTGTACTCGAGGCCGTCCCTAGAATACTTCATGCACTGATGCTGTGTAGAAGGGATGATATTGTACTCGTGTAGCCATGGTCGGCCGAGCAGAGCATTGTAGCACGTCTTGGCGTCTATAACATGGAATTTGATGTCTGTGACGAGCACCCCAAAGCGTAGCGTCAATATCGCAGATCCAAGAGTCTTTGAGGATTGAGAGTCGAAACCGGAGATGGTGATTTTGTCCCGGGCGAGGTGTTGGACACTCATGCAAATCTCCTTTAACACTCGCACATTGAGTAAATTGACAGACGATCCGTTATCGACCAAGATTTTTCCTATCTTTATGTCATGGCAGTATCCTGAGACATAAAGGGGGCGATTGTGTTCACACGTCCCGAGGAGAAGGTCTTCATCACAAAAAGCAACGTCGGCTGTGTGCACCTCTTCCAATTCATCCTTCATCTTTTGTTCGGCTAGGAAGGCTTGGAACTGGTCCGGATTTTGTAGGGCCTTAATCAAAGAATCCCTCGCCTCTTTTGATAGCAATAGAGCATCGAGAATGCTGAGTTGTGATGGTAGCTTTCTCAGATGCGCCAAGACATTGTAATCTACTTTATTCCTTTTTGGGGAATTCTTGGCGGTTAACTCTTCCGCAACTTGGTCATCCAAAGCGATGTCTTCAGAGACCTTCTCTTTCCCTTTGTTTTTCTTATTCGAGGGTCCGAGGTTCTTTTCGGGTAATGTTCGATTGCGCAGCTGTATATTCTCGCAGGCCTTCAGTTCTTTTTCTTTTCCCGAAGTGGATTCTTCGAAGAGGGGGCCAAGCTCTAGATCTTCATCGGAGTCGCTCCCAAATGTAAGCACTTGTGACCCGGTAGTGTTAACCATGTGACAATTGCCGGTAGTTCTTTCAAGTTCTTTAGTCGTATTTCTTTGCTCTCGGCGAATTTTACGTTTTTCCCGTTTAAATCGTTGTCGATTAGCGACGTATCCTTGCCACCATTCATTGAAAGCTTTGCAATCTTGGGTGGAATGCGAGACCTTCTGATGGTATAAGCAATAAGAGGGGTGCATTTGTACCACGCCAGTAACTTTTTCTTCAGAGGGTGGTAGCTTCATGTCCATCGATATGGCCTTAGCAAACTTCTTTTTTATCTTGAATTGGCTTTTGTCAGCGGTGGAGGCATTTTGTTCCAGCGGGATCATTTCAGTTCCTTCCTCAAGTCGCCGACGCTTGGCCCTTTCGAATATAGCCGTCTCGCGTTCTCGATCAGCCTTGCTTTTCAACCGAGCTTCATCAAGAAACGCGCTAATCATTTCAACCGGTAACCCTGGGGTTCCTGATTCGGCATTTGCCCCCAGCGTTTCAGTGCCAGAAGTCCCTTCATCATTCGTGACCGAATGAGAGATCATGTGACAGCTTGCTACGTACTCCTCGGATTCGTCTGATGAACTCTCTCCCTCATCTTCTTTTTGGACGACGTGATTAAGGAAATCTTGGAGCGTAATGGGAGTCTGTGCCTTTTGGTTGTACTCATCCAGCGCATCGATTTGCTTTTGTAAGTCCGTGCGCTTGTCACCAGGCTTCACGGGCTTCTTAGATTTCTTCTTCTTCTTTTTAGAAGATTTTGACGGCTGACTATGAGTGCTTGAACTGCCACCATCGGTCTTCGGAATCGGTCGTAGCTCCAACATCCCCTCAATAACTTGCGGTTCAAAGGGGTTTTTCCACTTGATCGCTGGACAAGTCTGAAGATCATTAAGCATTCTCCTCGTTTTGGCTGATAATACAACCTCCCAGGGAGTTTCTTCAATAACGGAGCATGTTGCCCCCGGCGTATTCGTCCCCTTAGAGGTGTGGGGCTGCGGAGGATTCACCTTCCATTTGTCAGATAGCGCAAATTTGCCCTGACGGTACTGGTTCTCAAGCCAATTCTTGAAAACGTAGCAATCCTCAATTGGATGGCCTAGCACTCGATGATAAGGGCAGTAATTGGGCTCGTTGACGTCACTCGGTTGTGACGGACGTTTTGGATCTGGCAAATTTATGAGCCTGTTGCGCAATGCCAGCTCGAATAGCCTCCTTGTTTTATTACGGGGGAAGGAGTAAGCACGTCCCATCCTGTCCTCAAGGGGTACGTATGGGCGTGTATTGTTTGGACGAGCAACCGGCTTCGAGTCGTTCGGTTGTTGTTGGGCATTAGCGACGATGATCGCTTTTCCCTTTCCTTTATCGTTTCGGGGGTCCGACTTCGGGAGAGGGGGTTTATGGCCCATCTGGTCCATCTGCGCTAATTTGTCGATCAAAGCCTGGAAGGAAGTCGGCTTGAAGAACATCATGAACTGTGAGATGGTTGCCTGTGGATCAAGGGTTCCAACAAACATTCCCACCGCTGGAGCTTCTTCTATGCGTTGTTCACACTTCGACCATAGATTTCGCCACCGTATAGCGTACTGAACCCATGTCTCGCCGGGTTTTACCCTGGCATTGATTAGTGCCGTCATCGGGGTACGCTCACTGGCACTTGCAAAGCGTTGGGTGAAGAGTAGCTCCATCTCCGCAAAGGTTTTTATAGAGTCGTTGGGAAGCTCAGAATACCATTCAAATGCCGTATCAGATAAACTTCCAACAAACTGGCGAAGCAAAAGCTTGTCGTCGCCGCCGGTATTACCGCAAAGAGCCCTGAATTGGGCCACATGTTGATGGGGATTGCCGGCCCCTTTGTAGACATGAAACTTGGGGATCGTGTAGCCCGGCGGGTACCTGATTTGGTCATACCAGCCTGGATACGGTCGCCCCGTTTTCACGACGTGTCCGGCTGCTTCTGCCGCATGATGAACCCTTATTTGCTGGGCTATGTATTCGTCCAGATCAGTCTTAGAGATTGTATCCTCTTTAGCTGTTGATAGAACGGGCTGAGGGTTTGATGTCTCTCCCCTATCATCTTCAAGAATGATCGGGGGATCTCCAGCAGGTGGATCTGGTTGAATCATCATACCCACCACATCCTGGAACAGGAGGGCCAATTTCTTTATGTTGGCTGCCTGTTCCGCAGCCTCTTTATCTTTCTTCTCTAGCACGCGCCGAAGGAATTCGGTGTCCGTCTCTTGTTCTTGACGTTCTTCTGAGGATGTTTCCGGGGTTTCTTTCGGCCCAGTGAGTGCAGCCATTGTGGTCATCATCTCCTGGAGTTTTTGTTGCTGCTCCTGAGCCTTGGTCACTGATCGGGTGAGCGGTCGGTGACTCGTAGAAGTACGACTCTCTTCCTTTCCAGAAGCCATATAGACCGTATGGACTGTTATGCCCCCTGACTTGGGGCGTTTAGGTTCACCGCTTTTAAACTTTGTCGGTGTCACAGGAGCTTTCTCTGGCCTTTTTCTTTTGTGGACCTTTGAGGTTGAAGGAGCCGTTGAAGCGGGCACTCTAGCATTTGTTGCCCCCTGCTGTTTAATGGGGCGGTTCTTGTCTTTTTCCACCTTTGCCCCTTTCTGGCAACGGAAGTGGTCTGAGTCAATCACGGAGTCTTGAACCCTCCGCCAAACTTTATAAATTTTTGACGACGGCCGTTGAGGGGACTGTTCCTGCTTCGTCTCCGGAACTTTTTCCATGGGCGGAGGAGACCTTTTCAATGTAGCAACCGGAGAGTTCTTTCTCACCTTCCTCAGCAATTCGAAGCTGTTCCCAGTTGGAACAGCAGCATTGACCTCCACCGCTGGAGCAGGTGGGGTTAGCCCTGAGGGGGAGTTGCCCCCTGCTTTCCTTACTCGCTGCCAATGGCGACGTCGCGCACGACGAGCCGTTGGGACTGGCTCGGAAATCGAGATAGTTTCTTGTTGCCCCCTGTTTGGGTGTGGGGTGATTGTCGACGTCAGCCTATCGAAAAATGATGCTTTTTGACCAGCTGAGGGAGGAGTGGGAACCGTCAATCTTGTGAAGACCGACTCTCTGATGGGAGAAGCCGCTTCAACGACTTCCGGAGCAGCGGCCGTTGCCCTCTTTGGGATAGCCACTTTATAGTTCTGACCTAGCCTGGTGAAAACGGAGGCTGTCGGCTTAGTAGCGGGCGATTCGTTGACAGGGGTCGTGGTAGTAGTGAGCCGGTCGAACACCGACTTCTTGTTTGCTTCCGGTACGGATATCGGCATAGAGAAGCTTGTAGGTGGGACCATGGTCCCGAAAAACAGGCCGGTGGTGGCCTGGGTCACCTGGCCTACCGGCAGAGTAAGGAAAGAAGCCGCTTGGGGCCCATACGTCACCCCTCCTGGTGAGGTGGAGCGTCCGTTGCAGTGGTACTTCGCGCATTTAGTGCAGTGAGAATCCATGGATGCTTGAGTTCTGCGCCAGACAAAAACCAAATCTTAGCAACTTGAAATCCGAAGGCAACCATTTAACAAACCGCGATTGTTTCGCGAGGACGACACACGAAGTGTGGAGTGGAAAGAGGAAGAGGTCCCACCGGGCGTGCCAGAATCTGTTCCCCTCCGAAAGACGGCGCACAGGTCCGTGATGTCCTGACGCTGAGATTCGGGGCAGATGCTATTTGGTTTTATCCGTCCATCTCTCCGAAGATGCCAAGTTGATTTATGGCACCGTGTATCGGAGGTTTAGGCGGATGCGGCCGATGTAGCAGACTTCGTCAGATTCCCCCTCGCTTGAGGGGTTTTTGATTGTAGGGATGCTCTTCCCTGCAGACGCAAGCCCCTGCAGTTAATTACGCTACCGCATCGCGGTAACAACTTTCTCCTTCTCCAGAATTTCACTTCGTGTCGTGTGTGTTTGTTTTGTTTGTGGTTGCCCGTGGATTGTATACGGAGACTGAGTAATGCCGTCGCCCGTAGGACGTGGATTAGTCCAAATCCGTGTTTGCTTAGATTTGGGTTTGGTGTTTTCAGTTTAAGGATGCATTAGTCGCGTTGCGGCTAAGATCAGCTTAAACGTTCGTCAAGGATACGTTAGTCCTGTTTTGGACTAAGATCGACTTGACGTAATGATTGATTTAATTATCTGGCCGTCGGGACTCGTCACCTCTCTGACGTTGTTGAGGGATTACAACGACAGGCATCAGAGGAGTTCAGAGATGTACCCTTGAACCAAAGTTGATTTGGAGTTTTATTGTTTATTTAAATATCTAAGGACACTTTAACCACATTTGGGGCTAAGATCAACTTAGGCAGGACCGTTTAGATCCGACGAAAGAGCATTCGAACTCTATTGCGCCAGTTTAGAGACGTGGTGGTCCGTCGCCAGTTTAGGGACGTGGTGGTCCATTGTTAGTTTAAGGACGTTTCGGTCCGTCGCCAATTTAAGGACGTAGTGGTCCATCATTAGCTTAAGGACGTTTCGGTCCATCGCCAGTTTAAGGACGTAGTGGTCCATCATTAGTTTAGGGACGTCTCGGTCCGATATTAGTTTAGGGACGTCTCGGTCCGATATTAGTTTGTGGTTGTTGGGACCCGTCACCTCTCTGACGTCGTTGAGGAATTACAACGATGGATGTCAAAGGAGTTCGGAGATGTACCCTCAAACCGGACGTGAATTGATTTAGGAGAGCCATTTTGCTCAGTCAATTTAATTTAAGGACTTATGGCCACGATTGGGCTAAGTCCATTTTAACATTTTATTTGCATTGCATTTTTTTTATTTAGGCTCTACTCACAAAAGATACAGAATATCAGTTTATTTTGGGCTCTGCCCATTTGCAAAAGCATCTACTTCATTTGGGCTTTGCCCCTTTTTAAAATGCATAGCATTCTGAATATTTTGTTTTGGCTCTGCCCATTTATAAATGATGCAAAGCATCTGTTCTTGTTTGGGCTCTGCCCCTTAAAATAATGCATTTGCGCTTTATTGAGCCTGTTAGGCCTTCTCTTAATTGGGCTTGGCCCTTTTTAATGCCTCTGCGCTTTGCGCTAAGTAATGAGCGCAAGTCCATATGGTGATGACACGTGTCGTGCTCTGATGAGCGCAAGCGCACTAGCGCAGTGCAATGCGCTGTTGCGCTGCTGACACGTGGCGCGCTCTCAGCGAGTTGCGCCAATTCCAGAGAGCAAAGCTCTATCTTAAGGGCGCTTAGCGCAAGTGGTTTTATGGCCGACACGTGGCGCTCTCTTAAGAGCGCAGCGGCGCAACTTGGAAGTGCAAAGCACTAAGAATCTTTTTAGATTCAAGAAGGGAAATGCAAAGCACTGTTTAAGTTCTTGATCTAAATTAGATCAAAGAAAAATAAATTTCTTCTTTATTCGAAGAACAGAGGTTCATAAAAGTGCAAAGCACTATTCTTTTATTTTTTTATATCGTTTTTAAAGAACCGAAGGTTCACAAGAAGTGCAAAGCACTGTTTTCTTTTTTTTATATAAAGATCATTGATCTTATATTTTTTTAGACTAATGGTCTTTTAGAAGGAATTTCTTCTAATCCATGAAGGTTCTTTACCTTTTTCTTGAAATCTTCTCGGAGTTCTTTCCGTTTAAGGTTCTTGAATTCTCAAGAGAAAACTCGATGCCTTTGAATTGAGGCCTAAGGTCCTTTTTATAGTGCTCACAAATTAGTTAAATTTGTTAAAGAGATCATCCTCTGAGTGATTTGGGGAATTTTCCCCACCGTTGGATCTTTGATCCAAGGGCTTCTGCTTTGCAGAAGGAAATCTTCTTGTTCCAACAAGAACAGAAAAGATTTCTTAAAAACCTTAATTTAGTTTGGCGCAGATTCCCCAGCGCGTGACACGTGTCACGCAGCGCAGAGCGCAGCGCAACTGCGCTAGCGCATCTGCGCTGACACGTGTCGTGCAGCGCAGAGCGCAGAGCGCTAGCGCAAAGGATCTGAAGCGTTGCTTCCTTTAAACAGAGCTTTGCTCTGATTGGGCGCGTCTTCTTGGGCGCAGTGCTGATATATCTGCGCCTGACACGTGGCGCGTTGCGCTCAGCGCAGAGGATCTGAAGCGTTGCTTCATTTATTAAATTTTGGAGAATCAGAAGCGCCGCTTCATCTCCTCTTTTCAAGTCAAACTTGTATTCCTAAAATTCTGATTTCCCGGGCCTTGGCAATGATTTCATTGTGTACAGAATCTTTTGTGCTTGGGTCTATATATATAACTCAAGGCTGAGCCTTTTCTTCTCTCATTTTCAGAGAACTTCTTCGATCATGGCTTGCAACCGCCCTCACGCCCGCCGACAACCATGGGAGGTGCCGATCCGGGACATCGTTCCTCATTTTGCTGCACGTTTGGTGGACCCTTCTCTCTCGGACGAGCAATGCGACGCTGCAATGCACGAGCTTTTGACTCGTGTGGGGTCTCCTCTCCCTCCGAATTCCATTTGGCTTCGGATGATCCTTGCCTCGGTGCTCGCCGACATTCCCCCCTTCCGGCGGAGATGTCCTCGGCAGTACTTGATGTAGCCGAGGATAAGATCGAGAGCTTTTTCGAAGCGCTCTTGATCACCAAAGCCCTGAGGGACTTCTCCTTCCACTTGCTGAGCCAGATACGGGCTCGTCGGGCCGTCATCGCCACTTTTTCCCAGGAGTGCGGCGTCGACCGTTGGATGGCTACCCCTCGGGAAGATCGCCGCTTCGACGTGGTGGAGAAGACGGAGAGGGAGCTGGATACTCTTCTTTTTCTTTTTGTGAACCCTTGTCTCTCTGATCCCGTATTCGGTGACCTTTTTTAAATTTAATAATAAATAAATGTTTTGATTAAGTATTTTATTATCTGTTAAGTGTTCTTTTTATTTGAGCTCTTTGTTGTGCTTGTGCATCGTATTTTAATTTGTTGTTATCAAGTGCATGTAATTTTGCATGGCTAAACTGCCTTTGGCACTTAGCCCCTTTTTCTGCGTTAGCGCATCTGCGCTGACACGTGTCGCGCAGCGCAACTGTGCTGCCACGTGTCGCAGAGCGCAGCGCGGCGCTTCCTTTAACAGAGCCTTGCTCTAATTGGGCGCGCTGCGCTAATGTATCTGCGCTGGACACGTGGCGCGTCGCGCGCAGCGCAAAGGATCTGAAGCGTTGCTTCCTTTAAACAGAGCTTTGCTCTGATTGGGTGCGCTGCGCTAATGTATCTGCGCTGGACACGTGGCGCGTCGCGTGCAGCGCAAAGGATCTGAAGCGTTGCTTCTTTTAAACAGAGCTTTGCTCTGATTGGGTGCGCCTTCTTGGGCGCTGCGCCGATGTATTAGCGCCAGACACGCGTTGCGTTGCGCCTGAGACTTGAAGCGTTGCTTCAAAAATTTAAATTTTGAATTCAAACAGAGCTTTGCTCTGATTGGGCGAAACAGTAGCTCTGACGTGCTAGTGGTTATACTCAGTGCCAGTGTATTGATGAGTCATTAGAGTCCCCCACAGACAGTTTCCCAAGTTCGGACGAAACGCTGTAGAGGCCGTATGGATATATGGCGGGGTTCGATCATATTTGTGTACTTGTGTACGGACCATGTTCGGACGGATAATACCAGCAGGCTTTGGTTTAAGTCAGATGCTAGTATTATAGTGTAGGAATATTTTTGGTCTCATTGTATTTGTATTCGGTCGGAATACAAATGCGGGTATGTATTTACAGTTGAGGTGTAATCCCGTAATTCATTACGGGATTATTTTAGGAGTTGCCAGTTTCTTTTTTTCCGTCTCAAACATCACCATCTTTGTCCCTATTTGTTTATGCAATGTGACCATTGACCATTTCCTTGTTCAACTTTTTCTGGCCGAGCACTGTTAATTAGGCATGGGAGTGGGAATGGTCATTAATGAGGCATGGTGATTTACATGTGATCAGTCGAAAATAATGTATTTTTAACACGGCAGTTTCCCCATCTTTTGCATACATTTAGAAGTGTTCGGTATTCATATTTCACATATTAGCAAATCAGTCGTAAAATACCAGATTGCATGTATTAGACTTTTAAACCGACACTTTAAGGGAAATTAACCGCATTTCATGGCATCGCATCATTTCTGTATTTGCGCAACACTTGTTTCGAGATTTATGCAGGAAAATCCAGGAGACAGGCCAAAATTGTTATTTAGCTGATCAAACCTTACGCCAACTCAATCATTTCAGATCTGGTAGCAATTCAGAAGGAATTATACAATTATATATATCAAACAAAGGCACATACATCAGTCCAAACAAGCACCAGAGAGCCCAAGCTCCAACTCCCCCAAAGAGCCGCGGATCCGCGGCGGGAGCTTGCTTGAGCCGCGGATCCGCCGCACTTTGGACACGTCAGCATGGAATTTTCATTGCAGAATTTTTATATCAGGGCCCACATTTATTTCTGATACGTCAAATTCCATAATTCTCCAGAAGCTACTGCCAAGATTAGCAAAGAAGATTAAGCAAGGCTAATCCTAATTAAGCTCCTAATTAATCCTCTTCTAGAAGCTCCCTCCTAACTAATCGCATCTAGAAGCTTCTCCCCTAACTAACTTTTGGAGGGAAATTTGAATTTCTTCAACAAACTTTAGGAGGGAAACTTAGAATTTGAAATCCTAGATCTAGGGTTTAGATGTCTATAAATAGGAACCTAGACCTAGGGTTAAAGATTAATCAATCTTTAGGGAATCAATTTTTAGGTAATCAATTTTAGTTAATCTTTCCCTCTTTCATCATCTTCTTCCACAAGTCTAGTGACAAGGCTTGTGCGAAACCCTAACCCTAATTCCACTCCAAATTCAAGATCTTGAGTGCCAATCAAGCAAGAAGCCTTCAACCTTTTAGGAGCCGAGCCGATCTTCCATCGGGCAAGTGATCCAAGCCGATCCGCGACTCACGGAGACGAGCGAAGCCAAATCGACGATCGAGTTCTTCCTCTTGTAGTTCTTGAGCGAATGTAATGAAATCATTGATATAAATAAAAGGTGAAATTCTTTAATCTTGCTTTCTTTTAATTCTTGCATCATGATTCGATCCCAGTGTGTGATTGCGATTCTTGTTGTGATGTTTGAGTAAAACTCCGCTCGTTAAGGAGTCGAGACGATCAATAGAATGATGATATAATAAATCTTTAAACGATTCTTGAGTCCTACGAGTTTTGTAAACCTTAGCAAATTCAAGAATCGATGACCTAGTTTCGTTGCGATGCTTTCTTGATTATGATCGCTCGAAATTAGGGATCTACGATCGTTTCTTGAATTTACTAGAGGCTAGAATGTGAATGATATCGATGAAAGAACAATGGATAAGATGAAACCCTAGTTTCACAAGAAATCCCTAATTCTCGATCGATCATCATCGATCTAGTATCAATTCATCGAAGGATAAGAACACGTAATTGTAAGATTACATCACATCTATAGATCCGATCGATTCCTACGAGCCTCATTTCGATTCTTGATATTTGGTTTGGAAAAATCATCAAACGATCAATTCTTGATTCTATCTTTTTCTTGTTATTAGATCTAGATTTTTCTAATTCTTGAACTTTAATTTCAAATCATGAATTGTTTTCTTTTCTTTTCATTAAAGTTTCAACTCATCTAATTCAAAAGACGAACGATTACACTGTCCCTGTGGACGATCCGCACTCACTTACAATCTACATCCGACACCGTAGTTGATTGCGGTCAAATAATTTTTGGTTGTGATTTCTTTACAATTTTCTCAAATATACACAATCCGAAATCGATTCAATCAAATGGCGCCGTTGCCGGGGATAGTGCGCTAATAGTTCGTATTTTGAAATTTGAGTTGAAAATTTTATTCCATCTAAATTTTATGATGAAAATTCGTGCAAACACTAATACGTGTGTTGTGATTTGATTGCGAGGAAATCTGGAATCATTGGAGCTGTGGAAAAAATTTTCTGAAACATCCAGAGAGCTCCTGAGGTGAACAGAAGCCAATCCTAAAAATTTGGTGCAGTGATTCCTTGATCGGACCGCTATTCCGCGGCAAACGACCCCTACCTGCGGTGGTTCCGCGGCAAGTATAGCTCCTCTCTGTGCCAATTTTCCTCTGTAAGCTTCTTACCTTCTCCTCTCTCCTCTTTTTAGCTCCAACTAACATTTTGTGCAGGATTCTTTGCAAATAATCGCTGCGCCGCAAAAGAAAAATAAAATTTGTGCGTGTTTTAATTCTTTTGGTTGTTTGCATATTAATACGGAAATTAAGGGGCACGACCAAATTCAAATTAGGTGGGGAGTTCATTACCCTTCCTAGGCCCCGAAAATCACAAACTTGCATCCGCATTTACCCTCATTAACTAAAAGGAATCTAGAGATGACTCTAAGGACTGTCGCGCTCAATTAGGACAGAAGAGGGCCGTGGGTAATTCATTGCTTATCCGCGTTTTCTTGTGGTGTCTAAGGCGAGTGTGTCTAAGGCTAGTGGTTTTTAATTAGGCCCACTACTTACGTAGTGGAGTACCTTCCCACTTACCTGGCACTTATCCGGCCACAGGGGGACAAAGAGGCAGTGGAGGATTTATCCTGCGACTTGTCTTTTGGCAGTTAGGAGCGGTCTAGAGCCTGACCTAGGTGACCAATAGAATTAGGGTTTTTGCCTGTTGCATTTGTTGTGTTGCATCATTTTTTTAAAAAATCCGTATCATTTTTCAAAGCAAACACCGCATTCATATCATTTCCCCTAATTATAAATTCACGCTGCCACTTGTACTAACCCTTTTTAGTGCAAGATAGGCTGGACAATGGGATTCTAGTGCCTGTTCAGTCCGCGTCTCCCGATCGACCTTAAAGTCGGGATTTCTACACTTACCTTTCTTTACCCACCACCACACCCACATCGATGGATCAGTCTCCATCGAACTTCTTTTCCACTACCCTGCCACCGTCCGTTGGTGCGCAGAATCCACCTCGCATCTCTCTCCAAGAGAGGTGTTGTCCTACACGAGGCCCACTTTCCACCTGTCTTTCCATTCCACCAGCCAACGGGGAAAATTTTCAAATAAAACCCCAATACATCAACCTTCTACCAAAATTTCACGGTCTCGAGTCTGAAGATGCATACGTGTTTATTACGAAATTTGAAAATGTATGCGCAATGATGGGTACTTCACAGCTTTCTGTGGATACTTTCCGTCTACGTCTTCTCCCATTCACTTTGTGCGATTTAGCCGAGAAGTGGCTATATAACACTACCGCACATTCCATTTCAAATTGGGATGAATTCGTCAAAGCATTCCTTAAGAAATTCTACCCACATCAAAAGACAGCTCGAGTCCGTAGCGAAATCTATCAATTCACCCAGCTTCCAAATGAAACATTTTCAAAATGTCTTGAACGTTTCAAGGATCTGTTAGTCCAATGTCCACATCACGGCATCTCGAGATGGGAACTGTGCCGAATCATTTATGAGGGCATTACTCCTTACACAAGACAGACCCTTGAATCCATGTGTCAAGGCAACTTTATGACCAAGGATGATGGGGAAGCATGGAACTTTCTAGAAGATTTCGCTGAAAAATCCTTACAGTGGGAGGGTGTGAGTCAATCGTTTAGGGATGGCAATGATATTTCCATAGGAGTTAGAGCTGACATTGCAGCTATCAATAAGAAACTCGAGACTATGGAAAACAAATTTTTAGCCGCCGCCCTAAGTCAAATGTCACTCTCCAAAACTGTATGTGGCTGTTGTTCTGATCCGTCTCACTTGACGGAAGAATGTCCGTTTCAAGGTCATGAGCATACCAATGCCGCATTTCAAAGACCTAGAAACGATCCATTCTCCTCCATATATGATCAGGGTTGGAGGAATCACCCTGATTTTGCTTGGAACCAATCACAATCTCAAAACACGGTTCCAAACCCGAATCAATTCCAAAGGGTCCCTCCACCACAACAGCAACCACTTCAATTGAGTCAGCACCCCTTTCAATCACAAAACTTCCAAAATCCGGCCAACACTTTTGCACCATCTAGTCCTTTGCAATTGACCGGTATAGATAATACCTCTGCACTAGCACAAACCTTGGATACTTTCATGAAACAATCCATCCAAGGGACGGCAAGTTTGCAATCTTCCGTCGAGAATGTGATGAAGATCATTATCTCTCAAAATGAGAACATCAAATCGATGGAAGAACAAATTGCACAACTAAAAGCCGAAATGTGTGCAAGAGAGAAAGGGAAACTTCCAGCTCAACCTTTACCCAATCCTGGCTATTCACATCATGTGGATGCAATTACGTTGAGATCTGGAAGAATGCTTGACACTCAGGTTGGGGAAGAGTTTGATGACACAGAAAAATCTATCCATGATACCCCGGCTGAGACCTTTCCTCACACACACACTTCTAATTCTGATCTCAGTTCTTCTACCCCACCATCTTCTTCCAAACCTATTCTTCGTTTCCCAAAAGGCTCGCCACTACAGCCCACCTCTTTTTCTCCTCCACGGACGATTCCCACTTCTATTCTGGGATCGGTTCCACACCCACTTCCTTCTCCTATGATGGACCCAGCACTTATTGCTAAAGCACCTTATCCTAATCGGTTAAGGGCTAATACACCGAGTCCACATATGGAGAAGATTATGAACATTTTTAAGCAAGTAAACACCAACATCCCTCTCCTAGATGCCATCCAACAAGTTCCGTCCTATGCGAAAACTCTTAAGAACTTGTGCACTAGGAAGATGAAGAATCAAGCGCACAAGAAAATTTTTATGGAAAAAACAATAGACACGGCTTTCCTCCAACAATTACCGAGGAAACGTAAGGATCCAGGATATCCTACTATTTCCGTTTCTATTGGGGAAAAACACATCAACCGTGCTCTACTAGACCTTGGCGCTAGTGTTAACTTGCTTCCATACTCAGTCTATGAGCAATTAGGGATCGGAGAGTTGAAGCCAACCAATTGCACTCTCCAGATGGCTGACCGATCAATCACCAAACCTATGGGTGAACTGGAGGATGTGTTAATAAAAATCGGAGAATTTATATTCCCGATAGATTTTATTGTAATTGATACACAGCCTGTAGCGAACCCACGGAATCAAATTCCGGTGATTTTAGGTCGCCCCTTTTTGGCCACTTCCAATGCAATAATCAAATGTCGTAATGGTTCTATGACCCTATCTTTCGGGAATAGGTCAATAGAGCTGAACATTTACAAGTTGGGAAGTGTACCCTCCGAACCTACTGCTCAGGTCTGTTCTGTCGACTTAATGGATGTCGACAGCAGCGAATTTGATGATCCTCCTGATATTGATCTAGACTCTTTTTATACGTTGTTGTTTGACCCAACTATGTATTATACACATACGGACTCTTCCACCGAGATGTCCGGGTCAACAACTAACACAGATTATGAACTGTTCTTAGAGTCTGAAGATCACCCCGCATTTTGTGATGACATTATTCATCGGGGTATTAATGGAACTTTTGAGGAAATCTTCGCTGATGAACTCGCATTTTTGTATGACACGGGTGTTGAGATGAATCATCTCCCAATCACTGAAATTGAACCTCCACCCCTTCTTCTGAACTGTAAAAAGAATGCGAGTAATCCATCACATTCACTACATCGTCTCTCCAAAACGAGACGCACAGACATTCTATTCCACCCCTTACCCTTTCCCCATTTCTTCTTCCACCAACCAGAGCACTGCATTGATAAAATTTTTGAATGGTTGGTGTTAACTTTCGGTCTTTGCAAAGCTTGACATCGACAAATGATTTTTGACCCCCTCATATGATTTTCAAAAGATTAACATTGCATAACTCAAGTTTGGGGGGGTATATTTTTCTGGCTCCTAAAAAGAAAATTTTTACAAAATGATGAGCCAAAAATAAGTTTTGGGAAGTTCTTCACTTAAATATTTTGCCCCCACTAATAAATTCCTTCCAAGCTTACAGGTTTTTCGAGATCTAGCAGATGGCAACAGTGAGGACACTGTTGAAAACAAGTTTGGGGGAGGTTTGTGCTTATTTTTGCATCATTTACATATCATTTGCATAAGCACAAAACATTTTTGAAAAACCTATAAAAATTTAAAAAATTTCAAAACTATAAAAAGATTTTTGTACATAAATAAGATAATAAAAGATTAGATAGTGAAAAATTACATCCATGAGATTAGAAAAATTTAAGAAAACTAAGAAAATTAGAAGTTTTCTTATACGAACTAGTAATAAGTAGTTATGTGCCGTTGTCCCAAGGGTTAGTAAGATGAAGGATGTCACTAATCTGAGGATAAAAATAAGTCTGAAAAATAGTTTCTATTTTGGAAGCCAAACATTTTGAACGTTGCTATCCTGCTATTCGCACTTATACACGTCTTAAAGCCTGGGATAGTAGAGGATACCTTGAAATGCTCTTGTCTTAAAGCCAAAAGTATGAAGGAAATAAAAAAAAATGAAGAAAATATAAAGTGGTGAGAAAAATGGACACTGGTTTTGTTATCACCAAGGGCAATAAAAAAATATATAGCAAGGGTGCCTCTTCACCTAGTGCCCTAAGGCCAACTGGTCTGGGAGTCACTGCTATGCCTGAGGTGGTGCAAGACGAGGAAAATACACCAAGTAAGCAAGCACATGAGTAATCGGTCGGTTAGTACCTCAAGAAGTATTAACGGTCGCATGAAAGTGTATGAGCAATCTCATCTAAATATTCATTAATTAAAAAGTACTGAGGCTGATGGGCAAGAGTATGATAGCTTGAATTGAATTCTCCGTGTGTAGGGATGTCTTTACACACACGCAGGGTGATATGATCGATGTTTGCAATACAGATAGGAATGAAGAATAAGACGATGTTTTATTGAGGGAGGACGTGATTTCTAACATCTTTTCATGACCATTAAGATAGGGCTCATGACAACCGAAAAGCTAGCTTAGTTGGAAACCCTAATTTTCAAGGCTTTTCTTTTACAATTCTTTTCTTTAAATGTAATATTCATGATCTTTCTTTTATTATCGGATTTTGTGGGTGCAATCCGCTGAAAACCCTCAGGAGACAACACTCCTCCTACTAGGGACAGCTAGAGGTTTAAAGGCTTGTTGCACGTGCTCAGTGCAATCGTGTTGCCTACGAAAGTGTGCTAGTTAGTTTTTCTCTTTCTTTATTTTCTCCTTCTCTTTTTAATAAAACATTCGCTCGAGACGATCGAAATTAAGTTTGGGGGTATTTGATCAGTCGAAAATAATGTATTTTTAACACGGAAATTTTCCCATCTTTTGCATACATTTAGAAGTGTTCGGTATTCATATTTCACATATTAGCAAATCAGTCGTAAAATATCAGATTGCATGTATTAGACTTTTAAACCGACACTTTAAGGGAAATTAACCGCATTTCATGGCATCGCATCATTTCTGTATTTGCGCAACACTTGTTTCGAGATTTGTGCAGGAAAATCTAGGAGACAGGCCAAAATTGTTATTTAGCTGATCAAACCTTACGCCAACTCAATCATTTCAGATCTGGTAGCAATTCAGAAGGAATTATACAATTATATATATTAAACAAAGGCCCATACATCAGTCCAAACAAGCACCAGAGAGCCCAAGCTCTAACTCCCCCAAAGAGCCGCGGATCCGCGGCAGGAGCTTGCTTGAGCCGCGGATCGGCCGCACTTTGGACACGTCAGCATGGAATTTTCATTGCAGAATTTTTATATCAGGGCCCACATTCATTTCTGATACGTCAAATTCCATAATTCTCCAGAAGCTACTGCCAAGATCAGCAAAGAAGATTAAGCAAGGCTAATCCTAATTAAGCTCCTAATTAATCCTCTTCTAGAAGCTCCCTCCTAACTAATCACATCTAGAAGCTTCTCCCCTAACTAACTTTTGGAGGGAAATTTGAATTTCTTCAACAAACTTTAGGAGGGAAACTTAGAATTTGAAATCCTAGATCTAGGGTTTAGATGACTATAAATAGGAACCTAGACCTAGGGTTAAAGATTAATCAATCTTTAGGGAATCAATTTTTAGGTAATCAATTTTAGTTAATCTTTCCCTCTTTCATCATCTTCTTCCACAAGTCTAGTGACAAGGCTTGTGCGAAACCCTAACCCTAATTCCACTCCAAATTCAAGCTCTTGAGTGCCAATCAAGTAAGAAGCCTTCAACCTTTTAGGAGCCGAGCCGATCTTCCATCGGGCAAGTGATCCAAGCCGATCCGCGACTCACGGAGACGAGCGAAGCCAAATCGACGATCGAGTTCTTCCTCTTGTAGTTCTTGAGCGAATGTAATGAAATCATTGATATAAATAAAAGGTGAAATTCTTTAATCTTGCTTTCTTTTAATTCTTGCATCATGATTCGATCCCAGTGTGTGATTGCGATTCTTGTTGTGATGTTTGAGTAAAACTCCGCTCGTTAAGGAGTCGAGACGATCAATAGAATGATGATGTAACAAATCTTTAAACGATTCTTGAGTCCTACGAGTTTTGTAAACCCTAGCAAATTCAAGAATCGATGACCTAGTTTCGTTGCGATGCTTTCTTGATTGTGATCGCTCGAAATTAGGGATCTACGATCGTTTCTTGAATTTACTAGAGGCTAGAATGTGAATGATATCGATGAAAAAACAATGGATAAGATGAAACCCTAGTTTCACAAGAAATCCCTAATTCTCGATCGATCATCATCGACCTAGTATCAATTCATCGAAGGATAAGAACACGTAATTGTAAGATTACATCACATCTATAGATCCGATCGATTCCTACGAGCCTCATTTCGATTCTTGATATTTGGTTTGGAAAAATCATCAAACGATTAATTCTTGATTCTATCTTTTTCTTGTAATTAGATCTAGATTTTTCTAATTCTTGAACTTTAATTTCAAATCATGAATTGTTTTCTTTTCTTTTCATTAAAGTTTCAACTCATCTAATTCAAAAGACGAACGATTACACTGTCCCTGTGGACGATCCGCACTCACTTACAATCTACATCCGACACCGTAGTTGATTGCGGTCAAATAATTTTTGGTTGTGATTTCTTTACAATTTTCTCAAATATACACAATCCGAAATCGATTCAATCAACATGATTACTTTATGTATTGGCTGTTTTTTCAACCTAGGGGCTCTGTGCAAATTGACCATGTTTTAAGAATGGGGAAGGGGTTTTCTGTGGCGTGGGGCTGCATTTTTTGTGGTGGGAAAAAGTGTGCATTCATTTTGAGTGTGGATGAATTATTCTTGATGTTTTTTTTTGAGCCAAGAGATTGATTCACTGCAATTGTTTTTGGCAAACACCACTTGAAAAATCCAGAGAACCGTTCTTCATTTCCCTGCATACCATAGCCGAGCACTTGAGGATGAGGGGGCTGATTTTTGGGAAGGCTGATTTTGTGAGGGGTGAGAAAAAATTTCATCTATTGCAAAATCCTTTAGCTCTTTTCATCTCATTTCAAATATGGCAACTCCAATTTAGCTCCACCCAAATGCTTGGGTATCTTGAGACAAAATATTCCACACTATCTCTACATCTATCTTGGACATATCGGCTAGCAAACTTCATGTCCGAGTTGTCTCGGTTATGAGGCGGAAGCCCGTATAAAGATTCGTTGATGTGGTGCCCTTCCGACGAGGAGACCAGAGAGCGGATTTCACCGGGACAGCCGCAACAAGCTATGAGAGCGGATTGAAGACAGAAGGACACGGATCGATCGGTATAATTTCCAAACTCCTTTTACATATTGCTAGTTTACGGTTAATGGAACGATCCGGGATTTTGGGCTGCGGTGGCGCCGGTTTTGTAAAAAGTTTTTGTTCCGCATTTGGCGTCGGTTTGACGGCCGGGGTGCCGCCGTGGTCCAACAGCTTCTTCCTTAACACCAGCCCGTCAGAGATACACCGTTGAAGGTTTTCAAAAATGGTGTTCAGCTGGGCAGCATTAGCTGCAACCTCAGCGCGCAATTGGGCAGATTTAGCAGCAGTCGCCTCACGTTCCTTACGCTTAAGGGTTGCCTCTCGTTCGAAATGGCGAAGGAACGGAACACTCTGCTCAACCCATGCGGCCCGCTGAGAGTTCAAAGCCTGAGTCTCAGGGGCAGAACGCATAAGCTCAAGCTCATGCAGACAGGCCTCAATCTTCTGCAGTGATTAACCCAAGACTCGACGACGCCTTCATTATGAAAATTCACAAGCGTCGCCAGCATTGGATTAACCTCGGCAGCGAAATCTGCGGCAGATGTAGGAGCCTCCGCGTCAAGCTCCTCGACGTATTCGCTCAGCATACGCAGACTGGTCACAACACCTTTTGAGGATGGACGTCTGGAAAAGGGCCCTGCCGGCATCATAATGCGAGACTCGAAAGAAGCCGGAGTCGAAGCGACCGCTGCAAAACAAATCACAATCAGACAACGGATCAAGAAATATAAGAGGTTCATGAACAATGGGATTTACTATACCAGCTGCAGCAGGTGGCAAAGCCGGGAGGACCAGTGGCGCAACTGTTCTCTCATCTCCTCCGTCAATCTGTAGTACTGCAATCAAAGCAAAGAAGAATCAGAAATGATTTCACTGTTGGTAAAAGAAAGAACATTAACTGAAGACTGTATTCACCAGCGCCACTGGATGAAGCAATCTCCGACGGGAAGGAGAAGTGGGGGTGTAGCACCTGGTACAGGTGGTCAAAAAGGACTCCTACAAAGACGCAATAATGCAACGTCGGTACATAAATTATACAGCCTAGAGATAAGACTATGGGTCACAAATCCATACCTTCCAGCATCTGAGACGGTGCGAAAGAAGGTAGGGAGGTGGTCACCGTCAGGCGGTAACTGACGGCGCTGCCTCGGGTAGCGTGACATCAGCACTAACCACACCTGCATTAGAAACAAGATAAACCCTGTCAGGAAAGATTGAAAAAGATTGCAGAATAAAAAGAAGGGCGGTGACCTAAAATCTACCTGATGAGTCGCCGGTCGGAACCGTGACGTGGGCATCACTTGATACAATAGCGGCGCCTCCCTCCTCCATTGGGGTGGTCTCACCTCCCGTCGTCTCATCCCCTGACTCCATGAGAGCCGTCGTCACGCTTGCGACGCCGGGAGACGGCAAAGAACCATAGGCGGGAAGAGCGATAATCGGGGCGGTGCCCGACTCTTGAGAGAGAGCGGCCACCTCGGGCCCAGCAATTATACCCATTTCGCTCGCCACCACCTCAGGCTCAGTAATTGTAGCCGTCTCATCCACCGCCGCCTTGGGCTCGGCCATGGTTGTCGTCTCACCCGCAGCTACCTCGGGCTCGGCAATGGTAGCTATCTCGGGCATAGCAATCGTGACTGTCTCGTCAGCCACTACCTCGAGCCCGGCAATTGAGGCCACCTCGCCTCCCGTCGCCCCGGGTTCAGCAATCACAGCTACCTCCTCCACCGCTACCTCAAGCTCAGCGGTCGCCGCCACTTCTTCGGTAAGGATCGGCCCTGCAAGATAAGGTATATAAGAACTGATAATTTAAAACTTTGACAACGGAACCTCACGGCACGTTACCTGGAGTTGATTTACCGTTTGCTTCCCGAGCCGCACGTGTCTCCCGTCTGTAAGCAGTAGACAAGGCAACCGAAGACTCCTCTGAAGGAGTAGCAGCAGGGGTGGTGGCGCTCGAACCCGCTCCCGCAGCTAAAGCAGGACTATGCTCCCTTGTTGCACATCTCCGGTGCTTCCTTTCCTCCCGGGCCGTCAAAGCAGACCTTCTAGAAGCCTCCTTCAACAAGACGTCATCGTCCGCATCCAGGATTACCTCTAGAGCCGTCAAGGCTTCCGTCATCGGTCGTTTAAGTAAGGCCTCTTTCGGCAGTGCCGAAGAGGCCGGGACTTCGGTATCTGTCCCGGGAAGAATTTCCGCATCAGCTTGCAGGATCGGCGTTGTGGTCCCTGCGATAAGACAAAGAAAGGGTCAGATTACTCATAAGAAACGGGAGCAGGAACATGGTGAACCGAAATGTACCGATACCTAAGGATGCTCGAAGTCGTTCCTCTTCCTCAAAAGTCTTGAGAGAAGCAGCGAGAGATTCTTCGGTAGAAATGCCTGTTAAAGAAGAAAAAAAACGTCAGTCAAAACATGATAATAGAAATACGATGTAATGGCGGAAAATAGAGCTAATGAGTAACTGATCGCGCGAGGATAGCCAACCCCTCTTCATGGCTGGCCAATTGTTTAGAAGCTGCAATGGCAGCCGCCAGATCAGTATCGTCGGGCGGCCTGAATAAGCCCTCGTTTGTCCCATACTCGCTCAGGCCCTCGCCGTAAGGAGCGTGAGGCTCGTGGCCAAGTACAACGTCGATAGAAAAGATCGACTTCTTTTTCTTCTGTGAACGAGCTCCGGTCGCAGCCAGCACCAGCTTGCGCTTCGTAGGCACTTTGGGACGGCGAGTCCCGATATCCGAGCCCACGCCAGATTTGTTGGTGTATATGCCCTAGAGGCCATTACTGTATCATACTAGTATGTATATTACTTGATGGAAGCTTGGGATATTCACAGTTGTACAGACAATCTTGCTCAATATAGTAGTATGCTACTTGGTTTGTCTCTGCTTTAATGTGTACATGTGTGTTTATTTATTATATCACCTATACGCATTAGTAGAGCCCTTAGGATCTTTGCTTGATTACCGGCGTTGTGATGGCGATCACACTCGTGGGGGCTGGGTAATCTACAAGCACATCCTTATACACGTCCCTGGTCGTGGGAGTATCGAGATAGGGCATCGATACTCCAGAGTAGACTAGCGTATGCGCTTCTCATCCTAGCTCGGGAGATGGTCTGTCCCACAGCCGTCAGTACGTCGTACTTGAGATAGTATGCGGGTGCTCGTTAGGTTACGAGTACACTGGACAGGACTCGTCGGGAACTGATGGTTGGTATTATACCTATCGTCAGTTATCAGTTCCCAGGTGACATGAGTACAGCTTAGTCCGCTGACTTGACACTGTCACTTCGCCTCGAGTGTGTTCCCACTGTTCTTTGATTGCTACCCTACCACGGCTCTACTGAGTCGTGCAAACAGGTAATAGTTGGGAGCAGTCCCGAAGCACTTGGAGGCAGTGACGGTTAGACAGGATTCGTCTCTCCCGGTATTGGGGGTTGACATCGCGCTGTGTCTAGGAGAGCCATTACACGAGTAGTCCCTGGCCAGGGCAAGCGAGATATACTGGTAGGTTTCCAGTGTTATCTCAGGGTGTATTGGGCTTCACTCCGACACGACTTGTACCGCTATTAGGGGACTGACGTTTACCGCCCCCCTAGGCCCGCCATGCGATGTATCAGACGAACAGACCGGACTGTACGGAGATTGTCACATACAGGCTCAGTAGGAGTTCGGATGGGTGTACCTCATCGGCCTTCTTATCGACATCTACCTGGGGACCGTTACGTACAGCTAGTGCCGCTTGCGGTCTGTGGTTAAACCCACTGCCAGCGTAGTGTCGAGTCTTTAGAGTCCCACACAGAGAGTTTCCCTGCACTGAGCGAAACGTGTAGAGGCCGTATGGTTTTACGGCAGGGCTGCGATCACTTACGTACACTTGTGTGCGTATGGTGTTCGGGCAGGCAATACTAGTGGGCTTTGGTTTAAGCCGGATCCTAGTATTGCATGGATGGATTTGTTTTGTCTTCTGCGCATCCGCATTCTACGGAATACGGATGCAGGTGTGTATGCACAGTTTTCCGGAGCGATGAAGGAGGAGGTGCCTCATTAGGGTTTTGGCAGTTGGTTCGGCCAAAACCGCTATGTGGCAGGCTCATCAGGGTTTTGACAGTTCGTATTGGTCAAAACCATTATGAGCCGCGAACATCATTTACTAATCCTATTAGTGATAATCTTTTGATGGCTAATTGCATTGACCATTTGACCCCGTTGACCCCTCTTGACTTTGTTGACCGGTTGACCGGGTTGACCATTGACTTTCAAGAGGTTTCCACACTCTTCTTTTCTTTTCCATTTTCTTTTGGATTATGATAATGGTCATTTCAATTGTAGCCATCAACTTTATCTTGATAGAATTAGTAATGATGTTGTTTTTGCATTATTGCAACCATGATTAGCTTTTCTCTTGGTTAAGCTTATCATAATTTTATTCTCTTTCTCTCTCTTAAAAAGAGAAGCTCCATGGTTGCTAAAAACTTCCTTCTTCTTCCTCCTCTTGATTTCTCCTTTGATCTCATGTGTTGAGAGAAAAAGGTTTTCACTTGACAAACACATCCATACATCTTCTCTACACAACCTAGGGCTTCTAGATTACCAATCTCCTTGCCCTAGTTACCTCGGCTTGAGGTGGAGCTCGGCGTACATCTCTCGGGTGGATCGTCTTCGACTCAAGGAGGCCGCGGAGGTGACCGAAGTCCGGATCAACCTTTGAGCAAGCAATGAAAAGAACAACAAGAAGAGAAGAACATCATAGAAGAACAACAACTAGAAGTGAAGGAGTTCAAGTTGAGGTATAACCCCTAACCGAGTAGATACATCTCTTGTTAGGTTGCTAGTTTATTGTTTAGCAAAGATCCGGCTTTTACGGTCCATGCTACAAAGCTTAGAAAAAATTTTGTTTTACCGTTTCCGCAACCCCGAAAGTACCGGGAGAGGTAACGTGGACCTAACAGTGGTATCAGAGCCTAACTAAACATAAACTAGCTTGGTAGTAAAGTGTATCGAAGTTCGAAACGGAAAAATCGAAAAAAAACCAAGTTATGAAAACCTGAGTTTCTGTTAATTTTTTTTCTCGTCAAAACAAAATTTGTTATATCCCAAAAATCATCTCAGGCTTTTTAGAAGAAACCCACCAAAAACGACACAGTAACTCACCAGGTTGGCCGCGCTTCCGCGGCAATAGCTTGCTATTGCCGCGGAAGCGCCGCTCTCTGGTAGAGTTGCTGTCTCGTTTTTGGTGCAGTGTGTTTCTGACATGGTTTTAGGATTTTTCAGATATATTATATGTGCCCAGATTTTCCAGAACACAAATTTGTTTTTGGGGGCCTATAATTCCGTATTTTTTTCGAACTTCAATATACTTTGACTATAAAGGTTATATCTGTGATGTTCTTATGTATTGAACGTCGGCTAATCGCTATATGTCGATTAGTCGGGGTTATACATATCTGTGATCTGTGATTGTTGTTGATGGTTTGTGTATATGAACTCGTTGGATTGTCGCGGATGAATAGCCGGGGTGGATGTGAGATGAGAGTTTCTTTTTCTTTCATTCATGTAATAAATTTGTAAATTGATGTAATATTATTTGTTTGGCCGCACAACCGGGTCGGGGTTGTAGCCGTCATTGTATAATTCTTTTTACTGTTTTTGCTCCTACGATAGACCCATGGAGGGGTGCACAAACTACCGGGTAGCTCGAAGTGCCGAGTGGCCTACTCATGGCATTGAGGGAGGTTGCTTCGCTTCGGGTACTTGGCGGGTAGTTTGCCGCACCCGTAGGGGTCTTGGGTGGGGTTTTGGCTATTCAACGCGACCGTGTAATCCGTTTTTCGTTGCAGGCTCGAACGAATTGCGGATTCCTAGTATATCCAAAGTGTTCATCTGTGATCTGGATTGGCTATCATTGCTATATTGCTATATATAATAACTATTTAGGCGTTACTTATGTTTTACAGCCGCGCTAGCCCAGCCCCCGCTCTGTCGTTAGTTAAGTAACCTAACGGGTGATGACGGGGCCCCGTGGCGAATGCGAATGGCATAAGCGTACGTCATATTTTGGTTGTTTTCTGCAATGGTAGGATTTAAATGATGGGACGCATTAAAAGAACTAATGCAAGAAAATAAACCTAAAAGACGTTGTTGGAACAAGTTTTTCAAAAAGCTGTTATTACAAGGACGTTCATCTTTTTGTTTTGCATCGAGGTATTCGGTTATGAATGCCCAGCACCTCAATCGACGAGGCAAGGGCCGAGATCCCCTCATCGGGAGTGACCCCTTGGACAAAAGGTTTGCGTCAGGGTAATAACTTCACCATAGTCGATTATTCTTGCTTTGCATCGAGGTATTCATCTTACGAATGCCCAGCACCTCACTCGACGAGGAAAGAGCCGAGATCCCTTCACAGGGAGTGACCTCTTTAGCAAAAGTTTTCGCCACTATGTTTTTCAAAAGGATGTATCACGTTCCTTCAACGATATCAAGTTCATTACGTTAACGGGTTTTTCGCCAAAAACCCAGCCGTAGCCCTCCGTCGTTTCTTATAAGTTATACTTAGTATTCGTGCTGCGTTTGTTGACTGTGTCAAGGCGCAGTGAACGGTAGCTAAGTGTAGCTTATTTGCTGGATACAAAGTGATTGGTTAGGACATTTGTAGAACCTTGTTGACTGTGTCAAGGGTTATGCAGGTGGGTTTAATGCAATCAAGATAATGACGGGATGAACTTGACTAGGACCTTTTGATTTGTTGACTGTGTCAAGATCACTTGGGTCCTAGGGGCAAAAACCACATCGGGAGTTTCAAAAGAACTGAAACTTGCAGATTTAGCATACCTTCTGGAGTGTGGTGACTAGAGTGGATTCCATCTAGGTTATCACACAATGACAGTTGGATCCCGATCCCACTGATGAGTTGGTTTACGCTCGGGAGATTATTTCACTTAACGATCAATGCTATAAACCTAGTAGGTGTCTAGAAAGGTGTTAGCGGGGTTACGCCCCCAGGGAAAAGAGGTTATTTAATTAAGGAACTTCGCGAAAGCGTTGGAAAACCTCCCTCGAAGTACCGACACTAGCCTGGCTGAAAGGTTAAGCAAGTATTGTGACGTGAATTAAAACCCGACTAGTTCTTCTTTTAAAAGGTTTTAAGAAGAATTTGAGTAAACAGTGGGAGACATCCTGGTTAGATAAATTAATAAACCAATCTAATCTTGCAAGAGCATACGCTGAGTGTTTCTTTTCTCTCTCTCCAGGCAGCAACCTTTTCACGCCCTAATCAAGATAATAAAATGTATCGCTTGACCGATCCGAATTCTTATTCGGGACTGGGGAAAGTTGGTTCAGCTCTAACTTGTGACAACAGTCATGAGTATGAGAATGGGAAAGAGGAAAGTATGGATTTCCAGGATACCCAGTTGAAGAAGAAGCATGGTTTTGCATCTACTTTAGGTGTTCTTGTAATTGAGAACTGTTTTACGGTCAGCCCTACCTCCTGGGTACTTGATACCGGATCAGGATCTCATATCTGTAATTTATTGCAGGGACTGAGAAAAAGTAGGAAAGTTGCACCGGGTGATATGTCGCTCAGAGTAGCGAACGGAGCACAAGTTAATGCGGCAGCCGTCGGTGAATATCACCTAGTATTGCCTAATGGCAAGACTATGATTTTGAACGATTGCTACTATGTACCCTCCATGGTTTGCAACATCATATCAGTTTCTTTACTCGATAAAGATGGATATGACTTTGTTCTTGAAAAGAATATCATGAACATTTACCTTCATAAGGTACTGGTTGCAGAGGGTACACTGTGTAATGGTATCTACGTTCTAAATCAGAATACAGTTCTCAATATACAAAACACACGCAAGAGGAAGAATTCAGATACGAATGAATCCTACTTGTGGCATTGTAGGCTTGGTCATATCGGAGAGAAAAGACTGAGTAAGTTGCATAAAGATGGACTCTTGAATACGTTCGAGTTTTCATCTTATGAAACTTGTCAGTCTTGTCTCAAAGGGAAGATGACCAAATCTCCGTTCACCGGACATGGAGAAAGAGCAAGAGAGCTCTTGGGACTCATACACAGTGATGTGTGTGGTCCGATGTCTATACATGCAAGGGGTGGGTTCTCGTACTTCATCACATTCACTGACGATCTCTCTAGGTTCGGATATGTGTATCTAATGAAACACAAATCTGAAGCTTTTGAGAAATTCAAGGAATTCAGAAACGAAGTAGAGAACCAGACTGGCAAAAGTATCAAGATCCTCCGGTCTGACAGGGGAGGGGAGTACTTAAGCACGGAATTCCTAGATTACTTAAAAGAGAATGGTATTCTCTCTCAGCTTACTCCTCCTTATACACCACAGCACAACGGTGTATCGGAGCGGAGGAATCGTACCCTACTGGATATGGTTCGCTCCATGATGAGTAGTGCTGAGTTACCTCTTTCATTCTGGGGATATGCACTTCAAACTGCAGCACATCTATTGAATCAAGTTCCATCCAAATCCGTGCCTAAGACTCCGTATGAAATATGGAGTGGTAAAAGTTTGTATCTTAAACGTATTAAGATTTGGGGTTGCCCAGCTTATGTCAAAAAGCAGAACCCAGACAAACTTGAGGCACGGGCAGTTTTGTGTAAGTTTGTGGGATACCCAAAAGATTCAAGTGGGTATCTATTCTACCATGCAGAGGAACAGAAGATAATTGTTTCAAGAAATGCCACATTTTTAGAAAAAGAATTTCTTGTTAAAAACATTAGTGGCAGCACGGTAGAACTGGATGAAATTCCAGAAACACAAGCTTTAACAGAAAATTTGGAGGAACCGCTAGATTCAATAACCCCAAACGAACCTCAGCCACTCCGCAGATCTGGTAGGATTTCTCATCCGCCCGAGAGATACTACGGTTTTCTCATAGACGGGGATCGAGAGGATTGCATCTTGGAAGAAGATGACCCTACCAGTTTCAGGCAGGCCATTATCAGTACGGACTCTGATAAGTGGCAGGAAGCAACGCAATCCGAAATGGAGTCCATGTACGCCAATAAAGTGTGGACCTTGGATATTGCTCCATCTGGGGTAAAACCCGTTGGATGCAAATGGATCTACAAAAGGAAACTTGGTGTAGATGGGCAGGTGGAAACCTATAAAGCTAGACTCGTTGCAAAAGGTTTCCGTCAAAGACCTGGTTTGGACTATGACGAGACTTTTTCTCCGGTGGCTATGCTCAAATCCATTCGGATCTTACTTGCCATTGCTGCCTTCCATGACTATGAAATCTGGCAGATGGATGTGAAGACGGCTTTCCTAAACGGTTGTTTGGAAGAGTGCGTTTACATGGATCAACCAGAAGGTTTCGTAGACAGTGGGAGCAGCGGAAAGGTGTGCAAGTTGCTTAAATCCATTTATGGATTAAAGCAGGCATCGCGGAGCTGGAACATCTGTTTTGATGAGGCAATCAAGGAATTTGATTTCATCAAGAACGAAGATGAACCCTGTGTTTATAAGAAGATTGTAGGACGAACTGTCGTGTTCCTAGTCTTGTACGTGGACGACATTCTTTTGATAGGAAATGACATTCCTATGCTACAATCGGTCAAGCTGTTTTTGTCACAAAGGTTCTCCATGAAGGACCTGGGTGATGCCTCGTACATTCTGGGGATCAAGATCTATAGAGATAGATCCAAGAAACTATTGGGACTTTCGCAGTCCAGGTACATAGAGACCGTACTAAAGAGATTTAGTATGGAGGATTCCAAGCGCGGTAACATACCCGCATTGCACGGAATTACCCTCTCCAAGAAGATGTCTCCTAAGACTGACGAGGAGAGGGTTCGCATGAGCACTATACCCTACGCTTCGGCGGTAGGATCTATAATGTATGTGATGCT
The DNA here is from genome assembly GCA_030015575.1 of Agapanthus africanus. Lineage (NCBI taxonomy): Eukaryota > Viridiplantae > Streptophyta > Magnoliopsida > Asparagales > Amaryllidaceae > Agapanthus > Agapanthus africanus. The sequence goes on along the minus strand of CM057340.1, from coordinate 671,251,054 downwards.
ATGTACAAGACCAGATGTAGCTTACGCGTTGAGCACAGTAAGCCGGTATCAGTCGGACCCAGGGGAGGACCACTGGACAGCAGTGAAGAACATTCTCAAGTACCTGAGAAGGACTAAGGAGATGTTCCTGGTTTACGGTAATGGAGACCTCAGGGTCGAGTCCTTTACCGATTCAAGCTTCCAGAGTGACAAAGATGACAGCAAGTCCGTCTCGGGTTTTGTGTTTACCCTCAACGGAGGGGCGGTATGTTGGAGGAGTTCCAAGCAGGATACCGTCGCAGACAAGACGATGGAGGCTGAATACATTGCTGCAAGCGATGCCGCAAAAGAGGCGGTCTGGATTAAGAAGTTCATTAGTGAACTTCAGGTGGTTCCGTCCATTGTTGACCCAATACCTTTGTATTGCGATAACAATGGGGCTATAGCTTTAGCGAAAGAACCAAGGTCCCATCAGAAATCCAGGCACATCTTAAGGCGGTATCACCTGATCAAGGAGATCATTGATCGACAGGAGATCGAGGTGCGGAGAGTGGACACAAAGGACAACACTGCGGACCCATTCACGAAGGCTTTACCCCAGACTCAGTTCGAGCGGCTGATCGAGATGATAGGTCTTCGATACGCCAGTACATGGCCTTAGTGCAAGTGGGAGATTGTTGGTGTATATGCCCTAGAGGCCATTACTGTATCATACTAGTATGTATATTACTTGATGGAAGCTTGGGATATTCACAGTTGTACAGACAATCTTGCTCAATATAGTAGTATGCTACTTGGTTTGTCTCTGCTTTAATGTGTACATGTGTGTTTATTTATTATATCACCTATACGCATTAGTAGAGCCCTTAGGATCTTTGCTTGATTACCGGCGTTGTGATGGCGATCACACTCGTGGGGGCTGGATAATCTACAAGCACATCTTTATACACGTCCCTGGTCGTGGGAGTATCGAGATAGGGCATCGATACTCCAGAGTAGACTAGCGTATGCGCTTCTCATCCCAGCTCGGGAGACGGTCTGTCCCACAGCCGTCAGTACGTCGTACTTGAGATAGTATGCGGGTGCTCGTTAGGTTACGAGTACACTGGACAGGACTCGTCGGGAACTGATGGTTGGTATTATACCTATCGTCAGTTATCAGTTCCCAGGTGACATGAGTACAGCTTAGTCCGCTGACTTGACACTGTCACTTCGCCTCGAGTGTGTTCCCACTGTTCTTTGATTGCTACCCTACCACGGCTCTACTGAGTCGTGCAAACAGGTAGTAGTTGGGAGCAGTCCCGAAGCACTTGGAGGCAGTGACGGTTAGACAGGATTCGTCTCTCCCGGTATTGGGGGTTGACATCGCGCTGTGTCTAGGAGAGCCATTACACGAGTAGTCCCTGGCCAGGGCAAGCGAGATATACTGGTAGGTTTCCAGTGTTATCTCAGGGTGTATTGGGCTTCACTCCGACACGACTTGTACCGCTATTAGGGGACTGACGTTTACCGCCCCCCTAGGCCCGCCATGCGATGTATCAGACGAACAGACCGGACTGTACGGAGATTGTCACATACAGGCTCAGTAGGAGTTCGGATGGGTGTACCTCATCGGCCTTCTTATCGACATCTACCTGGGGACCGTTACGTACAGCTAGTGCCGCTTGCGGTCTGTGGTTAAACCCACTGCCAGCGTAGTGTCGAGTCTTTAGAGTCCCACACAGAGAGTTTCCCTGCACTGAGCGAAACGTGTAGAGGCCGTATGGTTTTACGGCAGGGCTGCGATCACTTACGTACACTTGTGTGCGTATGGTGTTCGGGCAGGCAATACTAGTGGGCTTTGGTTTAAGCCGGATCCTAGTATTGCATGGATGGATTTGTTTTGTCTTCTGCGCATCCGCATTCTACGGAATACGGATGCAGGTGTGTATGCACAGTTTTCCGGAGCGATGAAGGAGGAGGTGCCTCATTAGGGTTTTGGCAGTTGGTTCGGCCAAAACCGCTATGTGGCAGGCTCATCAGGGTTTTGACAGTTCGTATTGGTCAAAACCATTATGAGCCGCGAACATCATTTACTAATCCTATTAGTGATAATCTTTTGATGGCTAATTGCATTGACCATTTGACCCCGTTGACCCCTCTTGACTTTGTTGACCGGTTGACCGGGTTGACCATTGACTTTCAAGAGGTTTCCACACTCTTCTTTTCTTTTCCATTTTCTTTTGGATTATGATAATGGTCATTTCAATTGTAGCCATCAACTTTATCTTGATAGAATTAGTAATGATGTTGTTTTTGCATTATTGCAACCATGGTTAGCTTTTCTCTTGGTTAAGCTTATCATAATTTTATTCTCTTTCTCTCTCTTAAAAAGAGAAGCTCCATGGTTGCTAAAAACTTCCTTCTTCTTCCTCCTCTTGATTTCTCCTTTGATCTCATGTGTTGAGAGAAAAAGGTTTTCACTTGACAAACACATCCATACATCTTCTCTACACAACCTAGGGCTTCTAGATTAGCAATCTCCTTGCCCTAGTTACCTCGGCTTGAGGTGGAGCTCGGCGTACATCTCTCGGGTGGATCGTCTTCGACTCAAGGAGGCCGCGGAGGTGACCGAAGTCCGGATCAACCTTTGAGCAAGCAATGAAAAGAACAACAAGAAGAGAAGAACATCATAGAAGAACAACAACTAGAAGTGAAGGAGTTCAAGTTGAGGTATAACCCCTAACCGAGTAGATACATCTCTTGTTAGGTTGCTAGTTTATTGTTTAGCAAAGATCCGGCTTTTACGGTCCATGCTACAAAGCTTAGAAAAAATTTTGTTTTACCGTTTCCGCAATCCCGAAAGTACCGGGAGAGGTAACGTGGACCTAATAGTAGTATCAGAGCCTAACTAAACATAAACTAGCTTGGTAGTAAAGTGTATCGAAGTTCGAAACGGAAAAATCGAAAAAAACCAAGTTATGAAAACCTGAGTTTCTGTTAATTTTTTTTCTCGTCAAAACAAAATTTGTTATATCCCAAAAATCATCTCAGGCTTTTTAGAAGAAACCCACCAAAAACGACACAGTAACTCACCAGGTTGGCCGCACTTCCGCGGCAATAGCTTGCTATTGCCGCGGAAGCGCCGCTCTCTGGTAGAGTTGCTGTCTCGTTTTTGGTGCAGTGTGTTTCTGACATGGTTTTAGGATTTTTCAGATATATTATATGTGCCCAGATTTTCCAGAACACAAATTTGTTTTTGGGGGCCTATAATTCCGTATTTTTTTCGAACTTCAATATACTTTGACTATAAAGGTTATATCTGTGATGTTCTTATGTATTGAACGTCGGCTAATCGCTATATGTCGATTAGTCGGGGTTATACATATCTGTGATCTGTGATTGTTGTTGATGGTTTGTGTATATGAACTCGTTGGATTGTCGCGGATGAATAGCCGGGGTGGATGTGAGATGAGAGTTTCTTTTTCTTTCATTCATGTAATAAATTTGTAAATTGATGTAATATTATTTGTTTGGCCGCACAACCGGGTCGGGGTTGTAGCCGTCATTGTATAATTCTTTTTACTGTTTTTGCTCCTAGGATAGACCCATGGAGGGGTGCACAAACTACCGGGTAGCTCGAAGTGCCGAGTGGCCTACTCATGGCATTGAGGGAGGTTGCTTCGCTTCGGGTACTTGGCGGGTAGTTTGCCGCACCCGTAGGGGTCTTGGGTGGGGTTTTGGCTATTCAACGCGACCGTGTAATCCGTTTTTCGTTGCAGGCTCGAACGAATTGCGGATTCCTAGTATATCCAAAGTGTTCATCTGTGATCTGGATTGGCTATCATTGCTATATTGCTATATATAATAACTATTTAGGCGTTGCTTATGTTTTACAGCCGCGCTAGCCCAGCCCCCGCTCTGTCGTTAGTTAAGTAACCTAACGGGTGATGACGGGGCCCCGTGGCGAATGCGAATGGCATAAGCGTACGTCATATTTTGGTTGTTTTCTGCAATGGTAGGATTTAAATGATGGGACGCATTAAAAGAACTAATGCAAGAAAATAAACCTAAAAGACGTTGTTGGAACAAGTTTTTCAAAAAGCTGTTATTACAAGGACGTTCATCTTTTTGTTTTGCATCGAGGTATTCGGTTATGAATGCCCAGCACCTCAATCGACGAGGCAAGGGCCGAGACCCCCTCATCGGGAGTGACCCCTTGGACAAAAGGTTTGCGTCAGGGTAATAACTTCACCATAGTCGATTATTCTTGCTTTGCATCGAGGTATTCATCTTACGAATGCCCAGCACCTCACTCGACGAGGAAAGAGCCGAGATCCCTTCACAGGGAGTGACCTCTTTAGCAAAAGTTTTCGCCACTATGTTTTTCAAAAGGATGTATCACGTTCCTTCAACGATATCAAGTTCATTACGTTAACGGGTTTTTCGCCAAAAACCCAGCCGTAGCCCTCCGTCATTTCTTATAAGTTATACTTAGTATTCGTGCTGCGTTTGTTGACTGTGTCAAGGCGCAGTGAACGGTAGCTAAGTGTAGCTTATTTGCTGGATACAAAGTGATTGGTTAGGACATTTGTAGAACCTTGTTGACTGTGTCAAGGGTTATGCAGGTGGGTTTAATGCAATCAAGATAATGACGGGATGAACTTGACTAGGACCTTTTGATTTGTTGACTGTGTCAAGATCACTTGGGTCCTAGGGGCAAAAACCACATCGGGAGTTTCAAAAGAACTGAAACTTGCAGATTTAGCATACCTTCTGGAGTGTGGTGACTAGAGTGGATTCCATCTAGGTTATCACACAATGACAGTTGGATCCCGATCCCACTGATGAGTTGGTTTACCCTCCGGAGATTATTTCACTTAACGATCAATGCTATAAACCTAGTAGGTGTCTAGAAAGGTGTTAGCGGGGTTACGCCCCCAGGGAAAAGAGGTTATTTAATTAAGGAACTTCGCGAAAGCGTTGGAAAACCTCCCTCGAAGTACCGACACTAGCCTGGCTGAAAGGTTAAGCAAGTATTGTGACGTGAATTAAAACCCGACTAGTTCTTCTTTTAAAAGGTTTTAAGAAGAATTTGAGTAAACAGTGGGAGACATCCTGGTTAGATAAATTAATAAACCAATCTAATCTTGCAAGAGCATACGCTGAGTGTTTCTTTTCTCTCTCTCCAGGCAGCAACCTTTTCACGCCCTAATCAAGATAATAAAATGTATCGCTTGACCGATCCGAATTCTTATTCGGGACTGGGGAAAGTTGGTTCAGCTCTAACTTGTGACAACAGTCATGAGTATGAGAATGGGAAAGAGGAAAGTATGGATTTCCAGGATACCCAGTTGAAGAAGAAGCATGGTTTTGCATCTACTTCAGGTGTTCTTGTAATTGAGAACTGTTTTACGGTCAGCCCTACCTCCTGGGTACTTGATACCGGATCAGGATCTCATATCTGTAATTTATTGCAGGGACTGAGAAAAAGTAGGAAAGTTGCACCGGGTGATATGTCGCTCAGAGTAGCGAACGGAGCACAAGTTAATGCGGCAGCCGTCGGTGAATATCACCTAGTATTGCCTAATGGCAAGACTATGATTTTGAACGATTGCTACTATGTACCCTCCATGGTTTGCAACATCATATCAGTTTCTTTACTCGATAAAGATGGATATGACTTTGTTCTTGAAAAGAATATCATGAACATTTACCTTCATAAGGTACTGGTTGCAGAGGGTACACTGTGTAATGGTATCTACGTTCTAAATCAGAATACAGTTCTCAATATACAAAACACACGCAAGAGGAAGAATTCAGATACGAATGAATCCTACTTGTGGCATTGTAGGCTTGGTCATATCGGAGAGAAAAGACTGAGTAAGTTGCATAAAGATGGACTCTTGAATACGTTCGAGTTTTCATCTTATGAAACTTGTCAGTCTTGTCTCAAAGGTGACCCGATCACCTGGCACCACCGAGCCTCACTCGCTACACCCAGAACCACCGAGCTTCCCCACTGCAAACCCACCATCGTCGCCACTCCTTGTCACCTGCCCGAGCTCCCCTCACACCCCACCTCTCTCCTCTCCCCTTCATCGCCATTGGCTCCCGTGCCTCCAACCTCGCCATCACCACAGTGACCCAACGCCAACTCAAGAAGCCTACTGCCTCCTCTCCCATGCACCCCGCCGAGCTCCTCCTCCGTCGCCGGCGACAACCGCGGCAACCACGACCTCCTTCCTTCACCACCTCAATCTCCCTCGACAGCACCACCACCGTCAAGCTCCGACATTTCATCGAACACCTACGATCGTCGTCGTCGCCGTTGCCCCAATCGCTATTGTAGACGGCCAAGCTGTGGCCTCGGTCCCCGTAGCGGTCACGGTCGTCAACGCAGTCACTATCGCAACGCCGTACACATCCATCGTTGCCGTGCCGTACCATGCGTGTGTCGAACCCAAGACGTGTCGCGTTCGTGCCACACCGTGCCTGCCATCCGTGCCACCGCAGATCCACTCCCGTGTCGCGCCTCGTGATCAGTCCCCGTGCCACACCGTGTCTAGTGCCGCGTCGCGTCGTGCCACGCACCGAGCCAGGACCACACCCACCACCGTATCGCGCCCGCGTCGCCACCACGCCCAGTACCGGATCACCACGCATCGTTCTCGAACTACGTGCCCGTCTCCAGCATCACGCCGTCTCGTGTGTCAAGACAAACCCTGGAGCGGCGTCGCTTCCATATCAAGCGACCGAGGCAAGTAATTTCCGCTTGCTTTACATGCTATTAATGTTATACATATAATTATTTAAATCTTGCATAACCAAAGTTTCGACCACCATACGTATAAACGAGTATTTGATGCTAAACTTTAGGTGAACACGTAACTTTAAAAGGCGGAACTTATGATCATTAAACCCGCCTATTGGTTACCGATATGCTGTAGAAATTTGGCTGGAAACCACGGTCTTTTCACCTAGGAAATGTTAATCCCGATAATCATTACGAAACCTTAATTTCCTGATTATGCTAGACCGTTAATTCCACATTTAATCTTTTACGGATCGGATTTTGGCGTTCCATGGCTCGTATTGAAGCTAACGGGATAATCTACAGAACACTATAATTGTTATCTAAAATTTAACTATTCACGATAGAGAAAAATGCGGAGAATTACGATTCTGGACTACAGTCCAGAGCGGAAATTCCAGATAACCCCTGTTCTAACTCTCTGTATTTTCCTTGCTCAAATGTGGAAATGTGCGTAACCCTATATCTTCACGAAGCTAATTGAGTTAGATTTCTTATCCCACTGGTCTCAAGTGATTCCTCAACTGTATGATATTTTTAACACATTTTATAGTGTCGACGTGTTCTGCTGAATTCAGCAGTGACAGATTTTACACGTCGAACATATCATGACCATAACTCCCTGTTGATATAGGATATCACCGATCCGCTAATTGCAGTGGAAAATAAACTGTAAAACCTAAATATTGTTCAACTATAGCGTCACCTAATTACGATCCCAACTGGGATTAAAATGTGTTACGAACGGACTTCCAATTCTAAAATCGAATTTCCAGCAGTGAACACTTAAATTGAAATGGCCATATCTACCAAATCTGAAATCCGATTGGCACGAAACCAATTTTAATGGATAGATAACTCAATATACTATTTACCCCTTTTACATTATTTCGCTTAATTCTGCACGCATGACTTATAGTAAATTATGCAAGCGGTAGGATACTGACTGATGGTATTCTACTCATATCGTAATTATTGTATTCTCATCATATCATGTAGATGTCATTGCATTGGTAATCTAGTGATCGTGTGCATTACCCAGTGTTAGGTATTAGTTTTCTGATTGTGGCAGGTACGTAGTGATAACGTGTGAATGAATAAGTGAAAGTGACACGTACTTATACACAATCAGCGGACCCTATTGATTTATTGCATTGTCGACGTCTATGGGATATATATAAGTGTAACTATAATTGGTATGGAACGATTATGGAAGCACTTATATGGGTGTCATAGGTAAGGCACCAAACACTGTCTATTTATCTTGGGTGTCAGTCGAGACATGCTTGATGGAGATCCTGTCTCCAGTTCTCGCGTAGACTTGTCATTGACCGACTGGTATTTGAGTTTATGGTTGGTGTTTGATGTAGACCACGGGGTGTGGGGTAGTTTGAGTGTGAGTTCAACAGAATCTTGGGAGTCCCATTGCCGGCACATACAGCGATTCTGAAGATCTATGGGGATATTACTGATTATTAGCGAGCGACTCGGGCCCGTGTTCCCTTGTTTTTGGGTCCTACCCTTGGATGGGGGATACTCACGAGTGGTTGACTCTCACACTTGGACTGACGATAGGTTTAGCGACCCAGACAGTGAGACTTAGAGACTGATAGGGTTAGTGACATGCATTGCTTACTGATTCAATATACCTGCCATACTGTTCACTACTCTACTGTTTACCTTTTCTATTATCTACCTGTATTGGCTACTTCATGCTCACGTCATTATTCCATGATTACTGTTTCATGTTCATCATTATTGCACATGTTCACATTCGTATTTATATATATTGCTATTGTGTCACTCTGATGACCTGAGTATGCATGCTCAGAGTGAGAAGTGGATTTAGCTTGGACCAGGACCTGACGTACTCGAGGACATTGCGGATATCTGGACTAGCGACTCAGAGCTATACTCCCTTGATCTCTATCTGGTTAGTGTTTTGTATTTGTTTCTATTAAGTGACTGCATTTCTCTTTTCCTGTGCATTGATTACTGATTACCACGTAAAGCTAGAAGCCGAAGTGTGACTACGACAGGATTTTTCCTTGACCGTAGGAGCATGGCTGGCCTTGTCAACCCCTCATATTCCGTATTATGGGAAGCGGGACGTGACATGGTTTTGTTGGTATCAGAGACATGTTGGTTTAGAATGGGATTACATTTTCCGTATAGGGCTTGACAATCTAAGACATCCTTCGGTCTAGATTGTGAACTTGTTATCCTTGATCTTGATTCATATAGTGTGTTCAGCTACATATTTTGATCCGTCCGCTAGGGTTTTAGGTGACTCAGTAGAGTTATATGATTGTAATTATGAACTGCAGCATGGTTACAATACTGTACTCCGTTGAGTGATTTGGAATTCTACATTTGATTTCCACTCGTTTGAGTTTCACCTCACCCGATATTCCTGTTTCGTTGTCTATTCTATATCCTATTCTGATTCGTATTCCTTGTACCGTATATCATCCTCAAATCTGTTGTTTCAGGACCATGTCTTCCAACAACTCTTCTTCTATCTCCACTCCCTAAAATCAGACCGTCGAGATTTTGAATGTACTGCAAGGTTTGAAGGAAGCCCAGGAGCGAACGAACGACCTGTTAGCTGAAGGATTAGGAAGGCAGATGACTCAGGCACTAGTGGAAGCCTCCAATCATAAGGGAATCCCTGTTAAATAAGGAAAAGAGGTGAAGATGAAGCGCCCACTCGTTCCCCAGCAACGGAAGCAGCGGAAGACTCAATGTTGTGGATACTGTAAGAAGCCAGGACACTTTCAGAGAGACTGTCGCAGCGCTAAAAGGCAGTGTCTGATTTGCGGATCAAACGAACATCTTGTCAATGGTTGCCCTCGAAGGAAGGAGCTACAAGGAGGAGATTCGTCCACACTTTCCACTCCTGCTAAGTGACTTGGTTATTTCGTAGTTTGAGCTTCAAGGATAGTACGGGCCCAGCGCAGGATTCCACTCGCTTGACGAGAATGCAGCGGTCTAGATATCAAAGAAGAATTATCACCTTTCTGCTTTCAATAAAAATATTGTCACTCTTTTGTAAATATTTCCTTTCGTTTAAAATCTTGTATCCGTTGAACTTTTAGTTGAATGCAATAAAATTCTAAGTTGTGATGTATGTATCGTCCCCTTGCCACTCATTTTCCTTATACTACTTATTGCATCAGTATTCTAAATTTTGATTTGTCAGTCCTTACCTACCGCATATTTTCCTTATGCTCCACATCCCTGGTTATTTTCTTGGTGTTCCACTGTCTGATCACGACTCCTTCTTTTCAGGCCATGGCCAACCATGGAGCAGCGCCGCCTCTCGATGAGGACACTCGATCCTGCGTCTCCTTGGACTGCATGCTGGCGAGCTCCGATGACGAGATCAACGGCCCACAGGTTATTCTCGGCAACAGCGATTCCGAGTACGAGAGAGTCGCAGCCCCAGAAGTCGGCATGATCAGCGACTCTGACAACGAAGAAGAGGACCCCGAAGAGGACCCGATAGAGGAAGATCCCGAAGAAGACCCGATAGAAGAAAATCCAGGAGAGGAAGACCTTGAGGAGAATCCAGTGGAAGAAGAACCAGAAGAGGCAAATCACGGGGAATCATACCACGATGAAGAAGCTCCAGCCGAGGCAGAAGGACTAGAAGAAGAAGACCCCGCGGCAGAAGAACCTCCAGTGGCAATCCCTGCGAGGCGCTATGGAAATGAACGCCTCTATCTTAGCGCGCGAGCTTACCGTAATCTGCTGAACTTGCATAACCGCGACTGACGCGATTTATCTTTTGTTGTCTCTGGCCAAATAAATCTATGTATAGTTTAGGGCCACCTTTTATCTTTCGAGTATGCCTTGTTTGAAATTCTTCTGGAAAATAAATACCGGTAAAGTTTCTGAGTGCACACATCTTTAAGTATTGATTCGCATGATACATTGACTGTTCTCCCTCCCCAATACATTTCCTTCCCTTCTGAGATTCATTACTGTTCACCCTTACACCCTGTGCTGACCCGACCCCAGCCTTTTCGACATCCAGATTGAAGTACTGCACCCCGACTTTTGGACCATACTCTATTGTAACCCCTACCCTGACCAGCCCTTATACATCAGTAATGCTTCCTTCTATTACATTCAATGACATCGTTATTCGAAATTTAGCTTTCAGTACTTTGCGTTTACAAAAAATTGCGTGTTATTAACTACTTCCGTTTTACTCATTATAAATGCTTTACTATTTTTCACATTTCCAATGGCGCAAACATATATCACATACTGTTTTGTTTCATTATTTATTGTTTCTCCATATGGGGTTCCTCAAGTTATTTTAAATTGTTTGATCGATATATTTATTCTAAAAATATTTTAACTTATCGACAAATCCTTCACTATTTTATTATTGTTATTTTATTTTTCCGGATATTGTGCTTATAGTTTGCTATTATAAATGGTTATGCATTATATTTATTATTTTAGCTGCGCTATTTCTTAGATATACGTATGAATATATATATTTAGGATCTTGATTTTATCTAGTTGATTTTAAGTAAATCACTATATGTTAGTGCTTGATTTTGTGGCTTTTCGCATATTATTTTATAGCTTATCGTTATCTTAAATTTTGAGGACGGAATTTTCTTTAAGGGAGATATGATTTAATACCCGGTTCTTTTTGTACACCAATATCCGTATTTTTGTTACTTACCAAATTTATTTATTTATATTTATAATTATTATTTTTATTATTTTAAAAAAAAACCCTAACTCTAATTTAATCTAATACCTTTTTAATTTTCCTAAACAATTCATAACCCATTCCCCAGCCAGCCCAACTACTCTTTTCTTTTTCCTTTTCTTTTTCCTTTTTCTCTTACCCAATCCACTCCCAATCCCGGCCCAGCCCACTCCCAAATCACCCGACCTGACTCTCCACTACCCGACCCGCTTCACCCTCCTTTCTCCCCACTTCTCTTTTCCCGCTTCTTTCTTTTTCTTCTTCTCCCCCCACGTCGCCGCGCTTCTTCCCACGTCCCCGCCTCTCTCGTGCCCACGACCGCGCGCTACCTCCTCCCCTCAACCACGTCTCTCTCTCTCCTCCTCTCTCTCACTCTCGTTCTCCCTCTCACCCCAAGACCCCACAACCACCTCCTTTTCCGAGCACTCCGCCTGCACACCATCCTTCTTCCTCCGAGCTCCCCTCTCCTCCACCGCGACCGCCAGCTCTGCACACCCCTCGCCGTCTCCTCCTCACCAGCACCGCTACAGCCCAAGCTGACCCGATCACCTGGCACCACCGAGCCTCACTCGCTACATCCAGAACCACCAAGCTTCCCTACTGCAAACCTACCATCGTCGCCACTCCCCGTAACCTGCCCGAGCTCCCCTCATACCCCACTTCTCTCCTCTCCCCTTCATCGCCATCGGCCCCCGTGCCTCCAACCTCACCATCACCACAGTGACCCAACGCCAACTCAAGAAGCCCACTGCCTCCTCTCCCGTGCACCCCGCCGAGCTCCTCCTCCGTCTCCGGCGACCACCGCGGCCACCACGACCTTCTTCCTTCACCACCGCAATCTCCCTCGACAGCACCACCACCGTCAAGCCCTGACATTTCATCGAACACCTACGATCGTCGCCGTCGCCGTTGCCCCAGTCGCTGTTGTCGATAGCCAAGCTGTGGTCACGGTCCCCGTAGCCGTCACGGTCGTCAACGCAGTCACCATCGCAACACCGTACACATCCATCGTTGCCGTGCCATACCGTGCATGTGTCGAACCCAAGACGTGTCGCGTTCGTGCCACACCGTGCCTGCCATCCGTGCCACAGCAGATCCACTCCCGTGTCGCGCCTCGTGCCCAGTCCCCGTGCCACACCATGCCTAGTGCCGCGTCGCGTCGTGCCACGCACCGAGCCAGGACCACGCCCACCACCGTATCGCGCCCGCTTCGCCACCGCGTCCAGTACCGGATCACCACGCATCGTGCTCGCGCCACGCGCCTGTGTCCAGCATCACGCCGTCTCGTGTGTCGAGACAAACCCTGCAGCGGCGTCGCTTCCATATAAAGCGACCGAGGCAAGTGATTTCCACTTGCTCTACATGCTATTAATATTATACACATAATTATTTAAATATTGCATAACCAAAGCTTCGACCACCATATGTATAAACGAGTATTTGATGCTAAACTTTAGGTGAAAACGTAACATTAAATGGCGAAACTTGTGATCATTAAACCCGCCTATTGGTTACCGATATTCTGTAGAAATTTGGCTGGAAACCACGGTCGTTTCACCTATGAAATGTTAATCCCGATAATCATTACGAAACCTGAATTTCCTGATTATGCTAGACCGTTAATTCCACATTTAATCTTTTACGAATTGGATTTTGGTGTTCCATGGCTCGTATAGAAGCTAACGGGATAATCTACAGAACCGTATATTTGTTATCTAAAATTGAACTAGTCACAATAGAGAAAACTGCGGAGAATTACGATTCTGGACTGCAGTCCGAGCGGAAATTCCAGATAACCCCTGTTCTAACTCTCTGTATTTTCCTTGGTAAAATGTGGAAATGTGCGGAAACCTATATCGTCACGAAGAGAATTGAGTTAGCTTCCTTATCCCACTGGTCTCACGGGATCACTCAACTGTATGATATTTTTAACATATTTTATAGTGTCGACGTGTTCTGCTGAATTCAGCAGTGACAGATTTTACACATCGAATATATCGTGACCATAACTCCCTGTTGATATAGGATATCACTGATCCGCCAATTTCGGTGGAAACCTGACTGTAAAACCTAAATATTGTTCAACTATAGCGTCGCCTAATTACGATCCCAACTTGGATTAAAATGCGTTACGAAACGGACTTCCAATTCTGAAATCGAATTTCCAGCAGTGAACACTTAAATTGAAATGGCCATATCTAACAAAGATGAAACCCGATTGGCGCGAAACCAATTTTGATGGATAGATAATTCAATATAATGTTTACCCCTTTTACATTGTTTTGCTTAATTCTGCACGCATGACTTATAGTAAATTATGCAAGCGGTAGGACACTGACTGATGGTATTCTATTCATATCGTAATTATTGTATTCTCATCATATCATGTAGATGTCATTGCATTGGTAATCTAGTGATCGTATGCATTATCCAGTGTTAGGTATTAGTGTTCTGATTGTGGCAGGTACGTAGTGATAACGTGTGAATGAATAAGTGAAAGTGACACGTACTTATACACAATCAGCGGACCCTATTGATTTATTGCATTGTCGACGTCTATGGGACATGTATAAGTGTAACTATAATTGGTATGTGACGATTATGGAAGCACTTATATGGGTGTCATAGGTAAGGCACCAAACACTGTCTATTTATCTTGGGTGTCAGTCGAGACATGCTTGATGGAGATCCTGTCTCCAGTTCTCGCGTAGACTTGTCATGGACCGACTGGTATTTGAGTTTATGGTTGGTGTTTGATGTAGACCACGGGGTGTGGGGTAGTTTGAGTGTGAGTTCAACAGAATCTTGGGAGTCCCATTGCCGGCACATACAGCGATTCTGAAGATCTATGTGGATATTACTGATTATTAGCGAGCGACTCGGGCCCGTGTTCCCTTGTTTTTGGGTCCTACCCTTGGGCGGGGGATACTCACGAGTGGTTGACTCTCACACTTGGACTGACGATAGGTTTAGCGACCTGGACTGTGAGACTTAGAGACTGATAGGGTTAGTGACATGCATTGCTTACTGATTCAATATACCTGCCATACTGTTCACTACTCTACTGTTTACCTTTTCTATTATCTACCTGTATTGGCTACTTCATACTCACGTCATTATTCCATGCTTATTGTTTCATGTTCATCATTATTGCGCGTGTTCACATTCGTATTTATATATATTGCTATTGTGTCGCTCTGATGACCTGATATGCATGCTCAGAGTGAGAAGTGGATTTAGCTTGGACCAGGACCTGACGTACTCGAGGACATTGCGGATATCTGGACTAGCGACTCAGAGCTATACTCCCTCGATCTCTATTTGGTTAGTGTTTTGTATTTGTTTCGATTTAGTGACTGTGTTTCTCATTACCTGTGTATTGATTACTGATTACCACATAAAGTTAGAAGCCGAAGTGTGAGTACGGCAGGATTTTTCCTTGACCGTAGGAGCATGGCTGGCCTTGTCAACCTCTCGTATTTCGTATTATGGGAAGCGGGACGTGACAGATATTCACCAAAAAGAATCCTATATCTTGATAGTTTTGGCAAAAATTAAATCATCCTGCGGTATACACCAAGAGTGGTTTCTCACTAGCAATGCGTACTTTAGTATGGTTTTTGGTCTTCAGAAAAACCCTTTTCGTAATAAAATGAAACCATAATGCGGTTTTTAGAAAATACCGCTGTATTTAACCTTCTTACCCTTTTCTTAGATGAC
The DNA here is from genome assembly GCA_030015575.1 of Agapanthus africanus. Classification (NCBI taxonomy): domain Eukaryota; kingdom Viridiplantae; phylum Streptophyta; class Magnoliopsida; order Asparagales; family Amaryllidaceae; genus Agapanthus; species Agapanthus africanus. The sequence continues at coordinate 671,235,827 of CM057340.1, read as the reverse complement.
TTTAAAAGGTGTGGTTGACTTATAAAATACCACGGAAAGTTTGTTCTTTCAATTGAGATTGGAAGTGTCGCATGCAAAACTTGTTTTCTAGTTATCTATATCTATATATAGTACTTTAATAAAAGAAAATGATAGATAAGTTTTGGTATTATTCGAAGTCCTTTTGTTATATACATTCTTTTATTTGATTTGTGTCTTCTAATAGTAATGAAAGTCAATATAAGTTTAGGCGTAAGACTAATATGAAAATGGGATGGTAACATGAACATTTGAGTGCTTTCATTAATTTATTTTAGTAGACTAATTGCTAAAACAAAAGGGGGCGGGGGAGGGGGGGCGGGGGACCTTAATAGGAAACATGACCATCATCAATTAATGGGCAAGACATGCATGAATTGGTATCCGTGATTAATGAATGGAATGTTAATAGCCTAGGGTTCATGCATGTATGGGCTCTTAATAAGTATATATAAGCTTCACATAATTCATTGATTATGAATATTTGCATTCACATGTGATTCAAATCATTAAGTAAACTGAGTACTCGGAACCCTAAAAGCTAAGAACCATATTTCTTTGGGTATGTTTGTTGTCTCTATATATCCATTATAAATGCTATCATCTATGTCATTTTTACTACTAACAAGAAAGAGGAAGGCAAAAAGACAAGGGATGGGAGAAAGAGGAAATTAATAAAGAATCATGGTTCCCTTATAATATTTCCATTTATGGTTTTTATGACAAAACTTTATAACCTCCGTAACTCTACGTCTCCACTTGTCAAAAACAATTATAAGCGGCTAGGGTGGAACCATTTTCAAGCCATCTAAAATGGATTGTACATGGTCTTTATATCTCAATGATAGATTTATTAATGGATGGATAGATGGAATACATGTGATCTATCAATTAAGTATTGCTGATCAATCTATTCCTTAGTTGATGAGGACAAAGTGAGATTTCATTTGTAATGTTTTCTTTGTTTAAATTTTTTTCTGCGAAGATTTGGTGATACTTTGGCGATCCTTGTTGACCCTTGAGATTTTATCATTGCTTTTGTGTGTGTGTGTGTATAAGAATAACGAAGAAAAGAGGCCCTAGGAGCCATTTTCGTTAGGTGACGTCAAATATCTTTATGCTATATGATTTTTTTCGATGATCGGCACCAATCATCATTGTCACGTCCCATCCTCAATACAGAGAGTATTGTCCACTCTGTCCGAAACATTACGGTTTTGTCCTTCAAGACGAATCGGACCCGACCAGGGGCCACTTCCCAGAAGGTCGGCCATCCCAGAACTTCTCTGGTTTGAGTACGCTTAACTACCAAGTTCTCAATCTCCTATAGTGTCAGTTCATTTAAAAAGAGTCTCTGTATTGAAAAGTAGTATCATTTCGTTTATAGTTCCGGACCTGCTTTCTTTCGGAATGCATTATTCCCCATTGTTCTACAGTGGGTCCCACGGATTCAAAAGGTGGCCCCCACTCTCTTGGCATGACACTTGGCGTGGTACTTTGTTCCGTGAGCAAGAACCGGGTCCCGACAATCATCATCATGTTTATCATGTAAGATATGGATACATCAAATTTCATGTGATTCCATCACCTTTTCACCGTTGATTTAGTGGGTGCAAAATTAGTGGTTTACCGACAATTTTTAGATTCTATCATGTCTTTGTTTTAGTTAATGCCCACTTGTTTAGGGCTTGTTTTCATTTGATGTAATAAAACTTTGATATATCTTGTAATAAATGTTGGTTAATGAAATAAAGATTTTTTTACTTGCTTTTTGTATACTCTTGCATACTATACGCTTAGCGTAACTGTATCGGTAGAGTCTCTACTTGATATGATTACGTTGCGGGTCTTGCAAAGCAGGACTTGATAGGTTTTAGTGATGACACATACAGGTTAAAGAATCATGTTGAACGGCCCAAATTCTTGATGCTGATGTATTACCCATTATATAGATATTACACATGTTATATATGTACGTTTGTGTAGCTACAATCATGGAAATATTATTGAAATAGCCGTATGAGAAAGATATGGGAATTGACTAGAATTTGCCCATAAATCAAGGAACAATTAACCAGAGGATTTCCCATGTCTTATTAACTAAATTGTTTCTCTTCATGCCCCTCCAAGAGAAACGGCACAGAGTTGAGATTGAGCTTGGAACCCAAACGAGTTAGACGCACCCTTGTGAAGCCTTTGGTGAATATATTAGCAAATTGATGATATATAATGCATGCGTAAAGAACCTCGAATTACTAGTTCTCGAATAAAATGATAGTTTATTTCAATAGGGCGAGTTGGAGCATGAAACACCGGATTGGCCACCATATGAAGGGCCGAAATGTTGTCACATAGTATACGCAGTGGTGTGGAAAGTGTGACGCCAAGCTCATGAAGAGGATAGCAAAACCATCGAAGTTCGGCAGTTCAGAAATGGTGCTCTATATTCTGCCGCGGCGCTTGATCAAGAGATGGTGCTTTGCTTCTTTGCTGTCCATAATAAAAGATTGGGTCCAAGAAATATACAAGCACCACCGGTAGTGGATCTTCTATCATCAAGATCTCCAACCCAATCAACATCAGAGTAAGCCAAGAGTGTAGAGTCGGAAGATTTATGAAATGTGATGCCATGTTGAATAGTTCCTTTTGTTGGGTCAAAAATTGCACCATTTCAATCAAAGTCAAAGTCAATCCGAAATCGGGCCTAACCAAGTCAAGCGGGCCAGAACCCAAATCAAGCGGGTGGGCTCGAACCCAAGTCAAATGGGCCCGAGCTCTGCTCAAGCCGGGTCCAAGCTCAAGCTTGGGAGCCGGCCTTAAGCTAAGAAAAGAAATAAAAATGTAATAGATAGATTTAATATGTAATAAATAGGAAGTTAATGTAAAAAAAATAGGCAAAAAGCCAATTTTTGTAAAGTCCAAGAGCTAAAGTGCAAAAAATATGTACATGTGTAAAAGAATGAGCAAAAAACCAAAATTGTAAAACCCAAACGGCTATGTGTAAAATGTAAAGGCTATAAAAACCAAACATATGTGGAAATAATAAGAACATTCATTCTCTTGATCTTTCTAGAATTTTGAGCCTCCACCAAAAGAGACAAATTTTCTTCTTCCTCAGAGAGAGAAAGAGAGAACGCTCTAAAAGGAAGGAGAGTTCCTTTTGGGCCTCTCTCATCTCCTACATCTTTTTTTCTCTCAATACAACCCATCAATAGAGAACCCATCTCTTTTAAAAAACTAAATTTCAAGAACTCAAAATCCAAGATTAAAAAAACAAGCAAAGGAACAACCTTTCTTTATCAAGTTTGAAGAACAAGGAAGAAAAATGACTCTCAGGATGAAAACCTATAGCTTTCCTCCTGAGCAAGCGTTTTCGAACATGTGGACACTTGACCCTGGATCTCTTTCGAGATCTATTGGAACATGGATCCGTCCATGTTCCTCCCCTAATTTTCAAACACGGGATCCCCGTGTTCAGCCCTGGAACCTTCCCAAAAGGAGGTTTCCACTTTCAAAAACCCCTTAAAGGGTTTTTTTTTGTCTACAGAACCCCCGAAAGGGGGTTCCCGCTCTCAGAACTCCCTGGGGAGTTCCCTTTTACGAGACCCCCCTTATTGAAGGGTACCGTCGTCGGAACCCCGCAAAAGGGGTCCCGCTGTCGGGACCCTACCCAAAAGGGAGATCCCGCTTTTGGGACCCCCCCAAAAGAGAGATCACGTTGTCGGGATCTCCCCTTTAAGGTTTCTTCGTCTCGGGACCCCTCCAAAAGGGGTCCCACCACCTCGGGTGGCCTCCCGAACTCGAGAGGCCACTAAATTTCTCTGCCTTTCTCTTTCCCCACACGGAAAGTTCCTGACACACGTAAAACACTTCTCCTCCTCAAAAAAATTTATAACGGGACATTTTCCCCATCCCGCAAGGGGGCTGCTAACCCCCTTGACCCCCAGCCCGCTAACCGAGTAACGTAACCCCCGTAAACTCTGTGAGACTCTTGATATTCCCGAAGCACCCTCAAAATTATTTTCAAAACACAACACACATATATTGCACCCTCAAAATTATTCTCACAAGTCATTCTCTATTATGTCTTATATATATATATATATATATATATATATATATATATATATATATATAATATTGTTACAATCGGATCAATCATACAATCTCTCAATCATATTTAGTTGTAACTAAATCTCTTCAAAATCTCCCATAAAAATCTTTTCAAACAATTCAGAGTCGCGCAGGGCCAGACGTCTGACCCGCACAAAGGCACACGTCTGGCTGCGCTCTGTTAAAGTGGAAGCTAAATCTAGACGTCTGTCCCTTACAGGTGCAGATGTCTGGCTGCGCTCCGTTAGCACGCTAGACAATTCCAAACGTCTGACTTGGAAGGGACAGACGTCTGTCATTATGCTCAGGCGTCTCACCTGAAGGGTCAGACGTCTGTCGGCCTGATAACTTTGATTCGTTATTATGCCCCCTTAAGCTGAATGGCGGCTGGACGATGTTGAGCTTGAATGCGGTTTGACAAAGTGTTGTTGCGAGAGTGGCTTGGTGAGAGCGTCGGCATGTTGATCGTGCGTGGAGATGTAGTGCACAATAAGTTGATTGTCAGCAACACGTTCACGAATAAAATGAAAGTCAATTTCAACGTGTTTAGTGTGTGCGTGGAAAATAGGATTAGCAGCCAGATATGTAGTGCCAATGCTGTCACACCACAACACAGGTGGGAAATGATTGAATTATAGCTCGTGAAGTAAGAATTGAAGCCAAATGAGCTAGACCGTGGCATTTGCTAGCGCCTTGTATTCAGCCTCTGTGCTTGAGCGAGCGACCGTTGCTTATTTCTTGGAGCTACATGAAATGAGATGGCGACTGAAGAAGATAGGGTAACCACTGGTGAAACGACGAACCGCGGTTCCAGCCCAGTCAGCATTACTGAAAGCATGCAGATGTCGTGGCGAATCTCGGTAGATAAAAAAACCATGATAGTGTGTTCCTTGAAGATAGCGTAGGATGCGCTTAACTAGCAACCAATAGTGCTCAGTAGGAGCATGCATATGCTAACAGGCCCAATTGACTGCGAAGAAGACATCGGGGCGAGTGATGGTGACATATTGAAGTGCGCTCACAATGCTGTGGTTCATAGAAGGATCGACGAGAGGAGTGGAAAGAGAATCATTGGTAGTCATGATGGTGTTCATGGGTGTGGACATCGAGCGCGCGGCATCCATTTTGGAGCACTTAAGAATATCCACAATATATTGAGATTAAGATAAAAGGCAGCCATCGGGGTGAAGACAAAGTTCGATCCCAAGGAAATAATGAGCGGCGCCAAGATCACGAATGGAGAATTCCCGTTGAAGAGAGGAAATAAGGTCAGTAACGCCCCCTTGATCGGAACCAGCGATTAGAATATCGTCGACACAAATCAAGACATAAATTTGTGAGCGTCGGTTCCAACGAAAAACAACAAAGTATCAGTTTTGGTGCCAAGGAAGCCGAGATGAAGGAGTCGAGTACTCAGACGTTTGAACCAAGCACGAGGAGTTTGATGATGTCCGTAAAGAGAGTGTCGCACCCCGCTTCCTAAAAGACGGTGACGGCACATGACTAGGCCCGCAACGTATTTATTTCGAGAAGGTCATTTTCCGGAGTAAATACGCTAAGCGTAAAATAAGCAATATAAAAATGACAAGAATTTAATGTGAGATTTAAACTTCAACAACTTTATTTACTTTCAAACTTGATACATTTATAATACATGAGTTCAACTGAAAAGGAAATACAAGAACAGAAATGCCTGAACAGGTGGTATAAATAAATTGAAAGAAAAGATAAGCTAAGTTAAGCTTGAGTAATGATCTGGCCGTAATCCCCTGCAGTCCTTTCTATCCCGTCAGTCTCTAGACCACCTGATGAACATCCAAAAAAAGTAAGAGATGGATGGATGTCCGTCAGCAAACTTTCGCACGGTAAGTCCCCAAAGAAAGGTGTGAAGTATAAAAGTATAATGACAAGTTGGAAATGGATATCATGAAGCAATGGACTAGGAGATATGGTGATTAAACATGTCATTTAATATAAGCATGGCAATTCTATGTAACATGACAGCTCTATATAACATGGAAAAATAACATGAGTATATTATAGCATGGCCGTGTAGTGTAGGTATAGTGAACATGAAATGTATGTAAGTGTCCTAAAAGGTCTCTACAAGGGTAAACTAATCTAACGTAAGTTCTAGAGTGAATGTCAACCAATCTCAAGAGTGTTCTCGAACCCAACAGGCTGTAATTCAGGGGTAAGGAACCACGTGCTCGAATCAAGTGTTAATAACGGTACTTCAACCCAGTGTTAAAGTATTCCAAACTCAACAGACTATAATTCAGGAGTAAGGAAACACACGCCCTCATGATAGATTGCTTGTGTTAGTAGATATGGATTCATGATCTAGGGGGACTCCTGAGATTTCTTTGGATTTGCACTTGAACTGCCCCAACACCTTGTGTATTCTAGATTACAATTCAAGTTACTAGTCTTGCTCGAATCCATGAATACATCTAGTTGCAAAATTGAGTTCATGTTAAGATCATGTATTCATGTCAAGTGTTCATGTATTCATATCAAGTTGTATTCATGATTCGAGTCAAATCAGTTCAAGAGTAGATATTGGGTTCAGGTATTCATGTTAAGTTCAAGTGTCAAGTTCAGATTCATATTTAATTTCTTGTGTAAGTTCGAGTTCGAGTTCGAGTTTGTTCGCCGCCGAAACATGGAGACGCGACCGCGTAGATCCGTCTTGCCTAAATTTGGGGGCAGATACCAATTGGTGCTATCCGTCCACCTCTCCGAAGATGCCAAGTTGATTTATGACACCGTTGTTTCCCCAATTAGAGCAAAGCTATGTTTATAATTCAAAATTTGAATTACAGTTGCGCTTTTATAAAAGCGCTTCGCTACAACTAGCGCACCCCGTGCAAAGCACATAGGCGCTAGCTCTAGATGCGCTGCGCTCCAAGTAGCGCACCACGTGCAAAGCACATATGCGCTAGCGCTAAGAGCGCTGCGCTTCAATTAGCGCACCATGGGCAGAGCGCATAAGCGCTAGCGCTAGAACTAAATGTTCCTAACCGGTGGATCAAATGTCCAACGGATATGATTAAATCATCGGTTAATAAGAATAAAATTCTGTTGAATCTTTCCAAACGGAAAAGATTGTGCCTTGAATTTGGAACACCGTTGGATCAATGATCCAATGGTGATTAAAAATCACTAAAATACAGAACAAATTCTGTAAAGAAGGAAAGATTTCTCAATCTTGTTAAAACAAGAAGATTATCTTCTGTAAATCAGAAGCCCTTGGATCAAGGATCCAACGGTGGGGAAATTCCCAAATCAATTGGAGAATAAATCTCTTTAACTGATTCAACAAATCAGCTTCCCCTATATAAAGGACCCAAGACTTCAAGTCTAAAAAAGAAGAACCCCCCCATAAACTTTGAGAAAATCTCAAGGAGAAGAAATAGCTCTCGGCAAAAGAAGATTTTTCTTCAAGCTAAAAAGAATGGTAATGAACAAAGAGATGAAATCATCTCATAATTAAAGAGAAGAATTCTCTTCTTAAAAGATCATAGATCTACAAAGACCAAGGCCTTTTATAAAAAGATCAAAAAGATCTTATCATAAAATAAATAAGTATTTACTTCACAGATCATAGATCTATAAGACAATTTGTCTTTCTGAGATCATGAACATCTTATTAAAAGGGGGGGGGGAGAATTATTCAATTCTCTTATGATCACAGATCCATAAAGGCAAAGCCTTTCATCAAAAAGAGATTGAAGTATCTCCTTTAAGTTAAGAACTTTGTTCTTGGAATCTTGAGACAAAGTCTCTTATCAAAGAAGATAATCTTCAGAGTGCAAAGTTAACCTAAGAAGAGCCTTAGCGCTCATAATTTAAAAGTGCCTTAGTGCTCTTCATCTAGCGCAAAGCACTGCAGTGCCATAGCACTTCAAACAACAGCGCACTGCGCTCATTGGTTAGCGCTCAGCGCTAAGCGCACCACGTGCTCCTCACGTGTGCGCTGCATTACTAAAAGCGCTTCGCGCTCATTATATGGCACCAGCGCCAAGCGCCTCAACGCTTCAATTATAGCGCATCAGCGCTCTTCACTTAGCGCAAAACGCTAAACGCATCAACGTTTAACATCTGGCGCAAAGCGCCAAGCGCACTAGTGCTTTAACCATAGCGCATTGCGCTCATCGACTGGCGCTAGTGCCATGCGCGCTATATACTTTTATGTATGCTTGGGCAGAACATAAATAAAAGACAAACATTGTCAGAATTTAAATCCATGCTCCGCATTGTCAAAAGGGCCAAGCCCAAATAAAGGCTCAATAGCCAGAACAATAAAATGTTCAACTCGTATCAACTGAGCCCATATGCTCATAAACCTTCAAACAGACTTTAGTCCCAAATTAGACTATAGATCTCCCAACCAACATTGGTTCAAGGGTACATCTCTGAACTCCTCTGATATTTTTCGTTGTAATCCTTCAACGTCTTCAGAGAGGTGACGGTTCCCGACAGCCATACATTCCATAGACTATGACGTTTTTAAACTGGACTGTGGGGTCCTTAAACTCATGGACTATGATGTCCTTAATCTCGACCGTGATGTCTTAAAACTAACATTGGACTGTGGGGTCCTTAAACCTACGGACTATGATGTCCTTAACCTTGACTGTGAGGTCTTTAAACTCATGGACTATGATGTCCTTAACCTTGACTGTAAGGTCTTTAAGCTCACGGACTATGATGTCCTTAACCTTGACTGTAAGGTCTTTAAGCTCACGGACTATGATGTCCTTAACCTTGACTGTGAGGTCTTTAAACTCACGGACTATGATGTCCTTAACCTTAACTGTGAGGTCTTTAAACTCACGGACTATGATGTCCTTAATCTGGACCGAGATGTCCTTAAACTAACATTGGACCACCATGCCCTTAAACTGGTAATCGACCGCAATGTCCCTACACTAAACAATAGAGCCCAAATGCTCTCTTGTTGGATCTAAATGATCCTGTTAAGTTGATCTTAGTCTAGAAATTAGACTAACGTATCCTTAACAAACGTTTAAGTTGATCTTAGTCTCAAATGAGGCTAACGTATCCTTAAACCAAACCCCCAAACCCAAATCTAAGAAGATACGGATTTGGACTAATCCACGCCCTACGGGCGACAACATAAATTAGTCTCCGTATACTATCCACGGGCAACCACAAACAAAACAAACACCCACGACACGAAGTGACCATATAGAGAAGGAGAAAGTTGTTACCGCGATGCGGTAGCGTAATTAACTGTAGGGGCTTGCGCCTGTGTAACGTTTTAAAAATAATTAAATAAATAATTAAATGAATAAAATTGTTTAAGTGAATTTTATGATTTTCGGCAAAGTAAAATGTATTTTTCGTAAAACCTAGCCTTGATTGTTTTTCATTATAATTTCAAAAATACCTATTTTAATTATGTAATTACTAGTAAATGGTGTTTATTTATCCACTTATAAATTTTTAGTTTAATTAAATATTTTTCCTAAATTAATTATTTTAAATACTAACATAAGCTTTATTTTTACACTAAATTAGTGTAAATTACAAATTTAAATGGTTTTAATTTGTAAAAATGAACCATGGAATGTTAGAATTTAGTGTGTATCATGCAAAATTTATTTGCAAATTTTTCCTATTTTCTAGAGCTTTCTTGAGTTGCTATAGTAAAGAAATAAAAGAAAAATAAAGAAATGCATGAAAAGACATAATGAAGTGATATTTTGGTGGAGACTTCTACACAACTTTTGTCACTCTCTTCCTTCTCTCCCTCACCTCCAAAAATGGCCGACCTCACCCCCCATGGTAGCCTCCATTTTCCTCATTTTATTTTGCTCCAAAATTCATCAAAAATACATCAAAAATTCAATTAAAATTCCACAAAATCCTAATAAATTCCTACCCTTTGTTCTTTGCTCTTCTTTACATGGATTTTGGAGTGGGAAAGCATGCATTTTGGAGGCTCATTTTCATGTTGGGATTTCATATTTTGAAGGTATAAATTTCCTTCTTTTGTTTTATTTCTATTAGATGTTTCTTTTAAAGCATAATTAGATTTATTAAATTAATTCTAGTTGCAAATTTTAAAATTCAAGTTAGGGTTTGTAAATTCAAGTTGTGGTTTTTATTAATTAAATAAGATTATAATAGCTAGTTTAACATCTTTTAGAGTGGAAAAATCTTGCATGGTTGTTGTATAATAAATTGTTTATTCAAATTGTTTTAATCAAGCTATTTAGCTAACTAGATTTTTCTAAAATGTGTTTGTGGGTAAAATAAAATTCTTATTAAGGTTGTTATCATTAGATGGTAGTTTTAATGAGAATATTAGCATGTTAATGGAAAGAAAAACTTAGTTTGATCACTAGTTTCCTTTGATAATTGGAAAATAGTAATAAAATGCTAGTATTTTGTAAACTAGATTTTGGAAATTCCTATATAAATGAAATTAAAAATATAATCATGGTTTCATTATATCATTATCATCATGAATTGTAGTTTAATACATTAATTCATGCAAAATCACGTTTTGTGGTGGAATTGTGGTATTTTGCTTGAAAAATGTTGAAAATTGTTAAAGGTTGCAAACTAGAAATTTCAAATTAATACAAAATTGTGTAATAAAAATATAGTAATGGTTTGTATAGTTTAGTTATGCTATTTAATGAGTTTTATAACCATTGGTTTCATTTAAATGTCAAGTTTTGATGAAAAACGGTAAATTGGTATTTCGGGTTTTACGAAATTGGACGGTTTGATGGATTTTAGGGTTTCGATGGATTTAATCATGTTTTATAATATAAGTGATGTGTTTTAAAACAACGAGTTATTTGTTGATATTTATCTCGATCCATCGGAGTTTGTACGCCGATATCGAGCGATATTTGGTTCTTTTGCGTGGACGGGACATAGGTTTTAACCTATGCCGGTTCATTGCGTCGTTTTGACTTTTGTATGTAATTCAGTTTACGATACTATTTATATGTTTGCGTTTAGGTACCCCTCACGTGGAGCGCGGGCGATGAAGAGGAGGATGGCGCACCGTCTTCGGCAGACATGGACCAGGTGAGTAGATGCATATCTACGGGGGGAAGTCGGGTGGATGGCGTTTAGCACCCCCGCAACGTAGAATAGGAATAGTACTTATTGACATTAGGAAACCAGATGTGACTCTAGATTCTTAATGTGTAGGACCCTAGTAATGACCCTAGGCTGGAGTAGACTGATTTAGGAAAACCATATCAGAGGATGAGTACCTTGGAAGAGGTTCGTAGGTTTCAGGTAGAAACACACACACGCACACACTGAAACTCGACATGGTGTATACGTGCATGTGTATATATATATAGGACGAGGTATAGGTATATATATATACAACACATATATGGGATACATTGATGTGATATGATATCCGAGGTATGATGAAACAGTGTAACTGGGCTTGATGCCGTGATTCTTGGCTATACAGTCGTATTAAGTGTTAGCGGATCATTAGAGAATGAGATAATGAACATGTGTACATAAATTATAATGGGTGGTGATGATGTTGAGGTACATAGGACTCTAAAATAGTACCCGGACTATAACTTGTGACTGATCACGATATGATATATGTATGACTTGATTACGACATCATATAGGTGTGACCTGATGTCGATATCATATAGGTGTGACTTGATGACGATATGATATCAGTATGACTAAATCACAATATGATACATATGACATGATATTTCTGAGGATAAACTAATGATGTATATTTATGATGGCAATGATATATGTTTGATGTATGCGATTACAGTATAGCACCTTGATCTTGACACTTGTTGATGATAAAATTATACGAATAATGAGACACGTAGGTGACACTTGACCCATACCCCGATATTGTGATGACGTACGATGGATTTTACCGTACAAGGCATAGATGTGATGATTGATCCGCACTCCTGATTTGAGGAAGTCGTACTATGTACGTGACGCTAGTGAGGCAGGATCGCCGACTATTAGAGATATGGACTCGGGTTTTAGGTGTACTTCTATCGACCAGTTCTTAGGTTTAGTTTTCCTTAGAGGGGGGTTAGATGGACACTAGGTTAGGTTCGAGTCATATAGTGGTGTGGTAATTGTATATCAAATGAGTGGATAACACACATCCGTCTTTACTTTCACATTGTAATCATAATGATGCATGTTCTTACATATGCTGCTATAATCAATATAAACTTTACCTGTTAGGACACCAGCACCATTACCGATGATGCGCATATTCCACGCACACTTATTTGCCGGCTCACACACATCATCATCGGTAATTGCTATGTCACGTACACTTTAGATTATATTATCTTTTATTGATAGAATCAGTTAACAACTTGACCGATATAATATTGTGATTATTCTCTGATGTTAGTATAGACATGATATTTATTACTTCGACATTCATGCATTCATATTTTCATGTTATCATGCAGTATTATGGGCATATGCCGACACTTATCATATACTTACTCATGATTTTGAGATTTGGGTTTCTATGAGATTTCTGGATTTTTGGGGAAAACCGAAAGAATATATAAAAACTTCTCTCTCTCTCTCCTCTTCTCTTTTTAAAATAAGATGTGGTTTTCTCGTGATGTATGTGTCGTCCACCATGAGATTTCATGTTTTCTGTTGGATTTCGAGATCCAATTCGAGGAGTGCATGAACCGTCTCGGGTACATGGTGGGCCCGGTATGGTACCCCGGGGCAAGAAGATCGAGTTGTAGACGATGAGCCTGGCAGGGGAAGGCTACCTACCGGTGATGTCTGGCGCGGCGGATATCCGGAGGATACCGACCGTTGTCGTGGGATTTGATGATATGGGCCGATCCGGACTGACGGAGCCCGAGGTATTGAGACTATGAGATTTGAGATTTACATGTTTGTGTCGATGCTTGACACGGATTTCCATGGATTTTATTGTTGAGATTTCAGATTCCTATACACATTTTACTATAATAACAGTTAAAGATTTCTTATACAGATATATCTGGATTTCAGGATTGATTATTTTATATTCATGGTGCATGCATATCCATTTATATGGCATAGTATTATATGAGGCACTGACACGAGCACGGAGTATCTGCATTTACACGTAGTTTTACCCTGCTATTACTAGATGATTGGGATATTATAGTGTATTATTATGACCTAGGATAGCGTCGTGCATTCGATTTCTTTTCGTAGATGTCTTCTACTCACGAGTTGGCAACTCACCCCCGTTGTGCCAAATTTTATTACAGGTTCGATGTACAAGTTTCCCTGGCAGCTTGCTGGTACATCATTTCATTCAGGGTGACTTGCACGGTAGGTTGGTTTACTTGTATCTGAACCACCATTGTACTTTTATTCATTCATTTGTATCTAGTAAGCTCCATCAACCATACTTGTATTACTTGATAAGTTTATTGGACCAGTTATTTATTTCGACCTTAGAGTCGCGCATGTATTATTCTGATCTGGTGGTTTTATTTTCTTTTGAGTTTTGAGCCTCGCCCTTTGGCGTTATATATTATTGTGCTTGTTGTGGTTGTTTCCGCCTGTTGGCGTTGAGCTAGCTCCCGTTTGGGGATGCTTTTTACTGTTTATGTATATTATACTTGTTGTACCCATTTGGGGGCCAGTTTTTATAGAGGAGACTCTGCCGAAATTTTTGAAAAAATTTGCTGATGCTTTTAAACTTGTTTTTCTTCATGTTTTCTTTTCTTCTTCTTCTTTTTTTATGGTTTAGATTTCTGGGCTTCGGCTTACTTAGGTTACGTTGCGCCTCTAGACGTTTCGTAATCTAAGTGCCGGTCACATTCCGTACTTTCGGGTCGTGACAGCCTGCAGGGAAGAGCGTCCCCACAATCAAAAACCCCTCAGACGAGGGGGAATCTGACGAAGTCTGCTACATCGGCCGCATCCGTTTAAACCTTCGATACATGGTGCCATAAATCAACTTGGCATCTTCGGAGAGGTGGACGGATAGCACCAATTAGCATCTGCCCCGAATTTCAGGCAAGACGTTTATCGCGTCTGCGTGATTCGGAGGGGAACAGATTCTGGCACCCCCGGTGGGACCTTTTCCTCTTTCCACTCCACACTTCGTGTGTCGTGTTCGCGAACGAATCGCGGTTTGATATGCTTGCATGTGGATTCGAGATACTTAGATTTGGTGCCTTGTTCCATGCAGAAGACAGATGATCAATGGCTTCAAACTGCACTAACTGCAACTGCAACTCTCGCTCCGTCTCGTCTGGAGGAGTGACTTACGGGCCCCAAGCGGCCTCCATCTTCGCTATGCCGGTAGAACAGGTGATTCAGGCCAGCACTGGGCTATTCTTCGGGACTATGCTCCCACCGATGAGCTTCAATGTCCCAATGTCGTCGCAAGAATCTCTAAAGAAGTCGGTTTTTGATCGGCTTACAACTACCGCGACCCCTCTCAACGTGTCGCCCAAGTCTAATGCCTCAGTTTTCAGTAAACTGGGCCAAAGCTCAAGTGGGCCCATGAAGAAGCCCGCGATACCTGAAGCGGCCATCCCGAAGCGGATAGACATTCCTTCCCCTAAAGTCGTCAAGGCATCTTCCCCTGCTGGAGGGTTGGTCTTCACAAGACTGTCCGTTTCAGCTCCTACTCCATGCGAAGTCACGAAGGCTATTTCTCCTGTTCGAAAGTCGGTCTTCGCAAGACTGACTATCCCCTTTCAACGAACGTCAGTCTTCGACCGGCTAGCGCCAATAACAACCTCTCCTCAAAACAGGGGGCAGGACAAAGCCATCCCCATAGCCGAACCAACACCATCTGCGCGACATGCTCGCCGTCGTCACTGGCGCCTAGCACGGAAGGCTATAGGCAGCTCTCCGTCTGGATTTACTCTACCAGCTCCAACGGTGGAAGTTGATGCTGCTGTTCCAATCGGGAACAGCTTTGAACTACTTAACAAGGTGCACAGGAACTCTCCTATCGCCGTGCTGAAGAGATCTCCTCCACCGATGGAGACGGTCACAGAAATGAAACCAAAGCAGTCCCCTCAACGGCTGTCTTCTAAAGTTTACAAAATCTGGCGACAAGTCCGAGAGTCGGTGGTGGATCAGGACTATCTCCGCCGACAGAAGAAGCTGAAGGCTTAGAAGGAAGAGCACCGTCCTGTCAAAACACAACGGACGACAACCACTTGGGTGCCCACTGCAACGGCCCCCTCAACTTCGACCGCTCATAATAGAAGGAGGCCGGAGAAAGCCCCTATGCCTGCGGCAAATGTCAAAGGCACTGAGCCCAAACACCCTAAGTCTGGGGGCATGGTGGTGCATACCGTCTATATGGCATCCGGAAAAGAGGATAGCCGTATCTCCACAGGTCATCGACCGCTTACGCGATCTGTGACAAAAGCCCAAGAACAACAGCAGAAGCTTCAGGAGATGCTGACTGCGGTGGCCGCACTCACCAGGCCAAAAGAAAGCCCGGAGGCATCATCAGAACAGCGTCACGAACAAGAAACTGACGCTGACTTCCTACGTAGAGTCCTCGAAAAGAAGGACAGAGAAGCGGCAGAACAAGATGCCAACATAAAATAAATGGTGCTTCTCTTTCAAGACATGGTAGGAATGATGTTACAGCCGGACCCTCCAGCTGAAGACCCTCCGATCATTGTTAAAGACGATAGAGGGGAGACATCTAATCCTCCTCCGTCTCTTTCAGCAGCCAAGGAGGAAACCATCTCCAAGGCCGCACTCGATGATTATATAGCTCAGCAAATACGAGCTCACCGAGCGAACGAAACGGCTGGCCAAGTTGTTAAAACTGGGCGACCGTATCCAGGCTGGTATGACCAAATAAAGTACCCGCCGGGATACACTATTCCCAAATTCCATGTGTACAAGGGGACAGGCAATCCCCATCAGCATGTCGCTCAGTTCAGGGCTCCTTGCGGCAATACTGGAGGTGATGATAAACTTCTGCTTCGCCAATTCGTCGGCAGCTTAGCGGAAACAGCCTTCGAATGGTATTCGGAGCTGCCTAACGACTCTGTCAAAACATTTGCGGAGATGGAGCTGCTGTTTACACAAAGATTTGCAAGCGACAACGAGTGCACCCCAATAACGGCATTGATCAATGCCACGGTGAAGCCGGGTGACACGTGGGTTCAGTATACAATCCGATGGCGGAACCTGTGGTCGAAGTGCGAACAACGCATCGAAGAAGCACCAGCGGTGGGTATGTTCGTGGGCACTCTTGACCCTCAAGCGACCATCTCCCAGTTCATGATGTTCTTCAAGCCAACTACTTTCCAGGCCTTGATTGACAAGTTGGCCCAAATGGATCAGATGGGTCATAGACCATCTCCTTCAAAGACGGATCCTCGGAATGAAAAGGGGAAAGGAAAAGCAACTTCCGTCGCTAATACTCAACAACAGCCGAGCAACTTAAAGCCGGTTGTCCGTCAAAACAATATGCGTCCACGCCCATCCCTTGAGGAAAGATTAGGACATCCTTACTCGTTTTCTCAGGATAAAACGAGAAGACTGTTCGAGCTAGCATTGCGCAATAGACTCATCAATCTGCCGAGTTCAAAACGTCCGTTGCAGCCAGGCGATCTCAACAATCCTAATTACTGCCCTTACCATCAAGCAGTAAGCCATCCAATTGAAGATTGCTTCGTTTTCAAAGGCTGGATTGAGGACCAATACCAACAAGGCAAGTTCGCATTATCCGAAAACTGGAAGGTGAACCCGCCACAACCTCATGCTCCTAAAAAAGTGGACATGCCGGGGGCATAGTGCTATTTTATAGAAAAAGCTCCATGGGAGGTCGCTCTTTCAGCCAAGACGAAAAGAATGCCGAAGGATCTTCACACATGCCCAGCCGTCAGGTGGAAAAGTCCGCCAGAGCCCGAGGTCATTGATGGGATGCTGAAACCATGCCCAATACCGAGGATTGATAGTAGTGGGCAAAACACCCAGGCACAGCCGTCAAAGTCTTCAAAGAAAAAGAAGAAGACCAAAAAAACTCGCGCGGTTTGATGACAAGCGCACAGACCTGCAAAAACATATTGACGCACTGGAAGAATATAATCAGAAGGCACGGACCCCAGTCACACTCCGAGAATTCCTTAGCCCTTGAGGACGGAGATGATGACAAAGACTCGTCGGATGAACTTGAGAATTATGTGGCAAACTGCCATATGATCTCTCACTCGTCGATAGACAGTGAAGAAGCTCCTGACGCAGAGAAACCGGGGGCAGATCCCGAACCAGAACTTTTAGGGCTATCAGACGAAACAATTGACGTATTTCTGAACGAAGCCCGTCTAAAAAGCAAAGCTGATCGGGAGCGCGAGATGGCCATATTTGAAAAGGCCAAACGCCGGCGACTGGAGAAAAGGGTTGAAACACTCCCACTAGATCAAAGTACATCCGCCGCAAATAAAAGCAGGATCAAGACAAGGAAACGACTCGCCAAAACCATATCGATGGGGATGAAGCTTCCCGCTTTCAGAGAAAATTCTCCTGGCGGTATACATCTTGATGAAGCGGACGTACATCCTAACTTCTGCTTATATCATCAGAAGATCGCCTACCCTACTGAAGACTGCAACTCTTTTAAGTGTTGGTGGCAAGAGTATGTCGCTCATAGGCAACACTTCAAGAGGACAAAGCGTGAAGCTCGTAGACAGCGGAAAAATGCGACAGATGAGCGGAAAAGAATTGCCGGCAATTGTCATAGGGTTGATCCCGGGGGATCGCAAGTTCTCACCTTCGGGAGCGACTCCGACGAAGAAGTAGCTCTCGGCCCTCTCTTCAAGGAATCCATCTATGAAACGAAAGAATTGAGGAGTTGCGAGAACATTCAGCCGCGCAATCGCACGCTACCCGGAAAGAATCTCGGACCCGCAAACAAGGGATCGAACAAAAAGGATAAGGGGAAGGGAAAAACAGCCTTCGTCGCCAACGCTCAACAACAATCGAGTGGCCCTAGACCGGTTGTTCGCCAAAGCAACAAGCGGCAACCCCTCTATGAGAAGTTGAAACGTCCTTACTCATTTCTCCGGGATGAAACAAGGAGACTGTTCGAACTAGCAGTGCGCAACAGGCTTATCACTCTACCGGAGCCGAAACACCCACTACAACTGAACGATGTCAACAATCCTAATTACTGCCCTTACCACCGAGTATTGGGCCATCCGATCGAAAACTGCTACGTCTTCAAAAACTGGGTCGAAGACCAATACCAGCAGGGAAAGTTCACGCTGTCCGAAAACTGGAAGATGAACCCGCCGCAACCTCATGTCCCTAAAAAGATGGACATGCCGGGGGCATCGTGCTCATTCATAGAGAAAGCCACATAGACCGAAAAGTCAGTAAACTAGAGATTCGCCTCAAATACGGCGACGGTGGACCACTATCTCCTAAAACTGGCTGCGGACCGAAACGTCCCTAAACTAACGATGGACCACTATGTCCTAAAACCGGCGTTGGACCGCAATGTCCTAAAACTTGCAACTGACCGAAACGTCGTTAAACTACTACCAACCCGCGGCATCCTCAGACCGACGATGTAAAAAAAAATAAAAAATAAAAAGAAAAGAAAACGGTATGTCCATAAGCGACATGGGCACGGATGAAAACCCGAAGGGGCTCCGTGAGTAAAAACAGCAGGGCTACCGGTGAATTTTGTGAAAACCTGAAAGGGCGCAACCTCGTTAAAACAAAATATAAAAAAAGAAGAAAAGAAAACGGTATGTCCATAAGCGAAATGGGCACGGATGAAAACCCGAAAGGGCTCCGTGAGTAAAAACAGCAGGGCTACCGGCGAGTTTTGTGAAAGCCCGAATGGGCGCAATCTCGTTAAAAGACACTTGCAAGGTCCTCTCGACTTTGTAAGGAGAAATCGCCTGCGTGAGATCCTTACGACTCACAAGGGAGCAACACACTTAGGGATCCCCACGATCCTCAGGGAGAAATTACACTTGCGAGATCCTCACGACTCGTAAGGAGAACCCTCTTATGGGACCCTCACGGCTCATAAGATTTGAAAGTCTTAAGCTACAGGGATCTGAACATGTTCTTAAGCAGTCCCCACAACCTCCGATACTGCCCTACAAGCAGCTCAATGCTAACCTTTGTATACAATCCACGGGTGCGAATAAACATTTCCCTAACAAAGTCCCATCCATGACTGGGGATATGTCTACCCGGTGAACAGCTCTTGTAGGTCCTCTCGACTTATAAGGAAAAAACACTCTTGTAAGATCCTTACGACTTATAATAGACCACGCACTAAGGAATCCTCATGATTCCCAAGGAGAAAACGTACCTACGAGATCCTCACGACTTGTAGGGAAAAATACCTTCATGAGACCCTTACGGCTCATGAAGTCAAAAGCCTTAGTCGACAGGATCTTAACCCTGTTCGCTAAGCCACATTTGTTTGACATCGACAGAGGCAAATGATGATTCGCTCTTGGCCATATCACAGTTGTAGCGGTGCTGATGCCGAAATCAGTGTCTAAATCCAAGTCCGCAGCAAAAAGCCAGCAAGCCACACATGCATACGGAATAGCCGAAATGATGGGGCAACTTGCAAACAAAATCAGCAAGTAAAAATGTATGCATGCAAAATAGCCGAAATGATTGGGCAACTCGCAATAAAAAGCAGCGAGTAAAAATAAAATAAATAGCCGAAATGATTGGGTACCGCGAAAAATAGCCGAAATAATTGGGCAATCGCGACCTTCGCGATATAAAAGCTGAAATGATAGAGTATCGCGGAAAGAAATAAAAAAAATGAATGAAAAAAGTGAAACCTTTTACCCTGCAGGTGATATCACATCAATCCATGTTTACAATCCAGGGGCGAAATCAAAGAAGGAATCACGCCTTCCCTCCTCAGGTTCCATCAGAATGAGAGCCAAGTCTCGACGGTCACATCTCTATCCCAGAAGACCAACAACAGCGTTCCTCCTTATGCCAGCAAGGCATGGAAGCGAGACAACAAAATGGAGCCAAGAAAAAATCCCTAGTTCCAAACCTCGATGGTTCACCAGCAATCTAGAGACAACCGCGTCATTCGTCTCGATACAGAAGAAGCAATGCCAGCAAACGAAGCGAAGGCCAAATTCCTAACTTCCGGGTCTTGACGGTAACTCATATAAAACCTGAAAGACTATTGGAGATCAACCCATACCAGCGCAGAGTGGTCACCACCACGACGTTCATCTCGATATAGCAGACAAGATGTCACCCCAGCGTTCTTCCTCCAACAGGATTCGGACGCTCCAAAACAATAATGCGAAGGCCAAATTCCTAACTTCAGGGTCTTGACGGTAACTCATATAAAACCCGAAAGACCACCAGAGATCATCCCACACCAGCACGGAGTGGTCACCACCTCAACGTTCGTCTCGATACACCAGACGAGATGTCACTACAGCGTTCTTCCTCCAGCGGGATTCAGACGCGACAATCAAACAACGAAGCCACGGCAAAATCCCTAGTTCCAAACCTCGACGGTTCACCAGCAACCTAGAGGCAACCGCGACATTCGTCTCGATACAGCAGAAGCAATGCCAGCAAACGAAGTGAAGGCCAAATTCCTAGCTTCAGGGTCTTGACGGCAACTCATATAAAACCTGAAAGACTATCAGAGATCATCCCACACCAGCGCGGAGTGGTTATACTCATCGGGGCTCTCCAAAATGAGCCTAACCTCAAGTAAAAAGCGGCATGGAAAAATTCCTAACGCTTTCTCTTCCGACGGTTAAACTGCCTAGGAGGATTGCTTGAAGACGTCTTGTCCAGCCCCCGAAGGGATCAGAGACATGACAGTCGCAAGGCTACTCGAACAGCAAGGTTGCCTATCGAGGAATACATCAGCCAACGCGACGGTACGATGGACAAAACCCTAGTACCACAGACCCTAACGGACCTCTGTCGTAAAGAGCAGAGGTTAACTGTGACGTTAGGATATTCTTGCGAGAAATGCTCGATTCGTCTCGACTCATGAGGAAAAGCCTTAGGCAGCGGGGATTAAAAAACCTGTTTCCTAAGCACTGGCGCCCTGCAAGTCGATCCAAAATAAACTCTTGCATACTATTCACGGACCACACTCTCCAAAGTCGAATCTCGACAAGGAGGGAAACAACCACTTATGAGTCCTCTCGACTTGTAAGAGGAAAAATTCTCTAGTGAGATCCTTACGACTCTCAAGAGAAAATGCACTTAGGAATCCTCACGATTCTTAAGGAGAAAATACACCTACAGGATCCTTTCGACCTGTAGGGAGAAAATTATTTATGAGACCCTCACGGCTTATAAAATTGAAAAGCCTTAGGAAGCAGATCTTAACCTGAATCCTAAGCCATCGCTGTCCTATAAGGAAATCAAAGTAGATTATCCATAAAATGTACTTACTAAAAGGGACACACCATCACGAAGCAAAATATGCCTTTTATTCATGAATCCAAATGAATACAAAGTACAATTTATGAAAGAACCAAAAATACTCTCATTCAGGAGTATGTACAAAAGAAGAATAAAAAATATACAGTTCTTCAAGTTGGCGGATGATTCAAAAGATTCATCAGTTCATCCTTCCTTTCCTGGGTCTCAGCTTCAAAATTGGATATGGTTGCGAGACGGGTCTCTGTTCCCCTCCGAAAGACGGCCAAGACTGAACGTCTTGCCTAAGATTCGGGGCAGATACTAATTGGTGCTATCCGTCTACCTCTCCGAAGATGCCAAGTTGATTTATGGCACCATGTATCGAAGGTTTAAACGGATGCGGTCGATGTAGCAGACTTTGTCAGATTCCCCCTCGTTTAAGGGGTTTTTGATTGTGGGGACGCTCTTCCCTGTAGGCGTAAGCCCCTGCAGTTAATTACGCTACCGCATCGCGGTAACAACTTTCTCCTTCTCCAGCTGGTCACTTCGTGTCGTGGGTGTTTGTTTTGTTTGTGGTTGCCCGTGGATTGTATACGGAGACTAATTATGTGGTCGCCCGTAGGGCGTGGATTAGTCCAAATCCGTATTATCTTAGATTTGGGTTTGGGGGTTTGGGTTTAAGGATACGTTAGCCTTGTTTGAGACTAAGATCGACTTAAACGTTAGTTAAGGATACGTTAGTCTAGTTTTAGACTAAGATAAACTTAACGGGATCGTTTAGATCCAACAAAAGAGCAATTAAAGGGAGGCCCTGTTGTTTAGTTTAGTGACATTGCGGTCAATGGGTAGTTTAAGGACATTGCGGTCCAATGTTAGTTTTAAGACATTGCGGTCAAGGTTAAGGACATCATAGTCCGAGGATTTAAGGACTCCACAGTCCGACGTTAGTTTTAAGTCATCACGGTCAAGGTTAAGGATATCATAGTCCGTTGTTAGTTTTAAGACATTCCGGTCAAGGTTAAGGACGTCATAGTCCGAGGATTTAAGGACTCCACAGTCTGGTGTTAGTTTTAAAACATCCCGGTCAAGGTTAAGGACATCATAGTCCATGAGTTTAAGAATCCCACAGTCCGTATCAAATGTGTGGTCATCGGGACCCGTCACCTCTTTGAAGACGTTGAGGGATTACAACGCCAGGTATCAAAGGAGTGAAGAGATGTACCCTTGAACCAAGGTAGATTAAATAGACTTTGGACTAATTTGGAACCAAGACCCATTAATAATGTTGTGAGCCCATTAGCCCAGTTAAGTTTGAATTGAGGACTTATGGCCATCTTGGGCTAAGTCCATTCATGTTTAGAATATTGGCCCTCTGTTGGTTCATTGAAAGAGAGGCTTTGCCTCTAGAAACTTAGCCAATTGGGCTAAAGCTAGTGTTAAACACTAAAGACTAACAGTGTTGAGCACTGGGATCAAGATTAGCAAGTTAGTATTGAACATTAAAAAGATAATCAGTGTTAAGCACTAGCAACAGTGCTTTCAAATTAGTGTTAAACACTAAAGAAAATCAGTGTTAAACACTGGAAATAGGGATTCCAAATTAGTGTCAAACACTAAGAAAATCAGTGTTAAACACGGAGGACAAAGTCTTCAGATTAGTGTTAAACACTAAGGAGAGAGAGGTCACGTGTGGACACATGAGAGCGCCCTGATTCTCCTTATTTTATTCTGCAGATCAGTGTTTAATACTTTTAATTCTGACGGCCGTCACGTGTGAGCACGTGATGGAGGCCCATGCTCTGGTCTGTTAGAATGTACATTAGGGGTCATGTGGTGACACGTGAGGGCGCCCTAGAGCTCTTTTCTGTTTCTTTTGCCATTTTCTTTGTGTGCTTCAAGGGTCACGTGGGGCACGTGAGGCGTTGCCTCAAAGCTCTTTTCCGTGGATCTTTATAGGGGTCACGTGGTAGCACGTGACCTTGGTTCTTTGCATATTTTAAAGATCTGTTCATCTTTTAAGAATTAAATTCTTCACAGGGTTGAACCCTATCAACAAACTTTAGAGGAATTAAATTCCTATTTTCTTCTGAAGAGTTATATTCTTAGATAGGATTAATCCCTAATTTCTTTTTTGTAGGAATAAAATTCCCCCATATATGTAAAGAATTAAATTCTGGCATAGGTTGAAACCCTAATTTCTTTTTCTAAGGGAATTAAATTCTTGTGAGTTTTAGAGAATTAAGTTCTCAATTAGGGTTAAACCCTGGTTCTGTCCATTTTTAAGGAATTAAATTCCTATGATGTAGGGTTAAACCCTAACTTCATGTCAAAGGAATTAAATTCCTATAACTCTGTGAGAATTAAATTCCCATAATTCTGTGAGAATTAAATTCCCAAAACTCAATTCCTCCTCTATGTTTTAGATCTGCATGGCAGGATCTCAACCCAATGAGAATTAAATTCTCAATTCGTGGGGAGATGTGCACTTTGCAGATCCTCCACTAGAGAAAGAACTAAGTTCTTTTCTTTCATATAAGAGTTAAACTCTTTTGAGAATTAAATTCTCTTTTTAAGCCTCTCTTTTCTTACCTAGGGTTTTTCTTTGCAGAGAATTAAATTCTTCCTTCTGAATTTTCAAGATCCCAAGGCTTATCCCTCTCTCTGTCTCTGTGCTCCTATTTATAGGAGGAGGAAAAGAATCAATCTGTTTTAGTGAATCTTTCATTGAATGATTTGATCTGTTTATTGAGAGATTTGATTTATCTTTATCATTAATCTAGGCCTTTAGATTATTAGGTGAATTTTATTCACCATTGGATTTTAAATCGGAAGATATTCTTTTGTTATTTCGGTTAGATTTAGGGGGAAATCTTTCCATGTCCAAGATTTTCCCATAAATTGGTGATATTTAATCACCTTTAGATTCTTGATCCAACGGTTTCAGATAATTCTTCTCCATTTTGGAAAGATTTGAATGATCTCTCCTCAGAATTTAATCCTGTTAAAGAATAAGGCTTTTAAAGCTGGTCACGTGTGGCCACATGACCGTTGGTCACGTGTGCGCACGTAACCCCTGGTCACGTGTAAGCACGTGACCCCTAGATTGGGCTTCTATTCTTCTGCGCTCTTTTTTCTTGCCGTTGCTTAACCATCACGTGCCAACACGTGACCATTGGTCATGTATGAGCACGTGATGCCCCTTCTGAAGCTTTTTTTTTGATTTTTAATCAGGGGTTGAATGTGCTCTGTGCCGCTGCTTTTAACGTCACGTGCCAACACATGACCGCTGGTCATATGCTAGCACGTGATGCTTCCTCTGAAGCTTTTTCCTGATTTTAAAATCAGGGAACAAATGCCCCCACAACGTTGTTCTCACGTGTCTGCACGTGAGTGCAACGCTGTCTCTTTTGTGACCGTTGGATCCATCTTTGGGAGTAGGGAAGATGAAACGTTTTCCCTCCCATCCTATAAATGCCCATGTCCTTTCAGAAGAGCCTCCACTTTGCTCATTTTCCTCCTTTGAGAACTTCCTTCTTTTGAGAATTTAATTCTCTTTTTCCAGAGCTTAGTTCTCTGCCTTGAAATTTTTTCAGAGTTTAACTCTGTTAAAAGATTTCCTTCTCTTCAGGTAATGCTCTTGAACGAACGATGAACTTCCACAAAAACCTTCATTGGATTTCCAATCCATACCAAGGGTTTTCCCTTTTGACAAGAACCCATCCATTTTCTGAAGTTCCTTAAGAAAGAACAGAAAACCATCTAATCTTCAAATACTAGATCTTTTAAAGTTTCTCTGATTTTTAGTGATCGGTGGTGGTGTCTGTCCTTTTCATGGAATTTAATTCCACCGTCAAGGAGCTCTGGCTCTGGAACAATTTTTTTTGGGAATTTAGTTCCCTTTTTCAAAAAAAAAAAAATTTAATTCTTATGAGGAACTAATTTCTTCCCACGGGGACTTCTTGGGGTTTCCTTGCCCTGAGTTGTCTCTTTCTCATCCGAGAAGAAAAAGTTTGTAATAAATTCTCATGATCTTTATTTCAGGTATTATGGATGCCCATATGTATGATCTTGACGAAATAATTTCTTACGGGAATATTCGTGCACTGGGCCGTAGTCAGAACCAGGAGTTCACCAACGCTCAATGTGCTGAGATCATGAGCCGCTTCGACGAGTACAACAGTCGGCTACTCCCTCGTCGCTCTTCTCTTCTGAGACTCATCGTGCTGGCGATCTGGGAGGCGCTCCCTCTCTTTTGCACCGGCGTACCGCTCAGGGCATTGGACGCTGCCGAGGATAAGATACATTCGGTGTATCTGATGAGCCTAATCTCAAAGAGAAGGTGAGACAACCTCATTGATCTCTTGCACCAAGCTTTTCAGCAGTCGGCCATACTTGCTGCCTATCGGAGGGTGGAGGACATTCGTGAGGACCCCGACGCTTGTGACCGCGAGAGAAAACATACTAGGATGGTTCGAAACGCCTGGAAGATCTTGGACAAAGTCACGTTTGAGTTTCTCAATCCATGCCCCGCGTCCGAGGTCTTGCCGTTGTAATCGTTTCTTTTTATTTTGTATGAACTTTTAAAGTATGAATGCTAAGTTTCATCGTGCCATTCTGTGTTTGCATGCCTTTTTTGTGGGATTTTTTCATTTTGGCCATTGTTGCTGCTGATGTGTTCAGCGTGTAAGGCACTATTTCTCTTTGGTGCTTACGTGCTCCACACGTGGGGCCCTTTTTATGGGGCTGTTTAATTTTTCATGCCATATTTTCTGTGTACAGCATTTAGTGCTGAAAAGGAGTCTCGGAAATAGTCCCATCTCCTTGATTTCCAATGCTTTCCCTTTTTAGGCCTCGGAAATAGTCCCACCATGCAATATTCCCCGTGCGCAGCATTTAATGCCCCTCTTTATAACCTGAGGCCATGGCCTTCTTTTTCTCTTCACAGAGAAATTTATTCTCAATTTAGTGTGATTTATCTTGAGGAAACAACTGAGTGCCATGGCCTGCAACCGCCCCCATGCTCGTCGACAGCCGTGGGAAGTGCCTATCGAGGAGATGATTCCTCGCTTTGCTGCACGATTGGTGGATCCCCTCCTTACCGACGACGAATGCGACTCGGCGACATATGAACTCTCGATCCGTAGGGGGTCCCCTCTCCCAATGGGATCCCTCTGGCTCCGGATGATTCTTGCTACCGTGCTTGCCGACATCCCTCCTCACCCGGCGGAGATGACCCTAGCGATGCTTGACGCGGCTGAAGAAAAGCTCGAGGGTTTTCACGAAGCGTGCCTGATTACTCAGGCTTTGAAGTATTGCTCGATTCACCTGTTGAGCCAAATAAGAGCCCGGCGGGCTATCATGTCTGCTTTTGCGGATGAACATGGCGCCAATCGGTGGGGAGCGACTCCTCGCGAGAACCGTCGCTTCGATGTGTTGGAGAAAGCAGAGAGAGATGGAGAATTTTGTTCTTTGTTTTGTTAACCCTTGTGCTACTGATCCTGTGTTTGGCGACCTTTTCCCGCTAGCGTAGTATATTCACATTAGTTTTCGCATGCTTTATGTTGAATTTTTATGTGTGCCGGGTACTCGTATGTATGTCTTGCTTGCATAAATGAGCTTTGTATTCTTCCCATGAAAACTTTCTTTAATTGCGAACATTATCATTATGTTGCGTGCACATCAGAGCTTCGGGTATCATTTCTTTTCGAATATTCATATAGTTGCGAATGCATGCTTGATAGGATACACATCGTAAATTTTTCTTGTTGCTTCCTATACCACGCGATGCGCGCGCTTTAGATCAACTATTGCTGTCGAATGGAGGCTTGTTCATACGGTCTTGAGCGTACATGTCCTATTTCAAAGGCTGCGGCTGCGAAGGCGGGCTTGCGTGGTCTGATAGAGCGATGTGCGGCGGACTTGGTGTCGTGCGAGAAGAGGCTTGGCCGCAAATTCTCGGAAAGGGAGCTAGCTTCCAAGGCATTGAGTGAGCTTCAAGCTAGCCTTACAGCCAAAGCCAATAAAGCGTATGAACTCTGGCGGGTACTTCAAGAGTCTATCAAGGAGGTGGTGGCTCTTGATAAGGCTGCCTTGTTCACTCATGAAAGGGTCGAGGCTCACAAGGCCATTGAGCAAGAGTTCGAAGGCCGGCTCGCCTCGTATCAGGCCCAGCAGGCTCAGGCAGAGGCCCGTCTTCTGGCAATCCTGAATCATGAAGCTGTGGCCCAGCAAAAACAGGATGAGTTAGCAAAATTGCTAAATCGCCCGCCGGCTTGAAAACTTGTATCTTTTCCTTTCTTTTTGTACATACTCCTGAATGAGAGTACTTTCTTTTTGTTCTTTCATGAATTGTACTTTGTATCCATTTTGGTTTATGAATAAAAGGCATATATTTTTTCCAATGGTGTGTCCCTTTTTATTGAATGTATTATGCGGATAGTCTTGATCTCTTTGCAGGGCAGCGATGGCTTAGGACTCAGGGTTAAGATCTGCCTCCTAAGACTTTTTGAGCTTTATGAGCCGTGAGGGTCTCATAAAGAGTTTTTCTCCCTACAGGTCGAGAGGATCCCGTAGGTGTAAGTTCCTCTTAAGAATCGTGAGGATTCTTAAGCGGGTTTTCCTTTGGGAGTCGTAAGGATCTCTCAAGAGAATTTGCTTCCTTATGGGTCGTGAGGACCCGCAAGTGCTGGGTGCGGTCTCCCTTATCCGTATTTCACGGGGTCAGGGGTTGCTTTGGGATGTTTTTCAAGGTACCGTAGTTTAAAGACATTGCGGTCAAGGTTAAGGACCTCATAGTCCGTGGGTTTAAGGACTCCACAGTCCAACGTTAGTTTTAAGCCATCACGGTCAAGGTTAAGGACATCATAGTCCGTGGATTTAAGGACTCCACAGTCCAATGTTAGTTTTAAGACATCACGGTCAAGGTTAAGGACGTCATAGTCCGTGGATTTAAGGACTCCACAGTCCAACGTTAGTTTTAAGACATCACGGTCAAGGTTAAGGACGTCATAGTCCGTGGATTTAAGGACTCCACAGTCCAATGTTAGTTTTAAGACATCACGGTCAAGGTTAAGGACGTCATAGTCCGTGGATTTAAGGACTCCACAGTCTGATGTGTGGTTACTGGGACCCGTCACCTCTTTGAAGATGTTGAGGGATTACAACGACAAATATCAAAGGAGTGAAGAGATGTACCCTTGAACCAAGGTAAAATCAGTCTAGAATCATGGTGGTTAATTGTTAGTTTTAAGACATTACGGTCGAGGTTAAGGACATCATAGTCCGTGGATTTTAAGGACTCCACAGTCCGGTGTTTGCTCTGGATGATTCACACGGGTTCACTGCCGTGCTTGGTGAGGACCAGGCTCCGCTCTGGGCGTTTTCCGCGGGGTCAAAGAGTGACGTTATCCGCGTTCCACGTGACCATGAATTTTGCACTAGATGCTTCACACGGGTTCACTGCCGTATTCGGCGAGGACTAGGCTCCGCTCTGAATGCTTCACACGGGTTCACTGCCGTGCTCTGCGAGGACCAGGATCCGCTCTGGACGTTTTCCACGGGGTCAAAGAGTGACGTTATCCGCGTTCCACGTGACCAGGAATTTTGCTCTGGATGCTTCCCACAGGTTCACTGCCGTATTCTGCGAGGACCAGGCTCCGCTCTGGACGTTTTCCGCGGGGTCAAAGAGTGACGTTATCCGCGTTCCACGTGACCAGGAATTTTGCACTAGATGCTTCACACGGGTTCACTGCCGTGTTCGGCGAGGACCAGGCTCCGCTCTGGACGTTTTCCACGGGGTCAAAGAGTGACTTTATCCGCGTTCCACGTAACCAGGAATTTTGCTCTGGATGCTTCCCACGGGTTCACTGCCGTGTTCTGCGAGGACCAGGCTCCGCTGTGGACGTTTTCCGCGGGGTCAAAGAGTGACGTTATCCGCGTTCCACGTAACCAGGAATTTTGCACTAGATGCTTCACACGGGTTCACTGCCGTGTTCTGCGAGGACAAGGCTCCGCTCTGGACGTTTTCCACGGGGTCAAAGAGTGACGTTATCCGCGTTCCACGTGACCAGGAATTTTGCTCTGGATGCTTCCCACGGGTTCACTGCCGTGTTCTGCGAGGACCAGGCTCCGCTCTGGACGTTTTCCACGGGATCAAAGAGTGACGTTATCCGCGTTCCACGTAACCAGGAATTTGTTGATTATATCCGCATTTCACGGGGTAGGGATTTGACTCTTGGTGATCTGTATATCGCCGAGCCATGGAACTGGGAGTTGCCGCTGTTTCGCTTTGCTTGATGCTGTGTCCATTGCAACGAGACGAACGTCGAGATGGTCTCTAGGCTAGCTGCGACTCATCGAGATTTGGCTTCTTCTTCTGATGAAACCTGGGAGAGGAGGAGTGCGATTCCTTCTTTGTTTGTGCCCCTGGATTGTATACAGGGATAGATGTAACATCACCTGTAGGGCGTAAATTTCATTTTTATTTTATTTCTTTTTCCGCGATGCTCTATCATTTCAGCTTTTATATCGCGAAGGTCGCGATTGCCCCATCATTTCGGCTATTTTTTTTATTTTTACTCGCTGCTTTTTATTGCGAGTTGCCTAATCTTTTCGGCTATTTTTTTATGCATACATTTTTACTTGCTGCTTTTTATTGCAAGTTGCCCCATCATTTCGGCTATTTCGTATGCACGTGTGGCCTGCTGGCTTTTTACTGCAAGCTTGGATTTAGACACCGATTTTGGCATCAGCACCGCTACAACTGGGATATTGCCAGGAGCGAATCATCATTTGCCTCTGTCGATGTTAATCAAAGGTGGCTTAATAAACAGGGTTAAGGGTCCTGTCGACTAAGGCTTTTGACTTCATGAGCCGTAAGGGTCTCATAAAGGTATTTCTCCCTACAAGTCGTGAGGATCTCGTAGGTGTGTTTTCTCCTTAGGGATCGTGAGGATTCCTAAGTGTATGTTCCCCTGTAAGTCTTAAGGATCTTACAAAAGGATTTTCTCCTTATAAGTCGAGAGGACTTACAAGGGTTGTTCACCATATGAACATATCCCTAGTCACGGATGGGACTCGGTTAGGGAAATGTTTATTCGCGCCCGTGGATTGTATACAAGGGTCAGTATGAGCCGTTTGTAGGGCAATATCGAAGGTTGGGGGGGTTTGCTTAAGAACAGGTTCAGGTTTCTGTAACTTAAGACTTTCAAATCTTATGAGCCGTGAGGGTCCCATAAGAGAGTTCTCCTTACGAGTCGTGAGGATCTCGCAAGTGTAATTTCTCCTTAGGAATCGTGAGGACTCCTAAGTGTGTTGCTCCCTTGTGAGTCGTAAGGATCTCACGCGGGTGGTTTCTCCTTACAAGGTCGTGAGGACCCTGCAAGTGTCATTTAACGAGGTTGCGCCCTTTTGGGTTTTCACAAACACTCGCCGGTAGCCCTGCTGTTTTTACTCATGGAGCCCTTTCGGGTTTTCATCCGTGCCCATTTTGCTTATGGACATACCGTTTTTTTATTCTTTTTTTATTCTTTTTTTTGTCGGCTTTGGGATGTTGCAATCCGCCGTAGTTTATCGACGTCTCGGTCAACAGCTAGTTTTAGGACATAGTGGTCCATCGTTAGTTTAAGAACGTTTCGGTCCGTTATTAGTTTAAGGACATTTCGGTCCGTTGTTAGTTTAAGGACATTTCGGTCCGTTGTTGAAGAAAGCCGGTTACTACTTATAGAGTTCGGGCTTAGGAAGATAGCGAGCGGACATAGTCGTCGTCATCTATCATTGACCTAGGCCCTGACCCGTTAAGCGTAGTATTTCTTCAGGAAGCGACCGTTTATTGGCCTGAAAGGTCTTTCACCGTACATATCCATGAGTAGATACGCTCTACCTTGATAGACCTTGTCTATGATGTACGGGCCTTCATAGTTCGGCTCGAATTTTCCCCGCTTGGCGCGATTGGGGATCATAGGTCTTTTGACCACTAACACGAGTTCGCCTTAGCGGAATGTCCTCGGCCTGGTCAATCTTTCATATGAGCGCGTCATCTTTGCTTTATAAGCCTCCAGATTTTGTTGCGCTATGAGACGGGTTTCATTAAGGGCATCAAGCTCCTCAAGCCGAAGGTGAGCATTTTCTTCGTCCGTCAGCCCGTAGTGGACTGCCATTCGAAGAGATGGTAACTCTATCTCGAGAGGGAGTACTGCTTCTGTACCGAATACCAGTGCGTACGACGTCGTGTTTGTGGCCGTTTTGAATGTAGTTCGATATGCCCAGAGAGCTTCTTGCAGTCTCTCGTGCCAGTCCTTCTTATTTCGGGACACCGTCTTCTTCACAATCTTCGTCAAGGTTTTGTTGAAAGCCTCGGCTAGACCGTTATCTCAGGGATTATACACTGAGGAATATCCCCAGTCTATGTTGTGTTGTTGCGCGAAGCGGCTGATCTTGTGGCTTCTGTAGGCCGGCCCATTATCGGAGATGATCCGTCGCGGAGTTCCGAACTGATAAATGACGTGCGTCTTGAAGAAATGGAGGATATTCTCCGTCTTCACTTCCCTCAGCGGTACTGCTTCTGCCCATTTGAAGAAGTAGTCAGTGGTCTCTAGGATGAAACGATGTCCCCTGGACGATGCTGGTTCGATAGGGCCGACTATGTCAGTTCCCCACATCTCGAATGGCCAGCTAGCCACCGTCAGATGTAGTGGATTTGGATGCTGATGGATGAAGTCCCCATGGATCTGGCACGAGTGGCATTGCTTCGCATATTCGAGGCAGTCCTGAATCATCGTGGGCCAATAGTATCCCATCCGTTTAATCTTCAACTTCATCTTCGGGCCTGCTTGATTAAAACCGCAGAGTCCGTCGTGAACTTCCTGAATGACTCTTTTCGCTTCGTCAGGTCCCAGGCATCTCAACCATAGAGAATCAAATGACCTCTTGTACAGAGTATTATTGACGAAAGCGAAGGACAGAGCTCGTTTCACAAGCTGATGTCTTGAGGACGCATCTTCAGGCGTTCGACGGGATTTGAAGTAGTCTATGAAGACTTCTCTCCAATCTTCAGCCTTTTCTTGGTCCTTTATTTGCATAGCCATTTGCTCGGTTGCTTCCTTTTCCTCAGATGATTCCGGAGATATTTCTGCCGGTGTGAGGACCCGACGGCTCTGTACAATAATCTTCACGTCATCGAGGTTCTCGTCAGCTAGTTCTTTAGCGAGCTTGGCTAATGCATCCGCTTTGCTATTTTCTGCACGCGGTACGCTTTCCAAGGTGTAGGAAGGTATTTGGGTCAGCAGTTGCTGTACCCTCTCGCCGTACTTCACCAGTTCTGGTTTACACGTTTGATAGTCACCGTTTACTTGACTAACGACCAATTGGGAATCTCCGTATATGAGGAGGTTTTCAATTCCCATGTCGATGGCGATCTCGAGACCTGCTATCAACGCTTCATACTCGGCTTCATTGTTTGTCCTCGGCTCTGTTAAGGAGAAGGCAAAGCGCATTATCCCTCCTTGTGGGGTTACGAAGATGAGGTCCACCCCCGATTTGATTATAGGGGTGCTTTGTTTGCGCTTCTTCATGGAAGACGCTCCATCAAAATAGAGTTCCCATCGGATATAACTACCGTCGATCGCATCAAATGCATGTTCGTTTGGCAGCTCGCAATTCAGAGGAGAATCGGCAGGTATCGGATGCTCAGCGAGGAAGTCGGCGATAGCCTGGCCTTTCACTGCTTTAAGAGGCTGATAGGTTATTGAAAACTCCATCAAGAGCAGAGCCCATTTAGCGAGTCTCCCTGTCAATATGGCCTTTAACATCAGATATTTGAGGGGGTCCACCTTTGATATAAGACGGACTTCATGCGCCAATGCATAGTGCCTGAGTTTTGTTATCGCGAAGATCAACGCCAGACAGTGTTTTTCGATGGGGGAGTAATTGCTTTCTGCCCCCAGGAGAACTTAACTCAAGTAATAGAGAGCTCTTTCTTTCCCTTGGTCGTTCTCTTGTGCTCATAATGTGCCTAAGGAACCTTCGAGGGCTGTGGTATAAAGAATAAGAGGCTTTCCCTTGACTGGAGCGGCTAACACCGGCGAGTTCTGCAGGAACTGCTTGATCTCGTCCAGTGCGCCTTGGTATTTATGATCCCAGACGAACGGGGTTCCCTTCTTCATCAGGTGACTGTAAGGGCGGCACTTGCCTGAAAGGTTGGCTATAAATCGCCGGATGTACACGGGCTTCCCTTGGAGAGACCGCAATTGTTTGAGAGTCCTTGGTGGAGGCATTTCCATGATCGCTTTGATTTTTGACGGATCTATTTCGATACCTCGGTGCCGGACAATGAACCCTAGGAACTTTCCTGAGGACACCCCGAATGCGCATTTGAGGGGGTTCATCTTCAAGTTGTATTGCCGAAGGCATTGAAATACAGTGTTTAGATGCTCGAGATGTTCCTCGTATGATTTGCTTTTCACCACGAGATCGTCGATATAGCATTCGACAATTTCATGTATGAGGTCATCGAAGATCTTCGTCATGGCCCTCTGATAGGTGGCCCCGGCGTTCTTTAGACCAAAAGGCATCACCTTGTAGCAGAATATTCCCAGAGGGGTCCGGAAAGCGGTGTGCTTCTGGTCTTCGGGATGCATCTTTATCTGATTATACCCTGATGAGCCGTCCATGAAAGAGAAAACCTCGTGAGTGGACGTGTTGTCTATCATCAGTTCGGTGACCGGCACTGGGAAATCGTCTTTCGGGCAGGCTTTATTGAGATCCCAGAAGTCTACGCAGATGCGCACTGTCCCATTTTTCTTCATTACTGGGACGATGTTGGCGATCCAATCCGGGTACTGAACTTCCTGGATAAACCCAGAGTCGATCAGCTTCTTGACTTCGGCGTTGATGCTCATCTCAAGCTCGAGCCGCATTCTTCTCGGCGCCTGTTTAACTGGCTTGATGTCCGGGGATATTACCAATTTATGGACAGCTATTTCTGGATCTAGTCCTGGCATTTCGGAATAGTTCCACGCGAAGCAATCTCTATACTACACAAGCACGTCTTTTAACGCAGCCACCTTTTCTTCAGATAGCAGCTCGCTGACGAATGTCGGTCGCGGGTCGTTTGCCGTTCCCAACTCAATCTTCTTAAGGTTATCTGCGGTAGTATGTATTCCATCCTCCAGCTCTTTCGGTGCTGGCGGAAATTCTGAGATTACTTCGTCTTCATTGCTGTTTTGAATGCACCAGGTAAGGTCATTCATGTTCTCGGGCTCTTCTTTCGATATTGTTATCATGTGACAAGTACGAGCTTGCTTCGAAGACCGATGTGGATCTGGTTCTGTCCTTGTGGCTTTGGGTTCATGCTTTTGTGACGGCGTTACCTTCCAGCTGCTGGATAGAGCGAACTTACCGAGCTGATATTGGTCTTCGACCCAGTTCTTGAAGGTGAAGCAGTCTTCGATAGGGTGTCCTATGGCTCGGTGATAAGAGCAATAGTCTGGATGAGAGATCTCGTTGGCTTGCTCGGGGTGCTTGTACTCCGGAAGTGTGATTATTTGATGTTTTATAGCAAGGTCAAGTATCTTTCGCGTTTTATTCTGAGGAAAAGAGTATGCTTGACTCATCTTCTTCATAAGGGGCAAATCCGGACCGCTCGATTTCCGATCGCGTGACTTCTTGGTCCCGCTTTGTCGCTGTCGAACGCCTTTTCTGCTCTTTGACTTGTTTCTGCCTCTGCGTCGGGCCTTTTGCAACACGGGTTGACAGTGAGGAGCATTTTCATCTTTTGCAGCCTGTTGAAGGAGGCATTGCGTCCTGGCTTTCTCATAGATGGCCATTTCGCGATTATGGTTGTCTCGAACCTTTTGACCCACTTCTCTGATAAGCTTGTCCATTTGCTCTTCAAATGACGGGCTCGGCATTTTGATTGCAGGATTTTGTTTTGGTTCGGGGTCAGCGTTTTCTGACAGGGCGTCCCCTTCTTCCTCGAAGTCATATATGACGTAGCTAGCATGGACTCGTTTCCGTTTCCCAGATTTCACATATCCAAACCTGAGCGTTTCCATTCTCCCATTGGGCAGCTTGCGCTGAGTCCCAGGGACATCCTAAATCCTGTTGTAGAACCGAGCTTGTCGGACAGTCTGTTTTAAGGGTACCCCTTGGCGCTTCAATAGCCTTTTTAGTACATTCGTATAATATCTGGGCAAACGGATAGGTTGGAGCCTGTCGAGTGTAGAATCCGTGCCCTACCAGATTTCTTTCTCCACTCTTGTTTCTGTGGATCGGTAGAATAGGATCACCTTTTCGCCTTTTCGATTGGGAGGGACGTAAAACATCTGCAGGTCTTGCATATTGTAAGCTTCATGTGTGTCAAGATCTTTGTAGTGCTCCCTTAGAATCATGGTAATTTGCAGACTCTGATCATCGCCAGGGAATGCTTGTATTGAAGGCCGACTGGAGAACACAGCATTAACCTCGTCTTCCAAGTCACTTCCGAAGATTAATATGGGGACGGACGGTCCCGGGTTGTTGCGTCGAGACGGCCCAGCGTAAACTATCTCTTCTTCGTTTTCGGTATCACTCCCGAAAACAGGAATGGTGACGGCGGCTTTGTTCTCCGGTTTGCAACACCTCTCCGTGTCCTCGAAATCTGGCAAAAAGTACTTTGCATCTTCATACTTGCGGACTTCATTCACAGAGAACGGGTTCAGCTCACCTGTTACGGTATACTCGAGACCATCCTTGAAATACTTCATACACTGATGTTGTGTAGAAGGGATGGTGTTGTACTCGTATAACCAGGGACGACCGAGCAGAGCGTTGTAGCAGGTCTTAGCGTCTATGACGTGAAACTTGATGTCCGTGACGAGTAGTCCGAAGCGTAATGTTAGTATCACAGATCCGAGAGTTCGTGACGACTGGGAGTCAAAACCGGAGATGGTAATTTTATCACGAGCGAGGTGCTGAACGCTCATGCAGATTTCCTTCAACACCCGAACATTAAGGAGATTGACGGAGGATCCATTATTAACCAGAATTTTGCCGATCTTGATATCATGGCAGTATCCAGAGACGTACAGGGGACGGTTGTGGTCGCATGTACTAAGGAGAAGGTCTTCATCACCGAAAGTGATATGGCCGTGTGCATTTCTTCCAGTTCATCCTTTATCCTTTCTTCGGTGAGGAAGGCTTGGAATTGCTCGGGTTCTTGCAGCACTTTGATTAATGAATCTCTCGCTTCTTTTGATAATAAGAGGGCGTCAAGGATGCTGAGCTGCGAGGGTAGCTTCCTTAGGTGCGCTAGGATGTTGTAGTCCACCTTACTCTTCCTGGGAGGGTCCTTGGTAGTCAGTTCTTTCATGACTTGGTCATCTAAAGTGATATCCTCAGCGGCCTTTTCCTTTCCCTTATCTTTTCTAGTTGCGGGTCCGAGATTCTTTTCCGGCAGCGTGCGATTGCACAGCTGAATGTTTTTGCAGGTCTCCGGTTCTTCCTGTTTCCCTAAGGCGGATTCTTTAAAGAGAGGGCCCAGAGCCATTTCCTCATCAGAGTCGCTCCCAAGGGTGAGAACTTGTGATCCTCCGGGGTTGACCGTGTAACAGTTGCCGGTAGTTCTCTTGTGCCTGTCGGTTGTACTTCTCTGCTCCCGACGAGTTCTGCGTTTCATTCGCTTAAAATGATGCCGGTGGGCAACATATCCTTGCCACCATATCTTAAAAGCGTCGCATTCCTCAATGGGGTGTGAAATCTTCCGATGATATGAGCAGTAATTAGGGTGCCTCTCCACCCCATCGAGCGTGTTTTCTTCCGAGGGTGGTAGTTTCATTCCAATTGACATGGCTTTGGCAAACTTTTTCCTCGTCTTGAATATGTTTTTATCCGCATCAGATGTCTTTTGATCTGGCGGGAGCGCTTCGACTCTTTCGTTTAGTCGCCTGCGTTTGGCTCCTTCTGATGCGGCTATCTCACGTTCCCGATCGGCTTTACTTTTCAAACGAATCTCGTCTAGAAAGGCGTCGATCATTTCGTCTGTCGGACACACAAATTCTGGTTCAGGCTGTGCCCCCGGTTTCTCAGTGCCAGGAGCTTCTTCATTGTCTAGCGATGAATGAGAGATCACATGGCAACTTGCCACGTAATCCTCAGATCCATCTGACGAGTCTTCCCCATCGTTTTCGTCCTGAAAGACGTGGTTTAGGAACTCTTGAAGCGTGATGGGGGTCCGTGCTTTCTGATTATATTCTTCCAGCGCGTCGATCTGTTTCTGCAAGTCCGTGCGCTTGTCACTAGGCTTCACAGGCTTTTTGGATCTCTTCTTCTTTTTTGCAGATTTTGACGGCTGGGTGTGAGTGCTAGGGACATCACCACCGATCTTTGGAGTCGGACGCGGCTTCAGCATCCCTTCGATGACTTGAGGTTCAAGCGGGCTCTTCCACCTGATCGCTGGGCATGCATGAAGATCATTCAGCATCCTCTTGGTTTTGGATGAAAGCACGACCTCCCATGGAGCTTCTTCAACAAAAGAGCAAGTTGCCCCCGGTGTGTCCGTCTTCTTGGGAGTGTGAGGTTGCGGTGGGTTCACCTTCCATTTCTCGGACAGCGCAAACTTGCCCTGTAGGTATTAATCTTTAATCCATCCTTTGAAGACGAAGCAATCCTCAATCGGATGGCTTACCGTTTGATGGTAAGGGCGATAATTGGGGTTATTCACCTCACTGGGTTGCGGCTGTCGCCTTGGGTTTGGCAAGTTGATAAGCTTGTTGCGTACCGCCAGCTCGAATAGCCTCTTCGTCTTATCCTGCGGGAATGAGTAGGGGCGCTTCATTTTCTCATTATAATACCGCCGTCTTTTTTCCAATTGGTCCGCCAGCTTTGGGGCACTGGGTTGCTATTGAGCGTTTGCAACGAAGGTTGCCTTCCCTTTACCCTTGTCATTCCGAGGTTCCGGCTTCGGGGGAGACGGTCTGTGACCCATCTGGTCCATCTGTTCCAACTTGTCGATCAAAGCCTGGAACGTGGTCGGCTTAAAGAACATTATGAACTGTGAAATGGTTGCATGAGGATCTAGGGTACCCACGAACATGCCCACCGCTGGTGCTTCCTCAATGCGTTGTTCGCATTTCGACCACAAGTTTCGCCAGCGTATAGCGTACTGGACCCACGTCTTGCCTGGTTTCACCCTGGCATTAATCAATGCCGTTATCGGAGTGCGTTCGCTGGCGCTTGCGAAACGCTGGGTAAACAACAGCTCCATCTCTGCAAATGTCTTAATAGAGTCGTTTGGGAGCTCGGAGTACCACTCGAATGCTGTATTCGATAAGCTACCGACGAATTGGCGAAGCAACAGTTTATCATCGCCGCCGGTGTTACCGCAAAGGGCCTTGAACTGGGCAACATGCTGGTGGGGATTGCCTGTCCCCTTATACACATGGAATTTCGGTATTGTATAGCCCGGCGGGTATGTGATCTGATCGTACAAGATAGGATATGGTCGCCCCGTTTTTACGACCTGACCAACTGCCTCAATTTCCTGATGGACCCGTATCTGCTGAGCTATATATTCGTCCAAGTCATCCTTGGAGATTGTCTCCTCCTTGGCTGCTGACAGAGCCGGTAGAGGATTTGACGTTTCTCCCCTATCTTCTTCAAGGACGATCGGAGGATCTTCAGCAGGAGGATCTTGTTGGATCATCATTCCCACCATGTCCTGGAACAGGAGGGCCATTTGCTTTATATTGGCTGCTTGTTCAGCAGCCTCTTTATCCTTCTTTTCCAACATCCGGCGAAAGAATTCAGCGTCAGTTTCTTGCTCCTGGCATTCATCAGAGGACGCTTCAGGGCTTTCTTTTGGCCCAGTGAGTGCGGCCATCGCATTCATCATTTCTTGGAGCTTCTGCTGCTGCTCCTGAGCTTTAGTCACCGATCGCGTGAGCGGTCGATGACCTGTAGACGTACGGCTATCTTCCTTCCCGGATGCCATGTAAACGGTGTGCACCATCATGCCCCCAGACTTAGGGCGCTTAGGCTTACTGTCTTTGACATTATCTGTAGGCGTGGGGACCTTCTCCAGCCTCCTTCTCTTTTGAGTAGTCGACGTGGAGGGAGCCGTTGCAGCAGGCACCCAAATGGGTCTTTTCAAGGCTTCCCCTGCTAAAGAGTCGGCTTGAAAAGATGGCTGTCTTCTTCGCGATGGCCATTTCAGGGTTCATGGGCTTCTTGGCGGGCCCATCAGAGTTCTGGTTCAGCCTGGTGAAGACAGAGGCTGCCGGTTTGATATTGGACGACCCGTTGAAAAGGCCGTTGTAGCAGTGAGCCGATCGAAGACCAACTTCTTGTTCGCCTCCGGTGCGGGCACTGTCATGGTGAAGCTTGCAGGCGGAAGCATAGTCCTAAAGAACAGACCGGTGGTGGCCTGAGCCACTTGTTCCACCGGCATGGCGAGGATGGAGGCCGCTTGAGGCCCATAGGATACACCTCCAGGTGAGGCGGAGCGTCTGTTGCACTTGCATTTCGAGCAGCTCGAGCAGTTGGATGCCATTGATGCTTGATTTCTGCGCCAGGAAAAAGTCCAAATCTTAGTAACTTGAAACCCAAAGGCAACCATTAACAAACCACGATTCGTTCGCGAAGACAACACACGAAGTGTGGAGTGGAAAGAGGAAAAGGTCCCACCGGGCGTGCCAAAATCTGTTCCCCTCTGAAAGACGGCCAAGACTGAACGTCTTGCCTGAGATTCGGGGCAGATGCTAATTGGTGCTATCCGTCTACCTCTCTGAAGATGCCAAGTCGATTTATGGCACCATTTATCGATGGTTTAAATGGATGCGGCCGATGTAGCAGACTTCATCAGATTCCCCCTCGTTTGAGAGGTTTTTGATTGTGGGGATGCTCTTCCCTGCAGGCGCAATCCCCTGCAGTTAATTACGCTACCGCATCGCGGTAACAACTTTCTCCTTCTCCAGCTGGTCACTTCGTGTCGTGGGTGTTTGTTTTGTTTGTGGTTGCCCGTGGATTGTATACGGAGACTAATTTATGTGGTCGCCCGTAGAGCGTGGATTAGTCCAAATCCGTATTATCATAGATTTGGGTTTGGGAGTTTGGGTTTAAGGATACGTTAGCCTCGTTTGAGACTAAGATCGACTTAAATGTTAGTTAAGGATACGTTAGTCCAGTTTTTAGACTAAGATCAACTTAACGGGATCGTTTAGATCCAACAAGAGAGCAATTAAGGGGAGGCCCTGTTGTTTAGTTTAGTGACATTGCGGTCAATAGGTAGTTTAAGGACATTGCGGTCCAATGTTAGTTTTAAGACATTGCGGTCAAGGTTAAGGACATCATAGTCCGAGGATTTAAGGACTCCACAGTCCGGCGTTAGTTTTAAGACATCACGGTCAAGGTTAAGGACATCATAGTCCGTTGTTAGTTTTAAAACATTCCGGTCAAGGTTAAGGACGTCATAGTCCGAGGATTG
This sequence comes from Agapanthus africanus, assembly GCA_030015575.1. Lineage (NCBI taxonomy): Eukaryota > Viridiplantae > Streptophyta > Magnoliopsida > Asparagales > Amaryllidaceae > Agapanthus > Agapanthus africanus. The sequence continues at coordinate 671,194,822 of CM057340.1, read as the reverse complement.
AAGAACTCCACAGTCTGGTGTTAGTTTTAAGACATCCCGGTCAAGGTTAAGGACATCATAGTTCATGAGTTTAAGGACCCCACTGTCGGTATCAAATGTGTGGTCATCGGGACCCGTCACCTCTTTAAAGACGTTGAGGGATTACAACGCCAGGTATCAAAGGAGTGAAGAGATATACCCTTGAACCAAGGTAGATTAAATAGTCTTTGGCCCAATTTGGAACCAAGACCCATTAATTATGTTATGAGCCCATTAGCCCAGTTAAGTTTGAATTGAGGACTTATGGCCATCTTGGGCTAAGTCCAATCATGTTTAGAATATTGGCCCTCTGTTGGTTAATTGAAAAAGAGGATTTGCCTCTAGAAACTTAGCCAATTGGGCTAAAACTAGTGTTAAACACTAAAGACTAACAGTGTTGAGCACTGAGATCAAGATTAGCAAGTTAGTGTTGAACTTTAAAAAGATAATCAGTGTTAAGCACTAGCAACAGGGCTTTCAAATTAGTGTTAAATACTAAAGCAAATCAGTGTTAAACACTGGAAATAGGGATTCCAAATTAGTGTCAAACACTAAAAAAATCAGTGTTAAACACTGGGGACAAAGTCTTCAGATTAGTGTTAAACACTAAGGAGAGAGAGGTCACGTGTGGACACGTGAGAGCGCCCTGATTCTCCTTATTTTATTCTGCAGATCTGTGTTTAACACTTTTAATTCTAACGGCCATCACGTGTGAGCACGTGATGGAGGCCCATGCTCTGGTCTGTTAGAATGTACATTAGGGGTCACGTGGTGACACGTGAGGGCGCCCTAGAGCTCTTTTCTGTTTTTTTTGCCATTTTCTCTGTGTGCTTCAAGGGTCACGTGGGGCACGTGAGGCGTTGCCTCAAAGATCTTTTCCGTGGATCTTTATAGGGGTCACGTGGTAGCACGTGACCTTGGTTCTTTGCATATTTTAAAGATCTGTTCATATTTTAAGAATTAAATTCTTCATAGGGTTGAACCCTATCAACAAACTTTAGAGGAATTAAATTCCTATTTTCTTCTGAAGAGCTATATTCTTAGATAGGGTTAAACCCTAATTTCTTTTCTGTTGGAATTAAATTCCCCCATATATGTAAAGAATTAAATTCTGGCATAGGGTGAAACCCTAATTTCTTTTTCTAAGGGAATTAAATTCCTGTGAGTTTTAGAGAATTAAGTTCTCAATTAGGGTTAAACCCTGGTTCTGTCCATTTTTAAGGAATTAAATTCCTATGATGTAGGGTTAAACCCTAACTTCATCTCAAAGTAATTAAATTCTTATAATTCTGTGAGAATTAAATTCCTAAAACTCAATCCTCCTCTATGTTATAGATCTGCATGGCAGGATCTCAACCTAATGAGAATTAAATTCTCAATTCATGGGGAGATGTGCACTTTCCAGATCCTCCACTAGAGAAAGAACTAAGTTCTTTTCTTTCATATAAGAGTTAAACTCTTTTGAGAATTAAATTCTCTTTTTAAGCCTTTCTTTTCTTACCTAGGATTTTTCTTTGCAGAGAATTAAATTCTTCCTTCTGAATTTTCAAGATCCCAAGGCTCTATTCCTCTCTCTGTCTCTGTGCTCCTATTTATAGGAGGAAAAGAATCAATCTGTTTTAGTGAATCTTTCATTGAAAGATTTGATCTGTTTATTGAGAGATTTGATTTATCTTCACCATTAATCTGAGCCTTTAGATTATTAGGTGAATTTTATTCACCATTGAATTTTAAATCCGAAGATATTCTTTTGTTATTTCGGTTAGATTTAGGGGGAAATCTTTCCATGTCCAAGATTTTTCCATAAATTGGTGATATTTAATCACCTTTAGATTCTTGATCCAACGGTTTCAGATAATTCTTCTCCATTTTGGAAAGATTTGAATGATCTCTCCTCAGAATTTAATTCTGTTAAAGAATAAGGCTTTTAAAGCTGGTCACGTGTGGCCACGTGACCGTTGGCCACGTGTGGCCACGTGACCGTTGGCCACGTGACCGTTGGCCACGTGTGGCCACGTGACCCCTGGTCACGTGTGCGCACGTGACCCCTGTAATGGGCTTCTCTTCTTCTGCGCTCTTTTTTCTTTCCGTTGCTTAACCATCACGTGCCAACACGTGACCATTGGTCACGTGTGAGCACGTGATGCCCCTTCTGAAGCTTTTTCTTGATTTTTAATCAGGGGTTGAATGTGCTCTGTGCCGCTGCTTTAAACGTCACGTGCCAACACGTGACCGCTGGTCACATGCTAGCACGTGATACTTCCTCTGAATCTTTTTCCTGATTTTAAATCAGGGAACAGTCTCCGCTTCCGACTGTTGGGCCTGATACGAGGCAAGCCGGCCTTCGAGTTCATGCTCAGTAGCTTTATGAGCATCAACCATCGTCCGGGTAAAGATAACGGCTTTATCAACAGCCACCACGTCCTTGATTACGGCTTGAAGCTCTTACCAAAGTTTATATGCGCGGGTGGTCTTAGATGTAAGTTCGGCTTGAAGCTCCCCTAGCGCGGTTGAAGCCAGCTTCCTCTCTGAGAACTTTCGGCGGAGCCTCTTTTCACAGGAAAGCGTATTAGCGGCGTACCGTTTAATCAACTCCTGCAAACTTGTCTTCCTAGCCACCACCTCCGAAGGAAGGCGTACGCATTCAAGACCATGTAAGCAAGCCTCCACTCAACGACAGAATTCGACCCAAACTTGCACAAATGATTCACTTTAATAAGTAGCAAGAAAGAGGAGAGAACCGTTGGTTTCAGCGGCAAATTCTTCGGCTGTGAGCGAGCTACCAACATGAAGGTCTTCGATTAACTCTAACAAAGAATGAAGGCTTGACTTGGCCATTCGTTCGAATGCACGCAGCGCATAAGGGCCAGACGGCATGAGAATGCGAGTTTCCAACGTGGTAAAAGTAGGCAGAGCTGTTAAAGATTGATAAAAGATCGGCGAAGGTTGCAAACAGAGGACAGATGCAAAAGCGTCGAAACTTTACTTACCCACGTTTATACGAGAAGAGTCTGGAAGATCTCCGGGCCCATCGAGGACCTCAACCTCATCATCAGCCTCCAGAACTACAGAAGACATGAACATTGTTACATAAAGAAGTAACAATATCGAGAAAGGAGCGAACAATGCTAACCTTGTCCGGAAGATAGAATGATGCGCTGAGGGGATGTCGCCTGTGGAGCAGCCAGTTCCAGCAGACGCTGGAAAGACTTCCTGGGAGACAGGCCAGTGATGGACGCCGCCAATTCCCGTAGCTCTGAAAAGACAGAAAAGTTCAAATAATGAAAAGATCGTTAAAATAAAAGATGGAACAATACCTTCGATGCTCCTCCCATTTTGGGTTGGAGGGATAGCAGCTTCGGCGGCTTCCTCCGTGCCCCTAGACACATTATCGGGGAGGTGGACCGGTATAGTAACTTCCGTTGGAGGAGCAGTGACCATCGCTACAGGCTCCAATGGAAGGATGGTGGCCTTGACTATCTGTCCCGTAGACTCCGGGCTGTCCCTAGGGAGATCTATTGGAACGGAGACCACCAAAGGTGCCTCCCCTGAGGGAGCAAGTGCTTCGGGAGCAGGAACCACCGCAGGAAGCTCTATCGCAGGAGGGACAGTTTCATCAACCCCCTCCACACCGAGCAGTGTTTCACTAGGGGTATCAGCAGGCTTTACGGTCAGTAAACCCATGGGAACCTCCCCTATCACCGAAGTTTCTGCACAGTTCATACGAGGATAAGAATACATATATACAAGTGCAGACAATATGAAGTATTACAAAGAAATACCGGAACATACCGATGCGCAAGGAAGCTTTCTGTATGGCTCGCTCAAGTCGACACTCCTTCTCAAGGAGGTATGCTCGCCGAGATTCAAGGGTAGACTCGTGGCCTCCAGTACACAATGAAAGCGTATCCGCAGCGTCCTCCGAAGCAGCCTGTTTAAGGGCGCTTTCGCCCCATTCCTCCAAAGGGCCGATGAATCGTCGCCGGATAAACGAAGGGTCTTCATAAAAAATGACGGCTGGGTAGGGTTTTTTCGGAATTCTTACGTTCTCTGAGTTGTCTTGAGAACGTCTTATAGCCTCAGCCAGTTGTGCAGCTTCCTCGGCAGATGAACCAGGAAAAAGAAGACTGTCGTCTGGTGGACTAGCAGCGGTCTTCTTCCCCCGTTTTGGCCCAGAGCTAATGGCTCTAGAAGATCGCTTCTTTCCCCTTGCCGTCTGCTTTTTGGGCTGCTTCTCGGTTTTGACAGAGAGAGAAGACTTCTTCAGGACCTTCGCCAAGGGGATATTATCATTAGAGCTGGGTTTTACATCCAGAACCGGTACAGTATCCGTCATCGGTTGTTCAAGCGAAGCCTCTGTTGGCAATGAGGTGCGAAGCCTTTCCTCCTCTTCAAAGGTTTTAAGCGAAGCAGCAATGGCTTCTTCTGTAGAGGCACCTGTTAAAACAGGAGGCATCAGTCAGAGTATAAAAAAAAGTGAAATAAACAACTGAGAGATAAGGATAGAATATACCTGACTGCGCAAGGGCGGCCAATTCCTTTTCGAGGGCGGCCGATTGTTTGGAAGCTTCAATAGCGACCTCCAAGTCGGTATCATCAAGCATCCTGAATAAACCCTCGTTGGTCCCATATTCGCTCAAGCCTTCGCTAAACGGAGCAGGGGGGTGTCGAGCCTAATATGGTGTCCAAAGAAAGTACTTGTTTCTTTTTCTTCTGAGGACGGGCGCCGGTGGCTGATAACACGAGTTTGCGTTTGGTAGACGCCTTTGGACGACGAGTCCCAATTTCTTTTCCTACGTCCGACTCAGGGGACGCGGCAGCTACCTTTTTTTTAGGCTCGCTGGGTAGGGGAAACCCACGCGTAGGGCTTAACACGTGTGGAGGCTCAACTACAGTGACCTCTCTCAGGGGAGGACGAACAATGTTCTGTCGCTTCAGAGGAACATTTCGATCACCAGCCGGCACTGCACCCTTGCAATCAAGCAACAATCGCTTCTCTTCCCTGATGACGGCACCCATTGAATGCTGATACCACGCTACGTACGCATTAAGAGCCTTTGGGACGCAACTCGGTTCGCTGATAAAGAAGTTGGACCCTGTGTTCAAGCGCATGAAATGATGCAGTGCGCTCCGCATTCCCTCTTCGGTAGCAGCAGGCTCGGCCAAGAAGGCTTCAAGTGGGACGCCCTGATTGTAACTTAATTGCTGGGCGAAACGGTGCAGATTGTATCTTATGAATAACGCCGCATCATTTTTCCTGAACACTAAGAAACCCGGCCTGATGGAGTATAAATGAAGGATCTCCTGAGCTTTCAACACAGAGGCCCCATCTTTAAATATGTCTTGCAGTGGCAACATCATCTTCCCTGTCTCTTGGCCGACGGTCAGAACTTTATCAGTAAAGGACATGCCAGCCCCAACCGTGCGCGGGCGAAGAAGCAAGCCTCTAGCTTCCCGTTGCGTCGGAGTCACAATAGAAGCGTCAACCAGTCGCATGATCCGAGGGAACCTGCACCTGTCATAAAAACCCGGCCTCTTGTGGATGCCAAAGACACCTAGCACGTGTAACTCGAGCCATGGCGTGAAATAATGCATCGGGAAGTTTACCGACTGCACCCCTGGCTCAGTGGTATCAGCCGCCGAGCTGAGGCCGTGATACATATGAGCTAACCTAGCAATCCTCACAGCCACTTATATCCCAGCAACCATCCGATGCGCAGGATAGAGGACAGACTGCCTCATAAGGCGAGGGTGCATGGGAAGCGCGAACCAACTCAGCCACAGCCCGAGGAACCCTAAAAAGAACGCTTCTTCGTCGATCCCAGGAGCCGCCGATTCTGCAAAAGGGATGACCGGGGTATCAGGTAGAAAGAAGCTCTGCTGATCCGCCTCCACCGCTGGCAGATTGCCTAAACCCAAGCCGTAGGGGTCGTCAAGACTGGCGAATTTCTCGACTTCTTCCTTCAATATTTCCGGGCGAAGAAAATCAGCGATAAAAGCCGCAAAACTAACTCCACGACCTTCGGATGCAAGAGAGAGGTTCTCATACATATTCAACACCTTTATTAAGCTCGGAAATTTGTGCTGAATAGCATTCTCGGGAGTAAGACCCATTACCACTAATTTGGTAGAGAAAACATACTCATCCCGGGGAAGCAATTCCTCATAATGTTCCCCCCTAACGGGTAAATCCGAGACCTCTGCAAACTCCTCCAAAGAAATGGAGACTTCTCGATCTGATAGAAGGAAGGTGTGGGTTGGAATGTTCCACTGTTCCAGAAATTCCCTGACCCACCATGAGGGGGGTGTGGAATATTGAAATAAAGAGGCATAAACGGCGGGATACAATCCGAGCTTCATCAAATGTGGCTTCCTTGCCGATAAAATATACCGAGCCCACTGCAAATACCCGGCTGGGTGACGGGGAGTTAGTCCTACATTGTACGGCTTTCCCCAGGGGCGTGACTCGCCCTGACATATGCGTTGCCCTAGGATGTCTAAAGCCACCGGCGGCTGCACGGGTATTGCGGAAATAGAAGGTCGAAGGAGACCTTCTGAAGTCCAGTTGACCTCCTCCACAGTGTAATTCATCGGAGGCGTATTTGCATAAGCAATCGCCGAAATAGGCTCCGAGGGTGTCGCACAGGAAAAACTTCGTCGGCCCATGATAATTTGATCATACCATTTACCCTATAGATGAAGACTCTTATGCTCCGGGTCTTGTTCTTTTATCAGCGTGAAAACTTCTCGATCAACGGGTGCTTCAGGAAATCCGTCTTCTGAACGAATGAATGGGAAGGAAGTGTCGGAAGACATAATGCCTGCGCAGAAAAGAACTAATTTTTCAGCCACCAATGCTATAAATTAAATTCTATTACAAGGTACTATAAATCTGTACCGCACTGCAATGCAGTTAAAGGGGACCAAAGGGGACCCAAAAAATCTAGATGACAGTTCATCATTAAAAAAACAGCCTCATCATTGGATGAGGCTGACATTAAATGAGGAAATCCTCAAGAGATTCTCATTAAATGAGAAATCCCTCGGGCAGAGGAGTAAAACTCCCATTGAGAGCAGCGCTCTTCACTAGACAGACATCTGTCAAAGTCCAATGATGAAGGAATAGAATTCCTCAAGAAGAGCCTTGCTCTGAAAAGATGAATAATCTATCAAAAATAAAATTTCAATTTGATCTTCAAGATCCATGAACAAACTCTTAAGAGTTCTTCTATTTGATCTGAAAGGAGCAAAGCTCCATTAATAGATTAAGAAATCATAAGCAAGATCCCTTTAGATCTATGATTCCAAGAGAGCAAAGCTCTATTAATAAAACCCTAAAAAGGATTTTCTTTAGATCAAAGATCTATGAAGAGCAAAGCTCTGTTAATGGGTGAAACCCTGAAAGATGTCTCAAAAAGATTTAATCTTTTACCTAATCGACAAAGTTCTGTCCTTAAAAATTCTTAAGAAGAAGAGCCGTGCTCTGAAGAAGAAAATAAGAATTGAAGATGAACAGAAGTCATTTCAAGGGCCAAGAATCCTATTTATAGGCACTAAGTGCCGTTTCAGTTCCTTAGGTGATCCAAGAGTCGAGATGTTGCCACCGCTGCACCCACGTGTGGACCCCATGAGCGCAACGGTGGGGGGCATTTGTTTCCCCAATTAGAGCAAAGCTCTGTTTAGAATTCAAAATTTGAGTTACAGCTGCGCTTTTATAAAAGCGCTTCGCTACAACTAGCGCACCCCGTGCAAAGCACATAGGCGCTAGCTCTAGGTGCGCTGCGCTCCAAGTAGCACACCACATGCAAAGCACGTGTGCGCTAACGCTAAGAGCACTGCGCTCCAATTAGCGCACCATAGGCAGAGCGCATAAGCGCTAGCGCTGGAACTAAATGTTCCTCACCGTTGGATCAAATATCCAACGGATATGATCAAATCATTGGTTAATAAGAATAAAATTCTATTGAATCTTTCCAAACGGAAAAGATTGTGCCTTGAATTTGGAACACCGTTGGATCAATGATCCAATGGTGATTAAAAATCACTAAAATACAGAACAAATTCTGTAAAGAAGGAAAGATTTCTCAATCTTGTTAAAACAAGAAGATTATCTTCTGTAAATCAGAAGCTCTTGGATCAAGGATCCAACGGTGGGGAAATTCCCAAATCAATTGGAGAATAAATCTCTTTAACTGATTCAACAAATCAGCTTCCCCTATATAAAGGACCCAAGACTTCAAGTCTAAAAAAGAGGAACCCCCCCATAAACTTTGAGAAAATCTCAAGGAGAAGAAATAGCTCTCGGCAAAAGAAGATTTTTCTTCAAGGTAAAAAGAATGGTAATGAACAAAGAGATGAAATCATCTCATAATTAAAGAGAAGAATTCTCTTCTTAAAAGATCATAGATCTACAAAGACCAATGTCTTTTATAAAGAGATCAAAAAGATCTTATCATAAAATAAATAAGTACTTACTTCACAGATCATAGATCTATAAGACAAATTGTCTTTCTGAGATCATGAACATCTCATTAAAAAAGGGGGGGGGGAGAATTATTCAATTATCTTAGGATCATAGATCCATAAAGGCAAAACCTTTCATCAAAAAGAGATTGAAGTATCTCCTATAAGTTAAGAACTTTGTTCTTGGAATCTTGAGACAGCGTCTCTTATCAAAGAAGATAATCTTCAGAGTGTAAATTTAACCTAAGAAAAGCCTTAGCGCTCATAATTTAAAAGTGCCTTAGTGCTCTTCATCTAGCGCAAAGCTCTGCAGTGCCATAGCATTTCAAACAACAGCGCACTGCGCTCATTGGCTAGCGCTAAGCGCACCACGTGCTCCTCACGTGTGCGTTGCATTACTAAAAGCGCTTCGCGCTCATTATATGGCACCAGTGCCAAGCGCCTCAACGCTTCAATTATAGCGCATCAGCGCTCTTCACTTAGCATAAAGCGCTAAACGTATTAACGTTTAACATCTGGCGCCAAGTGCCAAGCGCACTAGCGCTTTAACCATAGCGCACTGCGCTCATCGACTGGCGCTAGTGCCATGCGCGCTATATACTTTTATGTACGCTTGGGCAGAACATAAATAAAAGACAAACATTATCAGAATTTAAATCCATGCTCCGCATTGTCAAAAGGGCCAAGCCTAAATAAAGGCTCAATAGCCAGAACAATAAAATGTTCAACTCGTATCAACTGAGCCCATATGCTCATAAACCTTCAAACAGACTTTAGTCCTAAATTGGACTATAGATCTCCCAATCAACATTGGTTCAAGGGTACATATCTGAACTCCTCTGATATTTGTTGTTGTAATCCTTCAACGTCTTCAGAGAGGTGACGGGTCCCGACAGCCATACATTCCATAGACTATGACGTCTTTAAACTGGACTGTAGGGTCCTTAAACTCATGGACTATGATGTCCTTAACCTCGACTGTGATGTATTAAAACTAACATTGGACTGTAGAGTCCTTAAACCCACGGACTATGATGTCCTTAACCTTGACTGTGAGGTCTTTAAACTCACGGACTATGATGTCCTTAACCTTGACTGTGAGGTCTTTAAGCTCACGGACTATGATGTCCTTAACCTTGACTGTGAGATCTATAAACTCACAGACTATGATGCCCTTAACCATGACTGTGAGGTCTTTAAACTCACGGACTATGATGTCCTTAACCTGGAATGAGATGTCCTTAAACTAACATTGGACCACCATGTCCTTATACTGGTAATCGACCGCAATGTCCCTAAACTAAACAATAAAGCCCAAATGCTCTCTTGTTGGATCTAAATGATCCTGTTAAGTTGATCTTAGTCTAGAAATTAGACTAACGCATCCTTAACAAACGTTTAAGTTGATCTTAGTCTCAAATGAGGCAAACGTATCCTTAAACCAAACCCCCAAACCCAAATCTAAGAAGATATGGATTTGGACTAATCCACGCCCTACGGGCGACCACATAAATTAGTCTCCGTATACAATCCACGGGCAACTACAAACAAAACAAACACCCACGACACGAAGTGACCATATGGAGAAGGAGAAAGTTGTTACCGCGATGCGGTAGCGTAATTAACTGTAGGGGCTTGCGCCTGCAGGGAAGAGCGTCCCCACAATCAAAAACCCCTCAGACGAGGGGGAATCTGACGAACTCTGCTACATCGGCCGCATCCGTTTAAACCTTCGATACATGGTGCCATAAATCAACTTGGCATCTTCGGAGAGGTGGACGGATAACACAATTAGCATCTGCCCCGAATTTCAGGCAAGATGTTTATCGCGTCTGCGTGATTCGGAGGGGAACAACCGTGTATCGAAGGTTTAAACGGATGCGGCCGATGTAGCATACTTCGTCAGATTCCCCCTCATTTGAGGGGTTTTTGATTGTGGGGACGCTCTTCCCTGCACGCGCAAGCCCCTGCAGTTAATTACGCTACCGCGTCGCGGTAACCACTTTCTCCTTCTCCAGATGGTCACTTCGTGTAGTGTGTTTGTTTTGTTTTTGGTTGCCCGTGGATTGTATACGGAGACTAATTTATGTTGTTACCCGTAGGGCGTAGATTAGTCCCAATCCGTATTTTCTTAGATTTAGGTTTGGGTTTGGGTTTAAGGATACGTTAGTCTCATTTGAGACTAAGATCAACTTAAACGTTTGTTAAGGATACGCTAGTCTAATTTTAGACTAAGATCAACTTAAACGTTTGTTAAGGACACGTTATCTAATCTTAGACTAAGATCAACTTAAACGTTTGTTAAGGACACGTTAGTCTAATCTTAGACTAAAATCAACTTAAATGTTTGTTAATGATACGTTAGTCTGATCTTAGACTAAGATCAACTCAACGGGATCGTTTAGATCCAACAAAAGATTATTCGGGCTCTATTGTTTAGTTTAGGGACATTGCGGTCGATTACCAGTTTAAGGACATGGTGGTCTAATACCAGTTTAAGGACATGGTGGTCTAATACCAGTTTAAAGACATCATAGTCTGTAAAGGTTAAGGACATCAAAGTCCATGGGCTTAAGGACCCCACAGTCCGAGGTTAAGGACATCATAGTCCATGGGCTTAAGGACCCCACAGTCCAGGTTAAGGACATCATAGTCCATGAGTTTAAGGACCCCACAGTCTATGGAATGATTGGTTATCGGGACCCGTCACCTCTGTGAAGACGTTGAAGGATTACAACGACAAATATCAAAGGAGTGAAGAGATGTACCCTTGAACCAAAGTTGATTGGGAAATCGGTAGTTCAATTTGGAACTAAGATTAATTAATTAGATTATGAGCATATTGGCTCAGTTAAATCTGAATTGAGGACTTATGGCCAACTTGGGCTAAGTCCAAATAGGTTCGAAATGTTGGACCTTTGTTTGGACTGTTGAACATTTGTCTGGGTTCAGTCCCCCATTATTTAGCAATGCTAAACAGGGGTTTGGGGCTCTGACAATATTTTATCTTTGGCTGAGCACTAACCATTCATTATGGCTCTGGACTTTAATTTGCATATCATATGAACTGACCAATTTTGAGGTCCAGTTGAAGGGGAGATTTGCCTCTGGAAAACTTAACCAATTTGGGATAAGCTTGGTTTTAAAATAGTGTTGAACACTAGAGGATACTTGGCGATCACGTGCTCCCACGTGATATGCTGAAAATAGTGTTAAACACTAAGGACGAGGCGCTTAAAATAGTGTTAAACACTAAAATTGAATTGGTCACGTGGGATCACGTGAGGCATCTGAAGATGGGGCCATACTTCCTTTATTTTGTTCTCAGAATATTCAGATAAGTGTTAAACACTTTTAGTCTTCACGGACATCACGTGTGAGCACGTGATGGGTACCCATGCATTGATTTATCAAAGTGTTTATTAGGGGTCACGTATGGACACATGAGGACGCCCAAAATCTGTATTGGCTTTGGCTTTATTCCCTTCATTTTGAGGGTCACATGGGAGCACGTGAGGCATTGCCTCCAAGCTTTATTTTTTTCTCATTTTTGAGGAGTCTGTTTAAGAGTCACGCAGGAGCACGTGAGGCATTGCCTCCAGACTTGTTCTTTCTTTTCTGATTTTTGAGGGTGGGGGTCACGTGTCACCACGTGACCCGGTTCTTTACGTGCATGGAGAGCTTTTAAGTCTCTTGTTTTAAGAATTAAATTCTCTGTAGGGTTAAACCCTAATTCTTTTTTAGAGAAATTAAATTCCTATGCATGTGGAAGAATTAAATTCCCATATAGGGTTAAACCCTAGTTCTGTTTTAGAGGAATTAAATTCCTATGAATTTGGGTGAATTAAATTCTTATATAGGGTTAAACCCCAGTTCTGTTTTAGAGCAATTAAATTCCTATGAATTTGGAAGAATTAAATTCTCATATAGGGTTAAACCCTACTTTCATTTGGAGAAATTAAATTCCTATGAATTTGAGAGAATTAAATTCTCATATAGGGTTAAACCCTAGTTTCATTTAGAGGAATTAAATTCCTATGAATTTGGGGGAATTAAATTTCTTAAACTCAATTCTCCCTCTAAGTTTTGGATCTGCATGGCAGAATCTCCCCGATGAGAATTAAATTATCAACTTGTGGGGAGATCTGCTTCTGCAGATCTTCAACCAAAGGAAGAACTAAGTTCTTATTCAGAAGAGTTAAACTCTTAAATTGAGAATTAAATTCTCCTTTTGTTTTATGGAGCTTAGATCTCTTTCCCCTTCTCACCTAGGGTTTCTTTCTCTTCTAGGAAATCTTTTTTCTCTCTTGAGAATTAAATTCTCCTCTCTTTTTTCTCTCTGTTGTTGTATCTCTCCAAAAAAAACAGATCACTTCTCTTCTCTTCTTGGCTCCTATTTATAGGAGAAAGAAAAGAATCAGTTTGTTTAGTCAATCTTTCATTGAAATATTTCAATTGATTTTGTAACCAACATGATCTTTTAGATCATTCAGTGAATTTTATCCACCATTGAATTTTTAATCCAAAAGATCTTTTATCTGTTATTCCTGGAAAATTTCAGGGAAATCTTTCCTTGTATATAATCTTTCTATGAATTGGTGATTTTTAATTCCACGGTGCTCTACTTTACAGAGCACAATCTTTTTTGTTTGGAAAGATTTAGGGAAATATTTTTCCAACTAGGGTTTTTGATTTCTCTTAATTAGAATTTAATTCTATTAGTTCAGAAGGTTTAAGAGCCTATCACGTGTTAGCACGTGACCCTACTGATTGACCAATTAATTAGAATTTAATTCTATTGGTTTAGAGGGCTCAGGAATCCATCACGTGTTGGCACGTGACCCCACTGATTAATTATTTAATTAGAATTTAATTCTATTGTTTCAGAGAGTTTGAGAGCCTATCACGTGTTGGCACGTGACCCCACTGATTAATTATTTTCAATTATTTATTTTATTCAGTGCTTACAGGCTTTGCCTGTAAATGGTCACGTGTCTGCACGTGATGCCCGGTCACATGTGGGCACGTGATGCCTCATAACTTTTGATCCCGGATGAATTATGAGACCCATAATATATCAAATCGAAGGATTTTTCGAGACACTTTCGATATCATTAGAATTTAGCTGTTTCTCATTCGGGAGTTTGTCAAAATGCAGCCCGGAAAATACTGGTTCGCATTTTCTTTCTTAGATTACACATGCATAGCATATTTGCTCATAACTTTTGATCCCGGATGAATTATGAAGCCCATAATATATCAAATCGAAGGATTTTTCGAGACGCTTTTGATACCATCTGAATTTAGCTGTTTCTCATTTGGGAGTTTGTCAAAATGCAGCCCAGAAAATACTGGTTCCCATTTTCTTAAACGTATCGCTGCCATTTGATACCTTAAGCTCTTTTGCGCAGAATTTTTTTTGGCGGGAATAGAGTTCAAGTTCAAATTCAAATCCGAGTCATGTTCGAGTTTGTATTCAGGTTATAGTGATTTCATATTACTAGAGTTAAATGTTTTGAATAGCTTTAATCTTGTAAATTTTTAAGTTCGGGAATAATTGGACAATCACTGCACATGGGCGGTGGGATTTGTGTTTTTTTCCAAGACGATTGTCATTAATAATTCCTTTAATTTGCAGTGTTATCTAAGCTGGATAGACAAGCGCTCATTTTCTCCGGCACGCTGAGCCTCAAGAGAAATGATACCGCTTAAGTCTATATTAATTTAAGATCCTTAAATATTCATTCAAGTTGTTTATTATGTATTTACATTGTTTGCATTTCTCGAAGGGTTTTTATGTAAAATGTTTTAATATTGTTTTAAAAACATACCTTGACGGTGTTTTAGAATATTAAGAGTTTTTATAAAAATGTATTTTAGTGATGAAACCTAGCTTTTTAAAAGTTTATGGTATCTTTATGAAAACTATACTTTTGGAAACTTGATAGTAATTTTGTGTAATTTTAATTTTTCATTTTAAAAATATAGTTTTCAAAATTTGTTTTCATAGAAAAATACAGATTTATGATTTATGAAAATTTTCAAATGATTTAATTTATTAAAAAAAGTCATATTCTTTAAAATCGTATTTTTATTCCTTTCGAGACCGAATTCTCCGTAAGGAGTACTATATCTCACTCTACTAGCCCAAGCATGTACGATAACCCGCACCATCCACAATGGGTTCTCCCTAAAGGGTTGTAGAGGCGTAATTGCGAAGGATTTAAAAATGACGATTAAAAAGTATTTTGTAAAGTAAAGCTATTTTAATGAAATTGTTTCTTTTAGTTTTAGTGGTATATAGCCAAAACATCGTGCTATGAAAACCTACGTGATAAAGTAGGTCGTTACCCCGTGAGTTATCTAGAGTTTTAGTTCATGATAACCTAATAGGGTATATGTAAAGTTCATGATGTTTATTCGTTATTTGTAATCTGCATAATATTTAATGTCACGTCCCGCTTCCCAAAAACGAGAAACGAGAGCGACAAGCCAGCAACGTATTCATATAGAGATGCACTCTTTCTCGACATGAATACGCTGTAGGGTGAGGAGCGTCTTAAAGATGCTAGGGAGCTGGGCGCTGGGCATTTGGACGCTAGCGTCTCACGTGCCCAGTACGCGGGCGCTGGGTGCTTGGACGCGAGCGCCTCACGTGCCCGGCACGCGGGCGCTGACCGCTTGGGCGCCGGCGGAAAGAAAGGGGCTTTTAGCCCCGGAAATAAGAGTTAAACTCCGAAAGAGGGTTTTTTATTTATGAAGTTAAACTCCGACAGATATTGAATGGAGTTGAACTCCTATAAAAAAAGGGTTTGATTTATGGAGTTAAACTCCAACAGATCTTGAACGGAGTTAAACTCCTAAAAAACTTTCACTAGTAAAATAAGGGGTTGCCCCTAAGGATAATAACATCCGTAGGGGCAGTTAAAGTTTGGCCCTACGGATTAATCCGTAGGGCCAAACGGTTGCCTCTACGGCCCTTCAATATTTATTTAACATTTATTAAATCTTAAAGTGTTGTTTGCCCCTACGGAGCCGCAAACCAAGCACCTACGGGTATATCCGTAGGGGCATATAAATAGGGATTTAAGAGATCGATCCCTACGCCGATTATTTCTTTTTCTTATTCTCGCGCGAAACCAAATTTTCCCAAATCGAGATCATCGTCGCCACCGCGCTGCAGTGATCTCGTCGTCGTCGAATCCAAGCCGAATCGTCGTCGCCACGCCTGTGCAGTGATCTCATGGTCGCCACCGTGCTCCGTTCTCGTTGTCGCCACCGCCTCCGTCGTCGCCGATTGCGTCTCCGTCGTCGCCTACAGGTAATTAGTTAAACATTATTATAATGATGTTAGGGTAGCGATCGATGAGGGTTAGGGTTAGGTATCGGTTGTGGTTAGGGTTAGGATTAGGGTTAGGGTACGGGTTCGATCGGCGGTTGGGGTTCGACGACTGGTGTTGGGGTTAGGGTTAGGGTTAGGGTTCGGTTGGGGTTTGGTGTTGGGGTTGGGGTTCGGCTGGGGCTGGGTTGGGGTTAGGGTTAGGCCGGGTTAGGGTTTGGTGTTGGGTTGGGGTTCGGCTGGGGCTGGGTTGGGGTTAGGATGAGTTGGAGAGATTGAAGGCGAGCTGGGTTTTGGGAGAAGAGAAGGAAATGGCACTGCTTGCTGCTTCAATTTTTTGATATAGATAGATAAGGTTCTTTTGGGATTTTGGAGGGGTTTTGGGGGAAATAAATAGCTTTGGAGATGAAATGGGGCATTTCGGTAATTTGATTCTCTGTTGCAAATATTATTTATCAATATATTTAATTATAAATATTAAATAAAATAAAGTAAACTATAAATAATATGAAACCAATATATGATACTCGATGATAATATGAAACCTTCATATTCCCATCGATACTCATATATGAAACTAAAAGCACCACTTAGTCCCCGTCTATCGGTTAACATACGTGCGATACTCGTCGTGACCTAGAACTATACGAAAGTTGTTAAATATCGGACAGTATAGCTCGAAACTAACAACCGTCGTATAGTCTACGCGATGAGAAAATTCAATCGTATGGTAACCCATAGATTTTTCCCGTGTGGACAAGTTAAGAATGTATAAAGCAAACGACTTCATTCACTTGTGTTTTCATCCGTTTCGAGATATTTCGTCGGTACCTTTCCGCTGGTTCTCCGTGTACAAAGATAGATTAGATGTTCATTTCAACGTTGTTTCACAGCTTTGAAATGATTATCTATTCTATTACAGTGTACTCGGAGAACAGCGGGGAGGTGCTGCCGAAATTTACTCGAAACGGTTGAAAGCACAAGTGATGGGCGTTCGCTCTATACATTCTTAATGGGATAAAAGCCTACCCCCGACAGCCGGAACACACACATACAATAAGAATACACAACAAACGCATAATTAGAGAGCGATTCGAGATGTTCGGGTTAAAACCAATATATGATACTCGATGATAATATGAAACCTTCATATTCCCATCGATACTCATATATGAAACTAAAAGCGCCACTTAGTCCCCGTCTATCGGTTAACATACGTGCGATGCTCGTCGTGACCTAGAACTATACGAATGTTGTTAAATATCGGACAGTATAGCTCGATACTAAAAACCGTCGTATAGTCTACGCGATGAGAAAATTCAATCGTATGGTAACCCATAGATTTGTCCCGTGTGGACAAGTTAAGAATGTATAAAGCAAACGCCTTCATTCACTTGTGTTTTCATCCGTTTCGAGATATTTCGTCGGTAACTTTCCGCTGGTTCTCCGTGTACAAAGATAGATTAGATGTTCATTTCAACGTTGTTTCACAGCTTTGAAATGATTATCTATTCTATTACAGTGTTCTCGGAGAACAGCGGGGAGGTGCTGCCGAAATTTACTCGAAACGGTTGAAAGCACAAGTGATGGGCGTTCGCTCTATACATTCTTAATGGGATAGAAGCCTACCTCCGACAGCCGGAACACACACATACAACAAGAATACACAACAAACGCATAATTAGAGAGCGATTCGAGATGTTCGGGTTAAAACCAATATATGATACTCGATGATAATATGAGACCTTCATATTCCCATCGATACTCATATATGAAACTAAAAGCGCCACTTAGTCCCCGTCTATCCGTTAACATACGTACGATACTCGTCGTGACCTAGAACTATACGAAGGTTGTTAAATATCGGACAGTATAGCTCGATACTAACAACCGTCGTATAGTCTACGCGACGAGAAAATTCAATCGTATGGTAACCCATAGATTTGTCCCGTGTGGACAAGTTAAGAATGTATAAAGCAAACGCCTTCATTCACTTGTGTTTTCATCCGTTTCGAGATATTTCTTCGGTACCTTTCTGCTGGTTCTCCGTGTACAAAGATAGATTAGATGTTCATTTCAACGTTGTTTCACAGCTTTGAAATGATTATCTATTCTATTACAGTGTACTCGGAGAACAGCGGGGAGGTGCTGCCGAAATTTACTCGAAACGGTTGAAAGCACAAGTGATGGGCGTTCTCTCTATACATTCTTAATGGGATAGAAGCCTACCCCCGACAGCCGGAACACACACATACAACAAGAATACACAACAAACGCATAATTATAGAGCGATTCGAGATGTTCGGGTTAAAACCAATATATGATAATATGAAAACTTCATATTCCCATCGATACTCATATATGAAACTAAAAGCGCCACTTAGTCCCCGTCTATCGGTTAACATACGTGCGATAATTTATTCTTTTCAACGACAAAGGCACACACAAAGCATATACACGGATTTTCTCCTTTGTCAGTAACTATCCCGTTCTTATATATCTCAATATAGTCAGTATAACCTACAATTTATATGTTATTCAGTCTAACATGGCCCATGAGTACGTCAGAGTTAAGGACTGGATGTATGTGGATTGGAAACAACGTATGCAACCTAAGTTTGTCGCAGGAGTTGCTGCTTTCCTTGAATTTGCATGCGCACATAATAAGATCATAATAGAGAAGATTCTCTGTCCGTGCGATAGATGTGGCAATAAGTACTGGCAGAAGGTAGAATTGGCAGAGTTTCATATTGTAAAACATGGGTTTACTAGACTTTATTCAACTTGGAAATATCACGGGGAAGGAGAAGAATGCAGTACTGCGGTAGAAGAAGAAGGAGAACACGATAATGCGGCAGGAGAAGAAGAAGAATTCGGTAATACGGCAGGAGACGGAAATTTATTTCCATCAGAAGAAATGGAGGATATGGTAGAGGCTGCCCTAGGTGAATCTATTCGTACCGAAGATGACATTCCTTCCGGTCAAGGACCGTGTGCGGATAAATATGAAAATTTCATGAATGATGCTAGGAAACCAATTTATGAGAATGCGAAGTATTCCACCCTCTCATGGTTCGTCTAACTTTTCCAGATTAAGTGCCTAAATAGATGGAGCAACAAGTCATTCACAATACTTCTTTCGTTCTTGAAAGATTCTATGCCTCCGGTAAATAATGTGCCCGAAAGCTGGTATGAAGCCCAGAAGATGATGTCTGATTTGGGTCTAAAGTGCGAGAAGATTCAAGCATGTCCTAAAAATTGCGTGTTGTATCGGAAAGAGAATTCAGATTTGAAAGAGTGTCCAACATGCGGAGAGGCCAGGTATAAGCCGAAAGATTCTAATAAGAAGCCTGA
The DNA here is from genome assembly GCA_030015575.1 of Agapanthus africanus. Classification (NCBI taxonomy): domain Eukaryota; kingdom Viridiplantae; phylum Streptophyta; class Magnoliopsida; order Asparagales; family Amaryllidaceae; genus Agapanthus; species Agapanthus africanus. The sequence goes on along the minus strand of CM057340.1, from coordinate 671,175,648 downwards.
TATACCTGTGAAGATAGCACGATACTTTTCCATAACACAGAGGCTACAGAGGCTATTCAGGTGAAGATAGAACGATATACCTATGAAATGACATAATATTAACGTCACAATTATTTGTCGAAAACAGAACTCATTTTAACGAGGTACGTGAGGGGCATCCTGATTGGAACGAAGAATGTTTGGAAAAATACCATCAGGATAATTTTTGTGATTGGGTCACAGAGCATGTAAGTTATTCGAATTACATTTTATTGCTATCAGTTTTAATCTAAACTTGTATCGTTATGTATTTGTCGTAAAATTTGTTTTGTTAGATCCACGATCCGAACTTGTCAGCATCATTTGAGAGTGATTCAAGATGTTTAGCTCAATTTCCTAGTATGGAGGTTGCATATTACAAAGGATTTGGTGTCCTTGGATACAAATTAGAAGTTAAGGACATAGAAATATCTAGAACCACTCAGAATAGTGGGATTGCGACGGTAGGATCGGACGGTGTGATTTACTATGGGTACTTAAATTGTATACTCGGCATCCACTATCCCGGACGATCAGAACCCTTTTATATATTCCAGTGTACTTGGTACGATCCGCGAACCGATACGGACAGGTGGAGAAGCAGTCTTGGGACTTGGAAAGATGAATATGGATTGACCAGTGTGAACACACTTCGATTTTACTGTCAGGACGATCCGTTTATCTTTCTGAACCAAGCGTTCCAAGTATACTATTCACAGTGTTTGAAGCATCCAGGGTGGAGTGTTGTATGCCGATGGAAACCCAGAGATATTTACGATGTCCCAGAATACGAGGACAGCGATGAGGACGAAGAAGAGAGAAGGCTTAAAGTGCTCCGACCGTCTGTTTCGAAGGACGGGTTGTCTTCGACCGATCATGAAGTTACGTGGGTTAGAAATGACATCGACGATGAAATCCAAGTAGATATGTATGATGCGCCCACGAAACGAAAAAGGTTATCAGTAATGTTATATTATTACTTCACATTTTACGCTCTATACATATATAGTCAATACTTTTAATGATTGTCTAATGCGTTCACGAACCGTTTATCTAAATTTGATGATGATGTCGGGAGCAGCGAGGGGCGGCAGGAGCTCCAGCCGCGGCAGAGGCAGAGCGGTTCTGCCGCCCGGAGAGCTCCGTAGGGAGCTTCAGAGGGCCGGTCTTGCACCCAGATCGGAGACCCCTTCGGATGCCTCCTTCCGTGTGGATTTTGCCACATCTCCAGGTATACTGCAGGCATATCCATTTTGAATGTAATATTACAGATATTCATGCCTGTTTATGTCAAAATTACTTATATTGTCAATATTTGATTGTCTAGTTGTTGGTGATGCGTCCACATCTGGGACAAAGGCCACCCCCGCTCCTCCAGGTATGTTTATATATCATATAGTGTATGTATATTGATTTAGAATGCTATATCATAAATACACACATTCCTTTTGCTCTTACTTAGCAATTTTTATTATTGTCTAGCTGTAGGTGGTGACACCACCGCACCTGCGGGTATGTTTATATATCCTATAGTGAATGCATATTGATTTAGAACGTTGTATTATTGATCTACACATTCTTTTTGCAATTACTTATATAATCTATTTTTAATTGTCTAATTATAGGTGGTGCGTCCACACCTTCCGCAGGGGCCACTCCTGCCGCTTCCATACCCTCCGCATCGTCTGCAGGTTAGTATGAATAAATTTAAAATATTTACTCATTTTACATATGCTCTATAGAATAAATATGAACTTCATAGAAATTTAGCGTCGATGTTTATTTTCTAGTTGGAGGGGATGCGTCCGCATCCGGGACCCCGGTTGTTCCTCACTGGAGGAACTATCGTCCCGCTCGTGCTGCTGCCCAGGCCCAGGCTCGTGCGATGGTCACCAGAGGTATATATCACACTTGAATTTTCGTTTAACCTTGATTTCTTAATACAACTTTGTCTTATTATTGATTGTCTTGATATTTCGTGCAGACGCAGGGCCTCCCCATCCCCAGAGGGGGACTTGAGGCCCGAATCAGTCCCATAGGCTGAGGCCTGACAGAGTTAGGGGGGAGGCAGCATTCCCCCTTTTTTTTACCCTTGACTATCGCTATACCGGTCCTCATGCCGAGAGGTTCGGCCGGTATTTGGGGGACGACAGCCGGCTCGTGAAGAACTATCCACTTCACGTTGAGTGGGGCGAGCAGCACCAGCGCTCATTCGCCCTCTTCTTTGATCAGGCTCGGGTATGTATTAATATATATTTTCATTTGATCTATCCAATATATTTATTATTAACACTTGCAATCTAATAACAATGTTTTTTTTGTATTTTCAGTTGGATTACGATTTTCAGCCTGTAGCCGACCCTGATCACCCGGGGAGGGTGCTCGACCTTCATGCTCTGTACAATGGCCTGATGAAGAACATGCAGGCCAAGATCCGATACAACAGGAATGAGCTGAAGGCCGACTGCTACTCCCTGTGGATGGCGACCCCCGAGGCAGAGAGAGCGGCCCTCCTATCTACTCCGGCGTTTGCGAGAGTCGACATAGAGACATGGCCTCTATTATGCGCTTATTTCGACTCCCAACGCAAACATGTATGTATTTTAAATGTAATTCATTATTTATGATATAATTTATTTCTTTGTGTTTCTTAATTAGAAAACTAAATGTTAATGCGTTGTGCAGAAACAGGCCGCTCAGAATTCAGAGAACAGGAAGTCGGCGAAGAGGGGTCGCCCCACTTACACACGTGGCTCGAGGAACATTACTCGGCCATGGAGTTATCGGTAAATTACAATAGACCGACGTTTGTGATATTCTGCAATATTAAGAGTTATTTTCTAATATTTCTAATATTAAGAGTTACTTTCTAATATTGCAGACATCTCGGACCGTGGCGTCAGGGGGTACACCGAGCGTGCTGTCCGCATATCTTGCCGTCCACGGCACCTCGACAGATCCCGCCACGGGCGAGGTTCGATATCCCGACGTCGCTACCCAGGAGTACTGTGTAAGTGTTAATATTTTTTCTACCCAAATTTGAAATTTTAGTTTTGGAAGGTTCAAGTTTAAATCTTATACTTATACTTTACCGCTTAATGTGGGTGTAGGAGCGGGTGGTTGAGCAGGCCCAGGCCTCGGGGATCGATTTTACCGGACAGAGCGATCCAAGGCTGCTGACCCCAGTTCTGGACACCGCAAACGGAGGGCACCACGGAGGTTGGGAGAGAGGCCGGGGACTGGGACTGTAACATTTTAAAAATAATTAAATAAATAAAAAAAATTTTAAGTGAATTTTAGGATTTTCGGTAAAGTAAAAAGGTATTTTTCGTAAAACTAAACCGTAATTATTTTTCACTATAAATTTAAAAATATCTATTTTAATTATGTTATTACTAGTAAATGGTGTTTATTTAGCCACTTATAAATTTTTAGTTCAATTAAATATTTTTCCTAAATTAAATATTTTAAATATTAATATAAGCTTTATTTTTTTATTTAAATTAGTGTAAATTACAAATTTGAATGGTTTTAATTTGTAAAAATGAGCCATGGTATATTAGAATCAAGTGTGTAATATGCAAAATCTTTTCCAAAATCTCTCCATGGTTCTAGAAATTTCTAGGAAAAGGGTTAAATTGAAAAAGTTAGATAATAAAGGGTTTAAGTGAAAAAATGCATTATTTATGAACTTTCTACACAATACCACACATTTTTTCTCTCTCTCCACCCTCCTCCCTCTCCATGGCCGGCCTCCCCTCCATGGGTAGCCCCAAAATTTTCCCCCCATCATTTTTGTATTAAAAATCATCAAAAATCATCAAAAATTCCAAAAATAAATCTCAAAAATCAACATTCAACCTTTACCATTTTCCGTTGACCTATTTAGCATGGATTTTGGAGATGGAAAGCATGCATTTTGGAGGCTTATTTCATGTTTGGGTTTCATATTTTGGAGGTATAAATTTCCTTCTTTTGATTTATTGTTATTAGATGTTCATTTAAGCATAATTAGATTTAATATATTAATTCTATTTGCTACTTTTAAAATTCAAGTTAGGGTTTGAAAAATCAAGTTGTGATTTTTATTAATTAAATAAGGTTATAATAGCTAGTTTAACATTTTTAGAGTGGAAAAATCTTGCATGGTTGTTGTATAATAATTTGTTTATCCAAAATTGATTTAATTAAGCTATTTAGCTAACTAGGATTTTATAAAATGTGTTTGTGGGTAAAATAAAATTCTAATTGAGGTTGCTATCATTAGATTGTAGTTTTAGTGAGAATATTAGTATATTAAAGGAATAAAAAACTTAGTTTGATCACTAGTTTCTTGTGATAATTGGAAAAATACTAATAAAATGCTATTTTTGTAAACTAGATTTTGGGAAATTCCTAAATAAATGAGATTAAAAATATAATTATGGTTTAATCATATCACTATCATCATGAATTGTAGTTTAATACATTAATTCATGCAAAATCATTTTTTTTTTTGTGGAATTGTGGTATTTGCTTGAAAAATGTTGAAAATTGTTAAAGGTTGCAAACTAGAAATTTCAAATTAATGCAAATTTGTGTAATAAAAATATAGTAAGGGGTTTTATAGTCTAGTTATGCTATTTGATGAGTTTTATGACCATTGGTTTCATTTAAATGTCAAGTTTTGATGAAAAACGGTAAATTGGCATTTTCGGGTTTTACGAAATCGGGCGATTTGATGGATTTTAGGGTTTCGATGGATTTAATCATGTTTTATAATATAAGTAATGAGTTTTAAAACTACGAGTTATTTGTTGATGTTTATCTCGATCTATCGGAGTCTGTACGCCGATATCGAGCGATATTTGGTTCTTTTGCGTGGACGGGACATTGGTTTTAACCTATGCTTGTTCCTTGCGTCGTTTTGGCTTTTGTATGTGATTCAGTTTACGATACTATTTATATGTTTGCGTTTAGGTACCCCTCACATAGACTGCAGGCGATGAAAAGGATGATGGCGACATCGTCTTCGGCAGACATAGACCAGGTGAGTAGATGCATATCTACGGGGGGAAGTCGGGTGGATGGCGTTTAGCACCCCCGCAACGTAGAATAGGAATAGTACTTATTGACATTAGGAAACCAGATGTGACCCTAGATTCTTAATGAGTAGGACCCTAGTAATGACCCTAGGGTGGACCAGACTGATTTAGGAAGACCATACCAGAGGATGAATACCCTGGAAGAGGTTCGTAGGTTTCAGGTAGAAACACACACACGCACACACTGAAACTCGACATGGTGTATACGGGTATGTGTATATATATATATAGGACTAGGTATAGGTATATATATAGATATATACAACACGTATGTGGGATACATTGATACACGGGAATGAAACAGGATAATTGGGCTTGATGCCGTGATTCTTGACTATACAGTCGTATTAAAGTGTTAGCGGATCATTAGAGAATGAGATAATGAACAGGTATACATAAATTATAATGGGTGGTGATGATATTGAGGTACATGGGACTCTAAAATAGTACCCGGACTGTAACTTGTGACTGATCATGATATGATATATACATGACTTGATTACGACATCATATAGGTGTGACCAGATGTCGATATCATATAAGTGTGACTTGATGACGATATGATATCAGTATGACTTAATCACAATATGATATATATGACATGATATTTCTGAGGATAAACTAATGATGCATATTATGATGGCAATGATATATGATTGATGTAGGCGGTTACAGTTTAGCATCTTGATCATGACATGTGTTGATGATGACATTATACGAATGATGAGACACCTAGGAGATACTTGACCCGTACCCCGATATTGGGATGCCGTACGATGGATTTTACTGTACGAGGCATAGATGTGATGATTGATCCGCACTCCTGATTTGAGGAAGTCGTACTATGTACGTGACGCTATTGAGGCAGGATCGCCGACTATTAGAGATATGGACTCAGGCGTTTGGTGTACTTCTATCGACCAGTTCTTAGGTTTAGTTTTCCTTAGGAGGGTTAGATGAACACTAGGTTAGGTTTGAGCCATATAGTGGTAGTGGTATTTGTATATCAAATGAGTGGATAACACACATCCGTCTTTACTTTTTTTCACTGTAATCATAATGTTGCATGTTCATACATATGTTGCTATAATCAGTATAAACTTTACCTGTTAGGACACCAGCACCATTACCGATGATGTGCATATTCCACGCACACTCATTTACCGGCTCACACACATCATCATCGGTAATTGCTATGTCACGTACACTTTAGATCATATTGTCTTTTATTGATAAAATCAGTTAACAACTAGACCGATATAATATCGTGATTACTCTCTGATGTTAGTATAGACATGATATTTATTACTTGACATTCATGCATTCATATTTTCATGTTTTCATGCAGTATCATGGGCATATGCCGACACTTATCATATACTTACTCATGATTTTAAGATTTGGATTTCTATGAGATTTCTGGATTTTTGGGGAAAACCGCAAGAAATTATAAAAACTTCTCTCTCTCTCCTCCTCTCTTTTTAAAATAAGATGCGGTTTTCTCGTGATGTATGTGTCGTCCACCATGAGATTTCATATTTTCTGTTGAATTTCGAGACCCATTCGAGGAGTGGATGAACCGTCTCGGGTACATGGTGGGCCCGGTATGGTACCCCGGGGCAAGAAGATCGAGTTGTAGACGATGAGCCTGGCAGGGGAAGGCTACCTACCGGTGATGTCTGGCGCGGCGGATATCCGGAGGATACCGACCGTTGTCGTGAGATTTGATGATAGGGGCCGATCCGGACCGACGGAGCCTGAGGTATTGAGACTATGAGACTTGAGGTTTACATGTTTGTGTCGATGCTTGACACGGATTTCCATGGATTTCATTGTTGAGATTTCAGATTCCTATACACATTTTACTATGATAACAGCTAAAGATTTCTTATACATATATATCTGGATTTCAGGATTTGTTACTTTACATTCATGGTGCATGCATTTCATTTCATATGACATAGTATTATATGAGGCACTGACACAAGCACGGAGTATCTGCACTTACACGTAGTTTTACCCTGCTATTACTAGATGATTGGGATATTATAGTGTATTATTATGACCTAGGATAGCGTCGTGCATTCGATTTCTTTTCGTAAATGTCTTCTACTTACGAGTTGGCAACTCACCCCCGTTGTGCCAAATTTTATTACAGGTTCGGTGTATAGGTTTCCCTGGCGGCTTGCTGGCACATCTATTCTTTCAGGGTGATTTGCACGGTAGGTTGGTTCACTTGTATCCGAACCACCATTGTACTTTTATTCATTCATTTGTATCTAGTAAGCTCCATCAACCATACTTGTATTACTTGATAAGTTTATTGGACCAGTCTTTTATTTCGACCTTAGAGTCGCGCATGTATTATTCTGATCTGGAGGTTTTGTTTTCTTTGAGATTTGAGCCTCGCCCTTTGGCGTTGTATACTATTGTGCTGTTGTGGTTGTTTCCGCCTGTTGGCGTTGAGCTAGCTCCCGTTTGGGGATGCTTTTTATTGTTTATGTATATTATACTTGTTGTACCCATTTGGGGGCCAGTTTTTACAGAGGAGACTCTGCCGAAATTTTTGGGAAATTTGCCGATTCTTTTAAACTTGTTTTCTTTTTCTTCTTCTTCTTCTTCTATGGTTTAGATTTCTGGGCTTCGGCTTACTTAGGTTACGTGGCGCCTCTAGACGCTTCGTAATCTAAGTGTCGGTCACGTTCCGTACTCTCGGGTCATGACAAAGTTGGTATCAGAGCGCTAGGTTTAACCTTGTATAAGTCTAGGTGACCCTTGGTTGATGGAGTAGGCGATTTAGGTAGAGTAACGTACCGTGGGTATGGTCCGCGGCATACTTACGATACGCTACTCTGCTTAAGGAGCCCTAGGATGTACATTATTTGCACCGTATTTCATTCGTTCCTTTGATCTATCTTCGTCGATATCGGATGGTAGTTTCTGCTACCACGGGCACACGGGCAGAGGGAGCTGCGGCTCGAATACGATAACCATTAGAGTATTGGTTATTCTTGAGGATTGAAGCATTGCTTAGCGTGCGGACGAAGGGTATTCACGTGCCGTCCGGATGAAGTTAAAGGGTTCGAACGATTATCAGAAAACCATTTTTCCAAGTTTAATTTATTCGGAAGAACATGCAGGTATTTCGATGGACCCTCTAGAAGAATGAAACCCTAACTCGACATAATGACCACGAGAACGCCCTTGAACCTTAGGGTTTACGGCAGTTCCGCGGTGCCATTAGTGAGGCTTGGGTTTGCCCTTCTACGGCTGGATCATCGATGCTGGGGTATGTACCGGATATTTTTAAACTGTACTTGAGTGTTGAGCTCTCGGGGAATTATGGGATTTTGATGGATCGATCGAAAGATTTAATGTAGTCCGGATATCAAGTGAAGGGATCGACTATGTGGGAGGCTCTAGACATGAGTATTGCCATTGGTAGCGCAGTCAGCACAGCTACGAAGAGACGAGTTCGAAGCAATCGACATCAGAGGAAAGAGGCGCACATTGACGATAGTGTTTACGATTATGATTTAGTGATTTGAATTTCATATTTTCGTTGATTGGATTTTGGTATTTTGAGAACTTTGTTCTACGATTGGTATTTCATGTGTGTACCTTCATTACATTCTATTTGTGTTTCATATATCAATTGTATTGATGTTGTTTAGTACATACCCAGTACACTTGATTTGGTTTTATACATTTCGAGATTTTTGATTTGATTTCGTGCATAGGGGTTACACATGATTTTGACATATGTTTCGACCTAGTTTTCATGCATTTTTGTACTGTGATTTCGATTTTGATATTCGATGTATGTTTTCTTGCACCATGTGCACCAGATTAGGATTCTTGCGCACACTTGGCGCACTTGATGCGATTTTGTGAACACCAGATGCACTAAATCGGGGTTTTGTGCAGATTAGATGCACCTGATAGTGAGTCATGCACGCCCGTTGCACTTGACAGATGTTTTGGTGCACACATGTTGCACTTATTTTGTTTTTGTGTGTATACATAGTATCTGTATTTGGTTTCGATTTCAGTGCGCACCGGACGCACATGATATTTTATTGATGTGATTGGGATTGATTTCAGTTTGAGCAGTATGTTTCATAATCATTATTATTTGATTTAGTAACCAGGCGGGACGTGTATGTTAAATAAAAGATATATATATATATATATAGCTATTTTTTTATAAAAAAATAAACGTCCGCTACTTATGCCGTGACACGTGCATCACACGGCGATTTTCAAAAGGGGTTTTTGCATATTTCCTTATCCAGATATTTGGATGGTTTTACTATGATGCGCACTATATATAAGTTATAGATTGATGTATATTAAGATGGTTTTCATATTGGGTTTTAATATTTTATTCTCGCCATAACTCCGATGATTGCGTAATGCTTGACGGAGTTGATTTTTGTTATGTATTGATGATTTCGGAGCCCCGACGATTTGAGTGTTTGCTAAATGTTTTAATATTTGGAGGGGGAGTTTTAATTTAAATTCGGGGACCGAATTTCTTAAAGGGGGGAAGACTGTAACATTTTAAAAATAATTAAATAAATAAAAAAAATTTTAAGTGAATTTTAGGATTTTCGGTAAAGTAAAAAGGTATTTTTCGTAAAACTAAACCGTAATTATTTTTCACTATAAATTTAAAAATATTTATTTTAATTATGTTATTACTAGTAAATGGTGTTTATTTAGCCACTTATAAATTTTTAGTTCAATTAAATATTTTTCCTAAATTAAATATTTTAAATATTAATATAAGCTTTATTTTTTTATTTAAATTAGTTTAAATTACAAATTTGAATGGTTTTAATTTGTAAAAATGAGCCATGGTATATTAGAATCAAGTGTGTAATATGTAAAATCTTTTCCAAAATCTCTCCATGGTTCTAGAAATTTCTAGGAAAAGGGTTAAATTGAAAAAGTTAGATAATAAAGGGTTTAAGTGAAAAAAATGCATTATTTATGAACTTTCTACACAATACCTGATCAGTCGAAAATATTGCATATTTTAACCGGCAATTTCCTCATCATTTGCATTCATATAGAAGTGTTCGGTATCCGTATTTCACATATTAGCAAATCGGTCGCAAAATATCAGATTACATGTATTCGACCTTAAAACCGGCATTTCTAGGGAAATTGACTGCATTGCATTACATAGCATATTTTCCATATCTTGCAACCCCTGTTTTGAAGTCTGTGCAGGAAAAGAGAAGCTTGCTCGATCATTACCTTGCTCGACCATTACAATTGCTCGTAAACTCACCTAACTCAAATCTGGTATCAACAAAGAAGAGTAAGTACAAATCTAAACATCAAAGAAAGCTAAAAACAGCAGTACAAGACCACTGCAGAAGACACAGATCCCAAGGCCAACATTGCGCGGCGGAAAGGCGGCCAATGCCCACCTCATGCGGCGGTTCCGCGGCGGGACCAGGGAGTCAGCTCCTCAAATTTCACCAAAACTCCTGTTTCAGTTCCCACTGCTCAGAAATGCACACAAACTTCCAGAAGAGTCCAGATACTTCCACCAGATCAGCAAACACCCAAACTAGCCTAATCTTTCTAGAACTTTCCCTAAACCCTAGCTTAAACCCTAAGCTAGCTCCTAACAAACTCCTTCTAGAAACTCCTCAACAAACTTTTGGAGGGAAAGGGAAATTCAAATCTAAACCTAGGGTTTGGGAGTTCTATAAATAAGACCCTAGGCTCATCATTTGGAAAATTATTCAACCTTGATTGAAGTTTAGAAAATCAATCTCTTTCTTCATCCCCTCTTCCTCAAGTTTAGTGAGAGAGCTTGTAGGAAACCCTAACCCTAAATCCAACCACAATTCAAGATCTTGAGTGCAAGCCAAGCAAGATGTCTTCAACCCTTTTATGAGCCGAGCCGATCTTCAATCGGGCAAGTGATCCAAAGTAGATCCACGATCCACGGAGACGAGCGAAGCCGAGTCAACGATCGATTTCTTCTTCTTGTAGATTCTTGAAAGAATGTATTGAAATTGTTGATTAAATAAAAGGTGATATTCTTTTATCTTGTTTTCTTTAAATTCCGCATCATGTTATCATTACTATTCTTGAATATTGTCTTTGTGGTGATGTGTGAATAAAACTCCGCTCGTCGGGGAGTCGAAACGATCTTTAGTATGATGATGTAACAAATTTGTAATCGATTCTTGAATCCCACAAGTTTGTAAACCCTAGCAAGTTCAAGAATCGACGACCCAATTCGTTGCGATGCTTTCTTGATCGACATCGCTCGAGATTGGGGAGTTCCGATCGTTTCTTGGAATTGCTAGAGGCTAGAATATAAATGGTATCCTCGAAAGAACAAGGGTTAAGAGATGAAACCCTAATTTCATCAAGAAAACCCTAACTCTCGTCGATCACCATTGATCTAGTATCAATTCTTCGAAGGACAAGAACACGAAACCCTTTAGATTGCATCACGTCTAAAGATCCGATCGATTCCTACGAGCCTCTCTTATATTCTTGATTGTTGATTGGAAATATTATCAAAACAACCGATTCTTGATTGTTTATAGTTTCTTGATTCTTGCATAAAGAATAGTGACACTCGATTACAAAGCACATCTTGAATCATGTTTTCGTTTATTGTTGCTTAACATTTCATTTCAAACGTATCAAAATACAATTGAATTGCACAATCCCTGTGGACGATCCGCACTCATTCATTAACTACTTCCGACACCGTGGTTTGATTGCGGTCAATATAATTTTTTGATTGTCGTTACTTTTTACATATACACGTCAGAAAATGGTTCAATCAAAATGGCGCCGTTGCCGGGGATCGCGCTAATTCATTTGCATTTTTAGTTTGAAGTGAAAGAATTATTACGTTTTACTTCTTGAAATCAAAATTCGTAAAAACTCTTACACGTGTGTTGTGATTTGATTGCAAGGTGATCTGGAGCATTCTGTGCTGTGGAAAAATTATTTGGGATATACCAAAGAGCTGTAGATAGCAACAGGAGCTTGCTGAAGAAAACTTGTACACTGTTCCCATCATAAAGCCGCGGAAGAGCCGCATATACATGCATTTTGCGGCGGAAGCGCCGCAGTCTTGAGGGATCACTGAAATATTTTCAGTGCAGGTATTTTCTTTCTCTCTCCCCTCTCTCTTTTTAGCTCCAACTAACCCTTTTATGCAGGATTCTTTGCAAATAAATCGCAGCGCGCAAAAGCAAAAATAAAATTGTGTGTGATTTTGATTTCTTGGTTGTTTGCATTCTAATACGGAAATTTAAGGGGCACGGCCAAATCCAAATTAGGTGGGGATTTCATTACCCTTCCTAGGCCCCGAAAATCGTCAAACTTGCATCCGCATTACCCCCATTAACTAAAAGAAATCTAGAGAAGACTCTAAGGACTGTCGCGCTCAATAGGACAAGAGAAGGTCGTGGGTAATTCATTGCTTATCCGCGTTTTCTTGTGGTGCCTAAGGCGAGTGTGTCTAAGGCTAGTGGTTATTAATTAGGTCCACTGTAGTGGTGGTTCCTTCCCACTTACCTGGCACTTATCCGGCCACAGGGGGACAAAGAGGCAGTGGAGGATTGATCCTGCGACTTGTCTTTTGGCAGTTAGGAGCGGTCTAGAGATCGGACCTAGGTGACCATTAGATTCTAGGGTTGTGTGCTGCATTTGTTTTGTCGCATCATTTTTTGTCAAAATCCGACCCTTTTTCAATAGCAAGCACCGCATTCATTTTACCCCTAATTATAAGTCAACGCTGCCACTTGTACTAACCCATTTTAGTACAAGATAGGCTGGACACGGGATTCTAGTGCCCGTTTAGTCCGCGTACCTTTTATCGACTCCGAAGTCGATAATTCTCCATTTACCTTTCCTTTACCCACTACCACACCCACACCGATGGATCCGAATCCATCAAATTTCTTTAACCCTAATCTGCCACCGTCCGTTGGTGCGCAGAATCCTACTCCACCCTACATTTCTCTCCAGGAAAGATGCTACCCCACCCGAGGTCCTCTTTCGACCTGCTTATCCACACCACCAGCCAACGGGGACAACTTTGAAATAAAGCCCCAGTATATCAATCTTTTACCCAAATTTCACGGACTCGAGACTGAGGACGCTTACGTTTTCATTACCAAATTTGAAAACGTATGCGCAATGATGGGTACGTCTCAACTTTCAGTGGATGCTATGCGTCTACGACTTCTTCCATTTACTTTGTGCGATATAGCCGAGAAGTGGCTATATAACACTCCCGCACATTCTATTTCTAATTGGGAAGAATTCGTCGCTGCATTCCTTAAGAAATTTTACCCAGTACAAAAGACAGCTCGACTCCGTAGCGAACTGAATCAATTTTCCCAGCTCCCTTCTGAACCATTCTCTAAATACTTTGAACGTTTCAAGGATCTTATGGTTCAATGTCCTCATCACGGCATCCCGAGATGGGAATTGTGCCGAATCATTTATGAGGGCCTTAACCCGAGCACTAAACAGAGCCTTGAAAACATGTGTCAAGGTACTTTTATGACCAAGGATGATAGGGATGCATGGAAGTATTTAGAAGAGTTCGCTGAGAAATCATTACAGTGGGAGAGCGCAACCCAACCATTGAATAGGGGTGGCGTACACCAAATAGATGTGTCCATAGGTGTTCGAGCTGAAATGGCAGCAATGCAAAAGAAGCTCGACGCTATGGAACACAAATTTGCAGCAGCCTCTCTAAACCCAATGTCGCTCCCCAAAACTGTTTGTGGGTGCTGTTCTGATCCGTCACATTTAACGGAAGAATGTCCTTTAAACTCGGCGTTTCAAGGTCACGAGCATTCTAATGCCGCATTTCAACGACCTCGAAACAATCCATATTCTTCCACGTACAATCAGGGTTGGAGGAACCACCCGAATTTTGCTTGGAACCAAAACCAATCTCAAAACACGGTTCCAAACACGAATCAATTTCAACGGGCTCTTCCTCCACCACAACAGCAACCCCTACAACTCACTCAGCACCCCTATCAGTCATAAAATTTCCAAAATCAGGGCAACACTCATGCACAGTCTAATCCTATGCAGTCCTGTTCTGACGAGTTCTCTCAATTCACTCAAACCATGAAATCACTTTTATCAAATTTCATGGATGTTTCGACTGAGGTTAGATCTTCTGTCAGTGAAATAAAGAAAAACTCAGCGTCCCAAGCTGAGAGTATTCGCACGATGGAAGCTGAAATCGCACGCTTAAAAGCCGAAATGAGTGCGAGAGAAAAAGGGAAACTTCCCTCTCAACCCCTACAGAATCCTGGGCATTACAATGTAAATGCCATTACCACGTTGAGATCGGGAAGAGTGCTGAACAATAATGTCGGGGAAGAGATTGATAATACTGAAAATCATATCAACACCCCGGCTGAGTCTTTCCCACATACACACACTTCACCTTCTGATCCTTCTTCTTCTACCAAACCACCTTCGCACGAGCCTATTCTCCATTTCCCTTTAGGCTCAACACCTTCACCCAACCCTTATAGTTCTCCACAGACGGTCCCCACACCTCCTTTGGGACCTCGTCTACCCCCCTTTCCTTCTCCTATGATGGACCCCGCGCTTATTGCGAAAGCACCTTACCCGAACCGGCTAAGGGGTAATAGAACAAGTCCTCATATGGAGAAAATTTTAGAGATGTTCAAACAGGTTAACATCAATATCCCTCTCTTAGATGCAATTCAGCAAGTCCCCGCTTATGCGAAGATTCTTAAGGACTTGTGCACTAGGAAGAGGAAGACCCAAGTGCCGAAGAAGGTCTTTATGTCTAATAACATCAGCACTGCTTTTATACCCCAGCTTCCAAAGAAAAGAAAGGACCCAGGTTGTCCTACAATATCGATTTCGATTGGGGGTAAAAACATAAATCGTGCTCTATTAGACCTTGGCGCGAGTGTTAACCTGTTACCTTATTCTGTCTATGAGCAATTAGGGATTGGAGAGCTGAAACCTGCTCATTGCACTCTCCAGATGGCAGACCGATCTATCACCAAACCAAGGGGTGAATTAGAGGATGTGTTAATAAAGGTCGGGGAATTTGTTTTCCCTGTAGACTTCATTGTGCTTGACACACATCCTGTAGCAAACCCCCGGGGCCAAATTCCGGTGATTCTAGGTCGTCCTTTCCTTGCCACTTCCAACGCTGTTATAAACTGTAGAAATGGTTCAATGAACTTATCATTTGGAAATATGACCATTGAACTAAACATCTATAGAGTTGGAAGTCAGCCGTCAGAACCCTCTGCTCATATTTTAGATGTATGCTCTGTCCATGAGATCGCTCCCGATAGTTGTGGAGCTAAGGATCTTTGCTTTACTGATCTCGATGACATTAGCACATCTCTGCTTGACTTTGCACATGATCTTAGTGAGGACACTTTAGCTACACATGAGTCCTGCACTTCTGACTTTTCTCCACCCGAGTCTGTATCTTTCACAGGCTCTGAGCTTCTTTGTAGATCCAAAAATCAATCTGTGACCCTTCCTTCTATCATTTCTCTGCCCGACTTAGATCTCAAAATTTTACCTTCTCACCTGAAATATGCATATCTTGGTGAGAACGAGTCATTACCGGTTATCATTTCTGCTTCTCTTGCATCAGAGCAAGAGAATGCACTTTTATCGGTATTGAGATCTAACAAAGAGGCGTTTGGTTGGAGTATGGCGGACATCAAAGGGATTAGTCCCTTGATAGTTGAACATCATATACATGTGATGGATGATGCCAGACCGACCCGAGAACCACAGAGACGGTTGAATCCCGTCATGAAGGAAGCTGTCATGAAAGAGATCGTCAAGTGCTTAGATAATGGTATTATCTACCCCATCTCCGATAGCCAGTGGGTGAGTCCTATACATGTCGTTCCTAAGAAATCCGGCATCACAGTGATCACAAATGAAGCAAATGAGTTGATTCAGACACGCGCCCAAACTGGGTGGCGTGTATGCATCGATTATAGAAAACTCAACGCTGCTACGAGGAAAGATCATTTTCCTCTACCATTTATTGATCAAATGCTGGAACGCTTAGCGGGACGAGAGTTTTATTGTTTTATGGACGGATACTCAGGCTACAATCAGGTCCCCATCGCCAAAAAGGATCAAGATAAAACCACTTTTACTTGTCCTTTTGGTACCTTTGCTTACAGTCGCATGCCCTTTGGGTTATGCAATGCTCCCGCTACCTTTCAGCGGTGTATGATGGGGATATTCTCTGATATGGTAGAGAATTTTTTGGAGATCTTTATGGACGACTTCTCGATTTTTGGAGACTCTTTTTCTGATTGCCTAGCAAATCTGGACGCTGTTCTTTCTCGTTGCAAAGAGAAGAACTTGACATTAAACTGGGAAAAATGCCATTTTATGGTCCAAGAAGGAATAGTCCTTGGACATGTCATTTCACAGAAAGGCATTGAGGTTGACAGAGCTAAAGTAGATGTCATTCAAAACCTGCCTCATCCCAAAAGCGTCAAAGATATTCGCTCTTTCCTTGGCCATGCGGGCTTTTATAGGAGATTCATTAAGGACTTTAGCAAAATTGCTAGACCTTTAACACTACTCCTGGCCAAGGATACGACCTTCCATTTTGACTCGGATTGCGAGACAGCTTTCGACTCACTTAAACACTCACTCACCACAGCCCCCGTTTTATCATCACCAAATTGGGACTACCCCTTTGAGCTGATGTGTGACGCATCTGATTTTGCAGTAGGTGCAGTCTTAGGACAGCACATTGATAAGATGCCACACGTGATTTACTATGCCAGTAAGACCCTGAATGATGCGCAAATCAATTATACAACAACCGAGAAAGAGCTTTTAGCGGTTGTATTTGCGTTAGAAAAATTCAGGCCTTACTTAATCGGCTCACCTATAGTTGTGTATACTGACCATTCCGCTTTAAAACATCTTCTGGCGAAGAAAGATGCAAAAGGTCGACTAATACGTTGGATCCTACTGTTACAAGAATTTGATCTTGTTATCAAAGATAAGAAAGGATGTGAAAACGTAGTAGCTGACCACCTTTCACGCATCGTTTCTTCCCCTGTGACCCTGCCGATCAATGATTCATTCCCTGACGAACAACTCTTGAGCATATCCGCTGAACCATGGTTCAGGGATATTGTGAACTATCATGCCACGGGACTGATACCTAGCGATTGGTCAAAACAGGACAAATATCGTTTTCTTTCCCAAGTAAAACACTTTTACTGGGACGAGCCCTATTTGTTTAAATATTGTCCTGATCAGATCATTCGCCGGTGCGTCCCAAATGAAGAGTTCAAGAGTGTTCTTTCATTCTGTCATGATCAGGCTTGTGGGGGTCACTTTGGTCCTAGAAAGACAGCGGAAAAGGTTTTGCAATGTGGATTTTATTGGCCGACCTTATTCAAGGACGCATTTGAGTATTGCAAAACCTGTACACAATGTCAGTATACGGGTAGAATATCCCAGAGGAATGAAATGCCTCAGCAACCCATCTTGGTTGTTGAAATGTTTGATATTTGGGGCATAGATTTTATGGGTCCTTTTCCCAACTCTTTTGGGAATCTGTACATATTGCTGGCGGTTGATTATGTCTCAAAGTGGGTAGAAGCCATTCCATGTCGCACTAATGACAGGAAAGTTGTCATTAAGTTCTTAAAAGAGAATATCTTTTCGCGATTTGGACACCCACGCGCTATCATTAGCGATAATGGGACACACTTCTGCAACAGATCTTTCGAGACTCTGATGCGAAAATACTCAATCAACCACCGTCTTTCTACACCCTATCATCCCCAAACAAGCGGGCAGGCTGAGATCTCAAACAGACAAATCAAACTTATCCTGGAGAAAACTGTTGCTAAGAATAGAAAAGACTGGTCGACCAAATTGACGGATGCTCTTTGGGCATTCAGGACTGCATATAAAACCGACCTAGGAATGTCTCCATATAGGATAGTGTTTGGAAAAGCATGTCATCTACCTGTTGAGATAGAACATAAAGTATTGTGGGCTATAAAAGAAATAAATTTTGATCTAAACCTTGCTTGCAACTTTCGGAAGCTGCAACTTAACGAGCTAAGCGAACTCCGCGATGAAGCTTATGATAATGCTGTAATCACAAAGAATAGGACTAAGGTTTTTCACGATAAAAGCATTTTAAGGAAAACATTTTTACCTGGTCAACAAGTCCTTCTTTATGATTCACGATTACACCTTCATGCGGGTAAGCTCCGATCTCGATGGAAGGGACCATTTGTTGTGCGGTCTGTATACCCGCACGGGGCAGTAGAAGTAGAAAATGTTAAAAACGGCACTGTTTTCAAAGTAAATGGACATTTATTAAAGCCGTATTTTTCCACTGACCCCACGGAGGAGCTCTTGCTCTTACAAGAGCCAGTTTATTTGGATTAAAATTCCTCCGTCTCATCTTCATATCCTGTATATCATTGCATCATCTTTTGAGTGAAGGTGAGTGAAAGATAAGTTTGGGGGAAGTTCTTCACTTATATATTTTGCCCCCACTAATAATCCCCCCCAGTCTTACAGATTTTTGTAGGTATAGCTGTCGGCAACAGTGAGGACACTGTTGAAAACAAGTTTGGGGGAGGTTTGTGCTTATTTCTGCATCATTTGCATATCATCTGCATAAGCACAAAACATTTCTTTAAAAATCTATAAAAATTGAAAAAATTTCAAAACCCATAAAAATTTAAAAATAAATTTCAAATATAAAAATAATTTTAATATTTACACTTTTTTTGTATATAAATAAGATAATGAAAGTTTAGAAAGTGAAAAGTTACATCCATGAGATTAGAAAATTTTTAGAAAACTAAGAAAATTAGAAGTTTTCTTATACGAACTAGTAATAAGTAGTTATGAGCCGTTGTCCCAAGGGTTAGTAAGATGAAGGACGTCACTAATCTGAGGATAAAACTAAGTCTAAAAAATAGTTTCTATTCTGGAAGCCAAACATTTTGAACGTTGCTACCCTGCTATTCGCACTTACACACGTCTTGAAGCCTGGGATAGTAGAGGATACCTTGAAATGCTCTTGTCTTAAAGCCAAAAGTATGAAGGAAATAAAAAAAAAAAATGAATAAAGAAAATATAAAGTGGTGAAAAAAAAATGAACACTGGTTTTGTTATCACCGAAGGCAAGAAAAATGTATAGCGAGGGTGCTTCTTCACCTAGTGCCCTAAGGCCAACTGGTCTGGGAGTCACTACTATGCCTGAGGTGGTGCAAGACGAGGAAAATACACCAAGTAAGCAAGCACAGGAGTAATCGGTCGGTTAGTACCTCAAGAAGTATTAACGGTCGCATGAAAGTGTGTGAGCAATTTCGTCTAAATATTCATTAATTAAAAAGTACTGAGGCTGACGGGCAAGAGTATGATAGCTTGAATTGAATTCTCCGGGTGTAGAGATGTCTTTACACACACGCAGGGTTATATGATCGATGTTTGGAAAACAGATAGGAATGAAGAATAAGACGATGTTTTATTGAGGGAGGACGTGATTTCTAACATCTTTTCATGACCATTAAGATAGGGCTCATGACAACCGAAAAGCTAGCTTAGTTGGAAACCCTAATTTTCAAAGCTTTTCTTTTACAAATTCTCTTCTTTAAATGTAATATTCATGATCTTGCTTTTATTATTGGATTTTGTGGGTGCAATCCGCTGAAAACCCTCAGGAGACAACACTCCTCCTACTAGGGACACCTAGAGGTTTAAAGGCTTGTTGCACGCGCTCAGTGCAATCGTGTTGCCTACGAAAGTGTGCTAGTTAGTTTTTTCTCTTTCTTTATTTTCTCCTTCTCTTTTTAATAAAACATTCGCTCGAGACGATCGAAATTAAGTTTGGGGGTATTTGATCAGTCGAAAATATTGCATATTTTAACCGGCAATTTCCTCATCATTTGCATTCATATAGAAGTGTTCGGTATCCGTATTTCACATATTAGCAAATCGGTCGCAAAATATCAGATTACATGTATTCGACCTTAAAACCGGCATTTCTAGGGAAATTGACTGCATTGCATTACATAGCATATTTTCCATATCTTGCAACCCCTGTTTTGAAGTCTGTGCAGGAAAAGAGAAGCTTGCTCGATCATTACCTTGCTCGACCATTACAATTGCTCGTAAACTCACCTAACTCAAATCTGGTATCAACAAAGAAGAGTAAGTACAAATCTAAACATCAAAGAAAGCTAAAAACAGCAGTACAAGACCACTGCAGAAGACACAGATCCCAAGGCCAACATTGCGCGGCGGAAAGGCGGCCAATGCCCACCTCATGCGGCGGTTCCGCGGCGGGACCAGGGAGTCAGCTCCTCAAATTTCACCAAAACTCCTGTTTCAGTTCCCACTGCTCAGAAATGCACACAAACTTCCAGAAGAGTCCAGATACTTCCACCAGATCAGCAAACACCCAAACTAGCCTAATCTTTCTAGAACTTTCCCTAAACCCTAGCTTAAACCCTAAGCTAGCTCCTAACAAACTCCTTCTAGAAACTCCTCAACAAACTTTTGGAGGGAAAGGGAAATTCAAATCTAAACCTAGGGTTTGGGAGTTCTATAAATAAGACCCTAGGCTCATCATTTGGAAAATTATTCAACCTTGATTGAAGTTTAGAAAATCAATCTCTTTCTTCATCCCCTCTTCCTCAAGTTTAGTGAGAGAGCTTGTAGGAAACCCTAACCCTAAATCCAACCACAATTCAAGATCTTGAGTGCAAGCCAAGCAAGATGTCTTCAACCCTTTTATGAGCCGAGCCGATCTTCAATCGGGCAAGTGATCCAAAGTAGATCCACGATCCACGGAGACGAGCGAAGCCGAGTCAACGATCGATTTCTTCTTCTTGTAGATTCTTGAAAGAATGTATTGAAATTGTTGATTAAATAAAAGGTGATATTCTTTTATCTTGTTTTCTTTAAATTCCGCATCATGTTATCATTACTATTCTTGAATATTGTCTTTGTGGTGATGTGTGAATAAAACTCCGCTCGTCGGGGAGTCGAAACGATCTTTAGTATGATGATGTAACAAATTTGTAATCGATTCTTGAATCCCACGAGTTTGTAAACCCTAGCAAGTTCAAGAATCGACGACCCAATTCGTTGCGATGCTTTCTTGATCGACATCGCTCGAGATTGGGGAGTTCCGATCGTTTCTTGGAATTGCTAGAGGCTAGAATATAAATGGTATCCTCGAAAGAACAAGGGTTAAGAGATGAAACCCTAATTTCATCAAGAAAACCCTAACTCTCGTCGATCACCATTGATCTAGTATCAATTCTTCGAAGGACAAGAACACGAAACCCTTTAGATTGCATCACGTCTAAAGATCCGATCGATTCCTACGAGCCTCTCTTATATTCTTGATTGTTGATTGGAAATATTATCAAAACAACCGATTCTTGATTGTTTATAGTTTCTTGAATCTTGCATAAAGAATAGTGACACTCGATTACAAAGCACATCTTGAATCATGTTTTCGTTTATTGTTGCTTAACATTTCATTTCAAACGTATCAAAATACAATTGAATTGCACAATCCCTGTGGACGATCCGCACTCATTCATTAACTACTTCCGACACCGTGGTTTGATTGCGGTCAATATAATTTTTTGATTGTCGTTACCTTTTACATATACACGTCAGAAAATGGTTCAATCAAAATGGCGCCGTTGCCGGGGATCGCGCTAATTCATTTGCATTTTTAGTTTGAAGTGAAAGAATTATTACGTTTTACTTCTTGAAATCAAAATTCGTAAAAACTCTTACACGTGTGTTGTGATTTGATTGCAAGGTGATCTGGAGCATTCTGTGCTGTGGAAAAATTATTTGGGATATACCAAAGAGCTGTAGATAGCAACAGGAGCTTGCTGAAGAAAACTTGTACACTGTTCCCATCATCAAGCCGCGGAAGAGCCGCATATACATGCATTTTGCGGCGGAAGCGCCGCAGTCTTGAGGGATCACTGAAATATTTTCAGTGCAGGTATTTTCTTTCTCTCTCCCCTCTCTCTTTTTAGCTCCAACTAACCCTTTTATGCAGGATTCTTTGCAAATAAATCGCAGCGCGCAAAAGCAAAAATAAAATTGTGTGTGATTTTGATTTCTTGGTTGTTTGCATTCTAATACGGAAATTTAAGGGGCACGGCCAAATCCAAATTAGGTGGGATTTCATTACCCTTCCTAGGCCCCGAAAATCGTCAAACTTGCATCCGCATTACCCCCATTAACTAAAAGAAATCTAGAGAAGATTCTAAGGACTGTCGCGCTCAATAGGACAAGAGAAGGTCGTGGGTAATTCATTGCTTATCCGCGTTTTCTTGTGGTGCCTAAGGCGAGTGTGTCTAAGGCTAGTGGTTATTAATTAGGTCCACTGTAGTGGTGGTTCCTTCCCACTTACCTGGCACTTATCCGGCCACAGGGGGACAAAGAGGCAGTGGAGGATTGATCCTGCGACTTGTCTTTTGGCAGTTAGGAGCGGTCTAGAGATCGGACCTAGGTGACCATTAGATTCTAGGGTTGTGTGCTGCATTTGTTTTGTCGCATCATTTTTTGTCAAAATCCGACCCTTTTTCAATAGCAAGCACCGCATTCATTTTACCCCTAATTATAAGTCAACGCTGCCACTTGTACTAACCCATTTTAGTACAAGATAGGCTGGACACGGGATTCTAGTGCCCGTTTAGTCCGCGTACCTTTTATCGACTCCGAAGTCGATAATTCTCCATTTACCTTTCCTTTACCCACTACCACACCCACACCGATGGATCCGAATCCATCAAATTTCTTTAACCCTAATCTGCCACCGTCCGTTGGTGCGCAGAATCCTACTCCACCCTACATTTCTCTCCAGGAAAGATGCTACCCCACCCGAGGTCCTCTTTCGACCTGCTTATCCACACCACCAGCCAACGGGGACAACTTTGAAATAAAGCCCCAGTATATCAATCTTTTACCCAAATTTCACGGACTCGAGACTGAGGACGCTTACGTTTTCATTACCAAATTTGAAAACGTATGCGCAATGATGGGTACGTCTCAACTTTCAGTGGATGCTATGCGTCTACGACTTCTTCCATTTACTTTGTGCGATATAGCCGAGAAGTGGCTATATAACACTCCCGCACATTCTATTTCTAATTGGGAAGAATTCGTCGCTGCATTCCTTAAGAAATTTTACCCAGTACAAAAGACAGCTCGACTCCGTAGCGAACTGAATCAATTTTCCCAGCTCCCTTCTGAACCATTCTCTAAATACTTTGAACGTTTCAAGGATCTTATGGTTCAATGTCCTCATCACGGCATCCCGAGATGGGAATTGTGCCGAATCATTTATGAGGGCCTTAACCCGAGCACTAAACAGAGCCTTGAAAACATGTGTCAAGGTACTTTTATGACCAAGGATGATAGGGATGCATGGAAGTATTTAGAAGAGTTCGCTGAGAAATCATTACAGTGGGAGAGCGCAACCCAACCATTGAATAGGGGTGGCGTACACCAAATAGATGTGTCCATAGGTGTTCGAGCTGAAATGGCAGCAATGCAAAAGAAGCTCGACGCTATGGAACACAAATTTGCAGCAGCCTCCCTAAACCCAATGTCGCTCCCCAAAACTGTTTGTGGGTGCTGTTCTGATCCGTCACATTTAACGGAAGAATGTCCTTTAAACTCGGCGTTTCAAGGTCACGAGCATTCTAATGCCGCATTTCAACGACCTCGAAACGATCCATATTCTTCCACGTACAATCAGGGTTGGAGGAACCACCCGAATTTTGCTTGGAACCAAAACCAATCTCAAAACACGGTTCCAAACACGAATCAATTTCAACGGGCTCTTCCTCCACCACAACAGCAACCCCTACAACTCACTCAGCACCCCTATCAGTCACAAAATTTCCAAAATCAGGGCAACACTCATGCACAGTCTAATCCTATGCAGTCCTGTTCTGACGAGTTCTCTCAATTCACTCAAACCATGAAATCACTTTTATCAAATTTCATGGATGTTTCGACTGAGGTTAGATCTTCTGTCAGTGAAATAAAGAAAAACTCGGCGTCCCAAGCTGAGAGTATTCGCACGATGGAAGCTGAAATCGCACGCTTAAAAGCTGAAATGAGTGCGAGAGAAAAAGGGAAACTTCCCTCTCAACCCCTACAGAATCCTGGGCATTACAATGTAAATGCCATTACCACGTTGAGATCGGGAAGAGTGCTGAACAATAATATCGGGGAAGAGATTGATAATACTGAAAATCATATCAACACCCCGGCTGAGTCTTTCCCACATACACACACTTCACCTTCTGATCCTTCTTCTTCTACCAAACCACCTTCGCACGAGCCTATTCTCCATTTCCCTTTAGGCTCAACACCTTCACCCAACCCTTATAGTTCTCCACAGACGGTCCCCACACCTCCTTTGGGACCTCGTCTACCCCCCTTTCCTTCTCCTATGATGGACCCCGCGCTTATTGCGAAAGCACCTTACCCGAACCGGCTAAGGGGTAATAGAACAAGTCCTCATATGGAGAAAATTTTAGAGATGTTCAAACAGGTTAACATCAATATCCCTCTCTTAGATGCAATTCAGCAAGTCCCCGCTTATGCGAAGATTCTTAAGGACTTGTGCACTAGGAAGAGGAAGACCCAAGTGCCGAAGAAGGTCTTTATGTCTAATAACATCAGCACTGCTTTTATACCCCAGCTTCCAAAGAAAAGAAAGGACCCAGGTTGTCCTACAATATCGATTTCGATTGGGGGTAAAAACATAAATCGTGCTCTATTAGACCTTGGCGCGAGTGTTAACCTGTTACCTTATTCTGTCTATGAGCAATTAGGGATTGGAGAGCTGAAACCTGCTCATTGCACTCTCCAGATGGCAGACCGATCTATCACCAAACCAAGGGGTGAATTAGAGGATGTGTTAATAAAGGTCGGGGAATTTGTTTTCCCTGTAGACTTCATTGTGCTTGACACACATCCTGTAGCAAACCCCCGGGGCCAAATTCCGGTGATTCTAGGTCGTCCTTTCCTTGCCACTTCCAACGCTGTTATAAACTGTAGAAATGGTTCAATGAACTTATCATTTGGAAATATGACCATTGAACTAAATATCTATAGAGTTGGAAGTCAGCCGTCAGAACCCTCTGCTCATATTTTAGATGTATGCTCTGTCCATGAGATCGCTCCCGATAGTTGTGGAGCTAAGGATCTTTGCTTTACTGATCTCGATGACATTAGCACATCTCTGCTTGACTTTGCACATGATCTTAGTGAGGACACTTTAGCTACACATGAGTCCTGCACTTCTGACTTTTCTCCACCCGAGTCTGTATCTTTCACAGGCTCTGAGCTTCTTTGTAGATCCAAAAATCAATCTGTGACCCTTCCTTCTATCATTTCTCCGCCCGACTTAGATCTCAAAATTTTACCTTCTCACCTGAAATATGCATATCTTGGTGAGAACGAGTCATTACCGGTTATCATTTCTGCTTCTCTTGCATCAGAGCAAGAGAATGCACTTTTATCGGTATTGAGATCTAACAAAGAGGCGTTTGGTTGGAGTATGGCGGACATCAAAGGGATTAGTCCCTTGATAGTTGAACATCATATACATGTGATGGATGATGCCAGACCGACCCGAGAACCACAGAGACGGTTGAATCCCGTCATGAAGGAAGCTGTCATGAAAGAGATCGTCAAGTGCTTAGATAATGGTATTATCTACCCCATCTCCGATAGCCAGTGGGTGAGTCCTATACATGTCGTTCCTAAGAAATCCGGCATCACAGTGATCACAAATGAAGCAAATGAGTTGATTCAGACACGCGCCCAAACTGGGTGGCGTGTATGCATCGATTATAGAAAACTCAACGCTGCTACGAGGAAAGATCATTTTCCTCTACCATTTATTGATCAAATGCTGGAACGCTTAGCGGGACGAGAGTTTTATTGTTTTATGGACGGATACTCAGGCTACAATCAGGTCCCCATCGCCAAAAAGGATCAAGATAAAACCACTTTTACTTGTCCTTTTGGTACCTTTGCTTACAGTCGCATGCCCTTTGGGTTATGCAATGCTCCCGCTACCTTTCAGCGGTGTATGATGGGGATATTCTCTGATATGGTAGAGAATTTTTTGGAGATCTTTATGGACGACTTCTCGATTTTTGGAGACTCTTTTTCTGATTGCCTAGCAAATCTGGACGCTGTTCTTTCTCGTTGCAAAGAGAAGAACTTGACATTAAACTGGGAAAAATGCCATTTTATGGTCCAAGAAGGAATAGTCCTTGGACATGTCATTTCACAGAAAGGCATTGAGGTTGACAGAGCTAAAGTAGATGTCATTCAAAACCTGCCTCATCCCAAAAGCGTCAAAGATATTCGCTCTTTCCTTGGCCATGCGGGCTTTTATAGGAGATTCATTAAGGACTTTAGCAAAATTGCTAGACCTTTAACACTACTCCTGGCCAAGGATACGACCTTCCATTTTGACTCGGATTGCGAGACAGCTTTCGACTCACTTAAACACTCACTCACCACAGCCCCCGTTTTATCATCACCAAATTGGGACTACCCCTTTGAGCTGATGTGTGACGCATCTGATTTTGCAGTAGGTGCAGTCTTAGGACAGCACATTGATAAGATGCCACACGTGATTTACTATGCCAGTAAGACCCTGAATGATGCGCAAATCAATTATACAACAACCGAGAAAGAGCTTTTAGCGGTTGTATTTGCGTTAGAAAAATTCAGGCCTTACTTAATCGGCTCACCTATAGTTGTGTATACTGACCATTCCGCTTTAAAACATCTTCTGGCGAAGAAAGATGCAAAAGGTCGACTAATACGTTGGATCCTACTGTTACAAGAATTTGATCTTGTTATCAAAGATAAGAAAGGATGTGAAAACGTAGTAGCTGACCACCTTTCACGCATCGTTTCTTCCCCTGTGACCCTGCCGATCAATGATTCATTCCCTGACGAACAACTCTTGAGCATATCCGCTGAACCATGGTTCAGGGATATTGTGAACTATCATGCCACGGGACTGATACCTAGCGATTGGTCAAAACAGGACAAATATCGTTTTCTTTCCCAAGTAAAACACTTTTACTGGGACGAGCCCTATTTGTTTAAATATTGTCCTGATCAGATCATTCGCCGGTGCGTCCCAAATGAAGAGTTCAAGAGTGTTCTTTCATTCTGTCATGATCAGGCTTGTGGGGGTCACTTTGGTCCTAGAAAGACAGCGGAAAAGGTTTTGCAATGTGGATTTTATTGGCCGACCTTATTCAAGGACGCATTTGAGTATTGCAAAACCTGTACACAATGTCAGTATACGGGTAGAATATCCCAGAGGAATGAAATGCCTCAGCAACCCATCTTGGTTGTTGAAATGTTTGATATTTGGGGCATAGATTTTATGGGTCCTTTTCCCAACTCTTTTGGGAATCTGTACATATTGCTGGCGGTTGATTATGTCTCAAAGTGGGTAGAAGCCATTCCATGTCGCACTAATGACAGGAAAGTTGTCATTAAGTTCTTAAAAGAGAATATCTTTTCGCGATTTGGACACCCACGCGCTATCATTAGCGATAATGGGACACACTTCTGCAACAGATCTTTCGAGACTCTGATGCGAAAATACTCAATCAACCACCGTCTTTCTACACCCTATCATCCCCAAACAAGCGGGCAGGCTGAGATCTCAAACAGACAAATCAAACTTATCCTGGAGAAAACTGTTGCTAAGAATAGAAAAGACTGGTCGACCAAATTGACGGATGCTCTTTGGGCATTCAGGACTGCATATAAAACCGACCTAGGAATGTCTCCATATAGGATAGTGTTTGGAAAAGCATGTCATCTACCTGTTGAGATAGAACATAAAGCATTGTGGGCTATAAAAGAAATAAATTTTGATCTAAACCTTGCTTGCAACTTTCGGAAGCTGCAACTTAACGAGCTAAGCGAACTCCGCGATGAAGCTTATGATAATGCTGTAATCACAAAGAATAGGACTAAGGTTTTTCACGATAAAAGCATTTTAAGGAAAACATTTTTACCTGGTCAACAAGTCCTTCTTTATGATTCACGATTACACCTTCATGCGGGTAAGCTCCGATCTCGATGGAAGGGACCATTTGTTGTGCGGTCTGTATACCCGCACGGGGCAGTAGAAGTAGAAAATGTTAAAAACGGCACTGTTTTCAAAGTAAATGGACATAGATTAAAGCCGTATTTTTCCACTGACCCCACGGAGGAGCTCTTGCTCTTACAAGAGCCAGTTTATTTGGATTAAAATTCCTCCGTCTCATCTTCATATCCTGTATATCATTGCATCATCTTTTGAGTGAAGGTGAGTGAAAGATAAGTTTGGGGGAAGTTCTTCACTTATATATTTTGCCCCCACTAATAATCCCCCCCAGTCTTATAGATTTTTGTAGGTATAGCTGTCGGCAACAGTGAGGACACTGTTGAAAACAAGTTTGGGGGAGGTTTGTGCTTATTTCTGCATCATTTGCATATCATCTGCATAAGCACAAAACATTTCTTTAAAAATCTATAAAAATTGAAAAATTTTCAAAACCCATAAAAATTTAAAAATAAATTTCAAATATAAAAATAATTTTAATATTTACACTTTTTTTGTATATAAATAAGATAATGAAAGTTTAGAAAGTGAAAAGTTACATCCATGAGATTAGAAAATTTTTAGAAAACTAAGAAAATTAGAAGTTTTCTTATACGAACTAGTAATAAGTAGTTATGAGCCGTTGTCCCAAGGGTTAGTAAGATGAAGGACGTCACTAATCTGAGGATAAAACTAAGTCTAAAAAATAGTTTCTATTCTGGAAGCCAAACATTTTGAACGTTGCTACCCTGCTATTCGCACTTACACACGTCTTGAAGCCTGGGATAGTAGAGGAAACCTTGAAATGCTCTTGTCTTAAAGCCAAAAGTATGAAGGAAATTAAAAAAAAAAAAAATGAATAAAGAAAATATAAAGTGGTGAAAAAAAAATGAACACTGGTTTTGTTATCACCGAAGGCAAGAAAAATGTATAGCGAGGGTGCTTCTTCACCTAGTGCCTTAAGGCCAACTGGTCTGGGAGTCACTGCTATGCCTGAGGTGGTGCAAGACGAGGAAAATACACCAAGTAAGCAAGCACAGGAGTAATCGGTCGGTTAGTACCTCAAGAAGTATTAACGGTCGCATGAAAGTGTGTGAGCAATTTCGTCTAAATATTCATTAATTAAAAAGTACTGAGGCTGACGGGCAAGAGTATGATAGCTTGAATTGAATTCTCCGGGTGTAGGGATGTCTTTACACACACGCAGGGTTATATGATCGATGTTTGGAAAACAGATAGGAATGAAGAATAAGACGATGTTTTATTGAGGGAGGACGTGATTTCTAACATCTTTTCATGACCATTAAGATAGGGCTCATGACAACCGAAAAGCTAGCTTAGTTGGAAACCCTAATTTTCAAAGCTTTTCTTTTACAAATTCTCTTCTTTAAATGTAATATTCATGATCTTGCTTTTATTATTGGATTTTGTGGGTGCAATCCGCTGAAAACCCTCAGGAGACAACACTCCTCCTACTAGGGACACCTAGAGGTTTAAAGGCTTGTTGCACGCGCTCAGTGCAATCGTGTTGCCTACGAAAGTGTGCTAGTTAGTTTTTTCTCTTTCTTTATTTTCTCCTTCTCTTTTTAATAAAACATTCGCTCGAGACGATCGAAATTAAGTTTGGGGGTATTTGATCAGTCGAAAATATTGCATATTTTAACCGGCAATTTCCTCATCATTTGCATTCATATAGAAGTGTTCGGTATCCGTATTTCACATATTAGCAAATCGGTCGCAAAATATCAGATTACATGTATTCGACCTTAAAACCGGCATTTCTAGGGAAATTGACTGCATTGCATTACATAGCATATTTTCCATATCTTGCAACCCCTGTTTTGAAGTCTGTGCAGGAAAAGAGAAGTTGCTCGATCATTACCTTGCTCGACCATTACAATTGCTCGTAAACTCACCTAACTCAAATCTGGTATCAACAAAGAAGAGTAAGTACAAATCTAAACATCAAAGAAAGCTAAAAACAGCAGTACAAGACCACTGCAGAAGACACAGATCCCAAGGCCAACATTGCGCGGCGGAAAGGCGGCCAATGCCCACCTCATGCGGCGGTTCCGCGGCGGGACCAGGGAGTCAGCTCCTCAAATTTCACCAAAACTCCTGTTTCAATTCCCACTGCTCAGAAATGCACACAAACTTCCAGAAGAGTCCAGATACTTCCACCAGATCAGCAAACACCCAAACTAGCCTAATCTTTCTAGAACTTTCCCTAAACCCTAGCTTAAACCCTAAGCTAGCTCCTAACAAACTCCTTCTAGAAACTCCTCAACAAACTTTTGGAGGGAAAGGGAAATTCAAATCTAAACCTAGGGTTTGGGAGTTCTATAAATAAGACCCTAGGCTCATCATTTGGAAAATTATTCAACCTTGATTGAAGTTTAGAAAATCAATCTCTTTCTTCATCCCCTCTTCCTCAAGTTTAGTGAGAGAGCTTGTAGGAAACCTTAACCCTAAATCCAACCACAATTCAAGATCTTGAGTGCAAGCCAAGCAAGATGTCTTCAACCCTTTTATGAGCCGAGCCGATCTTCAATCGGGCAAGTGATCCAAAGTAGATCCACGATCCACGGAGACGAGCGAAGCCGAGTCAACGATCGATTTCTTCTTCTTGTAGATTCTTGAAAGAATGTATTGAAATTGTTGATTAAATAAAAGGTGATATTCTTTTATCTTGTTTTCTTTAAATTCCGCATCATGTTATCATTACTATTCTTGAATATTGTCTTTGTGGTGATGTGTGAATAAAACTCCGCTCGTCGGGGAGTCGAAACGATCTTTAGTATGATGATGTAACAAATTTGTAATCGATTCTTGAATCCCACGAGTTTGTAAACCCTAGCAAGTTCAAGAATCGACGACCCAATTCGTTGCGATGCTTTCTTGATCGACATCGCTCGAGATTGGGGAGTTCCGATCGTTTCTTGGAATTGCTAGAGGCTAGAATATAAATGGTATCCTCGAAAGAACAAGGGTTAAGAGATGAAACCCTAATTTCATCAAGAAAACCCTAACTCTCGTCGATCACCATTGATCTAGTATCAATTCTTCGAAGGACAAGAACACGAAACCCTTTAGATTGCATCACGTCTAAAGATCCGATCGATTCCTACGAGCCTCTCTTATATTCTTGATTGTTGATTGGAAATATTATCAAAACAACCGATTCTTGATTGTTTATAGTTTCTTGATTCTTGCATAAAGAATAGTGACACTCGATTACAAAGCACATCTTGAATCATGTTTTCGTTTATTGTTGCTTAACATTTCATTTCAAACGTATCAAAATACAATTGAATTGCACAATCCCTGTGGACGATCCGCACTCATTCATTAACTACTTCCGACACCGTGGTTTGATTGCGGTCAATATAATTTTTTGATTGTCGTTACTTTTTACATATACACGTCAGAAAATGGTTCAATCAATACCACACATTTTTTCTCTCTCTCCACCCTCCTCCCTCTCCATGGCCGGCCTTCCCTCCATGGGTACCCCCAAAATTTTCCCCCCATCATTTTTGCATTAAAAATCATCAAAAATCATCAAAAATTCCAAAAATAAATCTCAAAAATCAACATTCAACCTTTACCATTTTCCTTTGACCTATTTAGCATGGATTTTGGAGATGGAAAGTATGCATTTTGGAGGCTTATTTCATGTTTGGGTTTCATATTTTGGAGGTATAAATTTCCTTCTTTTGATTTATTGTTATTAGATGTTCATTTAAGCATAATTAGATTTAATATATTAATTCTATTTGCTACTTTTAAAATTCAAGTTAGGGTTTGAAAGATCAAGTTGTGATTTTTATTAATTAAATAAGGTTATAATAGCTAGTTTAACATTTTTAGAGTGGAAAAATCTTGCATGGTTGTTGTATAATAATTTGTTTATCCAAAATTGATTTAATTAAGCTATTTAGCTAACTAGGATTTTATAAAATGTGTTTGTGGGTAAAATAAAATTCTAATTGAGGTTGCTATCATTAGATTGTAGTTTTAGTGAGAATATTAGCATATTAAAGGAATAAAAAACTTAGTTTGATCACTAGTTTCTTGTGATAATTGGAAAAATACTAATAAAATGCTATTTTTGTAAACTAGATTTTGGGAAATTCCTAAATAAATGAGATTAAAAATATAATTATGGTTTAATCATATCACTATCATCATGAATTGTAGTTTAATACATTAATTCATGCAAAATCATTTTTTTTTGTGGAATTGTGGTATTTTGCTTGAAAAATGTTGAAAATTGTTAAAGGTTGCAAACTAGAAATTTCAAATTAATGCAAATTTGTGTAATAAAATTATAGTAAGGGGTTTTATAGTCTAGTTATGCTATTTGATGAGTTTTATGACCATTGGTTTCATTTAAATGTCAAGTTTTGATGAAAAACGGTAAATTGGCATTTTCGGGTTTTACGAAATCGGGAGATTTGATGGATTTTAGGGTTTCGATAGATTTAATCATGTTTTATAATATAAGTAATGAGTTTTAAAACTACGAGTTATTTGTTGATGTTTATCTCGATCCATCGGAGTCTGTACGCCGATATCGAGCGATATTTGGTTCTTTTGCGTGGACGGGACATAGGTTTTAACCTATGCTTGTTCCTTGCGTCGTTTTGGCTTTTGTATGTGATTCAGTTTATGATACTATTTATATGTTTGCGTTTAGGTACCCTTCACATGGACTGTGGGCGATGAAGAGGATGATGGCGACACCGTCTTCGGCAGACATGGACCAGGTGAGTAGATGCATATCTACGGGGGGAAGTCGGGTGGATGGCCTTTAGCACCCCCGCAACGTAGAATAGGAATAGTACTTATTGACATTAGAAAACCAGATGTGACCCTAGATTCTTAATGAGTAGGACCCTAGTAATGACCCTAGGCTGGACCAGACTGATTTAGGAAGACCATACCAGAGGATGAATACCCTGGAAGAGGTTCGTAGGTTTCAGGTAGAAACACACACATGCACACACTGAAACTCGACATGGTGTATACGGGTATGTGTATATATATATAGGACTAGGTATAGGTATATATATAGATATATACAACACGTATGTGGGATACATTGATACACGGGAATGAAACAGGATAATTGGGCTTGATGCCGTGATTCTTGACTATACAGTCGTATTAAAGTGTTAGCGGATCATTAGAGAATGAGATAATGAACAGGTATACATAAATTATAATGGGTGGTGATGATATTGAGGTACATGGGACTCTAAAATAGTACCCGGACTGTAACTTGTGACTGATCATGATATGATATATACATGACTTGATTACGACATCATATAGGTGTGACCAGATGTCGATATCATATAAGTGTGACTTGATGACGATATGATATCAGTATGACTTAATCACAATATGATACATATGACATGATATTTCTGAGGATAAACTAATGATGCATATTATGATGGCAATGATATATGATTGATGTAGGCGGTTACAGTTTAGCACCTTGATCATGACATGTGTTGATGATGACATTATACGAATGATGAGACACCTAGGAGATACTTGACCCGTACCCCGATATTGGGATGCCGTACGATGGATTTTACCGTACGAGGCATAGATGTGATGATTGATCCGCACTCCTGATTTGAGAAAGTCGTACTATGTACGTGACGCTATTGAGGCAGGATCGCCGACTATTAGAGATATGGACTCAGGCGTTTGGTGTACTTCTATCGACCAGTTCTTAGGTTTAGTTTTCCTTAGGAGGGTTAGATGAACACTAGGTTAGGTTTGAGCCATATAGTGGTAGTGGTATTTGTATATCAAATGAGTGGATAACACACATCCGTCTTTACTTTTTTTCACTGTAATCATAATGTTGCATGTTCATACATATGTTGCTATAATCAGTATAAAGTTTACCTGTTAGGACACCAACACCATTACCGATGATGTGCATATTCCACGCACATTCATTTACCGGCTCACACACATCATCATCGGTAATTGCTATGTCACGTACACTTTAGATCATATTGTCTTTTATTGATAAAATCAGTTAACAACTAGACCGATATAATATCGTGATTACTCTCTGATGTTAGTATAGACATGATATTTATTACTTGACATTCATGCATTCATATTTTCTTGTTATCATGCAGTATCATGGGCATATGCCGACACTTATCATATACTTACTCATGATTTTAAGATTTGGATTTCTATGAGATTTCTGAATTTTTGGGGAAAACTGCAAGAAATTATAAAAACTTCTCTCTCTCTCCTCCTCTCTTTTTAAAATAAGATGCGGTTTTCTCGTGATGTATGTGTCGCCCACCATGAGATTTCATGTTTTCTGTTGGATTTCGAGACCCAATTCGAGGAGTGGATGAACCGTCTCGGGTACATGGTGGGCCCGGTATGGTACCCCGGGGCAAGAAGATCGAGTTGTAGACGATGAGCCTGGCAGGGGAAGGCTACCTACCGGTGATGTCTGGCGCGGCGGATATCCGGAGGATACCGACCGTTGTCGTGAGATTTGATGATAGGGGCCGATACGGACCGACGGAGCCTGAGGTATTGAGACTATGAGACTTGAGGTTTACATGTTTGTGTCGATGCTTGACACGGATTTCCATGGATTTCATTGTTGAGATTTCAGATTCCTATACACATTTTACTATGATAACAGCTAAAGATTTCTTATACATATATATCTGGATTTCAGGATTTGTTACTTTACATTCATGGTGCATGCATTTCATTTCATATGACATAGTATTATATGAGGCACTGACACAAGCACGGAGTA
Organism: Agapanthus africanus; assembly: GCA_030015575.1. Taxonomy (NCBI): domain Eukaryota; kingdom Viridiplantae; phylum Streptophyta; class Magnoliopsida; order Asparagales; family Amaryllidaceae; genus Agapanthus; species Agapanthus africanus. The sequence continues at coordinate 671,140,508 of CM057340.1, read as the reverse complement.
TCTGCACTTACACGTAGTTTTACCCTGCTATTACTAGATGATTGGGATATTATAGTGTATTATTATGACCTAGGATAGCGTCGTGCATTCGATTTCTTTTCGTAAATGTCTTCTACTCACGAGTTGGCAACTCACCCCCGTTGTGCCAAATTTTATTACAGGTTCGGTGTATAGGTTTCCCTGGCGGCTTGCTGGCACATCTATTCTTTCAGGGTGATTTGCACGGTAGGTTGGTTCACTTGTATCCGAACCACCATTGTACTTTTATTCATTCATTTGTATCTAGTAAGCTCCATCAACCATACTTGTATTACTTAATAAGTTTATTGGACCAGTCTTTTATTTCGACCTTAGAGTCGCGCATGTATTATTCTGATCTGGTGGTTTTGCTTTCTTTGAGATTTGAGCCTCGCCCTTTGGCGTTGTATACTATTGTGCTGTTGTGGTTGTTTCCGCCTGTTGGCGTTGAGCTAGCTCCCGTTTGGGGATGCTTTTTATTGTTTATGTATATTATACTTGTTGTACCCATTTGGGGGCCAGTTTTTACAGAGGAGACTCTGCCGAAATTTTTGGGAAATTTGCTGATTCTTTTAAACTTGTTTTCTTTTTCTTCTTCTTCTTCTTGTTCTATGGTTTAGATTTCTGGGCTTCGGCTTACTTAGGTTACGTGGCGCCTCTAGACGCTTCGTAATCTAAGTGTCGGTCACGTTCCGTACTCTCGGGTCGTGACAGGGCCCTAGCAGGGCCCATATGAGGTTGGACTCCACCCCGGCGGTTACTTCCTCCGTCTCCGGTGACCGACGTGTCCATCAGGAACTGGAGAGCTTGAGGGCCACCGTTCAGGAGTTGAAGGAGATGCTGGTATGTATACTGCTTTGTAGTAAAATATCTTGTCATATTATATAGATATCAACATATCCATAATTAGTACGTAGCTTGAGCTTATTTGGTTTTAGACTTAAGTTTGATTAATCATACATACAGATGTAATTAAAATAAACAACAAACTAGATATCCAAACGGGGTTTCGAAATAACTTAATAATGATACGAATTCGAATAATACACAGTTCTTACACGCTTATTACACACGTTAGGTCCAGACGCGACAGGGTACATCGGCCGAGCCTCCACATGCATCTCCTTCGGCTGCGGCTCCGCAAGCCACTACATCGGCTGCGCTTCCGCAGACAGCTCCTGTAGCTCCACCGCCCACTCAGACTCCCGCAGCCGCGGCTCCGCAAGCGACTACCTCGACGGTGGCTGCGCAGACCATATCGCCAGCTCCACAAGCCGCTCAGACTCCCGCTCGCGCCGAATTGTAGAGTTTATTGACCGAGGAGCAGGCTCTCGTTATTCTATCGTTATTCAGAGGTGGAGCTGGACCGAACTAGGGTAGCTTTTTGGTTCTTTTTTTTTGAAACATGTGTTTATTTATATCATACACATTGTACTACATTTTGAAACGATATCGATTTTGGTTTATATTTATATCATATTCAGTTTTTGGATTTCTTTTGTATATTATATGCGTGAGATGTGATTATGAATACTGCGATATATGTTGTGTGATGATTATTTTTATATTTGATTGATGTATATATTATTGTGCACAGGGCGGGAAAAAATCAAGCAGCCCATTTTTTTAAAAAAAAAATAGAGATAATATGTACCTACGGATTAATCCGTAGGTACACATGTTGCCCCTACGGCTATATCCGTAGGGGCAAAATATCAGCAGTAACTGATATCCCCCCCTGATCTCAGTACCAGAGGGTTGGGAGTGCCCCTACGGACATATCCATAGGGGCCACTGCCTCTCCCCTACGGATCTATCCGTAGGGGCAAAATGTCAGGATTCCTGATATTTTGCCTCTACGGATAAGTACCTACGTATATATCCGTAGGGGGTATAACTTGGACCTACGGACATATCCGTAGGTACACTTAATATATTAAAAAACCGTAAATAATATAAATTTTTGTACCCTACGGCTTAGTCCGTAGGGGCAATTGGACTTACACAGTAATCCGTAGGGGCAAGAAATTGCCCGTAGGGGCAAGTTCAGGGCCTCAACTTGCACCTGCGGCCTTTGCACCTACGGGGTATTTTGTCGCCCCTACGTATATATCCGTAGGGGCAACCCTTATTTGTAGTAGTGTTTGGAAATGATCAAAGGGGACCCCTTTCTTATCCCTGGTTCTTCTTCTGAGCCTTGGATCCTTCCAAGATGGGATTTTTTGAGATGGATCTCCTTCTTCCTCCTCTTCTGTTGGCCGGATCTTGGAGAAAAAGGGGGGGGGTTAAGTTTTAAAAATCTCCCCTTTTTGAGATCTGATGGAAGATCTGAGTTCCCCTTTAAGGGTTTGATGGTGAAAAACTATTTATTTTTGGGAAAGGAAGAGTTGAACTCATGATTTAATTCAGAAAAGGGGAAAAACGTTTAGAACCTTGAGGAAGGGGATAGAGGCGCAAACCCTAGCTTTTGAGGGGAATGAGTTCTTCTTTTTATTTCATTATCATGTTGCCTTATATAGGTTTACAAGTTTACATATAGCCCCTTGGGCTTTACAAAATGGCATTTTGCTCATCCCATATCTCATGTACTCATTTCTTTTGCACATGAGCCATGGGCTTTACAAAAATTTGGATTTATGCATATTTTTCTTACATTCATGCATAAAAAATTACATTAAAATTATTTATTATATGATTTCATTTTGGCATGGGAGAGACCGGCCGCGGGGCTCGACTTGGGTATGGGCCCACTTGATCTGGGCTTGGGCCCGCTTACTTGGGGTTGACTTTGACTTGGTCAACCAGGGTGTAATTTTCGATCCCAACAAAGTGCCCCCCATCAATAAATGCACACCGTGTATATGAGTTGTATGCATGAAATTGCTGGATCTTAGAGTTAGACTTCAAGGTGGAACATCCTTCCGGGGGCGGAGCATCATTCCGGGAGCATCATTCCGGGGATCGGAGCATAATTCCGATTTGCGGAGCATAATTCTGAGATCGGAGAATAATTCCGAGATCGGAGCATAATTCCGAGATCGGAGCATCATTCCGAGGAGCATGATTCCGGGGTTCGGAGTATAATTCCGAAGAGCGGAGTATGATTCCAAAGGGTCGGAGCATAATTTCGACGAGCGGAGCATAATTCCGGGGACCGGAGCGTAATTCCGGAGAGCGGTAGACATTCTGACTGAAGCATAATTTCAATGCAGAGGTTGATTCCCAGGCGAAGCATAATTCCGACAGGGAAAGCAGATACTCCGAGACGAAACATGATTTCGACATGGGGTACATTCTTAGACGAAGCATGATTTCATCGCAGACCTTGTTGGTTGACGTGATTCTGAGATGGAGCATAATTCCGATGGGGAGGTCATTGGTTGACTTGATTCCAAGGCAGAGCATAATTCCGACAGGGAGGTCGCTTGCTGACTTGATTCCGAGTCGAAGCATAATTCTGACAGGGAGGCTGTTGGTTGAATTGTCCCCGGCAAGGATTGTCTGTGGTCGACGTTTCCCCGGCACGAAGTGTCACTGGTTTTGATGTAGAGGCTGATTCCCAGGTGAAGTATAATTCTGACAGAGAAGGTAGATACTCCGAGGCGAAGCATGATTTCGACACGAGGTACATTCTGAGATGAAGCATGATTCCGCCGCAGGGGTTGTTGGTTTGATTTGATTTGGGTTGACATCAGTATCGCTATTGTAACAACTCCAAATTTTTTGTACATAAATTTTTTAAAAAACTAATGTACGGTTGGGGTATTTGCAAATCCTGTGAGTACTATAAAAATTTGTTTTACTTTTGAATAGCAAGAAAGAGCTTGTAGCTCACTGGTAAAGCCTTGCACTGCTGTTACAAAGCACCAGAGTTCAAATCCCATCAGCCACATTATTTTTTTGTTTTAATTTCTTTTAATCCTTTAGAAGCCCAAGGATCTACACGTGCACAACACGTAAAATGAAGAGTTACAAATCATTTAAACATATGCACTGAAGTATACCAATCGATCCCGACACGTGGCCTAAACCCTAACCCCACCCGACGGTACAAAACCGGCGACACACACAAAGAACAGGCACCGTCGGTCTACACCGACGGTTTTGCCCCTAAACATCGACCCCTGCAACCTTTTAGCTACCCCACTAACCCCATATTGCTTGTTTACTATGAATATTTCCAGAGAGCAATAAAATGCCTATTTAATCCAATTTAATGCATTCTTTAAACACCCTAAACCCTAATTTTTCCCTATAAATACCACCCTCATTTCACCCCTCCTCACTCACAATTCTCTTCCAAAAATCTCAAGAAATTTTCAAGTTCCTATAGTGTGCAAGTGGAGTTAACGAAGAGCGAAGCTCCGACGAAGTTCCGGCAACGACCCAAGGAGTTTCCGGCGACGAAACGACACACCGGTGCTACCCCACTCTTCCTCTTTCTCCCCTCTACCTTATAAGCCAGTAAGTCCCATTTCCCCTTCTCTTTTTATTCTTTAAAAAATTTCATTTCCAAAACCCGACGGAAGCGGAGTTAATCCGACATCCGATTCGGTTTTCTTTAAAAACTATATTTTTCTTAATCAAGATAACTTTATATTCTCACATATTGCTTAACAAACAATAACAAAACCATTAAATCAAGTTTCACCTCTAAATAATTATTTTTTTGACATTTATTGCATTTCTATATAAAAATATCATAAACTATTCATTTCGACATTATAACCTTATTTCCTTGCTATACCTTTAGATAGTTCACGAGGTAATGACCTACCTCATCACAACACACATATCTATCATAGCACGATAAATCTTGGGACAATAGAATACAGGAAATACGACTTTGCAAATTAATACCTTTAACTTATAAATCCGTTTTCTTTAAAAGATGTATTAAAACATTTCCATGCAATTGCGCCTCTACATCCCATTTGGGTAACACCGTTCGGGATGGTGCGGATTATCGCATATTCTCGGGCTTAGTATAGCGAGATGCAGACCTCCGCAAGGAGCATTCGGTCTAGATGGATTTTTTTATAAATTTTTCTTTAGAAAATGAGATTGTTACAAGAAAATAAATAAAATTATTTTCATTAAATATGTATATATAATTATTACCAAAATACTTATTTTAAATATATATAATATTCCATGTTTCCAAAACTCAAGAAAAGAAGTCAAATATTACATGAAACTACCATGATAATTCAAAACAATATTCATATTACAAATAAATACAATATATTATGAAATTAAGTTTTATTCACTAGAAATGTCATATTTATAAAATATACATCAATGAACACCCTAAAAACGATAATTAAATCCTTGAGGTATATTTTGAAATTATACCAAAATTATCTTTACACAAAACCCCTCAAGTTGTACTAAATTACAATAAGGACCCTAGTAAACATAGGTTTAAGTGGGACCAGTCTCTTGAGCCTCAGAGAGACGGAGATATGGGTGCTTGCCTATTTAAGATAGACAATCTAACAAACGGTATTATCAACACGGTAATTGTCTTTAAAAAAGACACAAATCCTGCCGTCCACATGCAGCAGTTACCGATAGCACCAAAACATAATTCAGGACTTCAATTTCTTTTCTAATGGTCTGACTCAGACCGAGTCTCAATCTAAATCAATCTGACTTGAATGTGATTCAAGTACAAACTACAATCTAACATGAATCTATGAATCTGTCTATTCAATCTATATCAATCTACATTGACTGAACCGAACCATGGATATATTCCATCTACATGTTCATCCATTATATCCGTTCCATTACAGATATCATAGTTTCAGTAAGTCATCCATCTATATATATAACAAGACAAGACAATACAATACAATCAAGACATCGTGGGGTTTATAAAGGGTAGATTGGTATGGAAGGTGCTAAAAGTGGCACGAGACTGCAATTATAAGACACCTAACCTAAATCTCCATTGCCGTTGTACCGTGGCTGAATGGTTCCTTGTACTCCGTATATCTTAGTCTCCGGGATAGTGAGACTCCTCTCGTGTATACTGTCATCTTCTGTACCAAGGTACAAACAACAGCGTTAACAATATAATACAACTTTAAAAGTTACATTTTTCTTATGTCTATTCCGTCTCTACTTATTCTTTGGGACTTACCGAGCGATTGTTCGCTGATGTCATTCCTTTTCTTTTTTTTTTCTTTAGAATGTTGTCAGGTGGATCGGACCTTCTGGAGACAGAGCCCACCAGCGTGGATTTAGATCAGCTAGCCTTCGACCCGGAGCTCTAGTTACTTGTACATTTCATTTTCATTTCTGTTATGCTATTGTTTAGGCATTGCTTTTATTCCATGGATTTCCATTTCAGTTGTATTGTAAAAAGAATTTTAATAAATAAAGTTGTTGCTCATTTACATCTTGTCTCTTGTGTACTTTTATTTTATATTGCTTAGATACGCTTAGCGTGTTTACTTCTGAGTAAATACATAGCGGGCCTCGCCACGTCCTCTGCCCGTACACTGGGAAGAGGGGTGTGACAACTATACTGGAATATGGTACCAGGAGCGAATCATCATTTGCCATGAGTGGATTTGGGAATTTTGGTTTTGGTTTGGCATCAGTATCGCCACACTGGAATACGGTACCAGGAGCGAATCATCATTTGCCATGAAAAGATTTCCCTCGTTCCCAGTTTAACGACTTAGGGGTCATCTATTTCCAGTTTAACGACTTGGAGGTCATATGTTCCCAGTTTAACAACTTGGAGGTCATTTGTGCCCATTTTAACGACTTAGAGGTCATCTGTTCCCAGTTTAAAGACTTAGGGGTCTATTAGATCTGAAGTTTGGATATTTGGGGCAGGGGTCGGTATCAGCGTTGCTAACACTGAAGCACAGGTGTCAGGAGCAATGCATCATTTGCCTTTACCCATTAAGGAGCGATGTCTTAGGAGACAGGTTTAGGTCCCTATCATCTAAGGCTTTTCAATTTTATGAGCTGTAAGGATCTCATAAAAGCATTTTCTCCCTACAAGTCGAAAGGATCCCGTAGGTGCGTTTTCTCCTTAGGAGTCGTGGGGACACCCAAGTGTGTTTTTCCTTAGTGAGTCGTAAGGATCCCGCGAAGGTGTTTTCATACGAGCTGTGAGGATCCCGTAAGATTTGTTCTCCTCATGCATCGTGAGGACACATGAGTGGGTCTTTCCAAATGGAGCATAATTCCAAGGATGGAGACCGGCCGTGTGACTGGTGATTGCGGTAGGGCATAGGTGTGATGAGAATTATTTAAGCCCGTAGATTGTATACGGTAGTCAACTTGGGAACCAACCGTAGGACTGGGAGGATTTTAGGATTTTGTTGGCGTCTGCATCGCTGCACCAGAATATGGTACCAGGAGCGACTCATCATTCGCCGTTAGGACATTCAGAGATTTGGATTTTTGGTTGGCGTCTGCATCGCTAAACTGGAATATGGTACCAGGAGCGATTCATCATTCGCCACTTGGGGATTTGGATTTTGGTCGGCGTCTGCATCGCTGCACTAGAATATGGTACCAAGAGCGACTCATCATTCGCCTTTGGGAGTTTTTTTTTACCGCGATTGCTCTATCATTTCAGCTTTTCTCATCGCGAAGGTCGCGATTGCCCTATCATTTCGGCTATTTATTTTCGGTTGCCCCATCATTTCGGCTATTTATTCGCGGTTGCCCCATCATTTCGGCTTTATTTTTCATCGTTATTTTACTCGCTGATTTTTATTGCGAGTTGCCCCATCATTTCGGCTTTTTTCTTTTTTTTACACAATTATTTTTATTTACACACATTTTTTTTACATTCCTAGTTTAACGACTTAGGGGTTGTCTGTCTCCAGTTTAACGTCATGATGGTCAACTGTTCCCAGTTTAACGACATGGTGGTCAACTCTTCCCAGTTTAACGACATGGTGGACAACTGTTGGAGCCTGGGCTCGATTCTGCAGGAACCATAGGCTCCTTTGGCTTAATTGCATAAGCAAGCTCTTCGGTCATATTCGCTTCTTGTGGTCTCTTTAATTCTGGCAATTGTAGACAGTTTCTTAGCGCATCCTTGAATATTTTACGGACTTTGTCCTTTCTGAAGGAATAGACCTTATCCAACTTCTCTTTCAGTGGAGCCTCTCCTCCTTCTCCAAACATTGGCTTCCGAGGCCGATTGGCGTTAGGCCCGCTCATCCTTCGCTTATTTCGATTAGCCGAAGTGTTAAAAGATTCAGCATTGTCGGAATTTCCGCCTTTGCGATTATCGTCCTTTCGGTTTCTCCAGGACCTATTGTTACTTTGGGAATCAGAGGAGGACTCCTGCTTTGAGTGCTCCAACATCTGGACTTTCCTGATCAGCTCTTGTGTTTTGAGACCCGCGGTGCATAGAAACGGGGCCATCCAATTGTTGAGATTTCCGACGAGAAGGCTGACAGATTGGTCCTGCTCTATCGGCGGTTCACATTTGACGGAGAGATTGCGCCATCGGGTTATAAACTCTGTGCTGCTTTTATTGTTCTTTAGCTTAGTCCTTACGAGGTCGTCAATGGCGATCTTGTCGCTGACACTCATGAACCTTTGTCGGAACAGAGATTTCATTTGGACGAAAGTGGTAACGGAGCCATCCGGTATGCTCGCGTACCAGTCGAAAGCGACATCGGTTAAGGTATTAACGAACTAGCGGAGGAGAAGCGCATCATTTTCCCCAGTATTCCCGCATGAGGCTTTAAAGTGGACGATGTGCTGATTCGCATTTCGCGTCCCATCGAATCTTCCGAATTTGGGGATGACATAGCCGCTAAGAAATTCTACCATATCATATTGAACACGATATGGTCTCCCACTACTGCTGATATCTTTTTGCGCTTCGGTTTCAGCTACCAATGTTTTGACTTTGTTGGCAACCAAATCCATGATTTGATCTTGAGTTAGCAGGCTACTGTCATCGGTAGCCAAGACATTTTCCGAGATAGGATGCGACTGAAGGGAGAAGGTTTATAACCTTGAGGAAGGAGAAGGAGGCACAAAAACTCTAGCTTTTAAGGGAATGAATTTTTTTTTATTCCATCATCATGTTGTCTTATATAGGCTTACAAATTTATATATATCCCCTTGGGCTTTACAAAATGGCATTTTTTCCCATCCCATGCCTCATGTGCTCATTTCTTTTGCACATGAGCCATAAGTTTTACAAAAATTTGGCTTTATACCCATTTTTCTTACATTCATGCATAAAAAAATACATTAAAATTATTTATTACATGATTTCATTTTGGCATGGGGGAAGCCGGCCACGGGGCTCGACTTGGGCATGGGCCCACTTGATCTGGGCTTGGGCCCGCTTACTTGGGGTTGACTTTGACTTGGTTAACTGGGGTGTAATTTTCGACCCCAACATACGCTAAGCGTCTATATAATCAGTAAAGAAAATCAAAGTACAGGAATTTTAAAACTTATAAAATATCCAACAATATTTATAATGGTCCTAAAAACGATAACTCAACGTAGTTCGAAAATTCAAGAAACTAGAAATGAAAGATATGCTTGAACAAAAGACATGCTTACTGAAAAGGAAAACTAGAGCTCGGCCTGACTTGAAAGATATTGACTCTCCTCCTCGGTTGGTACCACCTCGTATCTAGCCTCATCATCTGTTCCAAAGTCTTCTGACGACTTTCCCAAGAAAAGAAAACATGAAAACAGGAATGCCATCAGTGAACTAAAATTCGGTAAGTTCCTGTTTTATTAGAAAACAATATTTTTCTATGTTAACAGTATTTACATTGAAACATAATATTTTGGCTACAATTTAGTTATTAATGTTTATAATTTAATAGATTTAATACAAGGTTTAAATCAGTTGGAACAAATGTAACACAATAATAATGTTTGTTTAATTTATAGAAAATAGTAATAATAAAGTTTTGTAATTTAGAAATAATAATATGTATAAGGTTGCTATTAATATCATCAACAGGTAACAAGTATAAAGATTTATCATTATAAAAATATATAAGGTATATTTTATTTTAGAATTATTTGATAATAAATTAGTTTAGTAAAGTTTCATGTCACACTAATAAGAATGTAGTGTAGAATTCTTTTTGGTATACTAGTTGAATTATGGTGTATTAATATAATCATTAATCGATATTTGACACGAAACATGGTACACATAATAATAGGTATGAGAATGATCGTGAACAGTAAATTGTAATATGCATGTCAAAGAAATAGCATGTGCTGATCAGTGCAATGTAACTAGAGCATCACGATATTCGATATTTCAGTGCTAGTAATTACAAGTATAAGTATAAATACAAATATAAATATAAGTACAAATATAAGCACGATTGTGGGAGTTTAATTATATAATCAGGATATTCCGTAATGCCATGGAACAATAGCAACACGAGATTCACGAGATTCAATATATATATATATATATATAATGCAATGTACCTTTTTTTCGGTACCACGAGAAACAAGATATGATCCTCCGTTACACATAAATACCCCATTTTTGAGCTACCCCATTCCCATGATATATATATATATATATATATATATATATATATAAATATATATATATATATAGTATATATATATCTAATAAATAGTGTGCATATCATGTTCACGAGATTCAAAATATTCATTAAATTCATGATATTCAAGTGGTTTATTTCAGGTTCAGATTAAGATAGTATAATCTAACGTAAGAGTATTCACAAACCCAAGACTGTCATCCACGGGCAAAAAAACATGGGCCCATTTATAAGTTGGTCATGAGACTCCTGAGAATATAGATCAAGTCCTAAATATAATTCTAAGTCTCCATGTATATATATAACAAACATGTAATAATAGTTTAGTTTAAGGACAAAAATAAGCATATGTTCGAATGCAGAAATCTATAGGTTTGGTTTAGAATTTAGGGATCTTATACAAGGAATAAATTTTATTTCAGAGTGTCATATAAACAACGAGACTGAGCTTATCTCGATCGGGTTTCTGGTGAGAGAGTTACAGAAGTTTCGTAACAGTGCACAGATTAGGCCGGTGCAGATTTTAGAATATATACACTAATAGTATTTGGTATTTTTTGTAGGTTTTGGTTCATATTTTGGTTTTCCTTATTAGATATAAAACTAAGCGTCTGCGAGTCATGAACGATTCGCAACAAGAAAATCCGGATTACGATCAGCGAGTAGTGGGTTATACCTATTTTACTATAGCCGCACAGATAGTTTCTGCTGTTGTCTAGATTCGTCATATTTTGTTAGTATCCGGTTTTCATACACTTATGTAAATCTTCACGTAAATTATCCTAAAAATAAAATGTAGTTAACTCTGTGTACATATTCCAGCAACTTGAGTCTGCTCAAACTGGAATTTGGAGTTAGGAGATATGTCTATTCTAAGAAAAGGAAAAGATCAGTTCAACATACTAACCAAAAACAAATTTGAATTAAAATGACAAATAACAGTTAAACACATGTATAATAATCTGAAATATCAAAGTGACATGAACTATACACATAACTAATAATTTATTACCATTTCCAGAAAATAATATGAATATTTAGATAATCATATGATATATGCTGATGATATAATACTTAACAAAAAATAACTATCTAATAATAATAAACAAACTAAAATTAGTATGAAATTAATTTAAATAGAATTAAATAGACACGCAACATGTAATATAAAATCACTATACTGATATATGCACTAACAACAACCTAAAAAAACTGAATGATTGGATAACACCATACGAAACAAATTGATAATAATCTACTTACTAAATCTTTAATATTAAATTCTAACCACTTCTTAAATCCCCATGATATTTGTATTGATAATACACTAAAATAATGTTGTTAATGCATCAATAATGTTAACCATCACCATAGAATAATATACTTATAAAATTTATCTTTTCCTTACAAATAAAAATTAGGGTTGATATTTCTTTATAAAAATAACTTTTTTATATATAAAAACTATAACTTTAAACCAAAATGAACAATCCTTTTATTTAAACAATTTAGAGTTTGGTTAAAAATTATTTCTTTTGTTTTAAAATGCAAATTTTAAATATGTAAAAGAAATAAAGATGAAAGAGAAAGTTACCATAAAGGTACGATCTAGAATCGTTTCTTGACAGGTGAAAGATGTCTTGATTAGATCAAAACGAGGAGATGGGTCTCCTTCTTCCTTCGTTCGATTCTCTTGTCATCAAGCTTCTGATCAAAGATGATAAAGAGGGCAGAGAAGAAGAATTTTGGATTTACGGTGTTCTTTTTATTATACGACAAAAAGAAAGAAAAGGTTTCTGATTATTTAAAAGATCTAGGATTTCTTTAAAGTTCAAATCGTCAATGAATATATCAAATCACAATATCGGATATTAGAAATAAAATCTGAACAAGAATAATGAGATTTGATAACCATCTTGATATTTGTTTTAAAAAAAACAAAAATAAAACTAAGACTAAAATATTCGGTTTGTTTTATTAAAAAAAATATTAGACTTGGAGGTGTAGCGGTTTTTTGAAAGGCCAATAAAATACATTGTTAGTATTTTTGGTAAAAACATTAACCGAATAAAATTGTAACTAATATATAAAATGTTCTGTATAATAGATTTATTTCCATACAACTGTAATAAATATAAAAAAAATAAAATATAAAGTAACAAATGTCTAAATTTGTATAAAACGTATACAACACTAAAAGCTGCAAGATGTATAATATTAAACTGATAACTAAATACAAATGATTAAAACATGATAAAAACTCTAACCAAGTTTTACTTATGAATATAATATACATTAAATATACTAATTACGTGTACAATTTCATATGATAATATTAAATTCAAATCTAATTATACTACAGCTAAATGCATTACAATTATTATTTTGGAACTTATATCTGACTAAAACCCAACTTTTAATTGAATGTATACACATGAAATGTTAGTACTAAAATAATTTATGCACTATATAAACAACTGTAAGTATAAAACATTAGAATGTATATACCCACATAATACCTAATATTCGAACAAAGTCGAGGGATTATGATTTATTAAATTCTATCAATCCTCTAAAATCCAACAAAAAGAAAACAATCAAAATAAGCCTATCAAAACAACAAACAAACAAACAAAAATAAACAAATAAATTTTATTTTTAATTAGAAGAAAATCTTTTCTCTTCCTTTAAAATATTAATAAATATTTGGTTATAAAAATATGATATTAGTTTTAAAACATAGGGAATTAAAATAAAAATTAAAATATTTCAGTCGGAGTTCGTACCTATGACCTTTGGAATAGCAATGATGTATTATAACCAAGATATATAAAAATGGACCATATATATAATTTAAACGAAAATAAATATATATACAAGTGTTTCGAAGAAAATGGCATTTCTTAAAGAAAAGAAAATATAAGGAAAGTACTATGATTTTGTGGTCGTTATATTTAATATAACAAATATCATATAAAAATTGTGAGATATGGATAGAATTGTAAATTCGTATTTTTTTGATATCTTGGCATAAAAGTTTATGATGAATGTGTCAAATTACAATGAATATATTTTTAAATTAAACTTTGTTTATAATACCATATTCTTTCGCGTCGATATAAGAGGAGAAGCAAAAAGAGAGAGAAGTAGATGGAGAATTTAGTGTAGTTACAAGTGATTGGAGTAGCGACGTGGAAAAATAGAAGAGAGTATACAAGAGAGAAAAGAAGAGAGGATGGGAGGACTTACCGTTTCTGCTTGTACTCGTACAAGTGAGAAAAGAAGAGAAGAAGGCTCGGTTGAAGAACCGAGACCTATGGTGCGTGGAGGATTGAGCTTAGGTCCGACTACGCGTACAAGAATGAACTATATGTAGCCAAAGTGCGGAGGACCGAATTTGAAAGACGGAGTTGGCTTGGACTTGTGTGCTTGACTTCCTTAGCTAGAGTGAGGCTTGAGAGATAGGATTTTTGAGTGGTATTTTCAGAATAAATTAGGAAAAAAAACTAAGGGAAAAGACTAGGTATTTATAGAGAGGAAATATAGATATGGAGAGAATTAAAAAGATAATAAAAATGTATTCAAAGTGAGGGTGGAGGGATAGATGAAAGTTTTAGGGTTCTCTGTTTAATTGTAGGAAAACCAAATACGAAAAAATAGTAGAGAGGAGTCAAAGGGGTGCACGGGCGAAGCACGGCGACATGCGGCTTCATCAAAACTGCCAGAAGTGGCTGGAATGGGAAAATGGACGGCCCAGATGTGGAGTTGGGTCCCGGTGTTTGAGCCATGAGTTAAACTTGTAATTAAAACCTCATTTGTTCTATTTTATTTCTCTGAAACCTTTCGTTTCTGTGTGTATTGCACGCGCAACTCTTGACCTTCCGAAAAGTTAACAAGAAAATATTAAAAATAATTAGGGCTGATGGGATTCGAACTTACAGGCTAAAAAACATCAGTGGAGAGTCTTAACCAGTAAGCTACAAGTTGTTTCTTACTCAAATTTAACCAGAATACCTTATAACTCAAGTCAGAATAGAAATACACCTTTATATTAACATTGAATTAACAAAAGTATACAAGAATTTCAGGATCGTTACATGCTACCCACCTTAGAAAAAATTTCGTTCTCGAAATTTACATAAGGAGGATGATGTATCAGATTTAAGGAATATTTTAAGTTAGTGCGGTCGTGAAGACTGGGATTACTAATATCGTACCGAAAGTGCGTGAAAAAGTTCAGGTAGATGAAAGAACAAAAGAATGCAGGAATTTGAAATGACTGAAAAGGATGGAAGGAGATTTACCAGTGTTATCTTGACTCATGGCTTCGGCCTTTACGGCCGAAAAAATGAAAGCTTGGCATCTCGGCATGTTTCTATGTGCATGTTGGTACATTGGCGGCTGACGAGGTAAAGATGGTCCGCACGGAGATGGTGCAGGAAGAGCTAAACGAGCAGGTGGAGCTTGAATAGCTGGGTTAGCTGCGGGGGATGGGCCGGCTCGGTTTTGTGGGCAAATTCCTACAATGTGTGAGGGAGATCCACATATTAAACAAAGACCATTTGCTCGACGACAGTCCTTGACCTGGTGTCTGGTCCTCTTGTAATAGATATAGAAGTTTGGTTCGGTCTTGAAAAATGATCCTCCAGGCCTCATAGGTGGTGCTGAAAGAGTTGGCCTAGAAAAAACTCCTCCGGTAATCTGGATGGAGGAACGTTTTATTCCGACCGACTATGGCTTTTCCTTCTTTTTAATGACGGCTTCATAACGACGGGCTGATTTCAAAGCCTCTTCATGTGTTAGGTATTCTCCTGTTTCTAGGGCAGCCTGGATTTCGGGGTCTAAGCCCTGTTGGAAACGTTTGGCACGAATCTATGCTGTAGGGATCAGATGTGCAGTGAACCTGCCAACCATGGTGAATTCGGTATCGTACTCATCCACCGACTTATCCCACATGGATATTTATTGTAGGTGAATGAATTGTCGTTCCATCTCTAAGTGTGCGGTTTCTGGAAAGTACTTAGTGTCGAAGAGATCATGGAAAATCTTCCACTCGATCGGCTGCTTAAGACGGCTCTTTTCGGCCTTCCACCAGACTCTGGCATTGTCAGTAAGTTGGAATTTTGCTACTCTGACCCAAGCTACTTTTGGAACTTGGGCTGCTACTAGGTCATCTTCTATACTCCTAGCCTATTCCTTGGTTTCAAGCGGGCTCTCTTTCTCTGAGAAGTTCTTCGGGTGTAATTCTCGAAATTGTTTCATTCTCAGTGCTTCTACTTCAGAGCGGATGAAACTCTGTTGAAGGAGAGCAGTCTTCTCCTGCAAAATTGCGCTTTGAGCCTGCTGATCCTTAAATAAGTTTTTGATAGCCTTCAGAAGTATCGTCTTTTCTGTGAGTGGAGCAGCTACGGCAGGTAGAGGTGGTAGAATGGTAAGGGTAGGTGGTGGCGGTGTACTGCCATTGATATTGGTGCTAGTGTTGTTGGAAGAATCTATCACCTTAGATAGAGAAGAAAGATTAGGATAGATTTAACAGAAATTGAATTGTAAGGAATGTAAAGTTATTGAATTTCATATTTCTTGTGATATATTGCTTACGACTTCATGTAGAACTGACCTGTATGGGCCACTAATAAAACTTGTCACACCCCGCTTTCCAAAAGACGGTGACGGCACGTGACTAGGCCCGCAACATATTTATTTTGAGAAGATCATTTTCTAGAGTAAATACGCTAAGCGTGAAATAAGCAATATAAAATGACAAGAATTTAACATAAGATTTAAACTTCAACAACTTCATTTACATTCAAACTTGATATATTTACAATACATGAGTTCAACTGAAAAGGAAATACAAGAACAAAAATGCCTAAACAGGCGGCATACATAAATTGAAAGAAAAGATAAGCTAAGTTAAGCTTGAGTAATGATCTTGTCGTAATCCCCTGCGATCGCTTCTATCTCCTCAGTCTCTAGACCACCTAACGAACATCTAAAAGAAGAAAGAAATGGGTGGATGCCCATCAACGAACTTTCGCACGGTAAGTCCCTAAGGAAAAGTGTGAAGCATAAAAGTATAATGTCAAGTTGAAAATAGGTATCATGAAGTAATGGACTAGAAGATATGGTGATTAAACATGTCATTTAATATAAGTATGGAAATTCTATGTAACATGACAGCTCTATATAACATGGCAAAGTAACGTGAGAATAGTATAGCATAGCCGTATAGTGTAGGTATAGTGAACATGAAATGTATGTAAGTGTCCTAAAAGGTCTCTACAAGAGTAAACTAATATAACGTAAGTTCTAGGGTGAATGCCAACCAATCTTAAGAGCGTTCTCAAATCCAACAGGCTGTAATCCAGGGATAAGGAACCACATGTCCGAATCAAGTGTTAGTAACGGGACATCAACCTAGTGTTGAAATATTCCAAACTCAACAGGTTATAATCCAGAAATAAGGAAACACGGGCCCTCATGATAGATTTCTTGTGTTAATAGACATAGATTCATGATCTAGGGGACTCCTGAGATTTCATTAGATTCGTACTTGAACTACCCCAACACCCCCTGTATTCTAGATTATAGTTCAAGATACCAGTCTTGCTCGAATCCATGAATACATCTAGTTGCACGATTAAGTTCATGTCAAGATCAAGTATTCGTGTCAAGTGTTTATGTATTCATGTCAAGTGGTATTCATGGTTCGAATCAAGTCAGTTCAAGAGTAGACATTGGGTTCAGGTATTCATGTTAAGTTCAAGTGTCAAGTTCAGATTCAAGTTTAATTTCTAGTTCGAGTTCAAGTGCCCAAACAACCACAATATTCACCACTTCCTTCGGTCAAGTCAATATGTAGTTCATCTCTCTTCTTTGAGAAGGACCAAAGCCATCCAGTCTGCGAAAGGCTCACGAGGAGATCTTCTATGTGCCGGGATTTCTGTGGTCGGTAACCGAGCCACTCCAAAGCAAGTAAAGTGGCATGCCTCAGCTGTCTTGGTAGCTACTACACAACCCCTGGTCCTTCTCCAGAATAAATTTTAGGATTCCCTAATGACTGGCATCCATCTAATCACTTTCACAAACACTTCAAACTATACAGAAAGAGAAGGGCGAAGATAGATGCTAGCGTTCAAATTCAAATCCGAGTCATGTTCGAGTTTGTATTCAGGTTATAGTCATTTCATATTACTAGAGTTAAATCTTTTGAATAGCTTTAATCTTGTAAATTCTTAAGATCGGGAATAATTGGACAACCGCTGCACATGAGCGGCAGAATTTGTGTCTTTTTCCAAGACGATTGCCATTGATAATTCCTTTAATTTACAGTGTTATCTAACATGGATAGGCAAGCGCTCACTTTCTCCGGCTCGCTGTGGCTCAAGAGAAATGATTCCGCTTAAATCTATATTAATTTAAGGTCCTTAAAGATTTATTCAAGTTGTTTATTATGTATTTACATTGTTTGCATTTCTCGAAGGGTTTTTATGTAAAATGTTTTAATATTGTTTTAAAAACAAACCTCGAGGGTGTTTTAGAATATTAGAGTTTTTATAAAAATGTATTTTAGTTTTAATACTATTTTAGTGATAAAACCTAACTTTTTAAAAGTTTATGGTATTTTTATGAAAACTATACTTTTGGAAACTTGATAGTAACTTTGTGTAATTTTAATTTTTCATTTTAAAATATAGTTTTCAAGTTTTGTTTTCATAGAAAAATACGGATTTATGATTTATGAAAATTTTCAAATGATTTAATTTGTTGAAAAAATCATATTCTTTAAAATCGTATTTTTATTCCTTTCGAGACCGAATTCTCCGTAAGTAGTTCTGCATCTCACTCTACTAGCCCAAGCACATGCGATAACCCACACCAGCCACAATGGGTTCTCCCTAAAAGGGTTATAGAGGCGTAATTGCAAAGCAATTAAAAATGACGATTAAAATGTGTTTTGTAAAGTAAGGGTATTTTAATGAAAATTGTTTCTTTTAGTTTTAGTGGTATATAGCCAAAACATCGTGCTATGAAAACCATTGTGTACATGATAAAGTAGGTCGTTACCCTGTGAGTTATCTAGAGTTTTAGTTCATGATAACGTAAAAAGGGTATATGTAAAGTTCATGGTATTTATTTGTTATTTGTAATCTACATATTATTTAACATAACAAACATCATATAAAAATTATGAGACATGGATAGAGTTGTAAATTCATATTTTTTTGATATCATGGCATGAAAATTTATGATGAACATGTCGAATTATAATGAATATATTTTTAAATTAAACTTTGTTTATAATACCGTATTCTTTCATGTCGATGTAAGGGGAGAAATAAAAAGAGAGAGAAGTAGATGGAGGATTTATCATCGTTACAAATGATGCGGAGTGACGACATAGAAAAATAGAAGAGAGTATACAAGAGGAAAAAGGCGAGAGGATGATAGGACTTATCGTTTCCGCTTGTACTCGTACAAGTGAAAAAAGAAGAAAAGAAGGCCGTAACACCCTAATTCATTTATACCAGTTCTATTTTGGGTATTTTTTTATTTATGGCCGTTCTTGATTTATTGTGTTTTGGGTGCGAATAGTGTATTTGGTATCCGTGTTTGCATCCGACCCGACCCGCTTGCTGGAAACCCGTATTGATTCCCGTTTATGATTTATCCCGGCTAGTTATGAGGATCCGTGCACTTTCATGTTTTATATTCTGCATACTTGCATTATATCGAGCATTTGCATTTTTTTAATAAAACAAATAAAGTCAAATAAAATATTTTAAAAATATCTAGCATGGCCGGCATCATACCGCTAGCCCTTTGGTGGCATCCGTACATCGTGTTCTCGTCCCGTTTAGTGAAATGAACCCGTTTGGATAGCTACGTGCACACTACGTGCATCCGTTCTGGGGGGGTATGCATTTTCGTTACCCGGATATCGCATTTTGGTTTTGGTTAACACGTATATTATTCATATTTTCAAACCGTAATTTTAGAACCGACCCGGGCGTGTTTTGGACTATTTTTTGTATTAGCCAAAATCTCAAATATAATCAATATTATATTCTAATATATATTAAACTGTTATAATATATTTTAACTTAAATTTTTTAAATCTAAGTGCTCTCCCCCCCTACATGTATCTATCTATCTATCTATCTATATATTATATTATATTATAAAAACCTATTCTAATTAACAGAGCTCTCTTTTTCCTCACGTTTCCTTCTCCCCGTTTTCATCTTCTTTTTCCGCCTTCGCCTCAACCCTAACCCACGCCCGACGGCTCTCGCCTCCTCCACCCTCGTCGTCGTCGACTACCTCACCACCACTACCTCCACTCCTCCTTCTCCTCGACCTCATCCTCACCTTCCCTGCAAACCCCGAGCACCAAGAAACCCCACTGCACGCCAGCGCCAACATCTCCGACCCCGCCTGCATCCGCGCACTCGACACCACCTCAACCCATTCTCCTCTCATCTCACCTGCAAACCCACACCCCAACACCAAGAACCCCGATCCCAACTTCAAGAACCGGAAAACCCACTGCCTTGGCGGGTACCTCGTCGTCGACGACCCATCGTCGTCATCACCCCCTCTCCTCTGATCCCAGTACATCCAAACCCATAACACAAAAATTCTTCTTCTTTCTTCTTCTTCTTTCTTCTTCTTGGATTCTTGTTTCCAATCGCAGCCGGGGCCGTGCCGCTGCCAACGATCCCAGCAATCCAGTGGACGTTCCCAGCCAGCGTGGTAGCATTCTTGCTTTGCCTAGTTCTGTTCTGTGTGACGTGTGGATATTGCGACGTTTACCCGACGTCAGACACTGCGTTTATACCCCGTCGAGAGATTCGTTCAGGAAAGTTTATCTTGCTACATGCTATGATATATATTTTGCATCCATATGAATAAACATATCACATGTTGACTGCATTGTACATCCATGTTACTGTTTTACAGTTTTTCGATACCCGTACGCATCCATATCATTAATTATATATCTAGCTGCATTCCATGTCACATTATTTCATGTTACTGTTGTATTAACACCCCATGCTTGATAATGTGCGTCCTACGTAGTCATGGAGTTGTAGATGTAACCCCTGATGGATATTTGTGCATCCGTGTTTTATTGTGCATCTATATCATTAATTATATATCTAGTTGCATCTACAGATCATATTATTTCATGTTACCGTTGTATTAACACCCCATGCTTGATAATGTGCATCCTACGTGGTCATGGAGTTATAGATGTAATCCCTGATAGATATTTGTGCACCCGTGTTTTACTGTGCATCCTTACTTTTATCGTGCATCCGTATTTGCTACAGTTTTATTATGAGCATCCGTGTGATACATATGTACTACCTGTCATGAACTGATACACCACTACTTGACCTGTTGCCTGATCTTGTTTCCAATGCCGACAATCCTGACATGTTGTCCTGACGGACGTATCCTGTTGTCTGCATAGACAAACCTGTACCTGCTTAATCCTGTGTTGGCATTAGCTTTAGATTATCAATACCCGACTTGAACACATAACCATGGGGGTAAGGGGAAATCAATGATGAAACATGACTAGTAACTTAACAGTTCGATGCTTATACTGATCAGTTTTACAGGCTAGGCCAGCCCCGGGATGATGATGCTGACATCATTCGTCTGTACATGTTACCTGTTTATTACCTAGCGGCACGTCTCGGATTCAGCCCGGGAGTCTTGACGTGGTCCCGGGCATGCACGGGATACTATTGAGTTACATCGACGATTCATTAAATTGATTTCAAAGACATGAGAGTAATTAACCCAGTAGTATAGATTACTCACCGCATGCACATACACTTCACTGTTTTATATTCATGTTACTGTTATACACTCATTACTGTTCATACTCATGCCTGCATATCTTGTTACATTTTATCGTTTGATATTATGACGCACTAACGTCTGGGTTTCTCATGGCCCAGATCCTTTATCTCTTTCGCAAGCCGAACAGTGAGGAGCAATTTGGTATTTAGTTTAGTTTTCTTTCAACATTTTCATTTCCTGAAGTGAGCCCGTATTTGGGATGTACTTTCCAGATGTTATTGCTTATTAGATTTATTGCTTCCGCATATAATATTTCTTGACTCATTTATTCTGGCATATGGACATGTACTAGATAGTTTATTTTATCTTACTGTTCTTGATATTTTATAGACAGCCGTAATGTGACTGTGGGGGGATGTTTCCTAACCACAGGTAGCATGGTTGGCTCTGTCACGTGCCAATCTTAGCGCACTCTGGGAAGCGGGGCGTGACAGGGTTTGTTTGGTATCAGAGCTATAGGATTTAGGTTAATCGGGTTTGATTCTTTTGTAGTTGGGTATTGGACCCAATACACAAATCAGAAAACCCGTAATTAGGAATACGTCCTGCCATATTGGTATCGTGATTCTTGAATCATATCTTCTCGTGATCCTTGTCTTGACGATATGCAAACAACTTTGCATCTCGACTTGAAACCTTCTGGTTCCCTATTGCTTCTTTCTGTTCTGATACTAGGATTTGGGCGATTTGAACGGAGTTATGTGATTGTAACTATGAACTGCAGCATGGTTACAATACAGTACTCTATTTAAGTAATTTGGAGTCCTAGTCTTGATTCACTTCCTTGTTTTATGGTCATTATATTACCTTGCTTCTCTCGGTTTCATTGCTTACCAGTTTATGTTTTATCGCAAGTTTTGAATCTTGTTTAACATACTGATCCTCTTCAATGTCTTGGTTTCAGGATCATGGCGGATAGAGAAATGCGATCGTACCAGAGGCGTGTTGATGACGCCGCATTGCTTGGAGTAATTCGTGGGATGCTGGAGAACCAAAAGCGTAAACCGAGATAAATCAGTGGCAAGCCAAAGCTTTTCAGGAAGGTTTGCGGACTATCCAGCAGTCCGTAAACACTGTTTCAGCCAAACCAGTACAGCGTGTGGGTACCATGGCGGATTTCAGGAGACTTGGTCCGTCCACTTTCACTGGTTTGGAGGAGCTGTTGCCAGCGGAACAGTGGCTAGTCGATACGAAGAATCTACTCGTTGCAGCACAGATTCCGGAGGACCAGAGAGTGGATGTTGTACACATCCAATTGGTGGACTATGCCCGTGAGTGGTGGCTTGTGGAAGAGACCCATTTGCCCAAGCCGATCAGTTGGGCAACTTTCTCGCAGAGTTTCTTGGAAAAGTTCTTTCCGCATACTGCACGGGAAGAAATGGAAGAAAGATTTATCAGTCTGAAGCAGAATGGCGGATCCGTGGATGCACATGCGGCTGAGTGGACATGGCTCAGCCTATTCGTGGGACCTTTGGTGACCAAAGAAGCTGATAGGGAACGAAGGTTTATGCGTAGTTTGGACGTGGAAATCCAGAGGCACATTATATCTCTGGGATTGACCACTTTCTCGCAAGTTCTTAAAGCAGCCAGAGAGCAGCAGAGTTTATCAATAAAGACAAGGGGTATGCAGCAGCAGGCAGTTGTGGTATGGAAGCCGGCGTTTACGCTGAACAGAGCGCCTATACGCAGAGGTATTCCAGTGAACCGACGTGGCATCGTACCGATGAAGAAGCCTATTGTGCCCGAGCAGAAAGGAAGGTTGTTTTATGAATTCTGCCGTCTACCCGGACACTTGTAGAGGGAGTGTCGAAGGATGCTTGGAGGATGATGTTCAGAAGCCACCGCAGAGGCAGATTCAGGGGCAGAAGCAGATAACTCAGGGACCTAATTAAGCTCGATCCTTTACTCTGACGGGCGAAGAGGCCATGGCTTCAGATGAAGTTGTTTCAGGTATCCTACTTGTTCATGATTTTCCTGTATTAGCATTATTCGATTCTGGTGCATCCCATTGTTTTATGTCATTCAAGTTTATTGCCGCACATTTGATTGCTTGCACGTCCCTGTCTTATTGCTGGGACATACACACTGGGAATGGGAAGATCATATATAGTAGTGAGTGCAAGGATTGTTCTGTTGTTATTTGCAGACTTCTTGGTGATCGATACCGGCAGTTTTGATGTTGTCTTGGGAATGGATTTTCTCGGTACTTTCTATGCCCACATTGATTGTAAGGCAAAGAAAGTGATTTTCCAGATTCCCGGACATCCGGAGTTTGTTTTTGCTGGAGGTAGCAGTTCTGTCGGGCCAGTTGAGTTTAAGGCTAGGCCGACAAACACTGTTCTTTCGTCGATGGAAGTTGATAAGGAGGAAGCGCCAGCTGTAGTTCAAGAGTTCATGTACGTGTTCGAGGACATCCCAGGTTTACCGCCAAAAAGAGATGTGGAGTTCGCGATCGATCTTATTCCTGGTGCAGCGCCAATCTTAAAGGCGTACTATCCGATGGCACCAGTGGAGTTGGAAAAAGTCAAGAAGCAGGTTACCGAATTGCTAGAGAAGGGTTGGATTCGCAGCAGTAATTCACCTTGGGGAGCTCAAGTTCTTCTAGTCAAGAAGAAAGATGGCACAAGGAGGATGTGCATCGATTATCGAGAATTAAACTGGGTGACTATTAAGAACAAGTACCCGATCCCTCGCATTGGCGAATTATTCGAGCAACTCAGTGGAACGAGGGTATTCTCGAAGCTAGATTTGCGATTCGGATATCATCAAGTTCGAGTTAAATCCGAGGATATTTGCAAGACCGCGTTCCGAACTCGATATGGACATTATGAGTATTTAGTGATGCTGTTCATTCCAGAATATTGCATTTAATACCACCCATTCTTATGCTCGTTTGTTTATAGGCAGGTACTTTTAATCCGTGTTTGCTACATATTTACAGGCTACAGGTTCTTAGTCCAAAATAACGCAAATCATACAAAATCTCCACTGTTACGCCAAAATCCAGAACATCTGTTGACAACAGATAAAAGCCGGGTTCCGGTCATCCGTATCCGTCCAGTGCCGCGTACCAGTTCCAGAGACAAGACATATGACAGTGGTCATTCGTGTCTCGGACAAGCACAGAGCACGAGGGGGGCAGCAAAAGAATCAATGGGTGCGCGGAGCTTGAGGGAGAAAATGTCAAAAGTATTATTTTTGATGCCATTTTGGACTGTTGCAGATCTGAAGAAATTGTTGAAGCAATTTGCAATTTGGAGCATGTAGAACAACAGAAGAGAGCAACACAGAGAAACCCACAAAATACAACATCCTAACTCCCCTCCATGGCCGCGGATCCGCGGCCAACATGGCGACTTGGCCGCGGATCCGCGGCCGAGTTAACTCGGCTTTTGATGATTTTTTGGGGGCAGTTTGGTAATATTATTTAAGGCCAGAATGTTGCCCTAGGGTTTCAGTAAGCAGCCTATAAATAGCCCAGTTTTGTGCCAAACTAAGGTCTTCTTCATGTCTTCCTTTTCTCATCTCTTTTAGTGTAGTTTAGTTTAGCTTCTTTTTCTTCTTCTTCATTCTTTCCTCTACGAATATTGTAGTGAGCTTTTTGAGTGGATGATGAAATAAAGATGAGGGTTATTTTTATCTTGTCTCTTTTATTTATTGTCTTGTAATTTTATTATCTTGTATTGTAATTTCAATTCTTGTTGTTAATTAGTTGTTGTTATTTCCTTTCTTGCTCTTTTCCTTCTCTTCTCTTTTCCGTATTATTTTCAAGTGATGATCCTCAACGGAGTTCCTTGCTAAGGTGAGGACCCAAGAGTTAGCTTGCACCATTTGTAAAACCGTATTTTCCTTTATCTCTCTTTTCTTCATTCTTGTTTTGTTTTCTTTTCTTTTATAATGTGTGGATAATTTCCCACTTGTTAAGGCTAAGGAAGGTGGTATGAGGGACGGAGAAATCCCTTGTGCTTCTCTTCGCCAAACATCTTGAAACGAACCCCGACCAAACAAACGCAACCCCCTCACTTAGGCGCGCTATACGTGACATGTAGCCGCGACCTAAGTCGAGAATTCCTTTAAGCGCACTACAACGCGACATGTAGTTGTGACTTAATTGGATACATGGTTGCGGGTGTTTGGCCGAGGGTTGGAAATAAGCGTATTTAGCGGACGGACAAGGGGCACTAGGAATGGATTTAGCGTTGGAAAGCTCGCTTAAACTCGCAAATCCCATTCCTATGTCCTCCTAATCCCCGCTACTTTCGATTATCCCAACACCGTTTTAAGAATGGCAAAAGACAAGCACAAGACTAATCCTAACGCTACTAACCGACCTTAACCTTAACAAGCTTACTTGAACATAAATACGAACACTTAGGATAGATTTGAACAAACATATACACATTCTTTATTGACTCGTCTAAAACACGAACGGACATACAACCATCTCCCTGTGGATCGACCCGTGCTCAACCGGCTAGCTGCAAAGCGACACCGTCCTGATCGCGGTTATAACTTTAGAACTTTGAACATCCGACACGCCAAAAGCGTGCGATCAAATGGAATTTTCCAAAAATATAAAAACTTTGTCGTCAAGTTAGCTAATAGGGTAACTTAGATTTTTGTTCTGAAAGCTTAGTTGATATGTTAGAAATAACTAAATCCTAGGCTTAGGAATTGAAAACCCTAAAAATAACCTTCATTCTGTTTAAACTTGGTGATTATGCGTCCTTATAGTTTTTTTTTGAGAAATAGGTAATCTTGAGTTCAGTTCTTGAGTTAAGTCAAGATGAGGGGAAAGTATTGAAGCTTTACTGAAGGATAAGTCTGAAAAATGGTTTTTATTCTTGAGTCCAAAATTAGAAAGTATACACCCTACAAACTGCACTTACACGCACCTTGAAACTTGGGATAGTAGAGGATACCTAGAAATACTCTTGCTGAAAACCTAGTATGAAAGAAAAAACGGTATTTAAACCTAAACACCAAAAGTGCATATTGAAAAACATATGCGGTCTTGAAAAAGAAAAAGAAAAAGAAAAAGAAGAAGAAAAATAAATAAAGTAAAGACCTGGAAACTGCTAATTACGCTTTAAGCTTATGCATTTAGTAATCGGCTGTTAGTGCCTCAAGAAGCATTAATAGTCGCATGAAAGGTGTGTGAGCAACACCGTCCATCATTTAATGAAAAGAAGTAGTATTAGGCATTAGGACAAGAGTACTATAGCTTGAATTGAATTCTTGAGTGTAAGGGTGCAAATATACACATACGTAGAGGTATACAATCGATGTTTGGAGGAAAGAGAATGAAGAATAAGACTTATGTTTTCTGTAAAGTTGATAAAAATCCCTGATTTGAGACCACACTTTAAGAAGGAAAACTCAAGAGATATCAAATGGCGCCGTTGCCGGGGAGACGATAACGTATTTTCTTTCTTGTTATTCGGGTTAATATTCTTTTTGTATACATATATAAAATAAAATCTTTTTGTTATTTTTGATAATTTTTGTGTGCAAGTATGCAGGATAATCTGGAGCAAGTACATTAATCAAATCAAGAAACAGAGGTTTTTATTAGGGTGTACAGAGAAGGGCACGTGTATTGACCTAAGGTTCCGGTGCTGGCTCATCAATTTGACCGCGGAACCGCGGTCAAAGAGGGGATTCGGCGGCGGTTCCGCGGTCATATTGAGGCTTCTGAGCCTCAAATTTTTTCTGCCCTTTCTCTTTCCTCTAGTTCCCTCTCTGAATTCCACTATGCTGTATTTTCTGCAGGTATCTTTGCACAGAGTTGCTCCGCCGCAAAATAAATTTTTGTTGTTTTAGATTTTTGTTTGTTTACCGCTTTGCATATATTAATATGGACATTAAGGGGCTATAACACCAATTCAGATTGGGTGGGGATTTCATCACCCTTCCTAAGACCCCACAAATCACTAATTGCATACGCATTACCTTGAGCTAATAAAAAATATCTAGACCAAACCTATAAGGACCTGTCGCGCTCATTTAGGACAAGTGAAGGTTGCGGGGAATCGGTCGTTTATCTAAATTTGACTTTGTGGTGCCTAGGCTAGACAAGTGAGGAGGTAATTTTAAAAGGCCCGTCTCATGGTGATTCATGAGCGGAACCCTCCTTACCTCACTTGTGCTTACCTGGCCACAATTGGCACTGAAGAGGCGATTCGAGGGTTATCCTGCAACTTGTCGCTTGGAAGTCTAGGAGCGGTCTAGTTGGACTTTGAAGACCCTAACTCTAGGTGTGTTTGTGCATATTGTGATTGTGATTATGCTTTTATAAATTTTAGTCCCATAATTTCATATTCTTTCAAACAAACAATTTCAAAACTCCAAAAACAATCTTTTTTCTTTTAATAAAAAAATAAAAAAATAAAAAAAATCCACATTCTTTTTCCCTTCCTTTCCTTCTTCTTCTCTTCATATCATGGGTACTCCACCTAGAAAAACTCTTGCCGAACTTTGGTACCCACAACCAGACATAACTTCCTATGGTTCTTGCTTTGGTCCAATTTCGAACGACCCCTTCATGCCCAAAATTTCACTGAAAGATCGCATAGAAGCGTCTAGGATAAACACTTGCACTCCGCATTCCACTTTCTATCAACCTTTTCAACCTTCCGCACCCGCTTATGTTGATACCCCTTTTGCAAGTCGTCCTTTGTCCATCGCTGAACATATTGAACAATCTCGTAGCCGATCATTCACTCCTTTCACCACTTCAAATTCTTGGGATCAACAATTCCATTCACCTTCGTATCCAAATGTTGATCCTACCCCTGTCCAGCCATTCAATTCCTACCAGTCCTACCCGACTTTTACACCTTCCCTACACATTGCTTCTGAACCGTCATTTGGGAGTTTCCAGTACCAAAACAACTTTGAATCTTTTACTGAAACCCCTTCACAACCCATGTCTAGTCTGGAACAGTCATTGGAAGACTTTAGGGTAGCGTCGTACCAACAGATGATGGATTTGAATGCGTCCATAGCCGTCCTCATGCAACCTACTTACCCGGTAGCTAGTTTCCAACTAGCTCCACATTTTCCAATGTATGATGAGTCGGTAGGACAGGCTGTGAATTTGAGTGGAGAGAGTGAGCCGTACACCCTTCCAAATCAAACCTACCCATCCCTAATTGAATCCCACAACTCCTGTTCTGAAAGTCTATCAAGTGTTCCAAACGATTCACCAATTAAAGATAGAAGGATTAGTGAGTTGTGTGACTTTGTAGTGTTTGATTTACCCGATTGTGAAGGGTCCCTTTCGAGTGAAACCTATCCCAAACCTTTTGATCTCTACACCTCCATCTTAGAACCAGAATTGATTGAAATCCATACTCTTGATGAGGTGTCTGAGAAAATTGATTTTCACTTGATTGAGGATATTGACGCTGGGAATATTTCGGATGATGAACCCACAGTTTTGGATGAGTTTTTCTCTCCAATTCATCATCCCGAGTCTTTAACTGTTTTTCCCTAATTTCATATGCGTCTTGATTTTGATGAAATTTGCATGGATAAGCTGAATTTTGAGGAGACTATTGAGGATAGTACTGAGGATGATCCAGTTTTAATTGATGAGTCGGATTTTCCAATTCATCCTGTTCCTTTCATTGACTATGTACACCCTTCTGAACCTTTAACCGATAACCTTCCTCAATCACCTACCTCCATCCTTTCCATCATTCCGACCTTGCAAGTAACCGTATCACTTCCATTTCCATTGTCTGATTTACCAAGTTCGGCTTACCCATGGTTTCTCACGAATCTTGAGGGATTTGACCCCATTTCACGCCGGGTTAATAGATTAGCACAAATGCTTCTTACACATCGGTCATCACAAATTGTGCTAATTTATTCGCTCCATTTTCACCCTCAAGTTCGTATTCCACTTCTTTCTCCCTTCCGCCATTCTTTTCCTTCACCGAGACCGGACGCTGCTTCTATCCCTACACGGTCTTGCGTGTTTCTTATTTCTTTTCTCTACATTCCATTCTTTCACCAACCGCCGATTTATAACGATAAGATCTTTGAATGGTTGGTGCTCATTTTTGGCCTGTGTAAGGTTTTGTATAGCTTGATACTGTTCTCTTTTCCCCCCTAATCCTGAATTTCAACGCTTAACAGTGGAAACACCGTTTCACATAAGTTTGGGGGGAACCTTTTTGTGTATATATTTTCCTTTATTTTATTTTGTATAAAATTTTCTTTTGGAGAGCGCCGACAATTTTGACCCTCTTGGTGTAGCCTGACAGTGAGGGCACTGTCAAGTTTAAGTTTGGGGGTGTGCTCGGTAAGCCTTCTTCCTTCGCATTCATTTGTATATTCTGCATTTGCATACCTTATTAAAAACCCATAAAAATCGAATTTTTTTCCAAAAATATAAAAACTTTGCCGTCAAGTTAGCTAATAGGGTAACTTAGATTTTTATTCTGAAAGCTTAGTTGATATGTTAGAAATAACTAAATCCTAGGCTTAGGAATTGAAAAACCTAAAAATAACACTCATTCAATTTAAACTGTTAGGTCCACGTTACCTCTCCCGGTTCTTTCGGGGTTGCGGAAATGGTGAAATTTTTTTTCCAGGGTTTTGGCAACATGGACAAGAAAAGCCGGATCTTGGCTAAACAACACACTAGCAACAACTACGAGCTTTACCTACTCGGTTAGGGGGTTATACCTAGTCTTGAACTCCTTCTCTTCTTGTTCTCATCCTCCTTGCTTGCTCCTTGTAATAGTTTGTACGGCTCCTCCTCGTCGTCTCCTCTTTGTCGAAGATAGATCCACCCAACTTGAGCTCCTACCTCAACCTAGAGGTAACTAAGGTGCTTGGTTTGCTAAACCTAGAACCCTAGAAAGAGTAGAGAGTAGTCTTGGTGTTTTATCTCAAAGGAAAATGGTTCTCAACTCATGAGAGGGATTTTCCTTGAGCTAGAGGAAGAAGGAGAGCAATGGATGAGAGAGAAGATGCAAGTGAGAATGAATCAATTTTACAACCATGCTATCATAATTTAGAAAATGATAATAATAATAATAATTAACAATTTGTGATGGTGAGTTGATGAATGACCATTATCATTTCATTCATTAAATGCTTTGTGCAAAAAATAAGAAGCATCTTTGAAAACAAATGATGATGGTCAACAAGTCTACTTTGGTCAACCGGTCAACAAAAGTCAACAAGTCAACAAAAGTCAAGAATTCAACTCAACCATGGCACAATAATTGTTAACTAATATTATTAATCATATTTCCAATTCTCATTATGGTTTGGAAAAAGACAACAGTCAACTGTGCATACACATCCGTACCAGAACCCTAATGAGAATCCTCTGCCTCTGTCTTAGTCAACTGTGCATACACACCTGCATCCGTGTTCCGAGGAACACGAATACAAAGAGATAAAACTAATCCTAAAACATATACTAGGATCTGGCTTAAACCAAAACCCGCTAGTAATAACTGTCCGGACACCAAACGTGTACAAGTGCGCGGATGTGAACGAACCCTGTCGCAAAACCATGCGACCTCTACTCAGTTTTGCCCAAAGGCGAATAACCCTCTGTGTGGGACTCTAAAGACTCGACACTACGCTGGCAGTGGGGTTAACCACAGACCGCAAGCGACACTATCTGTACGTAACGGTCCCCAGGTAGATGCCGATAAGAAGACTGATGAGGTGAACCCATCCGAACTCCTACTGAGCCTGTATGTGACAATCTCCGTACAGTCCGGTCTGTTCGTCTAAGAGTATCGCATGGCGGGCCTAAGGGGGGTGGCAAACGTCGGTCCTCTAATAGCGGTACAAGTCGTGTCGGAGTGTAGCCCAAAACACCCTGAGAAACTACTGGTAACACTACCAGTAAATCTCGCTTGCCCTGGCCAGGGACGACAATGTGTTATGGCTCTCCTAGACACAGCGCGATATCAACTCCCAATACCGGGAGAGACGAATCCTGTCTAACCGTCACTGCCTCCAAGTGCTTCGGGACTGCACCCAACTACTAGCTGTTTGCACAACTCAGTAGAGCCGTGGTAGGGTAGTAATCAAAGAACAGTGGGAACACACTCAAGGCGAAGTGACAGTGTCAAGTCAGCGGACTAAGCTGTACTCATGTCACCTGGTAACTGTTAACTGACGATGGGTATAATACCAACCAACAGTTCCCGATGAGTCCTGTCCAGTGTACTCGTAACCTAACGAGCACCCGCATACTATCTCAAGTACGACGTACTGACGGCTGTGGGACAGACCGTCTCCCCTGCTGGGATGAGAAGCGCATACGCTAGTCTACTCCGGAGTATCGATGCCCTGTCTCGATAGTCCTATGACTAGCGACCAGAATAAGGATGTACTTATAGACTACCCAGCCCCCACTAGTGTGATCTCTATCACAATGCCGGTAGTCAAGCAAAGATCCTAAGGGCTCCATCAATATGTTTCAGCGATATGTTAAAAGAAACATATACACATATTAAGATAGAAACAAACCAAGTAGCATACTACTATATCGAGCAAGACTGTCGTAAAACCGTATATATATCCCAAGCTTCCAAAATGTATTATACAAACTAGTACTATACAATAATGGCCTCTAGGGCATACATATCTAACAATCTCCCACTTGCACTAAAGGCCAGTAATTGGTGTACCGCATACCCAACGTCTGCACTAGGGCCAGCTGCTGGTGTACCGCATACCCAATAGCTCAAAAAGTCGCTCGAACTGTGTTTGAGGGAGGGCCTTTGTGAATGGATCCGCCGTGTTGTCTTTTGTGTCCACTCTCCATACCTCGATCTCCTGGCGATCAATGATCTCCCTGATCAGGTGATACCGCCTTAAGATGTGTCTGGATTTCTGATGGGACCTTGGTTCCTTCGCTAAAGCTATAGCCCCATTGTTATCGCAATACAAAGGTATTGGGTCAACAATGGACGGAACCACCTGAAGTTCACTAATGAACTTCTTCATCCAGACCGCCTCTTTTGCGGCATCGCTTGCAGCAATATTTTCAGCCTCCATCGTCGAGTCTGCGACGGTATCCTGTTTGGAACTCCTCCAACACACCGCCCCTTCGTTGAAGGTAAACACAAAACCCGAGACAGACTTGCTATCATCTTTGTCACTCTGGAAGCTTGAATCGGTAAAGGACTCGACCATGAGGTCTCCATTACCGTAAACCGGGAACATCTCCTTAGTCTTTCTCAGGTACTTGAGAATGTTCTTCACTGCCGTCCAGTGGTCCTCACCTGGATCTGACTGATACCGGCTCACCACGTTCAGCGCGTAAGCTACATCTGGTCTTGTACATAGCATCGCATACATTATAGATCCTACCGCCGAAGCGTAGGGTATAATGCTCATGCGAACCCTCTCCTCGTCAGTCTTGGGAGACATCTTCTTGGAGAGGGTAATTCCGTGTAATGCGGGTATGTTACCGCGCTTGGAATCCTCCATACTAAATCTCTTTAGTACGGTCTCTATGTACCTGGACTGCGAAAGTCCCAGTAGTTTCTTGGATCTATCTCTGTAGATCTTGATCCCCAGAATGTACGAGGCATCACCCAGGTCCTTCATGGAGAACCGTTGTGACAAAAATTGCTTGACCGATTGTAGCATAGGAATGTCATTTCCTATCAAAAGAATGTCGTCCACGTACAAGACTAGGAACACGACAGTTCGTCCTACAATCTTCTTATAGACACAAGGTTCATCTTCGTTCTTGATAAAATCAAATTCCTTGATTGCCTCATCAAAACAGATGTTCCAGCTCCGCGATGCCTGCTTTAATCCATAAATGGATTTAAGCAACTTGCACACCTTCCCGCTGCTCCCACTATCTACGAAACCTTCTGGCTGATCCATGTAAACGCACTCTTCTAAACAGCCATTTAGAAAAGCCGTTTTAACGTCCATCTGCCAGATTTCATAGTCATGGAAGGCAGCAATGGCAAGTAGGATCCGAATGGATTTGAGCGTAGCCACTGGAGAAAAAGTTTCGTCATAGTCCAAACCAGGTCTTTGACGAAAACCTTTTGCAACGAGTATAGCCTTATAGGTTTCCACCTGCCCATCTCCACCAAGTTTTCTTTTGTAGATCCATTTGCATCCAACGGGTTTTACCCCAGGTGGAGCAATATCCAAGGTCCACACTTTATTGGTGTACATGGACTCCATTTCGGATTGCATTGCTTCCTGCCACTTATCAGAGTCCCTACTGATAATGGCCTGCCTGAAACTGGTAGGGTCATCTTCTTCCAAGATGCAATCCTCTCGATCCCCGTCTATGAGAAAACCGAAGTATCTCTCGGGCGGATGAGAAATCCTACCAGATCTGCGGAGTGGCTGAGGTTCGTTGGGTATAACTGAATCTAGCGTTTCCACCAAATCTTTAGTTAAAGTTTGTGTTTCTGGAATTTCATCTAGTTCTACCGTGCTGCCACTAATATTTTTAACAAGAAAATCTTTTTCCAAAAATGTGGCATTTCTTGAAACAATTATCTTCTGTTCCTCTGCATGGTAGAATAGATACCCACTAGAATCTTTTGGGTATCCCACAAACTTACACAAAACTGCCCGTGCCTCAAGTTTGTATGGGTTCTGCTTTTTGACATAAGCTGGGCAACCCCAAATCTTAATACGTTTAAGATACAAACTCTTACCACTCCATATTTCATACGGAGTCTTAGGCACGGATTTGGATGGAACTTGATTCAATAGATGCACTGCAGTTTGAAGTGTATATCCCCAGAATGAAAGAGGCAACTCGGCACTACTCATCATAAAGCGAACCATATCCAATAGGGTACGATTCCTCCGCTCCGATATACCGTTGTGCTGTGGTGTATAAGGAGGAGTAAGCTGAGAGAGAATACCATTCTCTTTTAAGTAATCTAGGAATTCCGTGCTTAAGTACTCCCTCCTCTGTCAGACCGGAGGATCTTGATACTTTTGCCAGTCTGGTTCTCTACTTCGTTTCTGAATTCCTTGAATTTCTCAAAAGCTTCAAATTTGTGTTTCATAAGATACACATTGTTGAAGTCAAAATTTGCACCCCGGTTGACCGAGTCAAAGTCAAGGTCAACCCCAAACCAGGTGGGCCCAAGCCCAAAACAAGTGGGCCAATGCCCAGGTCGAGCCCGAACACGAAGCGTCCGGCCTTCCGCCATGCCAACAAAAAAAATCATGTAATAAATAATTTTTATGTAATTTTTTATACATGAATGTATGCAAAATGGGCATAAAGCCAATATTTTATAAGCCCATGGCTTATGTGCAAAAATGAAATGGCATATGAGCCATGGGATGGGCAAAATGCCATTTTGTAAAGCCCCAAGGGGCTATATGTAAATATGTAAGCCTATAAAAGACAACATGATGAATAAAAATAAAAAAAACTTTTCATTCCCCCAAAAACTAGGGTTCTTTGTGCCTCCTGCTCCTTCTCCAAGGTTCTAAACCTTCTCATTTCTTTTGAATTAAATCAAGAGTTTTACTCTTTCTTTCCCAAAACTAAGTAGTTTTCCACCACAAAACCCACAAAGGGGAACTCAGATCTCCCATCAGATCACAAAAAGGAGTGATTTTTAAAATCTCCTACTTCTTGATCTTCAAGATCCGGCCAAACAACAGAAGGAAGAAGAAGAACCCCCTTCATCAGCTTCAAAACATCCCAGGAGTCTAACTCCATACATATATACATAACAAATATTTCCTTTCTGAAGCACAGCTTCTGTTTCTTAGGCTAAAAGCCACTTTTTCTCGCCGGCGCTCAAGCGCAGAGCGCCCGCGTGCCGACACGTTGCGCGCTTGCGCTCAAGCGCAAGCGCCCGAGCGCAAGTCCCCCCGGTTCCGACACGTGGCGCGCTTGCGCTCAAGCGCAAGCGCCCGAGCGCAAGTCGCCCCGGTGGCGACATGTGGCGCGCTTGCGCCTAAGCGCAAGCGCCCGAGCGCAAGTCGCCCCCGTGCCGACACGTGGCGCGCTTGCGCCCAAGCGCAGGCGCCCGAGCGCAAGTCTCCCCCGTGCCGACACGTGGCGCGCTTGCGCTCAAGCGCAGAGCGCCCACGTGCCGACACGTGGCACTCTAGCACCTGAGCGCACAGCACCTAGGCGCACGCGCCCAAGGTGCTGCCCCCACACATCCTTTGGATGCCCTTTCCCCTCTTTCTTTTATATATATACATATATACATATATACATACATATGTATACATATTTGCACACACACGTGCTCCACGACACTGTCCCTGTTAGAAAAAAATTTTAACGGGGCGCTGCCCCGCACCCCGCAAGGGGGCTGCTAGCCCCCTTGACCCCCAGCCCCCTATCCGGGTAGCGGGACCCCCGTAAAAAACTCTGCGTGGCTCCCGATACATCCAAAACCCCCTTTCAAAACACAACACACGTACACTGCACAATGAGTTCGCATGACCATTTTAACCCGTTAATCGGAGGTTCCCTCGCCCCAAAGGCGAGGGGTAATTAACGGCAGCTTAGTCCGCGGCTGTCAGAGATTCGGATCCCCACAATCAATAAACCCCAGCCTACCCTAGGCAGGGGGAATCTGTAGTATACGCCTGACAAGCGCGTGCGTATTTCCATCTCAATGTTTTTCGCGAAAAACACCCTACAGATTCTGGCACGCCCGGTGGGACCAATCTCTCCTCCCATATTTCGGGTTAAGCGGTCATGCGAACTCAATAAATATACATACCTGTATTTATACTAAAAATAATGCTTTTTCATGCAGATTTTCAAGCAATCACCTTCCGACGATGTCTTCGATGATGAACTCATCTCCCGTCACACGATGAGGATAGACTCTAGGACGGTCCTTCCGGCCAGTCTCGGGCCACAATGGGAGGAGGAGCCGCTACCATTCGGCTCTATCATGTTCATGCCAGTTGGCGCCATCCCATCTCCTCAAGCCCCGGTGGCAGACAAACCGGTCTCGAAAGGCAAGAGACCAAATGTAGTGATCTCGAGGGCGCCCCAACCCAAACGCAAATCGGTATCTGAACGACTTTCCTTGGCCCCAACTGGGGGCAAGGCCATCAACACCGACAAAGCAACAAGGCCTTTTGAGCAAGCTCCGACAGTGCCCTTGACAACTGCTCGATTGGGTATCTTCTCTAAGCTCCCCATCACTCAGCCTATGGCGGCTTCCCGGAGAGCAGAAGCCTGCCAAGCGCTCAAGGCAGAGAAACTGAGGAAAAAGCGGCTCGGACACAGAGCCAACAAAAGGGCTAGGGCTCCGGCCATGTTAGAATTTATGAATTTCCAAAGCCCGGACCGCTTCGCGAAATCAGCCGCCAAAGATAAAGAGATGGCTGGGTACGTAGTCCACACTGTCTACATGGCCGGACAAGAAGAAACGAACCCTCCTCTTCTTCACAGCCATGGTGATGATATGGTTGACGCTACCCAGCATTTACTCGATCTAAATGATGAAGAGCCCGCTCACGCCGATAAGCCAGAGAAGCCCGTGGTTCCTACGGAATTGAGCTCAGGCAATAAAGATTACCCGGTTGTCATAGCCGGAACTACAGAACAAGCATTATTCCAATGGCTTCAAAGGCAATTTCACGACAGGGATGAGAAGATGGCCGAGGTCTATTCCAAAGTCGACGAGCTGGCAAATGTCGTGGCAGATCTCGCGACCCAAGTCGCCCGATTGCAATTACAGCAGAATCAAATTTTGGCTCATGAGCCAGGGATTGATACCCGGGGGCAGCCAACTGATATCCCTTTCAACCTAAAAGCGGAGCGCCTTCGCGAAAAACGGCCGCAATCAGCCTCCAGTCCCTCCGATACATACGCCGGGGGGGAATCGCCTCTGAAAGAGAAGCTGGAAAAGGTCTATTCCTTCAAGAGGGAAAAGGTCCACAAGATATTCAGGGACGCCCTAAGAAACGGTCTACAACTGCCAGAATCAAAGAGACCACAAGAAGAGAATATGACCGACGACCCAGAATATTGCCCCTATCACAGGGTGATAGGTCATGCCATTGAGGACTGCTTCATCTTCAAAGATTGGGTCGAAAGGCAATACAAGATGGGAGAGATAGAATTATCTAAAGGCGTGCTAGCAAACAGTCAAGCTACGATCGCCAATTTCATGCAAATGGAGACCGAAACCTTTCGGGAACCTAATCCTCCCAGACATGTGCCTTGAGGACCAGCATCAGTAAAGGCACCTACTCCAATGGAGGGAAAGAAGAAGGTATACTCCTTCAGGAGGGATGAAGTCCGCAAAATATTCATGGACGCCCTGAACAGCGGTCTGCAACTGCCTGTTCCAAAGAGGCCACAGGAAATGAACATGACCGGCAATCCCATATACTGCCCATATCATAGAGTGGTGGGTCATACCATCGAAGACTGCTATATTTTCAAAGATTGGGCAGAGGACCAATATAAGCTTGGAAAAACCTCACAATCCTCGGATGTATCGGCAAGCCACAGAGCTAGGTCATCAACACAGCTCCGCCAAGATCAAAGTTCAAGGAGCTGGGATAAGCAAAAAGGACCACCACGTCGTTAAACTGGGAACAGCTGACCACCACGTCATTAAACTGGGAACAATCGACCTCTAAGTCGTTAAACTGGGAATGTAAAAATATATGTATACATATATATGTAAATAAACAAAAAAAAAGTGTAAATAAAAGAAAAATAGAGAAAAGCCGAAATGATGGGGCAACTCGCAATAAAAATCAGCGAGTAAAAATAAAAATGAAATAAAGCCGAAATGATGGGGCAACCGCGAATAAAAGCCGAAATGATAGGGCAATCGCGATCTTCGCGATAAAAAAGCTGAAAGGATAGAGCAATCGCGGTAAAATAAAAACAAAAAAAAACACAAACAAAAATTCAAATTTCCAAAATTCTTCCGGCCCTACGGTTAGTCCCCAAATCGACTACCGTATACAATCCACGGGCTCAAATAATTTTCATCATACCTATGCCCCAGCGCAACCACCAGTTACGCGGCTGGTCTCTGCCTTTGGAATTATGCTCCATTGAGAAGACCCATTCATGTGTCCTCACGATACATGAGAAGAACAAACCTTTGTGGGATCCTTACGACTCATAAAGGAAAAACACACTTAGGAGTCCTTACGACTCCTAAGGAGAAAATACACCTGCGGGATCCTTACGACTCGTAGGGAGAAAATGCTTTTATGGGACCCTCACGGCCCATAAAATTGAAAAGCCTTAGGCGATAGGGGCCTAAACCTGTCTCCTAAGCCACCGCTCCCCCAACAGGAATAGGCAAGTGATGAATTGCTCCTGGCACCTCTGCTTCAGTGTTAGCAACGCTGATGCCGGCCCCTACCCCAAAATTCCAAGCTCGCCATCCGTAGACCTCTAAGTCTTTAAACTAGAAACAGATGACCTCTAAGTCGTTAAACTGGAAACAGTAGACCTCTAAGTCTTTAAACTGGAAACAGATGACCTCCAAGTCGTTAAACTGGAAATAGATGACCACCAAGTCGTTAAACTGGAAACAGATGACCTCTAAGTCGTTAAACTGGAAACAGTAGACCTCTAATTCTTTAAACTTGAAACAGATGACCTCTAAGTCGTTAAACTGGAAACAGATGACCACCAAGTCGTTAAACTGGAAACAGATGACCTCTAAGTCATTAAACTGGAAACAGTAGACCTCCAAGTCGTTAAACTGGAAACAGATGACCTCCACGTCGTTAAACTGGAAACAGATGACCACCAAGTCGTTAAACTGGAAACAGATGACCTCTAAGTCATTAAACTGGAAACAGTAGACCTCTAAGTCTTTAAACTGGAAACAGATGACCTCTACGTCGTTAAACTGGAAACAGATGACCTCCAAGTCGTTAAACTGGAAACAGATGA
Source organism: Agapanthus africanus (assembly GCA_030015575.1). Lineage (NCBI taxonomy): Eukaryota > Viridiplantae > Streptophyta > Magnoliopsida > Asparagales > Amaryllidaceae > Agapanthus > Agapanthus africanus. The sequence goes on along the minus strand of CM057340.1, from coordinate 671,101,166 downwards.
ACTCCAAGTCGTTAAACTGGAAACAGATGACCACCAAGTCGTTAAACTGGAAACAGCAGACCTGTACGTCGTTAAACTGGAAACAGATGACCTCTAAGTCGTTAAACTGGAAACAGCAGACCTCTACGTTGTTAAACTGGAAACAGATGACCTCCAAGTCGTTAAACTGGAAACAGAAGACCTCTAAGTCTTTAAACTGGAAATAGATGACCTCCAAGTCGTTAAACTGGAAACAGATGACCTCCACGTCGTTAAACTGGAAACAGATGACCACCAAGTCGTTAAACTGGAAACAGATGACCTCCAAGTCGTTAAACTGGAAACAGATGACCTCTACGTCGTTAAACTGGAAACAGCAGACCTCCAAGTCGTTAAACTGGAAACAGATGACCTCTAAGTCGTTAAACTGGAAACAGATGACCTCTACGTCGTTAAACTGGAAACAGTAGACCCCCAAGTCTTTAAACTGGAAACAGTAGACCTCCAAGTCGTTAAACTGGAAACAGATGACCTCTACGTCGTTAAACTGGAAGCAGTAGACCTCCAAGTCGTTAAACTGGAAACAGATGACCTCCACGTCGTTAAACTGGAAACAGATGACCACCAAGTCGTTAAACTGGAAACAGATGACCTCTAAGTCATTAAACTGGAAACAGCAGACCTTTAAGTCTTTAAACTGGAAACAGATGACCTCTAAGTCGTTAAACTGGAAACAGTCGACCTCTAAGTCATTAAACTGGGAACGAAGGAAATCCACTCATGTGTCCTCACGATACATGAGGAGAACAAACCTTTGTGGGATCCTTACGAGTCACAAAGGGAAAACACAGTTAGGAGTCCTCACGACTCCTAAGGAGAAAATACACCCGCGGGATCCTTACGACTCGCAGGGAGAAAATGCTTTTATGGGACCCTCACGGCCCATAAAATTGAAAAGTCTAAGGTGACAGGGATCTAAACCTTTCTCCTACGCCATCGCTCCCCAACCCCCAAGTGGCGAATGATGAGTCGCTCCTGGTACCATATTCCAGTGCAGCGATGCAGACGCCAACCAAAGTCCAAATCCCATACCCCAACGGCGAATGATGAGTCGCTCCTGGTACCATATTCCAGTGCAGCGATGCAGACGCCAACCAAATTCTAAATCCCATACCCCAACGGCGAATGATGAGTCGCTCCTGGTACCACATTCCAGTGCAGCGATGCAGACGCCAACAAAGTCCTGAAATTTTTCTGGCCCTACGGTCTGGATCATACATCCTGCAAAACCGTATACAATCCACGGGCGTAAAACAATCCCGATCTCTCCAAAAAAAAAAGAAGAAAAAAAAGAAGGAAAAAAAGAAAAAAAAAGAAGAACGGTATGTCCACAAGCAAAACGGGCACGGATGAAAACCCGAAAGGGCTCCGTGAGTAAAAACAGCAGGACTGCCGGCGAGTTTGTGAAAACCCGAAAGGGCGCAAACTCGTAAAAAAAAAAGAAATGAAATGCACTCATAAAGTCCTCTCGACTTTGTGAGGAGAAAATTCCCGCGTGAGATCCCTACGACTCACAAAGGAGCAACACACTTAGGAGTCCCCACGACTCCTAAGGAGAAAATACACCTGCGGGATCCTCACGACCCGTAGGGAGAAAATGCTTTGTGAGACCCTTATGGCTCACAAAATGGAAAAGCCTTAGGTGATATGGATCTAAACCTGTCTCCTAAGCCACCAATTCCCAAATCCTCTCGGGGCAAATGATGAGTTGCTCCTGGCATTATTCCAGTGCAGCAATGCAGATGCCAAACAAAAAAAAAAACAATTCCCACATCCTCTCAAGACAGATGATGATTCGCTCCTGGTACCATATTCTAGTGTAGCGATGCTGATGTCAATCCAAATCAAATCAAACCAACAACCTCTATGGCGGAATCATGCTCCGTCCCAGAATTTAACCCGTGTCGAAATCATGCTTCGCCTCGGGATATCTACCTTCCCTGCCGGAATTATGCTCCGCCTCGGACTCAAATCAACCCGACACTCCGTACCGGGGAAAAGTCCATCAGCGACACTCTGTGCCGGGGAAAAGTCAACCCACGACACTCCGCACCGGGGAAAAGTCGATCAGCGACACTCCGTGCTGGGGAAAAGTCAACCCGCGACACTCCGCACCGGGGAAAAGTCCATCAGCGACACTCCGTGCCGGGGAAAAGTCAACCTGATACTCCGTGCCGGGGAAAAGTCGATCAGCGACACTCCGTGCCGGGGAAAACTCAACCCGTGACACTCCGCACCGGGGAAAAGTCCATCAGCGACACTCCGTACAGGGGAAAAGTCAACCCGCGACACTCCGCACAGGGAAAAGTCCATCAGCGACACTCCGTGCCGGGGAAAAGTCAACCCGACACTCCGCATCGGGGAAAAGTCCATCAGCGATACTCCGTGCCGGGGAAAAGTCAACCCGACACTTCGCGCCGGGGAAAAGTCGATCAGCGACACTCCGTGCTGGGGAAAAGTCAACCCGCGACACTCCGCACCGGGGAAAAGTCGATCAGCGACACTCCGTGCCGGGGAAAAGTCAACTAGCGACACTCCGCGCCGGGGAAAAGTCGATCAGCGACACTCCGTGCCAGGGAAAAGTCAACCCGACACTCCGCGCCGGGGAAAATTCGATCAGCGACACTCCGTGCCGGGGAAAAGTCAACCCGCGACACTCCTCGCCGAGGAAAAGTCCATCAGCGACACTCCGTGCCGGGGAAAAGTCAACCCGCGACACTCCGCGCCGGGGAAAAGTCGATCAGCGACACTTCGTGCCGGGGAAAAGTCAACCCGCGAAACTCCGCGCCGGGGAAAAGTCGATCAGCGACACTTTGTGCCGGGGAAAAGTCAACCCGCGACACTCCGTGCCGAGGAAAAGTCCATCAGCGACACTCCGTGCCGGGGAAAAGTCAACCCGCGACACTCCGTGCCGGGGAAAAGTCGATCAGCGACACTCCGTGCCGGGGAAAAGTCAACCCGCGACACTCCGCGCCGGGGAAAAGTCGATCAGCGACACTCCGTGCCGGGGAAAAGTCAACCCGCGACACTCCGCCCGGGGGAAAAGTCCATCAGCGACATTCCGTTCCGGGGAAAAGTCAACCCGCGACACTCCGCACCGGGGAAAAGTCCATCAGCGACACTCCGTGCCGGGGAAAAGTCAACCCGACACTCCGCACCGGGGAAAAGTCCATCAGCGACACTCCGTGCCGGGGAAAAGTCAACCTGACACTCCGCGCCGGGGAAAAGTCCATCAGCGACACTTCGTGACGGGGAAAAGTCAACCAGCGACACTCCGCGCCGGGGAAAAGTCAACCCGACACTCCGCGCCGGGGAAAAGTCGATCAGAGACACTCCGTGCCGGGGACACGTCAACCAGCGGCACTCCGCCTCCGGGAAACGTCGACCAGCGACACTCCGTGCCGGGGGCACGTCTACCAAATCACTCCGGATCAAAGCGTCGACCGTCCACATCGTAAAAAAGGGCAGTGCAGGCTCCCCACAAATCGGGAACCAAATCACTCCGGGTCAGGGAAATGTCTACCACGGACACTCCATCTCGGAGACGCATAAAGCGTCGACCATCCATGTCGTAAAAAGGGCAGTGCAGGCTTCCTACAAAGCAGGAACCAGATCGCTCCGGGCCAGGGAAATGCCTACCATGGACACTCCGTCTCGGAGACGCATCAAGCGTCGACCGTCCACGTCGTAAAAACGGCAGTGCATCCCAAAAAGTGGGAACCAAGGCAAGTCGTCTCCACGTGAAAGAAGATCCATCAATTTCATGCACACGACTCATATATGTGGTGTGCATTTATTGATGGGGGGCACTTTGTTGAAGTCAAAATTTGCACCCCGGCTGACCAAGTCAAAGTCAAGATCAACCCCAAGCCAGGTGGGCCCAAGCCCAAAACAAGTGGGCCAATGCCCAGGTCGAGCCCGAACACGAAGCGTCCGGCCTTTCGCCATGCCAACAAAAAAAATCATGTAATAAATAATTTTTATGTAATTTTTTATACATGAATGTATGAAAAATGGGCATAAAGCCAATATTTTGTAAGCCCATGGCTTATGTGCAAAAATGAAATATCACATGAGCCATGGGATGGGCAAAATGCCATTTTGTAAAACCCCAAGGGGCTATATGTAAATATGTAAGCCTATAAAAGGTAACATGATGAATAAAAATAAAAATAAAAACAACTTTTCATTCCTCCAAAAACTAGGGTTCTTTGTGCCTCCTGCTCCTTCTCCAAGGTTCTAAACCTTCTCATTTCTTTTGAATTAAATCAAGAGTTTTACTCTTTCTTTCCCAAAACTAAGTAGTTTTCCACCACAAAACCCACAAAGGGGAACTCAGATCTCCCATCAGATCTCAAAAAGGAGTGATTTTTAAAATCTCCTACTTTTTGATCTTTAAGATCCGGCCAAACAACAGAAGGAAGAAGAAGAACCCCCTTCATCAGCTTCAAAACATCCCAGGAGTCTAACTCCATACACATATACATAACACATATTTCCTTTCTGAAGCACAGCTTCTGTTTCTTAGGCTAAAAGCCACTTTTTCTCGCCGGCGCTCAAGCGCAGAGCGCCCACGTGCCGACACGTGGCGCGCTTGTGCTCAAGCGCAAGCGCCCGAGCGCAAGTCGCCCACGTACCGACACGTGGCGCGCTTGCGCTCAAGCGCAAGCGCCCGAGCGCAAGTCGCCCCGGTGCTGACACGTGGTGCGCTTGCGCCCAAGCGCAAGCGCCCGAGCGCAAGTCGCCCCCGTGCCGACACGTGGCGCGCTTGCGCCCGAGCGCAAGTCGCCCCCGTGCAGACAAGTGGCGCGCTTGCGCCCAAGCGCAGGCGCTCGAGCGCAAGTCTCCCCCGTGCCGACACGTGGCGCGCATGCGCCCAAGCGCAGGCGCTCGAGCGCAAGTCTCCCCCGTGCCGACACATGGCGTGCTTGCGCTCCAGCGCAGGCGCTCGAGCGCAAAGCGCCTACGTGCCGACACGTGGCGCGCTTGCGCTCAAGCGCCCAGCGCTCAAGCGCAGAGCGCCCACGTGCCGACACGTGGCACTCTAGCGCCTGAGCGCACAGCACCTAGGCGCACAGCGCCCAAGGTGCTGCCCCCACACATACTTTGGATGCCCTTTCCCCTCTTTCGTTTATATATATACATATATACATATATACATACATATGTATACATATTTGCACACACACGTGCTCCACTGTCCCCCGTAAAAAACTCTGCGTGGCTCCCGATATATCCAAACCCCCCTTTCAAAACACAACACACGTACACTGCACATTGAGTTCGCATGACAATTTTAACCCGTTAATCGGAGGTTCCCTCGCCCCAAAGGCGAGGGGTAATTAATGGCAGCTTAGTCCGCGGCTGCCGGAGATTTGGATCCCCACAATCAATAAACCCCGGCCTACCCTAGGCAGGGGGAATCTGTAGTACGCCTGACAAGCGTGCGCGTATTCCCATCTCAATGGGGTGACGAAAAACACCCTACACACATATCCGAATCTAGAGAGATCGTCAGTGAATATGATGAAGTACGAGAACCCACCCCTTGCATGTATAGACATCAGACCACATACATCATTGTGTATGAGTCCCAAGAGCTCTGTTGCTCTTTCTCCATGTCCGGTGAACGGAGATTTGGTCATTTTCCCTTTGAGACAAGACAGACAAGTTTCATAAGATGAAAACTCGAACGTATTCAAGAGTCCATCTTTATGCAACTTACTTAGTCTTTTCTCTCCGATATGACCAAGTCTACAATGCCACAAGTAGGATTCATTCATATCTGAATTCTTCCTCTTGCGTGTGTTTTGTACATTGAGAACTGTATTCTGATTTAGAACGTAGATACCATTACACAGTGTACCTTCTGCAACCAGGACCTTATGAAGGTAAATGTTCATGATATTTCTATCAAGAACAAAGTTATATCCATCTTTATCGAGTAAAGAAACTGATATGATGTTGCAAACCATGGAAGGCACATAGTAGCAATCGTTTAAAATCATAGTATTGCCATTTGGCAACACTAGGTGATATTCACCGACGGCTGCAGCATTAACTTGTGCTCCGTTCGCTACTCTGAGCGACATATCATCAGGTACAACTTTCCTACTTTTTCTCAGTCCCTGCAATAAATTACAGATATGAGATCCTGATCCGGTATCAAGTACCCAGGAGGTAGGGCTAACCGTAAAGCAGTTCTCAATTACAAGAACACCTGAAGTAGATGCAAAACCATGCTTCTTCTTCAACTGGGTATCCATGGAATCCTTACAATTCTCTTTCCCTTACTCATACTTATGACTGTTGTCGTAAGTTAGAGCTGAACCAACGTTCCCCAGCCCCGAATAAGAATTCGGATCGGTCAAGCGATACATTTTATTATCTTGATTAGGGCGTGAAATGGCTGCTACCTGGAGAGAGAGAAAAGAAACACTCAGCGTGCGCTCTTGCAAGATTAGATTGGTTTATTGATTTATCTAACCAGGATGTCTTCCACTGTTTCCTCAAATTCTTCTTCAAACCCTAAAAGAAGAACTAGTCAGGATTAATAGCACGTCATAATACTTGCTTAACCTTTCAGCCAGGCTGGTGTTGGTACTTCGAGGGAGGTTTTCTAACGCTTTCGCGAAGTTCCTTAATTAAATAACCTCTTTTCCCTGGAGGCGTAACCCCGCTAACACCGTTCTAGACACCTACTTGGTTTATAGCATTGATTGTTAAGTGAAATAATCTCCCGAGAGTAATCCAACTCATCAGTAGGATCGGGATCCAACTATCATTGTGCGATGACCTAGATGGAATCCACTCTAGTCACCACACTCCAGAAGGTATGCTAAATCTGCAAGTTTCAGTTTCTTTAGAAACTCCCGATGTGGATTTTTGTCCCTAGGACCCAAGTGACCTTGACACAGTCAACAAATCAAAGAGTCCTACTCAAGTTCAACCTGTCATTATCTTGATTGCATTAAACCCACCCGCATAACCCTTGACACAGTCAACAAGGTTACACGACTGTCCTAACCAATCACATTGTATCCAGCAGATAAGCAATACTCAGCTACCGTTCACTGCGCCTTGACACAGTCAACAAACGCAGCACGAATACTAAGTATAACTTATAAGAAATGACGGAGGGCTACGGCTGGGTTTTTGGCGAAAAACCCGTTAATGTAATGAACTTGATATCGTTGAAGGAACCTGATAACCTTTTTGAAAATATAGTGGCGAAAACTTTTGCTAAAGAGGTCACTCCCTGTGAAGGGATCTCGGCTCTTTCCTCGTCGAATGAGGTGCAGGATATTCTAAGCTGAATACCTCGATGCAAAGCAAGAATAATCGACTATAGTGAAGTTATTACCCTGACGCAAACTTTTGTCCACGGGGTCACTCCCGATGAAGGGATCTCGGCCCTTGCCTCGTCGAATGAGGTGCAGGATATTCTAAGTTGAATACCTCGATGCAAAACAAAAGTGAACGTCCTTGCAATAACAGCTTTTTGAAATTGTTCCAACAACGTCTTTTAGGTTTATTTTCTTGCATTAATTTAATGCGTCCCATCAATTAATCCTACCATTGCAGAAAACAACGAAAATTTGACGTCCGTTTATGCCATCCGCATTCGCCACGGGGTCCTGTCATCACCCGTTAGGTTACTTAACTAACGACAGAGCGGGGGCTGGACTAGCGCGGATACAAAACATAAGCAACGCCTAAATAGATATCATATAGATAAATTCACATTCGTCAGATGGAATGATAGCCATTCCAGATCACAGATGAACACTTTGGATATACTAGGAATCTGCATTTCGTTCGAGCCTGCAACGAAGGACAGATTACACGGTCGCGATGAATAGCCAAAAGCCCCACCCTAGACCCCTACGGGTGTGGCAAACTACCCGCCAAGTACCCGAAGCGAAGCAACCTCCCTCAACGACGTGAGTAGACCACTCGGTACTTCGAGATACCCGGTAGTTTCTGCACCCTACCTTGGGTCTATCCTAGGAGCAAAAACAGTAAAAAGAAATTATACAATGACGGCTACAACCCCATCCCGGTTGTGCGGCCATATAAATAATATTACATCAAATTTACATATTACATGAATTGAAAGATAAAGAAAAACTCTCGTCTCACAACCCCCCGGCTATTCATCCGCGACAATCCAACGAATTCATATACACATACCATCAACATCACAGATCACAGATATGTATAACCCCCACTAATCGACGTATAGCGATTAGTAGACGTTCAATACATATATAACATTACAGATATAACCCATTAGCCAAAGTCTACAGAAATTCGATCAAAATACGGATTTGTAACCACACCAAAAACAAATTTGTTCTCTGGAAATTCTGGGCAGAAACAAACCATCTCAAAAATCACAAAACACCACCAGAAGAAAACTGCAGGAGAAACGATCCACGGCCGAGTCAACTCAGCCGCGGATTCGCGGCAGGAGCAAGCTCGTGCCGCGGAACCGCGGTGAGTTGGTCAGTTCGCTGGATCGTTTTTCTTGCCTGTTCTTTAAAAAGCCTGAGCCAATTTTTAGTACATGATTTATTATTTTTAGAGCAGAAATAAAAATCGGCAGAAACTAGGATTTTCCGGGGTGTTTTGCGGTTTTTTGTCCGGTCGAAATTCTAGATACTTTGCTAACATGCTAGTGTGTGTTTAGTTAGGCTCTGATACCACTGTTAGGTCCACGTTACCTCTCCCGGTTCTTTCGGGGTTGCGGAAATGGTGAAAAACAATTTTCAGGGTTTTGGTAACATGGACAAGAAAAGCCGGATCTTGGCTAAACAACACACTAGCAACAACTACGAGCTTTACCTACTCGGTTAGGGGGTTATACCTAGTCTTGAACTCCTTCTCTTCTTGTTCTTCTCCTCCTTGCTTGCTCCTTGTAATAGTTTGTACGGCTCCTCCTCGTCGTCTCCTCTTTGTCGAAGATAGATCCACCCGAGGGCCTCGAACTTGAGCTCCTACCTCAACCTAGAGGTAACTAAGGTGCTTGGTTTTCTAAACCTAGATCCCTAGAAAGAGTAGAGAGTAGTCTTGGTGTTTTATCTCAAAGGAAAATGGTTCTCAACTCATGAGAGGGATTTTCCTTGAGCTAGAGGAAGAAGGAGAGCAATGGATGAAAGAGAAGATGCAAGTGAGAATGAATCAATTTTACAACCATTCTCTCATAATTTAGAAAATGATAATAATAATAATAATTAATAATTTGTGATGGTGAGTTGATGAATGACCATTATCATTTCATTCATTAAATGCTTTGTGCAAAAAATAAGAAGTATCTTTGAAAACAAATGATGATGGTCAACAAGTCTACTTTGGTCAACCAGTCAACAAAAGTCAAGAATTCAACTCAACCATGGCACAATAATTGTTAACTAATATTATTAATCATATTTCCAATTCTTATTAGGGTTTGGAAAAAGACAACAGTCAACTGTGCATACACACCCGTACCATAACCCTAATGAGAATTCTCTGCCTCTGTCTCAGTCAACTGTGCATACACACCTGCATCCGTGTTCCGAGGAACACGAATACAAAGAGATAAAACTAATCCTAAAACATATACTAGAATCTGGCTTAAACCAAAGCCCGCTAATAATAACTGTCCAGACACCAAACGTGCACAAGTGTGCGGATGTGAACGAACCCCGTCGCAAAACCATGCGACCTCTACTCAGTTTTGCCCAAAGGCGAATTACCCTATGTCTGGGACTCTAAAGACTCGACACTACGCTGGCAGTGGGGTTAACCACAGACTGCAAGCGGCACTAGCTGTACGTAACGGTCCCCAGGTAGATGCCGATAAGAAGACTGATGAGGTGAACCCATCCGAAATCCTACTGAGCCTGTATGTGACAATCTCCGTACAGTCCGGTCTGTTCGTCTAAGAGTATCGCATGGCGGGCCTAGGGGTGGCGGCAAACGTCAGTCCCCTAATAGCGGTACAAATCGTGTTGGAGTGTAGCCAAAAACACCGTGAGAAACTACTGGTAACACTACCAGTAAATCTCGCTTGCCCTGGCCAGGGACGACAATGTGTAATGGCTCTCCTAAACACAGCGCGATATCAACTCCCAATACCAGGAGAGACGAATCCTGTCTAACCGTCACTGCCTCCAAGTGCTTCAGGACTGCACCCAACTACTACCTGTTTGCACAACTCAGTAGAGCCGTGGTAGGGTAGTAATCAAAGAACAGTGGGAACACACTCGAGGCGAAGTGACAGTGTCAAGTCAGCAGACTAAGCTGTACTCATGTCACCTGGGAACTGTTAACTGACGATAGGTATAATACCAACCAACAATTCCCGATGAGTTCTGTCCAGTGTACTCGTAACCTAACGAGCACCCGCATACTATCTCAAGTACGACGTACTGACGGCTGTGGGACAGACCGTCTCCCCTGCTGGGATGAGAAGCGTATACGCTAGTCCACTCCGGAGTATCGATGCCCTGTCTCGATAGTCCTATGACTAGGGACCGGAATAAGGATGTGCTTATAGACTACCCAGCCCCCACTAGTGTGATCGCCATCACAACGCCGGTAGTCAAGCAAAGATCCTAAGGGCTCCATCAATATGTTTCAGCGATATGTTAAAAGAAACATATACACATATTAAGATAGAAACAAACCAAGTAGCATACTACTATATCGAGCAAGACTATCGTAAAACCGTATATATATCCCAAGCTTCCAAAATGTATTATACAAACTAGTGATATACAATAATGGCCTCTAGGGCATACATATCTAACATAAACTTGGCAATTATGCGTCCTTATAGTTTTTTTTGAGAAATAGATAATCTTTAGTTCAGTTTTTGAGTTAAGTCAAGATGAGGGGAAAGTATTGAAGCTTTACTGAAGGATAAGTCTGAAAAATGGTTTTTATTCATGAGTCCAAAATTAGAAAGTATACACCCTACAAACTGCACTTACACGCACCTTGAAACTTGGGATAGTAGAGGATACCTAGCAATACTCTTGCCTGAAAACCTAGTATGATAGAAAAAACGGTATTTAAAGCTAAACACCAAAAGTGCATATTGAAAAATATATCCGGTCTTGAAAAAGAAAAAGAAAAAGAAAAAGAAAAAGAAGAAGAAAAATAAATAAAGTCAAGACCTGGAAACTGCTATTTACGCTTTAAGCTTATGCATTCAGTAATCGGCTGTTGGTACCTCAAGAAGCATTAATAGTCGCATGAAAGGTGTGTGAGCAACACTGTCCATCATTTAATGAAAAGAAGTAGTATTAGGCATTAGGACAAGAGTACTATAGCTTGAATTGAATTCTTGAGTGTAGGGGTGCAAATATACACACACGTAGGGGTATACAATCGATGTTTGAAGGAAAGAGAGAAATGAAGAATAAGACTTATGTTTTCTGTAAAGTTGATAAAAATCCTTGATTTGAGACTGTTAAACACTAATTTGAAATCTCTGATTACCAGTGTTTAACACTGATTTGCTTTATTGTTTAACACTAATTTGAAAGCCCTGTTGCTAGTGTTTAACACTGATTATCTTTTAGTGTTTAACACTAACTTGTTAATCTTATTCCCAGTGTTCAACACTGTTTACCTTTAGTGTTTAACACTAGCTTTGGCCCAATTGGCTAAATGGCCAGAGGCAAAGCCTCTCCTTCAATGGACCAACAGAGGGCCAATATATTGGACTTAGCCCAAACTGGCCATAAGTCCTCAAATCATCTTGAACTGAGCACATCTGCTCTTTCAACCAACTCATTGGTTCAAGGGTACATCTCGGAACTCCTCTGATATTTGTCGTTGTAATCCTTCAACGTCTTCAGAGAGGTAATGGATCCCGACAACCACACATCAACACGGACTGTGGGGTCCTTAAACTCATGGACTTATGCGTCCTTAAACTACCATTGGACCACTATGTCCTTAAACTGGTATTGGACCACCACGTCCCTAAACTGGCGATGGACCACCACGTCCTTAAACTGGCGATGGACCACTATGTCCCTAAACTGGAATAATAGAGCCAATTGCTCTTTTGTCGGATCTAAACGATCCCGTTAAGTCGATCTTAGTCACAAACTGGACTAACGTATCCTTAACAAACGTTTAAGTTGATCTTAGCCTCAAATATGGCTAACGTATCCTTAAACCTTCAAACAGACTGGACTATGAATCCCTCCAATCAACTTTGGTTCAAGGGTACATCTCGGAACTCCTTTGACACCTGTCGTTGTAATCCTTCAACGTCTTCAGAGAGGTAACGGGTCCTGACGACCATACATGCAATGGACCACCATGTCCCTAAACTGGAACAATCGAGCCCCCAAACGCTCTTTTGTCGGATCTAAACGATCCCGTTAAGTTGATCTTAGTCTCAGGTTAGACTAACGTATCCTTAACAAACGTTTGAGTGGATCTTGGCCTCAAATACGGCTAACGTATCCTCAAACCAAACCCCCAAGCCCAAATACGGATTTGGACTAGTCCACGCCCTACGGGCGACGACATAACTCAGTCTCCGTAAACAATCCATGGGCAACAAAACATAAAACAAACACCCACGACACGAAGTGACCAGCTGGAGAAGGAGAAATTTGTTACCGCGATACGGTAGCGTAATTAACTGCAGGGGCTTGCGTCTGCAGGGAAGAGCGTCCCCACAATCAAAAATCCCTCAAGCGAGGGGGAATCTGACGAAGTCTGCTACATCGGACGCATCCATTCAGACCTTCGATACACGGTGCCATAAATCAACTTGGCATCTTCGGAGAGGTGGACGGATAGCACCTATTAGCATCTGCCCCGAACCTCAGGTGAGACATCCCGCGTCTCGGCCGCCGTTCGGAGGGGAACAGATTCTGGCACGCCCGGTGGGACCTCTTCCTCTTTCCACTCCACACTTCGTGTGTCGTGTTCGCGAACGAATCGCGGTTTACTGTGGTTGCCTGTGGATTCGAGGTACTAAGATTTGGTGTCTTGCTCCGTGCAGAAAACAGAAGATTAATGGCTTCAAACTACACTGCCTGCAACTGCAACTCTCGCTCGGTCCTTACTGGAGGAGTGACTTATGGGCCTCAAGCGGCCTCCCTTTTCAAGATGCCAGTGGAGCAGGTAACTCAGGCCACCACTGGATTATTCTTTGGGACCATGCTCCCACCGTTGAGCTTCAATGCCACAATGACGTTGCAAGAAGCCCCAAAGAAGTCGGTCTTCAATCGGCTTACAACTATCGCGGCCCCTCTCAACGGGTCGCCCAGCTTCAATACCTCAGTTTTCAACAGACTGGGCCAGAACGTCTGCAAACCCGCGATACCCGAAGCTGCCATCCCAAAGCGGATAGCTATCCCGGCTCAAGCGGACGAAATCATTGGAAAGGCTCCTCCTTCCAAGAAGTCAGTTTTTACAAGGCTGGCCATTCCGGTTGCTACTCCAGGCGAGGTCCTCAAGGCTGCTTCCCCTGCTCAGAGGTCTGTCTTTGACAGATTAGACATTGCTTCTCAACGGGTGTCAGTCTTCGACAGGCTAGCACCAATAACGGTCTCTCCACAAAGCAGGGGGCATGACGAAGTCGCCCCTACGGCCGAAACAACTCCATCCGCACGACACGCTCGACGTCGCCACTGGCGCCGAGTAAGGAAGGCTGGGGGCAACTCCCCCTCTGGATTTACTCCACCAGCTCCAACGGTGGGGATCGATATTGCTGTTCCAACCGGGAACAGCTTTGAGCTGCTGAACAGGGTGCGCAGAAACTCTCCTACTGCAGTGCTAAAGAGATCTCCTTCACCTGTGAAGGATGCTGCAGAGAAAAAGCCGGAGCAACCTCCTCTACGGCTATCCTCTGAAATTTACAAAGTTTGGCGACATGTCCAAGAGTCAGTGATTGATCAAGACTATCTCCGCCGACCGAAAAGGATGAAGGTTCGGCAGGAGAAGGACTACTCAAAGTCACAAAAAGTGACAGCTGGCTGGGTGCCCACAACAACGGCTCCCTCAACATCAATCACTCAAAAGAAAAGGAGGCCGCAAAAAACCCCTGTGAACATGGCGAACCGTAAAAGCGCTGAATCTAAACGCCCCAAGTCTGGGGGCATGGTGGTGCACACTGTTTATATGGCTGCCGGAAAGGAGGAAAGCCGTGCTTCAACGGGTCACCGGCCGCTCACTCGATCCGTGACAAAAGCCCAGGAGCAACAACAGAAGCTTCAGGAAATGATGACTGCAATGGCCGCACTTACCGGGCCGAAAGAAAGCCCGGAGGCATCATCAGAGCAGCGTCATGAACAAGAAACTGACGCTGACTACCTACGCAGAGTCCTCGAAAAGAAGGACAAAGAAGCCGCGGAGCAAACGGCTAACATAAAACAAATGGCGCTTTTCTTCCAAGATATGGTAGGGATGATGATCCAGCAAGATTCTCCTGCTGAAGATCCTCCGATTGTCCTTGAAGATGACAAAGGAGAGACATCGAATCCTCCACCGGCTCTGTCAACAGCCAAGCAGGAGACAATTTCCAAAGCTGCCCTGGAGGAATATATAGCTCAGCAAATACGAGCTCATCAAGCAAGTGAAGCGGCTGAGCAAATTGTTAGAACTGGACGGCCCTATCCGAGCTGGTATGACCAAATCAGTTACCCGCCGGGATATACGATCCCTAAGTTTCACGTATATAAAGGGACAGGGAATCCCCATCAGCATGTCGCTCAATTCAGGACCTTATGCGGCAACACGGGAGGCGATGACAAACTGGGAACAAAGTCTTCAGATTAGTGTTAAACACTAAGGAGAGAGGGGTCACGTGTGGACACGTGAGAGCGCCCTGATTTCCCTTCTTTTATTCTGTAGATCAGTGTTTAACTCTTTTAATTCTGACGGCCATCACGTGTGAGCACGTGATGGAGGCCCCCGCTCTGGTCTGTTAGAATGCTCATTAGGGGTCACGGGGTGACACGTGAGGGCGCCCTAAATGTGGGGCCAGATCTCCTTTGTTTTATCCTCAAATCTGAGAATAAGTGTTAAACACTTTTATTTTTATTTTAAAGCATCATGTGTTGGCACGTGATGGGGATCTGTGTGCCAATTGTTAAAGCATTTGCTGAGGGGTCATGTGATAACACGTGAGAGCGCCCAAAGCTTTCATTTCCTTTGCTTTTTCTTTCTGCGTTTTGGGAGTCACGTGGGAGCACGTGATGGCATCAAAAAGTGGGGCCAGATCCCCTTTATTTTGTTCTGCAAACAAGTGTTAAACACTTTTAATTTTCATAGCCATCACGTGTGGGCACGTGATGTATAATCATGCCCTGATTTATTAGAACATTTATTAGGGGCCACGTGGTAACACGTGAGAACGCCCAGAATTGTTTCTGCCTTTGCTTTTGTTCCATATATAATGAGGGTCACGTGGGAACACGTGAGGCATTGCCTCAAAGCTTTCCTCTTCTCATTTTTGGGGGATCTGTTCAGGGGTCACGTAGGGCACGTGACCTTAGTCTTTTCATGCACGGAGATCTTTTAAGTCTCCTTATCTTTAAGAATTAAATTCTTATTTAGGGTAAAACCCTAATTTTGATTCTGGAGGAATTAAATTCCTATTTTGAAAGAATTAAATTCTTATTTAGGGTAAAACCCTAATTTTATCCCAAAGGAATTAAATTCCTATAATTTTGTGACCATTGAATCCTCAAAACTTAATTCCTCCTCTATGTTTTGGATCTGCATGGCAGGATCTCAAACCAATGAGAATTAAATTCTCAATTCATGGGGAGATGTGCACTTTGCAGATCCTCCACCAGAGAAAGAACTAAGTTCTTTTCTTTTTATAAGAGTTAAACTCTTTTGAGAATTAAATTCTCTTTTTAAGCCTTTCTTTTCTTACCTAGGGTTTTTCTTTTGCAGAGAATTAAATTCTCCTCTCTCTGTTTCTTCTCTCCCTAAAAAAGTAGATCCCCTCTCTTCCCTTCTTGGCTCCTATTTATAGGAGAAGGAAAAGAATCAATTTGTTTAGCAAATCTCTCATTGAAAGATTTGATTTGATTGTTGAGAGATTTGATTTATATTTATCATTAATTCTGAGCCTTTAGATCATTCAGTGAATTTTATTCACCGTGGATTTTAAGTCCAAAAGATATTCTATTTGTTATATCGGTTAGATTTAGGGGGAATCTTTCCTTATTTAAGATTTTTCCATAAATTGGTGATTTTTAATCGCCCTTGGATGTTTAATCCAACGGTCCCCATAATCCTTTTCCATTTGGAAAGATTTGGAAGCTTTTAGAATTTAATTCTATTAACTGTAAGGCTTTCGAAGGCAGTCACGTGCTGACACGTGACCCTTGGTCACGTGTGAGCACGTGACCCCCAAATTGGTTCCTTTAACAGCCGCTTGTTTATGTTGCTGTTTTAACCATCACGTGTCAACACGTGACCATTGGTCACGTGTAAGCACGTGATACCTCGTTGAGGTAATTTCTGACTTTTAGAATTAAATTCTATTCATTATTTTAGAGACTTTAAAAGCCCATCACGTGTCTGCATGTGACCCATGGTCACGTGTGAGAACGTGATGCCCCATTGGGGTCTTTTTCGAGTTTTTATTATATCTTTTAGCTCCTCCAGCGGGTTCTTAAAGGTCCATCACGTGTGGACACGTGATACCTCATAACTTTTGCTCCCGGATGAATTATGGGGCCCATAATATATCAAATCGAAGGGTTTTTCGAGATGCTTCCAATACTATCAGAATTTAATAGTTTCTCCTTCGGGAGTTTATCAAAATACAAGCCGGAAGATACTGGTTCACATTTCCTTAAGCGTATCGCTGCCATTTGATACCTTGGGCTCCTTTGCGCAGAAATTTTTGGCGGGAACAGAGACCACACTTTAAGAAGGAAAACTCAGGAGATACCAACATCTTTCTAAACTTTTTTGGAACGTATAAGATTTGAGATTAAATAGAAAGGATGTGTGAAGCATTAGGGTTGGATATTTCTAACTTAGGATGATAGAATTTCTAACGTAAATACTGAACTGTAGGAGTAGAATCGATGTTAGCTTATGAAACTAATTTGACGGGATTTTGTGGGTAGTATCCGCTGAAAACCCTCAGGAGACAACACTCCTCCTACTAGGGACACCTAGAGGTTTAACGGCTTGTTGCACACGCTCAGTGCAATCGCGTTCCCTGCGAAAGTGCGGTTAGGATTCTTTTTTGTGAATAATTAGTTTTGCTCGGGACGAGCAAAAGTTAAGTTTGGGGGTATTTGTTCATACCAGAATATTGCATTTAATACCGCCCATTCTTATGCTCGTTTGTTTATATGGAGGTGCTTTTAATCTGTGTTTGCTACATATTTACAGGCTACAGGTTCTTAGTCCAAAATAACGCAAATCATACAAAATCTCCACTGTTACGCCAAAATCCAGAACATCTGTTGACAACAGATAAAAGCCGGGTTCCGGTCATCCATATCCGTCCAGTGCCGCGTACCAGTTCCAGAGACAAGACATATGACAGTGGTCATTCGTGTCTCGGACAAGCACAGAGCACGAGGGGACAGCACAAGAATCAATGGGTGCGCGGAGCTCGAGGGAGAAAAGGTCAAAAGTATTATTTTTGATGCCATTTTGGACTGTTGTAGATCTGAAGAAATTGTTGAAACAATTTGCAATTTGGAGCATGTAGAACAACAGAAGAAAGCAACACAGGGAAACCCACAAAATACGACATCCTAATTCCCCTACATGGCCGCGGATCCGCGGCTAACATGGCAACTCGGCCGCGGATCCGCGGCCGAGTTAACTCGGCTTTTGATGATTTTTTGGGGGCAGTTTGGTAATATTATTTAGGGCCAGAATGTTACCCTAGGGTTTCAGTAAGCAGCCTATAAATAGCCCAGTTTTGTGCCAAACCAAGGTCTTCTTCATGTCTTCTTTTTCCCATCTCTTTTAGTGTAGTTTAGTTTAGCTTCTTCTTCTTCTTCATTCTTTCCTCCATGAAAATTGTTGTGAGAGCTTTTTGAGTGGATGATGAAATGAAGATGAGGGTTATTTTTATCTTGTCTCTTTTATTTATTGTCTTGTAATCTTATTATCTTGTATTGTAATTTCAATTCTTGTTGTTAATTAGTTGTTGTTATTTCCTTTCTTGCTCTTTTCCTTCTCTTCTCTTTTCCGTATTATTTTCAAGCGATGATCCTCGACGGAGTTCCTTACTAAGGTGAGGACCCAAGAGTTAGCTTGCACCATTTGTAAAACCGTATTTTCCTTTATCTCTCTTTTCTTCCTTCTTGTTTTGTTTTCTTTTCTTTTATAACGTGTGGATAATTTCCCACTTGTTAAGACTAAGGAAGGTGGTATGAGGGACGGAGAAATCCCTTGTGCTTCTCTTCGCCAAACATCTTGAAACGAACCACGACCAAACAAACGCAACCACCTCACTTAGGCGCGCTATACTTGACATGTAGCCGTGACCTAAGTCGAGAATTCCTTTAAGCGCACTACAACGTGACATGTAGTTGTGACTTAATTGGATACATGGTTGCGGGTGTTTGGCTGAGGGTTGGAAATAAGCGTATTTAGCGGACGGACAAGGGGCACTAGGAATGGATTTAGCGTTGGAAAGCTTGCTTAAACTCGCAAATCCCATTCCTATGTCCTCCTAATCCCCGCTACTTTCGATTATCCCAACACCGTTTTAAGAATGGCAAAAGACAAGCACAAGACTAATCCTAACTCTACTAACCGATCTTAACCTTAACAAGCTTACTTGAACATAAATACGAACACTTAGGATAGATTTGAACAAACATATACACATTCTTTATTGACTCGTCTAAAACACGAACGGACATACAACCATCTCCCTGTGGATCGACCCGTGCTCAACCGGCTAGCTGCAAAGCGACACCGTCCTGATCGCGGTTATAAATTTAGAACTTTGAACATCTGACATGCCAAAAGCGTGCGATCAGATGCCATTCGGAGTCACGAATGCACCGGCGATATTATGGACTTGATGAACCGAATCATTTCACCATTCTTGGACTAGTTTATAGTGGTGTTCATCGATGATATTCTGGTCTACTCGAAGAGCTTAGAAGAGCATGCTGAACACTTGAAGATCGCACTGCAGACGTTGATGCAAGAAAGATTATATGCAAAGATGAGCAACTGAGAGTTTTGGCTTGAAGAAGTGAAGTTTTTGGGGCACGTCGTATCTGGAGATGGAATCGCCGTTGATCCCGAGAAGATTGCAGCAGTTCAAGATTAGCCGATTCCGAAGAACGTAGCTGAGATCAGAAGTTTTTTTGGACTTGCCGGATATTACAGAAGGTTCGTGGAGAATTTTGCTCGTTTAGCTGAGCCGTTGACCAAGCTTACGTGAAAGAAGGTACCGTTCGTATGGACGGATAGATGTGCGTCAGGTTTTGAGGCGTTGAAGCAAAGGCTGATAACCGCTCCTATTTTGACCGTACCAGATGGTTCCGGATGATTGGTGATTCACAGCGACGCATCTGGGAAAGGTTTGGGATGTGTTTTGATGCCGCATGGGAAAGTCATACCCTACGCATCGAGACAGTTGAACACCTATGAAAAGAATTACCCAACTCATGATTTGGAGCTTGCAGCAGTGATTTTCGCTTTGAAGATTTGGAGACACTACTTACTGGGCGAAAAGGTCGAAGTATTCACCGATCACAAAAGCCTAAAGTACGTGTTCACATAGAAAGAGCTCAACATGAGACATCGTAGATGGTTGGAGCTGATGGCTGACTATGATCTTGATCTTAAGTACCATCCGGGGAAAGTTAATGTAGTGTCGGATGCGCTTAGTCGGTTGCCAACAATTCGGATGTTGACTGCATGGAAGAGCTTATCGATGATTTTCGGAGATTTGAGTTGGAGATCGTGTTACCGCATTCTTCGAGACAGTTGATGCAGCTGCAAGTACAGTCTTCGTTGATCGAGAGTATTAAAATAGCGCAGTCACAGGACCCAAGATTGCTGAAGTATCGAGAACAGGTAGAAGCGGGACTTCGAACAGACTTGTTGATTCATGAAGATGGTTCGTTGCGATATGGTAGCCATTTGTGTGTGTCAAAAGGAGACATTCGTGAAGAAATTATGAATGAGGCGCACAGTTCTGCTTATTCCGTACATCCAGGAGGCACAAAGATGTACCGTGCTCTATGACATCATTTCTGGTGGGAAGGCATGAAAAGGGAGATTGCCCGCCTTGTAGCGAAGTGCTTGGTGTGTCAGCAAGTTAAGGCTGAACATCAAAGGGTAGCTAGTTTATTACAACCACTTCTGATTCCTCAATGGAAGTGAGAACATATAACCATGGATTTCGTAACAGTTTTACCGCGGAGTCCAAAGGGCAATAATGCAGTTTGGGTGATTGTTGATTGATTGACCAAGACAGCTCATTTCATACCGTTTCGAGTTGGTTACTCGACGGAAGCGTTAGCAGATTGGTACATGCAAGAGATTATGAGATTGCATGGTGTACCTGTAAGCATCGTTTCCGACCGTGATACCCGATTCTTATCGCACTTCTGGAGGAGTTTACAGGAAAGTTTGGGGACGCGATTGAAATTTAGTACCGCTTATCATCCTCAGACAGATGGCCAGTCAAAGAGAACGATCCAAACTCTTGAAAATATGTTGAGAGCTTGTAGAGGATCATCTACACCTGGTGGAGTTTTCGTACAATAACAGCTTCCAGGAGACTATTCAGATGGCTCCATTTGAAACATTGTATGGTCGCAAGTGTCGCTCATCCATTTGTTGGGACAATGTTGGAGAACGAAGATTGTTGGGACCAAATTTGATCGTGCAAACCGTGGAGAAAGTTAATACTATTTGGAATCACATGAAGGCAGCTCAAGATCGGCAGAAGAGTTGGGCCGATATATCTAGAAGATCTCTAGAATTCGCTGTTGGTGATCTTGTATTCTTGAAGATATCACCGACTAGAGGAGTGATTCGTTTTGGGAGTCGTGGCAAGCTTAGTCCTCGATTCGTGGGGCCTTTCAAGATTATTGAGCGTGTTGGAGAAGTGGCTTATCGATTGGCTTTACCACCCTCTTTGGCGAGTGTTCATGATGTGTTTCATGTATCTCACCTCCGTAAGTATGTTCGAGATGAGACACACATACTAGATCATTCAGAGCTAACTGTAAGGGAGGATTTTACCTATGAGGAACGACCGATGTCGATTGTTGATCGAAGAGAAAATGTCCTCAAGAACATAGTTATCCCACTCGTATTTATTTCATGGGGGAATCGCTCGCATGGAGAATCGACTTGGGAACGAGAAGACGAGATTCGAAAAAAGTTTCCACACCTCTTTTCCTAGGTTCATGGTTGTTTTTCTTTTCTTGCTCCGGAAATTTCGAGGATGAAATTCTTTTGTAGTTGGGTATAATGTAAAACCCTAATTCATTTATACCAGTTCTATTTTGAGTATTTCTTTATTTATGGTTGTTCTTGATTTATTGTGTTCTGGGTGCGAATAGTGTATTTGGTATCCGTGTTTGCATCCGACCCGACCCGCTTGCTGAAAACCCGTATTGATTCCTGTTTATGATTTATCCCGGCTAGTTATGAGGATCCGTGCACTTTCATGTTGTATATTCTGCATACTTGCATTATATCGAGCATCTGCAAATTTTTTTAATAAAACAAATAAAGTCAAATAAAATATTTTAAAAATATCTAGCATGGCTGGCATCATACCCCTAGCCCTTTGGTGGCATCCGCACATCGTGTTCTTATCCCGTTTAGTGAAACGAACCCGTTTGGATAGCTACGTGCACACTACTTGCATCCGTTCTGGGGGGTATGCATTTTCGTTACCCGGATATCGTATTTTGGTTTTAGTTAACACGTATATTATTCATATTTTCAAACCGTAATTTTAGACCCGACCCGGACGTGTTTGGGACTATTTTTTGTATTAGCCAAAATCTCAAATATAATCAATATTGTATTCTAATATATATTTAACTGTTATAATATATTTTAACTTAAAATTTTAAATCTAACAGCACTCTCTCTCTCCCCCTACGTGTATCTATCTATATATTATATTATATTATAAAAACCTATTCTAATTAACAGAGCTCTCTTTTTCCTCACGTTCCCTTCTCTCCGTTCTCATTTTCTTTTCCCGCCTTCGCCTCAACCCTAACCCACACCCGACGCCTCTCGCCGCTTCCACCCCCGTCGTCGTCGACTACCTCACTTCCACCACCTCCACTCCTCCTTCTCCTCGACCTCATCCTCACCTTCCCTGCAAACCCGGAGCACCAAGAAACCCCACTGCACACCAACGCCAACATCTTCGACCCCTCCTGCACCCTTACCGGAGCTCCGACCCCGTCGCCTCCGCGCACTTGACACCACCTTAACCCATTCTCCTCTCATCTCACCTGCAAACCCACACCCTAACACCAAGAACCCCGATCCCGACTTCAAGAACCGGAAAAATGACTGCCTTTCCGGGTACCTCGTCGTCGACAACCCATCGTCGTCGTCACCCCCTCTCCTCTGATCCTAGTACATCCAAACCCATAACACAAAACTTCTTCTTTTTACTTCTTCTTTCTTCTCTTTTCTTCTTCTTGGATTCTTGTTTCCGATCGCCGCCGGAGCCGTGCCGCTGCCAACGATCCGAGCAATCCAGTGGACGTTCCTAGCCAGTATGGTCGCGTTATTGCTTTGCCTAGTTCTGTTCTGTGTGCTGTGTGGATATTGCGATGTTTACTCGACGTCGGACGCTGCGTTTACACCCCGTCGAGAGATTCGTTCAGGCAAGTTTATCTTGCTACATGCTATGATATATATTTTGCATCCATATGAATAAAAATATCACATGTTGACTGCATTGTACATCCATGTTACTGTTTTACAGTTTTTCGATACCCGTACGCATCCATATCATTAATTATACATCTAGCTGCATCCCATGTCATATTATTTCATGTTACTATTGTTTTAACACCCCTTGCTTGATAATGTGCATCCTACGTAGTCATGGAGTTGTAGATGTAACCCCTGATGGGTATTTGTGCATCCGTGTTTTATTGTGCATCCATATCATTAATTATATATCTAGTTGCATCTACAGATCATATTATTTCATGTTACCGTTGTATTAAGACCCCATGCTTGATAATGTGCATCCTACGTGGTCATGGAATTGTAGATGTAATCCCTGATAGATATTTGTGCACCCGTATTTTACTGTGCATCCGTACTTTTATCGTGCATCCGTACTTGCTACAGTTTTATTATGAGCATCCATGCGATATATATGTACTACCTGTCATGACCTGATACACCACCACTTCACCTGTTACCTGATCTTGTTTTTAATGCCAACAATCCTGACATGTTGTCCTGATGAACGTATCCTGTTGTCTGCATAGACAAATCTGTACCTGCTTGATCCTGTGTTGGCATTAGCTTCAGATTATAAATACCCGACTTGAACACATAACCATGGGGGTAAGGGGAATCAATGATAAAACCCGACTTGTAACTCAACAGTTCGACGCTTATACTGATCAGTTTTACAGGCTAGGCCAGCCCCGGGATGATGCTGCTGACATCATTCGTCTGTACATGTTACCTGTTTACTGCCTAGCGGCCCATCTCGGATTCAGCCCGAGAGTCTTGACCGTGGTCCCGGGTATGCACGGGATACTATTGAGTTACATCGATGATTCATTAAATTGATTTCAAAGACTTGAGAGTAATTAACCTAGTAGCATAGATTACTCACCGCATGCACATACACTTCACTGTTCCATATTCATGTTACTGTTATACACCCATTACTGTTCATATTCATGCCTGCATATCTTGTTACCTCCTGATTATATTTTATCGTTTGATATTATGACGCACTGACGTCTGGGTTTTGCATGGCCCAGATCATTTATCTCTTTCGCAGGCCGACCAGGAGTACTTCAGTCGATAGGCCGAACAGTGTGGAGAAATTTGGTATTTAGTTTAGTTTTCTTTCAGCATTTTCATTTCCTGATGTGAGCCAGTATTTGGGACGTACTTTCCAGATGTTATTACTTATTGGATTTATTGCTTCCGCATATAATATTTCTTGACTCGTTTATTCTGGCATATGGACATGTACTAGATAGTTTATTTTATGTTACTGTTCTTGATATCTTATAGACGGCCGTAATGTGACTGTAGGGGGATGTTTCCTAGCCACAGGTAGTATGGTTGTCTCTGTCACGTGCCGATCTTAGCACACTCTGGGAAGCGGGGCATGACAAAGGCTCGGTTGAGGAACCGAGACTTATGGTGCGTGGACAATTGAGTTTGGGTCTGACTATGCGTACAAGAACGAATTATAGGTAGCTAACTTGTGGAGGAACGAATTTGAGCGACGGAGTTGGCTTGGACTTGTCTGCTTGACTTCCTTGGCTAGAGGGAGGCTTGAGAGATTGGATTTTAAGTGGTATTTTCAAAATAAATTAGGAGAAAAACTAAGGGGAAAGACTAGGTATTTATAGGTAGGTGTAGGGTGTTTTTCTTTATCCCATTGAGATGGAAATGCGCACGCTTGTCAGGCATTGTCAGGCATGTACAGATTCCCCTTGCTTGGGGCAGGCCGAGGTTTATTGATTGTGAGGATCCGAATCTTCGGCAGCCGTGGACTAAACTGCCGTTAATTACCCATCGTTTTTGAAGCGAGGGAACCTTCGATCGACGGATCAAACTGGTCATGTGAAATTAATATGCCGTGTGCGTGTGTTGTGTTTTGAAGGGTATTTGGATGTATCGGGGGTCTCGCAGAGTTTATGGGGGTCCTGCTACCCGGATAGCGGGCTGGGGGTCAAGAGGGCTAGCAGCCCTCTTGCGAGGTGCGGAGTAGCGCCCCGTTAGAAATTTTTTTCTAACGAGAGAGGTATTTTTAGTGGGAAGTGTTTGGAAAAAAAAAGGAGGATGAGTAGTGTCCTAAGGATGTGTGGGCGCTAGCACCTCATGCGTCAGGCACATGGGCGCTAGGCGCCCGCGGGCCACGCGCTCGGCATGTGGACGCGTGGCACCCGCCACATAGGCGCTGGGCGCCCACGGGCCACGCACCCGGCACGTGGGCGCTGGGGGCCGGCGTGTCATGCGGCCGGCACGTGGGCGCTGGGGCGCCAACGCCTCACGCTCCCGGCATGTGGGCGCTGGACATTTGTAGAAAAAAGGGACTTAGTCCCGGAATCTGGAGTTAAACTCCCAAAAGGATTTTTATTTTTTATTGTGGAGTTCAACTCCAAAAGAATTTTTATTATGGAGTTAAACATCAAAAGATTTTAAATGGAGTTAAACTTCGAAAAGTATTTTATTTGTGGAGTTAGACTCCAAAAGATTTTGAATGAAGTTAAACTCCGAAATACTCCAAAAGATTTTGACAAATGGAGTTGAACTTCCAAAAATCTTCGGAGATGATCAAAGGGGGCTCCTTTCTTCTCCCCTTTAGCTCTGGATCTTCTTTTGAGTCTTGGATCTTTCCAAAGTGGGATTTTTGGAGATGAGTCTCCTTTTTCCTCCTCTCTGTTGGCTGGATCTTGGAGAAAAAGGGGGTGAGACTTAAAAATTTCCCATTTTGGAGATTTAATGGAAGATTCGAGTTTTCCTTCAAGGGTTTTATGGTGAAAAACTATTTCTTTTTGGAAAAATAAGAGTTAAACTCTTGATTTAATTTAGAAAAGAGAAAAAGGTTTAGAACCTTGAGAAAGAAGATGGAGGCATATGATTAGTGTCAAAAATATTAGTTTACCGCAATCAGAAACGGCGTCGCTTCGCAGCTAGCCGGTGAGTACGGGTCGATCCACAGAGACGGGTAAATTCCTTTTATGTGTTTTAACGAGTTGATTCAAAATGTCGTTTTGATTGGTTTATAAAAATCTATAAAAACTAGATCTAATTAATCTAATTAAGAGTCTTGCTAGGGTTAAGCTTAGGGGAAGTTTTGGATATTAACGTTTTTCTTCACCGCTTTCAATGCCTACTTTTTTAGATCTATTAGATGTTACGGTAATTGTCAATAAAGTGGGTCCGAATCTTTTGGGAAGATATTTCTTCCTCTAGATTCGCATCCTTCCTTTGTTGATAATTACCCTAACCCCCATGGAAAACACGCGCAACCGGCCTTTTATACTACGGTTCATCGTTATCTCGAGGGGTAGGATGCCGTAGGGAGCGGTTGTGCGTGCATGCATGGAGTTCTAATTCATTAGGTGAGTGTGGCATTGAAAGGGGTGAGAGATCTCATCTCTTAACCCTTTCCCTAAGGCTAACCCTAACAAGCGAGGAGACTACTCGCTCATTAGGGGATGATAAAACATACTAGAAAATAAAAGTAAGGAAATAAAATTACCTACTGATTTGATGGCTCCCTCCAAGTAGAAGACAGAATAGATCTGAATATAATTCCCAGAAATTCTGAATTTTATTTATTGAAAAGAGGCATAGGGTTTTACAATTTTGAGATTACAATTTATAAGTAAACAGGAGAATTAGGGTTTCAGAGTCTCGCACATGCGCAATTACTGATTTGACCTCTAAAAATCCCAACACCCGAACCGTCGCGGCAACAGAAGAAAAATCCACCGACACGGGCATTAGACGGCCGCGGATCCGCGGCATTGGTTGGCTTGGGCGGCGGATCCGCGGCCCTTTGGTGGTCTTGGGCCGCCAAACTTTTGGGATTTCTTCAGTGGTTCTTGGGCTCTGTATTTTTATATGTATTTTCTCTGTTGGGCTTCTGGGTCTTGTCCAGATCTTCAGTGAAAACTTGTTCGTATCTTTTGACCGTTCACTTGACATTTTGGACCTTGTACTGTTCTTCGTCTAGGCTTGACTAGGATTCGTCTAATAGTTGGTCAAAAGTCCATTTTTCTGTTGTTTTGTGTCTTTTTCACTGTATTTGCTCCAGAAACCTGTATCCTGTAATATGCAACAAACGTGCGTTAAGAGTA
Organism: Agapanthus africanus; assembly: GCA_030015575.1. NCBI lineage: Eukaryota > Viridiplantae > Streptophyta > Magnoliopsida > Asparagales > Amaryllidaceae > Agapanthus > Agapanthus africanus. The sequence continues at coordinate 671,074,098 of CM057340.1, read as the reverse complement.
CCTGTTTATTTATAAAAAGGATAAGAATAGGGGAATGATAAATGCAATATTATGGTCTGAACAAATACCCCCAAACTTACCTTTTGCTCGTCCTCGAGAAAATTTATTATTTATTCACTAAAATCCTAACCGCACTTTCGCAGGGAAACGCGATTGCACTGAGCACGTGCAACAAGCCGTTAAACCTCTAGGTGTCCCTAGTAGGAGGAGTGTTGTCTCCTGAGGGTTTTCAGCGGATTACACCCACAAAATCCTATCAACTTAGCCCATTGACTTTTGTTCTCCAATTAAGTTTTCTAACAAGGAATTCTATTATCTTTTGACTCGCAAATTATCCACCCACATTCTTCACACTTCCTCATTATTTAACTTAAGATTATATATGTTATGTAGACCTACTTAGCTTTCGGCATCTCCTAAGTTTTCCTTCTAGGGTTACATCTCCACTCAGGAATTTCTATCAACTCTATTAAAGATACAAGTTCTATTCTTCACTCCTTTCTCTCATCTAAACACCAATCACATACCCCTACGTGTGTGTATAAGTCACCCCTACACTTGGAAATTCAAATTAAGCAATCAACCCCTTGTCCGTTGTCCAAAGTACTAATTAGTTGGTGAATTTAAATGAAATTTGCTTACACATCCTTCATGCGACCGTTAATACTTCTTGAGGTACTAACGACCGATTACAAAATGCGCTTGCACTTTAAAGCGTACTTCCTAGTCTTTGCAACACCCAAGGCTTTAGCAGTGACTCCCAAACCAGTTGGTCTAAGGCACTAGGTGATGAAGCACCCTCGCTAAATATTTTTCTATTTTTACAGCCTTAAGTAATCACAAAAACCAGTGTCCATTTTTTTCTTTATTCACTTTTTTTTCTTTTTATTTTCATTGTACTAAGGACTTTAGACAAGAGCATTTCAAGGTCTCTTCTACTATTCCAAGTTTCAAGGTGCGTGAATGTGCAAATTGTAGGGTATACATTTTCAGAATTCAGACTTAAGCTAGGAACTATTTTTCAGACTTATACTCTAATAAGAACATCAATACTCTTCCTTTGTTTCGACTTAGCCCAAGAAGTGAACCCAAAATTTGCCTATTTCTAAATAAACTACAAGACATATACTTTCTACCGTTAAACTTTAAGGAATGTTATTTTTAGGGTTTTTAATTCACTAAGTCTAAGATCTAGTTGTTCATAAATAGTTAACTTATTTGTCAAACTCAAGTCAATTAGCCAAAATTGAATACAATAATTTTTATAATTTTTGAAAATTTTCAATTTTTTATTGGTTTTCAAATAAGTATGCAAATGCAAAAATATGTATAAATGAATGCGGAGGAAGAAGACGTACCGAGCATAAACACCCCCAAACATGAACTTGACAGTGTCCTCACTGTCATACTAAACCAAGAGGGACAAAATACCGGCACTTCCCTGTTTATTTATTTATAATTTTTTATTGTTAAGAAAAACAAAAATATATACAAAAAGGCCCTCCCCAAAACTTCATTTAAACTATGTTAGACATTACTGCCAAACTTTGCCTAGACCAAACGTCAACACCAACCAGTTGAAAAATTTATCAGTAAAGAGTATTGGTTGGTGGAAGAATAAGTTGTAGCGATTCGCAAAGAATTGGGAAAGATAGAAGTAGTGGTATGGGAGGTGTGGAGGTGAATATACAGGTGATGGTGATGCATCGAAACGAGAATGTAAATGATCAGCAATCAGTGGAGTATTGGCATTCTCGTAACTTATTAAAAGAAATGGGGGTATTTCAACTTCTAAAGGAGGAGGTTGACTCACCACAATACCCCCAAAATGTTCCTGTGGGTCCTCTATTGACTTGGCATCATCCATCAATTGTGTATGATATTCAATTATGAGGGAACTGATCTTCTCGATGTCCGCCATAGTCCCACCAAAAACCTGCCGCCTATCTTGTAAGACCATTAAGAGGACGTTCTCTTTCTCGAGGGCTAGAGAGACCGATATGATAATGGGAAAGGTCTCATTCTCACCTATGTAAGCATATCTAAGGTGAGACGGCAAGTGCGTGAGTTCGAGTTTCGGAGGAGAAAGAATCATTGAGGAATCTACCTCGAACTCAAAGGACTCCAACATAGGTTCGAAATCACTGCAAACAACCGATTTGGATGGCTCGACTGACTCATCCAAAAATTCAAACGACTCATATTCGGGCTGTGAGTCGTCATCATCCAAAAAAGTGAAACATTCATAATCAACATCGGTTGTGTCAACGGTGGTAGGCTCAAGGAGGGACGCACTAGTGGCGTCAAAACTGTTTTCATTAAATAAGAATCTTTCAAGCTCGCAGTCCTCCTGCGTGATTTCGTGAATAGAGCAAACTTCTCGTGTACTAGTTTTTGGCACGGGGGGCAGACTTCCCATCTTATAGATATTGAATTCACTAGACATCTTCCCAAAGGATAGAGTCATGGAGCCATTGCGACAATTTATTACGGCATTGGAAGTGGCCAAAAATGGTTGACCAAGAATCACTGGAATTTGGTTTCTTGGGTTAGCAACAGGTTGTGTATCCATAACGATAAAATCAACGGGGAATATGAACTCCCCCACTTTGATCAACACATCCTCTAGCTGACCCCTTGGATGGGTGATTGATCGATCAGCCATTTGGAGAGTGCAACGAGTGGGTTTCAACTCTCCAACCCCTAATTGTTCGTACACGGAGTAGGGAATCAGGTTAACACTAGACCCAAGATCTAAAAGTGCTCGATTAATTTTCTTATCCCCAATTGTGATGGAAATCGTAGGACAGCCGGGGTCCTTTCGTTTTTGGGGTAAGGTTTGATGGTGGTTAATAGCATTGCTCACTGCACTAGCCACTAGCACTTTCTTGGGTACTTGAGATGCTTTTCTCTTTGAGGTGCATAAGCCCTTTAAGATTTTCGCGTATGAAGGGACTTGTTAGATTGCATCCAAGAGAGGTATATTTATGCTAACCTGCTTAAATATCTCCACAATCTTCTCCACTTGTGCAGTTGGTTTATTAGGACTCAACCTGTTTGGAAATGGTGCATTTTGAAAATTAGTCGAGTCAAATGTCTGTAGAGTAGACTGTGGATTAGGAACGGATCCCGGTGTAGATGTGTTCGTGTTGTGAGAAATGGGTCCGTTAGAGCTAGAAGAAGTAGAGCCGTGTGAAGGGTGAAGAATAGGCTCTAAAGAAAAAGGTGAAGAAGAAAGTGAAGAAAATGAAGAAGGGGAAGGTGACGATGGAGAAGAAGAAGAAGAACCACCGGCGGGGATGTCATCATTAGTTTCCACATTATTTTGCAACTCTCTTCCGGATCTCAACGTGGTCACCGCATTTACATTGTGATTGTGATATGCGTTTTGTGTGTGACCGGGATTTGGCAATGGTTGAGATGGAAGCTTTCCCTTTTCTCTCTCGCTCAATGCAGCAGTTAATTGTGCAATTTGTGCCTCAATAAATTTGATACTTTGATCGTTTGAGGCATTGTTATGCATTAAAGATTGAACATAACTTTCAAATCTTGCTGCGGATTCTGTAGATTGCTTGAGAAATGCATCTAGACTTTTCTCGAGCGAGCTAACCTTATCATCATTTGGTTGAACTAAATTGTTCGTTTGATTTGTATAAGGTTGTTGTTGGAAAGGTTGCTGGTTTTGAGTTTGTAGGGGTGCTTGTTGTTGTTGTAGAGGAGGTCTTTGAAAATTATTGTTCCCTTGGACTTGTTGATTTTGGTTCCAAGCGAAATTCGGGTTACTCCTCCACCCCGGATTGTATGTCGAAGAGTACGGATCATTTCTTTTTCGTTGCTGAAATGCAGTATTGACTTGATCCTGTTCTTGAATGGGTGCATTATAAGGACACTCTTCGGTTAAGTGCGACGGGTTCGAACAACAAGCACAAACAGTTCGTGTGGGTAGAGTAGGAGCAGGAGAAGACGATGAGATTTTGGTCTCAATGGCTTCTAGCTTTTTCATAAGTGAGGCCATCTCGGCCTTCATAGCAATCGATATATCTATTTGATGTATGCCTGCCCTAGATTGACCAACAGAAGAAGAAGATGTGGTCTTGGTACTCTCCCACTGAATTGTTTGCTCACTTAGATCCTCAAGAAACTGCCACGCTTCGTCGCTAGACTTGGAAAGAAAATGACCTTGACATATAGTTTCTAGCAACTGCTTCGTTGCTGCGTTCAATCCCTCGTATAATGTTTGGCAAAGTTGCCAACTTTCGATCCCATGATGAGGGCATTGAACGAGTAGGTCCTTAAATCTCTCGAAGCACTTCCAGAATGGTTCGGAAGGAAGCTGTGAAAATTGTATAATCTCGTTTCGGATTCTAGCAGTTTTATGCTGAGGATAGAACTTTTTCAGAAAAGCTCTTACAAACTCGTCCCAATTTCTAATGGAATGTGATGCGGTGCTGTATAGCCACTTCTCGGCTAGGTCACATACGGTAAAAGGAATGACCCTTAGCCTTATTGCGTCATCACTTAATTGGGTTGTCTTCATCATGGCACAAACGTTTTGGAATTTATTAATGAAAATATATGCATCTTCGGATTCCAAACCATGAAACTTAGGCAGCATATTGATGAAATGTGGTTTTATTTCAAAATTATCCCCATTTGCAGGTGGGGGTGAAAGACATGTAGGTAAAGACGTGCGGACGGGGTAGAAGAGATCCTGGAGCGCAACTCGTGCGGGCGCTACAACAGGCGGTAGATTCGGGTTATTCGTACCTGGCGGAGGTGGAATCATTCCCGTCGGTAAGGTATCGTTGGGGTTGAATCCCGACATACCTTCGAAAGAAGAGTTTGAAGGTGGAGGTAAGGAAATGGACGGAATGTCGACGAAGGGTTCGTCGAAGGTTTCGTCGGTCGGTACCAACGAAACACGGACTAATCGGGCGTTAGTATCCCTAGTCCAAAGTGATATACACTAAAGGAGTAGTGTAGTCAGAAAAAAAATTAGAAAAACAGAATGTGGGGGTAAGATAACGTCAATGGAGGAGTGAGGTGCAAGTTTTCTTAGCGGCAAGTTGCAAGTTTTGAAAAGATTTTCTTTATTTTTGTGTGAGTTTTGCAAAGAAGTTTTTGAAAAGGGACTCGTGACACAAATGTATCAACCACACATGCACAATCAGGCCTAGATCTAGGGTCACCTAGGTCTGCTAGACAGCTCCTAATTAGGGCTAGAAATAGGACCTCAAACCGCCTCTTCACGGACAAGTACGGCCAGGTAAGTGGGAAGGAACCACCACTACAGTGGGCCTAATTAATAACCACTAGTCTAGACACCACAATATCGGTTAGGATAAACGGCCAATGCCTATACTAGTCCTTTTCCTATTGAGCTCGATATCCTTAGGTCTGAGTCTAGTCTTTTTTAATTTATTGTGGTCGATGCAAAATGCTTTAGGTGTTTTCTGGGGTCCTGAGAAGGGTGATGAAATCCCCACCCAATCTGAGTTTGGTCAATTAGCCCCTTAGAGTCCAATTAAATTATGCAAAACAAAAATTCACTTGCTTCAATTTTAGCGCGGCGCAAAGAAATCTGCAGCAAATCTGTTATTTAGAAGGGGAGAAAGACTCTTTACGCAAAGAATTCCTGCAGAAAACTTTTTACAGAGAGATATATTTTATGTTGCAGAGGGGAAGAAAAGAGAACAAACCCACTAATTTTGAACTGCTGACGTGGCCAAGTTGCGGTGGAAACGCGGTCAGGGACCCCTAATGCGGCGGAAACGCGGCTAAGTGAGGGGATCAGGTTCTGGAAAAAATTCTGTGGTTCTGTACATTCAATTCCTCTCTGTTCTTCTGTACCAATTTTTGTTTTGCCCTCTGTAAATTTCCAGATCCTCAATTCTTCGCTGTTCCTGCAAGATTCAAAAGATACACCCTTCAAACAGATCAAATTTGATAATTTTTTTTATTTTTTTTTATTTTCAGATTTTTATAATTTTTAAAATTTATATCAACCCGAAAATTCACAAAAAGAAAGATTACGCCGTCCCCGGCAACGGCGCCATTTCTTTAGTGTCAAAAATATTAGTTTACCGCAATCAGAAACGGCGTCGTTTCGCAGCTAGATTCGCATCTTTTGGGAAGATCCACAGAGACGGGTAAATTCCTTTTATATGTTTTAACGAGTTGATTCAAAATGTCGTTTTGATTGGTTTATAAAAATCTATAAAAACTGGATCTAATTAATCTAATTAAGAGTCTTGCTAGGGTTAGGCTTAGGGGAAGTTTTGGAGATTAACGTTTTTCTTCACGTCTTTCAATGCCTACTTTTTTAGATTTATTAGATGTTACGGTAATTGTCAATAAAGTGGGTCCGAATCTTTTGGGAAGATGTTTCTTCCTCTAGATTCGCATCCTTCCTTTGTTGATAATTACCCTAACCCCCATGGAAAACACGCGCAACCGGCCCTTTATACTACGGTTCATCGTTACCTCGAGGGGTAGGATACCGTAGGGAGCGGTTGTGCGTGCATGCATGGAGTTCTAATTCATTAGGTGAGTGTGGCATTGAAAGGGGTGAGAGATCTCATCTCTCAACCCTTTCCCTAAGGCTAACCCTAACAAGCGAGGAGACTACTCGCTCATTAGGGGATGATAAAACATACTAGAAAATAAAAGCAAGGAAATAAAATTACCTACTGATTTGATGGCTCCCTCCAAGTAGAAGACAGAATAGATCTGAATATAATTCCCAGAATTCTGAATTTTATTTATTGAAAAGAGGCATAGGGTTTTACAATTTTGAGATTACAATTTATAAGTAAACAGGAGAATTAGGGTTTCAGAGTCTCGCACATGCGCAATTACTGATTTGACCTCTAAAAATCCCAACACCCGAACCGTCGCGGCAACAGAAGAAAAATCCACCGACACGGGCATTAGACGGCCGCGGATCCGCGGCATTGGTTGGCTTGGGCCTTGGATCCGCGGCCCTTTAGTGGTCTTGGGCCGCCAAACTTTTGGGATTTCTTCAGTGGTTCTTGGGCTCTGTATTTTTATATGTATTTTCTCTGTTGGGCTTCTGGGTCTTCTCCAGATCTTCAGTGAAAACTTGTTCGTATCTTTTGACCGTTCACTTGACATTTTGGACCTTGTACTGTTCTTCGTCTAGGCTTGACTAGGATTCGTCTAATAGTTGGTCAAAAGTCCCTTTTTCTGTTGTTTTGTGTCTTTTTCACTGTATTTGCTCCAGAAACATGTATCCTGTAATATGCAACAAACGTGCGTCAAGAGTACCTGTTTATTTATAAAAAGGATAAGAATAGGGGAATGATAAATGCAATATTATGGTCTGAACAGCATAGAACCTTAACTTTTGGAGAGAATGAAAAGTTGTTCTAGATTTTTTCATCATGTTTGTCTTTATAGGCTACACACTTTACATATAACCCCTTGGGCTTTTCCATATGGCACTTGTGCTACCTTATGCCTTATGTGCTTATTTCTTTTTGCACATAAGCCACGGGGTTTACAAAATTTTGGCATTTTGCCTATATTCCATACATTTATTTCTTAAAAAAAGAAAAAAAAGAAAAATTTACATTAAACTAATTCATGGCTTCATTCTTTTTATCATGGGGTTGGTCCCTTCCATACTCGGTCTTGACCTGGGTTTGGGCCCACTTGGCTTGGGCTTGATTTTGATTTTGACTTGGTCAATTGGGGTGTAAATTTTGACCCCAACAGTAGGAAATATAGGTGTAGAGAGAATTAAAAGATAATAAAAATATATTAAAACTGAAGGTAGAGGGTAGATGAAAGGTCTGAGATTCTTTGTTTAATTGTAAGAAAATCAAAAAAGGAAAAGGAGTATAGGGGAGTCAAAGGGGAGCACGGACGAAGCACGGCGACAGGTGGCTTCATCAAAACCGTCAGAAGCGGCTAGAATGGGAAAATGGGCGGCCCAGATGTGGAGTTGGGTCTCAAGGTTTGAGCCATGTGTTAAACTTGTAATTAAAACCCCATTTATCCTGTTTGATTTCTCTGAAACATTTCTTTTCTTCGTGTATTGCACATGCAACTCTTGAGCTTCCGAAAAGTTAACAAGAAAAATATTTAAAATAATTAGGACTGATGAGATTCGAACTTGCAGGCTAAAAAACAGCAGTGGAGAGTTTTAACCAGTGAACAATAAGTTGTTTCTTGCACAAGTCAGAATAGTAATACACCGTTATATTAATATTGAATTAACAAAAGTGTACAAGGATTTCAGGGTCATTACATAGAGCGATGCAGTCGACAGACATTATTAGGAAATTGAGGGTAAATGAAGCCCGGGGGCTGGTCCATATAGACCACTTTCTTAAGATGACCATGTAAAAAAGTATTTGGTACATCCAACTGTCGCACTAGCCAACCCAAGATGATCTCAATTGTAAGAATCAAGTGAACCGTGGCGATCTTGATAACTAAACTGAAAATGTCGAAGTAGTCGACACCGGGTTGTTGCTGAAACCCCTTGTCCACGAGCCGCGCCTTGTGATACTCAATCGAACCATCGGTACGATATTTCAGCTTAAACACCCATTTGCACCCGATGATATTGAAATAAGATTCACGAGGGACGAGCAACCATGTTCCTTTACGAAGTAGAGCATCAAATTCAGAGGACGTAGCCGCACGCTACGATGAGTCCTTGGATGCCTGGGTAAAGCAAGTGGGCTCGAACGAAGTACTGGCATAAAGTGATGTAGGTAATGCGTGACTACTGGTAAGCATGCGATGTGGCGGAGAATCAATGACCGGGTCAGTGGAGGCATAGATGTCGGTAAAAGAGCGCATGTGAAGAATAGGAGACTCATCAGAGATGCTCGGAGAGATGGTGGAAGGGGAGTCCGGGAGTAGGGAAGATTGTGCTGAAAGTTGGGGACCAGGTTCATCATCAGGCGACGACGGACGAGCACGAGTGTGAGTGGGACTGGTAGTTGATGGTGGGGAGCTCGCTGGAGAAGGAGTGACCGTAGACGAGCGGCTTGGTTTAGCAGGTTACGGTGACTGGCGTGGGGAAGGCCTAAGCTTTTCCGGAGAGGTTGGCTATGAACCGTCGGATATACGTGAGCTTTCCTTGAAGAGATCGCAACTGTTTGAAGGTTCTTGGCGTGGGCATTTCTATAATTGCTTTAATCTTTGAGGGGTCTATTTCGATACCTCGGTGACGTATGATGAATCCTAGGAATTTGCCTGAGGTAACTCCAAACGTGCATTTTAGAAGGTTCATTTTTAGATTACACTTCCTAAGACGTTGGAACACTATTTTTAGATGTCCCAATGCTCCTCGTGAGATTTACTCTTTACCACAAGGTCGTCGATGTAGCATTTGACAATCTCATGGATGAGGTCATCGAAGATCTTTGTCATAGCCCTTTGGTAGGTAACGCGAGCGTTCTTCAGACCGATGGGCATCACCTTATAACAGAATATGCCCGGTGGGGTCCAGAAAGCGGTATGCTTTTGGTCTTCTGGATGTATTATTATTTGGTTGTATCCTGAAGATCCATCTACGAAGGAGAAGACCTCATGGATAGACGTGTTATCGATCATCATCTCGGTAACAGGTACTGGGAAGTCATCCTTCGGGCAAGCTTTGTTAAGGTCCCGAAAGTCCACACAGATATGCATCGTCCCATTTTTCTTCATCACTGGAACGATATTGGCGATCCAGTCAGGATATTGAACTTCTTGGATGAAGCCAAAGTCGATTAGTTTCTTGACTTCAGCGTTGATGCTCATCTCAAGTTCGAATAGTCACATCGTCTTGTCACGGGGAAACAAGTAAGCGCGTCCTAGTCTTTCCTCTAAGGATGGGCGCGGACGCGCGTTGTTTTGGTGTTTTGGGTCACTCGGTTGTTATTGCGTATTGGCAATAAAGGCCGCTTTCCCTTTACCCTTGGCATTTTGAGGGTCCTTATTTGAGGAGGAAGGCCCATGGCCCATCTGGTCCATTTGGGGTTAGTTTATCTATCAGAGCCCTGGAAGGTGGTTGGATTGAAGAATATCATGAACCGGGACACAGTCGTTTGAGGATCAAGGGTCCCGATGAACATGCCTACGGCAGGAGACTCTTTAATGCGCTGTTTTCACTTAGACCATAGGTTCCGCCACCGGATCGCATATTGGACCCAGGTTTCTCCCGGCTTTACCTTGACATTGATTAATGCCGTAATTGGAGTGTGCTCGCTTGCGCCGGCGAAAATCTGTGTGAACAGCAGTTCCATCTCTGTGAATATTTTTACGGAGTCATTTGGGAGCTCCGAGTACCATTCAAAGGTCGTTTCTGACAATCTGCTAACGAACTGGCGAAGTAACAGTTTGTCGTCGCTTCTGGTGTTGCTGCATAGAGCTTTGAACTGCGCGATGTGCTGATGAGGGTTTCCTGTTGTTGGGGTCAAAAATTACATCCCGGTTGACCAAGTCAAAGTCAACCCTAAGCCAAACGGGCCCAAGCCCAGGCCAAGTGGGCCTATGCCCAAGTCAAGCCCGATCATGAAGCGGCTGACCTCCCCCATGCCAAGAAGAAAATTATGTAATAAATAATTTTGATGTAATGGGCATAAAGCCAAATTTTTGTAAAGCCCATGGCTCACGTGCAAAAGAAATGAGCACATAAGGCATGAGATGGGCAAAATACCATTTTGTAAAGCCCAATGGGCTATTTGTAAATTTGTAAGTCTATATAAGGCAACATGATGATGAAATAAAAAAATAATTCATTCCCCATAAAAAATTAGGGTTTCTGTGCCTCCTTCTCCTTCCTCAAGGTTCTAAACCTTCTTATCTTTTTTTGAATTAAATCAAGAGTTTAACTCTTCCTTTTTCAAAAATAAATAGTTTTTCACTATAAAACCTTTGAAGGGGAGCTCGGATCTGCCATCAAATTCCTAAAATGGGAGATTTTTAAGTCTCGTCCCTTTTTTCCAAGATCCAGCCAACAGAGAAGAAGAAGAAGGAGACCCATCTCCAAAAATCCCATTCCGGGAGGATCCGAGGCTCAAAAGAAAATCCAAGGCTAAAGGAGAGAAAAAGGGGCCCCCCTTCGATCATCTTCAAAGATTTCTAGGAGTTTAACTCCATTCAAGATCTGTTGGAGTTTAACTCCATAAATCAAACCCTATTTTTAGGAGTTTAACTCCATTCAACATCTTTCAGAGTTTAACTCCATAGATAAAAAAAATCCTCTTTCGGAGTTTAACTCCTACTTTCGGGGCTAAAAGACCCTTCTTTCTGCGGGTGCCCAGCGTCCAGCGCCCAGCGCCCATGTGCCGGGCGTGTGAGGCGCTAGTGCCCAGCACCAGTATCTAGCGCCCAGCGTCCATGTGCCGGGCATGTGAGGTGCCAGCGCCCAGCGCCCGCGTGCCGGGCAAGTGAGGCGCTGGCTCCCAAACGTCCTTTGGACGCTATTCACCCCTCTTTTCTCATGCACTCCATGATAAAAATACCTCCCTCATTAGAAAAAAAATTCTAACGGGGCGCTGCCCCACACCCCGCAAGGGAGCTGCTAGCCTCTTGACCCTCAGCCCGCTATCTGGATAGTGGGACCCCCGTAAACTCTGCGAGGTTCCCGATATACCCAAGACTCCTCAAAACACAATACATGCATACTGCACATTGAGTTCGTATGACTAGTTTGACCCATCAATCGGAGGTTCCTTCGCTCCAAAGGCGAGGGATAATTAACGACAGCTTAGTTCGCGGCTGCTGGAGATTCGGATCCCTACAATCAATAAACCCCGACCTACCCTAGGCAGCGGGAATCTGTAATGCGCCTGACAAGTGCCGTGTATTCCCATCTTAATGGGGTGACGAAAAACACCTTACACCTGTCCCTTTGTACATATGGAATTTGGGGATTGTATACCTGGCGGGTACTTGATTTGATCATACCGGCCTGGATACGGTCGCCTAGTTCTGACGATTTAGCCAGCAACTTCATTAGCTTGATGAGCTCTTATTTGTTGAGCAATATAATCATCAAGGGCGGCCTTAGAGATCGTTTCCTTCTTGGCTGCCGGTAAGGCCGGAGGAGGGTTTGATGTTTCCCCCCTGTCATCCTCGACGATTATCGGCCGGGGGTTCTGGCTGGATCATCATTCCAACCATGTCTTAGAACAAGAGAGCCATCTGCTTTATGTTAGCCATATAGACCGTGTGTATTGTTATGCCTCCGGCTTTGGGGCGTTTAGGTCTATCACCTTTGGAATTTGTCGCGAGTGGTAGAGTTTTCTCCAACCTCGATCTTTTATGGGAGATTGGAGTTGAAGGATCCATTATGACAGGCACCTGCTTAGGAGAAGTCCTCCGTTGTATGGTGGAGGAGTGGTCATTTTCTTGTCGATCCTTCATTTTCTTCGGTCGACGAGAGTAGTTCTGGTCAATCACAGAGTCCTGGACTTTTCGCCAGACCCTATGAATTTGCGAGGAAAGCCGCTGATGAGGCTTCTCTAGATTTTCCTGTACTGTAACTTCTGCAGGCGGGGGTGATTTCTTTAGCACCGCTGTTGGATAGTTTTTGCGCACCCTCTTAAGTGGTTCAAAACTGTACCCAGTTGGAACAACAACGTCGACTTCCACCATTAGAGCTAGTGGGGTGAGTCCAGAGAGGGAGTTTCCCCCCAGCTTCTCTCACTTGGATCCAGTGGTGACGTCGAGCGTGCCTTGTTGAAGGGACCACCTCAGTTTTAGAAGCGGCTTCATCACTCCCCTGGTTTTGCTGAGGAGCTGCAATTGGTGTCATCCTGTTGAAAACTGACGTCCTTGTTAAAGTTTGGGGAGGGCCAACCAATCTTTCAAAGATCGACTTTCTGATGGGGGAAGCACTTTTGATGGCTTCGTCTGTAGCAGGAGATGGGAGAGCTAGCTGTTTTGGTGTAGCCCCTTCACGTATCACGAGCTTCTTTGCGGGCCCGTTTGTGCTTTTGCTCAGCCTGTTGAAGACTGAAGTGCCTGATTTGGACGGCCCGTTAAGAGGGGCCGTTGTAATTGCCAGTCGATCGAAGACCAACCTTTTGGGAGCTTCTTCTTACGGCTCTGAGGCACCGAAACTCATAGGTGGGAGCATGGTCCCAAAGAACAATCCAGTGGTGGCTTGTGTGACTTGCCACACTGGCATTGAAAAAATAGAGACCGCGTTAGGCCCATAATTCACTCCTCTAGTTGGGGTGGAGTGAGAGTTGCTATTGCAAGAGGTGCAGTTGGAAGCCATTGATTTTCTGCACAGGAGCAAGACACCAAGTTTTAGTACCTCGAATTTAAGGGCAACAATAGAGAACCATGATTTTGTTTGCAAAATACGACACGCGAAGTGTGGAGTGGAAAGAGAAAAAGGTCCCACCGGGCATGCCAGAATCTGTTCACCGCCGAAAGACCGGACGAACGGAGGTAGATCGTCTTGCTTGAATTTGGGAGCAGATGCTATTTGGACTTATCCATCCACCTCTCTGAAAATATCAAGTTGATTTATGGCACCATATATCTGAGGTTTGGACAGATGCGACCATTGTAGCGTGACTTTATCAGATTCCCCTCGTTTGTGAGGGGGTTTTGATTGTGGGGACGCTCTTCCCTACAGGCGCAAGCCCCTACAATTAATTACGTTACCGCGTTGCGATAACCACTTTCTCCTTTTCCAGCAGTTCACTTATTTTCGTGTTGTATTTTTGTTTTTTTTGGCTGCCCGTGGATTGTATACGGAGACTAGTTTATGTCGTTGTCTGTAGGGCGCGGATTAGTCCAAATCCGTATATTTTAGATTTGGGTTTGTTTTATTTAAGGACCGTTAATCTAGTTTGAGATTAAGATCAATTTAAATATATGAGCATTTGGGCTCGATTTATTTTAACTAAGGATACGGTAGTCTAATTTGACACTAAGATCAACTGTAACGACTCTGAATTTACTGTACAAAATTTTTTAGTTTAATGTACAGAGAGGAGTTTCAAGCCTGAGTACAATTTATAAGTTATTTTTGTTTAAGAACAGCAAGAAATACTTGTAACTCATTGGTAAAGCCTTACACTTCTGTGACATAACCCCTGTGTTCGAATCCCATCAGACATATTTATTTTTTCTGATTTTTCTTTTAAACTTCTTGGAAGCCCAAAACTTTACATGTGCAATGCACATAAAAATGAAAAGACAGAAAAATCAAACATGTGCACAATAATTTAAATACAGAGATGTACACGTGGCTTCAATCCGACGGTTCCCCCTCACCAAATGACCGGCGAGATCACCAATTAGACCTGCTCCGACAGTCCCCCCGTAGCCAATGGTGTCCGGTGTCCGTTCTTTGCACACACGACCTTTCCTCTATCCCTAACTCCCCTGCACTGTTTGATTACTCTGCAATCAAACAAAGACCCCTCAATTCCCCATTTATCATCTTTTTAATGCATTTTAATTTATCTTTTTAATTCCAAAACCCTAATTTCACACTATAAATACTACCCCATGTCCTAGCTCTTCTTCATTCTGAAAATTATAGCCAAAATTCTCAAAGTTTCTAAGTATAAGAAGAGTACAAGTGGAGTTAGGAAGAGATCAACTTCCGGCGAGGATCGAAATAAGTTCCGGCGACCCCGTGACGCCACGAAGTTCAACACTCTCTCTTCTACCCTTTCATAGGATAACTAGCTAGTAAGTCCCTTTCAATTCCTCTTCTTCTTTCTTGAAAAGTTCTTTTTTTTAAAACTTGTCGGTAAGTAGAGTTAATACCGACATTTTATTCTAAACCCTAGAGATTACACTTTTTCTTAAGTATTGCTCATTCATATGTCTACACCTTGCTTGTTAACATAAAACCAATATTTAGAATCAACTTTCACTTAAAATATCATGGATCATAATTTTAATTTAACTTTTACATTAAAATACCATGAACTTTAGATATATCATCTTATATTCTTTTATTTAAACATACCTTTAGAAAACTTCACGGGGTAATGACCCACCCCTCACAAACACACATGGTTCCATAGCACGATAACACTTTCATGTAGATTTGTGTTTCGAGAAAATATTTCATTAAAATACTATTTACTTTAAAAACGGTTTTCTTTGGAATTGTATTTTAAAATTCCCTTATAAATAAGCCTCTATAACCCTTTTTAGGGGACCCGCTATTGGATGGTGCGGATTATCGCACATCCTTAGGCTAGTAGAGTGAGATGAAGACCACTTCACGGAGCATTCGGTCTCGAAAGGTTTTTAAATATGGTTTTTAAGAAAACACATTTTTTCTATTTAATAAAATTTAATTTTTATAACTATATAAATATTATAAATCCATATATTTTCAAAATATAACAAATTTACATTTTTTCTAAAGATGAAAGTTTACAAGTTCACTAAAATACCTTCAAGATATCAATATAAGACAAGATTACAGTAAAATACCATGAGCTATTCAAGTTAATGTAATTATCACTAAAATACCTCAAACCCTTAAAATTTACATTCATGGAAACCCTAAATAATATAAATAACTTCTCGAGATTATTTTGAAACTATATATTAAAAATATTTTTCATAAAACCCCCTCCTGCTATATAAAACACTGTTAAAAACTTTAGTAAATATAGGTTTAAGAGGGATCAATTCTCTTGAGTCCCAGAGAGCCGGAGAAAGTGAGTGCTTGCCTATTTAAGGTAGAAAACTTAACGGTGTTATCAATGGTAATTGTCTTGAAAAAAGACACAAATCATGACGTCCATGTGCAGCAGTTACCGATAACTCTCGAACATAATTCAGGATCCAAATCAGTTATAAGTGTCTGACTCATGTCTGAGTCTAAATCAAACTTGAATTCAATTCAAACCAGAATTCAATTCAAATATGAATCCAAACCCTAACATGTATACTTGAACATGAACCTGAATATCAAACCTGAATACAAGACTTGATTTGACCGAACCATGGCTATAACTTGACATGACTACAAGCTTACATCCTAAACCTGACTACTTGAACAACTTGTATCCATGGTTTCGGCAAGACTTGTAAATATAATCTATATAATACATTACGTGATTAAAGGGGTAGATTGGTACGGAATGTATAGCGTGGCACGAGATGATCACTAAAAGACACCTACTTGAACTCTCGTGCCATTGTCCCGTGGGTTTTGATGCGACCTTATACTACAAGTTACCATAGTCCACGGGGAAAGATGGACTTCTCTCATATACACAAATCCCTTCTATACCAAGCTACAAACAACTACGTTAGAATAGCAATCTTATACCCATACATCTTACCAGTTAAATTCTCATTGCTTGCTATATTCTTTTCTTTCTTTGGTACTTATCGAGCGCTAGTTCACTGACGACATTTCTGTCTATTTCTTTCTTTGGAATGTTCGTCAAGAGGACATGACTCTCTCGAGATAGAGTCTAGCCAGGAGGACGTGGACCAGCTCACTTCCCAGCAGGATTTCTAGCTTCTTGTACTTACTTTTCTTTTGGTATGCCACTATTTAGTCATTGCTTTTATATCGTTGTACTTTCCTTTTCAAAGTTGTTGTATTGTAAAGATGAATGTTAATAAAAGTTGCTGTTCATTTTATATCTCTTGTCAATTCTTCTGCATTTTATACATATATTGCTTATTTACGCTTAACGTATTTATTTCTTAATAAATACGTCGCGAGCCTTCCACGTCTTCGCCTCCATACATTGGGAAGCAGGTCGTGACAGGTTTTGTTGGTGGCCCATGCAGGTCAGTTCTGCATGGAATCCTAAGAAATAAATCATAAGAATTATAAGAATCAGCAACTATACATTCTTTACATTTCAAATTCCTTGAATTTATCCCAACCTTTCTTTTTCTATCAAGGTCATGTATTCTCCTAACAACACAAGCACGAACGTTAATGGAAACAATCCACCACCTACTCTATCATCACCACCTACCGTTGCAGTTCTCATCAACGAGCAAACAGTACTGCTTGAGGCGATCAAGAGCCACTTGGACTGCTATCCTCATGCACCGCTCAGAGGTCGAGGCACCTGGAGTCAAACAATTCCGGGCACTGCTCCCGAAACATTTCTCTGGGAAAGTGAGCCTACTAGAGGCAGAGGAATGGGCTCAGTCTATCAAAACCGATCTGGTAGCATCACAAGTGCCAGAGATATCTTGGGTGAGAGTTATAAAGCTGCAACTAACAGATAATGTCAGAGTCTTGTGGAAGGCTGAAGAAAGCCGACTCACCCAGCCGATTGAATGGAAGACATTTCATGATATGTTCGACGCGAAGTACTTCCCTGAGACTTCCCGTTTCGACATGGAACAACAGTTCATCCACTTGCAACAAGGCTCGATGTGGAGCAAATCTTTGGATGAATATGATGCTGAGTATACTATGCTTAGCAGGTAAGACATGTCTCAATATTCAATTTCCTGATATCACTTACTACACTGCTAACACAAGGTCGTAACAGGTTCGTGGCACACCTTATCCCGACTGCTGAGATCCGGGCACAACGATTTTAGTAAGGGTTGGACCTGGAAATCCAAGCTACACTTGCTATAGGGGATTTCCCAACCCATGATCTCGCTCCGAAGGCTGCCCGACGCTATGAGGCAATGGTGAAGAAGAAGGACAGACCTCAGATTGCCGGTGTGGAACGCCCTGCCACTCAGATGGATGGAGGAGCCTCTTCCAGGCCAACTTTTATTCCCAGGAGACCGGGAGTAACATTTAACCGGTCAAGTCCAGACTTTTGCTTCTAATGCAAGAGGAACAGACACCTGGTGAAAGATTGCAGGCGTGCAAATGTGCTGTGCTTAGTTTGTGGTGCACGCCATCGGAGCTTGTCCATATCGTCTCAACCCAGCTCCAGCACCTAGACCTGCGATCAATTTTCCGCTGTGGCCAGCCATTCAGGCTCCTACACCTCGTCTAGCTCCACTTCCACATGGACCTCCTACAAAACCTCCTCGTTAATTCCATCAGGCCCAGAGGAACATGCCCCAAGGACAAAGGAATGTGCTTCCAGTAAGGAGGAATGTACCCCGGCGTCAGGTTTTCAGAATGACAGTTGAGTAAGCCGAAGCCATTAGCCAAATTATCACTAGTAATTCTCCATCTTTTCATCTTTTCAATCCTTGTATATCTCTATATTTTCCCTGTATCTAAAACCAACCTCACACAACTAAGGTACTATACTAGTAGCCATCCTTCTTGCACTCGCACTGTTCGACACTGGAGCATCATACTGCTTCATGTCCCAACGATTTGTGAGAACACATGCGATTTCCGTGAAGCCACTCATTTCAAGCTGGAATGTCAGTTCCGGGAATAAAGTATTGAAGGCAACTATGGGATTGGATCAGTGTCCAGTTGTAGTTTGCGGACGAGAATTCTACGCGAATTTCAAAGTACTGGACATCCCAAACTTCGATGTTGTGTTGGGAATGGACTGGCTAAGAGTTTTCTATGCTACGATTAACTGTTGTTCTCTGCCAAATACGGGGAAGACAAACGTCTTGCCTGAATTTGGGGGCAGATGCTATTTGGGTTTTATCCGTCTACCTTTCCGAAGATGCCAAGTTGATTTATGGCACCGAATATCGGAGGTTTAGACGGATGCGGCCATTGTAGCAGACTTCGTCAGATTCCCCCTCATTTGAGGAGTTTTTGATTGTGGGGACGCTCTTCCCTGCAGGCGTAAGCCCCTGCAGTTAATTACACTACCGCATCGCGGTAACCACTTTCTCCTTCTCCAGATGGTCACTTCGTATCGTGTATGTTTGTTTTATTTTTGGTTGCCCGTGGATTGTATACGGAGACTAATTTATGTTGTCGCCCGTAGGGCATGAATTAGTCCAAATATGTATTTTCTTAGATTTAGGTTTAGGTTGGGTTTAAGGATCGTTAATCTCATTTGAGACTAAGATCAATTTAAACGTTTGTTGAGGATACGTTAGTCTAATTTTAGACCAAGATCTACTCAACAGGATCATTTAGACCCAACAAAAGAGCATTTGGACTCTATTGTTTTAGTTTAGGGATGTTGCGGTCCAGTTTAAATACGTCATAGTCTGTAAAGTTTAAAGACATCATAGTCTATGAGTTTAAGGACCTCATGGTTCATGGTAGTTTAGAGACATCATAGTCTGTAAAGTTTAAGGACATCATAGTCCATGAGTTTAAGGATCCTACAGTCCGTAAAGTTTAAGGACATCATAGTCCATGAGTTTAAGGACCCCAGAGTCCGTGGAATGTCTGGTTGTCGGGACCCGTCACCTCTCTGAAGACGTTGAAGGATTACAACGACACATATCAGAGGAGTGAAGAGATGTACCCTTGAACCAATATTGGTTGGGATATCTGTAGTCAAGTTTGGGACCAAGATCAAAGATTTATGAGCATATGGGCTCAATTAATCTGAATTAGAGATCTGTGGCCAACTTGGGTTCGGCCCACTCAGTTAAAATGTTGAACATTTAACAATGCTGAGCATTGGTTTGGGTTTTGACAACCGTTTTGTTTTTTATTGAGTGCTGAGCACTCATTATAGCTCTGGGGTTTTTATTTAAAGAACACTTTGTGTTCCTTCAGCGCACACGTGAGGAGCACGTGGTGTGCTTGGCGCTGAACGCCAGTCAAAGAGCGCAAAGTGCTTCTGTTAAGTAGCGCACACGTGAGGAGCACGTGGCGCGCTTGGTGCTGAGCGCCAGTCAATGAGCGCAGAGCGCTTCTGTTAAGTAACACACACGTGAGGAGCACGTGGCGTGCTTGGTACTGAGTTCCAGTCAATGAGCACAGAGCGCTTCTGTTAAGTAGCACACACGTGAGGAGCACGCGGTGCTGGTCACCAGGTTTGGAGCGCTAAGGTGCTTCTTATGAAGTAGCGCACACATGAGAAGCACGTGGCGCGCTTGGCGCTGAGCGCCAGACAGTGAGCGTAGAGCGCTTCTGATCAATTTTGTGATCTGAGAAATAAGTTCTCGCTTACAAGAGACTTTGTTTCATGGTTCTAAGAACAAAGTTCTTATTTTTATAGGAGATGTTACAATCTCTTCTATTTTCTTTTGTGAAAGACTTTGTCTTTGTAGATCTATGATCTGAAGAGAATGAAATTCTTCTCCCCCCTTTTTATGATGAGATGCTATAATCTCTTTTTGTGAAAGACCTCTGTCTTATAGATTTATGATCTGAAAAAGAACTATGTTCTTCTTCCCTGATGAGATGTTTTTTTATCTGTCTATTTTTACCTTGAAGAAAAGTTCTTCTTCTCAGAGCTTGCTCTTTTCTTTGAAATTTCTCAAAACTTATGGGGGGATCCTCCCTGTGAGACTTGAAGTCTTAGGTCATTTATATAGTAGAGGATGATTTGTTGAATCAGTTGAAGAGATCTTTTCTCTAATTGATTTGGGGATGTTTCCCACCGTTGGATCTTTGATCCTAGGGCTTCTGTTTTACAGAAGGCAATCTTCTTTTTTTTAACAAGATTGGGAAATCTTTTCCCATACAGAATTTGTTCTGTATTTTAGTGATTTTTAATCACCATTGGATCTTTGATCCAACAGTGCTCTGATTTTCAGAGCATAATCTTTCCTGTTTGGAAAGATTCTGAGGAATGTTTTCTTAACAGAATTTTATTATGAATTTTGATGATTTATCCTCTTCGTTGGATCTTTGATCCAACGGTGGAGAACATTTAGTTCTGGCGCTTGGCGCTCTCGTGCTTTGCACGTGAGGCGCTGCCTCAGAGTCTTTGACTCTTTAGCACTGGCGCTCAGCGCTCTCGTGCTTTGCACGTGAGGCGTTGCCTCAGAGTCTTTGACTCATGGCGCTGGCGCTCAGCGCTCTCGTACTTTGCACGTGAGGATCTGCATCAGAGTCTTTGAATTTTTAGCGCCGGCGCTCAGCGCACTCGTGCTTTGCACGGGAGGCGCTGCCTCAGAGTCTTTGACTCTTTAGCGCTGGCGCTCAGCGATCTCATGCTTTGCATGTGAGGCGCTGCATCATTACTGAAGGTGTCTTTTCACCTTCCTTCTCCACTTTTCCTGAGTCAAGCTTCTCTTTCCCAGAGCTTCGAAATAGTTCCATCATGCACAGTATTTTCTGTGCCTAGACTTAAATGTCTCCCTTCATAATCTGAAGCAATGCTTCTTTTCTCTCTCATTTTCAGAGAATCATTTGTAGGGTTAGTATAGCACATTGTGAAGGTTTTGGCAAGCATCAATCATGCTACTTTAAAAATTTTGGGCTGCTAAACAAACCCTAACTAAGATCTTAACTAGAGAATTAGGGTTAACATGCATGTAAACAATTTTACATCTAAGAGAGAGCGATTACAACCTTTGTAGTCCGTTCCTTCGGTTCATAAGCTCCGAGTAGTAGTCCCTTCGCCGCGATCCATGAACTCCCGGACTCTAGAGAGGCTCCACAAGTCGAATGATCCATGCTTACTAGAAGTCTTCATTTTCGAAGATGATCTACCTTAAAGAATCTCATTCTCAAGCTCTCACTTCTCTAATCAAGTATTAATGAAGTGAACACCCTAATCTAAGTGGATAGAATAGATGAGGATGATGAAGTAGGAATTTTTCTCTCTTTTGTTTTCATTTTCTCACTTTAAATCATCACTTCACAAAAAGCTAGAAAGCTTTTTCAAGGAGGAGGAAGAAGAAGAAATCTTTTGTGATGAATAATGAAATTATTTTTGTGGTTACAAATGACAACCATGAGTTAATAAATGAAGGCATTAACTCATGTAGAGAATAAACTAGAGTTAAGGGTTTGGGTTGGGTTAACAAATATCTACACAAAATATCAAGCTAGAAAACAAAAAAGGAAAGCTTAATGAAGCTTCATGAAAAAACTAACCCAAAAGCTAACCCAAATCCAAAACCTAACTTTGTTTAAACTTAACAACCATGTTGCATTTGTAACCCTAACTTGTTACAATATTATATATCACATATACAATATATTTTGTAATAAAAGAAAATAATACAATTAACATGTATCGCATATACATCAATGTATTATCCAGTGAGAAAATGAATCAATAAAGCGAGCTTATATTAGTTAACGTAATATAATATATCACATATATAATTATACATTAAATTATCGAATCAACTCTTGATCCGACAATCCGGCTATATTGCATATAACTGACTAATATAACATGTACCAATTCATCGAATCAACACTTGATCCGATGACCCGGCTATATCACATATACCCGACCGATATCTCATATCGCGAGAATATAATACGGTATCTATCGTATTATTCTCGGTCCCGCACATATCACATATGTCTACTCCGTTTTTCCTGAGCCAGGAAACCTCTGTGTAGGACTCTAAAGAATCGTCAATACGCCGGCAGTAGGTGATGATCATATCAAACACCCACAAGCTGTAAGGGGTCAGCTAAACGTAACAGCCACCCGTGTATTGAGCAATCAGAAGATCAACAAGCAAGCCTGTACATTCTCCTGCAAATCCAATCAGTAACACTCCCGTACACTCTGATCTCTTCGCCTGATATGTTGCATATCTAGTCTAGGGGTGGTAAACGTCAGACCCCAGTAACCGATAAGTCATGTCGATGTAAGGCTCATAACGGGTCGAGAAACTACTGATAACACTTACCAGTAAATCTCCATATCAGCCCTGGCCAGGGACTTCCAGTTATAGCCAATCGAACACAGCACAACATCAACTCCCTATACCAGGAGAGACGAAACCCCTCCTATCGCTCATTGCCTCCATGTGATTCGGGACTGTACCTAAAAGCCACCGTTTTGCACGCCCTCTTGGATGTGGTAAGGTGTAAATAAAAGCACAGTGAGAATCACACAAGACTCTATGACGATCTCGGGTCTGCAAACTAACCTGTACCAGTGTCACCGGAGAACTGCTATCTGACGATAGGTATAATACCATCCAGGAGTTCTCGGCGAGTCCGTTCAGTGTACCCAGTCTCCACTGAGCACCCGTATACTATCGTTGATGTCCAACACCAATGGATACGGGATCATCCATCGCCCATCATATGGGTCAAGATGCGTGTACGGTAGTCTACTCTGGAGTATCGATGCCCTGTCTCGATACACCCTCGACTAGGAACAGTTATAGGATGTACTCGTTGACTACCCTGGCCCCACTAGTATGATCTCATCATAGTCCTAGTAGTCGAGTACATATCCTAAGGGCTTTATCAACATGTGATCACAAAGCAGTATTTGTTAACACGTTAAGATAAAGTGAAACCAGATAGCATACTATCATATCGAGCAAGAAAATCCTCTCTATATATATCCAAGCATCCATTATAATATACATCACATGTACAACAATGGCCTCTAGGTCATATACATAACTAACAATCTCCCACTTGTACTAAGGCCAGCTGTTGTAGTATCTCATACCCAACATCCCGAAGAGTCTCTCAAATTGTATTTGAGGAATGGCCTTTGTGAGTGGATCCGCAGTGTTGTACTTCATATCAACTCTCCTGACCTCGATCTCCCGGCCATCAACTATCTCCCGGATCAGGTGATACCGCCTCAGAATATACCTGGACTTCTGATGGGACCTGAGTTCCTTGGCCAAAGCCACAGCTCCATTGTTATCACAATACAGAGGTATTGGATGCTCAATGGACAGAACCATACCAAGTTCAGTGATGAACTTCTTTATCCAGACAGCCTCTTTGGCAGCATCGTTGGCAGCGATGTATTCAGCCTCCATCGTCGAGTCTGCCACGGTTTCCTGTTTGGAACTCTTCCAACACACCGCCCCTCCATTGAGGGTAAAGACAAAACCCGAGTGTGACTTAGAGTCGTCCTTATCACTTTGGAAGCTCGAATCGGTAAAGGACTCCACCTGGAGTCCTCCGTTACCGTACACCAAGAACATCTCCTTAGTCCTTTGTAAGTACTTGAGAATGTTCTTCACAGCTGTCCAGTGATTCTCTCCAGGATCTGCTTGATACCTACTCACTACACTTAGTGAGTATGCTACATCGGGTCTGGTACATAGCATCGTGTACATGATAGAGCCTACTGCCGAAGCATAGGGTATCCCTTGCATGCGAGCTCTCTCCAAATCAGTCTTGGGAGACATCTTTTTGGAGAGAGCGAGCCCAGAGATCGTGGGTTGGTTCCCACGCTTGGATTATTCCATACTAAACCTCTTTAGTATGGTGTCAATGTACCTGGATTGGGACAATCCCAGTATCCTTTTAGATCTATCTCTATAGATCTTAATCCCTAAAATGCAGGAGGCATCACCTAGATTTTTCATTGAGAATCTATGTGATAAGAAGAGCTTGACCGAGTGTAGCATAGGAATATCATTTCCTATCAAGAGTATGTCATCCACGTATAATACGAGGAAGACAACCTTACTGTCTACCACCTTCTTGTTTATACAAGGTTCATCTATGTTTTTGATGAAGTCAAACTCTTTGACTACCACATCAAAACATATGTTCCAACTCCGCGATACTTGCTTCAACCCATAGATGGATTTAAGCAGCTTGCACACCTTTCCGCTGCTCCCACTGTCTATGAAGCCCTCTGGCTGAGTCATGTACACACACTCTTCCAAATCACCATTTAGAAAGGCGGTCTTAACATCCATTTACCAGATTTCGTAGTCATGGTATGCAGCAATGGCAAGTAAGATCCGGATGGACTTAAGTATAGCCACTGGAGAAAAGGTTTCGTCATAATCCACACCTGGTCATTGACGAAAACCCTTTGCAACAAGTCTAGCTTTGTAAGTCTCAACTTTTCCATCTATACCAAGTTTCTTCTTAAAGATCCATTTGCTCCCAATGGGTTTTACCCCTTCAGGAGCAACTTCCAAAGTCCATATTTTGTGTCATGATCCGAAGGTACGGAACATGACTGGTACTTAGATTACGAGACGTCTAAAGGCGCAGCGTAACCTAAGTTAGCCAAAGCCCAGAAAATGTAAACCAAAATCAACCAGCGTGAAGGAAAACCTTTTATGAAAACGATTTTAAAATAATTATGTTATAATAATCGCCTTTTTAAAAACATCAAAATTTTCCGAAAATTTCGGCAGAGTCTCATTTGTAAATACTAGCCCCCAAAATGGGTACAACAAGATATATAAACCTGTAATAACAAAATGGCATCCCCAAGAGGGAGCTAGCTCTTTGCCTAAGCCGGATCACAACCACATGTAATATGTATATGATATCAAGCAAATAAGCAGAATGAAGCACAAAAATAAGAAAACACAACGTCGGCTCAAGTGAGCTCAACCCTAGAGAAACCACATATACACAAATCTCTCAGTCTCATCACTAGGTCGCATATACAAATAAGAAGTGGTAGATGGAGAATACTAGATAAAAAAATTATACAAAAAGATAAAGTGTCCTCGCAACCCACCTACGAGCAAATGTCGCGAGTCTGAGCAAAAGAAGCCAATGATAAGATAAGCCTGCTGCAACAAGACTGACGGGTCTGACCTGCAAGACACTGTGGCACAACGGGGGTGAGTTGCCAGCTCGTGAGTAGCAAGTAACATCTAATAAGGCTATCGTAAGAATGCACGCAAATGCGTCACAACATGTATGTCTGGATGTGATGTAATGCCACTAATATGTATGCACATGTATGCAACATCAATACGAAATCTTTAAGTGTTTAAAATACTGTAAGCTCTGCATTCTTAACTTAGAAAAAGAATATATGTGCAATAGCTAAAGTACCATCAATGAAATCATCTGAAAACCATGTCAAGCATCGATACCAAATATGGAAATATGTCTGTCTTAATGTCTTACTATATCAATGTCTCAATACATCGGGCTCCGTCTGTTCGGATCGGCCCATATCATCAAATCTCACGACAACGGTCGGTATCCTCAGGATATCCGCCGCGCCAAACATCACACGCAGGTAGTCTTCCCCTGCCAGGCTCATCGTCTACAACTCGATCTTCTTTCCCCGGGGTAGCATACCGGGCCCACCATGTACCCGAGACGGTACATCCACTTCTCGAATCGGGTCTCGAAATCCAACAGAAAACATGAAAACTCATGGTGGACGACATACACATCACGAGAAAACCGCAACTTTATTTTAAAAATAATGATAATAAGTTTTTGTTAAATTCTTGCGGTTTTCCCCCAAAATCCAGAAATCTCATCAATACTGAAATCCTCAAGAAAATCATAATATCCAACATGTTGTATATGATAAATGTTTATGATATCAAAGGTATGCAATTGATTTGTGACTAGGAATCTATATAAGCATGATGATGTAAGGTATATGCATGCTATGCAATTCAATGTATCATGTATGATGCAAGTGTTAATACTGAACTAAATAGGTTCTATAGTGCTCGTGGCATGGCAATTACCAAAGGCGTGTGTGTCACATGAATAGTGCGCGTGCAATATGAGCCAATGGTAATGGTGTACGTGTCCTAAGAGGTGATATCACACATGTGTATATGGATAACTATGCAATGCTAGCAGACGAATAGCTATAAAGGTATGCAATGAATGAGATGGTTAACTAACTAACTAGGCATATAGTTGCAAGTAATAAAGTGATCCTAATTATGGGGCGCCTCGCGCCATCCAGAAAATTTCCCCATAGATGTATACATCTACTCACCCGGACGCCTCGCTAATCTGATCCAAACACCGTTTAGCCTTTGCGCGCCGCGTCCGATGTTTCCGCAACCGATCCTAAAATTACACAACACACAATATAAAATTAAACATCATGGAACGACGCAAGTCACAATATGAAAAGATCAACGCCCACAAGTTAGGCACAACGTGCACTCGGTGCGCAGAAAACACACGAAAATCACTAAAAGCTTAACTAAAATCGTCGTTTCGGGGCAACCGTCAAAATTAAAACCCGACTAAACCAAACTCCGCATTCTCACACCCTACAAGTCATAGTAGATGCTGATAGTATCGTCAAGATATAGCCAATTAATCACCTCCTAATAATTTAGAAAACCTAGTAAGCATTCGCATATAAATTCCGATGCAAACCTCGTGAATTAATGATATAGCGTTCACAATCTAGCACAAATTTCCAAACTAACCCACTAGATGGCAACAACACTAACTTTAACCCATTTACCATGCTTTAAACTTTAATTACAAAAACCAAACCTTTTCTAGAATTTTCAAAAACAAACCATTACAATGAAATTAACACTTAAACTTCTAAATTAGCATTTTTAAACTACAAATTTAACAACTAGATTAAAATTATACCTCCCAAGTGTTGATCCCCTAGCACTAAGCCTCCAAAGTTGTCTCTTTTCTCTTTTCTTTAAACCAATTAGGGTTTGGGAAGAGGTAGAATAGAATTTAGGTTTGAATTTGTGAAGAAAATTGTGGATTTTTGTTGATTTTAGCATGAATTTTGAAGCAAGAAATGGGGAAAATGAGGGGGGTTTCCTGCAGGTGAGCTCGGCCTGAGGGATGAGAGGAGAGCGGTGAGAGATTTGTGAAGAAATTTCTACACAAGAAGTCTTTTCCAAGCTCATTTAATGTCCATCATATCATTTTTTTACAAAAAAAACCCATTTTCATTCATTTTTTTACCATAAAATCACAATTCTTGGTAAGTCTTGATAAAAATTTTGTTAACACTAAATTTTAGTTTATAATGGTTCTTAAGTGTGCAATTTACCCATTTAAATTTGTATTTATCACTAATTTAATGTATATTTAAAAGCTTAAAATAATATTAAAAAATAATAAATTAAGGAAATTTTTTTAAATGGCTAGAAATTTTTATGTGACAATTTAGTGACCAAATTCTAGCAATATCTTATCTAAATTTTGTATAATTAGGCCTATATTGAAAAATACTTATTTTAACTTTTTGCGGAAAATACTGATTGTAACACCCGAGCCCAATACTACTAATTTCCGTTACCGTTTGAACGTAATGTGGCACTTATTTCATTTATATTGCTTGATTGTTACTAATTGTAAATTTTACCCCGTCAATTCAATTCTGCATATAACAATTTATGGCATCTAAAATAAAATTAAAAATATCCATCTTGGCCTACTTGACACCCCTAACCCTGTTGTAGCGTCCGTGCATCGTGTTCTCATCCCGTTCAGTGAAACGGGTGAGTTTGGACGGCTACGAGCACGTACGTGTGTCCGTTTTGGGGGTATGCTTTTTGATCATAAAACACTTCATTTTAAATTTTGGATCCCGCCTAAAATTCTATTATTTCAATTTCAAATTTTTGGACCCGACCCGGGCGCGATTTGGAAATGTTTTATATTGCGCCAAAATCCCATTTTCTAATATATTTAAACCATCGTATAGTTTTCTTAACCATATAATTTTCACTGTTCCCTTAAATCTTTAAAATCTTTTATTTAAATCTATTCGTAAACAAACGAATTTCCCTCAGCCAATCAAACCTCCTTTTTTTTCCCGTGGGTCCTCTCTCTACCTCTCTTTACCTCTTTACCTCTCTCTTTCCCCCATCCTTCTCTCTCTCCTCTATATTTCTTTTTCCCCCTCTCCATTTTCTTTCACGCAGCAACCCAAACCCCAGCGAACCCTAGCTACCGCCGCCTCCCTCCTCGCCGCCGCAGCCCCAACGCCGACACCACCATCACCAGCATCGTCGCCTCCTCGCCCTCGACCAATCCACCGCTCCTCCTTCCTCATTTCCCTTCTTCCCGTGCACCCTGCACCTTCACCGCGGCCACCTGCACCCCCTGCACGCATTCGCGCTGCCGTGAGTCGCCGCAGGTGACCTCGTCCCCGTGCCCCAACCTCGCAAGCATCCCTTCCTCTCTTCCTTTCTTCTTAATTTTTTTCTGTTAATATTTTCTTGATCGGCAGATTTCTTTCACTGTCGTCATAGGCCACCGCCGGAGCTCCGTCGACGTGGTCGACCGTCACCACCCGTCCCACAGATCCTCGTGAGCATTCCCTTCTCCATCCTCCTTCCCTTCTTCTTTATTTTCTTTTCTTTTCTTGTTGCAATCTTGATCGATTCGCTGCTTTTGATCTCGCCGGAATCCGGCCGTGCCGGGGACGTGTCCCGATGTTCCAGCGTAGTACCCCGACCCGTGTGGTTCCACTGTTCGTCGTTTGGGTTCATTCCGTGAACTGTGCGCCCGTCGCGAGTTTTCCCCGCCGACGTTTTACGTTCCGTTTTCCCAATTCGCGACCCGTCGAGGCAAGTAACCCTTGCTACATGCTAAACAATATTTACTTATACTTAATGACACCCTAAAACCTGCAATTTAACTTTGGTACGATCATTTCTCTTTTTCATGTTCAATACTGTTATATAACATTTTATCTTTCAAACTTGGAACCTATATATGTAGATATCATTCCACCCATGAAGTCTTAACTTGGTAACATGATTAAACGGCTATAATTGTCTTACTGCATTCTCATAATGTTGAAATCATCTCTGTGACACAATTGATAACTGTATTGCTAATTGAATGAATCTGCTTATTACTTAATTCATTGCTTATATCATGTTGTTGATACCCATGCTTGATTATATAACTGATTGTAAGTACACCTATGATATCGCTTTCTTCTTGACCTGTTTTGCTGCCTACATATTGATTGACCCGACATGGTACCGTATACTGCTTGACTTGATATGATGTACCATGACCTGACCCGTTACCTGATCTTGTGTCTAATGCCAACAAACCTGACATGTAGTCCTCATGGACCGTTCCTGTTGTCTATCCAGACAAACCTGTCTACCTGATCCTGTGTTGGCATTAGTTTCTTGATTTTCGGATACCTGACTTGACACACACATATAACTTGGGGGTATGGGGAAATCAAAGGTGAAACCTGACTTGTAACTCAACAGTTCACTGCTATTGAGTGTACACATTCCTGTTTTATGCCTAGCGGCATGTCTCGGTTTCTGCCCGAGAATATTGAGGCCGTGGTCCCGGGTATGTACGGGATACTACTGAGTGTACACATTCCTGTTTGGTGCCTAGCGGCATGTCTCGGTTTCAGCCCGAGAATATTGAGGCCGTGGTCCCGGGTATGTACGGGATACTATTGAGTTATATCGATGATTCATCAATTTGGTTTCAAAGACTTTAGAACAAAGAACCTGATAGAACAGTCCAGTTTACCCACTACACACTACCCTGCACTGCTCTGATTCATATTATTGTCACCCTTGCTTTATTCATGTTTATATTCGCATTGCCTGTTTATTATGTTATTACTTGATGACTTGACGCGCTGACGTCTGGGTTTTGCATGGCCCAGATTCTGTACCACTGTCGCAGCCCGAGCAGGAGTACTTCAGCCGACAGGCTGAGCTGTGAGTGTCAACAGTAGTTAGTTTTCTTTCCTGCATTTATTTCCTGATGTGAGCCCGCATTATGGGACATACATTCCAGTTATTTTGTATTGGATCTTTCGTTTCCGCATTTATTTATTCTTGACTCATGTTATCTTGGATTATGGACATGTTTAGATAGTTTTATTTTGTTCTTGATATCTCTACAACCGTAATGTGACTGTGGATGGATACTTCCTACCCACAGGTAGCATGGTTGGCTATGTCACGTGCCCATCTTAGCGTACTCTGGGAAGCGGGGCGTGACATGGTTCTTTTGGTATCAGAGCCATAGGTTAGTCGGGTTGATTCTTTTGTAGTTGGGTATTGTACCCAATACACGAATCAGAATACCCGTGTTTAGGAAACATGTCCTGCCACCTTGCCGTTTTACCATTCTTGAATCACATTCTTCCTGATTATATCTTTTATGATGTGCAAACTTCCTTTGCACATCGACTCGAAAACCCGATTCCTTGTTATCTCTAGGACTTAGGCGACTTGGGTGGAGTTATGTAATTGTGGCTATGATACCGCGGCATAGTTACAATGCGGTACTCTATTTAAGTATCTTGGAGTTCTAGCCTTGATCTATATTTTTAATCTATCATCATGCTAATATTGGGTGTTTTGATTTCAGGAATATGGCCGGTGAGAATTTGAAGACGTACCAAAGGCGTGTGGACGAAGCCGCCATGCTTGGAGTGATAAGGGGAATGCTGGAAAATCAAAAGAAACAGACCGAGCTGATCCAGCAGCAAGCGGAATCGTTTCAGGAAGGTTTGCAGATCGTTCAGCAGTCTGTGAACAACGTTGGAGCTAAACCAGTTGACCGAGTAGGGACCGTAGCAGATTTCAGGCGTTTGGGTCCATCTACATTTACTGGTCTGGAGGAGCCATTGCCAGCAGAGCAGTGGCTAGTTGACACAGAGAATTTGCTTATTGCGGCACAGATTCCAGATGAGAAAAGAGTTGATGTGGTACGCATTAGCTAGTGGACTACGCCCGGGAATGGTGGCTTGTGGAGGAGAACCGCTTGCCCAAGCCGATCAAGTGGGCGGATTTTTCAAAGAGTTTCCTGGAGAAGTTCTTCCCGCGGATTGCACGGGAGGAAATGGAAGAGAAATTCATCGGGCTAAAGCAGAATGGAGCACCCGTGGATGTGCATGCAGCAGAATGGACAAGATTCAGTAGATTCGCTGGACCTTTAGTTGCCAACGATGCAGACAGGGCACGGAGGTTCATGCTCAGCTTGGACGTGGACATCCAGAGGCAGATCGTCTCCCTGGGTTTGACCACTTTCTCACAAGTACTTGCGGCAGCCCGAGAGCAGCAGAGTTTATCTGGGATGAAGGAGAATTTGCAGCAGACAGCAGTTGCGGTGAGGAAGCCAGCATTTGTACCAAACCGAGCTCATGGTCGCAGAGGTATTCCAGTGGACCGTCGAGGTGTAGCACCCATGAAGAAGCCAGTGATCGTCGATCGAAGAAAGAGCATGACCTGTAACTATTGCAATTTACCTGGCCACATGCAAAATGATTGTCGAAGGAGGCTGGGACTCTGTTTGGTTTGTGGAGCGGCAGATCACGCTGTTAGTGCTTGTCCGTCGAAGCTTCGTACGAGGGATGATATTCAGAAGCCTCCGCAGAGACCGTTCCAGGGACAGAAACAGCTGACTCAAGGACCTAATCAGGCTCGAGCTTTTACCTTGACAGCTGAAGAAGCTAAGGCGTCAGGAGAAGTTGTTTCAGGTACTCTACTCGTTCATGGTTTTCCCGCATTAGCGTTATTTGATTCTGGTGCATCCCATTGTTTTATGTCATCCAAGTTTTTAACTACACACTCGATTGACTACACGACCCTGTCTAGTTTCTGGGACATAAACATTGGGAATGGGAAAATCATAGCTAGTAGGGAATGTAAAGATTGTACAGTTGTTGTATGCGGACGGGGGCTTTTTGCAGATATCTTGGTGATTGATACGGGCAGCTACGAAGTCGTCTTGGGAATGGATTTTCTTGGCACTTTCCACGCTCACATTGATTGTAGGGCAAGGAAGGTAATTTTCCAGATTCCCGGACATCCCGAGTTTAGCTTCACTGGAGGAAGCAATTCTGTCGGGCCAGTCGAGTTCAGGGCTTGGTCGACAAACAATATTCTTGCAGCAATGGAAGTTGATAAAAGTAAAGAGCCGGCTGTTGTTCATGATTTATGGACGTGTTTGAAGATATATCGGGTTTACTGCCAAAGCGAGACGTAGAGTTCGCAATTGATCTTATTCCTGGTGCAGCACCAGTATCCAAAGCGTATTATCCAATGGTACCAGTAGAGTTGGAAGAAGTCAAGAAACAGGTTGCTGATTTGCTTGAGAAGGGTTGGATTCGAAGCAGTAACTCGCCTTGGGGAGGTCCAGTTCTTCTAGTAAAGAAGAAGGATGGCACAAGAAGGATGTGCATCGACTATCGAGAATTAAACCGGATGACTATTAAGAACAAGTACCTATCCCTCGCATTGGCGAACTTTTCGAGCAGCTTAGTGGCGCGAGGGTATTCTCGAAGCTGGATTTTCGATCCGAATATCATCATGTCCGAGTGAAAACAGAAGATATTTGCAAGACGGCGTTCCGAACTCGGTATGGACATTACGAGTTCGTAGTGATGCCCTTCGGAGTAACGAATGCGCCGGCAGTATTCATGGACTTGATGAACCGAATCTTTTCACCGTTCTTGGACCAGTTTATCGTTGTTTTCATTGACGATATTCTGGTTTACTCGAAGAGTTTTGAAGAGCATACTGAGCATTTGAAGATCGCACTGCAAACGTTGAGACAGGAGAAGTTGTATGCGAAGATGAGTAAGTGTGAGTTTTGGCTGGAGGAAGTAAAGTTTTTGGGGCATATTATGTCTGGTGATGGAATTGCCGTCGATCCAGAAAAGATTGCAGCAGTTCGAGATTGGTCGATTCCAAAGGATGTTGCGGAGATAAGAAGTTTTCTTGGACTCGCCAGGTATTACAGAACATTTGTGGAGAACTTTACTCGTCTGGCGGAGCCGTTAACCAAGCTTACGCGCAAGGAGGTATCTTTTGTATGGACGGACAAATGTGCGTTAGCTTTCGAGACGTTGAAGTAGAAATTGATAACCGCCCCTATTCTGACCGTGCCAGACAATTCCGGAGGATTGGTGATTCACAGCGACGCATCTGGGAAGGGATTGGGATGTGTTTTGATGCAGCATGGGAAGGTAGTAGCGTACGCATCGAGACAGTTGAAGACCCATGAGAAGAATTACCCAACTCATGACTTGGAACTTGCGGCTGTGATTTTCGCTTTGAATATTTGGAGACACTACCTTTTGGGCGAAAGGGTCAAAGTTTTTACTGATCATAAGAGCTTGAAGTATGTGTTCACACAGAAGGAGCTTAATATGAGGCAGCGTAGATGGTTGGAGCTGATGGCTGACTACGATCTTGATCTTAAATACCATCCGGGGAAGGTTAATGTCGTGCCGGATGCGCTTAGTCGGTTACTAGCAATCCAGGTGTTAACTACGCAGAAGGAGCTTGTTGAAGATTTTCAAAGATTTGACTTGGAGGTTGTGCTACCGCATTCTACAGGACAGTTGATGCAGCTGCAAGTACAGTCATCGTTGATCAAGAATATTAAAGTAGCACAATCGCAGGACCCTAGACTGCAAAAGTTTCGAGAACAGGTTGAAGCCGGACTACGAACAGATTTATTGATCCATGAAGATGGTTCGTTGAAGTATGGTAGCTGATTGTGTATGCCAAAGGGAGATATTCGTGAAGAGCTTATGAAGGAGGCACACAATTTAGCTTATTCTGTACATCCAGGAGGCACAAAGATGTACCGAGATATTCGACAGCATTTCTGGTGGGAAGGCATGAAATGGGAGATTGCTCGCTTTGTGGCGAAGTGCTTGGTGTGTCAGCAGGTTAAGGCTGAACATTAAAGAGTTGCTGGTTTATTGCAACCACTTCCGATTCCTCAGTGGAAGTGGGAACATATAACCATGGATTTCGTGACAGTTTTACCGCGGAGTCCAAAGGGCAACAATGTTGTATGGGTGATTGTTGATCGATTGACCAAGACAGCTCACTTCATTCCTTTCCGGGTTGGTCAATCAACAGAGATTTTGGCAGAGCGGTACATGCAAGAGATTGTAAGATTGCATGGAGTACCAGTGAGCATTGTGTCCGATCGGGACACTCGGTTCTTATCCCACTTTTGGCGGAGTTTACAGGAAAGTTTGGGGACTCGATTGAAGTTTAGCACAGCTTATCATCCTCAAACTGATGGTCAGTCGGAGAGAACAATCCAAACTCTTGAGGATATGTTGAGAGCATGCATGTTGGACTTCAAGGGTTTATAGGAAGATCATTTACATTTCGTGGAGTTTTCTTACAACAACAGTTTTCAGGCAACCATCCAGATGGCTCCATTTGAAGCTTTGTATGGTCGTAAATGCCGTTCACCTATTTGTTGGGACGATGTCGGTGAACGAAGATTATTGGGACCAGATTTGGTTGTGCAGACAGTTGAGAAAGTTAACACTATCAGAAATCATATGAAGGCAGCACAAGACAAACAGAAGAGTTGGGCAGATACGTCAAGAAGACCTCTAGAGTTCGCCGTGGGTGATTTGGTATTCTTGAAGATATCACCGACGAGAGGGGTGATTCGTTTTGGAAGTCGAGGAAAGCTTAGTCCTCGATTCGTTGGACCCTTTGAGATCGTGGAGCGTGTTGGTGAGGTAGCGTATCGTTTGGCGTTACCGCAGTCCTTGGCGAGCGTGCACGATGTGTTTCACGTATCTCAACTCCGTAGGTATGTTCGAGATGAAACGCACGTTAGGATCATTCGGAGTTGACAGTACGGGAAGACTTGACTTTTGAGGAGCGACCGATTGAAATCGTGGATCGAAGGGAAAAGGTCCTTAGGAACAAGGTGATCCTTCTTGTACTTGTTTCTTAGGGTAATCGCTCGCATGGAGAGTCCACTTGGGAACGAGAAGATGAAATCCGGCAGAAGTTTCCTCACCTTTTCTTATAGTTATCTTTTTTTTTTTGCATTCTTGGAATTTCGAGGACGAAATTCTTTTTGTAGTTGGGTATAATGTAACACCCGAGCCCAATGCTACTAATTTCCGTTACCGTTTGAACGTAGTGTGGCACTTATTTCATTTATCTTGCTTGATTGTTACTTATTGTAAATTTTACCCCGTCAATTCAATTCTGCATATAACAATTTATGGCATCTAAAATAAAATTAAAAATATCCATCTTGGCCTACTTGACACCCCTAACCCTGTTGTAGCGTCCGTGCATCGTGTTCTCGTCCCGTTCAGTGAAACGGGCGAGTTTGGACGGCTACGCGCATGTACGTGTGTCCGTTTTGGGGGTATGCTTTTTGATCATAAAACACTTCATTTTAAATTTTGGATCCCGCCTAAAATTCTATTATTTCAATTTCAAATTTTTGGACCCGACCCGGGCGCGATTTGGAAATGTTTTACTTTGCGCCAAAATCCCATTTTCTAATATATTTAAACCATCGTATATTTTTCTTAACCATATAATTTTCATTGTTCCCTTAAATCTTTAAAATCTTTTATTTAAATCTATTCGTAAACAAACGAATTTCCCTCAGCCAATCAAACCTCCTTTTTTCCCGTGGGTCCCACCTCCTCTCTCTCTCTCTCCCCCATCCTTCTCTCTCTCCTCTATATTTCTTTTTCCCCCTCTCCTTTTTCTTTCACGCAGCAACACAAACCCCAGCGAACCCTAGCTACCGCCGCCTCCCTCCTTGCCGCCGCAGCCCCAACGCCGACACCACCATCACCAGCATCGTCGCCTCCTCGCCCTCGACCAATCCACCGCGCCTCCTTCCTCATTTCCCTTCTTCCCGTGCACCCTGCACCTTCACCGCGGCCACCTGCACCCCCTGCATGCGTTCGCGCCGCTGTGAGTCGCCGCCGGTGACCTCGTCCCCGTGCCCCGGCCTCGCAAGCATCCCCTCGGTGAGCTAGCATCCCCTCCTCTCTTCCTTTCTTCTTTATTTTTTTCTGTTAATATTTTCTTGATCGACAGATTTCTTTCGCTGTCGTCGTAGGCCACCGCCGGAGCTCCGTCGACGTGGTCGACCGTCACCACCTGTCCCACAGATCCTCGTGAGCATTCCCTTCTCCATCCTCCTTCCCTTCTTCTTTATTTTCTTTTCTTTTCTTGTTGCAATCTTGATCGATTCGCTGCTTTTGATCTCGCCGGAATCCGGCCGTGCCGGCGACGTGTCCCGATGTTCCAGCGTAGTACCCCGACCTGTGTGGTTCCACTGTTCGTCGTTTGGGTTCATTCCGTGAACCGTACGCCCGTCGCGAGTTTTCCCCGCCGACGTTTTACGTTCCGTTTTCCCGATTCGCGACCCGTCGAGGCAAGTAACCCTTGCTACATGCTAAACAATATTTACTTATACTTAATGACACCCTAAAACCTGCAATTTAACTTTGGTACGATCATTTCTCTTTTTCATGTTCAATACTGTTATATAACATTTTATCTTTCAAACTTGGAACCTATATATGTAGATATCATTCCACCCATGAAGTCTTAACTTGGTAACATGATTAAACGGCTATAATTGTCTTACTGCATTCTCATAATGTTGAAATCATCTCTGTGACACAATTGATAACTGTATTGCTAATTGAATGAATCTGCTTATTACTTAATTCATTGCTTATATCATGTTGTTGATACCCATGCTTGATTATATAACTGATTGTGAGTACACCTATGATATCGCTTGCTTCTTGACCTGTCTTGCTGCCTACATATTGATTGACCCGACATGGTACCGTATACTGCTTGACTTGACATGATGTACCATGACCTGACCCGTTACCTGATCTTGTGTCTAATGCCAACAAACCTGACATGTAGTCCTCATGGACCGTTCCTGTTGTCTATCCAGACAAACCTGTCTACCTGATCCTGTGTTGGCATTAGTTTCTTGATTTTCGGATACCTGACTTGACATACACATATAACTTGGGGGTATGGGGAAATCAAAGGTGAAACCTGACTTGTAACTCAACAGTTCACTGCTATTGAGTGTACACATTCCTGTTTTGTGCCTAGCGGCATGTCTCGGTTTCAGCCCGAGAATATTGAGGCCGTGGTCCCGGGTATGTACGGGATACTACTGAGTGTACACATTCCTGTTTGGTGCCTAGCGGCATGTCTCGGTTTCAGCCCGAGAATATTGAGGCCGTGGTCCCGGGTATGTACGGGATACTATTGAGTTATATCGATGATTCATCAATTTGGTTTCAAAGACTTTAGAACAGAGAACTTGATAGAACAGTCCAGTTTACCCACTGCACACTACCCTGCACTGCTCTGATTCATATTATTGTCACCCTTGCTTTATTCATGTTTATATTCGCATTGCCTGTTTATTATGTTATTACTTGATGACTTGACGCGCTGACGTCTGGGTTTTGCATGGCCCAGATTCTGTACCACTGTCGCAGCCCGAGCAGGAGTATTTCAGCCGACAGGCTGAGCTGTGAGTGTTAGCAGTAGTTAGTTTTCTTTCCTGCATTTATTTCCTGATGTGAGCCCGCATTATGGGACATACATTCCAGTTATTTTGTATTGGATCTTTCGTTTCCGCATTTTTTTATTCTTGACTCATGTTATCTTGGATTATGGACATGTTTAGATAGTTTTATTTTGTTCTTGATATCTCTACAACCGTAATGTGACTGTGGATGGATACTTCCTACCCACAGGTAGCATGGTTGGCTATGTCACGTGCCCATCTTAGCGTACTCTGGGAAGCGAGACGTGACACTGATTATTTTGCCGATTATCGAAAAACTGCCTAAATGATTTTCGAAGGGTTACAATCTTCCCCCCTTAAAGAAATTCGGTCCCCAAATTTAGAATTTAACTACGCGTACCTTCAAAAAGATGGGTATAATTCTTCCTCGTCTCGTCCTCGGTCTCCCAGGTGACCTCCTCGCTGTTCGGGCCACGCCAAAGAACCTTGACGGACGGTATAACCTTCGACCTCAATTTCTTCACCTGTCGATCCAAAATGACCACCGGTTGCTCGGTGAATGAAAGATCGCGCTCCAGCTGGATCGTCTGGTGCTGAATCGCATGGGAAGGGTCATGAAGATACTTGCGGAGCATCGAAACTTGAAACACGGGGTGAACATCAGGGAAGCTGGGCGGAAGATCTAACCGATAAGCCACAGAACCGACACGCTCTAGGATCTCGAAGGGACCAACATATCTAGGACTAAGCTTCCCTTTCCGCCCAAATCTCATCACGCCCTTCATCGGAGAGACCCTCAGGAACACATGATCGCCAACAGCGAACTCGAGTCGGCGACGGCGCCTGTCAGCATATGATTTCTGCCTACTTTGTGCCGCTCTCATCCTGTCCCGAATCAGCTGTATCTTTTCCGTCGTCTCCTGTACGATCCGCGGAACCAAAATACTGCTCTCCCTGAGTGTAACAACTCCATTTTTAGTGTACATAAATTTGATTTAAATTTGAAGTATACTTAGGGTATTTAATGTTGCTGTTACCACTTTAAGTATTTGTTTCACACAATAATTACAAGAAGGAGCTTGTAGCTCATTGGTAATACCTTGCACTGCTGAACCAAGCCACCAGAGTTCAAATCCCATAGCCGACACTATTTTTAATATTGATTTTTTTTAAAACCTTTAGAATACCAAGAGTTTACACGTGCATATATCACAAAAACCCCACTACACCCAAAAATGTAACATTTTCAGGAGTTAGATGAACCGTCGGGGGGGATCCCGGCTGCCTGACTCAGCCAGGAATCGGCTAAATCGGCCTTGACTCGGTCTGACTCCATCCTCAGACCGAGTCACGGCCGAGTCACGGCCGAGTCGGCCGATTCCGGCGACGTCCCTAACATGAAAGTTGTGTCTTTTCATATTCCCTATGCACCTGCAAAATTTCAACCTCAGACCACTTCCAAAGCTCTTTTAAAACCCCAATTACTCCACTTTTAATACATTTTTTATACATTTTATCACATTTTTTCATTTTAACCTTTCATCTACCCTAACCCTAGCCTACCCTATAAATACACCCCCTACCATCTACCCTCTCATCCCAAATTCCTGAGCCCGCTCTCTCAAAATTTTTCCAAGAGTCATGTACTTTGAAAACAAGCTCAAGGCGAAGCTCCGACGAAATTCCGGCGGAACTTCCGGCGAACGTTTTGGAAACTACCGGCGACAAAGAAATACATCGGCAATCACTCTAGTTCCCTCTCACTCCCTTGTTCAATCTAAAACCCGTAAGTCCCACTTCCTTCCCTATTTTCTATTTAAAAAATACGAAATTACAAAACCCGACGGAATCGGAACAAATCCGATTTCCGATTCGGTTTTCTGTAAAATTTCACTTCTCACTAATACAATCATACTTAAACATCCTTATGTTGACTATTAAACACTAATCAAACAATTTGATCAAGTTTCGTCACATGAAATGATAGCTTTTTCAATTTATCGTATTTTTCACTTAAATACCACATTATTTCAATCCTTCATTTAACCCCATCAAACTTGCTATACATTTAAAGTAAATCACGAGATAACGACCTACTTCCTCACACACTTATATGCAACCCCCCCCCCCCGAGAACCCAGAATATGAGAAAACAAACATTTTCATTTAAATACCAC
The DNA here is from genome assembly GCA_030015575.1 of Agapanthus africanus. NCBI lineage: Eukaryota > Viridiplantae > Streptophyta > Magnoliopsida > Asparagales > Amaryllidaceae > Agapanthus > Agapanthus africanus. Next base: position 671,033,946 of record CM057340.1, on the reverse strand, counting down.
ATACTTAATAAAACCAATTCTAAAGATTTAGTTTTGATACGCTTTTTAAAGAAGTACCACTTATTATGAAAATACGATAAGTTGCTGATATCGGTCGTTTATCTAAACCTGACTTTGTGGTGTCTAGGCTAGGCAAGTGAGAAAGGTAATTTTAAAAGGCCCGACTCACGGTGATTCGTGAGTGGATCCCTCCTTTCCTCACTTGTACTTACCTGGCCATAATTGGCGGTGAAGAGGCGATTTGAGGCATCTCACAACTTGTCGTCTGGACCAGTTAGTAATAAACTAGTTAACTTAGGAGAAACTAGAACATACAATACGGAAAATATACATCTTTACAAATAAATACCAATTACTTCATAAAACCGTTTTCTAAAAGATTTAGTATTTTACAATCTTTGCAAAGCGCCGCTACAATCCACTTTGGGGAACCCGTTCGGGATGGTGCGGATTATCGCACATCCTCGGGCTTAGTAGTGCGAGATTCAGACCTCCGCAAGGAGCATTCGGTCTCGAAAGATTTAGAATACGACATCTTAAGAAAATGAGATTTTTAGAATATAAAATATTTATTAAAATTATTTTTGTACAAATATATGTATATTTATCATTAAAATATCAATTTTGTTATGATATAAATATTCCACCTTTTTTCTAAAAATCACAAGAATCAATTTTACACTAAAATACCACGAATTCCATATAAATCAATATTACAAATAAATACCTTTATTTTCTGAAACTAGGATATTTTCACTAGAAATATCACAATATAAAATGCACTTTCATTACAACTCTAAAGACGAATAATGAATACTTGAGGTATATTTTGAAAAGTATATAAAAGTATTTTTTTACATAAAACCCCTCAAGTTTTATAAATTACCCTAAGGACCCTAACAATTATAGGTTTAATAAATAATCAAGACTTGATTTACATTTCTAATTGTCTGACTCGGGTTTGAGTCTGATTATATCTGACTTGAATATGATTCAAGTACAATCTACAATCTACAATATTCCAATTCAATATGAACACATGAATCCATGAATCCAATTATCAATCTATACAACTTGACTGAACCGAACCATGGATATATATTCCATTTACATGGTTCTCCAGTTATTCTATTTACATGGTTTTCCAGTTATTCCATTTACATGATTTTACGGTTACATCTGTTTACTGATATCATGGTTTCGGTCAGTCAACTAATTATACAATCAATACAATTTACAAGACAAACAATACAATCAAAACACTACGGGGTTTAAGGGGTAGATTGGTATGGAAGGTGTTAAAAGTGGCACGAGGTGGTAAGATTAAGACACCTAACCTATATTCCGTTGCTGTTGTACCGTGGCTTAAAGGTTCCTTGTACATTCCGTTTGCCCTGGTCTCTAGTATATAGAGACCCCTCTCGTATACACTGGCATCTTTTTGTACCAAGCTACAAACAACAGCGTTAACACAACATTACAACAATATTATACAACTTTAAAAGATACTCTCTTATTCTGTCTATTCTACTTTCCTCTTATCTTTAGGACTTACCGAGCGACCTGTTCGCTGACGACATTCTATTTCTTCTTCTTTGAATGTCGTCAGGTGGTTTGGACCTGGCAGAGATCGACCATCTGCAGAAGACTTGGAGCAGTTTGCTGAAGAACCAGAGCTCTAGTTTCATTGTACATTTCCATTCAGTACTTTTTATTTCCTGTTATGCCATTGTTTAGCCATCTTTTTATTTCAGTTGTATTTCCTTTTCATACATTGTACAAAAGAATGTTAATAAATAATAGTTGTTGTTTTTATTATATCTTGTCTCTTGTGTATTTACTTTTATATTGCTTAGATACGCTTAGCGTATGTACTTCTGAGTATATACGTAGTGGACCAGTCGCGTCCCCTTCGCCGTACACCTGGAAGCGGGGCGTGACAGGTTTTGTTGGTGGCCCATGCAGGTCAGAGTTGTATGAAACCCTATCATGCAGTTCTGTTTTACGTGAACAACCTAAGCAATATAACACAAGAACCAGCAACTAAAACATTCTTTACAATACATGTTCCTTGAATCTTACAATTTCATATTCCTTGAATCTTATCATTTCATGTACTTGAATCTGTCCTAACCCAAATTTTTCTTCAAGGTTATGGATTCCCTGAACAACACCAGCACCAACATCAACAACACACCTCCACCTCCACTACCAATCGTTCCTGCTGTTTCAGCGCCACCCACCGAGTAAACAGTGCTACTTGAGGCGATCCACAGCCTTCTTGAGGGACAGCAACAACTCCTGAACCGTCCCGAGACTGACGCACCTGGGGTAAAGCAATTCAGGGCTTTACATCCCAAGCAGTTCTCCGGAAAGGGAAGCCCACTTGAAACTGAGGAATGGGCATAAAGTATAGAAGATGATCTAGCGGCAGCACAAGTGCCAGACATAGCTTGGGTCCGTGTGGCGAAACTACAGCTCACGGACAATGCTCGCAACTGGTAGAAGGCGGAAGAAAGTCGTCTTGTACAGCCTATTGAATGGAAGACTTTTCACGAGAAGTTCGACACGAAATACTTCCCTGTGACTGCCAAGTTTTCCATGGAGCAGTAATTCATTCATCTACAACAAGGTTCGATGTGGGACAAATCAGTGGATGAATATGACGCTGAATTCACCATGCTAAGCCGATAAGATATGTCACAGTAGTTCAATTTTTAAATATTACATACTACACAACTAACACAATCCTTAAACAGATTCGCGGCACACTTGATACCGACGGACGAGATCAGAGCCCGTCATTTTCAACAAGGTTTGGACACAGAAATTCAGGATGCACTAGCCACAGGGAAATTTCTGACGGATGAGGATGCTCTGGAAGCTGCCCGCAGTTATGAGGCAGTGATAAAAGCAAGGGGCAGACCTCAGTCTGCAGGAGTTAAGCACCCTGCCAACCAGATGGCAGGAGGAGTCTCGTCCAAGCTACTTTTTGTGCCAAGACGACCCGGAGTACCGAACCATCGTCCCAGCCCAGCCTCTTGTACCTACTGCAAGAGAGCCGGACATATGATGAAAGACTGCCGGCGAGCCAACCGTCTTTGCTTAGTCTGCGGCTCAGCTACTCATGATATTGGATCTTGCCCCCAAAGGCAAAACCCAGTTGCTGCACCCAGGCCAGCAAACAATTACCCACAGCGTCCAGCCATCTAAGCCCCTGCTCCAAGACCTGCACTACCTGAAGAAGTTTGTGTTCCTTACTCACCTCAGGGGGAGTGTTTGAAGGATGAAAATGAGGATTTTCTTCAGAGGACCACAAGCTGCACCACCTCCTCGTCAGTTCCATCAAGCTCAAAGGAACGTCCCGAGGAATGCTCCTCAGGCCAGGAGGAATGTACCAAGGAGCCAGGCTTTCACTATGTCAGTGGAAGAAGCTGAGGCCACTGGCCAAGTCATCACTGGTAAGTTTTTCTTCTCAAACTTTTCTTTTAGTCTTGTTTACCTACACACTTTCCCTATACCTAAAACATATCTCACATACCTTAGTTACAATCTTAGTAGCCTCACACCCGCACTAGCACTGTTTGATACTGGAGCATCCCACTGTTTTATATCGCACGGTTCGTCCGAACCCATGCGATTCCAGTCTCACCGCTTGTATCCAGCTGGAATGTCAATTTAGGAAATAGCGTTCTAAAGGAAACCATGGGATACAGCTTGTGTTCAGTCATCGTCTGCAGCAGAGAGTTTTATGCTGACTTCAAAGTACTGGACATACCGAACTTCGATGTGGTTCTAGGAATGGATTGGCTTGGAACTTTTTATGCTACCATCGACTGTCGTCAAAGAAGGGTAGTATTCGAGATTCCAGACCATCCGGTCTTCTATTTCAAGAGCGGAGACCGTACCCTGGAGCCAAGTACCTACAAAGCGAAGCCAAGGGAAGCAGTAGTTGCAGCAGCTCAAGCGGAAGAAGAATCAAGACCAGAGGTAGTTCGAGAGTTCGACGATGTATTTCCTGAAGATATATCAGGTTTGCCTCCCGATCGAGCTCTTGAATTCAGTATTGATTTAGTACCAGGAGCACAACCGGTGATCAAAGCACCTTATAGATTAAGTCCAGAAGGTTTGAAGGAAGCCCGAACACAGTTGGACGAATTATTGGCGAAAGGATGGATCGTCCCAGCACTTCAAGTTGGGGAGCACTTGTACTACTTGTGAAGAAGACGGTGTATCGATTATAGAGCCTTGAACAAAGTCACTATAAAGAACAAGTATCCACTCCCGCGCATCGATGATTTATTCGATCAGCTAAGTGGATCTTGTGTTTTCTCTAAATTGGATCTTCGTTCAGCTTATCATCAAGTGAAGGTCAAGGAAGCTGATATTCACAAAACAGCTTTCAGAACTCGCTATGGACATTACGAATTTCTAGTGATGCCATTTGGAGTGACCAATGCACCAGCAATATTCATGAACCTAATGAATCAAGTTTTCCGGGAGTACTTAGACAGGTTTGTTGTCATCTTCATCGACGACATCCTGGTGTATTCTAAGAGTCAGAAAGAGCATGCAGAGCACCTAAGGATTGTCCTGGAAACTCTTCGATAACATAATCTCTATGCCAAGTACAGCAAGTGCGAGTTTTGGCTAAAGCAAGTTGGTTTTCTTGGACATATCGTATCAGGAGAAGGAATTTCTGTGGATCCAGCAAAAGTTTCAGCAGTTAGCGAATGGCCTTCACCAAAGTCAGTGAAGGACATTCGAAGTTTCTTGGGTTTAGCTGGATATTACAGAAGGTTCATTGAAGGCTTTTCAAAGATAGCAACACCCCTGACCATGCTCACACGTAAAGATGAGGAATTTGTGTGGTCAGAAGAATGCGAACAATCTTTCGTAGAACTTAAGTCAAGGTTGACATCAACACCTATTCTCGTAATACCAGATCAATCTGGAGGATTCGAAGTGCATTGTGATGCATCCGGTAAGGGATTAGGATGTGTTATACATCACACGGTAAGGTTGTGGCTTATGCTTCAAGACAACTGAAGACTCACGAGCGCAATTATCCGACGCATGATCTGGAGTTGGCAGCCGTCATCTTTGCTCTCAAGATTTGGCGCCATTATCTACTTGGTGAACGAGTGAACATCTACACAGATCATAAAAGTCTGAAGTATGTGTTTACTCAGAAGGAGTTGAATATGCGGCAGAGAAAATGGTTAGAACTCATAGAGGACTTTGACATCAACTTGCAATATCACCCAGGGAAGGTGAACGTAGTACCTGATGCTCTTAGTCTCCAACCATTAGCAATGAATCTCACCGCTCAGTGGAAACTTCAACAAGACTTGAATCAGATGGAGATTGAAGTAGTCATGGCAGGTAATGCTTCAAGTTTGATTAATTTACAAGTTCATCAACAATTTTCAATCAGATCAAGACAGCTCAAGCAAGTGATGCTAAGTTGCAAAGGATCAGAGAACAAGTGGAGAATGGACTCAGAACAGATTCATCATCCATGAAGACGGATCTTTGAGATACAGCAGCAGATTGTGTGTACCAAAAGGTCCTGTACGGGAAGAGTTAATGAAGGAAGCTCACAACTCTCCCTACTCAGTACATCCTGAAGGTACCAAAATGTACAAAGATCTACGTCAGAATTATTGGTGGCATGGAATAAAGCGTGAAGTAGCCAGAAGCATCGCAAAATATTTGGTATGTTAGCAAGTAAAGGCTGAACATCACAGGACAGCTGGACTACTTCAACCGTTACCAATCCCAGAGTGGAAGTGGCAACACATCACGATGGATTTTGTGACTGCTCTCCCCCGCAGCACAAAGGGTAACGATGCTATATGGGTCATTGTGGATCGACTCACGAAGTCGGCTCACTTCATCCCATTTTGGGTTGGCCAATCAACTGAGGCACTAGCAAAGAAGTACATGGAGGTAATAATCTATTTAAGATTTAAATTCTTCATAATGTACTATCTCTGATACCCATGAACTCATACAGGAAATTGTGAGACTTCATGGAGTACCAGTATGCATTGTCTCCGATCGTGACACCAGGTTCCGATCGCAATTTTGGCAGAGTCTGCAAGCAAGCTTGGGAACAAGTCTGAACTTCAGCACGGCTTATCATCCACAAACAGATGGTCAGTCGGAACGAACTATTCAGATCTTGGAGGATATGCTCAGAGCGTGTATGCTAGACTTCAAAGGATCGTGGGAAGATCACCTGCATCTTGTGGAGTTCGCGTACAACAACAGCTACCAAGCAAGCATAGGAATAACACCTTTGCAGCATTGTATGGAAGGAAGTGTCGATCACCATTAAGTTGGGACGACATCAGAGATAGGGAACTTCTTGGACCAGAGATGATAGTAGCGACCGTTGATGTGGTTCGTACTATCAGGGAAAGAATGCGCATAGCCCATGATCGACAGAAACACTGGGCTGATGCGAAGAGATGACACTTAGAGTTCCAGCCAGGAGATCACGTATTCTTGAAGATATCTCCAAACCGTGGAGTGATCCGATTTGGAAAACGAGGTAAATTAAGTCCGAGATACATTGGACCGTTCGACATACTCGAACGAATCAGTGAAGTGGCATATCGCTTTGCGCTTCCACCCTCATTGGAAGGAGTGCATAATGTGTTCCACGTATCCCAATTCAGAAGGCGTGTGAGTGACCCCAGCCATGTTCTTGATCATTCCAAGGTCACTATACAGTCCGACTTTTCTTGTGAGCAACAGCCCGTGGAGATCCTGAACAGGAAAGTGAAGACACTTCGGAACAAGGAAGTTAACTTGGTCCGAGTAATGTGGAGGAAAGACACTCCAGGAGAATCCACATGGGAAAGGGAAGATGAAATGCGTACAAGATATCCTCACCTCTTTGTAGACTAGTCCTCAAATAAAAGTTGTAAATTTCGAGGACGAAATTTTTTGTAAGGAGGGTAGACTGTAACAACTCCATTTTTAGTGTACATAAATTTGATTTAAATTTGAAGTATACTTGGAGTATTTAATGTTGAGGTTACCACTTTAAGTATTTGTTTCACACAATAATTACAAGAAGGAGCTTGTAGCTCATTGGTAATACCTTGCACTGCTGAACCAAGCCACCAGATTTCAAATCCCATACCCCACATTATTTTTAATATCGATTTTTTTTAAAACCTTTAGAATACCAAGAGTTTACACGTGCATATCTCACAAAACCCCCACTATACCCAAAGATGTAACATTTTCAGGAGTTAGATGAACCGTCAGGAGGGATCCCGGCAACCTGACTCGGCCAGGAATCGGTCAAATCGGCCTTGACTCGGTCTGACTCCGTCCTCAGACCGAGTCACGGCCGAGTCACGGCCGAGTCGGCCGATTCTGGGGACGGCCCCAACATGAAAGTTGTGTGTTTTCATATTCCTTATGCACCAACAAAATTTCAGCCTCAGAACACTTCCAGAGCTCTTTTGAAACCCCAATTACTCCACTTTTAATACATTTTATCACATTTTTTCATTTTAACCTCTCATCTGCCTTAACCCTAGCCTACCCTATAAATACACCCCCTACCCTCTACCCTCTCACCCCAAAATCCTGAGCCCGCTCTCTCAAAAATTTTCCAAGAGTCGTGTACTTTGAAAATAAGCTCGAGGCGAAACTCCGACGAAATTCCGGCGGAACTTCCGGCGAACGTTTTGGGAACTACCGGCGACGAAGCAATACATCGGCAATCACTCTAGTTCCCTCTCACTCCCTTGTTCAATCTAAAACCCGTAAGTCCCACTTCCTTCTCTCTTTTCTATTCAAAAAATACGAAATTACAAAACCCGACGGAATCAGAACAAATCCGATTTCCGATTCGGTTTTCTATAAAATTCCACTTCTCACTAATACAATCATACTTAAACATCTTTATGTTGACCATTAAACACTAATCAAACAATTTGATCAAGTTTCGTCACATGAAATGATAGCTTTTTCAATTTATCGTATTTTTCACTTAAATACCACATTGTTTCAATCCTTCATTTAACCCCATCAAACTTGCTATACATTTAAAATAGATCACGAGGTAACGACTTACCTCCTCACACACTTATATGCAACACCCCCAAGAACCTAGAATACAAGAAAACAAACATTTTCATTTAAATACCACATACTTAATAAAACCAATTCTAAAGATTTAGTTTTGATACACTTTTTAAAGCAATACCACATATTATAAAAATACGATAAGTAGTGGATATCGGTTGTTTATCTAAACCTGACTTTGTGGTGTCTAGGCTAGGCAAGTGAGAAAGGTAAGTTTAAAAGGCCCGACTCACGGTGATTCGTGAGCGGATCCCTCCTTTCCTCACTTATACTTACCTGGCCACAATTGGCGGTGAAGAGGCGATTTGAGGCATCTCACAACTTGTCGTCTGGACCAGTTAGGAATAGACTAGTTAATTTAGGAGAAACTAGAACATACAATACGGAAAATATACATCTTTACAAATAAATACCAATTACTTCATAAAACCGTTTTCTAAAAGATTTAGTATTTTACAATCTTTGTAAAGCGCCGCTACAACCCACTTTGGGGAACCCGTTCGGGATAGTGCAGATTATCGCACAACTTCGGGCTTAGTAGTGCGAGATTTAGACCTCCGCAAGGAGCATTCGGTCTCGAAAGATTTAAAATACGACATCTTAAGAAAATGAGATTTTTAGAATATAAAATATTTATTAAAATTATTTTTGTATAAATATATGTATATTTATCATTAAAATATCAATTTTGTTATGATATAAATATTCCACCTTTTTTCTAAAAATCACAAGAATCAATTTTACACTAAAATACCACGAATTCCATATAAATCAATATTACAAATAAATACCTTTATTTTATGAAACTAGGATATTTTCACTAGAAATATCACAATATAAAATCCACTTTCATTACAACTCTAAAGACGAATAATGAATACTTGAGGTGTATTTTGAAAAGTATATAAAAGTATTTTTTACATAAAACCCCCTCAAGTTTTATAAATTACCCTAAGGACCCTAACAATTATAGGTTTAAGAAATAATCAAGACTTGATTTACATTTCTAATTGTCTGACTCGGGTTTGAGTCTGATTATATCTGACTTGAATATGATTTAAGTACAATCTACAATATTCCAATTCAATATGAACACATGAATCCATGAATCCAATTATCAATCTATACAACTTGACTGAACCGAACCATGGATATACATTCCATATACATGGTTCTCCAGTTATTCCATTTACATGGTTTTCCAGTTATTCCATTTACATGATTTTACGGTTACATCTGTTTACTGATATCATGGTTTCGGTCAGTCAACCAATTATACAATCAATACAATTTACAAGATAAACAATACAATCAAAACACTACAGGGTTTAAGGGGTAGATTAGTACGGAAGGTGTTAAAAGTGGCATGGATGGTAAGATTAAGACACCTAACCTATATTCCGTTGTTGTTGTACCGTGGTTTAACGGTTCCTTGTACATTCCGTTTGCCCTGGTCTCTAGCATATAAAGACCCCTCTCGTATACACTGGCATCCTTCTGTACCAAGCTACAAACAACAGCGTTAACACAACATTATAACAATATTATAAAACTTTAAAAGGTACTCTCTTATTCTGTCTATTCTACTTTCCTCTTATCTTTGGGATTTACCGAGCGACCTGTTCGCTGACGACATTCTATTTCTTCTTCTTTGAATGTCGTCGGGTGGTTTGGACCCGGCAGAGATCGAGCCGTCTGCAGAAGACTTGGAGCAGTTTGCTGAAGAACCAGAGCTCTAGTTTCATTGTACATTTCCATTCAGTACTTTTCATTTCCTGTTATGCCATTGTTTAGGCATCTTTTTATTTCAGTTGTATTTTCTTTTCATGCATTGTACAAAAGAATGTTAATAAATAATAGTTGTTGTTTTTATTATATCTTGTCTCTTGTGTATTTACTTTTATATTGCTTAGATACGCTTAGCGTATGTACTTCTGAGTATATACGTAGCGGACTAGTCGCATCCCCTTCGCCGTACACCGGGAAGCGGGGAGTGACACTGAGCTCTGTCCAACATACAGGCGATCGACATCTCCTCCCATATAAAACCTCGAAAGGTGCCATCTGAATCGTCTCCTGGAAGCTATTATTGTAGGAGAACTCGATCAAGGGAAAATGACGATCCCAGCTACCACCAAAATCTAAAACACAAACTCTGAGCATGTCCTCAAGAGTCTGAATAGTACGCTCTGACTGACCGTCGGTCTGTGGATGAAAAGCTGTGCTAAAACTCAGTCGGGTGCCCAAATCCTCTTGAAGTTTCTGCCACAATCGGCTGGTAAACTGGGTGCCCCGGTCGGACACGATGCAAGTCGGGACGCCATGCAGTCACACGATCTCATCAATATAAACCTGAGCGTACTGAGAAAATCCAAAAGTGGTCTTCACTGGCAGAAAGTGAGCCGCTTTCGTCAGTTGATCCACAATCACCCAAATAGAGTTATACCCTCGACTGGTCCTGGGTAGACCCACAATGAAGTCCATGGAGACCTGTTCCCACTTCCACTCAGGAATGGGCAAAGGCTGTAACTCGCCGGCTGGCCTCTGGTGCTCGGCCTTGACTTGCTGACAAGTTAGGCATCTCGATACAATGTCTGTTACATCCTTCATCATCCCGTCCCACCAGTAAACCTCTCTCAAATCACTGTACATCTTGGTGGAACCTGGATGAACACTGTACACTGATCTATGTGCCTCCTCAAGGATATCACGCCTCAGTCCCCCAGAATCTGGTACGCACGGTCGAGTCCCAAATCGAAGTATCCCTTGATCATCAATCACGAACTCAGAAACTCTGTCCGGCCGAATCTGCTCGATAATCTCTAAAATACGGGCATCACTGGATTGTGCCTCTCAGATACGGTCAAGTAATTGTGGGCGTGCTCTGAAATGGGTCAGCTGTCCCCCTGTAGGAGTAAACTCGAATTGCACTCTGCTGTCACATAACACCTGCCAATCCGCCATCGAATGCATCTGTACTGCGCGCAAACAAGATCAGCTACCTCCGGGCCTTCTACTCAAAGCATCTCCCACTACATTCTCCTTGCCTGGATGGTACAGAATCTCGCAGTCATAATCTTTCACCAACTCCATCCAACGGCGCTGCCTCAGATTTAGATCTCGCTGTTGAAAGATATACTTCAAGCTCTTGTGGTCAGTGAATATCTGGCACGACTCGCCGTATAGGTAATGTCTCCAGATCTTGAGTGCAAATACCACTGCAACCATCTCTAAATCATGAGTGGGGTAGTTCTGTTCTTGTTTCCTCAACTGCCGAGAAGCATACGCGATAACTCTGTCGTGCTGCATCAATACACAGCCCAGCCCCACTCGAGAAGCATCACAATATACCACGAAACCGCCCGATCCTGAAGGCAATGATAACACTGATGCAGTAGTCAGACGAGTCTTCAACTGCTGGAAACTATCCTCACATGCCTGGGTCCAATCGAAATGAACCCCTTTCCGGGTCAACCCGGTCAACGGTGCAGCAATACGGGAAAAATCCTGGACAAAACATCGATAATAGCCGGCCAGACCTAGAAAGCTGCAAACCTCTGTAACTGATACCGGTCTGGGCCAACGCTGAACTGCCTCGATCTTCTTCGGGTCCACACAAATACCATCTCTCATCACCACATGACCGAAGAAGTCGACACTGTTTAGCCAGAATGCGCACTTAGAAAATTTGGCGAACAGCTGATGCTCTCTCAACGTCTGCAATGTGATACACAAGTGCTGCTCATGCTCCTCCCGGCTCCGAGAATATACCAAGAAGTCCTCAATGAAAACAATGATGAACTGATCAAGATACGGCCTGAACACATGGTTCATCAAATCCATAAATGCTGCCGGGGCATTGGTGAGCCCGAACGACATCACCAAGAACTTATAATGACCATATCGTGTACGGAAAGCGTTCTTCGGAATATCCTCCTTCCGAACCTGCAACTGGTGATAACCTGACCGTAAATCAACCTTTGAGAAAAACCCTGCACCCTGGATCTGATCGAATAAGTCATCAATGCGGGGTAGGGGATATCTCTTCAGCACAGTAACCCGGTTCAGCTGACGATAATTAGTGCATAAGCGCATACTGCCGTCCTTCTTCTTAACAAACAGGACAGGAGCACCCCAAGGTGACACACTCGGTCGGATAAGCCCTTTGTCCAGCAAGTCCTGTAACTGATCCTTCAGCTCCCTAAGCTCCGCCGGGGCCATCCAATAAGGCGGTATAGAGATAGGCCCCGTGTCGGGGATCAAGTCGATGCAGAACTCAATCTCGCGCTCTGGTGGCAGACCAGACAGCTCATCAGGGAATACATCAGGAAACTCTCTCACAACAGGGACCTGGTCCAACGGAACCTCTGTAGCGCTAGTATCACAAACATAGGCTAAGAATCCCTGACACCTTTTCCTCAAGAGCTGACCAGCAGGAAGAGAAGAAATCAAGATGGGAACGGTAGCGCTACGATCTCCCTGAATAACAAGAACCGGCTCACCAGAAAAACTGAATCTGACTGCCTTCTCACGGCAGTCCACAGATGCATAACAGGTGGCTAGCCAGTCCATACCAAGAAGAACGTCGAAGTCTAGCATATCGAGGAGAATCAAATCAACTGAACAATCTCTCTCCCCGATACGAACGGGACACGATCGGTACACAAAACGGGCAACAAACGACTCGCCTACCGGAGTAATAACGACAAGCAGCTGATCTAACAAGGAAGACTCTCGGCCCAACCTCGGTGCAAAGTATGTGGATACATAAGAATGTGTGGAGCCTGGATCAAATAATACTCGTGCATCAAAAGAATATACTGGCAGAGTACCTGTCACGACGGCATTGGATGCCTGTGCATCTTGAGGAGTCAACGCGAACACTCGGGCCTGTCCACCATTAATAGCTGGCTGTCCTCTGCCTCTGCCTCTGTCGCCTCGTCCTCTCTGAACCGGACCGCCACGCCCACGACCTCTAGGAGCATCTGCCTGGCATAGAGTCTTATCAGGGGTAGGAAGTAGAGCTCTCTGAGGAGGTGGTGAAGGTGGTAAGGCCACATGTGACACTGTCACCGCGCCTTGGCGCCCCATGGTACAGTCCCTGATACGATGGTACTGACTCCCGCACCGAAAACATCCTGGTGACGACTGCTGGGTCTGCGGATATGAACCAAATAACTGACATCGTCTCAATCCTCTGCCGCTATCATCTCCCGGAAAGAATCTATCATGGTGTCTACCCATCTGTCGCTGGGCTGGCATATCAGTACGGATCCTCTTTGGCCCAGAAACGACCGGAGTCTCAAAAATGCGCTCCTCCAAAAGTAAGGTTGCATCCATCACGGCTGCGTATGTGTCAAAGTTCTAGGTGCCGATGGCAAGGAATAGCTGTGTGTCAAGCCCTCGCACAAACCTCTTTATTCTCTTCTCTTAAGTGTCTACTAGGTACGGAGCATATCGAGACAACTGGGTAAACTGTATATCATACTCAGACACTGTCATCCCAGAAGTCTTGCGCAAAGACTCAAAACTATGGGCTCGAGCATCTCAGACACTCTCCGGAAGAAAACGGGCAAGAAATGCAGCTGTGAACTCGTCCCAGGTCATAGGAGGTAGACCTGCAGCTCGGCCTCTCTCTACTGAATCGTACCACGTCTGGGCAATGCCCTCCAGACGAAAACTCGCGAACTCCACCCATCTATCATCAGAACACCTCAACGAATGGAAAATCCTAGCCATCCAATCAAGAAATACCTGTGGGTCCTCTGTTGCATCTGTTCCGGTAAAAGCTGGAGGTCTCAGCCTTATAAACTCCTGTAGTGACATGGGGATAGTCGCAGTAGTAGCAGGAGTAACCATCTGGGCCGCAGGTATAATCGTGATCTGTGCGGTGGAAGGAACGTCCTCGGATCTCTGTGCCCGACTGGACTCAACTAAAGATCGCATCATCTGTCGCAACTCCTGCATACCGGCCTCTAATCTGGCAATACGGTCGGGAGAAGGCGGATCAATCTGACCCTGAGGGGTAGGCGTATTATCCCGCTCGATCCTCGCCTCAGACGAGCCCGCTCGAAGCTCATCCCTAGCGGCAGCCTGCTGAGCTCTCGTACTGTTTGGCGGCATCGAAACTGGAATAAGAAATAGGAGCGATAAGGACATTGCAATTGAATCATGGGATGTCTGGAATCAAGGAAGAAATACAAGCAATTATGTCCTAAGGTCACTTATGCGGAGTACCGTATCGTAAATATGCCGCGGAACATACCCACGCTACGCCACTCTGCTTAAGTCACCTACTCCATCTACCAAAGGCCGTCCTGCACTCGGAAAGGTAAAACCTACGCTCTGATACCAACTTTGTCACGACCCGAAGGTACGGAACGTGACTGGTACCTAGATTACAAGACGTCTAAAGGCGTAGCGTAACCTAAGTCAGCCAAAGCCCGAAAAATCTAAACCAAAATCAACCAGAGTGAAGGAAAACCTTTTATGAAAACGATTTTAAAATAATTATGTTATAATAATCGCCTTTTTAAAAATATCAAAATTTTCCGAAAATTTCGGCAGAGTCTCCTTTGTAAATACTAGCCCCCAAAATGGGAACAACAAGATATATAAACCTGTAATAACAAAATGGCATCCCCAAGCGAGAGCTAGCTCTTCGCCCAAGGCGGATCACAACCACACGCAATATGTATATGATATCAAGCAAATAAGCAGAATGAAGCACAAAAATAAGAAAACACAACGTCGGCTCAAGTGAGCTCGACCCCAGAGAAACCACATATACACAAATCTCTCAGTCTCATCACTAGGTCGCATATACAAATAAGAAGTGGTAGATGGAGAATACTAGATACAAAGATAGTACAAAAAGATAAAGTGTCCTCGCAACCCACCTACGAGCAAATGTCGCGAGTCTGAGCAAAAAAAGCCAATGATAAGATAAGCCCACCGCTACAAGACTGACGGGTCCGACCTGCAAGACACTGTAGCATAACGGGGGTGAGTTGCCAGCTCGTGAGGAGCAAGTAACATCTAATAAGGCTATCGTAAGAATGCACGCAAATGCGTCACAACATGTATGTCTGGATGTGATGTAATGCCACTAATATATATGCACATGTATGCAACATCAATACGAAATCTTTAAGTGTTTAAAATACTATAAGCTCTGCATTCTTAATTTAGAAAAAGAATATCTGTGCAATAGCTAAAGTACCATCAATGAAATCATCTGAAAACCGTGTCAAGTATCGATACCAAATATGGAAATATGTCTATCTTAATGTCTCACTATATCAATGTCTCAATACATCGGGCTCCATCGGTCCGGATCGGCCCATATCATCAAATCTCACAACAACGGTCGGTATCCTCCGGATATCCGCTGCGCTAGACATCACCGGTAGGTAGTCTTCCCCTGCCAGGCTCATCGTCTACAACTCGATCTTCTTGCCCCGGAATACCATACCGGGCCCACCATGTACCCGAGACGGTTCATCCACTCCTCGAATCGGGTCTCGAAATCCAACAGAAAACATGAAAACTCATAGTGGACGACACATACATCACGAGAAAACCGAACTTTATTTTAAAAATAATGATAATAAGTTTTTGTTAAATTCATGCGGTTTTCCCCCAAAATCCAGAAATCTCATCAATACTGAAATCCTCAAGATAATCATAATATCCAACATGTTGTATATGATAAATATTTATGATATCAAAGGTATGCAATTGATTTGTGACTAGGAATCTATATAAGCATTATGATGATGTAAGGTATATACAAGTTATGCAATTCAATGTATCATGTATGATGCAAGTGTTAATACTGAACTAAACAGGTTCTACAGTGCTCGTGGCATGGCAATTACCAAAGGCGTGTGTGTCACATGAATAGTGCGTATGCAACATGAGCCAATGGTAATGGTGTACGTGTCCTAAGAGGTGATATCACACATGTGTATATGGATAACCATGCAATACTAGCAGACGAATAGTTATAAAGGTATGCAATGAATGAGATGGTTAACTAACTAACTAGGCATATAGTTGCAAGTAAAAAGTGATCCTAACTATGGGGGCCTCGCGCCATCCAGACTATTTCCCCATAGATGTAAACATCTACTCATCCGGACGCCTCGCTAATCTGATCCAACCACCGCTTAGCCTTTGCGCGCCGCGTCCGATATTTCCGCAACCGATCCTAAAATTGCACAACACACAACATAAGATTAAATATCATGGAATGACACAAGTCACAATATGAAAAGATCAACGTCCACAAGTTAGGCACAACGTGCACTCGGTGCGCGGAAAACACACGAAAATCACTAAAAGCTTAACTAAAATCGTCGTTTCGGGGCAACCGTCAAAACTAAAACCCGACTAAACCAAACTCCGCATTCGCACTCCCTACAAGTCGTAGTAGATGCTAATAGTATCGTCAAGATATCGCCAATTAATCACCTCCTAATAATTTAGAAAACCTAGTAAGCATTCGCAAATAAATTCCGATGCAAACTTCGCGAATTAACGATATAGCGTTCACAATCTAGCACAAATTTCCAAACTAACCAACTAGATGTCCACAACACTAACTTTAACCCATTTACCATGCTTTAAACCCTAATTACAAAAACCAAACCTTTTCTAGAATTTTCAAAAACAAACCATTACAATGAAATAACACTTAAACTTCTAAATTAGCATGTTTAAACTACAAATTTAACAACTAGATTAAAATTATACCTCCCAAGTGTTGAT
The DNA here is from genome assembly GCA_030015575.1 of Agapanthus africanus. Taxonomy (NCBI): domain Eukaryota; kingdom Viridiplantae; phylum Streptophyta; class Magnoliopsida; order Asparagales; family Amaryllidaceae; genus Agapanthus; species Agapanthus africanus. The sequence goes on along the minus strand of CM057340.1, from coordinate 671,017,062 downwards.
CCCCTTGAACTAAGCCTCCAAAGTTGTCTCTTTTCTCTTTTCTTTAAACCAATTAGGGTTTTGGAAGAGGTAGAATAGGATTTAGGTTTGAATTTGTGAAGAAAATTGTGGATTTTTGTGGATTTTTGTTGATTTTAGCATGATTTTTGAAGCAAGAAATGGGGAAAATGAGGGGGGGTTTCCTGCAGGTGAGCTCACCCTGAGGGATGAGGGGAGAGTGGTGAGAGATTTGTGAAGAAATTTCTACACAAAAAGTCTTTTCCAAGCTCATTTAATGTCCCTCATATCATTTTTTTTGGAAAAGAAACCATTTTCATTCATTTTTTTACCATAAAACCACAATTCTTGGTAAGTCTTGATAAAAATTTTGTTAACACTAAATTTTTGTTTATAATGGTTCTTAAGCGTGTAATTTACCCATTTAAATTTATCACTAATTTAATGTATTTTTGAAAGCTTAAAATAATATTAAAAAATAATTAATTAAGGAAATTTTTTTAAATGGCTAGAAATTTTTAAGTGACAATTTAGTGACCAAATTCTAGTAATATCTTATCTAAATTTTTTATAATTAGGCCTATATTAAAAAATACTTATTTTGACTTTTTGCGGAAAAGACTTATTATTTTGCCGATTATCGAAAAACTGCCTAAACGATTTTCGAAGCTTTACACTTTGTTGGTGTACATGGATTCCATCTCAGATCGCATTGCATCCAGCCATTTCACAGAGTCACCACTTTTGATGGCCTGCTCGAAACTAGTCGGGTCATCGTCTTCCATGATGCAATTCTCGCTCCCACCATCGATGAGAAAACCGTAGTATCTCTCAGGTGGATGAGGAACCCTACTAGATCGGCGGAGAGGCGGGGATTCGTCGGGAACTACTGAATCCTTTGGTTCCACCAAATCTTCTGTTGCAATTTGTGTAGCTGGAACTTCTTCCAGTTCTACCTCCTTGCCACTAATTTCTTTAACAAGAAATTCCTTTTCTAAAAAGGTGGCATGCTGAGCAACAAACACTTTTTGCTCCTCACTGTGGTAGAAAAAATATCCATATGAATTCTTTGTATATCCCACAAACTTGCAGAGAACTGAACTTGCCTCGAGTTTGTCCGGATTTTGTCTTTTGACATAGGCCGGACTACCCCATATCTTAACTCGTTTAAGATATGGTCTCTTCCCACTCCATATCTCATATGGTGTGGTAGGTACAGATTTAGATGGAACTTGATTCAATAGGTATGCTGCTGTCTCAAGCGCATAACCCCAAAAGGAAATAGATAAGTCAGCAAAGCTCATCATAGAGCGCGCATATCTAATAGGGTGCGATTCCTCCGTTCCGATACACCGTTGTGCTGTGGTGTATAGGGTGGAGTAAGCTGAGAGAGAATCCCATTCTCTTTTAAATAGTCCAGAAACTCATTGCTTAAGTATTCTCCTTCTCAATCTGATCGAAGGATCTTAATACTTTTACCCGTTTGGTTCTCTACTTTGTGTTTATATTCTTTGAATTTCTCAAAAGTTTCAGACTTGTGTTTCAACAGGAACACATGTCCGTATCTTGAGAGATCGTCAGTGAATGTAATGAAGTACGAGGAACCATTCCTGGCATGTGTAGACATGGGACCGCATACATCACTATGTATCAGTCCCAAGAGTTCTGTAACTCTTTCTCCGTGTCCACTAAATGGATTTTTGGTCATTTTGCCTTTGAGACATGAATGGCAAGTTTCATAAGATGATAATTCGAACGGATTCAAATATCCATCCTTATGCAACTTAGCTAGTCGTGTCGCATTGATATGACCTAGTCTACAATGCCACAAGAAGGATTCGTTCATTTCTGAACTTTTCTTCTTGTGTGTGTTCTGTATACTAAGAACCGTGTTTTGATTTAGAACGTATATGCCATTATTTAACGAGCCTGATCTAATCAACTTTTGATTTAGGAAGATGTTCATAACATTATCCTGTATTACAAAATTATATCCTTCTTTACTTAATAAAGAAACTGATATAATATTGCATATCATGTTCGGTATATAATAGCATTCGTTCAGAATCAATGTATTACCACTTGGTAATACAAAGTGATATTCGCCAACTGCTTTGGCTGCAACATTTGCACCATTCCCTACTCTTACGGAATAATCACCCATTCCCAGTTCTCTACCTTTCTTTAGCCCATGCAATATATTGCATATGTGGGATCCTGATCCGGTATCTAATGCCCAGGACGTAGAGTGAACTGAGAAACAGTTCTCGGTAACTAACACATCCGAAGAAGATACATCAACATGTTTATTCTTCGTTTGGGCGGCGTATGAATTCCGGTATTCCCTTATTTCCTGTTTAGTCTTATAACAATTATAAGAAAGAACGGGACCAACGTTCCCCTGTTCAGTATAACAAGCGGGTTCGGTCAATACATCCATATTATTATCTTGATTAAGGCTTGACATGGTCGCTACCTGGAGAGAGAGAGAAGAAAAACACTTTAGCGTGCGCTCTTGCAAGATTAGATTGGTTATTATCTTATCTAATCAGGATGGCTCCCATTGTTTTAATCAAATCTTCCTTCAAACCCTAAAAGGTAAGATTAGCCGGGATTAATTACACCCTACAAGTTCGCCAATCTTTCAGCCAGATCAGTGTTGGTAGTTTGAGGGAGGTCCCCCGTGCTTTCGCACGGATCTAATTAAAATAAACCTCGTTTTCCCAGAGGCATAACCCCGTTAACACCTTTCTAGACACCTACTTGACCGGCTAATTGTCATGTGTAAAATTCTCCCAGGAGTAACTTTTACTCACAGTGGGTATCGTGATTCATCTATCTCATAGAAGATATGCAATCTCATTGAAAATTTCAACACTTGAAATTCCCGATAATTATTCTGCCCCTAGCGATCTATGATCTTGACAAGGACAACAAACCATAAATCGCAAGTCAAGTTCAACCCGTCATTTCCCGATTGAATTAAATCCACCCGCATGACCCTTGACAAGGTCAACAAGGCCGTACGACTACCCTAATCCAATCGCATCTCATGCTTTGCAGATAAATACTAATTAACTACCGTACACTACGCCTTGACAAGGCCAACAAACGCAGCACGAATACCAAGTAGGACTTATCTGAAATGACGGAGGGCTACGATAGGTTTTTATGAAAACCTTTTGCGTAATGAACTCGGTATCGTTGTAGAAACATGTGATTTTGAAAAGGAGTGTTTTTTAGGCTTTTCTAGTTTTGCTAAAGAGGTCACTCCCGGTGAAGGGATCTCGGCTCTTTCCTCATCGAATAAGGTGCAGGATATTTCATAAATACCGTTGTGCAAAGCAAGAACTATAGAAGTAATCAAAAACTAAACCATGAGTTTGTAGCATCTGCCAGTTTTGCTATAGAGGTCACTCCCGGTGAAGCGATCTCGGCTCTTTCCTTATCGAATAAGGTGCTGGATATTCTTCAAGGAATACCGCTATGCAAAGCAAAAACTGTAGCTACCTTTTTTGAAAATTTGATTCTACAACATCTTTTAGGTTTCTTTTCTTTTATTAATCTTATTAATAAAACCTATCATTTAAGCTTCCTAAGAATCACATAAGAAACGAAAGCAGCAATATTTATATATCAACATATAGTATAAGCATTCATCTCAGGCAGTAATATGATCTCATCACAGAACATTGCAGCAGAAGTCAACATATGAAATATTGGATATACTAGGATATCCGTGTTTTATTTTGAGCCTATATAAAACACGGATTCCACAGTCGCGATGAATAGCCAAACCCACATCCCTAGACCCCAACGAGAGAGGCAAGTAACCCTGCCAATTCTAGGGTTAGGAGACCCAGTCTCGACTCCTCGAGATGGCCTCCCTCTAGACCCTAGAACCCGGTTACTTGTTCTCACCGTCTTGGGTCTATCCTAATGCGGAAAAGTAAATAATATACAATGGTGGCATCATTCTCAAGCCGGAAGTGCCCCAATAAAAGAATATTACATACAAATGAATTTTACATGAATGAAAAAGAAAACTCTCATCTCACATAAAACCCCCGGCTATTCAATACATAACGATCCAATATAACATATCACAGCAATTCATAAACATCACAGATAACTAGGCGAAGTTAGATAATTCGACAGACACAACGAATTCCCAAAATACACCAATGAGCTCAAAACTTGAGCAGAAAATAAAAATTCCGAGTATGATGCTCTAGCACCTATGGACCATCGCTGAAGTGCCCGTCCCAAACCTCTACAGTGGCGCCGCGGAACCGCCGCCAAAACCAGGTTTTGGCCGCGGTTACGCGGTCACTGTAGCGAGTTAGGGACTCTTTCTTCAGGTGGGTCCATAAAATTCCCTGCATGATTTTCTGAGTAATTTTAATATGAAAAATTTCGACTTTTGAAAAAATTTCCAGCAAGGGGTCAATTCTCGGTGTTCGGGGTTCGATCGGACTTCTAACTTCGTCTAGACAACGCCTAATGCTCTAGCTTGGCTCTGATACCACTGTAGGGTTAGCATAGCACCTTGTGAAGGTTTTGGTAAGTATCAATCATGCTACTTTAAAATTTTTGGGGTGCTAAACAAACCCTAACCAAGATCTTAACTAGAGAATTAGGGTTAACATACATGTAAATAACTTTACATCTAAGAGATAGGGATTACAACCTTTGTAGTCCGTTCCTTCGCTTCATAAGCTCCGAGTAGTAGTCTCTTCGCCATGATCCATGAACTCCCGGACTCTAGAGAGGCTCTACAAGTCGAATGATCCATGCTTGCTAGAAGTCTTCCTTTTCGAAGATGATCTACCGTGAAGAATCTCCTTCTCAAGCGCTCACTTCTCTAATCAAGTATTAATGAAGTGAACACCCTAATCTAAGTGTCTAGAATAGATGAGGATGATGAAGTAGGAATTTTGCTCTCTTTTGTTTTCATTTTCTCACTTTAAATCATCACTTCACAAAAAACTAGAAAGCTTTTTCAAGGAGGAAGAAGAAGAAGAAATCTTTTGTGATGAATAATGAAATTATTGTTGTGGTTACAAATGACAACCATGAGTTAATAAATGAAGGCATTAACTCATGTAGAGAATAAACTAGAGTTAAGGGTTTGGATTGGGTTAACAAATATCTACACAAAATATCAAGCTAGAAAACAAAAAAGGAAAGCTTCATGAAGCTTCCTGAAAAAGCTAACCCAAAAGCTAACCCAAATCCAAAACCTAACTTTTTTTAAGCTTAACAACCATGTTGCATTTGTAACCCTAACTTGTTACAATATTATATATCACATGTACAATATATTTTGTAACAAAAGAAAATAATACAATTAACATATATCGCATATACATCAATGTATTATCCAGTGAGAAAATGAATCAATAAAGCGAGCTTATATTAGTTAACGTAATGTAATATATCACATATATAATTATACATTAAATTATCGAATCAACTCTTGATCCGAAAATCCGGCTATATTGCATATAACCAACTAATATAACATGTACCAATTCATCGAATCAACACTTGATCCGATGACCCGGCTATATCACATATACCCGACCGATATCTCATATCGTGAGAATATAATACGGTATCTCATATCGTATTATTCTCGGTCCCGCACATATCACATATGTGCTCCTACTCCATTTTGCCTAAGCCAGGAAACCTCTGTGTAGGACTCTAAAGAATCGTCAATACGCCGGCAGCAGGTGATGATCATATCAAACACCCACAAGCTGCAAGCGGTCAGCTAAACGTAACAGCCACCCGTGTATTGAGCAATCAGAAGATCAATAAGCAAGCCTGTACATTCTCCTGCAAATCCAATCAGTAACACTCCCGTACAATCCGATCTCTTCGCCTGATATGTTGCATATCTAGTCTAGGGGTGGTAAACGTCAGACCCCAGTAACCGATAAGTCATGTCGATGTAAGGCTCATAACGGGTCGAGAAACTACTGATAACACTTACCAGTAAATCTCCATATCATCCCTGGCCAGAGAGTTCCGGTTATAGCCAATCGAACACAGCACAACATTAACTCCCTATACCGGGAGAGACGAAACCCCTCCTATCGCTCATTGCCTCCATGTGATTCGGGACTGTACCCAAAAGCCACCGTTTTGCACGCCTTCTTGGACGTGGTAAGGTGGAAATCAAAGCACGGTGGGAATCACACAAGACTCTATGACGATCTCGGGTCTAAAGACTATCCTGTACCAGTGTCACCGGAGAACTGCTATCTGACGATAGGTATAATACTATCCAAGAGTTCTCGGTGAGTCCGTTCAGTGTACACAGTCTCCACTGAGCACCCGTACACCATCTTTGATGTACAACACCAATGGATATGGGATCATCCATCGCCCATCATATGGGTCAAGATGCGTGTATGCTAGTCTACTCTGGAGTATCGATGCCCTGCCTCGATACACCCTCGACTAGGAACAGTTATCGGATGTACTCGTTAACTATCCTGGCCCCACTAGTATGATCTCATCATAGTCCTAGTAGTCGAGTATATATCCTAAACGCTTTATCAACATGTGATCACAAAACAGTATTTGTTAACATGTTAAGATAAAGTGAAACTAGATAGCATACTATCATATCGAGCAAGAAAGTCCTCTCTATATATATCCAAGCATCCATTATAATATACATCACATTTACAACAATGGCCTCTAGGGCATATACATAACTAACATCATTTTAACAGAGAAGAGCTGTGTGTAATCACCCACATGCTCGCCGTCAGCGATGGGAGGTGCCCATTGAGGAAATTGTTCTTCGTTTTGCTGCGCGCTTGGTGAACCATACTCTTATGGATGACCAATAAGATACGGTGTTGCACGAGCTCTTGAGTCGTATAGGATCTCCTCTCCCCATCGGCTCCATTTGGCTCTGGATGGTTTTCTTGTCTGTGATCAATGATATCCCCCCTCCTCCGGCGGAGATGACTCCGGCAATACTCGACGCCGCGGAAGACAAGATCGAGTGCTTCCACGAGGCACTTTGGATCACCACAGCTCTGAGGGATCGCTCTGTCCGGTTGCTAAGCCAGATATGGGATCAGCGGGTCGTCATGTCTGCCTTTACTGATGGGTACGGTGCTGACCGATGGATAGCTACTCCTCATGAAGATCGCCGCTTTTTCATGGTGGAGAAGGCAGAGAAGGAGTTAGATAATTTTATCCATAGTTTTGTGAATTCCTGTACTTTCGATCCCATGTTTGGTGATCTATTTCCTGTAGAATAAAATTTTCAATTAAATACTTTGTTTTTGTCGTTAAACACCTGTTCTTCCTCCGATGTGTACATGTGCGTATATGAATGAGCCTAGTTTCACACATATCTGTTAACAAAACTTAAGCCGGCATAAACAGGAACTAATAGCTCTTGGCCGAAGATTTTGGCGGGAAAAAATGCCCCCTACTACTTTGCCCACGTAAGTATATACGTGGGTGAAGTAATGCAGAGTAATTCATAGCGTATGACCAGTTTCAGGTTGGTATATAACTTTCAGAATCTTGATCTGAAAAGATAATGAGCGGACACAAGCGTCGTCATTTATCATTGACTCAAATCTCGACTCTTAAGGGATATAGTTCCAAACCCTCAGCTCCATGAGCCGCACCCTTCTATTTCTTTATGTCTTACTCTGGCGTGAAGTAGTTTATATGCTCATGAGTAACTTCTCCATTTCAGTGGCATGTAGCTTTGGCAAGTGTGGCCCATAGATGGTAGATAACAGTTCATCTTGAACTCTTTATAGGGTAGCGATGGCTTAGGAAACAGGATTAGGATCTGTTGCCTAAGACTTTCCAACTTTATGAGCCGTGAGGGTCTCATAAAGAATTTTCTCCCTACGAGTCGAGAGGATCCCGTAGGTGTATTTTCTTCCTAGGAGTCGTGAGGACTCCTGAGTGTGTGTTTTCTCTTGAGAGTCGTAAGGATCTCACAAGAGAATTTTTCCTGCTTACAAGTCGAGAGGACTCGTAAGTGGTTGTTCCCCTTTGTCGAGATTCGACTTTGGAAAGTGTGGCCCGTGAATAGTATGCAATAATCCATCTTGGACTGACTTGCAGGGCCCCAGTGCTTAGGAAACAGGTCCTTATCCTCATTTCCTAAGGCTTTGCCCTACGAGTCGAGACGAATCGAGAAGTTCTCGCAAGGACACTAATTTCCTCACGGGTCGAGACTAATCGAGAAGTTCTTGCAAGGGTTTCCTAACGTCACAGTTAACTCCTGCTAATAGAAGTCCGTTAGGGTTTGTGGTACTAGGGTTTTATTTTTACCCGTCGCACCATCGCGTTGGCCGATATATTCCCTGCTATGCAATCTTGTTGTTCGGGTAGCCCCGCGACTGTCGTGTCTCCGATCCCTTCGGGGGCTGGACAAGACGTCTTCAAGTAATCTTCCAGGTGATATTACCGTCGAAAGGGCAAGCGTTAGGGATATTCCATGTCGCTTTTTACTTGAGGTTAGGCTCAGTTTAGGAACCCCGATGAGTCATGACCACTCCGTGCTGGTGTGGGATGATCTCCGATAGTCTTTTCAGGTCTCATTTGAGTTGTCGTCAAGACCCTAAAGCGAGGAATTTTCCTTGGCTTCATTTGTTGACATGGTGTCTGCAATATTGCGACAAACGTCGTGGTTGTCTCTAAGTTATCTGTGAACCGTCGAGGTTTGGAACTAGGGGACTTTGCCGTGGCTCCATTTGTTGATGTCGCGTCTGTATCCTGTTGGAGAAAGAACGCTGTTGTTGATCTCTAGGCTGTAGATGTTGCCGTCGAGACTCTGAAGCTAGGGATCTTCCTTTGCTTCGTTTATCGATATTGTGTCTGCAATATTGCAACGAACGTCGTGGTTGTCTCTAGGTTGTCTGTGAACCGTCGAGGTTTGGAACTAGTGGACTTTGCCGTAGCTCCATTTTGCTGACGTCGTATATTCCTGCAGAGACACTAATTTCTCTGTGGGTCGACGCGAATCGAGATGCTCTCGTCAAGGACGCTGATTTCCTTGAATAGAGGTTTTTGCCAAGGACACTGATTTCCTCGGGGTTGAGACGAATCGAGAGATTCCTACAAAAACACTGATTTCCTTGCGGGTCAACGCGAATCGAGATGTTCTTGCCAAGGACGCTGATTTCCCTGAATCGAGAGGTTTTGCCAAGGACACTGATTTCCCTGGGGTTGGTTGACTTGTTTCCGAGACAGATTCATTGGATGACGTATTTCCGAGACGGGGTCATTTGATGACGTGTTTCCGCGACGGGGTCATTTGCTGATGTGTATCCGAGACGGGGTCATTTGATGACGTGTTTCCGCGACGGGGTCATTGGATGACGCTAGGTTGTCTGTGAACCGTAGAGTCTTAGAACTGGGGACTTTGTCGTGGCTCCGATTGGTGATGTCGCGTCCGAATCCTGCTGGAATGAGGAGGAACGCCGTTGTTGTTCTCTAGGCTGTAGACGTAGCCGTCGAGATTTGGAACTAGGGACTTTGCCGTGGCTCCGATTGGTTGTGACCCTGAAGTCGGTTGTTGACGTTACGTTTGTATCCTGCTGGAGTTGAGAAGGAACGCCGTTGTTGGTCTTCTGGGATGCAGATGTTACCGTTGAGATCTGACCTTTCCCTTTGACAGAGTTTGTTGGGACACATGGTTCCCTTTCGTTTATGCCCATAGATTGTATACAGGGGTCAGTATGGACTTACCTACAGGGCAAAAATTTTATTTCATATATATTTTTGTTTTCTTTTCGCGATGCTCTATCGTTTCAGCTTTTTGTATCGCGAAAGTCGCGATTGTCCAACCATTTCGGCTATTTTTCGCGGTGCCCAATCATTTCGGCTGTTTTTTTTTCTTTTTACTCTATGCTTTTTATTGTGAGTTGCCCAATCATTTCGGCTATTTTTGTATGCATATATTTTACTTGCTGATTTTGTTGCAAGTTGCCCCATCATTTCGGCTATTTTACATGCATTTTTTAGTACGGAACTCAAGATCTGATACCAATATTAGCATCAGCATCGCTGCAACTGGAATATTGCCAGGAGCGAATCATCATTTGCTGTGAAAGAACTTGGAACTTGATACCGATGTAGGCATCAGCATTGCTACAACTGGGACATTGCTAGGAGCGAATCATCATTTGCCTTTATCGATTTAAACAAAAATGGCTTAGCAAACAGGGTTAGAATCCTGTTGACTAAGGCTTTTGACTTCATGAGCCGTAAGGGTCTCATAAAGGTGTTTCTCCCTACGAGTCGTGAGGATCTCATAGGTGCATTTTCTCCTTAGGAATCGTGAGGATTCCTAAGTGTGTGTCTCTTATAAATTGTAAGGATCTTACAAGAGTGTTTTCTCCTTATCAGTCGAGAGGACTTACAAGTGTTTGTTCATCAAATGAGGGCATTCCTTGTCGTCGATGGGACTCGAAAAGGAAATGATTATTTGCGCCCGTGGATTGTATACAAGGGTCAGTATTAAACCGTTTGTAGGGCAGTCTGGGAAAGTTGATGGCTTAAGAACAGGTTCAGATCCCTGTAGCTTAAGGCTTTTGAATCTTATGAGCCGTGAGGGTCTCATAAGAGGGTTCTCCTTACGAGTCGTGAGGATCTCGTAAGTGTAATTTCTCCTTAGGCATCGTGGGGATCCCTAAGTATGTCGCTCCTTTGTGAGTCGTAAGGATCTCACGAAGGTAGTTTTCTCTTTACAAGGTCGAGAGGACCTTGCAAGTGTCTTTTAACGAGATTACGCCCTTTCGGGTTTTCACAAACTCGCCGGTAGCCCGGCTGTTTTTACTCACGGAGCCCTTTCAGGTTTTCATCCGTGCACATCTTGCTTATGGACGTACAGTTTTTCTATTTATTTTTTATTATTTTTTATGTTTTTAATTTTTTACGAGTCTGCGCCCTTTCGGGTTTTCACAAATATCGCCGGTAGCCTTGCTGTTTTTACTCACGAAGCCCTTTCGGGTTTTCATCCGTGCCCATCTTGCTTATGAACGTACCATTTTTTTTTTTAAAAATTTTACGAGTCAGCCCAAGGATGCTGCGGATTTGTAGTAGTTTAAAGACGTTTCGGTCAGTTGTTCGTAGGTCCGAGATTTTTTCGGGCAACGTACGATTACGCAGCTGGCTGTTTTCGCAAATCTTCACATCTTTTATGTCGGAGGTGGATTCCTTGAAGAGAGGGCTGAGAGCTATTTCTTCGTCAGAGTCACTTCCAAAGGTGATAACTTGCGATCCCCAGGAATCAACCATGTGACATTTGCCGGCAGTTCTTTTGCGCTCATCTGTCGTGCTCTTCTGCTCTCAATGCGTTTTGCGCTTCATTCGCTTGAAATGCTGCCGATGAGCAACGTATCCCCGCCACCAATTCTTGAAGGTCATGCATTCCTCGGTAGGATGTGTGATCCTCTGATGGTATAAGCAGTAGTTTGGATGTGCATCTAATCCGTCGAGGAATGTATTTTTTGAAGTGTCTTCTTTGGAAGGTGGCAACTTCATTCCCATCGACAGGGCTTTAGCAAATTGCTTCCTTGTCTTAAACATGCTTTTGCTGGTGGCAAAAGTGCTTCCATCCGGTTGGGGTACTTCAACCCTTTTGTCCAACAGCCGGCGTTTGGCTTTTCAAATATGGCCATTTTGCGCTCTCGATCAGCTTTGCTTTTCTGAAGCGCCTCATTCAGGAATATGGCAATCATCTCGTCTGACGGTTCTAGGAGTTCCGGTTCGGGATCTGCCCCCAGTTTCTTTGCATCAAGAGTTTCTTTGCTATTTATCGAGTAAGAGATCATGTGGCAGCTCGCCACATAGTCTTCAGGCCCTTTTGAAGAATCATCTCCTTCGTCAACGTCATCGTCTTCATTCTCAAGAACATGCTTAAAGAATTCGTCCAACGTGATTGGGGTCCGTGCCTTCTGGTTATATTCTTCTAGTGCATAGATATATTTCTGTAGACCTGTACGGATATTGTCGGTTTGGACGGGCTTCTTGGCCTTCTTCTTTTTCTTTAAAGACTTTGGATGCTTGAATTGAATGTTTTGTTCACCATCACCAACTTTCAGCGTTGGGCGCGGCTTCAGCATCCCCTCAATAATCTCGGGCTCCAACGTGCTCTTCCACCTAATCGCCGGACATGTTTGAAGGTCCTTCAGCATTCTTTTAGTTTTTGTCAAAAGAATAACTTCCCATGGAGCTTTCTCTATAAATGAGCATGATGCCCCCGGCGTGTCCATCTTTTTCGGAGCGTGTGGTTGTGGCGGGTTTACCCTCCAGTTTTCAGACAACGCGAATTTGCCTTGCTGGTACTGGTCCTCAATCTAGTTTTTGAAGACAAAACAATCTTCGATTGGATGGCCTATTATTCGATGGTAGGGACAGTAGTTGGGACTATTGACATCACCGGGATGCAGTGGGCATTTCGGATCCGGTAGGGTGATGAGCCTGTTGCGCACCGCCAACTCGAACAGTCTTCTCGTCTTATCCCGAGAAAACGAATACGGGCGTTTTAGCCTCTCGTTGAAGAGTCGTTGTCTATCACTTTGGCGATCAACTGGTTTCGGACCACTAGGCTGCTGTTGAGCATTGGCGACGAAGGTCATTTTCCCCTTCCCCTTCTCGTTTCGAGGCTCCATTTTCGAGGAAGACGGTCTATGGCCCATCCGATCCATTTGGGCCAGTTTGTCAATCAAGGCCTAGAAGATAGTTGGCTTAAAAAACATCATGAACTGGGATATGGTCGCATGCAGATCAAGGGTACCCATGAACATGCCTACTGCAGGAGCCTCTTCTATGCGTTGTTTGCACTTTGACCATAGATTCCGCCACCGTATCGCGTACTGAACCCATGTTTCGCCCGACTTCACCCTGGCGTTAATTAGTGCGGTGATCGAGGTGCGTTCGTTGGCGCTTGCGAACCTTTGTGTAAACAGTAGCTCCATTTCTGCAAATGTCTTAACGAAGTCGTTTGGGAGTTCAGAGTACTATTCAAACGCTGTCTCCGACAATCTGCCAACAAACTGCTGAAGTAGCAATTTTTCGTCACCTCCGGTATTGCCGCAGAGAGCCCTGAACTGAGCGACATGCTGATGGGGGTTGCCTGTCCCCTTGTATACGTGGAACTTAGGGATCGTACATCCTGCCGGGTACTTTATTTGATCGTACTAACCCGGATAGGGTCGTCCAGTCTTGACGATTTGGCCGGCCGCCTCGCTCACCTGATGAGCTCGTATCTGTTGAGCTATATAATCATCGAGGGAGGCTTTGAAAATGGCCTCTTTTTTGGCAATTGATAGAGCCGGAAGAGGGTTCGATGTCTCCCCTCTGTCTTCTTCAAGGACAATCGGAGGGTCTTCAGCTGGAGGATCCTGCTATATCATCATCCCAACCATATCTTGGAATAGGAGCGCCATTTGTTTTATGTTGTCCGCTTGTTCCTCGGCCTCTCTGTCTCTCTTCTCGAGGATTCTGCGGAGGAACTCAGCATCGGTTTCCTGTTCTTGACGCTGCTCTAACGACGTCTCTGGGCTTTCTTTTGGCCCAGTGAGTACGGCCATCTGTGTTAACATTTCCTGGAGCTTCTGTTATTGCTCTTGAGCCTTTGTTACGGATCTGGTGAGTGGTCGATGACCCGTAGAGATATGGTTATCCTCTTTCCCGGATGCCATATAGACAGTGTGCACCACCATGCCCCCAGACTTGGGGCGTTTAGATTCAGTGCCCTTTAGATTCGTCGTAGACACGGGGATTTTCTCCGGCCTTCTTCTTTTGTGAACGGTCGAAGTTGAGGGAGCCGTTGTAGCGGGCACCCAAGTGGATGACACCTTCTGTGGTACAACAGTGTGGTCCTTCTCTTGCCGAACTTTCATCTTCTTCGATCGGCGGGAATGGTCTTGATAGATCACCGAGTCTTGGACCTGTCACCAGACCTTGTAAATTTTAGAAGACAGCCGCTGAGGGGGTTGCTCCACCTTTGTTTTTGTAGCATTCTCTACAGGTGGAGGAGATCTTTTCAGCACGGCAGTCGGAGAGTTTTTGCGGATCTTCCTGAGTGGTTCAAAGCTGTTCCTAGTTGGAACAGCAACATCGACTACCACTGTTGGAGCCGGCGGGGTAAGTCCAGATGGGGAATTGCCTCAGATTTCCTCACTCAGCGCCAGTGGGGACGTCGAGCGTGTCGAGAAGACGGTACTGGCTTAGCTATGGGGGTGGCTTCTTCATACCCCCTGCTCTGATGAAGGGTTGTCGTTGGTGCCAGCCTATTGAAAACTAACGTCCGTTGAGTGGGGATGGCCAACCTGTCGAAGGCAGACTTCCGAGCAGGGGAAGCATCCTTGGTGACTTCACCTGAAGTGGGAGTTGGAGCGGACAGTCTAGCGAAGACTGATCTTTTAGCAGGAGAAGCCTCTTTGACGGCTTCTTTCACTGGAGCAGGGATGGCTAACTGTTTCGGGATAAACCCTTCAGGTATCGCGGGCTTCTTCACGGGCTCATTGAAGTTTTGGCTTAGCCTATCAAAGACTGATGGGCCGCGGTAGTCGTAAGCTAATCAAAGACCGACTTATTCGGAGCTTCTTGCGACGGTAGTGGGGCATTGAAGCTCATGGGTGGGAGCATGGTCCCAAAGAACAATCCCGTGGTGGCCTGCGTCACCTGTTCCACTAGCATCTTGAAACTAGAGGCCGCTTGAGGCCCATAAGTCACTCCTCTAGCAGAGAGGGAATGGGAGTTGTTGCAGTTGGTGCAGTTGAAAGCCATTGATCTTCTTTTTCTGCACGGAGAAAAACACCAAATCTTAATACCTCGACACACGAAGTATGAAGTGGAAAGAGGAAAAGGTCCTACCGGGCGTGCCAGAATCTGTTCTCCGTCGAATAAGGGAAGACAAACGTCTTGCCTGAATTTGGAGGCAGATGCTATTTAGGTTTTATCCGTCCACCTCTCCGAAGATACCAAGTTGATTTATGGCACCGTATATCGGAGGTTTAGACGGATGCGGCCGTTGTAGCAGACTTCGTCAGATTCCCCCTCATTTGAGGGGTTTTTGATTGCGGGGATGCTCTTCCCTGCAGGCGTAAGCCCCTGCAGTTAATTACGCTATCGCATCGCGGTAACCACTTTCTCCTTCTCTAGATGGTCACTTCGTATCGTGTATGTTTATTTTATTTTTGGTTGCCCGTGGATTGTATACGGAGACTAATTTATGTTGTCGCCCGTAGGGCGTGAATTAGTCCAAATCTGTATTTTCTTAGATTTGGGTTTAAGGATCGTTAATCTCATTTGAGACTAAGATCAACTTAAACGTTTGTTGAGGATACGTTAGTCTAATTTTAGACTGAGATCTACTCAACTAGATCATTTAGATCCAACAAAAGAGCATTTAGACTCTATTGTTTTAGTTTAGGGACGTTGCGGTCCAGTTTAAAGACATCATAGTCTGTAAAGTTTAAAGACGTCATAGTCTATGAGTTTAAGTACCTCACAGTCCATGGTAGTTTAGGGACATCATAGTCTGTAAAGTTTAAGGACATCATAGTCTATGAGTTTAAGGACCCCACAGTCCATAAAGTTTAAGGACATCATAGTCTATGAGTTTAAGGACCCCACAGTCCGTAAAATTTAAGGACATCATAGTCCATGAGTTTAAGGACCCCACAGTCCGTGGAATGTCTGGTTATCAGGACCCGTCACCTCTCTGAAAACGTTGAAGGATTACAACGACACATATCAGAGGAGTGAAGAGATGTACCCTTGAACCAATATTGGTTGAGAGATCTGTAGTCAAGTTTAGGACCAAGATCAAAGATTTATGAGCATATGGGCTCAATTAATCTGAATTAGGGATATGTGGCCAACTTGGGCTCGGCCCACTCAGTTAAAATGTTGAACATTTAGCAATACTGAGCATTGGTTTGGGTTCTGACAACCGTTTTGTCTTTTATTGAGTGCTGAGCACTCATTATAGTTCTGGGGATTTTATTTAAAGAACACTTTGTGTTCCCTCAGTGCACACGTGAGGAGCACGTGGTGCGCTTGGCGCTGAGCGCCAGTCAAAGATCGCAAAGTACTTCTGTTAAGTAGCGCACACGTGAGGAGCACGTGGCGCGCTTGGTGCTGAGCGCCAGTCAATGAGCGCAGAGCGCTTCTGTTAAATAGCACACATGTGAGGAGCACGTGGCGTTCTTGGCGCTGAGCGCCAGTCAATGAGTGAAGAGCGCTTATGTTAAGTAGCGCACACGTGAGGAGCACGTGGCGCGCTTGGCGCTGGTCACCAGGTTTGGAGCGCTAAGGCACTTCTTATGAAGTAGCGCACACGTGAGGAGCACGTGGCACGCTTGGCGCTGAGCGCCAGATAATGAGCGCTGAGCGCTTCTGATCAATTTTGTGATCTGAGAAATAAGTTCTCGCTTATAAGAGACTTTGTCTCATGGTTCTAAGAACAAAGTTCTTATTTTTATAGGAGATGTTACAATCTCTTCTATTTTCTTTTGTGAAAGACTTTGTCTTTGTAGATCTATGATCTGAAGAGAATGAAATTCTTCTCCCCCTTTTTATGATGAGATACTATGATCTCTTTGTGTGAAAGACCTCTGTCTTATAGATCTATGATCTGAAAAAGAACTATGTTCTTCTTCCATGATGAGATGTTTGTTATCTCTCTGTTTTTACCTTGAAGAAAAGTTCTTCTTCTCAGAGCTTACTCTTTTCTTTGAAATTTCTCAAAGCTTGTGGGGGGGAGGGGGGTTCCTCCCTGTGAGACTTGAAGTCTTGGGTTCTTTATATAGTAGAGGCTGATTTGTTGAATCGGTTGAAAAGATATTTTCTCTAATTATTTGTGAATGTTTTCCACCGTTGGATCTTTGATCCTAGGGCTTCTGTTTTACAGAAGGCAATCTTCTTTTTTTTAACAAGATCGGGAAATCTTTTCCCATACAGAATTTATTCTGTATTTTGGTGATTTTTAATCACCATTGGATTTTTTATCCAACGGTGGTCTGATTTCAGAGCATAATCTTTCCTGTTTGGAAAGATTCTGAGGAATATTTCCTTAACAGAATTTTATTATGAATTTTGATGATTTATGCTCTTCGTTGGATCTTTGATCCAACGGTGGAGAACATTTAGTTCTGGCGCTTGGCGCTCTCGTGCTTTACACGTGAGGCGCTGCCTCAGAGTCTTTGACTCTTTAGTGCTGGCGCTCAGCGCTCTCGTGCTTTGCACATGAGGCGCTGCCTCAGAGTCTTTGACTCATGGCGCTGGCGCTCAGCACTCTCGTACTTTACACGTGAGGAGCTGCATCAGAGTCTTTGACTCTTTAGCGCTGGCGCTCAGCGCACTTGTGCTTTACACGTGAGGCGCTGCCTCAGAGTCTTTGACTCTTTAGCGCTGGTGCTCAGCTCTCTCGTGCTTTACACGTGAGGCACTGACTCATTACTGAAGGTGTCTTTTCAGCTTCCTTCTCCTGAGTCAAACTTCTCTTTCCCAGAGCTTAGAAATAGTTCCATCATACACAGCATTTTCTGTGCCTAGACTTAAATGTCTCCCTTCATAATCTGAAGAAATGCTTCTTTTCTCTCTCATTTTCAGAGAATCATTTTAACAGAGAAGAGCTATGGCTTGTAATCGCCCGCATGCTCGCCATCAGCCATGGGAGGTGCCCATTGAGGAAATTGTTCCTCGTTTTGCTGCGCGCTTGGTGAACCCTACTCTTACGGTTGACCAATGTGACACGGTGTTGCACGAGCTCTTGACTCGTATAGGATCTCCTCTCCCCATCGGCTCCATTTGGCTCCGGATGGTTTTCTTGTCTGTGATCAATGATATTCCCCCTCTTCCGGCGGAGATGACTCCGGGAATGCTCGACGCCGCGGAAGACAAGATCGAGTGTTTTCACGAGGCACTTTTGATCACCACAGCTCTGAGGGATCGCTCTGTCCGGCTGCTAAGACAGATACGAGCTCAGCGGGTCGTCATGTCTGCCTTTGCTGATGGGTGCGGTGTTGACCGATGGGTAGCTACTCCTCGTGAAGATCACCGCTTTGTCATGGTGGAGAAGGCAGAGAGGGAGTTAGATAATTTTATCCATAGTTTTGTGAATCCCTGTACTTTCGATCCCATGTTTGGTGATCTATTTCCTGTAGAATAAAATGTTCAATTAAATGCTTTGTTTTTGTCGTTGAACACCTGTTCATCCTCTGATGTGTGCATGTGCGTATATGAATGAGCCTGGTTTCATACATATTTGTAAACGAAACTTAAGCCAGCATAAACAGGAACTAATAGCTCTTGGCCGAAGATTTTGGCGGGAACTGCCATCAAAGAAGGGTAGTATTTGAGATACCAGATCACCCAGTCATTTACTTCAAGAGTGGAGACTGAACTTTAGAGCCAGGAATCTTCCGTGCCAAGCCGAAAAATGCAGAAGTATTTACTCTACCGGCGGAAGAAGAAAAGTTAGAGGTAGTTCGAGAGTTCGAGAATGTGTTTCCTGAAGATATAACAGGTTTGCCTCCCGATCGAGCTCTTGAATTCAGCATTGACTTCCTACCTGGTACACAATCGGTAATCAAAGCTCCATACCGGTTAAGTTCAGAAGGATTGAAGGAGATCCGTACTCAGTTGGATGAACTCCCGAAGAAAGGTTGGATTCTTCCCAGTAGTTCAAGTTGGGGATCTCCAGTTTTACTTGTGAAGAAGAAAGAAGGTTCATACAGAATGTGTGTAGATTACCGAGCTCTGAATGAAGTGAAGATAAAGAACAAGTATCCACTACCGCGCATTGATGATCTTTTCGATCAACTAAGTGGGTCTTGTGTATTTTCGAAGCTAGATTTTCGTTCGGGTTATCATCAGGTGAAGGTCAAAAAGTCTGATATTCCGAAGACGGCGTTCAGGACTCGCTATGGTCATTACGAATATCTTGTGATACCATTTGGAGTTACCAATGCGCTTGCTATATTTATGAATCTGATGAACCAAGTTCTCTGAGAGTACTTAGATAGGTTCGTTGTTATCTTCATCGACGACATCCTGGTGTACTCAAAGAATCGGAAAGAACACGCCGAGCATTTACGGATTATCCTGGAGACATTGCGACAACACCAACTATATGTCAAGTACAGCAAGTGTGAATTTTGGCTAGATCAATTCGGATTTCTTGGATACATTGTTTCAGGCGAAGGAATCTCAGTAGATCCAGCTAAGGTGTCAGCTGCCAGCGAATGGCCGACACCAAAGACGGTGAAGGATATTCAAAGTTTCTTGGGTTTAGCAGGATACTACCAAAGATTCATCGAAGGTTTCTCGAAGATTGCAGCATCCCTGACCAAACTCACACGTAAAGATAAAGCATTCGTGTGGTCAGAAGCATGTGAACAAGTTTTTGTAGAACTCAAGACAAGATTAACATCAGCTCCTATTCTCGTAATACCGGATCAATCTGGAGGATTCGTCGTACATTGTGATGCGTCCAGTAAGGGATTAGGATGTGTTCTACACCAGCATGGAAAAGTTGTAGCTTTTGCATCAAGACAGCTGAAAGTTCATGAGCGCAACTATCCAACACATGATCTGGAGTTGACAGCCGTTATCTTTGCACTTAAGATTTGGCGCCACTATCTTCTGGGAGAACGAGTGGATATATACACTGACCACAACAGTCTGAAGTATGTATTTACTTAGAAGGAATTGAACATGTGGCAGATAAGATGGCTAGAACTTATGGCAGACTTCGACATCAACCTATAGTATCATCCAAGAAAAATGAATGTAGTTCCTGATGCACTTAGCCGCCAGCCATTATCAATGAATCTCACCGCTCAGTGGAAGCTACAGCAGGAATTGCACCGATTGACGATCGAAGTAGTTATGTCAGGTAATGCTTCATATTTGATGAACTTAGTCCAGTCTACTATTGTCAATCAGATCAAAATAGCTCAAACAAATGATGCCAAGCTACAAAAGATCAGAGAACAAGTAGAAAGTGGACTTCAAACAGACTTCATCATCTACGAAGATAGATCCTTACGATATGGAAGTCGATTGCGTGTAGTACAAGGTCCTGTTCGAGAAGAGTTGATGAAAGAAGCTCACAGCTCTCCGTACTCAATACACCCTGGTGGTACCAAAATGTATAAGGATCTAAGGCAACACTACTAGTGGCATGGAATGAAACGTGAAGTAGCCAGAAGCGTAGCCAAGTGTTGGTGTGTCAGCAAGTAAAGGCTGAATATCACAGAACTGCTGGTCTACTTCAGCCATTACCCATCCCAGAATGGAAATGGCAGCACATTACCATGGACTTCGTGACTGTCCTTCCTCACAGCATGAAGGGTAACGATGCAGTATGGGTTATTGTGGATCGACTCACCAAGTCGGTTCACTTTATTCCCTTTTGAGTTGGCCAATCTATCAAGACGTTAGCAAAGAAGTACATGGAGGTAAGCATGAATCTAAAGTAAGATTTAACCTCAAAATGTACTATTTTTGATACCCATGAACTCATACAGAAGATTGTGAGATTACATGGAGTACCATTTGCATCGTCTCCGATCGTGACACCAGATTCCGATCATAGTTTTGGCAGAGTCCTCAAGCTAGCCTGGGAATGAGTCTGAACTTCAGCATGACTTACCATCCACAAACGGACGGACAATCCGAGCGAACAATTCAAATTTTGGAGGACATGCTAAGAGCTTGTATGTTATACTTCGGAGGTTCGTGGGAAGATCACCTACACCTTGTGGAGTTTTCATACAACAACAGCTATCAGGCGAATATTGGAATGGCACCATTTGCAGCACTCTACGGAAGGAAGTGTCGTTCACCACTAAGCTGGGACGACGTTGGAGATCGTGAACTCCTAGGACCAGAGATGATTGGGGCAACTATGAACGTAGTTCGCACGATCAGGGAAAGAATGTGTATAGCCCAAGACCGAAAAAAACATTGGGCTGATGCAAAGCACCGACATCTGGAGTTCCAACCTGGAGACCATGTTTTTCTGAAGATCTCTCCAAACAGAGGAGTAATCCGTTTTGGCAAGAGGGGTAAGCTCAGTCCGAGATATATAGGACCGTTCGATATTCTCGAATGAGTTGGAGAAGTGGCATACCATTTAGCACTACCACCCTCATTGGAAGGAGTGCACAATGTGTTCCACATATCCCAGCTTCGAAGATATGTGAGCGACCCCAGCCACATTCTTGATCACTCCGAGCTCACAGTCCAGGCTAACCTGACTTGCGAGCAATACCCGTTGAGATCCTAGAGAGAAAGGTAAAGACATTACGAAACAAGGAAGTAAACTTGGTCCGAGTGATGTGGAGAAAAGATTCGCCAGGAGAATCAACGCGGGAACGAGAAGATGACATGCGTGCAAGATATCCTCATTTATTTGTAAATCAGTCCTTATGTAATTGTAAATTTCAAGGACGGGATTTTTATAAGGAGGGCAGAATGTAACGACTTTGAATTTACTGTACAAAATTTTTTAGTTTAATGTACAGAAAGGAGTTTACAAGCCTGAATACAATTTATAAGTTATTTTTGTTTAAGAACAGCAAGAAACACTTGTAACTTATTGGTAAAGCCTTGCACTGCTGTGACGTAGCTCCTGTAATCCCATCAGACACATTTATTTTTTCTGATTTTTCTTTTAAATTTCTTGGAAGCCCAAAAGTTTACACGTGCAATGTACATAAAAATGAAAAGACAGAAAAATCAAATATGCGTACAATGATTTAAATACAAAGATGTACACGTGGTTTTAATCCGACGGCTCCCCCTCACCAAAAGACCGGCGAGATTACCAATTGGGCCGGCGCCGACGGCCCCCCATAGCCAATGGTGCCCGATTGCACACACGACCTTTCCCCTACCCCTAACTCCCCTGCACTGTTTGATTACTCTGCAATCAAACAGAGACCCCTCAATTCTCCATTTATCATCTTTTTAATACATTTTAATTCATATTTTTAGTTCCAAAACCCTAATTCCACACTATAAATACTACCCCATGTTCAGCCTTTCCTCATTCTGAAAATCATAGCCAAAATTCTCAAAGTTTTCTAAGTATAAGAAGAGTACAAGTGGAGTTAGTAAGAGATCAACTTCCGGCGAAGATCGAAATAAGTTCCGGCGACCCCGCGACACCACGAAGTTCAACACTCTCACTTCTACCTTTTCATAGGATAACCAGCTAGTAAGTCTCTCTCAATTCATCTTCTTCTTCCTTGAAATTTTTTTTTTAAAACATGTCGGTAAGTGGAGTTAATACCGACATTTTATTCTAAACCCTAAAAATTACACTTTTTCTTAAGTATTGCTCATGTATATTTCTACACCTTACTTGTTAACATAAAACTAATGTTTATAACTAAATTTCACTCAAAAATATCATGAAACATAACTTAATTTAATTTTTACATTAAAATACCATGAACTTTAGATATGTTATCTTATATTCCTTTATTTAAACATATGTTTAGAAAACTTCACGGGGTAATGACCTACCCCTCACAAACACACATGGTTTCATAGCACAATAACTCTTTCATGTAGATTTGTGTTTCGAGAAAATATTTCATTAAAATACCATTTACGTTAAAAACGGTTTTCTTTGGAATTGCATTTTAAAATTCCTTTGCAAATAAAGCTCTACAACCCTTTTTAGGACACCCGCTATTGGATGATGCGGATTATCGCACATTCTTGAGCTAATAGAGCGAGATGCAGACCTCCTCATAGATCATTCGGTCTTGAAAGGTTTTTAAATACGGTTTTTAAGAAAACCGTATTTTTTCTATTTAATAAAATTTAATTTTTATAACTATATAAATATAACAAATCCATATATTTTTAAAATATAACAAACTTACATTTTTTCTAAAGATGAAAGTTTACAAGTTCACTAAAATACCTTCAAGATATCAATACAAGACACGATTACAGTAAAATACCATGAACTATTCAAGTTAAGCTAATTATCACTAAAATACCTCAAACCCTTAAAATTTACATTCATGGAAAGCCTAAATAATATAAATAACTTCTCGAGATTATTTTGAAACTATATATTAAAATATTTTTCATAAAACCTCCTGAGCTATATAAAACACTGTTAAGGACTTTAGTAAATATAGCTTTAAGCGGGATCAATTCTCTTGAGCCCCAGGGAGCCGGAGAAAATGAGTGCTTGCCTATTTAAGGTAGAAAACTTAACGGTGTTATCAATGGTAATTGTCTTGGAAAAATACACAAATCCTGCCGTCCATGTGCATCAGTTACCGATAACTCCCGAACATAATTCAGGATCCAAATCATTTATCAGTGTCTGACTCAAGTCTGAGTCTAAATCAAACTTGAATTCAATTCAAACCAGAATTCAATTCAAACATGAATCCAAACCCTCCATGTATACTTGAACATGAACCTGAATATCAAACCTGAATACAAGACTTGACTTGACCGAACCATGGCTATAACTTAACATGACTACAAGCTTACATCTTGAACCTGATTACTTAAACAACTTGTATCCGTGGTTTCAACAAGACTTGTAAATATAATCTATACAATACATTACGGGGTTAAAGCGGTAGATTGGTATGGAATGTATAGCGTGTCACGAGATGATCACTAAAAGACACCTACATGAACTCTCGTGCCATTATCCCATGGGTTTTGACGGGGCCTTGTACTACATGTTACCATAGTCCACGGGGAAATATGGACTTCTCTCGTATACATAAATACCTTCTGTACTAAGGTACAAACAATTACGTTAGAATAACAATCTTATACCTGTACATCTTACCGGTTAAATTCTCATTGCTTGCTATATTCCTTTCTTTCTTTCGGGACTTACCGAGCGCTAGTTCGCTGATGACATTCCTGTCTATTTCTTTCTTTGGAATGTTCGTTAGGAGGACATGACTCTCTCGAGATAGAGTCTAGCCAGGAGGACGTGGACCTGCTCACTTCTCAGTAGGACTTCTAGTTTCTTATATTTACTTTTCTTTTGGTATGCCACTATTTAGGCATTGCTTTATATCATTGTACTTTCCCTTTTAAAGATGTTGTATTGTAAAGATGAATGTTAATAAAAGTTGCTGTTCATTTTATATCTCTTGTCAATTCTTGTGCATTTTATACATATATTGCTTATTTACACTTAACATATTTATTTCTTAGTAAATACGTCGCGGGCCTGTCACGTCTCCGCCTCCGTACACTGGGAAGCGGGGCGTGACATCAACTTAGCAAAATTTTAAGGATTATTTTTATTTCAGATCCAACAACAGAGTATTTGGGCTTAGTTGTAAGAAAACCTTTTCATAGAGGCTAAACCAATTTGGGCTTAGTCTGCTCTGTGTTTTTTTTGTTCAAAAGTGCTAAGCACTTATTTGTAGCTCTGGCGCTCATGTGTGAAACATGTGAGGTGCTCAGATATGGGCGATGTCCAATCAGTGTTAAGCACTTAGTCATTTTGACAGAATATAGAGTGCTAAGTATTTTGTATGGCACTCACGTGGGAAGTACGTGAGGCTCTGAGCATCGATTTCGAATTTTGTTTGTTCACTCATTTTTCTCTATACAGAAGTGCTAAGCACTTGGTTAGAGCTTTGGCGCTCACGTGTAAAGCACGTGAGGCATTCAGTCTCTCTTTTCTTCATGTGTATTCCACGTGATTGCTTTATTTTTGTGGTGCCGGGCTGCTTTATTTGGTGGCTGCGCAATCAACACAAATGAGTTTTCTTCTTTTTTTGGATGCTCACGTGGAAAGCACGTGAGGCTTTTTAGCTCTCTTTTTTGTTTTAGGCACTCACGTGGGAAACACGTGAGGCTCTGTAATAGTGCTAAGCACTAATTTTGCCCACGTGTGTTTCACGTAAGACGACAAGTTCTTTTTCTTTTTAGGGATTTTAATCTTTGTTAATGACATTTTAGTCATTGATGATCATCAAGATTTATGTTTTGAAGATCTTGGATCATTTTTTTATTGGAGAACTAAGTTCTTCTTTTCTTTTTATAAGAACTAAGTTCTTTATATAGGGTAAAACCTTAATTTCGGAGGAATTAAATTCCCAGAATATATATGTTCTTTTTCTTTCTTTCTTTTTTTAATCTAGCTCTTTTCTTATAAGTTTTGAGTCTGAAGAACAGAATCTCCCCGATGAGAATTAAATTCTCAACTTGTAGGGAGATTTGCTTTTGCAAATCTCAA
The DNA here is from genome assembly GCA_030015575.1 of Agapanthus africanus. Taxonomy (NCBI): domain Eukaryota; kingdom Viridiplantae; phylum Streptophyta; class Magnoliopsida; order Asparagales; family Amaryllidaceae; genus Agapanthus; species Agapanthus africanus. Next base: position 670,991,801 of record CM057340.1, on the reverse strand, counting down.
ACCAAAGGAAGAAGTAAGTTCTTGTATGAAGGGTTAAACCCTTGTTTTCATTATACTAGGTAAAGAAAATATTTTGATCTCTCCTTTTCGTTACCTAGAGTTTTGAAGAAGGGAGATCTTCTTTCGTCTATTGAGAATTAAATTCTCTGTTGCTTTTGGGAGCCTTTTGTATTTTTTTGCAAAAGCTTATAGGAGGGTTCTCTCTATCTGAGACTTGAAGTCTCGGATCTTTTATATAGTAGATGCAAGTTTGTTAATTAGTTTTGAGAAAATCTCTTATTGAGAGATTCCAATTGATTTAATTGGTCTCAAAATTGATTTGGGAAATTTTGCCCACTGTTGGATCTTTGATCCAATTGTTTTTGTTATATAGAATATGTTTTCTTATTTTTAGCAAGATTGGGAAAATATCTTTCCATATACAGAATTTATTCTGTCAAGTGGTGATTTTTAATCACCATTGGATTTTTAATCCAAATGTGCTCGGTTTAACATAGCACAATCTTTCTTTATTTGGAAAGATTGAGAAAATATATTCCCATTTCATTGGATTTTTCTTCCAACCACTTTTTGTTTAACAGATAATATTCTTCTCATTTAGAGAGATTGGGGAGATTTCCCCGCAATAGAATTTAATTCTATATTTGATGACCTTTTTAATCACCCTTGGATCTTTGGTCTAACGGCCATCTGTTTAACAGAGAGGATCTTTCTCTTTTTAGAAAAATTCAGGAAGCTGTTTCCAAAGAGTAGAATTTAATTCTACATAAGGAGGCGCCCTCACGTGTTTATTTAGCTTCTTTCATTTGGCACACATATGTCTTGCATATGGGCGCTCACGTGTTTAACACGTGAGGTCAATTTAGCTTTTAGCTATTTACTCTTAATTCTCATATGCTTTGCATACAAAATAGAATTTAATTCTATGTATAGAGTTTAACTCTATCTGAAGCTAATACTTCAAAAGGGTGTTCTCACGTGTTTAACACGTGATCCCAGTATGGGTTTTTTCGTGCTTATATGCTTTATACATAGGCCCTCACGTATTTAACACGTGAGGTCTATGTAGTTTTTAATTGTTTGGTTGCGGCGCTTATATGCTCTGCATATAAGCGCTCACGTGTTTAACACGTGAGGCTTAAGTCGTGGGGAATTCTCTCCCTTTTTCTCTCCCTTTATATAAGGGATCAATGATTAAATATGCGTATAAATAACTAACACAGGGGTAAAACAATAAGATATATGTATGTGATGTGTATCTTAGAGTCTGTGCTTCTAGGTTATCTATTCTACAAGTCTTTGAAATCAATTAATGGAATCGTCGATATAACTCAATAGTATCACATGCGTACTCGGGACCACGGTCAAGACTCTCGAGGCTGAATCCGAGACGTGCCACTAAGCATTAAACAGGTATCATGTACAGACGAATGATTTCAGCAACATCATTACGGGGCTGGCCGAGCCCGTAAAGACTGATCAGTATAAGTATTGAACTGTTGAATTACAATTCAGGTTTCATTATTGAATTGCCCTTACCCCAAGGTTTCATGTTCAAGTCAGGTATTAATGATATGAATCTAATGCAACACAGGATCAAGCAGGTACAAGTCTTGTCTATGTAGATAACAAGTCATATCCATTAGGACAATAAATCAGGATTATCGGTATTAGTAAAAAATCCAAGTAACAAGTCTGGTAATGTGTCGTGAACATGTCATGCAATATATATTAATCAAAATAGATACTAATGTAAAACTGTAATCAATATCGAAACACAATTAACGCCAGGATGCATATATATCTATCTGTAATAACCGTTATACGTCCAATACCATGTATGATTCAATATAGATAACGTATTGAACTAATATAGTAATATGATCACATTGTGATGTTTCGGCATGCAACCAGATAAACTATTATCAGTGCGGATACAGACGGATACTATAAAACTGTAAATCGGTAATATTTGCTAAATATTAAAACACATGCACTATTATTATTCATATAATTTTTTATATAATAAAATAGCATGTTGCAAATTTAGAACTTGTCTGATCGGATCTCACGTCGAGATACGGATGCCACGTTCCGATGTTGGAATAACGTCACGATGCAAACTTACGCCTATAGACCTGAACTTGGTTGAGTAATGACGTGACGTGGTGATTGGGCTGGACGACGATGGTGGCTGGGTCGTCTGGATCGTCGGCGATGTGCGCAACTCCAGCGAGACGGCCGGCAAGAAAGAAAAGAAAGAAAAGAAAGAAGAAGAAGAAGAGAGGACTTGTTGCTGTTGGTGGTTATGGGGTTGGCGAGGACAGAGGAGAGGTAAGCAACAGGGTGACGGCGATGATGGGATGCCGTCGGCAAGGTGGCGACTTGTGGCTGTGAACCTTGAGTGGTGATCAGGAAAAGTGTAGGGTTGGCGGTCTGGGATGTCCTTGGGTGCTGGGAGGCGAAGAGGTGAAGAGAGCTGTCGGTGGTGACGAGTTTTCCCGGCGACAAGGGGTTCCGGCGATGGGGTGTGGGTTTCTTGGGTTAACGTCGGGGATGCCGGGTGGTCAGGAGGAGAAGGAGGAGATGAGAAGGAGGTCTCGGGGGTGATGAGGAGAAGATGGAGGCGGCGGTAATGACGAGGGGCGAGGACGAGGGCGAACGGCGGCGAGGGATGATGGGTTAGGGTTCACAGCGGGGGAAAAAAAAGAGAAGCAAGGGAAGAGAGAGGGTTTTTTTGAGGTTTTTATAAAGGTTTAGTTTATAATTATATATATATATTAGAGAGAGAGAGAGAAAGGCTAGAGAGAGAGAGGGAGGCTGCATCAGAAGGAAAGAGAGATTGTTAATTATATTATTTAATATATTATATATTATATATGTTTAACAGTAGTGTTATTTATTAGTTACTATATATATATATATATATATATATATATATATATATATATATTATCAATTTGTACAGATAATATCAGATTACTCCGAATATTACCCGTAACCATTCAAAAATCTAGTTTAAACCATAATGCAATATCCTGTCATTAAAAATGTATACCCCCAAGTACGGATCTACGTAATTATACGTAGAGATAAAAAACGAGTCTGTTTTAACAATTAGAACATGAACATGATATATGGGTGCAGCCACATGATATGGGTGATGACATGCAAGGCTAGATAACCAAATATGTTATTTGGTTTTTATTTTGTATTATAAAAGATATGCGGATACTAAAATATTTCATATATGTATATAAAATCTATATTTGCATGGATTCTCTGTACTAGCAAATATTTGATGTAATTTTGAACCATGATGGGTTTTAAACATGCGGGTTGGGTCAGATAATAACCACAACTATCAATTGCACTATCCGCAACCCCAAACAACAATAGTCAAGAATTTTGCTGCAAGATTTGAAATACCCCAAAATATATATATATATATATATATATATATATATATATATATATATATATAGTATAAATGCACTAAGGTGTTACAAAATCTGTACCATTACCTATGGATACTGTATTCGTACCTTTGTAAAGGGCTACCGAGAAAAGTTGAGTGTAGGATGGCATGATATGATGAGTTTCCCCAAGTCAGGGTACCAGTTAGAAGAAGCAACGCTTAGACCGATCGAGGAATATGGTAGAGATGTATGTGACGACATGGCATATGGTGCAGGTCCTTGATAGTATCCATCTGATCATCCATTCTGAGTCTGCGGGGTAGAAAATTGCGGAACGCCTCTTGGACTACAAGAGAAGGTCTGATTGAAGCGTTGTGGGCTGGTATTGCCATAGTGGCTAGTTGTCATGCAGAATTGGCATCGAGGAGGATCACGACTGCGGCCTCGACTGCAACCCCAGCCATTGCGACCACCATGACTGCCGCGTTCGGTGTTATAGCTACACTGATAGGAATCTGAAGAAGAACCTCCACGGCCCATGGTTGCGGTGTTGACAGATGAAAAGGGAGTAGTATCAAGAGACTTATCTTGTTGCTGGTAAAGGTTTTCGTGTGCAAGTAGCATGTCATGCAGATCTTCAAGCGAGATATCGTTTATGCGGGTTATGATAACAGGAACAAAGGAGTCATGGGCCGATCCCAGGCCGACCAAAACATGCATGACAAAATCGGCATCGGAAATTCTATGCCCAATGACCGCAGGATTGTCGGAGACAGTCTTATTGTTCTGAATGTACTCTGTGACGGAGGCAGATTCTCGTTTGATATTCTGAAGTTGCGTCTTCAGTTGAAGAATGGGAGCACGAGAGTGCGACGTGAAGATTTTAGCAAGTGTCTCCCATACCGTCTGTGCTGTAGTTTTACCAACCATCAAGAGAACTAGAGATTCAGTCAGAGAAGCTAACATCCAACTCATTATCAATTGATCCTTTTGGATCCATACAGTATATGCCGGATTGTATTCTGGAACAAGCGGATTTTGTTCATCAGGAGCAGTCATGGGCAGGCACTTTTTGGTGTCGTTGATGATGCCCATGTACTCTTGCGACTTGAGGACGGTTTCAAACTGCATCTTCCAGCCGAGATAGTTGTCGCGGATGAATTTGATGTGGAGAAGTGATATGATATTCAGTCCATGTATTGAAAAGGACGATGATGCATTAGGGTTAAGAATTGATGTTAGGGCGAGAAGCGGAATTGATGAGACGGAGGATAGATCTGGGTTGGTTGTCATTGTAGTATAAATATAAAAAGAAGAAATTTTTTAATAGCGTCAGCCTTTATGACTCTGATACTATAAGAAATAGCAAGAGATAGAGGAAGAAGAAACCTTGGAGGGAATCCTTTCTATTGTGACTTTTCTATTTATATATATTATTAATCTCTAAAATACTGGATCAATAATGCAATCTCTCAATCATATTTAGTTGTAACTAAATCTCTACAAAATCTTCCATAAAAATCTTTCCAAACAACTCAAAATCGTGCAAGGCCAGATATCCGACTCGCACAAGGGCAGACGTCTGCCTGCGCTCTATTAAAGTGGAAGCCAAATCCAGATGTTTGTCCCTTATAAATGCAGACGTCTGGCTGCGCTCCGTTAGTGTGCTAACCAATTCCAGACGTCGGACCTGGAAGGGACAGGGGTTTGTCGTCATGTTCAAACGTCTGACCCTTCAGGTCAGACGTCTGTTGGCCTAATGACTTTGATCCATTATTAAAATTATGTTTTGCACTTGACAATGACAATTACCATGTCTGTTTATGATGTTTCTAGAGGCATCGGGAATATCTGAGAATAATCTGATTATATCAAATTAGATAAGGATTTTTGGGGTATACACATCGGCAAAGCCCCAATATCTTTTTATTATTATTGCTTGTTCTTCTTCCTTTTTACTGATCCACTGCATGTTGGGCTCTGAAAGCTGAAATTAAGCAAGCGTGCGCTAAAGTATGAAGAGGATCATAGATCTAGATATATTGGCAGTGGTTTCCAGGAAACTATGCACGCATCTTCTAACTTTGACCCTAGAAACATATTGTTTTTGTCGAAATTTCACTTAAGAATTCGGTGACATGTAGTAGAAATTTGATTTGGTTGAGTAATACAAATTATATGCTTGTAGTAATTAAGCTATATATAACTGATTTAGAACATACGACATTCATATATAGTCGAGCGTAAGATAACAAAACATATCAGAATACAACATCCTGTCGGAAGGTTTGCTGGACTTCAAAAACCAACTCTTCCACACTAAGCTGGCACTCCAGTCCAATCTGCATAAATCACAAGATAAAATAAAAAATCAATTTCAAATTAACTAGTAAAATTTAATTAATTAATGACATGATGCACTCCCTTGGAATTTGCATTCTAATAGTAAAGATTATGTATATATGCATCTTAAGCACTTAATTTTATGTTATGTCAAGTCTTTACTTCAAAAAAATGTTATGTCAAGTCTAAGATTCATGTTCATTGTGCTAGCAATGTAAGGATATTTAACAAGCAAAATACATGAGAAGAGCTAATTTCCTCTTGTTTGCACTAGATTTCTTTTATTTTTTAAATAAAGTTTTTGCATGTAGCGGACCGTTTATAAGATGATACAATATTTTAAAAGGGTTTAGGGTTTCGGGTGTGAATCTCATCTTTTGTGGGTACATGGATCTTTTATGAGAACTAGAGCTAGGATTACTTATTGCTTGGAGTGTGTGTGTGTGTGTGTGTGTATATATATATATATATATATATATATAGATATAGATAGATAGATAGATAGTCTCTTCGACTAGTCGATCTTACACACTTCTCCATGTCTGGATGAAAATATATATTCGCTTAATTAAACTCCAATTAACTGTAAATGTTTGCTCGGGGTATAATATTGCAGGAGTGGATTCATCATAAAAAAAGTTACTAAATAATATACCCAGTTTTGAGGGAATGTCTACACTTATAGATAGAGAAGAGAAGAAGAGCAAGTAAAAATTAATTTGAAGAATTTGAAAAATTTGAAGTAACTTAATTAATATTTGATCTTATTGATTTTATTGATCTTATTTCATATTATTTCTTGAAAGTGTATTTAAAGGCCTATCTTTTTTATTTTTTAACCTCCCATGCCTTTAGAGTTCTAATTAGATTATCATCTTTCCATAAAATAATCTACTTAGTATACTTAAACATAGGATTTCCTGGCAAAAATAAAAGGTCTAAAGCAAATTATACAGCATGAAAATAAGTAATTAATAATTAAGCTAATTTCCACCCTTACTCTATAGTTATTTTCCATTAAACATCTTAAAGTCTTTTTATTACAGTAAACTCCCTCATGTTTTGGTTTAAGAATGTTTCTTTCACTAAACTACCCTTAAAATAATGTAACTCTTTAAGCAAGCTACCACAGTGAAAATCCTTTAAGATAAATTGTTTAATGAAAAACAATGATAGTTCAGGTATTTTAGTGAAATTAACCCTAATTAAGTAGAATTTGCTTCATGCATATACCTTGATAACAAATGAGTAGAGCACAGTGTCGTCCATGCTACTGACATTCAGCTGAAGCACCTCGAACGATAGTTTCTCAAGCACAGAAATTATGTTGACTGCTTGCCCCGCTCTTCGCTTTGAAAGCGTACGTAAAATCACGTTTGATCCGGAGATCTTGGCCTCGACGTCTGCGATAGGGGAGTTGCACGACGCGCAGAGCTCTTTAGGAGATTCTAATGGCAGCGGCAGTGGTAGTGGTGTCAGTTGGAGTTGTGGCTTTGGGCTTGGTGTGGGGCTAGGGCTCAAACTCTTCTTTCTTTGTTTTTTGGCTTCTAATGAGTTGAGGACTTGGTGTAGCTCCTTGATGAACTCAATGGCTCCTCCAATGATAGATGCTTGGTCTCCCTTTTTAATTAGATCATAGATGTAATGTGCATAGGATAAACTTATTATTTAATTATATATAAGAGAAATTTGTAGAAGAAATTTTAAAAATAAGAAATGAGAAAGATAAGATCTCATGACCAATAATACTAAATGAGAGAACTAGAAAAGTGCTTTTTCAGTCTTTTCTGAAAACAAATAAATATGCTTAATTGCTAATTATATTTGTTTATTTCAAAAACTATACTCTCTCTGTTTATTTTAGATTTTGAGAGAGATTGGATAATCATATTTGTTTGCATATATATACAATTATAGGAAAACATACATACTTCTACGTACACCCAAAAATTGAAACTAAATTATTTAACTATTTTTAATATTGAATATTAAAGACATAAAGTATAGAAATATTTTAACAGTGAAGAAATGTTGGCCCAATTCAGTTAGCATGTTTATCATATTTTGGACAAAATATATTTGGTGTGAAATTGCTTAGCTTAATTGCCATGTTTCAACAATATATTTTATCTTTTTCTTTGTGAAAAAAACGGAACAAGTACCGCTAATTGAAAAATGAGGCCAAAATTGTTATGTATGGATATTAATTTAACTCACTTATTTTGTTTACAATAATTATTTTTCTTATCGTTCAACATATATATTACTGTAGTAGCCAAACATAGAAATACAAAAACAAATTCTTCAATTAATCTTCTTATATTACTCAATTAGTGAAAAAGAAAATAGCTAAAAATCAAAAATAGAAAATTCCTAATACTCAATTATGGCACATACCCTTTTGATGTAGAAGCATGGCGTCAAGGATCGCAAGACCTTGAGATGTTCGTTCATCTGCCTTCTCCTATTTCTCTCAACTGCGATATGAGACATTCTTGCTAGCTCTTGTTCTTGCTTCTTCTTTGTTTCCTTCCTTTTTAATCAATTAATTATTCCAATATTCATTCCTCTGTTACAAATTAGTATATATGCATGTCTTTCATTTCACCTAGGTTTGGTCTCATATACACACATATATACAAGAGACATAAATATGCTATAACATAGCTTCTCATTAAATGCACTGGTAGCCCACTCGTGAGCCTCTCTCCCCCTCCCTCTCTCTCTCTGCTACAATTTGGATGGAGATTTGTTGCAATATATATGTAGAGCTTGGCAATACTTCACTTGGTGATCACATACATTGAGCAGTAATATTGATTCTAATTTATTATGGAGGCATGCATGCCCTCACTTCATATACGATCATATATATCTTGGTCCTGTAAAAACTACTCATACTTTTGCTTAACATGCATTCATTTCACATTCACATTCTCACGAGATTTTGACCCTGCAACCTATTCTCTCTCTCTCTCTCTCTCTCTCTCTCTCACAGATTATATAGCCTCATTCTCCAACTTGCGGGCCGCTTAGGATTTGAACCCCTTTGACAGGAGGATTTACCACCAGGCTATAATGGCTCTTGGTGTAATAGGGTTGCGGTCAAGGATGTAAACGGATCGGATATTGGTATTACTATATCCGTATCCGACATCTATTTATGGATGTGAATGCAGATACAGATAGTTGTCGGTAACAATAATTTACTATCCATATCCGCTAAAATCAAATACGGATTCCGATCGGATATTATAAAAACCATGTCTGCTAAAATCGGATACAAATATTATTTGAATAAATATAAAAAGTCATAATTTATAATTGCAACCAATAAGAAATTTAAATATGTTAACCAATTTTTTTTAGATTTAAACACGCACGTTATGTCCACAAGGCTCAATAGTTTTAAATTAGGGGTTTTTCCATGTAACAACAAGTGCACAGGCTATCCATAAGCCTAGTTATAACTAATAGTAATTAGTAGTTAGATAGTGAGTACCATTAGTTCGGATATCCGGATCCGGATTCGAATAAGAGATTTGTATCCAAGTCGGATCCGGACACTAACAAAATCCATTCGGATATGGATTTCTAATATCCATATTCGTAAGTTGTCGGATTCGAAAACAGATTCGGATCGGATTATCCAGGTGCTTTTATGTCCCTAATTATGGTGCAAGACAGCAACGGGAGGGTCTCACCCCAAACTCAACCCCAAGGACCCACGCACCCACCCAAATGTCTTGCATCTCTCTTTTGGAGCTGCAGCATACTGCAGTGGATTAACTATTATGGATGGCAAAGCCATTTAACTCATATACATCTATATTGTGGTGGAGTAAGGGGCGAAATGGTCGATGAAATTGAAATTTCGGTTTTGAAAACTTATATGTAAAGAAATAATGGAATTATGGCGAGCTGTTGCGCGTCATTAAATGCAGAACTTAAAGTAAATTCGATCTATTCCGGTGTAAGGATCCCAAAACCGAACTATTCCTAGGAACAACAACTTGAATACTTGTGTGCACCAACTAACTTCTCTGAATTTTGCGCAGTGATTTGATCTCCTTGATCTTAGGCGCACAAAGCTTTCTGGTTTTTGACCGGCTTAACTTCGGTGTGTCTCAACCCTCTGTATTAAAATCTGGTTATAGCCCAAAAAATGATCCAGCTGCAACCCCCTCTCCCTTCATGTGTGTCGAGGATTTTCTCTTTTTTTGGATGCTTTAAACAATGAGATTTAAAGGGGTATTTATAGGATTAAAAATAAGTGTGAAAACACAAAAAAAATCGGCTGTAGTAGTTACTATGCATGTTGGCAGTTATTGTAGTGTTGGCATTCAGATTGGGTTATTTGTTCGAACTGACCCGAAACCCGCCTATTCAAGTGGGGTAGGGTTTTAATCACAGTCGTCGATCTAAACTGCTCGCTATATAAATGGATGAGCAAGGCTAGATTTAGAGAATTTTTAGAATACATATTATTATTAGGGTTTTGCATGTGTTGTGATAGCCTCCATATATTCTAGAGAGAATTTAACTTAGGGTTCCAAGAGAGTTCATCCTCCTCCCTTTTACAAAGAGTCTGGTAGATGCTGTGGAAAAGGAGGCCTTCAACTTAACGTGTGATTGCCTTCCGATCATCAAAAGAAGAAGGAGACAAGATCAGATCAAAAACATCCACTACTACAAATAAGAATTGCCCCTACGGATAAATCCTTAGACCGCAAGTGCAAGTTGAGACCCTGAACTATTAATATGCGTAGGGGCGAAAAAATACCCCGTAGGTGCAAAGGCCGCAGGTGCAAGTTGAGGCCCTGAACTTGCCCCTACGGGCAAATTCTTGCCGCTACGGATTTATGTGTAGGTCCTGTTGCCCCTACGGATTAAGCCGTAGGGTATAAGATTTTATATTATTTACGGTTTTTTTAATATATTACTTGTACCTACGGACATGTCCGTAGGTCCATGTACTACCCCCTACGGATATGTGCGTAGGTATGTTTTCGTAGGGGCAAAATATCAGGATTCCTGATATTTTGCCCCTAGGGATAACGCCGTAGGGGATATGCAGTGGCCCCTACGGCTATGTCCGTAAGGGCATTCCCAACCCCCTGGCACTGAGATCAGGGGGAAATATCAGTTACTGCTGATATTTTGCCCCTACGGATATATCCGTAGGGGTAACATGTGTGCCTACGGATTAATCCGTAGGTACATATTGTCTGTATTTTTTTTTTAAAAATGGGCTGCTTGATTTTTTCCCGTCCTGTGCACAATAATATATACATCAATCAAATCATATATTGCAGTATTCATAATCACATCTCACGCATATATATAATATACAAAAGAAACCCAAAAACTGAATATGATATAAATACAAACCAATATCAATATCGTTTCAAAATGTAGTACAATGTGTATGATATAAATAAATACATGTTTCAAAAAATAAGAACCAAAAATCTACCCTACCTCGGTCCAGCTCCACCTCTGAATAACGATAAAATAACGCGCGCCTGCTCCTCGGTCAATAAACTCTGCAATTCGTCGCGAGCGGGAGTCTGAGCGGCATGTGGAGCTGGCGATGTGGTCTGCGCAGCCGCCGTCGAGGTAGTCGTTTGCGGAACCGCGGCTGCGGGAGTTTGAGTGGGCGGTGGAGCTACAGGAGCTGTCTGCGGAACCGCAGCCAATGTAGTGGCTTGCGGAGCCGCAGCCGAAGGAGATGCATGTGGAGGCTCGGCCGATCTACCCTGTCGCGTCTGGACATAACGTGTGTAAGAAGCGTGTAAGAACTGTGTATTATTCGAATTCGTATCATTATTAAGTTATTTCGAAACCCTGTTTGGATATGTAGTTTGGAAAAACGTTGTTTATTTTAATTACATATGTATGTATGATTAATCAAACTTAAGTCTAAAACCAAATAAGCTCAAGCTACGTACTAATTATGGATATGTTGATATGTATATAATATGAAATGATATTTTACTACAAAGTAGTATACATACCAGCATCTCCTTCAACTCCTGAACGGTGGTCCTCAAGCTATCCAGTTCCTGATAGACATGCCGGTCACTGGAGACGGAGGAAGTAACCGCCGGGGTGGAGTCCAACCTCATATGGGCCCTGCTAGGGCCCAATCCCCGGCCTCTCTCCCAACCTCCGTGTGCGGCGTCCAGAACTGGGGTCAGCAGCCTCGGATCGTTCTGTCCGGTAAAATCGATCCCCGAGGCCTGGGCCTGCTCAACCACCCACTCCTACACCCACATTAAGCAGTAAAGTATAAGTATAAAATTTAAACTTGAACCTTCCAAAACTAAAATTTCAAATTTGGGTAGAAAAAATATTAACACTTACGCAGTACTCCTGGGTAGCGACGTCGGGATATCGAAGCTCGCCCGTGGCTGGATCGTCGAGGTGCCATGGACGGCAAGATATGCGGACAGCACGCTCGGTGTATCACCTGACGCCACGGTCCGAGATGTCTACAATATTAGAAAGTAACTCTTAATATTAGAAATATTAGAGAATAACTCTTAATATTGCAGAATATTAGAGAATAACTCTTAATTTACCGATAACTCCATGGCTCGAGTAATGTTCCTCGAGCCACCTGTGTAAGTGGGGCGACCCCTCTTCGCCGACTTCCTGTTTTCCGTATTCTGAACGGCCTGTTTCTGCACAACGCATTAACATTTAGTTTTCTAATTAAGAAACACAAAGAAATAAATTATATCATAAATAATGAATTAAATTTAAAATACATACCTGTTTGCGTTGGGAGTCGAAATAAGCGCACAATAGAGGCCATGTCTCTACGTCGACTCTCGCAAACGCCGGAGTAGATAGGAGGGCCGCTCTCTCTGTCTCGGGGGTCACCATCCACAGGGAGCAGCAGTCGGCCTTCAGCTCATTCCTGTTGTATCGGACCTTGGCCTACATGTTCTTCATCAGGCCATTGTACAGAGCATGAAGGTCGAGCACCCTCCCCGGGTGATCAGGGTCGGTTACAGGCTGAAAATCGTAATCCAACTGAAAATACAAAAAAAAAACATTGTTATTAGATTGCAAGTGTTAATAATAAATATATTGGATAGATCAAATGAAAATATATATTAATACATACCCGCGCCTGATCAAAGAAGAGGGCGAATGAGCGCTGGTGCTGCTCGCCCCACTCAACGTGAAGTGGATAGTTCTTCAAGATCCGGCTCTCGTCCCCCAAATACCGACCGAACCTCTCGGCATGAGGACCGGTATAGCGATAGTCAAGGGTAAAAAATAGGGGGAATGCTGCCTCCCCCCTAGCTCTATCAGGCCTCAGCCTATGGGATTGATTCGGGCCTCGAGTCCCCCTCTGAGGATGGAGAGGCCCTGCGTCTGCACGAAATATCAAGACAATCAATAATAAGACAAAATTGTATTAAGAAATCAAGGTTAAACAAAAATTCAAGTGTGATATATACCTCCGGTGACTAGCGCACGAGCCTGGGCCCGAGCAGCAGCACGAGCGGGACGATAGTTCCTCCGGTGAGGAACAACCGGGGTCCCGGACCCGGACGCATCCCCTCCAACTATAAAATAAATATCGACGCTAAATTTCCATGAAGTTCATATTTATTCTATAGAGCATATGTAAAATGAATAAATATTTTAAATTTATTCATACTAACCTGCAGACGATGCGGAGGGTATGGAAGCGGCAGGAGTGGCCCCTGTGGAAGGTGTGGCCACACCACCTATAATTAGACAATTAAAAATAGATTATATAAGTAATTGCAAAAAGAATGTGTAGATTAATAATATAACATTCTAAATCAATATGCATGCACTATAGGATATATAAACATACCCGCAGGTGCGGTGATGTCACCACCTACAGCTAGACAATAATAAAAATTGCTAAGTAAGAGCAAAAGGAATGTGTGTATTTATGATATAGCATTCTAAATCAATATACATACACTATATGATATATAAACATACCTGGAGGAGCGGGGGTGGCCTCTGTCCCAGATGTGGACGCATCACCAACAACTAGACAATCAAACATTGACAATATAAGTAATTTTGACATAAACATGTAAGAATATCTGTAATATTATATTCAAAATGGATATGCGTGCAGTATACCTGGAGGTGTGGCCAAATCAACACGGAAGGAGGCATCCGAAGGGGTCTCCGATCTGGGTGCAAGACCGGCCCTCTGAAGCTCCCTACGGAGCTCTCCGGGCGGCAGAACCGCTCTGCTTCTGCCTCTACCTCTGCCGCGGCTGGAGCTCCTGCCACCCCTCGCTGCTCCCGACATCGTCATCAAATCTAGATAAACGGTTCGTGGACGCATTAGACAATCATTAAAAGTATTGACTATATATGATCTAGAGCGTAAAATGTGAAGTAATAATATAACATTACTGATAACCTTTTTCGTTTCGTGGGCGCATCATACATATCTACTTGGATTTCATCGTCGATGTCATTTCTAACCCACGTAACTTCATGATCGGTCGAAGACAACCCGTCCTTCGAAACAGACGGTCGGAGCACTTTAAGCCTTCTCTCTTCTTCGTCCTCATCGCTGTCCTCGTATTCTGGGACATCGTAGACATCTCTAGGTTTCCATCGGCATACAACACTCCATCTCGGATGCTTCAAACACTGTGAGTAGTATACTTGGAACGCTTGGTTCGGAAAGATAAACGGATCGTCCTGACCGTAAAATCGAAGTGTGTTCACACTGGTCAATCCATATTCATCTTTCCAAGTCCCAAGACTGCTTCTCCACCTGTCCGTATCGGTTCGCGGATCGTACCAAATACACTGGAATATATAAAAGGGTTCTGATAGTCCGGGATAGTGGATGCCGAGTATACAATTTAAGTAACCATAGTAAATCACACCGTCCGATCCTACCGTCGCAATCCCACTATTCTGAGTGGTTCTAGATGTTTCTATGTCCTTAACTTCGAATTTGTATCCAAGGACACCAAATCCTTTGTAATATGCAACCTCCATACTAGGAAATTGAGCTAAACATCTTGAATCACTCTCAAATAATGCAGACAAGTTCGGATCGTGGATCTAACAAAACAAATTTTACGACAAAATACATAACGATACAACTTTAGATTAAAACTGATAGCAATAAAATGTTATTCGAATAACTTACATGATCTGTGACCCAATCACAAAAATTATCCTGATGGTGTTTTTCCAAACGTTCTTCGTTCCAATCAGGATGCCCCTCACGTACCTCGTTAAAATGAGTTCTGTTTTCGACAAGTAATTGTGACATTAATATTATGTCATTTCATACACACACAAATACAGATATAACAATTAATCCAAAAGAACTTACTCTCTAATTTGTTCAAGATATGCGCAATTAAGCAAGATAAACCGGTATATCTTGTTGATAAACATAGTGTCTACCCTCTTATACTCGGCTTTACCATATGGCCCGTCTTGAATTCTTCGTGGTCGGTTAAGCCTTGTCTCAATGTTCTCGTCCAGATAGCGGGAACAAAATGTGGTTGCTTCATCAAGAAGATAACCTTGCATGATAGAACCCTCTGGTCGATTTTTATTGCGTATATACTTCTTAAGAGTGTAGAGGTACCTAATGAGAATATGTTGAATAAATAAATACGGGCATACATGACAACAATAAATTTATAAATTGCGCGAAACGAAAAATTACACGTACCTCTCGACGGGATACATCCATCGATATTGTACTGGTCCGGCTAACTTCGCCTCAGTTGCAAGATGAACCGTCAAGTGTATTATGATATCGAAAAATGACGGTGGGAAAATACGCTCAAACTTGCAAAGTATCAACGCAATAGAATTTTCTATTATCCAGCGTCGCAACCTCCAGTGTTTTAGCACACAACTCCCTGAAAAAACAACATAGGTCGTTGATTACTAGACCAACCGAGTCGGGGAGAGAAGTCCTGAGGGCTAATGGAAGAAGGTGCTCCACGATAACATGGTGATCATGACTTTTCAGCCCATCGATCTTGCGCTTCACAATTTTTATTTTCTTGCTGAATGATCCTGAGAAACCTGTGGGGACTTTCAAATCATGCAACACCTGCAGGAATCTTTTCTTCTCCGGTTGTGACATATGATAAGCGGCATTGGGAAGTACAAACTTGCCCGGTTTACCCGCTACCGATCTAGGGTGCAATTCACTTCTTATTCCCCACTCTTGTATATCCATCCGAGCATTCATGTTGTCTTTCGATTTCCCGTCTTTACACAGAAGCAAGTTAAGTATGTGCTCTGATACTCCCTTCTCTATATGCATGACGTCCAGACAATGACGCACTGAATTTGTAGACCAGTACGGAAGCTCGAAGAAAATGCTTAACTTGTTCCAATATTGTGGTTTGACCTGTTTCGTCGGATCCAACCCGAAGGTCACGTTATTGTAACCATCCCATTTAGCAGTCACGTCCTCTCCGGATAATGGGGATGGAGCTCCAAGAAGCTCCTGATGACCATCAAAGTGAACCGTGTCTAACCTATAGGGGTGGTCTGGAGGCAGAAAACGTCGATGGCCGCAATAACAAACCTTCCTGCTAAAATTCAAAAATTTTGATGTTGTGTGTTCATGGCAATGAGGACATGCTTTGTGACCATGTACGACCAACCTGATAGCATTTCATATGCAGGAAAGTCATAATTGTCCACATTAAAGCCGCACGCAGTATGAAGGTTGCATTTGTGTTTGAATCATACGTCTCTACACCATCAATGAACAAAGTTTTCAGCTCCTCGATCAGAGGTCGGAGATAGACGTCGATATTGTTCCCCGGTGAGTTTGGTCCGTCGATAAGAAGAGGCATCATAAAGTATGATTGGTCCATAGCCAACCAAGGCGACAGATTATAAATTATCATTACAACGGGCCATGTACTGTGACTTCCAGCCATATAGTTGAATGGGCAGAAGCCATCGGTAGCCAGTCCGAGCCGGACATTGCGAGGATCGCTACTGAATATTGCGTGCCTCCTATCGAAATCCTTCCATGCCGGTGAATTTCTTGGATGGCTCATTTTTCCATTTTCGCTTGGAGGAGCACGGTGATGCCAAATCATTGCCTCGGCTGTTTTCTTGCACCTGAATAGCCTCTGTAGCCTCTGTGTTATGGGAAAATATCGTGCTATCTTCACAGGTATATTAGGCTTCTTATCAGAATCTTTCGGCTTATACCTGGTCTCTCCGCATGTTGGACACTCTTTCAAATCTGAATTCTCTTTCCGGTACAACACGCAATTTTTAGGACATGCTTGAATCTTCTCGCACTTTAGACCCAAATCAGACATCATTTTCTGGGCTTCGTACCAGCTTTCGGGCACATTATTTCCCGGAGGCATAGAATCTTTCAAGAACGAAAGAAACATTGTGAATGACTTGTTGCTCCATCCATTTAGGCACTTAATCTGGAAAAGTTGGATGAACCATGAGAGGGTGGAATCCTTCGCATTCTCATAAATTGGTTTCCTAGCATCATTCATAAAATTTTCATATTTATCCGCACGCGGTCCTTGACCGGAAGGAATGTCATCTTCGGTACGAATAGATTCACCTAAGGCAGCCTCTACCATATCCTCCATTTCTTCTGATGGAAATAAATTTCCGTCTCCTGCCGTATTACCGAATTCTTCTTCTCCTACCGCATTATCGTGTTCTCTTTCTTCTTCCACCGCAGTACTGCATTCTTCTCCTTCCCCGTGATATTTCCAACTTGAATAAAGTCTAGTAAACCCATGTTTTACAATATGAACTCTGCCAATTCTACCTTCTGCTAGTACTTATTGCCATATCTATCGCACGGACAGAGAATCTTCTCTATTATGATCTTATTATGTGCGCGTGTAAATTCAAGGAAAGCAGCAACTCCTGCGACAAACTTAGGTTGCATACGTTGTTTCCAATCCACATACATCCAGTCCTTAACTCTGACGTACTCATGGGCCATGTTAGACTGAATAACATATAAATTGTAGGTTATGCTGACTATATTGAGAAATATAAGAACGGGATAGTTACTGACAAAGGAGAAAATCCGTGTATATGCTTTGTGTGTGCGTTTGTCGTTGAAAAGAATAAATTATCGCACGTTATGCTAACCGATAGACGGGGACTAAGTGGCGCTTTTAGTTTCATATATGAGTATCGATGGGAATATGAAGGTTTCATATTATCATATATTGGTTTTAACCCGAATATCTCGAATCGCTCTCTAATTATGCGTTTGTGTGTGTGTGTTCCGGCTGTCGGGGGTAGGCTTCTATCCCATTAAGAATGTATAGAGCGAACGTCCATCACTTGTGCTTTCAACCGTTTCGAGTAAATTTCGGCAGCACCTCCCCGCTGTTCTTCGAGTACACTATAATAGAATAGATAATCATTTCAAAGCTGTGAAACAACGTTGAAATGAACATCTAATCTATCTTTGTACACGGAGAACCAGCGGAAAGGTACCGACGAAATATCTCGAAACGGATGAAAACACAAGTGAATGAAGGCGTTTGCTTTATACATTCTTAACTTGTCCACACGGGACAAATCTATGGGTTACCATACGATTGAATTTTCTCATCGTGTAGACTATACGACGGTTGTTAGTATCGAGCTATACTGTCCGATATTTAACAATCTTTGTATAGTTCTAGGTCACGACGAGCATCGCACGTATTTTAACCGATAGACGGGGACTAAGTGGCGCTTTTAGTTTCATATACGAGTATCGATGGGAATATGAAGGTTTCATATTATCATCGAGTATCATATATTGATTTTAACCCGAACATCTCGAATTTCTCTCTAATTATGCGTTTGTTGTGTATTCTTGTTGTATGTGTGTGTTCCGGCTGTCGGGGGTAGGCTTCTATCCCATTAAGAATGTATAGAGCGAACGCCCATCACTTGTGCTTTCAACCGTTTCGAGTAAATTTCGGCAGCACCTCCTCGCTGTTCTCCGAGTACACTGTAATAGAATAGATAATCATTTCAAAGCTGTGAAACAACGTTGAAATGAACATCTAATCTATCTTTGTACACGGAGAACCAGCGGAAAGGTACCGACGAAATATCTCGAAACGGATGAAAACACAAGTGAATGAAGGCGTTTGCTTTATACATTCTTAACTTGTCCACACGGGACAAATCTATGGGTTACCATACGATTGAATTTTCTCGTCGCGTAGACTATACGACGGTTGTTAGTATCGAGCTATACTGTCCGATATTTAATAACTTTCGTATAGTTCTAGGTCACGACGAGCATCGCACGTATGTTAACCGATAGACGGGGACTAAGTGGCGCTTTTAGTTTCATATATGAGTATCGATGGGAATATGAAGGTTTCATATTATCATCGAGTATCATATATTGGTTTTAACCCGAACATCTCGAATCGCTCTCTAATTATGCGTTTGTTGTGTATTCTTGTTGTATGTGTGTGTTCCGGCTGTCAGGGGTAGGCTTCTATCCCATTAAGAATGTATAGAGCGAACGCCCATCACTTGTGCTTTCAACCGTTTCGAGTAAATTTCGGCAGCACCTCCCCGCTGTTCTCCGAGTACACTATAATAGAATAGATAATCATTTCAAAGCTGTGAAACAACGTTGAAATGAACATCTAATCTATCTTTGTACACGGAGAACCAGCGGAAAGGTACCGACGAAATATCTCGAAACGGATGAAAACACAAGTGAATGAAGGCGTTTGCTTTATACATTCTTAACTTGTCCACACGGGACAAATCTATGGGTTACCATACGATTGAATTTTCTTGTCGCGTAGACTATACGACGGTTGTTAGTATCGAGCTATACTGTCCGATATTTAACAACCTTCGTATAGTTCTAGGTCACGACGAGCATCGCACGTATGTTAACCGATAGACGGGGACTAAGTGGCACTTTTAGTTTCATATATGAGTATCGATGGGAATATGAAGGTTTCATATTATCATCGAGTATCATATATTGGTTTTAACCTGAATATCTCGAGTCGCTCTCTAATTATGCGTTTGTTGTGCATTCGTGTTGTATGTGTAACATGATTTTAAACCATTGAGATCAAGATTGATAGAACTGATCATCCTACATTGCAATAGCATTCATCAACCAAAAACTATTATTGCAATGGTATTCATCTATAACAATCAACAATTAAAACTACAAATGTAGGATACTGATATCATAAAGCGTTATACGCAACATTGATAGAACTGATAAATAAAAAAACGAAACACAAACTGTATCAAGATTTAACAACTTTGATTATGTCATATACGCGGGCCGATATTTTCATATTATCCAATAGGCAAAAATAGATTGCGGTCTGGATATGGCATATTGGCAGATGTTACCTATATGCATACATGCATGTTGTCTCCCCATTTTTTCATAAATCAAACCAACTACATATATCAAACTAATCCATGCCATCAATCGGAAACTCCACTATGTCTTTGAATTATTATTTTTCCAAATAGCATTGAGCTCCTATTGACATTGTCCCATCCAACAAATTTATTGTGCTTGCCTCGACCTTCATCTAGCTTTCACATGACATACACATTATATGAGTAATATAGTTATAAATTATGGTATTTTGTTGTCATCAATCCACCTAAGCCTAACCCCAAGTTGCTCTCTGAAAGCACATAGAACCATCCCTCCTTGTCAAGCATAGCTTTTTCTGTTTAATTGTTCTCATTCTTAATTTCTCACATTCATTACTCTCTCATTTTCTTGTCAACAAATTTGTTGTGCAATTGTTCTCATTCTTAATTTCTCACATTCATTACTCTTTCATTTTCTTGTTTTTTTCCAACTCCCCATCACTTAACCCTAACCCAGCCCCAGCCCCAGCCCCCAGCCCCAGCCCAGCCCCAACCTAACCCTAACCCCAGCGCGGCCAGCTAAACCCCAACACCAACCCTAAGGCAAACCCTAACCCCAGCCCCACCCCAGCAGCAGCCGAACCCCAACCCTAACCCTACCCTGACCCCGACCCCGACCGCGACCCCTGCCTAACCCCAACTCGCGCGCGCAACCCCAGACCCAGCCATGAACCCTAAGCCCAAAATAATCCAAAAATTCTTTAATTTACCTCGAGATTTACTCACCTGAACGGCTGCTGCTGTGGCTGGGGCGACGACCTGAACAGCGGGGGCGACGACCTGAACCGCGGTGGCGACGAGAACTGCGGTGGCGACGAAACCGGCAGTGGCGACGAGGAGAACGACGGTGGCGACGACGGCGTGGCGATTTGGGGATTTTTTTCGCGCGCGATCGAGAGAGAGAGAGAAAGTGAGCGTAGGCGATCGATCTGGGCTTTTGTTAAATCGATATTTACTTTCCCCTACGGATATACCCGTAGGTCCTTTGTTTGCGGCTCCGTAGGGGCAAACACCAAATTAAGAATTAATATTTTTATTCTTGGATGTCTGTGCCCGTAGGGGCAACCTTTTAGCCCTACGGATTAATCCATAGGGCCAGGTTAAATCTGCCCCTACGGATTCTAATATCCGTAGGGGCAACCCCCTATTTTACTAGTGATCATCGATCAGGAGATCTCAATCCTGCTAAGGTACGTGAGATCCCAACGCCGTGTAAATCGTTGGTTAATTATACGCTTATTCTTATATCTCCTTATGATGGATTTGTATTTGTTGCGAGGTAATCCACGACTTTGTGTCGTACTTAGCATAAACCTACATTGGTATCAGAGCAAGGTTATGCTCTTGATCTATTTTGTTTCTTTATTTCGTTTCTATATTTCTTAGATTAAAATATGTTGTATCATGCATTAAAAATTGAATCTTGGTAGATCAAATTTTTCTTATTATACTAATATGTCAGATCTGTTAGTTGTATATATGCCCTAGAGACCATTATTGTACATATGATGTATATTATAGTGGATACTTGGACATATATAGAGAGGACTTTCTTACTCGACATGATAGTATGCTATCTGATTGCTCTTTATCTTAACATGCATACTTATCTCTTGATACTGTCTCATGGTTACATGTTGGTAAAGCTCTTAGGATTTGTGTTCCCTCATGGGAACTGAATAAAGAAGCAAGGAAATACACAAAATGAGCATCACGTATCCACACGTGATCGGGCATCACGTGTCCAAACGTGATCGGATATCACGTGGGGACACGTGAACTTCTATGAGCAACGTTATGGGCGCTGAAATACACAATTGGAGATGGGGTCACGTGCCAACACGTGATGGGCCCCTGTGCCCTTTGAAATAATAGAATTAAATTCTAATGAAATGCCTAATTGGTGGGGTCACGCGCCAACACGTGATGGACTCTTAAGTCCTCTGAGCGAATAGAATTAAATTCTAATTAATTGCTTAATCGATGGGGTTACTGTCACGCCCCGCTTCCCAGAGTACGCTAAGATGGGCACGTGACATAGCCAACCATGCTACCTGTGGGTAGGAAGTATCCATCCACAGTCACATTACGGCTGTAGAGATATCAAGAACAATAATAAACTATTTAATACATGTCTATAAGCCTGAAATAAATGAGTTAAGAAAAAAATAATGCGGAAGCGAAAGATCCAATACAAAATAACTGGAATGTATGTCCCACAATGCGGGCTCACATCAGAAATGAAATAATACTGAAAGTAAAGAACTAACTACTAACGAGTCCTCACTGCTCAGCCTGCTGACTGGATTACTCCTGCTCGGACTGCGACAAAGGTACGGAATCTGGGCCATGCAAAACCCAGACGTCAGCGCGTCATAATATCAAGCAATAATATGTAAACAGGATAGCAAGACATGCAAGTATAATCGTAAATAGTAAAGCAGGTGTAACAGCAATATAAATCAGGGCAATGAAAGGTAGTGTGCAGTGAGTAATCTAAACTGGTCTACTGGGTTAACTACTCTCAAGTCCTTGAAATCAATTTGATGAATCATCGATATAACTCAATAGTATCCCGTGCATGCCCGGGACCACGGTCTAAGACTCTCGGGCTGAAACCGAGACATGACGCTAGGCACTAAAACAGGAAATATGTAAAGACGAACGATGTCAGCAGTATCATCCTAAGGCTGGCCTAGCCTCTAAGACTGATCAGTATAAGCAAGCAACTGTTGAGTTACAAGTCAGGTTTCATCATTGATTTCCCCATACCCCAAGTTAAAAGTGTTCAAGTCAGGTATTAAGTGATCTAACGCTAGTGCCAACACGGGATCAGACAGGTACAGGTTTGTCTAGATAGACAACAGGAACGGTCCGTAAGGACAACATGTCAGGTTTGTTGGCATTAGACACAAGATCAGGTAACAGGTAAAGCCATGGTACATCAGGTGAAGTCAAATAATGTATATAGGTGTCATGTCATGACAAGAGTTGTACGGTACCATGTCGGGTCAAATAATAGGTGTAGCAAGTCAAGTAAGGGTGTACAAGATATCAGGCGGGTGCTCATAATCAACTAGCATAAGCATGTGTATACATTACAAGCATGGGTACTAATAGAAAAATAAACTGGAACATGTAATATGAAAAGCAAATAGGTGCAGATTAAACTACTTGGATGTACGGTTATTAGTTTGAGTTTAAGGGATAGTTTCATCATTACATGAATGCAGTATAGCAAATATGGATGCTAAAATCATGTCAATATGTACAACATAATCTAGAGATGCAATTGAATATGAATTAGTCTAGATGTATGCAAACGGTCGTCCGATAGGGTATAAACTATAAAAGGGGTATTATGGCTATGCAACAATTGTTATTATGTGATTAACATGCAGATGGGGTTACTAGGTATAGTAAACTAAAATGCATCGAGTATGTTTCGAGCTAGAAATATAAAATGATATAACGTGACATCGAAATGTAAAAATGGAAATTATGGTATTAAATTTAAACTACAGGTTTAATGTGTATTCAAATGTGTATATAATAAATTAAATAGCATGTAGCAAGTTTTACTTGCCTCGACGGATTCAAGAAACGGTAAACGGAACATCTCACGTTGGCTAGAAAAGTCACGACGCGCGCACGGTACACGGAATGAGTCCAAACGACACATGATGGGATCACACGGGTCAGATATCCTCGCTGAGTCGTCGGGATCGTCGTCGGCACGGTCGGATTCCGGCAAACCAATCACAGTGAATCATGAGAAATAATGTATAAAGAAAGAGAAGAAAGAATGGAGAGAAATAATGGAAGAAGTGAGAGAGAGAGCTTACCGTAGATGCGTTCTGTGGCTGCAGAGGAGAGGATGAACGGCGGTGAACGGAGCTCCGACGGTGAGGGTTTGGTGTATGGGTTAGGTTTAGGGTCTGGGGTCGGTTTTGGGTGCAGGGCTGGTGTCGGGGTATTAGTCAGGGGATGAAGGAAAGGAGAGGAAGGGAATGAGATGGTGATGATGGTGGGTGAGAGGCTAGGGTCGTCGGCGACGACCGGAGACATTGGGTTCTAGGGTTCTGTGGATGTGTGCAGGGTGCAGCAGCCTCGGGGAGAAGAAAGAGAAGAATAAGATGGAGAAGAGGGGGAGAGGAGATGACGAGGCTCGATTGGGATTGAGGAGATGAGGGAGTTAGGGTTCGAGGAAGGCGATGAGGAGTTGGAGTTCTCGTGGCGAGGGCTGCAGCGTTTTATAAAAACAGAAGAAGAAGGAGAAGATAGAAGGGAGGTGACGAGATGCAGGGCGTGGTGAGCAGAATCGAGAAGAGCACAGTAATCGCGAGAAGAGAGAGAGAGCGCGAGAGGAGAGAGAAAGAAGAGAGAGAGAGAGAAAGAGCTGCGCGGAGGAGAGAGAAGGAGAAAGGGAAAGGAGAGAGGGGAAATCAGTGGGGCCCAGTGAAAGGAAGGGATTTCTGATTGGTTGAGGAATAAAAGAGAGAGAGAATAGAAGAGATTTAGTGGTGGGGCCAGGTGCAACAAAAGAGCTCTGATTGGCTCGGGAAAATTGATAAAAATTTTATAAAAGATTTAAGTTAGTTAAGGAAAATTATTGTGAGCTGTTAACTTTATCAATAGAATTAGATTTTTAAAATATGTTTTGGTTAAAACAAAAATCTTTAGGCTGTTCAATATTTAAACATGAACGAATTTTAAAGAGATTTAAAATTATTAGAATTTGGCGGAAATACAAAATGTTTCAAAAATGCGTCCGGGTCGGGTCCAAATTTTTGAATTTGAAATATGAAAATTATTAGAAAGTTTCAAAAGTTAAAATGAAGGATTATGTAACAGAAATGCCTACCCCCAAGAACGGACGCACGTACATGCGCGTAGCCGTCCAAACATGTCCGTTTCATTGAACGGGACGAGAACACGATGCAAGGACGCTACCACAGGGTTAGGGGTATCAACATGCCATGTCATGTATTTTAGATTATTTTTAAGGGACTTAAATTGTTATATACAAAAATATGTAATGTTAGGGTTGTTCCCCTCCGAATGGCGGCGGAGACGACGTGAGGACGTCTTGCCTGAGATTCGGGGCAGATGCTATATGGTTTTATCCGTCTACCTCTCCAAAGATGCCAAGTTGATTTATGACACCGTGTATCGGAGGTTTAGACGGATGCGGCCGATATAGCAGACTTCGTCAGATTCCCCCTCGCTAGAGAGGTTTTTGATTGTGGGGATGCTCTTCCCTGCAGGCGCAAGCACCTGCAGTTAATTACGCTACCGCATCACGGTAGCCACTTTCTCCTTCTCCAGAATTTCACTTCGTGTCGTGTGTGTTTGTTTTGTTTGTGGTTGCCCGTGGATTGTATACGGAGACTGAGTAATGCCGTCGCCCGTAGGACGTGGATTAGTCCAAATCCGTATTTACTTAGATTTATGTTTGGTGTTTTTAGTTTAAGGATACGTTAGCCGTATTGAGGCTAAGATCAACTTAAACGTTCGTTAAGGATACGTTAGTCCTGTTTGAGACTAAAATCAACTTAACGTGGTGATCCATTTATTATATAGCCGTCAGGACTCGTCACCTCTTTGACGTCGTTGAAGAATTACAACGATAGGTGTCAGAGGAGTTCAGAGATGTACCCTTGAACCAAAGTTGATTTGGAGTTTTATAGTCCATTTGAATGTTTAAGGATACGTTAGCCGTGTTTGGGGCTAAGATCAACTTAAACAGGACCATTTAGATCCGGCAAAAGAGCATTTGGAGGCTCTATTGTTCCAGTTTAGGGACGTGGTCCATGTTCCAGTTTAGGGACGTGGTGGTCCATCACCAGTTTAAGGATGTGGTGGTCCATCATTAGTTTAAGGACGTTTCGGTCCATCGCCAGTTTAGGGACGTGGTGGTCCATCATTAGTTTAAGGACGTTTCGGTCCATCATTAATTTAAGGACGTCTCGGTCCGATATTAGTTTAAGGACGTCTCGGTCCACTATTAGTTTAAGGACGTTTCGGTCCACGAGTTTAGGGACCCCGCAGTCCAATATTTATATGTGGTCGTCGGGACCCGTCACCTCTCTGACGTCGTTGAAGGATTACAACGATGGGTGTCAGAGGAGTTCGGAGATGTACCCTAGAACCGGCCGTAAATTGATTTAGGGAGCAGCCGTGCTCAATCAATTTAATTTGAGGACTTACGGCCAAAATTGGGCTAAGTCCAGTTAAAAGTGTCCACATTTTGTTTGCATTTGGCCTTTGTCTGGGCTTTCCCCTTTTTAGAATAATGCATAGCATTACTTCAGGCTATTTATGCCCATTTTGACTGGGCTCTGCCCTTTTTATTATAATGCACAGCATTTTTTTTGGTCCATTGGACCTCTCAATTGGGCTCTGCCCCTTTGCATAACGTTTTTATTATTTTGTTTGGGCTCTGCCCATTTATAAATGATGCAGAGTATCAATTTAATTAGGCCTGCTTGGTCTTTTTGATTTGGGCCTGGCTCTTCAGGAAATGCATTGCATTTTCAGGCGCTTTGCGCCAATCAGAAAGTGCAAGCGCTTGTAGTGTTGACACGTGTCGCGCAAGCGCAGTGCGCTGCGCTAGTGCGCTGCGCTTGCGCTGCTGACACGTGGCGCACTCTGGTGAGTTGCGCCAATTACAGAGAGCAAAGCTCTATCTCAAGGCGCATAGCGCAAGTGGTTCAGATGCTGACACGTGGCTCTCTTCCAAGAGCGCAACAGCGCAGTTTGCAAGTGCAAAGCACTCTAAATTTGAGAATCTTTTAGATTCAAGAACCAAAGGTTAATAAAAGTGCAATGCACTATTTTTTTTTATTTTTGTTTCTTCTTGTTTTAAAGAACCAATGGTTCATGAGTAGTGCAAAGCACTGTTTTTATATGAAGATCATTGATCTGGTTTTTCAGATCAATGATCTATTAGAAGAAATTTCTTCTCTCTTGTTAAGGTTTTTACCTTTTTTCTTAGAATTTTTCTCAGAGTTCTCTCTGTTTGAAGCTCTTGATTTTTTTTTTCAAGAAATGTTCATGCCTTTGAATTGAGGTCTAGGGTCATTTTTATAGTGCCCATAAATTAGTTAAATTTGTTAAAGAGATCTTTCTCTGAGTGATTTGGGTATTTTTCCCCACCGTTGGATATTTGATCCAAAGGCCTCTATTTTACAGAAGAAAATCTTCTTGTTTTAACAAGAACAGAAAGATTTCTTTAAAATTTTAATTCTATTTGGCGCAAATGCCCCAGCGCGTGACGCGCAGCGCATCTGCGCTGACACGTGTCGCGCAGCGCAAAACGCAGCACAGCAGTGCTAGCGCATCTGCGCTGACACGTGTCGCGCGGCGCAGCGCTTGCGTAAATGAAGCGTTGCTTCCTTTAATAGAGCTTTGCTCTGATTGGGCGCACCTTCTTGGACGCTGTGCTGACGTATCAGCGCCTGACATGTGGCGCGTTGCGCCCGAGATTTGAAGCGTTGCTTCAAAATTTGAATTTTGAATTTCAACAGAGCTTTGCTCTGATTGGGGAAACAAATGCCCCCCACCGTTGCGCTCACGTGGCGCGCACGTGAGTGCAGCGGTGGAAAACTCTTGACCGTTGGATCAAGGGGTGAGCTGAAGGGGCGCAAGCGCCTTATAAATAGGACCTATGACCCTTAGGAAATCTTCACCGTTTCAAGATTTTGATTTTCTAGAGCTTTGCTCTCATTCAAGAACTTCAGAGCTTTGCTCATTTCTAAAGTCAAAAACTTTAGGTAAAAATTAATTGAAATCAAATTAATTTAACTTAATCTCAACCAAAGAGTTTTGCTCTCACAGATCTCTTGATCTAAAGAGATCCCCATTGGGGTTTCATAAACAGAGCTTTGCTCTCAAGAACTTATAGATCTGCAGAGATCTTGTTCATGGGTTCTAACCCATGAACAGAGCTTTGCTCTTGAATCAACTGTAAATCTTTTATATTTGAAAAATGAAGAAACTTTTTATAAGTTTTTCATGAATTTTTCAAGATTCCAAATTTTTTAATTCTTTTAAGTGTAAATTTTTTTTCTGATGGACCTTTTCCATTATTACCACAGAGCTATGCTCCTTTAAGGAATTTTATTCCTTTGAGACCAGAATTTGACAAGTGTCATTCTGTGACAGAGCTTTGCTCTGAAAGAGGAGATTTTCTCCTTGTCTCTAGGGATTCCCTACTGATGATAATATTCTCTTGGGGATCTTTTCTCTAACTGACAGTCTCACCCAATGATGAGGCTGTCTTATTAAAAGAGGCATTTTCATCCAGATTTTGTGGGTCTCCATTTGGTCCCCTACTCACTGCATTGCAGTGTGATTAATTTTAATCTAATTAATTTTTAAATTCATTTAATTGAAGATTTTTTTTTAAATGCCAAGCGTTGGGATTGTAGCACTGACGGCTATTTTGTTCTTTTGCAGTGATCATGCCTCTCGACACCTCGTTCCCGTTTGTTCGTTCAGAGGAGGGATTTCCCGAGGCACCCTTGGACCGTGAGGTCCTGGCCATGATTAAGGAATACGACCCGGAATACAAGAGTCTCCACCTTTGGGGGTCGTGGTATAATCAGATCATCATGGGCCGCCGGAGCTTCACATGCGCGGTGCCGTCGGAACCCATCACGACGATTCACTATGCTACCCCACCCTCGGTGCAGTATGCCGTGGAGATGGTGGATTAGACATTGAAGGGTTTTCTTCATCCGGCTATAGATGCCATCCCGGTCCAGCGTCCTATGGTCTTGGATATCCTAGGATGCCGTATCTGTCAGGACGAGGCGAGACCCTGGAGGCAATCATATAACATTGGTCTGATCCCTCGCCACCCGATTGGCTATCTACCATGGGCCCGGTACATCCTGTCGACGAAAAAGTCGCAGTTGATAAGGTTAGGACTGTACACCGCAGTGTACGTCTCTCTGTTCCAATATCCCACGCTCCCGACCTAGTGGTTCAAGGCCTTCCTGGAGCAGTGGAACATTCCTACCCACACTTTCCTCGCCATGGATCGGGAAGTGTCAATCTCTCTGGAGGAGTTTACGGAGGTATCCGGTTTACCAGTCATGGGGGAACATTATGAGGAGTTGCTCCCGACAGATGAGTACTTCTTTGGTGCTAAGCCGGTGGTAAGGGGGCTCACGCCGGAGAATGCTGTTCAACACCAATTTCCAAGTCTGATCAAGGTGTTGAACATCTATGAGTCTCTTTTTATCGAACATGGGAGTCGGGAAGTTAATTTTGAGGATTTCATCGCTCGGTTCCTTCGCCCAAGCGTTCTCTCATCAGAAGCTGCCAAGTTTGCTACCCTGGATGACCCTTTCGGTCTAGGTTTGGATAACCTGTCGGCGAAGGAGATAGACCAAAAGGGTTTTTTTCTTCCGAACTTCCCGACTATATCTTTTGCAGAAATTGCGGCCCCCGGGATGGACGAGGAGGCCTTTTTCTTAGGATTTCTCGGATTGTGGCTGAGTTGGTTTGCGATCCCAATGCACTCTCATCGTATGCGGCCCTCTGTCTTTTACCCAGCCCACCGGATGGCCATCGGGGTAAAGGTGGCTGTGGGGATCGCCGGCTTGGCGCACTTATATCATGGCCTCAGTCGAGCAGCGGATGCTAACGAGCCCGGGGTATTGCACGTGGTCTTCCCGATGCACTACTTGATGTCGTGGCTCGAGCTACATACATCAGGTGTTTTCGGCATGCATAAAAGGCCCTCGTTCTACGAAAGGTGCAGCTTCCCTCGCATCATACAGCTGATTGGCGCATCAATTGTGAATCCATCACCACGAAATTCCAGGGGTTTACTCCTTCGCTCCCACACCGTTGGAGCCGGTGTATCTTTCGTTGACAAGGTGTTGACTATTGGAAAAGCGTCTACCACTGCAGTGCGGTCATTGCAAGACACCTTCAAGGATGGAGCTTCGGTTTTAACGGCCCGGGAGACCCTTCACTTATATTCCATCAGACCGGGCTTCTTGGTGTTTAAGCAGAACGGGGCGGCGATCTTCATGAGATATAACCCGCATCGCTTCGCCCAGCAGCTGAGCTATAATCAAGGGGTACCGCTGGAGGCTTTCTTATCGGAACCTGCTGCGACCGAAGAAGGGATAGAGAGAGCGCTGCATCATTTCATGCATCTAAACACGGGCTCCCACTTCTTTATCAGTGAGCCGGCTTGTGCCCCGCGACTCCTCAGGGTATACACAGAATGGTACAGTCATTCGACGGGAGCGGTCATAAAGGAGGAAAGGCGGTTGCTGATCGACCGTAAGGGTGCACCTCCAGGTAGCGATTGCAACGCTCCTTTGGTGCCAAGGACCCCGGTAATCCTCCCTTTAAAAGATGCCAGAGCGGGACCTTCGCATGCGCAAAGTCCTCCACGCGGATTGCCGCTCCCTGATATTGCGGATGCACCCCGAGCGCCCTGTGCTCCAGTGGAGACAGTGGTTGTAGTTTCGCCAGAGTCTGGCGTGGGTGCGGACATCGGGACCCGCCGTCCCAAGGTGGCTGCTAAGCGTAAGTCAATCCCACGTGAGCCTAGGGTCGGGGGGCAGAAGAAAAAGAAGTCTCTCTTCGCTGTAGATGTCGTGTTCGGTCAGGAACCCCATGCTCCCTATGCCGAGGGCTTGATCGAATATGGGACTAACGAGAGATTAGTCATACCGCCGCCGGATGATACAGACTTGGAAGCCGCTCTCGAAACTTCAACGTGGTTGGCAAAGCGTGACGCGTGGCTAGCTGAGCTTGCGCAATCAGGTAACTACTAGTTGCATTTTCTTTATTGCACCATATTCTCCTCATTGCCTTTGACTAACGTTTTTCTTTCTTTTCTTCCAACAGCCATCACTAATGAGGAAGCCATTGCCACTTCACTCAAGACCTTCCAAGAGGAGGAACGCCTTAGAGCGTCTTTAGGCCTCAGTAAGTTTCGATCCATCAAGTTTTTATTCTCCTTGTGTTATGGTCAATCTAACCTCTCCTTTTTTATTGCAGAAACCTCAATGCTGTTCTCTCCAAGCGACGCAAATGTTCTGCTAGCTGCCGATGTTCCCGCTTCCTCTAGGCCACCGCAGGAGGTTCGTCTTGAAGAGCCGATGAGAGATGCCTTAAAGGCTCTAGAGGTATCTTTAAATGAGGACGACGATGCTTCGATAAAGGAAGCGTCGAAGAGGTCCATCGTGACGGCCCGGGAGGAGAGGAAGCGGTCAAGGAGCGAAGCAAAGGCATGCAGGGATGTTTTGGCCATTGGAGCTGGCCTCAGCACCGTTCCTCGGGCCAAGACTCCATCAGAAGAGTCTCCGGTCGCCCTGTCTACAGCTCATAGACAGGCGATCCGCGCCAATAGAGTGGCTAACGACAAGTCTACCTCAGGTAATACTTCTTTCAGAATTTCGTTATAAGACTTATAAAGCTGTCGGTTCTTATATATTTTATCTCGCATAGCCCAGTCCGACCGAGGGGGAGGCGGAGACCGTTGAACCCAAGAAAACAGAGGAGGCGGCGCCTGCCGAACCTTAGCCGACGGTGGGCAACGTCGCTGAGGCTTCGGAGCCTGAGATGGAGGTTGGGGAGTCTGCAGCCGAGAAGGTCATTGATGCCGAGCCTGAAGTGGCGGCAGATGAAATGATCATTACAACCGAGCCCAGGGTGGTGGCGGACGAGGAGCTTGAGGCCGGCGACCTCGTGGTGACGGCGGATGAGCCGATGGAGACCGCGGAGCCCTCAAAAGTAGCGGATGAGATGGGTATGACACTTGGGGAAGAGTTAGCCGCTCTCTCCCAAGAGTCCGGCAACGCTCCAATCATTGCCCTCCCCGCCTATGATCTTCTGCCGTCTCCTGGCCTTGCGAGCATGACAACGGTCCCTATCGAGTCGGGTGATGAGGCCACGGGCGGTGGCATCATGTCCATGGAGGAGGGAGTCGCCTCCGTTTCAGCCGGCAGTTCATCAGGTAAATCCTAAGTTGCTATCTTTATTTACCTTACAATCCTTTCTGACAAGTTCACCTTTTTTGTAATGCAGGTGCAGCCAGCGCTGATGCCCCACTGCTCGAGGGAGCGCCCTCAACGACTGCCTTGGCGGTGGTCACCTCTCAACCCTTTCTCATACCGTCGAAGATGTTGGAAGGTATGGATTTGCAATTTATTAATCTTATCTTCCAAACGCATAATTTGTGTACTAAAGTCGCACTGTTATGTCTTTTCAGGAGTGCTCTTTGATCATCTATATCAAGTGTTGCTCCCACACTTCTCCTTCCTATCCAAACTCGCTTCTTCCTCTGGTGGCGCTGGTGAGCATGATTTCCATTGATATCTTTCTTTTTTCATTGCTGGAGTTACTTCTAAACCCTTTTTTTTCCTCATCTCGACTGCAGTGCTACAGATTGAAGGAGGGGATAAAAGATCGGCTGCGCCACCGGCCCTTCCGGCCCTGCCACCTGTCTCAGCTGGTACGGTGACTATCACATCGATAACTCTCCCCTTTTTATTTCTTGTACTGTTATCTGATCACATCTTATTTCTTTTCAGCTGTCGTTCCGGTCTCGGCGCCCTTCGAGCCTCGCATTACAATGCCGGCGGGTCCTTATCTGAGACGTCCGTCTTCGAAAGGCGCCGCGAATAGTCTGCGCATGTTGAGTGACTACGTCGAGGAACTCGACGTTGAAACTCCTACATCTGCCGCAGAATTCGCTACGGCGGTTAACCCGATGCTGGTGATACTCGTGAACTTTCATGACGAGGGTATTATCGCATCTTGGGTTAACCATTGCAGGGAGATCGAGGCCTGCCTGCATCAGTTGGAGTCCCTGCATCCCGCTCCCGAGACCTTGGTCGCCAGCAATCAAAGGGCAGCGTGGATTGAGCAGAGCGCTTCTTACTTCCGCTATCTCGAACAAGAAGTCATTTCAAGGCGTAAGGAGCGCGGTGAGACTTCGAGCAAGTCCGCCCAACTGCATGCTCGGGTGGAGGCCAATGCTGCACGGCTGAAGGTTGTCTTTGAGGGCCTTCTACAATGTCTTTACGAAGGGTTATCATTGAGGCAACAGCTTGACGTTGTCGAGCGAGATGCACCCAGCCAAGGAGCAGCCCAGAAGGAGGCGGAGGAGCAACTTTCATCCTTCTTGCAGCAGCGAGCCCAGGTGGAAGCGGAAGTGGCCGCGGCAGCCACCCAGGAGGAGGCGCTGAAGGAAGTGCGAGAGCAGCTTGTGAATTTACTAAAGACACTTCCTCCTCAGTAGCCATCCCTCTTTGTATCGTTTGTACTTGTCGATAAAAAATGTGTATATACATTTTCTATTCTTTAACATAATGTATCCTGTACCCAATCAAGTTTATGAATAAAAGATACACATTTTTTTGTCTTGTGTCGTTTTCTCTATCTTTTCTTTCTTTTATTATCAGCATACCACCTTAGTAACATAGTTGACGGATGATTAGAGCGAGTATCCTGACTACCTCAATAAATAGCGATGGCTTAGGCCGCAGGTTTAGATCTGCTGCCTAAGACTTTTCAACTCTATTAGCCGTGAGGGTCTCATAGAGATTTTTCTCCTTACGGATCGAGAGGATCTCGTAGATGGATTTTTCTCCTTAGGAATCGTGAGGAATCCTAAGTGTGGTTTTCTCTTATAAGTCGTAAGAATCCTATAAGAGAAATTTTCCCTCTTACGAGTCGAGGGGACCCGTAAGCGGTTGTTTCCCTCCTTGTCGAAACTCGACTTTGGAGAGTGAGACCCGTGAATAGTATGCAAGAGACCGTTTTAGATCGACTTGCAAGGTCCCATTGTTCAGAAAGCAAGTTTTTTAATCCCTGCTGCCTGAGGCTTCATCTTGCAAGTTGAGACGAGTCGGGAGTTTTCCTGCGGAGACGCTGGTTTCTCTGCGAGCCGATACGAACCAGGAGGCTCTCGTCAAGGAGTGTTTGTATCCGTGAGTTGAGGTGTTTGCTAGGGATTATTTGTTTCCCTAGCACCAAGGATTATTTGTTTCCTTGGGGTTTGAAACGAGTCGAGAATTTCCTACGGAGGAACTGGTTGCTCTGCGAGTCGACGCGAATCAGGAGGCTCTCGTCAAGGAGTGTTTGTATCCGTGAGTTGAGGTGTTTGCTAGGGATTATTTGTTTCCATAGCGCCAAGGATTATTTATTTCCTTGGGGTTTGAAATGAGTCGAGAATTTCCCACGGAGGCACTGGTTGCTCTGCGAGTCGACGCGAATCAGGAGGCTCTCGTCAAGGAGTGTTTGTATCTGTGAGTTGAGGTGTTTGCTAGGGATTATTTGTTTCCCTAGCGCCAAGGATTATTTGTTTCCTTGGGGTTTGAAACGAGTCGAGAATTTCCCACGGAGGCACTGGTTGCTCTGCGAGTCGACGCGAATCAGGAGGCTCTCGTCAAGGAGTGTTTGTATCCATGAGTTGAGGTGTTTGCTAGGGATTATTTGTTTCCCTAGCGCCAAGGATTATTTGTTTCCTTGGGGTTTGAAACGAGTCGAGAATTTCCCACGGAGGCACTGGTTGCTCTGCGAGTCGACGCGAATCAGGAGGCTCTCGTCAAGGAGTGTTTGTATCCGTGAGTTGAGGTGTTTGGTAGGGATTATTTGTTTCCCTAGCGCCAAGGATTATTTGTTTCCTTGGGGTTTGAAACGAGTCGAGAATTTCCCACGGAGGCACTGGTTGCTCTGCGAGTCGACGCGAATCAGGAGGCTCTCGTTAAGGAGTGTTTGTATCCGTGAGTTGAGGTATTTGCTGAAGACATTGGTTTGTTCGGAGTTGGGATGAATCGTCGAGATTTAACCTCGTTTTCTGGCGGATCCTGTTGGAAAAGTATGGTTCCCTCTTCGTTTGCGCCCTTGGATTGTATACAGGGATCGATGCGATCTTAACTGTAGGGCCAAAGTTTTATCATTTTTTTTGTTTCATTTCCGCGATGCTCTATCATTTCAGCTTTTATATCGTGAAGGTCGCGATTGCCCAATCATTTCGGCTATTTTTCGCGGTGCCCAATCATTTCGGCTGTTTATTTTATTTTTACTCGCTGCTTTTTATTGCGAGTTGCCCAATCATTTCGGCTATTTTTTATTTTTACTCGCTGGTTTTTATTGCGAGTTGCCCAATCATTTCGGCTATCTTTCATGCATACATTTTCACTTGCTGCTTTTTATTGCAAGTTGCCCCATCATTTCGGCTATTTCATATGCATGTGCGGTCTATTGGCTTTTCGCCGTAAACCTGAAATTAGACACCGATTTCGGCATCAGCACCGCTACAACTTGGATATTGCCAGGAGCGAATCATCATCTGCCTCTGTCGATGTCGAATAAGGGTGGCTTAGCGAACAGGGTTAAGGTCCTGTCGACTAAGGCTTTTGACTTCATGAGCCGTAAGGGTCTCACAAAGGTATTTCTCCCTACAAGTCGTGAGGATCTTATAGGTGTATTTTCTCCTTAGGAATCATGAGGATTCCTAAGTGTTTGTTCCTCTGTAAGTCGTAAAGATCCTACAGGAGAATTTTCTCCTTGTAAGTCGAGAGGACTTATAAGGGTTGTTCGTCATGCGAACATATCCCCAGTCTCGAATGGGACTTGATTAGGGAAATGTTTATTCGCGCCCGTGGATTGTATACAAGGGTCAGTATTGAGCCACTTGTAGGGCAATATCGGGAGTTGTGGCAGTTGCTTAAGCACAGGTTTAGGTCTCTGTAACTTAAGACTTTCAAATCTTATGAGCCGTGAGGGTCCCATAAGAGAGTTCTCCTTACGAGTCGTGAGGATCTCGCAAGTGTATTTTCTCCTTAGGAATCATGGGGATCCCTAAGTGTGTTGCTCCCTTGTGAGTCGTAAGGATCTCACGCGGGTGGTTTCTCCTTACAAGGTCAAGAGGACCCTATAAGTGTCTTTTAACGAGGTTGCGCCCTTTCGGGTTTTCACAAAAACTCGCCGGTAGTCCTGCTGTTTTTACTCACGGAGCCTTTTCAGGTTTTCATCCGTGCCCATTTTGCTTATGGACATACCCTCTTTTTTTTTTATCTTTTTTTATTTTTATTTACTTTTTTTCTGAGGTCGCGCCCTTTCGGGTTTTCACTAACACTCGCCGGTAGCCTTGCTGTTTTTACCCACGGAGCCCTTTCGGGTTTTTATCCGTGCCCTTTTTGCTTATGGACATACCGTTTTTATTTATTATATTTTTCTTCTTCTTCTTTTTTTTGTCAGCTTACGGATGCTGCGATATTAGTTTAAGGACGTTTCGGTCCGCTATTGAGAAGGCAGGCTACTGCTTATGAAGCTTGAACTTAGGAAGATAGCGAGCGGACATAGTCGTCGTCATCTATCTTTGACCTAGGCTGTGGCTCATTAAGCGTAGTATTTCTTTAGGAATCTACCGTTTATCGGCCTGAAAGGTCTTTCACCATGCATATCCATGAGTAGATAGGCTCCACCCTGGTAGACCTTGTCTATGATGTATGGGCCTTCATAGTTCGGTTCAAATTTTCTCCGCTTGGCGCGATTGGGGATCATAGGCCTTTTGACCACTAGCACAAGTTCGCCTTGGCGGAATGTCCTCGGTCGGGTTAATCTTTCATATGAGCGCGTCATCTTTGCTTTATAAGCTTCCAGATTTTGTTGCGCTATGAGCCGGGTTTCATCAAGGGCGTCAAGCTCCTCAAGCCGAAGGTGAGTATTTTCTTCGTCCGCCAGTTCGTAGTGGACTGCCACTCATAGAGAGGGTAACTCTACCTCGAGGGGGAGTACTGCTTCCGTCCCAAATACCAACGCGTACGGTGTTGTGTTCGTGGCCATCTTGAACGTAGTTCGATACGCCCAAAGAGCCTCTTGCAGTCTCTCGTGCCAGTCTTTCTTATTTCGGGACACCGTATTTTTCATGATCTTCGTCAGGGTCTTGTTGAAGGTCTCGGCTAGACCATTAGTTCGCGGATTATAAACCGAGGAATATCTCCAGTCTATGTTATGCTGTTGTGCGAAGCGACTGATCTTGTGGCTTCTGTAGGCTGGCCCGTTATCAGAGATGATCCGTCGCGGAGTTCCAAACCGATATATGACGTGCGTCTTGAAGAAATGGAGGATATTCTCCGTGTTCACTTCTCTCAACGGCACTGCTTCTGCCCATTTGGAGAAGTAGTCAGTCGTCGCCAGGATGAAACGATGTCTCTTGGACGATGCTGGTTCGATGGGGCCGACTATGTCAGTTCCCCACATTTCGAACGGCCAGCTAGCTACGGTCGGGTGTAGTGGATTTGTATGCTGATGGATGAAATCCCCATGAATTTGACATGAGTGGCACTGCTTCGCATATTCGAGGCAGTCCTGAATCATCGTGGGCCAGTAGTAACCCATCCGCTTGATCTTCAACTTCATCTTTGGGCCCGCTTGATGAGAACCACAGATTCCATCATGAACTTCCTGAACGACTCTTTTCGCTTCGTCAGGTCCCAAGCATCTCAGCCACAGAGAATCGAATGACCTCTTGTATAGAGTATCATCAACGAAGACGAAAGACAGAGCTCGTTTCATGAGCTGATGTCTTATGGACGTTTCTTCAGGCGTTCGGTGGGACTTAAAGTAGTCTATGAAGACTTCCCTCCAATCCTCGGCCTTTTCCCGGTTTTTTATTTGCAGAGCCATTTGCTCAGTCGCTCCCTTTTCTTCGGATGATTTCGGAGATATTTCCGCTGGGGCAAGCACCCGACGGCTTTGCACCACGATTCTTATGTCATCGAGGTTCTCATCAGCCAGTTCTTTAGCGAGCTTGGCCAATGCGTCCGCTTTGCTGTTTTCTGCGCGCGGTATGTTTCCCAAAGTATAGGAAGGGATTTGGGTCAACAGTTGCTGCACCTTTTCGCCTTACTTCACCAACTCTGGTTTGCACGTTTGGTAGTCGTCATTTACTTGACTGATGACCAGCTGGGAGTCTCCATATATAAGGAGGTCTTCAATTCCCATGTCGATAGCGATCTAGTGGCCTGCTATCAAAGCTTCGTATTCGGCTTCATTATTCGTCCTCGGCTCTGTTAAGGAGAAGGCGAAGCGCATAATCCCTCCTTTTGGAGTTACGAAGATGAGGCCTACTCCAGATTTGATTATAGGGGTACTTTGTTTGCGCTTTTTCATGGAAGATGCTCCGTCAAAATAAAGCTCCCATCGGGTGTCGTTCCCATCGATAGCGTCAAACGCATGTTCGTCTGGAAGATCGCAATTTAAAAGAAAATCGGCGGGTATCGGATGCTCAGAAAGGAAGTCGGCGATAGCCTGGCATTTGACTGCCTTGAGGGGTTGATACGTTATCGAGAACTCCATCAAGAGCAGAGCCCATTTAGCGAGTCGACCTGTCAATATAGCCTTCGACATCAAATATTTAAGAGGGTCGACCTTCGAAATGAGACGGACCTCATTCGCCAATGCATAGTGCTTGAGCTTTGTTATCGCGAAGATCAACGCTAGGCAGTGTTTTTCAATGGGAGAGTAGTTTCTTTCTGCCCCCAGAAGAACTCGACTCAAGTAATAGAGAGCTCTTTCTTTTCCTTGGTCATTCTCTTGCGTCCATAATGTGCCTAAGGAACCTTCGAGGGCGGTTGTATAAAGAATGAGAGGTTTTCCCTTAACCGGAGCAGCCAACACTGGTGGGTTCTACAGGTAATGTTTAATTTCGTCCAGCGCGCCCTGGCATTTTTGATCCCAGACGAATGGAATTCCCTTCTTCATCAGGTGACTGTAAGGGCGGCACTTGCCAGAGAGGTTGGCTATAAATCGCCGAATATATGCGAGCTTTCCTTTGAGAGACCGCAACTGTTTGAGAGTCCTTGGCGGAGGCATTTCCATGATCGCTTTGATCTTGGACGGATCTATTTCGATACCCCGGTGTCGGACGATGAATCCCAGGAATTTGCCTGAGGAAACTCCGAATGCACACTTGAGAGGGTTCATCTTCAAGTTGTATTGTCGAAGGCGTTGAAATACAATCTTTAGATGCTCGAGATGTTCCTCGTATGATTTGCTCTTAACCATGAGGTCGTCGATATAGCATTCGACGATTTCATGTATAAGGTCATCGAAGATCTTCGTCATGGCCCTTTGGTAAGTGGCACCGGCGTTCTTTAAACCGAAGGGCATCACTTTATAACAGAATATTCCCAAAGGGGTCCTGAAGGCGGTGTGCTTCTGGTCTTCGGGATGCATCTTTATCTGATTATACCCTAATGAGCCGTCCATGAAGGAGAAAACCTCATGAGTGGACGTATTTTCTATCATCAATTCGGTGACTGGCACCGGGAAATCATCCTTCGGGCAGGCTTTGTTGAGATCCCGAAAGTCCACGTATATGCGCACCGTCCCATTTTTCTTCATCACCGGGACAATGTTGGCGATCCATTCAGGGTATTGAACTTCCTCGATAAAGCCAGAGTCGATTAGCTTCTTGACCTCGGCGTTGATACTCATCTCAAGTTCGACCCCATTCTCCTCGGCGCCTGTTTGACCGGCTTGACGTCTGGGGATATCGCCAATTTGTGCACAGCAACTTCTGGATCTAGTCCCGGCATTTCGGAATAGTTCCATGCGAAGCAATCTTTATGCTGTACAAGGACGTCTTTTAACGCGGCCACCCTTTCTTCGGATAACAGCTCGCTTACAAATGTCGGTCGCGGGTCGTTTAGCGTCCCCAACTCAATTTTCTTGAGGTTATCTGCGGTAGTATGTATTCCATCTTCCATTTCTTTCGGAGCTGGCGGAAATTCTGAGATCACCCTGCCGTTGCTATTTTCGAAGCACCAGGGAAGGCTGTCCATGTTCTCAGGCTCTTCTTTTACTATTGTTATCATGCGACAAGTGCGAATCCGCTTCTAATCCCAATGTGGAGTTGGTTCTATTCTTGCGGCTTTGGGTTCATGCTTCTGTGGCGGCGCTACCCTCCAGTTGGCAGACAGAGCGAACTTGCCAAGCTGATACTGATCTTCGACCCAATTCTTGAAGGTGAATCAGTCTTCGAGAGGATGCCTTATTACTCGATGGTAAGAGCAATAATTTGGGTCAGAGGCTTCGCCTGCTTGTTCGGGGTGCTTGGACAACGGCAGTGTAAGCATCTGATGTTTTAGAGCAAGCTCAAGTATCTTCTTCGTCTTGTCCTGAGGAAATGAGTACGCTCGACCCATTTTCTTCATGAGGGATAGATTAATAACGCTCGACTCCCGCTCGCGTGGCTTCTTAGCCTTGCTTTGTTGCTGTTGAGCGCCTTTTTGGCCTTTCGACTTGTTTCTGCTTCTGCGTCGAGCCTTCTTCATAACAGGTTGACACGGAGTGACACTTTCATTTTTGACGGCCTGTTGAAGGAGGCGTTGCGTTTTGGCTCTATCGTAGATGGCCATTTCGCGATTGTGATCATCTCGGACCTTTTGACCAGCTTCGCTTATAAGCCTGTCCATTTGTTCTTCAAACGACGGACCGGGCACTTTTGCATCAGGAACTTTTACTGGTTCAGCATTAGTGTCCTCCCGTTGCGCATCTGCTTCTTCATTGAAGTCGTGCATGACGTAACAGTCGTGGAGCAGCTCTCGTTTCTTGGGGCGAATGTATCCGAGCCCGATCGTTTCCATCCTCCCATTAGGCAGCTTGCGTTGAGTCCCAGGAACGTTCCAGACCCTGTCATAGAATTTGGCCTTTCTAACGGTCTGTTTGAAGGGTATCCCTTGGCGCTTCAACAATTTCTTCAAGCCTTCTGTATAATATCTGGGTAGACGGATGGGTTGAAGTCTGTCCAGCGTAGGATCTGCCCCGTGCCAGATTTCTTTCTCCACTTTGTTTTCTTCAGAGCGGTAGAATAGAATTGCCTTCTCGCCTTCTCGCCTGGGAGGGATATAGAACGTTTGCAGCTCTTCTACATTGTGAATATCGAGTGCATCCAGTTCTTTATGGTGTTTAAGCGGCACCATAGCAACTTGTAGACTTTGCTCTCCGTCAGCGGAAGCCCGTATTGATGGTCGAGCAGAGAATACAGCATGGACCTCATCCTCCGAAACACTACCAAAAATCAACGCAGGAGCGGATGGTCCCGGCTTGGTGTATTGGGGAGGACCCGAATAAACTATCTCCTCTTCCTCCTCGGTATCACTGTCGAAGACAGGGATGGTAGCGTTAGTTTTATTCTCCGGCTTGCGACACCTTTCCGTGTCTTCAAAATCCGGTAAGAAGTATTTGGCATCTTCATATTTGCGAACTTCGTTCACGGGAAACGGATTCAATTCTCCCGTCACGGTATACTCGAGACCATCCCTAAAATATTTCATACACTGATGCTGTGTAGAAGGGATGATGTTGTACTCGTGTAACCATGGTCGGCCGAGCAGAGCGTTGTAGCATGTCTTGGCATCTATGACGTGGAATTTAATGTCCGTGATGAGCAGTCCGAAGCGTAGCGTCAGTATCACAGATCCAAGAGTCTTTGATGATTGGGAGTCGAACCCGGAGATCGTGATCTTGTCTCGAGCGAGGTGTTGAACGCTCATGCAGATTTCCTTTAAAACTCGCACATTGAGTAGGTTAACAGACGACCCGTTATCGATCAGGATTTTGCCTATCTTTATATCATGGCAATATCCTGAGACATAGAGGGGGCGATTGTGTTCGCACGTCCCAAGGAGAAGGTCTTCATCGCCAAAAGTGACATCGGCCGCGTGCACTTCTTCCAGTTCATCCTTCATCTTTTCTTCAGCCAGGGAAGCTTGGAACTGCTCCGGGTCCTGTAGTGCCTTAATTAACGAATCTTTCGCCTCCTTTGATAGTAAAAGGGCGTCAAGAATGCTGAGTTGCGAGGGTAGCTTCCTCAGATGCGCTAAGACGTTGTAATCCACCTTATTCTTTTTCGG
The DNA here is from genome assembly GCA_030015575.1 of Agapanthus africanus. Taxonomy (NCBI): domain Eukaryota; kingdom Viridiplantae; phylum Streptophyta; class Magnoliopsida; order Asparagales; family Amaryllidaceae; genus Agapanthus; species Agapanthus africanus. Next base: position 670,949,698 of record CM057340.1, on the reverse strand, counting down.
CGGGTCTTTGGCAGTTAGCTTTTTCGTGATTTAGTCATCCAAGGCGATCTCCTCAGGGACCTTTTCTTTCCTTTTGTCTCTTTTGTTTGGGGGTCCGAGATTCTTTTCGAGCAACGTGCGATTACGCAGCCGGATATTTTCACAAATCTTCGGCTCTTCTTCTTTTCCTAAAGTGGGCTCTTTAAAGAGGGGGCCAAGCTCCAACTCCTCATCAGAATCGCTCCCGAATGTGAGTACTTGTGATCCTCCGGCGTTGACCATGCGACAATTGCCGGTAGTTCTATTAAGCCCTTCGGTCACACTGCTTTGCTCCCAGAGAGTCTTGCGCTTCTCCTGCTTAACCTGTTGTCGGTGAGCAACATATCCTTTCCACCATCTATCGAAAGCTTTGCACTCCTCAGTGGGATGCGAAATCTTCCGATGATACAAGCAATAGGAGGGGTGCATTTCCGCTTCATCAGTAACGCTTCCCTCAGAGGATGGTAGCTTCATACCCATTGACACGGCTTTAGCAAACTTCTTCCTCATCTTGAATTTGATTTTATCCACAGTGGGTGTACTTTGCTCCAGCGGGAGTATCTCAATTCTTTCGTCAAGGCGCTGGCGTTTGGCCCTTTCGAATATAACCTCCTCGCGCTCCCGATCAGCTTTGCTTTTTAAGAGAGCTTCATTGAGGAATGCATCGATTACTTCATCCGATGGCTCTAGAATTTTTGGTTCGAGATCTGCCTCCAGTTTTCAGTACAAGGAGTCTCCTCATCGTTCGTGAGCGAATGGGAAATCATATGACATCTCGCCACATATTCCTCGGATTCATCCGACGAACTATCTCCCTAATCTTCCTCTTGAAAGACGTGGTTGAGGAACTCTTGGAATGTAATGGGAGTCCGTGCCTTCTGGTTGTATTCCTCCAGCGCGTCAATTTGTTTTTGCAAGTCTGTGCACTTGTCGCCAGGCTTTACGGGCTTCTTTGACTTCTTTTTCTTCTTCTTTGAAGATTTCGACGGCTGGTTGTGAATGCTTGGGCCACCTCCATTGATCTTTTGAGTTGGACGAGGCTTCAACATCCCTTCAATGATCTGCGGCTCCAACGGGTTCTTCCACTTGATCGCTGGGCATGTTTGAAGATCATTTAGCATCCTCTTTGTCTTGGCTGATAATACAACCTCCCAAGGAGCTTCTTCAACGACAGAGCATGTTGCCCCCGGCGTATTCATTCCTTTAGAGGTGTGGGGTTGCGGTGGATTCACCTTCCATTTGTCGGACAATGCAAACTAGCCCTGTCGGTACTGGTCTTCAAGCTAATTTTTGAAGACATAGCAATCCTCGATCGGATGACCCAGTACTCGATGATAAGGACAGTAGTTGGGCTCATTGACATCACTTGGTTGCGACGGACGTTTTGGGTCCAGCAGATTTATGAGTCGGTTGCGCAACGCCAGCTCGAATAACCTTCTCGTTTTATCTCGGGGAAACGAGTAGGAACGTCCCATCCTCTCCTCAAGAGGGCGCATATTATTTTGACGAACGACTGGCTTCGGGTTGCTCGGCTGTTGCTGAGCATTAGCAACAACGATCGCTTTCCCCTTCCCCTTCTCATTTCGGGAGTCCGGCTTTGGAAGAGGAGGTTTATGGCCTATCTGATCCATCTGCACTAGCTTGTCGATTAGTGCCTGGAAGGTGGTCGGCTTGAAGAACATCATAAATTGCGAGATGGTTGCTTGCGGATCGAGGGTTCCCACAAACATACCCACTGCAGGAGCTTCTTCAATGCGTTGCTCGCATTTTGACCATAAATTACGCCACCGTATAGCATATTGGACCTATGTTTCGCCCGGCTTTATCCTGGCATTAATCAATGCCATTATCGGGGTACGCTCGCTGGCACTCGCGAAACGTTGGGTAAACAGCAGTTCCATTTCAGCAAAGGTTTTGATAGAGTCATTCGGGAGCTCGGAATACTACTCGAATGCCGTATCTGACAAGCTACTAACGAACTGGCAGAGCAACAAGTTATCATCACCGCCAGTGTTGCCGCAAAGCGCCCTGAACTGGGCGACATGCTGGTGAGGATTGCCAGTCCCCTTATACACATGAATTTTTGGTATCGTATAACCTGGCGGGTACTTAATCTGGTCATACCAACCCGGATACGGTCGCCCTGTTTTTACGACTTGTCCTGCTGCTTCCGTTGCTTGATGGACCCGGATCTGCTGAGCTATGTATTCGTCCAGATCAGCTTTGGAGATTGCCTCCTCCTTGGCTGTTGACAGAGCCGGAGGAGGATTCGACGTTTCTCCCCTATCATCTTCAAGGATGATCGGGGGATCTTCAGCAGGTGGATCCTGTTGAATCATCATGCCCACTATGTCCTGGAACAGGAAGGCCATTTTCTTTATGCTGGCTGTCTGTTCCGCAACTTCTTTATCCTTCTTCTCGAGTATGAGATGAAGGAATTCAGCGTCAGTTTCTTGTTCCTGACGTTCATCCGAGGACGTTTCAGGGGTTTCTTTTGGCGCAGTGAGTGCGGCCATCACGGTCATCATCTCCTGGAGCTTTTGCTGTTTCTCTTGAGCCTTGGTCACTGACCGTGTGAGCGGTCTATCACCCGTGGATGCGCGGCTATCCTCCTTTCCCGATACCATATAAACTGTATGAACTATCATGCCCCCAGACTTAGGGCATTTAGGCTCACCACCTTTGGCATCTGCCGCGGGCGCGGGGGTTTTCTCCGGCCTTCTTCTTTTGTGGGCCGTTGAAGTGCAGGGGGCCGTTGCAGTGGGTACCTTGGTGATTGTTGTCTTCTGCTGTTTAATAGGACGGTTCTTTTCTTTTTGCACCTTCGCCTTCTTCTGTTGACGAGAATAACCTGGGTCAATCACGGAGTCTTGAACCCTCCGCCAAACCTTGTATATTTTTTAGGACAGCCGTTGAGGGGGCTGTTCTTGCCGTGTTTCCGGAACTCTCTCCGCGGGCGGAGGAGATCTTTTCAATGTAGAGATTGGAGAGTTCTTACGTACCCTCCTCAGCAGTTCAAAACTGTTCCCAGTTGGAACAGCAGCGTTGACTTCCACCTCTGGAGCCGGTGGAGTTAGCCCTGAGGGGGAGTTGCCCCCTGCCTTCCTCACTCATCGCCAATAGCGACGTCAAGCATGACGAGCCGTTGGGACTGGCTCGGAGATAGAGACAGCCTCTTTTTTCCCCCTGTCTGAATGAGGCGCCGCTGGTGTTAACCTCTCAAAGACTGAGGTTGTCCTTTGAGGGATTATATTCAACCTGCGAAGATAGATCCTCTGCAGGAGCAGGAATAGTCAGTCTTGAAAAGACTGACTCTTTGACAGTGGAAGCCGCCTTGACGACTTCTGGAGCAGCGGCTATTGCCTTCCTTGGGATAGCCACCTTGGGATTCACAGGCTTCTTGGTGGGCCCGTCAGAGTTTTGATCCAGCCTAGCAAAGACAGAGGCTGTTGGCTTGGTAATGGACGACCCGTTGACAGGGGCCGTCGTAGCAGTGAGCCGGTCGAAGACCGACTTCTTGTTCACTTCCGGTGCAGGTATTGGCATAGAGAATCTTGAAGGCGGGATCATAGTCCCGAAAAACAGGCCGGTGGTAGCCTGGGCCACCTGTTCTACCGGCAGAGCGAGGAAGGAAGCCGCTTGGGGCCCATATGCTACACCTCTAGGTGAGGTGGAGCATCCGTTGCAATGGCACTTCGAGTAGTTGGTGCAGTTAAAGGCCATGGATGCTTGAGTTCTGCGCCATACAAAAGACCAAATCTTAGTAACTTGAAAATCCAAAGGCAACCGTTAACAAACCACGATTCGTTCGCGAAGACGACACACGAAGTGTGGAGTGGAAAGAGGAAAAGGTCCCACCGGGCGTACCAAAATCTGTTTCCCTCCGAATGGCGGCGGAGACGACGTGAGGACGTCTTGCCTGAGATTCGGGGCAGATGCTATATGGTTTTATCCGTCTACCTCTCCAAAGATGCCAAGTTGATTTATAACACCATGTATCGGAGATTTAGACGGATGCGGCCGATGTAGCAGACTTCGTCAGATTCCCCCTCGCTAGAGAGGTTTTTGATTGTGGGGACGCTCTTCCCTATAGGCGCAAGCCCCTGCAGTTAATTACGCTACCGCATCGCGGTAGCCATTTTCTCCTTCTCCAGAATTTCACTTCGTGTCGTGTGTGTTTGTTTTGTTTGTGGTTGCCCGTGGATTGTATACGGAGACTGAGTAATGCCGTCGCCCGTAGGACGTGGATTAGTCCAAATCCGTATTTACTTAGATTTGGGTTTGGTGTTTTTAGTTTAAGGACACGTTAGCCGTATTGAGGCTAAGATCAACTTAAACGTTCGTTAAGGATATGTTAGTCCTGTTTGAGACTAAGATCAACTTAACGTGGTGATCCATTTATTATATGGCCGTCAGGACTCGTCACCTCTCTGACGTCGTTGAAGAATTACAACGATATGTGTCAGAGGAGTTCAGAGATGTACCCTTGAACCAAAGTTGATTTGGAGTTTTATAGTCCATTTGAATGTTTAAGGATATGTTAGCCGTGTTTGGGGCTAAGATCAACTTAAACGGGACCGTTTAGATCCGGCAAAAGAGCATTTGGAGGCTCTATTGTTCCAGTTTAGGGACGTGGTGGTCCATGTTCCAGTTTAGGGACATGGTGGTCCATCGCCAGTTTAAGGACGTGGTGGTCCATCATTAGTTTAAGGACGTTTCGGTCCATCGCCAGTTTAGGGACGTGGTGGTCCATGTTCCAGTTTAGGGACATGGTGGTCCATCGCCAGTTTAAGGACGTGGTGGTCTATCATTAGTTTAAGGACGTTTCGGTCCATCGCCAGTTTAGGGGCGTGGTAGTCCATCATTAGTTTAAGGACGTTTCGGTCCATCATTAGTTTAAGGACATCTCGGTCCGATATTAGTTTAAGGACGTCTCGGTCTGATATTAGTTTAAGGACGTTCGGTCCACGAGTTTAGGGACCCTGCATTCTAATATTCATATGTGGTCGTCGGGACCCGTCACCTCTCTGATGTCGTTGAAGGATTACAATGATGGGTGTCAGAGGAGTTCGGAGATGTACCCTAGAACCGGTCGTAAATTGATTTAGGGAGCAGCCATGCTCAATCAATTTAATTTGAGGACTTACGGCCAAAATTGGGCTAAGTCCAGTTAAAAGTGTCCACATTTTGTTTGCATTTGGCCTTTGTCTGGGCTTTCCTCTTTTTAGAATAATGCATAGCATTACTTCAGGCCATTTATGCCCATTTTGACTGGGCTCTGCCCTTTTTATTATAATGCAGAGCATTTGTTTTGGTCCATTGGACCTCTCAATTGGGCTCTGCCCCTTTGCATAGCGTTTTTATTATTTTGTTTAGGCTCTGCCCATTTATAAATGATGCAGAGCATCAATTTAATTAGGCCTGCTTGGTCTTTTTGATTTGGCCCTGGCCCTTCAGGAAATGCATTGCATTTTCAGGCGCTTTGCGCCAATCAGAGAGCGCAAGCGCTTGTAGTGTTGACACGTGTCGCGCAAGCGCAGTGCGCTGCGCTAGTGCGCTGTGCTTGCGCTGCTGACACGTGGCACACTCTGGTGAGTTGCGCCAATTACAGAGAGCAAAGCTCTATCTCAAGGCGCATAGCGCAAGTGGTTCAGATGCTGACACGTGGCGCTCTTTCAAGAGCGCAACAACGCAGTTTGCAAGTGCAAAGCACTCTAAATTTGAGAATCTTTTAGATTCAAGAACCAAAGGTTCATAAAAGTGCAAAGCACTATTTTTTTTTTCTTCTTGATTTAAAGAACCAGTGGTTCATGAGTAGTGCAAAGCACTGTTTTTATATGAAGATCATTGATCTGGTTTTTTAGATCAATGATGTATTAGAAGAAATTTCTTCTCTCTTGTTAAGGGTTTTTACCTTTTTTCTTGGAATTTTTCTCAGAGTTCTCTCTGTTTGAAGCTTTTGATTTTTTTTTCAAGAAATGTTCATGCCTTTGAATTGAGGTCTAGGGTCCTTTTTATAGTGCCCATAAATTAGTTAAATTTGTTAAAGAGATCTTTCTCTGAGTGATTTGGGGAATTTTCCCCACCGTTGGATTTTTGATCCAAAGGCCTCTGTTTTACAGAAGAAAATCTTCTTGTTTTAACAAGAACAGAAAGATTTCTTTAAAATTTTAATTCTGTTTGGCGCAAATGCCCCAGCGCGTGACACGTGTCGTGCAGCGCGCAGCGCAGCGCAGCTGCGCTAGCGCATCTGTGCTGACACGTGTCGCGCGGCGCAGCGCTTGCGCAAATGAAGCGTTGCTTCCTTTAATAGAGCTTTGCTCTGATTGGGCGCACCTTCTTGGGCGCTGTGCTGACGTATCAGCGCCTGACATGTGGCACGTTGCGCTCGAGATTTGAAGCGTTGCTTCAAAATTTGAATTTTGAATTTCAACAGAGCTTTGCTCTGATTGGGGAAACAAGGGTATTCCATAACTATAAAACAACAAGCTCAAGCAAGCGGGTCGAATAAAAAAATAAACTACCATTCGCATTCACATAGTAAATGAATTAAACACCACAAACCACACATACGGCAACAGAAATTGGTATAACTGGACTCGGTTGTTACATTATACCCAACTACAAAAAGAATTTCGTCCTCGAAATTCCAAGAACACAAAAAGGATGAACGACCAACAAACTACAAGAAAAGATGGGGAAACTTCTGCCGGATTTCATTTTCTCATTCCCAAGTTGACTCTCCATGCGAGCGACTACCCCAAGAAATAAGTACAAGAGGGATAATCTTGTTCTTAAGAACCTTTTCCCCTCGATCCACAATCGCAATCGACCGCTCTTCAAAAGTCAAGTCTCCTCGTACAGTCAGCTCCTAATGATCCAACACATGTGTTTCATCTCGAACATACTTACGGAGTTGATATACGTGAAACACGTCATGAACATTCGCCAAGGATTGCGGTAACGCCAATCGATTTGCTACTTCACCAACACGCTCCAAAATCTCAAAAGGTCCGACGAATCGAGGACTGAGCTTTCCTCGACTTCCGAAACGAATCACCCCTCTAGTCGGTGATATCTTCAAGAATACTAAATCACCCACGGCGAACTCTAGAGGTATTCTCGACGTATCTGCCCAACTCTTCTGTCGGTCTTGCGCTGCCTTCATATGATTCCAGATAGCGTTAACTTTCTCAACGGTCTGCACAACCAAATCTGGTCCAACAATCTTCGTTCATCGACATCGTCCCAACAAACAGGTGAACGACACTTGCGATCATATAAAGCTTCGAATGGAGCCATCTGTATAGTCGCCTGGAAACTGTTGTTGTAAGAAAACTCCACCAAATGTAGATGATCCTCCCATGAACCCTTGAAGTCCAACATCCAAGCTCTCAACATATCTTCAAGAGTTTGGATCGTTCTCTCCGACTGGCCATCTGCTTGAGGATGATAAACTGTGCTAAACTTCAATCGAATCCCCAAACTTTCCTGTAAGCTCCTCCAAAAGTGTGATAAGAACCGAGTGTCACGGTCGGACACGATGCTCACCGGTACTCCATGCAATCTTACAATCTCCTGCATGTACCGTTCTGCCAAAGTTTCTTCTGATTGACCAACCCGAAAAGGAATGAAATAAGCTGCCTTGGTCAAACGATCAACAATCACCCAAACTGCATTGTTGCCTTTTGGACTCCGCGGTAGAGCTGTCACGAAATCCATGATTATATGTTCCCACTTCCACTTAGGAATTGGAAGTGGTTGCAATAAACCAGCAACCCTTTGATGTTCAGCCTTAACTTGCTGACACACCAAGCACTTTGCCACAAAGTGGGCAATCTCCCGTTTCATGCCTTCCCACCAGAAATGCTGCCGTATATCTCGGTACATCTTCGTGCCTCTTGGATGTATGGAATATGCTAAACTGTGCGCCTCCTTCATAAGTTCTTCGCGAATATCCCCCTTTGGCACACACAACCGGCTACCATATCTCAACGAACCATCTTCATGGATCAGTAAGTCAGTTCGAAGTCCAGCTTCAACCTGTTCTCGAAACTTTTGTAATCTAGGGTCCTGCAATTGCGCTGCTTTAATATTCTCGATCAACGACGAATGTACCTGCAGCTGCATCAACTATCCCGAAGAATGCGGTAGCACAACCTCCAAATCAAATCTCCGAAAGTCTTCAATGAGTTCCTTCTGAGCAGTCAACGTCTGAATTGCTGGTAACCGACTGAGCGCATCCGGCACGATATTAACTTTCCCCGGATGGTACTTAAGATCAAGATCGTAGTCAGCCATCAGCTCCAACCATCTACGTTGCCTCATATTAAGCTCCATCTGTGTGAACACATACTTCAAGCTTTTATGATCGATAAAAACCTCGACCCTTTCGCCCAAAAGGTAGTGTCTCCAAATCTTCAAAGCAAAGATCACAGCCGCAAGCTCCAAGTCATGAGTTGGGTAATTCTTCTCATGGGTCTTCAACTGTCTCGATGCGTACGGTATAACCTTCCCATGCTGCATCAAAACACATCCCAATCCTTTCCCAGATACGTCGCTGTGAATCACCAATCCTCCGGAACTGTCTGGCACGGTCAGAATAGGAGCGGTTATCAATTTCTGCTTCAACGCCTCGAAAGCTGACGCATACCTATCCGTCCACACAAAAGGTACCTCCTTGCGCGTAAGCTTGGTCAACGTCTCCGCCAAACGAGCAAAGTTCTCCACAAATCTTCTGTAATACCCGGCTAGTCCAAGAAAGCTTCTTATCTCCGCAACATTCTTCGGAATCGGCCAATCACAAACTGCTACAATATTTTCGGGATCAACGGCGATTCCATCACCAGACACGATATGCCCCAAAAACTTTACTTCTTCCAGCCAAAACTTGCACTTGCTCATCTTTGCATATAATTTTTCTTGCCTCAGCGTCTGCAGTGCGATCCTCAAATGTTCTGCATGCTCTTCAATACTCTTCGAATAGACCAGAATATCATCAATGAACACCACAATAAACTGGTCCAAGAATGGTGAAAAGATTCGGTTCATCAAGTCCATGAATATCGCCGGTGCATTCGTTACTCCGAAGGGCATCACTAAATACTCGTAATGTCCATACCGAGTTCGGAACGCCATCTTGAAAATATCTTCTGTTTTTACTCGGACCTGATGATATCCAAATCGTAAGTCCAGCTTCGAGAATACCCTCGCGGTACTAAGTTACTCAAATAGTTTGCCAATGAGAGGGATTGGGTACTTGTTCATAATAGTCACCCGGTTTAATTCTCGATAATCGATGCACATCCTCCTTGTGCCATCTTTCTTCTTAACTAGAAGAACTGGAGCTCCCCAAGGCGAGTTACTGCTTCGAATCCAACCCTTCTCAAGTAATTCAGTAACCTGCTTCTTAACTTCTTCCAACTCCACTGGTGCCATTGGATAATACGCTTTGGAAACTGGTGCTGCACCAGGAATAAGATCAATCGCGAACTCTACGTCTCGCTTCGGTGGTAAATCTGATATGTCTTCAAACACGTCCATGAAATCTCGAACAACGGCTGGCGTTTCATCTTGAGCAACCTCCATTGATGCAAGAATATTAGCTGTCGGCATAGCCCTAAATTCGACTGGCCCGACAGAACTGCTTCCTCCAGTGAAGATAAATTCTGGGTGTCCGGGAATCTGGAAAATTACTTTCTTTGCCCTACAATCAATGTGAGCATGGAAAGTGCCGAGAAAATCCATTCCCAAGACGACTTCATAGCTGCCAGTATCAATCACCAAGAAATCTGCAAAAAGCTCCCGTCCACCAACAACAACTGCACAATCCTTAAATTTTCTACTAGATATGATTTTCCCATTCCCAGTGTGTATGTCCCAGAAACTAGACAGGGTGGTGCAAGTGATCGAATGTGTAGCAATGAACTTGGACGACATAAAACAATGGGATGCACCAGAATCAAATAACGCTAATGCGGGAAAACCATGAACAAGTAGAATACCTGAAACAACTTCTCCTGAAGCCTTGGCTTCCTCAGCCGTCAGGATAAAGCTCGAGCTTGATTGGGTCCTTGAGTCAACTGCTTCTGTCCTTAAAACGGTTTCTGCGGTGGCTTCTGAGCATCATCTTTCGTGCGAAGCTTTGACGGACATGAGTTGATAGTATGATCCGCCGATCCACAAACCAAACAGAGTCCCCGCATCCTTCGACATTCCCTTTGCAAATGTCCGGGTAAATAGCAGTAGTTACAAATCACGGTCTTTCTCTGATCGACGACAGCAGGCCTCTTCATAGGTGTTACGCCATGACGGTTCACTGGAATACCTCTGTGTACATGTGCTCGGTTCGGTGCAAAAGCCGGCTTCCGTACTGTAATTGTTGTCTGCTGTGAACTCCCAGTCTTCCCAGATAAGCTCTGCTGTTCTCGGGCTGTTGTAAGTACCTGTGAGAAAGTGGTCAAACCCAGGAAAACAATCTGCCTCTGGATGTCCACATCCAAACTGCGCATGGACCTCCTTGCCCTATCTGCATCGTTGGCAACCAAAGGTCCAGCGAATCTACTGAGCCGCGTCCACTCAGCTGCATGTACATCTACAGGTGCACCATTCTACCTTAGACTGATGAACTTCTCTTCCATTTCCTCCCGTGCAGTCCGCGGGAAGAACTTCTCCAGGAAACTCTTTGAAAAATCCGCCCACTTGATCGGCTTGGGCAAGCGGGTATCTTCCACAAGCCACCATTTACGGGCGTAATCCACCAACTGGATACGTACCATATCCACTCTCTTATCTTTGGGGATCTGTGCCGCAATGAGTAAATTCTCCATGTCAACCAGCCACTGCTCCGCTGGCAACAGCTCCTCCAGGCCAGTAAAGACAGACGGACCCAGTCTTCTGAAATCCGCCATGGTACCCATACGATCTCCCGGTCTTGCCCCAACATTGCTCACGGACTGCTGAACGGTCCGCAAACCTTCCTGAAAAGATTCAGCTTACTTCTGAATCAGCTCGGTCTGTCTCTTTTGATTCTTCAACATCCCACGTATTACTCCAAGCATGGCGGCTTCGTCAACACGCCTTTGGTACGTCTTCAGATTCTTGTCTTCCATATTCCTGAAATCAAAACACCCAAGGATTAGCATGATAACAGATTCAAAATGTAGATCAAGGCTAGAACTCCGCGTTACTTAAATAGAGTACCGCGTTGTAACTATGCCGCGGTATCATAGCTACAATTACATAACTCCACCCAAGTCGCCTAAGTTCTAGAGATAAACAAGAAACCAGGTTTCGAGTCGATATGCAAAGGAGGTTTGCATATCGTAAAAGTATAATCAGGAGGAGGTTAAGATTCAAGAACGATAAAACGGTAAGATGGCGGGACATGTTTCCTAATCACGAGTATTCTGATTCATGTATTTGGTCCAATACCCAACTACAAAAGAATCAAACCCGATTAACCTATGGCTTTGATACCAAAAGAACCATGTCACGCCCCGCTTCCCAGAGTAGGCTAAGATGGGCACGTGACATAACCAACCATGCTACCTGTGGGTAGGAAGTATCCATCCACAGTCCAATTACGGCTGTAAAGATATCAAGAACAATAATAAACTATCTAATACATGTCCATAAGCCAGAAATAAATGAGTCAAGAATAAAATAATGCGGAAGCGAAAGATCCAATACAAAATAACTGGAATGTATATCCCACAATGCGGGCTCACATCAGAAATGAAATAATACTGAAAATAAAGAACTAACTACTAACGAGTCCTCACTGCTTAGCCTGCTGACTGAAGTACTCCTGCTCGGACTGCGACAAAGGTACGGAATCTGGGTCATGCAAAACCCAGACGTCAGCGCGTCATAACATCAAGCAATAATATGTAAATAGGGTAGCAAGACATGCAAGTATAATCGTAAATAGTAAAGCAGGTGTAACAGCAATATAAATCAGGCTAATGAAAGGTAGTGTGCAGTGAGTAATCTAAACTGGTCTACTGGGTTAACTACTCTCAAGTCCTTGAAATCAATTTGATGAATCATCGATGAACTCAATAGTATCCCGTGCATGCCCGGGACCACGGTCTAAGACTCTCGGGCTGAAACCGAGACATGCCGCTAGGCACTAAAACAGGAAATATGTAAAGACGAACGATGTCAGCAGCATCATCCCAAGGCTGGCCTAGCCTCTAAGACTGATCAGTATAAGCAAGCAACTGTCGAGTTACAAGTCAGGTTTCATCATTGATTTCCCCATACCCCCAAGTTAAAAGTGTTCAAGTCAGGTATTAAGTGATCTAACGCTAGTGCCAACACGGGATCAGGCAGGTACAGGTTTGTCTGGATAGACAACAGGAACGGTCCGTAAGGACAACAGGTCAGGTTTGTTGGCATTAGACACAAGATCAGGTAACAGGTAAAGCCATGGTACATCAGATGAAGTCAAATAATGTATATAGGTGTCATGTCATGACAAGAGTTGTACGGTACCATGTCGGGTCAAATAATAGGTGTAGCAAGTCAAGTAAGGGTGTACAAGATATCAGGCGGGTGCTCATAATCAACTAGCATAAGCATGTGTATACACCACAAGCATGGGTACTAATAGAACAATAAACTGGAACATGTAATATGAAAAGCAAATAGGTGCAGATTAAACTACTTGGATGTACGGTTATCAGTTTGAGTTTAAGGAATGGTTTCATCATTACATGAATGCAGTATAGCAAATATGGATACTAAAATCATATCAATATGTACAACATAATCTAGAGATGCAATTGAATATGAATTAGTCTAGATGTATGCAAACGGTCGTCCGATAAGGTATAAACTATAAAAGGGGTATTATGGCTATGCAACAATTGTTATTACGTGATTAACATACATATGGGGTTACTAGGTATAGTAAACTAAAATGCAACTGGTATGTTTTGAGCTAGAAATCTAAAATGATATAACGTGACATCGAAATGTAAAAATGGAAATTATGGTATTAAATTTAAACTACAGGTTTAATGTGTATTCAAATGTGTATATAATAAATTAAATAGCATGTAGCAAGTTTTACTTGCCTCGACGGATTCAAGAAACGGTAAACGGAATGTCTCACGTTGGCTAGAAAAGTCGCGACGCACGCACGGTACACGGAATGAGTCCAAACGACGCACGATGGGATCACATGGGTCAGATATCCTCGCTGAGTCGTCGGGATCGTCGTCGACACGGTCGGATTCCGGCAAACCAATCACAGTGAATCATGAGAAATAATGTATAAAGAAAGAGAAGAAAGAATGGAGAGAAAGAATGGAAGAAGTGAGAGAGAGCTTACCGTAGATGCGTTCTGTGGCTGCAGAGGAGGGGATGAACGGCGGTGAACGGAGCTCCGGCGGTGAGGGTTTGGTGTATGGGTTAGGTTTAGGGTCTAGGGTCGGTTTTGGGTGCAGGGCTGGTGTCGGGGTATTAGTGAGGGGATGAAGTAGAGGAGAGGAAGAGAATGAGATGGTGATGATGGTGGGTGAGAGGCTAGGGTCGTCGGCGACGACCGGAGACGTTGGGTTCTAGGGTTCTATGGGTGTGTACAGGGTGCAACAGCCTCGGGGAGAAGAAAGAGAAGAAGAAGATGGAGAGGAGGAGGAGAGGAGATGACGAGGCTCGATTGGGATTGAGGAGATGAGGGAGTTAGGGTTCGAGGAAGGCGATGCGGAGTTGGGGTTCTCATGGCGAGGGCTGCAGCGTTTTATAAAAACAGAAGAAGAAGGAGAAGATAGAAGGGAGGTGACGAGATGCAGGGCGCGGTGAGAAGAATCGAGAAAAGCACAGTAATCGTGAGAAGAGAGAGAGAGAGCGAGAGGAGAGAGAAAGAAGAGAGAGAGAGAGAGAGAGAAAGAGCTGCGCGGGGGAGAGATAAGGAGAAAGGGAAAGGAAAGAGGGGAAATCAGTGGGGCCCAGCGAAAGGAGGGGATTTCTGATTGGTTGAGGAATAAAAGAGAGAGAGAATAGAAGAGATTTAGTGGTGGGGCCCGGTGCAACAAAAGAGCTCTGATTGGCTCGGGAAAATTGATAAAAATTTTATAAAAGATTTAAGTTAGTTAAGGAAAATTATTGTGAGCTGTTAACTATATCAATAGAATTAGATTTTTAAAATATGTTTTGGTTCAAACAAAAATCTTTAGGCTGTTCAATATTTAAACATGAACGAATTTTAAAGAGATTTAAAATTATTAGAATTTGGCGGAAATACAAAATGTTTCAGAAATGCGCCCGGGTCGGGTCCAAAATTTTGAATTTGAAATATGAAAATTATTAGCAAGTTCCAAAAGTTAAAATGAAGGATTATGTAACAGAAATGCCTACCCCCAAGAACGGACGCACGTACATGCGCGTAGCCGACCAAACACGTCTGTTTCACTGAACGGGACGAGAACACGATGCAAGGACGCTACCACAGGGTTAGGGGTATCAACAGGCCATGTCATGTATTTTAGATTATTTTTATGGGACTTAAATTGTTATATGCAAAAATATGTAATGTTAGGGTATTCCATAACTATAAAACAACAAGCTCAAGCAAACGGGTCGAATAAAAAAATAAACAACCATTCGCATCCACATAGTAAATGAATTAAACATCACAAACCACACATACGGCAACAGAAATTGGTATAACTGGACTCGGTTGTTACAGTTACGTGCCAGCACATGATGGGTTCCTGAATCTTTTGAACTAATAGAATTAAATTCTAATTAGATGGGTCATGTGCCAACACGTGATGGGTTCCTGAGCCCTCTGAAATAATAGAATTAAATTCTAATTAAATGGGTCACGTGCCAACACGTGATGGGTTTCTAGACCCTCTGAAACAATAGAATTAAATTCTAATTAAAAGAAATCAAAATCCTTAATTGGAAAAATATTTCCCTAGATCTTTCCAAACAAAAAAGATTGCGCTCTGTAAAGCGGAGCACCGTTGGATTAAAAATCCAATGGTAATTAAAAATCACCAATTTATAGAAAGATTCTATATAAGGAAATATTTTCCTAAAATTTGTCAGGAACAACAAATAAAATATCTTTGAATTAAAAATCCAACAGTGAATAAAATTCGCCAAGTGATCTAAAAGATCTTCTTGGTTATAAGAAATCAATCAAAATCTCTCAATGAGAGATTGGCTGAACAAACCGATTCTTTTCTTTCTTCTATAAATAGGAGCCAAGAAGAGAAGAAAAAGAAAGAGAGAGACAACAACAGAGAGAGAATACAAAAAAAAAAGAATTTAATTCTCCAGAGAGAAAAAAAGATCTCTTCAGAAAAGAAAGAAACCCTAGATAAGAGAGGGAAAGAGATCATTCTATAACCTCCCACAAAACAAAAGAGAATTTAATTCTCAAATTAAGAGTTTAACTCTTCTAATTAAGAACTTAGTTCTTCCTATGGTTGAAGATCTGCAGAAGCAGATCTCCCCATAAGTTGAGAATTTAATTCTCATCGGGGAGATTCTGTCATGCAGATCTAAAACCTGAGGGAGGACCTAAAGTTCAGAGAATTATATTCTCCCATAAAGAATATAGGAATTTAATTTCTCCAACAAAGATATGGTTTAACCCTTAATACAAGAACTTAGTTCTTCTTCATGCTAATAGATCTGCAGAAGTAGATTTTCCCATAAGTTGAGAATTTAATTCTCATCAGGAAGATTATGCCATGCAGATTTAAAAGCTTAGAAGGAGAATTGAGTTTAAAGAATTTAATTCTTTTAAGCATATAGGAATTTAATTCCTCTAAATAAAATTAGGGTTTAACCCTATAAGATAATTTAATTCTTACAAGGGATTTATCTCTCCATGCACGTAAAATGATCAAGTATCCAATGTGATCACGTGGCAACACGTGACCCTCTCCTCCAATGACCACAATAGAACGAATAAGATTAAGTCACGTGCTCCCACGTGACCCTTAAACAGAATTCTCAAAATAAAAAGGGCAAAATCGATTTTGGGTGCCTCACGTGTCCCTACGTGACCCCTGAAAAACACCTGTTTGTAAGTCCACGGTAGCGCCCCGGCCGTCTAACAGACATCAAAAGCGGAACAAAAACTTTTTACAACTGGCGCTATCGCGTACCGTAACCCGGATCTGCCATTAAAGCTAAACTAACAAATTGCAAAGGGGTAGAAACGTTATACCGAATGATCCGAGTCCTTCAGTCTTCAACCATCATCCCACGCTTTGTTGCGGCTGCTCCGATCTCCTTGAACTCCATTCTTCTCGTCCAGGTGGCACCACGTCGACGGATCTTTAAACGGGCTCCCGCCTCTGAACCGAGGCAACTCGATTGTCAAGTTTGCTAAAAGAGATGACCAAGATGAAGTAGAGAATGAGTAGAACACTTTGTCTTGTTACGTCCAAGGCTATGGACGAACGGTTAATGAAGTTGCCTTTTGGAATCGGGTGAAATGAGAAATGAGGCTTATCTAATTTCCATGAGTCCATAACAATACCAATCTTTTTCTAGCAACCATCATATATCCTCAAGGGTGTGGCCGGCCACTATAAAAGGAGGTGGGGGTGAGTGTAGGAGAGGGGGAGGTGACCATAAGCACAAACTTATCATAACACCTAGTATGAACACAATAATGTAAAGCATGATTCATTAACCTTAGTCATCAAAACATTAATGGAACAATTAATGCTAACAATGAATCATCAAGCCTTGTCACCACCTTCTAGAAACTTCTAGAAACTTCTACACTCATCCAAAGAAAAGATAAATCCGTATTTAACCGACTGTCAAATACGGGTGATAGAAAACTGGAAACTGGCAACTTCCAAAAGTGATCCTGAAACGAATTTCAGGATAACCCCGTATCAGTATAAACATACCCGCATTTATATTACGACCGAATATAAATGCAACTGAGACAAGGATATTATATCTACACAGTATAATACTGGGTTCCGGCTTAAACCAAAGCCTACCAGTATTATCTGCCCGAAAAACGACACATGCGAAAACGCACGTGTTTTTTCCGAACCTTGCCATATCACCATACGACCTCTACAACGTTTTGCCCAAACTTGGGAAAGTGTCTATGGGGGACTCTAACGACTCATCAACACACTGGCACTCGGTATAACCACTAGCACGTCAGAGGTATAAGCTGCACGTAACGTTTTGCCTATGTATTGATTGGAAGGGAAGCTGATGAGCGAACTCATCTATAAACCCTACTGAGCCTGACAGTGACAATGTATAAAAAGTCTGGTCCATTCGTCTAAAGAGTATCACATATCGAGTCTAGGGGGTGGATAAAGTCAGACCCCTAATAACGCGATAAATCGTGTCGGCATGAAGCCCATCACCACCTGAGAAACTACTGATCCTAATCAGTAATTCTCCACTACCTCGGCCGAGGATTCCTAGTGATGGCCACCAGTGCATTGCGCGACATCAACCCCCAATACCGGGAGAGACGAATCCCCAACGATCCGCTCACTTGCCTCCAATGTGGCTCGGGACTGTACCCAACTAAAACCTGTTTGCACAACTCCTTTGAGCGTGGTAGGGTAGTAATCTAAGCACAGTGGGAACTCACATGAGACAAATGACGATCTCAGGTCGATGAACTAACCTGTACACATGTCACCAGGGAATTGCTATCCGACGATATGTATAATACCAACTAGCAGATTCCCGGCGAGTCCTGTCCGGTGTACTCATAACCTAATGAGCACCTGTATACATTTTAGGTGAACCAACTAACACCAATGGCTTGTAAGACCGGCCATCGCCCCTCGTCGAGGTCTCGACTGTATACACTAGTCTACTCTGGAGTATCGATGCCCTGTCTCAAAACTCCCACGACTAGGGACACATTAAGGATGTGCTTACAGACCCCAGCTCCCACGTATATGATCGCCCTCATACTGCTGGTAGTCAAGCAAGAATCTTATGGGCTCTATTATCATGCAATAGTGAACTAAAGCATGTATACGATGATAAAGACAAACCAGATAGCATACTATCTTCTCGAGCAAGACTGTCATCTCGGTATAGGTCCTGCCTCAATCATTGCAATCACGTATCTGGGATCCAATAATTGACTTTGAGGGCACTATCTCCAACACTCTTTAAAAAAGAGAAGATGGAAAAAATGAAGGATTAATATCCAACGCATGGGTGCCCTCACGTGTCCCCACGTGACCCCTAACAAATCCTTTTAATATCCAATGCATGGGTACCCATCACGTGCTCACACGTGATGTCCATAAAGATTAAGTGATTAACACTTACTTGCATATTCTGAGAATAAAATAAAAGAAGTTTGGCCCAACACTCAAGCACCTCACGTGACCCCACGTGAGCGCTTCTTTTTTAGTGTTTAACACTTCTTTGAATGCATCACGTGGTAGTACGTGAGCGCTGAATGTACTGTAGTGTTTAAAACTATATTCAAGCCAGTCTTAGCCTAAATTAGCTAAGTTTTCCAGAGGCAAGATCCCCTGAAACTGAACTCCAACTATACTCTTGACATTCAAAGTAATTCCCAGAGCCTTTCAATCAATGTTGGTTCGAAGGTAAATCTCTTCACATCTCTGATACATGTCGTTGTAATTCTTCAATGTCTTCAGAGAGGTGGTGGATCCCAATAACCAATAACTATCTGGTGCATTTCCAAACCCATGTTTGCATCTGAACTTGGACCGCAATGTCCCTAAACTAAACAATAGAGCTCTAATGCTCTTTTGTTGGATCTAAATGATCCTGTTAAGTAGATCTTAGTCTAAAAATTAGACTAACATATCCTTAACAAACATTTAGGTTGATCTTAATCTCAAACGAGATTAACGATCCTTAAATCAATTCAACTACAGATCCCCCAACCAATATTGGTTTAAGGGTACATCTCTTCACTCATCTGATATTTATCGTTGTAATCCTTCAACGTCTTAAGATAGGTGACGGGTCCCGACAACCAGACATTCTACGGACTATGGGGTTCTTAAACTCATGGACTATGATGTCCTTAAACTTTACAGACTATGATGTCTCTAAACTACCACGGACTATGGGGTCCTTAAACTCATGGACTATGATGTCCTTAAACTTTACAGAATATGACGTATTTAAACTGGACCGCAAAGTTCCTAAACTAAAACAATAGAGCCCAAATGCTCTTTTGTTGAATCTAAATGATCCTGTTAAGTAGATCTTAGTCTAAAATTAGACTAACGTATCCTTAACAAATGGTTAAGTTGATCTTAGTCTAAAATTAGACTAACGTATCCTTAACAAACGTTTAAGTTGATCTTAGTCTCAAATGAGATTAACGATCCTTAAACGCAACCCAAAACCCAAATCTAAGAAAATACGGATTTGGACTAATCCACGCCCTACGGGCGACAATATAAATTAGTCTCCGTATACAATCCACGGGCAACCAAAAATAAAACAAACACACACAACATGAAGTGACCATCTGGAGAAGGAGAAAGTGGTTACTGCGATACGGTAGCGTAATTAACTGCAGGGGCTTGCGCCTGCAGGGAAGAGCGTCCCCACAATCAAAAACCCCTCAAACGAGGAGGAATCTGACGAAGTCTGCTACAACGGCCGCATCCGTCTAAACCTCCGATACACGGTGCTATAAATCAACTTCACACAAGACCGGAAATCAGGTGGAAAAGCCCGCTAGAGCCTGAGATCATTGAGGGAATTATAAAACCGCGCCCGACGCCGAGAATTGGTAGCGATGGTCAAAACGCTCAGGCCCAGCCGTCAGTCTTCAAAGAAGAAGAAGAAGCCTATGAAGTCTGATGACAAGTGCACGGACTTGCAAAAGTATATTGACGCGCTGGAGGAATACAACCAAAAGGCGCGAACCCCGATCACACTTCTAGAATTTCTCAACCATATCCTGGAGGGCGGAGATAGCGATGATGATGCCTACAACTCGTCACAGGAACCAGAAGATTATGTGGCAAGTTTCCACATGATCTCTCATTCGTCACTAAATAACAAAGAAGCTCACTCGGCATCAGAAGATAGTGTAGAGGAGCTGGAGGCAAGATCAATGCCAAAATCCTTGGAACCGTCAGACGAGATGATCGACATGCTACTGGACGAAGCCCGTCAGAAGAGCAAAACTGATCGAGAACGCCAAATGACCCTATTTGAAGGGGCCAGGCGTCGGCGTCAAATTGGAGAAGCCGTGATAGGGACGGGTTACAAAACACTCCACACCCTAAATGGGTGTATTCCACATCAGCGTCATGTATCCCGTCACGTGACAAATGCACATGCATACAGAATAAACAATGGACCGAAAAGTCCGTAAACTACAAATTTGCCTCA
Source organism: Agapanthus africanus (assembly GCA_030015575.1). Lineage (NCBI taxonomy): Eukaryota > Viridiplantae > Streptophyta > Magnoliopsida > Asparagales > Amaryllidaceae > Agapanthus > Agapanthus africanus. The sequence continues at coordinate 670,929,316 of CM057340.1, read as the reverse complement.
AATATGGCAACGATGGACTGCAATGTCCTAAAACTTGTAACGGACCGAAACGTCCCTAAACTAACGATGGACCGCAATGTTCTAAAACTTGCAACTGACTGAGACGTCTATAAACTACTACGGACCGCAGCTTCTCAAAGCTGACGCAAAAAAAAAAACGGTACGTCCATAAGCGAGATGGGCGCGGATGAAAACCCGGAAGGGATCCGTGAGTAAAAAAAGCTGGACTACCGGCGAGTTTGTGAAACCCCGAAAGGGCGCAATCTCGTTAAAAGACACTTACAAGGTCCTCTTGACCCTCTAAGGAGAAAATACCTGCGTGAGATCCTTATGACTCACAAGGGGGAAACACACTTAGGGATCCCCATGATTCCTAAGGAGAAGTTACACTTACGAGATCCTCACGACTCATAAGGAGAATTCCCCTTTGAGAACCTCACGGCTCATAGGATTCAAAAGTCTTAAGTTACAGGGATCTGAACTTGTTCTTATGCCATCCCAACCCACAGATTATCCTACAAGCGGTTCAATGTTGACCCTTGTATACAATCCACGGGCACGAATAAATATTTCCCTAACAGAGTCCCACCAGCGACTAGGGATATGCTCACATGGTGAACGACCCTTGTAAGTCCTCTCGACTTATACGGAGAAAACACTCTTGTAAGATCCTTACGACTTATAAGAGAACATACACTTAAGAATCCTTACGATTTTTAAGGAGAAAACGCACCTACGAGATCCTCATGACTCGTAGGGAGAAACACCTTTATGAGACCCTTACGGCTCATAAAGTCAAAAGTCTTAGTCGACAGGATCTGAACCTTGTTTGCTAGGCCACCTTTGCTCGAACCGACGAAGGCAAATGATGATTCGCTCCTGGCATATCCCAGTTGTAGCGATGCTGATGTCTAAATCAGTATCAAATCCCAAGTTCTTTCAAGGCAAATGATGATTCGCTCCTGGCAATGTCCCAGTGGTAGCGATGCTGATGCCTGAATCGGAATCAAATTCCAAGTCCTTTCAAGGCAAATGATGATTCGCTCCTGGCAATATTCTAGTCGTAGCGATGCTGATGCTGAGATTGGCACCAGATTCCAAGTTCCACACTCGCAATAAAAATTCAGCGAGCCAAAAAAATGCATATGAAATAGCCGAAATGATGGGGCAACTTGAAACAAAATCAGCAAGTAAAAGATATGCATACAAAAATAGCCGAAATGATTGGGCAACTCGCAATAAAAAGCAGCGAGTAAAAAGAAAAATAGCCGAAATAATTGGGCACCGCGAAAAATAGCCGAAATGATTGGGCAATCACGACTTTCGCGATATAAAAATCTGAAATGATAGAGCAACGCGGAAAGAAATAAAAAAAATGAAATGAAAATTTTTGCCCTACAGGCAGTCCATACTGACCCCTGTATACAATCCATGGGTATAAACGAAAAGGGAACCACATGTTCCCCACCAGACCTTGTCAAAGGGAGAGTCAAATCTCGACGGCAACATCTGCATCCCAGAAGATCAACAACGGCGTTCCTTCTTATGCCAGCAGGGCACGGTAGCGACACAACGAAACGGAGCCATGGCAAAGTCCCTAGTTCCGAATCTTAACGGCAACATCTACAGCCTAAAAACTAGCAACGGTGATCCTCCTCATTCCAACAGGATTCAGACGCAATATCACCAAACGGACCATGGCAAAGTCCCTAGTTCCAAGACTCTACGGTCCACAGACAACCTAGAGTCAACTAATGACCTCCCCGCCGGATCAACGCTCCGTCTCAGAAATAAGTCAACCAACTCCGAGGAAATCAGCGTCTTTGGCAAATACCTCGAATCAGGGAAATCAGCGTCCTTGACGAGAGCACCTCGATTCGCGTCGACCCGTAAGGAAATCAGTGTCTTTGCAGGAATACCTCGATTCGTCTCAACTCCGAGGAAATCAGTGTCCTTGGCAAATACCTCGATTCAGGGAAATCAGCGTCCTTGGCGAGAGCATCTCGATTCGCATCGACCCGCAGAGAAATCAGTGTCTTTGCAGGAATACCTCGATTTTTCTCAACTCCGAGGAAATCAGTGTCCTTGGCAAATACCTCGATTCAGGGAAATCAGCGTCCTTGGCGAGAGCATCTCGATTCGCGTTGACCCGCAAGGAAATCAGTGTCTTTGCAGGAATACCTCGATTCGTCTCAACTCCGAGGAAATCGGTGTCCTTGGCAAATATCTCGATTCAGGGAAATCAGCGTTCTTGACGAGAGCACCTCGATTCGCGTCGACCCGCAGATAAATCGGTGTCTTTGCAGGAATACCTCGATTCGTTTCGACTCCAAGGAAATCAGTGTCCTTGGCAAATACATCGATTCAGGGAAATCAGCATTCTTGGCGAGAGCATCTCGATTCGCGTCGACCAGCAGAGAAATCAGTATCTTTGCAGGAATATCTCGATTCGTCTCAACTCCGAGGAAATCAGTGTCCTTGGCAAATACCTCGATTCAGGGAAATCAGCGTTCTTGACGAGAGCATCTCGATTTGCGTCGACCCGTAAGGAAATCAGTGTCTTTGCAGGAATCTCTCAATTCGTCTCAACTCCGTGGAAATCAGTGTCCTTGGCAAATACCTCGATTCAGGGAAATCAGCGTCCTTGACGAGAGCACCTCAATTCGTGTCGACCCGCAGAGAAATCAGTGTCTCTGCAGGAATATACAACGTCAGCTAAGCGGAGCCATGACAAAGTCCCTAGTTCCAAATCTCGACGGTTCACAGACAACCTAGAGACCAACTCGACATTCGTCTCGTTACAGCAGACCCTACGTCATCAAATGGCCCCGTCACGGAAACACGTCATCAAATGACCATGTCGTGGAAATACGTCATCAAATGACCCCGTCGTGGAAATACGTCATCCAATGACACCGTTTCGGAAATACGTCAGCCAATGACCTCGTCACGGAAACACGTCATCCAATGACCCCGTCTCGTAAATACATCATCCAATGACCCCGTCGCGGAAATACATCATCAGCTGGCCCCGTACGGCCAAAGTCAACCCTCGACCTCCCTGTTGAAGCAATGCTTGACTTAGGAGCAGGTCAGCTCATCAATCACTTACGAGTCCTCTCGACCTGTAAGGAAGAAAATTCTCTTGGGAGATCCTTACGACTCTCAAGAGAAAACACACTTAGGAATCCTCACGATTCCTAAGGAGAAAATGCACCTACGAGATCCTCTCGACTCGTAGGGAGAAAAATCTTTATGAGACCCTCATGGCTCATAAAGTTGGAAAGCCTTAGGAGGCAGATCTGAACCTGACTCCTAATCCATCGCTGTCTTACAAAGATATAAAAAAAGATTATCTACAAAACACATTTGCTGAAAAGAGACACACCGTCATGAAACAAAATATGTCTTTTATTCATGAATCAAAATGAATACAAAGTACAGTCTATAAAAGAATCAAAAAATACTCTCATTCAGGAGAATGAAAAGAAACATATACAATTTTTTTCAAGCCGGTGGACGATTCAGTAGATTTGTCAGTTCATTCTTCTTCCACTGAGTCTTGGCTTCATAATTTGTTATTGCTGTGAAACAGGCCTCTGCTTGAAACTGTTGGGCCTGGTACAAGGCGAGCCGACTTTCAAGCTCCTTTTCGGTAACTTTGTGAGCTTCAACCATCTTGCGAGTAAAAATGACGGCTTTATCAATAGCTACCACCTCCCTGATAGCTTCTTGAAGCACCCGCAAGAGTTCATATGCACGAGTGGTCTTGGCCGTAAGTTCAGCTTGAAGTTCCCCCAGTGCATTTGAAGCTAGCTCCCTCTCCGAAAACTTTCGGTTGAGCCTCTTCTCACATGACTCCAGATTTGTGGCGCACCGTTTAACCAGCCCCCGCAAGTTCGTCTTTGCAGCCATGACCTCTGAAGGAAGGCGTATGCACTCAAGACCATGTAAGCAAGCCTCCACCCTACGACAAAACTCAACCCAGACATGCACCAATGTTTCACCATGGTACGCAGTAAGAAAGGGGAGAGAAATGTTGGCTTCGGCAGCAAATTCTTCGGCTGTGAGTGAGCTACCAGCATGAAGGTCTTCGATGAGAGCTGACAAAGAATGAAGGGTTAGCTTTGCCATTCGTTCAGATGCGCGTAGAGAATAAGGGCCGGGTTGCATAATAATGCGATATTCCAGCGGGGTAGGAACAGGCAAAGCTGTTAAGATTCATAAAAAAATCAGCGAGATTTGCAAACAAAGAGCAGATGGAACAGCGTTGAAACCTTACTTACCCACAGTCATCCAAGAAGGGTCTAAAAGATCTCCAGGCCCGTCAAGGATTAAACTTCGTCGTCAGCTTCCAGAACTACAGTGGACATTAGCATCGTTATATGAAATAATAATAACGCCATGAGAAAGGGAAAATAACACTAACCTTGCCCGGAAGAGAGGACGATGCGTTATGGGGATATTGCCTGTGGAGCGGCCATCTCGAGTAAACGCTGGAAAGACTTTCTGGGAGATAGGTCCACGATGGACGCCGCCAATCCTCTTAACTCTAAAAAGACGGAAGGATTCAGATAATGAAGAGATCATTAAAACAAAAGATAGAAGAATATCTTCGATACCCCTCCCGCTTTGAACAGGAGGGATAGCAGCTTCGACAACCTCTTCCGTACCCTCAGGCACATCATCAGAGACACTTGCTGGTGTGACGGCTATCAGTCGAGGGGCAGCGGCCACCCTTTCAGGGACGGCAATTTCAATTATCTGTCCCGCCGTCTCCAGGCCGTCGTCGGAAAGGTCCATTAAATCCACAGCCGGAAGGGACACCTCTTTAGGGTGAACGGGCACAAGGGAAATAGAAGCCACCGATGGAAGCTCTGCAGCAGAAATAGCAACTGCAGCGTCCCCCTCCACACCTATTGGTGTCTCATCGGGGATATTTATAGAGTCCACAGTCAAGACGCTACTCGAGCTCAGATTCTCTGCCATGGCCGAAGTCCCTGCAAGGTTTTACGAAGATAAGAAGACATAAAAAGCAAAAAAAATCACTTGCCAAAGGAAAAATACAGAAACCGTGCATGCCGATTCGCCAAGATGCCTCGAGTATAACTTTTTCAAGCTGACGTTCCTTCCTAAGAAGGTATGCTCGCCGGGATTCTAAGGTGGATTCATGGCCGCCGGTCAACAAAGACAATTCATCTTCAGAAGCAGCAGAGATAGGCTTTTTGAGGGCTATCTCGCCTCCCTGCTCCAGAGGACCTATAAATACTCGCCGCACTGATGGAGGATCTTCATAGAATACCACGGCGGGATAGGAACTTGTCGAGACGCGCACGTTCTCGGTCTCGTCCTGGGAGCGCCTTATAGCCTCAGCCAATTGTGCGGCTTCCTCGGCAGATGAACCTGGAAAAAGAAGACCATCGGCCGGCACTTGCATGGATATTGGTTCATCTTCAATGATGGGCTCAGATTCCATTAAAAAGTCGAGCAGACCGGTGACTGTCTTCTTCCTCCGCTTCGACCCGGAACTAGCGCTGGAAGATGATCGCTTCCTTCCCTTCGGCGCTTTGGTGCGACGTTCCCCAACCTCGCCTCCAGTATCCTCTTTTGGCGGTGCTACTGATGATGACACTGCCATCGATGACGCTGCAACTGATGGAACTGCCGCTGGCGCCTCGGCGGAAGACTTTGCCCGAGCTCTAGTACGCATCGGCATCCCTGCAGTGGGAGGAATCGACTCGGTTTCTGCGGCCTGCGAGATGATGACCGCACCACCATCCCTCGAAAGAAGGCAAACGATTGACCGTGGTCGCAATGGAACATGAGCATCTTGAGTTGGGGAAGGAGTTTTATATTCAAAGAGCATCCGCCTTTCCTCGGCAATGATAGGACCAACCCGGTGGTGATACCAGCCCACAAAGGAACCCATAGACCTGGGGAGATAGTCAGGTTCTGGGATCATGAACACGGAGCCAGTATTCAGCCACATAAAATGATGAATAACGTCGTGAATAACTCCTAACGATGAAGTAGGCTCAACCAAGAACGCTTCAAAGGGGACGCCCTGATCATAGCCCAGTTGCCGGGCAAAGCGGTGCGGATTATACCTCAAAAGGAGAGCCGTATCATTCTGGCGAAACACCAAATAGCCCGGCCTGATCGAGTACAGATGCATGATCTCCCTAGGCTTTAAAGAGGGTGCTCCCCTTTTTGACAAGTCGAACAACTGCTGGACAGGTCCCGCCGGAGTAGAAAGAACGCGATCAATAAACATCATTCCTCCTTCATGGGTATATGTATTGAGCAGAACACGGAGGGCCCTTAATTGAGTCGGATCAGGAGAGGAGGCATCCACCGATCTCATAACTCGGGGGAAGGTGTAGGAATCATAGAAGTTTGGTCGTTGATGTGCTGCGAATGCCCCAGCATGTGCATTTCAAACCAAGATGTGAAGTAATGAATGGGGAGATTCACAACATCTACACCTGGAGCCGAAGTGTTGGCCGCAACACTTAACCCGTGATAAAGATGCGATAGTCCCGCGATGCCGACGGCCAACTTTTCCTCTTCAGCTACACGATAGGCGGGATAGAAGACGGAAGCTCTCATGAAGCGTCGGTTTGACGGTATCACAAACTAGCTGAGACAAAGGCTAATAAAGCCGATGAAGAAGGTCTCTTCGTCTATGCCAGGGTCCGCAATTGCATCAAAAGACACGGCCGATATGATCGGAATGTAGAACTGCGGTAGATTTTCTTCTTTGGCCGGTAGTTTATTCAACCCAAACCCAAAAGGGTCGTCAATGCTCGCAAACTTCGGGGCCTCCTCGGATAAAATATCCCCCTGAATGAAACAGGCGATAAAGCTCTCGAATGTGACACCCTGCCCTTCTGACTTCGCAAACAATCTATCGAAAATTCCCAGGGCCTTGATCAGATTGGGATACCTATGACGAATGGCTATTTCGGCTGTCAGACCATCGAGCATAGCCGGCATGGTAGAGAAAACATATTCATCTGGAGGCAACAGTTCCTCGTAATGCTCCCCCCTAATAGGCAGTCCTGAAATCTCACAGAATTCATCCAATGAGAGACACCTCTCGATCCCCTGGCAGGAAGGTGTTGGTGGGCAGATTTCACTGGTTCAAGAAAGCTTTGATCCACCAGACGTGGGGAGCATGGTAATGAAAGAGCGATGCATACACCACCTGATATAGTCCAACCTTCTGCAGTCTTGCACGGTGGGCAGAAAGAATATAGCGAGCCCAAATAAGGTAGCCCACTGGGTGTCGGGGGGTAATACCCACTTTATAAACCTGCCCCCAAGGTCGAGCTTCACCTTGGCAAATCCGACGCCCCAAGATGTCTATAGCTGGCAGGGGCTGGTTAGGTATCCCAGAGGTAGAGGGCTCCAGCCGGCCCGAAAGAGTCCAATTGGTCACTTCTACTGCATAAGCAGTCTGTGGGCGTTCCATCGGCAATATAGGACGAAGAGATTCCATCGGCTCCCCGCAAATAAAACTCCGGCAACCCCGGATGATATGACCATACCAGGTTCCCCACAAAAACAGATTGGTACGATCCGGGTCATGGGCTCTAATCATCCCCATCACCTCTTCGTAAGACGGTAACTGAGGAAAGGCAGCGTCCGAGCGGGTAAAAGAGAAGTATGGAAGAGAAGCCATTGTTCCTGAAACAAAGGAAGGGGAAACTGTTAATGAAACTCATACGTGTGTGTGTGTGTGTGTGTGTGTGTGTGTGTGTGTGTGTGTGTGTGTGTAAGATAGTGGAAGAAAACGACAAGCCACTTATTTCATGGGACCATGGGTTGCAAAACACATGGGCCCCACAAAATCAATATGGCAGCTCACTAATGATGAGACTGAGCAATCATCATGAGAACAAAAGGAAGATTCTCAATAAATGATAAGTGGATCTCAAACATCTCTACACATTCCCCAAGGGAAACCTCATCATGAACTCTGCGCAAATCAAACAAAATCTCTCCTAAAAACTTTTTGAACAACTGGAGATCTAAATCCCAAGAAGTCTTCTTGTTAGAACTAAGTTCTCTGAGGGAATTAAATTCCTTTTGAATAGAGGAATTAAATTCCAAGAATATTTTCAGAGCTAAGCTCTTTGGAATGGAATTAAATTCCAAAAGAAAACAAATACCATCATCAGTCCCCTTGGATCAGAAAAAATGCCCAACATTAGGGGCTTACTACCTACAGATTGTGCGTTCTTAGAGTTTTATTAAAAGGAAAAACCGTTGGTGCGGATTTAAAATCCAAAGAGAATTTTTATGAAAAAGTTCCTCGGCCGTTCAAGATCCTTACCAAAAAAGGGATTCTTTTTGGACAGAGTTAAACTCTGAAATTTTTTGAACAGAGAACTGAGCTCTGAGGAAGAGAATTAAATTCTCAAAGAAAGTGAACAAGGAAGAAGATGAAGGAATGGAGGCGTTCTGATGAGACTGCTGCATTTATAGAACGTGATAGGATATGGTTCATCTTTCCCGTTCCCTAAGCGAATCCAACGGACACAAAGGTTACAGCGTTGCACTCACGTGCAAACACGTGAGAACAATGCTGTAGGGCATTTGTTCCTTCATGGGAACTGAATAAAGCAGCAAGGAAATACCCAAAAGGAGCATCACGTGTCCACACATGATCGGGCATTACGTGTCCACACGTGATCGTACATCACGTGGGGACACGTGACCTTCTATGAGCAAAGTTATGGGCGCTGAAATACACAATTGGAGATGGGGTCACGTGCCAACACGTGATGGGCCCTTGAGCCCTTTGAAATAATAGAATTAAATTCTAATGAAATGCCTAACTGGTGGGGTCACGTGCCAAGACATGATGGACTCTTAAGTACTCTGAGCAAATAGAATTAAATTCTAATTAATTACTTAATCAATGGGGTCACGTGCCAGCACGTGATGGGTTCCTGAACCCTTTGAACTAATAGAATTAAATTCTAATTAGATGGGTCACATGCCAACACGTGATGGGTTGCTGAGCCCTCTGAAATAATAGAATTAAATTCTAATTAGATGGGTCGCGTGCCAACACGTGATGGGTTGCTAGACCCTCTGAAACAATAGAATTAAATTCTAAATAAAAGGAATGAAAAGCCTTAATTGGAAAAATATCTCCCTAGATCTTTCCAAACAAAAAATATTGCACTCTGTAAAGTGGAGCACCGTTGGATTAAAAATGCAATGGTGATTAAAAATCACCAATTTATAGAAAGATTCTATACAAGGAAATATTTTCCTAAAATTTGTCAGGAACAACAAATAAAATATCTTTGAATTAAAAATCCAACAGTGAATAAAATTCACCAAGTGATCTAAAAGATCATGTTGGTTATAAGAAATCAATCAAAATCTCTCAATGAGAAATTGGCAGAACAAACCGATTCTTTTCTTTCTTCTATAAATAGGAGCCAAGAAGAGAAGAAAAAGAAGGAGAGAGTCAAAAACAGAGAGAGAATACAAAAAAAAAGAATTTAATTCTTCAGATAGAAAAGAAGATCTCTTCAGAAAAGAAAGAAACCCTAGGTAAGAGAGAGAAAGAGATCATTCTATAAGCTCCCACAAAACCAAAGAGAATTTAATTATCAAATTAAGAGTTTAACTCTTCTAAATAAGAACTTAGTTCTTCCTCTGGTTGAAGATCTGGAGAAGCAAATCTCCCCATAAGTTGAGAATTTAATTCTCATCGGGGAGATTCTGTTATGCAGATCTAAAACCTGAGGGAGGACCTAAAGTTCAGACAATTATATTCTATCACAAAGCATATAGAAATTTAATTCCTCCAACAATGATAGGGTTTAACCCTTAATACAAGAACTTAGTTCTTTTTCATGGTAATAGATCTGCAGAAGCAGATCTCCCCATAAGTTGAGAATTTAATTCTCATCAGGGAGATTCTGCCATGCAGATTTAAAAGTTTAGAAGGAGAATTGGGTTTAAAGAATTTAATTCTTTTAAGCATATAGGAATTTAATTCCTCTAAATAAAATTAGGTTTTAACCCTATAAGAGAATTTAATTCTTATACAAGGGATTTATCTCTCTATGCACGTAAAAGGATCAAGTATCCAATATGATCACGTGGCAACACGTGACCCTCTCCTCCAATGACCACAAGAGAACGAATAAGATTAAGTCACGTGCTCCCACGTGACCCTTGAACAGACTTCTCAAAATAAAAAGGGCAAAATCGATTTTGGGTGCCTCACGTGTTCCCACGTGACCCCTGACAAACACCTCTTTAAAAAAGAGAAGATGGAAAAAAAAATTAAAGGATTAATATCCAACGTATGAGCGCCCTCATGTGTCCCCACGTGACCCCTAACAAATCCTTTTAATATCCAATGCATGGGTACCCATAACGTGCCCACACGTGATGGCCATAAAGATTAAGTGTTTAACATTTACTTACATATTCTGAGAATAAAATAAAAGAAGTTTGGCCCAACACTCAGGCACTTCACGTGACTCCACATGAGCGCTTTTTTTTAGTGTTTAACACTTCTTTGAATGCATCACGTGGGAGCACGTGAGCGCTGAATGTACACTAGTGTTTAACACTATATTCAAGCCAATCTTAGCCTAAATTAGCTAAGTTTTCCAGAGGTAAGATCTCCTGAAATTGAACTCCAACTATACTCTTGACATTCAAAATAATTCCCAGAGCCTTTCAATCAACTTTGGTTCGAGGATACATCTCTTCACACCTCTGATACATGTCGTTGTAATTTTTCAACGTCTTCAGAGAGCTGGTGGGTCCCAATGATCAATAACTATCTGGTGCATTTCCAAACCCATGTTTGCATCTGAACTTGGACCGCAATGTCCTTAAACTAAACAATAAAGCCCTAATGCTCTTTTGTTGGATCTAAATGATCCTGTTAAGTAGATCTTAATCTAAAATTAGACTAATGTATCCTTAACAAATGGTTATGTTGATCTTAGTCTAAAATTAGACTAACGTATCCTTAACAAACGCTTAAGTTGATATTAGTCTCAAATGAGATTAACGATCCTTAAACTCAACCCAAAACCGAAATCTAAGAAAATACGGATTTAGACTAATCCACGCCCTACGGGCGACAACATAAATTAGTCTCCGTATACAATCCACGGGCAACCAAAAATTAAACAAACACACACAACATGAAGTGACCATTGCGGTAGCGTAATTAACTGTAGGGGTTTGCGCCTGCAGGGAAGAACGTCCCTACAATAAAAAAAAACCTTAAACGAGGGGGAATCTGACGAAGTCTGCTACAATGGCCGCATCCGTCTAAACCTCCGATACACGGTGCCATAAATCAACTTGGCATATTCGGAGAGGTGGATGGATAAAACCAAATAGCTCTGCCCCTAAATTCAAGAAAGACGTTTGTCTTCCTGGCTTTCGGCGGAGAACAGATTCTGGCACGCCCGGTGGGACCTTTTCCTCTTTCCACTCCACACTTCGTGTGTCGTGTTTCGCGAACAAGTCGCCATGGTTGCCTTTGGATGTGAAGTACTAAGATTTGGTATCTTTCTCCGTGCAGATAAACAGAAGATCAATGGTTTAAAACTGCACTAATTGCAACAACTCCCGCTCCGCCTCATCTGGAGGAGTAACCTACGGGCCCCAAGCGGCCTCCCTTTTTACAATACCGGTGGAACAAGTGACCCAAGCCACCACTGGGCTATTCTTCGGGACTATGATCCTACCAACAATCTTCAACGCCCCATTGTCAATGCAGGAGGCTCCAAAGAAGTCGGTCTTTGATCGACTTACCACCACCGCGGCCCCTCTTAATGGGTCGTCCAAGTCCAGTGCCTCAGTTTTCAACAGGCTGGGTCAAAGCTCAAGTGGGCTCGCAAAAAGGCTCACAATACCAGAGAAGGACACTCCAACTCCTGTTACAATTGAGGTCGTCCAAGCTGCTCTCCCTACTGGAAGGTTGGCTTTCGACAGGTTGACCATTCCCTCTCAGCGGACATCTGTCTTTGACAGGCTGGCGCCAATAATAGACTCTCAGCAGAATAGGGGGAATGAAAAAGCTGATTCGACAATGGAGGTGGTCCTTACCGCTCTCCATGCTCGACGTCGCCACTGGCGCCGAGTGAGGAAGGCTGGGGGCAGCTCTCCTTCCGGACTGACTCCGCCAGCTCCAACGATGGAAGTTGATGCTGCTGTTCCAACTGGGAACGGCTTTGAACTACTTAACAGGGTCCGCAGGAATTCACCAACTGCCGTGCTGAAAAATTCTCCTCCGCCTGTTGAAAAGATCACAAAGGTGAAGCCGGAGCAGCCCCCTCAGCGGCTGTCCTCCAAAATTTACAAAGTCTGTCGACAGGTCCAAAACTCCGTGATTGATCAAGACCACCCCCGCCGAAAGAAAAAGATGAAAGTTCGGCGAGAAGGGGATCACCCTGTCAAGCCACAGAAGGTGTCATCTGTTTGGGTGCCCGCTGAACCGGCTCCCTCAACTTCGACCACCCACATAAGGAGGCCAAAGAAGATCTCTGAGTCTTTGGCAAATTGCATAGACACTGAATCTAAACGCCCCAAGTCTGGGGGCATGGTGGTGCATACTGTTTATATGGCTTCCGGAAAAGAGGATAGCCGTATCTCTACGGGTCACCGACCACTTACACGGTCTGTGTCTAAGGCTTAGGAGCAATAACAACAAAAGCTCCAAGAAATGCTGACAGCCATGGCTGCACTCACTGGACCAAAAGCAGGCCCGGAGACATCTTCGGAGTAGCGTCATGAGCAGGAAACAGATGCCGAATTACTTCGGAGAATGCTTGAGAAGAAGGACAAAGAGGCTGCGGAACAAGCGGCCAACATAAAACAAATGGCCATTTTATTCCAAGATATGGTGGGCCTGATGATCCAGCCAGACCCTACAGCCGAAGATCCTCCAGTAATAATTGAAGATGATAGAGGAGAGACATCAAATCCTCTGCCGGCTCTGTCAGCAGCCAAGGAGGAGATCACCTCCAAAGCCATACTCGATGATTATATAGCTCAGCAAATACGAGCTCATCAAGAAAATGAAGCAACCGGCCAAGTCATCAGAACTGGGCGACCATATCCAGGATGGTACGATCAGATAAAGTGCCCACCAGGATACACAATTACTAAATTCCATGTGTACAAGGGAACAGGCAATCCCCATCAACATGTCGCTCAGTTCAAGGTTCTCTGCGGCAACACTGGAGGGGATGATAAGCTACTGCTTCGCCAATTCGTCGGCAGCTTGGCGGAGACAACGTTCGAATGGTACTCAGAGCTTCCTAACGACTCCGTCAAAACTTTTACGGAGATGGAATTGTTGTTTACCCAACGTTTCGCCAGCGCTAGCGAGCGCACCCCGATCACCGCATTGATCAACGCCAGGGTAAAGCCGAGCGAAACATGCGTTCAGTACGCGATACGGTGTCGAAATCTATGGTCAAAGTGCGAAAAACGCATAGAAGAGGCTCCTGCAGTAGGCATGTTCGTGGGTACCCTTGATCCGCAGGCGACCATATCCCAATTCATGATGTTCTTCAAGCCGACCATCTTCCAGGCCTTAATTGACAAGCTGGTCCAAATGGACCAGATGGGCCATAAGCCGTCCTCGTCGAAAACGAAGCTTCGAAACGAAAGGGGTAAAGGGAAAGCTACCTTCGTCGCCAACGCTAAACAACAACTGAGTGGTTCGAGACCGGTTGTTCGCCAAAGCAACAAGAGGCAATCCCTCGATGAGAAGTTGAGACGTCCTTATTCGTTTCCCCGGGATAAAACAAGAAAACTGTTTGAAATGGCAGTGCGCACTGGGCTCATTACTCTATCGGAGTCGAGACAGCCACCACAACCGAATGATGTCAACGATCCCAATTACTGCCCCTACCACCGAGTATTGGGCCATCCGATCGAAGACTGCTACGTCTTCAAAAACTGGGTTGAAGACCAATATCAACAGGGCAAGTTCGCGCTATCTGAAAACTGGAAGGTGAATCCGCCACAACAGCACACTCCTAAAAGGGTGGACACACCGGGGGCATCGTTCTCTTTTATAGAAGAAGCTCCATGGGAGGTCGCTCTTTCAGCCAAAACGAAAAGAATGCTGAAGGATCTTCACACATGCCCGACAATCAGGTGGAAAAGCCCGCTAGAGCCTGAGATCTTTGTGGGAATGCTAAAACCGCGCCCGACGCTGAGAATTGGTAGCGATGGTCAAAACGACCATACCCATCCATCAAAGTCTTCAAAGAGTAAGAAGAAGCCCGTGAAGCCCGATGGCAAGCGCACGGACTTGCAAAAGCATATTGACACGCTGGAGGAGTACAACCAAAAGGCACGAACCCCGGTCACACTCCAAGAATTTCTCAACTATATCCTGAAGGGCGGAGATAGCGATGATGATGAGGGAGACAACTCGTCACAGGAACCAGAAGATTATGTGGCAAGTTGCCACATGATCTCTCATTTGTCGCTAAATAAGAAAGAAGCTCGCTCGGCATCAGAAGATAATGTAGAGGAGCTGGGGGCAGGATCAATGCCAAAATCCTTGGAACCGTCAGACGAGATGATCGACATGCTACTGAAAGAAGCCCGTCAGAAGAGCAAAGCTGATTGAGAACGCCAAATGGCCCTATTCGAAGGGGCCAGGCGTTGGCGTCAAGTTGGAGAAGCCGTGATAGGGATGGGTCACAAAACACTCCACACCCTAAATGGGTGTATTCCACATCAGCGTCATATATCCCGTCACGTGACAAACGCACGTGCATACAGGATAAACAATGGATCGAAAAGTCTGTAAACTACAAATTTGCCTCAGATATGGCAACGATGGACCGCAATTTCCTAAAACTTGCAACGGACCAAAACGTCCCTAAACTAACGATGGACCGCAATGTCCTAAAACTTAAAACTGACCGAGACGTCTATAAACTACTACGGACCGCAGCATCTCAAAGCTGACGCAAAAAAAAGGTACGTCCATAAGCGAGATAGGCACGGATGAAAACCCGGAAGGGTTCCGTGAGTAAAAACAGCAGGACTACCGGCGAGTTTGTGAAAACCCGAAAGGGCGCAATCTCGTTGAAAGACACTTGCAAGGTCCTCTCGACCCTGTAAGGAGAAAATACCTGCGTGAGATCCTTACGACTTACAAGGGAGCAACACACTTAGGGATCCCCACGATTCCTAAGAAGAAGTTACACTTACGAGATCCTCATGACTCGTAAGGAGAATTCCCCTTTCAGAACCTCACGGCTCATAGGATTCAAAAGTCTTAAGTTACAGGGATCTGAACCTGTTCTTAAGCCATCACAACCCACAGATTACCCTACAAGCGGTTCAATGTTGACCCTTATATACAATCCACGGGCACGAATAAACATTTCCCTAACAGAGTCCCACCAGCGACTAGGGATATGCTCACACGGTGAACGACCCTTATAAGTCCTCTCGACTTATAAGGAGAAAACACTCATGTAAGATCCTTATGACTTATCGAGTTATCAGGGTCTGACGTTTACCACCCCTAGACTGGATATGCGACATCTCAGACGAAGAGACCGGACTGTATGGTAGTGTTACTGACAGGCTTTACAGGAGCTAGAGCAGGCTTGCTTGTTGATCTTCTGATCGTTCAATACCCGGATAGCCGTTACGTCCAGCTAGTACCGCTGACGGCTTGTGGGTGCTTGATATGATCATCACCTACTGCCGGTGTATTGAAGAGTCTTTAGAGTCCTACACAGAGGTTTTCCTGACTCAGGCAAAACGAAGTAGGAGCACATATGTGATATGTGCGGGACCGAGATTAAAACGAGTATGAGATACCGTATTTTATTCTCGCGTTATTTGTATCGGTCGGTTATATGTGATATAGCCGGGTTATCGAATCAAGTGTTGATTCGATAAGTTGGTACATATATGGTTATATGCGATATAGCCGGATTATTAAATCAAGTGTTGATTTGATAATTTAGTGTATAATTGTATATTTGATATACTAGTTTACATTAACTAATATTAGCTCACTTAAGCATTTATTTTTCTCACATGTGCACACTTAATATATATGTGATATATATTAATTGTGTTTTATTATGTGTCATGGTTGATGATACATGCAACATGGGTGTATGAGATTTACACCATGATAAAGATAATTTAGGGTTTATTTATTTATTGTAATTCAATTATTAGTTGGATATTTGTCATATGACATGAAGCTTTGAGAAGCTTGGAGAACCATTGACTTAGTCTACCAGTTTTGTCTTGCACTAGATATTTGTTAACCCAACCATTATCTAAACTCAGGGTTAAGTCTCTAAATGAATAATATTAGATATTTTCTCACCCATAGTTGCCATTCACTCTCATAACATTATCTCTCTTCATCTTCTTCTTCAAGCACAAGAGCTCTGTAGCTTTTGAGTAAGTGAGAAATATTAGTGAGAAACAATTCTAAAGTGAACAAAAATCCTACTTCATCACCCTCTACTAGATTAGCACTTTAGTATAGGGTGTTAGTTTCACTAATCTCTCATTAGTGAAGTAGTAGGTTGGGTTAGTGTCTCCTTGACGTAGATCATTTTCGGCCTCGAAGACTTCAAGCAAGTTCGTTCCTTTTTTCTTGTGAAGCCATGCTAGAGTCCGGAAGATCACTACTTGGAGCGAAGGGACTACTACACGGAGCTATTGAAGTGAAGGACCGGTTTACAAAGATTGTATTCCTAGTTCACTTAGTTGTAAAGTAGTTTATAATATGTTTCGTATGATTCTCTAGTTAAAGATTCTAGTTTAGGGTTCTTTAAAACGGCAAAATTTTGAAAATGGTATGGACGATACTTTTCGAAAACTTGCTGTCGTTCATAGGAACCCTATAAGATCTTGACTATTAGGCTTTTTAGATCCATATAGTATATTGCATTTTAAAATTAATAGCTTTCTTGTAGTAGATCGGTGGTAATTGAATCAAATTGGGTTGATTGAATTTAAATTTAAT
The DNA here is from genome assembly GCA_030015575.1 of Agapanthus africanus. Lineage (NCBI taxonomy): Eukaryota > Viridiplantae > Streptophyta > Magnoliopsida > Asparagales > Amaryllidaceae > Agapanthus > Agapanthus africanus. Next base: position 670,912,287 of record CM057340.1, on the reverse strand, counting down.
TAGTTTTAACTTAATCTCAATGCTTTAGAATATAAAATAAATTAGAAAAATATAGTTTTTTATGCATAGATTGCTCTGCGACAAAAGGGGGCGGCTGTCATCAATTTTTTTTTCTTGAACCTTAACCCTAAATTTGTTGGCTTTTAAGATTTAGCGATTTTTAAAAGGTTGTGTTATTTTAAAAATTTTATTAGAGATAAGATCTTTTGGGTTTTATTTTTTAAGACTAAAAAATTTGCAAGATCTAATTCTCAGTGGATTTTAGGATTTTTTAAAAATATTTTTCCTTTTCCTCCGGAAACTTTTATTTAAAAAAATAAATTTGAAATTATTTTATTTTTTATAAAATAAATTGAGCCAAAGCTGCGGTGGGCGGCTCAGAGCTGCGGCTCAAGCCGGGCCAAAGACGGGCTCGGGGCCGGATCTCTAGCCGGGTCGAAGCTGGGCTCGGAGCCGTGGCTCGGGCCAAGCCAGGCACTGAGCTGGCGTATCGGGCCTAGGCTTGGGCTCAATAAGTCTGAGCCCCGGGTGTGTTGATATTTTTTGTTTATTTTTAATCAAGTTTCAGAAAATTCCAGAAAAATCCAAAAAATTAGAGAAAAATATTTTGAAGTCCATAAATTTTTTTAAACGGGTGTTGGGCACATGTTTTGGTTATTGGGCACCATGTAAAATATTTATGACGTAATGAAAATTAACCCAAATGTAATTCTAATTGCATTGAGATAGTTTGGTTCAGTGGGAGCGCTTAAAAATGCAATACCGATCCGAGAAAATGTCACCTTTAATTTGTTTTGGGATGATGATGTTGTGAAATAATTAGAGTTAGGTTAATTTACTAATTATTTGTTGATTGCAAAATACCTAACATTAAATATTTTAAGTAGGAGATTTCAGGTGATGTAAGGAGTTAGATGAAACTACTCATCTACGAACCATCTTAGAGATCGAGACTTCATAATATGGATTATAATAGGACATTTTTTCTATTTTTTTATACCTTAGAGATTGTGGTGCTAGAATCTCCTAGTGGCCCTCTCTCTGTTTTATTGGAATAAATTTTGTCGTTATGATCTTTCATATATGAGGTTAAATGTGTACTTCATTATATATGTTCATATAATTTTAACGCATCCATAATTATAATGTCGTAAAATTGAAGATGGTATCAAAAGCAGTTATTACTGATTTGACTAAGGGCCACAGACTTAATGGTGACAATTTCAATATTTGGCACGAGAAATATCGTTCCTTCTAAACGATATCGAGGTTTTGGATTGCACTACGAAGGAGATGGTTGAGCCAGTACAGGGCTCCCTTACTCCTGCTCAGTTTAAGAAGGAGCCCGATGAATGGAAAGTGTGGTCCGCCAAGGACTGATCCGTGCGCTACACTATGTTAGCAGTGATGTAGGACGACTTTCTAGTTCAGTTTGAGCACTTTCCTACCACAAAGCGCCTGTGGGAGGAGCTTGCGAAGAAGTTTAGCAAACTGAGTCCAGCAAAAATCCGTTCTCTACATGTTCGGTTGGCAAATTATTGGATGACTGGTAATCATGACATAAAATTCCATCTCAGTATATTAGAATCTATGTTCAAAGATTTTGAAGTCGCTGGCTCTCTTATCATGGATGAGCAGCAGATTGATGCGGTGATCCATTCACTGCCTGACTCCTGGGAACCCATGAAGTTCCTCTTGACCCAAGAGACCGAAGCAGTGAAAAACTTTTCGGATGCGAGAACAAAAGTTGAACTTGAAGTGGAAAGGAGGGAGAAAGGAGTGAGCTCATCGACTAGTGTCGCCGAGGCTCCCAAGCATAAGACTCGCCGTCTAAGCGCAAAGCACCGAGTGGAAGGAAATGTTGATCACAAGAAGCCAAAGAAAAACCGACGTGGTAAGAACGGGCAAACCAAAACCACGTGTTACAACTGAAGCAAGCATCGACATTTTGCACGTGATTACGAAGAGTCGAAGAAGGTACGTTCCTTTTCTCACCCCTTTCAAGCATGTGTTACTAGTAGTGCGTTGTTAGTTGAGTCCATGTCTTCTTGGATTATTGATTCAGGAGCCACGGACCACATCGCATAGGATCGAGCAGTATTTGTAGAATTCCTTAAGATAATAGCAGAAAGCAAAAGGATATTCATAGGAAAGAGTCGTATGTTGATGTATTAGGCATCAGCACGTACAAGCTCTCCACCAGCTTTAGTAGCGAGTGGGTTCTGTAGGGTTACCTAGCACGACGACAAGGTTTCGGTAGGCATCGTCCATGCAATTTTAAAAATTTGCCGTACAAAAGAACCCTAATCTAGAATCTTAACTAGAGATTTAGACGAAATAACAATGCAAACAACTTTACATCTAAGTGAATGAGAAATACAACATTTGTAGACCGGTCCTTCACTTCTAAAGCTCCGTGTAGTAGTCCCTTCGCTCCAAGTAGTGAACATCCGAACTCTAGTAAGTGTTCACATGAAAAAATGAACAAGCTTGCTTGAAGTCTTCGAGGCTGAAGATGATCTACGTCGAGAAGACTCAAGCTCATGCTACCTCTTCACTAATGGTAGATTAGTGAAGCAAACACCCTAAACTAAATGAGTAATATAGTAGAGGATGATGAAGTAGGAATTTTGCTCATTTTAGATTTATTTTTCTCACAATATTTCTTCACCGTTTGAAAAGCTAGAAAGCTTTCTCATGAGGAAGAAGAAGATGAAGTGGAGATGAGAATGAAAACTCATGAGGTGAGAATAGCAACCATGGGTGAGTTAGTGGCATACACTAACTCATGTAGAGAATAAACCATGGCTAACAATAATGGTTAGGTTAATAAATATCTATAGGTTAATAAAAGTTAGTGGACTAAGTCAATGGTTAGCATAAACTTCTCCAAGCTTCTAGCCATGACAATTTTCCAACCATTTTGAATTACTTGGATAAATAAAAACCCTAGGATTATCATAAGCATGGTGTGAGTCTCATACACCCATGTAGCATGTGGCATCTAGCATGACATAAAATAATGTACATTAATATATATCACATATATACTAAGTGTACACAAGTGAGAAAAAGAAATGTTTAAGTGAGATAATATTAGTTAATGTAATTCAATATATCAAATATATAAATATACATTAAATTATTAAATCAACACTTGATTTAATAATCCGGTTATATCACATACAACCGGCTAATATCAAATGTAACAACCTATCGAATCAACACTTGATCCGATATCCCGGCTATATCACATATAACCATCCGATATCACATATCGCGAGAATAGAATACGGTATCACATACATGTATTAATCTCGGTCCCGCATATATCACATATGTCCTCCAACTTCGTTTCTCTGGAGTCGGAAACCTCTGTGTGGGACTCCAAAGACTCGTCAATACGCCGATAGTAGGTGGTGATCATATCAGTCACCCACAAGCCGCAAGCGGTCTACTAAACATAACGGCCACCCGGGTATTGAGCGATCAGAAGATCAACAAGCAAGCCTGCTCATACTCCTGCGAATCCAATCAGTAACACTACCGTACAGTCCAGTCTCTTCGTCAGATATGTTGCATATCACAGCCTGGGGGTGGTATAACGTCATACCCCAATATCCTGATAAGTCATGCCGATGCAAGGTCCATAACAGTTCGAGAAACTACTGATAACACTTACCAGTAGATCTCAGCAACCCTGGCCAGGAATTTCCTGTTATGGCCAATCAAGCATAGCGCAACATCAACCCCCAATACCGGGAGAGACGAATCCCCTCCTATCGCTCATTACCTCCATGTGATTCGGGACTGTACCCAAAAACCACCGTTTTGCACGATCTCTTGAACGTGGTAAGGTGAAAATTAAAGCACAGTGGGAATCACACAAGACTTTATGATGATCTCAGGTCGACAGACTAATCTGTACTAGTGTCACCAGAGAACTGCTATCTGATGAGCACCCGCATACCACCTCTGATGTCAAACACCAATAGATATGGGATCATCCATCACCCATCATATAGATCGAGAAGCGTATACGCTGGTCTACTTTTGAATATCGATGCCCCGCCTCGATACTCCCACGACTAGGAACAATTAAAGGATGTACTTACCGACTACCTCTGCCCTACTAGTATGATCTGCATCATAATCCTGGTAGTCAAGTACTCATCCTAAGGGCTTTATCAACATGTAAGAAAGAGACAATAAGTGTACATGTTAAGATAAAGTACAACCAAATAGCATACTATCATGTCGAGTAAGAAAGTCCTCCCTATATATGTCCAAGCATCCACTACAATATACATCGTATGTACAGTAATGGCCTCTAGGGCATACTTATAACTAACAATCTCCCACTTGCACTAAGGCCATTTGTTGCAGTATCTCATACTCAACGTCCTATAGAAGTCTCTTTAGGGAAAGGCTTTTGTGAGTGGATCCGCCGTGTTATCCTTCTTTTCATCTCTCCTGACCTCGATCCTCTGGAGATCAACCATCTCCTGATCAGGTGATACTGTCCTCAGAATATGTCTGGTTCGCTGATGGGACCGGTGTTCCTAGATCAAAGCCACAACTCCATTGTTGTCACAATAACAGTTATTGAACGCTCAATGGTAGGAACCATGTTCATTTCATGAACAAGAATTATCCAGACATCTACTTTGGTAGTATCGTTGGTAGCGATGCATCTAGCCTTTATCGTCTAGTATGTCACGGTATCTAACTTGGAACTTTTCCAAGATACCGTCCCTCCACTGAGGGTAAAGACAATGCCTGTGACTGACTTTCAGTCGACCTTATCACTCTGGAAGTTCGAACCAAGAACATTCATTTAGTGCTTCTCAAGTACTTAAGAATGTCCTCCACAGCTGTGCAGTGATTCTCCCAAGATCCGATTGATTCCTGATTATTACATCTAGTGAGTTATCTACATTTGGTATGGTATATAACATCGCATACATGATAGAGCCTACTTCCGAAGCATAGAGTATCCCTTGCACGCGAGTTATCTCCAAATCAGTCCTGGAAGACATCTTTTGGAGAGAGTGATTCCTCAGTAAGTGGGCGGACCACCACGCTTAGAATCTTATATACTAAACCCCTTTAGTATAGTGTTAATGCATCTGGATTTGGGACACTCCCAGCATCCACTTAGATCTATCACCATAGATCATAAATTACAAGATGTAGTAGGTATCATCTAGATCTTCTATGGAGAATCCTCGTGATAAGAGGAGCTTGACCGAGTGTAGCATATGAAACCATTTCCCATCAAGAGTATGTTATCTATGTACAATACGTGGAAGACAACCTTACTCTCTACCATCTTCTTGTATATACAAGGTTCACCTACCTTTTTGATGAAGTCAAACACTTTGACTGCTACATCAAAACAGATGTTCCAACTCCGCGATACTTGCTTTAATCCTGATGGACTTAAGCATAGCTTTGAAAGTCTCAACTTTTCCATCTATACCAAGAATCTTCTCAAGACCCATTTGCTCCTAATGGGTTTTACCCCTTCAGGTGCAACATGCAAAGTCATACTTTGTTGGTGTACATGGATTCCATCTTTGATTGCATAGCATCCAGCCAATTCACAGAGTCCCCACTTGTGATGGCCTATATGAACCTAGTTGGGCCATCATCTACCATGATGCAATCCTCGCTCCTACCGTCACCGATGAAACCGTAGTATCTCTTAGGTGGATGAGGAACCCTACCAGATTCGCGGAGAGGCTGAGGTTCGTTGGAGACTATTGAATCCTTTGGTTTTAACAAATCATCTGCTGTTAGTTTGTCCAGCTGGAACCTCTTCTAGTTCTACCTCATGACCACTAATTACTTCACAAGAAATTCCTTTTCTAAAAAGGTGGCATGCTGAGAAAACAAAACACCTTTTGCTCCTCTGTGTGGTAGAAGATATTCCTTTGCGAATGTTCGGGATATCCAACAAACTTATACAGAATTGACCTTGTCTCGAGCTTGTCCGTATTTTTCTTTTCAACATAGACCGGACAACTCCATATCTTAACTCGTTTAAGACATGGTCTCTTCCCATACCATATCTCATATGCAGTGGTAGGAACTGATTTGGATCGAACCCCATTCAATAGGTACAGTTTCTCAAGTGCATAACACCAAAAAGAATCAGGTAACTCAGCAGTGCTCATCATAGAGCGCACCATATATCATAGGGTGCGATACTTTCGCTCCGATACACCGTTGTGCTGTGGTGTATACGAAGGAGTAAGCTGAGAGAGAATCCCATTCTCCTTTTAGAAACTCTAGGAACTCCATGCGCAAGTATTCTCCTCCTCGATCACATCGAAGGACTTAATACTTTTACCCGTCTGGTTCTTAACTTCAAGCTTATATTCCTTGAATTTCTCAGAAGCTTTAGACTTGTGTTTCAACAGGAATACATGTCTGAATATTGAGAGATCATCGATGAATGTAATGAAGTACAAAGAACCAACCCTGGCATTTGTAGACATAGACCGTATACATCATCATGTATCCGTCCCAAGAGTTCAATAACTCTTTCTCTATTTCCAGTAAACGGAGTATTGGTCATTTTACTTTTGAGACAAGACTGGCAAGTATCATAAGATGAAAATTCGAAAAGATTCTCATTCATCCTTATGTAACTTAGCTGGTCATGTCGCATTGACATGACCTAGTCTACAATGCCACAAGAAGAATTCGTTCATTTCTGAACTACTCCTCTTGTGTGTGTTCTACATACTTTGAACTGTGGTTTGATTTAGAACATATATGCCATTTCATAACGTGCCTGATCCAATCAATTCTTGATTAAGGAAAATGTTCACAACATTATCCATCAATACAAAATTATATCCTTCTTTAACTTATTAAAAAAACCGATGTAATGTTGTATATTAGGTTCGGTATGTAATAACATTCGTTCAGAAACATTGTATTTAATAAAAGGTGATATTTGCCAACTGGTTTGGCTGCAACAATTACACCATTCTCTACACTAGAGAACTATCACCTATTCTTAGTTCTCTTCCTGTCTGTAGCCCATGTAACAGATTACATATATGGGATCCTAATCTGGTATCTCATATCTAGGACGTAGAGAATACTGAGAAACAGTTCTCGGTAACGAACACACCCGAAAAATATGCATCAACATGCTCAATCCTCGATTGGGTCGCGTGGAAATCTGGATATTCCCCTATTTCCTGCCCGGACTTATAACAATTATAAGTTAGAGCGGAACCAACGTTCTCCAGCTCAGTATAATAAGCAGGTTCGGTCAATGCATCCATATTATTATCTTTATTAAGGCATGACATGGTCGCTACCAGGAGAGAGAGAAAAGAAAACACTCTGCGTGCGCTCTTGCAAGATTAGATTGGTTATTATTTTATCTAATCAGGATGGCTCCTACTGTTTTTATCAAATCTTCCTTCAAACCCTAAAAGGTAAGACTAGCCGGGATTAATTACACGCTACAAGTTCGCTAATTTTTCGGCCAGGCCAGTGTCGGTATTTTGAGGGAGGTTCCCCATGCTTTTGTACAGACCTAATTAAAATAAACCTCATTTTCCCAGGGGCGTTGCCCCGTTAACACCTTTCTAGACACCTACTTGATCGGCTAATTGTAACGTGCAAAACTCTCCCAAGAGCAACTCTTACTCGCAGTGGGTATCGGGATCTAACTATCTCATAGAAGGTATGCAATCTCATTGCAAATTTCAACACTTGAAATTCCCGACAATCTTCTTCCCCTTGCATCCTATGACCTTGACGAAAGCCAACAAACCATAGTTCGCTAATCAAGTTCAACCCGTATATTTCATGATTGAATTAAACCCACCCGCATGACCCTTGACGAAAACCAACAAAGTCGTACGACTACCCTAATCCAATCGCATCATATGCTTAAGCAGATAAGCACTAATTAGCTACCGCACGCTACGCCTTGACGAAAGCCAACAAACATAGTACGAATACTAAATACTACTTATCTGAAATGACGGAGGGCTACGACAGGTTTTTAAGAAAACCCTTTGCGTAATGAACTTGATATCGTTGTAGAATTGAGTGATTTTTAAATGAGTGTTTTTTTAGGCTTTTACTAGTTTTGCTAAAGAGGTCACTTCCGGTGAAGGGATCTCGGCTCTTTCCTCATCGAATGAGGTGCAGGATATTTCACAAATACCACAATGCAAAGCATAAACTATAAAAGCAATTAAAAGACAAACCGAGTGGGTTGTAACATCTGCTAGTTTCACTAAAGAGGTCACTCCCGGTGAAGGGATCTCGGCTCTTTCCTTATCGAATAAGGTGCTGGAATTCTATAAGGAATACCGCTATGTAAAGCAAGAACTAGAGCTACCAGTTTTTAAAACAAGTTTCTACAACATCTTTAGGTTTCTTTTATTTTATTAATCTCATTAATGAAGTCCCATCAATTATGCTTCCTAAGTATCACAGAAAAACGAAAGCAGCAATAGTTATTATATATCATATATATAATATAAGTATTCGCCTCAGAATATCAAGTTTTCACATCACAGAATATCAGCAGCAGAAGAACACATATGAAATATTGGATATACTATGAATTCCGTGTTTTAATTAAGCCTGCAAAAAACAAGGATTACACGGTCGCGATGAATAGCCAAACCCACATCCCTAGACTCCTACGAGAGCGGCAAGCAACCCTACCGATTTTAGGGTTAGGAGACCCGGTTTCAACTCCTTGAGATGGTCTCCCACTGGACTCTAGAACCCGGTTACTTGTGCTCTCCTCCTTGGGTCTGTCCTAATACGGAAAAGTAAATAATATACATCAATGGTGACATAATCCTCAACCCGGAAATGCCCCAATAAAAGAATATTATATACATGTTTTTACATGAATGAAAATGAAAAACTCCCATCTCATATAAAACTCCCGTCTATTCAAAACACGACGATCCAATATAACATATCATAGCAACACATAACATCACATGTCATTAACGTAAGTAAATATGCGTATCCCAATTGTCGTTGACATATAGCAATGAAACCGGCGATACACCACATATTACACTTACGGTTGCAGAAAAGAAAGTGAAAAACTACAACAATTGGAATCCGCAACCACCTTAGATATCATAAACCTAATGTATCACATACTTTGGATTTCATGCCCACCCAAATGAATTTCTTAGATATCACATGCCTAACAATTGTAAACCCCCATTTTAGTCTCGATATTGAAAACGCTTTCCAATAACCTGTCGGGTAATTCGACAAGATTCCCGATAATCAGATCGAATGCTCATCGGAAACTTTAGTAGACGGTCGCACCCCCGATGCCGTTGATGAAGTGCACTAAGGCGGAACACCGCGGCCGCGAGCACCCGAACGAATATTTTTGGCGACGGGGTTCTCCTACAGTCACTTGGTCAGGGTTATGGGGCGTGGTTATCTAGTAAGGTTACCCAGCGAGTATCCGCGTACACTATGTAATTGCAGCGGACTTTTGATCCACATCAAAATTCCGTGGCAACTGATCAAATGAAACTAAACTGCTAGATTTATAAAATTCAAATTAGTTATCACATAACTAATTATTGTGGATTCCAAATATTGTATCACAATCACAGATAGCTAGACGATGTGAACTTTTCGACCGAATAAACAAATACCCAAAATTTCCCAAAGAGCTCAACACTTGAATATGCCAAAGCACCTATGGACCAACCGTAGAAGGGTCAACCCTTGCCTCACCTATGGCGCCACGGAACTACCACAAACCCTAGGGTTTGGTGGCGGTTCCGACGGTCACTTAATCGAGTTAGGGTTTCGTTCTTCTAAAGGGTCCACAGAATCACCTGCATGATTTTCTGAAGATTTTAAACTTGGAAAAATCCAACACTTGGAAAAATTCCAGCGAGAGAAAAATTGGGTTATTGATATTCGTTCGAACTTTTTAACGTCGTCTAAATAACCCGAATAGATGTTAGAATTACGATTACGAAACACTCCGAATTGCCTTTACAGAAAGTTAACATCTTATGCAATTTCAGGGAAAACAAGCAAAACCTGAAACACCAAAACCCAGAGACAAGAACACCACATAAATTTAAAGCCAAAATGCCCCAGGAAAACCGGTGAGCTCGGATTTTCATGGCTTGTGTCCGGCCAAAAACAGGTGGGGAAGGTTCAAATTTCTACTGTGTTCATGTTACATCTCATATAACATTCTGCAGTTGCTTACAAAAAATTGACACTTTAAAAATTTCGACAGAAACTAGATTTTTGTATCGGGTGTTTCGGAGTTGTTTCGATTTCGTAATCCTACAAACATCGTCTAATTCTTTAGCATGGCTTTGATAGCACTGTAGGGTTACCTAACACGACAGCAAGGTTTTGGGAGGCATCGTCCATGCCGTTTTCAAAAAATTTCCATACTAAAGAACCCTAACCTAGAATCTTAACTAGAGATTTAGATGAAACCACAATGCAAACAACTTTATATCTAAGTGAATGAGGAATACAACCTTTGTAGATCGGTCCTTCACTTCTAAAACTCCGTGTAATAGTCCCTTCGCTCCAAATAGTGAACACCCGAACTTTAGTAAGGGTTCACATGAAGAAATGAACAAGCTTGCTCAAAGTCTTCGAGACCGAAGATGATCTACGTCGAGAAGACTCAAGCTCATGCTACCTCTTCACTAATGGTAGATTAGTGAAGCAAACACCCTAAACTAAATTGTTAATATAGTAGAGTATGATGAAGTAGGAATTTTGCTCACTTTAGATTTATTTTTCTCACAATATTTCTTCACCATTTGAAAAGCTAGAAAGCTTTCTCATGAGGAAGAAGAAGATGAAGTGGAGATGAGAATGAAAACTCATGAGGTGAGAATAGCAACCATGGGTGAGTTAGTGTCATACACTAACTCATGTAGAGAATAAATCATGGCTAACAATAATAGTTAGATTAATAAATATCTACAAGTAAAACAAAGTTAGTGGACTAAGTCAATAGTTAGCATAAGCTTATCCAAACTTCTAGCCATGACAATTTTCCAACCATTTTGAATTACTTGGATAAATAAAAACCCTAGGATTATCATAAGCATGGTGTGAGTCTCATACACCCATGTGGCATGTGGCATTTAGCATGACACAAAATAATGTACATTAATATATATCACATATATACTAAGTGTACACAAGTGAGAAAAAGAAATGTTTAAGTGAGCTAATATTAGTTAATGTAATTCAATATATCAAATATATAAATATACATTAAATTATTTAATCAACACTTGATTTAATAATCCGGCTATATCACATACAACCGGCTAATATCAAATGTAACAACCTATCGAATCAACACTTGATCTGATATCCCGGCTATATCACATATAACCGTCCGATATCACATATCGCGAGAATAGAATACGATATCACATACACGTATTAATTTCGGTCCCGCACATATCACATATGTGCTCCTACATCGTTTCTTTTGAGCCAGGAAACCTCTGTGTGGGACTTTAAAGACTCGTCAATACGCCGGCAGTAGGTGGTGATTATATCAGTCACCCACAAACCGCAAGCGATCTGCTAAACATAACGGCCACCCGGGTATTGAGCGATCAGATCAACAAGCAAGACTTCTCATACTCCTGCGAATCCAATCAGTAACACTACCATACAGTCTGGTCTCTTCATCAGATATGTTGCATATCACAGCCTGGGGGTGGTATAACGTCAGACCCCAATAGCCTGATAAGTCATGCCGATGCAAGGTCCATAACGGTTCGAAAAACTACTGATAACACTTACCAGTAGATCTCAGCAACCCTGGCTAAGGATTTCCTGTTATTGCCAATCAAGCATAGCGCAACATCAACCCCCAATACCAGAAGAGACGAATCCCCTCCTATCGCTCATTGCCTCCATGTGATTTGGGACTGTACCAAAAAAATGTTTTGCACGATCTCTTAAACGTGGTAAGGTGGAAATCAAAGCACAGTAGGAATCACACAAGACTCTATGACGATCTCGGGTCGACAGACTAACCTGTACCAGTGTCACAAGAGAACTGCTATCTAACGATAGGTATAATACCATCTTGGAGTTCTCGGCGAGTCCATTCAGTGTACCCAGTCTCCACTGAGCACCCGTATACCATCTCTGATGTCAAACACCAATGGATATGGGATCATCCATCGCCCATCATATGGGTCGAGAAGCGCATATGCTAGTCTACTTTGGAATATCGATACCCCGTCTCGATACTCCTACGACTATGAACAATTGAAGGATGTACTTACCGACTATCTCTGCCCCACTAGTATGATCTGCATCATTATCCTGGTAGTCAAGTACTCATCCTAAGGGCTTTATCAACATGTAATAGAGAGAAAATAAGTGTACATGTTAAGATAAAGTGCAACCAAATAGCATACTATTATGTCGAGCAAGAAAGTCCTCCCTATATATGTCCAAGTATCCACTACAATATACATCGTATGTACAGTAATGGCCTCTAGGGTATACATATAACTAACAGGTTCTTCATGACGTTCTCTATGCTCCGAAGACCCGGCGGAACCTTTTTTCTGTTGCCAGATTTATGTCTCTAGTATATTCTATTATTTTTAGAAATAATTTTGCTTATTGTTATTTTGATGGTACTCTTTATGTCGTTTGACATTTTATTAACGGTTTATTGGTTATTGATTGTGACGATCTGAATAATTCAGCGTTTGCTATTGATGTTATTAATGTTGATAATTCTGCGATGTTATCGCATAGACGTTTAGATCACATAGGCCTAGATAGAATGAAAAGACTCGCCAAGGGCGTTCTGCTTGGCGACTTAGCCAAAATCACTCTATCAACCTGCGAGAATTGTATTGCGGGTAAGGCAATCAAAAAACCATTTTGCAAATCCAAACGAGCAACTGTGCCTTTGCAGTTAATCCATTCAGATATTTACGGACCTGCCAATGTGAAGGCACATAGCGGTGCGCCCTATTTCATCACCTTCAAAGTTGACTACTCACGCTATGGTCATGTGTATTTGATTTCTCACAAATCTAAGGCCTGGGATTCTTTCAAGCGCTATGTCAGTGAAATTGAAAATCAACTAAGCACAAGCATTAAGGCTTTGCGCACTGATCGCGGTCATGAGTACATGTCCGAGTAGTTCAGGAAACTGTGAGAAAGTAAGAGGATTGTTAGGCAGCTAACGATACCCTACACCCCGCAAAAATATGGTGTTGCAGAATGAAGAAATAGGACGCTGCTAGACATGGTTAGGAGTATGATAGTTCAAGCCAATCTACCTATTTCGTTTTGGAGAGATACGCTATTGACAGTGGCTTATGTTCTAAACCGTGTGCTTTTAAAATCGGTACAGTCAACACCCTAAAGTTATGGACGGATGAAAGACCTGTATTGGGTCACTTGCATCCATGGGGGTGTGCCGCCTATATACACACCACTTCACATCCGCATGAGAAGTTGGGCCCTAGAGGGAAGAGGTGTATTTTCATAAGCTACTCCAAGCACTCCAAGGGTTATGCATTTTTAGGCCAGAACAGTGATAGGACTGTAACCGAAGTTGAGTCGCGCGATGTTTAGTTCCTTGAAGCGGACTTTCCGCAAAAGGCAGAGATGGGTCAGGATTTGAGATTCTATGAGGTTGACAAGACTCCTGGTCAGACGACTGAGCAGAAGGATATGTATTTTCTAGCTACCGAAGATGGTGGGTGCGAGATTCAGGTTGACGGTCAAGAGCTGATGACAGAATCCGCGGAGCCTCGTAGATCAAATCGTGGATTAGTTCCCTGTCAGCAATTTGAGATCGAAGGGGAAGTATTCATGGTCGCTCCACATGATATTGCAGAACCCAAGTCATTTGATGACGTCATTTTAGGGCCAGCTGCAAATGAATGGAGAAATGCAATGAATGAAGAGCTCGAGTCAATGAGAAAGAACCAGATATAGGAATTTATCGATTTTCCTGCTCGACGCAAGACAGTTAAGAACAAATTGGTTTTCAAAGTCAAGTGAAAGGAAGATGGAAGCATCGAAAAGTACAAGGCGCGTTTAGTGACGAAGGGTTATTCCCAACGTAGTGGCATACACTATGAGGGGACATTCTTCCCCGTGATGAGAATTGCATCTGTTCGCCTTATTTTGGTAGTAGTAGAGAATATGGATCTTGAACATATTCAGATGGACGTTAAGACAACGTTCCTATATAGAGAATTACAATAGAAGATCTATATGGATCAGTTTGTCAGTTTCAAAGCCAAAGGACTCGAGCGCAAAGTGTGCCGCTTGAAAAAGTCTATCTATGGTTTGAAACAATCGTCCTGACAGTGATATTTTCTGTCATGGCCGGCACTTGAATCACGTGAAGTCTATAGGACCCCACCGTAATCCAAGTGAGCCGAAAGCACAGAAATCTAAATCTTTTCAAGAAAATAGTAGAGGTGAAGTTTTGAAATAAAGGTATAATGAAATCATGTTTCTTCTTTTTAAAGTATATATAAAGTTCGTTTGAAATGCAAGTGAATTATATACTATGATTTGAAAAAAAATTCGTCAGTTGAAATTTTTGCAGCACTCTTTTGTAAATTTTGATCAAAACCAGTACATACTCAATAATATAGGCATCCCCAAGTGTGAGCTAGCTCTTCACCAATTGGAGGAAACACAACCACGCAAGTAAAATATACAATGCCCAAGGAGAAGATCAATCAGAGAGAGAAACTAAAGAAAACCAAAACATTATTAAATCCAATATAAGAGTAATACAAGTCTGGACACTAAGTCTAAAAGAATATACAAATTGGTCTCTGAGTCTACGAAATATACATAGTCTGGTTGATTGAGCTTTTAACCAGATACAATGAATATAAAATTATAAAAGGATGGTTACGTTCTGAACTGTAACCCACCTACCCAAGCAATCACCCGAAAGAAGCTGTGTACCAGTAAGCCGCTACTGATCTGAGCGGTCGATCATGCAAGAAAACTGTGGCACAACGGGGGTGAGTAGCCAACTCGTGAGTATAAGACATCAGCAGGTAGAAATCGAATGTATGATGATCTTCTAGGTCATACAGTAATATAATAATATCATATTGCATGTAACGAAGGTGATCGGGTATACATATGTATATAATATAATAATATCGTGCCTGTGTCAATATATGGTACCATATCATCTGTGTCATATATATATGTATGTATGTATGTATGTATGTGTATGTATGTATGTATCATCCAACGTGTGTCCATCAACGACACATCAAATCATAATAAAATTCGGAGTGCCCAGTATCGATACTCGAAATCATCATAAAACCCGCGTCCAACATTGACATGTAAATCCTTATATCTCAGGCACCGTCTCATCGGATCGGCCCTCATATCTCAGGCACCATCTCATCGGATCGGTCCTCATATCCATTTGTCTCATATCACTCTGGTCGGTATCCTCCGGATATCCGCCAAGTCCAGTACTGTCACTGGTAGGTAGTGTTCCCCTGCCAGACTCAACGCCTTCTATATGATCTTCTTGCCCCGAGGGTACCGGGTCCACCATATACCCGCGAACGGAGACTCCTCACTCCTCGAATCGGGTAATCATCATAGCTCAGCACCGAAAAATCTTATGGTGGACGTCGAAATATCATATCAAGAGAAGCCGCGTTTTTAAAACAATCACAAGTTTTTAAATAATATCTGCGGTTTCTCAAATCCAGAAATCTCATGAAAACAGAACTTCATAAAAGCATGGCAGTAATGAAATAATATGCACAGGCACAGAACAACGCTGTAATGCATAGCAAGTGTATTCATATGAGCGTGTTGTATAGCAAGGCAAAGAAAGTGCAATATCTACAATAGTATGGGGTACAGTGTACTAATCAATAACTAAAATGCTAACAGCTTATAAGGTGATACAATGACATAGCGATTTCTAATGTGTACGTGGCATGGAAATTGTCACTCCCCGCTTCCCAGTATATGGCGAAGGGGACGCGACTGGTCCGCTATATATATACTCAGAAGTACATACGCTAAGCGTATCTAAGCAATATAAAATAAATACACAAGATGTAAAAAGAACAGCAACTTATATTTATTAACATTCTTTTGTACAATACATGAAAAGGAAATATAACTGAAATAAAAAGATGCCTAAACAGTGGCATAACATGAAATGAAAAATACAGAAAGGAAAAGTGTACAATGAACTAAAGTGCAGGGTCTTCGGCAAACTGCTCCAAGTCTTCTTGAGATGGCTCGATCTTCGCCGGGTCCAAACCACCTGACGACATTCAAAGAAGAAAGAAATAGAATGTCGTCAGCGAACAGGTCGCTCGGTAAGTCCTAAAGATAGGGGAGAAATAGACAAAGAGTGGAGAGAGAGAGTAGCTTTTAATATTGTATTGTATTGTTGTAATGTTGCATTAACGCTGTTGTTTGTAGCTTGGTACAGAAGAATGCCGGTGTATACGAGAGGGGTCTTTATATGCTAGAGGCCAGGGCAAACGGAATATAGAGTGCAAGGCTCCGTTAGAAGGCCCGGAACAACGGCAATTGAATTCATGTTAGGTGTCTTAAATCTGACCGTCTCGTGCCACTTTTAACATCTTCCGTACCAATCTACCCCTTAAACCCCGCGATATCTTGTTTGTATTATTATCTTGTAAATTGTATTGGTTGTATGGTTGATTGACTGGTTGACCGAAACCATGATATCAGGAAACGGTTGTAACCGTAGAGTCATGTAAATGGAATACTGGGAATCATGTAAAAGGAATATATATCCATGGTTCGGTTCGGTCAAGTTGTATAAGTTGATAATTGTATTCATGGATTCATGTGTTCATATTGAATTGGAATCTTGTAGATTATAGATTGGCTTGAATCATATTCAAGTCAGATTAATCAGACTCAAACCCGAGTCAGACAATCAGAACTGTGAATCGAGATCTTTTAATTGCTAGAGTTCTTAGGGTAATTTATAAAACTTGAGGGGGTTTTATGTAAAAATACTTTTATATACTTTTCAAAATACACCTCAAGTATTTATTACTCGTCTTTAGAGTTGTAATGAGGGTGGATTTTATGTTGTGACATTTCTAGTGAAAATATCCTAGTTTTATAAATAAGGGTATTTATCTGTAATATTGATTATTTGAAGTTCATGGTATTTTAGTGTAAAATTTATTCTTGTGATTTTTAGGAAAAGGTGGAAAATTTATATTATAATAAAATAGATATTTAAATGATAAATATACATATGTTTATACAAAAATAATTTTAATAAATATTTTATATTCCAAAAATCTCATTTTCTTAAGATGTCGTATTTTAAACCTTTCGAGACTGAATGCTCCTTGCGGAGGTCTGAATCTCGCACTACTAGCCCGAGGGTGCGCGATAAACCGCACGATCCCGAACGGGTTCCCCAAAGATGGGTTGTAGCGGCGCTTTGCAAACATTGTAAAATACTAATCCTTTAGAAAACGGTTTTATAAAGTAAAAGGTATTTATTTGCAAAGTGTAATTTTCCGTATTTTAGATTCTAGGGTTTCCTAAGCCAACTAGCCTATTTCTAAATGGTCTAAACGATAAGTCGTTAGAAGCCTCAAATTGCCTCTTCACCGCCAATTGTGGCTAGGTAAGTACAAGTGAGGAAGGAGGGATCTGCTCACGAATCGTGAGACGGGCCTTTTAAAGTTACCTTTGCTCACTTGCCTAGCCTAGACACCACAAAGTCAGGTTTAGATAAACGATCGATGTCCACAACTTATCGTGTTTTCCTAATAAGAGGTATGTATTTAAAAGTGTATCAAGGCTAAACTTTTAGAATTAGTTTTATTAAGAATATGGTATTTAAATGAAAGTTTTGTTTTATCGTATTCTCAATTTTTGATGATGTCGTTTAGGGTTGTATTTGCGTGTGTGTGGAGGTAGATCATTACCTCGTGCTCTACTTTAAATGTATAGCAAGGTTAAGGGGTTAAATATGAAATCGAAACATGATGGTATTAAAGTGAAAAAATACGATAAATTGGAAAGGTTATCATTTCATGTGATGAAACTTGTTCAAATTGATTTTTAAAAGTTTAATAGTCAAGATAAAGATGTTTAAATATGAATGTATTGGTGAGAAGTGAATTTTTATAGAAAACCGAATCGGAAATCGGATTTGTTCCGATTCCGTCGGGTTTCGTAATTTCGTATTTTAGAGAAATAGAAAAAAGGATAGAAAGGGACTTACGGGTTTCGATTAAGCAAGGGAGTGAGGGGGGGACTAAAGGGGTTGCTTCATCGCCGGTTGTTTCTAAAAAACGTCGCCGGAATTCCCACCGGAATTTCGTTGGAGCTTCGCCGCGCACTTGTTTTCAAGGTACATAACTCTTGGAAATTTTTTGAGAGAGTGAGACTAGGGTTTTGGGATAAGAGGGTAGAGGATAGGGGGTGTATTTATAGGATAGGCTAGGGGTAGGGTAGGTGAAAGGTTTTAATTAAAAAAATGTAAAAATTATAGAAAAATCATTAAAAATTGTAGTAAATGGGGTGTATTTAAGATTCGGGAACCGATCCAAATAAATGTTGTATGCAGGGGAGTTGGGGAGACGAAGAGCCACAAATTTTGTGTTGACGACTCGGCCGTCCGGCCGAGTCCGGCCGGCGGCGCCGTGCCGAGTCGACCGGTCTGCCATTCGAGTCAGCCGAGTCGAGCCGAGTCGGAGGTCAGGGATGTGGGGGTCGTCTGGTGTAGCCTCTGGTGTATTTATTTTTTCAGGTTTAATTCAAAGTTTGGGAGTTATGAGGTGTGGACTGTTGGGCTTCTAAAGGATTTAAAACAAAAACAATATAAAAATAATGTGGGGCAAGGGATTTGAACTCTGGTGGCTTGGTTCAGCAGTGCAAGGTGTTACCAATGAGCTACAAGCTCTTTCTTGTAATTATTGTGGAAAAATAATTACTTAAAGTGGTAACAACAACATTAAATACCCCAAGTATACTTTAAATTTTAAAACAATTTTATGTAGACTAAAAATGGAGTTATTTAAAAACAAAATAATTACATATATATTGTGCTCAGGTTAAAATACTCCTTTATGGATTTTGAAAAAAATTAATTTAAAAATTTGTATAGGAAAAAGTGTATAAGAAAATTAGGGTTGTTACATTCTACCCTCCTTATAAAAATTTCGTCCTCGAAATTTGTAAAAGGAAAGTGTAACAAATCCCAGGAATGTTTGGTGCTGGTGTACTGACAGTATGTGAAAAATAACAAGGTGGTGCAAGGGTTTTAAAAATATGAAGAATGTATGAAGGAATGAGAGAATGCGAAGGTTTTGATAAAATTGTAAAAGATGTGAGAGAATTTTGGGTTATGACAGATTCAAAGTATACGATTCAAGGAATATGAAAGAAAGGATTCAAGGAACATGATTGTAAAGAATGTTTTAGTTGCTGGTTCTTGTGTTATATTGCTTAGGATGTTCACGCAGAACAAAACTGCATGATAGGGTTTCATACAGCTCTGACCTGCATGGGCCACCAACAAAACCTGTCACGCCCCGTTTCCCAGTGTACGATGAAGGGGACGCGACTGGTCCGCTACGTATATACTCAAAAGTACATACGCTAAGCGTATCTAAGCAATATAAAATAAATATACAAGATGTAAAAAGAACAGCAACTTATATTTATTAACATTCTTTTGTACAATACATGAAAAGGAAATACAACTGAAATAAAAAGATGCCTAAACAGTGGCATAACAGAAAATGAAAATTACAGAAAAGAAAAGTGTACAATGAACTAAAGTGCAGGGTCTTCGGCAAACTGCTCCAAGTCTTCTTGAGATGGCTCGATCTCCGCCGGGTCCAAACCACCTGACGACATTCAAAAAAGAAAGAAATAGAATGTCGTCAGCGAACAGGTCGCTCGGTAAGTCCCAAAGATAGGAGAGAAATAGACAGAGTAGGAGAGAGAGAGTAACTTTTAATGTTGTATTGTATTGTTGTAATGTTGCATTAACGCTGTTGTTTGTAGCTTGGTACAGAAGAATGCTAGTGTATACGAGAGGGGTCTATATATGCTAGAGGCCAGGGCAAACGGAATATAGAGTACAAGGCTCCGTTAGAAGGCCCGGAACAACGGCAATTGGATTCATGTTAGGTGTCTTAAATCTGACCGTCTCGTGCCACTTTTAACATCTTCCGTACCAATCTACCCCTTAAACCCCGCGATTTCTTGTTTGTATTGTTATCTTGTAAATTGTATTGGTTGTATGATTGATTGACTGACTGACCGAAACCATGATATCAGGAAACGGTTGTAACCGTAGAGTCATGTAAATGGAATACTGGGAATCATGTAAAAGGAATATATATCCATGGTTCGGTTCGGTCAAGTTGTATAAGTTGATAATTGTATTCATGGATTCATGTATTCATATTGAATTGGAACCTTGTAGATTATAGATTGACTTGAATCATATTCAAGTCAGATTAATCAGACTCAAATCCGAGTCAGACAATCAGAACTGTGAATCGAGGTCTTTTAATTGCTAGGGTCCTTAGGGTAATTTATAAAACTTGAGGGGGTTTTATGTAAAAATACTTTTATATACTTTTCAAAATACATCTCAAGTATTTATTACTCGTCTTTAGAGTTTTAATGAGGGTGGATTTTATGTTGTGACATTTCTAGTGAAAATATCCTAGTTTTATAAAGAAGGGTATTTATCTATAATATTGATTATTTGAAGTTCATGGTATTTTAGTGTAAAATTTATTCTTGTGATTTTTAGGAAAAGGTGGAAAATTTATATTATAATAAAATAGATATTTAAATGATAAATATACACATGTTTAAACAAAAATAATTTTAATAAATATTTTATATTCCAAAAATCTCATTTTCTTAATATGTCGTATTTTAAACCTTTCGAGACCGAATGCTCCTTGCGGAGGTCTGAATCTCGCACTACTAGCCCGAGGGTGCACGATAAACTGCACGA
This sequence comes from Agapanthus africanus, assembly GCA_030015575.1. Classification (NCBI taxonomy): domain Eukaryota; kingdom Viridiplantae; phylum Streptophyta; class Magnoliopsida; order Asparagales; family Amaryllidaceae; genus Agapanthus; species Agapanthus africanus. The sequence goes on along the minus strand of CM057340.1, from coordinate 670,891,223 downwards.
TCCCAAACGGGTTCCCCAAAGATGGGTTGTAGCGGCGCTTTGCAAACATTGTAAAATACTAATCCTTTAGACAAGGGTTTTATAAAGTAAAAGGTATTTATTTGCAAAGTGTAATTTTCCGTATTTTAGATTCTCGGGATTCCTAAGCCAACTAGCCTATTTCTAAATGGTCTAAACGACAAGTCATTAGAAGCCTCAAATCGCCTCTTCACCGCCGATTGTGGCCAGGTAAGTACAAGTGAGGAAGGAGGGATCCACTCACGAATCGTGAGACGGGCCTTTTAAAGTTACCTTTGCTCACTTTCCTAGCCTAGACACCACAAAGTCAGGTTTAGATAAACGATCGATGTCCACAACTTATCATGTTTTCCTAATAAGAGATATGTATTTAAAAGTGTATCAAGGCTAAACTTTTAGAATTAGTTTTATTAAGAATATGGTATTTAAATGAAAGTTTTGTTTTATCGTATTCTCAATTTTTGATGATGTCGTTTAGGGTTGTATTTGCATGTGTATGGAGGTAGGTCATTACCTCGTGCTCTACTTTAAATGTATAGCAAGGTTAAGGGGTTAAATATGAAATCGAAACATGATGGTATTAAAGTGAAAAAATACGATAAATTGGAAAGGTTATCATTTCATGTGATGAAACTTGTTCAAATTGATTTTTAAAAGTTTAATAGTCAAGATAAAGATGTTTAAATATGAATGTATTGGTGAGAAGTGAATTTTTATAGAAAACCGAATCGAAAATTGGATTTGTTCCGATTCCGTCGGGTTCCGTAATTTCGTATTTTAGAGAAATAGAATGAAGAATAGAAAGCGACTTACGGGTTTATATTAAGCAAGGGAGTGAGGGGGAGAACTAGAGGGGTTGCCGAGGCGTTGCTTTGTCGTCGGTTGTTTCTAAAAAACGTCGCCGGAATTCCCGCCGGAGCTTCTCCGCGCACTTGTTTTCAAGGTACACAACTCTTGGAAATTTTTTGAGAGGTGAGACTAGGGTTTTGGGATGAGAGGGTAGAGGATAGAGGGTGTATTTATAGGGTAGGTTAGGGATAGGGTAGGTGAAAGGTTTTAATTTAAAAAAATGTAAAAATTGTAGAAAAATCATTAAAAATTGTAGTAAATGGGGTGTATTAAGATTCGGGAACCGATCCAAATAAATGGTGTATGTAGGGGAGTTGGGGAGACGAAGAGCCACAAATTTTGTGTTGACGACTTGGTCGTCCGGCCGAGTCCGGCCGGCGGCGCCGTGCCAAGTCGGCCGGTCCGCCGTCCGAGTTGGCCGAGTCGGGCCGAGTCAGAGGTCAGGGATGCGGGGGGTCGTCTGGTGTAGCCTCTGGTGTATTTAGTGTTTCAGGTTTAGTTCAAAGTTTGGGAGTTATGGGGTGTGGACTGTTGGGCTTCCAAAGGATTTAAAACAAAAACAATATAAAAATAATGTGGGGTAAGGGATTTGAACTCTGGTGGCTTGGTTCAGCAGTGCAAGGTGTTACCAATGAGCTACAAGCTCTTTCTTGTAATTATTGTGGGAAAATAATTACTTAAAATGGTAACAGCAACATTAAATACCCCAAGTATACTTTAAATTTTAAAACAATTTTTTATAGACTAAAAATGGAGTTATTTAAAAACAAAATAATTACATACATATTGTGCTCAGGTTAAAATACTCCTTTATAGATTTTGAAAAAATTTAATTTAAAAATTTGTATAGGAAAATGTGTATAAGAAAATTAGGGCTGTTACAGAAATTTCCGATGATGTGTGTGTGAGCCGGCAAGTATGTGTACGTGCAATATATGCATCATCGGTAATGATGTGTGTGTCCTAGCAAACGAAGTCACGTAAATATAAGGGTATGAACGTAGTATATGTATATCGTAAATGAAAATAATGCGAGCGTATGTAGAAATAAGAAATCGTAACGCGAGCTTAAAAAGAATAAAGAAATCGTAAACGCGAACAGTATAAAAATACGCAACTACGTAGGAGCCATACGGTTATAGTTTAAAATAGTACGAATCGTTGTTGTTAGAAAAATAGGGGGCGGCGATGTTTTTTTGAAAAAGATACCATTTGAAAGTTATCATTTAAAAGTGTGTAACGATTCGTTAGTTTTAAAAAATAGATATGACTCTAAATATATCCTAACATTTACTTAAGTGATTTAAAAACAATATATCTCAAGTCGATATATAAGTCGGCAATCCATCATCATCATATCACGTACGGTATAATCTATCGTACGATATCAACAATCAATAGTATGGATCTATAGTCACGTATATCATCTCATCTTATATCATCATATATCATCTCATGTCATCATATATCATATTATATCACATCGCCTTATATCATCATATCCAATCATATTGACTCGTATCATCAAATCGAATAATATCCTCATCTTATTGTGTCATATTGTAAAATATATGTATTTATATACTTCAATAATAGATATAGTTCATAGGTTAATGAAAAGTACCGGGGGATATCTTTCTACTAAGTATATTACAATCGCATATAGTATCATAATAACTCTATAGGGTAGGTATACATATCTAATATATCTATATATAACTATATATCTAGTATCCTAGTACTACGATTTCGGGGGTGCTATATGCCATCCACCCGACTTTCCCCATAGATATATATCTACTCACCTACAATGCCTCGCTCTAGTCGATCCCAACAGGTGTCTTGTCCTCTTTCGTCATCCCGGAAGTCCACATGCTTGTACCTACAAATCAAAGCATATCGTATTGCATCAAAATCAAACTCAAAAACCGATACGACAAGCGAAGCACACATAAGTTAGAATTATGGTCAACGCGTGCTAGAACAACAAAACAATCTCCGGCGTCGACCTATGAATATCAAACAACCGAGTTAAAACTCAAATATCAAAAACCATATTTTCAAATATCGCAAAATATAAGCAGAAACTTAGTAAAATACTTCCAGATTTTTCTAAAGGTGAAATTAGCACTTTTTTCATTTAGGATGGCCTAGTTATCTAGTGATTGAGCTGCAGACCAAACCCCAGACCATAACTCCCAAGTCGACCCGCAATTTGCGGTAATTGGCATTAAATTGGAGGCCAAACCTAGAGGGTTTGGGCTCGGGCTTCTACGGTTGCTTCCTACTAGTCTGCGCATCTCACAATATCCTCTATTAAATTTTCAGAGTCCCCAATTCATCCCAGATTTCATTTGATCACTACAAGTTCAACAAAACCGATATCGAAAAATTCTAAACTCATTTCTAACTGAGGTTATATGCACTTACATGCCCTTATCTATCAGTTAAAGAGGTTTTAGTCACTAATTAAGTCTCTACTACACCACTTCTACTCATTTGATCCACTAAACCTTACCTTAGAATTTTCCAAGTTCACAAAACATAAGATTTTGAGCTCTAAACTAAGATACGAGATTAGAAAACTTAGAATCTTGATGAAAGGTGAGTGATTTATCTCAAAAAGCAACTTAAGAAAATTCCTAGATAGCATGAGGTCCTCAAAACCCAAACTTGATCCCACCATGTTGTCTAGGATCAGATTAGGAGCATTTTTTATGAATGATTTTATGTGTTTTGAGGTGTTTTGTGGGGTGCTTTGAGATGGTAGAAGATGGTGGAGGAGGTGGATGGAGATGAAGAAGGAGGAGATGAAGAAATGAAGTGAGAAGATAATAAGATACTTGTAGCCATGGCTCCCCCCTCTCTCTCTTGCCCATACTTTGGTGTTTTCTTGTCTCCCCATTTCTTTTCTTTTTTTTTTCTTTTTTTTTCTTATCTTTACTTTTCTTTTCAATAAAAACACAAAACCAAAAATAGAAATTGAACCATACATGAAAGTCAATGTAATGTGTTAACAAAATAAGCTAAGTTTAATGCATAATTAGTAAAACAATAATTAAGTTTTAAAATTAGACTTGTATGTAATTAATTGTATATAAATTTATAAAAGCCCAAATCAATTAAATTCTTTCATAATTAATGGTTTACTTTTAAATTCCAATTATTTTTCCAAAAATATAGATATATAATTATACCAATCTATGAAAACTCAAATCTATATTCATATAATATCCGCGAAATTTATTATTTTATTATTTAAACTCAAAAATAATATTTTATGTTTTCTGAAATGTTACACTTTCGATTTCATCGAATCGTATTAGGGTATGGTTTCTAGATGGTCGATCATGACAACTATGTGCACATGAAAAGGACTGGAAACTCGTTTGAGATCATGTCATTATATGTGTTACGCTGCAGTGCTAGGGTTGCAACATTTGCAGCCTGCGGCGGAACATAGAACAAAAATTTCTAACAATAGCATCATAGACTACAACCAAGATCATCCAAATACTATCAATTGTAAGAACTCAAGAGGGTAAAACTAAGCTATCTAAAAATTTAGAGGCACTACAATCTTTGTAGCGTGTCCACACTCTAGTAGAAGACCTATGCTAGGCTCTTTTGGTGTAGGGATCGAACTTGATTTACAAATGCCTCGCCGAGGATGATCCGTCTTAAAAGAAACCCACCCAAGCTTCGACTTCACTCTAGAACTCTTCTAATGTGAAGATACTAGCTCGCACAAATTGATAGTAAGTAAGAGAAAGAAGATGATATAGAAACGCTCTCTCTTTTTCTCTCTAATTGTTCTCTTTTGTTCTCATCATATGAGAGAGAAGATGAGGAGGAAAATGATTTCTCTCCCCCTCCCCTCTCTCTCTTCTATCATATATAAGAGAGAGAAGTAAAGATAATATCTCCTTTGGTGGTCCCTACCACCCACATGCATATTTTCCACTAAATGATAAACAAATATATGTATCATATACATATTAATACATTAGTATCATATATACTAATGAGAGAGAGTGTGTATCATATACACAATACTAACAACCATATCACATATATGGATATAAAGTCAACACTTGACTTAATTATCCGGCTCATAAATAAACCGGCTAGTATTATCAGACGTCCGATTAATATACGTGTATCATTTACACGTATTTAATCAAACTCCCGCACGAATCAACTATACGCACAATTCTAATCCCCATCATCATTTCATTTGAGCAGATACTTTCGGCGTGGGACTCTAAAGACTTGAAAATAAGCTGGCAGTGGGTTAATAGGATCATGTCCATTTGAATCTGAAGCAATTTCAGATCAATCCCCTAACAGGTTAACCCACAAGCACATCAGCGGGACTAGCTATACGTAATGGCTACCCATGTATTGATCAAAATAGTACGTAAACAAGCAAACTCATCCGAACACAATAAAGCTTATCAGTGACAATTATCGTACAGTCCGGTCTCTTCGTCAAAGAGTGTTGCATACCAGGTATAGGGGGTGGAAACTGTCAGACCCCCAATAACCTAATAAGCCATCCAGATATCAAACTGAGATACAACTGATAACGATTATCAGTTTATCTCAACCACCCTAACCAAGGATTTCTGGTTAAAGTCATATCATGCATATCGCGACATCAAATCCCTATACCGGGAGAGACGAATCCTCTCTTGACCGCTCATAGCCTCCATGTATTTCGAGATTTTACCCAACTAAAAGCTGTATACACGGATTTTTAAAGCCGTGGTTGGACAGTAATCAAAGTATAGTGAGAACACACACAAGACACTATGGTGATCTATGGTTAAAAGACTACCATGTACCTTTGTTACCAAATAACTACTATCTGCCAATATATATAATACCATCTAAAAGTTCTCGGCGAATCCGTTCAATGTACTCAATCTCCAATGAGCACCTGTATACAATCTTCGGTGTCAAACACCAATAGCTTTGGACCAGCCATCGCCCCGGTCAGGGTTAAGAAACGTATACACTAGTATAATTTGGAGTACGGATGCCCTGTCTCGAATTCCTATGACTATGAACATTTAAGGATGTGCTTATGGACTACCCAAGCCCACTAGTATGATCACAACATAATCCCGGTATCTAAGAAAATATCCTAAGGGCTTTATCAACATCTGTTAGCGATACGTAATAGCAAGTAAAACATATACACAAGGATGATAAAGAAAACCAGATAGCATATGATCATCTGGAGCAAGAATGTTCTATCTATACAGGTCTATGTACAATTACAATAATTGCCTTCAGAGCACCTATATCTAACAATCCCTCACTTGCACTCAAGGCCAATTATTGCAATATCACATACCTAAATTTGTAGGGTGTTTTTCATCACCCCATTGAGATGGGAATGCGCGAGCTTGTCAGGGTGTACAGATTCCCCCTGCCTGAGATAGGCTAGGCTTTATTGATTGTGGGGATCCGAATCTCTGACAGCCGCGGATTAAGCTGTCCTTAATTATCCCTCACCTTTGGAGCGAAGGAACCTCCGATTGACGGGTCAAACTGGTCATGTGAACTCAATGTGCAGTGCGCGTATGTTGTGTTTTGGATGTATCGGGGGCCTCGCAGAGTTTACGGGGGTCCCTCTACCCGAATAGCGAGCTGGGGTCAAGGGGGATAGCAGCGCCTCGTTAAAATTTTTTTCTAACGGGTGATGCGTTTGAGTGTGAAGCGTGTGGGAAAAAGAGGGGTGAGGAGCGTCCTAAGGATGCGTGCGACAAGACAAGACCGCTGGGCATCAGCGGGTCACATGTGTGGCGTGCGGGCGTTGGGCCCCAGCGGGTCACGTACGTGGCGCATGCCAGGCGCTCGGGCGCTGGGCGCCATCGGGCCACGTGCCTTGCGTGTGGGCACTAGACGCTAGTGGGTTACGTGCGTGGCGCATGGCCGCTAAGCGCCAGAGCAACGGGTGAGTGGCATGTGGCCGCTGGAAACACCAGCAGATGGAGGGGCTAAGCCCTTGGGCTTAGAGTTAAACTCATGAACATAAACTCCTAAAAATTTTGGATTTGGATTTAAACTCCTAAATGATCTGGATTTGGAGTTAAACTCCTTTGAGAATTTGGATTTTGGAGTTGAACTCCTCAAAAATTGATTTGAAGTCAAACTCCTTAAGGATTTAGATCTTTGATGGTGAAAATATGTCCTTTTCTTATCTTCAAGCTTTAGACTTCCTTAAAATGGGTTCTTTTGAGATGGGTTTCCTTCTTCCTCTTTTTTTGTTGGATCTTGAAGAAAGGGGACGGTGAGATTAAAAATCTCCCTTTTAGAGATTTAATGGGAGATCTGAGCTCCTTTTCGGGGGTTTATGGTGAAAAATTATTTTTTTTTTTTGGAAAAAGAAGAGTTAAACATTTGATTTAATTCAAAAAAAGAAGAAAAAAGTTTAAAACCTTGAGGAAGGTAGTTCGCTCAAGGACCACACCCTCTCGAGAGCAGGATGCCGGCCGAGATGCAGCTGGGAGAATGAGACACAAAACCATAATATTTTTTATGGGAATGAATTCTTTTTTCATTTCATCATGATATTGCCATATATAGGCTTACAAATTTACACTTAGCCCCTTAGACTTTACAAAATGGTATTTTTCCTATCACATGGCCGTGTGCTTATTTATTTTTGCACATGAGCCATGGGATTTACAAAAATTTGACTTTATGCTCATTTTCCTTACATTTATTCATAAAAAATTATATCAAAATTATTTATTACATAATTTTCTTCTTGGCATGGGAGAGGTCGGCATCTTCATGTTTGGGGTCGACTTAGGCATGGGCCTATTTGGCTTTAGCTTGGGACCACCTGACTTGAGCTTGACTTTGACTTTGACTTAGTCGGCCGGGATGTAATTTTTTGATCCCAACAAACTTCTCTAACAACAGTTTCACAAACTGTATCTAAGAAACAACCTTAATGAGTGGATCCGCTACAATGTATCTAATTTCTTCTCTCTTTATCATAATCTCATGGAGATCAACTATCTCCCAAATCAAGCGATACTTGTCTTAGAATTGTCTGAATATCTGATGGGACCAAGTTCAAAAATAAACTTATTTATCCAAACAGTTTCTCAGGCTACATCACAGGCTGAGTCATACTCAGTATACAGCGTCATGTTTGTTTCGGTATCTTGCTTGGAACTCTTCCAATATACTGCTCCCCAAGAGAGGGCAAACTTATAACCCATGACAAACATTTTGTCATATATGTCACTTTGAAAGCTTGAATCGCTAAATGCCTCTAACTTGAGGTCACCTTTATGGGAAACCAAGAACGAGTGCTAAGTTCTTAACAAGTACTTGAGTATGTTCTTTGCAACTTCTATTGGTTTTTTTAGAATTGGACTGATACCCACTTACCATAATGAGTGTGTAAGTTTCATCTTGTCTGGTACATAACATTGCATGATAAACCCTACTGCCAAAACATAAAGAATGTCATTTATGCGAGTCCCTCTCCTCATCAGTCTTAAAAACATCTCTTTAGAGAGGGTGACTCCATGATATGCCGGTACACTACCATGCTAGGAGTCTTCCATTCTAAATTCCTTTAGAATGGAGTCAGAGTACCCGAATTGGGACAATCCCAAAATTCTTCTAGATCTATCTCTATAGATCTAGTCCCCAGAAAAATTGATATATTATCCAGATCTTATATGAAGAAACTTTTGTGACAACCATAGTTTGACCGAATTGTAGCATAGGAACATCATTTCCTATCAGGAGGATGTCATCCACATACAATATGAAAAATGTTACTGTACTCTCTACATCCTTCTTATAAATATTTGGTTCATCTATAATTTTGATGAAGTCAAACTCTTTGACTGTCACATCAAAACAGATAATTCAACTCCGTGATGCCTATTTTAGTCCATAAATGGACTTAAGCTACTTGCACATATTTCCGCTGTTCCCACTGACTTCAAAGCCCTCTGACAGAGTCATATACACGTTCACTTCTAAATCTCCATTTAGAAAGGGGTTATTGACGTCCACCTGCTAGATCTCATAGTCCTGAAGTACAACAATGGAAAATGGTCGAATGGACTTCAGCATAGACACCGGAAAAAAGGTTTCATCACAATCCACACGGGGTATTTAATGAAAAACTTTTGCTACAAGTCTAGATTTATTAGGTTACTACCTTTCCATCTGCACTGATCTTCTTTTGGAAGATTTACTTGCTCCTAATGGGTTTTACCCCTTCAGGAGCATCCAACAAGATCCATACCTTATTGGAGTGCATGGAGTTCAACTCGGATATCATGGCATACATCCATCTCTCGGAAGTCACTACCCTCTATGGTCTGCTGATAACTAGTAGGGTTATCATCAATCATGATGCAAACCTCCTTGTCACCGTATATGAGAAAACCGTAGTATCTCTCGGGTGGCTGAGACATCCTACTAGATCTGCGGAGTGGCTAAGATTTGTCAGGTACAATTGAACTCTCAGGTTCTACTAAATTTTCAGTAACCATTTATGGTTTTGGAATCTCTTCCTGTTCTACCATACTCCCACTAATTTCTTTTACAAGAAATTCCTTTTCTAAAAAGATGGTGTGTCGAGAACAAAATAGCTTTTGATCCTCAACTTGGTAGATGTTAAACCCTTGTGAATGGTTGTGATAACCCATAAACTGCACATTACTGAAATGTGCATTGAGTTTGTCCGGATTCCGATTTCAACATAAACCAGACAATCCCTATTTAATATCTCATATGGAATCGTAGGCACTAATTTAGATGGAACCTTATTCAATTAGTATGCGGCTGTTTCCATTGCATACCCCAAAATGAAAAAGGCAATTCAAAAATATTCATCATAGAGCGTACCATATGCCATAGGGTGCGAGCCCTCCTTTCCGATACTCTGCAGTGTTATGGTATATTCATAGGAGTAAGCTGAGAGAGAATCAAATTCTCTTTTAAACAACCACGGAATACCGAGCATAAGTATTCACCACCTCGATTATAAATAATCTTGATACTCCAGCTCGTCTAGTTCTTTACTTCATTCTTATACACCATGAATTTTTCAAAAACTTCGAACTTTTTGTTTCTAATAGAACATGTGTCCAAAATTAGAGAGCTCATCGGTGAGTGGAATGAGGTATGAGTACCCACCCCTTGTCCGTATAGATATCGGACCATATACATCACTATGTATAAGTTCTAAGAGTTCACTAACTCTTCTTCTCTGTGTTGTAAGTTGAGAACTGTAGTTTGGTTGAGAATATATATACTGTTATTCAATACACCATACCCAATCAACATTTCATCAAGGTAAATATTCACAACAAAATTTTCAAAACATGTTTATATCCTTCTTTATCTAATAAGGAAACAGAAATTCTTTTTAAAACTTAAGTTGGTGCATGACAACAATTATTCGAAACCAAAAGTTTGCCGCTGGGCAAAAACATGTGATTTTCCCAATAACAACATTTACTCTGATTTCCGGCTCTAAGAATCAAATCACCATTTCCCAATAGTTTGCTTCTTCTCAGCATCCGTAACACCTTATAAATGTAAGATCCTGATCTGATATCTTATATACATGAAGCTAAGTTAATTAAGAAATGGTTTTCAATTATTAATACACCAAAAGTTGAAGCATCATAATGCTTTAAGGGGGTGTCTAAGTATTCCCTATAATGCCTCTTCCAATCCCCAATATCATAATGGTAATTGCAATCTCCTTTCCTTTTAACTGTAATCCAATTTTTTGTCTCTTTGCCTTACCTTCTGTACACCACCCTTAGGATGGTTAGTTTTCTTCTTTCCCTTCCTTTTAGCTTTAGCCTTAAATTTGGAAGAAGACTATCCAACAAGCATAACCGGTGTATTCTTCTTATTGAAGGAGCTCTCTACTTGAGATAATGTAGAGGGGAGAGACAATAAAATTATATCAATATATAATTCATTTTCTTCAGAACTAAATCGGTGGCCATCTTCGACTGAAATAATTTCTTTGAGTTCGTATCTAACTATACGAGATGACCCTCTATGCAATATGAATCTCTGTATCTGATATAGAACATTCTGGAGTAAATAAAAGGGAGTAAGAGTGTTAAGGACATATGCGGCCTTGTCGTATGTTAGGACAATCAAGGCATTCCTTAGCTAACTTGGTTTTACGAGCTTTAGTTTAAGGTCAGTCATGGTCGCTGCCAAGAGAGAGAAAAGAAACACTCAGCATGCGTTCTTGCAAGATTAGATTGGTTTATTAATTTATTTAATTAGGATGTCACCTATTGTTTTTTCGAATTCTCCTTCAAATCTTAAGAAGAGAATTAGCCGAAATCATTAACACCCCGCAAGTTCACTAACCAGTTGGCCACGCCAGTGTAAGTACTAGGAGGGAGGCACCCCGCGCTTTTGCACATACCTAATTAAATTACCCCTGTTCTTTAGAGGTATAACCCCGTAAACACCTTTCTAGATACCTACTAAGTCAGTTTATTGCGAAGACGACATTCTCTCGAAAATAACTTTTATTCATAGTGGGAATCGAGATCCAACTATCATGGAGTGATAACCTTGATAGAGTCCAACAAATCACCACACTTCATAGAAGGTATGTAATCAACATTGCAAGTTTCAACAATTGAAACTCCTGATATGGTTTTTACCCCAAGCGGCTTATGACCATGACAAAGGCCAATAAATCATAAGTCACTAGTCAAGTTCAACCCGTCATTTTGTGATTAATTTAGACCCATCCGTACAACCCTTGACAAATACCAATAAGGTCGTATGACTGTCCTAACCAAGCTCATCATATGAAGCAGATTAGCATCACTTAGTTACCGTATACCGTGCCTAGACAAAGGCAATAAACGCAGCACGAATACTAAGTACTCTACTTATCTGAAATGACGGAGGGTTACAGCTGGTTTTGAAGAAAACCTTTAACGTAATGGACTTGATATCATTGAAAGAACCGAGTGGTTTGAAAACTTAGTTGTTTTGAAAAATGGATTGGTTTCTACAACATCATATTAGGTTTATTTTCTTTACGTTAATCATATTAATGTAGTCCCATCATTTTGATAAAAACTCTTTTTTATCAATAATCTTATGTTTCACACCAAATACAAGATAATATATAATGTATCTATATGCCAATTGCAATCGCCACGGGGCATCGGGTCTTCACTGTTAAGTTAGATAACTAACAACAGGACGAACGCGTGACTTTTGCAATTGAAAATCATATAGAAACATCACATGCATATATAGTCATCACAGGCAAGTAATCACATCACAAGCATGTAGAAAACAAATGGAATAGTCGGATATATTAGGAATCTCGCGTTTCATTTGAGCCACAAACGAAACGCGACATTCCATTGTCGTGTGAGTAGCCTGTACATAACCAAACCAAAACCTCTATAAGAATGGCAAGCCACCCACCAATCCTAGAATGAGACGAACCGACCTCAACTCCTTAAGGGGACCACCTAGCGCATTCTAGAACCCGGCAGCTCGAGTACTCCTCAGCATGGTAACCTATATTATATATATTACAAATAGAACTCGAAGGGTTCGAATAAAACAATAATACATTTTACAAGTCATAAAATAGATGAATTGAAAATACAACATTTGTATACATCACATTCGCACGAGGTTCTATTCAAACACAATAATCTATACCAAACCATACACACCAACATCACATTCAAAAATATGCAAGCTAGTGTAATTGATCACATATCAATTAGGCTACGTTTACCAACACATATCACGTACGTGCAAACTAATTCAATTAAACACTTTCATTGAATTAGTTTGTTATCTAACGATGCAACAAATTAAAACACTATCAAAAGGATATCCGGAGTCGTACACATCGCCAAAACAAACACGACGTGCAGACCCCGGACTCGAAACTACCAAGAGATCCATGGAGGGATCCAGTAAACACACTCCTCCTCCACCTGAAGTAGGCCCTGATTCTGCCCTTGTTTTTGGGCTGAATCAGGGACTGATCTAGCCCAGATTCATGGCTGAATTGGCCCTCAATACAGCCCCGAATCGGGCTGAATCGGTGGGTTCGATTCATGAATGGTGGAGAGGCACGTAAGGAGGTGGTTTAGCAATTTTATCTTTTATTGGATCATCCACAATAACTACTAGTAGATGGATCAGCTCTGATACCATGTTAGGCTATGGTGTTAGGATCGCAACACTTATAAACCGTGGCAGAACATAGAACAAAATTTTCTAATAATAGCACCATAGAATACAACCAAGATCATCCAAATACTAGCAATTGTAATAACTCAAGAGAGTAAAACAAAGCTATCTAAAATTTTAGAGGGGCTATAACCTTTGTAGCGTGTTCACTCTCTAATGGAAGACCCATGCTGGGCTCTTTTGGTGTAGGGATCAAGCTTGATCTACAACCGCCTTGCCAAAGATAATCCGCCTTGAAAGAAACCTACCTATGCTCCCACCTCACTCTAGAACTCTTCTAATGTGAAGCTACTAACTCTTACAAATTGCTAGTAAGCAAGAGGAAAAAGATGTTGTAGAAAAACTCCCTCTCTTTTTCTCTCTAGTTCTTCTCTTTTGTTCTCATCATATGAGAGAGAAGATGAGGAAGAAAATGACTTCTCTCTCTCTCTCTCTCTCTCTCTTCTATCATATATAAAAGAGAAGAGTAGAGATAATATTTCCTCTAGTGGTCCCTACCACGCACATGCATGCTTGATGCTAAATGGAAAACAAGTATATGTATCATATACATATCAATACATTAGTATCATATACTAATGAGAGAGAGATAGTGTGTGTATCATATATATAATACTAGCAACCATATCATATATATGGATAGTAAATCAACACTTGACTTAATTATCCGGCTAATAAATAAACTGACTAGTATTATCAAACGTCCAATTAATATGTGTGTATCTTATACAGGCGATTAATAGAACTCCCACATGTATCAACTATACGCACAATACTAATCCACATCATCGTTTCACTCGAGTGGGTACTTTCGGCGTGGGACTATAAAGACTTGACAATACGTTGGCAGTAGATTAATAGGATCATGTTCGTTTGAATCTGACACAATTTCAGATCAATCCCCTAACAAGTTAACCCACAAGCAAGTCAGCGGCACTACCTGTACGTAACGGCTACCCAGCTATTAATCAAAAAGGTAGGTCGACAATCAAACTCATCCAAACCTAACAAATCCTATTAGTTATAATTACCGTACAGTCTGGTCTTTTTGTCAATAAGTGTCACATAGCAGGTTTGGGGGATGGAAACTGTCAGACCTCCAATAACCTAATAAGTCATGTAGATATCGAACTCATAACTATATGAGATACAACTGATAACACTCATCAGTTTATCTAAACCACCATGGCCAGGGATTTCTGGTTATAGTCATATTATGCACAACACGACATCGACTCCCTATACCGGGAGAGACGAATCCCCTCTTGACCGCTCACTGCCTCCTTGTGCTTCGGGACTATACCCAACTAAAACCTGTATGCACAACTCTTTAAAGCTGTGGTTGGGTAGTAATCAAAATATAGTAGGAACACACACAAAACACTATGGAGATCTCAGGTCAAAAGACTACCATGTACCATTGTCACCAGAGAACTGCTATCTGACAATAGGTATAATACCATTTAGGAGTTCTCAGCGAGTCCGTTCAGTTTATTCATTCTCCAATGAGCACCTGTATACAATCTTCGATGTCAAACACCAATAACTGTGGGACCAGCCATCACCCTGGTCAGGATCAAGAAACGTATACACTAGTCTAATCTGGAGTACAGATGCCCTGTCTCAACACTCGCACGACTATGACATTTAAGGATATGCTTATGGACTACCCAAGCCCCACTAGCATGATCACATCATAATCCTGGTAGTTAAGAAAAGATCCTAAGGACTTTATCAACATGTATTAGTGATACATAATAGCAAGTAAAATATATACATATGGATGATAAAACTAACCATATAGCATACTATCATCTCAAGTAAGAATATTCTATCCATACAGATCTATGTACAATTACAATAATTGCCTTCAGGGCACATATATCTAACAATATGTTAAGGACATACTATTGGCTGGAAACAATATGGAAACTATTAATGTAATCAAGGGTTGGCTGTCCTCCAACTTTAAGATGAAGGATATGGGTGATGCTAGTTCGTGCTCGAGATTCAGATCCGTCGAAACTGTTCTAAGAGGACTTTTAGTTTGTCTCAAGAGACTTACATAAAGAGAATTTTAGAATAGTTCGGGATGCGCAACTGCAAACCGATTGGGACTCCAATTGCAAAAGGCTACCCGCTAAGCCTTCACCAATGTCCAATGTCAGAAAGGACATTAAGCAGATGCACGCAGTTCCATACCGAAGTGCAATTGGTAGTCTTATGTATGCTATAATGTGTACAAGACCGGACATATCCTTTTTTGTAAGTCTAACTAGCTGCTATCAGTCAAATCCAGGCTTACGCATTGGAAGACGGTAAAGAGAATCTTTCGGCATTTGAGTGGGACGGACCACTATACCTTGTGCTATGGAGGAGGTCACCTGAGATTACTGGGTTATACATGTGCCGACTGGGCTGGCGATCTAGATAATAGAGTTTCCACCTCTACGTATGTTTTCTCGCTGAATGGAGGCGTCATTAAGTGGCGCAGCAAGGAGCTGGAATGCGTAACCCTAGCTATCATTGAAGCGGAATATGTTTCCGCATCTGAGGCAGCCGAGGAAGCGGTTTGGTTAAGAAGGTTCCTTGAGAGTTTGAGCGTCTATTTAGATAAGCTTACTCAAAAGATCCCTAGTATCATGGGAAATCAAAGCACATAGAGATTCGTTACCACTTCATCAAGAAGCAAGAGGAGAAAGAGGTCGAGTTAGAGTATCTTCCTACGGAGCGGATGATAGCAGATCCGTTGACGAAAGGAATAGCCGAAGTGCGTTTTGTGTCGCATGTTAGATCCTCGGGGCTGCGTCCTTGGTGACGTCATTATACTATGACCTTTCTCATTTATTATTGCTTTTAAATATTATTATTATAGATGGTGACTTATTTATATGCACGATTGATTATTGGTTATTTATTATTGATTATTGATCTTATACTTTTTGGGTGGAGTGCATATATTTATTGTTTGATTTATGATCATGGAGTTGGAGTGTGTGTGTGTGTGTGTGTGTATATATATATATATATATATATATATGCTGTGTGATACACACACACACACATAAATATATATATACTAGTGGATATGTGTTAACCGCATCTTTGAGAAAAGAATACGTCAGCAGGTAGGATTGTCTCACTCACACGAGCAATCCCCTCGTTGACTTGTGAATGCGAGGTATGAACGAGTGTTCTGTCTCGATTTTTAAGTGACTACACTGATTCTACGCAGCGAAGTGTGCGATAGAGGGGGCATTCGAACGACCCTTATCCGGTGATAAGGATGAGCTAAAGACTATATTTAAGTCTTTGTCGTAATGGAATTTCCCTATATTCCATTATACATACCTGTTTGGAAGATAGATTGCGGATCCTATAGATTCATATTCAGATTCGATTCTGTGGCTAGATTTGGGCATATTTGCGTAGTGTGTCTTATCAAGTTCATCATGTATTGATGGAACTTAAATCTGTATAATACTTATATGATGTGATACTCTCGTGAGAGAGAAGTATCATAGCACGTTGACCAAATGACGTAGGCTAGCGACCTATAGATGAGGCGGCGAGGGATGTATCCCATCTCCGAAGCCCTCATGAACTGACATCTTTTATTTAAGATAATTAGTCACTATACCCATAGTGACATTTAACTGTCAAGAAAGGAATGCCATGATCGTCCGCTACTTTAGCTGCTATCACAAGACTACGTGATTCTCATACTATACTGATGAGATAGTGTCAGGAAAACAGGTGAAGGGCGGACCCAACTTGACGACTCTACAGGAAGATCAATCAGACATGTCTCCTTGATTGCACTGCACGTGAAACTCTTATAAGCGTCTATGTGACGGCTAAAGAATGCAGTAAATCAAAGGGTTGCCATGGTGCTTTGAGTACGCTTCTCAATGGATTGAGGATGCTCAAACAAACATGTAAGCTGATTGGATCTGTGGTATACGATATCGAGCTTTTTAGATTAACCATTATGTGTGTTCATATTAGGGAGATCCTTGTGTCGATCTTAGTAAATCTTGTTGTAAGGCTACCCGCTTGCAAGTATCGATAGATACACGGTGGCGCTAGCTTGTATGGGTAAAGGTTAAGAAAGGGAACATTTAGAACTAGGTAAAGGTGACGGCGCCTACTCGATTGTGCGAATGGGAGTATGTTGGCATTCAGGTTGGGTTATTCGTTCGACCCGACCTAAAACCTGCATAATCAAGTGGGCTAGGGTTTTAATCATAGCCGTCTATCTAACCCCCTTTCTATATATATGGATGTGTAAGGCATAGGTTGGAGAATTTTTGGAATATAGATTATTATTAGGATTTCACATGTGTTGTGATAGCCTCCATATATTCTAGGGAGAACTTAACTTAGGGTTCCAAGAGAGTTCTTCCTCCTCCCTTTTGCAAAGAGTTTAGTAGCTGTTGTGGAGAAGCAGACCTTTCGCTTAACGTGTGATTGCCCTCCGCCGACCATCGAAAGAAAAAGAAGGAGACATGATCAGATCAAAGGCATCATCGATCAGGAGATCTCAACCCTGCTAAGGTACATGAGATCCCAACGCCGTGTAGATCGTTGGTTAATAATATGCTTCTGCTTATATCTCCTTGTGATGGATTTGTATTCGTTGCGAGATGATCCACGACTTTGTGTTATACTTAGTATAAACCTACATGTAGCAGCGACGACCATCACTAAAGCAGTGATATACAAAGTGCGCCTTTTAGCTCCTCAGCTCGATTGGTCTGATGTAACAATTTGAAAAAAAAGGAGTAAAAAGTATAAATATTATTTATAATTTAAATATGTTTATAGTGAGTTTTACGAATATGGTAACTAATGTGGATTGGGGTTTTCATGGATTGGTATGGATATATATACCTTCGTTTTTGGAATTTAATTGGAAAATAAAAGTGTATTATTAATTATGAGGACAATTATTTAAATGGGTTTTATTAAATTGGTTTAAAGTTTTGATCTTTACTAGTTACTGCACTAAACCAAGTTTTACTTTGTTTAACCATGTTTAAGATGCTATGACATGTTAATGAGATGTTGATATTTTCATTTGTGTTTTAATTATTGGTTTATTCTTATGGTGAGAGAGAGAGAGAGAGGACATAGAGGTATGGTGAACATTGATTTCTTTTTTTAATTGAAGATGGAGGGGAGAGAGATAGGGATGGCTAAGTCCACCATTTCATCATCTTCATTTCTTCTTCTTCTTCTCCTTCTTCTTCTTCATCTTCTTCTTCTTCTCCCTCACCATCTCCAAATCACCATCACTCACACATACACCAAAATCATATTTTTCTTGGTGCAACCCTCTTTTTTTGTCAAGTCCTTCAAGCTTGATCACTTGGTAACCCCTAAAGAATGGTTCTTCTCCTCCTTCTTCAAATTTGAGGTAAAATCTCTTGATTCTTATGTTTTTTATAGTTCTTGTCATAGCAAACTTTATTTAGAGCTAAATTTCATGTTTTTCATAGTTTTGAGATTTGATAATTGAGTTTTTATATGGGTATGAGTTGTAGTGGTGTTTAGAATAGTGTTTTAGTGGTTACAACTCGTTTAGGGATAGTTAGGGGTAATTAGATGCAAAGATTTATGATTTAAAGAGTTTTAAAGTTCTAAAACATGGTTTTAATTGAGTTCTTGGTGTAATTGAAATCTGGTGTAACGATAATAAAATTCATATATTTTCGTGTATCATTTCTTTAATAAAATATTGCAATTATTTATTTTTGGTATATTTTGTTTTCTAATAAATATTATTTTATCATTTCATCTATTTTATCCATTTTATTAATTTTCAAAGCCTAAACCCAAACCAAGACAAATCCATTTGATTTCCTTTTTTTCTTTTTCTAAGCCCACTTTCTTTTCAAGATACGATATATATTTAATTCTTGTTAAATATGTGGATGAACAACCTTGTAGCTCATTAGTTAAGTCCTTGCATTGTTATTCTATAGGTTACATGTTCAAATCCATATTCTTGCAATTAATTTTTTTTATCAATTTTTATCCTTCTCATAACCTACAAATGAGACCTTTCATTTCATCTTCCTTTGAACTCCCAAAATAATTAGAATGGTTATGTGATATAATTTATTAGAATTATAGTGCCCATAAACCTTTTTTATATGTCACTCCTCTTTTTTTCTTCATCACACATTTCTATCATTTCCCATCTCCCTCTTCATCTAGATTCCTTGAAGAAGAACATGAAAAAATTTTCAAGGAGGTCTCGCTAGAAACGTGAGGCTATCGGCGGATAGACAAGCCCGGTGACAATACCGGCTTGTATATGTAAGTCCCCTTCATTTTTTCTCCTCCTCTTGTTGAATCATCCTCATCTTGTCATGTCTCCACTGATATACATACTTGCTAACTTTGTCTATGAATTCATTGTTTAGAAAACACACATAAAATAAATAGACAATCTAATATTTAATTGTTTTGTAAACTTATTTACCTTCATGAATAGAATATATTTTTAACTAGTAGTGATTATCTTGTTTTATTTTTTAGTAGTTATGAAAATATGTGAATCGTATCATCCTATATTGCATACCATCGCATAACGCGATCGTTTATTCAAAACAAAAGAAAAGTGTTTAATAATTTTTGTGTTGGATCTTTATTAATCTTTTATATCGATTTTAGTATATATATCATGACCGATTCGTATGCTTGTCCGTATGCCTTTCATAATTTATTGCTCACTATTTTTATTTTATTTTATTTATATTTAGTTTTAGAAGAAAACAAGATTTCAAATAAATATCATGATCTTGTCGATCTTAAATACCACCTTGAACAAATACCCTTACCTTCAAAATAACTTTTAGAAAATCAATCTTGACTTCTGGATATTCTAGGAAAATTAGATTATATACTAGATAGAATATCAGGTCTACTGTAAAACTTTATATCAAACCGAATAACGGTTTAGGTGTTACGTAGTTTTTTATTCACTGTTTTAAAACCAGAAAACTGCCAATAAGGGGCTTCTTCAAGAGACCATAACTTTGTAATCGTTGATCCAAATTAAGTTTTTTTCAGATATTTTGAATATCTACATCTAAAGATCTATATTTTATTAGTTTTAAGTTTTTACTGAAAACCGACGTAAAATATATAAAACCGCGTTACAAAATTTAGTAACGAATCTGGACAGAATCTGTCCTAATTCGTACACTATTTTTAAATAGGACATAACTCGAACTCCCGATGTCCGTTCATGAGGAAAGTTAGATGTGTAGATGCATAATTGATATAATTATAATTTTATGTATATTAGATTACTTATAAACGCATGAAACAACCCGATATAGACTTTGCAATATAGCATATAGTTGCTGTCCAGAAATCTGAATTTCTGTTTTAAACGCTGATTTTAAAATGATCATAATTAGAGCTTCAGAAATCCAAATCGCGCGAATCTTAGTGTTTTGGATAAGTACTCCGAAACACCTACAATTTTATAATAATTTTTTTAACCTGAAACCCGATAAAAATTAACTCAAATTGCGTTTTAAAAATGTGTAACGGTGCTGAACAGATTCTGATCTGTTTTGCGCGACGATACGAAAACATGTATATCTCCCAAACCGGTAGTCGTATTTATACGAGTCTGGAACTCATGTGTGCATAACACTTATGGCTATGTTTTCATTTATATTCTGACTTCAAATGACTTGATTAACTAGTCGTACATATCACATATTTATAACATTGTTTTTGGACGTTTCTTGTATACTTATCTCATATCATGTTCTGTGATTGCTTATTTATTTTTATTTATATGACTTGTGATTAAACCATTACATGCTAGAATTGACTTGATCTTAACACGACTCAATCATGAATACTTGAACCCAATATGTACACTTGACTCGACTTGACCCGAACCATAAATACTTAATGACTTGACATGAACACTTGACATGAATACATGAACAATTGACTTGAATACTTGAACTCGACTCGATAATTGAATTGCACTCTCTTATGTATTCGTAGATTTGGGCAAGACTTGTAACTTTAACCACAGACTAATATACGCGGGGAGTTGGGGTATTTTGAGTATGAATCCAATGGAATCTCAGGAGTCCCATTACTAAAATAACGTTGCTGTGGTACCGGGCTGAAATGGTACAAATAACGTTGCTGTGGTACCAGGCTGAAACGGTACATCATGAATTCACTAATAAGGGCCCGTGTTTCTGAACCCCTGGATGATAGCCTGCTGGGTTCGGAATACTTCAATAACAATTGAAGTCCCGCTATTTTGGGCCCGTGAATCCTTTCCCCTGGACGATAGCCTTGGGTTCGAGAATACTCTTGAGATTTAGTTGACATTCACACTTGAACTCATGTTAATTAAATTTACCATTTTAGAGACCTTTTTAGGACATTTATATTCACTTCAAATTCACTATACTTACACTCCACGGTCATATTAAATTTGTTTGCCATGCTTACATAGTTGCTCTCTCTCTCTCTCTCTATATATATATATATATATATATATATATATATATATATATATATATATTACCATACTTGTTCACATATTACGATTTTTTATCTATATTATATTACTTGTCATCCTGCACTCAATTTATATATTACACATCTTTTTGAGACTTACCGAGGGAAAGTTCGTTGATGGGCATTCCACCCATCTTTTGTTTCTTGGAATGTTCGTCAGGTGACTTAGGATCAGAGGAGGTGGAATCCACTGCAGAGAATTACAACCAGTTCACACCTGAAGCAGATCATTTGTTTTCTTTCTTGTTTTTCTTCTTTAGTAAGCCACATGTTTAGATACTTTCTTTTGATGTTCAGATTTCTTGTATCAGTTAAACTCTGTAAAGTTAAAAATGTAAATATAAAGTGGTTGGATTTTATTTTCACTTGTCTTTTCTTGTCATTGTTATACTGCTTATATTACGCTTAGCGTATTTATTTTAAGAAATGACATTCTCTAAATAAATAAGCCGCGGGCTTGTCACATGCCGTTACTGCTCTTTTGGGATGTGGGGCGTGACATCTGGAGTAACTTGAGAGCTCTGAAAATTTAAAGAAGATTACCTGGAGATGCTTGGACCAATATAAGACCACCCCCGAAGCCCGAGCCCCTAACTCCCCCTATTGGCTGTAGATTTAATCCCTCTGGCAGTAATATGTGGCCGGAACATCCATTTAGGGTTTGGGTTTTGGTCAGTAGCTTACACACTTGATAATTAAGCCATTGTATTGTTCTTTTTTTTCCCAGATCACCTGTGTCAAAATCTGGAAGCATTTTTATTGGGTTTTGACGATGTTTTGCGAGTTTTTGAAACTTGGTTTTTGGATTTTTATGTCTTGACTTGGTCGTTCGACGTTCGTACGTCGACATCGGGGGTATTGTGTTGCATTTAGCATGCGTTGACCATAGGTTCTAACCTTTGTGAGCTTCGCTCGTTGTTTCGATTTCAATGTGGATTTTTAAGCGATTTCGTTATGGTTTCGATTGTAGGTACGATCGCGGGGATTTCCGAAACGGCAAGGCGGTCGTAGATTTTGACTAGCTCGAGACGTCAGTGAGAAAATGTATATCTACGAAAGAAGTCGGGAGGATGGCGTATAGCATCCCCGTAACCGTAGTAATTAGAATATTATATATTAGAACCATATTCCTAACATATATGGTCATGCTAGAACACCCATATACTTATATTTATATACTTAGTAGATAGCTATATTCTTAGTCTCTATTTCATAGTTATTAAGCTATATATATGATTATTTTTAAGTGCTTTACGCGACTAAGTGTCCGTTATTTTTATGATATGATGAGTTGGCGTATGCGACTATAGATCCGTACTGTATTGATTGGATGGCATTGTACGAGAGAGGTTTCGTACATGATTTGATGAGGATAAATTGCCGAATCCGGACGATATTTATTTGACTCGAGGAGTCTTGCTAAATCCTAAATTGGGAATTTATGAGATATTTAGAGCTATACTTATTTTAAAAACTAACGATTCGTTATGTACATTTAAATGACAATGTCAAGAGTGCGCTACGAATTTTCAAATGATATCTATTTCAAAAACATCATAGTCCCTTATTTCTAAAACAATGTTTCCTTCTATTTTAAACTATAACTGTATGACTCATACGTAATTAGATATTTTAATGCTTGTTCATATTACGATTACCTTATTCTATATATGCTCGTGCTTCGATTACTTATGCTACGTTATACCTTTAGCTTTACTTAGCTTCGTTGCTAGGACACTCACACCGTTACCGATGATTTCATGTTGCACTTGCACATACCCGTATGCTACACTTACACTTCATCGATAATTGACATATCACATACACAGATAGAACTTGTCATGTCACTTGTATTATACTATACCCTGTCAGTATTGTAGATTACTGCTTATCACCCAACATCTGTACTATTCTGTATATTATATCTTATTTCCATTTCTTATATGAGCACACTTGTAGAACACTGTACAATTACCAATGATTTACATGTTGCACGTACACAGACTCGTATATTTCATGCACACATCATTGGTAACTGTCATGCTACGTACACATACAAAACTTACCATGTTATTTCATATCATACTATATTCCTGCCAGTACCTTAGACAACTGCTCATCGCACATCTGCATGCATTATACCGCTGTTCTGTACTTTTTAATTTGTTCCATTATTGTCATATTCTTATGCGATAGTGTTTTCATAGAATTCCTGTTTTTATGAGATTTGAGAAACCGCGGATATGATTTTATAAAACTTGGATTCGTTTTCAAAATGCGGTTTTCTCTTGTTATGATGTTTTGGCGTCCACCATGAGTTTTTGTTTTCATGATGAGATATCCGAATCGGGAGAGAGGTTAACCGATTACAGATATATGGTGGACTCCGTACGACACCGAGGGGCAGGAAGTCCGTAAGGAGATACGGGGAGCCTAGCGAGGTGGATCGATACCGGAGATAGGTTAGAGTATGGCGGATATCCGGGAGATACCCACCAAAGATATTGATATCAAGAGAGGCCCGGTCTGACGAGACGGTACTTACGATATCTGGGTTTTATGTGTCGATGCTGGTGTCACGCCCGCTTCCCAGTGTACAGGGAAGGAGACGTGACGAAACACATGACGTATTTACTCAGAAGTAAACACGCTAAGCGTAAATAAGCAACATAAATGAATAACATACGAATAACAAGAGATATAATAAAACAACTTTTTATTGATAATCATTCTTTACATACAACTGAAAAGTAAAATACAATGATAGAAAGCGATGCCTAAATAATAGCATATGGACTGAAAAGAAAATAGTACAAGTAAGGCCTAAAAGTCTGCCTCCTTTGTAAACTGCTCCAAGTTGTCCTGGCTGGGCTCGATCTCCTGAGAGTCGGGTCCTCCTGACAACATTCCAAAGAAAGAAGAGATATGAATGTCTTCAGCAAACTAGCGCTCGGTAAGTCCCAAAAGATAGAATGAAATAAACAAGTAAAGAGAATAGAACTGGTAAATTATCTGTTTGTTATGCTAAAGTAGTTGTTTGTAGCTTGGTACAGAATATATCAGTGTATACGAGAGGAGTCCAACTTTTCCCGTGGACTATGGTAATCCGTAGTACAAGGCCGCATCAATACCCACGGGATAACGGTACAAGATGTTCATGTAGGTGCCTTTTAGTGACCATCATCATGCCACTTTTAACACATTCCGTACCAATCTACCCCGTTAAAACCCCGTAGTGTATACTGTATTGATTTATAGTTATCAGACTTGCCGAGACAATGGTATAAGTTGTTCATGTAAACTGATTCAGGATGTAAACGGTATTCATGTAGTCAAGTTCAAGATATAGCCATGATTTGGTCATGTCAAGTTATGTTGCATGTTTGATATTGTTCCGGTATTCATGTTCAAGTATTCATATTTATATTCATGTTGACTTGGATTCATGTTTAGATTTGATTCAGATTAATACTTGGACTCAGACTTGAGTCAGACACTTAAACAGTTTTGGATCCTGAATTAGGTTTTTGTGTTATCGGTAACTGCTGCACATGGACGGCAGGATTTGTGTCTTTTTCCAAGACAATTACCATTGATAACCCCATTTTAGTTTTATACCTTAAATAGGCAAGCACACACTTTCTCCGGCTCTTCGAGGCTCAAGAGAATTGGTCCCGCTTAAATCTATATTTACTAAGGTTATTAATGTAATTTTATATATCTTGAGTGGGCTTTATGAAAAATATTTTATATACTTTCAAAATAAATCTTGAATAATTATTTATGTTCTTTAGGGTTTCCATGGATGTGAATTTTAAAGACTGAGGTATATTAGTGAAAATATACATAGCTTGAATAGTTCAAGGTATTTTAATGTAAACTTTGTCTTGTATTGATACTTGATGGTATTTTAGTGAAACTTGTCATTCGTTTATTTTCTAGAAAATATGGAATTTTATTATATATTAAAAATATATAATTTGATAATATTTATATAATTATTAAAAATTAATTTTATTTATTAAGTAGAAAATCTCGTTTTTCTTAAAAATCGTATTAAAATTTTCGAGATCGTATGCTCCATGAGGAGCTCTGTATCTCGCTCTACTAGTCTCGAGGATGTGCGATAATCCGCACTATCTAAACCGGGTTCCCCAAAATGGGTTGTAGAGGCGTAATCGTAAAGAATTAAGTAACACAATTTAAAGAAATCCGGGTTTTTAATAGTTTAAGGTGTTTTGATGAAAAATCGTATTTTGCCACAAAAATATTGTTCAAAAGAATTGTGTTATGTCTAGATGTGTGTGTAAGTGATAGGTCATTACCTCGTGAGGTTTTCTAAAGGCATGCTAAGCAAAAATAATTAAAAGACGTCGTATGTAAACTTCATGGTATTTAAATGTAAAAACTTAATTAAATTTATTTAACATGGTGTTTTAGAGTGAAATTGGTTTCTAAACATTAGTTAAATGATTAAAAGTAAGGTATATACATGAGTACAGGTGACTCTTAAGGAGAGTTGTGGTTTTCAAAGGTTTTAGAAATCAATGTCGGTATAACTCCACTTACCGACATGTTTTGAAAAAGTGAAGTTTTATAGTAGAAAAAAAAGAAAAGATATGGGACTTACTAGCTTAAAGGAGAGAGGGAAGATAGAGGATGAGGGTAGTAGCCTTCATGGAGTTGCGGGGTCGCCGGAAACGTCTCAAATTCTCGCCGGAATTTGACCAAGGGCTAACTCCACTTGTACTCTTCTTAGACTTAGAATTTTTTTGAGAATTTTGACAATAGATCTCATAATGAAGAGGGATGGGGTATGGGGTTGTATTTATAGTATAAATTTAGGGTTTTGGAATTGAAGAAAGAATTAAAAAGCATTAAAAATTGGACTTAAAGCTAAATTTTAATTCTCTGGATAATTGCAGGGAATATAAACAGAACAGGGGTAGTGGGGTAGGCCAAGGGGTTTTGTGGGCAAAACACGGAGACCGTCTCCTACGGGGGGACCGTCGGTGCCGGTCTGGGGCCCGATCTCGTCGGCCAAATATTGGAGTTGGGCCATTGGATCTCTACCATTTGTCCCTCTCTGTCCATACAATATTTAGCACATGTTTGATTTTCTGTGACTTTTCATTTTATGTGCACAGCACGTGTAAACTTTTGGGCTTCCAAAAAGTTTAAAAGAAAAATCAGTAAAAATAATATGTGGCTGATGGGATTCGAACACAGGCGTTACATCACAGCAATGCAAGGGCTTACCAATGAGCTATAAGTTGTTTCTTGTTGTTCTTAAATAAGAATAACTTTTAAATTGTGCTCAGGCTTGCAAACTCCTTTCTGTACTTTAAGAAGAAAAATTTTGTACAGAAAATTCAGGGTTGTTACAGCTGGACACAGGATTTATGATAATTTCGAGTGTCGATACTAGACACTCAGTTGATACGATAATTTCGAGTGTCGATGATAGACACTCACTGGATGATATATATATATATATATATATATATATATATATATATATATATCTGTGTGTGTGTGTGTTGTTATGGATGGCATATTTCTACATATTGATTGATCATGGGGATCATGTGTGTTGTGCACGATTCGTTATGACGCGCTTATAGATACTGATGTGATATCTATGCATATACATATTTATATTCGTTATCACATAGTATGATAGTATTATACTGTATGACCTAGTGTAACATTTCAGAAAATGGAAAATATTATTTTAGAATTTAAATAATAATATAATGACTTATACGGATATTATACCGAGTATGGATTTGTGTTTTCATGAATTGGTATAATTATATAACTCTATTTTGGAAAATAATTGGAATTTAAAATGAATTATTATTTATGAAAGTATTTATTTAATTAGTATTTTCATAAATTAGTATATAATTATATCCATACAAGTTTAATATTAAAGTTAATTTCTGTTTTCCTATTTTGTGCACTATAATAAGTTTGATTTTTGTAAAACATGCTTAAGTTGTCATGACATATTATTTACATGTTAAATTTTTCATTGTGTTTATATGGTGGGTTTTATTTTGTTCATTTTAAAAAAGAAAAGAAAAGATATGAGAGGGAGGGAGACATGAGAGCATGGCTTGTAATATTAAAAGAAGTATGGGCATGAGAGAGAGGAAGGTTATGGTTGGCAACCATATGTCTTCATATTGTTTTCATCATCTTATTTCTTCTTCTCCTTCCTCTTCTTCTTCTCCTTCTCCATCTCCTCCACCTCCAACTGCAACACCAAACATCAACACAAACCTCCCAAAACACATTGTAACCTTCACAAAATATGTTCTAATCCTTAATCTACACATGGTGAGGTGATCAAGTCTCCACTTTGAAGCCATCTCCCAAGCTTGGAAAATTTCTTAATTCCCATTTTGAGGTAAAATTCTCTCCTTAAACCTTGTTTTAAGTTTGTTTGCCTTGACAAATTAGTTTTAGAACTTAGAGTGCATGTTTCATAGACTTGAGTTTTCCAAGATGAGTTTTTTATGGATATAACTTGTAGTGGTGGTATAGTAGAGGATTAATGAGTAACTACCACCTAATTAGTGATAGATGGGGGTGTTTTAGTGCAAGTATCACTTGTTTCTAAAGTGTTTTAAGTTTTTAAACATGAGTTTAGAATTTCAAATATCGGTTTTCATTGATTTTTTGATATTGGATTTGAATCTGGTACAACATGGGTTCCCTGAAAAATATTTAGCGTATATATTAGACCTACTTATACCAGCAGGAGACGAGACCCTAACTCCAAACTTGGGCCGTAAATTGCGGGAAAAATGGATATTTCGGCTATTTACTATAGCAATTAGGTGTCGGGATTTGGTCAGTAGGTGTTTTATATTATATACAAGCTTATTCTATATGCTAAATTGCTCCAGATTCCCTTAGTAAAAATCTGGAGTTGTTTTACTTAGCTTTTAACGATATTTTACGAGTTTTGAAATTTTGTTTTCGGATTTCTAAGTTGTGACTTGGTCATTCGATGTTCGTACGTTGACGCCGGGAGTATTTATCGGATTTAGCATGCATTGACCATAGGTTATATAACCTATGTGCGCTTCACTCGTCGTATCGGTTTTCATATGGATTTTTATGCGTTTCGATATAGTTTCGATTGTAGATATGATTGCGGGAGATTCCGAGACGAGGAAGAAGGGCAAGGCATCCTTCGGCTTCGACTGGGACATGGCGTTTGAGTGAGTAGATGTATATCTACGAGGGAAGTCGGGTGGAAGGCGTATAGCACCCCGCAACCGTAGTAGTTAGGATACTATATATATTAGAATAATATATCTAGTATAACCACATGCGTATAGTTATATACTTAGCAGATTTTATATATATATATATATATATATATATATATTTCATAGCATTTGAGCTATATATACATATATATTATGAGTACTAATTTTGAAATAAGTATATATGTGACATGAGAATGGATATGACATGAGATGATATGATATGAGACAAGATGATATGAGATGATATTGGATGATAACGTACGAGGGGTATTCCGTACGTGATATGATGATGATTGATTGTCGATTACGGCCGATATTTATTTCGACTCGAGAAGTCTTGTTTTAAATCACAAAAAGAGAAATTCATAAGATGTTTAGAGCCATATTTACTTTCAAAACTAACGATTCGTTAGCTACCTTTAAAAGATAACGTCAAGGGTGTGCTACGACTTTTCAAATGATATTTATTTCAAAAATATCGTAGTCCCTCTTCCCCCAAAATTTAAACAATATAAAAAGAGCTAAGCTCTGTTGAATTTTAATGAGGCGGCGCATCACGTGCTCTTTATAAGGGCGTCAGCGCCAATCTTGTAGGATTAAAGCACAGAAACGTCTATCATAAATAAGAATTTAATTCTTAAGTGGTGTCTACGTGCACAACACGTGAAAGCCGGCGCCCAAGTTTACACCAATAGAATTAAATTCTACATTTTCCTAAAAAAAGTTTGGATGTTCTCTGTTAAACAGAGCCGTTGGATCAAAGATCCAGTGGTGATAATAAATCATCAAATAATAGAATTAAATTTTATTCTGAGGAATATTTTTCCCTCAATCTTTACAAACAAAAAGATTGTTCTCTGTAAAACAGAGAGTCCTTGGATCAAAAATCCAACGGTGATTAAAAATCACCGTTTGACAGAATAAATTCTGTACATGGGAAAATATTTCCACAATCTTGTTAAAAACAAGAAAACATATTCTGTAAAACAGAAACAGTTGGATCAAACATCTAACGGTGGGTAAAATTTCTCAAATCAATTTTGAGACCAATTAAATCAATTGGAATCTCTCAATAAGAGATTTTCTCAAAATTAATTAACAAACATACCTCCACTATATAAAGAACCTGAGACTTCATGTCTCGGATAAAAGGAACCCCCTATAGTTTCTGCAAAAATATAGCGAGCTCTCAAAAGAACAGAGAATTTAATTCTCAAAGAAGAAGATCTTCCTTCTCAAAACCCTAGGTAAAGAAAAAAGAAGAGATCAAAATATCTTCTTTACTTATCATATTACATCTAAGAGTTTAACCTTTTTAAAAGAACTTAGTTCTCTCTCTGGATCTGAGATCCACAAGACAAGTCTCTCATAAGTTGAGAATTTAATTCTCGTCGGGAAGATCTTGTTCTTGATAATCAAACATTCAGGAAAGAATAAGTTTAAAAAGAAATAAAACGGAGTTCATAATACTCTAGAAACTCAGTTCCTTCAAATCAGGAACTTAGTTCCTTCAAATCAAGAACTTAGTTCTTTAAAAACTCAACCCAAAATCCTCAAAAAAAATAGTGGTTTTGGTGATCGTTAATGGTCAAAATACCATTGACAGAGGTTTAATCTCTCTGAAAACATTAACAGAGATTAAATCTCTATATAAAAAAACTCAGCGTCTCACGAGAAAAACATGTGGGCGCCCAAGACAGAAGGCTGGCGCCTCACGTGAAATACACATGAGCGCTAAGTTAAAGTGCTTAGCACTTCATATACAACCAAAATGGCTAAGTGCTTGACACTGATTGGATGGCGCCCATCGCTTCATGTGAAACATACGTGGGTGCAAGAACAAAATAAGCAAAACAACGCCGCACGTGCTCCTCACACGGAAGCCCCCAACAAAAGATTCAGTGCCTCACGTGCTTCCCACGTTGGCGCCCTCAAACAAAAGGCCCAGCGCCTCACGTGCTTCCCACGTGGGCATCCAAGACAAAAGGCCAGCGCCTCACGTGAAATATACGTGAGCGCTGAATTAAAGTGCTTAGCACTTCATATGCAGCCAAAATGGCTGAGTGCTTAGCAATGATTGGGCAATGCCCAGCGTCGCACGCGCACCTTACGTGGACGCCATAAAAAATACTTAGCACTTAATGATTAGCCAAAATGACTAAAGTGTTCAACACTCATTGGGCAGCGCCTATGATTAAATGCTTCACATGATATACTTGTGAGTATCAGAGCTCAAATAAGTACTTAGCACTTTTACATAAAACGAAAAGGGCTGAACATACAGAGCCCAAATAAGTTCTTAGCACTTTTGAATAAAAATAAAGAAAAAGAAAAAGAAAAAGAAAAGACTAAGCAGACTAAGCCAAAATTGGATAAGTCTTGAAGTTTTCTTGCAGCTGAGAGCAAATTCTCTTTTCTTGGATCTTAAGTAAAAATGAATCTAAAATGTTGTTAAGTTGGTCTTAATCTCAAATAAGACTAACGTATCCTTAGCAAAAACAAACTGAGCCCAAATGCTCACTTATATATTTAAGTTGATGTAATATGATAGGTAAAGGAGATATTTTGATCTCTTCTTTTTTCTTTAACTAGGGTTTTGAGAAGGAAGATCTTATTCTTTGAAAATTAAATTCTCTACTCTTTTGAAAGCTCACTGTATTTTTGTAGAAGTTTATAGGGGTTCTTTCTATCTGAGACTTGAAGTCTCGGATCCTTTATATAGTGGATGTAAGTTTGTTAATTAATTTTGAGAAAATCTCTTATTGAGAGATTCCAATTGATTTAATTGGTCTCAAAATTGATTTGAGGAATTTTATCCACCGTTGGATCTTTGCTCCAAGTGTTTCTGTTTTACAGAATACGTTTTCTTGTTTTTAACAAGATTGGGGAAATATTTTCCCATGTACAGAATTTATTCTATCAAACGGTGATTTTTAATTACCATTGGATTTTTTATCCAAGGGCTCTCTGTTTCACAGAGAACAATCTTTTTGTTTGTAAAGATCAAAGGAAAAATATTCCTCAAAATAGAATTTAATTCTATTATTTGATGATTTATCATCGTCACTGGATGTTTGATCCAACGGCTCTGTTTAACAGAGAATATCCCAACTTTTTTTTAGGGAAATGTAGAATTTAATTCTACTGGTGTAAACTTGGGTGCCGACGCTCACGTGTTTTGCACATGAGCGCCACTTAAGAATTAAATTCTTATTTATGATAGGCGTTTCTGTTCTTTGCACATTGGCGCTCACATGAGAAGCACGTGCGGCGCCATATACGAATCTAATTCCTATATAATAAACACTCATGTACTTTTCATATTGGCGCCCAGGCGAGTAGCACGTGCGATGCCATATAAGAATCTAATTCTTATATAATAAGCGCTCATGTGCTTTGCATATTGGCACCCACGTGAGGAGCACGTGTGGCGCCATCATAGGATTTAATCCTACAAAATTGGCGCCGGCACCCTTGTGAAGAGCACGTAAGATGCTGCCTCATTAAAATTCAACAGAGCTTAGCTCTTTTTATATTGTTTAAATTTTGGGGGAATAAATGCCCCCCATCGTTGTTCTCACGTGGCTCACACGTGGGTGCAACGGTGTCACTTTTTCCATTGTTTGATCTCCTATGGAGTTGAATCGTCCTTCACATCCTATAAATAGGGCCTTTGGCCCTTGAGATAACTGTCATTTCATCATCTTCTTTCTTCTTCCTTAAGAATTCAATTTTCTTTTCAGAGCTTAGATCTCTGTCCACAGAACCTCTTTGAGTTGAACTCTGTTAAAAAAATTGGAAAGGATTATGACCAAAATTTAACTCTTAAAAGGATCTCCTTTTTTGTTTTGGATTTTTAACCCATTAATAGAGCTTAACTATTTTCTTGAAATGATCCCTTAGAGATCTTAAAAAAACTTTTTATTTGGGTAGACCGTAGGTCTTAGAGATCTTAGAATTTTATCCTGTTATTGGCTCTGATCTTTGAGAGTTCTCTGGAATTTAATTCCATTTTATTTCCCATGGGGATTTCTGGGATTTAATCCCATCATCGAAGGAATTTAATTCCAGTTTGTATTGCAGAGCTTAACCCTGAGAAATTTTGAAAATTTTTGGGAATTTTATTCCTCTTTCTTATTATTTTTTAGGGTTCTACCACTCTTCTTACAGATTTGGATCTGTTGCTGCACACGTTTTTCGAGAACATTCGGAGTTTTGAACTTTGCTGCTCGATGAGATCATTCATTTAAAGAGAATCCTTTTGGATTCTCATAATGGGTGCATATCTCATCATTGATGATGCATCACCTTGATTTTGTGGGGCACATTATCTCCCTTTTTTTCTTGGACTGTAGTGATTTTAATATGCCATAGTGGAGTACAGATGCTAAGGCCCATAGTTGTATTCAATTACATTATGCCGATAACTAACTCTCTATGGGGTTTTCTTTTCAGGTACTATGGCTTTTGATTCCTTTTTCCCTTATGTTCGTTCGGAGAGCGCTTTTGCCGATGCGCCTACAGATTGGGAAATCTTTGCGCTAATCCGGGACTACGACCCAGAGCAGAAGTCTCTTCATCTATGGGGATCTTGGTACAGCTTCCCAGGAGATCACCCATCCCAGAACTTCTCTGACTCGAGTACGCTTAACTACGGAGTTCTCAATCTCCTATAGTGCCGATTCACTTAATAGGCGCCTTTGTATTGAAGAGTGGTATCATTTCATTTATAGTTCCGGATCTGCCCTCTTTCGGAATGTATTATTCCCTATTGTTCTATAGTGGGTCCCACGGATTCAAGAGATGGCCCCCGCCCCCTTGGCATGACATTCGGCATGGCACTTTGTTCCATGTGGAATTTTGTTCCGTGAGTAAGAACTGGATCCCGACATTCTCCCCACTTTTGAACAATGGTTCGTCCTCAAACCACAGACATACTATTGAGGGACTGGTTTTGATACCATGTGAAAGAGCGAACCAAGCTACCTGTGGCTAGGAAGCATCCCTCCATAGTCACATTACGCCTGTCTATAAGATATCAAGAACAATAAAATATAAAATCTATCTAGTACATGTCCATTTGCCAAATAAAAGATTCAAGAAAATATATAAGCGGAAACAATAATAATATCCAATAAATTACATATGAAAATACGTCCCAATATGGGCTCACATCAAGAAATAAAAGCTGTAGGAAAATAACTAAACTAAACATCACTAAACTCAATTCCTCACTGCTCGGCTTGACGGCTAAAGTACTTCTGTTCAGCCTGCGATAGAGATAAAGAAACTGGGTCATGCAAAACCCAGACGTTAGTGCGTCTTAATATCAAAACAGCAGTAATAACCAGGATGCAACAAGATATGTAAACATGAATATAAATCAACAACATAAATATCAACAGTGAGGTATGTGTGTGCATGTGATGTATAACCTAAAACCGGGCTTCTAGTTTTCTATACTATAAGTCTTTGAAATCAATTAATGTAATCCTCATCGTAACCCATCAGCCTATGCCCCGTTCATTCCCCACGGGACCACGGTAACAGGATTATTCCGTAACGCCTGGAAAAACACCAGACAGGATATTCCGTAACGTCCGGAAAAACGGCAAACAGGATATTCCGTAACGCCCGGAAAAACGGCAAACATGTAATGGTAGCCTTTTGAGTTACGCTTTGGATACATTCTTGATTTCCCCTTTACCCCCAGATTTGTGTTCAAGTCAGGTATTGCCAAGATAGATCTAATGCCAACACAGGATCAAGCAGGTACAGCTTTTCGTCTATGCAGACAACAAGTAACGTCTGTCAGGACAACAAGTCAGGATTGTTAGCATTAGTAACTAGATCCATGTAACAAATCAGTAGTGTATCGTGAACCTGTTAGGTGATGTATATGCATAAACTAGATATCCAATGTAAACTGTAACGAATATCGAAACACGGTTAATGTACGGATGCACATATATCTAACTGTGATAACCTTTTATAAGTCCATGACTACGTATGATGCACATTAGAAAGCACGTTGTACTAATATAACAACAATATGATATAATGAGGTTCCGGCATGCAACTAGATATGCAATTGTCAGCATGGATACGAACGGATATCGAAAAATGGTAAAACTATAACATGGGATGCATAATTAAAATACATGTATTATTTTTATTCATATAGGTATAAATATAATAACATAGCTTGTAGCAAGATAAACTTGCTTGATCGAATCTCACGACGGAGTATGTACGTCACGTTCGACGTCGAGTAAACGTCACAATGCACATACACGCGTACAAGAATAGATCTGGCTAATCCAAGACATGACCACGCTGGATGATGACGACGACTGGGTCGCCGGATCATCGGTGAAGGCCCGAAAACCAAGAATCAAGAAAGAAAATAAAAGAAAGAAAGAAGAGAATAAAGAGAAGAAGTGGGATTGGCTTCCGGTGTTAGCCATGGACTCAGGGGACAGAGAGGACGACGACGGGGTCAGGATGATCGGGGGTGAGGAATTGTAGACGTGGGCGTCGAGTTTGTAGGGTTAGTCGGGGTTGTGGTGTATAGGTGCAGGGACTGCTCGGGGATGGAGGAGGAGGAGGAGGTAGTGGTGAGGGTGGTGATGAAGAGGTAGGGGTGAGGTTGACGACGACGATGAGTCGCCGGCGACGACATGGAAGTTTCTGGAGTTGGGTCGCCATCGGGTCTGGGTGCATGGATAGTCGGGAAAAAAGGGGGTGGTAGCAGAGGTGTTGTGGTGATGAGGGTTACGGACTAAGGTTGTCGACAAGGGGATGAGGGCGGTGGTGACGGTGAGGAGTAGTTGGGGTTCCTGGGCGATGGGTTCTTGAGGTCGTGTGTTGCGCAGGGGTCGTCGAGAAAAGGAGGAGAGGGAGATGAGGGTGAGGGGATGATGACGAGGGCGAGGAGGTGATGAAGGTGAGGTTGGGATGGTCGTGGGGAGGTCAACGATGAGGGCTGGGGCTCGGGCGTGGGTTCTCGTCGCGAAGGGGAGGGAAAGAAGAAAGAGAAGGAAAGAGAGTAAGTATAATATTTGGTAAAAATAATATATATTATATATATTATATATATAAGGGGAGAGAGAGAGATAGGTAGCGGAGAGAGAGAGGGAGAGACTGAGGATTTAGGATTTTGTTTAGTTATAAAAATATATTTATTTATATTCGATATTAAAACTGTTAGGTTTTTTAAAAAATATTTTAATATATAATTTAGGATTTTATAGCTAATACAAAAATACTCCGAAAAATACCCGGGTCACTTCTAAAAATCTAGTTTAAAATACGGATAATATACGTATCAACCAAAACCATAATGCGATGTCCGGTTAAAGAAAATGCATACCCCCAAGAACGGATGCACGTAGCGATCCAAACGAGTCCGTTTCATCAAACTGGACATGAGCACGATATTTGGATGCAACTATAGGGTATGGGGTATGATACAGGCTATGCTAGATATTAAATTTTTTTTTAATATAATTTGTATTATTTGAAAATATATGCAGATACTAAAATATGATACATGTATATATCAAATCTAAATGTGCACGGATCCTCTGTATTAGCAAAGATATGACGTAATCTTGAACCATAATGGGTTTCAAGCATGCGGGTCGGGTCGGATATAATCACAGATGCCAAATGTACTATCCGCACAAAAAACAAGACTAATCAAGAAAATATTGCAAAATTAGAAAATACCTAAATAGAATATGGTATATATGCACTGGGGTGTTACATTATACCCAACTACAAAAGAATTTCGTTCTCGAATTCCCCGGAACAAGAAAAGACAAGAAAACATGAATCTAAGAAAAGAGGTATGGAAACTTCTGTCTAATCTCGTCTTCACGTTCCTAAGTTGATTCTCCGTGCGAACTATTTCCCCATGAAACAACTGCTAGAAGGATAACCTTGTTCTTAAGAACCTTTCCTCGTCAATCCACAATCACCATCAGTCGTTCTTCATATGTCAAGTCCTCCCTTACTGTCAGCTCCGAGTGATCTAGTACATGTGTCTCATCTCTAACATATTTGCGGAGTTGAGATACGTGAAACGTGAACACTCTCCAAGGATGGTGGTAAAGCCAATCGATAAGCTACTTCTCCAATGCGCTCGGTAATATCGAAAGGCCTCATGAATCGAGGACTAAGCTTTTCTCGACTACCAAACCGAATCACTCCTATGGTCGGTGATATCTTCATGAATACAAGATCACCAACTGTGAACTCCATAGGTCTTCGTCCTGTATCGACCCAACTTTTCTGTCGATCTTGTGCCGCCTTCATATGATTTCGGATCTTATTAACTTTCTCCATGGTTTGCACGATAAGATCCGGTCCCAATAATCTTCTTTCTCCAACATCGTCCCAACAGACGGGCAAGCGACACTTACGACCGTATAAATCTACGAATGGAGCTATCTGAACAGTCGCCTGAAAACTATTATTATACGAAAACTCCACCAAGTGCAAATGATCCTCCCATGAACCCTTGAAGTCTAACATGCATGCTCTCAACATATCTTCAAGAGTTTGGATCATTCTTTCTGACTGGCCATCTGTCTCGGGATGATAAGAAGTGCTAAACTTCAATGGAGTCCCCTAAATTTCCTGTAAACTCCTCCAAAAGTGCGATAAAAATCTGGTATCACGATCGGAAATGATGCTCATAGGTACTCCATGCAATCTCACAATCTCTTGCATGTACCGCTCTGCTAACGCTTCCATCGACTGACCAACTTGAAACGGTATGAAATGAGCTGCCTTGGTCAATCGATCAACAATCACCCAAACTGCATTATTACTCTTTGGAATCCGCGGTAATGCTGTCACGAAATCCATGGTTATATGTTCCTACTTCCACTGAGGAATCGGAAGTGGTTGCAATAAACCAGCTACTCTTTGATATTCAGCCTTGATTTGCTGACACACCAAGCACTTCGCTATACAGCAAGCAATCTCCCTTTTCATGCCTTCCCACTAGAAATGTTGTCATAGATCTTGGTACATCTTCGTGCCTCCCGGATATACGGAATATGCGGAACTATGCGACTCCTTCATAAATTCTTCACGAATATCTCCTTTCGGCACACATAAGCGGCTCCCATAACATAACGAGCCATCTTCATGAATCAACAAGTCCGTTCGAAGTCCCGCTTCTATCTATTCTTGAAACATCTGCAACCTTGGATTGTACGACTACGCTGCTTTAATATTATCGATCAAGCATGACTGTACTTGCAATTACATCAACTGCCCAAAGAATGCGGTAATACGATCTCCAACTCGAATTTCTGGAAATCATCTATAACTCCTTCTGTGTAGTCAACATCCATATTGTTGGCAACCGACTTAGAGCATCCGGCATCACGTTAACTTTCCCTGGATGGTATTTGAGATCAATATCATAGCCAGCCATTAGCTCCAACCATCTACGCTGCCTCATGTTGAGCTCTTTTTGCGTGAACACATACTTTAGGCTCTTGTGATCGGTAAATACTTCTACCCTTTCACCCAATAAGTAGTGTCTCAAAATCATCAAAGCGAAAATTACTGCTACTAGCTCCAAATCATGAGTCGGATAATTCTTTTTATGGGTCTTCAATTGTCTCGATGCATAGGCTATAACCTTCATATTTTGCATTAGAACACATCCCAAGCCTTTCCCAGATGCGTCGTTGTGAATAACCAACCCTCCGGAACTGTTTGGCACTGTCAAAATAGGAGCGGTGGTCAATCTTTGCTTCAACGCTTCGAAAGCTGACGTACATTTCTCCGTCCATATGAACGGTACCTCCTTTCATGTTAGCTTGGTCAATGGTTCAGCTATTTGAGCCCAAGAAAACTTCTGATCTCCGCCATGTTCTTCGAAATCGGCCAATCATGAACTGCTGCAATCTTTTCATGATCAACCGCAATTCCATCTCCGGATACGAATGACCCAAGAACTTCACTTCTTCGAGCCAAAACTTGCACTTGCTTATCTTCGCATATAACCTTTCTTGCCTCAACGTTTGCAGTGCGATCTTCAAGTGTTCTGCATGCTCTTATTGGCTCCTTGAATAGACCAGAATATATCAATAAGCACTACTATAAACTGTCCAAATACAGTGAAAAGATTTGGTTCATCAAGTTCATAAATATCGCTGGTGCGTTCGTGACTCCGAATGGCATCACTAAGTACTCGTAATGCCCATATCGAGTTCAGAACGCTGTCTTGAAAACATCTTCTGATTTTACTCGAACTTGATGATATCCGGATCGCAAATCCAACTTCGAGAATACCCTCGCACCACTGAGTTGATTGAATAATTCCCCGATGCAAGGGATCGGGTACTTGTTCTTAATAGTCGCCCGATTTAATTCTCGATAATCGATGCACATACTCCGCGTGCCATCCTTCTTCTTGATTAGAAGAACTGGAGCTCCCCAGGGTGAATTGCTACTGTGAATCCAACCCTTGTCTACTAATTCGGCAACCTGTTTCTTGACTTCTTCTAGCTCCACCTGTGCCATCGGATAATACGCCTTTGAAATTGGAGCTACTCCAGGAACAAGATCGTTAGCGAACTCCACATATCGTTTTGGCGGTAAACCCGAGATGTCCTCGAACACATCCATAAAATCTTGAACTATTGCTGGCGATTCCTCCTTATCTGCTTCCTTCGACGAAAGAAAGGTGCTTGTCGGCCTAGCCCTAAATTCGACTGGCCCGACAGATCTGCTACCTCCTGAAAATATAAACTTTGGATGTCCAGAAATCTGGAAGATCACTTTCTTTGCCCTACAATTGATGTAAGCGTGGAAAGTGTCGAGGAAATCCATTCCCAAGACGACATCATAACTGCTAGTATCAATCACTAAGAAATCTACAAATAACTCTCGTCCATAAATAACCACCGAACAATCCTTGCACTCGCTATTAAATATAATTTTCTCATTCCCAGTATGTATGTACCAGCAACTAGACAGGGCCGCGTGTGGAATCGAGTGTGCAGTAATAAACTTGGACTATATAAAACAATGGGATGCACCTGAATCGAATAATACTAATGAGGGAAAATTATGAACAAGTAGGATACCTGAAACGACTTCATCTAAAGCCTTGGCCTCCTCGGCCGTCAAAGTGAAGGACCGTGCTTGATTAGGCCCCTGCGTAATCTGCTTCTGCCCCTGAATATGCCTTTGCGGTGGCTTCTGAAAATCGTCCCTCAATTGTAACTTTGAAGGACAAGCATTGACGGTACGATCAGCTAATCTGCAAATAAGATAGAGTCTAAGCCTCCTTCGACAATCTCTCCAGAAATGACCCAGTCGTTAGTAGTAATCACAAAACATCCTTCCTTTCTGCTCGGGTACGATGGGCTTCTTCATAGGCACAATTCCTCGCCTGTTCACCGAGATGCCTCTGCGTATAGGAGCTCGGTTTGGCTTAAACGCCGGCTTCCACACTATGACAGCCTGCTGTTGAGTATCCTTCACTTTCACTGATAAGCTCTGCTACTCCGTGGCTGCCTTGAGAACTTGGGAGAAGATTGTCAATCCCAAAGATATAATATGTCTCTAAATCTCTGCGTCCAAACTGCGCATAAACCTTC
The DNA here is from genome assembly GCA_030015575.1 of Agapanthus africanus. NCBI lineage: Eukaryota > Viridiplantae > Streptophyta > Magnoliopsida > Asparagales > Amaryllidaceae > Agapanthus > Agapanthus africanus. The sequence continues at coordinate 670,850,605 of CM057340.1, read as the reverse complement.
ATGCCCTATCAGCATTGTTGGCAACCAAAGGTCCTGCAAATCGACTGAGCCGTATCCACTCAGCCGCATGCGCATCAACGGATCCTCCATCCTGCTTCAGGTTCATAAACTTTTCTTCCATTTCCTCTCGAGCAGAATGCCGGAAGAACTTCTCCAAGAAAATCTGCGAAAATGCTGCCCAACTGATCGGCTTGGGCAGACGGGTCAACTCCACAAGCCACCACTCACGAGCGTAATCCAACAGTTGGATGCATACTATATCCACTCTCTTGTCATCCGAAATCTGCGCAGTGACGAGAAGATTCTCCATATCAACTAGCCACTGCTCCACTGGCAATGGCTCCTCCAATCCAGTAAATGTTGTGCTGGCCTGGGTGCTACGGCGTCTACGGACTGTTGGACAGTCCGCGGACCCTCCTGGAAAGCCTCAGCTTGCCACTGATTTAGCTCGGTTTGCCGCTTCTGGTTTTCTAGCATTCCACGTATTACTCTAAGCAATGCGGCGTCATCAACACGCCTCTAGTACGATCACAAATCTCTATCCGCCATTCTGAAGCCAAAACATTGAAGATGATTAGCAACAGTAAACAGGATTCAATAAGCAAGATAGTTATAGATTCAAGAATGGCAAGATGGTAATGTGGCAAGACATGTTCCTAATTACGGGTTTTCTGATTAGTGTATAGGGTTTAATATCCAACTACAAAAACCAAACCCGATTAATCCTAAATCTTATGTCTCTGATACCAAACAAATCCTGTCATGCCCCGCTTCCCAGAGTGCTCTAACTACGACATGTGACAGAGCCAACCATACTATCTGTGGCTAGGAAACATCCCTCTACAGTCACATTACGGCTGTCTATAGGATATCAAGAACAATAAAATATAAAATCTATCTAATGCATGTCCATTTGCCAAATAAAAGAGTCAAGAAAATATATAAGCGGAAACGATAATAATATCCAATAAACAACATCTGAAAATGCGTTCCAATAAGGTCTCAGATCAAGAAATAAAAGCTGCGGAAAATAACTAAACTAAACATCACTAAACTCAATTCCTCATTGCTCGACTTGATGGCTAAACTACTCCTGTTCAGCCTGCAATAGAGATAGAGAAACTGGGCCATGCAAACCCCAGGCGTCAGTGCGTCATAATATCAAAACAGCAGTAATAACCAGGATGCAACAAGATATGTAAATGTGAATATAAATCAACAACATAAATATCAAAAGTGAGGTACGTGTGTGCATGTTATGTGTAACCTAAAACTGGGCTTCTAGGTTATCTATACTATAAGTTTTTGAAATCAATTAATGCAATTCTCATCGTAACCCATCATCTTATGCCCCGTTCATTCCCTATGGGACCACGGTAATAGGATTATTCCGTAACTCCCGGAAAAACAGCAAATATGATATTCTGTAACGCCCAGAAAAAAGGCAAACAGGATATTCCATAACGCCCGGAAAAACGGCAAACAGGATATTCCGTAACGCCCGGAAAAATGGCAAATATGTAATAATATCCTTTTGAGTTACGTTTTGGATACATTCTTGATTTCCCCTTTACCCCCAGTTTGTATTCAAGTCAGGTATTACCAAGATAGATCTAATGCCAACACAGGATCAAGCAGGTACATGTTTTCGTCTATGTAGACAACAAGTAACGTCCGTCAGGACAACAAGTCAAGATTGTAGGCATTAGTAACTAGATCTATGTAACAAGTCGGTAGTGTGTCGTGAACCTGTCAGGTGATGTATATGCATCAACTAGATATCTAATGTAAACTGTAAAGAATATCGAAACACGGTTAATGCACGGATGCACATGTATCTATCTATGATAAATTTTTATAAGTCCATGTAGGGTTACTAGGCACTCTCATAAGGGTCTATAAGGCATCAACCATGCCCGATTCAAAAATTAGACATGCCGAACAACCCTAACCAAGATCTTTAAACTCGAGATAAGGCGAAACAAAGCATGTTAAACACTTTAACACTAAGAGTTTGGGATTACAACCTTTGTAGTCTGGTCCTTCACTTCTAAAACTCCGTGTTGAGGTCCCTTCGCTGCGATCATCATGTTCCCGGACTCTAGAGAGGCTCCATGAAGAGAAAGATGCAAGCTTGCTTCCGATCTTCGATAACTAAGATGATCTACCTTGAAGTTTCTTTAACACAAGCTCTCACTCACTAAATGAAGTGAACACCCTAATCTAAATGGCTAGGATAGATGAGGATGATGAAGTAGGATTTTAGCTCTATTTTATTTTCATAAACTCACCCATTTTCATCACATGAATCAAAGCTAGAAAGCTTTTTAAGAAGGAAGAAGAAGATGAACAATGAATAATCCTTTTGTGATGAATAATGAATTGCGTTGATAATTGCTTATGCAACCATGGTTGCTAATAAAATAATAGCTAACCTTTGTAGAGAGTTAACTTGGGTTAAGGGTGTGGTTTGGGTTACAAAATATCATACAAAATATCTTAGCTCATGACAAAAAGAAAAGCTTCTAGAAGCTTCAAGAATGAGCTAACCCAAATCAAACCCTAACCTTGTTTAATCTCCAATAATCATGTTGCATTAGTAATTATAACATGTTACAATATTATATATCACATATATAATATATTTTGTAACAAAAGAAAATAATACAGTTAACATATATCGCATATATATCAATGTATTACCCGAGTGAGAAAATGAATCAATAAGTGAGCTAATATTAGTTAATGTAATTTAATATATTAAATATATAATTATACATTAAATTATCAAATCAACACTTGATCCGATAATCCGGCTATTTCACAAATAACCGACTAATATAATCTATATCAGTTCATCGAATCAACACTTGATCCGATGACCCGGCTATATCTCATATACCCGGCCGATATCTCATATCGTAAGAATCTAATACGGTATCACATACACGTATTGTTCTCGGTCCCGCACATATCATATATGTGCTCCTACTCCATTTTGCCTGAGCCAATAAACCTCTGTGTAGGACTCTAAAGAATCGTCAATACGCCGGCAGTAGGTGATGATCATATCAAACACCCACAAGCTGCAAACGGTCAGCTAAACGTAACAGCCACCCAGGTATTGAGCGATCAGAAGATCAACAAGCAAGCCTGTACTTTCTCCCGCGAATCCAATCAGTAACACTCCCATACAGTCCGGTCTCTTCGTCTGATATGTCGCATATCTCGTCTAGGGGTGGTAAACGTCAAACCCCAGTAGCTTGATAAGTCGTGTCAATATGAGGACTATAATAGTTCGAGAAACTACTGATAACACTTACCAGTAAATCTCAGAAACCCTGGCCAGGGATTTCCAGTTATAGCCAATCGAACACAGCGCAACATCAACTCCCTATACCGGGAGAGACGAATCCCCTCCTATCGCTCATTGCCTCCATGTGATTCGGGACTGTACCCAAAAGCCACCTTTTTGCACGCCCTCTTGGACGTGGTATGATGGAAATCAAAGCACAGTAGGAATCACACAAGACTCTATGATGATCTCGGGTCTACAGACTAACCTGTACCAGTGTCACCGGAGAACTGCCATATGACGTGAGTATAATACAGTCTGGGAGTTCTCGGCGAGTCCGTCCAGTGTACCCAATCTCTACTGAGCACCCGTACACCATCCTTGATGTCAAACACCGATGGATATGGGATCATCCATCGCCCATCGTATGGGTCAAGATGCATATATGCTAGTCTGCTCTGGTGTGTCGATGCCCCGTCTCGATACACCCTCGACTAGGAACAGTTATAGGATGTACTCGTCGACTACCGTGGCCCCACTAGTATGATCTCATCATAGTCCCAGTAGTCGAGTACATATCCTAAGGGCTTTATCAACATGTAATATAGAGACAATCAAAGTACATGTTAAGATAAAGTACAACCAGATAGCATACTATCATGTCGAGCAATAAAGCCCTCCCTATATATGTCCTAGCATCCACTACAATATACATCGTATGTACAGTAATGGCCTCTATGGCATACATGTAAATAACAATCTCCCACTTGCACTAGGGCCATCTGTTGTGGTATCACATACCCAACAATTAGCTGTGGTTGAAGTATCTCATACTCAACCATCCCATAAAAGTCTCTACTGGGAGAAAGGCCTTTGTGAGTGGATCCGCACTGTTGTCCTCTGTGTCTACTCTCCTAACCTCGATCACCCTGAAGATCAACCATCTCCATGATCAGGTGATACTGTCTAAGAATTATATCTGGATATCTGATGGGACGGGGGGTTCCTTAGCATAAGCCACAACTCCATTGTCACACAATGGTTGGAACGAAGTTCATCTCATGAACTTATATATATCCAGACTGCCTCTTTGGTAGCATCCTTGGTAACGATGTATCTTTCCTTTAATCGTCTAGTAAGTCACGGTATCTAGCTTGGAACTCTTCCAACATACCGTCCCTCCACTGAGGCTAAAGACAATGCCTGCGACTGACATTCAGTCGTCCTTATCACCCTGGAACTTTTCCAGTGATTCTCCCCAGGATCGATTGATACCATCTCACTACAACTAGTGAGAATCCTAACATCCAATTAGATCTATCTCATAGATCCAAAACCCAGGATTTAGGAGGTATCACTTTGATCCTATATGGAGAATCCTTGTGATAAGAGGAGATTGACCGAGCGTAGCATAAGAAACTACTTTCCTATCAAGAGTATATCATCCACGTACTCTACGAGGATCACCACCATACTCTCTACTACCTTTTTGTATATACAAGGTTCATCTACCATTTTGATGAAGTCAAACTCTTTGACTACCACATCAAAACAGACATTTCAACTCCGCGATGCATGCTATATCACATAAAACATCTTGCACACGTTTCCGCTACTCCCACTGTCTATGAAGCCCTCTGGCTATGTACTTACAGACGCTCTCTTCCAAAACATCATTTAGAAAAACTGTCATGACACCCAACCGCCAGAAATCGTAGTCAGGGTATGTAGCATTGGCAAGTAGGATATGGATGGACTTAAGTATAGCTTTGAAAGTCTCAACTTTTCCATGTATACCAAGTAATCTTCTCAAGATATACTTGCTCCTGATGGGGATTTAGCCCTTCAGATAAAGCAACCAAAGTCCATACTTTGTTGGTGTATAAGGATTCTATCTTAGATCGCTAAGCATCCAGCCATTCTTACAGAGTCTCACTCCTGATGGCCAGCTCGAAACAAGTTGGGTCATCATCTCATGATGCAATCCTCGCTCCCACTATCATAGAGAAACCGAAGTATCTCTCAGGTGGGTGAGGAACCCTACTAGATCGGCGGAGAGGCTGAGGTTCGTTGGTTACTATTGAATCCTTTGGTTCTACCAAATCATCAGCTGCAGTTTTTATAGCTGGAACTCTTTCCAGTTCTACCTTATGACCACTAATTTCTTCACAAGAAATTCCCTTTCACAAAGGTGGCATGCTGAGAAACAAAACATCTTTTGTTCCTCGGTTTGGTAGAAGATATTCCCTTGCGAATGCTTGGGATATCCAACAAACTTTCACATAGCTGACTTTGCCTCGAGCTTGTCCGGATTATTCTTTTAGACATAGGCTGGACAACCCCAAATCTTAACAAACTTAAGATATAGGCTCTTCCCATTCCATATCACATATGAAGTGGTAGGCAACTGATTTGATTTGAACCCTATTCAATAGGTATGCAACTTCTCAAGTGCATAACTCCCAAAAGGAAATAGGAAACTCAGTAGTACTCATCATAGAGCGCACCATATGTAATAGGGTGAAATTTCTCCGCCCTGATACACCGACGTACTGTGGTGTATACGGAGGAGTAATGCTGAGAGAGAATCTCATTCTCCTTTAGAATAGTCCAGGAATTCCGTACTCTAGTATTCTCCTCCTTGATCTCATCAAAGGACATAATACTTATACCCATTTTTGGTTCTCTACTTCTAACTTATATTCTGTGAATATCTCAAAAGCTTCGGATTTGTGTTTCAACAGGAACATATGTCTGAATCTTGAGAGATCATCAGTGAATATAATAAAGTACAAAGAACCGGTCATGGCATGTGTAGACAGGGGACCTTCATACATCAGCATGTATCAATCCTAAGAGTTCACTAACTCTTTCTCTATTTCGAATAAACGGAGCTGTGATCATCTTATCTCTGTGACATGACCGGCAAGTTTCACAAGATGTAAATTCAAACTAATTTAAATATGCATCTATATGTAACTTCAGCTAGTCGGGTTGCATTGATATGACCTAGTCTACAATGCCTCAAGTAGGATTCGTTCATTTCTGAACTCTTCCTCTTGTGTGTGTTCTGTACATTAAGAACTGTGGTTTGATTTAGAACGTCTATGCTTTTAGATAACGTGCCTGATCCGATCAACTCTTGATATAGGAAATGTTCAAAACATTATCCAACAATACAAAATTATATCCTTCTTTACTAATAAAGAGACTGATATGATATTGTATATCAGGTTCGGTATCTAATAACATTCGTTCAGAATCAATGTATTCTGGTAATACAAGGTGATAACTACCAACAGACTTGTCTGCAACACTTGCACCATTTCTATCTCATGAAACTTATCACCCGTTCTCAGTTCTCTACATATCTGTAGCCCATATAACAGATTACATATGCGGGATCCTGATCCGGTATCTCATACCCAGAACGTAAAGGATACTGAGAAACAGTTTTCGGTAATGAACACACCCGAAGAAGATGCATCAGCATGCACTTTCTTTGTTTGGGCGGCACGGGAAATCTGGTATTCCCTAATTTCCTGCTCTGTCTTATAACAATTATAAGTTGGAGCGGGACCAACGTTCCCTAGCGCAGTATAACAAGCGGGTTTGGTCAATTCATCCATATTATTATCTTGATTAAGGCGTGATATAGTCGTAACCAGGAGAGAGAAAGAGAAGAAAACACTCAGCGTGCGCTTTTACAAGATTAGATTGGTTTTCAATTTATCTAATCAGGATGGCTACCACTGTTTTAGTCAAATATTCCTTCAAACCCTAAAAGGAAAGACTAGCCGGGATTAATTACACTCTACAAGTTTGTTAATCTTTCAGCCAGGCCAGTGCCCGTACTTTGAGGGAGGTTCCCCGTGCTTTCGCACGGACCTAATTAAAGTAAACTTCGTTTTCCCAGGGGCGTAACCCCGTTAACACCTTTCTAGACACCTACTTGATCGGCTAATTGTAATGTGTAAAAGTCTCCCAAGAGTAACTCTTACTCGCAGCGGGTATCGGGATCCAACTATCTCATAGAAGGTATGCAATCTGATTGCAAATTTCAACTCTTGAAATTCCCAATAATATTTTACCCCTAGCGTCCTATGACCTTGACGAATGCCAAACCACCCATAGTCCGCTAGTCAAGTTCAACCCATACATTTCCTGATTGAATTAAACCCATCCGCACGACCCTTGACGAATGCCAAACAACGCCGTACGAATACCCTAATCCAATCGCATCGTATGTTAGCAGATAAGCACTAGTTAGCTACCGTACACTACGCCTTAACGAATGCCAAACTACCGCATGACGAATACTAAGTAGTACTTATCTGAAATGACGGAGGGCTACGATAGGTTTTTAAGAAAATCCTTTGTGTAATGAACTTGATATCGTTGTAGAATCGAGTGATTTTAAATGGAGTGTTTTTGAGGCTTTTCTAGTTTCGCTAAACAGGTCACTCCCGGTGAAGGGATCGTCGGCTCTTTCCTCATTGAATAACGTGCAGGATATTTCACAAATACCGCTGTGCAAAGCAAGAACTATAGAAGCAATCAAAAGACAAACCAAGTTTGTAGCATCTGCTAGTTCCACTAAAGAGGTCACTCCCGGTGAAGGGATCTCGGCTCTTTCCTTATCGAATAAGGTGCTGGATGTTCTACAAGGAACACCGCTATGCAAAGCAAGAACTAGAGCTACCAGTTTTTTTAAACAAGTTTCTACAACATCTTTAGGATTCTTTTAGTTTCATTAATCTCATTAATGAAATCCCATTTAATTATGCTTCACAAGCATCACATTTGAAACGAAATCTGCAATATAACATATATCTCATATATATAATATAAACATTCGTCTCAGGCAGTAATATGATCTCATCACAGAACAATGCAGCAGAAGAACACATATGAAATATTGGATATACTAGGACGTCCGTGTTTTAATACGATCCTGTATAAAACACGGATTCCACGGTCACGATGAATAGCCAAACCCACATCCCTAGACCCCTACGAGAGCGGCAAGCAACACTGCCAATTCTAGGGTTAAGAGACCCGGTCTCGACTCCTCGAGATGGTCTCCCACTGGACCCTAGAACCCGGTTACTTATGCTCCCCGCCTTGGGTCTACCTAATGCGGAAAAGTAAATAATATACAATAATGACATCATCCTCAGCCCGGAAGTGCCCCAATAAAAGAATATTACATACAAATGAATTTTAAATGAATGAAAATGAAAAACTCTCATCTCACATAAAACCCCCGACTATTCAAACACGACGATCCAATATAACATATCACAGCAACACATAATATCACATATCATCAACGTAAGTAAGTATGCATACACCGATTGTCGTTGATGTATAGCAACGAAAACCGGCGATACAACTACATACTACACTTACGATCACAGAAAAGAAAGTGTAAAACTACAACAGTTGGAATCCTCAACCTCCTTAGATATCGCATGCCTAACCAAATGAATTCCTTAGACATCGCATGCCTAACAATTATAAACCCCGCATTTTAGTCTCATTATCGAAAACACTTTTCAATATCTAGCCGGGCAATTCAACAAGATTCCCGATATCCTGATCGAATGCTCGTTGCAAACTTTAGTAGACGGCCGAACCCCCGGATGCCGTCAACGAAGTGCACTAAGGCGGAACACCGCTGCCGCGAGCACCCGAACGGATGCTTTTGGCGGCGGGGTTCTTCTACAGTCACTTGGTCGGGGCTTTGGGGCGTGGCCATCTATTAAGTTTACCCAGCGAGTATCCACGTACGCTACGTGATTGTGACGGACTTTTGATCGCATCAAAATCTCTTGGCAACCGATCAAATGAGATTAAACTGCTAGATTTATAACATTCAAATTAGTTATCTCATAACTACATGTGGATTCCAAATATTGTATCACATTCCAGATAAATAGACAAGGTTAAATTTTCCGATCGAATAATCAAACACCCAAGTTTTCCCAAATTAGCTCAACACTTGAGCGGAGTTTAAAAGCATCTATCACATGCCACGGTACCAATGGTCCAGCCGTAGAAGGGTCAAGCCAACGCCTCACATGTGGCAACGCCGTACTGCCACAAACCCTAAGGTTTAGAGGCGGTTCAGACGGTCACATAATCGAGTTAAGGTTTGTTGTCTTCTAGAGGGTCCACCGTGTTACTTGCACGACTTTCCAAAAGTTTCAAACTCGAGAAAAAATCCAACTTTTGAAAATTTTCCGACAAGGGAAAAAGTGAGTTATTGATATCCGTTCGAACTTTTTAACACGTTTTAAAATTACCCAAAAAAAAATAAACGAAGTTAAATTATCCGATCGAATGAACGAGTCCCTAATAAAACCCAGAAAACTCAACACTTGAGTGGAATTAAAAATTCGCAGAATAATGCAAAAGAACCCAGGAATAATACTGTGAAGCAGTGGGCCCCAACGACACTGTTCGGCCGCGGAACCGCCGCCACGTGCGTGGTTTAGCCGCGGTTCCACGGTCACGTGATCGATTTGGAAGTCCGTACTTCACAATAATTCTTATATTTCCCTGCTTATTTTTCTGAGTATTTTTAATACGAAAAAATTAACTTTTTGAAAAATTTCCAGAAACTAGGGTTTTACGGGTATTCTTTGATCGGACTTTAAACTTCGCCTAGACTTTGCCTAAAGCTCTAGCTTGGCTCTGATACTACTGTAGGGTTACTAGGCACTCTCACAAGGGTCTATAAGGCATCAACCATGCCCGATTCAAAAATTAGACGTGCCGAACAACCCTAACCAAGATCTTTAAACTAGAGATAAGGCGAAACAAAGCATGTTAAACACTTTAACACTAAGAGTTTGGGATTACAACCTTTGTAGTCCGGTCCTTCACTTCTAAAGCTCCGTGTTGAGGTCCCTTCGCTGCGATCATCATGTTCCCGGACTCTAGAGAGGCTCCATGAAGAGAAAGATGCAAGCTTGCTTCCGATTTTCGATAACTAAGATGATCTACCTTGAAGTTTCTTTAACACAAGCTCTCACTCACTAAATGAAGTGAACACCCTAATCTAAATGGTTAGGATAGATTAGGATGATGAAGTAGGATTTTAGCTTTATTTTATTTTCATAAACTCATCCATTTTCATCACATGAATCAAAGCTAGAAAGATTTTTAAGAAGGAAGAAGAAGATGAACAATGAATAATCCTTTTGTGATGAATAATGAATTGTGTTGATAATTGCTTATGCAACCATGGTTGCTAATAAAATAATAGCTAACCTTTGTAGAGAGTTAACTTGGGTTAAGGGTGTGGTTTGGGTTACAAAATATCATACAAAATATCTTAGCTCAAGACAAAAAGAAAAGCTTCTAGAAGCTTCAAGAATGAGCTAACCCAAATCAAACCCTAATCTTGTTTAATCTCCACTAATCATGTTGCATTAGTAATTATAACATGTTACAATATTATATATCACATATATAATATATTTTGTAACAAAAGAAAATAATACATTTAACATATATCGCATATATATCAATGTATTACCCGAGTGAGAAAATGAATCAATAAGTGAGCTAATATTAGTTAATGTAATTTAATATATCAAATATATAATTATACATTAAATTATCAAATCAACACTTGATCCGATATCCGTCTATTTCATAAATAACTGACTAATATAATCTGTATCAGTTCATCGAATCAACACTTGATCCGATGACCCGGCTATATCTCATATACCCGGCTGATATCTCATATCGTAAGAATCTAATACGGTATCACATACACGTATTGTTCTCGGTCCCGCACATATCATATATGTGCTCCTACTCCGTTTTGCCCGAGCCAATAAACCTCTGTGTAGGCTCTAAAGAATCTTCAATACGCCGGCAGTAGGTGATGATCATATCAAACACCCACAAGCTGCAAACGGTCAGCTAAACGTAACAGCCACCCAGGTATTGAGCGATCAGAAGATCAACAAGCAAGCCTATACTTTCTCCCACGAATCCAATCAATAACACTCACGTACAGTCCGGTCTCTTCGTCTGATATGTCGCATATCTCGCCTAGGGTGGTAAACGTCAGACCCCAGTAGCCTGATAAGTCGTGTCGATATGAGTTCTATAACAGTTCGAGAAACTACTGATAACACTTACCAGTAAATCTCAGCAACCCTGGCCAAGGATTTCCAGTTATAGCCAATCGAACACGGCGCAACATCAACTCCCTATACCGGGAGAGACGAATCCCTTCCTATCGCTCATTGCCTCCATGTGATTCGGGACTGTACCCAAAAGCCACCTTTTTGCACGCCCTCTTGGATGTGGTATGATGGAAATCAAAGCACAGTGGGAATCACACAAGACTCTATGACGATCTCGGGTCTACAGACTAACCTCTACCAGTGTCACCGGAGAACTGCCATCTGACGTGAGGTATAATACCATCTGGGAGTTCTCGGTGAGTCCGTCCAGTGTACCCAGTCTCTACTGAGCACCCGTACACTATCCTTGATGTCAAACACTGATGGATATGGGATCATCCATCGCCCATCATATGGGTCAAGATGCGTATACGCTAGTCTCATCCGGTGTATCGATGCCCTGTCTCGATACACCCTCGACTAGGAACAGTTATAGGATGTACTCGTCGACTACCGTGGCCCCCCTAGTATGATCTCATCATAGTCCCAGTAGTCGAGTACATATCCTAAGGGCTTTATCAACATGTAATATAGATACAATCAGAGTATATGTTAAGATAAAGTACAACCAGATTGCATACTATCATGTCGAGCAAGAAAGTCCTCCCTATATATGTCCTAGCATCCACTACAATATACATCGTATGTACAATAATGGCCTCTAGGGCATACATATAACTAACAGTCCATGACTACGTATGATATACATTAGAAAGCATGTTGTACTAATATAACAGAAATATGATATAATGAGGTTCCGGCAGCAACTAGATATGCAATTGTCGGCACAGATACGAACGGGTATCGAAAAACGGTAAAACTATAACATGGGATGCATAATTAAAATACATGTATCATTTTTATTTATATAGGTATAAATATAGTAACATAGCATGTAGCAAGATAAACTTGCCTGGTCGGATCTCACGACGGGATACGTACGACACGTTCGACATCGGGTAAACGTCGCGATACACACACACGTGTACAAGACTGGACCTGGCTAATCCATGATGTGACCACGCTGGATGAAGACAACGACTGGGTCGCCCGGATCGTCGGTGACGTGCACGACTCCGGCGACTGCCGAAAAACCAAGAATCAAGTAATAAAAGAAAAGAAAGAAAGAAGAGAAGAAGGAGAAGAAGAGGGATTGGCTATTGGTGTTGGCCCTGGACTCAGGGGACAGAGGGGACGACGATGGAGTCAGGGTGATCGGCGGTGAGGAGTTGTTGGCATGGGCATCGGGTTTGCAGGGTTAGTCGGGGTTATAGTGTATGGGTGAAGGGACTGCTCGGATATGGAGGAGGAGGAGGTAGTGGTGAGGGTGGTGATGAGGAGGTCGGGGTGAGGTTGACGGCGACGGTGAGTCGCCAACGACGACGTGGGAGTTTCTGGAGTTGGTTTGCCATCGGGGCTGGGTTCAAGGATGGTCGGGAAAAGAAGGGGGTGGTAGCAGAGGTGGTGTGGTGATGAGAGTGACGGGGTAAGGTCGTCGATGAGGGGACGAGGGCGGTGGCAACGGCGAAGAGTAGCTAGGGTTTTGGGGCGATGGGTTCTCGGGGTCGTGTGTTGCGCAGGGGTCATGGGAAAAGGAGGAGAGGGAGATGAGGTCGAGGGGATGATGATGAGGGCGAGAAGATGATGAAGGTGAGGTTGGGACAGTCGTGGGGTGGTCGACGACGAGGGCTAGGGCTCGGGCGTGGGTTCTCGTCGCGAAGGCGAAGGAAAGAAGAAAAAGAAAGAAAGAGAGTAAGTATAATATTAGATAAAAATAATATATAATATTTTATATATATATGGGGGGGAGAGATATTGCGGAGAGAGAGAGAGAGAGATAGGTAGCGGAGAGAGAGGGAGAGAGACTGAGAATTTAGGATTTTGTTTACTTATAAAAATATATTTGTATATATTCGATATTAAAACTGTTAGGTTTTTAAAAAAATATTTTAATATATAATCTAGGATTTTATAGCTAATACAAAAATACTCCGAAAAATACCCGGGTCATTTCTAAAAATCTAATTTTAAAATACAGATAATATACGTATCAACTAAAACTATAATGCGATGTCCGGTTAAAAAAATGCATACCCTCAAGAACGGATACACATAAATGCACGTAGCGATCCAAACTAGTCCGTTTCATCAAACTGGACATGAACACGATGTCTGGATGTAACCATAGAGTATGGGTTATGATACAGGCCATGCTAGATATTAAAAATGTTTTTAACTATAATTTTTATTATTTGAAAATATATGTAGATACTAAAATATGATACATGTATATATCAAATCTAAATGTGCACGGATCCTCTGTACTAGCAAAGATATGACATAATCTTGAACCATAATAGGTTTCAAGCATGCGGGTCGGGTCGGATATAATCATAGATGCCAAATGCACTATCCGCACAAAAAACAAGACAAATCAAGAAACTGTCGCAAAATTAGAAAATACCAAAATAGAATATGGTATATATGCACTGGGGTGTTGCAGAACCGATCCCGTCGATTCATTACGCTGACCCTCCGCAGGTCGCTTATGCAGTGGAAGAGGTCAACTGGACTTCGGAAGGTCGTCACCAATCTTCCATGCCGTCGATACCAGTCCAGCCGCCGATGGCCCTAGACATTCTGGGACGTAGCATATGTCAAGGAGAAGCATGTCCTTGGGTTTATACAATATGAGTGACTCCCCGACATCCAGCTGGTTATCTGTAGTGGGCTTATTACATTTTATCAGCCAAGAAGTCGCTGCTGCTGAAGGCCGGGTTATACCCAGCGATTTACGTGTCTATCTTGTATTACCACACTCCTCATATGTTGTGGGTTAAATCCTTCCTGGAGCAGTAGAATATTCTGACCCACACATTTTTTTATCGGATCAGAAGGTATCAATTTTGCTGGAGGAATTCGAGGAAATATCCGGGTTCTCGTCAGAGGAGAGCACTATGAGGAGATACTTCCTCCTGACGAGTATGTCTTCGCTACTTAATCAGTGGTTATGGGTCTTACCCAGGAAAATGCTGTTCAACACAAGTTTCCGAGCTTGATCAAAGTGTTGAACATATATGAGAGCTTGTTCTTGGAGTCCGGGGGACATGGAGTTAACTTTACGGACTTTGTTGCTTGTTTCCTTCGTCCGTAGGCTTTATTGAAGAAAGCTGTGAAGTTTGTCAAGCTCGATGATCCATTCGGATTTGTCTTGGACAAACTTCTGACTGCGGAGGCGGATTTAAAGCAATTCTTTATTCCGGATACCCCAATCGTCCCTTTTGCAGAGTTTGCCGCTCCAGACATTGATGAGGAGACGTTCTTTATAGGGTTCATTAGCTTGTGGCTGAGTTGGTTTGCGCATCCAATGCACCCTCACTATATGAGACCATCTGTCTTTTATCCGACTCAACGCATTGCGGCGGGGACACATATGGATATTGGGGTTATGGGATTACCGCATTTGTATCATGGTTTGAGTATAGCGGCCGACACCGCTCAACCAGGATTGAAGCCCGTAAATTTTCCGAAGCACTACTACACCTTGTGGATCGAGATGCACGTGTTGGTTTCCTTTGGCATGCATAAACCTAGATTTTATAAAGGATATAACTTCCCTTGGGTCATGCAATTGGTCGATACTTCTTCTCTAAACCCAACACAGCGAGAGGCTCGACGATTGCTTCTTCGCTCACGCATGGTTGGGGACAGCATGACCTTCGTTGACAGAGTCCTGATCATTGGTAAGGAACCCTCCAAAGTAATTTAGCTACTCCACGATATCTTCAAGGATGGAGCTTTTGCTTTGAGGGCCCGGGAGATTATTCATTTGTATTCTATCAGGCCGACTTTCTTTGTATTCAGAAAGAATGCCTCGGTGTTGTTTATGAGATATAACCTGTGCCCAGAAATCTGGTTACAACCAAGGCGTTCCCCTTAAAGCATTTTTCATTGATCCGGTTGCTACAGAAGAGAGCGTTCGCAACGCGGCGCATCATTTTATGCGGCTAAATACAGGATCTCATTTCCTAATCAGTGAGCCAAGCAATATCCTGAAGGCCTCAAATGCTTTTCATTTCTTGGTATCAGCATGCAACGGGTGCATTCATCAAGGAGGATAGGTGGATGCTTCTTGACCATAAGGATTCTGTCCTGGCCAGTAATCCCGCGGTCCCGCTGAAGCGACGGGCAATTATCCATCCTTTAAGAGAAGAGAGAGCGCTGCGGCTGTAGTTCTACGAGCCTTTCCGGCTAAACCATGATCGGATGTAAGTGCTCCTATGACTGTGATGGCTGCGGCATCCCCTGAGTCGGTTATTGGCTCGGAGATCGGGACTCGCTGTCCTAAGAAGCCCGTTAAGCGAAAACTTTTGTCGTCGGGTGTCGTTGCCAGCTCGTAGAAGAAGAAGAAATCTTTATTCTCGACTGATGTTGTATTTGGTTATGAGCCTCATGTTTCTTATAGTGAAGGCTTGTCCAAATACGACACCAATGACGGTCTGTTCGAAGCCTCTATCGATGAGAATACCGCCACTAATTTTCAAGCCGCTATTGAGGCTTCTGAGAGATTGGCCCGCGAACAAGCAGCGCTTGCTTCTCTTACGGCATCCAGTATATCTCATTTACATTCCTCCGTATATTTTTTCTTTTTTGAATTTATTATACTTTATTAACACTCTTTTCTTTAATAGGAATCTCCACCGAATAGGCTATTTTGGCGTCCCTCAAGACATTTGAGGAAAAGGAAAGGCTTTGCGCTTCTATGGGTCTCATTATGATTCATTTTGCGACACTTTTGAATATACATTTTTTACTCATTTTGTTCATACCCTAACCCCCTTCTCCTTTTTATTACAGGAACCACTGCAACTCGTGTTGTTCCGAATGCAATGCCATCCTTAGGTGGTGGTGCGGAGGAGCCTTCAAAGCTACCGGCTATAGTCGAGGTCGCCCAAGGGCCGTCACGGGAAGCGTCGCTAAAACAGCCAATGACAGACGTTGCCGCAGATCTGGAGGCCGAGCCTGATTTAGACAAAGCCGTTCCTCTGTTGTAGGTTCTAAGGAGATCTTTTCGTACAGCTAAAGCTGATAGGATGCGCAGAAAGCTCGTAGCAAGGTAGCATCAGGCTAACTTGGCCACAGGCGCGGGTTTGAGTGATGCACGACACCCTGACGTTCCCATGGAGGACACTCCTTTTTCCTTGTCCACCGCTCATAGGCAGATTGCGCATGCGGCTTGCGAAAAGGTTGAGCGGTTACTTCAAGGTAACACAGCGCACGATTCCTTATTGAAACCTAGTAGGACTTATTTACTTTTCCAGGTTTCTTTCCACAGCAATTTTTCTTGAATTATAACACATTTGTCCTTGAATGACGCAGCAGGGACGAGTTTAGGTATTAACGTGGCGAGTGAAGTGCCATTGTTTGATGAATCTGGGACGTTAGGTCTTCATGTCGAATCAGGGACTGTTCTAACTGCCGCCGCCTCCCCCTTTGGATCCCCAGTATCGGCGGGTGATGCGAGCATGACGAAGGCCCTTATTGATTCAGGGGATGAAGGTTTCTACGTTGAATCCATCTTCCCGGTGATGGTGGAAATCGAGGAATCCGTTATGGTCAGTGGCACTCCAGACACCGCTATGGTTCCTGCCCCGTCAGGTATTCCTCATGTTATTTCATTTGGGTTCTCAATCATGCTGGACATATTCGCTGATATCTCATTTATTCTGAATATTGGTGCGGTAAAACCCAACGCTGTGCTGATTGAAGAATCACCGTCAGTTGTTGCCATGACTGTCGCTGCTCCTCCTATCTCTTTTGTACCCCCCCTGAGTTCTCTCGGGTTTAATGACGGATGGTAAAGATTTTTCATTTCCTTATTTCAGTGTAGATATTATTTCTTGGATGAATTTCTTTATCATAAATTGTTGCAATCTTGTAAGAGTGCTTTTTGACCGCTTATACCAAATGTTAAGCTCGCACTTCACCTTCCAATCGGAATTCGTTCCTCCTTCGGGCGTTGATTAGTATATTCTACATCTCTTATTTCATCTTTCTACGGGTAATATTTTTATTGCTAAGCTTTTTCTTGTATTGACCACAGTCTTAAGGCTCGAGAGAGAGAACGAAAGAATAGTCGAGCCTCCTATGCTTCCTGATTTGCCACTTTTGACTACTGGTATGTTAAATCTCATTCTTCAACATCCTTTTTTCTTTCTAGGTTGAAATCTGACCTTTATTTGTGCGTGCTTTATTCTGCAGCAGCTACACCGGCTTTGGCTCCTCTTGAGTCTCGCATTTCTATGCCCGTGGGGCCCTTTGCTAAGCGTCAGTCTTCCATGGGTGCGGCAAATAGCAGGCGGATGCTAAGCAAATTTATTGAAGACCTCGATGTTGAAGCTCTCACTTCTGCTACGGACTTTGCGAACGAGGTCAACCCTATGCTGGAGACGCTTGTGACTTTCCACAATGAAGATTTCATAGGCATTTGGGTTGACTACTGTAAGCGAATTGAGGCTTTTTTCCATGAGATCGAGCACAAGCGTCTTTGTAACGACTCCAATTTCACTGTACGAAATTTTTAAAATTTAATATACAGAATGGAGTTTGCTAACCTCAGCACAAGTTATAAATTTAATTTGTTTAAGAACAGCAAGAAAACTCTTGTAGCTCACTGGTAAAGCCTTACACTGCCGTGACGCAGCCCCTGTATTCGAATCCCATCAGCCACATTTATTTTTTCTGAATTTTGATTTTAAACTTTTTGGAAGCCCAAAAGTTTACATGTGCAATACACGTAAAATGAAAAGTCACAGAAAATCAAAAATGTGAAAAATGTTATTAACTGCAAGAGGGACATGTGGCACAAATCCAGAGCCCCACCCCTCCCAACCGACCAGCGAGATCGGTCAAAAGACCGGCGCCGACGGGCCCCCTTGGTGAAAATCCCTCGTGCTTTGCCCACTAACCCCTTGGCCTACCCCACTACCCCAGTACTATTTGATTTTCCTGCATTTATCCAGAGAGTGTTAATTCACCTTTTAATCCAAATTTTAATGCATTTAAATTCATTCTTCAATTCATAAAACCCTAATTTTATCCTATAAATACAACCCCATACCCTAGCCCTCTTCATTCTGAAATCTCTTGTTAAAAATTCTCAAAAATTTCCAAGTCAAAGAAGAGTACAAGTAGAATTAGCTCAAGTTCACTTTCCAGCGAGGATTCGACACGTTCCCGGCGTCTCCGCGACACCATGACGATCTCAATCCCTTCCTCCCTCTATACTTAACCCATACAACTTGTAAGTCCTACATCTCTTCTCCTCTTCTTACCTTAAAATAATCTCTTTTCAAATCACGTCGGTAAGTGGAGTTATACCGACCTTTAATTCTATACACTTTAAAACTATAACTTTTCTTAAGAACCACTTATCCATATCATTATACCTTGCTTGTTAAACATTAACTAATATTTAGAAACAAGTTTCATTTTAAAACTCCATGTAAAACACCTTTTATTAAGCTTTTACGTTTAAATACCTTAAAGTTTACATACGATATTTTTATATACTTTTGCTTAGCATACCTTTAGAAAACCTTACGAGCTAATGACCTAACTCTCACATACACACATCTTGACATAGCACGATTCTCTTGTGACAAAATACGACTTTTCAATAAAATACCTCGAACTATAAAAACTCGTTTTCTTGTAAATAGTATTATTTAAATTCCTTGCGATTATGCCTCTACAACCCATTTTGGGGAATCCGGTCGGGATGTTGCGGATTATCGCACATCCTCGGGACTAGTAGAGTGAGATGCAGACCTCCTCACGGAGCATACGATCTCGATGGAATTTTAATACAATTTTTAAGAAAAACGAGAATTTCTATTTAATAATAAAAATTGATTTTTAATAATTATATAAATATTATCAAACCATCTATTTTTAATATATAATAAATTCTATGTTTTCTAAACAAAATAAAAGAATTACAAGTTTTATGAAAATACCATCAAGAATCAATACAAGTCAAACTTTATATTAAAGTACCTTGAACTATTCAAGTTATATTTATATTCACTAACATACCTCATTCTATAAAATTTACATCCATGAAAATCCTAAATAATATAAATAAATACTTGAGCTTTATTTTGAAAGTATATTTAAAAAAAATTCATACAACCCCCTCAAGTTATATTAAATTTACATTAAGGACCCTACTAAATATAGGTTTAAGCGGGACAAATTCTCTTGAGCCTCAGAAAGCCGGAGAAAGTGGGTGCTTGCCTATTTAAGGTAGAAAACTAAAATGGGGTTATCAATAGTAATTGTCTTGGAAAAAGACACAAATCCTGTCATCCATATGCAGCAGTTACTGATAACACCAAAACCTAATTCAGGATCCAAATATGTTTAAGTGTCTGACTCAATCTGAGTCTCAGTCTAATATGATTACAATCCAAACATGAATCCAATCATAACTCCAATCCAACATGAATCCAATATACCAAACATGAACACTTGAACTTGAACATGAATACCAGAACATGCAACATGACTTGACAGGACCGAACCATTGCTATATCTTGAACTTGACTATATGAATACCGTTTACATCCTGAATCAGTGTACATGAACAACTTATACCATGGTATCGGCAAGTCTGGTAACTATAAATAATACAATCAATACAATATACACTATGGGGTTTTTAAAAGGGTAGACTGGTACAGAATGTGTTAAAAGTGGCACGATGACGGTCACTAAAAGACACTTACATGAACATCATGTGCCGTTGTCCCGTGGGTTTTGACGGGGCCTTGTACTTACATGTTACCTTAGTCCACGGTGCAAGTTGGACTCCTCTCGTATACACTGGCACATTTTGTACCAAGATATTAACAACTACGCTAGCATAGCAAACACATAAGTTACCTGTTATATTCTCTTTACCTATGTATTACATTCTTTCTTTTAGGACTTACCGAGCGCTAGTTCGCTGACGACATTCCTATCTCTTCTTTCTTTGGAATGTTGTTAGGAGGACCCGACTCTCAGAAGATTGAGCCCAGCCAGGACGATTTGGAGCAGTTCACTGAGGAGCCAGAGTTCTAGTTCCTACTTGTACCTACTTTTCTTTCAGTTCATATTGCCATTGTTTAAGCATCGCTTTCCATCATTGTATTTTACTTTTCAGTTGTATGTAAAGAATGAATATAAATAAAAAGTTGTTGTATTATTATATCTTGTCATTCTTGTGCTTTATATTTATATTGCTTATTTACGCTTAACGTGTTTACTTCTGAATAAATACGACGCGGCCTCGCCACATTTCCTTACCGGTACACTAGAAAACGGGGCGTGACAGTCTTGCGCCTGAGGCATTATCCTCGAAGGCTCAACTGATCGCATGAATCGAGCAAAGTGCCGCTTCTATTCAATACTTTGAGCAGAAGTTAGTCCTGAAGCAAAAGGAACATGAGACGGCTTCTGGCGAATCCATCCAATTGCATGCCCAGGTCGAAGCAAATGCCACGCAGCTGCAAATTATTTTTCAGAATTTTCAACAATGCGTGTAACAACCATAAACTTTCTGTTCATAGTTTTTTCAAAAATACAGAAAGGAACATCTATGCCTGAGCACAAGTTATAAATTTGATTTGTTTTTTAACAGCAAGAAAGCACTTGTAGATCATTTGTAAAGCCTTGCACTGCAGTGATGTAGCCCCTGTGATCGAATCCCCCCAACCACATATATTTTTAATTAATTTTTCTTTTAATCTTTTAGAAGCCCAAAGGTTTATACGTGCACTACACGTAAAATGACACATGGCGGAGATCCAAGCCCATTCCACCGGACTTGGACCGGTGAGATGCTTGATGGGGACGATGCCGCCGAGCCACCCGGTTCCTATTGCTCCCAAAATTTTACCCTCCATCCCTTGGACTCCCTCCACTACTCCTATTTTGTTTGATTTCTCTGCAAATTTACAGAAGGTTAAATTCACCTCTTTAATCCATTTTAATGCACATTTTAATTCTTAAATTCATTACCCTAAACCCTAATTTTTCCTATAAATACCACACTATATTTCATCCCTCCTCATTCAGAAATCCCATACAAAAACCCTCTAAAAATTTCCAAGTCCCAAGTTATGCAAGTGGAGTTAGCAAAGGGTAAGGTTCCGACGAAGTTTCAAGAAGAATCCGGCGACGAAACGATGCCCCGACGGTTCCAATAGCTTTCCCTATCTCTTCTCTTGTTCTTCAACCTGTAAGTCCCCTCTCCCCTCCTTTTTTGCTACTCTAAGACTTCTCCTTTTCAAAACTTGTCGGAAGCGGAGTTATTCCAGCTTCCGGTTCTCTTTTCTTTAAAAATATAATTTTTCTTAATAAAAAACCTACAAATTTTTAATAGATTGTTTTGTAATCATTAACAAACATATTAGAATAAGTTTCATCTCAAAAGAATCTATTATGCAACTTTTATCGCATTTTTACAGTTAAATACCATATACTTTATTTTCGACACAATTCAACATATTCCCTTGTACTACCTTTAGAAACTCACGAGGTAATGACCTATCTCATCACAACATACATTTTTGACATAGCACGATAACTCTTTGGACAATAGTTTATGGGAAAATACAAGATTACATTTAAATACCATAAACCTTCAAAACCCGTTTTTGTTAAAAGTGTATTACTTAATTCCTTGCAAATACGCCTCTACAAGACATTTTGGGGAACCTCGATCGGGATGGTGCAGGTTATCGTATATTCTCGGGCCTAGTAGAGCGAGATGCAGACCTCCGTAAGGAGCATTCGATCTCAATGGAATTTTTAATGCAATTTTTAAGAAAAATGTGATTTCTATTTAATAAATAAATTCTATTTTTATAAATATTAGATATATATAAATATTATCAAAATATCTACTTAAATATATTATATATATTCCATATTTTCAAAATCAAAGGAATCACAAATTTCATGAAACTAGCTTTACAATTCAATACCATTCCAAGATTACACTAAAATACCATAAACAACGAAAACTAGCTTATATCCACTAGAATATTTCACTTTGTAAAAAATTACAATTATGAAAACCCTAAAGACAATAATTAAATACTTGAAGTGTAATTTGAAAATATATCAAAAACTATTTTTCATAAAACCCCCTCAAGTTATATTAATTTACAATAAGGACCCTAGTAAACATAGGTTTAATCGGGACCAGTTCTCTTGAGCCTCACGGAGCCGGAGAATATAGGTGCTTGCGTATATAAGATAGAAAACCTAAAACGGTGTTATCAACACGGTAATTGTCTTGGAAAAAGACACAAATCCTGCCGTCCATGTGCAGCAGTTACCGATAACTCCAAAATATAAATCAGGACTTTAATTCTGTTTACAAGTTTGACACAGTTCGAGTTATGATCTGAAATAAATCTGACTTGAATCCAATTCAAGTATAACTACAATACAACATGAATCCGTTTATACCAGAATACAATCCATATCAATATGAACATGACCGAACCGAACCATGGAAATACTCTGATTACATGACTATCCATTTATATCCATTCCGTTTACTGATATCATGGTTTCGGCAAGTCTTCCATTTACTACAAGACAATAATACAATCAGTACAATCAATATAATTGATACAATAAATATTATGGGGTTTATAAAGGGGTAGACTGGTACAGAACATGTTACAGGTGGTACGAGGTGGTCACTAAAAGACTTAATTACATCCATGACATTGTTCCGTGGTATTATCGACGGAGCCTTGTACTACGGGTTACTAAAGTCCACGATGTAACTTGGACTCCTCTCGTATACACTGGCATATTCTGTACTAAGCTACAACAACTATGTTAGTATAACAAATATAACATTATCTACTTCACCTGTTCTATTCTCTGTCTATTCTTCTCTTTCTTTCTTTGGGACTTACCGAGCTATTGTTCGCTGATGAAATTCCTATTTCTTTTCTTCTTTAGAATGTTGTCAGGAGGACCCGACTCTGAGAAGTTCGAGACCAGCCAGGAGCACTTGGATCAGTTCACAGAAGGCCCTGAGCATTGACCTTACTTGTATATACTTTTCATTTTAGTTATGCCATTGTTTAGGCATTACTTTCTATTCCTGTATTTACATTTCCGATTGTACTTGTAAAGAATTGTTAAATAAATAAAAGTTGTTGTTCATTTATATTTATGTCTCTTGTGTACATTTTACTTTATATTTCTTAAATACGCTTAGCGTGTTTATTTCTTAGTAAATACGTCGCGTGGCCCGTCGCGTCTTCTTACCCGTATACTGAAAAGCGGGACGTGACAATGCGTTTCTAAAGGAATGGCGCTGAGGCAGAACCTCAACTCTACTGAGATGGGAATGCGAGATTGCAAAGTTGCTAAGCAGAAAATTGCTGAGAAGCTTTCATCATGCTTGTAACAATGGGCTCAAGTCGAAGCGATGCTGGCTGCAATAGTGGCGCGTGAGGAGGAGCTGCGGCAAGAGAGCGAACGGGTTGCTATTTTATTGAAAGCCCCGCCTTCTTAAAGACTAGAATTGTATTCCCCCCTCCTTTTTTATATAAATTATATCTTTCAAACACTTCGATTCATGAATAAAATATTAATTTTTTTTGCATGCGCTCTTCTGTGTTTGATGTCTTAATTTAGCGCTAATTAGTTTATTCACTCGTTTCGGAGTCTCTAGTTTATTCACTCGTTTCGGAGCCTCTAATTTATGTACTCATTTCGAAGTTTGTAGTTTATTCACTCGTTTCGGAGTCTCTAGTTTATGTACTCATCTTGGAGTTTGTAATTTATTCACTTGTTTCGGAGTCTCTTTAGTTTACTTCCCTTGGGTTTACAGGAAAACTTTTCATAACGTTGTATGTAGATAACCCCCATTCCTTTTACGACAGAGGTCCGTTAGGTTTGTGGTACTAGGATTTTGGTCCATGGTACCTGTTGGGGTAAAAAATTACACCCCGGTTGACCAAGTCAAAATCAAAGTCAACCCCAAGCAAATTGGGCCCAAGCCCAAGCCAAGTGGGCCCATGCCCAAGTCAAGCCCGGACATGAAGCGGCCGACCTCCCCCATGCCAAGAAGAAAATTATGTAATAAACATGTTTGATGTAATTTCCATGCATGAATGTAAAATAAATGGGCATAAAGCCAAATTTTTGTAAAGCTCATAACTCATATGCAAAAGAAATGAGCACATGAAGCATAGGATGGGCAAAAATTCCATTTTGTAAAGCCCGATGGGCTATATGTAAACTTATAAGCCTATATAAGGCAACATAATGATGAAATGAAAAAAAGAATTCATTCCCACAAAAGTTAGGGTTTTTGTGCCTTCTTCTCCTTCTTTAAGGATCTAAACCTTCTCCCTTTTTTTTTGAATTAAATCAAGAGTTTTACTCTTCTTTTTCCAAAAAGAAATAGTTTTTCACCACAAACCCCTTGAAGGGGAACGCGTATATTCCATCAAATCTCTAAAAGGGGAGATTTTTAAATCTCACCCTCTTTTCTCTAAGATCCAGCCAATAGAGAGGAGGAAGAAGAAGACCCATCCTTAAAAATCCCACTTTGGGAAGATCTAAGGCTCAAGAGAAAACCCAGGGCTCAAAGAAGAAGAAAATAGCCCCCTTTTATCATCTTCGAAAATATCTTGGGAGTTTAACTCCACAAAAAAATAATATATATAATATATATATATAATAATAAATCCTTCTTTTTAGGAGTTCAACTCCAAAAGTCAATTGAGAGTATAACTCCCAGTATAGGGGCTAAGCCCTTTTTTTCCCGCTGGCGCCCAGTGCCCGCGTGTCGAGCACGTGAGACGCTGGCGCCCACGTGCCGAGCACGTGAGGCGCTGGCACCCATGCGTCCTTTGGACGCTATTTTCCCCTCTTTTTTATACACATACACACTCCACAACACTTTTCCCGTTAGAAAAAATTTCTAACGCGGCGCTGCCCCACACCTCGTAAGGGGGCTGCTAGCCCCCTTGACCCCCAGCCCGTTATCCGGGTAGCGGGACCGAGGCCCCTGATATATCCAAAACCCCTCAAGACACGCATATGCATACTGCACATTGACTTCACATGACCAGTTTGACCCATCAATCAGAGGTTCTCTCGCTCCAAAGGCGACGGGTAATTAACGACAGCTTAGTCCGCGGCTGCCGGAGATTCGGATCCCCACAATCAATAAAGCCCCACCTACCCTAGGCAGGGGGTCTGTAGTACGCCTGACAAGCGGCGCGTATTCCCATCTCAATGGGGGTGACGAAAAACACCCTACAGATTCTGGCATGCCCGGTGGGACATCTTCTCTCCTCTCATATTTCGGGTTAAATGTTCATGTGAACTCAATCAACATACATATCCATATTAATACTGAAATAATGCTCTTTCATGCAGGATTTCAAGTGATCAAGCCTCAACAATGTCTCCAAGGACAAGCTCAGCTTTCGACACAGCTCCCATCTCCTACACGATGAAGATGGATGCCAGGACGATCCTTCCGGCCAGTCTCGGACGACAGTGGGAGGAGCCGCCACTACCATTTGGCTCTATTCTATTCGTGCCAGCTAACACCGTCCCAGCTCCTTAAGCTCCAGTAACAGATAGACCGTCCTCGAAAGGTAGGAGGCCAAATGTGGTGATCTCAAGGGCACCACTACCCAAACGCAAGTCGGTATTTGAACGACTTTCCTTGGCCCCAGCTAGGGGCAAGGCCATCAACACCAACAAAGTAACAAGGCATCTCGGGCAAGCTCTAGCGGTGCCCCTGACAACTTCTCAATCGGGTATCTTCTCTAAACTCCCCGTCAATCGAATCACGGTGGCTTCCTGGATGACGGATGCCCGTCTAGCCCTCAAAATCGAGAAGCTAAGACAGAAAAGGCTCAGATACAAAGCCAACAAAAGGGCTAGGGCTCCTTCTAGGCTGAACTTCATGAGGTTCCAAGAACAGGGCTACCCTGCAACAACAGCCGAATCGGCTGTAAAGCTCGTTAGCTCTTTTGAACCACTAAAATTGGTCCAGAAGAATTCCATGACTGCAAGAGTCAAGAAAATGGCTATCCGGACACTGCCACCAAAAGATCCGGTCAGACCAACAGTCTTCACTCGCATGTCCTTTCCAAAGTGGAAGGGCTACGATGATGGTGTGAAAGATCTGCCGACCAAAGCAAGCGAGGAGAAGGCAGACCTAATGCCCACCAGCCTCGGAAGCCAGTGTTCGGAGAGGGAGGAGAATCATCTTTTAAAGAGAAGATGGATAGGGTTTATTCCTTCAGAAGAGACAAAGTCCGTAAAATATTCAAAGATGCCCTAAGAAACGGTCAACAATTGCCAGAATCAAAAAGACCTCAAGAAGAGAATATAACCGACGACCCTAATTATTGCCTCTATCACAGAGTGATAGGTCATGCTATTGAAGACTGCTTCGTCTTCAAAGATTGGGTCGAAAAGCAATACAGGGAAGGAGAGATAGAATTGTCTAAAGCCGTGCTAGCAAACAGTCAAGCTGCGACCGCCAATTTCATACAAACGGAGACCGAAGTCCTTCAGGAGCCTGATTCTCTCAGACATCTGCCATTATCTAAAAAGAGCAGACCAAGGCAACAAGTTAAGAACCAAGAGAGTAACATTGCCAATGAAGAAGCAATAGACGGGTACACAACCCATACGATCTACATGATGGAGCTCAGAGGAACAAGTCATTCTACGACTTATAGCCATGACAATGACGCGGTTGTTGCCATCCAACACCAGCTCGATCCAAATGATGAAGAGCCCACTCAGGCCATTGAGCTAAAGGAACCCGTGGTTCTTGCTGAATCAAGCTCAGGTGGTAAGGATGACCCCGTTGTCATACCCGGAACTATAGAACAAGTATTATTCCAATAGCTTCAAAAGTAGCTTAGGACAGGGATGAGAAGATGGCCAAGGTCCATTCCAAAGTCGACGAGCTGACAAACGTCGTGGCAGATTTCATGACCCAAGTCGTTCGATTGCAATTACAGCAAATCAAATTTTGGTTCGTGAGCCAGGGATTGATATTCAAAAGCAGCCAACCGATACTACCTCCAATCCAAGAGCGAAACACTTTTGCGAAAAACGGCCGCGATCAACTTCCAGCCTCTCCGATACATATACTGAATGGGCTAAGCGGACAGCAGGCGAACCAAAGACTGATCGGCCTCAAAGACCAACGTCAGTAAAGGCACCTACTCTAATGGAGAGAAAGAAGAAGGTATACTCCTTCAGGAGGGATGAAGTCTGCAAAATATTCGTGGACGCCTTAAACAACGGTCTGCAACTGCCTATTCCAAAGAGGCCACATGAAATGAATATGACCGGCAATCCCATATACTGCCCATATCATAGAATGGTGAGTCATACCATTGAAGACTGCTATGTTTTCAAAGATAGGTGGAGAACCAATACAAACTTAGGAAAGCCTCACAGTCGTCAGATGTACCGACAAGCCACAGAGCTACGGTCATCAACACAACTCCGCCAAGATCAAAGTTCGAGGAGCTGGGATAGCAAACAGGACCACCACGTCGTTAAACTGGGAACATTCGGCCACCACGACGTTAAACTGGGAACAATCGACCTCTAAGTCGTTAAACTGGGGATGTAAAAAAATGTTAAAAAAATCGAAATGATGGGGCAACTCGCAATAAAAATCAGCGAGTATGAAATGATGGGGCAACCGCGAATGAATAGCCGAAATGATAGGGCAATCGTGACCTTCGCGATAAGAAAAGCTAAAATGATAGAACAATCGCGGTAAAAAAAAGCGAATGATAAGTCGCTTCTGGTACCATATTCCAGTGCATTGATACAGACGCCAACTAAAATCCAAATACTCAAATGGGGAATGATGAGTCGCTCCTGGTACCATATTCCAGTGCAGTAATGCAGACGCTAACTAAAATCCAAATCCCCAAATGGCGAATGATGAGTCGCTCCTGGTACCATATTCCAGTGCAGCGATACAGACGCCAACCAAAATTTCAAATCCCTAGATGTCCCAACGGCGAATGATGAGTCGTTGCTGGTACCATATTCCAGTGTAGCGATGCAGACGCCAACTAAAATATAATTTCCAAAAATTCTCCCAGCTCTACGGTTGGTCCCCAAACTGACTACCGTATACAATTCAAGGGCTTAAATAATTTTTATCACACCTATACCCCACCGCAATCACCAGTCAAGCGGCCGGTCTCCGCCCTCGGAATTATACTCCATTTAGGAAGGCCCACTCATGTGTTCTCACGATACATGAAGAGAACAAACTTACGAGATCATCTCGACTCATAAGAAACACCTTTGTGGGATCCTTATGACTCACAAAGGAAAAACACACTTGGGAGTCCCCACGACTCCTAAGGAGAAAATACACCTACGAGATCCTTTCGACTCGTAGGAAGAAAATGCTTTTATGGAACCCTTACGGCTCATAAAATTGAAAAACCCTTAGGTAATAGGGACCTAAACCTGTCTCCTAAGCCATCGCTCCCCCAGCAGGCAAAGACAAATGATGAATTGCTTCTGGCACCTGTGCTTCAGTGTTATCAACGCTGATGCCGACCCCTACCCCAAAATTCCAAACTTCCGATCTAATAGACCCCTAAGTCTTTAAACTGGGAACATATGACCTCTAATTCGTTAAACTGGGAACAGATGACCCCTAAGTCGTTAAACTGGGAATGAGGGAAATCCCCTCACCGCAGATGATGATTCGCTCCTGGTACCATATTACAGTGTAGCGGTGTTGATGCCAAACCGAAACCAAAATCCCTAAATCCTCTCATGGCAAATGATGATTCGCTCCTGGTACCATATTCCAGTGTAGTGGTGCTGATGCCAAACCAAAACCAAAATCCCTAAATCCCCTCATAGCAAATGATGATTTGCTCCTGGTACCACATTCCAATGTAGCGATGCTGACGCCAAACAAAAACCCAAATTCCAAGTCCCGGGCTCAAAAGCCCCGCTGGATGGATAAGAAACTCCTAAATTAAATCAAATCAACAATCTCTGCGTCGGAATTATGTTTCGTTTCAGAATGTACCCCGTGTGGAAATCATGCTTCATCTTGGGATATCTACCTTCCCTGCTGGAATTATGCTCCGCCTCGGAATCAAGTCAACCAGTGACACTCTGTGCCGGGGAAACATCAAACAGATACTCCGTGCCAGGGACAAGTCGACCAGCGACACTCCGTGCCGGGGACAAGTCGACTAGCGACACTCCTTGCCAGGGAAACATCAAATAGACACTCTGTGCCGAGGACAAGTCGACCTGCAATACTTCGTGCCGGAATCAAGTCAACCAGCGACATTCCGTACCGGGGATAAGTCAACCAGCGACACTCAATGCCGGGGACAAGTCGACCAACGACACTCTGTGCTGGGGAAACATCAAATAGACACTCCGTGCCGGGGAAAACTCAACCAGCGACACTCCGTGCCGGGGACAAGTCAACCAGTGACACTTCGTGCCGGAAAAAACTCAACCAGCGACACTCCGTGTCGGTCCATGCCGGGGACAAGTAAACCAATAGCACTCTGTAGCGGGGACAAGTCAACCAGTGACACTCCGTGCCGGGGCAACGTCGACCAACGACACTCCGTGCCGGGGAAACGTTGACACTCTGCCTCGGGGATAAGTCGACCAGCGACACTCCGTGCTGGGAAACGTCAACCACAGACACTCCGTGCCGGGTAAACGTCGACCAGCGACACGCCACCTTGGATATACGTCATGCACCGACCTTCTAAGTCGCAAAAAT
Organism: Agapanthus africanus; assembly: GCA_030015575.1. Classification (NCBI taxonomy): domain Eukaryota; kingdom Viridiplantae; phylum Streptophyta; class Magnoliopsida; order Asparagales; family Amaryllidaceae; genus Agapanthus; species Agapanthus africanus. The sequence goes on along the minus strand of CM057340.1, from coordinate 670,820,241 downwards.
GGCAGCAACGACCTCCTCGTCGGAATTATGCTCCGACTTGGAATCATGCTCCGACTCAGAATCAAGTCAACCAATATCCTCCTCTTATAATCATGCTCCGCTTCTCGAAATTATGCTCTGATCCTCGGAATTATGCTCTGATTCCTGGAATTATACTGCCGGAATGATGCTCCGCCCTGGGAAGGATGTTCCACCTTGAAGTCCAACTCCAAGATCCATCAATTTCATGTACATAACTCATATACGCGGTGTGCATTTATTGATGGGGGCACTTTTTTGGGGTCATAAATTACACCCCGGTTGACCAAGTCAAAATCAAAGTCAACCCCAAGCCAATTGGGCCCAATCCCAGGCCAAGTGGACACATGCCTAAGTCAAGCCCGAACATGAAACGGTCGGCCTCCCCCATGCCAAGAAGAAAATTATGTAATAGATAGGTTTGATGTAATTTTCATGCATGAATGTAAAATAAATGGGCATAAATCCAAATTTTTGTAAAGCTCATGGCTCATGTGCAAAAGAAATGAGCACATGAGGCATGGGATGGGCAAAAATACCTTTTTGTAAAGCCCAAGAGCTATATGTAAATTTGTAAGCCTATATAAGACAACATGATGATGAAATGAAAAAAAGAATCCATTCCCTCAAAAGCTAGGGTTTTTGTTCCTCTTTCTCCTTCCTCAAGATTCTAAACCTTCTCCCTTTTTTTGAATTAAATCAAGAGTTTCACTTTTTCTTTTCCAAAAAGAAATAGTTTTTCACCACAAAACCCTTGAAGGGGAACGCGGATCTTCCATCAAATCTCCAAAAGGGAAGATTTTTAAATCTCACCCTCTTTTCTCCAAGATCCAGCAAATAGAGAAGGGGAAGAAGGAGGCCATCCCCAAAAATCTCACTTTGGGAAGATCCAAGGCTCAAAAGAAAACCCAAGGCTTAAGAGAAAGGAAAGGGGCCCCCTTTCATCATCTTCGAAAATATCTTGGGAGTTTAACTCTACAAAAAATATATATATATAATATATATATATAATAATAAATCCTTCTTTTTAGGAGTTCAATTCCAAAAGTCAATTGGGAGTACAACTCTCAGTATAGGGGCTAAGCCTATTTTTCCCGCTGGCGCCTTACGCCCGCATGCCGAGCATGTGAGGTAATGGCGCCTAGCCCCGCATCCCGAGCACGTGAGGCGCTGGCACCCACGCGTCCTTTGGATGCTGTTTTCCCGTCTTTTTTTATACATATTCACACTCCACAACACTTTCCCCGTTAGAAAAAATTTCTAACGGGGCGCTGCCATGCACCCCATAAGGGGGCTACTAGCCCTCTTGACCCCCAGCATGCTATCCGGATAGCGGGACCCCCGTAAACTTAGCGAGGCCTCCGATATATCCGAAACCCCTCAAGACACACATACGTACACCGCACATTGAGTTTGCATGACCAGTTTGACCCATAAATCGGAGGTTCCCTCGCTCCAAAGGCGAGGGGTAATTAACGGCACCTTAGTCCGCGGCTGCCAGAGATTCGGATCCCCACAATCAAAAAACCCCCGCCTATCATAGGAAGGGGGAATCTGTTGTACGCCTGACAAGCGATGCGTATTCCCATCTCAATGGGGTGACGAAAAACACCCTACAGTACCGTCGCGCTGGCTGATGTATTCCTCGATATGCAGTCTTTAAGCCGTTGTGCGAGTAGTCTCATGACTATGGTGTCTCTGATCCCTTCAGGGGATGGACAAGATGTCTTCAAGTAATCTCCTTAGGTTATATTACTGTCAAAAGAGCAAACGTTAGAAATTTTCCATGACGCTTTTTACTTGAGGTTAAGCTAAATTTGGAGCCCGGATGAGTCATAACCACACCCTTCTGGGGTAGGATGATCTCTAATGTTCTTTTAGGCTTTATATGAGTTTCCGTCAAGACCTGAAGCTGGGAATATACCGTCACTTCGTCTTTTTCTTTGACGATGTCATGCCGATTCTTTGCTGAAATAGGGTAGACATCTGTAAAACCTCTATACTGTGTGTATTGCAATTGAAGTATGGAGCTAGGAATATGCTATTGCTCCAGTTTCATTTGATAGCTGCGTTCGCATCCTGTTGAAATGAGGGGGAACGCCGGGATAGTCTCTAAGTTGTATATGTACCGTCAATACTTGGAGCTAGGATTTTGCAATTACTCCTTTTCTTCTTTGACCCTTGGGTCTTCCTTTTTTTTTTGATAATGACGTTGTGTCTGCATCCTGCTGGAATGAGAAGAAACACCGGGATAGTCTCTAGGCTGTATATGTACAGTCAAGACTTGAAGCTAGCATTTTGCCATTACTCCTTTTTTCTTCGACCCTTGGTTCTTTCTTTTTTTGATGATGACGTTGCGTCTGCATCCTGCTGAAATGAGAAGAAATGCCAGGATAGTCTCTAGGTTGATATGTACCGTCAATACTTGGAGCTAGGATTTTGCCATTACTCCTTGTTTTTCTTCGGCCCTTGAGTCTTTCTTTTTTTGATGATGACGTTGCGTATGCATCCTGCTGGAATTAGAAGAAAAGTCAGGATAGTCTCTAGGTTGTAGATGTTGCTGTCAAGATCTGGCTCTCCCTTTGACGGAGCCTAGTGGAAAAATATGGTTCCCTTTCTTTCATTTATGCTCATGGATTGTATATAGGGATCGGTGTGGACCTACCTGTAGTGCAGAGGAAATTTTATTTTATTTATTTTTTATTTCTGCGATGCTCTATCTTTTTAGCTTTTTATATCGCGAAAGTCACGATTGCTTAATCATTTCGGCTTTTTATCCGCTGTGCCCAATCATTTTTATTGAGTTATGAATTTGAAATCTGATACCAATCTTGCTATCAACATCGCTACCACTGGGATATTTTCAGGAGTGAATCATCATTTTCCATGAGATGACTTGAAATTTGATACCTATTTAGGCATCAGTATCGCTACAACTGGGACATTGCCAGGAGAGAATCATCATTTGCATTTGTCGATTTGAACAAAGATGGCTTAGCAAACAGGGTTAGGATCCTGTCGACTAAGGCTTTTTGACTTTATGAGCCGTAAGGGTCTCATAAAGGTATTTCTCCCTACAAGTCGAGAGGATCTCGTAGGTGTATTTTCTCCTCAAGAGTCGTGAGGATTTCTAAGTGTGTTTTCTCTTGTAAGTCGTAAGGATCTTACAAGAGTGTTTTCTCCTTATAAGTCGAGAGGAGTTACAAGTGTCGTTCACCATATGGGGACATTTCTCGCCATTGGTGGAACTTGGTGGGAGAATATTTATTTATGCCCGTGGATTGTATACAAGGGTCAATATTGGACCGCCTCTAGGACAACATTAGGGGAATATGAGGGCTTAAGAACAGGTTCAGATCCCTGTAGTTTAAGGCTTTTGAATCCTATCAGCCGTGAGGGTTGTTCCCTGATTAAAAATCAGGAAAGAACTTCAGAGGAAGCATCACGTGTTCCCACGTGACCAGCGGTCACGTGTTCGCACGTGACCAGCGGTCACGTGTTCTCACGTGATGGTTAAGCAGCAGCCAGAGAACAGAGCGCAGAAGAAGAAAAGCCCATTCCAGGGGTCACGTGCTCACACGTGACCAACGGTCACGTGGCCACACGTGACCGGCTTTAAAAGCCTTATTCTTTAACAGAATTAAATTCTGAGGAGAGATCATTCAAATCTTTCCAAAATGGAGAAGAATTATCTGAAACTGTTGGATCAAGAATCTGAAGGTGATTAAATATCACCAAGTTATGGAAAGATCTTGGACATGGAAAGATATCCCCCTAAATCTAACCGAAATAACAAATAGATATCTTTGGATTTAAAATCCAGTGGTGAATAAAATTCACCTAATAATCTAAAGGCCAAGATTAATGATGAAGATAAATCAAATCTCTCAATAAACAAATCAAATCTTTCAATGAAAGATTCACTAAAACAGATTGATTCTTTTCCTTCTCCTATAAATAGGAGCCAAGGGACAGGGAAAGAGGATATACAGAGAGAGAGATATAGGCCCTTAGAATCTTGAACATTCAGAAGGAAGAATTTGATTCTCTGCAAAAGAAAAACCCTAGGTAAGAAAAGAGAGGCTTCAAAGGAGAATTTAATTCTCAAAAGAGTTTAACTCTTATATAAAAGAAAAGAACTTAGTCCTTTCTCTGGTAGAGGATCTGCAAAGTGTACATCTCCCCATGAATTGAGAATTTAATTCTTATTGGGTTGAGATCCTGCCATGCAGATCTAAAACATAGAGGAGGAATTGAGTTTTGAGAATTTAATTCTCACAGAATTATGGGAATTTAATTCCTTTGAGATAAAATTAGGGTTAACCCTATATTACAAGAATTTGATTCCTTCAAAATGAACAGAGCTAGGGTTTAACCCTAATTGAGAACTTAATTCTCTCAAACCCACATGAATTTAATTCCCTTAAGAAAAGAAATTAGGGTTTCACCCTATGCCAGAATTTAATTCTTTACATACATGGGGAATTTAATTCCTACAGAAAAGAAACTAGGGTTTAACCCTATCTAAGAATATAATTCTTCAGAAGAAAATAGGAATTTAATTCCTCTAAAGTTTATAACTAGGGTTTAACTCTATGAAGAATTTAATTCTTAAAAAGATAAAGAGATCTTCAAACATGCAAAGAACCAGAGTCACGTGCTACCACGTGACCCCTGTAAAGATCCACAGAAAACAGCTTTGAGGCAATGCCTCACGTGCCCCACGTGACCCCTGAAACACACAAAGAAAAAGCAAAAGAAACAGAAGCTCTGGGCGCTCTCACGTGTTACCACGTGACCCCTTGGCAAAACCTTTAACAGACAAATACCCAAATGCCCATCACGTGACAGCACGTGATGCCCCAAAGTATTCAATACTTTTGGCCGAACAAAATAAGGGGAATCAGGGCGCTCTCACGTGCTACCGCGTGACCTCTCTCTCCTTAGTGTTTAACACTAATCTGAGATCTTTGTCCCCAGTGTTTAACACTGATCTTCTTAGTGTTTAACACTAATTTGAAAACTCTATTCCCAGTGTCTAACACTGATTTTCTTAGTGTCTAACACTGATTTTCTTAGTGTTTAACACTAATTTGAAAACCCTATTCGCAGTGTTTAACACTGATGTGCTTTAGTGTTCAACACTAATTTGAAAACCTTATTTCCAGTGTTTAACACTGTTATATGTTAGTGTTGAACACTAATTTGAGAATCATAACTTTTTTTAGTGTTTAACACTAATTTGACAACTTCACTTCCAGTGTTTAACACTGTTGTTTGCTAGTGTTTGACACCAATTTGGGGGATTATATTTTCAGGGTTTAACACTGATTATCTTTTAGTGTTAACGCCAATTTGCTGATCTTATTTCCAGTGTTCAACACCGTTGGTCTTTAGTGTTTAACACTAGTTTTAGCCCAATTGGCTAATTTTCTAGAGGCAAAGCCTCTCCTGCAATTGGATATGGACCAACAGAGGGCCAATATTCTAAACATGATTGGACTTAGCCCAAGCTGGCCATAAGTCCTCAATTCAAACTTAATTAGGCTAATGGGCTCATAATATAATTAATTGGTCTTAGCTCCAAATTGGGCCAAAGATTATTTAATCTACCTTGGTTCAAGGGTACATCTCTTCACTCCTTTGATACTTGGCGTTGTAATTCCTCAACGTCTTCAAAGAGGTGACGGGTCCCAATGACCACACATTGATGCGGACTGTGGGGTCCTTAAACACATGGACTATGATGTCCTTAACCTTGACCGGGATGTCTTAAAACTAATTTCGGACTGTGGAGTCCTTAAAATCCACGGACTATGATGTCCTTAACCTTGACCGGGATGTCTTAAAACTAACAACGGACTATGATGTCCTTAACCTTGACTGGGATGTCTTAAAACTAACAACGGACTATGATGTCCTTAACCTTGACCGTGATGTCTTAAAACTAACGCTGGACTGTGGAGTCCTTAAATCCACGGACTATGATGTCCTTAACCTTTACCGCAATGTCTTAAAACTAACATTGGGCCGCAATGTCCTTAAACTACCTATCGACCGCAATGTCATTAAACTAAACAACAGGGCCCCCCAATTGCTCTCTTGTTGGATCTAAACGATCCCGTTAAGTTGATCTTAGTCTAAAATTAGACTAACGTATTCTTAACAAACGTTTAAGTTGATCTTAGTCTCAAACGAGGCTAACGCATCCTTAAACCCAAACCCCCAAACCCAAATCTAAGATAATACGGATTTGGACTAGTCCACGCCCTACGGGCGACGACATAACTCAGTCTCCGTATACAATCCACGGGCAACCAAACACAAAACAAACACCCACAACACGAAGTGATCATCTGGAGAAGGAGAAAGTTGTTACCGCGATGCGGTAGCGTAATTAACTACAAGGGCTTGCGACTGCAGGGAAGAGCGTCCCCACAATCAAAACCCCTCAAGCGAGGAGGAATCTGACGAGCTACATCAGATGCATCCGTTTAAACCTTCGATACATGGTGCCATAAATCAACTTGGCATTTTCGGAGAGGTGGACGGATAGCACCAATTAGCATCTGTCCCGAATTTCAGGCAAGACGTCCGTCGCGCCGTCATTCGGAGGGGAACAGATTCTGGCACGCCCGGTGGGACCTTTTCCTCTTTCCACTCCACACTTCGTGTGTCTTCTTCGCGAACAAATCGCGGTTTGTTAATGGTTGCCTTTGGGTTTTAAGTTACTAAGATTTGGACTTTTTCCTGGCGTAGAAATCAAGCATCAATGGCCTCCAACTGCTCGAGCTGCTCCAAATGCCAATGCAACCGACGCTCCGCCTCACCTGGAGGTGTAGCCTATGGGCCTCAAGCGGCCTCCATCCTTGCCATGCCAGTGGAACAGGTGGCTCAGGCCACCACCGGTCTGTTCTTCGGGACCATGCTCCCGCCTGCAAGCTTCACCATTCCAGTGCCCGCACCGAAAGCGCAAAAGAAGTCGGTCTTCAATCGGCTCACTGCTACAACGGCCCCTCTCACCGGGTCGTCCAATGTCAAGCCGGCAGCCTCGGTCTTTACCAGGCTGAACCTGAACTCTAATGGGCCTGCCAAAAAGCCCATGACTCCTGAAATGGCCATCGTAAAGAAGACAGGCATCTCCATTCCTGAAGTCGTCAAAACGGCTTCCCCTGCTAAAGAGTCGGTCTTTTCAAGGCTGACTATTCCGGCTCCTGCTCCTGCTCGAGGGTCTGTTTTTGATAGATTGAACACCGCCACTCAAAAGACGTCATTCTTCAAGAGGCTGGCACCAGCGGTGTCTCATACAGACAGGGGGCAAAACGAAACCATCCCCATCACCGGACCAGCTCCAACGGCTCGGCACACTCGACGTCGCCACTGGCGCCGAGTAAGGAAGGCCGGGGGCAACTCCCCCTCAGGACTGACTCCACCGGCTCCAATAGTGGAAGTTAATGCTGCTGTTCCAACTGAGAACAGCTTTGAACCGCTAACGAGGGTACGCAAGAACTCTCCGACTGCTACGCTAAAAAGATCTCCTCCACCTGCGGAGAGTATTACAGATGCGAAGCTGGAGCAGCCCCCTCAACGGCTGTCCTCCAAAATTTACAAGGTCTGGCGACGGGTTCAGGACTCGGTAATCATTCAAGATCACTCTCACCGGCAGAAGAAGGTGAAAGTCTAGGAAGAAAAGAACCGTCCTGTCAAATCACAAAGAACGACAACCACTTGGGTGCCTGCTGCAACGGCTCCCTCCACGTCGACTACTCAAAAGAGAGAAAGGGCGGAGAAAATCCCCACGCCTACAGCTAATGTCAAAGACAGTAAGCCTAAATGCCCTAAGTATGGGGGCATGGTGGTTCATACCGTTTACATGGCGTTTGGGAAGGATCATACATCTACAGGCCATCGACCGCTCACGCGATCGGTGACTAAAGCTCAGGAGCAGCAGCAGAAGCTCCAAGAAATGATGAATGCGATGGACGCACTCACTGGGCCAAAAGAAAGCCCCGAAGCATCTGTTCCCACCAAAAATTTCTGCGCAAAAGAGACCAAGATATCAAAGGGCAGCGATACGCATAAGGAAATGCGAACCAGTATCTTCCGGACAGTATTTTGATAAACTCCCAAAGGAGAAACAACTAAATTCTGATGATATTGGAAGCATCTCGAAAAACCCTTCGATTTGATATATTATGGGCCTCATAATTCATCCGGGATCAAAAGTTATACGCTATGCACTATTCCCTGATTAAAAATCAGGAATTACCTCAACGAGGTATCACGTGCTTACACGTGACCAATGGTCACGTGTTGACACGTGATGGTTAAAACAACAACATAAAAAAGCGGCTGTTAAAGGAACCAATTTGGGGGTCACGTGCTCACACGTGACCAAGGGTCACGTGCCAGCACGTGACAGGCTTTGAAAGCCTTACAGTTTAATAGAATTAAAATTCTAAATTTCTCTAAAATCTTTCGAAATAGAATTAAAATTCTAAATTTCTCTAAATCTTTACAAATGGAAAAGGATTATGGGGACCGTTAGATTAAAGATCCAAGGGTGATTAAATATCACCAATTTATGGAAAGATCTTAGACAAGGAAAGATTTCCCCTAAAATCTCACCGGAAATAACAAACAGAATATCTTTGGATTTAAAATCCAACGGTGAATAAAATTCACCGAATGATCTAAAGGATCATATTAATGATGAAAATAAATCAAATCTTTCAATGAGAGATTTGCTAAACAAATTGATTCTTTTCCTTCTCCTATAAATAGGAGCCAAGAAAAGAAGAGAAGGGACCTTAGAGGGGAGAGAAAAACAGAGAGAGGGGAATTTAATTCTCAAGAGGGAAGAAAAGAAAGGAGAATTTAATTCTCAACAAAGAAAACCCTAAGTGAGAAAAGAAAGGGAATCAAAACTTTAGAAAGAGAATTTAATTCTCAATCCAAGAGTTTAACTCTTATACAAAAAAGAACTTAGTTCTTCTTCTGGTTGAAGATCTGCACAGAGCACATCTCCCCATAAGTTGAGAATTTAATTCTCATCGGGTCGAGATCCTGCCATGCAGATCCTAAACTTAGAAGGGGAATTGAGTTTTGAGAATTTAATTCTCCTAAAACAAAACTAGGGTTTAACCCTAATCAAGAATTTAATTCTTTTACATATCTGGGAATTTAATTCCTTTAAAAATAAATCAGGGTTTTATCCTAAATAAGAATTTAATTCTTTCACAATAGGAATTTAATTCCTCCAAAACAAAATTAGGGTTTAACCCTACAGAGAATTCAATTCTTAAAATAAGAAGACTTAAAAGATCTCTGTTCATGAAAAGAATTAGGGTCACGTGCCCCCACGTGACCCTTGAAAAGATCCCTGAAGAAAAGAAGCTTTAGGCACTCTCAGTGTCCCCACGTGACCCCTCAGCAAGTGCTGTAATTATCGATGCATAAATCCCCATCACGTGCCAACACGTGATGCTCTAAAATAAAGATGAAAAGTGTTTAACACTTATTCGCGGATTTGAGGATAAAACAAAGGAGATCTGGCTCCACATTTAGGGCGCCCTCACGTGTCCTTACGTGACCCCCGAAACACAGAAAGGAAAAGTAAAAGAAATAAAGGCATTGGCCGCTCTCACGTGCTCCCACGTAACCCCTTGGCTGATGCTCTAACAATCAGCGCACTAATCCTCCTCACGTGTCAGCACGTGATGCTCCAAAGAAAACAAAAAAGTGTTTAACGCTTACTTACAGAACGAAGAAAAGGAGATCTGGCCCTACTTTTGGGCGCCCTCACGTGTCCCCACGTGACTTTTCTTTTAAGTATTTTAAACACTAATTCAAGAGCTTTGTCCCCAGTGTTTAACACTGATTATCTTTTAGTGTTTAACACTAATTCGAGAGTCCTATTTCCAGTGTTTAACACTGATCATCTTCTAGTGTTTAACACTAATTCGAAAATCCTATTTCCAGTGTTTAACACTGACTGTTTCTAGTGTTTAACACTAAATTGAAGATTATATTTCCATTGTTTGACACTGATTGTCTTTTAGTGTTTAACACTAATTTGAGATTTCTACCTCCAGTGTTTAACATTGTTGTTCTCTAGTGTTTAACACTAGTTTTAGCCAAATTGGCTAATTTTCCATAGGCAAAAGGCCCTCCTCCAAATGAATCTCAAAATTGAGGAAATCAAAGACAAAATGTTGTCAGAGCCCCCAAACTTCTGTTTAGCACTGCTGAATGATGAGGGGCTGAACCCAGACAAATGTCTAATGGCCCAAAAGGCCAATATTTCAAACATAACTGGACTTAACCCAATTCTAGCTATAAGTCCTCAAATTAAATTGAATCGAGCATAACTGCTCTCCCAAATCAATTTACATCCGGTTCGAGGGTACATCTCCGAACTCCTCTGACACTTGTCGTTGTAATCCTTCAGAGTCGTCAGAGAGGTGACGGGTCCCGACAACCACACATTTCACGGACTGTGGGGTTCTTAAACTCATGGACTTATGTGTCCTTAAACCAACATCTGTCCCCAAAATGGGAACGTTGGACCACTATGTCCTTAAACTGGTATTGGACCACCAAGTCCTTAAACTAGCAATGGACCACCATGTTCCTAAACTGGAACAATAGAGCCTAAACGCTCTTTTGTCGGATCTAAACGATCCCGTTAAGTTGATCTTAGTCTCAAACTAGACTAACGTATCCTTAACAAACGTTTAAGTTGATCTTAGCCGCAAATACGGCAAACGTATCCTTAAACCCTCAAACAAACTTTAGTCCCAAATTGGACTGCAGGTCCTCCAATCAACTCTGGTTCAAGGGTACATCTCTGAACTCCTCTGATATCTGTCGTTGTAATCCTTCAACGTCGTCAGAGAGGTGACGGGTCCCGACGGCCATACATTCAACGGACCACTATGTCCCTAAACTGGAACAATAAAGCTCAAACGCTCTTTTGTCGGATCTAAACGATCCCGTTAAGTTGATCTTAGTCTGGAGATTAGACTAACGTATCCTTAACAAACGTTTAAGTTGATCTTAGCCTCAAATACGGCTAACGTATCCTTAAACCAAAACCCCAAACCCAAATCTAAGAAAATACAGATTTGGACTAATCCACGTCCTACGGGCGACGACATAAATTAGTCTCCGTATACAATCCACGGGCAACCACAAACAAAACAAACACCCACGACACGAAGTGACCATCTGGAGAAGGAGAAAGTTGTTACCGCGATGCGGTAACGTAATTAACTGCAGGGGCTTGCGCCTGCAGGGAAGAGCGTCCCCACAATCAAAAACCCCTCAGACGAGGGGGAATCTGACGAAGTCTGCTACATCGGCTGCATCCATCTAAACCTCCGATACATGGTGCCATAAATCAACTTGGCATTTTCGGAGAGGTGGACGGATAGCACCAATTAGCATCTGCCCCGAATCTCAGGCAAGACGTCTCTCGTCGCACCGCCATTCGGAGGGGAACAGATTCTGGCACGCCCGGTGGGACCTCTTCCTCTTTCCACTCCACACTTCGTGTGTCGTGTTCGCGAACGAATCGCGGTTTAGTGTGGTTGCCTATGGATTCGAGGTACTATGATTTGGTGTCTTGCTCCATGCAGAAAACAGAAGATCAATGGCTTCAAACTGCACTACCTGCAACTGCAACTCTCGCTCCGTCCTTGCTGGAGGAGTGACTTATGGGCCCCAAGCGGCCTTCCTTTTCATGATGCCAGTGGAGCAGGTAACTCAAGCCACCGCTGGACTATTCTTCGGGACCCTGCTCCCACCGATGAGCTTCAATGCCCCAATGACATCGCAAGAAGCTCCAAAAAAGTTGGTCTTTGATCGGCTTGCTACTGCCGCGGCCCCTCTCAACGGGTCGCCCAACTTCAATACCTCAGTTTCCAACGGACTGGGCCAGAACGTCTACAAGCCCGTGATACCCAAAGCTGCCATCCCAAAGCGGATAGCCATCCCGGCTCAAGCGGACGAAATCATTGGAAAGGCTCCTCCTTCCAAGAAGTCAGTTTTTACAAGGCTGGCCATTCCGGTTGCTGCTCCAGGCGAGGTCCTCAAAGCTGCTTCCCCTGCCCAGAGGTCTGTCTTTAACGGATTAGACCTTGCTTCTCAACGGGTGTCAGTCTTAGACAGGCCAGTCTCTCCTCAAAGCAGGGGGCATGACGAAGTCACCCTTATAGCTGAAACAACTCCATCCGTAAGACACGCTCGACGTCGCCACTGGCGCCGAGTGAGGAAGGCTGGGGGCAACTCCCCATCCGGGATAACTCCGCCAGCTCCAACGGTGGGGATCGATGCTGTTGTTCCAACTGGGAACAGCTTTGAATTGCTCAACAAGGTGCGCAAAAACTCTCCTACTGTGGTGCTAAAGAAAACTCCTTCACCTGTGGAGAATACTCCAGAGAAGAAGCTGGAGCAGCCCCTTCAACGGCTGTCCTCTAAAATTTATAAGGTCTGGAGACAGGTCCAGGAGTCAGTGATTGATCAAGACTATCTTCGCCGACAGAAAAGGATGAGGGTTCGGCAGGAAAAGGGCTACTCTGTCAAGCCAGAGAAAGCAACAACAGGCTGGGTGCCCACTACAACGGCTCCCTCCACATCAATCGCTCAAAAGAAAAGGAGGCCACAAAAAGCCCCTGTGAACATGGAGAACCGTAAAAGCGCTGAGCACAAACGCCCCAAGTCTGGGGGCATAGTGGTGCATACTGTCTATATGGGATCCGGGAAAGAGGATAGCCGTGCTTCGACGTGTCACTGATCGCTCACCCGATCCGTGACCAAAGCCCAGGAGCAACAACAGAAGCTTCGAGAGATGATGACTGCGATGGCCGCACTTACCGGGCCAAAAACAAGCTCGGAGGCATCATCAGAACAGCGGCACGAACAAGAAACTGACGCTGACTTCCTACGCAGAGTCCTAGAAAAGAAGGACAGGGAAGCAGCAGAGCAAGCTGCTAACATAAAACAAATGGCGCCCCTCTTCCAAGATATGGTAGGGATGATGTTACAGCCGGACCCTCCAGCTGATGACCCTCCAATCATTGTTGAAGACGATAGAAGGCAAACATCGAATCCTCCACCGGCTCTGCCAGCAGCCAAGGAGGAAACCATTTCCAAGGCCGCACTGGATGACTATATAGCTCAGCAAATACGAGCTCATCAGGCGAGTGAAGCGGCCGGGCAAATTGTCAAAACTGGATGACCCAATCCGAGCTGGTATGACCGAATAAGTTACCCGCCAGGATATACAATCCTTAAGTTCCATGTATATAAAGGGACGGGGAATCCACATCAGCATGTCGCTCAATTCAGGGCCTTATGCGGCAACACCGGGGGCGATGACAAACTGTGGCTATGACAATTCATCGGCAGCTTAGCGGAAACGGCATTCGAATGGTATTCGGAGCTACCTAACGACTCTGTCAAAACATTTGCGGAGATGGAGCTACTGTTTACACAAAGATTCGCGAGTGCTAGTGAACCTACCCTGATAATGGCACTGATTAACGCCAGGGTAAGGCCAGGCGAGACGTGGGTTCAATACGCAATGCGATGGCAGAATCTATGGTCGAAGTGCGAACGATGCATTGAAGAGGCACCTGCGGTAGGCATGTTTATGGGCACTCTTGATCCGCAAGCGACCATTTCCTAGTTTATGATGCTTTTTAAGCCGACGACTTGCCATTCCTTGATTGATAAGCTAGCCCAGATGGATCAAATGGGTCCCAGATCATCTCCTCCAAAGCCGGACTCCCGAAGCGAAAAGGGGAAAGGTAAAGCGACCGTCGTCGCCAATACTCAACAACAGCCGAGCAACTCAAAGCCGGTTGTTCGCCAAAATAATGTGCGACCACGCCCATCCCTCGAAGAGAGACTGGGACGTCCTTACTCGTTTCCTCAGAATAAAGCAGGGAAACTGTTCGAACTGGCAGTGCGCAACAGACTCATCAATCTGCCGAGTCCAAAACGTCTGGTGCAGCTAGGCAATCTCAATAATCCCAATTATTGCCCTTACCACCAAAAGGTAAGTCACCCGATCAAGGATTGTTTCGTCTTTAAGGGATGGATCGAGGATCAGTACCTACAAGGCAAGTTCGCGCTATCTGAAAAGTGGAAAGTAAACCCACCACAGCCGCACACTCTAAAGAAGACGGACACGCCGGGGGCAGCTTGTTCTTTTGTTGAGGACGAAAACGATGGAGAAGACTCATCAGATGAATCCGAGGACTATGTAGCGAGTTGTCGTGTGATCTCTCACTCATTGATAAATGATGAAGAGGCTCCTTTCACCGAGAAACCAAGGGCGGATCCTGAACCAGAACTTCTGTGGCCATCAGACGAAATGATTGATGCATTCCTGAACGAAGCCCATCTCAAAAGCAAAGCTGATCGAGAGTGCGAGATGGCCATATTCGGGAAAGCCAAACGCCGGCGACTAGATGAAAGGGTCGAAACACTCCCACCGGATCAAAGTACATCCGACGCAAATGAAAGCAGGATTAAGACAAGGAAACGATTCGCCAAAGCCATATCAATGGGGATGAAGCTGCCCACTTTCAAAGAAAATTCTCCTGGCGGTATACATCTTGATGAAGCGGACGCGCATCCTAACTTCTGCTTATATCATCAGAAGATCGCACATCCTACTGAAGATTGCTACTCCTTTAAGTGTTGGTGGCAAGAGTATGTCGCACACAGGCAACACTTCAACAGGACAAAGCGTGAATCTCGTAGACAGCGGAAAAATGCGACAGATGAGCATAAAAAAATTGCCGGCAATTGTCATAGGGTTGATCCCGGGGGATCGCGAGTTCTCACCTTCGGGAGCGACTCCGACGAAAAAATAGCCCTCGGCCCTCTCTTCAAGGAATCCATCTCTAAAATGAAAGAATTGAGGAGTTGCGAGAACATTCAGCCGTGCAATCGCACGCTACCCGGAAAGAATCTCGGACCCGCAAATAAAGGATCGGACAAAAAGGATAAAGGGAAGGGAAAAACGGCCTTCGTCGCCAGCGCTCAACAACAATTGAGTGACCCTAGATCGGTTGTTCGCCAAAGCAACAAGCGGTAAGCCCTCTATGAAAAGTTGAAACGTCCTTACTCATTTCCCCGGGATGAAACAAGGAGGCTGTTCGAACTAGCAGTGCGCAACAGGCTTATCATTCTACCGGAGCCGAAACATCAGCTACAACTGAATGGTGTCAACAATCCTAATTACTGCTCTTACCACAAAGTATTGGGCCATCCGATCGAAAACTGCTACGTCTTCAAAAACTGGGTTGAAGACCAATACCAACAGGGCAAGTTCGCGCTGTCCGAAAACTGGAAGGTGAGCCCGCCACAGCCACATGCTCCGAAAAAGATGGACATGCAGGGGGCATCATGCTCATTCATAGGGAAAGCCCCATAGACCGAAAAGTCAGTAAACTAGAGATTCACCTCAAATACGGCGACGATGGACCACTATGTCCTAAAACTGGCTGCGGACCGAAACGTCCTTAAAACTAACAATGGACCGCAATGTCCTAAAACTTGCAAAGGACCGAAACGTCCTTAAACTACTACCGCAGCATCCTCAGGCTGACGTAAAAAAAAAAGAAAAAGAAAAAAGAAAAAACGGTATGTCCATAAGCAAAGTGGGCACGGATGAAAACCCGAAAGGGCTCCGTGAGTAAAAACAGCAGGGCTACCGGCGAGTATTTATGAAAACCTGAAAGGGCGCAACCTCGTTAAAAAAAAAGAAAAAAAAAAGAAAAAAAATGGTAGGTCCATAAGCAAAATGGGCACGGATGAAAACCCGAAAGAGCTCCGTGAGTAAAAACAGTAGGGCTACCGGCGAGTGTTTGTGAAAACCCGAAAGGGCGCAACCTCGTTAGAAGACACTTACAGGGTCCTCTCGACCTTCTAAGGAGAAACCACCCGCGTGAGATCCTTACGACTCACAGGGAAGCAACACACTTAGGGATCCTCACGATTCCTAAGGAGAAATTACACTTACGGGATCCTCACGACTCGTAAGGAGAACTCTCTTATGGGACCCTCGCGGCTCATAAGGTTTGAAAGTCTTAAGTTACAGAGACCTGAACCTGTTCTTAAGCAACCCCCACAACCTCCGATACTGCCCTACAAGTGGCTCAATACTGGCCCTTGTATACAATCCACGGGCGCGAATAAACATTTCCCTAACAAAGTCCCACCCGTGACTGGGGATATGTCCATATGGTGAACAACCCTTGTAAGTCCTCTCGACTTATAAGGAGAAAACCCTTTTGTAAGATCCTTACGACTTACAGGGGAACATACACTTAGGAATCCTCACGATCCCTAAGGAGAAAACACACCTACGAGATCCTCACGACTTGTAGGGAGAAATACTTTTGTGAGACCCTTACGGCTCATGAAGTCAAAAGCCTTAGTCGACAGAATCCTAACCCTGTTTACTAAGCCACCTTTGTTCAACATCGACAAAGGCAAATGATGATTCGCTCCTGGCAATATCCCAGTTGTAGCGATGCTGATGCTTAAACCGGTATCAAATTCCAAGTCCTTTCATGGCAAATGATGATTCACTCCTGGCAATATTCCAGTTGTAGCGATGTTGACGCTGAGATTGGCACCAGATTTCAAGTTCCACACTCGCGGAAAAAAAAATCAGCGAGCTAAAAATGCATATGAAATAGCTGAAATGATGGGGCAATTTGCAACGAAATCAGCAAGTAAAAATATATGCATACAAAAATAGCCGAAATAATTCGGCAACTCGCAATAAAAAGCAACGAGTAAAAAGAAAAATAGCCGAAATGATTGGGCACCGCGAAAAATAGCCGAAATGATTGGGCAATCGCGATTTTCATGATATAAAAAGCTGAAATGATAGAGCATCGCGGAAAGAATAAAAAAATGATGAAAGAATGAAACTTTTTGCCCTACAGGTGAGATCACATCGATCCCTGTATACAATCCAGGGGCACAATCAAAGAAGGAACCATACCTTCCCAACAGGCTCCACCAGAAAGCGAAACCAAATCTCGATGGTTCATAAACAACCTAGAGACAACCTCGACATTTGTCACAATATTGCAGACACAGGGTCAACAATCGAAGCAAAGGAAGATCCCTAGCTTCAGGGTCTCGACGTCAACATCGACAACTTAGAGATCACCAACGGCGTTCCTCAGCAGTCCAGCAGGGTGTGGATGCAACGTCAACAAAAGATCTCACGGTCGAGACAAAGCGGAGCGACGGAAAAATCCCAGCTCCACCTCAGTATTCATCTTGATACAGCAGACGAGAGATCACCAACGGCGTTCCTCAGCAGTCCAGCAGGATGTGGATACAACGTCAATGAAAGACCTCACGGTCGAAACAAAGCGAAGTGATTGCAAAATCCCAGCTCCACTTCAGCATTCATCTCGATACAGCAGACGACATGTCAGCAACGACGTTTCTTCGCGGTCCATCAGGATACAGATACAACATCAACGAAAGACCTCACGGTCGAAACAAAGCGGAGTGACTCCAAAATCTCAGCTCCACCTCAGCATTCGTCTCGATACAGCAGACGACATGTCGACAACGGCGTTCCTTCACAGTCCAGCAGGATACGGGTACGACGCCAACAAAAGACCTTATGGTCAAAACAAAACGAAGCGAAGGCCAAATTTCTAGCTTCAGCGTCCTGACGGCAACTCATATAAAACCTGAAAGACGATCGGAGATCATCTCGCACCGATATGAAATGATCACCACCTCGACATTTGTCTCGACACAGCAGACGATATGTCACTACAGCGTCCTTCCTCCAACAGGATTCGGACACGCCAAAGCAAACGAAGCAAAAGCCAAATTCCCAGCTTTAGGGTCTTGACGGTAACTCATATAAAATCTGAAAGACTACCGGAGATCATCCCACATGGAGTGGTCACCACCATGACGTTCATCTCGATACAGCAGACGAGATGTCACTATAGCGTCCTTCCTCCAACAGGATTCGGACACGCCAAAGAAAATAAAGCAAAGGCCAAATTCCCAGCTTCAGGGTCTCGACAGTAACTCATATAAAATCTGAAAGACTACCGGAGATCATCCCACATGGAGTGGTCACCACCATGACGTTTGTCTCGATACAGCAGATGAGATGTCACTACAGCGTCCTTCCTCCAACAGGATTCGGACACGCCAAAGAAAACGAAGCAAAGGCCAAATTCCAAGCTTCAGGGTCTTGACGGTAACTCATATAAAACCTGAAAGACTACCGGAGATCATCCCACATGGAGTGGTCACCACCATGACGTTCGTCTCGATACAGCAGACGAGATGTCACTACAGCATCCTTCCTCCAACAGGATTCAGACACGCCAACGCAAACGAAGCAAAGGCCAAATTCCCAGCTTCAGGGTCCTGACGGTAACTCATATAAAACCTGAAAGACTACCGGAGATCATCCCACATGGAGTGGTCACCACCATGACGTTCGTGTCGATATAGCAGACGAGATGTCACTACAGCATTCTTCCTCCAACAGGATTCGGACGTGACAAAGAAAACGAAGTGAAGGCCAAATTCCTAGCTTCACGGTCTTAACAGCAAGTCATATAAAGCCTGAAAGACAATCGGAGATCATCTCGCACAAGCGCGGAGTGGTCACCACCGCGACGTTCGTCTCGATACAGAAGACGCAACATCACTAAAAGGAGCCACGGAAAAATCCTTAGTTCCAAAGCTCGACGGTTCATCAGCAACCCAGAGACAATCGCGACATTCATCTCGATACAGCAGACGCAATGCAGCAAACGAAGTGAAGTCCAAATTCCTAGCTTCAGGGTCTTAACGGCAAGTCATATAAAGCCTGAAAGACAATCGGAGATCATCTCGCACAAGCGCGGAGTGGTCACCACCTCGACGTTCGTCTCGATACAGCAGAAGCAACATCACCAAAAGGAGCCACGGCAAAATCCCTAGTTCCAAACCTCGACGGTTCATCAGCAACCCAGAGACAATCGCGACATTCGTCTCGATACAGTAGACGCAATGCAGCAAACGAAGCAAAGGCCAAATTCCTAGCTTCAGGGTCTTAACGGCAAGTCATATAAAGCCTGAAAGATAATCGGAGATCATCTCGCACAAACGCGGAGTAATCACCACCTCGACATTCGTCTCGATACAGCAGACGCAATGCCAGCAAACGAAGTGAAGGCCAAATTCCTACCTTCAGGGTCTTAACGACAATTCATATAAAGCCTGAAAGACTATCGGAGATCATCTCACACCAGTGCGGAGTGGTCACCACCTCGACGTTCATCTCGATACAGCAGACGCAACATTACCAAAAGGAGCCACGGCAAAATCCCTAGTTCCAAACCTCGACGGTTCACCAGCAACCTAGAGACAACCGCGACATTCGTCTTGACACAGAGGACGCAATGCCAGCAAACGAAGCAAAGGCCAAATTCCTAGCTTCAGGGTCTTAACGGCAAGTCATATAAAGCCTGAAAGACTATCGGAGATCATCCCACACCAGCGCGGAGTGGTTATGACTCATCGGGGCTCTCCAAAATGAGCCTAACCTCAAGTAAAAAGCGGCATGGCAAAATTCCTAACGCTTGCTCTTCCGACGGTCAAACTTCCTAGGAGGATTGCTTGAAGACGTCTGTCCAGCCTCTGAAGGGATCAGAGACACAACAGTCGCAAGGCTACTTGAACAGCAAGATTGCCTATCGAGGAATACATCAGCCAACGCGACGGTACGACGGACAAAACCCTAGTACCACAGACCCTAACGGACTTCTGTCGTAAAGAGCAGAGGTTAACTGTGACGTTAGGATATGCTTGCGAGATCTGCTCGATTCGTCTCGACTCGTGAGGAAATTGATGTCTTTGCGAGAACTTCTCGACTCGTGAGATAAAGCCTTAGGCAGTAGGGATTAAAAAACCTGTTTCCTAAGCAATGGGACCCTGCAAGTCGGCCCAAAACTATCTCTTGCATACTATCCACGGGTCACACTCTCCAAAGTCGAATCTCGACAAGGAGGGAAACAACCGCTTACGGGTCCTTTCGACTCGTAAGAGGAAAAACTCTCTTATAGGATCCTTACGACTTATAAGAGAAAACACACTTAGGAATCCTCACGACTCTTAAGAAGAAAATACACCTACGAGATCCTCACGACTCGTAGGGAGAAAAGTCTTTATGAGACCCTCACGGCTCGTAAAGTTGAAAAGTCTTAGGTGGCAGATCCTACCCCTGTCTCCTAAGCCATCACTGTCCTGCAAAGAGGTCAAGATGGACCATCTATAAGTCACACTTGCCAAAGCTACATGCCACTGAAATGGAGAACTTACTCATGAGCATATAAACTACTTCCCGCCAGAGTAAGACATAAAGAGATAGAAGGGTGCGGCTCATGGAGTTAAGGGTTTGGAACTATATCTCTTAAGAGTCAAGATTTGAGTCAACGATAAATGACGACGCTTGTGTCCGCTCGTTGTCTTCTCAGATCAAGATTCTGAAAGTTATATACCAACCCGAAACTGGTCATACGCTATGCATTACTCTGCACTACTTCACCCACGTATATACTTACGTGGGCAAACTAGTGGGGGGAATTTGTTCCCACCAAAAATTTCTGCGCAAAAGAGTCCAAGGTATCAAAGGGCAGCGATACGCTTAAGGAAATGCGAACCAGTATCTTCCGGCCTGTATTTTGATAAAATCCCGAAGGAGAAACAACTAAATTCTGATGATATTGGAAGCATCTCGAAAAACCCTTCGATTTGATAGATTATGAGCCTCATAATTCATCCGGGATCAAAAGTTATACGCTATGCACTGTTCCCTGATTAAAAATCAGGAATTACCTCAACGAGGTATCACGTGCTTACACGTGACCAATGGTCATGTGTTGACACGTGATGGTTAAAACAAAAACATAAACAAGTGGCTGTTAAAGGAACCAATTTGGGGGTCACGTGCTCACACGTGACCAAGGGTCACGTGCCAGCACGTGACAGGCTTTGAAAGCCTTACAATTTAATAGAATTAAAATTCTAAATTTCTCTAAAATCTTTCGAAATAGAATTAAAATTCTAAATTTCTCTAAATCTTTCCAAATGGAAAAGGATTATGGGGACCGTTGGATTAAAGATCCAAGGGTGATTAAATATCACCAATTTATGGAAAGATCTTAGACAAGAAAAGATTTCCCCTAAAATCTCACCGGAAATAACAAACAGAATATCTTTGGATTTAAAATCCAACGGTGAATAAAATTCACCGAATGATCTAAAGGATCATATTAATGATGAAAACAAATCAAATCTTTCAATGAGAAATTTGCTAAACAAATTGATTCTTTTCCTTCTCCTATAAATAGGAGCCAAGAAAAGAAGAGAAGGGACCTTAGAGGGGAGAGAAAAACAGAGAGAGTGGAATTTAATTCTCAAGAGGGAAGAAAAGAAAGGAGAATTTAATTCTCAACAAAGAAAACCCTATGTGAGAAAAGAAAGGGAATCGAAACTTTAAAAAGAGAATTTAATTCTCAATCCAAGAGTTTAACTCTTATACAAAAAAGAACTTAGTTCTTCTTCTGGTTGAAGATCTGCACAGAGCACATCTCCCCATAAGTTGAGAATTTAATTCTCATCGGGTCGAGATCCTGCCATGCAGATCCTAAACTTAGAAGGGGAATTGAGTTTTGAGAATTTAATTCTCCTAAAACAAAACTAGGGTTTAACCCTAATCAAGAATTTAATTCTTTTACATATCTGGGAATTTAATTCCTTTAAAAAGAAATCAGGGTTTTATCCTAAATAAGAATTTAATCCTTTCACAATAGGAATTTAATTCCTCCAAAACAAAATTAGGGTTTAACCCTACAGAGAATTCAATTCTTAAAATAAGGAGACTTAAAAGATCTCTGTTCATGAAAAGAACTAGGGTCACGTGACCCCACGTGACCCTTGAAAAGATCCCTGAAGAAAAGAAGCTTTGGGCGCTCTCACGTGTCCCCACGTGACCCCTCAGCAAGTGCTGTAATTATCGATGCATAAATCCTCATCACGTGCCAACACGTGATGCTCTAAAATAAAGATGAAAAGTGTTTAACACTTATTCGCAGATTTGAGGATAAAACAAAGGAGATCTGGCTCCACATTTAGGGCGCCCTCACGTGTCCCCACGTGACCCCCGAAACACAGAAAGGAAAAGTAAAAGAAATAAAGGCCTTGGGCGCTCTCACGTGCTCCCACGTGACCCCTTGGCTGATGATCTAACAATCAGCGCACTAATCCTCCTCACGTGTCAGCACGTGATGCTCCAAAGAAAACATAAAAAGTGTTTAACGCTTACTTACAGAACGAAGAAAAGGAGATCTGGCCCTACCTTTGGGCGCCCTCACGTGTCCCCACGTGACTTTTCTTTCAAGTATTTTAAACACTAATTCAAGAGCTTTTTCCCCAGTGTTTAACACTGATTATCTTTTAGTGTTTAACACTAATTCGAGAGTCCTATTTCCAGTGTTTAACACTGATCATCTTCTAGTGTTTAACAATAATTCGAAAATCCTATTTCCAGTGTTTAACTCTGACTGTTTCTAGTGTTTAACACTAAATTGAAGATTATATTTCCAGTGTTTAACACTGATTGTCTTTTAGTGTTTAACACTAATTTGAGATTTCTACCTCCAGTGTTTAACACTGTTGTTCTCTAGTGTTTAACACTACTTTTAGCCAAATTGGCTAATTTTCCATAGGCAAAAGGCCCTCCTCCAAATGAATCTCAAAATTGAGGAAATCAAAGACAAAATGTTGTCAGAGCCCCCAAACTTCTGTTTAGCACTGCTGAATGATGAGGGGCTGAACCCAGAAAAATGTCTAATGGCCCAAAGGGCCAATATTTCAAACATAACTGGACTTAACCCAATTCTGGCCATAAGTCCTCAAATTAAATTGAATCGAGCATAACTGCTCTCCCAAATCAATTTACATCCGGTTCGAGGGTACATCTCCGAACTCCTCTGACACTTATCGTTGTAATCCTTCAACGTCGTCAGAGAGGTGACGGGTCCCGACAACCACACATTTCACGGACTGTGGGGTCCTTAAACTCATGGACTTATGCGACCTTAAACCAACATCTGTCCCCAAAATAGGAACGTTGGACCACTATGTCCTTAAACTGGTATTGGACAACCATGTCCTTAAACTGGCAATGGACCACCATGTCCCTAAACTGGAACAATAGAGCCCAAACGCTCTTTTGTAGGATCTAAACGATCCCGTTAAGTTGATCTTAGTCTCAAACTGGATTAACGTATCCTTAACAAACGTTTAAGTTGATCTTAGCCTCAAATACGGCTAACGTATCCTTAAACCCTCAAACAGACTTTAGTCCCAAATTGGACTGCAGGTCCCCCAATCAACTCTGGTTCAAGGGTACATCTCTGAACTCCTCTGATATCTGTCATTGTAATCCTTCAACGTCGTCAGAGAGGTGACGGGTCCGGACGGCCATACAATCAACGGACCACTATGTCCCTAAACTGGAACAATAGAGCTCAAACGCTCTTTTGTCGGATCTAAACGATCCCGTTAAGTTGATCTTGTAGGGTTCCTAGGCACCCTAATGAGGTCTCACATGGCATCAACCATGCCAATTTCAAATTTAAACGGTGCCGAGAAACCCCAGAACGGATCGTTGGCTAGATTTCTAGGCGACAAAGCAAACTAGTTAACACTTAACTACAAGAATACGGAAATACAACCTTTGTAGATCCGGTTCTCCACCTCCATAGCTCCGTAATGAAGTCTCCTCGCTGTCCTCATACAATCCCGGGCTCTAGCGTCGGCTTCATCGGAGAAGAAGCGGGATAGGTCATCGACGACGTGCCGAAGATGATCTACGTCGAGGCATCGCTAGATCAAGCTCCAACTTCACCAAGCCAAGAAAACTTGTGAAGGAACACACTCTACTACTTGGCAAGAGGTAGAGGATGAAGAAATAGGAAGTGGGTATACTTTAGAATTGGATTTCTCACTTGTTTTCATCAATCACCATTGATGAAGCAAGCTTCTTCAAGTGAAGAAGATGAAGAAGAAGAAGATGAATATTATTATATCTCCTTTTCAAAAAGGAAATAATAATAATACTTATCATAATGTAACCATGGTGAAGTGTAGAGAATCAACTAGGGTTAAGTGGAGTGGTTAGAGTTAAGCATGAGACAAAATGGTGACTTAGTCAAAGCTTCATGAAGCTTCAACATACAAGTCCAAAATGAGCCACCATTTCACTTCTTTATGCTTAATATTTTTCCAAAAAGAATAAATGGATAAATAAATGAGAAAAAGAAATGAAACCCTAACCACTTAAGTAACCATGGTTTAATTCTTTACACAAACCCAAACTAGCATGTATCATCAAACATGATACAATCTTGTGCACAAAAAAATATATCATATATACAATGTGCACAAACCAAGTGAGAAAATCCATTTAAAGTGAACCAATACTAGTTAATGCAAAGTAATATATCAAATATATAATTATGCATTAAATCATTAAATCAACACTTGATTTAATGATCCGGTCATATCGCATATAACCGACTAATATCCAATGTATCGATTTATCGAATCAATCTTCGATTCGATAACTAGGTTATATCGCATACAACCATTCGACACATTGTTCGCGAGAATGAAATACGGTATCACATACATGCATTATTTTCGGTCTCGCACATATCTCATATGCGCTCCTATTTCGTTTCGCTTGAGTCAGGAAATCTCTGTATAGGACTCTAAAGACTCGTCAATACGCCGGCAGCAGATGATGATCAAATCAAACATCCAAAAGCCGCAAGCGGTCTGCTAAACGTAACGGCCACCCGGGTATTGAGCGATCAGAAGATCGACGAGCAAGCCCGCTCACACTCTAATGAATCCAACTAGTAACACTACCGTACAGTCCGGTCTGATCGTCTGATATGTCGCATATCTCGCCTAGGGGTGGTAAACGTCAGACCTCAATAGCTCGATAAGTCGTGTCGATATGAGGTCTATAACAATTTGAGAAACTACTGGTAACACTTACCAGTAAATCTCAGCAACCCTGGCCAGGGATTTCCGGTTATAGCCAATCGAATACAGCGCAACATCAACTCCCTATACCGGGAGAGACGAATCCCCTCCTATCGCTCATTGCCTCCATGTGACTCGGGACTGTACCCAAAAACCACCGTTTTGCACGCCCTCTTGGACGTGGTAAGATGGAAATCAAAGAACAGTGGGAACCACACAAGACTCTATGACGATCTCGGGTCAACAGACTACTCTGTACCAGTGTCACCAGAGAACTGCCATCTGACATAAGGTATAATACCATCTGGGAGTTCTCGGCGAGTCCGTCCAGTGTACCCAGTCTCCACTGAGCACCCGTATATCATCTCTGATGTCAAACACCAATGGATATGGGATCATCCATCGCCCATCTGTATGAGTCGAGAAGGTATACGCTAGTCTACACTGGTATATCGATGCCCTGTCTCGATACACCCACGACTAGGGACTTTGAAGGATGTACTTATGGACTACCATGTCCCCACTAGTATGATCTGCATCATAGTCCAGGTAGTCAAGTCCACATCCTAAGGGCTTTACCAACATGTAATAGAGAGACAATCTGTGTACACGTTAAGGTAAAGATCAACCAGATAGCATACTATCATGTCGAGCAAGAAAGTCCTCTCTATATATGTCCAAGCATCCACTACAATATACATCCTATGTATAGTAATGGCCTCTAGGGTATACATATAACTAACAATCTCCCACTTGCACTAGGGCCATCTGATAGCAGTGGTTGTAGTATCTCATACTCAACCATCCCATAAAAATCTCTCTCTGGGAACAGGCCTTTATGAGTGGATCCGCTGTGTTGTCCTCTGAGTCTACTCTCCTAACCTCGATCACCCTGGAGATCAACTATCTCCATGATCAGGTGACACAGCCTTAGAATATGTCTGGATCACTGATGGGACCGTCGTTTCTTGGCATAAGCCACAACTCCATTGTCTCACAATAGTTGGAACGTAGTTCATCTCATGAACCAATATACACCCAAACATCCTCCTTGGTAGCATCTTTAGTAGCGATGTATCCTGCCTTTATCGTCTAGTATGTCACGGTTTCTAGCTTGGAACTCTTCCAGCATACCGTCCCTTTACTGAGGGTAAAGACAATGCCTGTGACTGACATTCAGTCATGTTTATCACCCTAGAACACTTCCAGTGATTTTCCCCAGGGTCGATTGATACCTTCTCACTACAACTAGTGAGAATCCTAACATCCATTTAGATCTATCTCATAGATCCAAAACCTAGGATTTAGTAGGTATCACTTTGATCCTATATGGAGAATCTATGTGATATGCAGAGATCGACCGAGCGTAGCATAGGAAACTCCTTCCCTATCAAGAGTATGTCATCCACGTACTCTACGAGGATCATCACCATACTCCCTACTACCTTTTTGTTTATACAAGGTTCATCTACCATTTTGATGATGTCAACTTCTTTGACTAATCCATCAAAATAGATGTTCCAACTCCGCGATGCCTGCTTTATCCTATAAAGCATCTTGCACACGTTTCCACTGCTCCCACTGTCTACGAAGCCCTCTAGCTGTGTACTTATAGACACTCTCTTCCAAAATATCATTTAGAAAAGCAGTCATGACACCCAACCACCAGATATCGTAGTCATGGTATGTAGCCGTGGTAAGTAGGATCTGAATGGACTTAAGCATAGCCACTGGAAAAGGTTTCATCATTATCCACGCCTGGTCGATGACGAAAACCCTTAACAAGTCTAGCTTTGAAAGTCTCAACTTTTCCATGTACACCAAGTAATCTTCTCAAGATATACTTGCTCCTGATGGGGATTTAACCCTTCAGATATAGCAACCAAAGTCCATACTTTGTTGGTGTATAAGGATTCCATCTCAGATCGATAGGCATCCAGCCATTCTTACTGAGTCACACTCCTAATGGCCAGCTCGAAACTAGTTGGGTCATCATCTCATGACGCAATCCTCGCTCCCACTGTCATAGAGCAACTGAAGTAGCTCTCAGGTGGGTGAGGAACCCTACTAGATCGGCGGAGAGGCTGAGGTTCGTTGGAATCTACTGAATCCTTTGGTTCTATCAAATCATCAGCTGCAGTCTGTATAGCTGGAACATTTCCAGTTCTACATAACAGATCTTGCCTCGAGCTTATCCGGATTTTGCTTTTAAACATAGCTCGGACAACCCCAAATCTTAACTAACTTAAGATATGGGCTCTTTCCTTTCCTTATCACATATGAAATGGTCGGCAACTGATTTGATTCGAACCCTATTCAATAGGTATGCAGCTTCTCAAGTGCATAACTCCCAAAAAGGAAATAGGTAACTCAGTAGTACTCATCATAGAGCACACCTTATCATATAGGGTGTTATTGCTCCGCCCCGATATACCATCGTGCTATGGTGTATACAGAGGAGTAATGCTGAGAGAGAATCTCATTCTCCTTTAGAATAATCCAGGATTTTCGTGCTCAAGTATTCTCCTCCTTGATCTCATCAAAGGACATAATACTTATACCCGTATTGGTTCTCTACTTCTAACTTATATTCTGTGAATATCTCAAAAGGTTCTGACTTGTGTTTCAACAGGAACATATATCTGAAACTTGAGAGATTATCAGAGAATGTAATGAAGTATAAAGAACCGGTCTTGGCAAGTGTAGACAGGGGACCTACATACATCAACATGTATCGTCCCAAGAGTTCAGTAACTCTTTCTCTGTTTCCAGTAAACGGAGCTATGGTCATCTTATCTTTGTGACATGACTGGCAAGTTTCATAAGATGTAAATTCAAACTGATTTAAATATGCATCTAATATGTAACTTCAGCCAGTCGGATCGCATTGATATGACCTAGTCTACAATGCCTGAAGAAGGATCCGTTCATTTTTGAACTCTTCCTCTTCTGTGTGTTCCTTATACTAAGAACTGTAGTTTGATTTAGAACATTAATGCTTTTAGATAACGTGCCTGAACCGATCAACTTTTGATATAGGAAATGTTCAAAACATTATCCAACAATACAAAATTTTATCATTTCTTTACTGATAAAGAGACTGATATGATTTTGTATATCAGGTTCGGTATCTAATAACATTCATTCAGAATCAATGTATTGGTAATACAGGGTGACAGTGACCAACAGACTTGGCTGCAACTCTTGCCCCGTTTTCTGCCTCATGAAACTTATCACCCGTTCTCAGTTCTCTACCTTTCTGTAGCCCTATGTAACAAATTACATATCTAGGATCCTGATCTGGTATCACATACCCAGGACGTAAAGGATACTGAGAAACAGTTCTCTGTAATGAACACACCCGAAGATGATGCATCAGCATGCACTCTCTTCGTTTGGGCGGCACGGGAAATCTGGTATTCCCCAATTTCCTACTCTGTCTTATAACAATTATAAGTTGGAGCGGGACCAACGTTCCCCAGCTCAGTATAACAAGCGGGTTCGGTCAATTATCCGTATTATTATCTTGATTAAGGCGTGATATGGTTGCTATCTGGAGAGAGAGAGAAGAAAACACTCAACGTATGCTCTTGCAAGATCAGATTGGTTATTATTTTATCTAATCAGGATGGCTCCCACTGCTTTTTATCAAATCTTCCTTCAAACCCTAAAAGGAAAGACTAGCCGGGATTAATTACACACTACAAGTTCGCCAATCTTTCAGCCAGGCCAGTGTCGGTACTTTGAGGGAGGTCCCCCGTGCTTTCGCACGAACCTAATTAATGTAAACCTCGTTTTCCCAGAGGCGTAACCCCGTTGACACCTTTCTAGACACTTACTTGATCGGCTAATTGTAATGTATAAAACTCTCCCAGGAGTAACTCTTACTCGCAGCGGGTATCGGGATCCAACTATCTCATAGAAGGTACGCAATCTCATTGCAAATTTCAACACTTGAAATTCCCGATAATATTTTGCCCCTAGCGTCCTATGACCTTGACAGAGGTCAACAAACCATAGGCTGCTAGTCAAGTTCAACCCGTCATTTCCTGATTGAAGTAAACCCACCCGCACGACCCTTGACAGAGGTCAACAAGGTCGCACGACTACCCTAAATCAATCACATCATATGCTTATGCAGATAAGCACTAATCAGCTACTGCACACTACGTCTTGACAGAGGTCAACAAACGCAGCACGAATACTAACCAGTACATATCTGAAATGACGGAGGGCTACGACAGGTTTTTCTGAAAACCTATTGCGTAATGAACTTGATATCGTTATAGAATCAAATGATTTTAAAATGGAGTGCTTTTGAGGCTTTTCTAGTTTTGCTAAAAGAGTCACTCCCGGTGAAGGGATCGTCGGTCCATTCCTCGTCGAATGAGGTGCGGGATATATCATATATATCACTGTGCAAAGCAAAAACTCTTAAAAGCAATCAAAAGACAAACCGAGTGTGTAGCATCTGCCAGTTATTGCTAAAGGAGTCACTCCCGGTGAAGGGATCTCGGTCCTTTCCTCATCGAATAAGGTGCAGGATATATCATATATACCGCTGTGCAAAGCAAGAACTGTAGCTACCTATTTTATTTTGAAATTCGATTCTACAACATCTTAGGTTTCTTTTATTTCATTAATCATATTAATGAAGTCCCATCAATTATGTACCTAAACATCACAGATAAATACGACGTACACTTATGCCATCCGCATTCGCCTCGATGTCCCCTCGTGCACCGTTAGGTTAGGTAACTAACGGCAGAGCGGGGCAGGGTTAGCGCGGGTGTAAAACATAAGTAACATCTATATAATATATCATATATACTATATACTGTATCTATCACAGAACATCACATGATCACATCACAGATATCGCAGCAGAAGAATCATATGAAATATTGGATATACTAGGACGTCCGTGTTTTCAAAACGAGCCAGTATAAAACACGGATTCCACGGTCGCGATGAATAGCCAAACCCACACCCCTAGACCCCTACGAGAGCGGCAAGCAACCCTACCAATTCTAGAGTTAGGAGACCCGGACTCGACTCCTCGAGTTGGTCTCCCACTGGACCCCAGAACCCGGTTACTTGTGCTCCCCTCCTTGGGTCTATCCTAGTGCGGAAAAGTAAATAATATACAAAGGGTGACAACTTCCGCAACCTGGAAGTGCCCCAATAAAAGAATATTACATACAAGTTTTTACATGAATGAAAATGAAAAACACTCATCTCACATAAAAACCCCCGGCTATTCAAACACGACGATCCAATATAACATATCCAGCAACACATAACATCACATGTCATCAACGTAAGTAAATATGTCCATCCCAATTGTCGTTGACATATAGCAACGAAACCGGCGATATCACATATTACACTTACGGTCACAAAAAAGAAAGTGTAAAACTACAACAGTTGGAATCCGCAACCTCCTCAGATATCGCATGCCTGACCAAATGAATTACTTAGACATCGTATGCCTAACAATTATAAACCCCGCATTTTAGTATCAAAATCGAAAACACTTTTCAATATCAAGTCGGGCAATTCAACAAGATTCCCGACATCCTGATCGAATGTTCGTCGCAAACTTCAGTAGACGGCCGCACCCCCGATACCGTCGACGAAGTGCACCAAGGCGGAACACCGCTACCGCGAGCACCCGAACGGATGCTTTCGGCGACGGGGTTCTCCTACAGTCACTTGGTCGGGGTTATGGAGTGAGGCTGTCTATTAAGTTTACCCGGCGAGTATCCGCGTACACTACGTGATTGCGATGGACTTTTGATCACATCAAAATTCCGTGGCAACCGATCAAGTGAGACTAAACTGCTATGTTTATAACATTCATTCAGTTATCTCATAACTTCTTGTGAATTCCAATTATTGCATCCCATTCCAGATAATTAGAAAATGTTAAACTTTCCGATTGAACATTCGAACACCCAAGTTTTCCCGATACAGATCAACACATGAAACAAGTCTAAAAACATTCAGTTCGTGCCTCAGTACCAACGGTCCAGCCGTAGAAGGGTCAAGCCAACGCCTCACATGTGGCACGCCGTACTGCTCCAAACCCGAAGGTTCAAAGGGCAGTTCAAGACGGTCATATAATCGAGTTAAGGTTTGTTGTCTTCTAGAGGGTCCATCGCGTTACTTGCACTACTTAGAACGTCTTTAAACTTCGGAAAAATCCAACACTTGGAAATTTCCCGACAGGGGAAAAATTGGGTATTTATATCCGGTCGAACTTTTTAACATATTCAAAAAATTATCCGGAAAGCCACTTAGACAAAATCTGAGACTCCGATCAAAACACCGAATCCCCAAAACAACTCCAGAAAATTCAACTCTTGAATAAATTTTAAAAATACCCAGAGAACTCAGCACCTGAAACAATGAATTACTGTGCAAACAGTTAGGGCTGACGTTACAATTCTGCCGCGGAACCGCCGCATAAGCTAGGCTTATGCCGCGGTTCCGGTGCCGATTACACTGTTCATGCAAAACTTTTTGCGCCGTAATTCTTAGATTTCCCTGCTGAATTTTCTGCATATTTTTAATTTCGAAAAATCCACAATTTTCAAAAAAGGACAGAGAGCATGTTTGGAATTGGGTTTCGGGTTCGTTCGGACTTCAAATTGCGTCTAGACTTCGGCTAAGGCTCTAGCTAGGCTCTGATACCACTGTAGGGTTCCTAGGCACCCTAATGAGGTCTCACAAGGTATCAACCATGCCAATTTCAAATTTAAACGGTGCCGAGAAACCCTAGAACGGATCGTTGGCTAGATTTCTAGGCGACAAAGCAAACTAGTTAACACTTAACTACAAGAATACGGAAATACAACCTTTGTAGATCTGGTTCTCTATCTCCATAGCTCCGCAATGAAGTCTCCTCGCTGTCCTCATACAATCCCGGGCTCTAGCGTTGGCTTCATCGGAGAAGAAGCGGGCTAGGTCATCGACGACGTGCTGAAGATGATCTACGTCGAGGCATCGCTAGATCAAGCTCCAACTTCACCAATCCAAGAAAACTTGTGAAGGAAACACACTCTACTACTTAGCAAGAGGTAGAGGATGAAGAAACAGGAAGTGGGTAGACTTTAGAATTGGATTTCTCACTTGTTTTCATCAATCACCATTGATGAAGCAAGCTTCTTCAAGTGAAGAAGATGAAGAAGAAGAAGATGAATATTATTATATCTCCTTTTCAAAAAGGAAATAATAATAAAACTTATCATAATGTAACCATGGTGAAGTGTAGAGAATCAACTAGGGTTAAGTGGAGTGGTTAGGATTAAGCATGAGACAAAATGGTGACTTAGTCAAAGCTTCATGAAGCTTCAACATACAAGTCCAAAATGAGCCACCATTTCATTTCTTTATGCTTAATATTTTTCCAAAAAGAATAAATGGATAAATAAATGAGAAAAAGAAATGAAACCCTAACCACTTAAGTAACCATGGTTTAATTCTTTACACAAACCCAAACTAGCATGTATCATCAAACATGATACAATCTTGTGCACAAAAAAATATATCATATATACAATGTGCACAAACCAAGTGAGAAAATCCATTTAAAGTGAACCAATACTAGTTAATGCAAAGTAATATATCAAATATATAATTATGCATTAAATCATTAAATCAACACTTGATTTAATGATCCGGTCATATCGCATATAACCGACTAATATCCAATGTATCGATTTATCGAATCAATCTTCGATTCGATAACTAGGTTATATCGCATACAACCATTCGACACATTGTTCGCGAGAATGAAATACGGTATCACATACACGCATTATTCTCGGTCTCGCACATATCTCATATGCGCTCCTATTTCGTTTCGCTTGAGCCAGGAAACCTCTGTGTAGGACTCTAAAGACTCGTCAATACGCCGGCAGCAGATGATGATCATATCAAACATCCACAAGCCGCAAGCGGTCTGCTAAACGTAACGGCCACCCGGGTATTGAGCGATCAGAAGATCGACGAGCAAGCCCGCTCACACTCCAGTGAATCCAACTAGTAACACTACCGTACAGTCCGGTCTGATCGTCTGATATGTCGCATATCTCGCCTAGGGGTGGTAAACGTCAGACCCCAATAGCTCGATAAGTCGTGTCGATATGAGGTCTATAACAATTTGAGAAACTACTGGTAACACTTACCAGTAAATCTCAGCAACCCTGGCCAGGGATTTCCGGTTATAACCAATCGAACACGGCGCAACATCAACTCTCTATACCGGGAGAGACGAATCCCCTCCTATCGCTCATTGCCTCCATGTGACTCGGGACTGTACCCAAAAACCACCGTTTTGCACGCCCTCTTGGACGTAGTAAGATGAAAATCAAAGCACAGTGGGAACTACACAAGACTCTATGACGATCTCGGGTCAACAGACTACTCTGTACCAGTGTCACCAGAGAACTGCCATCTGACGTAAGGTATAATACCATCTGGGAGTTCTCGGTGAGTCCGTCCAGTGTACCCAGTCTCCACTGAGCACCCGTATATCATCTCTGATGTCAAACACCAATGGATATGGGATCATCCATCGCCCATCTGTATAGGTCGAGAAGGTATACGCTAGTCTACACTGGTATATCGATGCCCTGTCTCGATACACCCACGACTAGGGACTTTGAAGGCTGTACTTATGGACTACCATGTCCCCACTAGTATGATCTGCATCATAGTCCAGGTAGTCAAGTCCACATCCTAAGGGCTTTACCAACATGTAATAGAGAGACAATCTGTGTATACGTTAAGGTAAAGATCAACCAGATAGCATACTATCATGTCGAGCAAGAAAGTCCTCTCTATATATGTCCAAGCATCCACTACAATATACATCCTATGTATAGTAATGGCCTCTAGGGCATACATATAACTAACAGATCTTAGTCTGGAGATTAGACTAACGTATTCTTAACAAACGTTTAAGTTGATCTTAGCCTCAAATACGGCTAACGTATCCTTATACCAAAACCCCAAACCCAAATCTAAGAAAATATAGATTTGGACTAATCCACGTCCTACGGGCGACGACATAAATTAGTCTCCGTATACAATCCACGGGCAACCACAAACAAAACAAACACCCACGACACGAAGTGACCATCTGGAGAAGGAGAAAGTTGTTACCGCGATGCGGTAACATAATTAACTGCAGGGGCTTGCGCCTGCAGGGAAGAGCGTCCCCACAATCAAA
Source organism: Agapanthus africanus (assembly GCA_030015575.1). NCBI lineage: Eukaryota > Viridiplantae > Streptophyta > Magnoliopsida > Asparagales > Amaryllidaceae > Agapanthus > Agapanthus africanus. The sequence goes on along the minus strand of CM057340.1, from coordinate 670,785,869 downwards.
AACCCCTCAGACGAGGGGGAATCTGACGAAGTCTGCTACATCGGCCGCATCCGTCTAAACCTCCGATACACAGTGCCATAAATCAACTTGGCATTTTTGGAGAGGTGGACGGATAGCACCAATTAGCATCTGCCCCGAATCTCAGGCAAGACGTCTCTCGTCACGCCGCCATTCGGAGGGGAACAGCATCCTCGGATCAACGCCGGGAGCAGGAAACTGACGCTGAATTCCTTCGCAGGATACTGGAAAAGAAGGATAGAGAGGCTGCGGAACAAGCAGCCAACATACAACGAATGGCCCTTTTGTTCCAGGACATAGTGGGTATGATGATCCAACAAGATCCTCCTGCTAAATATCTTCCGATCGTCCTTGAAGATAACAAGGGAGAAACGTCAAATCCTCCACCGGCTCTGTCAACAGCCAAGGAGGAAACAATTTCCAAAGCTGACTTGGACGAATATATAGCTCAGCAGATACGGGTTCATCAGGCGACTGGGGAGGCCGGTCAAATTGTCAAGACAGGACGACCATATCCAAGCTGGTACGATCAGATCAAGTACCCGCCGGGCTATACAATACTAAAATTCTATGTCTATAAGGGGACGGGCAATCCCCACCAGCATGTTGCTCAGTTTAGGGCGCTTTGTGGCAACACTGATGGCAACGATAAGCTCTTGCTTCGCCAATTCGTCGGCAGCTTTTCAGAAACAGCGTTCGAATGGTATTCCGAACTCCCGAACGATTCTGTCAAGACGTTCGCTGAAATGGAGTTGCTATTCACTCAGCGATTCGCGAGTGCCAGCGAACGCACCCCAATAACGGCATTGATTAACGCCAGGGTGAAACCAGGCAAGACGTGGGTCCAGTACGCTATACGCTGGCGAAACATGTGGTCGAAATGCGAACAACGCATTGAGGAAGTGCCCGCAGTGGGCATGTTCGTGGGTACCCTAGATCCTCATGCAACTATTTCACAGTTCATGATGTTCTTTAAGCCGACGAGGCTTTGATCGACAAGTTGTTGTTCATAACATAATATTGCATTTTGTATGCCCCATTCTTATGCATTTAAGAATAAAAACATGTGCTTTTGACCCATGTCTGCTACATGTTACAGGTTACAGGTTCTTGGCACGAAAACAGTGAAAAACACAAAAGACGACACAAAAGAAGGATTTTTGACCAACAAAAAGGAAGATCTTAGTAAAGCTCAGCAGAAGAACGGTTCACAATTAACAAGGCAACGCAAGATCCAAATTTGCAAGAAAGACGGTTACAAGAATCATTGCAAAGTGTTCGTTGAAAATCTGGTATCACTGTATAATCCCAAATGATTATCTGAATACAGAACCAAGAAGCACAGAAGAATACCAAGAAGCCCAGAAAAATCCAGCAACTGACCTCACTATTGCGCCGCGCTTCCGCGGCCCAAAGTCCATATACGCGGCGCTTCCGCGGCAAGTTAAAGCCCTAATGCGCATAATTTTTACCATAATGTGTGGCGGCTATGGAAAGATCTTTTTAGGGGTATAATTGTAACTTTAGACATGCGGTGCAATCTGTAGCCCGAGGGTTTCTATGTCCTATAAATAGAACCCAAGACCCTGTATTTTCTCATGCCTCTTCTCATGAAATAAAATTCTGTTTTTTTTCTAAGAGTGCATCAAAAGTAAGTAGATTATTTTCTTTGCAATAATTTTAGTTTTTTCATATCTGTTCTTATTTTCTCGCCTTAGTTTAGTTTTTATTAACTTGCAATCGATGTCTTCTTACTCTAATAAATTCTTGTTTTCTTTCATCCCCTCAATGAGCGAGTAGTTTCCTCGCTTGTTAGGGTTAGGAATAGGGAAGGATTTGAGAGATGAAGATCTCTCATCTCTTTTCATCGCTACACTTTTATGAACATTAGAACTCCATGCATACCTTTTGATTCCGCTCCCTACGGCACTTTTACCTTCAAGGTAACGGTGAACTCCGTAGTCTAAAGGCCCGGATCTTAAGGTTTTCCATGGAGGTTAGGGTGAAGATTAAGAAAGGGAGGACAAGGATCTAGAGGAAGAATCAATCTTCCCAATCATCCTAATCACCTTTGTTAATATTTACCATAACTCTAATATGATTGATTTAATTGATGGCAATGGAAAGAGATGTAAATCTTTATTAACCAAATTTTCCCTAAACCTAATCCTAGCAAGTTTCTAATTCTACCTTCATACAACTTCGATTTTTAGATTTAATTAAAACTTCCAAACACCTTTTGGAATTAACTCGTAAGAACTTAAAGAAGATTTACACATCCCTGTGGACCGACCCGTATTCACCGGCTAGCTGCAAAGCGACGCCGTTCTTGATTGCGGTAATTATTTTTGATCGACAAAACCTCTCTCAATCAAATGGCGCCGTTGCCGGGGATGGCGTAAAATTTTCTTTTTGTAATTTCGGGTTAATCTAAAACATAAAAAAATCATAAAAATCTGAAAAAAAAAATAAAAAATAAAAAAATATATCATCTTTTATTGTTTGAAGGGTTTCTTTGTGAATCTTTGCAGGTTTGACGGATCTGAACCAACACTGAAAGGGAAACAGAGAACTATACATCAGAAAAGGAGTATATTGGAATTCCAGAGCAGCTGAAGAAAGTTGGAGAAGTGAAGCCCCCAAAGCGCCGCCCTTCCGCCGCATAACCCTAGGTCGCGCCGCGCTTCCGCCGCAACTTGGGTTCTTCTCTGCAAAATTTTTGACCCTGTTTGTTTCCTTATTCTTCCCCTCTTCAAATCTCCATAAATCTCTGTCAAATCTTCTGCAGGATTCTTCGCGCTAAAAATCTTCTTCCCCCTTCCAATAATTGATTTTCTGCAGGATTCTTTGCGCCGTGCTTAAAAGCAAATTGATTGCAAGTGATTTACTGCTTTGCATACTTTAATCTGACTTTAAGGGGCTATTGACCAATTCAGATTGGGTGGGGATTTCATTACCCTTCCCAGGACCCCAGAAATCACTTAAAGCATCTGCATTGACCACTTTTAATCTAAAAAATATTAGACTCAGCCCTAAGGACGTCGAGCTCAATAGGACAGAGGACTAGTATAGGCATCGGCCGTTTATCCTAACCGACATTGCGGTGACTAGGCTAGTGGTTTTTAATTAGGCCCACTGTAGTGGTGGTTCCTTCCCACTTACCTGGCCGTACTTGTCCGTGAAGAGGCGGTTTGAGGTTCTATATCTAGCCCTTTGGAACAGTTAGGAGCTGTCTAGCTGACCTAAGCAACCCTAGACTTAGGCCTGATTGTGCATGTGTGGTTAATTGCAGTTGTGTCACTAGTCTCTTTTCAAAAATCTTTTTGCAAAAAGCACACTTAAAAAGAAAAAGGAAAATCTTTTCAAAACTTGCAACTTGTCGCTAAAGAATCTTTGCACTCACATTCTGTCTCGACTACACTAACCCTTTTAGTGTATGTCCGGTTGGACTAGGGACCCTAGCGCCCGATTAGTCCGTGTTTCGTTGGTACCGACCGACGAACCTTTCGACTTCGAAGTCGAAATCTTGTCCACTTCTTCACTTTCACCATCACATTCTTTCGAAGGTATGTCGGGACACGACCCCAACTATACCTTGCCGACGGGAATGATTCTGCCTCCGTTAGGTGCGAATAACCCGAATCTCCCGCCTGTCGAAGCGCCCGCACGAGTCGCGCTCCAGGATCTTTTCTACCCCATCCGCACCGCCCTTCCCACTTGTCTTTCCCTTCCACCGGCTAATGGGGACAACTTTGAGATCAAACCCCACTTCATCAACATGCTGCCTAAGTTTCATGGTTTGGAATCCGAAGATGCATATATCTTTATCAACAAATTCCAAAACGTTTGCGCCATGATGAAAACTACCCAATTAAGTGATGACGCTATAAGGCTAAGGGTCATTCCTTTCACCTTATGTGACCTAGCCGAGAAGTGGCTATACAGCACCGCATCACACTCAATCAGAAATTGGGACGAGTTTGTGAAAGCTTTTCTTAAAAAGTTCTATCCTCATCACAAAACTGCAAAAATCCGTAATGAAATCATTCAATTTTCACAGCTTCCTGCCGAACCATTTTGGAAATGTTTTGAAAGATTCAAAGACCTTCTCGTTCAATGCCCTCACCATGGAATCGAAAGATGGCAACTTTGCCAAACATTATACGAGGGATTGAACCCGGCAACGAAGCAGTTGCTAGAAACCCTTAGTCAAGGTCACTTTCTGTCCAAATCTAGTGATGAAGCGTGGCAGTTTCTTGAGGATCTTAGTGAGCAAACGATTCAGTGGGAGAGCACCAAGACCACATCTTCTTCTTCTTCTATTGGTCAACCTAGGGCAGGCATACATCAAGTAGAGATGTCAATTGCTATGAAGGCCGAGATGGCCGCTCTTATGAAAAAGATAGAGGCGCTTGAGACCAAAATCTCAGCACCTTCTCCTGCCCCTGTTGTGCCCCCACGAACTGTTTGTGCTTGTTGTTCGGATCCATCACATCTCACTGAAGAGTGTCCTTACACTGCATCCACTCAAGGACAAGATCAAGTCAATGCTGCCTTTCAGCAACGACAAAGAAATGATCCATACTCTTCAACATACAATCCGGGTTGGAAGAGCCACCCTAATTTCGCTTGGAACCACAATCAACAAGTCCAAGGAAACAACAATTTTCAAAGGGCTCCTCCTCCACAACAACAACAAGTACCTCCACAAACTCAATTTCAGCAGCCTCCCCAACAGCAACCTTATCCTAATCAGATGAACAATTTTGTTCCCAACAATTTTGTTCCCCCTCAAAATGCTGTTAGCTCGCTCGAAAGAAGTCTAGAAGCATTCCTAAAGCAATCTGCACAAACTTTGGTGCAATCACAACAATCCACAGCTAGGATAGAGACTTATGTTCAATCTTTGGTGCAAAACAGTGCCTCACACGATCAAAGCATCAAAGCTATTGAGGCACAAATTGCACAACTCAACGCAGCATTGAAAGAGCGAGAGAAAGGAAAGCTTCCGTCTCAACCACTCCCAAATCCCGGTCACGCACATATTGCACATGAACAGCAGAATCATAACGTGAATGCCGTGACTACGTTGAGATCCGGAAGAGTGCTGCAAAACAATGTGGGTATTAACCATGACACCTCAGCCGGTGGTTCTTCATCTTCTTCACCTTCTTCATCTTCCTCTTCTTCTTCGTTAGAGCCTATTCTCCATCCTTCACATGGCTCTACTCCTTCTAGCTCGAACGGACCCTCTTCTCACAACACGAACACATCTACACGGGGTTCCGTTCCAACTCAACAATCTGATCCACAAAAATTGGACTCAACAATTTTTCAAAATGTTCCTTTTCCAAATCGGTTGAGATCCAATAAACCAACTCCACAGATGGAGAAGATTGTAGAGTTGTTCAAACAGGTTAGCATAAATATCCCTCTTTTGGATGCAATCCAACAAGTTCCTTCATATGCAAAAATCTTAAAGGACTTATGCACCAAAAAGAGGAAGTCACAAGTACCAAAGAAAGTTTTTGTAGCTAGTGCTGTTAGTGATGCTCTTGTCAATTCTTTACCCCCAAAGCACAAGGACCCCGGTTGTCCTACTATTTCGATCACAATTGGGAACAAGACCATCAATAGAGCACTATTAGATCTTGGTGCTAGTGTCAATTTGCTACCTTATTCGGTGTACGAACAATTAGGCGTTGGAGAGCTCAAGCCTACTCATTGCACTCTCCAAATGGCCGACCGATCAATCACCCACCCTAGGGGAGAGTTGGAGGATGTGTTAATTAGAGTAGGGGATTTCATTTTCCCCGTGGACTTTATTGTTATGGATACACAGCCTGTCGCTAACCCCCGTAATCAAATTCCGGTGATACTTGGTCGACCATTCCTCGCGACTTCTAACGCGGTAATCAACTGTCGTAATGGTTCAATGAATTTATCTTTTGGCAAGATGATAGTTGAACTCAACATTTTCAAGTTAGGAAGTCAGCCTTGCGAGCCTAATTCTAGCGTACTTGATGTGTGCTCGATCGATGAGATCGCGGAGGAGGACTGTGAGTTCGAGAATTTCATGTTTGATCACAGTAATATTGACGCCACTAGTGCGTTCCTCCTAGAATCCGACACAGCTTTCACGTCGGACAAAGATTATGAGTGTTTCACCTTTGTTGATGATCTTGAAGACTCTCCACCCGAGTTTGAGCCTTTTGCTTTTTCGGATGAGTTAGTTGAACCATCCGACTCGGTAGCGTACACTCAATTTGAACCTTTGATGGAATCCTTCGAGTTTGAAACAGTTACTCCATTGTTACCATCTATTGTTTCACCACCAAAACTCGAACTAAAGCTTTTGCCGTCGCACCTAAAATATGCTTATCTAGGTGAAGATGAGACCTTACCCGTTATCATATCGGCCTCTCTAGCTCTTGAGCAAGAGAAGGCTCTTTTAACGGTCTTATACAATAATCGGCAAGCTTTCGGCTGGTCTATGGCGGACATCAAGGGGATTAGTCCCCTCATAGTCGAACATCATATACACTTGATGGATGATGCCAAGCCAGCAAGGGATCCACAAAGACGCCTCAACCCCATCATGAAAGAGGCAGTTAAGAAGGAGATTGTTAAGTGTCTTGATAGCGGTATCATTTACCCTATCTCGGATAGCCAATGGGTTAGCCCCATTCATGTCGTGCCAAAGAAATCGGGCATCACGGTCATCACCAATGAGGCAAATGAGTTAATTCCTACTCGCACCCAAACTGGGTGGCGAGTTTGCATCGACTACCGAAAACTCAATGCCGCGACAAGGAAGGACCACTTTCCTTTACCATTCATTGACCAAATGCTAGAACGATTAGCGGGGCACGAATTCTACTGCTTTTTAGATGGCTATTCCGGTTATAATCAAGTCCCCATAGCCAAAGAGGATCAAGACAAGACTACATTTACTTGTCCCTTTGGCACTTTTGCTTATCGTCGCATGCCCTTTGGGTTGTGCAATGCACCCGCTACATTTCAGCGGTGTATGATGGGGATCTTTTCAGACATGGTGGAGAAGTTTTTAGAAATCTTTATGGATGATTTCTCCATTTTTGGTGACTCCTTCGATGAGTGTTTACGACATCTTGACGCGGTTCTCACCCGCTGTAGGGAAAAGAACCTAACCTTGAATTGGGAGAAATGCCACTTTATGGTACGAGAAGGCATTGTCTTAGGACATGTGATCTCGCAAAACGGCATAGAGGTTGATAGAGCTAAAATCGAAGTCATTTCTAATCTTCCTCCTCCTAAATGCGTCAAAGATATCCGAGCTTTCCTTGGCCATGCCGGTTTTTATAGACGGTTCATCAAGGACTTTAGCAAGATTGCTAGACCCTTGACTCTCTTGTTGGCCAAGGACACTACTTTTGTTTTCGACTCAACTTGCATGAAAGCGTTCGAGTCTTTGAAACACTCACTCATTTCTGCGCCCATTCTTTCATCTCCAGACTGGACGCACCCTTTTGAAATTATGTGCGACGCATCAGATTTTGCCATTGGTGCTGTTCTTGGACAGCACATTAACAAGATGCCGCATGTAATTTACTACGCTAGCCGAACATTAAATGAGGCCCAATTAAACTACACAACAACAGAAAAAGAGTTTTTAGCGGTTGTGTTTGCACTTGAGAAATTCCGGCCTTATTTAATCGGCTCTCCAGTTATAGTGTACACGGATCACTCAGCTCTTCGCCACCTTTTTGCGAAGAAGGATGCTAAGTCTAGGCTCATACGTTGGATCCTCTTGCTCCAAGAATTTGACCTTATCATACGGGACAAGAAGGGATGTGAAAACGTAGTGGCCGATCACCTTTCACGACTTCCTTCGTCGCCCACGCTTGAACTGCCTATCACTGATGCTTTCCCCGATGAGCAACTCTTGACTGTTTCTTGCGAACCGTGGTTCGCCGATATTGTAAACTACTTAGCCACCGGCTTGATACCTAACGATTGGTCGAAACAAGACAAACTATGATTTTTGTCCCAAGTAAAGCATTTTTACTGGGATGAACCTTATCTTTTTAAATATTGTTCCGACCAAATCATTCGCCGGTGTGTACCTGAAAATGAGATTAAGAGTGTGCTATCTTTTTGCCACGATCAAGCATGTGGCGGGCACTTTGGCCCAAAGAAGACAGCCGAGAAAGTTTTGCAGTGTGGTTTCTATTGGCCACGACTCTTCAAAGATGCATTCGAATACTGCAAAACTTGCTCCCGGTGCCAACACTTGGGCCGGATATCGCGGAGAAATGAAATGCCGCTCCAACCAATTTTGGTTGTAGACATTTTTGATGTTTGGGGTATAGACTTCATGGGACCATTTCCTAACTCTTTCGGAAATGTGTATATTCTTTTGGCTGTTGACTATGTTTCAAAGTGGGTCGAGGCTATACCAAGTCGAACGAATGACAACAAGGTTGTCGTTCGATTTCTGAAAGATCACATCTTTTCTCGATTTGGGCACCCTCGCGCAATCATAAGTGATAATGGTTCTCACTTTTGCAATAGGACTTTTGAGTCCCTAATGCGCAAATACTCTATCACCCATAAGCTGTCAACGCCATACCATCCCCAAACATGTGGGCAAGCCGAGATCTCGAATAGGCAAATTAAGCAAATCTTGGAGAAAACGGTTTCTAAAAACCGTAAAGATTGGTCACTAAAATTGATCGATGCACTATGGGCTTTCCGTACTGCATACAAGACCGATCTTGGCATGTCTCCATACCGGCTTGTTTACGGGAAGGCCTGCCACCTTCCAGTAGAAATTGAGCATAAAGCATTTTGGGCCATTAAAGAGCTGAATCTATCCTTAGGAGATGCGGGCAGCAACCGAAAGCTGCAGTTAAATGAATTGGAGGAGCTGCGGGATGAGGCATATGATAATGCCGTGATTGCTAAGAATCGAGCTAAAGTTTTTCATGATAAAAACCTTTTGCGAAAGACATTCAAACCGGGTCAACAGGTTTTATTATATGATACTCGGTTACACTTTCATCCCGGCAAGCTCCGTTCTAGATGGAGAGGACCTTTTGTAGTCCGCACCGTTTATCCGCACGGTGCGGTTGATCTTGAGAATCCTGAAGACGGTACTTTATTCAAAGTTAATGGACATCGTTTGAAACCGTTCTTCTCAGCGGACCCTTCGGAGGAGCTCCTGTTCTTGCAGGAGCCGATATACACCGACTGATTTCCTCCACCTTCACCCTCGAATTTTTTTTTCCAAAACTTTATTTTCAAATAAGTTTGGGGGTGTGTATACTATGTAAATATAATAATAAGCAGGAACTCGCCGATATTATCAACCCATTTGGTGCAGCATGACAGTGAGGACACTGTCCATTATAAGTTTGGGGGTATGTTCGGTAAGTTTTCCTTTTGCATTCATAGGTATATTTCTGCATTGCATCTTTATATAAAAATCATAAAAATTTGAAAAATTTGAAAAATAAAAAAAAATTAGAAAACAGAAAAACCCATAAAAATTGAAAAATTTCAAAAATTATAAAAATTAATGTATTCAATTCTGGTTAATTGACTTGAGTTTAATAGATAGGTTAACTGGCTAGGAAAAACTAAATCTTAGACTTAGCTAATTAAAAACCCTAAAAATAACCTTCCTTAGAGTTTAACTGTGGAAAGCATATGTCTTTGTAGGTTATTTAGAAATAGGCAAATTTTGGGTTCAGTTCTTGGGCTAAGTCGAAACGAAGGAAAAGTATTAAAACTTTTATTAGAGTATAAGTTTGAAAAATAGTTCCTAGCTTAAGTCTAGATTCTGAAAATGTATACCCTACAAAATTGCACAAACACGCACCTTGAAACTTGGATTAGTAGAAGAGACCTTGAAATACTCTTGTCTAAAGTCCTTAGCACAACGAAAAAGAGAAAAAAAAAAGGTGGATAAAAAAAAATGGACACTGGTTTTTGTGATTACTTAAGGCTGTAAAAATAGAAAAATATTTAGCGAGGGTGCTTCATCACCTAGTGCCTTAGACCAACTGGTTTGGGAGCCACTGCTAAAAGCCTTGGGTGTTGCAAAACTAGGAAGTACGCTTTAATAACGCTAACGCATCTTGTAATCGGTTGTTGGTACCTCAAGAAGTATTAACAGTCGCATGAAGGATGTAAAAGCGAAGTCTCACAAGTGCTTTGGACAATGGGCGGGAGTACGATTGCTTGATTTGAATTTCCAAGTGTAGGGGTGATATTTACACACACGTAGGGGTATGTAATTGGAATTTAGATGAGAGGAAGGAATGAAGAATAGAACTTGTGTCTTTAATAGAGTTGATAGAAATTCCTAAGTGGAGATGGAACTCTAGAAGGAAAACTTAAGAAATGCCGAAAGCTAGGTAATTCTACAGGATATATGTAATCTTAAGTTAAATAATGAGGAAGTGTGAAGAATATGGGTGGATAATTTGCGGGTCGACGATAATAGAATTCCTTGTTAGAAAACCTAAATGGAGAACAAAAGTCGAGAAACCAAGTTGATAGGATTTTGTGGGTAGTATCCGCTGAAAACCCTCAGGAGACAACACTCCTCCTACTAGGGACACCTAGAGGTTTAACGGCTTGTTGCACGAGCTCAGTGCAATCGCGTTTTCCCTGCGAAAGTGTGGCTAGGTTAGATTTTTAAATAATAAGTTTGCTCGAGGGCGAGCAAAAGGTAAGTTTGGGGGTATTTGTTCATAACATAATATTGCATTTTATATGCCCCATTCTTATGCATTTAAGAATAAAAACAGGTGCTTTTGACCCATGTCTGCTACATGTTACAGGTTACAGGTTCTTGGCACGAAAACAGTGAAAAACACAAAAGACGACACAAAAGAAGGATTTTTGACCAACAAAAAGGAAGATCTTAGTAAAGCTCAGCAGAAGAACGGTTCACAATTAACAAGGCAACGCAAGATCCAAATTTGCAAGAAAGACGGTTACAAGAATCATTGCAAAGTGTTCGTTGAAAATCTGGTATCACTGTATAATCCCAAATGATTATCTGAATACAGAACCAAGAAGCACAGAAGAATACCAAGAAGCCCAGAAAAATCCAGCAACTGACCTCACTATTGCGCCGCGCTTCCGCGGCCCAAAGCCCATATACGCGGCGCTTCCGCGGCAAGTTAAAGCCCTAATGCGCATAATTTTTACCATAATGTGTGGCGGCTATGGAAAGATCTTTTTAGGGGTATAATTGTAACTTTAGACATGCGGTGCAATCTGTAGCCCTAGGGTTTCTATGTCCTATAAATAGAACCCAAGACCCTGTATTTTCTCATGCCTCTTCTCATGAAATAAAATTCTGTTTTTTTTCTAAGAGTGCATCAAAAGTAAGTAGATTATTTTCTTTGCAATAATTTTAGTTTTTTCATATCTGTTCTTATTTTCTCGCCTTAGTTTAGTTTTTATTAACTTGCAATCGATGTCTTCTTACTCTAATAAATTCTTGTTTTCTTTCATCCCCTCAATGAGCGAGTAGTTTCCTCGCTTGTTAGGGTTAGGAATAGGGAAGGATTTGAGAGATGAAGATCTCTCATCTCTTTTCATCGCTACACTTTTATGAACATTAGAACTCCATGCATACCTTTTGATTCCGCTCCCTACGGCACTTTTACCTTCAAGGTAACGGTGAACTCCGTAGTCTAAAGGCCCGGATCTTAAGGTTTTCCATGGAGGTTAGGGTGAAGATTAAGAAAGGGAGGACAAGGATCTAGAGGAAGAATCAATCTTCTCAATCATCCTAATCACCTTTGTTAATATTTACCATAACTCTAATATGATTGATTTAATTGATGGCAATGGAAAGAGATGTAAATCTTTATTAACCAAATTTTCCCTAAACCTAATCCTAGCAAGTTTCTAATTCTACCTTCATACAACTTCGATTTTTAGATTTAATTAAAACTTCCAAACACCTTTTGGAATTAACTCGTAAGAACTTAAAGAAGATTTACACATCCCTGTGGACCGACCCGTATTCACCGGCTAGCTGCAAAGCGACGCCGTTCTTGATTGCGGTAATTATTTTTGATCGACAAAACCTCTCTCAATCAAATGGCGCCGTTGCCGGGGATGGCGTAAAATTTTCTTTTTGTAATTTCGGGTTAATCTAAAACATAAAAAAATCATAAAAATCTGGAAAAAAAAATAAAAAATAAAAAAATATATCATCTTTTATTGTTTGAAGGGTTTCTTTGTGAATCTTTGCAGGTTTGACGGATCTGAACCAACACTGAAAGGGAAACAGAGAACTATACATCAGAAAAGGAGTATATTGGAATTCCAGAGCAGCTGAAGAAAGTTGGAGAAGTGAAGCCCCCAAAGCGCCGCCCTTCCGCCGCATAACCCGAGCACTCACAACCAGCCGTTAAAATCTTCAAAGAAAAAGAAGAAGAAATCCAAGAAGCCCATAAAGCCTGGAGACAAACGCACGGACTTGCAGAAACAGATTGACGCGCTGGAGGAGTATAATCAAAAGGCGCGGACTCCCATCACACTCCAAGAGTTCCCCAACCACGTCTTTCAGGAGGAAGATGATGGAGAAAGCTCGTCGGATGAATTCGAGGGATATGTGGCGAGTTGTCATGCGATCTCCCACTCGTTTACGGACGATGAAAAAAATCCTGGCACTGAGAAACTGGGGGCACAGCCTGAACCAGAACTTGTCTGGCCGACAGACGAAATGATCGACGCCTTTCTAGACGAGATTCGTTTGAAAAGTAAAGCCGATCGGGAGCGTGAGATGGCCGCATTAGAAGGAGCCAAACGCAGGCGACTAAACGAAAGAGTCGAAGCACTCCCGCCAGATCAAAAGACATACGATGCGGATAAAAACATATTCTAGACGAGGAAAAGGTTTGCCAAAGCCATGTCAATAGGAATGAAGCTACCACCCTCGGAAGAAAACACGCTCAATGGAGTGGAAAGACACCCTAATTACTGCTCATATCATCGGAAGATTTCACACCCCGCTGAGGAATGCGACGCGTTTAAGATATGGCGGCAAGGATATGTTGCTCACCGGCAACATTTTAAGCGAATGAAACGCAGAACTCGTCGGGAGCAGAGAAGTACTGTAGGGTTCCTAGGCACTCTAATGAGGTCTCACAAGGCATCAACCATGCCAAAATCAAAATTTTCCGGTGCCGAAAAACCCTAATACAGATCATTGACTAGAGTTTAGGCGATAACAAAAGCGAGCAAACCACTTTACTCTAAAAGTGAACGGAAATACAACCTTTGTAGATCCGGTCCTCCACCTCCATAGCTCCGTGATGAAGTCCCCTCGCTGCGATCATCGGATCCTGGGCTCTAGCGTCGGCTTCATCGGAGAAATGGGCGGGCTAGGTCATCGACTTCGATGCCGAAGATGATCTACGTCGAGGCAACACAAGATCAAGCTCCAACTTCACCAAGTCAAGAAACTTGTGAAGAAAACACCCTATACTACTTGGCAAGTGGTAGAGGATGAAGAAATAGGAAGTGGGTTCACTTTAGAATTGGATTTCTCACTCTTTTTCTCAAGTTGCCATTAATGGTAGCAAGCTTTTCTTCATTGTTGAAGAAGAAGAAGAAAAGAATTATGATAAGAATAAAAAGAATTATCTTATCATATAGCAACCATAGTTAGGTGTAGAGAATTAACTAAGGTTAGGTTGAATGGTTAGGGTTAAGTATGAAACAAAAATGGTGGACTTATTCAAAGCTTCATGAAGCTTCAACTAGAAAACAAATCAAGCCACCATTTCTCTTTATCTTTCAAAAATGAATAAATAAATAAATGAAGAGATAAGTAAATCAAAACCCTAACCATTAACATAACCATGGTTTAATTCTTTACACAAACCCAAGTTTGCATGTATCATCAAACATGATACAAACAAGTGCACAAAAGTATATCACATATACAACTTGTGTACATCAAGTGAGAAAATCCATTTAAAGTGAACCAATACTAGTTAATGTAAAGTAATATATCAAATATATAATTATACATTAAATTATTAAATCAATACTTGATTTAACGATCCGGTCATATCGTATATGACCGACTAATATCCAATGTATCGACTTATCGAATCAATCCTCGATTCGATAACTAGGTTATATCGCATACAACCATTCGATACATTCATCACGAGAATAGAATACGGTATCACATACACGCATTATTCTCGGTCCCGCACATATCTCATATGCGCTCCTATTTCATTTCGCTTGAGCCAGGAAACCTCTGTGTAGGACTCTAAAGACTCGTCAATACGCCGGCAGCAGGTGATGATCATATCAAACACCCATAAGCCGCAAGCGGTCTGCTAAACGTAACAGCCACCCGGGTATTGAGTGATCAGAAGATCGACGAGCAGCCCGATCACACTCCTGTGAATCCAACCAGTAACACTTACCGCACAGTCCGGTCTGATCGTCTGATATGTCGCATATCTCGCCTAGGGGTGGTAAACGTCAGACCCCAATAGCTCGATAAGTCGTGTCGATATGAGGTCTATAACAGTTCGTGAAACTACCGGAAACACTTACCAGTAAATCTCAGCAACCCTGGCCAAGAATTTCCGGTTATAGCCAATCGAACACAGTGCAACATCAACTCCCTATACTGGGAGAGACGAATCCCCTCCTATCGCTCATTGCTTCCATGTGATTCGGGACTGTACCCAAAAACCACCATTTTGCACGCCCTCTTAGACGTGGTAAGGTGGAAATCAAAGCACAGTGGGAACCACACAAGACTCTATCACGATCTCGGGTCAACAGACTACTCTGTACCAATGTCACCAGAAAACTGACATCTGACGTAAGGTATAATACCATCTGGGAGTTCTTGGCGAGTCTGTCCAGTATACCCAGTCTCCACTGAGCACCCGCATACCATCTCTGATGTCAAACACCAATGGATATGGGATCATCCATCGCCTATCACATGGGTCGAGAAGATATGCGCTAGTCTACTCTGGAATATCGATGCCCCGTCTCGATATTCCCACGACTAGGGACCTTGAAGGATGTACTTATGGACTACCATGTCCCCACTAGTATGATCCGAATCATAGTCCAGGCAGTCAAGTACACATCCTAAGGGCTTAACCAACATGTAACAGAGAGACAATCAGTGTACACGTTAAGGTAAAGAGCAACCAGATAGCATACTATCATGTCGAGCAAGAAAGTCCTCTCTATATATGTCCAAGCATCCATTACAATATACATCCTATGTATAGTAATGGCCTCTAGGGCATACATATAACTAACAATCTCCCACTTGCACTAGGGCCATCTGATAGCAGTGGTTGTAGTATCTCATACTCAACCATCCCATAAAAGTCTCTCTCTGGGAAAAGGCCTTTGTGAGTGGATCCGCCGTGTCCTCTGAGTCTTCTCTCCTAACCTCGATCACCTTGGAGATCAGCCATCTCCATGATCAGGTGATATTGCCTTAGAATTATATCTGGATCACTGATGGGACGGGCGTTCCTTGGCATAAGCCACAACTCCATTGTCACACAATGGCAGGAACGAAGTTCATCTCATGAACTAATATACATCCAGACTTCCTCTTTGGTAGTATCATAAGTAGCGATATATACAGCCTTTATCGTCTAGTATGCCACGGTATCTAGCTTGGAACTCTTCCAACATACCGTCCCTTTACTGAGGGTAAAGACAATGCATGTGACTAACATTCAGTCGTCTTTATCACCCTGGAACCTTTCCAGTGATTCTCCCCAGGATCGATTGATACCATCTCACTACAACTAGTGAGTATCCTAACATCCAATTAGATCTATCTCATAGATCCAAAGCTTAGGATTTAGTAGGTATCACTTTGATCCTATATGGAGAATCCTTGTGATAAGCGGAGATTGACCGAGCGTAGCATAGGAAACTCCTTCCCTATCAAGAGTATGTCATCCACGTACTCTACGAGGATCGTCACCATACTCCCTACTACCTTTTTGTTTATACAAGGTTCATCTACCATTTTGATGATGTCAAACTCTTTGACTAACACATCAAAACAGACGTTCCAACTCCGCGATGTCTGCTTTATCACATAAAACATCTTGCTCGCGTTTCCGCTGCTCCCACTGTCTACGAAGCCCTCTGGCTGTGTACTTATAGACGCTTTCTTCCAAATCATCATTTAGAAAAGCAGTCAAGACACACAACCGCCAGATATCGTAGTTATGGTATGTAGCCGTACCAAGTAGGATCTGGATGGACTTAAGCATAGCCACTGGAAAAAGGTTTCATCATTATCCACGCCTGGTCGATGACGAAAACCTTTAACAAATCTAGCTTTGAAAGTCTCAACTTCTCCATCTACACCAAGTAATCTTCTCAAAATATACTTGCTCCTGATGGGGATTTAACCATTCAGATATAGAAACCAAAGTCCATACTTTCTTGGTGTATAAGGATTCCATCTCAGATCGATAAACATCCAGCCATTCTTACAGAGTCTCACTCCTGATGGCCAGCTCGAAACTAGTTGGGTCATTATCTCATGATGCAATCCTTGCTCCCACTGTCATAGAGAAACCGAAGTAACTCTCAGATGGGTGAGGAACCCTATTAGATCGGCGGAGAGACTGAGGTTCGTTGGTTACTATTGAATCCTTTGGTTCTACCAAATCATCAGCTGCAGTTTGTATAGCTGGAACATTTCCAGTCCTACATAACAGACCTTGCCTCGAGCTTGTCCGGATTTTGCTTTTAGACATAGGCCGGACAACCCCAAATCTTAACAAACTTAAGATATGGGCTCTTCCCTTTCCATATCTCATATGAAGTGGTAGGCAACTGATTTGATTGGAACCCTATTCAATAGGTATGCAACTTCTCAAGTGCATAACACCCAATAGGAAAAAAGGTAACTCAGTAGTACTCATCATAGAGCACACCATATCATATAGGGTGTGATTGCTCCGTCCCGATATACCATCGTTCTATAGTGTATTCGAAGGAGTAATGCTGAGAGAGAATCTCATTCTCCTTTAGAATAGTCCAGGAATTCCATGCACAAGTATTCTCCTCCCTGATCACATCAAAGGACATAATACTTATACCCGTATTGGTTCTCTACTTCTAACTTATATTCTGTGAATATCTCAAAAGGTTCGAACTTGTGTTTCAACAGGAACATATGACTGAATCTTGAGAGATCATCAGAAAATGTAATGAAGTACAAAGAACCGGTCTTGGCAAGTGTAGACAGGGGACCTACATACATCAACATGTATCATCCCAAGAGTTCACTAACTCTTTCTCTGTTTCCAGTAAACGGAGCTATGGTCATCTTATCTCTGTGACATGACTGGCAAGTTTCACAAGATGTAAATTCAAACTAATTTAAATATGCATCTAAATGTAACTTCAGCCAGTCGGGTCGCATTGATATGACCTAGTCTATAATGCCTCAAGAAGGATTCGTTCATTTCTGAACTCTTCCTCTTGTGTGTGTTCTATATACTAAAAACTGTAGTTTGATTTAGAACATCAATGCTTTTAGATTACGTGCTTGAACCGATCAACTTTTGATATAGGAAATGTTCAAAACATTATCCATCAATACAAAATTTTATCATTTCTTTACTTATAAAGAGACTGATATGATTTTGTATATCAGGTTCGGTATCTAATAACATTCGTTCAGAATCAATGTATTTGTAATATAGGGTGACAGTGACCAACAAACTTGGCTGCAACACTTGCCCCGTTTTCTGCCTCATGAAACTTATCATCCGTTCTCAGTTCTCTACCTATCTGTAGCCCTATGTAACAGATTACATATCTGAGATCCTGATCCGGTATCAAATACCTAGGACGCAGAGGATATTGAGAAACAGTTCTTTGTAATGAACACACCCAAAGAAGATGCATCATATGCACTTTCTTCGTTTGGGCGGCACGGGAAATCTAGTATTCCCCAATTTCCTGCTCTGTCTTATAACAATTATAAGTTGGAGCGGGACCAACGTTCCCCAGCTCAGTATAATAAGCGGGTTCGGTCAATATTCCGTATTATTATCTTGATTAAGGCGTGATATGGTCTCTACCTGGAGAGAGAGAGAAGAAAACACTCAGCGTGCGCTCTTGCAAGAATAGATTGGTTATTATTTTATCTAATCAGGATGGCTCCCACTGTTTTTATCAAATCTTCCTTCAAACCCTAAAAGGAAAGACTAGCCGGGATTAATTACACGCTACAAGTTCGCCAATCTTTCAGCCAGGCCAGTGTCAGTACTTTGAGGGAGGTCCCCCGTGCTTTCGCACGAACCTAATTAATGTAAACCTCGTTTTCCCAGAGGCGTAACCTCGTTAACACCTTTCTAGACACCTACTTGATCGGCTAATTGTAATGTGTAAAACTCTCCCAGGAGTAAACTCGCAGCGGGTATCGGGATCCAACTATCTCATAGAAGGTATACAATCTCATTGCAAATTTCAACACTTGAAATTCCCGATAATATTTTGCCCCTAGCAGCTATATGACCTTAACATAGTCAACAAATCATAAGTGGTAGTCAAGTTCAACCCGTCATTTCCTGATTGAATTAACCCCCCTCCCCCCGCACGACCCTTAACATAGTCAACAAAGTCGCACGACTACCCTAATCCAATCGCATCATATGCTTATGCAGATAAGCACTAATTAGCTACCGCACACTACGCCTTAACATAGTCAACAAACGAAGCACGAATACTAACTAGTACTTATCTGAAATGACGGAGGGCTACGACAGGTTTTTCTGAAAACCTATTGCGTAATGAACTTGATATTGTTGTAGAATCAAATGATTTTGAAATGGAGTGTTTTCGAGGCTTTTCTAGTTTTGCTAAAGGGGTCACTCCCGGTGAAGGGATCGTCGGCCCTTTCCTCATCGAATAAGGTGCGGGATATATCATATATATCACTGTGCAAAGAAAAAACTCTTAAAAGCAATCAAAAGACAAACCGAGTGTGTAGCATCTGCCAGTTATTGCTAAAGGAGTCACTCCCGGTGAAGAGATCTCGGTCCTTTCCTTATCGAATAAGGTGCAGGATATATCATATATACCGCTGTGCAAAGCAAGAAC
Source organism: Agapanthus africanus (assembly GCA_030015575.1). Taxonomy (NCBI): domain Eukaryota; kingdom Viridiplantae; phylum Streptophyta; class Magnoliopsida; order Asparagales; family Amaryllidaceae; genus Agapanthus; species Agapanthus africanus. The sequence goes on along the minus strand of CM057340.1, from coordinate 670,766,705 downwards.
TGTAGCTACCTGTTTTATTTTGAAATTCGATTCCACAACATCTTTAGGTTTCTTTTCTTTCATTAATCACATTAATGAAGTCCCATCATTTAAGTACCTAAACATCACAGATAAATACGACATACACTTATGCCATCCGCATTCGCCTCGATGTCCCCTCGTGTACCGTTAGGTTAGGTAACTAACGGCAGAGCAGGGCAGGGCTAGCGCGGGTGTAAAACATAAGTAACGTCTATATAATATATCATATATACTATATACTGTATCTATCACAGAACATCACAGATATCGCAGCAGAAGAAACATATGAAATATTGGATATACTAGGACGTCCGTGTTTTCAATACGAGCCAGTATAAATCACGGATTCCACGGTCGCGATGAATAGCCAAACCCACACCCCTAGACCCCTACGAGAGCGGCAAGCAACCCTACCAGTTCTAGAGTTAGGAGACCCGGACTCGACTCCTCGACTCCAGAACCCGGTTACTTATGCCCTTCTCCTTGGGTCTATCCTAGTACGGAAAAGTAAATAATATACAAAGGGTGACATCTTCCGCAACCTGGAAGTGCCCCAATAAAAGATTATTACATACAAGTTTTTACATGAATGAAAATGAAAAACACTCATCTCATATAAAAAAAACCCGGCTATTCAAACACGACGATCCAACATAACATATCCAGAAACACATAACATCACATGTCATCAACGTAAGTAAATATGCGCATCCCAATTGTCGTTGACATATAGCAACGAAACCGGCGATATCACATATTACACTTACGGTCACAGAAAAGAAAGTGTAAAACTACAACAGTTGGAATCCGTAACCTGCATAGACATCGCATGCCTAATCAAATGAAATACTTAGACATCGCATGCCTAACAATTATAAACCCCGCATTTTAGTCTCATTATCGAAAACTCTTTTCAATATCAAGTCGGGCAATTCAACAAGATTCCCGACATCATGATCGAATGCTCATCGCAAACTTTAGTAGGCGGCCGCACCCCCGACGCCGTCGACGAAGTGCACCAAGACGGAACACCGCTGCCGCGAGCGCTCTCACGGATGCTTTCGGCGACGGGGTTCTCCTACAGTCACTTGTTTGGGGCTATGGGGTGAGACTGTCTATTAAGTTTACCCGGCGAGTATCCACGTACGCTACGTGATTGGGACGGACTTTTGATCACATCAAAATTCCGTGGCAACCGATCAAGTGAGACTAAACTGCTATATTTATAACATTCATTCAGTTATCTCATAACTACTTATGGATTTCAAATATTGTATCACATTCCGGATAAATAGAAAATGTCAAACTTTACGATCGAACAATCGAACACCCAAGTTTTCCCGAAACAGCTCAACACATGAAACAAGTTTAAAAACATTCACTTCATGCCTCAGTACCAACGGTCCAGCCGTAGAAGGGTCAAGCCAACGCCTCACATGTGGCACGCCGTACTACCCCAAACCCTAAGGTTCAAAGGGCAGTTCAAGACGGTCACATAATCGAGTTAAGGTTTGTTGTCTTCTAAAGGGACCATCGCGTTACTTGCACTACTTAGAACGTCATTAAACTACGGAAAGATCCAACACTTGGAAATTTCCCGGCAGGGAAAAAAGTGGGTATTTATATCCGGTCGAACTTTTTAACATATTCTAAAATTATCCGGAAAACACATCGACAAGATTAGACAATCCGATCGAATCCACGAAGCTCCAAAACACCCCAGAAAACTCAACTCATGAGTGCAAATTAAAAATTCCCAGAAAACTCAGCACCTGAAGAGACAAATTACTGTGCAAAAATGGAAGTCTAATCTCATTATTTGGCTGCGGAACCGCCGCAGAAGCCAAGCTTCTTCCGCGGTTCCGCCGCGGTTTAGCCGTATCACTTGGTCATTTTTGCACCGTAATTCTTAGAATTTCCTGCTGAATTTTTAAAGAATTTTTAATCTGGAAAAAACCCAGTTTTGAAAAAATGTCCAGAGAGGGTTGAAATTTAGGGTTTCGGGGTTCGATCGGGTTTCTAACATCGTCTACGCATTGCCTAAGGCTCAAACTAGGCTCTGATACCAGTGTAAGGTTCCTAGGCACTCTAATGAGGTCTCACAAGGCATCAACCATGCCAAAATCAAAATTTTCCGGTGCCGAGAAACCCTAATACGGATCGTTGACTAGAGTTTAGGCGATAACAAAAGCGAGCAAACGACTTTACTCTAAAAGTGAACGGAAATACAACTTTTGTAGATCCGGTCCTCCACCTCCATAGCTCCGTGATGAGGTCCCCTCGCTGCGATCATCGGATCCCGGGCTCTAGCGTCGGCTTCATCGGAGAAATGGGCGGGCTAGGTCGTCGACTTCGATGCCGAAGATGATCTACGTCGAGGCAACACAAGATCAAGCTCCAACTTCACCAAGTCAAGAAACTTGTAAAGAAAACACCCTATACTACTTGGCAAGTGGTAGAGGATGAAGAAATAGGAAGTGGGTTCACTTTTGAATTGGATTTCTCACTCTTTTTCTCAAGTTGCCATTAATGGTAGCAAGCTTTTCTTCATTGTTGAAGAAGAAGAAGAAGAAGAAAAGAATTATGATAAGAATAAAAAGAATTATCTTATCATATAGCAACCATAGTTAGGTGTAGAGAATTAACTAAGGTTAGGTTGAATGGTTAGGGTTAAGTATGAAACAAAAATGGTGGACTTATTCAAAGCTTCATGAAGCTTCAACTAGAAAACAAATCAAGCCACCATTTCTCTTTATCTTTCAAAAATGAATAAATAAATAAATGAATAGATAAGTAAATCAAAACCCTAACCATTAACATAACCATGGTTTAATTCTTTACACAAACCCAAGTTTGTATGTATCATCAAACATGATACAAACAAGTGCACAAAAGTATATCACATATACAACTTGTGTACATCAAGTGAGAAAATCCATTTAAAGTGAACCAATACTAGTTAATGTAAAGTAATATATCAAATATATAATTATACATTAAATCATTAAATCAACACTTGATTTAACGATCCGGTCATATCGTATATGACCGACTAATATCCAATGTATCGACTTATCGAATCAATCCTCGATTCGATAACTAGGTTATATCGCATACAACCATTCGATACATTCATCACGAGAATAGAATACGGTATCACATACACGCATTATTCTCGGTCCCGCACATATCTCATATGCGCTCCTATTTCATTTCTCTTGAGCCAGGAAACCTCTGTGTAGGACTCTAAAGACTCGTCAATACGCCGGCAGCAGGTGGTGATCATATCAAACACCCACAAGCCGCAAGCGGTCTGCTAAACGTAACGGCCACCCGGGTATTGAGCGATCAGAAGATCGACGAGCAAGCCCGATCACACTCCTGTGAATCCAACCAGTAACACTTACCGCACAGTCCGGTCTGATCGTCTGATATGTCATATATCTCGCCTAGAGGTGGTAAACGTCAGACCCCAATAGCTCGATAAGTCGTGTCGATATGAGGTCTATAACAGTTCGAGAAACTGCCGGTAACACTTACCAGTAAATCTCAGTAACCTTGGCCAAGAATTTCCGGTATAGCCAATCGAACACAGTGCAACATCAACTCCCTATACTGGGAGAGACGAATCCCCTCCTATCGCTCATTGCTTCCATATGATTCGGGACTGTACCCAAAAACCACCGTTTTGCACGCCCTCTTGGACGTGGTAAGGTGGAAATCAAAGCACAGTGGGAACCACACAAGACTCTATGACGATCTCGAGTCAACAGACTACTCTGTACCAGTGTCACCAGAGAACTGCCATCTGACGTAAGGTATAATACCATCTGGGAGTTCTCGGCGAGTCCGTCCAGTGTACCCAGTCTCTACTGAGCACCCGCATACCATCTCTGATGTCGAACACCAATGGATATGGGATCATCCATCGCCCATCACATGGGTCGAGAAGATATGCGCTAGTCTACTCTGGAATATCGATGCCCCGTCTCGATATTCCCATGACTAGAGACATTGAAGGATGTACTTATGGACTACCATGTCCCCTCTAGTATGATCCGCATCATAGTCCTGGTAGTCAAGTACACATCCTAAGGGCTTTACCAACATGTAACAGAGAGACAATCAGTGTACACATTAAGGTAAAGAGCAACCAGATAGCATACTATCATGTCGAGCAAGAAAGTCCTCCCTATATATGTCCAAGCATCCACTACAATATACATCCTATGTATAGTAATGGCTTCTAGGGCATACATATAACTAACAAGTACAACCGACAGGCACAAAAGAACTACCGGCAACTGTTACACGGTCAATGCTGAAGGATCACAAGTTCTCACCTTTGAGAGCGACTCTGATGAGGAAATGGCTCTTGGCCCTCTCTTTAAAGAATCCATCTTAGGGAAAGAGGAAAAACCAGAGGCCTGTGAAAATATTCAGCTGCGCAATCGCACGCTCCTGGAAAAGAATCTCGGACCCATAACTAGAAAAGATAAGGGAAAGGAAAAGGTCGCTGAGGATATCGTCTTAGATGACCAAGTCATGAAAGAGCTGACTGCCAAGGACCCGCCTAAGAAGAGTAAGGTGGACTAAAACATCCTAGCGCACCTGAGGAAGCTGGCTTCGCAGTTCAGCATTCTCGACGCCCTCTTATTATCAAAAGAAGCGAGAGATTCTTTAATCAAGGCGCTACAAGAGCCCGAGCAATTCCAAGCCTTCCTCGCCGAGGAAAGGATGAAGGATGAATTGGAGGAAGTGCACACCGCCGATGTCACGTTCGGTGATGAAGACCTTCTCCTTGGTACGTGCGACCACAACCGTCCCATGTACGTCTCTGGATACTGCCATGATATCAAGATAGGCAAAATTCTGGTGGATAATGGATCCTCCGTCAATCTCCTTAATGTTCGGGTGTTGAAGGAAATCTGCATGAGCGTTCAACACCTCGCCCGTGATAAAATTACCATCTCCGGTTTTGACTCCCAGTCGTTACAAACTCTCGGATCGGTAATACTAACATTACGCTTCGGACTACTCGTCACGGACATCAAGTTTCACGTCATTGACGCCAAGACATGCTACAACGCTCTTCTCGGTCGTCCCTGGTTACACGAGTACAACATCATCCCTTCTACGCAACATCAGTGCATGAAGTATTTCAAGGATGGTCTCGAGTATACCGTAACAGGTGAGCTGAACCCGTTCTCCGTGAACGAAGTCCGCAAGTACGAAGATGCAAAGTACTTTTTGCCAGATTTCGAGGACATAGAGAGGTGTCGCAAACCGGAGAACAAAGCCGCCGCCACCATTCCTGTTTTCGGGAGTGATACCGAAGACGAAGAAGAGATAGTTTACGCTGGGCCTTCTCGACGCAACAACCCGGGACCGTCCGCCCCCATATTGATCTTCGGAAGTGACTCGGAAGACGAGGTTAATGTTGTGTTCTCCAGTCGGCCTTCAATACAAGCGTCCCCTAGCGATGATCAGAGTCTGCAAATTACCATGATTCCGCGGGAGCACTACAAAGATCTTGACGCACTTGAAGCTTACAATGTGCAAGACCTGCAGACGTTTTACGTCCCTCCCAAACGAAAAGGCGAGAAGGAGATCCTATTCTACCGATCCACGGAAACAAGAGTGGAGAAAGAAATCTGGCAGGGCGCGGATTCTACACTCGACAGGCTCCAACCTATCCGTTTGCCTAGATATTATACGAATGGACTAAAAAGGCTATTGAAGCGCCAAGGGGTACCTTTAAGACAGACTGTTCGACAAGCTCGGTTCTACAACAGGATTTACGATGTCCCTGGGACTCAGCGCAAGCTGCCCAATGGGAGAATGGAAACGCTCGGGCTTGGATATGTGAAATCTGGGAAACGGGAACGAGTCTATGCTAGCTACGTCATATATGACTTTGAGGAAGAAGGGGACGCTCTGTCAGAAAACGCTGACCCCGAACCAAAACAAAATCCTGCAATCAAAATGCCGAACCCATCATTTGAAGAGCAAATGGACAAGCTTATCAGAGAAGCGGGTCAAAAGGTTCGAGACGACCATAATCTCGAAATGTCCATCTATGAGAAAGCCAGGACGCAACGCCTCCTTCAACAGGCTGCAAAAGATGAAAATGCTCCTCCCTGTCAACCTGTGATGCAAAAGGCCGACGCAGAGGCAGAAACAAGTCAAAGAGCAGAAAAGGCGTTAGACAGTGACAAAGCGGGACCAAGAAGTTACGCGATCGGAAATCGAGCGGTCCGGATTTGTCGCTTATGAAGAAGATGAGCCAGGCATACTCTTTTCCTCAGGATAAAACATGAAAGATACTTGACCTCGCTATAAAACATCAAATGATCACACTTCCGGAGTCCAAGCACCCCGAGCAAGCCAACGAGGTCTCCCATCCAGATTATTGCTCTTATCACTGAGCAATAGAACACCCTCTCGAAGATTGCTTCACCTTCAAGAACTGGGTCGAAGACCAATATCAGCTCAGCAAGTTCGCTCTATCCAGCAGTTGGAGGGTAACACCGCCGCAGAAGCATGAACCCAAAGCCACGAAAGCATAACAAGACCCACATCGGTCTTCGAAGCGAGCTCGTACTTGTCACATGATAACAATATCGAAAGAAGAGCCCGAGGATATGGACGACCTCCCCTGGTGCTTCGAAAACAGCAACGACGAGGTCATCTCAGAATTTTCACCAGCACCGAAAGAGCTGGAGGATGGAATACATACTACTGCAGATAACCTTAAGAAAATTGAGTTGGGGACGGCGAATGACCCACGACCGACATTCGTCAGTGAGTTGCTATCTGAAGAAAGGGTGGCTGCGTTAAAAGACGTGCTTCTGCAGCATAGAGATTGCTTCGCATGGAACTATTCTGAAATGCCAGAACTAGATCCAGAAATTGTTGTGCATAAATTGGCGATATCTCCGGACATCAAGCCGGTCGAACAAGCGCCAAGAAGAATGCGGCTCGAGCTTGAGATGAGTATCAATGCCGAGGTCAAGAAGCTAATCGACTCTGGCTTTATCCAAGAGGTTCAATATCCTGAATGGATCGCCAACATCGTCCCAGGGATGAAGAAAAATGGGATAGTGCGCATATGCGTGGACTTCCGGGATCTCAATAAAGCCTGCCCGAAGGATGATTTCCCAGTACCGGTCACCGAGCTGATGATAGATAACACATCCACTCACGAGGTGTTCTCTTTCATGGACGGCTCATCAGGATACAATCAGATAAAGATGCATCCCGAAGACCAGAAGCACACCGCTTTCCGGACTCCTCTGGGTATATTTTGCTACAAAGTTATGCCCTTCGGTTTAAAGAATGCCGGTGCCACCTATCAGAGGGCCATGACGAAGATCTTCGATGACTTCATACATGAAATCGTCGAATGTTATATCGACGATCTCGTGGTGAAAAGCAAATCGTATGAGGGACATCTCGAGCATCTGAAGACCGTATTTCAACGCCTTCGACAATACAACTTGAAGATGAACCCTCTCAAGTGCGCATTCGGAGTTTCCTCGGGCAAATTCCTGGGATTCATCGTCCGACACCGAGGTATCAAGATAGATCCGTCGAAGATTAAGGCGATCATGGAAATGCCTCCGCCGAGAACTCTCAAACAATTGCGGTCTCTCCAGGGGAAGCTCGCGTACATCCGGCGATTCATAACCAACCTTTCAGGCAAGTGCTGCCCTTACAATCACCAGATGAAGAAGGGAACCCCGTTCATCTGGGATCGCAAATGCCAAGATGCACTAGACGAGATCAAGCAATACCTGCAGAACCCGCCGGTGTTAGCTGCTCCAGTCAAGAGAAAGCCTCTTATCCTTTATACAACTGCCCTCGAAGGTTCCTTAGGTGCATTATGGGCACAAGAGAACGACCAAGGGAAAGAAAGAGCTCTCTATTACTTGAGTCGGGTTCTACTGGGGGCAGAAGACAACTATTCCCCATTGAAAAACACTGCCAGGCGCTTTTCTTTGCGATAACAAAGCTCAGGCACTATGCATTGGCACATGAAGTCCGTTTCATTTCGAAGGTGGACCCACTTAAATATTTGATGTCAAAGGCCATATTGACGGGGCGACTCGCTAAATGGGCCCTACTCTTAATGGAGTTCTCGATAACCTATCAGCCTCTCAAGGCAGTGAAAGGCCAGGCCATCGCCGACTTCCTCGCTGAGCATCCGATACCTGCCGATTCTCCTCTAAATTGCGATCTGCCAGACGAAAATGCGTTTGACGTGATCGACAGTGGTGATACCCGATGGGAGCTTTATTTCGATGGAGCATCTTCCATGAAGAAGCGCAAACAAAGTACCCCTATAATCAAATCGGGGGTAGGCCTTATCTTCGTGACCCCACAAGGAGGGATAACGCGATTCGCCTTCTCCTTGACAGAGCCAAGGACGAACAATGAAGCCGAATACGAAGCTTTTATAGCAGGTCTCGAGATCGCCATCGACATAGGAATTGAAAACCTCCTCATATATGGAGACTCCCAACTGGTCGTTAGTCAAGTAAACGGCGACTACCAGACGTGCAAGCCAGAGCTGGTGAAGTATGGAGACAGAGTACAGCGATTGCTGACTCAAATTCCCTACTACATACTGGAAAGCATAACGCGTGCGGAAAATAGCAAGGCGGACGCGCTAGCCAAGCTCGCTAAAGAGCTGGCTGACGAAAACCTCGATGACGTAAGAATCGTGGTACAAAGCCGTCGGGTTCTCGCTCCGGCAGAAATATCACCGGAATCATCCGAGGAAAAGGAAGCAGCCGAGCAAATGGCTATGCGAATAAAGGACCAAGAGAAGGTTGAAGATTGGAGATAAGTCTTCATAGACTACTTCAAATCCCGCCGAACGTCTGAAAATGCGTCCTCAAGACACCAACTCATGAAGCGAGCCCTATCTTTCGCCTTTGTCAATAATACTCTGTACAAGAGGTCATTTGATTCTCTGTGGTTGAGATGCCTGGGACCTGACAAAGCGAAAAGAGTCGTTCAGGAAGTTCACGACGGACTCTGCGGTTCTCACCAAGCAGGCCCGAAGATGAAGTTGAAGATCAAACGAATGGGCTACTATTGGCCCACGATGATTCAGGACTGCCTCGAATATGCGAAGCAATGCCACTCATGTCAGATTCATGGAGACTTTATCCATCAGCACCCAAATCCTCTACATCCGACAATGGCTAACTGGCCATTCGAAATGTGGGGAACCGACATAATTGGCCCCATCGAACCGGCATCATCCAGGGGACATCGTTTCATCCTAGCGACCACTGATTACTTCTCCAAATGGGCAGAAGCAGTACCGTTGAGGGAAGTGAAGACGGAGAATATCCTCCATTTCTTCAAGACGCACGTCATTTATCGGTTTGGAACGCCAAGACGGATCATCTCCGATAATGGGCCAGCCTACAGGAGCCACAAGATCAGCCGCTTCGCACAACAACATAACATAGACTGAAGATATTCCTCAGTTTATAATCCGTGAGCTAACGATCTAGCTGAGGCTTTCAACAAAACCTTGACGAAGATCGTAAAGAAGACGGTATCCCGAAATAAGAAGGACTGGCGTGAGAGACTGCAAGAAGCTCTTTGGGCGTATCGAACTACATTCAAGACGGCCACGAACACAACGTCGTATGCGTTGGTATTCGGTACAGAAGCAGTACTCCCCCTCGAGATAGAGCTACCTTATCTACGAGTGGCAGTCCACTACGAGCTGACGGACGAAGAAAATGCTTACCTTCGGCTTGAGGAGCTTGATGCCCTTGATGAAACACGGCTCATAGCGCAACAAAATCTGGAGGCTTATAAAGCAAAGATGACGCGCTCATATGAAAGATTAACCCGGCCGAGGACATTCCGCCAAGGCGAACTCATGCCAGTGGTCAAAAGACCCATGATCCCCAATCGAGCCAAGCGGGGAAAATTCGAGCCGAACTATGAAGGCCCGTACATCATAGACAAGGTCTACCAGGGTGGAGCCTATCTGCTCATGGATATGCACGGTGAAAGGCCTTTCAGGCCAATAACGGTCGCTTCCTGAAGAAATACTACGCCTAACGAGTCACAGCCTAGGTCAATGATAGATGAAGACGACTATGTCCGCTCGCTATCTTCCTAAGCCCAAACTCTATGAGTAGTAGCCGGCCTTCTTTACCACGGACCGAAACGTCCTTAAACTAATGACGGACCGAAACGTCCTTAAACTACTACCGCAGCATCTTTAGGCTGACGAGATGAATAAAAAAATAATATATGAAGAATAAAAAATATATATATAAAATATATATAATAAACGGTATGTCCATAAGCAAAATGGGCACGGATGAAAACCCGAAAGGGCTCCGTGAGTAAAAACAGCAGGGCTACCGGCGAGTGTTCGTGAAAACCCGAAAGGGCGCGACCTCGTAAAAAAAAGAGAGAATAAAAAGAATAGAAAAATAAACGGTATGTCCATAAGCAAAATGGGCACGGATGAAAACCCGAAAGGGCTCTGTGAGTAAAAACAGCAGGGCTACCGGCGAGTGTTTGTGAAAACCCGAAAGGGCGCAACCTCATTAAAAGACACTTGCAGGGTCCTCTCGACCTTGTAAGGAGAAACCACCCGCATGGGATCCTTACGACTCACAAGGGAGCAACACACTTAGGGATCCTCACGATTCTTAAAGAGAAATTACACTTGCGAGATCCTCACGACTCATAAGGAGAACTCTCTTCTGGGACCCTCACGGCTCATAAGATTTGAAAGTCTTAAGTTACATAGACCTAAACCTGTGCTTAAGCAAACCCACCCACCCTCCCCACACACACAACCTTGGATATTGCCCTACAAGTGGCTCAATACTGACCCTTGTATACAATCCACGGGCGCGAATAAACATTTCCCTAACCAAGTCCCATCCGTGACTGGGGATATGTTCGCATGATGAACAACCCTTTAAGTCCTCTCGACTTACAAGGAGAAAACCCTCTTGTAGGATCCTTACGACTTACAGAGGAACATACACTTAGGAATCCTCACGATTCCTAAGGAGAAAATACACCTACAAGATCCTCACGACTTGTAGGGAGAAATACCTTTGTGAGACCCTTACGGCTCATGAAGTCAAAAGCCTTAGTCGACAGGACCTTAACCATGTTCGCTAAGCCACCTTTGTTCGACATCGACAGAGGCAAATGATGATTCGCTCCTGCCAATATCCCAGTTGTAGCGGTGCTGATGCCGAAATCGGTGTCTAATTTCAGGTTTACGGCGAAAAGCCAGTAGGCCGCACATGCATACGAAATAGCCGAAATGATGGGGCAACTTGCAATAAAAAGCAGCAAGTAAAAACGTATGCACACAAAATAGCCGAAATGATTGGGCAACTCGCAATAAAAAGCAGCGAGCAAAAATAAAATAAACAGCCGAAATGATTGGGCACCGCGAAAAATAGCCGAAATGATGGGGCAATCGCGACCTTCGCGATATAAAAGCTGAAATGATAGAGCATCACAGAAAAAGAAATAAAATAAAAACGAAATTTCTGCCCTACAGGTGATGCTACATCAATCCCTGTATACAATCCAGGGGTGCAAACGAAGAAGGAGTCGCACTCCTCCTCCCCAGGTTTCATCAGAAGAAGAAGCCGAATCTCGACGGGCCACAAATAACCTAGAGATCGTCTCAACATTTGTCTCGTTGCGGCAAATATGACCTCGAGCAAAGCGGAACAGCGGCGATTCCCAGTTACATGACTCGGCGATGTACAGATCACCGAAAGTCAAATCCCAACCCCGTGAAATGCGGATACAACCAACAAAATTCCTTGTAACGTGGAACGCGGATAACGTCACTCTTTGACCCCGTAGAAAACATCCAGAGCGGAGCCTGTTCCTCGCAGAACACGGCAGCGAACCCGTGGGAAGCATCCAGAGCAAAATTCCTGGTCACGTGGAACGCGGATAACGTCACTCTTTGACCCCGTGGAAAACGTCCAGAGCGGAGCCTAGTACTCGCCAAGCACGGCAGTGAACCCGTGTGAAGCATCTAGAGCAAAATTCCTGGTCACATGGAACGCGGATAACGTCACTCTTTGACCCCGTGGAAAACGTCCAGAGCGGAGCCTGGTCCTCGCAGAACACGGCAGTGAACCCGTGGGAAGCATCCAGAGAAAAATTTTCGGTCACGTGGAACGCGGATAACGTCACTCTTTGACCCCGTGGAAAACGTCCAGAGCGGAGCCTAGTCCTCGCCAAGCATGGCAGTGAACCCATGTGAAGCATCTAGAGCAAAATTCCTGGTCATGTGGAACGCGGATAACGTCACTCTTTGACCCCGTGGAAAACGTCTGGAGCGGAGCCTGGTCCTCGCAAAACACGGCAGTGAACCCGTGGGAAGCATCCAGAGCAAAATCCCTGGTCACGTGGAACGCGGATAACGTCACTCTTTGACCCCGTAGAAAATGTCCAGAGCGGAGCCTAGTCCTCGCCAAGCACGGCAGTGAACCCGTGTGAAGCATCTAGAGCAAAATTCCTGGTCACGTGGAACGCGGATAACATCACTCTTTGACCCCGTGGAAAACGTCCAGAGCGGAGCCTAGTCCTCGCAGAACACGGCAGTGAACCCGTGGGAAGCATCCAGAGCAAAATTCCTGGTCACTTGGAACGCGGATAACGTCACTCTTTGACCCCGTGGAAAACGTCCAGAGCGGATCCTGGTCCTCGCATAGCACGGCAGTGAACCCGTGTGAAGCATCCAGAGCGGAGCCTGGTCCTCGCAGAATACGGCACTGAACCCGTGTGAAGCATCCAAAGCAAAATTCCTGGTCACGTGGAACGCGGATAACGTCACTCTTTGACCCTGTGGAAAACGTCCAGAGCGGAGCCTGGTCCTCGCAGAGCACGGCAGTGAACCCGTGTGAAGCATCCAAAGCAAATATCGGACTGTGGAGTCCTTAAAATCCATGGACTATGATGTCCTTAACCTCAACCGTAATGTCTTAAAACTAACGATCAACCACCATGATTCTAGACTGAATTTACCTTGGTTCAAGGATAAATCTCTTCACTCCTTTGATATTCGTCGTTATAATTCCTCAACGTCTTCAAAGAGGTGACGGGTCCCGATGACCACACATTGATACGGACTGTAGGGTCCTTAAACCCACGGACTATGATGTCCTTAACCTTGACCGTGATGTCTTAAAACTAACATTGGACGGTGGAGTCTTTAAATCCACGGACTATGATGTCCTTAACCTTGACCGTGATGTCTTAAAACTAACATTGGACTGTGGAGTCCTTAAACCCACGGACTATGAGGTCCTTAACCTTGACCGCGATGTCTTTAAACTACGGTACCTTGGAAAACATCCCAAAGCAATCCCTGACCCCGTGAAATACGGATAAGGGCAACCGCACCCAGCACTTGCGGGTCCTCACGACCTGTAGGGAAGAAAATTCTCTTGTGAGATCCTTACGACTCCCAAGGGAAAACCCGCTTAAGGATCTTAACGATTCTTAAGGAGAACTTACACCTATGGGATCCTCTCGACCTGTAGGGAGAAAAACTCATTATGAGACCCTCACGGCTCGTAAAGCTCAAAAGTATTAGGAGGCGGATCTTAACCCTGAATCCTAAGCCATCGCTACCCTGCAAAGAGACCAAGATAAATTGTCCACAGAACACATTCAATAAGAAGGAGACACACCATCGGAAAAAAAATGTCTTTATTCATAAACCGAAATGAATACAAAGTACAATTCATGAAAGAACAAAAAGAAAATACTCTCATTCAGGAGTACGTACAAAAAGAAAGGAAAAGATACAAGTTTTCAAGCCAGCGGGCGATTTAGCAATTTTGCTAGCTCATCCTTCTTTCGCTGGGTCACGGCTTCATGATTCAGGATCTCCAGAAGACGGGCCTCCGCCTGAGCCTGCTGGGCCTGAAACGAGGCGAGCTGGCCTTCGAGCTCTTTCTCAGTAGCCTTGTGAGCCTCGACCCTTTCGCGAGTGAACACGGCAGCCGTATCAAGAGCCACCACCTCTTTGATAGACTCTTGAAGTACCCGCCAAAGTTCATACGCTTTATTAGCTTTGGCTGTAAGGCTGGCTTGAAGCTCGCTCAATGCCTTAGAAGCCAGCTTCCTTTCCGAGAATTTGCGGCCCAGCCTCTTCTCGCATGACACCATATTTTCCGCGCACCTCGCTATCAGCCCCCGCAAGTCCTCCTTTACAGCCACGGCCTCCGAGGAAAGGCGGGAACACTCTAGGGCGTGCATGCAAGCCTCCACCTGCCGACAGAACTCCACCCAGACTCGCACCACCTCTTCGCTATGGTAGGTGGCAAGAAAAGGAAGAGAACCATTAGCTTCGGTGGTAAATGCTTCAGCTGTGGTTGCTCTGCCAGCACGAAGCTCCTCGATCAAAGACGACAAGGAGACAAGGCTTAATTGGGCCAAGCGTTCTGAAGCTCGCAGAGCATAAGGGCCGGGCGGCATGGCGATACGCGATTCCAACGCTATAGGGGCTGGCAAGGCTGTTCAGATTTGAAAAATGTCAGTAAAACTCTTAAGCAAAGGAACAAGTCGGACTATATTGAAATGTCACTTACCTACGGTCATGCAAGTAGGAGCTGAAGGTTCCCCTGGCCCTTCGAGGACCTCAACCTCGTCATCGGCCTCCAAAAATATAGAAAACATCAATGTCAATACGCAAAATAACAACGATGCTATGAGAAATGATGAACGACACTAACCTTGTCCGGATGAGAGGACGATGCGTTGAGGAGATATCACCTGCGGAGCTGCCATCTCCAGCAGACGCTGAAAGGATTGCCGGGGAGACAGATCGGCAATAGAGGCCGCCAGCCCGCGTAATTTTGAGAAAACAAAAGAGTTCAGACAACGGAAAGATTGCTAATTTAAAATGCAAAAGGTTACCTTCAACACTCCTCCCATTCTGAGCCGTGGGGATAGCGGCTTCAACGGCCTCAGCCGTGACCTCGGGCTCCAACAAAGGGAGGGTAGTCCCGACTACCTCTCTTTCAGCCTCTGGGCCGCCCTTAGGAAGAGTCATTGGGGCGGCGACCACCAAAGGAGCCTCCCCCAAAGGAGCAAGCGCGTCTTGATCAAGAACTGCCACTGGAGGCTCTATTGCAAGAGGAACAGCCTCGTCAGCCCCCTCCACATCGAGTAAGGCTGCATCGGGAATGTCAACGGGCTTTAGCTTCAACAAGCCCGTAGGGACCTCCCCCATCACCGAGGACTCTACACAATCCATACAAGAATAAGAATACATATATACGGGCATAAACAATCTGAAAAACTGGAAAGAAGTATAAAAAAAACATACCAATGCGCAGGGAAGCCTTCAATATGGCTTCTTCAAGCCGATGCTCCTTCTCAAGGAGACGAGCTCGCCGGGGTTCCGAGGGTGGACTCGTGACCGCCGGTCCATAAGGAAAGCGCGTTTACAGCATCCTCCGAAGCGGCCAGCTTCAACGCCCTTTTTCCCTACTCCTCCAAAGGGCCAATAAACCGCCGCCGGATCCATGAGGGGTCTTCATAGAAGATTACGGCAGGATAAGCTTTCTTAGGAACCCTTGCGTTCTGAGACTCATCTTTAGAACGCCGTATGGCCTCAGCCAACTGTGCGGCTTCCTCAGCGGCCGAACTCGGAAAAAGTAGTCCAGCATCTGATTCCTGCAGGGCCAACGGTTCATCCTCAAGAATGGGCTCAGAATCTATTAAAGAGTCGAGCAAGTTAGTAGCAACCTTCCTTCGACGCTTGGATCCAGAGCCGGTCGCCGAGGACGACCGCTTCCTTCCCCGCGGAGCCTTAGTGCAGCGTCGGCCCACATCGCCCTCAACACCCTCAACAACCTCATCCATGTCACCCTCACCCGGTGCCACAACCGAGGATGACACCGCCATTGTCGATGCCGCGAGGGGCGGTTCTGCCTCAGGTGGTGACATTGTTACCGGAGCCCGTTTACCCCGCGACCGAGTACCCAGGGGAATACCAGCTGTTAGGGTAAGATCCACTCCCGACTCTCCTGGAATAAGCGCGGTGCCGGTATCCCTCAGAAGAAAGCGGACCGGGGTGCGCGGTAGCAGCGTAGCTCCCGTGGCCAGAACCTGAGTAGAGGAACCGTGGCCAAGAAGTACCCTTCTTTCCTCAATAATAATCGGGTTGACCCGATGGAGATACCAGCCCGTGAACGACCCCACGCACCGGGGGATGTAATCAGCATCGGGGATCATGAACTGGGAACCGGTGTTCAGCCTCACAAAATGATGGGCGGTATCTCGAACGGCCTCGAGCGAAGGAACCGACGCGACTATGAAAGCCTCAAATGGGATGCCCTGATCGTAGCCAAACTACCGGGCAAAGCGATGCGGATTATACCGCATGAAGAGGGCCGCGCTATCCTAACGGAATACCAAGTAACCCGGTCTGATTGCGTATAAGCGCGCGGCCTCCCGGGGCTTCAAAGATGGCGCTTTGTCTATTGACCGGTCCCAAAGCGGCTGGGATGAACCCGCGGAAGAAGATAAGACCCGATCATTAAATACCAACCCGCCAGCAGTAGCATAAGGAGAAATCAACACCCGAATAGCCCCGAATTGAGTCAGGTCAGCGGCAGAAGCACCCACCAATCGCATAAGCCGCGGGAAGGTATAGGCGTCATGGAATGCGGGCCTTTGATGCATAGCGAAAGCACCCAAGATGTTCATTTCGATCCAAGACGTAAAGTAGTGCAGCGAAAAATTTACCACATCTACGCCAGGGGTGGAAGTATTAGCTGCAATGCCCAACCCGTGATAGAGATGCGCCAATGCCGGGATGCCAACGGCCAGCCGCGTTCCTTCAGCTATACGATAAGCCGGATAGATGACCGAAACTCTCATAAAGCGGCGATGCATAGGGATGACAAACCAGCTGAGCCAGACACTGATAAACCCAACGAAGAATGTCTCCTAATCCATGCCGGGAGCTGCAATGGATTCGAAAGACATCTGCGACATTATGGGGATGTAGTACTGTGGTAGATCCGATTCATTGGTTGGCAGCTTCTTTGGACGAAACCCAAAGGGGTCTTTAATATTTGCGAACTTCGGACACTCTCTCGAAGGAAACAGGCAATGAAGCTCTTAAAAGTAACGCCCTGCTCCTCAGATTCGGTGAACAACCGATCAAAGATACCTAACACCTTGATCAAGATGGGATGCTTGTGGCGGACGGCGTTCTCAGCAGACAAGCCGTCAAGTGCTGTGGGCTCGGGTTCAAAGACGTATTCATCAGAAGGCAGCAACTCCTCATAAAGTGTCCCTCGAATTGGCATCCCCGAGATCCCATAAAATTCCCCCAAAGAGATCGAAACCTCTCTGTCCCCCAGAAGAAAAGTGTTAGTGGGGAGATTCCATTGATTCAAGAAATCCTTAACCCACCAGACATGCGGGGATTGATAATAGAAGAGCGACGCATATATTGCCTGGTAAAGCCCAACCTTCTGCAGCCGCGCACGATGGGTAGCAAGGATATAGCGAACCCAGAGGAGGTAACCCGTGGGTTGTCGAGGAGTGAGCCCTATCTTATAAATCTGTCCCTATGGGTGGGCCTCACCCTGGCAAATACGTCGTCCCAGGATATCTATAGCTGGGATCGGATGGTTCGGGATACCGGTTGTCGAAGGCTCGAGCCGTCCCGTTGGAGTCCAATTTGGCATCTCCACAGCGAAAACCGTCCTCGGAGGGTCCATCGGCAAAAACGGGAAAGTGGGCTCTATCGGCACTTCGCAGAGGAAACTCCGGCGACCCCGGATAATATGGCTATACCAAGTTCCCCATAGAAGTAAGTTAGTGCAGTTCGGTCATGAGCCCGGATCATCGCCATCGCTTCCTCATCAGATGGTGACTGAGGAAAAGCGGCCTCCGAGCGAGTGAAGGGAAAGCACGGAACAGAAGCCATCGCACCTGAAACAAAGTAAAGGAAAACTGTCAAAAGTGAAGCCAACAATACACACACACACACACACACACACACACACACACACATATGAGCATAGATATATGAAGACAGTTGAAGAAAGCGACAGAGGACTTGTTTGGTAGGACCATTAGTTACAAAACATGTGGGTCCCACAAAATCAAGATGACGGCTGGCTAATAATGAGGCACAGCAATTATAATGAGACAAAGGGAGTATTCAAATCAAATAGCCAGCGGGTTTCAAGTGACCCTACACATTCCCCTAAAAGGCAAATCCATCTGGGACTCTGTGACAAATCAGACAGAATCAAGGGAATTAAATTCCCAGAAAGCAACACTGTAAACTTCTTCTTCTTGGTTGCGCAGAAGACAACTCAGGGCAGAAAGACCCCAAGAAATCCCCTGGGAAGAATTGAGTTCTTCATAGGAATTAAATTCCTTGTTAAAAAAAGGGGGAATTAAATTCCCAGAGACATTTTTTCAGAGTCGAAGCTTTTGAGATGGAATTAAATTCCATAGAAAACAACCGACGTCATCATCTCCCTAAAAGATCAGATGAACCCTAAGAGATCTACTGTTTGAAGATTAAATGGTTTTATATTCCTGTTGAAGAACTTGAAGAAAATGGGTTCATGCTAAAAGGGTGAAACCCTTGATGTGGATTTAAAATCCAGAGAGTTTTATGTATGAAAGTTCTTCGTTCGTTCAAGAGCATTACCTGAAGAAAAGAGTCCTTTTTGAACAGAGTTAAACTCTGAAATTTTTTCAAGGCAGAGAACTAAGCTGTGGAGAACGAGAATTAAATTCTCAAGAGAAAAGTTATCAAAGGAAGAAGATGAAGAGTGGAGGCGCTTCTGAAGAGACCCTTCCATTTATAGAACGGGATGGAAAACGTTTCATCTACCCTACTCCCAAGGCAGATCCAACGGTCACAAAAGTGACAGCGTTGCACTCACGTGCAGACACGTGAGAACAAAGCTGTGGAGGCATTTGTTCCCTGATTAAAAATCAGGAAAGAGCTTCAGAAGAAGCATCACGTGCTCGCACGTGACCAGCGGTCACGTGTTGGCACGTGATGGTTAAGCAGCGGCCAGAGAACAGAGCGCATAAGAAGAAAAGCCCATTCCATGGGTCACGTGCTCACACGTGACCAGGGGTCACGTGACCAACGGTCACGTGGCCACACGTGACCGGCTTTAAAAACCTTATTCTTTAACAGAATTAAATTCTGAGGAGAGATCATTCAAATCTTTCAAAAATGGAGAAAAATTATCTGAAACCGTTGGATCAAGAATCTGAAGGTGATTAAATATCACCAAGTTATGGAAAAATCTTGGACATGGAAAGATTTCCCCCTAAATCTAACCGAAATAACAAATAGATATCTTTGGATTTAAAATCCAATGGTGAATACAATTCACCTAATAATCTAAAGGCCCAGATCAATGATGAAGATAAATCAAATCTCTTAATAAACAAATCAAATCTTTCAATGAAAGATTCACTAAAACAGATTGATTCTTTTCCTTCCCTATAAATAGGAGCCAAGGGACAGGGAAAGAGGATATACAGAGAGAGAGATATAGGCCCTTGGAATCTTGAAAATTCAGAAGGAAGAAGTTGATTCTCTGCAAAAGAAAAACCCTAGGTAGCAAAAGAAAAACCCTAGTTAAGAAAAGAGAGGGTTCAAAGGAGAATTTAATTCTCAAAAGAGTTTAACTCTTATATAAAAGAAAAGAACTTAGTTCTTTCTCTGGTAGAGGATCTGCAAAGTGCACATCTCCCCATGAATTGAGAATTTAATTCTCATTGGGTTGAGATCCTGCCATGCAGATCTAAAACATAGAGGAAGAATTGAGTTTTGAGAATTTAATTCTCACAGAATTATGGGAATTTAATTCCTTTGAGATAAAATTAGGGTTAACCCTATATTACAGGAATTTGATTCCTTCAAAATGGACAGAGCTAGGGTTTAACCCTAATTGAGAACTTAATTCTCTCAAACCCACAGGAATTTAATTCTCTTAAGAAAAGAAATTAGGGTTTCACCCTATGCCAGAATTTAATTCTTTACATACATGGGGAATTTAATTCCTACAGAAAAGAAACTAGGGTTTAACCCTATCTAAGAATATAATTCTTCAGAAGAAAATAGGAATTTAATTCCTCTAAATTTTATAACTAGGGTTTAACCCTATGAAGAATTTAATTCTTAAAAAGATAAAGAGATCTTCAAACATGCAAAGAACCAGAGTCACGTGCTACCACGTGACCCCTGTAAAGATCCACAGAAAACAGCTTTGAGGCAACGCCTCACGTGACCCACGTGACCCCTGAAACACAAAAAGAAAAAGCAAAAGAAACAGAAGCTCTGGGCGCTCTCACGTGTTGCCACGTGACCCTTTGGCAAAAGCTTTAACAGACAAATACCCAAATGCCCATCACGTGACAGCACGTGATGCCCCAAAGTATTCTATACTTTTAGCCGAACAAAATAAGGGGAATCAGGGCGCACTCACGTGCTACCACGTGACCTCTCTCTCCTTAGTGTTTAACACTAATCTGAGATCTTTGTCCCCAGTGTTTAACACTGATCTTCTTAGTGTTTAACACTAATTTGAAAACTCTATTCCCAGTGTCTAACACTGATTTTCTTAGTGTTTAACACTGATTTTCTTAGTGTTTAACACTAATTTGAAAACCCTATTCGCAGTGTTTAACACTGATGTGCTTTAGTGTTCAACACTAATTTGAAAACCTTATTTCCAGTGTTTAACACTGTTATATGTTAGTGTTGAACACTAATTTGAGAATCATAACTTTTTTTAGTGTTTAACACTAATTTGACAACTTCACTTCCAGTGTTTAACACTGTTGTTTGCTAGTGTTTGACACCAATTTGGGGGATTATATTTTCAGGGTTTAACACTTATTATCTTTTAGTGTTTAACGCCAATTTTCTAATCTTATTTCCAGTGTTCAACACTGTTGGTCTTTAGTGTTTAACACTAGCTTTAGCCCAATTGGCTATTTTTCTAGAGGCAAAGCCTCTCCTGCAATTGGATATGGACCAACAGAGGGCCAATATTCTAAACATGATTGGACTTAGCCCAAGCTGGCCATAAGTCCTCAATTCAAACTTAATTGAGCTAATGGGCTCATAATATAATTAATTGGTCTTAGCTCCAAATTGGGCCAAAGATTATTTAATCTACCTTGGTTCAAGGGTACATCTCTTCACTCCTTTGATACTTGGCGTTGTAATTCCTCAACGTCTTCAAAGAGGTGACGGGTCCCGATGACCACACATTGATGCAGACTGTGGGGTCCTTAAACACATGGACTATGATGTCCTTAACCTTGACCGGGATGTTTTAAAAATAATGTCGGACTGTAGAGTCCTTAAAATCCACGAACTATGATGTCCTTAACCTTGACCGGGATGTCTTAAAACTAACAACGGACTATGATGTCTTTAACCTTGACCGTGATGTCTTAAAACTAACGCCGGACTGTGGAGTCCTTAAATCCACGGACTATGATGTCTTTAACCTTGACTGCAATGTCTTAAAACTAACATTGGACCGCAATGTCCTTAAACTACCTATCGACCGCTATGTCATTAAACTAAACAACAGGGCCCCCCAATTGCTCTCTTGTTGGATCTAAACGATCCCGTTAAATTGATCTTAGTCTAAAATTAGATTAACGTATCCTTAACAAACATTTAAGTTGATCTTAGTCTCAAACGAGGCTAACGCATCCTTAAACCCAAACCCCCAAACCCAAATCTAAGATAATACGGATTTGGACTAGTCCACGCCCTACGGGTGACGACATAACTCAGTCTCCGTATACAATCCATGGGCTACCAAACACAAAACAAACACCCACGATACGAAGTGATCATCTGGAGAAGGAGAAAGTTGTTACCGCGATGCGGTAGCGTAATTAACTGCAGGGGCTTGCGCCTGCAGAGAAGAGCGTCCCCACAATCAAAAACCTCTCAAGCGAGAGGGAATCTGACGAAGTCTGCTACATCGGACGCATCCGTTTAAACCTTCGATACATGGTGCCATAAATCAACTTGGCATTTTCAGAGAGGTGGACGGATAGCACCAACTAGCATCTGCCCCGAATTTCAGGCAAGACGTCCGTC
Source organism: Agapanthus africanus (assembly GCA_030015575.1). Taxonomy (NCBI): domain Eukaryota; kingdom Viridiplantae; phylum Streptophyta; class Magnoliopsida; order Asparagales; family Amaryllidaceae; genus Agapanthus; species Agapanthus africanus. The sequence goes on along the minus strand of CM057340.1, from coordinate 670,744,519 downwards.
GCGCCGTCATTCGGATGGGAACAAGGGTTTCATAAAGGGAATTCTCCTTACGAGTCGTGAGGATCTCGCAAGTGTAGTTTCTTTTTAGGAATCATAAGGATTCCTAAGTGTATTGCTCCTTTGTGAGTCGTAAGGATCTCACGCAGGTTTTTTTTTTAGATCGCGCCCTTTTGGGTTTTCGCGAAGCTCGCCGGCAGTCCTGCTATTTTTACTCACGGCGCCCTTTCGGGTTTTCATCCATGCCCATTTCGCTTGTGGACATACCCTTTTTTTGTAACAATGGAACTCCCAGAGAAGTCTCACCGCAGGTGTTCATCTGTTTGCCGGTGGGACTTGAGTTGTAACTCTCCCCGTTGGAACTTCGATTGCAATATAGATCTCAAGAGAGCACATCTCCGTATTTTGGGCAATACACTAGTTTAGGGACATCTCGGTCTATTATCGCCATGTTTGAGGTAAAATTTTAGTTTAGGGACATCTCGGTCCGTTTTCGCCGCTTTTGAGGCGATGGGGATTTTTGGATACTACTCTTAGAGTTCTGACTCAGAAAGATAATGAGCGGACACAAGCGTCGTCATCTATCATTGACCTAAGTCATAACTCTTCAAGTGTAGTATTTTTGAGGAATCGGTCATTTATTGACCGGAAGGGTTTTTCTCCATGCATATCCATGAGCAGGTAAGCTCCACCTTGATAGACTTTGTCTATGATGTATGGGCCTTCATAGTTCGGCTCGAACTTCCCCCATTTTATAGGATTGGGGATCATTGGTCTTTTGACGACTAATACGAGTTCATCTTGGCGAAATGTTCTTGGCCTAGTTAGTCTTTCGTATAACCGTGTCGTCCTAACCTTATAAGCCTCCAGGTTTTGCTGTGCTACAAGGAGAGTTTCATCGAGGGTACCGAGCTCCTCAAGCCGAAGATGAGCATTTTCTCCATCTGTCAGCTCGTATCGAACCACTACTCATAGAGAAAGAAGTTCTATTTCCAGGGGAAGTACTGGTTCCATAACGAACACCAACGCGTATGGTGTTGTATTCGTAGCCGTCTTAAACGTTGTTCGGTATGCCCAGAGAGCTTCGTGCAGCCTTTCGTGCCAGTCTTTTTTGTTTCTGGAAACTGTTTTCTTTACAACTTTTATCAAGGTCTTGTTGAAAGCTTCAGCTAGACCGTTAGCCCGAAGATTATAGACTGAAGAGTATCTCCAATTTATTTTATGTTGTTGTGCGTAGCGGCTGATTTTATGACTTCTATAAGCTGGCCCATTATCCGTCGCGGAGTGCCGAACCGGAAGATGACATGATTTTTGAAGAAATGGAGGATATTATCCATCTTCACCTCCCTTAGTGGTACTGCTTCTGCCCGCTTGGAGAAGTAGTCGGTCATTGCCAGTATGAACTGATGTCATTTGGACGATGCTGGTTAATAAGGCCAATTATATCGGTTCCCCACATTTCGAATGGCCAGCTAGCTACTGTTGGGTGTAGCGGATTTGGATGTTTGTGGATGAAGTCCCCGTGAATTTGGCACGAGTGACACTGCTTCGCATATTCGAGGTAGTCCTGAATCATTGTGGGCCAATAGTAACCTATTCTTTTTATTTTTAACTTCATCTTTGGCCCGGCTTGATAAGAACCGCAGAGTCCGTCGTGAGTTTTTTGGATGACTCTCTTTGCTTCTTCCGGTCTCAGGCATCTTAGCCACAGACAGTCGAACGATTTCTTATATAGAGTATCATTGATGAAGGCGAAAGACAAAGGTCATTTCATGAGTTGATGTCTAAATGACGCATTTTCGAGTGTTCATTAGGATTTGAACTAGTCTATAGAGACTTCCCTCCAATCCTTGACCTTTTCTTCGTCCTCTATTTGAAGGGATACTTGTTCGGTTGTTTCATTTCCTTCAGATGACTCTATTAAGTCTTACGAAGATATATCTGTTGGCGCAAGAACCCTGTGGCTTTGCATAATGATTATTACATCATCGAGGTTTTCATCAGCCAGTTCCTTAGCCAATTTGGCCAATGCATCTGCCTTGCTGTTTTCTGCACGTGGTATACTCTCCAGGATGTAGGAGGGGATTTGTCTCAGCGGTTGCTGAACTCTTTCGCCATACTTTATCGGCTCTGAATTGCATGTCTGATAGTCGCCATTTATCTGGCTAACGGTCATCTGGGAATCTCCATATATGAAGAGGTCTTTGATTCCTATGTCGATAGCGATCTTTAGACCTGCTATCAAAGCTTCATATTTAGCTTCGTTATTAGTCTTTGGCTCTGTTAAGGAGAGGGAAAAACCCAATATCCCTCCTTGCAGAGTCACAAAGATAAGACCAACCCCAGCTTTGATTATGGGGGCATTTTGCTTTCGCCGCTTCATGGAAGATGCTCCATCGAAGCAGAGTTTCCATTAGAAATCATTTTATTCTACAGCTGTATCAAATGCATGTTCATCTGGCAACTCGCAATTTAAGGAGGAGTCAGCTGGTATCGTATGCTCCGCAAGAAAGTCGGCAATAGCCTGCCCTTTCACTGCTTTGAGGGGACGATACGTTATCGAGAACTCCATCAAGAGGATGGCCCATTTGGAAAACCTTCTTGTTAATATGGCGCTCAACATTAGATACTTGAGAAGATCCACTTTTGATAGAGATGTACCTCATGTACCAAGACGTAATGTCTGAGCTTCGTTATTGCGAAAATCAGTGCCAAGCAATGCTTTTCGATGAGGGGGTAGTTGTTTTCTGCCCCTAGGAGAACTCGACTCAAATAGTACAGAGCTCTCTCCTTTTCCTAATCGTTCTCTTATGCCTATAGAGCGCCTAGAGAACCGTCAAGGGCCGTTGTGTATAGGATAAGGGGTTTTCCCTTAACCGGAGCGGTCAATACCGGCGGATTTTGCAGGTATTGCTTGATTTCGTCCAGTGCATTTTGGCACTTTTGATCCCAGACAAACGGGGTCCCCTTCTTCATCAAATGACTGTAGGGACAATATTTTCCAGATAGGTTGGCTATGAATTTCCGGATATATGCGAGCTTTCCTTGAAGAGATCGCAACTGTTTGAGAGTTCTTGGCGTGGGCATTTCCATCATCGCCTTGATCTCTGAGGGATCGATTTCGATACCCCAGTGCCGTATGATGAATCCTAGGAATTTGCCTGAGAAGACTCCAAACACGCATTTTAGAGGATTCATCTTCAGATTATACTTTCGAAGACGTCGGAACACTATTTTTAGATGTTCCCAATATTCCTCATGAGATTTGCTTTTAACCACAAGGTCTTCGATGTAGCATTCGACAATCTCATGGATGAGATCATCGAAGATTTTTGTCATGACCCTCTAGTAGGTAGCGCCAGCGTTCTTTAAACCGAAAGGCGTCACCTTATAACAGAATATGCCCAGTGGGGTCTAAAAGGCGGTATGCTTTTGGTCTTCTGGATGCATTTTTATTTGGTTATATCTTGAAGATCCATCCATGAAGTAGAAGACCTTATAGGTAGATGTGTTATCAATCATCAGCTCGGTAACAGGTACTGGAAAGTCATCTTTCGGGAAAGTTTTGTTGAGGTCCCGAAAGTCCACGCAGATGCGCACCGTCCCATTTTTTCCATTACTGGAACGACGTTAGCGATCCAGTCGGGATATTGAACTTCTTGGATGAAGCCAGAGTCGATTAGTTTCTCGACTTTAGCATTGATGCCCATCTCAAGTTCGAGTCGCATCCTTCTCGGCGCCTGTTTGATTGGCTTTATACCCGGCGATATAGCCAGTTTATGTACTGTCACATTTGGATCTAGATCCGGCATCTCGGAATAGTTCCATGTAAAGCAGTCTTATATTGCATGAGCACGTCTTTTAACGTGGCTACCTGTTTTTCAGATAGTAGATCACTGTCGGCCTCGGTTGATCTTCCGTCCCTAAGTCAATTTTTCTTAGGTTGTCCGCCATAGTGTGTATTCTATCTTCTAGCTCTTTTGGTTGCCGGTGGAAACTCTGAGATTATCCCTTCCTCTTCTTCATTTGCGAAGCAGATATGGAGGTCATCCATAGTCTCGTGCCCTCCCTCTTTTGAGAGTGTTATCATATGGCAGGTACGAGTTCGCTTCCATTCTTGATGTTGAGCTGGTCTTATCCTCACGGTATAGGTCCTCTTTGGCTCATGTTTTTTCGGCATGGTTACCCTCCAGCTGTCGGATAAAGCAAACATGCCTTATTGATACTGGTCTTCTACCCAGTCTTTGAAGGTGAAGCAGTGTTCAAGGGGATGACCTTTACTCGGTGATAGGAGCAATAATCTGGATGATGGACCTCATTTATTTGTTCGGCATGCCGAGACTCTGGAAGTGTCATCATTTGGTACTTCATGACAAGATTAAATATTTTCCTTGTCTTTGCTTGAAGGAAAGAGTATTCCCGACCCATCTTCTTTATAAAGGACGGGCTCCAATCGAGATTTTCTCGATTGTATGGCGTCTTGGATCCATTTTGTTATTTTCGAACGTTGTTTGCGTTCTTTACCCTATTTCTTCCTCTATTTCGGCATTTTCCCCTTTCGCAAGAATATACAGTGGGTCGGGGATGAAGAGAATTATAGTCTTCCATCTCTGCAGATTGCTGACTGAGACGCTGCATCCTGGACTTTTCACAAATGGCTATTTCGCGGTTGTGATTGTCCCGGCACTTTTGACAGGCTTCTTTTATTAACCTGTCAATTTGCTCTTCCAGCGATGGACTTAACATTTTTAGAGCGGGATCTCGCTCCGGTTTGACGTCGCGGCTATTTGGGAGAGCGTCTTCCGCTTCACTGGAGTTGTGTACGACGCGACAACTGTGGATCTGCTCCCGTTTCTTGGACCGAACGTATCCGGGTCTGGTTGTCTCCATCTTCCCATTGGGCATCATTCGTTGAGTCCCGAGAATATCCCAAATCTTTTTGTAGAATTGGGCTTGTCGAACAGTTTGTTCGAGGGGTACACCTTGGCATCTTAACAGCCTCTTTAATCCCTCCGCGTAATATCTTAGCAGACAGATTGGTTGAAGCCTATCGAGTGCAAAATCGACATCATGCTAAACTTCTTTTTCTACTTTGGTCTCCATAAATTGGTAGAAGAGGATCGCCTTTTCACCCCTTCGCCTAAGAGGCACATAGAAAGTTTGCAGTTCTTATACGCTATATGTATGGAGCGCATCAAGTTCCTTGTAGTATCGAGGCGGAGCCATTGTGATTTGTAGACTCTGATCTGCTTCGGCAAAAGTTTGCATTGACGGGCGGACGGAGAACACTGCGTTGGCCTCGTCCTCTAAGTCACTGCCAAAGACTAGAATAGGAGTATATGGTCCCGGCTTATTGTTTTCTTTCTGGGTTTGCCCCGAGTAGACTATTTCTTCGTCTTCCTAGGTATCGCTCCCAAAGATCGGGATAGTGGCGATGAACTTCTGTTTTTCTTCCGGCTTATGACACATTTCCGTATATTTGAAGTTTGGTAGGATGTACTTTACGTCTTCGTATTTCCGGACTTCGTTTACGGAGAATGGATTTAGCTCTCCCGTGATGGTGTACTCCGAGCCATCCTTGAAATACTTCATACACTGATGTTTTGTAGAAGGGATGACGTTGTACTCATGTAACCAAGGCCTGCCAAGCAAAGCGTTATAGCAAGTCTTGGCGTCAATAATATGAAATTTGATATCGGTGACGAGCAGCCCAAAGCGCAATGTCAGTATTACGGACACAAGCGTCTGTGACGACTGTGAGTCGAACCTGGAGATGGTAATTTTATCTCGGGCAAGGTGCTGAACGTCCATGCAAATTTCCTTCAACACCCTCACGTTGAGAAGGTTAACGAAAGATACGTTGTCGACAAGGATTTTTCCTATCTAGATGTCGTGGCAGTACTCGGTGACGTATAATGGGAGATTATGTTCGCACGTACCGAGGAAGAGATCTTCATCGCTGAATGTAATGTCAGCCGTGTGGACCTCTGCCAGTTCATCTTTCATCTTCTCTTCAGCAAAGAAAGTTTGGAATTGATCGGGCTCTTGTAATGCCTTGATCAGAGAATATCGTATCCCTTTGGACAGGAGGAGAGCATCCAATATGCTCAGTTGTGAGGGTATTTTCCTCAGATATGTTAGGAAATTGTAATCCACCTTATTTTTCCTAAGCGGGTCCCTTGCTGCGAGTTCTTTAACAACTCCATTGTCGAGGCCAATTTCCTCAGAGATTTTTTCTTTATCTTTGTCTTTTTTGCTCGAACCTTTGTTTATAGGTCTGAGATTCTTCTCAAGCAACGTGCGGTTACGCAGCTGAATGTTCTCGCAGTTCTTCTCCTCCTCATCTTTTTCGGAGGGGGTCTTTGAAAAGAGGGCTGAGGCGTATTTCGTCCTCAGAATCACTCCCAAAGGTAAGAACTTGGGGTTCTCCCCCTTCCGAACCGGTACCAACCATATGACAGTTGCCAGTCGTTTCATCATGCGTATCTGTCGCACTATTTTTGCCATCAACGAACTTCACGCTTTATGTTGGATATAGTGCCCTCATAGTCAATTATTGGATCACAGGCGCGTGATTGCAATGATTGAGGGAGGACCTATGCCAGTAGGACAGTCTTACTCAAGATGATAGTATGCTATCTGGTTTATCTTTATCATCGTGTACTGCTTTAGGTGACCTTACAGGTCGCTATTGCACGTTGATAGAGCCCCTAGGATTCTTGCTTGCTTGCCAGCAGTATGAGGGCGATCATATACGTAGTAGCTGGGGTCTATAAGCACACCCTTAAACGGTCCCTAGTTGTGGGAGTTTCGAAACAGGGCGTCGATACTCCAGAGTAGACTAGTGTATACAGTCGAGACCCCGACGAGGGGCGGTGTCCGGTCTCACAAGCCACTGGTGTCAGTTGGTTCACCTAAGATGTATACAGGTGCTCATTGGGTTATGAGTACACCGGACAGGACTCGTCGGGAACATGCTAGTTGGTCTTATACCTGACGTCAGATAGCAGTTCCCTGGTGATATCTGTACAGGTTAGTTCATCGACCTGAGATCGTCATTTGTCTCGTGTTAGTTCCCACTGTACTTTGATTACTACCCTACCACGCTCAAAGGAGTCGTGCAAATAGGTTTTAGTTGGGTACAGTCCCGAGCCACATGGAGGCAGTGAGCGGATCTGCAGGGGTTCGTTTCTCCCGATATTGGGGGTGAGGTCGCGCTGTGTCTAGGAGAGCCATTACACGAAGTCCTTGGCCAAGGCAGGAGATTTACTGGTAGGTATTCCAGTAGTATCTCAGGGTGTTCTGGGCTACACTCCGACACGACTTGTACCGCTTTTGGGGGTCTGACTTTTACCAACCCCCTAGGCCCGCCATGCGATGCTCATAGACGAACGGACCGGACTGTATGGATATTGTCACTGACAGGCTCAGTAGGGTGTCAGGATGAGTTTGCTCATCGATGTCCCTTTTGGTCAATACCTGGTATCCCGTTACGTATGGCTAATACCTCTGACGTGCTAGTGGTTAAATCCACAACCAAAGTATTGACGAGTCTTTAGAGTCCCCCACAGACAGTTTCTCAAGTTTCGGGCAAAACGCTGTAGAGGCCGTATGGAGATATGGCAGGGTTCGATCATATACGTGCGGTATTGCACGGATCATGATCGGACGGATAATACTAGCGGGCTTTGGTTTAAGCCGGATCCTAGTATTGTACAGTATAGATTTTGTCTCATTGCATTTGTATTCGGTCAGAATACAAATGCGGGTATGTATATACAGTCGCGGGGTTTTCCTGTAATTTATTACGGGATCGGTTTTCTGAAGTTGCCAGTTTGATTTCCGCTTCGGCCATTTTTCTTTGTTTCCTTTCTTTGGCTGAAATTTGGTGGAGAGGGGGTTATTTGCAAGCATGCAAATTTGATTAGTGGAGGGTGTTATTTGCAAGTTGTAGTGTCATGATGGTTCTACCATCCTTTGACTTCTTTGTTCATGATTGCTTGACTTTTGCTTGATGAGATGCTTGATGAGGATTAGACTTTTGTTTGTGATCATTGTTCATTATGATGACCTTTTCTCTTTCATGGATTATTTTTGGTCTCACTCATTCATTCTCCTCCTCTCTTGAGCTTGGCCGGCCACACTTGTGTAGGGGCTGTCCAATTTTTGTGTGGAGGCTTTATCATCTCATTTGCTCACACAAAAATGATATAGCACCATTTCAAAGCACAACTCCTTCTACACTTCCAAAAAGCAACTTCTAGTAACCCCATCGAGACAAAAGAGTTCTACACTATCCTACAGCATTCTTGGACATGTCGACTCGCCAACTTCGTGCCCAAGTTGCCTCGGTCCAAAGGTGGGAGCCCGTAAAAGAACCCGACGATGTGGTGCTCTTCCGACGAAGAGATGAAGACCAAGGATTCCGCGGGGAGATCGGGACGACGACGAGAAGACCGAAAGACACGGATCGCTCGGTATATCTATCTACCCCTTTTCTAGTTAGCTAGGAGTAGGTTAATGGCCCGATCCGGGATTTTAGTGCACGGTGGTGCCGGTTTACAGGTTTTGTAAAAGTATCGTTTCCGCATTTTGGCCTCGTTCAGACGGCCGGGGCACCGCCGTGCACTTATACTGGTATCAGAGCTACGCCATTAACCTTGTCTAGCTTGCTCTAATTTATTTAGAACTTCGATCGATCGGATTTTCCAAAAACCGTATTTTCTTGCAACAGTTTCTGTCGATTTTATTTTGTGCTCCAAAAATTTTTCTGGGCATGTCAAAAAATCGTGCAGGGTTTTCTAAGCATTCTGCAAAAATTTGGTTAGGTGATGCTACAGTATGACTGCGGAAACGCGGCCAAACCCCTGTTCTGGCCGCGTTTCCGCGGTGGAAAATGGTCAACGCCGTACCAAATTTTTCCAGTGGGTTGCTGTGTTGAAAATGGGGGTTTTGGAATATTCTGTTTGGGCCCAGATTTTCTTTGAGTGCTACAGTAGTGCTTGGGGCCCACTTCGGAAAATTTAGTCGATCGAAAATTTTAAACATGTTAGTACACAGTATTTACATTATATCTGCGACCGTGAATGTCATTTGATCGGTAAATCTTGTCTAACTGCTATAGCCCTTTTAGACGGATTTGCGAACGTGACATTCACGTTGATGTTCTGTGTTGTGCTGTGATGTTGCGGATTGGTCGTGGGGGATAGCCTGGATGCAATGATAGTACAGTTTGGTTGTTTATGTACATTTAATATTGCGGGGTGAGCGTCCGACATGTGGACTTCCGTCACTGCCTGTTTGTATATTATTCTTTTGGGGCACGACCGGGCTGAGGTCGATATACCCGTTGTATGTATATTTTACTTTATGTACTAGGATTACCCCATGGTGGGGTGCACGGATAGCCGGGTTCTAGAGGGCAACGGGCCCGCATCTCATGGCGTTGAGACAGAGAGGGCTTCACTCTAAAATTGGCGGGCTATTCGCCGCACTCGTAGGGCGTACAGGTTGACCCAAGGAGGGGTGCCCAAGTTACCGAATTCCGTAAAGTGCTGGGTGATCCATTCACGTTGCTGAAGGGGGCTGCCTCGCTTCCGGTTTTGGCGGGTAACTTGCCGCACCCGTAGAGGTCTAGGATTTCATTGCACAGGCTATCCACACGACCAGGTGAACGTCGGGTTTCAGTAGCGGCTCTATGAAACCCGGGGATCCCAGATATCTGTATTGTTCTGTGATACTTATTACATTTCTGTGATGTTGCATTTTATCACGCCTTGAGCGAATATTATATATTGATATATATACTAGTAGATATTATATATGTTTTGCATCCGCGCTAGTCCAGTCCCCGCTCTGTCGTTAGTTAAGTAACCTAACGGGTGATGACGGGACCCAGTGGTGAATGCGGATGGCATATACGTACATCATTATTTTCGTTCTTTATTAGTGTGATCAATTGATGGGACTGTGTTGATTCGGATCAATGCAAGATAAACAAACCTATTCTGATATTGTTGGAACAATTTTTCAAAAAGCTGTTATTGCAAGGACGTTCTTTTTTGTTTTGCACAGTGGTATTCGGTTATGAATATCCAGCACTTCAGTCGACGAGGTAAGGGCCGAGATCCCTTCACCGGGAGTGACCCCTTGGACAAAAGTTTGCTTCAGGGCAATAACTTCACTATAGTCGATTACTTTTGCTTTGCATCGTGGTATTCAATCTTAGGCTAAAATCAAAAGATTTGTGAGCATATAGGCTCAATTAATCTGAGTTGAGTACTTATGGCCAATCTTGGGCTAAGTCCAATCAAGTTAACATGTTTAACATTTATTTTGGGTTGTTAAGCATTTGTTTGGACTTGGCCCTTTTAATAATGCTGAGCATTGACTTGCATTCTGACAATGTTTTGTCTTTTATTGAATACTGAGCATTCATCAGAGCTTTGGGCTCATCAAAGAACAATTTATGTTCTATCAGCGCAACACATGGTGTGCTTAGCGCTTTGCGCCGGTCAAAGATCGCGGCGCACTTCTGCCAAATAGCGCACATATAAGGGACACGTGTTGCGCTTGGCGCTAGCGCCAGTTAATGAGCACAGAGCGCTAGTTTATGAGCGCAGAGCGCTAACTGCTAAGTGGCGCACGCGTGAGGGACACGTGGTGCGCTTGGCGCTGAGCGCCAATCCAAGAGCGCTGAGATGCTTCTTTTAGTATGGAGCGCTAAGGCTCTTCAATGCAGCGCTATGCGCTAGTTATGGTGCGCTAAAGCGCTTCTTTTAATATGGAGCGCTAAGGCTCTTTTATGCTGCGTTATGCGCTGAGAACTAAATTCTCCTTTAAGAGATTTTGTCTCGTGGATCTAAGAACAAAGTTCTTAGTTTTACAGGAGAGGCTTCAATCTCTTATATTGATTGAAAGGCTTTGCCTTTATGGATCTATAATCCTCATAGAATTGAAATATTCTTCCCCCATTTTTATTATGAGATGTTCATGATCTCCTTGTGTAAAAGACCTTAGTCTTGTAGATCTATGATCTGTGAGAAGAATTATATTCTTCTTTTATTTTATGATGAGGTCTTTTGATCTCTTTGTAAAAGACCTCGGTCTTACAGATCTATGATCTTGAAGAAAGAAGTGAATTCTTCTTTTTAATTATGAGATGATTTCATCTCTCTGTCCTTTTACCTTGAAGAAAAGAAGTTCTTCTATCGAGAGCTTGGCTCTTCTTTCTGAGATTTTCTCAAAGCTTCTGGGAGGGTTCCTCTCTATGCTTCTGTATATCTTCTTCCCTGAGACTTGATGTCTAGGGGCCTTTTTATAGGGCAAGCTGATCAGTTCAATTAGTTAAGGAGATCTTTTCTCCAATTGATTTGGGGAATTTCCCATCGTTGGATCTTTGATCCAAGGGCTCCTGATTTACAGAAGGTAATCTTCTTGTTATTAACAAGATTGGGAAATCTTTTCTATATAGAATTTATTCTGTATTTTGGTGATTTTTAATCACCACTGGATCATTGATCCAACGGTGCTCTGATTTACAGAGCGCAATCTTGTTGTTTGGAAATATTTTGAGGAATCTTTCCTTAACAGAATTTAATTTTGATTAATTAATAATTTATCATTATTATTGGATCTTTGATCTGACGGTGGGGAGCTTTTAGTTCCAGCGCTAGCGCACCCGTGCTTTACACGTGGTGCGTTGCTTAGAGCGCAGCGCACTCAGCACTAGCGCACCCGTGCTTTGCACGTGGTGCGCTGCTCAGAGCACAGCGCACTCAGCGCTAGCGCACACGTGCTTTGCACGTGATACGCTAGTCAAAGTTTTTGACTCCTCAGCACTGGCGCTGCTTGGCGCTAGCGCTTTTATGAAGTGCAGCTTTTATTGTTGAAGGTGTTTTTTCACCTTCCTTTTAAGTCAAACTTATATTCCCCAGAACTTACATTTCCCGGATCTTGGAAATAGCTCCATTATGCACAAAATTTTCTATGCCTAGTCTTTATAATCTGAAGTAATGCTTCTTTCTTTTCTCATTTCCAGAGAACCATCTTAACTATGGCTTGTAACCGCCCACATGCTCGTCGACAACCATGGGAAGTGCCCATTCAGGACATTGTTCCTCGCTTCGCTGCGCGCTTGGTGAATCCTGCTCTTACGGATGACCAATGCGACGCAGCGCTGCACGAGCTCTTGACTCGTGTAGGATCTCCTCTCCCTCCCAACTCTATTTGTCTTCGGATGATCCCCATGTCCGTGCTCGCCGATATTCCCCCTCTTCAGGCGGAGATGACCCCAGCGATGCTCGATACTGCTGAAGACAAGATCGAGTGTTTCTTCGAGGCGCACTTGATCACCAAAGCCCTGAGGGATTGCTCTGTTCAGTTGCTGAGCCAAATACGGGATCAACGCGCCGTCATCTCTGCTTTTGCTGGTGAATGCGGTGCTGACCGATGGGTTGCTACTCCTCGCGAAGATCGTCGCTTTGACATGATGGAAAAGACAGAGAGGGAACTAGATAATTTTATCTATATGTTTGTAAATCCCTGTACTTTTGATCCCATGTTTGGCGATCTATTTCCATTGCAATAAAATGTTTAATTAAGTGTGTTCTTCCTTTTTGTCATTATCTATCAAGTGTTCCTCTTATTTTAATTCTTTTGTTCTTCCTCTGTCAGGCGCATATGCGCTATAGAACTTACAATGTTATAAACAGGCGCAAGTAATCCTTGCGAGAGTGAAGCGCTCTTGTCGTTTCAGAGTTTTTGACTCTTAGTGCTGGCGCATTTAATGCTAGTGCTTTTCACGAAGCTTTGCTTCGTTTCAAACCTCAGAATTTGAACAGAGCTTTGCTCTGACTGGAGAAACACCCACGGTCTGGCATCCTCTATCTCTGGGTTTATGTTCTCTCTGCGGACCCCAAAAACCGTAGCCTCTTAATACAATCACCTGGTGAGGAGTAGCGATGAAAAAATTCTCACTCTGAAACCTCTCAAAACATTTCCTGGCCAAGTAATCTAGCCTCTCGCAAAGTCATCAACGCAATCCTCTCGTTCGTGATTATCTCGACTCCTAAAGTAGATCAATATATCGTCCATGAACACAATGATAAACATATCGAGAAACGGTCTGAAGATCCGGTTCATCAGATATATGAACGCTGCTAGGATATTGGTGAGTCCAAACGATATCACCAAGAACTCATAATGCCCGTAGCGCTTCCGGAAAGCAGTCTTCGGAATGTCATCATTTTGAACTCACAACTAATGATACCAAGACCGTAAATCGATATTTGAGAAATAACCTGCTCCCTGCAGCCGATCGAACAAATCATCGATGCGAGATAATAGATACCTATTCCACACCGTAACTCGGCTCAACTGACGATAATCGATGCACAATCTCATGTTGTCGTCCTTTTCTTAATGAACAGGACATGAGCTCCCCAAGGCGATACACTAGAATGAACAAGTCCTCCATCAAGCAACTCCAACAACAGAATCTTAAGCTCCCTGAGCTCTGTCGGGGCCATCCGATAGGGCGGTATAGAAATAGACCCCACACCGGGGATCAGGTCTTTGACGACGGCCTCTAGCCCTCCGAGTACTCATCATACAACTGGCCCTGGGTCCAATCTCTATTACTATAGTATCCTGGAAAGAACCCGCCACGGCTTCTAACGATATTATCTCTACCGAACTGCTCAGAAACTGGCACTCCTTAATGAATCAGCTTCCGTTCCGGAGCAGCTGCAAGCTCATCAAGACTTCCCTCTGAAAGTGTGGTCGTATTCAATGCCTCTGCATACGTATCAAATCTCCAGTATTGATGGAGAGGAATAACTGTGCATCGAGACTTCATAAAAATCTCATAATCCACTTCTCTTAAGTATCGATCAAGTAGGGGGCGTATCGCGATAGTTACACGAACTGCAAGTCATACTCGGCTACGATTATGTCCGGAGTCTTGCACAAAGAATCGAAAGTATGAATTTGACATATCTAACACTCTGTGGAAGAAATCTGGTCGAGTATACCCTTAAGAACTCATCCCAAGTCATCAGAGGAAGACCCACTGCTCGATCTCTCTTGATCAACTCACACCTGGTCTGAGAAAGTCCCTTCAAACGGAACTAGCCGGTTTCATCGATCTTGCATCGGAGCATCACAACAAACTAAATATCCTAACCATCATATCCAGGAATGACTAAGGATCCTCTGTCACATCTATGCCCATAAACACCGGCGGCTTCAGCTTCATGAACTCTGAAAGCAATACCTCGATAATCTCAGCAACGACTGGTACAACTGCCTGAACAGTAGGCAACACAATGATCTCCAGAGTAGGCTGAACAAAATCAGGCCTCCAAGTACGATTGGTCTCACGCAATGACCCAACCATCTGGTGCGGATCCAAAGAAAACTCGCCTCAAAACGAGAAATCTTATCATAAGGATAAACAAAAGGTTCATATGTCACCGGGATATCACCCTAGTCAGTTCTCGTCTCAAACAAGCCTGCCCTGACCTTGTCTGTAACCGCATCCCTCTCGGCTCGTGTGGACTTGGTGACCGGAACAACCAACATATATCGATGATGATAGATCAACTGAACGAATAGAAGAAAAGATCTCAAGATATATATTCTAAGTTTACTCAGGCGGAGTATCGTTGTTTACCGCCAAAAACAGAGACAAACTGGGATTGAACGTCTTATCTGAATTTAAGGGAAGATACTATTTGGACATATCCATCCACCTCTACGATGATACCAAGTTGATTTTTGGCACCGTATATCGGAGGTTTGGATTGATGCGGCCGATGTAGTAGACTTTATCAGATTCCCCCTTATTGTGAAGGGTTTTTTATTATGGAGATGCTCTTCCCTGTAGACGCAAGCCCCTACAGTTAATTACATTATCGCGTTGCGATAACCACTTTCTCCTGCTCCAGTAGTTCACTTCATGTCGTGTATTTTATTTTATTTTGGTTGTCCGTGGATTGTATAAGGAGACTATTCTATGTCGTCGCCCGTAAGGCGCGGATTAGTCCAAATCCGTATATTTTAGATTTGAGGATTGAACTTAAGTTGTATGTATTCGCTTAGTTCAAGGATGTTTGGTTTCATTTAAGGATCGTTAACCTGGTTTGAGATTAAGATCAACTTAAATATGTGTGTGTGAGAGAGCATTTGGGCTCAACTTATTTTAACTAAGGATACGTTAGTTTTATTTGAGACTAAGATGAACTTAGCAATATTTTCAGGATCATTAAATTTTATTAAGATCCCACAACAGAGTATTTGGGATCAGCTGCAGGAGATCTTCAGAGGGACTTAGCCAATTTGGGCTTGGTCTGCTCAGTCTTTTTTCCTTTTATTCAAAAGTGCTAAGAATTTGTCTGTGGCTCTGTTTGTTCGGACTTGGGCTTTCTCTCTTTATTCAGAAATGCTAAGCACTTATTTGTAGCTCTGGTGCTCACGTAGGAAGCACGTGAGGCGCCCAGACATAAGCGCTGCCCGATCAATGCTAAGTACTTAGCCATTTTGACCACATATATACATAGTGTTCGGCACTTTTATACAGCGCTCACATGTGTTTCACGTGAGGAGTTGAGTCTTTACCTCTGAGCGCTTACGTGGGAAGCACGTGAGGCGCTGAGTTTATATTTTTGGCCGCTCACTTAAGAAGCACGTGAGACGCTTGTTCTTTTCTTTTAGAGAGCGCTCACTTGTGTTTCCGATTGGTGTAATTTATTGCACAGTTTTCTAACTCATTTATCATTTTATTGTTATATTTTATGCTTGTCCGAGTATCTTTGTGAATTATTACAGATAACAGGGCTTGGATGCAAAAAGACGGAAAATTGTACTAAAATGAAGATTACGTGCGTATAATGGAGACTTAAGGGAATTATTCAGAAAATCAAAAGACAATTTGCAAATTTGAAACAAATTTAGGAATATCATTACAAATCAGAAAAGGTTGCAACAAATTGAGATGAATCAATCATCACAACAACAAATCAATTGGAGAAACCAAATCAAATCAAATCAAACAAATCAACCTGCCTAATTATATGCCAAATTTGGGAACAATTCGGAGATCGACGCAACTACAAAGATATAGCGAGATATTGAAGATTTTATGAGCTCAAAAATCATCTAAATTAACGATAAAACCATAGATAAAATCTGGAGCCACGAAATCAAAAAAACGGCGGCAGATCAACGGTCGATTTTGAGCCATTTGATGAGAATTTTTATGGGCACGATCGTCTTTCTATATAAATTAATATGAGATATAGGGTTTCGCCTTTTGAAGATTCTAAAGGCTCGCAACAGTGTCCAACAGAGCAATTAGATTAGATTATCGTAATTGTTAGCAAGTAGATTCTCTTGTATCTTCTATTACTTGTTCTCCAATCTTCTTTAGCTCTATATAAGCACTTATATAGCCTTTGGGTTTCATATCTCTCTCTTGATATAGAACTAGGGTTTTCAAGTTTGAAAAGGTTGGGAAAAAGTTGTAAGTTATTTTATTATGAATAAAATTCTGCTTTTTCTTAATATCATGAGTAACTAATCTTCTTCTGGGTGTTTTTTTATTTGCTATCTTTTGTGGTGTGATGTTCTTATAACTTTTTTTCTTGCTTTAAAATGAATGTTTCTTAATCTATATATATTTCTCTCTCTTTGTTCTTAATCTAAAAATCTATTTTTTATGAAAAGTTGACACTTTTAAGTAAAAATTAGGGATAGATAAGAAACCTATAAACTAATTAGGTTGATGATAGCATGATAATCAAGAAACTTAATTAGGGATGGTAGAGATAATTATAAATCATAGATATTCAATCTAGTTAATTGAATTAATCTAAGGAAACCTAAAACATAGTAGTTGTAGATTCATGACCTACAAATATGCATAGATGGTTAATAAATAATTTTAATAAACTAGAATTAGGGTTTTTAATTAAATCTAAATGATATAATATAATTGATAGGGTAATATTAAATAAAATAATTTATATTATACTTTTATATTATTAATAGATCATTAGTTAAAACTAGGAAAGAGAATAAAAGTTTATCATATAAACCACCACATTAGAAAACCAAATAAAAACCCTAGAGATTTTTCTCTCTTTTGTAAACCAACTTTTATTTTACTACGTATTAAATTTTTAGATTTTAAAAATTACTCAACTTTAACTTAGTTTAAAGGTAGTTAGCACACCTCTCTATGGGAACGATTCTCAAGTACAACTGCGATAAGCTGTATACTTGCGGTTAAATTTGGAGACTAAGAAAATCCCAATCAAGTTTTTGGCGCCGTTGTCGGGGAGTTGTAGTTTAATTACATTTAAATTTAATTTTTATATTTTAGTTGTAGATTAAATTAGATTTAATTTACTTGATTCTGCGAATTCTCTGTTGTATATTTCAGGAATCGAGACAAATTTACTGGAAGAGAAGATCAAGACGAACAGAGGCAAATCTAGATAAGATCTCATTCTTCCTAAGATCTCATTCTTCCTAAAATCTCAACTTGATTCCAACTAACAGATTTTTGCAAGATTCTTTGCGCTAAAAAAATTAGTTTAGATTATAGATCTTTTATTGTTTTAGACTGCATTGCATATTTTAAAAGATTCTAAGAGGCAACAACCCAAATCCAGATTAGGTGGGGATTTCATCACCCTTCGTAGGCCCCACAAATCATAACTGAGCATCCTCATTGACTTATAGCAATTTAGAAAATATCTTGACTTCAGCCCCTAAGGACATATCGCGCTCAATAAGACAAGAGGAGATTGTAGGTAATCTAACAGTTATCCGATTCAATCTTGAGTTGTTTAGTGACGTGTGACTAGTTGTGCTTATTTAATTAAGACCCGCTATTTCGATGATTCATATAGTGTAACCCTCCCACTTAACTGGCACTGATCTGGTTTCAAGGTTGTTAAAAAGCTGTTAGAGAATCTATCCAGCAATTTGTCTCTTGGCAGTTAGGAGCGGGTCTAATAACTTGACCTAGGTAACCCTAGATCTAGGTTTGTTTGCGCACTGTGTTGGTGATTTATTAGAATCTCTAGTCATCTTAGTTTTTTCATTAAAAAACAAACAAAAAATACTTTTACGTACAGTGTATGCATGTGTGGAGTCGAGACGAAAAAACGTTTGACTCGTCTTGATTTTATAGATACTATGGCTAAAATCGTCCCCGCTACACCTACCCTACAGGATAGATGCTATCCTGTCCGCACATCACTGCCATCTTGCATAGTATTACCGTTAGCAGCCGATGACTATGAAATAAAATCTGCTTTCATAAACTCACTTCCTAAGTTTCATGGTTTAGAATCTGAAGATGCTTATGTCTTCATAAGGCAGATTGAGAATTTATGTCAAATGTTTAAACTTAAGCAATTGAACCAAGATGCAGTTAAGCTTAGACTTATTCCCTTTTCCCTCCCTGATAAAGCTAACCATTAGCTTTACAGACATTGGATGAGTTTACGAAGACATTTCATAAAAAATTCTACCCACATTTTAAAACCGCCAAATTTCGAAATGAAATTAGGACTTTTTCGCAAAAACAGGGAGAATATTTTTGGAAGCATTTCGAATGTTTCAAGGATCTTCTCATAAAATGCCCCCATCATGGTATAACTAAGTAGGAGCCATGTCAAATAGTCTATGATGGCATGGAATCCAATTTTATGATTGAGTCCATATGTCAAGGGAATTTTATGATGAAGAAAGAGGATGAGGCATAGGACTTTTTAGAAAAATTGTCCGATAAGACCATGTAGTGAAAGAGTTCTAGTAAGAGAGGGTCAACTAATTCTATGGGTGGGATCCACACGGTTGAAACTACAATTGGAATGCAAGCCCAGTTGGCTGCCATTCAGAAATCAATAGAAAATCTATCAACCACCTCCGCCCCCGCTGCTCAAGTCAATCAACCACATCCTTGTCTTAACTGTCAAGACTCTTTCCACCTTTCGGAAAAATGCCTTATTTTAAATAGTCTTCAAAGTCAAGAGACCACTAATACTATTTATCAACGTAACAACAATAATAATTCTTATTCTCAAACCTACAACGAAGGATGGAGGAACCACCCTAATTTGCAATGGAATCTAGGCAACACTAGCCAACAATTCCAAAATCAACGGCAAGTTCCTCCATCCAATCCTACCCAACCTAATGCTTATCAAAAGGGTGGGAATGAGAATAATTATATTAACGTTGAGAAGGAAATGGCCACCTATTTTTAAAATGAGATAACACCAATTAAATAATCTATCTCCAATATAGAAAGGCAAATCAGTCAGTTAGCTGCAGCATTAGGAGGACGTGAGCAAGGAACCCTACCTAGTCAACCTGTTATGAATCCTAAAGATACACGTACAAATACAGTGCAAGCAAATGCCATAATTACCTTGCGATTGGGTAAAAATGTTGATAATCAAGTTAGGATGCCCAAAGATTCGGAAGAGATCCCGGCTAATGAGGAGCAGCAGTCTCCCACCCCGCTTACACAGCCGGCATCTATTGATGCACCCACATCTCCACCCCACCCATCTTTTATAGATACCCCTCTTGAAGCAAGAGCACCATATCCAAAACGTATAAAGGCCAAGAAACAAGCAGCTAAGGTAGAAAAGTTGGTGGAGATGTTTAAACAAGTGAAGGTCAATGTGTTGGCTATGGTGCCCTCAAGTCAATTATTGGATCGCAGGCACGTGATTGCAATGATTGAGGGATGACCTATACCGGTAGAATAGTCTTACTCGAGATGATTGTATGCTATCTGGTTTGTCTTTATCATCGCGTACATGCTTCAAGTGACATTACAGATCACTATTACATATTGATACAGCCCATAGGATTCTTGCTTGACTACCAGCAGTATGATGGTGATCATATACGTGGGAGCTGGGTGGTCTATAAGCACATCCTTAAAATGTCCCTAGTCGTGGGAGTTTCGAGACTGGGTATTGATACTCCAAGAGTAGACTAGTGTATACTGATCGAGACCCCGACGAGGGGCGGTGGCCGGTCTCACAAGCCATTGGTGTTAGTTTGTTCACCTAAGATGTATACAGGTGCTCATTAGGTTATGATTACACCGGACGGACTCGCCGGAAACATGCTAGTTGGTATTATACCTATTGTCACATATCGGTTCCCAGGTGACATGTGTACAGGTTAGTCTATCGACCTGAGATCGACATTTGTCTCATGTGAATTCCCGCTGTGCTTTGATTACTACCCTACCACGGCTCAAAGGAGTGCAAACAGGTTTTAGTTGGGTACAGTCCCGAGCTACATAGAGGCAGTGAGAGGATCGTCAGGAGATTCGTCTCTCCCGGTATTGGGGGTTGATGTCGCGGATTGCAAGGGTGGCAATCATCAGAAATCCTTGGCCAAGGTAATCGAGAATTACTGATTCGGATCAGTGGTTTCTCAGGTGGTGATGGGCTTCATACAGACACTAAATGTCGCGCTATTAGGGGTTTGAATTTATCCACTCCCCTAGACTCGATATGCGATACTGATAGACGAACGGACCGGACTGTACGGATATTGTCACTGTCAAGCTCAGTAGGGTTTCACGATGAATTTTCTCATCGGCCTCCCTTTCACTCAATACCTGTGTAGCCGTTACGTACAACTAGTGCCACTGACGTGCTTGTGGTTAAACCCACTACCAGCGTATTGACGAGTCTTTAGAGTCCCATACAGAGGGTTTCCCTATTTCGGGCGAAACGTTATAGAGGTCGTATGGTTTTATGGCAGGGTTCGATCATATTCGTGCACTTGTGCACAGATCATGATTCGGACGGATAATACTAATGGGTTTTGGTTTAAGCCGGATCCTATTATTATAATGTTGGATTATTTTCGTCTCGTTGTATTCGTATTCGGTCGAAATACAGATGCGGGTATATATATACGGATGAGGGGTATTCTTGTAATTCGTTACAAGATTACTTTAGTTGATGCCATTTCTTTTTTGATAAACATTTAGTTTAAATTTTTATTTGGTGGGAAAGTGTGAGTCATGGTTTGCATTAACTCATGCATGTGCACTTGGTGATTCATGGTGACATGCATAGGTTTTTGTTTTGGCTAAGATATTTATGTGTGTGTTGTGAGATATTTTGAAAGGGGAAGGAAGATATTTTTTATTGGTGGAGGCTTTTCTTTAGTTGCTCACTTGCTCACAAAAACTCACACAACACAACTAAGAAAAAGGCAGCCACTTCATTTTTTCTTCACTTGCCTTTTTCCTTGGCCAAAGCTTTGCTTCACACTTTCACTCCATGGCATCTTCTTCAATCTCCACTCTATATGTCTCATGTGTTGAGAAACCTAGGGTGTATTGAGACAAAGTAATCACACACTCTCTCTACTTCATCTTGGTTATCTAGGTTAGCAAACTATATACAATAGTTGCTTCGGTTTTGAGGTCGGAGCCCGTATTACAAACTCTTGACGTAGGTCTTCTTCGATGTGGGGAGACCGGAGATCAAATTTGATCAAGGAAGCCGCGAGGAGCTTGGGACAGAGGTTGAAGACCGAAGGACTCGAATCATTTGGTATAACCTCTCATAGCTAGTGTAGGGTTAATGGTACGATCCGGAAATCGGGTTCCGTTAGCGCCGGGTTTTTAAAGTTTTTGTTCCGTATTTGGCCACAGATTGATGGTCGGGGAGCTGGCGTAACCCAACATGGTATCAGAGCCAAGCCATTAACCTCATACTAGTTTGTTTAGACGATGTTAAAGTATCGAAACCGAAACAACTCCGAAACAATACCGACTTGTATTCCATTCTATGTCAATTTTTATTTGGTCTTCTAAAAATATTTAAGCAACTGCAGAAGACTACATGTATGACTACTAGAACACACCCCAAATATGAGCCCAATCCAACATTTTTGGACCGGCCAGATCACCAAATTTCCCGAGGTGGCCAGTTTTTAGAATGAGTTTGGACTTGGAATTTTGGGTGTGGTCTAGTCTCTGGAATATTGGTTCAGTGGTATTGCTTGTTTAGCCCAGTTTGGATACAGATTTATCTATTAGTTTGGGGGCTATTCGGGGTGTTTCGAAGTCGATATTTTTAACACTGTTTAAAGTTTTACAGTACATGCATTACTATCTGCGGCCGTGAATGTCATTGAAGGTACAACCTATCTAATTACTATAGTTCTTTTAGACGGGTTTGCGAACGTGACATTCACGTTGATGTTTTGTGCTGTGCTGTGTTTGTTAGCCGGATCATCATGGTGGATAGCTTGGGTGCAATGTTAGTACAGTTTAGTTTTATTTGTACATTTGATATCGCGGGGCGAGCATCCGATATGTGGACTGCCGTCACTGCCTGTTTGTATATTATTTGTTTGGGGCACGACCGGATTGAGGTCGATGTCACCGTTGTACATATTTCTTTTCTGTACTAGGATTACCCCGCGATGGTGTGCACAGATAGCCGGGTTCTAGAGGGCAACGGGCCCGCATCTCATGGAGTTGAGATGGAGGTGGACTCACTCTAGAATTGGCGGGCTATTCACTGCACTCGTAGGGGGTACATGTTGACCCAAGGAGAGGTGCTCGAGTTACCGGATTCCGTGAAGTGTCGGGTGGCCCATTCACTTTGATGAAGGGGGTTGCCTCACTTCTGGTTTTGGCAGGTAACTTGCCGCGCTCGTAGGGGTCTAGGTTTTTATTGCACAGGCTATCCACACGACCAGGGGAACGTCGGGTTTCACTTGCAGCTCAAAGGAAACCCGGGGCTCCTAGATTATCTGTATTGTTTTGTGATGCTTATCTGTGATGTTGCATTTATCATGCCTGGAGCGATTATTATATATTGTTAAATATATACTAGTAGATGTTGTATATATTTTACACCCACGCTAGTCCATCCCCCGTTCTGTCGTTGGTTAAGTAACCTAACGGGTGATGACGGGGCAAAGTGGCGAATGCGAATGACATATGCATACATCATATTTTCGTTCTTTTCTGGTGTGATTAATTGATGGGACTGCGTTGATTTTGATCAATACAAGGAAAACAGACCTATTCGATGTTGTTGGAACAATTTTCAAAAGCTGTTATTATAATGACGTTTTCTTTTGTTTTGCACAGCGGTATTCGGTTATGAATATCCAGCACCTCATTCGACGAGGCAAGAGCCGAGATCCCTTCACCGGGAGTGACCTCTTGGGCAGAATTTTGCGTCAGGGTAATAACTTCAGTATAGTCGATTACTTTTTGCTTTGCATCACCGTATTCATTTTGGAATATCCTGCACCTCATTCCACGAGGAAAGAGTCGAGATCCCTTCACCGGGAGTGACCTCTTTAGCAAAGGTTTTCGCCACTATATATTTATAAAGCTATCCGGTTCCTTCAACGATATCAAGTTCATTACGTCAAAGGTTTTTCACCAAAAACCATTCGTAGCCCTCCATCATTTCAGACGGGTAGCACTTAATATTCATGCTATGTTTGTTGACCTTCATCAAGGCATAGTGTATGGTAGATATTTGTTACCTTTCTTTAGCATAGATAGATGCGTTGGTTTGAGACAGTTGTATTACTTTGTTGGCCTTCGTCAAGGGTATATACGGATGGATTCAAATTAACCTGGACAATGACGGGTAGAACTTGACATGTGACTTATGATTTGTTGGCCTTCGTCAAGGTCATAAAAACATGGGTTAGAAATCACATCGGGAGTTTCAAACATACAGGAAACTTGTCAGGCATGCGCATACCTTCTGGAGTGTGATAACTTGTGTGGATTCCATTAAGTTATCATACGATGATAGTTGGATCCCAATTCCCACTGATGAATTGGTTTACTCCTCGGGTGATTTTAGATGATCCCGACTAATTCTTCTTTTGGGTTTGGAGGAGAATTTGAGGATACAGTTGAAAGCATCCTGATTAGATAAAGTGATTAACCATTCTAATCTAGGTTAAAGTGCACGCTGAGTGTTTCGTTTCTTTCTCTCTCTCTCTCTCTCTCTCTCTCTCTCTCTCTCTCTCTCTGGCAGCGACCATGGCCCGACCCTAGACTAGAACCGATAAACCAAGTTAACCGAACCTTCTTAAAATACACTAGATTTTGGATTGTCAGAGTTGCATACTTCATTGCCAGTCCTACTTTTACCCTTTGCTTTTCTCCGGAACATTCCGTATCACTACGAAGATCCACATTTATTGGATATGACCATCGTATATTTACATACGAACTCGAAGAAACATATTTCAGATTCGAGAATGGTTTCCGATTCTGGAGAAATTGAATAGGACTATTCAGTTGTCTTTTCCTTTTACCTTCTCTCAGGTTATGAGGGCTCCTAGGATTAGGAGAGGGTACACCTATTGCGCTTATTGGATAGTCTTCTTCCAAACCATAGGCAGGTGCCGAAAGGTGGGAAAGGAAGAAAACCAATTAGCCTAAGTAAGGTGTACGGAAGGTAATAAGTAAAGACAAATAAAAGGATTAGAAATAGGGCAAAATAAATTGCTACTGCTATTATTCATGACCAAACTGCGTATATCATCGCCACTCCTACTTCACCTTTGAATTTCTCCAGAACACCCCGTATCACTACGAAGATCCACATTTATTGGATAATCCATCATATAGTTACATACTAACTCGAAGGAACTTGTTCCAGCTCGAGAATGGATTTTAGTTCAGGAGAAATAGAATAAGGATTATTCAGTTGTCTTTTCCTTTTACCTTCTCTCGAGTTGCGAGGGCTCCTAGGATTAGGAGAGTACAACTGTTACGCTTATTGGATAGACTTCTTCTAAACTATAGGCGGGTGCCAAAAGGTAGGGAAGGAAGAAAACCATTTAGCCTAAGTACGGTGTACAGAAGGTAGTGAGTAAAGACAAATAAAGGGATTTGGAGAGATGGCAAAAAAATATACGGTCACAGTCATGAATCTGGATAATGGATGAGGCATTAATAGGAATACCCGGCTACCCCTTCGAAACATTTTCATATTTTAGTTTATCTATGCGTTGTTAATTGAAAACCGATTTCCCAATTAGATCCTTACTCAAGGGTATGTATTTACCAGGTTTGATTCTCACATCTGTATGGTTTTACAGATGATGAGTGGGAGTAAGTTATTGGCAATTAGGTGATCATATCCTATTTATATCGGAATTCGTTGTAATTGGTGATATTTGAGGAAATCGCCTGGGGTATTTCCTGACAGCAAATATTTGGTTTTGAATATTCGTTGTTATGCACCAATTTCAAACTGATAAATCTATACGTTTATTTTATAAAGTGAGATATAACTTTTAGAAATTATGTCCTTGACATTTACCTATATCAGTTGATGATTGGGTAAGGGGCATTAAACAGCGGTGAAATTCTTCTTAACCATAGTACAGTTTTCAACCTACGACGCACAAGGTTTGAGTTATTCAACTCAGGAGACTTATACAAAGTATTGTATGTTGTCCATTGCCCATTAGGACAAAGGGGTTGGTACTCGTACTATATTCTGTTTACTTATGACTTCTCCAGTTTTAGACAAGTATTTCGTAAAAATGCAGGGTCCAAGTTTTGAGAAGTTATAGGTACAAGAATAAAGTAGAGAACCATGTTTTGCAAGTATCAGGATTCTTCAAGGCGATCGAAGATGTAGATACTTATGTTTGGTATTCAGTTGATAGCAATGGTTTTGAAAACTTTCTTCTCTTTCAGGTTACTCATATTTGGATGCACTCCTAGTTGAGCAATACTGTTCGGCCTCCTTCCATTTAGTTGACATGCACTGGAGACAGCTGCATGATTTGAATCCGGTTCCAATTAAATTAGTGCATCTGTTTCCATATTGTATATAGAATGGTTC
This sequence comes from Agapanthus africanus, assembly GCA_030015575.1. Taxonomy (NCBI): domain Eukaryota; kingdom Viridiplantae; phylum Streptophyta; class Magnoliopsida; order Asparagales; family Amaryllidaceae; genus Agapanthus; species Agapanthus africanus. Next base: position 670,718,621 of record CM057340.1, on the reverse strand, counting down.
ATATCTTAACGATGTTAAAGTATATGGAGTTGTCCGGCTTATGCTTAAAACCAGACTCTGGATAACTCAAGGCACGTTTCTGTAATGGCAGTTTGTGGGTTATCCCAGGCTATAACGAGGGTTAACTTTCTGCCGTCTAGAAGATCAATAGTGATATTGTTCTAGACTCGCCACAGTTTTAGTAAAATGGACTTTTTTCATAAAACAGTAGTGGGAGTATGGTAGAACTGGAAGTGATTCCAGAACCACTATCGATTACTAAAAATTTAATAGAACATCAAGATTCAATCGGGTTTGACATTCCATTAGCTACTCCGCAGATATGGTGGGTAACCTCAGGCGCCCGAGAGATACTTCAGTATCCTCAAAGACAGTGATAGGGAGGTTCTTCTTTACCCAGACTTGCCATTACTGCTGTTCTAGACTATAAGACCTGGCAAGAAGATGAGTATAGCGTCATTCTAAACTAGTTTTAGAAGTGCACGTATATATGACTCTGCCAGAGGGTTATTGTAGTCAATGAGAGCAGCGGAAGCATAGTAGACAAGTAGCTTATGTCTATTTATAGACTGAAGCAGGTATAGCGGAGATAGATCGTCTATTTTTTATGTGACAGTCATAGGGTTTGACTTCTTCAGAATAGGAGATGGATCTATTAAGAAGGTAGTAGGGTGTGATATCCTGGTATTTGGATGACATACACTTTGTATGAAGTGAAATTCCTATACTACGATCGGTTATACTGTGGTTGTCACACAGTGGTTTCTCCACATAGGATATGGATATTATATCAGGCATTCTGGTTACTAGATCTATGTTTTTAGATCTAGATTTAGGTAGTTTCCCAATCTGGATACTTTGAAACTATTCTAAAGGTGTTTTAGAATGGACGACTCCTGGCAGGTGATGGAGTCACCCTCTCTAAAGGTGTCTTACAGGCTAATGGGGAGAGAGATGTGCTTGATTTGCATATCACTTACTTAGGTAATTGAGTCAATCATGAGATGTTAAGTACCACACCAGATATTGTTTTTGCACTAACTGCAATAATTTTATATATTGATCCAATCCTGGAGAAACGTTCGGAAGCAGTTTATGACATAAGTGGATGTTCTAGGGATTTGGTGACGGCGGCCTCCTTTGGGAGACGGTTATCATTCCAGGCTTCCAAGGTGACCTGGATGACAGAGTGACTGTCAGAGTTATAGTTTTCCCTCTTTTGAGGGACAGTAGTTTGGATAGGTGGTCCAAGCGAATACTGAGGGAGGCATGGCGCAGGATACTGATTAAATTCAGTGGACGATACAGTCTAAAAAGTTTGCTGGATTTGGAGTTCATTTGTGAACTGGGTCCCATCAGATATCCAGACATATTCTAAGACAGGTATTGCTCATTTCAGAAGATGGCTTTATCCGCGAATTTGAGATAAAGAGAGACATAGAAAGAAACATTGGAGCGGATCCACTCACTGAGGCTATTTCTCGAATGCAATAGTTTTACAAACGAGCGTGGTGAAACTGATTAGTAGAGAAGTTGGGTGTTCGGTATCACACGGGCTGTGAGTATGTGTCACCGCAATAATTAGCCATAAGTGCAAGTGGGAGATTGTTGGCTATAGTGCCCTCAGGTCAATTATTGGATCACAGGCACGTGATTGCAATGATTGAGAGAGGACCTATACCGGTAGAACATTCTTACTCGAGATGATAGTATGCTATCTGGTTTGTCTTTATCATCGTATACATAATTCAGGTGACATTACAGATCACTATTACATGTTGATACAGCCCATAGGATTCTTGCTTAACTACCAGCAGTATGATGGCGATTATATACGTGGGAGCTGGGTGATCTATAAGTACATCCTTAAAATGTCTCTAGTCGTGGGAGTTTCGAGACTGGGCATCGATACTCCAAGAGTAGACTAGTGTATATTGATCGAGACCCCGACGAGGGGCGGTGGCCGGTTTCACAATCCGTTGGTGTTAGTTTGATCACTTAAGATGTATACAGGTTCTCATTGGGTTATGAGTACACCGGATGGACTCGCCGGGAACATGCCAGTTGGTATTATACCTATTGTCATATAGCAGTTCCCAAGTGACATGTGTACAGGTTTGTCTATCGACCTGAGATCGTCATTTGTCTCGTGTGAGTTCCCGCCGTGCTTTGATTACTACCCTACCACGGCTCAAAGGAGTCGTGCAAATAGGTTTTAGTTGGGTACAGTCACGAGCCACATGGAGGCAGTGAGCAGATCGTCAGGGGATTTGTCTCTCCCGGTATTGGGGGTTGATGTCGCGGAGTGCACGGGTGGCCATCACCAGAAATCCTTGTCCAAGATAGTCGAGAATTACTGATTCGGATCTGTAGTTTCTCAGGTGGTGATGGGCTTCATACCGACACTAAATGTCGCGTTATTAGAGGTCTGACTTTATCCACCCCCTAGACTCGATATGATACTCATAGAAGAACGGACCGGACTGTACGGATATTGTCACTGTCAGGCTTAGTAGGGTTTCAAGATGAGTTTGCTCGTCAGCCTCCCTTTCGCTCAATACTTGGGTAGCCGTTACGTATAGCTAGTGCCACTGACGTGCTTATGGTTAAACCCACTGCCAGCGTATTGACGAGTCTTTTGAGTCCCAAACAGAGGGTTTCCCTGCTTCGGGCGAAACGTTGTAGAGGCCATATGGATTTATGGCAGGGTTCGATCATATTCGTGCACTTATGCACGGATCATGATTTGGACGGATAATACTAGTGGGCTTTGGTTTAAGCCGGATCCTGGTATTATATTGTTGGATTATTTTCGTCTTGTTGTATTCGTATTCAGTCGGAATACAGATGCGGGTATGTATATACGGATGAGGGGTATTCTTGTAATTCGTTACAAGATTACTTTAGTTGATACCATTTCTTTTTTGTTAAACATTTAGTTTAAATGTTTATTTGGTGGGAAAGTGTGAGTCTTAGTTTGCATTAACTCATGCATGTGCACTTGGTGATTCATGGTGACATGCATAGGTTTTTATTTTGGCTAAGATATTTGTGTGTGTGTTGTGAGATATTTTGAGAGGGGAAGGCAAATATTATTTCTTGGTGGAGGCTTTTCTTTAGTTGCTCACTTGCTCACAAAAACTCAAACAACACAACTCAAGAAAAAGGTAGCCACTTCATTTTTTTCTTCGCTTGCCTTTTTCCTTGGCCAAAGCTTTGCTTCACACTTTCTCTCCATGGCATCTTCTTCAACCTCCACCCTATATGTCTCATGTGTTAAGAAACCTAGGATGTATTGAGAAAAAGCAATCACACACTCTCTCTACTTCATTTTGGCTATCTAGGTTAGCAAACTAGATACTCGAGTTGCTTCGGTTTTGATGTCGGAGCCCGTATTACAAACTCTCGATGTGGATCTTCTTCGATGTGGGAAGACCGGAGATCAAACTTGATCAAGGAAGCCGCGAGGAGCTTGGGACAGAGGTTGAAGACCGAAGGACTCAGATCGTTTGGTATAACCTCTCTAAACTCCTTCATATAGCTTGTGTAGGGTTAATGGTACGATCCGGGAATCGGTTCCGTTAACGCCGGGTTTTTAAAGTTTTTGTTCCGTATTTGGCCACGGATTGATGGCCGGGGCGCTGGCATAACCCAACATGGTATCAGAGCCAATCCATTAACCCCATACTAGTTTGTTTAGACTATGTTAAAGTATCGAAATAGAAACAACTCCAAAACAATACCGACCTATATTCCATTCTTTGTCAATTTTTATTTGGTCTTCTAAAAATATTTAAGCAATTGCGGAAGACTACCTGTATGACTACTAGAACACACTCCAAATACGAGCCCAATCTAACATTTTTGGACCGGTCAGATCACCAAATTTCCCGAGGTGGCCGGTTTTTAGAATGAGTTTGGACTTGGAATTTTGGGTGTGGTCTAGTCTCTGAAATAATTGTTCGGTAGTATTTCTTGTTTAGCTCAGTTTGGATATGGATTTATCTATTAGTTTGGGGGCTATTGAGGGTGTTTTGAAGTCGATATTTTGAACACTGTTTAAATTTTTAGAGTACATGCATTAGTATCTGCGACCGTGAATGTCATTAGAGCGGTATAACTTGTCTAATTTCTATAGTTCTTTTAGACGGGTTTGCGAACGTGGCATTCACGTTGATATTCTGTGTTGTGCTGTGTTTGTTGACTAGATCGTCGTGGTGGATAGCTTGGGTGCAATATTAGTACAGTTTAGTTTTATTTGTACATTTGATATCGCGGGGCGAGCGTCCGACATGTGAACTGCCGTCACTGCATGTTTGTATATTATTTGTTTGGGACACGACCGGGTTGAGCTCGATGTCACCGTTGTACATATTTTCTTTTCTGTACTAGGATTACCCCACGATGCACGGATAGCCGAGTTCTAGAAGGCAACGAGCCCGCATCTTATAGAGTTGAGACGAAGGGGGACTCACTCTAAAATTGGCGGGCTATTCGCCGCACTTGTAGGGGGTACATGTTGACCCAAAGAGGGGTGCTCAAGTTACCGGATTCCGTAAAGTGCCGGGTGGCCCATTCACTTTGATGAAGGGGGTTGAATCACTTCTGGTTTTGGCGAGTAACTTTCCGCGCTCGTAGGGGTCTAGGTTTTTATTGCACAGGCTATCCACACGACCAGGGGAACGTCGGGTTTCACTTGCGGCTCAAAGGAAACCCGGGGCTCCTAGATTATCCGTATTGTTCTGTGATGTTGCATTTATCACGCCTGGAGCGATTATTATATATTGTTAAATATATACTAGTAGATGTTGTATATGTTTTACACCTGCGCTAGTCCAGCCCCCGCTCTGTCGTTGGTTAAGTAACCTAACTGGTGATGACGGGGCCCAGTGGCGAATGCGAATGACATATACGTACATTATATTTTCGTTCTTTTCTGGTATGATTAATTGATGGGACTGCGTTGATTCTGATCAACGCAAGGAAAACAGACCTATTTGATATTGTTGGAACAATTTTCAAAAGCTATTATTACAAGGACGTTTTCTTTTGTTTTGCACAGCGGTATTCGGTTATGAATATCCAGCACCTCATTCGAAGATGCAAGAGCCGAGATCCCTTCACCGGGAGTGACCTCTTGGGCAGAATTTTACGTCAGGGTAATAACTTCGGTATAGTCGATTACTTTTTGCTTTGCATCACAGTATTCAGTTTAGAATATCCTGCACCTCAATCCACGAGGAAAGAGCCGAGATCTCTTCACCGGGCGTGACCTCTTTAGCAAAGGTTTTTGCCACTATATATTTATAAAGCTATCAGGTTCCTTCAACGATGTCAAGTTCATTACATTAAAGGTTTTTCGCCAAAAACCATTCGTAGCCCTCCGTCATTTCAGACGGGTAGCACTTAGTATTCATGCTATGTTTGTTGATCTTTGTCAAGGCATAATGTATGGTAGCTATTTGCTACCTTGCTGTTGCATAGATAGATGCGTTGGTTTGGGAAAGTCGTACTATTTTGTTGGCCTTCGGTATGTACGGGTGGATTCAAATTAACCTGGACAATGATGGGTAGAACTTGACATGTGGCTTATGATTTGTTGGCCTTCGTCAAGGTCATAAAAGCATGGGGTAGAAATCACATCAGGAGTTTCAAACATACAGGAAAGTTACCAGGCATGCGCATACCTTCTGGAGTGTGATAACTTGAGTGGATTCCATCAAGTTATCATACGATGATAGTTGGATCCCGATTCCCACTGATGAGTTGGTTTACTCCTGGGGTGATTTTAGATGATCCCGACTAATTCTTCTTTTGGGTTTGGAGGAGAATTTGAGGATACAGTAGGAGACATCCTGATTAGATAAAGTGATTAACCATTCTGATCTAGGTTAGAGTGCACGCTGAGTGTCTCTTTTCTCTCTCTCTTTGGCAGCGACCATGGCCCGACCCTAGACTAGAACTCATAAACCAAGTTAACCGAATCTTCTTGAAATACACAGGCTTTTGGATTGTCAAACTTGCATACTTCATTGCCACTCCTACTTTTACCCTTTGCTTTTCTCCGGAACATTCCGTATCACTACGAAGATCCACATTTATTGGATATGACCATCGTATAGTTACATACAAACTCAAAAAAACATGTTTCAGATTCGAGAATGGTTTCCGGTTCTGAAGAAATTGAATAGGTTTATTCAGTTGTCTTTTCCTTTTACCTTCTCTCAGGTTATGGTGGCTCCTAGGATTAGGAGAGGGTATACCTATTGCGCTTATTGGATAGTCTACTTCCAAACCATAGGCAGGTGTCGAAAGGTGGGAAAGGAAGAAAACCAATTAGCCTAAGTAAGGTGTACATAAGATAATAAGTAAAGACAAATAAAGGGATTAGAAAGAGGGCAAAGTAAATTGCGACTGCTATTATTAATGACCAAACCGCGTATATCATCGCCACTCCTACTTCAGCTTTGAATTTCTCCAGAACACCCCGTATCACTACGAAGATCCATATTTATTGGATAATCCATCGTATAGTTACATACGAACTTGAAGGAACTTTTCGAGAATGGATTCTAGTTCAGGAATAAGGATTATTCGGTTGTCTTTTCATTTTACCTTCTCTCGGGTTGCGAGGGTTCCTAGGATTAGGAGAGTACACATGTTATGCTTATTGGATAGTCTTCTTCTAAACAATAGGCGGGTGCCAAAAGGTAGGAAAGGAAGAAAACCATTTAGCCTAAGTACGGTGTAAAGAAGGTAATGAGTAAAGACAAATAAAGGGATTTGGAGAGATGGCAAAAAAATATACGGTCACAGTCATGAATCTGGATAATGGAAGAGGAATTACTAAGAATATCCGGCTACCCCTTCGAAAAATTTTCATGTTTCAGTTTATCTATGCGTTGTTAATTGAAAACTGATTTTCTAATTAGATCCTTACTCTAGGGTATGTATTTACCAGGTTTGATTCTCACATCTGTATGGTTTTACAGATGATGAGTAGGAGTAAGTTATTTGGAATTAGGTGATCATATCCTCTTTATATCGGAATTCGTTGTAATTGGTGATATTTGAGGAAATCACCTGGGGTTTTGCCTAACGGCAAATATTTGGTTTTGAATATCCGTTGTTATGCACCAATTTCAAACTGATATATCTATACATTTATTTTATAAAGTGAGATATAACTTTTTGAAATTATGTCCTTAACATTTACCTATATCAGTTGATGGTTGGATAAGGAGTATTAAACAGCGGTGTAATTCTTCTTAACCATAGTACAGTTTTCAACCTACAATGCACAGGGTTTGAGTTATTCAACTCAGGGGGAATATACAAAGCATTGTATGTTGTCCATTGTCCATTAGGACAAAGGGGTTGGTCCTCGTACTATATTCTGTTTACTTATGATTTCTCTGGTTTTAGACAAGTATTTCGTAGAAATGCAAGGTCCAAGTTTTGAGAAGTTATAGGTACAAGAATAAAGTAGAGAACCATGTGTTGCAGGTATCAGGATTCTTCAAGATGATCAAAGATGTAGATACTTGTATTTGGTATTCAGTTGATAGTAATGGTTTTGAGAACTTACTTCTCTTTCGGGTTACTCATATTTGGATGCACTCCTAGTTGAGCAATGGTGATCGGCCTCCTTCCATTTAGTTGACATGCACTGGAGACAGCTGCATAATTTGAATCTGGTTCCAATTAAATTAGCGCATCTGTTTCTATATTGTATATAGAATGGTTCATATCTTAACGATGTTAAAGTATATGGAGTTGTCCGGCTTATGCTTATAACCAGAGTCTAGAAAACTCAAGGCACGTTTCTGTAATGGTAGTTTGTGGGTTATCCCGGGCTATGACGAGTGTTAACTTTCTGCCATCTGGAAGATCAATAGTGATATTGTTCTAGACTCGCTACAGTTTTAGTAAAATGGACTTTTTTCATAAAACAGTAGTAGGAGTATGGTAGAACTGGAAGTGATTCCAGAACCACTAATGATTACTGAAAATTTAATAGAACATAAAGATTCAATCGGGTTTGACATTCCATTAGCCACTCTGCAGATATAGTGGGAAACCTCAGGCACCCGAGAGGTACTTCGGTATCCTTAAAGACGGTGACAGGGAGGTTCTTGTTTACCCAGAATTGTCATTACTGATGTTCTAGACTATGAGACACGGCAAGAGTATGAGTATAGCGTCGTTCTAAAATATCTTTAGAAGTGCATGTATATATGACTCTACCGGAGGGTTGTTGTAGTCAGTGGGAGCAGCAGAAGCATAGTGGACAAGTAGTTTATGTCTATTTATAGACTGAAGCAGGTATAGCAGAGATAGATCGTCTATTTTTTATGTGACAATCATAGGCTTTGACTTCATCAGAATAGGAGATGGATCTGTTAAGAAGATAGTAGGGTGTGATATCCTGGTATTTGGATGACATACACTTTGTAGAAAGTGAAATTCCTATACTACGATCGGTTATACTGTGGTTGTCACACAGTGGTTTCTCCACATAGGATATGGATATTATATCAGGCATTCTGGTTACTCGATCTATGGTTTTAGATCTAGATTTGGGTAGTTTCCCAATCTGAGTACTTTGACACTATTCTAAAGGTGTTTTAGAATGGACGACTCCTAGTATGGTAGTGTACCTGCAGGTGATGGAGTCACCCTCTCTAAAGGTGTCTTACAGGCTAATAGGGACAGAGATGTGCATGATTTGTATATCACTTACTTAGGCAATTGAGTCAATCATGAGATGCTAAGTACCACACAAGATATTATTTTTACACTAGCTGCAATAAGTTTATATATTGATCCAATCCTGGAGAAAACTTCGGAAGCAGTTTATGAACATAAGTGGATGTTCTTGGGATTTGGTGATGGCGGCCTCCTTCGGGAGACGGTTATCATTCCAGGCTTCCAAGATGACCTGGATGACAGAGTGAATATCAGAATTATAGTTTTCCCTCTTTTGAGGGGCAGTAGTTTGGACAGGTGGTCCAAGCAGATACTGAGGGAGATATGGCGCAGGATACTGATTAAATTCAGTGGACAATACAGTCTAAAAAGTTTGCTGGATTTGGAGTTCATTTGTGAACTAGGTCCCATCAGATATCCATACATATTCTAAGACAGGTATTGCTCATTTCGGGAGATGGTTTTCTCCACGAACTTGAGATAAAAAGAGACATAGAAAGAAACATTGGAGCGGATCCACTCACTGAGGCTTTTTCTCGAACGCAATAGTTTTACAAACAAGCTTGGTGAAACTGATTAGTAGAGAAGTTGGGTGTTCGGTATCATACTAACTGTGAGTATGCGACACCGCAATAATTAGGTTTAAGTGCAAGTGGGAGATTGTTGGCTATAGTGCCCTCACGTCAATTATTGGATCGCAGGCACGTGATTGCAATGATTGAGGGAGGACCTATACCGGTAGAACAGTCTTACTCGAGATGATAGTATGCTATCTGGTCTGTCTTTATCATCGTGTACATCATTCAGGTGACATTAGAGATCACTATTACATGTTGATACAGCCCATAGGATTCTTGCTTGACTACCAGCGGTATGATGGCGATCATATACGTAGGAGTTGGGTGGTTGATTAGTCGAAAATATTGTATTTTTAACATGGCAATTTCCTCACCATTTGCATTCATTTAGAAGTGTACGGTATTCATATTTCACATATTAGTAAATCTGTCGCAAAATATCAGATTACATGTATTAGATCTTAAAACCGGCATTTCTAGGGAAATTGACTGCAGTTCATGGCATCGCATCATTCCCATATTGCGCAACACTTGTTTTGAGATCTGTGCAGGAAAATCCAGAAGAAAGGCAAAAATTTATACGGTACCGATCAAACATTACGTCAACTCAATGATTTCAATTCTGGTATCAATCCAAAGGGACGAATACAAATCAACATATCAGATAAAGGCCCAAGTATCAACCCAAGACCACACCAGAAGAACCAAGCCCCAAGGAGCCTACTTGGCCGCGGAACCGCGGCCTAAGCCGCCTTGTGCCGCGGTTCCGCGACGGCCTTGCCACGTCACCCATCCAATTTTGCTGCACAATGTTTCACTCAGGGCCCACACTTCAGAAATGTACTTCAAGTTCCAGAAGACTCCAGAGGCTTCTGCCAGATCAGCAAACTAGGGTTTTCTAAGCTTAATTAATCCTAGCTTAAAACCTAAGCTAGCCCCTAACAAACTCTTTCTAGAAACTCCTCAACAAACTTTTGAAGGGAATTGTAATTTCAAATCTAGACCTAGGGTTTGGGAGATCTATAAATAAGACCCTAGGCTCACTTGTAAAAGGATCCCAATTTTTTAGGATAATCTCTAATTTTGGAAAAAAGATCTCTAATCTTGGAAAAATCCCTCCATTAGTGCATCTTTAGCCATTCACTCTCTTCATCATCTTCTTCCACAAGTCTAGTGAGAGGACTTGTGTGAAACCCTAACCCTAATTCCAATCAAAAGCCAAGATCCCGAGTACCCATCAAGAAAGAAGCCTTGCAACCTTTTATGAGCCGAGCCGATCTTCAACAGAGCAAGTGGTCCAAGCCGATCCGCGACTCACGGAGCCGAGCGACGCCAAATCGACAATTTAGTTCTTCCTCTTGTAGTTCTTGAGCGGCTGTAATCAAATTGTTGATATAAATAAAAGGTGATATTCTTTTATCTTGTTTTCTTTAAATTCTTGCATCATGATATCTTTTCAATTCTTGAATGCTTTCTGTGTGATGATGTTTGAGTAATACTCCGCTCGTCGAGGAGTCGAGACGATCAATAGAATGATGATGTAATATATCTTAAATCGATTCTTTAATCCTACGAGTTTTGTAAACCCTAGCAAGTTCAAGAATCGACGACCCAATTCGTTGCGATGCTATCTTGATCGATATCGCTCGAGATTGGGGAGTTACGATCGTTTCTTGAAATTGCTAGAGGCTAGAATGTGAGTGATATCTACGAAAGAACAAGGGTTAAACGATGAAACCCTAGTTTCATCAAGAAAGCCCTAACTCTCGTCGATCATCATCGATCTAGTATCAATCCTTCGAAGGAAAAGAACACGAAATCTTGAGATTACATCACGTCTATAGATCCGATCGATTCCTACGAGCCTCATTTAGACATTTTGGTTGGAAATATCATCGAAACCCGATTCTTGATTGTTTATCATTTCTTGATTCTTGATTAAACTAGTGACACCTGAATCAATCGATAAATTCTTGAATCATGTTTTCTTTTCCTTTCGATTAACTTTTCAATTCAAACAAATTAAATACAGAAACGAATCGCACAATCCATGTGGACGATCCGCACTCACTTACGATCTACAACCGACACCGTAATTGATTGCGGTCAAATATAATTCTTTGATTGTGAATTTTATTCAATAGTACCTACACAATTGAAACTCATTCGCTTTATTCGATTTACACAAACAAGAAGTTATTGACAATCAAATGGCACCGTTGCTGGGGACTATTTGATTTGATATACACAATCGGAAATATACGATCAATCAAATGGCGCCATTGCCGGGGATCGAGCGCTAATTCGTTTCATATTATAGTTTGAATTGAAAGAATTATCCCATTGTTATTTTTGAGATCAAAATTCGTGCAAACCCTAAACGATTTGTTGTTGTTCATTGCAAGGAAATCTGGAGCTGTTTGGCAATTGAAAAAAAAATTGGAATATACCAGAGAGCAGAGGGAGTCTACAGAAGCTCCCTGGTGAATTTTGGTTCAGTGATCACATTATACAACCGCGGAAGCACGGTGGAAGTACCCTTATTGCGGCGGAACCGCGGCCCCTTGGAGGGTTCTCTGTACAATTTTGCTTCAGGTGATTTCTTACCTTCTCCTCTCTCCTCTTTTTAGCTCCAACTAACAGTTTGTGCAGGATTCTTTGCAAATAACTCGCAGCGCCGCAAAAAGCAAAAATTAAATTTGTGCGTGATTTTGTTTCTTGGTTGTTTGCATTCTAATACGGAAATTAAGGGGCACGGCCAAATCCAAATTAGGTGGGGATTTCATTACCCTTCCTAGGCCCCGAAAATCGCAAAACTTGCATCCGCATTGACCCTCATTAACTAAAAAATATCTAGAGATGACTCTAAGGACCGTCGCGCTCAATTAGGACAAGAGAAGGCCGTGGGTAATTCATTGCTTATTCGCATTTTCTTATGGTGCCTAAGGCGAGTGTGTCTAAGGCTAGTGGTTTTTAATTAGGCTCACTACTTACGTAGTTGAGTACTTTCCCACTTACCTGGCACTTATCCGGCCACAGGGGGACAAAGAGGCAGTGGAGGATTCTATCCTGCGACTTGTCTTTTGGCAGTTAGGAGCGGTCTAGAGCCGGACCTAGGTGACCACTAGATTCTAGGGTTGTGTGCTGCATTTATTGTGTCGCATCATTTTTTCAAAAATCCGTCCCTTTTTCAAAAGCAAACACCGCATTCATTTACCCCTAATTATAAGCCAACGCTGCCACTTGTACTAACCCTTTTTAGTACAAGATAGGCTGGACACGGGATTCTAGTGCCCGTTTAGTCCGCGTACCCTTTATCGACTCTGAAGTCGATATTTCTCCATTTACCTTTTCTTTACCCACTACCACACCCACTCCGATGGATCCGAATCCATCGAACTTCTTTAACCCTAATCTGCCGCCGTCCGTTGGTGCGCAGAATCCACCTCGCATCTCTCTCCAGAAGAGGTGCTACCCTATTCGAGGTCCTCTTTCGACCTGCTTATCCACACCACCAGCCAATGGGGATAACTTTGAGATTAAGCCCCAGTATATCAATCTTTTACCCAAATTCTACGGACTCGAGACTGAGGACGCTTACGTTTTCATTACCAAATTTGAAAACGTATGCGCAATGATGGGTACGTCACAACTTTCAGTGGATGCGATGCGTCTACGACTTCTTCCATTTACTTTGTGCGATATAGCCGAGAAGTGGCTATATAACACTACCGCACACTCTATTATGAATTGGGAAGAATTCGTCGCTGCATTCCTTAAGAAATTTTACCCAATACAAAAGACAGCTCGAATCCGTAGCGAACTGAATCAATTTTCCCAGCTCCCTATTGAACCATTTTCAAAATACTTTGAACGTTTCAAGGATCTATTGGTTCAGTGTCCTCGTCACGGCATCCCGAGATGGGAATTGTGCTGAATCATTTATGAGGGCATTAATCCAAACACTAAACAGAGCCTTGAAAACATGTGTCAAGGTACTTTTATGACCAAGGATGATGGGGAAGCTTGGAAGTATTTAGAAGAGTTCGCTGAAAAATCACTACAGTGGGAGAGTGGAACCCAACCATTGAATAGGGGTGGCATACACCAAATAGATGTGTCCATAGGTGTTCGAGCTGAGATGGCAGCAATGCAAAATAAGCTCAACGCTATGGAACACAAATTTGCAGCAGCCTCCCTAAACCCAGTGTCACTCCCCAAAACTGTTTGTGGGTACTGTTCTGATCCGTCTCATTTAACGGAAGAATGTCCATTAAATTCTGCGTTTCAAGGTCACGAGCATTCTAATGCCGCATTTCAATGACCTCGAAACGATCCATATTCTTCCACGTACAATCAGGGTTGGAGGAATCACTCGAATTTCGCTTGGAACCAAAACCAATCTCAAAACACGGTTCCAAACACGAATAATTTTCAAAGGGCTCTTCCTCCACCACAATAGCAACCCCTTCAACTCACTCAGCACCCCTATCAGTCACAAAATTTCCAAAACCAGGTCAACACTCCTGCACAGTCTAATCCTATGACCTGTTCTGACGAGTTCTCTCAATTCACTCAAACCATGAAATCACTTTTGTCAAATTTCATAGAGGTTTCGGCTGAGGTTAGATCTTCCGTTGGTGAGATAAAGAAAAACTCAGCGTCCCAAGCTGAGAGTATCAGAACGATGGAAGCTGAAATCGCACGCCTAAAAGCCGAAATGAGTGCGAGAGAAAAAGGGAAACTTCCCTCTCAACCCCTACAGAATCCTGGGCATTGCAATGTAAATGCCATCACAACGTTGAGATCGGGAAGAGTGCTGAACAATCATGTCGGGGAAGGTATTGATGATACTGAAAATCATATCAACACCCCGGCTGAGACCTTTCCACACACACACTTCTCCTTCTGATCCTTCTTCTTCTACCACACCACTTTCTCGCGAGCCTATTCTCCATTTCCCACTAGGCTCAACACCTCAGTACAACCCTTATAGTTCTCCACAGACGGTCCCCACACCGCTTTTGGGACCGCGTCTACCCCCTCTTTCTTCTCCTGTGATGGACCCAAAGCTTATTGCGAAAGCTCCTTACCCGAATCGGTTAAGGGGTAATAGAACGAGTCCTCATATGGAGAAAATTATGGAAATGTTCAAACAGGTTAACATCAATATCCCTCTCCTAAATGCAATTCAACAAGTCTCCGCTTATGCGAAAATTCTTAAGGACTTGTGCACTAGGAAGAGGAAGACTCAAGTGCCGAAGAAGGTCTTTATGGCTAATAATATCAGCACTGCTTTTATTCCCCAGCTACCAAAGAAACGTAAGGACCCAGGATGTCCTACAATATCGATTTCGATTGGGGGTAAAAACATAAATCGTGCTCTTTTAAACCTTGGCGCAAGTGTTAACCTCCTTCCATATTCTGTCTATGAGCAATTAGGGATTAGAGAGTTGAAACCTACTCACTGCACTCTCCAGATGGCAGACCGGTCTATCACCAAACCAAGGGGTGAATTAGAGGATGTGTTGATAAAGGTCGGGGAATTTGTTTTCCCTGTAGACTTCATTGTACTCGATACACATCCTGTAGCAAACCCCCAGGGCCAAATTCCGGTGATTCTGGGTCGTCATTTCCTTGCCACTTCCAATGCTGTTATAAACTGTAGAAATGGTTCAATGAATTTATCATTTGGAAATATGACCATTGAACTAAATATCTACAAAGTTGGAAGTCAGCCATCAGAACCCTCTGCTCATATTTTAGATGTGTGCTCTGTCCATGAGATCGCTCCCGATAGTTGTGGAGCTGAGGATCTTTGCTTTCTAGATCTCGATGACATTACCACATCTCTGCTTGATCTTACACATGATCTTAGTGAGGACACTTTATCTACACTTGAGTCCTGCACTCCTGACTTTTCTCCACCCGAGTCTGTATCTTTCACAGGCTCTGAGCTTCTTTGTAAATCCAAAAATCACTCAATGATCCCTCCTTCTATCATTTCTCCGCCTGAGTTAGATCTCAAAATTTTACCGTCTCACCTTAAATATGCATATCTAGGTGAGAATGAGTCTTTACCGGTTATCATATCCGCTTCTCTAGCATCAGAGCAAGAGAATGCACTTTTATCGGTATTGAGATCTAACAAAGAGGCGTTTGGTTGGAGTATGGCGGACATCAAAGGGATTAGTCCCTTGATTGTTGAACATCATATACATGTGATGGATGATGCCAGACCAACCCGAGAACCACAGAGACGGTTAAATCCCGTCATGAAGGAAGCGGTGATGAAAGAGATCGTCAAATGCTTAGATAATGGTATTATATACCCCATCTTCGATAGCCAGTGGGTGAGTCCTATACATGTCGTTCCTAAGAAATCCGGCATCACTGTTATAACCAATGAGGCAAATGAGTTGATTCAGACACACGCCCAAACTGGGTGGCATGTATGTATTGATTACAGAAAACTCAATGCCGCCACGTGGAAAGACCACTTTCCTCTACCATTCATTGATCAAATGCTGGAACGCTTAGCGGGACGAGAGTATTATTGTTTTATGGACGGATACTCAGGCTATAATCAGGTCCCCATCGCCAAAAAGGATCAAGATAAAACCACTTTTACTTGTCCTTTTGGTACCTTTGCTTACAGTCGCATGCCCTTTGGGTTATGCAATGCTCCCGCTACCTTTCAGCGGTGTATGATGGGGATATTCTCTGATATGGTAGAGAATTTTCTGGAGATCTTTATGGACGATTTCTCGATTTTTGGAGACTCTTTTTCTGATTGCCTAGCGAATCTTGACGCTGTTCTTACTCGTTGCAAAGAGAAGAACTTGACATTGAACTGGGAAAAATGCCATTTTATGGTCCAAGAAGGAATAGTACTTGGACATGTCATTTCACAGAAAGGCATTGAGGTTGACAGAGCTAAGATAGATGTCATTCAAAACCTCCCTCATCCCAAAAGTGTCCAGGATATTCGATCTTTCCTTGGCCATGCGGGCTTTTATAGGAGATTCATTAAGGATTTTAGCAAAATTGCTAGACCTTTAACTCTTCTCCTGGCCAAGGATACGACCTTCCACTTTGACTCGGACTGCGAGACAGCTTTCGACTCACTTAAACACTCACTTACTTCAGCCCCCGTTTTATCATCACCAAACTGGGACTACCCCTTTGAGCTGATGTGTGACGCATCTGATTTTGCAGTAGGTGCAGTCTTAGGACAGCACGTCGAAAAGATGCCACACGTGATATACTATGCAAGTAAGACCCTGAACGATGCACAAATTAACTATACAACCACCGAGAAAGAACTTTTAGCGGTTGTATTTGCATTAGAAAAATTCAGGCCTTACTTAATTGGCTCTCTTATAGTTGTGTACACTGACCATTCCGCTCTAAAACATCTTTTGGCAAAGAAAGATGCAAAAGGTCGACTAATACGTTGGATTCTACTGTTACAAGAATTTGATCTTGTTATCAAAGATAAGAAAGGATGTGAAAACGTAGTAGCCGACCATCTTTCACGCATCATTTCTTCCCCTGTAACCCTGCCGATTAATGACGCGTTCCCTGACGAACAACTCTTGAGCATATCCAATGAACCATGGTTCAGGGATATTGTGAACTATCTTGTCACGGGACTTATACCCAGCGATTGGTCTAAACAGGACAAATACCGTTTTCTATCCCAAGTAAAACACTTTTAATGGGATGATCCCTACTTGTTTAAATATTGTCCTGATCAGATCATTCGCCGGTGTGTCCCGAATGAAGAGTTCAAGAGTGTTCTTTCTTTTTGTCATGATCAGGCCTGTGGGGGTCACTTCGGTCCTAAAAAGACGGCGGAAAAGGTTTTGCAATGTGGATTTTATTGGCCGACCTTATTCAAGGAAGCATTTGAGCATTGCAAAACCTGTACACAGTGTCAGTACACGGGTAGAATCTCCCAGAGGAATGAAATGCATCAGCAACCCATTCTGGCTGTTGAAATATTCGATGTTTGGGGCATTGATTTTATGGGTCCTTTTCCCAACTCCTTTGGGAATTTGTACATACTGCTGGCGGTTGATTATGTCTCAAAGTGGGTAGAAGCCATTCCATGTCGCACTAATGACAAGAAAGTTATCATTAAGTTTTTAAAAGAGAATATCTTTTCGCGATTTGGACACCCACGCGCTATTATTAGCGATAATGGGACACATTTCTGCAACAGATCTTTCGAGACTCTGATGCGAAAATATTCAATCAACCACCGACTTTCTACACCCTATCATCCCCAAACAAGCGGGCAGGCTGAAATCTCAAACAGACGGATCAAACTTATCCTGGAGAAGACTGTTGCTAAAAATAGAAAAGACTGGTCGACCAAACTGACGGATGCTCTTTGGGCATTCCGAACTGTATATAAGACCGACCTAGGAATGTCTCCATATAGGATAGTGTTTGGAAAAGCATGTCATTTACCCGTCGAGATAGAGTATAAAGCATTGTGGGCTATAAAAGAAATAAATTTTGATCTAAACCTTGCTTGCAACTTTCGGAAGCTGCAAATAAATGAGCTAAGCGAACTCCGCGATGAAGCTTATGATAACGCTGTAATCACAGAGAATAGGACTAAGGTTTTTCACGATAAAAATATTTTGAGGAAAACATTTTCACCTGGTCAACAAGTCATTCTTTATGATTCACGATTACACCTTCACGTGGGTAAGCTCCGATCTCAATGGAAGGGACCTTTTGTTGTGCGGTCTGTATACCCGCATGGGGCAGTAGAAGTAGAAAATGTTAAAAACGGCACCTTTTTCAAAGTGAATGGACACAGACTAAAGCCGTATTTTTCCACTGACCCCACGGAGGAGCTCTTGTTCTTACAAGAGCCAGTTTATTTGGATTAAATTTCCTCCGTCTCACCTTCATATCATGTATATCACTGCATCATCTTTTGAATGAAGGTGAGTGAAAAAAGCAAGTTTGGGGGAAGTTCTTCACTTATATATTTTGCCCCCACTAATAATTCCCCCCAGGCTTACAGTTTTTGTAGGTATAAAGGTTGGCAACAGTGAGGTTTGGGGGAGGTTTGTGCTTATTTTTGCATCATTTGCATATCATCTGCATAAGCACAAAAACATTTCTTTAAAAATCTATAAAAATTGAAAAAATTTCAAACCCATAAAAATTTTAAAAAAATTTAAGAAAACTAAGAAAATTAGAAGTTTTCTTATACGAACTAGTAATAAGTAGTTATGAGCCGTTGTCCCAAGGGTTAGTAAGATGAAGGACGTCACTAATCTGAGGATAAAAATAAGTCTGAAAAATAGTTTCTATTCTGGAAGCCAAACATTTTGAACGTTGCTACCCTGCTATTCGCACTTACACACGTCTTGAAACCTGGAATAGTAGAGGATACCTTGAAATGCTCTTGTCTTAAAGCCGATGTATGAAAGAAATAAAAAAAAAAGTGAATAAAAATATAAAGTGGTGAGAAAAATGGACACTGGTTTTGTTATCACCAAGGGCAATAAAAATGTATAGCAAGGGTGCTTCTTCACCTAGTGCCCTAAGGCCAACTGGTCTGGGAGTCACTGCTATGCCTGAGGTGGTGCAAGACGAGGAAAACACACCAAGTAAGCAAGCACAGGAGTAATCGGTCGGTTAGTACCTCAAGAAGTATTAACGGTCGCATGAAAGTGTGTGAGCAATCTCATCTAAATATTCATTAATTAAAAAGTACTGAGGCTGATGGGCAAGAGTATGATAGCTTGAATTGAATTCTCCGGGTGTAGGGATATCTTTACACACACGCAGAGTTATATGATCGATGTTTGGAAGAAAGATAGGAATGAAGAATAAGACGATGTTTTATTGAGGGAGGACGTGATTTCTAACATCTTTTCATGACCATTAAGATAGGGCTCATGACAACCGAAAAGCTAGCTTAGTTGGAAACCCTAATTTTCAAGACTTTTCTTTTACAATTCTTTTCTTTAAATGTAATATTCATGATCTTTCTTTTATTATTGGATTTTATGGGTGCAATCCGCTGAAAACCATCAGGAGACAACACTCCTCCTACTAGGGACACCTAGAGGTTTAAAGGCTTGTTGCACGTGCTCAGTGCAATCGTGTTGCCTACGAAAGTGTGCTAGTTAGTTTTTCTCTTTCTTTATTTTCTCCTTCTCTTTTTAATAAAAAGTTCGCTCGAGACGATCGAAATTAAGTTTGGGGGAATTTGATTAGTCGAAAATATTGTATTTTTAACATGGCAATTTCCTCACCATTTGCATTCATTTAGAAGTGTACGGTATTCATATTTCACATATTAGTAAATCTGTCGCAAAATATTAGATTACATGTATTAGACCTTAAAACCGGCATTTCTAGGGAAATTGACTGCAGTTCATGGTATCGCATCATTCCTATATTACGCAACACTTGTTTTGAGATCTGTGCAGGAAATCCAGAAGAAAGGCAAAAATTTATACGGTACCGATCAAACATTACGTCAACTCAATGATTTCAATTCTGGTATCAATCTAAAGGGATGAATACAAATCAACATATCAGATAAAGGCCCAAGTATCAACCCAAGACCACACCAGAAGAACCAAGCCCCAAGGAGCCTACTTGGCCGCGGAACCGCGGCCTAAGCCGCCTTGTGCCGCGGTTCCGCGGCGGCCTTGCCACGTCACCCATCCAATTTTGCTGCACAATGTTTCACTCAGGGCCCACACTTCAGAAATGTACTTTAAGTTCCAGAAGACTCCAGAGGCTTCTACCAGATCAGCAAACTAGGGTTTTCTAAGCTTAATTAATCCTAGCTTAAAACCTAAGCTAGCCCCTAACAAACTCTTTCTAGAAACTCCTCAACAAACTTTTGGAGGGAATTGTAATTTCAAATCTAGACCTAGGGTTTGGGAGATCTATAAATAAGACCCTAGGCTCACTTGTAAAAGGATCCCAATTTTTTAGGATAATCTCTAATTTTGGAAAAAAGATCTCTAATCTTGGAAAAATCCCTCCATTAGTGCATCTTTAGCCATTCACTCTCTTCATCATCTTCTTCCACAAGTCTAGTGAGAGGACTTGTGTGAAACCCTAACCCTAATTCCAATCAAAAGCCAAGATCCCGAGTACCCATCAAGCAAGAAGCCTTGCAACCTTCTATGAGCCGAGCCGATCTTCAACAGAGCAAGTGGTCCAAGCCGATCCGCGACTCACGGAGCCGAGCGACGCCAAATCGACAATTTAGTTCTTCCTCTTGTAGTTCTTGAGCGACTGTAATCAAATTGTTGATATAAATAAAAGGTGATATTCTTTTATCTTGTTTTCTTTAAATTCTTGCATCATGATAACTTTTCAATTCTTGAATGCTTTCTGTGTGATGATGTTTGAGTAATACTCCGCTCGTCGAGGAGTCGAGACGATCAATAGAATGATGATGTAATATATCTTAAATCGATTCTTGAATCCTATGAGTTTTGTAAACCCTAGCAAGTTCAAGAATCGACGACCCAATTCGTTGCGATGCTTTCTTGATCGATATCGCTCGAGATTGGAGAGTTACGATCGTTTCTTGAAATTGCTAGAGGCTAGAATGTGAGTGATATCTACGAAAGAACAAGGGTTAAACGATGAAACCCTAGTTTCATCAAGAAAGCCCTAACTCTCGTCGATCATCATCGATCTAGTATCAATCCTTCGAAAGACAAGAACACGAAATCTTGAGATTACATCACGTCTATAGATCCGATCGATTCCTACGAGCCTCATTTAGACATTTTGGTTGGAAATATCATCGAAACCCGATTCTTGATTGTTTATCATTTCTTGATTCTTGATTAAACTAGTGACACCTGAATCAATCGATAAATTCTTGAATCATGTTTTCTTTTCCTTTCGATTAACTTTTCAATTCAAACAAATTAAATACAGAAACGAATCGCGCAATCCCTGTGGACGATCCGCACTCACTTACGATCTACAACCGACACCGTAATTGATTGCGGTCAAATATAATTTTTTGATTGTGAATTTTATTCAATAGTACCTACACAATTGAAACTCATTCGCTTTATTCGATTTACACAAACAAGAAGTTATTGACAATCAAATGGCACCGTTGCCGGGGACTATTTGATTTGATATACACAATCGGAAATATACGATCAATCAGTGGTCTATAAGCACATCCTTAAAATGTCCCTAGTAGTGGGAGTTTCGAGACTGGGCATCGATACTCTAAGAATAGACTAGTGTATACTGATCGAGACCCCGACGAAGGGCGGTGGCCGGTCTCACAATACATTGATGTTAGTTTGTTCACCTAAGATGTATACAGGTTCTCATTGGGTTATGAGTACACCGGACGGACTCGCCGGGAACATTCTAGTTGGTATTATACCTATTGTCAGATAGCAGATCCCAAGTGACATGTGTACAGGTTAGTCTATCGACCTGAGATCATCATTTGTCTCTCGTGAGTTCCCGCCGTGCTTTGATTACTATCCTACCACGGCTTAAAGGAGTCGTGCAAATAGGTTTTAGTTGGGTACAGTCCCGAGCCACATAGAGGCAGTGAGCAGATCGTCAGGGGATTCGTCTCTCCCGGTATTGAGGGTTGATGTCGTGGAGTGCACGGGTGGCCATCACCAGAAATCCTTGGCCAAGGTAGTCGAGAATTACTGATTCGGATCAGTGGTTTCTCAGGTGGTGATAGGCTTCATACCGACACTAAATGTCGCGTTATTAGGGGTCTGACTTTATACACCCCTCTAGACCCGATATACGATACTCATAGACGAACGGACCGGACTGTACAGATATTGTCACTGTCAGGCTCAGTAGGGTTTCATGATGAGTTTGCTCGTCGGCCTCCCTTTCGCTCAATACCTGGGTAGCCGTTACGTACAGCTAGTGCCACTGACGTGCTTGTGGTTAAACCCACTGCCAGCGTATTGACGAGTTTTTAGAGTCCCACACAGAGGGATTCCCTGCTTCGGGCGAAACGTTGTAGAGCCGTATGGTTTTATGGCAGGGTTCGATCATATTCGTGCACTTGTGCACGGATCATGATTCGGACGGATAATACTAGTGGGCTTTGGTTTAAGCCGGATCCTGGTATTATATTGTTAAATTATTTTCTTATCGTCGTATTCGTATTCAGTTGGAATACAGATGCGGGCATGTATATATGGATGAGGGGTATTCTTTTAATTCGTTACAAGATTACTTTAGTTGATGCCATTTCTTTTTTGTTAAACATTTAGTTTAAATGTTTATTTGGTGGGAAAGTGTGAGTCATGGTTTGCATTAACTCATGCATGTGCACTTGGTGATTCATGGTGAAATGCATGCGTTTTTGTTTTGGCTAAGATATTTGTGTGTGTGTTGTGAGATATTTTGAGAGGGGAAAGAAAATATTTTTTCTTGGTGGAGGCTTTTCTTTAGTTGCTCACTTGCTCATAAAAACTCACACAACACAATTCAAGAAAAAGGCAGCCACTTCATTTTTTTCTTCGCTTGCCTTTTTCCTTGGCCAAAGGTTTGCTTCACACTTTCTCTCCATGGCATCTTCTTCAACCTCCACCCTATATATCTCATGTGTTGAGAAACCTAGGGTGTATTGAGACAAAGTAATCACACACTCTCTCTACTTCATCTTGGCTATCTAGGTTAGCAAACTAGATACTCGAGTTGCTTCGGTTTTGAGGTCGGAGCCCGTATTACAAACTCTCGACGTGTATCTTCTTCGATGTGGGGAGACCGGAGATCAAACTTGATCATGGAAGCCGTGAGGAGCTTGGGATAGAGGTTGAAGACCGAAGGACTCCTGTCACGCCCCGCTTCCCAATGTACAGGCGGAGGACGCGACGAGGCCGCTACGTATTTACTCTGAAGTAAACACGCTAAGCGTATCTAAGTAATATAAATAAAATGCACAAGAGACAGAGACAATAGATATAATTGAACAGCAACTTTATTTATTAACATTCTTTTTACAATACATCTAAAAAGTAAATACATGGAATGGAAAGCAATGCCTAAACAGTAGTATAACAGAAATGGAAAATACAGAATGTAAATGTGTACAAGGAATCTAGAGCTCCGGGTCGAAAGCTAGCTGGTCCAAATCCTCGATGGTGGGCTCAATCTTCAGTGAGTCCGGATCACCTGACAACATTCCAAAGAAGAAGAAAAAGAATGTCGTCAGCGAATAAATCGCTCGGTAAGTCCCGTAAATAGACAAGAATGGAGTAGACGGAAAAGAGAATATATTATTATAATGTTGTATTTAATATTAACGCTGTTATTTGTAGCTTGGTATAGAAGAGGCCAGTGTATACGAGTAGAGTCTCACTTACCCCGGAGACTAAGGTATCAGGAGTATAAGAAACCGTTCACCCACGGAACAACGGCAATTGAGTTCAGGTTAGGTGTATTATGGTTGTAGTTTCGTGCCACTTCTAACACCTTCCGTACCAGTCTACCCCTTATAAACCCCGCGATGACTTGATTGTATTGATGTATTGTTTTAATTGTATATTGTATATAGATGGATGACTTGCCGAAACTATGATATCAATAAATGGATGTAACTGGAGAATCATGTAGATGGATGTATATCCATGGTTCGGTTCGGTCAATGTAGTTTGATATAGATTGAATAGTCGGATTCATAGATCCATGTTGTATTGAAATTTGATACTTGAATCATATTTAAGACAGATTAATTATATTGAGACTCGGTCTGAGTCAGACAATTAGAAAAGAAATTGAATCTTGAATTATGTTTTGGTGTTATCGGTAACCGCTGCACATGAACGGCAGGATTTGTGTCTTTTTCAAAGATGATTACCGTGTTGATAACACCGTTTGTTAAGTTGTCTACCTTAAATAGGCAAGCACCCATATCTCCGGCTCCCTGAGGCTCAAGAGACTGGTTCCGCTTAAACCTATATTTACTAGGGTCCTTATTGTAATTTATATAACTTGAGGGGGTTTTATGTAAAAATAATTTTGAATAGTTTTTAAAATAAAACTCAAGTATTTAATTATCGTCTTTATGTACATACAACAATTTAATGATCAAGATAAATATGTATACATGTTCGAATAGCATGAAATGAATCAAGCATATTATTTAAGTAACGACCATAAACAATGCCGTTAAGAAGTGTTGTGTACGACTAGTCAATCAAGTCAATCAATTTCTGAATATAAACAAAAATATAGATCTAAGTTTTGTGCATGTGTGAGCTCCAGTCGCGCCTAAATACGACTTCCGGTTTGGGAGATATACTCATTTTTGTTTTGTCGCGCAGAACAGATCATTATCTGTCCAGCACCGTCGCATATTTTTAAAACACGGTTTGAGTTAATTTCCATCAGGTTTCAGATTACGATAATTATTAGAAAATTTTATGTATTTCGATATAATTATCCAAAACACTAAGATTCATGCAATTTGAATTTCTGAAGCTCTAGTTATGATCGTTTTAACATCAGCGTTTAAAATAGAAATTCAGATTTCTGGACAGCAACTATATGTTATATTGCAAAGCCTATATCGGGTTGTTTCATGCATTTATAAGTAATAAAGTATATAGAAAATTATATTTCTATCAATTGTGCATCTACATATCTAAAGTTTGTCATGAAAGGATATCGGGAGTTTGAGTTATGTCTAATTTAAAAACAGTGTGCGAATCATGACAGATTCTGTCCAGATCCGTCACTTAATATTTTAACGCAGTTTTCTTTATCTTACGTCGGTTTTCAGTAAAAATATAAAACTAAGAAAATCTAGATCATTTGATTTAAATATCCAAAACACCTGAGTTTTCTCAATTTGGATATCGTTAGACCAAGTTATGTGTCTAAGAAATTAACCGATAAATGCAGTTTTCTATTTTTACGAACAGTGAATAAAAACGATGCAATTCCTAAACCGTTATGCGGATCGATCTAAAATTTTTACAGAGTGTACAGAAAAATATATTCTATCATATGTAAATTTCCTTAAATTTCCAGAAGTAAAAATTAATTTCTAAAAATTATTTTAAAAGTAAAGGTATTGATATGTCATATGTGAGAAATGAGAAAATCATGATATTTATTCGTAACTTCATTTTTTTTTTACAAACTTTAAATAAAGTAATTTAAAATACAACAACAAACGATGCAATCCTAATTGCTCACTATGAAATCTTAACATATGAATTGAGAGTAATGAAACAGACTTTACAAACTATATATTTGTGTATGTTTGTGTGCATTATTTATATATGTAATACAACAACAACTGAGCCTTTTATCCCAAGCATATGGGGTAGGCTACATGAACCAACATGAGAATTACGCCGGATGTAGCACATGAATCCTTCGCCTCCACTCACTCCTGTCGAACAATATACTTTCATTGAGTCCTTTGGCAACCAATGATACGACAAGGGAAGTTTTTCATGGCAATGTAAAAAAGAGAAGGATAAAGAGAAAGAGATTGAGGGAGGGAAAGAGAGAAGGGACTTACATACACAAGCCGGTATTGTCACTGGGCTTGTCTATCCGCCGATAGTCACGCGTTACTAGCGAGACCTTCTTGAAGATTTCTTCATGTTCTTCTTCGAGAAATCTAGATGAAGAAGGAGATGTGAAATGATAAAAATATATGATGATGAAAAGAAAGATAGGTGAGATATAAAAAGATTTATGTCCACCATAATTCTAATAAATTATAGCTCATAACCATTCTAATTATTTTGGTAGTTAAAAAGAAGATGAAATGAAATGTCTCATTTGTAGGTTATGAGAAGTATAAAAATGATTTTAAAAAAATAATTGCAAGAATGGGGATTTGAACATGTGACTTATGGAATAACAATGTAAGGACTTAACCAATGAGCTACAATATTTTCCATGCACATATTTAATTAGAATTAAATATATGTTGTTGCTTGAAAAGAAAGTGGGCTTTTGGGCTCATAGTTTTATAAAAAAATGAAAATGAGATTGGATTTGGGTTATGGGCTGGGTCAGGTCTTGCGTTTAATTTGAAATAGGTTAAGATTTAGTTTAAAGAATTAGGTTAGGGAAAAAAATAGATGGAATAATAAAATAATATATATATAATAAAAAACAAAATATACAGAAAAATACTGCGAATAAATAAATACAATATTTTCCTAAAGAAAGAAAACACGATGGTATAGTAATAATGGGGTCGTTACATCCTATCATCCTTAAAATAATTTCATCCTCGAAATTACTCAAGAAGGATGTTAGCAGAGTAAGGAAATAAGATTAGGATGATATTGTCTTCGAGCTTCGTCGATCGATACTCTAACCAATTGAGCTAATAAGTCTACAAGTTACAAATAGAAAGGGTGAATAAGAATTAAGGATTCAAAAGTGGAAAGATGGACTTCAAGGAAACCGAAGGTGGAGTTCAAGATGGATTCAAGGATTATGTAATGTAATGAATGTTTTCAGTTGTTGTTTCTTGTGTTTGTATTGCTTAGGACTTCATGCAGAACTGACCTGCATGGTAGGGTTCCATACAGCTCTGACCTGCATGGGCCACCAACAAAACCTGTCACGCCCTGCTTCCCGGTGTACTGCGAAGGGGGCGCGACTGGCCGCTACGTATTTACTCTGAAGTAAACACGCTAAGCATATCTAAGAAATATAAGTAAAATGCACAAGAGACAAAGACAATAGATATAATTAAACAACAACTTTATTTATTAACATTCTTTTTACAATACATCTGAAAAGTAAATACATAGAATGTAAAGCAATGCCTAAATAGTGGCATAACAGAAATGGAAAGTATTGAAATGAAATGTACAAGTAACTAAAGCTCTGCATCAAAAGCTAGCCGGTCCAAGTCCTCACTGGTGGGATCGATCTCCAGTGAGTCCGAATCACCTGACGACATTCCAAAGAAGAAGAAAGAGAATGTCGTCAGCGAACAAATCTAAGTCCTGTAAATAGACAAGAATGGAATAGACAGAATAGAGAGTATATTGTTAAAATGTTGTATTTAATATTAACGCTGCTGTTTATAGCTTGGTACAAAAGAAGCCAGTGTATACGAGAGGGGTCTCACTTTCCCCGGAGACTAAGGTATCAGGAGTACAAGGAACCGTTTAGCCACGGTACAACGGCAATTGAATTCAGGTTAGGTGTATAACGGTTGCAGTTTCGTGCCACTTCTAACACCTTCCATACCGGTCTACCCCTTATAAACCCCGCGATATCTTGATTATATTGTTTGTATTGTTTGAAGTGTATATTGTATATAGATGGATGACTTGCCAAAACCATGATATCAGTAATGGAACGGATATAATGGATGATCATGTAGATGGAATATATCCATGGTTCGGTTCAGTCAATATAGATTGAATAGATTGAACAGATTGAATATATGGATTCATATTGAATTGTAGTTTTGAAATTTCATACTTGAATCATATTCAAGTCAGATTGATTATACCGAGACTCAGTCTGAGTCAGACAATTAGAAAAGAAATTGAACCTGAATTAGGTTTTGGTGTTATCGGTAACTGCTGCACATGGACGGCAGGATTTGTGTCTTTTTCAAAGACAATTACCGTATTGATAACACCGTTTGTTAGATTGTCTATCTTAGATAGGCAAGCACCCATATCTCCGGCTCCTTGAGGCTCAAAAGACTGGTTCCGCTTAATCCTATATTTACTAGGGTCCTTATTATAATTTATATAACTTGAGGGGGTTTTATGTAAAAATAATTTTGAATAGTTTTCAAAATACAACTCAAGTATTTAATTATCGTCTTTACGTACATAAAACAATTTAATGATCAAGATAAATATGTATACATGTTCGAATAGCATGAAATGAGTCAAGTATATTATTCAAGTAACGACCATAAACAATGTTGTTAAGAAGTGTTGTGTACGACTAATCAATCAAGTCAATCAATTTCTGAATATAAACAAAAATATAGATCTAAGTTTTTTGCATGTGTGAGCTCCAGTCGCGCCTAAATACGACTACCGGTTTGGGAGATATACTCATTTTCGTTTTGTCGCGCGGAACAGATCATTATCTGTCCAGCACCGTCGCATATTTTTAAAACACAGTTTGAGTTAATTTCCATCAGGTTTCAGGTTACGATAATTATTAGAAAATTTTAGGTCTTTCGATATACTTATCCAAAACACTAATATTTGTGCAATTTGAATTTCTGAGGCTCTAGTTATGATCGTTTTAACATCATCGTTTAAAATAGAAATTCAGATTTCTGGACAGTAACTATATGTTATATTGAAAAGCCTATATCGAGTTGTTTCATGCATTTATAAGTAGTAAAGTATATAGAAAATTATAGTTCTATCAATTGTGAATCTACATATCTAAAGTTTGTCACGAACGGACATCGGGAGTTTGAGTTATGTCTAATTTAAAACAGTGTGTGAATCATGATAGATTCTGTCCATATCCATCACTTAATATTGTAACGCAGTTTTCTTTATCTTACGTCGGTTTTCAGTAAAAATATAAAACTAAGAAAATCTAGATCATTCGATTTAAATATCCAAAACACCTGAGTTTTCTCAATTTGGATAATGTTAGACCAAATTATATGTCTAAGAAGTTGACCGATAAATGCAGTTTTCTGTTTTTACGAACAGTGAATAAAAACGATACAATTCCTAAACCGTTATGCTGTTCGAACTAAAAAATTTACAGCGTGTACAGAAAAATATATTCTATCATATGTAAATTTCCTGAAATTTCCAGAAGTAAAAATTAATTTCTAAAAATTGTTTTAAAAGTTAAGGTATTGATATGTCATATGTGAGAAATGAGAAAACCATGGTATTTATTCGTAACTTCATTTTTTTTTTTTTACAAACTTTAAATAAAGTAATTTAAAATACAATAACAAACGATGAAATCCTATTTGCTCACTATGAAATCTTAACATATGGATTGAGAATAATGAAAAAAACTTTACAAACTATATATTTGTGTATATTTGTGTGTGTTCATTATTTATATATGTATTCCTTTAATTAATTATTTAGGAACTATGATACGACACGGGAAGTTTTTCATGGCAATATAAAAAAGAGAAGGATAAAGAAAAAGAGATGGAGGGAGGGAAAGAGAGAAGTGACTTACATACACAAGCCGGTATTGTCACCGGGCTTGTCTATCCACCGATAGCCTCGCGTTACTAGCGAGACCTTCTTGAAGACTTCTTCATGTTCTTCAAGGAATCTAGATAAAGAAGGAGATGTGAATGATAAAAGTATATGATGATGAAAAGAAAGATAGGTGAGATATAAAAAGATTTATGGCCACCATAATTCTAATAAATTATAGCTCATAACCATTCTAATTATTTGGGAGTTAAAAGGAAGATGAAATGAAATGTCTCATTTGTAGGTTATGAGAAGTATAAAAATGATAAAAAAAAATAATTGCAAGAATGGGGATTTGAACATGTGACTTATGGAATAACAATGTAAGGACTTAACCAATGAGCTACAATAATGTTCATGCACATATTTAATTAGAATTAAATATATGATATTGCTTGAAAAGAAAGTGGGCTTTTGGGCTCATAGTTTTATAAGAGAAAATGAAAATGAGATTGGATTTGGGTTATGGGCTGGGTCAGGTCTTGCGTTTAATTTGAAATAGGTTAAGATTTAGTTTAAAAAATTAGGTTTGGGAAAAAAATAGATGGAATAATAAAATAATATATATATAATAGAAAAAAAAATATACGGAAAAATACTACGAATAAATAAATACAATATTTTACTAAAGAAAGAAAACACGGTTGTATAATAATATTGGGGTCGTTACAACTCGGATCGTTTGGTATAACCTCTCTAAACTCCTTCATATAACTAGTGTAGGGTTAATGGTACAATCCGGGAATCGGGTTCCGTTAGCGCCGGGTTTTTAAAGTTTTTGTTCCACATTTGGCCATGGATTGATGGCCGAGGTGCTGGCGTAACCCAACACAATGTCCCTCTTTTGGACATGATTGACCAAGTTCCTTCGTATGCAAAATATCTCAAAAACTTATGCACGAAGAAGAGACAAACTAAAGTGTCTAAGAAGGTCTTTTTAGCAGGCAATATTTGTGACCTCCTAAGAAATGTTATGCTCGTTAAGTATATAGACCCCGGTAATCCTACTATATCTTGCATTATAGGCGAAAAGGTCATAAATAGAGCTTTATTGGACTTGGGCGCTACTGTTAATCTTTTTCCATATTCTGTATATGAGCAGTTAGGGTTAGGTGAGTTTAAGCCTACCAAGATCACTTTGCAATTAGCCTACCGGTCCATCAAGACTCCTATGGATGAGATCAATGACGTGTTGATTAAAATTAGGGAATTTATGTTCCCCGTAAATTTTATCATGATAGAAACACAACCCGTCACTAACCTTACGAATCAAATTCCTGTCATACCAGGTCGGCCCTTCCTAGCCACTTCAAATGTATTGATCAATTGTTGCAATGGTTCTATGAAACTATCATTTGGGAACATGACAATTGATCTTAATATTTTTAACCTATGAAATCAGCCAAGTGATCCCTATAAGCCCTTCAAAGTAAACTTAATTAATGATATTCCTAATGATGAAGAAGTTGACTCAGATAACTGCTTTATAGAAAATTGCATAGAGGAGGAACTTAGTAACAAAGAAGTTGTTACTTTTGATGATTCTCTTCCAATAGCCTATATGGGAAGGGCCCCACTTGAGCCACTTTTTCTTCAACCTAGGTCTCTTTTTCGCCCATCGATAGAAGAGTCTCCACAGTTAGAGCTCAAGCCCCTCCCATCAAACCTAAAATATTCCTATTTAGGTTTGAATAACATGCTCCCACTTATAATTTCTGCTGAACTTATTAAGGAGCATGAGAAGGCCTTACTATCTATTCTTAAGAATAATAAGTAGGCTATTGGATGGACTATGGCGGATATCAAGAGAATTAGCTCTACTATAGTACCACATAGAATTCACTTGATAGACAATGCCAAGTTAGTTAGAGATCCTCAACATCGTTTGAATTCTATTATGAAAGAGACAGTGAGGAAAGACATAATTAAATGTCTTGATAGTGGTATAATATACCCTATTTCTGATAACACGTGGGTTAGCCCAATTCATGTGGTACCTAAAAAATCGGGTATTACTGTTATTAAAAACCATATGAATGAGCTAGTCCTTATTCGCATGTAAACCGGATGGCGTGTGTGCATTGACTATCATAAGCTTAATGCCACAACTAGGAAAGATCATTTTTCGTTGTCTTTTATCGAACAAATGCTAGAAAGGTTAGCCGGTCATGAGTACTATTATTTCTTAGATGGATACTCCGGTTATAACCAAATACCCATTGCACTCGAAGACCAAGAAAAGACCACCTTCACATATCCATTTGGCACCTTTCCATATTGACGGATGCCCTTTGGGCTATGTAATATACCCGCCACTTTTCAGCGATGCATGATGAGCCTATTTTCCGACATGGTGGAACGTTTTCTTGAGGTTCTTATGGACGATTTTTCAGTCTATGGGGATACGTTTGATGAATGTTTACACCACTTGGAGTTAGTACTCCAAAGGTGCAAAGAAAAGAATTTAACACTCAATTGGGAGAAATGCCACTTTATGGTCAAGTAAGGCATTGTGCTAGGCCACATTATTTCATGCAAAGACATTAAGGTAGATAAATCTAAAGTAGATATAATCTCTAATCTACCCCCTCCCAAAACCGTTGAGGACATTAGGCCATTCCTTAGACATGCGGGATTTTATAGACGCTTTATCAAGAACTTTAGCAAAATTGTTAAACCCTTGACTCACTTCTTGTCAAGGATACACCTTTTGAATTTAGTTCTGATTGTCTCAAATCATTCGATCAATTGAAGAAGGAGCTTGCATCTGCTCCTATTATTCACGCTCCTAATTGGAGTAAGCCTTTTGAGATTATGTGTGATGCATCAGATTTTGCAATTGGAGCTATCTTAGGACAGCGAATTAACAAGATGCCACATGTTATCTATTATGCAAGTAGGACCCTAAATGATGCACAGTTAGACTGTTCTACCACCGAAAAAGAATTTTTAACTGTTATATATGCACTTAAAATGTTTAGGTCCTATCTCATCGGTTCACACATTACGATCTACACGGATCATTTGGATATTAGACATCTTATTTCTAAGAAAGATTCTAAAGCCTGATTGCTTAGATAGATTCTTTTATTGCAAGAGTTTGACCTTGAAATAAAAGACAAAAAGGGATCCGAAAATGTTGTGGCCGATCACTTATCGCGTCTACCACTTTCACCTATACAAGAACTTCCTATAAATGGCCATTTTCCCGACGAAAAGTTATACACAGCTGCTAGCGAACCATGGTTCGTGGATATAGTTAACTTTCTCGTCACGAAAATGACACCGCGCGACTGGTCTAAACAAAATCGATATAAGTTTCACTCCCAAGTAAAATATTTCTTTTGGAATGATTCTTATTTGTTTAAACAGTGTAATGACCAAATTATTCGGCGGTGTGTACCTAATGATGAAATTAGGAGTGTTCTTTCATTTTGTCATGATCATGCAAGTAGGGGCCATTTTAGGGCTAAAAAGACGGCAGAAAAAGTTTTACAAAGAGGGTTTTATTGGTCCACGTTATTTAAAGATGCATATGAATTTTGTAAAACATGTGAACGCTGTCAACACTTAGGTAAAATCACTAAGCGGAACATGATACCTCTCAATTCTATCCTTATAGTTGAGATCTTTGATATATGGGGCATCGATTTCATGGGACCATTCCTAAATTCATTTGTTAACGTTTATATTTTAGTAGCGGTCGATTACGTATCGAAATGGGTGGAAGCAATGGCATGCAAAACTAATGACAATAAGGTTGTTGTCAAGTTTTTGAAAAATAATATTATTTCTCGGTTTGGCATTCCACACTCCATTATTAGTGATAATGGGGCCCATTTTTGCAACGGATCTTTCGAAACTCTTATAAGAAAATATTCGATCCACCACAAATTATCCACCCCATATCATCTGCAAACTAGTGGGCAAGTTGAGATATCAAATAAACACATTAAGCAAATATTGAAAAAGACAGTTAATAAAAACCGCAAGGATTGGTCACTTAAGCTTGTTGACGCATTATGGGCTTACCGAACCGCATACAAGACCATCCTTGGTATGTCTCTTATATTTGGGAAACCTAGCCACTTACCAGTGGAGTTGGAACACCGCATTTGTGGGCCATAAAACAGTTAAATATAGATATTGAAGAAGTCGGTAAGTATAGAAAGCTCCAACTAAATGAATTAGAGGAAATTAGGAACGTTGCTTATGACAATACCAAGATTTTTAAAGAAAAAATGAAAATCTTCCATGATAAAAACATTTCACGAAAAGATTTTCAAATGGGCCAAAAAGTTTTACTATATGATTCGCGATTGCACATCTTTCTTGGAAAATTAAAATTGCGATGGACCGGGCCGTTTTTTGTCAAAAACATATTTTCACATGGAGCAATCGAGATTGAAAATCCTAAAAATGGTGAGGTGTTCAAAGTTAATGGTCAAAAATTGAAACCGTTTTAGAAATTTTTGCGAATAATGAGGCGGAACTCATGGATCTCCATGAGCCG
Organism: Agapanthus africanus; assembly: GCA_030015575.1. Taxonomy (NCBI): domain Eukaryota; kingdom Viridiplantae; phylum Streptophyta; class Magnoliopsida; order Asparagales; family Amaryllidaceae; genus Agapanthus; species Agapanthus africanus. Next base: position 670,684,611 of record CM057340.1, on the reverse strand, counting down.
GAATACACTTGAAAATATTTTAAAACCCCTTATTTGTAACATATTTATATCATTAGTTTATTAGTTTTATAAGGAAGAGTTGCGGTAGACAGTGAGGACACTGTCAAGTTCAAGTGTGGATGGAGGGGTTTGTTCATAGTTTTTAGTTTTCAAAATAAAAAAATTTAGAAAATTAGAAAATTTTGCAAATAGAAATGAAAAAATGAAAAATGTATATAAAAGAGAGAAAGAAATTTGAAGAAAAATAAGAAAAAGATATGGTTTAATGGATCTATTAATAAGTTATCATGAGCCCGTTCCTAAAAGGCTAGTTTCATGAAAGAGTTATTAGGCTTGAGAAAATGTAAGTAGAACCTATTTTTGAGTCCAAACATTTGAACGTTGATACCTTACTATACGTACATGCACACATCTTGAAACTTGGGATAGTAGAATAGACCGGTCATACTCTTGTCTGTAATGCCCTAGCATGGAAAAAAAATTTAATATCACCAAAAAAATGAACACTGTCTTGCAATTATCAAGGTAGCATAAAAAAATTCAACGAGGGTGCTTCATCGTCTAGTGACTTAGACCAAATGGTTTGGGATTATTATTGTGCTTTAGGTGTTTCAAGATTAGGATACTGCTATTTACGCCCAATAACCGATCACATTTGGTAATCGATTGATTAGTGCCTCACGAAGTATTAACGGTCGCAAGAAAAATGTGGGAACAAATCCATCAATTTGATACGCCAATTAAAAAAGTAATAGGGTGCTAAGAGTAAGAGTATGAGAGCTTGAATTGAATTCTCCGAGTATATGGATGATTTTTTCACACACGTAGGGGTATATGATCATGTTTGGAAGAAAAATAGGTAGGAAAGATTGGAAGAATGATGAGAAATTAATTTTCAGTAAAAATAAAAGTCTATTAAGGTATGGTTCATGACGACTGAAAATCTAGTAAAGTTTAAACTCTTATTTTTTGTATTTTTCTTATCTATTTCTGTCTTTATAGTTTTCATTTTCTTTTTTTTTGTTTTCTTTAATTTTATTTATAGGAGTCAGAGTAGGATTTAGTTAGACAGTAGTTTAGTTTAGTTTAGACTTTGAAACCCTAAATTTGCTCGAGGACTAGCAAAAGATAAGTGTGGGAGTATTTGATTGGTTTAATTTATTGCACATTTTTAACTCAATTATCATTTTATTGTTATATTTTATACTTGTCCGGCTATCTTTTGTGAATTATTACAGATAACAGGGCTTGGATGCAAAAAGACGGAAAATTGTGCTAAAATGAGGATTGCGTGCATATAATGGAAACTTAAAGGAATTATTCAGAAAATAAAAAGATAATTTGTAAATTTGGAACAAATTTGGGAATACCATTACAAATCAGCAAAGGTTTCAACAAATAGAGGTGAACCAATCGTCACAACAACAAATCAGTTGGAGAAACTAAATCAAATCAAAATCAACAAATCAACCTGTCTGATTATATGCCAAATTTGGGAATAATTCAGAGATCGACGCAACTACAGAGATATAATAAGATATTCAAGATTTTATGTGCTCAAAAATCATCTAAATTGACGATAAAACCACATAAATATCTGAAGCCGCGAAGCCAAAAAAACGGCGGCGGATCACGGTTGATTTTGGGCCGTTCGATGAGAATTTTAATGGGCACGGTCGTCTTTCTACATAGATTAATATAAGATGTAGGGTTTCGCCTTTTGAAGATTTTAAAGGCTCGTAACAGTGTCCAACAGAGCAATTAGATTAGATTATTATAATTGTTAGCATGTAGATTCTATTGTATTTTCTATTACTTGTTCTCCAATCTTCCTTAGCCCTATATAAGTACTTATATAGCCTTAAGATTTCATATCTCTCTCTTGATATAGAACTAGGGTTTTCAAGTTTGAAAAGATCGGGAAAAAGTTGTAAGTTATTTTATTATGAATAAAATTCTGCTTTTTCTTAATATCATGAGTAACTAATCTTCTTCTAGGTGTTTTTTTATTTGCTATCTTTTGTGGTGTGATGTTTTTATAACTTTTTTTCTTATTTTAATATGAATGTTTCTTAATTTATATATGTTTATCTCCCTTTGTTCTTAATCTAAAAAATCTAAATTTTATGAAAAGTTGACACCTTTAAGTAAAAATTAGGGATAGATAAGAAATCTATAAACTAAATTAGGTTGATGATAGCATGATAACCAAGAAACTTAATTAGGAATGGTAGAGATAGTTATAGATCGTATATATTCAATCTAGTTAATTGATTTAATCTAGGAAAACCTAAAATATGGTAGTTGTAGATTCATGACCTACAAATATGCATAAATGGTTAAATTAGATAATTTTAATAAACTAGAATTAGGGTTTTTAATTAAATCTAAATGATATAATATAATTGATAGGATAAGATTAAATAAAATAATTTATCTTATACTTTTATGTTATTAATAGATCATTAGTTAAAACTAGAAAAGAGAATAAAAGTTTATCATATAAACCACCACATTAAAAAAGCAAATAAAAACCCTAGACATTTTTCTCTCTCTTGAAAACCAACTTTTATTTTATTTCGCATTAAATTGTTAAATTTTAAAAATAACTCAACTTTAACTTAGTTTAAAAGTGGTTAACACACCTCTCTGTGTGAACGATTCTCAAGTACAACTGCAATAAACTGTATACTTACGGTTAAATTTGTAGACTAATAAAATCCCCATCAGTTTCATATGAGGCACTTGGTTCCTTTAGAGATTTAACCTCTTTTTATAGAAGTTTAACTTCAATTTCATGGCGTTTTGGCCATTAATGATCACCAAGATCTATGTTTTGAAGATCTAGAATCGATATTATTTAAGAATTAAGTTCTTCTGTTATTTTATAAGAACTAAGTTCTTTATATAGGGTTAAACCTTATTATTATTTTTGAAGGAATTAAATTCCTAGAATCTGTGTCTTTTTTTTCCTTTTCTTTTTATCATGTTCTTTTCTCTAGATTTTGAGTCTGAAGAACAGAATCTCCCGCTGAGAATTAAATTCTCAACTTGTGGGGAAATTTGTTTACGGATCTCAGATCTAGAGAAATAACTAAGTTCTTTCTATGAAGGATTAAACCCTTATGCTAGGTAAAAGAGAAATGTTTATCTCTGTTTTTCTTTACATAGAATTTGAAAGTGCGAGAATCTTCTTCTTCGAGAAGAATTAAATTCTCAGTTTTTTTTAGAGAAGCTTATGAGGTCGATTCTCGATATGAGACTTGAAGTCTCGGATCCTTTATATAGGAGTGGCAAATTGTTAATTTGTTTGAGAAAATCTCTCATTTGAGATATACCAATTGATTTAATTGGCCTCAAAAATTGTTCGGGGGATTTTGTCCACTGTTGGATTTTTGATCCAGAGAATTTCTGTTTTACAGAATATATATTCTTGTTTTTAACAAGATTAGGGATATATTTTCCCATAGAGAGAATTTAATTCTAACAAATGGTGATTTTTTAATTACCATTGGATTTTCAATCCAAGGGTTCGGAGTATATCTTTCTCATTTGGAAAGATTAGGAAAATATTTTCCCAAATTTAGAATTTAATTCTATTATTGGATTTTTAATCAAACCGTTCTCTGTTAACGGAGAAAACATTTTTCATTTTAAAAAAAGGTCAGGGAGATATTTTCCCCTAATAGAATTTAATTCTACCGTCGGATCTTTGATCCAACGGCTCTGTTTAACAGAGAATATCCCTAGTTTTTAGGAAAATATTCCCCATGTAAAATTTAATTCTACCCTATTTCATTTGGGCGCTGACGCTCACGTGTTATGCACGTGGGCGCCGCCTAAGAATTTAATTCTTACATAAACAGGCGCTTACGTGTCTTGCACGCTGGCGCTCACGTGTGTTTCACGTAAGGCGCCGTCAGAGGATTAACCAGCGCCCACGTGTGTTTCACGTGAGGCGTTATTATAGGATTTAATCCTATCAAAGGTTGGCGCTGTGTAACGACTCTGAAATCACTGTACAAATTTTTTTCTTTTTAATGTACAGAAAAGAGTATAGCAGCCTGAGTTTGAGTTATAAGTTGCTTTTTCTAAATAAAAGCAAGAAGCCACTTGTAGCTCACTGGTAAGCCCTTGCACTGCTTTGACATAGCCCCTGTGTTCGATACCCATCAGAGACATTATTTTTCTGATTTTTTTCTTTTTATGTTTTTGGAAGCCCAAAAGTTTACACGTGCAATACACATAAAAATGAAAAATCAGAAAAATCAAACATGTGAAAAAGGGTTTAAACACTGAGAAGTACACGTGGCATCAATACAGAGCCCCTATGCCCTAGATCAGCCAGTAGAAGTAAGGATTAGGCCGGTACCGATAGCTTGGATAGGCCCAAATGTCCCGGGCTTTGCACACTTGACTCTTCCCCTACCCCTAACTCTCTTGTATTGTTTGATTTCTCTGCAATCAAACAGAGACCCTTCATTTCATCATTTATCTTTTTAATGCATTTTAATTCACCATTTTAATTCCAAAACCCTAATTCTACAATATAAATACCACCCCACATTTTGGCTCAACATCATTCTGAAATTTCTTGCCAAAACTCTAAAAAATTCTCTGAGTACAAGTGGAGTAAAAAGGATTTAGCAAGCGGTCAACTTCCGGCGAAGAATCAAAACTATTCCGGAGCTCCCGTGACGCCATGAAGATCAACTCACCTTCTCCTACCTCTTCTTAACTTTATCAACTAGTAAGTCCCTATCAATCTCTCTTCTTATTCTTTGAAATTCCATTTCAAAACATATATCGGTAAGTGGAGTTAATACCGATATCTTTTTCAAACCCTAGAAAACACCTTCTCTTTAATACTTTGTTCATTCTAACTTGTACACATCACTTGTAACCTTAAACCATAATGTTTAGAATAAATTTTAACCTAGAATTCCATGCAAAATAACTTTAATTTAAGTTTTTCATTTATATACCATGACCTTTAATATTATCTCTTTTAGTATTGCTTAAACATACCTTTAGAAAAACTTCACGGGGTAACGACCTACCCCTTACATACACTTTGTTCCATAGCACTATACCTTTTGTGTGAATTTTGGTTACGAAGAAAATATTACATTAAAATACCACTCACTTTAAAAACGGTTTTCTTTTAAAAGGTATTCTTAATTCCTTTGCGAATATGCCTCTACAACCCTTTTTAGGAGACCCGCTATTGGATGGTGCGGATTATCGCACATCCTTGGACCAGTAGAGCGAGATGCAGACCTCCTTACGGAGCATTCGGTCTCGAAAGGTTTTAAATACGGTTTTTAAGAAAAAAGAATTTTTCTAATTAAATAAAGTTAATTTTTAATAATTATATAAAATTACAAAATCCATATATTTTCAAAATATAATAAACTTACATTTTTTTAAAATGAGAGAATTACAAATTTCATTAAAATACTATCAAGATACCAACAAAAGACAAGTTTTACAATAAAATATCATGAACTTTTCAAGCTAAGAAATAATCACTAAAATACTTCAAATCCTTAAAAAAATCATATCCATGAAAACCCTAAATAATATAAATAAATACTCGAGGATTATTTTGAATTTTTTTTAAAAATATTTTTCATAAAACCCCCTCGAGTTATATAAAACAATATCAAAGGACTTTAGTAAATATAAGTTTAAGCGGGATCAATTCTCTTAAGCCCCAGAGAGTCGGAGAAAGTGAGTGCTTGCCTATTTAAGGTAGAAAACTTAACGGAGTTATCAATGGTAATTGTCTTGGAAAAAGACAAAAATCCTGTCGTCCATGTGCAGCAGTTACCGATAACTCCCGAACCTAATTCAAGATCTAAATCAGTACAAGTGTCTGACTCGGTCTGAGTCGAATTCAAACCTGAATCCAATTCAAACCTGAATCTAAAATCAAACATGAATACTTGAACATGAACATGAACACTCGAATTCAAACCATCAATATCAAACATGAATACTTGTCGTGACTTGACCAAACCCTAGTTATAATTGGACATGAACTTAACATGAATACCACAACACAATGGTTGCTATTTAAACTGACTTGACTCGAACCATGAATACAACTTGACATGAATACAAGAATACTAGATATGAATACATGATATTGATATGAACTCAATCTTGCAACTTGATGTATTCATGAATTCGAGAAAGACCAGTAATCTTAACTATAACGTAGAATATACGGGGTGTTGGGGTAGTTCTTGTGTGAATCCAACGGAATCTCAGGAGTCCCACTAGATGATGAATTCATGTCTACTAACACAAGCAAGCTATCATGAGGACCCGTGTTTCCTTGGTCCTGGATTACAGCCTGTTGAGTTTAGAATAATTCAACACTAGGTTGAAGTCCCGTTACTAACACTTGATTCGGGCCCGTGGTTTCTTACCCCTGGATTACAGCCTGTTAGGTTCGAGAACACTCTTGAGATTGGTTAACATTCACCCTTGAACTTACGTTAACTTAGTATACCCAAGTAGAGACCTGTCAAGACACTTATATTCACTTCATGTTCACTATATCTACACTACATGACTATGTTATACTCTGCTCATGTTAGTTACCATGATATATAGAATTGCATGCTAAATAAATATTCCATGTTTACATTAAACGACATACTGACACACCATATTTCATAATCAACTGTTCATGATATACATTTTTCTTTATCATTACACTTCATATTTCACTTCATTTCTTGGGGACTTACCGAGCGAAAGTTCGCTGACGGGCATTCCACCCTTCTTTATTTTCTTGGAATGTTCGTCAGATATCATGGAGACTGAGGTGGTAGACACTACAGAAGAAGAGCATGAACAGATCGCGACCCAGGCCTATTTTAGTTATCTTTTTCTCAGTTTATGTATGCCACATGTTTAGGCATTTCCATTCTTGTATTTTCTTTCAGTTGAAATCATGTATTGTAAATGAATCAAGTTGAATGTAAATAAAGTTGTTGAATTTTAAATCTCATGTTAATTTTCTTGTCATTTTTATATTGCCTCTTTTACGCTTAGCGTATTTATTCCGGGAAATGACCTTCTCGAAATAAATGCGCCGCAGACCTCGTCACGTTACTGTTTCCGTCTATTGGGAAGCGAGGCGTGACACGTTGGCGCTTACGTGGGGAACACGTGAGGCGCTACCTCATTTTATGAGGGAATCGTTTCACCTTATTTCTCTTTTTTTCTAAGTCAATCCCCCCTTTTTTAACGCCTTCTTTTGATCAGAGCTTGGAGATAGTTCTACCATGCAATGACATTTTCTGGGCCGAGACTTAAATGCTTCTCTTTATAATTTGAAGCAGTGCTCATCTCCTCCTTCACAAAGAAGGAATCATGTTGACAGAGAAAGAATCATGGCTTGCAATCGCCCATATATTCCTTGAAAGCCATAGGAGGTGCCCATTGGGGATATCATTCCTCGCTTTGCCGCCCGTCGGGCTAATCCCGCTCTCACAAACGATCAATGCAACAAGGTGATGTACGAGCTCCTGACCCGCAGGGGATCTCCTCTCCCCGTCAGCTCTATTTGGCTCCGGATGATCTTCCTAGCCGTGCTCGATAATATTCCTCCCCATCCAACGGAGATGACTCCGGCGATACTAGACGTAGCGGAGGACAAGATCAACTGCGTTCATGAGTCATGCTTGATTACCAAGCTTTTGAGGGATCACTCCATTCATTTGTTGAGCCAGATACAGGTTCAGCTGGCCATCATGTCTGCTTTCGCCGATGAGCACGGCATTGATCTATGGGGAGCGCCTCTTCATGAGGATCGCCGCTTCGATATGGTGGAGAAGGCTAAGAGGGGTTTAGAAAACTTTGTTTATTGTTTTGTAAACTCTTATAGTTTTGATCTCATATTTGGTGATCTCTTTCCCGCAGAATAAAATATTTATTTAAATGCATTTCTTTTATCGTTGACTGCTGAATGCTTCGTTTTCAACATATGTTCTTTCTCTAATTATATTGTTTAAACATATATGCATTCTGCATGTGTGCACGTGTTATGTGCTAACCTTCCACACGCGTATATAAATCAGCATGCTTTTAACCCTACTTCTCATCTAAGTATGCATATGTTTGTAAGTGAATACTCAAACAGGTGGGAACAATCGTATCGTAAATATGCCACGGAACATACATACGGTATGTCACTCTACTTAGTACCTACTCCATCATTCCAAGGTCAGCCTATGAAGTTCGGGTATAAAACCCCTAAATTCAAGTCTAAGTTCCGTAAACTTAAGCCTAGATAACGAAAATATACGCCGTAGACTCCTCATAGTCAAACCTGGACTCAAACAAAGGTTAAACCTAACGCTCTGATACCAACTTTGTCATGACCCGAAAGCGGCACATGACCGGCACTTAGATCATATGACGTTTACAGATGTCGACGGGATCCAAGTAAGCCAAAAACTCGAAATCTAAACCTTTTTAAAGAAATAGCAGAGGTGGAGTTTTTAAAAAGAGTTATTAAATGGAATCAGGTTTCTTTTAAAGTGTAAATAAGTTTGTTTGAAAGCACCTATGTCATTTAGAAATCGGGCAGCACCTCCTTTGTAAATTTTGAATAAAACCAAGTACAAAGCATAATATATATAAAGCATCCCAATGAGAGCTAGCTTCCACGTCCAAACGGCGGAACAACCACACAGATAATATACGACGCCCAAGGCAAAAAAAATAGAAAGCGAAATATGTACAAAACAATATAAAGTCGACTCCAAACGAGTGTGACACCCAAAAACACGTAAACATCTAAGTTTTGCTTCATAAATATACAAGTTTTGGTTGATGAAATTTTTAACTAGATTCAAAAGAATGTACATATATAATGTGTGGTTATGATCCAACATGTAACCCACCTACAAAATCAATCACCGAAGTAAGAAGTGTGCCGGCAAGCTACTACTGATCCGAGCGGTCAGTCCTGCAAGAAACTGGGGCATAAAAGGGGTAAGTTGCCAACTTAGTGAATAAAAGTATATCGAAAGGTAGAAACCGAAATGCATAACGATCCACCTAGGTCATAAAGTAAAATACTATCATATCATGTACTAATATATGAATAATGCACAAGTACTATAAGCGCGTCAATATCGATCGCATAAACATGGAAATATATCATCATATCATAAGTATATGTATATAGCCTGCGTCCATGTATAAGCCTATAAAGTAGCCGAAAAATGTATGTAAAACTCTTTTAAAATAGCCGTATAATATGTATATCATGGCAAAAGTAGCAGACGTGATTTTATGAAGTATTATATGCGTTTTGTTTAAAGTATACGTCTCGCTTTTTAGAAATGAGTTTTAAGAGAGTTTCCGTTTAAAAGTTTCTTATGTCGTCCTAAACACGTCAAAATAGTGAGCCTATAACTCATTTGGAACCACTTTATGTGCATCAATATGTGAAAATGGTATTCAGGTACTGTCCCATGGATCGGTCATGTTCGGCTACTATATGGTATAATCTATAATAGTGCATCTTGAAGAATCGCGGAAACATCAACATATGAGTGTCCAATATCGGTACTCTAAATCTCATGAGTGTCCATCATCGGCACTCAAACTCATCATAAATCTCGTGTGTATCACCGACACGTAAATTCAGATATCATAAGCACCGTCTCGTCAGACCGGTCCTCTCCCGATATCAATAGCCTCGGTCGGTATCTCCCGGATATTTGTCGCACTCTAACACTCTCTCTCTTTCTCTCCGATATCGATCCACCAAGTAGGCTCCTCGTACCTCCCTATGTCTTCCTACCCCTCGGAGTCATATCAAGTCCACCATGTATCCGTAATCGGTTAACCTCTCTCTCGATTCGGATAATATCATACCACGAAAACCAAGAAAACTCATGGTGGACACCAAATCATCATATCACGAGAAAACCGCATTTAAAAACATTCACAAGTTTTATAAATCCCACCGCGGCTTCTTAAATCCATGGAAAATAACAAGTTCCGAAGAACACAAGTAATCTGCCTCGAGTTCATAAAAACATAACGCATATCTCATCTTTACCACATTGGCAACAATCATATACGAATATCCATAACGATGGTATTAGTATAACAAAATCATTATAGGTATCATCACATCTATCATGGATATATAGAACACAAGTAAACGTGGAAATCCTATAGTGTCATGGCAGTACCAATGAGGTGTAGTATAACATGCGCGTCTGTGATTTGTGCAATATAGCAATCATTGATAGTTGTGCAGTGTGTTCGTACGAAACTAGCAACGCAGCTAGCATATGTAACAGGTAAACGAATCGCAAGCGTATAAAAAGGTAATCTAATCGTAACGGAAATAATCATTAAACGTAGCTAACTATTATGAACTATACCATTCCAATTGAAAATAGAATGAAACGTTGTTTTGCAAATAAGCAAGCTGCAGTATATTTAAAATAAATACCCATTTAAAAGTAGCAGCGCATACTTGCCATTTATCATTTAAAAGAGTAAACAAATTGTCACGCCCCGCTTCCCGGTGTACGGATAAGGAGACATGACTAGGCCCGCGATGTATTTACTCAGAAGTAAATACGTTAAGCGTAAATAAGTAATATAATACAAATGTAAACAAAAAAGACATGAGATGTAAATGAACAGCAACTTTTTATTTATTAAACATTCTTTACAATACAACTGAAAAGTAAATACAATGTGAAAAGCAATGCCTAAACAATAGAATGAACTGAAAGTAAAAGTATATACAAGTGACTAAAACTCAGGATCCTCGATGAACTGCTCCAAGTCTTCTGAGCTGGGCTCGATCTCCAGAGAGTCGGGTCCTCCTGACAACATTCCAAAGAAAGAATAGAAAGGGAATGTCGTCGGCGAACAATCGCTCGGTAAGTCCCAAAGAGATAGAAATAGAATAGACAGATAAGAGAGAATATAAATGTATAATGTATGTTTGTTATACTAACGTAGTTGTTTGTAGCTTTGTACAGAATATGTCAGTGTATACGAGAGGAGTCCAACTATTCCGTAGACTAAGGTATATGGAGCACAACGAACCGTTAGGCCACGGAATAACAGCAACGGATATTCAAGTTAGGTGTATTAAAGTGACCATTATCGTACCACTTTTAACACATTCCGTACCAATATACCCTATTAAAAAACCCGTAATGTTTATTGTATTGTTTTATAGATGTAAGACTTGCTGAAACCATGATATCAATTGCTCATATAAATGGATAAGGATGTAAACGGATAGTCATGTAATCAAGTCAATGTATATTCATGGTTCGGTCAGTTCAAGTCATGTTGATATTTGATAGTATTCAGTATATATGGATTCATGTTGTATTGGAGTTATATTTGAATTGTATTCATGTATGGATCGTTTTCTGATTAGACCGAGACTCCGTCTAAGTCAGACACTTAAACAGAATTTGATTTCTGAATTAGATTTTGGAGTTTTCGGTAACTGCTGCACATGGACGGCATGATTTATAACTTTTTTCCAAGCCAATTACCATTGATAACCCCGTTTTAGTTTTCTATCTTAAATAGGTAAGCACCCACTTTCTCCAGCTCCCTGAGGCTCAAGAGAATTGGTCCCGCTTAAACCTATATTTACTGTGGCCCTTATTGTAAATTAATAAACTTGAGGGGGTTTTATGAAAAATAGTTTTGATATAATTTCAAAATAAACATCAAGTATTTATTAGTAGTATTTAGGGTTTTCATAAATGTAATTTTTAAAAGTGAAGTATTCCAATGATTAGTAATCTAGATTGAATAGTATATGGTATTTTAGTGTAAATTAGAATTGTATGGATTTGTGATGGTATATTCATGAAATTTTTGATTCATTTGTTTAGAAAACATGGAATTTATTATATATATTTAAAATAGATATTTTGATAATATATATATATATATATATATATATAATTATTAAAAATAGAATTTATTTATTAAATAGAAAATCACATTATTCTTTAAAATTATATTAAAAATTCCATCAAGATCGGATGCTCCGTGAGGAGGTCTGCATCTTACTAGCATGTGCAATAACCCACGCCATCCAAATCGGGTTCCCCAAAATGGGTTGTAGAAGTTTAATTGCAAGGAATTTAATTAAAACAATCTTTTAAAAACGGCTTTATTAGTTTAAGGTATTTTATTGTAAAATTGTATTTATCCCGCAAAACACCGTTCCAAAAACTATCGTGCTATGTCACGATGAGTGTTGTGATGAGGTATGTCATTACCTCGTGAGTTTTCTAAGGGTAATATAAGCAAATATAATGAAAGATGCCGAATAGAAAGTTTGTGGTATTTAACCGTAAAAGTAAAATAAAAGTTGCATAGTATTGTATTTTGAATTGAAACTTGCTCTAAATATTTGTTTATGATTAATAAACAAGTTGTAACAATATGGGTGTTTGGTTATTAAGATAAGTTATGTTTTTAATAAAATTAAAATCGGAAGTCGGATTAACTCCACTTCCGACGAGTTTTGAAAAGAGATCTTTTTAGAATAGGAAAAGAGGAGAGGAGAGGGAACTTACTGGACGAAAAGATAGAGAAGATGTATGGGAACAAGATAGAAGCTTCGTGGAATCACGATGTCGCCGGATTTGTCCCGAGTCGTCGCCGGAAGTTGACCTTGGGCTAACTCCACTTGTACAACTAATTTAACTTGGAAAAATTTAAGAGTTTTGATAATAGATTTCAGAATGGAGAGGGCTAGGGTGTGGGGCGGTATTTATAGGATAAAATTAGGGTTTAGGGAATTAAAAATGAGAATTAAAATATTGGTTTAATGGTGATTTTTAATTCTCTGTTAATTTGCAGGAAAAACAAACAGAAAAGGAGTAGTGGGGGGAAGGCCAAGTGGTGTTGGGGAAAATTTGGGAGCATTCCCTACGGGGAGGCCCGGCGCCACCGGCCCAATGGGCAATCTCGCCGGCCACTTGTCTAGGGTTGTGGGTTGGATTCTTGCTACGTATCAGGGTCTGCTCATATAGCATTTTCCACATATTTGATTTCTGAAACTTTTCATTTTTACGTGTATTGCACGCGTAAACTTTTGGGCTTCCAAAAAGTTTAAAAGAAAAATCATTAAAAATAATATGTAGCTGAGAGGATTTAACACAGGGGCTACGTCACAGCAATACAAAGCTTTACCAATGAGCTACAAGTGCTTTCTTGCTGTTCTAAAACAAATTAAATACTTATAGCATAAGCAGGGTTGCAAATACTTCACTTAGTACTTTAACTTTAAACAACTTTCTGTACATTAAAAACAGAGTCGTTACAAAAATCGTTGGTTTTTAAAAGAGTATAGCTATCGAATCAGAATGAACACCGGGCTCTGCGAATCGAAATGAATTTCGAACCTATTCGGCACACTATCTTCATCGTAATCAGTACGGAATTATCCTTCGTACAATATCTATCAAGGGCCCAATCAATATCATACTGATCTAAAGTCGCGTACTCATATAACAATAACCATATATAAGGATATATCCATACATATATAGAACATACTAGATATGAACTATATACTAACTTAGATATAGACTAAGTTATCTAACATAATGTCACGCCCCGCTTCCCGATGTACGGGGAAGTAGACATGACAGGCCACGACGTATTTACTCAGAAGTAAACACGCTAAGCGTAAATAAGCAATATATAATAAATACGCAAGAATAACAAGAGATGTAATAATAAACATCAACTTTTATTAAGATTCTTTCTTTAAATTACAACTGATTTGAAAAAGAAATGTACAATGATAAAAGCAATGCCTAAACAGTGGCATACGAATGAAAAGGAAATAAGTACAAGTAGTCTTGAAGTCTGGCTCCTCTTTGAACTGATCCAAGTCCTCCTGGCTAGGCTCGGTCTCATAAGAGTCGGGTCCTCCTGATGAAAATTCCAAGGAAAGAAAGAAACGGGAATGTCATCAGCGAACTAGCGCTCGGTAAGTCCTAAAAGAAAGAATAGAATAGAACAAGTAGATAGGGAAGAACTGATAATTTATACAGGTATATGTTTGTTAAACTAATATAGTTGTTTGTAGTTTGGTACAGAAGATGTCAGTGTATAGAGAGGAGTCCAACTTTCCCCGTGGACTAAGGTAACCCGGTAGTACAAGACCCCGTCAAGAACCACGGGACAGCAGCAATAGATGTTCATGTAAGTGTCCTTTAGTGTCCATCATCGTGCCACTTTTAACACATTCATTACCAATCTATCCCGTTAAAACCCCGTAATGTATATTGTACTGATTTGTAGTTATCAGACTTGCCGAGACCATGGGTATAAGTTGTTCATGTAAACGGTTCAGGATGTATCAAGTAGTCATGTAGTCATGTCAAGTCATAGTCATGGTTCGGTCAAGTCAAGTCATGTTTGCATGTTGATATTGATCTGGTATTCAGGTTCAGGTTCAAGTATACATGTTTGGTATATTGGATTCATGTTAGAATTTGATTCACGTGAATTAGATTCAGATTGAGACTTGGACTCAGACTTGAGTCAAACACTTTAAACAGATTTGAATCCTGAATTAGATTAGGGTGTTATCGGTAACTGCTGCACATGGACGGCAGAATTTGTGTCTTTTTCCAAGACAATTACCATTGATAACCCGTTAAGTTTTTCTACCTTAAATAGGCAAGCACTCACTTTCTCCGGCTTCCTGAGGCTCAAGAGAATTGATCCCGCTTAAACCCATATTTACTAAAATCCTTGATGTAATTTTATATAACTAGAGGGGGTTTTATGAAAAATATTTTATATACTTTCAAAATAAACCTCGAGTAATTATTTATGTTCTTTAGGGTTTTCATGGATGTGAATTTTAAAGAGTGAGGTATATTAGTGAATAGTAACTTAGCTTGAATAGTTCATTGTATTTTAGTGTAACTTGTCTTGTATTGATACTTGATGGTATTTTAATGAAACTTGTCATTCTTTTATTTTCTAGAAAATATGGAATTTTATTATATATTAAAAATATATGGTTTGATAATATTTATATAATTATTAAAAATTAATTTTATTTATTAAGTAGAAAATCTCGTTCTTCTTAAAAATCGTATTAAAATCTTTCAAGACCAAATGCTCCGTGAGGAGGTCTGCATCTCGCTCTACTAGCTCAAGGATGTGCGATAATCCGCACCATCCAATAGCGGGTTTCCCAAAATGGGTTGTAGATATATAATCGCAAAGAATTTGATAACACCATTTTAAAGAAAACCGAGTTTTTATAGTTCAAGGTGTTTTGATGAAAAGTCGTATTTTGCCACAAACGTTATTTCTCAAGAGAATCGTGTTATGTCAATATATGTGTATGTGAGAGGTAGGTCATTACCTCGTGAAGTTTTCTAAAGGTATGCTATGCAAAATGTTTAAAAGATAACGTATATAAACTTCATAGTATTTAAAAGTAAAAGCTTAATTAAAATTAATTAACATGGAGTTTTAGAGTGAAAATTGTTTCTAAACCTTTATAATAGTGTTACAAATATTGTGTAATGGTTTATTGAACAATATGTAAATGAAAAGTGAGATTATAGAATTTAGAAGATTTACATCGGTAATAACTCCACTTACCGATATTTTGTTTTGAAAAGAGAATTTAGCGAAGAGAGAGAGGAAATAGAAGGAACTTACAAGCTAGGATGAGAGAGGAGAGATAGAGGAAGATGTCGTATCCTTCATGACGACGTGGGGTCGCCGGAACTTGTATAGATTCTCGCCGGAAGTCGTTCTTGGGCTAACTCCACTTCAACTCCACTTGTACTTAGAAAATTTTGATATTTTTTACTAGAATTTTCAGAATGAGGAGGGGCCAGGGTATGGGGTTGTATTTATAGTGTGGAATTAGAGTTTTGGAATTGAAAGATTGAATTAAAAAGCATTAAAAATGAGATTAAAGATGAATTTTAATTCTCTGTTAAATTGCAGAGAAAACAAACAGAACATGGATAGTGGGGTAGGCCAAAGGGTGTTGTGTGCAAAGCACGGGCCTCATCCCCTACGGATGGCCCGGCGTCGCCGGCCTAAATGGAAATCTCACCGGCCACTTAGTGCAGGGGGACCGTCAGATCTTAGCAACATATCCTATTCTGTTCATACAACATTTTGCACTTGTTAGATTTTTCTGACTTTTTATTTTTACGTGGATTGCACGTGTAAACTTTTGGGCTTCCAAAAAATTTAAAAGAAAAATCAGTAAAAATAATATGTGGCTGATGGAATTCAAACACAGGGGTTATGTCACGGCAGTGCAAGATTTTACCAATGAGCTACAAGTTGTTTCTTGCTATTCTTAAGCAAGTATAACTTTTAAATTGTGTTTAGAGTTGCAAACTCTTTTATGTACTTTAAGAAGAAAAATTTTGTACAGAAAATTCAGGGTCGTTACGCATAACACTATAGTCTAGATATATAGTATAAGCATCCTAATTAATTGGTTGCGGGGGTGCTATACGCAATCCACCCGACTTTTCTCATAAATATAAATTTACTCACCGATATATCGAGCTAGTCGAAATCCACAGCCGTCTTACCCGTCCTTGCCGTCTCGAAAATCCCCGCGATCGTACCTATAATCATAATTAGGACACAACGGCATAAATATCCAAATAAAAAAACGATATAACGAGCGAAGCGTACATAGGTTAGAACCTACAGCCCACTTACTCAAAATACGACCAAATACCCCCGACGTCAACGTACAAACGTCGAACGATCAAGTCAAGATATAGAAATTCATAAAACTAAGTTTTAAATACCGGAAAATATCGTCAAACCATACTAAAACGCTCTCAAATTTCTCTACAAGAAACCTGAAACAAAAACCCCAATATAGTAGCTTAATTACCACAAGATGAAGCTACATAACAAAAATCAAGACCTAACTCAAAAATTGGGCCACAATATGCGGCCATAACGATTAAATTTGTGGCCATTATAAGCAATTAAGGGCTCGGGCTTTGGGGGTAGTCTTCTACTAGTTCTAGCATCTTACAGTGCTTGCTAAATATTTTTCAGAGAATCCTACTAGCTCCAGATTCAATTAGAACATCACAGACTTCACAAAAATTCTATTTTTCTAATATCTAACAAAGAAATCAGAAATTTGACACTAGGAAACTTGCAAGAAGTATGATATTTACATATATGAAATGAGCACAAAGGCATCCCAAGCTCATGAAGTATTTGTTTTAGTCTTCTTGAGATTGTGGTGGTTTTAGCTTGATGATTTGAACAACATTCATGAGGAACCATCAATTTTCTTGATTTGGTGAAAAACTAGTAACTATGGTGATGGAGCTTGAAAGGGAAATGTTTTGTTCTGTTTGATAATAAAATGTATATGAGAGTTATTGAATGAGGAAGGAGATGTGTAGAGAAATGTGGATGTGTAAAGGAAGAAGGAGAAGGTGAAGGTGTAAGGGAAGGAGGAGGTGTAGGATTTAGAGTATATGTGAGGGTGTGGTGATTGTGAAGGGAAATTTTAGCCTAAATATATACCACAACTCATCAAAATAAATGAAAACCCTTTTTACAAATAATTATTTTACACATAAATACCACCATTTTACACCAAATATCATATCATGTTAAAAAAAATATTTATCATTTTTAGGATATCACATATTTTTATTTTTCCTAAAATAATTACATTTTTACGGATACCAATCCGAAACCAAAAATCTATACATGATATTATTTTCGTAAACTAATATTATCCATATTTAAATTATAAATTAATATTTATAATTTTCAAAATGTTACAGAATTGAAGACGCCAATATGATTTCTATATGCGTTAATAGTATTGACCCATCCTGTTTTATTTTCCTTCGGACCATCTCCACCACCATTTTGTCAATCGGGCCTTATCATAGTATTAAGGTCTTTCACGCCTAAGCCCCCCACATGTTTAGTATGGCACACGAGTTTCCATTTCACAAGGTTATATCCTTTCTGGTGTGGCATTTCCTTTCAAGAGAAATATTCTTCTTATTTTGGTCTAAACTGTGTAAAACCTAACTTGGTAAGTGGTAGATAGTCATGTAATAGTTAGGAACGACAAAAGACAAAAAGGAAGGAACCTTCTATTCTACAAGTCTCTTTTGAAAGCATTCTATTAGGGACATCCAATCCACTTTCTTAAGTGTCTCCGGGGGCTTTCCTTTTCTTCTTGAAAAATGGTAACAATCGCTTGAAAAAATGTCAACAAATTTTTTTATGGATATTTAACTCACTTATTTTTTTTACAATTATGTATATGTCAAACTGTTCAACATATAATTAACTTTAGTAGCCAAACATAGAAATATATACATAAACAAATACTTCAATTAATCATCTATACATAAACAAATACTTCAATTAATCATCTACCAAGAATTTGAATAACAATTTCAACTAATTAATTAAACTTCATAATTAAATTAAGTGAACAAGAAAATAGCTTAAAATAAATATTAAAAAACATAATATTTCTAATACTCAACGGTTTGGAGTAGTCCATTGATAGGGCTTGGAGCGGGTTCCCATTAATGAGAGGGTGGCTAATTTACCCCGCCTATTATCTCAACAAAAAATATATTCCTAATATTCAATTATTGCACAAACCCTTTTGATGTAGAAGCATGGAGTCATGGATCGCAAGACCTTGAGATGTTCATTCATCTAACTTATCCTATTCCGATCTCCACTGCAATATGAGACATTCTCGTTCTTGCTCTTGCTTCTTCTTTGCTTCCTTCCTTTTTAATCAATTAATTATTCCAATATATATTCCTCTGTCAAAAATTGGCATATATGTCTTTCATTTCACATAGGTTTGTCTCATATACACACACATATATCACATAGGTTTGTCTCATATACACACACATATATAAGAGACATAAATATGCCTTAATCCCGGCAAGGCAGGAGAGAGTGGGGAGAATTTCGGGCAGGCTTGGACAGTGTATGGGACACATATTTTTATTTCTTCTCTCTTATCCAAACGTATACGGACGGCATATGAAATAATTTTTCCCTCTCTCTCTCCGCGCTACAATTTGGATGGAGACCTTGTTGCATTATATATGGAGAGCTTGGCTATACTTTACTTGGTGATCACATACATTGAGCAGTGATATTGATTCTAATTTATTATGGAGGCATGCATGCCCTCATTTCATATAAGATCATATATATCTTGGTCCTGTAAAAACTACTCATACTTTTGCTTAACATGCATTCATTTCACATTCACCTACTCAGGAGATTTTGACTCTGCACCCAATTCTCTCTACTTCTCTGTCTCTCAGATCATATAGCCTCATTCTCCAACTTGCGGCGCTCAAGATTTGAACCCCGTACCTTTTTCAACTGCAAGGAGACTTTATCACTAAGCTATAGCGGCACTTGATGTAATGTGCTAACCAATGTTCTCTTAGGCGAAAAACCGTGGTTGCTCCCAGCAATGGGGTTGTGGTGCAAGGCATAACCTCAGGAGTAGGTCTCACCCCAACTAAGGCCTCTGTCATCCCTATTCCCTCTTTGGGCGCTGCAGCATATTGCAGGTGGACTGCAGAGCCATTTAACTCATATATATATTCGGTCATTTGTAAAAGAAGACAACAGTTGGGCTAACAAGGTTGACCAAAGTCTATCCACATAGATCGATCTATCTCTCTCTTTGACTTCGTCGATAAATTGCACCAAATATACTATATTTTCTACATTTAGACATGAATAAGTTATTGAAGCATGCAAATACTAACATGCAGGATATAATGTTGGGTTGAAGTTTGCTTGACATGTAATGCTTATAGAAACAAAAAAAATTAAACCTATGATAAAATTAAGGAAATATGAAAAACACTGAACCATTTTTCAACTTTTGTTCATGGAGATTTCCCTGCTTTACCACTGGATTATAAACCTCTACATCACAAAAATGGGGTTTCAAGGAGAAATCCCTGTAATATATATTCTGATTACAGCGAGTAAACTTAAGATTGACTTACAGATGAAATTTCAATCGAGAATAGCAAAACTCTAAAAAATGAAAGGAGTTGAGAAATTTTCGGCTTGTCAAATTAAATGAGTGAAGTTAGTTCCAAGTACATCAATTGGTATCTTACGCCAGACATTTCTGAAAAACTAAATAAGTGTTCAAAATAGGACAACTTCGAAAAAGAAAAAAAAGATTGGAACATTGTTCCATCATGTTATTTCATACCGAGCATATACACTTTTCCATAGAATGCAGAAGTCGAAATGATGA
Source organism: Agapanthus africanus (assembly GCA_030015575.1). NCBI lineage: Eukaryota > Viridiplantae > Streptophyta > Magnoliopsida > Asparagales > Amaryllidaceae > Agapanthus > Agapanthus africanus. The sequence goes on along the minus strand of CM057340.1, from coordinate 670,664,255 downwards.
ATTAAACGGGCGAAAGAAAGATGGATAAACTATGACTTCTATGTTCAGTGATCTTCCAATTGCATTTCTTTGATTTGCATTTGAGTCGCTTTCATTTCGGATCTTGTGCCTAAGCCATTACCACAATATCAACTTTCACCCGAGTTATCTTGTAGCACTGCATGATAAGTAAACAGTTCAGAACTTGTAAGAGTCAAAACCCCAGTGAATGTTGAAAAATTACTAGTGCAAAGTCGAGAAAAATGGTAGTGTATACTTATGGCGTTCTCACTTTAGTTGCCCTTCCCATATTACACTGTTCTGTTTTAATTTAGGAGCATGAAAGGAGAAAACATATAAAATTATTAGGCTTCCTCGTATATATGAGCATCACTCAAATGCAGAAATTATCCACTTCCACCTCCATATGATACATATGAAATATTGAAATCAATTTTCAACTTTATCAAATTTGAAATTAGTAATTAGCTTTCATTAATGCTTCTCCAAATGAAATAGTTTTGCTGTAGAATTGAGCATTCAACACTTGTGATGACCATAAATAAGAGTTTTCACAAAATGGGTTCATGAATCAACGCTCTTTAGAAACTAAACTTCATATATATACACAGAGAGAGAGAGACACAGAGACAGAGACCAGTATCCTCTCAGAAGGATTTGAAAACAACTTTTCACCATTAGATTAATTTTGGGATTTGTGCATTCAATTATGTTATGTTTGATAATAAATGAAAGTTCATAATTGAATACACACATCCAAAGTTAATCTAATGGGTGAAAAGGTCGGAAGGATTTGGACTCTCTCTCTCTCTCTCTCTCTCTCTCTCTCTCTCTATATATCTATATATATATATATATATATATATATATATGATGGAGGAATTAAGATCTGTTAACCATAGACTAGCTAAATTTTCCGACAGCGGTGTTAGTTCACCCATTGAGTTTGCAAGTAAAATAATTTTTCTTAGACCAATACCAAATCTCAAAATGGGTATTAAAAAAAGAGAAGATGTTCTTTTTACCAGGAGATGAACGTTAAATAAATCTCTTTCTACACAATACCTCTGATAGATTTCTCAAATTCCTGTAGTTGAAGCATAAAACCATAATTAGGCTGTACTTGTGGCCGCTTACTCCTCACAAGTTCCAAAGCATGAGATAGGCTCATTCCATGCTGCTTCATTAAATAAGCAACAACAACTGTTCCACTGCAATACAACGACATAAGAAATTACATGACAAGAAATCAAAGATGAGAAAATTTGAATTGGTAAGGTAAAAAAGGAGATCAATGCCACTATTCAATTTTTCTATAATATCTCATGCACGTTAGTCATTATGTCCATGATTCTCATAATACATGTACTGTGAACCAATTGATTATACTGGTGCGATTTGATTTTACAAAATGTAATATATGCATATAAAGTACCAAATTATATATCATTTATCCAATGAAACATTAAGGATAAGGCCATGTAATTTGGTTTGGCATTAAACCCTGGGTTATTTCCTAAAAATACCCATGAGGTTTGTGCCGGCCCTGAATACTACCTAGTTATACAAATTCCGTTACGCAACCCCTTCCTAAACTTTCATTCCATTACTAATCCCCCCCCCCCACCACCACCACCACCAACCTCCGCGTTAACCCCAAAACCAACTAACCAGCTGAACTAAAATTCATGTTGGATGGATCGGAAGATGTCGACGGCAGCCAGAGTAGTTCGAACGAGGAGACGACGTGGAGCTTCCTTGATTTGGGCAACTTTTTTTTGTTCTCAAGCTAATTCTTCATGTTTGTTTGCGTTCTTTCATTTGTCATCAAGTATTACTTTTGGTGGTTCTAACTGAGAAAATAAGAAATTTCAATAAGGAAGAAGAAAGGGGCAGCAGCTCACGTTGGAAAAAAGGGTAATTTTGGAATAAAAAGTGCAAGGCACATGGCATTGTTCTATCATTTTCCCATCCAAAATTAATGGAACGGGTGACTTACGAACCAACAGAATAAGAGTTTCCGCATTTTCGATATTTTTTCTTTGGTTTGGTAAACCGGGGAAAAGGGAGGGAGGGGGGGAATGCATACCAGAATTATTAGTAAAGGTAGGTTACTGTGGACAGGCCCAATATTGACACACCATCACTGCATAGTTAATAGCATAAACTCTATTACATCAGCTAATGCGACTCGATGAGGGGAATCATGGGCACATACAATAAGGGATGTAAATAATACCCGAGTAACCAATATCAACATTTATAAATAACATGGGATAATAAGCGGATCCATATTAGGTGTGCATAAAGCCATTATTTGTTTTATTTAATTTCAATTTAGTGAATGCTTTACTACAACTTAAGACATGTTGAAAGCTGACCAGCAAAAAGAGCACATAATTCTTTCTTCTATTTCCCTTTTTCTGTTTAACTTATGTGCTACTTCTCATCTGATTGTTAAAGCAATAGCTGTTCGGTAATAAATTTAGTTTCCTGCTCCCTTTTCAATTCAAATTCACTTGTTCCTCTAGAATCAATCTGATAAAGAATGAAGATGCAGTCACGTAATGTAGAACCAAATTTGGAACAATTATCTAATTCAAAGATTAAAACTCTAGATACCATAGCACACTCCCTTTTTCATGCAGCAAAGTCATTTCTCATCAAACGTCATAAGGCTTGTAAAAACAGATGATAGAAAAAAGTGGTTACCTTCTTGATCGCCCTGCAAAACAGTGAACTAGAACGCTGCCACCGTCTCGTTTAGCTTCATTGATGAAATCAAAACATTCATCAAAATGCTCGTTTAAATTTGTATCTGCAGTGTCAAGCAC